>CM044316.1:59642500-69642500 GCA_024291935.2 Okapia johnstoni
TCTTAAATTTCAACCCTACAAACTATAAATTAGAATCCCAAGTTCATTGAATAGGGGACAATTGGTATGAACATCTTTTGAGGATTCAAGTCAAATTAATTTGGAAACTAGCTAATTTTTGCCTTAAAGAAGAAAAACTTTTTTCCAACAATTATTTGTGCCTGTCTGTTATGTACAAGGCATTAGTAAATGCTTTAGGCTTTGGGGGTCCTGTGATCTCAATAGTAATTGCTCAAATTTGGCAGTGTGAAAACAGCCATAGACAGAATATAAGCAAATGATTGTGGCTATCTTCCAATAAGCTGTTATTTATAAAACTGTGGGTGGAAGTGTTTTATAACATGATCTGGTCCTGGGGCTACAGTTTGCTGAGCCTGTTCTAATAGCGTAACCAGAAGTTTTTTAAAAGTGTGAAATCCAATCCCCTCAGTTTGAAATAAAATAAAGAGAAAAAAGGAACCAAGCAAAATGTCTTATTAAAGGACTATAACAATGAAAAAACCTAATCAGCTTCTTTAATTTGTCTTCCTTGGTGGTAAGTATTTCCTGAGAAAGAAGCTAGAAAGCTAAGGGTAGAAAAAACTGCTGAGGAAAAGCCTTAACATAAGGTTGAAAAGTAAGCTCATTCTGTGACAAGTGCAAGAAAACTTTAGCAAAGAATTGGGGTGGAGGTAGAGAGTCACTTTGACTCAGCTATGTACCTGTTTCCCACTGAACAAAGCAGTGGCTTTATAAATATTCATCTACTAAAGAATTTCTGAGCACTGAAAGTCTCCTATTAATTTATTTCTATATTATTTTTTAAAAATATTCAGCCAGAACAATCACATAATTTCACAGTTTCAAAAATATTCTCTTCTTCACATGCGGCCTCCTCCCACCAGCCTTTTTTGGCTTCCTTAAATTGCCCCCTAGATGTAGTTTCCCCAGAGTCAGTTATTTCCTGCATCAGAATTGACATTTTACTTGCCTTCATCAAGGGCACAAGCCAAGCACAAAAGTTGGGAGATTGCAATATCAAGTTCATTTAAATTGAAAATGAAACAGATTGTGAAGGCCAAAAATATCGTGTTCTATTGTTAATAGAAGACTTTAACGAGAGAACATTCATTAGGAAAGAGCACCAGAAACCAGGAAACCCTGAAGAACCTGCGCCTTTCATCAAGTGGTAAGGAAAACTAGGGTGTCTAGCATCAAGAAAAATGTAAACTTCTTTGATTTTTTTATTTCACAAAATTATTAAAAGCTACAAGTGAACAATTATTGAGATGCAAATGCTTTCATACTGCAATATAGCTATTTTGATTTTTAAACAAGCAATTTAGTGACGTGGTGTGAAATCTGCTTCAAAAAATCGAAGACAGGGCAGAGGAAATGTTGAGACTATATAGGCTCATACAAAGTATATGCAACGAGATGGAATTGACAATTGTTAAGCCAAATGATACGTTTACTTGCTGTTGCTCTTTAGTTGCTAAGTTGTGTCCCATGCTTTGCCACCCCATGGACTGTAGCTTGTGGGATTTCCCATCCAAGAATACTGGAGTGGGTTGCCATTTCCTTCCCAAGGGGAACTTCCTGAACGAGGGATCCAACCCTCGTCTCCTGCGTCTCCTGCATTAGCAGGTGGATTCTTTACTTGACAGGACTTTATATTATCTATCTGTCTGTAAGTTGTAAAGTGTTAAGAAAGGACGTTTAAAAATTCTCCTAAGCCATAATCTCAGAGAAAAGGACAGTTCTTCAAGTGGAATATATTCAGTTCCATAAAAATATTCACTATCTTTCAGTGCGGAACAGTGAATGCTTTTTCATGAACCAGCCAGCACTCCTGAAGCACTGCTTTAGAAAATAGTTTGCTGACTGGAAATATTCTCTTGACTTTGGTTTTGAATCAAGGTTCATCTTAACACTTCATTCTACACAAATACAAGTTATTCTATTGAACAGTTATTAGAAAACAAGATTATAGGAACCTCCTGTTTCTCTATTAAAAAAAGTAAAATTTAATGTAAAGCAGAAAACTCTTATCTCTGGAAACTCATAGGAAGTAATCAAAAGAAGTAAGAAGACAAACTCACCTGGTATTATGCGCAACTCTAGGGTGACTCTTCTGTCATTGTACCACCCTCTCTGCTCAACACGACAGCAATACAAGCCACTGTCAGATTGGACAGCATTGTCTATGGTCAAAGACACATCCCTTTCACCAATATTTCCCTTTAGGTGAAAACGTCTGTCCCTCCGATCAACGACTTTGTGTCCATCAGTCCAGATATGTGCGCACGGAGACCAATTACATGCTCCTCGGCCCCAACACATGGGCATGACGTCTCCGGGATAGGTGCAGGGTAGAGTGACAGACTGACCCACCACTCCAGTCACTTGTTCGTAAGATGTTACATCATCTATAGACAAAAAGAAACCAGAGCATGAGGTCTCAATATTTTACCTTTAATTTATTTTCATTTTGTTCTTTATGTAGCTTATGTGGTTTGAAATCATTTGATTATCTTGAACTTTTAAAATTTAGTATAAGCATTTTTCTATGCTAATATATTATTTGGTGGTATTACTATTTACTTGATATATTTATAGATTAAACATCTTATAAATGTTTTTCTGTATTCAGGATTACTTTCTAATATGATAGATTTCCAATTGAGAAACTATCAGCATAAATGGCAGAAATATGCTCAGTCTCTTCGTATATATGACCAGATATCTCTCCAAAAGATTTTAAACAAATGACACTGCAGCAGTGCATGAGTGTGTGTATATTTCATCCTGTATTTGACAGGTATCTGCTTATTAAATATGCAATACTTATACGAGGCTTTTCCTTTTTCCTAGATTCAGTCACTGTCTCAGTTGAAATCTGCTTATAAACTATTGAATTTAGAGTTTTGATTTTCAATTTTTTGTGCAATTTTTAAAATAGCTATAGCAAATAATGTCACCTCACAACCCCTCTCTTATTTAAAAAAAAAAAAATGCTGAGCTAATGTTTTACCTGGACTCTTTCCTGATAGCTCAGTTGGTAAAGAATCTGCCTGCCAAGCAAGAGATGTAGATTTGTCCCCTGGGTCAGGAAGATCCTCTGGAGGAAAGGAAGATCCTCTGGAGGAAAGACAACCCACTCCAGTATTCTTTCATGGCAAATCTCATGGACAGAGAAGCCTGGAGGGCTACTGTGTTTAGTCGCTCAGTAGTGTCTGACTCTTTGCGACCCCATGGACTGTAGCCTGCCAGACTCCTCTGTCCATGGGGATTCTCCAGGCAAGAATACTGGAGTGGGTTGCCATGCCTTTCTCCAGGGCATCTTCCCAACCCAGTGATCAAACCCATGTCTCCCACATTGCAGGTTTCTTTACCATCTGAGTCACCAGGGAAGCCCAAGAATACTGAAGTGGGTAGCCTATCCTGTCTCCAAGGGACCTTCCCAAACCAGGATTCAAACCAGGGTCTCCTGCACTGCACGTGGATTCTTTACCAGCTGAGCTACTAGGGAAGCTCATGGGTTCAAAAGAGAGTTGGACAGGACAAAACAAAAACAACAATGCTTTACTTTAAGCATCATTGGCTAAAAGGCAGAAGCAAGGAACCCTTTCAGAAATCAGTTCTAAAAAAATGAGTCTATAATACTATCAGGAGAAACTGAGGCTTATAATGAGTTTTAGGATCAATCCAAGAAATTCAAGCAGGGATCCCTGCTTGTGAGTTGATGACAGCCCCAGAATGGGCATGATCCACTTACCCAGGTGAAACCAAAAATTAGAGAATATTCAATCAAATACTAAACTTTGCCTCTTAAAAACAAACAGGTAAGAAAACTCTCTCCTGTGGTAGTGGCTACTAAAACTGCATTGCCAAATGTAGTCTGAGTGGTTCTTAAAAGAAATCTGAGATTCAAAAGCTAAACATACTTACAATTGGGCTGTGCATCTAGGAAAAGCTCTGGGAATAAAATGCTCATTTTTACATAAAATAATTCTATTTTTTTCCCTGTAATTCTGATAATATTTAATTTTACAAAATATCATTTTTGGACTATAAAGGTAAAACATACTATTTATAAAACTTTAAGTAACAGAAGTATAATTCTAAAATGTACTTTTCCTTAATTCCCACTTCTAGAGATTGTTTCGGAAATTTAGGATAGCCTATCCCTAAAATTTCCCGTGTTACACCAAATGCTTTTAATTAAATTTTTATTTTGATTTATTTATTTTTTAATAAACAATTTTGACCATTCTGCAGACATGTGGGATCTTAATTCCCTAATGAGGAATTGAACCCACACTCCCTATATTGGAAGCACAGAGTCTTAACCACTAGAAAAACCAGGGAAGTTTTCTTATGCCAAGAAAACCCAAGAACATCTACTCTCCACCATCACATGCATACATCCCCTACACCCTCCCAAGCTCAAGGCTTCTAAATCATAGCCCACATGCTCACTTACCTGGCAGAAGGAGTAGGAGGTCCAGGATGGCTACCCAAGGATACATGATGCTATTGGCCTGAAGGAAAGAGAAAGCAGACTTGTTAGTGTGCCCTCCAACCATATGGCATCAGAATAAATACAGCCAGGTGGTATTACAGAGACTCCGAGGAGCTCAGATCACTTATGTCTCAGCACAGAGAGAATTCAGCAGGAGGCTGAAAAGGGACAGGTAAGAAGATTTATTAGAATAGGACATTTGTGAGACCTACAGCTAATAGGTGAATGTTGTGCTGCCCCAGGTATTTAGTAGGTTACATTTTTATAATCAAAGGAAGAGAGAGAGGGGAGAAGACCACCTTCTTTGTCTTTGAGTTTTCCATCACTAGCTCCTCCTACAAGTCGGGTGGGGGAGTTTTTGATCCTATATGGTGTATCTGGGACCATCATGGCACTATGAAGAAATTATTTCAGGTTTCACACATAGAGGGTCGTTCATTTTGAAATGTCACATTTCCAACTCTGGCAATTCTCTTAACCTCTACAAACCTCAGTTTCTACTCCTTTATAATGAATGTTGAGAAATCTGTATGCAGGTCAGGAACCAACAGTTAGAACTGGACATGGAACAACAGACTGGTTCCGAATAGGAAAAAGAGTAGGTCAAGACTGTATATTGTTACCCTACTTATTTAACTTATATGCAGAGTACATCATGACAAATGCTGGGCTGGAGGAAGTACAAGCTAGAATCAAGATTGCCGGGAGAAATATCAATAACCTCAGATATGCAGATGACACCACCCTTACAGCAGAAAGTGAAGAACTAAAGAGCCTCTTGATGAAAGTAAAAGAGGAGAGTGAAAAAGTAGGCTTAGCTCAACATTCAGAAAACTGAGATCATGGCATCTGGTCCCATCACTTCATGGCAAATAGATGGGGAAACAGTGGCTGACTTTATTATTCTGGGCTCCAAAATCACTGCAGTTGGTGATTGCAGCCATGAAATTAAAAGACACTTACTCCTTGGAAAGGAAGTTATGACCAACCTAGATAGCATATTAAAAAGCAGAGACATTACTTTGCCAACAAAGGTCCGTCTAGTCAAGGCTATGGTTTTTCCAGTGGTCATGTATAGACGTGAGAGTTGGACTATAAAGAAAGCTGAGTGCTAAAGAATTGATGCTTTTGAACTGTGGTGTTGGACAAGACTCTTGAGAGTCCCTTGGACTACAAGGAGATCCAACCAGTCCATCCTAACGGAGATCAGTCCTGGGTGTTCATTGGAAGGACTAATGTTGAAGCTGAAACTCCAAATCTTTGGCCACCTGATGCGAAGAGCTGACTCATTTGAAAAGACCCTCATGCTGGGAAAGATTGAGGGCAGGAGGAGAAGGGGATGACAGAGGATGAGATGGCTGGATGGCATCACCAACTCAATGGATATGGGTTTGGGTGGACTCCGGGAGTTGGTGATGGACAGGGAGGCCTGGAGTGCTGCGGTTCATGGGGTCGCAAACAGTCAGACACAACTGAGCGACTGAACTGAACTGAACTGAACTGATAATGAATGTAATAATGGAACCTTCCTCAAACATCTGGACAATGCCTCACAATGAGATAATGCACTGAGAGCATCAAGCCCAGCGCTTTCTTATAATAAGCACTCAGTAACTGTTATTTATTATTATCAATGACTCCCAGAATAATAGCGATAATCCTGAACGCTCCCCTATGAGATGATACCTATGAAGGTTTTGGTATAGTGACAAGTCCCTATTCAACACAATACATTGTATCATCATAGTAATGATTATTTGATCAGAGGGAGGTAACACAACTGTCAGACACCAATCACCACCAAGGCATCTGTACGTCCGCCTAGTCCCACATTTCCAACTGCCTGTTAGACATCTCCTAGGGGCACTTCAAACTCAAGATCACCCAAATAAATTTCATTCTTCCTCCTGGGGTTCCTTTACCAGTGAACCCATCACATCAGCTAATCTCCTAAGTACAGAGAATCAGTCATCCTTCCTTCTTACTCCAGCCACCATGTCCTCTCAATTCCAAGTCCTAATGGCTCTAACTCTTTGCTGCTACTGCTAGCATCATTCTAGTGAGATGCTCCTCTCCAGATGAATTATTGCAGGAGCCTCCTGAGGAGGCTCTCTGCCTCCAGGCTTATTCACCTTCTAGTCATCTGAAACACTTTTTACAGAGCATTTTCCTAAAACAAAGCTAAAAGTGTGTTTCCTACTATTAACACGTGAAAGCTTCCTTATGGCCCTGTAATGAAATCTGAATTCTTCATTCCATTAATCAGTCTATTAAGAACCTAGGCCACTCCTAGCTTCCTGTCTCCATTAGATTAATCTAGGCTCTTAAACAATTGCCAATGATTTGATGCTTTTATAAGTCCCCTTGTCTCTAATGCTGTTCTCCCTGACTGTTCATTCTGCTCAATGAAATGCTCTCATCCATGAAGAACCAATTCAAGGATCATTGAGAGAAATCATCCTGGCCCTCCTTTCCCAGTTAGAACCCTTCTCTCCCTTCTTTGGGTCCCCTAAGATGGCACCTCTTCATACTTCTACCCCAAAACAAAGCCCACTGGATGCTTGTTTGCTCTGTACATGTCTGTCTCTCCGCCCCACCCCCCCTTAAGGACAGAGTCAAGACTTCCTCTTCTTGATATGCTCTGGGCCCTGTACAGAGAAGCAACTAGCCATGTTTAATGAATCATAGATTGGAAAGGCCTTTACCAAGTATCATGTGACCTATTTCCATGTATCCATATGAAATGCCAATAGAGAGATATAAAATCTCATCTCCAACCACTTTTCTCTCTGAGAATGCTTTGATTCCATGGAAAGGCCAGCTTGCTCTGGACCATAAAGATTGGGCTGGTTTTGTAAAACAGAGAGATAGAGTAAGAGAACAAATGCTCCTAAAAGCCCCCATCCCACTCCTCAACCATCCAACTCTGGAACCAAGAAAAGGTTACTTAAGAACCTCAAAGAAAGGAAAATGTGACTATTACTAGAGCAGTGTTCACTTTACTTCCAGTTTTCCTGGTTTGATAGCCAAGTTCTCATGCATGTTTGGGTGCATAAAACTGAAATTATTTTACTGCTTGGACTTCATGCTGTTGATGAGCATAATGAGCCACCTCGGGCCTGAGAAAAAGTCAAGCCTGATACTTGAGGAGCAAATAGGAAAATCTGCCCTCCCGGAAGCTCTCCTGAGAGACAGTCTCTGCCAGTTCTTGAAAAAGGGTAACTAGGTGGGATCAAGAGAACTGGTGTCTGGTCTCAGCAATCTCCCCAACTCACTGAAAGCCCTCTCTCAACTCTCTGGCCTTTTCTGAGCTTCAATTTCATATCAGTTTTTCACTAAAAACACCAACCCCAGGTGTTCATGGGCCCAAATTTAAAGCCTCTGAAACCCAGCAATGAATCTCAGCTCTCCATCTGCCTTTCAGTGTGATCTTGGGAAAGTCACTCCACGTCTCTGAACTCCATTTCTAGGCAGCCACAGAGTGAAGGTAAGGATTTGCCACCCTGGGTCGGGCTTCTTCAGATAATGTCTGCAGACAAAACACCTTCAAATCAGAGGAGGGCACTAGAGTAGGAGATCTATATTTGGAGATGTCTCATAAAATAAATAATGTAAATCTGGAAGTCCTTCATGGGAAGGAGCCAGCACTGATGCTTTTAGCCTGTTTCACTCTCATCCCAACTTGCAGGAAGATGTAGGCTGTGACCACACACAGTGCTCCCCAAAGAGCGGTATCCCAGACAAGCAGGCAGATAACAGACTGTTCCCATGGCCAAAGGCAAACCCCCCACAGCAGCACAGCGCCCCTACCTCTTGGCTGAGAAGTCACAAAGTCACTCAATTCCTCATAAATGTCTTGGACTTCAGCTGGAGAACTCCATCCTTAGACCCTGGGGGAAAAAAAGAAAAGGAGAAAGCAACCTTAGGTAGACGCCTGTCTTCCTATCTGGAGGCCCCCTGTTCGTCTAAACTGACTTCTGGCATTAAAAAGAAAGAAGAGTAAAGGTTTTACTGAGTATTTAGTGCATGCCAGACTCTGTTCCAAGTAATCTATATGCATTCTCTCATTTAATCCACAGAAAGAGACACAGGCTTGGGGTTTCATTATGCTCATTTGACCAGTGAGGAAGCCAAGGCCCAGAGAGATTAAGGAACATTCCCAAAGTCACACGGCAGACAAGAGGCTCAATTTAAACCCAGGCAGTAGACATCAGAATGCACACATGAGCCACTCTATTTCACTGCCCCCCTATATTCTACTATCCGGGCATTGATTTATTTACCTCATAGATGTCTGTTTTCCTCTGCTTAATTATAAGCTCCACTAAGGTAACAGCTACCCTTTGTAAGCTTACTAGCTAGCCAGGCACTCAATCTAAATTTTTATATGCGTGAGGTTACACAACAGAGGCCAGAGACCCCCAGGGAAAAATAGTACAGCTGATAATCAAGCCCAGGAAGTCCCCTCTAGCAACTCCAAGGCTGTGGATTATTTTCAGGGTATTCTCTGCCCCTGGGCCCTAGTAAACACCTAAAGAAGTCTGGCTAGAGGGAGGAAAGGACAAAAGAATGAAAGAACACTCCCTCCACTATACAGAGTCATGGGGTCAAGTGAGTACACCCTCTGAGGCTTAAAGGAAGAAGGCCAGTGTGTTTGGAATTGGGATGAGATAGCGGAGCTTCACCCAGCCTAGAGTGGACAGGCAGGTATTCTAGAGATGATCTACCATGGAGAACTGGACAAACGAATCCAAATCAATGGGTCTCTCAAATCCACAGGGAGGAAGTAGCCACAAACACAATCTTGACACCCAGTGTGTCCCAGGTGGGCTTCATGGCACACAGGACCCAACCACTTTTTCTAGTCATCTGGCTCAATGACACACTATTCAGTGTTTCCCCGCAATCTGAGCGGTAAGGAAAGAAAAAGCAAGAACCACACTCAAATACCCTTGCATGTGAGCAAGGCAGTGTCTCCAGAAGTTGCCTCTGTGCTTCTCTGAGAGGTACTGGGGAGCAGGATACTTATTGATTCTGGAAGAGAAAAAAGTTTGAAAAAGGTAGCTTAAAGTCGGTATTTGTGCAAAGTGGTTGGATTTGAGGCTGTTTTTATAGTTGTCTCTCTACTTTTTTTGTGGCTCAGCTGGTAAAGAATCTGCCTTCAGTGCAGGAGACCTAGGTTCCATCCTTGGGTTGGGAAGATCCCCTGGAGAAGGGAAAGGCTACCCACTCCAGTATTCTGGCCTAGATAATTCCATGGACTGTATAGTCCATGGGGTCACAAAGAGTCAGACTGAATGACTTTCACTCTACTTTTCTATGTTTATTCCAGTATTTTTTTAGGATTGTAAGTAATTTTTAGAAACTAAAGGAAAAACTGAAATGTTGTATCCTAAGATGATTCAGGGCTTCCCTGGAGCTCAGCTGGTAAAGAATCTGCCTGCAATGAAGGAGATCACAGTTTGATTCCTGGGTCAGGAAGATCCACTGGAGAAGACATAGGATATCCAGTCTAGTATTCTTGGGCTTCCCTGGTGACTCAGCTGGTAAAGAAACTGCCTGCAATGTGGGAGACCTGGGTTTGATCCCTGGGTTGAGAAGATCCCCTGGAGAAGGGAACAGCTACCCACTCCAGTATTCTGGTCTGGAGAATTCCATGGACTGTATAGTCCATGGGGTTGCAAAGAGTCGGACATGACTGAGCGACTTTCACACAAGATGACTGAAGACCAAAGTTATAAAACATACATATAAAAATTGGTTGGGCTTTCTGAGTGGCTCAGTGATAAAAAATCTGCCTACCAATGCAGAAGACACAGGTTCAATCCCTGACCCAGGAAGTTCCCACATGCTGCAGAGCAACGAGGCCCATGTGCCATAACTACTGAAGCTCACACACCCTAGAGCCTGTGCTTTGCAACAAGAGAAACCACCTCAATAGGAAGCCTCTGCACTACAACTATAGAGTATTTAGCTCAGAGCAACTAGAGAAAAGTCTGTGCAGCAATGAAGACTCAGAACAGCCAAAAATAACTAAATAAATAAATGAAATTATTTTTTAAAAAATCGGAGTGAGTGTACTTTATCAAAAAAAAATGGCTTAGGGTTCAGGGGTATTAGGTGACTACTTAGAGTATAATGGAATTAGCCAATTCAATACTGTAAAGTTGTTTATATTAATCCAGACCTTATTGAGGCAGCTCAAATGCTAAGCCTTCAAATTATTATGCATCTTTTCTAATATTTTTACCACAGAGGCAGAGGTTGAAACATGGTGGGAGCTTTGATAAACCTCCATAATTAATGGAGTTAGTAATTCAGTGAGAGTTCCAAGAAAGATTCAGCAGCGAGGGAGGGAGGGAAAAAAGGAAGGAAGGAAGAGAGAGAGAGAGAATTGAAGGTAGAAGTAGTTCATCAAGGGTCATTAAAGGCATCTGGAGAACTTTCCTCAATCTTTCATGCCTAAGCACAGACTTGAGCCCTGTCAGGATGGTACAAGTGTCTGACCCAGGGGGACATTTTCTGGTTCTTAAGTGTCTCCAAGACTTGTGGAATGTTGACTGGAAAAGCAAAAATGCTGACTTTTCAGAAGCACAAAGGAAAAAAAGATAGCAACAAAAAAGTAAATCATAAAACAATGAAAAGAAAAAATTTAATGAAACTATACCCTCACACAGAATTATGGAATGCACTGGGTATTCCATAACAACCCCTTGTTACTCCTACCCATAAATTCATTTGTTGAAGCTCTAACACCTAGTAGCTTGAATGTGACTTTATTTGGAGATACCTTAATAAAGAGGTAATTAAGGTAAAATGACTTTGTGTGAATGGGCCCTAATCGAATATGACTGGTGCTCTTACAAAAAGATGATATTAGAATACAAACACACAGAGGAAGAGCACCTTAAGGCATAGAGAGAAGAGTGTTATACAAGTCCAGGAAAAAGGCCTTGGAAGAAACCAACCCTGATGAAACCTTGATCTCAGACTTCTAGCCTCCAGAATTGTGAGAAAATAAACTTTTGTTGTTTAAGCTACCCAGTCTGTGGTGTTTGTTATGAGAGCCCTGGCAAAGACCACACACACACACAGATATATAGACCCTAGAGCAAGTTGCTGAGCTGCCACATTCAGTAGGAGAACCCTCTGCCAAGAGATCCAAGGTACACCTGAGCAGCAGAAGGGAAAGAATGGCCAGGAGAGCCAGGTACCTGCAGTGAGGATGGGCCCTTCGTTGGAAGGCTCAAGGGTCAGAACTATCATGTCTTCCTCAGGAAGCGAGCTCGGTGTTATCAGAGAGCACATGGAGGCCGTGGTTCTTATAACAGCAGTGTTTCTCATCTGGAGTAGTGGTGTGGTTGTGAGGTCAGGTGTAGTTATGACTGTTTATGGAAGTACAGTTGTGGTGTTGTCACAGAAGTGGTATGGGTGGTGATGGTATTGGCTGGGTGGCAGATGGTTGTTGATTGTGTAGTTGTGGGGGCTGTTACGAATAGAAGATACGTCTGGTACCAAATGGAGATGGAGGAAGACGAAAACACTACAGGAATAGCCAGCATGTGTCCATTTCTCTGTGTTTCTGCTGCCTCACCTAACCGGGATCATTTAAATGCTCATGAAAACTGGATTTATTTACTCTAGTCTTGGTCTTTCTAACCTGTACATCACACAGTAGCTAGAGTAATCTTTGAAAATGAGAAATTATTATGTAATGTCTGCTTCTTCTAGTACATTCTTACCTCCATGAGAGAAAAGCTGGAATTTATGCTGTTCTCTGCTACAAATCTAATACCTACCACAGTGTTCTGTACATAGTAGGTGCTGTGTGTATGTTCAGTGATACAAAACCATCCCATAAAAAGTACGTTCAAACATTTCAGTCAAATAAAATGAATACGTTCTAGAAATGAGCTGCACACATTGTACACACAGTTAACTAAAGTATATTTTACACTTGAAAAAGCATAAAGAGGGCAGAAGACATTCTAGGTGTTGTTTCCACAATAAAAATCTAAATCTAAAAAACAGTTCAAAGATCATAATATAAGGTGAAAATATAGACTCTTTCAGATTAAAGATTGGGTTGTGCCCAAATCACTCATCCCTTAAACATCTGAATTTGGATTCATTTGCAACAGTTATTCTACACATACCACCCTCTCATAAATATTCCAGGGAGGGAGGTGGGAGGGGGGTTCAGGATGGGCAACACATGTAAACCCATGGCTGATTCATGTCAATGTATGGCAAAAACCACTACAATGTTGTAAAGTAATTAGCCCCCAACTAAAATAAATAAATTTATTTTAAAAAAATACAAAAAATAAAAGTAAATAAATATTCCAAATTTTCATTGACTCTAATGGACCAGAAAGACAGCATTAATTTCAAATAAACATAAATGATCTCATAGAGTATTAGGATCAACCTGTATTTTATAATAATATCAATAGCTGGTTATACCAGGCTTGAAAAGCAAAGACTTGGATTGGCATTATTATTTTCCACAAATCCAAATAATACCTTCTGTCTCACAAAGTTGCTCTGGGAGAAAAATACACTAACGCTTGTAAAAGTTCTCTAATTAGGAGCATCCACATTAGTTCTTCTCAAATTTTAGAGTACATGAGAATCCCCTAAGAAAATTTTTACACATATGGCTGGTGAGACCCTGCCTTCTGAAATGCCAGTACAGTTAGGGAACAGAGCCCAAGAAGCCTCAGTCCCTGGTGCAGACTGATTTGGCACCATTTATCATTTAAGAGAAATTTCAGCTCTGATCCTTGATGAGTCTGAGTGGTCATTGTCTGAGTGACCACTGAGTGATACAGTGAGAAAGCACTCACTGTCTTCTAAAATGGTCATTCTGAAAAAGTCACTTGACTTCTTCAAGTAGGGTTGAAGCCAGAAATGAGGTATTAGCAACTATCGGCATCATCAAACCCACCACACCTCGAGTCCACAGGACAAGATAAGACCAGGAAAAGAACAGTGATAAAGACAGTGACAGGAATTGCTTGCATTCTATTAACTCCCACAAGGTATCTGGGGGGAGAGGTGGTTAAATGAATAATTACTACAGGGTGACAAGTTCTTTGACTTCCCTGGTGGCTCACACAGTAAAGCATCTGCCTACAATGCGGGCAGACTCCAGGGAGGAGAGGACATACTAGTGGAAACAATTAAACCAGTTTGGCAGTATAGGTGGACAGGAAAAGCCTGACGCAGATGGAGACCTGAGGATGCATGGAATTATAGAGGAAAGAAAGGAACAAAGAACAGTAGGACAAAGGCTTGTTTTCCCTGGAATACAGATATTTTCTCATGCAGCATTTTTGAAAGATTCATGTGCAGAAACTGAATTATTAAAACTTCAAGGGGCATTAGATACTGTTATGGATTTTTAAAACTGTTTTTTCCAGGTCTCTCCTTTCTTACCTGGAAGAGTCATAGTCATCATTGTCAAAGGATAATAACCAAAATGCAACTTCACCTCAGTCCAGAGCATCCTTCTCTATACCATCGGGATGTGAAGGTCTATACTGGTCCACACTGAGTATATACATTTGCATTATCCAAAACCTGGAAACAATTTTCAGAAAAGGTAAACTTCACCTTGATGTCACCGAATGGTTATGTCCAGCTGTACACCACTGAAAAGCCAGTAAAAAGGCTAGGTTGGTGGAAAGGAAAGTTTGCTTTATTTCAGATGCCAGCAACTGTGGGGAGGGTGGCAGACATCTGTCCAAAGGATGACTCCCCACCCTGACAAGCAGGAGGTGAGAGCTTTATAGACAGAATGGGGGGGTGGTGGTTACATGCAGAAACAGCAGTCATCTCTAACAGTCATCTTCAAACAGGTCATCAGTGGTCTGACTAGCATCATCTTGGTTGTTTTAGGTAGAGTTAATCTTCAGTTCCAGGGTGCACTTGTTCCCATTTCTTTGAGGTCAGTTCTCGAAATTGTGGCAGCTCAAGTCCTGGGTACACTCTGGTCATCATGTAGTTAATTTCTCTACCTGGTGTTTTGGTATCTATATGACAGTTCACAGGATATGGCTCAGAATATTATCTATAGCCCTTGAGATAGAACTAAAGGTCCTTGATTGTGCCTAATGACTACATTATTGTTATTTAGTCTCTATTTAGTCTCTTAAGACTCTTGAGAGCCCCTTGGATTACAAGGAGATCCAACCAGTCCATCCTAAAGGAAATCAGTCCTGAATATTCATTGGAAGGACTGATGCTGAGGCTGAAACTCCCATATTTTGGCTACCTGATGCGAAGAACTGACTCATTGGAAAAGACCCTGATGCTGGGAAAGATTGAAGGCAGGAGGAGAAGGGGATGGCAGAGGATGAGATGGTTGGATGGCATCACCAACTTGATGGACATGAATTTGAGCAAGCTCCGGGAGTTGGTGATGGACAGGGAAGCCTGGGGTGCTGCAGTCCATGGGGTTGCAAAGAGTCTGACACGACTGAGTGACTGGACTGAACTGAGACTATTTTTCTTTGTTTCAGCATTTCTCATTTCTCTGATTAAACTGATTCTTTGACTAAAATTTTCCACAGGCAAAAGGCAGGCAGAGAATATGGTTGGGGGGGCCGGGAGGGGGGCGACAAGGACCACATGGTCCTGCTCCGTGTCATTGATGCCTGAACTCCAGCAAAATAAAATAAACCAAGAAGCAAACAAAAACTCCTAAAAATAAAGAGAATAATAAAATGAATGTAATCTCTGAATAAACACTCAAAGATACAGAGCATATAAATCAGTTAAAGCAAGAATTAAATCTCAGTATCATTCAGTGTTTTATTTGGACCATTCAGTTTATTCAGAGATTATATCTTCCAGGTTCCTGGGAATGAGGTGGGAAAGGACTTCACAGTTGAGTGAGAAGTGGAAATATTTTCTCTGAATCCCTCTATTTTCATCACTTTCCCCCTCTGCTCTGGCATCTCTTAGTCCCATGCCTCACCCAAGATTTGTACTTTCAATAATATTTCAGTGTGAGAAATACATGGTTTAAGGCTCATTTGGTTGGTTATAATTAAAGGAGATTTTTAGAAAATATTCTAAAACATTTGTGTATCCTTATATTCCCTTTTGCATGCCGCTCAACAACAACCGGCTTCCATGGTTCAGATGGTAAACAATCGGCCTGCAATTCAGGAGACCCAGGTTAGATCCCTGGGTCAGGAAGATCCCTTGGAGAAGGAAATGGCAATGCATTCCAGTAGTCTTGCTAGAGAATCCCATGGACAGAGGAGCCTGGCAGGCTAAAGTAAATCGGGTCACAAGAGTCCAAGAGACCAAGAGCCTGACACAATGTAAAGACTAAACCACCATCCCTTCATTAAAGTCATCATAGAATGATTCTCAGTACCTCTCCTAATTAGTTTTGAAGATATAAATAGACAACAAAGTTTCTCCAAACGTTTCAGGAAAGTCTTCCACATGAAAATGATAGAAAAATGAGAGAGAGTAGAAGTTCAGTTCAGTCGCCCAGTCATGTCTGACTCTTTGCGACCCCATGAACTGCAGCACTCCAGGCCTCCCTGTCCATCACCAACTGCTGGAGTCTACCCAAACCCATGTCCATTGAGTTGGTGATGCCATCCAACCATCTCATCCTCTGTCGTCCCCTTCTCCTCCTGCCTTCAATCTTTCCCAGCATCAGGGTCTTTTCAAATGAGTCAGCTCTTCGCATGAGGTGGCCAAAGTATTGGAGTTTCAGCTTCAACATCAGTCCTTCCAATGAACAGCCAGGACTCCTTTAGGATCTCCTTTAGGATGGACTGGTTGGATCTCCTTGCAACTCTCAAGAGTCTTCTCCAACACCACAGTTCAAAAGCATCAATTCTTCAGCGCTCAGCTTTCTTTATGGTCCAAATTTCATATCCATACATGACCACTGGAAAAACCATAGCCTTGACTAGACGGACCTTTGTTGGCAAAGTATGCCTCTGTTTCTTAATATGCTGTCTAAGTTGGTCATAACTTCCCTTCCAAGGAGCAAGTGTCTTTTAACTTCATGGCTGCAATCATCATCTGCAGTGATTTTGGAGCCCAGAAAAATTAAGTCAGCAACTGTTTCCACTATTTCCCCATCTATTTGCCATGAAGTGATGAGACCGGATGCCATGATCTTAGTTTCTGAATGTTAAGCTTTAAACCAACTTTTTCACTCTCTTATTTAACTTTCATCAAGAGGCTCTTTAGTCCTTCTTCACTTTCTGCCATAAGGGTGGTGTCATCTGCATGTCTGAGGTTATTGATATTTCTCTCGGCAATCTTGATTCCAGCTTGTATCTCCTCCAGCCCGGCATTTCTCATGATGTACTCTGCATATAAGTTAAATAAGCAGGGTGACAATATACAGCCTTGACGTACTCCTTTTCCTATTTGGAACCAGTCTGTTGTTCCATGTCCAGTTCTGACTGTTGCTTCCTGACCTGCATACAGGTTTCTCAAGAGGCAGGTCAGGTGGTCTGGTATTCCCATCTCTTTAAGAGCTTTCCACAGTTTATTGTGATCCACACAGTCAAAGGCTTTGGCATAGTCAATAAAGCAGAAATAGATGTTTTTCTGGAACTCTCTTGCTTTTCTGATGATCCAGCAGATGTTGGCAATTTGATCTCTGGTTCCTCTGCCTTTTCTAAAACCAGCTTGAACATCTGGAAGTTCACAGTTCACGTATTGCTGAAGCCTGGCTTGGAGAATTTTGAGCATTACTTTACTAGCAGGTGAGATGAGTGCAATTGTGCGGTAGTTTGAGCATTCTTTGGCATTGCTTTTCTTTGGGATTGGAATAAAAGCTGACCTTTTCCAGTCCTGTGGCCACTGCTGAGTTTTCCTAATTTGCTGACATATTGAGTGCAGCACTTTCACAGCATCATCTTTCAGGATTTGAAATAGCTCAACTGGAATTCCATCAACCCCACTAGCTTTGTTCAAAGTGATGATTCCTAAGACCCACTTGACTTCACATTCCAGGATGTTTGGCTCTAGGTGAGTGTGAGTGATCACACCATCATGATTATCTGGGGCGTGAAGATCTTTTTTGTACAGTTCTTCTGTGTATTCTTGCCACTTCTTCTTCTGCTTCTGTTAGGTCCATACCATTTCTGTCCTTTATTGAGCCCATATTTGCATGAAATGTTCCCTTCGTATCTCTAATTTTCTTGAAGAGATCTCTAGTCTTTCCCATTCTATAAGAGTAGAAGAAAATAAGCAAACAAGCAAATAAACAAACAAACAAACAAAAAAGCCCAAATGAGTATCACCCAAGAAAAAAAGGAGGAAACAGAAAAACTATTAAAAAGAAAAATCAGAGAAAAATAAGATCTCTTAAAAATTAAGATTATACTTACTCCAAAATTTTATGACAGGCTTTGAAAAATAACATTGAGGAAATTTTCTAGAAAATACAACCTATCTACAAAGTCAAATGGCTGGTGTGTTTCAGAATATTAAAACAGAAAATAGAGAGGAAGAAACTATTAATTCTTATGCTCAAGGGAAAAAAAAGAAAAATGAGTCTCCAGACTGGGAGGGCCAACCAAATGTTAAACTTCATGAATAAAAAGATCCCCACAGGAAATAGTACATTATCATGAAATATAAGTATATTAGACATAAGGAGAAAATATTAAGACTCCGGTGTGAAAACAAACAAAAAGATACTACACTGAAAGGACATAGAGTCAGAATGGCATTGGTCTTCTAAATAGACAAGCTAGAAAATAATGCAGGGATGCTTTCAGAATTCGTGGGAGAAATGATGGTCATGATAATAAAAATTCTGACTACAGGTTTAATACAAAATTGTAATCTGATGACATTGGGAAAATGGGCAGACAGAAAGTAGGGTGGTGGTGGCAGAGAGTCAAATCCTATTTGCCCTTATAGGATGCCACTAGTTAATGTCCAAATTGACTAAAAATACCGACATAAGCACATTATTACTAAAATGGAGGTAAAAATCAGAGAAACCTAAAGATTTAAAATTTTATGAAAAGAAATAGGAGAACAATTTATTATATTTTTTATTAGTAAGCCTTAAAAATTTAGAGTAAGTTATTTATGTTATTTTTAACACATTGGAGAGAAGAGACAAATCTTCACAGAATTCTAAATAACTGATATAGATACTCCCTCCACAAGGAAGTGAAGCAGAACTCCCCTCCTCAAATGGGGGCAGGACACAGTAATTTTCTTCCCTAAAAACACAGAGATAACTTTGCAGTGGAGTGACTGCCTAGCTTGAGAGATGTGAGGTAAATGGAGTTTTAACTCTGCAGCCTCCTCCCAGAACCCACAACCTAAGTCTAGATACAAGGAAACCATCAGACACAACCAAATTGAGGGGCGTTCTACAAAGGATTTGTCAAGGTCATCAAAAATAAGGAAGGTCTAAAGAACTTACAGCTAAGAGGAATCTATGAAAATATGATGACTGAATGCAATGTGGTATTCTGAATGAAATCCTGGAAGAGAAAAAGGCCATTAGGTAAAAACTAAGGAAATCTTTGGACTTTGGGTAATAATAATTATCAATGTTCATTCAATAATTGTCTCAAATAACCACACTTACGGAAGATATTAACAATAGGGGAAACTAGGTATTGGGTATAAGGGAACTCCCTGCACACTCTTCAGAAGTTTTCTGTGAACCTCAAGCTGTTCTAAAATACATTAAGTTTATTTTTAAAGAAGTACATATACCTTTGTTTTAGACATGAAAATGTTAATAGTAATTTGGTATCTGGAAGGGGTCACACACTGGGAACATGGACTAAGCTTTGCTGTCTTCTCTTCTGAAGATAAGGTCAGTGGAGAGACTTCAGGGAATTCACAAATATCCTAATACTGGATGGTTAATTCATATCATTGTACAAAAGTCTACTATTTTGGGGAGGGGCCATAGTAGTCCTAGATGCTTCGTGTGTTTGCCACCTTCTCTCTGTGCATATGCAGTTTGCTTCTAGGGAACCAATTCTCCCTTTTTATCTGTCAACAAAGTTTAGCTGGCATTGATTTCATTTGTGGTGATTGGCTCAAGGATGGAGAGGTAACCCAAACAAAGGCAAGGATACACAGTCTTCTCACATTTACAGGAGCATTTGAGAAACAGGGACTTTCCCTGTTTTTCACTGGGCTCTGAACTGTATGGACATGAGCCTGAAACCAGTGTTGGTCATTGTGCCGCCAATGGGTGAAGTATGCCTACAAGAGAACCATTCAGGCAGAAGGCAAGTGGAGACATAGAGAAACCCCGGATCTCTATGTCTCCACTTGGTTTGAGCCCCTGCAACAAGGTCTACCAATTGTACCAATACAATCCCTTCCAGGTTCAGCATTGTTTTGAGTCTTCTATCATTTGGAATCAAAAGACCCCAAGTCTAAACCTAGAAGGGCATCTACATGTGGTGATTTGGCTGGATGACTAAAGTTTTCCCAGTCTTAAGAATTTAACTATTATCTGGTCCAATAACCTGCTTCACTAAACGCCTTGCTTGTTGGTTTAGTCGCTAAGTAGTGAGGGACTCTTTTGCAACCCCATGGACTGTAGCCCGCCAGGTTCCTCTGTCCATGGGGTTTCCCAGGAAAGAATACTGGAGGAGATTGCCATTTCCTTCTCCAGGGTATCTTCCCGATCCAAGAATCGAACCCATGTCTCCTGCACTGGCAGGCAGATTCTTTACCATTGAGCCACCTGGGAAGTCCCTCACTCAACACCTGATTTGCACCAACTATTGTCATCTATTTTACTTTAGGCATGTGGGAATTCTTCTAGGTTCTGGGCACTCGGAGTAAAGACATAGATTTTTTACACTTAAGGACCTGAAAGTTTCAAAACTTTAAGCAGAGGCAGTATTATCAGGTCCCATTTTAAAGACAAGGTCCTGAAGGACACAGACATACAAGTCTTTTAAGTAATAGTAGAAGATAGAATACAAGTTTTTGGATAAATGGCTCTTTCTGGAAGCCAGTAATTTCTCTCTGGTTAAATGTAATCCCACTCATTCGTTTTTATTTGTTTGTTTCCTCATCAGTTATTGTGAGGGTCGGCAAACTGTGGACCATGGACCACATCCAGCTTTATAAATAAAGTTTTACTGCAACACAACCATGCCCATGCGTCTATTTATTGTCTGTGGCTGCTTTCAAACTGCAATGGCAGAGTTGAATAAATGTGACAGATACAGTATGATCCACACAAAAACAAAATGTTTACTATCTGGTCTTAACAGTAAAGAATTGTCAACCTCTGTATATTGAGTTCTTGCTATGTGCCAGGCTGCAGAGTTACCCAGATATTCTTGTCTTCAATAAGCTCACAGGCTAGTGCTTCCTAGTGGGAGACAAGCAAGTTAACAGACAACAGAGCACATTGTGATAAGATGTGACAGGGAAAGGACAGAACACTGGGAGTGTTAGGAAAGAATCCTAGCCCCATCTTAAAGGTGGAAGGAGAGAGTAAAGGTCACTCTCTAAGTCTACAACTGAGGAACATTGGAGAGGATTGGGGTGGGATAGAAGGAATTTCAGGCAGAGGAGATTATCAGTGGTGATAGCTGCAAGGCACTTCGGATTAACATGAATTTCAGGTTTTCATGTGTTTTTTATGTTATTTAAACTCTTCAAATGTGTATATCATCGTATCAAAAAATAAAAATATTCTCTTCAAAAATAACTTTAAAAAACAGTGTTAACAATGAGACAATGTAGCAACCCAAGGATTTTGAGTGATGTGTGTGTGTGTGTGTGTGTGTGTGTGTGTGTGTGTGTGTGTGTGTGTATTTCACTATGGCTAGACTTGAAATCAGGTGGAAAAAGAAGTCCCAAGTGAGGAGGCTAGAACACAGGTTGAGTCAGATTAACAAGGCCCTAAAAAGTCACATGAAGGGGTATGGGCACTGTTATGAGAGAAGCACATCTTTTTTTTATATTGAAGTATAATTGATTTCTATCCTTTGTGTATGATCATTGAATATGAAAGTAAAAGTTATTTTAAAAAAAGAACTTTATAATTGGGAGCATTTTCAAGAACTAACTAGTTTTAAGATTGGTAATTGGCTTCCATCTTGTCCAGTATGACTTTTGAGATCAGAAAATTATTTAACCTGACAAGGGGGCTATTTTCATGGGCTCTCTTAGTGGGAGGAGAAGGCTAGCCTCTCCTGCTTATTGTCAACCATGAGGATTCCCTCAGTAAGCTTCCTCTCATCTATGACCCTTCCATTAGCTTCTGAGCTTTCCGGGAGTTCCTGTAGGATGGGAAGTCAGACAGCCTGGATTCCATCTTGAACACATTTGAGCTGTGTGGCCATGAGCAATTTCCTTAACTTCTCTGTGTGCAATTACCCCTCTATATAATATTATATTGGAGGAGGCAATGGCAACCTACTCTAGTACGCTTGCCTGGAAAATCCCATGGAAGGAGGAGTCTGGTAGGCTGCACTCCATGGGGTCGTGAAGTCGGACACGACTGAGCGACTTCACTTTCACTTTTCAGTTTCATGCATTGAAGGAAATGGCAACCCACTCCAGTGTTCTTGCCTGGAGAATCCCAGGGACAGTGGAGCCTGGTGGGCTGCCGTCTATGGGATCACACAGAGTCGGACACGACTGAAGCGACTTAGCAGTAGCAGCAACAAAATATTATATAATGCATGGTATTATATATTGCATGCATGCTCAGTCGCCCAGTTGTGCCCGACTCTTAGCAATCCCATGGACTGCAGCCCAACAGGCTCCTCTGTCCGTGAAATTTCCAGGCAAGAATAATGGAACCGTTTGCAATTTCCTACTACAGGTGAACTTCCTGACCCAGGGATCAAAGCCATGTCTCCAACATTGGCAGGCAGATTTTTTTTTTTTATCACTGAGCTACCAGGAAAGCCCACTACATAGTATTAAGTATTATATAATATTACCTACATCTTGGATTGCTGTGAGTACTAAATGAGATGGCCCATGGAAAGCATTTAGCAGAGAACTAGGCCAATGGTAAGCACCTAGCAAATGTTACTTACTATTCAAGTAGCTGCTATTGAGGTAGTGTTAAAAGAGCAGAGAAGACAGTATGACCTGTTGCAGTGGATATCCTGTCACTGCCTGCTCAACAGCCATTCCTTTGTGAAACCAACCGTTCCTCAAACTGTGCAGAGCCAGTCCAGCATCTGAGCAGGTGGGTACAACCAGTCATTTTACTATTCCTTTGTAGTGATTGCAAAGAAAATAGACTCATTTATTTGGAGACGCTAGTTCAGAAACATGGAGAGTCATAAATCTTGGAAAGAAAAGGAAAGATCAATGGTTTACCATCTGTCTGAAGTTTGATGCTTGTGGTCAAGCCTGTGCTTGCATACTTTCTTCCAAGCAGTCCTTTCTACTTCCAATCAGCCGTAATTGTTAGGCAAATGGAAAGGAAGTAATAGTCAATTACAGCTATGTGCCAGGTACTGTGTTCTTCGTATATAATCCTAACCACAAACCTGGAAAGAAGCATTACCTTTTACACAATAAGTGCAAGGAAAGAGGGACTGCAAATGTTAAAAATATAACTCACAATATAAATTCTGTTGTCTAGTGTATTAGCTAGTGCCTATTTAAGGACAAGGACAATGAGTCATTCATATTGCCCTGCTGCTGCTGCTAAGTCACTTCAGTCATGTCTGACTCTCTGCGACTCCATTGACTGCAGCCCACCAAGCTTCCCCGTCCTTGGGATTCTCAAGGCAAGAACACCGGAGTGGGTTGCCATTTCCTTCTCCAATGTATGAAAGTGAAAAGTGAAAGTGAAGTCGCTCAGTCATGTCCGACTCTTAGCGACCCCATGGACTGCAGCCTACCAGGCTCCTCCGTCCATGGGATTTTCCAGGCAAGAGTACTGGAGTGGGGTGTCATTTCCCACTCCATCCACACACAGACTTACACCTAAATGCCCATAGCATTATTCTTAGTATCCAAACACTGGAATGTTCATACATTCTAAAATGTCAATCTGCAGTAAAAAAAAAAAAAAAGACAAACATGATATATGCAACACAAATCTCAAAAATATAATACTGGGTGAAAAATCTAGAGCAAAAAAAGGCAAAACCACGTGACAGACACTAAATCACTAGATCAGTAGTGGATCGATCAAAGCTGGAAGTAAAGGGAAGGCATGGAAATTGCACAGAGGTGTAGGGGAACTCACAAGTGCTGTAACTGTTGGCATCTTGAATATGATGGTGTTTACATAATCGTACACATTTGCCAATATTATGTACACTTAAAATGAGTGAATCTTATTGTATATAAATTATACCTCAATAAAGCACACAACAGAACTTAAAAATATACTATCCAATAAAGTATGTGAAATATATTATAAAATATAAAGCTCTATAGAAATGCAAGGAATTTTTCTTCAGGGCATTTCTTTTAAAACTGAACAAAGTAAAACTAAGCAAACTTGGAATGCATTCAGCTCATGACAACTTCCCTTTGATAAATGGGACAGTGGGGGTAAGCAAAGACAAAAAAAATATGCTATCTGCTCCTTTGATTTTTTTTGGCTGTGTTAAACTTTACATAACAGTTCAGGGAAAACATATAACCTCTAAATTACTCTAATACTGTTCTTTGGTAAATACTTAGTTGGAAAATAGATAAGAGAAAAAAGAGGAGGAAGAAACTTCCTCAGCTTCAGTCTTCAAATCCTGCCATCCGAAAACTAGCAAAACAGCCATATTAAATATCTTGAAAACTTTCAAGTCCACATTTTGTGTTTCTAACGACAGTTTGTAGGACCTGAGTCCGAGAATTGTTATTAACTTGCCTGAAAAGACATGCCTGGTAGAGCCAGATTCTACTGTCTAGTTAGAGTCTTGTACACCTGGTCATCATCCCACCCCACCCCACCTCACACAGTGGTTGTGAATAAACAGGTGGCTCAGTGGTGAAGAATCCGCATGCCAATGCAGGAGACGTGTTTTCGATCCCTGTGTCAGGAAGATCCCCTGGAGAAGGAAATGGAAACCCACTCCAGTATCTCTACCTAGGTAATCCCATGGACAAGGGAGCCTGGCATGCTAGAGTTCACAGGGTTGCAAAAGAGTCGGACAACTTAGCGACTAAAAAACAACAATAACTAGCCAGTGAGATATGGTGAGGTGTCTGGGAAGAGGAAGTCCTTTGGAAATCAGAGGTGGGACAGGTTGGGTGGACACACAAGGAGAAACAGCCCAAATGACAAAAGGCAAGGTGCCAGAAGTCAGGTGCTCCTGTGAAAAGAGGCTAGTCTTGGGTGCCCCTTACCATGGACATGGGGGAGGGTGCCCACATGACACAATCTGAACTGAGCCGAGGGTGACTGTCCAGTGTGTCTCAGTCAGGGGATGGAGGATGGACATCCATGTGCTGAGGACCCCCTGAATCTCTGAGTTGAAAAGCAGCAGCTAACAACCCTACTTGTTAAACTATAACACTTACATGTTGTTTCTAATTTATCCTTTGCCTCTTTTCCCAGGTTTCTGGGCTCCTAAAGCCAGCTAAGCACTCCATCTTTGAAGAAGGTGGCCTGGAGTTGCTGGGGAACCTGCAGAAAGCCAAAGTTTACCCTTTCTACAACATTCTGTTTCTGGGGATGCCTTTTCATCTGTGGTATTTTGTGATAGCAGCCCTAGCAGACTAATATAGATACCAAAAAAACACCAATCTGAACAGTAATCAAAGACAACATGAGTGGCTACATTACAATGACATAAAGTAGTCTTCAGAAGAAAGATTATTACCAGATATAATAAAAGGACCTTGTATAAAAATAAAAGGGCCAGCTCAGCAAGACATAGCAATTCAAAATGCATTTGCATCAGACAAGTGCTGTAAAATATGTGAAGCAAAAACTGACCGAACAAAAAGAAACAGAAGACTTCACAATTATAACTGGTGACTTCAACATCCCCTCTCAATAACTGAAAAAGAATAACAAGCCATAAAATCATCAAGGATATATAGGAATTCAACAACACTTTCAGCCAACAGGATATAAACAATATTTATAAAACCCATAAATAGCAGAATATATTCTCATCAAGTTGCCACAAAACACATTAAGACAGACAATATCCTAAGCTACAAAAAAAAACTTCAGCAGACTTAAAAGAATTGAAATCATAAAGAGCATTTTCTCTGTTCACAGTGGAATCAAACCAGAAATTAATAATAAAAAGATAACAGGAAAATCTTCAAACACTTAGAAACTAAACAACACACTTCTAAATAAGCCATGGATCAAAGAATTCTCAAAGAAATTAAAAAATATATTGAGTTGAATAAAAACTAGGTCAGAGTTTGTGAGACAGGGCTAAAACAACATGGAGACGGATATTTATAGAAATTTTATGTATACATTAGAAAAGAGGGAAAAATATCAAGTTAGTAATCTAAGTTCAAATTTCAGGAGGCCAGAAAAAGATGAGAAAAAGAAACCCAAGGGAAAGAAAAGATACTCAAGCCAAGAAAGAGAAAATAACAAAGGTAAGAGCTAAAATCAATAAAATTTAAAACAGAAAAATAACACAGGAAATCAAAGAAATGAAGAGTTGATTTTTTGAAAGATCAATAAAATTGACAAACCTGTAGCAGGACTGACCAAAAATATAACAGAAGAGGCACAAGCTACCAACAGCATAAACGAAACCGGGGATATCACTACAGGCCCTACAGGCACCAAAATGATAATAAGAAAATAGTAAGAATAAGTCTACACAGATAAAATTGATATTGGACTTGATGAAATGGACCAATTCCTCAAAAACTCACACACTACCACAACTCACTCAATTTGGAATTGATAATTTGAATAGCCCTACAACTATTACGGAAATTGAATTCATCACTTAAAAAAGCCTCCAAAAGTTCTCCAGGTACAGATGATTTCTTTGGAGAATTCTACCTCTTAGAAAAGAATTAACATCAATTTTATATAAACTTTCAAAAGTGAAAGAGGTAACAACCCAGATTCATTTCATGGAGTCAGTATTACTCTGATACCAAAACCAGATAAAGACAGCACAAAAAGAAAATCATACTCAAGAATATAGATACACAAATCCTTAATAAAATATTAGAAAATAAAATTCAGTAACATATAAAGGGAATTACATACTATAACCAAAAGGGGATTCATTTCAAGGGTGCAAGGCTGATTCAACATTAAAAATCAATCAACATTAAAAAGCACACACAAAAATTACTTGGCATAAAACTAACAAAATATGTAAAAAATCAATATAAGGAAATCTAAACTATTCTGATGAAAGAAATCAAAGAATTATTAATAAATAAATGGAAAGCTATTTCATGTTGAAGGATCAGGAAGCTCAATATTGTTAAAATTTCAGTTCTCTCAACTTTATTTCAGACACAATGAAATTTCACTAAAAATCCCAGAAAGTTATTTTCAGATAATAACAAACTGATTCCAAAGTGTATATGGAAATGCAAAATACCCAGAATAGTCAATACAATATTGAAGAACAAGTCAGAAGATTGATATTCTTCAACTTCAAGATTTATCATAAAGCTATAGGAATCAAGACAGTATGCTACTGGCCAGAGAATAGAAAATTATATCAAGGGAACAGAACAGAGAACCAAGAAAGAGAACAACAAAAATAAATTCAAATTATCTTTGACAAAGGAGCAAAGGCAATACAATGGAGAAATATTTGTTTTTTTTTTTTTAATAAATGGTGCTGGAATAACTGGATAAATACATCAAAAAGATGAATCTGGATGCAGACCTTACACCCTCCACCAAAATTAACTCAAAATGGATCATACTCTCAAATGTAAAACACCAAACTATAAAACTCTTGGATTATAATGTAGGAGAAAATCTAGATGACCTTGTATATGGCAATGACTTTTTTAAGTACAACACCAAAGACATGACCCATGAAAGAAAAAAAAATGGCAAGTTGGACTTCATTAAAATTAAAGGCTTCTATTCTGTGAAAGGCACTGTCAATAAGATGAGAAGACAAGCCACAGATTGGGAGAAAATACTTGCAAAAAACCTACCTGTTAAATAGACAAAGAACTCTTAAAATTCAACAATGAGAAAATGAACAACCTGATTAAAAAATGGCCAAAAGACCTAAATAGACATCTCACCAAAGATATAGAGGTAGCAAATAAATATATGAAAACATGTTCAACATCATATGTTATTGCATGTGTGTTCTGTGATGTCCAACTCTTTGCAACCCCATGGACTGTAGCCCACCAGGCTCCTCTGTCTGTGGAATTTTCCAGGCAAGAGAATACTGGAGAGGGTTGCCATTTTCTCCTCCAAGGAACTGAACCCAAGTCTCCTGCATCTGCTGCATTGGCAGGTGGATTCTTTACCACTGCACCACCTGGGAAGCATGAGATGAGAGAAATAAGACTCCAGTCTCAGCATCTGTACATGTCTACCAGTAGTCACGTACAGATGTGAGAGTTGGACCATAAAGACGACTGAGTGCCAAATAACTGATGTTTTCGAACTGTGGTGCTGGAGGAGACTCTTGAGAGTCCCTTGGACAGCAAGACCAAACCAGTCAATCCTAAAGGAAATCAACCCTGAATATTTATTGGAAGGACTGATGCTAAAGCTGAAGCTCCAATTCTTTGGCCACCTGATATGAAGAGCTGACTCATTGAAAAAGACCCTGACACTTGGAAAGATTGAAGACTGAGGAGAGGGTGTGACAAAGGATGAGATGGTTGGATGATGTCATGGACTCAATGGACAGGAGTTTGAGCAAACTCATGTCTACAGTTCATGGGATCACAAAGAGTTGGGCATAACTTATCAACTGAACAACTCAGGAGTCTGTCTCTCAGTTGGGTCTGAGTCTTTGCAACCCAGTGGACTGTAGTCCACCAGGATCCTCTGTCCATGGAATTCTCCAGGCAGGAATACTAGAATGGGCTGCCATTCCCTTCTCCAGGGGTTCTTCCCAACCCAGGGATGCAAGCAGGGTCTCCTACATTGCAGGCAGACTCTTTACCATCTGATTCACCAAGGAAATTCTTCATATGTTATTGGAGAATGCTAATTAAAACAATGAGACACCACTACATACCTACTAGAATGGTTATAATCTAACATCAATTGTTGGCAAGGTCATGAAGTGACAGGAATCTCATTCATTGCTGATGGAAATAAAAATGCAATTATTTTGCCATTTATCTAATATGGAGGAGAGTTTAGTAATTTCTTACAAAACTAAACAAACTCTTACCATACAATCCATCAATCAAGCTCCTTTCCCTGCACAGGAATTTTTATAACAGCTTTATTCATAGTTGCCAAAACTGGAAGCCACCAAAATGTCCTTTAGTCATCAGTGAACAAACTGTGTTATATTTAAACTATGAAATATTATTCAACAATAAAATGAAATGAGCTATGAACCCTCAAAAGAAACAAAGGAACCTTAAATAAATATTGGTGAGAGAACTCAATCTGAAAAACATATGTACCATACAATTACATATAATTTCCATATAATTTTAACTACATGAAATCTTAGAAAAGGTAAAACTATGGAGACAATTAAAAGGTCAGTGGTTTTCAGAGGTTTGGGTGGAGGAAGGAATGAATAGGCGGAACATAGAGGATTTTTATGGCATGATACTGTTATAGTGGATACATGTAATTATACATTTGTCAAAACCTGTGAATGCACCTCACAAAGTGTGAACCCTGATGTAAACTACTAACTTCGGTTGATAATGATGTGTAAATGTTGATTCATCAATTGTACCAAATGTTCAAGCCTTGGGAGAGATGTGGATGGTGGGGGAAAACTGTGTATTTTGGGGAGAGGAAGGTGGGCAGATCCACGAGAATGACCTGTACTTTCTGCTCTACATGCTGTGACTCTAAAACTGCTCTAAAAAATAAATCTTATTGAGAAATATGTGAATCATTCATAACCCAATTATAGGCTCTAGGAGGAGCAGAAACTGCCAGACAGAGCACACCCCATCTCAGCAGTCAACAGCACAAAACACAGATTACCTTAGAGCACTGCCTCACAGGCCAAAGGGGACTTTCTTCTTTACTTGTTTTTACAACTGGTGAAAGAAAATATTCAGTTCTTTGGAGGCCCAGGGACGGTCAAAGGAGACAGCTATGAGCCAGCTTCCTGAGAAGCCTTACAAAAGCATGGCAGCATCCAGACTTCTTGTTCCCAGGGCTGCATGAGCATCATGTGGTTGCCAAGGAAGACAGATGAGCAGATCTGCTGTCACCTGGCATCCTGCCCTTTCCCTACTTGGCTCACCTGCCCTGGACCAGTGTTGATAACGTTCCTGCTTTAGTTTGTATCTTTCATGCTTTTCTAGAGCATTTGTCACACACAAGAAAATATGCAGTCATCTTCCCTCTCTAAATCTTTAGGTCTGTGGTTCTCAATCTCAGGTATACATTGAAATCGCCTGAAGTCACCTAAAACTTTTCAGTTAGACTGAAAAGACTAACACTATCTGGGCCTCACCTGCTGAGATCCAAATTTGATTGGTCAGGGCATGCAAGTTCAATCCCTGGTTAGGGAACTAAGTTCCCACATGCCGCAAGGCAACTAAGCCTGTTCACTCTGGAGTCCACACGCCACACCAAAGAGCCTGTCCCAAGACTTATTATAGAAAATGGAATCTCAATGCTCTCAAGAGAGCAAAAACAAAGATCAATACATTCTATAAGATTGATACATCTACAGAAAATAATTTAATGTTAACTAAATATATCCCCTTCCTTCCCTCTAACCTATTCTGCCCCTTAGTTATTGACAATTTTTTCTACAGTATAAAATGATAGCCAAATTACCCATTATCAACTTTTCCAAAACATAAACATTATTCATAAAAATAATGAGGGATCATATACCAAGAGACTTACGAATGTAACACCACAGAAATTATTTACTGAACACTGATGCTAGATCTCCTGATAATACAACTCCATATACAATCATGCTTAGACACACAAAAAATACTTCTGCATTTTTGTAGTGTTTTCATTTTTTTCTATTTCTCATAATAGCATGTCACTGCAATTATCACTATACACAAATGAATGTGTGGAAATAATTCTAATATGCATAATTTTTTTTCACAGCATTGTAAATCAAATACACATTATTTTAAAATATATTTAAAAATTTAGGCATAAAGAATGATTTATCCTGATGTCATCCAACATTAGTGGTAAGAGTTAGGATTAGAGCTCAGGGCCTGTCTCTAATTCTGAGTACCTCCTGTTTTCACCCATGCCCCAGGTCTTGTTTCACAGAATGCTACTGGGTATGCCAGTAGTCACTGTGCTCAGGGGTTTCCAACATTTTGGAAATGCTGGATTAAAGTTAAGCAGATTCCCAGAACCTGTAAAGTGCCATCACAAAACTCCAGGAAGAATATGGAGAAGAGACCTCAAATCACAAATTCAAAGCCCCACGAGACACAAAGCAGGTAACAAACATGAGACTGCAGGCAAGGCAAAGGCCTGAGGGATATGGTACCCTCTAATGGGGTCCTGGTTGCACTGGGATGTTGCCCAACGTTGTTAGGGATTTCCTGACAAGTTACAAATTGGGGCATTAATTTGAAATCTCTATGTTTAGGCATTTTTGTCTTGACATTAAAAAAATAAAATGCTGTTGGAACATAATTTTTTAAACCAGATCAGTCTGGTCCCATTTGTGGAAACTAGGATACAATGTTTAGCAGTCTTCTTTGCCCATATAACCTTTATTCAGAAGTCCTATTAATTTCCACCTTCACAGACGGGTGAAAAACATTTCCTTCAAAAATAACCATCCAGCCCTCATAGACCACTTTGGTATGAGTAGCTCTGAACAACCCATAAATAACTCAAGATGAGTTATGTCAGGGTTTACTCAAAATGAAATTATTTTCCAGTCTTCTTAACTGTTCTTGTAGAAATGCTTCAAAGTGACTAAAGATATCCTTACTTTTAGTCTTTGTCTAATTCTTCTGGAAAAAGCAAAAATTCAATGAGGATGTGAAAAATATATAACACGGGAATTGATTAAATATAGAAAGATCCATTATCCTTCCAAAAGAAGTTTAAAAATCAAATTGGTTTGAGGACAATTTAGCCTTTCCATTGAAATCGGTAACATTCTCAAACAAGACTATTATATTTGCAAACTCACTTTTCTAAGACAGAAAGTCTGTTTTTGCTATTCCCTCCCTCTCTCTTTTCCTTGTATTTATTTCCGCCCTGCCTCATTCTAAAAATTGCATGCGAGAGCCTGCCAGTTGTCTATATAAATGCCTAGAACTGTGGCACTGATGTAGCAGAAACATGAAAAATCTCAGGCAATTGATTTTCTTCCTCTGGAATCTCCATGGTCCACTCACTACCCCAGCTTCTTGCAACTTTTGAAATACCATCCTGGTCCCAGGGGAAGCACTTAATGCCTTATATTTTGAGAACCCAGAGAAACTAGATCAACCTATAATGGTAAAATCACACTCACATCTATTTTTCTATTATGTAAATAAAAACCAGTACACTCTCATGATTCGAAACACTTGAGGTCCTAAGGAATGTAAAACTTGAGGTCACTTGATTTAAAATAATGACAATCATGAAATGCTTCCAATTTAAGTCCTTCAGTCCCAATTGGATTTGCTGATTTTAAGTTGTAGTCAACTCTTCTCCACAGCTTTGGTAACTGAGGTAGAGAGCATTTTTTCCTATCTCTCTAGTGAGAAATTTTGATGGATAACAGGATTCATAGGGTCTAAAGAGGGTGTACCATTCTAAAGAGTACATTTCATGTTTTGGAGAGAGCTCTCCAATGGACAGAGGAGCCTGGTAGGCTACAGTCCATGGGGTCACAAAGAGTCCGCCATGACTGAGTACACCAGTACTCCAATGACCAGAATGATTGAACCATTTTTAGTATAAAAAATTATGATGATGTGACAGAGGTTGTCCGTACACAAATGAGCTAGACTCACTCTACCCAATGTCCCTGACTTGTTGGAATGCCATTGGAAACTGACCGAAAAAATTGTCCTGCTGCTTGAAAAGGATTCCGACATGGTAATATCTGGTCCCTGTCTTCTACAATCAAGTATGTAACACCTTAGAAGACCACTGGGTCTTAATCCATGACTTAAACTCTGTCATCAGTAACGTAGACACTGTCTTCTGCTGGGACACGCTTCATATCTGCATTTTGCAAAGTTCCAATGTGAGAGTCTTTCAATGCAATCACACTGCAGAAAGAATAACAATGAGTAAGAGAAACATAGACCACCTGTCAAGTGTGAAGAGCACAGTTGTTTATGTTCAGGCAATACTGGGTACTTCCATTTCCCAATGACTACAGAGATGCATAAATTCCCCATGGTATTTCTCTGGAAGTTCTATAAGTATCCTGCTTATTCATTTTTATCTTTTCTGCCTTTTTTGTTCATCTCTTTGGAATATAGTAGGCATTCAATAAATGGGCAATACACAAATTATGACTGAAATAAAATAACAACAACAAAAAAAAACCACCCATTCAAATGGCCATAAAAAAAAAATTACAATTTAGTTCTCTTGCTTTAAGACATCAGGTTTCAGGTAGTATTTCTATAGAAGTTCTGGCACAATTCCAGGGAAATACCGAGATGATAAATTTTGCAATAAGGAGTTCATGATCTGAGCCACAGTCAGTTCCTGGTCTTGTTTTTGCTAACTGTATAGAGCTTCTCCATCCTTGGCTGCAAAGAATATAATCAGTCTGATTTCAATATTGACCATCTGATGATGTCCATCTTTATTGCAAAATTCAGACTTAAGTTGAAGAAAGTAGGGAAAACCACTAGGCCATTCAGGTTTGACCTAAATCAAATCCATTATGATTTTACAGTGGAAGTGAGAAATAGATTCAAGGGATTAGATCTGATAGACAGAGTGCCTAAAGAACTATGGATGTAAAGGACAGAAGTGGTATGGACCTAACAGAAGCAGAAAATATTAAGAAGAGGTGGCAAGAATACACAGAAGAACTACACAAAAAAGATCTTAATGACCCAGATAACCACAATGGTGTGATCACTCACCTAGAGCCAGACATCCTGGATTGCAAAGTCAAGTGGGCCTTAGGAAGCATCACTACAAACAAAGCTAGTGGAGGTGATGGGATTACAGCTGAGCTATTTCAAATCCTAAAAGATGATGCTGTGAAAGTGCTGCACTGAATATGCCAGCAAATTTGGAAAACTCAGCAGTGGCCATAGGACTGGAAAAGGTCAACTTTTATTCCAATCCCAAAGAAAGTCAATGCCAAAGAATGCTCAAACTACCACACAATTGCATTCATCTCACACGCTAGCACGGTCATGATCAAAATGTTCCAAGCTAGGCTTCAACAGGACATGAACTGAGAACATCCAGATGTACAAGCTGGTTTTAGAAAAGGCAGAGGAACCAGAGATCAAATTGCCAACATCCACTGGATCATCAAAAAAGCAAGAGAGTTCCAGAAAAACATCTACTTCTGCTTAATTGACTATGCTTTATTGACTATGCCAAAGCCTTTGACAGTGTGGATCACAACAAACTGTGGAAAATTCTGAAAGATGGGAATAACAGGCCAACTTACCTGCCTCCTGAGAAACCTGTATGCAGGTCAAGAATCAACAGTTAGAACCAGACATGGAACAATGGATTGGTTTAAAATTGGGAAAGTAGTACATCAAGGCTGTATATTGTCACCCTGCTTATTTAACTTATATGCAGGATACATCATGAGAAATGCCAAGCTGGATGAAGCACAAGCTGGAATCAAGATTGCTGGAAGAAACATCAATAACCTCAGACATGCAGATGACACTACCCTTATGGCAGAAAATGAAGAGAAACTAAAAAGCCTCTTGATGGGTGAAAGAGGAGAGTGAAAAAGTTGGCTTAAAATTCAACTTTCAGGAAACTAAGATAATGACATCTGGACCCATCACTTCACAGCAAATAGATGGGGAAACAATGGAAACAGTGACAGACTTTATTTTCTTGGGCTCCAAAATCACTGCAGATGGTGACTACAGCCATGAAATTAAAAGATGCTTGCTTCTTGGAAGAAAAGCTATGAACAACCTAGACAATGAATTGAAAAGCAGAGACATTATTTTGCCAACAAAGGTCCATCTAGTCAAAGCTATGGTTTTTCCAGTAGTCATGTACAGATGTAAGAGTTGGACCATAAAGAAGGCTGAGCACCGAAGAATTGATGCTTTTGAACTATGGTGTTGGAGAAGACTTTTGAGAGTCCCTTGGACTGCAATGAGATCAAACAAGTCAATCCTAAAGGAAATAAGCCCTGAATATTCATTGGAAGGACTGATGCTGAAGCTGAAGCTCCAATACTTTGGCCACCTGATGCAAAGAACTGGCTCATTTGAAAAGACCCTGATGCTGGGAAAGATTGAAGGCAGGAGGAGAAGGGAACAACAGAGGACAAGATGGTTGAATGACATCACTGACTCAATGGACATGACTTTGAGCAAGCTCCAGACAGTGAAAGACAGGAAAGCCTTGCATGCTGCAGTCCAGGGGTTGCAAAGAGTTGGACACAACTGAGCAACTGAACAACAAACAACAATGGAGATGCTATAAATATCACTGAAAGGTTAAATAGCAATGGAAATGCTCTCTATACTAAATATTTCAGAATTCCAGAGTATAAAATAGAGAGCTCAGAAGGAAAAGAGGAGTGAGATACAGAAATTTTCCTTATTTTTCCTAGAGTACAACCATCAAAATGCATTGACATAAATCCTCTCAAACTTACCGTAGTAGCTCCAACCGGTTACCCCGGCAACAATATCCTAAATTTGGGAAGAGATGAAGAGAAAATTAAACACACACACCAAAGAGTTCATGAGATTTTTCCTAACAAGTATATTATTACAGTTATTACTTTAATATGAACAAACTACATACATATCTCAAAGCCTAAAAAATTAATTAGGAAGAATGAATATTTTAAAAGAAGAAGAATAAAAAAATCAATCTGGATCCTTCCCTGATAACTCCAACAAACTTGTTTTGAATCTAGGGACTAAGTAAGCTCCTTAGTGTAAAGTATCTCATGTTTATTAATGGTTTAAAGTATTCACCCATGTGCCCTAACTTACTTTAATGTAATTGTATTTCACTGTAAAAAAAAAAAAAGAGAGAGATTGTGTTTCTCCCATAGATTACAGGTTTTATAAACACAGACACACACACAGACACACACACACACACACAGACACACAGACACACACACAGACACACACACACACACAGACACACACACACACACACAACTAGTGGAAGGAGACCAGGAGGCCCTGGATGACTGTCTTGTGAAACCCTTTGTTCTCCTCCTGGCTCTGAAATCACGTACCCTCCCAATGTCTCATGTGCTTCTTATGTTAAGTGGGTGTTGTAAAATCCTCAACAACTTCACCCCCTATACAGACAAAAATTGGTTCTTATAGAACAGAAAAAGGAGGAGTAAACAGATTTTATATAGTACAGTGTCTTGTTGACTTCCAAATCCCAACTCTACCCAACCAATGCTAATTTTCCATATTTAATTTCTGCTATGGAGAATTAAGTTTCAATCCCTGGGTTGGGAAGATCCCCTGGAGAAGGGTATGGCAACCCACTCCAGTATTCTTGCCTGGAGAATCCCCATAGACAGATGAGCCTGGTGGGCTGCAGTCCATGGGGTCACAAAGAGTCGGACATGACTGAGTGACTAAGCACAGCACATAGAGAATTAAATATCATGTTTCTCTTTATGAGACAATAATTTTAAGATAAAATAACATTTAAAAACAACAAGGAAAAAATCAAGGTAGTTATGTGAAATTAAAATCATGTGGAATGTAGGGTTATAGGCATTTGACTCAAAAATACTCCCGCAGGCACAATCCTAAGATGACTTACTTTTTCTAATCATGAGTACCAAAACCGTGAGCAATAATACCAAGATAGTAACAGAGATTCCAATGTAGACTCCGTCGTTGGTGCTTACCCATGGATCATGGGCCAGCGTCACAGGCTAAGGAAACATCAGAAGATAAAAAGAAAACAAACACATCTGTTAGAATTAAGGGTAGAAAACATTTCTGAAAATAAAGTACTCGACACGTTTATCTTCATTGGCACTTGGTTAGTTCTGGATCATGAGGTGTGAAACCAAAGGATCTGAAGTTAAAACCATATGGTGAAAATTCTAAGACAATATAAAATCCAAAACATATTTTGGGATGGTAGAAACGTTTTTTATCTTGCTTGTGATGATATTCACAAGGGTGTATATATCTGTCAAAATTCAAACTGTATGCTTCAAATGAATGTGGCTTTATTATATGTAAATACACATATTTTAAAATTTTAATGATATTTCTATAATCCTCATTAGAAAAGACAACAACTATTTTTCTTTCTATATAAGGTGATATGGTAATTTTATCTGATGTTACCTGAATATGTTCAATTATTGAATTTGGCCCTTGATTAAAATACTGATTCTTTTAAGTAGAATTCAAGTTTCTATCTATGTCTTCATAAATGGATTTGAAAGTGGCTGCCCAGATACATGGCTCTGCTTAACAATTAAAATGCTGAACAACTGGAAAAACATACAGTTTTATTTGAATCTCCTATTGCAGTTCATAAGGGATCAACACCTCCTGGAATAAATCCAAAATATGTCAGGCAGTATGCTTGGCTCCTTTACGTAGCTTAACTCTAATCCTAAAGATGTCCCACGAGGTAGGTATTTTAATAGAACAGAAGTGGAAGAGCAGACGAAAAGATTGTCTCCTGTCCCCTTCTGTATAAGAGATTAAACTCTGGAGTCAGAATCCCAGCTCTTTTACTTAGTTGCTGTGTGACCCTGGACAAGTTATTTAGCCTCTCTGAATCTCTGTCTCTCTGTCTATCAAATGCAGATTAAATATGGTTCCTGGGAAAGGTACTTTAGGTACTTCCTGATAAACACTATGAGGAATACATAGGAGGGTGACAAGTAACTTAGCCTCTGAGCTGTCCTTGCTTAAATGGGAAAAGGCCAGTGTCTTGGGAGGGAAAAGCTGTGTTGTCACCTTACTTGATCAGGTTAAAGTGGTTAGATGGGACACAGGGTTACAGGAAGCAGTTTTTGGAACTGCTTAAAAAATACAGGAACATCTTTAAAAAAGGTTACATAAAAACTGCAGATTAAAAAAAAAACAACTTCCAGTTCATACAGCAAATTCCCACTGGCTATCTATTTCACATATAGTCATGTATCTATTTCAATGTTACTCGTTCAATTCATCCCTCCCTCTCCTTCCCCAGCTGTGTCCACATGTCTGTTTTCTATGTCTACATCTCCATTGCTGCCCTGCAAATAGGTTCAAAATTACAATCTTTCTAGATTCCATATGTATGCATTAATATACGAAATTTGTTTTTCTCTTTCTGACTTAACTTCATTCTGTATAATAGGCTCTAGACAGAAACTAACACAATATTGTAAAGCAATTATCCTCCAAGTAAAAGTTTAAAAACTTCATTTTACAATGTGCTGTTCAGCCTAAAGAAAGGAAAGCAAAAATCAATCTTAATCCCAACATCCAAAAAGAGCCACTATTACAATTTTTCATTACATACTCTTCTAGAATTTTATTCTTCTAATATTTTTCTTAACAGAAACAGTGACAATATTCAATATATATTATAATATATACCCTGTTTCAAAAGTTAGTTGTTTCCATTTAACAATCAACACTGTCTTCTCATGTCAGTAAACTCACTGCAGTGACAACATTGCTAATGGCAATAAGTGGGCATGCTTAATTGATGAAGTAATTAATCCCTTATTATTGAATATTTAGGTTGCTTTTAACATTTTCATGATTATAAACAGCAGCCATGAACATCTTTTCTTATATATCTTCACATATTTGTTCAATTCTCTCCTTTAGAGAGAGTTCAGGAAGGTGATCCTACTGGGTCAAAATACATGCTGCTTGGCTTCAGGACACCTGGGAGACACCTTGACATCTATGGAGTCAAGACACAAAAAGTCCACAATTTTGCTACTGCCTATTAAAAATTTGCTCCTGTATTGCTTCTACTTGTAAGTGAGGTCAAGAACAAGCTCATCATTCAGACAACACTTAAAATCCAGTTTAAGTCTGTACAGCAACAGAATAGTTATTTATATAGTGGCAGTCCTGCTATTTAACAGGCATAAACAAATTCTGTCCATATTTATCAGATCAATCAGTGCCAATATTATGAGAATGGTTAAAATCTTTCATATCATTCCTATGTGGTGGTATTCTCATTGTCACTAAGGTATGTAACATAAGGACATCTGACCTCACACTAAATAATCCCACTTTTCCTGAGCTTGATTTTCTCTTACAATGGCCATGCTGCAGATCCTCACCACAGGATTACTTTCATTCCTGAATCCCTTCATTTTTGTTGCTTCTGAGAGTTATTTGCACATAGTAAAAGGAAAGTTGTTTTACTCAAGGGAGCCAAAAGTAAAGATCTCATTGATAAATTCTTCTTACTTCACACAAAGATGAGCCTTTGACGAACATCATGAGACTATAGTTCCTTAGGTTTTTCTCAAGCTAACTGTAGGAAATGTGTGAGAACATCCTACAGAATCACAAAGTTGTTGAAGACCTTAGGACCTTAATAAGTCATCATATATGGATGATTATATATAGCAAGACTCATCAGTGTCCTCAAAATTTCTCTAAAGAGGACAATTGGATTGGAAAAAGATATTAGGAGGCCCATGTTTAAGCAAGCACACTTTCACTGACATAATATTTTTGGTCGTGATGGTCCCCATTCCACTACCTCAATTCAAGGCATGTTATTTCTCTAACAATGACTAAAGTCTTTTTTGGTATGTAATGTTAACTCACTGTCCTGAAATTAATTCACTCTTTTTTCCTAGGAGAAAAGTTCTTGAACAGGAGAAAATCTGTAGTGGGTGTGTGTGTGTGTGTAGTGGGTGGGTGTGTGTGTGTGTGTGTGTGTGTGTGTGTGTGTATAGAGTGAAATATCACTTCTCAGGTATTTTTAATAAACTCGTTCATTTCTATGAAATTTTAAATTAATTAAAGAATCTCTATTTAAGAGCCAAATGCTTTCTTTCTTTATATTTTGAATTAGAAAGAACAAATCTGGGGACTTGTCTAGTCTTACAATAATGATCTCTAAATGTAACTTGCTTCCAGGGAGACATACAAGTGAATCTGGCTAATAAAGTAGGAAGGAATATGCTTACAGCTTGACTGTTAAACCAAACAGCATCTGGAGACTGTGTCACAGTGCCATTCTCATCTGCTCAACAAGAAGGAAAGTTAATTAGTTTTATCAATTTAAAAAATACTGAATTTTCACAGAAAACACTAATATTTTCACAGCAGGCACAAATACATTCACATGCTATCTGATAATGAACGAAAGGTTGAATAATCATATGGCCAAATACTGTAGGCATTGCAAGAGTTATACTAAATTACTAACATTAATTAAATAAGGTTGTTCTTCTTAAACCACTTTTTTTCACGGAAGCTTCGAAAATGAACCCATTTTTCCTTCTCAGTGGAAAAAATGCATGTACCAGGAAAGTTTACCTACAATTTTAGAGGAGTCAGAGTGGCCCATTTTCAGAACTAGATTAAAAATTACCATTATAAGTTGATAATTAGTAATTTCATGGCAGCAAAGAAACTGGCCAGGAGCGCTCAGAGGACATACAAACATCTAAAGAGCAGAACCATCCTGTTCAAAAATGGAAATTACATTGGTTTTACATTCAAAGTGTAACTGAAATGTACTAAGATACATCAAACAGGTGGCATCAAAGTCCTGTGCCAGCATGCCCAGACATTAATCCAAAAGTGCTTTAGAAAATACATTATATCAGCCCCAAAGCCAGTGTACCTTACACTACCTAAAAGCCCAATATAAAATGATATTTTGCCATGAATTTTGATTGTACAAATTTTCATAGTGTTTTGAAATATCTCTTTTGTCATATAGAACATATAGTCTTGAATCTCATAAGAAACTGTAGGTCAAATACAGGATTCTCTTTTTACTGAGTATCTATCATATACTGAGCCCTTTATCCATGCTTACATCAATTTCCTTAATCCCATTTTAGAGATGAGGAAACAGACCTGAAATGATGAAAGGTGTTCAGAAAAGAAACTGAAGTTACCTGTTGAGCAAGAGTGTGACGGTGAGCCAGTTATATTTGTGTCATGTGGAATGGTAGCCTGGATTTCTGCTCTCTGCATTGGAGAAGATAAAGAAGGTACTGGAACGACAAGAATGAAAGAATGGTGTTTAATATGTGGAGGAAATTTTCTAGCCCCAACAAAAATAAAATGCAAAACTAAAATTAGGAATTACCCTGTGACTCCCTCTTAGAGAAATATTCAAGATGGCCTTGAAGCATTACACTGCCATATAGGTATTTCATTACCATGTATGAATCTGATCTAGAAAATAATTTGGGGCTTCCTTGGTGGCTCATACAGTAAAGAATCTGCCTGTAATGCAGGAGACCCAGGTTTGATTCGTGGGTTGGGAAGATCCCCTGGAGAGGAGAATGGCTACCCGCTCCAGTATTCTTGCCTGCAGAATTCCATGGACAGAGGAGCCTGAGCCTGGCGGGCTACAGTACATGGTGTTGCAAAGAGTCAGATATGACTGAGCAACTAACACTTTCACTTTGGAGAGCTTATAAATAGGTTTATTTCACTTGTTGTATGCCTACAATCCCATTAAAGCCTATAACAGTGCCTCTCCAGTAGGATACCCAATTAAACTTTGATTTATGCTAATGACATTTCAATTTTGTGGAGCATGGCCTTGGAGGTGGCACTAATCCACCCTCCCCCCTTTACAAGAACCCCAATCTGTACTCCCTGACCTTATTCATGTTCTTAATCATCCATCTACATCTTTCCAAGGAGATGAACACATTGACCAAATCAGAAAACAGACTAAGAATATCCAATTCCTTGAGGTGATAGGAATTGGATGAGTCAGTACTGCCCACTGTCTGAGTCCTGGTAGTGAGCCTCAAAGCAGTGTTCCTGGTACCCTGGCTCCTTCTGCAGTTGTGTTCTGGTCACTCCTTTCATAGGACTGATTTCCTATGTTATCTGACTCATCTTCCACTTCTCACCAGAAAGCTTCACTGAGAATTCTCAGGGCTATGTTTCCTTTCCCTTTCTTGAAATCTCTTCTTTATTTTCTACCAGGCATCTCACCTGACCTTCAGAGTTGACCACTTGCCTCTTAATAAGATCTTTATATCCCTTCCTCTGAGAGCAACACAGAATTTTAGAGCAAGTTAGTGGTGCTGGCTGGACAAAAGTTCCCAAACCTGGGCTCTTCTTATTACCTCTCATTGATATTCCTCTTTCCACTTCCTTACCATGGACTTCACATTTCAACATCATCTTTTCTCTTATTCTAACCTGTCTTTTGTATTTTGTGTGTGTGTTTTTTTCCTTTATTTCTTTCATTTTGGTCATTTTTGGTGGCAGTGGTTTTCTTGTTTTGATTTGTTTTTGCCTTTCTCTAATGCTTAAATTTGTAAGAGTATGTGGCTCTCTTTAGGAACTAAAAAAAGGACAACACAAGAAAGTTAGGTGATCAGAGTTTTCATTCAACATAAATCTGTGCAGAAGACCTCTTGAGCTTAACTTCTTTCCCTAGTTTAGGTCTTTGTGGGCATCTTTCTTTTCTTCCCTGCTCCTATGACTTTACATTCAACCAGTATAGGAATATTTTAGGCAACTAGCACAGAGAGGGAATGGATGTAAACATAAATGTCCCTGTACTGTATCTGCTCCTGTGTTCACCTCATTTCTAAACTGTAAATTTCAACTCTGAACTCAAACTCTTCATGAAACTATCAGGATACATGTAAGACTCAGCAAATTCTATCCCCCAAGAGGTCACATAGACATGTACACCAACACTTTCCTTCTGAACCTCTGTTTTAAACAAAGGCCATAAATTATCCATGTTCCCCAAACCAGGAGCACTAATCCATCTATTTCTGCAGGCACAAAGTATTAAGAAGCTAAATCAACACTAAGAAAATCAACAGATGCTCTAGTGTGTTTGCTGCCTGGAACAAAACTATTTTTTTTTACAAACTTTTATGACTCTAAAATCCAAGTTTTACCCTAAAGACTTCCCAAAAGTATGAAGGCTTTTCTAATGAGGGCATCAAATAAGGACAAATTCATCCAAACATAAGCTCTAAGTTCATAATAGAAGGTAGCAAAGGCCCAACATCCAAATTAATGGGGACAATCTAGACTCAACTATTTTTATTTCATATGACTGTCAACACAGTACTTATATATTGTGCCTCAATCTTCAGGAATATAAAATAGGATTGAATCACACCTAGGGTTGTCATAAAAATTAAGTCACTTAATACTGGTAAAGTAGTTAGCATGGTTCCTAACAAAGGAAACAGAATAAATATTAACTTCACTGGAATCTTATCCTCAAGTATTGGATTAGGCTTCAGAATGGATTAAATGATCTCTATCCAGAGTTCTTTGTTAGACAGAATCTTATTCACCTGACACTGTTCTAGCATTTCCTATTTTTTTCTCATAGGTCTCTGTTCAACTGGGCCAAATTCAAATTTTCCACAGATGTCCAAGATCAGTAATCTGGCTTTTTTTTTTTTTTTTTTTTTTTTTTGCTTCTAACGAATTCCATTGAGAAGTTGTTAAAAAGCCATAGTTCTCCCTCACTCTGAAAATGCTTCAACATACAAAATATGAAAAAAATCATGGGAAAAGGGGTTCATAGATTCTGTAAAACCAGATTTGGAGGCCCGTTAATAATCCTTACCCTAGATTGTACTTCTGCCTTACCACAGTACCCTCGATGGTCTATATTCTCTCCTTTGAAGTAACTGGACTCAGAAGCATATCTGCTTACCTGGCTGTAGGTCCTTTGTGGGTGCTTGCACTGGAAGAACAGAGGTATAAGCCCTCGCTATTGTTGAAGCAGTGGTGACCTTCACTGTTGTTGTTAGATTAGTGGTGGTTGTTGTTACTGGAGTAGCAGTGGTGGTCATTGTTGGAGTAGTGGTGGCTGCTACTGGAGTAGTGGTAGTGGTTGCCCTTAGACTAATAGCAGTGGTCTTTATTGTTGGAGTGGGGGTGGTCATTGTTTTTGGGATAGTGGTGGGCCTTGTTGTTGGAGTAGTCCTGGTCATTATTGGAGTAGTGGTACTTGTTTTTGGAATAGTGTCGGTCATTGTTGTTGGAGTGGTCTTGGTCATTGTTGGAGTAGCTGTGTTCATTGCTGGAGTTGTGGTTGTGTTTGTTGTTGGAGCAGTCATGGTCATTTTTATTGGAGCAGTCATGGTTGATGTTGTTGGAATAGCTGTGGTGGTTGTTGTTAGAGTAGTGGTGGTCACTGTTGTTGGAATAGTCCTAGTCATTACTGGTGTAGCCACTGTCATTGTTGGAGAGGTGGTGGTCATTGTTGTTGGAGAAATTGTGGTTGTTTTTGGAGTAGTTATTGGAATAGTGATGGTTTTTGTTGTTGGAGTAGTTGTGGTTGTTGTTGTTGGAAGAGCGGTGGTCATTATTGTTGGAGTAGTGGTGGTCATTGTTGATGGTGTTGTGGTTGTTGTTGCAGTAGTGGTCATCATTGTTGTTGGAATAGCTGTGGCTGCTGTTGTTGGAATAGTGGCCCTTGTTGTTGTTGGAGGAGTCCTGGTCATTATAGGAGCAGTCATTGTTGCTGTTGGAGTACTGGTACTCGTTGCTGGATTAGTGGTGGTTATTATTGTTGGATTAGCAGTGGTTATTGTTATTGGAGCAGTAGTGGTCGTTGTTGGAACAATGCTGGTCATTGTTGCTAGAGTAGAGGTGATCATTGTTGCTGGAGTAGTGGTGGTCATTGTTGTTGGAGCAATGGTGGTGATTGTTGGAATAGTGGTTGTTGTTGTTGGAGTAGTAGTAATGATTGTCTCTCTTGTAGTGCTGGTTGTTCTTGGAGTAGTGGTGGTGGTGGTAGTGGTCGTTGGAGTAGTGGTGGTCGTTGTTGTTGTAGTAGTAGTGGTGGTGGTCGTTGTTGTTGTAGGTGGAGCTAGAAATCAACATGAAGGCAGGGATTCATCAAGCAGCAGGAAACAAGAGACTTGTGCTGGGCCTGTGCACCAACACAACCAAGGAGACCGTCCCCAGGTGGAACTCAGAACTTATCTCACATTAACTCTGAGTTCTCATCATTGGTCAACTGGAATCTATGACTGAGGTGGGAGTGAAGACATGGCTACAATAAGGAAACACCTGAATTGAAATTATTATGTTTGGGGAGGTATAGGCAAAAAAAAAAAAAATGACACTTGGGATTTGAATTGAAGAACTTTGTAAAGACTAATCATGTATATCATGTTTATGTGTCTTCATAAACATCTCTGAGGAAAAGAAAAATGTCTTTGTCCTCCCAGTGGTGATGACTAGGATCTAAATAGTAGTCCCCAAGAATCAGAATATTTGCCAAATAAACAGCATTCAGTTCAGTCACTCCTAGGGGTACCTTGCCAACAGACCTGCAACCTAAATGCTGATTCATTCACACCATTGCCATTTTTAGAGAAGTAGATAGACCTAGAGTCTGTCACAAAGAGTGAAGTAAATCAGAAAGAGAAAAACAAATAAATTAATGCATTTGTGTAAACTAGAAAAATGGTACAGATGAACCTATCTGCAGGGAAGGAATAGAGATGCAGACATAGAGATTGGACATGTGTATGCAGAGAGGGTTCGGAGGTGTGATGTTTTGGGGAGATTAAGATTGATATGTATACAATACCATGTGTAAAATAGGCGACTAGTGAGAAATTGCTGTGTATCACAGGGATCTTATCTTGGTGCTCTGTGGTGACCTAATGGGGTGGGATGAGGGTATGGGTGGGAGGGAGGTTCAAGAGGGAAGCCTATATGTATACATGTAGCTGACTGACTTTTTTGTACAGCAGAAAGAAACACATTGTAAAGCAACTGTACCCCATTTTAAAAGAAAAGTAAGACACACACACAAAAAAACACCAGATGCTGGATAACACAGATGCCTTATGCATTTGATTAAAAGGTAGGTAGACATTCAAGGTTCCTTTCTGCCTAAGGAATAATTACAACAGTTAATAACACTGACTACTTCCAGAATCAGAAATAATGTAGGATTCCAAACCACTTACTGAAGTCCTCAGAGCTACCCAGAGAAAACTGAAACTAGGATTAAGCACAAAAAGCAGAAATTGTAGGACTGAATCAAGAATGTGTTCTGTTTTTCTCACCAGACATTTTGCTTGCCCACAAGAAGTATTCTTTAATTTCAACTCTAATAACCATAAATTAGAATCTCAGTCTCTTGAAATGGGAACAATTGGTGTGAAAATTCCTTTGAGGGATTCAAGTCAATTTAATTTGGAAACTAGTTAATTTTCAACTTTAAGAAGAAAAACTTTTTTGTGTGAGGGCCTATTACATACCACACACTAGTAAAATTTGAGGCTTTAGGGGTCCTGTGATCTCAGTGGTAATTGCTCACTTCTGTCAGTGTGAAAGCAGCTATAAACAATACATAAATGAATGGGTGTGGCTGTCTTCCAGTAAAACTTTATTTATAAAACTATTAGTTAACTTATTTTATAATCTGATCTGGTCGGTGGCTAAGGTTTGCTGACCCTGAACTAACAGTGTAGTCAGAGGTTTTGATGGAGTGGACAATCCAATTTCCTCCCTTCAGCTTGAAATCAAACCTAGAAAGGAAAGAAGCAAAAAAAAAAAAAAAAAATTCTGATCAAAGGACTCTAACAAGGAGGAAACCTAATCGGCTCGTTTAACTAATGTGTCTTCCTCGATGGTAAATTCTTTCTGAGGAAGAAGCTAGGAAGCTAAGGGTAGAAGAAGATACTGGGGATGAGCCCTAACAGAAGGTTGAAAAGTAAGCTCATTTTGTGAAAAGTGCAAAATCTTTCGCAAAAAACAAGATTGGAAGCAGAGAGTCAACTGGGCCCAGTTATATACCTGTTTTGGAGAAGGAAATGGCAACCCACTCCAGTATCCTTGCCTGGAGAATCCCAGGGACAGAGGAGCCTGGTGGGCTGCCGTCTTTGGGGTCGCACAGAGTCAGACACGACTGAAGCAACTTAGCAGCAGGAGCAGCGTATACCTGTTTCCCACTGGACAGAGCAGTGATTTTGTAAATATTCACCTATTAAAGAATGTCTAAGCAAGCACTACAAAACTTCCCTACTTATTTTTTCTATATCATTTTTGGAAAACATTCATCCTGAGAAATCATACAGTTTCATGACTCCAAAAATGATGTCTTCTACACAGGCTGCTTCCTCCCACGTATCTCTAGCACCAGTCTTTTTGGCTTCCTTAAATTGACTCCTAGACATAGGTTCCCCACAATCAGCTATTTTCTGCATCAGAGCTGACCATATTTTACTTGCCTTCATCAAGGACACAAGCCATGTACAAAAGTTGGGAGACTGTAATATCTGCTGCTGCTGCTAAGTCGCTTCAGTCATGTTTGACTCTGTGTGACCCCATAGACGGCAGCCCACCAGGCTCCTTCATCCCTGGGATTCTCCAGGCAAGAATATTGGAGTGGGTTGCCATTTCCTTCTCCAGACTGTAATATCAAGTTCATTTAAATTAAGAAAGAGACAGCTTATGAAGGCCACAACTATCGGGTTCTGTTGTCAACAGATGACTTAAGTGGGAGAACACTCACTAGGAAAGAGCACCAGAAACCAGGAAATCTTGAAGAACTCCTTTTATCAAATGCTAAGAAAAATTAGGGTGTCTACCTCAAGATGGGAAAATATAATCTTCCCAGATTTTTGGGTTTCACAAAATTCTTAAAAGCCACAAGTGAACAGTTATTGAGATGCAAATATTTTCAAACTGCAATAAAGCTACTTTAATTTTTAAACAAGCAACTTAGTGTTATGGTGTGAAATACGATTCAAAAAATTCAAGACAGGGCAAGGAAGGGGTGAAACTATATTGGCTCACACAATGTGTATGCTGCAAGACTGAGCTGACAGTTGTCAAGCCAAACGATACATCTACTTGACAGGACATTATAATACCTATTTTATTTGTGTGAAATTCTCTATCAGTCTTAAAATGTTAGGAAAAACATTTAAAAATTCTCCTAAGACATAATCTCAGAGAAAAAGGCAGTTCTTCAAGTGAAATAAATTCAGTTCCATAAAATGTTCACTATATCTTAGTGTAGAGCAGTGAATGCTTTTTAATGAACCAACTAGCACTTCTGAAGTGCTACTTTAGAAAATAGTTTGCTGACTGGGAAGATCCTCCAGCCTATGATCTTGAATCAAGGTTAGTGTTAACACTTCATTCTACACAAATATAAGTTATCCTGTTGAAGAGTTATTAGAAAATAAGATTATAGGAACCTCCTCTTTCCCTATTAAAGGAAGAGAAAGTTAATATCAAACAGAAAACACTTATTTCCGGGAACCAACAGGAAGTGATCAAAGAAAGTAGGAAGACAAACTCACCTGGGTTTATAGTCAACTCCTGGATGATTTTTATGTCATTGAACCACCCTCTCTTCTCAATACGGCAACAATACAAGCCACTGTCAGACTGACGAGTGTCCTCTATGGTCAAAGACACATCCCTTCCACCAATATTTCCCTTTAGCTGATAACGTTTGTCCTTCCGAAAAGTGACTTTGTATCCATCAGTCCAGATAAGGTCACTTCCACAGCCCATCCAAGAACAGGACCCTTGGCCCCAGCACATGGTTGTGACTTCTCCATCATAGGTGCAGGGTAGCCTGACAGACTGACCGGTTACCCCAGTCACCTGTGGGTAAGACATTACACCATCTGTAAACAGAGAAACCAGAGCATGAGATGAGGTCTCAATATTTTAACTTTAATTTTATTTTCCTTTATATATACCTTGGGTGGTTTGAAATTATCTTGAGTTTTTAAAATTTAGTATAAGCATTTTTCTATGTTAACATATTCTTTAGCAGTGTTATTATTGACTAGATATATTTGAAGACGAAACACCATATAAATGATTCAGGATTACTTCCTAATAGATTTTCAAGAGAAAGAATCAAAATAAAAGGTTGAAATATATTCAGTCTCATGGTGAATATGACCAAATTCCTCTCCAAAAGGTTTAAAACAAATGACACTCCAGTAATGTATCAGTGTATGTACATTTCATCCTGTGTTTGACAGGTAGCTGCTTAGCAAATAGGTGATACATAAACATGGCTTATCCTCTCCCCTAGAGTCAATCACCATCTCAACTGAAACCTGTTTTAAAAACTCTATTGCATTCAAAGTTTTGATTTTTGATTTCTATTGCAAATTTTTTAAATGGCTATTGCAAATAAAGTCACCTGACAATTTCTCTCTTTTTTGAAAAAGAAAAAAAGCTAGTGGCTTACTTAAAGCATCACTGGTTAGAAGGCAGAATCCAAGGAAACGCTTTAAAAATTAGTTCTAAGAAAATGAGTTTATAATACTTCCTGGGGAAACTGAGGCTTATCATGGGCTTTAGGATTAATTCAAAAAATTCAAACAGGGATCCTTTCTCGTAAGTTGATGACAGCCCTGCAATGGAACACAGTTCACTTAGCCAGGTGAAACCAAAAAATTGGAGAATAGTCAGTCAAATATTAAATTTTGCCTCTTAAAAACAAACTGGCAGGAAGACTCTGTCCTGTGGCAGTGGCTAATAAATCCCTGCATTGCCAAATGCATTCCCAGCAGTCCTTAAAGCAAATCTGAGATTTAATAACTAATCATAGTTAAGACTAGACTGCGAGTCTGGGAAATGCTCTGTGAATAAAGCACTCATTGTTACATAAAATAAGAGTCTGTTTTATTTTCACTGGAATTCCATTAATATTTAGTTTTGCTTAATATCTTTTTTGGATTAAAAAGGTAATACATGCTAATTATAAAATTTTAAGTTGTAGAGGTATAATTTTAAATATGCTTTTCCTCATATTTCCACTTCTAGAGATTTTTTTGAAGTTTAGGATATATCTATTCCTAAAATGTTCCCCAGTTACATAGAATGTTTTGAATTAAAATATTTTCTTTTCAATTTTTTTTTTAATTTGGCCATGCCACAGACATGTAGGATCTTAGTTCCCCAATGAGAGATGGAACCTACACTCCCTGCACTAGAAGATCAGAGTCTTAACCATCGAAAACCAGGGAAGTTAAAATATTTTCTTTTTAAAGAAATAGTTGTACGTGGTAAAAAATAATCAAAAAGCACAAAATGGTACAATAAAGGATTTACCTCCTTTCCACCTATCCCTATTTCTTCTTCCTGTACCCTTCCACACCATGTTAACAACGGTTACTGTTTCCTACATACACTTGAGTAGTTCATGCATACCGAACCATCTACCTACCCATTTTTTTGGTTTAAATGTAAATGTCAGCATAAGCCATTCTGTACCACATTATGCCTTGTTCACCTACCCGTAGATTTTGTGATTCTTAGCATTTAAGCAAATTCTTTGGCTTAAGGTTTCAATCTGATTCTTTGCTCGCTATTGACCCCATCAGGCTTCCCTGGTGGCTCAGCTGCTAAAAATCTGCCTACAATGCGGGAGACCTGGGTTTGAACCCTGGGTTGGGAAGATCCCCTGGAGAAGGGAATGGCTACCCACTCCAGTATTTTGGCCTGGAGAATTCCATAGACTCTATGGTCCATGGGGTCACAAAGAGTCGAACACAACCCCATCACCTTCCATAAAGCCAAAGAAGACCTACCATCCTCCACTACACACACACACCTCCTACACTTCCCAATGCAGGGGGCTTCCAAAGCATAGCCCACCCGTTCACTTACTTGGCAGAAGGAGTAGGAGGCCCAGGATGGCTACCCAAGGATGCATGATGCTACTAGCCTGAAGGAAAGAGAAAGCATACTGGTTAGTATACCCTCCAACCATACGGTATCAGAATCAATACTGCTAGGTGGTGTTTTGGAGGCTCCAAGGAACTCATGTCCCTTATGTCTCAGCACAGAAAGAATTCAGCCAGAGGCTGAAAAGTGATACATAATAAGTGATTTATTAGAATAGGATGTTTGTCAGGTTTACAAGCTGGTAGGTGAACATTGTGCTGCCCAGAATACTTAGTAGGTTACATTTATATAATCAAAGGAAGAGAGAAGAGAGGAGAAGACCACCTTTTTTGTCTTTCTTTGAGTCTTCCATCACTAATTCCTCCTACAAGTCAGGTGGAGAATTTTTTGATCCTATATGGTGCATCTGGGACCATCATGGCACTACGGAGAAATTACTTCAGGTATCAGCACAGTGAGGGTCCTTCACTATGAATGGTCACATTTTCAGCTCTGGCAAATGCTTAAGCTCTGCAGACCTCAGTTTCTTCTCCTTTTTAATGAATGTAATAATAGAATCTTCCCTACACATCTGGACAATGCCTCACAATAAGATAATGCACTGAAAGCATCAAACCCAGCCCTTTACTATAAGAGGCACTTAATAACTGTTGTTTGTTATTAATGACTCCCAAAATTATATCAATATCTCCCCATGAGATAATATGTATGAACGTTTTAGTATAGTGGCAAATCCCTATTCAGCACTTACACTGTGAATCATCAAGTAATGATTATTTGATCAGAGGGAGATGCCAATCATCTCACACCAATCCCCACCGAGGCATCTGTAGGTCTGTCCAGTCCCACATGTCTAACAGGCAGACTTCCTACAGAGGCACCTCAAACTCAAGATCACCCAAATAATTTTCATTCAGCCTCCTGGGGCTCTTTACAAGTGAACCCATCACATCAACAGATCTCCCAATTACAGAGAATCAGTCATCCTTCATTCCTACTCCGGTCACCATGTCCTCTTAATTCCAAGTCCTAATGGCTCTGACTCTGTTCCTTCTCTGCTGTTACTGCTGCCATCATTCTAGTTGAGACACTCCTTTCTTGTCCGAATAACAGCAGCAACCTCCTGGGGAGACTCTCTGCCTCCATGCTGACTCCCCTCCAACACCTCTGAAACACTTTTTGCAGAGCAAATTTTCCAAAAACAGAGCTGAAAAAGCCATTCCCTACTATAAACACATGAATGGATCCTTATGACCCTGAAAAGAAATCTTAAATTCTTCAGCCCACTCATCAGTCCTTTAAGAACCAAGATGACTCCTAGCTTCCTGCTTCCATCAAATTAAACTAGACTCTTAAATAATTACCAAAGATTTAATGCTCTAATAAGTCCATTATCTCTGCTAATGTTTTTCTCCCTGCCTGTTCACTCTGCTCAATGAAATGTTCTCATCCATGAAGAACCAGTTAAAGGATCATTGAGAGAAGTCGTCCTGGTCCTCCTTTCCCAGTTAGAATCCTTCTCTTCCTTCTTTGAGTCCCCAGGGCACTTCTTCATACTTCTATCCCAAAACAAAGCCCAATGGCTGGTTCTTTGCTCCACACAAGCCTGTCTATCGCCCCTCCCCATTTAAAGGCAGAGGTCAAGACTTCCTTATTTTGATTCATTCTGGGCCCTGCAAGGAGAAGTATCTAGGTAAGCCATGTTTAATGAATCACAGATTTGAAATATTATGGGACCTATTTCCATGTATCCAAAACTAAAGCCAAGAAAAAAATATAAAATCTTATGTCCGACTACTTTTCCCTCTGAGAATCCTTTGATTCGCTGGAAAGGCCAGCTTGCTCTGGACTGTGAAGCTTGGACTGGCTTAATAAAAAGAAAGAAACAGTAAGAGAAAAAATGCACCCAAAAGTGCCTCATCCTCACTTCCAACCATTGAAACCTGGGACCAAGAAAAAGCTAGTGTAAGAATCAGGGGAAAAAAAAGTGACTATTATCAGAGCAGTGTTCACTTTATTTCCAGTTTTCCTGGATTAACAGTCAAGTCCTCATGCACGTTTGGGTGCATTAAAAACTGTTTGGACTTCATACTGTTGATGATCATGATGATCCACCTCAGGGCTGAGAAAAAGTGAATCCTGATACTTGAGGAGCAAATAGGAAAACCTGCCATCAGGGAGCTCTCCTGAGAGATAGTTGCTGCCAGTCACAGGACAAACAGTAACTGTACATGGCATCAGAAGAACTGGCCTCTGGTCTCAGCAGTCTCCCTAACTCACTGCAAGCCCTCTCTCACCTCAGTGGCTTTATCTGGGCCTCAATTTCCCATCAGTCTTCCACTGACAATACTTCCCAAGGAGTTTATGGGCCCAAATTTAAACCTTCTAACTACAGCTTGATCCTCAACTATCCCTCTTCTCTGCTGTGTGATCTTGGGAAACTCACTCCACATCTCTGAGCTCCATTTCTAGGCAGCCACAGAGTGGAGGTGAGGATTTGTCAACCTGGGTAGGGCTTCTTCAGAAGATGTCTGCAGACCAAACACATTCAAAGCAGAGGAAGGCACTGGAGCAGGGGATCTATACTTGGAGATGTCTTATAAAATAGATAAGATAAATCAGTAAGTCCCTGCATGACACATTCAACACAGCTTTTTTTTTTTTAAGTAAAACTTGATTTTTGAGCCTAAATTATAGCATGGAACCTCCCTAGATTGAATGATGTGAAGACAAAACAACTGAGAGGAATTAGAGGATTAAAGATGTCCACTCAGAGAAACAAAACTTGTAACTAAGGGTTCTGTAGAGCCATGCAAAAAGGAGTCAGGGAAAACCCTTCAGAATCTCAGATTTAGTCTAATAGTGAATCAAGAATGACTACCATGAGATTAAGATAAAAAAATAGTTTGTCACTTTTCCAAGTCTGTGATTTTGCCATTCATCAGCTGTTTCCCTGGTATGATTAGTAGTTTTAAAAAAATTGTAAAACCCAAAAGAGAACAGTTATCTAGAGTGGTAAATGTTCATGTACCCCTAACAGACTGCCTTTAACTATGGGTATAAAACCTTTGAAAATTTTACTGTGGTTGTAATTGTTGTTTGTTTCTGTTTGAATTATGCTTTCTAATCATTTGAGGCTGTGAAGAATTCTTAGAGAATCTAATAAAAGTGCTAGACTTTTGCCCACCACAAAAGTGTTTGTGCATACATACACACAAAATTTAATATAGATACCATTATATTTTTTATTTTTAATATATAAATACATTTATATATGTATATATTCATACATTTATATACATATATTGGAGTAGAAAATGGTAACCCACTCCAGTATTCTTGCCTGGGAAATCCCATGGACAGAGGAGCCTGATGGGCTACAGTCCATGGAGTCGTAGAGAATCAGACACAACTGAGCAACTAAACAAGAACTTATACATATATAAAAACATATTTAAATATATACATATATATATACATATATATTTCAAGCACCTCTCGATCAAGGAAGTCTTGCCATCCAAAAATTTCATGAAGAAATGAGGAAGGAATTGGAATATTTAGCCAAGGCAAGAGAAAGCCCACAGAGGCATACAGGTTCTCTGAATAGGTTAAAAGCATTTTTATGTGAATGAAGAAGTAGTTTTATTCTGTAAGTGGTTCCAGAAGGTAGATGGGGGTGCGAGCATCATAACATGATATCAGAATGGCATCAGAGTTGAGCAGACATGGGTCTGTCAGCAACCAGACAACTTATTTAACCCTCATGGACTCTAAAACAGAAGTGATAATAGTATCTATCTCACAAGCTTTTGTGAAAAATCAAATAAAATAATGCATGTAAGATGCATAATACTGAAACAAAGACAGACTTCAGTAGGTGTTAGCTTCCCTAACAAACTCTCTGAACCTCCATTTCTTTATCTGTAAAATGAGAATAATACTTGTACCTTGCTAGAAGATCATTGTGAGATTTAAATAAGGCAATCATGTTAAAACCCATATACAACCTAAATCTCAGTATATATTATAAATGTTTCATTACAAAAACCAGTGGGGGAAAAGGAAGGTAAATGACAAGATTATGATCTTTTATTTCAGACTGGAAGGTAAGGCAAAATAAACAGATAACTAAGAGCATAGAATCAGAATTAGACTTCCTGAATATGACACCCAAGATCTATGCAACTTTGAGAAAGCTATGTCAAATAGAGATAGAAGCATTGCTAAGAGGGATTGAATGACATGGCCGAAGAGAACAGTTGACCCCACACCAGCACATGATCTGTGCTCAGTAAACCCTGGTTGAGGAGATGTCACACAGGGACCAAGAGACCTTCCTATAGTGAACTCCTGGACAAAGAAGGTTTGGATTTTTGGCGCCTAGTAATCAACATCTGGGCTTCCCAGATGGCTCAGATGGTAAAGAATCCGCCTGCAATAAAGGAAGATCCCAGTTCAACCCCTGGATCAGGAAGATCCCCTGGAGGAGAGCGTGGCAACCCACTCCATTATTCTGGCCTGGAGAATTCCATGGACTGAGGAGCCTGGTGGGCTACAGTCCATAGAATGGCATAGAGTCAGACACAACTGAAGCAACTGAGCATAAACACAGTCAACATCTAGTCCAGGTTTCCCATCCTTTCACTGTACAAGTCAGTGCATGCCAAAGCTGTTCAACATGAGATCACCCTTGCATTTCATCTTAATTTAGAGTCTCCCTTAAAAACCTTTCTGCCTTCCACTCACTGTTGTCTGCCTCCACTCTCTGCTACCAATTACATCTTCGGAGCCTATATCAGTGATATTACATTGCCTCCATTACAGAGTTAAAGGATAAATGCTAAACATATAGAAAGATACTCCAGCTCTCTGATAATTAGAACAAGAGAAGAACGAGATGAAATTTTCTTCTCGGCAGAGTGAAAAAAACAAACAAGTAGTCATATCAACTGTAAGGAGAATATGGGATAGCAGATAATCTGTGGGTGGAAAATTAAATTGGTACAGCCTTTCCAGAGGACAATTTTGTAATAGTTATTAAATTTAAAAGCACACATTTCTTTCAGCCTAGCATTTATCCTTCTTGGTCACCATCCTAGCTAGAGAAACACTTGCTTAAATGCTTAAGGAGAAACCTACTAGGATAGTCCCTACAGACTGTTTAAGAATGAGGCTTTGGAACAACCTAAGTGCCCCTCAATAAGCAATGGAAAGTACAAGTATCCATAGTACAAAATATTATACAGCAATTTAACATACTGATGAAGATCTACATGGACCAATAAAGAAAGAGGTCCAATGCATGTTAGGTGAATACATGCAGAAGACTGATAGTATATTTTAAAATTCCACACGTAAAACCATATATGTCTTTATCTATACCCACGCATAAACGAATAGAAAAAGATCTTAACAGTTATCTTCTTCAACCAATATCAGTGATTAACCCAGGGGATAAAGTGGGGTTAAAGACAGGAAATTAAAGACAACGTTATCTCTACTTTTAAAAATGTATCCCTAACAAAAATACAGGCTTCTGTGCTGGTTCAGTGGTAAACAATCAGCCTGCCATAACGAGAGACATGGGTTGGATTCCTCAGTCATGAAGATCCCCTGGAGAAGGAAATGGAAACCCACTCCAGTATTCTTGCCTGGGAAATGCCATGGAGAAAGGAGCCTGGCGGGCTATAGTCCATGGAATTGCAAAAGACTCAGACATGAATTAGCAAAAAAAAAAAAAATTGTCCTATTTGCATAATTTAAAATCAATTACTAAAATTTTCAAAGATGAATGGGGAATTTTCCTACAAGCAGTCATAGCTTCAGACCCCAAGACTGGGTACAGAAATCAGGCAGAGATGGGTAGGAGCCAGCACTAATGCTTTTAGCCTGTTTCACTCTCATCCAGATCTTCCCTGGTGGCTCAGAGGTTAAAGCGTCTGCCTGCAATGCGGTAGACCCGGATTTGATCCCTGGGTTGGGAAGATCCCCTAGAGAAGGAAATGGTAACCCACTCCAGTATTCTTGCCTGGAAAATCCCATGGAGAGAGGAGCCTGGTAGGCTACAGTCCACGGGGTTGCAAAGAATCAGACACAACTGAGCAACTTCACTTTCACTCTCATCCCAGCTTGCAGAAGGATATAGGTTGTGATCACAGTGCGACCCAAAGAGCAGAAATCCCAGACAAGCAGGCAGATGACAGATTTCCCATACTCAAAGGCAGACCCCTCATAGCTGCACAGCCTCCCTACCTCTTGTTTGAGGAGTCACCGAGTCACTCGCTTCCTGGCGACCCACTCCAGTACTCCTGCCTGGAGAATCCCATGGACGGAGGAGCCTGGAAGGCTGCAGTCCATGGAATCGCTAAGAGTCAGACACGGCTGAGCGACTTCACTTTCACTTCTCACTTTCATGCATTGGAGAAGGAAATGGCAACCCACTCCAGTGTTCTTGCCTGGAGAATCCCAGGGACGGGGAAGCCTGTTGGGCTGCCTGCCGTCTATGGGGTCGCACAGAGTCGGACACGACTGACGCGACTTAGCAGCAGCAGCGGCAGCACTCGCTTCTGCATCAATGGCTGGCACATCGACTGAAGAACCCAAACTTTAGACCCGGGGGAAAAAAAGGAAAGGAGAAAACAAACTTAGGTAGATGTCTGTCTTCTTATCTGGAGGGGCTCATGTTTGCCCTAAACTGACTTCTGGCCTTAAAAAAAAAAAAAAGAGCAAAGGTTTACTGAGTAAACCTTTTATTTAGTACATGGCACACACTGTTCTATGTTATCTGCATGAATTCTCTCATTTAATCCTCAGAAAAAAACATAGGATTGGGGTTTCACTAGTCAAAGGTTCCTTTTTGACCAGTGAGGAAGCCAACGCCCAGGGAGATTAAAGAACTATTCCAAAGTCACACAGCAGAGAAGACGCGCAATTTGTACCCAGGCAGTGGACATCAGGATGCATACATGAACCACTCTATTTCACTGCGCCCCCCCCCCATTCTAATATCGTGGCATTGATTTATTTACCTCATAGATGCTGTTTTCCTCTGCTTGATTATAAGTTCCACTAAAGATCCATATATATATATATATGCTTACTAGCTAGCTAGGCACTCATCTAAATTTTATATGCATGAGGTTACACAACAGAGGCCAGAGAACCCCAGGGAAAAGTAGTACAGCTGATAATCAAGCCCAGGCAGTCCCCTCTAGCAACTCCAAGGCTGTGGATTATTTTCAGAGTATTCTCTGCCCCTGGGCCCTAGTAAATACCTAAAGAAGTCTGGCTAGAGAGAGGAAAGGACAAATGAATGAAAGAATGCTCCCTCCTCTATACAGAGCCACAGGTCACGTGAGAACACCCTCTGTGGCTTCAAGAAAGGAACCAGTGTGTTTGGAAATGGGTTGAGATAGCTGAGCTCCACCCAGCCTAAAGTAGACATGCAGGTATTCTAGAGATGATCTACCATGGAATCATGAACCAACAAATCAAGGTCAATGTGTCTGTCTTACTCTCTAAAATCCATAGGGAGGAATGAGCCACAAACACAGTCTTGACACCAGTGTGTCCCAGGTGGGCTTCATGGCTCACAGGACCCAAAAGTTGTCTCCAGTCATCTGACTCAGTGACACTCTGTTCAGTGTTTCCCCTCAATCTAAGGGGTAAGGAAAGAAAAAGAGAGAACCACACCCAAGTACCCTTGGATGTGAGTAAGGCAGTGTTTCCAGAAGTTGCCTCTGAGCTTCTCCGAGAGGTCCTGGGGAGCAGGGCAATCTCTGATTCTGGAAGAGAAAAAAGTTTGATAAAAGGCAGCCAAACATTGGTGTTTGTGCTGAGTGGTGAGACTGGGGGCTATTTTTATAGTTGTTTTTGTATTTTTCATTCTTTTCTTCCGTTTTTCTTCAAAGATTGTACGTAATTTTTAGAATCTAGGGGAGAACTGCAAATGTTGTATTCTAAGATGATTATTTTAAAGACCAAAGGAATAAAATATACACATAAAAATTTTTTTAGGGTTCATGGACCTCAGGTCACTACTCAGAATATATAGGAATTGTGTGTGTGTGTGCTCAGTCATATCTGACTCTATGCAACCCCACAGACTATAGCCCTCCAGGTTCCTCTATCAATTAGCCAATTCAGTGAAAGGATTTAGAATCAGAATAATATTGGTCTTCTAAATAGATAAGAAAAAAAATAATGTAGGAACGCTCTCAAAAGTCACAGGGAGGAAGATGTTCATAATAATAGAAACTCTGATTTACAGGTTTAACACAAAATTGTAATTTGATGACACTGGAAAGATGGGCAGACAGAAAGTCAGGTGGTGGTGCAACATAATCAAATCCTGTTTACCCTTATAAGATGTCAATAGTGAATGTTCAAATTGACCAAACAATACCAGCATAAGCACATGATTAGTAATATGGAGGTAAAAAACAGAAGAAAAAACTCGAGTTAAAATTCTATGAAAAGGAATAGGAAAAGGATTTATTATATTTTTACTAAGTATCCCTTTAAACTATATTTTCCTAAATAACTTAGAATAATTACTTATATTATTTATAGTACTTTTTAAATTACATATTGAACATACGTAGTACCCAGATCTTCATTTCTAAAACTGCTATCCAACCAAAGGAACTAGAGTGCCTTGGGAAAATGGCTGATTCTGGGACTAAGGCAAATATTTAAGATGAGCCTGTGGTACATATACACAATGGAATATTACTCAGCCATTAAAAAAAAATACATTTGAATCGGTTCTATTGAGATGGGTGAAACTGGAGCCCATTATACAGAGTGAAGTAAGCCAGAAAGAAAAACACCAATACAGTATACTAATGCATATATATGGAATTTGAAAGATGGTAACGGTAACCCTATATGTGAGACAGAATAAGAGACACAGATGCATAGAACAGCCTTATGGACTCTGAGGGAGAAGGTGAGGGTGGGATGTTCTGGGACAATAGCATTGAAACATGTATATTATCATATGTGAAACAGAACACCATTCCATGTTCTATGCATGAGACAAATGCTCAGGGCTGGGACAATGGGATGATCCAGAGGGATGGGATGGGCAGGGAGGTGGGAGGGGGGTTCAGGATGGGGAACACATGTAAACCCATGGCTGATTCATGTCAATGTATGGCAAAAGCCACTACAATATTGTAAAGTAATTAGCCCCCAACTAAAATAAATAAATTTATTAAAAAAAAAAAAAAAAGATGAGCCTGAAGTAACTTGCAGTAGTAAGAAGTATGGAATGATCAGAAAAAAAAAAATCCATAACTTAACATTAGCATTGTTAAAGGGACTGAGGAGACAGCCAAAAGAACTCTCAATGACCAGAGCTGGAAAATTCTGAACAACAAAATTAAGTACTACTGAACTATAACCTTAGGTAGATAATAAAATAAATAAATAAAAAGTCCATAATGATACAATAAATAATCGAATCAATACATATGTGGGGGATAAGAAATAAATCTTCTTCATAGAAGAATTCCAAATAATTGATATCCCTCCTCAGTGAAGTGAAGTAAAACTTCCCTCCTCAAGTGTGGGCTGGTCACAGTGATTTTCTTTTCAAAAAATACAGAATGGAGAGGGGGAAAAAAGACTAACTTTACAGAGGAGAAACCTGGCAAACACTGCCTGAGGCAGGCAGTCAAGAACAACATCAACATAGGTAAGGCATGTGATAGTTTGAGAGATGTAAGGTAAATGGACTTTTCCTCTGTGGTCTCCCCTCAGAAACCACAACCTAAGTTTAGATACTAGGAAACCATCGGACACAGCCAAATTGAGGAGCATTCTACAAACGATTTGACAAGAGTTTATCAAAGCTGTCAAGGTCATCAAAAATAAGGAAGATCTAAAAAAGCTTACAGCTAAGAGAAGCCAATGGAGACACGATGACTGAATGCAATGTGCTATCTTGAATAGAATCTTGGAAGAGAAAAAGGCTATCAGGTTAAACTACGGCAATCTTTGGGCTTCGGATAATGATAATTATCAATGTTCATTCAATAACTGTCACAAATATACCACTTTTTAAAAATTATTTTGTTACACTGGGTCTTTGTTGTTGTACCCGGGCTTTTCTCTAGTTGGGGTGAATGGGAGCTACTCTCCAGCTGAAGTGTGTAGGCTTCTCATTGTGGTGGCTTCTCTTGTTGCAGAGCATGGGCTGCTGCAGGATGTGCAAGCTTCTGTAGTTGTGGCCCACAGGCTTAGGTGCCCCACGGCATGTGGAATCTTCCCAGACCAGGATTGAACCTGTGTCCACTGCATTGGCAAGAAGATTGTTAACCACTGGACCACCAGGGAAGACCAATATACAAGTATTTATGGAAGATGTTAACAATAAGGGAAACTAAGTATTAGGTCCATGGAAACTCCCTGTACACCCTTCACAATTTTACTGTAAACCTAAAGCTGTTCTAAAATAAATTTAATTTTTAAAGAATAACATATACCTTTATTTTAGAAATGAAAATGTTAATAGTAATTTGATATCTGGAAGGGGTCTCAAACTGGAAAAAGAGAATAACCTTGGTTGCCTTCTCTTCCTAAGATCAGTGGGCAGACTTAAGGGAATTCACAAACGTCCTAATATTGGATGGTTAATTTTATCATTGTATGAAAGCACACTATTTTGGGGAGAGGGGCTATAGCAATCCTAGATGCTTCATGTGTTTGCCACCTTCTCTCTGTGGTAAACAGTTTGCATCTAGAGAACCAACTCTCCCTCTTTAACAGTCAACAAAGTTGAGTTGGCATTGATTTCATTTGTGGTGATTGGCTCAAGGATGGACAGCTGATCCAAACAAAGGCAAGGATACAGTCTTGTCACATTCACTGGAGCTTTTGAGAAACAGGTACTTCCCTGTTTTCCACTGGGCTTTGAACAGTGAGGACATGAGGCTGAAGCCAATATTAGTCATTGTGCCAGCAACAGGTGAAGTCTGCCTGATAAGAGAACTAATCAAACAGAAGGCAAGTGGAGATAGAGAGAAACCCTGGATCTCTGACATGGTCTGAGCTCCTGAAAAAAGGCACATCAGTGTGACAATAAAATCCTCTTGGGGCTTCAGCCAATTTGTGTTGAGTCTTCTATCACCTGGAATCAAAAGACTCCAAGTCTAAACCTAGAAGGAATACTGCAGAGTGGTAATTTGGCTAGATGACTAAATTTTTCCCAGCTCTAAGAATTTACACTATTATCTGGTCAAACTACCCACTTCACCAAATACTGCTTCACCCCAACTATTGTTTCTCACCTATTTTACTCTAGGCAGGCGGGATTTCTTGCAAGCTCTAGGCTCTGGAAGTGAAGACAAATAAGACATAGATTTTGACCTTCAGGACCTGATAGCTTCAAATATTTTAGCAGAAGCAGTATTATCAGGTACCTAAAGACAACGCCCTGAAGGCACAGAGGATGTAAGTCAATAGAAAGAAACTAGAATCCAAGTTTTCTGATAAAGGGCTATTTATAGCAGCCAGTAATTCAACTCTCATTAAATGTAACCCCACTCATTCATTTTCATTTGTTCATTTCTTCATTAATTATTGTGGGGATTCAGCACACTATGGCCCATGGACCACAGCCAGCCCATAATCAGCTTTATTTTTGTAACTAAAGTTTTATTGCAACACAGCCATGCCCATGTGTTTATTCATTGTCTATGGCTGCTTTCACATTGAAATGGCAGAGCTGAGTAAATGCAAAAGACACAGTAGGGTCCACACAGTCCACACAGTCTTAACAATTCCCAAAATTGTTTACAATCTTGTCTTAACAATAAAGAATTGTCAACCTCTGAACTATTTATTTAGTTCTTACTATGTGACAGGCTGCAATGTTAGCCCAGCCATCCTTGTCCTCAATAAGTTAAAAGGCTAGTGCTTCCTAATGGGAGACAAGCAAGTTAATAGACAATAGAGTATATTGTGAAAAGATGTGATAGGGAAAGACAGAACACTCGGGAAGTGTTCTGGAAAAGATTAAAAAAGAATCCTGGCCCAGTCTTAAAGGCGGAAGGAGAGTCAAGGACATTTTCTAAATCTAGACCTAAAGTGATATTGGAGAGGACTGGGGTGGGGTAGAAAGAATTTCAGGCAGAGGGAGGAGCATATCTGTGGTGATAGCTGCAAGACACTTCAGACTAATTGAAGAATTTCAGCTTTTTAGGTGTTTATTAAATTACTTAAACCATTTAAGGGCTTCCATGATAGCTCAGTTGGTAAAGAATCTGCCTGCAATGCAGGAGACCCCTGTTTGATTTCTGGGTCAGGAAGATCCACTGGAGAAGGGAAAGGCTACCCACTCCAGTATTCTGGCCTGGAGAATTTCATGGACTGTATAGTCTATGGGGTCTCAATGAGTTGGACACGACTGAGCGACTTTCACTTTCCCTTAAACCTTTTAAAGGTGTATATTCTAATATTAAAAAGGCAAAGTACAACTTAAACATTCTCTCCCAAAAAGTTAACAAATAAAACAGGGCTTTATGTAGACTAACACTGACAGCATAAACCTTGTATTGATCCAAGGTTTATGACTGGTGTGTGTGTGTGTGTGTGTGTGTGTGTGAGAAAAGTGAAAGTCACTCAGTTGTGTCCAACTCTTTGCGACCCCACGGACTATGTGCATGGAATTCTCCAGGCCAGAATACTGGAGTGGGTAGCCTTTCCCTTCTCCAGGGCATCATCCCAACCCAAGGATCGAACTGAAGTATCCCACACTGCAGGCAGATTCTTTACCAGCTGAGCCACAAGGAAAGCCCAAGAATACTGGAGTGGGTAGCCTATCCCTTCTCCAGCAGAACTTCCCAACCCACGAATCGAACTGGGTCCTCTGCATTGCAGGAGGATTCTTTACCAACTGAGCTATCAGGGAAGTGTTGTATGTTTGTGTGTGTATTTCACTATGGCTAGACTTGAAATCAGGAAGAGAAACTATAAGTACCAACTGAAGAGCCTGGAACATAGTTCAGTTCAGTTCAATCGTTCAGTTGTGTCCAACTCTTTGAGACCCCATGGACTGCAGCATGCCAGGCTTCCCTGTCCATCACCAACTCCCAGAACTTACTCAAACTCATGTCCGTCTAGTCGGTGACGCTATCCAATCATTTCGTCCTCTGTCATCCCCTTCTCTTCCTGCCTTCAATCCTTCCCAGCATCAGGGTCTTTTCCAATAAGTCAGTTCTTCACATCAGGTGGCCAAAGTATTGGAGCTTTAGCTTCAGCATTAGTCCTTCCAATGAATATTCAGGACTGGTTTCCTTTAGGATGGACTGGCTTGATCTCCTTGCAGTCCAAGGGACTCTCAAGAGTCTTCTCCAAAATCACAGTTCAAAAGCATCAATTGTTCAGTGCACAGCTTTCTTTATAGTCCAACTCTCACATCCATACATGACTACTGGAAAAACCATAGCCTTGACTAGACAGACTTTTGTCGGCAAAGTAATGTCTTTGCTTTTTAATATGCTGTCTAGGTTTGTCATAGCTTTTCTTCCAAGGAACAAGCATCTTTTAATTGCATGGCTGCAATCACCATCTGCAGTGATTTTGGAGCCCAAGAAAATAAAGCCTGTCACTGTTTCCATTGTTTCCCCATCTACTTGCCATGAAGTGATGGGATCAGATACCATGAAAGTTTTTTGAATGTTGAGTTTTAAGCCAACTTTTTCACTCTCCTCTTTCACTTTCATCAAGAGGCTCTTTAGTTCCTCTTCACTTTCTGCCATAAGGGTGGTGTCATCTGTGTGTCTGAGGTTATTGATATTTCTCCCGTCAATCTTGATTCTAGCTTGTGCTTCATCCAGCCTGGCATTTCCCATGATGTACTCTGCATATAAGATAAATAAGCTGGGTAACAATATACAGCCTTGATGTACCCTTTCCCAATTTGGAACCACTCTGTTGTACCATGTCTGGTTCTAATTGCCGCTTCTTGACCTGCATACAGATTTCTCAGGAGGCAGGTCAGGTGGTCTGGTATTCCCATCTCTTGAAGAATTTTCCACAGTTTGTTGTAATCTACACAGTCAAAGGCTTTGGCATAACCAATAAAGCAGAAGTAGATATCTTTATGGAATTCTCTTGATTTTTCTATGATCCAACGGATGTTGGTCTGGAACATAGGCTGGGTTCAAATCACCAAGGTTTGCAAAGTCACATGAAGGAGTATGGGCACTGTCATGAGCACAAAAAGGAACTCATCATTTTTTAAAAAGTGGTGTATAGTATAGTTGATTATATCTACTGTGTGTGAATCTTGGACTGGAAAGTAATACTTGTTAAAAAAAAAAAAAAAGAAATACACAATTGGCAGCATTTTTAAGAATTAACTAGTTATAAGACTGCTAAGTCTCCTCCACCTTGTACAGTCTATGACTCTTGAGATCAAGAAATGACTTTAACCTGAGAAGGAGGCTATTTTTATGGGCTCTCTTAGTGGGAGGAGAAGGGTAGCCTCTCCTGTTTATTGTCAACCATGAGGATCTCTTCAGCAAGCTTCCTCTCATCCATGACACTTGCATCACTTCTGTACTTTCTGTGATTTCCTGTGGGATGAGAAATCAGACTGCCTGGATTTCATATTGATCACATACTAGCTGTGTGGCTATGTGCAACTGACTTAAATTCTCTGTGTACAATTACCCCTCTGTAAAATGGAGATAATAGATAGTACCTATATCTTGGATTGTTAAGTATACTAAATGAGATGGCTCATGGAAAGCATTTAGCAGAGTACCAGGCAAACAGTAAGCACTCAACAAATGTTAATTATTATTCAAGTAGCTACTATTCAGGTAGTGTTGGAGGAGCACAGAAGACAGAGTGACTGCTGCAGTGTGTATCTTTTCATTGTCTACTCAATAGCCCTTTTAACCTATTCCTTTTTAGGGATTGGTACAGGAAAAGAAAATAGATGGTTTACTGGAAGAGACTAGTTAAGAGACACGTAGAATCATGAACTTTGGAAAGAATGTCAAAGGAAAGATCACTGTTTACCATCCATCCAAAACTGATACATGCAGTCAAGCCTTTGCTTGTATCTTTCTTCCAAGTAGTCCTTTCTAGCTCCATACAGCCCTAATTGTTAGTGAAATGGAAAGGGAGTATATTAATAGTATTCACTTAGTTGCCACTATGTGCCAAGTACTGTGTTGTTCACATATAATCCCAAATACAAACCTGTAAAGAAGTATTACCTTTAACACTATATATCCAAAGAAAAGGGGACTACCAATATCAAAATTTTAACTCACAATATAGATTTTGTTATCTAGTGTATTCAGTTTAGTTCAGTCGCTCAGTTGTGTCGGACTGTTTGCGACCCCATGAATCTCTGCACGCCAGGCCTCCCTGTCCATCACCAACTCCCGGAGTTTACCCAAACCCATGTCCATCGAGTCAGTGATGCCATCCAACCATCTCATCCTCTGTCGTCTCCTTCTCCTCCTGCCCCCAATCCTTCCCAGCATTAAGGTCTTTTCCAATGAGTCAACTCTTCGCATGAGGTGGCCAAAGTATTGGAGTTTCAGCTTCAACATCAGTCCTTCCAATGAACACCCAGGACTGATCTCCTTTAGGGTGGACTGGTTGGATCTCCTTGCAGTCCAAGGGACTCTGAAGAGTCTTCTCCAACACCACAGTTCAAAAGCATCAATTCTGCAGCACTCAGCTTTCTTCACTGTCCAACTCTCACATCCATACATGACCAATGGAAAAACCATAGCCTTGACCAGATGGACCTTTGTTGGCAAAGTAATGTCTCTGCTTTTAAATATGCTATCTAGGTTGGTCATAACCTTCCTTCCAAGGAGTAAGCATCTTTTAATTTCATGGCTGCAATCACCATCAGCAGTGATTTTGGAGCCCAAAAAAATAAAGTCTGACACTGTTTCCCCATCTATTTCCCATGAAGTGATGGGACCAGATGCCATGATCTTAGTATTTTCTGAACGTTGAGCTTTAAGCCAACTTTTTCACTCTCTTCTTTCACTTTCATCAAGAGGCTCATTAGTTCTTCTTCACTTTCTGCCATAAGGGTGGTGTCATCTGCATACCTGAGGTTATTGATATTTCTCCCGGCAATCTTGATTCCAGCTTGTGTTTCTTCCAGCCCAGTGTTTCTCATGATGTACTCTGCATATAAGTTAAATAAGCAGGCTAGAGCTTATTTGAGTACAAGGACAGAGAGTCACTCATATTGCCCCAAGAAAGAGTTAATTCCTGACAAGGGCGCTCATGATCTAGAATCACTATCCCATCAGGAACCTCCAAGGCATCGCTTGCTCTGCTCTCCTCTCAGGTGTCTCTCTCTGCTCATCTCTGAACCACGTTCCTCGTGACTTCAGCTTGTTCCTCGTCCGCATCACACATCCCAGCCCCACGTCCTCTCTGTGACCCTCAACTCAGCTCTCAAGTCACCTCTCTGTGACTCATTCTCTCATTTATAAGTTCCATGGCCCTGAAAGAGAATTCCAGTTCTCATTTCCCATGGCAGAACTTACATTGAAGTTCCCTGGCAAGTCTGTGGCTGGCACCCTAGGATCATGAGAGGAAAGACTGTGCAGGATACAATAATTCCATTTGCAGTTTGAGCAATGAGGGCTATGAATGGAGTGAAGTCCCTCAGAAATAGCTGGAGTGAATTAGCAATGAAAGAGAACTCTAATATAAATAAGAATTGGTTTATATATTTGTTTCCAAAATAGTCAGTTGAATCCATTCATCTCTATGTAGATGTAGACAACCCACAGATTCAAATATATCAAGGACCCAGGCTCTTTTCTTTCTGTTCCTCCCTAGTGATTCATCACAACATGGTCCCAGTAGGGCTGATGTACTTGTGGACATCAAGTTCATCTTTAGAAAGGAGAAAGGAGACTCAAAGCACTTTCTCCTCAACATTCCATTATTTTCACTGGAGAAGGGAAGATCATTTAAGCAAACTTCATCTGATAACTTATTATCCCCAACAAGGTTACTGGTCAATTCTCAAATCCAACCTATGAGATGTGTATGACTGATTTAAAGTAATCAGTAACATCCCTTGAGCCTGGGATAAGGACTTTCAGCCTCTGAGATCAAGTATTAGGAGAAGAAAGTCTGTTAAGTGAACAACAAAGAGTATCTTCTCTCTCTTTTAATTATTTCTTTGTTTGCTTTTGGTTGCTCTGTCTCTTCCTTGCTTGACAAGGGCTTTCTCTAGTTCCAGTGGGAAGGGGTACACAGCTTCATTACAGTGCACAGGTTTCTCATGGTGGTGACTTCTTGAGAAGCATTGGTTCTAGGCATGCTGGCTTCATGTTGTTGCAGTAACTGCAGCACTTGGGTTCAGTAGTTGTGGCACAGGACTTATTAGTTGTGGCTCGCGGACCCCAGAGTGTGCAGGCTCCTAGAGTTGTGGCATACCGGCTTAGTTGCCCCGGGCTTGTGGAATCTTTCCAAACCAAGGGATCAAACCCAAGTGCCCTGCACTGGCAGGCAGAATCTTATCCACTGTACCACCAGGGAGGTCCTACAGCACCTTCTTTAACAGATCCCTCCTCCAAGACAAGATACTACTTATATGCACTCCACACAGCTTTTCCAATGCTTCTAACAGATAAGTTCTTCTTGAATGAATGAATGAATATTTTGACTTAAGAAAGAGAAACTAATACCAAGTTGAAGGAAAACCAGGGTGGCTGTCAGGAGATAAAAATATTTCAGAAATATATGTGAAATCTTGTCTCACCTCTCTGAACCTTAATTTCTTCATCTGTAAAATAAAGTTGAATAATCCATTTGCCCTAAAATTGATTTGGGGATTAAATGAAACAACTTATGGGTAAACTTTGAAAACACAAAGAATTAGGAAACATTGTTTCAGTTTACAAGCAATGGCTTCCTCCAAAGACAGGAGGAAACTGGCCAGAGTCAATAGGCCTTAAAAATGATCCTAAACATGGAGAACTCCACAAATAGAAAGGAGAAATGGACCCTGGGCAGATACATACTCTAATTTAGTTCAAGGAGTCATTGTTACGTTGATTTTAACCTCTGAAGATGAAAGATGGTTTCCATCTGAATAACACAGGGAAGTGTTGAAATATTGGAAATTCAACTCATTCTTCTGGCAAGTCCAGAATTTGGGTTAAGAAATTATAAGTGGGAGCATTAGATGTAAGAAAAAAAAGTACACCATTCAGCTCCCCTGAGATATCCTGTGTATGTGTGTGTGTGTGTGTGTGTGTGTGCACACGCGCACACGTGCACGCACTCTGTCATGTCCAACTCTTTGAAACTCATGGACTGTAGCCTGGCAGGCTCCTCTGTTCTTAGGATTCTCCAGGTAAGAATACTGGATGATGTTGCCATTTCCCACTCCAGGTGATCTTCCCAGCAAGGGATCGAACCCACACCTCTTGTATCTCCTGCATTGGCAGGTGGATATTTTACTACTATACCAACTAGGAAGCGGCCCAAATATAGTAGTGAAATCACCACTTCCAAGCTCCACTACATTGTGGAACTGCAGTTGAATATAGCTGGCTGTCTGTGGCAATTGAGCTCAATTTGAATATAGAAAACTTACTGATAGTTGCTTTTACAAATATTTCAGCTAACTCACGGTGAAGGAGCATGCTCCACCTCCATGATGTCAGATATAGTCTCTTGACTTGATACAGTCAGTCATGTATCCTAATACCACTGCAGTTGTGTGGAAGCAGCAACAGGAGGGGTTAAAAATACATTTGAAGTAAGACAGTCCAGGATTAGAAGTTTTGATACTTACTACCACTCTGACTCCTTTATCCTTGCTCATGTTCTCAGATCAGTCTGCATCTTTGAACCACAAAAGGAACTTCAAATACATGCCCAGCTTCTACCCTAGACATTGTGATTTCACTGGTCTTGGATGGGGCCTAGGCATAAGTATTTTTTAAAACAAATGTGCAGGTAGGTTTGAGAGCTACTTATTAATCATCTAGAATTCCTTATTGTTATTTAACTGGGTCACCCTTCAACATTCAGAGTGAATCTTCTCCAAAATGTCCTCCTGAATCCAAAGTTCCCCCTTGAGCTCCAGTAGCAATCTGGACACATCTGATCTCTGTAATTAGAAGATCACATAATATTTTCCATTTCCACATCTACCTTCCTACCGTAGTATGATCTGCTGGAACACAGGGACTGAACTAAGATCTTCCTGTAGCCCCAGCACCTAGATCTTGGCATCATACTATACCAAAATGTATAAACAGTAAATGCTTATTTATTTAAATGGAGAAAATACCACTTGATTAAAATTAAGAAACCATTGGCAATCTCTGAGAAAACAGCATTCACAGAAGCTTGGAAGAAAACTGTTTCAGGTTAAGAAGTAAATGTGAAAGTAAGTTATTTGAAGATGTTGTCTTGACACACACAAAAAAACATGTCAGGAAAGGCAGATGACAGTGGTCAAGAGAATGGGTTATTTTGGGGATGCAGAAAAAAACAGTTTTTTAGCACTGGGAATTATATTCAAAAGAGAAAATGTGTTTTGGCAGAAAAGTATAGTTTTTGTTAGTCAAAGTTTCAAACATAGGAGAAGGAGGTACACAATATGACAGGTGTACACAATGTCAAAAATAGTTACTTCTATGTGGTGAGGTTTGGGTGATATTTTTTGTCTTCAAGCAAATGCTCAACAAGTATCTGTTGAATGAATAAATTTTCTCTGTGTGAGTAAATGTGTATAGTTTTTCACACGTGCAGAGTTGGGTTCATCATCCAGTTTAAGGTAGCAGTCCCAAATGTTTTTGGCAGCAGGGACTAGTTTTGTGGAAGACATTTTTTTCAGAGACCTAGGGGCAAGGGTTGTGGGTTGGAGATGGTTTCAAGAGGATTCAAGCACATTATATTTATTATGCTGTGGCTGATCTGACAGGAGGCAGGGCTCAAGTGGTAATGCAAGTAATGCAGAGCAGCTATAAATATAGATGGAGCTCTGCCCACTCACCCACCACTCAGCTCCTTCTCCATGGCCCAGTTCCTGGGGGGCTGGGGACCCCTAGTTTAAGGCACAATATCATTTCAGGTCTGTTAAGCCTTTTCATATTTTCCCTTATATCTCCACACCTACTCCAATTTTCCTTTAATATATCGTATAAATATCATTGGGTTTATACATGAAAGGTACATAGTATTGCTTTATATATTATGCTTCAAACTCAGAAAATATTTTGCTATAGATCTCATTCTGCTTCCTTGTTTACTCAACTCAATGTTCTTGAGCTGTAACTGTGGTACCATAGGTACCTTTATCTTAAATTACAATTTCTAACTGCTGCATAAAATATCACTGTAGGCATATTCCATATTATAGTCATCAGTTCTCTTAATGATGAACACCTAGTCTACCTCCAACTCCCTACTAACACACGCAAGATACCTACCCCTAAGAAACTCTTTCTCAAGTCCTTGTCAGGACATTTATGAGGTTGTTTATCGAAACGTTTTTCTTGTGTGTGTGTGTTAGTAGGGAGTTGTAGGTAAACTAGCTTTTCATCGTTAAGAGAACTGATGACTATAATAGGGGTAAGTATCTAGACAAGGGGTTTACCAGGTGGCTCAGTGATAAAGAATCCGCCTACAATGCAGGAGATGCAGGTTCTATCCCTGGGACGGGAAGATCCTCTGGAGAAGGAAATGGTAACCCAGGATTTCTTTCCTGGGAAATCCCATGCACAGAGGATCCTGGCAGGCTGCAGTCCATGGGAGTAGCAAAGAATTGGACATGACTTAACAATTAAACAACAACAACAATCCATGTAAGAGATTGTTAAATTACAGGCTAGTCACTTACTTAATTTCAACACATACTGAAAAAGCTCTCTCCAGAACAACTGCACAGTTTTACTCCCACCAGCTGTGCTTGTTTCCCCACAGCCTTGCTAACAGTATGATCCCTCTAGAATTTTTGCCAGGCTGAAAGATGTAAAATGATTCTCTGTCCCTTTGATTTCTTTGACTAGTGAGTTTAACCATCCCTTCACTTACTGGTAGTTGTTAACTGTTTATGTTTCCTCTTCAGTGAATTGACTTCTCTTATCTTTGCCCATTTTTCGGTTTCCTTTCTCTCTTTCAATCAGCGTGTGTGTTTGTAATGTCATCTCTGAAATTTACAAGTAATTCCTTCTGCTACATCACCCTTCTGCCAACTTTGTCCATTGAAGACTTTATTCAACTGAAATCCTAAATAATGACATATTAAAATCCATCAAGTTTTATCCTCATGGCTTCTGCCTTGAAGTTCTTATTTGAGTTCCTTTCCTACTCCAAAATTATTTAATATTTGCCTATAATTTTTCTATTTATAATTTCACCTTTGTAATTGGTCTTCAATTCCTCTAGAATTCATCATATAAATGATACGACATATGACATAAAGATTCAACTTTATTTTTCGCATATAGTAAGCTAGTTTTCTGACTACTGTCTTCTAAAACTTCATTCTTTCTTTGCTGATTAGTGATTCTATCTCTATCATAAGTTATGTAGAATATTAGACAAGTAGATAAGTTGTGTACATATGTGTGTGTTCTATTCTGTTCACCCTGATGCACTGGGGTTTCTTCTTGTTGTTGTTCTTGTACATTCCTTATTATAACAGCTTTGTATCAGTACTTAATATAAAGAAGGGTGACTAACCTCTCCCACTTCCTTTGGCTCTTAAAACATATTTTAAAGCTATTTTATACTTTAAAATTCCATGAAGATTCTAGATTCCATTGTTGAGTACTTAAAGAAAATCCTGTTAGGATGGGCTGTGGGCAAAATGGGCAAGGGTGGTCAGATGGTCCAAACTTCCAGTTACAAGATAAATCAATTCTGAGGATATAATGTACAACACGGTGAGAAAATTTAACAATACCATATTGTATATCTGAAAATTGCTAATAGAATAAATCTTTGAAGTTCTCATCATAAGAAATAAATTATAACTATATAAGGTAATGAATGTTAAATAAACTTACTGTGTTAATCATTTTACAATGTATACAAATAACTAATCATCATGTTGTATGTTTAAAACAAGTACAATACTATGTGTTAACCATATCTCAATAAAATCGGAGGAAACAAGTTCCCATAAGATTTTTCTTGAGTTTTATTGAATTAGCTTGAATGACCTGATAGAATATGGAATAAATGACATCTTACAAATGTTAAGTCATTCAGTCAGGAACGTAGTATGTCAAGCTTACTTGAGTTCCATGACAGACCTTAAAATTTTTCTTCGTAACGATTTTGTGCATCTTTGATTAGGGTAATTATAACCTTATATGTTCTATAGCTAATTAATTTATACTTTATATTTTCTAGAAAATTATTGCAGAGATAGCAATTGCTGTTGACAGCTATGTTTTTTTTTGGCCATGCTGCATGGCTTGCAGGGTCTTATTTTCCTGACCAGAGACTGAATCCAGGCTACTGTGATGAAAATGCTGAATTCTAACCACTTTACCATCAGGAAATCCCTACTTTCTATTTTGTGTTATATTAACATAGATTACTTTGTTTAAAAGAATTTATAAAACAAAAGGGGGAAAATGAACACACATGAAAAGTTTACCTTAGTAGGAACAAGGCTATTTCTTCCTCTAAAAAAGAAAGAGTGACACAAGAAAGGACAAAGATATAGGAAAATGTAGTGCATTAAGTGAGAGAAATCGAACATTTTATTTTTCAAATAGAAACGGTCCTGATGAGTTTGAACCTCATCCCTTAAAAAAATAAAATATTTTTCTATTACGAAAACCCAAGCCAGACATTGAGAATCAACGAGCAACAACTTTTTTCAAGAATAGATACATAATAGAAGAACTGAAAAACAAAATTTAGAGCAAAAAAAAAAAGATCAGAGTGAAACCTAAACAATATAGTCTCCATCTACTTCCTGAAAAATGAGGAGACTGTACAAAATGATATCTAAACTTCCTGCTACCTCAAGTTTCAGAAAATATTCCTTTTAGAAAATGAAAAAGTAGAAGTTAAAAAATAGTTTTACCTGTAAATTAATCTCCTCCATTGATTTGAAGAGAAGCCAAAAGCAAAGGAGAAAGGAAAGATATACCCATTTGAATGCAGAGTAACGAAGAATAGCAAGGAGAGATAAGAAAGCCTTCCTCAGTGATCAATGCAAAGAAATAGAGGAAAACAACAGAATGGGAAAGACTAGAGATCTCTTCAAGAAAATCAGATACCAAGGGAACATTTCATGCAAAGATGGGCTCAATAAAGGACAGAAATGGTACAGACTAACAGAAGCAGAAGACATTAAGAAGAGGTGGCAAGAATACACAAAACTGTACAAAAAAGATCTTCATGACTCAGATAATCACGATGGTGTGAACACTCACACTCACCTAGAGCCAGACATCCTGGAATGTGAAGTCAAGTGGGCCTTAGGAAGCATCACTACGAACAAAGCTAGTGGAGGTGATGGAATTCCAGTTGAGCTATTTCAAATCCTGAAAGATGATGCTGTGAAAGTGCTGCACTTAATATGTCAGCAAATTTGGAAAACTCTGCAGTGGCCACAGGACTGGAAAAGGTCAGTTTTCATCCCAATCCCAAAGAAAGGCAATGCCAAAGAATGCTCAAACTACTGCACAATTGTACTCATCTCACACACTATTAAAGTAATGCTCAAAATTCTCCAAGTCAGGCTTCAGCAATACATGAACTGTGAACTTCCAGATGTTCAAGCTGGTTTTAGAAAAGGCAGAGGAACCAGAGATCAAATTGCCAACATCCACTGGATCATCGAAAAAGCAAGCGAGTTCCAGAAAAACATCTATTTCTGCTTTATTGACTATGCCAAAGCCTTTGACTGTGTGGATCACAATAAACTGTGGAAAGCTCTTAAAGGGATGGGAATCCCAGACCACCTGACCTGCCTCTTGAGAAACCTGTATGCAGGTCAGGAAGAAACAGTCAGAACTGGACATGGAACAACAGACTGGTTCCAAATAGGAAAAGAAATATGTCAAGGCTGTATATTGTCACCTTACTTATTTAACTTATATGCAGAGTACATCATGAGAAACGCTGGGCTGGAGGAAGCACAAGCTGGAATCAAGATTGCCGGGAGAAATATCAATAACCTCAGATATGCAGATGACACCACCCTTATGGCAGAAAGTGAAGAAGAACTACAGAGCCTCTTGATAAAGTGAAAGAGGAGAGCGAAAAAGTTGGCTTAAAGCTCAACATTCAGAAAACTAAGATCGTGGTATCTGGTCTCATCACTTCATGGCAAATAGATGGGGAAACAGTGAAAATAGTGGCAGACTTTATTTTGGGGGGCTCCAAAATCACTGCAGATGATGACTGCAGCCATGAAATAAGAAGATGTTTACTCCTTGGAAGAAAAGTTATGACCAACCTAGATAGCATATTAAAAAGCAGAGAAGTTACTTTGCCAACAAAGGTCAGTCTAGTCAAGGCTATGGTTTTTCCAGTAGTCATGTATGGATGTGAGAGTTCGACTAGAAAGAAAACTGAGTGCCGAAGAATTGATGCTTTTGAACTGTGGTGTTGGAGAAGACTCTTGAGAGTCCCTTGGACTGCAAGGAGATCCAACCAGCCCATCCTAAAGGAAATCAGTCCTGAATATTCATTGGAAGGACTGATGCTGAAGCTGAATCTACAATACTTTGGCCACCTGATGCAAAGAGCTGATTCATTTGAAAAGATCCTGATGCTGGGAAAGATTGAAGGCAGGAGGAGAAGGGGACGACAGAGGATGAGATGGTTGAATGGCATCATCGACTCAATGGACATGTTTGAGTAAACTCCTGGAGTTGGTGATGAACAGGGAGGCCTGGCATGCTGCAGTCCATGGGGTTGCAAAGAGTCAGACACGACTGAGAGACTGAACTGAACTGAACTGATTGATTTTCCTATTCTATTGGTTTTTCTAGCAAAGAGGCTTTGAGAACAGCTATTCTTTGTGAGAACTCAATAGGAGTAAGTTTAGTGCATATGACAGAACAGAGACAATTTGAGAATGGACTCCGACAGAAGTGGACTAAATTTTTATAGTTGTCATTGTGGCTGCTTACTGAACTGGCTCCTTCTCTGTCAATAGCTCTACCCCCACTCTAATATAAAAAGTCTTTTCAACAGGGTCCAAGTATTTTAAGAGATTTCTAGCTAGGAAAGAGAAAAGGAAGAGGAAGAAGTGAAACTCCTGGAGCTGCATTGCTAAAGAAAGCTTATTGTTTCAGACTCTTTGCTGTTAAATTATTACTTAAAGTTATCTTCTATAATTTAAACAAATAAATAAATTCCCAGGTGCCACCTTTCTTACTGAATCAGAATCTCCAGTAGCAGACCCCAGGAATCTGTATTCTAATGAGTTCCCAGTTGATCTAACTCAAGAATCCCCAACTTTTGGCACCAGGGACCAGTTTCCTGGAAGATAATTTTTCTGTGGAGGAAGGGCAGGGGATGGTTTAGGCAGTAATGAAAGCAATGGTTTAGGTGGCAATACAATTCATGGGGAGCAATAGGGAGCAGCAAATGAACCTCGCTGCCAATCACCTCCTCCTGGGTGGCCATTTTCCTAACAGGACTCCTACTCGTGCCAATGCAAGGTCCAGAGGTTGGAGACCCCAATCTAATTCATTGTCTCCTAGGCTTCAGGCATCGGCATAACCTTTGCCAAACTCACATTGTCCTTCTGCCATTATTCACTCAAGTTGTTTTAGGTTAACTAAAGTTGTAGTCATCCTAAACAATATCCATTAAATCATAGTTTTGATGCATTGTTTTCTCAAAATGCAATTAAAACACATAACTAGTTTAAAAATCCATCGTGAACTAGCTGAAGGCAGCACCTACTTCACTCTACTGATTCAAAGCTGTAAGTTTGGGAAGACTGGGTCAGCTGCTTCCAGGTCCATGTGATTCAAACTTTGGAGTCAAACTTTGGCCCTCTTATTCCAGGATCCACCTTCCTAGGCCTGGGCATCCTCACATAGTCCTATGGAAAGCCCCACACTGCCAGGACCCTACCCTGTCTTTCCCCATGTACCCTCTCCTGTCATGCCAATCAAACTGGATTTTTACATCTGAACTTAGGACAGTATCACCTAAAGCATGTTAATAAATGTTAAAATACACTCTACAGATTAATCCTTGATAGCAAAAGTGCTTCCTATTCCAAGAATAGGATTCTCCTCAAACAGATAGATACATTCATACAGCCCTTTGCATCAGCACCTGAAATGGTACATGATTCTCCAGCTTCATTTCTTTTCAGTCTTCCTCAGTCACTCTGCCTCAGCCACACTAGAACACACCTTACTTTCTCCCTCTTAATATACAAGCTCTTCCTACCTCAGTACCTTTGCACTTGCTGGATTTCTTCCACATGTCTGCCACCTACACATTCCTTGAGTTTCAACTCAAACTCCCCACTTTCCCAGAGGCAGCTCCTGACCAATGCAGCTAAAGCTACACCAATTCTCCACATCCCCATGCCCTCCAGGCATCCTCTATCACAGCAGTTTTTAACCAAGGGTGGTATTTCCTCTAAGGCAGACACTGGTAATGTCTATAGACTTTTGCAGTTGTCACTACCTAGGGGTAGGGGTGGGGTAGGGGGGAAACAAGTGCCCTCTAGGGAATAGAGGCCAGGTATGTTGATAAACAATCCTATAATGCATAGTACAGTCCCCTCCCACAATGCATTATCTGGACCCAAATGCCATGTTTGAGAAGTTCAGCTCTATCAGTGTGTTATGTTTTTTGCTTCTCATCATCAGTACCAGAACTGATGGTGTCAGGGTTTCTTTCCTACTGAATAGAGTTCCTTGGGAACTGGAATTCAGGGTTGTTCTTTGCTTCACCTCAGCACCTAGAGGAATGCCAGGCACTTTGACTCTCAAATCTGGTCCCATTTATCCTTGTCCTGAGAGCCCACAGCAAGTTGAGGATGGCTGGCCTCAAGTAAATGATGAGGATAAGAAAATATGTCACTTTAGAAAATGAAAACAAAGATGTGTTCAATTAATGAGTGCACATACAAATGAAACTCATGATTGGGACTTCTTCATGCTTTCATATACTCACAAAATTATCTTTATAGCCATCAGTGAAAGATTGGTTCCTCTACTTTTAAAAATGTGCAAAATTTCTAAGTTCAAATATATGGTTTTAATTATGTTGTTGTTGTTGCTTACTCACTAAGTTGTGTCTGATTCTTTTGTGACCCCAGGAACTGTACCCCACTAGGCTCCTGTCCATGGGATTTCCCAGGCAAGAATACTAAAGTGGGTTTGCCATTTCCTTCTCCAGAGGATCTTCCCAACTCAGGGATCTAACATACGTTTCTTCTGTTGGCAGATGGATTCTTTTACTACTGAGCCACCAGGATAGCCCTGGTTTTAATTATACCAGTATCATAATGTCATAAGCAGATTGTAGAAAATGTAATCTCGATGATCTCAAAAGACAAAAACAAAGGTCAATACATTCTATATTATTGGCATATCCACAGAAAATAATTTAATATTAACTAAATACCTTACCTTCCTTCCTTCTAACCCATTTTTCCCTCTTGTTTGTGTGTGCTCAGTCAGTGAGTTGTGTTCAACTCCTTGCAACCCCATGGACTATAGCCCACCAGGCTTCTCTGTCCATGGGATTTCCCAGGCAAGAATACTGGAGCATGTTGCCATTTCCTACTACAGGGGATCTTCGCAACCCAGGGATGGAACCTGTGTCTCTTGAGTCTCATGCATTGGCAGGCAGATTCTTTACCACTAACACCACCTGAAAAGCCTTCCCCTCAGTTATCAAAAAAATTTTCTACACTATGATAGCCAAATTACCCACTATCAATTTTCTAAAACAGATACATTTTTTCAGAAAAATAATAAGGGACCATATAGCAAGAGACCTCTGAATGCAATAACACAGAAATTATATACTGACCACTGATGATAGATCTCCTATCACTACAAACTCCACACACACACAAACACAATCTGAATTTCTGTAGTGTTTTTCTTTTTTTTTTTACTTCTATTTTTCTCCCAAATAACATGTCACTGAAATTACTACTACACCAATGTATATGTGGAAATATTTCTAATAGGTATAAAAAAAAATCAGGACAATATTGTAAATCAACTATACTTAATTTAAAAATATATTAAAAATTAGGCATAAAGAATGACCTACTCTAATGTCCATGGGGTCGCGAAGAGTCGGACACAACTGAGTGACCTCACTTTCACTTTTCATTTTCATGCATTTGAGAAGGAAATGGCAACCCACTCCAGTGTTCTTGCCTGGAGAATCCCAGGGACGGGGGAGCCTGGTGGGCTGCCATTTATGGGGTTGCACAGAGTTGGACACAACTTATGTGACTTAGCAGCAGCAGCAGCACTCTAACATCATCCAGTGTTCCCGGTAAGACTTAGAATTAGAGCTCAGGGACAGTCTCTAATTCTGAGTACCACCTGCTTTCTCCCCTGCCCTAGGTCTTGTTTCACAGAGTGCTACTGGGTATGCCAGTAGTCACTGTGCTCAGGAGTTTCCAACATTTTGAAAATGCTCAATTAAACAAAGTTAAGAAGATTCCCAGAACCTGTAATGTTCCATCACAAAACTTCTGGAAGGAAAGGGAAAATAGAGCATGAATCATAAATTCAAAGGCCCACAAGACACAAAGCAGGTAACAAACATGAGGCTGCAGGCAAGGCAAGGGCTGAGGGATGTGGTGCCATCTAGTGGAGCCCTGGCTGCATAGGGATGCTGCCCAACGCTGTCAGGGCTTTCCTGACAAGTTACAAATCTGGGCTTTAATTTGAAATCTCCATGTTTATGCATGTTGCCTTGGATTTAAAAAAAAAAATACATTGTAGTTGGAACATAATTTTTTTAACCCAGATTAATCTGGCCCCATTTGTGAAAACTAGTATACAATGTTTAGCAATCTTCTTTGACCATATAACCTTTATACAGAGGTCCTATTTTAATTGCCAAGAATTGCCTTCAAAAACAAGCATCCAGCCCTCATGGACCACTTTGCTGTGAGTAGCTCTGAATGTCCCCCCAATTACTCAAGCATGAGTTATTTCAGCATTTACTCAAGATGAAATTAATCTCCAGTCTTTTAACTGTTCATGTAAAAATGCTTCTAAATGATTAAAATTATCCTTACATTTAGCCTTTCTCTAATTCTTCTGGGAAAACCAAAATTTAATTGAGTTGTGAAAAAGAAATATAACACAGGTATTGATTCAATATGAAAAAGACCTTTTATCCTTCCAAAATAATTTTAAAAATCAAAGTGGTTTGAGGACAATTTAGCATTTTGTAGAAACTGGTAACACTTTCAAACAATACTAATATATTTGCAAAACTTTATTTTCTAAAACAGAAAGCCTCTTTTGCTACTCCCTCCCTCTCTTTTTTCCTTCTTTTTATTTCTGCCCTGCCTCATTCTAAAAATCAGAGCCTGCCAGTTGTCAACATAAGCACCTAGAACTGTGGCACTGATGTAGCAAAAATATCATAAATTATATGGCAATTGATTTTTTTCTGGTGTCTTCATGGTCTACTCAACACCATTGCTTCTTCTAATTGCTAAAATATCATCCTCCTCCCAAAGAAAGCATTTAATGCTTTGTATTTCCAGAATCCTGAGAAACCAAATTTGTCTATAATGGCAAAATCACATTCACCTCCATTTTTCTACTGGGTAAATAAAAACATGTACACATCCATGATTTGAAACTTTGGGGACCTTAAGTAATATCACATTTGGAGTCACTTGATTTAAAAAAAAAAAAAAAGAAAGGACAATCATGAAATGCTTGCATGTTAAGTCCTTTAAGTCCCAGATCAGATGTCCTGATTCTAAATTGTATTCAGGTATTCTTGACAGGCTTGGTAACTTAGGTAGAAGTGTTTTTTTCTATCTTCCCCAGTGAGAATTCTTGATGGAAAACAGGATTCATAAGGTCTAAAGAGAATGTAGAATTCTAAGAAGTATGTTTCATGTTTTGAAGAGACCTCTGTAATGATCTGGAGAAAGCAATGGCACCCCACTCCAGTACTCTTGCCTGGAAAATCCCATGGACCGAGGAGCCTGGTAGGCTGCAGTCCATGGGGTCACTAAGAGTTGGACACGATTGAGTGACTTCACTTTCATTTTTCACTTTCAGGCATTGGAGAAGGAAATGGCAACCCACTCCAGTGTTCTTGCCTGGAGAATCCCAAGGACGGGGGAGCTTGGTGGGCCAAAGTCAATGGAGTCGCACAGAGTCAGACTCAACTGAAGTGACTAGCAGCAGCTGCAGTGATCAGAAAGTTTGAGCCAATTTAGTATAAAAACTTAGGACTCTGACAGAGGTTGACTTTACACAGTTGTGCTAGCGTCACTCTACCCAGTGTCCCTGACTCATAGGAATGCCATGGGAAACTGACTGAAAAATTGTACAGCTGATTGAAAGGACTCTGACATGGTATCTGGTCACTGTCTTCTACAGTCAAGGGCATAACACCTTAGAATCTGGATCCAGGACTTAGTGATAGTCTTCAACAATGTAGACATTGTCTTCTGCTTGATTAGGCTTCAGAGCTGCATTTTTCAAAGCTCCAGTGGGAGAATCTTTAAATGGAATCACACTGTAGAAAGAATAACATGAGAAAGAGAAAAGATCACTTCTAAAGTACCAGCAGCATATTTGTTTATGTTCATTCAAGCCTGGGTATCTGTATTTCTCAGAGCACCATTCAAACATCCTATGAAATGAATAGAAACTTCCAGAATTGTGAATATGAAGTTACAGGAAAGTATTTTTAATATGGAGTTGGAAAGTCATACCTTTTGGTTTCAAAAAACTCACAATGGTCTCTTTCAAGACAGGTGTGCAATAGAACAAAAAATTTATAATATAAGAAGACAAATACCAGATATCAAATTGAAGTACTAAACCAGGATGCATAGTCTCAAAGATGGCCAGGAAATGGTTTGGCTGGTGTTTTTCTAGCTGAGGACTTTGACCCTTTAGTGAATGTTATTTAGTGGTATATATCCTGTATTTAAGATAAATATATATAAGTATACAAAATATCAGAGCATATCAGATGTAGTAAAATAGTATTGCTTCACCTAAGTGTGTTCTAGATCACAGAGTCAAAAATCACACCCTGCCTTAACAGTCAAAATTAGAAAGCCATGGGTTAGGTGAGTTTTATACATAAATGTTCACACATTAAGTGTACACAAAGGTCATTTGTGGAGTTTTGATATCAATGCTTTTTTAGAAGTTGTCTGTAGTCACTATGTTTATTACCTAAGCCTGCCCAGAAATGGTATGAAATGCACTGAATCTTCACTTAGCTCTGATCTTCAAAAAGATTAGTCATACATGTGTGGAAACAGGTTAGGTGTCAGCAGCTCAAAATGAGTCAATGTGATACAGCTGCCCCCAAAATAACATCATGAGGAAATACACCTTTTTGTTTTTGTTTTGTTTGCTTTTCTATATTATACAGCATCTTCTACAATAAATATTTTCTTTTCTAATTAGGTGATTAAAAACTGAAACTTCAAAAAACTAAACATTGAAAGAACAAAAATGAACTAAAAGGAAGTTATCATTCATGCTTTTCTGTCTGTAGGGAGTACTTATTTTTTTTCCACTCTTGGAAGCTGACAGTCAAAACCTCCTAAAACTCTGGTTTTGGACTCTAAGAGACCTGTTGTGTGATGTGACCTTGGATGTCACTTAACATCTCTAAACCTGTTTTCTAATTTGTAAACTGAGAATACTACTACTGCCTGTCTCACAGGTTTATTGCTGTGAAGGGCGTGTCTGCAATAACAAAATCCAGCGTCTATGGAACACTTGCAATATGCTGGAGATTATTCAAGGTGTATTTTGTGGACTGGCTCATGTGATTAACTCAGATGTAGGAAAGGTTGGGTACAAACATCCAATGAAAGAGAACTAAGAATAATGGATGGCAGTTAAAGAGGGACGAATTCGGAATCAAAGAAAGACCTTGCTTAAAGCCCAAGCTAGACCAGATGAAGCAGGTTATTTTGTTGGAAGTAGGTAGTGGTTTCCTACCTTTACAGATGTTTGGGAAAATGACTGCAGGGATGCATACAAAGAAGATTTAATTTTTGGGGGGTGAAGTGGTAAATTTGCAAAAACTGTAAATTGAAATGTCTGTGAGGACAGACAACCAATGCAAATGAACAGAGCAGGCTGGGTAGGGAATAATAGGGGATGATGGGAACCATGGGGAGCTGGAGGCATGTCCCTATCCCCTGCCTCCAGACAGCCTGGAGGTGTCTTCCTCCAAATTTTTGCAGAGCTGCCTTCTGCTTCTTTGGGGCTCACTCAAATAGCCTACTGCCCTGCTCCAGTATTCCCCATGGTATTTCTCTGGAAGTTCTATAAGGCCCTGCTTGTTTATTTATATGTTTTCTGTCTGTTCTGCTCATCTTTTCGGAATATAATAGAGATTCAATAGACATGCAATAAACAAAGCACTGAATGAATTCAAATAACAAACTAATCAGCCCATTCAAATGATCCCTGAAATAGTATCTGCAATTTAGTTCTCTTGCTCTAAGAGGTAAGGTTTGAGGTGTTATTTCTGTAGCAGTTTTGACACAATTCCAGGAAAATATAGAGATGCTTGTAGAAGGAAATGGCAACCCACTCCAGTATTCCTGCCTGGAGAATCCCAGGGAAGGAGGAGCCTGGTGGGCTGCCGCCTATGGGGTCACCAAGAGTCAGACACCACTGACGGGACTTAGCAGCAGCAGCAGCAGCATAGAGGTGCTAAAATCATCACTGGAAGGTTGAACAGCAATGGAGGTGCTCTTTATACTAGATTTTTCAGGATCCAGAGTATAAAATGGAGAACTCAGAAGGAAAAGAGGAGAGGGACAGAGAAATTTTCCTTATGTTTACTAGAGTAAGAACATCAAAAGGCATTAACACAAACCATTTCAAACTTACCGTAGTAGCTCCGCCTTGCAACCCAGGCAAAAATATCCTGAATTGATGAAAAATGAAGAGAAAATTAAACATGCAAGCCAAAGAGTTCATGAGTTTTTTTTTCCAAACCAGTATATTATTACGATTATTACTTTAATATGAGCAAAATCAGTACAGCTCTCAGTCTAAAAAAAATTAATTTAGAAGAAAGAATATTTTTAAAAAGGAGAAAAAAAATCAATCTGGACCCTAACCAATAACTCCAGGTAAATTCTCTTGAATCTCTAGGAGCCAAGTAAGCCCCTTGGTATAAAGTATCTTGTGATTCGTAGATTTAGTGTATTGACCTACATGCCCTAGCTTACTTTAATGCCATTATATTTCACTGAAAAAAAACCCTGAATATTGCGCTTCTCCCATAGATGACAGGTTTTACACACACTATACACACACAACTGGTGGAAGACCAGGAGGTGCTGGATGACTGTCATGTGAAACCCTTTGTTCTTTTCCTAGCTCTGAAATCATGTACCCTCCTAATGTCTCTTGTGCTTCTTCTATTAAGTGGATGTCATAAAACCATCAACAATTTTACCCCAATAGGGATAAAAATTTGTTATTGAGAGAATGGGAAAAGAACAAAATGGGAGGGAACAAATCTTATATATTACAGTGGCTTTTGACTTCCAAATCTCAACTTTATACAACCAGTGCTTCTGAAACAATAAATTTAAGATAAATAAAAAATAAAAAAAGAACAAAGTAGGAACCAAGGAAGTTATGTGAAACAAATCATGTGGAATATACAGCTACATGCATTTGGCTCAAGAATACTCCTGTGGGCTCAAGAATATTTCTGAATATTTCAGTCCTGAGGTGACTTACTTCTAATCGAGAATACCACAAACATGAGCAACAATGCCAAAATAGTAACCAAAATTCCAATGTAGACTCCCTTGTTGGTGCTCATCCATGTTTCTTGTACCAGCGCCGCAAGCTACAGAAACATCAGCAGATCAAACACAAAACAGAAAAATAAAACGATCTTGTTAGAGTTATAGGCAGAAAACATTTCAGAAAATAATATACCCAGACACATTATTGTTTATTGGCCCCTGGCTAGTTCTGGATCATGAGGGGTAAGACCAAATGATGTAAAGTTATAGCCTTATGATGAAATTCTAAGACAACTCAAAATTTAAAATGTATTGGGGGTGGTGGAAATATTTACATCTTACTTGCAGTGGTATTTAGAGAAGGGTACAGATTTTCATAAATAATCGTCTTATGATATTAATAAAAAACAATTTTGGTTCCTATATAAATGTTGCAATGGTGGTGCTATTTGAATGTGTTCAGTTACTGAAACTGGTCGTTAATTTAAAAACTTTTTTCAACTAGAATTCAAGATTCTATGTCTTTACAAATGGGCATGAAAGTAGCTGCTCAGATTCATGGCTCTGCTTAACAATTGAAATGCTGTGCAATTGGGAAAAAAATACTTGGTGTGAGGGATCATCACTTCCTAGAGTAAGCCCAAAATATACCAGGCCAGCATGCTTGCCTCCTTTCCATAGCTTAATTCTAATTCTAAAGTTGTCCCATCAGGTAGGTATTTTAACCTACCTGGAAGAAAGGAAGTGGAAAATCAGAGAAAAAGATTAACTCTCAAGTCTCCTCCTGCATAAGAGTTTAATCTCTGGAGTCAGAATCCCAGATTAACTTTTATTTAGTTGCTCTGTGACCCTATCAAGTTATTTAGCCTCTCCACACCTCTCTTTCTGTCAAATGCAGATTAAATAGGGATCTTGGGAAAGGTACTTCAGGTACCTCCTGATAAACACTATAAGGAATACAGAGGAGGATGACCTAGCCTCTGAGCTGTCCTTGCCTAAATGGAAAACAGTCAGTACCTTAGAAGAGAAAAGCTGTGTTATCACCTTACTTGTGGGAGGTAAAGCAGTTAGATGAAACACAGGGTTACAGGAAGCAGTCTTTGCTTGCTTTTCTAAAAATATTATGTTACATAAAAACTGGAAGTTCGTTTTAGAGTGTGCAGCTCAGCATAAAGAAAGGAAAACAAAAATCAACATAATGTCAACATCCAGAAATAGTTACTATTACCATTTTGCATTATATACTTTTCTAGAATTTTATCTTTCTAGTACTTTTCTTAACAGAAACAGTTACCGTATCTAATATATACTACAGTATATACATCATTTTATTTTGTATCTATAACCTATATAAAAAATATATATATATATATATTTTTTTTTTTTTTCCCCACTTTTGGCAGTGCTACATGGCATGTGGGATCTTAGTTCCCTGATCAGCCATCGAACCTGTACTTACTTCATTGGCGGCATGGAGTCTTAATCATTGGACTGTCAGGGAAGTCCCAATGCTATCTGAAAAGTTAGTTTTTTCATTTAACAATCAACACTGTCTTCTCATGGCAGTAAGTACACTGCAGTGACAACATTGCTAATGGCAATAAATGGGCATGCTTAATTGATAAGTAATTAATCTCTTATTATTGAATGTTTAGGTTGTTTATAACATGTTCATGATTATAAACAGCAGCAATGTATATCTTGTTTTATACATCTTTATGTATATGTTCACTCTCTCCTTAAGATGCAGCTCAAGAGGTTGACCTACTGGGTGGAAATATATGCTGTTTGGTTTCAAGATACCTGGGAGACACCTTGATATCTTTACGGTCAAGACACAAAAATCCCATGATTGTGCTACCACCTACTGTGAACTTGCTTCTGTATTGCTTATATTATACAGAAGAGATTAATTGCTACTAAATACACCTGTCCTGCAGGTAACTGAGGTCAAAAACAATCTTATCATTCAAAGTGTTTGTTTCTTTTTGTAAACTAGCATAAGTCTGGATGACATGACATTTACATGGTGGCAGTTCTGCTCTTTAACAAGCACAAACAAATTCAGCCCATATCCATCAGATCAATCAGTACCCATATCATCAGAGTGATTAAAATCTTTCATATCATTCCTACATGGTAATGTTCTCATTGTCAAGAAGTTATGCAACATAAGGCCATTTGATGTCACATTAACCCCACTTTGAACTTGAATTTCTCACCACTTGTAATCAAGATTACTCTCATACCTGAATCTGTTCATGTTTTTTGCTTCTAAGAGTTATTTGCACACAGTGAAAGGAAAGTTGTTCCACCCAAGGGAGCCAAAAGTAAAAATCTCACTAGTAAATTCTTCTAACTGACACACAAAGATGAGGCTTTGATGAACATCATGAGACTCTAGTCCCTTGGATTTTTCCCAAGCTAATTGTGGGAAAAGTGCAAGAGCAAATTACAGAATCAAAGTTGTTGAAGACCTTAGGACCTTAATATGTCATCATATGGGGTGGATTATATATAGAAAGAATCAGCAGTGGCCTCAAGATTTCTCTATAGGAGGAAAATTGGATTGGAAAAGGACATTAGGGGGCCTATGTTTAAGGAATTACACTTTCATTGACGTAATATTTTTGGTGGGGATGGCCCCCATTCCACTACATCAATTCAAGCCATGTTATTTCTCTAACAATGATCTAAATCTTTCTTGGTATGTAATGTTAAGTCACTATGCCTGAATTAATTCACTCTTTTTTTCTTATTTTCTGGTCAGGAGAAATTCTGTCTATATGTGTATAGACAGTGTATATGGGTGTATATGTGTGTCTAGAGTACAATATCACTTTTCAGGTATTTCTAACAAAGTAGTGCATCTATATAGACTTTTAAAATTAATTAAAGTATCCCTATTTAAGAGTCAAATTCTTTTCTTCCTTTATTTTTTAAATTAGAGAGAATCAATCTTTGGACTAGTCTGACAATAATAATCTCTAAATGTAACTTGATTCCAGAAGAGACATATAAGTGAATCAGGCTAACAAAATAGGAAGGAATATGCTTACAGTTTGACTGTTATGCAAGTGGGGATCTGGAGACTGTGTCACAGTGCCATTTCCATCTGCTCAACAGAAAGAAAATTAATACGAATTACAAAAAGATATTGAACTTTCCTGCAAACACCAAATATATTCACACTGCCTTCTGGTAATGAATGGAAAGTTGAATAATCATATGGCCTAGTGCTGTAGGCATCCCAAGAGTAATACCAAGTTACTAACATTTATTAATTTAAGTAGTAAGGTTGTGCTTCTTAACCATTTTGTCATGGACCTTTTGAAAATGAACCCCCCTTTTTTTTTCCTCCTTACTGGAAAAAAAAAAAGCTTGCTCACAGAAAATTTACTGACAACTTTAGACAAATCAGAGTGCCCCATTCTGAGAACTAGGTTAAAAATTACCACTTACAGATAAATAATCAATATTTTCATGGCAGCTCAGAAACTTCCAGTGAGTGCTCAGAGGTCATTACACATCCAAAGAGAAGAACCACTCAGTTCAAAATGAACATTACATTGGTTTTACATTCAAAATGTGAGTGAAATGCACTAAGATACCTCAAACAGGTGGCATCCAACTCATACATTATATGTCAGTGTGTCGACACTGATCCAAATGTGCTTTAGAAAATACGTTACGTCACTCCCAAGGCCAGTATACCTTATACTGCCTAAAATCCCAATATAAAAAGATATTATGCCTTAAAGTTTTGAATGTCCAAATTTTAATAGTGTTTTGAAATATCTCTTTTGTCACACAGAACATATACTGTTGGCCCTTCTAAGCAACTATAGGTCAAATATAGGATTCTCTCTTTACTGAGTATCTATTATATACAAGCACTTTACATCCTTATACCAATTTTCTTAATTCAAAATTTTAGATGAGGTGCTGAAATGGTTGAAGTTTCCAACTCTACTAAAGGACAAGAGCCTCAGCTCATAACCACCACACACACTATGTTCCCCTCCAATATAAATTCTGCAGGTCTCAGAGATTCCCATACTACTGACAGAGCTATAAAACCATCATTTTCTAAAGGTAGTGAAAATGAACTAACCATATCCCCCCAAATTTTCACACTTTACATTACTGTATCTACAATTTAAACATTCCAACACTACTTCTTCAACAGACAAAGACAGCATCTACAGTATTTATATTTCTAGCTGGGGTAACCTTCTCTCTGTGTATGACTTATGTTATAACCTTAAATCCTTAAGCTATAGAATGAGTGATCTTGTACAAAAAAAATAAAAAGGACTTGAGTCAGAGAAAAACTTGACTTCAGTGCTGACAATGTCACTTACCAATGTGACCTTGATCGATGTCCTGAGGATTGGCTGAAGGGTCTCAGAGATGAGCCAAGACAGCAGCAGTGCTCACAGAAGTCGTGGGACATACACACTATATATATATATGCATGTAATGCTGGCATGTATTGTATGTATTTATATTTCTAGCTGGGGTAACCTTGAACTACAAGCTGTTGATAGCACCCATCTCCTAAATTGTCACATTAGATGATGCATGTAAAGGGTTCACATGTGGCACTCTCCAAATTTACCACCATGGGTACAGAGTTAGCTGGGAAAGATGACAATTCAATATCACCTCTCTGCATTATGGGAAAAACAGACTAATCTTACATCTCAAAAGAATATGGACTTTTCAATACTAGGGAGAACTGGGAGACTTTTGGAGGGGAATAGCACAATCCTAGTGGGACCTGTCTCTTCGGTTCTGGTGTCCACGTCCTCAACCCAACGCAAAGTGTCCATGTGAAATGAAAGCTCGACAAGGCAGCAGGGGAGCCTCCTGGCTCTCTGTAGTTTCTGGGGCTTAGAGGAAGCATAAACAGGTGATCAGTTTGGTCTGGACCAGTTTGGATTTAATTGTTTTAAGGCTCTGTCCAGGGAATTACGCCTAGAAATAAGTTTAAAGACAAGGCTGATTCATTTTATTTAGAAAAATGTGGATATGCATGTGGATGGTCCCAAATCATACAAGCTGCCTATGTCACTCAAGTGTACATATTTCTGGACATTCTAAGTAACAGTCATAATTGCCACTCTATCACTTAACTTGTAACTGTGTCCCAAGATCTTTATCTCAGATAATGCTTGTAAGAATAAGTGATATTTCATCCATTTTCCAAAGGATAAAAACAGATTCAAAGAGGGTAATAAGACATTTGTTCAAGTTGCATAGCTGATTGGAATAGCCATTGTTGGCATTCAAGTCACGCTTGTCTTATTTCAGGATATGTGCTCTGAACAATGTGCTAATATTTATCAAAATTTGAACGCTCCCGGGTATTCAGAAAAGAAACTGAAGTTACCTGTTGAACAAGAGTGCCATAGTGAGCTGGTTATGTTTGTTTCATACAGGGTAGTAGGCTGGGTTTCTGCTGTCTGAGTTGGAGAAGATAAAGAAGCTATAGGAATGACAAGAACGGAAAAACAGTGCTCAATTAGTGGAGGAAAATTTACAGCCTCAGCAGAAATAACAAACAAAACTAAATCAGAAATTACCCTTGACTCTTTCCTAGAAATATATTAATTGATGTCCTTGAGGTATTACCCTGCTATGTAGGCATTTCATTATCATGAATAAATCTGATCTAGATAATGATCTGAGAGCTTAACAACAGAATTATTTCACTTTTTATACTTCTTTTGTTGTTCAGTTGCTAGGTCGTGTCTGACTCTGCAACCCCACGATTGCAGCATGCCTTTCATCCCTGTCCTTCTCTGTCTCCTAGAGTTTGCTCAAACTCATGTCCATTGAGTCAACAATACTGTCTAAACATTTCATTCTCTGCCACCCTCTTCTCTTGCCTTCAATCTTCCCCAGCATCAGGGTCTTTTCCAATGAGTCAGCTGTTCACATAAGGTGGCCAAAGTATTGGAGCTTCAGCTTTAGCATCAGTCCCGGGGTTGTCATAAGAATTAAGGGGCTTAATACTTATAAAGCAGTTAGCATGTTTCCTGACACAGGAAATATAGTAAGCATTAACTTCACTGAAATCTTTTCCTCAAGTGTTGGGTTAGGCTTCAAATGGATTAAATGATCTCTATTAAGAGCTCTTTGTGAGACAGAATCTCATTCACTTCCCCCTGTTCTGGCACCCTTATTTTTTCCTCATAATTCTATGTTAAGCTGGGCCAAAAGCACCATCCTTCTTAGATGTCCATGACCAGTGGTCTGGCTTTTTTTTTTTTTTTTTTTTTGCTATTAATGATTCCTTTGAGAATCTAATAAAAACCATTGGTCCCTCTTACTCTGAAAATGCTTGAAGATACAAAAGATGAATATAAGAGGGTACAAGTGGTTCACAGATTCTGTGAAGCCAGGTTTGGAAATTTGTTAAGAATCCCTACCCTAGATTGTACATCTGCCTTAACACAGTGTCCTGGATGGTGTATACCCCCTACTTTATAAACTTCTGCACTTAGAAATAGTTTTGCTTACCTGGTTGGAGGTCCTCTGTGGGTGCTGGCATTGGAAGAGCAGAAGTAGAGGATCTTGCTGTCAATGGAGCAGTGGTGACTGTCATGGTTGGAGTAGTGGTGTTGATTGTTGTTGGCACAGCAGTGGTGGTAGCCGTTGGAACAGTGATGACCATTGTGGTTGGAGTAGTGGTGGTGGGTAGTTGTTGGAGTCGTGGTGGTTGTTGTTTTTGGGGGTAGTAGTGGTGGTTGTTGGAGTAGTGGTAGTCATTGTTGGAGTAGTAGTAATGGTTGTCTTTCTTGTAGTGGTGGTTGTTCTTGGAGTAGTGGTGGTGGTGGTTGTTGGAGTTGTGGTGGTTGTTGTTTTGGGGGTAGTAGTGGTCGTTGTTGGAGTAGTGGTAGTCGTTGTTGGAGTAGTGGTAGTCGTTGTTGGAGTAGTAGTAATGGTTGTCTTTCTTGTAGTGGTGGTTGTTCTTGGAGTAGTAGTGGTGGTTGTTCTTGGAGTCGTGGTGGTTCTTGTTTTTTGGGTAGTAGTGGTGGTTGTTCTTGGAGTCATGGTGGTTCTTGTTTTTTGGGTAGTAGTGGTGGTTGTTGGAGTAGTGGTAGTCGTTGTTAGAGTAGTAATGGTTGTCTTTCTTGTAGTGGTGGTTGTTCTTGGAGTAGTTGTGGTGGTGGTGGTGGTTGTTGGAGTGGTGGTGGTGGTAGTGGTGGTCGGAGTAGTGGTGGTTGTTGTTGTTGTAGTAGTGGTGGTGGTCATTGTTGTAGTAGGTGGAGCTAGAAATCAACATGAAGGCAGGGATTCATCAAGCAGCAGGAAATAAGAGACTTGTGCTGGGTCTGTGCACCAACACAACCAAGGAGACCGTCCCCAGGAAGAACTCAGCACTTATCTCCTATGAACTCCAAGTTCTTGTCATTGGTCAACTAGAATCTGTGACTGAGGAGGGAGTAAAGACATGGTCATAACAGGGCAACAGCTGCATTTAAAGGATGATATTTTGGGAGGTGTTGATATTAAAAAATGACACATGGGATTTGTGTTGAAGCACTTTCTAAAGACTAGTCATACATATCAGATTTACATATCTTCATAAACATCTGTGAGGGAGGGAAAAGTGTCTAGAGCCTGAAGCTGTCTTTGTCCTCTCAGCAGTACATGACTAGGACCCAAATAATAGTTCCCCAAACCAGAATATTGAACAAATAAATAGCATTTGCCTCTGTCAGTTCTAAGGGTACCCTCCCAACATATCTGCATCCTAAATGTGGATTAATTCACATCATTAACATAAGCTGGATAACATGGATGCCATATACCACCTGGGAAGCCCTGAAAACAGTCATAGATAGTATATACATGAATGGATGGGGCTGTGTTCTAATCAACATTTATTTATTAAAAAAAAAAATAAATAACTGTTGGAGAGCTTGTTTTATAATCTGCTCTGGTCCTTTGGCTACAGTTTGCTGACCTGGGTCTAATAGTGTAGTTAAAGATTTTGAAGAACAGTGCAGTCTCAATCTCCTCCCTTCAGTGTGAAATGAAACCTAAAAAAAAGAGGAAGCAAGAAAAAAATCTGATCAAAGGAGTATAACAAAGAAGAAATTTAATCAGCTTGTTTCACTAATGTGTCTTGCTCAGGAGTAAATATTTCCTAAGGAAGAAGCTAGGAAACTAAGGCTAGGAAAAACTGCTGAGGAAGAGCCCTAAGAGAGGTTGAAAGTAAGCTCATTCTGTGAAAAGTGCAAGAAAACTTAAGGAAAGTATTGAGTTGGAGGCAGAGAGTCACTTTGGCTAGGTTATGAACCCATTTCCAAATGGACAGAGCAGTGACTTCGCAAATATTCATCTATTAAAGAATTTATAAGCACTGTAAATGTCCCCTATTAATTTCTTTCTTTATCACTTAAAAGAAGTATTCTTCCAGGCCAATCATATAATTTCACAACTCCAAAAATAATCTCTTCTCCACACACAGCCTCCTGCCACATGTGTATAGCACCAGCAACTTTTGGCTTTCTTAAAATGCCTCCTAGATGTTTCCCCAGAGTCAGCTATTTTCTGCATCAGAATTGACCATATTACTTGCCTTCATCAAATAAGCTAAGTGTCCTTGATGAAGCTAGGAAAAATTATGAAATTGAAATATCAAGTTCATTTAAATTAAAATGAGACCTAGTCTATAAAGGCTCTGAGTATTGGGTTCTGTTTTCATTAGAAACTTTAGTGGGAGCATACTTACTATGAAAGAGCACCAGAAACCAGGAAATCCTTTAGAACCTGCTCCTTCCACCAAGTGGTAAGAAAAATTAAAATGTCTACATCAAGATAGAAAAACATAAACTTCCCAGACTTTTGGTTTTCACAAAATTCTGAAAAGCCAAAAGTGAAGTTATTGAGATGAAAATGTTCTCATATTGCAATAGGGCGATTTTAATTTTTAAACAAGCAATTTAGTGATATGATGTGAGTGAAAGTGAAAGTCATTCAGTTGTGTGCAACTCTTTGCGACTCCATGGACTATACAGTTCATGGGATTCTCCAGGCCATAATACTGGAGTGGGTAGTCATTCCCTTCTGTAGGGGATCTCCCAACTCAGGGATCGAACCCAAGTCTCCCGCATTGCATGCTGATTCTTTACCAGCTGAGCCATGATATGGTGTGAATTGTGCTTCAAAAAATCCAAGGGCAGAGGGAGGGGATGAAGCTATATAGGCTCTTTCAATGTATATGCAACAAAATTGAATTGACAATTGTCAAAACCAAATGATACATCAATTTGACAGGACCTTATATTACCTTTTTTTATATATGTGAAACTCTCTATGAGTCTTAAAATGTTAAGAAAGAACATTTGAAAATTCTCCGAAGAAATGACCTCAGAGAAAAGTTCAGATATTCAAGAAGAAATTCGGCTCCATAAAAATACTCACTATATCTCAGTGTGGAACAGTGAATGTTTTTTCATGAACCAACTAGTATTCCTGAGGCACTGCTTCAGGAGACAGTTTGCTGACTGGGAAGATCCTCTAGCCTATGGTCTTGAATCAACGTTAGTCTTAACACTTCACTCTACACAAATACAAGATATTCAGTTGAAGAGCTATTAGAAAACAAGATCATAGGAAACTTTTCTTTCCCCACTAAAGGAAAAGAAAGTTAATATCAAACAGAAAACTCTTATCTCTGGGAACCCACAGGAAGTGATCAAAGTAGGAAGATAAGCTCACCTGGATTTACCCTCAACTCTAGGGTGGTTTTTATGTCATTGAACCACCCTCTCTTCTCAATTCGGCAACAATACAAGCCACTGTCAGACAGGGCAGCATTGTTTATGGTCAAAGACACATCCCTTCCACCAATATTTCCATTTAGCTGATAACGTCCATCTCTCCGATAGGTGACTCTGTATCCATTAGTCCAGATGATGTTCCTTCCGCACTGAGACCAAGGACATGCCCCTCGGCCCCAACACATGCTTGTGACTTCTCCATTATAGTAGCAGGGTAGAGTGACAGACTGACCCGCCACTCCAGTCACTCGATGGTAAGAGGTTACACCATCTGTAAATAAAGAGAAATCAGAACATGAAGACTCAAAATTTTATCTTTAATTTTATTTTTATTTTGTTTTTTATATAGATTATGTGGTTTGAAATTATCTAACTATATCTTGAGTTTTTAAGTTTAATATATGCATTTTTCTTGTAAACATATTCTTTAGCAGTGTTATTATTAACCAGATATATTTGAGGATGAAACATCATATAAACTTTTTTCTGTATTCAGGATTACTTCCTAATAGGACAGGTTTATGAGAGAAAGTATCACAATAAAGGGCAGAAATATGTTGAGTCTTTTGGTGAATATGATTCAAGTTCCTCTCCAAAAGGTTTGAAACAAAAAACACTCCAGTAATGCATCAGTGTGTGTGCATTTCATCCTGTGTATGACAGGTATCTGCTTATTAAATGTTAATACATACAGGGGGCTTTTCCTCTCCCCTAGATTCAATCACTGTCTCACTTTAAATCTGATTTGAAAACTTTACTGTATTTAAAATTTGGATTTTCAATTTTATTGCAATTTTTTAAATGGCAATGCAAAAAATTTCACCTCACAAATCTTCTCTAAGTTAAAGAAAAAAGAGCTAATATTATACTTAGAGCATCATTGGCTAGAAGGCAGAAGCCTAGTAAACTCTTTCGAAATCAGTTTTTAGAAAAAAGGGTTTATAATACTCTCAGAAGGAACTGAGGCTTATACGGGCTTTATTGTTTTTGTTTAGTTGCTAAGTTGTATTGGACTCTTTGCCACCCCATGGACTGTAGCCCGCCAGACTCCTCTGTTCATGGAATTCCCCAGGCAAGAATATTTGAGTGGGTTGCCATTTCCTTCTCCAGGGGATCTCGTCAACTCTGGGATAAAACCATGTCTCCTGCATTGGTAGGTGGATTCTTTACCACTGAACCACCTGGGAAGCCCATCATGGGATTTAGGATGTTATTGACTATGCCAAAGCCTTTGACTGTGTGGATCACAATAAACTCTGGAAAATTCTGAAAGAGATGGGAATACCAGACCATTTGACCTGTCTCTTGAGAAACCTGTATGCAGGTCAGGAAGCAACAGTTAGAACTGGACATGGAACAACAGTCTGGTTCCAAATAGGAAAAGGAGTACGTCAAGGCTGTATATTGTCACCCTGCTTATTTAATTTATATGCAGAGTACATCATGAGAAACAGTGGGCTGGAAGAAACACAAGCTGGAATCAAGATTGCCGGGAGAAATATCAATAACCCCAGGTATGCGGATGACACCACCCTTATGGCAGAAAGTGAAGAACTAAAGAGCCTCTTGATGAAAGTCAAAGAGGAGAGTGAAAAAGTTGGCTTAAAGCTCAACGTTCAGAAAACTAAGATCATGGTATCTGGTCCCATCACTTCGTGGGAAATAGATGGGGAAACAGTGGAAACAGTGTCAGACTTTATTTTGGGGGGCTCCAGAATCACTGCTGACGGTGATTGCAGCCATGAAATTAAAAGACGCTTACTCCTTGGAAGGAAGGTTATGGCCAACCTAGATAGCATATTTAGAAGCAGAGACATTACTTTGCCAACAAAAGTCCGTCTAGTCAAGGCTATGGTTTTTCCAGTGGTCATGTGTGGATGTGAGAGTTGGACGGTGAAGAAACCTGAGCACCGCAGAATTGATGCTTTTGAACTGTGGTGTTGGAGAAGACTTTTGAGAGTCCCTTGGACTGCAAGGAGATCCAGTCAATCCATCCTAAAGGAGATCAATCCTAGGTGTTCATTGGAAGGACTGATGTTGAAGCTGAAGCCCCAATACTTTGGCCACTTCATGTGAAAAGTTGACTCATTGGAAAAGACCCTAATGCTGGGAAGGATTAGGGGCAGGAGGAGAAGGGGACGACAGAGGATGAGACTGTGTGGATCACAATAAACTGTGGAAAATTCTGGTTGGATGGCATCACTGACTCGATGGACATGGGTTTGGGTAGACTCCGGGAGTTGGTGATGGACAGAGAGGTCTGGCGTGCTGCAATTCATGGGGTCGCAAAGAGTCGGACATGACTGAGCAACTGAACTGAACTAAACTGAAAAAAAATTCAAGCAGGGATCCCTTCTTTTGAGTTGATGACTGTCCTACCATGGAGCACTGTCCAGTTAGCCAGGTGAAATCAAAAAATTGGACAATATTCAATCAAATATTAAACTTTGCCTCTTAAAAACAAACAGGCAGGAAAACTTTCTCCTGCAGCAGTGGTTTAAAAAACTGTATTGCCAAATGAAATCTTAGCGATCCTTAAAGGAAATCTGAGATTCAACAACCAGTCATAGTTACAACTGGGCTCTAAGTCTGGGAAATGCTCTGGGAATAAAACACTCATTGTTATATAAAATAAGTTAGTTTTTATTACTGGAATTCTGATTATATTTAATTTTGCTTAATATCATTTTGAATTATAAAGGTAATTTATGCTAATTATAGAAAGTTGTTACAGAATATAATTTAAAACTGTACTTTTCCTCATATTCCTACCTCTCGAGATTTTTTTTTTAATTTAGGATTATGTCTATTGCTAAAAATTTCCCCTATCTCATAGAAAGCTAAAATATGAGATAAATTAAATAATTTTATTAAAAATTAAATTTTTTTGTTTATTGATTAAAAAAAAAATTTTGGCCACATGGCACTGCTTGTGGGATCTTAGTTACCCAACCAGGGATAGAACTTGTGCTTCCTGCGTCGGAAACACAAAGTTTTAACCACTGGAAAACCAGGGAAGTTAAAATATTTTCTTTTAAAAGAAACAGTTACACATGGTTAAAAAAATCAAAAAGTACAAAATGGTACAATAAAGGACTCGTCTCCTTCCCACCCATCCCCATTTCTTCCTCCCATCCTCGTCCACGGTCACTCTTTCTTATATACACTTGAGTAGTTCATGCATACACAACCATTTACCTACTCTTTTTCTGAATTTAAACACAAATGGCAACATAAGCTGTACTGCACTGCAGCATGCCTTATTCACCTACCCACAGATTTTTCTTCTTAATTAGTTTATTTTCTATTTTCTAACTTTACAATATTGTATTTGTTTTGCCATACATTTACATGAATCCACCATGAGTGTACATGTTTTCCCCTTCCAGAACCCCCCTTCCACCTCCCTCCCCATCCCATCCCTCCGGGTCATCCTGGTGCACCAGCTCGGAGCACCCTGTATTATGCATTGAAGCCGGACTGGCGATTCGTTTCACAAATGATAATTTACATGCTTCAGTGCCATTCTCCCATATCATCCCACCCTCGCCCTCTCCCATAGGTTTTTAAATTCTTAGCATTTAAGCAATTTCTTTGGCTTAAGTTTTCAGCTTGATTCTTTGCTCACTAGCTGATCCCATTACCTTCAACAAAGCCCTCTAGGTGTTAACATCTACCTTCCTCCACCACACCCACACAACCCCTACACCACCCCCCACATCCTTGGGGTTCCAAAGCACAATCCACTTATTCACTTACCTGGCAGGAGTAGGAGGCCCAGGATGGCTACCCAAGGATGCATGATGCTATTGGCCGGAAAGAAAGAGAAAGCAGACTACTTGGTGTGGCCCCCGGTATCAGAACAAATCTTAATTCTCAGATTGCAACTTCTCCTTTCACCCTTACAGGGTGAATCACATAAGCCTGACTGCTGGAAGCAAGACCACACTTGCAAATGCTCCAGCTCTCTGTCTGCTCCAGGTGACTGAGAGCTCTGCCCCTTCCAACAGACAGGCAAAGCTGTCCTCTGAAACAGTCCCTACTTACCCAGCTCCTTTCCTACACTTAAGAGTCCAAACTGACTCTAGATGCTGACAAGAGGACATAAGGGAGCAAACAGGATGGAAATGAGAGGAAGGCTTAGCAGGGAACACCAGAGCAAAGACCAGACTTCCCATGGCAAAGGTACACTTATCCTTAGCCTTGAAGATGAGTCACCTGGCTTTCTGGCGAGAGGAGGGTACTTCTTCCTTTGTGGTCACAATGACTAGTCCCCAGCCTTAGTCAAATTATCAAATGTCCACTGAACTAAGAACTGAGAGTTGTGATTTTCACTTATGGCTCAGGAGACTGCCTCTCAGATAGCTCTGAGGAACCATTCCCAAGAGGGTTGGACAGATAAGCTTATGTGTGATTTTGGAGAAGTACAATCAAACATTCCAGTAGAAGGTTGCCACTAGGTACAAGAAACAAACACCTCAATTAATGCCTTTAGCATTTTTCTAAGTACAGGAAGATGAAACTTGGGTTCATAAAATTTTCTCCTGTAAACATGTAACTATCTGATGGCCTGTTTTACCAGTTTTCCCAGAGCACAGAGTACTTCATTTGGGATCACTGCACTGAATTCCTTTCAGCACATCTTGAGTATCACTAGCCACAACAGTGGCTAGTGACTTAATTCTTACAGAACCAGATGGCGAGGGACATTCCTTAGCTGGCAGTGCCCCCTCATGGTTATAAATTCAATCATGATTTAGGAGGCAGTTCATGACCACTTTATCCCATTGTGCAGAGAATACTTTTTTCTCAGTCAGGCCAGTATCTGGATGATCTTCAGTGTGCTCTTACTGGACTAGCCACTGCTAATAGTAGCCCAAAGTCTTTGGACCACATGTCTTTGAATCTGTTTTGGTCCAAGCAAAATCCCCTGTGTTGCTTCTTCCCATATGTAGAGCTAAACTATTACAATCTCGAGTTCATAAATAAATATATACATGTATAGCTCTTAAATACATATATATATTCAAGTTGCTTAGTAATCATTTTTATCAGAGGCTTAGTCACACATTTAGTAATGCAACAAATCACAATCTTGTAAAATAGGCCGAATGCAAGTAACATAGCTAGTAGCATTAATAAGGTCATAAGTAAATATTTAGGCCAAGAGTTTCAATTAGGTGTGATCCAGTATATTACCAGCTCATCTGACTCAATCTCTCCTGTACAAATCACTATCTTAAAGGTAATGAAATACTTGTATTGTTCACAAGGCATCCAGCCTAACTCCATAGTGTTATTAGGCTGATTATCCTCAGTTTAACTGTTCCCAATGTAAGGGAGCTTTTAAACTTAAATAATTTAAGTAATCTGGTGGGAGTCATATAAATCTACCCTGCAACTAAAGGAGGGTCCCTCCTAATAATCAGGAAGTTTTATTTGCTGATTGAAATTTAGTTTGTTATTACTGAGCTGGAGTAACTTTAAAAGAAAATTCATATTATAGCCATGGTCAGAGAAAGCACCACTGATTGGCCAAGTGAGGGAGTCCTATCTAGTAATATCAATAGCTGCTCAAATAGAACTATAGCTTTCTTCTGGAATAAATTTCCTAAGGGTCATCCAATCAGACCCGTGGAGAGGAGAAATCCACCAAGGTAACCCAGAAGTACTAGATGTAGGTAACCGATCATAAGCCTAACAACTGGATTAATTTTTAAATTCTGTGGAAGACTTACGTCATGATAGAAAAACATGGATTTATGAAAAAGTCCAAGAAATTATCAAATATAATTATAATATATAATGATATCCATATTTCTATAATTATAATTATATAATATGACATTATTATCTAATGTAACTAGTATGCTGAAAACACTATAAAAAATCACACAGGTCAGGTCAGGAATCTAGGGATAGCTGTCCACTTCTGATGTTGTCTTCTCTTTGTCTTGTTGTGAGTGTAGTTTCTCCTCTGTTTGAACTTTGTTTTAAGGTGAGTCTAAGGGCTCCAGTGCAAGAACTCTTTCTAAGTGGAAAATATGAATCCAAAAGTCAATTTCTTTCATTTGTTCTGTGCATGAGCTAATCAAGAATATCTGAAAAGTGTCCATTGGTCTAGGTTGGAGACAGTCCTTTAAATGATGCCTTTCCAAAATGCATAATCTTCTGGTTATAGGTCATGGGGCATCTGATATTCATCCAAAGATAGATTACAGTGATAACCTTCAGAAACAAACTTAGAGTGTCCTTTCAATAATTAAACTTTACAATAATGTAACCTAACAATAGAGGTCTATCTCAGAAGTGAGTCTTAGGCAGTAAATACAGACCTAAATTAACAATACTAGTAATATAATATCCATATATGTAATTTTTCTCTCTAAAATTATGCTGACTTCTATCAAATATAGTCAAATTAAGAGTAATTTGTTTGCAAAAATAAGTCTGCTTTCAGTAAACTTGGCCTGATTACTTATATAAGTGTAATTGATCATACAATGGTTTTTAAAATTGGTTTAGGTGGAACTTTTCATAAAGAATCTCAGATTGAATTTTTAAAAGACTTCTTTCTCAAGGCGAGAAAAGTCATCCCAAGGCCATGCCATCAGATCCCACCTGTGATACCTACAGATCTGGATTAACTTCTCTCTTCTCAGTGTTCCAAAGTGTCTTCTGATTCCTGCAACTGTCAGGAGGTGGACTTTCTTATTCACTTCATAAGTCTGCAAGCAACCTAAGGGTTTACAATTTTGGAGGGATCAGGTAGAAACAAAAGATAAATGTTTCGATTTTGCTTACAAAGGTATCACTAACCAAACTGCTGTTAAGTCATAATTAGTTTAAGGGGAACGCTTTCCTTATATCTGGAAAACAGATTAAAAAGCAGTAATATTTCAGACCAGAAAAACCATAAAATCTATAACCATGTTCATCAGTTCACTCAGTCCTACGTAACTAATTCTTGATCTTTTGTTTTCAGTTTTATAAAGCTTTTAAAAGCCTGCACTTGTCAAAAATCCTTTCTGTGAATTTTCTTGAAAATGAAGCATTTTTGCAAAGGCGTCAGGATCAAACAATAACTGTCTATGAACAACAAAGATTTTTAAAGACACGGATAAAGATCCGATTGTGATGCAATTGACAAAGAAACTTTTTTACTGCTGTGACAGAACATTTTAAGATAATAATCAGAATTAAGACTGATAACTGTTTACTATGACATACCAGATTCTTAGGAATTCCAATAATTTCTAGAGTATCTAAAACATTTCCCCGTACAATATAGCCTAAGAATGTTTATCACCATCCATTTGAAATGCTTCCCATGCAATTTAACCTACCATATAAGCCTGGTTAGTTTAATATTTTTATCTTTGATAAAGAGAGAAAGCAATTCCCTTAGGTGTTTCAGGACCTTTTGGAAAATCTCAAAGTAAGCTAAAGGTCAAATGAACTTCAAGTAGAATTTGATGTCTCGCAAGTTTGCCAAAAATATCAAAAGGCTTTAAAAAAAACACTTGGTCAGGTGGCATCACAGGTCACTGTGAAACAATACTTATTCACTTAACCAAGAAACAAGAAAATATTTCAAAGGCAAATACAGAAAGTTATAAAAAATTACTTAAAATACAAAGAAAATTAACAATCTGTTACAAAAAGCAGATCAATATTCTTAAGAAAACTCTCCCCTCTTAATACAGAGAAACCAAATTCAGGTCTTGTACCATTTTACCTTTAATATTGAAATTCATTTGGCCAATTAAATTAATTCTAACCTTAGTTCTGCCCAAACATAAAATCCTTTCTAAAGTTTCTTTTTTCCTCTCAAACCTACAGTTTTCTATACTTATAATGATCTGTCTCTTCTTTCCTACTTAGAAATAACTAGCATTAGAACAATGGAGAAGGAAATGGCACCCCACTCCAGTATTCTTGCCTGGAGAATCCTGTGGACGGAGGAGCCTGGTGGGCTGCTGTCTATGGGGTCACACAGAGTCGGACACGACTGAAGCGACTTAGCAGCAGCATTAGAACAAAATTATCTTCTTTTTCCTTAATAAAATGCATTTTTATTTCTTATATCTTATTTGCATACAAAGATATTTTCTATATTAATTTTATAGTTCAGTTATTTAGAATTATCAAATTTTTAAAAATATTTATTTATTTGACTGCATTGGATTTTCATTGGGGCATTCAGGATCTTTAGTTGCAGCATGCAAACTCTTAGTTGGGGCACATGGGGTCTAGTTCCCTGGCCAGGGATCAAACCCAGGCCCCTGCATTGAAAGCACAGAGTCTTAAACACTGAACTGCCAGAGAAGTCCTGAATTATCAACTTTCAAAAATCTTAATTTCTAGTGAAAACTGAGAAGCAAGCAATTACATACTGTTTTTTACATTAGCATCCCATAGATTGGCAAACTTGAAATACTATTTATAAAAACTCAACATGAAAAAACTAAGATCGTTCACAATTGGGAAAGGAGTACATCAAGGCTGTATATTGTCACCCTGCTTATTTAACTTACATGCAGAGTACATCATATGAAATGCTGGGCTGGATGAAGCACAAGCTGGAATCAAGACTGCCGGGAGAAATATCTAAAACCTCAAATATGCAGATGACACCACCCTTATGGCAGAAAGCAAAGAGAAACTAAAGAGCTTCTAGATGAAAGTGAAAGAGAGCGAAAAAGCTGGCTTAAAACTCAGTGTTCGAAAAATGAAGATCATGGCATCAGGTCCAATCACTTCATGGCAAATAGTTGGGGAAGCAATGGAAACAGTGACAGACTTTATTTTCTTAGGCTCCAAAATCACTGCAGATGGTGACTGCAGCCATGAAATTATAAGACACTTGCTCCTTGTAAGAAAAGCTATAACCAACCTAGACAGCATATTAAAAAATAGAGACGTTACTTTGCCAACAAAGGTCCATCCAGTCAAAGCTATGGTTTTTCCAGTACTCATGTATGGATGTGAGAGTTGACCATAAAGAAAGCTGAGTGCCGAAGAACTGATGCTTTTGAACTGTAGTGTTGGAGAAGACACTTGAGAGTCCCTTGAACTTCAAGGAGATCCAACCAGTCCATCCTAAAGGAAATCAGTCCTGAATATTCAATCGAAGGACTCATGCTGAAGCTGAAGCTCTGACGTGAAGAACTGACTCATTAAACAAGACTCTGATGCTGGAAAAGATTGAGGACTGAAGGAGAAGGGGACAACAGAGGATGAGATGGTTGGATGGCATCACAGACTCGATGGACATGCGTCTAAGCAAGATTTGGGAGTTGGTGATGGACAGAGAAGCCTGGGAGGCTACAGTCCACGGGGTTGCAAAGAGTCGGACACAACTGAGACAATGAACTGAAGATTGTGGCATCCAGTCCCATCACTTTATGGCAAATAGAAGGGGGCAAAGTGGAAGCAGTGATAGATTTTTTTTTCTTGAGTACCAAAATCATTGTGGATGGTGACTGCAGCCATAAAATTAAAAGACACTTGCTCTTTGGAAGAAAAGCTGTGACCAACCTAGACAGTGTATTAAAAAGCAGAAACATCCCTTTTACTGCCAAAGGTCCATATAACAAAGCTGTGTTTTTCCAGTACTCATGTGAGATTTGGACAATAAAGAAGGTTGAACACTGAAGAACTGATGCTTTCAAACTTGATGCTGGAGAAGACCCTGGAGATTCCCCTGGACTGCAGGAAGATCAAACCAGTCAAACCTAAAGGAAATCAACCCTGAATATTCATTGAAGGACTGAGGCTGAAGCTGAATCTCCAATTCTTTGGCCACCTGATGCGAAGAGCTGACTCATTGGAAAGATCCTGATGCTGGGAAAGATTGAAGACAAAAGGAGAAGAAGGCAGCAGAGGATGAGATGTTTAGATAGCATCACCAACTCACTGGACATGAATTTTAGCAAACTCCGGGAGATAGTGAAGGACAGGGAAGCATGGGGTCCTGAAGTCATGGGGTCGCAAAGAGTTGGACTAGACTTAGTGACTAAACAACATAATTTCTAAAATACTTGTGCTTTCTCATAGAAAATGTCTCAGTGTGGCACCAAATGTATTTATTAATAGTCCTGAATCTTTAGTTTCTCTGCAAAATGATGTCTACATTCAGTAATTAATGTTTCAACTACCTTGTTTTATTTGGAAGGGAACTTGATATTTAATAAACTTTCATCATTCGACTTAATGTAGGAAAATCCTAAAGTTTCTTGTTACCAAATATTTAGAGAGACTAGTGTTAAGTAGACATTGCTAAAACATGATTATATCCAAAGAGTTTACCTAAAACCTCTCATCTCGTTTACATTTAACAGACTTATATTTTATAAAAAATTTCATCATACCAAGTTTTATTTCTTGCTGACAAGAAGATCTTATTGTAGTAAATCTAGGTATAATAAAAGTATTACATTTAATGTTGATGGCTCTAAAAACATGTCTATATTAATTAAACCAACAAATTTTTATTTTACTTCAAATATTAATTTAATACTGAATATTTCTTAGTTCAGTTCAGTTCAGTCACTCAGTCGTGTCCGACTCTTTGCGACCCCATGAACTGCAGCACACCAGGCCTCCCTGTCCAACACCAACTGCCGGAGCCCACCCACACCCACGTCCATTGAGTCGCTGATGCCATCCAACCATCTCGTCCTTGTCGTCCCCTTCTCCTCCTGCCCTCAATCTTTCCCATCATCAGGGTCTTTTCAAATGAGTCAGCTTTTGCATCAGGTGGCCAAAGTACTGGAGTTTCAGCTTCAACATCAGACCCTCCAATGAACACTCAGGACTGATCTCCTTTAGGATGGACTGGTTGGATCTCCTTGCAGTCCAAGGGACTCTCAAGAGTCTTCTCCAACACCACGGTTCAAAAGCATCCATTCTTCGGCACTCTGCTTCCTTTATAGTGCAGCTCTCACATTCATACATGACCACTGGAAAAACCATAGCCTTGACTAGACGGACCTTTGTTGGCAAAGTAATGTCTCTGCTTTTAAATATGCTGTCTATGTTGGTCATAACTTTCCTTCCAAGGAGTAAGCATCTTTTAATTTCATGGCTGCAATCACCATCAGCAGTGATTTTGGAGCCCAAAAAAATAAAGTCAGTCACTCTTTCCACTGTTTCCCCATCTATTTGCCATAAGGTTATGGGACCAGATGCCATGATCTTAGTTTTCTAAATGTTGAGCTTTAAGCCAACTTTTTCACTCTCCTCTTTCACTTTCATCAAGAGGCTCTTTAGTTCCTCTTCACTTTCTGCCATAAGGGTGGTGTCATCTGCATATCTGAAGTTATTGATATTTCTCCCAGTAATCTTGATTCCAGCTTGTGCTTCTTCCAGCCCTGCGTTTCTCATGATGTACTCTGCATGTAAGTTAAATAAGCAGGGTGACAATATGCAGCCTTGACGTACTCCTTTTTCTATTTGCAACCAGTCTGTTGTTCCATGTCTAGTACCATCTGTTGCTTCCTGCCCTGCATACAGGTTTTTCAAGAGGCAGGTCAGGTCGTCTGGTATTGTCATCTCCTTCAGACCCCATTTCAATCAGCTCCAAAGGCTAGGGGGAAAGATCTGAAATGCCTCATATAAAAGTAGGCCATGGCTTATTTCTTTGGGAGACAAAACATTTTATGGCCCTTTTTGTTACACTCTGAGACTGGGCAAACTACCGCACAATTGCACTCATCTTACACGCTAGTAGGAGAAGGCAATGGCACCCCACTCCAGTACTCTTACCTGGAAACTCCCATGGACAGAGGAGGCTGGTAGGCTTTAGTCCAAGGGGTCGCAAAGAGTCGGACACGACTGAGCAACTTCACTTTCATGCATTGGGGAAGGAAAGGGCAACCCACTCCAGTGTTCTTGCCTGGAGAATCCCAGGGATGGGGGAGTCTGGTGGCTACGATCTATGGGGTCACACAGAGTTGGGCACAACTGAAGCGACTTAGCAGCAGCAGGAGCAGCAGCACACGCTAGTAAAGTAATGCACAAAATTCTCCAAGCCAGGCTTCAGCAATACGTGAACCGTGAACTTCCAAATGTTCAAGCTGGTTTTAGGAAAGGCAGAGAACCAGAGATCAAATTGCCAACATCTGCTGGATCATCGAAAAAGAGAGTTCCAGAAAAACATCTATTTCTGCTTTATTGACTATGCCAAAGCCTTTGACTGTGTGGATCGCAATAAACTGTGGAAAATTCTGAAAGAGATGGGAATACCAGACCATCTGACCTGTCTCTTGAGAAACCTGTATGCAGGTCAGGAAGCAACAGTTAGAACTGGACAGAAGAACAGACTGGTTCCAAATAGAAAAAGGAGTACGTCAAGGCTGTATATTGTCACCCTGCTTATTTAACTTATATGCAGAGTACATCATGGGAAACAATGGGCTGGAAGAAACGCAAGCTGGAATCAAGATTGTCGGGGGAAATATCAATAACCCCAGATATGCAGACGACACCACTCTTATGGCAGAAAGTGAAGAGGAACTAAAGAGCCTCTTGATGAAAGTGAAAGAGGAGAGTAAAAAAGTTGGCTTAAAGCTCAACGTTCAGAAAACTAAGAACATGGCACCTGGTCCCATCACTTCATGGGAAATAGATGGGGAAACAGTGGAAACAGTGTCAGACTTTATTTTTTTGGGCTCCAAAATCACTGCTGATGGTGACCGCAGCCATGAAATTAAAAGACGCTTACTCCTTGGAAGGAAGGTTATGACCAACCTAGATAGCACATTTAAAAGCAGAGACATTACTTTGCCAACAAAAGTCTGTCTAGTCAAGGCTATGGTTTTTCCAGTGGTCATGTATGAATGTAAGAGTTGGACGGTGAAGAAACCTGAGTGCCGAAGAATGGATGCTTTTGAACTGTGGTGTTGGAGAAGACTGTTGAGAGTCCCTTGGACTTCAAGGAGATCCAACCAGTCCATCCTAAAGGAGATCAGTCCTGGGTGTTCATTGGAAGGACTGATGTTGAAGCTGAAACTCCAATACTTTGGCCACCTCATGTGAAGAGTTGACTCACTGGAAAAGACCCTAATGCTGGGAAGGATTGGGGGCAGGAGGAGAAGGGGACGACAGAGGATGAGATGGTTGGATGGCATCACTGACTCGATGGACATGGGTTTGGGTAAACTCCGGGAGTTGGTGATGGACAGGGAGGCCTGGCGTGCTGCAATTTATGGGGTCGCAAAGAGTCGGACACGACTGAGCGACTGAACTGAACTGAGACTGGGCCAAAGCCCAGTAAATCAGTGATAAAAATGTTCTAATTTAATTCAATTCTACCACTCTTATTAATAATATATTGAAGGTAACAGGGCATGATTCAGTGCATCAGGGATGAAAAATAACCAGAACTGTGCAATCAGGCAGAGACAGGGATAAGAAAGCAACTAATAAAATTGGGCAGAATGATAAAAATGATAAATTTATAATTGGACTATGTCACTACCTGAATTACAACCCTCCTATGGCTCTTTCAGGGAAAAAAAGATCTAACTCCTTACTCATATTTAAAAAGCCCTAGCCCCCACCAATCTCTCAGATTTCTTTTACCACTCTCTCCTTGCCAAAAGGGCTCCAACAAATGGAGTTCCTTCAAATGTATCCATACTTTAGAACCTTTTCCCTACTGGTGCTTCTGCCTAGATCCCCATTCTTTCACCCCATCATTTTTAAATTTCTTCTGTTCATTCTGATCCCTGCTTAAATCTCACCTTCTCAGACACTCCCCTGGTCCTTCTATCTAAAGTAGCCAACCAGTCACTGCCTTTTTTTTCAGTTCTCTGCATTTATTTATCTTGTTTACTATGATGTATTTGTGTGTGTGTGTGTGTGTGAGAGAGAGAGAGAGAGAGAGAGAGAGAGAGAGAAAGAGAGATATCCATCTCTCCTCCCTCTTGCACAGTAATATCCAATGGAATTTTCTGTGATGCTGGAGCTCTGTGGGTATTGTGCAAGCACATGTAATGTGGCCATTACAATCAAAGAATTAATTTTTTTCCATTTAGCTTGATTTATATTTAAGTTTAAATAGCCAAACATGGCTACTGTGTTGGATGGCACTCAACGTAGACTATAAATAAACCCCTTCAAGGTAGGCCTCCCCCTTTCATTCTCTATCCCTGAAAACTTGTTAGGGATTCGATAGGTATTGACTGAATAAAGTATGAGAGCACAAAGGCACAGAGAGAGACTGTTCCTTGACTGAGGGGCTCAAGGGGGTATGGGGGGAAGTCTCTTCAAAATGTGACATATGAGCTTTACAACTGGAGAATGGGAAAGAAGCAGAGGGTGTTTTAAGTGGAATAAATGATGAGTAAGAGCCAAGACAGGGACATAAACCAAGGGTCTGTGATGTTGCAGTAAGTGTACAATTCCATAGGACTGAATTTTCTGACAAGCTGTCTCCCACGGGGGCCCACACTATGTCCTCAAGGCTCCCAAACAGCACAATGGATTTTTTCAATTTGAGCTATTCAACAGTTGCTACTCTAGGTTCAACTTTGTGACCCCTTGAAGATACATCCCAGTTGAGGGATAAGGCTCAGGCAGCAAACATGAATTTCTAGCTGCTTACTCCACAGGAAATGAAGCCCCAGTGCAGGCACAGAGAATGAGAAAATCAGAGTTAACTTTGACAAGCAATACAGGGGCCACTATGGTGAGAAGCGTGAGGACCTGTCAGGAAACTACTGCAATATTTCTGTCTGGGGGTGCTTCAGTCTGAAGAAGGCCTTGATAGGAGGAGGCCCAAGTCTTAGAGCTTCCTCGACCTGCTTGAACACAAGCTTCCTCTTATTGCTGGGCCTTCACACATGCTGTGCCCTGAACTACTTGCTAAAAACCAACCCTTCCATAAAACCAAGAGGTATGGTTTGTCTTTAACATAAGAGAGGAGGGAGAGCAGCTCAGGCCCTGGTTGTTTCAACACAGGACCAGCAGGACTTCCTGCAGAGTGTGGAGTAACAGCCTAAAGATGACTCCAAGCAATGTGGCCTGAGCAACTGGAAAGACTGCAGGTGCCACCAACTGAGACAGGGGTAGCTGTGTGTAACTGTTTGGGAGGAAATATTGTGGACTTCAGACATGTTGAGTTTGAGATTTCTCACACACCCAAGTGAAAACTGTTCAGGAGAGGGGATCTGGGATGAAAATGCTTATTTAAGAGACATCAGCATAGAAATGGGATTTTAAAGCCATGAACCAGAGTTGATGCTCAGGGAATATCCTTGGCTTAGAGACTAGGCCCTTGGCCTTGTGCAAAAGGTGGAGGTGGAAGAAGCACCATCACACACATAGAAACAAGCCAGTGAAGCAGGAGGAAAGGTAAAAAGTAAATGGGGTCCTAGTGCAGCCAAGTGAAACAAATGCATTAACAAAGAGCCAATGATCATGAATCAAATGTCGCAAAGGCAAGGAATGAGATTTGCCTGTAGGACAGAGCAACCTGGAGATCATTAATGACCTTAATAAAAGCAGTTTTGGTAAAGAATAGTTGAATGACTGTTCACTTTCCCAATCTATGTTACATCTCAAGAAAAGGGTTTACAAGGAAAGGGAAAATCAAAAGAGAATTAAAAATTGAAGTCAGGGAACTCTTTCAAGGAATTTTATAACAAAAAATAAAAGGAAAGGGGAGTTTGGAAGTAGGGTTAAGAGAAAGATGATAAAAAATAACAGCATTTTTGTATGATCTGGAGGTGACTGAGTGGAAGAATTGATTTGGGCTTGGAAAAAATGCATGGACCAATAGAGGGACAGAATTCACTATTCAATTAGGGGATTCTACTTAGACATGACTGGGCATAGCACATCTTCAAGAGCAAACGGACAAGGGACTCAAACATGACCCACTGGAAGTGCTGACGTGCCACTGGAAACCAAGGGGTCATGAAAGTAAGACCAGCTCAGGAGGCCAGTGCTCTCCAGCTATCTGCAATTGCCAACTATGAGGAAAACCCACATCAGAGGATAGCTAGTTTTTTAAATCTTCTCCAGTATTTAAATAATTCCATCAATTATCCCCCATCTTAAAACATTCAGGGGTTTCCTAAGACCAAAGCTGAAACTCTAAAATGCTGCCCCAAAGACTTCCCAAGCTAGCCACACCCTTCCATCTATCCCAAGCCTAACAAAACTCCAAGCCAAAACTCATACTTGCTAATCTTTGCAAGATCAGGTTTCTAACACATACAAGAATACTATCAAACCTGTAAAGTGAAGTTGCTCAGTTGTGTCCCACTCTTTGTGATCCAATGGACTGTACCCTACCAGGCTCCTCCATCTGTGGAATTTTCCAGGCAAGAGTACTGGAGTGGGTTGTCAACTGCAAAAGTCAGAAGCAAATATTAGGCTCCTCCTTTACATTTTACAAATATTTTAACTTTACAAACCACAGACATTGATGAACAAAATTTTTCCAGATACACATACTCCTATTCTCATTTCCTTGATACTATACAACACCCATCTAACAGATAAGCAGAGACTCAGCAAAGGGATGTGTTGACTCTAAGTCAAACAGCTTTTGTTTGTTTCTTTGTTTGGTTCCCTTGCATGCTTGGTGGGATTTCAGTTTCCCAATCACAGATCGAATCCATGCCCCCTGCAGTGGAAGCTCTGAGTCCTACCACTAAACCATCATGGAATTTCCCACACAGCTTTCAAGTGGGCCTCAATGAGTATTCCTTCCTCCAAAGGTACCACACAATTCTGCTCAGGTTTCTTTTCCCCTCTCTTTCCCTCACTGATGTTGCCCAGGAAAGGCTTAAACAATTCTAATGTGTAAGTCCATGATTCTATTTAAATGAGGATTCCTTCCATGGATGTACTTGGAATCGATCTGTGATTGGGAAATCCCACAAGCCATGCAGGGGGACCAAAAAAACAAAGAAAAGCTGTGTGACTTAGAGTCAGTACATCCCTTTGCTGAGCTGAAAAGAAGTACAGAACTTTCCAGAGAACTGTACTTACAGGTGAGTTAGGAGGTAGTTTTCCAGCTTCTCTGGTGGTCTGTCACTGATTCTGTCTCTTTTCTCTTTATGGATAAAGATGGAATTCTAGTCATTATCTCTTTGCCACACTTTTCCAGAGAATGTTGGGAAGTATCCTTAGAAGGATACCTCTAAACTTCTCTAGTCTGCCAGTCTTTTTGCTGGTTTTGATCCAGTCACTAAATAGGTTACCGGGAGATTTTAGTGAGCTGGAATAGAATTTGCTTTCTGCTAGGCTGTTTTTATTTTTTAATTGAAGTAGAATGGATGTACAGTATTATATTTTACAGGTGTATAATGTAGTGATTCACAATTTTTAAAGGTCATGCTCCATTTACAGCTATTATAAAGTATTGGCTGTTATACAATATGTGTTGTACAATATATCCTTGTAGCTTATTTTATACCTAGTGGTTAATACCTTTTAACCCCCTACTGTTATTTCCTCTCCCCCATTCCCTCTCCCACTGGTAATCACTAGCTTGTTCTCTATATTTGAGAGTCTGTTTCCTCTTCAATTATATTGACTGTTTTATCTTTTAGATTCCACATATAAGTGATTTCAGTAATACAGTATTTGTCTTTCTCTGACTTATTTCACTAAGCATAATACCCTCCAAATCCACCCAAGCTGTTGCAAATGGCAACATTGTGCATGTATAGATACACACTGTAATTTCTTTATCTATTCATGTTTATGGATGAATTAGGTTGCTTCCATATCTTGGCAACTGTAAAGAAGGCTACTATGAATACTGGGGTGCATATATCTTTTTGAGTCATTGCTTTTGGGGGTGGGGGGGATATATAATCCAGAGTGGAATTGCTGGGTCATATCATACTTCCATTTTTAGTTTTCTTATAAACCTCCATACTGTTTTCCACTAAGGCTGCACTAATTTACATTCCCACCAGCAGTGTACAAGGGTTCTCTTTTCTCCATATCATTGCCAATATTTGTTTTTGTGTTCTTTTTTATGAAAGCCATTCTGACAGGTGTGAGCTGATACCTCATTGTGGTTTTGACGTTTTGATTTGCATTTCCCTGAAGATAAGCAATGTCAAACATGTGCCTGTTGGCCATCTGCATGACCCCTTTGGAAAAATGTCTACTCAGGTCTTCTGTCCATCTTTTAACATGGTTGTTTTTTTGACGTTGAGTTGTATGAACCGTTTATATATTTTGGATATTAGCCCTTTATTGGTCATACCATTTGCAAATAATTTCTACCTCTCATTATGTGCCTTTTTGTTTTGTGGTGGTCTCCTTTGTTGTGCAAAAGCTTTTAAGTTTAATTAGTTCCCATTTATTTTCATTTTTATTTCTCTTGCTTTAAAAGGAGCAGATGGAAGAAAACATAGCTACTATTTTTTTTTTTTTTTTAATTTACAGGTTTTCTAATTCAACATGTATTCTCTTGCTTGCTGACTACAAAATGGGAAGACCCAAACTCCAGACCCTCTGGTCACTGCATCCTGCTGCCAACCAGGCCATTGGGTGTGACCTGAGACCTCAACACTCCCAGCTGCCTGAGCAAAGTACAGCAGGCGTCCGTTGTTCCCCTAAAAAATGAGCAATGGCCCTAGATGTCCCCTTGCTCCAAGGGGCCAGCATGCTGTTGGGGAGCCAGACTAAAGCCTCTGAAAGGTTGGTGGCGGGTCACGGAGTAGGGCGGAGGGTGGTCATGACTGCTCCTGGGAACTCTACAGCTCAGAGCTCAGCCTGAGGCAGGGTGTGGGGGAAGGTGGGCATGGTGAGGGGGAATAAACAAGAAAAACTTAACCTCGGGACCTGAATGCAGGGACACAATAGCACCCAGAGGCACAGCCCTGAGGACAGCACAGGAAGTCACTTGAGCCCTGGGTGCAGCCATCGAGCAACTCCACCATAGGATGGACACAGGGGCTTTCTCTGGGTGAGGTTGGTGTGTCATTCCATCCTCAGCCATGGACAGCATATGATGAATCAAGAGGATGGTGGTTGTGGGTGTGTAGTGGTGAGCATAGGGGTGCTGAAACATAGCAGGTGGGTGGTGATGGCCCAGACAGACTTTAGCTCATCATGACTGAGCCCTGGGTATTCAGTCTCCCCACCTGGGCCACCAGCCAGGCCCCCGTCCTCAGACTCTGCCCGGGAAGCCAGGCACAGCTGAACCCTCCCAGCCCCGTGGCCTAGTCGTGGCCTTGGCAACCTGGTCTCTCCCTCCCAGAGGGTCCAGCCTCACCTCCAGGGCCTTAGCAGTCACCTCATTGTCCCAAGAAGGCCCCTGGTCACACCTGGGTTCCCCAACCCCATGGCAAGCAATTCTGGGCACAGAGGGTGCTTCAGGCATTGTCTCATCCACACCAATTAAGAACTGGGACTCTGGCAGGCTCTAAGGGGAAGGTTAGTGCCAAGGGAACCAGGACTGGACACATGGCCCCCAGCACAGGGCACGTGGCACAGTTGGGACCAGGCCTCTTCTACACATCTCCCAGCTCTGGCTGCTAGATAGGGGCCAGCCCCAAACTCACTCAAGTCCCCCTGGTCAGATGCTCATAGGCCAATGACTCAGCTACTCAGGGGTATGGTGTCCACTACTTGTTTCAGCTTGCTCCAAAGCAGCTGCCACCAGCTCTGCTTATTCTTCTTCAGGGCTATGTCAGGGTCTTGTCCTTGTACTTGGTGATGTAAGAGTAGATCTCATGCAGGACGCTCATGCTATTCACCTGACTCAGGTCCAATGTGATATATGCACTTGTGTCCTGGTAGCTGATGGCAGGCCATCTTGGTGATGTTGGCATAGTAAATCTCCACCTAGCTCTTGTAGCTAAGGACGTCCTTGGTGTAGAGCAGCTTCTGGGAGGGCAAGTCCTTGCCCAGCTTGTGCTCAGATGTGCAGCAGGAGTTCATAAAGGCCTAGGCCACCACTGACAGGCAGGCGTCAGTGCTGCTGCTCTTGTAGATGTTGGAAAGGACTTGTCTGTTCTTGATCATGTTCAACCAGAAGCACAGGAATGGGCAGTTTTTCTTCCAGGTGTGATGCATATCTGCATCTTGTATCTGATGCCGATCTGCCTGCTTGTCCAAGAAACCAAGCATGTACTTGATGGCCAGAAACAGGGCTGAGCCCCAGTGCATGCTGAAGATGGTTTGGAAGAGGGCATACATGAAACTCTGTAGCATGCCCTTGATGGCCAGAAGCCGCATCAGGAAGATCTCGAAGACCGTCTTGCTGCCTCACTAGCCACAGAGCTGTTCCAGGTGGTCATGGTTCTTGACCAGGAACACTGATACTTTTTATAGCAAAGAGTGCTCTGCCCATGTTTTCCTCTGGGAGTTCTATGGTTTCTGATCTATTTATGTCTTTAACCCATTTTATTTTTGTATGTGATATTAAAGATGTTCTAATTTCATTCTTCTACCTGTAGCTGTCCAGTTTTCCCAGCACTGCTTTTTGAAGACTGTGTTTTCTCCACTGTCTATTCGTGCCTCTTTTGTCATTGATTAACTGACCAAAAGTATATGACCTTTGAATTCTCCATCCTCTTCCACTGATCTGTGTGTCTATTGAGCCAGTACCATAATGTTTTGATTACCATAGCTTTATAATATAGTCTGAAGTTGGGGAGCATGATTTCTCCACCTCTGTTCTCTTTCTCAATATCGTTTTGACCTTTTGGGGTCTTTTGTATTTCCACATAAATTTTAAAATTGTTCCTAGTTCTCTGAAAGATATCATTGGTATTTTGGTAGGAATTGTATTGAATCTATAAATTGCCCTGGGTGGTATGATCATTTTAACAATATTAGTTCTTCTAATCCAAGAACATGGTATAACTTTCCATCTGTATTATCTTCAGTAGTTTTCCAAGTACAGGTCTTTCACCTCCTTAGGAAGTTTTATTCTAGGAATTTTATTCTTTTTGAGGTAGGCTGTTTTTAAAAGATTCAGTACAGGTGTTGATTTAGGGTCAGACTTTAGGCCTGAAAAGTCATATGAACTTTGAGACCGTTAATACAAGAAGGGACTTTAACTACCTGCGGCCAAACCTCTTGATTTGTATGCGAATAAACTGAGGACCAGAGAGAAATAGAGGACAGGACCCACAGAAGTCACTCAGGACCAATGCAGAAGTGAAAGCCAGGTTCACCTACCCCTACTCCACTGTTCCTCTTCCTCAACAAACATTATTTCACCAGTGTTTTTTGTTGTTGTTGTTTGCACCACCAAGCTTGTGGGATCTTAGTTCCCCAACCAGGGATACAAACCCACAGCCTCTGCAATGAAAGCTCAGAGTCCTAACCAGTAAACGGCCAGGGAATTCCCATTTATTAAACCAAATATTCATCAAGCATCCCATACTAAGCAATGGAACATTTTAAGTAGATAAAGCAAACCCACAATCTCCACCCTTGAAAGTTTAGGAAAACAAGCCACCACTTTCAGTATGAATGAAGTCATCATAGGAAACAAGCTTATGGTTACCAAAGGGGAAGGTGGGAGATAAAGTAGGAGTATACAATTAACAGATACACACTACTATACACAAAATAGACACGCAAAAAAGACTTACTGTATAGCATAGGAAACTGGTGACTCAGATGGTAAAGAATTCACCTGCAAGCAAGAGAGCCAGGTTAGATGCCTGGGTTGGGAAGATCCCCTGGAGAAGGGAATGGCTACCCCCTCCTAGTATTCTTCCCATGGAGAGAAGAGCCTGGAAGGCCACAGTCCATGGAGCTGCAAAGAGTTAGACATGACTGAGTGACTTACATTTCACACCTTAGGGAACTATATTCATTATCTTGCAATAAACTATAATGGAAAATAATCTGAAATACATCCACACACACACACGTGAGTCAGTTTGCTATAAACCTGAAACATAATACTATAAATCAACTGTATTTCAATTTAAAATAAAGGAGTTGAGTTACACTGTGCCCCAATATAATTTATATACCTCTCTCACATATTAATACCATGTCCATCGATGTTTCAGGTTTTGAAGTGGTGAGTGAGAGGATGTCAGAAAATGGAATGTGAGCTAAGTGACCTCCTGCTCACACAGCTAGAGGGCACTGCCTAGTGTAAAACAGAACATCTCCCCAAATTATGACATAATGGGTCCTTTTTCTTCCTCCCCAAAACCAAAACAATGTTTTCTCCTTAAAAACACTGACATCAGAGATTTGTTTTGGGATGAAAACTTTCACTTTTAGCTATGTGCCTTGCTGCATTATCACATAATTGAAAGTCATTTCATGTGCATCCATTTTAGGGAAGATGGGTGGATCAAAAAAAAAAAAAAAAAAATGATAGCACTGGGCTTTCATCAGATAAGGTTAAGGGAATTTTCTGAAGGACTCAGTACTCTTCCAAATCAAGCCCACTGCAAGACTTGGGCACCAGTTGAACTCCTGTGCTAGCAGAAGTTATTCAAAATGTATGCTGAGCTTTGTCAAAAGTTTTGTCAAGGCACTGCATTTGTAGTGAGCATTGGGAGTTACCACACTGACAACAGAACCCTCTGTTTGTTAACTAGCTATATTGCTAAAGAATATCGACATTTTAAAATTTCAAAACTTCAAATGTCAAAATCAAAAATGAATTACTTCGAGTGAATGGAACACTATTGAAATAAATTGCTTTCTAAAATGACTGCCTTGAGAAAAAAAATACATTTAGTAATATACTGAATGGTATATTTGTTTAAAAATATACTATTCCTCTATGGTCATGATACTTCAAGTACAATCACATCCTTTGACATAACAATTCCATGTCCAGAATCATAAATATTGGAAGTATACAAATGCACATAGGGTTTCTGTATATTTGAAATGGGAAAAAAAAAAAAAAACTAAACAGCTATGTGTGGGGAAGTGATTTAATAGACTAAGCACATTTGTTCTACTGAATACTACATAGCTGTCTAAGTAAAGGCTGTTGTCCCATTCTCACAGACAATGATGAGCTTCTGTAAGTAGTGGAAAAAATTAGGTTACCGTGTGTGTGTGTGAGTGAAAAGAGAGAGAAAGAAAATAAGAGAATAGCCCAGAACTTTGCTGAATCTAGAGCCACTAGCCACATGTGGCTATTGAGCACTTAAAAAGTGACTAGTCAGAATGGACATGTCCTCTAAATGGAAAATACTCATTGAACTGTGAAGACTTAAAATACAGGGAAAAAAACAACAACAACAACAACAACAACAGCAGCAATAAGAAAACAAAAAAAAAAAAACACTGCATTTCTAATGGACGGTGCTGACCTAGGACTGATCCTGGGGAGTGGGACTGGGGAAAAATTTTGATGGAGAGGACAGGAAATAGGGATTTCCACCTTTAATTATTTTTCAGAAAGCATTTAATTTAAAATTTTAAAAGTCAGAGTAGGAATCCACGCAAAATTTATAGGTTAATATTATGTGTCACTGTTAATTTCTTCGTTTGACAAATGGTACCACGGTTACATAAGCTGTTAACAAAAAAAAACAACAACAAAAATCTGCTGAATACAGGAACTGTGCACTATCATCGCAATTTTTCTACAAATCTCAAATTATTTCAATATAAAAACCTAAATAAAAACAACAATGAGGGAAACAAGCACTCTAACAAGATGTTTCTTCTGCTTAGAGATTCTTACTTGGAGTCTCAAAGTACTTACTGTAAAGTAACTCACCTACCCACAGTTCCTTGTAAACACATTTGCTTGAAACTAGGCAGCTAGGATTACTAAATATCATATTCCTTAGCTCTCACCTGAAATTCCATCAATTCGGAAAACTCCTTTCTCCCTTGGTGATTAGAAGCTGTCTGGCTGCTGCTTAGGTACCAGGAAATTTTGCTGGAGTAGGAGGCTTGCTCAGAGAACAGGAAAGGTGCCACTTCTCCAAGGACTTCACTGAGGCCTGGGCAGCTAGAAGTTTTCAAAGCCCCTTCACTTACTTCTTGCTCCCTCATCGGCTCCTTGCTTCAGCCCTCGGACTAAACCAACACTAAGGTCAAGAGATTTTTGCTAAGATCTCATCGTGAATTTTGAGATAAAAAAAGCGAATCAAAAATCAATCTTATTAGTATAACAACTTTCACCTATATTTATACAGCTGTTACTTTTTACTTAAGGGTTTCCAGAACAAGAACCAAACTCAGCATGCAAATGAGTAGGAACGGCAGGTAAAACTAGATAACAAAATTTAAAACAAATAGATATAGATATATAGATATATGGTTATTTCAGAACTGGCCAAACAAAGATATATTTAAACACTGCAATGGAGTGTAAAATACTTTTATTTTACATGAAGTAGGTTTAAAAGGCATGAAATGTAGAAATTACAAAGGAAAACATGTCAGATTCTCACGAGGCATGTTGTTAAGTATAGACTATAAAGCTATAACAAAATATTTTCCAATGGTGACCTGCCCACAAAACAATTATATTAAAAATAATGTGGGTATTTAAACAGACATTCTACCACCACAACCACATTTGCATAGCTTAATTTTTTTAAAAATCACTATTTTCTCTGGAAAAAGAGTCACACCATAAGCTTGACTAACAATTTATGAAAGAAAACTGCTACTATGTAAATGAGTGACCTTTATAGTTACAGGCAATACAACTGAAAAAAAGATGTAGAGGATCTAGAATCTTAAAAGTCTCATTTCTGACTCATTCTTTACTGCACTCTTCAGCTTTTCCACTGAAAACTGGTTAAAATCTGAGCTCTCCTTAAGCTTCAGAAATCTCCAACCAAGTGTCCCAGCTGCCTCTCTCCTTTTCCCCTCTTTCCAGCTGAGTTCCAGAAAAGAATGACGAAAAACTTTAAAATTACAGATCTAGGGCATCTCTACTTACCTCTGGAAAGACTTTCTCAGTAGAAATCTGGAGACAAAATTAATTTGTATTCAGTTAAAAAAAATGCAAACTTAAGTGAAAATTAAATTTTAATGGAAATAAGCATGAGGAGATGTTCCCAAATAAATGAATGACAAGTCAAACCACTTGGAATTTCTGCCTTGGGAATTCTAACACTAAAAGTGATAGGCAGATAAAGCATGGCAAGATCTTAAATTTTCAGTCTGAAAAGATCAGGGAGCTTCTTCATGCCCTGTGGCTGTCTATGGCAGAGATCTAGGAGAAAAATTTCTAAGGCACTTCTAAGAGAAAAACCACACATTCAATCTTTTTATGTTGTTTTTAATTAAGTTACCACTTGTCATCACCCAGACTCTTTGGGGGTTCCTTGATAGCTTGTTATCTTTCTGCCACCTTCCTCATTACAAATCACTGATACAGAGTTGATCGTACCCTGAAAACCAGGGTCCCAATCCCTGCGGGAACCAATCTTGACACATCTAGAGTGATGCTACACACTACTGCTGGCTGTGACCCTGAACTTATTCAAAGTCTTCATTTCTTTCTATGAGGAGGAGGGTGGACAGGAAAACATTGCGATCATACTTAAATCAATTTTTTTATTACAAAAAAATGGAGAAAATGATTCAAACAGTTATAGAAGCATACAAAAGGAAAAAGTGAAACTCTTTTGACTATTTGCCCCTGTGGAATAACCATATTAACTTTGGAATATGCTTCTGGACTAATTTACAGTAAAAGAAAAAATAGAATTAACTATACTATTCTAGAACCTTTTTCTTTTTATTAGCAATATAGATTTCTCCTCTGACAAGTAACACAAGCTCTGTGAAACTAGGGATTTTGTCTGTTTCCTTCACTGCTATATTTCTAGCAACTAAAACACTGTCTGGCACAAAGTAGGTGCCAAAAAATGTTCACTGAATGAATGAATGAAATCCTCCTTCCTGTCAGATCAGTCAGAAGTTCCGTGGGGTCAGGGATGTGTCTATTTGGTCTCTGTGATCCCAGCACCAGAGTGCCTGGCACAAGGTAAGCACTTAGTATCTGTTGAATTAGCAAAACAACTCAATGATGAAACCACCTAATTTTTTTTTTTTCTGTTCCAGTGTGTTGACAATATCACAATAACCAGCTATTCCCCAATTCATGGAAAAAGTCTCTCACAAACACTGTTGCAATAGTTGTTCTTATATACATATCCTTATTTAAAGATTTTTTTAGGATAAGAATCCCTTTTGTGGGGCAATCATTGACCTGGTTTAAATGTGTTCTGAAATCTCTTCCCTCTAGAATTTCATAAATTAAAAACACTTAAGATTAATTTTTCAGCTTGTTTAAAAGCCACTGCCTGGAACTTTGCAAAATGATCTCCCTTTCAAATCTCCAGTAGAAAGCGAATGGTTCCCAATCCTGTCTAGATGCAGCCTGAACACTGTAACAGGCTGCCTGCATCCTTGGTGACCAACATTTCCTGCATGCAACACAGTAGCAGTTTAGTCATCACCCGGAGAAGGCCGTTTGCAGGCAGGTCTCTACTGCTGATTCATCCAGCAGAAAGAAGAAAGAAGACAGGAGAGTAATAGACTTCGAAGGCCTGAGCTGGAAGAAGATGCTGAGAAACTAAGAGCTGGACAAGACCAGAAACAGGAGCTTAAGAGTATTTTTGAGTTCCGCAACAAGTGAAGGTATAGAGCTCTATCTGAACTCTCCAATGGGAAAGTTTTTCTAGAAATTTACCTTTCTGCTTATTTAATTTTTTCACTCCAAAGATATTAAGTAAATCTCTATTATGTGTCAGAGTTGTGCCATGCTGGGGAGGAAAAAAAGGCAAGATGGACCTACTTTCCACCATCTTGGCACTGAAGCTTAAGGACTATTGTTGAAGCATGAGGAGATCTGACTCTGACAAATAAAGACAGCTGGAGCCCTTTACCTACTCTCCACCAGGGAACAGAATCTCTGTCCCAGTCACTGCTTCTTCTTTTATGAAAAACACTGCTCCATTTCTCCCCATGAATGGAGAAGTCGGTCAGAGATCTTTCCCTTTGAGTACACCCCAAGCAAAACTGGTCAACACACACTGAGTGTACTTCCTTTTTCTCCAGGAACATCTGCCACAAGACAGGCCTTGCTGGGTCATCTCTTAACTGAAGCCAACGAGAGCTGTGCATTGGCACTTACTGTTGCAGAGTCAACATTCAAAGAAGTATAAACCTTGAGTCTTTTAGGGAATCTTCAAGACCATCTAGTCCTACTCCAGTAGTTTCCTAACCCCTTCTATGGGTCACAGAGCTCTTTCAGAATCAGCGACCCCTTTAGACGTCCTGTATTGAAAAAGACACACATATATTTCAGCATGTAATTTCCCCTGTATTTTCAGGAGTGTCATGGACACACCACGTAATCAAATATCTAGAATTCCAGAGATCCCATATTAAGAATTCTTACTCTCTATAAAAGCCCACTTGAGGTCTAATGTCCTAATTAGCAGTCTCTGAGTTGGGTGGATGGAACACAGAGGCAATGTGGTGCCTGTGTATTACCACACAGGTCCCAGCTCAATCCTCGAGTGAGCTAGTTATCTTTAAAATATGGAAAAGCTCTGTTCGGTGGCCAAGGACAGACTTTCTAAAATCAGTCAGCTGAGCCATCTCATGGTTTCAAAGAAGACAACAAGCAGCCCCAAAATGAAGTGGCTGAATCTGGTGGCGTTGAAAGGTGACAGCAGCCCAGAGATTGTTAGGATTGCTGCCCACTGTTGACAGAGCAGAAATACTCGTATGGATCCTCCACTTCATATACGCTTTCCTCAATGACATAGATGTTTTCCTCTGCGTGCATCCCCTCTGCTGCTGCATTTGCCAACCCTGAAGGAGAAAGGTTGGCCAAAGTGATGAGGCTGTGGAAATATTGTAGTTGAGTTAAGCATTTTCTGGACAACATGTAAGAGAATTGAGAGAACGGGCTTTGCCAAAGAGTTAGCAACCAAGGCAGTATACGATCCTTGATCAGGCCCTGACTAGGAAGGGAAAACATAAAATAGCAATGAAATAGTCTGGGGAATATTCTGTACAAATTCAAATTAATCTGAAATTTCTTAGGTATAAAAATGGAATTGTGTTCTCTAAGAGAATATACTTGTTCTGAGGAAGCGCAGAATAAACTGTTTACGTGAAGTGTCAAGATGTCTGAAACACCTGTACAAATGGTTCAGAAAAAGAACAAAATTGTATACGTAAAGAGAGAAACAAAGTAAATGTGACAAAATATCAAATAACATGCTCAAATTGCTCTGTTATTTCAATTATTATGTGGGTTTAAACAATTCCAAAAAGTAAAAGGAATGTGATATGGAACCTATGAGACGAGTTTGAATTCTACCGCTGTTGCTTACCATCCATATGATCTAGGCTAAGTCGGATTTGCCGTTTCCATTTATTCATTCAAGAACTATTTAGTGTGTTACACACTGAGTCCATGTGTCGAGAGATGTAGCAGTGAACAAAACACAAAAAGCTCCTGGAGGCTCGTAAGTAAACTTAGGGTGCTGCTGCTACTGCTAAGTCGCATCAGTCGTGTCTGACTCTGTGCGACCCCATAGACAGCAGCCCACCAGGCTCCTCCGTCCCTGGGATTCTCCAGGAAAGAATACTGGAGTGGGTTGCAATTTCCTCCTCCAGTGCATGAAAGTGAAAAGTGAAAGTGAAGTCGCTCAGTCATGTCCGACTCTTCGTGACCTCATGGGCTGCAGCCTACCAGGCTCCTCCATCCATGGGGTTTCCTAGGCAAGAGTACCGGAGTGGGGTGCCATTGCCTTACAATGGGAATAAGTACTTTTCTCTCACAGGGCTGCTGTAAGGAACATTATCCATTCAATCCTCAAATATTTATGAAGTGTATACTAAGAATCAGGTGTGCACTAGGGGATACAGTTGTTAATGTGGCTGATAAGTTCCTAATTTTCTATGGAGTTTACATTTATAGGTAGAGATAAAATATTAACCCAATAATTTCATAAAGAATGAACTAGTAGTACATGTAAATGTAAATATTACCTATTGATATTACAACATTTCAGGTTTCAGCTCTAATAAATACTGGTTATAGATCATATAAAGCCATTGATGATTAAATGTTCTATTTGGTCTTATTTGACTATTTTACTGCAGACTATTTTGTCTTCATAACTATACCATCTAGTGTGTGTGAATGCTAAGTCACTTCAGTCGTGTCCAACTCTTTATGACCCTAGGGACTGTAGCCTTCCAGGCTCCTCTGTCCATGGGATTCTCCAGGCAAGAGTGGGTTGCCATGCACTCTTCCAGGGGATCTTCCCAACCCACAGAGTGAACCTGCATCTCTTATATCTCCTGCACTGGCAGGCAGGTTCTTCACCACCAGCACCGCCTAGACTTAGTCTAAAATTATTAGTGGTTCAGATACTATTCAGTGGACAGAATCATTTTTTTCTTAAAATATATTTCATTCTGGCCATGTACCAAATGTCACAGAAACCCAGTAAAATTTATATAAGCTTCCTGTCTGTGCAGTGCAGTGTAATTAGGAATGGAGACTAATTCTGCAATATGATAGACAAACAGTTTTCAACTCTGTTTGTACATTACAATTACCTAGAAAGTTTTTAGAACAATAAGGGCTTCCCTGGTGGTTCAGATAGTAAAGAATCTGTCTACAATGCAAGAGACCCGAGTTTGAACCCTGAGTTGGGAAGATGCCCTCAGAAGGGAATGGCTACCCACTCCAGTATTCCTTCCTGGAGAATTCCACAGACAGAGGAGCCTGGCGGGCTATAGTTCATGGGGTCACAAAGAGTGGGCACAACTGAGCAACTAACTCTTTCACTTTTTCACTGTGATGAGACCTCATCCCCAAAGATTCTGATTCATTTGCTCTGGGGTAGACAAATATGTTTAAGTGCCCTAGGTGATTCTAATAGGCAATCAGAGTTAAGAAGAACCAGGCTGAGGTATAAAAAGCTCTGAGAGTAGATTCTGAGCTTCTTGTTAATTTCCGTAAACCAATGGCCACCTAGAACCTGGTTGTAGTAGGTGCTCAATCAGCTGAAGGGTTATCCAAGATTCCCACCTTCTCCTACCCTACACATTCTTCTTACCTTGAATTTTTTATCTTCTCTTTTCTATCAGAATACCCTAAGTAGAAAGGCAAAGAAAAGTCAACTTAAAATGCTTTAATAAAATAAATGAGATAAAAAAACAAAGTGGGCTAAGTGGAGGCAAAGATTGTTTATGGAAATCTGGTACCGGTTAAGACTGAATTACATCAAACCACTGATATGTGTCTTGGTTTACTACATAAACTGCGGTAGAAGGTAATAAAGATATATTTTCATATTTAACAAATATAGGGAGTGTCTACTACATATCTGGTAGTATGCTAAGCACCAGGGACACAAAAAAAGAATTATGAGCACTGACATCATTAAGCTTGTCTTCTAGTGGGGAGGCATTTAAGAAAAAAAAGGAAATAGAAAAAATAAAATAATTTTAAACTGTGATGTGACAGAAAGAAAAGTACTGCAGCAAAATGGATTAACCTAAAGATTATCATACTGAGTGAAGTAAGACACAGAAAAACAAATACTGTCTCATGTACATGTGAAAGCTAAAAACATTACAAATAGGTTTACTTACAAAACAGAAACAGACTCACAGACACAGAAAACAAACTTATGGTTGCCAAAGGGGAAAGGGGAGGAGAGATAAATTAGGAGTATGGAATGAATAGACACATACCACTAAGACGAACTTTAAGCTCAGTTCTGAAAGGAGAGAATGAGTCAGCCAAATGAAGAACCAGGGTGAGCATTCTGGATTGAGTAAAGCCCTGGTAAACATGGTGACAAGTGGCTGAAACTGAAAGCATGACCGGAATAAAAGAGTGGCACAAGATAAGGTCTGAAATGGAGGCTGGGCTAGATACTATAGGACCCTGTAAGTCATAAGCAGGACATGGGGTTTTATCCTAAGACACAAGAAATAATTGAAGGCCAGAAATATGATATAACTGGGTTTCAAGAAAATCACTTTGGTTGCTATGTGGAGAAATAACTAAAAGGAGGCATGAAAAAAAGAGCAGGTAAGTCATGAACTGCCTCAGAGTAAGGTAGTGACAGAGAGGCACAGAATCATGAATGGATTTTAGATATGCTTTGGGAAAAGTGCAGGAAGTGAAGCTGGATTGTGTGTAGTTGGGATTGTGTGTTAGGAGTGAAGAAGGAGAGAATTCAAGGATGGCTTCTAGCTTAGGCAACCACTTGGATGGTAGTGAAACACTATGATGAAGACCCAGCGAGGGGGAGGAGGGTTTTAAAAAGGTGGAATATAGACTCTAGAGCTCCTTTTTGGACACGTTAAGGTGGAAGAGAAATAAGTGGAGATAACACCTGAACAGCTGGACAATCAGTACCAACACCCTTGAGTGTTGAAGACAGAAACTAAGGATGACATTTAAGTCTATGGAAATGTAGGTTTTCATCATCCAGAGGGTGTAGAGAGAGGAGAATCACCAGCTCTGGGGAATCTCAACACCTAAAGATCATGCTGAAGAAGAGAAAATAAGAAAAATGACTGAAAAGGAGTGGCCAAAGTGAGAATAGTGTTTCAGAAGTCAAGAGAAGGAAGACGTTTTTGGAATGAGTGAGGGTTAACTTAGTTGAATATTACTGAAAGATGGATGTGCTACAATGAAGACAGAGGTATCTACTGGGTTTATCAAAATGGAGATCACTGAGCTTGAACTAAAAATACTTCCATGGCAATTCAGGTGTAGAAGCTAAATGGGGGTGGGGGTGTTTGAAGAGTACAGAGGAATGAAATGTAGGAAGAACTAATCTGAGAAATATGCCTGTGAAGGAGAGGAGAGAAACGGGAGTAGCTGGAGAGAAATGTGTGACCTAGATCTTATTTTTATGCTAATAAAAAAAAGTATAAATAGGAATGGAGAGAGAGATGATTCTGGAAAAAGCGGTCAAAGGAAGAAGCAAGTCATGGCTACGGCAAAGTAGTTGAAACAGGCTTTTGAATACTTCATCAGTGCAGTGAGAAGGGAGGGAGGTTTGAGCAGCAGTGAAATAAGTGATGCTCATCTCAGACACTGCACTAGAAAGATACAAGACTGCTGCACATTTCTGAGTGCCAATTTATGGCTTTGATGTCATGATTAAAAACCTGTCACCCTGGTTGTGTGATTTTCTCTAGCAGCTTCTAGGGAAAAGATTGCAAAGTGTACACAACTTTCCCATCTATTCTTCTAAGTAGTCATGTTTTGAGTTTTGGCAGTAATCATATGTGTGTACAAAACATGACTTCTCCTACTCCTCATCAAGCTCTTTCCACACCCTTTTACACAAACCATAACGGTCCCCAACATCCAGGCCTTGGCAGAACTCAAAAAGTGGGTGTTATCATTGCTCCTTATCAACCTGTAGACTCCATATTCATGTGGTCAATTCCCAAACTCCAACGCTACCTCTCCATAAACTCAGGTAAGTGGGAGTGAGTAGCTTCTTCCTCTGAACAATTCATTTACCACTAACGGCAGAATAACAAAAAGGTAAGCAGGATAGCCCTGGTTTCAAATCCTCTATCAATTAACAGTGTCACTTTGGACTAAAAGTTACTTAACCTTTCAACACAATGGCTCTCCAACTGGTAAATGAGAATAATATTAGTACCTTTCTCAACAGGGTAATTATGAGGATTTAATGCACACAAAGCACTTGGAAGCTTTAAGCCACACAGGATGAGCAGCTCATCCCAGTTTTCCCTGGACTGTCCCAGTTTTAGCACTGAAAACCCACATATTCGGACCCCCCCTTCAGTCCTGGGAAGTTTTGGAATGGTTTGTAATCCTACACACAGTTGATGTTTACGGATGAGTAAGAAAGGCTACTAAAATAATAGAGGTATAAGGCCTTGGCCTCTGCCCCGAAGAGAAGAGAATATATCACAATTATTAAAGTATGTGAGGCTTTCAGAGTGATGGAAGTGTTTGGTCATTGATTGTGGCGATGGTTTCCTGAGTGAAATCATCTACAAAAATTCATTAAGTTGGACACATTTTAAATATACAGTTTATGGCATATAAATTACACTTATTTTTTTTTTTAAATAAACATAAGTAACTTAGAAGTAAAATGTTTGCTGAGTTTCAAATGGAGGAAAATAACAAATGCTGCAACCTTGACCATGACCCAGTGTTAAAGCAGCCTGCTAACCCTCTTTAAAGAACCACACCTAAGAGATAAATAAGATAGAAAATTCATAGAAGGAAGTGATTGTTGATTCATGAATTTAAAAGATTTATGTTCTTTACAAAATAAGAAAACAGGTACTAGAATCAACCTGTCTGAATCTGAACTCCAGCGCTGCCACTTACTGATTCTGAAACCTTGAGAAAACCTTGAAAGTTTACCATCTCTAAGTGTTTATCTCCTCTGCTGTAAAAAATGGGGATAACAGTACTACCTACCTTATAAGATGGTGATGATGATAAATACAAAAACATGCTTGTTACATGGTAAGCACTGAATAAAAATGAGCTATTATTAACCTGTGGTTTGAAAGGACTGAAGAGTATTCATTCTAATCGATATAACCTAATAATATCTAGGTTTGGGCTGGTTCCTATATTAACAGTTCCTTATCAGAGGGAGAGAGAAGCACATCAAATAACTTACATTTGAGAATTAAACCACCAGAGATAAGAATCAGAGCCAGCCCAGCAGAGACTCCTGCTCCTATGTAGAGGCTTGGTCTGGTGGTGGCACCCATGTCTTGTAACTCAGTAGCCAATGTGGATATTTCCTATGGAAACACAAACAGAATTACAGCAAATGGTCAGAAACCCATTGTCTGCCCAGGTAATCTCACAGCTTATGCATGAGACCAGCCCTTTCACAGTGTCCCAGGAATGCAGGGACCTTGAAATGACTCATGATCTGTCCTCTTCTAGACAAGCTTCAAACCACCCAAAGAAAGAGATTAGCTGAAGTTTTGGAGTTAGCAAGAGAATAAGATATGCTTGTCTGTGCTATGGGTGGAGAAGTAGTCTTAGTAAATGGACTCCCAATTTCCCCAACAAAAATGAACATTAAAGTAGAACTCTTATGTAAGATTCCCTCGTGTTTCCAGGGAGTTTCAGAGAGGTCTAAATTTGGTGTTGCGCCATGAAACCCCAATTTCCACAGAAAGATAGTGATTTAAAAGCTAGGAATTTGCAGCCTGACAGTCTTGGTTCAAACCCCAGTTCTGTCACCAAAGAGCGGAGACATCTTGTAAAGTTTATAGGGAAAATTAAGTGACAAAAAACAGAAAATGCTTGGCACAGAGCCTGGTACAGGATAAATGTTCAATAAATGGTAGCTTTTATTGCTATTGCTCTACATCCTGCTTCTAAAATTTCAGTTTCTGTTCCCCCTTTAAAAAGAGTAACAGTGAACACTTTTAAAACAACATCAAGCAATTAAGTCCTCCATTTATTCAACACACATTTACTGCAAGTGCACTGTGCAAACGTGCCCTAAGCAGTGTGGCACAAAGAGGTATTTAAAAGGCAACCCTGGATTGCAAAGATCGCAGGACAAACACAAAATACTTAAGAGTGAGTCAGACTGAGTCAAATGAATGCAGACTCCTGGGTATGTCCTCAAACAATTTCCCAGTCACTGCTATCCGATTCTTTTCTAGTGGTTTTCCCTTTCACTCTGAGAAGGTGGTAGACATTAAAATGGTGGTTGATTGAAATCTTGCTTTGTTTTTAGTTAGATATGTAAGTTCTTACCTTAGAATATTCCTGACCGGTGTCTTGTTAAATAAATAAATTTAAACAAACAAACAAACAATCTTTCTCATTAGGGTAGAAATGTTAACAAGGAAAAACACAACTCTCAGGAGATGCAGGGTGTCTGAACCCTTCACAGTGGTACACAGTTGTCAAATTTCAGGATAAGAGAAAAATGCTAGTGCTTCTTCCTTTTGGTTTTCCAGCACCTACTATGTGCCAGGCACTTTTATACACGTATCATCTCATTCCATCCTTAAAACAGGCCTCTGCAGTTACAACTGTCATCAGCAACATGTTATAGTCAAGGAACCCAAAGCCAAGGGAGGAGATTAGGCATTTTCCCCCAAGGAAAAAGTGGACAGGAAGAAAGTCTAAAGCCATACTTTTTTTTCTTTGAGTTGAGCATGAGCTCAGCTCACACACACAGTTACTTACTGTCTGATTTTTGTCATGGAAGGTCTCCAGTGTCTGTGTCTCTACCACAAAGAAGAAAAATAGCCGAAACAGTTAGGAACGCTCTTTTATATGAGGTTTTTTTTTTTTTTAAAGCTGCCTATAATTCTATTTGAAATTAATTCTACTTCATACTCTTTACAATAATTAACTGAGAAAGCAAAAGAATTTATTGAATACTTACAAATCAACTCTACGATGACCACGTTTTTTCACCCAGATAACAAACCAAACTTCCTATGTTCTATGAAATGGAGACTTCTGGGAAGATGTGTTTTGAATATGTGGTTTGTTGTGTCCATAGGACCTAAAAGGGTCTGCAAAATTCTAACAACATTGACAATACACAAGCAGGCATTATAATTAGACTTCTCTTTTTAGATCAAATGACTGCTCTTTAATATTTATTTTGTTCATTTTTTAGCTGACGTATAGTTGATTTACAAAGTTGTGTTAGTTTCAGGTATACAGTAAAGTGATTCAGAACATATATATTCTTTTTCAGATTCTTTTCCCTTACAGGTTATTACAACCTATTGAGTATAGTTCCCTGTGCTATACAGTAGATCTTTGCTGGTTATCTATTTTATATATCTGTGTGCTCAGTCACTCAGTCATGTTCAACTCTTTGAGACCCCATGGACTGTAGCCTGCCAGGCTTCTCTGTTCACAGAACTTTTCCAGGCAAGAATATCAGAGTGGGTTGTCATTTCTTACTCCAGGGTATCTTCCTGATCCACGGATTGAACTCCATCTCTTGCATCTCATGCATTAGCAGGTGGATTCTTTACCACTAGGGCCAACTGGGATGGCTCTTATACGTTAATCCCGAACTGCTAATTTATCCCTCCTTCACCCTTTTCCCTTTTGGTAGCCATCAGTTTGTTTCCCATGTCTATCAGTCTATTTCTGTTTTGTAAATAAGTTCATATGTACAATCTTTTTTAGATTCCACATATAAGAAATATGATATGACATTTGCCTTTCTTTGTCTGGCTTACTTCACTTAGTATGATAATCTTAAAGTCCACCCATGTTGCTGCAAATGGCATTATTTCATTTTTATAACTAAGTAATATTCCATTGTATAGATGTCCATCAACAGATGAATGGATAAAGATGTGGCATGATTAGACTCTGAAAGGTAAGGAAAGTTAATTTTCTCAAAACCATTTAACATCTACTTATTAAGAGAGAGGGTATTTTGTTCCCTAAAAAATGAAAATAACTGTAACCATAATTTACTATGAATAGGCATTGTGTTAAATTCTTCAAGTATCTCATTTAGCACTCAAAACAACTATCTTAAAGCAGGGACTATCAGTCTCATTACACAGATGAAGAAGCTGAGCATTAGGAAGCTAAATGACTTACCCAAGGTCATACAGCTTAGCGAATAACAAATGGCCTTCCAATTTAGGTCTGCATGGCCTTAAGTACACACTCTTAACTATGCTGCCTCCAACAATGCTCACCTCGGCACTGTGATTACTAAGCTCATCACGTTGCCCAGATCCCAGCTCACTTTCTTTCCTTTATAGGCATTTATTTATCTGCCTATCCATTCAATGAACATATATTACATCCCCACTCTATGCCAGGCACAGAGGACAGAACAGTGAACAAGATGGGCACAGGCCCTTATCTCATAAACAATGCATTTTAAAAACCAATAAATTGTCAGTCTTGGGAAGATTAAGTGTGCAAACTCATTTTTCTGATTGAGTCAGAGGCTCTGAAACTTCCTAAATGTCACGGTCACTTTCTGGAAGCTTCAAAGTCTAAGCCTTTTAATGCAAAACTCCTGGCATACAGACTCTGATTTTAATATTATAAAAGCATATTCTCAGCCTAAAGTTTTGTTTGTTTATTTTTTAAGAAAAGGAAAGACGTTATCTCCCATTTACCTTTGCTCCTATTACGAAAAGGAAATTAAAAACCACACTGGTGGAAATACTAAGTAGACTACACATACAATATTTTCTAGTGTAAATCTAGTTTCTGCTTCCCTACAATTACTTTTCTTGGCTTAAATGATAAGACTGTCTGACTTCTAACTTTTTTTTTAACTTCATTTTACAGTGAAAATGGTCAATAAACTAGAGCACTATTGGGTTATCACAGCTTATTTTCACATAGACTGACATCAACCAAGATGGGTGGGACAGATAGAGGAAGTTACAGTGTGTTTCCTATAGGACCCAAGACTGGGAGAGCAGGTTGATGATCTTAAAAGTATATAAACTTAATATTTACCATCTAGCATGTTTTATGTGCCTGACACAGTGCTTAGTACTCTACATGCACAATATCTTTTCATCTTCACCATAATGTTGTTTTTGTTCAGTCACTAAGTCATGTCTGACTCTGAAACCCCATGAACTGCAGCATGTTAGGCTTCCCTGTCCTTTACTGTCTCTGTGAGATAGCTCAAACTCATGTCCATTGAGTAAGTGATGCCATCCAACCATCTCATCCTCTGTAACCCTTTCTCTTATCCTCAATATTTTCCAACATCAGAGTCTTTCCAATGAGTCAGCTCTTCACTTCAGGTGGTCAAAGTATTGCAGCTTCAGTTTCAGCACGACTCTTTCCAATGAATATTCAGGGTTGATTTCCTTTAGGATTGACTGGTTTGATTTCCATGCTGTCTAAGGGACTCTCAAGAGTCTTCTCCAGCACCACAGTTCGAAAGCATCAGTTCTTCGGCGCTCAGCCTTCTGCATGGTCCAACTCTCACATCCATACCTGACTACCGGAAAAATCATAGCTTTGACTATACAGACCTTTGTCAGCAAAGTGATGTCTCTGCTTTTAATACACTGTCTAGAGCTGTCACTGCTTTTCTTCAAAGAAGCAAGCGTCTTTTAATTCCATGGCTTCAATCACTGTGTGCAAAGTACTATTATTTTCCCATTTTTCAAATGAAGAAGTCTCAGAGAGGTATTTTGTCCAAGATCACATAGCTATTAACTGGAGAACCCGAGATTCAAATCAAATCTACTTCCAGAGCTAAGGATTCATCCATGATCCAGTCTTGCCTTTTTCAGGTGGAAGAGAGATTTCATTTGTCCGATGTTCAAAGTTGGTTTAGGAACTTCAAAGACCCTTGGAACTCTTACTTGTAAAGGCTCCTCTCCACTTCATAGCAAGCATATTATATGTACCCACATTCCACATTAAAGAAAGGGTGTGTACAACTACACACAAGTTGACTTGCAGGTAATTAACTGGTATAATGTTACATATTATAGTCATACCATTAAATACTAATTAACTTCAACTTTTCATTTTATTTCCATAGTTTGGAGCCACTGCCTTTTTTTGTTTAAGTATTTTCTCAGGCCTTGGAAAAGCTCAGAGATTGTAGGCACTCTGCCTATATTCCCAGGTGCAAAAATAGCCCCATTCTGCTGCCCTAAAGGGAAGGAACAAACAAGTAAAACCCGAAGTGAATGCCACTTCTGATTATGGTACAGACACCTCAAAACATGTGCACCACCTTGTGAGGAAGCTACTTCTCTATCTGGGAAGGTGTGTGGTCACACAGCAAATGTCCACTTGGGCGTGACGTTGTAAAGAGCACTGAAACCCATGATGGGTAAGTGGGATTCCCACCATTCCCTTCAAGGTCTACAGTCGTGAAATTCTTTAAAATATAACAATGACATATGATAAACACTTGGTATGATTTGATTAGCTCACTATTTGGGTGATCATCTGTTTCCACCATATTTAATTTCCTTACTAATTGCATGAGAGATGTTGGTATCCAGTGACTAAAGAACCAACAAAAAGATTCAACCTCTAGAGAACTGACATTAATATTTTAAATAACTAATATTTGAGTGCTTTCTCTGGGCAGGGCATTATGCATTATGCTTAGTGCTTTACATATGTCATCACATAGATCTTTACAATAGTCTTATGACATAGGCACTGGAAATTAACCTCATTACAGAGGTAAGGAAATTGAGCCTCACAGAGTTTGAGCAACAAAACTGAGTTTATAAAACTAACACAAAAAGCTGACATTAGAACCCATTCTGCCTATCACTGAAGTGCTGTGCTCTGCTCAGTTGTTTCAGTCGTGTCCAACTCTGCAACCGTATGGACCATAGCCTGCCAGGCTCCTATGTCCGTGGGATTCTCCAGGCAAGAATACTGAAGTGGGTTGCCATGTCCTTCTCCAGGGGATCTTCCTGACCCAGGGACTAGAACCTTCATCTCTTGTGTCTCCTGCATTTCAGGCAGGTTCTTTACCCACTGAGTCACCTGGGAAGCCCATCACTGAAGTAGTACTTAACTGCAATCTCATTCTGCCTCTAGATCTTACTGAAAATGACAATAACTAACATGTACTGAGTATGCACCATGATCAGACTCTGGGCTAAGCACTTTAGACACACCCCCTTATTTAAATCTGAGAGATTTAATAGATTAGGATTTGGAATTTACCTATTATTAAATTTTAGGGCTTTCCTGGTTGCTCACCGGAAAAGAATCCACCTGCCAATTCAGAATACGTGAGTTCAATTCCTGGGTCTGGAAGATCCCCTGGAGAAGGAAACAGCAACCCACTCTAGTATTCTTGCTTGGGAAATCTCATGGACAGGAGCTTGATGGGCTACAGTCCATGGGGTTGCAAAAGAGTCAAACATGACTTAGCAACTAAACAACAACAACCACCTCATTTTACAGAATCAAAGACTATGCTTTGGAGAGTTTAGAGAGACCAGGACTCCTCCCTGATCAATGTGACTTGAGGTCTGCTCTGTCAACCCTATCTTCTTTCTAGAGCACTGTGGAAAATACTTGTTGAAATACTTGAAGAATTTAGCTGCTCCTTCTGAGGTTAGAATCTGAGGAAGATGATGGACTTTGTTCCAGTTAGAAGGAACTCTTGAAACAGCCTAATCCAGATTATCCCAAACATGGACTGGGGCCACTACATGACAAAACATCATCAGTAGAGGAGTAAATCAGAAAATAATACGGAAACAATGAGTTTTTTATTGAACGTATATAAGAGTATCCTCTTTTTTTTTTAAAACACGGGGATGTCAATAGTAGAAATCTTTTTTTCCCCTGTTTGGCAAAATATGAAGCTCATCAAAAATCTTTTTCAGGAGTCAGGAATTACTGGGTGGTGAAATCCAAGTCTCTGAACTCATTCCTCATACAGAAGAGGAAGCTGCTATCCAGAGAAGTGAAAGACTTTGGCTCAGGTAGAGGGCTACTCATGACTAATTCAGAATCCTAGCCTGGGGCTCTTTTTTCCCAGCATAAATTTACCTTCACCCCTTCCTTATCTCTGTCACTATCTTGGGTGCACAGAAATATTCATGCCTCCACTCAAACTATTTTCTCATATTTTCCCCATATTCAAAATACTCTGAACTCAGAAACCAACTAAAGGTTTCCTCCTACACCCCATGTGTAATTACCTGAGACAGGTCCCTTTGTGGTGAGCATCCTTGGAAAGGCTGTAGTGATGTCCCTCCATGGAGTCCAAGCCGGGGTGACCTTGGCTAAAGTCAGAAACCAACGTAAGGATGAGGCTTCTCTGAGAGCAGAAAAGCGGCAACAGAAAAAAATTGTAAACACAACAATAGAAGAGAAACACATGCTAAACTTCCTGAACACTTCGTTAAGAGTACATGACACTCAGAATGTCTGACAGAGGTGTGTTACATCATTATTATCACAGTCTAATTGTTAATAATAAAACTTACAGCCATAGTAAATGTTTTCCACAAAACATCTCATAAAATCCTCCCAGTGGCCTCTAGGGTAGGTAGTATTATATTTTATAGAGGAAGAGGTCACAGAGTTTAAATAACTTGACCAAAATTACACAGCTGGTAAGAAGCAGTGTCAAATTTGAACTTAGCTCCATCAACCACTAAGTGCACGCTCTATAAGCATTAAAACGCAAACACACACGTGCCCCTCTCCCTACACGTGCAGAGCCCAGTGGTTCTCAATCCTGGAGAATCACTGGGGCTGGACTTTGTAAAACTCCCATGCTCAGGCTCCATCCTCCTCCAGAAAGGCTGATTTCCCCAGTTTAGGGGTGGAGCCCAAGCATCTGTGGGAGTCAAAAGGCTCCCCAGGTGATTCCAATAACCAGTCATGTACTCAGACCACCGATCTAGCACTTTCCTTCATTCTATGGCCATGAGGTTCAACATAGATGGAGGGAATTAAACACAGTTGGACCCGTTAAACTTTAGGTCTTAGGGACCCAACTGGAGGGCTGTAATTGGGAAGATCAAAGCTGAGATCAGTCAGTATATTTATTATGATCCACAGGCAAATCTCATTCAGAAAGAAGATATGCGAAGTCCACTCACATGGTTTGATGACCAACTCCAGGTTTAATTTTCGATCATTCATTGGACCTGGGTATTGGATCCGGCAGCAATAGGTCCCACTGTCAGCTAAAGTCACATTCTTTATGGTTAAGGTCACGTCTCCTTTTTGCAAATCCCTCTTCAGTAGGTATCTGCTGGATGTCTGATAGGTCACATTCCTTCCATCAGTCCTGAGCACCACACTGTAACATTCAAACACAGGGCAGGGTCCCTTGCCCCAGCACACAGGCACGAGATTCTCAGTGGTAGCTGGAGAGTAGATGCAGGGCAGATCAGCATTCTGACCCACCTGAGACACATATGCCCCTTTCAAAGAACCTGCATAAAGAGGGAAAGAAAGCAGTGAGAGAGGTTGGTCCATTTCAAGAAAACTGCAAGCAATGCTTTGCAGAATAAAGAGGAAACCACTGCTGCTATCCTGCTTGGAGAACAGTTCACCATAGCAATGATTCTCAGACTCAAGGGGCACCAGAATCACCAGAAAGCCTTGTTCAAACAGAGAGAGCTGGGCTCAACTGCTCGAGTTCCCCGTTCAATAGTTCTTGGGAACTATTGTATTTCTAACAAGTTCCCAGGACACACTCAGGATATGGTTCATCTTAGAACCTCACTTTGAGAACCAGTGCCCCAGGAGAGAATCGTGGCCTGGTCCTGTGAACATAGAAGGACACTGCTGATGGAAACAGATAATCAGCTGTGGGTCACTGTCAGCCAGGACAAGAGCTCACCCATTTAGGCTAGTTGTCTATTCACAAACTCAGGGCAGTTATCCTAACACAAAACTCTCTCTCCTTATTTTTTAACCAAGCACCAGGCACATAATGAATAAAAACCCTCGGCTGAGTATGGCTGTTCTGAGGTTTAAAATTTATATAAACTACACATCAATATACATACATATTCAAGCAGTATAAAAAGTATATGAAAACTTTCCCTCACCCTGCTCTTTTTCATTTCCCAGCTCCCCTTCCCAGAGAAACATTCATGTATTCCCACTCCCCTGTGACACACACAAAAACAAGTCCAATATATCCATTGTTATGCTCCTTGCTTTCTTCAATTAACATTATGATTTAAAGACATCGCATATCATTATGTTTCATCAGCTTTGCTATTTGTATCATGGATATATCACTTCTTTACCCACTACTCTGCTGGTGGACATTTAGATTGCTTCCAAATTTTTGCTTATTACAATGACCATCCTTGCATCTTTATCTTGCACTATCCAACTGCAAAAATCCAGACTTACTTGTAACCACTAGCAGCATGAGCAGGACACAGTCAAAAAAAAGATGTGAAAACATGGGTTCTGAAGAAGAAAGTCAAACAATGGCTCTTTTTAGGTGTCGTCTTATTCTCCAATCAAACTGAGTATTTCCTGGAACTGTCTCTCCTCCCAAGTCACAGGAGCAGTGGGTACTCTCCAGACTGCTGGCCTAGCACGGTAGGCGTTTGACTACCAATCACTCCTCTCTTAACACTGTCATCTACGATGACAGCAAAGGAAATGCTAGTTCTCTCTCATGCTAGACCACACACATCCTGTGAAGACTGACATTTACCCTGTCCTCATCAACAAAGAGGAAGCAATACTCAGAGGAAGAAAAGTGTTACTCTGTCAAGTGTCTCTTGGCAAGTAGAGTGAGCCCTCTGCTATCTCCAGTGAAATAGTAGTCCTCTGTCTGAAATGGACAGTGTTCACCGGAAACACAGGTAGAAATATATCACTCGTACATTCATTCAGTCCAGTCATCAGCTGGTGAGTCCTGTGACCAATGTTTATGAAGCATCTATATTTGTCAGGAACTGGACTAGGAGCCGGGAAATACCACCATGAAGGAATGGTCTGATTCTTCTTTTTTTTTTTTGGCCATGCCATGTGACTTGTAGGATCTTTTAGTTCCCTGACCAGGGATCAAACCCATGCCCCCTGCATTGGAAGTATGCATTCTTAACTACTGAACTGTCAGGGAAATCCCTGGCCTGTTCCTTATCCTCACATTTAGGCGCCCTTTCTACTCCAATCATGAAACTAATTCTTAGCCTTGCTCTAATACAAACTGAGCTATGTCATATAAGCTTACTAGCCTGGCCTCCCCATTTATAAAATTTATAACATGAGGAAATTGTGTTAGGTGATATATGCCCAGCTGCTCTAATATTCTGACTTTGACCTGAACTTTCAAACTCTTCCACTAAGGAAAAATGCATTCCTTCCTGCAATGATTCTTTCCCCCTCCTGTTGGGGGAACTGAGGGCACCTCGATATTCTGTTTCCTCTCATATACACTAGATGTCCCCTCTCCTTCCATCCCAGGGGCTTTGGGCATCAATTGTCAGAAAGTGTTGAGCCACACTCTCCATTACTAAGGTTAACATCTCAGACTCAAACAGTCTCAACCCTGGGAGAGTGACTTTTGTTTGGAAACCTTAAAAGCAAACATCTATTTATAAAAGGGAAGTGAGCTCTCAGATGGTATAGTTTCTGAAAACCCTGTGGTCTTCCTCTGTCTTCTCTGCCTGAATTTCCTTGTCACTCACTTTAAAAATTACTAAATGCATTTATTATAAATATCCAGCTTGTTCCATGTGTGTACCTTCATAGTGCCACAAAGTTAGTGGTGACTCAAGAGATCATGTTCAATCTCTTCATGGTATAGACAAGGAAACTGAGACCTGAAAAGACCAATTTGCCCAAAGGTATATGACTGTTCGTTTCAAGCAAGAACACTAGTTTCCCTAAGAACCAGATTGTTTTCCCACTATAAACTATGTTTAATAAATTTCACATTTGCCCTTACTATGTCTGCCCACATACCTAACAACAACAAGCAAATGCACATATTCAAGTGTAAGGTAGACTTGATTAAACATGGGGTCAGAGGTTAGATTTACTAACAGCATGCATGAGTCCAAGCAAAACATTCAGGCCTCACATTTTGTGTTCTGATTTTGGTTTGTTTTGTTTCTTATTATTATTACTCTGTCCTCTATCCATCTCTAGAGTTAATACTGGATCCAGCTTAATAAAAGTTTAACAATGGGAACTTCCCTGGGAATCCACCTGCCAATGAAGGGAACACAGGTGCAATCCCCATAGCCCAGGAAGATCCCACATGCCATGGAACAACTAAGCCCACATGTTGCAAAGACCCAGGACAGCCTAAATAAGTAAATAAAATTATTTTAAAAATGAAATTACTTACTAGTCAGGCTTTAAAAAGAAAATTAACAATGTAGTCATTCATTGAAGTCTAGACATGAAGGCACCTAGAAATCTACTCTAACCCCTTTCTTTTTCTCTGTGTATACAGAACTTTTTCTGAATATTGTCCTTTTCACTTAACTTTTATTTTTTTTTTTTTTTTAACTGTTTAGGCAACACATCCAAATGGCTAAAGTTGAAAGCAATATAAAAAACTTATATTGAGAAGCTTCATACTCACCCCTCCAAGTTCACCAGTTTCCCCCACCCACGCTATAGGTTTCTATTTTCATAAATCTTTTGTGCATCTTCCCAATGCAAACACAAGAAAATAAAGTATGTATTCTTATTTCTCCCTTTTTCAGACAAAAAAGCATATCATAACACATTTTACAATTTGCATTTTCCATTTACTATTTTATGTAATTTTTTTCTGACATATCAAAAGCAGAGAGAATAGTACACACTCCCAATACACAAATTCAAAATTATCAAACTTTTCTTTTAAAACAAATCCCAGATGTCATGTTATTTCACCCTTATAGATGTCAATGTGCATCTTGTTTTTTAAAAATTGACACTCTGCTAGTTACCATTATCACATAAGACAAAATTAATAATGATGTCTTAGCAGCACCTGATTCTTCAGTCCATAATCAAATTCTCCTGATTATCTCAAAACTGTCCTTTTATAATAGGTTTAAGTCCAGATCTAAACAGTGCATTTGTTAGTTATAGCCCTTGCGCTCTGTGTGCTCAGTCACTTAGTTGTGCCCGACTCTTTGCAACCCTTCTGACTACAGTAGGCCAGGCTTCTCAATCCATGGGATTTTTCAGGAAAGAATACTGGAGGGCACTGGGACAACCCAGAGGGATGGGATGGGGAGGGAGGTGGGAGGGGGGTTTGGGATAGGGGACACATGTACACCAGCGGCTGATTCGTGTCAATGTATGGAAAAACCACCACAATATTGTAAAGTAATTAGCCTCCAATTAAAATAAATACATGAATTTTTTTAAAAATCACTTCAGCTGCTGAATTGTAAAACCAGTTAAGAAGTGTTCACAGATTTCCACATGAGAGATAATAGTAACTTGAATAAGAGTGGCAGTTCAGTTCAGTTCAGTCGCTCAGTCGTGTCCGACTCTTTGACCCCATGGATTGCAGCACGCTAGGACTCCCTGTCCATCACCAACTCCCGGAGTTTACTCAGACTCATGTCCATTGAGTCGGTGATGCCATCCAACCATCTTGTCCTCTGTCAGCCTCTTCTCCTCCTGCCTTCAATCTTTCCCAGCATCAGGGTCTTTTCAAATGAGTCAGTTCTTTACATCAGGTGGCCAAAGTATTGGAGTTTCAGCTTCAACATCAGTCCTTCTGATGAATATTCAGGACTGATTTCCTTTAGGATGGACTGGTTGGATCTCCTTGCTGTCCAAAGGACTCTGAAGAGTCTTCTACAACACTACAGTTCAAAAGCATCAATTCTTCGGCACTCAGTTTTCTTCATAGTCCAACTCTCACATCCATACATGACCACTGGAAAAACCATAGCCTTGACTAGATGGATCTTTGTTGGTAAAGTAATGTCTCTGAATTTTAATATGCCGTCTAGGTTGGTTACAGCTTTTCTTCCAAGGAGCAAGCGCCTTTTAATTTCATGGCTGCAGTAACCATCTGCAGTGATTTTGGAGCACCCAAAATAAAGTCTGTCACTGTTTCCACTGTTTCCCCATCTATTTGCCATGAAATGATGGGACCAGATGCCATGATCTTAGTTTTCTGAATGTTGAGTTTTAAGCCAACTTTTTTACTCTCCTCTTTCACTTTCATCAAGAGGCTCTTTATTTCTTCTTCGCTTTCTGCCATAAGGGTGGTGTCATCTGCATATGAGGTTATTGATATTTCTCCCAGCAATCTTGATTCCAGCTTGTGCTTCATCCAGCCAGCGTTTCTCATGATGTACTCTGCATATAAGTTAAATAAGCAGGGTGACAATATACAGCCTTGATGTACTCCTTTCTCTATTTGGAACCAGTCTGTTGTTCTGTGCCCAGTTCTAACTGTTGCTTCCTGACCTGCATACAGATTTCTCAAGAGGCAGGTCAGGTGGTCTGTTATTTCCACCTCTTTAAGAATTTTCCAGTTTGTTGTGGTCCACACAGTCATGAAGATGAACAGAATTGCTTCTAAGCTCTATTTGAGATGTAGAACAAGCAAGACCAGATGGGACCAGAGGGGTGAGTGAAAGGGAGGAGTCGATAATGATATTCAAGTTTCAGGCTTCAGTGACAAGGTGAAGGAGGGTGTCATTCACCAAGATAAAAATAAGTCAGCAATGGTACATACTGGCCCCAAAATATGCTTAAATAAATCCTGAAAACTTTAAAAAAAAAATAAAAAGAGTACTGGAGTGGGTTGCCACTTCCTCCTCCACAGGCTATAACCCTTAAGTTTCTTTTAATCAAGGCGAGTCTTCCCTCCTTTCCCCCTGCCATTGACAAGTTGTAGAAAACAATGTGCTGTTCCACATTCTGGGTTTGTTTCCTTGTGTCTCTTCATTTAAAGTATTCTTCTTTTTTTTTTGTATTTCCTATAAATGTAACTTAGCTCTGGAGATTTGGTTAGATTCAGGCTTAATTCTTTGGCAAGAACACACAGCTGGTGCTACTCCATCACAATTGTCTGGTTGTACCACATCTAGAGATGCTAAGATCAATCAGCTTGCATCTTTCTTTTCCAACTTCATATTCTATTCTGAGCATTTCTCCATTTCAGGTCATATAGAATGTTCTTGTTCTTTATTATGGCTACATATATCTTATTGGGTGAAAATAAAAGTGATTATTCTCTTGAAAGGAATACATCATGTCTCAATTTATTTATAAAGATGACCATAAAAGACCCATGAAGGTCTATAATTCTTTAATTATGTACAAGAGAAGTTTGCTTTTTGAAAGGAGCCATTGAATGTATTTTTGGTAAAGAAGTCTTCCATATTGTAATTATTTTCTATATTCTGTTTATTAATAGAAAGTCATATCATGAATTTTCTTAAGGGTTTGTTGAGAGTTGGCTATAATTACGTGGAGGGATAACTACAAAATAAAACTACTACATATGATACTACTGTAGAAGTTAAGTGTTCTGTTTTTCTCCCGCTGTCAGCAGGAAAAGTGGCAGAAAATCTCAGACTCCTTAAAGATAGCCTCCAAACACTAAATGGAAACACTGGAATTATGTGTAATTAGAATTACACATTTATAGATAACTAAGGGGCCACTTGATGGGCTTCCCAGATGGCTCAGTGGTAAAGAATACACCTGTCAAAGCTGAAGACATAGATTTGATCCCTGAGTCAGGAAGATCCCTTAGAGAAAGAAATGGCAACCCACTCCAGTATTCTTGCCTGGGAAATCCCATGAACAGAGGAGACTAGTGGGCTACAATTCATGGAGTTGCAAAAGAGTCAAGACATATGACAAGAGACAAAGGGCCACTTGACAAAATTTATAAAATGAAAGTGAGAGAATTTTACTCAGGTCAGAAGATAGGAAAACATGGGTGAGACAGGTAAGATCACCCAGAAAACTCAGTTCACTTAGAATCTACCCTATACAATAGGAGAACTGCAATCGACTAGATAATGGGGAGACAGTAATGCCCACTAGAGTTGGAATCCTATACGTACTTAGTTTGAATCAAAAATCCTCTCATTTAAATCACAGCATCTCAGTTAGGTTCCATGTACCATTAGTGCCAAAATTTTGCAAAGACAGACACTGAGGTTGGATATAAAGGGTAAGAAGTTAAGCAACTCTGAGCTTGATCTTGACCTACAGATTACAGCTAGCCATGTGACTTCCCTTTAAAGGGACTGTAACCTCATGTGTCTGTACAATACTTGAAAAACTTTTTATCATATAAGTCATAGTCACTGTAGAAAACTGTGAAAAATAAGAATAAATAAATAAAATAAAGGCCAGACCCCGGTACCTTGAAATATCCACTATCACCAAAACAGTAATATTTTTCTCCTTTCAGATATTTTTGATAATTTCTCTCTATATACAACGTGTTAACGCCATACCTCTGGTAGGTCCATCACCACTCAGAAAGTGTTACTCATGGACAATTGTGAATATCCTGAGTTCACTGGGACCCAGGAAAAGGTACAAAACATTTCTTTACACCCCCCATTAAATCACCTGTCAGTTTGCAGACTTCACCTCAGATGACGCAGGCTACAAACTGCATCAATGCAAGTATTTTTATTTTACTTTTGTTTGTGTGGTCTTAGTGCCTCCATTTGCATCAAAGTGCTTTAAATATTGCCTTCTGCACCTGGTCCCAGCACTGACAGAGCTACTTCATCTCTCTCATCCAGGTCTCTTAGGGTTAGCTACAAGACAAATAAATTTCTTCCTTGCTACTGCCCACCTCTCAAAGCATGATCTTGGTGTTCTTTTGCCAACAAAGACTTCTTTCACCAAAGACCCTATACTTTACTTATGAAAGTGCAACTCAAATTAGCTTAAACTATGGATTTATTGACTGATGTTATTGAAAAGTCTAGGTTCAGGCAAAGCTTGGCTCAATGGCCGCAGTGAAAACATCAGGGACCTGATTTCCTGCTGTCCTGGCATTGGTGCCTTCTGCAGATCCTACAATGTCCCTCTCCTGTCCCTTCAGAGCACATATCTGCACACCAAGAATATCTCTTGGCCACTCTCCCACAAGCCCACGGATGCACATTTCCTCAAACACCCAATTTGGGTTACAGACTCATTCTTGAACAATCTGTGTTCATAGGGTCAAAAAGGACTAATTGGGTAAGGCCTGGGTCACCAAATATCACGCTCTGAAAGTGAGAGAAGGATGGTTATCCTAAAGACAAAAGTGTGGTGCATTTTAACAGGAGAAATGGATGCTGGGCAGCAGAAGCAAATATCCACTACAGAAGAAGCAAATGTCTCCCAGAAAGGGATGGGGTGGTGGGGAGATGGGGAAAAGAAACCTTGATCCTCCAAATGTGGATGGTTCTTTTTCTTACAAAAAGGATATTTTACAAACATAGTGCTTTTTAAGGACTTCCCTGGTGGCTCAGGTGGTAAAGCATTTGCCTACAATGTGGGAGACTGGGGTTCGATCCCTGGGTCGGGAAGATCCCCTGGAGAAGGAAATGGCACCCCACTCCAGTATTCTTGCCTGGAAAATCCCATGGACAAAGGAGCGTGGTAGGCTATAGTCCATGGGGTTGCAAAGAGTAGGACACGACTAAGCAACTTCACTTTCTAGTGCTTTTTAACTTAAAAAGGACATGTTCTTCACAACCCCAGACAGATGCTAAAGAGCTCTCTTAGAGTAGGACACGACTAAGCAACTTCACTTTCTAGTGCTTTTTAACTTAAAAAGGACATGTTCTTCACAACCCCAGACAGATGCTAAAGAGCTCTCTTGTCTCTAGTTTTTATATTTAGTAACTATGGATGAGTGCCAGAGAGATTTTGCAGTCACACTCAAACCAACGTCAGAGTCAGCTCAGCGCTGCTCCTGCTCAGGTAATCAAGTCTGTGGAGGAAATTGGGAGGGGTGTGAAATAATTAACCCTCGATTACTCATCGAGGCTCCCAGTGACAAAACTGAAAAGCATGAAAACCATCAAGAAAATTCTATTGAGCTACGTGTGAGTCACTGTGGGAACTCCTATCTGAGGTTTCAACTTGAAAATGCTAGTCCTAGTCTCCTCCAGTGTGATATTGGGTTGAGGGAGTGGTGAGTGGTTCCTCACCCCAAGCATGTTCTCCAATATGGCAATTCTTTGTGTTCATTATTTTTTTGCTCCAGATTCAGATACTAAAGCTAATCATCCTTCTCAGTTTAACAGGCGTACTCTTCATCAGTCCCAGTGAGGACTCTCTCTTATTTTATTTCATTTTACTATTTCCTCACTTTGTCTCTGACTCACAATCTCATTTCTTTCATCTCATGGGTATACACTTCACACAAGAATGTTGAACAGTTTCCTAAAGTGTTTACTCCAGCTTGCATTCTTACTGGCAGTGAGAAGAACTCATAACACCCTACATCTATGACAATATCAGGACTGTTACACTTTTTAATTTTTTCCTATATGAGTGTATGATGATGTCACACTATGGCTTTAAGGTTAAATTACTCTGTTTAATGGAAAATGGTAAAGATGTACAGAATACTGCATAAACTTAAATTTATAGTTTACCAATACTTAGAAAGCAAATACCGGAGAAGGCAATGGCACCCCACTCCAGTACTCTTGCCTGGAAAATCTCATGGATGGAGGAGCCTGGTAGGCTACAGCCCATGGGGTCGCTAAGAGTTGGACACGACTGAGCGACTTCACTTCCACTTTTCCCTTTCATGCACTGGGGAAGGAAATGGCAACCCACTCCAGTGTTCTTGCCTGGAGAATCCCAGGGATGGCGGAGCCTGGTGGGCTGCAGTCTATGGGGTCGCACAGAGTCGGACACGACTGACGCGACTTAGCTTAGCAGAAAGCAAATACACAAGTAACCAGGGCCCCAAACAAAAAATAAAACATAGCCGATCTCCTAAAGTCCCTCTGACCTCTACTCCTTTCCCAAACACAAAAACTTCCTCCTGTCCTATAGGCAATCGCTATTCTAAATTCTTCAGTAATTGCGTGTTTTTAATAGCTTTACCATTTAGGTAATGCATCCTAAAGTTATATGTATAATTTTGCTTGTTTTTGAACATCATATAGTGAAATCAAATTGTCTATAGGCTTTTGCATCTTGCTTCTTTCATTTAACAGTGTACTTGTGAGATCCATTCATGCTGTTTTGTATCTCTGTGGGGTGTTTTTATTACTGAATAGTTTTCCTGGGACTGGATATGTCTCGAATTATTTATTAATTTCAAAATGAACATTTCATCTTGTTTCAGTTTTCAGGAATAATGTTACCCTGGACATTCTCATTTAATTCATGGTGGACACATAGGAGCTTCTCTGGAGCATACTTCTGACAGTGGAATTAGTAGGTCAGAGGGTATATATGTTCTGAGCATTATTAGATAAGGCCTGTTTCCAAGACATCTACCGGTAGTGTATGAGCTTCTCTTATTCCACATCCTTCTCAACAGTTGGTATCGCGAGATTTTTTTTTTCTTTTTAGCCAAACTGGTAAAGGATATGATGGCCTCTCACTATAGCTTTACTCTGCATTATACTCATTACTAACAAGCTTGTGAGTGAAAAGTAAAGTCGCTTAGTTGAGTCCAACTCTTTGCAACCCCACGGACCTATCAGGCTCCTCCAACCACGGGATTTTTCCAGGCAAGAATACCGGAGTGGATTGCGATTTCCTTCTCCAGGGGATCTTCCCAACCCAGGGATTAAACCTGGGTATCCTGCATCGCAGGCAGACGCTTTACCATCTGAGCCACCAGGGAAATAGTCACTAACAAGGTTAATAAGGATCTTTTCTTTGGTTTATGAACCACATGGATCTAGGGAGTGGAGGGGCACAAATGCTTATGTGAGTCCTTTGCCCATTTTTTCTGTTGGGTTTCTCAGTTTTCTACTGATGCATATGAGTAATTTATATACTCAGGATACCAGTCCTCTGCTGGCTTAATCTGTTATTAATATGTTCTCCCACTTTGTGGCTTTTCACTTATTAATGGTATGCTTTTTTACTACAATTTCTTAATTCAAATGTAGTAAAATTTACTAACTTTTCCTTTGGTGGGTTATATTTCCTGTATTTTATTTAAGAAGACTTCTCTTATCCAGAGATGATGAAAATGTTCACCTAACATTACTTTATAGTTTTGTTTTTTACTGTCAGGCCTTTAATTTTGCCAGAATTGATTTATATATATATTTTGTCCTAGCCCCATTTATTGAAAATTCCAGCATTTTCCCACTACTTTGCAATGCCATCTCTGTTATACTTGAAAAATCATATAGGCATGAATCTAGTTGTTGGTTATCAAGTCTGTTCCAATAGTATATCTGTCTTTCCTTCTGTCAGTACAAAGTATTATTTTAACTATTGCAGCCTTATGGGACATGTTGATGTCACATAGGGCAAATCCTCCACTTAGTTCTTTTATCAAGAGTATCTTGGCTGTCTGGGTCTCTTGTACTTCCCTCCTACACGTTTTAGAACCATCGCATCAAATTAAAACAAGACCAAAAAAAAACTAACTAGTAAAAATTTGACTAGCTTGCAGTGAATCTGCAGATCAATGTGGAGGAAATTTGATCTCTTTACATTGAGTGTTCCTTTCCATAAACATGCTTTATCTCTGCTTACATTTAGATTTCCTTTAATGCCTCAATAAAAATTTAAAATATTCTCCCTAGTGGTCTTCAGCTTATTTCTTAATGTTTTTTCCTGGGCATTTCTTATCAATAGATGCTATTTTTCATAGTATCTTTTTTTTTCTATGTTAATTTTTTAATTTTATTGACACATAATGAACTTACAATGTTGTGTTAATTTAAAACTTTTGTTTGTTGCTGGTATTCTGAAATGCACTTTATTTTTGAACGCTGATTGTTTTCCTCCAACCAAGAACTTTTTTATTAATAACTTTAGTTCAGTTCAGTCACCCAGTCGTGTCCGACTCTTTGTGGCCCCAAGGACTGCAGCACGCCAGACTTCCCTGTCCATCACCACCTCTCGGAACTTACTCAAACTCATGTCCATTGAGTCAGTAATGCCATCCAACCATCTCATACTCTGTCGTCCCCTTCTCCTCCTGCCCCCAATCCTTCCCATCAGGGTCTTTTCCAATGAGTCAACTCTTAGCATGAGGTGGCCAAAGTACTGGAGTTTCAGCTTCAACATCAGTCCTTCCAATGAACACCCAGGACTGATCTCCTTTAGGATGGACTGGTTGGATCTCCTTGAAGTCCAAGGGACTCTCAAGAGTCTTCTCCAACACCACAGTTCAAAAGCATCAATTCTTTGGCACTCAGCTTTCTTTATAGTCCAACTCTCACATCCATACATGACTACTGGAAAAACCACAGCTTTGACTAGACGGACCTTTGTTGACAATTAATAACTTATATGTAAATAATTTATTAATAAAACCATAGTCAAAGCTATGTGAGATGAACCACACAGAAGGCTGAGTGCCAAAGAATTGATGCTTTCGAACTGTGGTGCTGCAGAAGACTCTTGAGAGTCCCTTGGACTGCAAGGAGATCCAACCAGTCCATCCTAAAGGAAATCAGTCCTGAATAGTCATTGGAGGACTGATGCTGAAGCTGAAGCTCCAATTCTTTAGCCACCTGATGCAAAGAACTGACTCACTGGAAAAGATGCTGATGATGGGAAAGACTGAAGGCGGGAGGAGAAGAGGGCGACAGAGGATGAGATGGTTGGATGGCATCACTGACTCAATGGACATGAGTTTGAGCAAGCTCCAGGAGATGGTGGAGGACAGAGAAGCCTGGTGTGCTGTAGTCCATGGGGTCACAAAAAGTCAGACATGACTGAGCGACTGAAAAACTATCTGTAGATTACACTGAATTCTCTATGTAGCTAATTATATTTTCTGCAAATAATGCCAGTTCAGTTTTTTCTTCTTCAACCCTATATTTTTCTTACCAAACATTAGGCAATGTGTACATATTTAATGGAAGTTTTGATAGCAGACATCCTTGTTTCATTACAGCTCTTAAAGGTTTCACATCTCACCTTGGGTATAATACATGCTGTAGATTTTATACAGCTACTGTTTATGACATTAAGAAAGTTCTCTTCTATTTCTAAATGTTCTAAGTTTTTTCTTTTTCATGAATGGATACTAAATTTTATATATTTTTGCAACAGACTACATTTTCTAGTCTACGTTTTTAAAATAAACACGGATTGGCCATAAAGATCACATTTTATTTTTACTTATTTTGTTTACTATGGTCTCATAAAAAGAGCTGGGGAATCTTCCAGTTCCTCTTTTTCTATCCCAAGTCTGTATTTTTTTTTCTAACAGTGTTTGTTAGAACTTGTCAGCAAAACTATTTGAACTTAAAGTTTTCTAAGATTTTGACAACTTTTTTTCTTAATCATTAGAAAGCTATTCAAGTTTCCTACTCTTAAGCCTGGATAGTTTTATAAGAATTTACCCATTTTACCTAAATTATCAAATTTGTTGGTATAAAGTGATCCATATTTTATCTTATTGTCTATCAAATCTACAGTGATGTCCCTTTTTCATTTCTGCTGATTATTTATGGCTTCCTCTTTTTTTTTTTTTTTAACCACTCTTCCCTTTAGGTAGTCATGAGTCAGAGCCCCAGGCTCATGCACCACTGAAGCCTTTCAGACACCCACACAGCCTTCCAGATCAGATGCTTCTTCACAGATGATTAGCAAGCCTAAAACCTGAGTATGTTGCTTGGGGACAAATAAGTTTCAGAAAGAATTAGCGTGGGCCTTCATTTTTGACATTAGATGGTAAATACCCCGTGTGCTGTATTGTGCTGTCATGTTCAACACTTTGCAACCCCACAGACTGTGGCCCATCAGGCTCCTCTGTCAATGGAATTTTCCAGGCAGGAACACTGGAGTGGGTTGACATTTTCTACCCCAGGGCATCTTCCCGACTCAAGGATCAAACCCATGTCTCTTGTGTCTCCTGCATTGGCAGGCAGATTCTTTACCACTGCACCACCTGGGCTTCCCAACTACTCTATGAGATGGGTCTGTAATTATCATAGCTAAGGAAACTGAATGTCATGGTGGTTAGTGTTTCAAACCAAAGCTACACTGCTAGTACATAAAGAACTCAAATTCTACCATGTCTTACTCTTTTTCTCTTCTCTTCTTTTAAACCTTATTTTTAATTCAGCCATTTACTAGCCAAAGTGTCTTCAATATGTAGCAAGTTACATCTTCATCCATAAAATAGTTTTTAACATTTTTCCAATCTGAGTATGGAGAGACAGACAAACACGTACACCAATTCAGACTATACTCAGCAACTTGCTGTTACTATATATAGAATATACTTTCACAAAGTACTACCATTCTTAATGGCTCTTAATGAGAGCATGGTATTCATAGTATACCTTCATGCTTGTTGAATGACTGAAAAATTGTGAAATAAAGACCCAAAGAAAAAAAAAAAAAAAAAGACCCAAAGGTACACTTCCTTATAGTTATGATACAGTGTATTCCAAGCCAGCCATGTCTCCCCCTCCCAATCCCCGACTCCCATCCTTTCAATGTCCTCCCTTATTCCCAACCTACAGAACGGCAGGGAACCAGCAGCTTCACAGATGGTGCTTTACAGCTTGATGCTAAGCAGATGTGGGAAGCATCTTTCTGTCATCATCTACTCAGAACTAACCAACAGTGTCTGAGGTCTTCCTCAGGTCTTGTCCAGGCAGCCCTGAGAGAAAAGCTCTAATCAAAAAAAAAAAAAAAAAAAAAACCTCTTATTCACAACATAGTACTGATTATTTTGAAAAATCTATACCCTATTCTCTCCATGAGAAAAAAATTTGTAGGCCACAGCAGATACAGCATCTCACTCGTTAAATACAAAGTTCAGTATTACAATCAGCATCTATGAGTTTCTCCATCTTAGTCCCCTCTTCTGCCACCTGGCTGCAGCTCCTAAACAAGAGGTAACAGTGCCACTTACTGTTAGACTCATCACATTACAGTTTGAAACCAGTTCCTCAATTTTGGATTCTAAATGCCAAGTGCAATTATCAGGAAAAGTAACAGTTGACCTTTGAGAGCTTACTAAGTACCAGAAATTATGCTGAGTGCTCTGTAGCCATAATCTCACTTCAGCCCTAGAACAAACCTAATTTTTATTTTGTGGTTATTAAGTGGTTTTATGAAAATATTCCAGGGTTAAGAATCCAATCACCTAGATCAGACCCTCTGGCCAAATTCATTCAGCTGCCTGTCTTTGTACATTCCACAAGATAGGAATTATTTTTAACATGTTTAAATGGTTGGAAAAAAATCAAAAGAATATTTCATAACATGCAAAAATTAAACTCAAGTTTCAATCTCCATATCTAAAGTTGGAATACAGCATTCTCATTTGTCTACATATTTTCTATGGCTGCATTTGTACTGCAGTAGAGGAGTAATTACAATGGCTAAAAAATGTCAACTTCTGACCTAGATTCTAATCTGGATACACCACCTGAGCAAACCACAAAACTGATCCTCACTTTAATAAAGTGGGGGTGATACCTACTTGGAGTTTTAGGAATGTTAGTGCTTTAACACACAGTATCTCAAGACAGCAGCAGAATTTGACATAATTGCTTTAAAATGTTCAAAAGGAGCTCATAATTTCCATCTGCAAACTTCCTTCCTCAGTCTAATACCATGTGATGTATAAAATAAGAATTTGGGGGTTAAAATATCAGATTCCACTCTTGACTCTGTTACTTACTACCTATGATTTCTTAAATATATGATGCCACAGCAGCAGCAGCAGAGAGGTATAAAGTATGAAGGTTTAGGCTATGAAACTAGAATATTTCAATCCTGGCTTTGCCACTCACTTGCTTGGTGATCTTGGATAAATGACGCCCCTCTGAGTCTCCACTCCCTCATCTGAAACATGGTGTAAAAATCATGATTTTAATGTGTTGTTTTTAAAACGGCTTTTCATATATTAACTGATTAGAACAGTGCCAACTAAGTGCTTTATATGCATGCTATTGATGTATGTTACAACTTGGGCAGGGTGCCCCAAAATATTTCCAATGGCATACTGAACTAAGACATGGCCAATACAAGAGCGACACTCTGACCACCCTCTTAACCCCAATTCCCCCAACCCGACCCCTGCACCGTTTCCCCCAAAGCAAAAAACAAACCTTTCCCTCACCACAGTGAAGGGAAAAGACACCCTTATCACCTGAGATAAAGAATTTGAACGGAAAAGCCTATATAAATAAACCTTGTTACCTCTTTATTACTCCAAGCCCAAATTGTTTAGATTCTTCATTGAGCACCTGCCAATTCCTCACAAATTCAGTGTTTGTCTAAAGAATATAAATGCTCTGGCTACTTCTTAGGTCCTACTGTTGAGACCTCTGTGTATAGGAATTAAAATTTTCTCCTATTAATTTGTCTTGTGTCAGTTTTATTATTAGCCCAATCACAAGAACTCAAGAGGGAAAATTCCCCTCTCTCCCCAACACTTCCTATCAGATTTAGGATAGAACAAACTCCTTTCCTTGGCCTTCTAAGTCCTGTAACCTGCCACCATCTGCTTCTCTAGCTCCAACCTCCTCCCTCCCTGTGGTGTGGCCCTAACAGCCTTTTCCCTCAAACTTATGCCAACTTTTATCTCAAGAGACACTTGTACTTGCTGTTTCCTGCGATCTCAGGACAGGTCTTTTCTCTCAAATACAACACAGCACAGTTGAAATGGTCTTCCACAACTCTTAACAATTTCAAACACAGACACAACTTGAGAATATAATGTGGATAAGGCATTTTGAGTAGGAAACAGAAATATATTAGAAGCAAGATTCTTGTTATAATGGCTGAATGGTTAATGCAAGAATTTATGCTTTCAAAAATTAACCTATTTGTGTTCATTTTCCTTCCTACTCTTCATACCCCCAGGAACTAAACCAGTATCAGGAATAGAGGACCACAATATCCACTAAATGAAGAGAGCAAATAAATGGACTTAAACAGAGGGGTGGACCACCTCCTTCCATACATTAACATGTTGGGATCTGTCATATTCTTACAGAATCTTCCCCCTGCCCCCCGCCAGCTAATGGCCCAGCTGAAATCAGGAATGCCACCCCTAACTTCTCCCTCTCTGCTGGTCAATTTTTTTTTTTTTTTTTTTGGAGACAACTCCCAGACAGTAGTACAGAAAGACTTAACACTCAGGAACTGTTAGCACACATGTTCTCCATTCATACCATCAAAGAAGCTGGTTTGTATAGAATGAAATTAACAGAAAAGTCAGAAAGGAGGGACAAAGCGTCTGGACCAGGTTTGAGTCCCAATTGCCCTAAAGAACCTCCAAGTCCTCTTCATGGTTTGGATGTTTAACTTACCCCTCAATCATGTAACACATGATTTCAATAATCATGTGTTAGGGATTTCATAAATCCTTAATTTCATAAATTTAAAAGGATTTCATACTCCTTTCAACAAATTCATCTTTTGCTTAAACTAGTACAAGTAGAGAGTACTGACTAATGCAATCCTTTATCCTATGGCACAGCAGTCACCTACAAACTTCTTAAAACCAATTTCAGGGCCCCACTCCAGAACAATGAAACCAGAATCCTTGTAGTCTGGGTCCCAGCACTGGTAATCTCAAGAGTTGCCCTGGTTATATCTCCAGATATTTCACTTCAAAGTATCAATCTAAAGGAATATTCATTATGATCAGGTGTGCAAAGATGTATCTTAATCCTCACAGAGTCTTTGCATACACTTTGAAATTTGTAACAACTATCAGACCACTGGTGTTTTTTCATCCCATTGTAACAGTGGGAGTTCACATCAGAATTCTTTAGTTTATGTCAAGTTCTACCCTGACAGATCTGCAAGATCATATCCCCTCAAAGTAAGAATTTAAGATTTCATATGAAATTTTAATCTCTTACTCTTTCTCTCCAACAAACATTATATACAAATAATGTGACTCTCTTAAGGATGTGATAGTGATAATGTGATTCAGTTAGTTTTTTCCATGCAAGGATTTGCAAAATTGGTTTTGTACCTCAGTGTTATAAGAGTGTTGTGGTCAAAGGAGATTCCTTTGGAGAGTTGCTAAAGTGTTATGTCTACCTTATTCTGCCACAGGGAGATGAGGGGGTTTCCTTCCCCCTTCAATTTAAACTTTAAGAGCCCAGACTGTGTCTCCTGGAGTCTATGGAGCCCAAAAATCAATACCAAACACATATCAGGAAAAAACAAATCAGATTTGCCAACTATCTGCCTAACAGAGAGGTTGTCTACTTGAAAGTTACACAGTCCTGTCTGACTCTCTGTGATCCCATGGACTGTAGCCTGCCCGGCTCCTCTGTCCATGGAATTCTCCAGGCAAGAGTACTGGAGTGGGTTGCCATTTCCTTCTCCAGGTGATCCTCCTGACCCAAGGATCAAACCCAGCACTGCAGGCAGATTCTTTAGCAACTGAGCCACTAGGGAAGCCAAATATTTTTTAAGACAGGCAAGAGGCCCATGGACAGAAAGAGAAGAGTGGCCCCACTTGCCAAGAACATCTGTCCCTCGTCTGGCACAGCTTAGGCCCAGTCCAGGAGGGTGTGCGGAACAGGCTATCTACTTGGGAACAGCCTAAACTCCCCAGAATTTTAAAGAAAAGGATAAATGAGTGTTTCACACACAGAATTGACCTATGGCCACTTTAAACTGGACTCTGCCTGTTTATTTGGGAAAAGGCCTTACCATTATCAGGGATCCTTAAGCTTGAGCCTGCACGGGAATCACCTGAGAGCTCTTTAACACAGTTTGTTGAGCCCCACTTCTAGAATTCACTTTAGTATGGCTGGGGTGGACCTGAGAATTTGCATTTCTAACCAGTCCCCAAGTGATGCCAATGCTGCCGGTCTAGCACTATGCTTTGAGAACCACTCAAAGCATATTTCTAAATATGCTTTATTAAGAGGAAGGCTGGTAGAAACCCTCAGATACAAGGCAGACTCTCCATCAAGATTTCAGTGGAAGAGGGCTTGGAGAAAAGAGAAGTGCAGAAATGAAATCTCAGTGCTCAAAACAATAACAACAACAAAATAGCAGAAAGTTGACTTCTTATTCACATGGTGAAGTTAAATCAGCAGGGGTGGGAGAAGGGTGGGACAGAGGGAGGGTGGGGTTAAAATGAAAGGAGGTCCTAGTGTTCAGGCATTCAAGGACCCAAAATGACCAAACTTTTGCCATCTTCAAGTGGCTTCCAAAGTTTTCCTGGGTGTAATCATCAAACCAACAGATGAGATGAGAATGGTGGGTGATATAAGAAACTTTATGGGGCAGGCCTGGATTTGTACATCATATTCCACTGCTAAGAACTCAGTCACATGGCCTCACAGAGATACAGAAGGAATGGAGAACCACAGTTTCTGGCAAGGCAGCATGTCTCAGGGGAGCAAGAATCTCTGGTGGAGATCCAGCGATCTCTGCCACCAAACCTCCTTTTCATGGCAGGCTTCCAGCCTTAAGCAAGTCTGAATCTACGAAATGTAGTACAGATAATTTACATAGACATTTTAATTATTAAAATGAATGTTTGTAACTTAAAGTGATCAAAGGACTTCTTAGTGACTGGATGAAAGTTCTAGGACCCATCCAGGATATGGGTAAGAGGCTGAGACAGTGTTTGCAAGAACAGCCAAGAGAAAAAATGAAACTGTTTTATAATTCTGGGGTTCCTCTCTTTAAACATGTTACACTATTCTTTTTTAGAGATTAAGCAAGTTTTAAGTGAAACAAAGATCTCATAATTTCACATTTATAAAGTCTGATATCCTTTATTATCTATCACTCTTAAAGCAAATGACAAATCTACTTTCCAGGGTTGAAAACCTGCTATCACTGAAGATATCTTCAAAATTCACTGCAACTCTGGAAACAAGGATATTCCACAAATACCTGCACTCTGCTTTTTAAAGTGATCACTCTTAACTAATGTAGGCACACTCATTTACCTATGCTTGCCATACGGTGAAATTAGTGCTGTGACTTCTCACAATTGAGAAAGTTGGAGAATCAAGCTGCTTGTAAGACTTCTAATCTCTTTTGAGACTCTCTAAAAGTGAATTAACTAATGTGTATACCATTCACTGAAGGGGAAAGGAAAAGAAACATCCTTCACGGCCTTTCATTCATTTCGTCAATCAGGACACACAAGGCGGCATCTTTCTCTATAATCTGATCTCTCCTATGACCTGAATTTTCTCTTTGTTGTTCATTCTGTCCCGTACAATTGTTGCTGTCATCAGCATCCATTGGTTCAGTTTTTACTCTCATCCCTGCTTCCGAATGAGGCAAATCATCAGGCAGAGAAGCCAAGCAATTCTGAATCATCTCAATGACTCGTTCAAGATGCTTCTGAAACCTCTCGGCTGTCTCAAGACGTTGACGTTTCTGCACTTCCATCATGACTCTCAAGGTCTCTCTTGCTTGGTGGGGTCGGTATTCATTTATGAGATGATGTACATGTACAAAAAGCAGCTTAAGATCTTCTAGCTTCTCTTCTCGTTTTATACTCCCAGGGCTCCTTATCAAGATATCTAAGAGGTCTAAGAAATTAATAAGGATAGACATATTGAGTTTTCTCAGTTCTTTCTTGTGATCAAACTGCATAGGATGAAGTCGTTCAATACCCTGACTTTCTAAAGGGCGGATGATAAGATCATCACACTGGAACTGGTTGCCAAACATCATGTAACTGTCCTTTATTGGAGGTGGAGGCTTGGGAGCGAGGCCTTCCTGAATATTTTCATCTGTATACTCCTTGATGTACTGCATCGGAGGGGGTGGGAGGGCACTCACTTGCTGTGGCTCACCCATTGTGGAAGATCAAGAACCTACAGAAATAAACCATCAAACAAAAAATAAGAGGAAAACAAAACGTAACAAACACACACACACACACAAATAGACCAAAGATTGAGAGTGGAGCTACAAAACGAACCTGTCACATTCAGTGATTAATGACAGAATATTCTCCCTTTTCTCCCATGGCCGTTTGGTGCCCAGGACAAAATGATCCCCCTAGTCTCTAAAACTAACATTTACAACAGGGAAAAGCTGCTATCCTTTTCTAATTAGCATTATATACTCAATCATTCAAGTACTTTTCCAGCTCTACTTAACATTTTCATCGGCACAAAAAACTACTGTAGTATACAGCTGACCTTCAAAGCTATGGTTCTTCCAGTAGTCATGTACGAATGTGAGAGTCAGACTAAAAAGAAAGCTGAGCACTGAAGAATTGATGCTTTTGAACTGTGGTGTTGGAGAAGACTCTTGAGAGTCCTTTGGACTGCAAGGAGATCCAATCAGTCCATCTTAAAGGAAATTAGTCCTGAATATTCATTGGAAGGACTGATGCTGAAGCTGAAACACCAATACTTTGGCCACCTGATGTGAAAAGACCCTGATGCTGGGGAAGATTGAAGGCAGGAGGAGAAGGGGACGACAGAGGAAGAGATGGTTGGATGGCATCACCGACTTGATGGACATGAGTTTGAGTAAGCTCCAGGAGTTGGTGATGGACTGGGAAGTCTGGCGTGCTGCAGTCCAGGGGGTTGCAAAGAGTTGGACACGACTGAGTGACTGAACTGAACTGATACAGCTGATCACTGGACAATACAGGTTTGAACTTGCAAAGGTCCACTTATATGTGGATTTTTTTCAATAGTAAATACTAGAGTGCTACACGATTTATGGGGCTTCCCTGGTGACTCAGCGGTAAAGAATCCACCTGCCAATGCAGGAGATGTGGCTTTGATCCCTGGGTCAGGAAGATCTCCTAGAGGGAAATGGCAACCCACTCCAGTATTCTTGCCTGGGAAATCCCAGAGGAGCCTGGCGGGCTAGTCCATGGAGTCGCAAGAGTCAGACATGACTTAGTAAATAACTAAAAACAAGATCCATGGCTGGTTAAATCCTCAGATGCAGAACCACAAATATGAAGGAACAGCAGATACAAAAGGTCAATTCTAAAGTTATACTTGGATTCTCAACTGTGCAGAGGCTGGGCATCCCTAAACTCCCAGTTGTTCATGGGTCAACTATATTTTCATCTATAAGTGAAATAGTCTGGATTCCATACCCCTCACCAGTTATGCCTCATTTCTCTATCCTCTCTGCAGCAAAACTACACATGCTGTCTCCTCATCTCATGTTATAATCACTTTTGTTTTATATCACAGATTGATTTCCAAAAGCAAACACCTGTAACTCTAAGGAACGCTGACAAAATTAACACTGCTCTAGTCTAAACAAACTCACATCATCTGAGCTTCTGCGATCCAATTCCACTTCCTTTTTTTCTACAATATACTTTATAATTTTTTATAGATTCACTAACTTTTCTACATCCATTACTGAAGTTTCAAACTCAAATATATCTTCAATAGCCACAATAACCTCTATCTATTCCATTCTAAACTTAGGTATATCATAAAATGAGAAGATCCTGAGTGCTCCTTTAGACTGATCTTACCAGATTTTCAAGATATAATTATACAATCCAACATCAGAGATAGCAAGTAATATACTGGAGGCAGATTCACAGTTGGAATTTGTGAGGTACTAAGGGCAGCTGCAGGGCAGTCCTGAGTTTCCACCAACCTACAGTGGTGAACTGGATTATACTGACAGTCAATAAGGCAGTGGCCATGGGCATCATGAGTTACTCTAACTATATCAAGCTACATTTCACTGCTCTACTAGCTTTCTGTTTATCCATTTTTGTCACTATGCAATCTGGAATCAACCTCCTTCCTCTGTAAATACTCATCAAAGTCATCAACAATCACCACATGACCAAATTCAATGGACATTTTTCTAAAGTGATCTTAATCTCTCAGCAGCATTTTCTTTTCAACCCAGTCCCCTTCTCCCTCAGCTCCTGTGATCTTATATTTATGTTTTCCTCCTACCTTACTGGAGGCTCCCTCTCAGTCTCCTTTACTGCCCCTCCTTCTCTATCCAAATTTTAATGTTGGCATGCATCAGAGGGGTGCCCTAGAGAGTCACAAACTCAAAGGCCAAAGGGAAAAGGCAGGGAACAAAGAGTTACACATGCGGCGACAGGGATTAGAGAGAACAGAGCATCTCCAAGCCAGACCTCAAAGCCTCCAGCCACTAGCATTCACTCATGAATGAAGATTCATTGCACCTTAGTCTTGATTTTTCAAGAAAGAAAGGAAAAACCCAGATTTTTATGGGGAATTTCTCAGTGTTTAAAAATACTAGTAATTAACTTTAGAAACGGTCAAGTACTGTGAAGTCAAAAAGAATTTATCTCTAACAACCTCTAAAACTAGGGGGTCACTAGTTTTAGGCCTCTGTTTTATGTTCCTCCTGTGATGACCTCAGTCAACTGCATAGATTTTATTAGCATTTTTATCAGTGGTTCTCAAACAGGTGTGATTTTTGCCAGTTCAGTTCAGTTCAGTTCCTCAGTCATATCCGATTCTTTGCGACCCCATGAAATGCAGCATGCTAGGCCTCCCTGTCTATCAACAACTCCTGGAGTCCACCCAAACCAATGTCCATTGAGTCGGTGATGCCATCTAACCATCTCAGGCTCTGCCATCCCCTTCTCCTCCTGCCCTCAATCTTTCCCAGCATCAGAGTCTTTTCAAATGAGTCAGCTCTTCACATCAGGTGGCCAAAGCATTGGAGTTTCAGCTTCAACATCAGTCCTTCCAGTGAACACCCAGGACTGATCTCCTTTAGGATGGACTGGTTGGATCTCCTTGCAGTCCAAGGGACTCTCAAGAGTCTTCTCTAACACCACAGTTCAAAAGCATCAATTCTTTAGCACTCAGCTTCCTTTATAGTCCAATTCTCACATCCAAACATGACTGCTGGAAAAACCACAGCCTTGACTAGACAGACCTTTGTTGACAAATAATGTCTCTGCTTTTTAATATGCTGTCTAGGTTGGTCATAACTTTCCTTCCAAGGAGTAAGCGACTTTTAATTTCATGGCTGCAATCACCATCTGCAGTGGTTTTGGAGCCCCAAAAAATAAAGTCTGTCACTGTTCCCAGTGTTTCCCCATCTATTTGCCATGAAGTGATGGGACTGGATGCCATGATCTTAGTTTTCTGAATGTTGAGCTTTAAGCCAACTTTTTCACTCTCCTCTTTCACTTTCACCAAGAGGTTCTTTAGTTCTTCTTCACTTTCTGCCATAAGGGTGGTGTCACCTGCATATCTGAGGTTATTGATATTTCTCCCAGCAATCCTGACACCAGCATGTGCTTCCTCCAGCCCAGCGTTTCTCATGATGTACTCTGCATATAAGTTAAATAAGCAGGGTGACAATATACAGCCTTGATGTAAACCTTTCCCTATTTGGAACCAGTCTGTTGTTCCATGTCCAGTTCTAACTGTTGCTTCCTGACTTGCATATGGGTTTCTCAAGAGGCAGATCAGGTGGTCTGGTATTCCCATCTCTTTCAGAATTTTCCACAGTTTATTGTGATCCACACAGTCAAAGGCTTTGGCATAGTCAATAAAGCAGAAATAGATGTTTTTCTGGAACTCTCTCGCTTTTTCGATGATCCAGCAGATGTTGGCAATTTGATCTCTGGTTCCTCTGCCTTTTCTAAAACCAGCTTGAACATCTGGAAATTCACAGTTCACGTATTGCTGAAGCCTAGCTTGGAGAATTTTGAGCCAGGCCTCCCTACTATTACTTTAATAGTGTGTGAGATGAGTGCAATTGTGTGGTAGTTTGAGCATTCTTTGGCAATGCCTTTCTTTGGGATTGGAATGAAAACTGACCTTTTCCAGTCCTGTGGCCACTGCTGAGTTTTCCAGATTTGCTGACATATTGAGTGCAGCACTTTCACAGCATCATCTTTTAGGATTTGAAACAGCTCAAATGGAGTTCCATCACCTCCACTAGCTTTGTTCGTAGTGATGCTTCCTAAAGCCCACTTGACTTCACATTCCAGGATGTCTGGCTCTAGGTGAGTGTGAGTGATCACACCATCGTGATTATCTGGGTCGTGAAGATCTTTTTTGTACAGATCTTCTGTGTATTCTTGCCACCTCTTCTTAATATCTTCTGCTTCCGTTAGGTCCATACCATTTCTGTCCTTTATTGAGCCCATCTTTGCATGAAATGTTCCCTTGATATCTCTAATTTTCTTGAAGAGATCTCTAGTCTTTCCCATTCTATTGTTTTCCTCTATTTCTTTTCATTGATCACTGAGGAAGGCTTTCTTATCTCTCCTTGCTATTCTTTGGAACTCTGCATTCAAATGGAAATATCTTTCCTTTTCTCCTTTGCTTTTCACTTCTCTTCTTTTCATAGTTATTTGTAAGGCCTCCTCAGGCAGCCATTTTGCTTTTTTGCATTTCTTTTTCTTGGGGATGGTCTTGATCCCAGTCTCCTGTACAGTGTCACGAACCTCCATCCATAGTTCATCAGGTACTCTATCAGATCTAGTCCCTTAAATCTATTTCTCACTTCCACTGTATAGTCATAAGGGATTTGATTTAGGTCATACCTGAATGGTCTAGTGGTTTTCCCCACTTTCTTCAATTTAAGTCTGAATCTGGCAATAAGGAGTTCATGATCTGAGCCACAGTCAGCTCCAACCAGAAGGCATATAGCAAAGTCTGGAGACACTTAGTTGCCACAACTTGGAAAAGGGGTATTACTGGCTTCTAATGGGTAGAGACTGGGAATGCTGTAAGCATATAATGCACCAGGCAGTCCCCCACCACAAAGAATTACTCCATCCAAAGTGTCAATATATTGTGCCAAAGTGGAGAAATCTTGGTCTGTAGCTGAGTCTTGGGTTTGTTTTTTTTTTTAAACTGAAGTATACTTCATTTACAATATTGTGTTAGTTTCAAGTATACAGCAAAGTTATTCAGGTTTTTTTTCAGATTACATTCCATTATATGTTATTACAAGATGATGAATATAATTTGCTGTGCTATACAGCAAATCCTTGCCGCTTATTTATTGTACGTACAAGACTTTGTTAATCTCACACTCCTAATTTACCCCTCTTTCTCCCTCTACCCTTTGGCAACCAGAAGTTTCTTTTCTATGTCTGTGAGTCTGCTTCTATTTTGTTTATAGATTCATTTTTATTATTTTTAGATTTCACATATAAGTGATATCATATAATATTTATCTTTCTCTTGATTCATGAGTTTTGATCTCCTGTCCAGACTGCCTCTGGGCTCTCTGTGGATACTTCATAGGGCATTCAAACTTAAAAAAAAAAAAAATTTGACTCCATCTACAATACACCCTCTAAATTTGCTCCTCTCATAGCTTCTAAAGCTTCTAATCTTTCCTATCTCAGTAAAGTGTCCCCATTTTCCACCTAGTATTCCCAGCCAGAAACCTAAATTTTATCTTAATGCTCCTTTTTTACCAACCTCCTCTCCTCACCATCACTGCCAAGTCCTGAGATCCCCTGGAGTAGGAAATGGCAACCCACTCCAGTATTCTTGCCTGGAAAATTCATGGACAGAGGAACCTGGCAGGCTGCAGTTCACGGGGCTGCAGAATAGCTGGACTCAACCGAGCATGCACACAGGCACTCTGATTCCAAACCCCTGCTATCTCAAATTCATCAGTTCTGACCGATACACCACTCCCTCTTATCTGGAACACAAGGGCTTTGCAGGGATCTTTTTGTTTCCACTACAGTTCATCTATATAATAGCCAGCCTAATTCTCATACCACATTCCCTTTTACTTATATCCTAGCAATACTGTCTTCAAGTATTCTCATACAATTCTTTATACCAACCTCTTCTGCCTCTGGGTCTTTTCATGTGATTTTCTTCCTGCTTCAGGCACTAGCTTAAAAAAGTCACTTCTAAAGATATAACTTCTCTGATTATTCATAAAAAGCAGACCCTGTCTTCCCCCTTTTATTCTCTTCATCAGTATCTGATCTGTGTCCCCAACCAGACTATAAACTCTATGAAGGCAAGGACTATGACTATCACAGTTCTCACTGCGTTCAAAACCATGCACATAAGCTTCATAAGTATTTGTTGGTAGCTGCATTCATTTCACAAGAGCTTCAAATCAAAGGGAATTTGAAAGCAGGTACAAACATCTTTAATGTGTATTTACTCCTTCAAGTATTTAATGTTTGTCTAATATATGACAATAATGATTATGATGACAGGTAATACCTGAGTGCATACTATGTGCCAGAGACTGTTCTAAACTTCTCTCACGGTTATGAGAAATCTGAGACAAGAACGGTGAGCTTTCTATTTCAGGGATGAGATCACTGTGGCTCAGAAAGATTGATTCACTTGTGTAAAGGAAGTAGCCAGAGCCAAAAGACTCATATACTACATCATACTATCTTTCAAAGATAAATGAGAAACACTGCCTCCATCCTAGTGTTCTTTACAATCTATCGAGGAAAACAGACAAAAAATAAATAACTGTACGTTTTAAGGGTACTACAAAAGACCAACAGATCTGACTACCAAAAATCAATCTAAAAATGTATGGGGAAATACATCAGAAGCAAAATTAAAAAGATAATCCTGTTTTTCGGGAAAAAGAATGCTTGCAAGCTAACAGGGGTAAATACTAAAAATTTAATTATGATTTTTTTTTTAAAACATGTTTTCTGATTCCACTCCTATGAGAAGAAAAGCTCTATGACTTCATATTGCCTTTTATTCACAACTCTACCTCTAGCACCTTAAGCAATGGCTAGAAGGTGCTAAATCTTCAATAAGGATCCACTGAGTTTTTTTTTTAACCTGTATCTTAAAAAAAAATAATAGAAAAATAGGCAAAAGATGAAGAAAATGCAAATGCTGAATAAAAGCAGGAAAATATTCAAAATAATACACTGCTAAAAGCAAATTTTTAAAAGAATCCTTTTTGAAACAATCCCATTCACCATTGCAACAAAAAGAGTAAAATACCTAGGCATAAACCTACCTAAGGAGACTAAAAGACCTGTATACAGAAAACTATAAGACAAGATGAAAGAAATTAAGATGACATAAATAGATGGAGAGATATATCATGTTCTTTGATTGGAAAAATCAATATTGTGAACATGACTATATTACCCAAAGCAATCTACAGAGTCAACACAATCCCTATCAAATTACCAACAACATTTTTCACAGATCCACAACAAAAAATTTTACTGTTTGTATATGGAAACACAAGAGACCGTGAATAGCCAGAGCAATCTTGAGGGGAAAAAGAGGGAGTTGGAGGAACCAACCCTCCTAAATTCAGACTATACCACATAGCTATAGTACTCAACAGTATGGTACTGGCACAAAAACAGAAACACAGACCAAAAAAACAAGAAAAAAAGCTCAGAGATAAACCTTCGCACCTACTGGGCACCTTATCTTTGACAAAGGAGGCAAGAATACATAAGAGAAAAGACAGCAACTTCAATAGGTGGTGCTGGGGAAACTGGACAGTTAGCTACATGTAAAAGAATGAAGTTAGAACACTTCCTAACACCATACACAAAAATAAACTCAAAATGGATTAAAGACCTACACATAAAGTCAGAAACTGTAAAACTATTAGAGTAAAACATAGGCAAAACACTCACTGACTTGAATTACAGCAAGATCCTCTTTGACCCATCTCCTAGAGTAATGAAAATAAAAACAAGAGTAAACAAATGGGACCTAATTAAACTTAAAAGCTTTTGCATAGCAAAGGAAACTATATACAAGGTGAAAAGACAACCCTCTGAATGGGAGAAAATAATTCAAATGAAACAACTGACAAAGGATTAATTTCCAAAATATACAAGCAGCTCATGCAGCTCAACAACAGAAAAACAAACAACCCAAAGAGTGGGCAGAAGACCTAAACAGACATTTCTCCAAAGACGACATACAGATGGCCAACAAACACATAAAAAGATGCTCAACATCACTCATTATTAGAAATGCAAATCAAAACTATAATGAGGTATCACCTCATACCAACTACAACGGCCATCACTTAAAAATCGATGAACAATAAATGCTGGAAAGTCTGTGAAGTAAAGGGAACCCTCCTGCACTGTTGGTGGGAATGCAAAATGATACAGACACTACACAGAACGGTATGGAGATTCCTTAAAAAAACTAGGAATAGAACTGCCGTATGACCCAACAATCCCACTACTGGGCATATATCCTCAGAAAACCGTAATTGAAAGAGACACAAGTACCCCAGTGTTCACTGCAGCACTTTTTACAACAGCTAGGACACTGAAACAACCTAGATGTCCACTGACAGATAACTGGATAAGGAAGTTGTGGTACATATACACAATGGAATATTACTCAGCTATAAAAAGGAACGCATATGAGTCAGTTCTAATGAGATGGATGAACCTAGAGCCTATTATACAGTGAAGTCATAAAGTCAAATATTGTACATTAATGCATGTGTATGGAATCTAGAAAGATGGTACTGATGAACCTATTTGTAGGGCAGCAATGGAGATGCAGGCATAGAGATCAGACTTGTGGACACAGTGGGGGAAGGAAAGGGAGGGACAAGATGGAAACACGTACAATATGTAAATGTACTATATAGATAGCAAGTGGGACTCTGCTGTGTGACACAGGGAGCTCAACCTAGTGACAACCTACAGGGGTGTGATGGGGTGGGAGATGGGAGGGGAGTTCAGGAGGGAGGGGACTTATGTATACCTGTGGCTGATTCATGTTGATATATGGCAGAGGTCAACACAATATTGTAAAGCAATTATCTTAAAATTAAAAAAAGAAAAAAAAAGGCAAAAAATCCCCACATATATGTAAAATAGCTAATGAGAAGTTGCTGTATAACACGGGGAGCTCAAATCTGGTACTCTGTGACAACCTAGAAATGTGAGATGGGGTGGGGGGAAGGTTCAAGGGAGAGGGAACATATGTATACTTATGGCTGATTCACAGTTGCCAACACAGTATTGTAAAGTGATTATCCTTCAGTTAAAAATAAATTAAAAAAAAAGATCCTTTCCATCTAAGACTATCAAGATTTCAAATACTCCATCACTTAACAAATAGAACACTTTCTATGCGGCAGGTGCTGGATTCCAGCACAGGTCACACTCTACCTTTCAGCTTCTTCAGAGTAGTCATGCCAATTTTACAAGCAAGCTCTTAGCTACTCTGGCCCTGCAGGGAAGTCTTCTGCGGTGGAAAACATTCATTCCCCTCAGGTCCCACAAAACACCATCACAGCCACCATATAACACTCTAAGGTGGCAAGCCAGTACCACCAAGAGAATATAGGGAATTCTCACACACAACTGACAGGAAAGGAAACAAATATGCTTACTTGGAATTTAATGTGACAGTATCAAACATTGTAATGCTGATATTCTTTGACCCAACAATCCTTTTTATTATTTTATTTTATATTGGAGTATAGCTGATTAACAACACTGTTGCTGTTGTTCAGTCGCTAAGTTGTGTCTAGCTCTTTGCGACCCCATGAACTGCAGCACCTCAGGCCTCCCTGTCCTTCACTATCTCCCAGAGTTTGCTCAAATTCATTTCCATTGAATCAGTGATGCTATCTAATCATCTCATCTTCTGCCACTCTCTTCTCCTCTTGCCCTCAATCTTTCCCAGCATCAGGGTCTTTTCCAATAAGTCAGATCTTTGCATCAGGTAGCCAAAGCATTGGCGTTTCAGCATCAGTACTTACAATGAATATTTAGGGTTGATTTCTTTTAGGACTGACTAGTGACCCAACAATTCTATTTCTAGAAATTTATCCTACAAAAATATTGGTACAAGTACACAAATCTGTGTATCAGGATATTTAATGCAGCACTGTTTGAAAAGAGCAGGAAAAGCTGGAAATAGTCCATACCTTCACTCATATGAGGGCTGGGATAAAATGTGTATACATACACAATGTGGCTATTAAGAAAAAAGTGGTGAAAGTACATGGAATGGAGGGTTATAAATACTGTATACTGTTTCATTTATTTACAACACACTTATGATAGTTGCAAATAGTTAGAGCCAATGTTTTAAAACTTTCAAAAATTCAACTTTTCGGCTTATGAATAGTATAAAGAATATTCCATCCATATTCTTCAAATTCTCCAAATGTTAACATTTTCCCTCATCTGCCTTATTGGTCTCTCATCTCTTTATCTAAAATACTTCAGTGGGTATCTCCCAAATAAGAATGTTCTCTTATAACCACATAATTACCAAAATCGGAGAATTAGCAAACATCTGGCACTTCAAAATAAACCTCATACAGCCTAGGTTTCACCCCTTCAAGACTTCTCAGATTGGAATTCCTGTTTTGTGCTTCCCAGCACCTTGTGTAATCCTCTACTTACACTGAAATTCCCAAAGGGCAACTAAGAGACAGGTATCATTGTTTTATATCCTCTCTTACTTAAGCTTCAAACTAATCCTATGAGTTAAGTACTACTATCAATTCCATTTTAGAGATGAGGGTCCCAAGTCTGTCTCACCAAGGAGAAGTGTCTGCAATCAGATCAAAGGGCCAGGAAATGGCATAGCAGGAATTCTAAACCTTGGTTGTTATGGTTGCACAGCACAAGCTCCTTTAAATCAGTAAACAATGAAGCATCTGACAGTACAAAAGGAAACTGACATACAACAGAAATCATGTTTGTTTATACCACCACTTCTCCAAACTAAACTTGTCAGAGGCAACGGAGGTTTTTCGTAAGACACGCGCCAGGCATCATAGCTTATATCACACTGAAGATCCACCTTCTAGTGTTTGTTCCGTTCTGACGGATTTAACCAAAAAAAAAAAAAAGGTATTCTAGGGTCTTATCTCCAGACGTTCGACTCGTCTGCCTACTGTGAATGGAGCCGCTGGAATGCTGTTTTTAAAACCTCCCCAGAAGATTTAATGAATGACGCGTGGGACCTAACTCCTTCCCCGTCTCCCATTAAATCTTTTGATTTCAGGAATGTTCCCTGAGGAAGAAGGGCGAGACTGGTTAGGGACAAGGCCGGAGAGAGGCCAGAAGACGTGGCGAAGCCACACAGCTCGGCAAACCAGCACGCGGGCCTAGAGCTCAGGTATGCCAACCTCCCGCCGGGCTCGGCCTCCCGACCGGAGGAAGCCTAGAGCCCGCCGCGCAGAGGGTACCTTCCCAGGGGCGGCCAACCACCCCACCTACCCCTGACCCCGGCTCCGCGAGATGCGGGGAGGTCGCGCTCTCTGAGGGACGCCGGAGAGGAAGGCGGGCGAACGTACCCAGCACCAGGCCTCCCCGGACTCCCAGCCCTCCAAAAGGAAGCCGCGGGGTCCGGAAAAAGAAACGTACGAGGAAATGAGGCCCAAGCCGTCGCCGCCCACTTACTTCAGCTCTGAGCTTACACTGGCAGCCGCCTTCTCCACCTCAAGCCGAAATCCAACTTCCGGCCTCCACTTCCAGGAAGAAGCCGCTGATGCTGTCCTTTGATTGGCTGGAAAGAGCTGTCCTTTAACTGAGGCTCTAGTCCCGCCTCTGTGACGGTTGGCTCACAATTTCGCCGGCGCATATTCCCCCTCCCCAGCCACCCGTCTCCCCCTACGTTCCCTCTGGCACCTCCCACCCTTCCCGTGATTCGGCAGTAGCCACAGGGTTTGGGGGCGCGGAGGATGTGTGTTATCAATAAAAGCAGCTACTCTTTGCTTTCTTTTTCTGTTCTCCTGAATATTCACTGGAAGGACCAATGCTGAAGCTGGAGCTCCGATACTTTGGCCGCCTGATGTGAAGAACTGACTCACTGGAAAACACCCTGATGCTGGGGAAGATTGAAGGCAGGAGGAGAAGGGGGTAACAGAGGAAGAGATGGTTGGATGACATCACCGACTCAAAGGACATGAGTTTGAGCAAGCTCCTGGAGTTGGTGAAGGACAGGAAGGCCTGGCGTGTTGCAATCCATGGGGTCGCAGAGTCGGACACGACTGAGCGACTGAACAACAACCATTTAATATCGTCAAAATCAAGTCAGTATTTGGATACCAATTATCTGAGGATCCAGTAAAGTCCACCCCTTTGTGACTGGCTGTATCAGTCAGTCTGATGCTGGATGTATCTATTAATCATCTTTTAATCTATAGTTTCCTTCCTCTACCTCAATCTCCCCCACCCACAGTCAATTTATTTGTTGAAGAAGTCTGTTCACTTTTGAGCATACCCCAGTCAGGCTTTTCTCCCTTCATTGAGACCAATGTGACATACACTGTGACCTCCAGTGGGCATTCTTAGTCCTCATCTTAGTCTACTCTCAGCAGCGTATGGCACACTTGATCACTTGAATTGCCCTGGGACTGAGTTCTCTGTTCTTAGTGGGATGTCATCCAGGTGATAATACTCAAGTGGTATCTAGATCCCAGCAACACCCTGTGCTTTGCACTCAGACCCTCCTATTCAACAGTATTACACATCTTTATTCGACTGCAAAGTCTCAAACATAAAGGTTCATCTTTACTCTTCTTTCTCCCATACTCTATTCAAAACTAGGGTATCAGTCTTTTGTATTAGTTCTATGTGGAAATAAGTAAAAATTCTAAATATAATTAATTTTCACCATCCGCACTGCCTCCATCCTCATCCATGACACCATAATCTTCCCCTGACTTCTGAGATAACCTCCTAAATGTCAATAGTTTCCTTGCTTCCACTTTTGTCCTTCCTTAGCTTATTTAAGAGTTGGACATGACTTAGCGACTGAACTGCAACAACAAAGCCTATTTTATCACACTGTCTTAAATATGACTGATCTGACTACTCTTCTCAAAGCTCTCCAAGGCTTCACATTCATAATAAAATCTAATGTCCTTACCATGGCCTATAGAAAGTGCTACAAAAATCTAGTTCTTGGCTACTTCCCCAATATTTCCTACCATTTTTTCCATGCTCAATCTTCTCCACATACAGGATTTCTTTCTTTCCCTTGAAATTTTCAAGTCTACTTCTGCCTAAAGGCCATTGCATTTGCCTAGGACTCTCTTTCCACAGATATTCACATGCCTCACCTCCTCACTTCATGCAGGTTTCTGGTCAAATGTGACCTTGTCGAATTGGTCTTCCCTGGATACTCTATACAAAGTGGCATGCCCCAATCATTTTCTTGGGGAATGTCCCTAATTCCTTTACTATGCATTATCCGTCCTTCACAGAATCTGTTATCATCTGATATCATATTATGTAGTATATGATTTGTTTATATTTATTGTCTTTTCTTTCCCCATCAAAATAAAAGATTCATCATCATAGCGTCTTTGTTTCATTCACTGCTGCATCATCAGTACCTGGAACAGTACCTGAAATTGGCCAGTACTCAATGAACGTCCTTTTCATTATAGGGGACTGGAATGCAAAAGCAGAAAGTCAAGAAACATCTGGCGTAACAGGCAAGTTTGGCCTTGGAGTACAGAATGAAGCAGGGCAAAGACTAATAGAGTTTTGCCACAAGAACGCACTGGTAATAGCAAACACCCTATTCCAACAACACAAGAGAAGACTCTACACGTGGACATCACCAGATGGTCAACACCGAAATCAGATTGATTATATTCTTTGCAACCAAAGATGGAGAAGCTCTATATAGTCAGCAAAAACAAGACCGGGAGCAGACTGTGGCTCAGATCATGAACTGCTTATTGCCAAATCCAGACTTAAATTGAAGAAAGTAGGGAAAACCACTAGTCCATTCAGGTATGACCTAGATCAAATCCCTTATGAGTATACAGTGGAAGTGACAAATAGATTTAAGGGACTAGACCTGATAGACAGAGTGCCTGATGAACTATGGACAGAGGTTCGTGACATTGTACAGGAGACAGGGATCAAGAGAATCCCCATGGAAAAGAAATGCAAAAAAGCAAAATGGCTGTCTGAGGAGGTCTTACAGATAGCTGGGAAGAGAAGAGAAGCGAAAAGCAAAGGAGAAAAGGAAAGATATTCCCATTTGAATGCAGAGTTCCAAAGAATAACAAGGAGAGATAAGAAAGCCTTCCTCAGCGATCAGTGCAAAGAAATAGAGGAAAACAACAGATTGGGAAAGACGAGAGATCTCTTCAAGAAAATTAGAGATACCAAAGGAACAATTCATGCAAAGATAGGCTCAATAAAGGACAGAAATGGTAGGGACCTAACAGAAGCAGAAGATATTAAGAAGAGGTGGCAAGAATACACAGAAGAACTGTACAAAAAAGATCTTCATGACCCAGATAATCACGATGGTGTGAACACTCACCTAGAGCCAGACATCCTGGAATGTGAAGTCAACTGGGCCTTAGAAAGCATCACTACGAACAAAGCTAGCAGAGGTGATGGAATTCCAGTTGAGCTATTTCAAATCCTCAAAGGTGATGCTGTGAAAGTGCTGCACTCAATATGCCAGCAAATATGGAAAACTCAGCAGTGGCCATAGGTCTGGAAAAGGTCAGTTTTCGTTCCAATCCCAAAGAAAGGCGATGCCAAAGAATGCTCAAACTACCGCACATGCTAGTAAAGTAATGCTCAAAATTCTCCAAGCCAGGCTTCAGCAATACATGAACCGTGAACTTCCAGATGTTCAAGCTGGTTTTAGAAAAGGCAGAGGAACCAGAGATCAAATTGCCAACATCCGCTGGATCATCGAAAGAGCAAGAGAGTTTCAGAAAAACATCTATTTCTGCTTTATTGACTATGCCAAAGCCTTTGACTGTGTGGATCACAATAAACTGTGGAAAATTCTGACAGAGATGGCAACACCAGACCACCTGATCTGCCTCTTAAGAAACTCGTATGCATGTCAGGAAGCAACAGTTAGAACTGGACATGGAACAACAGACTGGTTCCAAATAAGGAAAGGGGTATGTCAAGGCTGTACTTATATGTCACCCTGCTTAGAAATGCTAACTTGGAGGAAGCACAAGAGATCAACATCGTGAGAAAAATGCTAGACTGGAGGAAGACACACCCTTATGGCAGAGTCCCTTGGACTGCAAGGAGATCCAACCAGTCCATCCTGAAGGAGATCAGTCTTGGGTGTTCATTGGAAGGACTGATGTTGAAGCTGAAACTCCAATACTTTGGCCACCTTTTGCGAAGAGCTGACTCATTGGAAAAGACCCTGATACTGGGAAAGATTGAGGGCAGGAGAAGGGCATGACAGAGCCTGAGATGGTTGGATGGCATCACCGACTCAATGGACATGAGTTTGGGTAAACTCCAGAGTTGGTGATGGACAAGGAGGCCTGGCGACCACCATGGGGTCGCAAAGAGTCAGACACGACTGAGCAATTGAACTCAACTGAACTGAACCTGCATACAGATTTCTCAGGAGGCAGGTAAGGTGGTCTGGTATGCCCATCTCATGAAGAATTTTCCAGTTTGTTGGGACCCACACAGTCAAAGGCTTTGGCATAGTCAATAAAGCAGATTTTTTCTAGAACTGTCTTGCTTTTTCTGTGATTCAACAGATATTGGCAATTTAATCTCTGGTTCCTCCAGCTTTTCTAAATATAGCTTGAACATCTGGAAGTTCACAGTTCACATACTTTTGAAGCCTGGCTTGGAGAATTTTGAGCATTACTTTGCTAGCGTGTGAGATGCATGCCATCGTGCAGTATTTTGAACATTCTTTGGCATTGCCTTTCTTTGGGATTAGAATGAAAACTTTTTCCAGTCCTGTGACCAATGCTGAGTTTTCCAAATTTGCTGGAATATGGATTGCAGCACTTTCACAACATCATCTTTTAGGATTTGAAATTTTTATATTAACCTATTTTTTACTATTGAGTTGTAAGAACACACACGTATGCATGTGTATGCGCACACACACACAAGCATAAATGACCCTTGTCAGAAATGTATTTTGTTATTTTTATTTATTTTCTGCTGTAGCTAATCTTTTCACTTTCTTAAGCAGAGGCGTTTAGTTTTGATGATGTCCTAGTTACCAATTGTTTTCTTTTATGGGTCATGCATTTCATGCCCTATTCAATAAATTTTTGCCTAATTCAAGGTCATAGAGATTTTTTTCCCCTGTGTTTTCTTCTATAAGATTTTTTTAGCATGTGGAAGTCCAAATATTCCAGAAAATTTACCCTATTGATTATGTTGGTCTATGAAGATCATCATTGGTAGACAGGTTCATAAACAGTAGTCTCTGAACTCTTATTAATTAATTACATTGTGTCTCTACTTGTTAATAATCCCATACAGAAAAAAAAGGAAGCTATGAAGTTAAATTCTTCATCTCTAGCCCCTGCTTATTCCTGTCAAAAGATTTTTATCAGCTGGTCTATACTGTTTAAACAATGCACTTTGAGTGAGAATAATCACTAATACATTGTTCTCTGCAATCTGCTGTGTAGTTTTAATTCCTAATCGTTGTTTTCGCTCTTGCTGTTGTCGTATGGGTACTAATAACCTTATCACTAATAGTCTTGACAACCCAGACCTGTGTGCAGCAGATGGGCCAGAGTCTGTAGTTTGCTTTGCCTGCTACACCTCTCTGTAGCAGCAGAGGGCAGCATTAACCCTGGTGTTGGAGGACTAGCCCCAGTTTACACTTGTTTTGTAACAGAGTGTGCCGCATATGACGTCCCACTGAGAAACAACGTCATATACAAGTTCAGTATCACTTGCAGGCTGAAGAGCTTGAAAAGGATGTAGAATCCTGTACAAAAAGGCAGGTACACTCTTTTATTTGTTGTACTTACTGATGAAATATTAATAAAATTTGTATTTTAAGGCAGAACAAAAACTTAAACATAGCATTTTCTCTGTGTGTTTGTTTGGGCCTTCCTAATGTGCATTGTGCATTCCCACTACACATTAACCAGAGCTCCTCAAAGATCAGAGTGCCTGCTCAGAGTGCCTGCTCAACAGTAAACATCTATTTTTTCTTTCTGCTGACGCTAGCAATATAACTTCTTAAAAGAATAGTATTCTTTCCCAGCTCCATAGGGGGTTCATGGTGATTTGCTGTTTGCTTTTTATGTGTTTACCTGGACCATGTATCCTTGATGAGTTTTATGTAAAATATCAGTATATGATTTTGATGTATGATCCTTTGTATATGACAATGCCTTTGGCTTCTAACAGAACAGTTCTGAGAATATGCTTCCCCGGGTTATAATCTTCAGTTTGGCTCAAATAAAATTTCCTTATTTTCTTAACTTTACAGTTAATTGAATTTTTGTCGACACTATTACTGTTATTACAATGTAAAATCTACATTTGCATTACTATGTGAAACTTCACCAAGGAAAAGGTAGCTGTGCCATTAGCGTGGGCTTCCCAGGTAATGCTAGTGGTAAAGGACCAGCCTGCCAACACAGGAGACATAAGAGACGAGGGTTCCATCACTGGGTCCAAAGATCCCCTGGAGGAGGGCATGGCAACCCACTCCAGTATTCTTGCCTGGAGAATCCCATGGACAGAGGAGCCTGGTGGTCTATAGTCAGACACAACTGAAGAGTCAGACACAACTAAAGTGACTTAGCATGCACAAATGCCATTATCATACCTGTTTTGGAATCATCACAGAATCTATCCATTTTATTGGCTATTTGATTTATTTTCTAAACACTCCCCAGAAGATCTGGCCTGTATCCAACCCTTTTAAAGTCCACTCAAACATGATTTTCTTCAAAAGTTTTCTCTGAGTTCACCAAAATAAAAATTACTCCTATACCCACTCACAGCCTCTTTTCTATACTTACAGCACATCTCTGCCTTAAGTTGCATTTTTTTTCTTTTTGGGGGGTGGGAGGAAGGAAGGATTTATTAAGTAAGGAGAACACGGGTATCTTTCCCAAAGCAGTGTCTCCTGAGTTGTCATTATGCACCTGCTTTTTTTCTGTGGCTGTAGCTAAGTCCCCAACTTATCTGGGCATTAGCTCTGACAATTTCTAGTATTGCCTCACATATAACCAGTGCTGAATATATTTTTGTTGAAAGATGGGCATCAATGAAGAGTTCCTTGGTTGCCCAGTGATTAGGATTCTGGACTTTCACTGATGTCGCCCAGGTTCACTCCCTGGTCAGGGAACTAAGATCCCCACAAACTTTGCAGTGTGGCAAAAAAAAAAAAAAAGTGTAAAGATGAGTATTGAACAAAATTAAAAGAAATGAAAAAACTACATGTTTCCTAAATGACAGTTGTGTACATATATGAGCTTCCAGCTTTCAGAATCACTTTAGGGCTGGAACCAAGGTAAGCCTCAGGTGCAAAATTAAGGAAAAGGAGAAAAACTCAGTAAGCAAGATAAATAAAAACAGTCTTTTAAAAACAACTATTAAAGGAAAAAATCAATCACGGATAAAACACACCACTTTTAAATAGTCAGGATCAGCAGTGTATATTCCACTATTTGTTTTTGTTTTTTTTTTAATTTGTTTTTATTAATTTTTGGCCATACCTCGCAAACATAGTTTCCTGACCAGGGATCAAACCTGCGCCTCTTGCAGTGGAAGCACAGAGTTTTAACCACTGGACTGCTAGGCAAGTCCCCACATACCACCCGTTTAAACAGGAGAGGTCCTTTCATGAAACTATGTCATTCAACGACTGGAATTATTTTCCTGAAGGCATCCGGGACAATACATTTTCAGGCAGGTTTTTAGAGCTTACTGATGAATTCCTTTTCTAATTATTTCATTCGTTTACTCATCCATTTTTTATTGTTTATCTACTAAATGTCAATTACTGCCCTCGCAGCTGCAAATAGTATGGTCCAATCCATTGCAAGCCCAGATGTTGCTCCTCTGCAGTTATCTGAGAAAGTCTTTACCCACTTGGTTCCTGTCTCAGGTCCAAACTAAACTTCTCTTAGAACCTTGGGCCTCCAAAGGACAGAGGCAGCTTTTATGTGTTTAAATCACTATGGCCTCCTTTACCCCATGCAGATTCCAGTCTCTGTGACTTGCCCAGGACTTGATTATCTTTCTTCTGAGTCTACTTTCCTTTGTCTCCTTATTATCTTCTCTAGAGGAGGTGGCCACAGCACATTACACTAACATAGTGTCACAGATTGTATTCTCCAATGAGCAGATTTTGAGATAGTTTTGAGCAATAAGGAGAACTCCTAGGAGCAGCACCTCAGGAAGAAGCAGGAATGCACAGAGGGAGAAACTGAGCTGTGATACAGGTCCCACCAGCAGCTCCTGAACCAGAGTGTCCTTGGGCTACAACACCCAGACCTTTACCTCCTTCAGTTCTTCCTATGTGCCTTGGATGAGGAACCTAGCCAACTTCCAAACTCACTGCCAGCTGAAGGCTTTCTGTGGGCCGCACCCCACCAGGTGGGGCCATGGGTCCTTCACTGAAGGAATGTCTACCTCATGTGGATATTTCAAATGGAAAACCGCCTTTCAAGACATACCCTCCAGTCTCCTCATTTTATAGATTCTGTGGCCAACACAGAAAGTGACATAAAGTCACATATTAACGATCTCCTCACCAAATATTTCTTTTCACAGAAACCACAGTGCCCTCCACAAAGTGCACACTTGATCAAGCTACTCCCCTATTTAAAACATTTCATGGCTTTCCATCACTCCAGGGTCAGAAATCAAAATCCTTTAAATGGACCACAAAGCTTTGTACGGCCTGGCCCCTGCTGTGTTCCCCAGCATCTCATCACACTTGCTCTGCCAGCCATTACACTGCTTTCAGTATTTTGAGGCATCTTGTTTCTTCCCACTATCACACATCTTTCTTCTGTCTGAAAGACTCCAATTGATCACGACAATCCTGTGAATGGCCTTATTTTGCTGTAGGCAAAAAACTCTAGTATGTACGTGTGTTGCTAGACTTGAAGTTTGGGAAGCCAGTTAGTTGGTAACCAACCATCCATTGCCTAATTGCACCTGCAGCAGCCAAATTGTTACCATGGAGATGAATATTTCTGTCAAAAATATTGGCCTTTATCTGAGAGTGTTTATTGACTTGATGCCCCAATTGATAGCTCCCTCCAGAGGAAGATGCCTGTTGCATTGAAATACGTATGTATCTGAACATGCATCTCTTGATGAACTGTCAAAATAGAAAAGGAAATGCAGAGAAAGTGCCAGGCAGGGCATGCTGTTGTGGCAAATCCTCACCTCCACTTTCTTAGATGGCATTTGTGTACATTCTGCATCTGCTCAATTAATGCCCTGCATAATGGAAAAACTAGGTTGACATTAGAGAAGCCCTTTGGAGTGAGGGAGTGAGAATGCATAAAACAGGATAAGAAGGACAAAAGGTAAAGCCAGGGTATACAGAGCCATGAGACTGAATTTTAACTAGGCTGATTTGGCCTCTGGCATAGTGAAAATTTGGGGCTCTGAGTCAAAGGCTTTGGAAAGAGTTCCCCTTTATTGCTCTCCTCTAGCACATTACAGGCCTTCATATTTCCAGAAGGCCTCCCTCAAATCCCTCGCAGGTCTTAGAGAACATGCCTCTTGGTTCCTTCCTCCAAAGACCTACTGTTTCATGAGTTAACTCCAAGGACACATTGATCCTCAGAATTGATTGATCTTGTTTATTGGAAATCACAAGGTGGAATTTTCCAGCCTCCCACCAGAGCAACTGAGAAGGGCTTCCCCTCATCCTCCCAAGCCACCACTCCTCCCTATCTTATTTCTCACCTCCTCCACCTCTATCACATACATATGCTTTGCAGAGAAAGTCCCTAAGTTTTACTGGAAACCCAGCTTCCGTCCCAGTAGACTGTTGTCACACAGGAGAATGAGCAGAGAACTGCAAGGCTAGCAGATGACTCCCAGGCTCATACAAACACACATGGTTCTCAGAATCATTTTTCTCAAATGCCACTTTATCATCTGTTGTTAACAATTTAATGATTTTCATAGACACATGGAAATTATTTACAACTTATTAAAATTGAAATAATTCATTTTTATAATGGACATTTGAAAATTGCATAATCTCACTTCTAATATATGACTTTTTATTTTTAGAATCATTTTCCACATGCATACATCACTTACATAGTTCATTAGTATAGAGCATTTTGAATTATTCTATTGTTTCTTACCAAAATATCAAACCTTTCCTGTGTACCTGTGTTTAAAATTTTTAAATTTTATACTTACTGAAAGATATTTTCCAGACTTAGATATTTTGTTACCTCTTGCACATATATTGAAAGGGAAACCATACGTGAAATACATTGGTTAAGGTATTTTTAAGGTAGTGACTGCCACCTGGCTGACAGCAATATAAAAACCTCCTGATATCAGAGATACTAAAATAGAATATACACAGGGGCTCCCTGGTGTCCCAGTGGTGAAGAATTCACCTGCCAATGCAGGAGACATGGGTTTGATCCCTGATCTAGGAAGATCCCACATGCCACGGAGCAGCTAAGTCTACGTACGACAATTACTGAGCCTGTGCTCTAGAACCTTGGAGCCACAACTACTGAGCCCTCGTACCGCAACTGCTGAAGCCTGCTGAAGTCAGCACCCTAGAGCCCATGCTCCTCAACTAGAGAAGCCACTGAAATGAGAAGCCCACACACTGCAACTAGAGTGTAGCCCCTGCCCACAGCAACTAGAGAAAAGCCTGTGCAACAACAAAGACCAAGCACAGCCAGAAATAAATGAATGGAATTATTTTTAAAATAAAAATAAAATATACACAATAATACATCCCCATGGACACCCCTTCTTTGCATAATAGAACAATCCCCACTCTGTTGAAGCTTTCATATGTACCTCCCAGGCCATCCCTCCGTTCTTTTCAACTTATAGAAATCCACTGTTGTGAATTTTGTGTTTATCATGTCCTTGTTTTTCCTTTATACATTTAGTGAACAGGTGTCCCCACACTTATTGTTTGATCTTTTCTACAAATGGAGCTATATTGCATGTATTTTTATGACGCTTTGTTATTCACCGTTACAAGAGACTCACCCATGCTAACCTCTCCAACTGCTATTCATCTTCACTGCTGTATAATATGCACTGTATGCGTACACCACATTTGATCAGTTCTCCTGTTTGATGATATGTAGACAGTTTCCTGGGTTTTGCTATTACAGATTGTTTTACTGTAAACATTTTCCTAGTTGTCTCCTGGAAAGCGTTTGTGAGAGTTTCTCCAGGGTACATACCCAGGAGGAAGAAGAATTTTAATATTACATCCAGGTGGGCAAACTTTTCTGCCAAATGCCAGAGAATAAACATCTTAGACTTTGCAGGTCTTGTGGTTTCTGACACAGCTACTCAGATCTGTCTTTTTAATGCGGAAGCAGCCTTGTGTTGCATTAGTCAGTCAGTCATGTCTGACTCTTTGCGACCCCATGGACTGTACAGCCCCCCAGGTTCCTCTGTCCATGGAATTCTCCAGGCAAGAATACTGGAGTGGGTTGCCATTTCCTCCTCCAGGGGAAGCAGACTTAGACAATATATAAATGAATGGATGTAGCTACGTTCCAATAAAACTTTACTTATAAAACCAGGTAGTTGGCAAGATTTGACCCTCAGGCTGCCAGTTCCTGATCAAGATGATAAACTTCACTATTCTGATTGATTGCCCACAAGTGCTGAAGCACCCTTTCTTTTCTCACCTGATTACCCCCAGAGGAAACATGAGTCCTGTCTTATTCTATGGACTGGACTGAATGACATTATTCAGGAATCTTCAGGGAGAAGAGGAAGGGCATGGGGACATGGTGGTGGTGCTGGTGCTTCCCAACCCATAGTCTGTGACTTACAGCCATAGTCTTGGGGAAACCAAAGGCAGAAAGGGGTTGAGGCAAGGCAGGGCACTTATGCTGGCTCTGCTGGACATGGGTGGGAGGTGGGGTTCTGCTTGACTGGAGACGGGTCTCAGCAAAGTTCACATCACAGAAACCACTGTGAAGTCACTACCAGGCAAGGGGACATATAAACAGAAATTCAAACCGAACAGAGCATTTCTTTTGGAGTTGTATGGTTTCCTTTATTAAAGAAAGCTGGAATTGACTCTCTAGGGATCCTTTCCTGAAGTCGGGTCTCCTTGGACACTTCCTGCCCTGGCTCCTTTTTAAACGGATTTTGTTTCAATGATGATGGTCTCCATCATCTCTGATGTCATAGTTCCATGGATCTCCACATCCTCACCTACCGGGGCTTTCTCCACCTTGGCCTCTATGTTGCGTTTCTCTACTGTCTTAGCCACAAAGTCTACCTCTCTGTCATGTCCGACCATTGGTTTTGAACCAGGAATGACTCTGAAGCTTCTGAAGAAAGTGCTGATCTTACTGGATCTCTTACTCAAAGTCCCTGAACTGGTGGTGGACCTGCTCTTCCCCAGCTTGCGAGCTGTCCTCCCCTCCTTGGCAGATGAGCTATGGCTGCCACTCTTGTGAGGGCTGTGTCCTTTGCCCCTGGTGCCGCTCTGCCCTTTTTCTTTCTTGTCATCTCTCTTGTTTCCATGGCCTGATACGGATCGGTGGGAGGATGACTTCCGGGTCTTGTCCCCTCCTGTCCTGTGATGACCTTCCCCTGTCCTGCGGTGATAGGAACCTTTCCTAGATGAAGACTTGTCCTTCTTTTCCCTTCTTTCCTTTTTTTCCTTCCGAGTTTCATCCCTGGGGTGGGAGACCTTCTGGCTTCCATCTCGCTCAGACATGTAGCCTTCACTCTGCAAGGTAGAGACCAGGGGGGCTATGACCTGGCCTTCAGCACTTGCAGCAGCAGCCTTGCCAGTCGTCGCAGCACCTGCAAACACCACGCTCATGCTGCTGTCTGCACTGTTCACCCCTGTCGAGGATGTGCTGGCAGCACCTGCCAAGACCAGGTTCGTGCCCTCTGAGGATATGCTGGCAGCACCTACAATAGCCTTGCCGGATCCGCTTTCTCCTGGACCCTTGGCGGCAGCTCCTGCCAGGGTTGTGCTCGCCTGGCTGGTGCCGGTGCTCCTAGTTGCGGCCAAGCTCACAGCCCCTCCTCCTACAGAGCCTGCTCCCACCCCTGCAACTGCCACGCCTCCTCCAGAGTTTGTTGTTGTCCCTGCTATGGCCAGGCCAGAGGTTGTCCCTGCGGCTCCTCCTTCAGTACTTTTCAAGGATGTAGTTGAGCCATGGGGGGCATGATAGACTCCCTCTCCACCAACATAAGCACAAGACGAGGCTCCCGACACATCACCAAGCTTGGGAAGCCCCACAGCGTCATGATCCCTTTCTCTATGGAGCTCTGTGGTCTGTGCCAAGGGGAGGAGAAACAGGTAAGATAGAGATCACAGAAAGTGAGATCAAAGCTGTCTGCTCCTCTCCCATCCTGAAGCTGAGCAGTTCAAGGATTTATCTTTAGAATAACCTTTGAAATCATCCAGTCTAAGCTCCCACTGGATGAAAGAGTCCATCTACAGCATCCGTGTCAAACAGCCACTCCGTTTGCTTGAACAATCCCAGGGCCAGGGAAAGCATTGATATTAATACAGTTCTCCATGGTCTTTTAATTTTATACCCTTGTGCTTCTACCTCTGCAGGACAGATTCCTAGAAGTGGGACTGCTGGGTCAAGGGATGCATACATTCTATGTTTTGGAGACTATTAGAATGAATTGTGCATTAGTAGAGCACAGTTGAGTTGGACTGATTTTAATCAGCATATGAGAGCCACAGGGAGACAATGAAGAACTTCCTAACTGTGAATAATATTCCACCACTGATGAGATTACCTGGCCTTGGGTAAGTGTTCAAGAAGAGATTAGACAATCAGGATTGCTGTAGAAGGGATTACAATCCTGGGATGAGACCAGTGTGGCTGATACAATACCTAAGGGCTCTCTGAAACTCGTCATTGTGGGACTATGTAGAGAAGTGCTTGGAACCTCTCCAGTGTGTGAGTCCCATAGTGATGGCTCATTTGGTTCTGAGACTTTTTGACAGGGGAAGGCATTTCCCAGGTGAGTCTCAGAGAGCATCAAACCCCTTTGAAGGACCAGCTTTGCACTGCTCTCCCAAAGCACTCTGCCCTGTGTTCTTGAGTCTCTGTAGGTACTTACCAATAGGCTTTTGTCACCCTCCAGAACTGTCACATCTCCAGTTTGGAGTGTCGGGGTACTGCTGCTACTCTTTACCGGTGGCCTCAGGAGATAGACAAGCTTTTCCCAATAGCAAAAGAGGTCTTCTCGTGCATCAGAAGAGGGGCACAGCTGCAAATAAAAAGTACGGCCAGTGGCAAGCTTCAGGCGCAACTGTTGTTTCTCACGGTTGTGGATGGAGATCTTGACAAACTTCAAGGGAAGCAACCTGGTGAGTTCTAGGGTCTTCGTGGACTTGCGACCTCTCCCCTTGGTGGTCCGGGAGTATCTGACATGCTCTTCACAGACTTTAGTTGGTCGGGCCAGGAGCATGACATCAGGTAGTGGGAGGATGGGGCTGGTGGATGCGATGCCCACAGTCACCATTCGGACGCGGTTGTGGACGTCAATCACCTCTCCTTTCTTGCTGATCTGGATAAAGTCGCTTTCAAACATGGGTGCGTACTTGAAAATGTCATACTCCCCTCCCTTGTACAGTTGTCGTTGCAGGTCCCCCATGGAGGTATTGAACACGCCCATTGAACGGTAGCTGTTGGCCGTGTAATAAGGTAACACACACTCACTGCTCATGGTTCTCTTCTTTCAAGACAGCGCCACCAGCCACAAATCGAGTCACTGAGAGAGAGAGGGAGTGAAGGCAACTGCCCATCTCCCTGCAGAGCTCTGCCTAAGTCTCTTGGCATCACCACATTTATCCTGCACAGTCCTTTGTGACCTGTCGCCATCACACATCCCTTTATTCAGCCTCCAAGCAGCCATCCCCTCGGGGCAGGCTCACCAGCCCTCCCCAACACCATCACCAACAACAAACCATCTTTTCCATCAGGAATAGGCTGACCCTGATAGGATATAAGCTTGGGTAGCCTGGATATTCTTCCTGATCAAAATGTTAAGATGCATAATTAATAAAAACCATTCAGCTTCTATAAATATTTGGGTGACTTACAGTTTTGTTGTTGTTATAAATCTCCCTGCAATGATCATCTTCCTGCTTCTGCTGAATAATGTGCTGGGGATAAAATCCTGGAAGTGGGCAGTGTGCTTGTTAAGGGCAGGCATCCTATGGGGATGGTTATTCTTTGACAGGAACTTAACAAAGAGTGCTATCTGTCAGAAGCAGAGTCCCACTTATACAGTGGTTTCCCGGGTATGGAGAATTTTCTCACCCATGGAATCATTTCAAGGAGGCTGGTTTTTATTTTTATTTATTTACTTTCTAGTTTTAGAAACAGTTTTCATTGTGAAATACAACACACACTCATAAAAGTGCACAAAGCATAAATATATAGCTTAATGAGTAATAAGAAAGTGAACATCCTTGTAGCTGCTGCCCAGAGCAAGAAATAGAACACTGCCAGCCCTTCTTCAGCATGTTCCCTCCCAAGCACAGCTCTCTCCCTCCCCACAAAGGTGCCTCAAATTTGGCTTTCCTTTTTTCTTCTTTCTTTTTAAATTGAAGTATAGCTGATTTACAGTGTTGTGTTAATTTCTGCTGTACAGCAAAGTGATTCATTTTCCCTTATGGTTTATCACAGGATATTGGAATATAGTTCCCTGTACTATACAGTAGGACCTTGTTGTTTATCCATTCTATATATAATAGTTTGCATCTGCTAACCCCAAATCCCAACTCATCCCTCCCCCATCCCACTCCCTTGGCAACTGTAAGTCTGTTGTCTTTATCTGTGAATCTTTTCTGCTTCAATAGATAAGTTCATTTGTGTCATACTTTAGATTTCACATATAAGTGATATCATATGATATTTATCTTCCTATTTCTGACTTACTTTACTTAGTGTGATAATCTCTAAATCCATCCACATTTGCTGTAAGTGGCATTAGTTCATTTTTTATGGCTGAGTAGTATTCCATTGTATATATGTACTGCAACTTCTTTGCCCATTTATCTGTTGATGGACATTAAGGTTATTTCTATATCTTAGTTGAAAAGTGAATAGTGCAACTACCAACATAAGAGTGCATGTATCTTTTTGAGTTACAGTTTTGTTCAGATATATGCCTAGGAGTGGGATTCTTGGATCACATGGCAACTCTGTTTTTAGTTTTTTTGAGGAACCTGCATACTGTTTTCCATAGTGGCTGCACAAATGTACATTTCCACCAACAGTGTAGGAGGGTTTCCCTTTCTCCATACCCTCTCAAGCATTTGTTATTTACAAACTTTTTAAAATATTTTTTATTTATGTATTTATTTAGTTGTCTTGTATCTTAATCACAGCATGTAGGATCTTTAGTTGCTGGAGTGTGGATTCCCTAGTTGTGGCGTGCAAGCTCAGTAGCTGCAGAATGTAGGCTTAGTTGCTCCATTGCATGTGGGATCTTAGTTCCCAGAACAGGGATCGAATCTGTATCCCCTGACATTGCAAGGTGGATTCTTAACAACTGGACCACCAGGAAAGTCCCCAAACTTTTTAATGATGGCCATTCTGACAGGTGTAGTCTTCATTGCAGTTTTGATTTGTATTTCTCTAATAACTAATGATGTTGAGCATCTTTTCATGTGCCTCTTGGTCATCTGTATGTCTTCTTTGGAGGAATGTCTATTTAGTTCTTCTGCCCATTTTTCAACTGAGTTGTTTTTAATTGTTGTTGAGTTGTATGAGCTATTTGTATATTTTAGAAATTGATCTCTTGTTGGTCACATCATTTGCAAACATTTTCCCCCATTCCATAGGTCATATTTTTGCTTTGTTTATGGCTTCCTTTGCTGTGCAAAAGCTTATAAGTTTGATTAGGTTCCATTGGGTTTTTTTTGCTTTTATTTATATTTCCTTGGGAAATGATATAAGAAAACATTGGTAGGATATATGTCAGAGAATGTTTTGCCTATGTTCTCTTCTAGGAGTTTTACAGTATCATGTGTTATACTTAAGTGTTGAAGCTATTTTGAGTTTATTTTTCTGCATGGTGAGAGGGTGTGTTCTAACTTCATTGATTTACATGAGGCTGTCCAACTTTCTCAACACCACTTGCTGAAAAGACTATCTTTTTCCCATTGTATATTCTTATAAAGGAGGCAAATTTTTAAAACCATAATTTTCTGGTGAAGAACTGAGGTTCAGGATTATCTTACTCAGCGTCAGAACATGGACCTGGATGTATTCTGCCCCGATCTTGCAACTCAGGTCAGGCATTTTCTCTGTCTCAAGCTGCATGGCTCACGATCATACTCTCATTCTGTATCAAACATGGAATCATTCATGGTTAGCAATATGCGTGGGGACCCCAGGATTTCAATGAGGTCTTGAATCACCATAGGACTTCCCATACTGGTCTGCCTGCTTCCTCGCTCTTGATGTCTACCTGATAAACCATTGATGTTTCGTTTCTTTGAAAAGCTCTTCGGAGAAATTATGGCAAAGACATCTCTCTGGAGTTTTTGTACTTTGCACAAGGTGATGAATCCAAATTCCCCCTCCCTCAGTTAGGAGACTACTTTTGAAATAAAAATACATCCCCCAAACTCAGTGATTACTATGTAAAGGTCTTGAAATAAACTTCATCCCCTAAATGTTCTTTTTTATATCCCTACTGCCTGCTTCAATACCTGGAAAATTGCAGCTTTTAATGGATATGAACTTGCTTATGCCCACTTGAGATTCATTCTTCCATTTGTTTAGTCAACAAAATTTATTGAGCAGGCTCTATTTCCAGGACCAGCTAGAAAACAGAAATGCAGAGATAAAGGTCCTTACCTCTGAAGAGAGAAAAAAAAATTTTTTCTGAAGATGTTAAATGACTTCTCCAAAAAAAGAACAAAGTGGCTTATACTCTACTGTAAGGAGATAATCACTAAAAGGTAACACTATTAGATTTTAAAATAAGTTTCTATATTCTCAGCCACCTATTCATTTCATAAATCCATTTTTGATGAATGATTAATAAAGAATGATTAAAAGAGAAATCATAACTGTATTATTAATAACTTACTATAAGCCAGGCATAGTACTAAACATTTTACATTCTTTTCAAAATATAATCCCCAAACAGCCTTATAAAACGTAAGCACAGCTACTATTCCTATTTTATAGAAAGGGAAAACAAGACTCAGAGAAGTTAAGCAACTTTATCGGGGTCACAAGGCACTAAAAGCATAAGTCCCCAAATACGGCAATGGTTAAACTACACTACATTGTGTCACACAAATAGAACACAAAGATACACATACTACTCTGCATAAATTCATCAGTTCTTCTAATTAGTATTATTAGGTGCCTACTCTTTGCCAGGCCCTGTTTGAGTTGCTAGGCACACAGCAGTGGACAAAACAGAAAAATATCCTCAATTTCACAGAGCTTGTATGTAGACGATAAATGACAGTAAAATATATGATATGTCCAATGCTGTGGAAAAAGATAAAGTAGGCAAGTAGGGTGGGAGTCTGTGCATGGGAGAGGGAGCTGGAAATGGTGGTCAAGGAAGACTCAATGAGAAGCAACCTCTGAGCAAAGACCTCAAGGAGCAAGTCAGGGAGGAAGGCACACAGATGTTTGGGGAGTAACCTCTTGTCAGAGGGAATAGCAAGGACCACGATCCTGATGTGGGAGTGTGCCTGGTGTGTCAGAGGAACACCATGGGGGCCACAGTGACAAGAGTGGAGTGAGGGAAAGTGGTTGGAGATGAGACCACGAAACAACTGTGGTGATAGTAGGAAAGCAGACCATGTGCGAAGGACCTTGTAGGACATTGTGAGGTCTATGGGTCTGCTCTGGATGGGAGATGATCTGTCCTACATATCTGGAGGATCATTTCTGGCTGCCATGTTGCAAAGAGATTGTAAAGGTGTAAGGGGGCAGAGACGGAGATTAGGTAGCTCCTGCAAGAGACGATGATGGGTAAGATGTATGTGGGAGCTGTGGAAATAGTGATCAGCTACTAGACATGCTTTGACTGAGGTATCCATATGTATACTGGTGTTGAACAATTTTCAATAAATATGAATAAGTAAAAAAAGCAAGTTGCAAAAGAGCGTATATAACATGCCACATATTGTTTAATTAAAAATTTTTAAAATGTGTATGTGTGTATGAACAGATTCACAGGAAACTGGTACCAGGAATAATCTTGGAGTAGTTTGTTGATTGAGGAAAATTGTGGGACAGAGACTTATCTTTCCAGAACATTCTTTTTTATACCTTTCAGATTTTATTCTATTGCATATACTACTTGCACAAAAATAAATAATACTTTATAGATTTATAAAAATATTATGCTAGTAAAATTATATTCTTAGGCTACTTGTCAATTCAAACCTTAATATAGAAAAGAAGTAAATAAACAGTTTCATTCAAATTTAACTCTCCCTGGCACAAAATTTTAGAATTTGAGAACCAAAATACAAAATATTCAAAATTCATTTTCTGATTTTTTTAAAAGTTGTGTAAAGTTATTCTCTATCCAAAGTTTGGAAGTGTGCTGCATCCCCATCAAAAAAAAGTGGAGATCAATAAGTCAAGATGTGTTTATTGACTGCCAGCTATGTGCCTACCATTAAACTAAGAGCATTCAGGTTGTCAAACTATAAGTTTCAAAAATCTGAAAACATAATTCTCACACAAATATACAATGAAAACATGTCAGAGATTGAATTAACTCATCAGTGAGGAAATCAGCAGGATGATAAAGCTGATTCAGAGAATTAGAAGACTAGGCATTGGCATTAGAGAAAGGATGTTGGGCTAACATTGCCAGGTTAGACACAAAACTGGTTAAATGTCTACAGGGTAATAAAATCATAAACTTTGGGGCTATCCTTTTTACTAAATGAGATCACTTGCATCTCTTCTGGATGAAAATCTGTAACTTATTACAGAACTTCCCAGAGTCTGAGACTTTAATCAATAATAGATAGTCCTCTTAAAGTGCTGAAAATGTTCTAAATTACATTGAGATTGTTTCATAACTGTGAATATATGAAAAAAAAGCGCTGAACTATACACTTTCAATGGATGAATGTTTTGGTATGTGAAATGTATCTCAATAAACCTATTAAAAATAATAGATGGCAATACTTCAGTCTTATTAATCCAATCTCATTGTCTTACTTACCTCTCTTGAATAATCACATAATCCTCAGGCAGATGTGTAAGCCATGCTCTAATATGACATTGAAAGTACACGTTACCTATCTTATAATTTTTTTCTATTTATACATTTTTGGTAATTCTTCTTAATAAGGACTATAATGAAGCATGTATAAGCCACCACTCCAACTTTAGAAAGCTTATAAGTCAGGAGAACCCTGAAGAGGCAGAGAACAGTACAGTAGGGCAATTAAATACATGATAGAGTAACAGTGAATGAGTTGAATGGATGGACTCAATAACACTTGAGTGCTTGCTCAATCACTAAGCTGTGTCCGACTCTGCAACCACATGGAGTGTAACCCGCTAGGCTCCTCTGTCCATGGGATTTCCCAGGCAAGAATACTGGAGTGGGTTGTCCTTTCTTTCTCCAGTTATCTTCCCCCCAGGGATCGAACCCACATTTCCTGAATTACAGGCAGATTCTTTACCCCCGAGCCACCTGGGAGGCCATGATAATGCTTATCTCAATATTTTAAACCAACAATGTTAGGTAGGAAGAGAAACTGTCTGAACCACAATTCTAAAGACAGTTTTTGGTATATTTCTAATTGCCCTAAGATTGAAGAGGTGTGAAGTATGAAAACACAAAATATTTTATATGGTATACTGAGTAAGGTAGACGCGGCAAGTTTATAGATGGCTGAGGTCTACCTGTTTATCATGGGGAAAAGGTTTCAAGTCAATAACTTTTGTTCCCCAACTATCACTTTGAAAAGCAAGGCAAGCAGACAGCTATATATAGCCTTTTCAAAGAGTATGCCACCTGAGAGGGCCTTGTGAGCTAGGCAGGATGTGAGGGTGGGGAGATTTCCATACTGTACAGAGTATGTATCTACTGGGTAAATCCCCTGGCCTAAAATAAAATCCACAGTTCTTTGGTGTTGGCATTGCTAAACCAATGTGACGTGGGATGAGCTGTGGTTAGCTTTGGGCACCTAGGTCTTCAGGAAGTCAACCTGACTTCTGCCTTACCTTTTGATTGTCAAAAAAGACCACAGTCACCTAGACTCTTTCCCTGAGGGCCACTATGCAAATTCATTTGCTTCTGCCTTAGGTTTCAAAAGAAAATGAGCTGGTATAGATGAAAGAAGCCAGACAGGTGATCTAAAGAATTTTATTTCTTAACATTATGATCCAAGAAGTGTCACCTCTCTTCTCCACCTACTTACTTTCTGTTCCCTTCTTGTTTCTGTCCTCAGACACATTGGGCTCCACTCAGAGCCAAAATGCCGCCCTGCTTTTCACCATCATACGACAATTTCTCTCTCTTGGCTTTCAATTTTGCTACATTTATAAGCCATGAGAAGTCCCATCTCGGTCTATATATTTATTTATTTGATGTTATGCTGAATAAGCTTGCAATTAAATACACATACAAATAACAAAACAGTTAACATTTAAGACAAAAATAAAGATTAGAAACTGTATAGAGGTGAGAGGTGGTAAATGATCCAGGAACTGGGATGAAATGATTATTGCAATTAAATTTAACTCCAGAAAAAAATACTGGAAGAAAGTAAAATAAATCTTAAGATTAATTCTTCCTGAGGGTTTAGACTAGAAGTGATTATTATTTTTGACTATTTGATGGTTAGCTCCTTCTAGCAAAAATACATTTTAGTTTTGCAACCAGAAACTATGAATTATGGATGGAGAATTATGGACTGAAGAACTGTGAATGGAGGTTCATAACATTGTACAGGAGGTGGTGATCAAAACCATCCCAAAGAAAAAGAAATGCAAAAAGGCAAAATGGTTGTCTGAGGAGGCCTTACAAAAAGCTGAGAAAAGAGAAGTGAAAGGCAAAGGGGAAAAAGAAGTATATACCCATTTGAATCAGAGTTCCAACGAATAGCAAGGAGAGATAAGAAAGCCTTCCTATTTTTTTGTGGCATCTTTGTCCGGTTTTGGAATTAGGGTGATGGTGGCCTCATAGAATGAGTTTGGAAGTTTACCATCTTCTGCAATTTTCTGGAAGAGTTTGAGTAGGATAGGAGTTAACTCTTCTCTAAAGTTTTGGTAGAATTCCGCTGTGAAGCCGTCTGGTCCTGGGCTTTTGTTTGCAGCTGAATTCCAGAAAAATAAATGACCCAATCAAAAAATGGGCCAAAGAACTAAACAGACATTTCTCCAAAGAAGACATACAGATGGCTAACAAACACATGAAAAGGTGCTCAACATCACTCATTATTAGAGAAATGCAAATCAAAACCACAATGAGGTACCATTTCACACCAGTCAGAATGGCCGTTATCCAAAAGTCTACAAGCAATAAATGCTGGAGAGGGTGTGGAGAAAAGGGAACCCTCTTACACTGTTGGTGGGAATGCAAACTAGTACAGCCACTATGGAGAAAAGTGTGGAGATTCCTTAAAAAACTGGGAATAGAACTGCCATATGACCCAGCAATCCCACTGCTGGGCATACACACCGAGGAAACCAGAATTGAAAGAGACGCGTGTACCCCAATGTTCATCGCAGCACTGTTTACAATAGCCAGGACATGGAAGCAACCTAGATGTCCATCAGCAGACGAATGGATAAGGAAGCTGTGGTACATATACACAATGGAATATTACTCAGCCATTGAAAAAAATACATTTGAATCGGTTCTGTTGAGATGGACGAAACTGGAGCCCATTATACAGAGTGAAGTAAGCCAGAAAGAAAAACACCAATACAGTATACTAATGCATATATATGGAATTTGAAAGATAGTAACGATAACCCTATATGCGAGACAGAATAAGAGACACAGATGTATAGAACAGTCTTATGGACTCTGAGGGAGAAGGCGAGGGTGGGACGTTCTGGGACAATAGCATTGAAACATGTATATTATCATATGTGAAACAGAACACCATTCCATGTTCTATGCATGAGACAAATGCTCAGGGCTGGGGCAATGGGATGATCCAGAGGGATGGGATGGGGAGGGAGGTGGGAGGGGGGTTCAGGATGGGGAACACATGTAAACCCATGGCTGATTCATGTCAATGTATGGCAAAAAACTACTACAATATTGTAAAGTAATTAGCCCCCAACTAAAATAAATAAATTTATTAAAAAAAAAAAAGAAAGAAAGCCTTCCTAAGTGATCATGCAAAGAAGTAGAGGAAAACAATAGAATAGGAAAGACTAGAGATCTCTCCGAGAAAATTAGAGATACCAAGGAAACATTTCATGCAAAGATGGGCACAATAAAGGACAAAAATGGTGTAGACCTAGCAGAAACAGAAGATATTAAGAAGAGGTGGCAAGAATACACAGAAGAACTATACAAAAAAGATCTTAATGTCCCAGATAACCACAATGGTGTGATCACTCATCTAGAGCTAGACATCCTGGAATGTGAAGTCAAGTGCGCCTTAGGAAGTATCACTACCAACAAAGCTAGTGGAGGTGACGGAATTTCAGCTGAGCTATTTCAAATCCTAAAAGATAATACTGTTACAGTGCTGCACTCAATATGCCAGCAAATTTGGAAAACTCAGCAATGGCCACAGGACTAGAGAAGGTCAGTTTTATTCTAATCCTAAAGAAGTTCAGTTCAGTTTAGTTGCTCAGTCGCACTCCAGGCTTCCCCATCCATCACCAACTCCTGGAGCTTGCTCAAACTCATGTCCATTGAGTCGGTGATGCCATCCAACCATCTCATCCTCTGTCATCCCCCTCTCTTTCTGCCTTCAATCTTCCCCAGAATGAGAGTCTTTTCTAATTAGTCAGTTCTTTGTATCAGGTGGTCAAAGTATTGGAGCTGAAGCTTCAGCATCAGTTCTTCCAAAGGATATTCAGGGTTGATTTCTATTAGGATTGACTGATTTGAACCCCTTGCAGTCCAAGGGATTCTAAAGAATCTTCTGCAACACCAAGGTTCAAAAGCATCAATTCTGCCGTTCATCAATTCTGGTGCTCAGCTTTCTTTATGATCCAATAACTACTAGAAAAAACATAGCTTTGACTAGATGGACCTTTGTTGATAATGTCTCTAATATTTAATACGCTGTCTATGTTGGTCATAGCTTTTCTTCCAAGGAGCAAGCATCTTTTAATTTCATGGCCATAGTCACAATCTGCAGTGATTTTGAAGCCCAATAAAACAAAGCTTGTCACTGTTTCCATTGTTTCCCCATCTATTTGCCATGAAGTGATGGGAACAGATGCCATGATCTTCATTTTTTGAATTTGAGTTTTAAGCTAGCTTTTTCACTCTCCTATTTCACTTTCATCAAGAGACTCTTTAGCTCCTCTTCACCTTTAGCCATAAGGGTGGGGTCAACTGCATATCTGAAGTTATTGATATTTCTCCCAGCAAGCTTGATTCCAGCTTGTGCTTCATCCAGCCTGGCATTTCTCATGATGTACTCTGCATAGAACTTAAATAAGCAGGTGATAATATACAGCCTTGGCGTACTCCTTTCTTAATTTGGAACCAGTCTGTTGTTCCATGTCCAGTTCCCAAAGAAGGGCAATGCCAAAGAACGTTCAAACTACTGCACGACTGTACCCATTTCACATGCTAGGAAAGTAAGGTTCAAAATCCTTCAACCTAGGCTTCAACAGCATGTAAACTGAGAATTTCCAGATGTACAAGACAGATTTAGAAAAGGCAGAGGAACAAGAGATCAAACTGCAAACATCCCTTGGGTCATAGAAAATGCAACAGAATTCCAGAAAAACATCTACTTCTGCTTCATTAACTACACTAAAGCCTTTGACTGTGTGGATCACAACAAACTGTGGAAAATTCTTCAAGAGATGGGAATCCCAGACCACCTTACCTGTCTCCTAAGAAATCTGCATTCAGGTCAAGAAGCAACAGTAAAAACTGGGACATGGAATAGCAGACTGGTTCCAAATCGGGAAGGAGTACGTCAAGGCTGTATATCGTCACCCTGCTTATTTAACTTATATGCAGAGTACATCATGAGAAATGCTGGGCTGGAGGAAGCCCAAGCTGGAATCAAAATTGATAGGAGAAATATCAGTAACCTCAGATATGCAGATGACACCACCCTTATGGTAGAAGGTGAAGAAGAACTAAAGAGCCTCTTGATGAAGGTGAAAGAGGAGAGTGAAAAAGCTGGCTTAAAACTCAGCATTCAAAAAATGAAGAACATGGCATCTGGTCCCATCACTTCATGGCAAATAGATGGGGAAACAATGCAAACAGTGACAAGCTTTATTTTTTTGGGCTACAAAATCACTGCAGATAGTAACTAAAGCCATGAAATTAAGACACTTGCTTCTTGGAAGAAAAGCTGTGACCAACCTAGACAGCATATTAAAAAGCAGGAACTTTCCTTTGCCGACAAAGGTCTGTCTAGTCAAAGCTGTGGTTTTTCCAGTAGTCATGTATGGATGTAAGATTTGGACCATGAAGAAGGCTGAGCACCGAAGAAGTGATGCCTTCAAACTGTGGTGTTGGAGAAGACTCTTGAGAGTCCCTTGGACAGCAAGAGATCCAACCAATCCATCCTAAAGGAAATCAACCCTGAATATCCATTGGAAGGACTGATGCTGATGCTGAAGCTCCAATACTTTGGCCAGATGTGAAGAGTCGACTCATTTGAAAAGACCCCGATGCTGGGAAAGATTGAAGGCAGGAAGACAAGGGGACAACAGAGGATGAAATGGTTGGATGGCATCACCGACTCATGGACATGAATTTGAGCAAACTCCGGGAGATTGTGGGGGAAGCCACAAACAAGGAAGCCTGACTTGCTGCAGTCCATGGGGTCACAAACAGTCAGATACAACTGAGCGACTGAACAGCAACAACCACCAGAAATATAAATATTTAAATATAATTAAATACATATTTACATATTTACACATATATATTTACACATAGTTGTCTAAACTCCACAGTTTAACTGTACCCTATCTTCTATGAATCAAACCAATTATTTCTGATATAGGACATACTTTTATTTTAAATTGGAAAGTAAAGGCAGAGTAAACAAAAGAAATTAGAGTAAAAGAAATAAATAAATTAGAAAGTAAAAGATTCTCCCACAATATTTTCTGTTTTAATTATAAATGAAAAGCAAAATGTCTCTCTACCTTTCCAATTCCTTGCTGGAAGTTTGAAATGGAAGCTTTCTGACACTGCCCTAAACATAGACATATGTATTAATATAGACACAAAATACTTTTATGTAAAAATGGGATCATGCCATACATATTAGTCTGTACCTTTTCTATCTTAACAATGTATCTTGTACTTTTTTCAGAGTGACACCTTATATAAATTCTTCATCCATTTTCATGATCTCATAGTGTTGCTTTGAATGGATGCACCATAGATTAATCAGTTTCTCACTGATGCATATATAGATTGTTTCCATTATAGACACCAATACAGTGAACATTTAGTACAAATGTTCTAAATGTGCTAATGTTATTGTTTTCTCTAGGATTAATAGTTCTAGAAGCAATACTCTTTTTTATTTTTCAGAGGAAAGAGGTTATATAATTACTGAAATATTCTGGTAGTACTCTTAAACAGATACAAATAAACCTGATCAAGTTTGGATGAGAATCACAGGGAAAATAGAGGCCTTAGAAGCCACCCCCTAAAAGCACAGTTGAAGGATCTCTTTGTCTTGGACACAGGAGACCTCTAGAGTTATGCAAGAAGCACCTTCACATATCTAAAAGGCCATTCCCGGGACCAGAGAAGAGAATTGGAATTGCAGGGCCTCAAATGATAGAACCGGGGGAGCCTGGTGGGCTGTCGTCTATGGGGTCGCACAGAGTCGGACACGACTGAAGTGACTTAGCAGCAGCAGCAGCAAATGATAGAACAATGAAAATGGGCTTTAGGTCAGGGTAAAGATGAGATCACTAGTGATGAACTGACATCCATTCCACTTTCTCTAGTGGCAACACTCTGTTGTTTCTTTGGAGGAAAACCGCTCTCTACTCTTGGCCCATGGGGTGGATAAGGCAGACTCTATCCCATCCTCAAATCCAGGAGAGGGTGCAGACCTAGAAATCGACAACAGAATATTCTATTGCCTGGTTATAATGACTGTATAATGACGTACATATTAGCATGTCATCCAAGCCAGGGCAATGATTGACAGTTCTGAGACTTTTGCTGGAACTATTAGGAAAAAAGAGTCCAGTTCTCCAGGGGTAAAATGTCAGTCTTTTCTTCCACAGAGGAAAGCCTGCCAAAGTGTGAAGCTGACATAAAACTAAGAAATGAAAATCAAAATTTCTGATGTCATTGACTAAGTAGCTAGATCCATAGTGCCAGGCTGAATTGGTTTTTCCTTTGTTCATTTCAGTTCAGTTCAGTTGCTCAGTCATGTCCGACTCTTTTCGACCCCATGAACCGCAGCACACCAGGCCTCCCTGTCCATCACCAACTCCCAGAGTCCACCCAAACACATGCCCATTGAGTCGGTGATGCCATCCAGACATCTCTTCCTCTGTCGTCCCCTTCTCCTCCTGCCCTCAATCTTTCCCAGCATCAGGGTCTTTTCAAATGAGTCAGCTCTTCGCATCAGGTGGCCAAAGTGTTGGAATTTCAGCTTCAACATCAGTCCTTCCAATGAACACCCAGGATTGATCTCCTTTAGGATGGACTGGTTGGATCTCCTTGTAGTCCAAGGGACTCTCAAGAGTCTTCTCCAACACCATTGTTCAAAAGCATCAATTCTTCAGCGCTCAGATTTCTTTACAGTCCAACTCTCACATCCATACATGACCACTGGAAAAACCATAGCCTTGACTAGACGGACCTTTGTTGGCAAAGGAATGTCTCTGCTTTTTAATATGCTGTCTAGGTTGGTCATAACTTTCCTTCCAAGGAGTAAGCGTCTTTTAATTTCATGGCTGCAATCACCATCTGCAGTGATTTTGGAGCCCAGAAAAATAAACTGTTTCCACTGTTTCCCTATCTATTTGCCATGAAGTGATGAGACCGGATGTCACGATCTTAGTTTTCTGAATGTTGAGCTTTAAGCCAACTTCTTCACTCTGCTCTTTCACTTTCATCAAGAGGCTCTTTATTTCTTCTTCACTTTCTGCCATAAGGGTGGTGTCATCTGCATATCTGAGGTTATTGATATTTCTCCCAGCAATCTTGATCCCAGCTTGTGCTTCCTCCAGCCCAGCGTTTCTCATGATGTACTCTGCATATAAGTTAAATAAGCAGGGTGACAATATACAGCCTTGACGTATTCCTTTTCCTATTTTGAACCAGTCTGTTGTTCCATGTCCAGTTCTAAGTGTTGCTTCCTCACCTGCATACAGATTTCTTAAGAGAATGATAAACTTTTCCAATTCAGTTTCAGCTGAGGCCTCAAAGACCTAAAAGTAATACAATTAAAGGAATCAAGTTCCTTTCTCTCCTAAAATAGAGTACTTTATCATCCATGCCTGATATACTAGGAGGCAACACAAGTTCTGCCAGTAATAGTTTTGGCCACCTCCAGTCTTTAGAAAACAAAAGCTCAAAAGACAGTTTTTGGTGCACTGTGCATTTCCTCTCACAACCCACTCAGGGATGTGGGCGGAGAGAGGAGGCAGGTGTTTTCATCCACCAGAAACCAAGTGACAGGACCTTTGAAGGGCTACTCATTAGCTTGACAGAAGTCTCATAGGGTTTGTGAAGACTGTTGTCTAAATCCCATTTGGAGAAAGGTAATGGTGAAAGCCTGTGGAAGAGCTGCTTGTTGGGTGTCACAGGGAGCAGAGAATACACTTGGGGCAAATGGTCCATCCATTGGTGGATACCTGAGTCTTCCACTAGAGCCATGGAGGGAATAAGTGGCATGTAGTTCATTTGCAAGGAACACTTACCCAACAGGATAACCAAATAAGCAGGGGGATCCCAACAGAGTTGGGAGCAGTAGGAGGCATGCTGAAGGTGGACCAGCAGAAGTCTGCGAGCTGAAGGCTGGGCTCACTGGGAGTCAGACAGGCATCTCCAACACGAAGAGAACTGCTGTCAGAGCCCTCTGAAAATAATAACAACAAACATGACAAACCTTCGCAAGAAAGAAAAAGCAACTGTGTATCCACCACCTTCAGAGAGCACCAAATCCCAGATTACACCTGCGACCTTGTTGAATTCAGTGCCTGTTTCCCTTCTTGCCCCCGAGCCTGAGCCTGAAGGGGAAAGTCAGAAGCAAGGCTTGTGTACAAGGAGCGAGGAGGAGTTAGGATGTAGCAGAAAAGGTAACATGCTTCAAACCCTGTACCAGACTTCTGCTTCAGTTGAAGAAAAGCATTAAATGGAATATATATTTGGAGTTTTGGTTATTAGACTGAACTGAAAAGGCCTTTTTCTTAACTTTTTATTATGAAAAAATTCAATATATATAGCAATGTTAGAATAAAATACTACCAACCTACCCATAACCCAGCTTTGTCAGCTCAGCCAAACATTTGTCATCTCTTCCCCTACCTATTTCTCCCCCTCCACTGGATTATAAAAAAGCAAATCTTATCTTATGAATAATTATTTCAGTATGCTTCTGTGCAAAATAAAACTTTTATGATCGCAATCATGCCATTATTACACGTTAAAATTAAAGATAATTAGTTATCAAATATGCAATCAATATTCTGATTTCCCAGTTGTCTCATAATGTCTTTATACAATGATTTGTTTGAATTTAAATCCAAATAAAATCAGCACATGCTTGATATGGCTCTTAAAGTCTCTTTTAATTTATGAGTTCTTCCTCTAACTTACTTATTACACACATGGGGTCATTCATCTTTAATGATTTGGGTACAGTGGTCCCAAGGTGTCCATGGTGGATAAGTTCCAGGACCTCTCAAATACAAAAAATCCAAGGGTGTTCAAGTCCCTAAATAAAATGGCATAGTATTTGCATATAATCTACACACATTCTCCTGCATACTTTAAATGATCTCTAGATTTCTTATGATACCTAATATAATATAAATGCTATATAGTTGTAAATATATTGTAAATGCTATGTAAATAGTTGCTGTTACACAGTAAATTCAAATTTGCTTCTTGGAACTTTCTGGAATTTTTCTGGCCCACGGTTGGGTGAATCCACAAATGCAAAACCCGCAGATACAGAGGGTCTGTATTCTGAACTGGTCCAACTGCATCTCTATGCTTTTTTCACACTGCTTTATCTCTGTATTTCCTGCAAACTTGAATTTAGATCTAGAGGTTTGATGAGATTAATGTTTGATTTTTTTTTTTTTTAGCAAGACTTCTGTGTAGGTGGTTTTGTGTACTTCCTATTGCATCACATAAGGAAACACATAAGGTCTAGTTGAGTCTTCCTGCTGTTAAGATTGATCAGTGTGTTACAATGTTATCAGTCTACAGACTTTTCGTGTGATTTTACAGCCATCGATGATCAATGCACAGGTCCATTTTGTCATTAGGATCGCAAAATGACGATATTCTATCACTCCTTAATTTATTCATTGTAATTCTTCTGTAAAGAAGGACTTTTCCTTATTAAATATTTGATGACTAAACTGAGATACAGTTCTTCAAGAGAAACAGGAAATATGTTTTATTTTTTCCCTTTGTTTTCCAGTTTACAGGATAATAAATTTGCTCTCCAGCACCCTCCAAAAGTGACTGATAGGTTGGAAGTTTTTACTCACGATTTGGACATTTTGACTGTTCTTCAATTCATCATAAAGGATGAATTTGATTCCCCAAGTTCCATCTTTGGCAAGTAGGAGTTTCTTGAATTCGGGTCCTGCGAATTGGACTTTTCAAACCAAACAAAGGGATTATTTTTAGGTATGTTTTCCTGAGAGTGATGGGGGAAATACTGAGCTTCTTAAGGTTATGTTTAGGTGAAGACAAAGACCAATCCCAGCAAGTGCCATTGAAGGTGCTATGGGAGAGAGGATAAAATTACTTATCATTATACTCTGTGGAGCCTAGGCAAAGGAAAAACTACTATTACAACAGCTATTGATGACATTTTGCTTTCCAACATGACAATACTTTATGAAGTCTGTAAATCTTTCAACCCGAACAAACTAGGTATAAATCTACCCTTCTCAAATGACTTTTAAGTCTAGTTCTGAACTTGCACTGTATTAGTTAAAATTAGGTTTGCTGTTTGTGACAGAACCTCAAACTGATGAAAGTTTAGAAAAGAACATTTTTTTCTTTTTATGTTACAGAAAAATTGCTCCCATGCTGCAAGGAGGACCCAAGATCATCAGGAACCCAGAATCTTTCTATTTTACATTCCATTGACCTGGTGGTTCAGCAATTAAGAATTCACCTGCCAATGCAAGAGACTCGGGTTTGATCTCTGGGTCAGGAAGATCACCTGGAGAAGGGAATGGCGACCCACTCCAGTATTCTTGCCTGGAAAACCCCATGGACAAAGGAGCCGGGTGGAATACAGTCCATGGGGTTGCAAAGAGTCAGACACCACTTAGCTACTAAACAATAACAACAACAAAAGGACTTCAATATGCAATTTCTACTTCATGGTCTAAGATAGCTGCTACAGCTCCAACCATCACATTTACATTCCAGTTAAGGGGAAGGAAGAAAAAAAGAATGAAAAGGGTATGATGATTGCCATTAAGGATGTTTCTTGGAAGTTGTGCTCATAACTTCTGCTCTATTCAGTTAGCTATAAAACAGTTAACATGACTGAAAAATGTAATCTTTATTGTGGTTGACTAGATGCCCAGATAATCTTCAGGGAGTCAATTAGCTGGAGAGGGAGGGAGAATAGATACTTGGAGAAAATAGCAATCGTTGTGTGAAGCCCATATTCAGGAGAGAAAAGAAATACTACCTCTTTGGGGCAATGTATTTCCACATACATGTCTTAAAACCTCAGAACAAAGGAGTGGAAATCATTTAAAGTATCCCCTTTCCCAAAATCTTATCTTGATTATGCTGGGGCAGTTCACGGGTTCTCAAAGAGTTGGACACAACCAAGCAACTAAACAAAAACAAATCCAGTATATGAGACGAAATTAAGTTGTAGTGTGGTGATCTGCATGGAAAATAATTCTTAGATCATTGCCCTCCTCTATAGCAATAATGGTCATTCTGTTTCATTATTCATTATTATTTGTCTGGTATATGCCATTTCTGCTTGCACTGAGATTTCTTGGTTATTTACAACTTGCTAGAAGTAGGACTCACTCGTGATACCTTATATTCTAATTCTAAGGCCAGATACATGACTGGCATCCACCACTTACAGAGTTTATGGGATTTAGTTCTCAAAGGGACCGTCACAAAGAGACTAAAGATCAGTGAGGATAAGTCGATTTCTCAAACAGTTTAGTAAGTGACAGATCTGGGATTTCAGCATAATTCTGTCTGTCTCCAGAGCCTGTGTATGCTTTGTTTAGTATGCCATTCTGAAAGATTTACGTATTTTCAGCATTTCCACTAAGTTTTGCAATGGAAAAGCAATCATTTCACTGTAGCATTGATAAACCACTACAAGCTTTCATTTAAATTTAACAAATTAATAAACTTTAATATTTCTCTTAAGTGTTTTGTGCCCATTGTCTCTCATAATTGTCCAACCCAGTTTGCTGATTACTCATTCAACATTTTTCTAAACATCGTTTTAATGTGCCAGACACCATGACAGTTGCTAAATAGATAATGGTGAGCAAAACCACACACCGTCCTTACCATTAGTGAGCTTCTAGACTGATGTTGAAGCTGAAACTCCAATACTTTGGCCACCTGATGCTAAGAGCTGACTCATTGGAAAAGACCGTGATGCTGGGAAAGATTGAGGGCAAGAGGAGAAAAGGATGACGGAGGATGAGATGGTTGGATGGCATCACCAACTCAAGGGACATGAGTTTGGGTAAACTCTGGGAGTTGGTGATGGACAGGGAGGCCTGGCGTGCTGCAGCCCATGGGGTCGCAAAGAGTCGGATATGACTGAGCGACTGAACTGAACTGACCTGAGACTAGTGGGGGAGACAAACACTAATCCAAAAATCACCCTCCAAAAAGTACAATGACAACTGTCACGAAGGATATGTCATAAGGTGTCTTCCACATATAATTGGTGGAAATGACTTAGTAAAGCCAGGAAGGCTTCCCTGAAGAAGTGACATGTAGGCTGAAACTAGTAGTATAACTTAAAGCAGGTAAAGCAGGGGAGAGGAGATGTTTTCAGGCAACGGGAGCAGATATTCAAGGCAGTCTGAAAAGCATGCATGAGGGCTGAATTGAAAATATGTGAGCAAAGTATGAGATGAGACTGGCAAGGAAGCCAGAGAGCAGCCCCACATGTAGGAGCACCATTACTCACCATTACTCCCCTTCACAGGTAAAAGAACTGAGGCTCAGAACCCTCAAGTAATTTGCCTGTAGTCTCACGGTTAGTAAGCTGGTGGAACCAGAAGTCAACCTCTGATAGGTAAAGATATCCCTAGAACCCATGCCTGTTAGTTTACATGACAAAGGGGGAATTAAGGTGCAATGTGGGATTAAGGTTACTAATAAACAGATCTTAAAATTGGGAGATTATTTTAGATTATCCACACAAACCCAGTATAATCTTAAGGATCCTTAAATATGGAAGAGGAAGGCAGAAGAAGAGATTACAGTTGTATGAGATTAGAGCAATTGACTGTTGTTGTAGACTTTGAAGGTGGAGGAAGAGAGTAAAGGCATGCTGGTGGTTCTAAAGCTGGGAAGGGCAAGGAAACAGATTCTACCTGACATCTTCCAGACAGGATTGCACCCTGCTGACATCTTGATTTTAGCCCAGTGAGATCCATTTTGCATTTCTGAACCACAGAACAATAAATTCACAAAGCACTAAACTTGTTGTAATTTAAAAAGCCGACAGAAAACTAATATACAACCCATGTCCCTTGACTCCAAAGCATATGTTCCTACCCCTTATGCTAATGGGGCTTAACTGTTAGATGGGCTAAACCAGGAACTATAAAGATTGAACTCTAATCAGTCATATCATTTTCAGTCTAAGGTTTTTCAAATATTTCTAAACCATACAGCAAAAGGTATGCATAATTTTTACATATGCCTCATAGTTTTGTGAATTTCGAAAGGATGTGGTTATGGGCTTTGACATCAGAAGAGAAGCTCCGCGATGTTGACTGAACGTTGATAGAGAGATAATATTGGAGGCAAGTTGCCTTTGAACCGCTCTCTGAAGATCAACTGCCTCCCCATCGCATTCCTTGCCCTGAAGCTGTTTCCTCTGGTTGTGCTGAGGGGTGATGCGCAAGGTGCATCACTTTTCAAGAACTGGATCATGAACAACTTTATCCTCCTGGAAGAGCAGCTCATCAAGAAATCCCAACAAAAGAGAAGAACTTCTCCTTCAAACTTTAAAGTACGATTCTTTGTTTTAACTAAAACCAGCCTGGCATACTTTGAGGACCGTCATGGGGTATGTGATCACTCTGTTTTGTCTATTTTTAAAATAGCATTTTAAGTTAGACTGGGCTGAATCATGAAGATATACATAGAATAAAATAAGAGCACGGAAAACACAGATGTGCTTGTTATAACAACCTAAAAAGTATAGTAAGAGTAATTGGGAGAGAACGTGGAGAGTAGTCAAGAAAGGGTAATTGTATTTGGTGATTTCAGTAAAGAGTAAGTTTATCGCTCATTAGCTTGTCTTTCCTCTATAAGGTTAAGTTTAACTTTTAAATTTTATTTTATTTGGCAAATGAAATGGTTAAGTGATGGGTCCCATTCAATGTTTTTATGGATTCAATTTTATCTGTCTCAATGTCATCACTCACCTGACATTTGGAATAATAGTCTCTGGGCATTTAATTGTCTAAAATTTACAAAGCCCAGTGGTAAACCTCTTCATCCCTTGGAGAACTTCCAAGGAGACTAGGGTTATCACACACAAAATATAATGCAGCACAGACCAGCAGTTCTTACCAGATGATTACAGCTGCTTAGCTAAGTCAGTCTTTATATTTCTAAAGATATTCTTATATACCATAATATCAGTAATACTAAGAGCAACACACATAATCATAACGATGAAGTTTGGTACAAAAAGCACTGGAAGAGGGGTCAGGGGACCAAACTCCACTTTTCTCTAGGTTAGTTAGCCTCAGCAAATATCTCTGCATCAAGTTCTTTCTTGATAAAATGAAAGGACTGGAAACACCACCTACAACATTCCTTTCTTCTTTAAAATCCTTTGTTTCTATGAAGTAGCATTTGTACAGCCCATCTCAGCAATTTTTCGAAGCATGTTTGCCTTCTTGCCGTATCACTGTATTATTTTTCTGTCATCAGGGAGGTAGCAAAAACAACATTAGGTGCTTGATGGTCACTTAGAGACAAAGGCACTCTGATTCTTGGCAGGACCGAACTTAGTAGGTGTAGGCATGAGTTTGGGTCTTTTGAGAGCTGGGATTTGAAGTGTTCAATGATAGGGGGTCTTGAAAGAGGCCAGGCCAGGTATGGAGCTACAAATGCCTGAACTTCTAAGCTGCTGGCAAAATAATACTGCCTGTTTTTTAGAGGTGAAAAGACACGCTTGTCTTAGGTAGATTCTTACTGATAATAATCCACCAATCAGTCAGGAAGAATATGGAATTACTTACATGCAAGGCCCCTTTAGTAGGTATTCAATATGTATTCTTTGACTAAATTAACAAAGGGCCAACAGCCAAGTTTTCACCTTGGAGGATTCATCATTTAGAGCTGATTAATCATATGACCTCGGTCAATTTTTTTTTCAATTGTGAATGGGACATTAGAAGCTCTTGTTTCATGTTTAAAGAGTTTTCATTTACATTTAAATATTTTTTCAAAGTCCATTTTGTAGTTTTCACCAATTTTTTTCCCCAACTCAACGTTCAACATAGTATCATCTCATGTAGTTAGTACTGATTGCTTCTGAGCATAATCATTGCTTGTCAACTGTTTGGTTGTGAGTTCTGTACAATGGTATTTGCATATAGTCATACAAAAAATAATCTTGATTCAGAATTTTGTTGGTTATAATTTGCATGTGGACAATGTTGTAAAAATAACTCAGTTTCTTCATTTGAGCATTATGAAAATTCTAGGACAATTAATTCATCCTGGGGAGCCCTGAGCTATAGTTTTTAACATTTCCATGTGGGATACAGCAGATACATGTTTCACAAACATCAAATTTCTTATTTTCTAATGCCTATGCTTTATATTCATAAATAACATTTTAAAAAGCATTTCTTTAAATATTATAGGAATTTACTGATTATAAAAATTTTCAAAGTTACTGAAAAAGACAAGATATATTAGTTATTATTATTTATTCTCTATGTGACATTACTGAGCATAAGTCCTGTTACCTAGTAAACACCTAATAAAATTTAGCTACTATTTTTATCACCATTATATCTCTAAAGGAGAATGCAGAGTGGCATAACATAATCATTTCAAATGAAGGGAAGTAATAAGGATTCTTCAAAGTCAGGCTAACATCAGGGTCCTGGGTTCCCTCTCTTCCATGACTAAATACATGTGTGTAGGGTGAGATATACGTGCATCATGAGATGTATGATGTTGGGTCAACATGTCCCCTCTCTGGGTCTCAGTTTCTTTATCTTTTTTCTTATTTATAAAATTCTGTTCATTGCAGCTCTAAAATTCTGTGGATTTATGACATATGAAAACAATTCTTCCACATATTCAGGAACAAATACTGTAGTTCTGTAAAATAAGTATATTTTTTCCTAACTTCAAATTGCCATGCCCATTGTCATTATACTACATCCTTATTGAGCATTTTGTTTTAACATGGATTTAGATCTTTTATCATATGCCTGTTTGCCTTGAGATGTGCAAGTGTTTGCCGTGGGGCCAGGAAGCCCCTTCGTCATGCTGGAGTAGTGGGCCAAAAAGAAGCAGAGAGTTGGCAGGTGGTGGCTTGCTGGCAGCCGTGATTTCAGACTCTCCCCTGTGCCTGCCAATATCTTAGCAAAGTGGTCCCTGTTGTCCTCTTTAACAGAGGACAAGGAAAAATGAGGGTCAATCTGCTAAATGCCTAACAATCACTGTAATGGCAGTGGCAGTAGAGAATATGGGAGAGCCTTTGTTTGTAGTGTTTGCCAATTTCTATAGTGTAAATACTCCCATCAAGATCAATTTCAAACTACTAATGTAAAGTCTACTAGCTGACAGAATTCCTGAAAATTTAGCAATCGGCTCTCATGGGCCAACACAAGCAGGCTCCAGCACATCACAGGCAGGCTAAAATAAAAATAAACTTCTGGGAGGTAGCAACCTGAACAACGTGCTTAGTTGCACAAGACTGATATCAGATCTTTTTTAGGGGTAAAGAGAGAAATGGTGGGCCTCAGGCACTCTGAGTAAGCTCAGGATGGGAGGGGTAACACAGATAGGAGACAAGTGTCACAGAATGGTGAGGCCAGAATAGTCAGCTAGTGGCGGGTTCACATGGTGCTTCTTTCACTTTCTAGATGTGGGATCTCAAGCAACACATTAACCTCTTTAAGTCTCTGTTTCCTATTTATAAAGTAATGACCCCAGCACTACCTACTTCAACCAGTGCTGAGTATTTTATGAGGAAAGTATGCTATAAGCTTGGTACTTATAGGACCATCTTGATATTCTGAAAGGCCCTCGGGAGAAAAGGAAAGGTTTCCCTATTTTAATGACTCGCTGCACCTTAAGAATCAAGTTTGCCATGGTCACCGTGGCACAGGAGCCATTACCATTTAAATAAGACAGGAAAAATAGTCAAAATCACCATTCTAGTCAACGTGTGGATAAGCTGACTACCCTCAAGGATACTTCCCTTTTAGCCTACTGATCTAGCGGCAGAAACATCTTTGTAATATGCATCCTTCCTAAATTAAAGATGGCAGGTGGGGAGAGTATCCACTTTCCTTGCTTCTGGCAGCAGTATTGCACAGAGGTCAAAAACACAGCTTCTGGTGTCAGATTTGGGTCAAAGAGCAGCTTTACCCCTTAAGAGCTGTGTGGCTTTGCAAAGGTTGCTTAATGCTGTGTGACCTTCCTTAAGGCTATTTACCTGTTATAAAATGATCACTCCTCAATTTTTTTAAATGAGATGAATGTCATCATTATTTTAATAATAACAGCAACTAATATTTACTATTTACTATTGTCAGTCACTATGCTAAATGAATTATTTCACCTAATCCTTATACCTACCTTGTAAATTAGGAACTACCATTACCCCAATTAACAGAGCATATAATTGAGGCAAAGAGAATTTAAATAACTCCCTTATGTCTCCAGAGGTAACATAGCCTCCTTGATGAACAGTTCTTATCACTATGAACAGTTGTTGCTCTTAGGCAATTGGGGTCTCCACTGGGTTATTACAAAGTATGTAATGCCTTCTTGCTCTAGAGTCCTCCATGTAAAGGGCAGTCTTGAAAATCAGCAACCACACCACATAGGTCTTCTGCAATGAAATATGTGATGAGCCCTATCATTTCCACATACAGTCCAGGACAACTTTTCGTCTTCTTCCACTTCTGGGAGCTTCTACCACATGTCCAAACTTTGGTGCTGAAAGTTCCTCTAGGATCTGTCCACTTCTCTCCATTTCCTAGAGTCACCTTCTTTATGGAAGCTGCCAGCATCTCTCACCTGGGATTGTTGCCACCTCCTAATGGTCTCCATGCACCCACTATACCTTCTCCCTGCACCCCTGTTTCCTATCCCTGCACCCATTATACCCTCCCCACCACCACTCCATTCCCCACAAGGAAGCCAGGGTAAGCTTTTCACGTGGTGACTGTGAACTATGATCATGTCCTGATGACCCTCATCAGAAGCTGGCATGTCCCTTCAGTGGTTCTCCCTTTACCCTGAGAGTGGACACCAGAATCTATCACACTGTCTCCTCCATCCCAGTTCATGCTCCTTTGATCCTCTCTCACTGAGTGCCAACCACGGGAAATTTTCTTCAACTTTAAGACCTCCATTTTCAATGTCGCTTGCTTGAAGAAGCCTTCCTTCCTTTCCCCAGCCTAGGTCATCTTTTCTTATGCTTTGCCACAACAGCAAACACCTTTTTTTCAGCGTGCATGCCGAAGTTATAATTATCTATTTATTAGTGATATTATTGTGCTAATGTCATTCCCCTACCCTACCCTCCATTAGACTATAAGCTTTACAAGGGCTGATGCCCAATTTGCTAAAGATAGCATCACCAGTGTCTACCACAGTGCCTGGTACATATTATTCACTCATTCAAAATTTGTGAAAGAAAGAAAGGAAGGTGGGAACCAAGGAGGAAGGAAGGGTACAAGGTATAGATACAGTTGCAGAGGTTAAAGTTATACACATGGTCCCTTAACAGAACAAGGCTCGGCACCAAAAGAGTTGAGAACAAAATTAAAGATAGAAGACTTCAAACAGGCAATTCCTGGGTGCAGGGGTAAATAAACAGAACTTCCTGGAGGTAGCAGTTCATGGCCTAGCCTTGAAAGATGAAGAGGAGGATTCAGGAGGTTGGAGTTTTAAGATTTGGGTCAGAGACACAAGTGAAAACCAACAGGTGGGCCAGTCATCCCTCCTACCTCCTTTTAGGAGAATCAAGCAACTCTGCTCTCTTTCACCCTCCACCCTGTCTTCCCTTCCATCCTTCCCTTTTACAGCTAAACCCTTTGTAGATAATATTCTCAGAGCTACCCCAGTATTTTTGCTTGAGACATTCACCACTCATGGTCTCCCTTCACTTCATTCCTATGTGACTGAGTTGCCTTCTGGCTCAGCTCCCACTAACACTCAAGACTCCGTACAATCTACTATCCACACACCTAGAACAGACTTTAAAAATGAGAAATCAGATACCGTGCCCTGCTTTAAATCCTGTTGTGACTGTTTAGACTATTTAAATTAATTCTCAACCATGGTCTACAAGACTCTTCACCCATGGCCCCTACCAGCCTCTCAGATTCATTTCTTCTGGTCCCTTCATCCACCATGCTTCTATCATATCTGCCATCTTTCTATACCTTGAGCACCCCAAGCTGTGCCTCCTGATAGGGCCTTTGTACTGAGGCAGGACTAGGGCGAGATATACTCAAGGGGGCACTCACTTTTAGGTCCTGCAAGGGCAGGGTCATTGCACTAACTACTCTCACTGTCTGGGACACTCCAGATTTTTGCATGATTGGTTCTTTATTATTTTTCATCTCTTCAAATATTTTCCCAGAATCTTCTTTTTTCCTTTTCTTTTACAATCCATGGATACTTCAATACCTCAGTATCTGTACTTTTGATTGGGTTTATTGATGTGCTGCCCTGTTTATTTTCTGTCTCTACATCCACTGGAAGGTCACTTTCATGACCGACTGCCTCACTCATCTCTGTATCACCAGCATCTAGTAAAGTGTTGAGCACGTAGTAGGTGGTCAATAAATATCCAGGGAATGAATGAAGGTCACATAACTCACACTGATTTCAGAAGAGCATCTGTGAGCTAGAAATGTGGGCCTGGCCAAGTCAGGCAAAGAAAAGTTAAGAATCCAAAGCAAAGTACTTTCCAATTCAGGCCACTCAAAGTGAAGGATGTGTGGGTTTGATGTCTGCATTAACAGAGTTTCTTTGAGAGTTGATTTTTGTGTGTAATGGAATGTTGATGTCTTATGGAGATAGCCACTGGATAGAGAATTCTTGTTTTAGAGGCAGATACTCACAGGTTAAAATAAGATTCGATTCTGACTGCTCAGAGACTGGTGCATCCATTAATCAGTTTCTGCAGTAGAAATAGGGCACAGGGCAAGACTGTACATGTGAGGGCTTTGTTCCTGACTCAGTCTGGAAGAAAGTTTTAGCTGGAAAGCTCGAGAGTTCAGTTTCTTGAGCTATGAGATCTGTGAAATGATGTGATGTCTTTATCTCAAACTCAGAAATGGACCCTACAGAAAACCATTTTAAAGCTTTTCTCAAATTTTAAGGGTCAAATAATATAGTAATCTTCAGCTGGCAATAAATTCTTCCACTCATCAATGAGTTTTAGGCCTACTGAAAAAAGTAGATCTTCCAGAACCTAATTTTCATCCAGAGATTAGTTTGAATTCGCCTTCAAGTATTTGTGGGTCTCACTTCAAGTGATCCAGAGGAAGAAACAGAAGCTCTGACATGGCTTTCCACACATATAAAAGTCAGCTCCTTGAAACTCAATAAAGTTGTTGGTATTTTAATAAAATAAGAATCTGATCCAAACTCTTATTTTGCCATATAATTCCCATTAACTTAAAGTCATTTGTAAGTAGACTTCTCAATACAGTTTCCTTTTTTTATATTTAAAAGTCACAGAAATTATACCTGCTTATTACAAAATATTCAAATATGAGACTTTCCTCTCTAAAATGACATATATTTGTGCCAAAGTTTTTATTATTATTATTATTAACTTAACACTGGATCAAGGAAATGTTTCTATTTTGATATACATAGATTTATTCATTTGTTTGGCAGACATTTCCTGTGTACCTGCTATGTGCCGGGTGCCTTGCTAGAGACTAGGAATACAGTGGTAAGTAAAAGAGACAAGGTGCCTGACCTCATGCTTATACTCTAGTGGAGGAAACAGACAACAAGCAAGTAGACAAATATAGAGAGCAGATATAGACTGTTTGAGATTCTATGGAAATATTAAGTGGTTGCTGGGACCAAGTGGGAAGAGTGGTCAAAGAAGAAACTTCTGTCTAGGCTGAAGCTTGAAGAATGAGAAAGAGTCAGCCAAGTGAAGAAATGGAGAAGAGCATTCCAGAAAGTGTGAGTCTCATGGTAGGAAAAGACCTGGCCTGTTGAACAAACACAGTTCAAGAGCCCCTTTCTCACATCTTACAGCATCCTTCTTCCAGGGATACTTGGCCTAGAATCATCCTACTCCATATTTTGGTGGAAAAAGGCCTGATGTACCAACACTGAGAACCTCAGACTAACACTGAGCTTGGGTGGTGTTTAACAGCAAAGACTGAAAACAAGTTAGAATCAGGTTAAATCCACTTCAGTAAATCTCCTGAGACAGAGCATCAAACCTTCACATTTCCATCCTGTTAAAAACAATTGATGAAACAATTATACGCAATCATTCTCCAAAACTCTTTTGTCTAAAGACACGAATTTACTGTCTCTGTGAGGATGATCTTTATTCTCATGTAGATATAAATTGCATGTAGTTATAATGCATGAAAATATTTATTCTTCCATTTTTTCTTTTGCTATTATCCTTTTTAGATACATTTCCATTTGTGGACTCCAAAGTAATAATTTTTCTCAAATATATGTTTTTTAAAATAATCAAGTTGCTCATGTCAGAGATATACTTATCTATTTTCTGTACTGAACACATTGACAGACTTATCTATCATCTGCTATGTGACTTTCAGGTTGTTTTCAGATGCGGTGAAAATGCTTTAAAATAATAGTATACCTAATATAGAACAGTCTGCTTTTTAAAATGCCTCCTTACGGTAGAGTTATGTGGGATGCATCACAGGATAGCATTTTCTGATCTCTACCATTCATTGTTACATAATCTTCCAAAGAGACTGAAGCAATGCTTGGGACCACCAAAGAGAAGATTATGTTTCTAAGAAGAAACTAATAAAAACAAAAGAATCCCACTGTTGTGGTGATCTTCAAATACACTATTTTTATAGGTTTTGAATGTTATAGTGAGAGAGAGGGGAAAATATAATATTCTATGCATGGGTAAGTTTATTTGATTTAAAGTAAGTCTATGTATATGTAGATGAACCCACTCCCTACATAGTAGGAATGAAGGAGTGGCCAAAACCTCCTACTCCACAAGATATTAATATCCCTAGATGATGATCTTAGAGCATCTGAAAGGTTTACATGAATGAGCTCTTTGGGTTAGATCATCAAGCGTCTTTATCAAAAAGCAAATGAAATACAGGGGTGTATCACATAAGCCATTTTTAACTGCTCTGAAGAGGTCAACTCTAATTTTAGGTAGAGCCTCAGGAACTAAAACTCTCAAGCAGACCAAAATTATGGAATTCTTGAAAAGTGGGATGAGGTGAGAAAGCAACAACACAGCAGCTTAATGGGGATCCGGTTCTGATTAACCTGGGTTACTTTGTTCAAGGGCTTCTTCTATCTGGGATTTGGTTATTTTGCCCATAGTGTCGAGGGATCGGACTAGATCAAAGTTTTAAAAGTTTTCTAAGCCTGAAGCCCCCTTTTAGTACAGAATTATATGTGCTATTTCCATTCATGTACATGAAGCAAAAGAGGAAGTATCCAGTTGAAGCAAGAACAAGGTAGGCTGTCCCTACCCTCTTGGCCTTTGACCAGCAAATATCACCTAGGTGCTTCCAATTCTATGATTTCAGTCTCCCGGGGCTGTAAATTGAATAGTAGAAATGAAAAGATAAAAGCTAGTTGAGAAAGTCATTTCACCTTGAAGCCTCATCTCTAACATAAAAAGTTGGACTGAATGATCTCTAAAGATCCTTCCAGCTCAAAAGAAGTGGAAACTATGTGATTGTATCTCACTGCCAGTGATATTAGGAATTCACAAATAGACATGGAGATTAGTTACATATGGAAATCTTTTCAGGAAGTAATATATCTAAGAAATGATTAATAACTGTATGACTGATAAAAAGGCATGTTATCAAAATCCAAGCATGAACCCAAGAATGCATTCTAAAAAAGAAGGCTGTCATTTCAAATGTAACCAATGTAAAATTCAGAACAATGTGAGCCAATATCTAATGAGTCCTTGCTGAGTACCAGGGCACCAAATTAAGTGCTTTAAATGTATCATAGAAATATTCACAATAACCATTTGCAGTAGGTCCAATTTTTATCCCCATTGTATTGAAGAAGAAACAAAGGCTTGAAAAAGCTAAGTACCTTTTCTTAGGTCAGACATGTGGGACAAATATGAAAATTGGATTAGGAGTTCTACAATGGGTATTCTCAGATGTAGACTTGTTTGGGTCTGAGAAGTTGTGTAATAGAAGCTATGGTGGCTGAGAAGGGAGAGTTGGGACAAGGACTCACTGGTGAGTTTCCAGCACTGTTTAATGGAGTTCCTGAGCAGGGAGCAGTAGGACTGCTCCTGTCAGCCTAGCAGACCTGCATGAATGACAACACAACAGTAGTATCAGCAGCAGCAGCAGCCTGCAACAATGACCACGAGGAGAGGACTGAACTTGCTCCTCTGGAGTTTTCTCCTTTAGCTTCACAATTCTTTGAAGGAGATAAAAGCCAAATTCTGTTTTAGAGAGGAAGCAATCAAGACACAGGGAAGTGAAGCCATTTGCCCAAGGTCACAATAGTGGCCATAAGAACAAAAGCAACAACTTCCCTTGGGATCCGTGATTCCTAGTAGTTTGATCCCACACTGCTTTCTTGCCTGAAAACAACCATCAGAATCAACTTATCAGTTCTTCCAACGATACTTTACTTTTAATTTAATTTACTTATTTTTGGCTGCACTGGGTCTATGTTGCTTGGTGTGGGCTTTGTCTAGTTGTGGCGAGCAGGAGTTACTCTCTAGATGCAGTGCACAGATTTCTCATTGAGGTGGCTTCTTGTGGGGGAGTCCAGGCTCTGGAGCGCAGGCTCCAGTAGGGTGGCGTGTGGTCTCCAGTAGTGTGGTGCGTGGGATTAGATGCTCCACAGCATATGGAATCTTCCTGGACCAAGGATCGAATCCATGTCCCCTATGCTGGGAGGTGGATTCTTATCCACTGTGCCACCAGGGAAGTCCTACAATGATACTTTATGTATACACATGTAAATAGAAATAAATTTTCTTTTCCCCGCCCCACCCCCCACTTCTTATACAATGGTAGCATATTCTACCTGGGCTTCCCTGGTGGCTCAGATGGTAAAGAATCTGCCTGCAATGCAGGAGACTCAGGTTCGATCCCTGGGTTGGGAAGATTCTCTGGAGAAGGGAATGACTACCCAATTCAGTATTCTTGCCTGGAGAATTTCATGGACAGAGGAGCCTGGTGGGCTCTACATAGGCCTCCTAGCTTTTCTTTTGGTTGATTAGCAATACTTCTTAAAGATCAATCTATACTGTATGCAAGGGGCTTCTTTGTTCTTTTTTTCCCTTTGATTGCTTAATATTTTTTTGTACGGATAAAAAAATCATCTTGATGGACTTTTAGTCCATTTCCATTTTTTTTTGTCATTACAAACAGTGAGGAATGAATAACCTCATAGGTATCTCACTTTCTACATGTATAAGTATGTCTACATAGGGGTTCTTAACCAGGGGTGATTTTGCCCATCATTGGAAATGTCTGGAGAAAGTTTTGGTTGTCATACCTGGGGAAGGAAGTGCCGCTGGCTTTGGTGAATGGAGCTAAGGATGCTAAGTATCCTACAAGACACAGAACAAACTCACAGAAAAGAATAACCCAGCCCAAAATGTTACTAAATGATAGTGCCAAGATTGAGTAGCCCCGGTCTACAGAAAACATTTCTAAAATTGGGATTGCTGTGTCAAAAGATATTTGCATCTCTTGTTTTGCTGAACATAACCAAATTAATCTCCAAGGAAGTTGTACTAGTCAACATTCTCTAGGGTCATGTGTGAAATGCTTGTTTTCTCAAAACCTCACCAACAGTATTATCATATGTTTTGATCTTTGCAAGTCTAATAGTCTTAGAAATGGTATCTCAGTAAAATTTATTTGCACTTCCATTACTATAGTGAATGAGCATCTTTTCATATATTTAAGAGTAATTTATATTCCTTTTACCCATTTTTCTATAATTTGTTAGTGTCTTCCATAATAATTTGGAGGAGCTCTTTATTAGCTAAAACCTTTGTGCAGACTAGTTTTCATTTTCCTTTTCATTGTCAAGAAATTGTTATCCACTTGCCAATCATTCTAGATAACTTATTCAAACCATTTCTGTTAAGAGTTTGTCATAGGGTCCACAAATATTACTTTCTGCTGCACATTTAGTCTTACTTGTTGTTCCCTCCATCAACCAAGTAACAAATGTTAATGGAACATCACCTTTTTAGATTTCCTAAAATCTAATGACATTGTTATCCATCTATATACTTTTGCTACTAACTCTCCAGTGCTTGAAAAAGATACAGAAATACATTCGTTAAGCTCTTTAAAAACTTGACATACCCTATTCTGGAAACAAAGAAGGCTTTGAAAGAGCACTCAAAGACCAGAGATGCTGAGAGACAAAATGTGCAGGACATCTTCAGGATCTACTCTGTACCACTTAGTTCTTGCTCTTAATTTCTACATTAAGTCTTTTTCTCTCTACCCACTTGTTTCAGGAAACTTAAACAAACCTTCTTTTTTAAGGCTAAGATCACTGCTATCATTGCTAAGAAGAATGAGGTTTAGAATCATTCTTGAATTATTCTAGAATTCTAGAATTATCCAAGACAGATATACCATATAAGAGCACACAGAGCTGCTTTATTAATTTATGAAGAAGATGGCTATCACTCAAGAAGAACATGAGAGGAAATGTCATGAACTTCAACCTCTATGGATATAAACGATCCATGTGGCAGGTGCTGCCTGGATGCCGCTGACTGTTAATGGGGGCCTGAAGTTACAAGCATGAAGAGATTCATCATTTTGCACACCCAGCATGTGATGTGAACCTCTTGGCCTTCTCCCATAGTCATCTGCCAAAATTGCACTACAGTGTAGTGTTTGTAAAATCTGTAACTGCTTTAAAACAGTACTTTTATTTTACTGCTTAATAAATTTATATGATCACTGCAAAAACTTGAAATATAGTAATATATAACTTACACTGCAAAAATCTGCCATGGTGTCATCCACAAAGGAGAACCAGGATAGCAGCATTCCTACCTGTACTATTTCTTTGATTATTGGACATATTATTATATATTTTATTATCTCTTTTCCTAAAAATGAGATGCTGCTCCATCTATTGCTCTAAACCTGCTTTTTACATTTTAATTGATATATTTTCCCTTCTGTATAGACTAACTTTACTCTTTGTTGATGGCTACAGAATGGTAACAAGATAGATGAACCATGACTAACATAACCATTTGTCTACTGGTAGATATTTAGGTTTCTCTAGACTTTTTAGTCTAATAAATAATGCCACAAGGAACATTCTTTTTCCTGTGTCTTTATGTATCTTGAATGAATGTTTCCTTAGGATAGATTCTATAAGGCAAATGTATTTATTTATTTTAGATAACTGCTTTTAAATACAATAAAAGAAATACATGCTTATGGTAAAAACAGTGAAACTGAATAGAAGGACAAGAGGTGAAAAGAAAGGCTCTCTTTCTACTTTCTATTCTCAAACCCAGAACCCCTCCCAAGAGTATCTGCTTTTAATAGCTTCTTGTGAGAAAATGCATTCATAATTTTAATAGACCTCAATTTCTTTTCTTATTTTCTTCTTTTTTTTTTTTTTTTTGACAGGGGGAGGAGGCAGGGGGGATAGGTAAAACTGTGAGAAAATGCATTCATAATTTTTATTTTCAGGTAGTCAGGGTGTCCTATTTCTTTTCTTATTTTCTTCTTTTTTTTTTTTTTTTTTGACAGGGGGAGGAGGCAGGGGGGATAGGTAAAATCCTTTTATTTTCAGGTAGTCAGGGTGCTACTGCTAACAAGATGGCAGACTTTAAGGGAAGCCTGAGAATTTCCCCCACAGCACAACCAGCCTCATCATAAACCACAGTGTGAAAAGCCGAGTTGAGGAAAGCCATGACTAAAAGGTCTTGCGGAAAAAAGGAAAGACAAGAGGGCAGGTGTAGGATGGATCATAGTTTCCTGGCTTTAAGTCAATCCAGAAGCCTCAAAATCTGCTACCTTAGCTCCGGATCCTCCCAGAACTTTGAAGGTTAGTGGGAGTAAGGAGGTAGGTCCAAGGGAAGATAGGCTGTGAGAGGAGAAGAACCAGCAGCAGCTAGTTATAAATTACACTGGTATTCTAGAAGGTGCTGCTGTTTCCAGTGAGAGGATGAAGATCTCATCTTTTATCAGGTACCAAGTAGCTCAGGTTGCTATATACCTGAGTTGCAACTGTCAGCGTCTCCATGACTCCCCGAGAACTAAATGATTAAGGAGACCTAAGAGAACTAAGCCCAGAGAACTGAGACAACTTGCCCAATATTACTTGTTCTTACAGGGATTCAAACCATGACTTTTCCAAGTTCTGAATCTCTTCTTTTCTTTCCTGCAACGTGAGGGTTCCCTTTGTTGTAAAAGACCAAAAGCTGCATTGGCAGACTGGGAGTGGATGCATGGGTTACCTCCAGCATGCTTTACGGAGATGAAATAATAATCCAGGAAAGCCCCTAAAACCAATCTTAGAACTGATAGCCTGCATTCTGGTTGGGGGAGGGGACAGCAACCCCCAAGTTTCACCTCACATGACATCAGTTTCCATTTCAATTGCATCATTGTGCCATTTTAGATAGGGGTAATGGCTGTACCACACCCCAGAAGAAGAAATGAGTGAAATACTCAAAGTGCCTGGTTAACATCATCATCAGAAAGACTTCCTCATTTCAAAGTGTGTTAATCACTCAGTCTTGTCCGGCTTTTTGTGACCCCATGGACTCTAGCCCGCCAGGCTCCTCTGTCCATAGAATTCTCCAGGCAAGAATACTGGAGTGGATTGCTATTTCCTTCTCTGAGGTCATTTCAAGGAAACTCTGATAAAGGTAGCATGTGGCTTCTTTTACAGTGTGATCCAAGAAAGTCTTAAAACCATCCCTCCCCTTTGAAAAATAGTGGTTCCTTTTGAACAACACTTTCTCAGATGATGCCTGAAATTTGATTGTCAAATCTCCCTCTGGGCTTACGTCTCTAATATTTGTCCTAATCCATACTTCTGTGAAACAAGCCACGCCTTAAACTATCAGGCAGTTAAACATTGCTGCTGCTGCTGCTAAGTCGCTTCAGTCATGTACAACTCTGTGCGACCCCATAGATGGCAGCTCACCAGGCTCCCCCATCCCTGGGATTCTCCAGGCAAGAATACTGGAGTGGGGTGCCACTGCCTTCTCCAGTGCATTAAAGGGAAAAGTGAAAGTGAAATCATTCAGTCGTGTCCGACTCTTAGCAACCCCATGGACTGTAGCCTACCAGGCTCCTCCGTCCATGGGATTGTCCTGGCAAGAGTACTGGAGTGGGGTGCCATTGCCTTCTCTGAGTTAAACATTAGGTGAATGACTATTTGGGGAAGGTTTTGACAGCCCAGGGAAAGGGGAAGAAGAGAACTAAAGTCATCACATTTGCTAACATGTGAGCAAATGTGACACAGTGGGGAGGATGAAGCAACAGGCCCCTTTTAAAGTTTTGTCCTGATTTTACAAATAATTGCCAAACAAATAACTCCAGAATGTCAAAATCACCCAAATGGTGGTTCTCATTACATATTTGCCTGAAAGAAAATCCCCAAAGAAAAGGTAACATAACGACAAGAGGGTGAAATCTTGTTCTATGGGCACCATTTGGAGAAGGAAAGGAGAGGAAGTAACACTTTAAGTGGTTGATTTATCTTTTGAATGTAGGTTTACAAAGTTCTTTCAAATCCTCTAGTTTAACCCAATGATTCAAGGACTGTTATTATTTTCACTTTAAAAAAGAACAAAAAGCAAGACAACCAAAAAATTGGGACACTTGCCTGAGGTTGCACAGATAATCTGGCAGAACGGGTCTGCCTGATGTGAAAGTTCTGTTTCTGTCCCACTCAGCCTCATCAGAGGAGAAAGTTGAAGTTCTGCTGTTTTCAGAAGGGTGGCGATGTCCTTTCATGGATAATAGATATATAGCTTCTTACTGATGTATCTGCTGGACTAGCTGAGCAGCTAAGGAGCCAATATTATACCAGCGAAGAGGGAGTTCTGTGCTCCCACTTTGAAATCCAACATAAGCACTGCACAATCAAACAAGGCAGAAACAAATCTCTGCTGGGTCACGGCTTGGAGGAATCAACCACACAACTGATTGTTCAGCATTAGGTTCAGGGAATAAAAGTCTCCTACATTAAATCAGGGCAGGTACAAAGCCATAAAGCAGTCATTAAGCACTCAGGTTCTTCAGTCATAGAATTGAGCTTGTACGCTCACTTATAAAAAGACTTGGTCCCTCTGAACCTCAATGTCCTCACCTAAAAAGTGGAGAAATAATACTTCATAAGATCACGACCAAATAAGATGCCCTTTGAGTGCCTGAAGTATAGGAAATGCTCTCAAAATCTTTTGTTTTTCCCTGCCTTTCTTTGAAAGAAGGTCACAATCCAAAATTCCATTTCACATATTAATATAAAAAGAAAGGAGATATCAAAGACATTTGCACCAGCTCGACTTTGTACAATTATGTGGACACCAAGCATCTTCTTGGATAGTGTTTGATACATGTCAGATGCCTGGGGTGAAAGTCTGGAACAGAAGGACAGCTTTGAACGTGGCCTAGAAAAGAGACAAGGTCAAGTGAAGTTCTGTGATCTTTTACCCAGAGGGGTGCCTGTTTTACTTGGTGTCTCTCTTTCTCTGGTGGCTTTTGTGTGGTTTCCTTGTAAGGTTTTAGGCTGGCATTTTTCAGAAATAGCGCAGTTGTTTGGGATGATTACAGGCCATCACCATTTCCCAGAGATGAAGTTGTATTTAGCTTGCTGACTGGCCGTCCCCTGTGCCCGGCTCAGGGAAGGCACAGATTACCCTGCTGTTTACCACTTAGCAGATCTGAGGAGGCCTCAGGAATTGGAGAGACTGACCAAGCAGGAGAGACTGTGAGGGGGGAGCCTGATCATTCCTTCGGGAATGAGACTGAGCTTTGATGATGGAACATGACATCCATTTCAACAGAAGGCTCACCTGACAGTCTCTAAATATCTATGTTGGAACTCAACAAATATTAAGAAGTCAAAGGAGATTATCTGAGTTTGGAGAAATCTTCCTTGGAAATCTTGAAGCCACACTGCCCAATAAGGTAGCTTCCAGTCATGTGTGGAGACTCATCACTTGTTGTGTGGAGAATCCAAATTGAGATGTCTTGTGAAATACACAATTTCAAAAACTTAGCCCTTAAATGTAATAGGTCTCAATTTTTGTGTCAATGATGTGTAGAAATGATAATACTTAGAAACACAGGGTTAAACAAAGTACTGTGTACTTAAAATTAATTATACTTTTTGCTACTTTTAGTGTGGCTAATAGAAAATTTTAAATTCCCTATGTAGCTCTCACTATGTTTCTGTGGGCTAACGCTGCTTTAGAACTTCACATAGAATTTGGATCCCGATTTATCATTCCAGTTACTATTTATGTCTACTTGATGCCCTGACTATGATGATCCCAGGCTATTAACAACTCAAACTTAACCAGAAGGTTTCTACCCCAGGGTTTTTTACTCTTGCTGTTTATTCTACTTTGTGCTCAGTCTCGCACATCTGGCTCCTTCTTCTCACATCTGGCTCCTTTTTCAATTTTCTGGTCTCTTTTCAAATGCCCTCTCTCCAGTAAGGCCTGTGTGACTACCAACTGATCATATCAACCTATCCTATTCTCCATAGAGCACTTTATATTGTCTACCTTCCCGACCAGACTAGAGCTCCATGAGAAAGTCTACTCTTTTCATCTCGCTGCTTCCTGCACTCAGAATAGCCTTGCTTCAGAGCTGGCAAGAAATATTCCTCAATAGCTAAATGCACGAGCCTTAAGTCTGATTGAGACTATTTAAGCTGTGTTCCAACATGGTTCTCTTTGTTCATATCATCCTAATTGTGCACCTGTTGTGGACCAGCCACTGTGACAGACTTGAGGGATACCATAACTGTCTTGGTCTCTGCCCTCAGGAATGCAGGACTCGGTAGGTTCCAGGGAGCAAAATGTCTGTAGACAGAGTTGTCATGTTACTGCCATGAGCCTTCTGTTGCATTTCACTATGTACACTACTAAGGAAATAACCCAACAGAGGTTAAAAACCAAGATAACCTCAAAGCTCAGACTCCCTGTTTACCACCTGTAGCTGCAGATGGTTGTTGAAAAGGCAGCTCTCTTGCGCTCTTCTGCTTTTGAAAAGAGATTAACCATTCTGAAGACTATAATTCTGGGCAGGATCAGGACATGTATTTAGCTGTGGAAGACTCTAAAGTTTGGGAAGTTTGAGAAGATAGCTTGGCTCCAAAGGGCATATGTTTTCAGAGGTTTTTAAGTGAAGACTGATCTCTTAATACATCCTGAGATTACTAAAGCACACTGAAGACCATTATGTGGAGGAGATGTCATTTTTCTTTATTTATATTCCATAAATATGTGTGGGAAAGACATACATTCCAAATGGTTAACCTTGGCTACCTCAGAGTTGTGGAGAAGGGTAGAATGCTAAGATACTAGAAATAATTTTATCACATGCCTCCATATTGCTTTATTTGTTACAATGAACATGTGTAGATTTTGTGCTTTCAAAAATAAAGTTTCCACAAAGAAAACTTTTTAGAAAGAAATTCCATAAAACTTCCCTGTTTTTGATAGGGGGTACTTCTCACACCTTGACTTTTTTCATCTCAGTTCTGTGCCTCAGCTATTAAACCAAAGGCCAGTCACCAAGCTTGGTATCAAAAAGTGGTAAGTAAAGCCTGGGTTCATTTCTGGAGAATCTGACGGTGTCCTAGCTCCCCATATACCCAGCAAGTGCCCTCATATATCACCGCTCTTTTGACATAGTTAGGACTTCTTTAGCCTCTTTCACTGGGAGGGTATCCTTATTGAGAGGAGCCATCATAAGCCAGGTAATTAGTTTACCTGTTCCTACTTTAGTCTGCAATCATTACTTCAAGGGTAGACATAATTATCTTCACTTCTCAGATGTGGAAACTGAAGTTCAGGAAAGTTTGGTGCATGTCCCAAGGTCACAGAAATGGCTGGAGGCAGAGCCTGACTTTGCCCCTAGCTCTTTCCAATCTTGTGCCCAATTTACCACCATTCGTGCTACCTCTTTCTTAAGGATAAGCTATAATGAAGTGTTTTGCAACTTGTTCCATAACTGAACTAAACTCTATTCTCAACAGAAGCCTAATTCCAGGCACCTGTGAAGGGCTCCTGCCCACCAGTTTTCCCCTAACTAGCCTTCCATGGAGCCTGCTGCTCTACCAATCTAACATCTCTTGGGATCCAAAGACAAGGACCTTTAGAAATCGGTAACATGTAACATCATTATAAGTCACAAAGACCATTACATGAATTAGTTATCAATGAATACATCTAGTAAGCTCCCAAGGAGATGAAACCTGGGGCCAGTATAACTGGATGAGACAGTAACAGAGCAGAGTCAGGAATGTCCTACAGGGATGCCACTGTGGGACCGTGGATAACCAAGGGGCACAGAGAAGGCAGATGTAGGAAAGAAATGCGCCACTAAAAGTATTTGTCACCAAGCAGGTCAGGCCTGAGCTCACTTGCTGTGCTAATAAGGCCATGGATAGGCACAAAGCAGAAAAAACTGGCACATGTGGGGTCTGCACTACCCATTCTAGCTAAAAGTTCTGCAAATTCTGCTATTGGTCACAAGTTCACTGAGATATGAAACCCAGCAGCTCAATGAACGGAGGTCCATCACTTCATCAAGAAGATGATTCAAATAACATGTTCTCCCAGGAGTCTGCCTCAGAGCGTCCTTCTAAGGCACCAAGGGCCAAGAAGGAGCTTCTGGATATTTGCAGGGTTGGTTTATGATGGATATTATCTAGTAATGGATTTCTAGAAGCCACCTGGACAAAAATATTGTCTTCCTTCTTCCTCAAATGGAATGTGTTTTTCCTCCCCACAGAAAAAGCGCACTTTGAAGGGTTCCATCGAACTCTCCCGAATCAAATGTGTCGAGATTGTGAAAAGTGACATTATCATCCCATGTCACTATAAATATCCATTTCAGGTAAGTCCATCAGGCCAGGGGTCTAGTTCTCCATTCCTTGGATGATGGTTGAAATGCTCAGTCGCTGAACAAGAAGGTGGCACAGAGAAGACTTAGACCACACCCAGAAGAAATCTGCTGTGTTTTTTCAATGACACATTCATTCAACAAAGATTAATTACAAAATTTTGAAAAAGTTGTCATCCCTCATTTCCCTTTCCCTCATGTCTTCCTTACCTCAAGGCAAGTCCTAATTACTCTATTCCTAGAGGGAGGAAAAAAAATAATCAAGAGCCCAAAGCTTAACATTCTGTAAGCTCAGTTTACTTATAATTTCGGACAATAGATTATACTCCTTGGTTATAAATTGATTGGAAGTTCTGGAATAAAAAGACTCAGATTTTATAATCTGAGAATTATCTGGAGTTGTGCTGTCCAACACAGTAGCCACTAGCCACCTGTGAATGCTTACATTTAAATGTAAATTCATTCAAATTGCACAATATTAATCAGCTCTGAGTCACACTAAGCCACAGCGAATGAGTAAACATTTCACATCTTCAATAGCCATGGGCTAGTGGCTAATTTACTGTACAGCCAAGATTTTAAATTTCCATCACTGCAGAAAGTTCTATTGAGAAGAGCTGATGAAGAGTATCTTTAGTCTTTAGGTCATGTCATTGTCTAAATCTTGTTACCACTCTTGATATTTATGGTTCTGAAAGAGTGGATATCTTCTTGCACATTCTGGGGTACCATTCATGTTTGTCAATCTTAAGAGTAAATATTTCATTTTTAATGTGGCGTAGTAAAGAACTTTTTTCCTACTAGAAAAGTGACCTCCACACTTTGGAATTTTTAGTACTGAAAGTAAAAGGAGTAACATGTATTCTTCCCATCATTGAAACTCCAGTTACTAATGCATGCAGGAAAAACAACCTGGTGAAATCCAAAGATCTGTTGTATAGTTAGTAGTACTGTACCAATGTCAATTTCCTGGTTTTAAAGACGTATTTTGTTACGTTAAGATACTATCATTGAAGAAATGTGGGTGAAAAGTATATAGGAACTCTGTACTATCTTTGGAAATTCCTGAATCACTTATTTCAAAATAAGTTTAAAGAAATCTCAGTTATATATTTATCATCTAATATCTTACTCTTTCATATGCCAGAATTTTTTAATCATTGAAAAATTAATGCGAGAAATATCTGCCTAGTTAAGTGGGGAACTCTTTTCTCCAGCTGTTTTAACATAGTGATGGCTTATCTGCACAGCATTCAAACATCTAGCTAAAAAGGGCGCCAGATCACCCAGATGTTTGCCTTTTTGATGACAGCCTGAGACCCCACTCTCAGCCCAGTAACCCAGAGGGGCCGCTGTCAGTCATCCACCTCCGACTTCACTGCTCACCCTGAACTCTCTGTGTGTCTCCAGGTTGTTCACGACAACTACCTCCTGTATGTGTTTGCTCCAGACCGCGAGAGCCGGCAGCGCTGGGTGCTGGCCCTCAAAGAAGGTAATTAACATCCATGCGACTGAATCTCTGAGACCTCTAGATCCTCGAGAAGGCTTGAGTACCATGATTGAATAAAGGGCAGCTGATGGTCAAATATTTCTTCCTTTTGGTGGGGACTCCCAAAGTTTCAACTTGGACAACAACCAGTACAGTACTGAACAGGCAAAGCCTGCTAACTACCTGTTTTTGTAAGGCTCTTAGATAAGGATGTTTTTAATAATTTTTAATGTTTCTATTTTAAAGGGTTATGTAAGTACCTCCACAGTGTATCAGTTGTGTCTCCTGGTGAGCAAAATCCAAACTATTTACTGCTGGGCCCTTTAAGAACATGTCTACTGACTCCTTGTGTTGAATGAAGAACAAGAGCATGGGCCCTCGAGCTAGAGGACCTGGGCTTGAGTCCTGGCTCTGCCACTCACTAGCCTTGTGTGTTCAGGCAACTCAACTGCTCTGTGCTTCAGTTTCCCCATCTATTTTTAACAAGGAGAGGAGGAGGGAATAATAATGATAGTATCTCCTTCAGTGTATTATGCAAAGTAAAATAAGTCAGACAGAGAAAGGAAAATGCTGTATGTTCTCATTTACATGAGTAATCTAAAACATGAATGAATATCACAGAACAGAAACAGACTCACAAACACAGAGAGCAAACTAGCAGTTTCCAAAGGAGAGAGGGGTGGGAGGAGGGGCAGAATAGATGAAGGGGATGAGAAGGTACAAAATACCAGCCATAAAAGAAGTAAGTCACAGGAATGTAATGTACAGCACAAGGAATATAGTCACTATTTTATAATTTTCTATGTATGTGATCTATAAAAATATTGAATCACTATGTTGTGTATCTGAAACTAATATTGTAAATCAGCTATATTTTAATAAATAATTTTTTAAAAAAAGCACCTGCCTCCAGAGCTGCTAAGAGTAAGTCTCTTGGAACTGGCCAGGTCCATAGTCAGCACCCAACAAATGTCAACTAGTCTTAAAGGTTTTCAGATCATTGTAAGGGTACTTCTTAGGGCTCACCTTCTCAACAGCATAATCAGAACCAGCACAGTATTTATGTACATGAGATGTGGAATCAGGCTGCTGAAGAAAAAGCTCTAGCTCTGCCAATAATTAGTGTGTGACCTTGCGCAAATTCCTTGACTTTTCAGTATCTCCATTTCCTTACCTGACTAGTAACAGATAGTCATAGGATTATTGTGAGAATTAAAAGAGTTGGTTATTGTTGTCCAGTTGCTAGGTTGTCTCTGACTCTTTGCAACCCCATGGACTGCACCTCGCCAGTTTCCTCTGTCCTCCACTATCTCCTGGAGCTTGCTCAAATTCATGTCCATTGAGTCAGTGATGCTAGGATGTGGCAGACACTTGGAATCATACCCAAAGAAAGTATTCAGTCTGTATTACAACCATTGTCACTTAGCCTGAAGGCCCAGATTTGCAGGGAAAATAGGCTCAAATATTAATCTAAGTAGCTACAGAGACTGACAGCAGGCAAGCCATCTGAAATCATGGGACCCAAAATGCCCTTATCTGAAAAATGAGAATACAAGTCTTATCTTCTTCCAAGATTGTTGTGAGTCTCAAATGGAAAGTGCCAGATAAACTGAGAGGTGCTCTCAAGTTTAACATTCATGGGCACAGAACAAACACCAACGTACAAAGTAATCAAAAGGGCCCCCACTACTCTCACTGGCCACTCTCCCTGTGAAGGGATTTTACTCACAGGATGTTAGAGCTGAAAGAGGCATTTGAGATAACTTGTCAGTTTTTTATACTTTTTTTTTCATCAGGAAAGCCTCTTTCCTCCTGTGCCAAAATTTGACTTTAAAGCCACAAATCTAGAAAAGGATAAAAGCAAAGTTGCTATGGGGAGAGATGGGAGAGATGGAGTGGTGAGAATCACACCCACTCAGCCTTCCCCGAGTTCCCTAAGGCATTTTTGTGGGGCCCAGAGACCCCATCTAACAATCCCATAGCACAGTGGGAACTGGGAATCAAACGAGGATTTTGCTCAACCCAAAGACACACAACTAACCAAAGGCACAGTTGGATAAGAATCCAGATCTGCTGATGCCTAAATTCAATATACATGCTTCTATGTGCCCAGGAGAAAAGCCATTTTTTCTGGCTACTCTAGGTAATACTCATGCAAGCTCACACAACAGGGTCCAATCTCAAGGAATTGTAAAGTTGGTGGCTCTTGAGTGACTGACCTGGAAATAACTCTTTTGCTGGTGCCAACTCCTTTCAGAAACCAGGAATAACAACAGTTTGGTGTCCAAGTATCACCCTAATTTCTGGATGGATGGGAGATGGCGGTGCTGTGCTCAGATGGAGAAGCTTGCAGTGGGCTGTGCCCAGTACGATCCCACCAAAAATGGTAAGCGACTATGAATTCCCTTTCTTCTTTGTATAATGACTGACCGCTCTGCTAGTAGGAAGTAAAGGTTCTTTGCTTCCCATCACCGGGGTGTCCAGGATTGAATGCAAAATTTCACATTTTCAAAATTTTCAGAACAGTCATCTGCCTCTAACAGCAGTCTGTGGTGTTTTTTCATCTCGAGTGTGTGTGTATGTGTGTGTGTGCACTCAGACATGTCCAACTCTTTGCAACCCTGAGGACTATAGCCCATCAGGCTCCTCTGTCCATGGGATTTTCCAGGCAAGAATACGGAGGGTGTTGCCATTTCCTTCTCCAGGGGATCTTCCTGACCCAGGGATCAAACCTGTGTCTCCTACTAACCTGCATTGGCAGGCAGATATTTTATCACTGAGCCACTGGGGAAGCCTACATCTTGAGGCTGATGTCTTTATAACTCCTTGCTACTTAAAGTGTGGTTCTTAGACCAGCGGCATCATCATCATCACATGGAAGCTGGTTAAAATGCAAATTCCAGGCCCCCTCATAGGTCTGTTGGATCAGAATTTGTATTTTAACAATATCTGTGTGCACAGTTAAGTTTGAGAAGCATTGCTACACCTTCAAGTTAGGAAATTTGAAAGGCACAATCTACTTAAATCTGAAGTTGTAGAGACAGCCTTAAAGATATATATATAGAGAGATACACAATATTATCTATTAGAGTGGCATCATATCACACGTGTTTCTAACACAAGTTGAATTCTACACACTTGGAGGGGGAAGAAAATGAAACCAAAAATCTGCTTAGTTACAGTGTGGCTTCTCCCCACCTCTACTTACTTGCCCTTGAACTCCACAGTCTCAGAGAGGAGGCCACAGCCTAAATGCAAAGTGGAACCAAAGGATGTTGTTCTTTGGCCTTTGAAGTCAAAGACCTAGGTCCTAGGGATTGGCGTTCGAATCATTTTTAATCTATGTAATGAATTTGGAGGGGGCGCTTCCCAGATAGCTCAGTGGTAAAGAATCTGCTTGCCAATGCAGGAGATGCAGGTTCAGTTCCTGGGTCAGGAGATCCCATGAAGATGGGAATAGCAACCCACTCCAGTATTCCTTCCTGGAAGATCCCATGGATAGAGGAGCCTGGCGGGCTCCAGTCCGCAGGTCACAAAGAGTTGGACATGACTGAGTGACTGAGTATGCATGCATGATGACTTTGGGCCCTGAACCCCCAGTGAAGGGCAACTCCATTCTGATGCACATTTACATACATTACACTCCCACTTCTCACAACCATCTAGGGTAGATGGTGTGATGTTGAAGAAAGAGGAGGCTTGAGCACTTCAGTACCCTCGAGGTTACACAATGAGGAAGTGTGCTGCAGAGACACGGTTGACTAGGAATGACGGATCATATGGATTATTTTCTTCCATCACCCTGTCCTCTCAGCCTCTCTTACCCTACTTAACTCCTCTCATCTGTCAGTTTCTTTTTTGCACTAAGACCCAGTACCTCAGATTGACAGCCCAAGGCGGATGTGCTAAATGTAACACGTGGCTGGGTTTTCTGCGGCTTCCTGAGTTGCAGCCCCTCTTAGTGCCACTTTAAAAACCACTACTTCTCACCCTCCATCTTGGGAGAGAAAGTTCAGAGTTACCAGTCCCTTGGCCCAGAAAAGCATTTTCCTAGTTTTAGAGGTCAATGATTCCCTATATTAGCTCTGTGGACCATACAAAAGCCAATATCTAATGAAAAAGAAATAGGGTTTGTGTGGGTGGAATCAACTACAAGGACAGGATGGCATGAGCTTGCCAGTGACTGAAAGCTCTTTCCAAAGTCAAAGTTGTCTCCAAATTCCTGCTGGAACCTTACTGTAGGCCCTTGGATGGGTCACTTGGCTAACAAGGACCGTGATGTCCTCATCACTAAAATGGAAGGGGAAATTTTAGGGGTCTTAAGATGAAATATTCTCTAAACCCCTTTCTAATTCTGAAATCCTTTGAATCTGTTTCCATTTTGCAATTTTCTCCATGCGTATAGTGGCTATTCCTAGGGACACAGTATTCCCCTCCACTGGGTGGTACACACATGATAGAGGTGTGAAGAACATCTGAATGGCTCACCAGGACAGGGTTGGTCATGCTAAGCTCCTCCCCAAATGAAGCCAGGGTCTAACCACTGCACAGTCACTCTGCTGATGGTCCTGCTTTTGCAGGACCTACTGCTGTCTCCTCATCTGAGTCTATTCTTATTCTCCCTTCTTCTGGTTTGGTTTAAGTAACCTCATGCATCATAGTTTTGATAGACTTGAGAGCAGTTTTCAAGAAGCAAGGCGTATAGAATTCCCAGTGTTGGGCACAAATACAATGAGGGTCTAAGAGGACAGGGCTTTGGGATTAAAAAAAAAAACAAAAAAACACCTGGTGTGAGTTCCAGCCCTTCAGTATCCTTGCTCTGTGATTTCATATTTGTTACTTAAATTTCTGAGTCTCTTGGCCAGTTTTCTCATCTGTAAAATGGGAATGATGATAATAAGTAGTTACTTTCTGAGGTTGTTGGGAGATTCAGTGGGGTTGGGGAAAGCTCTTAGCACAGTTGCTGGCACTTAGTGGACTCTCTGTAAATGGTAACTGTGTCTGCTAGTCATTGTTTTTGTGGACAGAAGAATCTGAAGCTGAGATAGCATGTGTGTGTCTGCCTGGGAAGTAACAGAGGTCACTGAATTTAAAATGGGTTCTGTTATATCAACCCACAGGCTTCCCAGGTGGCTCAGTGGGTAAAGAATCTGCCTGCAATGAAAGAGATGCAGGAGATGCAGGTTTGATTGCTGGGTCAGGAAAATCCCCTGGAGAAGGCAACGGCAACCCACTCCAGTACTCTTGCCTGGTGAATCCGAGGGATGGAGGAGCCTGGCAGGCTATAGTCCATGGGGTTGCAACAGAGTACGACATGACTGAAGTGACTTAGCAAATACTCAACAGCAGCACCCACTTATGCAGCCAGAACTAACCCCACGTACAAGTTTCACCACATACAAACTTCACACAGAAGGGGAGGAAGAAAGGTAAGAGCAAGGCCAGAGGAAGAAGAGATCAGGCACAGAATACTCAGGGCTGGAAAGCACTCAAGACCACCCAGCTTGTATGTGTTGGAGTTGGGGTTAAGGTAACTGGTTCTTGGCACCAAGTTGAGTGCTGTAATGGAACCATGTTTCCCATTATGTATGTATGTTTCCTTTTTCTAAGTTAATTGCACATCTAATACCCCATCCTGCCCTTGATTATGGAGAAGACAATGGCAAATCACTCCAGTACTCTTGCCTGGAAAATCCCATGGACAGAGGAGTCTGGTAGGCTGCAGTCCATGGGGTCGCTAAGGGTCAGACACAACTGATCAACTTCGGTTTCACTTTTCACTTGCATGCATTGGAGAAGGAAATGGCAACCCACTCCAGTGTTCTTGCCTGGAGAATCCCAGGGACGGAGGAGCCTGGTGGGCTGCCATCTATGGGGTCGCACAGAGTCGGACACGACTGAAGCGATTTAGCAGCAGCAGCAGCCCTTGATTAAGGTGTCAGCACAGGGTCTGGGCTCCAGTGTCAATGTATGAATCTCTTCTCACCACATCCCAGACACGGCTGCCCAGTTCCAAGTCAACCCCCTGCCGAGATACGGTGCTCACCACCTGTTGATGCCACCCACCCCCTGCTTATCTCTAATTGTTCAAGAAGTCTTTGAACCAAGCAGAAGGCTAGGCACTGCCTCCTTGTACCACACAGACACACAGCTTCAGTCCATTGATTCCACACTGGGCCTTTTTAGTGCCTTAAACCAGGGGTTCCTAACCTCTGAGATCTAATGCCTGATGATCTGAGGTGGAGCTGATGTAATAACAATAGAAATACAGTGCACAATTAATATAATGCACTTGAATCATCCGGAAGCCACCCCTTCCCCCACCCAACTCCCTAGGTTCGTGGAAAAATTGTCTTCCACGAAACAAATCTCTGGTGCCAAAAATGCTGGGGACTTCTGCCTTAAAGGAGAAATCGAGAGACACAGATGAAGAGATACAAGGAAAGAGACAGGGAAAGGGAGAGAAAGAAGAAAGGAGAGAGGAGGAAAGAAGGAAGAGGCTGCAGAGAAAGACAGGGAGACATGGAGACACAAAGACATAAATGGAGAGAGGTGTTGGGGTGTTGTCTGGAGGAGTCGGCAAGAACAAATACTCGGAGCCTTAAGATAACAGCCCTCTCAAAAGCAGCACGACGACCTCTCACCTCATCCACCCTGTCTCCAAGCACACAGGGGCATCAGGAAGCCAGTGAGTCACGGTCCCCCTGAGTCACCAATTCCAAGTCCTGGTTCAGCAGGTGGAGGTGCCTTTGTGGAGGCTCCGTGCCTCTGGGAAAGGACATACACTGAGACCTGGGGAACACCTCTGCACTAGGCTTTTCCTGGGGTACAGGAAGAGGGGCTTCTGGAAGTCTCTGGTGTCTCCTGGAAAATGAGATCAGGAACATGCAGGCTGAAAGAGATAAAGCTCAGACCCTGTGTCTCATCCTTTCCTCCTGCTGTTCTCTTTGGGGCCCCTTTTCTCTGAAAGCCGTTCATCTCCAGCTGGGCACATTCGGTTTCATGCTCATTTTCTTTTTCTGTTTTTCTTGTTTCAGCTTCAAAGAAGCCTCTTCCTCCTACTCCTGAAGACAACAGGGTGAGTGAAAGCACAAGGTCTGGGCGCGGGGAGGCGGGGGCCCAGGGCACCTCAAGCTGCTGCTCTGGCGTCGTCCTGCTTGGGTTTCCCATCTGCTCAGGTTTCTCAACCCTGACCTCGTTGTGATGCAGCTGAACTCAACACTGTGGGTTTCTTGGGCCCAGCTTGTCTCCTGGGTGGGTCCAGGTAAAAGGACCATTCAGCTGCCAAAATCTTCGCTCTGCCGCCTTTACTCAACAAACACTTCTCAGTATCATACTGTGCATCCAAGTACCTCGACTAGGTTGGGGCCTAATAACAGCTCACAGCCACATAAAATGGTGTATTTACTCCACCCTTTGACAGACAAGCATTTTGGAAGCATACACCTGAGAACACTTCAAATTCTTCAAAGCAGATCCACACTTTTACTAGTTATTTCAAAACTCACTATCTGTTCTGGCCACTTCAGAGGGTTATAGTTTTATTCTCATGTGAAAGCTTAGGAAAGCAAGTCCCACAAGAGGTTATCCCAAGGCCATTCGATAACTTAGTAGTCAAGCTAGTAGGCTAGAGGTTTCCTGGTGTGGTGGTCTTTAACTCAAGTGGTTGTTCCCAAAGGTGTGGTCCCTGGACCAACAGCATCAGCATCAGCATCACCGGGGAGCTAGTTAGAAATGCAAAGTCTCAGAACTCCTTCCCCCTCAGCCCAAACTCACCACCCCATCAGACCTCTGACATGCAAAACTTTAGGGAAAGGGACCAGTGATCTGCATTTTAATAAACCTCAAGATGACTCTTAGGCATGCTGGAGTTTGAGAAACACTGGTCTAATATACTGACTTGCAAGACTTAAGTGATATCAAGTCAATTCTCAGGAAGCTATTTAGTCAAAAAGACAAAACAAAACAAACCAAAAAACAGGAGAAAAAGCAATCTTAGCCCTCACCTTATGGTAACACCAAGCCAATATCCACATTTGAGTAACTGGTCTTTATTCCAGAACATACTGATTCTGCTCCCTCATGCTTCTTCCTGAAGGATGAGCCCTGCTTTTTTTTCCAGCCAATATGGTGACATTTCAAACACTGGCAGCTTTCCCATAAGAGAAGTTCTACATCACTCAAAACTGGGTTGACTTTTAGATTTGTTGTCAGCCCTCTCTCACACAACAAGAAAGAAGTGTATTTAAAATGCAGCAAAAATGGGCTCTTTTCCATTTTACTTCATTCACCTTCTAAAGACCATTTCACCATCACCCTTGAAAATATGGTTTGGAATCCCACTGCCCTGGCTTGTGGGTGGTTCCAAGAGTCCCACCTAAACCCACACCTCTGTACCTTAGGCTGCCTTGCTCCTGTCTGGTTTTTCACTATTAGTGAAGGTGAAAATCAGAAAACAGGGCCTGTCTACCGCCCCTTGGACACCACCACTTGGCTTCTCAGATTTCTTGGAGGAACAGCTTTAGGACACCAACCACAGGGCTGTTGGAATCACAGTTGCAGTTTCAATCACACATCTAAATCCACAGCAATATTTATCTTGAATTACTTGAAATCACTTCTCCCATCACCTTCATGTTCTCTTCTAGACTAAGTGATTGCATCTTGATTTGGCATCTATAGAGGCTATACTTTTAATGTGATCTGAGGAACAGGCCTGATGCTTAGTGTGAAAGAGTTTATGGACTGGGGACAGTTCTCCAGAGGGTGGAGGGTGGCTATTATTGGTCAGGATAGAGACCATCCATGATCAGAGTAATTGAGAACTCCAGCCCTCTCTAGCCTGTGGGTGCAGATGAGGTTATGTTTCACTCTTGGTCCCCCCATGTACACAAGAACTCAGCCCTTCTTTGAGGCCTGTCCCCGTCAACCCAGAAGGACTTCCCAAGGGGCCACCCAGACACACATCTGCCTACGCCCTGGCTTCCTTGTTAAGGCACACTACCCCTGCCACTCCCACCTGGGAGAGCCCAGTCTCAGCTGGGCGGAGCTCTCCCCCGCTGGGGTCAGGAGCTCTCAGGAGTCAGGGCCATTCTGAGACCAGCAGCAGAGTGGCCAGGAGACAGGACTATTCCCCCACTCCGTGACTCACCTCATCTTCTGGGCTCCCAAACAGCCCTTCTTGAGCCCAGAGTCTCAGTTTCTCCAAATGCTATCCCTTCATTTTCTCAGTATAATCTCATGGCTCTCAATCCTATCAGACCCAGTACATCCTTTTTCTGACAAATATTTTATATAGCCCCCTTTATTATAAAAAAAAGAAATTAAATAGATAATACCACTTATGTAAACACATACTTTCTAAAAGAACCAATAAATGTTCTAACCATAATGTTTAAAAAGGAAAATAAAATAACTTATACAAATCCATACATGTTTCTATATATAAATATTGGGCATGACTATACTGGATAACATAATAAAATGCACCTGTATTTGAATCTTGTTAAATTTGGCAGTTCAAATGCAACTGTTGTGGGAATGTAGTATCAGTGACTCAAAGACAGTATTACCATCTGTGATACACTTTCCAAAACAGCAAGCAACTCATGGTCAAATTCTGAACTAAACAAAGTGTAATCCACCCTCCATGTAAAGGGTGGCTGCCTCCTAGGAAACCAAGTGCTTCATATAAGGTGGAGGTAGGATCTAGGCTCAGAGTGTTATTGCACATTATTACTGTAAGCGGCCTTCTCTGGAATATCTAACAGGACATTCAAAAGTTGTGGGATGCTGCATGGATGCTGCAGGGTGTTTTGCATCCTTGACCCTTTCCCATTCAATGCTAGTAGCCCCCCTCAACCTTTGTGACATTCAAAACACCCCCATAGATGTCCAAAATACTCCCTATGGAAAGGTTTCACATGGTTTGAGAAACCCGCTCTGATCTTTGTCTTAATAATAATTAATCAATCAGTTGGATCTATAATGAGATGAATACCTTACTATTTTTTCCTTTATCCTCCTGCCCTTGAACACAGTTCCTTCCTCCATTAGCTCTCAGCCTCAAGCCCAACAACTCTCATCTGTAGTACTCAATATATCATCTCACAAGCTCCACAAATAATCTAGGCTTCAAATCCAAACTGTATCAGTGTGAAAACATTTTATTTTTTTAATCTCCAATATTTTTATGCTGCCAAATACTTCAGTGCACTCAGAGAACTTATGATTTCCCATCACTGAATCTCACTCTAGCCAGTGACCTCAATCTCTTCCCACATTTGCTATCTCACAAAGCCTGCTAACCTGTAGCAGGTGTGCCCACTCTGAACACTTGTGACTCCTTACATGAGGACCTCTTCAGTCTTCAATATCTCATCCTAAGAAAGATACTGAAAAACAGTGGTACAACCAAGAGAGCCCACCAGAGGAACAAGAGATCCTACGGGATATAGTAGAGAAAGCATAAGAATAATTCAATTGCTAACCTTGCCCCATCTGGGCCTCAGTTTCCCTATTCTAAACAAAAGAGTGGACTAAATGATCTCTCAGAGGCATTCCAGCTTCAACAGTCCATGATTCTATGGATCTGGACAAACCCAAAAATAAAAGTAGGAAAGCATGAACTAAATGATGTAGTGTTGACTTCATCACCTTTGCCAAGAATGTGATGCTTCTAGCAGAGAGGCTGTGAATTATGACATGGCTTAAGTAGAGAAACAAGCAGATTTCTGTGACAAGCATGACTGCCTGGAATTCACTGACAGTCAGAGTTTACCACTTGGAATGGGAGAGGTGATGAATTCCAGGTATTGCGTGTCTTTGTCTCCTATTCCATATCACGAGCCTGACAATGAGAAAGCCAACTAGAAGAATGCAAATGGCCTCAGTGAGTACCCCCGGTGGATTTGAGGAACTGGGGTCTGATCTGGCACAGGTCCAAGAGCAAGTTACAGCTCAGGGACTTGCTGACCTTGTTCCACAGGTTACCCCCTTTCTCACATCTTTGCTTGATTTTGTTGTCTCCCTCCTCCAGCGGTCACTTCGGGAACCTGAAGAAACCGTGGTCATTGCCCTGTATGACTACCAAACGAACGATCCACAGGAACTCACGCTACAGCGCAATGAGGAGTACTACCTGCTCGACAGCTCTGAGATTCACTGGTGGAGGGTTCAGGACAGGAACGGGTAAGGCGCCTGGGTGGCTGCTGTCCCAGCTTTCGAGGGGAGGTGGGAACAAAGAGTGTCCTGCCTCTCTCAGAGTGACCATGGCACTGAGTTAGGAGAGGAGAGCAGAGGCAGAAGGAGGAGGAAGGAAGAAGTTGCTGAAAAGGGTCTTCCCCTTCTCAGAAGAGCCTGGGAGGCAGTCACTCGCCATATTTACTCCCTGGACCTTATCAAGCCCTCCCAACCTCCAAACTCATCTAAAAATCTTCTGGGTTTTTCCACTGATATCCACAGTTTGGAAGAACAGCAACTTGTTCCACAAAGCACCATTGTTTTTGAGTGCTTAAATGAGACTGAAGGTGTATATCCCATTGTGAGGGTCTTATTGTTGGTGGAAACAAAAGGCATGTACAGATGGTGCAGATTGGTGGTTACATTAAGCAGCATCAGAGAAAAAATACTAAAGATTTAGTTAAGTCAAGAGCCTGTGAACTAGCCATCCATCCACATGATTCCCGGAGAAAATAAAGTCGTACAAATACAATTTACCCTCACTGGGACTTTTGAATGAAAAAAAAATCTTATGACCCCTTATCTGAACTGAACTACAAGAAAATTACTGTTACTGACCTTCAGAATGCTCTGGGATGTATATGAGTTTCATACCAGTGGTTAGTTTAAAGTTATCAGATTCACACTGCTTTATAAGGCTGTATTTTTTCCTTTAAAGATCAAAGATATTTACCTATGCCCCAGAATATTCTTCAGAATCATCTCCAGAAGATGATTTCAATAACTGCATAAATCCAACATAAAAATGTACCATAATTTAGCAAATTTCCTTCTTGGGTGCTTAGGCTGTTTCTAATATTTTGAAAATATTAACAAAGCTAAATTAACGTCTTTATATATTAAGGGTTTAAACATTTTCAAAGTATGAGATTATTATTAATTTTAACATATTTTTTAAAAGAAAATGAAAACACTCCATTAGTGCAATATCTGGATAGCCAATGTCGATGTTTTATATTACAAAAACTAACAACAGAGAGAAATATACATAAAAATAAGCCACCCTCCATTTGTCTGCATATCAGTTCTAAAAGTATTCATTGTTAAGTTACTTGTGCATCCTAGGCAAAAGAGTTATACATAAAAATAGAAATGCATCCTATTTTTCATTTGCACTAAGGTGATTCATTCTGATCTTCACCTTGCTTTTAACTTTTAATGATATATCTTAAAGATATTTTCATATCAGTGCATACAAATCTACCTTTTTTTTTAAGTAAACGTACAGTTTTAGAATGTATGCTTGTATTATAAATATTTAAACAATATTTTATAGTGGGACATTTAGTTGCCAGGTTGCTTTCTTTCTTGTTTCAAACAAGGCTGCAATGAAGATCTTGCACTGCCCATGCTCATGTAACTTAGAAATCTTTTGAAATACGTGTACTTTTGAAAACATATTTTTTCTTTGGGAAAAAATACATAACTCACATTTCTAACTATGGAACTAATGAGTCAGACTATGTGACATCTTAATTTTAAAAGATATATCCCTCAAAAAGCTTGCCAAATTTTACATTCCCCACCAACAGGGTATTGGAGTGCCAATACTGAAGTGAAAGTGTTAGTCGCTCAATCGTGTCCAACTGTTTGCGACCCCATGGACTGTAGCCCACCAGGCTCCTCTGTCCGTAGAATTCTCCAGGCAAGAATACTGGAGTAGGTAGCCATTGCCTTCTCCAGGGGATCTTCTGGACCCAGGGATCAAACCTGTGTCCCCACTTTGCAGGCGGATTTTTTTCCATCTAAACCACCAGCGAAGCCCAACATTGGGTATCATTAAGCTTTAAAAAGGGGGGCCAATCTGATGAGTAGAAAAAGAGGTACACAAACATTTTTAGGGTAAAGACTTTACTTTTTACATATATCATAACTTACATTTTCAAGGCACCTTCTCTTTAAGTAGCCTTATCAATTCCATTGCAAGGGAAGTAAAGGAGGGTTAGATCAAAAACTGTGGTCTCAGAGGCAGTGTCACTTGCTTGCTGAGAACACACCCAAAAGCCCCCTCACCTGGAACCTCCCTCTCTAGTTAACTCGGGGAAACAAACAAGATCAGTCACATCACCTTCTCTTTGCCTATTTTGGGGAGGCTCATTTCAGAAACAGGTTCAAGTCTTCCTGGCTCCACAAACACCAGAGGAACTTACTAAGAAATTCATCCCTTCAACCAACTGACACTTCTTTAGTACAACTTCTGTGCCAGGAAATTTCTTCTCCTAGGTTTCACTTCCCCAAATGACAGTTTACCCTTTGTTCAATGGCCCGTGGAAAGGCTCAGCTCTGTACTTCAAAGGGCATCACAGAAGACACCTCAGAGGCCAATCAGGGTGTACGGGAATTTCCCTAGTGTGCTTTGTAATAGTGTGGTACAGCGGAAAGTACACAAGATGTGGAGACAGAAGACTTGGACTTGAATATCAGCTGCTTTTGTTATACAGGGCCTTTGGAAAAGTCACTTAACTTCTGTTAATCTATTTCCTTATCTGTAAAATGCAGATGATAATATCAGCTTTCCATCTCAGAGTGCTGAGAAAATCATTGAGATAAAGAAAGTGAAAGGGCTTTGTAAATTCTATATCCACACACAAGAGAATTATCATCATTTTGTAGATAATCCAGTTTTGGTTGGGATATTAAAACTGTCATTTTATATGAAAGCAAAATAGTATTTGACCTAATAATATAATTGTAAACATATGGTATGGCAAAAACAGACAAAATTAAAAGGAAATCCACAAGAAAGACATAAAAGACAGCATATCTGAGAACAAGTTGACTCCTATCAGTTGGAATTGACTACCTTGAGTGCTGGCTTAAGAAGGATTCTGAGGCTGGATGTTCAGTTCTCCAAAGAAAGCATAATACCATGACTGACTAGCCATGGGTATAAGATATAAGATATCCTGTATTTGGCATCACCATTCTTCATTTCTTCACTCCTCAGAACAATTCTGTGAAATAGATTACACATTTCCCATTAAACATAAATCACTAGATTGAAAAAAATTCAAACATTTGATGGAGTAAAGAGCAAGAAGTTATGAGACATCTTTTCACAGAATGCACAGTCTGGAGGGATTTTGTGTGTAATCTAGTTTAGGTCCTTCATTTTACAGGTACAGAATCAGAGGCTAGAAAGTGGAGGAGACACTGCTTTCACCTTGTAGTATTAAATGTGACAGTGAATGTTGATAGTGTTTTGAAAAGTACCTACACAAGTGTAAAGTATTTTGATGTTCTTACCAGTCTCTTGATCCATATGTCTTTGTTTATACACAGTTTATTCCTGCTCAGGAGAAACTCCTAACCCCAAATCTAGCATAGTTTTACTTTGTTTTTCTCATGTTTTATCATTTATGTCTGAAGGAGCACAAATAACAAAAACATTAGGGAGGCCTTGAATTAAAAGTTTACATGGCTGACTGGCAGTATCTTGTGGGACCTGTGGTTGGAAAGTAATTCTTTATATTTTAATTATTTTGGTTTCCTAACTATAAAATGTAGCACTAAAGTGGAAAAATACTGATTATTACACACACACACACACACACACACACACAGATGTTTCCTATTAGAAAATAAAGACTGAACATTGATATTTTTTCCAATAGAGGAAATTTTCACAATGAAGAGATTAGCAAGCAGAGCTAATAAATAAAGTACTATTTCTTACTTATTATGGTTCAAATTTTAGTAATAAGATCTATATAGCCTTTAACAGATAGCAGGTTGCTATTTTTAGCAATTTTTTATTTGAAAATTTTAAAATGTCTTATCCTGAATACTAAACAAGACTTCTTCATCTTTAAATGACATCTAGTTGATTAAATCTATGAAATGGAGATGTAAAAATTAACTCTATATTAATATAAACACTAATTTCCCTTTAAACAGGCATGAAGGATATGTTCCAAGCAGTTATCTGGTGGAAAAGTCTCCAAATAACCTGGAAACCTATGAGTAAGATTTTTTTCTTCCAAAAAGTTTGTGCTAATTGGTCTTCTTAGATTAGGAGTGAATCACTGGTTAATTATTAAAATACCAGGCATTTTCTCTTCTTGACTTGCTTCCATACTCAGAACCCTAAATAAACAGCTGGGGGTCACTTTAAATAGGAGAAGGGGAAGGATATGTGTTCTCATCTCTCCTTTTACCAAAGTAATGTTTTCAGATGCCTGCACACATTGTAGTCAAAGGAAAAATTTCTCCTGGGAATTCCAGGAATATTGATCTTACACTGTGAACAATGGATCTAATACAGACTGATTTAAAACATGGTTTAATACAATACTTCCAATACCAAGATAGCAGACAAACAGATAGGTATTAAATATCTGCTTAGTTTGTGTTGCTTATTTCAGACTGTTATTTAAAAGGAGAGTTCACAAACAGCTTTAGTGGAATTACTCAATGTTTAATAAAATCCAAGTGTAGAGAACAACATACTTACCATGTGCATATATTTCCCAGCTCAGTTGCTAGAAGGCCCAGAAGCAATAATACTAGAGTAGCAATGTGCACACTCATTCTGGTTTTTAAATAACACTTCCCACTAAAAACAACTAGGACTTCCTGGAGAAATGGCTTGGAGATTCAGAGTTAGAGCAAGGAAAGGACAAAAATGAAATTGGAACATTTTGATGCATCAAAAAATTAAAGAAATACCCCCTAATTTTTTGTTGTTAAGTAAGGTGAACACATTGAGTGAGCACAGAAGTCAGATTAAAAATGCCTCTTCTGACACAATCTGGATAATCTGAGTATCAAAATAAATAATGACAGTAATGAACTACAATCACTGAATAAAATAAGAATCCATCATAAATAAATACTTTGATAACTAAATAAAGGGACAAGAAGAAAAAAAACTCCTTCTCACTGTAAAATGCCAAATAGTGAATGCAGAAGGAATTTTAAAGTGAAAAACCATCTTTTTATAACTTGAAGTACCAACTGATTCAGGCAAGAATCATCAATGAAAGTTACAAGTGGTGGTAAAAGTTTGATATTTACATAGTTTCAAAGTATCTTCTTACAAATCACTTATTAAAAAGAGGAAATACCTGGCAGACCCCATCTTAACTAAACAATCCAAGTTCACATCAATAAGAGGGCAAGCAGACATCGTGCATCTCCTGACATGATACACTGAGAAGGACACAGGATCACTTCTGTGATATTCCCACCCAAACATGCGTAACCTGAATTAGTCATGAGGAAATAACAGACAAATCCAAACTGAGGCATAGTCTACAAAACAACTGCCCTGTGCTCTTCAAAAATGTTAATATCATGAAAGACATGAAAGACTAAGAAATTGGTTCACATTAAAGGAAACTGAAGAGATGTAGTAACTAAATGCACCAGTAATCCTGGGTCAATCTTGAACCATAAAAAGGCAAACCAAAAAAATAGTAATACAAGGCATATTATTGGGACAACCGATGAAATCTGAATAAAGTCTAAAATTAGATAACAGCATTGTGTCAGTGTTAAATTTCATGATTTTGGTAATTGTACTACGGTTATATAAGGGTATATTCTATTTCTTAGAAATACATACTGAAGTACCTGTTAAAATAATGTTCCAGTTTGGACACACTGCAGTTTGAAGAACTCTGTTTTAAAAGATACAGGGGGTGAGTGTAGTTAAAGAATATTAATTATTTTGGCCCATTTCATTTCTCCTTCAAACTTATACATATTTCATTTTTATATTAAAACATAGATAAGGAAAGAAGGAACCATGTGAGAACATGCACATGACAAATAATGCCATGATTATGTTCCTTAGGAGTTAACAGATTGTAAGAGCTGTATCTGGCAGGTGTAACTCCTGAAAGACGTGAAGTGGGGGGCTACAGCATAGCAAACTAGGCTTTTCTGGGGGGAGACAGGGAGCCTTTAATGCTTTTTCCTTAAATCTCTGGTACGTGATACTTACAGGCTCTATATGGTGGTGATAAGAGCATGGGTTCTGGAGCCTCACTGCCTGGGTTCACATGCTGGCTACTCCGGACCAGCTCACTTACCTTGGGCAAGTCTCATAACCTGCTGATAACACTTCCTGACAATGATAAATGAGCTCTACATTAGCTAATTATTCTTTGCAGTCCTGAAGTTCTCACCAGGATATGGCTGGAGCTTTCCCCCAGCAAACTTTGACGGAGTCCACTCCAACTCTATTGGACATGAGTTTGAGCAAGCTCCGAGAGTTGGTGATGGACAGAGAGGCCTGGCGTGCTGCAGTCCATGGGATCGCAAAGAGTCGGACATGACTGAGCAGCTGAACTGAGCTAAACTGAACTAGTCAGAGATGTGATTTCAGCCTAGTTAACGGCCAATGCAAAAGAGAATAATCAGGGCATACCCAGGAAGCTTATGTTCATACTGAGGCTGTTTTAACGGAAACTTTATAAAAAGTCAGTTAGTGTCCTTTTATAAACCTGTATAATTCTAGCTTAGAGTCATCAGTCATGAAACTTTCAAAGATGATACCACATTGCATTTATCTGTTACATGTTATGCGTTGTTGCTTGCTTGAGTACAATGTTTCACACGTCCAAATTACTGGCCAGCCAGGCACAGAGCTGGGCTACTAGTTTCAGATGCTCTGAGATATTTGAAGAAGAGCTTTCAGTGCTATGTATGTTGATGAACTCAAACTATAAAAATGACACTGAATCCATAGTGTACTTAGATTTGCTTTTCCCCACTGTCCAAATCATTCCATCACAGTGCATTGGTTCATAAAACTGTCTGACATGAATTATTTCATGGTAAGATCTATTCTTTGGTAGCAATAAATCTAGAAGTTATCTTTCTTTTCTTTTTTTTTCCATTTATATATTTAATCTATCATTCAAATTGCTCATAGAAAATTTGATTTTAAAACTTCTTCAGAGAAGACGTGAGCCACTTATCCTGAGAAAATTAGCCTGAAATCTTAAGAAATTAAAACAGTTGTATGATAAAATCAGAAACACAAAATTAAGCAATATTGTGTTATTACATGAACCCTGTGACACATTTTCCTTTTAAACTAACTTTGAAGTTCAATCTCAGGTCAGTTCACTTTGTAAAAGTAGAAAATATGTGAATGTTTACCTTATTTTTAGCAGAACACATCCATTAAAAATTTTTAGTTTATTCAACAAATAAATTTGGCACTCATTTCACAAGGAATGTAGCAATACCTAAGGTTTTTCTACATTTGCATTTTTTACAAAGGTAAACTAGCCTTATGGGACACTGTCAATGTTATTTGTACAGGAGCTTTTCTGCAGCTGGGAAAAATATAATTATTTTGCAGAAGATCTTGAAAACCAGTCTTAAAGAAGAAAATGCTGCAATCATTTTAAAAGGATATTTGCTACACTTTCAAATTTATATTCAACTTTTATAGCTGTCCTAGCATCATTCTACTTATAACCATCCACTGACTTACAAAATAGAGCAGAAGATAAATGTTTTCTAAAGTTTTAATAAGGAAAATTTCCAACATGCACAAAAGTGGAGAGAAAAATATAATGAACCTCCATGTACTCAAAACCCTCCAGCTTCAACAATTATCAACATTTTACCACTTCTGATTCATTTGTTCCCTTCCAATTAAACATTGTATTACCTGGAAATGGTTCCTGCTTTTGCTTTTGAGTTTGAAAGTATTGGTAGAAACAAAAAATTCTCTGGTACTAATTATCTTTCATAGTAAATAATAAAAATTTTTAATCTCATTTTTTATGACTTTTTCCTGCTTTCAGGTGGTACAATAAGAGTATCAGCCGAGACAAAGCTGAAAAACTTCTTTTGGACACAGTAAGTCTCTTTAACCTATCTTTTGGCTTCAAATAAAATGAATTGTGCTACTTTTTTTTCAGCCAGGCTGTGGTTTGTGCTAACGCAGTAAGTTGATGTGTTGGATTAAAGTGATATTCATGTCTGGTACAAGTATAGAAGTATTTTGGGGGTTTACAGGCTTAGCATACATCAGTATAAGAAACCTGGAGAGGATCAAAGGTCTTGGTATTAACATGTGAACATGGCCACCACTTTAGTGGGTGGTCTTTCCCGCCATGAAGGCTGGCCCTGGAGAGCTTGGGGCTAGTCTTCCCTGCCTGCCTCTCTGGTTAGGTCAGGAGTGGCTGTGATTCAGATTCCTCCTGGCTGGGCTGTGTGTGGAACTAGAGGAAATATATCACTTGTTTTTAACTTATTTTTCAAGCAACTGTTCTTCTCCAGAGCCATATAGTATGAGGACCAGGACTGATCTTACCCAGGGGTGTCAGGATTGGGGGAGAGAGGGAAGTGAAGAAAGAAGGCATGGTGTGGTGGGGAAAGTCCTGGCCCCCACTCTGGCTCCAACTCAGTGTGTGACTTTGGGGACATCTCTTCTTCCTTCTGGACCTCAGTTTCTCAATGAGTTCAAGGGAGGCCTTGGACTAAATCAGAGATGACAACTACCTAGGCTCATACTGCCACTCTCTAGTCTTGGTCCTGTGCCCGACCCTGTTGATCAGAGTTCATGGCTTTGGGATCCTTCTCAAAACAGCACTCAAGGAAGCTGCCATCAACTGACTGGCATGCAAGGGAACCCCTCTCTTCCTGGATCAGAAGATCATTTGTTACTCTAAAGCTGTGCCTCTCAAAGTATCTGTGGTAATGGATTACATTTTGTGGTTGGTTTTTAATTTCCATTTGTCACAGACTTATGTAAATTCAATAAAAAATGAATTCATAGGGGAAAAAAGAAAAATAAGAAAAGACATAAAAAATAATGCAAGTACAATTTTTTATTAGTATTAGGTCACTATAAAAAGATTCTAAATGCTTCCTCTCAGTGGTTTTTTTTTTTTTTTTTTTTTTTTTTTTTTGGTCTGGTGGTGGAGCAGTAACAGTTTGCCAACTGGCACCCATCCACAGACCACACTTGGAGTAGCCCTGAAAACTGCACACTGGGGGCTCTTGCAGAGAAACCAAATGCATGGAGGTACTGAGAGAAAGCTTTCTACAGAGAAATCAATTTATCAGCTTATTTGCTTAGAGCAGTGGTTCACAAGCCTGTCTGCACATTAAAATCATCTGGGAAACATTTTAGAAATACCAATGACAAGGTCCCACCTCAGACTCATTAAATCATAATCTCTAGTGGATAGGGTACAGGCATTAGTAGTTCAGATAAAAACTCAGATGATGTTAATAACCCAGGCTCAACACAGCCTCACCAGCGAGACCAGTAAACAGTAGGCATGGGTTGATGGAGGGATTAGTCTCCCTATGCTGAAATGTCAGCTGTGTTCCTGCCATTTCACCATATATTATTTTCCAGTTATAGTTTGAAGGTATTTCATATCTTTATTAATCTTAAACTTCAAACCTCTCTTGGATGGAATGAAGCTGGAGTGACCAATGTATCCTGGTTTGCCTGGAACAGTTTCAGTTTTAAAACTGAGAGTCTGATGATCCCAGAACCACCCCCACCACCAACCTCAGTCCTGGACAAACCAGGACAGTTGATCACCCCAACAGGCAACCATTACTGGTTTAGAGAGTGACTAGGGGTGAGCTTAGAGAAGGGGACCTGAGAAGATTTCAGGTAGAGAATGAAGGGCCGTGATGAGAAGGTGGAAGGATGATGAATACTGTCAAAGAATAATCTAAAGGTATGGAGTTGATTATTAATGTACTATTTACTCTTGCACAAGGGAAACTTGAAAATGATAATAAATTCATTCTATCAAAGGCAAAAATAAAATTTCTATATGAGGAAATGGGGAAGGGAGAAGGAGAGCCCACAGTCATATTTTGAAGCAGTAACTTCTTCTCCCTTGATTAAGTTGCCAGTAAGCAGGCAAAGAGGACAAGGTGCCCTTGGGCAGCTTGTTCTCATCAAAGAGGGCAAGTTCAGTTGTTTGTGTGTTTACCAGTGACGGGTGTGTAACAGGCAGTCTGTATGATGTTGGCGGTCTCAATTAGCACCTGTCATGATTGTGACATGTCTGCGCCATTTCCTTTATTAGGATTTCTCAATATAAACTCACATAACTTACCATTTTGCTGAGCACAGAACTAAGCACATAAAGATACTTGAGATGGGATATTTGACCTCAATAGGGACTCTCATAGACACCATCAGGAAACAAAAAAACTCTGAAGAAAGAGAGAAGAATCTAAGATAAACTAAGCATATTCAGTAGGCTTTCAATACTCTCAGAATTTTGAGAAGATTCTAGAAGGAATTAGAAAGATTTCATGGAGTAAGAGGAATTAAGGTGAGTCATTACTAGACTCTGGTTTCCCTTGGTTCTACCCCAACTCAGCACTTAATTATTCCCTGTGGTTCCCAACAGAGTACACATTAGAATCACTGAGGAATTTTTAAAAATAAAGATTCCCAGGCCTCAGCCCAGACCTATAGAATCAGACGCTCCAGGGTTAGCTTATGGGAACCTGTATTTTTTCAAGTCACCTTGTGATATATATATGGCCTACTCAGCATCTATGTTGTTGGATAATATAATAAATTGTTAAATTAGCCAATAAGAACCTATAATAAGAGTTATACTGAATTTAAACAAGTACAGTTTTGTTATTTTTAATCACATACTGGTTAATGAAGTATGCCCAAGGAGCACCTAAAAAAGCTCACAGTAATGATTAGCAAAAGATGATTTCTATTTTACAGCAATTCTTTGGAGGCACTTAAATACATTCTGCTTGCTAGAGCAGTTGAAACATTCTTCCTTATTAATATTCTAGACTACTTCACCAAATCCTCTTTGCTTCCTGAGGTCACATACAGGCAAACTTCAGTGGGTCCCTGTATTGTATGATGTTTAAAATATCAACAGAACTTTTTCAGGGGTGTATTTAGTGTCTCCTTTTCTAACAATTATAGGACCCTTAAAAAATGGATTGGTTCACTTTTATTGACCAAAAATGGATTTATTTCATTTTTATTAACTAAATCTCTCAAGATACTGTCCCAAACACATTTCACCATTAGAATACAAACCTTTTATCTTCCTCCTGCTGTACACAGGACCCCAGAACTGTATCTATGACATAGTAGTTGCTCATTGAATATTTGTTGAGTGAACGCATACAGCAAATGCTTAAGAAATGTTTTTGAAATTAACAACTATGTTTTGGGAGAAGCTGGCCAGTCATGAGCATTGTTTGGAGCTTTTAAAAAATACAAATTCTAGGATGTCAGCCCTCACCAGTCAGAACCTTGGAAATTGGTACTCAGGTGATTCTGGGACTTAGCCAAATCTCAGAACCACAGAAAACAACTCTTAGTGTGTATTATCAGTTCTTCAGATAGCACCTCCTCTAAGAACTTCCTTGTGCTTTTCCTCTCACAAACTGTGGAACGCGGTTTTTTTCCCCACCTTCGAACTCTTATGTTGCAATGTCATGACATCTCCAGTAGCTCTCTTTTCACTCAGCCGTGGACCTCAGCAGTCTCTCTGCTGTGTAACCCATTTAGGTAGAGGGTGAATTCCTTGCAAGCAGGTACTTGATACCTTACAGCATTGCACATATTGAATGACATGAATTTTGTGTAGGAGCCTTTTCTAAGACATTGTTTATGATATTTCCATGATTCTAAGGTGTTATTAGTTAAAGATACAATATTGAGTCCACGGAAGAATTGCTTTAAGGGAAGAAATGAACCACCTCCAGAATGAAGAGTAGTTATATGTCAGAGACACCCAAATTATAATGTAGCATAACAAAAATATAAGTTATCAGTCTATATTTTTCCCAATAACCTACCCTGTGTGTCAAGATTATGTTCTGTAAGGTCCCCTTCAAATCATATGGACAGAAAGAAAGAAGGACATTCCTAACACAGTCAACATATCTCAGAAGAAAGCAGACAATTGCATTAATACTTCTAATGGATGGCATACCATGGCATGTGATAATAATGGCTGATGTCAGTCCTAATAGTGCTTGTTCTGGTATTATACTCCAGGAACTGTTCTATGCACTTTAATTCTCCCAACCATCTTGCAAAAGTCATTTTACAACTGAGAAAACAAGCTCATACATTCAATCTGGAAACATCTGTAATTCACAGAATTATAAACTGTTAGAGCTAAAATTCCTTTTAAAGAATATCTGATCCATCCCCTTTGTGCTACAGGGGAGTAAACTGGGCCAAATTTAGACAGTAAATTAGTGTCAGTCTGGACTAGAGCAGGGATGCTTCTTCATACACACACACACACACGTACACACATGCACACACATAGTTAATAAGGGAATATATGAGTTAAGGTCCATTTTCCCATCTGCATATTTTCCATCCTTGGCATGTTTTTTCTATTGTTGCATCTTTATTTTTCTAGATAAAATAGTAAAAGATGATCTGAGACCTTGACTATATCCCATAGGAACAAGCCCACTCCCCAACCCACTCTGGCTACACTACACAGATCAGTGCCCCATGCATGGCAGTGATAGGAGCAAAGACCCTTTAGATTCCCCTGCTCTTGGTGGTTGTAACTTCCTCTGAGCCCCTTACAGGAAGAGGTGATAAGGTACATGCCGGATGCCTCCTTTTCCCCACACCCTGGACTGCCTCAGCCCCAAACCAGAGTTTCCTGTTACCAGTGCTGAATGCCACCTAGAGCACCTACGATGGAGGAAGAGCTCTGCCAGCCTTCTGTCCTCGGCAGAGCTGACTGCAAACCTTACTTCTTTTTTGTCTGATGTCTATGAATCAGTTTACTCTTAACAGTTAAACGCCTCTCTCATCACAAATTTATAAAAAATAATGGTTTCTTTTAAAGAATAACAATAATAAAAAAATTCTTAATTAAATAGAAGAGATATTCCCACTCCTCTCTTCACAGATAGCTGATAAACTTCAGGCCTTTTCGGCCTTTGTTTCTTCCCTTTAGAATACGTTACAAATGCAGATAATGTCTGCTTTGGCTAAAGCTTGGTTTCTTCCTGCCCTGAATTTAATCCATCACATTTCAATGAGGTAAGAGCAAAAGCTTCAATATTTAGCAAAAGGGGAAAATTTTTGAAGACAAGTGATGGTATGTAATATATGGATGAATATCATAAACATGATGTTGAGTTGGAGAAGGAAATGGCAACCAACTCCAGTATTCTTGCCTGGAGAATCCCAGGGACGACGGAGCCTGGTAGGCTGCTGTCCATGGGGTCACACAGAGTCGGACACAACTGAAGCGACTTAGCATGCATGCATGCATTGGAGAAGGAAATGGCAACTCACTCCAGTGTTCTTGCCTGGAGAATCCCAGGGATGGAGGAGCCTGGTAGGTTGCTGTCTATGGGGTCACACAGAGTTGGACACGACTGAAGTGACTTAGCAGCAGCAGCAGCAGCAGAAGAAGCCAGACACAGATTCACTATTCACAATATCAAAGGTTAAAACAGCCCAAATGCTTAGCAATTGATGCACAGATAAACAAAATGTGGTGTGATCCATACAAAAGAATATTATCCAGCCATAAAAAGGAATGAAGTATTGATATATGTTACAAGTTGATGAACCTTATAAACAATATGCTAAAAGTAAGAATCCAGTCAAAAGAGACCATATATTATACAATTTCATTTATATGGAATTTCTAAACTAGGCAAATCTATAAAGAAGACAAATTAATGTGGCAGGGGTGCAAATGACACTGAGGTGTCTTTTGGGAGAGATTAAAATATTCTAAAGTTAGATCATGGTGATGGTCACATAACTCTTTGATTTTGATAAAAATTATTGAATTCTACACTTAAACAAGGAGCATTTCATGATATCTAAATTAGGCTTCAAAATCTGTTTTTAAATCTAATGAACTAATCTGGGATTTTTTTTTTAGTGTCATATAGCTCAGCTTTACTTCAGAAATTGAATTCACTACTGATCCCAACGTGGGGAAAGTCAAGTTTTTTAAAAGAATGATTTGCAAGCAAGTTAGAAGAGTCTTTCCTATTGCACTGAATAAACAGTTTACATTCATATCTGAGAAAAAGAAACTAAGAATCTGGTTAGTTCTCTTCTGGCCTAGCCATGTCCAAGGTCATGCACACAGCACATTGTGGACAATGTGGAAGGCTACAAGGGGTGTATAAGGTTACTCTATTGCTCCAGAAAGATTTACAACTCATTTTCTTACATCTTAAAAAAATGCATGAAGTGCAGAATCATTAAAGTAAATTTTGTGTGTACAAAGACAGAATACTAGGACTATCCTTGAATACTATGACATCTCATAAAAAGAAATGTAGTAGCTTTCTATATTTTCATCAATTCTTCCCCTGCTTTTAGGAAACAGCTAGGGCAGCCCTACCTCACAACCTTGAGAAAGGAAGGTCAAGGGTAAAACAGAGACCTGAAGATTCAGGTGTCAGCTTCAAATTTCTTTCTTTTTCTAGTTTTAGTGAGATATAATTAAGAAATGACATAAGTTGAAGGTATACAACTTAATGATTTATGTATATATTGCAAAATGATTAGTACAATAAGTGTAGTTAACATTAATCTCCACACATAGCTACATTTTTTTTCTTGTGATGAGAACTTTTAAGGTCTTAAACAACTTTCAAATATACAATGCAGTACTGTTAACTACAGTCACCATATTGTACATGATGTCCCCCAAATTTATATTATAACTAGAAGTTTGTACCTTTTGACCACTTTCTCCAACTCCCCTACCCTCCACCACCCTCAAATTTCAAAATAGACTCTTGAAACTCCCAGCAGAGAGAAGAAGAGTTTGGGGAAACTCACCGAGTTTATGGGGTAAACTCTAGGTCTGGCAAGAATGCACAATGATGTAAGGGCCAAATGTTCCCTACACATGCCGCTCTGCAGGTTTAGGGCCAAGTCAAAGGAAGCAGGTTACATCTCTGTGTAAGGATGAGCTTTCCAACTGTGAGTGCTCTTTCAAAAGACAGAGACTACTCATCAGGACGGTTAAAGTAAGAAATCCATATTTGGTTGAGTCAGTAGAGACAAAAACTGAATATCCATAAGCTTTTTAAAAGTTCAGGCCCCAGGGTCCCAGTCCTGGAGATTCTAAGTGTGTAGGTAGCAAGGGGTCAACTGCTTGTGGTCATTGTTTTGCTTTGTCTTGTTTTGTGCTTTAGATTCTTCACGTGATTTTGTGATCATCAATAAAGTTCGGGGCACAGGGGGTTAGGCCAGATTAGTGATTTTCAACCAAGGGCGACTTTGCCCCAAGGGAACATGTGACAATGTCTGGCATCCAGTTGATAGAGGCCAGGGATGCTGCTAAACATCCTATAATGCACAGGACAGTCCCCTCAACAAAGCATTCTAGGCCCCAAATGTCCATAGTACTGAGGTTGGGATAATTCTGGGATAGAAAACCTTTCTGGGATCTTCTCTAACCCTGAGATTCTAGGATTTAAACAATTAGTATAACCATCTATGTGTATTATGTTTATATGTAGATGACCCACCTTTGGGATTAGGGCCTTATGTTGTTCTAAATTGTACATACTTTGCTCCATGTATCTCAAGCATATGCTTGCCTTACAAGGCTCCTGTCTCCCTCTGGCCTTCACTTACGGCCCTCACTACATCTAAGTTAAGTGAACCACAGAAATAAGTTTTTCAAATATCACCAGCACAGATTGACAGCTGGATAGGAACAGAGCATTAGACACAAAGTACTCAAAATCAGAGTTAAGATTTTTAAAGGTCCTAGCAGAAATGAATAAACTGGTGTCTCCATTTGTTTGTACTTATTTCATCAGCACTGGCAAAATTGTCAGAGGGGTAGAGGGTATAGTTTGGAGAATTCCCCCTTCTCTGCACTTCCCTCTTGCAACCAGCAGCTTCACGTTCTTTCTCCTTTAGCCCTGCAGCAAAAACAGCACTTGAAAAAGGGTCTACAATATATATTTCCATTAAGGAACTGATGAATCTTCCTAGACAGAAATTTTGTGCCCTCGTGGGGAATGGACAAGTGGCTTCTAACATTTGTTGAATGGAGGCACCATGGACTAGCAGAATGAGCAAGGGTTTTGCTCACCCTGCACATTCAAGGTTCGAACTCCAGGTCTGCCCCCTCCCCCTACATTTGTAGGTCATGAGAAAATCACTTCAGCTCTGCAGCACTCAGCATCTTCATCAGGAAATTGAGGATAACAACATCTGATTTGTAATGTTGTGGTCAGGGTTAGATAATATCTGTAATGAGCCCCAGGAAGGCAGAATTTGTGTCTGTTTGCCTCTGCTTAATGTTTATGTCATCACTAGAATAATCTTGGACCCACAGTAGGAGCTCAAAAAATGTCTCTTGAGTGAGTATGTGAAATGGTAGCCATTACTGCTGAGAGGCTGCTTTGTGCCAAGCTGGCCTATGGTATTTCCTCCTTTCAAGGGCAAGAAAGTGGAGCTAGATACACGAGCCTGATTTCCTGGGATCACTGATTTTTCATTCTTATTAACCATTCCAGGGCAAAGAAGGAGCCTTTATGGTACGAGATTCCAGGACTCCAGGGACATACACTGTGTCTGTTTTCACCAAGGCCATCGTAAGGTATGGTGCTAACTCGGCAAAGTGGGGAGAGATGGTACTGAGTTGGGTGATCAACAAGCCACACACAGCAATGTCAGACAGTGGATGAGGTAGAGGGGTCCTTAGAAACAGTGCATTGTCCCTGATCCCTCTGAGAAAACCAAGGCCAGGGAGATTAACAACATAACTGAACTCACTTAACTGGAAAATGACAGAGCTGGGCCTGGATGCCGGTTTCTTGCCCCAGTTAGCATCCCTGAGTGCAGAGCTCTAATGAAATAAAATATCTAGTCCTTTATTTAACACAAGTTTATAATTTAATCCAAAGAATAACAAAAAAGATACTTTGCAAGCAAGAAAAAATGAATTCTAGTTCTGGCTGTGCTGATAAAACTACCCCCCACTTATTGAGTCCTTACTACGTGCAATAACCTTATAGGTCATTTCCAACCATAATAAGCCCCAAAGGCAAGTACTACTATGCTCCTTTCACACACAGAGCTGATGGCCCCTTCTGAGGCAACAGAACACCAGAGGTCAAGCTGCCCTCATGTTCCATCTGGCTGACTGCAAGACCCTCACTGCTGGTCTATGCTCCTCAGACCGCAGTCTCCTCTGTAAAACTGTCTAGAAGCCTAGCCAGGTCACAAATTCTTTTCTATCTAGAAAGTCAGTAAGAACTAAGCAGTGTGGAAATGACCAAAGTCCAGTAAGAGAAAAGTAATTTTTAAGGTGGACTCAGGGAACACTTTGGAGAAGGAAATGGCAACCCACTCCAATATTCTTGCCTGGGAAATTCCATGGACAGAGGACCCTGCAGGCTACAGACCATGAGGTTGCAAAGAGTTGGACATGATTGATCATCACGCACAATGCAGGGGATACTTGCTGGAGGATGAAGGACCTCAGTAAGACTTGAAGCAAGAGCAGGGTGTAGCCAGGTGGTAAAGAGGAAGGGTCTGTCCAAGGTTGAGAAAGAAAGGAAAGCCCATCACCAAGGGGCTGTGCCTCTGCCATAGCTGGGGGACCAAGGATTCCAAAAGGATAATGGAAAAAGAATGAGAAATAAAGTCTGTGTTGGGAGTCCCTAAGACCACCCCAGATTCAGCAATTCATTAGGAAGACTCAAGGACTCAGGATATTGTGGTACTCAAGGCTAAGACTTTTTACAGTGAAAGCATACAAAGCAAAAGCAGCACAAGGGAAAGCCACAAGGGGCAAAACCCAAAGAAAGCCAAATGCAAGCTTTCAAGAGTACTCTCCTAGTGGACTACATAGGATGTGCTTAATTCCTCCAGCAAGTGCCATAACAGGGTGAAATGGTGTCACAGGGAAGCTCACGAGAGACTCAGCACCCGAAGTTTTCACTGGTGGCTGGTCATGTAGGTACCCTCTGCCTGGCACATAGCAAAATTTCAGACTCCCAGAAGGAAAGCAAACGTTGAGCATAAAACTCATTGTTTATGTAAACAATTTAGGCACATCCTTACCAGTTAGAGAATGGTGGAAGCCCTTTTGAAATCCAAGTTATCAGAAGCCAAACAAGTGCCAACCTGGCAAGCAGATCTTTTATGAATGGCAGTCAAGGCAGCTATGTTAACTCTGCTATGCAAAGTCAAATAAGTACAAAGGGGCTGAGATGCTTTCTGAACATATGTTGATGATTAGTTAAATTCACACAGCAGAGAAGGCAAACATGCCATCGCACGGGGGATGGATACAAGACCTTCCCCCATTTTGTGGTTTTGGGAGAAACATCACCAGTCCATCATGGGACCAATCATAACCAGGTCCAGAATCTTCCTTCATACACCACTCAGGGCCAACCTGTCAAGACTGACATAAAAGTTAAAATACATCTGCCATGCTTGTGAGAGGGTAAAAAGCAAAGCTACTAGGATACTGCTACCAGTAGATATTTTTGTGTCCAAACATTGCTTCTTAGTAATCACTGCATGTCTCATCTGTTTAAGTGAGAACAACCCCTGTATAAAGCACTATCACATCAAAGAAACAAACGACAACCCCAAGAGATATTACGTGGCTGAAAAGTATGTGTTTGATTCCATCCCTCTCCTCATCAATTATCACCAGCACAACGGAGGAGGTGAGTTCTCAGGACAAGGCCAGAGGGGGGCCCTTGCAGGGGAACATGGAGAAAAGTGACAAACACCCATCATCCCAGACAAACCAACTATAAATCGTAACGATTTATACCAATACCAAAGGATGCCAAATATTTGATTACATACTTTCCATTAGCAAATTTTGCCGCTGGAATCATGAGATTTCACCAAACACCTACCCACCTGCAATATTACAGGTCCTCTCAGGGAAGGTGTAATATCAGTGACTGTGGCTTTGGAATTTGTTTTCCAGAATAAAAATAGCTCTTGCATTGGATTACACTTTTTTATTCCTGGTGATTTGACTCAGATGGTTGCTTCAGTAAAGCTCTAACGACTGCCTTTCACTTTTTAATCAACCCAGGCCTGGTCACTAGACTCCGGTATCCAGTTTGCTCCTGGAGGCAGAAAGCTCCAGTCACCGCAGGGCTGAGATATGGTAAGAGTGCATTTGGGAATGGTATTCATTTGCACTAACTCACATCCCTAAAGGTCTGGGGCAAATTGTGAATGGATTTCCCCAGACTTAAAATGATCATTAAATAAGTACACTATATATCTGGAGATGGTATACACCAATGAACATTTACAATGTGTGTAAGATAGATAGATAGACAGATAGATGCACATTTACCTAGGTCCTATCAATGAAGTGTTTGCTGAGCACCTACTCTGTACAGAGCACTCCACTCAGTGCTATGAGAAACCAATGCTATACCACTGTGTTCCTGCCTAACTTCTGCTTCTGTATCATCTAGTTTATTGGGTATCAGTCCATTGCAGGTGCTATAAGCTAGCAGCATCCAGAAGTGTGTCCGCTTAGCACTGTGTTAAAATTTTTTGAATGCTTTTAGGCAGGGCATACATCTTCAGGGCCATGGGCCTTACTTTTCCTTCCTCCCCTATGAAACCACTTCACCCCCTTGTTCTTTCTGCCTGGAACCTGAAGGCATTTGGAGATGCAAACATACCCTGATCCAAACTGTGCTGGCCGAGGAGAAGGCTGATGTAACTTTCATGTTGTATCTTTTAGACTGGTAGTCCTCAAACTTCTGTGGGCATTCAAGTTCTCTAGGATGCTTATGAAAAGTATTGACTCCTGGCCCCAACCCAGCACTTACCAAAACGCAATCCCTGGCAGTGGGTCCTGGAGTTGCATTTTCAGTAAGAGCCCTGGGTGATTCTGACACCAGGGGTTAGAGGGTGATACTTTGAGAAATGTCACCATGGGCTCCTCATCTGTAACCAGTACCATGTCTGCACACCGTGGGTGCTTGGTACTGTTTCCTGTTGAGTCTCTGCCTCAAAGAGGTAGAAACTGAACTGTTTATGGTACTAGACCAAGCATCAGGAGAGAATAGTGTCCCTCAGCCTCCTGACAAAAATAAAGTAACTTTAATACCTGTAGAATCCTAATGTGTTCATGCTGGGTGGAAGCCCAGGGAGTATTTTATGAACCCATTCATTTTTGTCAGCTTAGAGGTTGAGATTCAGATTCCTTTTATTCATTTATTTAGCATTTGTTGAGAGCCTACCTTGTGCCAGACCGTGTGCTGGCCTGCACCTCTGTACCAGTCCTCGCTAAGGCCTAACAAGTGCTGTCTACAAAATGGATGCTCTTGATGGATAAATGAATGAATGAATGACCAATTCAAATAAAATTTGCTCTACATGAAAAATGACAATAACAATTTTCAATCAGGTATGGGAAATGATTGGGACCTTAGAATCCTTTCATTGACTTTAATATCTCAACTAATACCATCCTCCTTCCTCTTTCCATGTAATCTTCCCCACACACATTTTTTCATGGTTTTCAGTGCATATTCTATGTTATTATTTGGGAAGGAAGATAATTTTACCTATCCATAGTTCTAAGTATGAGGGCTTATACCATTTGCCATCTTTGAGCTACATTAACAATAGTCTAACATTCTATATAGAGCAGTATAGCTTCCTGGTAGTCCTATACCTCGTATCTACTGCTTGCCAACTCTGGAAAACCCTCTCTTTCTCTTGCAGGGAAATGGGTGATTGATCCCTCGGAGCTCACTTTTGTGCAGGAGATTGGCAGTGGGCAGTTTGGCTTGGTGCATCTTGGCTACTGGCTCAACAAGGACAAAGTGGCCATCAAAACCATTCAAGAAGGGGCTATGTCAGAAGAGGACTTCATTGAGGAGGCTGAAGTCATGATGTGAGTGGCCAAAACAAGAGTACACAGAAAGCACCACTGTGATCTTTAAATACCATTCTAATGTCGTCTTATGCCACCTCCCTGCCCAAGTCCAGGGACGGCTTCCTACGGCATGGAGAATAACACCAAGCTCCTCACTGTGGTCTAGAAGGCCTGCCATGGTCTGGCCCTGCCCACTCCTTAATTTCATCTCCTACCCATCTCTCCTCTGGTTCCACGCATGCCAGTCACACTGACCTTCATTGTCCTCACACACACCGGCTGAGTCCGTGCCATTCTTCAGCTCAATGAGACATTTTTGTTTGAGGGAGGGAATGTATTTTGGGAAACTGAATTTAGACCATCTCAACTCTTACCATTTTTCTCCAGGAAACTCTCTCACCCCAAACTAGTCCAGCTCTATGGAGTATGCCTGGAGCAGGCCCCCATCTGCCTTGTGTTTGAGTTCATGGAACACGGCTGCCTGTCAGATTACCTGCGTAGCCAGAGGGGGCTCTTTGCTGCAGAGACTCTGCTGGGCATGTGTCTGGATGTGTGCGAGGGCATGGCCTACCTGGAAGAGGAGTGTGTCATCCACAGAGACTTGGTAAGAGGGTGCAGGGCAAAACCCTACAAGTCCAGGGTGAAGGGGCATGTCCCACTGAAATGCAGAACTACCAAGACTGGGAATGCAAGAATCAATAACAAGACACAAGCTTTCTTCCTTCCCGTTGCAACTTCTTCCTTCCTCCACCCACTGTGGGAGGTCCTCATGGGACTCAGTTCTGGGCTCTATTCCCAGCCCCACTTCTAACTTTCACTCTCTGAGTTGGAGTTTACATTCTTCCAAAATGAAGCTAACAGCCGCTCCTTCTTAACCTCTCTATGCCTCCACATCCTCTTGGTAAAATAAGAGAAGTTGACAAGTACATGCTTTCTTAAAATGTTATCCAAGGATCTATCAGGATCACATTGAGGTGATCCTAGAACCAACCTCAGAATTTCTGGTGGCTGAGGCTCAGGAGTATTCATTTCAACATGTCCACCCCATGTAATTTGCAGGCACATTAGAACTTAAGACTCACTGGATCTTTTATCAGTAAGGGATCTTCAAATCCAACACTCTGTGATGTGAATTAGGGACCATGTCATCTCCCTATTGAGGAATAGTTTTAAGAGAATTAGCAACCTCAATACATTCTTAATTTAGTCAAATGAATGACAGCTTCTTCATACCATCCCTAAGGTTAACATCAGGTTGCACTGGAGCTTATAATTGGTTACACAACACCATGGATTTCTCTTCTGATTAGGATCCCAGGAATGAAGATGAAAGATGAGATTTACTCACCCTGATAAAAAGACCTTACACATTCAGTTTCTATCGTGCACTAGTGATGCTTAATTAACATTTGTGAAGCTCCTTATTGCTCTCATATAAGCAAAGCACTGTGATTATAGGAGACTCCTTAATTACTGATTACTCACCAAGTTTTCTTTTTCCTTTTGTTTGCCTGTCTCCGCTCCAGGCTGCCCGGAATTGTTTAGTTGGGGAAAACCAAGTTATCAAGGTGTCCGACTTTGGGATGACAAGGTAACATGAGGATATGGTACTAGCAAAGTCTCAGGAATGGGATGTAGGCGCCCAGGACACTTGGACCATCTCTCTCCTCTCTCTTCCCAGGTTCGTCCTTGATGACCAATATACCAGTTCCACAGGCACCAAATTCCCAGTGAAGTGGGCATCTCCGGAAGTCTTCTCTTTCAGTCGCTACAGCAGCAAGTCAGATGTGTGGTCATTTGGTAAGTATCATTCTGGCCCCACACCCACACAACCTGGGACTGTGTACCAGCTGTTTTATTTGTCCAATTGCTTGGATGGTGAGGGTGTCCCAGTGAGAGTCTGCAGACTCGTTATTATATTTGTTCTTGGTTATTTTTGAAATGGGGGTAAAAATAAAAATGAAAACAGGATACTGATGACAGCTGCTGTGAGATCAAGAGATGGAGGAGTCAGAAGATTAGAATATGAGTTCCTGGAGGGCAGGGACTATGTTTTTTTCCAACATTACGTTTATTCCCACATTTAACCCTCAGTAAGTATATTACCCATTCATTCAACAATGATTTTTTGAGCATCTACTACATGCCAGGGGCTAATCTGGGTGCTCACAAAGCATTGGTACATAGGACAGAAAAGACTCCTGTTCTCTTGGAGCCAAATTTTAAGGAGAGATAACAGTCATGTAAACAAGCTAACAAATATGTGTGTAAGGTAAAGTCAGGGAGTAGTAAGCAAGTGCTATGAATAAAACAAAGCAGTAATGGGGCAAAGAGTGACTATAATGGAGGGAGGGTCTGTATTAAATAGCAGGATCCATCCAGGAAGGTCTCTCTGAGACTCTCTGTGACTGTTGAGCAGAGAGCTGAATGATGAGAGGAAGATGTCTCCATTTGAAGATCCAGGAAACAGTGTCTCTAACAAAGGCAGCAGCAAGTGCCAAAGTTTGGTGTGTCCAAAGAAAAGGGAGTACTGACTTAGCAGGAGAAATATAGGCAATGAAATTGGCAGGCCATGGTAAGGAATTCGATTTCTCATAAGTGCAAATGGACATGAATGAAAGAATAAATGATGCCCGTGTGACAAGAAGCACTGAAGTTCTTGCTGGAAGTGCCATGTCTTTGTAAATCATAGCCTGTGCATATTAAAGTGTGCACAAAACTATACTGTACAACCTCTTTGATCTGGAGTGTAAGAAGGATTCTACTTAGGATAGGAATGGTTTGGAGTTTGATGTTGTCATTCTGTATGAAGGGAAGATTTGCCAAGTATATTGACTAGTAGTAGAAACCAATGCAAAGACTAATTAAATCCCTTAGGAAAAGAACTAATTAGTCTTCTTCAGTACTTTAGAATATCCATTTCCAACAACCAAGTGGTATGTTTATTTTGAGTCCTTCTAAATTGTTCCTTGGACTTCTCAGGTGGCTCAGTGGTAAAGAATCCACCTGTCAATGCAGAAGACCAAGGTTTGAGCCCTGGGTCAGTAAGATCTCCCAGAGAAGGGAATGGCAACCCACTACAGTATTCTTGCCTGGGAAATCCCATGGACAGAGGAGCCTGGCAGGCTACAGTCCACTGGGTCAGTCACAAAAGAGACAGATACGACTTAGCTACTAAACCACAACAACAACAACAAAAATTGTTCCTTAAAGTAGCTCCTCTGTTCAACAGGCCTAGTTATGACTTTAATAATCAAACTGAAGGTACAGAATGAACTCAGAAGAAATAAAACTGCACTAGAGCAACCTCAGATCCTCTTTTCCCTGGTGCATATAACTAGGTAGGGTGTGGCCACTCTCCATGGGTACAGCTGGTCATGTTGTACCAAGCCAGTTGTTCCATAAAGAAACGTTTGCAGCCATGGCCTCTTTGTCACATTCACCCACTGACTCGGAATGGTGTTTATTCTGCCACAGGTTGTCAGCCTAGGACTTTGCTGCTGCATCTTATAATTAGAGGATTGAGCTTAAAGTCTGTCCCTTCCTAGGATGTGTCATCTGAAGTGTCCAAAGATGAGACTGACTGATGGAAGCAGAGTAGGAAGGGTGGGAAAACGGGGGTGACAACCCTGAGAAACAGAAACGTGGATGGAGGAGAGCTTGCGGCCTGCCTCAAGGCCATCGGGCTTTGTCATGCATTTTAAGGTTTTTGCCCTAATGAAGTATACTATTTTAAACAAGTCAACTAACCTCTTTTGGGCCTTAGTCAGTTCCTCAATGCATCACAAGGTTTGCATATAAGCAATTGTTTTCCAGCCAGCTTTGAACAGCAAACCCCCATTTTCCAAAGAAATCTCACTAGAAATCCTGACATCTTGGAGTATTAAATAGGCTTATTTACTGAATTTCCCCAAACTCCTGAGGCACCTCTGAGGCTCCCTCAGAAATTCTCATCCAGTTTTCTAGACTGGGCCCCAGGATCTGTCACTGGAACAAATTTCTGAGATGATTTTTCAAAACTTCAGTCTCTTGAGGGATCATATTTTGCAAAATTCTTCCCTTGAGTTCTCCGGACTCTGTTTTGAAAACTACTGGATTGAGTGACCTGCAAGCCCTGTTCCCACTCTGACATCCGATGAATAGATATGAGTACATAGTAAAGTTGGGTGTAACATTTCTCCTGAAGGCAGAAAGGGAAAAGTGATTAAATCAGAGGTCAAAAATAGACAACCTGAAGAGTTTTGCTCGGTTAACACAGTATTTTCTTAATCAAATGAGTTTATATTTTAAAACTATCAATTTATGATTTATCTTTTAAAATAAATCAGTAAAAATGTGGCAATCTCGAGCCCTCATTCCCAACTGCCCTATTCTTGTTGGAGCTAAATCACAACTGTCCCTTTGGGGACAGAACTTTTGATTTCTGGTTTTCCACAGTCCTTACTAGTCCCTGTTATGCAGACTTCATTTACTCTATTCATCTACATCATGTGTATACATTTGAGTTTACATCCCCTACAAGCTTTAGTTGTAGCATTTGAGTTAGATATAACAAAGGGCTGAGCTTGTACGTTTTTCAGTTGGGAATTCTCTGTTCTTCAGAAATAGTACAGGCCTAATAAGCCTTAGGTGGTTTGACATTATACTTTCTGGTGGTAGAGACTTGAATTTTAATGTCAAAGAGCCTGTGATTTCCGAATGTGAGTTTGTTTGTTATTTATGAACTTAATCACTACCTGTTTTGATTCACTATTTCTCATAGGAGTGCTGATGTGGGAAGTCTTCAGTGAAGGCAAAATCCCATACGAAAACCGAAGCAACTCAGAGGTGGTAGAAGACATCACCACTGGATTTAGGTTATACAAACCCCGATTGGCCTCCCAGAATATCTACCAGATCATGAATCATTGCTGGAAAGAGGTCAGTAAAGGAAGTGGTTCCCCCTACTCCCTTCCCCACACTATAATCTGTAAATTCAGGGTCTGCCCCCATCCCCAAAGAAAGGAACCCTCTCAGAGGATGAGGCAGTAGGGATGACAAAACAAATTAGCAAGAAAATGATGTTGAGCACCTATTAACTGAAGGAGTTCCCTATCTCTAAGAGAGCTGGCAGAGATCCTAAATATTATTTGATTTGCAATATAATGGTACAATCCCTCAACATACTGTCAGAGAGGAAGGAGGGTAGAACTGATTACATTTGTGTGGGCCTATTTCTGGGATCCTAACTCTACTCCATTTATCTGTCTATTCTTTCACCAACATCACAGCCTCTTGATTACTAAAGCTTTATAGTAAGTCTTAAAGTCAAGGAATGTCAGTCCTTTAACCTTGTTCATCTTGCTCAGTATTGTGTTGGCTATTTTGAGTCTTTTATCTTTCCATATAAACCTTGGAGGCTTCCCTGGTGGCTCAGGCAGTAAAGAATCCACCTGCAATGCGGGAGACCTGGGTTCGATCCCTGGGTTGGGAAGATCCCCTGGAGGAGGGCATGGCAACACATTCCAGTATTCTTGCCTGGAGAATCCCCATGGACAGAGGAGCCTGGTGGGCTACAGTCCATGGGGTCAAAGAGTTGGACATGACTGAATGACTAAGCACAGCACAGCACATAAACCTTAGAGTTATTTTGTCAGTATCTACAAGATAAGTTGTTCGGTTCTTACTGTGATTGTGTTGAATCTATAGATTAAGTTGAAAACAAATGTAATCTTAACAATATAAAGTCTTCCTATACACAAACATGGAATATTTCTCCATTTACTTAGATCTTCTTTGATATCTTGTTTTAGAATTTTATATTTTTCCTAGTATAGATCCAATACACTTTTTATGAGATTTATACCCAAATATTTACTTTTTTGATGTTATTTAGCACTTATTTATGTTACATTTTATATATCACTTTTTTTCATTCTCTCAACAGTCTTATGAGATAGATAATATTATTATCCTCATTTTACAGATAAAAAACTGAGGTTCAAAGATGTTAAGTAACGTGTTCAAGGTCACACAGCTAAGTGGAAAAGCTGAAATTCAAAAGCAGGCCATATTTTGATTCCAAAATGCCTGCTGTTAACAAGTAAGACACAATGCCCTCAAATACAACATACACAGAAGCATATTTAAAAATCAGTAAAAAGTACTGCTGTTTAATTCTGGTTTGCTTTGGAATTATCTATGACACATAAGTACAAGGAAATCACAGAGTAACCTTTCTTTCTCTTCCTAGAAACCAGAAGACCGGCCACCTTTCTCCAGACTCTTGAGTCAACTGGCTGAAATTGCAGAAATGGGGCTTTAAAAGAGCCTCAGTGCTGGGCCACGGGCTACCGATCCTGAGTGGGGGAAGGAGGTCTTCCCTCCACAGAGCATTAAAAGCTTCCACTAGCCCAGGAATCCCCAGAGGCAACTAGCTTCTCGCACCAGTCCCTAAGCTGCCACGGTGGCAGCGGCCTGCTAGAGGCTGGTGCCAGGCCACAGGCAGAAGGCTCAGCCACTGCACTGGGAGTGGGGCCAGAGCAGCAGTGATGTCCCTACCCTTTCTCCAGCCTCTTCTCCTGTGTAATGCACAAACCTCAATCAACAGCTTTAAGGCAACACTTCTTGCACTTCTTAGAGAGAGGGAGAGATGGTGTAGGACCCTGGATTATTACCTTCATTATTATTTTAAACATGGACCTAAAGTTCATGGTCAAGGGATTCTTGACTTGACCCAGCAATTCAGAATCTCAGAATATGGGGCAAGATGATCAAGGAGCATGACAATTTCTCAAGGAGAACTAGTGAGTTAATTAAAGCCACAAAGAGTAAGCTCTGCCTCTGTGATGCTGTCAGCCACAGCTTCCTGCCTCAGAGGATGATGGAACAACTGCTTACCTCAGAGACCGGATATGCTGAAAAGTAGTTTTGTGAGGCTTTACTCGTAGAGTACACCGCCACCTCTCTCTATGAAGAAAGCATGATGGACTGGGGTGAATAATTCTGATCCCACTGCTGGAGCATTGGGTATCTGGCGTCTGGGCAGAAAGAGGGCATCAGATGATGGAATCACCTGGTCCAAGGAAAGCCCTTAGGTTGTTACCGCTTGGATGCTCATCTTTAGTACCAAGTCAAGCAGGTGACTCTGCCTCCCCTTCCAAGCCGAATGCTTCCGCAGGCATCCTGGGGGGGAAACCATGGCTTCTGTAAACAATCAGATCCCTCTCTGCATTCTTCCATCCTCATCAACAGAATGCAGACGTGCCAGGCACTATGGCCTGGCAGAGAAACTGAAGCTTATTTCGGTCCTAGAGATTTGCAACTTCAAGGTTGAGACTTCAAGTCTCCCTAAATTCTAAGGGAGGAACAAGAGGTCTGTTCTTGCTCAAACCATCTGGATGGAAACTGAATTAGGTACTGAGTCGGGGCTTCCAAGATGCACAAGGATGCCTTTTGTTATTGAGCACCTGAATTTGCAAAGTGAAAATGTACAGAGCTACAGGCCTTATCTGCAGAATCTCAGTTCACCCTGAGTTCACACCAACACTGTGAGGTATTGTTATCATTCCCATTTTACAGATAATGGAACTTCGGCTTTGACAATCTTGGACACCTGCCTGAAGTGACAGAGCTAGACAGTGTTAATATAGAGCCCACCTCTGTCTGACTCCAATGCAGTTTCTCTATTTTTATTCAATACCGCCTCCTACTGAGGGTCAAAGAGATTGCAGAAGAGATAAGTACAGCAGAGGGGAAGAACCAATCAAGAAGCCCACACAGCACCATCAGCAAGTAAAGTTTATCCTGTATATAGAGCAGTGTGGTTGAAGATGTAGCCCTCCAACTTGGAATAGGATCTTTATTTCCTCATCTATATCCTCACCTTCATTAGAGTTAATGACTTTGGAGTTATTAAAGGAGTAATTAACCCTTTGATTCACCCAACCCACCAGAGTAATACTGCAAGAAGCCGTTTATAGATGAGCTTCAAACTGGCTTTAAAAGTTTCTCCTGCAGAAGTATAAATACTTCCTTTAATTATCACTTCAACTTTGAACTGGCTGCGGTCTTCTTGGACACTTTCTGGGGAAGGGTATTCCCTGATGTGAGAGAGATTTAATTTTCCTACGGTGTTCAGATAAAACTCTCAGAGTGATTACTGGATAGTGCTGAAGTCAACTCTTTCTAAATCATGTGATATTTTGACTGCCTGGTGATGCAGATGCACAACTTTTAACTATAATTATTGTGACACTGGTAGCTTCAAAATAAAACTATGATTCAGAAGATGACATTCCTCAACTTATCCAAAATCATCCCTGTTTACTTTTTTTGGCATTTTGTACACTCTTTTTTGGAACCTTTAATTAGAGATGATTTCTGGAACATCAAGCCCAGAAGGAAAACATCAGAATTGACTGATTTTCTGTGGTATGGTTTAGAATGATCCTCCCCTGCATGGTATTATTTTGTTCAAGCTCAGATTCATTGAGGCTTTAACTCAACACGTGTCAAGAGTTTACCTCTCAGTGTCCTGGAAAATGGACTTCCTGCCTGTTTGGCTTTTTTTCCCCTCTCACATTTTGAAAATGGTGCCATGTGTTTAAAGGGAATTCCCCTATGCAAAGTTTTGGTTCTAGATGCATTTGATAGATTCTGCATTGTGTCCTTTTGAGACTATATATTTATATTTTAATAGAGTGAATATTTATTACTGTACAGTCATTCACAATTAAAATGTTACAAATATCTCCTATGCTTTGTAAAGCACACCAAGTTAAAGGCTGGGTCTAGCAAATAAAGTTGTGCATTTTAGTGAATATGGTATCTATAGCCTGGGTCCATATTTAGCCAAATGTCAGACAACCAAAAGTTTTCCTTAAATAATAATGGTTACATAGTTTCACATTACACAGACAAGTAAAGAGTATATATCACTTAACGTTTTTTTCATCAAATAAATATCAAATGCTTCCTATGTTCCTTTGTTTGTTCCTTCCTATGTTTTGTCTTTGCAGAAAGAAAAATGAAAAAGACAGTCTTTACTTTTAAAAGACATTCCAGATACGGTTGAGAAAGCAGACATATACACAAGCAAAATTATAATACAGGAATTAGAGCAACAACAGAAATAAAGTCAAAGTAGAGAAGAGCTCAGAAAAAGTGATAGAATCTCTCAAACAAAGGGCAATGTCAGTAGAAACTTTCTAGAATCTTGCTACTCAAACTGTGGTCCCTGGACCAGCAACAGCAGCAGTACTAGCCTGTGAGAAACCCAAATTCTCTGCCTCCACCCTGAGATCCACTGAATGAGAATCTACATTTTTAACATGATCTACAAGTGATCGTATGTACATTAAGATTTTGGAAGCACTGCCACAGAAGACATCACGTCTGATTCAGTTTTGAAGATGAATTATGGGATTTTTAGGGAAGCCAATGGGCAGAAATAAGAGAAGTATTTTCCACGTAGAAGGATAGAGGAAACAAAACATATTGAGAAGCTATTATCTGTTTATCATTGCTGGAACATAAGGAGTGTGTGTGTGTGTGTGTGTGTGTGTGTGTGTGTGTGTGTGGTCTCAGCAAGGGTGAGGATAATAAAAGGAGTAGACAAATTGAAATTAAGGCTATAAATCTATAGACAAGGACCTAGATTTTAAAGCGCACACACATACACACACACACACACACACACACACAAATACTGGAACTCTAGTTATAGAGAGATAAAATATCTTTGAACAAGGAGAGAAGATCAAATTTACATTTAAAAATATATTCTGGCACCAGTGTGCTGAGTGGATTTGAGAGAGGCAAAGCTGGTGGAAGAGAAACCAATCTGGAGAAGATTTCTGCCTTGTTCCTAGTACCAGATTATTGTTCATACTCACTCACTGTCATCTCCTGTGTGGGTGACATGTGGAAATGTAATTTGGAGTCTTTAAGCCACAGTTGGACAGCAAGGCACATAGATTCTCCTTCTTAAAATCCCAGTGGAATAAAAGCTGGGTTATTATAATTCTGGTGTATTGAGCTCTCCCTGTACCTTTCATTTCACCAAATACCCTCGTCTACCACAGGAACCAGCTTGTGCACCAGAGGACCATTAGGGACCAGTGAGAAAGCCCGTGGCTTCCACACTGTCCTTTGTGGAACTCACTTCTGGGCTTGACTCCCACTGGCAAATGACCCAGAGAGGAAACTTACAGAGCAGGTTGGATGAGCAGATCTGCTCCTCAGAGAACATTTATCCTGCAGACTCTACTCTGCCTGGGATCTCCCAACACAAGACCACCACACTCAGGAAAAGGCAGAATATATGCCATTCAGCAAGAGGGGCAGTGTGTATATGTGTGTGTGTGTGTGTCTGTGTGTGTGTGTGTGTGTGTGTGTCTGTGTGTGTGCAGAAGGAGCCATAGATTCTTTTGAGGGGCTCAGAAAGGTACTCTGATCAGGAAGAGGAGGATAGAGTTGAAGCTGCGTTCAAACAGAGAGCACATGTTTTCACTTAGAGTAGATATTTATTTGCAGTGACTTTGAGGAAAGTGCTAGAAATTTGGTATACCAAACTCACTCCCCAGAACCACCCCTTGGTGGCAGTACTGTGGGGGGTGGGGTGGTATCTTCTATGACTGTGATTCTTCTCAAGTCACCATGAGCAACTGGCTTCTAGGATAATAGAATCATACAGATATTGTTAGAAGGAGTTTAGAGATCATTTGTTACCATTCACCTGCTATTTCTTGGCACTGTGTCAGGCATGTATGATGAATAAGATACCTTATCAGTTGAGGACCAAACACACGACAGTCAAATTAAGATAATTCAAGGAGGGCCTATTGCAAAAGAACTACTTAACACAGTGTGGGTTTAGATGAACCACAGGAAGTAGCAAGGAGGAAAAGAAGTGCCAAGGAGCAGTTACTATCCCCAGGCCCAAAAAGATGAGGAATGGGAGCAGTCATTTAACTGTGGAAGCAGAGAGTCACCTGGAGAAAGTTGCCTTGAGAGGACAGGACCTTTAGTGAGAGACAGAGGAAGCCCAAGGCAACATCACAAGGAGGAAACTGCAGAATAAATATGCTGGCCCCACTCTCTTCCTTTCCCCATCAACTGCTGGGGCTGACTGTTGGCCAGTCCCTCTGAGGACAAGGAAATTCTAGTGCAATTGTCTACAGGCCAGTCTCCAGGCAAGAAGGCAGGGTGAGAAGAGTGAGAAATAGGACTGGAGGAACAAGAGAAGATATCCAGTACAGAGGGCAACCTTCCTGTAAGAAGTCTCTGCTAGTAAAAGAAAAGAAAAATCCAGCGCATAAATAGATGCAGTTGATCCTCCTTATTTGCAGTCTATACTTACAAACTGCCTACTCACTAAGATTTATTTGTAACCCCAAATCAATTCTTGCAGCCTTTCCACACATGTCATTCATGACATGCCCATGCTCAGAACCGTGAAAAATTTGAGTCAGTCTACAAGCACGTTCCCAGCTGAGGTTGAACAAGGCAAGGCTCTTCCTTCTCATTTCTGCTCATACCATAAACTAATGTCTTCTTTGAGGTCTGTTTAGTGTCACACTTTTTGCACTTGTGTATACTTTATTGGTCATTTTGCTGTTTAAAATGCCCCTTAAGCATAGAACTGAGGTGCTACCTCATGTAAGTGAAAGAACACTGTGATGTATATTACAAGGTAAGCATGGGTTAGGTGAATTTCACTCAGCATGACTTATGGTGCTGTTGACTGTGAATTCAATGTTAATACATTCACAATACATACTAAACAAGGTGTTTTTGAACAGAAATATGCATAAAACAAAATTATGTGTAAATCAGATGGCTTTATAAAACATAAACACAAAATAATGAAAATTAACTGTGATTGCAAAGGGCTGCTAGAGGTCATATGATGGAACAGAGGTCACAGTACAATGAGTACAGAGAAAGAGTGAAAACAACACAAGGGATCAGGGTGGGGTTCACAGAGAAAGTGATATTTGAGCCGTGTCCTAAAGGGTAAATGGGAGCCCTAAGAGAGGGAGGACCTAGAAGAACACGTCAGACCAGAGAAACCAACATGCATAAAAACACATCTTATTCCACCTTCTTCCCCAGCATTATTTCTGTGTTAGCACCAGGAACCTTGGGCCCCAAAGCCAGCAGGTGCTGGAGAACCAGTTAAAGGAACTTAGTGGATTCTGGTTCCTCACCATTCAGATTCACATCTACTCATTCCCCTCTCCACCCATCGAGAGCTACCAAGGAGTTCCTGGTCCCTTTTCATTTTCTCAGGTTCATTTTGAGTACAAATGTCTATAAGCTGAGACAAACTATACATTTATTTGCTTTTCTGGTGTGTATATTTCAAAGAACTTTCCCATCTAAGATGATGTTTGATCTCTCCAGCAGCACTGAGATGAAACAGTGGGTGAAGAGGGGGTCTCACTTGACAGAAAAGGGAAGTGACACACAGCATGCATGATGTTGTAGAGCTACTCAACACAAGTGAGATTAGAACTCAGATCTTATTCCAAATCCTACATTCCTCTTAGAGATCATGTCAAAATTTGAACCATGGTGATAATAATAAAAAAAAAAAAAGCTCCCATTTTTGAGCACATACGATGGCTCTGCTGAGTGTGGCACTGATTGTTTCACTTAACCTTCCAAGAACCTAAGGGACAGAAACAATTATGATCATCTCAATTTTATAGATGTGGAGTACGAGGCTCCCTGGTGGCTCAGACAGTAAAGAATCTGCTTGCAATGTGGGAGACCTGGGTTCCATCCTGGCTTGGGAAGATGCCCTGGAGGAAGCATGGCAACCCTCTCCAGTATTCTTGCCTGGAGAATCCCCATGGGCAGAGGAGCTTGGCGGGCTTCAGCCCATGGGGTCACAAAGAGTCAGACACTACCGAGCGACTAAGCACAGCACATGGGGCTCAGTAAACTAGGAAAACCATTCATGGTCCCATAATCAGTAAGAGGCAGAATGCAGGCCTGAAGCTAGACCTGTCTGTTCCCAAATTCCATGCTCCCATCCATTTGGTGGGGTTGATTATAGGGCCACGATGCCAGCCCCTGAGAATACAGCAGCACCAAACTCACTGTACCTCAGCTACACTGTTGCATTCCAAATCTGGAATACACTCGAGGTCTCCTTATCAGTTCTTATCCAAAATTATTGTAAATAGTATTTGTTTAAATAACAATGAAAGTTTCTTTGCTATCAAGTTATATATAAAATACATGACCTTCAGGGGAGACCAATTCTCTAGAAGCTGTGAGATGTGAGCAGTGAGAAAAAGACAACAAAGAAGAGAGAGGATGCCCCCAATATTTCATCTATAAACCAACAGGATTCTGAAGATTTTGTGAGGATAGAATTTGCCCATCCATACACAGTACTTGGCATAGAGACTGATTCCAAGTAAACATCCAATAACTGTTAAAATCTGCTTTAACGAATTATTTCAGATTCAAAAAAGGCAACAGGCAACCCAGTTTCCTATGAAAAGCCCTGGGTCTGGGTCCAGCTGACCTTGGTCAACCCTTCCCCTCTCTGGGCCCCCGTTCTTTCATGTGTAAAATGAGGCAATTTTAACCAAGTGGTCAGGCTTTATCTAATGGACAATGTAAACTGAGCAACTGACCATCAAGTTTCTCTTTTCCTGCTAACTACATGAATGTTTAACTACATGAATCAAATCTGTAGCAAGCTCATTGCACATGGAGATATTTTTTTGTATTTATTCACATTTTTTCTCCATCTCATATCCCTTTTCCTTTGTTAAAAACATTATTACTTATTTAGAAATATTTTAATACTATATGTCACTAAAACTTGTATTAAATATGTTTTTCAAATAAGATGACACAGTAATGAATACAAGGATTCTGTTTGGCAGGAGGGAAATAAGACTATATATAATTTGGTTAAAAGTTAAAAGCATGAGCTTTGGTCTCACTATCTTGAGCAAGTTATCTAGCCTGCCTTAGTTACTTCAATTATAAAATGGGACTAATGGTTACAATTTCCTCACAGGATAATTTTAAACATTAAATGAGATAATGTACTTGATATATGTTAGCCATTATTAACATTTATCTTTCCTCTCTCCAGAACCAATTCTTTTGTTGTTGTTGCTGGAATGTGTCTTTTTTATTTAAACTTTTTATTTTATATTGGAGTATAGCCAATCAGCAATGTTGTGATAATTTCAGATGCACAAAAGAGCGACTCAGCCATGTATGTATGTGTACCCATTCTCTCCCAAACTCCCCTCCCACCCAGGCTGCCACGTGACACTGGGCACAGTTTCCTGTGCTATACAGTAGGTCCTTGTTGGTTTATCCACTGTAAATATCACAGTGTGTATATGTCTATCCCAAACTCCCTAACTATCCTTTCCTGCCATTCTTTCCCCACCAATAACCACAAGTTCATTCTCTAGGTCTGTGGGACTGTCCTGTTTTCATAACTAATTCTTATGCCCACTCCAGATGCTCCACTATTGGTTTCCATGAAGCAAGGTCTGCCAATGGATTTTGAACAGAGACCTAGGTGTCCTGATTGACTTAGGGCTTTTCTAAAAACAAGGCAACATTGCCACACACAGAACCACAATACGTGGCCCACAGTTTTGCAAGCAGCAAAGCAATTCTCGCCTCATAACTGTGGTTCTCTCACTGCTGATGGTGCAGCCTGGGTTGAATGGGAAGGATATCTATCTGAAGGCAATAGACAGAGAGCTACAAGTTTCAAGCAACATGTAAGCTAAGATTTCACTTTCAATTATTTATTCAATCCACTTTTACTATTATTTCTATTATTTTACATAATAGAACACCTGTTATGTACTAGGTCCTGAGGATTCAACAGAGAGTAAGATACCATCTCTGCTCTCTTAGATTTTATGTTCAAATGGTGGTATACAGGCAAGTATATCAATAATTACAACACAGCACAATAAGTAATAAGGTAGAGGAAGCCCAGGGAGTATGAACGCTGACCCTAACCCAATTCAAACAGGGAGGGGTCATGGAGGAAGTGATAGCTGAGCAGATATCAGAAGGATGACTGGAAGTTAGCCAGCACTGTGGGGGAAAGTGTAGAAAGGGCAGAAAATAGAGAGATCATGCCAACCAAAAAAGCCCAACTTGTGCAAAGCCTAAATGCAAGAGAGAATACAGCAAGTTTGGAAAGTGTAAAGATTCCTTTTAGCTGAAGCACAGCAAGCTTTTTCACAGCAGAAGAGACTGGAGAGGTATGGAGACAGATCATGCAGACACTTGCGGGCCCTGGGAGGGAATTCTGGCTCCATCCTGAGAGCAGTGAGAGCTAGTGTACTTTAAGCCTGGCCTGGGCATGTCCTTTGTTTTAACACATGCAGTATCCCACATGCAGCGGGACCTTGGAGTACATCTAACTTACTTCATTGTACAGATGAGGAAATAGGCGAAGTGACTTATCTCAGATAAGTTAGTTGCAAAATCAGGACCAAAAGGCAAGCCTCCATATTTCCAAAGCAGTGGTTTCAATAAGAACATGTTGCTTCCCCTTATAAGCAAACAGAATTCAGGGGCCAGGGAATTCTTTTTGCCCAAGATCTAACCAAATATAGACATAATCATCTTTTTTTGTTTGTTTGTAAGCAACGTGTTCCTGCAAGGTGAAAAGACAGGGAAGGGACGACAGGGAGAAATATGTTTTTCCAGAAACTTACAGCATCTAAAATAATATGCCATTTAGAATGAAAATCCAGTCTCTCAGTGTTACATATTTGTAATCACTGACACGCAAAATCCCAAGGATCACGGTAGAAAATTAAAAATTAAAAAAAAAAAAAAGGAAACTTCACTTCTGGTTTTCAAAGCCATCCTCCACAAACACCCCCACAGCTTTCTCACATGGCACCCGTGAGAATATATATATATATTAATATATATGACATACATATATATGTCATCCTTTCTGAAATAGCAATCTAAATTAGAATGAGTGATGTAACATGAAACCACAAAGGATTATGAATGTTGTGTGCTAGGGAAATGATGTGAGATCAGTGAGGGCAAAGACTTTCACAAGTTCTTTGCTGAGTGTTGAGTAATGGGGCTCCTCTATAAATAGCCCTGATAGGAACTGCTGAGTGATTAACTAGAAATTTGTGAGCCCTTCAGAAATATTTCAGAAAGGTTCCCCTGTAGCAAAACTTTACCCCTTAATTTTAAAATGTCTCAAATATTTTCAAATTATTTACCTTGTGAAGTAGGAAAAGCAATTCATCTCCTCACATTGTAGATAGTGTGGCATTTCAGGCACAGAGTGGTGAAGTGACTTGTTCAGGGATCCCAAGGTTGGAATTCGGTGCTGCCTGACTTCCCCTGGCTTGAGGGCCCACCAGGCAGCTTAAAGAGACCCGTTTCTGTGGAGACCACTAAATGAGGTAAGTCTTGAAGAGAAAGGTGCCCATCCTCTCAGTTCTTTCCCAGGTTTTGCCAGAAAATACTTCCTGTTACCATGTATTTGCCTTTCTGTCCATTAGGCAATTAATTCTTCCTGAATGAACTAAAGAGCCTCTTGATGAAAGTGAACGAGGAGAGTGAAAAAGTTGGCTTAAAACTCAACATTCAGAAAACTAAGATCATGGCATCCAGTCCCATCACTTCATGGCAAATAGATGGGGAAACAATGGAAACAGTGACAGACTTTATTTTCTTGGGCTCCAAAATCACTGCAAATGTTGACTGCAGACATGAAATTAAAAGATGCTTGCTCCTTGGAAGAAAAGCTATGGCCAACCTAAACAGCATATTAAAAAGCAGAGACATTACTTTGCCACCAAAGGTCTGTCTAGTCAAAGCTATGGTTTTTCCAGTAGTCATGTATGATGTGAGTTGGGCTATAAAGCTGAGTGCCAAAGAATTGGTGCTTTTAAACGGTGGTGTGGGAGAAGACTCTTGAGAGTCCCTTGGACTGCAAGGAGATCCAACCAGTCTATCCTAAAGGAAATCAGTCCTGAATATTCATTGGAAGGATTGATGCTGAAGCTAACTCCAATACTTTGGCCACCTGATGAGAAGAAATGACTCATTGGAAAAGACCCTGATGCTGGGAAAGATTGAAGGCAGGAGGAAAAGGGGACGACAGAGGATGAGATGGTTGTATGGCATCACTGACTTGATGGACATGAGTTTGCATAAGTTCCAGGAGCTGATGATGGACAGGGAAACCTCCAGTGCTGCAGTCTACGGGGCCACAAAGAGTCGAACACGACTGAGGGACTGAACTGAAGTCAATGAAGTTGAGGTAGGTCCCTGCTTAAGAGACGGCAGCTTCGGGGCTTTGCCCCCAAGGAAGTGAAAGAGAGGGTGAGAATGTATTTCTGAACAAGAGGAGCAGCGTTTGGGATCAGATTCTGTCGGGGGAAGCCCCTTCTCCCCAACCCTCTGGTTTATTTTCTGTCCTTTCACCCTGTTCTTTCTCTTCACAGAATGTCTCTCAGTTGAAACCGGGCATTTGCTAGGTAAATTTATCTGGTCTCTCCTAAATAGATGATAAGCTCCAAAAGGACAGGGAGCCTGTCTTTTGTACACCAGTGCCTACTCTGCTCCTGGCACGGTACTTGGAACAAAACAGGTGCTCGATAAATACTAGGGAGATAAGTGAGCACTTGGAAATAATGCGAGGTCTATGAGATACCAAAGGAGCCCAAAGCTTCAGTCCTCCCACAGCTGCAGGTGTGACTCCCAGGCCTGGGAGCTCCTGGGGAACAAGTCCACCCTAAGCGGCGATGCTGGCTCTCCTTGCGGGGGGGAGTTCGAGGTGCAGGCCAGGATGCGCAGGCCGCCCTGAGGGGCGCACCGGGAGCCCCTGGCCGCAGCCATTTCCGGCTCTTTGTGTGACAGCCGCCGCGGCGAAGGGGCGGGATCTCGGGAACAGAGGCGGAGCCGCGGCGGGTGGAGGGGCGGGGCCGAGGGCGGGGCCCAGAACGGCGGCCGCCAAGCGGAGCCCCGCAGAGCATCCTGCGCCCCGGCGCGGGGCCCCGCCGTAGCCTCCGGCCGCTCGCCTAGACCTGCCGCAGACCCAGGTAAGACCCAGACTCGCAGGCCTCGGGGCCGGCGTGGGGACCGGGATGCTGCTGGGCATGGCGACACGGCCGTAAGGATGCGCGAGGGGTCTGCACCCCTTCTCCGAGCCCCGCGGGGGTGCTCGGCTCGGCGGCTGGGCTAGAGCGGCCTGGGGACCCCGAAACCCTCCGAAAGCTGGACCTCAGGCCCGGAACAGCCCCCTACCCGCTCCGGCCCACCCGGGGCCCCGCGGTGCGTACCCCCTGAGGGGAGGCGCCGACGCACGGCGGAGCTGGGGCGCGGCGGCGGGCGGGAAGCGGCAGCAGGTGCGCGGCCTGGGCCGGAGCCTCCGGCCAGGGAGGACGCGGCGCTCATCCCGAAAACCGGAGACACCTGCAGCGGCCACGAGCCGGGCGGCAGCTGTGGTCTCCCCGCACCCAGGTACTGCAGAGCGCCGGCCGCCGCCTCTGCGGCCGCGGCCACCATCACCTCCTCCAGGGCCAGCGAGGGCCGCCTGGGCCCGCCTGGCTGCCTCCTTGGGCTCACAGCGCCCTGCAGTGAACGTGAGATGGGTGGGGCGAGGGGCGAAGAGGCGATGTTTAGGGATGTTGGCTTTAATGAGAGAGGAGACACGCCTGACCCGCTTTGAAGCCTTCCGGCCTAGCATCGCTCTCCCTCCCGGCTGTCTGGGGGCGGGAGAGGAGGTGGGGGAAGCGGGGGAGTGGGCTGACTCCTGGGGTAAAGGTTGGGTTTTCCTGAGCTCTGAAGACTCAGGAAGATGCCTACCTGTCTGTAGTGGCATCTGCTTTTCAGGACGGCCCTCGACCTCCAAGGGTACACGGTGTGAAAAGGAAGAGAAGGGCGTGCTTTTCGTGTGCAGTGGGGTCGGGGGTGGGAAGCATGGTCCGACAGGAGTATGGTTCTCTGTATGGAGAACCTGGCAGAGCAAGACCCTAGGACTGCCCAGGTGCCCTCCCCAGCCCAGGGAATTTGACTTTGACTTCTGCTTGCCTGGTTTCCGCAGCACAGCAGAAATACTCGCCAAGGGTTGATAGGCCCTTACAGCCAGTCCAAGAGGACAAGGATCTTTTCCTGCCCGCTTTCTTGTGCCTACAAGGCTTGACCAGGGAGCCTGGGGCAGTCCTGCCTGCTTGCGGAGAAAATCAGGAGAGTGCTGGTTCCCATACTCCCCCTTTCCACCTTCTACTGTGTCCCCAGCACAGAGGGTGTCTTACCTGACTCCTGGGCACAGGCCCTGTTGCAAGCCGTGCTGGCAGCGGTGGAGATCACAAATGCTAGAGAGCAAAACATCTAGGTTTATCTTGCTGGCGGGATGGTGAAGGACTTAAAAGTTGTTTCCTCCACCATCAGACCCTCCCTAAGACCGCCCACCTCCAGTTCCAGATTCTGCCCTGCCCATCCACCATCCCCACTGGCTATTTGCCTGTGTCAAAAATTGCTTTCAAGAAAGGAGCCAGTGAACACATTAATCCTCAAGAGCTAAATACACAAGAATTTCCCATTAGACACAGAGCAGGTGCTTCAGAAGTCATTTGACCAGAAAGGAAACAGAGACTTGGAGGTATTTTAATGGAAAATAAAGCTTTAAATAATATTTGATATCTCTAGTGGTGGAATTTCAGGCAGTGGGCTGGAGGTGGGGGTGGGGAACTGGGTAGCAGTTTGGGGGAACAGCTTGCTGAAATGACAACAGCTAGCAGCTGTCAGCTCTGTTTGCTTGCTGCAAGGGCAACTTTGGCCCTGAGGACAAAAATACCATAAGAGTTGTGTGTGTGTGTATGTGTGTGTAACCGGTCAGGGTTACTGTCACTCAAGGGTATTATTGAGCACCCAGTGACCACTTGGAGGAGGTGAGACTTTCCCATAGAGAGTTACTTGTTGGCACTGGCTGCCATCTGCCAGGGCAGCTCCGAGGCCACAAGGAGAGTGTGTTATTGCTCACAAAGCCAGTTCCTCTGGCTAGTTCTGCGGACTGAGCCTCTGGCTGGGGGCATTAGAGCTCTGCTCACTAAGCTGCTTTATTATATTTTCTAGCCAGTTCTGACTGGTTCCGTAAGCACCCAAGCCTACTTTGTTCAGTCCCTGCTGGAAATAGAAAGGGAAAAAGTCATTTTACACATTAGACCAGAAGGAGGGTGTAAAATCCACCAGGATCAGAGAATTTTACTCCAATCAAATCAGAGGCTGGCCCACAGAAGACAGTAGACAAGAAAATTTAACAAGTGGAAAAAGGTCTTGATGGGATAGTGCATGTCCCCTCTGATATTTTACGCCCTCTTGGGCATTCATTGGGCCTTGGCTGCTGTCATTGACCAGCAAGCTGAATTAGGTGATGCATAAACAACAAGCTAATTAACATTGGGAACAGCATTCCTGGAAAACAGTGCTGAGCTCCTGCAGCCTCCACGTTTGAGGATCAGCCTACCCTCTCAAAGAGGTTTCTTTTGGCTGCTGTTGGCCCCAGGGTTCCACCAAGGGCTGCACAAAATGGCCTTTTATAGCCTCCATGTGGCTACCATAACAATGAGTCTATTTCTTTACTGGCAAGTATTAATTATTCACTTGTAGTTGACGAAACCAGACATCAGTCATCTCATTGGAGCTTTTGTAAAAGGCCTTTGGTCTTATTGTTCTGAGGAGCAAAGCTGAGTCTAGGGTCTAGAGGATGGACCCTGCATTAGTAGTGGAGGTGGGGCAAGAGGGTGGAGGAGGCTGCCACCCCCGGAAGTGACACAGTGTGCCAGCCGTGGTAGGCAAGAAGCTGGTACTTCAATGGATGCTCTTATTAAACAAGGGCTGCATGAAAATGCTATGTAAACTAACACATAGTAAGTACTATTTTATGTGTATGTCTATTGTTGTAATGTATTAATTACATAATCATTAAGAATGTGACTCATGCTACATTATATATTGTGTGTCAACTTAAGATGACAAATTTTTTATTGTTGTCATGGTTGATTCTGCTAAAGAATTCCATGGCCTTAGAGGGCCTCCCACTGGGAAGGTTCCACCCTGGTCACCCAGCGGACACTTCATTGCTGGTGGCCATGTCCAAGAACAGCCCTTCTGTGAGTTGGCCAGTTAAGTCTTCACTGCGGGGGAGATAAGGAGCAACAGGAGTTCCTTGACGTGCTAAGAGGAGTCCCAGTTTGGGAGGAGGAGGTGTCGTCCACACAGAGTTCTTATCAACCCTTGTGCCTCGAGAACCTTCCTGGATTTTGCTTTTCCCAGGGGAGTTAGTCTCTGGGACCATGAAACCCAGTCCCAGGTTGAGCTGCAAAAGGTAGCCAAAGGAAAGCCTGATAAGCCGTGGTGCCAGTAAGGGCTTCAGCTGGGACATGCTCCTGAGTAGGGCACTGAAGGTAGATGTAGCTGGAGTAGGCAGAGAGAAGGGGGAAGGAATTTACCAAGCAGACGCCCAGAGGTAGTTCTCACATTTCAACACATAGATCAGGAAGGACCTCTTCCTCTGTGTACATTCAGCATTTTGCAACCCCACCAAAAATGTTAAGGGCATGCAGGCAGAGAGAGAGCAGTATACCATGGTCTTCAGACACAAGATTTATCCCTGCCTTGCTGTGTGCCTTTAAATCAGCCACTACCTCTCTGACTTTGAAAACTGGGGAACTGAAAGCAGCCTGCCCAGCTCATTACCTACCTGTTGCCACAGGAGCCCACGGATGAGATAATCTGTAAACCCCAGTCTGAGAAGAAGAAAAGGCCCTGGAGACAGAGGAGAGAAGGAGGTTCCTGAGTGTGTGGCCCCTTTAGATGGCTGCCCTCCATTCCTAAAGGGACAGTTTATTAATTATATATTGTGTGTCAATTGAAGAAGACAAATCTGTGGTCTCTCTGTACCCCTGAGCCAACTGAAAGGGACACTGAAAGGCACTTCGTGATTCACAGATTCTGCCAAGGCTGTCTGTACAAAGACACTTCAGAATGTGGTCAGTGGGTGTGGGACGCCTCCCAGGATGCAAAGAGGTTGGGTACCGGCTCACGCGCCCTGGCCACTGTGCTGAGGACTGTGTGCAATGTGCCTCAGAGGACCACCAATCAGGTCATACTTCTTGCACCCTGGCAGCAGAGGTGAAAACAATGTGGGTGCCAATTCTTCAAAGAAAGTGTTTTGAAAAGGCAGAGCTTGGGTTCAGGCAGAATTTCTTGCAGGGATCATTCTGGCTGAGTGGCATTTTGATAGACTTGCGGCAACTCAGAAACAGTATAAGGAGAGGAGAAAGTAAACATGACCTGGAGAGCTGCCCAAGAAAGACTCAATGATGACTTCATCAATAGGTCTTTTGATTTCGTGTTTGCATCATCCTTAGGCCGTTGTAGAGCAGTGGTTATTGGGCATTTTTCTCTTTATGGAACAGGGAGATATTTAGTGTGTCCATGGTGTGTGGTCTCTTTCTTCTAAATAAGGCAGGATATGAGGTCCTCTGCAGAAAGTAAAGGTGGTGGACTGGTAAGGAGAATGCGGGAGATGTCCGGAGGTTTGGAACAGCTGCCTTTGTGGGTGGAATAAGAAATCAGATGGGAATGAATGAGAGCATTGTCTAACTTTACCAAAGGCCCAGTTGAGATCAGAGACTCTGCAGGGCTGACCCTCATAGAAGACACTCAGTAGCTCAGTGTTAAGTGAAGGGATACCTGAGAATGATATTCTGTTTGTGTTTTTCAGTTGTGATGCTTTAAGACCAATTCAGGCAAGATATGAATGATGAGATAAGAATCCAAAACTCAGGGTCAGCCATCAACCACCAAGTATACTGTACGTTCATAGGGGAAAGAGAAATGAAGTCCTGCTTTTTATTTTTTGAGGTGCAAACAATGACAGAAGAAACTTCTAAATATATCCCCTTACATTCTTATTACAATAAGACTGACTTAGATACGGTGCCTTAGGGGACTATGATGTTTTAAATTTTGTGGGTTTTTTTTTAAAGAAGACTTGATTGTTGACTATTGGCTCTTGCATTCAGCAAATTGTTCATGAAGTGTTAGTTAAGCAAGTAATTCCTAGGATGTGCCCAGCTCTGTGCTAGTTGCTATGGGTCAGTGCCCCCCAAAAGATGACAGTTAATCCTTGTCTTGTCATTTTTGGTGATCCAAAGAATTAGTAAAATATAAAGCAGTTTATAATGCAGTAGGAAATTATGGACTCCAGACTGTGAATGCTGTGGGAATCCAAGAAGTGAAGCTTGTGGTGGTTCAGTTGGTCAGACCTTCATGGAGGAGCCTGTCTTGAATTGGGTCTTGACACTGATCAAGGGTAGGATATGAGAAGGAGAGAAGACAGTTCACTAGGGAGTGGAGAGAACTTGACAAAGGCACAAGGCAAGAATGTCCATGGGCCGGTTTATGGCACCCTACATACTCAGGCCACAGAGGATAAGCTGTGTTGGGAAGCGTGGTCTTGAAGGAGTCCCTTTGGATGGAGTGTCCTACTTATAGTCACGGTCATTTGCTTTTGCGTTAGAATGACCCTGAGAGAGGTTCAAGTTCAGTGATTCCTATCTAATTGTTTTGGGGTTTGCTTTCATTTTTCCCTAGGTGCGTTTGATGAACAGTGTTAACATATAGTACGTCACACCCAGCAGTCAGCCCGCTCCCAGCTCTGGCACTATTTTCTTCCACTCAAGAAAAAAGATGAACATTTAAGCAACAATTCCATGGGAGGACTTTGAACCCTCCCTTACACATCATAAAAAGCACCTTGTTTGCCAACCTCATTTCTTAAACAGTTGTTAGGACAAGTTGCCACAATAACCTTCACAACAGAGGTTTTGCCATCGTGGTTGAGAACCACTACAAGACCAACCTCCATATTTTACAGGCAGGGAAATTGCCCTTTTAGAGTGAGGCAAAGGTTTGGGGGGCCGATGTCAGTCTTCAGGCTGAGCCACATTCAAGTTGCAACTTCACATCCACAAAACTGAGGTCTGCATGCTCCAAGCCGGTGACCGAACAAAAGTCTCGTTCTTTGTTTCCACAGCAGATGCGGTGGCTTCCCTTTCTGAGTTTTAGCAGGTGCCTCTGAAAGGCAGCTCCCCTCTCCTTAGATACAAGTCACACTGGTGTCCCCCCCCCCCCCCGCCCCCGCCATGGTGTCCAGCAGGAGCAAATCAGCAAGCTGCCTTTAGTGGCATGACCGCCCCTCCCAAGAGGGTGAGATCTGCCTGGGTGGGTTGTCGACAGAAAGGCCTTCTCACCCCTGGCAACACAGGAAGAAGCTGAGTGAAACGGCAAATACAGTGACAAGCCCTGTAGCCCCACCAGCATGTTTTCCTTTGCCGTAAACAGAGAAGGGGGTAGGCCTTCTCCGGAGACCCAAGTCAAGGCTGACCTGGACTTCTCTGCTCTGAGCTCAGGTGCCCTGTGTGAGAGAAGCTGCAGGGGATGGGGCTTCTGAGCCCCGAAGTCCACAGGGAGGGACTTGCTTAGCAGAGGCTGTCTGAGACAGTACTGTGGACTAGGCCAGCTGTCTCACTGCCAGCAAGGAAGCCTTGGGTTGTTGTCTTTTAAATAAATTTTTAAATTTTGATCAAAGCCATACATAGACATGCTTGAGAGAATCAAATAGTATTGAAAGACTCACAGTGAAAAACAAGCATCCAGCGCCCACCTCCCCTAGCGGCTGCTGCCTTTAACTCACCGTTTCTTCCAGTACTTGCCTCCAGATCTCTAAATGATATGCCTCTGCTGCCGTTTCTTGATTTATCTGTGCTATGCACCATCTCTTCACTTCCTGCTGTGATGGATGAAGAGTTCATTTTCTGACACCATCCTCCTCCCTCTCCTGCCCACATCTTACAATATAGTAAGAGCTCTGTTTTAACCTAAATTATGTTTAAAGCCTCTGCATTATTGAGACTTGTAAATGATGACCCCTAGAGAGCCAAGGTATGTCTTTTGATTGTATTTCCTTTCTTACATAGAGTTTTCTTTTATTGCAGAATTAGAATTCTTCCTCCCTGGTTCTCTCTCTCCCTTCCTTCCTTCTGTCTAATGTTCCTCTTTTTCATTTGTAGCAGTATCACGTCAGGTTCCCCTCAGTCTCCCAGGAAGTTGCAACGTTAGCCCAGCTCAACCCCTAACTAAACAAGGGACCCTGCCCAAGTCCTCTCATCTCTTGACCTCAGTGTCCTCGTAATAGAAAGAGAGCTCACGTAGGAGACTGGAGACTCATCGTGTCCTCATTCTAAATCTCAAAGCCTGTCACCCCACCCAGAGATTTTTGTGTCTGAGGAGTCTCTCCTTCTGGGCAGGACAGTCCCAGGCCCTGGCAGATGACCGTGCCACAGAAACAGGCAGAGGAGGGCCTGGTTCGGGCCCTGCCTCATGGTGGTCTGCTCACCCTGCAGTCCAGGGGCCCCCTCTGGGTCGGTGTGGCTGTGTCTCTTGCTGTCCTTTTCTCTCATGTTCATTTTCATTCATGCGTATAAGGTCAACATACTCCCCAGACTTCCCAAGCTCCTGCTCCAGCTCTCTTTGTCCCACTCCTGCTTATATTATATATACCCTAAGGTCTCCAAAAGTGGTCATACAAATACTAATGTTTTTTGGTAACAGCTTTATTGAGTTATGGTTCACATACTGTACAATTCACTCATTTAGAGCATACAGTTCAGTGGTTTTAGTAAATTCACAAAGTTGTGCAACCATCGTCAGGATTAATTTTTATAACATTTTCATCACCCCAAAAAGAAACATATACCCTTTAGCAATGCCACCTATTTTCCCTAGTATCTACCCCAAATCTAGGCAATTACTAATCTACCTTATTTCTCTGTAGGTTTACCTATTCTGGATTTTTCCTTTAAAAAGTATATTATGCTTCTTTCACTTACTATAATATTTTCAAAGTTCATCTATGATGTAGCATGTATCCATAATTCATTACTTTTTGTGGCTGAATAATATTCTATAGTATGAATGTTCCATATTTTATTTATTCATTCATCATTTGATGGACATTTGAGTTGTTTCTACTTTTAGGCTATTATGAATAATGCTACTATGAACATTCATGTACAAGTTTTTTGGGAATATATATTTCCATTTCTCTTAGGAATATACCTAGAAGTGCAATTGCTGGGTCTTATGGTAACTCTGCGTTTTAAACTGTGAGGAACTGCCAAACTGTTTTCCAAAGGGGCTGCACTCTTTTACATTCCTACCAGCAATGACTGGGGGCTCCAATCTCACACCTTCACCAACATAAGGTGAAGACTTCACAAAAAAGACTTACCAGTCTTTTTTATTATAGCTATTCTAATGGATATGAAGTGATATCTCATTGTGATTTTGATTTGCATATACCTGATGACTAAGAATAATAATTATCTTTTTATGTGATTATTGCCCATTTGTATATCTTCTTTGGAGAAAAGTCTGTTCAGATCTTCTGCACATTTAAAAATTGGATTGTCTTTTTATTTATTGAATTTTAAGAGTTCTTTTTATATTCTACATGCCTAGCAGGTATATGATTTCCAAATATTTTCTCCCATTCTGTGGATTGTCTTTTCACTTTCTTGATAATGTGATAACGTCCTCTGAAGTACAAATTTTAAATTTAATTTTGATGATGCATAGTTTTGCCTATTTTCTATTTCATTGCTTATGCTTTTGGTATCATTAAATATTTCATGGTTCCAAAGGTTTACTTTTTTTCTGTAAGAGTTTTAGCTGACACGTTCATGTCTTTGATCCATTTTGAGTTAATCTGTTATATGGTGTAAGACAGAGGTTAAACTTCATTCTTTTAAATGTGGATGTCCAGCCATCCCAGAACCATTTGCTGAAAAGAGAATTTTTTTCCCCACTGAATTGCCTTGGAACCCTTGTCAAAAATCAATTGAATATAAATGTGATACTTTATCTTTGTATTCTCAGTTCTTTCCATGATCTACATGTCTGTCCTTATTCCACATTGTTTGATTACTGTAGCTTTGTAGTAAGTTTTTCAATCAAGAAGTGTATATCCTCCAATTCTGTTCTCTTTTGAGATTGTTTCGGCTATTCTAAACAGTCTCTTGAATTTCCATGTGAATTTAAGGAATAACTTGTCAATTTCTGCACAGCAGCCAGCTGGGATTTGGATAGAGATCGTGTTAGATCTGTATCAGTTTGGGAAGTATTGCCATTTTAACAATAAGTCTTCCAGCCTATGAAAATGCACCTCATTTATGTGTGCATGTGCCTTGTGCTCAGTCGTGCCTGACTCTTCATGACCCCCATGGACTGTAGCCCACCAGGCCCCTCTGTCTATGGCATTCTCCAGGCAAGAATACTGGAGTGGGTTGCCATTTTCTTACTCCAGGGATCTTCCCAAACCAGGGATTGAACCCATGTCTCTTGCATCTTCTGCACTGGCAGGCAGATTCTTTACCACTGTGCCACCTGGGAAGCCCCTCATTTATGTGACTTTTCTATAGTTTTTCCTACAGTGTTTTATAGTTTTCAGAGTATAGATTTTACAATTATTTTTACTAAATTTATTCCTAAATGTCTTATTACTTTTGATACTATTGTAGATAGAGTTGTTTTCCTAATTTCATTTTTACATTGAGCATTGCTAATGTATAGAGATACAATTGATTTCCATATGTTAATCTCATATCCTGCAATCTTGCTGGACATGTTTATTCATTCTAATAATTTTCTAGTGGGCTTTTAAAGGATTTTCTGCATACCACAATCATGTCATAGAGATAGTTTTATGTCTTCCTTTCTAATGTGAATATCACTCATTTCATTGTCTTTCTTAATGGTTCTAATATCCAGGCTAGAACCTCCAGCACAATGTTGAATAGAAATGGAGAGAGCAAATCTCTTTGCCTTCTTCCTAATCCTAGGGAGAAAGCATTTAGTCTTTATTCATAAGTCAGATATTGGCTGTGGGTGTTTCTGTAGCTGCCCTTTATTAGGTTGAGAAAATTCTCTCCAGTTTGTAGTTGGTTGAGTGTTTTTATCATGAAGCAGTGTGAATTTTGTGAAATGCTTTTTCTGCATGTGTTGAGATGATCCTGTGGGATTTATCCTTTATTCCATTGAGATGGCTTATCACATTCATTGATTTTTGGATGTTAATGGCAAACCAATCTCAGATTCTGCAGTAAATTTCATTTGGTCTTGGTGTATAATCCTTTTTATATGTTGCTGGATTTTGTTTTGCTGGGGGACTAACTTTTATGGTACACTTCCTACCTACCGAGCTGTTCTCATGGATTAACTTATTTAGTTTTCAATATATATGAAATAGGAACTACTCATATTATTCTTCATATCAAAAGTGAGGCAAGTGAGGCTCAGAACCATTATACCATTTTCCTAAGGCCACACAGTCAGGGAGTGGTAGAGTCAGGACTCTGGTTCACCACCACACTAAACTACCTCTAGTGATCCTATCAATGGGGGATCAGTTCAGTTCAGTCACTCAGTCTTGTCTGACTCTTTGCAACCCAGCAACTGCAGCACATCAGGCTTCCCTGTCCATCACCAACTTAAACTCAAACTCATGTGCATCGAGTCAGTGATGCCATCCAACCACCTCATCCTCTGTCGTCCCCTTCTCCTCCCACCTTCAATCTTTCCCAGCATAAGGGTCTTTTCCAGTGAATTGGTTCTTCACATCAGGTGGCCAAAGTATTGAAGTTTCAGCTTCAGCATCAGTCCTTCCAATGAATATTCAAGACTGATTTTCTTTAGGATGGACTGGTTGGATCTCCTTGCAGTCCAAGGAACTCTCAAGAGTCTTCTCCAACACAACAGTTCAAAAGCATCAATTCTTTGGCATTCAGCTTTCTTTATAGTCCAACTCTAACATCCATACATGACTACTGGAAAAACCATAGCTTTGACTACATGGACCTCTGTCGGCAATGTCTCTGCTTTTTAATATGCTGTCTAGGTTGGTCATAACTTTTCTTCCAAGAAGCAAGCGTCTTTTAATTTCATGGCTGCAATCACCATCTGCAGTGATTTTGGAGCCCAAGAAAATAAAGTCTGTCACTGTTTCCATTGTTTCCCCATCTATTTGCCATGAAGTGATGGGACTGGATACTATGATCTTAGTTTTCTGAATGTTGAGTTTTAAGCCAACTTTTTCACTCTCCTCTTTCACTTTCATCAAGAGGCTTTTTAGTTCCTCTTCACTTTCTGCCATAAGGGTGGTGTCATCTGCATATCTGAGGTTATTGATATTTCTCCCGCAATCTTGATTCCAGCTTGTGCGTCATCCAGCCCAGCATTTCACATGATGTACTGTGCATATAAGTTAAATAAGCAGGGTGACAATATACAGCCTTGACGTACTCCTTTCCCAATTTGGAACCAGTCTGTTGTTCCATGTCCAGTTCTAACTGTTGCTTCTTGACCTGCTTACAGAGTTCTCATGATGCAATTCAGGTGGTTTGGTATTCCCATCTCATTAAGAATTTCCCACAGTTTGTTGTGATCAACATAGTCAAAGGCTATGTGAAGAAGAGGGGATGGGAAAGCTAGAAATAAAGACAGGCTAAGTCATCACATTCCTCCTGTGTTGCTGGGGAATTTAGGCATGTTCATGCCTTCTTTCATCCAATATGTCCTCAGTGCCTCCTCTTCCCTTGCCATTTTCAGTGATATGTGAGAAGTGGTCTCTGGGCCTCAGGGAGCTTGAACATGCAAGCATCATTCTGCTCTGGGGTGGAAGGCGCACATGTTTTATTTCACAGACAAATTCAGATTGAGTGATAGTTGTCACTTGGAGGTTTGTCTTTCATGAGAAGTATTTGGAGGCTTCCTATGAACTCAGTGAGAAACAGAGATGTAGCCAATGAGCGACATTTTCCCTAGCGTGGGAAGAGGAAGTACTAGTACTTGGAAACCTTCTGAGGCAGAAAGTGTGGGAAGAGAGGTAGGTACTACTAACATACCTAGGACTGGGTCATATGGTCACTCTGTATTTTGAAATTCCAGGAACAGCCAAACTGTATTCCAAGATGGCTGCACTATTTTATATTCCTACCAGCTATGTGTGAGGGTTCCTTCCAATTTCATATCTGCCCCAACTTTGTGCTAATAAGCTTTGGGAGTTCCAGGGGACAAGCAATCACGTCATAGAGGCGAGAGATCTTGAAGGATAATTAAAATCAGAACCTGCGGTAATAGAGGAAAGAGATTTCATTTCATAGATAACTGTTCACAGAATATTGCAAGTTATCACTTTACTTGCTCAGGTATTAAATATGTGAATAATTTCAGTGACGTTCTTTTTGAAATATAAAGGGCTTTCTTGCTACTTATATTCCTTGTCACCTGCCCCACTTTTAAAAACCTGGTATCTTAGACATCGTAATGCCTCTCTTGATGTTTTGGGACATCCATTCATTGAAAAAATCTTGATATCTAGCTGCAGTTGTGTGCATGGCACTGTGCTAGTTCATGGGTGTGAGACACAGCTCCTGTCCTCAAGGAGTGTATCATTTAGGGCAGGAGAGAACACATGGTAAGTTGTGAAATAGAACTTTAAAGAAGGAGCACATTGGGACTTCCCTGGTGGTCCAGTGGCTAAGACTGTGTGCTCCCAATACAGGGTGCCCATGTTCGATCCCTGGTCAGGGAACCACATGCCACAACTAAAGAACCTGCATGACGCAGCAAAGATTGAAGATCCCTCATGATGCAACTAAGACCCAGTGCAGGCAAATAAATAGATTTTTAATAATATCTTTTTTAATTTTAAAAAATATAGAAGGAACACACTGGGTTCTGTGAGGACCACGAGAGAAAGTAGATTCAGGTAGGGTGGCTGGGGAGTCAGAAATTCTTCTCAAGGAGGTAACCATTTCCTTAGATCTCTTCTAGCTCTAGGCTCATTCTGGCAGTGTGTAAGGTATTTGTTGAGTACTCTTGGGCACCATGATATTGGTGGTACTTTTGCAGGCTGCTGAAATGTGTGGAGTTTTTCCCCTTACACCCCATGGCCCGGACCCCTGTGCCTGTGTGGTTCCTCTGTCCCCCTGTGTAGCTCTGTCTCTCCTCTCTACCCTCCACTGCGTGGCCGGCTCCTTACCTGTGGCTGCATATTGTGGACTGGTCCAAGTCATGCTCTAAAGGTAGCACCGAGTCGTATCTGTGGGGTTTGGAGCCACAAGATCTGACCAATAAGTGGAGTGTTCCTGTAAAACTCTTCATTTCCAGTCCGCTCAGAATCAGCCACCAGGTCCATTTGGGCACACCCTATGGAAGTCCTGTAAGTAAGATGTGCCAAAGTTACGTGTCCCTGCATGGTACCCACACCTGAAAAGAAGCTGCCTTTAACGTGAGAGGGTGTCAGCTGCTGGGGGAACCCTGTGGCCTGTGGAGCCACATCCTGTCACAGCAAGCGTGTGTCCCTCACAGTCTCCAGACATACTAGCAGATACACATGATGGAAAAGCAGGTCACCTTCTGCATTACTTCTTTTGATTTTTTTTCCTTGATCAATCAATTGCTACTCAGTCTCAGCCTGCCTTTTATTTATTTTTATATGTTTATTTATGTATTTTTTATTTGCAGGAAAAATAATACATATGGATTTATTTTTTAACTTTATTTGTTTATTTTAGTTGCTTTCTAGCTGGGGAGATTTACACAGAGAGAAGATATTTCTTGGCCTGTCATGAAACCCAAAAGTGACAGTTACCTAATCTTTCTAGTTTGGCAGGGTCTTGTTCTTCTTGAAGAAGGAAAAGGTAGTCAGATTAAAAAAATAATAATAAAGTGCTTAGCACCTTTCAAAAAAATTCAAAAGTAGGAGTGGTCTAGAAGAAAGGGCATAGAACTGGGGGTCAAGATATCCTGTTTCTGCCCTAACTCGGCCACTAGTGACCATGTGACCGTGAATGAATGTTTTTACTTCTCAGCAACATTGTGTCCTCCCTAGAAAAACAGCAGAAATAACACCTGTCTGCTGGAACCTGCAGAGGAGTTGTGCCTGAGGAAATCAATATGGAAGATCTAAAGAGTTGAGAATTAGTGATAATTATAATGCCTTCTTTTTTTGTAGCAGTGTTTTTGCAATGCTTAATTCATCCATTCACTCTCTTAGAAAGAGACCATTCAGCTAGCTAACGTTTCTCCAGTGCTTGCTGTGTGCCTGTTGTTGGGCTGAGTAGTCCACGTGCTGTGATGTTATATAATGTTCACAATAAGTCACTGAGGACCAGGACTATTATTAATCATCATCTTTTTTCAGATAAGGAAAGGGAGGTTCGGAGAGGTTATATAACATACTTAATGGTTATGCAGCTAGGAAGTGACAGATGACAGATTTTGAATCCAGAGCTTGAGCTTACCCACCATACTTAGCCTAGTTTTCCAGGTCATTAAAAATTATGACTTTTTTCCTTTTCCTTCTAGAAAGTCAGACAGAAAATGACAATGCAAATCTTTTGTTTAGAATGTATCAACCTGCAGTCCCAAAGCCAGGCTCTCTCTCCTAGTGCCCATCCTGCCTCTGTGGGGTTGCGCCCCTTTTTGCTCAGAATCTATCAGTCATCTTGGCAACACTGGGGTGGGGGCCTGTAAACCCTTCTCAGAACCAGATTGCCTGGGAGTCCAATGTTATTACTTCTCGGTGAAACCAAGCCGCTGAGTTTAAGTTTATTATGAAGACACTGAATTTTAATCTGCCATGAATGCCCTACATTGCAGGTTGCAGCTGTGTCTGGTAAATGTTGCTCCCAGAACAGTGTTAAGTTTTCAATATTTTATTAATTTCTTTTCCGAAGTGACAAAATGGCCACGTGGTCATGGACTGAATATTAAGAATTTTTCTCCTTTGGAAGATTGCATAAAAGGCAGGACACTTGGGCTGGAAAAGAGGTGCTTATATGTATACCTCAGTTAAAATTTCCACAATGTTTTTTCTTTCTGATTGATGTAGAGTTGGCAGTGACCTCCAGCACTTGGGTTAGAAATATTTGATTTCCTTCTCCCTTAGGCAGTGAATGATCTACAAACAAACAGAGAAATCCATTAGAGAAGCTGAATTTATGATGGAAATAAAGATTCCTAATTTACTGGCTCTGTAGGCCGTTCACTTACTGATTCTCTTCAAGGGAAGGATGGGTGTATTACTGTGTTAAAGGGGAAAATCTTAAGGGTTATTCTGGTAAATGAGTATTCTGGAATCTCAAAGCCTAGGAGAAACCCAGTTTATAGGAGGAAGGAGAAGGCAAAGATCATGGCAAATAGGAGTCAGGGCAGATGCAGTAAGGGAAGATAGATCAGAAATGGGAGTGTATACACTGAGCTGGGAGTTTTTATGGAAAGTTTTTAATGTATTTAAAATTGAATAGAAATATTATCATAAATCCCTTTATGTTAGCATCACACAGCCTTGACAGTTAACTCATAGCTATGTTTGTTTCATCTATTTCACTCTTTCCCCATCTAGTATTATTTGGAAGCAAACCCCTGTATCCTTTTATCCATATTTTAGTAGGTATTTGTCAAAGATAAGGGCTCTTTTAAAGCATAACTTCAATATTACTGTCATATCAAAAAATTAATAGCACTATTCCCTTAATATTGTCAAATAATCAAGTCAGTGACTACCAGAGAAATTTTCCCATTTTTGAATTTATGTTACACTTTCATCTTTATGAAGGTTTGTTTAAAATAAGAACCAAATAAGGTAAACACATGTGATAGTCTAAGTCTTTTATCATCTGTAACTTCCACCTCCATCTTTTTTTCCCCTTGCACCTTTACTTGTTAAAGGTACTGAGTTATTTGGAAGTCCAGCAGACTTCCTCATAGATTGTATTTTACTAATTGTATCACTGTGGTGTTTTAACGTGTTCTGTCCTCTGTATTTCCTGTCCGATGATATCCAAAGCTTGATTAGATTCAAGCGTTTTGGATTCAGCACTCTTCTTGAGGTGATAGTGTATTTCTCCATTAGGAGGCACAGAATGCCTGGTTGTCCCTCATGTAATGATGTTAGCAGTGGTTGATGATCAGAGCCTATGTCCATTTGTTCATTAGGTGTTGAAAACTAGGGATATTTTAATTCTGTGAATCTTTCTGGGGAAAAAAGAGATACCTTTATAAAGAGAAGCAGCCGTCTCTTCTACAATTTAGTGATCCAGTGGTGCAGGAAAGAATGGTTCGGTGTTTGCAAACTTTTTCCTTTTATTCATTCACAGGCATCATCCAACAGTAACAGAGGCACAAAACCAAGTTTTTATTAAGTGTCTTTACAATCTTATGGATTCACACCTATTTGTATTGTTTCAAGTCCATTGAGCTGTGCAAATTGGTCCTCAGATTGCCCCCTCTTTGGCCAGTGGAAGCTGCCTCAAGTTGGTCCTTTGACGTAGCCTTGGCAGTCATAAATAAATAGCTGCTTCTAGGCCTTTCTTTAGGGTCACAGAGAGTTGGACACGACTGAGGAATTGAACTGAACTGAGGCCTTTCTTTTTTTTTTAATTGCGATATGGTTGCTTTACAAATGTTGTGTTAGTTTCTGCTGTACAACGAAGCAAATCAGTCTTATATTTACATGTATCTTCTCCCTCTTCAGCCTCCCTCTCACAACGCCCCATCCCACCCATCTAGGCTTTTCTTATGTAAGACAAACCTATGTTCCAAGCCCAGCTTCACCACTTGCCAGCACTTGACCTTTTAATATTATCTAAATTCTGAGCTTCTGTTTGCTCATCTGTAAAATGGGAATAATCATAGTATTAATACTTACCTTTATAGGGTTGATGCAAGATTAAAATTGTCAAGTGCTTGGCAGAGTGACACAGAGTAAGGGCTTAAAACGATAGCTTTCTTATTATTTAAATTAATGAAGAGAATTATTGGGGCTTTGGAGCTTATAGATCATTGCATGCTAAGCCGCTTCAGTCGTGTCTGACTCTTTGCAACCCTATGGACTACAGCCTGCAAAGGATTCTCCAGGCAAGAATACTGGAGTGGATTGCCATGCCCTCCTCCAGGGGATCTTCCCAACCCAGAGATCAAACCTGCATCTCTTAAATCTCCTGCATTGGGCAGGCGGGTTCTTTACCACTAGTGCTACCTGGGAAGATCATATAGATAAGAAGGCACATAGGCCATTATGCTCTGAAAAATCCTGCAAAATGAACCTCACATTAATGTAAGAAAGAAGACAGTCTTTTCTGTGGACTGGTAAATGGATGGTTTGGCTGTAGAACTGAAGACCGCACTTAGAATTCAGGGCAGAGAAGAGTGGAGGAAGAAGCATAGGTGTGGAGAGGGCCTGAGACTACCCACCCGTGAGGCCAGGCACCTGCAGAGGGCAGAGGGGGAAGTCACCTTTGAGCTCCCTGCACCCTCATTGGTTGGGGCCTTCACTGTTGCCAGAGCGCGTGACAGGGAGGTGAGTTGAGAGCTCAGTGAGGCGTGAAGCGGTGCTCAGCAGCTCAACCCCACCTGCCCTCCTGACCAAGCCTTAGGAAGGTGCTGGGGCAGCCTGCGTGGGTGCGCTGTGCAGCTGCGTCAGCCGGTCACAGCCTGGCCCAGCTCTGCTGTCGCTGGTCCTTTTCCGCCCTGGTCTCTCATTTCTTAATGAGCAGGGCGGATCCTCTGACACTGAGACTCTAGCCCTGATGCGGGTCTCAGGCTTCTCTGAGCTTGGGGGTGGGGAGGGAAGGGGCGCCCTCAGGAGCACAGTCAGCCTTCTCGGAGTTTCCTTATTCAGATGTACTAAGGGATTGGAAATGACAACCCACTCCAGCACTCTTGCCTGGAGAATCCCATGGACAGAGGAGCCTGGAGGGCTACAGTCCTCGGGGGTCAGAAAGAGTCAGACAGGACTGAAGTGACTTAGCACACAAAGGATTAGCAGCAGCGGCTTCTTCTTCTTCTTCATCTTTTTATAAAATTCAGTTTTTCGATTTTTGTTCACCTAGTCTACTGTTATTTTTATTTTGCTTTGGTTTTTGCTTCATATAGTTCTGCTTTTGTAGTTAGTAATCCCTGCATTCTCATTTCTTCGAGTAGATTTTTATCCATTTTTAGGTTTTTGAGCAGAAAATTCAGTTCATGTAATTCTGCTTTCTTAGTTTCTGTGAAATTCATTGAGACATTTATTCATGCGCTCTATCTTTCAGTTCTAAATATTTTATAACTTCTATTTGAATTCCTCTTTAGCTATGAATAACCTGAGAGATATGTTTTTACAAATTTTCACAGGCTTGGGTTTTTTTCTTTGCTATAAGTTGTGTTCAGTTCAGTTCAGTCACTCAGTCGTGTCCAACTCTTTGCGACCCCATGAATTGCAACACGCCAGGCCTCTCTGTCCATCACCAACTCCCGGAGTCTACCCAAACCCATGTCCATCAAGTCGGTGATGCCATCCAACCATCTCATCCTCTGTCGTCCCCTTCTCCTCCTGCCCCCAATCCTACCAAGCATTAGGGTCTTTTCCAATGAGTCAACTCTTCGCATGAGGTGGCCAAAGTATTGGAGTTTCAGCTTCAACATCAGTCCTTCCAATAAACACCCAGGATTGATCTCTTTTAGAATGGATTGATTAGATCTCCTTGCAGTCCAAGGGACTCTCAAGAGTCTTCTCCAACACCACAGTTCAAAAGCATCAATTCTGCGGCACTCAGCTTTCTTCACCGTCCAACTCTCACATCCATACATGACCACTGGAAAAACCATAGCCTTGACTAGACGGACTTTTGTTGGCAAAGTAATGTCTCTGCTTTTAAATATGCTATCTAGGTTGGCCATAACCTTCCTTCCAAGCAGTAAGCGTCTTTTAATTTCATGGCTGAAATCACCATCAGCAGTGATTTTGGAGCCCCCCAAAATAAAGTCTGACACTGTTACCACTGTTTTCCCATCTATTTCCCATGAAGTGATGGGACCAGATGCCATGATCTTAGTTTTCTGAACATTGAGCTTTAAGCCAACTTTTTCACTCTCCTCGTTCACCTTCATCAAGAGGCTCTTTAGTTCTTCTTCACTTTCTGCCATAAAAGTGGTGTCATCCGCATATCTGAGGTTATTGCTATTTCTCCCGGCAATCTTGATTCCAGCTTGTGTTTCTTCCAGCCCAGCATTTCTCATGATGTACTCTGCATATAAGTTAAATAAGCAGGGTGACAATATACAGCCTTGACATACTCCTTTTCCTATTTGGAACCAGTCTGTTGTTCCATGTCCAGTTCTAACTGTTATAATAATAAGTTTATATATATATATATATATATATATATATATATATATATATATAATAATAATAATATTATATATATATATATATAATATATAATATATAATATATATTATTATATAATAATATATTATTATTATATAATATTATTATTATTATTATTATATAATAAGTTGTGTTATTGATTTCTAATTTTATGGCACGTAGTCAGTGAATATGACTTCTAGAAGGTCATATTTGGGGGAACTTGTGAGAGCTTGTTGTATGCCCTAAATCATGATCATGTTTTACTAATGTTTTGTATATGCTTTTAAAAAATGAGTTTTCTGTTTGCTGAGTGCTGAGTTCTTAAAATAGCAGTTAACTCCAGATAGGTAAGTGCTGTTTAGAACTTCTTCAACTTCAGTGTCTGGCAAAGTTCTCATCAAAGCCGCTGTACTCTGCCAGGGTTTGAGACACAGAAATGTCCATCTTGGGCTCATTTGTTTGGTGTAGCTCACAAAGAATATCATACTTCTAGGCCAAGGAAATGGCACCCCACTCCAGTACTCTTGCCTGGGAAACCCCATGGATGGAGGAGCCTGGTAGGCTGCAGCTCATGGGGTCGCAAAGAGTCAGACACGACTGAGCGACTTCACTTTCACTTTTCATTTTCATGCACTGGAGGAGGAAATAGCAACCCACTCCAGTATTCTTGCCTGGAGAATCCCAGGGACGGGGGAGCCTGGTGGGCTGCCGTCTATGGGGTCGCACAGAGTCGGACACGACTGACGCGACTTAGCAGCAGCAGCAAGCCAAGGAAGACAATGGCTCTAATGTTTTTGCAAATCAGGTTAAATTCTCTGGAGTCTGAATCTCTGACTCCCAGCTTAACTTCAAACTCTGGTTTCAAGTTGATAATCTTTGGTACTCTTGATAATGGATATTTGTGTTATGCAAGAATTGAAGAGTAGAACTGATAAATATCTCCTTAAATAGCAAAAACTGGAGACTGACTTGGATCCATGTCTCAGCGTCAGGCATGACTTGAGGTCCTTTGCTCCTGGGCTCTGTGGTCACATGGGCATCACATAACTTCCCTGAGCCTTGGCCTTCCATCGATTATGTGGATATGATACCACCTGCCATGAGAGGATTGTTGTGTGAGGTTCAGTTGAGGCAAGAGACATAAAAAAGTACTTTGTAAATGTAAAGAGGGCTTCCCTGGTGGCTCAGACGGTAAAGAATCTACCTGCAATGTTGGAGACCCGGGTTCGATCCCTGGGTCAGGAAGATCCCCTGGAGAAGGGAATGGCCACCCACTCCAGTATTCTTGCCTGGAGAATTCCATGGAAGTGGAGCTTGATGAGCCTCAGTCCCTGGGGTCCCAAAGAGTCAGACATGACTGAGCAACTAACACACACAGACACAAACTGTAAGGATATCCTCTGATATCCCACACAGGTTGAGTGCATCTGTGAAAAAGTAGCAAGTGGAAGTGGTCTCAGTGCTGTTACTTACCTCCCTGGATGCCCTGGAAGAAGCCTGGACAGGGGTGGCCTGGGAGAAATGTTTGGAGGCCCCTGAAACTCTCCGTTTCCTTCTCTTGCCTCCCCTCAGTGCGGACAACGGAAACTGCAGCCATGACCACCCACGTCACCCTGGAAGATGCCCTGTCCAACGTGGACCTGCTGGAAGAGCTGCCCCTCCCTGACCAGCAGCCATGCATCGAGCCCCCACCTTCCTCGATCATGTACCAGGTAAGTCCTCCCAGAGCACAGGGACCGGGAAGAGGGGCTCAGGAATTCTCGGGACCCCCTGAGAGGGTTTGCCCTGCAGGCAGAGGGAAGGGGGCTGTCTGAATCTAGAAGGTGAAAGGTCGTGAACTGATGGAGTCCCCGGAGCTGAGTGTAAGAAATAAATTAGCTAGTAAACGTCTACCAGCGCTATTTCTCTTCCCAGGGGAAGGCTTGTTGATCTGTTCTGACCCCAAATACTTTCCCGGCTGTTCTTGCTGTGGCACCAGCCAAGGTTTTGGCAGCTCTGACCTCATGAATTAAATATCACCATTGAAAAAACCCCTAGAGCCTGCCTGGGAAATTACTTTTTCTTCATGTATGTGAGAAGAGATCTTCAACTCCCCACAGCCGATAATGGCTCGGGGAAGCTGGTCACAGTTGTTTGCTTTTGCCCAAAAGAGGCAAGCTCGTGATAAAGTGTGATCAGATTGCTCAAAACTGTGATCCCACCGGGCATGGTGGGAAGGGTATTGGTGCAGCCGGAGGCAGCCTTGCAAATAGCCCCTTGTCTGCGTGTGGTGGATGAGTACACCGTGTTAAGCAAGAGTAAGTTAATGGTAAATTTTTAGCTTTTTTGCTGTATTTGACCTTTTGAAAGTTCTGGGACTGCTAAATGAGACTAAGAATAAATGCATAGTATTTTTAATTTCATTCAGTGGCTTGATTTATTAAGCACATGCCTGAAGGTTCAACTCATCAAGTTGGTTTATTCACATTGTCTAATCCACAGTAAGTTTTTAATTATGTAGATATCTTTTTATTATAAGCAATATAGCAAAGTATAACAAATAAAAATTTCCCTGAAACTATGTCTATATACACCCACACATCTTTTTACCATGTAGATATATAACTTTTTTTTTTTTTTTTTACCAAAAGAGGATGGTAAAAGCCTCTATGATTTGACTTTTTTAACTTAAAATTTATTATGGATATTTTTCCTGATAATACTACAATGCTGCCATACTATTTTTAACCAGCACTTAGTACCTATAAGCCCATTGTATGGATAGGCTATTATTTATTTAGCCTTTTGCTGTTAATGGACATTTGGATGGTTTCCAGTTTTTTTATTACAAAAAATTACTGCAGTTATTATTCTTGTACAGAGGTATCTGCACCCTCAGGCAAATATTTTTGCAACAATGAGATGAAAACAGTGTATACCTTTCCTTTTCTTTAGTATCTTCACCTTTAAAAACATCTTTAAATTTTTAATGCAATTTTTAAACGTTACTTTTCATTTACAGCTATTGCAAAATATTGGCTATATTCCCAGTGTTATACAATACAACCTTGAGCCTATCTTACACCCACTAGTGTGTAACTCCCACCCGACCATTTTGCTCTTCCCCTTCTAGAAAAAAAACACTAGTTTTTCTTCTATATCTGTGAGTCTGCTTCTCTTTAAAAAAAAAAAAAAAAAAAACACATTCCAATTTTAACAGCTATTTAGGCTTGTATAGTTTAAGATTTTACTTGTGAGGCTCTCTGGGTGAACCTGATTACCCATGGGAAGCAGATGCAGGCCGTGTCTGTGGCCAGCTTCTGCCCAGTGGAATGCAGGGTGGGATTTCTCAGTGGAAGATGAAAGGGCAGTGTGGAGATAGATTTCCCCAGAGAACTTGGGCATTTGTTGGCAGCAGTTTATTTCCTGGACACCCAGCCATCTTGAACCTGTTTTCCAACCATTAAATGTTCCTGTCCTTTAATTCCTGCAGGCTAACTTTGACACAAACTTCGAGGACAGGAATGCATTTGTCACAGGCATTGCAAGGTACATTGAGCAGGCTACAGTACACTCCAGCATGGTAAGTCTCCGTGACCCTCAGGCACAGACATAGCCCCTCCCGCTGGGGGCAGGGCTGTGGGCAGCTTCTCTTACCAGGGGCAGGGGCTCAGCTATTCCAAGAACCCACTGCCTCAGAAGGATCCATCTCCTCAAGCCCTTTTTCAGGCCCCACCCATCCCCTCTCCATGCCTAGGGTACACTGGTCTGTATCCTCCAGCCTTGCAAATCCTGCTCACTTTTGGAGCCCAACTCTGTTCCCATTGTTCGCTTTCCTGAGCTGCTCTCTAGCTTTGGGGTTAACAGTTGATTAGATCTTGCCTTGTTTTGTACTTTATAGATTACTGGCTGTGTGGAATTTTGGCTCTTGACCAAAGCACAAAGTTTCTCTAAGTTTTGGAGTAACAGATTCTTGACTGGAGGAAGCTGGTGGCCTAAATCATTCACAGACAGGGGCCAGTGGTTTGATGGGTCTGTGTGTGACCCACTGTGTGCGTGGGTACCTTTCTCCCTTTGACTTTCATGATTTTACCCTCATGCATCACTGACATTTAAAGAATTCAGGGACTTCCCCGGCAGTCCAGTGGTTAAGACTGCACTCCCAGTGCAGGGGGCACAAGTTCAATCGCTGGTTGGGGAACTGAGATCTCACATGCTGCGCACATCCTGACCTAAGACATAAAATAAAAAGTTTAAAGTTTCTTTAAAAAGAATAAAGAACTAAAGAATTCCACAATTTCTCATTCACAGGCTCTGCCTGCAGCTGAGCAGACCTTTCTCACTATATCATCAATAGCCTAAACCCTTGTCTCACCATACCCTGCCCATTCATTCAATAAATATTGTGTCCCTGGTACTTCATCAGACCCTGCTAAATGCTGAAGGCCTGGGGGGTGAGGGGAGGTGCGTGGCGTGTATGAAAGGACAAATGGGGTCTTAGTTCTCAATGAATCAAGTGGGAAGTAGACAAACTTAGCATTTATTGAACATTTTCTGTGCAGGTATTTTAAATGCATTGTCAATTAATTGTCACCTCAACCCTGGGAAGAATGTTTTATTACAATACCCATTTTATGGATGGGGAAAACTAAAGTCCAGAAAAGTGAAGTAACTTACTCAGGGTCCCGCCACTGACAAATGACAGAGCTAAACCCAAGTCTGTTTGACTACAAAACATGCTCTAGACAAGTCTTGCAGACAAAAATGTACAAAGTTGAAGATAAAAGACATGGTGAAAGTTCAAAGTTTTTAAGTGCCCTTGAGAGGGTCAGAGAAAGCTTGTTGCAGGAAGTAGCTTTTGAGTATAGCTTTGTAAACTTTGCACACATAACACATTGTAACTATATGTATATATATTTACATATATATATATTGTACTTTAAACTGTGTAAAATTTTCTCATACATAATATTGTTGGAACCTTATTACAGCCTATGATTTGCAAAGAGATCATTATACACATTTTAGGGATGAGAAAACTGAGACCTAGAGAAGTCAATAAGCAGGTTGCTCATAATCACACAATTAGTAAATCACAGGGTTGAACCTAGAATCCTGGACTTATGATTCCCAGCTCTGACCTCCGCTGACCCTCCCAATTAGAATTTTATCTGTCAGAGAGGAGATGGGCAGGGCATACCAGCTGGTGGAAGCAGCATAAGGAGAGGCTCAGAGGCAAAAGTCTTCAGAGATTGCCTGGGTTGGAACTGTGAAGTACATGTAGGGAAATTCTTGGTGATATTCATAACGAATTAGGTGCATAGAGGGTGTCTTAGTTTGCTAGAGCTGCCATAACAAAATACCACAGCCTGGGTGACTTAAATAACAAATTTATCTTCTGTTTCTGAAGACAAGAAATCCAACATCAAGGTGTCGGCAGAGTTGGTTTCTCCTGAGGCCTCTCTGTGCCTTCTAGCTGTGTCCTCACGTGGTCTTTTGTCTGTGTAGACACATGTAAGGTGTCTCTCTGTGTGTCCAGATTCAGTCAGGTTGGATAATGGCCTCATGTTAACTTAATCATCTCTCTAAAGGCCCTGTCTCCAAATATAGTCACATTCTGAGGTCCCGGGGCTAGGACTTCAACATATGAATTTGGGGGTGGGAGGGGTGACACAAGTTAGCCCATAACAGAGGGCTTTCATTCATTTAATAAAAAAAAATAATAATCAGTAGCAATGGATAGTTTTCATTAATGAGGAAAATGTGAACAGAACTACACCTGAGAAATAAATTTCACTTGTTAGTTTTGTGCAGAACGAGTGGTAAGGAGGCATGAGAGAGGCAAATACATCAGCTGAGATAAGGTTATCTACTCTGGAGGCGTCAAGGGCCGGATGAGGGCAGTGGCCTGAACAGCAGCTAAGGGGTCAGGGATATAAGAGGCCCTGGAGGGTGACTCTGCCTGGCTTCACAGTCGCTGGGGGCTGGGGCCAAGGGGAGCTGGAACGGTGCTGACTGAGGTTTCCTGAAAAAACCAGGTCAGGGGCACCAGTAGGGCAGTCAGAGGATGGGCCGGTTTGGCGAGGGATTGTATTCCTTTTCTATTGCTGCTGTAACCAATTATCACAGATTTGGTGACCTAAAATAACACAGATTCACTTGCTTACAGTTCTTTTGGTCAAAGTCTGACATGGGATCTTACAGGGTTAAAATCCAGGTGTTGGCAAGGCTGCATTCATTTCTGAAGGCGCTGGAGGAGAATCTGTGGCCTTGTTTTTACAGGTTGTAGAGGCTGCCTGCATTCTTTGGCTCAGCGCCCTTCCAGCTAGCAGTCACACCACTTCAGTCTCTGCTTCCATCCTCACGGCTCCTGCTCTGACTCTGTCACCTCCCTAAGGACCCTTGTCATCACACTGAGTCCACCCAATAACCCAGGATAACCTCCCCATCTCAAGGTTGCTAGCTTCATTCCATCCTTTTGTCATGTAAGGTATTGTTTCCACAGGTCCTACAGTTTAGGTTGCAGACATCTTTCTGGGGGCCACTGTTCTACTGACACAGGGATAGTGTTGATAAGGTTTTAGGCAAAGTCCAAAATAGGGTGCACTGCTGATGTTCATGGATAATACCCACACCTCACTTCCTCAACAGTTTCATCCTTGTACCCTGCTCAGACTTTGTCTAGAGTAGCTTATCAGCAGCAAGAGGCTTCATTAGATGTTCATCTTCTTGTATTACTCCTGCCCACACCGGGGCAAGGTGAATCTCTCAAAGGGCTGGATAGCCAGAGAAAAGAGGAAGAGGAGGAGAAAGTGTGTAAACCATGTAATTGACCAGCTACAAGGAACAGTCAAGGGTTCTTTGCTGGGAGTGAGATGGGGGCCTAGTGTCCAAAGTTAAGTGCTGAGAGGTACAGTCTACCAGAATCTGAAATTTGAATTGAATTCACATTGGGTTAAATTATGGACCTACAGGATCTTACAAATGTAAAGAACCTGAGAGATCCTTAGTCCTGCAGCTGTAAACCTGGGCTGTACATTGAAATCACCTAGAAAGCATTCAAAAAACAAAACAAAACAAAACACTCATGCCTGGACCCCTCCCCCAGAGATAAAGATTTCATTTCATTGGAGTCCAGCCTGGGCATCAGGAGTTTTCAGAGTTACCCAGGTGACTAATGGGTAGCCAGATTGAGAACTAGTGATTTAGGCCAGAGATCTCCAACTTCTGGGTTCTAATGCCTGGAGATCTGAGGTGGAACTGATGTAATAATAGAAATAAAGAAATAATAGAAATAAAGTACACAATAAATGTAATGCACTTGAATCATCCTGAAACCACCTTCACCCCCCACCTTGGTCCATGGAAACATTGTCTTCCCTGAAACCAGTTTCTGGTGCCAGAAAGGTTGGGGACTGCTTATTTAGGCCAATTCTCTGCCTCCAAATGATGAAACCATGACATTTTCCAGGTGAAAGGTGGGTCCAAGCAGAGCCAAGAGCAGAACTCAAATTTCCTGAGTCTCTATCCACCACACTGTCCTGACCTCTATATTCCAGGCATGATTATGCAACAAACCTGACTGATGGTAGCTGAGCTGTCCACAGGGCAGAGTCCACAGCATTCTGGTTCACTGGCCTGTTCCTAGCATGGAGCACTGAAGGGGGATTGCGTGAGTGCTCAGTGGAAGGTTCAGTGGGTGAACGAGTGGGATACTAACACCTGCCAGTGGGCAGCTTGATGCTAATAAGTAGACACATGTTCGTTCCCTACACGTTACTGTCACTTCCCTTTTCTGACACATGTTCTGCCGCAAAGGCAGCAGAAGACCCACAGACTTGATCTTGGTTCTCTCTGGTCTCAAGGACAACATGTTACTGATTTAAAGAGTTCTCTAAATTAAGAACTGAAAGTGTGACTTGTCAGTGACATTTGCTGTTGAAAACAAAACTATAAAAAGGAATAAGCTCCAAATTAAATCTGATCTTGTGCTAGGAAGATATTATGAAATAGATATGATGTGTGGGATAAAAAATAAATGAGTAAAGGCTCGTTTTTGTATCAGTATGAACATTTACAAAAGAGATGGCCTAGTAATACAATTTTTTAGTATATTTTTTGAGATGTCCTTCATATAACATAAAATTCACCATTTAAAGTGTACAGTACACTGTTTTTATGGTAGATCCACAATGTTATACAATCACTGCCCCTGTCTAATTTCTATCACCACAAAGAGAAACCCTTTAGCAGTCCTTCCCAATTCCGCTCTCCCCCAACCACTAATCTGGTTTCTGTTTGTATGGATTTGATTATTCTGAACAGTTCATCTAAATGGATTGCATGATAGTGGCCTTTTGTGTCTGCCTTCTTTCACTTAGCATAATGTTTTCAAAGTTCGTCCATGTTGTAGCATGGATCAGTACTTCATTCCTTTTTACAGATGCGTACTATTCCTCTGCATGGCTACATCACATTTTATTTATCCATTCATCCATTGATGGACAGTTGGGTTGTTTCTGTTTTTTGACTATTAGAAAAATGTTGCTGTGAGCAAGTTTGGAGTTTCAGTGTGGAAATACGCTTTCATTTCTCTTGGGTATATACCTCAGAGTGAAATTGTTGGATCATATGGTAACTCTGTGATTTAACTTTTTGAGGAACTGCCAGACGATCTTTTCCCTAGTAATACACCAAACTCTCTTTACAAATTGCCTAGTGTGTATGTGTGTTTGCAGGCTTCCCTGGTGGTTCAGTGGCAAAGAATCTGCCTGCAGTGCAGGAGATGTGGGTTTGATCCATGGGTCAGGAAGATCCCTTGACAAGGAAATGGCAACCCACTCCAGTATTCTTGCCTAGGAAATCCATGGACAGAGAAGCCCGGAGGGTGATAGTCCATGGGGTCACAAAGAGTCGGACATGACTAAACCACCACCATATGTTTGTATACTATTCAATTCTCACAAATTTCTCTGAGCTTGTTACTGTCATCATCATTATACAGATGACTAGATGGAGAATTTTAGGTTAAGTGACTTCCTAAAGGCCGAAGGGCTAAGAAGTGATGAAGCTGGGACTTCAGCCCAGATATTTGGACCCTGAGTTTAGGGCTCTTTCCCCTGAAGCAGTTACTAGGTGAGGTGAGTAATCAGATTCATTTTTCATGCTGTTGTTAATTTTACCATCTGCTCTGTATTATTTTTAAAAATCTTAATCTTGATCTTAACCATCTTCCTGCGTATGAAATAGCAACATGGGCTCTTATTATAGCACTATGTGATACGAAAAGTGAAAGCTCCCATTTATCCAGCCCCTCAGAGAGCTTGCTCCTCATAGTCTTGATATGTATTCCACCAAGATATTTTTCAATACACAATAATATTGTGGTTGTTGTTTAATCTTGAAATCACATCCAACTCTTTGTGACCTCATGTACTGTAGCTCACCAGGTTCCTCTGTCCATGGGATTTCCCAGTCAAGAATACTAGAGTAGGTTGCCATTTCTTTCTCCAGGGGATCTTCCCAACACAGGGATTGAACTCACATTGGCAGACGTATTCTTTATCACTGGGCTACCAGGGAAGTCCACACAATAATATACTTTCATAATTTTTACTCTTTTTTTTTAACCTATCTGCTGTGCATACTGTTTGGCTGCTTGCTTATTTTCTTGCTATCTGGGACAACTTTTGCTGTTGGAACTAGTGGGTCTGCTCCACCTTTCTGAGATAGCTACACTTTGAAAAGTGTGTCCGGCTGATAGAGCCCTGGGGTGACTGAAGAGGATAATTTAGGACAGTGCTTCTCAAACTTATTGTGCACCAGGGAATGTGAGTTCCCTGGGGATTTTATTGAAATGCAGACTCAGATTCCAAAGGCCCAGGGAGGGGCCTGAGACTCTGCATTTCTAATAAGCAACCCCCCAGGCAATGCTGATGCTGCTGGTCCAGAGACCACACTCTGAGTCCGAGGATGTGGAGGTAAGGGGAGCTGTTGAGAAGTCTTGTGGCCCTGGGTAGTTTCTCCCTGTTGAGCATGTTTTGCTTTTCAGAATGAAATGCTGGAGGAAGGGCACGAGTATGCGGTCATGCTGTACACCTGGCGCAGCTGTTCCAGGGCCATCCCCCAGGTGAGACAGTTCTGCCCACAGGGGGTGTCTCCACCCGCCACCCCACCCCCTTCCAGGTTACTGACCTTCTCCAAGCGACAGAGAGTGAAGCGGAGTCTCCTACCCAAGGGGGCTCACTGAACACGTGCAGAGAGCATCCCATAAAACTGACGCCAACTTTAAAAAATTTCTCATTATCCTTTTATTTTGAAAGCAGTATATGCTAACTGTACAATACCCAAACCACTGCAGAAAGGTGTAAAGTAGAAAGCAAGACAGCCTCACCCCCTCCCTCCACCACCCAAATCCCTACCTCCCACCAAAGCGTAATCTCTATGGACCCTTTGCTGCACGTTCATCTGACTCTCTTTCCTCCAACAGCATGAATATTTCTGATTATTATTTGGTAAATTATTGTCATTTACAAAAGCGTGTTGTTTCTTATTTATATGGTTCCACCACTTGCTTTTTTTATACTTCATTCTTTATAGCTGACTTTTTTCATGTTGACACATATAGATAGTATTTTTATCATTATCATGTTATGTTCATGGATCCCACCATCACCAAAGCAACAAACCCCAAGTGTGTAAACAGAAACCATTCCTCTCCCTTGCTCTCAGTCCTAACCCCCAGAGGGAACTACTAGCTTGGTTCTAGCAGTAGAACCAAGCTTGGTTCTTACTAGCAGCTTGGTTCACACCCTTTCAGAGTCTCTGTACCTGTATTATATTTGGGCACACCAACACATGCACTGTTTTGTGTTTTATTCAATAAAAACAGGATTAAATTACCCTTACTTTCCTGCAGCTATTTCCACCCAGGTTTATGGTAGCAATCTTTCCACGTCAGGTCAGAGATCTGTCTCATCTCCCCTAACAGTTACATTAATGATAGTGCATCATATTAATACCTTATCCATTTAATCATTGACCGGTGGATGTTTAACTTGTGCTACCATTTTCACAATTTCTAAACAACAGTGTGAAGAATGTCCTTGTGCTTATTACCCTTTGCTGACTCTTCAGTGTCGATGACCTGTTAGCAGCCTTGTGTGCACATGCTGTGACCACACCTGCCACGTGATTCTGATGTGCCGAAAACCCCTGGGCAGAGAAAATGGGCTCCTCACTGGGCCCGGGTGTGGACAGGGGCTTTGCCCCAAGTGCACTCAGAGCCATGGACAGAACATTCTTCTCTGCTTAGAATCTGGCAGAGGCCCCCCTGGGGTAGGACTGAGGGCAAGATGGAAGGAGGGAGACCTTGTAGATGAACGTAGACATGCGTACAGCACATGGTGGGGGCCCAGGACAGACTGAGGGGGAGGAGGGCTCTGTTCTGGGGACCAGCCGGTTTCCTTCCTGCAGCCGATGTCTAAGGGAGCAGTCCTGCCTAGAAGCACTCACTCTTTATCAGGGCTGCCCCAGCCTCCTCTCACTGTGTATCTACCATATCACTTCTCATCCTAAATGAAGTGCATTCAAGAGTGAAAATGGGCCCTATTAATAAGACAGCAGGTGTGAACCAGGACTGCCTGGGCAAACCAGGGTGTGCGAAACCCCCTGTCTCCCTGCAGGTGAAATGCAACGAGCAGCCCAACCGAGTGGAGATCTATGAGAAGACGGTAGAAGTGCTGGAGCCCGAGGTCACCAAGCTCATGAAGTTCATGTACTTTCAGGTGAGGGGTCAGGGAGGGTCTGGGCCAGGACAACTGAGAAGGCCCCCACCTTAGACACAAGGGTCTGGATTTCTGTGCCATGTTATTCATTCATTCAGCAAAACACTTTCTAGTGCCCCTGACCCACCCCAGGGTGAGCAAGATAGACAAGCACCCTCCCTCCATACAGTTCACATCCTAGTGGTCAAAGGAGTGTTTTGGATGGGAGGAGAGACTGACCATAAACAATACATAACAGAACATGTGCTGTGAATAAAGTGCAATTAGCAAACCTCTGGCATGGAGAGTGTCTGCGACATGGATGAACTTTAGGGCCAGCCTCAAGGGAGGTGCCATTTGAACTGAGATCTGTATGATGTGAAAGAGGCAGGCAGGTGATGATCCAGGGGCAGAGGGTTCCAGGCAGAAGAAACTGCAGAGGAAAAGGCCCTGCAACCTCAAGAAGCGTGACGGGTTTAAGAAATGGAGTGAAGCCAGGAAGGCTGCATAGTGAGCTGAGGGAGTGAGAAAAGGTGAGGTTGGAGAGGTGAGCAGGGACTCACTCAGATAAGGCATTATAGGCTGTGAAAAGAACACATGGATTTTCTTCAAGCATCACAGGAAGCCGTTGGAGGTTTCCAGTGACATGATGTGATCAGAGTGTTGAAACAACGTTCTTGCTGCTGTGTGGCTAGTGGATGGGAGATGAGGGGCAGGTGTCAAGGGCAAGGGAGTGGAGGTGAGGGGAGAAGAGTAACAGCAGGGAGGCCAAGAAGAGTGAGTGTTTAAAGGAGGAAAAGAGAAAAGATGGCCAAAGACTCCTGTGAGTGACAGGTAAGAGGGCAAGCTGATTATCGTGGTTATTTTGGAAGCCATTCAGGAATGCAAGCTGAGCAGTTTAAACCCGCCCTGTGCCTGGGTGGGAGTCCTGCCACGCACCCTGTGCCCTCCATGTGTTCCACATGTATTTATAAGCCTCATAAGTAGACGTGCAAGCACTGGCCCAGGCTCAGCCCTGCACCCAGCTCTGTGCTGGCCTCCTGGAGGTGGTGGGGAAGATGCAGATAGAGCCTTGAAGGCAGAGCAAGCCAGCGTTCTGCCACCTTCTGTCTCTGACCTTTAAGTCATTTCAGACCTCTGACACCTTCAATATTCCCACCTTTTGGAAAGAATGCCCATTTCACAGGTTTTCTCTAAGGATAAATAAGGTCCATTAGTAAAGAGCCCTATTTGTAGAGCCCTCACTACAGAGCAGGTTTACTAATTCACAGATGCTGTTATTAGCATCATGGACCTGCCTTCAAGAGGCCTGAAAGCTCTTTGGGAAGACAGGTCCAAGAGAGCAAAACTACCCCAAAATGAAGTAAGTACTAAACTGAGGGCCTCCTGACAAGATGTATTTAGAGAAGGGAGGCCACAGAGTAACCGAAAACTCCTCTGTCCAGTACAGTCACCAGTAGCCATGTATGGCCGTCTACATGAATTCAAATTAAATAAAATGTAAAATATATATCCTCCTTGGCTCTTGCATTTCCAGTGCTCAGTACCTACATGTGATGCATGGCCATTGTGTTGGACAGTGCAGATACAGAACATTTCCATCATCCTGGAAAATTTTGTGGGACTTACACTCTGGAAGGAGAAAGTGGCTTGATCTGGTCTTTGAAGGTCTCCCTATCTCCTTCCCTTGCTTTATTTTTCTCCACAGCTCATACCACATTCTGAATTAAAGAATTTATTTGACATTTTGTTTTCTGTCACCCATCACTAGAATATAAGTTCCTTTAGGTAGAGACTTCTTTTTCTGTTTTGTTCCCTGCTTTACCCCAGGGCCAGGAATGATGCCTGGCACATAGGAGATCCTCAATAAACAGCATCTATTGGATGAATGGAGCTCTTTCTCTGAGCGTCCTTCTCACTGTCCATTGCTACCTCTTAATTGTCCGGTGCCTGCACATCCTAGGTGCTAGGATACACATGTGAACAAGACAGCATGCTTTCTCAGCAAGGACGGGGTGAATAAATTCATTGGTTTGGCTCACTTGGGGACAGGTTCTGGGCTTCCCTCTAGAAATCAGCTTAGGATTTCAGGACGCCTCTGAGGAAGACCTCTGGGAAGTTTTGCCTTTCTCTAAAAGTCCAGGCTCTGAGTAGAGCCCCAAGGGAGCCTTGACCAGCTCCCCACCAGGGACTCAGTGATCCACCCCACCAGGCTGCCCAATCCTGACCCACTGCCCCTCTGCCCACAGCGCAAAGCCATCGAGCGGTTCTGCAGCGAGGTGAAGCGACTGTGCCATGCTGAGCGGAGGAAGGACTTTGTCTCCGAGGCCTACCTCCTGACCCTGGGCAAGTTCATCAACATGTTTGCAGTCTTGGACGAGCTGAAGAATATGAAGTGCAGTGTCAAGAATGACCACTCTGCCTACAAGAGGTCAGGGCTCCTGTCCCGCCCCTGCCCTGCCTTCCTGGGCAGCCGGCCTGTGGGAGAGAGAAGACAGAGTCCTCCTAACAGGCTCAGAACCAAGCTAGCCACTCCACAGACACAGCAGGGTTGGGTCTGCCTCTGTTTTTGCAGCTTGAGGAATAAGATACAGAGCTAAGCTTTGGAGAACTGGGTCTTGGCAGGGTTTTCTATCTCAAGGTGGAATCAAATCCTCATTTACCCCACCAGTGGTGCAGCATTTTCTGGGTCCCATGCAGTCTGAGATTATATTTTGGTTAATATAATCCTAAAATGGTCACAGGAGTCATTCTCTGCAAGAACCAGAAAGCCAGTTCAAACTGCTCATGTGAAAGAAGAAACTGGGTTGGCTCCCAGAACAGAAAAGTCCTGGTCTACCTGATCCAGGTACTCAGGCGATGCTGTTGGTCTGGTTCCCTCTGCCTCTCAGCTCAGCTTTCCCCAGTGTCGGCTTCATTCTCAGGCTCGTGCCCTATGTGGCCGCCAGGAGCATCCCTCCAGTCAGCGTAGTTCCTAAGGAAGGAAAGGATGCAGCTCCTTGCAAATACTTTGCAAAAGCCCCAAGAAGGATTCTCCTTGTTCCAGCTTGGATACTGTGCTGATCCCTCCATCAGACACTATGTATGAGTGTGTTGGGGTGGTGCTGATGGGAGAGGTGCTTGCCCTTGGGGTCAGTTGAGGGTCAATGTCAGCTCGCAAGAGAGAAGGACTGAGAGTGGGGGAGGGGTCATTCCTCTCCAGAAATTTTATACAGCCACCCCAAAGTGGGGGAGGGCAGGTGAAAGTAGCAAATACACCTGTGTTGCTTGAGGCTCAGAGAAGCTCCAAGGTGTCCATACATATCTTGCTGTGTCATGATGAAGAGGGCCCCTGTCCTTGAACCACGTCCTCCTGGGGCTCTGAGGTAACCGGAGAAAGCAGACAACAGACTGATCCTCACTGTTTTATCCTCCTAAGTGAACTGAAACCTGTCAGTACCCAGAAGACAGAGCCCCGTTCAGAAATGGCAATTTCACAGAGATTCCATAGACAGCTCATGGTACAGTGTCTTCCCCCAAAACTCTCCCCAGATTTGGTCAACTCCTGCCATCATTGTCACAGCTGACATGGTCTGGGCACTGGCTGGGACCTTGCTGTGTCTTGTCCATGTTCCACAGTCCCTAGTGACACAGGCTGCACCACCTCCACCTCCAGGTCAGGCTGGAGAAGTCCCAGTGCCGTGGTTTCCTCCCTTCAAGGCCCGCTGTGTTCCCCACACCCATCATCCCTTCAGTCCCATCAGGTTAAACAGACTCTTGTTTTCTCCACAATGTTTATAAACATTGAGATTTTCCTATAAACAACATAATACCCAACAAAAACAGAACATTCTGCTGCTTGTGATTCTTCCCCGTGACTTACTGTGTAGTTTTGCTGGAGGTCACTGCGAGCCTCAGGATGCCCGTTTCACTAGGTCCTACCCCCTTGGGCTGGTTGATGGGATGCTAGCTACTCTTAAACTTGCCTAGTCTTTGAACTTCAGTGCATTCTTGTTTCTTAATTTCAGGTACCCTTATTACAGGGGTGCAAACAGCTCCAAGTGAAATGACTCCAGAACAGGCTCTCCTTCGATGTTAGAGTCACTTGTGCCATTCAGAGCCCTGCAACTTAGGGGATAGTGTATCTGGGTTACGTGGGAGCTGAGGCCCGGCTTAGGCCGGCAACTCATGAGCATCCCTCTCTACACCACCCTGTCCAGGGCAGCGCAGTTCCTGAGGAAGATGGCTGACCCCCAGTCCATCCAGGAGTCGCAGAACCTGTCCATGTTCCTGGCCAACCACAACAGGATCACCCAGGTGATGGCAAACCTATGTCAGTCCTGACCTGGTGTCCTGGGATGCAAGCTGGGGCCTAGAGGTTGGGGGACCCACAGGCAGAGGAGCTCCATCCAGATCATTCGTCCCCTCTGCTCTACTCAAGCTTTAAGCTGCAGATTTAAGTGTCCCTTCCCAACCACAGACAGCCCCTTCACCCTCTTCAGTTTGTTCTTAGAAAATCTTCTAGTCAGTGTTCTGCCCCGGTATAGGTTGGTATAGGTTGAGAGCTTGGGATCTGGAGTTAGACTGCCTTGTTTTCTCATCTTGGACCCTCCATTGTCCTACTGTGAGGCCTTGGGCAAGGTCTCAGCCTCAGTTTCCTCATCTGTAAAATGGGGCTGTTTAGGATTGCAGTGAGAAATAAATGAGATACTATAGCATGTAGAGCTTAACAAAGAACATAAGAAGATGTGGTTATAGTTACCACCATGGCTTTCCCAGGATATTCCAACTCAACAGTGTGTCCCTTTGGAGAGAAGGGGCCTGGGATGGAGACCTCAGGTTTTCTTGTACAGGAAATGTGTTTGTACTGCTGAGTCCTGTACTGGGAGATGCCTGCTGGCCCATTTCTCCTCCACTGAGCTGGGTTTTCCCACTATCATCCTTGGAGATATTTGGGGCTCAGTCCACACACACCCTCAAAACTAAGCCGAAATGACCACAGGCCGATTGCTATAAAGCTGAACTGCTTTCAATTCAGCCAGAGAAAGCATTTCTAACCATGAGAACTGCCAGGAAATACAACGGAGGCCCCTAAGGGGCAGGCCCCTGCCCTGGGTGATGTGCCGCAGTTCTGAACAATCGCTGTAGACACTGAGGAGAGGTTGCAGGCTCCCCTCCACCTGGTGTGGTCAGCAAGGCCGTGCACTGCCCCAGGGCCCAGCAGTGAGCCATCCTGGATGCTGTAGGTAAGGAGGATGCAGGACAGGGGCTAACCAGAGGGGGGCGCTGCTGTTTAGTGTCTCCACCAGCAACTGGAAGTGATCCCAGGCTACGAAGAGCTGCTGGCCGACATTGTCAACATCTGCGTGGATTACTACGAGAACAAGATGTATCTGACCCCCAGTGAGAAGCACATGCTCCTCAAGGTACAGCTCCCTCAGTCACACCCTCTCACCTCCTTATTTAAAATCATTTTTAAACGTTATTTCTTCTTGCTTAAGCATGAGTGCAGATCTTACTATACAAAAGGTTTTGTAACCAATTTTTTCCCTTTGGTATGTTGTATACACCTTTCTGGACAGCATTAAGGCTGTGTCTACAATGTGACTTTTAATGGCTACCTAGTATTTCATTATATGGGGACATTGTCATTTAATAAATCGCCTATCATTTGGTATTTGTTTGCTAAGGTGCATTGAAACTCTGTGGCACTTTGTGTCCATACTCTTGTTAAGTCAGACATCCTAGAGGAAAATTGCCAACCCAAGGGGAAGGCAAAATCTTATAGCTTTTACTATATTTTGCCAAAACGGTCATGTTTGTTTCATCAGTTTACACGTTTCATTTTTAAATTATCAAGTGATGTTTATCATTGTAGAAATTCTGAACAGAAAAGCATAAAAAAAAATTGAATCTCTTATAATCTTTCCACCCAGAGATAACACTTTTAGCATTTTGATGTATATCTTTCTCTTTTTTTCTGCGCTGATGTATTTTCAACATATGCAATTTATATAAATTATGTATGTGTATTATTTATCTCATATCATTAAGTGCATTTGGAATAACATGCAGCCCTTAAATAATGTTGTATGGATGAGTTTTCATTTCTTTAGCCATTATTCTATCCTTAACTGCTTAGGTTACTTCTAACTTCTCTCAGAAAACAATAGCACTGAAATGAATAACGTTCTTCATATTCTTCATACACACTGCATCACCTCTTTTGTTTCTTTCTTCCCTTTCAAAGTTCCCTGGTGACTTGACTTTTTCTTCCTCTCCATGTCGCCTCTTATGTCAAGAATACCAACCCTGTTGGTGTTCCCTTCTTTACATTTCCATAGCATCTCGAAGAAGGTTGCAGGAGAGTGTGGCTTTGTGACTCATTCACCCTGGCTTCCTCTGCACAGTCAGAAATTCAGAGAAGTCACCCAGAGTTCAGCAGCCTCTCTCACACCAGTGCTATGTCCAGGCAATTACCACAGCTCTGCCCAGAATTGTTGCTTCTATAAACTAGGTTACTGAACCCCACTTCACCGGGCATCCTTACATGCTGCTATCAGATTCTCAGTCTCTTCATTTCTCTTGCCTGCTTTTAGTCCTCCCACATCTCAGCTTCCCAGCCTTCTCCCTCTCGATTCTCAACCTGGCCTCTTGGAGTTTTGCTGTTTCCAAGCTCTCTAAAGTGTGTTAGTAAACTCAGATGCCAGCAGGGGGCGCCTTTCACCTTAAATGGAAAAGTCTGGCACACCCCTTGCAGAACCACAAGTACCCATCCTCTAGCCCAGTCCCTTAGGTGTCAGGCATGACTAGTCCCCCGTCACATAGCAACTGCGAGCTGAAGAAGCTGCTTTCAACCTAGTTGTTCAGGCTCCCTCCGGCTTGCTGTACATTTGACAAAAGGAGTGAAGTAAGCCAATATGCAGGAAACTATTGGGTTGGCCAAAATGTTTGTGCTAGTTTTTCCATTACATTGTACAGAAAAACCCAAATGAACTTTTTGGCCAACCCAATACTATATGGACTGGAATGTTTAGAATCAGCCTGTCAACCTGCCTATATAGGGCACCGTCAGCAAAAATGTGTTCTTTTTGTTAATGAAGTCACCAATGAGATTCCTTGGGAATCTTTGTTGTAGTTTCATTGGGGAAAGGGGTGAACAGTTTGACATTCATTTACCATCTAGTGAGTATGCATCAAGTACCCGCAGTGTTTGTCAGAGCCTGGGGATGCAACAGCAGCACCACGCAGTCTTTCTTGAGAAGGATCTAAGTGCATATATGTTGTTGTCAGATCCCGGTTCAGATCCTAGCTCTTCAGCTTACTATCTGCGTTATCTTGGCAAGCTGTCTAACCTCTCTGTGACTCCAGTTCCTCATCTGTAGAATAAGGTTATCATGTAGAATTTGACTCATAAGATGGTGAGAATTAAGGATAATGTCTTCTAAATCCCTAAGCATGGACTCTGGCCCATGGGGAGGACTTAAGACGTGGCCACCACAATAATAAATGAAAGAGCCCTCTGCTTGTCTTCACAGAAATCAAATTTTTGATTGAGATTAGTTCTCCGTATCCTTCTTTGTGACAACACATGGGTTTTTGTCATAGAATATGTCACTATAGGGGGTGTGTGTGTGCACATACACGCATCTGCTTTTTTTGGTATTTTGAAACTTTTCCAATGGATGTGACTACCTTCCGTCTCTGCCTCTTCTCATGCTAGGTAATGGGTTTTGGTCTGTACCTGATGGATGGGAATGTCAGTAACATTTACAAACTGGATGCCAAGAAGAGAATCAACCTCAGCAAAATTGATAAGTTCTTTAAGGTCAGCACCTGGGGCTGGGGCTGGGCAAGGGGCCGGGGGGTGGTCTCTCTGGGGAAAGGAATGAAATTAGTCAGCAAAGAGTGGTGCTTATTGATTGAACTGTGGCTCTAAGGATCCCAAGAGGGGGAGGAGGATAGAGACAGGAGCCCCAGCTGCCTTGGGTAGAGGAATCCATGCTATTGAAGGTGTGTGCCCCAGTCTCAGGACACAGCCAGAAGGCTTTGCGATGCTTTCCACACACTGCTTTTACCCTTTCCTGAAACCTCTTGCCATCTAAAGAAAGAGGTGTGTCCCAGAAGACAGAGCCTGCTTTAATTTTCAGTATAAATCAGAGCTCACAATTGCAGGAGGATTAAAGAGTGGATGTTACATTGATTCACATTCACAAGCTCACAGACTCTCCTGGCCCACCAGAGGCCTACTCCGCACCCTGCCTCTGGGTAAAATGCCTTATGGGGTCCAGCCTGCTCTCAGTCCATTCCAGTGCCTCAGAGGTTTCATCTTCTGGCCCCAAATCTTTAACAACAAACCTTGAGGTTTGCTTTTGAGGTTTTTGCAAAGGGATTTTCTACTTTGGAAATCAGTTCCATATCATCAGTGTATCCTAGCATCAGGCACTTCAGGTGTGGAGTAGAGCCTCTGAGATCAGACATGGGAAAACCAGGCTTAAATTAAAGGTGGATCCCTTTGAAGATGTGGCTGAGCCTGGGTCTCACTGACTCTTGGAAGTTAGTGGGGAAGTAAGTCACCCAAGGGGCTTCCCAGATGGTGTTAGTGGTAAAGAACTCGCCTGCCAGTGCAGGAGACATGAGACTCTGGTTTGATCCCTGGACAGGGACGATCCCCTGGAGGAAGGCATAGCAACCCACTCCAGTATTCTTGCTTGGAGAATCCCATGGACAGAGGAGCCTGGTGAGCTACAGTCCATGGAGTTGCAAAGAGTCAGACACAACTGAGTGACTTAGCATGCATGCACAAGCCACCAAAAGCATCCTAAGGCTTGGCTTGGCTTCTTTTTGAAGCTAGAACTTTCACTTTTCTCTAGGACTGCCCAAAATGAAAACTGGGCTTATCTGGGGGGGAACTGGCAAAGTCCACTTCTGCCTTAAATCCGCGTGAATGAGATGGGGGTGGAACTGAAGACCACAATCTCACCTCACACAGAGCTGGGTTTTAGTCTTGCTGTGCCGCTACATAGCTGGTGACATTGGGAAAGTCACAGAGCTTCTCTGAATTCTCTAGCCTGAAAAATAGGAATGCTTAGAGTGTCTACTTTATAGCATTCCCTTGAGGATTCAATGAGTGACATAGATGTCAGAACCCTGGGTTATAATCCTGGCTCCTTGGCTTCTAGCCAGTCTAACTTTGTGGGGAAAAAAAAAAAATCACTCTTAGTTGTCAAAGCTTCAATTTGTTCATCTTCTTAAATGGGAGTAATAGTAGTACTGACCTCACTCAGCTATTCTATGGATTGAGATAACTGTTCTCTGTTTTGCTTAATAGACTATTTTTTAGAGCAGTTTTAGGCTCATAGCAAAATTGAGCAGAACGAACAGACGTTTCCCATATAACTCCTATCCCGATTCATATTCAACCTCCCCCATTATTACAACTCCCCAGCAGAGAGGGACATCTGTTTTAGTCCATAAATCTGCACTGTTAACACATCATTATCACCCAAATCCCATAGTGCGCAGTAGGGATAACTCATGGCATTGTGCATTCTCTAAGTTTTGACAAATGTAAAATGACTATACCTACCATTGTTGTACTTTGTTGCTAAGTTGTGTCTGACTCTTTGTGACCCCGTGAACTGTAGCCCACCTGGCTCCACTATCCTTGGTATTCTCCAGGCAAGAATACTGGAGTGGGTTTCCATGCCCTCCTCCAGGGGATCTTCCCAAACCAGGGATGGAACCCAGGTCTCCTATGTCTCCTGCATTGGCAGGTGGTTTCTTTACTGCTGAGCCACCAGGGAAGCCCCTATATCTACCATTGTGGTATCATACAAAATAGTTTCACTGCCCTAAGAGTCCTCTGCTTTTGAAGGACTTAGCACTGCAGTGCCTCATGAATCAGAAGCAGACAGTGAATACCAACCTCCCCACCATTAGTCCTCCTCTTCGGATGGCAGTCGTCTGCCCTCTGGTGTTAGGTGTTCAAGGTCTCAATTCACCTTGTGGAGTTTCTCAAGAAGGTCACTCCCAGCCAGTGGAATTCAGGCACTCACATCTAGTCCGAGTTTGAAACAGCAAGGAGCCTTTAATCCAAGGAAAATTAGAGCAGAGAAGACCCTGCCCTGGGAGGCAGGCCATCTGGTTCTCGTTCTTCACCTGTTCTGCCTGCTGGGTAACCTCGGACAAGTCTCTTTGCCTCTCTGGGCTCAGATGCTGGAACATAGAGATGGTGGGAGGCAGAGGAGGACCTGTAGGCTGGCCAAGGCTCTTTGTGGTTCCAGGGTCACATGGTAGCATCATCTGAGGCAAAACTAGAGGTCAGCCCGGAGGCACACATGGAGGCCTGGATCTCCCAGTGGAAGGCAATGCCGACGCCTCCCTCCATGTCTCACAAGCTGTGTTTGCTTCCTTTGCAGCAGCTGCAGGTGGTGCCCCTTTTCGGCGACATGCAGATAGAGCTGGCCAGATACATTAAGACCAGTGCTCACTATGAAGAGAACAAGTCCAAGTGAGTGCCTGCCGTAATGTCTCTCGGCTCCCGCGAGGATGCCCAGCCCGGGCAGGGGGCCGAGGGGCCATTTCAGCCCCTCCCCTCTCCCCAGACCCTGGGCAGGTGGAGTCTGTCCATCACTGGCTCCTGACAGAGGGGAGCAACGGATGGTGATCTGAGCCCTTTTGCACCCACTCTTTGCTGCCAGGGTTCAGAAGCGCTCAGAGCACAGCTCCGCCCCTTCTCTGTCCCCACAGTGGCCCATGCCACCTGAAGGGGGACAGCAGGAGTCCTCCTGCCCCCGAGCAGGGGGAGGAGTGCTGGCCCTCAGTGGTCAGATGGAGCAAGATGGCCTTGTTCTTCATCCCACTGCTTCTCTCCTCAGGTCTTGTGTCCATGCAGTAAGTATGCCATGCAGGGTATGGTACCAACAGTTCCAGCTGTTAAGTGGGTCGATGGCCTCCTCCAAGGTTGTTTTATAAACCACCCTCTAGGTGATCTGTGCCAAGATCTGGGGTGTGAACACCTCATGGAAGTTTAGGGAACACTGGGCTACAGGCTTGGCTACCCCTTTGATCTCTGGCCTTGAAAAGGAGGCTTCTTCTGCCTACGTTTCCAACAGAGGGGGACAAACCGTGTTTTCATCAGGGATGAGGGTATTAAGGCCTTAAAAATACATAAATGCAGAGTCCTTGAACTCCACCAGCTTTGAGCCACTGCAGATGAGTCTCACCAGGGACAGCTTCATAACCCAGTGGCTGCTGGTATGTGAGGAGGTCTTCCAGGAAAAGCACGGAGTCCTGAATGCTGGCCTTATTTCCTGTGTGAATTCTTAGCTACCTGAAGTTGGTTGGAGTGGTGATGTGCTCAGGGTGGGGGTCAGAGGCTTGAGTTATGTGTGCCCAACCCTGCACAGGGAACTCAAAGTAAAGGTCATGTGGAAGTATAGGCATGAGGAAGTGTCAGCATTCTCAGTATTCTCTGGAACACCCTTTCAGGGCTCCTTCTGAAATATTAAATTCTCCCTAAATGTGTATCTTCCTTGCTTGGTGCCCATGCTTATTCTGTCCACTGGGTCACCCGGCACCAGATGGCAGAGGACAGTGACCGGGGTTGTCTTTTGTTCTGTTGGCAAAGGAGAATGAAGACTCTCATTCATTCATTTCTTCCCCAATTTAAGATGTTTTCTCAAAGATCTCGTTTTTAAAAATTGAGGGGAGTGTTGAGAAAGAAGAGAGAGAGGGAGAAGATGAGGGCAAGGGAGAGCAGTGCCTCTCAGGATGGCTGCGGCTTCCTCTTGGTGAAGAGCTTCCCTGTTCCCAGCTCGCTGTTGAAAAACAGACACAACCCCTTTAGGTTTTTCCAGTCCCGCCCAAAGGCCTTTGTCAATACCAGCTTCACCCGTAGGACATAGTGCTGCTAGGGTCAGTTGACAGATCTGGGAGGTTACCCACCTTGCTTTTTCTTAGCTTGGATTCCAGCCCTTTGTAGCCCTAGAGAGGCTGCAAGTCCCTCCCTGCTCATGTGACTGGTAAGTACTGTGGACACCCGTTACCTGGGAAAGTGTGGGATTGGGCCTTAGAAGAGGCCAGCCCCAAGTAGGAGAAGGAAAGTCTTTTCCATGCAGCCTGCAGTACCTACAGTGGAATTTAGCAGGCACTGCTGCTGGTGGGTAGGACACCTTGGTTGTTCCCAGTGGAGCCAGTCACGTTAGCTGAGCACCAAGACTAACTAGTGGATGGAAGGAGCTTGCCCCTCCCAGGGCCAGGACCCACTCTGACCCCCTGATTTTCTGCCCAGGTGGACGTGCACCCAGAGCAGCATCAGCCCCCAGTACAACATCTGCGAGCAGATGGTTCAGATTCGCGATGACCATATCCGCTTCATCTCAGAACTTGCTCGCTACAGCAACAGTGAGGTGAGCTTGCTCTGGCTGGCGGGATGGAGGCTTGTGTGGGACTAGGGTGAGAAGGGGTGAGGACCTCCAGAAAAGAAATGATCCTAGGGATCCTGGGGAGTGGATGAGTGAGGGAATACATTTGGATGCAGGAGGGCAGAATGGCTAAGAGCCAGACAGAGCTGGGATTGATTCTGGTTCTGTTTCTGACCTTCACAAGTTATTCAGCATCCCTGAGCCTCAGTTTCCTCATCTGCAAAACAGAGCTAATAGTATCTGGAAAGGTTCATTGAGAGGATTAAACAATATGATGTATGGAAAATGCATTGTACCTAGCAGGTAGTAACAGCCCAGTAATTGTTAGTCTGTACATGATCTAAACATCTCCATCCTGGGTGCCAAGAGAAACAAAGTTCTGGACAATCATGCTCATAACACCATCTAAGTATTTTAAAACAATTATAAAAATCATTATAAAAAGCCGGAAAATACAATTAGGAAGACAAGAAGGTCATAAAAATCTCCTGTGATCTCTCTAATTACATTTTTACTGGCACTGGATTTTCCTTTTCTTCTTTTTTTAAATAGGGAAACACGATTAGTGCACAAACCTCAGAAAAAATACAGATAGACAAAAGAAGGGAAAATCAGTCATGTAAAATTCTACCATCCAGAACCCATTACTATTAACATTTGGAGGTATATATATATTATCCTTTGTGGCTTCCCTGATAGCTCAGTTGGCAAAGAATCCTCCTGCAATGCAGAAGACCACGGTTTGATTCCTGGATCGGGAAGATCCTCTGGAGAAGGGATAGGCTACCCACTCCAGTATTCTTGGGCTTCCCTTGTGGCTCAGCTGGTAAAGAATCCACCTGCAATGTGGGAGACCTGGGTTCAATCCCTGGATTGGGAAGATACCCTGGAAAAGGGAAAGGCTACCCACTCCAGTGTTCTGGCCTGGGGAAGTCCATGGACTGTATAGTCCATGGGATCGCAAAGAGTTGGACACGACTGAGCAACTTTCACTTTCACTTTCATATATCCTTCTAGATCTCTTTCTGTGAAGACCTTGTAATGAATATATATGTTGGTTTAATAAGTACAGGTCTCCTGATTTCAATCCCTGTTTTACCTTTTGAAGCTCCAGGATGACTTTGCACTACTCCATTTATGCTCACTGCCTCCACCATGTGGCTAGTAGCTGTAATCACTCTTTCCAAAACCCAAAGTACGGAAATGTCTGATCAAAAGGGGGCAACACATCTGAAATGAGAGTAAATGCAAGCAGTATGGTCATTAGATGAGTGGCCCACATTCTTAGCAGGGCTCCTGGTGGACATGGACCAGGGTCGAGCCCAAACCTTTGGCTTTCTTAACTGTATATGCCAATGAATTGAGCATAAGCTAAGCTATGGGAATAATTTAAAGTGCTAGGGACCCCATTCAATTCTTGTCCAGTTTTGGTGTGATCTAAGAATGAGTATGGCTCAAAGATATTTTTAAAATTATACACACTATATGTGTATATATAGAGATCATTCTCGGTATTCACAACAGTTATATTCTATAAAGTGGCCATCAACACTGAATCAGCAACTAATCGCTCCTCCAGAAAATACAGGGTTAGGTTTCTGTGAGCCTCTGGTCACAGTGTTTCTGTCAGCTGATTTTTAATATATAGCCTTGTTTTACATGTGTTTCTGTTTAAAGTCACCTTACGTAATATATATTGTTGATTTGTTAACATTAAATCACACCCAACAGCACTATAATTCATGCCTGAACAAAGTTTATCTAAAACACCTATTTTCAGGACTTCCCTGGTGGTACAGTGGCTAAGACTCCACACTCCCAATGCAGGGGGCCTGAGTTCAATCCCTGCTCAGGGAACTAGATCCCACATACCGCAACTAAGAGTTTACATGCCACAACCAAGACCTGGTGAAGCCAAACAAATAAATAAATATTTAAAAAATAAAATGCATATTTTCTCCATAAAGCGCATCACAGCCTCCTTTCTTATAGAGGCATAGACAGAGAGTCCACACTGTATTTAGGGGCCATTTTAAATAGTGAAATCACCAGTAAAAAGTATAAGAAAGTGGAAAATGGGGCGTTAAGTAGATCAGGAAAGAGACACTATTTATATTTACAGTATGAGCTGAAACAAGAGGGCAGAGAGTTGTGTTGTTCAGCCTCAGCTGGGAACATGATTCATTTGTTTTTGCCACTCTGCACACATCTGCAAATGACCATGAAAGCACTGCAAGGATTGATCTTGAGGTTGTAAATAAATTTTAGTAAATAGGGAAATTCACAAATTCAGAACCCACTGATAATGAGGATTGGCTCAATATGCATATGTATACACACACATATATACACATGTCTGTGCATATGCATATGCATACACGCATTTTATTTTTCACTGTGGAATATATTACATGTTCAAATAGATGTTTGTCTTCACCAGTGCTTTTCAGTCAATGAGTCATTTGTAATTGGTTGTGAAGTCAACTAAATGATCTCTAATTAGCATTTTGGTATGAAACAATGGGCAATCAGAGGAGGTCTCAAGTATTAAGCATGAAGTTTCTTTGTGGAAAATGTTATCTCATGTCTGTATTGAATACCTCAGTTAGTATATAGTATATACTTCTTGCTGTAAATCACAGACCCAAAAGTCTGAAAAGCCACTGCTCTGCAATTGACTGGGGTTGTTGTGAGTGGGGCTCTGGCATCATACCACCTGAGTTTGAACCCTTAGTCATTTGCAAGCCATGTGACCAACAAGGGACTTGTCTGAGCTTCAGTTTATCGGTCAAGAGGTATAATAATAGCACCTCCCTTGCAGTGTTCGTGGGGGGATCAGTGAAATACAATGGAAAAGTGCCAGGTTCGTTGGCAGTGAAGGTGATGGTCAATGTTCCTCAGGTGGTGACAGGCTCTGGGCTGGATAGCCAGAAGTCGGACGAGGAGTACCGCGAGCTCTTTGACCTGGCCCTGCGGGGCCTGCAGCTCTTGTCCAAGTGGAGCGCCCATGTCATGGAGGTGGTAGGTGTCCCAGGGAAGAGGGTCTGCCCCTCCTCAGCCCCCTCCACTCTGACTTCTGGCCTCTTGAAATCTGTCTGCCCCTGCCTCTCTGCAACACTTTTAAACAGGTTTATTGAGAGAGAATTCACATATCACATCATTCACCAATTTAAAATATAAATCCATTAACTTTTAGTATATTTCCAGTGCTATGCAGCTGCAGTCAAATTTAGAACAACCTAACCCTCACCTCGAAGAAGGCAATGGCACCCCACTCCAGTGCTCTTGCCTGGAAAATCCCATGGACAGAGGAGCCTGGTAGGCTGCAGTCCATGGGGTCGCAGAGTAGGACACGACTGAGCGACTTCACTTTCACTTTTCACTTTCATGCACTGGAGGAGGAAATGGCACCCCACTCCAGTGTTCTTGCCTGGAGAATCCCAGGGATGGGGGAGCCTGGTGGGCTGGCGTCTATGGGGTCGCACAGAGTCAGACATGACTGAAGCGACTTAGCAGCAGCAGCAGCAGCAACCCTCACCTGGTACAATCACGCCGTTCCCTGTCTCTACAGCCTTAAGCGTCTCCTTCTGTCTCTGTAGATTTCCCTATTTTTGGATGTTTCCTATAAATAGAATCGTATCATACATGGTTATTTGTGTCTGGCTTCAACTGCACGTCATCAAGGTCCATCCATTGTAGACAGATCAACACTTCGTTTCCTTTCTTGACTGAGCTCTGCTCTCCTGTGTGGACTCTCCCGGTTTAGTTGAACTGTTCACCCACTGATGGACATGGGGTCTCTCCTCTCTCCCCAGTACTCCTGGAAGCTGGTTCACCCCACAGACAAGTTCTGCAACAAGGACTGCCCGGGCACGGCCGAGGAGTACGAGCGAGCCACGCGCTACAACTACACCAGTGAAGAGAAGTTCGCCTTCGTCGAGGTGGGTGCTGACTCCCTGTGTCTCCTTGTCCCCCACTCGCTAGGTTGCTGCTCAGTGTTGGCCATGGGGCTTCCTGGAGGGGTGCTGGGCCGGGCGGCAGCCCTGGTCCTCATGTGCATGCACCTGCTCGCCCCCTCCTCCCACCCGAGTTCATCTCTGTCCCACGTTGTTATTCAGAAATGGTGAGAAACTCATTCTGGTCTTAAAAAATCCCAAAGAAAGTGTCACTCCATTGGAAACAGCAGAAGAGACAGACACGTGGCCAGATGAGACATGAGAAATGCCCAGACTGATGAGAGGTCAGCGAACTACAGATTGAAGCTAAGATACAGAGTGTTGATCAGTCAGGATGGAACAGATCTAGAAGATTGGCGATGACCGTTGCTGGTTAAAGTGGGATATAGATCTCAGATACTTTGAGTGGCCAGTATGCATTTTACAGGCTTTCTCTGAGGGCAGTCTGATCATCTGTATTCAGATTTTTAGCGTGCATATCATTTGCCCAGAAGTTCTTCTGGGGAATATATCTCAGAAATAAGCCAACCGTGCCAATCAATACATATGTACACATTTATCACCGAATTGTTTATAATGCCATAATATGTGAAACAGCTGAAATGTCCTACAATATGGATTAGATAAAGTAAATGAAGGTGCAGCTGTATCACTAAATATGATGCAACCACTAAAATGGATGTACTGATATGAAAAGATATACACAGAATATTGTTAAGTTTAAAAAAAAAAGGTTAAAGAGCAGCATGTAAAATGATGCCATTTCTGCTCAAATTAATATACTTTTGCACATTTGCTCAAAATGGAAGGACATAAGTGTGTATTTATATATACCAAACCATTAACAGTCATTTCTGGAGACAGGATTCTTACTTCCTACCTTAGACTATATGATTTTTGGTTTTTTGATTACTGAAAGATATTCTATGGGAGTAAAAGGGCACATTCATACTGGGCTGTGAGTGACAGCTACTGTGTTTGTTGTTTCAACTTTTTGACTATTATGAATAACTCTGATGCATACATTCGTGTACAAGTACTTGTGTTGAAATATGTTTCATTTTCTCGGATCTATACCTAGAAGCAGAATTACTGTATCATGTGGTAACTCTTTGTTTAAAAATTTGAGAAAATGCCAAACTGTTTTCCAAAGCAGCTAGATCATTTTACATTTTCACCAGCAGTATGTGGGAGTTGTAATTTATATTGGATTTGATCCCTGGATATGTAAGTCATATCCTTGTCATCACTTACTGTCTTTTTGAAAAAATAAATTTGTTCTTTGAACCAAAGAACCTGAACTTTTAAAGAATTTTTTAGAATTTTATTTCTATATTTATTTTTGGCTGAGCTGAGTTTTCATCAGGGCTTCCCTGGTAGCTCAGCTGGTTAAGAATCACCTGCAATGCAGAAGACCCCAGTTTGATTCCTGGGTCAGGAAGATCCCCTGGAGAAGGAACAGGCTATCCACTCCAGTATTCTTGGGCTTCCCTGGTGGCTTCATCACCACAAGGGCTTTTCTCGAGTAGCAGCAATCGAGGGCTATGCACTAGTTGTGGTACACAGACTTCTCATTGCATTGGCTTCTCTTGCTGTGGAGCACGGGCTCTAGGGCAGGAGGGCTTCAGTAGCTGTGGCTCATAGGCTCAGTAGCTGCAGCTCTTAGGCTGTCAAGCACAGGCTCAATAGTTTGGGGACACAGGCTTAGTTGCTCCTCAGTATGTGGGATCTTCCCAGGCCAGGGATCAAACCTGTGTCTCCTACATTGGCAGGCAGATTCTTTACAACTGAGTTACCAGGGAAGCCCCACTTACTGTCTTTTTTATTTTAGCTATCCTAACTGGTGTGAAGTCATGTCTCATTGTGGTTGTGATTCACATATCCCTAATAACTAATGATACTGAGCATCTTTCCATGCGCTTATTGGCCATCTATGTAGCTTCTTTGGAGAACTATTTGTTCAGATTCTTTGCCCATTTTTGTTTGGGTTATTTGTCTTTTTATTTTTGAGACACAGGAGTTTTTATATATTCTGTATCAGAAAAGCCTATTAATCCACCATGATTTCCAGGAAAACAGGGACTGTTTTCCAAAATGCAACCAAATATCTGAGCCAAAATGAAAAAGAGGAAAAAATTTATGTTGCATCTTGTTTTCCAGAAATGATATATTTAAAATTATATCAATATTCAAGCATCCAAAAAAAAGAGTTTTTATATATTCTGGATACAAGCCCCTCATCAGGCATATAATTTGAAAAAAAATTTCCTCCATTCCATGGATTGTCTTTTTACTTTCTAGCCGGAATCCTTTGAAGTACCAAAGTTTTTTTTTTTTTTTGATGAAGTTCAATTTATTTTTTCTTTTGTCACTTGTACTTTTGGTATCAGATTTAAGAAACCATTGCCTAATCTAAGATCACAAAGATTTACTCCTATTTTTCTTCTGAGATTTTTATAGGTTCAATTCTTACATTTAGGTCTCTGATTCATTTTGAGTTAATTTTTGTATATTGTGTGAGTAGGGGTCCAACTTCATTCTTTGCATGTGAATGTCCAGTTGTCTAAGCACCAGTTGTTGGAAAGAGTATTCTTTCTCCATTGGATTGTCTTGGTGCCCTTGTCAAAAGTCAATTGACTATAAGTGTACGGGATTATTTCTGGGCTTTCAATTCTCTTCCCATTATATATATATATATATATATATATATATATATATATATATATATATATGCCAATTGCTCAGTCATGTGTGACTCTTTTGTGACCCCCATGGACTGTAGCCTGTCCAGCTCCTCTGTCCATGGGACTCTTCAGGCAAGAGTACTGGAGTGGGTTGCCATTCCTTCTCCCAGGAATCTTCCCGATCCAGGGATTGAACCCAGGTCTCCTGCATTGCAGGCAGATTCTTTACCATCTGAGCCATCAGGGAAGCCCATATATGCCAATACCACACCATTTTGATTAGTATAGCTTTGTAGTAAGTTTTGAAATCAAGAATTGTGAGTCTAACTTTATTCTTACTTTTTCCTCTGTAGAACTTTGTGGTCTCATCTCTTTATCACTGTTTTTCTAAAGTTTCACTGCGAGACATCGTGATGAGGGCCTTTTGTATTCATTGTTTGGGACTATGGCCTATTTAGAGCCATTGCTGTGTGGAAATACATGTTCTGTAGATCTGGGAAATTTTCTTGAATTTTAATTTTGGTAATTTCCTCCTCTGTTTTCTCTGTCCTGTCTTTCTGGGTTTTCTATCTGGCAGATGTTGGACACCTAGGATTTAGTGTCTAGTTTTCCTATCTCTTCTCTCTTATTGCACATCACTTATTTTTGTTCTGCTTTATGGGATATTTCCTTGAATTCAGTTTTCAACTCTGTTAGTATTTTTTATTTTGCCTATAATGTTTTTAATGTTCAAAAGCTCCATCTTGATGTGTGAATGTTCCTTTTTTTTTTAATTGTATCCTGCTCTTATGTCATGAATGTGCTATCACTATGAGGAGATCATTGTTTTTTTAATCAGCTTTATTGATAAATAATTTACATTCAATACCTATTTAAAGTGTATAATTCAAAAAGTTTTGACAGTTGTTCACACACCTGTGAAACCACAAACACAAGATACAGACTATTTCAAGCTCACTTTAAGACTTCTTATGCCATTTGCAATCCATCCTTCTCTCTGTCCTTGGCCCTAGTCATATTTTTTGTCACCATAGATTTGTTTGCATTTTCTAGAATTTTATATAACTGGAATTATACAGAATGTATTTTGTGTGTGTGTTTTTTTTTTACTCAGTGTAATAATTTTGAGATTCATTCACATTGTTTTGTGTATCAGTAGTTTGTGCCTTTTCATTGCTGAGTATTTTTCCATTGTGTGGCTATTCTATAATTTTTGTATCTATTCAACTGTTGAAAAACATTGGACCATTTTCAGCTTTGGGTCAATGTAACTAAAATTGCTTTAAATATTTGAGTGTAAGTCTTTGTATGGACACAGGTTTTCATTTCTCTTGAAATGGTCATATTGGAGGTATATGTTTAACTTTTTAAGAAACTGCTGAACAGTTTCCTGAAGCAAGTGTACCATTTCATATAAAATTTATATAAAATGCAAATATTTTTTCTAATTGGTGACTTTGCATTTTCATCTTCTTAGATTGCCTTTTAAAGAGCAACTGTCTTTAATTTTGACAAAGCCCGACTTAACTATCATTCCATGGTTTGTAATTTTTTGTGTTCCAGCTAAGAAATCTCTGCCTGGCCCAGAGTTGCAAAGATTTTCCCTTGGGTCTAACAGATCTGCATACTCTTCTGTGTTTGGAATTATTCTGAAACATCTTCATTATCTTGTCCTTCCTTTGTCTCTATTCTCTAGTTTCATTGCCAGTCAGAAGTCTAGATTCTTTTATGACCTCACAGTCCTTTAGAGCTTCTCTCTCTTTATTTGTGCTCCATAAAGGTCCTCTTCAGCAAAACCATTGCTGTTGGTTCTAGCGTAACTCCTTCCCTTCTGAGCTCTGTTCTCATCATTTCTCCTGACGCAAATGTTCTGTTTCTTCCTTTACACTTTAAAGGAAGATAAAGTCTTAGCATCAAAGCTCATTCATTCATGTATTCATTATATTTTCAACAGAACTCTCTTGAGGGCCACGAGGGACCCCAACCCTGGGATGGGGCTTACACAGTCTGCGGATCCTCACCCCTGCAGTGCTTACAGTCTGGTGCGGAGGGAGGAAATCGAATACATCAGGATGTGTGTGGCAAGTGTGGCAGTTGTCAGGAGGCTCGTTTGGCAAGGCTTTCCCCTTCTTAATTCTGAGCCAGTCTAGAAGTTAGCATTTGAGGCTGATAGGGGCCGAAGGCTCAGGTTTGGTAAAGCTGGACTAGAGATCGTGGCTTTACTCTAGGCCACACCGAGCTTCCTGTTCCTCCCCCATCCTGTGAAACTTCCCACTGAGAAACAGGCAGAGCAGCTGCATAAATATCCACATCCCTTCCTTGGGCAGGGACGGAGATGATTACTGCAAGGACAGGACAGGCACCCAGAGAGGAGGACATGCCCCACAGGCAGATAGATCCCAAGTGAGCGTCAAGGTCACAGTGATGATATACACATTACAGTCACCTGACTCTCCACCTCCACAGACAGATCAATGAGTTAAGGGGCTAGTGAGGAGGCATCTGGAAGGGTAGAAGCCTTTGCCCACAAGATTTCTACAGGAATCCTACTTTATGGATTCAAGAAGCAACTGGCCAAATTATTTCAAAAGCTGAAGTTGTGGAAATTCCATAGAAAATGTTATGGTTAAAAAAAAAAAGTTTTATTTGATATTGTCTGTGGATACATGGTATGTGGAGAGGCCTCTAAAAGTCAGAATGATGCTGAAAACTTGGTCCATGGACTGGCTGCCAGTTGTCACTAGTCAGCAGCGAGACCGGGAGCTGGTGCCAGTATAAAAATTCACTGATGGTGAAGTACACGCCGTGTGGCTGACATCTTCGCTTTGTAACAGGACTTCCTTGAGAGGGGAGCAGAGTGCTGACTTCTGTCTGGTACACGCTTCCACCCAGCCGTGAGCTGGCACTCTGAGCGTTGCTGGCTGGCCTCGTGCTTCTGGAAGTCTCCGCCAGCACCCTCCCTGAGACATGCCGAGGGTACTGGGTAAACGGGTGTGCTGAGGCCGGTGAGCTGACCTTGATCTGTGCCTGGCCAGGTGATCGCCATGATCAAAGGCCTGCAGGTACTCATGGGCAGGATGGAGAGCGTCTTCAACCAGGCCATCAGGAATACCATCTACGCGGCCCTGCAGGACTTTGCCCAGGTGACCCTGCGCGAGCCCCTCAGGCAGGCGGTGCGGAAGAAGAAGAATGTCCTCATCAGGTGGGTCTTCAGATGGCCTTTTTTAGGGCCATGTCCAAAATCAGGGGTGCTGGGTGCAAGCCATGGAGGATGTTCCCGTCTCAGTCAGCTTCCAGAAAAGTGTCTGAACACACAGACCCTTCCAGTGAGTTCCAGCAAGTTCTAGGAGGCTCTTTTAGGAGATTGGACATTTGGAATAATATATGTTCCTATCTCTAAGTTTGAAGCCCATATCCACACTGTCTAGCTGTGTGAACTCAGTTACTTACCTTCTCTGAACCTCCGTTTCCTTCATTTGTAAAACGTGGGTAAGAACAACACCTACTCGATAGGCTTTTGGGATAATGCAATGAGAGAATTCATGTATAAACCTAAGCACACCACAGCATGGAGGGAGTATGCGACACATATAAGCTATTATTAAAGTTTTAAATATGCAGAGATTGAAATGGGACTAATGAAACTGTTCTATAAGCAAAAAGAAGAATAGCCATCCTGCTTCACTCAGCTTCTCTCCCACTGTATGGGCTCTGAGCCTAGTTCTCAGACAGCCGGTGGGCATCAGGATCGCTGGGACGCTTGTGAAATACAGACTTCCAGACTGCACCTCCAGTCTATGAAGCCAGCATCCCTGGGGGAAGGGCCCTGGGATGAGCACAGTTCACAGGCACGTCAGAAGCTCTAAGGCACATGATCCTGGACACTGTGGACTCTAGATCCAAGCTTGCAGCACCTCCTTCTGATGGTCTGAATACTGGTTATTCCTTCCCCAGTGTTCTACAGGCGATTCGGAAAACCATCTGTGACTGGGAGGGGGGCCGTGAGCCCCCCAATGACCCGTGCTTGAAAGGGGAGAAGGACCCCAAGGGTGGATTTGACATCAAGGTGCCGCGGCGAGCCGTGGGCCCCTCCAGCACACAGGTAAGCGGCTCCAGGCACAGGCCAGTCTGCTGACTCAAAGGCCAGCCAGGCTACGGTAGGTCATCCTGGCTGGACCGTGGGGCTGTGGGCTTGGGAGTCCTCAGGCAGCAGGGGCAGGGCCAAGCAGCTGTTCTTGTCTTATTCTGTGTTGTTTTGATGTAAGAGGGAGGACCACTGCATAAGATTCAGGAGACCTGGATTCTAGTCCTACATACCTGTGTGACCTCGGGCACGTTATACTGTCTCTTTGTGCCTCAGTTATCTAATCTGGCAAAAGTGGATAATACCAAAACTGGCTTTCCTAGCCCAGTGAAGTACAGGTTCCAAAGTATAGAGGTGTTTAACATGGAGCCTGTATGCATCTCTCTTGTCCCTTTTTAATGACCCTGACCTCCCCTCTTCCTTCCCCTGTAGTGACTTCCTAGCTTAGAAATTCCCAGGTTTCTGCCTCTGACTTGCTGTGTGTTCTTGGGCAAGTGCCTTGACCTCTCTGAGCTCTGGTTATCTTCTCTGTTAAATGAAAACTTTGTATAAGATCATGTTACTGACTAAACATCCCTTTTGTTATTCCTTGAACACACCCAAAATCACAAATTGAAAGTCTTTGACCCCTTAGAGAAAGTCTAATGATCAGAGATACTCAGAGTTGCTAACCAGAGCTTTTTGAACAAGAGGTTGTCTGTGGCTTATCCAAAGTAGTTGTAATATTATAGGGGGAAAAAAAGAACCTAGGAACCTTAGTTAAATCCTTGCCACCTACTTAAGAATAAATAATTCCTGGTAGGCTTTTTGAGGTACTGAAAAAAGGCTAATGGACCCATTACAGCTTTTAAAAGTCTTACATGGCCCACAAGCCCCAGGCTGGGAGCTCTTGCTTCACACAACCCTTATGTCTTATCCCTGAAGTCCTGAGTCCTTGAATCACCTGAGATGAGCCATCTAAGGCCCACCCCGACCCTTTTCACTGTGTGTATGTCTGTGTCTGGGTACAGGGATGGGGCAGGGAGGTGGGAGCAGGGTGAGCTGGGATCTCAGCACTGTCATTGCAGCTTCCCTTAGCCAACAGGCCCCTCGCACTTATCTTGCCTGCTTGAGAGAGGTGAAACTTCTCAAGGAAGCTTCTACAAGTAGTTCTGTGTAAATGTCAGGGGCCAGAGACCTTTCCAGTCCAGAATGGCCTGGAGGGGCTGAACAGGGTTTCTGGCTGTTTCTTCTGGGCAAGGCAAAAGAGAGAATGGAAGAGGAGGAGAGAGGGGGCCAAGAGGCAGAAAATGAGAGAGCAATGGGGGACAGGAAGGGAGAAAGGAGTGCTTGTGTAATGTGAGATGGAGTGTCACCAACAGGCCCCTACCAATGCTCCCAGGTTCTGGTAGGGTGGCGAGAACACACTTGGACTCCTGGATGCTCAGCTTGGAATAGCCTTCAGAAACACACTATTCCCAAACTAGTTCCTCCCCCCATTTTGCAGATGGGGAAACTGAGGTCCAGAGAGGGAACGTGACTTGTCCAAGTCACAAGGTGAGTCTAGGTGGAGGTGGGACGAGAACCAGGTCTCCTGACTCCCACCCCGGGGCTCTGTCAGGGCCCTGGGAGCACAGTAGACGTGGCATCTAGCAGAGCTGGGAGGTGACTGTTCCGGTGAATTAAATGCTCTGCTTAATAAAAGTAGGTGGGGAAAGCGTTTCCCCCTCTTGGATTTCAAATAGTTAGAATCCAATACAAATCGGTCAGCGTCTGCACAGATCGGATTAAAGAATCTTTTCTTGGAGGACTCCAAAGGCCATCATTAGAACAGGGCCTCTCGAGTCTTAGGGATGGTCAGCTGTGCCCACCAACAGGGTTGCAGAGGGTGGACTATCTGATGACCCGCAGCTACACAGTTCCTTTACCACAAAGGAGGGTGCTGTGCCAGGGGTGGCGTGCCACTCCTTTCTGTGGCCACGCTGCCCAGCCCAGCCCAGCCCAGGCGCTCGGTGGGTGAGGTCCTAGAGAAGACCAGAGGATGGACGTGGTGGCAGAGGGAGGTTGGAGTGTCTCAGAGGTGGTCGGCAGGTGGCCTCTAGCAGTCGTGGCGGCTTTCCCACCGTATACAATACCTCTTGCTTTTCTCTCTCTCTCTCTCTCTCTTCTCTCTCCCTCTTCCCTGTCTCTCCTGCCCTCCCATTCCCTCCTCCTCTCTCCCATCTGTGTCTTAGGCCTGCCAGTGGTCCCCGCGGGCTTTGTTTCACCCCACTGGTGGCACACAGGGCCGAAGAGGCTGCCGATCCTTGGTATAACACCGCCTGGCTGGGTTGGTTGGGTACACTTCTCCAGGAGGCAGCAGGAATGGACTAGCCTGGCTCCTCACAGCCCCTTCCAGCCCTAAGATTCAAAGACACATGGTGTGGAAAGATCTAGATTAGCCCTTTCGCCCTTTGCACTTAAGGCCCTCTGTAAGCAGGAGTTAATTGTCTAGTAGGCTTCCTGTAAGTACTGACCTTCACCTGCTTTCCACCCAGCACTTCGGCCGTGCCATGCTGCTGGCGCCCCCCGAGGGCATAGCCCCGCTGTCCCTTGGTAATGAGGATTGGAAACTTGAGGTGGTGGGGGGCTCGCTCTGATCCTACCTCGTTTCACAGTTCCTCTGAATGTTAGAACTGAAAGGGACTGGTTGGAGAAAGCATCTGGTACAACCTCCTCATGTTGGCAGATAAGAAAACTGAGGCCCAGAGTGGGACTTTGTGCCCAAGGTCACACAGCAAGTCAGTGGCAGTGCGTAGCCCTGAACCTCCGGCTTTTGACTGTGAGTCCAGTGCTCTACCCCTGGTGCCACCATGGCTGTCCAGTAGAGCAGGGAGTGACTCCAGGGTGATGTGGAATGAGGTTCTCCTCTGATGCCCACGCCCTGGTCAAGCAGAGCAGGCAAGAACCTGGGCCTTTAAAGACCTGGTAACCACGAGAGGCCTCCGGCCCCAAGCAGAGCATCCTTCAGGGCTGGCCCGTCTCCTTCTTGAAGGTTATACATGCTAAGTTTACTTCTCCAACCCTAAACTGGTGCTTCCTTAAGACAGTGCTTATTAAGGGCAGATATCTACAGAAAAATAAAAAAAAGAGTAGCAATACAACACAAAGCAACCTTTTCCCCTGAATGCAGGGCCAGCCCCTGACCTTCCTGTCTTCCTTTTTTTTTCAAGCTGTACATGGTGCGGACCATGCTTGAATCACTCATCGCGGACAAAAGCGGTTCCAAGAAGACCCTGCGGAGCAGCCTGGACGGACCCATCGTCCTGGCCATCGAAGACTTCCACAAACAATCCTTCTTCTTCACGCACCTGCTCAACATCAGCGGTGAGCGTCCTGTCAGGGTGGGGAGGGGAAGGGCTCCCAGGAACCAGAGCAGCTCAGGCAGTCGGTCCAGAAGTTGCAGACCTGGGATCATCGACCCAAAGGGGCATGTTTTGCCACAAAAGATAAAAGGCACACTTTCAGATGGACTCTGGGAAAGGCCAGGTTCAGTTCAGCTCTTGTGAGTCAGTTGAATTTAGGAGATATTTATGGTCAATTTTTTGTGAAGTCTTTAGTAAAGGGGGATCACAAACAGGTGAAACACACAGATGACCTAGGGACCAGGTCAGCTTTTTCTTTTTAAGCAGCATCTCTGAACTGATTTAGTGCCCGTTGCTTCTAGCAAAGGAGGCTCCCAGGCTGCACCCCATCCTGTGTTCCCCTCTCCACATCTCCATTGGGTGGGATGCATGTGCAGATGGGATGAGGGGAAGGGAGAGTGGCATGCAAGGGTCCTGAGAGGGTGATGTGTCTGTTGGTATTGAAAAGGGTGATTTAGGTAGAGAGCACTCTTTGCTATTGTTCAGTCACTCAGTCATGTCCAACTTGTTACGACCCCATGAACTGCAGCATGACAGGCTTCCCTGTCCTTTACTATCTCCTGCAGTTTGTTCAAATCATGTCCATTGAGTTGGTGGTGCCATCCAATCATCTTGTCCTCTGTCACGCCTTTCTCCTCCTGCCTTCAATCTTTCTCTGCATCAGGACCTCTCCCAATGAGTCAGTTCTTCGCATCAAGTGGACAAAGTGTTGGTTTCAGCTTCAGCATCAGTCCTTCCAGTGAATATTCAGGGTTGATTTCCTTTTGGATTGACTGGTTTGATCTCCTTGCAGTCCAAGGGACTCTCAAGAGAGCAGTCTAGGAGGGGACTTTGAAGCCTCTGAGCAGTAAGGAATCCAGAATTATCACTAGCAGGGATCATGGGGCTGCAGTCCAGTCAGAAGCGGACACCTGTAGATCTGCCTTGACACAACAAAGACACTCTGACACTTAGATGTCATATTTTCAGGATGGCTTCGTAAAGACATGATGGAAATTGTAAGGTCATTTAAATCTCTCAACTGTCACTGCCCGCCCCCCAACCTCCACACTGCTGGGTGAACAAACACTGTCTTCTTTGGTGGGGGGGGGGCACATCTCACAGTTTATGGAATTCTAGTTCCCCAGCCAGGGATTGAACCTATGCCCTTGGCAGTGAAAGTTCAAAATCCTAACCACTGGACCACCAAGGAATTCCCCAAACACCTTCTTCTCAATAGATGTTAGGATGGCCTTCAGGTCCAGGAGAGTAGGGTCTACTAATGGAGTTGTATTCTTGAGTACCTGCTCTGTACATAGTACAATGAAAGAAGAATAAAAGGTAAAAAAAAAAATCAGAGCTAAGATCTTCTGGTGCTTCTGATGTGTAACCCAAGCTCTTTCCCCCGTGCTTCCAGAAGCCCTGCAGCAGTGTTGTGACCTCTCCCAGCTCTGGTTCAGAGAATTCTTCCTGGAGTTGACCATGGGCCGGCGAATCCAGTTCCCCATCGAGATGTCCATGCCCTGGATTCTAACAGACCATATCTTGGAAACCAAAGAACCTTCCATGATGGAGTAAGAGGCAGGGTTGGGCCAGCAAGGAGACTCCCAAGGTGCTGGTGGAGGGCAGTTTGCTAGCCATTGAGCCCTGTTCTTTCCAGAACTTTCCAGATGAGGCAGTGTGTCCCACCCACTGTCAGGTCACCACCAGGTGTGACTCAGCCTTGCGGAAAGGCTCAGAAGTCCACCAGCCTGACTGCCCTTCCCTGGCTTTGTCAGCCTCATCCCAGCCGCGTTGGTAAAATGATCGTCTCTGGGGATCGGGACGCTGATGTCTTTAATGGATGCCCAATTGCTTTTAGTCCCTGACTGATTTTTTTTCAGGCCTCACATCATGGACTTTAATCTCTGTGGGCAGACTGTAAAATAAGTCATTTCCTAAGTAGAGCCTGAAAACATCATAGCTCACTGAAAGCGCCTCTTTTTCCCAGCACTGGATCTGTTCACCCAACTGTGCATGTTTTCTGGGCAAGTTTAAGTCTGCCTGCCTTAAGAGAGATTGCTAGTAAGCTACTGGCCGTTGTTTTTCCCTCCTCAGGTATGTCCTCTACCCTTTGGATCTGTACAATGACAGCGCCTACTATGCTCTGACCAAGTTTAAAAAGCAGTTCCTGTATGATGAGATCGAAGCTGAGGCAAGTGACTGCTTTTCCTTTTGTTCCCACAATCATGCTCCGAGAGTCTGGACTTTTCAGATCTCTAACCACGGGCCCAAAGTGGAGTGTCTGTCTGTTTGAGCTGTGATAATGAAATACCACAGACTGTGGGGCTTAAAAATTACAGAAATGTATTTCTCACAGTTTAGGTGGCTAGAAGTCTTAGGTCAGGGTAGCTGCAGAGTCAGGGAGGGCCCTCTTCTGGGTCCCAGACTTCTCACTGTGTCCTCATGGGGTGGCCAGGGCCAGGGAGCTCTCTGGGATCTCTTTTGCAAGAGCACTGATGCCATTCATGAAGGTTCCATCCTCATGACCTCATCACTCCTAATTCCATCACATTTGGGGGTTAAGATTTCAGCACATGAATTTAGGGGGACACAAACATCCAGACCATAGTATGGGATATCAGTGATTTGCTTTGGAGACTGATCTTTATAAACATTGTGATAATCAAAAGGGACCTAGTGGAAGGGGAGGATGGTCTTTCTTTTTCAGATGTTTAGTAATGACAAATGATAGATAGAACTACATGGGTAAAATTAATTTTCTAATAGGTCTTGAACAGTTGTATTAACTGGTGATAACAAGAACAACAGTAATACTACCAAGAATTCCATGGTGGTCTAGTGGTTAAGACTATGTTCTTCCACTACAGGGGGCGTGGGTTTGATTCCTGGTCACAAAATTAAGATCCTACATGCCATGCAGCACAGCCAAAAAAAAAAGAAAGGAAAACAGTAATACTACATATCGATTATTATATTTATACCATTTGCCAGGTACAAAGCACTTTATGGACATTTTAGATAATCTTTACAATGATTTAAAGAAGTATATACTATTATCTAGTTTAGAGTATTCAAGTATCGTTGCTCCCATATCACACAGTTTTCAGAGTTTCATTCTGGTACTGGTGGGACTTAAATAGCCATCTTCTCACGTGTGAAGCTGTTGAATTGTCGTTTAATGGCTTTATTTTTGTAATGGTCAGCAAAGGCTAGGATACACTGCAGTAACAAACAATCACAAATTCTTAGTAGTTTGAGACCAAAGTTTCATTTCTCTTTTATGGATTGAATAGGAGCTCTGTTCCATGTAGTCTTTAATCTGGAACCCATCTGGGATATTCACTAGTTGCCATGGCAGGGAGACATGTCAGGGTGAATTTAAAGCTTCCAGTTGGAAGTGACACATGTCATTGGTCAAAGCAAGACACTTGGTTATGCTTGCTTTCAAAGAGGAGTGAGAAAGTCCAGCCCTACCACAGGCCAGCAAGGAGCAAAAACAGGAGATCAACAGCACTAAGGACTACAGAATATCTCAGTTTTGTCATCTGGAAATTAGAATGAGAGTCTCCACTCCACTTAAGTATGTGGAGTTATATAAACATAGAATGATACCAATTGTCATTATAAGATTGTCAACTATAAGGTACAAATATAAGATATTCTTATTTATAAAGGACAGATGTGAATATTTTAAGATAAGCATTACTACCAAATTAGTTTGCAAGTTTATATATTTCAAAGAAAAGCTAGTAGAGATGCTGCTTTCTTTCTAAATCTTTCAATTGCTGTGGGAGTTGAGAACCTTGGTGGAGCCCAGTGCAAATCTCTCCTCTTTGTCTTCTGAGCAGTATGCAAACTTGGGAAGAGAGTTTCCAGCAGACAAGTTAATTGGTTGCATCTCAGCTTTGACAAGTCCATTTTCTGATAAGATTTTAGTTAATCATGTTCTCTAACAGTTTGAAAACAAAAAAATCTAGAGTGTCCTATATACAAGTGACATTTAAAAAATAAATGGAAAGAAAACATATAGACCAGCCCTGGATAACATAGGTGGCCATGAAACAGAAGTGTAAATTGCCCCCCTTTCTTTTCCCATCCTCAGACTCTGTTTTGAACCTGGAAAGGCCTATGCATGGATACCCAAGCTCTGTCTCCCACCCCTGCCCTCAAACAATGGCCATTTGGTCAACCCTGGGCCCTGGGGGTGTATACATTTGCAGTGCAGTCCACCCCCAGGGATGGACCCAGGAAAAAGAGCACACAGACCCTAGAAGAGGCTTGGGCTATTTGAGCAAGAATATTCAAAGCTGGTTCTAGAAGGGGAGCAGGAGTTGGACACCCCCACCTGGACCCTATGAATTCTTTGCCTATAGGAGGCCCCCCTGGGCACCCTTGAAGCTCAAAGTCCAGGGCAGAGGGCTTGGTTACTCACACACATTGTTTTTATGTTCAAAATAGTATTTATGGTATAAAATAAAAGATATGAAAGCTCTTTGGATAAAGAGTCTCATGAAGCTGGGAGTTTGGTGCTAAAAGGATGGAAGACTAATCACTTAAATACAGTCTGTTACTACAAAGTTATCCCTTTATTACCCTGCAACTACCACAGCCCATCTCTTTAACATCCCACCTTTGGCCATTCCCTGCTCTTGCCATCATTGGAGAATTTGGTTTCAATCCTCTGTGTCTGGTGTGAACTTTCTTCTCACCTGAGCATCGCATTCTGCCACCAACGTGATGAAACACTGAAAAGGCAAGATGGTCTCTTGCTCACCAAAGATTTTTAGGCAAACTTTTTTAAAAGAAAGTTTTTAAATTTTTAGTGGCCATCAACTTCTTTCTTTGCAAAGCAAGGTAAAAATAAAATTAAAGGAAAAGAAAAGAAAGTCTGTTAGGAGATGGGGAGACTGATATGTGTAATTACAGGATGTGGGCAGGTACCTTGTAACAGCCACGAAGTGGCCAGTGGGGAGGGCAATTCCTCAACTGCTTTTTGAATCTTGCCTTTTCTGTGCCTGGTAGAGGACCTTGAGAGCAAAGGACCAGACTTCCCAAACATACTTGGCCACAGAATCTTTTTTTTTTTTCTTTCCTTCAAAGCATCTTATTCCTTCTCACACTTTCAGGCAGTCCTACATCACTGCCCTCTTCAGTTGCTGAAGTTTCTCTAATAAAGTGGGACAGACATCAGTGACATTTCCTGCTTCCTCTTCACCAGGTGAACCTGTGTTTTGATCAGTTTGTCTACAAGCTGGCGGACCAGATCTTTGCCTACTACAAAGCCATGGCCGGCAGGTATGAGAGCTCAGCACTATGGCACCAAACCTTCCTAAGACTGCCACCTGGAAGGCAAGGTCCTCTGTTACAAAACCTCCCTTCTTCTTTAGCACCTAAGGAAATCTAAATGATTCCATTAGCCTGGATTGGGTGCTAGCAAGTAGAAGAAAGAGAACTAGGTGGATATGGGGCTAGACCTCACAGTGAGAAAAATAGACATTAATAAAAACTATTGAATGCACAGTGACAAGGGAGATTCCTGTGAAAGAAAATTTATTGGGAATATAAAACAGTTAAACCTGAACCAGTCTTTAGGGTGGCTAACCGGAAGGGCTATCCTGAAAAGGTAACATTTGAGTTCATAGCTGAAGTGAATAGGAGTTGATTGAGTTGAACTAGGTAAAGAGTAGAATGGAAAACTGCAGGCAAAACAAACCACTGTGCAAAGTCCCCTTGGCAAAAGCATAATATTAATAGCATGCATACCTCGTAGGATTGTTGAAAGGTTTAATTAAAATTAGTGCATGTAAATATCTCATTCACAGACTACAGAGGGGTGGGCTGTGTGGTAAAGCTGGGCAGGTAGGCAGGGCCCAGGCCCTGTGGTCTTATGGGCATTTATCCTAGAAGAAGTGGAACACCATGGGATGATTTCCAAAGTATGACAGTGACCTGATTTGATTTTTATTTTTAGAAGTTTGATCTTTTAAAACATTAAAATGTAGGGAATGGATTGGAGGTAAGCAAATATGGGAGTGTGAAGGTCAAACAGGAGACCAGGGAAGAAGCCTAGGTATGTCAGGTCTCACAGGCTCATTGATATTGTCAGTATGGGCTGATTTAGACCCCTGAGATTTCCTGGGTTCAAGGAACCCATAATAGTACTGGTCAGCAAAAACTGCTCTCTCTCTTTCTCTCTCTCTATATATAGATACATATATGTGTCTATATATAGGGTAGTTCTCTTTTTTATTGGAAATCCAAGTACAAACCAGAAATTTCAAGGAATGTTAAATTTGTCAACAGTTAAAGACTTGCTTCCTTTTGCTTTCAACAACTTGAGTTTCTATGATGTATTTCAGTCAAGAGTTGGTGTGGTGATGGTTTAGTTGCTAAGTCGAGTCGGACTCTTGTGACCCCATCGACTGTAGCCCACCAGGCTCCTCTGTCCATGGGATTTCCCAGGCGAGAATACTGGAGTGCGTTGCCATTCCTTCTCCAGGGGATCTTCCCAATCCAGGAATCAAACCCACGTTTCCTGCATTGGCAGGCAGATTCTTTACTGCTGAGCCACCAGGGCTTCCCAAGAGTTGGTGTACAGGTACACAAGTGTCTGTTAACAGAGTGTGCATTAAATGAAATGAATGACTCTTAATGATGGAAACTATAGAAGGCATATACTTAGGGTTTCAGGGAAGCATCGAGAATGCAGCCTTTCACAAAGGAATAACTTCACAAGGATCTGGATTGAATTGTATATGGTCCTACCAGAAAGCTGGGCTTCCAGTTTCTCCAAGATCATTCCAGTTATCTTCAAAATATGCATAAACAAACTCAGACTTGTCAAACCCTGAGTCCTCTACATATTTAGTTTACAAAATATCCTTATCTAAAGGAGGAATCTTGGTCTATATCCCTTCTTATAAGACCTGTGGTTTGTCAAAAATACAGGAAGTTGGGGGAGATTGTGAGAAGTTGGAAGAGTAGAGAGGAAGCTCTGGAGGGACAGAATGATCTAGATCACTGCTGTCCATCAGAAATAGAATGCAGCTGCTGCTGCTGCTAAGTCGCTTCAGTTGTGTCCAACTCTGTGCGACCCCATAGACGGCAGCCTACCAGGCTCCCCCGTCCCTGGGATTCTCCAGGCAAGAACACTGGAGTGGGTTGCCATTTCCTTCTCCAATGCATGAAAGTGAAAAGGGAAAGTGAAGTCACTCAGTTGTGTCTGACTCTTCGCAACCCCATGGACTGCAGCTACCAGGCTCCTCCGTCCATGGGATTTTCCAGGCAAGAGTACTGGAGTGGGGTGCCATTGCCTTCTCTGATATAATGCAGGCACAAGTGTAATTTTAGTAGTCATATTTTAAAAATTAACTTAATACTACATTATATAATCTATAATATCTAAAATATTACAATTTCAACATGTAATCAGTGAAAATTATTAAAGAGATAGTTTTTGTTGTTTTTTCTTAAGTCTTCAACACCTCGTGTGTATTTTTACTAATAGTGCATCTCAGCTTGGACCCACCATGTTTCAGGTTCTTGGGGGCTCACCTGGTGGGTGGCTGCTGTGTTGGACAGTGTAGATTTAGATGATGTCACTTTCCTACTTAAAACCTTTCAGTGGTTTCAATTACACTGAGAAAACATTTAATCTCTTTACTGTGGCTTGTATCATCCCACAAGGATCTGGCCTCTAGACTAACACTGTAAATTCATTTTTGCACTATGCTCTCCAACACACCCCACCCCTTATCTACATCTTTCCTTTTTCTCAATGTACCAAGCTAATCATGCCTGAAAGATTCTTCCCCCAAATCTTTCCATTTTTAGCATTTAGGTCTCTGTCAAACAGGACCTCTTTAGAGAGACTTTTCATGACCTCCTAACACCAAATGATCCTGTTTTGTTATTTTCAGAGCACTTATTGCTCTGCAATCCATGACTCGGTGTGAAAGATAATAATAGAACATCAAATTCATAGGGTTGTCATGAGATTAAAAATGACTGTGCACATGTCTATATGCATGCCTAGTGAATAGTAAATACTATGCAGGTATTTACTATTGTTTAACATTATTTTATTCCTCTGCTTACTTATTTATTATCAGTCTCTTTTCACAAGAACCCAAGCTCCACAAGGACAGGAACTTTGAATCCTTGGTACCTAGACTGTTTCCTGGGCTATACTAAGCAGACACTCAATTGCTTTTATGGTAAAAAAAAATAAAAGGAAAAAAGCAGCTCAACTTCTATGTTGCCTGTCTTTAACACAGAAATTTCATTTCACCTATTGAGCTTTTCCAGCTGAAAAAATTTAAAGAACTTTGCTCTACAGCATAAAAAAATAATAATGTTTAAAATATATAACAGTGCTTTATGAGTAGAACCTGTGGTTTGAAATATATATGGCTGTGTGATTGAACTCCATTCACTGTTGTGTTTACTGGTTTACTGGTCTTATTTCACTTTTATCCTTTCCAGCGTCCTGTTGGATAAACGTTTTAGGGCCGAATGTAAGAATTATGGAGTCATCATTCCATACCCACCATCCAACCGCTATGAAACACTGTTGAAACAGAGACACGTCCAGGTATGGAGACAGGTGGAATGGGTGAGAGAGAGGGGCTATGATGTTAGCCTAGAGATCAGAAATCAGGACCACATATCATCTGCCCTGGGTATTGCCCTGTGTGGGCTGCTGAGCATAGGGATAATCCAGCCTCAGAATCTTACCAAGAGGCATTGGGCTTCCTTTGGTTCAAGTTCTAGGCTTCTCAGCCCATCTGCTGCTCACCTCAGTTGAATAGGGGCCACCAGAGCCTTTGAACACCTATCGTGAGCTGCATATCAACTCTGAATATTCCCTGGAAGGACAGATGCTGAAGCTGAAGCTCCAATACTTTGGCCACCTGATGTGAAGAGCTGACATTGGAAAAGACCCAGATGCTGGGAAAGACTGAAGGCAGAAGGAGAAGGGGTTGGCAGAGGATGAGATAGTTAGATGGCATCACCAACTCAATGGACATGAATTGGAGCAAACCCCAGGAGACTGTGGAGGACAGAGAAGCCTGATGTGCTATAGTCCATGGGGGTCATGAAGAGTCAAACATGACTGAGCGACTGAACAACAGCATGAACTTCAGCCCATCTCCTTCAGTCGGGACTGACATTCAGTAACGGGAAAGTCTATCCCTGACTTTCCCATTATGCTATGGAGTTAGTCTCTGTTAACATTTGACCCATGATATAGAGGAAATGCTGCCAGGAGCTCAGAAACATATCCCTGCTTAACAATGTTCATGGGAGCCAGGCAGACAAAATAAGAGATGCTTTAGCAGACCTTAAATCCTACTCCTAAGCCCTGTCAGTCACAGGCAGTGAAATGACCTTCATGCTGTGATTTCTGTGTGCTTATCCTATGGTTCACATGTTCCTGGAGAAGACTTGGGTAAAGGGGAGCAGGGCTGAGGCTGAGAAAATGCCCTGGATAGAGAGGAGAGGAATTACCCTGAAAACCTGGAAAGTCCCACTGCTCTGAGAAATCCATGCTCGAAGAATCGTAAGAGGAAAAAGCATTTGCCCATCTGTCAACATCGAAGGCTCCATGAGAGCTTCTCCTTCAGCCTCTCAGAAGATTCCATTACCAGTGCAGCTAGAATTAGCCACAGGATATTAATCCTGAGGGCTTTGTGTGTGCAGAAGATGGCTATAGGGAACCTTAGTCAATTAGTAGAAAATCTCTCCCAAAAGGGAAGCAGAAAAAAATTAAATAGTTGAGAATAATCCTTAGGCACATAGCAAAGTGCAGTGCACGCAGCAGGTACTCAATAAATGTTTATTGCTATCTGCATAGCATCTATAGTCATGCCCATATGAACCCCAGTGGAAATTAGCCTGAGCTGTATTTTCCATCCCGTAATCAGCCCTTCTCATGCTTTTAAATTCATCCGCATAAAGGTACACAGTAAGCCTTTGCTGGGGTGGGGATATGGGGGCTCCCTGGTGACTCTGAACTGCACGATATAGGATGGATGCAGGAAGAACCTCAGGGCGAGATTCAGGATGTCAGCATTGAATGGGCTGCCAGGGCTTATCGCAAGCCTCTTCCTACAGTCTGAATGCACCATATTTTTCCACAACTTTTTATATTTTAAACCTACAGGATAGTTGAAACAATAAGACAGTGAACACACATATATACTTTATAGCCAGATTCATGATTATTCATGTTTAATCAGGTTTGATTCACTTTATTTTTCTCGTGTATATATTATTTCTCATAAATACAGTAAATGCACTTTATGCATTTATAGAATATATAATTTATAAAAACATATTTATATGCAAGTAATACATTAAAATGTATATTTTAAAATACATACTTTTTTCTTAGCCATTGCGAGTAAATTGCAGACATCATAACACTTTACCCCTGATACCTCAGCTCATATCTCCTAAGAACAAGGACATCCTCTCATCATCCAAATAGAATTATCATACTCAGGAAATTTAACAATACTGTTTTCTGCATAGAGTCCCTATTTGTCTTGGTCATGTTCTTTATATTTTTAGGACAGTTTACTAAGTCAGTGCATTGCATTTAGTTGTCATGTGCCTGTGTAAAATTTAAGTAACTTTCTCTCTTTTCCATGCAGCTGTTGGGTAGATCCATTGACTTGAACAGACTCATTACCCAGCGCATCTCTGCTGCCATGTATAAATCCTTGGACCAGGCCATCAGCCGCTTTGAGAGTGAGGACCTGACCTCAATCGTGGTAAGAGATGGGGGGAGCCCTTGGGAGTTCTGCTGTGGGACTCCTCAAACTAAGAAGCCTTGTTGGGGAGTTGTTGGCAGCCTGGTACTGAGCTGGTTAAAGAGAAGTGATGAGTCTCTTTCTCATCTGAATGAGCAGGGAAAAAAGAAAGACTTAAAAGGAATGAGAGAAATTTTACCTTTCTGATTGCCTGGAGAGAGGGAGTGGAGGGAGGTCTTGAAATCTCTAGAGATGGCCTATCCCGGGACACAGCTTCTTGTCCTTTAGGATTCTACAGATACAGCAAGTAGCTGAATGATCCTGAGAAGGGAGGGAAGATTTCACAATGGGGTCGGCTTCATTGGTGTGCAGTAGGTTAGAGCCCAGAGAGGCTATTGACTGGTTTAATGCTCCATTGTCACCATCTTGGAATTTATAATCATTTTCTAATGAAAGCCCCCACCTTTTCATTTTGTGCTGGAACTTGGAAATTGTATAGTTGTTCCCGATGTGCAAGTATGGAACAGGTGTGCCCTCTTCTTTTATTTATCAGCTATTTGAACTATTCCCTGCTAATTCTCTTCAAGAATTAGAATAAACTTGATTGGTCAGTCTTTAGGTGAATGAAAGGAAGATTTTAAAGCTTCAAGAGCAGATACATAGAAGGAATGAGAGAAATAGAAAATCACCATTAGAACACCAGAGTAATAATGGTCGCAGGCAAGATCCAGTAATAGACACTGAAATTAGTGGGCAGAGCTTTGAGAAGAGTATTTTATGATTCCCTTTATTTGGAAGTGTCCAGAGTAGTCAAATTTATAGAAACAGAAAATGGAATGGTAGTTGCCAGGAAATAGGGAGTTGGTATTTAATGGGTACAGAGGTTCAGTTGAGAAAGATTAAAAAGTTCTGGAGGTGGACTGTGGTGATGGTTGCAAAACTACATGAATGTACTTACTGCCACAGAACTGTACATTTAAAAATGGTTAAAATGGTAAATTTTATGTATATTTTACCAGAATTATTTAATTAGTCACAAATAAAAAAAAACTTTGAGAAGAAACAGGATAGTTGCCTAGTCTCAAACTATCTCCTTCAAGATACTTACTAATTCCAAAAGGGAGAATAATAACTTTACAGTGAGGAAACCTGGGAGGCATCCTCTTAACCAAGCATGAAGGCTAGTATCACCAGTAAGAAAATATATTCATGTATCCCCTGAATTGGCTTCCCTGGTAGCTCAGATGGTAAAGAATCTGCCTGCAATGCGGGAGACCTGTGTTTGATCCCTGGGTTGGGAACATCCCCTGGAGGAGGCCATGGCAACCCACTCCACTATTCTTACCTGGAGAATCCCCATGGACAGAGGAGCCTGGTGGGCTACAGTCCATGGGGTCATAAAGAGTCGGACACAACTGAGTGACTAAGCACAGCACAGCACACAACCCCTGAATATGTATGCATGATTAAAAATGCATAATCTCAATCTAATTGTGATTATATATCTAAATTGAATGGCACTCAAAAATGAACAATACTTTTCAAAAGCACCCAGAACATAAAAGACAAAGAGAAAACTGAAAACTGTTAGAGATTTGAAAAGACAAGGAGACATGACCACCCAGTGCAATGTGGGATAAGACCTTCATGGAAAAACTGGTGAAATTTGAAACAGGTCTGTCATTTAGTTCATAGAATTATATCAATGATAGTTTCCGACTTTAGGCAATTATACCATGATTATGTAAGAGGTTAACATTGGAGAAACTAGGTCAGGAATGTGCAGGAGGTCTGCAGTTTAACAGCTTTTCTGTAAGTCTAAAGATATTTCAAAACAAAAGGTTTTTTTTTAATGGACAAAGCAATTTTAAAAAAAGGATTAAGAACTAGGATTCTAGCATCAGAAAGACCTTGGGGTCCCAGTTCTGGCCTCGCCTCTTACCAGCTGGGTGATCTTGAGTGAGTCACTTTTCTTGTATAAAAACCTGCAATACATGGAGGAAATATTAGAATGCACCTCATAGCCATGTTCAAGAATGAAATGAGATACTGCCTGGAAAGAGCTTTGCATAGTCCCTTCCACTTGATGAAAATAGCTTATGAATAAAGAGAGGAATATAGAAATTTTGAGCTGCCACAACTAAGCCCTGGTGCAGGCAACTAAATAAAATGAATATTTAAAAAAAAAAGAAAATAAATTTTGAGCTGTGATGAGGCACTCTCAGGGTAGATTCTCAGCTACATTTCCTGATAGGACTTGACCCACCTCTGTCCTGGGTCATGGACTTTGAGAGACTGTGATACAGCACAAGTTCTTCTAGGAGATCTACTTTAAGACATGTTTTTCTTTGCCAAATGTTAGCAGTGATCATGTCCGAGAGGTGGGATTTTTGCTTTTCTCTTCGTTGTTTATCTCTATCTTGTAGTTTTCCAGTAATGAATGAGCATACCCTATGGAAAAACTGGTTTTAGTGTGTGGCGGGGTGTCCATGGCCTCTTCCCAGTCCTTTAAAGGCACTGAATGTTCTTTTAGCTGGGAACAAAATCAAAACAAGCAGTGAAAGCCTGAGTTTATCAGGTGAGGGCAACGGCCGCCAAGAGAGTAGCCACATTCCCTGAAGCCCATGAAGAGGAGAGCCAGGGCTGCTGTCTCCTGGGGGGTCAGGAGGCCCCCACTGCCTTGGCTGAGAAGCTTCTGCCTTTTCTGAGAAACAAAGAAAGGAATGTGCTCCCCTCAGCCCTTCCCTGCACCTTAGAAGCTCTGTCCTAAGATGGGGAGGGGGTGGCTTGATGCCCAGCTGGGGGGATTGTAGCAATTTCATCAGTTAGTCGCCCTCCTCCTATGCAGCGGAGCAAATAGATTCTCGAAGGGATCTGATGCCAGAGTTGAGAGTTGGCAGCCTGCGGTCTGTGTTTTGTTTAGGCTGCAGAGCATATTTGAAAATTTGAGCCAACATTTAACATTTGGGAGAATTCGAATAAAACGGCAGAAACCCCAGCAACGTCAGACCTGCCTTCACAGATGGCAGCAATTGCCTAGAAGTAACTAGACACCCCCATCAGCTGGGCTGTGCTCTCTTGGGCTTGCCACAGTCCTGGTGCACTTTGTTCATGGGATGACCTAGTGCTTGAGTTTGAGATCCCTTTTCTCTTGGCCCAGGCCACAGAGAAGGTTAAAGGTCAAGTGTGCTGACACCCGGGATTTCTGGTTCCCACATAAAAGCTGTTTCCTCTACCTCACATAAGTAGCCTATCGGGTGTTTTGTTTCCCCAGTGCTGTTTCTCTGTGTTGCCCCCCAGTAAACCGGCTTTACTCTGCATAGCTGACCTCCTCTCTGAAGGCACACAGACCACCCTTTGGGCCTTCTAAACCTCTGTGCCTTGATGCACTGAGCCCTGCACCCCCCCACAGGCAAGTGCCCTCTTCGGACTGAAAGGCTGGAAGAAACAGCTGATGCAAAACACCATTTGTATTGCCTAATAAAAACTCCTGTGGCATGGCGGAGGAAGTGGACCTGCATTTCGAGCATCCCCACATCAGCAGTTGAGAGCTCTCTTCAGTCTCTGATGCGCATTTGTGAGGCCATTGAAATCACAGAATGGAAATTGTTTCCCAGTTTCTCATCTGCAGCTGTCTTCATGGTAACAGGGCACCACCATGTGCTATGGGTACTTAGTGATCTTAGAAATAAACTCATGCACATTCATCGCATTTATTTATTTACTTACTTACTTACCCATCCTAAGTGACTAGAAACAAAGATGCCGTCTGGCTAGCCAGGCCCCAAAAGATGGAAGCAGACAGCTGATTCTGTATTTCTGCTCTCCATATATTTCACTGCACAATCACTGGAAACTTATTCTTCCAGCTACCATTCCAGAACTGAAATCCAGACTTTGACCTTTTCTAAGAGATCAGAGTCTCTGCCATCACTTACCCCATTCCAATGCAGTAACAAACAATTGGATGCCATGACATAGCCGCTCTACCTTTATCCGGCAATGGCTCTCCAATTTGCATGGACAGCCCAGCCGAGGCTCCCTCCTGCCCCAGCTTGTCTCACTCCAGCCAGTTAAGTCTGCAAACTTTAATCCGGTATTTTGCCCCCAATTTAGAGCCACCGAATCTGAATTTCAGAGAGATGAAGCTCTAAGATTAGAAGTGTAGTCTGGTTCCACCACACTCTGGACCCCAACCAGAGTCAGAGGGGTCCTGTGGCTGATGAGAATAAAACTGAATCCCTGATGCAAGGCTTCCTCCTTTGACTGTAAACAGTTGGGCTCCAGGTCCCAGGTCTTACAGCTGGCCCTCTGACAACCCCACCTCCTGGCCACACTCTGGGGAACAGCCATTGCCTGTGTCCTTTTAGCTTTTATGTTGTAAAGCCATCTTTAGTGTTCAAAGGACTTTCTCAGTAATTGCTTATTTATTCCAGGCAACTGCATCCAAGGGCCAAATACACATGATTTGATTAGAAGACCTGGGAGCACATCCTAAACCCTGTTCTATATTCCCTCTATGACCTTTATTGAGCGAGTTATTTCTCCCTCTGAGCCTCAGTCTACCCCTCCATGAAACAGGCAGTCATACCCATCACAAAAGATGGCTTAGCCACTGCAACATAAGATGAGGAGGGAGGTGGAAGGGGGGTTCTGGAAGGGGAAAACATGTACACCCATGGTGGATTCATGTCAATGTAGGGCAAAACAAATAATAAATAAATAAATAAATAAATTTTAAAGTGTGGAAAAAAAAAAAAAGAGTGTCCTAGAGCATTATAGAGGGGGTACATTCTTTCTCTGTGCAGGTTTGTACTTTGATTCTCTTTGATAGCAATGCAGCAAAGAACTAAACCCAGCCCAAAGGATTTTACCTTCTTTTTACTTCCAAGCAAATGCAGTGACCTGCTATGTCTGGATATTATCCACTCTGGTCCCATTCTCTGCCTGAAGGTGGCGTTCCAGATGACCAGGGCCTATAGCTCATGCAAGTCCTTGGTCCATGGCTTGCAGCCAAACTTTTGCCAACATGTTTAACCAACCCCTGTGTGACTAGGAGACACAAGAGAAGTCAAGAGGAGGAAACATTGTGCCCCCAGCTGTTTTTTAAATTTCTGTAGTATATAACAGTTAAGAATGTGAACGTCAGAGCCCAGCTTCCTGGATTTGAAGCCGAGTTACTGCACTTCTTAAAGCCTAGTTTCTATATATATATATATATAAACTAAGAACAGCCATCATGCTGACCTGATAAGAGGGTTTTGAGCATTAAGTGAGTTGATACATATTAAGTGCTTAGAATACTCCTTGGCATGTATTAGGTTGAACCATAAGAAATTACTAACATTGGATGGTGTTTGACATAAGAAACTAGTAGTCTCACATGGACCAACCTAGTTTTAAGTACTTACCAGTTGGTAGCTCTTTTGCTTGCTTTCTGCAGGATGGAGATAGAACCTCAGTCATAGATGGACACTCACAATTTTCTTTTACTTTACTTGCGTCACTCAGGGACAGTCTTTTTCCTTACCAGCATAGAAACTGGAAAGCAAGTAGTTGTGCTTTTCTCCCCAAGGGAGTGCAGACAAGGAATTTGCACATGATCTTTGGTCCCCTTCTGGGTACAGGCATGCATTCTCTCTTGGCATGGTCTGGCACTTCCTTCACTCAAAAGAAGGGAATGTTGCCACATACTACTGCAGGAGTCCTAATCCCCATACCAGCAGTTACGAGGTTGTCTGAGGAGCTCTTGCCTGCATGAAAGGCACCTGTCAGGTAGAAGTACTGGTGCAAGGCGCATATGCAAGTCCTCAGCAGCCTTGGGCTCTCTCTTCGGGCAGGAGCTGGAGTGGCTGCTGGAGATCAACCGGCTCACGCACCGGCTGCTGTGTAAACACATGACCCTGGACAGCTTCGACGCCATGTTTCGGGAGGCCAACCACAATGTGTCCGCCCCCTACGGCCGAATCACCCTGCATGTCTTCTGGGAGCTCAACTTCGACTTCCTCCCCAACTACTGCTATAATGGCTCCACCAACCGGTAAGGGAGTCTCAGTGCAGAGTGGCCTGGGGGTGGGGGTGTACGTGCATGCTAAGTCACTTCAGTCTTTGAACCCTATGGACTGTAGCCCTCGGGGCTCCTCTGTCCATGGGTTTCTCCAGGCAAGGATACTGAAGTGGGTTGCCATGCCCTCCTCCAGGGGATCTTCCCTACCCAGGGATCGAACCGTCATCTCTTACATCTCCTTAATTGGCAGGTGGCTTCTTTACCACTAGCGCCACCTGGGGCAGGAGCAGAAGCAGCCAACTCTCTCAGAGGAGGCTCTTGCAGTATCATCAGGGCCTGGCTCATGGCTAGCTTTGAAGAAGTATTTGCCAGATGCAGGAAAGGGCCTGGGAAGAGTCCACACACTTAACGAGATGGGCTTCCGGTTCTCTAAAGATTTGGGACTTTCAATCCTCTTGAGCAGAGATCTGCCAACTCCAGCCCACAAGCCACCTCTAGTTGTCAACTGTTTTTGTTCAACCCATGAGCTAAAAATGGTATTGATACTTTCAAATGGCTGGGGAAGAAAAAATCCTGAGAAGAATTATAATTTGGTGACAAGTGGAAATTATTTGACATTCACAACGTTTATTGGAATTCTGCCATCCGTGCTCATTCATTTACAGTTGTTTATGGGCACTCTCATGCTACAGCAGAGCTGAGTAGTTGCAACAGAAACCATCTGGCTTGCAAAGCTGAACATATTTGCTATCTGGGGCTTATAGAAAGAGTTTGCAGCACCCTACTCTTGAGGAAACCAAACTGTGTGAAGAGTCCTGGAAAAGGCTGTACTTAGGCTCAACTCATTCTCAGCTTTCTTGACAACTGTTCTTAGCAGCCATAAGCCCAGAGTCGAGCCTGTGAACCTGGACTACTGTGTTCCCGTTTGTTCTTTGCGACCCCATGGACTGTAGCCCCCCAGGCTCCTCTGTCCTTGGGGATTCTCTAGGCAAGAATACTGGAGTGGGTAGCCATACTCTCCTCCAGGGGTCTTCCCAACCCAGGGATTGAACCCAGGTCTCCCACATTGCAGGCAGATTCTTTATCATCTGAGCCACCAGGGAAGCCCTTATGAAAAGGAGACAGGGGTTAAATGGGAGTGTGTCACAAGAACTGTATAGGCAACCGCCTAAGAAACAGCGTGGTTGCCCCTAGTCAGGAAGGGCTCCTGCTCTGTAACCCGTGAAGAATAATATTAGGACCCAGTTAACTCCTACCCCATGTCTTTTCTCCTACTAGTTTTGTCCGAACTGCCATTCCTTTCACCCAAGAACCGCAGAGAGATAAACCCGCCAACGTCCAGCCTTATTACCTCTATGGGTCCAAGGTGAGTGGTCTTACCTGTGTCCTACTTCTGAGAGGACTAGTGAGCAAAAGCAAATAGAAGAGTGCTCCCCAAATCAGAAAGGCAAGAAGCGTGGAGATAAAGAGGCAGCAGTGAGGTCCAGGCAGAAACAACTGCGAATATATTCATCTTTATTTGTTCACAACTAGCAAGACTAGGGGTGAGCGCAGACCTGGCGGGGCTGGGTTCTGGGTGGGAAAGGGGAAACAGGTGAGAGGGTCTCCTTGTCTTGGCGTCCCATCTCCTCCTATTCTCAGTTGATTCACTGTCGTATCGTCCTGTGATTCTGGGATTTTTTGCTCCATAACTATGAGGGATTTGCAGCCAGGAAGCAGTTGGGAAGGTGGAACTTTGAAGGAAATCCCAGATGGCCAGGACTACCTCTGAGAGGTCTCATCCTGTCTCTTTGCTGCTTGGTTCACAATGCCGATCCCGACACTAATGAAGCCTCCCAGGCAGTGTCTGTTCTGGACCTTCAGTCCTTTGCCAGTCGTTAAACAGACATTCCTTAAGCCCTAGAACATGCTGGGCAAGGTCTCCACATTGGAGATTTAGCAGAGATTGAAGCAGATGCATTTCCACCTTCCTCCAGTTCTATTTCCACCCTGGGGGGTGAGCACAGGGGGTCACCCTTCACACAGATTCACCAACACCTTGACGTATGTAGGAGATTGTCTCTTACCCTGCAGGTTTGTGTGGGAGAACGCCATGGAAAGAGTGCAGCAGCTCAACAGAAACAGCTAAAAAGCCTGGGTTCTTTTTTGTGATGGATGAAAAATGGCCACCTCTGACCCCATTTTTAACAACATAAGCACAGATGGACTTAGAAGAAGTGACCGGATAAGTGTAACATGGTTAGACAAGGCGCTCCCCTACGTGTGGAAGCCCTAGTTTGGGAAGTGTGAGGAACCAAGATGAGTGCCCATCACTCCGGCCTGAAGGTGGGAAGGTGGGGCTTAGAACGTCTTAGGCTGTTGCTGAGAGAGAGCTGTTGTCTCCTTCAGAGCAGCCAGTCTGGTCAAGGCTGCTCTCAGGGCACCCTCCCAAACAGCCCTGTGGACAGTTCACAGGCATGGCATGAATTAACAGTGACTCACAAAGGAACTCCCTTTTCTATTCTCTTTTAAACCCTGCTGATGATATCAAGGAGCAAGTCTTGAGTTGCTGTCAAAATGTCTTTAATATCTCTCCAGCAATTGCTAATCTCCCTTTTTATCAAAGAGAGCAGACCCTAAGCTCAGAGTCCTTAGACGGTAATAGTATCCAAGTCAAATTTAATATGATATTGTTTTCATTCTGCTTATTATGTCTCTTTCCTCCTATTTATTATAGCAGAAGGGTGCTGGTTTTTCATTTGGGGAGTAACATGGGCTTTCTTTTAAAATAAGTTTTTTAAATGACTCAATATAAAGAAAATGCATTGTTAATAATAGTACAGGTAGTCTGTGGTTTAAAAAAAAGTGAAGACGGGGTACAAGTGGTGTGCAGTTGGCTGAGAGTAGCAAGATACTCTAGAGCAAAGTTTCTCACATCTTTCCAAAATAATCCCCCCACCCCTGTAACAGCAAAGGAGCCTGGACATTTGCCTCAGCTGACTGAAAGTGTAACTAAAGAGCCTATCTTCAATTAACTCAACAATTTCCTTGAAGTGTGTTTTATTTCAGTCATGTCAGTTTCAATTTCTAACCCATAATATACTAATGGTTGTTTTAATTTTAAAATGATGCTTTTATTTTCTAACTGAGCCCTGCTGCTCTAGATAGACCCTCCTAAGAGATGCTATCTTCCTCCCCTTGCCCACCATGGGGGTATGTGTTTTCCAGCTTGAAAAGCTTTGTCAAAGGGCACTCATCCAACCAGGTAGTTCACAAGAACTCAGTCATTTGAGGGAAGATGAGTGGGTAGTCTACAGATGCATTTTTACAGGAGACCTATTGCATGGAGGCCTTTAAGCTACATGATGTGGGCTGCCTCCTCCCCACCTCTCACTACCCAAAACGAGGCAATGCAGCCTGACCACCTCCCTCCCTCTGCAAGGCACCCACATCATGGACGTGCTGGCCAGCTTCCACCGCTACAGCTTCAGCTTCTGGTTCTGTATCTTCTCCAGAGTTTTTGCGTGGCAGCTCTACCAGGGGGAGCCCCTGCAGGCCCTCCTCCCCCTGACCTAGCCCCGGGGCCTCCTCTGGCCATCTCACCAGCCCATTGGCTTCCTCCATGTGGCCGGCTCTGTAAGACCATCGAGGTTCGTGACACCGGATGCACCAGAACTGGAGGCAGATGAAGGCTAAGACCGCCGTGAAGCAGGCCAACAGAATGGCCATCAGCACCCAGAGGGAGATCTGGGGGTCCACCAGGGAGCTTCCAGCAGCCAGTGGAGTCTTATCCAGGGTGTGGAACATGGTGCAGTAGTGCCTGTAGGGGAAGAGAATCTTCTTGCAGCTGATGCACAGGAAGTAGAGGGTGGAAGGGGTGAGGTGTTCCAGCACCACGGAGCTGATTGTTCGAGGCACCTTCTCCTCGTGGTGGAAGCTGTAGCGAAGATAGCCAGAGAAGATGCTGTTCCAGTTGGGCCTATACATAATATGGTAATAGTCCTCCAGGCAGGGCTCCGAGGACGACCAGGAAATGATGGCTCCTGTATAAGAAACGTTCCCAACCTCGATGTTCATCTTGATTCTGAAACCAGAATCAAAGTGAAGAGTGACATCTCCTCTTTCAGTGTTGATTTATGATAATCACAGCCACTGTGCATTGAGTATTCAACATGGAGACTAATATTGCCCCTGTTTTACAGACTGAGAGATGGAGGCCAGGAGGTGACAATACTCAGCTGGGCATTGCTGAGGAATGGCAGAACCGCAGTTCAGATCAGGGCCATCTCATGCCAAAGCCAGGGGCTTGCAGGCCTAGGAAAGATGCACCCAGATCCCCCAGCCCCATGCTGCCCTGTCTCAGAATCCTTAAATACAGCATGGTTCCCAAACCTAAAAAAAAAAAAAAAAAAGGAAGAGGGGAAAGGAAAAGAAATGAAGGAAAGCCAGCACAGCCTCAGGGCCCCCGTGTTAGTCACCATGGGCCTGTGACCTCCAAGCCAGATGATTGTTTTACCTAAAATTTCTCTCTGGACCTCCTGTTTCTTCCCCAAGTGCTATGAGTTCATTCATCTAGAATGTTCTGGCCACTGTGTTTTAGCCTCGCAGTTCTGTTTCCCGTGGCAAGAGGAGCTTTGCGTCAGTCACTCAGGGGCAGCTCATTTCTACCCAAAGCCTCTGATTGTGTTTTGTCCATTTGTTTGCTCTTTTCAAAGCTGAATTACCCAGGAAATTAGTTTCCCAGGTCAAGATAATCAGCTCCAAGTACCAGCAGAGCTGCTCCTGTCTGATACTGCTGGTTCTGTGACTGTTAACGGTGGTAATCACCAGCCACAGTTAGCGAGCAGTTGCTATGTCACAGATCATGCTAGAAGCTCAACATACCATAACAAATATGCTTTATTCATCACAACCTCTGAACTAGATTCCCATTTTACAGACGAGCAATCTAAGAGAAGCCGTCAGCTAACAAGACCCAAAGCCACATAACCTCTGGATTTCCACGTTTAGTAGTAGAATGTTATCACAAAATGAGGTGCTGGTACTAAGACTGGGTTGCTGCTTTTTCCGACACATCACATGATCCCTCTTCCGACTGCCACCCTCTCACTTTGGTAAGAGTGCACCGTCTTCGAGCTTTTTAGTTTCTTTTTAATTCTGTGTATTTGAGGGATATTGTTCTTCTCCGCTGAATTGCCCTTGAGCTAAAATTCTAGAGACAGCCATAGTCAACCTGTGTATATTCACAGATAGCTATCACCCAGCCCAGTCCTCTGCCCTTACTCTCTCATATGAAAGACAGAGGTTTCATTTCTGATTGCAGCAGCATAGTAAAAAAACAGTTGATCAGATTTTAACCTGAATTGGATACTAAGCCAGACTGGTTTCTCATGAGCTGCTTTCTCTCCTCCCTGCCTCCCTCCAACCTCCTATTCTCATGCCCTTGCTCCTAGAGGAGGTGAGCTGCAGAAAGGTGGCCAGCAGTGAGTGATCTTCAGTGCTTGATTTTCTTATCTAAAGATGACAGTAAACTACAGTGCTCAGGAAGAGGAATAGTTCCTTGCCATGTGGCTGGAAATGTTTTCCCAGAAAAATGGGGAATGAAAGGGACGAGGCAGGGGTGCTCAGATCCCTCTAGGAAGAGAGTCTTTTGCAGAGGAGACTGAGTACCTGCGCTCCCTCCGTGGGTCTCCTTCTCACACACAGCCGTCCACCCCGTCCCAGCACCTGCCACATCTCTACAAATATACTTCCAACCACAGTGAAAAGAGCTTAATTCATTACTTGTGATACAGAGGCAATAGCCCTCGTAAACCCTTCCATCAGGAGTGATGGGGAATCCTGTTTCTTGTCATGAATCTCTCACATCTGCACTGGCTGTCTTTGCAGACTGAGTTTTCCACAGCAGACATTTTCAAAAGCGTTCTGTCAAGATGCGGCATTCACAGCTTTTAGGATTGGATGTCTCCCTGTATTTGTTTTTCTTCCTCTGTCTCTCAATCCCCCCTATTTTTAGCTACTCATATTACCATTGCCTGGCTCTCCTCCAAGCCGAGTGTGAAAGGAAAAGCCATTTCCATTCCCAAGAAGAGCCATGATGTCCCTTACCTGATGCTCGCAGTGATCCAGTTATTAGGCACCCCTCAGAGGCAGAGTGGATCAGAGCCCAAGGATGCTGCCTTCTTCCCTCCTCTGCTCTGGGCTCTCTGGGCTCTCCTTGATGTCTCTCTCACCACTGTCTCAGTAATTGCACTGTCGCCCCCAACACTCGCATTATTCATTTCTTCAGATCAGCATCATTCACCATGGCAACCAGCAGGCATCTGTACACACGATGTTTCAGTCTGGAAAGGCTTTTGCTCATTGAGAGGAGCTCTGATTCCTCCAGCCAAAAAAAAAGGCAAACAGTTCTCTCCATGTTGATCCTCTGAATGAAACTAATTCCTCAAAGGCCCCTAAATTGTCTCTGTAATAAGCTAGCTATCATTTTTACCCCTCATCCAGACCTTCTTTGGACAGTGGTTTCAAAGGCAAAGATGCCATTCCCTGTTTTCCCACAAGTAAAAATATAATTACTTCCTCATCCCCACCAACCCAACCCACCACCACTCCACCTCTCTGTCCTCTTATTTCTTTATTTTTGTCTCCTGAGGCATTATCTAGTTGTATGACATTGGTCAAGATGCTTTTATTCTCTGGGCCTCAGTTCCATCATCTGTAAGGCTAATGGCTTGGGCTGGATCCAGATGTCAGATAGAAAACATGAGTGCCACCCCTGCCCCAGTCCTGAGCCTATGTGAGGCACGCTTGCTAAACCATCAGGACACTTGTCCTGAGTTGGTTTGAGTGTTCCTCGACCCCACCCCACCAAATTCAGGTCTGCCCAGAACCTCAGAATGTGACCTTTGTTGGAAGTTGAGACTTTGTGGATTTAATTAGTTAAGGACCTAGAAATGTTATCATCCTGGATTTAGGGTAATTCCAGTGATTGGTGTCTTTATAAGAGAAAGGAAAGAAGGAGTTATACACAGCGAGATGCAAAGGGTAGAAGCCCATTGACGTGATGCTGCCATAAGCCAAGGACTGCCAGAAGCCAGGAAGAGCTGGAAGATGCAAGGAAGGGTTCTCCCCTAGAGCTTTCAGAGGGAGCATGGCCCTGTCAGCACCTTGGTTTCAGGCCTCTGGAACTGTGAGAGATTAAATTCCGAATGTTTGAAGCCATCATGTTTCTGATAATTTGCTACAGCAGCCCTTGCTCAGATGGATCTAGGCCTGAATCATGTAACACAATAATAAAACACAAGCTAGGTGTTTTTAAAAAGTCATCTTTTTTCTTCTTGGCTTTTGGCCAAAGTATCCAAGTGAACCCACGAAGGTCTCCTTTTGATTCACATCAGTAATAATCAAAAAGTTATAAAAGCTTCCCAGTGAGTCACAGACCCTGCCCAGGCCAAGGGTCTCTGTGAGACATGGGGTGTCGGGATGCCGGGTGTCCGTCAATTAGACACTTGCTCTGTGCTTCCTGTGACATTCAGTCTTCCCGGGTGTCTGGCTAGAATCTGCTGTAATGCGTGCTAATGGTGAGTCCCTGCAGAGCTTCACAGTGTCCTCCTCAGAAAGGCGAGTGCAGTAGTTTGCAGATGCCTTTTGAAAAGGTTATTTTGAGAAAAATAAAAATACCAGAGTTAGGGGATCTGTGGAGTGACAAAATGAAGCTCAAGCCTTTGCCACCAAAAACAAGAATTTATTTTTAATGCTCCTGGATGGCATTTTTCACACTGAGCTTTTTATTTGAGATGCTGAGACACTGGGAGCATGTGAGGCCTAGATGTCCTCTTGGTTCACAGATCCCAAGAGAAGGAAAGGTTTCCCCAGGCCGGGGGACTGATGAGTGGCAGAGCCAAGAGGGGAATCCAGGTCCAAGGAACCCTGACTCCAAGGCCAGGGCTCATCCTGCTCCCTTGGGTCGTCACCATCACCAGCAGCACCTAGAGCACCCAGTGAGCCCTTGTGGGTGAGACATGTCACATGGTTACACTCGACTCAGAAGATCGCACCCAGCCAAGCTCCTCACTGTCTACACCTTCAGGGTGCAGTCACTCTTCTGCAGTCACCTGAATGGTGGCCTCTTCAGCTGTCAGACCGGGGGGCCTCTGGTTGGTTTACACCAGCAGTAAGTCACTGCAAAGGAAACAGCCAAAAGTGGGGTCCCTGCTCCCTCCCTGATGGTGGCAGTGAAGGCACAGTGCTAGGGCATGCCCTGGCCCCAAAACTAATTGCCACCCAACGGCTGAAAACCCCAGGCTGGGTTCAAATCCTGCCTCTATGGCCTTGGACAAATTTTCTGACTGTCCTAGGCCTTGGTTAACTCTTCTGTAAAAGACAAATATTAATATGACCCGCTTGATGATGTTGGAGCAGTGAGATGAACCCATCTCTGTAGTGCTGGGCTTAGGAATAGTAGCTCTTATTATTTAGAAGACAAGGTCCTTGGACACAAGCCATTGCCTAAGTTGGCTGTAGCTTCAACCAAGGGCTTTGATGGACAAGGTGTGCCATCTGCATGATGCTTCCTTCCCTTTCTCTCCTTAAAACAGCTATATTTTTTAAATGTGTGTCCTCATTGTATATAAAAAGTATCAAAAAGTTCAAAGACAGCAGTCAAACACAAACAACTCAGAAATAACCACTGAGAACATTTTGATGTGTTTTACGTGTTTTTTCTCATTTTCCCCATGGGGAACTCTTTGAGGTAGGCCCTCTTACCATCATTGTATAAAGGGAGAAACTGAGGCTCAGAGGGATTAACTAACTTGACAAGTATCACAAAGCTAGGCAGTGGCAGAGCAGGTCCCTGCACCGAGGTCTGTTGGTCCAGACCCCAAGCTCCCAGCCAGCCTCTTTGATGCCGATCTCCCCTTTGGGCCGATCTTCAGTCAGTAGTGGTCAACAGTAGCTCTTTGCCTTGTGGTTGACTTCTCCGAGAGCTGGAGACAGGACTTCGCGATTTGGTGGATTCCAGGGTGATGGGAACAGGCAAGAAACTAAAAGATCTCAGAGGGAATATCCAGTTACCTGAAAGGAGCAGGTAGAAGCAGGGAGAAATCAACTACATTTGAGAAATATAGTCCACAAGTGTTTCTTCTTCTGGAATCTGGAGTCCAGGTTCCCCTGCCTAAGAGCTGTGTCACTTAGGGTTAGGGGTAATATTAAATATAAAAAACCTTTAGCAACTGGTCACCAAAATTAGTATATGAGTCAAACTTGAAAAAATGTTATTCTCTAAGTGAATTGTAGAGTTCTATCATAAAACAGCCTCCCAAGTGATATAGATTGTGGCACAAATCGTTTCCTAAATTATACCAATAACTTCTTAATTGTGCTTTGGTCTTTAGAGATTGGTGGTGTGATCTTTTGTTTGATTTGGTTGTTGGTGTCTAAACAGTGCCCCAATGTGAGCTTGATTTGACCTTAAGGAAATTCATTCTACACTTGCAGTGCCTCTCCATGAAGCCATAGTTGTTGGGGTCTAGAAACCAGGGTTTTGCTGCAGCAAGCTGGGTGCATCTCAGCCTGCTCCATACCTGGGCGCCAGCACTTAACTTGGGGCCCAAGCAGGGGAATCTGCCTTGGCCCCACAACACCATCAGCAGCACCACACGATTTCCTGCCCCTACCCTGCTACCTTATCTGTGGGGCACCTCTCCCAGGCTATACAACATTATTTATCCCCCAGTCCAGAAGAATTTTGTTATTTTGGCAGTTGGTAGATATGGCAGAATATCATCTTATATTTCACTGCAGGAGAGTCACTTCACTTCACTTGGGCTTTCTGACCTTCCTTGTTTTTTTTGGTTGCACTGAGTCTTCGTTGCTGTGCATGGGCTTTCTCTAGTTGCGGCGAGTGGGGACTACTCTTCATTGCAATGCATGGGCTTCTCATTGCAGTGGCTTCTCTTGTTGCAGAGCATGGGCTCTAGGGCATGCAGGCTTCAGTAGTTGTGGCACATGAGCTTAGTTGACCTGAGGCATGAGGAATCTTCCCAGACCAGGAATTGAACTCATGTCCCCTGTACTGGCAGGTGGGTTCTTTTTTTTCTTTTTTTTAAATTACACACACGTATTATTTATTGCAACATTATTGGACAGTATTTCTCAGGGAAAATCAAGTGATGATAACATAGATAATCAAAATAAAGGTCATTTGATAGATAATAAGCAAACACAGGTTATCATGTATGCATACTCTAGGAGAAGGAAATTAGGGGAAATACTCTTAAAAGTGAATATGAAGTGTAAGATTTTATATATTTTAATATTTATCGAGCATAGGAAGATGATATCTCTTTTTTCTATTGTCTACTTTTTAATTTATATTTATTTTTAATTGATTGATGATTGCTTTGCAATATTGGTTTGATTTCTGCCATACATCAACATGAATTAGCCATAGGTGTACATATGTCTCCTCCCTTTTGAACCTCCCTCCCACCTCCCACCTATTCCCACCCCTTTAGGTTGTTACCGAGCCCTGGTTTGAGTTCCATGAGTCATACTGCAAATTTCCATTGGCTAACTATTTTCATATGTTAGTGTATATGCTTCCATGCTACTCTTTCCATTCATCTCACCCTCTCCTTCCTCTCCCCAGCCCTTGTCCATAAGTCTGTTCTCTATGTCTGCATCTCCATTGCTGCCCTGCAAATAGGTTGATCAGAGGCATCATTCTAGATTCCATAGATATGCATTAATATACAATATTTGTTTTTCTCTTTCTGACTTACTTCACTCTGTATAATAGGCTTTAGGTTCATCTACTTCATTAGAACTGACTCAGATGTGTTCCTTTTTATGGCCGAATAATATTCCATTGTGTATATGTACCACAACTTCTTTATCCAGTCATCTGTTGATGGACATCTAGGTTGCTTTCATGTCCTAGCTATTGTAAATAGTGCTGGCAGGCAGATTCTTAACCACTGGACCACCAGGGAAGTCCTTCACTTGGGCTTTAAATTCATCCTCTGCTAAATGGGGATGATTGTATCTGCATTACCTGGTTTCAAAGGCTGCTTATGACCCCCAAAGATACTAGATCCTAATCCTAGACCTGGAAATGTTGCTTTATTTGGGAAAATGGCTTTGAAGATACGATCAAGTGAAGGATCTTGAGATGGGAGTATTATCCTGGTTTATCAGGATGAGTCCTAAAGGCCATCACTAGTGTCCTCATAACAGAGAAGCAGAGAAAGGCTACATACACAGATGAGAAGGCCAGATCTCAGCAGAAGGATTTGAAGATCGCCATTAGTGATGCGGCCACCACCCAGGGACTGCTAGCAGCCACCAGAGCTGGAAGAGGCAAAGGAACGGATTCTTGCCTCAAGCATCTAAAGGGAGTGTGGCTATGCTGACCTTGACGTTGGCCCAGTGATACTGATTTTGGGTTATGACTTCCAGATCTATGAGAATAAACTTCTGTTGTTTTAAGCCATAAGATTTATGGTAATTTGTTACAGCAGCCATGAAGAAACAAATACAACTGGACAATTACAAAGGAATTATGTAAAAACATTCATAAACAGGGAACTATGATACACTTGTGTATCATCATATGAGTATAGATTTTTTTAAAAAGCAGCATCATTGGCATCCTCCAAAAAACTTTGGGCAACTCTAGATATTGTAGTATTGATAGGGTATCTCAGAACAGGAGGGTTTGGTTCCTGTTCTCCCTCTTGCCTTCTCCAAAAGACTTTATTCATGGGACAGAAAACAGGAGAAGAGTTATTTCTTAAGATCTCTACTTGGATCTTTCAACCTCTGAGGCAAGAAGACCAAAAAGATACCCCGATGTTGGAGAACCAGCCCTATGGCTCACCAGACGTCAAAAAGGGACAGACAGAACATCAGCACTTTTACCCACTCCCTAGCAATGGATTCGAACCTGTAACTTAGGATTTATCAGTTCTTTCAATCATCTCATTCTGTGGTCTTCCCAATAAGAATGACATTGCCATTTTATTCATTTACCTGCATCCTCATTTACCTGCAGGTTTTAGAGTGAAGCTCCAGCTCTCTCCCTCTCTCAATTAGAGAGCTATGTTTGTGTTGGTGGGCTGATGGCATTCAAATTGCTCAAGGGACATTAGAGAAATTGTAAGTAAAACAGGAAATTAGAAACAGTTTTAATTCCTCTTGGGATCTCTGAAAACAGCAATTGTGATTCCAGAAAGCAGAGATGCAAATTGCTTGCAAATTTGATTTGCCAAATAAACAGGCTTCCCTGTTTGGAGTGGTTGGTCTTGTTGATCATCTGGTGAAAGATAGACACTTGATGACTAAAAGTCCATCTACAACACTTCTGGATGGTTAAAATGGTAGCTTTTATGTTGTGAATATTTTACCACAATTTTTTAAAAAGTCCTCTTATAGAGAATATTACAGTGCCCAGAATCTGCCAGATCAACTCAGCTTTTTTTTCTCACCTTAAAATGCTATTTCACTTTTAAACAAATATGCATCTATGTCACACATTGATATTATGGCTCCGATTCCTGAATCAGGATTATTTCTTGAGATCTCATAAAGGTATCTATTCTGAGCAAGATGGTTTTAACCAAGCTTAATTTTAAGCAAGACATCCTAAACAAGGTACATAATTAGTTTCTACATGCAGGCATTGATTGTAGCCCAAGTCAGTTAGCAGGATTGGTTCTATATAAGAGATCTGTAGCAAGTTTCCAATGTCTCAAGTCATGTTGCATTCCTGTTTTTCCTTGCCAAACCTCAGAAAATGCCCCGGCTCCCATATTCCCACATTTTCTCAATAGGGCCCAGCCTCCTACTGAACCAGCAGGTCAGATGGGTGCCCTGTGGGTGTGTGCACGTACTTTCCAGCATGCATGTGTGTGTTTCCTCCTGCATGGGTGTGGTGTGTTGGGGGGGGGCAGTTGGGGAATGAGGGGAGCTTGTTCACTTAGAAGGAGGATTTGAATTCTGCTCATTTCATGCTGGTCCTTCCTGAGCTTGGGCCATCAACTGAGACCTGAATGGTCCAGACCAGAACCCAAAAGTAATAGAGGAATGTCAACAAGAGGCCTCCTGTGTGTGGGTTTGTAAGGGGGATTTTTTTTTTTCAGCCCTGTGTGTGATTAAACAATTCCAAAATTATTCTTCTCTGCTTAGAACTCTGGCGAGAGCTGCTGAAGAGTTTCCATCTACCTAACTACATTTTTATTTGTGCTTGCCAGGAGGTGCCGAGGGAAACTTGTATTAGAAGCTCATTGGGTGGGAGTGGCAGTTTAAGGAGGCTGCTAAGAAGGATGAGCACAGGGAAGACCACAGTGGAGCTTGCATCTGTCAGGGGAGTTAATAGCACATCTGTTCCCACCCTCTGTCCCAGGCAGAGCTCCCTTCTGACATCCCTGTGTCACGTGTCTCAGTCTCCATTCAGTGCAGTCTTTTGTCGGACAGCTCCTATTTTTATAATGTTCCAAATATTGAGCAAAATCTGCATTTTTTTTTGGTATCTTCCATCAGCTGGTATCGACTGTGCCCCCTGTCACACCTGTCCCCGTGTAGGATATACACTGTGTTGTACGAAATTTTACCCCATAGATATACTCTCCAGATTCAGAGAATCATGACTGTAGCCAAAGCATCTGGGAGAAATTTGATCAGGAAGCTGTATTTTCTTAGTCTTTACTTTCCAGTTACCAAAGGAAAGGAATATGAAGGGCTGTTATTTCAGCCAGCACTTCCAGGGTGCCCGGTACCATGCTAAGAGCTGTATATATGTCACCTCATTTAAATCTTGTACAATCCTCCCAGAGTTGGTATATTATCTTTACTTAGGGAGTGAAAAAACAGTGAACATGTTAGTTGCTCAGTCACGTCTGACTCTTTGCAACCCCTTGGACTGTAGCCCACCAGGCTCCTGTGTCCATGGGATTCTCCAGGCAAGAATACTGGAGTGGGTTGTGACATCCTCCCCCAGGGGGTCTTCCCGACCCTGGGATTAAACCCGGGTCTTCTGCATTGCAGGCAGATTCTATACCATCTGAGCTACCAAGGCTAAGAAAGTTTAAATAATTTGCTCAGGATCATCTAGCTAGTAAATTTATGGAACTGGAATTTGAACTCAGGTGTGCTCACCCCAGTAAATTACTCTGGACTCAGACAAAGCAAGAAAAGAAGTCAGAGAATCATACAGGGGAAGAAAGTAGCTGATTGCTTTCTGTCCCCTATAGGAATATCCATTTGAAAGTTCCATGCTGCTCAAAAATTCCCTTCACAGGATATTTGAAAAAGACACTGAATATGCTCAGAGCTTCACTGGGTTCTGAGGACAGGCCCAGCTCCAGGTGGGGAGGGTGAAGAGGAAGCTCCCCTGGGGATGAGTCCATGTGGTACCCCTCTGACTGTGAGCGCAGCCCAGCCATCCCTCTCCTGTGCCCGTGCGGGCTCAAGCTACAGCCTCTTTGGGAGGAAACTCAAATCAGGTTTTTGTTTTTTAATCTTTGAAAGCAAATGTTGGGAAGTGAATTAGACTATGATGTAACCCAGTGGACTTTTTAATTTACTTTTGTTATTGAAGTATAATCATAGGCAATAAAATGCACTGTCTCTGTTCAGGATGCTGTAACAAGAATACAGTAACTGGGTGGCTTAGGCAGCAAAGATCTCTCACAGTTTTAGAGGCTGGGGAGTCCAGGATCAAGGTGCCAGCAGGTCCCATGTCTGATGAGAGCCCACTTGCTGGTTTGCAGACAGCCTTCTTCTCCTAGTACATGTGGAGAAGAGAGAGGAGGTGCAGGTGGGGAGGGAAAAAAGGGAGCGGAAGGGGAGGGGAAGAGGGAGAGGGAGAGAGCATTTTCATGTGTCTTCCTTCCAAGGCACTAATCTCATTGATGAGGACACCACCCTCATGACTAAATTACCTCCCCAAAGTCCTACCTCCTAATACCATCACAATAGGGATTAAGATTTCGACAAAAGAATTGGGGGGTGGGGGCACAACCATTTAGTCAATAACATGCACAGATCATGTGTGCATATAGCTTCATGAGTTTTGACAAATGTATACATGTGTGTAGTCAAGAACCCAGTTACCATGTGGGACATTGCCATCATCTAGAAAGCTCTTTCCTTCCACCACCAGAGGGAGGCCATGGTGTGTCTGGTGTTTGTGTTTTTCCCCCTCTCATCCCTGGAGAGGGAGCAGGAGACTATGGAGTGGGCTTTGATTATAGAGCCAGAGCTGAGATGCACTCACTTGGGGGTACCTTCTGCCCCGTGTGCCCTGGTGCCCCACTCCCCTCTTTCTGGTCCCTGCCTACTTGGCAAGGTGGCCTGTTACAGGACACTAAAATGGTTTGCTCCACACACAGAAAGTTATATGGCCTGGCTCCATGGTTGACTATATCAAACTCAACAATTCATATACTCCAGGATTTGCTGATCATCAGCCTCTGTGAACATCATGCTTTTAATCAGTTATATTTTCCCCTCCCCACATAAACTGCTCCTGCTCTACCCCATTTAAAAATCTTTACTAACTACCTACAAGGTGTCCCTCCTCTAGGCTCAGGCAGAGTTTTACTGTGACAACACACCAGTGTTGAGTGCAGAGCGCTGTTTTTTCACACTCTGTGCATATATGCTCAGTCACTAAGTCATGTCTGACTCCACCAGACTCCTTTGTCCATGGGTTTTCCAAGCAAGAATACTGGAGTGGGTTGCCATTTCCTTCTCCACTCTCAAACTCCAAGCCTCTCCATATATAGGCATTAACTTAGCAAGAGAACTATTATTCAGCCTGTTGGATGAGTGGGCTTGTGATTCCTCACGAATTCTTATCAGTGGACACTCTAATTGTGTTCCTCATGTATCCTTGTTATTAGAGGGTACCATGATTGTGATGCTTGTTCCTGAAGTTTAGAATATAGTAAAACATTCTTGATGCAAAACCTAGGCTGAACATAATCGAATCTTCCCTGATGGCTCCAGACGGAGCTGCGAATCTTGCAGAACTCCAGAAGCACCATCACAGTTCCTTTTTAATTCATGTAGGATTTCTAATTAGCCAGCTAATAGATTATCAGATGTGGTCTTTCCATATTTGCATGCTCTGTATACAAGATTTTTACAATTCCAGATAGGAAAACTGTACTCATAACTAAAGTTAGAAGTGAAGTTTTTTTCTTAAAAAAAAAAAAAGTTTAGGGTTTATGTAATAATTCCGCTTCCAAAGTTCACCTTTGTAGGCAGAGGTTAAAAATATGGGCTTTGAGATCATAACCACCTGGGTTCAGATCAGGGCTCAGTTACCTGTGAACTGTATGACCTTGAGCAAGCTACTTACCACCCTGAGCCTCAGTTCCCTCATCTGTAAAATGGGGCCTAGAATTGTACAGATCACAGATCACATACATGGGTTGTGTGAATTAATTGAAAATGCACTTGGAGGGCTTCATGAAGGCTGGCATGAGGTGCTCCATAAGTGGCAGCATTTCAAAACAAAGTCAATGGTAACTTCAGTGTCTCACCTAGCCAAGTGAGACCAACTCAGAGCCCTTTATTTTGGTCCTGTATTCTCAGACAGAAAGACCTTAAAGAGATTCCACTAATTCAGCAACAGCATCTCATGGGGTCCAGAGGACAGTGGAGATGGCCCTTTAGTGGTCAGGGCTCTGGGCCCTCAACCAACACCCAATCAGAACATCTCAGCTTTTGTCTGTTTCCTGTACTTATTTCTGTGACATCTTTCTTTTTTTTATTGCTACTCGAAAAGCTTCAAAACCAGTGTTCTAATCCAACCCACTCATTTCATAGATGAAGAAACTGAGGCTCAAAATTCCTGCATGGTTTTCCCACACGGTCAGCAGTGGTCTCCTGCCCCCCAGGCCTCTTTGTTCTCAAGACCCCACCCTGTGATAGATGAAGACACCTCGAAGTAGAAAGAAGGCAACGATGAATCAGCTATTGAGGTTTCACCAAGGTTCTTCCAGTCAGTTCCTAGCATTGAAAATGCCCCTAGAGAAAGAAAAGCATGTGTTTTACCCTCGCCCTGTGGCTCAAGAGTGAAAGTCCTGGTTTCTGTGTGGACAGTCAAGTGTAGCATGAGTCCTATTTTATAAAAAGATATTTGCTTGGAGGTCCTTTCTCCTGTTCTGTTAGGGAACTGCTGCCCCATTAGATGCTCCATCCTGTGGTCACTACCACCACTCTCTTATTAGCATCTTGCAAAATGTATTCATAGGGGTTCCCCAGTGAAAGAAAGATGTCAAGCTTCTATCCTTCTATGATTGAAACACCTCCTGCCAGGACTCACATAGTGTGCGTTCAGTTCTCTGCCACTGACTTGGCCACATCCTCTGTTTTCCAGCCTCTCAACATCGCCTACAGCCACATCTACAGCTCCTACAGGAACTTTGTGGGGCCCCCACATTTCAAGACCATCTGCAGACTCCTCGGTTACCAGGGCATTGCTGTGGTCATGGAGGAACTGCTGAAGATCGTCAAAAGCTTGGTGAGGAAGGGGCCCTGGGATGGCCCCGGTGGGGAGCAATGAGGCCTGCTTTTACTTTTTACCGGGCCTGAAAAATCCAGTAACAGGCTCTTCAGCAATGTCTGTAGGAATCACCCAGGGAATGCTTTGCCCTTGTCCCCTGATTCCTCTCACCCTGTAACATTTCTTGCATTTTCTGACCTGCGTTTTTTTGCCTCTCCTTTTCTGATGCCGAGCTCACTCCTAGAACTTGGTAACTGAATTCAGCAATCTTGACTTTGACTTTAAGGCCTACTGGTGCTAGTGGTAAAGAATCCACCTGCCAATGCAGGAGACATAAGAGATGCAGGTTCAATCCCTGGGTGGGGGAGATCCCCTGGAGGAGGGCATGGCAACCCACTCCAGTATTCTTGCCTAGAGAATTCCATGGACAGAGGAGCCTGGTGGGCTACAGTCCATGGGGTCACAAAGAGTCGGGCAAGACTGAAGCGACTTAGCATGCATGCACACAATGACCGCTCATACCCACTTCCTGTGCTGCATTATCTAATTTGAGCATGACAAATCCATGACACATGTGCTGCCGTTTTTTCCACCCACACCCTTGACAGATATCACTAATCAGTCACCACGCTTCTTCCCCTTGGGATTTCTTGCTGAACACTGATACTGGCCTGGAATTGTGTATCCCTTTGCCATCATTCTGTATCCATACCAAGTATGGTCATATGAGCATTCATTTAACCAGGACACTGCTGCAGCAAGGCTTAAACATTTAACTAAGATTTTCTTGGAAGTTTGAAATGATGAAAGAGAAAAATAAAGTAAAGCATATCTATTTCAGGAATAGCAAGCAGAATTCGTCTGCTAACTTTAGTCCTCTGATAGCAACTGTATATAATGAGGGGTTGTTCTAGGTTGTGAAGCTAAATTTAAAAAAGAAAATGTGGTAATTGATTAAAGGTGTCTACCACAGACACGGGAGGGATGAATGAACCATGAATTTTCTGTGCATAAATTAGATGATATGTCAATATTCATAGCTCCCTGGTCCCATTTCATCTTAGATCTTAGTTTAGCTCTCAAGTAAGTGCCCCAACCCCAGGAAGGACCCCATGCCTAGAAATTGCCCACCCCTTGAAGTCTGTGAGCCCAAGGGAATAATGAGAGCGTCCCCTTTTCTGTCTTATAAAGGCCCATGTTCCGTTACAAAGGGCGATGGGGCTGGCCCACTCCCTTAGGAGAGACCCTGCCGGTCCTCTTAGGGAGCAGTGCCCCACTGTCTTAGGCAGCTTGGGATGCTATGACGCATACACCATAGACTGGGTGGCTTCAGTGACAGATGTTTATTGCTCATGGTTCTGGAGATTGGAAGTCCCAGAGCACAGAGCCAGCATGTGAGGACCGTCCTCCTCCTCCACAGACAGCTGCCTTCTCACTGTGTCCTCACGTGGCAGAGAGCGTCTCTCTTGCTCCCTCTCCTCTCTTCTTTTAAGGCATTAATCCCTTCATGAGGGCTCCTCCCTCATGACCTAATTCCTTCCCAAGGCCCCATCTCCAAATACAACCGTACTGGGGATCAGGGTTTCAACATATGTTTTTTGGGGGAGACCAGATATTCAATCCATAGCACATATCCACAAGTCTCAGCTGAACCCCTGTACGCCCCCACTGCCCCACCATTCAGCCCTGAGACACTCATATGCAGCAGCCGTGGATTATTCACTCATCTTGTACTCTTCCTTTGTCAGCTCCAAGGGACCATCCTCCAGTATGTGAAAACACTGATCGAGGTCATGCCCAAGATATGCCGCCTGCCCCGGCATGAGTACGGCTCCCCAGGTGGGTGTTGGGGAACCAGGAGCGGGGTGTGGTGATAGGAAACTAATCCAGACCCATCCCACGGTGGAAGGGGACTCTGGCAATCCACCTTGAAGTATTTGCTTCTCTGACATGGCAGCAGGCTGTCACAACACTGGGTTTGCACCCTCTCTCTGCCACTAAATTGTTCCAGACCATTTTTAATCCCCTTGAGCAACAGTATCGTCTTCCATCAGTGAATGTAAGTGGTGCCTGCTGGGCCTGCTTCACAGCACTGCCGGGAGGCTGGAAGAGGTCCGCAAATGTGAGAACCATTAAGTCGTGAGCAGGGAGGTTTTGTTGTAAAGGTCTTCCGTAGCCCAGCATATCCACATTCCTTTCTCCATGTGCCTATTTGGAGAGACTGACACCCCAGGCATGGTGTAACGTGACATTTCTAAGGTAAGTAAGGAAATAGGAGTTTTAGCCACTCAGTCTCTGGGCAGAGAAGTAAGTCTTCCCCTTCCTAATAGTGACAGCACCTGGAATGAATTTGAAGCCTGGGGGATGGGGAAGGGTGGAGACTATGAGTTTGGTACCAGGTGTTTTTCCTAAATACCAAGATGTCGGGTGCTGGGTCAGTGTGAGTCAGAGCAGGAAAGGGCTGGGGCCGATAGCTCTAGTTTTCATTCCCGGCTGCCCCGCTTACTGGCTGCATGACTGTGGAGATGCCACTTACCCTCTCTGAGCCTCGTCTGAAAAGAAGGGTCACGGTGCCTGGTCCAGGGTGTTTTTATGAGTGTTACATGAGCTATTGCAGATACAGTGCTTAGCATGACCCTCCCACTGACCCTCCCCCTGCACCTCCCAGGGATCCTGGAGTTCTTTCACCACCAGCTGAAGGACATCATTGAGTACGCAGAGCTCAAGACCGACGTGTTCCAGAGCCTGAGGGAGGTGGGCAATGCCATCCTGTTCTGCTTGCTTATCGAGCAAGCTCTGGTGAGTCCTGAGCCCCAAGGAATTGGCATCTCCAGGCTGGAAGGGTCCCCCCACCCCAACAGATGCCCGAGGCCCCTCCAGCGCATCCTGCCTGGGAGCCCTGCCGCTCAGCTGTGAGCTCTTCCAGGGCGGGCATGCACTCCTCTCCATTCCATTCAGACCTCTCTGACGCCCAGATACTGGGAGAAGCAGGTCCTGGAGTCAGAGGGGCCTGGCTTCCCTCCCATGCCCCCCTCCACTAGCAGCAGGGCCTCGGCAGTCTGTCAGAGTCTGGGTTTCCATTCACTCGTCAGACACAAGATAACTCCTGGCGACCACAGGCCAGGCACTGCACTGGGGGGTGCAGAGGAGACCTTCCCTGAAAAGTGTCTGCACGGAAACGATGTGTTTACCGTCAGAATAAGAGCTGTGAGGGACAATTGCCAGGTCTGAAGGGAACACAAAACCTGGTGTGGTCTTGAGGCCAGGGAAGGACCCCCCTGAGGAGGGGACCTGAAAACTGATTGTGAATTGGCCTCGTGGAGAATCAGGGACAGCTGTTCCGGGCTGAGGGGCGAGCACGTAGTGCTTTCTTCGTTTATTGTCGTGGAAGACAGGGGTTCTAACCCTGCAAGGCAGTTTAAAGGCTGCAAGGAGGTAAGACATGAAAGTGAAAGTGGCTCAGTCGTGTCCGACTCTTTGCGACCCCATAGACTATACAGTCCATGGAATTCTTCAGACCAGAATACTGGAGTGGGTAGCCTTTCCCTTCTCCAGGGGATCTTCCCAACCCAGGGACTGAACCCAGGTCTCCTGCATTTCAGGCAGATTCTTTACCAGCTGAGCTGCAAGGGAAGCCCCAAGACATGTAAAGTAAGAGCTAAATAATTGCTTGAAGTTATGCTAATGGGCAAAAACATGAGTCCCTGTGCTTCTGCATCTTGGGACCACACAGAACTTGTTCGTGACTTGGCTCACAGAAGCTGTGTTCTCCACACCCTCCCAAGTGCTCTCCACTCGGCCCTGGTCCCGTAAGGCATCCACAGGTGGGCCTGGCCCTCTAGGCACAGGGTAATGGGCATAGCCGGTGCTGTGGAAGGAAAGGCATGGTCCTCAGGACACAGCAGGAACATCTTTCAGCATCCATTCCTGCTGCCCTCTGTCCACACACACACATTCAGCTGAAGGGTATTGAGGACCTGCTCATTGCCGGGTGCATCCCTAAGTGGCAGATCAGTGGCCATGAATAAGACAGACCATTTTTATTCCAGAGAGGGTGACGATGGAAGCAGTAAACAACCAGAGATGTGAGTGCAGATGGTAGGTGCTGTGAAAGAATAAACAGGGAAACGGAATAGCTCAAGAGTCACAGGTGCTGGGAAGCATGTGCTGCTTTTGGACAGGATGAGGTCTCTGAGAAATGCCGAGAACCCTGGAGTGAGCTGGTGTGAAGAAGCAGAGTGGATCAGGTTGGGGCCTCAGTCCTGGGCTGAGGGGGCGCCTCAGGAAGCCTTGGGATGCTGTGAGCAGTTGGGGGAGTGGATTCTGATTTATTATTTTAAAGGCCCTTTCGCTGTTTGGAGAAGCGGCAGCCAGGAGGTGAGTGAAGGGCCAGGCTATTTGCAGTCGTCCAGTTTGGCAGGGTCGTCTTGGAGGCACAGGGAGAGGGGCAGAAGGAGGAGGAATTTGGAAGGAGGTGAGGTGAAGGTAGAGGCGGCAAGGAAGCAAGGAGAGCCCCAGGGGGTGCCGCCTCTGGACGTGTGAGCTGCGGCGAGCCGGCCCCGTCCGCACCTCGGCGCCTCAGCTCTGCAGCCAGGGATCTGGATCAGCTCTTCTCTCAGACCCTTCCCGCCTGACAGTCTCTGAAACACGGTCTATTTTGTGAGGAGTAATAGCTTCTCTGTTCCCCTCGAAATGGACTGAGTGTTCCTCTTCATGGTAACAGGTTTTTAAACATGGTTCAGTGGGCCTGGTTGCTATGGCAACATAGCAGTCAGAAGTCACAAGGATAAGACAAACAGCAGAAACCACTCAAGGCCTCAGGAAGATGAGGAGACGTGCAGGTGGGGGAGGGCAGGTCCCTGAGGCCCCAGTTCCCAGCGTCTTTCACAAGCACTGTTCTGCACGAGGAGCATCAGTTAACTTCCGCTGTACAAACCCCCAAGAGGCAGACTGTGGACGAGGCTACAAGGAAAGGAAATCCTGTCTCAGGCATCCCTGGCTGCATGGTCAGTTGCAGATACTACTGCGGTCAACAGAACACTCACATCAAAGGCCTTCAGAGCTAAGAGAGACCTCAACAGTTTATATGGCCCAACCTCCTCTATGCATAAGTTAGGAAAGGAGAATCAGAGAAGGTGCGATTCACCTAAAGTCACACAGCACATCAGTAGCAGAGGTGAAAGAACAAAAGCGTGGGTTTCCAGGACTGATTGTCTTCCTTAGGGGAGTGTGAGTGGGGAGGAGACATAGCAACAATCAGGGCTTGGGACTTCCCTGGTGGTCCAGTGGTTAGGACCCTTTGCGCTTCCACTTTGAGGACACAAATTCAACCCCTGGTGGGAACTAAGATCCCATGAGCCACGTGGGAAGCTGTGAGCTCTGTTTTCTACTTAGACAGCTGGAGAAATTCCCAAGATAAGACAGTGCTTTCTGAGATTAGAATGAGGCAGGAGCTTTTGGGAACTTTTTAATTTATGAAGCCAGAATAAATATTTAAATGACATATTGATTATTCTTATTAAACAGGAGGACTAATAACAGAAAAAAAAAGAGAGGAGGAGAAAGGGGGGAAGGAGATTACATATGTCCATAGAGGAAAGGCATTTAAACTGGAATGTCCATCCAGTGGAAGACTGTGTAACAGTCAAAAAGAATAAAGCATGAAGGTGTCTTTGTACATACAACACAGAAAATGGTGAAAGACATAACAATGAGTAGAAAGAAAGTGAGTTCCATGATAAGACACACAGTATGCCATACAAGCAAAATAAACAAACAAAGCCCACAAAATAACCCTGCAGTGGGGGAAAGAAATCTGGGAAAATCATCCTAAATAGTTCAGTCATTTTTCTCTAGGTATTAGAGAGGGAGCTAGTATTAGAGGTCAACAGAGACGTTTGCTGTATCTGGAATGTTGAATTTTTTATAAGGAATATATACTCATATATTATCATTGACTAAAAGTTAATTAAAAAATACAAGTAGTATATCATAGTTTCAGGAAAACTGAAAAGATACAGAAAAGCATAAGATGAGAAGCCTTTTGCCCACTGGTCTCTTGTATTCTTCTAATAGCTTTACAGAGTTTTGTCCCATTGTGGGGTCTATATCTGTATATATGTACAAATACCTTCTCTTGCCCTGTGGCTTGCCTTTTTAAAACAGATTATTAATATATCATTGATTTGTAGATGGATGGAATATAAATTGAAAAGATTGATCTCCTGGACAAAGATATGTATTCTGTAAGTTCAGTGCTTATAAAACATTAAGGATGCAGTAGCAGAACAGAAATGCATACACCTGCGGGGTGGGTTCTTATTTGCTCAGTGTTTTTAATGAAGGTCTGATAAGCATGCTGGCTCAAACAGTAAATAATCTGCCTGCAAGGCAGGAGACCCGTTCGATCCCTGGGTTAGGAAGATCCCCTGGAAGAGGGAATGGCACCCCACTCCAGTATTCTTGCCTGGAGATTTCCATGGACAGAGGAGCCTGGTAGGCTACAGCCCATGGGATCGCAAAGAGTCGGACATGACTGAGCGATCTTCACAAGGCACAACAAACACAGAGTAAATTCAGTTGACCCTAGAGCAGTACTGGGGCTAGAGGTGCCTACCCTCTCTGCAGCCAAAAAATCATGTGCAACTTTGCAGTCAGCTCTTTGTATCTGCCGTTCCATATCCATGGTTCCAATCTGTAGATTCAACCAACCATGAGTTATAGTACTGTAGTACTTACAGTTGAAAAGTATCTGTGAATAAGTGGACCCATGCTCTTCAAACCCATGTGTTCAAAGGTCATTTGTGTATGGAGTATGCGGTATTCTCGCTGCATAGACTAGTTGGATCATCTATTTTACTGTGGATGGATGTTTTGATTGCTTACTGTTTGATACTACTATGAATAAAGATACCATGAATGTTCTTATATACTTCTTTTGGCAGATGTATGCTCTCAATTTTTAATTATTAATTTTAAATGAATAATTATTAGTTTTATTAAATCATTACTCTAGCATATACATCTTTTTTTTCTTTTTATAAGGCCATTTTTTATTTTATTTAGTTATCTATTTTTTTTGGCCATGCAATGCAGTGTGCCGGATCTCGGTTACCCAACCAGGGATCAAACCTGTGCCCCCTGCATTGAAAGTGCAGAGTCTTAACCACTGGACTGCCAGGGAAGTCCCCTGTGTGGTCTCATTTTTATTGGGTAAATACCTAGTAGTGGAATAGCTGGATTGATGTGGAGACATTATGTTTAGCTTCAGTGGATACTGCCAAAAAGCTATCCAAGGTGGTTGTACCCGTATATACTCTGTTCAGCAATGCGTGAGAGTTTTAATTTCTTCACATCCTCATGAACAGTTGGATCGTCTGTCTTTTCAGTTACAGCCGTTGGTGGATGTGTTGTGATATCTCACTATGGTTTTGATTTCCCTGATGACTAAGGATGCTGAACTTTCCATATGGTATTCCCATTTGGACAGTCTCTCTTGTGAAATGTTGTTCAGTATTTTTGCCTATTTTATTACTGAGTTATCTTTTCCTGTTGATTTGTAGCCATGATTTATATACTGTCTGTGAGTGTGTTAGTCACTCAACTGTGTCCAACTCTTTGCAACCCCATGGGCTGTAGCCTGCCAGGCTCTTCTGTCCATGGGATTCTCCAAGCAAGAATACTGGAGTGGGTTGCCATTTCCTTCTCCAATATACTGTAGATACATGTATTATAAATATATTTCTGTGGCATGTCTTTCGATGAACGGAATTTCTTCAGGTTTTTTGTATTTCATGTCTACATTTTCCTGTGTGGTTGATGCTCTTGTAACTTGTTTAAAGAGATCTCCCCTATTCTTAAATCATGAAGATAAGTTATCTTCTGAGAATTTTAGAGTTTAGCCTCTCCAGGCTCAATAGACCTTTAATTCTATTATTCACCTGGAATGGATGTTTGTGTTGAGTGGGAGGTAGAAAGCCAACTTCATTTCTTTCCCAAGTGGCCTCAGCACCACTGATTGAAAAGCCCTCTTTCTCCCTGGTCTGCAGAGGTAGTTCTCTGTCTGTCATTTATTAAGTGTCCACAAAGGGCTGGTCATGGGAGGCTTTTAATGAATACTTGAGTAAAATCTGAAATGAACCATATTTGTTAGGTATCTATTTATAAACCTATTCTGTTTTTAAAAGGAAATTCTATTACTAGTGACTAGTATCACCTCTACTATCTTTTACTCTGAGAAATCATAAGGGAAGTATTCCAGAATGCGAACTTTTGGTTCAAACTTTGTGTGGTTTTCAAGCCATCAGCCCACTGTTTGCTATGCCAGCGCACACCAGGAGAGGGCCCTGTTCGTTCACGGGAGCAAGGGAGGCCTGCATCCCTGCAGAGGAGGCAGCCCTTCTGTCTGCCTTTTGCTGCTGGACCTCCCGTCCAGGACTTGAGAGTGTTCCCTGCCTTAGGCCCTGTTGTTTATTTAATTTCTCATCCTAATAACTAAGCCATAGTCATACTGGTCAGTCATGAGAGCGTTACTTATCTTTGACAGGAATTGAGGACAGTTCAGCCCCAAACTCATAGATCTGAAGGCAGGTCAGAGGTGCGAGAGTTGTCAGGGGCCATCCAGGGCAGTTGTCTCGACCTCGGCACCACTGACATCAGGCACCAGATACTCTGTAGTTGGGGGTACCTCCTGTGCGTGGCAAGTTGCTGAGCTGTATCCCTGGGCTGTGCCTGCTAGTTGCCAGGAGCACTTCCACAGTTGTGACAACCGAAAATGTCTTCATCTACTGCCTAAACCCTCCCCCTTGTTGAGAACCACTCATCTGGTACAATCCTAGTTCCACAGTTTGCAGATAGGAAACTAAGGCCCTGAGAAGGACAGAACCTTCTCAGAGCTGCAGCTACTCAGCTAGTGCAGGAGTTAAGACAAGAACCCAAGACCCTCACAGTTCAAGTACTCAAGGCCAGAGAGCTGCTCTGCTGAGCTTTGCAAATTGCTCTGTTGGCTTTTGTTTTATTTTTGTTTTAGTTCCAGCTCCATGTCTGACCCCTCTATTTCCTGCTTCCACTATGTAGTCCATTTTCTTTAATTTTGCTTTTCTCACTGCATAACTGAAATCAATTCATTGCTAGAAAATAGAAGTTCAGAAAGAAGAAAAGAAAAACCATAGTGCCACACCAAGATAACCATTGTTCACATTTCAGTGTGTTCACGTTCCAGCATATTAATTTTCCATATATATATATATATATTTTTTTTTTTTTTTTTTTTTACTTTGTTTGGTTATAAAAGTAGTAGTCACCAAGCTGAAAAGAGAGGTTACCTCTGTGAGGTGTGATGCAGGCAGGAACAGGTGATATGAGTCCTCTATACTGTACATTTATTGTTTGAATTCAGTGCAACAAGATTTATTGTTTTTCTTCCTTAAAAGGAAATACACCCATGCTTAAAAAATATACACTGTCCTGATGCATGGGAAATCAGATGCAACCCCCCCCCACCACCACCCAACTCAAACTCTCACTCCATATTCCCACCTCTATTTGATCCATTTGTTTTGCCCCTCAGCCTGAAAAAAGACACCCCCAGCTACACAGAACATGGATGCTGTCCCTACATCCAGGCACCATCAAGTGGCTCCCCTCGGCTTGAGTGTATGCGAGTTTCTTCCAGCCCAGACCCTGAACCCAGTGGCTTTCTTGGTTGGAAATGAGCCAGGATTTGTGGGAAGAAAAGCAGAATCTTTGCAAGTAGGCCCCCGGCTGAAAGCTGCACACGTGACTGTAATGTGCAGCCAGGGAGGAGAGCCCCTGTTCTACAGGTTGTCTTCTCAACTAGTGTTGCAAGAGAGTAGCCATTGACATGTTGTCACGATTCTTGCCGTATCTGCAGACCCCTGCTCCTGTTATTTATGTAATAATTGTATCTAAAATAACTTTTTACCTTAAACTTCTTTTAAAAGGAAACTTCATATCATTTCCATTTAAAAAAAAAAAAACATTCTCTCTTGCTGTCATTAGAAAGCAACCAAAATAATAAATCCAATCAAAACAAAAGATGATGACATAATTCTAGTTGCTGCCTGCCTGGGCCCTGAGTGAGGCCTGCACATTTTCTCTGTTAAAAACAGACATTAGCACATGTTACAGAAGTGGGAAGACCTACTGCTTCCAGATGGAGACCTCATCATTGAAGTTGTCAGAAAGATTAACAGGAAACTGAAAAGGAAAAAGACATTCTCACTGTGACTCCCTGTTATGAAATTCCACTGCCCTGGACCCCCTTGTTTCCCACCCTTTGGAAAATGCCAACCTTGGGAGACGCTGACATGCATTTGTGGGAAGGGAAAAGCTGCTCTCTGGGTCAGTTTCTTGGCCATAGATCTTTCCTAGTTGACCAGACATGGTTCTAATCTAGAATAATAATAATTCATTTTCCCCTTGATGATTCAGGGGCTAGGGGAAGGGGTGGAGGGTGAGCCATAGTAATATAGAGTATTTTCATTATTCAAGTAAGGCATAGCCTGGTGGGGAAAGACCACCCCCGCACACACGCATAACCAGATAAAGCTAAGTTACTGATTTATTCAGCTAGGGCTACAGACAGCTCCTGGAAGTGATGGAGTGGGAGCAGATGGAACAAACCTCAAATGAGCTCTCCACTGCACCTGAAGTCCCCAGGGAGGGGCTGGAAGCTGCAGCCCATAGTTTGCATACAGAGGGCCGTGGTAGATGTGGGAAGCCTCATTTCATGACTGTTCCACAGGCCCTGTATCCTTAGGGCTTAACATCAGTTCGCAGGAAGTACTGACACTGACATCTATATGCATCCTTATAAGGGAATGTTTAGACGGCTGGGCCCTCCAGTCAGGCCCGGTCCGGCCACCCACAGCCCGCGGGAAAGCCAGAGCCGGGATTCCTGTGGGGTGCTCCACCTCAAGTTTTCCAGTTCATTTCTCCACTCTCACTCGACAAAGACAAAACAAAAATGTATCCGTGTTATTGTCTTTGTTGTCTCGAGACTCAGAACGTTATTTAAGAAAATACTGTTTTGAGAATGGTTTGATGCTTCCCCTTAGGAAATCAGCTAAAACGGGTACATAGTTTTTCACCCATAAGCAGAGCCTAAAGGTAGAATCTAATGCTGTTCTACATGAATCTGACACATTTAAGAGGATACGTTTTTTTAAAATATGTATCCTGAATCTTTATGATGTCCGTTAACCAAGAGATAGCAAGTTCCCAGTTAGCCTCCTAGAGTGAGTGAGTTGGGAACATGAAGTTTTGTGGTATTTAATGGAAATCCCTCATAGTTGATCAGTTTTAAATTAAGTAAATAGAAAAGGAAAATATTAAGACTGAAAGCAAAATAAAATACTTATCCCTTGAATTTTTATGTGGGTTTCTTTCAAAAGTATTTTTGCATCCTGACTCCAGAAACCTCTTAATTTTTACCTGCTCTATTAACAGAGAGCACTTTTACAGTAGCTCTTGATTCTTACTTATCATCTAGAACTGTAATACGTTAGTGGCTGTCCTAAGCAATAGGAATAATAAGCACTGGTGTGGCACTTTGGTAAGTGTAGCAGTTGTCACTCAGTAGCCCCTCCCAGGGAGGACCCTGTGCAGAAGCAGGAGCACACAGCAGTTCCCAAACGAGAGAATCATTAGGGTACTTTTTGATAGAGCAAGGCTTTCCCTGGTGGCTCAGATGGTAAAGAATCTGCCTGCAATGCAGGAGACTTGAGTTCAATCCCTGGGTTGGGAAGATCCCCCCTGGAGAAGGGAATACCAAACTCTAATATTCTTGCCTGGAGAATTCCATGGACGGAGGAGCCTGGCAGGCTACAGTCCATGAGGTCGGAAAGAGACAGACACAACTGAGCGACTTTCACTTTTCACTTGGTAGAGCAACTGCTTCATCTCTACACTTTAGAAAACTCATCATGATGGGATCCTGGATCCCCAAAAATTGCTATAAAAAGACTCCTTAAGAACAGTCAGGAAATGCTAGTATGTTATATGATATCAAGAATTTTTGATGTAAGTGATCACAATACTGAGGTTACATGGGAGGATGTCCTTTTTAGGAATTGTGTGCTGAAGTATTTAAGAATGATTGATGCAGTGGCTTCAGCTCGCTTTCAGATGATTCAGTAAATCAGAGAGTCAAAGCAGATATGGTAAAATGTTCACTAGGACTCTACATCAAGAGTATAGGGATGTTCGTAGTTCTTTCAAATGTTTTGTATTTCATATGTCTGACATTTTTCAAACTTGAGGGCTGTGTGAAGGAAACTGCATCATAGAATCTGGAAAATTAAGAAAAAGGGTCATGGAGCAGACAAGGTCATGAGGTATAAGAAGGAAGAAAAGTTATAAGAGGTTCTTTTGTTGTTGTTGTTTTTAGCTACTTCTGCTAGTTGGTGAGATTTATTCTTAGTAACATAAGCCCCAGAGCTACTTCTGACCTCATTTTTTAAATTTATTGAGGCATCTGCTAGTGCCAAACTCAGCCACGACTCTCATGCTGCCCATCTGTTTGATTTGTGAGCAGGAAATAACAGTTCAGGACCATAGAAAGCCAAAGCTGGGGAAGCTGGCCAGTGTGAATTAGGAGGAGGCCACTCAGGCTTCTGAGCGCTGCTGGGAGCACACCCAGAACAACACGGTCAGCTGCCCTCCTCCCAGGATCCATGGGGGTGAGACCCTCCCTCTGCTTCTGGGTCTTTGAGAGAAAAGAAAACAGTAGTGCCTTTTCCCTATGCTCAACTTAAGAGACATGTTTCCGTGCAGCTTCTCTGATGGTCTCTCTGCCTTTCCATTCTTGCTCTGTGGGCAGTTTGCTAGTAGGTAAAGCATTAGGGAGATTAAAAAAAAAGCTGATTTGCCCATGTAGCAGCAAAAAGATTTTCATACCATTGTAAACCAGATCATGCTACTCGCCAGCTTCAAATTGACAGATAGCGTCTCATTACTGAAAAATCTTTATTTTCAATTTATCAAGTATAGTTGATTTATAATGTTTTGTTGATCTCTGCTGTCATTGGTACTAAAAATTCGAAGTCCCGACTTTGGCCTTCGAAGTCCCAATAATGGCCCAGATTATTCAGCCGTACCTTTTCCTTCAACCCTGTCTTTCATTGCCACTCTCTCCCTGGCTACCAACCTGACCCTTGAAGGTCAGGCTGCTGCTGCTAAGTCGCTTCAGTCGTGTCTGACTCTTCGAGATCCCATGGACTGCAGCCTACCAGGCTCCTCCATCCATGGGAATTTCCAGGCAAGAGTACTGGAGTGGGTTGCCATTGCCTTCTCCAGAAGGTCAGGCTAGAGATGAGAAGTCTGAGGTTCCCTGAAGACCTGCATCAGGACCAAGGCTGACTGTTACTGTCCTTGGCTTCTACCCTAACGCTTGGTGACATTTACCCCCTTGGCATTTATAATTCAGGGGCAGCCAGAGCACCCCCAAAACAAAGCATCTCTCCTACTTTCTGTCACAGTGTCTGAAATTCTCTTATTAGGGGCTTACTTTGTTGATTTGAGATGTTCTTTGATCTTTAGAAGCCAGCTAAAATACCAAGTCCACTGCAACTGTTTGGGAGATAGATAATGCTGTGAAAGCCAGTTCTTTGATGGATATTCACTTGCCAGGTAATTCTGAGGAGTAGGAAGATCACTCAGGAAAGGGTATAGTGGAACAAAAAGACCTCTTCCAGGCATAAACAAAAACAAACCAAAGAAAAACACTGAAGTAGAAACTCATAGAAACTCTGTACTGTGCTTGGTGAGATGCTGAGAGTATGCACTAAGTGATAAAAAGAGTTTACAGAAGAGTGCTCTTTTATATTCCATTCTTATTTTAAGATATACGCTTAAATGCTTTATGCATGGTAAAACCTGGCTGGACAGACCCCAGAAGGTTATCAATGATGACCCCCTGCATGATGAGGTTATAAATTTTCCTTTTATAAAAAAAAGTATCTTCAATTTCTATTTTTTCAAAAATAGCCAAAAAGAAAGGGGTAGAGTGACAATTTTAAACACATATCTAATGTTCTGCACAGTGACTTTATCTAACAGTACTGTATTGCATACTTGAAAGCTGCTGAGAGAGTATATCTTAAATGTTCACAACAATAAGAACAAAAGGGGTAATTGTGTGAGGTGAAGGAAGCATCAACTAACCTTATTGTGGCAATCATTTTGCAATATATATGTGTATCAATTATTGTGTCATACACCTTAAACTTACACAATGTAGTATGTCAATTATATATCAGTGTATCCAGGGAAAAAAGCTGTGTACGCTAAATTAATAGTTTTTCAAAGGATAACCTAGAGGCTAAATTAAATATTGGGTGCATTTCCAGAAGAAAATGACAAATGTCCAATCAAATAGCACATGGAAAGTGATTAAAATGCCGTTATTGTTGGTGGCTCTTGGAATTCAAGGTTAACAAATCTGTAACCTAAGTGCCAGTGCCCCTATTCTAACCTAAGGCAGATGTTCATAGACCACCCTGCTAAGTATGAGGTCAGAATCCTCTCCAGGAGCACCCACTGCCTCTCAGTCATGGTTGGTACTTGAGATGACCCCGGGGCCATCACTAGCACATATGTTGCCTTCAGGCAAATCATGAAAAGGTATCTTTTTTCAAGATCTTATGCCTTCTTCTTTTGCAATATTAACTTAATATATTGATTTTTTTGGAGACCAAAATACGTCTGTTGGAAAATCATTATAAATAGCCCATGTCTGATGTCTACCATATGTTTGATACCCCCTAGGATGGGATATCATTGGGTAGTATACTATCTTCATAAACCATTCACAGCAACCCTGGGTGATACTTTTTCTTGTCATCTCTACTGGAGATCCACCTCCTCCCCTAAAATAAATCCTTATCACTCTCCCTCAGAAAGAGTGGTCTGAAACCCCTGGAAATGGCCCAGTTGTCCTGACATGCTAGCACTGGAGTTTGTCCTACTTTGGTATCTAGGAGGCAACCGAACTGCCCGCTTCCTCTTGGTCAGTTGTACAGTCCATAGAAGAAGGCAATATGGCAAGACATAGGATGCTAACTAGATGTTATTAGCCAGTCAGCTGTTTCCATTTCTAGGCAATGTGATGGAAGGAAAACTATGGGTCTTTGTTCCAATTAAAACCCAGACTTCATTCCATTTTTTCCCAGTCCCTGAATTTGCTAATTTCACACTTCAGTGATTTGCCATGAGCGCAGTTCCCTGGGGCCTTTGCTGTTGCATTGCAGACTATATTGCAGCCCAAGCCTCTCCCTCCCAACACCTAGCAGTTTGGGTGTGCAATCCAGTGATTCTGAAGATGTGTCCTAGGTGGCACAGTCCACTGGGCTTCATGATGAGTTTGGGAAACTCAGAAGGTGAGGGCATGTTCCGCCCAGCAGATTCTAACTGGTCACTTAGAGTTTTGAAATTAGTGTTTCCTACTTGAGACGTGCTACAGTCACATGGGAATCCTCATGCCTTGATGCCTCTCAGGAAAGACCTTGTTCCATCCAAGGCTGTAAAACTCATTGAGTGGAGTGCAATCAAAGAGCAGGGTGAGGTTGTTTTTAGAGAAGATGATTGTCCTATAGGCCCAGCGACCATATTAAATAAGAAGTATTACCATATTTATTTATACTCTGCCTATATCCAAAAGAATATGCAATACCTTATAATTAAGAAATTGTTTCACTGAGTCTAGAGACCATTACACGGAATAAGACCAAAAAGCATTAAGAGGCAGAGGAGATGACCAGGGCATGTTATCTAAGGCTCTCTCAGCCCAATTTCAGGTTGATTTCCCTGGTACTCTCCTGGACAGGGTGTATCTCTGGACTTAGAAATCTAGGATTCAGGTCTTACCTCTGTACTTGACAGCTGTGAGCCACTGGTGGTTTTTTGCTGTTGTTGTTCAGTCGGTAAGTCATATCCAAGTCTTTGTAACCCCATGGACTGTAACACGCCAGGCTTCGCTGTCCTTCACTATCTCCCAGAGTTTGCTCAGATTCATGTCCATTGAATCACTGATACTATCTAACCATCTCATCCTCTGTCCCCCTCTTCTCCTTTTGCCTTCAATCTTTACCAGCATCAGGGTTTTTTCCAATGAGTCACCTCTTTGCATCAGGTGGCCAGAGTATTAGAGCTTCAACGTTAGAGTATTCAGGGTTGATTTCCTTTAAGATTGACTGGTTTGATCTCCTTGCAAGTCTCTCTCCCTCTCAAAGAGTGTTCTCCAGCACCACAATTCAAAAGCATCGATTCTTTAGTACTCAGCCTTCTTTTGGTGCAACTCTTGCATCCATACATGACTCCTGGAAAAACTATAGCTTTGACTATACAGACAAAAGGGAAGTCTCTATTTGTCATAGCTTTCCTTCCAAGGAGCAAACGTCTTTTAGTTTCATGGCTCCAGTCACCATCTGCAGTGATTTTGGAGCACAAGAAAATAAAGTCTGTCACTGTTTCCAGTTTTTCTCCTTCTGTTTTCCATGAAGTGATGACACTGGGTGCCATGATCTTAGTTCTTTGAATGCCAAGTTTTAAGCCAGCTTTGTCTATCTTGGGTGGCCCTGCACGGCATGGCTCGTAGCTTCATTGAGTTACACAAGCCCCTTCGCCATGACAAGGCTATAATCCATGAAGGGGATGAGCCACTGGGGAAATGATTAAATCCCCAAGCTGCTGGGGCTAGGTCCATATTTCTCCAGAGCTTTTGTATGAAATAAGGTTACCAGAGCCGCTTCCCTCCTCTTCCCACAGCGCAGCAAGGAGCTTTGACTTGCCGTCCCTGGAAGTCCCCTAATACGGAGGGGTCTGACTGCCAGCAGCTCACCAACCCGTCCCTCCTTCACTGCTCTGCATACACCAGCCATCTCATCTCTGATCTCATCTTTCCTCTGTCTGTGATTGCATCTTTCCCCGCCCATCCTCCCAGGCCCATCATTACCTCATTCCCCCAGGTCTCTTGTTCAGCACACACTTTATCAAACGCCTATTCTCTGCAAGACACTTGGTGTTATTTCTCCCTCCTTTGAGTCTCCAGAGCCCTTGGTTGCCAGTTTCTTTTGAACCTAGTGATTCTGTTTATTTCCCAGTCACAAGTGTCCTTAACTCTCTTCCTCCATTAAATTACAACTTTTATTAAAATCTAGTTTTTCCAGTCTTAGCTGTCGTCATGTTTCCTGCAGCATCCAGGCCCCACTCTGGTCAGAAAACAGTAAGCACTCCGTGAATGTTTGATTAACTGAAGGGAGGAAGGAAAGAGGTAACACTCAGGGCATTCTGCCCCACACCTGGCTGGAAAGGTGGCCTGCCATCCCTGTTCAGGTTGTGTGCTGGTAGACGTGGATGTGCCCAAAATTTATCAGTCTCCCCTTCATCACAACTGCCACTGTGCACTTTCTCTTTCTTTGGTCTCATAGAGTCAGAGAAATTGAAATATCTGGAAAAATTGGGTCCCCTGGAGAAGTGCCCACTCACACCTCGCACTTGTGTATTCCTTTCCCCTGGAGTCTATTCCATGCTCATGTTGATGATTCCCAAGTTTAGGCCCACTTTGTGGACTCCACAGGGCCCTAGGCCTTATGTCTGCTTGCCTTTTAGACATCTTCTCTTGGATATCCACAGAAAAGCACCTTGCCCGGATCTGTTTTCAGCTTCCTCCTGCCTGCAGCCTTGCTGTGTCTTCTGACCCTGTGAGTGGCCCGGCACACGTGTCTTTTCTCTCTCTCTGCTGACACATCCAGTTTGCATTTGGGTCTCTGGTATCTGCTTCCCACTCTGTCTCCTTGGCCACTACTCCAGGCCTTGCTATCTCTTGCTTGACCTATTCCAGCACCCCTTTTGCTCCCCCACCCCACAACCTCCCACCATGCTGTCTTTCTCTCTTGCAGCCAAAAGGTGTAACTACACATGGGATCATGCCACTTCCCTGGTTAAAACCATCAGGATAGCATCCAAACATCTAAGCAGAGCTTACAAGATCCTGCTCAGCCCTCTTTCCTTATCTCATGCCACCTTCCCCCAGCACTGAAAGCTTCAATCTTATTCAACTGTCAGCCCCTGTCCCACTGCAGCCCCTGTCCCTCTTGCTTTGGGGCCTTTGGCAAGTGCTGTTCACTCTTACCTGTCCAACACTTAGCCTTGGTTCACATCTCAGCATTTTCTTCTCCAGAAAGTCTTCCCCATCATCCTCCCCAGTAGTCTGGATCGGTGGCCCCTATTACATATTCCCACAGCTCCCACATACCCAATAAGCACTTACTAGAACTGCCCGTGTTACTCACTTCCCTCCTCATCTTGGTAAGAACCATGCATTAGGTCTGCCTCACTTCCTATTGTAGCTTCACCTCACAGAGCAACTTGGTATAGCAGATGCCTACTATTTGCTGAATGATTGACTTAATTTCTGCTCAGGCTGCATCCTAGTCAGAATGAAAGTGTTGTGAGTTTGGCACCTCCTTGTTTGGTCTCTAGATAATATTATACCCATGTTCTCTGTAGTCCTCTGATGGCCTTTCAGAGCAGGTGAAGCGCAGGTCCTGCGTGTGGTTGGGCCCTCTAAGAAGACTCTTGAGGAGATTCTTCTCAGATTCTTCCTCAGAAGCACCCTGGGCTGGGGCTGGATTAAAGAGCCCAGCCTACAAACAGCTTGGTGGGGACCTGGATGAATAAACGTGCTGATCAGTTTTTAAAGAGAAAACTACTGGATACTGAAAGGGCTTGGAAGACTCCTAGATGCTGAATCTTTCAACCGGACTTTGCAGGATGGGCAAGAATAAGTAGAGTGTGGTTTGGGAGGGGGTGGGCAGAAGGGATTTATAGGGATAGGTTGAACACATGAGCGGTCCGGTTATTTACCTTGGAATCACACCAGCAGAACTTCAAAAATTAGTTGCTGCAGAGAAATCATTTACACAAATTCAGGATAGAAGTAACCTCTGGATTTTAGGAAACAGAACTGTCAGTTATTGCCTATTTTTTCAGCTAGAGGATGACATGAGACTCTTCATTCTTTTTTAAACTGCATATGTATGTCAAAGTTTTTGTTTTTTTTTTTTTTTTAGTTGAAAGAATGTTAGTTGGTAGGACCAAAATCCCAGTAAATAAAGCAAAGAATATATGTATAATGCAGGGGGAAGTATTTCAGGCTTCCCAAGGCTTTGGCTGCATGGGTGGCTATGGAAAAGCAATGGGTGTGAAAGTGAGGTGGCCCTGGGTCCCAGTATCAGCCCTGCTCCTTCCTTATCACTCTGTGGACCTGGTTGGGCACTCCATCTCTCAAAAGTCTCAGCATCCTTGCACGTAGGATAGGGATTATCAGACCTGCATCACAGGATGTTTGGAGGGGTAAAGCAGAAAACGGGTACAAAGCACCTGGTGTCCAGCCTAGGGAAGGACCCTTACAGACCATTTAATCCAACCTCTTCATTTTGTTTCCTTTAAAGTGTTCTTAATTGCACATGGTAAATAGTATGAATGAGCTTATGATGAAAAGCTTTATTGGCTCCACTGCACCTCCCCCCACCTGCATCTCCATCCCCAAGGCAACCTGCTTTAATCATTTCTGTTTCTAGTTCTTCTAGTTGCTATCTCCATAATGCGTGGTAATATGAGGTTAACCTCTATTTCTTCACGATCAACTTTAAACAATGCTTATTGACTCCCTAGTTGTAAAGATGAAATTTTAGATCATTTACATCTGTTCCCTCTCTTCCTCTCAATATTTGATTGTGTCACATTTTTTATTTATATTGTCCCATCTTGTAATCAGAAACAGTATACTTACACTTCTTCCAGTAACATTATTTAGTATCTTGACTCTTTCCATGAAAGATGAGGAAATCAACAGACCTCACTTCCACTTCTAGACTTCTATCTCCTACTTCCTGTCGGCTGCTCTTTTACTTTTATATTGTCACAGCTGTATTTTCTGTAACATTTGTATTTTGCTCTTTATCTGTGATTTATTCCTTAACTGTAGCCTAACAAAAGAAGGAAAAAACCAAAAGCAAACACTTTTTACATTATTAATCAAAACGAGTATTGTTCTGTGCTGGACCAAGTGCCATGCTAAGATTTTATTTCCTTCCCTCTGATTCTAGCATCAAGACCTCCAAAGCTCCTTATTGTAAAATTCAAAAGTACTTTCAGAGTTTCTTCCAGTTTAATTTTTTGAAGTAACATATGTATAGTAAGTAATATTTAATAAATACGTACAAGTAGCCAAAAACAGGGAGGAAGAGAGAGAGGAATGGAAAATAAACACCTGAAAATCCTGCCCTGTGGAACATTTCTTAGAAGTGTTCACACAGAGTAATCAGTAACATTGAAGACAAAATTTTTCCTGTAGTGATAAGGGAAAACATCTAGACCTGTTGAGAAAACCCAGCATAGGAGAGATTCTGTCCTAAGTCTAAATTCCCTTATGTGCCACAGACTTTCAACTTTTATTCCACATACTTATTAAGCATTTGCTATCTGCTAGTTACTGTGCTTATTCCTGGTAATAAAATATAGCCAAAAATAATCATTGTCCCTACCTTCATGAATGTTACATTCCAGTAGAGGGAGGTAGATATTAATCAAATAGTCACATATAGACATGTACAATACAGACTGAGTTCAAATGCTAGAAAGGAAAAGAGCTTGGTGTTTTGAGGTCATATATCAAAGGAACCCCTTGGGCAGAGAGGTATTGGAGGGATCCAAGAAGTCTCCCTGGAAGGAATGATGCTTAAATTGAGATCTGAAAGAAGAGTGGGGATTTACTAAGCAAAGGTCAGGGAGATAGGTTAGTGAGCATTCCAGAGAGAAGGTAGAAATTCAGTGATGAGTGTGCAAACAGTGGGTTCAAATAACAGAAAACTACTGTCACTGGTGCAGAAAGAGCTGCTGGGGAGAGGAGTTGGGAAGAAACCCACTCTGGGTGGCCTTCATAGGCCAGGGGCCAGATGGTTTCCTAGTAGGATGGAAAGCCAAGTGTGACCCTTTAGAATAGAGACTGGACGAGAGTTGGTCAGCATTAGCATAGGTGCCTCCTGTGAAGCCTGTTCAGATCCCTGACGCAGGCCTTGTGTGCTCTGAACTGGGCGTTTTTATCAACTATGATGGCCTCAGCTTATGAATGCCAAACAAATACCTTCCACCTTGCAGGGTATGTAGCCACCTCATCATGCAAATGACCACATAGTTCATCCTTGGGAACCTTCCAGACAATGCTGTCTCACCTCTGTGAGGAAACCACACCCTTCTCTTTCCTCACCTTCATTAACAAATGGCATTACAAGGTAGAGAACTCATAAGAAGCATGCCAACAGGAAGCGCCCCCAAACCACCTCTGGTCCTGAAGGTTGCAAATATGCATTCATTTAATAATTATTGCAAGACTGTTATGTATTGGGCACTGGAGATAAAAAGTAGAAATAGAGGCACTCAACATTCCTCCCTTTAAGGAGCTCATAGTATTGTAGTCAATGTGGAGAGAATTCAAGACATAAGGACTTACTGGTCATAGGAGGTGAGGAAGAGCGAGAAAATGAGCCCCAGGTCTTAGACATGGACAGATGAGGTTATCGTGCCATTCTAGGAGCAAAGGAACCTGAGATAAGAAAGGGAGGAGGTCAGCTTTAGAAATGTGAAGCTTTGGAAATATCTAGCAAGGAGGTAGATATCCAAATCTGGAGCTTGAAAGAGGCATCCGGCTGGAAATAGAGTTGACAAATCAAAGGCAGTGCTTACAGACTTGGGAATAGATGAGACAGACTGGGTAGAATAAAGTGAGAAGAAAAGAGGGACCTTGGAGAAAACCAACATTTAAAGAATGGTTAGAAGTCAAACCTGCAAGAGAATCTAAAAAAAGGGAAATTGAAATAATGGGGCCCAGCAGAACTCATTGTCATAATGCCTAACACGTCAGGAGGACTAACAGTTGTCCACTGCACTTGGTAAGAGAGCAGTAATCCCTGCCCGAGCCATTGCCATGACATGGTATAGCATGCCGTGATTGTTTTGTTCGCTGTGAAGGAAAGTGAAGACTAGGAAATGGAGAGAGAGGTAAAAGGCTCCTATAAGCTGCTTGGCCCTGAAAGGAGGAAAGAAATGGAAGGGTGACTGAAGATACAGGCTAGAAAAACACATTCAGTAATACTCTAAAGAGCAGAACAAGGATATTGAATGGAAACTACTGGGAAGTTGCTTTGGTTTAAAACTCTAACCATTACAGTTTTAAAATGGATTGGGCTACCTCCAGAAGCACTGAGATCTTGATTATCGGAGGTATCAAAGAAGACCCTGAATGTTATGTTAAGAAAGAGTAAGGTGTTCAATCAGTAATCTAGGCTTCCACTGTAAGAAACTGGAGAAAGAAAAACAAACCCCAAACAAGCAGAAGGATGGGCATAGTAAAGATAGAAACAGAAATCAGTAACATTGAATGCAGAAAAACTATAGGTAAATATACATGAAACTAAAAGCTGTACCCGTTTCATTTCTGATACTGGTAATTTGTGTCCTCTTTTTTTTTTTTTGTCTGGTCTGGTCTAGCCAGAGGTTTAGCAATTTTATTGTTTTTTTTTTCCCCCAGTGAATCAGCCTGAATAATCAATAGCCAGGTTTTCAGATTATATAATGAATCAAAGGATCTAAGCTTACACATAGCAAGGAAGACCAAGTTGCTTAATTTACTGGTTTGGGGAGGAACAGATTAATTAAGAAAGGAAGGAAATTTCCCCCTCTGGGTAAGAAACTGAGAATTACACCCAGATCAGGCAGAGCCCTCTGCGAGTTCAGTTGCCCTCCATCTGTTATCCTCACTTCAAAAACTGAAGGAAGTTTAGGAGTTTCTTTCTTGAGCAGCTAGCTGGCCTGCTAGATTTCCAGGATGGCCATGTTCCACCCATGCCTGGTAAAGAAAGCCAAGGGTACTCACAATTATGATTTTCTCAGGTGCTTAGAATCCAAGAGTATCAGAGTTGAATGAAGGCTGGATTTTACCTAATTCAAATCCCCACAGTTTAAAGAAGAGAAACCAAGGCCCATGGAAGGTGACTTGTCTAGGTCCCCTCCATACCCTCTGATCTGAAATCCAGTGATCATGAACTGGCCCTGGGACAGACAGTAAGACCATATCTTCCAAGCCTCTGGAGAAGGAAATGGCAACCCACTCCTGTATACTTGCCTGGAAAATCCTGTGGACAGATGAGCCTGGCAGGCTTACACTCCATGGGGTCACAAAGAGTCGGACACAACTGAGCAACTTCACTTCACTTTCCAGGCCTGCCTGCGCCTAATCTTCATAGTATATGTTTGCTTTTAAGCTTACTTTTATGCATAAAGAATCCCCATGAGAACCTGTCTGTCTGCGCCCTAGTCCCTCTTCTCTCACCCACTGGAATCAAGATGGAGAAAACCCACCAGACCCAGGCCTTCACACTGAGGCATCCTGCCCAATAGGACTGGCTACCTGCCTTGAGCCCATGAGCCTGAGCTCACCACCAACCAGTTGAACATAGTCTGGGTCCATCATCCCTATCTGATCCCACTGCAACTTTGAATTCTTCACCAAAATCCTTGTAAGACTGTAATGAAAATGTACTACACACTCAGTATGTCTAGGGTCTGTGCTATGAGGCTATACATTCTCTCAGTTCTACTCATTAAAATAGGTACTGCTCTCATTCTCATTTTTCAGATAAATAAATAGGCTCAGAGAGGTTAAGCAGTGTGCTTATGACTTCCCTCGTGGCTCAGACGGTAAAGCATCTGCCTACAATGTGGGAGACCCAGGTTCAAACCCTGGGTCGGGAAGATCTGGAGAAGGAAATGGCAACCCACTCCAGTACTCTTGCCTGGAAAATCCCATGGACGGAGGAGCCTGGTAGGCTACAGTCCATGGGGTCGCAAAGAGTCGGACACGACTGAGTGACTTCACTTTAAGATCCTACAGCTAGTTAAATAGAAGAGTCAGGGTCTGAACTCAGGTCTAACTGACTCCAGTGTTTAAACCACTAGTGACGAAAATTCTTCCTGGTTTAAAATAAAAGTTCTCTCTCTGTTTGCAGTCTCAGGAGGAAGTCTGTGATTTGCTTCATGCTGCACCCTTCCAAAATATCTTGCCTAGAGTCTACATCAAAGGTAAGAAACCTCTGAAAGCAGCTAAATACTTATATTACCATATGTAAAATAGATTGCCAATGGGAATTTGCTGTGTGACTCAGGAAACTCAAACAGGGGCTCTGTAACAACCTAGAAGGGTGGGGTGGGGAGGGAGATGGGAGAGAGGTTCAAGAGGAAGGGGACATATGTATACCTATGGCTAGTTCGTGTTGGAGTCTGGCAGAAAACAACAAAATTCCCTAAAGCAATTATCCTTCAATTAAAAAATAAAGTAATTTTAAAAACTAGCCATTTGAATTTGAATCTTATGCTCTCTTAATCTCAGTCAACTCAGATCTGCAGTCAGACAAGGATAAGGTTAAAGCCTTGGGCAGCTGTTAATGCTGGAATTGTAAATGATGCTCCAGGCCTGTTCCTTGGTCCTTCTAGAAAATCCCTAGTATGTTGCTGTCTAGGTTAGTCTACATCCTTCAAGTGATGAGTAACTCACCACCCCATGAGGTAGATGATTCCACTGGACAAAGATAATAGAACATGTTTCCTTATAAGTCCTGATCACACTTGCCAGAACTAAGGAAAACAGCTCTACACACTCCTTCTAAATGCTGGAATGCAAGTACATCACCAAGTCCTCTGAGAGCTCTTCCTTTCCCATTTCCCCTGATGTGTCCTGAATCTCATTTTCTGCCTACCATTCCTTTTGCAGAGGGTGAGCGTCTGGAGGTCCGGATGAAACGCCTGGAAGCCAAGTACGCCCCACTTCACCTGGTCCCTCTGATAGAGCGGCTGGGGACACCTCAGGTACGATCCTCCTATCGTGGACTCATAGAACCTAAAGGAACTTTGAGAGAGAAAGAGAGCATTTGGTCCAACCTCCTCCTCATGGATAGAGAAACTGAGGCCCAGAGAGAGAAACAGAAAGTCTAACAGCACACAGCCTGGTAGTGGCAGGGGCAGGTCTGAAATGAGATTTGTTGACCCTCAGGCCTACACCCTCTATCATCTGTCCTGCCAAGAAAGAAGGAAGTCAGACAAGTATCTGTTACTCCCCGTTAAGTATTAAAAATTCTGCTGTTATCTCTCAGAATTAAAACCACCCACCCTGCAAGCCAGCAGTTCACCTTTGGGTGCTGTGCTGTGCTTAGTCTCTCGGTTATGTCTGACTCTGCAACACCACGGACTGTAGCCCACCAGGCTCCTCTGTCCATGGGGATTCTCTAGGCAAGAGTACTGGAATGGGTTGCCATGCCCTCCTCCAGGGGTCTTCCCAACCCAGAGATCAAACCCAGGTCTCCCACATTGCAGGCAGATTCTTTACCATCTGATCCACCAGGGAAGCCAGATCTTTGCTAAAGAAAAAAAAAAATTACAGGAGCACGAGATGTTTATCACAGCATTGTTTGTTAAAGCAAAAACTGGAAGCAACCTAAATATCAATCAGTAACATGTTGACTAAATAAAATGGGGTAAAATCATTAACATGATGTTCAATTCAGTTCAGTCACTCAGTCGTGTCCGACTCTTTGCGACCCCATGAACTGCAGCACGCCAGGCCTCTCTGTCCATCACCAACTCCCAGAGTCTACCCAAACCCATGTCCATCGAGTCAGTGATGCCATCCAACCATCTCATCCTCTGTCGTCCCCTTCTCCTCCTGCCCCCAATCCTACACAGCATCAGGGTCTTTTCCAATGAGTCAACTCTTTGCATGAGGTGGCCAAAGTATTGGAGTTTCAGCTTCAACATCAGTCCTTCCAATGAACACCCAGGATTGATCTCCTTTAGGATGGATTGATTGGATCTCCTTGCAGTCCAAGGGACTCTCAAGAGTCTTCTCCAACACCACAGTTCAAAAGCATCAATTATTCGGGGCTCAGCTTTCTTTATAGTCCAGCTCTCACATCCATACATGACCACTGGAAAAACCATGGCTTTGATTAGATGGACCTTTGTTGGCAAAGTAATGTCTCTGCTTTTAAATATGCTATCTAGGTTGGCCATAACCTTCCTTCCAAGGAGTAAGCGTCTTTTAATTTCATGGCTGCAATCACCATCAGCAGTGATTCTGGAGCCCAAAAAAATAAAGTCTGACACTATTTCCACTGTTTCCACATCTATTTGCCATGAAGTGATGGGACCAGATGCCATGATCTTAGTTTCCTGAACGTTGAGCTTTCAGCCAACTTTTTCAATTTCCTCTTTCACTTTCATCAGGAGGCTCTTTAGTTCTTCTTCACTTTCTGCCATAAGAGTGGTGTCATCTGCATATCTGAGGTTATTGATATTTCTCCCGGCAATCTTGATTCCAGCTTGTGTTTCTTCCAGCCCAGCGTTTCTCATGATGTACTCTGCATATAAGTTAAATAATGAATACCTGCCAAATCATAATGAAAAGGGAAAAATCAGATCTAGATATATCAGTGTGGACAGATCATAAACACACGGTTAGGTGAATAAACAAAGTTGCACAACAGGTCATGGAGTTTGATGCTATGTGGATTTTTTTAAACACATACCAAAAAACCATATAAAGTGAAACTTTTCCTAGGACATGAAAGTGCCCAGTTCATAACGGTGGCAACTTGTGAAGAGAGATGAAAGAGACAGAGATGGATAGGGAGATCAAACACAGCTTTATCTGTAATGTTCTCATATTTTCAAAGGTGAATGAGCTCAGGTGTTAATTCTGTAGTTAAAACTCATTTTTATAAGCCTGTATCTATATATGGAGATGAGTGAAAGAGGACCCCTGCCTTCAGAGAACTCACAGACCGGGCAGGTAGTTGGGAAAAAGACACCGGGAGAAAGGGAGGTAACAAGAAGTATATATTGTCTCCTTTCAAGTTGATTCAAGTTGAATCAGGCATTTAGGGGTGGGGGCCGAGGGGCAGGGGTATTCAGGAAGAAGAGAAAACAAGGCACTGTAGTGAGACATACATGATGGCTTGTTTTGTTCAACAAAACCGACTATTTCAAAGGCTTAGGATTCAGATCCACTCTTGGACTTGCATCCCTAAGGTCCTCTCTCCTGTCACAAAAGCTCATGAGTCAGAAAGCTTTCGACCCCCACAGAGAGCAAGAGGCAGTCTCTTCTCTCAAAAACCATGGCAAGTGGTGGAGCCCAGGGCGGAGCCCCATCTGCCCAGGTGTCAAGCTGATGAGCTTGACAGAGCCAGACCCCTTGTGGGCCACCCACCTCCTACAAAAACAGTGACTAAACATTTAGCGGCATTTGGTTCCTTTAGTCACCACCGAGAGAATTTAGATACTGTGAAATATGAACATTTTCTTTTTTGGCTTTCCGGAGCTGAACACAGAAGATCCTCTAAAGATTGCCTTTTAGGGAGAAATCCCCCAAGCCAGCGACATATAAATGTGTCTGCTCCAGGGCTGGTGTCATCCTACAAGAATCTGGCCTCTCGCACCCAGGCTTTGGCATGTGTTTCCACTTAGAAGTCTGTGAATTCCTTCCCTGTCCTGGTGAACACTATTTCCCTGGGACTGGTGGAAATCTCAATTTGTCAAATGCTGATATTTAACAAACAAAAGCCTAGACATTCTGCCGGAGAGGAAATGCCAGTTGTATAAGTCTCCCAGCCCTTAAGGAATAGTCCATAACTTAGTCCTCCTGTAGCCAAAAAATTTTTAAATATTAACTTCCAAGCTTGCTAGGGTTCAGGGAACTCACAAAACTTCTAGGTCAGTGATAGGGAAATTCTGCTACATATTTAATGTCGGAAGGTTTTGACTGTGCTACATTGCTTGCATTTGTTTCTAGGAAAAACTGAGGTGACCTGGTTTGTTGCCCAGTGCTATCATGAAAAGGGTGTTCTGCCAGGGAGTTGAAGGGCTCTTCTTCCCAGCTTTATCCCTGAACTGTTGTATAATCTAGTGCTAGAATTTAATATCTTTGATCTTTGTTTTCCCATCTGTAAAACGGGCAAATAGCTGAGCTGCCTTTCACAATCATAATGACAAACAAATAAGTAAAAACTTCCAAAAAACAGAAAGGAAAGAGTGGGCATGGAATATTAATCTTCTCCAAAGTATCCTAAATGTAATCAAAGTACTCCATACAGAAATATTTTTCCACATGATTTCACAAATGCTTTCTCTACACACTTATTAACAGAAAAGAATGGCAGAGAGAGAAAAAAAAAATTCCTCGCTGAGTGGGACTGAAAAGAAATGGCTGAAATTTATGTTAAACACACACATACACATATAGTATATATTAAAAACACAGTCACAAATTGGGGGTATATGTGATAATAATCTATAATGCACTTTTTCAGAGCAGAAAGAAAAATTATATCAAAAGAAACGGGGGCATGAAAGAAAACTCAAAACACAAAAAAAATATAAAGGAAGCAGCAAACATAAGAAACAAGCGTAAAAAAAAGCATTCTGCCTTACCAGTAATCAATGAAATGTGAAGGAACGGGGTACAGCTATTCATCTCCCAAGCTTGTGAAGAACTCTTCTTCATGATAATGAAGTATCAGACTTGGCACAGATAGATGCACAGCAGTTCAGCTTTTCTTGGGACTAGTTTGTCACTAGGTAGCAAAAGCCTTTTAAAACTACTTGTATTCTTTGAATAGTTCTAGGATTTTAGCCTAAGAAAATAACCAGAGATAAGCTCAAAAAGTGTATATAAGTGTGTGTGTGTGTGTATATATATAAGGAAAATGGGGCTTCCCAGGTGGCACAGTGGTAAAGAATCCCCCTGCCAATGCAGGAGATGCAAAAGATGCAGGTTTGATCCCTGGGTCAGGAAGATCTCCTGGGGAAGGAAATGGCAACCCCTCCAGTATTCTTGTCTGGAGAATTCCATGGACAGAGGAGCTTGGCAAGCTACAGTCCATGGGATCACAAAGAATTGGACACGACTGAGCAACTGAGCTGGAGAAGGCAATGGCACCCCACTCCAGTACTCTTGCCTGGAAAATCCCATGGATGGAGGAGCCTGGTAGGCTGCAGTCCATGGGGTCGCTAAGGGTCGGACATGACTGAGCGACTTCACTTTCACTTTTCCCTTTCTTGCACTGGAGAAGGAAATGGCAACCCACTCCAGTGTTCTTGCCTGGAGAATCCTGGTGGGCTGCCGTCTATGGGGTCACACAAAGTCGGACACGACTGAAGCGGCTTAGCAGCTTAGCAGAGCAACTGAGCACACATGCACATAAGAATAATTACTTATGATCTGTCTATAATGTTGAAAACTTGTGAACAATTTAAAATAACTAACAAGAGTAGGACTAGAAGGAAGCTCAAGAGTAAGGAGACATATGTACACCTATGGCTGATTCATGTTGATGTGTGGCAGAAACCAACACAATATTGGAAAGCAATTATCCTCCAATTAAAAATAAATAAATTTAAATTAAAAAAAATGTTAAAGAGTAAGACTAAATAAATGAGGTATATCAATGGCTATTTTATTTAGCCATTAAAAAACCATATTACTGAAGATATTGAAGGAAATGGTTTTTTATAGTACTAATATCTTGAGAAAAAGACAATATAGATAGTATGGTACAAATTTTGTTAAAATAGATACCTATACATAATCATATACATACACACAAATCATACATAAGTATCTTAAGAAAGCTTGTCTCTGGGTGATGGGATTTATGGGAGTTTTTTTTAATTTTTTTAATAACATTTTTAGTTTTTTTTCCAGACTTTACTTTTATAGATCATAGGAGGACCCGTAAAGGTAAACTCTTTTCCAGGAAAGGGACAAAGCCCCTGACCATTTCAGTCGAGGCCCTTTGATTGGCTGTAGTTCGGGGTCACCAGAGTTCAAAGCCTGTCTCCAGATTTACTGGGTTATCAAAAATAAATCATTCAATTTTAAGTAAAAATAAAACACATTTTTCATTTTCACCAAGAACTGTATTGAACGCCATAGTCATTAACCAAAAGAACTTTTTGGCCAACCCAATATAAGCCCTGTTGCTAATTCTTTAGATCCTCCTGCAATTGGCAGGCCCTGAGGACTCATTCAGATTAACTAAATGCACAGGAGATTACCTGGTAAACCAGAGCTCTCTCTGTTGGCTTCTGAAGGAGAATATCCATGACTCAAGAACAAGGGTGGGTTTTGTCCTTACAGAGCGTCTTCGCTGTACCAGGCGCTCTCTTTCTAAAGTAGGGAGCCCAGCCAGGGTCTAGGCACCGCCACAGAGCATTGCTTGGTGAGAACAGAGTCAAGCACAGGGGTCAGGGTTTTTAAAGAGGTGTCTCTGGTGAACTGTGGCAGCTCTCTGCCCTGGAGTGTTCTTTCTCTGCCCCTGGAACCAAGATGAGTCACCATGAATCAGGGTTCCCTCTGCCTTCTGTTTGAAACATAGGTTGTCAAATTCTTCTTCCCCAATTCACAGTTTTGCCTGAGACTTTTCAGTTTGTAGTTGTCATGACACCTACACTCCTGGCCCACATTCCTAACAGGCTCCAGCACTGGTGTTTCCTGACTTATTTCCCTTCATGGATTAGTTTAATTGAGGCTGCCCTCTTTCTCTGGGCTAGAGGGTGGGAGCTGTACTGGGGGTAATCAGGCGGGCTCCCCCCAGCCACCCTGAACTCTCTGGGGAGCTGATCCCAGGAGTGCCCTGGGGACCTCTCAGTCTCAGAAGCCGGCCCTTTTTAGCTTTGTCCCTAGATCTGGAGATCTTACTTTGACCCTAGATGTTAATATCTATTATCTTTGCATTTGGTTTTGTGATCTCTACTCTACTTCCAGGTATTTTTTCCTCCTACAGATGGTAACGTATTTTGATGTGCTAGTCTAGCCTGCTGATTATTAGAGATGCAATAACTAGAAGCCAGATGATCAGCCAGTTTAAATTCTAAATAGAGATTGTAGACAGTGGTGAGAGGACTTCTAGCTGGAGGAAATAAGTCTGTAAAATCAATGGTAAATTTTTAAGAGTAGCATATGCTCCTTGTAGCACATTCAACTGTACAGCGTATTTGTGGTAAAAAAGTGAATACCCCACCTACTTCTCCAAGCCCATCTGTTCTCACAACTGATGGTAATCCTTCTAGAATGTTTTACACTTTCACACAACCCCCACACACAGAGTTCTGTGTGTCTGTCTGTGGGATTGTGTTATTGATGTCTTTTAATAGGATTCTAGTGTATGCCCTTTTCTGCATCTTGCTCTATTCACTTAACAGTTTAATCTGCATATCTAGACTACTGGGATTCAAATCACAGCTTTTCCACTCACTTACTGCCTCTCTGAACCTCAGATTCTTCTTCAATAAAATGGGGATAATAATGACATCTACTGCATGGGGTTTATGTGAAGAGTAACCAACTTAGCAAATGCACAGAACAGGGCCTGGTGTATTACACAGACAGTGAGTGTTCACTAGTGGTAGTAATAGTTCAGTAGTAACAATAATACTGGTAGTTGTGTCATCTAAGTCTTTTCAGAGGCTCCCTAGCATTTAGGTAGGTTGCTGTTGTTCAGTCACTCAGTCACATCTAACTCTTTGTTCAGTTCAATTCAGTCACTCAGTCATGTCTGACTCTTTACAACCCCATGGACCGCAGCATCCCAGCCTTCCCTGTCCATCACCAACTCCCGGAGTTTGCTCATACTCATGTCCATTGAGCTGGTGATACTGACCATCTCATCCTCTGTTGTCCCCTTCTCCTCCTGCCTTCAATCTTTCCCAGCATCAGGGTCTTTTCCAAAGAGTCAGTTTTTCTCATCATGTGGCCAAAGTATTGGAGTTCAGCTTCAGCATCAGTCCTTCCAATGAATATTCAGGATTGATTTCTTTGAGGATTGACTGATTTGATCTCCTTGCAGTCCAAGGGACTTGCAAGAGTCTTCTCCAATACCGCAGACCACCTTACCTGACTCTTTGTAGATCTACCTGTATCACATAGGTAGATTTAAAATTTTTTAAACTATCCCTCTATCTATGGCTCCTAGATTTTACTTACCCAAAGACTTCCCTGCAGTTGAACTAAGGTTTATAAACTATCTTGCCTGCTCTGGGCAAGACATCAGTTCTGGTGAACAAATTACAGATGCAGCCAGCTTCAGAGTTTGGGAATCTTGGGTGAGAGGTGGAAAATGGGGTCTGAGATGTGACGGGAAGGTTCTTGTACTCTCCTGTTCCCAGCAAATCGCCATTGCTCGGGAGGGCGACCTGCTGACCAAGGAGCGACTATGCTGTGGGCTGTCCATGTTTGAGGTCATCCTGACCCGCATCCGGAGCTACCTGCAGGACCCTGTTTGGCGGGGCCCGCCGCCCACCAATGGCGTCATGCACGTGGACGAGTGCGTGGAGTTCCACCGGCTCTGGAGCGCCATGCAGTTCGTCTACTGCATCCCAGTGGGGACCAACGAGTTCACAGCTGAGTGAGTAGCCCCGGGAAGGTGGGGTCACCCCCCAACTTGTTCATCCTCCTAAGAGCCATCGTACAGCCAGAGCTCAGTCGGAAAGGAGGGCAGGGGAGGGATGGTCCAACAGCAGTTTACTGAGCACATGCTTTATGTTGGTCAGAGTGCTAGGTGCTGAACGTAATCCAGTGCCCAGCGAAAGTAGAGACGGTTCCTGGTGTGTGGGATTCACAGAGCCTAGAGGAGATGAGAGTATAGACATAAGGTGGATTGAATGAGGCCACCTGGCAGCAAGGACAGGAAGGACAACAGATTCCCAAGAGGAGAGACAAGAGGATTCAATTCAGTCTGACTTGGCAACACCATGGACTGCAGCACGCCAGGCTTCCCTGTCCTTCACCAATTCCCGGAGGCTGCTCAAACTCACATCCATCGAGTCGGTGACACTATCCAACCATCTCATCCTCTGTCATACCCTCTCCTCCTGCCTTCAATCTTTCCCAGCATCAGGGTCTTTTCCAATGAGTCAGTTCTTTGCATCAGGTGGATAAATTATTGGACAAGAGGATTATTGGAATTTAATTTACAGATTACAACTGAGCTGGAACATTGCTTAGGATTCAGCTCTTAGAGGGGAAAAGGAGACCTCCCAGGAGAAGTTCCAGGGGGTTGGAGGCAGAGATGGAGTATGTACACATCAAGGCATTGGACCTCTAAGGTTCTGTCTTCCCAAAACTGGAAGGTGGGCCGATGGAAGGGACAGGAGGGAGCCCAGGTGAGGGCCTGGCATCATGACCTCTCTGCACACTGCCATCTCCCCCACAGAATCCCAGGACTCATAGAACAGAGAAAGGCTCCGCCGGCAGCAGCTGGGCCCCACCTTGCTCATGAGGCCTCTGCTCCTGAAAAGCAGGGTGAGGGGAGCCTTTGAGAGGGACCCAGTCCTGTCCTCAGAAAATACAGAAGCAGAGCCCCATTCTCCCGTCACTTGCCCAGCTACACAACAAGCAACAGCAGAGTGTGAAGGGAGCAGACCAGGCTTGCCCCCCAGAGCCAGGAGCTTGGGAGGAAAGACGCATGGGGGCCACAAAGGTCCCCCTGGGGGAGTGGGGTAGGAAGGGTATTTTCCAGAGAGGCTGCACTTTGAGCGACAGCAGTGGGGAAGCTGGGAACCTTTCCAGTGAGATTCAGCTGCTGATGAAGGACGAGAGATTCAGCTGAGAGATGCCCCATGGCCTCCCAGATTGCCTGCATTGCTGTTGAGAGTTGAGGGTGTGCAGGCTTAGCTTTGCCAGACCTGAGAGGACTGGCAGCCCCCCACACCAGCAGCATCTGCTCATGGCCCCACCATGCCCCACCCCCTGCCCCCTCAGCCTACACTGGCCAGTTGGTCTGGTTCAAAACGGCCCTTCACCTCATAGGTTTCCTCTGATTCTTGTCCAGAGCCGAGATAGCATCTCATCAGAATTCTCATTGATTGAATAAATCTCAAAGGCTGGTTGGATTTTTTTTTCTTGCGAATTTGTCTTCTTCAAAGCTGATTTTTCTTACATCAGTGGGGTGACAGACTGACACCTCTTTGTGGTTAGAAGGGCTTATGTTGTAACCTCAGTCCTGGGAACAAGTGAATCCATACTCGCAACATCCCTTGTACCCATTTTACAGATTAAGAGAATTGGCCCAGAGGTGGTCCAAGATGAGGGCTCCCCCCCCCCCACCTCTCACTCCAGCTGCTTCCTCTCCCATTCCCAGGCAGTGTTTCGGAGACGGCTTGAACTGGGCTGGCTGCTCCATTATCGTCCTGCTGGGCCAGCAGCGTCGCTTCGACCTGTTTGACTTCTGTTACCACCTGCTCAAAGTACAGAGGCAGGATGGGAAAGATGAAATCATTAAGAATGTGGTAAGCAGCTTGTGGCTGGGGCCTGGGAGAGGGGGCCAGGCCTGACAAGCAGGCTTTCATCTGCCAAGGAGGGTGAGCTCCTTGTGGAGGCCAACTCCCCACACCGCAGGTAGGTGCGGAGACACTCAGCAGCTGGCGACCTTCTCGTAGGAAGCCATGAGTCACTGGCTTGTAAGCCGCCGGGATGATTCAGGTCACCCTGCAGGGCAGGGCCAGCCTCCAGAGCTGAAACACACCTTCCCTGTGCTAGTCAGAGTCTGCTCAACTCATGCTGCTTCGTCATCTGCACAGACACTGTCGTGCAGGCATGGGGATGGGATGAGCGCTGTGGTGGGGAAGCAGGGCTGCTGTGGGAGCATGAAGAAGGGCCAGCTAAACCAGGCTGAGGGACTGGGGAGGGGCCTCAGAAGGCTCCCCATAGAGGTGATGCTTGAGCAAAGTCCTGAATGACCAACTGCAAAGAGACAGGCAGAAAACAGGGTGCAGAATGTGGGAGATGTTCTAGACAAAGGGACTGGCTAGAATAAAGGCACAGAGGCATGAAGATGGATGGCTGGAACAAAGGGTGGGTCTCCAGGACCAGCTGAGAGGGAAAAAAGGCAGGCGCCACTTCATAAAGGTGACAGTTTTCATTGAAGTAGAATATATGTAACGTTAAATTTTTCTATTTTAACTATTTTTAAATATTCAGTTCAGTAGAGTTTAATCATTTGGAACTATTTACTGCATTAAATACACTCACCTTGTGCAACCATCTCCCTATTTTTTTTTTCTTGCTGTTATTTAATTGCAGGAGTTCTTTCTGGATATTAATCCCTGGTCAGATACATGATTTGAAAGTGTTTTCTTTCATTCTTTGAGTTGCCTTTTCACTCTGTTGATAGTGTCCTTTGCTGCAAATGCATTTTTAATTTTGATGGATTGCATTTTATTATTTATTACGCTCCATCTCCAGAACTTTTTGTCTTCCCCAAATGAAACTCGGTACTTGGTTAACGCTAACTCGTCATTCTCCCTCCCTCCAGCCTCTGGTAACCCTTCACTTTCTCTCTCTATGAATTTGACTGCTCTAGGTACTTTGTATGAGTGGAATTCTTGAATTCAGCATAATGTATTCAAGGTGTACCATGTTGTATTAATAGCATGTGTCAGAATCATCTTCCTTTAAAGGCTAAATAGTATTCCATTGTATGCGTACATGACATTTTGTTTATCCATTGGTCAGTTGATGGACACTTGAGTTGCTCTCACGTTTTGGCTGTTGTGAATAATGCTGCTGTGTCATGAGAGTACACATAACTGTTCCAGACCCTGCTTTCATTGCTTTGTGGTATATACCTAACATTGGAATTGCTGGATCATGTGGTAATTCTGTCATTAATTTTTGAGAACCACCATACTGTTTTCCCCAGGGAAGACACTATTTTACTTTCCACCAGCAATGCATGAGAGTTGTAGTTTCTTTATATCCTCTCAGTACTTGTTATTTTCTGTATATTTTTGGAACTAGCCATGTTAATGTGTATGAAGTGGTATCTCATTGTGGTTTTGATTCACGTTTCCTTAACGATTAGTGATATTAGCATCTTTTTGTGTGCTTATTGGCTATTTGTTTATCATTCTTTGGAGAAATGTCTGCTCAAGTATTTTACTCACTTTTTAATTGGGCTGGTTGGTTTTGTTTGTTTGTTTGCTGTTATTTAATTGCACGAGTCCTTTCTGTATTCTGGATATTAATTCCTAATCAGATACAAGATTTGAAAATGTTTTCTTTCATTCTTTGAGTCACCTTTTCACTCTGTTGATAGTATCCTTTGATGCAAATACTTTTTTAATTTTGATGAATTCCAATTTATTATTTATTACCTGTGCTTTGGTGCGATATTCCAAGAAGTCGTTGCCAGACTCAGTGTTATAAAGCTTTTTGTCTATGTTTTCTTCTAAAGGTTTTATAGTTTTTGCTCTTATGTTTAGGTCTTTAATCCATTTTGAGCTTATGTTTGTGTATGGTGTAAAGTAAGAATCCAACTTCTTTCCTTTTTGTGCCAGTCTTCCCAGCACCATTTGTTGGAAAGACCATTCTTTCTCCATTGAATGTTGCGGGCACCCTTGTCAAAAATCATTTGGCCGTATATGAAAGGCTTTATTTCTGGGCTGTCTAATCCATCGGTCCATATGTCAGTCTTCATGTTAGCACCACACTATTTTAATTACTGCAGCTTTGTGGTAAGTTTTGAAATTCATTTAAAGGGTTTTATGGTCAAGTTCACGTTTCATTGTCAAGCTCTGGGCTCCCATAGGAGGCCTTTAAGCAAGAGAGCGGCATTACTATTGAAGCATCAGGACTCTGGAACCCACCCTCACCTATATTCTTCCCTTGCTCTTGATCTCTCTATCCCCTCCTCCCACTCCTAACCTACCTGCCCCTGCCCTTCTACAGCCCCTGAAGAAGATGGCAGACAGGATCAGGAAATACCAGATCTTGAACAATGAGGTTTTTGCCATCCTGAACAAGTACATGAAGTCTGTGGAGACAGACAGCTCCACCGTGGAGCACGTGCGCTGCTTCCAGCCGCCCATCCACCAGTCGCTGGCCACCACCTGCTAGGCGGAAGGTCCTGCAAACCCTCAAACTGGAGGAGAAGCAGGAGAGAGAAAGCCACGGCCAGCCTGCAACAGGGTCCAACTGAACAATGTGTGAGATGGACCTGGAAGCAGACAAGAACCTCCCTCAACACGTCTGCACCTCCCGAGGGCTGGGCCTCTGCATGCTCCCCCGTGACATCTCCGTGGTGGTTTTCCCGTAGTGTAAATGAAAAAAAGAAGAAGAAGAAACAAAGCAGTACTTGCTTTTTTCTTTTTTCCCCTCAGCTGTGTTAAGAGCCCTAGTTTCGCCCTTTCTCCATCTCATGGTCATGGTTGCTACCCAAAACCTCCTCCCCTGATTGTGACCTCCTGCCCAGTGCCCACATGCAACCCCAGGACTGAAGTCTTAGAGATGGAGAAAAGAGTATGGCCATGCTGCAGGACGTCAGCCTGGCTTGACGGGCATCCTTCCACTTCCTAGCATCTTCACCTCCTCTGGCTCCCTCCTCCCACTTCCCATGGTGTCGTCTTCTGCTCCGGATGCCAGGGATTCAACTACCAAGTGTGCTCCTGGACCAGGCACTGAGAGCCATGGTGAATGGGAGATGAGGTTCCTGGTATCAGCACCATGGTAGATGGTGTTGAGATGTTGCCTTTGGCCTTCCATGGACTCTTAAAACCACATCCTGACTCCCCTCTCAGGGCACTCCTAGGGAGAACTCAGAAATGCATTCACAGCTGGAATGGATGAGTGGAATTGGGGTAGGAAGATGGTCAGGCCTGCTGTGTAGAAGCAGTATTTATGAACACAGCCAGGAATTCCATAGTCCAAAACAGAAAACTGTTAGAACACTTCATCAGCTTGATGGTAAGAGGGTCCTTTATTCATTGAACAAATACTTAGCACCAAGTCGCACAGAGAGTGAACGCTGGACTACTGGCCAGGCATGCACTGCCCACAGCATTAGCCAGCAACCAAATTAGGGGCCACTTCTTGGCACAGAATCTCTCATCAAGAAAAACCCTCGCAAGAAAGAAAATATTAAAGGGTTATTTTAACAGAATCCAGAAACACCTTGGGGTCAAGGAGGTAAGGAGTGTAAATAATATTGTCAATGAGCTTTTAATACCAACCGACCCAGGGATCAAACCCACGTCTCTTGCATCTCCTGCATTGGCAGGCAGATTCTTTACCACTAGCACCACCTGGGAAGCCCCTTTTAATACTAAAGTACACCCAAAGAGGAACCCTGTTCTAATGAATCAGGACTTTTATTGTCATAGAAGCTGAAAGATTCTGGAGACATTTGACCTTTGGCTTCTGTTCTTTGATGTTCCTTAACTTAGATTTTGAGATATGGGTCATATCTCATAGGGACATTGTTGTTGTTCAGTTGCTCAGTTGTGTCCGACTATTTGCAACCCCATGGACTGCAGCACGCTGGGCTTCCCTGTTCTTCATCATCTCCCAGAGTTTCCCCAAACTCATGTCCATTGAGTCAACGATGCTATCCAGCCATGCCTACTTCCATTTCCCAGAATGAATCAAAATTCCTTGCAGAATCTCTTACTGAGCATGGGGAAGCTGTTTAGAAGGACAGAAGCCTTTGGGAAATCAATGTCTCCTTACAGAGCACCTTATCATCAAAGGGAATCTGTGAGCCTGAGCTTATAAGAACATGTAAAATGAGATAATTTGGTATTTCTTCCCTGGCCCAGGAAGGAAAAGAGAGAAAATAAACCAATAATGATCGCCTCACTCAGGGCAGATGAATGGAAATTGTTTCCATTAACCAGATGGCCCATTTCATCCCCAGGCAAGAGCAAAGAAGTGTCCATAGCAAGACATTTGTGTTATCCACTCATGCTCACCAGGGAGGACAGAGGTGGGGCTCGCCAAGTGTGGTCCAAAGGCCACTTCCATCAGGACTTCTGAGATGAGCACGTTTGATGCAGATTCCTGGGCCTACCTCAAACCCACCAATCCTGCATCTCTGGGAGCAGAATTGAGAAATCTGCACTTGCCACAAGCTGGATTGTTCTGTCACACGTCAGTCTGAGGACCACTGCTGTAGAGGCCCCCTGCACTGCTAACCTTGGGCTTTGAGCTCCCTCTGAGCCATGAAAGGAAATAATTGTAGGGAAGGAAAGTGAGTCAGGGTACAAGCTGTCAGATCCTCCTGTTTGGAGCTGCCACTTCCTATTCTCATAGGAATAGTATTTCTCTCTCTCTCTCTTTTTTTTCTTCTTGAAGATCATACATGTGTCCCAAAGGCAAAAGTGAGGGGTTACACCACATGGGAGAACTACATGGTAAAACTCACCTTCAAAACCTGCATAAACTTTCTAAGCTCCAGAGTCTTCTGAGTCTTCAGTCCTGTCTGGGTACAGTAGCTGGCTCGCTTCTCAGCTACTTGACTGTCTATTAAGTCCTGGAGATCATTCTAAATCCTTGACTATTGCTTTGTGGAGATTTGGATCACCCATTTGATGAGATTGCCATTTCAACAACCTGCCCCTCCCATCTTATCAGAGCCCTGACTTTGACCCTCTGGGTAGAATCCCCTTGTCCTCAAGAGATTTTATCTCAGTAAATTGAGGTCTTCACCTTTAGGAGAGATGTTTCATTTCCCTGGCTCACCAGCAGCACTGATTTACAAATACAGAACGGGTTTAATATTCTTTCCTTCCTGGTGTTACTGCCCCTGTTTTGATTTTTTGTGTATCTAAGAACCAAGAAAAATAAAATCTTAGGTTTTAAAAGGTTTAAAAAAATTCTGTTTCAGAAACTGTCAAATGTACCATGTTTGTATTAAGAGTTGTTGGGGATTTTTGTACAATGAATTTACATTTATTTATGGTGACTTATATTTACGCTTGTGATCAAATAATGATGTTAAATTCTTAAATCGTATTTGCTATGCAGCTGAAGATGATATTTTGCTTTGTATTTTGGGGTACTTGTGTTGAGTTGATAAACATTTCCATCTCCATTAAAACTGCTTCCAAACTCGTGAAATGAGTGTCTTGTCTTGATTCTGATTCATATTCTAGTCCTAGTTAATCTTTGGAAGACCACGGGAAAACTGGTAACCAGGGACACGACCTGGAAGAGAATGGAGGGACATAAAGAGTATAAAGATGCTGCACCCTAAACTAATGGCTTGTTTTGCTTTCTTACTGGGGGAATCATATCTTTATAAATTGACTTCCTCTGGGCTTGATATTGGAGATGGTTCCTGAGCCTAGGGCTTTCATAGTCTGACAATATAATTCTACAGCCTAGATTCCTAGTGCTGTTTTTTGTTTGTTTGGGGTTTTGGGTGGGTTTTATTTTTTTAATTGGAGTGTGGTTGATTTACAATATTGTGTTAGTTTCAGATATAGAGCAAAGTGATTCAGTTATATATATATATATATATATCTACTCTTTTTCAGAATCTTTTCCATTAGACATTATTTTAAGATATTGAATATAATTTCCTGTGCTATACAGTAGGTCTTTTTTATTTTTAAGTTTTATATATATATATATATTAGTAGTAGGGTGTATCTGTTAATCCCAAACTCCTAATTTATCCCTCCCTACCTTTCCTCTTTGATAACCATAAGTGTGCTTTCTGGGTCTGTAAATCTATGTCTGTTTTGTAAATAAGTTCACTTGTGTCATTGTTTAGATTTCACTTATAAGTGATATCATATGATAATTTGCCTTTGTCTGACTTCATTTAGTATGATAATAACTTGGTCCATCCTTGTTGCGGCAGATTGCATTATTTTGTTCTTTTAACGGTTGAGTAATATTCCATTGTGGAATATTATGTATATACACACACACACCCCTTTCATTTGTTAATGGACATCTACATTGCTTTCATGAATGGGTATTGTAAGTGGTGCTGTTGTGAACCTTGGGGTGCCTGTACCTTTTCGAATTAGAATTTTTGTCTTTTCTGGATATATGCCCAGGCGTGGCTTGGTGGATCATATGGTAAGCATAGTTTTAGTGTAAGTAACCTGCATATTGCTTTTCGTAGTGGCTGCGCCAGTTTATGTTCCTGCCAAAAGTGTAAGAGGGTCCCTTTCTCGTCACATCCCTGCTGACATGGTGTTTGTGTTCTTCTTGTTGATAACCATCCTGGCAAGTGTGAGGTGACACCCCATTGTAGGTTCGACTTGCATTTCCCCGATTATTGTCAATATTGAGCATCCTTTCATGTGCCCGTTGGCCACCTGCGTGTCCCCTTTGAGAAAATGTCTATACCTTCTGCCCATGTTTTCAATCGGGTCGTTTGTTTTGTTGACGTAGAATCATAAGAGCTGTCTACATACATTGAAGGTTAACCCCTTGTTTGCTACATCGTTTGCAAATATCTTCTCCCATGCAGCAGGTTGTCTTTTCATTTTGTCAGCAGTTTTCTTTGCTGTGCAAAAGCCTTTAAATTTAACTGGGTCTCATTTGTTTACCTTTGCTTTAGGTAAGGAATCCAAAAAAAAATAGATTGCTGTGATTTATGTCCAAGAGTGTGCTGCCCATATTTTCATCTAGCAGTTGTATCAACCTCACATTTAGGGCTTTAGTCCATTTTGAGTTTATGTTCGTGTATGTTGTTAGAGAAGGTTCTAAGTTTACTGTTTTACCTGTAGCTGTCCAGTTTTTCCAGCACTACTTACTGAAGAAATTGTCTTTTTCTCCATTATATATTCTTGCCTCCTTTATTATGGAAGAATTTACCACGAGTACATGGGTTTGTGTCTGGGCTTTCTATCCTGTCTCATATATATCATTTAACAGTACATCCCTAGTTCTGAGAGGAAGCATGAAACTAATATGTAATAAGGCCTGATGTGTGTGGGCATCATACTAAATTCCATTCATCCATTCCTTTGAATCAACCACAGTCACTGTGCTAATTCCACCTTTGACAGAGAGACTATGCAGTGTGTTTATTTTCACATAGTTACTAAGTGACAGCTAGAATTTGAACCCTGTTCTAAAGGCTCGGCTTTTGCTGTTACACTATGCTAAATCAATCATTCAGGCTGAACCTCAGATCGGACTTAGGAGTTTGATTACTGGACTTTGGGGGGCTTTGGATAAGTAAGATGGAGTAAAACCAGCTATAAGCAGGGGCCCAGCATAGTGGCAGGGAAGTTCTCAGGCTGAAGGCACCTGGGGACTTGTTGCACTCATCAGAAAGGTTAGCGCTAGAAGATCACTAGAAGGATGTGTTTAAGACCAACACTGGTGCTGGGAGCATTGCAGCTCCCAGATTTACACAGAGTTACACAGCACCAGATTTCCTAAAGACCGGCCACTGGGATGAGTCCTAGGGAATTCGTTAGTGACCCCACTTATTGCTGCAGTCTGGGCTACCCTTGAGTTTTTCGGGGCCTCAGTTTCCTTATCTTCAAGGTTGACAAAATAACCTGAGATTCCTTCCAGCTCTGCTATCCCCATACTAGGTCATTTCCTACTGGTATACTTTTAGGGGTCTGACTACTTCACAGACTCAAAATCTTTCTCAGCCATGTGATATTACCTCCAAGGGTTCTCATCATTAGGGTTCTCATATTTGATCTAGCGTCATTGGAACTATTAGTCTGGAGAGATGTGCAGTAAAAAGAAGATTGCATGGTCAAATAAATTTGGGGAATGTATCATGCTCTCTCCCCTCTTGATGGGCGGTGATCGGAGGAGTCCAGTAGAACATGATCAGCCTGGATTAACACCATGTCTCCCAGATGGCTGTGACCTTAGACACTCCTTTCTCTGCAACACTAGTGATTCTCTCATGGAACATTCTTTTAAAACCACTGGGCTCAGGATGTGGAAATCCATGTTAAGATTGTTTTCTAAATTCCCACTAAAGAAGGGCCACTTATACATGGGCAATCATGACACTTGGGCATGGGATCCAAGTGGGAAGGGAAGCAGGGACTTGACAAAGTATTGAAGGAATTCAGGTGGAAAAGGGAAGCATTTTCATAATGGAAGAACATAGGGTGGTGGTTGTTGTTCAGTCCCTCAGCCGTGTCTGACTCTGCAACCCCATGGACTGCAGCACGCCAGTCTTCCCTGTCCTTCACTGTCTCCTGGAACTTGCTCAAACTCATGTCCATTGCGCCAGTGATGCCATCCAACCATCTCATCCTCTGTCATCCCCTTCGCCTCCTGCCTTTAATCTTTCCCAGCATCAGGGTCTTTTCTAATGAGTCATCTCTTTGCATTGGGTGGCCAAGGTATTGGAGCTTCAGCTTCAGTATCAGTCCTTCCAGTGAATATTCAGGAGCGATTTCCTTTAGGGTTGACTAGTTGGATCTCCTTGCAGTCCAAGGGATTCTCAGAGTCTTCTCCAATACCACAGTTCAAAAGCATCAATTCTTCGGTGCTCAGCCTGCTTCCAAAAGGCAAGGGAGAAAAGGAAAGATATACCCATCTGAATGCAGAGTTCCAAAGAATAGCAAGGAATGATAAGAAAGGCTTCCTAAGTGAACAGTGCAAAGAAATAGAGGAAAACAATAGAATGGATGAGACTAGAGACCTCTTCAAGAAAATTAGATATACCAAGGGAATATTTTATGCAAAGATAGGCACAATAAAGGACAGAATATAGCATAGCTGAGTGTATTCACTTGCTTTGTGAATACAGATTTACACAGGTGCCATGACAAAATACCACACCCCAGGTGGCTGAAACAACAGAAAAATGTGTTTTCTTACAATTCTGGAGGCTAGAAGTCCAAGATCAAGTTGTCAGCAGGGTTGGTTTCTTCCAATATCTCTCTCCTTGATTTACAGATGCCTATCTTCTCCCTGTGTCTTCACATGGTCTTTACTCTGTGTCTCTGTCATAGTCTTCTAAGGACACCAGTCACATTGGATTAGGGCCAATTGGTTGTGACTGCATTTTACCTTAATTACCTCAACAGAAGCTCTGTCTCCTCTAGAATCCCATTCTGAAGTACTGGGGGCTGGGGCTTCAACACAGGAATTGAGTGAAATTCATATCAGTTGAGGAACTCAGCCCATAACACTGAAGAAGAGAAGAATAAAGCTGGGAAAGGTGCTGATTCTGGGGCCCTGGACTGTTTGAGGCTGGCATGCACTGCTTTGAGGAATACTTCTTAAACACTCACTATTTTCAAGCCTTCAAACAGAGGTATGTATGTAAGGGAAAAGAGGGCTAGCCTATGATAATGGCATTTTTAGCTGAAAACCCCTGAGTATTTTTTGTGCCATGGACAACACATAGTTTGAATTTATTACTAGGAAACATGGTTACAGGTGTGCCTTTAATGTTTAAAGATTATGTACAATATTTTACAGAGCTGTTAAAAAATAGAACATTTGGTGAAACATACCAGATTTCTTATTTCACACACTCAATGGAATTGCTGGCAAAGTTCTGTTAAAGTAATTAGACTTCCTTTAGATAAGGTAAAAGAAACACTGGAAGAGTTTAGTCAAATCACAGAAGATCCTAATAGAATGAGCTATCCTGGGGGAAGTAAAATTAACTTTGAATCTGTAGTCATTTATACTCACTATGAACTATTGCTTGCTATTATTATTACAAAAAGTCAAAGGTATCTAAATTTATCTAAGAGGATCAAAGCGTATCTTTATAAATTTTAGAGAAATGGCCTTCCAATGAAATATAAAGACATGCAAACAATGAACTAAGTATTTTGTATGACTAAGAAGACTCACATGTGAATAATCCCAAATTGACTTGTTTATAAACTATTTTTCGGCCATTATAGGTCAAAGTATAGTCTCTTTCTTTAGCTTTTAAAAAAAATATTTATGAATTAGTATTTATATTTATTTTTATGAGTTAGAATCACAAACAAATAAACTTGATGTGAAGCATATCTTCATTATTTTCTGTACCTGTTGTCTCTTTCAGTGTCATTTACTATTTTAAAACATTCTTCCAATTTTATTGAGATATAATTAACATACAGCACTGTATAAGTTTAAGCTAAACAGCATGATGATTTTAGTTACATAGATCATGAAATGTTAACATCATTTGTGAAATGTTAACATCATGAAATATTAACAAATTTAGTGAACATCACATATATATATATTTATTTTTATATATATATATATATATATATAATAAGATGACTAGAAAAAATTTTCTTGGTGATGAGAGTTCTTAGGATTTACTCCCAATAACGTTTGTATATAACTTACGACAGTTTTAGTTAAACTTTATGTTGTACATTTCATGCCTAGTACTTATTTATCTTGTAACAAAGTTATACCTTTTGACCAGCTTCATTCTGTTCCCTCTCACTGCAAATGTGATCTCTTCTTCCACCAGTGTGTTTGTTTTTGAAGTATAATTGAACTGCAACATTCTGTTTGTTCCTGGTACACAACATGTCCTTTTTGCTGTTATTTAGTTGCTAAACTGTGTCTGATTCTTTTGCGACCTCATGGACTGTAGCCTACCAGGCTCCTCTGTCTATGAGATTACCCAGGCAAGAAAACTGGAGTGGGTTGCCATTTCCTCCTCCACAAAGTATAGTCTTAATTGAGGGAAGTCAGAACAGATTGAGTCATATATTGTGTTTAGGGAGGTTTCCTCATAATATTCCAGGATCGAAAGATTTAAAAGCACAATTCAAGAAATACTGTAGGCTCTAGATACTGCTTTATAAGACAATGAGAACTGTAATGTAGGATATTTGTGTAATAAATTTATATAATAAAATGTGAGTGTATGATATTTTCTGTAATGACAGTATTTATGTGTGACCCCAAGAATAGTTGAATGTCATATATAAAATGCATGATTCTTTTCTGAATCTAAGTATTGCTTTAAAAATCTTATTGATAACTTCATGTATTACCCCTTATCAGAACAGTATTTCTTAATATTGAAATTAATTTTAAAGCTCTCTGATTTACAGTGACTCAAGAAAAGTTGTCTCATTTGACGTTATTGACAAGAGAATACAAATTAGATAAAAATCTTGATTATAAAGAGTAGGTTTTGTATTCTCATCACACCAAAATAATTAAAAAGGTAACTGTGTGAGGTGATGGATGTGTAAATAACTTGATTGTGATGGTCATTTCACAATGTATTTGTATATCAAAGCATCATTTTGTACACCTTGAATATGTAACATTCTTATTTTCAGTTGTATCTTGATAAAGGTAGGGGCAGGGAGAATCTTGTTTTGTTTTGTTTCCACCCGTGCAAATCCTTTATTAAAGCAGCAACCAAAGTACAGGATGGCTCACATGTTTTGTTTTGTTTTTGCTGCTGTATCAACTTAAATACTAATCACTTGTTTATGCAGGTATATTATTTTTTAAAGGTGAACATTTATAGCTCACAAATCAGCAGAGTGACATTTCCACCCAGATACATTTTTTCCATCTTATTTCCCAGTTTTAACAACAGACATTGAGAAGGAGAGGGACGGCACATCAAATGTAAGTGCCAGCACCTTCTGTGAGCAGTGCTAGGGTGTCTGAGAGATACACTGAAGGTTTACATTCCTCATTAAAGAAAAATAATTTATGTGGGTATATTCTTAGACCTATTTGCTTTCATTTTACATTCTCTATGAGCTTCAGGTTTGATGGTGGCATTCAGAACATTAGACCCCTTACAAATGACATCTCTGAAAAAGTCTTAATTAAAGGTCATTATCACTGTCATATGATATTTTCATGTATAACAGACACTCAGTCCTTCAGAAAGCAAATAAGTAATTCTGTTTTATTCGATTTTTCCCCCCACTACTGATTTGTTTAATCCAAATCTTGTTAATCACTGTAGAAACCCTATAAGTCATTAGGAAGATGAACTTTGTTATCTACCAGAGGATTTTAAAATGAACAGGTGGTGGTTTAGTTGCTAAGTTGTGTCCGACTCTTTGCCATCCCATGGACGTAGCCCGCCAGACTCCTCTGTCCATGGGATTTGCTCGGTGGGAATACTGGAATGGGTTGCCATTTCCTTCTCCAGGGGGATTCTTTTTTGATTGAGTATAGTTGATTTGGGGGCCTCCCTGGTGGCTCAGTAGTAAAGAATCTACTTGCAGTGCAGGAGACGGGGGGACGTGGGTTTGATCCCTGGGTTGGGAAGATCCCCTGCAGAAGGAAATGGCAACTCACTCCAGTATTCTTGCCTGGAAAATCACACAGACAGAGGAGCCTGGTAGTCTGTAGTCTGTGGGGTTGCAAGAAGAGTCGGACAGAACTTAGTGACTAAACAACCACAAACATAGATGATTTACATTATTATCTTAGTTTCAAGTGAAGACCATAGTGATTCAGTATCTTTACATTCAGTTCAGTTCAGTCGCTCAGTCGTGTCCGACTCTTTGCAACCCCATGAATTGCAGCACGCCAGGCCTCTCTGTCCATCACCAACTCCCGGAGTCTACCCAAACCCATGTCCATCGAGTCAGTGATGCCATCCAACCATCTCATCCTCTGTCGTCCCCTTCTCCTCCTGCCCCCAGTCCTACCCAGCATTAGGGTCTTTTCCAATGAGTCAACTCTTCGCATGAGGTGGCCAAAGTATTGGAGTTTCAGCTTCAACATCAGACCTTCCAATGAACACCCAGGATTGATCTCTTTTAGGATGGATTGATTGGATCTCCTTGCAGTCCAAGGGACTCTCAAGAGTCTTCTCCAACACCACAGTTCAAAAGCTTCAATTCTTCGGCGCTCAGCTTTCTTCACCGTCCAACTCTCACGTCCATACATGACCACTGGAAAAACCATAGCCTTGACTAGACAGACTTTTGTTGGCAAAGTAATGTCTCTGCTTTTAAATATGCTATCTAGGTTGGCCATAACCTTCCTTCCAAGGAGTAAGCGTCTTTTAATTTCATGGCTGCAATCACCATCAGCAGTGATTCTGGAGCCCAAAAAAATAAAGTCTGACCCTGTTTCCACTGTTTCCCCATCTATTTCCCATGAAGTGATGGGACCAGATGCCATGATCTTAGTTTTCTGAACGTTGAGCTTTAAGCCAACTTTTTCACTCTCCTCTTTCACCTTCATCAAGAGGCTCTTTACTTCTTCTTCACTTTCTGCCATAAGGGTGGTGTCATCCGCATATCTGAGGTTCTTGATATTTCTCCCAGCAATCTTGATTCCATCTTGTGTTTCTTCCAGCCCAGTGTTTCTCATGATGTACTCTGCATATAAGTTAAATAAGCAGGGTGACAATATACAGCCTTGACGTACTCCTTTTCCTATTTGGAACCAGTCTGTTGTTCCATGTCCAGTTCTAACTGTTGCTACCTGACCTGCATACAGGTTTCTCAAGAGACAGGTCAGGTGGTCTGGTATTCCCATCTCTTGAAGAATTTTCCACAGTTTATTGTGATCCACACAGTCAAAGGCTTTGGCATAGTCAATAAAGCAGAAATAGATGTTTTTCTGGAACTCTCTTGCTTTTTTGATGATCCAGCGGATATTATATTCCATTAAAACTTTTTACAGGTCAATAGCTATAATTCATTGTGCTATACCATGTATCCTTATTACATACATATCTTATACCTAGTAGTTGATCTCTCTTAATTCTATACCCTATTTTGCCCTTCTTTGCTTCCCTCTTCCCACTGGGAACCACCAGTGTTTTTTTATTTTTGTTTTTCTTTTTCTGTACCTGTGAGTCTGTTTTTGTTTGGCTATATACAGTTGTTTTGACTTCCCAGGTGGCTCAAGTGATGAAGAATCCACCTGCCATGCAGGAGATGAAGGAGAAGTGGGTTCGATCCCTGGGTGGGGAAAATTCCTTGGAGGAGGAAATGGCAACCCATTCCAGTATTCTTGCCTGGAGAAGCCCACGGGCAGAGAAGCCTGGCATGACTGAACGCACACACATACAGTTCTTTGTTTTCAGTTTTAGATTCCACATATAAGTGATATCATACAGTATTTGTCTTTTTCTGTCTGACTTCACTAAGCATAATGTTCTTTAGGTACATCCATGTTGCTGCAAATGGCAGGGTTTCGTTCTTTTTAGGGCTGAGTAATATTCCATTCTGTGTGTGTGTGTGTGTGTGTGTGTGTGTGTGTGTGTATACACACCATGCCTGTTTTAGCCATCTGTTAATGGACACATGGGCTACTTGCATATCTTGGCTATTTTAAATAGTGCTGCTGTGAACATTGGGGCGCATGTATCTTTTAAAATTAGTGTTTTCATTTTCTTCTGGATATATACTCAGAAGTGGAACTGCTGGTAGTTCTATTTTCCACTTTTTTGAGGAACCTGCGTACTGTTTTCTGTGGTGGCTGTACCTATTTACATTCCCACCTACAGTGTACAGGGTTCTCTTTTCTCCACATTCCCACCAACATTTGTTATTTGTAGACTTTTTAATGATAGCCATTCTGACAGGTGTAAAGTGATATCTCTGTGGTTTTGGTTTTCATTTCTTTAATAATTATTGATATTGAGCATCTTTTCATGTACCTATTAGTCGTCTATATGTCTTCTTTGGAGAAATGTCTATTCAAGTCTTCTGTTCATTTTTTGACTGAGTTGTTTATATTGAGTAGTTTGAGCTATTTATGTATTTTGGATATTAACCCCTACTGGTTGTACTGTTTGCAAATATTTTCTTCCATTCCATAGGCTGTCTTTTCGTTATGTCAATGGTTTCCTTTGCTGTACAAAAGCATTTAAGTTCAATTAGGCCCCATTTGTTTATTTTGCCTTCATTTCCTTTGCTTTTGGAGATGGATCCAAAAAAAAAATATTGCTTCAATTTATGTCAAAGAGTGTTCTGCCTATGTTCTCTTCTAGGAGTTTTATGGTTTCAGGTCTTATATTTAGCTCTTCAACCTATTTTGAGTTTATTTTTGTATGTGGTGTGAGAAAATGTTCTAATCTCATACTTTTACATATAGCGGCCCAGTTTTTCCAGCACCACTTATTGAAGTGGTGACATTGTGTATTCTTACCTCCTTTGCTTAGATTAATTGATTATAGGTGCATGAGTGTGGGAATCTTGACTATAAAGACATAACAATGTTAAAATGAAGGCAAGAAAAATTTTATAGAATAAATACATATTAGTTTAAGAATTTCATGTCTTTATTTTCACCAAAGAAACATCACTGTCCAACAACAAAATGCCCAGAAATATGCAGTGATAATTAAATTCAGTCGTCTTTGGTATTTTTACCAACTTGCAGTCATATAAAACCCATGACTTTATATATACCTTATTTTGTGTTGTAAAAGTTTGTTTTATCTTCAGGATGACAGAGCATATTTTATAACAGTTTAAGAATTCTTACTTATTTAAAGACATCTGGTATGTGGTACTTTTGCCCCTGACCCTCCAGGTCAGATTCTGCCTTCAGTTCCCCTACAGTGAATAAGCCAGAGGTGGGAAAAGGACAAAGACCTACTTCCCTCTGGGTGAGGAGGAGAGCCAGTCTCCACCTCCCCATCTGGTTTGATTTACTCTGATTTTCTCAGTCTGCGCTCCCCTCTCAGCCTTTTCTCCATATTCCCAGATGTGCTGTCTGGCTCGCCCAGAGCTTCCGGCAGAATGGGGAAAGCAGAGGGTTTCCCTGGGAAAGTATGTTGTGAGATGCTATCAGAGCTAAAAATATACTGCCCCTAAGCTCCACCCTCATTAGTTAGAATAAAGCCCAGGGATTTCTGCCTTCTGGAGTTTCAGACCAACATGAAAGGGGGATATCGAAAAGCCCCTGGTTGGAGCATTTCTGAGACACTTCTGGCAAGGAGCCCAGCCCTGGGCTGGAGGAAGGTTGCAGGACTCACTGAGGCTGCAGTGGGGCAGAGGCTGATCGCCTGGATTCAGCCCATCCACAACTGCCATGTATTCTTTCATTTCCTCCCCCTGTCATCAACACCCCCATCCAATACTCAAAGATCCAGGCTCAGAAAGCAGTACAAGTTAAGCAAGCAACCACACCAAGGGTTCTTTTCAGTTCATCCTGGAGTCCCAGCCTCCCCCTTGTCCCTTTTGAGATGCTTACACCTGCCTTTGTCTGTCAAGAATGCACCTCTACCTCACTCCCACCGCCCCCTCTTCACAGTCTCAGACCTTCCATCATCCTTCAAGCCTCACTTAAAATACCATTCCTCTTGGAAACTTAGGTTCCATGTGCTCTGTTAAATACTCTCTGAGCATTCTGTACTTGACCTTGTTATTTATAAAAATTATATTTCTGAGTTGTGTGACCATCTCATGAATACAATTCATGAGTACAGAGATTTTATCTGTCTTGCTCAGCACCATAGAACCTGTGCCTTAAACAGCAGGTAATACATTTAAAGTGTTTCACCTTTCTGCTGATTGCATCAATCACCCATCCCCTCAAAAAAGGTTGTCATGTAATTGGTGTCAACAAGCTGGTTGGTTGGTTTAGTCGGTAAGTCATGTCCGACTCTTGCAATCCCATGGACTGCAGCCCACCAGGCTTCTCCGCCCATGGGATTCTCCAGGCAAGAATACTGGAGTGGGTTGCCATTTCCTTCTCCAGTCAATAAGTTAGCCTGCTTTAAAACAGCAGCTGTCGTAAAAGAGGATAAAGGACTAATTATCTGGAACCGACCGTGGGCCCGTTTGTACTATGGGCGTGATGGCTGTACTATACAGGGCGATAGGGAGGACTAGAGTTAGGATGGAGGCGGGGGGCAGACTCTAGAAAGGAACAGAGTAAGGGATGGGCATGGAGTCTGGGGTCAGGCATGGGACAGGGTCTGCTGAGAGCAGTTCATAGTGGTGGTCATTTTCTCTTTCTTGGGATCCTCCTTAGTCAATAAAGGGGGCAAAAAGAAGTAAGTAGTTCAAAAGCTGGGTTCTTGAAAACCCAGCTCTGCTAAGAACTAGAGAATTCTTTTTTTTTTTTAATTAATTTTATTGGTGTGTAGTTGCTTTACAATGTGTTAGTTTCTGCTGTACAGTAAAATGAATCGGCTATACTTACATATATATCCTCTCCCTTTTGGATTTCCTTCCCATTTAGGTCGCCACAGAGCACTGAGTATAGAGTTCCCTGTGCTATACAGTATGTTCTCATGAGTTATCTATTTATACATAGCATCTAGTGTATATGTGTCTCCCAATTCCTTCCACACACCCCCTGTCACCCTTGGTATCCATATATTTGTTCTCTGTGTCTCTTTCTCTGCTCTGCAGATAAAATCGTCTATACCACTTTTCTAGACTCCACTATATTGGGTTAATATACAATATTTGTTTATCTCTTTCTGACTTACTCTCTGAACGTCAAGTTCCTTACGGATAAGAATAGTAACAGTTATAATACCTATTTCTGCTGCTATTGCAGTAACCAAATGATAGGATGCGTGCATTATCTTAGCACGGTGTTTGGAAAGATTTGGGGAATCAAACACCTGCCTACTCTCTCGGTGTAAACAACAGAGGCTGTAGCTCTGTGTACTTACTGCTTTAAAAAATTATTACGAATTTAGTGGCTTACAGCAACACAAACTTATTGTCTTACACGATCATGGACATCAGAAGGTCAAAGTCTTCCAGCTTAATCACTAGGCTAAAATCAAGGTGTCAGTATTTCCTTGGGGCTTTGAGAGGGCTGGAAATGTTCTTTATTCTTATGAGGATGGCAGTTACAAGGGTATGTTCATATGTAAAAATACATTGATCTTCACACATTACTTTAATATTTGTGCACTATTTATGAGGTGTCAGGGCTTCCCTGATAGCTCAGCTGGTAAAGAATCCGTCTGCAGTGGAGGATACCCGGGTTCAATTCCTGGGTCAGAAAGGTCCTCTGAAGAAGGGATAGGCTACCCACTCCAGTATTCTTGGGCTTCCCTGGTGATTCAGATGATAAAGAATCTGCCTGTAATGCAGGGGACCCCGGTTCGATTCTTGGATTGGGAAGATTCCCCTGGAGAAAGGATAGGATACCCACTCCAGTATTCTGGCCTGGAGAATTCCGTGGACTGTATAGTCCATGGGGTTGCAAAGAGTCGGACACGACTGAGCAACTTTCCTTATGAGATGTTGCTGTAATAAAAACGTACCTTCAAAAATTTAGGATTTTTTTCCTATGGCCAAAAGTCAAGAGTTATTAACCTGATTGCCCCTGAAATTCAGTGCAAAGTGGTGTGTGTAGGTTGATGTGTGCGTCTTTTGGGGCCAAAATATTCACAGATTTTTTGTTAGATTCCTAAAGGGATGTGGGGCCTTAAAAGGTGAAAAATTACCAGTGAGGCCCTTCTCTAAATGAGGATCACTTGGTCCTGATTCTGCTGCGGTTTACTCAAGGTCAGACCAGTCTGTGCTGACCAGGCATTCTGGAAATGCAGGATGGAGTTGAAGAAGCATAAATATATTTATCGGACCTGTCACAAAACAAACAACAACATTTTTCTTTGGGCAGCAAAATGTAGATAATTAACTCTAGTCAATTTTTAGTTCCATTTTTAAAAGGCATGGCTTTCCATTAGCCCAGTGACTTGGCCTGCAGGCAGTCCAGAGTCAGGCAGCTCTGTCCCCCCACCCCACCAGATCCCTCCATCCCCATCAGGGCGGAGGTCCTCCAAGGTAGACGGGTGGCTTAAGCCCTGCCTCACCTGACAAGCCATAAGGAAACCTTAACCCACGCTCTGAATTCTTTAGGAAACTCTCATCTAGGCCTTGCAAACCAGAATTTCCAGTGTGACTGTGTTGGCAGTAAGTTAATTAGCAGTCTATGAGGACTGAGTGCTCTCGCCACAGTGGCTGTATCCAAGGGTGTAGGGCAAGGCATCTGGTCCTGTTTCTCTCTCCTGGGTGAGAAGCAAATGGGAGGAATGCAGCTCAGAGACTGGAAGCCAGTATGGGAGGAGGAGCCCTTTGGGGTGGGAATTCAGAATCTGAAACCCCAACGCCAAAATATATTCGTCACTTGCATATATTGAGTGCTTAGTGGGTGAATGCCAGCTCTGTGCTATATAAAACTTTACATGACAGAATGGACTCAATCCAGACAGCCTTGGTGTGAATCCCACCTTCATGGCTTTGTAGCTGTGTGGCCCCAGGGCCAGTTGCTTGTTCTCATTGGGTGCTTGGACCCTCCTCTGTAATACGAGTCTAACAGGAGTAACTGCCCTAAATTCTTCAGCATAGCTTTGAAGCAGGCTCCTACCTAGTCCTCTGATTTCTCTTCTTTTTTTTTTTTTTTTTTTTTCTGATTGAGATACAATCCATTTACCAAGGTTTATTCTTTCCAGTGTACAATTCAGTGATTTTCCATATATTCAAAAAGTTGTGCAACAATCACCTCTAATTTCAAAGCATTTACATCACCCAAAAAAGATACCTATACTGTACCCATTAGCAGTCACGCCCTGTTCCCTGTCCCCATCCCTGCAGCCCTGGCAGCCATTTATCTTTTGGTCTCTATTTCATTACCTCATTCTGAACCTTTCATAGAAATGGAATCATATAATATCTGGCCTTTAATATGTGATGTCTTTCACTTTGCATAATGTTCTCAAGATTCATGCATGTTGTGGCAGGAAGTATCAGGCCCTCATTCATCTTTATGGCCAAATAATATTCCATTGAATGGATGTACCATATTTTGTTTACCCATTTATCAGTTGATGAACATTTAGAGTCTTTCTACTTTGGGGCTATTGTGAATAATTCTGATTTTTAATGCTATGAATGTTTGTATACAAGTTTTTGTGTGCACAATTGTTTTCACTCCTCTTGGTTATGTACTGGAAGTGGATAATATTATCTTGTACCGTTCTCCCAGCCCTTGGCAAAAGGGCCTTCCTTCTGTCACTGTCAAAAACAAATCAAGCTTGCTTATACCTCAGGGCCTTTGCACTAGACATTCCTGTGTCTGAAAGGCTCTTTCCCCAGATATTCCCATGATTCACTCCTTGTCAGTCGTAAGAGATACTTTCTTATAAGAAAAAGGTAATTTTTCTTAGATCAGACAGAATTCTCTTTCCTTCTTTCCACTCTCTGCAAAGAGAGGGACTTATAGACATGCATGGACCCCTTCAGGTCTGTAGGGGACCTTTGGGGCATTTAGTGTGGAGACAGGAAAGGGAACCCATTTACTACGCTGGGTCTGTGCTTATGACCTAGGTTGTCTTTCATGATTCTCAACACACCCTGTTGAGGCAGGTTTAATTTTAAAAGGTGGTATATTGTAGGTGAAAATACTAGCTTTGGAGTCAGACAAAAATGAGTTTGGTTTGCCTCTCACTTGGTTTTGCCGTTTAGTAGCTGGAGCTTGGTGGACTTGTGCAAGCTACCTCGCTTCTCCGTGTCTCAGTTTCCACGTCTGCAAAATGGAGAATATGACACCTACTTCAAAAGGGTATTATAAGGGTTTGCTGATACAATACCCAAGAAGCCCTTGGGTACAGCAAGTATTCAGTAAGGGGTAACTTTATTATTATCATTATCATTGTCTCTATTTTACAGAGAAGACAACTGAGGCCTAGGAAAGGCAATAACTTGCTTAAGGCCACACAGTTCTCCTGTGTAGCCAGGTTGTTGCAGGGGCAGGGGGGCTCCTTCCAGGGCCTGGGAGTGGGCTCTTGTCTAACACTCGGAAATAAACTGTCTGAGGAGACACAGGCGCTGACAGAGCAAGAGACTTTGTTGGGTAGGGGCACCCAGGTGGAGAGCAGTAGGGTAAGAGAACCCAGGAGGACTGCTCTGCCATCTGGCTTGCAGTCTTGGGTTTTGTGGTGATGGGGTTAGTTTCTGGGTTGTCTCCGTCCAATCACTCTGACTCAGGATCCTTCCTAGTGGTGTGAGCATCACCAAGCTAAGATGGATTTCATAGAGGAGGATTCTAAAGGGAGGTTGGTAGGACATATGGACTGGCATCTCCTCTCTCCTTTTGACCTTTCTTGACTTCTTCCAGTTGGTGGTAGCTTGTTAGTTCTGCATTCCTTATCAGGACCTCCTGTTGTAAGATAAGTCATGAAAGTGATTACTATCTTGCCTGGCCACGGTGGATGGTTTTGGCCAGTGGTTCCCCTAATAAGGCCAGATGCTTAATACCACCCCTAACCTGCTCTTCCTCCCCAGGATCCTTGAAGGAGGCTGAGCTAGTCCCCAGCTTGAAACCCCTCTCCCACCTCACACCTCCCATTCCTCACCACTTGGGAACGCGTAGGAATTTCCCCTGAAACTCAGATGGTACTACCCACTTGCAGCATTGTGCCTGTGTCCCCAGGCTCTGACCAGTGTCCCTGGAGACCTGAGATGACCCACGGGCATCCCTTCAAGAGTCTCCCCAGCAGGGAGACAGCATGGAGGCCAAGGGACAAGTTTCCAGCCTCTTGCCGTGAATCAACAAGAGAAGCTCATTTTAAAGAGGTTTATTTGTTGTCCTTTCATGCAACTTTGGAAAAAAGGTTTTGATGCCTCCCCCCACCAGCAAAAAAAAAAAAATTACTAAAGATCTTTTATTTTCATAGCACATAATGAGGAACCTGAAACCTGCATGGGAAAGACCAGCCTCAGGTCCCAGCACGTTAGGGATAGAATGGGGACCAGAACTCACATGGCCTGACTCTTTAATACCAGCCTCTCAGGCATCAGAGTCCAAGATAGGTGTATTTTTTAAAATCCAAAAGGGGAAATCAGCTTAAATGTGTCCTTCATTTTCTAGTTGACTGTTCCCACTTTAAGATCTGTCTTCCCTCTGGCCACAAAGCTCACTGCTCCCCTACCATCCTTGTTCCCATGTGCCAGGTGCTACAGATCCCAACAGGCACAGGGGACCAGTGTCACCACAGTCCCCCAGATCCCTCACCCTGAGGCTGCTGACCTGAGCAGTGACTCAGACCAACAAGAAGCAGGAATGAGGATGAGACCACAACCAGTTGAATCCCAGCCTGGCCACTTCTTAACTGTGCGACCTTGAGCAAGTCCCCAGACCTCTCAGAGTCTCACTGTCATCAGTCGTAAACCTAGAAGAACTTCATGTACCTCGTGAGATTGCTGTAAGAATTACAGGTTAACGCATGCAAAGAACCTGCAGCATCGAAGCCATGCAGCAAGTAAGAGTTTATATCAGTATTGTTTAACTCCATAAGAGTTCGATAAGATCTGAAGTTCATTTCCATACATGAAGTGCATTAGGCTCTCTGCACACCCACACGAAGGCTAAGCAATGCTGCCCTTCCACATAGCATTCCTTGGAGTGAGCTCTGCCCTCTGTTGTAATGTGAAACTCCTTCCACCTGTAGGCAGATACTCTAATGGAGGACCCCATAACCAGTGTGATCAGCCTGAGAAGAGCGGTTTAGAAATAGCTCCAGATTCAGTCTTCTGGGTTTTATCCTAGCCCCACTATTTAACTTCAGACTAGTTATTTAACCTTTCTGAGCCTCATTTTTCTCATCTCTAGAATAAGAATCATAGCAGTACCTAACTCAGGTTTACTGTGAGGAGTAAATGGGATAATGTGTATGAAAGTCTCAGTGCACTGACTCAGCCTTAAAAAGTGGCCAGGACGTAATACCTCTTACTATTTGCCCTCAGGTCAGCCCTTTCTGCCCAGAAAGATTAGTAGGAGATAAAAGTCACTGGATTGGGATTCCAGTGACTGTGGGTGAATCATTGATTCTTCCACTAACTAACAGAGCGATGCTGGGCATGACTTTACCTCTCTCTGTGCCTCGGTTTCCCCATCTGCCAACTCAGAAGATGGGATTCATTGAGCCCTTCCATCTCTAACTCTGAAGGATGGTTGATGAGAAGGTTGTATGGCTGCTTCATATAGTTTCTGGATGGTGCCAATCTTCCCATACAGAGCAGGACCAGGAAGAGGTCTGAGAAGAAGTCTCTGGGCTCCTTAAACCAGTGCCTGGGTTAAGAGCACTACTCTGGGGATGCCCAAGCCCAGCTTGAAATTTGGTCCCTACCTCTGTGTATGACCTTGGCAAAGTTCTCCCACAACTTCTCTGGACCTCAGTTCCTTCATCTATAAAATGGGACTTAAAATGGTACCCAGTACCCAGAGTCAGGAATTATGATGCCCAGTGCCTGCACAGTGCTTACCACAGAGAGGAAGGATTTGGTGTGCTGTTTTAATAATCATGATTGATGCCAGTTGCCTGTGGACCCCATCTCTGGGCATGGTGCTCATTCTTAGGGCCAGTCTGAGTGCACTTTTGTCCATTCTAAGCCTTATTTCTTATGCACTTTATGAGTGTAAGACAGTAAATCTCTCTTTGAGACCAGCAACCATCCTGGGGAACCACCTAGAGAAGGAGAGTGGGCTGGCCTCTGCATACCAACTGTCGAGATTCCTGTGATTCCAGGTCAGCCTGGCGGAGGTGACAGCACTCTGTCCATCCCCTCCCTGCTCTGAAGACCAGCTCTCCAGGACTGGAAAGGACCATAAGCTGCATCTTTTCTAGCCCCTTTACCTGGTATAGGATGCCAGGAGGAAAAGTGGCCTACCCATATTTCATGGGATGTTACTAGACTTGGGACTGTAAGTAGTGTGTGTGTTATTGAAGAGAGTGTCTGCCTTTGATTCTTGGCTTCTCACATTAGAGGCTGTGTCCTCACTGGACTGGAAAATGGGGAAAATAATAAACCTCTGCTTCCCACGGTTGTTGCAAAGATTAAAAGAGCATACATAAAATATATAGCAAGCCCTCTACAAATAACATTTCTATTACTCATGTCTTTACTCGGTATTCTTCCTCCAGTGCTTTGCAGCCACACCACACTGGCAACACCCCATATATCGATTTTGGAATATCCTTTCAGCTGTGAAACTGTGTGGGACTAGAAGCATTGGTCTGGGGTGCCAGTCTGGAAACCTGATAGGAACTCTGCCTCTGCCTCTGTGTTGCTCTGTAACCTGCCACAGGTCATCTTCCCTCTCTGGCCCTCAGTCTCTTCCTCTGTAAGAGCACTGTCCAATAAGAAAAAGAATGTGAGCCACATTCTATATATATTGGGTTGGCCAAAAAGTTTGTTTGGGTTTTTCTGTAAGATCATATGGCAAAACCCAAATGAACTTTTTGGCTAACCCAATAATTATAAATTGTTCAGTAGCCACTTTATAAAAAGGTAAAAAGAAGTAGAGAAAAGTAGTTTAATAATTGATTGTTGTTCAGTCACTAAGTTGTGTCCTACTCTTTGCAACTGCATGGACTGCAGCACACCAGGCTTCCCTGTCCTTCACTACCTCCTGCAGTTTGCTCAAACTCATGTCTATCGAGTCAGTGATACTATCTCACCATCTCATCCTTTATCACCCCCTTCTCCTTCTGCCTTCAGTCTTTTCCAGCATTAGGATCTTTTCCAGTGAGTCAGTTCTTCACATCAGGTAGCCAAAGTATTGGAGTTTCAACTTCAACATCAGTCCTTCCAATGAATATTCAGGGTTGATTTCCTTTAGGGCTGACTGGTTTGATCTCCTTGCTATACAAAGGACTCTAAAGAGTCTTCTCCAACACCACAGCTCTGTGTTGTACCTAATGTAGTATATCCAAGAAATAATCATGTCAACATGTAATCAATACTAGAAAATTATTGAATGAGATATTGTATACCTTTTTTTTCTTATTAAGTTTCTGAAATCTGGATGATTCTCAATCTGGGGCAATTTTGACAACTGTCTGGGATGTTTTTGGTTATCAGAACCAAGAGGGGTAAAGGGTGGCAGGCAGAGGTATGTGTGTGCAACTGGCATCCAAAGGGCAGAGACCAGGGATGCTGCTAAACTCCCTACAGTGCATAGGATAGCCCCCCACAACAGAGGGTTGTCTGGCCCAAAATGGTAACTGTTTTACACATAAAGCACAGTTCAGGTTAGCCACTTTCCAAGTTCCAAATAGCCACATGGAGCTGGTGGCTACCATATTGGACAGTGCAGCTCTATAACATAAAATATTTGGACATGCACTTAAAAAGTCAAATTTTTAGGAATTTGGGTTTTAGTAAATTTGTTTTCCTGCTCCTCCCTGAATAAGTGGCCAAATGAGATGTAGCTGGTTCGCCCATCCCTGGCTGGCTAAGGACAGAGCCCATCTGTCTCTGACTGGTTAGACTCTTCCAAAGCTACCCGCCCTCCCCTGGGAGACTGAGCCTGGGATGGACAGTGAACCCTGTTGTTCTTTTCTGGGGAGACAATGCTGCAGGCCCTGATACCTACCTGACAGGGCTATTGTGGCTCAGGGAGAAAAGGGCTTTGTCAGGACAGCAGCCGAGGAGACTGCAGTTCAATGGGGCCCTTTATGTCTGCACTCCGGGGATGTTCGATGCCAGCCCTGGGGAGGCTCCACCCCGTCCTAGAACAAACAGGGACCGGGAGGCCCAGAGAGGGTGTGGAAGGCCCTCCAGTAGATCCCAGTTCCCTCCACCTCAGCCCTTTGCCCTAAAACATGAAATCCATCTAACTCTGAGAAGCCCTGCCTCAAAGCACAGGGTGAACTCAGTATTGCCCTTAAACTGGGCAAGGGGGCCTTTGACCCATACTCTGAAATTTAGCAGCTCCACAGATCACAAGCATGTATACAATTAATGTATTAAAGAACACGCATGTATTTGTCTCCCATGATCTAGGCTCAGCTCTGGCACAAGGCAGTGATAACCCAAGATCTTCTCTGGTGACTTAAAAAGCCCAGGCCAAAGCAAAGCACTCCATCTCTCTTGTCCTGTGTTCTTGGAACAATACAGTGAGAGTTTGAGGGTTGTACCTTGGCCAGCCTCAGAGTTGGACTCCGTTTTATAGCACAGGTGGGATCTGAGTGGCAGAAATGCTTAGGTAAGAGTGTGCCCATGCTCAGTCATGTCCAACTCTTTTCAACCCCATGGACTGTGGCCCACCGGTTCCTCTGTTTTCCAGGATTTTCCATGCAAGAATACTGGAGTGGGTTGCCATTTCCTTTTTCCAAGGGATCTTCCCAACCCTGGAATCGAATCTTGCATTTCCTGCGTTGGCAGGCGGATCCTTTACCACTGCACCATCTGGGCAGCCCAGGTAAGAGAAAAGACAAACTAAATCTCTTGTTATGTCCTCCCTCATGGTGGCATAGACTCATTCATTTTCCTGTAATGAAGTATCATTTCCCAGGAGGGCCAATCTGTTTCTGGCTGCTCTGCATTCCAGTTCACGCTGGTCTTGAGAAGTACTCACCTCCATTTGAACTCCTGTGCCACATCCCTCCGAGGTTAAGGACAGGCTTGGATGTTAGGGGTTAAGACATATGAACTTGGATCTGTTGCTTCCCTTTCGTTTCTAATCTCTGGACCTCTGCCCTACCTCCCCTCCCCTCCCCAGGGTAAAGTTTACAGATAATGGATACAGACACACACACAGACAGAAAGGAGCAGCAAGGGCTGTCTTATTTGACAGATAAGGAAACTGATCCTTCTGGAGACAAGATAACTTTTTAAAGTCATTCAGTAAGTTAAGGGAAGCCACATGCTGGAAGAACCCATCCTTTGAGGCCCAGCTAGAAGGCCACCAGTAAAGGGTGGAGGGTGGTGGTTGGGGAGACAGCTGGGGGCATAGCAGCTCTTTTACTCCTGACACCCTCACTTACTGGCTATGGGACCTTGTGGTGTTGGGAGGGGTGTGTTTCTCAGTATTTAAAATACGACTTTTTCTATTCCTATATAAGATGTTATTATAGGAATCTGGTGACAGGTATATCGGAACTCTGTAATATTTTTGTAACTCTTCTGTAAATTCAAAATTATTTCATAATCAAAAAATTATACAATTTTCCCTTATCTGTACCATGGAGATTAGCATCTGCCTCACAGAAGGCTTCAGTGAAATATGCCTGTAAGGCTTTAGTACCTGTTTGGGAGTGAGAACTCAGTAAATAACTACTTTAAGAAGGTATTTCCTCCAAGAGGCCAGTGACCTAACAGAACTGACCACAACATGGGAGTCCCATGTCCTCACTACTCAGGAGCACAAGATTATTTTGGCCTAAAATGCCAGGCTTGGTGTGGCTGCTAGGAGCATGCATTTCATTTGGGCTCTTCCACTTCCTAGCTGGAACCCCGGGGCAAGTTGCTAGATCTCTCTGTGCCTCAATATCCTTTCTTTAAATCATAAAGCTGCAAGGAAGGTTGTCATGAGGATTAAATGAACTGGGGACTTTTCAGCACTAACAGCTGTGACTGGCCCATAAGCAAGGACTGCCCAAGTGTTTTTATGGTCCAGCTCAGTGTTTCTTGAACTTTTTAGTAGCCCACACAGTAACAGATGTAGTTTCCCTCACCTCCATTTTCTTTTTAATGGTGATTCGGAAAGCCCCGGTCTCTGGAGAGTTGATCCCATTTTGTTTCCCCTATTAATGATACATAAGGTCCTTAGGGGACAGGGAATATTTCTGATTCATTTTGATTTCTAAGTACTTCATTCCCTTCTCTCATTCAGTTTACCAAGTTTCCACCCCTCGTTCATTCCACATATATGTATGGACCATTTGTTGAATACTTACTTTGTGTGCCTGTTACCTATTCGTGTCCCCGTGCCCATCAGACATAGGTTGAATGAATGAATAAGGCAGGGAGGCGGGAAGGCAGGCAGGAAGGAAAAAAAAAAAAAAAAACAGGGTCCCAGACACCCCTGGCCCGAGAGGGCTCCAGCTGGCAGCAGAGCCCCCTTTTCCACCCCCACGTTCCCACTTCCACCTCGGCCAGAAAATTGCTCCCTCTGCAGCCACGCCGCAGCCCATCAACTGTGTCACCAGGGACAGAACTGGGTGTCGTCCGGCATCGCGCGGCGGGGCGGCGGCGCCCGGGGCCCGCCCTCTTGCATCCTGTAGTGTGCGGTGGTGATCCCTCGCAGTGCGTCAGGCAGCCTCTGCACCCCAGGAGGGCATGCACCCCTCCGCGGGCAGCTCAGCACAGAGCCCCCAGCCCCGCGGAGTTGCCCAAGAGGCCGGGTGGCTCCTCCCCGGGGACCCTCCCCCTCTGGGGCGCGTCATTCTCCCCACCCCGGGGGCCCCGAACCCAGCGGCTCCTCGCACGCCGGCCACGCTGGGACAGTTCTCAGCCACCTGCTGCAGAGCCGGGGAGCCGGGGCGCCGGCAGCCCGTGAGTCGGTGCGAACACCGAGGGCCCCATGGAGCTGCCGGCCAGCAACAGCAGCTGCGAAAACGGTGCGTGGAGCCGGCGGGGACCGGGGGGACCCGGTGCACCCTGCGCTTTGCCTTCCCTTCGCGCTGCTCCTTTCTTCCGCTTCCTCTCCTGCCAGGGGACCCCAAACGGGGCAGAGGGTCCGCACTTGTCCCCCCACCTAGTCCTCAGGCCCATCTTGGGAAGGAGCAGGATTCTAGCTGACTTTTCCCCCTCTTTGGACCTGGGGGGGCGGGGAGGAGGTGGGGGGGGGGGAGAAGGAGGCGTGGCATGATTGATTGGAGCTGGTCCATCAAAAGGGTTGAGGGCAGGGTGTCGGGGTTTCTTTTATGTATAGTTGCTTTGGATATTAGTACCTGCCCAGGCCTGTCTTCCCTGGGGCTCACCAGAGAGAGAGGAGTGGGCACAGAGCCCCACCACCCCCAAACCCATATCCACCTTTTAGGAAATAGAGGGAAGGAACAACCCAGGAAAGGAAAAGGAAAGATGCTGAGCCTCTTGCTCGAGTTATGAACCTGGGGAGTGGACTATGCTCTTCACTCGCATTATCCCAACTAATCCTTAACACAGCTCTAGAAGGCAGGTAGATATTACCACCTCTGTCATCATTCCAGAGACAGACAGAAATTGAGGCTCTGAAAAGTCTGATGAACTTGCTCAAAGTAATACAGTGGGGATATGGAATATAAAACCAGGGCTCTGCTCTTGGATTCTAAAACCTGTGCTCACACTACTGTGCTCACCCCATTTTCTGGCATATCTCCAGTTTTCTACCTGTCTTGGTATTGCAGCCTGTGGAATATCCCTGTTTTTCTAACTTCTCCAGTGAAGCTTTCAAAACAGGCCTGTTGGGTGTTGGCTGTCTTTGGTTTTGTGAACAATGCAGTCCATTTTCAGCCTCACCTTCCCCTGGGGATAAATATGTTCCTGGTCCTAGCATATTCTAGGGGGGAGGTAGGGATCATCTGGCCCAGCGTCCATTTGTCAGCCGCGCATCTGCCTCAGGATTGGGTTCCCTTTGGCCCTCAGCCTTCCCTCCTTTTCTTTTCACCCCTATGGGAAGACTTGACTTGATGGAGGGCACTAAGTTCCTTGGGTGCCTCGGGCCTCCCCCAAACTGCCAAGCCCACCCTTTGGCTCCACCTGCTGGAGATGTACCTTCAGGAGGGCAGGGGAAGGGCATGGGGAGTTGCCTTCCTTGGCCGGCATCCTCCCAGCTCTGACTCTTTTCCTGAGCTCAGGGAACTCCCAGGACTTGACTCCTGTCCAAGTTGAGGAACAGGAGTGAGCAGTCAGGATAAGTCTGATTAAGGACCCAGATGGTTTCTCGTCTCCTCTTCTCTGGATTGTGACACAGGTGTGGGAAAGAGAGGTCTCCCACTGCAAAAGACGCCTGGCTGTCTCCTGCTGGGTTCCAGACCCAGTTCTGCCTCCAGGCTTTTGTGAGACTCAAGCAAATCCTTCCCCATCCCAGGGCCTCCGTTTTCCCAGCTGAGAAGAAAGAAGGTTAGATGGGCTGCTGCTATTCCATGCTTTCTATGATGTGGAAGAAAGGTCAACATTGCCCTTACTTTGTTCCACCAAAATGCCACTCTGTGCTCCTGATGTGCCAGAGCTAAAGCTGCCTCACCTTTTGGGCATTGAGGTTCTTCCAATGGAGGCCCAGAGGTCTAGCTTGGCCCAAGGAGAAGTGCTAGGCCCAGCCTTATATCCTTGGCACGGGAGCTTGGGTCTTTGTGACACACAGTTTGAAAAAGACCTTCTACCACCAAAAGTCACAAACTCATATGCTTCAAGGGGCCGAGAACATAATAACAATGACTGACAGGAGCTGGATATGGACTCTGGGGAATCGCAAAAATCATGTCCTATCTAGGGGCAAAAACCCTAGCTGAGCTGTGGCCAGAAGTTGCCTATGGGACAGCGTACCCAGCGAGGTAAGCAAAGGCAGCCCTGAAGTGGAGTTTTTGTGGGAAATCTCCTGATTTTTAAATGTTAGCAGTGAGTTCATGTTTTAAGATAACCTTCAAGAGGCTGAGTGAAACCCAGCCCCCTTGCTGCCTACTTTGTGAAGGGTATGTAGTGACTGAGAGCATGGACTTTGGCATTCTATGCACTTGAGAAATAGTTCTGGTTTCACCGCTTATCACCAATGTAGCCCCAGGTTACCGAGCTTGTCAGGGCCCCAATTTCTTCAGGTAAAACCCTGAGCATCATCACTGTGCTCTTTCCATGATAAGGATGCTCCTGGAAAGTCCTGGAGCAGTGGGCCCTGTGAGTCCCAGCCTGTGTTTTGTACTGATTCCTTGAACTTGGGCAGCTTCATTCTACTGAATAAGGGCCTGCCCCTCATGCCCAGGTTTGTCCTCTTGTCCTTGCTGTTTGGGCCAGAAGAACCAGCAAGAGTGTGCTGGCTGAAGGGCATGAGAACTGATGACTCTTGCAGACTCGGGGACTTGGAAAGAGAGCCTAGACAAAGCCTGTGTGGGATGGCAGGGACCCTGATTCTTCTGAGGCCTGAAGGAGGCCCCAGCCACTGACCATGCGCATCAGAAGTCTTCGAAGTAAGGCCTGGGATGGTTGGTTCTCATAGACAAGGATGCTGGTATTTCATCACCTTCAGGCCTCAGAGGGGCTGTTTACTCCAGCCTCGCTCCCTCCTGTTACTTGTAGGGACTCCCTGCTGTGGCTGGAGTTAAGTATATGTAAGTGAAGAAGCCTCTGGAAGGGGAGAATATGTGTGCTCCTGAGCTATTGGAGGCCTCTGTGCCCAGAGGGTGGGAGATATTTCCTGTGGAGGCCAGGAGGTTGGATTCAGTGACGCCTGAGAGCTGGGGGGGCCCTGTTTGGTGTGGGGGAGCATCTTTCTGGCTTACTGATGAGGTGCTGGAGCTCCGGAGTCAGACAGCCTGCATTCTTAGGCAAGGTTCCTGACCTCTCATGGCCTCCATCTCCACATCTATGAAATGGGAATCAAAGACAGTGCTTACCTGACATGTAGTTGGAAGGACTTGATGAGTTCATAAAGTCCCTTGTCTGGAGTAAGCACTCAGTGAACCTTAACTGTTCCTTTTTAGTTTGGAGCCCAGGATGTGGATGGAATGCGGCAGTAACTGAAGCATGGAGTCTGAAACAGTGGCCAGTTCCAGTGCTTCTAAAGCACGCAGATGTCCCCACCTGACTCTCTCACCATGCTCTTCCCAGGTTCCCTGATCAGCTTGTACTGCTCCTCCCAAAAAGTCCTGTGCCAGATCGTCAGTGACCTCCAGGCTGAGGTGCCCAGCAATGTCACCTCCAGCAGCTGGCAGGAGAGGTTCAGGAAGAATTACAGCTTCTACGTCGGTCTGGGGCTGGCCATCCTGTCCAGCTTCCTCGTTGGCAGCAGCGTCATCCTCAAGAAGAAGGGCCTGCAGCGACTGGTGGCCTCGGGCGCCACGCGGGCTGGTAGGCTCCTGAGGGGGCAGGTGCGGACGGGGTGTCAGGTGGCAAGCCCTCAGCCAGCCCTGTGAGCCTCTATTCATGGGCCCACTGGAGCAGCTTGCGAGCTGGTCCTCGATGGGCACAGAAGGCCTGCTGTCAGTCCCATTGGGAATCTCATCCACCAGCAGGAGACCCTCCTTTATAATCCAGTAGTTTATGAGAATTACATGATCAGTTTATTGGGGTGAAGACAGGGAAAAGTCCCAGGACCAAGACTAAGAAACCCCACGTCTAGTTCTGTTTTTTGTTTTTGGCTGCACCAGGTCTTAGTTGCAGTACTTGGGATCTTTGATCTGAATGCGGGATCTTTAGCTGTGGCAATGAGAACTCTTAGTTATGTCATGTGGGATCTAGTTCCCTGACCAGGGATCAAACACAGGCTCCCTACGTTGGAAGCATGGAGTCTTAGCCACTAGACCACCAAAGAAGTCCCCTGGCGTTATTTCTTATCAGTTGTGTCATTGTAGGCAAGGCAAAACTTCCATAAAAAATGGGAATATAAAACTTCTACCCATAACAGTGTCAGGCGTAATGTGTCCTCACTTACTATCAATCTGAGCTCCTCTACAGGCTGCAAAAGAATTACTGAGTCTCTGTCCACTGGGATTTGCTTGTTTGGAAAATAAGATGTGTATCCATGAAACAGTTATTGAGAAAAGGAATCTATGTAAAAGAATCGCTCCATTTAATCATCATTCATTATGTCCCTACTGTGTGCCAGGTGCCATGCTAGACCTGGGGATACAGGGCCCTTGTGGGTCATTGGGTTGAGTGAGAGAGAGAGGCAAGTCAATGAGCACTTGTTCTGTAGCATGTTAAGTGCTATCATGGGGAAAATGGTTTTTCTAGTAGTCATATCTGGATATGAGAGTTGGATCATAAAGAAAGCTGAATGCCAAAGAACTGATGCTTTTGAACTGTGGTGTTGGAGAAGACTCTTGAGAGTCCCTTGGACAGCAAGGAGATCAAACCAGTCAATCCTAAGGGAAACCAGTCCTGAATATTCATTGGAAGGACTGATGCTGAAGCTGAAGCTCCCATACTTTGGCCACCTGATGCAAAGAACTGACTCACTGGAAAAGACCCTGATGCTGGGAAAGATTGAAGGCAGGAGGAGAAGGGGACAACAGAGGATGAGATGGTTGGATGGCATCACCAACTTGATGGACATGAGTTTGAGCAAGCTCTGGGAGTTGGTGATGGTCAGGGAAGCCTGGAGTGCTGCAGTCCATGGGGTCACAAAGAGTCGGACACACTAAGCAACTGAACTGAACTGATGGCAATATTTTGGAGGGGCATGTAAATCTTAGGCTTGGAGGGTAGGGGAGGTTTTATGTAAAGGCTAATTTGAGGAGCTGAGACTATATGACATGGAGATAACAAGGTGGGTAAAAGAGAAAGATGTAGAATTCCAGGCGGAAAGAACAGCATGTGCAAAGGCCTAGGGGTGAGAGAGTGTGATTGATATTAGAAGTTGCAAGTATCTCGGGATGGCTGGAGCATGGAGGGGTAAGAGATGGGGTGAGGGCCAGCTCATGAAAGGTCTTGTAAACTAGGCTCCAGGGTTTAAGTGTAATTGCCAGTGACGGAAGTTTTAAGCAGGCATAAATGATGTAGTTCTATTTATTATTTGAAAAGACCTCTAGCTGCTGGGTGCAAAATGGATTTGGGGGTAAGACTGGAGGCTAAGAGACAAGTTAGGGGAGAAAAACAATAGAACTTGGGCAAGGAAACTGCAGTGGGAATGGAGACAAGTGGTAGAGTCCAGGGATGGTTTTTGAAGATAGAATGTACTGAGTTCGATGGTGCCTAACTCCAAAGGGAGGGTGAAAAAGTGAGTCAGGATGACTCAGAACTCTCCGATTTGAGCAACTGAGAAGATGATGGTGCTATTTTCTGAGATAAAGGATTCAGGAGGAGCAGGTTTATAGGAAGATGATGTGTTCAGGTTTGGACGTGTCCAATTTAATGTTCTGCGGGACACTGAGCTTTGGAAGCAGACTCCTTGAGTACCAGCTCTAGCTCCTTGGTTCCTGGTGATGTGATCCTGGGCAAGAAAACTCATTTTTCTGTGCCTCAGCTTCCTCATCTGACAAACTGGGGATAGGAATAGTCCAGGCTAAAGGATTGTTGAGATATGTAGTGTGTTTAGAGAGATGCTTGGCACAGACTAAGCACTAGTCTTAGTACTACTGTGATCTAAGTGGGAGGGCCTGACCCACAGTTGGATACCCAGGACTAGAATCAGATGTGCTCTAAAAATGGAGAGCTGTAAGGTTTGGGGATCAAGTCGGGGTCAGTGGTCATTGCTGCTCTACCTCTACTTCTGGACAAGTGTTCCAGAGGCCGGAGACCTCCTAAAGTGCCAGAAAAACAGCTGCTTGCACTCATTGACCATTCAGAAAGGCGACTTTCCTGGAATGAGTTTTTTCTCCAATCTGCTATTCCGATACCTTCTGAGATTTCCACTCAATAAAATGCTCTCAGAACTCTTAGCTTTTATGGGAGATTCTGACTCCTTTAAGAACCTGATGAAAGCCAAGGGCTATCTTAGAAAAATGAGCATTTACAAAAAAACCACATTCAAGTTTTAGACAAAACTGTCTAAAACCCATCCTCCTCCTCCTCCTCCTCTTCATTGCTAACCTTGAGTGTTGACTGTGTGCCAGGCTCTGAGTCCATCATGTGAGCAAAGCAGACACAATTCTTGGCTTCGTGGAGGTTCCATTTTAGTAGGGGAAATGCCAGAAAATAGATCAATTCAAATTATAGACAGTAAGTGTCACTAAGGAGAAGAGCTGAGTGTGATGAGAGAGAAACCCAAGGGAGGGCATTTTAGGGGAAGCAACATTCAAACGGAGAGCTATAGAGTAAGTAAAGATACAGGCAAGTATTGTTAAGAAGACTATTCTGAACACGGAGACACGCACACACAGCCCTTAGCACACAAACTCATCATTTTGAAGAACACGAAGACAGCCGAAGTGGCTAGACTATAGTAAGAAGAGTGGTGGGAGATGCCTTTGGAGAGGTGAGGAGGGTCAGAACTAGGATCAGGCTTGTTAGGAATTCTGGTCTTTATCCTAAGAGTATTTTGAAGCCACTGGCCAGCTCTAAGCTGAGGAGTGACATGATTGTTAAAAAAAACCCTGACTACTATGAAAGGGATGGATTATAAAGGGATAGGATTGAGCTGGAGGAATGCTAGCAGGCGGTTGCCTCCACCCAGGCCAGAAGTAACAGTGCCTGGGAGTTGGGTGGTGGCAGTGGAGTGGACACTTGTAGATGCTTTTTGGAGACGGAATGCGCAGGATGGACTGGATGCAGACAGTGGAGTGGTGGGAGGGTCCAGTGTGAGTCCCTGGTTTCTGGATCAACCAACTAGATACCCGGAGGTGCCCCTTACTGAATTTCATTTGGTGGGTTATTGTTGTTTTGGTTGCTAAGCCTTATCAACTCTTTTGCGACTGTATGGACTATAGCCCACCTGGCTCCTCTGTCCATGGGATTTCCCAGGCGAGAATATTGGAGTGGGTTGCCATTTACTTTTCCAGGGGATCTTCCCAACCCAAGGATCGAACCTGCACCTCCTTCATCAGCAAGTGGATTCTTTACCATTGAGCAACCTGGGAAGCCCTCATTTGGTGGATGGGAGCATTTTAAAATTAAGAGTTCATTTAGGACAGAGTTTGAGATGCCTATGACAGACCCAAGAGTTGTCGAGTAAGCAACCAGATACACATCAGGGCTCAGAAGAAAGGATCAAGATGCATACATGAACTAGGGACATGAGCATCCAGATGGAATTTAAAACTTTGGAAAGAATGCACTTGCTCAGGAGAGGGCCCAGAAGGAAGCCTGGAGGATGCACCACAGCTGATGTGTACTGAACCTTTAGGGACTGGGGAGGGAAAGGAGAGAAGGAAAGGTCCTGGGAAAATGTGGCCAACCTCTAACTTAGTGTCCATTCCTTTCTACAGTGGATGGAGGCTATGGCTACCTGAAGGACTCAATGTGGTGGGCTGGATTTCTCACGAGTAAGTAGGTCCTTTCTCTCTCTCTCTCTTTTTTTGGCTGTACCGGGTCTTGGTTGCAGTACACAGAATCTTTGTTCCCCAAACAGGCGTCAAACCTAGGCCCTCTGCTTTGGGAACTCAATGTCTTAGCCACTGGACCACCGAGAAGTCCCTTGTAAGTGGATTCTTTGCTACTAAGGACAGTGCCCTATCTGTGATAGAGGCAGAGATGAAAGAAGGAATAGATGTCTCTATTGTGCAAAATATGCACCCAAGGCCCAGATTTCTAAAGGGGAAACCTTGATAGTCTTTGCAGGTAGAACATTTTACCTGGCATCTCAAGTTACTTTCTCCATCCACAGTCAGTCTTTCATCCACAAAGCATCTGTCCCCAGAGAGGTTTGTACAGAACTGGTAATGATAAAGGTATAGTTTCTCAACTTACCCTGAAAGGCAGGGAACTATGGCTGCCTGTCAGAGTCTCCCAGACTCCTGCAGGGCACGGCCTGGGACTCCTAAGTCAGCTGTCCCATTCCACAAGCAGTTGTTGGCTCACTTAGGATGTGACTGGTCTGCCACCTAAGGTTTGTCCAAACTTGCACGTTCACACATTTCCCCCCACTTTCCACCACCCTTTCTGGATTTCAAACCCTAATTCTTTGGGGTGGATAGAGAAGTAGTGAGCTTTCTGTTTATAATCCCCTAAGTCAGGTTTTGATCCCTGTCTTAGCCAGAGTTATCACATTCATCACCTGCTTTCAAAGGGCAGACCCAGGTCATTCTCTATGAGCAGAGAGACAGGAGTCTGCAAACTGGAAACTCATGTGGGGAGAAGTAGACCCTTTGGGAATGTCTGTCTAACCACCTGCCTGTCAGTCTAGACTATCCACAGCTACTCTGGGAAAGACAGCTCCATGGACCATTAGGTACCTGGAGAATCGATGACTGCCTGTTTCTTTATTTGATAATTAACACTTTATAGTTGTTGAGTCTCTAAGTCATGTCCAACTCTTTATGACCCCAGAGACTACAGCATGCCAGGCTTCTCTGTCCTCACCATCTCCCAGAGTTTGCTCAGATTCATGTCCACTGAGTCAGTGATGTTACCCAACTATCTTATCGTGTTGCTTCCTTCTCCTCTTTGCCCTTAATCTTTTCCAGCAACACGGTGTTTTCCAATGAGTAGGCTCTTTGCATCAGGTGGCCAAAGTACTGGAGCTTCAGCTTCAGCACCACTCCTTTCAATGAATATTCAGGGTTGGTTTCCTTTAGGATTGACTGGTTTGACCTCCTTGTTGCCCTACTTTCTAGAACTTAATTTAATCATACAGGCCAATCATTGGTCTGAGATACCCTTAATCGTGCTTAGGCTAGAAGCCAAGAGACCTCTAGAACAAGAAGGCGCCATGTGACCCTGGACTCTAGGCCACCTCCTTTGGTCAGGATGGTCTGGGCCTGACCTTTAGATGAGATTCTGCAGGGAGGAAGTGTAAGGATCAGGATTGTAATGAATGCTGGTCTGGGATTCTGTGAATGGGTGAACACTGAAGGAAGCTGTCTCCACCCACATTCATTTAGGCTGGAGATGGCGCATCAGAGCCGCTGTGACCTCTTCTCTCCCTTCATTTCCTAGTGGCTGCTGGGGAAGTTGCCAACTTCGGGGCCTACGCGTTCGCTCCTGCCACAGTCGTCACCCCTCTGGGAGCGCTGAGTATCCTCATAAGGTTAGTCACCTCTCCTGCTCTCTCTGACTCCTTCATGTTTTCAATTGATGTCTGAAACTGCCATATGGGGTCAATTGCTACTTGCAGTCAGGGACCTGGGTCAGTCCCAACTCCTGGAAAGAGGCTCTGCACTGGGGATTGCGTGCTGCCGGTTGTTCTAGCATCCCTTCGGCTGCCTGGGCAGTGAAGGGGCAGGCCAAGCCCCATCCAGGGAAAGGGCTGTCCCTGCCACCAGGCTGAAGGTCTCATGTCAGTGTTTTGGTGCCATAGTAGGAATGGCACACACATTGAAAGTACAAGCCCTAGGTTAACTGTCCCTGAGTTCTAACCTTATCTCTGCCACTTTGTAGTTACAATTTATGGCAGGTCACTTAACTACTCTAAGCGTCAATTTCCCACCTCCTAAGTGGGGATGTTCATAATACCTGCCTGAAAGCATTGCTTCAAGGCCTCAATGAGATAATGCACAGAAAGTGCATAGTACAGAATCGGCACTGAAGAATAACCATGGCTAACATGTGTTTAGGGTTTTTGTTGTTGTTCTTGTTTAGTCAGTAAGTCGTGTCCAACTCTTGTGACCTCGTGGATTGTAGTCTGCCAGAATCCTCTGCCCATGGAATTTTCCAGGCAAGAATACTGGAGTGGGTAGCCTATTCTTTCTCTAGGGATCTTCCCAACCCTGGTATTGAGCCCGAGTCTTCTGCATTGCAGACGATTCTTACCAGTGCGCCACTTTTAATCCTCACAGTATCCCTACTAATTAAAAAGGAGGGGAGACCTGAGGCCGAGACAGGTTAAGCATCTTGGCCAAGATCACCCAGATCCCTGGAGGCTGAGCCAGGATTCCCTCCCAGGTGGTCTAATTTCAGAGTCTTGATGCTTAATCACTAGGCCATGTTTCCTGGAAAATGTTTGATGATTTTAAAGATAACTGGTATTACATGTGTGTGCTTCCCTTTGCCCTGTTCCTCCCAAGCCACAAGACCCCTCCTCTGTGGGGGTCCTGAGTCCCATTTGAAGCTGGCTCTGATTGTTGCCCTAACCATGGAGTCCTGGTAAGTCCCAGCCCATCACACCCAATACCTGTAATTTCCTGTTTTGTTTTACCAGCTTGAAGATAATTTTGCAACATCTATACAGTCAAAAACCAGATAGAGCCGTGACTCACACTGCATAGTTGGCTGATGTAGCTGTGATACCACTATTGCATATCTGGTTAGTTTACAAATTCCCATCCCAGGTAGTTAGGAGAGGCAAGGAACCCTTCAATTTGTGACTTCTGCCTTTGCTAAGGCCACCAAATGCTGGTAAAAAGGCATCGTGGGTAAAATGCTTTTGGTAGTTTTAGAGGAGAGATGGGAGACATTTAGAAGAGCTTAGACATCAGTCCCCTCTTTCCTGATCTCTTTAAATAGGACTCGTGAAGCTCCCTGGGTGACCTTAGGTCAGCCAACAGATTTTTACCCTAAAGTAATGCCACCCTTGTAAAGAAACAGAAGTACACCCCAGTGATCATATCTGACTTGTCCCATTTCCCTCCTGTCTTCCCTCACCTTTGCCAGCTCATTTGGAGGAAGTGATGGGAATGAAAGTCATATCACCAAAGAACAGCAAGGAACTGGAGGTGTTTTGCCCGGAAAAGACTCGTCACAATTCTCCTCAGTGAGATGTAGAGGGAAAAACCATAGGCTTTATAATTTGAATTTGAGCTCAAATTCTGACTTGTCTCTTACCAGTTGTATGATCTTGCCACCATTTAAGCTTCTATGGGACTCAGTTTTCTCATCTATAAAATGGGCATAAGTATATTTTTTACTTCTCAGAGTTGTAAAATGTTAGTGAGGTAATAAACAGAAAGCTCCTAGCATAATGCCAGTGCAGGAGACGCAAGAAACATGGGTTCGATCCTTGGGCCAAGAAGATCCCCTGGAGTAGAAAATGGCAACCCATTCCAGTATTCTTGCCTGGAAAATTCCATGGACAGAGGAGCCTGGTGGGCTACAGTCCAAGGGGGTAGAGAGTTGGACACAACTGCACATGCACACATGCAGTGCATGTTGATAAAGTGTGCTCAAGACACAGTGCCTGTAATGGTCATGATGGTTGTTAATACTGGCATATACAAATGGAAGAAGGAATGGATTTGTTCTGTATGGTGCAAGGAATAAGATATGGGATAAGTAGAAATTACATTTGGGTAATACCTCATAGAAGGAACCTACAATGGATTCATCTGCATTGTGAAGGGGGGTGAGCTGTTTGCCATGAGAGGTATACAAGCCAAAGCTGAAAGCGTTTAACATTTGTTTGCAGTGTTACAGAAGATGTGCTCATTGGGTAGGAAGTTAGACAAGAGTGCTCTGAACGGCTGTTCCAACTCTTCTGTTTGGGGATACTCTCTGTCTCTAAACTGAAAGAAATTCACGCGGCTGTTGTCCATTCCTCCAGCCTACACTGTAGCCCTCCCATAAGCAAGTTTCTATTTCAGACATTTTCAAGGGGTCCTGAAAAGCTCCCACGTGGGACAGCAGTGAGCCCTCACTCAGCCCCAGCCTTTCTCCGGGATGCTGGGGCCAGCCTGGCTACTCTGAGCCCTTTCTCCTCTTCTGCACACAGTGCCGTCTTTTCCTCATATTTCCTGGGGGAGAGTCTGAACCTGCTGGGGAAGCTGGGCTGTGTGATCTGCGTGGCTGGCAGCACAGTGATGGTGATACACGCCCCTGAGGAAGAGAAGATCAGCACCATCATGGAGATGGCTGCCAAGATGAAAGACACAGGTAGGTTCCGGCTCCCCTTGAGCAGCAAAGCACTGGGGGTGAACCCTGGGGAGGGGCTGGCTGGGTTATAGCCATCTCAGGAGCTGCCACCTGGAGGAGGAGGAGGAAGCAAGTTTGGGGAAGAAAACTGATGGCCTCATACTAAGGCTGGTTTACAGGGTCCCAGTCTGATAGGTATTGATGCTGTTTATTATGTGATGGGCACTGTTCTAAATGCTTTGTTTGCATTGCCTTAGTTCAAATATCATAGACTGGGTGGCTTATAAACAATAGACATTTTTCACAGTTCTCGAAGCCATCATCAAGTCCTTGATCAAGCCCTATAGATTTTGTTCATAGACATCTGTGTCCTCACCTAGTGGTAGGGGCAGGGGAGCTCTCTGGAGTCCCCTTTAGAAGGGCCACTAATCCCTTCATGAAGGCTCTACCCTTATGACTTAATCACCTCTCAAAACCCTCACCTCCAAATACTGTCACATTAACGATTAGGTTTCAACATATGAATGGGAGGGGGCATTCAGTCAATTGAGTATATTATCTCATTTAATCTCACAAAAAAGCTCCTATAGGGAAGGTCCTATTATTATTCCTATTTTACAAAGAGGAAACTGAGATCTTGAGGGTTTAATGAATAACTTGTACAAGTTATTAAGAAGTTGTATTGTTGGGACTGGAACCCATGTTTGATTCCAGAGCCTAGATTTCCTTTTTTAACAACACAGATTTATTTATCTATTTATTTTTACTTATTTTTATTTGGCCGTGCCACAAGATGGGCTTCCCAGGTGGCGCTAGTGGTAAAGAATCTGCCTGCCAATGCAGAAGATGTGAAAGATGTGGGTTTGACCCCTGGGTCGGGAAGATCCCCTGAAAGAGGGCATAGCAACCCACTCCAGTATTCTTGCCTGGAGAATCCCATGGACCAAGGAGCCTGGTGGGCTATGGTCCATAGGGTTGCAAAGTCAGACACAACTGAAGAGACTTAGTTTCCCGACCAGGGATCAAACTCACACCCCTTGCATTGCAGGTGCAGAGTCTTAACCACTAGACTGCCAGGGAAGTCCTCCAGAGCCCAGATTCCTAATGTGACATCCCGCTGCCATGGTTGGGGGGAAGCTCTGGATGCTGATGGTATCCTCCCAGCTCAGGTCCTCTCTCTCCCTCCCCCACAAAGGGTACATCGTGTTCACTGTGTTTCTGCTGGTGTCCTGCCTCATCCTCATCTTCGTCGTCGCCCCACGTTACGGACAAAGGAACATCCTCATCTACATCATCATCTGCTCTGTGATCGGGGCCTTCTCCGTGTCCGCCAGCAAGGGTCTGGGCATCACCATTAAGAACTTCTTCCAGGGGCTGCCAGTTGTGCGGCACCCTCTCCCCTACATCCTGTCCCTCATGCTGGCACTTTCGATCAGCACTCAGGTCAACTTCCTGAACAGGGCGCTGGACATCTTTAATACCTCCCTGGTGTTCCCCATCTACTACGTGTTCTTCACCACGACAGTGATGACCTCCTCCATCATCCTCTTCAAGGAGTGGTACAGGATGTCGGCCGTGGACATCGTGGGCACCCTCTCTGGCTTTGTCACCATCATCCTGGGTGTATTCATGCTTCACGCTTTCAAAGACCTGGACATCAGCCAGAGCAGCCTGCCCCACATGCACAAAAATCCACCTGCCACTCCCGCCCCAGAGCCCAGTGTCATTAGACTTGGAGACAAGAATGTCCTGGTGGACAACATGGAACTCTCCAGCACCCCATCACCAGAAGAGAAGCCCAAAGTGTTTACAGCCCGTTCGTAAAGCCTGAAGTAGAGAAGTGAGAGGATGAGCCCCGTGGCACAGCCTGACTGCTTGATTTCAGAGCCACCTGGTTACTTCCAACACAACTCTTACCAATGGGCTCTTTTCTTGAGACTTTTCATTTATACCTCATCGCTGTTTCCAGGAGAAAAGTCCCTACTCAGTGAGCAGTGGTGGTATAACTTCCCGGAAACACAGCCTCAGTGACCAAATACCCTACTTTACTTGGTGCCAGTAGGTCCCCTGGACCTCCCTTCCCACTTGTTTCCTCTGTGTTGTGGGGAAGAAGATCAGATTTGACCCATTGAATGTAGTGCAAGCCAGGAACTTCCCTGAAATGTTGGTCATCAGGAAGTTCTCCTCCTGAGACTCACTGTTCCCGAGTCCAGGGCTGAAGTACACCTGGCTCCCCGAGGCCCAGAGAGCAACTCGCCATGCCCCCCATCCAGAACTAATAGACACACAACTCTTGTCAAATGTCTTGTTGCTGTTGCCACCTCATCTTTGGAGATGGAAACAAGACCTCAGCTGACCTTCTTACTGTGAAAGCTGCCTGATATCTCAGGGAAACCCTGCCACCAGACCCATTCCCAGAGGAGCCAGCCTGGAGCTTAGCATCTGCTTCCATCCACCCCAGCCCCACCCTTCCCTCTGTGCTGTGCTCAGCTGCTTCAGTCATGTCCAACTCTTGCAACCCTGCTCCTCTGTCCATGGGATTCTCCAGGCAAGAATACTGGAGTGGGTTGCTGTGCCCTCCTCCAGGGGATCTTCCCGACCCAGGGATTGAACTCGCGTCTCTTATGTCTCCTGCATTGGCAGACAGGTTCTTTACTGCTAGCGCCACCTGGAAAGGCCCCTTCCCTCTCTAGATGCACCCCACGGAGTTGGTCACAGAGACATTCAGGTGGTTGTCCAAGAACTTGAAACAACACAACCAACCACCACAACAAAAGGTGCCTCCCAGCCGAGCTCTGCTGGCCAAGCCCAGAGTTTCATTCTGCCTCACTCTAAGAGAATAGCAGTTGCACCACTCTTACAAGTAGACTGGCTGTCGAGCAGAATGCACTTTCCTTTTCCTCAAGGAGTAAACCACAATATGATTTGGGGAGACAGGGAGAAGAGTGAGGAGCAGAGTCAGGATTTGGCAGGGAGCAGACACAAGCTCTCTGGAAACCAGGGGCTAACCTGTGTTTACTCTGGTGGCCGACCAAGAATCCACGTGGGAAAGGTAACTTCTGGGTGTGTGTGTTTTTTTAAAATGCAGCATGTAAGATCTTAGTTCCCAGACCAGGGATTGAACCCATGCCCCTTGTAGTGGAAGCACGGAGTCTTAATCACTGGACCACAGGGAAGTCCCCTTCTGCAGTGGAAGCTCAAAGTCTTAACCACTGGGCTGCCAGGGAAGTCTCCTCTGGGTAACTTCTGGGCTGAAGCCTTAGAGGCTTGGCCAGTGGGATCATCTTTGAACTTCAATGACCAAGTGGGGGTGTAAGCTAGGTACGGGGTGCATTCTGGCCATGGACCAGATTGCCACCAAGTCCCCACTCCACTGGTGAGCTGCCCACCCTGGGAGGCAGTGTGTCACAATGGCTGCACCACCACCTGCTTTGGGGACTGCCTGTGGTCCCCCCACATTTGGCTGGAGGCAGTCAAAAAACCAAGAGCAGCTGGAGAGAGAGAATTAATATAGTCTCCCTTCCTGTCTTCTTTCCAGCAGTGAGAATGTGACAGTTGATTCCAGGACCATTGATACGGAGGTAAGGGGGTCAGTATATTTGTCAAGAAGGAAGCCCTGGCCCTCAGCCCCCCGAGCTGGTGTAGAGCCCCCTTATGTAACTCCATACCTGTGCCTGTGTTTATGTCCCGGGCCCTCAGCACAGCCAAGCCCAGGCCAAACTCCTGCTGGCCTTAGAGCTCCAATCAACAGACTGGCTTTCGGCACACATTCCAGCTGTAAAGCCCCAATTTTGAATGACTGTGGATTTCTCTGTATAACTAAAATCAGTGCAACCCGTTGGATGTTGAGAATGGCCATGATCTGAGGACCCTGAGAGTGTGGTCTGCGGGGTCAGTAATAAAGACCTCTGAGTGTGTTTACCTGATGCTTACATCTCGGCCCTCCTTGGACATGGAACAGTTAAACTGGTTCTTCTAGTGCTGGGGGGACCAGGCCAGGCCCCAGTCTCTGGAGAGTTGTAGCTGTCAAGGAGGTCCTGTCCCTCCAGAGTCTTCTGCAGCCCAGCCTTCACTAGAGAGGGAAAGGTTGTCTGGGGAATACAGTCCGCTGAAGACTTGTGCACATCCCTTGTTTTTTTGTTGGTTTGTTTTTACCATCCCTTGTTAATGCCTGAGCCCTTAGGAGGAACCAATCACAATGCTAAGAGCCTCCCATGAATACTTTAAGCCCTCACAAATCCTCAAGGTAGGTCTGTAGCACTCATGTCCCGAGTGACCCCAGGCCTATTTAAACTAGACCAGCCTTTGTCCCGGTGCAAAGACAAGCAAAGACCCCAGGCTTACTCTGTGGCTCAGGTTCTTCCATGGTGGTCTGACAGGCTGGGTGGATGTTCCCTGTGGGAACTCTTCTGAGGAGTCCTCAGGGGTGGATCCTATCCAGGCTAGCCAGTACAACATGAAAACAAACAAGAGCTGTCAAACCAGCCAACATTTCAAATGACAATTTAATTAAATACAAACAAGGAAAAAAGGCACCATGGCCCATTCAAGTATTTTGCATAGATATACAAATATTGTAAACAATTAATAGGTGAAGGAGAGAAAAGATCTGTTTTCCGTGAACAATCTGCCCAAATGAAAAGAAAATTCACATTGCCCTGGATCCCAGACACATACGTACGCACACACAGTGGGTGGTGAGAGAGGGTGTGTGGAGGGGTGGCTCTGGGGGCACTTGGCGTGGATTCTGCAGATCCTCTCCTTTACCAGGTTCCCTAGGGAGGGGTGGGGCACCATTCCAGTTGGCACAGTCTTGGTTTTCTTGGGTATCCTGCAGAGCTGTTGTACGTACATTTAACGCAATCTCTGACTTTAAAACCAGTCCCCGATTTAAAACATGAGAGTCTTCTGTACCCCCGGCCAAAAAAAAAAAATACAAATTCTGACATGGGTAACAGGAGGCTTTGCTCTAAAGGATCACAGCAAGAGATGGAGAGGGGTCATGGCCATAGTGGATGGGGCTACGACATCACTGTAAGATCTACAGTGAGACACTATAAGATCTGCAAGGCTCTCAGAGCTGAGGCAGAAAGGAGCTTTTCTTTTACAGGGAGAAGTAAATAAGGCTAAAAAGAACCGAAGGTAAGCAGGCAGTTACCATTGGAGCCCAGTGCCTGGGCTAAAACCCACTGAGACAAGGAGAGCCAATGCAAGCTCGCTTGAGATCCCTTGAGGTTTACATTTCAGAGATGCCTCCCAGGCTCTTAAGGAAAACAAGTCTAGGATTGAAAAACTGGTAGGAGGCTAAGTTAACTTCTGAAAGGATTTACATAGTCTCCGTCTGAACAGAAGGCTGGTTAAGTCACTCCACCAAGCCTCAGTTAAGCTCCTTTCCTCCCCATCATACCCTGAGCATGGACTCACCCTCGGCCAGACCCGACATCAGCCCCTCCCCCAAAGGCTGACCACAAAGTCTCTCCCTGAATGTGGTTCTTTCCAGCTATGCTCACTCCTTCCTATAAAAGGCCTCTTCCTTCTGAGCGGTGAGATGCTTACAGATCTTGCAGCCGCTCAGCTCACCCGAGCAGTCTCCTAAAGCAACTGCCCCGTGCCCCTGACTCAACATTCCCTTCCCCAGTCTTGCAGTAATCCCTGCGAGTAAAGTCCTTCCTTCTCTAAATCCATACTAGGTTTTGTCACCTCAAAGCAGCACATGGACACAGGAGGGGAAAAGTGGGCCACAGCAGCCAGTCTTGTCCCCCACTGGGCAGCCTCCCTGGCCTGCCAGAATGGTGCCTCCTGCCTCCCTGAACAGAACCAGGAGAGAAACAGTAAATAGAACAGGTTGCCAAAAGTCTTACCAGATTTTAAAAATTCAACCATCATCTTCCAGTTCACAGTACAATTTTTATCACATGGAGGTGGTACTAAAATAATGGAAAACAAACACACAAGAAAGCAACAACCCAGGTCTCTTTCCGGTTTGGTTCCAGGGAGGGTGGATTTCAGATTCAAGAGGCTCACACCTCAGAGCCGCCTTCTACCTCCTGATGTGGGGGAGGAAAGCTGGACGGAACCACAGGATCATTGGTGAGGCATGGGATTGGGCTGAAGGGTGATTTTGGTGGGGGAGGTGTTTTAGGCTTTCATTTTCTGGGACCCAGCCTTGAGGCCTGGGGCATCTAGAGTAGCATGCTTAAATGCAAGGCTGTCCCCTGACCCCACCAGGAAGTGAGGATGACAGACACTGGGTATGGGGTGCAACCAGGACCCTTGTCAGCAAGACAGAGGTGTGAATATCACCAACATCACAACTACCTGATTACCTGAGGGAGGAGAACTTCATTTCCTGAGCTCTTTCTAAATCCACCCCGAGTCCCCCAGGTGCACAGCCCAAATATCCCACTTGTCTCCAAACCCAGAACATCGATTAAGCACCCACTGTGTAGGGAGAGCTAGAATGGGGCCCTGGGCTAGTGATTGGGGGTGAGAACTCAAGCCTCTTCCTTGAACTGAGGTTTTCAAGAGCAAACATCTGTTCATTGCAGGAGGTGGGCAGCCCCCAGATGCCCAGCACCTTTCTGGGGTGGGAGACAGTCCCAGAGAACCTCGCCGGTGACTCTGACAATCGTCCCAGCCTGCAGAGCACCGCACAGCCCCCCTCCCTGTGGGGAGGACAGGACCAGAGGAAAGAGCACAAGGAAGTAGATGAGGAATCATCTTGCTGGTCCCAGCGCAGACTCTGTTCCATCAAGGCTGCTTCTCTAGGGAGCTCTAGAGACAGGTCTGCTCTCTGCTCAGAGGACAACAGTCCTGTCTCATCGCTGATCAACCAGGGGATAGTTGGGGTTCCCAGGACATCCGCTCCCTTCCCTACACCTGCCGCCATCCCTGAGGACTATGCTCAGATTCAGGGCAGGGAGTGAGAGGAAGACCTGCGCTCTACTGAGGTCACAAAACCATGGACAATAAAGCCAGGAGCTCACAGCCATGGCCCGAGGCCATGCCAGTCATCACTCTTGAGAAACCAGGAAATCCTGGGGCCAACCATCAGGCAGGACCCTGACCTGCAAGTCACAGCACCAGGTCCCAGGAAGTCGGGACTGCTGGGGAATCGTGTTCCACAGCACCACACATTGGGCAGGTCCAAGCGGGGAAAGAGAATCAAAAGCACGAGGCACTTGGAAAGTGCAGAAAAGAGAAGACAGGGCAAGCAAAAATCATGGCGAGCGGATGGCGACCTTTGGCTTGACGGCTCCGAGGGGCCCAGGCTGTGCTCCACCTGCTGTCTAAACGCCTACAAATAGTACCTGTCTGAGTCAGAGTGACCCGTGGGAATAGGGGGAGGTAGGGGTTTGGGGGTGGTGGGGGGTGGTAAGGAGAGGAATTGATTTGTTCACATGTGACCACTGAGCCAGGAGTTATGACCTTGACCAAGCCCTGGGCAGTGGGAGGGACCCCTCGATCTCAGAGCTAAAAGGGAGGCTAAGTGCCCACCTCCAGCCAGCCTGGGACCATGGAGGAAGACAGAAGCAATAGAAAGCTCTCACGTGTACCCTCCGCCACAGACGTGTATGGATGGCTTCTCCAAGCTGAGTCCTGGCCTGAAGGTCTAAACCAGCTTCCCAGCTGGGCTCCAGCTCGGACCACCGGCACCAGCTGGACTGGCACCTCTGGGGGGACGGCCCAGCTGGAGGGTGGGTGTGGGAGAAGCAGCCATTCATCCTCCTCCGCTTGCCTGTTCCTACCTGGGGCTGGATATTGCACAAAACAACACTTGGATGCCGTGGGGTAGTAGTCACTCTGGGCCCATGAGGAGGCCGAGGAGGCACTGAGTTGAGAAGGAGATTTTCAGAGATGCGCTGGTTCTAGGAGGAGGGTTGCGGGGGAGGAGGAGCTCAGAGGCGGCCAGACATGCTTCTTCCACAGCCTGCGGCTAATGGCTCCTCCGTGGTGTTCAAAGTCCTCAAGGGAAGGGAGAAACCCCTTTAGACGAGTCTAGATTTTCGAGCTAGTCATCCCCACAGCCCTCTGTGATCTGTATTCAGGAAACTGGGGAGAAAAAAGAGATGAGGGAGAGAGACGTCAGATCCGTGCGGATTAAGGCAATCAGTGGGGCGCTGTCCTCTTGCTTATGACAGGTGAGCAGACGTGACAGACAGCTGGGAATGATGGTTTCTACAGAAGTCTGTCCACGTGTCTTCTTGTCCATCAACTCTCCAGTGAGAGGCATGGTGGCACCCCCCCACCCCCCTCCCAACCCCAGCTGATCAGCTATCCCCACTCCTCTCAGCAAAGCTGTACCTCAGTCTACAGAGTTTGCAGGGCCTCGTGGGAACACAGGGCAGTCAGCCAGCTTCCTCACTGGCTCCCGTCTGCCCCAACCCCCAGGACTGGCTACACAGAACATGTCAGCTTCAAGGAAGATATATTAGGAAACGCCATTGTGCACAGCCTACCAAAGGCTGGCAGTTAATGGCAATTAACTGCCTGGACCTTCACAGCAAACCAGGGTGTGTGTGTGTCGGGGGAGGGGGGGGGAACGGGTGTTGTCTACTGCTGCTTCCTAAAAACCTCTTTCAAGATAAGGCATCGGAGACTCAAGAGTGACTTGCTCAGGGCCGCTCAGCTCATCAGCTGCAGAGCTGGTTTGAATGTACCAGAGCTCAGCCTCCTTAACATTAGCTTTCATGTGAAACTAAAACACCTCTCACCAGGGGGTGATATCACCAATTTAAGGGACAGTCATTCAGGCACCAAGAAACACTAAGCTTTTTGTCCTTGGCTTTTGTTCTGGAAGTTCAGCCTTACCTAAGAAGCATGAACTGGTCTGTTTTCTCAACCATATTTTTGCCCCCTGGATCCCTCTGTTCTCAGCTTTTACTTCAGGGGTTTCTGAAGACTCACCTTTGGGGCAGGTGCCACCAGGGGCCGAGTCTGCTGAGGGCCGGAGGGAGGGGGCCGCAGGATGGAGGCGCCTCCTGGCCTAGGGAGGTTCTTGCGGCCTGGCACCGGGTTAGCCGGGAGCGCCTTCTGAGGCGGCCGAGGCCTGGAGAGATCCTGTGGAGAAAGCCACAAGCCTCACTCAAAGGCCAGAGGCACCAGTTCAAGAGAAAACGTCCTCAGTATGTTACAGGCCAAAAGCAGATGAGAAGAGGGATATACCATTTAAAAAGAATGGTCCCATTTATAAAAACAGATTGTGTGCGTACATGTTTACCTGCTCAGGAGAAAAAAGCCTTTTTGGAGAGCAAGTTGGCAGTATCTATTAAAATCAGAAATCATACTAAATTTAGAAGTGATCATTCTCTGACCTAATGCATGATACCACTTCCTTTTACCCATGTTAGAGAACTATTTGCACAGGGCCACAGAAATGAAACTGCAAGGATGTTCCTCGAAGCACTGTGACAGCAAAAGGAATTATAAATAACTAAAATTTTCATCAACAAATTACTAAAATTACACAGTGACATATGATGCAGCATTTTAAAAAAATGAAGTAGGCTGATAAGTGCTGAGGTAGAAAGATGACCAAGAGGAATGGCAAGGTGTGGTACAAGCTGCCGAGGATAGTTTAGAGAAACAAGTCACCCTCCCTCAGTCCCCTACTAATGTAAATGCAAAGGTACAGGGGGAAGTCAGAAAGGATGAAGACCAAATTGATAACAGAGGTCAGAGGTTAAGAGTGGGCTGTGCATGGTGAGAGGGGTCGTCCAAGTGAACATTCCATTTTTTTTTTAACAAGAGTATATATACATATATTACCTGTGCAAATAAAATTTTTAAAAAGAAATCATATTTTCCATATTGGTTGTCTGTGGGTGGCACAATTCTTTCCTTTTTACTTTCACATTACCTTCATGTTTTACTACCTTCTCAATAAGGCCTTCCCTAATGGCTTTATTTAAAATTATAACACCCTGCAAAACACAACCATACACAATCTATGGGATGCAGCAAAAGCAGTCCTAAGAGAGAAGTTCATAGTGATACAGGCCATCCTCAGAAAACAAGAAAAATCTCAAACAACCTAGCCTACTACCTAAAAGAATTAGAAAAAGCAGAAACTTGGTTTAAACAAACAAAACTTAAAGTCAGTTTATGGAAGGAAATAATAAAGATCGGAGAGGAAACAAATAACAGAGATTAAAAAACAATAGAAAAAAATCAATAAAACCAAGAGCTAGTTTTCTGAAAGGATAAACAAAATCAATAAACTTCTGGTCAGGCTCACCAGGAAGAAAAGACAGAGGACCCAAATAAACGAAGAAGTGAAAGAGGAGAAATAACTACAGACACTGCAGAAATACAAAAAAGCATGAGAAAACTCTGAACAATTTTATACCAATAAATTGGACAACCTAGAACAAATGAACAAGTTTCTAGAAACATACAGCCCTCCAAAACTGAATCAGGAAGAAATAGATAATTTGAACAGATTCATCACGAGAAGTGAGACACAATCTATAATTTAAAAAAACAACTCCCTGCAAACAAAAGTCTAGGACCGGTGGCTTTACTAGAGAATTCTACCAAACATACAAAGAAGAACTTACACAAATCATTCTCAAACAACTCCAGAAAATTAAAGAGAAGGGAACACTCCCTAAGTCATTCTAGGAAACCACCATCACTCTGATACCAACACCAGACAAAGATCATCAAAAAAGAAAATTACAGGCCAATATCTTTGATGAATGTAGATACAAGACCCCTTAACAAAATACTAACAGACTGAATCCAACACATAAAAAAGATCATACATCACGACCAAACTGAATTCATCCCAGGGTCGCAAGAATAGTTCAACATACGCAAATCAATTAATGTGATACACCACATCAAGAAAAGACAAAAACCACATGATTGTCTCAATAGATGCAGAAAAAGCATTTGATAAAATTCAACATTCATTCATAACAGAAACTCACCAAAGTGGGTATAGAGGGAACATATCTCAGCATAATAAAAGGTATTTATGACAAACCCACAGCCAACATAATACTTGACAACGAAAAGCTGAAAGCCTTCCCAACTACAATCCCAAACTAGGATGCCCACCCTCACCACTTCTATTCAACATAGCATTGGAAGTCCTAGCCACAGTAGTCAAGACCAGAAAAAGAAATAAAAGGTATCCAAATTGGAAAAGAAGAGGTAAAGTTGTCATTATAGGCAGATAACATGATACTATATACAGAAAATTCTAAAGACTCATACTACTACAGCTGGAATGTTCAGTGGTTGAGACTCTGTGCTTCCACTGCAGGGAGAGCAGGTTCAATTTCTGGTTGGGGAATGACAAGCCCCATAGGGCAGCCAAATTTTTTTAAATAATGAAAATAAAAGGGAATAGGCTTAAAAAAAAACTGCACCACCCCCTCATTCAGCGTTCCCAGACCCCTTTATCCTAATCTACTTTTTCTTTGTGGTATATATCACTTATCCCTTTCCACCACAGTATACTTCCTTATTTTTCCTTTTCTCTCTCTGTTCCCCACTAGACCGGAAAGAGGAGCAGGGGTCCTTTTCTGTCTGATTCAGTGATACAGCTCAAGCTTCCTGAACAGGGCCTCGTATACAGTAAGCACTCAACATACATTAGTTGAAAAAAAAATAATAAAACTCTGCACTAGTCAGAAAAGTTTAAATAACTATATTTCTTCTGTGATCAAAAAACAAATTTTAAGGGGCAAAGACTGGACCATGCCACCACCCACAGATCCCCAGGCTGGTACAAGAGACAAGCTGATTCCACAAGTGAGGGTTTCAGAGCCTGCTGACCTGGATGGTTCTCCTTCTTGAGAAGGTCACAAGCAAGCATAAAAATGGCTAAATGGCAAGCATGGGGAGAGGGTGGGAGTAAATCAGAGATTTTCTGCAAGAAGTTTCTCAGTCGGCAGAAAACGGAGCAGAAATGAGTAAGAGCAGCAGATTCTTGGGACCAAAAAACCACGCTGTCCCGCTCCATTCTTTCCCCTAAGGACCAAGAGATCCCACACCCTTCCAGCCCAGACAGCTGCCAAACCAGAGTGGCTGCTGGAGGCCAGGACAGAGACGTTCTGGCGGAAGCAACAGCTGGGTGCAGATGTCAGGATGCAGTGGGGAAATGCTGTGCTCCCTTGGCTGCTTGCTGTGCAAAATGAACAATGTGTGTGTGTATGTGTGTGTGTGTGTGTGTGTGTGCGTGCGTGCACGCGCACTAACAGAGGTGATCTGGGCAGGAACCTCATCAGCATGGCAACACTGGGCCTCCCTGAGCAGGGTCATGCCACTGGCCATGTCTGCATGTCTGCTTCATCCCAGCTCGGCTCTACTGGAGGCCTCACCCGACACTGTTTTTCTGGGGCAGAAACAGAGCATTGCTCTGACCCAATGCTTCCATCCTCAGCAGCAGCACCTCTGTCAGTCAAGCTGCACAAACCAAACCAGACACTGGGCAGCTGTGCAGGCGGGGATCATCCCTTCCCAACCCTCAGCAGTAACTGTTCCCCAAGTCCTGTCTATTTTCCTTTCTATACACCCCTCATGGGCTTCACCCTGTCAATGCTACCATCGCCTCTCCTCTGGACATGGTTTAAACCTGGTAACTGATAATGTCTGTGCACTCAGCCTCATCCCCCTCTGATCAAATGCCACTGTAGTGGGCCTTTCATTTTTTAAAACAACTTTTTAATTAAAGTGTAACATACATAAAAACACGAGTCATAAATATACAACCAAATGAATTATCAGAGTGAACACACTAACATAATCCTTACCCAGGTTAAAAAAAAAAAGAAGGAAGATTAATAGCGCAAGAAGCATCTCTGGGCCCTCTCTTAGGCACTGTGCCTCCCTCTTCCCTAAATGTAGCCCCAAATGAGATCCCAAAGCAAATCTGATCACATCACCCACATCCCACCACTGCCCTGTTTCCATTGAATGCAAACTCAATTTGTAATCCAGGCCTATGGCACATTCTGGCCTCTCTTGGCTCTCCAGCTTCTTATCATAGCTCCTTGGGCCCCAGGCAAAAGGGCTCTGAAGCTCCTTCCATCTGTGGGCTCTCTTCATTACAAAGCTTCCCCACCAGCAGGTCCCTGGATCCAAGAACCTCTCCTGCCCCTCACAGCCTGCTAACTCCTGCTCACCCCTCAGGTCTCAGCTCCAATGTCACCTCCTCAGGGAAGCTCTCCCAGATTTTCCAGACTAGATCAAGTCCCCAATAACTCTCTTTTTAAGCAAGCTGAACCTCTCCTTCATAGCACTTTCCACTACTGTAACTACACACATACCAGTGTCTTCCCCAGCAGGCTGTGAGCTCCAGGAAGCAGAAATGGCTTCTGCTTTGCTCACCACTGCCAGGTACGAAGTAGAAGTTCACACACATGTGCAGAGAGAGCAGAAGAGGTTACAAAGCTTTGCCTACCACCTCTCACGAGTGGTCCATGTCACCAGGCTAGGAGGTGGTGGAGCTGAGACCTGAGAGTGTGGATCCCCCCAGAGCCTGACCAGGACCTGACACACAAGGTGGTGCTGGGTCTAGAGTCAGCCCTAGGCACAAGTCCTGGCTACTCTACTCACCGACCGCCCCCTTGGCCTGGCCCCTCCAACCCTGTGAGACAGCTCCCCCAAACAGAAACTGAGGGCAGCAGACTCAGTCCTGGGACGGTTCCCAGGAAGGGCGTCTGCCCAGACTGAATCCCGGCCGCCTGCCCTCAGCACTGTTGAGAAATCCCTGTTTGGGCCTGAAGCCATGCTTGGGGTGTGTATTTTGGGGTAGCTGCCATGGCTGAGGGGCGTTCTGAGCTCTGGATTCCTGCTGGCAGCCTCCAGGGCTCCCTGCAGCTGGAGTCCACTACCCAGCCCCTCCCCCAACCTACTGCTCAGCACCTTGGGCTCAGGCTGAAGCCATCTCCATTCAACAAGCCTCCAGTGCAAGATTTTTTGGAACACTGGTCTCAATGGACTGCTCCCTCCCTCCCTCCTCCTCTGTTCTCCCCACACCCTCATCTGTGCATGGTTGCTTTCTCCCCTCTTATTCCCTTTCTCTCTCCTTCTGTGCCCTTCAAAACTCACATGTGGCCACTCTAACCCCCAGTGTCTCAGAATGTGAGTGTATTTGGAGACATGGCCCTTAAAGAGGTGATGATGTTGAAATGAGGCCATTAGAGTGGGCCCTCATCCAATCTGATTGCCGCCCTTAGAAGCGGAAATGTGGACACACAGAGGCATTGGGGCACACACACACACAAAGGCAGGACCACGTGAGGACACAGGAGATGCAGCCACCTGCAAGCCAAGGAGAGTCGCTGCAGAAGAAACCAAACCTACTGGACTTCCAGCCTCCAGAACTGTCAGGAAGTAAGCAGTCTCTGTGGTTTTGGCACCACCCCCAGCCCCAGTCTGTGGCGTCTGTTACAGTTGCCCAAGGAGCCTAACACACTCTCCATGTCCTCTTCTCTCCTCCTCTCTCTTTCTTCTTGCTTCTTCTCTCCCTGTCAGTCTTTCTTTTCTCTTTCTGTATGGAATTTTCTATCCCACTCCTTCCCCAGATGAGAAAAATGGGAGAGCGGCAGCTTTGCAGGGCTTCCCAGGTGGCGCAGGAGTAAAGAACCTGCCTGCCAAATTCAGAAGATGCAGGTTCAATCCCTGAGCTGGAAAGATCCCCCGGAGAAGGAAATGGCAACCGGATCCAGTGTTCTTGCCTGGGAAATTCCATGGACGGAGGAGCCTGGTGGATTACAGTCCACGGGGTCACAGAGTCAAACATGACTGAGCAATGGAGCATGCACTGTAGCAGCTTTGCATCATCAGAGAACCAAACCTGTTGCTCCTGGCTCTGCTGAACCATGACACTGCCATGTCCCAGGGACCCCAGGACCTGGAGCCAACAACAGTCCTTAGGGGCAGGGGCAGCCTGGACCCCCTGGAGTCCTCTGGACCATGCCCAAGAACAACAATCCCAGGAGGAAAATGGGCAAGTCCCCTACCCCAACTGAGGGTAAAATATAGGTGGTTCCGGAAGGCACCACGCCTGGCCACCACCCAACATCTGTGTCTGTGCTGTAGGAACTTCTGCCGGAAGGTACAGCTGGAACCAGCAGAGCACAGACACGCTGGGTAAACAGACTGCTGGGCAGGATGGCTCTGCTTCTAAAGAGCACCAGTGGTGGAGAGATAGCCCAGACCCTGCCCACCCCTCCCAGAGGCAGGGCCCCTTGACCTGCCCCCTAAATAAGCAAAGCATCACGCTACGTCCCTCAGGAAGACTTCCTGACTAGTGCAAGGTACTGATTGGCACAATTTGGTAGAATAAGTACCATGATGAGAGACATACAGGGACACCAAACTTGGGCTTGGGGATCAGAGAAGGCTTTTTGGAGGAAGTAGCATTTAACAGGAGATCTAAGAATGAACATGAGATGTTGATGCAAAGGGAAGAAAGTGTATGTGGCAGAGGAAACAGCATCTGCAAAGGCCTAGTGGAGAGGAAAAGACCATGGGGAACTGAAACACTAACTGAACATGCATATTTGGGGTGGAAGATGGGCGCTGGCTTGTCATAGAAGAGGCCAACCAGGGAGGAAGTCCTCTGTAGTATATTTCCCCATCTCATCACCTCATCCTCTGTGTGCCCAATATGGACCAGAATGCAGAAAAGGCATCCAGCCCAGGACTCAGCAATCTCTCTCTTCCCAGCCTCCATCATTCCTCATTCCTCACTGCTGATGGCTTGACAAGTGATGCTCCTCATCCAGGGTTGCTGAGAAGCCACTTACCTGGGAGAGGACACACTTTGGTGCGGGGGGCACCGGCCGGCTTGGGGGTGGTCCCCTGGATGATTCTTTCCTCTCTACTGATGGTCTGGGCCCTGGGGAGTTTCTAGCAGCTTTGCTGAGGTGTGCTGGCAATGGAGCAGGTGGTGACATGCTATGCAGGTAGTCTGGAGGGGGCCGGGGAGGAGGCTGGGAGGGCTTCCTTAGGGTTTCAGGAGTGTTGGTCACCTGTACGCATAAGATGAGGAATGCCTGAGACACAGGAACCCTTATACACTTAAAAACTTGGGGGTGGCCTTGGGTGTCCCACTGGCATGAACAAAGACCTCGGATCCCAGAGGTCAGATGCAACTTTTAAAGTCATGAGGGGATGGTAGAACCAGCTGACCATCTCTCAGGCCAAGAAAGTGTCATTTATTACCAATCCCAAGGGGCCCACAAAGGTGCTTAAGGGAAAATCTAGCAGAGTCCTAAGAGAGAAGGTCAAAGTAGCAAAGTTCATGGTGCAAAGCCCTTACCTTTCGCCTGCCCTGGGGTGTCTGCAACTTGAATGTCGGGTTGGCGTGGCCTGTTCCACTGTTCTGAGACACCCTGAAGGGACAACTAGTAACAAGAAAGGAGAAGCACAGGTTGTTCATTGAAGGTTACCGCCTGAGTTCACTCTGACCCAGGTGTGGCCAGCCAGCAGCTCAGTCTTCCTTAAATCTGCTCTGGCAGAAGTGGGATTGGCCCTCCTGAAGCCCACCTCCCTCAGTGTGGAGATGGTGGCCAGTGGAAAACTCCCAAGGAAAGAGAGTTGGCCTCATACACAGCACAGTGTGCCTCAGGATCTTTTCTTCACCCTTTAAAGACCTTTCTCTCCCAAGAAGACAAGGATGTTACCAGCCATCAACCAATCTCCCTCAGGCATCATTCCAGGAGGACCTGGGATTTAAAAATCCCCTTTGGAAAAAGTATGATTTATAACAGAGGACTTGAAGATTATACAACTTCAATATCCACAGGAATGAATTACTTAGGAAAAAAATTACTTTGTCTTGAGTTGATGTCTAGCCACCTCTGTGATTGACTTGAGCTAGTCAGTTTTCCTCTGTTGCCTCACTTTCTGGGCTTTAAGATGGGGAAGAAATCCATTAGATACAGGATAGATTTCATTTCATATTCCAGCTTGAATTGGTTGGGGGCATTCTGCCGAGGAGGCTTCTGAAGTGATGATCAGGCTCAATCAAGCTTGCTTACGATAAAAATCAGGTAATGCTGGCCGTGGTCATGGAGCATAGCAGAAGGGGAGAGGGTGATGTGCACTGGGCATTTGCCTTCCAACTAAATGAGACCCACCAACAACAACTTTTTTTTAAAACCAGGTACTGCTTTCAGAAAGCTCTGTGACCCCCAAGCAGACCTCAAATTCTTCACAGCACCCCGTCATACCTGAACTGTTGCCTCAGCTTGGAAGGGAGGGCTAAGGACTTGAGGTAGCCCAGTTTGTTGTTCTGTTTACAGCAGCGGTACATCAGTATCAGGGCCACCAGCACAAAGATGGCTGAAAACACTCCGGCTACCACAGGACCAGTGCCTTCCAGAAACAAAATCCGAGTGGAAGATTTAGAAGCAGCTGGAGCTTCAGTAGTGGATTTCAAATAATATGTCCCAGATACTCTTCAGATCCTTGATTTTCATTTACCTTGTATTACTTATTTTAACTTAAAAACTATAACAAGAAAACACATACTATGTCCCACTGGGAAACCACTAATATTATTACTAGCTTCAATAATCAGGTCAACTTGCTTGGCAGAGACCTCAGAGTAGTTTCTCCAGCTAATTCTGCTTAATTGAAAAGTGTTCCTTTTCATACCTTTTCATGCAAAGCAAGGAGTTCTATTATTCCAGCTCTATTATTATTTACCACTTGTTTTCCGCCTAAATCATGATTTTCCTGGACACAAAGCAACCACAAAACACTGAGACATATAGATTGATCTAAGATTAGAAGTCTCACGCATAATCCACAATTTCGTATTTGGTTTCACCAAACTTGCCTCAATGTTCTCATGAATTGTAAATCTAAATGTACAAAATATATATAGACCAGTGACACACTACTTTTAACTGTTTTATATATTGAGGTTTCTTCCTTGAAAGATTTTGCTCAAAAAGCAAAACAAAACATTTTGCTATTATTTTTTTAAAGTTTGGAAACCAAAGAGCTAGAATCCCTGAAATACATTTCTGAGTTTCCAGCTCCTCATTTTAAGCTTTGTCCATCAAAGGGCATCTGAGTCACTATAATGTGCCCTAGGTTCATGATTAATTTTAAGTGGCTGAGAAGGGGTAGTTGCTACCACTGACCCTCAGATAGAATGGATTATTCAATAACCTGCGGTCTGTCTTAATCTCTCTGTAAACAGGAACAGGCTCCTCAACAGAAGGGACAGAGACAGAGGAAGAGCAACTGAGCTGGGCCCCACACCAGGCTGCTAGCCTGAGCCACTCCTCCCACTCAGCCCCTCTTGTTCTCTCATCTATAAAATCAGGATGACAGTGCTGACTTATTATTCTTCTGCATTATGCCACCCATCCCTCCTCACAAAGGTGGGCAGGAGCCCATGCAGGCCGGCCACTCACTCTCGGGGGGCATGGGCCCACTGTCGATGCTGCCCCCTTGCCCCGGCGTGTTGCAGAAGGGTGGGGCCCAGCCCCGGAAGCAGTGGCAGTTCTGGTTGTTGTTGCAGACCTGGAGCAAGGGTAGGGCAGGGAAGAGGTGTCAGCACCCTAGAGAGCTCTGGCCTCCCACAGTGCCTGCCCCCATGGACATCATCGCAGAGGAGCCTCAGAACCCCCAGCATACGTACCCCATGGCCATTGCACTTCTTCGCACAGCCTTCCATTTCAAAGAACGAGGTGTTCCTGCACTGCCCCTCGAAGCAAATCTGTAATGAGAAGAAACCGGTCAGTACAACAGAAGGGACACTGGTTGGCAATTAGGAGACTGAGGTTCTGCATTCAGAACATATGGGACTCAAAAAGGCAGCCTGCTTCAGGTTATTACAGTGAAAAAACAACCTAAAAAGCCAAGGACAGGATGGCAATTAACTAAGTTCTGCTATTTCTCTTGTGAGGAGGGAGAAAACAAAAAATATTACATTTTAAGAAAATATAACATAATGTGCATGCATGCTCAGTTGCTAAGTTGTGTCCAACTCTTTACAATTCCATGGACTGTAGCCCACCAGGCTCGTCTGTCCATGGGATTTTCCAGGCAAGCATACTGGACTGGGTTGCCACTTCCTTCTCCGGGGGATTTCCCCAACCCATGAATCGAACCTGAGTCTTCTGAATCTCCTGCCATTGGCAAGCAGATTCCTTACCACTGTGCCACACCTGGGAAGCCCATATAATAAATATGTGTTATTTCATTCTATATTACTATATATTGGTTATATGTTAATTACTTAATTGTATATTAATATGTACTAATTTAAATAATACACTTAAAGATATTGACCATGGTGATAGCTGTTTACTTTGTGCCAGGTACTACACCGAGTGCTTCAGATGTGTTTTACAATGTCATCCTCAGAGTTAACTCTCAGATAGCCACCCCAAGCTTCCCAGACTCCTAGTTTAGACCATTTCATAATTCATATGATAATTAATGATGAGGACAAAAGAGATAATAGCCAACCCTTCTAAATGGTTTACAGGGATTATCTCATTTAATCCATACAACAATTCTAAGGGGTGGGTCTTGCTCTTAATAATATGCTCTATAAAGGATGCAAGCCATAGGGCTAGAGAGGTTGAGGAAGCTGAGATCTGAACCCAGGCATCCTCCCTCCAGACTCTCACCTTCAATCACTGCCCTCTGCAACCCAGAGGCTGCGTGAGGCTGGAGGAAGGAACTTACATGGTTATGGCCACACTTGGTCCCGGTCATCACCAGGCCTGGGTCCAGCATGTCACCCTCCTCCTCGGGACCTCGGTAGACGTGGGTGCCCCGACATCGGATCTGCCTTCCGTTTATCACGATGACGGTGTCGATGGGCACTGCATTAGACTCCAGGGGCCGGGCCTCGGAACTCTGACACTGGATCTTCCCACACTTGGCATCTCTGAGCCCAAGAGAGGAGGGAAGGAGATGGAATCAGAGACAGGGAAGAGCTGGGACACCAAAGAGCTTCAATCTTTCTCAACTGAGACACCAGGTTATATGGGGGAGAGGCAAAAGGCAATGAGTGTGTTGTAGGGACTCAGCCAAAATTCCTCTGTGTGGTCTTAGACCAAGGATAGGATGCTGCATCCTTATTTCCGAGCAGATGTAGCCAGAGAGCTGGCCTTGGGAAGTCCTCTTTACCGCAAGAGCAACTGCCTGACCTGAGCAACCTAACCCCTTATGCTCTTTGTACCCCAAGCACCCGGGTGCTGCAGCCAGAAGAAGCCTGGTGTCATCCCCAACTTCCCCCTCCCTCCTAAATACCAACCCAAGTTCACACCACCACCCTCTCTTACCTAGACACCAGGAAACTGATCTCCCTTCTCCAGTCTTGCCCTACAAGGGCCTAATTTCCAAACTGCTCTCAAGCCAAAGTCCAAACTCCCCTAGCCATGTACTCAAGGTTTTTCATGATCTGGTCCCTGCTTAACTAGCCAGGCTCATTTATCAGTAGCTTCCCCCTCCCATTGCACCCCAACATTATATTTTAACTATATCAAGTTGCTATCAATTCTTCCTACCACCAGTTTTCCTCTACTCATTTCTCTGCCTGGGACACTCTCCCATGTACCAGCACCATTCCTCATCCTGTTCAAACAGATACTTTCTCCAGATCGCAGCTTACGCATAACTTCCTCTGGGAAACCACCTCAGCCCACTAAGGTGGATTGGGTGGCTCCCACCATATTTCCATTATTACACTATCCTGTTAAGTTCCATATACTCAGCCCAGTATCTGGCACATGGTAAATCCACAATAGATAGTGGATGGGTGGGTAGGTGGATGAATGGTTGAAATCAATGAATGAATGGGTGAATGGCAGGCTATTCAGATGAGGGTGTAATTAGTACCCTGCGGAAATGACCCAAGAGGGCTGATGGGCTGCCCTAGTATAAGAAGGTCCCAAAAGGAAATGTGACCAGCCTTCTAGGAAGCATTGCATCCACACCCTCCCTCTGACTTCCTTAGGGCTGAATGGTGCATTGTCAAAAGGGCCTGGAAGAGATTTACTGAAGGGCCTGCTCTAGGGCCAGCCAAGCTGATGAGTGGGCAGGAGTGATGAAAGAGCAGGACTTGCTTTGTCATCCTCATCTCATGGGGTCCGCCCTATGGTCATCACCTCATGTTGCACTTCTTGTGTTTCCCATTCATGTCCTTCCCGCAGTTTCCAAAGGTGTCCCCTGCCACATTCACCTTCTCGAAGCAGAGATCAGGAGCAGGCCGGGCTCCTGGGTGGGCAAGAAACATTTATCAGCACAAGAGCCAACTTTAGTAGAAGTCAGAAGCCCCCAAAGGGCAGAGCCAGCCCTTGGCAAAATCAGGAAGTTAAGGAAGTTTTGTGGAAGGGAATATTCGGCCTTTTCTTTCCCCCTATCTGTTATTCCACCCCCAGCTTCTCAAGACCTACTCATATAAGAAGGTTTTATATCCATTCTCTACACTTTATTGAGGTTTTATATCTATGGGAGGTTTGTGTGCTAAGCCTTCTTTCTCATGAAGAAGCCCTGTCTCATTTCAGGTGTTTGCTGTTGTTTTTTTTTTTTTTTTAAATAAAGGTAATACCTGCAGAAGATTTTTAAGAATAAAATATGCCTTTCAGTTTTTTCTACTTAGTCATTCCAGTTCCTACAACCCTAAAACCTGGAGAAGCAATCAATTAATAGTGTATTTTCTAAAGATAATTTTATCTGTATCTTCTAGATACAATTCTTGTGTATCTTTTAGAGATAATCTATCTAATAAAGAGTGGCAGCATAGTCTATTCACATGATTTTTTTTTACTTAGTACATACAGAGCTGCATCCTTTTATTCAGCTTATGGAGTCCCAATGTATGGGTGCACCAGAATTACCTTAAGTGGTAGGATTTATTGAAGGATTTATGGGTTGTTATTGCTCTAACAATGCTGTAATAAATCTCCTTGTAAATCTGCTTGGCCAAATACAAACGTAGGACACATCCCTAAGCAGTAGTATGGATGGGTCCAATGATAGGTACACTTAAAATTCTGGTATCTCCAAACCGCTTTCCACTGGGGTTGAACCCATCTGTTTCCCCACATGTATAATACGGTTTTCTCCACAACTATATTACTCCTGTTCTTGTTACAGTATTATCATTCCAACTTATCATATTAATTCTTCAGTCTTTGCCAATATGATACATGAAAAAAAATCCCATCTCATAGTTGATACTTTCCTCACAGCTCCATCGTCCACCTATTTTGTTGGATTATTCTTATCCATTCATTCACTGTGAGAATTTAAAGCATCGAGGAACTAGGAAGAACACTGTCTACTGCCTCCTGCTGAAAGTCTACCTTGAGGCAAGGAGATAAAGAAAAGTAATATCTGGAGATGCTCTTTTAAAGCCTGATTCTAAGCAATCCAGAGTGTCTGAAGGGGGAGGCTGGCTAGGAAGCAGTGGGGTGGAAGGAGGGTCATCTGCTCCCTGGGGAGAGCCTTACCAGGGCCCCACAGCTGCTGGCACTGCTCCTGGTAGGTGAGGCACATGCCGTTGTAGCAGTAGGCCTGGCCATCCTCGCAAGGGGTGCCATCCATCTGGTAAAAGTTGGTGGGGCACTGGGGGGACTTGCCCGTGCAGAACTCTGGGAGGTCGCACTGCCGTGCCTGTTCACGGCACAGCGTGCCTGGGGCCAACAGCTGAGCCGAGGAACAAGAAGGGGGGATAAAGTCAATCTCCCACCTGTCCTCAATCCTCCCAGCAAGGGCTCATGAGCATCACTCCCATGGAACAGAATTTCCCATCACCATTATTTCAGAGCACTTTTTACATGACCTCGTTAGCTTAAACCACCATAAATCATCTAACACAAAACATCTAACACTTAGAGTTTCAAGGTGGTTTTACAAATGTTAACTCTACATAGCAGTCTTAAGAATCAGGTAAGAAATAATATTTATGCAACTATTTACAGTTCACTAAATGCTTTAGTAATAACAGCTACTTTATGGAGCTCCTGCTTAAATGCCCAGTACAAATAATACTTCATTTAGACTTCATGACAGTCTTATGTAATATAATTATCCCTGTTTTATAGATGATGAAATCTGAGGCATGTCTCCAAAGTTTCATGGTTAGTAAGTGGCAGAAGAGCAAAGCCCACTAGTATATATGTACAGATACACACACACACACACACACACACACACACACACAAACTAGTATTCATGCATCTTTGAATTCACAAGCACTCTGGCAGTAATACACCCACACTACTGAGTCAAGCTCTAGGCTATGTATGTTACACATGTTCATCTCATGAGATACTCACAATGTCCATGAGCTAGATACTGCTATTCACCCCATTCTGCAGATGAAATAACCTGATCAAATAGCACGCCTTGGGCAACTGGTAAAGACTGAGTTTCTATTTGAGTCTTCCAGCCTCCCTGGGTGGGGTCAGTGTTATTAGTACTCTTCCCATCTTACAGGTAAAGAACTCAGGCTTGGATGGGTAATAGGCTGCCCCAAGTCACACACAGGGCTGGAAATGAAGATCTCAGACTCCAGGGCTCATCTTTTCCCACACACTTCTCTGCAGGGAAACCCTTTCCAAGATCCAAGCTGAAATCCTGGGACCTAGAGACGAGTTCTCTCCACGCTTATTCTCAGGCCTTAGCCTGAGACCCGAGGACCTGACACAGCACAGCCTCTCTGAGGGATGCTGGGTCTGTCTTAAAGTCAAACAGATGGCGTGGGAGTTCCCCTGAACAGGCAAAGAGAGCTATGCCTGAGAACAGCGCCCCGCCACACTCCTGGGTGACTCCACACCACCCACGAGGCATCTCAGGAGAGAAGGGGGGAGCGGGCCAGCTGAGCAGCTTGCTGACAGTCTCAAAGCAAGGGTGGCCTCGGATACATCTCCCCACCCGAGAGCAGGATGGAGGGGAAAAGGACCCACCAACCCTGGAGCCAGTCTGCCTGGGTTCAAATCCCAGCTCCTTAGCCAGCAGACCTCTGTTCATGCACTTTTGCATGGGTGCATGAGGATAATAACCCTCTCGTGGTTATTGCTAGAAGGTCATGCTAGAAAGAATGTTCTAATAAAGCACTTGAACAGTAAGGGGAACATAATGAGCCCTGAGCATGTGGTAGATGGAAGCACAGTCCACGATCTAAAACCCTGGGACCAGATGGGGCCCAGACTTCACTGATTTGAGAAAGCAGACATTACACAGATGTACATACATATGTATATGTGTATATCTCTATATATATATACATACACATGACATATGTGTATTACATAACCCAGCATCAAGGCCTAGGATTATACTTTATAATCAAACACACTAATGTTTTGGCAATGAAATACACTATTTCCTATAAGTGTGATTTTTAAAAAAGACTATAGTTAGATTTATGTCAATTCAGGTCCAATTTTGCCACCAAATGAGTTTAAAAAAATTTTTTTTCAGTTTTTAGAACTTCCTGAATTTCAGAATTGTAGATAAGAGATTGTAAACCTATAGTAACATTAGTGGTAAAAATGGTGTGATCTTCCAATCAATACTAAGAATGTGGGCTCCAGTCAGAGAAACCTGGTTCAGCCCCTTCCTCACTGTTTAACCCTGGAGAAGTCACTTATATCCTCTGAGCCTCAGTCTCTACACCTTAAGTTGAGGATATTAACATATACCTCATAGGTGTTCTATAAGGACTGAATGAGATGACACATATAAAATTCTCTGCACTGTGCCTGGCACCTAACAAGCAATCCATTAATGTTAATCAAAACTGTGATGAGGATTATGAACACCAAATAAAATCAAGTCTGCTCTCTCTGGATGTTTTTTTTTTTTTTTTAATTTCCCACTTTCCAGGAGGCACACACAGCCTTCTGGGATGATCTGAACTCAGGAAGGTCAAATATAGAAAAAGGGAAACTTTGTTCAAAGGCTCTTTCTTCTTTCTGGCTCCATGTTTCTGAAACTTTGACACCACCACTTTCCCAGGACTGAGGCTGAATCCTGGCCATCAGCCCCTACAGAGCCTCGGATTGTCAGGTCAGAACCCTGGGCGGAGAGGGCGCCTTACCTTACAGCGGTGACAGCAGGAGCCATGCGCACACTCGGCCCCCTCTCTCAGGGTGCAGTTAGCAGCATTGCAGCAGGGGTTATCGCATTCCTGGGGAGGCAATGAGAGGGGGCGTGAGCCTCTGAGGCAGCAGGGCAGGGAGACAGGAGACAAGGCAGGATGAGGGGCCTTTACCCCCTATCCCACCTCATGTGTCCCTGGAACTCCAGCTCCCTGGAAAATCTCTACCCAAAACATCACTTTATAGCTTTATCATTAAGACAGTATGTATATATTGTAGAGAATATACATAAGCAGAATCATCAGTAACATACAACTTAGACACAACTGCATTTTCACACATTTATAAACATATAGTTATTTTACAAAATCACAGTATCCATACCCGGTTAACACACTAACACACTACACCCACTTCTCCTTGTAATCATGAATTCTTCTAAAATGTGATTTTTAGCATAGTACTACATTAAAAGGAAGTGTCATGATTTGTTTTTCTCATCCCCAATCCAACATTCAGAGACCATGTCTTCCTGGGATGCAGGCAGACCTGTGTCCCTTCCCTTCGAGCGCACCAGGTGTCTTCCCACGCCAAGGCACAGCTCTCCCAGCAGCTGAAGTGTGCCGTCCCCTCCTTGGGCCCCTCGCTAACTCCTACCTCAGCCTTCGGGTGTAGGGTCAGAGTCCACCCCCACCTGAGTAGGGCAGCTCCCCTCACGTTACATACACTGCTAGCATCACTTTATTGGCTCTCCTAGTATTTGCCACAGTTGTATTTATACATTTTTGCAGCTATTTGGTCAATGTGTATTTCTGGCTTTGGACTATATACTCCAAAAGGACAGGGACCACGTCTATTTTTTTCTACCTATTTATTTTCCTATCCCTGGCACATGACCTAGTATCACATACTCATTTGTTGAAGGAGAAACTGCTCTGAATATAAGCCATTGGCCAAGCCCACTCATAGGCTGCCCCTCAACCTCACTGGGCCCTCCATGATAATACAACTCTCTCCTTTCTGAAGGGTCTGGGCTGATCTCTCTGAACTCATGCTGGTGCAGGTGGGAAGCCTTTAAATGGTTCTTGTTTTATTAAAGTTACGTGCTGGCATTTTTAAAAAGTTACACCGTAGAGAAGATTAAAAAAGCAAATAATCTTTTCCCACATATTCAAACAGACTAAAAATAGTCTTTTCCCCTCAATCTCATCCCCAGAGTTTATTCTGAATGCATAGACTACTGACACATTCTCCCACAAACTGTTCTGCACGTTAACGTTCATATTTTCATGCTTCATAAAATAGATATGAAACTATCCAGTTCTGCTTTTTGCAGAACCGCTGGCATCTGTTAGAACTGACAGAGCTATGATATGCCCACTATATTCATCCTGAAGATCAAAAGGAAGGAACGGGCTTGTACACCACCAATTCTGCTCTTTCTTCCTCCTAGAAGCCCCTTTCAGACTTTACAGGGCTTCCTACATCCCCTTTCAATCATTTCTTCTAAAGGTCAAAGAGCATGAGCTTGTTATTTTAAGTATCCTCATAATGCCCAGGTTCAAGTTCATGTATCCAGCTGTGGACAGCCAAAGAAGCTATTTGTAGCTCTACTGGCCAAGACTGTGGTTTCTGGGTAGACCAGATGCTCACAAGAACTCCCCTGCATTTTGGACACAGATACTGTCAACCTCAAACTGGGAGAATCTACATAAATGGTCCATATTTAAGGCTTACTCCCCACATGTTATTTGTGATGGGGGTCTTTGAATGCCACGTGTATGTAGGAAATGCCTATGACTAATTTTCAAATGCATGCTCTTTGACCTTGAGATTTGAAGTCAATGTAAATTCTTCCCCTCCCACTAACACGGCACGACACCTTACCTCCTCCTCCCCACAGTCACACTCTTCCCCATCTTCCAGGTACCCATTTCCGCATCTCCGGCCTCCATACAGCGTCCTGGTGTCTGGCATGTTGGAGAGACACATCCCCCCGCCTGACTGCAGATACCTGTCCAGCTCCCTCCTGTTGCATCTGTTGAACACTCTGGGAAAGGGGTGCCTGGGAGGAGAGCCAGGGTGGAATCAGCTGGGTGTCTGAGCATCAAGCTGCCAGAATAGCATCAATCCTGGTGCCCATGAGGCTGATTCCAGCTGGGTTCAGACTCCCACAGGCCCATGCACATACATTCTGCCCCCTGATAACATCACCTATACATTAACTTTCTATGAACTAAGAAATATTAACCATCCCATGATGTTTTTTTTTCCCTTTCTCTCCAGGAAGGATTTATTTGAGAATCCGAAGCAATGATCTCAGCCCTTTCCATGAAGGAGCTGCAATAAATAAAGGATAACTAGTATGTTACAATAGGTCTCTTGAGCCTTAGAGCAGAATAAAATTCCAGCCAACCCAAACTTTTCCTGAAGCTGATATTAGATGGAGATTTTCTTAGAACAGAAGACCAGGCCAAAAAAGGCCAAGTTTATGGGTTTAATTTTTTTGTTGGGCCAGTGATCTGATCTCTGCTCTAACGATGCAGGCAGCACTCCAAACTCAAATGCCCAACTCACAAACACATGGTCTTTATCGCAAGAGTGTGAAAGGCCCTGCATCCCGCTATTGGGGAAAAGAATCAGAAGTCATGCACTCCTTGGTGACAGGTGGGTACCATGATCTGGGTGTACAGAGGAAGAGTTATCCGGATCCCAATTACCTAAACCAAATAAAGTTTAGACACTGGAGGGTTTCCTTCAGCTGTCAGGAATGTCACAAAAAGCTTGTCACTAAAAATTGTTAAATTACTAAAATGTCTGAACAGTTTAAAACAAATTGTAGTAATTAACAGAACTCTCTCAACCACGTGTCTACAAATAAAATTTTTAGATTGAGAGAGAAAGAGGTGGACTTAACAGCGAGCTTGAATCCTGTTCAGACAGCAGGGATTTGAGCACGAACCATGGAGCTGACTCCTCTACATCAGCATCATCCTTTGTGTGACACTTTCTCCACGAAGTGAGGAAAAGATACTGGAACACAAGCAAACTGCATCTCCTCTCAGAGACCCAGCACCACCCCCTGAGCAGCGCGAGCAGGCCCTAGTGGCTTGCCATAGGAGGAACACAAGCTCCCACCACGATGCCAGTGACCTGGGTCCCTGAAGAACCCAGTCCTCTCTGCTGTGTGAGTCCAGACACTGACTCTAAGTCCTCTGAAGCAACTTCAGAGCTCTCTTTCAAAGGCTCTGGTTTAAAGACCCCACAGAACCATAGTGAGATGGAACTGCCTTGTCCCTGTTCCTTTTGGCAAACGCAGCCTGCAAAACCTCTGAGGAGTCACCGTGGGGTGTGGGGTTGCTCTCCTCTTCTCCTTGTTCTGGAGGCGACATCAGCGCTTCCAGTCAGGCCTAGGCGTGACAGCCCTGGTCACACTTCCTTCACAGGAAGGGATGAATAGTTGTGGCTGTTATAAATGGGTTCTCTGCAAAAATTTGTGAAGTGGAAAAGACACATGTGGTCAGACCAATTTTACAGCTGAAGACCCCCGAGGCAGAAATTAAGTGAATCTCAGGCTTCATCAGCTTCCCTGGTGGCTTAGTGGTAAAGAATCCGCCTGCCAATGCAGGAGATGCAGGTTCCATCCCAAGGTTGGGAAGACCCCCCTGGAGAAAGAAATGGTAACCCACTCAAGAATTCTTGTCTGGGAAATCCCATGGACAGAGAAGACTGGTGGGCTAGTCCATGGGGTTACAAAGAGTTGAACTAAACAATAACAACAGGTTCTACCACACCAAAGTTCCTGCTAGAAACCTGTGCTGCTTCTAACATTTGTTTTCTTGGTCTTCTTCCCTTTCTCTCTTCAAGGCCCGTGTCAGAAGTATAACAGAGGCTCCCTGGGCCAGAAGCAACACTTGGGCTGCACTGGCCTCTCGCGCTCTGCCCTCCTCCCCATTCTCAGCTTCCCGCTTGACTCACCCGGTAGCAGCAGCCATGATGCACCCACCGTCAGCCGCGCTGGCTGAGCAACAATCCGCGGAATCATGGCTCATGCCAAAGTTGTGACCCATCTCATGGGCCATGGTGGCGGCCACGCCGATGGCATTCTCAGAGTGGTCCTGCTCAGGGAGAGAGTTCAGGTCAAAGACAGCTCCCCTCTGCAGCCCTGCCTTTTCCTTAGCCAAGCTCTCCATTGATAACATAATTGCTGGGCATACAGGCTCAGGGACTAAAGTCCATGATCTTAAGTACCCTGCAGCATCTGTCAGTAAGCACAGATGGACAGAGAGGTTGGCAAATAAATGCACAGCAGCCTCCTTGCTGTCTCCTCCACAGGTCAGAAATGAATAGCCCAAACATTCTTACAAACTCAGAGAGAACTTCAAAAGAAGGCAATAATTTCCTAACTGTGACTTTGAGACAGGCTCTTGCTCCATAAAGATATACAGAACAACCCAAGACTTGAAATAAAAGCTTTTTTATCTCTGTATCTTATAATTCGCCAGCCCTGGTCTGGACCATATAAGAGATGTAGTGATATATGATTCAGGTAATTGCTTCAGGGTTCTCCTGAGTTTGAGAATTGGGGATGAATGACAATAAATGAAAACTCATCCCTTAGTAGCCTCCATCTCTCAGAACTGAATACCTTCATTTTTTAAAAAAAGTCCCTTCTTTATGTCCAACCTTTTTTCCTGTAATACTTCATACACAATTATTTTTAGAAGATGACCTCCTGTTTTGTAAGGCAGTTTTCCACTTTCTGCAGCATTAATAATGGCTTGAGACTCACCATGTTGACTCCTCCAGACTGGTACACGGAGCACATGGCCATGAGGGGGGCCAGGCCAATGGTGGTGCCGTGAAAGGACATGCCCCTGCAGGAAGGAAGGCGAGAGGTGACTAGGGTAGGGGCTGAGGGGGCTGCTCGCATGTGCCCAGAAGCCATCATGGCATTCCTTGGTCCTGCTGACATTCCCAGATCATTCCCAAGGGGAGAGGTCCTGCTACTCTAAGCCAACGCGACAATTCCCAGGTCACCACACCTCTCAATTCCTCTCACCTACTCTCTCACCGCTCTAGACAAACAGAAAAGAAAGCAAAAGGTCACTTCTTCCCACAGTATGGCCACAATCCCATCCTCTGGAAGGAAATGGGCAGGGCTTGCAAAGCTGCATCCCATTCCTGCTACAGAGGAAAAGGTCAGAGGGTGGGGATGAGGGAAGGGTGGCACAGGTTCTGCTGCTGAAGTGAATCATGCCCACTTCCGCCAGCTGCCAAGGTCCCCCACCACATCCCTGGCTCTGTGGTATGTGTACGGCGGGGGAGCGGGGGGTGGTCAGGGCAGCAGCTGTGGGCGCTGATGTTTCATTCCTGAATCACTCTGGGGCCAAGGAAACAGATGTGTCCCATCGGTACAGAGTGCAGCTGGGTGCGAGGATGAGCTGTTTCTGCCTTTATTTTGCGACTGTGACCCTAATCTGCCAACAGCCAGCTACACTCCCCTAGTTTAATACACTCTTTTCTCAGCTGTCTGCATTCAGCACAGGGGCAAAGGAATGAATAAAATACTGGTGTTTTCGTGCATGCCACACAAACCATGAAATTTATTTAAAGGATCTACATGAAAATTCATTACATCATGATTTCATATCTCTGTGTTTGCCTTCTTATATTGTCCATGATATCTTGGAGAGCCAAGACCATCTTATTTATTTTGGGATCATGAGAACTTAGCTTAGAATCAGACACATAGCGGGTGCTTAACACATGTTCACTGAATTCAATGCAGATTTATCTTTAGAGAAATAATCTGCAAAAAAAAAAAAAAAATACATGTAAATCTCTAGGAAGCCCTATTGGTTGTCTGATAAACTCAGACATGGCACTGAGGAAGTTATACTGGAAACTGGATTCAAGGTCTTGCCCAAAGCAGGACACCAGACTTTCAAAGATCAGGCCAAAGCTTTGGTAATCCAAGACTCTTCCTAGGTAAGTGTGTCATCATGAAACAAGAACTCAGGTTTTTGGTAGAGGTATTTCCTCGGTCTCTTTTAAAGTGTAAACAAAGGTTTAAATGATTGTTGTTTCAGAGATATTTAGGGAACAGGAAAAAATGGCTTTATTATGTACGTGCTTTTTGTTGTAACTTCCTCAGAATACCTTTGGAAGTCAGCACTAATAAATAAAAGATTGTCATCACAGGGGACTGTCATGGGCCGCCACCACCCCCATCAGTTTCTGTTCTTTTCTCTCTGGGATTGAACAAACTCCAACACAACCACCCTCTCCCCCCAGTGTCTCCCTCCCCTCAAACACACTATTCCTGCATCATCTGCCACTTGACTACCTCGCAGTTGGCCCTGAAACCCTGGGAATGACACGAAGGACAAGCCGAGGAGGCCCCTCTCCTGGGCCTGCATGGGGAGATTAACTCCTGCACTAGAACAAAACGCCATGAAGATCAGGGTGAGCCGCTTAGAAAGTCTGTTTCAAAGCGGCCACGACGAACAGCCAGTCACTTCCCAAATACACACCCAGTTAATTCAGAGACTCCACTAAATATGTCTAAGGCAACAATTTTCTAATTTGGGTTGTAAACACTTCTTGAAATTGTTATGACTCGGGCTTTTTAATACTTTCCTGAATATACTGGGCACAGAGCACATGCCTGAGGAATATGTGGTTACTGGAACGGAGAGTCAGGATAGCTTAGTCCAGCCAACTGTCAACACTGGGGAGGAAGGACAGACAGCTCAAGCACTGGGGGCAGGGGCTTTGCAGCCGAGGGCAAGGCAACACACGTGGAAAAGGCTATTTACGTGATTAACTGCGCGTTGTCATGGTTCTTCCGGGTGAGCAGCTTGCGCCTCCAGCTCAGAAATGACCAGAGGGTAGAGTACGGATTCTCTGAAACTTCACACAGGTTCCCATGAGTCCACACTTCCAAGCCCACAAGGGCAATCCGGATATTCAAGGATCGGTAAAACTGAAAACACATGCAGAAACATCACAGCGTCATCCATTGGCACCACCTGAGAGTATGAACCCCTTCCTAGCCCAGGTGCTCAGAGCTCAGATTCCAGTTTTTCCTTCTCCACCTGCCTCCAGGGGAGGAGGGAACAGGTGCTGCTCTTCAGATTTCTCAGAAGGGGGCAGCCTAAGAGAGGGGTACAACATCCCGAGAGAGGCTCTGCCTCAGGTAGCAGAGCTGGGGCGACTTAGCGTAGAGACGGAGACTGAGACAGGACACAGAGCTGCTTTCAGACATGCACAGGGCTCCCAGTGGAGAAAGGACCAGCACTACTACACATGAGCCCAAAGTGGGGCTCAGTTAATAGGGAAAACAGAGAGGAAGACACATTTCATTTTAAAATAGGAAAAAACTTTCAAAGCGGGTCAAGAGCTAAGCCTCACTGTCATCTGTAACAAGTACCCTTGGCTCATGGGTCTGGTACAATCACCCCACCCAATCCCTTTCATGGCCTTTATTTTTATACATGTCTAAAAAGTTCTCTTGTATATGAATATTTAAAACAACTTTATTAAGGTATAATTTATACATCACAGAATCCACCCATTTTAAGGGTAATATTTTTTAGTAAATTTACCAAGTTGTAAAGTGATCACCATCATCCAATTTTAGAGTATTTTCATCATACCAACAAGAACCCTTATGTCCATTTACTATCATTGCCCATTTTCACCCCTAGACCAGGGTAATCACTAATCTACTTTGTATCTCCACAGATTTGCCTTTTCTGGACATAGTCTATAAATGGAATTATATAATACGTGGTCCTGTGTATCTTCTTTCATTTAGCACGTTCTGAGTCTTATCCATCTTGCTGTCTATATCATTCTGCCATTTCTTTTTCATTGCTGACCAGTATTCCATGCTGTGGATATACCAAATTGTATATGGCTTTACTGAAAGATGTCTCCCACTCATTTTGTAAGTAAATGGATATAAATGATAATATATACACATAGATGTGCTTACTCTCGAAATTTCCTCCCCCATCACTGTAAGTTTTCGGGTTTTGTAAAGGATACCACAAACAGGTTGCAAGCATGAGGTTGTAAACATCCCAGATAATCCTCATGATTTTGTGCAATCCAGAGATCCTGAAATTCTATAAATGAGACCTGATTCTTGGGCTCCTTAAGGCTAGAGCTACATCTAACCTTTATGACACGCTATCTTTCATCTCATGCACACGTAGCAGGAAGAAGGTTTTCTTTAAAGCTAAGTACTGGAATGCGTAGATACCAGAAATTCCCTGACTGGCCAAGCCCTAGAGAATATTGAGGCAGCAACTTAAAAAAAAAAGTCATCATGGGGACTTTCCTGGTGGCTCAGTGTTCGATCTCTTGTCAGTGAACTATGATGCTGCATGCCTCATGCTTTGGCCTAAAAAAAAAGTCATCACAGGTAAACCTAGGTCATGTAAGCAGGAGATGTCATCTCAATCCAACAGTGGCAGGTACAGCCAGCCCCTGGTAAAAATAACAATCGTAGCACCAATGTTTATCAAGCACTTTCTACATATTAAGGACCGAGGCTTAGAGAAGTTCAGTAATTTGCTGAATTCTCAGCAGGAAGCTGGCAGAGTTAGGATGAAGACTTGGATTATTAGACCTCAGAGTCCACTCATGACCCTACACTGAAGTGCTGCCCTATTTACCCACCCAGAGAATCAACTTGCTCCCAGGAAATTGTGGTGTAAATGGTCTCCAGATTCAGCAAAGTATCAGTTGATTTCAATGGAAATTGTGATTTTCCTGTTTTGTGCCAGGTCAATCATTCCAGAAAATGAAGGGTTTGGATTCCAATTCAAACTTGCTTTTCGAGGACCTGACTTGGCTTTTTCATAGGGAAGGAAAAATATTTTAGACTGGGTTCATGATTCGGCAAATGAGTGCAGTACATTCCAGTTTTAGTCCCATAACAGTTCAGTTCAAGGAGCTGGGTCAGCAAGTCTGAGAGAAATGGGCTTGCCTGCTCTCACCCCAGCAAGGGGTGACTAACCTCAGCTGCAGATGAGAGAACCAAGGCTGCTTCACAAAACAGACCAGCAGGCAAGGTCGGGGACTTCCAGCAAGGATGGGGTTGGCTAGTGCCTCCCTTCTCCTTCCACTTTTCACCAGCACCTCCGATTCTGACACCCAGACCAGCTGCAGAGTCCACAAAGGAGACCCAGCCAAGTCTCCCACCTGCAGCATCTCCAGAACAATAGACGTCACGTGGGTGATAACAGGGTCTATCCCAGGGAAACAAGCTTTTCTTATTTTCCCAGATGCTGAGTGTTTGGGTTGTGGGATCATTTCGATGTTACTGTTGAGGAGTTGAAGGCTAGAGAGAGGACTGGACTGGGTCCCTGGAGTCCTCCCTTCCAGGAAATGCCAGTGTTTGTGTTTAACTTTCACCTGTCAATGACCAGCACTTCCAGAGTCATCGAGAGCAAAAATTGAGGGAATAGACCCTCCCATCCAGTGACTCCAGAACATTACCAAATTTGCTTGTAAATCCCTAAAAATATTGAAGTTCTCTTCCTTATCCTCCAATATTAAAAAAAAATGATTCCCCCTTCAGACTTGGGATCCATGAATCCCTAGCAGACCAAGAGTTAAGCTTCAGACATTTTCTGAGTGCCCTGAGACTGTATAATAAATGTGATCAGATCCTCACAGAGACCTGCAATACCAAATGATTAAAATCTACTTTTTAAAACTATTTACTACTTGCCTATCAAGAGGTCACTATCATTCTAGGTTACCTCTTCTACTTCGTTTTGCGTTGTTTCATATAAACAAAGTATTTCCAAGTCCCAGACCAGCCTATTCTAGTCAAAGAATTTGGGTATTTCCTAAGAGCATGGTTTAAAAGAGCCTGACCTAGGAAAGTTAACCCTCTGCTCGGCCTTTCTAAGAGACAAAACCAAATAATTTTAGAACAGTTTAACAGGCGGAGATGATACAGATTGACCCCAAGCAATCCACTCCTCAACTTTTAAGGCAGGGGTGAGGGTGAGGGTGTCAGAGGACAGTGTTCGGGGTCCTCAGCCCTGCTTCAGCTTTGAGGAGTCTGTTTTCTTCAGACTTTTATATTAGACGTTGGAAAAAGGAGTCCACTGGAAAAACACAAATAATCGAAAGCTATTGGTTGAAATCAACCCTATTTTGTAAATTAAAAAACAAAACCGCAACCCAAACAAGACAAGTTACTTGGCTAGGTCCGTGCAGCTGATGACTTGTCGTGAGCACCGAGCCCCTGCAGCATCGCTACTGCCTCCTGGAAGCTGACAGGGCAGCCGCTCCAGGAAGAGGCAGGTCAGCTCCTCCTGGGCATCTCTGCTCAGGTGCTGGCACCTTTCCCACAAGTACACACCTGGTCTCACCTTATCAACGTAATTGGCGATCTCCATAAGCTTGTGTTTGGTGGCATCTTGGTCCCGTCCATTCTTCTGAAACTAAATGGGGCAAACAGAACTAGGTGAGACCCCAGAACCCTTCCCAGGACCCCTCGTGTGTCCCATTACTTGTCTGAATTCCTTCATTTTCTCTCATCTTCTGTGAGCAGTCATTTTCTTAGGACTATCTCCCTGACACACAGTGTCAGCTTGGCAAAGGCAGAACCTGAGTCACATCCATCCTGATATCTCCAGCTAATAGTTCAGTGCCGGGCATACAGTAGGCTTGCAGTAGCTGTGTAGTGAACTGAACTGTCTTCCTCCAGCCTGTGAGGTCAACCCTGTTCTCCTGTCCCCCTAATTACAAGGCCTTCTGCAAACTCCCACTGGGGCTCAGCAGAGGGACCAATCCAGTCCTTGACACAGTCATCACCCCAGCATGGAGCCCCCATCACAGGGATCACCCAAGGCCTCCATGCAGGTGATCAGTCAACATGGTCAAACTGTTGCTGAACACCCACAGTGTGCAGGGCACTGTACTTGGTGCTGGGTAGGACACAAAGTGTGAGGTCCTGGCCCTAACCTTGAAGGAGCTTCAGTTAGAACACAGTGGGGATCAGAAATAACAACGAAGGCAGATTATGTATTTAAGGAGTATGAAATTGAAACGGGCTGAGAAAACCCGCACAGAAATAACTGCAACAAGATGCCACATGAACGACACAAAATGAGTACTGGCAATGTGGATTGTAAGACTCTGGCAAACAGGCTTCATCTGGCGCATCACTCAGATCAACTGGAAGTGCTTCCACAGTGAAAAGGATTCTGAGACTGCAAGGGGCTCAGCAGGAAAGAGTGCTCTGCTCGATCAGAAATGTCTGCCATGGGTACCAGGAGGAGCACGCTTCCATAGGTAGCCTCACATTCATCATGCCTGCTTCAAAAGGATAGATCATGTTCAGCTGCAATGATGAAGGAATAATTCATGGTATAAAGATAAAATTTGCCACAACTGCAACCTAAATTTGAAACGAACAGGTATGTCCCACACATTGCCGTGGTAACACAGAATTACTGTGTTACAGTCTGAATTACTCTGGATATACATGAATATATGTTACTTCAAACCTTCTCATCCTTCCTCCACAAAATCCCACAAGAATATTCAAGAACAAAAAGTTAACAGACATCCTGGGTATTTGTCTGGATAGGGGTGTGTCTCAGCCACGATACAAGGAGAAATCTCTTTCCTTTTCTCCCACTGCTGTGGGACCCTCCTGGGCCTCCATCAGAACTGCAACCAACTCACTTCCATGACTGCCTTCTACACAGTTAAATTCCATGTAAGACTCTGGGACTCAGACCTTTCCAAGGTGTCAATCCTGAAGCTTCTCTTTACAGAGTCACTGCATTTCTAAACTGGTCTCACTGCACAGCAAGTGCTGCAGCATTTAGTGAATACTCATTAGAACATCAGAGGCAGACTTCATTGTCTTTCAGATATATTAATCCTATCTTTAAACAACTACCTGATAATACCACCACAGTTTAAGGAAAGTATCATGCTGTCCTGAAGAGCTTCAGGCAGGAGTCAGTCAACTTTTTTTTGTAAATGACCAGGTTGTTAATATTGTAGGCTTTGCAGTCATACTGTGTCTACCAGAACTACTCAACTTGGCCATTCTAGCTCAAAAGTAATCATGGACAGTACATGCACAGATGTGTTTCAGAACAACTTTATTTATAAAAACCTGGAGTGGGCTGGATCTGGCCATGGGCTATAGTTTACAGATCTCTGATGTAAAGAAAACAGTACTTCCCCTTTACACTTTCTGGGTGGACAGAGACACTAAAAGACAGTGCATCACCTGGTCTTTCCCAACTGGCCCACGTCCTGTCTGTATCTTCAAAGTCCTTGGCACACCTGTTCTCACAGCTACCCTGTCTCCTCCTACAACATCCCATCTTGCTCTTCCCCTGCATAGGTCTCCCGCTTTACCTGAGGAATGAATAAGCTGAAAAGCACCCCGGGGAACTTCCCTGGTAGTTCAGTAGTTAAAACTCTGGGCTTCCAAAGCAGGGGGAGCAAGTTCGATACCTGGTCAGGGAACTAAGATCCCACATGCTGTACTGTGTAGTCAAAAATAAAATAAAAAGCTTAAAAAAAAAAAAAGTATCTGCTTTATCTTACTAAAAACAAATAAACAAAAAACAAAACAAAAAAGCAAAAGATAAACCACTCCAAGTGCTCCAAACTACGCCCAGGGAGCTGCTTGAAACCCTCTCTCCAGGCAGTAACGCCATCCTTGGCTCTACTCCTGATGCCAAGTTCAAAGCCCAGGAGAAGCCTGGCCTGTCTCAGCACCAGGCTATAAATCACAGATAAGGTAGCCCACCCCGTCCCTGTCTTTCCGTCCTTTCAGATTAATTCATTGTCAGGAATACATTGCTGCCTGTGGAGGATATGAGGCCACTTGGAGAGGGAGTGGGGGAAGAGGGGGTGACGGGGGCAGGGATTTGTGAGCCTGTGGGCCCATCCTGGCCTCTCATATCCTCCACCCACCCCTGTCGTAAATCAGCCAAAGCCGGGACCTGGGAAGTTAGCACAGAGCCTATCCACCATCCACAGAGCAGCAAGAATCATGGCCCGTGGCAACACCTGCAAGACTCCTTGGGGAGGCGCTGTCTTCTAGGACAGGAAGACAGTTCTCCAGGGCACCATAGTCCTGAAGGCATCTGGGGCTGACACTTTTCCTCTAGGGGTTTTGCTGTGACTCTGGGGGTCAGGAGACTAAAGACCCCAATCCCTACGCCGCCATCACTTTTCCAGCTTCTAGACTCACACCCATTGAGATCTTAAAACCCAGCACCAAGAGTCCTCTGGGGAGACTGCAGGGCCAAAGGGGAGCCTCACCCCACCTTTACTTTAGAGCAGCTGTGTTTCTACATGCTTAACTATCAGGGTCCCAGGAGCTGTCATCTGAACAAAGATTCTGTGGCTCAAAAAAGAAAGGATATCCCTGGTCCAGTGGCTAAGATGCTGTGCTTCCACTGCAGGGGGCACAAGTTTGATTTCTGACTGGGGAACTAAGATCCTGCATGCCACACAGCATGGCCAAAAAATAGGGGAAAAAAAAATGGTTCGAGACCACCGTATTAGATGACCTTAGGTGTAACAGGGTCCTCACCCCTGCTTCAGCTTGGAGAAGTCTGTTTTCACTGGACTTGTATATTAGACATTGGAAAAGGAAGTCCCACCGGGAAAACAAAAATAATCAAAAGCTACCGATTTAAATCAACCCTAGAGGAGTTCAGCTTTCAACCAGCAACCCTCCCACTAGGGCAGGTCTGTAAGTCAGGGGCCAGGGCCGTTAGCCACTCCCAGACTGCACAGCCGCGGCTTTCAAATCACCTTTGGCTTTTGCTCCCCACACCGCTCCCTCAATCTACACACACACCAGTCTTTGGAAATGAAAACAAAAGGAAAAAAAAAAAAAAAGGCTGCTGGAACAACCAACGCCAACATCAATTAAAAAGCAAAACTCCTCTCAAAGCAGAACAAGATGTTCCCTCGACCTAGAGGGCCCGGCACCTCCATCTCTGCCCAGTAAATGACTCTATATCCTCGCAGACACTCAAGGGCCACTTCCTGCTGCCTCCAATAGGCAGCTCCCCCAGCATGAAGTCAAATGTTCTCCCCCACCCCATACAGCCTCTGGGACCTGTGCTGTGGACTAACCACCTGAGAACAAGCCTCTGGGGAGCTGGTCAGGAACCCATCTTGTAACAGGAGGTAAACTGGCAGGGCACAACTTCTGAAAGAATGACATAGCCCAAAGACACAACATAAACCGATTAAATCAAATGGGACCAAAATGGCAGACAAGACTAGACCGTAATCAACAAGTGAAACAACACACCCAGAGGTGACATGACAGATCCACTGTTAAAAGACCAAGGAGTGGGCGGTGGCCCAAATCCTGGAAATCTCCACCACCTCCCCAAAATAGTTGGAATAATCCTCCCACTCATTAGCATATGAAATTACCCAGCCTATAAAAACTAACCACACCAAATTTTGCAGCGGCATTCGCCCTCTGTGATGGCCCACACTCTATCTGTGGAGTGTGCTTCTCTCTGCATCTGAATAAAACTACTTCTTACCTATCACTTTGTCTCTCACTGAATTCTTTCTGTGATGAGACATCAAGAACCTGAGCTTCACTGGGTCCTGAAACCAGGTACTGTGGGTTTTGCCTGGGTTTGAGTCCCAAGCAGGGTTTTGGCTGGGTTCGAGTCCCAGCCATGTGGGTTTAAGTCCTAAACTGGATTTTGTCTGGGTTTGAGTTCCAGTCTGAGGTAAATAGTTTCTACCTGGATGGAGTGTGACAGACAGGAGTTTGATGAATGCTGTCAAAGGAAGCCCCAGGTGAGGTGCAACGTTAGAACTAGGGAGCGATCAGTTCACCTCACCTTCCGCGCCTGAAAGATTTGTCAGTTATTTGGTTGAGCCACTACACAGAGTGAGAATGAGGTAAAATACAGCTAACTTAGGCAAACCTGGGGTCTGACCTCGCTCTTTAGCAGTCGGCTTCAACACCACCGTCTCAGGAAGGTTTCCCCCAGTTCCCAAGACCACGCTGGGTCCCTCATTATCTGTGCTCTAATCCTCTCCAATGAGCAGTCATCACACTTGCAACTAGAGAGTTTTTGTGCTGCTCCTGTAAACTCTGCCATGTCGGGGGCAGGTCTGTATCTCCGGGGTTTAAGCACTGTGCTTGACACATAACAAAGAATCAGGAAATCAATGACTAAATGAAATGAAAGAGTGAGGGAAATGAGTGTTTATTAAATTTTAGAAGCCAAGGCACATGAGAACCTAACTTGAAGAATGTGGAATTAAAGGCCAAACAGCTACTCCTTTAGGTCAGTGATTCTCAAACCTGCCTGTGCATCAGGATCACAATGGAGGCTTGTTAAAACATGGATTGTTAGACTCCAGCCCCACATCTGGGGATTCAGAATATCTGGGTGTAGCCTCCGAATCTGTATGGTCACAAGTCCCTGGGTGCTGCTCATGCTGCTGGGCTGGGGACCACATTTAGGGAACTTCAGCTTAGGTACTCATTTGGCACCAACATGATTATAAAAATGGATCCACACGTTGGCAGGAAATTATATTCAATCAGATAAATACACTCCTTATCTTTGCAAAAAACAAATTTTTTTTTTTTTTTTAATTTCTATGGAGAATTCATGGACTCCCAAAGAGTAAGCATAAAAACCTAAGGATCTTCCAGATCCGGTTTAGGAGTGTAAATCCAAATAACAGTCTTTGTCCTGATATTCTGATTAATGTATTGAGCTTGAACAGACTTCTCCTTGCTTTTTTCCCAATTATGTTTAAAATAGCAAAAAGAGCCTTTGGTCAGATTTAAGGTCAAAATTACACGACAAACCGGAAAAAGATGCATTTTTTTCATCATTTCCCCCATTCAGCATTTTGGCACTTCAGCATTTCCCCAAAGCAGTTTGAAGGCTGGGATGAAAGTGATTAAGAAAGTGATTTTTCTGCTAAACCCCACTGCCCCTCCTTACCTCTGCATAATCAGCCACAAGGTAAAGCTCCACATACTTCATGGAGTGTAAATCCTCCCTTTTCATCTAAGGAAGAGACATAAGCACATCAGAGCTATGGAAATGGTGGACTTGGCCTCATTTCAAAACACTGCTCAGAAGTGGTGGAGTTAATAAGCAGTGAACCTCATTACCAGGTTCCAGAGACAACCCAGCTATGGTCGTCTCACGGTCACCCTCACTACACCTTCTGCCCGCCATCTTGGTTATCGCTGGAGGCTGCTCTGGGACACCGGGTCCAGCCTTTTAGTCTCCAAAAATAATGAGCTGGCTGTCCAGTGCAGACAGAACAGAGGCCAACATACTGTGAGGGAACATGCTGACAATCAAGTTCCCAAAAACATTTAAACCATGTACCTCTATTTTTGGTATAAATAAATACAAGCATTTTGTGCATGTGGTTAAGCAGCTACTTCAAAAAGGGAGGCATATATTTTTTTTCTCACATTTCAAAGTTTATAAAACCAGCACCTTAGAGTATTTTAAATGAAGTAATGTTTTCCCCCAAAGCAGTTATTCTATCAAATACAAGGGTTTCTCACACTCAACAATGACTTAGACTAAAAGGAAAACGCTGGGATTTCCTTAGTGGTCCAGTGGTTAAGACTCCATGCTTCCAATGCAGGGGGCACAGGTTCAATCCCTAGTCAGGAAAGCAAGATCCCACATGCTATGTGGCACAGCCAAAATATTACTTTTAAATAAACAAAAGGAAAAAGCTATTGCCTTCTTCTTAGCCATCTCCATTCAATTTACAAATACTTATGGATCCAAGGAAAGGGTGCTTAGAGGGGATTATCTCCTGGCTGACTCTCGTACTGAGAAACTCACCCTGCGAGGTCGCTTCTTGGTCTGGTTTGTAAACTGGGGGACCCAGTCCCTGGCGGTGGGCTCAAACCCACAGTTCCCGAGAGGCAGCTTGAGATGTTCAGATCTGTAAATACGGTGGTGGCTCTCACTGTCAGGAAGGGGCTCGATGATGTAGCTGAGGTTACTGCTCACCATAATCAGTCCTCTGTCGACAAGAGAAATAGAATCTCTGGTCAAAGACCATGGTCCTGGAAAAGCCCCTTGCTCGGGCCTCAATCTCCCCATATACAAAATGGCACAGCTGGTTTTGATCACTGCTTCTTAATCTTATTATGGGGTCGTACACTCCCTGGTAAAAATCTGATGCAAACTTGGGCCTTCTCTCCAGAGAAACGTTCATGGACATGAGATGTGGTGCACAGTTTCAGGGTGTGAAAGCCCATCATGGAGAAACTCGAAGGTTCCAAAAGGGCTGGAACAGGGACAGTTAATACTTGTAAAAGATGGTAGGGCTAGAATTCCAAAGAGCCTCTCAATCCCAAACATGGCATACAGCAAATCACAGGTCAAAACTTTACAGGCTGAGAAAGAGACAGTATGTTGACCACAGAAGAGTGCTGGTCTAGGGGAGAGGAGACCCAAGTTCTAATCTTAGCTCCAATACTAAATTGCCAAACGCTCTTCAACAAACTTCTTCAATCACTCTGTGCCTCAGTTTCCCCAATCAAATGCCAATGTTAATTTTCTAACTTCACAGGACTCCTGGGACGATTAAATGGAAAGACAAGTATCTTTGTTCTTTGAAGCCAAAGCTAGAGACATCAGCTACCAGCCCCAATTTCCGTGGATCAGCAATGCTGCTCTGCGGTGAGGTGGTGGCCACAACCAAGCATATGTGACTACTTTTTTCTCTGGGTTACAGATGCTAGCCTTGAACTCAGAATAAAGAGGTACATTTGTGCATTATATTCTTTCACTCATCGAGTTCTTACTCTGTGTTAGATGTAATCTAGACACAATCCTTGTCCTTGAGTAACTCACATTCCACTGGGGGACAGACAGACATTCATTCCACAAATGCTTCCTGCTATGTGTCAGGCATTGTGCTAGTTGCTAAGGATGGAGTAGTAAACAGGACAGATAAGATGCCTGCCCTCATGGAGCTTGGAGTCTGAACATAGGAATAAATCACTGTAGCATGTAACAGAGAAGGCAAAAAGCTTTCCCCACCCTTAACACTGATGGATTGGACACAGATGCCTGGAATGCTGCATCACTGAGGCTTCTGGGCCCTTTATATGGACTCGGTGAGAAAGAGTGCCATGACTTATTATCAACCACTATCACCAATATCAATGGAAGGGACAGCAGAGGCCCATGTAGTAGGTATCTACCACCCCTGACACTACAAGATGAAAAATAGAGCAAGGGAGTGTTATCAGGGCCCTGGGGAAGGAAGATCCCAGCAATGAATCCCAGGAGTTCCATAGCATTTTGTGTGCTCCAAAACCTCAGGCTCTAACCACCCAGAAATTTCAGAAGGTAAATGACCTGGCAGGACCTCTCTTAGGCTGTCTCAGCTTCCATCCCCACCCTGGACCCCTCCAGATCCCCACCCAGGTTTTGCCCTTTGGGAAGAGCCTGCAAGGCTCTCAGGAGAGACAGTGCCAGATCCTAGTCAGCAGCAGCCCTTCCTGGAATCCATCCCTGGTTGACCTCGTTCCAGTGCCAGGGAGCCTGACGACTTTCCGGCTGCCTCGCTCAGGCTGACACAGCAATCCTGAGCCAGCCCCCAGCGGGACACCTAAGGTGCTCCCTGAGCAGCTGAGGGTGGGGATGGAGCAAAGACCAAGGGTCACATCCGCTCCTGAGTCCAGACGGGAAAGGGTAGAGGGCAGAGCTGCTGCGAGCATCCTGTTTCCAAGCTATCTGCTCATCTAGGCTGACCAAGGCCCCTCCCGACCCCTCAGTTTCCCCCCAAAGGCTGCAAACACTGGAAGCAAAGGGCCTGACCACAAACCAGGTGATGGCTTTGTCTGCATTCTGCTGTGGCTATGGAAATAACCCAGTGGGTGGAAAGTCCCAGTGTAGCTGACTGGGCATCGCCCGAACAAGCCTCTAGGCCAAATAGGACAGAGACCACACAGGATTCTGGTGCAGTGAGCAGCAATCGTGGTGGCTATAAATCACTGAGTCTGTGCTATCGATCACACACTGTGCTAAGTATTTTACTATTCATACAAACTCCTATGATTCTTACAAATATTATCCTCATTTTACAAATGAGAAAACTAAGGCTCAGAGAGGTTAATTAACTGACCAAAGTCACATAGACAAGAAGAACCTAAGCAGCCTGGTTCTATGTCCTGGGATCTTAACCATGACCTCACACTGCCTGTGTCACAACAGCCCTGTAGAGTGGCTATCAGTGACAAGAATCAGCAACTCGCCTCTGAGGTGTGATTGGCCATCAGCCAACTCGCTTGTCTGAAGTAAGACACCAGCTGGGAGAGGCATTGTCTACTTTTCATTTTTAGACACCATTTTGGGGGGAGTTAATCATATGCCAGGCTTCCCAGGGTAACGAGTCTGGAGTAAAGAGTTTCCCTGCCAATGCAGGCATTGCAAGTTTGATTACTGGGTTGGGAAGATATCCTAGAGAAGGAAATGGCTACCCACTCCAGTATTCTTGCCTGGAGAATTTCATGGACAGAGGAGTCTGGAGGGCTCTACAGTCCATGGGGTCGCAAAGAGTCAGACAAGAAGGAGTGACTTAGCACACAATTATATGCCAAAGGCTCTGCACACAATTGTTCTTATTTCATTCCCACATTAATGCTATAAAGCACCATCATGGGTCCCATTTTATAGATAAGGAAACTGAGCCTCAGAGAGATTAAATAACAAACTCTCATGGGTATTGTGTGGCCAAAAATTTTAGGTCTGGCAGAGTCTAGACCCTATGCCCTTAACCTCTATGCTATCTGCCTGTATCAGTGAGTTCCAAACCTATGAGTCAGAGATAATAGGACAAAAGCTCCCAGAGCTATTCATTAGAATATTCTACAGAATGTATTAAAAATGCCAATGTCCTAGAGACTGTCACACAGAGTGAAGTCAGAAAGAGAAAAACAAATATTGTATATCACTGCATATATGTGGAATCTAGAAAAAATGGTACAGATGAACCTATTTGCAAAGCAGAAATAGACACAAAGACATAGAGAACAAACATATGGACATCATGAGGGGAAAGGGGACATGGGATAAACTGGGAGACTGGGATTGACATACAATTATATCCAATATATAAAACAGGTATCTAAGGAGAACCTACTGTACAGCATGGGAGGGGTGGGGTGGGGGGAATGCCTGTGTCCAGGCTCAGTCTAGGAAATGCAGATTCTGTTGTCTGAGCATCTGCACTGTGAGCAAGCCCCACACAATCCCCTGCACAGTCATACTCAGCAGCTCTGACCTGGAGCCCAGGCTCTGGAGGGGCCCGTCTTTTCACAGAGCTCCAAGAAATCCTGTTCCAGGGAGTGGGCAGATTACCACCGGAGAAATACAAGCCCAGAGGGACCCTGAGGGTCCTTGAGCAATAGGACTCTATGGCTGCTCTCTGCCCCTCCTTCATGTGGTCCCCCATAACTTGCCTGTGTCACAGCTGCCATCCCCCCACTCCCTAGGGTAGAGAAGAGGCAGGCAGGGGCCCCAGCATGTCACAGGGAAGCCAGGTTTGAGAGTGGGGGGATCTGTGAGAACCTAGTTCCCAGGGGCCTCCCCTCTCACCATCCCCAAGCCCTGCTAACTGTCCTTCCCTGAGCACTCCCCAGTCATTTCTCCTCCTAAACATCTCTATTGATTTAATTTGTGAAATGTAAGCACTGGCAGAGCTTCGCCTGGGGGGCTCGGGAGGGGGACCCGGGAGGCTGGGTGGCCAGGACCTCACACGCAATTCTCCACTCCGCTCTGCATCCTATCTCTCATTGTTGAGAGCTTGATCAAATGAAATTCTACAGAGGAAGCCTGGTAGGACAGGTCAGGCAGGCAGTGGATTTAACCCCTGAATGACTGCTGGACTCGCTCAAATGCATCCTTCCAGGACCTAGGTTTGAGAACAGCTTCTTGGGAATTAGTCCATTCAGAGCTAAAACTAAAGGGGACACAGCCTACAAGGCTACATCCAGAGCTTCCTTAAGAGGTAATCACTCCATCACCCTTCTTTCCTTCCCTCAAAATGTTTGTTCAAGTGAGAAGGAGGGAGTTTCAAAGGCAGCACTGCAGGGAGCCAAGAAGGCATGTGGGTGATGTGATCCCTCCAGGATGGGGGTGGCAAGGCACAAGTGGAGAGCCTGGGCTCAGGACGGGGGACATACCTGGATTCAAAGTCTGGCTCTGCTGTCTGCTAGCTGTGGGGCAAGGTACTCAACAAGACTGTCCTCTCACAGGGCTGCTATGAAAACTGAAGTCATAGGCAGTGGTTACTAACCATTAGGGTAATATTTTAAAAGGACAGCTAACAGTCATTGGGCGTGTACTATACACCAGACTGGTACAAGGCATTTTATCAGTAGGCATTCAACACATATGTACTATGTGCACCTAATGTGTGCTAGGAACAGTTTTAGGCACTGTAGATGCAGCAGGCTCATCAAAAAAAAATATCCCTGCTCTCAAGGAGGCCGCACTCACCACGTGTAAACCCACCGATGACGTCATTACTGTCGCTCTCATTTCATACATGAGAAAACTAATGCGAGAGATCTGAAGCAAGGCATCAGGCTGTAAAGCGGGCACTGCCTGACTCCAGAATCCACACCTGGCACAGCCTGACGCTGCCCTGTGAGGGTTTACTCGGGGCCTGGCACACAGGTGGCCTGCCTTATTTGTTCGGCAGAAGGCAGGCCAGGTAGGCAAAGGGGCAGACAGGCACGGACTGGCTTCTTCTGTTCCAGGTGACCCGCCTCCCAAAACTCTGCCTACTCTCCCTGTGGTGCAGAACTTCTGACACTGAAGGATCCTTTTCATGGTCTGGTCTACCCTCCTTTCTCAGAAATGAGGCAGGGAAGGAACAAAAATCACCACAGCTGAGACACAGGAATCTAAAACTCAGATCTCTTGACTCTGAACTGTGAGTCTGAGTCCAGAGAGCTGGGGTAAGGTATAAGCACAGTGAGTGTGGGCCCCAGAGCACTGAGGACACATCTGCTACAATTTGAGGGATGCATCAGACAGATGACTACAGATGATCTACTGCGTGTGTCTCAGAAAAACTTTACATATAATTAAACCTGCCAGACATTAGTACATAAGATACTATGCAACTATTAAAAGAATGAGTTTGATCTGTGTGTGTCTAAGACATAATGTTAAATTGCTGCTGCTGCTGCTAAGTTGCTTCAGTCGTTTCCAACTCTGTGCGACCCCATAGACGGCAGCCCACCAGGCTCCGCCGTCCCTGGGATTCTCCAGGCAAGAACACTGGAGTGGGTTGCCATTTCCTTCTCCAATGCGTGAAAGTGAAAAGTGAAAGTGAAGTCACTCAGTCGTGTCCGACTCTTCGCGACCCCATGGACTGCAGCCTACCAGGCTCCTCCGTCCATGGGATTTTCCAGGCAAGAGTACTGGAGTAGGGTGCCATTGCCTTCTCCGAATGCTAAATTGAGGGGGGAAAAACTGACAGAATGGTAGGTACAGGGTAATCTCATTTGGATTAAAGAAATCATATATATACACGATTACGTATTTCAATTATGTATACCCCTCCAACAGTGATTACAGATGGGAAATGAGGATGACTGAAAGGGCAGGACAGGATAAAGAATTTTCACTTCATTTAGTTTTACGCTCATGTATTAATTGAATGTTTAACACACCCATTAGCTATATAATGATTATTTTTAATGAGTATTTTCTTTACAAATAGACTGATCATTCAGGTTAAAAAAATGTTTTTACTGCAATCAATACCTCTCCTGCTGACAGATAGACAGTGAGCTGGGTAAGCTGGGGACACACACATGGGCACACACACATGTACACACAGTGTCTACCAAATCCCACAGGTTCAGTCAAGGACATCTCAGCCTAGTAATGCCTAGATTTCCTCACAAATAATCACTGCTCCTAACATTTCTACTTTGTGTGAATCTGCAAAGCATTTGTGCACACAAGATGCTGTGCAGGACATTTAGAAGATGAGTCCTTCATAGAAGACAGGCTTGGGGACTGTGGATACTGTGCTGTTATCAGTCGCCAAGTCATGTCCGACTTTTTGCAATTCCATGGATTGTAGCCCGCCAGGCTCCTCTGTCCACAGAATTCTCCAGGCAAGAATACTGGAATGGGTTGCCATGCCCTTCTCCAGTGGATACTAAACATCCCTAAGAAATGGTGTGCCACATCTTTTCCTTGGTGTAGTTTGTAAGTATCCACAGCTGCCACTCAAATCTCAAAGGGGTCAGTGGCCTAAACAAGATTACAAAGCTTTATATCACATATCCATGTTCCTTTTTGGAAGGAGTATTTCTAAAAGGAAACACAAGAAAGTGGTTAACAATGACTACCTCTGGGGAGAGGGATTCAGGAAACAGGAAGAGACCTTTTCCACTGTACATTCTTGTATTATTTGAATTTACTTTTACTATGGTCCTGTATTACTTCTTCAGTTAAATTAGCCTAAAGAACTGCTTGGGGGAGAAGAGGGGACCCAGCAACAGCCTAGAAACTCAGCTGAATTCCTCTGGATTTGGATCATCACCCTGAGGACCCTACTTGGTATAAATCCTACCTACTTTCTCCAAATCACAAAGTGCTTGTCTCCAGGAGAGAAGCACAATTGCTACGGAGATTTTCCATTGCAGCATCACTTTATGAGCCTTGGTAGGGGGACAACGTGAGGGCTACATGGGTTTGAAGCCTGCTGCTGCTGCAGCTGCTCCTTCTCCAGAGTCTGAATTGAGCCATCTGGCTTGCGTTTCCAGCTCTTAAATCAGTCAGGCCCACAGACACCCTTGGTTTCTTAAGGTGTGTAGCGAGAAGGCTGGGAAAATAAGGCGGCTGGACCCCACCAGAGGTAAGCGTGCAAAACAGAAACACATGGATGGCGCACTTGGTTTTCCCCTGTCAGCACGGCTGTGGGAATGATTTATAAGAGGCTGGGCCAAGTTCCCACTGCTCCAGACCAAGAGGGCAGAGGAAGAGGGGGAGAGAAGTGAGTCGCACCTGCATGTTCCCTTTCGTCCTCCTTGGGACAGACGTTGTTTACTTGCAGGCTGCAGGTGGCGGTGGCTGGGCCTGTAAACACCACTGGGAGTTGGCTGGGCTCAATCAGGTCACTTGAGCAGGGGATCTGGGGCCACTGTTATGGCCTCCCAGCCAAAGCTTGTTTCCTGCCTAATTCCCTCCGGCCGACTCAGCCTGAAGCCTTACAGAGGAGACATGGCTGGATTTATAAACAAACACGTGGGATCAGCAACATGATGGGCCTCAAACTGGCATGTGAGCCTGGGTGAGTCTCAGAATGGCTTCACTGTGGTAAGATGATAATAATCCTGTCTGCATGTTGTAGAGTTAACACAGCACTTCACATTCTCCACCATGCCTCTCATCCATGCCTACTTTACAGACAAGAGACTGAGGGCTCAGGAAATTACTTTATATGCCTGTCTTTCCTCCACCTGTGTAGGGCGCTGGCAGAGAAGAGACACCCAATATTAACTTGCTGAATGAAAGGAGCAATCATTAATGTCCACTGATGGACGAACGGATATAAAAAGGTATGGTACATATATACAATGGAATATTACTCAGCCATAAAAAAGAACAAAATAATGCTATTTGCAGCAACAAGGATGGACCTAGAGACTGCCATAATGAGTGAAGTAAGTCAAAGATAAATATTACGATATCACTTCTATGAGGAATCTAAAAAAAAAATGGTACAAATGAACTCATTTACAAAACAGAAACAGAGTCACAGATGCAGAAAACAAAGTTATGGTTACCAATGCAGAAAAGTGGGGAAGGGATAAACTGAGAGATTGGGACTGACATATATGCATTGCTGTATATAAAACAGATGACCAATAAGTACCTACTGACAGCACAGGGGACGCTACTCAATACTCCCTAGTAACCTATATTGGAAAAGAAACTAAAAAAAGAGTGGATATGTGTATATGTAAAACTGATCCACTTTACTGTACAGCAGAAACTAACCCCAAACACTGTAAATCAACTATACTCCAATAAAAATTACTTAAAAAAAGAAACGATTATTGACTAAATCAATCAAGAGAGAGGAAGGGTACACATAGAAATACCTCCTTCTGGCTCATGAGAGCTAACATGTGTATATCTTCCCAATGATGCCTTTAGTAACATCACGTTGACAGCTTTGAATTGATCATGGTGGGAATATTTTTATCACTATATTGGCAAATGCTAAAAATAAGGGCTTTTCTTCTGTTTTTGTGTTCACAGAGCTAGTTTACCAACACTTTGGGTATAGGTACTACATAGTATAGACAATTGAAACTGAGGCAATTAGTATAGACAATTAGGTTTTTCAAATCATCATCCCTTTTCCAAAAGGAGGGGAGGGTGGGAAGAGTATAAATAAATGATATTTATTACTTCAATACACATCTATAAATCCTACCATATGCAGAGCACCAAGGTAGGCTGGAGGAGAGAAACAGATATTGAGACAGAATTCATATTCTCAAGGGACACACATACTCAGGTATCAACTATAACTTGCACACGAGTCATCTGGGGATCCTGGTAAAATACAGGTTCTGATCCAGTAGGTCTGGGTGGGACTTGAGATATTGCATTTGAACAAGCTCCTAGGTGATGTTGATGATGCACCTCTGTGAGCCTCACCTAAGAAGCAAGGGTCTGGTTGTTGACCAAGTGCCCGTATGTATGGGCCGGTTAGCTATCTATTAGCACAATCTATGCTATTGTGCTATCTCAATGTGCAATCCTCACAGCATGACAGAGGTCTATTTCCCTTACCCACATTTTACAAGTGACCCAGCTGGTCAACTGCTATTGGCTCAAAGCCAGGCCGTCTGGCTCAGAGAATGAAGTCACTCTCTTTCCAACATGCCATCTAAATGGAACTTTTCACCTCATTTCCTGTCCTTAAGATTATCCTTGCTCCTCCCTTCTCTTCCTGCTCTTTTCACTAGCTGCCCATTTCCCTTTTTACTGCTTATAAGCACTTCTACTGGAGAAGAGCAAAGGAGAAGTGGGAATAAATGCTCAAACTCATCAATTTCAAGTGTATGTACCATGTCCTTTATGTCCTGTATTTTGGTGCTTTGACATCTGGGGCCTTGCTCCTGCCCCCAGGGTTAGCCAATTCCCTGAGACAGAACTCACCAGTGAGCACAGCATGGTGTTCCAATGGGGCTCTCATTCTCTGGGCCACCACCCCCTTGCCTGTTCACCCCAGGGCCAGGTACCAGGCACCTAGGGACAGCTCCATGCCCCAGATCCCACTGGGGTTATTCAAACTAACCAATTCTAAGCCTGCTTACCCCACCTTGCCTGTTCTCTCCCACAGAAATCATAATAAAGACGTGCCCATATTCCCTCTCCCCCTCTGCCTCCTGAGCGACCCTTGGGCCCCCCACCAAGCATGGCACGCCCCGTCCTCTTGGGATCTTGAGTACAACCATCTTTCTAATGGCAGCTGTCTCCTACTCAACTGTTGGCTTCCCCATAACCAAATAATAACAAAACCTCAAGTTCCTCAGGAAAGAGTATGCTCAATCCCAGTGAATTTGTGGGTTATTTTTCTCATCATCATGAAGGATTATCATATTTCCCTTATCCCTCCCGAGCTCAGCCTTTCTCAGAGCTGGTTTGCACACATTCTCTATGGACAGCTTCTCAAAGTCCCTGTCCAAGGCCAGCCCCACTTGTCCTAAACATTCCATTCTCGGGGAGAGAGCCAGGTGCCCCTCGCACTGTCGGGGCCTCTTACCTCATTCCCCGGCAGGTGCTGAGTGTGACACTGGACTGCTCCGCCGTTCTCACTGTCCCGTGGTAAAAGCAGTGATCCTAGCAAGGAGAGAGTGGTGGTCAGACCACAGGACACTGACAAGTCAGCCATGCTGGCATCCTGAGACAGTCAGGGACGATTGCACACCTACCGTAACCTTAGATCTGCAAAGAGCTTTCCCAGCCACTGTTTTAATTGATCCTCATGATATTCCTGGGAGGAGGGACAGGGCAGATGCCATCATCCCCACTGAACCGATGAAGAAGCCGAGGCTCAGAGGAGCAAAGGGATTTGCTGAAGGTCTCTCTGCTGGTTGGAGAAGCCAGGATTTCAGATCTCTTTCTATGACATGATGCTGGTCACAGGAAACACTGGCTTCCGAAAAGCTTGCCTTACCACTAGAGTCACCTCTGTGAGCTCCCCCGCCATGAGAGCTGCTGTGTCCCCACCAAAATTCACGTCTATCCACTCTGCGTTTCCAGTGCGGGGGGCACAGGTTTGACCCCTGTCAGGGAACTAAGACCCCACAGGTCGTGTGGTACAGACAAAAAAATCCATGTCTACTCAAAACCTCAGAATGTGATGTTACTTGGAACAGCGTCTTTGCAGATGTAATTAAATCAAGATGAGGCAATATTGGACTAGTACCCTTATAAAAAGAGAAAAGGACACTGACATACACACACCAAGAAGAAGGCCATTTGAAGGTAGAGGCAGAGATTAGAGTGATGAAACTAGAAGCCAAGAGGTACCAAGGATGGCCAGGAGCCACTGGAAGCTGCAAGAGGCTACGAAGGATCCTTCCCAAGAAACTACAGTGAGAGCATGGCCTTGGTTTTGAACTTCTAGCCTTCAGAGATGTAAAAGAACACATTTCTAATTGTCTTAAACCTCCTAGTTTATGGTACTTTGCTTCAGCAGCCCTAGGAAACTGATCTATCGCCAGTCTTCCCTGCCTTCCCTGAATCCCCTGCACACCTGGACCAGACCTGATTTTGCACCTGTGTCCATGGACACTTTCAGGTCTGCTGCTGTGCTCTCACCAGGGCATATGTCACGGCCATCTGGTCTTCTCAACCCAGCTGGATTCCTCCTGGCTACACACTGTGATGTGCCAGGCCTGGGGCTAGGCCCTAAGACACAACAGTGAGTAGAGTCCAGACTTCGTAGGACTTAGCATCTTGTGAGAGCCAGTCATAGTTTAAAAGTCATACAAAGATATAAATTGTAAAGAATGGCTTGAAATAAAGTTTGAGGTGTCAGCAGAGTGTTTGATAAGTAGGGTAGCCAGAGCATTTATGAGGCAAAGCAGGACTCTGCTGAGAGTGATAAAGCGCTAAACCAGACAGACAGACACAAACCAGGGCTGTCCTCAGCAGACCTATGAGTGATAACAAGGGACACATTCCTATAAACTTCGTCCCAAATAGGTCAAAAGAGACAAGTTGGAGCAAAGAGAAAAAAGGTAAAATCCCCAGAGCAGAGTCTGGTTCTAAGGTCTTAAAAAGGATGTAAACTATGTAGTTGCAGACACGAAGCCTTATCTTTCCCCACCAACGTCCTGTGAGCAGGGCCAATCAGGAATGTCCGGCATTCGCCCACGTAACAACAGTCTGAGTGAGCCATCACCAGGACCACACTTGACTGCGGCTGTTCCCTGGTCCCCAGCAGGCAGGCATGTGAACCAGGAGACAGCTAAGTAAGCCATTTGTCTACATTCTCCGGTTCCAGTACCAACCAGCTCTAGGCGTGACTGCAGTGTAACATGCTTTAAATATATAAAGGGTCTTTACACACAACACCGTGTGACATAACGCCTGCCATTTACTGTTATTAACTACAAGAGCTAACATCTACCCAGCTCCTGCTCCTGGATAAATAACTTACATAGATTTTTTTCCCCCTTTAATTCTGATCATAGTCTTATGAGGTAGATACTCTTATTCTCATTCTCAACTAAAGCTGGAGAGGTTTCAAGTCATTCACAGGGCCACAGTGCAAAGTGGAGATGCAAACCCCAGCAGCCTGACTTCATGCTCCACGCTCAGCCTATCTTAGCAAAAGCAGACCCAGCAAAGTACATGGGCTTAATTTGTCAAAGCTCTATTATCGGGACTTTCCTGGAGATCCAGTGGCTAAGACTCCATACTCCCAAGGCAGGAGGCCCTGGGTACAATCTCTGGTCAGGGAACTAGATCCCACATGCTGCAACTAAGAGTTTCCATGTTGCAACTAAGATCCAGCACAGTCAAATAAATATTTAAAAAAATAAAAGAAGAAAAGCTCTATTATCTTCCAACACTGACCCAGACTGAGGTGTTAGTCTAAGCTTTGCTGCTCACTGAGAGCAAGCAAAAAGGCATGCTCCTTTTTCCCATCTCCTCTCAATTTCCTCATCTGTAAAATGTAGTGCTGGAAGAGATGTTTATGAATTCCCATAAAAATCAGTGATTCATCTTACCCTTCCATATCCCTGAGAGTCATATCTTAGCATATCCAATTTTCAGATGAGGAAACTCAACATTAACATGGCTGAAAGGGTTTTTCAGGTCACACGGCTGGTTAAAGCCAAGACTAAAACCCTGGCTTCAGACCCCAAACTCTGCAACTTGTTCTACTGGAACATACTCTCAGACCATTCCTCCAGTGACCTGACCTAGATCAGGGCTGGAACCCACGGGCCCGGCAATGAGCAGGATCAGGTTCCCAGAACTCCCACTACTCCCAGCCAAGTTTGGTGGGAGAGTGTGGTCCACAACACTTGGGTCAGCTGAAGCTAAGTGGTTTATTCCATTCCCATTTCTCTCTGAGTCTTCAGCTCCCAAAAAAGAATGCTGACTGGGAGCCCCCAGGGCTGGGTGGGGGCTTTCCAAGAGCCCAGGAGGAGGGGATGTACTGAACAAGAAAACAGTCACCCCTACTTTAGCTGGGATGCACTCTGGTCAATGAGACCTTTAGGAAGGAGGGGCTGTCTGGGAGGGAGGGGAAGTTCTCTCACTGCCCTCTGTTTCTCAAAGGCCCTCACAACATCTCTGCCCAATCCTGACAGCACAAAGAACAAGTACATGAACACAACAGCCGTGAAGTCATTGCATTCCTTCTCAGTTTCTGAGGGGGCCACCCTGAGGGGGCTTTCGTAGCAGGAAGCATGAGCTCATGGCAGACTCATGCACTGAGACCCATTCTTCAGCTCTGGGTACAGAAGTGCAGGAGCCCAACCCAGAGGAGGGTGCTTTGTGAGGTCATCATGGCGAGGGGCTTCCAAGGCTTGTCCATCCCCTCCCACCTCGCTGGTGACAGAGAACCCAAGTATGAAGGGAGGAAGAAGTTTCAACCAGGGGCCATGAAAAAGGTGTGGAGCCACAGCTGGCCAGCTCCCCCAGAGATGAAAGGACATGGGCTACTTTGCTGCAGGCACCGGCCACTCCCTCCCCATCCAGGAAGATCTCAGTGAAGAAGGCAGCACTGATCCTCACATCCAAAGATCCGACATAGCCCCACAGCACCTACTTACTTCAGACCTCAAAGACCCCATCGAAACATAACTGTCCTGCGTCCCTCTCCTCACTCAAGGGTGATCTGATCAACTCATCTGTGCTGTTAACAACTGACAGTGGCTGTCATTGTCTTTTAGGCTATTCTAAAGACTGGCACGGCTATTTTAAAGACGGGGTCATATAGGAATCTCGGGTTCCACAGGAAGCAGTTGGAGGAGCACTGAGGTACTGTGCTGCCCACAAAGCACACCTCCCAGGTCTGCACCCATGAAAGCCCATGATGCCCGACCCCAAAGGCAAAAGACACTGCTCCTCCTGCCTGCATCCGTCTTCCCTTCTCCTTCACCCCTGCTTTTTGGCATAGAGTCTGAGAGTGCTAAGTTGCTTCAGTCATGTCCGATTCTTTGTGACCTTACGGACTGTAGCCTGCCAGGGTCCTCTATCCATGGGATTCTCCAGGCAAGAATAGAGTCTGAGAAGGATCACTCAAATCCAGAATTTCTCTACTTGGGCACCACTGACATTTGAGACAGGATAACTGCTGTGGAGGGATGCCTGTGCACTGGAGGGTAACTGGCACGCCCCTGGCCCCTACCCACCAGAGAGTAGCAGCCACCTCCCAGTCATGACAATCCAAACTGTCTCCACACATTGCCAAGCCTCCCTTCCTTTGTTGGCCAAAATGGTCAAAGAAACAAATAGAACATTTTAGTTTATTTGCACCTGATTAAAATTGGTATAAATCATCACGAAGCATATTTTCCTTGCTTTATTATGTTAGTTACAACATATTTAACAAAGGTTTTAAGAAATGACTTAAACCAAAATCACTCCTAATTGAGAACCACTGCTCTAATCCTACAAATTCTAACATGACCCCTGTAGGAAAAGCTAGCAAATCATAAAATGTGTGTGATTCACGAGCTTAAATGTCCACCAGTGACCAAATGGCATGATGAAGCAAACTAAAAGACTAAAACTGAAAGACCAGCTTTTAAATGACAAATCTTTGTGCAAGGGTCTTCCCTGGTGCCCCAGTGGTTAAGAATTCGTCTTTCAATGCAGGGGCTTTGGGTTTGATCCCTGGTCCAGGACCTAAGATCGTTGTTGTTTAGTTGCTAAGTCATGTCCCACTCTTTTGCAAGCCCATGGACTGCAGCCCACCAAGCTCCTCTGTCCATGGGAATTCCCAGGCAAGAATACTGGTGTGGGCTGCCATTTCCCCCTCCAGGGGATCTTTCCAGACCAGAGATCAAACCCTTGTCTCCTGCATTGCAGGTGGAACCTTTACTGCTGGGCCACGAGGGAAGCCTAAGATCCCGCATGACAGGCGGCAACTAAGCCCACGCACCACAACTAGAGAGCCTGAACACTGCTACTAAGACCCAACACAGCTAAAAATAAATGAATTGTTAAAAAAAATTTTTTTTTTTTTAATTTTTGTGCTAACAGCCAGACTCAACTTTGAGGGAGAAAAATAGCCAATATGAAAATAGCGGCAAAATAAGAAAATCTTCACATCCTAAACTCACAGTGACAAAGCAGACTACAAAACTTTACCCACCCATATGAAAAAGCAACTAGCACCTGACTGAGTGAGACAACAGCAAATCATTTCTTTTACTTAGATTTTTGTTAGGATTTAGTGATTTGTATCAATTTTAATCAGATGCAATAAGCTTAAAATATGGTTTATTTCACCTTTTTAGCCAGCAAAGCATTATGAATCCATGAAACAACAAATTCCGTGTTGTTTTTCCTGCTCATTCCCTGGATCTCAGTGAGGGAAAACAGTTCCTTCAGAAGAGGCATTGTCTCCACTGAGCTTCTCTCCTGGCTTCCTAGGGGTGGGGTTGGGACAGGGAAGCAGCCTGGGAGATATGTATTGATCCGAACTTACCTCAGATTTCAGGGTGGTGGTTTGAGCATTGCCGCTTGGAGTATAACGAGTTTCTGTGTAGGCTGGAGCAAAAAGGTGCCTGAATAGAATAAGAAAAGACATTTGTCTCCTTAGAAGATAGATTTTACCCTCGTGGGAACAGTAGCCAGAGATTCTAACTGAACCTGGTAGAACCACCCCCAAGCATCTCCATGCAGAAGGAAAAGGGCAGCCTTATGCAAGGGCTTAAGGAATAAAAAGAAAAACAGAATGAAGTTTGTTATGAATTCTGTGTTCACTGGGATCATCACTTAATTCAGCCACAACCAGATGCTGCTGACCACCAAAGCAGTGATATTAGATCTTAATTTGTTCTAGGTCCTGGGAAGATCATGTGCAAACACACTCACAGAATTTCCCAGGGTCTATGGACCCTACTATATACCTTAGTTGATTATTTTTCCAGCACACCCACTAACTTTTGGTATCAGCACACCAACCATTCTTTAAGGGAATCCCTCCTCCCTGTTGCAGGTTTTGTTAAGATTGACAATAAAGGTATCCTACCTAGCCTTGGCCCATTGTGCAAGGCAAGCCAATGGAGTAATGCTGCAAGAACATAACAGATGGGAGCTATTTATCTGCTCCTTTGTTCCTGCTGCAAGGATTCTGGAAGTTTCCTTTGCCCATCTTTTATGAGATCTAATGGTTCAGATTTCCTGAGACCTGGTTCTGTGTGTTACCTTTTCAATGTTTCTTTTTTTTCTTTTCTAAAACTGGATGTTGGTTTCTCTCCTGTCACAGACCTCTTGAAGTTGAGGTTAAGAATCCCCCACCCAAGGCAAGGTAACCCCAAATAACGCTTTTAGAATTTCTCTGAAAGTTAAAAGAGAAATAAAAATGCCAAATAGATTCTTCAACTAATTCAGCCACATTAAAAGCAGAATGAATCTAAAGAAAATCGAGGTCAGGGAGCAAAATGGTTTTTAATGGAAGGTATCATTAAAAATTGGAGTCTAACAAAAAAGAATTAAGTGGATCTATATCTTTTACTATGGAAAGATGTTTAAAATGGAGTCAGATAAAGAAAAATTTCAGGAAAGTATGTACTTTTAAAAATCCCTTTAAATGAAAAGTAATAGCAGTATACACTTGGGCATGCATTGACAATAGCTGGAGAAGGACATGCCTATTGGTAGTGGTAGTGATCTCGGGGGATTACAGAAGATGTTCACAATGTAAGCTGTATATTTCTGAAAAACTGGTTGATTAAAAAAAATAATTATCATGTATTTATTTTGAAAAGGAAAATCTAATTTGAAACTGCCTTTTAAAAAAAGAGAAAAATACAAGCTGAGGCCAGCACAGAAAGCCAAAGGAATCCGCAGGGACCACCCTGATCTTGTAAGAGGTGACATTTCCCACAAGACAGGGTCACTGAAGAGGGTTTCTAGGGTCACTCCAGAGTCACTTCCGGACTCTCAGATTCCCCTCCGCCCCCAGAGCACAGTCAGAAGGCAAATGCCACAAGCATCTTCTCCTGCACGATATCAAGCCCTTCAACATCCAGCCTTGAACAAGAAGAAAAGAAACCCAAAAGAGAGATGTAAAAACAAAGCAAAGCAGAACACCTAGTTTGTGTAGAGAAACTCCAATTCACATAGCAAGTTTGGGTGGGTAGCTAAATTGCCAGATTCTTTCTTCCTCTTTCTCCTTAACATCTAACCAGCCAAGGATCTAAGGGAAGAGCCACTCATTTGTCTGAAGGAGATAAACTCTAAGCCCCAGGAGGACAGAGGCCAAGCTGTTTGCTCACCAGTATATATCGATGCTTACTTAACATTTACTCAAAGGAAGGATGTGTTAACTAATTACTGAATGAATGAATGAATGAATGGAGGTAGTCACTAAGCTTGCTAGGAGCTTAGGGCATGGTGTGGCATCTGAGAGACTAAGCTTCAGGCCCTGCTCTGACATTTACTATCTCTATAGCCAGGAGGGAGTTACTTTACCTCTCTGAACCTCTGTTTCCTCTTCTGCAAAAAACCTTCTGCTCAACAGGGATGTCATCAGAGTAAAATGACATAATGCATGAAGAGAGCTTAAAATCAGGCCTGGCTCAGAGTGGAGCTCAGGAAACGTTAGTGATTATCACAATTGCTTTCAACAGGGATTGTGATGGGAAGAGCCGAGAAAAACTGGCGGAATTTACCTATTTCCTTCCAACTCCCCCCAGCCATTAACTCCCCAGTATATCACTTGAAAGAAGCGAGAAAACAATGAGCTCATTCCTGCAGCCCATTTCTGTGGTCTGCTTTGACAGACTACATAATGGACGGCCAGTCAGGAGTTCAGAATCTAATGGTTCATCCTGGGTGCCAGACGTGAATGTTCCCACAGTAAGTGCACTCCTGGAAATACATCCTCAGCCTCTTCTGCACCTTGGGAGTTGGGGGGTGGGGTGGAATATTCATCTAGTAACACCAGGATGATCCAAAAAAGAGAGCAATCCAGACAACCTCAGAGGAGTCCAAATTCTTGTCGGTTCTCAGCCACACGTCCTCAGAAGGGTGAGCATCTTTCTGCACCTTCTTGTTCTGAGGTTCTGCCTCTGTCACTCATAGCCTCAGCATTGAGAGAGACGTCAAGAATCATTAAGCCAAACTCGCTAGACTATGTATTCCTTGAGAGCAGGGAGCACACGGCTGCCTTGTTTAAGGCTTCTCCTCAGCTCCTAGCACCAGGCAGGTTTATTCTGTGAAAAAGTGGATGAATGGATAAATGAACAAACAACTGAATCCTGTACCTTGTGTAGGAATCTGCCAAATGGCCATCCTGCACTGGACATCTACAGACCACCCACTCCACTCCTGAACACATACAGTAGTTAGAGAAAGTTGTTACACTGAAACAAAAGCTACCTTTCTCTGTAATCTGTACCCACCAGCCCCATTCTGTCTTCTGAGTCTACATGAAACAGTTCTTCCACCTAACTGCCCTTTTCAGGATCAGCAGCATCAGCATCACCTAGGAACTAGTTTAAAATGCAGATTGTTAAAAAAAAAAAAAAAACAATGCAGATTGCCCGGCCTCATCCCAGATGGCCTGAAGAATACAGAAACTGATCCTGGAGCCCAAGCATATGTTGTAATAACTCTTCGAATGATTCTCATGCAGAACCACTACCCCAGACAGCAAGTTCTCAACATATTTTTAAGGCAGGCAAACTTCAGAAATATCCATTTGTCTCACCTTTCTGCCTCCATCGCACCCTGTATCTTTCTGAGCTTAAGAAACCCCGAAAAGTTGCAATCAAAATAGCTCATGTGTATTTATTTAAGTGTGAAATCATTTCACCTTCACAACACACCAATGAGGACACTGTGACCTCAAGACCTGAAACTTGTCCAAGCTGTCACAGCACAGCATCAGAGGCAGGTTTCAAAGCCAAGTCTGTTAGACCAGACCACTTTTTAAGCAGTTGTCTGCTCTGTCTCTATTAGAAGTGATTGGCTTCCCTGGTGGCTCAGAGGTTAAAGTGTCTGCCTCCAATGTGGGAGACCCGGGTTTGATCCCTGGGTAGGGAAGATCCCCTGGAGAAGGAAATGGCAACCCACTCCAGTATTCTTGCCTGGAGAATCCCATGGACGGAGGAGCCTGGTAGGCTACAGTCCACGGGGTCGCAAAGAGTTGGACACGACTGAGCGACTTCACTTTCACTTTCTTTCACTTTCACTTTCAGTTGAGTGACAGTTGCTCAGTCATGCCTGACTCTTTGCAACCTCATGGGCTGTAGCCTGCCAAGCTCCTCTGTCCATGGAATTCTCCAGGCAAGATTACTGAAGTGGGTTGCCATTTCCTTCTCCAGGGAAGGAAAAAGTATATTAGAAGGCAGAAGCATAAAACAAAAACATTGTTAGCAGTAGTCCAAGGCACAATTTCATGGTGATGACAGCAGCTTTGAGAACATGTGATGCCACAAAAAGGAAGTTCCTGGCTCTTAGATATGAGAATATATGCAGAGAAGAGAAAAGGGGTAGCAAAGCACAGGGCAAGATAAAGAGGATGGATATGTAAGGACTTCAGCATAACTTCAGTTGTTTTTTTTTCTAAATAACCCTTTCCCCAAATGGGGCTGCAATATGAGCCAGGAAGGTCGTCCTTCCTTCTAGAAGCAAAAGGAAGCGTCATGTTTCGTCACCACCATCTGTGCAATTGTACTGATTCATAAAACCCTGCTTTTAAATGTTCCCCAATGCCCCAAGCTAGGCCCATCTATGTCCCCATGCCCAGGTGCCTTGGCACTGCTCTAAGCACCAAAGCCGATACCCTCAGAGACAGGGCCGCAGAGCCCCTGAGCAGCCCAGCTCAGCCCAGCCGTCCCTTCTCCAACCACATCTTGTTCTCATCTCCTCTCTGACAAGGGGCTGGCTCAGCAGATCTTCAGGAAGCCGTCTCTCACCACTAGAGTGTATTAGGTTTTTCAGGAAATGAGTTGTAAGTGATGTGCGTCCAGGAAGAGAGGACTGTCCAAGATTTCCCACCCCACCCCCTCCTTTTTCTGGCTTTGATGGAAAAGCAGTTTCTGAAGAAGTGCCTCCCACCCGTGCCCTCAGGGCTCACAAGCCCATTGGCAGGCAGAGATCACACAGCATCCCAACACTCACTGCAGTGCTCACTTTGGGAGAAACCCTGACCGCCCTGGCCCCAAAGTCTTCAAGCAGTCTCCTGACTTTTTGCATCTTCTGAAACCCAACTGGGAAAATACACTGTCCTCCAACTACTGGACATAAAATGTAAGGTCACTCTCCAGAGAAGGACCACAGAATTGCCCATGGTGGCCTGGAAACTGTACACTTACCCAGACCCCAAACACACTGCAGTTGCAACAGCCCTGACTCACCTTTTCCAAGGCTCACAGCCCTCAAATCCAGAACTGTCCCTTTAATGATTATGTGTTATTGTTTAGTCACTAAGTTTCATAGACTCTTTGCGACCCTATGGACTCCAGCCTGCCAGGCTCCTCTGTCCATGGGATTCTCTCCATGGGATTCTCCCAGCAAGAATACTGGAGCGGGTAGCCTTCTCCAGGGGATCGTCCCCACCAAGGGATCAAACTCTCACATCACCTGCCTGGCAAACATTCTTTACCGCTGATCCACCAGGGAAGCCCTTAAGGGTTATGGACTTGTCAGACCAATTTCAAATGCTTCTCTAAGTTTCTCTAAAACTCCTTCTGGGGAAAGAAAAATGACAGGACTAAAACAGATTTGCAAAACACCTTCCTGAGTTCAATCCCCTTACCCTGCTACTACAGATAAGCAAATCAGTGAAGACAAAGTGATAACAATTTCCAAACTACCTTGAAAAACAACCTACCCAGACAAGCTCAGCATAAACAAACATTACTCTGCTCATCCCCAGCGGCTATTTTTACTGACACCTCCTTCTCCCAGGTCTTGTTTCATATCCGGCTCTTTCAAGAGTACTGGGGCACTTATACACTGGTGATGCTTGGGTGGTAAGCTGTGCTTGTCCCTCTTCCCCTCTCTGGGGGAGCTGCACCCTTACCCCGTCCACCTGTGGTGCTGATAACACAGGCTCTTTCATTTCTCACTCATACTCCTAATGCTGTCATTATGGGACTCGCCACAGTAACACAACACCCGGAAATGCTGTGGAAAAATATAAAACCCCAGGCCCCACTGAGAATTTAAGTCTCTAGAGAAGGACTCAGAAATCTATATTTTTAATAGTTTTTCCAGGTGATGCTTTTTCAGGCTCTGGGAATTCTACTCCATTGTACCAATTTTAACATTCTTAATTCTTTTTCTCATTTCTAGCCTCCTAAAGCACCCTCTCAAAATCTAAAGTACCAGCCCAACCTAGAGGGCAAGTCCAAGGCCCAGAAAGGTTTGGTTTCAGTACCAGTTGCACTCTCTAGCTGTCATTTCAAACCCTGAAAATGAGGCAAAAGATCACGGTGCCTTTCAATGTTATACAAGAACACTGACAAACTGCAGATTCTGAGAAGCCTGACTGAGCTTCTTTGGACTCCGTGCGGGGAAATGTAGCTTTGAAAGACTATTTACAATTAATTAGGGCAGCTCTTGTAAAACCCTGTAAGATTAGATGTTAACTTGTAAAAACTTAATAAGATACAACATCATGCAAAAGATTCCCACCTAACAGAAAAGATAACCCTCAAGGTTGTGATTTTATTGCCCCTAGGATATTAACCAATTTTATATGTAACTTAGCAATGTTATCTCAGCACTCCGTCCACTATTGAAATATATATACACATACACATATATATGTTTCCCTTATCTATCCAATTTTTAAAGCAGTTTTATCATTATGTTGGTTTCCTCATTAATTAGATAAGTAAAACTTGGACAAACGCTCACTATTTGTATTCATACAAATAGTGAAAAAGAGACCTGTTTTCACTTGAGCCACCTAAATTCTGTTTCCTAGGCTCCAAATAAACAATGTAATAATTATGATCTCCTAGCCCCACTGAGAGGATCAAATGAGAAAATACATTCAAAATACTAGCTATGACATTTTTAAGTTCTGTGAATTTGGACAAATTAGTTAGCCTTTCTGAGTCTCAGTTTTCTCATCTATAAAATGGGGAAATAATAGAATCTACTTTATAGAATTGTTACACAAAGTTAGAAAAGTATCTATGAATATCCGCTAAATAAAATGAACAAAAGCAAAAGAACTCTTTGCAAAGTATAAAGTATTTGTTTCTACAAATATCATTGCTAACATTTTCTCCAGGACCAGCTATGTGCACATGGGCCTTGAGAGGTGCAGTTGTGCAGTGGTGCAGGTGGTAAACAATTCGCCTGCCAATGCAGAAGATGCAAGAGACCTGGGTTCAGTCCCTGGATTGGGAAGATCTAGAGAAGGAAAGGGCAACCCACTCCAGTATTCTTGCCTGGACAGAGGAGCCTGGTGGACTACAGTCCATGAGGTCACAAAGAGTTGAACACAATTAAGTGACTGAGTGCACACACACATCTATGTGCACATGGGGCAAAACTAGGTAATTTTCAAACCAAGACAATGGGTTTCAGAGGTTTTAATAATACTAGCCTCTCTCCTTTTGGGTATGTTTGGGAATTTCTGTATTCATATTTTTTTAACTAGAAAGGTAATACTAAGCATGTCACAAGTTCCTCAGCCTCAGTTTCCCTTTCTCTCAAATGGAAATGGTGATACCCAGGACAGGCAGACATTGGGAAGAGCTTTTGAAAAGCAGATAGTGATATTCTAGTATAATGGCTAGTGTCCATATTTGGGACAAAAGAACAGATTCAGTAAGTAGTGTTTTGTTGTCTTTTGTTTTCAAAGAACAAGAAAGGCGAGGAGAGAGCTCTATCTATCTCAGAACCAAGACTTTCAAAGAAGTGCTCGTTTCACCTCTGACTCCAAAGGAATGGCAACAAAACAACATGCCAAAAGCAAGGACCTAAAGCCAAATAAGGGGCCCATAGGCAGAGGCACTCCTTGGGCAGAGGCGTTTTTCTTTGAGGGATCAGAAAACCAAGGAAGGGGGGTCTTCAAAGGTTGCTTCTGATGTAAAGAGTAGGAGATCTCCTCTACTGCAATCACTCACTTGGATCAAGCATCGTGGCTGCCAGAGGGCCAGCTCCAGAAGCAGTGCCACAAAGCAAGATGGTGCCACCCACAAGCCTGGCATAAAGCCAAAGCATGTTGTCTTTCCTTCTATTAAGGAAGTGTCCAAACAATGCATTAAATCAACACTCTTTTTCATGGATCGTATCTCATTACATCTTCTCCCAGTCACTAAAAGACCTGGCACCCTTCTGACCAGCTCCTGGTCCTGTGTTTGGCTTTTGTGTTGTTGACCAAAGGATGTTTAGATGAGCACCGTTTACTCCTTTGGCCAGCAGGGCCTTCATTTAATCCTCTTCAGGCCTCACTCTTGGCTGCCTCCACGATGAATAACCTGTCTGTGCAAACAGGGCTGACCTCTTGGGATAGAGATGCTTAACTGTCAGGGACCTAAGAGGCCTGCAGAATGGCTCACCCAAGAAGAGTTTATAAATTTGTTTTGCAGTGTCCTGTAAAGTACCCACATAAGCACTTATGGAATTGGATAAGAAGAGTTCGGGGAAATGGGGTACTACTCAGAAGTTTACCACTTCTGAGAAAGCTAAAAAAAAAAAAAAAAAGTGACTAGCGCACGAGCAAACAGTTTCTGGTAAATAACCACAGTTATCAGATTAACCCGAAGGGAAGAGTCAAAGCAAGAGGCAGTGGTTAAACTGTATAGTAAACGTTGGGGATAAGACTTGGGCAAGTGAAGAAAAGAAACCTCTAAGACCACAGGACCTCTGAAAATATGCTTAGAAAAAGGGAGTAGGTAGGCCATCCCATGAATAAAAGCAAACAAACAAAAAGTGAAGACCACAAACGAACCTGCCCTAAACCTGAGTTCCTGGTCCCTTTTAGGCTCTGATTAAATATGCCAGTAGCTTTGATAAACCTTGTCCAGTGTTTTTCAGCATGCTAAAGGACAAATCACAGCAAATGCACACGTCAAGAAGATTAGAACTTGGAAAGTCTTCCTAGATCACAGTGGACATGTGTCATCCTGGAATGCCCAGTATCTCTACCACTTTCCTGGGAAAACAGTGCCAAGTTTGTATTTAGAGAAATAGTCCCCTCTTGCTGCATGCTGAGTTGGGTCACCTGGAGTTAGTCATAACAAACTAGGATGATCAGGTCTCATTTCATTGAATTTCAAGATGAGTGACATCTGGTGAAAATGACTAGAACTGAGACACATCATCGGTGGGACCAGAAGAGACCACCTGACTTCCTAACCTTGCCCTTTTCAAGCCTTATTTCCTCAGCTTTTCCCTCACTCTATTGCCTCATATCCTTCTCATTAAGCAGTTTTTTGGAGAGGAGAGGGATTGGTGAATAAATGTCAGACAGCAACAAAAAAAATCTTTATATATATAATCAGGCTCTCTGTTCAGTGCTTCCCCCCCCTACTTTTGCCAGTGTAGAATTTGAAAAAGAACAAAAGCAACCTACCAACATCACACAATTGTATTTTGCTTCAAAACTCATCAGTCTAAATAAAGTTAGCTAATCATCAGCAGTAGATTAATCTAAGAGTTGGGCCATCCAGACACTGCCAGGAGGCAGAGAGGAAGGATGTTCATGACATCTCATCAATGAATGCTTATTAAGCAGCATAATATAGTACAAACTACAGGGCATATGACCTCAAGAAGGCCAAGTCCCTCCTGGCTTGAATTCACCATGTATTTGCTCTGAACTCTTGGCCAAGGTGTGGTACCTCTTCAGAACCTCAGACCATGCACTTCCAGGGCCTCTTTGGGACACCCATTCCACAAATAGGTACTGAGGCCAATGATGTGCCAGGCACTGTGCTAGGTGGTATGGAGGAAGCAAATACTTCTTTCCTGCCCTCCACGTGGCAACTCGCTCATGAGGATTAGAGGAGGCTGAATGGGTGGCAGATCATGGCACCCCAGATGTGCAACTTTAGTAAAAGGATCATTTTGAGCTGAAGGCAACTGAGAAGAAGCAGATACAAGGAAAGTTCCCTGTCCTCCTTCCATTTGCCTAAAAACGAGATATCAGTTCTCAAAGGTCCTCTACCAGGAAATACAAAAGCTAATCATCTGAGAGTTTTAGGCCCCATAAGCCTGGAGACGGTACCAGAGGGATCTACACAACAAATGTTACAAACCAGCCTTTATCTACCATGCATTTCCCAAATATTTACCTTCCCACAGTTAACTGCCTCTAGAAGCCTATAACTTCTTTCCTTTTTTCTACCATTTCTCTACAAACTTATTGTCTTTTGTTGAAGATGCTACAGAAGCCTGACTTCCAACTGTTGCTCATTTTTCTCTGGGTACCTCCCATGTATATGCTTTAATAAACTCCTGTTTTTCTCTTGTTAATCTCTTTTGTTACAGCTGAGAACTTGAACAGGTAGTCAGAAATTGATTTTTCTTTCTTTCCAAGGCCATCTGTGAAAGTACTCTGAAAACACTAACAGGCCACACAGAAGGTAGGTATTACTAGCTGCTCCCTAGAAACCAAGTTTCTGTTTTACAACCTATTGGGCTGGCCAAAAACTTCCTTCCTTGCTAGAACTATTGCAAACCAGAGCAGCAATCAACTTCCAATTTCCCCTAACAAGCTGCCTACACAGCTTTGGAGGAGGGGTGCCAGTGCCTGAGCGTGAGTGTGTGGAAAGCACAGAGAGGAACAGCCACCTAAGGATCAGGGACTCAGCATCCTCAACACTGCTAATCTCCTTTTCCACAGCCATATTCCTGTCATCACACAAATGAAAGGCCAGTTTAACCTTTGCATTCTTACCAAAGCCCCCAATCCAGCATTAATGCGAGATAAAGACCTTCTAGCATACAAGGAGTCTAACATCTCCCAACACTTAGATCCCCTCTTTCTCTAGCACTTCAGTCTTCCTCCAAGGGAAACCCTTCCCATGACTTGTCCTTCCTTTCCTGGGAAGGGGGACTTGGAAAGAGAAACCATGCCTGATATAATACAGCCATACAACCCATGGCCCATCTGGATCTCTCTCCAGGGAGACTGATGCAAGAGAAGAAAACATGGGGGCTGCCAGTTTTCTGCAAACCCGTAACCTCAGGGGTGAGAGGAGGATGAAAAGGGGGCAGTGGGGCACATGGGTGCTATGGAGGGGCCTGGAAGACAGCCATAAGTACAGAAGTCATAAAGACCCCAATTCTCCTTAAATTGGCTGAGGAGTCTGGCTCAGCTCCACCCACTCAATGATATCATTGTTTTCAGCAAAAGTCAATCTGAGAATCCACAAGGAGGCCTTCAGCGAGGCCTCGCCAGTTCCTGGGAGACCAAGTGCTTAGAATTGTAGATAAGGGGGGAAGTCTATATACAAAGAGTCCAAATTATAAAGATAACCAGAGTAAGGACATACTTTGCTTCTGCCAGGACTTTCAGGGTCATGGAAAGAGTATCGGATGCTACTTTTCACATAGATTTTATCAGTGGATTCCCAACCACGACAAGCCTGCAAAGTTGACGACCAGGGGTTGTTACCTTCAACTAATGGGAAAACTAAAGATCTGAGAAGAGAAGTGGCTTATCCAAGGTTCCACTACCAGCTAAGGACAAACCCTGGGACTCAAACCACCGTCCTGCTACTTTCTCAAGTCAGGAATCTCAGATTGGCCTTGGAAGCCATCCTCTTCCTCAGCTCATATTCAACCCATCTCTCGGTCTCCATGATGTCACCCTATAAATATCTCTGGAATTTGACCTCTTCTGCCTGCTATCTGCAACCTCTTCCATAAATTAGATCATCCATTACCATCATCTCCCCCTCAGATTCTAAAAAAGCTTTTGAATGGGTCTGATTACTATCGCCAGTCTTGCCCCTTTCCATCCATCCTCCAAACTTCAGTCTAAGTAATCTTTCTCACATGCTTTGGATGCTGTCACTATATGGCTTTTAAAATAGTCTTTGTCAGCTTCCTGTTGCCCTCAAGATACACACCAACCCTTTTAATGAGGCTACAAGGCCCTTCAAGGACTCTCCCCTGCCCACCTGGACCATTTCCTTCCTCTTGCTTCCTATTCTCATTTCATCATCAACAAAGGCCTTGGTTCCTGCTACTGGCCCTGGGTGGAACTCACCCCCTTGTATAAACCAACTCTACCACCCCTCTACCACCACCCTACTTCTTCCTTTTACTTTACTTCCTCCTCAAAGGCTTCCCCAATCCCTGAGCCAGGGTAGGTTCCCCTTCCCCAAGCTCCCACAGTACCTTCTACTTCCCCCCATCATAGCATGCCCCACACTGGTCAATAATGATTAGCTTATTTTTCTCCTCCACTGAGCAAGCACCAAGATAGCAGATAGTGTCTTGCTTGCCGTTACTCTTCCAGGAACACCCAGGACATAGCCCAATGCCAGCCACATAGCTGGTATGCACAGTATTTGTTAAATGAAGGAAGAGAAAGTGAGAGAGACTGGAAGTTAAGAATTCCCAATGAGGAATCCATAACTCAAGCCCAGTACACTGGAGACTCTTGTCAGAAAAACCAGGGATTCTCTAACCCAATACCTGCTCCCAGATGAGTTTGAGCAAGACCTGCAGTTTGCTCCAGGGTGCCCAAAAGCCTGTTCATTCAGCATTCAGGGTATCAAACAAAGGTGTGTATATGTCACTGAGTTCTAAATAGAAAAAGTGTAAGGTTACCTTCTTAAAATCAGAATAAAAATGTAAATATGTCTTCATTCTCAGGACAGAACCAGTCCAGAGGCCTCAGAACTGGCCTCCTCCTCCCACAGAGAAGGAGAACTCTTCCCCAGATAATCATGCTCCATTTCCTAAGCACAAACGCTGAAGAGCAGAGATATCCTCCAGCTTCCAGAGAGTCTGGATGAAGAATCTAGGCACATCCTTGAAGATGAAAAATTAGGTCTGTAAGGTGGGACTTCAAGCACATCTCCCAAATCCAAATGCATAGCCATGCATCAATCTGCATCCTGCTCTCCAGGCCCTGCTTCTCAGAAGACGCCCCCCACCCACTCTGAGTTGTGGAAGAAGCCCTCTCAGGCCAAGGCTCCATCCACCAGGTCCACCTCCATTCACTTAGCTCAGCCCAAATTTCCCTTCAGTGGAGAGGGGTGGAGAAAGGGCTTCTACTCATCGGAGGTGCAGGAAATACAGCTCAGCTTTAAATTGCACCTCAAGCTTCTTCCCTAAAAACATCACACCTACCTCTCTGACCATGTGGTTTTACCAGAAGCAAGAGAGAAACCAACTCAAGGTCAAAAATAAGAGGACCAAAAAAAGAAAAAAAAAGTGAACTCTAAGTCACTCAAATCCTCAGGTAGCCCAACTATGCAAGGGCGAGAAATCCCTTCCCCACTGCCACATACCACTCTTCTGAAATACAATGATTTGGCTAGCTGGAATACTGAATTCCTAAGAGTTTATTAGCACTACAGTTTTGGTTCCCCTAGATCCAGACCAAATATTTATATATTAATTTCTCAGTCTGAATTCCTTTCTTATTCTTCCACTCATCTCTCCTCCCTCCTTCATCCAAAGCCTCCCCTCCTTGATCCCACAAGACAGAGCTCCAAGGAACCCTCCTTAGGGAAGCTTTCTCTAGCCTCCAATCAGAAATTCTTCCTTCCTTATGGCTCCCTCAGCACTTTACTTTAACTCTATTAAGTAAATCTATAACCACCCTCTTACTATGCTGTGGGAGTATATTCTTTCCCACAGAGAGTAAATAGCTGGAGGGCAAGGATATGGTCTTTGCATCTACTCCCTAGAACACCTAGCATGGGACTTTACACGTAGGTGCTCAATCAATATTTGCTGAAATCAATACTTCCAAGCTACAGTAATCCAAAACAACATGGTGTTGGCACAAAAACAGATATGTGGATCAACAGAACAGAACAGAGAGCCCAGAAATAAACCCACACACCTACCATCAATTAATCTTCGATAAAGGAGGTAAGAATATACAATGGAAAAAAAAGTCTCAGCAAGTGGTGTTGGGGAACTTGGACAGCTGCATGTAAATCAGTGAAGTTAGAACACATCCACTCACCAACACAAAAATAAACTCAAAGTGGCTTAAAGACTTAAACATAAGACATGACACCATAAGCTCCTAGAAGAGAATATAAGCAAAACATTCTCTGACATAAATCATACCAATCTTCTCTTAGGTCAGTCTCCCAAGGTAATAGAAATAAAAGCAAAACTAAACAAATGGGACCCAATCAAACTTACAAGCTTTTGCACAGCAAAGGAAATCACAAACAACATTAAAAGGTAACCTACAGAATAGAAGAATGTATTTGTCATCGAAGTGATGGACAAGGGCTTAATTTCCAAAATACTCAAACAGCGCATACAACTCAACAACAAAAAAACAAACAACCCAATTCAAAAGTAGGCAGAAGACCAAAACAGACTTTTCTCCAAAGATGACATACAGATGGCCAAAAGCACATGATAAGATGCTCAACATCACTAATTATTAGAGAATGAAAATAAAAATTACAATGAGGTACCATCTCACACCAGTCGGAATGGCCATTATTAAAAAGCCTACAAAAAACAAATGCTGGTGAGAACATGGAGAAAAGGGAACCCTCCTACACTGTTGGTGGAAATGAAGGTTGGTATAGTCACCAAGAAAAATAGTATGGAGGTTTCTCAGAAAACTAAAAATACAATTATCATATGATCCAGCAATCCCACTACTAGATATAGATCCAGACAAAAGTATAATTCAGAAAGATACATGCGCAGCAGCCAAGACATGGAAACACCTAATGTCCATTGACAGATGAATGGATGAAGAAGATGTAGTACACACTGCTATATTCAAAATATATAACTAGCAAGGTATACTGTGAAAAAAAATTAAAAGATTAATTTTAAAAAGAACTGTGTATGTCAACAAGTGTTAATAACATGAAAAAAAGATGTGGTATATATACATACACAATAGAATACTACTCAGCTATACAAAAGAACAAAATAATGCCATTTGCAGCAACATGAGTACCACCAGAAATTATCATACAAGTGAACTAAGAAAGACAAATGCCATCTGGTATCACTTATATGTGGAATCTAAAATACAACACAAATGAATCCACCTATGAAACAGAAACAGAACTGTGGACATAAAGAACAAAGTTGTAGTTGCCAAAGGAGAGGGGATTGGCGGGAGGATGGAGTGGGAGGTTGGGGTTAGCAGTAGTGAACTATTATATATAGAATGGATAAACAACAAAGTCCTACTGTATAATACAAAGAACTGTATTCAATATCCTCTGATAAACCATAATAAAAAGAATACTAATAGAATATATATAACAGACAGCTGTTAACACACTATAAATCAACTGTACTTCAATTTTTTAAAAAATTTGCTGAAATCAAACTTGTAGAGCGGAGTCAAGTAAGCTCTGGTTTAAAAGGCAGGAGATCCATCAACTGATGAATGGATAGCACAGTGTGGTACATTCATACAATGGAATACTATAAAGCAATAGAAAGGAATGAGGTACAGATGCATGCTGTACAACATGGATATCACTCAGAAACATTACACAGTGAAGGAAGCCAGTCACAGACAAAAAAAAAACAATGCTGGATAATCTCATTTATATGAAATACCCAGAGTAAGCAAATCTGTAGTGACAGATAGCAGATTAGTGGTTGCCTAGAGCTGATGGCATTGGGGAAACGTGGGGAGTAACTGCTTACATTAGTTTGCTAAGGCCGCTTTAACAAAGTACCACAGACTTAGAGATTTAAAAAATAGAAATTTATCATCTCACAGTTCTAAAAAGTTAAACATAAGATTAAGGCACTGGCAGGGCTATGTTCCTTTGAAGATACTGGGGAAGGATCTGTTCCAGGCCTCTCTCCTAGCTTCTAGTATTTCCTTGGCTTGTGGCCACATAACTTCACTCTAGTCTTCACATGGCATTCTCCCTCTGTGCACGTCTGTGTCCAAATTTCCCCTATTTATACGGACACCAGTCATACTGGATTAGGTGCTATTCCAGGATGACCTCATCCCAACTAATTACATCCACGATGACTCTATCTCCAAATAAGGACACTGATGTACAAGGGGTTAGGACTCTGATATATGACTTTGGGGGAACACGTTCAATCTGTAACACTGCTAATCACTTCTTTTTAGAGTGATGAAAATGTTCAGAAATTAGAATATAATGATGGCTGCACAACTCTGTAAATATACTAACAAACACTAAATGGCATAATTATTTAAACATATCAACTATGTAGTATGTAAGGTACATTTCAATAAAGCTGGTAAAAACAAACAAACAAACAAAAAAACATAGTTTGGATTTAAAGCAACTGCCCAAGCTCAGCAACTAATCTGTTAGTGAGAGCATGTGAAACAACTTCTCTCAACACAGGCAGTGGGTTTAACTTACATAGAAGCCAAAAGCAAAGTGCCTTTAACTACCTACATGCTCTGTGTAAATTCCCTGTGACCCAGTGGTTCACATCTAGGAAGTGATCTTCCAGAAGTGCCTCTCAAAGAACATGAAGGTGTCCACTCTAGCACTATTTGTAAAAATAGGGGGGGGGGGAATAAAAGGAAAAAATTGCTTATATACCCATCAAAATGGGTGATGAAATTAATCATGGCATGTTGATTTTTGCTGAATCTGAATGATGGGTACATGGGGATTCATTATATCATTCTCTCTACTCCTGTGCACATTTGATAATTTCTCATCATCAGTTCAGTTCAGTCGCTCAGTCATGTCCGACTCTTTGCAACCCCATGGACTGCAGCACACCAGGCCTCCCTGTCCATCACCAACTCCCAGAGTTTACCAAAACTCATCATAAGAAATTTTAAAAGTTAATTATGGCATACACATACAATATACCGTCATACAGCCATTAAAAATGATCCCATAAATTTACATAGAAATATACCCATAATATACTCCCAAACTGTGGTACAGCTTTTGAAGAGGAATCTGTGGAATGGGAAGTACAATTAGTCAAAAGTTAAAACATGTTAGACATATATGCTATATGACCTTGCAGTTCTACTGCGAGGTATTAATCCTACACTGATACTTGCAAGTGTGTTTAAAGATTATGCATAAGACTATTACTGCAGCATTACTTGTAATAGCAAGAAACCATTTAGTGGAATCCTCTGTCATCATTAAGAAGAATGAAATAGGTCTATAAATAAGTTAATGTGGAAGGATACTGAAGCCAAATAATAAAAAAGCAAATTACAGAATGGTACATAAAGTATGATCTCATTCATTTTAAAACCTTATTTTGTTGTTCAGTCACTAAGTCGCTTCCAGCTCTTTGGTGACCCCATGGACTGTAGCCCACCAGGCTCCTCTGTCCATGGGATTTCCCGGGCAAGAATACTAGAGTGGGTTGCCATTTCCTTCTCCAGGGGATCTTCCCGACCCAGGGATTAAACCCGAGTCTCCACCACTGGCAGACAGATTCTTTACTACTGAGCCACTAGGGAAGCTCAAAACTTTATTACTTGTGCAATTATTTCCAGAATTTTATTATCAAAGTTTCAAACACTCCAAAAATTTCTTCTGTAATTTAAAAAAAAATAATTGATGATTCTCATGCTGTATTTCAAAATTTTTTAAAAAAATAGATAATAAAACTTAGGCTATAGTATGACCCCATTTGGATAAATTTACATGGAAATTTATACAGGGTTAAAAAAACTACGTAAACTAGTATGTTCATGGTAAATGTTCACTCATTGGATGCCAGCTATCGTTATTATCTTAAGGTAAACAGCTGATGATCAAGGGTTCCTCAAACTCAAGAATCAACTCCCGACTTCCTCCAAGTACACAGCTTCCCTTCGTTCTGACAAGGGTCCATCTAAGGCCAACAGGGCAGTTGACAGCTTCCTTCCATTCATTTTACCCTGTGCTCCCGCTGAAGGGCTGCCAGGAGAAATAAGCTTGAGACAAAAGAAAACTATGGACATCCTTCCTGGCTATACAGGCAGCCCTGGCTGCAGGTCCCTGGAAGGAGATAGAGCCGGAAATGGTGAACAAATTCTACCTGCTTATCAGACAGTTCAGAGCCTTGCCTAGGGAGGGCACAGATTCTGCAGGCAGAGACAAGAGGTACAGTTTGGCCAACTGGACAACGCTGCAAAGCTGTATTCTGGAGATACAGTTAGGTCAAACTGGGCACAGTGGGGGAGCAGAAGTGAGTTTCCTCCCAAGGGCAATGGACTTTAAGGTCGTCTTCCTAATTACATTTGGAAACCACCTCAGGGGAATTCCCTCTTACTACATTCTTAAATGTTTTTCCCATCCTGCAAAATACAAATAAGAGGGACTCTTGGGCTCTCTCAGTGCACCAGGCACAGAGTAAGTCCTCGAAGAACATTGCATTACCGAATAACACACATCTGACAAGGTGGCCACTATTATCCGCCCCATCATGTGGATGAGGAAACTGAGACTTGCAAAGGTAAAGCAACTTGCCAAAGCTTACACCCCCAGTGGGTACAAGGAGCCAGGCTCTGAATCTAACATACCGAGATTACACCACTACAATCCACTGAAATCCAAATCCAACCAGGGTAGGCAGAAGGAAAGGGAAGAAGGCAGGCAGAAAATCAGAGGACACCAAGTGTTCACTGAAGAGCATACTGAGTAAGGACGGGGCATCCATGAGGCAATTTGAGGCCACAGCTAAGAGCCTGGGCTTGGAGTCAAAGAGATCCAGCTCCACCCTTCCCTCCAAGGTGACAGTGACCAACCCGTGCTGCTCCATGCCTCAGGGTCCCCATCTGCCAAACAGGACTAACACACGTAACGACAACCCATCGGGTTGCTGTGATGATTCAATTAGATGAACTATGTAGAGACTGCACAACAGAGCCTGCTATAAAGGCATCTCCTACTCTGAAGCTGTTACCATGACTGACGATATCATTATCTCCCTGTCTGACGATCCGTCCTCAGCCAGAAGCTGCCTGAAGGCAGACTGCATCATACAACACGACCCGGAACTCAGGAAATGCTGACAAACTAACCACACATGCTATGTCTCAATGTGTTTTTCTCTTGTCACTCTTACTTGAAAACACTCACGGGGGCCATATGCAATGGTTTGCATCACCAAGACTCTTTAGAAAACATCTGTTCATGATTTTACATTAATGAAAGTTAATATGTACTGAAAACCAGCTTACTTATGCACTGTAATGATACTAAGCACATCGTAATACATTATCCCTAAGGCTCACAAACATAGTGGATTTGTTTCCTGTGCCCGGTGTGTAACAAATTACCAGAAACTGGGTGGCTTGAGACAATAGAAAGTTAGCAACTTCCCTGGTGGTCCAGTGGTTAAGACTCCATGCTTTCACTGCAGGGAGCACGGTTTCCACCCCTGGTCAGGGAACTCAGATCCCACTTGCCTCAGCCAAAAAAAAAAAAAGAGAAAAAAAGATGAAAAAGAAACCAGAAAAAAATAAATTTTTTAAAAAAGAACAGAAAGTTATTCTTTTAGGGTGCTGGAGGTCAAGAACGCAAAGTCAAGGTGTTAGCAAAGCTGCACTCAGTCTGAGAGGTTTCATTCCTGGCTTCCCCCCACATTCCAGTGGCCGCCTGTATTCCCTGGCTTGTGGCTGCATCACTGCCCTCTCGGTGGTCACAATGCCTTCTCCTCTTGGGTCTGTGAGCAAATTTCCCTCTGCCTTTCTCTTGCAAATACTAGTGACTGAATTTACAGCCCACCCAGAAAATCCAGAATCATCTCTTCTCAAAATTCTTCATTAAGTCACAGTTGCAAAGATTATTTTTTGCCACATAAGGCAGTATAGTCTCATGTTGCAGGAATTAGAATGTGGGTCTTTTGGGGGTAGGGAACATTTCTCAGCCTACCTTACCCACAATGAAGTTAGTTTCATTTTCTATGTGGAGGTAAAGTATAGTAAGAAGTAGATGGACCTGAGTTTGACTCCCGGTTCCGCCTGAGAGTCTCCCCATTTATAAAATGTGAATAATAATCATACCTTCTTAAAAGGGTTGCCACGAGGATTAAATAAGATGGTATGTGAAGTGCCTTTGCACACTGACTGGCCCTCAGATAATGCTCACTAGTGAGTGAGCATTATGGTGAATACTGAAGCAGAAACAACATTCAAAAGACAAGTGACTTGCTGAAGGCCACCTAACCAGACAGTGTCAGTGCCTGGAACTGAATTTGGGTCCTTCCAGCACCAAAACCCAAGCCTCTCCTACTATGGATTAGGCATTTTGCCTTATGTTCTCACAACCTTCAGAATCAACACATCTGTGGGAGGTGGGAGGGAGGCTCAAGGAGGGGATGTAGGTATACCTATGGCTGATTCATTTTGATGTATGGCAGAAACCACAAAGAATCAACACATCTAGGTTATTACAGTTGTGGCTGCTGCCTGATACTCTCTTCCAGCTACTGTCTAGCTGCATCCACTCGGATCACCATTTCCAGTTACTGAGACTGAGTTTACACAGTGGACCCTAACAAAGCAGTATCATGTTTCTAATGATTCAGAAATAATGGAGCCCCTGCTTAAGCAGGGGTAGGGCTAAGAATTTAGCTGGTAGAAAGACTACATCACATTGGCTGGCAATCCAGTCTGCAACTCCAGGGGTTCTGGGCAACATGGGAATCGTGACATCAATCTCCATCTACAAAGCTACAATTGGAAGCTGCATTTCAGACAGGACTATGTGGTCTCTCTGGGGCAAGGTGCCTAACCTAGCACTTAGAATTTAAATCCACTTATGCATTCACTACCTCAGAGTCAATGCAGTAGGGTTAATTCCAGTTCCTGGTACTTCAAAAATATATATATATATTTGAAGAAAATTTCAGCCACTTGGAGGCAGCTCTCTGCAAATTCTGATGTCCCCACCCATCTATCCAACGGTTTCTTCAGCTCTGGTCTACCGGAGTTATAGGATCTCAGCTGCAGGGAATGGGAAGCCCAGCTGTGTGCTGAGTTTGGAAAAACATTTTGAATACTTTGGATCTGCCAAATACTTGGTTAAAGAACGATATCCTCCAATTTCTTAAGCCATGTGTATTTTAAGTGAAATGTAAGCCATATGTCTGTGACTCATTTAAATGCACTTCAGTGAAGCATGGTTTACCAAGAATGCTGGGATATGCCTAAGCCTTTCTTAAGCTTCTCTTTGATCCAGGAAATTGAATTCTGCCAACAATAAATGAAGATCCTGACAAGAGAGGGTCAAAGAGAGCTGTCCTTTATCCTAGATAAGATGTTAAAGTCTATTCCTCACCCACAAGGAAGCAGGGAGCCGGGAAGAGGTCTGTGGCCTGGGTGGTATGCAGAGTTTTGCTCCAGATCAGCTATGTATTAATATTACCACCAGGCCTCCTTGGAAGAGAAGTACGGTGGTAAGCAGTAGTACTAACCCACCCAATCTATGGCTGAGAAAACTCCTCTTCTGCCTCTTTCACCCCTTCTTGGGTTCTCCAGTATTACATACAACTCAAATAGGGTTGAAGAAAAAGAGTCAAGGAGCTGGATCACTCCATTAGCAGTGAACAACTATTCATTTTCCAGGCTGCAGCTTGATTTCCAGGATAACAAAAAGTCTCTATCCCTCAGATATCTCTGAAGGACTGAAAAGAAGTTAGAGATACAAAGAGAGATGAAAGTCAGAAGTAGTGGTAGGTACAATAACCAGTAAACCTCCAAATACCTAAATTCTTCCTTGACAATTACTATTCCCCCTGAGGTCTGGAGGTAGATATACACACAAAAGAAAACAAATATCCACTTTTATAAGTCAGCCTTGTACAAACTCTGTTTCTTTTTCGCTAACAGGGCTGTGGTGAGACCAAGGGATATCTCTCCCTTTCCCAAGCCAAAACCTAAATACTAGCATTATTTAGACTCAAGGGAGGAGGTCTAATGAAGAGATGACAGTTCCAGAACGTGTTTAAGGGATGAGCAGAGAGAAGTAGGTGGCTGAAGGTCCTCTGGGCACAGCGTCCACTGGTTGGGCTGCTCATCTGCTTTTGAAGGTGACCTTGTAATGTAGTAACATAGTCAGTGAGCATCCTGCAAGCAGGTTCAACAGTTTAGTGTGCCCTCCTTTGGGGAAAAGTGAGAAGGGAGAGAGTCAGGGCCTACATCTTCCTGGAGGCATCCAGATGTCCAGATGCCTACAGTGAAGAAAGATTCCATTTGATTTCAGCAAACAAGTTGTTGTCCCATATGGTTTCTGGATTGATGAGGCAGTCCTCAGTGTCTGAGGGAAATTACGTGGAGGACAAATATTATGGATTTATACCTCAAAATTGTGGGTTATGAAAATAGCAGCCTGTAATTTCTTCCCTGTAATTCTCTTCCTTGTGTTTATGTTACTTAAACAATGGGTCCTGAGCTAGCAGTTCATCCTCAGTTTCTGTGGTTTTGAGGGTATTTGCCTTTATCCCACTGCCTCCTATTTTCAGGAATGTCTCCAGAACTGGGGAGCAAATGCCCTGAGCCAGGGACTTCTTTTTCATTTTCCACTTATGTGGTGTCCTTTAAATAGGTAATGCAGGAAAGGCTCTTAGAGCCTAACTGGGACAAAACCCCCATGCAACAGATGAGAAGGTGGAAGCCCAGCAGGGCCAACTGGCTTGCTGACCAATTTCACATCACCTGTCTCTGAGCTCAGTACTCTCTCCACTGTACCACAGAGTCCCAGTCACAAGTCAGGTTATGCTAACCACAGCTATACACAAACATTTGCAAATGATCAGTATAAGTGTGAATAAATATAAAACTAGGGAACATATGCTGAAGTTGAAGCTCCAATACTTTGGCCATCTGATGCAAAGAGCCACTCACTGGAAAAGATTGAGGGCAGGAGGAGAAGAGGGTGACAGAAGATGAGATGGTTGGATGGCGTCACTGACTCAATGGACATGAGTTTGAGCAAACCCTGGGAGACTGTGGAGGACAGGAAGCCTGGCGTGCTACAGTCCACGGGGTCACAGAGTCGGACATGACTGAGCAACTGAACAACAAAAGGGAACATATATTTTATTAGAGCAGAATACTACCTTCATCAATACAGTTGAGTCTATAAAAATAAGTGTGGAGCAATATGTACAGTATAGTCTCATTTCTGCTCTTCCGTCAGCACAAAAGTAGCAGCCTGGCTGTGCTTCTGTGTGACTGTGCCTACAAGTATCTAAGTGTGTGCTTTCACACACAGAGAACAGGTCCATGGTGGGCCCACCAACCATTCACAGTGGATTCTCCCTGTGGGCGGGAGGCTTTCATTCTTTTACTCATTATGTTTTGGTATTGCTACATGTTTTACAATGAGTATGCATTGCTTTTGCAATTATAAAACCACAAGCAAGAAAAAAATAGTAGCTGCCACCTACAGGGTATATAGAGTACAAGTCAGGCACTATGCTGGCCCCCTGACAGGCGCCATCTCCTCTTGTCCTCCCCATGGCTCTAAGTGTGGGACTCAGATATATTATATCCCAGATAAGGAAACTGAGGCTTGAAGAGGACATACAGTTAGTAAGTGGCAGGGTCAGGATCCAACATGGAAGCCACGTTCAGATTATCCTTGTGATGTCACTCTTTTCCACCTGCAATCAATAGAGGGAAGGGTGTGTATCCCCCATGGGAATGTCAGCCATTTATCCTGAGCTGCCTCACAGTGGAAAAAGGCTGCCGCCGGCCGTGCTATAGAACTAAGGCACCCTGGGGTGTCTGCTGCCTGAGCTGAAGACCCATTTGCTATGCCCTCGCTCCTGGCCCAAGCCCCACGCTCCTGCATCCTCACCATTGTTGGCAATCTCTCCACGTGTGAATTCCATTAAAGCCTGGCTCACTGCTATTTTGGGCCATGCATTAGCACTTGGGCTTTGATTAAGTGAGAGAAGGCCAGACACCTCGGGATGATGAGAAAGAAATGAGAAATGTCCTCTCCCTGCCCTCACAGTTCCAGGAGTCCTTGTCCACCGCTCCTGGGAGGCCTGAGAATCTAACATGTGGGGGAATGCGGTTGGGGGTAGGCAGAGGGAATGGGAACCTTCATAGTCTAGTAGTGTTTTTGAACTCGGCAGCTGTTCCTGCTCCTTGGAACTGTCATCTCCCCCTGTTCATGTGGCTCACTTTCTTACCTCCTTCAGGTCTGGACTCAAATATCAATTCACCACCAAGGTTGGCTCTGGCCGCCATTCCAAACAGCACCTCCCTCCCTCTTCAGAGCCCTAATGCTTCTTTGTTTCCTCCATAGCAGTTGTCATCATTTGCTTGTTTATTTATTGCTCACCCCTACTGGGATACAAGCTCCAAGAAGACAGAACTATTTTATCCACAGCTGGATCTGCACTACCTGCACTGGTGCCTAGAAAGCTATAGATGTATCTGAGATGGGAAAGATGGATGAATCAATTGAGGATATTAAGAATCAGAGCATGAGGATCCCTGAGCACAAGGCCTAGTTTCCCCTCAAATATTATAGGATGATAAAAAGTTTATCATTTTTTTTATAAGGGTTGAAAATCAGAAAAGCAGCACCTCCTCCAAACCCCTCCCCACCCCCCAAGCTGTTCTGAATCCAGGCTCGCACGCACCATGAATGAAAAGGCTTTGGGAAGTAAACACACTAGGAAGTCGTGTGCAGTTGGAGTTCCGCTTGCTAACACATGTTCAAAAAACAAAAAGCCCAGTTTAGACGAAAATAGCAGGAAGCCGTCCCTAGGGATACCTGGTGAGGTCATATTGCTTGGCTCTGCGGCTTCCATTTTTGTCAGATCTCCTGCCTTCTGCCAATTGGAGGAGGCCAGGAACTATATCCAGCCCACTGCTGATCACTGGGAAACAAGAGAGCTGCTCTCGGCAGCAGACAACTGAACCACATTTCCGGGCTCTCCTCTGGAACCTCAGAATGGGACAGTAAAAAAACAAATCACAATAGTAGTCAATTATTTACCGTCTGCTCTGTAAGCACTTTGTGTACATCATTGCATTCAGCCCTCATAGCCATGCTTGTGAGACAGGTGTTACTATCCTCATTTTATAAGTAAGGACACTGAGACTCCAAAAGACCCGGCAATGTGTCTCCAGGTTAATCACCTCGTAAGTCATATCTGGGTTTCTGTGACACAAATGATCCCCATCTCATCGCTCTCATTTACTTGCTGTGTGGCCTTAAACAAGTTCCTTTCCTTCTCTGGGCTGAAGTTTCTGCTTCCATGTGTAAGACTGCTGCACTCAGTGTTCTCCAAGGCATCTTTGTGCCCTAACTTCTATGACCTCTTGTAAAGATTACAAAATATGAGGGAAGGATGAGTCCCGGGATCCTTGCCTGGCCAATCCAACTCCCAAGAGTTTGCCCATGACACCAACCCCATCACATGGGCAGCCCAGAGGAAGCTGAGGAGTCAGATGCTCTAAATGGAGGCAGGAGAGGACAGCTGAGATGGAGGTAGCAATAGGAAAACTTCAGTCTAGAGCTAGAGGGCTGGGACTGTAAGAAACTGTAATAGGCCCTGAGAGAGACTCAGAACACACCCTCTGAGGGACTTCCCTGCAAAACCAGAGGAAGACCATGCAAGGAGAAAGCCCAGGCAGACAGGGCCTACACTCTCTGCACACACAGCCAGCCAGGTCTATTCCAGGGAAATGGAACAGAAAGAACACATTCCTGGGCCGGTTTCACTTCAGGAGGAAGGCACAAGGAGAGGACTGCTTTCACTCTAAGGAGGAAAGCAGCAAAAATGACTTAGATGTCCATTTTTCTGGCTTCCTAAAGGCCACCGCATCCTGGAGGCAGAGGAAAGACATGGATGAGCACTGTACACACTGCTTAAGTCACGCTTATAATGCACTTCCAACACCACTCATCCTCTTCCGCGAGTGTCCAAAAAGCCCAAATTTGGAATAATTTATATTCTTGCTTTCCACCCAAGCTGAGCAGTCATTCCCATCCTTCTGGATATGGGAAGGTCCCTATCTATCCCTTTCTTGGCAGTGATGTGTGTGATTACTCATCTGCTTCCAGGGGACTCCACAGGCTGCCAAGAGGAGACAGGCAGTTCTCTGAGCCATGCAGCCTTATCTGCAAGGTCTGTGTGGCAGAATGTAAGCAGGACTGTTGATGAGGAGACAGCAGAAGCCTTCAGAGGGCCCTGGCCAAGTAAGGAGAGCTCTCCAGTGCCCAAAACAGACTGGGATTGGCCAAAGAATGGGCAACACACGCAGCCGTACCTTATGTCTATTTACCTGCTCGATAACATCAATCAAGATATAACTGTGCTTGATGGCAAATCAATGTGGAAATATTTCTGAGCAAGGCAGCCACCCAAGAGAAATGAGATTGGGGATATGGAAGAACCAGCCCGATGAAGCCAGGAGACTGCTGGCCATGCCCTTATTGGCAGAAGCTCAGATGTGGCTGACCCAGAAGAGACGGAGCAGTCAGGGTGTGAGCGTCAAATCCCAAAACACCCTACTTCGCCTCTCTCCTCTCTGCTGCTTTCCTCTAATCTCCTTCACTTCCTGCCATGTGCTGTGCTGGAGCAACACAGCTGCCCAAGTCCTCCAGCCCATCCCTTCTTTTGTGTCTCTCTGTCTGTCTCTCTCTCACATACACGCAGACAGTGAACCCTAAGAGACCCCAGAAATTTCCCCAGCTTGAGGAAATTCAAGGAAGATGGTAAACAGCCCAGTAATTTCACAGCAAGTCAAGAGATTGTGGAAATGCAGGCTTTGCAAGAATGCTCCCAGTAAATGAACCACAGGTTGACAGCCTGGGTCACTTCATTAACTACTTCCTTCCAAGTCAGTGGCACCTGCGTCCAGCACCGCACACAAGTGGGTTGTCTCATTTTAGACAAAGGAGAAGTCCACTTACTCATTCTTCTCCAAGTCCAGGATCAGCTCTCGCCCCTCAGCCATCACCCTGAGCTCCGCTTTCAGTGGATGCTAAAAGAAACAACGAAAGAATGTCAGTTCCGAAATGCAGGGGCTGAGGCTCCCAAGGAGAGGCAGAGGGTCCAGCACAGAGCTCTGACATGGATGGAGCCACAGGAAGTGAATGAGAAAGGGTCAACTGCATTTGCAGCCCAAACATGAAATAACTTCAGTCCCAGAAGGACCCAATTCTCCTCCCCCATCGGCCTTCTCCTCAAAGACAAAGGAAAGAAACTCCGAGCTGAAATGTGGAGTAAGTGCCTGCATGCAGGCCTGGAAAAGGCAAACCCTAAAAACCGTGATCCTGGACAGCAAATTTGAGCAGAGTCAATCTGGGATCAAGTGTAGGCTTCAACATTACAGCCGTGGAATCAGGCATGTTACTGAACCTCCCTACAGCTCAGCTTCATTTGTAAAACAGAATAGTCAACTTTGTGGGGATATTGTAAGGATTAAGTGACAAAGTAAACGTAAAGAATTTATTATAGTGCTTGGCACACGGGAAGCCCCTGTTACATGTTGGCTGATACTTAACATACCAGGGAAAGCCTCTTCATCATGGACTCTTATTTTACAGTGGCTCTCAGTTTGGATACCCCTCAATCATCTCAGAGGAGACAACTGGAAGAACCTCCAAGTAAGGTTTTAAAGGTCCAAAAGATACATTTTACACAAAAAATTTGCTAAGAGCCAAAGTAGCTAGATACCCAGAATAGACCATTTAAGGTATCATACAAATGGTCAGTAAGCATTAAAAACATGTTCAGCATCACTGGTGACTGCCCCCCACCCAAAAGTATTTTTTTAAGATACCCTTAAAAAAATCAGAGCAACAAAGAGTAAAGAAAAAAACATAAATCACAGTGCAGCAGAGTATACTATAGAATGGGCACTCTCACACCCTACCTATGAGAATTTAAATTGATACCTGCTCACCAGAGAATAATCTGACAGTATGAACCAAGAGTTTAAAAATGTTTAGGCCCTCAAACCCTATAGAAGATTCTATCTGAAGGGAACAAATGGAAACACAGGCAATGGTTTATACACAAGTATGCTCATTACTTACAATAATAACTAATGAAACACAATCCAAATAATCCAGATGTAGGAGAATGGTTAAATAACCAATAATCCATTCATATGACAAAACATCAGACAGCCATTCAAAATGACGGCTTTCAATCATTTTTAAATTATCAAGAAAGTACACACGATAGTGATTAAGCACAAATGTTTAAAACATAACACTGTATGCTTTATTCATACATATTTTTATAAAGGGACAAAAGTAGAAATAAACCAAAAGGTTACCATAGTTACTTCTCATTAGTGAGATCATTTGTTGCTATTTAGTCGCTCGGTCGTGTCCTACTCTTCTGCAACCCCATGGACTGTAGCCCGCCAGGCTCCTTTGTCCATAGGATTTTCCAGGCAAGAATACTGGAGTGCGTTGACATTTCCTTCTCCAGGGGATCTTCCCGACCAAGGGATTGAACCTGCATCTCCTGCAGGTTGGGTTCTTTACCACTGAGCCACCAGGCAAGCTCAGTGAGATCATAATTCAATTTAATTTTATTTTGTGCACTTTCCCATGTTTTTATAATGGCCTTTTATATTTTCAGAAATGGACTTTTAATCTCCTTTTATCTAATTATTGTGGAAATTTTCAAAGACATTAGAAATCCAAGTCATCATAAACTTTCATGCTTTAACAAAAGTTCAATTTAGCACAGCTGAACTTTTCTTAAAGGCAGAAATTATTTAATTAAAACAGCATATTTACGTATTTAAACATTTTTAAAAGGATCGATTCTTTGGGTGTTTTACATGCACATTCTCCAACTTGGGACCAAGGAACTGATAAACTCGTGAAGTCTCTTTCAATTCACATGAAGCTCTTGCTAGAGGAAAGCTTCTATCCCTTTTAAGGTCAGCCTCAAAACTTAGTCTTGGCATGTAGGAGCAAGTGTGTCACCTGCTTTGCCACCTCTGGTTGGGGGCCTGCCTCTTCTAAGCACATTTCTCTTCTTATCAGCTTCAAACTCCATTTCCCATTAGGGTCCTGGGCATCCCTGAGGCTTTTGTGCCACTGAGGGCTCTGATGTGGTCTGAACATTGTGATCTCGGATGCTTGTGCAACCCTGTCCTTTGCTTTGTTTTGCAAATTTATCCTACTCACTTCTCTTAAAGGACATGTCAAAAACACGGGAAGAGGAAGCGATAGGGATGTTTATGCAAAAACTTGCACTAAGAAATTCACTTCTCTATTTTCTGATGCTGGGATTCAGCTCTACCCATACCTATTTCTGGTTTGTTGCCTCACTCTGGGGAGTTCTGGAGCAAGGGCCCTGCCCAATCCCATTAAGTATCAGGGACACAGTCCTAAGTGGGCACTTGAGGAAACGCACACAGCAATAGAGCTGTATCTATTCCCTTATCCAAGAGGAGGGCGGCCTAGAGTCCACACACAAAGAAGGAAAGTTGACACAAATCAAAACACTGTCACTTCTCCCCCAAAGAGACACAAGCTGCAGCATGAGTATAATTTTAAGTGGGTAATCCAAAACTATTGCTCTCTAGTCTGGAAGATGCTCAGACACTGGTATTTAATATATGATGTTCCTTGCTTCCAGATGTTTCAAGCAAAACAATGAAACAGCACTACAAAGATTCATGTAGCTTCCTTGTCTAAATTTACTCAGGTTTTTGTCTCGCAACTCCACTCTGTGCTCGGAAGCAGCGACATCACCTTTCCTAAAAAGTGAAGGGAGTTGACCCACTGTTTATACTTCCCCAGGGCAGGGTTTTAAATGCCTTTCTCTTTTGAGGTAGATTAAATAGATCTTCAGCTGTACAGGGTATTGGAAATCTATACTAAGTGTCTACATTTCCGTCAAGACATAGTACATGTATATTTAGTATGTAGTGTTAACTAACATTTGCTAAATGAAGTAATTACATGAATGAGAATAAGATGCCCGAGTGAGACCTACCTCTCCTCTCCCTGACATTCATTCGTTCAACAAATATTTACGGTGCCAGGCTAGTCCTACAAAGGACAATGACCTGGGCAGATTCTGGGCAGACAATGGCTGGGAACAAAGACAGGATCTGAGCTCCACTTTGTTTCTCAGGCCCTTCCTGAGGATGCCCGGCATCCCACATCTGGAGAGAACAGAGAGGCATCTATAAAAGTATCAGATCCATTCCTCGGACAATAATGGATAGGCTGGGATATCCAAGATCTTAATTTTTAAAAATAACCTGCCCTAGGATGGCCATCCATTAATTTGTCTCGACTTTTCCTGGAGCTATTTTTAGTCTCTCCTAATTTTGGATGAAATGAACTCCATGCATTTATTATCTTTAGGATAAAATATTATTTGCTTTCATTTGTCCTAACATTATTGCTGTAAGTTTCCTCCAAATTGGAGCACTTTTTTGGACATGTCTGCATTCCTCCAGCCATAATTCCATGGATTCTGGGCATTTCTACTCGCCGTTTACCTTTCCAGACTGAAGGACTTTGAAGTCTGAAATCTTTCCTGACACCACTCTCTCCTCTCTCTCCTACTATAATCTTGCTATTATATGTTGCCCAATAAATCACTGACTGTTTGAACCCAAAGCACTCTTATTAAGCACCCCTCCTCTCCAGCCCTCTTCCTTCTTATCCCCTCTAAGTCCTATTTTTTAAATGAGGAAACTGGGCTCATAAAGTGAAAGGTCCTATAGCTGGTTATTGGCACACAGCAAACACATCTTCCTTTCTAGCTCTTTTCTGTCTCACTTGAGCTATAAGAACCAGAACCAAAGACTCTCCTAGGTGCACAGGTCCTTCCTGCAAGAACGGGATAATGTTTTCTGTCTTATTCCCAATCCCCTCGTTGAGGCCTATGCATTCTGCTGGTGTTGTGGCCCAAGGAGCCTACTGAATTTGAAGATTATTGGATTTTAAGACAGACTTAAGGCAGTACTAGGTCCCTGTGTGTGTGCTCAGTTGCTCAGTCGTGTCCGACTCTTTGTGACCCCGTGGACTGAAGCCCCTCAGGCTCCTCTGTCCATGGGATTTCCCAGGCAAGAATACTGGAGTGGGTTATCATTTCCTCCTCCAGGGGATCTTCCCGACCCAGGGATCGAGCCCGCATCTCCTGCATTGGCAAGTGGATTCTTTACCACTAAATCACCTGGGAAGCCCTACCCTGCCTCTTATTTTAAAAATAGTTTGGATTTATCATTTTTCTCTCCAAGTATATCTCATCAATAAAGTGAAGCACATATTATGCAGAGCAAAAAATACTAATGACAACATTTAATCAGTCCCAATTGAGAGTCAGTGATTTTTGTGAAACATACTTGCATTTAGCTTATGTCCGCATTAACATGGATTTTCATTTCCTCAACTACTGGCATCTGGAAGTGTTATAGTAGGTTGTCACACAGTGAAGGAAAGTCCCATCGAGGATTTCCAAAACTGGAGTACACAGAGGATAGAGTGGGCCAGAAACAGAACTAATGGTGACAACCATTAGCACCTCCAGAAAAGTTAAGCAGGTGACCCCCAAGCCTCACAGAACAGAGCTGTCAGCTTCTGCCTGTGAAAATGAGATGCTTTGAGTCTTACCTTTTCTCTCATGGGGCTTTCTGCAGCCTTCCACTGAGGTATTATCAGTTCATGCTGCAGCTGGGGGCTGCCTTCCCCACTTCCTCCTGCCAATACAGCAAAACACATCACTGGAATCCCAGACCTCTGTACCCTAGCTAACCCAGGCATGCAGGGCCAATAGGAAAGACTCCACAATGGGGTGTTAGGAGACCTGTGGATTCCAGTCTCTCAGCACTTACTATGGGTCAGGCACTCTGCCAGGTGCTGATAATAGAGTGGTAGATCTGTGTATACTTCACTGGCTTACATTCTAGAGATGGGAAGAGGATGACACAAATATTCTCATATGGTACAACAGGGTCATGAAATAAAGAGACACTGAAGAGGAGGTACCTATTTTAGGATGATCGTCAAGGATAGCATTTAATTGAGACTTGAGGGACTGGAAAGAAGATGCAAAGATGCAAAGATCTAGGGGTCTAAGAGTGTCCCAGGAAGAAGGATCAGCAAGAACAGAAAGGCTTGGCCTGTTAAAGGAATAAGCAGAAGTTAGAAGTATCTAGAACTGAGCAAATGAGAGGGGAAATTGGCAGATATGGTCAGCAAGACAGATATGGGGTCAGCTATCACAGAGGGCGTGGAAAGTGTCTGGATTTTATTATAAATCCTGTGACTTGGAAGGCACTGGAGGGTTTAGACACAGAGCAATATGATTTGTATTCAGTTTGTGAAAGATCTTTCTGACGGTTGTGTGGAGACTGAGAGGGTGGAAGTGCTGTAGGGGCAGGGCTGAGAGTAGAAGCGGGAAGGCAAGGATGGAGCCTTGAGGGAGCCCTGGTCAGAGTTGCTGGTAACTCAGACTACAATGACGTCAGTGGAGAGGAATGAAGTGTTTGGGTTCTGGGTATATCTGGAGGGCAAGCCCCTGGGTATTATTCACATTGTGCTTCAGTTTTCTCATCTGTAAAATGATACCCACCTGCCCATCTCACTTCATTAATGGGGAGAGTTACTGTGAATGTGCTTCCCAATCCACAAAAGCATCATTGCTTTAACCTGAACTTCCTAAGGGCAACGCTGCATTTGCATATCACTTCCTACTTTCCAAATAATTCTCACCACTCAGATCTCTGTACTCAACACAACCCTGGGAGAGAGGTAACAAGATTCCTGTTTTTCAAGAAAGGTGAACTGAAATCTGTTTGCGGACAGACTTGTTCTAGGCAGGGTAGACTTCAAACACTGATTGCAGACAATCTTAATAAAGTGGTAATTGCTCAAGACTTGAGTAAATTAGCCCGTTAGGAATAGGCCACATCCACAGAACTCCTGAGGTCCTAAGTGAGGACTCCAAAAATCTGTTCTTTCTAAACCAACCACATGAATCGCATAGAATATAATGAGTTACATAGAAGATGGCCATATTTGTTCTGTTACACTGGCCCAATGTTGAGTGATTAACTTCCCCTTCAGATTACTGGTATGATGCATTCTCAGTCAAAATATATCCTTAAAAAAGTCATTAGACTAGCGTTAGTGCTGTCATATTTAGTAAAAATGAGAAGCAATGCATTCCTTTACACATTTTCTGAGTGCCTAACTATAGGCCAAACACTCTGCTAGATGCCTGATACTCACTGGGGAATCAGAAAGACAGTTTCTGCTCTAGCGGCTCTGATAAATCTAGATCTTTGCAACAAAAAGGAATTACGATATTTAATAGAACATTTAAAGGAATGAAATGATCTTTATGATTGCAAAAATTACGGAAAGCTAGGCTCAGTAATAGAGAAACAGCACAACTTAAGAAAAACTGTTCAAACCTTGGAAATAAAGCAGAAAGAGCAAGTAGGATGTCCTTTCAATGTCACATTTGGAGCATTGGTTAGCAGGCCTTTTCACAGATTAGTGAATTATCTAGGGAAATGTACCTTTGTTTGCCTTTATTTACTAGTAATTAAAGGCTATACTCTGCGAAGTTCTGTGTTAACTGTAACTTTCAGTCTGGGAGAGATGCAAATGACTCCAGCATAGTAGACAGATAACTGAGAATTATGGTTGTTTGACCCCATGGAGCACTGACCACTTTTATATCTGTCCCAACACAGAATTTCAACACTGTCTCCAATGCCCGTATCAGTTTTTCCTCTAATGCTTTAAACTAGCTTTATCCTTCTATTCACTGCCTCTCTGAAGAATCAGATCAGTCTTTGCCAATCTTCCATCCTATATTTGTATGAGAGTCGTGTTTTTAACTTTCTGAAAATTGTACTTCTGCAATTTCTTGGCGGAATTTACAATCATTGAAACCATGTTGTTGGAGAATGTAACGATGTGGAAATGCTCATGAAGTGAAGCGGAATATGCAAGATACAAAACCGTACATATGGTATGGTTCCAATTTTATCCAAACGTATTTACAGGCGCACACACAAAGACTGGAGAAAAGAGGAGAGACTCGGAAAGCAGCGGAAAAGCCAGAAAAACAGAGGAAAAGGAGAGAGGGGGAGGCAAGCCGGGGAGGGACCCACTGTTTTCTGCCTGCTCTGCATCTCCCGCATCTCTACCACCTCCCGGGGCGCACAACGTGGGAACAAAGCCGGGGCTCCCGGGCTGGGAGACAGCAGGGGCGCGGCTCCGAGTTGCTGCGGGGGGTCCCCAGGTCCCCCAGTCCACCCATGTCCCCCAGTCCACCCACCTACAAAGCCCCCCGTCACCCACCCCAAAGCCCCTCCGCTCCGCTCCGCTCCTTACTTCTGGTCCATCCAGGCAGGGCGAGCACCAGCAGGCAGAGCTGGGCGACGCCCACGCCCCGGGGCATGGTGGCAGCTGGCCCCTCGCGCAGTCGGCGCTCACCAGCACTCGGCCATGCCAGCCCCCTAACCAGGCCGCCGCGCTTCTGGAATCCACCACGGTCGCCCAGCAGCTCCCAGCCCGCTCCCAGCCATTGACCGTTCGCTCCGCCCCTCAGCTCCACCGGGGCTGGAGGAGGGGCGGGCGGAGGCTGGGTGGAAGCCAGAGCGACCCCTGCTCCTGGCGCGGGGCTGGGGCAGGGGCGGGGGAAACTGCTCAGGTGTCGGCGATCGAGGGAGGGAGACTCTGAGCCCGAAGAAGGGTAGGGATTCTTCACGGTGGGCGCTGCCTGAGGAGGACTCGGGGCTTGAGTTTGTAAGAATTAAACTGGACCCCTCTCTGCACAGCCCATTTTCTGTATCCCACGCTGGGCTAGACGCCTTGGATGTCACTCAAGAGGCTGCTCATCCAGCACCGGCCTCCACTCTTGGAGGCAGGCTCCGAAAGAGTTAACCTGGCACAGAGAACTAAGTGCTATACGGAGTTGTTTTCTTAGCAGGACACAAATCAAGGATCCTTTCCTTCAGACTGGGAGGAGCGGGGTGGTGAAGAGAGGATTCCCAGAGGAGATGATATCTGAGCTCCGGAGAAGGCGAAATGGAGCAGAAAACCCTAGACAGACGGACTAGGGCGGAAAAGCCCATGAGCTGAATTGGGAGAAACCGGCATTTGGGATGGTTAGCATTTAGGGTTTTGAAGGAAATTGGAGGGAGATGAGACTTGAAAATAATAATAATAATGACTGTCACTTACTGAAGGTTTCTGCTAGAAGAAGAAAATAATAACCAAGACTGATACAGCATTTCCTAAGTGCCACTGTTCTCAGCACTTTACATATGTCAACTTATTTAATTAATCTAGGAGAAGAATTACCTTTTATTGCCCTTTAAAATCTTCCAGGGACTTTGTATACATCATCTCTTTTCATTAGCCCCATAATTCCCTGAAGTAAGTACTAACAGTATCCTGGTTTAGAGATGAGAAAACCAAACCTGAGAGGCTAAGTAATTTACTCAAGGTCACACAGCTAAAGTCTGAGGCTGGATTCAAGTCCACATCTGAATAGTTGCAGAGCCTCTTACAGCACATCTGATTTTACAGATGAATAAACTGTGGGTTCCCTGGTGGCTCAGATGGTAAAGAATCTGCCTGCAATGCAGGAGACCAGAGTTTGATCCCTGGGTCAGGAAGATCCCCTAGAGAAGAGAATGGCTACCCACTCCAGTATTTTTGCCTGGAGAATTCCATGGACAGAGGAGACTGGTGGGCCATGGACAGAGGAGACTGGTGGTCCATGGGGTTGCAAAGAGTTGGACACGATTGTGCAACTAATACACAAACTAATAATCAGAAAAAAAAAAAAACTGTCTTGCTTAAAATCCCTGGCAAAGTCTGAGCCTCAGATCTGTTGTTATCTATTCCTTTTACTCCATCTCCTTCTTCAAACCCAGGGTTATACAGCTAAACAAGATGCTGTGTTTTGGGGAGGTATTAGTAGATATGTCTGTTGAAACCAGTGGGCATAAATAAAATATATTGCTCTTGCCACTGATGCATTTAGAGGCTATGTTAGTCTTTTCATGCTGCCATAACCAAAAACTAAAGACTGAATGACTTGAACAACAGGAGGTTATTTTTTTATAGTTTTGGAGATTACAGTGTTGGTTTGGTTGCATTTCATATGAGGCCTCTCTTACTGGCTTATAGATGGCTGCCTTCTTGCTGTGGCTTCACATGACCTCTTCTCTACTTGTTTGGAGAAAGCAAGCTCTGCTGTCTTCTGTTTCTTAAGGACACTAATGCCATCAGACAGAGCCCTACTCTAATGATCTTCTTTAATTTTTACTACCTCTTTATAGACTCAATCTCCAAATACAGTCACACAGTATTTGAGTGGTTAGGGCTTCAACATATGAATTTGGGGATGTAGTTTAGTCCATAACATTCTATTCTGTGGTCCCCAAAATTCATGTCCTTCTCACATGTATCAACTGAAAAAAAATGCACAATATGAGAGTTGTGAGTTAAGTTTTATTTGGGATAAAATGAGGACTATAGCCTGGGAGACAGCATTTCAGGTAGCTCTGAAGAGCTGCTTGGAAAAAAGGGAAGGTCAGAATTATGTATGATTTTAGGGAAGGGGGGGTGCATGCATTCAAGCACACATTTTGGGAGATGCTTGCTGCTAGTCATGAGGAGCAAATGTCACCATTAATGATTTTAGTGCTTTTGTAGATATGAGAAGATGCAAGAATCTGAGCTCATAAAATCTTCTCCTAAAAATATCTAACTATCTCTCTAAAGGCCTGTTCTGCCGGTTTTTCCCAGAGCACAGAGTGCCTCATTCTTGATCTCCATCCTTACCTCCTTTCAGGGAGTGTTGAAGGTCAGCTACTGCAGTGGCTAGTGACTTGAGTGCATGCGTGCTCAGTCATTTCAGTGGTGTCCGATTCTTTGCGATCCCATGGACTGTAGCCTGCTAGGCTCCTCTGTCTATGCAATTCCCCAGGCAAGAATACTGGAGTGGGTTGCTGTGCCCTCCTCTAGGGGATCTTCCTGACCCAGGGATTGAACTTTCATTTCCTGCACTGCAGGCAGATTCGTTACCATTAAGCCACAGGGGAAGCCCAGCTAGTGACTTACTTCATTCTTATAGAGGGAAATGGCAATTTTTAGTTGATACACGCAAAATACATTTATCCCATCCCAGCAACACCAAAAGATTTGCCACATTCTAGCATCAGTTCCAAGCCCAACGTCTCATCTAAATATCATCTAAATCAAGTATGGGGTGACTCAAGGTATGATCCATCCTGAGAAAAAAATTCTTCTCCATCTGTGAACCTGTGAAACCAGACAAGTTATATGCTTCCAAAATACAGGTTAGGAGGACTTTCTCATTCCAAAAGAGAGAAAGAAGGAGTCTCGGGCAAGTCCAAAACCTAGCAAGGCAGATTCCATTAGATATTTTTTTTTAATTTAAATTTCCTTTTATTTTGATTACACTGGGTTTTTGCTGCTGCCTGCAGGCTTTCTCTAGCTGTGGTGAGCGGGGGCTACTCTTTGTTTTGGTGCACAGACTCTAAGCCAAGAGGCTTCAGTAGGTGCGGCTCACGGGCTCTAGAGTATGGACTCAGTAGTTGTGGCCCAGGTGCTTTGTTGCCTCGAGACACGTGGAATCTTCCCGGACCAGGGATCGAACCCATGTGTCCCTGCATTGGCAAGTGGATTCTTATCCACTGCACCACCAGGGAAGTCCCCACTAGATCTGAAAGCTCTAGAATAATCCTCTGGCAGGACGTTCTGCCTTCCCAGCCCACTGGGGCAGTAGTGTCACCTCCACAGCCCAAGGCAGTGGCCCTGCCCCCTCTGCTCTGGGCAGCAGCCCCGCCCTGTGCCTTCTTGCTGCCCTTGAGGTACTGAGCAGGGGAGGACTGGCTCCCTGAAACCGAGAGGGTGTCCCATACTCTGAAACCAAGAAAGCAATAGCCTTTGCCCTCTGGGCCTGTATGCTCTATAAATAGTGAGAATGGCAGTCCTGATGCTCTCTGAATCACCTTCAGGTGGTTCTCCCCTTTTCTTAAAGGACAAAACATATTCATAACCAAATGGCTGTATTGGCCTGTCCTATGGGTCCCAGCAGTTCAAAAGCCCTCATGTTATGTCTGTTCTCCTTGGTCCAAACTGGCAGTGTCTCTGCTAGCATAAGCGCATCTCTATTTCTGGTAGCTGCAGAGATGGCTGATAAATGGCTTGAGTCATCTCCGTATAGAGTGATTGTCCAGCCACACCCTCAGTAGCCTCTCTAGAACACGTGTTCTCCTTTTTTGCAATGTAGGTGGGCTGAGAATTTTCCAAATCTTCAAGCTTTGGTTCTTTGTTGCTTAGAATCCCTTCAGTTTATCTCCCTCCTCTTGTATTTTACCATGGGCAACAAGGAGAAACCAGGTCACACCTTGAACACTTTTGCTCAGGAATCTCCTTAGCCAAATATCCAAGTTCATCGCTTGGAATTTCTACTTTTGCTGCTGAAAGCTCAGCTTCTCTATACATGGGTGCTGAGTCAAATCTCAGAGACACAGTTTTGGGTGAATGAGAAAAGGATAGCTTTATTGCTTTGCTAGGCAAACCCCCAAACACAGTAGGCTAATGCCCTCAAAACCATGTGTCCCAACTTGGGGAATATAGTGAGAAGTTTTATAATAATAATTGCTCAAAGAGGGCGTGATCAGCTCATGGCCATTCTTCTGATGGATTAGCAATGAGATAAGTGGGAGTCAGCATCAACCTTCAGGTCCAACTAGTCTGGGGTCTATATGCTTGTGGGCAGCATACCATTAACTTCTCCCACCTGGAGGGGGTTTCGGTATCTGCAAAATAGCTCCAAGATATTGTGTGTACACCTTGATGGGAAACAGGACTTTGCCCCAAGGCTGCTCTTGGCTGTTTGTTGCTCCCTGGTCTGGCATCCCCGTGTGTGCATGCTAAGTCACTTCAGTCATGTCTGACTCTTTACAACCCCAGGGACTGTAGCCCGCCAGGCTCCTCTGTCCATGGGATTCTTCAGACAAGAATACTGGAGTGGGTTTCTGTGCCCTCCTCCAGGGCATCTTCCCGACCCAGGGATGAAACCGGTGTCTCTTATACCTCCTGAGTTGGCAAGCAGGTTCTTTACCACTAGCACCACCTGGGCGGCCCTGGCATCCCCTCCCTTCCCTAACAACTGCCTGAATCTGCCCATTGGAACTCAGGGGAACTCATGGAGGCTGAATGAAGGTTGTTTCGTATAATCAAAGAAATAGAGTCCCAGAAAGGCCTTGTGCACAGAAGCCCCATTGGACCCTGCACGATATCACTTTCCACAAAACACTAAGACACAATTCAACCAAGTTCTTTGTCAATTTATAATAAGGATCACCTTTATTTAGTTTCCAATTACATGTCCTACCTTTCCATCTGGGACCTCACCAGAATCACCTTTAACATTCACAGCTCTACCAAAGGTCTCTTCATAATATGTGTCTTCTCGAAAATGATAGCCACTTTCTTTGCAGTACTTCTGTCTTCTTCCTGAACACTCAACAGAATTGCCTTTAACATCACATTTCTACCAACAGCCCCTTCAAGGCAATCTAGGTTATTTGTAGCATGGACCTCAAAGCTTATCCAGCTTTTACCTATTACCCAGTTCTAAAGTCATTTCTACATTTTTAGGCATTTGTTATTGCAGGACCTCACTTCTTGGTACCAAAACCTGTATCAGTCTTCAGGGCTTTGCACAATTGAATACCATTGACTGGGGGTGGTTGAAACAACAGAAATTAATTTCCTCAGTTCTGGAGGTTGGAAGTCCAAGATCAAGGTGTTGACAGGGTTGTTTTCTGGTGAGGCTTCTTTTCCTGGTTCCTAAACAGTAGCCTTATTGCTGTATCCTCACATGGCCTCTTCTCTGTGTGAGCATGCAGAGAGAGAAGCTCTGATCTTCCTCTTATGAAGACAGTAGTCCTATCCGATCAGGTATAGCCTCATTTAACCTTACTATCTCGTTATAGGCCCTGTCTCCAAATACATTGGGGGTTAGGGCTTCATCATATGAATGGGGGTGGAGAGGATACAATTTAGTCCAGAACAGGGGCTCTAGCCCTAGAAACATGAGACTAGAATTCTAGACCCAGCTCTCTCCAACCAACTCTGTGACTCTGGGTAAGTCTTCTGGATACTTCTCCTTTCTGGGCCTGAGTTTCTGACCAATAGCCCAATGGTAATGGCCACCCCAGTCCATCTCACTCAGGACCTACAAGAAGTTATTGAGATAATGGTGGTGAAAGTGCTATGCCAGGTAAAAATGCTAAAGTATCAAGTCTAACTCATTCTATGCACAGTCTACTTGCAAAAGGAATCCAAGCTCCATACCTGAAATTTGCTCTCATTTCCTGACCCTCAGTTGATCAATATTTAATCAGCTTAGGTACCTGAAAATTGGGAAGTAGCTCACGAGAGAAAAAGTCTGGTAGTCTCTGCACTGACCAAAAAATGAGAAATTTCCCAATTCTGTTTGTCATCTACCCCCTTCCACACTTATATACAGAAACAAACATGTACACATCAACTTTTGACCCCCCCATAAGACTTTCCATTTATTTATAAAGAATGTGTTTGTTATTTATAAAGAATACTACATCTCTACATAATCTTTAAAATATTCATGCCATTTAACCTAGTAATTACATTTCTGGGAAACTAGACTAAAAAAATAATCTGTGATTTATGGACTAGAATGTTAATAGTAGTGTTATTTATAATAGTGAAAATATTGGAAACAACCTAAATATCCAACTGTGAAGAGACAGTTAATAAATTATAGAATATTCGTATGATGGGTTACTATGTGGCCACTTAAAATAGTGTTTGCAAAGAGTTTATGCTCTGATGTTAAGTGGAAAAAAAACAGTGTCCAAAATTACAAATGTAAGTATGATCTCAGCTATGTAAATAAAAAACTTTTAAAAAAGACTAGAAGCAAATGTGCCAAAATGTTAGTGGCTGTTACCTCTGGACGGTGAGATTAGGGAAGGATGAAGGGTTTTTTGTTTGGTTTGGTTTTAGGGGGTTTTGTTCATCATTTTTTGTTTGTCTGTTTTGCCTCTTCTATTTTCTACAATACTTATGTACTTACTGTGTTACTTTAGCAGTAGGGGTGGGTGGATAAATGGTAAACACAGGAAAGAAACACAAAAGGAATAATGGTTCATCCTGGTGTCTTATGAAGACAGTTTTGCATACTTGACCTCTCTACACAAGCTTGACTCTCTCCTCTGATGTCAGGGAAACTGAGGCAGAGTGAGACTCACTAGTTCCAGATTTCAGGAGTCCAGGTGAACCAGGTCACTGTTCCTTTGAGCTACAGTGAAAGTACAATATCATAGTTAGAATGTGGCCACACTTCCACGGCTTAAATCCCTTTTCTTTTCTTTACCAGCCGTGTGACCATAGGCAAATAAACTTTTCTGTGACTTTGTTGCCTCATCTATAAAAGATGCTAACAATGATAGTTCCTAAATGATAGAATTTTTGTGAGGCTGAAATGGCTGCTTAGACTAGTACCTCTCACATAGTAAGGAGTTAACACATGCTAATTTTAATTATTCTCATTCTACTGTTAATAATGTGGGGGTGGGGACCATATTCATAATGTTTAGCTTGTGCTTTTAGTTGTATAATGTGTGAATAATTTAATTATATACTGATTCTTTAAGTATTATCAAAGATAATTATCATGTTATGCTGTATTAATAACTGTCTTTTTCTTACCCTACATCCACTACATTGTGAGCCCCTTGTGAACAGGAGCTGGACTTTTTCCTTCTCTCATCCACATTTGGAAGACAGACAATAAATGTTTAAGTTAATTATAAATTAAATGTGTGTGTTAGTTGCTCAGCTGTGTCTGACTCTTTGCTTACTTTGCTAGCGTGTGAGATGAGTGCAATTGTGCAGTAGTTTGAGCATTCGTTGGCATTGCCTTTCTTTGGGATTGGAGTGAAAACTACTGACCTTTTCCAGTCCTGTGGCCACTGCTGCGTTTTCCAAATTTGCTGGCATATTGAGTGCAGCACTTTCACAGCATCATCTTTTAAGATTTGAAATAGCTCAACTGGAATTCCATCACCTCCACTAGCTTTGTGTGTAGTGATGCTTTCTAAGGCCCACTTGACTTCACATTCCAGGATGTCTGGCTCTAGGTGAGTGATCACACCATCGTGATTATCTGGGTTGTGAAGATCTTTTTGTATAGTTCTTCTGTGTCTTCTTGCCACCTCTTCTTAATACCTTCTGCTTCTGTTAGGTCCATACCATTTCTGTCCTTTATTGTGCCCATCTTTGCATGAAAAGTTCCCTTGGTATCTCTAATTTTCTTGAAGGGATCTCTAGTCTTTCCCATTCTGTTGTTTTCCTCTATTTCTTTGCATTGATCACTGAGAAAGGCTTTCTTATCTCTTCTTGCTGTTCTTTGGAACTCTGAATTCAAATGGGTATGTCTTTCCTTTTCTCCTTTGCCTTTCCCTTCTCTTCTTTTCTCAGCTATTTGTAAGGGAAATATCCATTCAATATCACAGTAATCCAAGTCTATGCCTTGACCAGTAATGCTGAAGAATGAGAAGTTGAATGATTCTATGAAGACCTACAAGACCTTCTAGAACTAACACCCAAAAAAGATGTCCTTTTCATTCTAGGGGACTGGAATGCAAAAGTAGAAAGTCAAGAAACACCTGGAGTAACAGGCAAATTAGGCCTTGGAGTACAGAATGAAGCAGAGCAAAGGCTAACAGAGTTTTGCCAAGAGAACACACGGGTAATAGCAAATACCCTCTTCCAACAACACAAGAGAAGACTACACATGGACATCACCAGATGGTCAATACTGAAATCAGACTGATTATATTCTTTGCAGCCAAAGATGAAGAAGCCCTATACAGTCAGCAAAAACAAGACTGGGAGCTGTCTGTGGCTCAGATCATGAACTCCTTATTGGCAAATTCAGACTGAAATTGAAGAAAGTAGGGAAAACCACTAGACCATTCAGGTATGACCTAAATCAAATCCCTTATGATTATATAGTGGAAGTGAGAAATAGATTCAAGGGATTAGATCTGATAGACAGTGTACCTGATGAACTATGGACGGAGGTTCGTGACATTGTACAGAAGACAGGGATTAAGACCATCCCTAAGAAAAAGAAATGCAAAAAGGCAAAATGGTTGTCTGAGGAGAGCTTACCAATAGCTGTGAAAAGAGGAGAAGCAAAAAGCAAAGGAGAAAAGTAAAGATACACACACACCCATACACACACCCACACACATATGCTGATGTTGCCGATGTTTTATTCTCAGATTATATTGATGCTGAAGCAAGTTTTGAGAGCCACTGTATTTGGATGTCATTGAAAGGAACTCTAATTATCCTTTTGCCTCATTTCCAATTTTTGGATAATTTTTCTCAACAGTTATCAACATTAAAAAACCAGAACATTAAGAATAAGAAGAACACTTTTTGTCATAAATCATACCAATAATTTTTTTTGGATATGTCTCCTAAGGCAAAAGAAATAAAAGCAAAAATGAACAAATGGTACCTAGTTAAACTTAAAAAACTTTTGCATAGGAAAAGAAATCATCAACAAATGAAAAGACAACCTGTACAATGAGAAAATATTTGCAAATGACATGGCCAATAAGGGGTTTATATCCAAAATACAAGCACCGCTCATACAGCTCAACATCACATACAACTCAACATCAAAAATACAACCTGGGATTTCCATGGTAGTCAAGTGGTTAAGAATCCACCTGCCATTGGAGGGGACACAGGTTCAATTCCTGATCCAGGAAGATTCCACATGCTGTGCAGCAAGTAAGCCCATGGGTGGTCTAGAGCCCGTGAGCCACAACTATTGAAGCCTGCTTGTTTAGAGCCTGTGCTCTGCAACAAGAGAAGCTACCACAATGACAAGCCTGTGCACTGCAATGCAGAGTAGCCCCTGATCTCCACAGTGCTCAGCAGGGAAGACCCAGCACAGCCATAAATAAACAAATAAAAAGAAATCAACAAGCCTTCCCATCACTAATTTCCAGGAAGCTGAAAGGAGAACGGTCTTGCCCAATATCTATACTAAGAATGAGAGGGAAAACAAACATATCCCTTAAGAATTCAAAACAACAAACCAGTCCTCAGATTTACAACCTAAAGTCACCAAATCTGATAGGTATGAAAAAAAAAACACACAACCTGATTTATAAATGGTCAGAAGACCTGAATGGACATTTTCCCAAAGAAGCATACAGATGGCCAAAAGGTACATGAAAAGATGCTCGGCACTGTTAATCATCAGAGAAATGCAAATCAAAATTATAATGAGCTGTCACTCACACTGGTCAGAATGCTGCTAAGTCGCTTCAGTCGTGTCCGACTCTGTGCGACCCCACAGACGGCAGCCCACCAGGCTCCGCCGTCCCTGGGATTCTCCAGGCAAGAACACTGGAGTGGGTTGCCATTTCCTTCTCCAGTGCATGAAAGGGAAAAGTGAAAGTGAAGTCGCTCAGTCGTGTCCGACTCTTAGCGACCCCATGGACTGCAGCCCGCCAGGCTCCTCCGTCCGTGGGATTTTCCAGGCAAGAGGACTGGCGTGGGGTGCCGTTGCCCTCTCCGCTGGTCAGAATAGCTATCATCAAGAAGAACACAAATGACAAATGTTGATGAGGATGTGAAGGAAATGGAACCATTGTCTAATGTTGATGAGAATGTACATTGGTGAAGCCACTGTGGAAAACAGTATGGAGGTTCCTAAAAAAACTAAAAACAGAACTACCATAGGATCCAGCAATTCCACTCTTGGGTATATATCCAAAGAAAACAAAACCATTTATTTTAAAAGATATATCTACCCTGATGTTCATAGCAGCACTATGAACAATTGTGCTATGAACACTTTACAATAGCCAAGATATGGAAACAACCTAAGCGTCCATCAACAGATGAATGGATAAAGAAAATGTGGTATATACACACAATGGAATACTATTCAGCCATAAAAATAATGAAAATTTCCCATTGTAACAACATGGATGGACTTGGAGGGTAGGTAATATGTTCAGAGAAATAAGTCAGAGAAAGAAAAATCCTGTATAATATCACTTACATGTGGAATCTACAAAACTAAACTAGTGAATATATAAAAGCAGAAATGCACTAACCAATATAGAGAAAAGTAGGGAGAGGGAAACAGAGGAGGACAAAATAGGAGTAAGGGATTAAGAGGTACAAACTACGATACATAAAGTAAGCTATAAGGCTATATTCCCTGCACAACACAGGGAATATAGCCAATATTTTATAATAACTATAAATGAAATATAACCTTTAAAAATTGTGACACCATGTTGTATGCCTGAACCTTTATTCCATTTCAGAACAAATCTCTTTATATTAAAAAAATCACTGATACACACTGTGCTATAAAAAAATATTTTAAAATGTGGAGAAAGTGTTGAAGACTGTGCACTGGATGCAGGAAGGGGAGTGTTCTGTTAAGTCTTTTCATACTGTATATAATATTTCAAGATATATATATATATAATATACATATAATATTATATATACATATATATATATATATATAATTAAAGATTAATCTTGAAGAATCAGTAGATATTTTCCAGGTAGACAAAGTAGTTGTGAGTGAAGAGTGTTTCAAGAAAAGAAAGTAATATTTATAAAAGCACAGTGGTGTGAATAAGTCTTCACTAAAAAAAAAACATTCATTCAACCAATGTTTACTGAGTTTGCACTAACTGCTAGGCTCTGGACTAATAAGGGAACTGCAGGAGTTCAGACTGGCTGTCATGCAGGCAGCCACAATGAGGTAGAAATTTAGAACATAGTCTCTGGTGTCAGATTTGAGTTCAAATTTTGACTCCACGTTGTACAAACCTGGGTAAGTTATTCAGTTTCTGTGTGCCTTGCTTTCCTCATCCATCAATACTTGCAGAGAGCATACACAAGAAAATGTGTGTATTTTGCCCAGTGCCAGTGTGTGATCACATGTCACCCACCAGTGTCTTTCATGTTGTTAATTTGGTATAAATGAGTACATATTACTTCTAAGGGTGTTCAGTTCAGTTCAGTCACTCAGTCATGTCCGACTCTTTGTGACCCCATGAATTGCAGCACGCCAGGCCTCTCTGTCCATCACCAACTCCCGGAGTTTACCCAAACCCATGTCCATCAAGTCAGTGATGCCAACCAACCATCTCATCCTCTGTCGTCCCCTTCTCCTCCTGCCCCCAATCCTACACAGCATTAGGGTCTTTTCCAATGAGTCAACTCTTCGCATGAGGTGGCCAAAGTATTGGAGTTTCAGCTTCAGCATCAGTCCTTCCAATGAACACCCAGGATTGATCTCCTTTAGGATGGATTGATTGGATCTCTTTGCAGTCCAAGGGACTCTCAAGAGTCTTCTCCAATACCACAGTTTAAAAGCATCAATTCTGCGGTGCTCACCTTTCTTCACCATCCAATTCTCACATCCATACATGACCACTGGAAAAACCATAGCCTTGACTAGACGGACTTTTGTTGGCAAAGTAATGTCTCTGCTTTTAAATATGCTACAAGACAATAAACTTTGTGTAACAACAGTCCCAAAAACTCAGGAGCCTTTTTTCTAAGTCTTGATCCTGGCTTCCCTTCAAAAATTAGAAGGTTGGGCAATAATCAGCCTAAATTCTCCCCTGGTCACATCATCCATTTATTTTAAAGGCATTTGATTTCCTATCTCAGGAAAAGATGGTGGAGACACAACGCACACTTCTGAAGACAGCATAGCTGGTTAATCCTCTCTGATTAATTCAGACACCAGGGCTGACTTCACAGAAGTATGACCCAGTCAGTTACACAGGACCTCAGTCTCAAATGGTCCTCATACTTGGCTTAATACCTTGCTGTTGCTATCTTGAAGTTCTTAATAATTTTTGGACAAGAGAAACTGCATTCTCATTTTGTAGAAGGACCCACAAATCATGTGGCCGATTCTGCAGCCACCCCACACTTAATCTTAACCTTCTCATCACCAGATTGCTAAGGAGGATGGAAAGGTGATTTCAAGATCAGAGATTGCAGGGGAGAGGGTTTTCAGAAACTATCTGGTTCAGCAGACAAGGTAATTATTTAATTTTATAGTGAGAGCTACCAAGGTCCAGAAGGAAGGAATTGAATTCCTCAAGGTCATGGACAAATCCTGAAAGAGGAGCCAAATTGGAAGTCTAAAGTGATGAGTCTGCAAGGCAGTGAATACTAACACTGCCAGTGAGTTTATGTATCTGAGGTACCTCTGCATACCAATGAGAAAATGCCTGTTTGTCACTTAGCTCAGTCAACTTTGGGTTGATCTGACTGAAGGAGAAAGAGGTAGATAAAATGGAAGGGTGGGAGTGTGATCTTTAAATTGATCAAGAAAATGCTATAAACAGACCCAGTTTAGGATAAGGATTAGAAGGGAGGAAAACATTATATATGAACTCCATCACTGTATTTGTTATAAAGAGCAGACATCCACCTAAACCCCAAATGAATTGCAAAGGGCAAAGGTATTCAGGAAATGCCAACATACTGCCTGATTAAAAATGGCAATCAAGGTTCAAGGAGGCACTTAATTTCAGCTGGCCTCACTTAACTGGAAAATAGCTCGACTACTTGTAGTTCTCATTCTGGTTTTAGGTTAATGACTGCATACACACAGTAAGAGAGTTGAGTCTCTGCAGCTGACTGAGTGGTAAGCTAAACTAGGAGATAAGCAAATAAGTCAGCTCCAGGTGGCCTTGCACCTGTTCACATCTGCTTATGGTTTGAGTAGGGTGGAGCCTCCTCTCCTGCCCACCTACCCCTGTAGAGACAGTCAAGGAACCAAGGCCTGGGAGTAGAACTCCATCCCCAGACCCATTGTGTTTGGCTCATTGTCAGGTATGTGGCCCTAATCTGGACCAATGAGCATCCTCCCCAAGACTCTTGACAACCCTACCAAAAATTGCTTCCTTCTCTTCTGAGAAAAGTAAATTTGAGGATGTGGCTAGTCCTTTTGCTACCATGTCTGGAAAGAACCTGTCTGAAAATTAAGTCAAATAGTGACAAGAGAAAGAAAAAGCAAGACGGTGGGGGGTGGGGGGGTGGGGGTGGAGCTAGCTAATAATGTTTGAACCTGTGGACCAAGCCATGTCTGAGGTGAACCTTCCCCTGGAACTTCTCAACTACATGAGCCAAAATTTTCTTTTTTGCTTAAGCTTGTCTTAGTTAGAAGTCTGAAAATGTCTGACTTAAAGGCCTTCTCCATCCCAGGCACTCTGTAAAGTGCTGGGATTATAATAGTGGACAAGACACATGTCATTTCTATCTTCGTGGTACTTAAGAGTCCAGTGGGAGAATGGCATCACACACGGGGGTTTGTAAACAAAAGCAGCTAAAAAAGGGTAAGAAAGGAGGACAGTGTAGACAGCATGGTTGGGAAAGGCTCTCAGTTGGGTGTCTTTTAAGCCGAGAGTCAGCAACATGAGGGGCTTGTGCATAAGAGTAGACATCCACCTAAACCCCAAATGAATTGCAAAGGGCAAAGGTAGTATGTTGGCATTTCCTGAATACCTTCGCCCTTTGTAATTCATTTGGGGTATAGATTGATTTTGCCTCATTTTGTACTTTATATAAATGGAATCACACAGGATGTGTTTTGTAGCTGGGGGAGGGGAGGAGATTGTTGGGATGCCCTGGCTTCTTTTGCTTAACATTGTATTCATCAGATTCTATTATATCGTTCATGTGTGATATATTGTTCATTTTGTACAATATTCCATTACTGGGATGTGCCATAAGTTATTTGTCTATTCTGCAATTTATAGACATTTGGATAGTTCCCAGACTGAGACCAACTGTTGTGAACATTCTTTTGGTCACTGTATATTTGCATTTATTTGGGGTATATGCTTAGGAGTGACATTGCTTGGCCATTGAATGCTGGGTCGGAGTATATGAACCACTTTAGCAAATATTGCATAACAGTTTAGCAAAATGATTCTAGCAATGTATTACACCCTCACCAGTTTTGTAATAGAATTTGGATGTTTTCAAATCCTCAGTAAAACTTGATACTTCCCTTTTTAAACAACTGTAGTCATCTGGTAGTGGTATCGATTGTTTCAATTTTCACTTCCTAATGATTAACAAGATTGAAACTTCTTCATATGATTATTGGCCACTGGACATCCTCTTTTCTAAAGTCTATTCAAGTCTACTCTCCATTTTTCTACTGAGTAGTTGATCTTTATCTTATTCGCTTACAGGGGTTCTATAAACATCTTGGTAACAACCCCCTGGTCAGATATATGAATGCAAATATCAGCTTCCACTTTACAAAATGTCTTTTCACTTACTTTTGATGAAAAGAAATTCTTAATATACTATTAATATATCCAAATTAATCAATCCTTTTTATGGTTAGTACCTTTTAAGTCCTATTCAAGAAACTGTCCTACCCCAGGATCAGAAAAATGTTCTCCTCTAAAAGTTTTACTGTTTTTATTTTACATTTAGATCTACAATTTATCTGAAGTTGACTTTGTTTATAGTGTGAAGTAGAAGTCCTGGAATTTTTTTCCATCTGGCCATGGCTCTTAAACTGTGTAACAAGTCACCCTTGTGTACCACAGTAAATTCACATAGGTGTCATGGGATAGTTCACATTTTTGAATGAAGCACAGTGACATCCATTGGGTACCACATAAACTATTAAGCTGAAGTAGTTCATAGTTTCAATATTGAATTGTACTATCTTCTCTTCAATAACATCATATTTTTGTAAAACTGGGTTTTTTAAAGTTCCTGTGACATAAAGGTGACTAGAGTAATGGTTTTCAATCAGATTCTAACACCTGATAAGGTCTGCAGTGCCCAAGAGGAGCACAAGTCCATTAGCAAACATTGTGGTTGCTTAAAAGTAAAATAAAATATTATTTTTTCTTTTAATTTATGTACATATAAATACTTACTAAGTTGCTTGGATCTAATTACATAATACACAGAATTGTTAGGTATTTATACTTGGGTCTAGAGTTGCCATTAAAAAAAATGACTGAGACATTAAAGGTGCTATGTATCAAGAAAGTTTTGGGGACTTTCCTGGTGGTCTAGTGGTTAAGAATCTGCTTGCCAATGCAGGGGACACGGGTTCTATTCCTGATCCAGGAAGATCCCACATGCTGCAGAGCTACTAAGCCCCTGTGCCATGACCACTGAAGCCCATGACCTAGAGCCTGTACTCTGCAACGAGAAGCCATGGCAGTGAGAAGCCTGAGCACCACAACAACCTGTAGATTCAGCTCAGCACACCTAGAGAAAGCCTGCATGCAGCAACAAAGACCCAGAGCAGCCCAAAATAAATAAACAAACAAACAAACAAATAAAACTGGGGGGAAAAAGGAATTTCGGACTCTCACTGAGGCAGAGTACAGAGCAGCCCCATGATTCCCACCTGGGTGCTTATGTTGTGTGATTTCCCTCTTCATGAGTATACATTGGACCTATGACTTGCTTCTAACCATAGAATATGGCAAAGGTGATAAAATATACATGATTATGTATCTGTGATTATGGTACTTAAAATTGTAACACTCAACTTCAAAGGAGTCCCTCTCTCTCTCTCACTTTTGGCTTTGAAGAAGCAAGCTGCCATTTTGTTAACTACTCCATGCAGGGAAGCATGTAGCAATGAAGTGAAGGTTGCTTCAGGCCAACAGGCAGCAAAAAAACAGGCCCACAGTTCGGCAGCCTGCAAGAAATTGAATTCTGCCAATAACCACATGAGTTTGATTGTAGATCCTTCCCCAGTTGAGCCTCTGATGAGACTGCAGCCCTAGACAACATCTTGATTGCAACTTTGTAAGAACCTGAAGCAGAGGAACTAGTTAAGCTATGTCTTAACAAAAGTATTGTCCACAAAAACTTTAAGACAGTAAGTGTGTGTTGGGAATTTCCTGACAGTCCAGTGGTTAAGACTCAGGAGTTTCCACTGCAGGGGTATGGGAACTGGTGGGGAACTACGATCCCACATGCCATGTGGCACAGTCAAAAACAAAAACAAAAAGAAAAATAAGTATGTATTGTGTTAAAGTACAAGTTTGCAGTAATATTGTTACATGGCAATAGGTAACCAATACACTCACCATGTGGATATCACATTGAACAGCCTCATTTAATGAAAATACCACTCTTTGCCGTGTCACCTCTGGCATAAATCAGACGCAGCTTTTTAAATAATAATGAAAAGAAGAAACCACCCAAATTTCTAATAGAGTTTTTGATGACTAGATTATGATACACTTTATCTACTTGACAGAAAAATAAATGACCAATAAAAATCATGTGGGAAAATAGCTAATTACATGGAAAAGTTTTCACAATATATAACTGAGTGAAAAAATGAGTTATAAAATCATATGTTCTATTATATTCTAATTGTTTTATTTTGACTGCATTGGGTCTTAACTGCAGCATGCAGGCTCTTTGTTCTGTTGCTCAGGTTCAGTAGTGGCCACGCTCAGGCTTAGGTGCTCCTCGGTATGTGGGACCTTAGTTCCCTGACCAGGGATGAAACCCGTGCCTCTGCTTTGGAAGGCAGGACCACCAGGGAAGTCCCTGTATCTGCATTATAAAAATGGTGTTAAATTTCCCCTGAGAGAGGAAGGACCACAAGTGTTTAACAAGCTTTTTGTGCATTTTAAAATTTTTCTACAGAGACACTGCCAAAAAATTTCCTACAAAGAGAACATATTACTTTTATATACACAAATTTGTACATACCTATCATTTAAATTAAAGTCCCTGCCTTGAGGAATTTATAGGTGATAGGAGGAGATAGCCGCAGAAAAACAAGAGAATATAGAGACTGTACATTCATGACCATTTAGAGACACAGTCTGAACGATCTTAACGCAAAATCTCTTGGGCTGTGATTGGCTTTGCTTGGGTTATATACCATCCTTGGACCAACACCAATATCTAGAATATAGAGTTCTAGGGTAGGATCATGAGTCTACTCTAAGGACCTTGCCTGTCATCAGCACCACGTGGAGAGTTGGGGAGAGGGGATCTTCCCAAAGGAAAAAGACTGCCATGAACAAAAGAAGAAGAGAGATAAGAAAGGAGACAGTGAAAGACCAGACAGGAAGCAGTCAGTCTCACTTGGAGGAACATGGCAAAGGCACAGACGAAGTGACACTTAAGCTGAGTGTTCAAAGGTGAGAAGGTGTTTTCAGGTACCTGGCGTCAAAAGGGTATCTGAGGAGGAGGAGGGAATGAGTGATATGAACAGTGGTAAAGGGAGACAGAGAGACCAGATGATCCAGAAGTGGCTTCTATATCAGCCTAAGGTATTGAGCTTTCATCCTGAGGATAATGGGGAGCCCCCAAAGAATTGAAGGCAAGGACCAATGTGTCTGATCACCTTTGCTTACCTTGCAAGGTACAATACCCGATGGATAAGCAAGAACAGTAATAATATTTTCTGTCTCCTGAACTGCCTTCATGAACTCTCCAGTGGCTGTGAGGAGGATACTTAGAGGAATCTTTTATGATAGCCTCCACTAAACCTGTATGTTTCCATGTTTTTGACCATGACCCTCAGTAAGAAATACCTTATACATCATAATTCAGCTGGATTTCACTGAAATGTGTTTAAAATGAGCAAAACACTCCACTACACTATCAGCTCCACAATGGCAGTGACCAAAACTGTATGACTCTTTTGATCATCACTATAGCTTCCATATCTGGCACAATGCTTTGACCTATGGTGGGCCCATATTACTTATTACTAACTATATGTTTACTGAATGAATGAATACATGGAAGGATCAGTAAGTGATTCAAAATGCATTGCAAACTACAAAGAGTTACACAGATGCAAACAATTGCTGTTAGCATCCAACTAAAAGTTGGTTTATGAGATTGCATTTCAGATCACCAGAGCAGGCAGCGGATGCTGAGGGCAGAGTAGAATTGGGATATAATGCCAACAGTCGGTGGTGCCCCATTCACCACATTGGAATGATTCATACTATTCCCAGAACCAGGGTCCCTCGTCACAGCCCCACTTCCTCTTTAACAGACTATGAGTAATTTCAGTGGCATATGGAGACCATGATTCAGAGATTGGAGATGAGAAGGTTTGAAGATTTTCTCTCATCAAAGGTACAAGGTAGTCTTCTTCACTGAATAGGGACCTGGGTTTTAAAAGTCACTGCTTTAGATATCTTCAAAGTGCATTTGGCTCAAGGAGGATCACCAGGGACCACTTAGGCTCATTATATCCTCCCTGCCTCTTGAAGCTTATTGATCAGTATTATTTGCAAGGCCCTTTCCTTGTGTTCTCTGTAACCAAAGTTTTCTAAGTGAAAGCCAAGCCAAACAAGCAAGTCTAAAAGGAGCAGTTTGCCCAAATATTAGCAATACTAATGGGAACTGAGAATTACTTCCTCCCAGCATCAATATTCCCGCAAGGTTTAAGGATTAGGATCCCACTTGAAGAAGGGCTGGTCAGAAGAAATAATGATTTTCTGTCCTTTTCAAAGAGCCAGAAACCTTCCTGATGAACAAAGTCATCATTAAAGATCATTAGTCTCAGGATTTCACTAACGATAGTTTAATAGCTATAGATGACTATGAGAGGGCTTCCCAGGTGGCGCTAGTGGTAAAGAACCTGCCTGCCAATGCAGGAGATGTAAGAGACACAGGTTCCATCCCTGGGTGGGGAAGATCCCCTGGAGGAGGGCACAGCAATCCACTCCAATATTCTTGCCTGAAGAATCCCATGGACAGAGGTGCCAGGCAGACTACTGTCCATAGGGTCGCAAAGAGTTGGACATGACTGAAGTGACATGGCATGCACACACGCACATATAACTGTGAGAATTTCCAGTGTCAATCACATACAAACTTTTTCATTCAAAAAGTAAGCCAAGAGTTAAGACAATGCTTGAAAGCTAAGTAAAGTTCAAGTTTAAAGGACTCTGGGAACAAGACCTAGGTTGGATTCCAGTCTCTCCCCTGTGCCCTTTAAGTAATCACTTTGCACAAATTAAAGAACATACCTCTCTACCTCAAACTTCTCAGTTATAAAATTTCAAAGGAGACAAGGGTGTCCACTTTCACCACTATTATTCAACATAGTTCTGGAAGTCCTAGCTACAATAATCAGAGAAGAAAAAGAAATAAAAGGAGTCCAGATCAGAAAGAAGAAGTAAAGCTCTCACTGCTTGCAGATGACATGATACTGTACAAGAAAACCCTAAAGATAGTATCAGAAAATTACTAATCAGTGAACTTAGCAAAGTTGCAGGATACAAATCAATACACAGAAATCACTTGCATTTCTATATACTAACAATGAAAAATCAGAAAGAGAAATTAAGGAATCAATCCCATTCACCATTGCAACAAAAAGAATTAAATACCTAGGAATAAACTTACATAAGGGGTCAAAAGAAGTGTACACAAAAAATTATAAGACACTAATGAAAGAAATCAAAGATGACATAAACAGATGGAGAGTATTCCATGTTCCTGGGTAGGAAGAATCAATATTGTGAAAATGACTATACTACCAAACACAATCTACAGATTCAATGTGATCCCTATCAAATTACCAATAGCATTTTTCACGGAACTATAACAAAAAATTTCTCAATTCATATGGAAACACCAAAGACCCTGAATAGCCAAAGCAGTCTTGAGAAAGAAGAATGGAGCTGGAGGAATCAACCTTCCTGACTTCAGATTATACTACAAAGCTACAGTCATCAAGACAATATGGTACTGGCACAAAAACAGAAATACAGGCCAATGGAACAAGATAGAAAGCCCAGAAATAAAGCCATGCACCTATGGGTACCTTATTTCTGACAAAGGAGGCAAGAATATACAATGGGCAAAGACAGCCTCTTCAATAAATGGTGCTGGGAAAACTGGATAGCTGCATGTAAAAGAATGCAATTAGAACACTTCCTAACACCATACACAAAGATAAACTCAAAATGGATTAAAGTCTTAAATGTAAACCCAGAAACTATAAAAGTCTTAGAAGAAAACATAGGCAGAACACTTGATGACATAAAGCAAGATCCTCTATGACCCACCTCCTACAGAAACAGAAATAAAAACCAAAGTAAATAAGTGGGACCTGATTAAACCTGAAAGCTTTTGCACAGCAAAGGCAACTATAAGCAAGGTGAAAAGACAGCCCTCAGAATGGGAGAAAATAACAGCAAATGAAACAACTGACAAAGGATTAATTTTCAAAATATACAAGAAGCTCATACAACTCAATACCAGGAAAACAAACAGCCCAATCAAAAAGTGGGGAAAAGACCTAAATAGACATTTCTCCAAAGAAGACATACAGATGGCTAACAAACACATGAAAAGATGCTCAACATCACTCATTATTAGAGAAATGCAAATCAAAACTACAATGAGATATCACCTTACACCAGTCAGAATGGCCATCATCAAAATGTCTACAAACAATAAATGCTGAAGAGGGTGTGGTAAAAAGGGAATCCTCTTACACTGCTGGTAGGAAAGTAAATTGATACAGCCACTATGGAAGATGGTATGGAGATTCCTTAAAAAACTAGGAATAAAACCACCATATGACCTAGCAATCCCACTCCTAGGCATATACTCTGAGGAAACCAAAATTGAAAGAGACACATGTATCCCACTGTTCACTGCAGCACTATTTACAATAGCTACAACATGGAAGCAACCTAGATGTCCATTGACAGATGATTGGCTAAAGAAGTTGTGGTACATATACACAATGGAATATTACTCAGTCATAAAAAGGAATGCCTTTGAGTCAGTTCTAATAAGGTGGATGAACCTAGAATCTATTATACAGAGTGAAGTAAGTCAGAAAGAGAAATAAATATGATATTCTAAAATATATACGGAATCTAGAAAAATGGTACTGAAGAATTTACTTACAGGGCAGCAATGGAGAAACAGACATAGAGAATAGACTTGTGGACATGGGGAGAGGGGAGGAGAGGGTGAGATGTATGGAAAGAGTAACATGAAAACTTACATTACCAAATGTAAAATAGATAGCCAATGGGAATTTGCTGTATGGCTAAGAAAACTCAAACAGGGGCTCTGTATCAACCTAGAGGGGTGGGATGGGGAGGGAGATGGGAGGGAAGTTCAAAAGGGAGGGGATATATGTATATCTATGGAAGATTCATGTTGAGGTTTGACAGAAAATGACAAAACTCTGTAAAGAAATTATCCTTCAATTAAAAAATTAATTAATTTTAAAAAATTTCAAAGGTACTCTGAGGATTAGAAAAAAAAGTCTAGAAAAGAATTTAGTGTTGTACCTGGCATGTCATGTGTTAGATAAATAGTTGTGGTAGTGATGATGATAATGACGATGATAGTGGTAGCGGTGATAATCTTTATCATTTTGTTCTAACGCAATATAAAGAAATACAAAATCAGGTTCATATTCAGAATCCAGTTGGAAAAATGAGTTGGATTTCCAAATAATCACAGTACCAAGCAGAATTCAAGAATAAGTACACATTCCTATCTTCTTGACTTTATACGAGCTGTTTCATCTTCTGGAAAAGATATCTTATACCATGTTCACCTCTTCAAATATGACCTGACTTTGTTTCAAATGCTATTATTCTATGGTACTCTCCTTGGTCACTCAAGTCAAGCAAGCTTTCCTGTAAGCCTCCTACCCTTTATTTGTGTGAGACACCCCCCCCCAGCCTTTCAATAAACACTGCTTTCTATCTGAACTAATTTGAGTGAGTTTCTGCTTCTTGCAACCAGAAGAGCTTTGATTCAGCTACTGCCAGTGTGTACGGCTTTAGACATATTGGATGTGAGGGTGTTGGAGACACAAGGGAGGATGCAACCAAGCCAGGCAGAGGGTGGGATGTGGGAGTCACAGGTTGATCATCAGAGGCGGTTCAGAACCCATGAGATCTCTAGAGAGGCAAAAAGAGATGAGAGAAAAGACTGGGAACATGACTGATTTCAAGAAGAACTTAGATAAATTCTTGTCCCACTAAATGAAATCACACTATCTCTCCAGTGTGGTAGTGACTGGGCACTGCCTAGTTACCAGGAGAGAATGTAAAGCAAACACAGCCTCTGCCCTTCCGGAAATTATAGCTACATCTTCTACTGAACACAGATGAAGTGTAAAGATGACTATCTTGTGGTTCTTTGTCTTATTTACATAGTCTTAAAACATGAAATAGAAGAATTGGACAAGATCATACCAAGTAATATATTCAAAAGTGCTTCAGAAACGGAAACAGCTTTGTATATATAATTGATACTAGTATTCACTCCATAGTTATGACCTAGTGTGCCAAGCAAATCATTTATACATATATATATCAGTGGCAAATCATTTATACATATTCTTTGAAGGGAAAAAAAAAGTACCCTAGAAGTAAATGCTATTATCCCACTTAACAGATAAGGAAATGGAGACACAGAGAGGCTAAGTCTTGCTCTAAGGTCATGAGGCTGGTAAGTAGCAGAACTAGAAGTAAATGCACATTTGTGTTTAACAGAGTTTTGACAGGAGGGGGAAAAATTATCTTCTCAATAAATGGTACTTTAACAACTGGATATCTGTATGAATAAAGGAAATGTTAACCTTTACCTCACATTGTATACAAAAATTACCTTGAAATAGATTATAGAGCCAAAATTAAAAGCTAAAATTACAAATTACTAGAAGAGTCACAGAACATATTCACAACTGAGGGAGGCAAAGATTTCATGGACAGGACACAAAAGCATAAACCACAGGAGAAAAAACTGACAAATTAGATTTCATTAAAAAAAAAAAAACTTCTGCATTTTGAAAGATACTATTAAAAAACATAAAGAGCAAGCCACAATCTAGAAGAAAATATTTGCAATGTAAATATCAGATAAAGGGCTTGTAACCAGAATGTATAAAAAGGAGGTAACTCAATCTTTTTAAATGGACAGAAGATTTGGATATACTCTTCATAAAACATGATATATGAATGGATAACAAGCACAGGAAAAGATGTTCAACATGACTGGTTATCAGGGAAATGCAAATTAAGACCACTGTGAGATACCACTTTTTACTCATTTTAGATTGACTGAATTTATTTCTTTACATGACCTTCCCAAAGTCCCTAACTATCCCTTCCCTCCCACCCCCCGGCCCCCGCCAAGCATAAGTTCATTTCCTGAGTCTGTGAGTCTCTTTCTATTTGTTAATAAGTTCATTTGTATCATTTCCTTTTAGATTCCACATATAAGGGATGTCATATGATATTTCTCCTTCTTTGTCTGACTTACTTCACTCAGTATGAAACTCTGACTGAGAATCGTAGGGAGAATGACTTTTAAAATGACTAACAATACCAAGTGTTGTTGAGGATGTGAAGCACTGGAACTTTCAGATATTCCACTTTAGAAAACAGTTTGGCAGTTTCTTATTAAGTTAAACATATACTTATTCTATGACCCAGCAATTCCACTCCTAGGTATTTGCCCAAGAGAAATGAGTGCACACACTCACAAAAGATTTTTATATGAATGTGCACAGAAACTTCATCCATAATAATCAAACAATGGCTAACTCAAAGGCTAAACAGATCATGGTACATAGAATAGTATATTACTCAGCAACAAACAAAGAACTATTAACATATACAACAACATTGATGAATCTCACAAACTTTACGCCGAGTGAAGCAAGTTCGGGAGCAAAATACTACATTCTCTTCGGTTCAATGTATATGAGATTCTGAAAAAGGCAAACTAAGCTGCAGCTGCAGAAGGTTGATTAGTGGTGGCCCGGGTGGGGGGGTGGGGATTGCTTGGAAGGGGCAGGTAAGAATTTTCTGAAGTTAGAGAAGTGTTCCATCTTGATTGTTGTGGTGGCTATACGTGTGCATTGCTGCTGCTGCTGTTGTTTGGTCTCTCAGTCGTGTCTGACTCTTGGCAACCCCATGGACTATAGCCTACCAGACTCCTCTGTCCATGGGATTTCCCAGGCAAGAATACTGGAGTGAGTTGCCATTTCTTTCTCTAGGGGACCTTCTCAACCCAGGGATCAAACCTGCGTCTCCTGTTTGGCAGGTGGATTCTTTAACACTGAGCCATCTGAGAAACTCATATGGGTGCATGCTTTAGTCAAAATTTATTGAGCTGTACATACACTTAAAATGGGCACATATTACTATATGTAGATTATACCTTCAGAAATTTTTTTAAGAAATCTTGAAACGTGGTGAATTTTTCCACAGGCACTATAGCAGGAAGGGTAGACACATTGTGGAAGACAAGATGCTGGCAAGGGCCAGAAACTTTCAGGGACTAATTTTGTTTACAAAATCGCTCTCCACTTTGACCTTTCACAGTCCTAGAAGCTGCAGTCCCTCCTCAGGTCCCATCAGACATGGAGTGCCGGAGCTGGCAGGAGCAGGACTGCCCACAGGACAACTATTAACATATGGAGAAAAGGGTCTGCTTTTTCCTCCCAGCCCACTGGACCTAGGACGGATCATCTGACTTAATTTTAAATTCTCCATAAAAGCCCTCATGGCCTCTCCCCTCCTCTGGCCTCACATTCCCACCTCACTTCCTTAGAGGGCTGTCTCTCTGGCTCTCACTTGGCAGCCAGAGGCCCCTCACAGATCCTTGGGCAACAAAGAGACTGTAATAGCCATCAGTTCTGAACCCTTTACCTTCTCCTTCAGGGAAGCCACAGGAAACACTGGATGGAATAAATCCTACCAGTCACAAGCATTCAGACAGCCTCATAAGTACTGTTCTTTTAAAAAGCTGGAAAGTTGGGGTGAGGAGTTTGGGGCTATTTTTAGCACCACACACTATAAAAAGGAAATGCCACTGATGATCTTAGATGGCTATATTTTTATATGGGATAATTCAAGCTTCCTTCTTAGAGTTTCCAGTCATAAGAAATTCTTAATAAAAATATTACCTCAGGTCATACCCTCAAACTCAGCTTAACATTGCTGAAATCCACTGAGGCTATTCCAGTCAGGACTGACTGGGAGAACTAGGATTGCATTTTTAGCCCATTTTTATGGCTACTCCCTTCCGAGTTGCTCAAGTCTGTCCTATCAGAAGAAAACAACCAATTAATCAACCTATGTACAAATATTTATTTGTAGTAACCATGTGGAAGCAGCATGGCAAATGAGTTTGTGTGCAGGCTCTCATCAGACTTACCCAAGCTTGGTCCCTATGTGGCATTAGGCAAGTGGCTCAGCAGTTCTGAGCTTTCCCAATGAAATGGGTCATTGTGAACCCTAAGAGCTAATGCTTAATGTCTGACACTTAGTAAATGTTCAGTAAATGTTGGTTCATTATTATTATGTGTTCAGTATGTCTCTTACCACAGGGACTGCAAAACTGTGGTTTTGCCTTTAGGAATTCTGTACCTCATTTTGATACTCAAAACGTACAGACAGCAGAATAATAAAAGAACAACAGGAGTAATGAGATCTCATGGGTAGCTCAGCTGGTAAAGAATCCCCCTGCAATGCAGGAGACCCCGGTTCAATTCCTAGGTTGGGAAGATCCCCTAGAGAAGGGATAGGCTACCCGCTTCTGTATTCTTGGGCTTCCCTAGTGGCTCAGATGGTAAAGAATCTGCCTGCAATGCAGGAGACCTGGCTTCGATCCCAGGTTGGGAAGATACCCTGGAGAAGGGAGTGGCTATGCATTCCAGTATTCTGGCCTAGGGAATTCCATGGACAGAGGAGCCTGGTAGGCTATAGCTCATGGGGTCACAAATAGTTGGACATGACTGAATGACTTTCACTTTCACATTAGTGAAGGTCCTAAAAAAATTGCTGGTCCCCTGCTTGGAGCTTTATTGAAGAGCAATTTGTCAGTGTATCAAAAGCCTTTAAAACATGTTTGTCCTTAATAAAGTAATCTGTCCAATTGTCTGGACATACAAATGAGGAGTGACATAGGAGGACCGTGCCATTCCTATATATAGACTAGATAACTTTAAGGTCTCTTAGAACTCCAAGAGCCTGGGGCATCTTTAAGAGAAAATATTAGTCTGAGTTTGCAAAGTCATAGGGGTTTGGGGTACCTAACTCCATGTATTCTGTTTAGCTAGGTTGTAACAGGTCACTAATTTCACAGAACCCAAGGCAGGACTTGGGATTTACAGACATAGAAAATAGTCATGGCAGTTGTGTTTCCATTGTATTTGCACCCATCACCTCCCATCCCAAGAACAAGGAATAAATCTGCAGCTGTTGTCTGAACTTCTGCAATCTGAAACAATTTGAAAACTACAGCTGTTAGAGGCATAAACCTGATTCTGGCTTTGTCCTTGGTCCATGTCTCATGTTTCATAGGACTCACTAAAAACCATGCTTCTGGGGGTTAAGTCAGAGAAGGCGACTTCTCCTAATCATCATCCTTCTAGAAAACAGAAGTGCTGAGTGCTGATTCCCAAGAGAACTTTCCAGGGTGAAGCAGAGTATGTCCATGCCTTGGTTCAGTGGAACCAAACCCCCAAGAGGGGTGTTGACATTCCTAAAGTCCTATGAAAAGTTCAGCTACCACCCAGCTTTGCCCACTGGCTAGCAGACATGGATACTATGGCAAACACCAGCATCTAGCTACCAGCGGTCTTGCTCTCTGGGGAAAGGGGCAGTCTGGAGGGCTTTAGTGCATCTCAAGTTAACCTCACTAATCTACCCTCACTTCCACAGAGAACAGCATACTGTATTCAGGGATCTCAGCAACAGCTGTGCCTTCCAAATCAAGACACTGTTCAGAAAGATGATCCAAATGTGGGCTATGTGTTTCAGCGGGATTTGGTGGGACTTTCCTACTCAAACGGTCTTTTGTGTGCTTCTCAAAGACAGGATATTGACTTCACGCATGGCTAAAGCATGATGGATGACTTGGAGTTCTCAATTTACATTTGCCTCGTGGTCAGAACTGAACTGTCAAAATGCGTGGGTATCTGATGGATACTGTGCCCAGCTTGTACTACCAACATATCTGATGGATATGTGCCCAGCTTGTTCAGACTTGTTTCTGATGGAGTGAGTGGATCCTAGGGCTTTTGCTCCATCCAGGTTTGATAAGCTAAAGGTGGCCGGAATGTTACAAATTCCTCTTGAGGCAGCAGAATTCAGTGTCCTGAATTGGCAGTCTCTTTTACCCTTTTTGTTTATAGTCAGCATCTTTATCTAATTCCAGATCTACTCTGACACCTGTCCATTTGTTACAAAGTGTGGTCCCACCCAGCATGGAGGCCGCAGGAGTAGAGAGCCTCTGCTCAAGTCCCCTCTCCCTGCTCCTTAAAGTCACCTGCTTGGTCTTCTTGCTTTCTCAGTAAGATTCTTTGCAAGTGGGAAGTGATTCTGTCTTCATCAGGACTCTGGACTGTCTTTTCAGGCCAAGGGGAGTCAGAAGCTGACCTTCCCTACCTTGCCTGGTACAGATTTGCACAATTATATGACAAGAGTTCAACACTCCCAGGCTGGTAGTGGGGTGGGGGTTACCCCTCCATTCTCCTACAAACCACAGTGGACAAGGTGAAGAACTGAGCTTTTAGAGATTTTAAAATTATTCAGATGTTTTGGTTCCCAACAAAAGCTATGGGGGAGACTTAGCTTGCCTGTTGCACTGACCCCTTGACTAGGCCCAATGGCAAACAAGTCATCGCGTGGCAGGAGCTAAGTTCAGTACCTGTGGTGTCACAAGTAGTTATGAACCCAGAATCAAGCCATTATAAACCTAACAAAGGACCCAGGGGAATGAGCACTCCTCTGAGCTGACAGACCCTTCTCTCAACATGCTGAGTCTTTTCACTTATTGTGATAAAGGTGCTGGGACTGAGATGTGTGGGCAGCTGGCCTGGGAAGAAGGGAGGCCTGGGTTGGGGTAGAGAATGGCTTCATTCTCCATCATGGTGCCCTGGTTCTATGTGTAGCCTCTGTACTGCTCACTGGCATGGGCAACAGTGAACCCAAGTGAGAGACACCTCAGTAGAATGGGACTTATCCTTAGTTCCAACCTTTGTGGGGTATTTATGCTCTGGCCTAGCCAGAGTGTAACCAAAAGTGGGGTCCAGCTACTTGTTGCGCAAAAGCCAATAAAGAGGCAAGGTTGGTGGAGAGGAAAGTTTGCTTTATTTTGGATGCCAGCAACAGGGGGAGAGTGGGCAGACTCTTGTCCAAAGGCGTCTGACTCCTCCACCCCATTCCCCGACAATCAGTGGGCTAGAGCTTTCACAGACTGAGGGAAGCGGACTACATGTAGAAACAGTACAGTCAGCTCTGACAGTCATCTTGAAATTTGTCATTGGTGGTCTGACCAGCGTCATCTTGATTGTTTTAAGTACAACTTGCCTGGCCCGTTTGTTCCCATTTCCTTGAGGCTAATTCTTGGAACTGTGGCAGCTTATGTCATGGTTACAATCTCGTCATAACGTAGTTAACTTCTCCCATGTGGTAAGGGTTTCAGTATCTATAAGACAGCTCACAGGATATGCCTCAGAATATTCTATAATCCTTAAGAAGGAACTGGGACTTCCCTGATAGCTCAGTTGGTAAAGAATCCATCTGCAATGCACAAGACCCCGGTTCAATTCCTGGGTCAGGAAGATCTGCTGGAGAAGGGATAGGCTACCCACTCCAGTATCCTTGGGCTTCCCTTGTAGTTCAGCTGGTAAAGAATCTGCCTGCAATTCAAGAGATCCCGATTTGATCCCTGGGTTGGGAAGATCCCCTGGAGGAGGGAAAGTCCACCCACTGCAGTATTCTGGTCTGAAGAATTCCACGGACTGTATAGTCCATGGGGTTTCAAAGAGTCAGACACGATTGAGCGACTTTCACTTTCACTTAAGAAGGAACTAAATGTCCTTGATTATGTTTAATGACTAAACTATTATTATTTGGTCTCCTTTGACTGTTTTCCTTTGTTTTAACTGTTTTCCTTTGTTTTTGCATTTTCTATGGACAAGTCATTACTCACTACTGTGAGTAAAACTTATCTTTTGGCTAAACTTTTTCCACAAGCAGAAAGCAGGCTGAGGACATGGGGTACAAGGACCATAGAGTCCTTGAAAGGCCCTTGAAAGGACCTTCATTTCAAGAGGAACCAAGAGAGCCTCTTAAAAGTTTAACACCATGGAAACTTTTACAAGATCATACTTTTAAAGCTCTGGCACTGAATTTACTTACAGGAAATCTATTCTAAAGAAAATAATTTATTGTACTCTCAGTGTTGGTAATCACAATACATGTCAGAAATAATTTCAATTCCAATAGAAAGGGGTTGGTTAAAGAGATTATACCTATACAAGTCAACCATTAAAAATGTATTCTAGATTAGCACTTCCTTATAGAAATATAACCCACCACCAAGAAGTTCAAACATGATCAAACCTCTAGATCTAATCACCAATTTATAGAAAATTCAGAAGGCAGAGAAATATGTTAAATGACAGCAAGGCAATGCAATCAGGAGAATTCAGAATGTAACTATTCTACACAAACTTAGTTTATTCTCCAACAAGAAAAAAACACAAGAAAAAAAAAAAAAGACTAAGTGGGAACATATAGAGAAAAAGACAGGATATATGTGAACCAAATGCAATGGGTAGACTTTTTTTGAATCCTGAATCCTTTTCTCAAACATACAATTTTTTTTTTAAAAAAGGTCATTTATGAGGCAACTGGAGAAGGTGAACACTGCAGCCATGTGATATTAATGAATGATCACAACTTTGTGGGTTTTTTTAAGAGTCCCAATCTTTTAGTACTGAAATGTTTATGGATAAAATATAATATTTGTAATTTGTTTTTTAAAACTCCATGGCAGAGGAGAGTAAGAAGTACAGAATTGGTGATTATTGAATATGGGTGATAGGTGTAGAAAATTTATGATAGTATTTATGCTTTTTTATACAGTTTGAAATTTTTCATAATACTAACTTTATAAAAATCATGTTGTAGAGGAAATCTAGTATCATGGAAATGCTTATGGCATATTACATAAAAGAGGGGGTTGCATCTTAAGTCCCTTATGATCTCATTTTTGTAACTATGTATATGTCAGAAAAGTCTGCAAAATTATATGAACCAAAATGACTGATGAACTATGATTAATTCTGAGTGACTGAATTACAGTGATTTATACTTTTAGTATGTTTACTGCTATACAGTTTTACAATAATCATTATTATTCTTACAAGCATAAAATAACAATGAATATATTTAAAATTAGAAAAAATATTTCTAATTTTATATCTCAGGGAAGCCTAATTGCTGCACTGCAGTCAGTCCATGGAGTCAATAAGAGCTGGACACGACTGAGCGACTGAACAAGAAAAAAATATGAATAATTTAATTTGCACAGAAAAGTTATGGAAAGATAGTCCTAGGATTTGGGGCCTTCTTGTGTTTTCCTAATTCACTGAAAAGAGTAAAATTTGTTATAGAAAGGAATTTAGAACAAAGAAATGTCGGCTTTATTTTAGGGCATTGAAATGGTTCTGATTACCACCTTCAATGTGGAGTGGGGGGATGCCATTTCCCATACCACCAACAGGCAATTCTCCATGACACCAGCTGTGTATTCTACAATGTAACTCAATTCTGACACCATCTACTTGAGGTAATGTCAGATCCCACAAGCGAAGGGGTCAGTCTCACAAAACTGTTCCCACCCTACTTCAGATGCCAGTCTTAAGCCAAGGTTACCACTTGTGCTTCTGACTGACCAGCTATAGACTGAAACTTCCCAGTTACCCTCTCCTAATGTTCAGCTAATTTGCTAGAGTGGCTCACCGAACTCAGAGAAACATTCTACTTATTAGATTACCAGTTTATTATAAAATGATACATCAGGACCATCCAGATGAAGACATGCAACAAGGCAAGGTATGGGGAAAAGAGAATAGAATTCCCATATCCTCTCCAGGCATGCTACTCTCCCAGAAGCTCCACGTATTCACCAATCTGGAAGATCTCTCAACATCATACTTTGGGGATTTTTTATGGAGGCTTTATCACAGAGGCATGATAGATCATTAACTCCATTTTCAGCCCTTCTCACTTCTCAAGACAATCAGGGGTGGGGCTGAAAACTCCAAGCTTCTAATCATGGCTTGGTCTTTCTGGTTGGCCAGCCCTCACCCAGGAATCATCCAGGAACCCACACAGAGTCACATTATCAGAACAAAGACACTCCTATCACTCAGGAAACTACAAGGGTTTCAGGAACCCTGTATCAGGAACCAGGGTCAAAGACCAACTACTAGACCAAAAGATATTCTTAGTGCTCTGATCACTTTGGAAACTCCAAGAGTTTTATAAGCTCTGTGCCAGAGACAAAAACAAAATCTATATTTATTGCTATAAATCATAATATTACAGACATTTTAAGAAAATGTTTGAATACCTACCAATTTATGTACTACCAATTTATGTACTCTATCTCTGTATGAAGTTGAACCATTCCCTGATAGACCTGATTTCTGTTCTTGAATGGAGGACCTCCTTGATGTGGGACAAGTCAATTGCTCCTGACTGAGTCTCAGTTTCTTCAGCTTTAACTCATGTTTTTCATGTGCTCAAAGGAGAGATCCAAGTGTACTGAAAGGCTTTATACAAATGTGAGGAGGTGGTAAGTGGCTGGTCCCCTCCTAACAATTGTATCATCACATGTTAAGGGGAAAGAAAAGCTAAACACTGGAGGCAGGTGAACACTTGAGTAAGATAAAACTAATTTCTCTCCCAGTCATTTTTTCCAAGTTGGCCTCATGATAGCAGCTTGGAGGTTTCAAGATGGAGGTCCCAGAGGCATGATAGAATGGGGAGGGGATGCTGTGTGCTGTTGCTAAAAACATAAGAGGGACACATCAAGACACAACTACTGCTAATAACATGCACCCAGCACTGTGTATGGGCTTCCCAGGTGGCATAGTGGTAAAGAATCTGCCTGCCAATGCAAGAGACATGGGTTCAATCCCTGGGTCAAGAAGATCCCCTGGAGGAGGAAATGGTAATCCACTCCAGTATTCTTGCCTGGATAATCCCATGGGCAGAGAAGTCTGATGTGCTACAGTCCATGGGGTCATGAAGAATTGGACATGACTAAGTGACTGAGCATGCGCAACACTGAATACAGTCATTAATCCTCAACAATAATCCTATGAGACAATTATTATTTTATTGTTATTATTAAAAAACAATTATTATTTTTATTGTTCAGAAAACTGAGGTTTCAAAGAGGTGAAGTTACTTGCCCAGTGTAACATAGCTGCAAAGTGACAAAGCCAGGTCAATTCCCCAATTATGCCTGATCCCAAAACTGATAGAAATTCTTAAACACTAGTCTCTATGGCATCACTAGAGGTAAAAACTGTGCAATGTCAAGAGTATTCCCTGGGTTTCAAGATGTTAGATGGCTCCTTGCATCCCACAAAGGTGCCTTTTTATATGTCCCCATGTTTGTCCAGACTAATTTGCAAAATGTAGAAACCCACTACCAAAGCAAAAAAAAAAAAAGCTTGAACTAGCTAACTGGCTCAAGGAGCAGTGCAGGTGTGAAGTTGTGCTCTATAGTGAAGAGAACCAAAAACTGAGTGTGGATTCTCTCTAATGTCATTCTGTCTCTACTTCCCTGTTGGCATCATGTGCTTCTACAAAAGATTGGCTTTACCCAAAATAAAGAGAACATGGCCATGGTGGCTCCAGAGCTACCTTCTTAGAGAAACACTTTCTACAAAAAAGTAAAGTTGCTCTATCATGTCCACTTAGAAAAATGCTTGCATGAATACAATACTGTGAATACAGGGCTGTGTTTGTTATTCTGTTGGCCACCATGTATTTATTTTTCTAGTTTCTAGAATATTTGCTCTGGTTGGCTCTCAAGGAACTTAGAATGTAGTGGGAGATATAAATAAAGGCGTTGTATAAAGCAAGAACAACTAACTTAGTCTTTGAGGATTAGAGAAAACTTTCTGGAGTGGAAGTATTCTGAATGAGCTAGAATTTGGTCCAGCAGCATGTGATACAAAACACAAAACTACAGTGGATTAAACTAGTTAAAATTTACTTTTACCTTACATAAAAGCCTTGAGGAAAGTAATTCAGTGCTGGTATGGTGTTTTTACTTCTCTCTTGTTTTTCTACCAATCTCAGCATGAGGTCTCTGTGGTCCAAAATGGCTACTCAGATTCCAGCCATCACTTGCATATTCCTGCCAATAGAAAGGAAAAAGGGACAAAGAAAGGGCTAACCTCTCTCTTTGAGGGTATTTTATGGAAGTTGCACGTGAAAGTTCCATTGACATCTTATAGTCAAGAACCTTAGGTACTTGATACCACACCTTGCTTCAAGAGATGAAACATAGCTAAAACTACAGGGTTCTATTACTTGAAAAGAAAAGCAATCATTAGGAGAAAATTGGCAGATATCTAAACTGAGATATGAAGAATGATTAGCAATTAAAATGGGAGGCTTCAAAAATTGTCCAGAAAGAGGTACTGGTGTGTTTCCTTTGCAGGAAGGGTCACCATGCAGCACTTTTCTTTCCACGTGCTCTGTTCAACATCCTTCACATTGTGACCCAAAGTCCAATCTAAGAATGAGACTGCTTGCTTTAGCCATTCAGTCCTCAGATGTAAAATGACCTCTAAAATGACATAAAAACCCAACATATCACTGAAATTATGGCTGCTCAAAGTACCCGTTCCCCTAGTCTGTAAGAGTGCTCACTGTGAAATCTTATCATTAAACCTTACTAGGACAAATTACTGAAACCAATTTGGAAGAAACTGCAATCCTAACTCTTTCATGTGATTATGGCCTACCTGTCTGAAGCAATATTATGTAAACATGAAAGGTCATCATTTACGAAGCTATACAATATGAAAAACAGCTCATGATAAAATATTGAGGAAATGCAAATTTGTGTATATGCAAAATTGTGTATGTGTTGTGATTACAATTGTGTGAAAATGTGTGTATATGGGCAAATATAGAAAGACCATCATAAAATAAAAACAATTATTGGATGGATCACAGATGATTTCTTCTCTGAAAATTCCCTTTAGCATAGTTACATTGTTTTCATGGCAAGATTTTAAATGCCTTGCAAACTTTACAGGGTGTCAAAGATAAGAGTGCTGAAGAATAGCTTGAAGTGCTTATTAAGAATGAAAATTCCCAGGTTCTAGCCAGAGAAATTCTGATTCTATAGATACAGGGAATGGCTGCATTTTTAACAAGGATCCCAGATTATTTTGGTGGAAGCAGTGTACTGACCACATCTGTAAAACACCATCATAGCTAGTATCTCAGAGATACTTTAAAAAACTATAGTTAGAATATTAGGTGTACCCAAACAGCCCAGATTTGCATTGTACTAAAGACTCTGGGGGGTGCTTCCCTGGTGGTTTAGATGGTAAAGAATCTGCATGCAGTGCAGGAGACCCAGGTTCAATCCCTGGGTCAGGAAGATCCCCTGTGGAAGGGAATGGCTACTCACTCCAGTATTCTTACCTGGAGAATTTCATGGACAGAGGAGCAAAGGGCCCTTATGCTGGGAAAGATTGAAGGCAGGAGGAGAAGGGAACAACAGAGGATGAGACAGTTGGATGGCATCACCGACTCAATGGAGAGTTTGAGCAAGCTCCCGAAGATGGTGAAGGACAGGGAAGCCTGGCATGCTGTAGTCCATGGGGTCACCAAGAGTCATACACAACTGAGCAACTGAACAACAACAAAAGACTCTGGCCAATATTCCACTATCATTCTTGGGGAAACGGTAAAAAAGTTTAAAACAGAGACTCCATATTCACAAAAATGCTTTCACTCTCTGGTTTATAAAGTGAAATATCACTAAAAGGTACAGCTTTGATCCTTTTTCTTTTGTCTTCCAAGTAAGATTGAAGCTGTCTGATAAAAGCACCCCAGGTACTAATAGCTATGTGTCTCCAGTTCTCTTACAGGCTCTATGCATCCTGGCACTTACCCCACGCCTTTCAAATAGGCCTGACACAAGTTCAGCTATAATCTGCTTTTGTGAGTGAAGTTCAGTGATTTCAAACTCTACAATTGCATAGCACAACATGCGTTAAGTGTAGATCTACATAGATTCAGATGATCCAATATTCACTTTAATCATTAGAATGTTCAGCTTATCTCAATTTGCCCAGGAATTTCCTGCTTTTAGCACTGGTCCTAGCTCCTCCCCTCCCCGCAACCTCGCCCCTCAGTTCTGAGCAAACCAGGATGGTTGGTCATCCTATACATTTCCACTTGTTGTGACCCAAGTGATTATGCACAGCTTAAAAGAAAAGATCCTTTCCAGGAGGGGTTATCAGCCTCCACAGTCCGTGTCCGACACAACACAGGCAAAAACATAGCTTTTGGAAGCTCCTTCTTTGAAAAAACAATACATATAAAGTGCTGTTCATTATTTTTTAGAAACAAAACATTTCCTGAAGTGGTTTCAGAGGAGCCAGAGGTATAAAAGTATAACAAACAGTCCTCCTCCTACATCTCCATCTTGGCTTTTCCTGCAAGCATTCATCATTTAGTGAGAAGTTAACTAAGATTCCTATGTGTTATGCATCAGAAAGAAGACATGTAGGGTTAGGTCAGGCAGTTAGAAGGAAGAAGGTAGAGATAAAGGGTAAATCTGTCTAGAGGATGTGGAACTTCTCATCAAGGAGAATTAGAAAGTAACTTGCTTACAGAAAAGTAGTTTTATACTTGAAGCCCTTGGAATCTCTCTAAAATCCTAAAACGTTAAGATGATTCAGAACGCTGGAGAAGGATGTTCCTCAGTAGAATCTATCCTAACACATAGGCTAGATTTTTCAGACTAACACTGTTCACCTCAAAATTATATCTCTTTAAAATACTGCAAGTTGTGCATAGAATCCCCAGAACTTCATTTTGAAATCGAATGATAAAAGTTCCAAACTAGTACTTCCAAAAGTACTTGTATTTTTGGCTCAGAAATAATCCTTCTGACAGCTGGTTTTCACTGTGAAAAATATACGTATATGGGAATTTAACACATTTGTCCACTTGAAGCTTTGGATGCAGTATCCACTTTCATTAAAAAGCCAGTTTAGTGGACAATCGAAATTTATAACAACTCTAAGTTTCAGCTCTTCAATCTTTTAAGACCATCAGATACTTAATGCAGAAAACAGTTTAATGAGCCACCACCTTCTCTCAGTAAAGGATTTAAGGATTTTTCCAGTTAATGCAGAAAACCAAATTGGAAACCAGCAATTGAAAACTGAAGCAACCAACTATAAGTAGCATTTTCCAGAGTGGATTCTGTTAGACATTATGTTAAAACAAACAAATAGCAAAAAGTATACTTAAGCTAAGGTAGAATAGCACAAGATAAACTGAGGTCAACATACTTCTTCATGGCAAGATTTTGGAGAAGCAAGCAGGGGCTACTCTCCAGTTGTGGTGCATGGGCTTCTCACTGCAGTGGCAGTCACTATTGTGGCAGAGAACGAGCTCTAGGTGTGCAGGCTTCAGTAGTTTGGTGCATGGGATGTGGGATCCCCATAGCATGTGGGAGCCTCCTGGACCAGGATCGAACCAGTGCCCCTTGCATTGCAAGGTGGATTCTTAACCACTCAAACACCAGAGAAGCCCCTACAATTTATAACAGGAATGAACAAGGCATTGAAACCTATTAGAATGCACTTGTGGTTTCCAGCTTAGAGAATTTCACTATGACAACTTGGAGAAGTAAATGAATTCATTCCTAGGGCAGCACTCTGTTTAGTCTATAGGGTCTCTAGTCAGAGCTAACAATGGTTTGAAGAGCTATAAATGAGCAGATATGGGCATTTGTATCTAGGCATGCTTAACTGCTACAGGATATTGTTTCACCTAAGAGATACCCATATTTCCCAGCCCAAATTATACTGTAGATCTATAAACCATCTAACTGACTTATGTTCCCAGCATTAAGGAAGAGGAGAGAGAAGATTAAAAAAGGGCTGCCCTGACTCAACAGTCATTAAAATGAAGATTAGGGGGTTAGAATTTGCCATGCAGGACTAGGCTAAAGACAGATAGTTCGAAAACACTGAACCATGCTCTATATTATTCCACTGCCTTACAAAGGCATTCCCCCAACCAATTTGTAAGAACAAGTTCTGTTGGAAACACCGTCCCACACCTCTCAGAACGGCTATCACCAAAAAGTCTACAAATAACAAATGTTAGCACAGATGTGCAGAAAAGGAAACCCTAGTCAGACGGCGCTAGTGGTAAAAACCCGCCTACCAATGCAGGAGACATAAGAAATGCGGGTTCGATCCCTGGGTCAGGGAGATCCCCTGGAGAAGGAGACAGCAACCTACTCCAGTATTCTTGCCTGGAGAATCCCATGGACAGAGAAGCCTGGTGGGCTACAATCCATGGGGTCGCAAAGAGTCGGACGTGACTGAAAGCAAATTAGCACATACTACACTATTGGTAGAAACGTGAACTGGTAAAGGCACTGTGGAAAACAGTATGAAGGTTCCTCAAAAAACTAAATATAGAGGCACTATATGACCCAGCAATTCCACTCCTGGGTATATACCCAAAGAGAATGAAAACGTTAATTTGAAAAGAAACATGCACCCCAGTGTTCACAGCAGCATTATTGACAATTGTCTATCAATACATGAATGGATAAGGATACTCAGGCACACATATACACACACAAAATGGAATATTACTGAGCCATAAAAAAGAATGAAATTTAGCTATTTGCAACAACATGGATGGAGTTGGAGAGTATTATGCTTTTTTTTTTTTGGCTGTGCCATGCAGCATGCAGGATCTTAGTTCCCTGATCAGGGATCAAATCCATGCCCCCTGTAGTGGAAGCCCACAGTCCTAACTACTGGACTGTCAAGTAATTCCTTATTATGCTGAGTGAAATTAGTCAAATAGAGAAAGACAAATTCTGTATGTTTTCACTTACATGAGGAATCTAAAATATAAAACAAATGAATATAGCAAAACAGAAATAGGTTCACAGATATTGAGAACAAACTAGTGGTTACCAGTGAGGAGAAGGTTTGGCAGAGGGGCAAAATAGGGATGGGGGTTAAGAGGTACAAACTACCATGTATGAAATAAGCTACTGGATATAGTGTACAGAACAAAGAATATACCCAGTATTTTATAATAACTTTAAATGGAGTATAATCTATAAAAACACTGAATCACTATGTTGTACATCTAGTACTAATTAATATAATATTGTAAATGAGCTATATATACTTCAGTAAAAAAGAGTAAGTTACTCTAAACCCAGTATAGTGACTAAGGTGTTATTAAAATGAGATGGGATAAAATGGCTCAAACTCACATACAATGGTGTAGATATCTGTCGGGTGTAGACATTAAATGTGCTGTAGTTCCAAGATGAAGTTACATGTTCATTCTCTACCAAGAAATTCAAGTTTTGGTCCTTAACCACATTCACATGACACTGCACAGAGTAATAATAAATATAAAATGTGAAAATAAAAATTTTCATATTTCATGGGAAAAGGAAATGCTACATACAATAAGTCTATGGTTGATGAAATATATTACATTAACAGCCTTTGCTTAAGGGACAAATACAGGTTTAGCAAAGGAAGAAGTTGGAAGCTTAAAACAGGTTTCCATACACAACTTCCAGGCAGTTTTAAGCAAAAAAAAAAAAAAATCTCAATGTGCATAAATTTTACAGATCATTGAGGGAAAGGTGTCTTGGTCTGTGGTTGCTTCTGATCATCAATTCACTTTGTGTCTTGTATTAATAGATCTCTCCTACCCTGATCCCAGCTCTGGCGGTTCTGATCCAGTTCTAATATGGTTCTCTCTGTTCACAAGTGGGTATTTACCAAGAGGTCACATTGCAAACAGAATTCTTTTGCTCATTGTGAATTAAACAAATCCCACGTGCTCTTGAATAAACTCTATGGTTTTAAAGACAACTGCCTGAACCAAATTTGGAAGAGCTATTCCACTGAGGGGAGTGCTTAAGTCATAGGTACAATCTGTAAAGAGTTTGGAAATGGCATCAGAATATGTGCACACCATCTTCGTTGATACAAGTTCAAGTAAGCTAATAGGATCTGTACAATTCTAGAGACTATTAAGTAAAAATAAGTATCTGCATGTGGTATGGACACCATTCTCATTTGAAAAATACTTGTTTGGCTTATTTCTATCCCCTAAACAGAAAACATCCAACAAGAACAATTTTCTCTATGTTTATTTAATTATAACAAAAGTAGAATAATGCACACCAAATGGAAATATATCCAAAAAAGATGATAAAAATGTTTAGGAACAGAAATGACTAATTTAGTTGAAGTAATTACTCAGGTTCCATTCAAACACATTTGCAACTTATAATTGGTTATTAGTGTAAATTAAATTTAGTAACTGAGTCCCAATTTACTACTAAAAGTTATCAAAATACTTTCAAAATGTTACATAAAAACTGAAATATCCATAAATATTACATCACCAAACAAAAAAGTCATATAAAGAAAAATAAATGTGTCCTGAGATAAAATACAAATCACACTTATGACAGATTATATACTCCCTTTCCTCTCACATATAATTGTGAGGATTCAGTATTTTGCACATTCCAAGATAAAGTAATGATAATATATGCTGATGCAAATTTCAGCTATAAAAATAAACTACTTCATATCTTAAATATTCCTATGATGAAACATCAGACTCTACTTTCACTAATCAAAACTTTATGAAGGCATAAATTGCATTTGGTTTTGACTCCTCAAATCATGGCGGAAAACTCTCAGCAAAGCATTCTAGGCTTTTTTTTCTCACACCAAGTGACCCAGAATATATTTTAAGAAATGTTTATTTTCTGTGCATATTTGTTTTAAAATTATAAATTCCTGAGCACTTTTTCTTCTTCCTCCTCATCACTGTCAGTGACATTGACTTGCTGGATACTAGAGGGAGTTGATGTCGGGGCTGTGAAGACATTCTCCAAGGCTCCAATGTCCAGCTGAGGCATGGGATTTAAGTATTCTTCCCCACTGTGGCTATGACTGTTATAGTAGGAAGTCCCATCCATGTTCTCACAACTTCGAGAATCTTCACTGTGAGTGCATTCATCTGGGTAGTCTCTAAAAGGATAGTCTCTATTTAAAGCTGAAAACATAGCCTCGTGTTTTTGGTACCTGTCTTCATAATAACCAAGGCATTCTGGCACTGAACTTGGAAAATTTCCATAGCCAAAGGGAGGTCGACTATAAGGGCACGTGCTGTAGCAGAAAGACAAAAAAGGAATTATATCATACATTGCCCACATGTTGTCTTGTGTGCTGATTAACTGAGCAAGTTTAACTACACCATCTTTGGAGCCTACAGAGCTCCCAAGACAACTTTTTGCAACCACTTCACATATTCATCCACATGTTGCCTAGTCCTAACATAAAAATAATTGGCAAAGTAAGCTTGTAACTATTATCTCTCATCAGCCTTAGACTTCTTATCTTTTGGTAGCCTCAATAAAAGAAAAATTATTAACAGTTATCTGGTCCTTTCTCTCACAATGCTTTATGCCATGTAAGGTTTTAGAAATGCAGGCACCTGTTGTGCTTGCTTAAAAACTGACACTTGGTAAGCAGTGTAACAATTGTTCTTACTACTATCTGAAACAAACCTTATGGTGGGGGAAATGTGAAACTGGTGGACACCAAGAATTCTTGGGGGTGGAGGGAGGGCACTTAGATATAACAATTTAACTTTTAAATCCACATTCAGTAATGAATTATATTAAAAACACTCAATACTAGAATGACTTAGAACTGATATTAAACTGTAATTTTTGAGACTGTTTCTTAAAAAAGGAAAAATTTGGAGAATGGGGATATGAAGAATTGAAAAGATTATTTTGCTGTTTTACAAACCAATGGTTATTCTTTTAAGGCAAATCTAAAATTGTGCCATTCAAGCTCACTTGTCAGGTTTTTTAAAAAAGTATTACTCTCCTCTTCAAAGGCACAAAACAGGAATCATAGGAAGAGATATACAGAAAAGTCTATCCAAAATTTGCCTGGACTCATGGACTCCATCTAGTGACAGATAAGCATTAGTCATGGCAACCAACTCCAGTACTCTTGCCTGGAAAATCCCATGGACGGAGGAGCCTTGGTGGGTTGCAGTCCTTGGGGTCGCTAGGAGTCGGGCACGACTTCACTTTCACTTTTCACTTTCCTGCATTGGAGAAGGAAATGGCAACCCACTCCACTGTTCTTGCCTGGAGAATCCCAGGAACAGGGGAGCCTGGTGGGCTGCTGTCTATGGGGTCACACAGAGTCAAACACGACTGAAGCGACTTAGCAGCAGCAGCAGCAGCAGCAGCAGTGTCTGTCTCTGTGACATCATGGACTATATATATATATAGCCCACCAGGCTCTTCTCTCCACGAATTCTCCAGGCAAGGATACTGGAGTGGGCTGCCATTTCCTCCTCCAGGAGTGACAAGATAATGTAAGTATGATTGCCATGCTCATTAACAAAACCCAAGACAAGCTGGGTGTTTCATTTCATGCTCCCACTTCTCTTTTGAAGGTTAACTTTGTTTCCTTCCCTTTAAAAATGTAAGTACAACTAATAGACTACAATCTCAAATTCTTTGGAAATACAGGGTTTCTTCAGTGGTGGTGTTCTACCCCCAAATCTTCAAGTGCTAGAGATTTTACCCAGGTTCAACATTACAAATATGAAGCATAGCTTCTGAAATGTTTCAGATTTCCATTCCTACTGCCACATCCTCATTCAGGCATTTTAATTTAATATATATGTCCTGAATGCATAGTACTGGAAATTATTAATACTATGACTTAGCTCCTTAGCTCTTCCACCTTTATGTCTCTCCATCTGCTGGATTCCACAAATACTTCATATTCCACAAATATTCCACAAAGTTCAGTCCCTCAGTCGTGTCTGACTCTTTGCGACCCCATGGACTGTAGCACGCCAGGCCTCCCTGTCCGTCACCAACTCCCAGAGTTTACTCAAACTCATGTCCATTGAGACGGTGATGGCATCCAACCATCTCATCCTTTGTTGTCCCATTTTCTGCCTGCCTTCATTCTTTCCCAGCATCAAGGTCTTTTCAAATGAGTCAGTTCTTCACATCAGGTGGCCAAAGTATTAGAGTTTCAGCTTCAGCATCAGTCCTTCCAATGAATATTCAGGACTGATTTCCTTTAGGATGGACTGGTTGGATCTCCTTGCTATCTAAGAGACTCTCAAGAGTCTTCTCCAACACCACAGTTCAAAAGTATCAATTCTTTGGCACTCAGCTTTCTTTATAGTCCAAGTCTCCCAATAAGGAGTTCATGATCTGAGCCACAGTCAGCTCCTGGTCTTGTTTTTGCTGACTGTATAGAGCTTCTCATCTTTGGATGCAAAGAATATAATCAATCTGATTTCGGTATTGACCATCTGGTAATGTCCATGTGTAGAGTCTTCTCTTGTGTTGTTGGAAGAGGGTGTTTGCTACGACCAGTGTGTTCTCTTGGCAAAACTCTATTAGCCTTTGCTCTGCTTCATTCTGTACTCCAATGTCAAATTTGCTTGTTACTCTAGGTGTTTCTTGACTTCCTACTTTTGCATTCCAGTCCCCTAGAATGAAAAGGACATCTTTTTGGGGTGTTAGTTCTAGAAAGTCTTGTAGGTCTTCATAGAATCATTCAACTTCACATTCTTCAGCATCACTGGTCAAGGTGTAGACTTGGATTATTGTGATATTGAATGGATATTTCCCTTACAAATAGCTGAGAAAAGAAGAGAAGGGAAAGGCAAAGGAGAAAAGGAAAGACATACCCATTTGAATTCAGAGTTCCAAAGAACAGAAAGGAGAGATAAGAAAGCCTTCCTCAGTGATCAATGCAAAGAAATAGAGGAAACCAATAGAATGGGGGAAAGACTAGAGATCTCTTCAAGAAAATTAGAGATACCAAGGGAACTTTTCATGCAAAGATGGGCACAATAAAGGACAGAAATGGTATGGACCTAACAGAAGCAGAAGATATTAAGAATAGGTGGCAAGAATACACAGAAGAACCATACAAAAAAGATCTTCACGACCCATATAATCACGATGGTGTGATCACTCACCTAGAGCCAGACATCCTGGAATGCGAAGTCAAGTGGGCCTTAGAAAGCATCACTACACACAAAGCTAGTGGAGGTGATGGAATTCCAGTTGAGCTATTTCAAATCTTAAAAGATGATGCTGTGAAAGTGCTACACTCAATATGCCAGCAAATCTGGAAAATGCAGGAGTGGCCACAGGACTGGAAAAGGTCAGTTTTCATTCCAATCCCAAAGAGAGGCAATGCCGAAGAATGCTCTAACTGCAGAACAATTGCACTCATCTCACACGCTAGTGAAGTAATACACAAGATTCTCCAACCCAGGCTTCAACAGTATGTGAACCGTGAACCTCCAGATCTTCAAGCCGGATTTAGAAAACGCAGAGGAACCAGAGATCAAATTGCCACATCGGGTGGATCATCGAAAAAGCAAAAGAGTTCCAGAAAAACATCTGCTTCTGCTTTATTGACTACGCTAAAGCCTTTGACTCTGTGGATCACAACAAACTGTGGAAAATTCTTAAAGCTATGCGAATACCAGACCACCTTACCTGCCTCTTGAGAAATCTGTGTGCAGGTCAGGAAGCAACAGTTAGAACTGGACATGGAACAACAAACTGGTTCCAAATAGTGTAAGGAGTACATCAAGGCTGTATATTGTCACCCTGCTTATTTAACTTACATGCAGAGTACATCTTGAGACATTCTGGGCTGTATGAAGCACAAGCCGGAATCAACATTGCCAGGAGAAATATCAATAACCTAAGATATGCAAATGACACCACCCTTATGGCAGAAATGGAAGAAGAACTAAAGAGCCTTTTGATGAAAGGGAAAGAGGAAAGTGAAAAATTGGCTTAAAACTCAACACTCAGAAAACTAAGGTCATGGCATCCGGTCCCATCACTTCATGGCAAATAGATAGGGAAACAGTGGAAACAGTGACAGACTTTTTTTTCTTGGGCTCCATGATCACTGCAGATGGTGACTGCAGCCATGAAATTAGAAGAAATTTCTAATTTCTTGCTTGCTCTTTGGAAGAAAAGGTGTGACCAACCTAGACAGCATATTAAGAAGTAGAGACATTACTTTGCCAACAAAGGTCCCTCTAGTCAAAGCTATCGGGAGAAGGCAACGGCACCCCACTCCAGTACTCTTGCCTGGAAAATCCCATGGATGGAGGAGCCGGGTAGGCTACAGTCCATGGGGTCGCTAACAGTCAGACACGACTGAGAGACTTCACTTTCACTTTTCCCTTTCATGCACTGGAGAAGGAAATGGCAACCCACTCCAGTATTCTTGCCTGGAGAATCCCAGGGACAGCGGAGCCTGATGGGCTGCCGTCTATGGGGTCACACAGAGTCGGACACGACTGAAGCGACTTAGCAGCAGTAGCAGCAGCAGTCAAAGCTATGGTTTTTCCAGTAGTCATGTATGGGTGTGACAGTTTGACTATAAAGAAAGCTGAGTCCTAAAGAATTGATATTTTGAACTGTGGTGTCTGAGAAGACTCTTGAGAGTCCCTTGGACTGCAAGGAGATCCAACCAGTCCATCCTAAAGGAAGATCAGTCCTGAATATTCATGGGAAGGACTGATGCTGAAGCTCCAATACTTTGGCTACCTGATGCGAAGAACTGACTCATTTGAAAAGACCCTGATGCTGGGAAAGATTGAAGGCGGGAGGAGAAGGGGACGACATAGGATGAGATGGTTGGATGGCATCACTGACTCAATGGACATGATTTTGAGCAAGCTCTGGGAGTTGGTGATGGACAGGGAAGCCTGGCATGCTGCAGTCCATGGGGTAGCAAAGAATCAGATATGACTGAGCGACTGAACTGAACTAGGTGTTTTTTGGTAGTTTTTAACTAGTTGAGGAAGTTTCCCTATATTCCTAGTTTGCTGGAATATTTCATGTTCAACATGAAGTGGTGTTCATTCTTGTCAAATGCTTTTTTCTGGGTCTACTGAAAAGATTGTGTAGTTTTGTTCCTTATTCTAATTCATATGGTATATTACATTAAGCAATTTTCAAATCTCTTGATTTTCAAACAACTCACAATCCTGGAATAAATCTAAGTTGTTTATGGTGTATAATCCTCTTGTTATTCTGCTGAATTCAGTTTGCTAGTATTTTGTTGAGGATTTTTCTCTCAAAGAGATACTGACCTGTAGTTTTTCCTTCTTGTGTTTGTCTTTCTCTGATGTTTGCTATCAGAGCAATACTGACCTCATGGAATGAGCCCCTTCTATTTTTTGAAAGAGTTTGTCTATAAGGTGTTTAGTGTAGATAACATATATTAAGATCTCGATTTTTATCCAATTATACAATTTATGTCTTTATTTAATCATAACAGTTAATGTGATTTATGTCTGCCACTTTAGTTTTTGTTTTCTATGTGTCTCATATTTTCCTTTTTGCCTTGTATTCCTTCTTTACTGCACGAAGTAAATATTGCCCATTGTAACTTTTTAGTACCTTTAACAACTTATCCACTATTTCCTTGGTGGTTGCTCTAAGCGTTAATCATATACATCTTACCCTATCAGAATCAATTTCAGATTTTTACTAACTTAATTCCAATAAATACAGAATGTTGCTTGTATATAGGTATTTCTTCTTCTTCCTTTTTGTACTATTATTGTTATATAAATTAAAGCTATATGTGTTCTAAAACCAGCAATATATTGGTATGATTATTACTTTATATAATTTTATGCCTATTAAATAAACTTACAGAAAGAAAAGCAAATATATATTCTGAAGTTTCTTTTTTTTCACTTTTATTTATTTTCTTAAGTTTTGGCTGCACCTCATAGCATGCAGGATCTTAGTTCCCCGATCAGGAACTGAACCCAAGCCTCCTGCAGTAGAAGTATGGAGTCCTAACCAATGGATTGTCTGTCAGGGAAGTCCCTGAAGTTTGTTATATTCACCTTCTTATGCATTACTGATGGTTCTCTTAATTTGTCCCTGTGGATTCAAGTTTCCATCTGCTATCATTTCCTTACTCCAAAACAATTTTGCCTCCATCTACCTCCTTCTGCTTTTATTATCAAATATACTACATTTCTATACATTATGGTCCCCAAAATTATTATTTGCATATTTTATATAATTGCTTTTAAAACCAGTCAAAAGAAGATTCATACTGCCTTTATGCTGTCTTTATAGTATTTTTTATTAACTTTTATTAGAATATAGTTGATTTACAATGTTGTTTGTAAATTATAGCTAGTTTCTGCTATATAGGAAAGTGAAACAGTTTTACATATATATATATATATATATATATATATATATATATATATCCACTCCATTTTAGGTTTCCTATACTATCTTTTGTAACTGTATTTTTACCTTTACTGGGGCTCTTCGGTATTTTGCTTGTTTTTATCCCAACTACTGTTAGAGATCATTTACTTTCAGCCTGAAGAACTCCCTTTAGTATTTCTCATAATGCAAATGTGCTAGCAATCTCAGTTTTGGATTATCTGAGAAATGTCTTTACCTTGGCTTCATTTTTGAAAAATGGCTTCACTAAATATAAGATTCTTAGTTGACTGGGGTTTCTCTTCAGTACTTCAAATATATATTCTAGCCTCCGTTGCTTCTGATAGAAAGTCAGGTGTTAATTTTATTGAGCCTCCCTGTACATGATATGAGTGTCTATCTGCCTGTCTCTCTCACTTTCTCTTTGGCTTCAGATTTCAGTATTTTACTATGATGTGGCCATCTGTGGATCTCTTGGTTTTTAGACAATTCACAATTCATTACATTTCTTAAATGCATAATATTTTTTATAAAATATGAGAAGTCTTCAGCTATTATATCTTCAAATACTTTCCGCTTTTCCTCTCCTCCCTTCTGATATTTTTATATATACATTGGTGCACTTAATGATGACTGTTTTGATGCTCTGTTCATTTTTCTTCCTTCTTTTTTCTCTCTATTCGTCAGGTTGTATAATCACTACCTGTCTACTTTCAAGGTTTCTGATTCATTCTCATGTCAGTTCAAGTTTACTTTTGAGCCCCTCTAGTGAAGTTTTCATTTTGGTTATTGTGCTTTTCAATTCCAGAATTTCCATTTTGTTCTTTTTATAATTTCTATGCCTTTAATGATAGTATTTGTGAAGAGACATCATCATCACAACTTCTTTTACTTCTTTAAAAATGGTTTCCTTTAACTGTTTGAATATAGTTTTAACGTCTTGGAAGCCTATGTTAAATTTGAGATACGAGCCCTACCACAGGTAGCTTCTGTTGCTTATTTTTCTCCTCCGTGTACGAATGGTGCTTTCCTTTTCTTTGCATGTTACAACTTTTGGTTGAAAACAGGACATTTTTAGTAACTCGGGAACAATAACTTTCAGGAACTCGGGACAACAACTCTCTTTCACATTTCCAGGTCTAGTGTTTTTTTTTTTTTTTGCTTGTTTTTTGTTGACTTGAAATTTTAGTGAAGTCTATTTCCTCTGCAGTGTAAACCCTGAGTGTCACTTCTTAGAGGGCACGGATTTGGACATGAATACAGTCACCCTAGGATGATAATGGTTTTAGCAGGACTCTATCTCTTTCTTTGGTTTTTGTGTTAAGCTCTTTGACTCATTTGCCATTACATACAGCTTGAGGATTACACTCATTGCTGGCTGATTGCTCCAAGGTTTCAAAATGTCTTGGGGCAGAGACTGTTCCAGTCTGACCCAATTAAATTCAGACAGGGGTCAATTTTGAGAAGTCTCTGAAGTTTGTTCTGACTGCAGGAGGGTTCTTGGAGTTTCTTTCCCTAGTTCTTTGGTGTACTAGCTCGCATATAGTTAGAGTCTTAGTCTTAGTTCCCAGATCAGGAACCCTTACCCTTACCCCCTGCAGTGGAAGCCCAGAATCTTAACCAGTGGACCCTCAGGGAAGTCCCTAGCTTCTTGGTCTTGATTAAGTGATGCCTCTTTTATTTGCTTACCACCAGAATCTCCTTGTTTTCAAGAATGTCCTTAGGAGTGAACTACCCTACACTGTTCCAGAAAAGCCAAATTCCTTTTGGAGAGAGTTTCTGAGCTCTCTATTCTTACGGCAAAATTTCTGGTCTTATTCTGCCAGCATAGAACATCTCTTCTAAAAGTGACCTGGATCAAGGATGCTCAGGGTCACAGTACTCTCTGTCATCCGTAAGGGTTGAGTAGTTATCCTGTTAGTAGGTGCTGGGCAAATAAAAGGAACCCCCAACCTCTTGGTCACACTCACCATGAATTTAATAACCTCTTTAACTGAGAGGATGAGAAATGCTACATCTCTCTGTAAGATATTGCATCCCTTGATTAGGAGCTGAGGGGAGAGAAAGCTATCTTCTTGGCCACTCAGGGTTGGATTCCATCAAGTTAATTGAGGGTGGGAGTAAGGGATAGTATTTTTCATGGCCCAAGTGTCATAGACTCTTGCTCTGCTTACCAAGTTTTAGGATGTATTCTTGAGTAAATGTTTCCTTATCTGCTGTATGCCCTTAGGACACTTCCCAGAGAATTTAAGTGGTTGGTCTTTAAAAATAGTTTTTACCAGTTATGCTTGTTTGCTTGGGAGTAGGTTCACAGAACTCCTCATGCTGCCATTTCAGAAATGAAAATCCCTCTCTCTTATCCTTGTAATCATACTATTTCTATTAATATCCTTAAGCTTTGTTTTGGATCCAGTTAGTTACTTGAAAATAGTAACTTTGATCACTTCAGGTCTTGATTTTAAGAATTTTTAGACAAAACCATAGCAACATTTAGTCTGCTGCTGCTGCTAAGTTGCTTCAGTCGTGTCTGACTCTCGGCGACCCCATGGACTGTAGCCCACCAGGCTCCTCCATCCATGGGATTTTCCAGGCAAGAGTACTGGAGTGGGGTGCCATTGCCTTCTCCCAACATTCAGTCTAGATCTAGCTAAAACAAGACTCTCCAAGTAGTCAATATCCCATCAAGGTTTTCTAATCTGTTTGGTGAAAACAAGAAATATTCCCAGCCTGGTGTAAGTGCTGGGCACTGCTGTCTCTGACTTGTTGGACAGTTTTTCCACCAGTCTTAGGTAACATTCCTCACAAGCATCAGCTGATCAGCATTCAGCTGAATACTCAAAAAAGAACCTATGCAGAGATCCAGAATTCTTGCACTGTGCAACCTTCTTCTCTCGAGTACTCTATCCCAAGAATTCTAGCTAACTTGGTTTCACTAGACTCTTGGTTCTATCTCCTCAACTCAGCAAGTCTACAAGGATCTCCTTGTGTTTCTCCTTACTGTTTCCATGGTTTCCATGTGTTTCTCCTTCCTGTTTCCATGTCTCCTTCCATGGTTTCCAGGCCAGTAAGCAGGGGAGATTTCAAGGCTTACCTTATTTATTTTCTCTCTCTCAGGGATCTTCATATTCATTGCTGATAAACAGTGTCTTGAAAACCATATATTTTGCCTTTTCTTTTTTTAATCATTTCAGATGAGGGTAGATTCAGTCCCTAATCTTGGCTGGTACAGAAGTCCTCTTTAATTATTTGAAATATGGTTTTTAGTCTCTTCCTGATATTCAGTTATTTCAGATTCCTGGGTATTAATCTTACTATTTGTAGCATGTACTGACTCTTGCTCTTAATGAATCCTTTCCTTGTGTTCTATATGCTAAAGCTCACCTTTAATAATAATTCTCTCCCTTTGGAAATTCCTAAGTGGCTTGAATGGTAGAGATATCTCCTTTAGAATAGTTGTCCCAGGTAAGTCATCCCAGAACTAATTTGTGCGTTAGTTTATCAAGTGGATAGGGTGATTTTAGATTCTCAATCAGTGTACAGTGTAATCTGGAGTTTTTATTTCTAACAGAAGACCTTTTTCTGTATATAGCCCTGGATAAAAACAAGTTTCCTTTGTGCTTTGTCTGGATCAGTGATAAAAAATCTTCTATTCCTTTATGAAGGTTGAGAGGTCTTTCTAAGGTCTTAGCTTTATGAAGGGGCTTCCCTGGTGGCTCAGATGGTAAAGAATCCACCTGCAATGCAGAAGACGTGGGTTCTATCCCTGGTTTGGGAAGATCCCCTGGAGGAGGGCATGACAACCCACTTCAGTATTCTTGCCTGGAGAATCCCCATGGACAGAGGAGCCTGGAAGGCTATAGTCCATAGGGTCACACAGAGTCAGACATGACTGAAGTGAGAAAGCAGCAGCAACAGCAGCAGCTTTATGAAGAGGTTTTAGTTTCACCTCCTCACCCTGAGAAGAGTCAAGACCTCATTTTCTCTCCTTATGTAGGCATTAAAACCCAAGTTTATAAATGCTGAGACTACTTCTTAATCTGCAAACTATACCCAGGACCACTGTACAAGTTTTCAGCTTACTGGTCATTTTGACAAAGGGGGATTTATTTTCCTTTCTTGTGATTTCAGCTAGGTGTTAAATTGTTCATATTTAAATTCAACATTTATAATAGTTATAGCAGAAGGAATTCCATATTAGCTGAATCTGTCTTGTTTTGGAACTATAAATTCTATCCTCCATAAGGATTAGGCAAAATATTGTATATGTACATAGATGTACATTATAATAGGAAATAGGTCCAAAACCTCAATCAAATTATTTAACAGGTCTATAAGCCAAACAAGGATTAAGGGTAATTGCTTTTAACTTTTGATCTGTTTGTCCAAAATCTTATAATTAAGATGCTATATATTCCCACAAATTTAGAATTTTTGGACTTCCCTAACATATAGATATGTCTGATTATAGTTTTATATATTTCAAGCTAATAAATTCCAATTTATCATTCATATCCATTCTATACCCCTAATTACAATACACTTTTGAACACATTTATTTACTCAATGGCCAACAGAATGACGATTCTAGGTATCCCCTTTGTATGTGAAAGTATAAATACTGCAAGAAGAAGGAAGAATAGAAGAAAAGGTGGGGGTAAAAACGATAACTAAGAAAGTAATGCAGTAAAGAAAGAGAGAGTCTTAATAAGCATAGTATGAAGATTGTTACGATATAAAGGCAGGGGGATTCAGCCCCAGACCAAGAGATCAGTATTTCTAAGTGCCTCTCTGTTTCATAAAATGATTCCTTGATTAACTGCCTAAGCTCCTTGGTTTTTACTCTAGATACACAGGGTAAATATCAAATACGTATATTTGGTATATATTTACCAAATATATATATCAAGTGTCATTATAATTATGGTATTGGAATGGCTGAATAATTCCGTATGTAATTTGATTAGATCAGGAAAGAAATATCTTTATAGAAGATTCTGTTATTAGTTGGGAGAAGAGCCAATAGAAAAATTGAGAAAGAATCAATTAATTCTGTTATTTAGCCAGACTGGATTTTACTGAAGTATATTATCTAAACAAGCATAAATAAGATTACCCATATCCTTGGGGAAATTACCATCACACACATTACAGGTAAAAGTTATAAAGGAAATTAGACAATACTATAATTTATAAGGCTGGTCTTGTTTTGGAAAACTATATTCAGCTTAATGTTTATAGCTGACATACTTCTTTGACATTCTTACATGAAATAAAATTCAGTATAATACTACTAACTCACTTCATTTGGTTCATCTAATAGCATTATTATTAATTAGCAATAATACCATTCAAGATGGAGATATATTTTCTGTCTTCTAATGACATATTTTCCAAAGTTTCTTTTCAAAATGTTCTTTAAGCTATCAATGGTTTGTAAATTAACAACCAAATCCTGTAAGTCTTGTCATGAATAAGGAAGATAAATTTCCTATGATTTTATTTATTTATTATATATAAAAAAAATTTCCTGCCCAAAAGTCTACTTGACTACACTACTTTTCCATTCAAAAATACAGGATGCATTTTTCACGTGATTCTCTTCTAGCAACTAACAGCTACCAAGCAAGAGAAGCCATTATATTGAGAAGCCTTAGTGATACAGTGAAAAAAAAAACAAACACGGAATTAAAAACAGACAGCAAATCTAAGTTTGACTACTGGCTCAGCCGTTTACCAGTTGTATGACCTTAACAAAGCTATTTATCTAACTGCTGATCAGTTTTTTTATCTGAAAAAGTAAAGGGATAATTATGCCAAAAACAAAGGATTACTGTGAGAATTATAGATAAAAATATCAAGTTCTCAAAATGCTAAAAAGAAAAAACAATAACAATTAGAGTAAGACTGTGCTACACAACCTATTCTAGATACCTCTTATTCTCCTTTAATGTAAGTACTGTTCAAGTCTTTCTTGTACTACAAAATGAATTATGTAACAAAGATAAAATTTCACCAATTTTAGTTTGTGAACCTCAAGGTTCTAACTAAGGCTGATCTTTTCAAACCTACTCATTTATTAAATTCCAGCTATGTCCTTAGCACTCTTCTCATATGTTAAAAAAAAAATACAACACTGTAAAATTCTCTAAAATTCCTATAAAATCTCAGACCCTAACAGATAGCAATGAGAAGAGATTATCAACCCCTAGCCTTAGGAGTCTCTTAAAGTTTGATTTCTTGAACTAAAAGACTTCTGCAAGCTGTTAAAGAAGAGCCCACTGGAAAAAAACAAAACAAACCACAAACAGCAGTATCTGCCTTTCTCCTAGCCTGATCCCCTATTTTCACTTTCTTTTAGTTCTGTACTAAAGACTTGAAAGCAAGCAATTCCACTATGAATTGAAGCAACATAATATACACCACAAAACTTCTCTGAGTCTTTGGTACACCCCAGTAGGGAGTAGTTTTACTTCCTAAATAAGTAACAATAAAAGATGGGTATTAAACATTCTCAACAGAAACCAAATCTGTCTATACATTTAAGAGCAACTGAAAAGTAGAGGTTAGTGCCACTTTATCAAAATGCTTTCAAAGTTAAATTCTATCACTTCAAAATGAAAAGTTTCAAATTTGTTTTCCTTAGATACATCCCTGTGAAAATAATTTCTTTTACTGGTAATTTACCTAAGAAACTTTTTGGTTTATTAACAAGGGTCCTAAGAGGGTAAAAACTTTGGACAAGTCATTTAACCTCTTACGCCAAGTGCTCTCTATATTCCTGCTATTCAAAGTACTCCACAAACCACAAAATTGACATCACTTGGGAACTTGTTAGAAATGCAGAATATCTGGCTTACTGTAACCCTGTATAGGAACCTACTGTAACCCAGACCTACTGACTCATGACCCAGACCTAATGACTCTGCATTTTATTAAGATCACATGTGATTTATATACATATAAAAGTTTCAGAACCACACTTAATATTCAGCAAGGGAGTTGGACTAAATGATCGTAAGGTCGCTTATAACTGATGATTTTTTTCAAGAGAAAAATCAGATCTGACAACATTGGGGCCTGTATTCTCATGTGGCAACAGTAGGCTGGAACTCAGTAGCAACTGCCCCATAAGATGGGGCATGCTCTCTCCTTGGCTCCCCATGTCCTTATCCAGCTCCTCTATGTACTCATGTCAACTGGTTGGCCCCTATTTAGTCACTAACCTAAATTAGATACCAAAGAGGATTGAGGAAGTTCCTTTTTCAGTAAATGGGAGGCTTTCAGGGGTAAAAATTCATTAACTATAAGCACTTTTAGGTGAAAGGAAATAAACTGTTCATTTACCTTGATGGGAAGTAGTGAGGTCCAGGTAGGAAGTAAGGGTGATGAAAAGAGAATCGTGGTGGTGTCCCAAACAATGCAGCTGGGTGGCCAAGGGGAGGGGGCTGGTAGACGTGTGAGTGTGGAATAGGAGGAGCCTGGGAAATTGGAGTACTTCTGGGACAAGTGGAAACACTGGGATACTCCTTGGGAGGCTGGACGGTTGAGGTTGCAAATCTGGAATGGGCGGGACTTGGACTAGTGGGAATCCTGTTGGTGCTCTCCAGAGAGACAGGAGTGGGTCTCTTCACAGAGCGACTGACTCCAGAAGGCAGCCGGTGGGTGTCTGCCTGGGAGGGCCCAGCAAAGCGCTGCGGTGGGAGTGCTGGACGGAGGGGCAGACTTGGAGCCTGGACAGCCACCTGGGCAGTACTGGAGACACTGGGCTGGAAAAGTGGGATGGGGCTTGGACGCTGGACTGCAGGTGTGGGCAGCTGGATGGTCGGTGGAGATTCACCTTCAGAAACAGAAACAGCATAGGTCAGGCATGAATTGAGTCACTCTCTTTCTTTTTTCAGCAGAACTTAATGAACTGTATAACCAGAAGCCTCCACTAACCATCTTACCTAAGGATATCACCACTCTATTTCTTTCATAGCATTCTGAACAAACTGAAGCCATCTTGTTCAGTTATTTTACACTCTTGTCTCTCTTTCCCACCTAGATTCTAAATGCCCTAAGAGGAGAGACCTTTTCTGTTTTGTTCATTACTGTATCCCCAGGGATCAAAATTCTGCCTGACACAGAATAAGTCCTTAAAAAAATATTTTTTGGATGAATAAATAAATGAATAAAATGTCTGAGTGAAAGACAAATACAAATGCTGGTATGTATATATAAATATTTCTAAAAGAAATAATATGAAACTATTGATAGTGGTTCCTTTTAAAAGACGGTCATCTGGAAGAGGAGACAGGGCCATGGGAAGCCAGACTTTCATTTTACACCTATTGGGACTATTTGAATTTTCTATTCTCTAAATATATCAATTTTATGTATTAATAGAGGTTTCATCACAACAGTATGTGATTTTTCTTATTTTGTATACTCAGTGATAAACTAAATTATGAATGACATTTAATTTTTTAATTGAAAAAAACTAAAGAAACAATCAGTAAAATTATTTTGCTTTATTGCATTCAATGTGAATACATAAGGAAATTCCCCAAAGAGACTATGACTTGCCACAGGTCAGCAATTTGTGACAGATAGGAAAGAATATTATTGCAGCATGGCAAGATGGAGATAGCAGAATTTTTAGAGGCAACTAAAATAATCATGTATTTGATCTTTCTGATCCTGAAGAAGGACTGCTGACTGAGTTACTAAGTTACTCAAAAGATACATTTAACCTAAATTTAACTAAACTTCTCCAAAGAAATACAGAGAGAAGCCAAAGTAATAGATTCATAATCGAGTTTATTTCAGTGCAGTTATGTCTCTATTAATATAGAGGATGCAGTCCAAGAACAGAGTCTATGGTTAGAAATGTTTCTGTCAGAGGCCAAAAGGATTGTCAATCTTCTCTCAGTCTTGGCCAGGTAACACGTTCCTCTCCTTCCTTCTCTCCAGGTAAGTCAAATAACTATCACCCTTAAACCTGGAGGTAGGGAATGAAGAGATATATCCATCTGCTTCAAGATGGCCTCTGACCCAGTGAAGTCGAGGCAACACAGAGCAGTGTACAGATGGAGCTGTCATGACTCTCAGTGAATGGGGTTAAATGGACTAGCCCTCCCATATGTGAGGCACAGTCTTTAGGCCTTTCTGATTAATCAAGCATAAAGTAATCTCCCTCTTCATGTTCCCTCAGGACCTATAAATCTATCACATATTATAAAAATAGTGTAAATTTGCAGATCTGCCACCCTTACCACAATCACAAAACTGGGAGCTCAAGAGCAGGAACAGTTTAATTCACAGTAGTAGCCCCATTATCTGGCACAGAACCTGGTTAATAACAGTTAAGGTATGTATGACTAGATGAAAGAAAAAACAAACAAGCTTACAACTGACAGAACCTCTATTTCTGATCTTGTACAAAAAAAATCTTCTCCTCTAAGTATATATTACACCAGGCTGACTTGTAAAATCTCTCAAAGTTTTATTCACTGAATTATCACTGCACTCAAGATATCTGCTCCTAAAATCTACCTCTAATGCAGATTTCTTTTCCTGTGCAGTACGAAGTTAAGTAAAAATAAGTGCTGTGTACCACTTCTGAGACTGGCCCATAAAAAACTCTCATGCACAATCCTCCAGGCTCTTAGTCCTCAAAAAAGAAATATGCTCATTTTAGGCAGGGGGAACAAAAAATTATAGGAGCTGTAATTACTTCAGTTACTGAAGAAGGAAGGGACTCAATATTTTAGCAGATACCGAATGTTCTTTTCTCCCAAAGATATTTTTTATAAAATAAGGGGAACCAGGGAAGCATGAGGTGATAAAACCATGCACTCATTTACTCAAACAAACATTTACCAAGCAACTAACATTTTGACCTGAGGTAAAAAACCAGATGCATAGAGAGTTATATGGAAGTATAATACAGATGTTCTAAATGTCAAAATTCAGGTTGCTATACTGAGAGGTTAATGCCTGCAACACCTAATCATCATTGATAAACTCAGTGAATAGGGAAGACTTGTGGAAAGGGCAGAGATCTAATATATCACACTGTAGATAAGGTATGGAAAAGACTATCCAGTCACTTGGTTTCTCTCCTACTAGCATACAGCTAGGTTACATTTTCCAGCCTGCCTTGCAGTTAGGATCGGTCATGTGGTTCAAGCTAACCGATGAAGTAAGTGTTGTATACCAGAGACTGGACCATAAAAAACTCTCATGTACAATCCTCCATGCTCTCTTCCCTTTTGCAAGTTCATGCACACTTGGATACTACATATCAAAGATGGAGGAGCTACAGGGTAGAAGAAACCTGTGTCTATGAATCCCTTGGAAGAAAGGCAGAGATATTTATTTTGGACTTTACATGGGTAAAAATGTAAATCATGATTTTGTTTAAACCATTATGTTTAGGAGACTGTTGAAGCAGCTAGCATTATCTAATTGTAACATGAAGTAAAGAGCAGAATTTTAGATCTATAGTACACTATGATAAGAACAAAAGAAAAAAATTAAAGTTATTAATAGCTGTCCATAGTTTTGGCAAATACCTCTCATCCTTTCCGAAAGAAGACAACTCCACTACCCGTGCTGAATGGATGAAGGATGTAACCAGGCTTTTGTTGTGTGACTGGGATGAACAGAAAGGAGTAGAGAATGGCAGAAACTGAGGACAGACCAAATTTCTCTACAAGAAAAAGCTGTATAAAAGTAGAAAGAAGGATAGGAAGACCAGCATATGGCTAAGGAGAGAGAAACAGAGGCAGAAAAAGGAGGAGAGGAAAGAGAGAGAGAAATAGGGTAAGAGTCAGAGACATACAGACAGAGATGGAAAATGGAGACTTGGGAAGAACAATTAGATAATTGCTAAGGATGGTAGGGCTTTGGGAAGAGAAACAGTAAAAGAGGAGCCCTAAGAAGACTTAGTATAGTTTGAGCCATATGATTCTTCCTCCTTTGCTCCACAAGAAAACCCACAATAATGAGCTACATCACTTTTCAAGGAATTTTCAAGCCATATCTTTGTTTCTTCTGAACATAAAACTTGGCAAGCACTGATCTTAAGACAAGGACAAGATAAGACTGTTTTTGGGATTACAAAAATATTAGAATGGTGGAGGTTTTTTGTTTTATTTCTGTTAAAAAAGAAGACATGGGTAAGCCAAAATGATATTATATGTCTACTACCAAAAAATTAAAATAGTAGTAAACATTTTTAAAATCAAAATTTAGAGAAAATGTATGAATTCAGAAGAGTAAAAGATATCAACTGAGTTTAGATGTAACAAGGCAAATTCATTTCAGGTTTCAGTAATAAAATGTAAAGAATGAAATAATCTCACCAGAAAATTCATAAATATATAAAACTGACATCTGAAAGCCAGGCTAAAATAAATATAGCTTCTACCAGATTTCTAGAAGCCTTTAAAAAAAATAAACCTGATCAATTTAATAGAAGAATTATACAAGAAAGATTTTAATGACCCAGATAACCATGATAGTGTGATCACTCACCTAGAGCCAGACATCCTGAAATGCAAAGTCAAGTGGGACTCAGGAAGCATCACTATAAACAAAGCTAGTGGAGGTGATGGAATTCCAGCTGAGCTATTTCAAATCCTGAAAGATGATGCTGTGAAAGTGCTGCACTCAACATGCCAGCAAATTTGGAAAACTCAGTAGTGGCCACAGGACTGGAAAAAGTCAGTTTTCATTACAACCCCAAAGAAAGGCAATACCAAAAAATGTTCAAACTACCACACAAATGCACTCATATCACACGCTAGTAAAGTAAGCCTCAAAATTCTGCAAGCCAGGCTTCAACAGTACACGAGCCAAGAACTTTGAGATGCTCAAATTGGATTTAGAAAAGGCAAAGGAACCAGAGATCAAATTGCCAACACCCATTGGATTATACAAAAAGCAAGAGAGTTCCAGAAAAATGTCTACTTCTGCTTTAACGACTACACCAAAGGCTTCGACTGTGGATCACAACAAACTGTGGAAAATTCTTAAAGCAATGGGAATACCAGACCACCTTACCTGTCTTCTGCAAAACCTGTATGCAGGTCAAGAAGCAACAGTTAGAACCAGACATGGAACAACAGACTGGTTCCAAAGTGGGAAACAAGTATGTAAAGGCTGTATATTGTCACCTTGATTATTTAACTTATATGCAGAGAACATCATGCAAAATGCCAGGCTGGATGAAGCACAAGCTGGAATCAAGATTGCCAGGAGAAATATCAATAACCTCAGAAATGCAGATGACACCACCCTTATGGCAGAAAGTGAAGAGGAACTAAAGAGTCTCTTGATGAAAGTGAAAGAAGAGTGAAAAAGTTGCTTAAAACTCAACATTCAAAAAACTAAGATCAAGGCATCCGATCCCATCACTTCATGGCAAATAGATGGGGAAACTATAAAAACAGTGAGAGATTTTATTTTCTTGGGCTCCAAAATCACTGCAGATGGTGACACAGCCATGAAATTAAAAGATGCTTGCTTCTTGGAAGAAAAGTTATGACCAACCTAGATAGCATATTCAAAAGCAGAGACATTACTTTGCAAACAAAGGTCCATCTAGTCAAAGGTATGATTTTTCCAGTAGTCGTGTCATGGATATGCGAGTTGGACCAAAAAGAAAGCTGAGCACCGAACAATAGATGCTTTTGAACGTGGTGTTGGAGAAGATTCTTGAGAGTCCCTTGGACTCCAAAGAGATCAAACCAGTCAATCTGAAAGGAAATCAGTCCTGAATATTCATTGGAAAGACTGATGCTGAAGTTGAAGCTCCAATACTTTGGCCATCTGATGCGAAGAGCTGACTCATTTGAAAAGACGCTGATGCTGGGAAAGACTGAAGGTGGGAGGAGAAGGGGATGAAAGAGGATGAGATGCTTGGATGGCATCACCGACTTGATTGACATGAGTTTGAGCAAGCTCTGGGAGTTGGTGATGGGCAGGGAAGCCTGGCATGCTGCAGTCCATGGGGTTGCAAAGAGCCAGACACGACAGCGACTGAACCAAACTGAATTTAATATAAAATGCTGGCGTAATTGGCATCAAAGACATTTGATGAAAGGAAGTATCTAAGAAGTATTCTGGACTATTAAACCATAAGTACTTTCAGAAACTAGAAACAGCAGATGAGCTCAATATGTGGGATTAAACATGAGAGACAAAATTAGATTTTTGGAACTACAAATACTGGCTAGGAAAATAAGGCTGATAAGGATAACTAAAATAAAAAGTTTATAGAAGAATGAATGTTATTTTATATGATAATGCTAAAAACCCAGAAGGCAAAAAATGTGCCTCAAAAATCAAAAAGTTGTTACAGCTAACTGACCAAATCAAAGTGAAAGTGAAGTCGTTCAGTTGTGTCTGACTGTGGCCCCGTGGGTGGTAGCCTGTCAGGCTCCTCGTCCATGGGATTTTCCATGCAAGAATACTGGAGTGGTTTGCCATTTCCTTCTCCAGGGGATCTTCCTGACCCAGGGATTGAACCCGGGTCTCTTGCACTGCAGGCAGACTCTTTAGCATCTGAGCCACCAGGGAAGCTTGACCAAATTAAAGAGTATTCATAAAAAAGAAAGATATCTTTTTAAAATGAAGAGCTCGTCCAAATCTGTAAAAGAGAAGCCAAAGTGTGTAACTGAAATGCAAGTAAAAATTAGACAGTTTAAAAGAAAATTGAAGAAATTACATCTGTGGGACCTTAAAATCAATAGTAAGTGACTTTTTAAATACTTTTACAGAAAGAAGAGACTCAATGGAATCAATGGGATAGTCATTATGGTGTAAAAGTCAACTGAAAGAACTGCTGCTGCTGCTGCTGCTAAGTCGCTTCAGTCGTGTCCGACTCTGTGCGACCCCATAGACGGCAGCCCATCAGGCTCCATCGTCCCTGGGATTCTCCAGGCAAGAATACTGGAGTGGATTGCCATTTCCTTCTACAGTGCATGAAAGGGAAAAGTGAAAGTGAAGTCGCTCAGTCGTGTCCGACTCTTGGTGACCCCATGGACTGTAGCCTACCAGGCTCCTCCGTCCATGGGATTTTCCAGGCAAGAGTACTGGAGTGGGGTGCCATTGCCTTCTCCGAAAGAACGGAGAGACCCAAAACCCACTTCCTACTAAAGAAGACCTTAAGAAGATATCTGAACCTAATTCATTTTCACAGCAGATAGTTTAAAAATATTACATCAAATGCAGTATAATGGCAAGTTCACAGAATGTTCTAATCCAAATTGATAAAATGAATATCATGAGATCTTAGGTGGCATTATAACCTAAGAGCTTTGCTGCTGCTAAGTAGCTTCAGTCGTGTCCAACTCTGTGCGACCCTATAGACGGCAGCCCACCAGGCTCCACCGTCCCTGGGATTCTCCAGGCAAGAATACTGGAGTGGGTTGCCATTTCCTTCTCCAGTGCATGAAAGGGAAAAGTGAAAGTGAAGTCGCTCAGTCGTCTGACTCTTAGCGACCCCATGGACTGTAGCCTACCAGGCTCCTCCATCCATGGGATTTTCCAGGCAAGAGTACTGGAGTGGGGTGCCATTGCCTTCTCCGCTAAGAGCTTTAAAGAAACTCAAAAGTTAGAACTGAGAAAATATTGGATGAAGTAGATACAAATGGTCTCTCTGCCAAAAATGTCAATCCAGAGCATTTTTGGAAAGTCAACATAATACCAGATTATTGGAAGTAGTGAACTTGTTATTGGAAGTAGTAAGATTACTTGAGAGCCATAGTTTGGTGAGTCTATTTTCTACACTTGAAAAGCTGGTGAAATCTATACAATATATGTGTACACAAACCTTTCTAGAAAAACAGCAAATTGTTTCTGTTGAGATAAATTATATCTCACTAACTTGGTATCTTTCTTCCATGGAAATAAACAAGTTTGAAAAACACAATTACCATGATTTCATATTTAGAATATAAAATTAGTTGAACAAACAAAAAAACAGGAATGGTATAAACATTTGTATCTGTAGATAATGAGCATTTAAAGCTAGATTTAAAAAGTAGATTTTCTGAGGGATTTGTGCTACAATTTTTTATTTAAGAATTTTATAAATGATGTAGAATGTAAAATATACAGTGACATTTCCAACTTTGCAACTGATACCAACTCCTCAAAGTACTATATGCCAAGCTGATGAGTAAAACTAAAAGAACATATTTCAAAAGTTGTATGATTGGGCAGCAGAATAGCCAATAATTCTCATCATAATTATTGTATAAGAATTATATATATGTAACTATTATACATGTAACTATATATATACCTGGGAAAAGAATTCCAAAATTTTATATTTAAAAGATAATGATCTTTTTATAATTTGAGGCCCAAGAAACAAATCTTTACTGATACTACCTAAGAAGAAATAAGAGAAATTTAAAAAGAAAAAAGCCAATAAAAAAAATACCTAGATTTGATTACTTTGTATATGGTACTAAAGAGCTTCCTATAATTTTGCTTTTCATACTTATATAAAACATCATGAATGTAAGAGCTCTACCCCTTTCTATTTCCCCAAACCTTTGCTCAGAATTGCATAAAGTTAATATACTGTATAAAACTGTCAGCTGCCTCAAGTAAGAACATTGATAAATTTATTCCTGAGAAAAGAAAACATACAGCATTTATTTAATTATGATAGAATGACATGGAAAAAAAGCTTTAGAAAAAGGTGTAAAGAGAAGAAACACAGATGATAAAAGCGTAAATCATAAATAACAGATTACACAAGTTTAAAAAAAAACCATAATTAAACCCAGTTTGAATATAGAATTAAGAGATACTACAAAATAGCAAAGGTGCTGGGAGAGGAACAGGGTGATACGATCAGCTTTCTTTGCCTTGAGTCTGGATACCCTTGATGTGGCCTTGCTGGTATTTATGACTATAATGATACACAGGAAAAAAAACTGAAAATGCCTAAGTTCCTAATTAAGTCAATTTTAAAACTGGAAAAAACAGCAGTTTTAGGACAAGTGATAGTAAGCAGGGAATGTACAAAGCTCTGCCTAAGAGATGACTAAAATAGGCTCTGGAAGAACAAACTAATGATGGATAGCCCTATAAAAGTTCTTAAGATATTAGATTCTCAATTCGGGGTTCTTAAAAGCAAAAGACAGGAAAGTTGTAAAGAACTGATAATAGAGGAGAAATTTAGGGAAAGACAATATAATGAACCAAATATCTGGTAGAAGATAGATTACTTCCATTGCTTTTCTAGAGCAGCAAAAAAAAAAAAAAAAAAAAAAAAAGGTCTTAACAGGTCAGTCACCATTATTAAATTCCAGGACAGGATGCTTCATACCTCATCAGCAAGGCATTCTTTTATGCTAACACTAAAAACACATTCCTATTTCCTATTGAATTATCTCAGTCACTTCCTGCATTATCTGCATAATCTATGGACTCATCCTGATTTGCTTAAAAGGTCTGACATGGAATATTTGCTAGTCTGGCAAACCAAGGACTTTAATGTCTACTGAAATTTTTCCTTCTCTGATTTAATGTTTTCACTTTCTCTTTTTGATTTTTTTCTTAATATTGTTGTTTAAACTCTTAAGCTATCAGAAACAAAATTTCAAGTTGAGAGGTAAAATTTTCACATAAGCCATTACAAAAATTATAATCTACAATAAAACCAACTCACCAACTGGATGAGTGATGGTGTTCTGTAGGCTGGGAATTACCACAGAGTAGGTAGGTGAGCGATAAGGATAAATTGTTGTTGGATTTGTAGAGATGATATTCTGTGTAGTACCAGAAAATACATTGGAAACGCTTAGAGGGAAGCGTTTTCGCTTCCCTGGACGAGGTTGATAAACCCAACCTAGAGAAGAAGATTAACCATTTTTAATTTGAACCTACAAATCTTATTTAGCCTTTAAATAGTTCTTTTCACATTAAAAGTCCAAAACACTTCTAAGTCTTAGTTGTCTAAAGTATTTTTTCCACTTCTATGATACTATTTCTGTGCATTTCAGAATTCATATGGCTCCTAGCTAGTGGCCAATGTCGTAACTAATAATTCAAAGGAAGACTAAGAGCAAATGTCTTTTCTCCAAAGACACATAATAAATTTACAGTAAAATCAACATTAAAGGCACTGTGTCTGAATTTCAAAGTTTTTCCTCTACCCATTAAAAAAAATGTCCCAGTAAGATGCTATTTGTCTCCGCCCGTTTTTTTACTTTCTGTAAGATACAATTATCTATGTCTTACAATGAAGCGGTTACTAATGACCAGTCACTATTTTTATGCCTTCTTTGGGAAAAGTCACTCTCTTAGACTTGGCAGTCTCCAAATCCACAAACTACCCAACTTCCTTCTAACCTCAGAAAAATGGAGTTACAGCAGTTGTTGCCACTGTACAACCAAGAGAATCACTGGTTCCCGGTAACCACTGCTGCTGCTGCTGCTCCTGCTAAGTCGCTTCAGTCGTGTCCGACTCTGCGTGACCCCATAAATGGCAGCCCACCAGGCTCCCCCATCCCTGGGAGTCTCCTGGCAAGAATACTGGAGTGGATTGCCATTTCCTTCTCCAGTGCATGAAAGGGAAAAGTGAAAGTGAAGTCGCTCAGTCGTGTCCGACTCTTCGCGACCCCGTGGACTGCAGCCAGCAGGCTCCTACGTCCATGGGATTTTCCAGGCAAGAGTACTGGAGTGGGGTGCCATTGCCTTCTCCGCCCTGTAACCACTACTCTGAACATTCCCAGCCTGAATCTCTCTGCTATTACTTTAGGAAAAAATTCTTTTCCTTCCAAGCACAATGTGTTGGTCATACCAACACATATTAAGCTTTTACCAAGCTTAATAACAATGTCCTCACTGCTGGGGAGAAAGTCAGAATTTATTTCAAACTATATCATGATGAGGATAAATTTATCAGGCAGAAGGCAGGACTAGATTCTGATAACCACGTAATATTAAAATGGAACTTGGTGCTAATGCCTGCAGTGTGCACTGCATATTTTTTCTGTTGCTATGATCTGAATACTTCATTTTCTAATATATTTGAAACATTATAGCATAGAACTCTGGAGCTTCACCTTAAGTTTATATTTTTATATTAAATCAAAACCACTGTAAAACTGTATATCCCCAGGTTTGCATTAGTAGGCAAATATAAGACCAGATCAGGTTTGCATTAGTTGGCAAATATGAGACCAGATATCGTTCTACTTTGTTCTATTTAAGAAAACTTATGTTCAGTATCAATTCAATCATTACTATAATATTAGCCATAATTTTCTCTATTGTACCTATCAAACCAGAAAAAAATTACATTTTGTCTTTCAATCTCATCCTAACCTATTCTTTACCTAAATAAATAAATTTAAAAGAAATTAGAAAGAAGCTTTGTTCATTTCATTTGATTACCAGGAAATTCCTCTCTGTGCTTTTCTTTAATCTTTTGTGCTTCATCATAATAGGGTTTCTTTTGTTCTTCACTAAGTTTGTTCCACTCTAACCCAAGCTGGACACTGATTTCTGCATTGTTGGCTGCTGGGTTAGCTTTGGCTAGTGCTGGCCGGTGGATCCTTGCCCAAACCATAAATGCATTCATGGGTCGCTTCACATGACCATTTCTGTCCTTACTGAAGGGAGTATCTGGTATTCCTACATGACAAAAATTAAAAGACTAAATTAATGTGCCACACATACACACAATTTTAAAGTGAAGTGCACCTCCAACTATATTTACTTTTTAAATATATGGAGAAAATATTCACTTCAATATAGCCAAAGAACTGCCAGTATTCCAGAATTCCTCATAACCCTTGAACTCAGCATTCTAAACTGTGGTTTAGAGTGATTGTTTTTTTCCTCAGAAAGAATATTATTGAAGACACTGCAAAATGCTGGCGTATTACTTCCTTGAGTTATATTATTAATGCTTCTAACAACAATTAACATTTGGCTTATTTACCATTAAAAATATTCTATTACTGGGGAACAGGAACTATAACTTATTCATGACTATAATCCTAGCTCTAGGTGGGTGTACCCTAAAAGTTTAAAGGAATTCACTTACATGCCGCTGGAGTGCCCATTCAAGCAAAAATACTTATAATATTATAGCATTAGTTATATTTCATTATTAAAGTGAAGCACCCGCCAAAGTGGGTCATTAACACTAGTCCCACGTCCTGGGAAAAAAGAGGAAAATAGTAAAGGTGACTTTTTGAAAGCCACAGGGGCAACTGAAATTACTATAAAGGAAGTTGTTTCAAGTCACATTTCTTACATAATTCATCAAAAACCACTGTCTATAAATTTCATATATTGTTTCTATCTTAAGGTTACTTGACATATATAAAATTTTAAAATGCACAAAGGATGAAACAAGTATTATAAAGAAAGCTTTCCCTTTCTCTCCTTTAGAAAATGAAAACAAAGTTTAAAAATTACTAAATGTGAAAAGCAAGAAGGTGGGGAGGGAAGAAAGAATCAATAAAGAAAATAAGAACAAATACAGTAAATATAAAATTAATGAAAACAAAGTGAAGATTACTATGAATTTCCACATTTACTGGCATTATATTGTCTGAATTAAATCTTAAAAATTTTCTAGCTATGTATTTGCAAATAATGGATAGAAATAAGATATCTACTTGTAATTGTTACTACTAAATTATGGTCCTTTATTTGAAAACTTTTATTAATTTTCTGTATTTATGTAAGTCCTTAGCTTTTAGAATCCTGTTACAATTAATTATGTCGTCTTTTCTCCTAGAAAATGCTTACTCTTCATTTTTAAAGACAAATCATTTCTAAACCAGTATAAACTTTCCCATTTTTTCATTAAACATTTTTTTATTAATACACGTAAAAATACTGAGCTACTATAATACATTTTAAAATGTTGATTAGCTGCAGCAATATAAACTGAGAATGTTGTATTTACCTAGAAAGACTATTTCTATTTTTGTGTATAAGCATTAGTCACACCTAAATCTCATTTAACGTGCCTTTAAAAAAATAGGTTATTTTTAATGTTCGGGAATCTTGAACGTGTTAGTGTATTTTACTGGTATATGTACAAGTCAGAAGTGATACCTGTGCAGACTTTGCCCTGAATCCATGATTTTATTTTTCTAGTTTAGGCTTCTCAACAGCTGATATGTCAGCTATGGGGCAATAGACGAAGTCTGAAAACCAGATTGATTCCCCTGCCGTCTAATACCTGCATCTGAGGGAAGCACCGTGAGCGGGACATCTTTGGTTTCAATTTTTACAGAAGGCTCCAGTAAGGACTGCATTTTAATAGGCACTGGTGTAAACGGGACCTTGGTCAACCGTATCAGCTCTGAAGGTGGAGGTCCCTGAAACTGGATCCGGGCCCCGGGGGGTACGGTGTGAAGAGTCAAAGGGATCCTGAGGTCTTGCTGATGTGGCCCAAAGGCACTGGACGGCTGGGTCAGGATGACATCCTTGCTGCCATGGCCCAGGCCATTGGACGCGGGCTCTGTACTGAGCCTGCAGTCCTCGTGAAGTCTCTCAGGCGCCTCCGTTTTGATGACTCCTTCTCTGAGAGCTGCCAGGCTTTTGCCTTCCCCGCCTTTTGCTGCGTAGCTCATGATCTCCTCCGCCTCCACCTTGCCCTTCTCGTCCCCTCGGCGGCTGTTGAGAGGCCCGGAGCATTCTGCCTTCACCATCCTGGAGGTTTTAGGGCACGCCTCGACGGCCCTCCGAGGCCCAGTCAACAGATCAAAGCCGTGTCCTGGCTCCTGCTTGTCCGCCTTAACGTGCAGCGCTCGGGGCTGCAACGGGTGCAACTCAGGCCTGCAGGGGACGCCCTCAGACGCGGGGGGCGGCGGAGGCAGCAGTAGCAGCTCGGGCCTCAGCTGCAGCAGGCGCGCCTGCGCGGGAGAGGTAGCGACGCCTTCCTCCCGGGCCTGAGGCAGTGGTGGCCCGGGTGGCAGCAGTAACACCTGCTCCGGCTTCACCTGCAGCAGCCGTCGTGCCGCTGGCTGTACGCCCGACGCCGAGGCCTCCCCATACGACGAGGCCACGGTCGCAATGGCGGCCGCGCACGGGGTGGGCGGCGACGGAGAGGGCTCCGCGGGCCGCCGCCCGGAAGGAGGCGCCCTCGACGGGCAGCGGGGGCGGACCAGGGCGCAGCGGGCGCGGCGGGATTGCCCGCGGCAGTTGGCGCTGCTGAGGCGGCTGCTCCGGCCTGGCTCTCTCCATGCCGGGAGGGGGACGCCCCGGCCTGATGCCAGGACGGATTGTGAGCTCAGCCGTTTGTTGGCGACCTCCCCCTCCCCCTTTCAGTTAAGACCCTTCCAAGGTCTTTACTACCCAGAACCCTACGCGGTTCAAAAAGCAGTCCTCGGTCTTGGCCTCGCCCAATCACAAGCGTTCTGGTATCCCGGCCCGCCAATCACAGGGGCGTTCTCCGGCCCCTCCTGCCCTCCACGCTCCTCTCGTGCGGAGTCCTCGAATCACTCTTGATGGCCTGGGCCACGACACGTGCTGCCCATTTTCCCCGTCTGACTCTCCCTCTCTTCCGGAGTTCTCTTCTGGCCGTTGTCCTTAGTTACCCCTCCCCCGCCCAGAGCGCCCGACAATGGCGTTGCCCGGAAACAGAGCGAAGCCACTGACCTTCAGGGGATAAAGTCTCGCGAGTCATTTTCTAGAGCTGGAGATCCCTGCCTTGTATACGCAGTTTGCGCTTCTGGAATAACCCATGGACCCCGACCCTCACAGGGGACTTCGGATTCATGCCACGGGAAAGGGCAAATTTTGCAACGTCTCAATAACTTCATTACTTAATCTTGCAGGGGAGAGTATTGTACTTAACCATTAGTGCTAGACTTTACATTAATCACCACTCCTGTGGGCTAAAATACACCACTCCTACTTGCAAAACACATCCTAAATTCTTCCACCTCTTTTGGTTTTTCCCGTTACTCCGTTCTGATCTTACATTATCTTTTCATCTGGATACTGCTATAGCTGTATATAGTAAATAGTTTCCTTGCTTTTCGTTTTGGTACCGCTACACTCCAGTTGCTAGAATCTCTGAAAAATACAGATCTAGACACGACTGAGCGACTTCACTTTCACTTTTCCCTTTCATGCACTGGAGAAGAAAATGGCAACCCACTCCAGTATTCTCGCCTGGAGAATCCCAGGGACTGTGGAGCCTGGTGGGCTGCCGTCTATGGGGTCGCACAGAGTCGGACACGACTGAAGCGACTTAGCAGCAGCAGCAGCAGTCCTCTCATTGGAGAAGGCAATGGCAACCCACTCCAGTACTCTCGCCTAGAAAATCCCATGGACAGAGGAGCCTGGTAGGCTGCAGTCCATGGGGTCACTAAGAGTCGGACACAACTGAACGACTTCACTTTCACTTTTCCCTTTTGTACATTACAGAAGGCAATGGCAACCCACTCCTGTGTTCTTGCCTGGAGAATCCCAGTGATGGCAGAGCCTGGTGGGCTGCCGTCTATGGGGTCACACACAGTCGGACACGACTGACGCGACTTAGCAGCAGCAGCAGCAGTCCTCTCATAACCTTCCCCGCCCCCACCCCGAAAAATCTTCTCAAGACTCTCCACAGGTCAGACAATAAGGGTTTAATATTCTTGGCAGAATCCATAAGGCCTCAAATGGCTTGGGCTCTAGTTTTCCTACTTAACCACTCTAGCCCCAGCTTCAGCTACTGCTACCTCTCATCATTTCTCCTACTTAAGAGATGTTTGAATATGCCCTCAGTTGTATTTTTCCCTTGTGTCTCCTTAACATCTCCTTCTGGCATTTCAAATAGTTCAACTAGCACTTCCTCCGGAGAAGGCAATGGCACCCCACTCCAGTACTCTTGCCTGGGAAACCCCATGGACGGAGGAGCCTGGTAGGCTGCAGCCCATGGGGTCGCGGAGAATCGGACACGACTGAGCGACTTCACTTTCACGCACTGGAGGAGGAAACGGCAACCCACTCCAGTATTCTTGCCTGGAGAATCCCAGGGACGGAGGAGCCTGGTGGGCTGCCGTCTATGGGGTCGCACAGAGCCGGACACGACTGACGTGACTTAGCAGCAGCAGCAGCAGCAGCAGCAGCACTTCCTCCTCAAAGACATGTTCTCTGACTCGGAAAATCAGGTCAAATCTCCTTTACGGCCTCATATCTCGATCACTTCTTTTAAAGCTCTTACCACAATTTGTAATTATGTATCTCTTTGTCATTCTTCTCCTGCCTCCCCCACTTTGCTTTACAGCAAGCCCTGTTCATAGGAATGTTCCCAGAGCACCTTTATAAATTGAATTTGTAAGTCCAGCAGAGGTACCCTAGGTACCCAACTATACATAAAGCACAAATAAAACATTTTAAATCTTATAGTAGTGTACCTTGAAAAGTACGGTAGAACAGTGTAAAGATGGGCATACAGGGGCTGGAGTCAAGTGAATAAACAGGAAAGGTGGGAAATTGTAGAACTGCAGTATTGTCAGCAACAGGAGACAGAGGGTAAGCTGCAGTTTCACTTGTGCCGTCCGTGATTGGACATGCAAAAACACGTTTGCATCTTTAAAATTTTGCAACTTGAAGGTTGGTGTGTAAGGGACTTGTATTCTCCTTGAGGACAGACTGTTTTTTGTTCATTTCTGAATCGCCAACGCCAGTTATGGAGCCTGGTGTATAGTAGACACTCAATAAATGCTTGCTGAATGAATAAGGACTGCCATAGTCTAATAATATAGTAATCACTGTCTATATTAAGGGCTTACTTTTAAAGTAAATCCAGGCATTGGTTCAAGTTCTTTGCATTCTTATGCCTCTCCTTTAACTAGAATTGTGTTTGTTTCCATTAAATATCACCAAGAAAAAGAAAGAAATCTTGTATTAACATTTGTTACATTTTTAAGTGATGTCCTGACTAAAAGCTATAGATTTATCTTGAAGCAGATAATTGTTTTGCCACCAGGACAAATTAGCTGTCAAAGAAGACCTGAACCCAGCTCTCTTTCTAATACCCTGTCGTCAAATGTGGCAAATAGGAGTTCTTACAATTGGAAGGTAGATAAGAGCAGCGGTTCTCAAACTTTTATCTCAGGAATCCTTTACATCCACAAAAATGAGGACTCCAAAGAGCTTTTATTTATGTGATTTTATTTATCAATATTTGCCGTATTATAAATAAAAATTGAAGGACTTAAAAATAGTTATCAATTCAAGTATCAATAATAAACCCATTACATATTAACATAACACATTTTCATGATAAAACTATGTTCCCCCCAAATTAGAAGAGTGGAATTGTGAATCTAATGTCTAACTTAGATTTTTTTAAAAAGTTAGATTCTCGTGGCTGCTTCTGCATTCAGTTTGTTGTGATTCAGGTCATACAGGCTCTAGATAGCTTCACTATACACTCATGAGTGTATGAAGTAAAAAAGGCAAATATTGTCTAAGAATTATTATGAAAGTAGTGTTAATCTAGCAGGAACTTTGAAAGAGTCAGTCCCTGAACCATACTTTGACCAAGCTAGTTGCACAGTCGTATCAGGCTCTTTATGATCCCACGGACTGTTGCCTGTCCAGCTCCTCTGTCCATGGGATTTTCCAGGCAAGAATACTGGAGTGGGTTGCTATTTCCTTCTATGGGATATCTTGCCAACCCAGAGACTGAACCCACGTATCCTGCATTGCAGGCAGGCTCTTTACCAGCTGAGTCTCTAGGGCAGCTTTGCACTTTGAGAACCACTGACAAAACAAAGGCTAATGAAAGAGGCAGAGAAATAAATCATGTTAGATTTTATGCAAGACTAGTTCATATATTCCAGTCTGAATTAGTAATTTAAAGCAAGTGATCTGACAATCCTCTGTGACAGCAGTGGAAACAGTATCTGTTTCCATCGTCAACCCCAGACAACAACATATATGCTTTCTGTCTCTATAATTTTGCATTTTCTAGAAATTTCATATAAATGGAATCACATAATATGTAGGCATATGTGTCTGGCTTCTTTAATTTAGCATAGTGTTTTTGAGGTTCATCCAAATATAATGTATCAATAGTTCTTTATTTTATTACAGCATGGTATTCCATAGTATGGAAATACCAAATTATATAGGGATGTTTTGTTTAAGATGTTTCCCATTCATTTTGTTTATCCATTGACTGGTTGATGAGCATTTGGATTATGTCTAGGTTTTGGCTGCTATGAATATGATGTCCATTCATGTACAAATATTTGTGGGGACATAGGTTTGCATCTCACTTAGGTAGGCACCTAGAAGCAGAATTGCCTGGTTATGTGGTAAGTTTAGGCATAATATTTTACAAAACTTCCAAACTGCTTTGCAAAATGTATCATTTTAAATTCCCACCCATAACATATGAGGGTCCCGGTTTCTTTACCTCGTCTCCAATATTTGGTATTGAGAGGGTAACAGGCAGGAAGGCCAGGGGTCTCCAAATGGAGGAAATAGGCTGCAAGTGTCTCTTAAAATTCTGTTTTGCTGTGAAGACACCTGGTTCCACCTGAACTTAACTTTTCTCAAACCTTGAGCTTACCAATGCATTTTTCTTATGGAAATATTTTTCTTAAGCTATGTTAATGAAACTATGTATTTGCTTTGGAATTTGCCTTTCTTCAAAAGGGTTTCACCTAAGCCTAACTTTTTTCCTTTTCTCAAACCTTGGGCTGATAATAGCTCAACAAACCAGTATTCATATCAATTGTTTTATGGCTGGGGGATGACACACCTCGTGCCATCCTATCTCAAAAATGCTTATTGTGGGGGAGGGGCCTGGTGAAACTTCCCTCAGCCTTGAGGTGTCTCTCTTATCTGATTAATAATTTTGTAACAGACATAAAACAGCTTGCTAAAACTAGCAGGGGTGGGGGGCACTCTCCATCCCCCTTCTGATGTCTGTGTCAGAAGCTTTTTCTGTCCCTTTTTCACTTTAATACAACTCTGCTACACAAAAGCTCTTGAGTGATCAAGCCTGGTCCCTGATCCCAAAGCTGAATCTTCTTCAGAGATCATAAATCCACACCGTTCACCATAAGCTATCAGTATCAAAAGCCTTTTAAATTTTATCCATTCTATATAGTATATACAGAATATATTATAGTAGTAGAATATAATAGCAAATAATTGTATTTTAAAACTGTATTTCCACACATGATAAAACTTTTTTTTTATAATACTGTTGAGCATCTCTTCATATCCTTAGTTGCTATTCATGTGTATCTTCATTACCTAGTTCTGTTAAAAGTTTCTTTTGCTAGTTTTTTAGATTGTGTTGGTTTTCTTTTTTATTTTTAAGGAGTCTTAATATATTCTGAATATAAGTTCTTTATTAGATATGGGTTTTGCAAATATTTTCTTCCAGTTTGTAGCTTGTCTTTTCATTCTTAGTAATCTTTCCAAGAGCAACATTTTTACCTTTAATGAAGTTCAGTTTATCAATATGCCATTATTCATATTTAAGAAATCTTTGCCTAGCCTAAGGTTACAAAGATTTTTCTCTTGTGATTTTCTCTGAAGAGTTTTAGTTTTAGCTTTTACATTCAGCACTGTGATCCATTTCAGATTAATTTTTCTGTGAAGAAAGAATCTAGATCCTTACCTAACACCATACAGTTGTTTCAGTACCATTTTTTGAAAAGTCTATCCTTTTCCCATTGAATTACTTAGTACTTTTGTTGAAATTTAATTGACAGTATATGCATGGCTTTATCTCTGAACTCTGTTTTATTCCTCTGACCAATGTCTGTCTTTAGGCTAATGTTACATTATCCTGATTACATATCTTTATGGTAAATGTGGGGATTAGGTCATATAGGTTCTCAAACTCAGTTCTTTTTCAAAATCATATTGGCTAGTCTTGGTTCTTCGGAGAAGGCAGTGGCAACCCACTCCAGTACTCTCGCCTGGAAAATCCCATGGACGGAGGAGCCTGGTAGGCTGCAGTCCATGGGGTTGCTAGGAGTCGGACATGACTGAGCAACTTCAGTTTTCACTTTCATGCATTGGAGAAGGAAATGGCAACACACTCCAGTGTTCTTGCCTGGAGAATCCCAGGGACGGCAGAGCCTGGTGGGCTGCTGTCTATGGGGTCGCACAGAGTTGGACATGACTGAAGCAACTTAGCAGCAGCAGTCTTGGTTCTTTGGGTTTTCATATAAATTTTAGAATCAGCTTATCAATTTTTACCAAAAACAAGCATGGTGATGCATGTAGCCTGCACTGGATCTATAGATGAATTTTGGAAAAATGGACATCTAAGCAATATAGGGAGATAGTGAAGGTCAGGCAATCCTGGCATGGGGTCCAGAGAGTTGGACATGACTTGGTGACTGAACAACAACAAAGCAATATTGAGTCTTCAATTTGCAGACATGGGATATATGTCCATTTGTTTCAGTCTTTAATTTTTCTTGACAGTGTTGTATAATATTCAGTGTAGAGTTCTACCCTTATTTTGTTAAATTCGTTCTTCAGTTCAGTTCAGTTCAGTTCAGTCACTCAGTTGTGTCCAACTCTTTGCGACCCCATGGACTGTAGCATGCCAGGCTTCCCAGTCCATCACCAACTCCCGGAGCCTAATCAAACTCATGTCCTTCACATTGGTGATGCCATCCAACCATCTCATCCTCTGTCGTCCCCTTCTCCTCCCACCTTCAATCTTTCCCAGCATCAGGGTCTTTTCCAATGAGTCAGTTCTTTGCATTAAGTGGCCAAAGTATTAAATACTTTAATTTTGATGCTTTTATGAATGTAATTGTTTTCTTAATTTCATTTCTAGTTGCTTATATACTGATTGTATATTCGTTGCGTTATTGCATTGGCTAGATGCTCTGATGCAGTATGGAATACAAGTGGACTTCCTTGCTTTGTACCCAGTGTCAGGGGGAAAGCAGTGTCTTTTATCTTTAAGCGTGATGTTAGTTGTAGATTTTACGTAGCTGTTATCAAATTAAGGAAGTTTCTTTCTCTCCCTAGTTTGTTGAGAGCTTTTTCATGCTTATTTTCTGCATTTTATCAAATGCTTTTTCTTATTATAATCACATATAAAAATGATTTGATTTCTGGTGTATTATAAATATTGACACTTTATCAACAGCTATTTCTACATCTTTTGAGATTATCCTATTCCCCTTTAATCCAAGAGTCAGCAACATTTTCCAGAAAGGCCTATATAGTGAATATTTTTGGTTTTGTGACCAATATGATCTTTGTTGCAGCCAATCAACTCTGCTGTTATAGAATGAAAGCAATTATAGACCACGTGTAGATGAGTGGGCATTTATTGTTTTCCAGTAAGACTTTATTAACAAAAATAAAAGCCATGCTGGATTTGGTCTATGAGCTGTGGTATGCAGACTTCTGCTTTATTCTGTTACTACTATATGTATTACATTAGTTGATATTCAGACGTTAAACTAGCCGAATTACTGATACCCTTACTTGGTCATAATGTATAATCTTTTTTTATACTATTGGATACAATTGCTATTCTTCATTACTTTGCCAACAAAGGTCCCTCTAGTCAAAGCTATGGTTTTTCCAGTAGTCATGTATGGATGTGAGAGTTTGACTATAAAGAAAGCTGAGTGCCAAAGAATTGATGCTTTTGAACTGTGGAGTTGGAGAAGACTCTTGAGAGTCCCTTGGAAAGCAAGGAGATACAACCAGTCCATCCTAACGGAAATCAGTCCTGAATATTCATGGGAAGGACTGATGCTGAAGCTGAAACTCCAATACTTTGGCCACCTGATGTGAAGAACTGACTCATTTGAAAAGACTCTGATGCTGGGAAAGATTGAAGGTAGAAGGAGAAGGGTGTGACAGAGGATGAGATGGTTGGATGGCATCATTGACTCAATGGACATGAGTTTGAGTAAATTCTGGGAGTTGGTGATGGACAGGGAGGCCTGGCGTGCTGCAATCCATGGGGTTGCAAAGAGACACGATTGAGTGACTGAACTGAACTGAACTAAAAATTTTAGCAATCATATTCGTAATGTAAATTTTAGCATTCATATCCATAATGCATTGGTTCATAATTTTCTTGTGATAACTTTGAAGTTTTGGTATCTGGGTAAAATGAGCTGGAAAGTGTTCCAATCACTTCTAGTTTTGAAAGAGGTGGTGTTGGAATGGTATTGTCATTTCCTTAAATGTTGATAGAATTCATCAGTGAAGCCATTTGGGCATGGATTTTTCTTTGTAAGAAGATATTTTAGTAAGCCAATTAAATAATTTAACATCCTTTCTTGACTTAGGTCTTTTCAGATTTTATATTTTTTCTTGAGTCAATTTGATAATTTCTGTTTGTGAATTTGCCCATTTCAGCTCAATTGTCAAATCACTGGCACAATATTTCTTTATAATCTTTTAAATTTCTGTAGGGTTCAGGATATTTCCTTTTTCATTCCTAATTTTGATAACCTGTATATCTTTCCTCTTTTTTATTGGTCATTTTACTAAAATTTTGTCAGTTCTATAGATCTTTTTGAAGAACTAACCATCAGTTTCATTGATTTTCTCTATTGTTTTGCTGAGTTGTTGTTTTTTTTCTTTTTTTCCTTTTAATTTCTGCTATAGTCTCTATTACTTCACTCTACTTACTTTGGGTTTGATTTGCTCTTATTTTTCTAATTTCTTAAGGTGAAAGCTTAGCTAATTGATTTTTTTAAAGTTGTTGATTTTAAATCTTATTTCCTTTTTAATAGAAGCATTTAAAGCTATAAGTTTCCCTCTATGCACTGCTCTACCTGCTTTCCAGGTAAAGATATTTTCTAATATGATTTCTTCTTTGCCTTATGATTGATTTAGAAGCATAATGTTTAATTTCCAAATATACGAAGATGTTCCAGATTTTCTTCTGCTATTATTTCTAATTAATTCTACTGTGGTCAAAGAACATTCTTCATATGGTTTTGATCCTTAAATTATGATTTCAATCTTTATATTGTGACTTGTTCTATCACCTTGCATGTGATCTATTATATAGAATGTTTCATGTGTGCTTGACAAGAATGTATATTCTACTGTTGTTAAGTGGAGCATTCTAGCTGTTTAATAGTATTCATGTATTCTATATGCTTTCTGGTTTGCTTCTTGTCATACCTATTAGTACTATCAATTATTGAGAGAGAAATACTGAAATATTCAACTTTAGTTACTGAATGACCTTTTTCTCCTTTAAGTTTGTCAAATTTTGCTTCACATATTTTGGGGCCCTCTTGTTAGTTCCCAGTATATTTGTAATTGTATCTTTTTGATGAATTGACACTTTTGTCATTATGAAATGTCCTTCTCTGTCTCTAGTGATATTTTTGGAATTAAAATCCATTTTAGTGTAAACTCTCCAGCTTTCTGTTTGCTTGGTATACCTTTTCCCATCCTATTACATTTGATGTATTCTATTCTAAGCAAAGTAATTCTCCTGTAAACAAAATATGCTTTTTAATCCCATCTGATTGTCCTGCCTATTATTTTAGTCCAGTACAATTTAATGTAATTATTGATATGCTTGGAGTTGTGTTTGTCATTTTGGAATTTGTTTTTTATGTGCTTTTGTTATTTGGTTTCTCCTATACTGCTTTCCTTTGGTTATAAAAATATTTTTTAGTTTACCATTTTAACAACTCTGAGGTTTAGTGTGTTTCTATAAGAGTATATGTGTGCATACACACATGCATGCTCTTTGGATTACAGTATTCACTTTTAACCTATCACAGTCTTCTAGAGTCTTCCTATACTGACTTAATTCTGATAAAATATCACATTTCACTAGTAGAACTCCATCTCCTCCTTCCTTTATGATATTATTACTATATATATATTAAGGCTATATATATTATAAACCCAGTGATAGAGTAATATATTCATTGCCTTAAACAAGCTTGTATTTTTCAAAGAAAATAAGAGAAAAATTATGTAGTATTTTATATTTACCCACACATTTACTATTTCCCATGTTCTTCTTTCCTTCCCACAGGTACAAGTTATTGTCAAGCACCCTTTCTTTTAGTATTTTTTAGAAGACAGATCTGCTTGCAACAACTTCTATCATTTTTGTTTATCTGCAAATGTCTTTATTTCACCTTTATCTTTGAAGGCTAGTTTAATTGTAATTGTAAACTCATGGCTAAGTTTTCTTTTTTCTTTCATCACTTTGAGTATGTCATTCCAGTACCCTTTTGTTTCTGAGAAGTCAGCCAGTAATTAAACTTTTGTTTTCTCTTTACATAATGAGTCATTTTTCTTCTGTAGCTGTCACAATTTTCCCTTTGTTTTTGGATTTCAGAAGTTTGACTATAACAAACATAGGTGTGGTTCTCTTTATTTTTATCCTCCTTGGAATTTGTTGAGATTCTTGGATCATCTGTTTGGTTTTCTCTTAAATCATACGTGGAAAAGTTTTAGCCATTATTCCTTCATGTGTATTTTTCTACCCATTCACTTTCTCTTCTCCTTTGGAGACTCCCACTAACACGTGTTGGGACCCTTATCGTTATCCTATAAATCTCTGATACTCTGTTTGTTTTTCTTCAGTACTTTTTATCTGTAATCTTTGGATTGGATCATTTCTGTTAATCCAGTATCATCTTCAAGCTCGCTGATTCTTTCTTTGACATCTCAATTCTACTATTGAGCTATGTAGTGAAATTTTCATTTTAACTGAAGTACGTTTTAACTCTAGAATCTCACATTTTAATAACTGCTGCTTATTAAGATTTCCTACTTGCTTGTTATCATATTTTCTTTAATTTTTTGAACATATGCTTAATAGCTTCTTTGCAGTTTTTCCTGCTAAATCCAATATCTGAACCCATTTACAGTAAATCTCTATTCACAGAAAGCTATCTTTTGATTTGCTAATGGACCCAATAGACTCTTGTTCTCTTCTCTCATCTCTCATGCAAGGGTATCAATAATAATTGTCAAATAACAGAAGATATTAATTTCAGTAGTTTGTTCCTTGACAGTTTATATAAGGCATAGTAGAAAGTGTTGTTTACTTATTTACTTAATGATGTAAATCTATCTGCCAGTAGTAATTTCCATCAGATTGCTTGTAGTGTGCAGAACTTCACAATGTGACCTTTTTTGGAAACAGGGTCTTTGGAGATGTAATTACATAAGAAATGAGATGAAATCATATTGAATTTGTGTGAACCTTAAATCCAATGACTAGTGTTTAAGAAGAGGAGAGGATACAGAGAAGATGATGTAAAGAAGGAGGCAGAGATTGGAGGGATGCATTTACAAGCCAAGAAGTGCCAAGGATTGTTGAGAGCCATCAGTAGCTAGGAAGAGGCATTGAACAGATTTTCCTTCAGAGCTTTCAGAAGGAATCAGTCCTGATTTTAAAGTGCTGGTCTCCAGAACTGTGAAAGAATAAATATCTGTTGTTTTTAAGCCACTTAGTTTGTGATACTTTGTTACAACAGTCCTTGGAAACTAATACATTCCCTTTTCTTAGTAGAGGATTTCTAACAGGGAGTTCTGGGGTTATTTCTTTTCTATGACTGCTAACATCCATTGATTGAGGCCTAGAGGAGAAATTTGGTTCACTGATTGATTTATTCATTCAACAAATATTTGCTGAACCCCCTAGAATGTGCTAGGCACTAGGAATAAAACAGGGCATAGGACAAGTGTTTCCTCTTTCCTTACACAATTTACCTTCTTAAAAGAAATTTTAAATTCATACTAAAACTGTCCAATGTCACAAAAGTGTACCCAAAGAAGGTTACTTAAAATGAAACCAATAAAACAATGTTATGGACTGAATGTTTGAGGCTCCCAAAATTTCTCTACTGAAGCCCTACACCAGTGTGCCTGTGTTTAAGATGGGATCTCTAAAGAAGTAATTAAGGTTTAATGAGGTCATGATGATGGGGTCCTAAACTGATAGGATCAGTATCTTTATGAGAAGAGGTACTGAGAGCTCTCTCCATTCCCCTACTCACCTCAAGAACACCCTGAGGAAAGATCTTATGTAGACATAGTGAGGTGACCATCTGCAAGGCAGGAAGAGAGCTCTCACAAGGAACCAACTCTAGTGGACCTTAATCTGGGACTTTCAGCCTCCATAACTGTGAGAAAATAAATGTCTGTTGTTTAAGCAACCCAGCTTGTGGTATTTTGTTAGCGCAGCCCAAGCAGATTAATACAAACAGGAATCAAATATCCATGGTAATTAGTGGTAAGAGGTATTTTTAGCCTTAAAAAATTATGAAATGAGTTTGATTAAACTTATCTTTTAGAAATTTTAAATTATAGGTGCCACTACATGCTAATTCTTAGAACAAAGAGAATGAACCAAGTGCTAACTGTTTATGGGGGAAGATAGAATTTTGGGGGGTGGAGGCTTTCATTCAGTGCAGAAAATTGAGTTAATCATTTTCCACAGATCCAGCAGATTATCATTTTTGGTTTGTTCAAGACCCTGTACTAGTTTCCTATTGCTGTTGCAGCAAATCAATCACCATTATCTTACTCCAGAATATTTTCATCATCTCAAAAGTAAACCTCAAATCCATTAGTAGTTACTCCCCATTCCCTTTTTCTCAGGCCCTAAAAACCACTGATCTACTTTCTGACCTTATGAAGTACAATTTTTAAAAGATCTTACCCTTGTCATTGTAGGTAAGTCTGGTCTGGTTCTGAACTCCTGAGTTCTGCATACTGTGAATCAAGCACTTTTTTACTTCTCCATTCCTCTAATGATGGACTCCTAGGGTACCTCCACTGAGATCCCTCCACAAGCAGCGTTGTTGTGGATATGCCCCCATAAACCTGTACAGCAGAGTCTGTGCAGCTATACCCAGAAGTGGCATTGCTGTATTCTAGGTATGCACATACAACTCTTCACTAAGTAACCATTGCTTTCCAAGGTGGCTATTTCATTCCACTTCAGACTCCCAACAGGAGTACATAAGGATTTTCTTTTTACAACTTCCTTATCAACACTTGGTTTTGTTCAATAAATTTTACCCATCTTATCGGTGTATAGAAACATCCAACTGTTCTTTTAATTTGCACTTCTCTGATCTTTAGATAGGTTGAGCAGCTCTTCATAAACTTTTTAGTCTTTCAACTTTCCCCATTAAAGACGTGCAGTTAAAACCCTCTGCCTCTTTATTATTGTGTTTTCCACTTTTTCCTTGTTGATCTGCAGGAGTCCCTTATTTATTACAGATATTCAAACATTGCAAATACCTTCTTCTTATCTGTGACTCATCTCATCTGTTCATTTGTCTCTGACATCCTCTGTTGAACAGAAATCCTTAATTTAACACAGTTGCATCCATTATATTTACCTTATATTTTATGCTTTTAGGTCTTGTTTAAGAAATACTTTTCCAGCTCAAATTTCTCAAAGAAATTCTCTTATATTTTCTTCCAGTAGTTATAGAATTTTACCTTTTATATTTAAGCCTATAATCTTATCGGCATTTTATGTGATATAAAAATAGGTATCCAAGTTAATTGCATATAGTAATCTAGTTATACTAACACCATCTGTTGGTTCATGTTTTCTCTGCTACTTTACCCTGTATCAAGTAGCCCTATGAAGAGATCACATGGAAAGGGCTAAAGCTTCTTGCCAACAGTCATGTAAGTGAATCATACTTGAAGCAGATCCTCTAGCTCCAAACAGTCCTTCAGATGACTATACATCCTGCTCACATCTTAATTACAACCTCATGAAAGACTGTGAGCTGAAAGAACCCAGCAAATCTACTGAATTCCTGACTTACAGAAACTATTTGAGATAATAAATATATATTATAGTTTTAGGCCACTAAGTTTTGGGATAGTTTGTAACACAGCAAATAATAACTAATACAGTTTTAATACTGAATAAAGAGTAAGTAGAGCTCTTTGGTCTCTATCATATGGTGCCCTGCAGTTTTTGTTTCATTGCTATCAGAAGAATCAAAGTAAGTGATGGCTTTTCAGTTTCAATGTTCCTAAAATAAAAATGTAAGATAGTTAATAAATGGAAAAGATGGAAAAAGAGAGAAAGAAGTTGAGGAAGGAACAAATATTTAGGACCCCTTACAGTGTCTACTGTGTCCTTTATTTTCTTGTTTTAATCAAAAGAGCATTTAGTCAGCTGGCAAAAATGTGGTTGTTGCATTCATATTATCTTCAATCTCCTACCACATATACTTGCTGTTGGCCAAAATGAGGAGACCAGAACACTGTTGGTTTTGACTTGGCTGAAGCCGTAGGTCACAAAAAGGAATGAAGCAGATTTGGAAAATACTGTGAAGGAAATGCACGTGTTGACCGAAATGGAAGTAAAAATAATATTTATTAAATACTTGGCAGTATGTTTTACTTTTTCGTTAAAGGAACACCAAAATTTCCTTTTCCTTTCCTTTTTTATTTTAGGAACATCAAAACTGAAAATCCATCACTTACTTTGATTCTTCTGATAGCAATGAAACAGAAACTGCAGGGCACCATATGATAGAGACGCTAACCCTAATTGTTAGGGTAGGGACTTTGTCTTAATCAGTTCCTAGCACCTTCTATAATCTCTGATTTAGAATGGTTGCTTAAGAAGTACCAGTGAACAAATACTAAATAAATGAATGGATAAATCTGTAAATCAATGTGATGATGTTATTAGGAGACAGTGTAGAAAATCGTTGAGAGCATAATGCCAGGTATTACATTTCTGGCTTCCAAGCCTAGCTGTACCACTTATTAGCTATGTGACATTGGGCAAGTCACTTAATCTCTTTAAGGCAGTTTCCTCAGCTATGAAATGTGTATAATAACAGTATATACCTAAAAGAACTGTTGTGAGGATATTAAATATTCTGTAAAAAGAGCTCAGTATATAATTTCACAGCTAACAAATACTAAGATGTTAGTCGTTATTATTAGAGAAAAATAGGAAAGAGCCAGCAATGATTTCAAATTTTTAAGCCTGGTTAACTGGGAAAATAAAGATAAATTGAGCCAAAATTCACTGTGAAAATGGAAAAGATGATGCTCATCTTCAGACATGGGTAAAACAAAGCCTAAATATATTTAGAGAGTAAAGGTATTTTGGATATATAGAGAGTTACTCTGTTTAGACTCTGATTTAATTGCAGTTACTCATCCTGAAGTTCTATAATCACAGAATTGTACTTTTAAATATAGTAATTTAAAGAGGATATCTACCAGATTGCATCAATGATGAGTCAAATCTAAGGAGGTAGTAATTCCTGAGATTCTGCCTGAAAATGTGTTCTCAAGTATTATCTTCAAAAACACAATATTACAGAGAGAAAAGATTTCCTTAAATGGTGTAAATTCATGCAGTGTCAGTATGTGATGTGGTTCAGTCTCTAAAATCCCTTGAATCCTCTTCCCAAGTTGACTATTTCTTCACAGAAACAGAAGAAAACTATGCTGGAAATATTTAGAGGGAAAATTGTGTGTCTTAGTGTTCAACCACTTTTGTTCCCCAACTAGTCAGAACCAGTAATGAAAGTTTAGCATGGGGGTAGTGTATGGCTAAAATCAAAGTAGGAAGACCCTGAGCTCTCCTCCTGCTATGAGCACACTAAAATTGCAACTATCTATGAGAGCAAATATCTGTGAGAATGACATGAAAGCTAGCAGAAAATGTTTGCCACAACTAAAAATATGAAGAAGGAACCACAGTGAGATGGGTAGGAGGGGTAGAGTTGCAGTACAGTGAAAACCCATAACCCTGGGATGGGCGATCCACAAATGGGAGGAAATAACTATTACAGGATTCTCCCCAAGGAGCAAGGAATCTGAGGCCACATCAGTCTCTCCAACACAGGGGTTTTGCACCTGGAAGATGAGAACCCAGAGTGTCTCACTTTGAAGGCCAGTAGTCCATGGGGTCTTGAAGAGTCAGACACGACTGAGCGACTTCACTTTCACTTTCAGGCATTGGAGACGGAAATGGCAACCCACTCCAGTGTTCTTGCCTGGAGAATCCCAGGGACGGGGGAGCCTGGCAGGCTGCCGTCTATGGGGTCGCACAGTCAGACACGACTGAAGCGACTTAGCAGCAGCAGGGCTTGCATATTAAAGCATGTTAAAAAGCAGAGACATTACGTTGCCAATAAAGGTCCGTCTAGTAAAGGCTATGGTTTTTTCAGTAGTCATGTGTGGATGTGAGAGTTGGACTATAAAGAAAGCTGAGCGCCGAAGAATTGATGCTTTTGAACTGTGGTGTTGGAGAAGACTCTTGAGAGTCCCTTGGACAGTTAGGAAATCCAACCAGTCCATCCTAAAGGAAATCAGTCCTGAATATTCATTGGAAGGACTGATGCTGAAGCTGAAACTCCAATACTTTGGCCACCTGATGCAAAGAACTGACTCATTAACCTGAGTTAATGAAAAGACCCTGATGCTGGGAAAGATTGAAGGCTGGAGGAGAAGGGGACGACAGAGGATGAAATGGTTGGTTGGAATCACTGACTCAATAGACACGAGTTTGAATAAACTCTGGGCGTTGGTGATGGACAGGGAGGCCTGGCATGCTACCATCCATGGGATCACAAAGAGTCGGACACATCTGAGTGACTGAACTGAACTGAACTGAACTGAACTGAAGGGCTTGCATACAGGAGAGCCAGATGGCTGTAGGAAATAGATATTCTGCTCTTAAAGAGTGCACACAAAATTTCTCATGTTCAGAATCCCATTACAGAAACAGCAGTTTTAAAAGGAGCTTTGGTCAGACCCACTTGTTGATCTTGGCAAATCTCGCAAAGGGGCAAGAGGCAGCTAGGACTCTCCCTGCAGACATAGTTATTGGTGGCAACCAATTTTGGGAATTTGTTCTGCCACGAGGACACTGGTGCTGGAAAGCACCATTTTGGAACTTCATGCTAGTCTATTAGCACCAGGAATTACCTGCCGACAAGCAGGCCAGCAACAGCTCGGTGCCCCAGAGTCCCGGAGCTGACCACTTTGGGGCCTGACCCTGCCCACCAATAAATCAGCAGCCACTTCGTGAAGCAGGACCTTAGAGCCAGCCAGGATGGGGGCCATTCCCTCTACAAAAAGGGCCCATGCAGCCCACATAGGGGGCACCCCCAGAGTATATAACTCTGATGATCACAGGGGAATGTACTGTTGGGCCCTCCAGGACATCTATTATATAGGGTCACTTTTCCAAGATTGGGAAACTTAACCAGCTTACCTAATACATGGAAATAAACAGAGAATTGGGCAAAATGAGTATACCCTTAATGAATTAAGACATCTAGAAACCCAATTTCATAAATAAAAAAGGAACTTATTGGCTTAATCTCTCAACAAATATTTATTGATTGCTTCCCATGTGCCAGACACTGTTCTAGGCAAGGGGGATACAGCTTTGAAAAATATTAAACAAGGTTGATGATTTTCTGGGACTTAAAAGAGTCTAGGAGTATCACTATCTCCACGCATGGTGCTCAATGTCATCAGAAACTTTTTGTCTCCATCTCTTGGATTTTTTCACTTTGTGTTGGCTAATCTGGAGGGAGGAGGGGCTCTTCCTACTTGAAGCTACATGGCCACCAGTAGGAACTCTAATAGGAAGAGAGTCTCATTTTCACTGTCATTCTAACACAGTGCCAGTCTGTCTCATTGACCTGACTTGGTCTAGGTGCATATCTCTGAGCCTGATTAGCCAGATCTCAGTTATTAGTCAGGCCACCACAAGTGTCTGTGCTGGTTGTTATTCACTGCAAAGAAAACAAGCAGAAGCTGAGGCTCAGTGCAGGGCATACTTACCACAGTTTTGCCTGGTATACAACTATATCTCCTGGAAAAGAGTGAATCTTTCTAATTCACACTGTGACACTACAGTGGTTTTAGTCAAGTGCTCACCCAGGAGCAAAAGTGGAATAGGGTTATCCCCATGCAAGCCAAATGGTCTGAGGGTGGGGAAAGGAGAGTTGGGGTGCCTTTGCCAAAAGAAAGTAAAAGGGATGCTGAGTATGCAAAAACAGCAGCTATCTACTTCATTCCTTTAAAACACAGAAAGGCAGAGTGGTAGAGTGGAGAAGACCTGGACTTGGCATCAGAAGGACTGGGTTCTAATTCTGGCTTTGGAAGCCATGGGATATTGGGCATATCACTTAACCAGTTCCCATAGAGTTTGTTTCCTTTCTTATGAAATGGTGAAGTGAAGTGAAAGTCACTCAGTCGTGTCCAGCTGTTTGGGATCCCATAAACTATACACTCCATGGAATTCTCCAGGCCAGAATACTGGAGTGGGTAGCCTTTCCCTTCGCCAGGGGATCTTCCTAACCCAGGGATCGAACCGAGGCCTCCTGCATTGCAGGCAGATTCTTTACCAGCTGAGCCACCAAGGAAGCCCAAGAATACTGGAGTGGGTAGGCTCTCCCTTCCCCAGCAGATCTTCCCCACCCAGGAATCGAACCAGGGGCTCTGTGTTGCAAGTGGATTCTTTACCAACTGAGCCACCAGGGAAGCCCTTATGAAATGGAGAGGATTATTTTTCTTCCTCCCCCTCAGACTCATTAAAAGGAAAAATGAGGTAATAAATGAGAGTATTGTTTGGAAATTCTAAGTTTTTTACACCTGGAAGGTATTATTATTTTTTCTATTTTCCCAGTCAGTACCTTGCGCGGTGCCCTTAACACAGTGAAGGTTCCCATTAAGTATTTATTAACTGGCTGATCCATGATATGGAAACTCACATCACTCCACGTACTTTTCTAAAACTTTATACAAGCAAAATGTTTTGGTGAACCATTCATTCAACAACTCTAAAAGCATACAGGGCAGGCAATCTTTTGATCTCATTTTTCAGACCTCAGTTTAAGTGATACTTCCTCAGGGAAAACTTCATGGTTCATCCCCAGTCCCCCAATCAGGGCAGGGCCCCCAACTTGTTTCACAACACTTAATACAATTCTAGTTTAACAGTTACTTGTGAAATTCGTGTTTAATATCTGTCTCCATCATTGGCCGTGAACTCCATCATGCAGGTTGTTGTTGTGTTGTTTAGGCACTAAGTTGTGTCCGACTATTTTGTAACCCCAAGGACTGTAGCCTGCCAGGCGCCTTTGTCCATGGGATTACCCGGGCAAGAATAGTGGAGTGGGTTGCCATTTCCTTCTCCAGGGGATCTTCCCAACCCAGAGATCGAACCCATGTCTCTTGCATTGGCAGGCAGAGTCTTTATCACTGAGCTAACCAGGGAAGCCTCCATTGTGCAGGTAACATGACTATATTGTTTGTTGTTGCATCCTGTTGTGCATGGTACATAGTAGGAAATTAAAAAATATTTGTTCAATGAATGAGTAAATTTGTGAGAGTGATTGGAACAAGATCAAGCGGACTATGAAGCATACATCTAATTTCCCCTTTCTGTTTTAATATTTTTTCAAGCCCTCCAGTGACCACATTGTGGAACCTCTACTAAGAAGAGAAAGAAAGAGTAGTTGACTAAACTTATCTCTTTGACGACACACAGTCAATGACTATTCAGAAATGAAATCCATTCATTCTGACTTATGCAAGCTACATCTCAAAAATACAGGATAAATGTATTACAGCAATTATAAGGCCTGTAATCATTAATTTCAGTTCAGTTCAGTTCCATTCAGTCCCTAAGTTGTGTCTGACTCTTTGCGACCCCATGAATTGCAGCACGCCAGGCCTCCCTGTCCATTACCAACTCCTGGAGTTTACCCAAACCCATGTCCATCAAGTTGGTGATGCCACCCAACCATTTCATCCTCTGTTGTCCCCTTCTCCTCCTGCCCCCAATCTTTCCCAGCATCAGGGTCTTTTCCAATGAGTGAACTCTTTGCACGAGGTGGCCAGAGTATTGGAGTTTCAGCTTCAACATCAGTCCTTCCAATGAACACCCAGGGCTGATCTCCTTTAGAATAGATTAGTTGGATCTCCTTGCAGTCCAAGGGACTCTCAAGAGTCTTCTCCAGCACCACAGGTCAAAAGCATCAATTCTTCAGCGCTCAGCTTTCTTCACAGTCCAACACTCACATCCATACATGACTATTGGAAAAACCATAGCCTTGACTAGACGGACCTTTGTTGGCAAAGTAATGTCACTGCTTTTTAATACGCTATCTAGGTTGGTCATAACTTTCCTTACAGGGAGTAAATGTCTTTTAATTTCATGGCTGCAACACCATCTGCAGTGATTTTGAAGCCCAGAAAAATAAAGTCTGACACTGTTTCCCCATCTATTTCCCATGAAGTGATGGGAACAGATGCCATGATCTTTGTTTTCTGAATGTTGAGCTTTAAGCCAACTTTTTCACTCTCGTCTCTCACTTTCATCAAGAAGCTTTTTAGTTCCTCTTCACTTTCTTCCATAAGGGTGGTGTCATCTGCATATCTGAGATTATTGATATTTCTCCCAGCAATCTTGATTCCAGCTTGTGTTTCTTCCAGCCCAGGGTTTCTCAATATGTACTCTGCATATAAGTTAAATAAGCAGGGTGACAATATACAGCCTTGACGTACTCCTTTTTTTATTTGGAACCAGTCTGTTGTTCCATGTCCAGTTCTAACTGTTGCTTCCTGACCTGCATACGGGTTTCTCAAGAGGCAGGTCAGGTGGTCTGGTATTCCCATCTCTTTCAGAATTTTCCACAGTTTGTTGTAATCCACACAAAGGCTTTGGCATAGTCAATAAAGCAGAAATAGATATTTTTCTGCAACTCTTCTGCTTTTTCAATGATCCAGTGGATGTTGGCAATTTGATCTCTGGTTCCTCTGCCTTTTCTAAAACCAGCTTGAACATCTAGGAGTTCACGGTTCATGTATTGCTGAAGCCTGGCTTGGAGAATTTTGAGCATTACTTTACTAGCATGTGAGATGAGTGCAACTGTGCGGTAGTTTGAGCATTCTTTGGCATTGCCTTTCTTTGGGATTGAAACAAAAACTGACCTTTTCCAGTCCTGTGGCCACTGCTGAGTTTTCCAGATTTGCTGGCATATCGAGTGCAGCACTTTCACAGCATCATCTTTCAGGACTTGAAATAGCTCAACTGGAATTCCATCACCTCCACTAGCTTTGTTCATAGTGATGCTTTCTAAGGCCCACTTGACTTCACATTCCAGGATGTCTGGCTCCAGGTGAGTGATCACACCATCATGATTATCTGGGTCATGAAGATCTTTTTTGTACAGTTCTTCTGAGTATTCTTGCCACCTCTTCTTAATATCTTCTGCTTCTATTAGGTCTATAACATTTCTGTCCTTTATTGAGCCCATCTTTGCATGAAATGTTTCCTTTGTATCTCTGATTTTCTTGAAGTGATCTCAAGTCTTTCCCATTCTGTTGTTTTCCTCTATTTCCTCTATTTTTATATTTCCTCTATTTCCTCTATTTTGCATTGATCACTGAGGAAGGCTTTCTTATCTCTCCTTGCTATTCTTTGGAACTCTGCATTCAAATGGGAATATCTTTCCCATGCTTTTCACTTTTCTTCTTTTCACAGCTATTTGTAAGGCCTCCTCAGACAGCCATTTTGCTTTTTTGCATTTCTTTTCCATGGGGATGGTCTTAATCCCTGTCTCCTGTACAATGTCACGAACCTCCGTCCATAGTTCATCAGGCACTCTGTCTATCAGATCTAGTCCCTTAAATCTATTTCTCACTTCCATTGTATAATCATAATGGATTTGATTTAGGTCATACCTGAATGGTCTAGTGGTTTTCCATACTTTCTTCAATTGAAGTCTGAATTTGCCAATAAGGAGTTCATGATCTGAGCCACAGTCAGCTCCTGGTCTTGTTTTTGCTGACTGTATAGAGCTTCTCCATCTTTGTCTGCAAAGAATATAATCAATCTGATTACGGTGCTGACCATCTAGTGATGTCCATGTGTAGGGTCTTCTCTTGTGTTGTTGGAAGAGGTTGTTTGCTATGACCAGTGCATTTTCTTGACAGAACTCTATTAGCCTTTGCCCTGCTTCATTCTGTACTCCAAGGCCAAATTTGCCTGTTACTCCAGGTGTTTCTTCACTTCCTACTTTTGCATTCCAGTCCCCTATAATGAAAAGGACATCTTTTTTGGGTGTTAGTTCTAGAAGGTCTTGTAGGTCTTCATAGAACCGTTCAACCTCACTTTCTTCAGCATTACTGGCCGGTGCATAGACTTGGATTACCATGATATTGAATGGTTTGCCTTGAAATCGAACAGAGATCATTCTGTCATTTTTGAGATGGCATCTAAGTATCGCATTTTGGACTCTTTTGTTGACCATGATGGCTACTCCATTTCTTCTAAGGGATTCCTGCCCATAGTAGTAGATATAATGGTCATCTGAGTTAAATTCACCCATTCCAGTCCATCTTCGCTCACTGATTCCTAGTATGTCGATGTTCACTCTTGTCATCTCCTGTTTGACCACTTCCAATTTGCCTTGATTCATGGACCTAACACTCCAGGTTCCTATGCAATATTGCTCTTTACAGCATCGAACCTTGCTTTTATCACCAGTCCCATCCACAACTGGGTGTTGTTTTCTTGGGGGGTCTATCCCTTCCTTTTTTCTGTAGTTATTTCTCCACTGATCTCCAGTAGTATATTGGGCACCTACCAACCTGGGGAGTTCATCTTTAGTGTCCTATCTTTTTGCCTTTTTGTACTGTTCATGGGGTTCTCAAGGCAAGGATACTGAAGTGGTTTGCCATTCCTTTCTCCAGTGGACAACATTCTGTCAGACCTCTCCACCATGACCCGTCCATTTTGTGTGGCCCCACATGGCATGGCTTAGTTTCACTGAGTTAGACAAGGCTGTGGTCCATGTAATCAGAAATCATTAATTTACTCTAGAGTGATTGTTCTAAATCTTACACTGTGTACATCCTGATATGTCCTAATGCTTCTCTCTGCATCCAAACTCTGTCAGAACCAAGCAGTTCATTCCTGGAAGAATATACGTAACTCCCAGCCAGAAATTTGATTAGAGCGGTTCAGAGCAGGGAAGGAGACTTTAGAGCCAAATTATTCCTTCTTAGCCAGCTCCACCCTAAATTTCATTTACATAATACAGCTCTTAGTACAAATGAAATAAGTCAGCATCGGGGAAGACAAACTGAAATATGGCTTCCATACCAAAGGCAACTTTTCTTCTGTCAGTCTCAATGAGTAAGTGATCTTCTAAGTAATAGAATGTTTTAAAAAAATAGGCATCAGTGTCCAGTTAGGTCATAAATATCTGTTGTGTGCAGAATTTTTTTAACTTTTAATTTTGTAAAATACACATTAAAATTTACCATTTTAACCATTTGTAAGTGTACAGTTCAGTAGTGTTAAGTACATTCACATTGTTGTGCACCCAATCCCCAGAACTCCTCATCTTACAAAACAGAAATTCTATACCCAGTAAACAATAACTCCCTTCCCCCACTGCCCCTGTCCCCTAGCAACAATCATTCTGTGTTCTGTCTCTATGAATTTGCCTTCTCTAAGTACTTCACTGAGCTTCCAGAATCATACAGTATTTGTCTTTTTGTGAAAAGTGTCCCCTTCCTTGAAGCCCCAACGCAGGCCAGGCCTCTTAGTTGAAAGGGCTTGGAGTGGGAGGCCCAGGGTCTGCCCTTTCACTCTGCTCACTCTCCAACAACCTGAAGTCGAGGTGGGAGACACAGTCTGGTTGTGAGATTCTCTGCATCACTCCGTTGTTTTCAAGGTTTGATTCCCATCGAGGGCTGGACTGAGGTATGGACACAGCAGGTACATTCTAAGTAATTGGCCTGGTGGTGGAAAGTCCTCTCTTCCTGGGTTGGCTAAAATGGTGCCTGGGGCCATTTTTGCACCAGCTAGATCCTCCAAGGATTCCTTGAAGAGGAGCTGCCATAGCTCCCTTTGGCCCTTCTCGCTCTATCTCCAAGTCTTCTCCAGGAGGGGTGACTTTACTTGCCCAGTGGCCTCAGAGGCAATTGCTGGCTCCTGCCTCCCATAAAACTCTAAGAGCCTTCTCATGGGACTGATAATGAATGACCTTTTCCAGGCCCCAAAGCCTGAAGGGACCATAGTGAGGTATCCCCATCCTTTCCTCAGGTACCCCACATTACTGCTCCTTATCATCTTGTGGGCTAGGCTGCTCCAGAAACCTCCAAGTGGTTTGATATGATTTCAGATCCACTTGTTTATCACTAAAGTGGAGTTGTTCAAATCCACTTGTTTATGGCAAAGACAAAAAACAAAGTCTTTCTTTTAAGAAATCAGTTTTTCTATAAGAATGAAGTAAAGTTGTGTCAGGATGTTATTATCTCATCTGTTGTGATCAAGAAGCAGTCAATAGCTCAGCTCCTGAGGGGTCCCACTTGGGACTTATTAATAAAAATAGACTAAAAAGCAACTATGGTGAGGAAAAATATAGACAGTAAGTACATAGAGTTTGTGAGGATTGTCCAAGAGTTTCCACCTGGGCATGGTGACTCTTTACTGACCTAAATAACTCTCTGACGACCCTGGGGCATTATGCTCCTGCTGGGGTAAAAGTGACTCTTTTACCACAGTGGTGAAAGCTGTGCAGCAACCTCACATAGATCACTTTGCCCCTCAACACTGGGCTTCATTCCCTAACAACATACTCTATCATCAGGGGACTTCTTACTTTCCTTTAGCTACCAGCTAGACATCAGCTTGTGGTTGGCTAAGCCAACTCTCCTAAGAACCAACCTCATAGGAAAGATACACCTCAACTGAACTTGGACTTCATTTCTCCTATCTCCCCTTGCCTGGAACAACAATGTAATCAATATGTCATTCACAGTAGGTTATTTCTTTATTGGCTTATTGAGAGAGACACATCCTGTATGCTACTGGCTTGTGAAATTATAATGCTCAGTGAACCTATAGCAGATCAAAATTAGCAACAACCATTTCAGTCTCGAGCATAATCTGCCTCAAAAGACATCTCTATCTCTGTGTCCATCTCTATCTCACTATCTCTTCCTGAATGGGTACACAAGAAATTGGTAACAGTAATTGCTTAAAGTACCGAGTTAGGGGTCAGTGAGAGATTTACTTTTCACTATTTATCTTTTTATATTGTCTGAATAGTATTTTCTCAGGGGATATATATGCAGTGAATTCCAAAACGCTTTATAAATCATACAGCATTCTACAATTATTAGGGTTTTATTGTTACTAGTATTTACTAAGCCTTCCCAGGTGACACTAGTGGTAAAGAACCCGCCTGCCAATGCAGGAGCCATAAGAGACACAAGGGTTCATTCCATCCTGGGTTGTGAAGATTCCCCCGGAAGGAGGGCATGACAACCTACTCCAGTATTCTTGCCTGGAGCATCCCATGGACAGAAGGGCCTGGGAGGCTATAGTCCATAGGGTTACAAGGAGTTGGACAGGACTGAAGCAATTGTCGGACACGACTGAGCGACTGAACTGAACTGAACTGAACTGAACTGAAGCAACTTGGCATGCTGGCAAGCACCAGCAACATCTCGAACACTTAGTCTTTGTGAAAATTTGAGTGAGTTAACTTAGTACTATATATGTTAGAATATGAGGACTTTTTTCTTTTTAAAGTCACCCTTTGGAATATTTCGGAGAAGGCAATGGCACCCCACTCCAGTACTCTTGCCTGGAAAATCCCATGGACAGAGGCGCCTGGTAGGCTACAGTCCATGGGGTCGCTAAGAGTCGGACACGACTGAGCGACTTCACTTTCACTTTGGAATATTTAATGACGTTGGAAAAATACTCAAGGTGAAAAATACAAAAATTGTACAAGTGTTTGATACCAATTTCGTGTGTTCCCTGTGTAAACATAATATATAAAAAGAGATCGGAAAGAACCATCCACAATGCTTTGGCGGGGAGAAGGGAGACATTGTGTTAATTTTCTTAATTAGATTTTACGATATATACCACATTTTTTACAGCAAATTAACAAACGCTATTTGGAAAGAAAAAAATCACAATTAAAACTTGGCCAGAAATGAATTTTTTCTAAATTTCGTGAGAATGACTTGTTGCAGACAGGGAGGACATAGGGCAGCAATCAAGAATACTGCTAAGGGAAGACTGGAAGCCTCCTTCCAGGCCCGGAAGTCCATTACGAACTACAAGGAGAGGCAAGCGAGATGCTGGCCTCCACCACGGCTAGAGCGACCACGAAAAGACACAGGAACTTCCGGGGCGGCGCTCTCTGTTTCTTTCCCTTCCTTGGGGGAAATGTGGGCTGCTGGCACGTTGAAAGTTCGCGATTGCTTGGCTGCTACTTCCGTCACTCTGAGACGGTGCTTGAAATTGGGAGCGACCATGGCAAAGAGCAAATTCGAGTACGTGCGGGACTTCGAGGCTGACGACACATGCCTGCCCCACTGCTGGGTGGTGGTACGGCTGGACGGCAGGAATTTCCATCGGTGAGCGAGCTCGGCCCGGGGCTGCGTGCTTCGCAGGCGTTTCCGGTGAACCCGGCCCCTCCGTAGCAGCCCCCAGCTCGTGGTTACCGTGGTAACGCGGCAGCCAATGACTGCGCGGCTTTAAGCATCACGCTTTGTGCTGGCTACAACTGGCTTGAACGCGAGTAGTCCGGATAGTTAAAAATGAGACAGGGTGCTCCCCTGGTGAGGAGCTGGCCTGAGGTGTCCATTGGCAAGGCTGTGGTGGAAGAAGTCACTCTTGGGCGCATTATTTCAGCTCTTCAACCGATGGCCAAACTGGTTGTTAGGTATCTTTGAGGGCTTACCGTTCAGCGGCCTGTTTAGGGCTTGCTGTGGGCAACGCTCTACAGAGTGTATTCTTGTTTCATTATAAGTAACAGGGCACATGGTCTGGATTCAGGAGGGAAAAAGTCAGAAAAAAACAAAGTAACAGAAAGATGGGAATTTCTTTAAAAATGCTACTTAGGTAATGATTACTGTAGTTAAAATTTATTGAGCAGTCCAAGGAGCCAGGCATAGTTATGTTTGTTACCTTCCTCTAACCTTCAGGACAATCCTATGAAGTAAATTTATCCCCATTTCACAGAAAAGGGAATGGAGGATTAGTATATATGTTGCTTTTTCTCCGTTGGTCAGAGCTAAAAAAAAAAAAAACAACTGGAGTTCTTAACGAAATGGATTGGGTTGTGGCTCCTGGAATGTTTGAACTCACAGCACTATTACAGTGTCTTCCTCTATGAACAGCCTGTTTAATCTGTGGTATTAATGACAAGGTCTCTTGCAGCCATGCCCTTTTCCCTTTTGTTTTTCCCTTATGAAGGTTTGCTGAGAAACACAGCTTTATAAAACCTAATGACAGCCGTGCTCTTCATCTAATGACCAAATGTGCCCAAACTGTAATGAACGAACTGGAGGATATTGTGATTGCATATGGACAGAGTGATGAGTACAGCTTTGTGTTCAAGCGAAAAAGCAATTGGTTTAAAAGAAGAGCCAGGTAATTCTGTGGCCTAGCTCCTTCAGAAAATTTCCTACCAGCCCTCTGGCTTCTGCTTGGGCTTCCCTGGTGGCTCATCTGGTAAAGAATCTGCCTGCAATGCGGGAGACCTGGGTTCGATCCCTGGGTTGGGAAGATCCCCTGGAGAAGGGAAAGGCTACCACTCCAGTATTGTGGCCTGGAGAATTCCTTGGACTGTATAGTCCATGAGGTTGCAAAGCGTCAGACAGGACTGAATGACTTTCACTTTCACTATCTTAATCATAAACTTGCAGACTGTAGTGTTTGCAACTGCAGAATGTGTGTGTGTATGTATATCTATATATGTATATATACACGCACACACATTGATACACTGATATATATATAGAAGTTTAGACTGTTGTACTTCCATCTGTTATCTGGGCATTCTGTATGCTTCTTTATTTTTTTTTCTTCCATTTCACATCACCTTAGCTTCTAAACTGAACATTAAAACTAGAAAACAGAAACTAAACTTTTAGGTAAGGAGGATCTCAGTGCAAATTAGACAGAGCTCATATTTAATTTGGCAGTATGTTGAAACTCACAGAAAACAGGTCATGTAATGAATTGGTGTGTTTTTAAAACAGTGGTCCCCCTCCTCCCAAGACTTGAAGAAAATCCTCTTGAACCATCAATTCACATCACATCCTATAGAAAAACTTTTAATAATAGTAAACTATTTTATAGGACTAGAAAGAGAGGCAGGCTGCATTTTAAATATATAACTGAAATATTAAAATAATTTTTCTTGACTCAATTTATATTATCTCTTGGCTCTCCAGACAGTTTGTGTTATCACTGTGTTGCACCCACAGACTCTGTCATGGTGTTGAACTAATATCATGTATTTTCTCTTTTCTTGCTCCACCCAACCTGCCTTCTGCAAGTAAGTTTATGACTCATGTGGTTTCCCAGTTCGCCTCCAGCTATGTGTTTTATTGGCGGGATTACTTTGAGGACCAGCCCCTTCTGTATCCCCCAGGCTTTGATGGAAGAGTTGTGGTGTATCCTAGCAACCAGACTCTAAAGGACTATCTCAGCTGGCGGCAAGCAGATTGTAAGTGAAACCAGATTAACAGATGTATTGATAGTTACACCACTAATTTGTTATATTAGAGGTGATGCTCTGAAATAGTTTTGGCTCATGTGTATTTTGTTTGGAAAGCAGTATTTCAGGTTTTTTAAATTAGTAGAAAATACTTGAAAAATTGGGAATTTTTATGTAAATATTCCTTATTTTTAGTTTAGTTTTTTTTTTAATCAGAAGATCTGGCAATACCAAGTCTGTGTTTCCACTTAGTATTGGTCAGACCCTGTATAGTGACTGCTGCCTTTATACACACAGACACATACACACACACATGCATACACATTTGCATGAACACAGGAGCCAGTGTGCCTCAGCCTCTACTTCTCTGTTGTTGCCCTGGGTCACCTACTCTGCTTTGCACACTTAGGTTCATGCTGGCTTTAATGGGTATTTGAGTTGTGACCCTGCCTTACAAGATGAAATGTTTGTGAGACTTTTACTCATTTGATGTGTCTTGATTTTTCCAGAAGAATTGGAAAAGAGGTGGGAATAATACAAATCAAATAACTTTGAAAGTATTCCTTAGCTTAATGCACAAGTTAACAGACTCGTGTGAAGCACAGCTGAAACGACAGGATAAAACTGTTAGGAAATAAGTTTTTTTTTCTGCTTCACTGCTTCCCTGTATGTTCCCTGTGTGTGACTTTCGGCAGGTAACTAAATGTTTCTCAGGCCTTTCTACTTTAAAGAGGAGAGAAATTGGGCTCCAGTACTCTTTGAAGGGTGAATATTAAAAAAAGATTCTATATCCCTACACAGTGTTACTCTGTTTTCCTTACAGGTCACATCAATAATCTTTATAATACGGTGTTCTGGGCACTTGTACAGCAGTCTGGCTTGACACCATTACAAGCCCAAGAGAGATTACAGGTATATAGATCTTACTGCGTTAAGACTTCAGGGAGGACAGTTTATGATCTCTTGAGACATTTTGCCTTCTTTTTAAGCTCTTAAGTTTTTACAGCTTTGTTTTGAAAAGATACAAAGATCACACTAGTAGCAGGTCTGCTGCTTGCTTGCTTTGTGACTGTGGGTAAGTTGTTAACCACTCTCTGAGCCTCAGTGTCCTCTGCTGGAAAATGGAATTAATGGCTCTACACTCCCATATGGTAATGCTTGGCTGGAGCTGCATATTGGCTGCCCTCTATACAGGGCACATGCTCGTCTTTTCTCTCAGCCCCACCTGGCTGCTTCATCATTGTCATTCCCTGTTGGGGACCTGGAGTTTGGGGTTAGGACTCTTGTATATCATTAAGACTTCAGACTCTGGGGAGTCAAATAATTGTACTCAGATGTTTTTGTTTAATTTTACCTCTCTACCTTAGTTTTTCATAGGTAAAATGTGGAAAATAATAGTTCCTACCTTACAGGTTTATAGTGAGAATTTTAAGTGGCATGATGCATGTAAAACACACATAGACTAGTACAAAGCACACTGTAAAGAACTAATAAATACTTTTATTATTAGATACTACCTGCAGGTAAACTGTGAAATGAGATGATGTGTTGTAATAACTCCTAATACAATGCCTGGTACATTATAATAACTCAGTAAATGGTTGTCATTATTAACAACAGTGATAAAGATGTGTAGCAATAATAGGAAGACTGGTAGATGTAGCCAGAGTTTGGAAGCACTGAATTTAGATTTTGATTCTTAAGTATAAGAGCACCGTTGGCCTTGGAAAATTTATATAATCTTTCTAAGCTTCTGAGCTCTCATCTCTAAAATGGAGATGGTTATGAGGGTCAAATAAAATATACAAAGTGTCCAGTACAGAATCAGTACTCTTAACTATTAGTGCCTCTCACTCCATCACAATAGTGATTGGTGAAGCCAGTTACTTGCTACAGAAGAGAACTTGATGGATTTTTGTATTTATATAAGATTTGGACTGCTCTTAAAATTCATTAATACCTAAATGATGTTTGATGAAATGCTTCTACTTCTTGATTTGTTGCTAGAAGTTTAGATATAGAGTGGAATGGATAGGTGGGGCTAGGGGAGAGAAGAGACCTACAAAGCTTTTTATATTTGTTTTTATTTCTTCAGGGAACTCTTGCAGCAGACAAGAATGAGATTTTATTTTCTGAATTCAACATCAACTACAATAATGAGCCACTGATGTATAGGAAGGGGACTGTGTTGATATGGCAGAAGGTAATGCTGTTATATCGAAGGGGAAACAAAGGTCAGAAAGAAAGCCTGTGCCCAGCCCTCGCTTTGTGTTGCCTGCTGCCTGCGTGCTGATGTGACTCCAGTCATTAGCACAGATTAGACCCTTTCCAAAACGAGATGCTATAGATTATTATTATGGATGCTTGCTTTGTCAGGTCGTTAGTCAAGTTTGTGATCTGGACTCCCCCCTTCTATAAGTAGAATTGCAGAATTTTAGAATTTATTTTCTTGTGTCATAAGCTCTCCCCAAATCAAGTCAAACCCCTTTAACAGGTACAGTGCTGATAAGAGAATTTTTGCATTCAAAGAACATTTTTAAAAATCCCACACTGGACTATTAAATGGCCCACCCATCCCATGAGAACTATAATTTGAGGAACTGATGTTGTATGTGAAAGTTCTGTCCCTTACAGAATGTTCAAGAGATTCTCTAGACAGTCATAGTTAACTTAATATTCTGTCTCCTGTCATCTAAATGCTTAATTCTACCAGTATTTTCTCTCTGATCTAGCTCCTGGGCATAATGATGTCTCTAAATTCATTTCCTTCTGTCTAAAGTATTTGTTCTAAAATGAATGTTTTTAAGTATTAAGGGAGTAAGTATCCTAAGAGCTCAGGATCTCACTGGCAACTTCAGCTCTTTTATTAGTATTTTTGAAGTATTTGTTCTTTGGACCTGCAGGTGGGAAAGCAGAAATATCTTTAATTCTATGGTTATTGCTAACGAGGAACATAGAGTCCCTTCTGTGTTCCTAAGATCTCTTCTAAAAATAGAGCAGCATAACTGTTTAAAAAGTATTTTTAGTTGTAAAGAAATTCAGGTATGGTAAGATATGTATCTGCCTGAAAATATATATTTGTCAGAGGTATTGGGTTGGCTAAAAGTTTATTTGGGTTTTTCTGTAAGATAGAAAAACCCAAATGGATGTTCTGGCCAACCAAATATATAGCCCACTTCTCCGTCTTCTGTCCCAAAGCCACTCTCGAGTTAACAGTGTCAGTGTTTCAACTTTACCTATAGGTGGAGGAAATCACAACAAAAGAAGTTAAGCTGCCAGCAGAAATGGAAGGAAAAAAGATGGTGGTGACCCGGGCCAGGACTGTGGTGGTGCCCTTACACTGCGATATCATTGGGGATGCTTTCTGGAAGGAACATCCAGAGATCCTAGATGAAGACAGCTGACCCTTTGCTTTTCAGTCCTGGCGTGCTTAACCATCTCGGCCCCCAAGTCTCCTGGCCTTTGGTGGCCCTAGCATCTGTGCCATGCAGAAGTGTCCCAGGAGTGACATGACTCTGGTTGGGAGGGGAGCGGAGAGAAAAGGGGTGGATGTGGGTGGTGTATCTTGTTCTGCTTTAAGTGGAACACCTTTTTTGCAGTGTTGAAACGTGGTTCCTTTGGTACAAGTGCGTTTTAAAAAAATTGCAGTACTATTTTTATAAAGCAAGAACTCTGTTATTCCTTGTAGACGAATCATTTTTAGATTGTGGCATGGGTCTTATGAAAACCTGTCAAACTTTTTTCACCTCTGCTAGAAGATGAGCCCAAACTTTACTGTCACCCACTTGTTCTTTACCACAGAATCCAGTGACCTCGGTAACCTCACCTTTCCCACCCACCTAGTTGCATTCATCTTTGGCAGACTTGGAGCTATTATAGGTTGATGCCTTCCCAGTGCCTCTGAATGCAGGAATTCCAGGGCAGACTCAGGGCTTTGTGCCATTATCCAAGTTGGCAACCTGGAGTGAACTAACAAGTTGTAGCTTGGGTGTCCTTTCATAAATATTGCGTGGACTGATTTTGTGGAGTTGTCAGCATGACCGTCATCATCTCAACAGGGGCAGTGATCACAAGGCTGCTTACTCTTTTCTCAGGAGAAAGAGAGTTACATGTCTATATGGGAGAAGGAAAATGTGAGAATGAATGAGCCAGGAGGAAGATACTCTCTGTCTTCTTGGCACTTCAGTTTTGAAAGTCACCTTCCTGTTGGACTTCCTGAAAAAGATTCTCGGGTATCGTCTGTGTAATAAAACAATGACATTTGACTTGGAGAGCAGAGGGAGCAACACTCATCTTTGGGTCACAGGTAGTAGAGGAGCCCTAATGGTTCTACCTGCTGATGTGGAGTTGGGCGAGGAGCCACAGGAACTGCATGTTGCTCATGGCCTCCGAATTGGGGGGGGGCAGTGGGGATAGGTGGTAGAGAACTCACATTTCCTTTTATGTTCATTTCATATTTTAGAGGAAAAAGATTAATTTGGCTCGGTAAAGAATTAATTAAAAGCCCACATCACAGTGCCTGTAGAATTTACAGCCAAGAAAATGTATTTTTGAAAGAGCGATGGCTGGTCTCATCTCACTAATTGACACCCCATCTGTTGATGCCTTTTTTCCCCTCCCTGTTCTCACTCCATAGGAATAGGAGACATGGCTTACGGTTGGTAATTGATAAAATTTCTTTGAGAAGAAAAATAAAAGTTTCACAAATCCCTTGGCCTAGTTTTTTGTTTATTTTTTTCATACAAATGCAGTATATGAGTCCAACTTTCATGTGTGAACATCCTTACATAAGCCAAGCTCACATCCTTTGATCACAGTAGTGGTTTACAGACTTCTGGATGCAAAAATTTACTTGAAATGCTCGTTTAAAATGCCAGTTCCAAGCTCTCTCCCTATGAACTTTGGGATTCAAAGACTTTTGATGGATGTGGTCAATATACCACACTTTGAGTAACTAGTCTATACCAAAACCTAGACTTGTACATCTAGATACACTGTGATTGGCCAAGTAAGGCAGTTAAGAATGTAGCTCTTGATTGGCAAACATAATGGTAAATAAATTACAGCATTCTCTATCAAAACAAGTATAGATAAGTAGGTGTTTGTACAAATTTTTAAGATAGCCACCCAAGAAAATTTTGTGTTTTCTGTGGGTGTTATGTGATGCTACAAAGGTGTCACTTGATTTTGTTATAAGATAGGAGGATATGTGCTTGCTGGTTGAATTGCCAGCAGTTTGCAGGAGTGAGGTTTGTCTTGGGGAGGGTGGTTTTGAGCAAAGGAATATCCTGGGTTTAATATTTGCGCTGTAATCAAACCTACTGAATTAAGTAATGCTGTCAGAAGCAGTGTTGGATGGGACTTCCCTGGCTGTCCAGTGGTTAAGACTCTGGGTTCCCAGTGCAGAGGACACGTGTTTGATCTTGCATGCCACATGGCCTGCCCCCCCCCCCGTCCCCGCCCCCACCGCAAGTATTGTTGGCTGGTTTGTCATCTTTATTTTGCAGTATGTATTTATTCTAAAGTATACTTCACAGTTGTATATTAATCTTAATCCTCTCTTAAGAGACTAATTTTCTTGGGCTTCCTTTCCAAAGCTTAAGGAAACTTTAAAATATACACAGAAGCCACTAGTATAGAATTAATGCCAGTGGCTTGTAGTTTGGGAGAGTGGTGGCAGGAAAGTGATTCGTGTAACCTCTAGGTGACTGGAAACATCTTGGTTCTATTGGTTGAGGAGGTAGTATCTGGGCCTTTGATGTAGATTACACCATCATTTTAACATCAAGAAGCAAAAAAGTTTCTGCTAAACAGAGGCTCTAAAGTACAGCCAGGTTTTATAAATAATGGCATCCCAGTTGTGGGATCCTCGTTTCCTCCAGGTGCTTAGCAATACTTAGAAGATCAGTGATGGTGAATTTTCTTTAATACTAGCATCTTTCTGGTGTATGTGTAAATTTCTTTTTGCCTAGGTGTAAGAAATGCAGTACTAGGGTCCACTCATTATCCTTCACTTTCATTGTACACTTAACATTCATAGAGCATTTATTATGCCCCATATGCATATCTTGCGTTCTTCAGACAGTTCTTTGAAACCGTTTCTAGCAAAGAGTCACACACGACTGAGCGACTGAACTGAACTGAACCTATCTCAAAAGAGAATGTAAAAAGCTCAGAGAAGCTAAATAGTTGGAGCCCAGGCGTCTGAACTCCTGTGATGCTGAGCATGAGAGCAAATTGGGACCTTCCTTGCCCTCTTCCTGGGCTCCCCTGATAGCTTAGATGGTAAAGAATCCGCCTACAATGCAGGCGACCCCCGTTGGATTCCTGGGTTGGGAAGATCCCCTGGAGAAAGGAGAGGCTACCCACTCCAGTATTCTGGCCTGGAGAATCCATGGACTGTATAGTCTGTGGGGTCGCAAAGAGTTGGACGCGACGCAGCAACTTTCACTTTCACTCTGCCGTCTTGCCACTGCTTCCCGCCAGCTCAAGCTACTAGTCGACCGCAATTCCAGAGAATCGAGAAACACCTCGGAAACTTGTTAAGCTGACGGTCCCGGGCTCCATCCCCAGGGAATCTGGACTATCAGCAAACACCTAAAGTGATAATGGTATTGACGGGAAAACGCTGCGTTAACGCAAATGAACCTCTTCCCCCGAGCGCTGATGCTCTGCGAGGCTCGGGCGAATAGCTGCCGCGCACCACGCCCCCGGCGGCGGCGTAGAGCGCAGGCAGACGCTGCCCCCTGGCGGCCGCCCCGGCGCAGTGAGACCCCGCGCCGCGGCTGCGCAGTGACGCCCTCTGGCGGCCCCGCTCCTTCTTCCCATCGGCCTCGGCTTGCGGGCCTTTCAAACATGGAGGAGCGGGGAGCGGGGGGCGAGGTCGGCTCGCGCCGAGAGCCCCGCGCGCCCGCCCAGCCCGAGGCTGGATGTCAGCTCTGACAGCTTCGACCCGCTGCTGGCCCTGTATGCGCCCCGCCTGCCTCCCATTCCCTACCCCAACGCGCCCTGCTTCAACAACGTGGCCGAGTACGAGAGCTTCCTCAGGACCGGCTTACGGAGCGGCGGGCGCGGGCGGGCGCGGGGCGCGGCCGCTGGCTCCGGGGGCCCCGCTGCGGCCGCCGGGCCGTCAGGCAGGACCCGCCGCCGCCGGGACGCCCCCGCCCCGGACCCCGAGCGCATCCAGCGCCTCCGCCGCCTCATGGTGGCCAAAGAGGAAGGGGACGAGGCCGCTGAGGCGCGGCGGCGGGGTCCGGGTCGGAGCAGGAAGGCGCCGCGCAACGTGCTCACGAGAATGCCCTGTGAGTCCCGCGGGCGGGCGGGGCGGGGGCCGGGCCGGCTGTCCGGAAGGCGGCGGCCCTGCGGGCGTGTGCCGGGTGACAGCCGCTTGGCGCGGACCTGTGTGAATCAGGGGGAGGGTCTTGGTGAAGGCTGAAGAGATAACCAACGACCGTGGGGAGGGTCAGCTTGAGGAATTCAGGGTGGCAGTGAGGGAAGAGTGGCAAGGCTGTAGAGGTAAAAAGTAGCCATGGGTAGGGTTTGCTTGGATAACGTACGTAAAGGTGATGCGTAAAGGCCACAAAAGTGGGCACAGAGGTGGTGAGGAGCCTGCTGAAATCGATCTGCAGGAGTGATTGGGGGGTGGGGGGTGGCCGGGGGATTCTGCAGAGGTGGTGAGCCTGGAAACGGGACATCATGGGGAGGGTTTGCAGAGGTGATGAAGTCTTGGGGCCACGCATGGTGAGAGAAGGGAGGGCACAGCCATTATTAGGGGAGGGAGAGTGGTTTGGTCAGTGAGATTTGTGGGTGATGGGACGCAGTATGAGGAAGTTGTTCAGATAGCACAGGGGACATAATCTCATGACCTCTGCACATTAAGTGACAGCTCGTTCTCAGTGCTGTAAGCAGAAAGGGCTGCAGGGTCTTGACATACATATGTGCACTGGAATGCAGCAGGCGCAGAAGGCCACTAAAGGGCAGACACTTTTACAGCCTCTCTGCTTGGCTGAGTGCAGGGACTCTTGTCTGTCAGGCTCCTATTACCATAGGCACAGGTTATTTTGAGTTCTGAAGGTGTAAATGGCACAAGGGGATTTCTTGCAGCCTCCTAATAGTTCCTTCGAGTAAAGCTGTAAATAGCAGAGATTGCTAACGTGTGAGTTAGGTCTTGTATAAATGGAATAGAAACAGCCCAGGGTCATATCTTTGTCATCTGGCAAGCAGTTCTGACATCTGCCCCATGAACACAATGACCTACTTAGCCATTCAGAGCATCTGTATCCTGATAGCTAAATTGTGTCATTATTAAATCACTGCCTTTGGAGTGGAGGATTTTGCTAAGTAAAGGAATATTTTGTTTCTTTCCTAGAAGTGTGTTAAGAGCAACATCCTGAAAAGCTGAGTGCTGTTAGGGGTGCCTTTGTGATACAGTGCCAGAGCATCACTGCCTAAGCTAGGCTTTACTCCAGTTTGCTTGCCCAGCAGTGACACAGATTATGCATGTGCCTAAATTAAGAGCAGTTTGGGGGAGCTTATTTTGCCCATAGTTTTTGCCGCCATCAGATCTTTGAAATGTCCTCCAAGTCTCAGATTGTAACATTTATTTCCATTTTGCCAATTATTGCTTAGCTGCCAAGATTTTCAAGACAAAAGAAGTATTTCTGTGTGGTGAGTGGTTTTGGCTTTACCGGTGGAGCACTTTGCCATATTACTAGGATGAAAGAGTGTGAAAGCCAGCTTTATCGACTTCCCACAATTAAATGTATGCCTGGAATCAAAGTCTCAAAATGTGCTCTAGGCACTGAAAATTTTAATCCCACCACTGGGAACAGTTGGGTGTACATGGTAGAGATGAGTAGATATCACAAAAAATTGATGAACTTCAGGAAGCTAAAAAAAGTATAGAAGCAGGGGTGAGGATTAGATTTTTTCCAAAAAAAAATTCATATAGAAGTCAGCTTTAGGTCTTGAGGTTAAGGAAGGGCATGCTTGATGATAACTGCTGCTGCTGCTGCAGCTGCTAAGTCACTTCAGTCGTGTCCGACTCTGTGCGACCCCATAGACGGCAGCCCACCAGGTTCCCCCATCCCTGGGATTCTCCAGGCAAGAACACTGGAGTGGGTTGCCATTTCCTTCTCCAAGGCATGGAAGTGAAAAGTGAAAGTGAAGTCGCTCAGTCATGGCCGACTCTTAGTGACCCCATCCATGGGCTGCAGCCCACCAGGCTCCTCCGTCCATGGGATTCTCCAGGCAAGAGTACTGGATTGGGGTGCCATTGCCTTCTCCCGCTTGACGATAACAGTAATTATTAAAAAATAAGGCTGTTGAGCATGTAATATATGCTAAATAAGCATGTAATATATGCTAAATTACATATAGCAAAATTCACTCCTCAGGTGAGTAAAAAGGTTGTGAATTCATCACCACAATCAAGATACAAATCAAGGAGTTCCCTGGTGATCTAGTGGTTAAGGTGCTGCACTTCCAATGCAGGGGATGCATGTTCAAACCCTGATCAGGGAACTAAGATCCCACATGCTGCGTGGCAAAAAAAAATAAAATAACGTGTAAAGTTAAACTTACCACAGGGCCTGGCCCATACTGAGGGCTCAGTAATTGGTGATAATATTGGTGACAGTGATGATGATGCTGTTGTTGATATGAAGGAGGGGAGCTTGGAGACTCTTGAAGTGAACCAATAGTATGATGAGGCTCTGGACTGTATTGTTGGTTGTGGAAACAGAAAAGGAAGGTCAGGTCTTAGTTATTGAGAATCTCTTGTCTGGACTTAGTATTGGCTATAAGCAGGGAAAAATAAAAGAGTGGGGTTAAAAATGACCTGGATTTGGAAGGCTGTGGCCCAAGGGTAATGGCAGTGGAGAGTGGGATTTGGAAGAATAACTTTTTCAAAGATAAGGCATAGATATAGTTTTAGAAGCCTGGCTCATATCCATTTGGGGTTTGTCACAAATACTGCTGAGAAGAGATTCAGAATGTGCCTTGTGATTCTGAATGTGGAACTTTTTTATCTCTTGGGATTTTCTTCTGATAGGTGGTACCAGTGTTGTATTTTTGATCACATGAGAGAAATATTCCCTGGAATTATACCTTGTTAAATTTTTGGAAGGAAAAAAAAAAAATCAAAGGTACAGATATGAAGGTTGAAAACCTGAGTTTACCGTTTGGTTAATTAGAATAGGAGATTTTTGTTAAGGTACATGCTTGTCCTTTCTCCCTGATTTGGGGGTGTGTGGGGAGTAATGCCCCTGTTTTCTTCCAAGTTAGAAAAAGAGTGGCCTTTCCAGCCTTTGTGGAACATATGTGTGTATCGTGAGAAAGAGGAGTGAATGTGGAAGGCAAGTAGAGTAATCTAGGCATTGTGACCAGTTTCTAAGAAATTTAATTATAGAAACTTATTCATTACATGAAACTAGAAGTTACCTAGTCTAACCTCATCTTATGAATGGGGAAACTTGGGCTTGTAGAGAAAAAGTTACTCACCAGGTTCACACAACTAGTTATAATGACCTAAATGTTGTTTACAGTGCTTGATTTGACACCATCTGTAACACATTTCCAGATATGTGTATATACACATACCTTAGTATGTCAGAGGTTCAGAGAATTTTAAAATATGGCTGGAAGAGGGATGGATGGTGAAGGTCAGGCCAAGGTTCTCATGTTCCTTTCCAAGGCCACTGTTTCTGTCACTCTGCCTTCTTGCTGAATCTTCAATCTGACAAGCTTCTATTTCTCATCTACAAAGTCACTTAATCCAAGAGTATCTTCTTCTATTAACTTATCCCTGCCATCATTTATAAGCCAGTCCATGAGTGAGGGGTAAGGAGGTTAAGAGTAACTGCCTTAGGTATCCAAATTGAAGGGCAAGACACTTGTTCTCTTTTATGCTTATACTAAAAATAAGACAGATTTTTTTGTTTGTTTACTATCAATGACAATAACTTCCAAAGAACTGTGCCTTTCAAACTTGAGGGGAAGAGAGAGATTGTGTAAATGTGAGTGTGTGTGTGTGTATGCGTACATGTGCAGTTTTCTTTAGGGAGGTTTTATGTAGTACAGTCACCGAACTGTGATGGCTAAATTAACATGAAATAATAAAAATAAAACGCAGCCTTGCTTTCAAGCTCTGAAAAAAAAAATAGAATCCATCATAATAAAGGCTGCAGTTTATAGTCCCAGCATTCTTCACATGAATTGTCATACTCCTCTTGCCGTATGATGCTTATCAGCAATTTCATAGGAGTCAGCTACTCAGCAGGTGCCTTTACACCAGTGAGGCCTGGAATACAACCAAGCCTCTCCCTCATCATGTGAAGATGATGTTCACTGAATCACTAGTGGCCCGAGAGCACGAGCTCCTGTGTGATGTAGCTCAGACCGAGGGGGCCAAAAAGCCATTCTCTGTTAGATGATTGCATGTGTTTCAGGGCGGATGAGTCACACGGTTCATTTCCTTTAAACCTATGACCAAAGTTCTTGATTCTTTGAAAGGCTCAAGCTGGATATCCAGTTCATGAGATTTATCCTGAAAAAGATTGTTATACAAGGCAGAGAACTGAGAAGAACCTAGCTGCTGATGTGCACATTTAGTATAGTGTTTTTTGCGCCAAAAAGTTTTTAAATGATGCTGCCTCTTAAATCAGAGACATCATAGAAATAGGTTATGGAGGTGGTGAAACATTTGGATGGTAGCCACCCAGGGGGTTTATCCATGTTCTGGGGAATCTTGTCTCATTTCAGTGTACATTGCCTACACTTGCCATGCTGCCCACTGGGCCTTGCTGCTCCTGTGGTGTGGTTGCCAGTGCCATACCATGTTGCCTTGTGTTGCTGGAGATGGTTGGGTGGTGTCGGTTGTTAATTCTGGGAATGAGAGCAGGTATTCATTCTGTGCTGACGGTTCTTCTTTTTTCAGTGCATGAAGGCAGCCCTCTGGGTGAACTCCATCGTTGTATCCGGGAGGGGGTGAAGGTGAATGTTCACATCCGCACTTTCAAGGGACTTCGGGGCGTCTGTACAGGCTTCCTCGTTGCATTTGACAAGTTCTGGAATATGGTAATTAAGCCTTCCTCATGGAACTGGAGCACCTCCTAAGGATTAAATCTTTTATATATCTCAAGGACTTAATTCAGCAAAACCTCCAGAATACCTTCCCAGAAGCCCTAGAATCTTTGAACTCTCTTGACAACAAGAGAAAAGTTCTTTTTATTGATTTCCCTAAAGGCAGTGGCTTTCACCTGGGATGATTTTACCTATGCCTCCTTCCCAGGGACATTTGGCAATGTCATTTTTTGATTGTCACACTGTGGGATGGAGTACCACTGGCATCTAGTGGGTAGAGGCCAGGGCTGCTGCTGCGCACCCTACAATCCACAGAATATCCTGCCAACAACAGAGAATTATCTGGTCCAGAATGTTATTAGTGCCAGGGTTGGGAAATCTAGCCTTAAGGAATAATTACTTATTTCATCTTTTAGTAATTTTATATTGATTTCTTACCAGTTATTTTTCATTCGTTTGAAAATATTTATTGACTTCCTATTTTGGCTGGGCACATTGCTAGGTACAGAAATTTCAGGAAGGAACTTAAACTGCAACTTTTGGAAAGACAGATGAGGATAGAGGGGAAGCAGACACATTAATAAGCCAGACACTTTGCACAGTGTTTGCTTGTGGAGGAGTGTACCATGCGCCCTCAGTCGTCTGGAGGCTTACTGTCTATTTACTAGACATTTGGAAGAGAAAAAGGACACAGAGCACAATTATGACATGAGACAGTTAAAACAGGAGCCACCAGGGCTTTCTAGTGTTTCTTTCCATTTGAGCTTCCATCGCCAGTTTTTCTTCTCTTTGTGCTTTATCTTCATCTGTGCATGCCCCTTGATTATAGTAATAGTTGCCAATACTTATTAAGCACTTGCTATATGCCAGATCCTGTACAAAGGACTTTATATATAACTCAGTAAATGAGCTGTAAGTCTATCACTGTTTTATTTCACAAATGAAGTAACTGAGGCTAGTGATTTTGGAAGGTTGGTCCCAAATCACACTCTTAGTAAGTGAAAGGGACTGTAACTTTATCTTTTCTGGCTTCTGAGACCATATTTTAAACTGTGTGGAGTCATAATACTTGGATTCAAATCCTAGCTTAACATTTGGTAGCTGTGTAACTCGAGGCAAAGTAATTTCTCTGAGCCTCAGTTTTCTCATTTCTAAAATGTAGGGGAAAAAATGTTTTATTAAAAATTGTAAGTTTGCCTTTGAAGGGAAAGATTTAAGAGAATATTTTTGACAGTGGTGGCAACAACAATACTGTCAGCTTATGTTTGTAAGATGATTCACACTTTTCAAAGTAATTTCTCGTACATGATCTCATTTGATCCTAATGGCTGTCCTGTAAGGTTGATCTCACATCAACAAGAATTCACCGGCATTTCTGTGTGTTCCCTGGTTAGTCTCTTCATTGCTGTCATAAGGCAGAGAGACCGAAAAGGGAAAATCAGCAGTAATGTTTCTTAAGGTGTGGTCTGAGGCTGTCCTGCATCAGAATCATGGGGTTTCTGGTTAAAACAGAAGTTCCTGGGCTTCATCCCAGATGTACAGAATCAGAATATCTTGGAGAATAGCCTTAGATTTATATTTTAGCACATTATTCACAGGAGGAGTTTTGCAGAAACTAATGCCTGTGGTGTTAATACATCTCTGGTCAGTAATGTGTTAATGAGCTTCCTAGATTATTCATGCTCCCTGAAATTTAAGAGCCTCTACCCTGCATTTGCAATAGCACCTTACCATAGGAAAACCCCATCTTATATGCTTGTAACAGCTTGGCGTTCCTATTTAGAGGGGACCATGTATTACCATTTGTTCCTGCCCAAGAGCTGAGTCACCTGTTAAGTTTAGTCTGGTATAATTAGATGGTATTCTGCCTTTTAAATTTTTTCCTGAAAGCTATAAAAATAATATTTTGAATGATACCATATTTTTCCTTCCTTTGGTCTCTTCTCTAGGCACTTACTGATGTGGATGAGACCTACCGAAAACCTGTTCTAGGTAAAGCATATGAACGGGATTCTTCATTGACTCTCACCAGGGTAAGCAGTTTCCCCTGACTTTCAGTACCCAGTGTGCTTTCAAGCTTAGGAATTAAGATCACTGAGCCTAGGGACCAGGGTTTCCCAGCAGTAAAGCCCTATTGCTGTCAACCAGGCATGCTTGGACCAAGATCTTCATTAGTCTCTTCTCATGCATCCAGTGAGTGAAAAATGAGTCTGTATTTCTTACTCTCATATTGTTTGAGCAACAAGTTACCTCGTCAGGTCTGAACGTCTTTCAGTTTTATACCATAGAAAAAGTGGGTATCTTTTCTCTTGACGTACTTACTGATTTATCTGAGTTATGGCTAGAAATAGAAAAAATATTGTTACTAACTTTTTTAAAATTGCAAAGCAAACAGTCTACAGAGCATGATTAAGGAATCTAGTCTTTCTTTTGTATATTGAAAAAAAGAGATGTTGAAAACTGAAGAGAAGGCTAATACTTGTCATTGCTTTCCTTGCAGCTCTTTGATCGACTAAAACTGCAAGATTCCTCCAAGAAGGAAACAGATTCTAAGTCTGCAGTTGAAGACTCCACTCTCTCCAGATACTCCCAGACATCCACATGGAAGGTGGCTTCGGTGTGGGGAAGAGGAGACACTGACCGGAGTTCACGCAGGCGTTCCCGCTCCGTCCCTTCTTCCCTGCAGGCGTCTGCAAGGGAGGAGTCCAGGTCAGAGCTGTCAGGGAGGACTACACAGACAGAAGGGTCCAGTGCGGGGGGTACCTTTTCTAGGGCTACCACCCTTTCCAGGGGCCAGTCCCGTAAGAAAAAAAGAAAGCCCAAAGTGGATTACCAGCAGGTTTTCACTCGACATATAAATCAGATTTTCATTCGAGGCGAGAACGTCCTGCTGGTTCATCTTGCACAGTGACTTTCTCAACCTCACTTGAGCTTTGGTTTTAGAAATACAATGCATGAATTGCTGCTATGCTGTATCCTAGTATCCCAGTGTAACTCTGAGCTGGAGTGATCCCTCTGGTCCAGTGTGTGCAGAGCATGGAGCCAGGCTCGGGCCCTCTGGGAGATGAGGTCCTGAAGGAAAAACAGGGCTTGAGAGGGTGGCGGGTGTTTGCATTAATATCACAGCGAGAGCTGTACAGAGCATGGTGTATGCATCTGATTTGGTATCATGGTCTGCTGCATACACTCAAACCAAATATAAGATCTTGCATTGGGGAGCATAGTATGAATTGAATTGACTCCACAGACACTGTGGCATGGTGAAGGAGAAAGCCTCCTCAAGAAGAATGATCTCATTTCTAGAAGCTAGTGGCCTGAGTACTCATGAACTTGTACCTAAGAGTAGCAGTATAAATTGCCCTGAGCCCTGCATCCGCACCTTGTAACTGACCTTTAAGTTTCGCTCTACACCACTCTCTCTTGATGGAGGAATGTACTTTGCTCTCTCTTGATATCTGTAAGATACAAGAAGGCTACGCATTTATGTAAGAGTGAAATCTAGGTGGGTGGCATGCTCCAGTGAATGCTGTGTCTTCATCCCTCTCCATGTTATGGGAAGAAATAGGGGACCTTGCTGTTGGTTTTCCTCTTGCTAGAGAGTTTCTGCAGATGGTGTGCCAGGTGGGACTGTAAGATGCTCTTGTCCTTCTCTTCTTTCACTTTTGTGGCATGGTGCTAGTGCATGTACCTGCGTATTGCCCCTCTGTGTATAGTGTGACCTGTCCCGTGAGCTTTATAGCAGCAGGCTGTGACCTTCATGACTGGCTGCAAAGAGTTCTGCATGAACTCAAGCATACACACACATCATGAGGCTGCGAGTACCCTTTCTGGGCAGGGCTGGCCCTGTCTCGAGTGTCTTTCAGGATGGTTTTCCATGAAACCGGGGTGGAGTTTTATTCCCTTGTGTCAGGCCAAAGAGATTCTCACAAAGTACAACAGTGGTGTCTCTAAGGGATGCATTACTCAGCCCGGCTTGAGTAACCAAACACCAGACCACCTGCTACTATTTCTACTTGAATCATATGCTTTTTCAGTCACCAGTGCAAAATAGACTATATCTCGACACAGACTGTTAGGCAATATTGACCTTTTGTTTTGTTAGTTTATGTTAGGTTTTATTTTAGATATCTTACATTCAAAGTGAGAATGAGAAATAGCTCACTTGTTAAAATGTTTGAAAAGAAAAACTTCCTCTGCTGTATTTGTTGTGTAACTTAAATGAGCCTTCTGAGAAGCAGGTGAGTCACGCTCAGAGAGTTGGGCTGGGACTCCTGGTCCTTTGTCTGGCTGGGCCTCTGGCTCTTCATGGAGTGAGAGGAGAGCAGACTAACCCCTCTGTGCCTCAGGTTTTCCCCACCAGACACCTACCTCACAGGGACACTGAGGAAAAGAATCTGGGGAAAGCATTCTAAAGTCTTTTAACATATGTAAGTGCCATGAGTAATTTTTACTCACTCTGTTTCATAGCTTGCTAGAAGTTCACTGTCTCATGAGCAAAGTAGGTGCTATATAATATAAGAACGTAATCTCTGCAGGTGTTAACAGTTATGATCTTCTTGTCATCAGAAGGCAGTGATATCTTCAGGAACTACTTCCCATGTTTCATTCCTTTCTCCTAAGGGACAGTGGAAATTCTTAGAAGACTATCTTTAGTGAAAGAAAAGTAACAATTTTTGTGCTGCTCTCCCACATCCCAGCCCCCACCCTTTTCTGATCCTGATGAGAGGGAATTCCCCTGCACTTTTGAGGGGGTTTATATGCCAGCACTGAAGGAAGGATGTGAATCTAAAAACAGCACATCCCTGAAAGGGAATCTGTGGAAGTTGTTTTATTTGATTTTGTTTCAAAATGGGTTTTAAATATATTTTTTAGAACCAGATGAGATGCACTAAACATTTAGAGAGGTTCTAGGCTACACATGCAAGTGAACAATTATCTTTGGACACTGCCAGTCTGAGTGTTTTTAAATAGTATATTCTAAAATCAGTCGTCTTGTTAATCACCAGGCACCCCACCTTTACCGGTCTCCCCTGTTTGGCTGTCCCCATCTGTCTGTCTGTCTTGTCCCTCAGCTGGAAGCTGTGATAGTTACTGGATTTTCACAATAAAGGAGAAATTTGGAATCAAATGGAATATAGTCAATTTCCATTCATTGTAGTGCCTGATTAACCTGACTTATTTTAAACACATGCTCATTTCCTTGTTTGCATATGATTTTCATGTGTCCATATAACAATTGATTTACTGCTTTTCTGCCCAACTTAACAATTCTGGCTCTAAAAATTATTTCAAAATTGTGTGCAATCTGTCTTACGTGCCCATATTCCCCCATTTATTGGTTTGGACAGTGATTCTGGGATGAGTACTGTCTAGTAAATGTGATGTTTTGTACAAAGCATGATAATCATTATTTTAGAGAAGTAGATTTTTTAAATTATTGCCTTTTCTTTATTATTGGAGAAATTTTTCAAAACGAAGGAAAAATACATTCTAAAAATGTATATGCTGCTCAAAAATGTGATCATCTAGGACATTTTAACAAATTGCTATGGAAATAACTGAAGTCTTCCTCAGGAGAAGGCAAGGAAAGAAAAAGGGGACGTAACAGCCAGAATGGTAGATTTCTGGAGGCCCCCATCAGCTCGCCAAGGGGACCCTAAACAGCCGAAATACACAACTGGCTTCTGCTATTCTCCAGGGATTTGAGATTGCGACTCTAGTTCTTATTTTTTTTTAACATTGAACTGAAGTTCTTCAGAGTAATCTCTAGACAAGGGAGCGTGTTTTCAGGGCAGACTATGAAGTTGTTGAGGTCTTCTCAGGGGTATCCAGGTTTGTTAGAAAGTAACAAGGGACTGAGAGACGAAAGGTGTGGCTTCACCCCCAGGACGATTTCATGGGCCAATATTTGTACACAGAGGTTGTTCTACTGCTTCACCACTAGGAGAGGCTGCACTTTAGGTTGTTTGTGCTGCTATTTAGGAACTATTTCTGCTTTCTTTCAGAAAACAGTTATGATAGAGGTGGGCTGTTTGTGAGTTGTCAGTGGCAGGTGGCCTTGGACCAGTTGATTCCTCCCTCTGCATGGTGCGTGTCAAGTCAGAAAACCTAGAAACTGTTAGCATTAAAGTCAAGGTGCATAGGAATCCTTGCTAGTGTCATTAGTGAATGAAGAAGGGCGTTACCTATCCTCATGGTGAAAAGGTCCAGGAGTACCTTTAGCGATTATCAGCCCCAGCCTCAGAAGCCTTACACAAACCTAGGTGTACTGTTTGTACCCCTTGAGAAAGAACCTAACTTGATGCAGAATGGATATTTGTATTTCTATTTGTACTATTTTCATAGCAGCAGACATGGGCAAAATCATGAAATAGAATCTGTTCTGTAAACTACTTTTTTTAAAATTCTCTTATTTTTGCCTTTAGGAACAAATTGAAATTATTCAAAGACAGCTAGCTATCACTGGTGCTGCCCCTTTATGTATTTTTATGAATGAAATGGTTGCTGTGGGAAGACCAAGATTCATCTAAGAGTGTCATGGTATAAACAGAATGGTTTGCAGTTGTTTGAATTTTACTTTTCCTGTGCCAGGTATAGAATGCAGTCAACCCCTTTTCAGTAGCTTCTGTTCATAAGCTTGTGTGTTTCCGGGTAGCAACTCCCAGAAGGCTTTTCTTAGTGTTTGTGAAGAAAGAAAATCTCATCTAGGCCTGTGTTGCAAAGGTGGGTGGTCTGTCATTACTTCCTGGCAAATTGAGTTGATGGATTTAAGATAAGCCTTTGGGGTTCCTCCATGTTTCCTGGGCTTTGAGGAAGGGTTGGGCCTCCTTTACTAGTGGTGTTTTGAGTGTGTTTCAAATGTTTGTAAGTTCTCTTGCACTCCTCTAATAAAAATGAAAGCTGTCTGTCAAGACATGGCTTTGGATGGTTTGGAGATATAGCAGGAAAAGAAGAAGTACACCTGAGACCTTCAGTTGGTCTTTTATTTATTTAGAATAAAAAGTAGTTTGATAAGCTACCAGAGCTAGTGCTTCTTTAGAAACATTCTCTGAAGACATAGGAACTGTCCCACAGGAAAGCTATAAAAGCTATTCCCAGTACATTGCAATTGCTTTTGATTTTTAAGCCTTTGGAGCAAATGTCTGATGTTATGTTTTTAGAGCTGTAGGGGGAAAATGTTTTTTTAAAAAATTAAGGGGTGTTACTGAAACAATGACTGGCTGAATTATGTGTGAGCTAAGCTCTAGGGCAGCTGTCCAGTTCTTTTTCTGTTGTCCTGACAGTAAAGCAGATAGTAAGCGATGTCTTGAAAAGTGATTTGCTTATTCCATCCTGACATCTAAAGGCATTAGCCTCCTATTTGGCAGCCCTGGGGAAACCCCTCCGCACCGTGACTTATTACCTTGTTTTTTAGACAAGGCTAAACCTGGATGACTCTGTGTATTAATAGTTTCACTCTTCATATACCAGCTGCTACAAGAAAAACCATGACTTTTAATTTTATCTTGAAATTACTCCTCATTGTTAAATTCACCTAAACCCTTCCTGTGTATGGAGGGTTGCTGCTAGTAATGTCAGTTTGCAATGTTCTGCTTTCGGTATTTGTCATACGGGCGTCTGGAAACTGTAATAAATATGATCGTCTTAATAAACTGGCTGCTTTGTCTCTGCTAATTGAGGAGGGGTGGTTGGAGAGGAGGCGGCAGGGGAGTCTGTTACCCATGAAGACACCCATCTAGAAAGTTAACACATCACAAGCCTTCTACAGTCTCGTTGTAACCTTGTGCCTTTTCTTTAGCGAAGCACACATATCTAGATCATTATCCTCCAAGTTTATTTGAAATTCACACTTAGAAAAGGAACTTGGCCTGTGTTTGTGAATTCTCTCCTCTAAGCCCCAAGCAGTGATCATTGCCCTGTGAATTTATCCTGCCTAATAGCTCACTGGTGTTAATCCACTCTCTTCACAACCTGCGGAGATCACCATTGACTCGGCTCCCCTTGGAGGATTTTACCACATCTCGCCGATTGACACACTTCCAGGAATATTTGAATTTGCCACCGGCTCCTCTGTGCACATACAGGAAGTTGATCTGCCCAGAGATTTGCTACATTGATTACTTGACATCCTCTGTGTGCTTCTAGCCCTGAATCACCCGAATAAGGTGGACAAACAAAAATGACATTGATTCTTAGAGGGGGGAACCTCAAGTTAACTGTCAAGACCCAATTCCCTACTTTCAGAGGATACGTTGAGTTGGGCATATGTTGGCACACAGGAAGTTTGCAGCCATCACAGTGGGGAAAAGAGAGGCAAGACCCACGTGTTCCAGTTCTGGCTCTTGCTTGTTTGTTTTACATCTCAAAGACTTGTGATTAAATAAAAATGTCCTCATTAATCAAAATAAAGTCAGAAGAGTCTGCTAGCTTGACATACAAAATGTAGAGTGATGGTTAAATATTGGCAGGGGTTGGAGGCCAGTGCAATGAGATTTATCATCTGTTACTCTCTTGCTTTCTGGATAGGAGTGGCAAAAAGAAAACAAGTGCTTTGTCCAGCCCCGTTTTCTCCTTGGGTAGAAGTGAAGGATAGTTCAGTCTGCTCAGTTACCACTAGATGGCAGTAGCTTAAAGAGAACTGCTTAAGTGTAGAGTCCCAGAAGGACTTGAGGCTCCGGATCTCCAGTTACTGCTGCCATTTATTGTTAAACACTCACCAGTCTGAACCGAGATAATCAAGGAAAAGCAAACTGTAATCAACCCAAGTGGCAATGGAACCGTCTCTTACCACTGCTGAATGTCCATAATGTGAAGCTAAGGAAGCCTGACGGCAGCCATGAGCCAATGAAAGTGCCTGAGGAAGAGAGAAACGGCAGAGTGTCCACTATTTTAGGGAGTCTGTTGATATTCTCACATGGTGGAGTTCCTCATTTCTTCTCAGAATGCTGTCAACTCCACCTGGCCCCTTCCCGCCTGCTGGCGGGAGATTACTTCAGGAAAACTGACTTGATTCCCCTATTTTTCAGCTGCCATCTCGCTTTTGGAAACAATTCACTTTCTCCCAGTGTTAATGCCTGATGCTCCTTTATGACAGAGGTTGCATTTCTCTTGTGATTCCACAACCAGAATAAAACCTCCAGACCAAGGCTGCAAGCAAGGAAAATTTCTAATAGACACAGAAAAGTGTGGTGGTTTAGGTTGGGCACTGGGAGCAGGATAAATAGGTGGGAAATGCTAATAAGTCTCCCAGCACTTCACATCAAGACCTTCAAAAGACCTTCTTCTCTCTCCATCAAGGAATAATTTCCCAGCAGCCTCTGGTGAAGAGGAATGTACAAGTGCCAAACCTATTATATGCATTACCTTGTTCTGATAAAACCACAGCAAGGGGGAGATTTTATTCCCAATATGTGTGTGAGGGAACTGGAACATATTAAATAAATTACCAACATCTCGCCTGGTAATAAATGGCAAATTTGGGGTCTGTGTCTCTGACTCTTAAGTTTGTTGCTAGCCAGTTGTACCTTAAACATATCAAATTTCTCAGGCATTGAAAAGGAAGCTTTGAGGACAAGTGGAGTTAATCCCCTTAGGTTAATCAGAAACCAGAGTTAAACTAGAGCTTTTGGTTTTTCACATGTCTAGTTTCTTTTGCCCAGTTCTTTGACTGAAAGTGGACATGTACACGGGGCTTTGTGGCTCCCAGAAAGGACTGTGGCGGTGGGCACCCCCAGGGCAGTAGTCCAGCTGTGGTAAGAGTGGCTGCCAAGTGAGGGCCATGTGGTATTTCATTTCACCCACCAGTTGGTTTGGCCCTGGAAGGGGTATCAACCTAATAGTCTTGTTAAAAAGCAGGTGGGGCAGCGAGTGATCTTTCCCAAGTCTTCAGAACGCATATAGAAAGCCTGCCACCCCTTTCTTTCCAGTGTTCTCCAAAACCTGGTAAGAATGCTTTCTGCAGGTCTTGACTTATTCATCTTATTAAAACAAAATGAAACAACAAAACTTTTCTCAATGCTAAACTCTGGATGTGCTAAAGCAGGAGAAAAGGATCAGCTGAAGGCCTATAGTCTTCCTAGAAAGATTGGCAAGCTGTCTTGTAAAATTTCCCTTCAACTTGATGATGTGTTAGTTTCCAGAATATGACAATCCTAGAAGGAGTCCTTATCTTAGATGCTTACTGCTGCTGCTGTTGCTAAGTCACTTTAGTCGTGTCCGACTCTGTGCTACCCCATAGACGGCAGCCCACCAGGCTCCGCCATCCCTGGGATTCTCCAGGCAAGAACACTGGAGTGGGTTGCCATTTCCTTCTCCAATGCATGAAAGTGAAAAGTGAAAGTGAAGTCTCTCAGTCGTGTCCGACTCTTCGCGACCCCATGGACTGCAGCCTACCAGGCTCCTCCATCCATGGGATTCTCCAGGCAAGAGTACTGGAGTGGGGTGTCATTGCCTTCTCCGTAGATGCTTACTAGTGAGTTTTCAAACCTCAGTTTCCTCATCTCTAAAATAGGGATAATACCACCTATCTTATAGGGTTGGTGACAAAGTGCTCAGCCCAGACAGCAAGTTTTAATGTCACTTATGCTATGATAAGCTTGCTGTGTGATGCTTAGCTGATTTCTTCACTTCCCTATGCTTGTGTTTCACGTCCTGAGACCAGGCAAACAAGTGGACGCAGCACAATGCTGTCATCCTTGTTTTTCTAGCACACAGACCTTGAAAGATTGTTCCCAGGCTTCCTGAGTTCTCGGCACCTCCTCAATTGTTTCTCCCTAGATTAAAACTTGGGCATATCATCAACTTCTTCACCCTCAGGAGAGTGTTGTGCTCCCCCAGGAATGACATTAGGCTCCACAGGACATTCATTAGTTGGGGTTACTAGAGGACCACAGGGCACTGGAATGGTAATTTCCTACATGCGACCCCAGTGACCCAGAGGGAGCTAGCTCAGCTGGTCTGAGCATGTGGTTAATGAGGGAAGGGTCATGGTTTCACTCCTGTGTGGGCCAATTAGTGTCACGTGGAAAAGCACGCTCCTGGGGCCCCAGGCAGCAGCTTTACACTGGCACTGGTCTCCAGGATGACTGTATGGCCATCATCGCTATGAGAATCCCAACCCAAAACGTACATCTTCCTTATTATTACATAGCCCATGGTTTCTAAGACTTGGGTCGTTTGCAGAGCATCTCCATGATTTTTCCATCATCCCAAGCAGACCACTGTATTTTTATTTATTTGATGTTTTTCTACACATTGCCTCACTTTTTTAGCTAACACTTAAAAGGAAGCTGTGTGTTACTACCATCAATGCAAATTAGGGAAATTTGCCTTAAATTGAAAGTACACATAAAAATAAACAGGCAGTAATTGAAATTAAACTGTTTATCTTCAGATTATAGGCAAAGACCTCCTGAGCCACAAGTGATCAGTATCCTCCCATGTGTTAGTAAATGCATGGATATAAACTGCATGTCTTACATAATAAACATACTGTTCTGTAATAAAATGGCCATGTCAGCAAAAACAATATTCTAAAGCAATTGCTCCCATGGGAAAAGTTGGACTCAGTGACTAGGGAGTTTCACACTTGAAGTGATGAAATTATTCTTGCAGGAATTTCAGCACCAAAGGTCTTTCTAATAGTCTTTCTAATAAGCCATAAATGTGTAACTATAAAACCTATAGTCTGAACTAATCTGGGGTTTAATTTATATACAGCTCTTGCTCAAAGTCATGGCTTTTGTTCACACTCTCCACTGGCACTATCATTAACACCGTGCTTCTTACACAACCTTATCATTATCACCCATTTTATGATAAACAAAGCACAAACATGCAAAGCAGATGTGTTGACTGCACAACATCTTTCTTCCCCTCCAGTCATGAGCCAGTACACGCTGATCTCCCCAGTCAGCCAGTTCCTTATGGAGATCAAGATGTAACCAGTAGTGGTGCTGGTAATAAAAATGTATTCCTTAATTAATTGAGCATGTTACATCCAATCCAGTTATGAAAATGTGCACTGGAGGACAAATACACATAAAAAGACACATAGCAACACACATGGGCCTCTTCAGGGTTGAGAAGGAGCCTGGCCACTTCTGTTATTTGAGGATCCCAATGCATTTAAAAAGTGAAGAAATATCAAAGCATTGTAAGTGTGTATATTTGTAAACTTTGGGTTGAATGATGGACAGCTTCCAGTCCTCTCTGGACCTGTGAGAGGGAGCATAGCCTCATTGGAAGAGAATCCCAGTCTGTGTGTGAGTTCTTTGAGTGTGAAGCCCCAAGTCCCTGCCCCAAGGTCCAGAGATGAGCCCTACCAGGAAAATTATCTGATATAGAGATCTGGATTCAAATATACCATAAGGCAGAGCATAACATTTTAGCCATGTGGAAACATGAAGCTATCAGGGACATAGAAGGATTGGAAAGTGAATAGCTTTTTCTTTCTTGTGTCTTCATTACTTTGTGGATTCTTGCTGCAATCACTCCTGTTACTTCAGTGCCATTTGGGTCTTCCCACTTGGGTAGCTTTTTCATCATCCTCAGAAAGCTATGAATTAGTAGCAAAAGGGCCAGACCATTTTATAAGTGCCAGAAGACTTACTTAGATTTGTTGTTGTTCAGTCTCTCAGTCATGTCTGACTCTTTGTGACCCCATGGACTGCAGCATGCCAGGCTTTCCTGTCCTTCACCATCTCCCAGAGTTTGCTCAAACTCATGTCTGTTGAATTGGTGATGCCATCCAACCATCTCATCCTTGTTGTCCCCTTCTCCTCTTGCCTTCAATCGTTCCCTGCATCAGGGTCTTTTCTAATGAGTTGGCTCTTCGCATCAGATGGCCAAAGTGTTGGAGCTTCAGCTTCAGCATCAGTCCTTCCAATGAATATTCATGACTGATTTCCTTTAGGGTTGACTGGTTTGATCTTCTTGCAGTCCAAGGGACTCTCAAGATTCTTCTCCGACACCACAGTTCAAAAGCATCAATTCTTTTGCAGTCAGCCTTCTTAATGGCCCAACTCTCACATCCATACATGACTACTGGAAAAACTTATATTAGAAAATCAAAATATAAGAAGTGGGAATGCAGTATATCAGCTTTCTTTCACTGTATGTGGACCCACTGACTACTTTAACCACAAGAACAACTTTGAATGACTGCATGTGCACGTACACACACATACACACACAAACTCACAGTAAAGAGCAAGCAGACATCTCCATGCCAGGAACATCTATAAAGTTTTCATTGCATGATTTTTGCTGAATCAGTAAGATTGTGTGACTGGGGAGTGTTGTATGTATGTTTACATGAAATAGTGTGAAAATAGTATTTCCTTAAGACTGATCTATTAGGATTCCGTTTGTATGGCCTTGTTCTAAGACTGATGCTTACTTTGTGCTCGTTGCTTCTGAGGGCAGAAAGCAATTCCATGTGATGCATCTGAGGCTTATGGTCTCTTCCGTACCCTCGCCCAGTCCAATTGTCTCAGCGAGGCATTTCACGCCTCCTCCCCATCCCCAGAGTTCATCTGAACACATCTGTTGCTCCATGAAAAGTATTTTGGCAGAAGCTGCTCTGCCCTGGGCTGACGAAGAGTCATCTGTCCTGACTGGCTCACAACTATTTTAACTTAATTTATTTTTAGAAAATTATATTTATATATGAATATATATATGTGTGTGTATATATATATATATATATATATATAGACAGAGAGTGAGTGTGTGTCACATTAATATACCCTTAAGTATTAGTATATATATGTGTCATTTTAATAGAGACCAACATTATGACACCAAACCAAGAGTCAAATGGAGATTCCAACTCCAAAATGGTTGGGAGAAGCTGTTTGAAACCCTCTCATGGCAGAGGAAGCACAGAGAAGGATTCTGAATGTTTCCTTCCAGATCTACCATCCATATTATTCCTTCCAGGATATGACCCTCAATGATCACACTTCAAATCTAGGCTCTCTTGCACTGAGTATTCAAAACTGAATACTAAATCTTCATTTTGAAAAAATTTCAGCAAGGACCTAGAAGACCTATGTCAGGTCACAGATCTTACCAGGAATTAACATGCCTGGGGGCTTTCTGCACAGGACTGCCCAAATGGTAAGCTATGGCATCTTGACTCATATAATTGAGGCCTTCTCAGTTCTTGGAACCTGTGGGCCATCACTTGCAGCCACAAGCGTCAACGGCTCCATCAGGGTGGCTGAATGGAAAAAGGTACAGAGGTGTGGCCCATGGCTATGTGAACATCAAATCTGACAGGCCCAGTGACATCTGGATTGTTATACTCGCCATCAAGGAGCTGAATGCAACAGCTCAGAAGTGACTTCACATCTCAAAAGCCGTTGGTATCCATTTGCTACTGCCCATCATGAGGACAAAGGCATAGGTTAACTACTGAAAGAGTTAGTGTTCCAGGTGTCCCAGATGCCAGCACCAGCTATATTACTTGAAGGTCTCCGTGAAAAATGAATAAACATGTGGGGCTCCAGATTCAAAATTCATTTCAGGATAGTGACCACAGAGCGTTCAACCAAGCACAAGGTCCTTCTAAGTGTGGGGCCCCGTGCAAGGGCACAGGTTGCACATGAAGCGGGCCCTGAAGGAAGTGCGGCACCAGGCCAAGGTGGAGACAGTTGAAAGTTCAACAGGAGTGAGGAGGGGGCAGGGGATTCTTGGCAGGCACAGTGCTGACTCTGTCTTCACACATGTTGGATTCTTTCTTCTGTTGGTAACTGATGTGCTTAGTAACCATTCTAACTTTGCGTGACTGGTGTACAAATTAAAGCATTATCATTATTTTAAAATACTTTGAGAAAGTCCCCAAAGATTTTAAATTCATTCCCACAATCTCAGGGAATTTCGACAGTACAATTGTCAATATGAGGAAAAAAACTGTTAGATTCTTTAAATATGACTCAAGTGTTGTAAAAAAATTTTGGAAGGGTTTCAAAAAGTTTTTGACTTTCATTTATATCACCTGTGTGAATAAAGTTTATTGTTAGTGATGAGTATCAAGAATTGGAAGAGACCATGATTAGAAAGTCTTGATTGAATTAAAGTCTTCATCAGGAATTGCTATTTCAAGCATAAAATCTGATATTAAAAAACTATATTCATAAAAAGCAAATGCAAAATTTTCATTAAAAATTAGATTATTTTTTAGAAATTTTATACAAATTCAGTATTTAATATCTTCCCTAAACTTTGAATTTTATTTTCTTATAATTATATAATAAAAAGAGTAATAAAGGCTTTTGCCAAGCCCCATAGAGATGCCCAAGTCCCTCCACATTTACCCTGCTAAGTCACTTCAGTCGTGTCCGACTCTGTGCGACCCCATAGATGACAGCCCACCCGGCTCCACCGTCCATGGGATTCTCCAGGCAGGAACACTGGAGTGGGTTGCCATTGCCTTCTCCAATGCATGAAAGTGAAAAGTGAAAGTGAAGTCGCTCAGTCGTGTCCGACTCTTAGCGACCCCACATTTACCCTAGGGTGTGCTTTAAAATATTATCATTTCCCTATGTGTGCTATGAAGCAAAAAATGGGAGAAGGAGCAATCTAGCCAGTAGCTCTCCCAAGGAGTCTGAACCGAGTCATTTGCTTTTGCCCACTGGTGGTAATAGAGGCTATGGGGATTGACTTGAAAAGTCAAGGCATAAAACAGGATCCACGCATAGTGACAGCTAACAGTAATTCATAGAGCTGTTGAAATGAAGACATGAGACACTGCATGTCAAGTGCTAAGAATAGAGCCTGGAACGTAGGAAATACTCAGTGAATGGCATTTACTGTTACCTGGCACCTTAGATAACTAGTAAGTTGACAAATTCTCTTGATTTTGTATCTACAATGCCTTAGCTCTGTTCTTTATTGTTATTGTACAGTTGCTAAGTCATGTCTGACTCTGTGACCTCATGGACTACAGCATACCAAGCTTTCCTGCCTTTCACTATCTCTCAGAGTTTGCTCAAACTCATGTCCATTGAGGCGGTGATGCCATCCAACCATCTCATACTCTGTCTTGACTTTCCCCTCCTGCCCTCAATCTTCCCCATAATCAGGGTCTTTTCCAATGAATCAGCTCTTCGCATCAGGTGGCCAAAGTATGGGAGCTTCAGCATCAGTTCAAGGTTGATTTCCTTTAGGATTGACTGGTTTGATCTCATTGCTATCCAAGGGACTCTCAGGAGTCTTCTCTAGCACCACAGTTTGAAAGCATCAGTTCTTCTGTGCTCAGCCTTCCTTATGGTCCAACTGTCACATCCATACATGGCTACTGGAAAACCAAAGCTTTGACTAGATGGACTTTTGTTGGCAAAGTGTTGTCTCTGCTTTTGAATATACTGTCTAGGTTTGTCATAGTTTGTGATAGTTTTTCTATCAAGGAGCAAGCATCTTTTAATTTCATTGGTGCAGTCACTGTCCACAGTGATTTTGCAGGCCAAGAAAATAAAATCTGTCACTGTTTCCATTTTTTCCACATCTATTTGCCATGAAGTGATGGGACCAGATGCCATGATCTTCATTTTTTGAATGTTGGGTTTTAAGTTAGCTTTTTCACTTTCTTGCTTCACCTTCATCAAGAGGTTCTTTAGTTCCTCTTCACTTTCTGTCATTAGGGTGATATCACCTTCATATCTGAGGTTGTTGATATTTCACATGGCAATCTTGATTCCAGCTTGTGAGTCATCCAGCCTGCCATTTCTCATGATGTATTCTGCATCTAAGTTAAATAAGCAAGGTGACAATATACAGCCTTGATGTACTCTTTTCCCAATTCTGAACCAGTCTGTTCCATGTCCAGTTCTGACTGTTGCTTCTTGACCTGCGTACCTCAGGAGGCAGGTAAGGTGGTCTGTTATTCCCATCTTTTGAAGAATTTTCCACAGTTTGTTGTGATCCACACAGTCGAAGGCTTTAGTGTAGTCAATGAAGCAGAAGTAGATGTTTTTCTGGAATTCTTTTGCTTTTTCTGTGATCCAACAGATGTGGCAATTTGATCTCTGGTTCCTCTGCTTTTTCTAAATCCAGCTTGTAGATCTGGAAGTTCTTGGTTCATGTACTGTTGAAGACTAGCTTGAAGGATTTTGAGCATTACCTTGATAGCATGTGAAATGAGCTAAATAATTGCACGGTGGTTTGAACATTCTTTGGGGGTTGGAATGAAAACTGACCTTTTCCAATACTCCAAAACCTTCCGATACTTCCAAAACTCCAGTTGTTGAGTTTTCCAAATTTGCTGGCATATCGAGTGTATCACTTTAATAGCATCATCTTTTAGGATCTGAAATAGCTCAGCTGGAATTCTGTCACCTCCACTAGCTTTGTTTGTAGTAGTGCTTCCTAAGGTCCACTTGACTTCACACTCCAGGATGTCTGGCCTGGGTCACTTTACTTTCCATTTCTCTTGTTGCTCAGTACCATGTTCAGCATTTTATCACTGCTCATCTGACAGTTATATTTGCCTCTTAATTTGTCTTTTAGTTTCCATCATCTTAATTTTTGAACCCTCTGGTTCAGTTAAGACACTTTAAGCAGCAAGTAACAGAATATCCAACTCAAGTGTGTTCGTCCATATATTAAGACATCCAAAGTTTCCAGAGTTGGTTCAGCAATTCAGTAACATTAGGCCTCAGGTTTAGGGAATGTGTTCATGTGTGTGTGTGGCTTTGTTTGTTTTGTCTTTCCCCTCGTGATCTCAGTTTGGCTGCTATAGCTCCAAGTAGCACCACTACTCATGCTAACATCCAAAAGCATAAAGAAAAGTCGTGTTCTCGTTGTGTACATCCTTATCCACAGTGGAAATTTCTTCCAGAAAGTCTCTTCAAGTTCCTCAGAACACATCTACCTTAAACCAATCATAGGCAAAGGGCAATGGGATTGCAACAATTGGTTTAGATTTCTCATCATTTATCCCTAGGCCTTGGCCTGCTTTCCTTGAGCATAGTACTAGTCCTATACTCAAACAGAACTGGGATTCTGATAGCCAGGAAGGAATGACAGCTGTTGAGTAAATAAACAGCATTTTCAGCCAGTCCTTCATACATGCATCTGGCAGGTTCATCAGGGATTTCCTGCTTGAACAAGAGCTCCCAGCAGGCCCTTTGCCTGAATTGTCTTTGGTCCCTAATCTAGCCGGTAAGGTCAGATGTCACCAGCAAAATGCCCTTGGAGCATCCTATACTTTTCCTTCATAACTCCTTATCACCTATTGTAATTAAACATGAATTTAGGGAAGTTTTTGACTAGTTTCGGTGCCCAACTAACTCTAGAATATAAATGCCATTAGGACCAGATGTGTTTTGCTTACCCTTATACTCAACACCTAGCAATTCTTGGACAATTCATTCTTGAGTGAATGAATGCCTATACCTGTCAAAAAGGAGCAAGCAGTTTCAACAGCTAGATATTTAGTCTAGAAAAAACAGGTTTCTACCTAGCTATCAAAAGAGGTTGAAAGAATTTGGTACCTCAGCATCACCAACATTTTGTTAAAGGACTAATTGCCAAGCCCCTTGTGCACGTGGGACCATTAGTAATTCTGTAGCTATGCAAATTAAAACAGTGATGTATGATTTATAGGTTTAATAACATTCTGAAGGCTCTTAAATTTTAATCACTTGCAACATCCTTTTTAATATTCAATTACTTTATTAACTAATTAGGTCACTTGCAGAAAAAGCACATAAGGCTTGTGCTATTTTAATATCAGCTGAGCCTCACAAAATACCTTTGAAATGGTGCAAATGGTTTATTTATTTTAAACAGGTCATTAAGATGCTATAATTAATAAACCAATTATGAAAAAAGACCCGATAGTGATAGATGCACAAGTACAATAGCACTGTCCAATGGATTAGTCATTTTTATCCACATATATCAAGGAGCTAAACTTAAATGAAAACCCACCGTAAAAAGTGCCTTCCTAAATAATTAACATGTGCAATGACTGATAACCACATCACGGCAAACCTGACTTGAGGCTTGTTCATTACACAAACCTGTAATGTGTACTTTGGTTTCATCTAATGACACTCACGATGGAAAATCCACAGCGTGCTAAGCTTGGTGTTTCTTGATTACTTACAAGGGCTTAATTTGCAGATGGAGCTGGGCACTTCACGACTTATCAGTGCTTTGGAGTGAGCCGAGCCTCCCAGAGGAGAATCAGGAGACACATGCAGGTTCGGCGGAGTCCTTGGATATTGATTTCTCAGCACCGTGTTAAGGTCTTCAAAGCAAACAGTGTGAACAAAGAAAGTTGAGGCCATGCCTGTGGGGGTTCTTCACCCAATATTCTCAAAGGAGACCATGGATCATAGCACTAAGCCTGCTTGTCAAAGGCACAGAGATGTTGGGGCTATGGCTGAGGATAGGTAGGAAGCAGCTTGGAGGCTTGGAATTGAGTTTTATTTCTAGGATCAGGGTGAGGCAAGAGGAACCAGTTCCTTTGACTGGTCTGGGAAAGAATGCTGGCACCTAGAGACTAGGTGATCTTTCTGGCTTGTTGTTGTTTAGTCACTAAGTTGTATCCAACTCTTTGTGACCCCATGGACTGCATCATGCCAGGCTCCTCTGTCCTCCACTATCTCCCAAAGTTTGTCCAAATTCATGACCATTGAGTCGGTGATGCCATCTAGCCATCTCATCCTCTGCCCCCTCCTTCTCCTTTTGTCTTCAATCTTTCCCAGCATCAGGGTCTTTTTCCGGCTAACAACAATATAATCATCAAACCATAATAACCATCGTGTACTGAGTCCTTTCTATCTACTTTATAAACACTGTTGATTGCCTGTATCTTCTGTTGGATATTTCAGGGTATTTGTTGAGTCAACATTTATTTGCTGAGCACTTCCTGGGGCCAGGTGCTGTTCTCGGCACTGGAGATCTTGGGATGAACTAGATAGACAAGTTCCTTGCTCTCATGGTGCTCACATTCTATTAGGGAAGAGAAACAAAAATCATACAGCACAAGGAAACAAAGTATAAACAGCCACTTTAGCCAATGCAAAGTGCTAGGGAAAAGGCCAACCAGAAGATGGGAGATAGTAATGCCAGTGACTGAGGCAGCTTCTTGTGACTGATTCGTCAAGGAAGGCCTCTCCGGCAAATGGACGGGAGGGTCTTGGCCAACTCAGGGTTTGTTCCCTCCCCTCCCCCACCAACTCCCACTCCCAGTTTCGCCAGTTGTTAAGGACAATGGGACATGGCATTATTATGCTGCCATCATTAGCATCGCCATTCTTTTTGCAGATTCAGTCTCTTTTTTGCAGTCAGACCCCAATATGAACTTGTGTGCATTTTATTGTTAGTGTGTATGTTGGTAGGTGAAAACTACAGAGAGAGATATTTCTCTTCCCTAATGTCTTCCTGACACTGTCATGCTCTGCAAATGGTTACAGCTATGTTTTATGTATTTCCAGCCCGTTTTAGCACCTTCATGATATGTTGATGAAACTTTAAAATATTCATAAATTTCCATATTGTTCCATGGATGCTACATTCTTTGGGAAGAGCAACATGGCCCAAACAATGATGTGGGCGCAGCTTAAATACATGGAGGAAGTATCATCCTGCCTGGGGCCCTAAGGGAAGACCTCGGAAAGAACCCCCATAATCTCTGTCCATTATAAACTTAAACAGTGTTCTAGCAAAGTGGGATCTTAGCTTGTGAACCACTGGGCCTTTTTTTAAATATATATATATCCATGAGGACCAATATGTACCTGACTCCCAGCACCAGCTCAATTTATCTCTTAGAGGTATGTTGAGAACATAATTTTTGAGTAATATAAGAAAAAGTTTAACATAAGCAGACCCCTATATTAGTGAATAATCACTTTGATGGGTGAAGTTCTGCTGGAGTCAAATGAGACTTTGTTCTTTCCCTCTTTTCCAACCCAAAAATGGATGCTAATCCTGAATGTAAGTGAAAGGAGTATACTAGTGATACTCTGTATCAAGGAAGAGAAGTGCTGTGAATTTTGGAGTGAACTTGGACAAGAAAAAACCATTTCTGTATCTCTTTCTTGTCCTTGAAGGAGACTAGAAGGTCTTTTCGGAAGTCTTCACAAAAGTTTCTATTTTACATTCTCATTGCTTTCTCTACCTCTCACATAGTTCAAAATAATTTTTAAAATTTTTGTTCCATTTAATCACTAGTATTATAACAGCACAATAATCTGTATGTCATTGCAAATGTCTATTTCTGCCACATTGAGTATTAATAGATCTTTTCTAAGAAAATGGATTACTATAAACTATTTTATAGAAAGATTAACTCTGAGTTATTGATGAATACTAGGAAGATTTGGGAACCCAGTCCATTTGTACCTTAGGTCTTCTTTATTTTTTTAAATTTGGACCTGGAGCAAGATGGTTGGGTTTTGAAATCTCCAAAGGACTGTATCAAGGCTTCCCTGATAACTCGGTAAAGAATCTGCCTGCAATGCAGGAGACTCCAGTTCAATTCCTGGATTGGGAAAGATCCCCTGGAGAAGGGATAGGCTACCCACTCCAGTTCTTGGGTTTCCCTTGTGGCTCAGCTGGTAAAGAATCCGCCTGCAATGTGGGAGACCTGGGTTCGATCCCTGGGTTGGGAAGATCCCCTGGAGAAGGGAAAGGCTACCCACACCAGTATTCTGGCCTGGAGAATTCCATGGACTGTATATAGTCCATGGGGCGGCAAAAAGCCAAACATGACTGAATGACTTTCACTTTCACTTTTCAAGGACTGTAAGAAACAGCCTATGATCCTTTCCATGTGAGGGCTGCCTCTTGGACACACATCTTTATTCAAGAGTGGTGTCTTCAGGGTTTTCTACCCTCTTGCCCTCAGGGATAGATAGAGGAGAGAGCAAGCATGCCTAGAGCAAACAGTTCACAAACACACCAGTAGTGCAAGTCCTAGTCTTAACAACCTCTTTATCACATTTGGTAGTAATCACACTTTTTGGATTGAACATCCTATTCATAAATGGTGTTTAGTGTCCCACCCCAAAATATGTACAATTATAAAATAGACATCTGCTCTATTGTCAGTCTACATATTAGTCATTAGTAAATTTATTTTTCTATATTTTAGACATCATAAATACAAATAGATACTCCATTCTTGTCATGCCTCACGGATCCTCTGGCATTAACCTGGGCCTGTGTGAACCTACCTTTGAAGATCACTGCTCTGAACAATTGAGGTAACTTGAGGTAAATGAATAAGAGTTCTTGAAGAAATGTGCCTTATGTTGATGGGGAAGAGATCCACTGCTAGGAGCACCTTAAGAGCATTTGGGGCATTTCTTGCATAAGAATCTGGATGGAAAACGCATTAAATAGAACACTCTGGCCTTTGACCTTCCCTGGAGTTTCTCTTGGGATCAGTGATCAAAGCTTTGAAAAGAGATGTGCAGTTATTTCATATGCCAGTGTCTCCTCAAGTTCTGCATCACCATCACAATTTTTACCTTGTCGAAGTACCATGGTATTGTTATTTTAGGAATAGTTGTGTTTAAATTTTCTCATTTTCACTTAAATTCAAAAAGATTTTTTATATCACTATCATAAATGGAAAGTAAACTTCGCTTGCCATAAATAGAAATTAAAAACAAACAAACATGTAATTATTAAACTTTTCAAAACCACAATGAGATATCACCTTACACCTATGAGAATGACTATTACCAAAAAGACATGAGACAAGTGTTGTCGAGGATATGGAGAAAAGGGAACCCTCATGCACCATTGGTGGGAATATAAATTGGTATAGCGACTATGGAGGAGTATGGAGTTCCTCAGAAAATTAAGAATAGAACTACTGTACAGAATTCTACTTCTGGTTTATATCCAAAGGAAATGAAAACAGGATATAAAAGAGATATCTTCACTCCCAAGTACACTGCAATATTATTTACAATAGCCAAGATATGAAAACAACCTAAGTGTCTATCAATGGATGAGTGGATAAAGATATGGAATATATGTACAACAGAATATTATTCAGCCATAACAAAGATGGAAATCTTGCCATTTGTGAAAGCATGGATGGAGCATAAGGGCATTATGCTAAGTGAAATAAGTCAGACAGTTCAGTTCAGTCGCTCAGTTGTGTCCGACTCTTTGCGACCCCATGAATTGCAGCATGCCAGGCCTCTCTGTCCATCACCAACTCCCGGAGTCTACCCAAACCCATGTCCATCGAGTCGGTGATGCCATCCAACCATTTCATCCTCTGTCGTCCCCTTCTCCTCCTGCCCCCAATCCTACCCAGCATTAGGGTCTTTTCCAATGAGTCAACTCTTCGCATGAGGTGGCCAAAGTATTGGAGTTTCAGCTTCAACATCAGTCCTTCCAATCAACACCCAGGATTGATCTCCAAGACAAATACTGTACGTTATCACTTGTAGTGGAATAAAAAAATATCAAACTCATACAAACAAAAAGTAGAAAAGTCGTTGAGAGGTGAGAAAAATAGGGAGAGATTGGTAAAAGAGTACAGACTTTTGCCTATAAGATGAATAAGTTCTGAAGATCTGATGTAAAACCTGGTGACTTCAGTTTATAACATTGGATCGTATAACTGAAGTTGCTTAGATAGTAAAACTTAAATGATCTCATCAAAAAGAAAAGTATATGAGGTGATGGATGTGTTAATTAAGTAGGTGGGGGAATCCTTTCACAATGTAAACGTGTATCAATCAAATCGTTACAATGAACATGTTAAATATCTTACAGTTTTGTCAATTATACCTCAATAAACCTCTGTTACCTTTTGTTACCTCAATAAAGCTGGGGGGAAAAGCCTTTAAAAATGTCCCTTCCCCCCAAAGAAGAAAGAATTTCCACATGCTACCCAAAATCACCAAACCAGCCTAAACAAACAGAAAATCCAAAGTACCACATGTTGGGAAGTATTGCCCTAAGCTATTTGAAAATTAACTTTGAGGGCTTCCCTGGTAGTACAGAGTGCCTGAAGAACTGTGGACCGAATTTCATAACATTGTACAGGAGGAAGTGACCAAAACCATCCCTAAGAAAAAGAAATGCAAAAAAGGCAAAATGGGTTAGCTGAGGAGGCTTTACAAATAGCTGAAAAAAGAAGACAAGCAAAAGGCAAAGGAGAAAAGAAAAGATATACCCATCTGAATGCAGAGATCCAAAGATAGCACGGAGAGATAAGAAAGCTTTCCTAAGTGATCAATGCAAAGAAATAGAGGAAAACAATAGAATGGGAAAGACTAGAGATCTCTTCAAGAAAATTAGAGATACTGAGGGAACAATTTCATGCAAAGATGGGCACAATAAAGGACAGAAATGGTATGGACCTAACAGAAGCAGAATATATTGAAAAGAGGTGGCACGAATACACAGAAGAACTATACAAAAAAGATCTAAAGACCTAGATAACCACGATGGTGTGATCACTCACCTGGAGCCAGACATCTTGATCAAGCGGGCCTTAGGAAGCATCACTATGAACAAAGCTAGTGGAGGTGATGGAATTCCAGTTGAGCTATTTCAAATCTTAAAAGATAATGCTGTTACAGTGCTGCACTCAATATGCCAGCAAATTTGGAAAACTCAGCAGTGGCCACAGGACTGGAAAAGGTCAGTTTTCATCCCAATCCCAAAGAAAGGCAATGCCAAAGGATGCTCCAACTACCACACAATTGCACTCATCTCACACGCTAGTAAAGTAATGCTCAAAATTCTCCAAGCAAGGATTCAACAGTATGTGAACCAAGAATTTTCAAGATGTTCCAGCTGGATTTAGAAAAGGCAGAGGAACCAGAGATCAAATTGCCAACATCTGTTAGATCATAGAAAAAGCAAGAGAATTCCAGAAAAACATCTACTTCTGCTTCATTGACTACCCTAAAGCCTTTGACTGTGTGGATCACAACAAACTGTTGAAAATTCTTCAAGAGATGGGAATACCAGACGACCTTACCTGCCTCCTGTGAAACCTGTATGCAGGTCAAGAAGCAACAGTTAGAACCAGACATGGAACAACAGACTGATTCAAAATTGGGAAAGGAGTTCTGAATTACATCAAGGCTGCATATCTTCACCCTGTTTATTTTACTTATATGCAGAGTACATCATGCGAAATTCTGGACTGGATGAAGCACAAGCTGGAATCAAGGTTGCTGGGAGAAATATCAGTAACCTCAGATATGCAGATGACATCACTCTTATGACAGAAAGCAAAGAGGAACTAAAGAGCCTCTTGATGAAGGTGAAAGAGGAGAGTGAAAAACTGGCTTAAAATCAACATTCAAAAAACTAAGATCATGGCATCTGGTTCCATCACTTCATGGCAGATGGGGAAAAAATGGAAACAGTGACAGACTTTATTTTCTTGGGCTCCAGAATCACTGCAGATAATGACTGCAGCCATGCAATTAAAAGATGCTTGTTCCTTGGAAAGAAAGCTATAACCAACCTAGACAGTATATTAAAAAGCAGAGACGTTACTTTACTGACAAAGTTCCATCTAGTCAAAGCTATGGTTTTTCCAGTAGTCATGTGTGGATGTGACAGTTGGACCATAAAGAAGTCTGACTGCCAAGGAATTGATGCTTTTGAACTGTGGTGTTGGAGAAGATCCTTGAGAGTCCCTTGGACTGCAAGGAGATCAAACCAGTCAATCCTAAAGGAAATCAACCCTGAATATTCATTGGAATGACTGTTGCTGAAGCTGAAGCCCCAATACTTTGGCCACCTGATGTGAGAGCCGACTCATTAGAAAAGACCCTGATGCTGGGAAGGATTGAAGGCAGGAGGAGAAGGGGATGACAGAGGATGAGATGATTGGATGGCATCACTGACTCAATGGACATGAGTTTGAGCAAGCTCCAGGAGATGGTGAAGGACAGGGAATCCTGGCATGCTGCAGTCCATGGGGTTGCAAAGTCAGACACAACTGGGCAGCTGAACAACAACAACAACAGTGGATAAGAATCTGCCTGCCAATGCAGCAGACAGAGGTTCCATCCCTGATCTGGGAAGATCCCACATGCCACAGAGCATCTAAAGCCCGTGAGCCACAACGGCTGAAGCCTGTGTGCCTGGAGCCTGTGCTCCACAGCAAGGGAAGGCCACGCACCTCAGTGAAGAGTAGCCCCCACTCACTGCAACTAGAGAAAGCCTGCACAGCATCGAAAACCCAGTGCAACCAAGAATAAATAAATAATTTAAAAAAAACAATATATTTTGTAGACTTTCCTTTAATTGGTTTTGCTCCTCTCTTGACACGTGTAATCATGCAACAGATTATATCCTGAGCTCCATGAGATATTTTCCTCTTCCGTTTGGAAGCTTTAAACTGTGCAGGGTGTAGCACTGTGTGTGCTAGGGTTCTCAGGCTCCTCCTAGCTCTGCCACTGATTGCTGTGCTGTGTGCCACAGGACCTCGTTTCCCCAGTATTCCGCTGACCTGAATCACTGAGAAGTCTGTATTCTCAGCTTTGTCAATGTCAGTGGTTCTCCTCCCATATCATAGGTTTCTGTTTTTTTTTTTAAAGATCTCATCTGGTGTTAGTGCTGCTAGCAATTTGAGAATCAACTTGTATGTTCTCTGGAAATATTTAGTCTTCAGTTTTTTTCCTATCTCTATCAAGAAAGTTATAGGACCTCAGTTTCTCCTTCTGGAAAAAGAAGCTAGCCTAGTGTAATTGAAATATGATGGGCAGAAGAGTCCTTTGTTTTTTAAAAAAAAAAAATAGTATGCTGCACAGAGAAGGAAAAACCAATCTGTATAACAACCAACACCCAGATGGGCGTGAGTTCTGGCAGCCTAGCTGCAACATTTCCTCAGGGCTGTGTCCTTAGTGCCCTGGGCAGTGAGTCAGCAGGGCCTGAACACTCAATACATCCACTGTTGTGGAGGAAAGACAGCGGATCAGGCACAAGTCAAAGCAGCATGTGGGGAGCGACTTCAAGTGCAGCTCTATGGGGCCACATTGCCACACCTCCAGCAGGCTGGGTAACAGCACAGGCTTGGGAGTCAGAAGAGCTGCCAGGACCGTGGGCCATTTTCAACTCTGCTGAGCCCCTGTGTGCTCCTAATCTGGAAAATGAGGCCTACACTGTGGATTTGTGTATTATTTCAGTAGCACTTGATAAAGAGTATAGGCTTTTCTCTGACCCTTTCTTCTTTGAGCATGTTTGGCCTGGAAGAGATGGTGGGAGGCCCAAGTCCGCTGTTTCCTCGGCTGGGTTCAGTTTCCACCTGACTCTTCGAGTGTGTCCTAGTGTTTAAAGACTCAGGTCCATACAATTACAATTACTCCACTTTACATATATTTTATTATGTGCTGTATGTAACTCTATGTGTTTATGCATATATAGTTGTGTAGGCTTATATACACAAATCCATGACAACTTAAGGGATTTTCAAGGGCAATTCTGACACTACCCACTATCTGTCATATTCCTGCTTCTACAATCAAACCCAACACAAGCTGTAACTTCATTGTATAATAATTTCAACTGACAGGACATCATGAGAATTCAATGGGAGAATGCCCAAAAGCTTTTTAGCATAATGCCTGGCACATAGCTGATCATAAAGGTTAATAGAACCATGATTATAATATTATTATTGTTTTCCACCCAGAGAGGGAACTATCAGTTGTAAGTGCCTACTCTGTTGTTATTATCGATATAATTATCCACAGAAAGAGAGAGTGATCGCTTTCCCTAAGTTCCTCAGTCTTCACAAAGAAGTATGGGTGTTTCAACAGACAGACCGTGAGTCCAGGTGAAGGCCTCCAGGATCCCAGTTCAGTGATGGGAGAACAACCGCTGAGTGTGCCTGCACTGGGGAGTGGTTTCCCTTGGTTGGTGTGTGTGAGCAGAGCCAGTGGATAAAATCTGGAGAGGTAGCCTGTAGTTAGATGGCCCTGAATATCTAGACTTGATTCAGTTGGGAATGTTATGAGTGGAGAAAGATGCATAAGATTTCTGAAATGAAGGGAAGATTAGAAACATGGAAACCAGTTAGGAAGCTGTTACAAGGTGTTTGTGAAAAGTCTTTTTGAAATTAAATGAGAATGGTGGCAGAGGGAATGGAAAAGATGTTAGTTGACTCAGAGCCTTGTTAATCCTATGTATTTCCTGAGCAGATCTTGTATATTTTATTGTTCTTTTTAGCTACAAAGAGTTTTATAGTCTCATCTTTTCAAAGTTTTTGATGTTTTTTTCCCATCCAATAACAGATTTTGAAAATTCCTTTTAAAGTATAAAATATGTAACTTTGAAAGCTACAACAGGAATTTAAATAATGACTTAGAATTACTGAAGAATTTGATCAACCACGGCACTGATGGCTGGGAAGCGCATAGAAAAATCCCCAGCATGGGGCCCATACTTGCCATATAACAATAAAAATATAACATATAGCCTTGGCAGAGAAAAATAACATCCTCTCTGATTGCACTCCTAACTGAAACCAACGGAACCCAACAGTTTTGGAACATGGTGTGGCAAAGGGGGAAAAAAGAATAATAAAAGGAGGTTGCCTCACACATATGTTACAAGGGATAAATGAATATTATTACATACATGTTCCGAGTTTAAGCTATTTGTCAGTGTTTAAGATATGCAGTTGTACATACGAGATGCATGACAATTTCTTAGGAAAATTTTTCTTTAAAAACAAAAATTGTTTCTGTCATTTTTGTATTGAAAATGCTACAAGTATAATTACATCTGCCTGATAGTATGACATTAGAATTCCTTCAAATAAATGTCTCCCCTCCCATTCAGAGTTAGAGATTATTGTTGCATATCGAAATATATGATTTCCCACTAGTTTGTGACATAGAATATTATCATAGTTGCATGAACAATACAACCTCTTCTTCCCTTCTAAACCACTTCCCTTTATCACTGAGCCTATCATTTGAAGTTTTTGGTATTTGACTTTGCATCTGTAATGTGAGCATATTAAATGGGGTGGTAGATGTGGTGTCAATTTTCATATAGTTTTGGGGAGAAATGGATCTTACATTCCTACAAGTAATGTAAAAATTTCTGTGTAAGAATTCAAGGTAATGTTTTATTTAACAAAGGAGTTGCTTGCACAACTGAGAGATTACGGACTTTTACATTTGTATTTGATACTATGGGTTCTTTCAAAGACAACCAAAATTCTCGATTTGTGACAGAATACCTTATTTGTAATAAAATGCTTTCCTGGCATAGGGAATGGGTGGGTCTTAATTCCCATTTTTAAACTTATTCCCATGGTATGCATTTTCATTTATTTTCCAGCCATGAAATGAGAAAAAAATCAAAATAAACAGAATAAAGTCTAAGGGCTTTCTTCTTGCAAAGACCAAGGGGAGAAAATGGAACCCAATCAAGGGCCCCATATTAAGGTAAGATGAACCAAAATAAAAAATAAGCCAAATGACACTTCCTAAAAATTAATAGCATATTAAAAAGCAGAGACATTAGTTTGCCAACAAAGGTCCATCTAGTCAAGGCTATGGTTTTTCCAGTAGTCATGTATGGATGTGAGAGTTGGACTGTGAAGAAAGCTGAGCCCTGAAGAACTGATGCTTTTGAACTGTGGTGTTGGAGAAGACTGTTGAGAGTCCCTTGGACTGCAACGAGATCCAACCAGTCCACCCTAAAGGAGATCAGTCCTGGGTGTTCATTGGAAGGACTGATGTTGAAGCTGAAACTCCAATACTTTGGCCACCTTCTGCAAAGAGTTGACTCATTAGAAAAGACCCTGATGCTGGGAAGGATTGGGGGTGGGAGGAGAAGGGGATGACAGAGGATGAGATGGTTGGATGGCATCACTGACTCGAGGGACATGCGTTTGGGTAAACTCTGGGGAGTTGGTGATGGATAGGGAGGCCTGGTGTGCTGCAGTTCATGGGGTTGCAAAGAGTTGGACACGACTGAGCAACTGAACTGAACTGAAAAATTAAACACAGAATTATTACGTGATCCAATAATTTCACTTCTGAGTATATACCTAAAAGAATTGAGAGCAGGAACTCGAACAGATATTTATGCATCCATGTTCATAGCAGCATTATTCACAACAACCAGTAAGTGGAAACAGTGTACATTTAACTAACAGGCAGAATTTCTTCCTTTTAAGGCTGACTAATATTCTATTATGTACACATACTTTTACAACAACAACAACCGGAAGTATGTACACAAAATAGAATACTATTCAGCCTTGAAAGGAATGAAATTCTGACATACTCTAAACTTTGGATGAACTTTAAGACACGCTAAGTGAAAGAAGTCAGACACAAAAGGACACAAACTATATGAATCCATTTCTATCAGGTCTCTAGAGTAGTCAAATTCAGAGAGAAAGTAGAATGGTGGTTTCCAGGGGCTGAGGTGAGGGGCAAGTGGGGAGTTAGTGTTTAATGAATACACACTTTCAGTTGGGGAAGATGGAAAAGTTCTAGAGATGGATGGTGATGATGGTTGCATGATAATGTGAATGTACCTAAGTCATAGAACTGTACACTTTAAAATGATGAAAATGGCAAATTTGATGTTATTTTACCATATTTATACACATAAGTTCACCACATTATACACATAAAATATATTATGTATTTTTTACCATAGTTTAAAAAGATAAGCCAAATAAAATAGAGAAGATAGTTAAATTGAATTTATGAGAATTTCCAATTTTCCTAATTGCCCTTAGTTCAGTTCAGTTTAGTCGCTCAGTCGTGTCCGACTCTTTGCGACCCCATGAATCGCAGCACATCAGGCCTCCCTGTCCATCACCAACTCCCAGAGTCTACCCAAATCCATAACCATTGAGTTGGTGATGCCATCCAGCCATCTCATCCTCTGTCGTCCTCTTCTCCTCCATCCCCCAATCCTTCCCAGCATTAGGGTCTTTTCCAATTAGTTTATGTAAGCAAGTACTTCAGTGAAAACAGAGTGATGGGTAGACATTTAGCTGTGAAAATGTAAGTTCTCTTAGATCTAATATCCCCTCATCTAGGATATAATCTCAAACAAGTTTTTCATGCATATATCCCTCAGGAAATCTCATCAATAGACTAGGAAAGTGTGGTCCTGATCACACAACTATTAGATAGGTGCACCACTTACTTGAGGGTCTCATTTAGATTGGTATCAACACCTGACTCCTACCCTCATGCGGAGTGAGGGATGCCTTTGACGGATCCAGCGGTTCCCAAGTTACCTGCAGACACATAGCATTTCCATTCTAAATAGTTTCTAATTCGCTTCCAGTCCATCTTGTATCAACTTGAGCCTGATATTTCCTGCCTTTCCCATCTGGAAAAGCAAAGGCTTTCCCTATCTTTCCTTTTGTTGTTGTTGTTTAATTTTATTTGTTTTTGGCTCTGCTGAGTCTTTGTTGCTGTGTGGGCCTTTCTCTAGTTGTAGCGTGCAGGGGCTACTCTCTAGTTGTTTCTTGTTACGGAACACAGGCATGCGGGCTTCAGTAGTTGCTGGTATGTAGGCTCAGTAGTCAGGGTTCCCGGGCTTTAGGGAACAGGCTCAGTAGTTGTGGTGCAGGGGCTTAGTTGGGCATGTGAGATCTTCCTGGACCAGGGATCAAACTTGTGTCTCCTGTACTGGCAGGTGGATTCTTCACCACTGAGCCACCAGGAAAGCCCAAGACTCCTTTGCTTTAAGAGTCTTGGCAAATGTGTGGTTTAGTAGAACAAAATGGAAAACATTTTTGAAGCATAGACATTGTAAGCCTCAAATCAGGCACTCAGGAGAAAGAAGTAGTGCTTAAGAAGTGTGGCCACCAGTTTGGGGAGAGTGTTAGCATGAGTGTAGAGCTACAAAGACATGGGTAGCTAACAGTGGATTGTTAACCTCCCAAACTCAATTCAATGTGACAGTGACACTTCACAGCACATTGCATCCAATCTCATTTGAAGCTGACAAAGATTGTTTCTGCTTTACATCTATTGGTTTATTAATGGTCTACAGCCTCTTAAGCAGATGCATATTCATTAGGTAGCCAGCTGTTAGGAAGTTCCCAGATGTCAAATGTAACTCTGTCTTGGAACATTTTTTTTTTTCCTTATCATGAAACAAAGTAATTGAGGCCTTATTAAAGAACTAGTTAATTACTAAAGCGATACCTTATGGCACCCTTTTTATCATTCAAATTTGAGAGCTCTTGGGATATCTAAAAATTTGGAGAAGAGACAGCATTTAAGAGCCAATCTTTATTATATAATAGTAAATATATATAGGCAGATATTTTACATGTGGAGATAATACATACATACTTTTCCATGTGGGAGAAGTTAAAAGTAAGTGAAACGTTCCTAACAACTAAAAAATTTCAACTACAGTATCCTTTCCTTTGTTCAATTAGGTCCAAAGGACAGCACTGATAAGCCTACTAAATTAATCAAAGTTACTTCACTATTTCTTTTATCTAACCTTATCACTTTCCTATAAAAGATGACTTGAAAAATGGGTCTTTGTGTAACATGCCTCACTTACTCTTTCATTAAAGCTCCTACTTTTTTCTGTCAAAAGTAACATAGTTCAATTACTGGCAAGCAAACTAGGATTTTCAAATTGCCAAGTATTTCTAAATGCTCTTTATAGCAGTCTATATATATAAGGAGAGAGACTGTGCCATGTATGTATATATGATTGTGTTAAGTTGTTGACCTCTTAATTTCAAATGCATTTAAAAACCCTGCATTTGTACTCGCCTCCTTTCACATTTACTGTTTTTGATGTCATATTTTACATCTAATTGTTTTATGTATCCCTTAGCTGCTTATTGTGAATATAGATAATTTTACTACTTTTGCCTCATAACCTCCCTACTTAGCTTTGTGTATGGATGATTTCCTACCTTTACTGTATCAGTGAGCTTTTTCATTTTGTAATTTTATTATTTCTAGTTGTGGCATTTTCTTTTTTGCCTAGAGAAGTTTCTTTAACATTTGTTGTAAAGCTAGTTTGGTGGTGCTGAACCCTTTTAGCTTTTGGTTATCTGTAAATCTTTTGATTTCTCCATCAATTCTGAAAGAGAACATTGCTGGGTAAAGTATTCTTGGTTCTCAGCTTTTCACCTTTCATCACTTTAAACATTGTACCACTCTGGCTGGACTATAGAATTTCTGTTGAAAAATCAGCTGATAGCCTTTTAGGGAGTTCCCTTGTATGTCATTTGCTGCTTCTCCCTTGCTGCTTTTATTATCTAATTTTTGTCATTTTGATTACGATGTGTTGTGGTGTGTTCCATTTCGGGTTAATTCGATGTGGGACTCTTTGCTTCCTGGACTTAGGTGACTATTTCCTTCCCCAAGTTACGGATATTTTTAGCTATTATGTCTTCAAATATCTTCTTACACCCTTTATCTCTCTCTTCTCCTTTTGGGACACCTATGATATGAATGTTAGTGTACTTGATGTTGTCCCAGAGGTTTCTTAAACTGTCCTCATTTCTTTTCATTTTTACTTTTTGCTCATCAGCAGCAGTGATTTCCACTACTCTGTCTTCCAGCTTGTTGATCCATTTCTCTTTATCATTTACTCTACTGTTACATCTTTCTAGTGTATTTTCCTTTCAGTTATTGTATTGTTCATCTCTGGGCTTTTAAAAAATAGTTTCTAACTTTTTGTTAAAAATGTCTTTGTGCATCCAATCTTCTTCTGAATTCTTTGATCATCTTTAGATCATTACTCTGAACTCTTTCTCAGGTAGGTTGCCTATCTCCACTTCACTTAGTTCTTCTGGGGTTTTCTCTTGTTCTTTCACCTGGAACATATTCCTCTGTCACCTCATTTTGTCTGAGTTGCTGTTTGTTTTATTTATGTCTGTGGTTAGTTACGTTTCTTGACCTTGAAGAAGGGGTCCTCTGTTGGAAATGTCTTATGCATCCCAGCAGTGCACTCCCCTCTGGCCACCCAAGCTAAATGCTCTAGGGGTTCTGCCTAGGAGGGATGTGTGGGACCTTCTGATGTGGCGACTGACCATGTGGGTGGTCTGGTAGGCTTGGCTGGCCCCTCACTTGGTTGGTTGCCGGGCCCTGCTTTGTGTGGCTGCTGCTGGCTAGAAGGGTCTGGTCACTAGGTGGCTGACTTTTAAACCCTAGGAGGCCCTGGGGCTAGTGCTAACTCACTAGTGGGTGAAAACAGGGTTCAGAAGAAGACTCTGGGGCTATTGCTTACCCACAGGTGAGCTAGTGCCAGACTACTGTTGGCAGGCAGATCTGGGTCCTTGACTCTGGCTGCAGGGCTCAGGGATTCCAGAGCTAGTGTCAGATCACTGAAGGTGGGATAAAGAGGAGGGGGCTGGTTCCTGGCACACATTTGGGTATGGGGCCTGGGGTGTCCTGAAACTTTTTGTTGGCCTGCTAGTGGGCAGGGCCAGGGCCCAGCTGGTCCCAGGGCAGGGTCTGGCCTGCTCTGGGTGGACTGTGTCTGCAGGCTGTGGGATTGTGGTTTTCTTGTGCCTGGTATCTGCCCCCTGGTGAGTGAGGCTGATCCAGAGGCTAGTGCAGGCTTCCTGGAGGGCAGGGCTGGTGCCTGGCATCTGCTGGGTGGAACTGAGTCTCAGCCCTCTAGAGGGCAGCAGTATGTCTAGGGGGCAGGTCTGGAGGTGGCTGTGGGCTTGAAAAGTCTTTAGACAGACTGTCTGCTGATGGGTGGAGCTATGTCTGGTCTGGTCCCGCTCACTCTCTTCCTCTTTTTCCCTTCCTTCCTTCATCTTACTAAATTTTGCATGGATCTATATATTCCTTTCTGGTGGTCAAGGACTCCTGCCAGTACTCGGCTGGTGCTCTGCAAGATCTTCTGCATCTGAAGATATATTCCTGATGCATCCGTGTAAAGAGATGCTCCACATCCACCTACTCCTCGGCCATCTTGTCTTCCCCCTCCAGAGTCTTTCTACTCTGGCATTTTGGCCCTTGAATGTCTCCAAATGCCCTATAAAAATCCTGTTCTGTAGATGTCAATTCAGATAGTCCCTTAAGAGCACCTTAAATCTAGAAAATCCATTTCTACTTTTATTTGGTGACTGAACATCTCAATTCTATTTCTCAAATGCAAGGATCACAGGAGCTAATTAAAAATTTCCAAGAGCACATAATCTTTAGAAAACATTGCAGTGCTCTTTTTGGAAATGGATTCCCTAAACAAGTAATCCAAGGCCATCCAACTGTTCTGTGGCTTGTTCTTTATATGTCTTCCCATCCCTTGAGGAGCCTTTGTGTTATGCTACTCCAAATCTATTGGGATTTCCTGCCTTTGAAGTTTGGTTAATGTCCTACACAAGTTATATCACTATTTCTACAAAAGAAGTAAAAGGTTTTACTATTCAGAAGAGGTTAGTTTTTATTTGCTCTGTGGCTCATATCCTGCTGGTAACCTTTAGAAAATGTAAATAGATTTCAGTGCTTACTTAAAAAACATAGTAGTTAACAACCATTTACTAGCTGTTAATAACCATTTACTAGCTGTCTACTACATATGGCATCTGGCCCAACGTGGTCAGAAGTGAGGGATATACAAGAAAAACCGACAGTATCTCTGTAGGACATGACAGTCTTCAGATTAAAAGGTCTGAAATATTAACAGAGGAGTAATGTGGGATAGTGGAATAAAATTGGATTTGGATTCCAAAAACCTATCCTAGGAGATGTGGTTTCAGTCACAGCTTTGCTCTCTTGGAGCCTGTTTCCTCATCTTTAACAAGGAGATAATAACTGTTTTACCTTCTTAGCTTAGGACTATTATGAGTATCAAGGAGGAAATGACTGTGAAGCCATTCTGTAAACTAATATGCAAATTCAGGTTTTGACTATTTGAAATACTCAGCTGGTCTTTATAAATGCCCCTGACATACCAAAATTCATATCTTTCACATATAAATTCACTATTAATGTATTTCTGATTCAAAAATAAGTATCAAACTATTGCCGTATAATTTGCTACTCAAGTTTTTAAAGTGAGCCCTATGATACTCTGTAATGACTTATATGGGGAAAGAATCTAAAAAAGAATAGAAAAATGTATATGTATAACTGATTGACTTTGCTATACAGCAGAAGCTAACACAACATTGTAAAACAACTATACTCCAATGAAAAATTTAAAAATAAACAAAGTTAGCCCTGTGACAACCATGGCAATGAAAACAGGCCTAGGGCTTCAGAATACACTGTCTCTGGTGGTCGTAGTTCCCTCTGAGGAAATTTTGAGGAAAGTAAAGTAATGACTTTCTTGATGAAAATGAAAGAGGAGAGTGAAAAAGTTGGCTTAAAGCTCAACATTCAGAAAAATAAGATCATGGCATGCGGTCCCGTCACTTCATGGCAAATAGATGGGGAACAGTGGAAACTGTCAGACTTTATTTTTTTGGGCTCCAAAATCACTGCAGATGGTGATTGCAGCCATGAAATTAAAAGATGCTTACTCCTTGGAAGGAAAGTTATGACCAACCTAGATAGCATATTTAAAAGCAGAGATATTACTTTGCCAAAAAAGGTCCGTCTAGTCAAGGCTATGGTTTTTCCAGTGGTCATGTATGGATGTGAGAGTTGGACGGTGAAGAAAGCTGAGTGCATAAGAATTGATGCATTTGACCTGTGGTGTTGGAGAAGACTCTTGAGAGTCCCTTGGACTGCAAGGAGATCCAACCAGTCCATCCTAAAGGAGATCAGTCCTGGGTGTTCATTGGAAGGACTGATGTTGAAGCTGAAACTCCAATACTTTGGCCACCTGATGCGAAGAGTTGACTCACTGGAAAAGACCCTAATGCTGGGAAGGACTGGGGGCAGGAGGAGAAGGGGACGACAGAGGATGAGATGGTTGGATGGCATCACCGACTCAATGAACATGGGTTTGGGTAGACTCCGGGAGTTGGTGATGGACAGGGAGGCCTGGCATGCTGCGATTCATGGGGTCGCGAAGAGTCAGACACGACTGAGCGACTGAACTGAACTGAAAGTAATTACTTACTTCAGCCCTCAAAGCACCAATTATTTTTTAAAACTTTTAAATGCTTTAGCATGAATTATTAAAAGATTATAAAGTGTACATTTTTAAAGGGAGGGACTTGTGACTTTTTAAAATTGAGGTATAGTTGATTTACTGCTGTACAGCAAAGTGATTCAGTTATACGGACATGACTGAGTGATTGAATCGAACTGAACATTTAAAATATATATATATTCTTTTCCATTATGGTTTATGATAGAATAGCGGGAGACCAGGGATCGATCCCTGAGTCAGGAAGATCCCATGGAGAAGGGAATGGCAACCCACTCCAGTTTTCTTGCCTGGAGAATTCCATGGACAGAGGAGCCTGGTGGGCTACAGTTCATGGGGTTGCAAAGAGTCGGACACGACTGAGTGACTAATACTAGACTAGACTATTGAATAGAGTTCTCTGTGCTAGGACCTTGTTGTTTATACATTCTACATATAAAAGTTTACATCTGACTCCAACCTCCCACTCTACCCCACCCCCTCCCTCTTGGCAACCACCATTCTGTTCTCTATGACTGTGATTCTGTTTCTGCTGCATAGAAAGGTTCATTTGTGTCATATTGTAGATTCCACATATAATATGGTATTTGTCTTTTTCTTTCTGACTAACTTCACTTAGTATGATAATCTCTAGTTGCATCCATGTTGCTGCAAATGAAATTATTTCATTCTTTTTTATGGCTGAGTGGTATTCTATTATATATATGTGTATATATATACACATATATTGATATATACTCCATCTTCTTTATCCATTCATCTGTTGACGGACATCCATATCTTGGCCATTGTGAATAGTGCTGTTATGAACATAAGGGTGTGTATATCTTTTTGAATTATATATTTGTCCAGATATATGCCCAGGAGTGGGATTGCTGGATCATATGGTAATTCTATTTTTGGTTTTCTGAGGAACCTCCATACTGTTTTTCACAGTGACTGCACCAACTTATCTTCCCACCAACAGTGTAGGAGGGTTCCCTTTTCTTCATACCCTTGCCAGCATTTGCTATTTGTAGAGTTTTTAATGGCAGCCATTCTGATCAGTGTGAGGTGGTACCTCATCAAAGTTTTGGTTTGCATTTCTCTAATAATTGTCCATGTTGAACATCTTTTCATGAGTCTCTTGGCCATCTGTATTTCTTCTTTGGAGAAATGTCTATTTAGGTCTTCTGCCCATTTTTATGTTGGTTGTTTTCTTTGTTGTTGAGTTGTATGAGCTGTTCGTATATTTTGAAAATTAAATCCTTATCTGTCACATCATTTGCAAATATTTTCTCCCATTCTGTAGGTTCTCTTTTCATTTTGTTTATTGTTTCCTTTGCTGCTGAAAAGCTTGCAAGTTTGATTAGGTCCCATTTTGGTTTGTTTTTCTGTTGCCTTGCCTTGGGAGATTGACCGAAGAAAATATTCATGTCATTAATGTCAGAGAATATTTTGCCTGTGTTCTCTTCTTATGTTTAAGTCTTTAAGCCATTTTGAGTTTGTTTTTGTGTATGGTGCGAGGGTGTGCTCTAACTTCATTGATTTACATGTCCAGCTTTCCCAGCACCACTTGCCAAAGAGACTTTTTCCTATTGCCTCGTTTGTTGAAGATTAGTTGACTGTAGGTATGTAGGTTTATTTGTGGGTTCTCTATCCTGTTCCATTGATCCATATGTCTATTTTCCTGCCAATATCATGTTGTTTTGATTACTGTAGTTTTGAGTAGTCTGAAGTCTGGGAAGATTATGCCTCCTGCTTTGTTTTTCTTCAGGATTGTTTTGGCAATTCTGGGTCTTTCATGGTTCCATATGAATTTTAGGATTATTTTTTCTAGTTCTGTGAAAAAATCTCATGGGTAACTTGATAGGTAGATTGCCCAAAGCACGTACCGTCACCATGTCCTTGCTTATCTCCCCAATCCCTCTCCTTTTATATGGAGCTCTAGATACACCCTTCTAAACTTCTGATGTTACTTGTCCACTTGGAGTTTTCACATGTGTAGTTCATAGGGCTGGCTTCTTCTCATTATTCTTCAGATCTCTGCATGAATAAACACGTGGAAAAAAATGTGGGTAGTCGTTCTCTGGTTAAGTGGCTCATTACCATATCGCAGTCTTGTTTCCCAGCTGGGTGGGTTTGGACTTTCTACAATTCTATCATGACTGTTTTGGGACTGTTTTCTTTGATTTAATTTTTAATAATTAAGTGAAATATCGAAAAAAATCTAGGAATACTTGAACACAATCTACTACCTAATACTTTAGCTACATTTTAGAAAATACAGTCCAATAAAACTGGTTTATAAATTACCAGACACAAAAGATAAACTCAGAGACCTTCAGCTTTGACCCCCTTTACTCTTTCTTCTCAAAGGATGGTTGAACCTTAAAAGGAGGCTCAAAAGTTTCATAGTTCACTAACACCCAATCTCTTCATAAGCACTCAACACCCAATCTCTCAGTCTCAGTTCAGTTCAGTTGCTCAGGCGTGTCTGACTCTTTGCGACCCCATGAACCACAGCACTCCAGGCCGCCCTGTCCATCACCAACTCCTGGAGTCTACCCAAACCCATGTCCATTGAGTCGGTGATGCCGTCCAACCATCTCATCCTCTGTTGTCCCCTTCTCCTCCTGCCCTCAATCATTCCCAACATCAGGGTCTTTTCCAATGAGTCAGCTCTTCGCATCAGGTGGCCAAAGTATTGGAGTTTCAGCTTCAACATCAGTCCTTCCAATGAACACCCAGGACTGATCTCCTTTAGGATGGACTGGTTGGATCTCCTTGCAGTCCAAGGGACTCTCAAGAGTCTTCTCCAACACCACAGTTCAAAAGCATCAATTCTTCTGCACTCAGCTTTCTTCACCGTCCAACTCTCACATCCATACATGACCACTGGAAAAACCATAGCCTTGACTAGACGGACCTTTGTTGACAAAGTAATGTTTCTGCTTTTTAATATGCTCTTTAGGTTGGTCATAACTTTCCTTCCAAGGAGTAAGCATCTTTTAATTTCATGGCTACAGTCACCATCTGCAGTGATTTTGGAGCCCAGAAAAATAGTCAGCCACTGTTTCCACTGTTTCTCATCTATTTCCCATGAAGTGATGGGACCAGATGCCATGATCTTAGTTTTCTGAATGTTGAACTTTAAGCCAACTTTTTCACTCTCCTCTTTCATTTTCATCGAGAGGCTCTTTAGTTCTTCACTTTCTGCCATAAGGGTGGTGTCATCTGCATATCTGAGGTTATTGATATAAGCTTTCCCAAAAAAACATAGGGCGGGTAAGAAACTTACTTCTTCATAATTATAAGAAGCTAGTAAATATACACTATGTAACAGAAGAAATAATCTCTGAGCAAAAGCAATTTTTAATATTCAGGGTCCAGAGAGCAATTTCATGACAGGCATTTTACTTGTGACTGAAGTGAAAGGCAAAACTAAAATTCTTTGTATCTCAAGCAGATCACCTTATAATCCGAATAAATCAAGTAAATGGATACATAGTTACCAGGAAATACTTACCTGTTAATTCTCAACAGATAGCAGCAGTTCCCCAAGTGTGGCCAGAGGACCCCTGGAAAGCCCTGAGACCCATTCAGGGGACCTATGAGGTTCCACCTTTTTCAACCACTTATTCCTGAGGCTGGATTTTTTTCATGTATTTCCACCAAAACAACATGGCATAACAGATTGAATGCAGCAGCAGGTAAGAGAGTCCCGCTGTGTTTCAGTAAGCCAGGTAATAAAGAGAAATGTAAAACAACACCACTCTTCCCACAAATTTTATTTTGAAAAACACATTTTTTAACAAAAGTGTAATTTGGCTTGTTACTGTAAAACCAATTGATATTTTTAAAGGTTTCTCAGTTTTTTAAAAATGTTTTTAAGCAATATTTTATTTGTATTTATTTTTGGCTCAGCTGGGTCTTCATGGCCGTGTGTGGGCTTTCTCTAGTTTTGGTGCTTGGGGGCTACTCTTTGTTGAGGTGCGCAGACTTCTCATTGTTGGCTTCTCTTGTTGCAGAGCACGGGCTCTGGGCACGTGGGCTCAGTAGTTGCTGTGTGTGGGCTCTAGGGCATGCGGGCTTCCATAGTTGTGGCTCATGGGCTCTAGAGCGCGGGCTCAGTAGTTGTGACTCAGGGGCTTAGTTGCTCCACAGCATGTGGGATCTTCCCAGACCCACATGGGAAGGGATGGAACACATGCCCCCTGCATTGGCAGGTGGATTCTTACTGCACCACCAGCAAAGTCCCTACAAGTTTCTCAGTTTTTATTTCAAATACAGTTAATATCATTAGATATGACCCACATAAGCAAAAGCTCTTTGGGGTCCTCATTAATTAATGGCATTAAAGGGGTCCTGAGGTCAAGCTACTCTATACATCAACTATAAGCACTTTTATCTCAAAAAGAATGTGCTTGGAGCATATAAAGAATACAGATACAAGATGGACAGTTAAGAAAAATCAAATGGAAATGTGAGGTTCCATAGTCCAGGACTCCATTATTTAATGTAATGACATTTTATTGTTTTTATCTATTTTTTTGGCTGAGCTGTATGGCTTGTAGGACTGTAGTTCCCTGACCAAGAATTGAACCCAGGCCACCACCACAGTGAAGTGCTGAGTCCTAACCACTGGACTGCCAGGGAATTCCTGACATTTATTTTTAAACAGTAACAAATTATGTTTGCCCATTAGAACTTTCAAATCCATCTCAAATCCCTGGGAGACTAAACATTTGAATTGGCTGCATGCTGATTCCCCACCTACTGGGGTAAGCCAGGACAGTGTGACAGTGTGCAGTTACTTATGTCTGTGAAAACAGTGTATTAGCAAGGCTGCCACTATCATAGAAGGAAGACACTTAAGAATTAAGGTTATAATGAGGTAAAATTACACATAAAATTTATTTATTTTTTTATTTTTTAAGTCTTTGTATTAGATTGCTTCTCTGGATGTTAGAAGAATAGTAAGATCTTAGTCAACAAAATTGCAAGAAGTCAGTAGAAAAGTTGAGATCTCGACTGCTTCTAAAAGCTGCGAACATTCTAACGAGGGTTATTTGTGTGGCAAATTAAGAGCTCACTTTCATAGTTCTCTCCCTCATATCTGCACTAATGCAGTAAATAGGAGTCAATACATTAACAAAACAGCTCATTTACAATTTTCTTGTTAAAAAGAATTAAATGCAGGCAAATAGGAAAATCCTCAATTAGAAATCAACTTAGTCTCTCAGGCTTTAATTTTTATTTTTGGTTGTATTGGATCTTCGTTGTTCTATGCGGTCTTTTCATTGAAGTGGCTTCTCGTTGTCAAGCAGAGGCTCGAGCGCGGGTTTCCATAGCTGCAGCACACAGGCTCAGTAGTTGAAGCTTCCATGCTTAAGTGCAGGCTCAGCTGTGTGGTACCAATCTAGTCGCTCCCTGGCATGTGGGATCCTCCCAGGCCAGGGATTGAACTATTGTCCCCTGCATTGGCAGGCAAATTCTTATCCTCTGTGCCACCAGGGGAAGTCCTTCTCATGTCTTCTTGAAAAGAGAAAGTGTTGGTTGCTCAGTCTTGTCTGACTCTTTGCAACCCTATGGACTGTAGCCTGCCAGGCTCCTCTGTCCATGGCATTCTCCAGGCAAGAATACTGGAGTGGGATGCCCTTTCCTTAACTACACTCATATTCTAGGAATATGAGGTTTTGGGGTTTGACATATAGGTTAAATGACATGTGGTGAAATGGTTGGCACAGTGACTGGCGCATAGGAAGTTCCTGACGTTTAAGCACATTTACATAAATAATAAAAACGAAACACAGAGAACATTTACTGCATATATGTCAGTGCTGCTGATCTCACCATTTAATTACCCAACACTTTCAAATTTTAAGTTCATTTTAGAAAAAAACATAAGGGCCCAGAAAAGTCAGATAAATTGATCAAGGTGTCACACAGAGAGTGAGAGGTTGAAATGGGATTAGATCTGCTTCCAGCCCATGCTCTTTCTACAATGCAATGCTGTCTCCTAGGAGTGCACACACAGCCAGTTTGCTTCAGAAACCTATTCACCGTTAAGGTGTGTTCTGTGCTCAGGATAGTTAGGTTTATTTCACTATTTCATAAATATTTGAGAAAAAAAAAGTGTTAACCTTCCCTCCAAATATAAGTAACTACAGACCTCAATTTATTAGTGAGTAGCCCCTAACCAATAGCATTATGGTTATCATTCAGGCAATTTATTAAAATTTAAAAAAAAAAGTAAACATCCAAAGTACTGTACAAGAACATTGTATACATTTATGGTTCCTGAAGATCACATCAGAAAAGTAAAAAACATCTGAAGAGGGAAAAAAGTGAATCTGGAATGGCAGTGATTCACACAAGTGTATGTAAATTTCAAGAACAGTAACTAATTCTCCTTCACTCCCCCAAATATCAGGCAAATATTCAGAGATAAATCATTAAACTGAATGGAACCCCAACGAGGCAAGTTTTGTTTTCCTTTCATGGGCTCTGAAACAAAAACTACTGGTAAAACAGCAAACTGTATGTTGAGACACAGTAATAACTGAGGTAGGGGCTCACTTTTGTCTTCAGAAATACAACACTGGAAGAAGCCATAGTACAGAAAATGCTTGAGATAAATCTCAGTTTTATTAAAAAAAATTTTTAAACACAAAAGTTTAGAAACAAAACTATTTCTTTTAAGGACCGTATATATTTGAGAAGGTGATGCTATACTTCTCAAAATTCAAGATTACAGATTTCAAGTATCAGTGAAGATACTCTCCATGCTGCTACCAGAGCCTGGTTTGATTGCTCTGAAGTAACAGCACTTGAAAGCTCCTATTCTTTGAAACTAATTTAAACACATTGAATTGTTGAAAGATTAAAAACCACAGTCAGCTAATTACACTCTCTCTCATCTCTTATTCAGCAAATGAATCACTTTTCATTACTGCTTAGCAGAAGTACATGAATTTCTGCCTAATTAGAAATGTTGTAGATGGAACATTAGCAAAAATGGAGCGGGTCAGGATATCTTTGCTGCTTCATTTTTAATTCCTAACAGTAGAGTCTGATAGGAAGGAATAGAGAAGTCATTAAATAATTTTAAATTATTTATAAAAATTACTTTGCCCAAATTATAATTATTTTTTCCCCAAACGGTCTCAAATGTCTAACATAATGAAAGAAAAAGCAGTTCAACATTGATTTTAATGAACATTTTAATGTTATGTATAACAGAACTTTATGAATACAATGGAAACAAAGTTTCATCAATTTAATTTAAAAAATTTCAACACAAAGTGGGGAGGTAATAATTTGATACCTATATTATAGTATTCATTTTAAAAAATATTCCCAGCTTGAGGGTGAAATAATTTTGCATTCCAAACTCTAGAATCATGATTTTCATGTGAGCTTAATGCAGAATTACAGCAGGAAAACAAAAACATTTTAATTAATTTCCTTTATTTGCATTAAATCAATAAAATCTTTGACTGCTACAGGTCTCCTTTAATAATATAGATATTTAACTTGCCTCTATTGGAACCATATTGCTAATGCCATATTATATACACTCAAAACCAAAACAATACTGTATAAAATCTAAAAGCCAACAATGTCGAGTTCTTACATTTATATTTAAGGTCTTAATGAATTTTCACCTTTTCAATTTTTTTAAAAGACACCAAAAAAAATAAATATTTTTCTCTTTTGACTGTTCTGACTATTACACGGTGGCTACAGGGATAAACATGGAAGGGAAGTCTTGCCAAGTTAATCACTGCAAAGTGTAAATAATGACTGCTAAAAACAAAAATACTGGAGGTTTTTCTTCTTTTAAAGGAAACCATAGAGCAGTCCCGAAAAAAATATTTTTTCTAGTTCTGCACAGGATAATTATAGCAGAAGAAATAGGAAAAGTCCCATAGCTGTCACCAATTGCTTAAAGAGGTTTTGTTACAATAAAAATTTGGATAGTATAATAGCAGTGTTGTTGGAACATTAGCAAAAGTATATACATTCCAGTTACCTTTGATTTAGCCATAATCACATATGTATGCCTTTTTTGGACAAAAATATATATTTTTATAAAAAACTGATCATCCAACTTTAATGATTTCATATATGGACTCAAGAGTGGTAGTAAAAGGAACAGACCCAATTGTGACGAGGTGATTCAGGGACAGAAAAATCAAGTTCTTCAGGAAAAGAAAAGTATAAAATTAGAGATTCAAACACGTTTATTCAGCCCTATTCTAGTCTTCCCACATATTATGATATTAAAATTGGCTCTTCAATTTATAAAGGCTTTCAACGATCTCACTACCCCATTTGTGGTCTCACTGGAAAAATGTTTCAGACTGCCTCATCTGAAGTGCCCTTGCCTGGCCATCTAAAATACTAGACATTTCACTTTTATAAAATAGCCTTTTTGGCTCTTAATGTAGGTATATTTTAATTAATTGATAAAAGAAAGGGGAACTGATTAGCATTTTCCATCCCAACATCACCTATCTACACTGCTAAAAATCCTTCACTCAATCTGTTCCTTTATATTCTCTTATTTGCTAAAGTTGGCGAAATTTGCAAAGGCATCTTGCTTGGGTTGCACAGTTCCAGAAGTCATGGCTAAGTTGGGCATGCCCATTCCCATTGTGCCTGTCAGGCCCATCCCTGGAGTTGACATCCCTATGTTCATATTCATGCCCATCATGCTCTGGTTCATCATTGGACTATTTCCAAGAGGGGCCATTCCCATGGTGCCAGTCATCACATTGGGCATGCTCATAGGCATGGGTCCCCCCATCAGAGGATTAGTTTGAGGCCGGACAGGAAGCATGTTCGATGGAGAACTGAGGTTTACAGCTCCGAAACTTTGGGTCATCATAGTCATAGGCTGTTGCATATCTAACAGAAGAAGAGAGACAAAAGAACTTTACCATTCTGAACTCTTAGATTTATAGAGCAGAAAAATAAGACAATCTTCCTGACCATCAATACTTGTAAGCCCCAATAAAATTACTTCATAGTAATTTTATAAGAGAAGTCAATCATCAATTAACTTGTACTGATTACTCTTGAGAAATATTCAGTGGCTGTCAGCTCTGGTTTCCCCAAGATGTAGAAACAGTAAGAGTGGCCTGGAAGAAAACATCAGGCAATTTAAAATCATTCCTATAAAATCTGTTATTGAATCCAACCTAACAAGTTGTCAAGAGCTACTGTGTATCAAAACCTTTAAAAAGGTTTTATCCTTTGACTTGCTCTATTTTTAGAACTTTATACTAAGGGAAAAAAATCCCAAGTACAAAGATTTACACAAAATCGTGGAGTTACTTATAGCAAAAAGCTGGAAACAATGGAAATAGAGGAACTGCACAGTAATATGATGGATAACTATAAAGATTCAAAAATCGTCCTTTCTTAAGAATATTCAACACAAGAAAAACAACAATTTAATGTTGAATGTCAACTCCAAGAAATAAAGTATAGACATAATGCTCTCAAGCATTAAAAATGCGGGTGGCAAAGATGGAATGTGAAGAAATATCAATTAATGGTGATTATCCCTGGATTATGGAATTCAGATGAGTTTTATTTCGTTGACATATCTGCCTATGTTAAAAACAGTATTTTTTATTTTAGTGATCAGGCTCCCAAAACTCACCATCATACAATAAATGTTATCATGCTAAGACCAGAATACAAAGCAATTTAATGTGGCAGGAGGGATACCAGGTTTTATGTGAAAAAAATCTTAACGTGAACACAAAGCTACCTTCAGTACGTTTTAAAGTAGTCCTGGCATAAGGGCAAAGGATTACAAGTACACAAACAAATGGATGTCTTGCAGTAACTTACTCTGTTGTTGAATCATGGTATTGAGTGATGGCTGCTGGGGTTTGGAAGGCTGCATACCAGGTAGTAAGTTGTCTAGGCTGATGTTTACACTGGGGTCAGACCAAGTAGAGGGCAGAGTTTTGCTGACTGACTTCTGGACCATATCTGTATTCTGATTATAGAGAGGATTAGGCTTCTGCAGCACTGTGCTAACATTTTGCAAAGGCTGGAAAATAGAAAAATGTTCTAAAAATTAAGTATCTTATCTATAAAGATTATCAAATGGCAATTTAATCACGGTAACTCCAAATACTGATATATACTAGACTTTGTAATAAACTTCTGAAACTTTTAATGTTCTATATTAAGGTCTTCAATACCCTTCCTGTTCCACTATAGCCTCCCATAATATTCCTCCTGAAGTCCAAATCATATTTGGAAAAAAAACTTAGATATTTACATTAACAATTACCCTCCCATCACCCCAAGTCTAGAAGCCATCATCCCAAGGTAACTACTAACTTCAGGTACAACTGTAAGGAAATATACAAGTGGAAATTTATTCTTACAAAATGGAATTCAGGGTATAAGTTCTCATGCTAAAAAAAAAAAAGCAAAACCATCAAGAGAGCAAATTATACTCCAGAAAATCCGACTGATATATCCTTGCTCCATGTACATTTCTATTGCCTAAAGTGAGCAACACTAGCGGAACTTGCTATAATATGGACCAATTCAGGAGGAGAAATTCAGGAAAAAGCAGCAGAGGTACCTGGTAATTACTACCAGAATAACTGCAACAAGGGCAGAAAAAGGGAAAGAAATAGGAATAGGAGGAATAATTAAAAATGGACCAATGCAAAGAATCACAACATAGATGCAATTAAGATTGTAAATAAGCAGACTGGCTTTATGATGAGACCATATGAAAGAAACGCTATAAAGAATAAACTAGCTTGGGCTTGTTCAGTTCAATTTAATGGCACTGGTATGGCTTTTATGTCCTTTGTTTTTAATGTTAGGTCTAATATCTGTTATACACATCAGTCACCTTTCTGTTTCTTCCATCTCTTCCTTCATCCTAACACCCCAAAGAAGATAATCTACACATTAAAGTGAATAATTAGCATCATAAGCAAATATTCTGAATAGCTTAAGTCAAAAATAGCAAGTTCCTGGTACAACTCAGACAAATATGCACTTGTTTTAATTCTAAGTGAGTATTAGGTGATTTAGATTTAATTTGTAAAAGTGAGTTAAAAAGTTCCTATTCAATGTCGTTTTTCTTTATGAAAGTGAGAGTTGAAAGCCTATATAAACATTATATAATGTGTAGGAGGCCCAGAATAGGGAAGAACATTATTTTAGAGAATAATCTTCTATATTAGCAATATCTCTACTCCTTCTTCTTAAAAACACTTTTTTAAACTATTAAATACCAATTATTTGTTCAATAAAATTTTCAGCAAATGCCTCCTCTGTGCAAGGCATCACACTTGGCTTTGCATGGACAGCCAGGTGGGTGAGAAAGACTTGCCCTAGAGAACCAAATGACTATTCCAGGGGAAAGGGCACAAGGTAAATGCAATGTACAAAAGTAATCTATGTATCACGTACTTATTTTTCTGTTTTATGCTAATCTTCCATTAGATTAGTTCACAGCACCTCAAAAATTATGAATTACCATTTCCAAGGGAGGCAGGTAACTTACCTGTGATCTTGACATGGGCAAACCCAGCCCTACAGTATTAGTGCTCATCATGGAGAAATTCATACTCTGGGAAGATGTCATGGTTGCCTGTGATGAGCCCATAAGATCAAATAGGTCTGAAGAATTTGAGGCAGCTGGAGGTGGGCCTAAAGCTGGTTGTGAGCTACTGACAAGCTCTACAGCTGGCTGTGAGGCACTGCCGAAGAGCTCGCCACTGGCAGCAACAGGGACTGATGGGGCTTGGTTGAAGGCACTCCAGTCACCAAAGTCTCCATTCCCACTTGTTGCTGTTACTGAGAAAGAAAGAATGATAAGGGTAAGAAAGTTTCTGAAATGCCCACAACAAATATAACAATCTACCAACTGAAACAAATTAGAGCTGATCTGTGTCCATCCAAATTAGCATCTGTAGGTACCATCTCCATCTGGACGTTATTTTTTGTCATGAATATTCCATGAGTGTTATTTAACAAGGTGGCAAAGAAAAAATAAAAACTTCCACATATAAAGTAAAATCCATCTCTGGCCATTGGCAGGTCTAAGGTAACACCAAGAAATGATAGAAGCCAAAACTTTCCTTAAACCTAAGCATGCATATCAACTATGTTTCTAGCTAAATTAATATGAACTAGCCTGAGCTCCCCTTAAAACAAGAACAAAACTCTAAACTGGTTAAACCTTTTGCTGGGAGAGTTCGCTCATTATTTGGAAAGGGTCAAAGAGAAAACAAGCTATAATTTATACCATCTCATGGAAATAAAACCCCAATCATTAAAAAATGAAACAAAAACACAGTGAAATTAAGAGTAGGACTAGTAAATTTCTGTAAGAAGTTCTCACCCATTTGGCCATGCTTCCACTTACAATACAAAGGCTACAGAGAGCTATGATATGATAACCTTAGAAAACTGCTCACTTCAAATGGAACTGTTCAACCTATTTAAGTTAAAAAGTGGGACAAGTCTTAAGAGGGGAACTCATGCTAATATTTTTTAAAAAAGGAACAAAACTATCACTGCTTCAAAGTATAATAAGTTTAAGAATTTAATGTATTTAATAATATAAAAATTAATAGGATAATTAACAGACTGAAATATTTATGAGAATGGACTTTGTCCCTAACTGGCTGTGCGGCCCTACTTAATATCCTCCGTGCCTTACCTTCGGATTGAGCCTCTGCCCACTGCAGTGGAAGTGCAGTCTCAACCACTGGACAGCCAGGCAAGCTCCCTGTGCTTTACTTTTAAAAAAATCTGAGTTGAGAAGATTAAATAACTTAATATATAGTAAATGCCATTTAAGGTTTGTTATTGTTACTTTGGATTAATTGTGAAAAGACAGAGGTGAGCTCAAGTGTCACTCTTTCCTTCAGGCATGCCATACAAAAGTGTAAGTCAAGCTTCTATAAAATTCTGCATACAATATTAAGTAAGTAAGTATTAGAACACAATAAAGGCAAGTTATACTTAAAAAAATTTTTTTTAAATTAGTCTATACAAAATAAACAAACCTTACTTCAAGAAAGGGACAAATAGATACATATGAATTAATGGAAGTTGAAAAAAAGCAAAGGTGAAGAAAGAGCTACATGTAAACTGTCATCTGAAAGTGAATAGTATGTAGTTCCAAGTTAATTAACACCATTTCTTTGCTCTCTATCTTCACTTACAACTTGGAAATACATTTTGTCTAGCCTAAAAGGTAAGCAACCACTACAATACTGTATCTCATTATGCTGAATATCAAAAGAGAACAATAACATTAAGTCTTTACAATTATATTCTTCTATTACCATATTATACTATAAGCACCCTCAAAAGAGAAAATAATTCATTAGAAACCCCAAGCTCTACCAACAATTTAATGTAAGAACTGGGCTAATATTCATTACCTCAGGGTTTTGCTAAAACATGTCTTTGATCTTCTTGACAAAAACGACTGAATTAAGAGTTTTACAATTAGTTCTATATATTAAACAATTTAAATTAATTTAAGGAAGACTGCTGGGTAAAGGTAAACTGTATGCTGATTTTCTATCTGCTTGATCTAGAAAACAGATTAAGAATGGAAACTGGGGCAAAATGTGTTGCCCCTTCTGAAAACTTTATCTGAAATGATTAATCATGAGAGGAAGAGATTTCTATCGAGGCATATATTGTTCAGAAATGATTAATCATTGTTGCAACCGTTTCAGCCCCTTGCGTAATGGTGATCAGGTTATATTAATCACATGCATACAGATGAAGAGATGCATCACTTACCAACATTAACATATTTAAATTATTTGCATAGTAGGCAACTTTATATACATAAAAACTTTTGAGAATTATACAAGCAGCCTGTAAAACTGGGGCAATGTTTATTTTCCACTTTGATTTGCCTAATGTAAGGTATTAATGCTTATAAGTTATAGTCACATTTTTAAAATGAAGCATTTCATTACTCCACAATGCTAATTTCTGGGAAATACTTGGAATTTATACAAGTTGTCCAAATAACCCAACTCACATTAACAACTATGCAACTTTCTTCCTAAATCCTCAAAAACCTAAACTAGCTGTTACTAAACATAAATTTTAATCCAATTAATAAGGGGGACATACAACTCTACTTAAAATAAGACTAATTAAGTTAAATATTTTCTCCTTGCCTCACCTCATGTTTATGATTTTTATATGTAAGTTTTTTATGTTATCTCTGGAATTTGAGACTGACTAGATTTTATAGAAAACACAAACATTAGAACTAACACTTTACAACCTAAGAGACACTTAAGAATGAACTTAAGACTCCATTCTACACATTTCTATAGACATTATAAAGAACCATGAAAAGAGGCATTATTCCCAATCTTAGAAAGGTAGAGGCTCATATACTAAAGTATATGGCAGAGGCAGTAAGATAAAACATATTAATAAAAAAGGGGAAAAATACAAGCCCTTCACTCAATCCACGATGTTTAAGTCTGCATTTTGCTTAGATGTTAACACTTTTTTGCCATTAAAAAAAAAAAAAAATTTGAGGGTCTAATTGATATGTAACATTCTGTTAGTTTCAGATAGACAACATAATGATTTGATCTTTACAAATACTGTGAATGGATCACAGCAAATCTAGGGTATTTTAAAATTTCTTATTTAACTAACATGGAATGAGGAAGTTTTATTTTCCTCACATTCAAGGATGTGTCAAAATGAAGTTCAGTTATTTTTCATAAAAATTCTCTTAAGATACCTAAATTTCAAAGAAATGAATTTTGGCAAAATAGTCTGCCCAATGCCAATGTCCCTGAATTTCATTCAAGAAAATCATTAATATTTTCTTTTGCTAAGATGAGATTTATACTTATTCACACTCCTACCCACCTACCCTCACCCACTCCCCCCCTCCAAAGAAAACTAAACAAGAGTCACTTATGAGTGAGGAGAATTTTATTTAGGTGTACCTGAGTAGTTTGCAATGAAATTAATTCATTGGGCACATTTAGGATACTAGCCTAATAAAATACCTTTTTGAATAAATTTTTTGATAATTGGGAATTACAACTACTACAAGTAGAAAAATGGCCAAAAGAAGCAGTTGGGAATAGTGGGGGAAGAGCTGTTTTGGTAACCTTTTCACTGCCTCTAGATTTCTGGCCAGGCAAATCATATCATACCTTGGGAAGGGAAGTTGCCTGATGCAGCAGCTGAGCCAAAGTCAGCAAATCCTCCAAATAAATCAGCTGAGCCTCCTAGAAATTAAATATGAGGGAAAAATTGTTAGGGCCACAGCACAATTGATAGCAGTTTTATTAGGAAGCTAATACTCAAACATTACTCAATATATTAGACCCCAAGACCTATCATAAAAGCTAGTTAGCTGATCTAGCTTTTTATGCCACCATGTTCCCTTTAAGCTATCACCGACTCTCTAACATCCTCAGTTCTATATCTACTGATTGATACAACTGTTATTAAAGTTATCTCTTACTTACACTTCACAAACCTAATGTAGGCATACAGTTTATCTGGTCAATCATGCCCTTTATAAGAATCTTCAATGGATGCTAAAACCTGGGAAACATATTTCTGGGTAATAAGATAATCACATATTCTCAAATCATCACCCTACAGATTATTTACAAATAAAAAGGGATGAAGCTATTTTTACAATGCAGAAATTAGATGGATACCATCTTAAAACAATGTCAGGTGCTCAAACTTAATGTCACTAATAATTGGAAAAAATTGTACTCATAGGCCTTCTAATGAAAGGGACTAAAAAAGAGATCATCACCCATGTAGAAATTCTTTCCCAAAATATTTAACCAGAATCCAATCATGAGGAATAAATCAGACAAATACAAACTGAGGGACATTCTGCAAAACAACTCTCCAGACTTTTCAGAACATGTCATCATAAAAGACAAAAAAGACTGGGACCACTCCAGATTAAAGAAGCCTAAAGGAACATGACAAGTAAATGAAATGCAGGAAATGATGTAATTGAGATACCAGGGAAATGTGAATATGGTCTATTATACAGTAGTACTGTTTTAATGTTAAATTCCCAAAGTATGATCATTATATTATGATTATGAAGGAGAATGTCCTTGTTGTAAGGAGACATACGCTTGAGTATTTTAGGGTAAAATGTCATACTGCTTGTAATTCTCTCTCAAACAGTGTACAATAAAAAAAAAAAAAAAAAAAAAGAAAGAAATAGAAAGAAAATGTGACACATTTTCTGCAGCTTGACATTTAAATAAATGGAAACAGGAAAAAAAAACCCTTGAGGCTGATCTGAATAGAAGTCAGTTTTAATAACTATAGGAAAAAAAATGAATGCAATGATTTAGGTGGACTTTTTTTCTTCTAGTATTTACTTGCAAATACTTGCATTTTTAATATTTGAAAAAATAGTAGCTTTTTGCTACTTCCAGACTGGTGTTTCTAAAGAGGTGAGATTCACATCATAAGGCTGCAGGTCAATCTCTGCTTGCATAACATCACATTCTCAAACAAATTTTCACTTGTAAACCCTACATAAGTAAGAGTATTTACTTTTATCTACAATTTGAACAGTAACATTGTTAAATTTTATATTCCATTTCTCAATTCAGTTACCAAGGAAATAGCAATAGCCAAAGGATCTAAAACCTTGAATAGCTGTCCTTGTTTTTTGTTTGTCCTTAAAGATTTCACCTCTTAAAAGAGTCACAACCTTAGAAATTTAGAGCGGCAGTTCAATTATAGTGCTTTTAGTGTTATGTGAACATTATATAGGTTACATCACAGCTGCTTAGCCTGCAGTGCTTAGAAACTAGCCAGGTGGGACTGGAACATCTGGGCTGCACTCAAACACCACCAGGGACAGCTTCCAACATCTGGTGCCATTTCTGAATTGTCTTATCGCTGCAAGACATTCTGCCCCATCTGCTACACTCAACTGGGTTAATTAAACTAGAACCATCTCCCCTTCTTAATAAATGGCCAGCAGTAATAAAAGGAACAAATCAGTTTCTGATACATGTATACTTGGTATTTCTTTTTAATGCACATTTACTATAGTCAACTATCAGCAGGTCTCACGAATTCCTCATTTCTTCACCTCATAACAGATGCACAAATTCACATATATACCCATTCACCATGAACTAACTTCCACGAAGGCTGAGGTTCTCTACTCCGAGCAACAATTACAGCTCACATGTCTACTTTTGCTTTATCCAAAGATAAATATCACAGTGATTTCTATCTAAAGGTACATATGTCATAATATACACAAAAGATGATGGGTACAAAAGATCAGTGAGCTATATTTTTAAACTATATAAACAAGCACACATGATCCAAGTATACAGTTAGGTAACAGAAAGATAATCTTTTATTATAGCATTAAGGGAAACTGGCGATTATTTTCATTTTCTTCATCTAAGCAGTGAATAGGTATCAATATGTAATTTATTATGCCAAATAAGTTAGGGATTTTCAAATCTTATCCAGTCCAGGTTACAAAGAAAATTCATGCTGTGAAGAAAAGCACTGAATAACGTGAAATTGTAACTTCACACTGGTGACATATTTTGTTTTTGTCACATCCTGAATTTAATATTTCAAATGAGAATCTATTTTAGTTATTCTACTGCTCTACCTTCTAACACCTAAACTAAAATTATACTATGTTCATAATGTGTCTACAGCAAATATTATTATTTTCTCCAATCATACTATAGGGAATTTAATTTCAAATACGACTAATTTAAGAACACTGGAGAGGAAAGAGTAGAAACACACATATAAATACATTACAAACAGAAGCCACCTTTCCTTGAAAGGGATTTAACTTTTCTCCATCTTTTGAAGTACTGCAGATTATGCTTCTACTTATGTTTTACATAACGTGATCCTCAACTTTGGAAACTATCTCAGAAATTAAAAATCTCTTTTTTCATTTAGAAAAGTTTCTCACTCTGGGAAGGGACTATCCATACCTATGTGCATGTTATGCATGCCAATGCTTAAATTTAACAAAATTTCTTTATTTAAGCATTTTTCTAGATAACATCTATCTAAGGGAATTTAAATAAGAATAATCTACCCAAAATTGCTGCATGGGGAAGACTGCTAAATTTCACAATAAGAGCTATCCTTCAAGATTCCCACATGAGAGGTGTCATTATAAATGAACCATTTCCATCTGCCTTTTCAGGGCAGCAAGGAGGTTATTTACAGTCACCAGCTGGGAACATGTATTTCCAAAGCAATACTGTGAACAGGAAAAACATAGCTGAACTAGTCAGTACTTTAACTACAAATGGACATTTTCTTTAACAAAGAATTCAATCTAGATTATATTATGAAAACTTTTGCAAGAGGAATTCTAAAAAATACAAAATGAAAATGCAAAAAATTATAAATATATGATGAAGAACTAATATAAATAAGTTTTTCAAAAAAATAAGGATAAACAACCCCATTTTTTAAAAAATAGGACAAAGGAAATGAACAGACAAGTTACAACTGGCATATAAAACATGAAGAGTTTCAAACTCGGTCATCAAACACATGCAAAATGAAATCTTTTCCTCCTTACCAAAATACAGTATTTTCCAAGATACTATTTCACTACTTTTATAACAGAGAAAAGTTTGGAAACAAAACCTAATATCCAAAAAATAAGAAGCTGACCAGTCAAGTAAATTACAGCATATTTAGATAATGTTAAGATTATAAAGCAATTAAAGGTCTGCAAATATCAACTATCGTTAAGGAATGGTCATGAGATTTTACGTGAAAAAGGAGTTACAAAAAATGTAATAATAATAAAAATCTTTATCTAGAAGCCTGAAAAAGATTTGAAAGATAATGCTTAAATATACTGATTATATAGAAAATATAAAATAAGAATATTCACCCCAATTATTAACAGTTAACTTTATCTCAGTTACAGTGAATCACTTTTTTCCATAAAATTTCTAAAATGAGCATACATTACTTTTAATTAGTGAAAACAGAATACGGTAAAACATTTTATTTTTAGTAAACTTGGCTTTAACTAGAGACAACTGCCATGAAAATTCTAATACATAAATTGGTTTGTAACAACCAGTAACTTGGCTATAACAAGGCAGTTCATGTCCATGTAAATATCCTCAACTAACTAACTGGATACAGGGCAACAGGTTCAAATGTATATATAGTGAAGATTTTGGATTTGATATATGTTAATTTTATATATTTTTTAACTTAAATTCAAAACATATTGCAAGCCTTGTAAAGTCTTTCTATTTTCTCTTCAACCTCATTAATTGTACTAGAAATAACTTACAGAGTAGTATGTTAATCAAGACCTAAATTCATTAATTGCAAAAGGGACAAAAGAGACAATGTAAACTTTTAGGACAAGATATACTAAAAAATGAAACAGAATGATTCTTGGCATTATATTTGTCACTGGTTTATTTTCTAAATACAGTAAAGATACTATACATAAAAGTCACGAAAATATCATTTGAGTACAGATCTTAAAAGAACATCACCAGAGTGGGATATTTATCAAGACAGTCTCAAATAAATCTTGATAAATGGGTTTCATATGTGTATTTTTAAACTTGGTTGATAGTCCACAATGATTTTACCACATATACTTCTAAAGATGCTAACAAGAAGGATGTAACAACATATAAAAAAAGAAAATCCATTTTCTCCAAGGAAACATTTTTCTGGTGAGTGGTACAGAAGTCATATCTGCTTAGGTTTACAGTTCAGGCCCATATTACTTGCACGATGGTGCCATTATAAACACAGGCACATCTGGTAAATGACACCCAAATAGCATACCAAACAGCAATGCTAGTATGGTAGATTCTTTTAAGACTTTCTCACATATAGGTGCTACAGATTTAAAATACATTTTTTTCCCACTGTTGAATTCAATTTAAAATGTATTATTACTAAAAATATTTAAATAGAAATTCATGATAATGAAATTCATCTTACTGATTGAAGGGGGTCCTGCACAAACTGGTTAAACAAACTGTTTCAAATAGGAGAGAACTTTAAAAAATAATTAGGTTGTCAACCCACTATCAGATGGTTTTTAGAAAACATTAAAATAAAAAATTAAGACAAGAAATATTTCAGATTTCATTCAGACTTTGTCTCAATTACTGTATTAATATTAACTGCTGCTGCTACTTCTATTTAATTAGTCAATCTACTGTTTGCACTGGAAAAGAAAAACCACTCAAAGGTTTCTTGCCAAGCAAAGGAAGCATATTGGTCTTTAGTAATTCTCTCTGTTCAAAGCAATCCTGATAACACCAAGGAAAAGTTAGAGTCACTCATCTGACCTTCCTAGTTAATTCTTCTCTGATTGCTCCATTAAAACTTTCCACAGATGCATGAAAGGGGCTCGTAAATATTTCATACCAGGAAGTCCAAAATAGTTGATATTCTGTGACACTAAAATCTCTATTATATGATTACATGCTAACTACCAGTTAATAATACAGTTAAAATCTTCAGCATACAAAAAGACAGCACATAAATTGTTAAACAGCTAATGCAGTTGTTTGTAACTTTGGGCATGACAGTTCAATAGAGTTTAAAGAATAATTTTAGGAACAGTTATAGTTACAGAAAAAGAGAGACTGGGAATTGAAGAATCTCAGAAATTGGTTTGAACCAGACACCCTAGTAAGTTAACACCCAATCTAAGAATTAATTTTATGGTAGTAGGTAAGGAGGGGGAGAAAATAATCCCACTATAAGTTATTAAAATAAATTAATCACATGTACTAAACTATCAGTGAGAAGTAATTTTCATCATAAAAGTCCACTTTAACGTAAATTTTAAAATAATTAAGTTTTGAAAAATCATTATACACAACTAGAAACAACAGATTTACTTTGACATTATTTCTATGCCTATCTTGCCAGTTATATTTTAATGTGAAATGAACTTTAAACAAAGTTTTATTTATTAAGCTACTTTGATTTATAGTAGTTTATTATGACTCCACAATCCTCAAATGCAGCCCTAAAATACCAATTTTCTTGAAAACAACTTATAGGGGATTAGTAAAAAAAAAAAAAAAAACCACAAAAAACTACCACATATTAGAAATCAAACTGAAGAAATCATTGAACTTCTCTGTGAGAAAATCATAATGAATGGACTATTATTCTTTTGATATAGCCCTCTTAAAATATGTAAGGTAGATAGTTACACACTTTCACAGAATGCCCCTTTCCTCTGTATGTCTGTAACTATTTGTGACTCTTTACTAAGCATTATATCAATACCTCAAGCACCCAGGCCAGTGTCTGGTTCAATAAATGTTTACTGAATAAATGAATGAAAAGTGTAAATGAACTCTAGGCATGGCTAATTTGAGAATATGAAAAGACAGTGAAATGGGAAGAGCAGTATATTTCACTTATAGAGAAAGCAAAGGGACCCCAAATACTCAGTTCTAAGGAAACTGAGAGATTACTGAATTATCAAATACTTAAGTACTCGTTTTCCTTATTTTAGGCAATTAAACATTTCCTCCTAAATAATGCTTACGGCTCATTAATTTCACTTTAAAAGTAAATCTACTGTAAGAAAAAATTTAAAAAAATTTTCATTCCATCTCTTACTTGCCATTAAAAAAAATTACTCTGAAACCAAGAAAAAGCCAATGCTGAAGCTTACCTGTTGATTGGCTGGTGCCGTCAAACAGATCGACAAGGTCACCAGATGACTTGCTGCTAGGCACTGAAGTCTGGAAACACAAACAGAACTAATAAGCTTAGGAAACAAATTTCTACTATTAAAAAAAAAAAATCTGCTCTACTCATCTCTAATTCTCAACTTAGACACAAAAACCTGTAATTATCTGAATAAAGGTAGATTTCCTTTTCTGAAAAAAGAAAAGGGAACTTGAATCCCTTTAAAGAGATATTTTTAAGTAATTCTATTCCTAGCTTATCCACACTCCTCTTTTCCCCAACTCTTTTCTTTTCGGAAATCAGAAGAGTTTGGCATGTCCACTACTCCTGGGTTACTTTCTCAATTCTTTTCTTACTGTCTTTCACTCAAACATTAACGCAGAATCATTTGAGAAGCATATACACACACATATATTATATATATATATATACACACATTATATATATATATACATATATATTATATATATATATATATATACACACACACACATATACATATATATATGTATATATGCGCCTAGCTTCATCACAATATGCTGAATCATAATTGTCCTGGGTGGAGTCGGTAAAGTCTTACAAAGTTCCCTTGGTAATTTCAATGTGTAAGAAGGTCTGAGATCTACTGGATTGGAGGCCAACATCCTATCCAGCTCTAAAATTTTATGATTCTGTGAAGTTTAGCAACACTGTTTGTATATCATATTTGTTAGTATAATTCTATATTGGTTTGATATACCTTGACATATGTTTTATATTTAGTTTCCAAACTAAACTGTGGGGCTAGAGTTGTAATGTAATTCTCTCTTCTCCATAGTCCTAAGCACTCTAATACATAGGTCCAATATGTTTAATACAAACACACTAAACTATAACAAAAGTGCTAGCAACAGGGAAACACTGTCAATAAGTAGGCATGTTAATTTCAGGTTTGAAGATTAAAACACTGTATACTGTGGTTCAAAAAGGCCTTGAGACTGAAAGATATCTGAAGCGGTTGAGTAAGTTTTTAAGAACTTTCGAGTTCAAGACATCTGTTCGGCAGTAAAAGAAAGTCAAAAAGCTTATACAAATATAAAATATTTTTGGTGTGACGTACATTCAGGCTGTACTAGAAATTGATATTTAAAATCCTTTAAGATGAAACAGTTTCAGTTTATTGTTTAAAAAAATATATACAGGTTGAATGATTTTCCCCATGCAACCTTAAATGAATTCTCCATAAAATAATCATCATGTATTTGGGTTTTAATTATGACTACCAAATCTTAGCAAGTTATCAGCAAACTAACTGTATGCATAGCAGGGGAAAGCTAAGACCACAAAGAAATAACAGCGCCATTTCCCCCTTTTAACTGCAACTAAAGTTGAGTTATAATTTTGAGGTTTTCATCAAAACTATAAAGAGGACAATATGAGTGAAACCCCAGAAAATATTTGGGAAAAGCTGACAGAGTTCTTACCACTAAGTAGGAGTATCTTTATTTTTAGAGTCACCTGCAATTCATAGAATACATTAGCAAAATATTTTCCATAGGCTACATTTGATGAGAAGATACAAACTGGGAGAACACTAGTAGGAGTACAGTAACAAAATAACTATTTAGCCTTTTGGGGTAAACCTCCCTCTTTGGCAGATTTCTGCCCAAAAGACTAGCTTGCAGTCAGGTATCTGGCAAGTGGATTTGATTTCTTTAGTGGAAAAAAAATGATGACGGTACATGAAATAATGCTGCTACTGATCAATACTGACCACAAGGCAAATTAACCTCCCATCACAGGCACCATCCCTGTATTAAACAAGACCATTTCCCCATATATCAACTTGTCATATATAAACACTGTCATTTCTTACAACTTCCAAACACTATCATGTTTTCCTTAATGAATCTGGCACTTGGTACCAGTGGTAGTATCTAGTAGGAAACAGAGGCACTACATTCTGATTCACAACTTTTCCCAAATGAACCAAGAGTGTCATTACTATTTTCACAGAAAGTGCATAGATAATCATTCAGCAACTGGACAGGTTTCTTCCTCCAAAGAGATTTCTTATTATTAATGACTGAGTAATATATGCCAGATGATCTATAATTAATAAGATTACCTAGAAATGCCTGAGACTACTAATGCAATAAATCTAAAAGTAATTTTTTAAAAATAAAATTTTGTATAATGTGTAAACTTGTGCCATTCTCACCTTAAGTGAAGACTGAGGTGTATGAGTTGAAGCATTCTGATCTGGACTTGCTTTGTCCCCCGTGTAATGTGCTGCTGCTCCAAGATCAATGGTTTTGGAAGGATTTGCTGTGCGTTTGTGTCTTGTGGTGGTGGTCTCTGTGGCCTGTGTGATATGAATATGCTTTGTCGTCACAGTCTCCTCTTCATCTTTGAATTCACCTTTGGGAGATCTGCCTCTTCTTGCTTTCTTTTCCTCATCACTGTCACTAAAAGATAATAAAAATGAAGGAAAATAATAAGACAAGGGATTATTTTAAAATGGAGCCTTCAGTGATTTGAGCTAAAGAATTTCAAATGCAGTCACTCCAAAATTCTGTACTTTGACTTATTTGACAGTGATCAAGAGAATGTTATCTTAGCTATCTGAATATGATTTGTGTGCACTGGGGAGGGGAAGTGGGAACCCATCAAATTCCCCAGGTAAGACTAAAACACTGCTACAAAAAAGCATTTACATAAATTTGTACAAATAAAAAAGCCTGAAATAATTCAGGTGCTTATTTATTATAGATTTAAAGTTTAATTAAAAAATAAAATAGATTATCGTATCAGAATCAACTAATGAGACCCTGGGAGCTCAAACAACTGCAAGTTACATTTTCTTGAAATGGATTTTGTGCAACAACTACAGTTTCATTTATATAACATAATTCTGTCAGTGACTCCCATATACTAAGCAAATACGTAATAAAATACTATAATTTCAATGGATATCTTCTAAATATCATCCCATCTGAACTCAAATGATTAAACTCTCATCTGTAAATGCAGAAAAAGGAGATAATGCACTTTACAACAACTGTGCTCTATTTTGCTATATATAGAATTAGGAGATCAAACTTTTACAAAACTATGAAAACTGTTCTACAGAAAATTTAAATGTATTTAAAATGTTTTGAAATAATTCTTTTTGGGGCACATTTAAAAAAAAACTTCTTTTCCTTAACAGTGTGAAAGTAAAAAAATAAAAATATAGAATGAGTAAAAAACTGCATATTTCATATGCCACAAATTAAAAATGTCAGCAATAATGTATTCTCCAGTAATGATGTATTGAGGGGTTTTTTTCCGGTGCAAGTGAGACAGAGAGAGAAATTATCTGAAATATGTTCCATTACCTTTATTTCTTAATTTTAGAGTAGGTGGTTTAAATTATAAATATTCTGAAATAAAATACTTAAAATTCTCCTTAAAACTATGAGTACTATTACTGATGCAAATTAACTAACACTAAAGCAATTTCTACTTAAATATAAATCAATTTGGAGCTTGTATAAATCAAGAATCAAGAACAATGACTTCCCACACTGAGTAAAGGGGTTAAATGTATTTTTATCTACAAGCATTTTAAGGAATCTACTAGTTCTGATTAAGTATTCAAAAGCCCTTGTCACTAACTTCTCAGCAACAAATGACCTGAAGATTCCCATCATCAGTCCTGTATCTAAAACTGAAATTTCTTACCTTTCTCATGTTCAATTTGCTTCCAGTGCAAGATAACTTCTTTACAAGGTGAGAACAGAAACCTGACTAGTACACAATGAAATGGAAGCTTCATATATGATCGGTGTTCAAGAATTTCTAAATCTAATGATGAACTAAAAGTCTGAAATTCTGATAACATGCCAAAGAGGTCCCATGCAACTCTGTCTAAAAATCCATTCTTCTCTCACAAATACTCCAAGATATAAAGTCCCAAGTGTGCTCTTTAGTTACTAAAACAAACAACACACACTGAATTTTCACTCTTTTAAACCTGAATACTCTATATAAAAGATGTAGGAACTCTAACAGATCCTGTCTTAGAGGCAAATATAGGAAAAAAAAAAATCAAGGGAGAAACAGAAAGAAAAAAAAATAGGAAGACAAAGCAAACAAAAAAAAATCGAGTGTGGAGGGCAAAGAGAAAGTAACAGAACGAGAACGTACATAGTTAGATCTCTAACCAGCCTACCTCCCTGATTCCCATACTTCTTTAGGATATAGCAAGAGAATATGTGGCCATTATGTTTTCTAAATCAAATCAAAAACATAAATGCTAAGGCCACAAGAACACTAACGGGGGAAAAATACCACAGAGTATTTGAAGTAAGCATCATTTTCCAAAGCTCAATTATTTATTATTACTGTATGCATATATTTTCAGTATAAAAGAGCTAGAAATCTAGTTGTAAAATATATTCAAACTATTAAAAGTAAATTCTGGTTCTTCAAAGACCATATTCCATAAATAGACAGGAATTCCATAGATGAACCTTAATAGTTTCAAAATTGTATTTTTATTCCTTTTTAATGACCCCTAATCTGAACTGTCAAAGAGTTATTTTAATAAGAGAAAAAGAGATGGTACTTAAGTTAAATGAACTCACTTGAAGTTGTGGTTGCATCTCTGTGTAACTATAGGCAACTTCCACACAGACTGATTGGGCCTCAGGTTTTACTTCCAAAACATAAGGGTAAAATCCTTGCTCTAGACTACCTACTAGCAATACGGTGAGACACAAATGACAAAGATCTTATAAAACTTGCTTTGCAAGTTAAATGCTATATATATTACCCTCTTAACAGGTAGAAAGACTAATTAATAGCTATACTGATAGGTAAGAACAAAAAGTGAATGCTAAAAAGTTCCAAGTACTATTCTATATAAAACTAAATACAAACACTCCACCATCAGAAAATAAAATCTATAAAAATATAGGTGATACCTGAAAATATTTTAGCTGAAAAATCTATCTGGATTTTTTTTTTCTGGTATACAGTGACACAGAATCTAAATGAAATGTCTCAGAAAGAAATTTCAAACCCCTTAACTTCTGTTTAAATCTAATATAATACTAAACTTCATTATCCCTCAGCAATACCTTAGGTCCCTGGATCATCAGATGCCCAAGTACAAAATAAACCATCAACGTTCTTACTGGAAAAAAAAAATCCAATTAAATAGCCTGAATAAAAACATATAGGAAATGTGATCAAATTTAGAAATAAAGGGACACAGACGAGGAAAATGTGCCAACACTAAGTGCAAACGTCTGATCTAGCATCTTATAAACAGATACACTGTGTATATGTATGTATGTATGTATGTGTGTGTGTATACATATACACACACACATACAATATATGCATAAATCAGCATATATGAAAACTGGAACAATACAGAGAAAATCTGTATGCCCTGGGAACTGCCTGGTTATCCAGTGGTTGGGACTCGGCATTTTCACTGCCATGGCCTGGGTTTAATCCTTGGTTGGGGAACTAGACTAGTTATGTCCCTGTGCAAGGACAACAGTTGACAAACTATTCTGTATTTTCACACAAGGCACTTTTAGGGGAGTGAAACTACTCTGTGTGGTTTTATAACGGTGGATTCTATGCATTTGTCAACTGTACAACACAGTGAACCCTAATGCAAACTGAAGAGTTTAGTTAACAATACTGGTTATCAATTGTTAATAAATGTACACACAAATGCAAGATGTTAGTAACAGGAGAAAGTGTGTGTGTGTGTGTGTGAGCACATGCTTGTATTCAAGAGAGGTGAGATTATGTGGCAGCTCCCTGTACTTTAGGCACAATTTTTCTATGAAACTAAAAATGCTCTAAAAAATAAAATCCATTTAATAAACAACAAAAGCTGAATTTCAGATAATGCCAACACTCAAACAAAAAAACCCAAGACCCAACTGCATAAATTTAGTACCCTTTCCGAGAGACCCAGGAGACAAAGTGTTAATACCTGCATCTTTCTGGAGAGTCTTCTCTATCTTTCCTCCGGAACTTGCTGATGGTGTCATCAATTGTGCTTCCAATTTTATCACTCAGTTCACCTAATTTATCACTGAATGGAAAAGCACTCTTGTTTTTATCCCACTCCTCATCCCATTTTGATTTGGGCTCAGGATCATATCTTTCACCTATATAAAGCATTAAAAAGAGAAGCGATTCTAAGGACATTAAATTCAAAAGGGGTCTATAGTCTTTATTTCTGAAGCTTTTCCTCATAATAAAATAGTTTTCAAAGGAAAACAGAAAGCTCCCACAGTGCTGAATCAACACAATTACAGCAAGGCACAGCATGTAGTGCCAGTCATTAAGTGGCAGGAATGCAGATTCAAAAGCTTGTGTTTATGAAAACTTACACAACCTTAATGCAAAGCACAGCATATCCGGAAGTTCTTAAGGGCTGCTGAAAGGAGTAGAAGAAAACACAAAAATCAACAGAGGCTGTATAAGCAAAAGAGAAATGGAAATCTTTTTGCTTTTATGTGGTTTTGTGGGTTTTTTTGTATGTTTGTTTTGGCCATGAGGCATGTGGGATCTTAGTTCCCTGACCAGGGATGGAACCTGCACTCCTGCAATGGAAGTGCAGAGTCTTAATCACTGGACTGCCTGGGAAGTCCTGAAATCTTTTTATTTTTACAGAAGTTGCTTATTGCATTATATATCATTCTCATCTCTTAATGGTTTTTCAATCATTAGAAAAGTATCTGGACAGCAACAATCTCTTAAAAGACACAAACTATAGGAAACACTATTCTGAATGCTACATATCGCAATATAGTGTAAAGACTCATAACTGTCATTCTTTACTATCAAACTAGAAAAGTAAATGTATTTCATCGCCTGGGAAAGCACCTTTCAATTATTTTAAAAAGAAAAGAATATTCTAACTACCAGAAACTATACAGACTAGAATGATGAAATATGCTCAAGCGGTTCAGAACAGTGATGATCTATTCAAACACCAAGTCCAAACATATGCTGGGACTGGCAAAACCTAGAGAGCCTCTGTGTGAATTTGTGAATTGAGTCAGTAGATCATTGGCAGTGGGAAAAAGCCCCCAAATCTGTTTTAGTCCTTGTCCTTGAGGGCCTAGAGAAGAGAGAAGAATTGTAGGCACCAAGTGGAACCTTTTCCATTTCCATGACCAAACTGAAGAGCCAAGAGTAAAATGCTAGAGAAATCACGTGAGGTTAAAAAGAAAAGACTGAAAACTAAGGCAGGGTGCAGAGAAAAAGGAAAGACCAATTAGAAACAGCAAAATAATCAAAAGGTGGATAACTGAGCTTTTATTTTAAAAGTTGCTTAACAAGTTCGGATGGCATACATGCCCACTGGAGATTGAACAAAACTATTTTGTTGAATTACTAAGTAAAACTACAGAGCAAAATTTTCTGTAAGAGTTTGAGGATTTAAAAATATGTCTACTAAATCTGAAAGTGATCACCAACTTAAAGAGAACATGACAAAATGTTTTCTAAACAAAATTTAAGCCAGGATGGTATTAAAAAAGCGAGTAGCTTTCCAACAATGTATATGTACACTTCAGTAACAATGTGATGAACTAGGCTTTGAAAAAAAAAAGTTTATAGGAAAAAATGAAAAAAAAGCACATGAAAACTAAACTGATTAGCATGGTGAGCATCATATTAAGCAAGTGTCAAAGAGACTACATATTGGCAAGACATTTTCTAATGTCAAAATGAAAACCATATAAAATAGTTATTAAAGTTGACTACTTAAGCCTCTGAATAATATAGCATTAAAAACAACATATAAAAGAAGCCAATGCAGATACACAGGACACTGAATTCTATCTCTAATGCAAATGCTGTAATTAGTTCACTCTGAAGTCTAAAAACTTATTCAATTGTCTAAATGCATCTAATTATATATTGCGCTGACTTAAAAAAGGACTACTATCAAGTAGAATAAGGAAATGAGTAGCAAATAGCTATTTCTGCTAAAAAACCACATTGATCTGCTAAAGCTACCTTGAAAAATCTAAAGAACAGAGTATCTATTGAATATGTGGGTAAAAAATTAAAAGACTTCTTACTTCCCTAAACAAGAACTCCAAAACATATTTATATGATTTATTTAAGAGAAACATTTTTGCCAATTCAAGAACTGACTTGTATGTGACATGAACATAAGAGGAATTTTTCTGCCATTAGAAACATTAGCCTATTAAGTGCAGTACTTTTTCTTTAATGGCAAGAAAGCAGAGGAGCAAAAGAGTGAAGATATTTTATAGATACTCACAAAGTAAGAAATAGAAGATTTTTACATGTTTACAATGAAGAATTACGAGATCTCAGTGAAATTCAAATATAAAAAACTTAGCTATGGTTGCGGGCGGTTAGAGAGTTCCAGGTGGATTCATGTCAATGTATGGCAAAACAAATACAATATTGTAAAGTTAAAAAATAGAAAATAAACTAATTAAAAAAAAAAAAAAAAAAGAGAGTTCCAATATGCAGCTGCTAAGTATACAAAGCACTGGCCTATCTATGTATACAAAAAATGGCAAGGGACTGTCAGCATTCACAGAAGACAGAACGAGTCCAAAGGAACATACTGTGAAACAGAGTTCTTACTTTCTGTATCTGTTTCAAGCACCTACCTAGTAACCTATTTTAGGAAAACTATATTATACATTAAAAATAAACAAGAGATGAATGTCCTAGCTGTCCTTATATATATTAAGAACATATATGTGACAGGCCTAGATGAAAAATTGATGGTATTGTTACCTTTTTTACATCAAATTAACACACTGCTTAATTAAGGGAGGGAATTAAGGATGGACTAACTTGCAGCTCTATTTTTAGCCAAAAATATAACTAAACTGGTTTCAAATTAGCAGGATCAATCTCCTGATCAAACTTTTTTTTAATGCTCTAAATGGTTAAGTTAGAGGAATCCTTTTCTTCTTAGAATGGGAACTCCAAGAGGAAAGGACATATATCTATTTTATTTTTTGTATGTCAACTCAGTTTGGTCATTCAACAATGCTTAATGATTAAAATCATATTCTTGAACCACAAAAGTAAAATAATAGATTCACAGGATCCAAAGGAACCAAAATGAGTATTACATGTGTCTTAGTATCATATATATTCAAAATAGCATTTTTGTCTTCTGTGATTCTTAAAATATACCCAAGAAACTAAACTGATGTTCAGGTGCTAATCTGTCTTTGATACTCACTGTATCTGAATCCTCCAACACTGTCTGAGGAAACCCCAACATATTTGTCTTTGTTCTTCTTGGCTTTCTTTCGCTCTTCACGAAGCCTGTCATCATCCTGGGCAAATTCAACCAATTCTTTCACCTTCTGGCGAATATTTATACCTTGATCCTTGCCATGCTCATCTGTGAGGATGGTAAGGGAGAAACAAAACCTTAAGAATTCAGTTAATATGTATTAAACCTTTTAACACACACACAAAGACATGAAAATTTCAACGTAAGAAACCACCTTCAATATTTTTAAATTAATAAAAAGAGGCAAACTGTGTTACTGAATTTGTCATTTCCTCATCAAATCCTAAGTCTTGAGATGCAATTCTGGCTATTTATAAGAGCTTGCAGAAATGAACTAAAAAGGACCACAGATAATGGTGCTATGCAAAATCAATTAAAGATCCACTAAAAAGGATTATAACAATAACCATACAAAAATGGACTAATATCCAAAAATGTTATTTTCTCTTTCTATAGTATTTTAACAAAACAAAATCTACATTTTAATGACTGAAAAGCACCTAAATGTCTTCCTCTCCCCAACACAAGCTTGGACACGCTAATTACCAAGATTTAGTATAGCTGCAAAACTGAAATTTTAAAGTGCTTTCAACTGGAGAAACTACAAAACGAAATGTGGTTCATTCTGTATCCTCTTTCACATTCAAAACACACTCTGGCCTTGCTGCCTTTGCACAGTAAATATTATTTGGTGGGAGGAAAAAAACCCCAGCTTCAAACAGATGTGTGTGTTTTGGAGCTCTAACCTTTTCTTCCCATATGATTAAAGCTATTCCTTTATGGACACCACAGGGGACCAGTCTCCAGTGCATATTTTAATATAAACCCGAACACTCATGTTGTGTTGGTTCTGTTGTTATTAGCCAGTCTTTTCTGCAAGTTCTTGTCTTCACTAATTAATACTCTAGGGCCCCACGTCTTGGATTCTGCACTCGTCACACAACCAGCAACAGTCACATTCTAATTAGAGCAGAGAAGCTTCTAAGCTGGTTCAGGTGACTGACAACTCCAACTACTGTTTTAATTTGCTTATAAGGTTTTTCTATTGCTCACCTACAAAGTGGTAATTTTCCAGGGATCGCAAATCATAAATGTGTTCTCTGGCACTTGTAACAACACGCTCTGATCCATTCCTTATGAGGTAAGCTAGGAGCAGCAATGACTGTAAAAATACAAAGCACCAAACGATTTAACGAAATAAATTCTGGTAGAGCTCTGGTAAATAGCTTAAAAAAAATAAAATCTAACAGCAAATAAATAATCTGTGTGTGTATGTGTGTGTGTATGTGTGTGTGGTGGAGGGGGGGAGGGTGTTCTTTACCATACATTAGACTTTAAGTACATTTAAAACCTCGTATTTTCAATTTAGAGTTCCTCTTACACCAAGCATAATAAATAATTATAAACTGTCCACTGGATACATGTGTCAAAAGATTAAAAAAAATTAGATGTTAGGAAATATCTGAATGTATGATATAAATGAACACTAAGTTTTTAGAAATCTGATTCAGCTTTACTGTTAGAAACATTAGTTTAAAGAAAATAATTATTTGGTTATTATATGATCTCACAGCACTTTTCCCAGATAAAATTTAACTTGGGAGGTTTGTGATGTGGCTTTTGTTTAAAAAACTTGCTGCCAACAAATATGAGAAAAAAACATTAAGAATTTCTTTTTGAGGTGATGAAAAATGTTCTGATTTAGACAGTAGTAACAATGTACAATTTTGTGAATGCACTAAAAATCACTGAATTATTAATTCTGAACTTTGTTTGGAACAAACCTCACATAAAGACGATTAGACCTATGAAAATCTAGTTAGGCTGGAGAATTGAGGGACAAAAAACCCTCATCTGATCAGGAATTTATTCTTTAAAAAAGCAGCTTACTCTAGAATTATTAAAACAAAACCGTCTAATTATAAAAAATTAATTTATAGGAATTTAAACTATTTCATCACTACTACTGCACAAGCTAAAGAAATGACAGTAAATGTTTTCAGAAACAACATCAAAAACATGGAACTAAATAAAGCCACTAATTTTCAACGCTAAAAGCCAGAAATGTTACTTTTAAAGTTTCATATATGAATATTATAATGACATTTTGGAAAGCATAAAAATTTCCAAGCAGCAAGAAAATATAGTGGAGGTAGGAGAACCGATTACTATCTTGTTTAGAATTCTATACTATATGATGAGATCAGAATTAAATGAAAGGAATCTAACAGAAGAGTACATATCTGCAAGTTTTAAAATGTTAGAATTTTAATGATTTACGATTTATTATATTTAAAAATAACACATTTCTGGTGCACAATACTGTAATACTACTGGCAAATTTTTATGTGGAGATGACAAGTGATATTAGAGGGTCGTTTTTATCTTAAATGCTCAAACAGTAAACATAGATACTACTATAGATTCATTACTTTTGAAATGCACAAATATATGGAAAGCTGTTTATAGTGACTAAAAACCACAACTCAAATAGCAAATCAATTTTTTATCTGTTTTAGAATATTACATTCTAGTATTCCATGTCCATCATAATCACTTATGTATGTACACTTTAAAATTTCATGTCTTTTACATGTCAAGTAATAAATACAGACTAATACCCATACCTTATAAACTCTTCTCCAATTTTTTTTGTTGTCTTTTAACATTCGTGACCAAAGCATGTTCATAAGTTCTGGAAATTGTTCATACATAAAGGTAGCCCTGAAAAAAGAATAGTTTTCCTCAAGAGTTTGCAGTATGTTGATTTTGACAGTAGATGGCAGGCTTGTTCTAACTTACTGTATTTTCCTAAAGAGCTTTAAAAAATAAGCTTAATTCAAAAAAAATTTAGATATGGTACCTTAAAAATGTCTATTTTATATAGTATCTAGCATGTAAATCCCACTAATTAATATCATATTTCATAAGCCCTTCATTCAGTGGCATAGTCAGCCAAATGTGTGTCAGGAAAAAATTTTCCTAGTTTTAAGTCATTTTATATGCATTTGTCAAAATTTTACATAGTTAAGCTACAGAAAGTCTCTAAACATCACTGAAAAAGAAAAATTTTGTTTTACTTTTTTGAGCTAATATTTAGGAGGAATGGATCCTCATAAAATTTCCTGCACTGATATCTGAACGATTATATGCAAAATTTATTATATCTGGCAGCTGAACAGTTTAAAACTGAAAGCAAATTTCACATTTCTGGGTAAACATAGTTGCATTCTTTCTGCACTGCTGAGTCAAATTATCACTTACTTGGCAATCTCTCCCATGAGTTGCCCAGAAGGTCCCCAAGGATCGTCATTCGTTGCTTCTCGAACCTTAGACTCGATCTCTGAATAATTCATAACCACATTGGTGCTGAAGACAAAAAAAATGCACGCACATACGCACAAAGATTAGCATCAAAACTGAGAAACACATGAAAACTTAATAATGACACTACTGGGTGTCCTAATGAGATACCTCTACAGGGTGGGAAAGAAAACATCTTTTGTGCACAAGCTACCCTTAGGACACTATATAACACATTTAAGGTATCTTTAGGAAGATTTTACTATTCCATTAGCCTTTAAGAATACAGATGAGAGATTACATTAGAGCTGGCCTAAGTCCAGTAAAAAATGGTTTTAGGTCAAATTAAAAAGTAAATTGAACATGCTAAAGTCTATTATAAAACTAACTTGTCAGTTGGCTGACCAGACCTGGTTTACATTCAGTCTTAGGTTCCCTGTTTACAGAAATTCTTTAAGTTAATGAGCAAAATTATATAGAAGCTGAATGTTATTTACACTGTGTTTAAATTAAAACACAATAAAAAATCAAATATAACACTAAAGATGTCTAGAATCACTATGAATTCTAACTGTAATCCTTGCCTTTTTTCACTTACTGTACCACATACATTTTCTATATCACTATATACTATGTCACTGTAACCCTTACTTTTAATGGCTACATAATATTCCATCAGAAGATTGTATGACAATGTAATTAACTTTCACTTAAGACTTCATCAGTGGTTCAAAACATGGGTTCTAGGAGTCAGCGAGATCTGACTACAATTACTTTGTGATCTTTAGCTAAATTATTTTACCTCTCTTACTGTTTCCTTAAACATAAAAATGGGAATAAGGAAGAATACTATTTACTACCTCAAAGAGTAACATATCAAATAGTATACCATGTATTAGAATTTAAAAATATTAAGTAATATTTTTATAAGAAAGAACTAACTTTGAAAAGGGCACCTTACAATTAAGATATGAGATGGCAAAACATCTGGTTGTTAAAAAAGAATTTCTCATGCTTATATGGATTTAAGAATTCAAAGACATTCTAAGGAATAAATACTTTGAGAATGTGACATACTGTAGCAGTGCTAATTTGACATAGACAGCTCCAGTTATTACAGAAAAAATTATTGTAACATGCCTGTGAATTTGGTAATTCAAATCATCCACTTAAAATTGAGTTTTAGCAGTAGTCAAAAAGTGAGAATTTGCTAACTGTTATGGGCTTCCCTGATAGCTCAGATAATAAAGAAGCTGCCTGTGATGCAGGAGACCCTAGTTCAATCCCTGGGTTGGGAAGATTCCCTGGAGAAGGGAATGGCTACCCACTCCAGTATTCCTGCCTTGGAGAAACAATTCCCACGACAGAGGGGCCTGGTGGGCTACAGTCCATGGGATCACAAAGAGTCAGACACGACTGAACAGATAAGCATGATGTGACGATGACACTGGTTATATCTACCCCACTTTTGTTATATGGTCTTTCAGTCATCAAAAAAGTTCTATGTTTTAAGTAAGGAAGGTTTGTTAATAATTGGCACTCAAATCTCTCACATATAAACTTCAAATTTATTACAAATACTTCAATTAATAAACAGTATTAGTTCAAATATTAAAGAAACCATTATGCATAAATAACTTGCCAAATCACAAAACTAACCTGGCTTCTAGGTTTACATTCAGAATTCAGTTCTATTAAGGTAGAAAAGTGAAATTCTATTACTTTCTTTCAAATCTTAAAGCTACACTGGTTTGATAACATAAATACAAATTATTTCCCTAGTACTAAAACAAATCCATGGTCTCTATTGCATCTTTAAAATTTAAGACTATTAATGAATGGATTTTTATAAAAACCCAGTAATCATTCTATTAGCAATTTTATGTATAAATATAAAGTGATAATTTTCCTAATTTTTGCTAACAGTGGAGCCAAAATAAAATCAAGGCAGCCAATGGCATATTTGCAATTTAAGATGTCACAAAATAACATTTCAAAATGTTTTGTTTATCTTATTGGCTGAAAAATGCATAGGTTAGGCAGTTAATAGTGTCAAACTGCAGTGTGGGAATGAACAACAGCAATTAGGATTAAATTCATTCAAAGCATTTCATGACCAAGAAAGCACTTGAAATTGTTTGCACTGTTTAATTTGTTGAAGAACGAGATGAAAAGAGTTAATCTCTAGTCCATGTACATGAAATATTTTTACAAGAGCCTTCATAAATGCTGCAGCTTTCAGAACACTACTTTCCTTGTTCAAGTTACAAAAGCCCATGGGTCAAATGAGAAAGGTCCTGTTTCCCTAACCCTTCACAAGATGCTTAACTGAAGGCCTGTGTGTTTGAGCCCTGTGTGTTTAAGAGGAAGAGGTGGCAGAGAGCCAATAGCTTAAGAATCTCCTATTTCCTTGGTTGAAAAACAATGGGAACTATGTAAGAGGACAACTTGCCCTTAGAACACACTCACAATATAAAATGGCAACAATATGAAAAAAATATGGCAACAACAGTAACAAAAAGTAACTAAGTTAGAAAACTCCACGAAAAGGATCAGGCTCTGTTTTGAAACCATTTTCCAATGAAACCATTGCTTTCCAGAAACTGAAACCACTCAGGATGAGATCTAATGGCATCAAGAATTCCAAAATGAAGTATTTTAAAGCTGCACTTAATTCAGGAACAAATGTAAACTAAAACAAAACAACACTGTATAGTTTGGCCTTATTCCAGGTTATTTAAAAATAATTATTTCTAAAAAGGTAGAAACAGCATTTTGATCCTTCCCGTCCCATGTTTTCTATTGCCCTCAATCCACACCCTGCCCATAATTCTAGCGACCTTTTTAAGAAAGGAAAATAACTCCCCGCTTTCTCCCATAAATGAAGTTAAAAAAAAAAAAAAATCATGTCCAGATGTGAAAGGAAAACACAGCTAGCTTAATTCCTAAAACTTCTTATGACTGGCACAAATGTTTTAAGAATGGATAATTCAGACACTAGAGGGGGATCTCTCATCAGTTTTTTAAAACACACACAAAATTCAGACAAAGGTTGAGGATCCGCTCTGCAAACATAATTACAGGAAATTACCAAGGAATGACCAGAGTGAAGAACATAAGAAGCTGCTCATGTGCTGAAGATTTTTACCTGAAAGCAATACTGAACTACTGCTTTTTATAAGGATAGAACCCACAATTGAAATCAAACCACTTACACACTTGCACATTTGCTCCTTATAATATCCCAGCAATAGGATACAAGACTGACTATACCAGTCCCCAAAAGGAGTACTTAACTCTGAACAACCCACCACTACACTCAATCACTGGATTTTCAATGCCAACTACTAAAAGTTACACCCTCAAGTCCTCTACATATGCTTCTATGGCTATATAAACAACGTCAATATTCAATTAAGGTCTGATTATTCAATTTGTAAATAATTAGTGTTCATTCTGGCCCTCCTCTTTATTCCCCATTTTCTGCTTATTTCATTGGTCACTACTGATAAAATACCAAGTTATTTTACTTGGTAATAGTTTTGGTCCAGGTTTTAGAGGCAAAATTGGTTGAAAGTAAAAGCTAAAATGGAGTTTTGACCTATAGATGGTCTATGATTCTTCTAATGTCCTTTAAGAATAATCAGTAAAATAACAGAGAAAAAACTTAGTCTTACAGTATTTTTTTCCTGTCAAAAATTCAAGAATATGCTTTGCTAAAACAAAACTACAAACCAAGAGAAAAGGTAAAGTATAGGTATAGTCCAGTCCTGACTGCTAACAAAGGATAATGAAAATTGAAACTGATTTAGTAAGACGTCTTTTTCCTAGCCTGCTTTTTAATTTTACATTAAAAAAAAAATGGAATCAAATGGGTCCATATTTTTAATAGTTTCCACTTTTTGTTTCAAAGTTATTATAAAGACTATTCATTCTGAGTTCAGGAGAAAATATTTAGCAGTATTTTCTATTAAGACGGTTTTCAATTTGTGTTTTTTCATACGAACATCCACACTTACAGACACAAGAGAGTCAGAAAAACAGAGGCAGAGACAAGAGGCAAACACAGCATTCAAAGTAATGGTTTTAAATAATGGGTTTTTTTTCCCTTCAAACTATTTTCTTTTTCCTGTATTTTCCAAAATTTCCCCCATGAATATTATATTGTAACAAAGGGGAAAGTATTAAAATGCCATTAAGAATACAAATGAGTACTATATCATCATTAGCAACATTTTAACTATTAATAGGCAAATAAGCATCATGGTAGATCAAATGAGTATTATTTGTACTTCCAATGTCCGACTGAGTGACTGAACTGAACTCAACTGAATGTCTTATTATCAGGCTAATAATTGCAGCAAACTAGTAACTACACATATGTATGTATATATACTAAAATATGTATACCAAATGCTATCTGTGTAAAACCACAGGGATCAACTTAGGTACCTAGTATTGAAATTAACTTGCTTAAAAAACCCTGTATTAGGGAAGAATGATTCTAGACATTAAAATCTATATTTAATAGTGATCTCTCAATCTTAATGCCACAGATTTCAGAATACAGTTTTATGATATAGGTAAAATTATCATGCTCCCTCTAAAACATTAATCTTTTAAAAACTTATTAAAAACAATAACACACCCTTAAAATAAACACTGAAAAAAGACAGTTTTCTCAGGTAACAAGTTACTTAAGCCAGTAAAATCTGTTCCTTTTTAAAAATGTTTCTAACCAAAACAGCAGGGAAATAATTTTAAGAACACTTGCTCTAAAAGCTAGATAATGGACCATATGACATTCATTTTTCATCAGGGGATGATGGTCTTTACCACATTACCCTTATTTGCAAGCTGAACAACTATAGGTTCAATAAAACCAAGCTAGATGTTACTACAGTTACTACAGTTCTGTGAATGGTATCAAATTTATGGTCAACAACCAAGAAGTCTAGTACTCCTAAATTCAACAAATACATAGCTTCCATTTTTATCAAAAAATCTTAATGTATAGTAATGCGGAGGGGAGGTGGGAAAATTGGTTCATCTACCTGGCTGGGTATTTTGCTACCCATTAAAAAAAAAAAAAAGCCCTTTCTGGATCTGAAAATGAAACACAAAGCAATGAATAATGTCCTAACACAAGTAATGGTTCAGTAGGGGAATTAATGCTGCTAAAGCCAATATTATCATGTTTGATTACATAGCATCTTAGTTATAAAATAGCTACAATGCTAAAACAAAGAAAAAAACTACAGTACTCCCTCCATATAAGAAAACTAGTAAGTTAACTATTGAAAACTACAGAAGAAACAAAATAACAAACTCAATGCTTGCACTTTCTCTTCAGCACTGCCATTACTAGCAAAAGTCCCTCTACCAAAAAGTAATTTAAAAATTTGAGAGAGGAGGAAGGGAAAAATATTTAATAGCATCTCCTTAGTAAAGAAGTTTAAATAAACTTACACTCAGGATGAAATGACTAGTAAATAGCAGTAGATGTCCAAACTGTTAAGGTTTTGAATTCTAATTCAATGTAGCCCATTTTCTATTATGCTATAATGCTGTAAAATCAGAGAATTAATAATATCACCTAAACTAAAAGTCTACTAGTTAATATAGTTTATATGTAAGATGACATCACAAGTTATGCTACAAAAATAACTAAATGCTGAATTAATATTTTAAAAAATATATTCTTGGTCATGGAAATTACATTTCCTTTGGTTTTACTAAAATTAAATACAAATTAACCATTTGAAAAGGAGGAAACCAATGTACCTTCCTCTTAAACATACCTATTCTTAAAAGCAATGTAAAGAAAACATCAGTTTAAATAGGAAATAACTGAGATTGAAGACATCTAAAATCTGAGGCTCTCTTAACCATGCTTCTGCAGTAACAAGATTTCAGAAAAGAATAACCAAGCTACTTAAAAAAAAATTACCTTATATCAATCCACTTCCACTTATAAGTATGTACTGACAGTTACACAAAGGACTATGCTGATTATGTACCTTCTGTTTTCCTTTTCACTTTTCAAGAGAACATTAAAATGCTAAAATATTTAACTTGCTACTTTTAAAAATAATCAACAATAAAAGGCACTGAAATATTATATCTCATTCTTTAGCTCTCACAGTCAAGAAACATTAAAACCAAATAAATATTAAACAGCAATTTACCAGGTTTTATTGAAGGAGGAAGGGAGTCCCATAATCATTTTTAAAGCTTCTAACTTTTAAAATAATTCTGGATACTTAAAGATCAAGTTATGAAGATCATACTATAGCCAGATACTGAATACATTTTAAAAATATGGCACAGGCAGAAAAACTAAGTCCAAAATTCAAGCAGCCTGCCTACATGACATTAAAACCACAGAAAATGTATTAATGTTCAAAAACACCATATTAATTGTTCTCTCTCCACATATTACTAGGTAATAGAAAAGTTGTTGTTCAGTCGCTCAGTCGTGTTGCAAGCCCATGGACTGCAGCATGCCAGGCTTCCTTGTCCTTCACCATCTCCCAGAGCTTGCTCAAACTCATGTCCGTTGAGTCGGTGATGCCATCTAACCATCTCATCCTCTGTTTTCCCGTTCTCCTCCCACCTTCAATCTTTCCCAGCATCAGGGTCTTTTCCAATGAGTCAGTTCTTCACCATCAGGTGGCCAAAGTATTGGAGTTTGAGCTTCAACATCAGTCCCTCCAATGAACATTCAGGATTGATTTCCTGTAGGACTTACTGGTTTGATCTCCTTGCAGTCCAAGGGACTCTGAAGAGTCTTCTCAACACCACAGTTCAAAAGCATCAATTCTTTGGTGCTCAGTCTTCTTTATGGCCTAACTCTCACATCCATACATGACTACTGGAAAAACCATAGCTTTGACTAGATGGACCTTTGTTGGCAAAGTAGTATCTCTGGCTTTTTAATATGCTGTCTAGGTTTGTCATAGCTGTTTTTCCAAGGAGCAAGCATCTTTTAATTTCATGGCTGCAGTCACCATCTGCGGTGATTTTGGAGCCCAAGAAAATAAACTTTCCATTGTTTCCCCATCTAACTGCCATGAAGTGATGGGGCTGGATGCCATCATCTTCGTTTTCTGAATATGGAGTTTTAATAGAAAAGTACCCCGATATACTTTTAAAAATTCTAATTATTTTAAGTTGTAAGAAAATTAAGGACTATATAGTCTTTTTTAATCAAAAGCTATTATCACATCAATCCTACTACCAAATTCTTTGATGCATTCTGAATGATGCTGGCCTTCAATTTCAATAACAGTTCAGACCAGTACTATTATGGGGTTGGAAAACTGAACTATAGAATTTTAATCACCTGTGGTGTTTTCCTATTACTGAACACTGTTGACAGATACAGCTCGATATTCTTGTAATCTTCACTCAAAATTTACACTGCATTTGTACTACGTACAGATAAAGCAGAAGGATAAATTCTACAAAACTATTTTCTATAGAAGTATTTTTCATCGCGGTGGCGGGGTGGGGTGGGGAGTAGAATGAACAGAGAACAAATGAAGCACTACTTTGAAGGTAAAAGAAACTTTGAAGGTAAAATAAACCCCTAACATTGTTGAAAGATAAACTGAAGACCTTTGTGTATAAAAAGGCAGACTCTTGACAATCTCCCAAATTCAATCAAGAACGTATCCTCTTCCTCAATACAAGATAACCAATATTTAAATTAACCAATTATATTAATTAATATTTAAATTAACCAAATTATATTTCTTAGGTAAGCAACTTCTGCAGGGCAGAACATGTTCCATAAATTTCTTCTACTTATTACATATAGATTTGATTGCGTCATCAATTCAAGGTACCACCAAACCCAATGTATTCCTCTCTAAATATGTATAAAACTTCTATTTTCTGTCTGTGAATTTTATAAGGCTCTGCCACATTCAATACTAATACTAAATGCAGGCTTTCTGTGAGTCGTTTTTCACAAAAAAGCTAAGGTGTTACCACAGCCCGAGAGTTGGAACACAACAAAGCTGAGCTGCAAGATGGATACCAGTGACTGACTTAGCTATGTGACCAGTTTCCACACATGCAAGTCAGATTTGGATCATAACAAAATTGAACATTATTTCCTGTTAACAAATACTCTTTAAGAAGAGTTTAAAAACTCAAAACTCTGAATAGAAAAATCTATCAAGACTCGAATGTACTTTAGAAAGAACGGTTACAACAGTAGGAAATGTAATGCAAAAAAAATTAATCTAAGAACTTTTATCAGTAACTGACACTAACCAATTTATAACGTACTTTCTCTTTTAATCTCTAAAAACACCCATTACAGATTTTCAGTATTCCAAATGATACCTTTATCTAAAGATTACAAGCTCAAAACCAGCACTCCAAAGCCACACAATTTCACAATGTGTGTTAAAAAAAATAACTTGGGTTCCTTGCTTCAGTAAATTTACTGAGCATTCTATGAAAATTTCTAGTATTGATTCAGTATCAGTTTGCAGAAGCCAAAACAAACCAGACCCACATCTAATATTTCTGAGATTTCTGATTTTTTCATCATTTAAGTGTAAAGTGGTCCTAACATGCAACTAGTAGAAATAATAAATCTTATGAATTTCCTCCTCCCGCAAAAGAAAAACACAGAAAAATCATTATTCTATGGTTTATGCAGAATTCAAGGTCAGGAAAGGGCAAAGTCGTTAAAGAAGCCAACATTCCAAATTTAGTTTCAAATAGCAAACTTTGTACCAGACTAGAATGTATAAATAAATTGATCACTGGAAAGATAAAAACTTAACAGAAACAGTAACTAAAATACCTCATTTTATACGAAAGATCATTAAATATTTATAGTCCAACATAAAGTCTTTTGGGAAACACATTAGAAACCACATATAATTTTATTTCAATGCCTCAAAAAAATATAGGAATTGATCCAAAAAAAAAAAACCCTTAAATTGGGATGGTAGTTGGATTTCTGCCCCTCAGAGTCTGTCGTTTAATTCTTTTTTTCAAAATGTACCACCCCTTGATCACTACTAGTGTGACAAACTGGCAACTTTTCAAGGAAATAGTTTAGTAATTTATGTAACAGATGTGCAAAGGAAAACTATATGGATCCGATAAGTCAAGAAAAACATCCTGATGTCCACAACTGAATTATGACCTGTAGGAGGAAGAAACTATAAAACTATTTCCCTTCCCGTACAACTTCAGAGGTCAGCAATACCAGATTAAATAATCCATTTGATGGCAGCCCATATTCAGACATTAAAACGGGTTTGTGCTTTGACTCTGACTCTAGGAACTGGTCCAAAACACAAGGCCACACTAGAGGAAAACACTGTACAACTACTAATTTTCACAATCTGCTTCATCTCTTATGGCTATTTTGTAGAAAATATGTATAGTAATTGACCAATAATTTATTAGAAATGAATAGGGCCCATATCTTACCTCTGATCCCTGGACAAATCAACCACTTATGTGTCTCAGCTACCTAATATGAAAGGTAGTTCCTGTACATTACTGAGATTAAATGGAACGACATGTAAAGCATTTAGCACACATGGTTATTTTTCCGCCAATATTTATCATTTTTAGTTTGAAGATACTCTTTATATGGCCCCCTGGCATTAATACTTATTACTTACCTATGTTATTCATTGTTGTGGAACTTTACAGTCAAGTTAACTGGCGGCCCATCGACCCACAGTAGGCACATTGAAATGAAGAATTCAAAGATATAACTACACTTCAAGGCAGGATGACTATTATTTAAAAATGGCCAAAGATCTGGAAATGAGTTTCTCTAAGGGACAGGACAAGTATCAATACAAGCCATTTTACAAATAGAGTTTGTATTTTGAAGTTCATTCTCTTTAATCTCAGTACCACCAACTATGTGCTCGGGTTTTATTTTACATTAAGCAGCAATTTCTCCTGTAGTGGTAATCCGATATCATCTGATAATGTCTTTAACATTTTTTTGTATTTACTAAACTAACTCATCTGTATCAGCTACTCGAGTCAGACATCCCAAAAGCAAATTATGTGAAAAACGAAACATGTTTAGGCGATTATAAAAAGAAACTTTCTTAGCATGAAGTTTATACCTACAATTTAGATACTGGAAATTGTAGAATTTTAAGCTTTCAAAATGCCAAAAACAAGGTCCATGTAACTGATTCCCTGAGGTGTCTCCCTGAACAAAGGATGTTAGAAAAGCCACAACAACCAGTTTCTCCATTCGGTTTCCTGTGTAACAGCACAAATTATTATCCTAGGAAGTGTCTGGATATTCACAGGTCTTGGTGATTTATATGGAAGCCCTTCTAATGTCTTTCTAGCACAAGTGCTGCTAACACGAACTGGACTGCAGATGACAGGATTAGAGAAAAGCTTTCCCAACGTGGGCTAGTCCCATGATGCTATGTTATTATTTCCAGAGAGGCACTCTGGCAGCAATAAGATTTGAGGAGGGTGGCAAATGGAAGGCTTTTATTGTCTGTGGTTCAGGAAAGCAGAATGAGAAGCTGCTCCCAAAATGTTGCAGCAGCGTGCTTGGAACAACATAGCAACAGAACAGGCAGAGGCAGCCACCGCTAGGAAATTCTTCCCTTCATGGCCATAAGAAAGAAGCTCTCACAATACAGAATTCTATGAACACTAACTACTACCAACTATATAAAAACACGTGTGCATGTGGACAAAGCCTAAAGTAAAAAAGCCCATAAAAAGTGTTGGGGTGGAGGCACACATTTAAAATTTCATTTATACAATGAAAAAAAACTAATTTGGGGGGGAAGAAAGATAGTACTTGTATACTTCTTTACACTTGCTAGGGAACTGCCCGCTGGCTGGGCTGATTTAATTCTGTCGAGGATCGGCTTCCACTCCCCTGGCTCAGCAGCCTGTGTGTTGTATCAATGCCCAGTGTGCACAGATAAAAGCTTTCTGAAAGGACAGCTATGGATAGAAGGCCAGAAGATAGATCTATCAAGTTACTCTCGGCCCCTTGGCTCCTGAAGGACACTGCTGCCTCGAAAGGAGCCTGTTCCCAAGTAATGAATGCAAGCCCCAACCCCAAACCATTTTCTATTTCCAGCTGACTTTTTTTTTTTTTTCCTTTAACACATATCTCTGTAACTGTTAAGATTTTCAGTTTTTATTTTCTTCTGAAACAGTACTCTAGTGTTTTGCGAAAAATACTCTGGGAGACATTAATAGGTGTTATGTGAGAAATGTGTTCCATGGTAAGGTTTAGGAAATGTTCCATAAAACAAAGACAACGTTATTACTGCAACACTTCTTGGAGATTTTACTATTCTCATGTGCATTATGAGTCTCCAAGAGGGGACTATATTAAACATTTCTAAAACTTTGGGGACAACATACCTTTTCCCTGGAGCATTTTGTAAGTGTCCCAAGAAACCCATTTCAATGTATTTTTAAAAAATGGCCCTTTTCCCCCAAACTGCTAAAAATATTGTCAGCTGATACCTTTTATCTTACCATTGTTTTTACTTTCTATTATTTATTTTTAACCTAATGAATAGCTTTTCCTTTAACCTTTTATGTTTTTAAACTGTTGGTTGGCTTTCAGCCTTTTACCTTGCTTTACTCCTTACCTAGTTTTATCATACTCAAAAAAACAAACAAAAAACCTTGATTGATCTTTACTGTTAATGTTAGTTTTCTTTTTCTTTTTTTAATATGGCCACATCACGCAGCTTGAGGGATCTTAGTTCTCTGACCAGGGATCAAATCGTGGCAGTGAAAACACGAAGTGCAACCACTTGACTGCCAGGGAATTCTTTCAATATTATTTTAAGTCTCATCTGTTTTACTCTTTTTGAACCCTTTCTGCGTTGGGTTTTTAAAATGTTTAAAACTTTATTCCAACCTCTCCAAAGTTTTCACTTTATTTTAGATTCAATTTTTAACTTCTTAACCTTCATTTAATAACCATATGTTAAATATCTTTATTTCCTGCATATTTTACGATATTTTATAATGCACAGGTAAACAAAAAGAAACACAGCAGAGAGCTCAGGAAAAGAAATGGATGTCCTCTCCCCACAGGCCTTACTCTCACACTAGTAGCTGCTTTTCTAGGCTACCTCATGCAGACCTAACATTTTTCACAAGGATCAATACCCATATGAGATACCCCAATAGTCCCAAGAGTGGAAAAAAATGACTGTTCTTACAAATTAGAGCTGCTTTTTAACAAGAAAATGTCTCTATGTCTTTTAAGAGGTAGCAACACGGAGGCAGCTTCACCATTTTTCACCCTGATACATGATCTCAGGGCACATGATAAAAGCTGGGCAGGCTGGGTGCAGTTGTTGGGATGTTTGGAGTTATCTTTGGGAGTCTCTTCCCACAGTGCCTACTTCCTATTAATTTCCAAAACCTGTTCATTATGCATTAAAAATGTAGGTACTCACCTTCAGCCTAGACTCCTACAAAAGCATTTAACAATCTCTCCAATTCAGGTGTATTATCCTTTCATTTATCCTCCAAAGCAAAACAGATTCATCTTCCTAGTGTTTAGTGTTGGTCATGTTAGCTTACCACAAACTCATTAAATCCATCTTCCCCTGAAACATCTTCCTCCTCCTGTACAGTGGACAGTACCATCCAGGGTTACAGTTTGAACATCACTGTTGATTACTTCTCTCCCCTCTTCTAGCCAGCATCCAATCCATTCCCAGGCCTTTTCAACTCCATTTTCTAAGTATCCCTCAACTACGTCCATCTACTTCTCCCACATGCACCTCCACTACCTTAGTCCAGGGTGACCACTATTTCTCACAGGGATTATTGCCAACAACCATGTAACTAGTCTGCTTCCCATCTATCTCCCAACAGGCTACAGCCAAAGTGAACTCCTGCTGAAATACAAATCCTATCTATTTGACCGCTCATTTTAAATCCAGCAAAGATTTCCTTATTACCTTCAAGATGAAGTCCACAATCCTTCATATGAGATACCAATTTATTTCTTCAGTCCCACCACTGCCATTCTCTACAGGTCTTTGCACATACTTTCTTTTGGTTTTTAAATCCTCTGCCCATCCATCCCATCCCCCCATCTAATTCTCACCTTATCAGATTTTAGCTTAAATGTTACTTCTTCCAAAAAATCTTCTTTCAACTTTGGGGAACTGCCTATATGCTCTACATAGCAAAGAACAGTATGTGCTTTCTATTACCTTGAACTAAAACTAAAACTGGGACACTATATAATGGGCATGTTTGTTTCCTTGCTTGTCTCACCTTCTAGACTGAAAACATCCAGAGGACACAAATTTGTCTTTCTCACTTAAGAACCTCAGTACCTGGAACAGGTTTAGTGACAGCAGATGTTTAGTAAATATTTATTGAGTAACTGAACAAAAGGATTATAATTCTTAAATATTTTCTTTCCTCTGACTAAAAAAGTCCTAATTAACTTTTGATAGTAGTCCTCAACCTACCTCTCCAGCCTTTTCTCTCACAACTTCTGTTTCATTTACTTTATGAGATAATCATATTGTATTACTAGCTGAAATTTAAGCATGTTTCCCTGGTGGCTCAACGGTAAAGAAGGCACCTGCAATGCAGGAGACGCAGGTTCAATCCCTGGGTCAGGCAAACCCCTTGGAGAAGGGAATGGTAACTCACTCTAGTATTCTTGCCTATATAATTCCAAGGACAAGAGAAGCCTGTGGGCTACAGTCAATGGGGTTGCAAAGAGTTGGACACAACTAAGCAACTAACACTTAACTTTACTTTCTTGCCTGACTAACTGTTCACTCCCAGAATCCCCACCTCGTCTTTCAGTTAAAATCAACCCTAGTTTTAAACAAAGATGCAAAAATGAAGGCTTCCTGACTCTTTCCAACCCATAATCTTCCTTTCCTGTGAAGAAATAAACATTACATTTATAACTCTTATGAATTATATTCTGCCTTGTACAACAGCTATGAGTTTAATTTCCTTAATATGTTTAAAAAGCAAGTAGAATTGATTATTTGAGGACTCTGTTTATTTTCTCACCAAAATATATTTTTAACACCAAAATCAATATTCATAGCACTTTCATGGTCATTTGTGAACAGTGTGCAGCAAAACTCTGAGTTATCTGTCTTACAGTCCCAGATGAGGTCAAAAAGGTGATGCTCTTGTGTCTTTCAGTTCTCATACTGTAAACAAATGTCCTTTCTCTGGTTTACTCAGCGCCATATTTTTTCACATCTTTATGGTTTCTCTTGATTTTGTTGCTTAACATGGCCCCCAAGCTGAGTGCTGAAGTGCTGTCTAGTGTTTTCAAGAGGTTATGATGTGCCTCATAGAAAAAATACCTTCATTAGATAAGACATGTATGTAATGTAGTTGGCCTTGGGTTCAATGTTAATGAATCAACAATATATGTAATAAAGAAGGCATCTTTAAACAGAAATACACATAAAACATGGTTACATACTAACTGGTCGATGAAAATGTTGTGATCAGAGGCCCACAGGAACCTAATCCTGTATTTCCTATAAGAACAAAGATTCAGTGTTTGCAGTAACTTTTTAAAACATAACTACCTCAATTAATCAGTACTGACTGTACTATATATTATGCATTTTTGTTTTCCTCTCAGTACCTAACAATGGATGCCTCACATAAAATGGGATATTTAATAACTGATCAGTGAATACATAAATGAAATCTATGATCTCTTGGTAACAGAGAGTAATAGAGAGGGGGGATGGAAGATAAGGATGTTGAGATTAAGATATGAATAGAGAGGACTAAAATAAACACCCGCTGACCAACATATACACAAACAGAATGACATGAGAAGTAACACCTTCACAAAATTTCTTTTTAAAGAGCTGTCACAGATGTTTCAATCCCAGGCTTTTTGGAGTCACAGTCAGAAAGATTTGTTAATTTACTATAAGCCCTAAAATCAGCTTACTGACCCTCAGCAAAGACTTTAAAAGGTAAGATACCTTGGCCTAAGACTTCAGTGTCCCATATAAATATATGAAAAGCTAAATACGAAATTTAAGGTTAAAAAAATTTTGTTAAATCTCTTACTCATGCTCAGTATCAACTGTGAATTTGAAAGCATCATGGATTTCACGTCTCCAGATGCTGGAATCCTAATATACAAGCCTCCCTTTGCATGGCATCTTGTTAACTGAAACTCCTACTTATTGGACCAGGCTTTCACGTTGCACAATCTATTACCACAGAAGAATAGAGCAAAGCAAAGACTGTATAACAGTAATTCTCATGTATTCCTTCCAAAGTAACACAAATAGGAGGCAAACAAACACATTTTACTGTCCACTTTACATTCTATTCCATAACTGGTATGCTATAATCATGATCTTAACCAGTGCCCCTTTCTACTCATGTCCCCACCTCAACCTCCAATCCATTATTCAACTCAGCACCAAGAGTAAGGTACATAGATGGGATCACTTCACTCCTTTGCTTATCAAAATTCCACTGCTTAATATACTTAAAATAAATCCAAACTCCATGCAATGACCTACAAATCCCTAAGCCTACCACTCTTCTTCCACATGCTCCTGCCATACTGTTCTCTTAACTTTCTCACCAGCTCCTTCCTTATTTGCTCACTCCGTGAGTAAAACTCTCCGAGAATAAAACTCTCTTCCTTTACTCTGTGTGCTCTGAATTCTCTACAGACACCATATCCTCAGAAAGTCCTCCTATCACCACCCTAACTAAAAGAGCCCCATTCACCATTCTCTACTTCAGTCCCTTTTCTTCATAACACTCAAAAAATGTAATTATTTTGCTTACTTTTTAGTTATCTCTCCCCACCAAAACTTGCTTACAACTGTACTTTAAGTATCTGAAAGAGTTCCAAATGCTCAGTGAACAGTCATTATAAGTGAATGCACGCATGCTAAGTCGCTTCAGTCGTGTATGACTCTGTGCGACCCTATTGACTGTTGTCCACCAGGCTCCTCTCTCCATGGGATTCTCCAGGCAAGAATACCAGAGTAGGTTGCCATGCCCTCCTCCAAGGGATCTTCCCCACTTAGGGATCGAACCCGCGTCTCTTAAGTCTCCTACACTGGCAGACGGGTTCTTCACCACTAGCGCCACCTGGGAAGCCCTTGTAAGTGAATAAGCCAGGTTATCCTGTGGCTTCCCTGCAACCTTTAGTGTACTTCATTCTCCTTGTCATATGGGTAATCTGACATGAGAAGCAGACCTATAATTTGAGTTTTTTTTATTAAGAGATTATCTAAGTAGTAAGAATATATAACTCATTCATTAAGATTATCACCATTTATTCTAAAAAACTCATATCTGAAAAATGTTATCAGTCGAGGAGTTTCTCCTGTGTTGCCAGAATGCATCTGTATCTCTGCCGCCTCGCCCCCTCTGGCCATCTCTTTCTGAAAATAAAGTGATGGATCTACAGACAAAAAAAATCTTATCAGTCTAAAAGGAATGTTAATTATATATTGTTATTGTTTTCAGCTTATTCCTTATATATCTCAACATAGCCAAAGGGAGATTACCTACATTAAATTCCAAAACCAGGGCTGTATCTCCAGCAAATTTCTCAAGTTCTTTAACTCTTAATGTTCATATTACTTGTATTTGTTTTAATTATTTAATATTATGTAATCTTGCTGCTTTTTTCGTTTATAATACATAGTTAATTTGTTGGAGAAGGCAATGGCACCTCACTCCAGTACTCTTGCCTGGAAAATCCCATGGACGGAGGAGCCTGGTAGGCTGCAGTCCATGGGGTTGCGAAGAGTCGGACACGACTGAGCAACTTCACTTTCACTTTTCACTTTCATGCATTGGAGAAGGAAATGGCAACCCACTCCAGTATTCTTGCCTGGAGAATCCCAGGGACGGGGGAGCCTGGTGGGCTGCCGTCTATGGGGTCGCACAGAGTCGGACACGACTGAAGCGACTTAGCAGCAGCAGCAGCAGCAGTTAATTTGTTAATTGTTCAGAAAATGAGATTCTCAACATATGACCAGTTCTTGCCAATTTAAGTCAAAAGGATTTCATATTCCAAATGAGTTATCTATTTGGTCTGGGGGTAAGATAGATATCCTAAGATTATCTACAGAAAATTAATCTTCAATACTTACTTCCACAAATGTCACAAATATTTTACATTTGCTTGCTAAATAAAGTGCCAACATTCAGCACTCTAATTAGAATAGTACTGCCATAATTAAGTGAGACTTAAATTACTCAGTAATCAGCTGCTAGTATAAACAATTCAAAAGCCAAACAGGAATTTAGTATGTGAATTACAGGTTGTAACATGAAATACCATTAGGAAAAGTACATTCTAGAGGGCATTTTATTGACATAATCACATTAGCTACTATATACTTGTACAGAAAATACTTTGCTATTTGTCTTTTCATACTTAAGTGATTTACAGAAAGCAAATTACATTGTTGGGGAGGTTGGGAACAGCAGGAGAGAATGGCAATGTAGCATCCTTCACAAATCTTAATTATCTTAAGGTTTAAAAATATGAAACAAAAATGTAAAACCTTAATTATTCAAAAGAAATATACTACCACCGCACTTCCAAAGAGGTCTTTATCTCATGTGCCAACTCTTTTACTGTAGGTGTTCCTACACATAGGAAATTCTAGCAACATCTTAACTGTGACAGAAAAATCTCTCTAATCCACCACACATTTCTTTTAAAAATGTGTCCCATTGCTAAAAACAACCAAAACCAGGGATCCTTGCAGAAATCGCCAACTCCAGGGCTGAAGTAGTGAAAATACAGGATAAGCTTGAAACAGCTTGTGCCAGAATGTAAGAAAGTGCTCAGAAAAATAAAAGAGCATGACAAATATAATCATTCCTCCATTAAAGCATTAAAGAGTTTTAATAGAGTGAACACTGTATATTATGTTTTTAGATATAGAATGCATCAATTTTAATGTAAAGGAAGTTTACAGTTAAAACATGAAATTTAGGCTCACCTGATTTTTTATAATTAATGTCATTTTATTTTATAATTAAGTTACAGCAAAAAGGAACAATTAGTAATATAATGTATGCAAATCTTATTCTTTCAGTACATCAACCATCACACCCTTGCCTTAAACCACGTTAGCATGTCAAGCAATCTTATTCATATGAGTAAAAAATCCTAAAGGTTAAACATTTCAAGCAACTAATAGGCCAATCACAACCTCAATGACTCTACAGGATTATTCTAGTTACAAAGTGTTCATGAAAAACAGTAATCTATTATTATTTTTAATGACAAAAGTTAATAAAAGCTAGTAAAATGTTATATTTAGATACAACAGTAATATTCTATTTATGACTCTGAATAACTAGAGCACATATTCCCACTTGCCAGAATAGCTTTTAGTGAAATATTCAGCATAAAACATTTATTTGAAAATTGTTCTGGAAATACCAGTCATTACAAACTCAACTATGTATGTTATGACACACATTATCAATGCAAGCACAAGTTTCTCAAATGCCATTTCTAATAAATTTTGGAAGCATATGCTCCTGAGGTCCATATTTTTTTAAGTACAGGAATATTATTCCTATTCATAAACCAGAAACAGTCCTACTCTGTACTTAAAGCAGCTCCAGACTTGCATTGTTTTGTGTATAAGTTTACTTGTGAAACTATCTTTCCTATTGCTGACAAGTCACTTAAACAGGTTATTTAGTAAATCAATTTCTTCTCAAAAGAGAAAGGACAGTGTGATGTTTATCAAGAGACGTGTATGTTAAACTGGTTTCAGAAGCAAATCAAATATCCCAAGGTATTAAAAAATAGATACAGTGTAAGAATTATTAGCAGTATACATCCCGATTCTAGTTTTTACAGGTACAATAAAATAGTAGCTACTAAAATAACTTTAATAGTAAAAATTTTGTTAAAGGGGTTTAAAGTTTATTAACAAGTTTTGCCAACTTTTAAATTCCTACTCTTTTGGAACTAATCAGAGGAGTGAGTTTTTGTTCACCTTTATCTTTTAATTTTAGGTTACAGCTTTTTAAGGTTACCTCATGACTAAACAAGATCAAAGAACCAGACTTTATAACACAATGGTAAACCTTTTTATAATATATTATCTCATTTAATTCTAACAGTCCTAGAAGGTAGTAGATCTTATCCCCATTCTATACAGAAATGTACAAAGTCTCTTGACTTATGTCTTCTCTCAAATTACTCCTTCCACCCCTCATTTAAAAACAAAACTGAAACTCAAAGAAGTTAGCTCAGCTTGGGCATACTCATAACAAATTATCTTTTAAAATATGTGGCAACCTATTTAAAATATCCTATTAAGATAACTTTATTAACTGTATTGGGCTTCCCTGGTGATTCAGTGGTAAAAATATCCACCTGCCAGTGCAGAGGATCCAGGTTCAATCCCTGGTGGAAGATCCCCTGGAGAAGAAAATGGCAACCCACTCCAGTATTCTTGCCTGGGAAATCCCATGGATGAAGGAGTCTGGTGGGTTACATACAGTCCACGGGGTCGCAAACGAGTCAGACATGACTTAGTGACTAAACAACAATTATTAATTGTATTATGAGACTCCTTCAGGAAAATGATGTAAAAGAAAGTACCAACATTAGCTAAGCTTAAAGAAAAGCATAAAAGCCTTCTAAGAGAAGGAGAAAATGATGAAGCATCCTACACTGGGACAATATGTGAAAATAACACCTCTGTAGACACAAATGCTTGACATTGTACAGTTTGACCACATCACTTACAGGTATTTCCACTTCTATGTGATTAAGTTCAGATGTACTGCCAAATATCAAACACTAACTGAAAGAATATAAGAAATCCTATGACTAGAATAATGAGAAATCCTGCACCTCAGTAGTGATAGTTTGAGTTTATAGAACTACCTGTAATTGAACTCTAATACTTGATATTTTTAAATTTTAAGTGTTATTTAAAATTTTTAAATTAAGTCAGCAATATTTTCTCCCACTTTCATCCAGGATTAAACTTAGATTTACCTAAGATCGATTAAACTTAGATTTACTCAAATGACTTTCAAATCCCAAAAACTAGACTCAACTTTTCTTACATTAAAGAAATTGTTCCCAGAACCTTACTACTAAAATTTTGAAACCTATATAATTTATTTCCCCTCAAACTCTCAAACAAACACACACCATCAAACATCTGTACTTTACTTAATCCGGACTATCTGGGGATAAAAGGGGAACTTCCTTTTGAAACAGGACAGTATCACTGATGTCATCCTCTGCTTGGAACCATTCAGCAGTAGGTTCTTATCAGTGAGCCACATCATTTGACCTGTGTTGCAGATGTTGCATTCTATGTTTAATACCTTATTTGGCCTTATCGTCCTTTCAGCAGATATACATTTTTGAAATACCAGGATTTATCTATTTCATTAAACTTTTGCTCAGTCTTAATTGTTCTTTCCATTCCCTGAATTTCTACAGAATTTATACCTGCTGCTGCTAAGTCGCTTGAGTCGTGTCCGACTCTTTGCGACCCTATAGACGGCAGCCCACCAGGCTCCGCCGTCCCTAGGATTCTCCAGGCAAGAATACTGGAGTGGGTTGCCATTTCCTTCTCCAGTGCGTGAAAGGGAAAAGTAAAAGTGAAGTCGCTCAGTCGTGTCTGACTCTTAGCGACCCCATGGACTATAGCCTACCAGGCTCCTCCATCCATGGGATTTTCCAGGCAAGAGTACTGGAGTGGGGTGCCATTGCTTTCTCTGGAATTTATACCTATACCACAAATTTGGCTATCATACCATCTTATATTAACTCTGTCTTTTTCATGTGCTTGTGTCTTTTTCACATGCATCCACTTAACAAAACCATAAGCTGCACTGGAACCATTAGGTCTGTCACTCAGTCTACAGTGCTCTACAGTGCTCATGGTAGATATTTAATAAGCACTCACTGAAGGATCCCTATAAGATTAGTAAGAATATCAGTAATGTATTTTCAGTTATTGTATACCATTTAGATGTTTACAAACTATGCCATCCTCCTTGGACAGGAACATATTGAACCAAGGAAAATTATTTTCAAATTACCCAATTTAAGCTGAGTGTAAGAAAAGTTGGGAAACTTTGGACATAAATCAGGGATAAATACAACACAGCACTACAGGCACAGCTAACTGAAATAATATAAAGATCAAAGAATTGAGTGAAATTTATTAAAGCTGTGGAAGCTGGTTATAGGGTAATTTTGAACCTATGATACAGCTTATGACTGTCATGAACTTTTTTTTAGGATTAATTACAACGAGTAAGTTCATTATAATAGCTAAGATTTCCTTTTCTACCGACAAAACAACTGTTTGCTTCTCAATCATTGAAGGGCATCCTACTTGTAGACAATATTCAGAGGCTAGAAAAATTTTCTTTTATGACCAGTATATATAGGGAAAAAAAGAATAAACGCTTATTGAATTCAATTCAGAAGCTTATAAACTTCTTCCAAGTAATTTTTAACTGGTTTAAGGCATTCACCAGTAATTCACCTTTATTACAGTAAATAATATCTTGTACAAGTTAGCAAAAACTGTGAAATATATGTTCTAAAAGCAGACACTAGATTTAAATCTAGATTCTATTTTCTAGATGTGTTATTTCAGGCAAGTTTCTGGACTTCTCTGTGGCCAATTTTCTCAACCACAAATTAAGATTAATAATAATGCTGTCACAATTGTTACTGGCACATGGCAAATACTCAATAATGATTTATTAGAAGTATCTGGACATGCCCCCAAGAGGCTTACATCTCAGAGGCAGCAGATGGACAGATGTAAATAAAAGTAGCAAAAGTGGCTTATGCTAAAATAATAGCAGAGCGGCTTGTGTAAATGCAGGCATTTTATCAGACTGACACAGAACAGGGAATGAGGGAGAGTGGTGGTAGATGAGGTCAGAGGGAGCAGCAGAGCTAGACCAAGTAGAGGCTGGTAAGCAGCAAAATAAAAGTGGCTGGAGAGTTCTGAACCGATGTGACTTAAACAGTTTTAAAGAATCACCCTTGTTGCTGAGTACAGATTACAGGATTAAAATTTTTATTTGGCTTCATGAGAAATGAGCCACACTTCAGAAACCCATTCAGTACCAAACTTATAACTATAAACCAAACATATCATATACCATTATGGTTTAACTGTTAATAAAAAGTTTTAATCATACGATCTTAAGTCACTTTTAAAAATTACAAGTGCTGAATGTTCTTTAATGATTTGCTAATATTGCATGAAAACAAATAGCAAGAAAAACAAATTGAATTTTCAATGCTTATCTTCTTTCTATTACAAAAATAAAGGCTATCTAAGGGAATTCCCTGGCGGGCTAGTGGTTAGGACTCCACACTTTCACTGAGAGGGTCTGATTCAAGGCCTGGTGGGAAAACTAAGATCCCACAAGCCATGATGGTACAGCCAGAGAGAAAAACAAAAGCGGGGGCAGCGTGGGGTGGGTCGCTGGTCTCTTGATGAGAATTTTTTTTTTTGAGTGAAAAATTTTACCTGATCAGTTTGTGTGGAAGTTATAAAAAGTTGGGCTTCCCTTGTGGCTCAGCTGGTAAAGAATCTGCCTGCAATGCAGGAGACCTAGGTTCGATCCCTGGGTTGGGAAGATCCCCTGGAGAAGGGAAAGGCTACCCACTCCAGTATTCTGGCTTGGAGAATTTCATGGACTCTGTAGTCCACGGGGTCGCAAAGAGTTGGACACGAATGAGTGACTTTCACTATAAAAAATTATTCATAACTAGAATTATGTAAACTTACTCTCCAGGTGTGTGCATGTTGTGATCAGTTGTGATCTTTGAGACCCCATGGACTATAGCCAGCCAGGCTCCTCTGTCCATGGAATTTTCCAAAGAATACTGGTGGGGATTGCCATTTCCTTCTCCAGGGGATCTTCCCAACCCAGGGATCGAAACTTACTCTCCTGAGAATTTATAAACTAAGCAAAATTCCTATGTCAAAAGAAGACACTCCAAAACAGGGCTAACTGGACTTAATCTAAGTACAAAACACACCTGGCTATTGTTGCACATTAACAAAATTACTCATATTTAATAATTCATTAGCTAGATCTATCCACAGTCATGCTGCTGCTGCTAAGTCACTTCAGTCATGTCCGACTCTGTGTGACCCCACAGATGGCAGCCCACCAGGCTCCTCTGTCCCCGGGATTCTCCAGGCAAGAAAACTGGAGTGGTTTGCCATTTCCTTCTCCAGTGCATGAAAGTGAAAGTGAAGTTGCTCAGTCGTGTCCGACTCTTTGCGACCCCATAGACGGCAGCCCACTAGGCTCCTCTGTCCATGGGATTTCCCAGGCAAGAGTACTGGAGTGGGTTGTCACTGCCTTCTCCGATCCACAGTCATGAGGAGCTACCAACTGGTTCCAACGTGGGAATGCATTATGTTACTCTACCTATATTTAATTTTCTGGCTAATGGACTCTGGTAAGCCAAAATAATTTCTTACCAACTTAGGACAGTGTATTGAAAAACTGGAAAGCACACTGTAACGTGCTTTCCTTGTAAATGTGTGCTCACTCACTCAGTTGTGTCTGACTCTTCACAACCCCATGGGGACTGCAGCCCACCAGGCTCCTCTGTCCATGGGATTTTCCAGGAAAGAATACTGGAGTGGGTTGCCATTTCCTTCTCCAGGGGATCTTTCTGACCCAGGGATTGATCCCACGCCTTCTGCATCTCCTGCATTGGCAGGTGGGTTCCTTATCCACTGAGTCACCTGCGAAGCTTCCTTTCGTGTATATACTGCTCATCTACTATCAGAGATTATGAATTGGGTATCACATTTAAGAGTTACTTTTCTTGATTCTGTTCAGTTTCTTTAAGGATAGATTTTCCACTTCAATTTTCCTTCATAAATCTTTATATATTTTAGAAGAAATATTTTATATTAGCAGCATCTTTAAAACCTTGAGAAATACAAAACAAGCTGAAAAAAAATTAGCAGATGGAAATTGCAATATGTCTTTCCAAAGACTTTATTCCTCAACGTGTCTTTCAAAAGAGTTTCTGTAATATGCTTTACAATATTAAAGGCCTTTGTGATTTGCTAAACACAACACAAGGCACACACAACGGAGATATTTTTATGAATTCTATGGGTTGCTTAATGTGTCTATGTAGGTGAATCCACATTGAAAATAATGATTTGTGGATTAAGACACAGTTCTTACACACTTGTAAATAATTTAGTTCGACATTTTCTTTATTCCTTCAAACACTATATTCTTTTGATTTTTTCTACGTTATAAATTGTTATAAATTATTTTGTGCTCTGCACAATAATAGTAGCATTTCAGGAGTTTATTTTATGTCAAGCGCTATGCTAAGTGTTTCACATAAATTTAATCCTCACAGGAACTCTGTAAAACAAAATACCATCCTATTTTATAGATGGGAAAGTTTGGAGATATTGTCCCAATCCCCAGGATCACTATTTCTTAGTGATGGACCTAGGATTTCAATCCAGTTCTGATCTCTGAACCACAAACTTCTTCCCACATTCACTCAACACCAGATGGAAGTGCCTAAGTATAAGACAGTGTGTATAGCTAGCAAAGTAATATAAAAATATATACAGGGACTAGCACACATAATTAGACTTAACAATGAAAGGTCATAAGAAGTGACACCTTTAAAAAAAAAAAAGGATAAACAGTTAAGTATACTGTCCTAGAATGTTAGGTAATGTCTAAGACTAAAAAGAGCTAATCTTTATACATAAGACTCATTAAAAGTACTACAAATGTACTTTGACTCTATGAAGTAGTCCTGCTATCCCCAAAATTGAAATTTGTATTTATCAAGTGAGTAGATACAATTACCAAATTGCAGGACATGTAGATGTTAGAGAAACAAACAACCCTATGGGAACCAATTAACAAAATTCAAACTGAAGGAAATACAAAAAACTTAATTTCTTCAACAAATAAACAGTAAGAGTGAAAAAAAAGACCGGGATTGAACCTATACAAAAAGAGAATCAAGAGATACACCCACCAACTCAGAAACATCAAAGAGGAATCGTGAGGTAAATGAGAAAGGAATGATGAATGGACATTCAATATAAAGTAATTATCTTTTTTAAAAGGTATGATAATGATATGATGGTTATAATAAAAAAAAAAAGATGACTCTTTTGGAGACTGATACAAATGAAATGATACATTGTCTTGAATTTGCTTCAAAATAATATGGAGTGGGGACTGTAGGCAGAGAGACAGATAAAGGAAGACTAGCCCAACTTTGAAGCTAGGTCTGTGTAAGCAGGGATTCACTACCTCCATTTCTGGATATATTTGAAATTTTCCAAAATAAAAGCCCAAAATTAAATTCCAATTAGATCTAAATATGAAACATAAAATAAAATTTCTTCACGAATAAAAAAAGTTACTTAAGCTGCCTATACTCTTCCTTTTTTTCTTAAAGGAAATATTAAATAAACATTGTCAATAAGAAGAAAGTAACTCAAGAGCACAGAAAAAGGTTCAACTGTGGAGCCATACTGTAAAACCTAGGTGTATTAGTTAGAGGTACTTAAAATCTAAAAAGCCGAATACTTTTAGTGGATGTATCAGTAAACAGACGAAAAACTACTTGAAAACACTAGGGCACAGGAAAACATAAGAGGCAGCTAAGAGCTTTTAAAAAGCACCTTGGCAATAGTACTAACTAGACTAACGTAAACTATAGAAAAATCACTCCTAAGATACGCTTGCAAAAGATAAAACTCATCCTTCTTTGGAATTAAATTCTTAGTATTTACTTGTGTCCAGTTACTAGAAGAGAGGAAGAAAGGATAATGAATTCACTGTTTCAGCAATAACAATTGGTTTAAACAAAAGTTGATATGGTGAGACTAGAAAGCTGAAAATCACCTTTATTTTCAAGTTCTAAGAAGCAAACTGAACAGAAATTTACTGGTAAGATAGGGAAATTAGGCGGAACACATCTGAGGACTGAAAGGGAAAACCAATGATCAATTCAAGTTGTAGCCATCTGTAGTGGCAAATTTTTTTAAAACAGGTATTCTATTTTTCAAGTCCAGAAAATACAGTACTATTCCAATAAATAATAAATGTATTATCTGTTGAAATAACTGAATGAAATATTTTCTATTAAAAGCAAAGGGTCAGCTATACTACTTCTGGGGTCAGCTATACTACAAATTTGCACAATTCTATTATGTTATGCAAACATTTAGGAACTAAAAACATGCAAATACACCAACAAAAATCAACTTAAGGGAAAAAATGCAAGCTATGCTTAAGAGAATAACTTAAAATGGACAATCTATAGCAATTGCTAGTGCTGTTTGAATCACTATCTTAAAAAGAATAAGGGCCACTGATGAAGTAGATTTACCATTAATATTACTCCCTGCATGGAAGAGGAGGATTGGCTGGCCTTGAACAGGAAGTAGTAGTAAGTGGTTTGACTCACCACTACCAGGTTACCTTCACTGCATTTCCAAAATTTGAAGAAGACAACAGAACTGCAGCAACTTTCAGCTTATACCAAAAATGGGATAAGAAAATATAAAAGTGCTTAATTTTATTTCAGCATCACATGAAGGGAGGCAGGTCAAAGGACAACAATGGTCAAGCTAGTCCCAGTTGGTGGGAGTGGTGCCACTTATCCTTTCCTGCCACAGCTCCCTTTAATGCAACTTGAGTACATGTGGGAGGAAACTGGCATTCCAAGCTCTGGTGAGCCTTTGGTTTTATCTGCTTTTCCTCAGTTCCACAATGTCCTGCAAAACAGAGGCATTTAATACCACGAGCAGGTTCAAAGCTTGTAGAAAGTATCTCCCCAACCCTCCGTGAAAGTTTTCAAAATCTCAAAAGTCAATATTAAAATATATCATTATACTTAAGAACTGCCATCATACTGGATCTAACAGTAGCTTCAGAGGACACAAGGGCACATTCTTCCTTCTGAAGTAAACCTCATTGGGTAGGGATATATACTAAATAAAAGTCCTAATTTTCTAGAGTCATGGACTGTACTTACTTATTGCATAAAGCAATTAAATATAACATTTATTGATTGTCACATAAAAAAATTGTCTTTTCAGCTGAAACTGTCACTGGTGGATAATGACTTTCTAAAATTTATCTGCTGTTATAAAATACTTGCTCCATTTTTCCCCTGACAGAAATTCATATCTCCAAAATGCCAACAAGGTTGGAAAAAGTCATTCTAGTACAATCCCATCATTTTAAAGATAAGGAATCCAAGCTCTGGAGAGTTATATGATTCTGCCTCAAATTATACATGTGGCTAATTTAAAAAGCAGTATCAGAATGTGAACCCAGGTCTCCCCAAACCTCTAGCCAGTGCTGTATCATATAAAGCCTCATTTCTATTCAAGACAGCTCTCAGAGCAGTACTTAATCACTTTATTGTTTCCTCATTTCCAAGTTTCCTCATCACCTTATCCCTTTGATAATCTGAATAGCTGTTCTATGGATCTGTTTCACTTCTATTATGGCAATTTAAGATGAACAGTCTAAATGTGCATAATGCCACAGGTACTGGTTTTGTAAAATGCTTGTTATTTGGGGCGGAAGAACTATTTCTTTTCTGCCCGTGAAAGATGAAAATTAAGTACTTATCAGTAAAATAACCTCATGTTCTAATCCTAATATGTGTCAGACACCACTGAAAGTTTTAAAAAAAGTCCTTGGTGGCAACATGCTTACATGTTCTTGAGTAACTTGGTTTAAGTTTCCATTCTTTAAAAAAATTTTCAAGACACTTATTTAGTTGGCTGCACCGAGTCTTAGTTGCTGCATGTAGGATCTAGTTCCCTGACCAGGGATGGAACCTGGCTGGGCCCCCTGCACTGAAGCCCCAAGTCTTTGTCACTGGACCACCACAGAAATTCCCAGGTTTCCATTTTTATTTGGGTAGTAAAAAGGAAGACTGAAGTTATTTTTCAACAGCAGGTCTTCCATTAGATTCACTTGATAGCTATTTATATGACAAATTTAATCTGAGGTACTTGAAACTTAGTAACAAAGGTGAGAAAAACATGAAAAGAACAAGAGCAAGAATATCGCCTTGATTTGTCTCCTGAAAAAGTGTACCTTGTTTTCAAATTTTTGAGTACCACAAATTCAGTCCCCTAAGGTAAGAAGCTGCTTTTTTAGTGATTTTTCTTCCACTGACCTCTGGTTAAGAAATAGTTTTGTAGAGATTTTTGGATCTTCAAAGACTGTTTAAGCTGGTATCCTTTACACCATATATTAAAGAACAACCAATAAACTTGGATTAAAAACAAAAACAAAACCATGATTTTATTTTTACCTTTGGAAATCAAAGGATATATAAATAGCAAAGCAAAACCAAAATAAAGGACTGAGGACTTAATGGTCAAATAAGTGGTTGACAAAGCAAAATCACCAAATCACTTTTCAAACATGGAGCTTTTCTCCTAATGAATTTTAACACTACTCTTGATGTAGAACATGTGCTATAATTATCAAAAGCATACTGATCTAAACTTACTGCATTATGGCCTTTATATGCTACATAAGTCCTTCGCCCTTAATTCTCACAACATTCTAAGGTAAATATCAATCACTATTTTCATATTTCACCTGAGAAACTGGGACACTTCAAGGTTAAGTAATTTGTCAAGGTTACAGAGCTTGAATCCAGCTCTGCAGGTTCAGAAACCTGTGCTCCTTAGGCACTCTACTGCATTCTCCGTAGCACAGAAAACTTGAAAATACAAACTCTAAATTCTATCTGATGCATTATCCAAGCCACTGAATTTTTTCTTATTGAAGCATAGTTGATTTATAGTATGTTTCAGGTGTACAAACAGTTATTCGATATAACAGATTATACTGTTTAAAGTTATCATAAAATGGTGGCTGTATTTCCTGTGTACATTATATGCTTGGATCTAATTTATTTTATACATAGCAGTTTACAATAAGCTTTTGGGGGGGGGGAGTCAAAAAAGCCAAGAACTTGCCATCCTCACTTCCTGATTTTAGATTGGATGAGTGGCACAAATGAACTGTTTTTGCCGTTACACTTATTACATCATCACTAAAACCCGAAAAGAAGGGGACTAGTTAAATTCTTAAACATTACTTCCGGGGCTGTCCTAAAAGACCTTACTTAACCACTGTTATAATCTATATGATACACTCAATATAAGTGTTAAGGTTTCCCTAGGGTAGTAATATACTAAAGTGATCACTTAAATCTTAAAGAATATCAACTATGCATTAGTCATTTTACCTCTCAGTGTACTTACAAATAGATCAACAGGATATAAACCTGGGTTGTTTCCTTCTTTAGGAGATATTTCTTATTAATTCAATGATTAATTAATTAAACCACATGGAACAAATGGCCCTCCAAAAATGAAATGTAGTGGAAAAGAAAACAGAGGAAAGGAATCACGGTAAATTACATGGTGATCTACTCTTACTAGTGTTAGAAAAGCAAAGGAGAGTCTGAGTAACTTCAGTCTGACCACAATGGCCACTTGTTACACCTACCACCCACTACAATACCTCAGGCTCATTAGGAATTAAAAGAAACTCAGCAAGGAAAAGGACACATCTCAACCAGGCCTAAGGTCTCTACAATACACGCTGAGGAGCACAGGGAGCCACTGAAATGAGTACCCCCACCCCCAAGCTTTCGCTGCTGCCCAGGAGGCAAAGATCAAACGCCAGGGGCCAAGACAGTTCTACGGCCAGGGCAGTGACCCAGCTCGAGACAAGCCTGCCCCCGCCCCTGATCAAAGTGTCCGCGCCTAGAGGGGTGGGGTAGCTGCAGGGTGAGGAAGGCAAGGATAGGAGATAAGGGGACTAAGATGTTTCGACAGAGAAAAGGTCCCTTCGACTGGCGGATCGGGACGCGGCCCCGGGCCGAGAAGAGAGTCGCCCGCCGCCATGATAGGGCCGACCCTTCTGGGGGGCGTGACGCGGCCGGCCCGGAGCGCAGAACCGGCTCCCCTTTCCCCCCCCCCCCCCCCCCCGCGTGGGCCTCGGCCACAACTGCCCCCCGATACTCACGCTTTGTCCACCAGCTCCCGCACCTTCCACATGTTCAACATCTTGCCCGAGCGGGCCGGGCCTCCACCTCCCTCTCCTGTACCCCACGGGCCACGGAACACTTCCGCGCCGGGGCAGATCCAGGCCGGGGTTGCTGCCGCCGCCGCCGCCCGCCGCCTCAAACTCCCCCAGTCAGCTCCTTCTTTTGCCACGGCCGCCGCGCCGCCAGTGACACGTCGAGACGCGGGGGCAGAGGCGCTGCGTGGAGCGGAAATGCCTGACTTTCCGCCCGCTGCGCGCGGGGCACGCTGGGACTTGTAGTTCTCTGTGCGCCAAATTAGGCTGAAAGAGTTTCAGAGGAAGGGTAAAGTTAGGTTCTCCGGTAAAAGAGCTCTCCGGACTCTCTGCACCCCTACGCAGTAGTCATGTACGGATGTGAAAGTTGGGCCATAAAGAAAGCTGGGAGCCGAAGAATTGATTCTTTTGAACTGTGGTGTTGGGGAAGACTCTTGAGAGTCCTTTGGACTGCAGGGAGATCAAACCAGTCAGTCCTAAAGGAAATCAGTCCTGAATGTTCATTGGAAGGACTGATGCTGAAGCTCAAACTCCAATACTTTGGCCACCTGATGTGAAGAACTGACTCATTAGAAAAGACCCTGATGCTGGGAAACATTGAAGGCGGGAGGAGAAGGGGACGACATAGGATGAGACGGTTGGGTGGCATCACCAACTCGATAGACGTGAGTTTGAGCAAGCTCCAGGAGATGGTGGAGGACAGGGAAGCCAGCGGTCGCAAAGAGTCAGACACGACTGAGTGGCTGAGCAACAACAACAACAACAACAACAATGGCCAGAGGAACCTGCCAGGCTGCAGTCCGTAGGATCTCAGAATCGGAAACAAATGAAGTGACAGCATGCAAGCGATGACTATAAGAAGTATAATCGGCATATGTACTCCTCATTGACAGAAGTAATTATGTCTTTGGTTCCAAATGTCCAAATATACTTCCTGCCCTGGGCTTTAGTTTCCATCCTTGTAAATTGAAAAGGTTGTATCTTAAAACCTATTCCATTCTAATTCTACCATATAGTGTTCTTATATTTAGACAGATACTTGATATCCTTGTTAGATACTTACTATAAAGTTCAGAACCTTAGTTCACACTCCATGGGAAATTGTAGAAAAACAACACTACAACACTATGATGGGCCCAAGAATATACACCTGACAGGTGTATATTCTCAAAGTGTAGATATACACCTACACTGCATTCATTGTTTTATTGCAATGATTATTGTCACTTTATTTTTCACTTACACATTTTTTGACAATGTTCATGTTAGAGTCACAAGCACTCTTAAAGTTCATTTGGTCAAACTACTTAAATTTTACAGTTCTTTACATTCTACAAATTTTTATTGAACATTTTCTATCTGCCAGGAGTGGGGAAAAGGAGAAGGGGATGACAGAGGATGAGATGGTTAGATGGTATCACCAACTCAATGGACATGATTTTGAGTAAACTCCTAGAGTTGGTGATGGACAGGGAGGCCTGGCGTGCTGCAGTCCATGGGGTCGCAAAGAGTCAGACACAACTGAGTGACTGAACTGAACTGAACTGAAGGAGTGGGGAACACAGCTGGGAAGAAGACAGGCAAGGCCTCAGCTCTCTTGGATCCTAAAGGTCTTTGGAGGAAAACATAGTAATCAAGGGAACATTTAAGATAATTGCTGATAGAAAGTGCTTGACGAAAACAGAAGATAATGTTATAGAGAATGATGTTAGAGGAAAATAGTATTAGGAAATATTTAGGGCCTCTTTGAGGACAGGTTTTTTTTTTAGGGGGAGGTAGGGTCTTAGTTCCCCCACCTGGGATTGAACCCACCCCGCTGCAGTGGATGCATGGGAAGTCCCCTGAGGACATTTTATTTAAGCTGAAACTTGAATGATAAAAAGGAAATGGCAAAAAAAAAAAAACAACTTTTTTTTTTAATCTGCAAGAAAAGAATTTCTATTGAGTACTGATTCACAAAGGAGACGGGAAATTGATTGCTTCTAGTCATGAAGCTAGGTAAAAACAATCCCAAATCAAGAATTTAGAACACCTAACCCCTTAGTTAGTTCTTCAGGTCAAATCAGTTCCTCATACTGCATCCACTAAATAACTGGAAGGAGCTCTGGAAGATTTCCTGAGAAATCTGTATGCAGGTTCAGAAGCAACAGTTAGAACTGGACATGAAACAGCAGACTGGTTCCAAAACAGGAAAGGAGTACGTCCAGACTGCATATTGTCACCCTGCTTATTTAACTTATATGCAGAATACATCATGTGAAATGCTGGGCTGGATGAAGCACAAGCTGGAATCAAGCTTGCTGGAAGAAATATCAATAACCTCATATATGCAGATGACACCACCCTTATGGCAGAAAGTGAAGAAGAACTAAAGAGCCCTCTTGATGAAAGTGAAAGAAGAGAGTGAAAAAGTTGGCTAAAAACTCAACATTCAGAAAACTAAGATCATGGCATCTGGTCCCATCACTTCATGGGAAATAGATGGAGAAACAATAGAAACAGTGACAGACTTTATATTTTGGGGCTCCAAAATCACTGCAGAAAAGAAGAGAGTGAAAAAGTTGGCTAAAAACTCAACATTCAGAAAACTAAGATCATGGCATCTTGTCCCATCACTTCATGGGAAATAGATGGAGAAACAATGGAAACAGTGACAGACTTTATATTTGGGGGCTCCAAAATAACTGCAGATGGTAACTACAGCCATGAAATTAAAAGACACTTGCTCCTTGGAAGAAAAGCTATGACCAACCTAGATAGCATATTAAAAAGCAGAGATATTACTTTGCCAACAAAGGTCCATCTAGTCAAAGCTATGGTTTTTCCAGTAGTCGTGTATGGATGTGAGAGTTGTACAATAAAGAAAGCTGAGTACTGAAGAATTGATGCTTTTGAACGCTGGTGTGGGAGAAGACTCTTGAGAGTTCCTTGGACTACAAGGAGATCCAACCAGTCCATCCTAAAGGAGATCAGTCCTGAATGTTCATTGGAAGGACTGATGTTGAAGCTGAAATTCCAACACTTTGGCCACCTGATGGGAAGAACTGACTCATTTGAAAAGACCCTGATGCTGGGAAAGATTGAAGGCGGGAGGAGAGGGGGAAGACAGAAGATGAGATGGTTGGAAGGCATCACCGACTTGGACATGAGTTTGAGCAAGCTCCGTGAGTTGGTGATGGACAGGGAAGCCTGGCATGCTGGGGTCCATGGGGTCTCAAAGAGTCAGACAGGACTGAGCAACAGAATTGACTGACTGAGCTCTAGAAGGGCTTTCAGTAAGACTTCAGAATTTCACCAATACAAGTTGAAAGGATTGCCAGGCATAAAAGTACAAAAAGCACAAATCAGGTCGAAACTGTCTGAGAGCTTTGTCAGGTCAAAACTATCTGAGAGCTTTGTCAAGATAGGAGTGCTCAGACAGACAGAAGTAAAATGAGTTGAAGAGGTGGGTGGGGAGGCGCAAGTAAAGAGACAGGCAGAGAAATAGGGCTTTGAAATGAGAATTTTGTGTTTCATGTTGAATGGACTGTCCAGCTCAAGATTCGAAGGGTGGAATGTGGCCAGGGAAGATAAGAAGGAGAAACTGCTTTCCATAAATAAGAGCTCAGCAAGTTAACTTTCAAACAAGCAGGTCCAGGGTACACCAGCAGAAAGAGCCTGGCATGAAAATAACCGCCTTCCCTGCCCTAGGTCTGTTTACCCATTCATAGTAATTCATGATCAGCTTCACCAGAGTTACCCAGTGAGTACAATGTTGTTACCTGCTTTGCCTGCTCCGATAACAAGTTTGAAAGTGTCTAGACTTATTCCAATGTTGTCACCTATGGTCTGCTCACAGTTGACCAGTGCCATCTAGAATGTAACACCGAAAAACCTGCCTGTCTACCTTTGATTCAAGAGAGCCTTTAATAGAAGAACCAGACAAGGAGAGTTTGTTAAAAAGTGGTCTGGTCTCCAAAGAGTAATCATTTGCATTTTAACAAAGTGTTCCATTTTTACCCTTTATCTTGCAAGTTTGAGAGCAGTTTGCATAGTAACATAGTTGTGGCAATTTAAATGTGTCCACAGTAGAAAAATAAACAAGAAAATGTCCCACCTACCCCTCTTCAGGAAGACATATTTTTTACTAAATGGGCTTTTAGTGAGGCCAAACCAGCACAAGGTTTGAAAGCAAATGTACTCAGCAGTGTTACTTATGTGTGAGGAGCAATTTTAAGTATGCTTATCTTCTATAGCTGGCTCCTTGGTGTGTCCTTCAGGAGGAGTTTAATTCCTAGTACAGGGCTGCGGCGGCCATGGGAAGGCACCTCCCAGATCTTTCTTCAAGAGAACCCATTGAGGGGAGTGTGGATGGCCAACAGCTCCAGCAGCCACTTCTACTTCTTGGGAATCAGGCACAGCATTTATGCCAAGGCTGTGCTGTCAATGGGCTACTCCCAGGCAATGACTGAGCAAGGTGTTCTGGAGCCAGCCAATGCAAGACTCCTCTTCTGGGCCAGCAATTGCCTTTGGCTATCCACCCACCTGGCCCAGATTTCCTCAGTTTTGCTGCAACTGGACGGATTATCTTCCAACCCAGTCTTCCTTCCTTCTCCTTTCTCCCTTGACAGAACTTCTTGTAGTCTGAGACGCTCCCCATGTACTCGTGTTCTTTCTCCCATTTATCCTTTAATAAATCTCTAATCTACACTTCTAATGCCAGCTTGGCTTCTGCTTCTTGCAGTATCCAAACTGAAACAAGAGGCCAAGCGTTATACCTTGGTTTCAGTATTTGGCCCAGTGACTGTTGTTTTTGATCACACATAACTGCTCTTCTCTAGAAGTCAATATACTTGGTTTCTGATATTAATATGAAGGTTGCCATAAGAGCTAGGCAGATTATGTATTGTACAACCCCAGGGCCCCATTTATATGTAGTACCATGAACTGCCAGTCAGTTAACCACAGAGAGAAAGTATAAAGTAGTGGTTCAAGAGTGCAGGTTCTGTACTCAAACAAACCTAGGTCCAAATTCTGTATCTGCTATTCAGTAGCTTGGTCATTCTGGATAAGTTAAGTAAACTCATAAAGCATAGAGGTTGTGAATTAGAGCTCTGGAACCAGATTGCCTGGGTTTGAATCTTAGTTTTGCTACTTACTAGCTGTAAATATATGACTTTGGAATTATTTGATGTTTCACATACCTTAGTTGGTAAAGAATCTGCCTACAATGCTAGAGACTTGGGTTCAGTTCCTGGGTTAGGAAGATCCTCTGGAGAAGGAAATGGCAACCCACTCCAGTATTCTTGCCCGGAGAATCCTATGGACAGAGGAGCCTGGCAGGCTACAGTCCATTGGATTGCAAGAGTTGGACATGACTTAAGCATTATCTTTTCTTTTCTGTGACTTAGCTTTCTTATCGTAATGGGGAATAACAGAAACTCATCTTAAAAGCTTTCTCAGACAAGTAAATAAGCTAACGTTTAAAAATAACTTAGAATAAAATCTAACACAAAATAAACACTCAGTAAATGTTAGCAATCCTCCTGCTACTTGGGCTTCCCAGGTGTTGCTTGTGGTGATGAACCTGCCTGCCAATTCAGGAGATGTAAGAGACCCGGGTTCAATCTCTGGGTCAGGGAAACCCCTGGAGAAGGGCATGGCAGCCCACTCCACTATTGCCTGGAGAATCCCACGGACAAAGGAGCCTGGTGGGCTATGGTCCATAGGATTGCAAAGAGTCGGACACAACTGAAGTGACCTAGCACAGCACACTGCTGCTACTAATACTATTACTTCTGCTAGTAATCATATTAATCTGCAAAATTTACTCAGTATTACAAGTATTTAGTAAGCTCCTACTATGTTCTACACACTGTGCTAGGTGGTGAGGTGGTAGGCATATAGTCAGAGATAAAACAGACATATTAAACAAGCAAATAGATTTGGTAAACATAGTAAATTCAAAGTGATATGCTGAGGATTGAATGAGGTAATACATATAACTCATTTCACATTGTGTCCTGCATGCAGTAAGTCCTCACTAAATTCTACCTTATCATTATTATCAATCTGTTATGTGGATCTCTGGCTTCCTTGGTGGCTCAGATGATAAAGAATCTGCTTGCAATGCAGAAGACCCAGGTTTGATCCCTGGGTTGTGAAGATCCCCTGGAGAAGGGAATGGTAATCCACTCCAGTATTCTTGCCTGGAGAATTCCATGGACAGAGGAGATTGGCGGGGTACAGTCCATGGGGTTGCAAAGAGTCAGATAGGACTGAGCGATTAACACTTTCACTTTTTTTACTTATGTGGATCTCAACTTTTTCCTTATAATGAGGGGTTGGTCTATCAGAGTATCCTAAGCCTAACCAGACATCAGAATCCGTGCACAGCTTTCAAATTTCAGGTTCTCTTTCCTAACTTTTGAGTTCCTGATTCAGTGGGTGTACTCCCTATAATTTTGATCACAAATGACACAAACTCTCATAACCAGCTTAAGCAGAGTAAGAGAATTTATTGACCCAAGAGACAGAGGAGTTCAGAGATGGAATTTGCCTCAGGATCTTAGCAAATATGGTCAGAACTCTCTCTGATTTTTGTGTTCCTTTATTGCAGTTAAGTTTCTTCTAGTTGGCAGGAAATAGGGTAGTAGCATGTGGAGGATAGGTTCCATTTTTTTGATTAGGCAACCAACGGGAAAGAAACACTTCAGTCTTTCATCCACTGAGTCTAATAGCACAGGGAATGACTGACTGGCCCAATTTGGATCACGTACCTATCTTGCTGCCATGCATTGTGTGATTGCTAGCCCTAGGAGAACTGTGTAGAGTGAAGACCGAAAAGGTCTCTGAAGAAAGTGAAGAAAGCCATAGTTGTTTACATAGACAAAAGCAACAGTTATTAACGACTGTAAGTCTAAGGTAGGGTCTGTGTGAGTGCGTGCATGCTCAGTCTCTCAGTGGTGTCCATTTCTTTGTGACCCACCTGGACTGTAGCCCACCAGGCTCCTCTGTCCATGGGATTTTCCAGGCATGAATCTGCAATTAAAAAAACTTCATAGGTGATTTTGCCAGGACTTGGGACGCCTTGGGTTAGATGACACAGGTCCTTTCTAGTTCTGATTTTTTTTTTAATTTGGTCTACATTACAGAAAAGTTGGGTTGTGGAGAGCAAAAGAGAAAAGAATGCCATGGAGGATAACTGAAAAGAAAAGGAGGCAGTGAAGAAGGAAGGAGTTAACTGGAGCCACAGCATCATGCAGCAGGTAAGCTGGTAGCAGGGCATGCCCTTGCTAACTCTCAGTTCTGGTCTTCTTGGCTGAAATTCAGTTTCCTTTCAGGGCTGTCAGCAGGGCTCAGGTGGATCTATTCAGAGACCCTTGTAGGTGCTCTAAAGGGCTAACACATTTCAAGTCCTTCTGCAAGAGTGCGCAGGTGCTGGCAATAGTGAAATGGAGGCAGAGGTGCTCTTGGAATCCTTTTCCTGTCTTCTGGGGTGCTCTCTCTCCTTTTGTCCCCTGACCACAGGTGAGCCCAGAGTAGGTGCACTGTTTCTAGTGGCTGGATATCCGAAAACTCTTTTCACAGGAAGCCAAGGTGCCATCAATGAAGCAACTAGGTAGCTTGTAACTGTGGGAACTTATCTGACTGTCAAGTCAGATTCAGGAGTGACTGGGGTGGATATCAGAAAGGATGGGCTGGCTGGTTTCTGAGACAGAGTCTTTCTGGATAAAGTCAAGTGTCCTGGAAAAGCCCCCAGATGTCCAGACTTCACAGGATACTTTGCTGGTCCTTGAACTTTTATCAGTTCAGTAAAATAATTGTGCTCTAGAAAGAGCTCATTGCAGTGGATACCAAGAGTCCAACTGACAAACCGCTGCTCTTTAATAAACAGAATGAATGTGGCTAAAGACTGGGAGTAGGGCAAGAGGTCAGTCAGCACAAGTCATTCCTTTCTGGTAGAAAAGAGTTGACATTTGGTGTTTATTGGGCATCATGTGCAGTGGGGTTAAACAGATAACTAAAACCTGTTGTTATCCAAGGGGATTATAGTCTAATATGGAAGACAGACTCATAAACAAATAAGCAAAAGCACAGGAAGATATTTATTAGGCAGTATAATCATAGAAGAGAGGGAGTATGTGAGGATCAAGATGAAAAATTGCCCATGATTTCATAGTTGTTGGGTCTAGGTGATGGGTATGTAAGGATTCATTGTATTGTTAACTCAGTTTTTACATGTGACGTTTTCTCTTGTAAGAATGTTACTAAATGATGAACTATTTCCTATTGCAATTCATGCCAGGAATGTAAAGGTGTTTTAATACTAGGAAATTTATTAATGAAATGCAACAGAATAATATATCTAATTAAGAAAATGATATAAAATACTATAGCATTGTTAAAGCTTTAACTTTTGTGCCTGATTTTTAAAACTTTGGTAGAATTAGAATAAAAGATATTTTCTGTTAACAGTAAATTGTTGGTAATATTGGAGAAGGAAATGGAAACCCACTCCAGTGTTCTTGCCTGGAGAATCCCAGGGACGGTGGAGCCTGGTGGGCTGCCGTCTATGGGGTCGCACAGAGTCGGACACGACTGAAGTGACTTAGCAGCAACTTAGCAGCAGCATAATGGGGGAGGGGCAGGGAGGAAGGTCAGAGCACTGTCTAAGGTATCAGTAGAATTTGTTTTACACTGTAAAGCTGTGTGACACTGACTAAATTCCTGGTGCCCTTGTTGGAAAACGGGGCTGAAAAGAGTCCCTGACTCACAGGGCTGTTGTAGGCGGTGAATGAGACCAGTTCAGTTCAGCTCAGTCACTCAGTCGTGTGACTGACTGCATCATCAACTCTCGGAGTTTGTGTCCCGATGCCATCCTACCATCTCATCCTCTTGTTTAGGGTGGTGCCATAAGGGTGGTGTCATCTGCATATCTGAGATTATTGATATTCTCCCGGCAATCTTGATTCCAGCTTGTGCTTCATCCAGCCCAGCATTTCTCATGATGTACTCTGCATATAAGTTAGATAAGCAGGGTGACAATATACAGCCTTGACGTACTCCTTTCCCTACTTGGAACCTATCTGTTGTTTCATGTCCAGTTCTAACTCTTGCTTCCTGACCTGCATACAGATTTCTCAAGAGGCAGGTCAGGTAGTCTGGTATTCCCATCTCTTTCAGAATTTTCCACAGTTTGTTGTGATCCACACAGTCAAAGGCTTGGCATAGTCAGTAAAGCAGATATAGATGTTTTTCTGGAACTCTCTTGCTTTTTCGATGATCCAGCGGATGTTGGCAACTTGATCTCTGGTTCCTCTACTTTTTCTAAAACCAGCTTGAACGGATCATGTACTATTGAAGCCTGGCTTGGAGAATTTTGAGCATTACTTCACTAGCATGTGAAATGAGTGCAATTGTGTGGTAGTTTGAACATTCTTTGGCATTGCCTTTCTTTGGGATTGGAATGAAAACTGACCTTTTCCAGTCCTGTGGCCACTGCTGAGTTTTCCAAATTTGCTGACATATTGAGTGCAACACTTTCACAGCATCATCTTTTAGCATTTGAAAGGGCTCAACTGGAATTCCATCACTCCACTAACTTTGTTGGTAGTGATGCTTCCTAAGGCCCACTTGACTTCCCATTACGGATGTCTGGCTCTAGGTGAGTGATCATACCATTGTGAATATCGGGGTCATGAAGATCTTTTTTGTATAGTTCTGTGTATTCTTGCCACCTCTTATTAATAATATCTTCTGCTTCTGTTAGGTCCCTACCATTTCTGTCCTTTATTGAGTGCATCTTTGCATGAAATGTTCCCTTGGTATCTCTAATTTTCTTGAAGAGATCTCTAGTCTTTCCTATTCTATTGTTTTCCTCTATTTCTTTGCACTGATTGCTGAGAAAGGCTTTCTTTTCTCTCCTTGCTATTCTTTTGAACTCTGCATTCAAATGGGTATATCTTTCCTTTTTTTCTTTGCTTTTCACTTTTCTTTTCACAGCTATTTGTAAGGCCTCCTCAGACAGCCATTTTGCTTTTTTGCATTTCTTTTTCTTGTGGATGATCTTGATCCCTGTCTCCTGTACAGTGTCACGAACCTCTGTCCATAGTTATCAGGCACTCTGTCTATCAGATCTAATCACTTGAATCTAATTTGTCACTTCCACTGTGTAATCATAAGGGATTTGATTTAGGTCGTACCTGAATGGTCTAGTGATTTTCCCTACTTTCTTCAATTTCAGTCTGAATTTCACAATAAGGAGTTCATGATCTGATCTACAGTTAGCTCCCAGTTTTGTTTTTGCTGACTGTATAGAGCTTCTCCATCTTTGGCTGCAAAGAATATAATCAATCTGATTTCGGTATTGATCATCTGGTAATATCCATGTGTAGAGTCTTCTCTTGTGTTGTTGGAAGAGGGTGTTTGCTATGACCAGTGTGTTCTCTTGGGAAAATTCTATTAGCCTTTGCCCTGCTTCACTCTGTACTCCAAGGACAAATTCGTCTGTTACTCCAGGTATTTCTTAACTTCCTACTTTTGCATTTCAGTCCCCTATAATGGAAAAGGACATCTTTTTTGGGTGTTAATTCTAGAAGGTCTTGTAGGTCTTCATAGAACCATTCAACTTCAGCTTCTTCAGCATTCCTGGTTGGGACATAGACTTGGATTACTGTGATAGTGAATGGTTTGCCTTGAAAACAAACAGAGATCATTCTTTCATTTTTGAAATTGCATCCAAGTACTGAAGTTTGGACTCTTTTGTTGACTATCATGGCTACTGCATTTCTTCTAAGGGATTCTTGCCCACAGTAGTAGATATAATGGTCATCTGGGTTAAATTCACCCATTCCAGTCCATTTTAGTTCGCTGATTCCTAAAATGTCGATGTTCACTCTTGCCATCTTCTGTTTGGCCACTTCCAGTTTGCCTTGATACGTGGACCTAACACTCCAGGCTCCTATTCAATATTGCTCTTTACAGCATCAGACTTTGCTTCTATCACCAGTCACCTCTACAACTGGGTGTTGTTTTTCCTGTGGCCCCATCTCTTCATTCTTTCTGGAGTTATTTCTCCATTGATCTCCAGTAGCATATTGGGCACCTACCATCCTGGGGAGTTCATCTTTCAGTGTCCTATCTTTTTGCCTTTTCATACTGTTCATAGAGTTCTCAAGGCAAGAATACTGAAGTGGTTTGCCATTCCCTTCTCCAGTGAACCACATTTTGTCAGAACTCTCCACCATGACCCGTCCGTCTTGGGTGGCCCTATATGGCATGGCTCATAGTTTCACTGAGTTAGACAAGGCTCTGGTCCATGTGATCAGATTGGTTAGTGTTCTGTGATTGTGGCTTTCAGTCTGTCTGCCCTCTGATGGAGAAAGATAAGAGACTTATGGAAGCTTCCTGTTAGGAGAGACTGACTGAGGGGGAAACTGGGTCTTGTTCTGCTGGGCGGGGCCATGCTCAGTAAATCTTTAATCCAATTTTCTGTTGATGGGTGGAGCTGTGTTCCCTCCCTGCTATTTACCTGGGTGAACGAGATGGTATACATTAAATTCCTAGCACACTGATTGACTTGTAACAGATTAAATAAGATCTGTTATCATTGCTACACTGTTAGTATCCAGAGATCACAGGTGATGTGGAGAGGGTATTAGAATAGGTTCATTTTTAAAATAAATATACATTGCTATTTGGGCATTTATCCCATTGCCAAGAACTGTACTGTGAAAACAGACACTAATTCCTGTTCTCACAAAATTTAGTCTGAGGGAATAGGTGGATGTTAAAGAAATCATTCCTTGATAAACCTATCATTGTATGTGATTAAGAATGCTATAAGAGAAAAGAACAGGGTGGTCACAGCTAAAAGATCCCCTATTCTGCAACTAAGACCTGGTGCAGCCAAATAAATTAATTAAATAAATAAATAGTTTTTAAAAAGAAAAGGAAAAAAAACCAGAGTGCTGTGAGAGAATGTAATGGTGGTGTTTCCTTCAGGTGGGATAGAGAAAAGGGCCAGGAAAGACCTCTCTGGGAATGAGATATTTAAAGTGAAGGTGAAAATACAATTTTGAGTTAATGAGGTGGAGAGAGGAAGAGCACTCCAGACAGAAAGAACAGCCTGTGCCCAGGCCCAAGGCACCATGCAGCTTGGCTTGTTTCTGGATGTGAGAGAAGGCCCAGTGGTGGGAGCGGGGACAGGAAGAGTGATCAGAGATGAGCCGAGGAGGTGAGCAAGGCTGTGCTGGTGATTTTCTGGCTCAACTCATTTTTTCCATGGATTTCTCTGCTTTGCTCTGTGCCCTCCTGACTTCTGTGGAGTTCATCACCTGCATTCTCATGTGTCAAGTTAAAAACATGGCCTTTTAGATTTCTATCTGCATGCAACAAGAAAGTACAAACATGCTGTGGGTCACTTCCTTGTCACTTTATCTTCTTCCTGCTACAGCCCTGTTTCTCTGCTCTCCTTAAAGAAGGCTGTCTTCTTCATAAACAGGCTCCTTGTTGTTGCTTCTCAAGTCACAGTGGATCACTTCTTCCTTCTCAAAAACTCCTTCTCTCTTAGCTTTCATGACCCCATAGTCTTTTAGGCCTTCATGTCAGCTACTTCAGAAATCCTTTGTTCCTCTCCCTGGCTTGTAGACGTTGAAGGGTTCTTTAGGGCTTCTCTTGCACTGCCACTGCTGACCTTAATTATCTCTCACCTGAACTACTGCAAATGCCTCCTAATTTATTCCTCCAAGATCTTTTCAATGCTTATGTCAGACCATGTTACTACTTGCACAAAATACTTCACTGGCATACCATGACACTTAGAATCCAAACTTGAACTATAAGAGACTCATCTCTGGTCCAAACAGCCATATCCTAGAGGAAATACTGATATTCTGACCCTCCTATGGGTTAAAACTCGAGGCAACTTCTAAGAAAAAGGGTGACGGTAGACCATGGGTTTAGCAGGTACCCCTAATATCTGTCATTGATGGTGTAGCAGTGCCCTTTTATTAACACTTAAAAAAAAGTGTTTATTCTAGCCAATCCTTCCTAGACTAGGTATTCATTGTTATTGACTGGATTCTTGTAGCATTCTGGACTTTCAGTTGAAGTTTGGAAAGTTACCAAGGTTTAGTTCACAGTTCGTTTATAAACTCTCCCTTGCAGTAGGGTTACTTCTGCTACTCTTTTTCTTGATGTGTTGATTTGACTCAGTTCTTCTTTTTCATGCTAAGCATCTATTCTGGTGGCACCTTGTTATTATAGAAAAGGAGTGTTATGGGTTTTGTTTTGTTTGATTTGCAAGAAGTTTCCGATTATGGAAGCTGCTTTTCCTGTGTGTTAGCAGTTCTCTTAAATTATCATTTGAATCTGAAGGCTCTTTGTGGGTGTTATCTAAACTGAGTTCCTGTTGGGCAAGTATAGCATTAGAATTTCCTCATCTTTGACGATTCATCCTCAAAAGTAGTGGGTCACTGGTCTGGCCTGGGAAGCCTAAGAACTGACAGACACATGCAAACACCTATTGGGAGAGGAGGGAGTAGACAAAAAGACAGCAATGAGTATTATCTTTTCGAAGTACAGATTCATTTTCTTTCTTCAAAGTTTTCATTGGAAATGTTTTTATTGTTTTTTTTAATTTTCAACAGTAAAATATGTTCATGCATCCTTATATATCTATCATTTGAGTCAGTAATTCAAATACTAGATATGTATCCAAGAGAAATGGAAATCTACACCAAAATTCTTATGCAACAGAGAACTATATTCAATATCCTCTGATAAACCATAATAGAAAAGAATATAAAAAAGGATGTATGTGTATGTATAACTGAATCACTTCTCTGTATAGCAGATAGTAACATAACATTGTAAATCAACTATACTTCAATAAAAAAATTATTGTGGAAGAATGTTCACAGCAGCCTAATTCACAAGTCAAAATCTAGAAACAACCCAAATGTCCATTAGCAGGATATGGACAAATTGTAATATACCATTTGAATGGAATACAATTTAGCAACAAAAAGAAATGAACTACAAATATATACAACAATCTGGATGAATCTCATAGACACAGCAGTGAACAAAAGAAGCCAGACACAAAAATGTATGAATCCATTTATGTAAAATTCTAGAACAGTTTAAATTAATCTAAAGTGAAATAAATTAGGTCTGGTTGCCTAAGGTGAAAAGAAGGATGGGGACAGGAGAAATAAAAATGAAAGTGACGTATACTCATTTCAACAAGTGAAACAATCTAAAAATACATAAAGGAAATTTAATCTTTTTCCATTTGCTTTCACCCCACTAAGGTAATCTTGTTAAAGCATGATAGGTATTTTTCTACACTGTCTCCATGTTCATACAAATATAAACAAATTTATGTACACATATGTAAGTTTTGCTTTAGGATCATGCTATACATAATGCTTGCTTTTGAAAATATCTGCTTAATGGTATCTTATGAATATCCCTCCAGTTCAATAAATACAGATCTAAATCATTCTTTTTGATACAAGTGTGATTCCTTGTCAATCACACTTAATGTGAATGTCCCATAATTTATTGAACTATTTTCTTATTGGTGGATAATCAGGTTGTTCCTACTTTTTATTTTTGCCACTGTAAACAGTATTGCAATAAAATAGACCTTTGTACATCCATCTTTACATATGGTGGTTAGAATAGATTCTCAAAAGTGGGACCAGGGAAAGATATGTTTCATATTTTGTTTTGTTTTTTTTTAATTTAAGAATGTTGGCAAATTGTGTACCAAAGAGAGGACAGCAGTTCTTACTCTCACCAAGCAACATATTGAAAAGCCCACTTTGTCACATCCTCATCAGCACTAGATGCTATTGTTCTTTACAATTTTTGCCAATTGTATTGATAAAAATATGTTGCCTTAATTTCGAATTACTTCTAACTGTGGGAAAAAATATGCTTTCATACCTTATATAAAAGTCCCTTTTAACTTCCCTCCCATTTTTTAGTCCTGGTTCTTCTTGGGCAGTATGGCTCACACCCATCAAAGTTGTACTTTCTCCAGCAATCCCACTGCTGGGCATACACACCGAGGAAACCAGAATTGAAAGAGACACGTGTACCCCAATGTTCATTGCAGCACTGTTTACAATAGCCAGGACATGGAAGCAACCTAGATGTCCATCGGCAGACAAATGGATAAGGAAGCTGTGGTACATATACACAATGGAATATTACTCAGCCATTAAAAAGAATACATTTGAATCAGTTCTATTGAGATGGATGAAACTGGAGCCCATTATACAGAGTGAAGTAAGCCAGAAAGAAAAACACCAATACAGTATACTAATGCATATATATGGAATTTGAAAGATGATAACGATAACCCTATATGCGAGACAGAATAAGAGACACAGATGCATAGAACAGTCTTATGGACTCTGAGGGAGAAGGTGAGGGTGGGACGTTCTGAGAGAATAGCATCGAAACATGTATATTATCGTATGTGAAACAGAACACCATTCCAGGTTTGATGCATGAGACAAATGCTCAGGGCTGGGGCATTGGGATGACCCAGAGGGATGGGATGGGGAGGGAGGTGGGAGGGGGGTTCAGGATGGGGAACACATGTAAACCCATGGCTGATTCATGTCAATGTATGGCAAAAACCACTACAATATTGTAAAGTAATTAGCCCTCAACTAAAATAAATAAATTTATTTAAAAAAAAAAAAGTTGTACTTTCAAGACTTCCCTGGTGGTACAGTGGATAAGAATCCACCTGCCATTGCAGGGGACATGGGTTCAATCCCTGGTCTGGGAAGATTCCACATGCCACAGGAGACTAAAGCCCATGCACCACAACTACTGAGCCCGAGGGCCTAAAGCCTATGCTCTGCAACAAGGGAAGCCCTGCAATGAGGGGTCTGTGTGCCGCAACAAAGAGTAGCCCCTGCTCACCACAACTAGAGAAAGCCAGAGAGCAGCAACTAAGACCCAGCGTAACCAAAATAAATAAATAAACTTTAAAAATCATACTTTCAGGTATATTGGGAGATGAGAGGAAGCACGCATGGCAGGGAAGGAGCTGTTCCCATTCTCTCTGTTTTTCTTCTACTTCAAATATCCAGCCTAGTGGGACAAATGAAATGAGTGCTCTACCCAGAGATATGAAAGCAATTCCAAGCTGTAGCTCTGTGGCCCGGGGCAGAGACACCACTCTTTCTGGTGAAACAGAACTCAAAAGGGTTTATTTCAAGAGAATGAAGTCAATGAACGATTCATGGAGTCAAGGTCAGGGTTAAGGGTATTAATAAGGATGTCGAGTATTTGGGGCTAGCAGCAGTGAGGACCCATTACTATCAGTTTCAGTTGTCTGTTGCTATGTAACAGACTACCCACAACTTAGTGACTTAAAAAAATAACCACCATTCATTTGCTCACAGTTATTCAGTTTGAGCAGGCGTTGGTAGAAATGGCTTATCTCCACTCTCTACTTGATAGAGTTGGCTGGGGAAATTCACCTGGAGCTGAGTGAGGATCCAAGATGGGTGCATTCATACATCCAGTGCCTCTGTGCGGGACTGGTGAGTGTTGGGCTAGGCCTATCTCTCTTTCTCTCCTTATTTAATAATTTAGCCTGAGCGCTTATTAGGTGGCTGGGTCCCAGGAAAGTCAAAGTGGAAGCTGCCGGGCCTCTTAAGGACTTACCCCAGAACTGACAGAGCATAACATTTGCCACATTCTTCTGGTCAAAGCAAGTCAAAAGGCAAGTCCAGTTTCAAGGGGAGGTGAACTAGATCCTACCTATCAAGAGGAGGATCAGTAAGAACATAAAGGGTTGAAATGAATCATTGTTAGCTATCTTCTCAGAGAATCTTCCTTTCTTCCTTGTTGGCTCAGATGGTAAAGAATCTGCCTGCAATGCAGGAGACCCGGGTTCAGTCTCTGGGTCAGGAATATTCCCTGGAGGAGGAAATGGCAGCCTACTCCAGAATTCTTGCCTGGGAAATCCCATGGACAGAGGGACCTGACAGGCTTCAGTCCCTGGGATTGCAGAGTTGGACAAAACTGAGCAACTAACTCTTTTGGATAATTTACCACTCGTGCTTTGGTATAAAAAGTCAGAGGAAGAAAGTAGAATTTCCAATGAGATTTGGCACTGTGGAGAAAGTCTATTTTACAGGAGATGTAGTAGCTGAAATCTGCCAGAACTGTAAGGTCTTAGGCAGGGAGAAGAAATACCCTGATCTGTCTCTTCTTGCTGCCTGTTTACTGCTTGTAAAAGGGAGTCTGGTTTATACCATCCACAGACATGCACCCCACCTCTCCAGAAGCAGATCAGAAAAGGCTAGTGAATAGATTAGGGATGGGAAGGCCCTTGAAGACAAACAGCATGCTTTTTATTATCCATTTTTCATATTAGAATATGAGTTTAATCAATGGAGAAGAACATCCATCTTGATCATGATGGATTCCCTGGGTCTAAAAAGTATCTGGCACCTCAATAAAATATGTTGAATGAATTGAGTTCATTTATCTGAAAAGGAGTCATAAACTTGACCTTGCTTCTTTCTGATACTGCAGAGGAAACATCTGAAAGATGGCAAGATGGAGGTTAATAAGAAATGAGATGAGCTTGGTCCTAATACCATAGCTTCACTTTGGGGCTGGTCATGGTATAAGCATGATGCAGATTTCCTAGAGACTGAAGTGGAGTGCTCCTAGAATACTTGTAGAGTCTTAACAGCCAAACTGACCTCCCTGGTGGTTTTCTGAACGTTATTCTTTTCTTACTGGGTTCCCTGATGATGGTTTTCATGTGTGCTAAGTCATTTCAGTCATGTTCAACTCTGCAAATCTATGAACTGTAGCCTGCCAGGCTTACTCTGTTCATGGAATTCTCCAGGCATGAATACTGGAGTGGGTTGCTATGCCCTCCTCCAGGGGATCTTCCCAACTCAGGAATCAAACCTGCCTCTCTTAAGTCTCCTGCATTAGTTGGCAAGTTCTTTACCATTTGTGCCACCTGGGAAGCCCCAGGTGATGGGTTTAGATTCCGTGAATTAAGTGATTTATTTGTTTTCCTTAATGTGGTGCTTATAAGAAGCTGCAAGTTATTTTTTTTAATTGAGATATAATTCACGTAACATAATATTTGGTCTTCTAATATATGAATTCAGTGATTTTTAGCATATTCACATTTGTTGCTGTTGTTCAGTCACTCAGTCATGTCTGACTCTTTGTGACCCCATGACTGCAGCATGCCAGGCTTCCCTGTCTTTCACTATCTCCTGGAGTTTGCTCAGACTCATGTACTTTGAGTCAATGATGCCATCCAACCATCTCATCCTCTGTAACCTACTTCTCCTCCTGCCTTCAATCTTTCTCAGCATCAGGGTCTTTTCCAATGAATCGGTTTTTCGCATCAGGTGGCCAGAGTATTGGAGCTTCAGCTTCAACATCAGTCCTTCCAATGAATATTCAGGGTTGATTTCCTTTAGGATTGACTAGTTTGATCTTCTTGCTGTCCAAGAGAACCTCAAGAGTCTTCTCTTGAGAGTCTTCTGTTGCTCACAGTTCAAAAGCATCAATTCTTCGGCACTCAGCCTTCTTTATGGTCCAATTCTCACATCCATACATGACTACTGGAAAACTATAGCTTTGACTATCCAAACCTTTGTTGGCAAAGTGATGTCTCTACTTTTTAATACACCATCTAGGTTTGTCATAGCTTTTCTTCCAAGGAGCAAGCATCTTCTAATTTTATGGCTGCAGTCACTGTCAGCAGTGATTTTGGAGCTCAAGAAAATAAAGTCTGTCACTGTTCCCATTGTTTCCCCATCTATTTGCCATGAAGTAATGGGACTGGATACCATGACCTTAGTTTTTTGAATGTTTAGTTTTAAGCCAGCTTTTTCACTCTTCTCTTTCACCTTCATCAAGAGGCTCTTTAGTTCCTCTTTGGTTTCTGCCATAAGGGTGGTATCATCTGCATATCTGAGGTTATTGATATTTCTCCTGGCAATCTTGATTCCAGCTTGTGCTTCATGCAGCCTGACATTTCACATGATGTACTCTGCATATAAGTAAAATAAGTAGGGTGACAATATACAGCCTTAATGTCCTTCTTTCCCTATTTGGAACCAGCTTGTTCCAAGTCCAGTTTCTAACTGTTACTTCCTGATCTGCATACAGGTTTCTCAAGAGGCAGGTCAGATGGTCTGGTATTCCCATCTCGTTAAAAATTTTCCATAGTTTGTTGTGATCCACACAGTCAAAGACTTTAAAAGCATAGTCAATAAAGCAGAAATAGATGTTTTTCTGGAATTCCCTTGTTTTTTCTATGATCCAATGGATGTTGGCCATTTGATCTCTGGTTCCTCTGCCTTTTCTAAATCCAGCTTGAACATCTGGAAGTTCCCAGTTCATGTACTGTTGAAACTTAGCTTGAAGGATTTTGAACATTACCTTGCTAGCATGTGAAATGAGTGCACTTGTGTAGTAGTTTGAACATTCTTTGGCATTGTCCTTCTTTGGGATTGGAATGAAAACTGGCCTTTTCCAGTCCTGTGGCCACTGCTAAGTTTTCCAAATTTGCTGGCATATTGAGTGCAGCACTTTTACAGCATCATCTTTTAGGATTTGAAATAGCTCAACTGGAATTCCATTACCTCCACTAGCTTTGTTTGTAGTGATGCTTCCTAAGGCCCACTTGACTTCCCATTCCAGGATGTCTGGCTCTAGGTGAGTGATCATACCATTGTGATTATCTGGGTCATGAAGATCTTTTTTGTATAGTTCTGTGTATTCTTGCCACCTCTTCTTAATATCTTCTACTTCTGTTAGGTCCCTACCATTTCTGTCCTTTATTGAGTGCATCTTTGCATGAAATGTTCCCTTGGTATCTCTAATTTTCTTGAAGAGATCTCTACTCTTTCCCAATCTATTGTTTTCCTCTATTTCTTTGCATATTCACGTTCCACTGTGTAATTCCTGAACATTATCATTAAACCTGTATTTATTAGCAGTCACTTACCATCTCCCTCTCCTCTCAGCCCCTGGCAACCACTAATATACTTTCTGTCTCTGTGCGTTTGCCTACTGTGGGCATCTTATATAAATGGAATCATGTGATATGTGATCTTTTGTGTCTGGCTTCTTAAACTAAGCATGATATTTTCAAGGTTCATTCATTTATGGCATATATCAGTTCTTCATTTCTCTTTCATGGCTGAATATTATTCTATTTTATGAATATGCCATATTTTGTATATCTATACATCAGTTGCAGAGAAGGCAATGGCATCCCACCCCAGTACTCTTGCCTGGAAAATCCCATGGACGGAGGAGCCTGGTAGGCTGCAGTCCATGGGGTCGCTAAGAGTCGGACACGACTGAGCGACTTCACTTTCACGCACTGGAGAAGGAAATGGCAACCCACTCCAGTGTTCTTGCCTGGAGAATCCCAAGGACGGCGGAGCCTGGTGGGCTGCCGTCTATGGGGTCGCACAGAGTCGGACACGACTGAAGTGACTTAGCAGCAGCATACATCAGTTGATGTACATTCTTTCTGCTTTTTGGCTACTTTGAATGACTGTAATGTGAACATTTGTGTACAACCTTTTGTGTGTACATATGTTAATTTCTTGAGTATAAACCCAGGAACAGAATTGCTGAGTCACATGACACTTCTCTGTTAATCTTTTTGAGAAACTGAGAGTATTTTCCAAAGTGGCTGCACTATTTTACATTCCTACCAGCAATATATGGAGGGTTTGTTCACATTCTCTTTAAGACTTGATTATAGCCATCCTAGTAGGTACAAAGTGGTACCTTGTTGTGGTTTTGATTTGTGTTTCCCTGGTGGCTAATGACGTTGAACATCTTTTTATGTGCTTATATGCCATTGTTTATCTTTTTTGAAGAATTATGTATTCAAGTCCTTTGCCCATATGTTCATTGAATTTTTTGTCTTTTTATGGTTAAGTTGTAAGATTTCTTTGTATATTCTAGATATAAGTCCCTTATTAGCTAGATGATTTGCAAATACTTTCTCCCATTCTATGCATTATCTTTTTACTTTCTTGATATTGTCTTCAGAGATAATGTCCTCTGAAGCACAACATTTAAAAATTTTGATAAAGTCCAACTTATCAATGTTTTCTTTGGTTACTTGTCCTTTTGGTGCTGATCCTAAGAAGGTATTGATGATTCCAGGGTCCCAAAGCTCTACCTCTGTATTTTCTTCTAAGAGTTCTGTAGTTTTAGCTCCAAGATTCAGGCCCTTGATTCTTTTTGAGCTAATTTTGTATAATGATGTAGGGCCCAATTTCATTCTTCATGTGTGAATATCCAGTTGTCCCAACACCATTTGTTGAGAATATTATTCTTTCCCCAATGACATATTTTAGTTAATTGATGATAACTCTCAGAAGTTATTCCTAATGTCAATAATAACATCTAGAATTATTTTTTTGCTGGCTCCTAGTTTCCATAAGGAATTTTTGTCTCCTCCAATTTGAGTACTTTTCTTTCAGAGGTCATTCCAGGATCTCAGACTTGTATTCTTTTTTCCCCATGTCTACCTTTTAATTTTTATTTTATTGTTTTATTGGGATATAGTTGCTTTACAATTTTGTGTTAGTTTCTGCTGTACAGTGAAGTCAATTGGTTATACACATAAGTATATCCACTCTATTTTAGATTTCTTTCCCATTTAGGTCACCACAGATTATTGATTAGAGTTTCCCGTGCTATACAGCACGTTCTCATTAGTTGTCTATTTTATACATCATAGTGTATATATGTCAGACTTGTATTCTGGATTAACACCCACTAAAGGAGGTGGCTGAGGAAAGACAATGATGTAAGTTCCAGGCCGAGTCTGAAAGCCCAAGAGCCAGGAGTTCTGATGTCGCAGGCAGGAGAAGAAGGATATTCCAGCTCACAGGTAGAGATAGTAAATTTACCCTTCCTCCACTTTTTTGTTTTATTTGGGTCCTCAACAGATTTGATAGTGTCCACCCACATTGAGGAGGGCCATCTGCTTTACTCAGTTCACCAATTCAAATGTTCACCTCTTCTGGAAACACCCTCAGAGACAGTCACAGAAGCAGTGTTTTACCAGCTATCTGGGCATTCTTTAGCCCAGTCAAGTTGATGCATAAGATTAACCATCACAAGGATTAAATGAGTTTTAATAGATGCCTATAGAACTATACATTAGGGGAATAACCGAAATGCTTTACAGGTATAAAGAAGGCAAACGTCAATGTTTTGGCAAGAGCTGGACTAGGCTGTCTGAAAGCAAGCTTTGCACTTTAATTAGCTGGGTGACCTTGCCCAATCACTTAAATTTTCAATTTCCTGTTCTACTGAATGCAACTAATAATGCCAAGTCTAATGACCTTTCTGCATTATTGTGAGACTGAAGCAATGTAGTTGGTGTAAAAGTGCTTTGGAGAACTTATTATTCTGTGCATTGCTTTCATTCTAAAAACTGACCTTGAATTGTTTATAGTACCCAGTTAGCCCCAAATAATGTTTACCATAATAAAACGTTAACGCGAGATTTCTTACCACTTAGCTGGGTAAGGGCCAAGCCCTGGTACTTACCTCAGAGAAAGTAGTTATACAGCATTTATTAACAACCAAGCCCTCAGGGATCTCTCAAATACTTTTGGTGCTGGGGTAAAATGTAACTGAGTAATATCAACCACAGTCTTTTACTGATGTCTTAGAATACAGAGGAAGTATGTTTTTTAACAAAGTCTCAGATGACCTTATTTATATTGTGGGGCTGGAAGACCTAAGCCTTCATACCCTTGCCGACATACTTCCTCTCCACCCCAGACAGTTATGGAGAGGAAGATGGTTTGCTTAAGGAAAACGTACTGAGGGGAGGGGGCAGTGAACCCAATCAAGGAACCACAGTAATTCAGAGTACTGACTCCAGTGTTGAGAAAGATACATTTGCAAATTATGAAGCATTTTGGTACAGTTCTTTGTAACCCGATGGAGTGGTTTAGATTTAACTGCCTCTGATGGTTAATGTTAAGCTTAGGGAGATACAGGTAGATTCAACAGTTATTGACAGGCCGAGATAGAAGATCTTTAACTGTCACCTATCATGTCAGAGAGACACCAAAGAGGGCTGGATACCTGGAATACCAACATCCCACTCCCCTACTGCCCTCTTCCTCAACTTCTGAGTGTTATGCCAGACTGTGTAACTCAGAATTTGAGACGTTTTCCCTAGTGGCAACCCACTCCAATATTCTTGCCTGGAAATTTGCATGGACAGAGGAGCCTGGCAGGCTACAGTCCGTGGGGTCGCAAAGAGTCAGACATGACTGAACATGAACACACTCCCTAGTGAAAGGTTGGGGAAGAGGTAAGACCCTGGGTCAAGAACAGTCCCTGTAAGGAAAGGTGGCGTTTTCTAGAGATTGGGAGAGAAGAGAGCTGTTTTCTCATATGAGAATATGAGGGTCCAGAAACAACGTTAGGATCTGGGGGGTTTCCAGGAAGGAAATTCCCTTTCTGAAGGGTTTAACCTTAGATGCTTTTCCTTTTAACCACAGACAGCTTTAGTTAGTATTTAGTTTTATACTATTTCCCTCACACTCTGTAATTCCATTTGGCTTCTGCCAACTCTTTAGTAAACTTTGATACACAGCTTCTTATCAGCTGTGCCTCAATTTCCTTATCTGTAAATGGAGATAATATCTACCTCTTAGGTGAGGATTAAATTAATTAATACATGTTAATTCACAAGTTAAATTAGGATACCAAGCAGCATTTGGTTCATAGAAATGCTTAGTATTTGTACACTGTTGTGACTGTTATTACCATACCTTCTCCTCTTCCTCTTCTTGGAGGCCTTTCAGATATCCAAAGAGGCCAGAGCAACTTCCATTTTTTGAGGCTGCCATTGTATTAAAAAACAAGGAAATTACAAAATATGATTGCAAAATATTGGTATGCTTTAAACATCTACATATCACAAATTAGTGATTTGCAACACACACATGCAAAATACAAGCAATGAAACTGTGCTCTTACCAGGGTAATTACCTGGTATACAAATTGCATACTATGGATGCTGTAGCTCAGGGGTTGGATACAAACCTAAAGCGGAAAGGCAAGGCAAACATCAGTATCTCCCAGTCCTGTCAGCCATTTTCTATCTTTATATGTAATCCCATTTAGAAAAGTCTGTAAAGGAAAACATTAGTCCTTTCATAAATGAGATGTCAGACCAAAAGGCCTCTATGTATCCCTGTACTCCCAATCCATTGTGTTTGATTCGAGGCAGATTCATAAAGAGAAAGTAAAGACTCTCTCTCCCCGGACTCCTCCCATCACCTTTGCAAATAGAGAAGTGGCCAGAGAACAAGCAGCTTGAAGGAGCAGTAAAGCACGTGATTCTGGAAGGGACAAATCATTAGTGTCCACCTCCATCTCAACTTTTTCCCTAACCTTCATGAGGGAGATAAAAATCTAGTTCAGTTCAGTTCAGTTCAGTTGCTCAGTCATGTCCGACTCCTTGAGACCCCATGAACTGCAGCACACCAGGCCTCCCTGTCCATCACCAACTCCCAGAGTCCACCCAAACCCATGTCCATTGAGTTGGTGATGCCGTCCAACCATCTCATCCTCTGTCGTCCCCTTCTCCTCCTGCCCTCAGTCTGTCCCAGCATCAGGGTCTTTTCCAATGAATCAACTCTTCACATGAGGTGGCCAAAGTATTGGAGCTTCAGCTTCAACATCAGTCCTTCCAATGAACATCCAGGACTGATTTCCTTTAGGATGGACTGGTTGTATCTCCTTGCAGTCCAAGGGACTCTCAAGAGTCTTCTCTAACATCACAGTTCAAAAGCATCAATTCTTCTGCACTCAGCTTTCTTTACAGTCCAACTCTCACATCCATACATGACTATTGGAAAAACCATAGCCTTGACTAGACAGACCTTTGTTGACAAAGTAATGTCTCTGCTTTTTAATATGCTCTCTAGGTTGGTCATAACTTTCCTTCAAAGGAGTAGGCATCTTTTAATTTTATGGCTGCAATCACCATCTGCAGTGATTTTGAAACCCTCTCCAATAAAGTCAGCCACTGTTTCCCCACCTATTTGCCATGAAGTGATGGGACTGGATGCCATGATCTTAGTTTTCTGAATGTTGAGCTTTAAGCCAACTTTTTCACTCTCCTCTTTCACTTTCATCAAGAGGCTCTTCAGTTCCTCTTCACTTTCTGCCGTAAGGGTGGTGTCATCTGCATATCTGAGGTTATTGATATTTCTCCTGGCAATCTTGATTCCAGCTTGTGCTTCATCCAGCCCAGCGTTTCTCATGATGTACTCTGCATATAAGTTAATCTAGGGTGAGAGAGAAACTGACATTCTAGTAGCTTGAGTAATGCCTGGTTGTGTAGAATCACCGGTGAGCCAGGCTTCAGTTTCAAGGGCTGATCCTTTCATTGTTACCTGTCTTGATGGAGATCTTTTAAAAATGGAGTCTACTTCCCCGTGTTATTAAAAAGAGTGTAGTGAAAATAAAAATGGAACCAAAGCATATGCTACAAATGAAAAAGATGGATGCCATTTTATTTGAGATAACATGTGCGTATGAATCATGCCTGAAGAGTTTTATTTTGGCAGAAAGGAATACCTAGAAACTCATAGCATAAGGTAAAGAATGCACATATATTTTTCACACTATCTCTGTTTTCTTTATACTTTTCAATTTGGTGTTATAGCTCTATGTATATTACTATAGAGGTAAAAAAAAGGCTTGGTATTCATTACTGTAAAAATGAGCCTGCAGGAACTTCCCTCATGGTCCAGTGGCTAACAGTCCTTGCTCCCAATGCAGAGGGCTTGGGTATGACCGCTGATCAGGGAACTAGATCCCACATACCACAATTAAGAGTTTGCATGCGCAGCTAAAGATCCTGCATGCTGCAACTAAGACCCAGCACAGCCTAATAAATAAATATGTAAATTTAAAAAATGAACCTGCAGAAGAAATATGACTATAAACATTTCTTTTGTATGAGGACCATTTAGTGTGCTTTAAAAAAAAAAATAAAGAAAGAATACCAGTAGAAGACAAAGCAAGGGAAGCTCTTAAAACACATTTCCATAAGAACAAAGAAAGAAAACAAAGTTTGATTTCCAGATAATAAAAGACCACTCCCTCTTGACTCAAGTTTTGGCCATTATCTCATTCTATTTTGAACCCCCAGAGGCAGAGTGGTGTAAGGGAAAGGGGATATATATAGTAGATCTAAGTCCTGGGTGCTGGTTTGTCTCAGGTCCTTACCAACTTAATGGTTTCAAGCATCTCTGAATCTTGGATTCCCTCTTTGTAAAATGACCCAATATGTCCCCTGCTCCAGGAATATTATAAAGATGAAAAGCAGTAGAAATTTGTGACTATGCATGTAGATGGATGATGTTGCCTAGTCCTTGTCTTGAAATCTTTCTATTACTCAAGAAAGGGCAGTTGCTATCAAATGTTAGTCACATTTTATTTCCAATTGCTTCCCTTAGTATGTTGATCTTCCCTGTTTCCATCTCAGTTGTTTGGCTCTTGCCCAGTGGGATACGTGGTATGACCACCCATTCATTCATTCATTTACAGTTTGCTTTATACACCTTTAATTATGGAAAACTTAAAACATACCTAGAAGTAGAGAGCATGGTATTCATCACCCATTTATGAGCATTAACTCATTGCTGCTCTGTGTGCTTCCTTCCCCCTGAATTATTTTAAAATAGATCCCTGACATCATATACCAGTTGGTGAAGTGGTAAAGAATCTGCCTGCCAAAGCAGGAGACACAAAAGAAGTGTGTTCGATCTCTGGGTTGGGAAGGTCCCCTGGAGTAGGAAATGGCAACCCACTGTGGTATTCATGCCTGGAAAATCCCATGGACAGAGGAGTCTGGTGAGCTACAGTCCATGGGGTCACAAAGGGTAGGACAGGACTGAGCACACACTCACTTGACACCATATTAAGTAAATAAGTAAGTTCAGTTGTTCAGCTGTGTCCGACTCTTTCCAACCCTGTGGACTGCAGCATGCCAGGCTTCCCTGTCCATCACCAACTCCCAGAGCTTGCTCAAACTCATGTCCATTGAGTCGGTGATGGCATCCAACCATCTCATCCTCTGTTGTCCCCTTCTCCTGCCCTCAATCTTTCCCAGCATCAGGGTCTTTTCCAATGAGTCAGTTCTTCTCATCAGGTGGCCAAAGTATTGGAGCTTCAGCCTCAGCATCAGTCCTTCCAATGAATATTCGGGACTAATTTCCTTTAGGATTGACTGAATCTACTGACATGACATGAATCTAATGAATCTAACATCATGACACATGACACCGTATTACCCATATGTAAATAAATATTTCAAAATGTATCTCTAAAAGACAAAAATTGTTTTAAAAATATAACCACAATAATTATCACACCTAAAAACAATTCCTTAATAATGTAGAAAATTGCAGAATTGGTTAATATTCAAATTTCCCAATTGTCTCACAAAGAGGTCCTTTAAAAAATTGCTTGGTTTAATTGAGATCCATAGGAGGCACATAGATAGCATTTGATTCATGTATTTCTCAGGTCTCTGATACTCTATGGGTACCTTTCTTCCTCTTTTCTTTTGTCTTTGCAGTTTATTTGTTGCAGAAGTAAGTCAGTTGGAGTTTTCCAAATTCTGAATGTGGTGGATTGTGTGTATGTGTGTTAGTCATTCACTTCAGTTCAGTTCAGTCGCTCAGTCGTGTCTGACTCTTTGAGACCCCATGAACTGCAGCACGCCAGGCCTCCCTGTTCATCACCAACACCCGGAGTCCACCCAAACTCATGTCCATTGAGTTGGTGATGCCATTTAACCATCTCATCCTCTGTCGTCCCCTTTTCCTCCTACCTTCAGTCTTTCCCAGCATCAGGGTCTTTTCAAATGAGTCAGCTCTTTGCATGAGGTGGCCAAAGTATTGGAGTTTCAGCTTCAACATCAGTCCTTCCAATGAACAGCCAGGACTGATTTCATTTAGTATGGACTGGTTGTATCTCATTGCAGTCCAAGGGACTCTCAAGAGTCTCCTCTAACACCACAGTTCAAAAGCATCAATTCTTCAGCACTCAGCTTTCATTATAGTCCAACTCTCACATCCATACATGACTACTGGAAAAACCATAGCCTTGACTGGATGGACCTTTGTTGGCAAAGTAATGTCTCTGCTTTTTAATATGCTCTCTAGGTTGGTCATAACGTTCCTTCCAAGGAGTAAGTGTCTTTTAATTTCATGGTTGCAATCACCATCAGCAGTGATTTTGGAGCCCCCCAAAATAAAGTCAGCCATTGTTTCCACTGTTTCCCCATCTATTTGCCATGAAGTGATGGGACCAGATGCCATGATCTTAGTTTTCTGAATGTTGAGCTTTAAGCCAACTTTTTCACCCTCCTCTTTCACTTTCATCAAGAGGCTCTTTAGTTCCTCTTCACTTTCTGCTATAAGGGTGGTGTCATCTGCGTATCTGAGGTTATTGATATTCCTCCTGAAAATCTTAATTGCAGCATGTGCTTCATCCAGCTCAGCGTTTCTCATGATGTACTCTGCATATAAGTTAAATAAGCAGGGTGACAACATACAGCCTTGACGTACTCCTTTTCCTATTTGGAACCAGTCTGTTGTTCCATGTCCAGTTCTAACTGTTGCTTCCTGCCCTGCATACAGGTTTCTCAAGAGGCAGGTCAGATGGTCTGGTATTCCCATCTCTTTCAGAATTTTACAATTTATTTTGATCCACACAGTCAAAGGCTTTGGCATAGTCAGTAAAGCAGAAATAGATGTTTTTCTGGAACTCTCTTGCTTTTTCAATGATCCAGGGAATGTTGGCCATTTGATCTCTAGTTCTTCTGCCTTTTCTAAAACTAGCTTGAACATCTGAAAGTTCATGGTTTACGTATTGCTGAAGCCTGGCTTGGAGAATTTTGAGCATTACTTTACTAGCATGTGAGATGAGTGCAATTGTGCGGTAGTTTGATCATTCTTTGGCATTGCCTTTCTTTTGGGATTGGAACAAAAACTGACCTTTTCCAGTCCTGTGGCCACTGCTGAGTTTTCCAAATTTGCTGACATATTGAGTGCAGCACTTTAACAGCATCATCTTTTAAGATTTGAAAAAGCCCAACTGGAATTCCATCACCTCCACTAGCTTTGTTCATAGTGATACTTCCTAAGGCTCACTTGACTTCACACTCCAGGATGTCTGGCTCTAGGTGAGTGATCATACCATTGTGATTACCTGGGTCATGAAGATCTTTTTTGTATAGTTCTTCTGTGTATTCTTGCCGCCTCTTCTTAATATCTTCTGCTTCCGTTAGGTCCCTACCATTTCTGTCCTTTATTGAGCCCATCTTTGCATGAAATATTCCCTTGGTATCTCTAATTTTCTTGAAGAGATCTCTAGTCTTTCCTATTCTATTGTTTTTCTCTATTCCTTTGCAATGATTGCCGAGGAAGGCTTTCTTATATCTCCTTGCTATTCTTTGGAACTCTGTGTTCAAATGGGTATATCTTTCCTTTACTCCTTTGATTTTCACTTTTCTTCTTTTCACAGCTATTTGTAAGGCCTCCTCAGACAGCCAATTTGCTTTTTTGCCTTTCTTTTTCTTGGGGATGGTCCTGATCCCTGTCTCCTGTACAATGTCACGAAACTCTGTCCATAGTTCATCAGGCACTCTGTCTAACAGATCTAGTCCCTTAAATCTATTTCTCACTTCCACTGTATAATCACTCAGTTGTGTCCAACTCTTTGAGACCCCATGGACTCTAGCCCGCTAGGCTCCTCTGTCCATGGAATTCTCTAGGCAAGAGTACTGGAGTGGGTTGCCATTTCCTTCTCCAGGGGATCTTCCCGACCCAAGAATCAAACCCAGGTCTCCTGCACTGAAGGCAAATGCTTTACTCTCAGAGCAACTAGGGAAGCCCCTTCCCATTATATTGTTTAACATGTTTCTCTTCTCCCTGTATTCCCTGTAAACTGGTATATTTCCTGTAAATTAGAGGTTTGATCTAATTCAGATTTTAGTGTTTGGCAAGAATATGTTGTGGATATTGTTAGGGGCTGAATTGTGTCTCCCCCAAATATGTATGTTGAAATCATAATCCCCAGTACCTCGGAATGTGAACTGTTCTTGGATATAGGATCCTTAAAGAGGTGATTTAGTTAAAATGAGGTCATTAAGCTGGGCTCTAATCCAGTATGGGTGGTGTCGTTAGAAGAAGAGGAAATTTGGAAAAAGTTTCAGAGGGAAAACTGTAAGAGAACCTAAGATGGACCATCTACAAGTCCAGGTGAGAGGCCTTAGAAGAAATTAACCCTGCTGAGACCTTGATTTCACCCTTCTAGCCTCTAGAACTGTGTGAAAATGAATCTCTTTTGCTTTAGCCACTCAGGTTACATTTCTTTGTTTCGGCAGCCCTAGAAAACTAACACACGTGGTGCTGGGAATTTCCATCATGAGGCACATAGTGAGAGGTTGTCTTTCTCTGTGGTAATATAAGCGGACATCGGTGACTATTAACTAGTATTATTTCATTCAAAGTTTGCAAAAATGGTCACATTCTGATTAGGTCATTACTTCATGCAACTGGAATTTTTTCTAAAGAGAAATGTTTCCTTCATCAGTTGTTTGGAAACCCTAAGAACAAAAGTCTATGCTTGATTTTCTTTGTGTTTACCAGTATTTAGAATACTGAGTTGGTTTCCTGGCATCTTTCAAAAATGCTTTTAAAAAAAAATGAACTCATGAAGTTTAATACTTTTGACGTGTTTGAATTAAGTACAGCTATTATTCTTTTTAATGTTCAAATTATTTCAACTTTGTCCAAGGGGAGCTTTTTCACTATGGCTCCTGAGTCCTTTTGATGCAACACTAGACTTCTTTAATTGCTTCCTTGCTTTTTATTATGACAAGATATCCAAGCTTGTCTTTTACATTTTCTGCTCCATCCTCAAGTCAAACATTTCTCCAAGGAAACGGTATTTAGAGACCCATGATCTGAAGATTAGCAGTGCTCATTGTTATTGGAGTTGTTATTGTTTTTATGACATTTCAGTGGCGAGATCTTGGCCGTACTTTTTTTTTTTTAAGAAGAAAAGACATCATGAGTTTATAATAATACAAAATTTATTATTACAGAGTATTACATAACTTTTTTGATTTTCATAGTATTTGTATTTATTTTTTTCTAATCTGAAAATATTGATGCCTAACAATATAATGATAATTTATTTGCTTTATTCTACCATGAGTATAATAGTTTCAGAATAATAATAGCAATATGATTACTAAACATAGTTTAAGATAGTTTTGCAGTTTTTTTTCTCCACTGGGGATATACAGCCAAATTACTATGTTTTAAAATCATGTAAAATAATTCCTTTCAATATACTGTTAATTTTTGTCTTATTTTGTTTTTATTTCTTAGGGAGTGCTTTTATTTTTGTTAGTTAATCATCTAAACATTTAAATGGTTAGAAGTCTAATCTATAAAACAAATTATATTGAGTCTAGTTTTTCATCTTATTCCCTCTGTCCTTTTCCCTCTCACTCCCATAGGTAACATTCTGTTTTAAATGTATGTAATCTCTTATATGGGCTTCCCAGGTGGCTCAGTGGTAAAGAATCCTCCTGCCAATGCAGGAGACATGGGTTCAACCCCCAAATCGGCAAGATCCCCTGGAGAAGGAAATGACAACCCGTTCCAGTAATCTTGCCTGGAAAAACCCCATGGACAGAGGAGCCTGTCTGGCTATAGTCCATAGGGTCATAAAGAGTCAGACACAACTTAGTGACTGAACAACAACAATCTCATATATGTGTGTGTGTGTGTGTGTGTGTGTGTGTGTGTACCATAAGTATCATGTAGATATAAACATATATGTATTTAAACAGGAGTTTACTGAAATAACTTCTCTGCCTTGTTTTCTCACTCGTTGTTATACCTTAGAAATCACTTCAGAGCATTTTTACAGCTTAGAGAACTCCATCGTGAGCATGTACTGTTATTTATGCAGCCAGCTTCCTACTGATGAACATTTAAGTTACATCTAGTCTTTTTTATTCCAAGTAATGCAATTTGCATTTGACATGGTATACACAGAACTTCTCATATTTTTAAAGTGTAGTCTTGGGATTGATACTTGAAAGTGGAATTTCTGGGTCAAAGAGAAAGTGAGAATTTTGTAGATATTGCCAGTTAAGCTCCATAGAGGTTGTACCATTTTGCCTTCCCACCATAAAGGAATGAAAGGATCTGTTTCCCCAAAGTAACATCACAGAATATGTTGTCAGTCTTTTGGACCTTTTGCCATCTGATAGGTGAGAAGTGGTACCTCAGCATGGTTTTAGTTTTCCCTTTCTGAAAGAGATGGAATATCTTTTCATATGTTTGAGTTGTTTGCATTTTCTCTTTTTATGAAAGAATTCTTTCTGACTCCTCCCTTTCCATGAGCTCCCTGTACTTTCCAGGTCCCTGTTGTTCCCCTGTTCAGTCCTCAGGCTGTTTATAACTCAGCCATGGACTTCCTACAACCATGCCTGCATCAGTGTTGGGAGGACAGTGAGATAGAAGAAAGCAATAGGTGTTCTCCCCATCTCCCTAGGACCAAATTTCCTCCGATTAGAGAGAAAGCTCCCCTTCCTCAGAATGTAGACATCTGTAGGCCCTGGCTGTTGTTACTATTGCTATCAATATTAACAATTATCGGGGAATTAATTGTCTGAGGACTGGTTCATGAGAAAACAAACCCAAAGAAATTTTCCTTTCTCCCTTAGCATTACCCTAGAGCTAGAAGGCTTCTCCTTGACCTCTATTTCTGTGCCTACTGCCCAACTCTGGATATCGGGATGTCTAGAAACCAGATTGAGGATACAAGAGGAAAAATTCACAGCTGGTTTGTTGGTACTTCAAATTCTGGTCTTCTCCAATTTGCCTTCTATGGTTTAAGAAAACTTGAGGCTTTCTAGCCGCATTTGTGGGAGAGAACGTGCTTACATCATCTTATCTGGAGCTCGAATTCCAGCTTCAGGGATTTTACACTTACTTTCTTCCCTGCTTGAAATGCTTTTCACCTACATCTTTGATTGACCAGCTCCTACTCGTATTTCAAGTTTTGACTCAAATGTCATCTGGGTCAGTTAAGCCTTTTCTGACTACTGTCTAGAAAGTAGCCTCTTCTAATCCTAGACACCCTTTGCCACATTATTATATTGTCTTCATAGCATTTATTACCATCTGAACTTATCTTCTTCACTTACTCCTCATCTGTATCCCCACAAATCTATGAAGACAAGGACCACAACTTGCTAATTACTTTCTCACTTTGATTTAGAACACTGACATCTAGAGAGTACTCAGTAGATAGGTGTTGAATAAGAGAATACAAAGGAATTAAGCAGTATTGGGGTAAAATAAAATTTGTTAGCTGATGGTCTGAGGAAGTGTAATATCATAGCATTGAGGCCACAAGCATGGGGCAGTGGCCATGTGGTGTGGGAGTGGAAATCAAAGCTATGACCCTCATCCTGGCTGTGCCCCTAATTTGTTCTGTGATTCTGGAAGTCACTTCATCTCTTTAGGCTTTCATTTTCTCATCTGAGAAATGCTAGATTGAGAGTTGTTCAACACGAAAGTCCTTCCAACTTCAGCGACTTAGGATTCTCAAATATTTGCGTCAATAGCACGCCTTTAAAATTTACTTACGTGATCTGAAAGGATCAGTTATACCAGAAGAACCTGTCTCTCCGCTGTATGAAATTTTCCTTTGGCAAGAAAGTGCAGGAGATAATGACAGGGAAAGAGGTTTTGGTAGGTTCTGACACTGAAACGACCTGCTCACTCTTGGGAGTATATATTTATTTCAATCTTTTTTTTTCTTTCTTCTTCTTCAGTTACAGATATCACAACTACTCCAAATGTAAGGCTCCACTTCCATACTACAGTGTCATTTTAACTTTAGGAACTGTTGGGTGTTTCCTTTTCCAGATTCCCCACACACACAACACAGAGGAAGAGGGAGTTTCCTGAAACACTTGGCGCTACCAACCTGCCTCCTCCTCACACGTTTTCCCCAGCACTGATTCTCTAGTTAAATCTGGATTAGTAGAGTCATACCTTCCCTTCCCACTGTAACAGGTGTGGACATAGAGGTCCTATTATTATTATTATTATTAGCTTGCAGCAAACATACTGGGCCCCTCCAATTTGACTTAAATAAATTGGTTTCCCTCAAGTTCCTTGGGAGTTTGGATTTGGGAGATTTCAGGCCAAATCCAAACAAACACACCAAGGCCCTAGAAGGCTGCACCACATGTGGTGGTGTGTGAAAGAATCACTTTGCTATTTATATTTGTCTCTAGTGTTGGTGGATGAATCATATTCAAATTATTTGCCTCAATGGGATGAATAGCCTTTTTCAGAGAAGTCTGGAAATGGGGCCTGTTTTCTCCTTTTCTCTGGTCTCTCTCATATTTTCATCTATTAATTTGTGTTAGATGGATGTGTGCGTGCGTGCTCAGTTGATAAGTTGTGTCCTACTTTTTGTGATCCCGTGGACTTCAGCCCACCAGGCTCCTCTGTCCATGGGATTCTCCAGGCAAGAATACTGGAGTGGGTTGCCATGCCCTTCTCCAGAGGATCTTCTTGACCCAGGGATCAAACTGGTCTCTCCTGCATTGGCAGGCATTGGCAGGCTCATTCACAAACCGTTTGCCGTGTTCTAGACTCTGTCTAGCCTTTGGGATAAATTTAGATGCAAAGATAGCTTTTATTTTCCTTCGTAAATATTTTGACCTTTTATTGCAATTCAGTTCTTCCTTTACTGCATCTCTGAATCTCTGATGATAGTGCCTGTGGTTTCCTTAATATAAAGCTAATAAAATTGTCACTTAGAGTATTTTTAAATGACTCATATAATTATTAGATAGTCTTGTTGCCGGACTGGAGGGCATAATTAGATTTTGCTGTCATAAAGTATTAAAGCAAGAAAGTTTATTGACTGTATGTACAGTTTGGAGAGAGTTATTTTCCTTTATTTATGTGGGACCATGTTAAAGAGTGATTCAGAGATTTAAAACTGAAGTACGTTATCATCATGCCTTAAGTTCAGAGATATTCATTACCAAGTTATCATACAAAACGTTGAATATAATCTGATTGTTCAACATGAAAACTGATTAAATTAGAAGAGAATTCAGTATATCCATTACAATTATTTTAGAGTTGTAGTAATATTGGAATGTGTATATGATATATTATTAAATAAAATAATTAGGCTATAGCAGCATATGACCCAATTTATTTTTTAAATTGTAAAAAATGTATTTGTAAAAAATATAAAAATAAGTTAAAAATGTAAAAACTATTAAAATTATTTACATGTAAATAAATAAATTATAAGTAAACATGTTTGCCAATATAGTATATACACATGTAAATGCACAGATGTGAGTGCATATATATATATTTTACCAACCTGAAGGAAAATTCTAAATTCTCCATAAATATTAATAATCAGTGATTATCTCTAAATTATGGGTGATTTATAGTATAATAGGGTTAATCTCAGATTTTGGAGCTAGACTACATGGATAAAAATCTTGGCTCTACCAGCCATGTAACCTTTGTTTGCAAGTTATATAACCTCTACATGCCTCAATTTTCCCTTTGAAAAGAGGAAGTGATAAAAACTATACCTACTTCATGGGATTGTTTTGAGTAATAAGCCATTTAAGATAGAAAAAGTGTTTAGAATAGTGCCTGGTATGTAGTAGCACTATGTAAGTGTGATTACAATTCTCAGTATTATACGTATTATTAGCAATGATCATCTACTCTTCTATACTTATAAAATAATTCAGTAAATATTATTTTTAACTAAAAGCATATTGTGTTGTTGATGCAATCTTTCCAGCAGTGTACCTGCCTTGTATCATAAATATATCAAGTTAGAAGGACATAACAATGAAAATAATATTCATTAGATGTCTTGAATAAATTATTTAAAAGCTATCAATACATTCACCCCATCCATTTTGTTTCAAATGTAAACAAATGATGAAGAGTTTCTCCTTCAGCAATGATGTCTAACTTTGGCACACAGCAGAATTTCTTGGAGGTCTAGAGATTCTGATTCAGCAAATCTGGGATGAAGCCTGAGCATTTCTAACAAGTTTAACTTTTCTTAAAAAAAATTTTATTTTGTATTAGAGAATAGCTGATTAACAGTGTTGTGATAGTTTCAGATGGATAGCAAAGGGACTCAGCCATACAAATACATGTATCCATTGTCTCCCAAACTCCCCTCCCATCCAGGCTGCCATATAACATTGAGCAGAGTTCTCTGTGCTATACAGTAGGTCCTTGCTGGTTATCCATTTTAAATATAGCTGTGTGTACATGTTGATACCAAACTTGCTAACTATCCCTTACTCCCATTCTTTCCCCTGGCAGCTGTAAGTTCATTTTCTAAGTCTGTGAGTCTAACAAGTTTCCGCTTGATGCTGGTGCTGCCGATTCTCAGGCCATATGTTGAGAACCACTGACCTTGACTACCCAATACCGTGATCAGATGGAAGGATCTCTTTTCAGTCACTCTCAGCTGATGTTCCTCCTTTCTTTCTTCCCTTTCTTCTACAAACTCATGGAACATCTACCATGGGGCAGATACTGTGTTAGGTGCTGGGAATGAAAAAATGTCTTGCTTCCAGTACCTATATAGTTTAGGGGTAAACTTAAATAAGTTATTTAACCTGTTCTCTGATATCTCAACCAGAGAATGAAGAGTTTAATCATTAATTCATTTAAATAACATTATTGGATATTTACTATGTCCCAGGCTCTGTGAAAAGCAAAACAAAACCATTTAATTGTCTAACATTTTCAGGATTCATAAACATTCTCTTAATTGTTCCTCACACAAACCATTCCTAGTATTAATAGATAAGATATGATTCACCCTGTTCCATAGATGAACCAACAGAAGCTCAGGGAATGCCTGAACTGGAAAGTAGCTATAAGGGACTTGAACTTAGTTCCTTACTTCCTATTCCAGACAGAACCTTTCATCTATATGCCATACTGAATTTTCTCCAAGGTATCCTTGTGCTCTTTTAAGTGACTGTGATAAATACTGGTTAGATTAAATGGTGATCATTTTTAACTTATTGTTTCAAAGCTGTGGGTAATACTTTTAGATAAGCATTAGAAACTCACTTAATGTTGTTGGAAGTGGAAGTCAGCAAATATTTATTGTGTATCTGATATACAATAGGGAATTTATGAAGTGTTGGAGATTAAAAATGTATATGAAATACAAATATAGATTTAATGTATGTAACAGGACATATATATATGTATATATTTATATGTCTATGTTTATATGCAAATAAATACTATTTGACTGATTGATATACAGATATGCTTTGGTATTTTGACATAACTCCCTTTGTCATTCATCTGTCCTTTCACTAACAGTGGACTCAAGGGTCCTTTACATATTATATATATATAATATAATGTATATTATATCAAATGTATGTTTGTATATATTATATAAAACCTACATATACATTACATGCTCTTGTCTCTGAAGGAGCTCAAAGTCTAGTAGGACAGATGAATAAATAGGAAATGTAATCCGATACTTCAGTGTAAGTACAAAGACGGAAGAATGCCTAGCATGCTAGGGGACAACAGAGTGAGGAGACAAACCCAGCCTGGTGAAGGATTGGGGAAAGTTCAGCTGATTTGTGTGAGATGAATGAGCAAAAGTAGTGAGGAGCAGGTGATCCTAGCAGAGAGATTCATAGGAAGGAACTAAGGCTCCAAGGTGTAAAACAACAGGTTGTATTCAGGGAGTTACATATTCTTTGATGGACCTAAAATTATACTTGTGGCTGTGCAAAGGCAGAGGGGTTGGTGGGGGCTTGGCGAGTCACACTTGGGCTTATCCTGTATGTGGTAGAAGACAATGTATCATAGAGGTTGAAAACTTGGGCTTTCAAGTCAAACAAGGTATCCTTGACCCTACTAGTGTAGTAGCTAGTGATCATGGGCAATTTAGTCTTTGCATGCTTTGATTTTCACAATTGGAAAATGGGGATAACATTTACTTCTATGGGTTACTCTGAGGACAAAATTAGATAATGCAAGTATAGGTTTTAACATAGGGCTTATCACAAAATAATCACTCAATAAAGGATAATATATGATAATGATGATTATTAGAAGGGATCATTATACATGAGTACCTAGTTGTGCATCATACTGTAATTATATTGAAACGTAAATAAGTGGTGATGACTCCCTGAGAATTGACAGTCTTAGAGACCATAGTAGCTTGGACAAAGAAAGCATGGACAAGTTTTCAAGCAACTTTACACATCAAGAAAGTATCAAGAAAAGTTTACTGTTATTTATCAACAGTGAAAATACAGAGAAATGACCGTGGTTCAGCCTCAGACAGGCTGCCATTTATAACTATTTAGTTTATGCTTTGTTTTATTTATTGTAGTAGACTCAGAGCCAAAGAATGAGGAGGCAGTTTTTCCATTCACATCTGAGGAAGGGCAGGAAGCCTTGAGTTTCAGGTTCCTGCTCCACAGGTGCATTGACAACCTTGTTTATTTTCCAGATGCGAGGGCTGTGCTGAAGTTCTGCCCTGGAGATGAGGGCAAGATGGGGATTGTAGACTTCTGTGCAGGGTGTCTGAAATTTGGGCTGCCTCTTGTACAAAGCCCTTCAGAAACCTCAGGCCCTTGGCCACCAGGTGGTTGTGTGAATGCTATGCTCTTGGGAAGGGTGTCTCAGCCTCTGTGGTCTAGGGACGTAGGGAGAGGGAGCAGCTTTTCATCATGGCACACAAAAAGCATAGCAGTGATGAGAGTGACCCGAAGGGACTGGCCAGAGCTTTTACTTACATTCCCCCTAGAACGCACCCCACCCATGCTCTGATGCAAACCGAGGCAGAGGAGAGAAGCCACAAAAATGACTGATGATGGGTGTCATCTTCTCACTGACCTTGTTGTCTGGGACATGAAGGTGGATTTTGTGTGGTTTATAAACATAAAAATATGTGACATTGCTCATATCTGGAGTATTGAGTCACAATTTCTACTGATTAAAATAATTTTCATACAGACTTCAATTCAAAGCAAGTATTGGCAAGTCAAATCATACGCTAAAGAAAACTGGCATAGCAGTCACCTTCCCCACCCTACCAACCCAGCTAAAGCACCTGGTTATGGGGATTTTCGACTTTCTTACTTCCTTCTCTACTCTCTGTCCCGAGCGCCCGTGGCACCCTGTATAGGAGGCATAGTCTCTGAGAATGGAAGTGTGTACATTGAAGTCTTGAATGGGTGCTTTTGAAAGACTGCAGACCCTGGTTGATTGTATTTCCTGCTGGCAGTCAGGACGTTTATGACTATCCAGATTTTGGACTGTTATCAGCTCTGCTGCTGCTGCCCTAACAACTGTCTTGGCAAGAGAATGTCACACAACCCTCACCTCTGCCACCACCCACCTCCCATATCCCTTTCTCCTTGTAAACCTCAAAGGACTCCCAAGGAAGGAATAAGTTACCACCCATTGCACTGCCCCCCACCAGCTTGACTGGTTTTTCCTGCTGCAGCAGACCAGTCTCTGAGGCCTTGGTGACCCATGGAGACCTATGTGGTTAGCAGCCCATAGGACAAAAATACTCAGGTTTGGCAGGCAAACACTAAAATTGTTCTTTTCAAGTGATTCTGAAAACCTGAAGAGCAACTTTGTTGTAAAACCTGTGATTTTCCTTTTTCCTTTCCAATGAGTTGGATTTTTGAACTATACTTAGTATTCAGAACTCAAAGTCCTCTCTGTGCCCATGGCTTGAGAACATATTACAAAGTGAACCCTTTCTCTCAGTAAGGGGCAGAGGGTTTTTGAAGAACCCTGCTGTTGTCCTTCAGATGGTAATCGTATCTGACATACTTCAACTGGCCGTCCTCACACCAGGTTCTTAGTACATTTCTGAACAAGGAAAAGGGGAAAACCATTCTCCTACTCTTAAAGAGAAATGTGAAAAAATTACTGATTTAGTTCAAGCCTTACCTTGATAGGAACTGATTACCACAGAAAATGAGGCAAGAAGCTCACATCTACTGTAACACCTACTGTGTGCTAGGGACTCAGTACATATTCTCTTGTTTAGTTTTCCATAGGGACTCAGTACGCGTTCTCTTGTTTAATCCTGCAGTTGGCTAACTTGGCAGGCTCTCTGGCAGGCTCCCATGAATTAACATGGCAGCAGCTCCAAGAGAGCCACACCAGAAGCTGCAAGGTCAGTTGAGATGCCAGGGCCACTTATGCCATATTCTGTTGGTTCAAGTGAGTGATGAGGCCAAATCAGATTCAAGACATGTGCAAAGAGCTTCCATTTCCTTGTGGGAATTCCTGAAAAAGGATATGTGCTATAAAGGGTGGGCAGACAGTCTTTGCAGATCAGCTATGACATTAGACCTGAAAACAAAGAAATAATGACAGCTGACTCATACCTGCCAAGGTGTACTATTAAATGAAAGAACAACCAAAAACTAGTTTGAACCCCTTGCTAGAAAAGTGCAGTGTATGGTCAACTGTGGGCTTCCCAGGTGGTGCTGGTGGTAAAGAGCCTGCCTGCCAATGCAGGAGACATAAGAGACACAGGTTCGATCCCTGAATCAGGAAGATCCCCTGGAGGAGGGAATGGCTACCCACTCCAGTATTCTTACTTGGAAAAATCCATGGACAGATGAGCCTGGCAGGCTACAGTCCATAGGGTTGCAAAGAGTCAGACACGACTGTAGAGACTTAGCACTCATGCATGGTCCATGGTCAATTGTCTACAATAAATAAACAGAAGCTAGTTTCTGTTTGTCACCATGATCTACCAAACCAATCAGGTGGACTTTATCAGATTGGAGGGTATGCTTATAAAGATCAGACAAAATATGGGCAACATTGATTTGGCATGCATGCAACTGACTTGTGAAGAGTTCTGGAGAAGTCATTCTTTAGAATAGTTGATACTGAACTGAGGCCTGCCTACTGCTGGCTGAGAGAGACTGGCCAAAGGACTGAGATGCTGTGGGCAGAGAAAAACAGAATAATTTCAAATATGAGTCCTAAATTGAAAGTCCAAAGGGTGAATGCTCCTAATGACAGATGTTGATTTGCAACTGAGCTGCTTCTCACATAAGCAATTTTGAGAAGCATGCTCCTGGGAAAGCAATAGCCATGATTTCTTTATCTAACAATGGTTAATGATTTTCCAGGCCACCAGGTGGATATGAATGTTATTGGGGTCTATTGTTATTTCTCTATCAATAAAGGCTTTCTACTGCTGACAGTTAGATGTGATAAGCAGGGCTTCATATCTCAATGAGGTTTGCTTCTTACAATGGCCTTGGTGCCTGTTTCCTGTTAATGGGTTTGGAAAACAATCAAGGAAACACTAACTGGTAGGGGAGGGATGGAAAAATCTATGAACTTAAAATACTATACTTAGGGGAAGAAAGACATGAGATTGCAGTGTAGAAGGCCTGGCTTTAAGCTCCTCCACTCACCAGCTATAAAACATTAGATGTTTCCCTCCTTTTCACCCCTATGACAGGTAGCATCTGTAGTTCTCTCTTAATTTTAACCAAAGTAATCCATCTCTCCTGCCATAATCCAGGCCTTCAACTATCTTTTGGGTTAAAGTAACACCTTTCTAGTGTTCAAATCTGAACATACCACTCTTCCATGTTTCTCCATTGCCTCTCTGAACACTTGAGATTGGAAAATTAGGTTTTTTATTTCTTGGCCCTGTCTATCTTTGTAGTTTACTTCTTGCCACTGGTCTCTCTTTGTGGCAGTTTGATTTTTTAAAAAACAGACTAAATCCTTCCCCCTGATATGCACATGCTTTGCAAAGAGATTGTGTAGCTTCTCCCATCAAGAGGCAGAGTCTGTTTTCTCACCTCTTCACTCTGAGTTGTCCTTGTCACTTTGGCTTACTGAATGCACTGAAAGTGGCACTGTAATTTCTGAGCCTTGGCATCAGACGCTTGGAGTGCTTTTGCTCTCCCTTTTGGAACCCTGCCACTGCCGTGTAGACAAGGCCAGGCTAGCCTGCAGGGGCATGAGAGACTATTTGGAGGACAGCCCAGCTGTCACAGCCAGGGCTTTCCTAAGTCAGCCTACAGCTAGCTAGTCCAGACCTGCGAGAGAAAGGCTACCTGCCCAGCTCTCAGCTGTCTGCTGATATGTGAATGAGCCAGCCAAGATGAGAAGAACAGCTCAGCTGACCTACAGATTCATGAGCAGTAATAATGATGCTATTATTTTAAGCCACCAAGTTGTGGGGTGGTTTGTTATACAGCAGTAGCTGATTGATACACCCTTGATGTCACCTCTCTGTATTGTGGAGTGCCGTCAGGCTAAATAGAATTCTTACTGTTTTCTATGGATTGCCATCCTGATTTTTACCTTTTGAGCTTTGCATAGTCTGGTTCCTCTGCCTGAAATGTTATCTTTCAGCTTCACCCCTTGCTTAGCTCAAGTGTGTCCATTTTTATGATTAGTGGAGATGCCTGTTCCTCTAGAAAATTTTGCCTAGCCCTCATCTAGAACAGGTTGGATGTAGCAGGTTGGATGCCACTGCCAAGTTCTCCCATAGCATCCCACCCTTACCTCTCTCTTAATACTTGTCACAATGCATTGTAACCATCCTCCTCTCATCTGACTTCCACTTTCCTTTAAGTTTCTAGAGGCAGGCCTGTAACTTGTTTGAAGGAATATTGTCTTAGCTTAGCATTTCTAGTGTATAGTAGGGACAAGAGAGAACTTTTTCAGTGAATGAAGTTATTTTACCTCCCTACGTTTTCAGTTCCTTCATATATAAGATGTGACATGTGGAAAATATCAAGTGATTCTTGATGAAAATAGATATTGTATTACAAGCTGCTTCTGATCCATTGGTCCTGAGTGTGTATATATTGTATTATATATCTGTATCTATATACTACTTCATACTGAGAAAGATTATGGGGCTGTGACTGGAGTTATAGGGAAGAATGTCATGATTAATTAGCTCTGTCTTTTATGGTCAGGAAATGGGAAGTGACAGCAAACTTGGCAAGGACATGGCCATCTAGGGGAAGATGATTCCTATGACTACTTTGAATTTGAATCTTGTTCAACCCAGCCATGATCTGCATCATATATTGTGCCAATAGAGGGAAAACCAAATGGGAAACTGACTAGATGCTAAAATGAATGTTACTTGCTATGATAGAGATGAGGTTCTTGCCAAATCATTTTCTCTTCTACCTGAGGACATACATTTCTCTAGCTTCTTTTATTAAGTCTGGGCCATGTGACTAGTTCCCATGTCAGCCACCTCTGGGCTGAGCTGTTTAAGCATAGGAAAGCCTTCTTTGGGCTCTCAGCTTCTGCCTTCTTGATCAGCTCCAAAGAGAAATCACTGGAAGGATCCAAGTACCTGAGGGACTGCATTCCACATTGGACTGTGGTGGGAATGAGAAATAAACTTTTCTCTCTCAAATCACTGAGATTTGGGGTTGAAGGGAGAAAGTTTTTACCTTACTATATCTGCCTACATTATTTTCCTCTTTATTGTTAAGTGTGCAGGCATCAGGGAGTTAGATGCCAAATGTTAATGGCACCTATGGAAGTCAAAAAAATCACATTTCATACTTCAGCTGCTTTGGGTCATCCAAAGTAATAACTTTATAAATTGAGATACTTTAGAAGTCTGTGTATTCTGATCTGCATTTATCATTGCTTTTTCTGCCCTTGGATTCTTTTCCCATATAGAGACCCACCACAGGGACATGGTTTTTACCATGAGTGCCCTCCCTGCCCCTTTCTTTTGCTATAAGTTACCCAACAGATCCTGCAGGTGAAAAAGGTTATTGTTCTTTAAGCCCCAAAGACAATGATTTCTACCCTCAAACTTCCTGCCTTCCATAATTTGATTGCAAAAAATTTTCAAGCTCCTGACAGAAACAGAAAATATACATTTAAAATATTCACACCTTTCTGTCTGCAGCAGCATGGGTTCATGAATATGCATAGCCAGCCAGCCAGCTGTTGCCTTCTGGTTGAGGGAGGCAAGACTCAGGCTGTAAGTTGGAAAATGGGAGAAACTGACCTTTCCTACATTCCTTCCCTACAATCTTGGGCCTCTTACCTTTTGAGTTTCTGCATATCAAGCCCGCATGCTTCCTCCAATAATTATAGTCCTCAGAACTTCCTGTTCTTCATACAGTAAAATGTTTTCTCCCTGTAATCCCAGTAAAACTTCCCCATCTGTGACCCAGCTCTCTCAGCCTTCTCTCTTTTCGATGCACTAATCTGATCAGTTTTTGTAAACTAGTGACTCATTGGATACCTAGTAAGAGAAGTGTCTTTCCTTCATCTCTCATGTATTAAATGAACATTTCTATAGCAGTTCCTGGGTTACTGGATGTTATCTAACTGTTTTACACTGGACCTTTTAGGTCAGTAAGGACAAATGGAAGGCTCTGAGTTGATCAAGCATAGCCTCCTGACACTCCTCAAGTCACCCTCTGAAGGTGATGGTATGACCTGTCAGTGCCCAGGGCCAGCCCAGTGTGTATGCTGTGCTGCTGGAGGAGACTAGAACAATGGAGACAGCAGGAGTTTTGCTGTAATGGGCAGCAGGATTTTAATGTATGCCAGGGTGCTTGTGACAGGGCTGACTGGGTGAAGGTCAAAGGATGGTGTAGATTTCTAGTAAAAACAGGGCATGAGTAGGGCACTGGGACTGGAAAGAGAGACAGGTTTTTAGAATGCAGCAGGCAAACAAGAAAATGAAGCAACTTGGAGTTTGGATTTTTTCTTTATGATTGATTGATTTTTGTGGGTATCATAGAGTGGGCCTGAAGGCTTAAATTTGGCATTACTTTGATTAACAGGGGAAGCACAGACCTCTACCACCACTACTCAAGGTTCTTATTTATTGAGTCCTTGCCATGTGCCAATGGTTCATTTATTGCTCTCTACCAATCTTTGTGGTCTCAGTATCAATATACCCCATTTATAGATGAGGAAATTGCAGTTAAAAAGTAACTTGTGTGAGGTTACAAAGCTAGTAAAGTGGCAAAGACTTGAGCCCTGTTCTTAACCACCACACCTTATTATTACAAGCATCCCCTAGAGGTGAGGAGGACAGAAACCTTTGTAGGGCCTGAACCTCCTGTTATCAGCCTCACCTTCTTCTTGAAAGGTAGGGGAAAGTCAAAGGGGTGAATAAGCCCATACTGAGCTGTTTAGAATCAATTCTGCCAGCAAAGATCCCATCAACATCTTTGGCTGGCCATATTCTCTCTGGACAAGTCTTTGTGACCAGTATCCTTTGACCGATTTGAGAAAGCAGCTGCCAGCTCGCATAAGATGAAGCCTCATTGGTGCCAGAGGAAGGGAAACACCAAGGTGAAAGCCCCGGAGAGTCTGAGATTGTCATAAGCCTCGTCGATCAGGCAGAGTCCCAGATGGAAGATTTCAGCCATTAAGTAGCCCTGGAGGAAGCTGACATGCTGCCCTTCAGAGAGCCAAGGTGATGACAAAAGACATGCAGACCTAACTGTACATTTGTGACTGGAAAATCCACTGTGACTTCAGGCTGCATTTGAGTTACCAAATGAACTCGGCCACCTGGCTGGATCTCAACTGCCAAAGCACGCCCAGAGAACTCAGCGGTGGCTCCAGTCCCATGCCACCAGTGCTCGGGAAGCAGTTCAGCAATCAGGTCTTTCAAAACCAATTTAGCTCATGCTCCAAAGTCCTGACCGTAATTGACAGCAACTTCCTCCCTGGTTTCCTAAACTATTAGATAAGAGTGCTGCACTGTTTTAAACCTTTTTGAGTCCAGAACTCACTTTCAAGTGGAGTGTTAAAGAGGCACCTGAAAAGAGATTTGACTTAATTCTAGACCTTTCCTTCCCTCTAGTATGAATAATTAGCAGAGCAGTCCCCACCCTTGGTACCTGGAGTTTGTGTCTAGTGATCCAAAGAGGGAAATATTAAAGAAGCCCGCACCCAGAGGTGGTGGAGTAAAAAGATTTCTACCCACCTTCTGTGTTTTATGAAATGGGGATAACAATAATGAACTGTGCTGGGTGAGTGCAGACCAATTAGTCCAAGTTTGTAAAGCTCGGAGCCTTGTTACAGCTTCCCTGCTTGAGGAGAGTAGGCAGGACCTTCCCGTGACTTTGTGTGTGAAACTAATTGCCCTGGAAATGTTGGGAATTTGATCTTCCATCAAATCCTCCAGCCCTTCAGATCCCTTGACAATCTCAGGCTATTTGCATCTCAAGGTTAAAGGAGGCTGTTGCTTTCTGGATACTAATCAGTTGTGAAAACTTTTGATCTCTTGGAAATGAAAACCCATTGCAATCACCTGATTCTGAGCATGGTGAGAGCTGAACAGAAGAGGAGCAGACAGACTGACTTTATTGAAATTAATAATGTGTTTAGCAGTTGTGAGCTTTAGTTCTATTTTCCTTAAGGCTCTGTGAGATCCTGGAGAATCACTTGCTATTTCTGAGTATTTTCCCCCAAAATTTGATCTGAATTTCATCATATCCACCCTGGGAAAAATTGGAGAAATTACTGTGATAAAACTCTAGATCATCACAGCTTGTAGATTTAGATGAGAGAAGCTTTGCAGACCTATTTTCTGGGGAAAATAGGTATGCTTACATATACATACACACACTGTTTTCCTACGATGCTATTTTAGCCGTACTAGGTACTTTTTAGGGATGAAAATGATCCTTCTACATCATGGCTTCTCAACAGTGGCAGTGTGGACATTTTGGACCAGGTCATTCTCTGCTATGGGGGCACAGTCCCGGTCCTTGTAGAATGTTTAGCAGCATCCCAGGCTTCTACCTACTAGCACCCTGTGAAGTTAATTAAACAAAGAGGCCATTAAACTGAAGTGGTTATAATACCTTAGCAGTCTGTGAAAGCAACCACAACTAAGCCTGTAAATGTCCCAAGGTTATGGAATCAAAACCTAAGTTTAACCAAGCACAAACGGCTAAACTAGGCTTTCCCAAATAAGGCAACTACTTAAGTCATAGCCAATGAAATACTTTCCTTGTATTGCTTCTGTGACTTATCTCTATAAGTCTTGCCCCCTGATCCTGTTGGAGGAGGTTCCTGATCACTTCCCTTTTGGCACTGCCTGATAGGAATTGATTTTTGTGCAAATAAACTTAAAAATGTTAACATGCTTCAGTTTATCTTTTAATAACCCCCAAGTTATGACAATCAAAAATGCCATGTGTTCACTGCATTTTCCTCTTATTCCTGTCTCACTTTTCCTTCTTTCTCATCTCTCTCCTTAATTCCAGACTTTATGAAACACGATAGAATAAATTGCATCATGGGTATCACAATTGTTGCTAGCCCTAGGCATGAGAGCAGATAGAAACAAATTGCTATTCTTTATATAGTACTGTAATAAAATGGAAGTCAGTCAAAATACAAAAACAGTTTAGGCCATTCAAAAATCATGCTTCTCTAAGCAGAATCCTTCCACGAATGGCACAGGACCCAATCAGATAGGCCTTTGAGGAAAAGGAACTCTATGGGCTTCTAAGATCTCCATAGACCCTTTGAAAGTCAAGCCAAAGGTCACTGTGATTTTTCCTTTTCACCGTTTTCATCAACATGTATTTATTTTTTGAGCACTGACTGTGTCAACCAGGTGCCGCATGGCATGCAAATAAGGAAAAGGCTCAGTTTGTGCCTGGTAGAGAAGAAGCAGGTTGTCTCTTCATAGAGAGGTACTGATAACAGGCGGCACATTCCCAGGGTCTAATCAGGTTACAGATGATAAGCAAGAGGAGAAACAGGTAACAGTGGGCAGGGTGGGAATCAGGAAAGCTGTTGTCGAGTAGTTAAGATACAAGGATGGTAGTAGAGTTTGGGGCAGGGGTAAACAGAGCTGTCTGGAGACAGGGAACTGCCTCCTGAGGATCGATGATTTGGTGCTCAGAGCAGAGCAATAGTATGGTGATCCTTTAAATTGACAGTCCTTAGATACTTGTTCAGGATCAGTTTAGAGGCAAAGTGGGATGTATGTGAGGGAAGGATGGAGAGAAGGCTAGCTTTTGTTAGCCTTCACTCTCTCCTTGGTTGTCCCCAACAATTTATTATTGCTCCACTTTTCAAAACAAAAGTTAATCAGACCACCAGCGTAGAGACCATCTCTCGATACCGAGCCTGCTCCTTCGCAGGACCCTTGCTCTCCACCCCTTCGGTAAGCAACTTATTCGTTGTTTCATCCAATTCCATGTGGAGCTTTCGCTGAGACAAGATCTCCACTTTCTTATATTTGTCATTGTATTTCAGGGCCTCTTATAGATGATTCATTGCCGACTTAGTCCCTTGTTAACCCAGTTCTAAAGCTATCAGTATACTATTAATACATATGCTGTGATTAAGCCATTTATGTAGTAGTCACTCTTTGAAAGGGTCTTCACCAAATCCTCTGTGAAGGGCTTTCTCAAGTGGTGTCAAAAGAGACAAGATACAGTGGTCCCATAGAAGGCGTGTTAGATTGGGAGGTAGAAAGCTAGTTTTGAACTCTGGTTTTGCAGCTAATTTGCTGCAAGTTACCGTGTTAAGTCACATCCCTGCCTTAGACTTTCATTTCTTTCTCTGAAAATGGAAGGCTGGATTACAGGCAGGGTGGCCAAACAGATTTTATCTGACTGACTGGTAGCAGCTCCCTTGAATGCTTCATAGAGAAAGCTTTTTAGATCACATCTGGGCTCTGAAAGAAAGAATAATCAATTAGCACTGTCTACTCTAGTGGCTCAGGCGGTAAAGAATCTGCCAGCAAAGGGGACAACCCAGGTTCGCTCCCTGGGTCAGGTCAATCCCCTGGAGAAGGGAATGGCTACTCACTCTAGTATTCTTGCCTGGAGAATTCCACAGACAAAGAAGCCTGGTTGAGTACAATCCATGGGGTGACAGAGTTGGACATGACTGAATGACTAACACATACACCATGAGTGAAAAAAGGGGGTTGTGGTGGTGATGTTAGCATGGCTGCCTCATTTTTAGTATTCCTTGGTTGAACAGGCTTTAAGAAATTCCAGTCAGAGTTCTGAGACTTAATGAGATTATCGGTTAAATATTCAAAGAGATTTTCTGTATTCAGAATTAGGATTCTGTGGACCTTCTCAAAATTATAGTTGGGTTGTTTAGAGCAGAGGAATAGTTACAATTCTTTGCTTCACTTTGCACAGCTTTGCTTCCAACCTGCTATCAATAGGATCTATACTGTGGTTTCTCTTGAAGTAGGGAATTTTTACATTGACAGAGTTACAGTATCATTAAGCCCTCTAGCCCAGATTGAAATTTTTATTATTAAATGATAGGATTGTAACCAAAACAAATTAAAAGTCAAACAGTATAAATCATATTAAAATGTAAACTACAGGCTTAGTGGAAATATCTGCAAATATTTACCTAAAGTACACTTAAAGATAAAGAACTCTTAAAATCAACAAAAAAGAGGCAACTGTGTATAAAAAGAGAAAAGAATATAAACAGAAGTCAAAGAAGAAACACCTTGACATACAAAATATATAAAAGACTCAATCATTTTAATAATCAAAAAAATGAAGCATTGGCAGATAATAGTGTGGACAAGGAAGCAAGGCAGAAAAGAGTGTAAGCTGACATAACCATTTTGGAGGACAATTTGGACTCATCTATAAACACTTGAAATGCATATATCCTTGACCTAGCAATTTTAATTCCGAGAATTTATCTTAAAAATACTGGTTAAAATATAAATATAAATATAAATATAAATATATATATATATATATATATATATATATGTACATATTCAAGGATATTTGTTGCAGCAATTTTAAACAGCTTATAGGATCAACTTAAATATATATAATCAATAAAGGAACAAAGAAAGCATGACACAGCTGTATACTATACGTGCTAAATTATGCTGGGTCACGTTGGTTTAACTGGAAATCATTTCCCAGAGTTCCCTTCCTGTACGGTTCTGTGTTAAGAGTTGGCCAAAAGAGGAGCTTTTGTGAAATTGGGAAGATGGAAATGAAGAAGTGGCCATTACCCTCAGGGGATTGTTGTGATCAGCTGTAGTGACAGATGCTGGGAGGGTTCCAGTTTGTCGCTGGTGCTCTAGTGTGTGCGTGCTCAGTCGCTTCGGTTGTGTCTGACTCTTTGTGACCCCATGGACTGTAGGCCGCCAGGCTCCTCAGTCCTTGGGATTCTCCAGGCAAGAATACCAGAGTGGGTTTCCGTGCTCTCCTCGGAAGTATCTTCCTGACCCAGGGATGAAACCCACATCTCCTACCTTGCAGGCAGATTCTTTACTGACTGATCCACCAGGGAGGCCCCTTGGTGCTCTCAGGTCCTCGTAACTGTGGGCCCCAGACTCAGCACCAGATGCTTAGCTGTGGACCCATAGAGGCAGTAGTAGCACAAAAACAACAGCTTTCAACAGATCTTTCCACAAGCTCTGTATTTGCGGTTATACTTCAGAGGCTGATTGTTCTTGACTTCCCAGGGTGACGGGTTAGCGGCTCTTCTGATCATCTGGTTTTCCCTACTTCACCTTTATTTCCCAATTTCTTTCACAATTGTGTAAGATCCAATTTCTATATTAAAGTATTTGTTTTATATACTCAGGGTGAGTGCACTTCCCTGACTGAACCCTCTCTGATACAGCTGTTGGTACTGGAATGGTTCCAGGAAATTGAACCTTAAGAATTAGAATCTGGAAACAGCTCTTTGATCTGATTTGATTTTATGACATAAATGAGCCTGTTGCCAGTGGTGAATGGGACACTGATATATATGGTATATAGTGGCTAATCAGTTACTTAACTGATCTGTTATGAAAAGTGCCTACTACGAAAGATAACAAGTAGCTGCTACCAGAGAACACTGTAGTGGAAATAAAAATATAAGGACAGCGGAGTTGATTAACTACTGGAAGGGCACCAGAGAATTTGGATAAAGAAAATAATAGGCTCAGGGATTTTAATTCTTAGCTCAATGGCCAAATAAGGAGACGTAAAGCTTCTACAACTTCTCTGGAAAAAAAAAAAAAAGCTTACCTTTTGTAGCCACGAGGTTAGGTTTTTGAAAATCAAACCAGAAGTCTAATCCTGTGAGTGGCTGAATTACAACACAAATGGTGTTCACAAATCTTACAAGGTCTCCTCTGTTAAATTTATGCTTTGTGTGGGCAGGAGTGGGATCCTGAAAATTAAGACAGTGATATTTGGGCAGATTCTAGTAAAGTTCAGTACTATTTTTTAAAAATACTGGTATAATTAGTTCAGTTGCTCAGTTGTGCCCAACTCTTTGTGACCCCATGGACTACAGCCCAGGCTCCTCTGTCTATCATCAACTCCCAGAGCTTGCTCACACTCATGTCCATCGAGTCAGTGATGCCATCCAACCATCTCATCCTGTGCTGTGCGCATCTCCTCCTGCCTTCAATCTTTCCCAGCATCAGGGTCTTTTCTAATGAGTCGGTTCTTTGCATCAGGTGGCCAAAGTATTGGAGTTTCATCTTCAACATCAGTCCTTCCGATGAATATTCAGGATTGATTTCCTTTAGGATGGACTGGTTTGATCTCCTTGCAGTCCAAGGGACTCTCAAGAGTCTTCTTCAACACCACAGTTCAAAAGCATCAATTCTTCAGCGCTCAGCTTTCTTTATAGTCCGACTCTCACATTCATACATGACTACTGGAAAAAGCATAGCTTTGACTAGATGGACATTTGTTGGTAAAGTAATGTCTCTGCTTTTTAATATGCTGTCTAGTTTGGTCATAGCTTTTCTTCCAAGGAGCACACGTCTTTTAATTTCATGGCTGCAGTTACCATCCATATTGATTTTGGAGCCCAAGAAAATAAAATCTGCACTGTTTCCACTATTTCCCCATCTATTTGCAGTGGAGTGATGGGACATGATGCCATGATCTTGGTTTTTTGATGTTGAGTTTTGAGCAAATTTTTTCACTCTTCTCTTTCACCTTCATCAAGAGACTCTTTAGTTCCTCTTCACTTTCTGCCATTAGAGTGGCATCATATGCATATCTGAGGTTATTGATATTTCTCCTGGCAATCTTAATTTCAGTTTGTGATTCATTCAGTCCAGCATTTCACATAATGTACTCTTCATAGAAATTAAATAAGCAGGGTGACAATATACAGTCTTGACATACTCCTTTCTCAATTTTGAACCAGTCCATTGTTCCACATCTGGTTCTAACTATTGCTTCTTGACCTGCATACAGATTTCTCAGGAGACAGGTCAGGTGACTGGTATTCCCATCTCATTAAGAATTTTCCACAGTTTTTTGTTATTCACACAGTGAAAGGCTTTAGCATAGTCAGTGAAACTGTGTTTTCTTTTTTTTGGAATTCCCTTGCTTTTGCTACAATCCAACAGATGTTGGCAGTTACATCTCTGGTTCCTCTGCTTTTCCTAAATCTAGCTTGTACATCTGGAAGTTCTCAGTTCATATATTGTTGAAACTTAGCTTGAAGGATTTTGAGCATTACCTCGCTGCCATGTGAAATGAGTGCAATTGTGCAATAGTTTGAACATTCTTTGGGGTTGCCTCTCTTCGGGATTGGAATGAAAACTGATCTTTTCCAGTCCTGTGGCCACTGCTGAGTTTTCCAAATTTGCTGGCATATTGAGTGCAGCACCTTAACAGCATCATCTTTTAGGATTTGAAATAGCTCAACTAGAATTCCATCACCTCCACTAGCTTTGTTCGTAGTGATGCTTCCTAAGGCCCACTTCACATTCCAGGATGTCTGGCTCTAGGTAAGTGACCACATCATTGTGGTTATCCAGGTCATTAAGACCTTTTTTGTATAGTTCTTCTGTGTACTGTTGCCACGTCTTCTTAATCTCTTCTGCTTCTGTAGGTCCTTGCCGTTTCTGTCCTTTATTGTGTCCATCTTTGCATGAAATGTTTTCTTGGTATCTCTAATAATTTTCTTGAAGAGGTGTCTAGTCTTTCCCATTCTATTGTTTTCCTCTATTTCTTTGCATTGATCACTAAAGAAGGCTTTCTTATCTCTCCTTGCTCTACTCTGGAACTCTGCATTCAGTTGGGTGTAACTTTCCCTTTCTCTTTTGCTTTTCATTTGTCCCCTTTTCTCAGCTATTTGTACAGCCTCCTCAGACAACCACCTTGCCTTTTTGCATTTCTTTTTCTTGGGAATGATTTTGGTCACCACCTCCTGTACAATGTTACAAACCATTGTCCATAGTTTTTCAGGCAATCTGTCTACCAGATGTAATCCCTTGAATCTCTTTGTCACCTCCACTGTAAATCATAAGGGATTTGATTTAGGTCATACCTGAGTGGCCTAGTGGTTTTCCCTACTTTCTTCAATTTAAGCCTGAATTTTGCAATAAGGAACTGATGATCTGAGCCTCAGTCAGCTCCCAGTCTTGTTTTTTCTGACTGTATAGAGCTTCTCCATCGTTGGCTGCAAAGAATATAATCAGTCTGATTTTGGTACTGACCATCTGGCAAGAATACACAGAAGAACTATACAAAAAATATCTTCATGACCCAGATAACCACGATGATGTGATCACTGGACTAGAGCCAGACATCCTGGAATGTGAAGTGGGCCTTAGGAAGCATCACTACGAACAAAGCTAGTGGAGGTGATGGAATTCCAGTTGAGCTATTTCAAATCCTAAAAGATGATGCTGTTAAGGTGCTGCACTCAATATGCCAGCAAATTTGGAAAACTCAGCAGTGGCCACAGGCCTGGAAAAGGTCAGTTTTCATTCCAATCCCAAAGAGAGGCAATGCCAAAGAATGTTCAAACTACTGCAAAATTGTACTCATCTCACATGCTAGCAAAGTAATGCTCAAAATTCTTCAAGTCAGATTTCAACAGTACATGTACTGTGAACTTCCAGATGATCTAGCTGGACTTAGAAAAGTCAGAGAAACCAGAGATCAAGTTGCCAAAATATGTTGGATTATACAAAAAGCAAGAGAGTTCTAGACAAACATCTACTTCTGCTTTATTGACTATGCCAAAGCCTTTTACCGTGTGGATCACAGCAAACTGTGGAAAATTCTTAATGAGATGGGAATACCAGACCACCTGACCTGCCTCCTGAGAAATATGTATGCAGGTCAAGATGCAACAGTTACAACCGGACATGGAACAACAGACTGGTTCCAAATCAGAAAAAGAGTACGTTAATACTGTATATTGTCACCCTGCTTGTTTTACTTATATGCAGAGTACATCATGAGAAATGCCAGGCTGCATGAAGCACAAGCTGGAATGAAGATTGCTGGGAGAAATATCAGTAACCTCAGATATGCAGATGACATCACCTTATGGCAGAAAGTAAAGAAGAACTAGAGAGCCTCTTGATGAAAGTGAAAGAGGAGAGTAAAAAAGTTGGCTTAAACTCAACATTCGGAAAACTGAGATCATGGTATCTGGTCCCATCCCTTCATGGCAAATAGATGGGGAAACAATGAAAACAGTAACAGACTTGATGTTTTTTGGGCTCCAAAATCACTGCAGATGGTGACTTCAGCCATGAAATTAAAAGATGCTTACTCCTTATAAGACAAGTTATGACCAACCTAGACAGCGTATTAAAAAGCAGAGACATTACTTTGCCGACAAAGGTCCATGTAGTCAAAGCTATGGTTTTTCCAGTAGTCATGTATGGATGTGAGAGTCGGACTATAAAGAAAGCTGAGCGCTGAAGAATTAATGTTTTTGAACTGTGATGTTGAAGAAGACTCTTGAGAGTCCCTTGCCTGTAAGGAGATCAAACCAGTCCATCCTAAAAGAAATCAGTCCTAAATATTCACTGGAAGGACAAATGCTGAAGCTGAAACTCCAATACTTTGGCCACCTGATGCAAAGAACTGAGTCATTAGAAAAGACCCTGATGCTGGGCAAGATTGAGGGCAGGAGGTGAAGGGGACGACAGAGGATGAGATGGTTGGAGGGCATCACTGATTCGATGGACATGAATTTGGGCAGGCTCCCGCAGTTGGTGATGGACAGGGAAGCATGGCATGCTGCGGTCCATGGGGTTGCAAAGAATCGGACACAACTAAGCGGCTGAACTGAACTGAACTAATCTGGTGATGTCCATGTGTTGAGTCATCTCTTGTGTTGTTGGAAGAGAGTGTTTGCTGTGACCACTAACTTTTCTTGGCAAGATACTTCATTTTTGTACTCCAAAGTACGTTGTCTTACTCCGTTTTCTACTCCAAGGCTAAAGTTTCCTTTTACTCTAGGTATCTCTTCACTTCCTACTTTCCTACTTTTGCATAAATCCCATATGATGAAAAAGACATCTTTTTTTTTTTGCTGTTAGTTCTTGAAGGTTTGTAGGTCTTCACTGAACCATTCAACTTCAGCTTCTTCAGCATTAGTGACTGGGTCACAGACTTAGATTACTGTGATATTGAATGGTTTGCCTTGGAAATGAACCGGGATCATTCTGTCATTTTTGAGATTGCACCCAAGTACTGCATTTCAGACTCTTTTGCTGACTATGAGGGCTACTCCATTTCTTCTAAAGGATTCTTGCCCACAGTACTAGATATAACTGTCATCCGAATTAAATTTGTCCATTCTTGTCCATTTTAGTTCACTGATTCCTAAAATGTATGTGTTCATTCTTCCCATTCTTCCCATTCCCAGTTCATTCTTCCTGCTTGACTACATCTAATTTATCTTGATTCATGGACCTAAGATTGCAGGTTCCTATGCAACATTGTTCTTTATGGCACTGGAGTTTACTTTCACCACCAGACACATCCACGACTCAGTTACATTTCCACTTTGGCTCAGCCTCTTCATTCTTTCCGGAGCTATTTCTCCACTCTTCTCCAGTAGCATATGGGATACCTACTGACCTGGGGGACTCATCTTCTGGTGTCATATCTTTATGCCTTTTCATATTGTTCATGGGCTTATCAAGGCAAGAATACTGAAGTGGTTTGTCATTCCCTTCTCCAGTGGAACACGTTTTGCCAGAACTCTCCACCATGACCTGTCCGTCTTGGGTGGCCCTGCACGGCATGTCTCATAGCTTCCTTGAGTTTCACAAGGCTGTAATCCATGTGATCATTTTGGTTAGCTTTCTGTAATTGTGGTTTTTGTTCTGGAGGCTGTGGGATTATAGTTCTTGCTTCCTGATAGGAAGGACTGGCTATGGGCAAAACTTGGTCTTGTTCTGGTGGGCAGGACCATGCTCAGTAAATCTTTAACCCAATTGTCTGTTGATGGGTGGATCTGTGCTCCCTCCCTGTTAGTTGTTTAGCCCGAGGCGACTCAGTCCTGGAGTCTACAGGCTCTAAGGTAGGGCCACTGGTGACCTCCAAAAAGGACTTATGCAAATACGCACCTCCCAATACCACTGCTGCCAGTGCCCCTGTCCCCATGACAGGCCACTGCTGACCCACACCTCTGCAGGAGACCCTCAAACACTCAAAGGCAGGTTCGGCTCAGTCTCTTGTGTGGTCACTACCAGTTTCCCCTAGGTTCTGGTGCACACAAGATTTTTTTGTGTGCCCTCCAAGAGTCTCTGTTTCCCTCAGTCCTGTGGAAGTTCTGTAATCAAATCCTCCTGTCCTTCAAAGTCAGATTTCCTGAGGATTTCCAGTCCTTTTGCCGAATCCTCAGATTGGGAAGTCTGATGTGGGGCATAGAACATTCGCCGTAGTGTGAGAACTTCTTTGGTATTATTGTTCTCCAGTTTGAAACAACTGATGTGAACTTTTCCTTTAAGGGAAATTCATGGTAAGCCACTGGGGAAGTGACAATCCCTAAAGAGTGAGTCTTTAAAAATGTGAAAAGCTTATCTTAAAACAACTTGGTCTTTGAACTTTGAGGTCTGTTTAAAAATCTGTGAAGCTTACACACCAGTGGGGGGGATATTTGAAAGGTTCTAAAGGTATTTATTTGCCAGCGTCTCCCTACTGGTCAATGTTGCTCTTGGCCCTGACAAGTAGGGACATGCCGTTCCGCCTATCCATGTAGCCAGACGACACATGCCTGGTGCCCTGGTCATCCCTCTGCCGGTCCTCCTTGAACGTATAACCCTTCACCTGCTGCAGGGTGTTGGTCAAAGTGCTGCCTGGGGGGCTGGAGCAAACGTTCCACCAGAGTCTCTGGAAAGGGGATCCAGGGAAGGTGGGAGCTGAGGTAGGAGGATGCCCTCCGCTGGAGGGCTCCCCGGCCTCAATGCCACCTATGGCCACCCCAGAGTTATTCTTCTACCTGCGTGGCAGGCTGAGCTCTGGCCCCCACCTTTCATCAATAAGTTTATTTGTGTCATATTTTAGATTCCACATATAAGTAATATCATATGGTAGTTGTCTTTCTCCTTCTGACTTGTTTCACTTAGTATGATAATCTCTAGTTTCATCCATGTTGCTGCAGATGGTATTATTTCATTCTTTTTTAATGGCTGAGTAATATTCTGATGTGTGTGTGTGTACACACATGTATACCTTTTTTAACCATTTGCCGGGAGCCAGCTCACGAGATCCCACCCATGACAGAGTCATGAGGTAAAGGGCTGATCGAGCACGGCTTCTCAGCCCTCAGGGATTCTAGGAAGGCTGCCTCAGCACTCACCTTAAAGATGATATCTGTCTTTCTGATGTTTGCTACAATGAACCTCTTATTTTCTGTGACTTAGGCAAAAGGCTTTTCCTGATTCTCTTCTAAAATAGATCATTCTGAAACCTCAAATCAACAAGGCCCCTGAACAGTAGCACCCTAAATAAAATTATCTGAGATATAGAGTATGCTGATCTAAATTCCTTTTGCTAACATATTGGTTTGTTTAATAAATGTACCTGTGCCTTTGGAGCTAATGTGCATAACTTCTCCCTAGTAATAAAACAGCACTGAGAGCCTCCACACAGAAAGCCCCGATGGGCACAGAGCCCTTTGTAGGGAAGAAAGACTTGTTAGGAAATATAAGAAATAATGCTTTATGAAATTGTTACTTAATCTATAGTTACTCACTATGTTTTTACTCTTAACGTATTTAGCCTATATAATGAAAGCATAATAATTAGGGATTTATATAAATAAAAGTTTAGTTTTAATACAAATAATAAGACAATTTGTTAATTCAGCTGGTGATTTTGCTAAGAACTGACCTTTGTGCTACATTGTTTCCGCTTGCTGTACTATGACTTTATGGAACCACATTCTTTTCTGTTAAGCTCAAGGCATAGAGTAAATTACCGAAAAACAGGTTTTACCTTGAAACTTTCTATTAATGAATTCTTTCCTGCTGTGCCTGATACAAAAGTGTCCTGGCTGATCAACCCTTATCAATAAAAGAGTCACAAGATGTTAGCAGGCCTCTGGGCCAGAAGATGATGTAAACAATTTTAAACCTTTTATAACTTAGAAGCACAAACAGTGTTCTGGTTCCGATATGGATCAAAAACTGCTGATCCATCGAGCTGATCTGGCATGACTCTATACTTTACATTTGTTTCTATGTACCACTAAAAATATAAAAGCTGTCTTAAAAACAATAAAGTCAGAAGACACTTGGAAACACCACGACTCGCTGTGTCTTCTCATTCGTATCGCTGACGCCGTCCATCCTGAGGGAACCCTGACCTGCTGGGGCTGGACTCCGGCAACCATTCGTCTATTGATGGACAGTTAGGTTGCTTCTCTATCTTGGCAATTATGAATAATGCTGCTACGAACATTGGGGTGGATGCATGTATCTTTTTGAATTAGTGTTTTTGTTTTTAGGATATATACCCGGAGTGGAATTGATGGGTCATATGGTAGTTCTATTTCCAGTTTTTTGAGAAACTTCCATTTTGTTTTCCAGAGTGGTTGCACCAGTTTTCCTTTTCTCTACACCCTTGCCGATGTTTGTTATTAGTTGAAACTCCACATTTTGCTGGACCTTTCTGGTTAGTAGCAGTGACCTTTCATATTGGAGAAGTCTGGTTTCCCTTGACTGAAGTACCTATAAAGAGCCTCTCTTGAAGTGGTAGCTTTACAATAGAATGCCACTCCTCCTCACTACCTACCTCCTACAACTCTCATTGCTTATAGACTTAACCCAAACTTGGTTTTGCCAGGAGTCAGGAGGTAAGGTACAAAGTGTAACTCATGGGGAGGGTTATAAGTGCCAATGATTTTGGAAGATTTTGTATATATAGAAATCTAGGGAATATGTTAGGGAATGAATCTGGATGGGTGAGGGTTAAAGGAATATTATACCAGATCTGATCAAATTTATAAGTTTGGATGCACAAGGTAGAAATTTTGTATTTAACATGGGGTAGAATGAGGGAACCACTGGACCCACTATGAGATGAACCTGAGTCACAAGTCTCTTTTCTAACGGGTAGAATCATGTATCATGCCTTTCCAATAATTAGTGTTATTTCAGTAATCTCTAAAACCACATGATCTAACTTCCTACAGAAGTGGGGGAAAACATCTATATATGTATATGTACACACACACATACACAATTCATGTTAATTTATTCATTATAAAAGTCTAGAAAGCCTCATTAGTTCAGTTCAGTTGCTCAGTTGTGTCCAACTCTTTGCGATCCCATGGACTACAGCATGCCACGCTTCCTTGTCCATCACCAACTCCTGGAGCTTGCTCAAATTCGTATACATTGAGTCAGTGATGCCATCCAACCAACTCATCCTCTGTTGTCCCCTTCTCCTCCTGCCCTCAATCTTGCCCAACATCAGGGTCTTTCTCAATGAGTCAGTTCTTCGCATTAGGCGGCCAAAGTATTGGAGTTTCAGCTTCAACATCAGTCCTTCCAATAAATATTTAGGACTCATTTCCTTTAGGATTGACTGGTTTGATTTCCTTGCAGTCCCAGGGACTCTCAAGAGTCTTTTTCAACACCACAGTTCAAAAGCATCAATTTTTCGGTGCTCAGCTTTCTTTATAGTCCAACTCCCACAACCATACGTGACTACTGGGAAAACCATAGCTTTGACTAGATGGACCTTTGTTGGCAAAGTAATGTCTCTGCTTTTTAATATGCTGTCTAGGTTGGTCATAACTTTCCTTCCAAGGAGTAAGTGTCTTTTAATTTCATGGCTGCAGTCACCATCTGTAGTGATTTTGGAGCCACAAAATATAAAGTCTGTCACTGTTTCCATTGTTTCCCCATCTATTTGCCATGAAGTTATGGGACCGGATGCCATGATCTTAGTTTTCTGAATGTTGAGTTTTAAGCCAACTTTTTCACTCTCCTCTTTCACTTTCATCAAGAGGCTCTCTAGTTCTTCTTTACTTTCTGCCATAAGGTGATGTCATCTGCATATCTGAGGTTATTGATATATATCCTGGGCAATCTTGATTCCAGCTTGTGCTTCATGCAGCCTGGCATTTTGCAGAATGTACTCTGCATATAAGTATGGAAAGCCTCATACCAAGTTGTTAACAGTGGTTAATTTGGGATTGGGATTTGATAGTGGTAGTAAGGGTGATGAGTAGATTTTACCTTTTAAACTCCTTTATTGTTTAACTTTGTTATCATGAGCAAATATAAAGATACATTTGAGGGGGAAAAAACCTTCAAAAATAATAATATCAGAATTTTAGAAAATATCAATAGGGCAAAGGAAAATGTATAGTATCTGTGATTCTGTAATCAAATATAATTTCTTAAACATTTTATTTAAATTTTTAGTCTTTTTTCATGTTTTAAAAAGCAGCTTGTTTAGTATAATTGCCATAAAATAAACTGCACTTATGTGACGTGTTCAACTTTATTACTTTAACATGTCTACACCTGTGAAACCATCACTAGCATCAATGTAATGAACATATTTACACTTCTCAAGAGTTTCATGTCTCCTCCTATTGATATATTCCCCATCAGCCACTAATCTGCTTTCTTTTACTATAGATTATTTTACATTTTCTAGAATTTTATGTAAGTGGGATCATACAGTATTAGTCTTTTTTGTCTGACTTCTTTCACTTGGTTTAATTATTTTAAGGTCCATCCATGTGGTGTGTATCTACAGTTTGTTCATTCCTGTTGTTGAGTAGTATTCCATTGTATGAATTTCTAGTTTGTTTATCCACTCACCGATTGGTAGACATTTGAGTTGTTTCCAATTGCCTATTATGAGTAAAGCTGCTATGAACATTTACATATATCTTTCTATGGACGTATACTTTGTTTTCTCTTGGTTATATCCCTAGGAGAGAAAAATGTCTGAAGTTTATAGTAGGTATATATTTGACTTTTTAAGAAACTATCAAGTTGTTTTCAAAGTTGTCCTATCATTATGCATTTCTACCAGCAATGTGTGCAAGTTTGAGTTATATCTTCATCAACTTGGTCTGGTCAGTCTTTTTAATTTTAACCGTTTTAAGAATTGTGTAATGATATCCCATTGTGGTTTAAATTTCATTTCCCTAATTGCTAATAATGATCAGCACCTTTGGATGTGCTTATTTGCTAGCTGTATATATCTTTTTCTGTGTGTGAAATGACTGTTCAAATATTTGCATATGTTATTTTTAAGCCATTATTATTCAGTTTTAAGTGTTTTTTTATGTTTTTAGTTGGGCTTCCCTGGTAGCTCAGTGGTAAGGAATCTTCCTGCCAATGCAGGAGACGTGGGTTCTATCCTTGGGTCAGGAAGACCCTCTGGAGAAGGAAATGGCAACCCACTCCAGTATTCTTGCTGGGAAATCCCATGGACATAGAGGCCTGGTGGGCTACAATCCATGGGGTTGCAAAAGAGTCGGACACATTTAGTGACTAAACAACAAACAAAATATTTTTTAGTTACAATCTTTCATCAGGTCACTATTCTGCTGATACTTTCTCCCAGTCTGGGACTTACCTTTTCATTTTCTTCATAATGTTTTTTTGTAGAGCAAACATTTTTAATTTTGATTAAGTTCAATCTATTTTATTCATGGGTTTGAATTAAGAAATGTTTATCTACTCCAGAGTCTCCTATGTTTTCTTATGGAAGTTTTATAGTTTTGATTCTTACATTTAACTCTGATTTCTTTTGAGTTATTATTTGTATATTGTTTATAGGAAGGATGAAATTTATTTTGTTGTATCATTCGTTGAAAAGGTTATCCTTTTCCGTTTGAATTTCCTTGCTTTTTGTTATCAATAAATTGAGTCTGTATGTGTGGATCTCTCTTTGGAGTCTGTTCTATTCAACGGATCTGTAATTACGTCTTGTTACTAATATTGCATTTTATTTTTAAGATAACTTTATATAATAGCTCCTGAAATTAGGAAGTGTGTGTTCCTTTTGTTCTTTTCTTCTTTCAAAATTATTTTGCTTATCTTTTGCATTTGTTTAGATTTAAAAATCAGTTTGTCAATTTCTATAAAGAAACTGGCTTGGATTATGATTGGGATTACATTGAATCTATAGGTTAATTTGGGGAGAATTTACATCTAAATACCAACAGTGCATTTTATTTTGACCTAGTTTTTACATAACTGACTAGATCACAGTTATAAGTAAATATGTGACTTTGATGAGGGATGAAATTAGGAATTGTTCACTAGAGCAAAGTTAACTTGCCCACAGGGATTAAACCTATGGCTTTGGCCTTAGCAATATAGTATTGTTGCAGCTATTCCTTAGCTTAATTCAAATAAAATATATTTGGTCAAAATCACTTTTTTTTCATTCTACAAAAAGAAAATGTTGATGTTTTTTGAGTATGATTAGTAGAATACATCTAAAAACTGTCTGACCACCCAGGTGGCAACTATGTGAAATAATCCTGTTATTATCTTCTGTCTTTCTCCCCTCTATGGCAGAAATCATTCATCAATCCTGGCATTCTTTCTCAGAGAATGTGCAGCACACAGGTATTTTTTTTTTTGGTTAGCGGTTGTCCTCAGTAAACTCAGCTTTTCTTTTCTTTAGTATAGGGAATTCCTCCACCAGTAATGGGAAGTTGAGTTGACTTCTTGGGCTAGTCTTAGGCAATCTCCGCATTCCTTTTACCTGGTTTCATTAGGTCAAGGGTATTCCAGTTGTTTTTGCAGCTCAAATGCTTTGGGCAACTTTTGAATTTGTACTAGAAGAAAGTATATTTGGTTAAAATTGTTAGTTGCTCAGTCATGTCTGACTCTCGGCACCCCATTGACTATATCCCACCAGGCTCCTCTGTCCATGGAATTCTCCAGGCAAGAATAGTGGAGTGGGTAACCATTTCCTTCTCCAGGGGATCTTCCCAACCCAGGGATCGAACCTGGGTCTCCTGCATTGCAGGCAGATGTTTTACTGTCTGAGCCACCAGGGAAACCCGTATTTGGTTAAAGGTTTTCCTTATTGACTGTAGTCCATCCCTACATGAGGACTGAAGTGGAATCAATAAAAGGGGGGCTTTAGTGTATAATGACTTAATTGCAAGGATTTGAACATTTCTGTAGGAGCTCTTGATCCCACTTTCTACAGTGAAGACTTTAGACCTTTTGGTATTCCTTAGGTACAGCTGAATATGTGTCCACTGTACTTAAAGCCCTGATTTCTAGGACACTCTACTTCAGACTCTCCCAATCTGACTGTCATCCTATGAAATCAATTCTTCTACTACTGGTTTGCCTCTTAGTTTCTTTCTTTCTTTTCCCCTTTGAGAATAGACACCAGGAATGCTAGCTAGTTTGAAAGGATGAGGTACATGGATAGATTCCATTTTAGGGTTGTTGAATTGAGATCAAGTGGTAATGGGATGTCCAAGTAGCAAAGAAATGCAGATTTGGAGTTTCGGATAAAGGTCCATGTTAGAGATAGTAGATGTAGGAGGCATTTGCACAGAGGTGACTGTTTAAGAAGCTTTGGTAGATTGAAATCACCATCGCAGGTGGAAATGTACACAGAGAGAGGCTTGCAGCTGGACCTTGGGGGAACTCACATTTGAGAGTTAGAGGAAAGATGGGGGAGGTTGAGAAAAATTGATGAGAAGAAAAACTGCATTGGCACGTTGGGACCCTTCATGATTCCTGCTTGACCATCAAAACTTGGCATTCGCCGCCCTTAGAACAGTGCTGTTGTTTGGTCGCTGAGTCATGCCCGACTCTCTGCGATCACGTGGACTGTAGCCCACCAGGCTCCTCTGTCCATGGGATTTCCCAGGCAAGAATACTGGAGTGGGTTGCCATTTCCTTCTCCAGGGGATCTTCCTGGCCCAGGGATCAAACCCACATCTCCTGCATTGGCAGGTGAACTTTTTACCACTGAGTCATCAGCAAAGACCCACCTTAGAATAATGACTGGCACATAAGTGGTGCTTAACAAACTTCTGTTGAATGACTGAATGAGTAGAATCTGAAAGAGATTTTCTAGGAGAAACCTAGGGTCAACAGTTTCCATTGTTGAAGCAGGCATGAAATGAATGAGGGAATGTTTCACTGAAGAAAGGAGTTAAGATTTGGGGATTAGACAACTGTAGACTTTATAGTATGAAGATTATAAATTCTTGTCACCTCACATCTTCGATTATGGGAACCTGTAAAGTGCAGATAATAAGACTTAATTCCTTGGATTAATGTGAGGATTCAGTGATATAACCTGTGAACGGTGTTAAATACTTAGCTCAGCTCCTCATTCATTCACTAAACTAATATTTAATGTGTTTGTTATGGACCAAGTGTAGTTGGTATGGTCTGTGGATAGATCAATGAAGAAAACAGATAGTTTGTACTTTCATGGACCTTATAGTCAACTTGGAGTGGGGACAGGTAGTAACAAAAACATCTGAGAGTGACAGGTGCTATGCATCAATTAAAGGATGATGATCTTATAGAGAGTGAGGGGATGGCTACTTTAGATAAGTTGGACAGATAGGTTGGACTCTGAGGAAGTGAAATAAGCTAACAGCTGAAAGACAAGGAAAACTGATATTGATCATGATAATGATTCTCTTCTTCCTCTTTTTACTTCTGATTCTCTCTCTTTTCACTTCAACTGTTTACCTGCCTCACACACCATCCTGTCTCATCACATCACTTTTGTGCTCAAAACCCTTCCATGCCTCCTGAATGACTTTGCAAGTTGTTATCTGGACTCAGCCTGCAGAGAAAAGTGCTGCTCCGGCATTACAAGCTGGCTGGCGGCTCCACATGGTGCTGTAGAAAAGGCATCCTTGCCGGAGGCAAAGGCATTTACACCTTCCAGGGACACATATGATTAGAGACAGAGGAGATGCAGATGCAGACAGAGAGGAGGGGGTGAACAGGAGGCTAACAAGAACTTAATCTGTTAGAAGAGGAAAGGCCTTTGAAAAGTGAATTAATGATATTTATAGTTGCATCAGGTAAGTAGCTGGCAAGAGCTCACTGGTAATGAGGCCAAGGTTGAATTCCCATATGGACCAGAGAGCTTCATGTGGAGAAACTATGCTACTCACTCTCTGGCTATGAGACTTGGGCAAACACTCAGAACCTCAGGTCCCCAGTCTAAAAGGGGACATGTATCCCACCTGCCTGCCCCATATGTTGTAAGGAACAAATGAGAATGGATAAAGTGCTTTTTAAAATAATACATTTTAAATATGATCTATTATTGTTGTTGGTTGCATTATTATTTTCATGGCTGTAGGTACCCTTTTCTCCTACTTCTTCTGCAGCCTATCAGCCGGCTATTTCTCATAGTGGAGATTCAACTATACTATGAATGCTTCTTATAAATCAATCAGTAATAGCCCTTCTTCAAGAGGCCCATTATATTGACCCTGACAGGAAGATTATTTTCACAGAAAGCATACAACATATATTTTCAAGTGCTGGTACCTGGGCGTATTCTACCACTTGTTTTGGCTAAATCTTTTTCTTATTTTAATGTTATGCTCAATTATAGTGCTCCTAACCACTAATCACTAGTGTGGATTTCCTGTGTCCTCCTCATGATTAAATCCTAGGCTGAGTCACCTCTGATCTTTTTTTTTTGCCTAATCTTCAGAGAACTAGTAATTAGGCCATTTGGTGTCACTACCCAGTGATGACGACTATATGGCACAAGCACAAGTGCCTCCCCTCCAGCTAAGCCGGTCGTGGATGCTTCTGATTGATAACTGCACTATCTCCTATTGATGTAGCTTCACAGCTCTGTCTAATTTGGTGACCAGTGGTCATTTGAAATGTGACTAGTCCAACTTAACCTAGTCTGTATGGGTAAAATTCATACCAGATCACAGAGACCTAGCACAAAAGAAAAAATGTAAAATATCTCAATTTTTATATTGTTATTTTATATATTATATTTAGTTTTACAAGTTGAAATGAGAACGTTTTGCATGTATTGGGTTAAATAAAATGTTATTAAAATTAATCTTCCCTGTTACTTTTAACTTTTTTTCAGTGGTTATAAATGTAAAATTGTATATGTGACTCACATGTATGACTTGTGTTTTGTTACTACCTGCCTTCAAATCATTTTTAAGACAGTTCTTTAGGCAATCAGTTACCAATAAACCAGAAATAAAAGCAGTTCTATTCTACGAAAGTGGAAAAGAGATCAACACATTTTGAGTTTTAAATCTTAGAATGAAAACAAGAACCTTTGAGTGTATCTAGTTTAGTGGTTCCCAAACATGTCTGTGCTGTAGAAAATCCTGGAATCTTAAATTGTAAAATGACAGATTTGTAGGTTCTACTCCTGAAGATTCTGGTTTAGTTGGTCTGGCTTGAGGCCCCAGATTGTGTATTTTTAATATGCAGCCCTGGAGATCCTCTGATGAGCAGCTTGGTCTGAGAACCCCTGAGCTAGGACTTTTTTACATTTTGATGAAGGGACTTGCCCAGTGTGACAAATTGTTATTGGCAGAGCTAGGACCAGAGCACATATTCCTCACGGATTATGTTTTGTACCACAGATCCCTAGGGTATTTTGTATGACTGCAACCTAAGCGTCTTCCTCAGAACTCAGGTTAGAATGAGGAACTTGGGCTGCATCTCAGCCGGCAAGAGTACTTCTTTTGCTTCCTTATTTGGAGAAAACTCTGTTTGGCTCATCAACCCCCTCTGCTGTCAATAATCCCTAGCACAGCTTGGCACAGCTGGCTTTGGGAAAGGGAGCGGGGAGGGAAGCCAACACAGAAGGATAGAGCAGAAAGGACAGTGCAGTGGGGAAATTATTTGCAGTCAGGCAGTGGTCAAGAGGAAACATCGCGGTTTAAACTTGTAGAGCCAAGCCAGCCAGTAGAGGTTGTTTACCTGACTGTCTCCTTTCGGAGGAGAGAATTTGGACAAATCATTTCACCTCTCTGGGCCTCAGTTTCTTCCTCTGAACAGAGCAGAAGAACATGTTCTGCTTCCTCTCCCTCATTGGAGACTATTTTAAGAGTCTAATAAAATAATGGAAATGTCGTTGCTAATGTTTTGGTCCAAAGACACACCACTAGTTAGAGATGGAGCCAGACTTTGAACCCTGGTCTCCCAGTTAGTTAATTGAAGTGTCTTATACAATTTCAACTAACAAGCGGTATTGGGGCAGGAAAAATGTGCAAGGGAGGTTGAGGCTGGTCTCAGGCCTAGCTGAATTAAAGCCAGGTTGCTACCCTTTTCTTTGTATATCACTCATCATTTATTCAGCTTGTATTTATTGAGCACCTCTTATGTGATTGAATCCATGCAAGATATGGTGATACCAAGTCAAATCAGATATAGTCCTTGTTATGACTATGGTTCTTGCTTTGTATCCCTGAGTATTTCCTTTCTCAGATATATTCTCAACTAGCTGTCATAATATACAAGTAACATGGATGGGTGAAATAATAATAGCTGTCATTTACAGGGAGTTACATGCCATGCATAGTGCTAGGCATTTTGCACTAACTACCTCAGAGCACAGAAGAAGTAGATCTAGAGACATTTAGTAAACTTTTCAAGGTAACAGTGGAGTATGTGGTGAAGTTGGGTTCAGGCACACTCTTTAAACCACAATGCTGTACTGCCCTAAAAACACTTCCTTTTGGTAAAAGCATTAGGTAGTTATCAGGCCCCAGGCAAAATGTATGTTCATCCAAATGTTAAAACCTAAAATATTTGAAATATGTTTAAATAAATTGTAATACAATATTTTTGAAGAATGCTTAATGATCTGGAAAAAGGCCATTGATAAAATGCTGCTTCATAATAGAAAGATATAAATCTGTTTGCTACTAATTTTGTGAAACACCCATTCATTCCATAAATACAGAAAAAAGGGATGGAGAGCAGCTCACTCTTGTTTTCAGTATTGCTGTTGAGCAGGCAGTAGTGTTTTAGGAGAGTCTTATTTTCTTTGAACTTCTTGAATTTTTCATACTTTCTATAATATTTAAAACTTTTCTCCCTAACATTTTATTGTAACAATTTCCAAATCTACAGAAAATTTGGAAGTGTTTTACAGTGAATATTCATATACTCATCACCTAGATTCTACAATGAACATTTTAGTATACCTGCTTTATCACATCTATCCAGTCTTTTATTTAATCCATCTTATTTTTTGATGCATTTCAGGGTAAGCTGTTGACATAGGCACACTTCAAGTAATTCATCATAAATATTGTTAAAATTCAATATTTGTTTGTGTATTTTTTCTTATAAAATTCACTAACAATGAAATACACAAATCTAATGTAGCATTCAGTGAGTTCTGACAAATGTATTCACTTGACACATCCTTATCGAGATACATAACATTGTCATCACCCCAGAGAGATCCCTCATTCCTAGTCAATCTCTGTCCCCAAAGCAACTGCTGTTCTAATTCTTTCCAGTAAAAATTAATTTTGTTTGTTACAGAATTTCATGTAAATGGAATTGTATAGTATGGTATATAGTCTTCTGTAGGGCTTCTTTTATTCAATATAATGTTTTTGAAGTCTGCCCAGTGTGTTGCTTTTATCAATACTTGGTTTCTGTTGCTGAGGATGGTATGACTACACCACTGTTTGTATTTCTAGTCCCCGATTGATGGACACCTGAGCTAGTCCCAGTTTTGGGCTGTTATAAATAAAGCTGTTATGGGTATTCTTTCTGTGTGTGTGTGGAGATATTTTTCTCTTGGGTAAATATCTGGGCGTGGGATTTCTGAGTCATGGGGTAGGTGAATGTTTAGTTTTTTAAGAAACTGCCACACATTTTCCTAAAGTGGCTGTACTATTTTGTACTCTTGCTGACTATGTCAGCAAACTCTAGTTACTCCATATCCTTGCCAAGATTCTATTCTGAAGTGTATCTCATTTGTGTCAGTCTATTCTGAAGGGTATGTAAGGGTATCTCATTGTGGACTACATATTTTTATAATCATGAAATAGCAAGTTTTATTTAAAAATAAATAAAACTGAAATAATGTCAAGGAAAAGGAAAAGTACTGGAAGTAAATTTAATGAAGTTAATTGTGCTCTTCTCTAGATGGATTTTGAATGGATTTCTTTCTTGTACTATTTACTTTAGTTCCTAAATTATCCAAAATAAGCTCTTATTAAGAAGAAACATGCATTTTTTTGTTAAAAGAAAATATCCAGGAGAGTTAATACATTGATCTAAGGGAATTCAGAGAAGGCAATGGCACCCCACTCCAGTACTCTTGCCTGGAAAATCCCATGGACAGAGGAGCCTGGTAGGCTACAGTCCATGGGGTTGCTAAGAGTCGGACACGACTGAGCGACTTCACTTTCACTTTTCACTTTCATGCACTGGAGAAGGAAATGGCAACCCACTCCAGTGTTCTTGCCTGGAGAATCCCAGGGACGGGGGAGCCTGGTGGGCTGCCGTCTATGGGGTCGCACAGAGTCGGACACGACTGAAGCGACTTAGCAGCAGCAGCAGCAGCAGCTAAGGGAATTCAGTGATATTTTAGTTGTCAATGATTTTATTGATATGTGATAGCTTAAAAAGAGATATTATATAAATATGGGCTATATTTGGCCCTTACCTGTAAATACTCCATGACATTGAGCAAGCTGCCCCTTCTGTCTTTGGTTTCTTCATCTTTTTTATAAGTGGATTGGAATAGATGCTAAGTCCTCTGTCAGTTAGAGAGAAAATGCGATAGTGGTAGGCATTGTAGGAAATGAGAGCTAGGACAAGTAAACTTTGATGGGGAACAGAGGCTTGATACTTAGGGGATCAAGCTGAGTGAAAGCCTTTTGTCATGTGATTCATAGAAGAGGTCCAGGCCCACAGAGAGACTGCAGGGTGTAGTCAGAATGTGAGTTTGAGAGTCAGATGGTTCTGGATTCAAATCCAGACACAGAACTTTTCTTGATCTTTGATCTTAGGCGAGTGCTCCCTGAATCTCAGTTTTCTGCATCTACTAAGTGATGATACTAATCTTTATCCTGTAGACTGTGTGTGTGTGTGTGTGTGTGTGTATTTTAAATTGGATAATATTTATAGAGGGCTTCCCAAATGGATCAGTGGTAAAGAATCTGCCTGCCAATGCAGGAGACGTAGGAGACGTGGGTTCAATCCCTGAATCAGGAAAGTTCCTTGGAGAAGGGCATGGCAACCCACCCCAGTATTCTTAAAGATCCCATGGACAGAGGAGCCTGATGGGCTACAGTCCATGGGATTGCAAAGAGTTGGAGACGACTGAATGACTGTATTTTTGGGGGCTTCAAAATCACTGCAGATGGTGATTGCAGCCATGAAATTAAAAGACGCTTACTTCTTGGAAGTAAAGTTATGACCAACCTAGAGAGCGTATTAAAAAGCAGAGACGTTACTTTGTCAACGAAGGTCCGTCTAGTCAAGGCTATGGTTTTTCCAGTGGTCATGTATGGATGTGAGAGCTGGACTATTAAGAAAGCTGAGCGCCGAAGAATTGATGCTTTTGAACTGTGGTGTTGGAGAAGACTCTTGAGAGTCCCTTGGACTGCAAGGAGATCCAACCAGTCCATCCTAAAGGAGATCAGTCCTGGGTGTTCATTGGAAGGACTGATGTTGAAGCTGAAACTCCAATACTTTGGCCACCTGATGTGAAGAGCTGACTCATTGGAAAAGACCGTTATTCTGGGAAAGACTGAGGGCAGGAGGAGAAGGGGACGACAGAGGATGAGATGGCTGGATGGCATCACCGACTCAATGGACATGAGTTTGGGTGGACTTCAGGAGTTGGTGATGGACAGGGAGGCCTGGCGTGCAGCAGCTCATGGGGTTGCAAAGAGTCGGACACGACTGAGTGACTGAACTGAACTGAACTGAATGACTATGCACACACACAGTATTACAGATGTAGTCATTTACAAAAGTACCTGCAACAAACTTTTGCCTTGGAATTTATAGGCAAGTGATAAAACTGGGGAAGAGGGATGTGAAATAGAGGGAAATGATAGGGGACCACAGATAAACTTAGAAACCTAGATTGTGAAGATTTAGAGGAATGCTAGAGATGATCTAATCAAACCCTCATTGCAGAGGAGGAAAGTGAGGTCTAGAATTGATTTCCCCATGGATACGGTGGCAGGGTCAGTGGGGAGAACCCATGTGGTTTATTTTCTGACTTACCACAAGGTTTTGGTTAACTTCACAACTTGACCCTAGCCTGGTGTCAGTTGGATGAAGTGGAATTTTCCTTGCACACCCCACTAGGACCACTCAACTTAGGGGATTTCAAATGCTGTAACCAGCAGGGGAACAGAAACAAGCACTCCAGGAGTCTTGCCAGTGGAAGACTGAACTCTTCAACTCTAAATTTTACAAGCTCAAGCAAAAGCCATGTTGTTGATCAGCTTAGCTCAGACCTGAAGCAGTTTGTTGCTTTTGACTTTGATTCTTTCTGAGCTCATGCAGCAACTTCCCTGGGAAGTACATATAGCCCACCTAGGGATTTTCTGTGTATTAATTTCACCCATGAGAAGTTTCCTCCTTTGTCCTATATTGTAGGCTAGAAACTTAGTATCTGACAACGATATTGTTTTCTGTCACTTTCAAAGTAGAGCTGATATCCTTGCCATACTGATTTGCCTCGGTCACTTTCTTTCAAGGTTGTTTACCACTGTTTGTGTGGCATTACCCTGCTTCTCTGCATAATTTCAGAGAAAAAGATTTCTTTTCAGAAAGCTAAAAATGAAGAGCTTAGAACCCCTCTTTTCAAATCTTCAGTCTTTCTGCCTGTAGAAGGAATTCAGGAATCTCTTGGGTGGTTTTACTGGTTGTGAGAAAAAAAAAGAAAAGAAGAAGAAAAATCAAGATCCAGCTTGAATTTTCTCTTGCTCCTTAACCTGAGTCTCTATAAAAAGTCTTTTCTCCTCGCACACCACATTCCTCCTGACTTTGCAAAGGGGTGCTCTCTGCCCTGGAGATCTTGAGACAGGAAATAACATTAAGCTCTCCAAAGAAAGGCTGTTTTCACAAGAGGATTTTTACTCCAGCCTCATTTAAAAAATAATGAACCTCTTGTGAGCAAATCTCTTAGGAACCATATAGCCTAATTTTCTAAGATGTTGGATGGTGGTTAGAGGATTGAGAGGGCCATGGGATGCTATGAAGACTGACTTTGGATTTTCATCTTTGCTTACTGTATCTCTTATGATCAGGGTTAGCTTTACCCTGGAAGGAACAATTTCTACGAAGCTCCTTCAAACCAAGGCATAGAAAGCACAAAAGAAATGTTGATGCATTCTTGTGCTTTCCAACACAAATGTATTTCATAGAATCCTTGCTGCTATAAAGAAATTCTTTGAAAGCAAAATGTAAGAGAGCATTGGTAAAAGAAATGTCCTTTCTTCCCTTGGCTAAGGGCTCCTTGTTCTTTTGCTTTCCTCACTGCCACCCCGGCTTGCTTTGTTTATATGACAAAGTCAATATTGTACTCCACTTACTGACACTGACTAACATAGGGAAGATGGAGTCATGGCCCCAAAGGTAATGTGGTGGGATAGAAAGGCCTGGAACTCAGTCTGGTGTCATCAATTCAGGCTTTGGTTTTGGTAATGACGTCTTAGACTTCAGTCTTGTCCAATCATATCTGAGAAATAGATTTTACATGTTATAATGCACATGAGACATTTGGTACAGGTCCAGGCAACAGAGTAAGCACCCAGGAAATTCTTGCTACAGTTGGCATGAAAGTTTGTTTGCCATATGCTTTCTTTCTTAACAGGGGTGTGTGGCAGGGGGACTGAAATTCTCCAAGAACATGAGAGACATGCCTGCTGAAAGGGGGGCAGGATACAGGAAGAACTGGTTGATATTTATTGAAGAAAAATATCAGCTAGGTCTTTTCCTGGGAGCTGACTCTATAGCTGTGGGTCAGTATGTGATGTAGAAGAAACATGAGAGACTTTGATTAAAGACATATTTGGGCTCTGGATTCTAGTCTATTGATTTTAATTGTGTAATATTGTGTGTTGTTCAGTCACCAAGTTGTGTCAGATTCTTTGCAACCCCATGAATTGCAGCATGCCAGGCTTCTCTCTCCTTCACTATCTCCCAGGGTTTGCTCAAACTCACGTGCATTGAGTCAGAGATGCCATCCAACCATCTCATCCTGTCATCCTCTTCTCTTGCCCTCAATCTTTCCCAGAATCAGAGTCTTTTCCAATGAGTCAGTTCTTGTTACTTAAAAATATCTCTCTTCCAGGTTTAGTAGAGTGACCCAAGTTTTCTGTGCTCTTCCCTGTCTTCTACTTTTGATGCTGAGAAAACTAGATTAGAGCACTGGAAATGACTCCATTCTCTGTGTGAAACCAGCCCTGAAGAAGCAATTAAGGCAACCCGAAGGTGTTGGCAGAAGTGTAATAAACCTTATGGGAGTGTTATTTGGGGTTGCTAACCTTCCTCACAATTGGACTCTTCTATTCACAGATTAGCACCAATAATAAGCTTCATTGAAAAGAACGGCTCTAATTGGTTCCTAGTTGTTGCTTTGGGACAAAAATTGAGAATGATCTGTTTGAGTCTGTGTCTACAGTTTCCCCCAAATGAACTGATAAATAAGTGAAAGATTCACTCCACATCCTGACTATTGAGTCTGTGGAAAGCCTGCCCAAGCAGTCTGGCTGGATTTCATCTGTGAACCCATAGAGTATTTTGGCACCATGTGGACACATGCTTTGTATGCGGGTGTGTGCATGTCTGCTTGTATGTGTGTTAGAATGTGTTTTAGAGAGTGTTTAAAACCATGATGCAGACAAATGAGGACATTTAGAAAAATTAACCAACCAAAGGCCCAAGTAGACATTTGGTTGCTTGACTGCTCTCTTCTGTATTAGTTTAACTTAAAAAGTATAATGAAAACATTTTGGCTTAATGAACATAACCTGTGATAAATTGTAGTGCTTTAGGAGGCAAATAAATTAATGAGAAGAAGATTCAGCCTTAAGACCGAGGATGCTGTTTGCTGTTTACTCTTTAGTCGCTAAGTCATGTCCGACTCTTTGCTGTAGCCTGCCAGGCTCCTCTGTCCATGGGATTTTCCAGGCAGTAACACTGGAGTGGGTTGCCAGTTCCTTCTCCAGGGGGTCTTCCCAACCCAGGGCTTGAACCCACATCTCCTGCATTGGCAGGCTGATTCCACACCTTCCTCTTATGGGAATTGCCATAAGAAGGATATTTATTTAAGTCATATTACGGTTTTGGTCAAAGGCTATGGTATAACTTTTTTCTCTACTTTATATTCTTTGAATTAAGTCTTTATATTCTTTTATTGTGGTTTTATATGTATATTAATATTTACGTAAAATGTAACATTTACAATTTTTAAATTGTTTGTTGGTATTAAGTACATTCATAGTGTTGTACAGCCATCCACCACCATCCATCTCCAGAGCTCTTTCATTTTCTCAAAGAGAAAGTTGGTACCCATTTAATCCTTAATTTGTAAGAGACAGAAAATTACAAATTTTGGAACCACCGATACCTTATTTACATGAGGACTTATCAGAGAAGTGGTGGTTTTTTTATTCATTTACTCAGTTATTAAATAGATGTTGACTGAGTACTGATGATAAGCCAGTAGTGTGCTGAGGATGATGTTGAATAGACCAGATGAAGTCTTGCCCTCATATCTTACAATCTGCTCTCTTATTGTGACTGTGGGGCAAGAATAATGCCTTGCCCCTCAAAGATGTCCATGTCCTAATTTCTGGAATCTGTGACTATGTTACTCTGCATGGCAGAATGGGATTTTGAGGAGTGATTAAATTAAAGATCTTGACGGGGTGAGGGGGGAAGAGATTATGTTGGATTAAGGTAAGTAACCCTCCTGCCAGTACAGGAGACACAGGTTCGATCCCTGGGTTGGGGAATTCCCCTGGAGTAGGAAATTGCAACCCACTTCAGTATTCTTGCCTGAAAAATCCCATGGACAGAGGAGACTGGTGGGCTACAGTCCATGGTTTCACAAAGAGTTGGACAGGACTGAGTGACTGAGCATGCACATACGTACATACATACATACATTCTTACAATTACGAGCATTCTTATGAGAGAAAGAGGGAGACAGGAGAGTCAGAAAAGGAAATGATACAACAGAATACAGTGATGGGAAAGGGGCATGAGCCAGGGAAAGTGGGCAGCCTATAGAAGCTGGAAAAGGCAAGAAATGGATTCACCCCTAGAGTCTCCAGAAGGAACATAGTCTTCTTGACACCTTGACTTTAGCCTGTAAGACTCTTTCTGGATTTCTGATCTTTAGAACTGTAAGATACTAAATGTGGATGGTTTAAGGCCATTAACTTTGTGGTAATTTGTTATAGCAGCAATAGAAAACTAATACACTTGTCTTTTTACTTAGTCAGTTTTAAGTTAAGGGCTTTCTTTACTATGAATTTTGCTTGGTTGGTTCAGGAAAGCAAGAAGCTTTTTCATAACACAAAATTACATTTGCTCTAGAAGCCCTCCCTGCCTCATGTCATCAAGCCTGTGCCCAGACTTAGACTGTAATTTATATTTAATTCACTATGATTAATCCATCATATTTCATTAATTCATCATTCTTTAAACCATCATAATTCATTCATTAATTCTTTCCCCCTGGCATCATGCTAAGTATACTTAGTGTCTAACACTCAATCTAGGAAACATCTTATACTTGGTTTGGGTCCTTTCTCAAACAGGGCAGTTTGCAGTAGTGGTGGTCATTCTGTTACCTGGTAAATTTGCATATGTGTAACTACTGTGTCTACAGTAAAAATGATTACTACCAAATGATGGTAGTATATTCACATGTACTGTGTACTAAACTATAAGATATGTGATTTTTCTGAGACTCAGATAAATGTCATAAATGTCCTACACAGGAGTCTTTCTTGCATTAAGGAAACCTTTGATAGTTCTAAACTCTCAATGTTTACCTCTTCCTGTGCTTTTTAGAAACAGTAATCCTTATCGTTTTTGCTGGACAATTCTCTCTTGAAAATGAGCAATGATGTTTTTCACTCTGTGGCCTCCTTCTCCATCTGCTGGGCAGAGAGTTCAGGGCTGAGTGGATAAAGGAGTAAATAGCTATTGTTCTTTGAAAGAAAAACACTTGAACTTGAGACTGGGAACTCCATATTCTCTGTCTTCTTGACCTCCAACCAGAGAAGAACTGATTATCTTGTTTATCTGGTTTTTAGAGATCTTCATAAAAGTGAATCTCTTAAAAAATTTTGAGGCTAGTTGAACATAGATATTTTGTGTTAAAAATAAAATCAAGGGAATAGAAAGTTGAACGTCTTTAAAATGGCATACAAAGCCCTCCAAGACCTGACTGACCCTTCTCCCTACCCGCCCAGACTTCCCTCTCATCATTTTACCTCTTAATGTTTCAACCACTCTCAATGTTTTCAGTTCCTCTAACATCGTGTCTCTCCAGCATCTTGGCTGTACCTGACTCAGTCTGGACAGTGTTTTCTTTTTCCCCACATTCCCCTGACCTTGGCCTTGCTGAATTCTTCACAACCTTCAGCTTAGAGGCTGCTTCTGTGCATTAGCATTCCCTGATCCCACACCATTCTGAAGCACAGCTCTTAGGCATTGTGTTATTGATACCCATTTACTTGTCTTTGTCCCCTGTGAGACTATGAGCTCCAAGAAGGCATGTTTCATGAGGGCATGTGTCTTTTTTATTGTTTTCCCCACTATGCCTGGCACTTCCTTTTAACAGACTGGCACTTTGCCCACAGGCCAAATCTACCTCAGGTAGCCTTTTATGTGCCACCATTTGTTTTAATTACACAGTTGAACATGACCGAGCAAATGACAGACAGGTACCTGTAATCAAACAGTCCGGAGATTTTAAGCACTTCCATTCATTCCTGGAGCAGTCACTGAGCCTTGGCAATAAGTAATTTAAATTCTGGACAATGAGTTTTCAAGCTGCTTCAATGGCTACATTTTGAGAATGGCGGAAAAACTCCGACCCTTTGATAATTAGACTGAATCAGTTTTCATAATTCTACTTTATGCACTAGAATAGTTAGCAGGCTTCATTATCAGCAGCCTGATGAGACAGCTTTCAGCTTCTAATATAGATCTTCTGAGTAATTTCGATTTGCAACCAAACTACGGCCACTCTGAACAGCAGTGTTTCTTAGACAAGATAGTCTTATAGTTTCATTATAAATAATTTCAAACTAGGTGCAGAACAAAGCATATAATTAGGATCTTGTCTATGTATGTTTGATCCAGAGAAAGGGCCGATAGATGACTGCCACAATTGAAAGCAGCCACCAACAACCCCTGTAACCTAGGAAGCCTGTATTTGTTGAACTTGTAAATTGATATCTTTTCTTTTGCTCTGTATGTCTGGAACAGTGCCAGGATCTAAAAGACTCTTACAAATTAAGGGGAATGTATCTTTAAGACATTCCCGGAAAAGACATTTGACTTATTATTGGACAGAACATCCTGGGCTTCTTTTGTAATACTCACAAACTACTCCCTCTAATCCACAGTGTCTCTCTAACCCACAGTAGCCTGAATGGTCCATCAGGGCAGAGATCACTTTTGTCTTTACTACTGAATCCCCAGAACACAAAGTAGATGCTTTATAAATATTCGTTGAACAGATAGATAAATGACATAGATGAATAAACTTCCATAGTGAGGTATTGGTATATGCACATTTTTTTTTTTTAATCTCTGGCAGCTCTACATAACTCTGTTCTGAGTTAGAACTTAATAACTTATTTGAAAAATTTGGTTTGCATCCTATTTCAGTTACTATGAGTACATAATAATCAACCCCCAAACTTATGATTTTACTCCTCAACAACATCTAGTAGTTGTAGCGGTAGTGTTAATTGCTCAGTTGTGTCTGACTCTTTGTGACTCAATGGACTGTAGCCCTCCAGGCTCCTCTGCACATGGGATTCTCAAGGCAAGAATACTGAAGTGGATTGTCATTCCCTTTTCCAGAAGTTCTTCCAGACCCAGGGATAGAACCTGAGTCTCCTGCATTGCAGGCAGATTCTTTACCATTTGAACTACAGGGATTTTAAATTCAACACATCTAATTTGCTCACAAATCTGCAGTCTTAGGGTTTGGTGGAGAAAGCTCATTTCTGCTCTGCTTGCTGTGCGCTGGAGCAGCTTGGAGGCTGGAGAAGGGAATCATCTGAAAGCTGCTCCAGCCTGGGCTAGAAGTCTTAAATAGCTGAAGACTGGCCAACCAGTCCTCCTCAGGCACCTTTCTCTAGCCCTTTGTGGTCTTTCTATGTAATCTCTTCAGCATGGTGCCTTCAGGGTAACTTGACTTTGTATATGACGGCTCAGGGCTTCCCGGGTGGCACAGTGGTAAAGAATCTGCCTGCCAATGTAGGAGATGCAAGAGACTGAGTCAGGAAGATCCTCTGGAGAAGGAAATGGCAACCCACTCCAGTATTCTTGCCTGGGAAATCCCATGGACAGAGGAGCCTGGTGGGCTACAGTCCATGGGGTCGCAAAGAGTCAGACAAAATTTACCACGCACACACACACACACACATGCATATACACACATGACAGCTCAGAGCTCTAGAGATGCATGTACTAAGGACAGAGGAAAAACCAAGTAGATGGTGTATTGTTTTTTTGTGATCTGGTCATGAGTCTCATGGTGTCACGTCCACTGCATTCTATCCCTTTGAAGAAGTCATTAAGGCCAGCCTGTGATCAAGGGGAGTTTGAATTTAGACTTCACATTTCCTGGGAGAAGTGTCAACAAACTTGCAAAGATATTTTAAACCCATTACTCAACCAATCCCTTTACTGGAAATTTTGCAACATCAATTAAGTCCAGACTTAACACTTATTCTGAGTGAGACAGAAACACCTGCAGAGAAGTAAAACTAGAATATCATCATCACTTCTTACATAAAAGGATAAAGACGAGGAGTTTGAATGTGGACCCTTCTTACTCCAATATAAGGCAAACTGTTATAATTCATCCAAAGGCTAGACTTTTGGGATGCATTTCTGTTCTTTGAATGCGTGCAAGTGGGACTCTTATTAAGGGAGAGGGAGAGGAAGGGTAGCAGTCAATGTCAATGTAGATGTTAGTAGACACAAGCTTTTCTGTACCCTCATTGCTTCCCTACTCTGTCCTGGCTTGCCCCCCAGGCTAGGCTTCAGGAAGGCTGGTTAGTGACTTTCCCTTCATCTTCCAGTTGCCTTTTCCAGAACTTTTCTTTCCCAGCTCCTCCCACAATTGTGCAAAATATCATTTCTATAATAAATAATAAATTTGATATTCTGTAATAGTGATAGTGGTTCTGTTTCTAATTGAATACTGATAGAGAAGAAACCAGCATCATATTATTTCATAAAAAATTCTTATTTTTGACTAAATATAGCTTGAATAGTTTGTTATTTTCAACACTAAGCTTCAACTTTGTATAGATGACAGCTATAAACTAAGTGTAGGGGACCTATTAAAATCTAATGATATTTCTTAGAACACTATGCATTGACCTCTATTAAAAAATCACCCCCCCAAAATGGATAGAGTACAGGTTAATAATATGCAGTACAATGTGTATTTTTCTTCTGCCAGACCAGGGGTTGGCAAACTTTTTCTTAAAGAGACTAGGTAGTAAACATTCTAGGCTTTGAGAGTCCCTGTTGCAAAGACTCAAATGTGCTGATAAGGTGTGAAAATACATAGATAATACATGATTGAATGGGAGAGGCTATATCTCAATGAAACTCTATTCACAAACACAGGCTGTGGGCAGGATTTGGCCTGTGGGTCTTAATTTGCCAGTAAGTGTTCAGAAGTCAGTTGACATTCTGTAAATGTTGATCTGATAAAAGGAAAATGCTATGGAAATGATTTTCTGGAGGACCACAGGGGATGAAACTAGCAAATATGTAAAAGAAACAAGAAGTGACTTGCCTCAAGTATCACCTGTGCAGCAGGAACAATATCAGAGAACCAAGAGGAGGAAAGAGAGGAAAAGGTTAATATTAAAGAAATTGAAATAAATTTTTTTTTCCTGTGTGCTGGTAGGAAGTATGTGTTGTAGGCAGTATATTTGTTTCATGAAGCGGGATGCAGCACTTGTTACATATCCTAAAAATGTTACTCCTACCTGAGGCTCCCCCTTGGCAAGCTTGAGTAGGCTGATAGTACCAGTCATTTGAGTGTATATGTGGGTATGGGGGCAGCAGTTGCTCCCTTTCCTCATATGGTTGGAGATGCAAGGCTTATGCAGTCCAGGAAAATGGTGAAAGTTTCTGGCACTCAATTTGAAGTGGTCACCATGGTGCCAAGACCTACTGGGGGATTGTGGCTGAGGTTCCCAAGGTCACAGCAAGAGGGCCAGCTCTTCCTCTTCCCCACCCTCAGGCCTGAGGAATTTTGTTTCTTACCCACAATGCACTAAAACACCAAGTGACTCCTCTCCATTCTGGAACAATCTAAATAGTTGCGAATTAGTTGGCCCTAGAGATCAAATTGCCAACATCTGTTGGATCATAGACAAAGCAAGAGAGTTCCAGAAAAACATCTATTTCTGCTTTATTGACTATGCCAAAGCCTTAGACTGTGAGGATCACCACAAACTGTGGTTAAAAAAGAGATGGACTACCAGACCACCTTACCTGCCTGCTGAGAAATCTGTATGCAGGTCAAGAAGCAACAAAGGAAGTAGGTCAAGCCTGTATATTGTCACCCTGCTTATTTAACTTATATGCAGAGTACATCATGAGAAACGCTGGGCTGGATGAAGCACAAGCCGGAATAAAAATTGCGGGGATAGAGAGAACAAGATGGCAGAGGAGTAAGTGGACATGGAGTACATCTCTCTTCACAGATCCATCAGGAATACACCTTCAGACACAGAGGTGCATGCAGAACACCAGCTGAGAGTGGACAGGAGTACCTGACAAGCGGAAAAGAATGTATGCTGCTGCTGCTAAGTAGCTTCAGTCGTGTCCAACTTTGTGCGACCCCATAGATGGTAGTCCACCAGGCTCCACTGTCCCTGGGATTCTCCAGGCAAGAACGACGTAAAACTTAATAGGATGAAGTAGGAACTAGGGGGAAAAACAGGAGTGTTAGTAGGACTGGACCTGCCCTTGGCCAGTGGGGGAACTGAAGCAGGGGTCTGATTCCCACATCGGGGCAATTGTCTGAGTCAAAGGAGAAACATATAAGACTGAGAGTGAACAGCTGATCTGTGGCAGCCTAAATGGAATGAAAATCAGACAGTTCTTGCCTTAGCCACACATACCCCAGACAGGGACGCAGGTCCCCTGGAAGGCGCAATGGCTGGGAGCTGGAGTTTAGGGATTGTGGAGCAATCCCAGGGTGAGGGCTGCTGTTGACTGTGGAGAGACAGATTGAGGGGATGTGAGGGAAGAGATTGTGGTGGGAAATGCCTGTAGAGGAAAGCTGGGCAGCCATGGAAGCAAGGGGATACTGCTGAGTCATGCGTAGGGGGTGGAGCCATCACCATAGCCTCTCTCTCCCCACATGCCAGCATTGGCAGCTGAACAATAGGGAGGTTGGCCCATCAAATGCCTGACGCACTGAACTACAGAGTAGGACCCCATCCAGGGTGCCCCTTTAAGTGTCTGCTGTGCCGATCTACAGAGCAGGACCCCAGCAAGGGGTGTCCCCTCTATGTGCCTGATGCACAGAACAACAGAGAAGGATCCCAGGCAAGGCGAGCCCTCTAAGTGCCTGAATGGACGGAGCTATGGAGAAAGACTGGCCAAAGAAGCCTTCTGATCGCCAGCTACAAGAGGCTCAAATAAAGACTCTGATAGATATCAGAGTATGGCCTGCCAGGCTTCTCTGGCAGGGAGGTTCTCCAGGCAAGAATACTTGAGTGTATAGGCCAATACTGGTTGCCATACCCTTCTAGAGCCCTATATTTCCTGCTGCGCTAGCCACCAACTCCACTGAGTACCTGTTGCAACCCAAGCAGCTGTACCACCTCCACACCTGGCCCTCACAGGAGCAAACCCAAGTCCTTCAGGGCAGCCTCAGGAGCAAAGCCCAGTGGACAACCCACATGCAGAGGTGGAAATAAAACCACAGTTGAAACCCAGGGGCAGTGTGGCTAAGGAAGAAGACCCCAAACCTTCCCACCAGCTGTACAAGCTGCAGATTAAATCCACACAATCAACTAGGCAGACTCTGTGTCTATGGAATATATAAAAGGTCTTTGAGAGCTCCCGCAAAAGAAAACGCACTAGTTCTGATAGCTGTGGAAACTGGAGGTAAGAACACACAGGAGTAGGGCCAGATTAGAATCTGAGCTGCTTCCACAACAGGTCCAGAGATCAGCACAGTGTTGGAGGGCAACCTAGGGAGATGAGGTGGACTGTGACTCCCAGCGAAGGAAAGGACTCTGACAGCAGTGACTCAAGAAAAACATTTATTATTCTTATGTTTTGACTTGTTCTGTAGATTCTTTTGGATTTTTTTTCTTTTTTTCTTTTCTCCCCTCCCCCCACTGTAGTTGTCGATTTTATTGGTACTATGAAATCTAATTAAGCTTTTGAGGTTTTTTTCTCTCAGTCACATTTTTTATTGTTGTTATAAACCTCTGCCTCTACGTTGGGCTTTTGCAGTTCTGTGGAGTTTTCCTTTTAAAAAAAATTTTTCTTTTCTCTTTTTTTAATTTTAATTTTTAATTTTTTAAACCTATTATCATATTTTCTACATTTATTCCTTTGCCTTTCCTACTGTTCTTTTCCCCTTGCAGTTAATCTTTAGTGTATGTAAATCTTCTTTATCTACCTCTATTTAACTTTGCATGTCTATTCTTTCTTTCCTTTCCTCTCAACATATTTGTTAGATTTTGTTTTCATTGCCTTATTCCCCACTTGGTACCCTGCTTTAGCTTTGTTTTCAGGTTTGTGCTTTAGTTAGCTCTGTTCTTAACTGGTAAATATAATTTTTGATTTCCTTTGTTTGCTGGGTCAACCTACTGTACTTTATTTTTGTTGGACTGTTTTGACTTTGCTCATGGGTGTATATGGATATGTGTATATTCCATTCTTTTAATTATTTTTGCCTGATTTTGTAACTGCCATTTGTCTGGGGTTCACCTTTGGTTTCTTGTTTTTGGATATTTGTTTTGCTCTCCATTAATGCCATAACCAACTACTTGTGGAATCTTCATTCCTGACCAGAGATCAAGCCCTGAGCCTTTGGAGTAGGAGCACTGACTCCAAGATCCTAGACTACCAGAGAACTAATCCTAGGGAGTATCAAATAGTGAGAACTCAGACAAGGGAAATCACTTGAATACAAGACCAGACATCACCCAACCACCAGTAGCACTCTGTGCAGGACACTTTGTCTAAACAACGAACAAAACAAAAATACAAAACCAACCATCAGCAGACAGGATGACCACCTCACTCAGCCCTGCCCATCAGAGGAAAAACAAAGAAACAAACAAAAGCTGAGCACAAATCTCACCCTATAGGAAGCTTACACAACCACTGGACCAACCTTAGCAGGGCAGAAACCAAAAGGAAGAAAGAAATCAACCTTGAAGCCGGGGAAAAGGAGACCTCAAACACAGTAAGTTAAAAAAAAAAAAAAAGAAAAGGCAGAGAAATACTACACAAATGAAGAAACAAAAACTCAGAAGTCCAAACAAATGAAGAGGAAATATGCAAACTAGCTGAAAAAAAATTCAGAATAATGAGAGTGAAGATGATCAAAAACCTTGAAAACAAAATGGAGAAAATGCAAGAATCAATTAGCAAAGACCTAGAAGAATTAAAGAATAAACATACAGAGACAAACAACACAATTACTGAAATTAAAAATACTCTAGAAGGAATCAATAGCAGAATATCTGAAGCAGAAGAACGAACCAGTGAGCTGGAAGATAAAATGGTGGAAATAACTTCTGAAGAGCAGAATAAAGTAAAAAGAATGAAAAGAACTGAGGATAGTCTCAGAGACCGCTGGGACAATATCAAACTCACCAACATTGAAATTATAGGGGTCCCAGAAGACGAAGAGAAAAAGAAAGGGTATGAGAAAAATTTTGAAGAGTATTATAGTTGAATATTTCCACAACATGGAAAAGAAAATAGTCAATCAAGTCCAAGAGGCACCAAGAGTCCCATACAGGATAAACCCAAGGAGAAACATGCCAAGACACATACTAATCAAACTAACAGAGACTAAAAACAAAGAAAGAATATTAAAAGCAGCAAGGGAGAAATAGCAAGTAACATACAAGGGAAACCCCATACACTTAACAGCTGATCTTTCAGCAGAAACTCTGCATGCCAGAAGGGATTGGCAGGGTATATTTAAAGTACCGAAAGGGAAAAAAATCTACAACCAAGATTACTGTAGCCAGAAAGGATCTCATTCAAAATTGATGGAGAAATAAAAAGCTTTTCACACAAGCAAAATTAAGAGAATTCAGTACCACTAAACCAGCTTTACAACAAATGTTAAAGGGACTTATATAGTCAAGAAATACAAGAGAAGAAAAAAGATCTATAAAATCAACCCCAAACAATTAAGAAAATGGCAATAGGAACATATATGTCAATAATTACTGTAAATGTAAATGGATTAAATGCTTCAACCAAAAGACACAGATTGGCTGAATGGATACAAAAACAAGACCCGTATATATGCTGTCTATAAGAAACGCACCTCAGACCTAAAGACACACGTAGACTGAAAGTGAGAGGATGGAAAAATAAATACCATGAAATGGGAAGCAAAAGAAAGCTGGAGTAGCAATCCTCATATCAGACAAAATAGACCTTAAAATAAAGAAGATTACAAGAGATAAGGAAGGACACTACATAATGACCAAGAGATCAATCCAAGAGGAAGCCATAACAATTGTAAATATCTATACACCCAACATAGTAGCACCTCAATACATATGACAAACACTAACAGACATAAAAGGAGAAACTGACAGTAACACAATAATAGTAGGAGACTTTAACTCCCCACTCACACCAATGGACAGATCATCAAAACAGAAAATTAATAAGGAGATACAAGTCTCAAATGATACATTAGATGAGATGGATCTCATTGATATCTTCAGGACATTTCATCCAAATCCAGAAGAATACACCTTCTCAAGTGCACATGGAACATTCTTCAGGATAGATCACATCTTGGGTCACAAATCAAACCTCAGTAAATTTAAGAAAATTGAAATTGTATCAAGCATCTTCTCTGACCACAATGCTCTGAGACTAGATATCAATTACAAGAAAAAAACTAAAAAACACAAACACATGGAGATTAAACAACACGTTTCTAAATAACCAACAGGTTACTGAAGAAATCAAAAGGGAAATCAAAAAATTTCTATAAACAAATGACAATGAAAACACAACTCAAAACCTATGGGATGCAGCAAAAGCAGTTCTAAGAGGGAAATTTATAGCAAGACAATCTTACCTCAAGAAATAAGAAAGACATTGAATAGGCAACCTAAGTTTACACCTAAAGCAAATGGAAAAAGAAGAAGAAAAAAACCCTCAAAATTAGTAGAAGGAAAGAAATCATAAAGATCTGAACAGAAATAAATGAAAAAGAAATTAAAGAAACAATAGTAAAGATTAATAAAACTGAAAGCTGGTTCTTTGAGAAGATAAACAAAATTGACAAGCCCTTAGCCAGACTCATCAAAAAAAAAAAAAAAGAGAGAGAGAGAGAAGAATCAAATTAACAAAATTAGAAAAGAGAAAGGAGAGGTTACAATAGACAATGCAGAAATACAAAGGATTATAAGAGACTATTATGAATAACTATATGGCAATAAAATGGATAACCTGGAAGAGATGGACAGATTCTTAGAAAAGTTCAATCTTCCAAGACTGAACCAGGAAGAAGTAGAAATTATGAACAACCTGATTACAAGCACTGAAATTGAAGTTGTGATCAAAAGTCTCCCAAAAAACAAAAGCCCAAGACCATATGGCCTCACAGGATAATTCTATCAAACATTTAGAGAAGAGCTAATGCCTATCCTTCTAAAACTCTTTCAAAAAATTACAGAGGAAGAAACAGTTCCAAACTCTTTCTATGAGGCCACCATCACCTTGATACCAAAACCAGGCAAAGATAACACAAGAAAAGAAAACTACAGGCCAATATTACTGATGAACATAGATGCAAAAACCCTCAACAAAATTTTAGCAAACAGAATTCAGCAGCACATCAAAAAGCTCATACACCATGATCAAGTTGGGTTTATTCCAGGAATACAAAGATTCTTCAATATATGCAAATCAATCAATGTGATACACCATATTAACAAATTAAAAGATAAAAACATTTGATAATCTCAATAGATGCAGAAAAAGCCTTTGACAAAATCCAGCACCTATTTTTGATTAAAACTCTTCAAAAAATGGGCATAGAAGGAACCTACCTCAACACAGTAAAGGCCATATATGATAAGCCTACAGCAAACATTATTCTCAATGGTGAAAAACTGAAAGCATTCCCCCTGAGATCAGGAATGAGACAAGGACGTCCACTTTCGCCACTATTATTCAACATGGTTCTGGAAGTCCTAGCTGCAGAAATCAGAGGAAAAAAAGAAATAAAAGGAATCCAGATCAGAAAAGAAGAAGTAAGGCTCTCACTGTTTGCAGATTACATGATACTGTACACAGAAAACCCTAAAGATAGTATCAGAAAATTTCTAGAGCTAATCAGTGAATTTAGCAAAGTGGCAGGATACAAAATCAATGCACAGAAATCACTTGCATTTCTATATACTAACAATGAAAATTCAGAAAGAGCAATTAAAGAATCAATCCCATTCACCATTGCAACAAAAATAATTGAGTATCTAGGAATAAACTTACCTAAAGAGACAAAAGAACTGTACACAGAAAATTATAAGACACTAATGAAAGAAATGAAAGATGACATAAACGGAGAGATATTCCATGTTCCTGGGTAGGAAGAATCGATATTGTGAAAATGAATATACTACCAAACACAATCTAGAAATTCAATGCAATCCCTATCAAATTACCAACAGTATTTTTCACAGAACAAGAACAAAAAAATTTCACAATTCGTATGGAAACACCAAAGACCCTGAATAGCCAAAGCAGTCTTGAGAAAGAAGAATGGAGCTGGAGGAATCAACGTTTATGACTTCAGATTATACTACAAAGTTACAGTCATCAAGACAGTATGCTACTAGCACAAAAACAGAAATATAGACCAATGAAACAAGATAGAAAGCCCAGAAATAAAGCCATGCACATATGGGTACCTTATTTTTGACCAAGGAGGCAAGAATATACAGTGGGACAAAGACAGCCTCTTCAATAAATGGTGCTGGGAAGACTGGACAGCTACATGTAAAAGAATGAAGTTAGAACACTTCCTAACACATACACAAAGATAAATTCAAAATGGATTAAAGACCTAAATGTAAGACCAGAAACTATGAAACTCTTAGAGGAAAACATAGGCAGAACACTTGATGACATAAATCAAAGATTGACCCACCTTCTAGAGTAATGGAAATAAAAACAAAAGAAAACAAGTGGGACCTGATTAAACTTCAAAGCTTTTGCACAGCAAAGGAAACTATAGGCAAGATGAAAAGACAACCCTCAGAATGGGAGAAAATAATAGCAAATGAAACAACTGACAAACGATTAATTTCCAAAATATACAAGCAGCTCATACAACTCAATGCCAGAAAAATAAACAATCCAATCCAAAAGTGGGAAAAAGACCTGAAGAGACATTTCTCCAAAGAAGACATACAGATGGCTAACAAACATATGAAGAGATGCTCAATACCACTCATTATTCAGTTCAGTTCAGTCACTCAGTCGTGTTCGACTCTTTGCAGCCCCATGGACTGCAGCACACCAGGCCTCCCTGTCCATCACCAACCCCCGGAGTTTACCCAAACTCATGTCCATTGAGTAGGTGATGCCATCCAACCCTCTCATCCTCTGTCGTCCCCTTCTCCTCCTGCCTTCATGATTTTCCAGCATCAGGGTCTTTTCAAAAGAATCAGTTCTTCACATCAAACTCCAAAGTATTGGAGTTTCAGCTTCAGCATCAGTTCTTCCAATGAATAATCAGGACTGATCTCCTTTAGAATGGACTCGTTGGATCTCCTTGCAGTCCAAGGGACTCTCAAGAGTCTTCTCCAACACCACAGTTCAAAAGCATGGATTCTTCAGTGCTCAGCTTTCTTTATAGTCCAACTCTCACATCCATACATGACTACTGGAAAAACCATAGCTTTGACTAGATGGATGTTTGTTGGCAAAGTAATGTCTCTGCTTTTTAATATGCTGTTTAGATTGGTCATAACTTTCCTTCCAAGGAGTAAGCATCTTTTAAATTCATGGCTGCAGTCACCATTATTAGAGAAATGCAAATCAAAACTACAATGAGATATCACCTCACACCAGTCAGAATGGCCCTCATCAAAAAGTCTACAAACAATAAATGTTGAAGAGGGTGTGGAGAAAAGGGAAAGTTCTTGCACTGTTGGTGAGAATGTAAATTGATACAGCCACTATGGAAGACTGTATGGAGATTCCTTAAAAAACTAGGAATAAAACCACCATATGACCCAGCAATCCCACTCCTAGGCATATACCCTGAGGAAACCAAAATTGAAAGAGAAACATGTATCCCATTGTTCTTTGCAGCACTATTTACAATAGCTAGAACATGGAAGCAAACTAGATATCCATTGACAGATGAATGGATAAAGAAGTAGTGGTACATATACACAATGGAATATTACTCAGCCATAAAAAGGAATGCCTTTGAGTCCATTCTGATGCAGTGGATGAACCTAGAACCTATTATACAGGATGAAGTGAGTCAGGAAAGGAAAGATAAATATCATATTCTAACCCAACCAGTCCATCCTAAAGGAGATCAGTCCTGGGTGTTCATTGGAAGGACTGATGTTGAAGCTAAAACTCCAATACTTTGGCCACCTGATGCGAAGAGTTGACTCATTGAAAAAGACCCTGATGCTGGGAAGGATTGAGGGCAGGAGGAGAAGGGGATGACAGAGGATGAGATGGCTGGATGGCATCACTGACTCGATGGACATGGGTTTGGGTAGACTCAGGGAGTTGGTGATGGACAGGGAGGCCTAGAGTGCTGCGGTTCATGGGGTCACAAAGAGTCGGACATGACTGAGCGACTGGACTGAACTGAACACATATATACAGAATCTAGAAGAATGGTACTGAAGAACTTGTTTACAGGGCAGCAATGGAGAAACATATAGAGAATAGACTTTTGGACATGGGGAGAGGGGAGGAGAGGGTGAAATGTGTGGAAAGAATAACATGGAAACTTATATTACCATATGTAAAATATATAGCCAATGGGAATTTGCTGTATGGCTCAGGAAACTCAAACAGGTGCTCTGTATCAACCTAGAGGAGTGGGATGGGGAGGGAGATGGGAGGAAGGTTCCAAAGGGAGGGGATATATGTATACCTATGGCTGATTCATGTTGAGGTTTGACAGAAAACAACAAAATTCTGTAAAGCAATTATCCTTAAATAAAAAAATTAGTTAAAAAGAAAAAAAAGATTGCTGGGAGAAGTATCGATAACCTCAGATATGCAGATAACACCACACTTATGGCAAAAAGCGGAGAGGTACTAAAGAGCCTCTTGATGAAAGTGAAAAAGGAGAGTGAAAAAATTGGCTTAAGACTCAGCATTCAGAAAACTAAGATCATGGCATCTGCTCCCATCACCTCATGGCAAATAGATGGGAAAACAATGGAAACAGTAAAAGACGGGCTCCAAAATCAGTGCAGATGGTGACTGTAGCCATGAAATCAAAGATGCTTGCTGCTTGGAAGAAAAGTTATGACCAACCTAGACAGCATATTCAAAAGCAGAGACATTACTTTGCCAACAAAAGTCCATCTAGTCAAAGCTATGGTTTTTCCAGTAGTCATGTATGGATGTGAGAGTTGAACTATAAAGAAAGCTGAGCACCAGAATTGATGCTTTTGAACTGTGGTGTTGAAGAAGACTCTTGAGAGTCCCTTGGACTGCAAGGAGATCCAACGAGTCCATCCTAAAGGAAATCAGTCCTAATTATTCATTGGAGAACTGATGCTGAAGCTGAAACTCCAATAATTTGGCCACCTGATGGGAAGAACTGACTCATTGGAAAAGACCCTGATGCTGCGAAAGATTGAAGGTGGGAGGAGAAGGGAACAACAGAGGATGAGATGGTTGGATGACATCACTGATGAGATTGACATGAGTTTGAGTAGGCCCCAGGACTTGGTGATGGACAGAGAAGCTTGGTATCCTGCAGTCCATGGCATCGCAAAGAGTTGGGCATGTCTGAGTGACTGAAATGAACTGAGAATGCTTTACCCCAATCCCCACTGGCCAACTGGCTGAGTGTTTACAGTTAAAGTGAAAGTTGCTCAGTTGTGTCTGATTCTTTGTGACCCCATGGACAATACAGTCCATGGAATTCTCCAGGCCAGAATACTGGAGTGGGTAGCCTTTCCCTTTTCCAGGAGATCTTCCCAACCCAGTGTTCAAATCCAGATCTCTTTCATTGCAGGCGGATTCTTTACCAGCTGAGACACAAGGGAAGCCCAACAATACTGGAGTGGGTAGCCTATCCCTTCTCCAGTGGATCTTCCTGACTCAAGAATCGAACTGGAGTCTTCTGCATTGCAGGTGGATTCTTTACCAACTGAGCTATCAGGGAAGCCCTACTAGAAAAAGTCTCTCCTGACTCTGGGTAAGGCCTTCAGAACTGACAGAGATGATTTGGGTTGTAATTAAGATCCTCCCACCCCCATCCCTTTCAGACAGCTTTCCTTTTTGGCCTTGGAAGAAAGGCCTTCTGGGAAGGAGTAAATACCATTCATTCCTTCTTGATAGATAAGAAGAAATAGACACAGAGAAATGTCTCAGTAGATTATTATTCTACAGTAAATTCTCAATAAATCATCATGCTACACATGTGAAATACCTTTTGCTATTAAAAATAAACTCAAGAGAATAAAATGAAATAGTATATAGGATATGTTGCTTTCTTTTGTTTCTTCATTGTTTGTAGGGCATGGAGGAGAAAAATTATGTTTCCTGAATGTAACTGAGCTTCACAGTTAAAACAGGGTGAGAGCGAAAGGGTTTTCAGAATGAGAGGAGTTACAGAGGAAATAACCTCTCTTTTTCAGATCTGTGAATTTGCTGACTCCTCCCCTCCCTCTGAACTTCTAAATAAGGTGTGTGTCTTCTGAGTTCCTGAAAATAGGCCAGCTGTCTGCAGAGTATTTAAAGGACTCAAGGAATATTTCTAAGTTATGACGATCTCCTCCAAAAAGGGAGACAGAGATTAAGGAGCTGCTGAGTTTACATCATGGATGCATGATTCACTGACCCTTCTTTTAATTTTAAAACCACACATAATTTTTAAATTTTTATTTATTTATTTATTTATATTTGGCTGAGCTGGGTCTTCATTGCTGTACTCAGGCTTTCTCTAGTTGTGGCGAGAGGGGGCTACTCTAGTTGCAGTGCTAGGGCTTCTCGTTGCGGTGGCTTCTCCTGCTGCGAAGCACAGGCTCTAGGTACGTGGGCTTCAGCAATTGGAACATGCAGGCTCAGTAGTTACAACCTGAGGTCTCTAAAGCACAGGCTTGGTAATTGTGGCACATGGGCTTAGTTGCTCCCAGGCATGTGCAATTTTCCTGGACCAGGGATTGAATCTCTGTACCCTGCATTAGCAGGTGAATTCTTATCCACTGAGTCACCAGGGGAGTCCCTGACCCTTCTTCTTAAAATATCTGATAGAGTAGAGCCTAGAAGAGTTGAGAATACATGACTGGACCAGGTCTTGCTAAAATCTGCACATTCTCCAAATGTGGGATGTAGAGGAGAATTTTATTTAAAAACATTGGTGTTAGAGAAAGTTTCCCCTGTTGCTCTTTTCTTTATTAACGGTGTGAACTTTGTGCCAGGAATTTCCTAAGCCTCAGATTCCTTGTCTTTGTTGTTGTTGCTGTTCAGTTGTTAAGTCATGTCTGACTCTTTGTGACCCCATGAACCGCAGCACACCAGGCTTCTCTGTCCTTCACCATCTCCCAGAATTAGTTCAAATTCATGTCCATTGAGTTGGTGATGCCATCTAACCATCTCACCCTCTGTCACCCCCTTCTCTTCCTGCCCTCAATCTTTCCCAGCTTCAAGGTCTGTTCCAATGAGTCAGCTCTTCATATCAGGTGGCCAAAGTATTGGAGGTTCAGCTTTAGCATCAGTCCTTCCAATGAATATTCCTTTAGGACTGACTGGTTTAATCTCCTTGTCTTTAAAACGAAGGTGATAGCAGCATCTACCTCATAGGTTAAGAGTATGGATGTGAAGTTGGACTGTCCAGGCTCCATTAACTATGCTCTGGGTGAGCTTGGGTAAGTCCTTTACATTCCTCACCCACTTTCCCTATATGGAGCTATGCATAACAACCGGACACAGCTTTTAGTGTTGCTATGATACTTTAATAAATTAAGAGAAGTAAAATACTTAGAGCAGTGCCTATCAACTATTAGAGCTCAGGAAATGTTAATTCTTCATAATGTTTTTAGAAGCAGGAATGAAATTGTGGGAGCCAATGTCAAAAAGCCTATAGACTAGTAGATGAGCTGCTAGTAGATGCCCAGCACTATGGTGGATCCCAAGGAGATGCAAGGTGCAGGACTATCTTAAATGCATGAGTTCTTTGCCCAGAAAGGTTCTTTGCACAGGTATTTATACCTCACTTATAGACTGATGCTCCAAATCCAGTCATTAATGAATAAATCCATTAGCCTAAGACAGTGAGTTGATTATCTCTTGCTACATAAAAGCAACCCCTAAAGTTAGTGACTTAGAATAATAAACTATCATTTATTATTTTTCCTGATCTTTTGGGTTGACTGGGTAAGTTTTGCTTCACATGGTATTGGGAGAGGCTGCAGTCATCTGGAGGGCTCAACTGAGTGGGAGGTCCAAGATGGCTTATTTACCTGGTGCACAGTCAGTGTTGGCTGGGAGCTCAGCTGGGGATGCCAAACAGAACCTCACTCTTCCTCCATATACCCTTTCCTTGTGGCTTTGGCTGCTTATAGCATATATCTGGGTTCCAAGCAGTAGGAAGTGAAAGCTGCTAGTTCCCTTAAGAAGTGGGCTCAGAAGTTGCAGAGTGTCACTTCTGCAGCCTCCTATTACTCAAGCCCATCACAGGGCCAGACAGATTTAAATGGAGGAGAAATAAGCTCTACCTCTTGATATGAGAAGCAGTTATCAGGGATAGGAAGGGGCAGTCTTTGTAAACTAGCTATGTGTAATTTATCGCTATGTAACAAATTATCTCAAAACATGGCAGGTCAAATCAATGAACCCGGGGAAATCCTTGGTGGTCCAGTGGTGAGGACTTGGTGCTTTGACTGCTGTGGCCCAGATTCAACCCTTGTTTGGGGATCTAAGATCCAATAAGCCTTGCAGTGAGGCCATAAATAAATAAATAAATAAAACAATGGACATTTATCATCTCACGGTTTCTGAGGGTCGGGGATCTGGGGATGGCTGAGCTGAGTGGTTTGATTTCAGAGCCTCTTACGATGTTGCAGTCGAGTTGCAGTTTCTGAAGGAGCTGGAGTATCCACTTCTAAACTCACTCCTGTGGTGGCTGGCAGGAGGCTTCAGTTTCTTGCCTTAAAGTTCTCTCCATAGGGCTGCTCATCATACAGGTTCCTGCAGTATGAGTGATCTAAGGAAAGATAGAGGTCAGGAGAGGGAAAGGGAGAAGGACAGGGAGAAGCAGAGTGAGAAAGAGAGGGGGCCAACTTGAAAGAGAAAACCTCAAGGCAGGAACTGCGATCTTTTATAACCTAATATTGGTAGTGATGTACTGTCGCTTCTACTATATGCTCTTGGTCATACAGACCATACCTGGTACAGTGTGGTAAGGGCCTACAAAAACGTATAGCTTGGAGATTTCTGGGGATCATGTTAGAGGCTTCTTACCCCACTAGTTCACAAGGGTGCTGTGCATGAGAAGCTTCTCAGGAATTTGTTAAATATGTAGATCTCTTGGCTAAGATTCCAATGTGAACCACATTTTGGGAAACTTTGACCATATACCAGGGCTTTAATGTTGTTGATTGTGTGATGTTCAAAGGGCAGTTAATTGTCTGGTACAAGCACACATTTACACTTGTGTGTGAGTAGATGTGGGTTTCTCTTCTGCTCCTAGAAGTTTTAATTCTTACTGAACATGCAGACATTTAGGTTGTTTGAAGTGTGTGGCACTGACAGATACATGGTTTTTTGGTTTGGGGTTCTTCAGTGAATTCTGCTTATTTTTTATTTTCCCTAGTCAAAATCCTGCTATTGATTGACATACATGTTCTTGAAGGTAAACCTCTATATCAGTGGCTACTTACCTGCAGATACTCATCACATATATATGTACATTGATGATGTCACTACCACTGGATTTCATGAGCATCCCCAGTAAGACAGTTCCTAGTCTTCTGGTTTGAGTCTTACCACCATCAGGAAGCCCTCCACCTGTATTTAGGTTTATCCCCCCACCTCCCCTCTCTTCTTCCTTCTTTTCCTCCCTCCATTTTAGTCAACAGAATGTCTGTGGAGTCACCTTTTGGGCTCTCTGCTTCACTCACAATGATTCTTCCTTCTCTTTTGCTTCCTCTTCTGTGTTCCCCCTAGCTGAATTTGAACCATAGCTCTGACTGTCTTAACTTAGCAAATTGGGTCATTTAGACATTTGATTCAAGTCGGGCAATTTGATTCCTCCCCTGGTATTTGTAATTGGGACAAAAGGAGACACAACAAAGGATTCTTTTTGCATGGCTGAACTCTTGCCCTATAGATACAAAATCTGTGGTGGAACTGAGTCCCTTCACCACCACTCTGCTCTTTTGTTGTATAGGCTGATAACAGAAAAGTCAGTCTTAGTGATTAAAGAGCAAAACAGATGTAGGGGTAGATGGGTGATGGAATGTGGGAAAGAGTGACCTTTGGATCCCAGATGGCTTTCCATTTCCTAAATCAGTCTCTCCCTGAGTGTTGGCTTGGATTCCATGAGCTTCCGATGTATGCTTATAATATGCACCCCATCTCCCTACCCTTTTAAATTGATGCTAGCTCCTAGATTTCTGTTACTTGATTGTTAATACAATCCATCTATTCAGGCACTGAGGCTATACTTATAACCTGGTGAGTTCAGACATTGAAAGATTCTTTCTGAAGGCTACCTGTAGAACAAAAGCTGCATAGACATAAGGTGGTGGGACACCCCGGAGGGATTTCTCACTTCACCTGGGAGTACTGGCAAAGGTTTCACAGAGCAGCTGAAATTTGGACTCGGCTTTGAAGTATGGTAAGAGTTTGCTCAGAATGACAAGGGTCTAAGTCTGATATCGCTAACTGGTGTGTAAAGGAATAAAAGAGAGCAACCTAGAAACTGGAGATGCCACTTGATGCCAGAAAAGTCAAGGATTTCTTATGCCATGCTAAAAAATAACAAGGCATAGTTTCAAAAGAGAAATAAAGATAATCTAAAGTATAATTTGAAAACAATTGGTCTGGAATATCGCCTCATTATGAATTCATTTGCTATGCACTGTAATAGAGCTAGTCCTTGTAAATGCATTTGGAATTCAAATGACTCTCACATATACCTTCTATAAGGTTTGGCCTATATTTTAGAGGAAGTTATTGGAAAGCATCCATAATCTTTCATTCTGGTTCTAATATTTCTGTGGCATGGCACAGGCATTAAAAAGGAAGACCTTCACATATCATGTTTGGCTCAGGCTGATGTTAATTAGAAACAAAAGCAATTTGTGTTTAATTTAATGGTAGTGGGAGATTCATTATACCGTCCTTTGGTCAGACACAGTGCAATGAAGGTAGATTTCTGTGTTATTTTTCTCTCTCACTCCCTTTCCTTTGTCTTTCAAAGCTATGCTTTAATGTATTTCCTGGAAATTTTGACTCTTCTTTTCATTTTCTCTCCCATTTGATTTTTTCTTATATTATCACTGTTTCATTTGACATTTAATTATTTTCTACTTCTAAACTTCCTCTGTTTGTTTTGGCATCCTATAACTACACATTTCTAATCGTCTTTATGGTGAGCAAAGTCAATTGTGGATTTTTCCGGTGATGGTAGCTGGGTTACTAGGTCACGTGGACTCTTAAGTTTTCACCTTCTTCTTCCTGTTGCTGATTTTTTAACCTTTCCCTGCTCACTAATATATTCATGGATAATTACCCAGGAATGAAGGGGGAAAAGAACTCAAACAATTAAAATTTGGTGATTTTTGAACAAATTCATTGAAAGGTTGGTTGAGGAAGGATTTGAAACTCCAGTTAAAAGGAAGAACTTTGTCATTAGAACTGATTTTCCTGGGAATACTGACTTTTCTAGATTAAAATAATAGGCTGTGGAGGGAAAGGCTGACAGTATTCTAAGGACTAACCCAGTTTTTTAACACCTATTTTTTTGAGGTAACTACAAGATTTCAGGGCCCTCAGGCTCTTCTCTGAAGTTTTAGGAAGCTGTAAGAAAAGGTTGTTTGTTTTTTTTTTAAGAAGATGTGTCCTCTAGACTGGGCTTCCCGATGGCTCAGCGGTAAAAAATCCACCTACAATGCAGGAGACTCAAGAGATGTGAGTTCAATCCCTGGGTCAAGATGATCCTCTGGAGGAGGAAATGGCAACCCATTGCAGTATTCTTGCCTGGAGAATTCCATGGACAGAGGAGCCTGATGGTCTGTAGTCCAATGGGGTCGCAAGAGTTGGACATGACTGAGAGACTGGTTGTGCACTCACTTCCTCTAGACGATTTCATGGGATAACTTGTTTCTCAAATTGGGAGAGCAGTACAACCAGAACCCTCACTCTCTTTACTGAAAGGTAGATGCACATAGCCCAGCTTTTGGACCCATGGATATGCATTCTAGTCCTTGCCTTGATATTAATTAGCTATGTGATAACAACAGAAGCAATACAAATAAGAAAAATATCCTGATGGTTTATTGTGCTGTTGTTATATGTCAGACACTCTTATCTTATTATGCTTTGCTCTTGCAAAAACCTTATGAAATAGAAAAAATTAATATCTTTACCTCATATATAGGGAAACCAAGAGAGATTATATAGTTTGCCTGAGGTTACCTGGTAGGTAACCGGCAGGAATCTAACCCTGAAGCCTTTGTTCTTAACTGCTGTGTTATATGTTCTCCCAACACTCAATTGCCTAGTCTCTCTGTTTGTTCTTACAAAAGGGAAATTTGTGATTGTTCTGACACCATCCTCCTATTGCAGAGGATCAAATGAGAGTGTGAAAGGGAAAATGTTTTGAAGACTATAAAGCAGCAGAAAAATACAAACAATTATTAAGATGGACAGGCTGAAAGAGAGAAAGAGAGAAGGAAGGCTCCCTGGAGTGAGAATTAGAGTTTGACCTTCAACAGAAGTGTTGCCATCACTGCGCTGACAGCCCAAGCTGGGAGCCTGGGTCCCTACTTCCACAGCTGTCAGAATGGCAAGGGGAGGGGACAGACGCCAGGCCTGGGCATCCAGGCGTGAGTGGCAAGGCCCCTTTCACCAGAGGCTCTGGGCAGATTCACTCAGAGCTTGACCTTTTGAATGTAAAACACTTGTCAGGTTGCCAAGTAGGAGCCAGTCATGGGGTGGATTCAGCCAGGAGAAGAATATTTCTGTGGCTGTTCCAGGGATGCTCTCTCTCTGGACCCTATGACCACAGGGTCTCTTTTGAAGAGAAGTGGCCTCTACAGAGCTCGAGGTATACTTGGAAACTGAAATCTCTTTAGTATCAGGTTGGTGTTTCTCAAGTTTTAAAAACCACGCCTCCATTTCATAAATGTGATACATTTTGTAGTTTGTATTATAAAAAATAGTTTTATATTTTTCATTTTTTAGCCATAGAACTGTGTGGTTTATTTGAATGTTTTTAAATTATCCACAGCCACTTTAAGTCTGGTAAGTCTCTATAGGTGAGGTTCAAGGGGAGGAAACATTTGTTTTCTTGATTTAAACAATGTGTTTACTAAAATGTCTCAGTTGATCCATTTGGAGCAGAGGTTGGCACAAGAGAGCCTGTGGAAAGCAAAATTGTGGGTTGTTCTGTAAATTTGTTATTGGTGGAAAAGCTTTCCTTTAGGAATCAGAAATCAGAGAGGTCTAACATGAGAAGTTAGTAATTTGTGTTTACAGTCACCGACTACCTAGAATATGCATTCACATCATGTTATTTAAATGTTTACAGTTAGGTAGATTGTAAAATGGCTGCAAATTCCTACCATTCCAAATCGCATTCCTCTTTGCTCATCCTTCCATCAAGAGATATAAGTATAAGTGAAGTTGCTCAGTTGTGTCCGACTCTGCGACCCCATGGACTGTAGCCTACCAGGATCCTCAGTCCATGGGATTTTCCAGGAAAGAATACTGGAGTGGGTTGCCATTTCCTTCTCCAGGGGATCTTACCGACCCAGGGATCAAACCCGGGTCTCCTGCATTGTAGGCAGACACTTAACCGTCTGAGCTACCAGGGAAGCCCTCATCAAGAGATGGTAGAGTCTATTTCTTTAACTCTTCAATCTGGGCTTTCTGTGTGACTTATTTTCATCAAAGAAGCTTTAAGAAATCTGATGCAAGCAGAGGCCTGAAAACTGCTTGTGCTTTGGGCTTGCCCTTTTCTCGCTGCTGGGAGCCTTTTTGCCACCAATGACAAAACCCAGATCAGCCTCCTCCGAGATGAAAACACATGGGACAAAAGACAAGAGGCCCAGAGGAGGCCCCTACACTGAGTGCTCTGCCAACCACCAGACATATGAGTGAACTACCCTGTTTTAGTCTGTTTGGGCTGCTACAATGAAATACCGGAGACTGAATGGCTTTATAAACAACAGACATTTATTTCTTACATTCCTGAAGACTGAGAAGTCTAAGATCAAGGTGTTGACAGATTCAGTGTCTGGTGAGAGCCTGGTTCATAGTCATCTTCAAAGATGATACATAGCCAGTGGAAGGAGCAAGGGAGCTCTCTTGTGGTCTTGTGATGTTGTGATCTGTAATAAATATATATTTGATCTTTGTTCTGTTCCTGGCACAGAGCTCCTAAGACCCTTGAAATTTCCTAAGTGATGTTAACACACTTTTCAGCCACACCTGAATTTATGTTAATGAGGCTACTTTTGAATAGTGCTTAAGGATGGGGGCTGGTTGTCAAGGGAACCATTAGAACATTAGAGGGCTGGAATTTTCAGCCTTCTTCCCACCTCCTACCCCTGGGGAAAGGAGAGAGGCTGGAGATTGATTTCCATCACCAATCATCAATGATTTAATCAATTGTGCCTATGTAACAAAGCCTTTATTAAAATCTAAAAGTGTAATAGCGATCTTCCCAGCCTGAACTCTAAGGGTGATGGGCCCTTCCCTTTTCCCTCTCTGGCACCAGCTGTCGCATCAGGACAGGCGGGAGCTCCACTCCGGGGACACAGTTCCTGGACCACATTATTGGTCATGAACTGAGCAGTGAAGACGGCGGTGGGCTGAGCCCACTGCCTTGCCGCCTCAGATAGCGATCCCAGTAAAGGGCGGGTCAGTTGCCTCCACGTGGCCACCTGCAGGCCCATGGAGAGCTGGAGGAGGACATTGCTAGAGCTGCCCGTGCTTCTTCAGACCGGCCACTTTCTGATGTCGCATTTTTCTAGTCAGGATGTAATAGCGGTGAGGCAGGCACTGAGCTATAGCAGCCCTGCTGAGCCATTGATTGGTGCTGCAGCGGGCCCCTCCCCCAAGAAAGGACCGTTAGTGAGCAACTGTCATCCTGCAACCGTTAGTGGTTCTGCTCAGCCATTGGTCAGCACCACAGTGGCCCCTCCCCCACCCCTCTTGTATATAAGAGGTGCCCGAATTGAGAGAGATGGTTTTCCAGATGTTAATCTGCCATCTTCTCAGTCTGCTAGCTTTCTGATAAAAGTTGTTATTCTTGTTCCAACAACTTAGCTCCTAATTTGTTGGCCTGTCCTGTGGTGAGCAGAATGAACCTGGGCTCAGTAACAAAAGGATGAGGCTCAAAGATTCCAGGTTGATGAACAAGAGTGTACCTACATGCCCAGAGGGCAGTATATTCCCCATTCCTATGGGGACAGAAACACTTGTGCTTGGTATCCTTCTGGCCTTCGCCTTATGTATCTCTCTTCATTTGGCTCTGCATTTGCATCCTTAATAGCCTTTGCAATAAACCAGTAGCCTAGTAAGTACTCTGTTTTTCTGAGTTCTGTGAGCCACTCTAGCAAATTAATCAAACTTGAGGCAAGGAATGTGGGAACCTCTGATTTATAGCCAGTCTGTTGGAAGTACAGGTAACAACTGAATTTGAGCTTAGCATCTGAATGAGATTGGGGGTGGGCAGGGTACAGTTTTGTGGGACCTGAAAGTTGCTGAGAGAGTAAATCTTAAATTTTTTCATCACACCAAAAAATGTAATTGTTATGTGTTTTCTGTGGTTGCTTTTGAAAACTAATGACTGAGTAGTTGTGACAGAGCCAGATAGTCCTCAAACACTAAAGTATTTATTATCTGATCCTTTAAAAAAAATGTGCTAACTCTTGAAATTAATTGTTTGTGCTTTACTAATTGCTGTATAGGAGCTTTTCTTAATGTTAATTCTTTGTTAGTTGCATGTATTGAGAATATTTGCTTCAAGTTTGTAACTTATTTCACATACTTTAAGGTGTCTTTTGATAACCAATAAGTTCTTTAAACAGTCATATTGACAAATCTTTTTTTTTTTCTCATGCTTTTTATGTCCTGATTAGAAATCATTCCCTACCTCAAGTTTAAAAAAAAAAATCACTTAACATTTTGTACTTAAAAATAAAAGTTTTGTTAATTCCGTACTCCTAATTTGTCCCTCCTCCCTCTCTGGAATTAATAGATTGCATCTGGGATTAACAGATACTATACACTGCTTTACCTAAACTAGATAAACAACAAGAATATACTGTATAGCACGGGCTTCCCTGGTAGCTCAGTTGGTGAAGAATCTGCCTGCAATGTAGGAGACCCTGGTTTGATTCCTGGTTTGGGAAGATCCCCTGAAGAAGGGAAAGGCTACCCACTCTAGTATTCTGGCCTGGAGAATTCCATGGGCTAGTCCATGGGGTTGCAAAGAGTCGGGCACGACTGAGTGATTTCCACTTCACTTTATAAGGAGTTATATTCATTATCTTTTAATAACCTTTAATGGAATATAATCTTCAAAAAACCCTGAATCACTATGCTGTGCACTTAAAACTAATACAGTAGTATAAATCAACTATACTTCAGCAAGAAATAATAAAAATAAAAGTTTTTTGTTTATATATGCCCTGAATACATTGGAGTTGACTTTTGGATATAGTATGAGGCAGAGATCCAGTTTCTTCCTTTCCTACATGGATTGTAGTTTTTTTTTACAGCTCTATTTAATGAATAGTTGCTCCTTTCCTTAGTGATGTGTCACTTCTGTCATTTATCAGTGTTACATAATTGTGTGGGTTTGTTTCTGAGCCTTCTATTCTATCCCATTCCATCCCACCCCATTTCACTCTACTTGTTAATTTATCTAACTTGTACCAATATGACTGTCTTAATCACTATAACTTCATAATACTACTGATAGTTTGTGGGGCAGGTCCTCTGCCTTGCTCTGGTTTGGATGATTCTACCATCCATAGTCCTTTTCTCTTCCGTATACATTTTAGAAACCTCAACTTTCATGTAAAACCCTGTTGAGATTTTGAACTGAATATGTAGATAGATTTGGAGAGAATGGATACCTCTGCAATATTTCTTTCTACCAGTGAACATGGTACATATTTCTGCTTTTTACTTAGGTCTTCTTAATAAAATTTTATATTTTCTTCTGTAGTTCTGACACATCTTTAGTTTTCCCATCTTGGTATTCTCTGAACTACTATAAGTAGATTTTTAAAATTACATTTAAAAATTGTTTATTGCCGATGTATAGAAATGCAGCATAAATAATATTAATCTCATGAAGATGGCACTAACAGTGAAGGAAGCCCCTTCTCCTTCCAAAGCTTAATCAAAGGCTTTGAAAGCCAACAAGCAATGCTTTCCATCCATCCGCAACACAACAAAATTGATCTGCATGTTGCCCACCTTTCATACAGCCCAAAACACTGACGTTGATGTAGCCAAGGTTGACACCTCTGTTAGGCCTGATGGGGAGAGAAGGCATATGTTCTAATACTTACTCCTGGCTGTAATGCTTTGAATATTGCCAGCAAATTTGGATCATTAAAAATGATTCAAGCTGGCTAGTTCTAAGTATAAATTCTTTTCACCATAAAAATATTTCTATAATCAGACTACTTGTTATACTCTATTGATTCTAATAATTCTGTCTAAATATTTTTTCAGTTAAAAATTATATATTGAATAATATGAAATCAGTTATAGATTTTTCTTCCAATTCTTAAAACTCCAATTTTTCTTCATCATCTTCTGGTGCTGGCTCAGACCTTCACAATGTCAATAGAACTTGTATTAGTGGGATCCTATTCCATTCATGATTTAAACAGGATGATTCAAGATTTTCCCATTTAAAATGATTACTCTGGATTATTTATAGATATTTCTGTGTCTTCCTGGTGTGTCTTCATTATTCTTTGAGCTCTTTCTTACTTTCTGGAGCAAAAAGATACTGTAGTTTGTTTTTTTGAACTTTTTATTTTGTATTGGGGTATAGCCAATTAGCAAACAATGTTGTGATAGTTTCAGGTGAACAGCAAAGGGACTCAGCCACACATGTACATATATCCATTCTCTTCCAAACCCCCTTCTATCCAGGCTGTCACACAACATTGAGCAGAGTTCTATGTGCTATACAGTAGGTCCTTGTTGGTTATCCATTTTAGATAGAGCAGTGTATACATGTCTACCCCATACTCCCTAACTAACCAATATTGCAGGTTTATCTTGTATTTTTCACCCTGGAGTCCAGCTTTCCTTTAAAGTCTTGGTTTCTTTTTATCTAGAATGATATATAGAAACCAAGATCTGAGCACTTGGGGTACTCACTGTTACTGGTATGTCATACACCTAATCTCTCTTAGTGGACATAATGGATACATACACAGTTGTCTATGTGCACTCTCAGTTGCTAGGTAGTGTCCTACTCTTGGTGACCCCATGAACTGTAGCCCACCAGGCTCCTCTGTTCATGGAATTTCCCAGGCAAGAATACTGGAGTGGGTTACCATTTCCTCCTCCAGGGGATCTTCCCGACCCAGGAATGGAAACTGAGTCTCTTGTGTCTGATGCATTGGCAGGTGGAGTCTTTACTTTGGAGCCACCTGGGAAACCCCCTAGGTGGCTATATTAAAATATAGGTATTTAATATCTGTATTAAAACCTTGAGTTCACACCAATACCTCCAATTCCAATCCAGCACCACAGTGGTTTTTCTTGCCTTCACCTTTTCCATATTTGTAACTCTCTTTTCCCAGTGAGAAACCTAGTTTTCATTATCCTTGATATATATGTAAGCAAATTTTTGCTGTGTAGGCCAAAATTACAAGAGCAGGAGGAGGAGGAGAAAGGACAGGAAGAAAGAAGAAAGAGGAAAGAGGAAGAGTTTTGTCTTTTTATCTTCATTTTACAGAACCATTGCCGTCTCTCAGAAATAAGGAAGAGAAGACCCAGAGGGGGAGGGAAGGGGGTAAGTGCCCCAAGAGAAACAGGAGAGTCCTGTCACTGCCTCTGGTGTGGAAATTGGTAACAGGCCAACAGATGGAGCCAGTTGACCCACCTTTTGTCTCCTAGGTGATTCCTGGCAGTCTTTAAAAGCGGGGGAAAAAAGACCTTTTTAAAGGACAGTTTTATGTTCACAGCAAAATTGAGAGGAAGATACAGAAATTTAATAAATCCTATGTTCCCTCACACACATAGCCTCTCCCACTATCAGCATCCCAGACCATAGTAGTATTATTTGTTACCACTGATGAACCTTGCATTGACATGCCATTATTACTCACGGTCCATAGTTTACATTAGGATTTACTCTTAATGTTATACGTTTTATGTTTCTGGACAGATGAATGTACAAGGATATGAATTTACCATTTAGAGTATCATATAGAGTAGTTTCACTGCCCTAAAAATCTGGCAGCTTTTTAAAGCTTAAGCACCTTGTTTATTTTAGAGGCAATACTTTTGAAGGCAATGGAGGTGCTGGGTATGTGTTTAAATGACCCTGTTGAGGGACCACAATGGGAGTTTGCACACCTCCGCCTCCCACTGCAGGAAGCCTTCTTGGCCCTGGGGTGCCATGCATACACAGTAGCCCTGTTCCTTGTTTAGCTAGCTCATACTGGCAGCTTTTTGTATCGAGCACCTTGCTGAATTTTCATGTTGTGTTAATGGGCTCTGTGAAGCTCATGATCTTCATATTCCATGTAAAGTGCAGTGTGTGGTTTGGCCTCTCCAGCTTTGAGCATCTCCATATGGTGTTTGCTTTGCAGGTTCATGCAGATTCATTTTGGCAAATCTGAAATAAATATATCTTAATATAAACTTGAGGGAGAACTTACTGAAAAAGCCCCCAGTAGCCCTGTGCTAGCTGTGGTGATTGTCAGAAGGAGACGCTGGGGTCATATTGAGGCAAAAATCTGCTGAGCCCAAATATGCTGCCCAGTATGCAGGGGATTTCCTTTGAATGAACTGTGGAGGAAATTTGCTTTATCTGGGCTCCCAGCATCACTGCTAATGCTGTGGGTGGAGGAGGAGACCTCAGGGATACATGGGAGGTTGTGCTGGGCTGCATTTTGCAATTGACCTCAGTGAGTCCTGGTTACCTTTCTGTGTGTAACCTATGGATGTATCAGCTCAGTCTTCAGGGTCCTGTAGTTACTCTGCATAAAGCTTTGCAGAAGCGCTATGGCTTCTGCAAAAAGTAGCTCTGCATAAAGCTTTAGTTCCTCACCTTTATGACCCATATTCATCCATAGATCCTCCATGATTTACAGTAAAGTGCCTCTCTTGCTGTGATTGAAAGTGAAAGATTTCTTGAGCAGGTTTTCATATTCCACGCACTAATCTGAGAGAATATGATATATTTTTTCTCCAGTACTCCCTACCATACTTGCTTGAAGTTCTGCTCTTCAAAGGCAAGGATCCACTGACCAGTATAAAGGATGACTCCCAAGCTCCACACAGCCAAGGAAGTCCATTATATTATACTTTTGGCCCTGGGAGAGTTGCAGGGCAACACAATGGGGAATGTCACAGAGGGTATCCAGCTTACTGCTGAAGGTGAATTTGATGCAGAAGCCAAGGTCTGCCATCTTGGTGGTTGTGCCAGCATCTGGGAGCTGATTTTGTTTTTAAGTCTCTATGGATGATAAACTTCTGGTGCCTACTGAGTCAACTGTATTGCAGACTCTGTCTGCCAGAATTTGACTTGGATCTCTTTTTCTTGCCAACTTCCATGAGCCACTGGGTACTCTCCTCCACTAGAATATTCCATGACAAGAAGTCTTATCTTCAGCCTCCATCAATTCAGATAACCTCACAGTATTGGGGTGATTTGAAGCCTTCATGAATTTTACTTTGTAGTATAGTCCCTGGAGTTTGGAGGAATCCTGTTGAGTTATCAATGATCTTCATAGCTACCTCCTTCCCAATCAGGATGTGTCAGGCCAACTTCACTTTGGCAAAGGTACCCTTGCTGATGGTCTTGAAGATCTGGTTGTTGCCAACAGGGGTCTTCTCCTTAGCAGAGACGAGAGGAAGCCCTGCATCATTTTGGATTTATTACAGGACTTGAAGGCAAGGGTCCTTTATCTTTATGACCCAAATTCAGCCTAAGCCTGGGAAAAGCTGATGAGATTAGTCCGGGACACCTGGATAGAAAAATTGCTTCCCAAGATCACCTGATGAACTCATCTTTATAGTGAAATCAAGATACAATGGCAGACTAAAATAAAGTAAAAAACTAAGTTAAAAAAGATAAGAAAAAAAGAATCAGTAAAAAAAAATGAGGGAAAGAAAAAAGAGAATAGAAAAACATAAAGTAAAAAATAAAAAAAGAGAAGGAGAAAAAATGAAAAAATAAAATTAAAAAATAAAAAAGAAGAAAAAAATATCTATAGAAATCTAAGAAAGCCCACAATGTCAAGGAGAAAACAAGCTGACTTTGGTCAAATGTTCCTCAGGTCATTGGAAACCAGCTTCCTGAGCTAGAAGGACCACAAACGTAGGCCAACCAGGAACTTATGTTGGTTCTTAGAATTCCATAACAGTGGCTTCTTATAAGGTCATAGCAAGAAAGGGACCTTTCATGGTTAGTGATAATCCACAGTGGTTTTCTTTCTCTTTTTTTTTTTATGTCAGAAGAGCCTTTTAAACTTAAAAAAGTTATTGAGAACCCAGAACAGCTTTTTGTTTATGTGGATTATAGCTATTTGCCTTGTTAGAAATTAAAACCTGTATGATTCTTCAGTGGCTTTTTTATTCCCAGTTTGAAAAGTGGTAGTAATTTTTGGCCCACTGTATTTTCTTTTTTTTTAAATTAAATTTATTTATTTTTAAATTGAAGGATAATTGCTTTACAGAATTTTGCTGTTTTCTGTCAAATCTCAACATGAATCAGCCATAGGTATACATATATCCCCTCCCTTTTGAACCTCCCTCCCATCTTCCTCCCCATCCCACTCCTCTAGGTTGATACAGAGCCCCTGTTTAAGTTTCCTAAGACATACAGCAAATTCCCATTGGCTATCTATTTTACATGTGGTAATGTAAGTTTCCATTTTACTCTCTCCATACATCTCACCCTCTCCTCCCCTCTCCCCCGTCTATAGTCTATTCTCCATATGTCTGTTTCTCCATTCAGTTCCGTTCAGTCACTCAGTCGTGTCCGACTCTTTGCGACCCCATGGACTGCAACACGCCAGGCTTCCCTGTCCATCACCAACTCTCAGAGCTTACTCAAACTCATGTCCATCGAGTCGGTGATGCCATTCAACCATCTCATCCTCTGTTGTCCCCTTCTCCTCCTGCCCACAATCTTGCCCAGCATCAGGTTTTTTCAAATGAGTCAGTTCTTTGCATCAGGTGGCCAAAGTATTGGAGTTTCAGCTTCAGCATCAGTCCTTCCAATGAAAATTCCAGACTGATTTCCCTTAGGATTGACTGGTTGGATCTCCTTGCAGTCCAAGGGACTCTCAAGAGTCTTTTCCAACACCACAGTTCAAAAGCGTCAATTTTTTGGTGCTCAGCTTTCTTTATAGTTCAACTCTCACATCCATACATGACTACTGGAAAAACCATAGCTTTGACTAGACGAATGTTTGTTGGCAAAGTAATGTCTCTGCTTTTTAATATGCTGTCTAGGTTGGTTGTAACTTTTCTTCCAAAGAGCAAGTGTCTTTTAATTTCATGACTACAATAACCATCTGCAGTGATTTTGGAGCCCCCGAAAATAAAGTCTCTTACTGTTGCCATTGTTTCCCCATCTATTTGCCATGAAGTGATGGGACTGGATGCCATGATCTTAGTTTTTTGAAGGCTGAGTTTTAAGCCAGCTTTTTCACTCTCCTCTTTCACTTTCATCAAGAGGCTTTTTAGGTCTTCTTCACTTTCTGCCATAAGGGTGGTGTCATCTGCATATCTGAGGTTATTGACATTTCTCCTGGCAATCTTAATTCCAGTTTGTGCTTCATCCAGCCTGGCATTTCGCATGATATACTCTGCATATAAGTTTAATAAGCGGGGTGACAATATATAGCCTTGACGTACTCCTTTCCTGATTTGGAACCCATCTGTTGTTCCATGTCCGGTTCTAATGGTTGCTTCTTGGCCTGCATACAGATTTCTCAGTTTCTCCATTGATGCCCTGCAAATAAACTCTTCAGTACCATTTTTCTAGATTCCATATATATGTGTTAGCATACGATATTTACCTTTCTCTTTCTGACTTACTTCACTCTGTATAATAGGCTCCAGGTTCATCCACCTCATTAGAACTGATGTAAATGCATTCCTTTTTATAAGTGAGTGATATTTCATTGTGCATATATACCACAACTTCTTTATCCATTCATCTGTCAATGGACATCTAGGTTTTTCCATGTTCTAGCTATTGTAAATAGTGCTGCAATGAGCAATGGGATACATGTGTCTTTTTCTTTTTTGGCTTCCTCAGGATACATGCCTAGGAGTGTGATTGCTGGGTCATATGGTGGTTTTATTCCTAATTTTTTAAGGAATCTCCATACTGTTTTCCATAGTGGCTGGGCCCAGTATATTTTCAAATGTCTAAATATGTGAGGATTTTTAATTTGTCTCTTTATTAACTCCTTTTTTCATTTAACTCATTTTCAGTTTTTATTTTATAGATACAAAATAAAAGTATTATTTATAAGAAATATAACTTAAATGCTATTCTAAAAATGATTCCTCAATATCATCATCTTTGCAGTGCTAAAATTGTCTTAGGCATTTTGAACATTTTTGTTTTTCAGATTATATGCCTGGGTCAGAATCCAAAAATTCTTCATATATTTTGATTGGTTGATATGAATTTAAGCTTCTTTCAATCTAACTCCATCTCCTTTCTCCCTGTCCCCACCTTGTTATTTATTTTTGAGCAATTCATGTTGTTAATTTACTACTTTTTGGATTTTCCTGATTGTATTCCTGTTGTGTACATTAACAGGTTCCTCTGTACTTGCTGTGAATTGATAGTTAAAATCTTAAGGTTGATCAGATTTAGAAGTAATCTTTTTGGTGAGAGGGCTTCCCTGGTAGCTTAGACGGTAAAGCATCTGCCTACAATGCAGGAGACCCGGGTTCGATCCCTGGGTTGGGAAGATCCCCTGGAGAAGGAAATGGAAAACCCACTCCAGTATTCTTGCCTGGAAAATCCCATGGGCTGAGGATCCTGGTGGGCTACAGTCCATGAGGTCGCAAAAAGTCGGACACGACTGAGCGACTTCACTTTTTGGTGAAGTGGGTGGTGATGTGTTCCTTTTCCAGGAAGCTGATGGCCTCTCATTTTGTGATGTTAATTAGCAGGCTTCCATGCTCATTGTTGAGATCCATTAAATCATGACAAGTAGCAGAATACTCAATTTATCATACTTTCATTTATTAGCTAGAATACTTCTGCAAGAGAAATGTCTTCCATTTGACTCAGTTAACCTTGTGGACATTGATGATGGTCTTTATGATTCCTGTTTGTGAAGTTTGTTGGAGGTTTTTTTTTTTTATTGGGCTAATAAAGGACAGAAATGGTATGGACCTAACAGAAGCAGAAGATATTAAGAAGAGGTGGCAAGAATACACAGAAGAACTGTACAAAAAAGATCTTCACGACCCAGATAATCACGATGGTGTGATCACTCACCTAGAGCTAGACATCCTGGAATGTGAAGTCAAGTGGGCCTTAGAAAGCATCACTACGAACAAAGCTAGTGGAGGTGATGGAATTCCAGTTGAGCTATTTCAAATCCTGAAAGATGATGCTGTGAAAGTGTTGCACTCAATATGTCAGCAAATTTGGAAAACTCAGCAGTGGCCACAGGACTGGAAAAGGTCAGTTTTCGTTCCAATCCCAAAGAAAGGCAATGCCAAAGAATGCTCAAACTACTGCACAATTGCACTCATCTCACACGCTAGTAAAGTAATGCTCAAAATTCTCCAAGCCAGGCTTCAGCAGTATGTGAACCGTGAACTTCCAGATGTTCAAGCTGGTTTTAGAAAAGGCAGAGGAACCAGAGATCAAATTGCCAATATCCGCTGGATCATCGAAAAAGCAAGAGAGTTCCAGAAAAACATCTATTTCTGCTTTATTGACTATGCCAAAGCCTTTGACTGTGTGGATCACAATAAACTGTGGGAAATTCTGAAAGAGATAGGAATACCAGACCATCTGACCTGTCTCTTGAGAAACCTGTATGCAGGTCAGGAAGCAACAGTTAGAACTGGACATGGAACAACAGACTGGTTCCAAATAGGGAAAGGAGTACGTCAAGGCTGTGTATTGTCACCCTGCTTATTTAACATATATGCAGAGTACATCATGAGAAACGCTGGGCTGGAAGAAACACAAGCTGGAATCAAGATTGCTGGGAGAAATAGCAATCACCTCAGATATGAAGATGACACCACCCTTATGGCAGAAAGTGAAGAAGAACTAAAGAGCCTCTTGATGAAAGTGAAAGAGGAGAGTGAACAAGTTGGCTTAAAGCTCAATGTTCAGAAAACTAAGATCATGGCATCTGGTCCCATCACTTCATGGCAAATAGATGGGGAAACAGTGGAAACAGTGTCAGACTTTATTTTCTTGGGCTCCAAAATCACTGCTGATGGTGAATGCAGCCATGAAATTAAGAGATGCTTACTCCTTGGAAGGAAGGTTATGGCCAACCTAGATAGCATATTTAAAAGCAGAGATATTACTTTGCCAACAAAAGTCCGTCTAGTCAAGGCTATGGTTTTCCCAGTGGTCATGTATGGATGTGAGAGTTGGATGGTGAAGAAAGCTGAGCGCAGCAGAATTGATGCTTTTGAACTGTGGTGTTGGAGAAGACTCTTGAGAGTCCCTTGGACTGCAAGGAGATCCAATCAATCCATCCTAAAGGAGATCAATCCTGGGTGTTGATTGGAAGGACTGATGTTGAAGCTGAAACTCCAATACTTTGGCCACCTCATGCGAAGAGTTGACTCATTGGAAAAGACCCTAATGCTGGGAAGGATTGGGGGCAGGAGGAGAAGGGAACAACAGAGGGTGAGATGGTTGGATGGCATCACTGACTCGATGGACATGGGTTTGGGTGGACTCCGGGAGTTGGTGATGGACAGAGAGGCCTGGCGTGCTGCAATTCATGGGGTCACAAAGAGTCGGACACGACTGAGCGTCTGAACTGAACTGAATACACATTTTTTCCAATTGTTTTTCATACAGAGCTTTTAGGTGAACTTTTACTTGAATAAATATTTATGCAGCAAAAAGTTATTTTGAAAGGTTCTGAACTGAGCCATAGAAATAAACGGCCAAGTGAGGAATTTTGGCAAGAGAAACATCATTTTGGATATTTGTGGTCCTGAGAATATTTGAAATCTTGTTAGGGCTGAAAAAAAAAAAGTCAACTATATGTATGGTAGCCATTGCTAGTATCGTATAATCTAGCCATGTCATTTTATATGTGGTTCACTGGGGCTCATTATTTAGTTTGTTTATTCATCAAATGTTCTCTTTTGAGGCTTTTGTTCTCTGAGGAGGCACTGTTCCTGGTGCTGGATAAACTGCAAAACAAAGTCCCTGAGTTTGCTGTGCTTTATTGTGAGGTGGGGTGGGGGAGCAACAAATTAACAAATATGTTGAGAGGGTGAGAAATGATTTGAAGGAAATAAATACAGTGATGCGTTAGTGCTACTGGGTGGGACATCAGTTTAGATGAGTACTAATGTTTCACATGAGATTTCCTTGACAGGAAGGGAGCCTGATAAGCAAAGATCTAGGAAAAGGACTCTCCGAGCAGAGGGTACCACAAGGGCAAAGGCTCTGAAGTGGAAACGAGCTTGGTATGATTGAACTACAAAAAGTCAATCAGTGTGACACACATAGTGAGCGGGCAGAAGTGTGATGGAAGGCAAGTGGAGAGAGGCAGGCAGAAGTATAAACCCAGAATTCAGCTTTTCTGGTCGATTCTGTCCTGATACGTTTTGCATTTCATTTTGCATGATTCTGAGGCCCTGGTAGCTATGTTTCTTCAGCATAATGTGCCGCTGCAGAAGGGAATGTTTTAGAAATCACTTCTCTCCTGTCTGCCTCTGCTCCAGTCAACATCTGTCCCTTAGAAAGCCAGTCCTGAAGGAAATCTGGTCCTTTGATGCAGCCTCGATTTTGTTTCTGGTGGTTACAGTCTCGGTGTTCAAAGGGACCTGGTTGTGAGTCGCTGATTTGAGCGGAGTTGAAGAGCCCGCTCCTGGACCATTCCTGCTTTGTGCTCTGCCCTGACCTCTGGTGGACTTGGCCTGTTAAGGCATAGACCAAGCTAAAAGCTGGAAGCCTTTGCCTTCTATCTCTACCTGCCTGATTTGGTTTGGAGTGTGCACTCTACTATGAAGGCTTTGAGAAGAGGCATAATTTCAGACACCGCCATGGAGTGGCCAGATGGCTTTTGATCATCCAACACATCTTATACTGGTATGAGAACCATTCTTTGAGAATTTGCATGTGCACTGCATGCTAAGTTGCTCCAGTCATGTCCAGCTCTGTGTGACCCTATGGACTGTAGCCTGCCAGGCTCCTCTGTTCATGGAATTCTCCAGGCAAGAATATGGAGTGGGTTGCCTGTGCCCTCCTCTAGGGGATCTTCCTGTTCTAGGGATCGAACCCGAGTCTCTTACATCTCTTGCATTGGCAGGTGGGTTCTTTACCACTAGCATCACCTGGGAAGCCCTCTTTAGAATTTGGATGTCATCGATCCTACCAGTCCACCAGGCACAATGGATGGGTATAGGACCCAGCCTGACCAATGGGAGCACTCATTCCTTTGGCCTGAAGGATTGGTTTGGAAAGAGCACATGATCTAAATTGGGCAAATCAAGTCTTCTGTAAGGGTCTGATAACTATCATCTTTTTTGCCCCGTTGAGAGAGGCTGGCTGAGAATTAAATTGACATGGAGGAAGAGGGTGGGGTCTGGAAATTCAAAGGGAGTAATCATTTAAGCTTCTGCTTCTGGGTGTGCCTAGGGTGAACTGATGAATTCCTTTTTTCTCTTAAGCTAGTTTCAGTTGGATTGCTGTCATAACTGGAAATCTCCTAATTAATACTGCAACCAGTGTTAGTTACTATTTTGTGGATAATCCGAAGTAAATTTGAAGTATATATGGTGTGACACTTGCCTTTATGACACCACATTAGTAATTATATAGTGGTCTGGATGACAATATTTAAATGTCTCTCACTCCATGAGCAGGGGTCATATTTATTTTGTTCATCACTATAGGTCTTTGACTGGTTTGATAGTAAGTCCTCAATAAATATTAGTGGGATGAATAAATAGTAGTATGGCAATGTTTACTGATGTAAGAATGTAATTTCTCTTACCTAACACTGTTGTAGTTATTGAAGAGAATGTTTTTTGTTCTTAAGTGAGTCATGCTGAGGTGTTAGGAGGCAAAGTGGGATGATGTCTGCAAATTAATTGGTTCAGAAAAAAAAAAGTCTATCTTTCTATCTATATCAATCTGTGTATGTATGTCTGTGTTGAGAGAGAGTGAAAACAAATATGACAAAATGTTAACCTTTGTTGAAATCAAGTGGCAGCTATAGAGGTGTTTATTGTACTCTCCTTTCAACTTTTGTATGTTTAAAAATGATCAAAATTACAATTAGGAAAAGAGAAAAGATGACCTTTATCTGAATGGGCACTCATGCTTGTGTTGCCTTTAAGAAATGTCCAATTCCCCAATTATAGGACAAATATACAAGAGAAAGACAATTTGCATTACAAAATAATTTTTAATTTTCCAGGGAAAAGAATCCCCTCAAGTCTTATTCAAATAATAGCAATTAAAATGATCCAATGAAGAGTTCAGCTGTAGGGGAAACTGGAATTAGCACTAGAGGGCAAGCCTTCCCTCCCTCCTTCCCTCCTTTTCTCCCTCCTTTCCCTCTCCCTTTCTTTTCTCTCTTTATTTCCCCCTTTCTTCCTTCAGTTATTTTGCTAAAATAAAAAAAAAAATTTTAATTTTTTTTTTTTTTACAAACTAGGAAGTCACTATAAAAAATTTTTCAGACAATAAGGAAGGAGTAAAGGGGACAGCAAAAATTATCCTTGATTTTACTACCTACATATAATAGTAAAAACAGTGCAAGGTGTTGTTCTAAGCATTTTACACACATTGACATGCTTAAACTTCACTCATAACCTGAGACGGTAGTTCCTACTCTGATGCACATTTTACAGAAGGGAAAGTTGAGGAGAGGGTGTTAAGTTTCTCAGGATCAAATCCTACATGGCCTTGCTGAGAAAGAGACACTCTGGACTCTTTAGTAAAAGTTCTTTGCTATATACATACTTGCCCACATTCATGTGTGTATACAAATGTGCACACATCATAATCACCCACTTGTATACAGATTTGTACACATATATATGCCACAATTACATGTATAAACACACACATTTTACAAAACAATCATTTTATTCATAGTACTTTATGACTTGATTTAAAAAAATATATATATCACAGCATTGTTAATCCTCTGAATAACAGGAAGCTGTGGTGAGAGAATTTAACTTGTCCTAGGCTGAGTGGAGCTGCAAACCTGGCTGGCTGACTCCAGAGCCTGTGTTCTTAGTCATGTACTGCTTCTTTTTTTTGTTTTCTTTTTTAAATCCAGTTCTCTAATTTTTGTGTTTTAGTTATTTCTTAGTCTTAATGTTTTATAAATAATGCTGTCATGAATATCTCAGAATAAGCACTTTTAAGAGGCCTCAAAATCTTAGCCCTTAGACCCCTAGACTTTATTTCTTTATTCACAAGGCAGATATTAAATAAACTAGAAAATATGCTCAGCAATAGGTCTTCTTGGAAAACTGTCAGCTCAGAGTTGGAAGGGAGACTTCTGATCGATTTTTCTGTTCTGGGCAAGAAACTTCTCTAACAATGACCTAGTAACAGACATGATTACAATAGTAATACCGCCCCTTGAACACCTGGCTATATTTCAACCACTGGGTCAGACCTTTTTCCTTTATGATTTCCTTAATCTTTACAATATCTCTGTGAGGGAGGTATTATCCCTCTATGTTCAGATGAGAGCAAACATCCTGTGACATCTCTGACAAGATGGGCACAGCCTCTGTTTACACATATCTATGAATGGGGAACTCTATTGTGCAAAGCAGACCAGACCACTTACGGAGCCCTGTAATTGCTTACTTACTATTGTAAGAATTCACTTAAAATCACTGTAGAATTCACTAACTCTCTTTTCACACAATAGAGCTTGTTTAGATAATAACAATGAACATAGCTGCCATTTGTTAGGCATTTGCAAGAGGCCAGCATTAGTTCTTAGTGTACTTTTCACAGGTATTTTTAGTACCTCACTTATGCATAATGACCTTATATGGGGGTATATTATTTTTTTCCATTTTATATATGAGGTGACTGAGGCCTGTGGCTTTAAACTAGTGAGGCCAAGACAGTCCCATCTCACCTGAATGTACTTACGTGATGGCTTTAGAACCTGACCTCCCTAGAATGATGCCTGAGGGCAGGAAAGTAAAGATGATTAGTCTGGTCAACATAGAAGAACGTCAGTTTAGAGAGATGGAAAGCAGCTGGCCAAGTTCCTTCCTAAAACTTTCCGAAGTTTTCAGAATTTCATATAGTATGGATGTAGGTTGGAATAGGAAAATTTAGATGGAAGTCTAGCAAACATTAATTATCACATCAACAAACATATCTGCAACATCTATTGATGTAGTAGGGGCTTGCTATAAAACCTAATATTGTGCTGTGTGCAAATTTAATTTAGAACTCTCTGTCATGGGTTGAATTCATTCCAGGTACTTATGAATGTGACCTTATTTGGAAATAGACCTTTGCAGATACAATCAAGTTAAGATGAAATTATTAGGGTAGGCCTTAATCCGATAAGACTAGTGTCCTTAGAAGAAAAGGAAAGTGCCATGTGAAGACAGAGACACACTGGGAAAGTGTCACATGACAGCAGAGGCAGAGATTTGAGTGATGCAGCTGCAGGCTGTTGACCTGAAATAAATAGACTGCCAGTTACTTTTCCAGCAAAAATGAGTTTATTCAGAATCAGGAAAGAATTGCAGTTTGGGGTCTGCAACCATGGCAAGCCATATGCAAGTCTCATCACAGCAAAGGAGGGACAGTTGATAGAGGGGTAAAAGGAAGTTGGGAAGGCTGTAGTAAACAAAGAGTCCATGACTTTTCATTAGCTGAGTTGTTGCCAGGAGAAAAGAGGAGGTTGGTCTACTTCCTGTTGGGCTACGCTATTATTAGAGGTAATGGGAGCTCCCCCTTCTGGTCTCCTGACTATTTAATCGTGGTTTCTGTTTATTAATTTTTTCCAAGGCCAAGGAACACCAAGGTTTGATGCCCCTTTAAGAAACTACGGAAATGCAAGGAAGGAGTCTATCTGAAGTCTCAGAGAGAGTGTGGTCCTGCTGACACTTTCATTTCAGATGTCTAGCAACTGTGTAGAATTGTGGGGGAAATATATTTCTGTTGTTTTAAGCCCCCTTGTCTGTAGTATTTTGTTACAACAGCCCTAGGAAACTAATACAACCTCCCATTCAACTTCTGCTGCTGCTAATTCGCTTCAGTTGTGTCCGACTCTGTGCGACCCCATAGACGGCAGCCCATCAGGCTCCGCCGACCCTGGGACTCTCTAGGCAAGAACACTGGAGTGGGTTGCCATTTTCTTCTCCAGTGCAGGAAAGTGAAAAGTGAAGTGAAGTCGCTCAGTCGTGTCCGACTCTTTGCGACCCCATGGACTGCAGCCTACCAGGCTTCTCCGTCCACGGGATTTTCCAGGCAAGAGTACTGGAGTGGGTTGCCACTGCCTTCTCCATTCAAATTCTAGGAGTTGATAAACTATCCTCAAGATTTGAAGTCTATTCAGTTGCATTGATGCTTTCCTTTCACTTGTTCCCTCTGAGGTTTTCAAACTTCAGTGTGTATGAACAAAAGAATACATATATATATACATATACATATATATGTATATATATATGTATATGTATATATGTATATGTATGTATTCTGTAGTTGGTTTGGAGGATTTTTAAAAGTTGAAGTATAGTTGACTTACAATGTTGTGTTCATTTCAGGTATACAGTGAAATGATTTGGTTATGCATATATATATGTATACATCTCTCTATATTTTTTGTCAATTCTTTTCCGTTATAGTTTATTACAAGATATGGAATTTTCCAGGTGAAAATACTGGAATGAGTTGCCATTCCCTTCTCCAGGGGAATTCCTGACCCAGGGATCAAACCTCCCCTCCTGAATTGGAGGCAGATTCTTTACCGTCTGAGGCACCAGGGAAGATCAAGTTCCTTGTGCTATACAGTAAATCCTTGTTGTTTATGAGGATTTCTCCAATAGATAATTTTCACTGAAAGTTTTTCACATTTTTTCATTAGAATGTGACTCTCAAGCTTCTTTGTATTGTATTTCTCTTTGCTTTCTCTCCCTTAGATGATATCCCTCCGGTTTTTGTTGAAATATTTTCCTAGGCCATTTGCCAACCAAACGTATTCTCTTGTGAATGTACTATCGTGGATCAGTGCCTCTCTTAAAGTGTGATACTCGGTGTAGGGTTTATAAGGGGACTGTTAACTTCCCTGCTGTGGATATGAGCACTGTACTTCTATCAGTGAAATCTCTGCTTTTTTTTTTTTTTTAAGCAGCCACACAGCAGTTATTTAATTGAAATCCCGCATCTTCTTTTTTTTTAATGTTTAGCTCCTAAGTCTGATTTTATACCTTTTAAAAAACGCCGAATTATAGATGTTTTAGGACACCTAAATGTAGAGTGTTACTTTGCTCCTATTAATTTTTTATTGTATGCAACTAATAGATTAGATCTAATATGCAGTACAGTGATTAGAGATACAAAACTCTACTATGAACAAAAAAATTAAACTTACCAAGAGACTAGATCTTAATTGTTCCCAGTACTAGAGGACTTGATAATTATGTGACTTGGTAGAGGTATTATTTTATGCTACAATGATAATTAATAACGCAATATAAATGTATCACATCAATATATTCCACTCCTTAAGCTTACAAAATGTTGTATCTCAAAAATATCTCAATAAGAAAAAAATCTAAAAAATGTACTTTTCCCTCAATCCCTCTCTTTTTCTCTTCAAGCTTGTTGGTCTCGTGAGAGGAGTCTCCCCATTACAGACGTCATCTCCAGATTAAATAAGTAAGTTCACTTTTTTAAAAATATTTATGAATATCGCTTTCTTCCTTCAGGTTTGTGCCGTGTTTTTGCATTCAGGTTTGGCTGGTTGCTGCATCTTCCATCTATTTGTGTGGCTCTGGTGGGAGTTTTGCGTGTATTAATTACATTGCTTTCTTTAGATGCTGTCTTCTCTTTCTGTCTCTTGAGGAGAATCTGTGAATTTCTTTTTAGTCAGAATGTTACTAAGACAGACTTAATGCCTCTGGATTGTATCCATCTTTTAAGAATAACAATGTAATAATATATTTATATAGAGAGAATGGGTAATAAAATTTACTAATAATTATTAGGTTTCTTCCTATGTGTGAGGCATTCTCACTTAAGAAAATTGAGGTGGAAGTCACGTATTATAAAATCAACCATTTTAAAGCAAACAATTCAGCGGCATCAGGTACATTCATACTGTTGTACAACTCTTGCCTCTGTCTAGTTAAACATTTTCATCACTCTGAAGTAAAATCACCTACCAATTAAGCATTTTCTCCCTCTCCTTCCTCCCCTCAACTTCTGGCCGCTATCAATCTGCGTTTTGTCTATATGGCTTTTTGTATTCTGGATATTTCATATAAATGAGATCATATAGTATGTGACTTCTGTTTGCCGTCTTTCTCTCAGCGTGGTTTGCAGGATCATCCATGTTGTAGCATGTTTCAGTACTTTACTTCTTTTTGTGACTGAATGATGTCCCACTGTGTATTTGTCATTAATCTGTTGATGGTCATTTATGCTGTTTCCACCTTTTGGCTATTGTGAATAGTGCTGCTATGAACATACCTGCGTATGTACTTGTCTTAGGATTATGTTATAAACTGTGCCTTTTAGGACTTGGAAAACACTCTCATTCTTTTTCTAGAAAACCTTTATTTGGGTGCCTGTGTAATTTGTAAATAGAATGATACAACCGTGGAAGATTCATTCATTTGGTAGGGCTTGCTCTCTCAGCTTATGTTCACACAAGCTGAGTGAGTCCATCAACATTATCATCATCTCCCTGACATTGGTGATGGTAGCTATCATTTGAGAGCCTATCATATCATAGATACTATTTTTATCCCCATTTCACAGATGGAGAAACTGAGGCTTATGAAACTTAAGCATCTTTCCCAAGTGATAGACTAGTGATAGAGCTAGGACTAAAACCAAGATCTTTGTGACTCTAAAACTTGATATGTGACAATTATGTGCCTGAGTTTTCCAACTTTCATGAAGTTGGCTTTTCCCCCTAGTTTTAGTGGATGGCTGCTTCAATCAGTCAGCCCTGAACCTTCCATAAGTCAGTCCTGAAATCAGTTCAGTGAGTCAGAAACTTCACTGAAAACTGAAATGGATGGAATAAGATGGAAAATACCATGTAGTAAGGGTATTATTTTATGAAACTTACATTTGTCACATGTGTGGCATGTACATATGTGTATGTATGAGGTAGTGATATAAAATGTATTTCTTATTGTGGGTTGCACTCAAAAAGGTTTGAAAAAATGCTCTAAGCCACTCAGTTTCGTTTTGACGAATGAACATTCATCATACATTTGAACTTTTATACACTCACATACGTTTGAACTTTTATTCACCCAAACATTTGTTGCTAGTTTCTTCATTCTCAAATATGGACAATTTGCTCTCATCCTCGAAGTTCACAAATTACTGAACTATGACATTTTTTGCCTCTTCATAGCCATCATTGACTGATACTACATGCAATTTTACATGGGTGCAAGCCTTTGAAGTTCTGTTACCCTTCATTATTAAATAACACATATGCAAAAAATTGCACATTTAATAAGTACTTTAATAAATGATAGCCCACATCGATTTCCACTTAACACAAACAGACCATTTGTGCTCTTTTGTCACTTATTGGCATCCACATCAGATGAGCAAGACACAAAACTAGACATCTTCCCTGCTATTCGTCACATAGCATAAATGCAATTTGGGGGCTCTGGTCCCCAGACAGCCTCTGGGAAGGGCTCCTGTGGATATGCAGATGATAATTCCACACAGTAAATGTTTGGTTTTCTTCACGTCAGTGGCAATCCACAGCAGTTCTCTGGGGACACTTTCAAAAGCCAGTTTGAAAATTTGTTCCTTAAAAACACAATGTTTTAAAAAATTTATAATGAGAACATATTAAAAATGCCAAGTTGTTGGTAGAAAGCCCCAAGCAGCCTTTTAATAAATTGGAGTGAATTATAACTTAAATCCTACAAAACAGAATTAGGGTTTTACATTTTTATTTGTTTCAATGCAAGAATTCAGTCTCATTGAAACATAAAAAAAAAGTCATGCAGAAAGTTCAAGGGATGGTTAAGCAGGTAGGGATGGTTGTGGAGGCTGATCATTGAGTAAATGCTATTGACACACCCTTTGCTGTAAAACACTGTGCCAAGTGTTGAGAAAATGGAAAAATTATGATATAGCAAGCTGCTTCAGAAAGCTAGCCAACAGGAGATCCTATGTGTGTTTGAGGGATAGATTTAAAGGACGTTCATAAAAATCTTGTATGAAATTAATGGTAGAAAGGTAGAATTATAATGTCTGTTAAAAAGAGAATAGTTAAACACCTTCTGGTGGAATCATCCAATAGGATAGCAGAAAGATATTAATAAGAAAGAGGGAGACTACCCTGGTGGTCCAATGGTTAAGACTCCATGCTCCCAGTGCAGGGGGCCCGGGTTTGATTCCTGGTCAGGAAACTAGATCCCACATGCCGAAACTAAAAGATCATGCATACCACAACTAAGACCCAGTGTATCCAAATAAATAAATATTAAAAAAATAAGAAAGAGGTAGTTCTTCAAGAAGACTGAGTAGATGACTGTTTACTGTGAACAAACCATGCTTCTGAAGAATTTGTCCCATTTACTTGTATTTCCAGCTCTTAGAACTATCCATGGCATATAGTAAATGTCTTTAAATATTTATCAAATGATGAATGATACTATGGTAGCATTTTAATAAAAATAAATAAGGGGGTAGTATCCACATACATGAATAGATATCAAACTGTGAAGAATGGTTAACCTGAGGAGTGGGCTTGGAGTCAGGGAAAGGTGAGATTTGGGAGAGCAGAGGTCACTTCTTATTTGGGTCCCACACAATAAACTGTGGAAAATTCTGAAAGAGATGGGAATACCAGACCATCTGACCTGTCTCTTGAGAAACCTGTATGCAGGTCAGGAAGCAACAGTTAGAACTGGACATGGAACAATAGACTGGTTCCAAATAGGAAAAGGAGTACGTCAAGGCTGTATATTGTCACCCTGCTGATTTAACTTACATGCAGAGTATATCATGAGAAACGCTGGGCTGGAAGAAACACAAGCTGGAATCAAGATTGCTGGGAGAAATATCAATAACCTCAGATATGCAGATGACACCACCCTTATGGCAGAAAATGAAGACGAACTAAAGAGCCTCTTGATGAAAGTGAAAGAGGAGAGTGAACAAGTTGGCTTAAAGCTCAATGTTCAGAAAACTAAGATCATGGCATCTAGTCCCATCACTTCATGGCAAATAGATGGGGAAACAGTGGAAACAGTGTCAGACTTTATTTTTTTGGGCTCCAAAATCACTGCTGATGGTGAATGCAGCCATGAAATTAAAAGACTCTTATTCCTTGGAAGGAAGGTTATGGCCAACCTAGATATCATATTTAAAAGCAGAGACATTACTTTGCTAACAAAAGTCCGTCTAGTCAAGGCTATGGTTTTTCCAGTGGTCATGTATGGATGTGAGAGTTGGATGGTGAAGAAAGCTGAGCACAGCAGAATTGATGCTTTTGAACTGTGGTGTTGGAGAAGACTCGAGAGTCCCTTGGACTGCAAGGAGATCCAACCAGTCCATCCTAAAGGAGATCAATCCTGGGTGTTGATTGGAAGGACTGATGTTGAAGCTGAAACTCCAATACTTTGGCCACCTCATGCGAAGAGTTGACTCATTGGAAAAGACCCTAATGCTGGGAAGGATTGGGGGCAGGAGGAGAAGGGGACGACAGAGGGTGAGATGGTTGGATGGCATCACCGACTCAATGGACATGGATTTGGGTGGACTCCGGGAGTTGGTGATGGACAGAGAGGCCTGGCGTGCTGCAATTCATGGGGTTGCAAAGAGTCGGATACGACTGAGTGACTGAACTGAACTTAACTGAACTGAACCTTGAAGGACACTCACCAGGTTTGTAATAAATATATAGGCTTACCATGAAAAATAGAAAAATAGTAGTAGTAGTAGCTGACCTTGTCTATTTACTTACTGAATGCTATACTCTATGCTGAGCACTTTGTCATGTCACCTCATTTTATGCTCACAGCAATCCTTTAAGGTCAGTATTATTATTAGCCCCATTTACAGTTGAGGAAGCTGAAGCTGCGAGGTTTGTGGGTGACTCCTCTACTGTCAGATAGGTAGTAAGTAAAAGAGCCATGTTGAATTGTGGCAGTCAAGCTCCTAGTATCTGTGTATCTGACCACTGGGCCCATAACCTGTTATTGCCTAACTCATTTTTATATTCTAGATAGGACCAGAAGGATGCCTTGAACACAGTGCTTGTATCAAACACCATTCAGTTCAGTTCAGTTGCTCAATCGTGTCTGACTCTTTGTGACCCCATGGATTGCAGCACCCCAGGCCTCCCTGTCCATCACCAACTCCCAGAGATTACTCAAACTCATGTCCTTTGAGTCGGTGATGCTATCCAACCATCTCATCCTCTCTTGTCCCCTTCTCCTCCCGCCTTCAATCTTTCCCAGCATCAGGGTCTTTTCTAAAGAGTCAGCTCTTCACATCAGGTGGCCAATGTAATGGAGCTTCAGCTTCAGCATTAGTCCTTCCAATGAATATTCAGGACTGATTTCCTTTAGGATGGACTGGTTGAATCTCCTTGCTGTCCAAGGGACTCTCAAGAGTCCTCTCCAACACCACAGATGTTTCTTATTTCTTCCTAAGTTTACAGGTTTCCCCACCCCCAATTTTTTTGGGGTTACAACATACTCTAAAAGTAGGAACCACTCTTGAGTCCAGGGTCTAAACCTACTTTGGCAATTCCTATTTGCTAGGGAGGTTTTGGAGAAGGCAATGGCACCCCACTCCAGTACTTTTGCCTGGAAAATCCCATGGACAGAGGGGCCTGGTAGGCTGCAGTCCATGGGGTCACTAAGAGTCAGACACGACTGAGCGACTTCACTTTCACTTTTCACTTTCATGCATTGGAGAAGGAAATGGCAACCCACTCCAGTGTTCTTGCCTGGAGAATCCCAGGGACGGGGGAGCCTGGTGGGCTGCCGTCTATGGGGTCGCACAGAGTCGGACACGACTAAAGCGAGTTAGCAGTAGCAGTAGGGAGGTTTAGGTGTGGCCATGCAACCAAATTGCGGCTAGTTAGGTCAAAGGAGAAGTCTCCTGGGAGAGCTTTTGCTTCTGAATGAAAAGAGATGGTAGGGAGATCAGTACCTTTCTTCTGGGCTTAAATGTTTTGTGTGGAGATGTGATGTTTGTAGTTAAATCAATCATATTGCTTGAAATAAGAAGGTCGAATATAAAAAGATATCACAGTAAGGACTGCAGAGCAGAAAGGTAGGGCGAATCTGGGTACTGGTTGATATTGCTAAGCCTCTGCATCAGCCCTGAAATAGCCAGAAACAATTAAATTGTGAAATTATGCAAGCCATATCCATTGTTACTCATGGCTAAAAGCAATTCTATACAGTGCTGTAAAAAAAGCCTTGTTGAATTGAAAATAGTGATGAATTCAAGGAGGTGACTCAAGCTATATAAATAAAAGATAAATGCAAGACTATGTGTACTGAGTATCAAATGAATAAGATAGCCTGGTGAGCCTATCAAGAAGGTCTTCATGGAAGAGAGAAAATGTGAAGTGATTTCGAAAGCTAGTAATAGTAAAAATGTGGATTTAATAATTAGTTGTGCAAAAAAAACGTCACTTTTGGTTTTGATAACTCAACTTGGTCTCGTTTTTTTGACTATTCTTTTTCTAAAGTGTTTTTGGTATGGATCATTTTTAAAGTCTTTTTTGAATTTGTTACAATATTGCTCATGTTTTATGTTTTGTTTTGTTTTTTGGCCTCAAGGCATGTGGGATCTTAGCTCCCCAAACAGGGATCGAACCTGCAACCCCTGCAATGGAAGGAAAAGTCTTAACCACTGGACCACTAGGGAAGTCCCTTGAGACTGTTTTTGATAGCAGAAAACACAATATTAGTTCATTCTAGCTATACTGAGTCATGTCAGTATTTTCTGCTTTATTCCCTTATCTCTAGTTGGCATCCAAGTTCTGAAGGGCTCAGGTGATATCATGGACTCATTTGCTGTTTGTTCACGTGTAGGTGCATGTATGGGTGCATGTGAGTGCCTGTCTGTCTTTGTATTATTCCCTTATTTTGGGACTTACAGGGAGTGGCTAAATGCCGGGCTCCTTCGCAGAGATGGGGAAACTGAGACCTATAAAACTTAATGCCTCTCATAAGTGATACACCAATAAGTGATAGGACTGGAAGTAAAAGCTCTTCGGAAGTATTCATGTCTTTTGCATCCCTTCCAACTCATCTCCTTGCCCAGTGCCTAGAGAATATTTTTCTCCCCCTCCCATTATGTCAATAAAAACGTAACTAAACAGTTGTCTCCCATGAAACATTGGTTTGGTTAGGGTTTCTGCCTTTAGAAAGCAAATCCAACCTGTCCAAAAGAAAGACTTGATCTTCCTTCCACAAACTTGCCCTATTTACATCTTTCCCAGCCTTCTAAATAGGCCATGAACTTTTATCATCCTTGATTTCCTTCATTATCTCATACCCCACATCCAAAGCATCAACAAATCTTATAAAAGATACCTAGAATCTAACCACTTCTCAACACTTCTGATACTGCCACCTTAATCTAAGCTTCTATCATCTCTGACCTGCATTATAGTGGAAACCAACTGGTCTCTGTGCTTCCATCCTTGCTTTCCCAATAGTCTATTCTCAAACAGCAGCCAAAATCATTCTGCTAAAACATGTAAGTTAGGTCATGCCACTTTTCTGCTCGAAAAGCTCCATTGACATCCCATCTGACTCCGAGTAAAAGCTTAAGTTTTTTTTTTTTTTTTAATAAAAATCCTTATTTATAAAAGGCCTTAATTCACATCCCTGTTACCTAACTGATTTTACTTGTTTTTACTCTTCTACTTGATCATTCTGTTCCATAAATTTCCTCTTTTCCTCAAAAAGCCAGTCATACCTAGAATGCTCCTCTCCCTGAAATCTGAGTGTTTCACCCCTTGCTTTGCTACAAGTCTTTGCTCAAGTGAGACTTACTTTGACCTTCCCATTTAAAATTGCAAACCCTTCCCTGTTCCCCCAGTGCTTCTCTATGTTCTGTTATTTTCCATAGCACTTATCAGCATATAACATATGATATCACTATTTTTTTTGTTTGTCTCCCCTGAAAAGAATGCAAACCCACTGAAAGCAGGCAGTTTTGTCTGTCTTATTTACTGATGTATCTGAAGCACTTAGAACCCTGCTTATCACATAGCAGATGGTCAATGATTATTGTTGAATGAACAATGTGCTAAGTCCCGTCAGTTGTGTCCAATTCTTTACAACTCCATGGACTCTAGCCTGCCAGGACCCTTTGTCCATGGGGTTCTCCAGGCAAGAATACTGAAGTGGATTGCCATTTCCTTCTCCAGGTCTAGCATGAATAAATGAATTAAATGTATCTAGATTTCTCATTTAAGCAATAAAACTTGAAATATCATGTAAAAAGACAAAGTCACTAATAAAATACAAATCTTTTATGTCCTGTTGCAACTTGAAAATATACCATAAGACATGGCATGTTCAGAGTACAAACAGAAAGTGACATTAAAAATCATTTTTCCAGTATGGAGATTCCTTGAAAAACTAGGAATAAAACCACCATATGATCCAGCAATCTCAATACTAGGCATATACCCCGAGGAAACCAAAATTGAAAAGACACACATACCCCAATGTTCACTGCAGTGCTATTTACAATAGCTAGAACATGGAAGCAACCTAGATGTCCATCGAGAGGTGAATGGATAAAGAAGCTGTGGTACATATGTACATATGTACAATGAAATATTACTCAGCCATAAAAAGGAAAACATTTGAGTCAGTTCTAATGAGGTGGATAAACCATGTAGAATTTATTATACAAAGTGAAGTAAATCAGAAAGAGAAAAGCAAATATCATATACTAATGAATATATATGGAATCTAGAAAGATGGTACTGATGAACCTATTTGCAGGGCAGCAATGGAGACACAGGCATAGAGAACAGACTTATGGACATGGTGGGAGGGGAGGAAGGAGATGATGGGATGTATGGAGAGAGTAACGTGGAAACTTATATTACCATATGTAAAATAAATAGCCAATGGGAATTTGCTATATGACTCAGGGAGTTAAACCAGGACTCTGTAACAACCTAGAGGAGTGGGTTGGGGAGAGAGGTGGGAGAGAGGTTCAAAGGGAGGGGACATGTGTATACTTATGGCTGATTCATGTTGATGTTTGGGAGAAACCAACACAATTCTGTAAAGCAATGATCCTTCAATTAATAAATAAATAAATTAAAAATTAAAATTAATCAATGGCACCTCACTCCAGTACTCTTGCCTGGAAAATCCCATGGACGGAGGAGCCTGATAGGCTGCGGTCCATGGGGTCGCTAAGAGTCGGACACGACTGAGCGACTTCACTTTCACTTTTCACTGTCATGCATTGGAGAAGGAAATGGCAACCCACTCCAGTGTTCTTGCCTGAAGAATCCCAGGGACGGGGGAGCCTGGTGGGCTGCAGTCTATGGGGTCGCACAGGGTTGGATACGACTGAAGCGATTTAGCAGCAAAGTCATCACATTGTCTAACTGACTCCATCTGAAAACTTACAGGCAAGAAGCCCTATAAAACACTGAAAAAAATTAAAACATTAACACATTGAAAAAAAATAAAAACATTAATACATTGAAAAAAAAAAAAAAAACATTACTTCCTTTCTTAACCTCTTCCACTAGGTTCATCCTTGTAGGAAACGGCCCTCCATCATTAGGAGGTTTCTGTTTTCTCATACCCTAGTGAGCTAGAGCAGAGTTTCTCAGACTTTAATATGCATGCCTATGACCTGTGTGATATGATTCATTAGGTCTAGGTAAGGCCTGAGAATCTGAATTTCTAGCAGGTTCTCAGACGATACCATTCCTGCTACTGTGGTCCACAGAGTAGCGTGGACTACTCTGTTTAAAATCTCTGTCTTGGGCTTTTTATTCTGTTTTCTAGAAGCCAGGGTTGAATGGGGAGAGCTTCTACCATAAGTCATATCCGTTGCACCAAACTTTGGGATAATTTTCTGTTGTCTTTTTCCTCCCATTTTATATATGGCTTATGTTTTTGGTTCTTTCGTTTCCCCTGTTGTTTCTCTGGCTGTCACGAGCAGAACATGGCATTGAAAAAAGTTGGCACATGTAATTGATTGTGATAGCATAATCTTTCATTGTCATGAAGTTAGCAGTGTACACATTTGGTTTTACTCTAGGACAGCAGCATGGAACTATTTAAATTAGTTAAAATGTTAACAGTGAAAAATATAATTAATATGGGGTTGATCTGTTGAATAAAATCCCATTGTGTGGCACATGTGTGCATTTGTGTGTTATGCCAGACACTGGTAACTGTAACTGTGACAAGTGTGTCCAGTGTGGCTTTGCTGGCTATTACCCCTGCTGATTTCTATCTGCTAGAAAGGTGGGTGTGAGAGGAGGAACAAGAAGAATTTTTATATTTCTCAAAGATCCATTATTCTATAGTGCAGGGAAAGGTCTTAGAAGTCCACGCAAGGATAGCAGCTACACATAGTAGCTAGGGACCTTGAGTTGATCATCAAAACTCCCATTAGTGCAAGAGGTGGAACTTTTCTTAATAGAAATTACTGTAAATGGATATAGGAGTCATGGGGGTAATTGACTAACCAAGGCTTAAGCATGTTTGTGAAAAAGAAAAGCCACAAAACAGTATGCCTTCCCCCATTATCCCTTAAACAGAAGTGAGTGGCAATTGCTGGCAATATATCCCAAATGAAGAAAGAAGCTCTTTAGGATGTCAAGTTGCATGGAAATTGTAATGAGGATGCTGATGCTCATTGAATCTGGTAGATAATGTTTTTTATATGAGTTGGGTTATTTTCTAAGAAATCATATTTTACTTACTTTGAACCTTCTGTAGTTTAGCCATGTTGGTGATATACCTTGGTGGGTTGCTGTCTTCTAGAGCTTCTTGGAGAAAGCTCTGCTATTCTTTCTGCTGCTGAGTTTGAAATGTGACTTTGACTATCTGAAATTTTAAAATGTAAGCAATAGTGCTACCCAATGGTGTCTCAGCAGTCTTTTGATGGAGAAGAAAATGGAATTTATTTTTAGGATATCAATTTCATGAAGCTCTATGTTCCCAGGCCCCATGGATTGTGTTTGTCTCTCAATGGAGAGCCAGGTTCTCTAATTCTTGTCTTCATTGGGAAAAGTGGCCTTGCTGAAATTCTCTAGCCTTGCCAATCCAGAGTCAACATGCCTTCTGAGAATGGGGAAGACATACAGATGGCTAGTGTGAAAAGATGGCACATGAGAAGATGTTCAGCATCACTAATTATTATTAGAGATATGCAAATTGAAATTGCAATGAAATATCATTTCATACCTGTCAGAATGGCTATCATCAGCAAATATGCAAACAATAAATGCTGGAGAAGATGTGGAGAAAAGGGAACCCTCCTACACTATTGGTGGGCATGTAAGTTGGTGCAGCCACAGTGGAAAACAGTGGGGAGTTTCCTTAGAAAACTAAGAATAGAATTACCATATGATCCGGTGATCCCACTCCTCGGCATATACTTGAACAAAACTATAGTTCAAAAACATACATACACTCCTGTGTTCACAGCAGCAGCATTCACAATATCCAAGTAATAGAAACAACCTAAATACCCATTGACAGATAAATGGATAAAGAAGATATGGTACATAAACATTGAAATACTACTAAACCATAAAAATGAAATAATGCCATTTACAGCAACATGGATGAAACAAGACATTATCATACTAAGTGAAGTAAGTTAGAAAGAGAAAGACAACTATCATATGATATCACTTACACGTGGAATCTAATATATGGCACAAACGAACCTATTTAGAAAACAGAAACAGACTCATAGACATAGAGAACAGACTTGTGGTTGCCAAGGAGGAGAGGGGTGGTGGAGGGCTGGACTGGGAGTGTGGGATTAGCAGATGTAAACTATTATATATAGGGTGGATAAACAACAAGGTCCTACTGTATAGCACAGGGAACTATATTCAGTATCCTGTGGTAAACCATAATGAAAAAGAATATTAAAAAAATGTCTACATATGTATAACTGAGTCACTTCACTATACAGCAGACACATTTAAGTCAACTGTATTTCAATAAAAAATTATAAAAATCCCATCTCCAAATGTATAATGTTGCATTAAGCAGCAGGCTCCATGCATTGGGCCTTGTACAACTCCAGTTCTTTAAATATTCATAAGTAGAAGCCAGATGTGGTAGACTGCTGTGGATGGCTGGTACTCACACTATTCCCTAAGGTCTTTGGTGAACCCCTGTTAATAGGACACACTAACAAGAATGGACTTTTACTGAAGATTTCATGAGGAAATAGGGAAGTTGATTTGCATCAGAGACCACACAATAGAGAACTAATAAGGTCCTCATTCTTCTGTCCTCTGCCAGTGACCTTGTCATTCTTCCTCTCGTACTCCAAACAGCCTCTGAAGACTGTTTTATTATCCAGCCTATTCAGCTTCTGTCCCCAATTTATAGACCCTTGTCAGCAAAGCCAAGCCCTGGAATTAGCCCCAGAGTGATCAAGTGCCTCTTGGAGGTCTTCTTCCTCATCAAAGCTTATAATTTAGTTATTCATCCAAGTAAACAATTTTGGTGGTGGGTGGGTTCTCCTGGTAAGTAGATTTTTCTCCATATTGTTACATAAAGTATACCATGCTTGCTTCCAAAAATGACTGTGAACCATTAAGAGGTTCAGATATACGTGAGAATATAAATGAGTAGCTAATTACATAGTCTAATACCAGATTATCATTCAGTTTGTTACTGATTGTCCTGTTGTTCTTCAACAAAGTCCTTCAGTCTCTCCAAGTGGAAGTATGTGCTCAGTTCACCTTTCTTCAATAGCTTGACAACCCCCTTCCCACACTGCTGAGGCTGCCAGCTGGCCTTGTTCTTTCTGGAAGCACTCTTACGTTCTCTCCCTTTCCAGGATTTCTTAGACTTCCCAGTTGCTGTTACACTTGAAAGGTGTTAATGAATGACAATGATGTAATGTGTTATGGCTGCAGGGCTATTTGCATTTAAATGGGAACTCCTACATTTACACGTCTGTGTATTTTTAATGAATTAATTTATTTTTGGCCCTGCCACTTGATTTGTGAGATCTTAGTTCCCTGACAAAGAATTGAACCTGGGCCCCCAGCAGTGCAAGAATGGAGCATATGCACTGGACTTCCAGGGAATTCCCAACATTTACACAAGTCTGAGCCCAGAAGGATGACTTATTGAGGAGAATTTCAGACTTGGGGAGGGCCAATGAGGCAAGTATTTGGCTGCATATAACCACAACTGTACATGGAGGGTTAGATGCACTTTTTAAGATGGTTGAGTGAGTGAGAATGAAGTGTAAACTGAAAAAAACAAACAAAAAAAACACTTGACATTAGAGAATCTGATGCTTGTATGAGCCACCACACGGGTTACAAATGTGGTTGTATCTGTTTGACTACCTTGTGCATTGTTGTATCTCTAGTGTTTTTTTAAAACCATCTTATTGAGGTGTTATTGTTATACAGAAAGCTGTACATATGTAATGTATACAACTTGATGAGTTTGGAGATAAATATACATCTGTGAAACAATTACTACAACCACTGCCATAAACATCTTCATCATTTTCAAGCATTTCCTCCCACCCTCTTTATTTACTTGTTTATTTATTATTATCTTTTTATAAATCTGTAGTTTTATTGAGACAAAAAACTGACAGTGTTGATATGAAATTTACGTTTAAACAAAAGTTTTCACAGAAACCTAACACATGCCTAAATATTACAATGGAATTCTAGATGCAAGTCTAGGTCAAGAACTGATGGAGCTCATGATCCAAGACAGAGTTTTGGATTTTAGTTAATTCTTAGGATTAAAAAATTGTTTTGTTTTAAGTGAACCACTGCCCCAGTATGAAAATTAAATCTTCTCCTGAGAAGATTTAATTTTTGAAATGATTCAACTCTTGAACTTATACTGTCAGTGACTAAACCCTGCCACCAATGGTTTCAAGGTTCAAAAAAACAAGAGTCTCTCAAGAGTTTTCCACCCTCTGAGCACTGGTTCTTGTCTTTCCCTATCTTCCTTCCTCCAATACCACTCTCTGCCCTTCCCTAAATACTTAAGCCAGTTGCTTGGATGGAGAAACTGATATTTACAACTTCATACTTGGAAAAGAAAGGGTCTTGTCAATTTCAAGAATTAGCTCCTCTAAGACAGAATGATCCTCCTGTATACATTCAGTAAGACTTTTCCTTCTCAACCATTTTCCATCCCCCAAATAGCAACTTTGTTCATTTCATAACTGGCTTAGTCCTTTGTTGGGACCAGCATTAATCTCAGGCAGGGAATACCTTGGCTTCTAAGTTTCAGGCATTCACAGCTTTTAAACAGTCTCTCACAGTCCTCATTTAGGGGGTCAATGACATTTTTTGAAAGGATACAATATTCTGGACACAGAACCCAATCATCATTAGTTGTTTTTTCCTTTGTTTCACGGTTTCTTCAAATTTTAACAAAAATGATCCTAACTCTCGTCTCCCTTCTTTCCCACCCCATCCCACCCACCCCAAATAATACACCAGTAATAGACAAAAACTACACACATTCTATGCTGTAAAAAAGGCAGAGTTAACCCTCTTGGGAAGAAGGTTGTGGGTTGTGGATATGCTCTTTGAAGATCTACAGTATCTCTTGCTCTCCCACATCCCACTCCACAAGTTTTATCCATCATAGAAGACTCTTTGCTTTTCTTAATGAAGTTCAGAATGGGTTGCATTGGAACACTGATTCTTCTTCCCCTCCACTGAGATGTGGAGAAGGCAATGGCAACCCACTCCAGTACTCTTGCCTGGAAAATCCCATGGACGTAGGAGCCTGGTAGGCTGCAGACCATGGGGTCGCACAGAGTCAGACACGACTGAAGCGACTTAGCAGCAGCAGCAGCCACTGAGATGGGTGTGCAAACTGTACAGCATGGAATGGCTTTAAAGCACTTAGGCTGCTGTAGGGCACAGAAACTATACTGGCTCTTCAAAGCACATCTTCTCAAGCCACCTTTATGGTGTCAAGACAAGTAGAACTCCTTCTCTCCCCACTTGAAACCTACAGTCAGATGTGACAGGTGCTGGTATTCAAGAGAGTTAATTCTTGTTATCTTTTTTTGTCATTATCCTCTCACGGTCTCTCACAGAGGGATAGGAATGCCACATCAGCATTTCCTTATAGAAGGATATGACAACCTGTGGGCACTTGACATTGGCTTCCTTGGCAGGGACCAAGGTCAGCCTCATCAGAGTTTTTCCATTTCATCAGGAACATGAGTTCTCCATTGGAGTCTGTAGCTGCAATAATCTGCTCAGTTTCCAAACCCCAGGCAAAGCCTTGTGGCTTTTCTGATTCTTTTCTTCTTCTTTGGTTTGCTCTCCTTTCCCATATCATCTGAATCAGAATCAGCTTTGCTCTTGCCTCCGTCTGATTTATCTGTCTCAGGTGCTCTTTTCTGTGACAGCAGAAACTCAGCAGTGAGGTCAGGGCAGTCAGGTTACCGCCCTGCTCCCATGTGTTGTCCTCGTCTGAGACCCCTTTCCACTTTAGGAGATACTCCACTTGGCCCTTTACCACTTGCCGGTCTAGGACTTTTTCCACCACATATTCCTCTTCCTCTAGCACCTCCTCTACTTTCTTCTTGTTTTGTTATTTCCTCACAGTGCCTGCCAGCTTTCTGGTATAAAGGGTGATGGCTGCTCAGAGCAGCACCCACAAACCCAGGAGGAATCAGTGCGGCACTACTGGCCGGGGAAGTGGTGACTGTGATGGAACACTTAGAAGAGCTACTCTTTCTGCACAACACATTGTTGCTAACAGTAGGCACTATGGTGTACAGTCGATCTCTAGGACTTCCTCATCTTGCCCAACTGAAACCTGATACTCTTGACCAGTACTTCCCTGATTCTCCCCCCTCCCCTAAGTTTTGAACGGTTCCTGGCATATAGTAAGTCCTCAATAATTATTTGTAAAATAAATGGATGGATGCATAGGTGGATGAATTTTTTTTTCTAATATTGCTGAAACTCTTCCTCATATGCAGGGACCCTAAATATCTTTCTCTTGAGGCTTCCATAACTTGAAAATGTCTACAAATTCCAGAAATTTTTCTTATTTTCAAAAGACAGATGGGGCAGCCAGGCTTCTTTTGACACCAGGGGGCCATCCTTACATTGTTCCAACTCTTTCTTTCTTGCTGCCTGAATGTGTCACTGGAAACCTGTGTTCTGCACAGTCCTAAGAGACTGGTTCACCTGAGAGGACCATAGGGTTTCTCTAGGGAGGACACCCCATTCCTTCAGGACCAGGGTGAGTGCATGTGTGTGTGCACGTGCAGAACTGAACCTCTCCATAGGCTCACTAGCGTAACCACAAATGCAAAAACAAAACAAAAAATTCGTTCAACCTTACTGAAGTGCAATATGACAATATCAGTTCTTAAATCCTCTTTAGAGAAAATTATTCCAAGCCATCACCAACTCAATGGACATGAGTTTGAGTAAACTCCTGGAGTTGGTGATAGACAGGGAGGCCTGGTGTGCTGCAGTCCATGGGGTCACAAAGAGTTGGACACGACTGAACGACCAAACTGAACTGAGCTGAACTGTTTCCAAGCCTAGACCATTCTTCAAATCAAAATATAACTCTTCCTTTTATGCCTATAATCTGAGGTTGGTTTAAAACAGAGTCAAGTCTTTGGGGATGAAATTAGATGATTTCTTTCTCTTGAAGGGTAGGGGCACTTAGGAGAAAAGTCTTCAAGAGCACCTTCGAATTTTTGCCTTGGGAAGGACCAGTGAAAAATCCCTAAATAGCAAAAGTATATGGTGCTTCTCAGCCTATAAAAATAGTTCCTTTGGGGAAAACAAAACAAAAAATCCCACCGCCAGTTCTGTCTCAATGATGCTAATATGCTTTGGAGGAATCATATTCCTTTTAAGAGGAGCTTCATTTACTCTGAATCTTCCTCAACCGAGGTGATTGTCTTGAGCTTTACTCTTAGGAAAGCATTAAGTTTCCTTTCATTTTCTAAATACAGTGAATTAACTTATAACAGAGATTAATTTAACACTAGTGATAAAACTTGGATTGGTTGCTTGCTGTTTCCAAGAAGAATCCCCATAATGTTTTGAAGAATAAGATATAAAGAGTTTTGCTCAGTGCTTGACTCATAGAAAGCATTCAATAAGTATTAACCACTGCTATTATTGTTATTGCTGCTACAACTAGTACTGTTATTAGTGGTGGTGGTCATTGGCCTGGCATCCAGTCCTAGTGGTAGGTATTTATTATGAGAAAGATGTGGAGTTTAGTGACATACAACACATGTAAAGTGCTTAACATAGTCTTTGACACAAAGCAAGAATTTAGTAAATTTAAACAAATTTAGAAAATGTGAATGTATTAGGGTAGATTTGACTGCTAAAATAGAGACCAAAATTTAATGACTTAAAGAAACATAAATTTATCTTTCACTCATGTTACAGTACCAGGTGAGTGTTCCAAGTGTTAAAGAAAAGTTTTCAGGCAATTTAGCTGTGAGAATGTATCAAAATTTTATTACAATTAGGCACAGAAGGGAAATGGACCCTAGAAAGGCCACTTTCAAATTTACTATTGGTAGGGACATTTGATAGGAAGAGAGTTCAGTTAGATAATCATTGTTAGACTAGACACAGAAAGAAAAGAAAGTCTGGTTAAAGGTCACTAGACCCTTGATTGACAGCTGGCAACTGAGTGTGTGGGTAATTGGGCATGTGGGTAATTGGTTTCTGAGAGCAAACCTTAATCCCATTAAAGTTCACAGAAAATTGCTTAAGCATTTTATCAGGAATGCTAACTTCACAGAAAGAGGTTATGAGCAAAACGGTTTTGCCTTTCAGACGAGGTTTGGAACAGTTTCTCTTATGGGTGGGACCATGGGCCACTCTGTCCCCTCTCGTTATTCAGGTACCCTGGTTGATGGTAGCTCTGCCATTTTCAGTATATGGCTTTAATGCTATTCTGATCATTGTCAACAGCCAGTGAGAAAGAAGAAAAGACCAGAAATTTCTTCTTAAGAAATCTTGCCTAAGGAAATGAGCCAGAGGTGGAAGCAGAATTTTTGTTCCCACATTGTTGACAGCTTAGTTACATGATCACCAGGCTCCCAGTAGGGTTGAGAAGTGCAATCTGGACATCCAAATCCTGCCTGCAGGACTTTTACTAGGGGATGAAATGGAGTTTGGGGACAGTAGCGGTTTCTGCCACAGTGAGGATGTGCCCAGCCTTTCTGCACCTACTGCCTCTGAAGCAGTAGTTGGCAAACTATGGCCTGCAGGCTAAATCCCACCCACAGCTGTTTGTATAAATAAAGTTATATTGGAAAGCTATGCTCATTCATTTATGCAATATGTATGGCCGATTTCACACTACTCGAAAGAGTTGAGTAATTGATACAGAGACCCCATGCACCAAAGCTTAAAATATTTACTTTTTGGCTTTTTTAGAAAAAAAAAATGCTGACCCTATTCTAGAGAGGGTTCTGAATTGCCCATAAAAGTGGACTTGATGGATCAAAGGAAATGTGCATTGAAAATTTTAGTAGGTATTCCCCTTCTTACTTGCACTAGCAGTGTATGGGATTGTCTGTTACCCAGTCAACACAGTAATATCAAAATTTTCCATGTGGCCAATTTGATAACTGAAAATGGTATTTTACTATAGTTTTCACTGTACTTTAGTATAAGGGAGTATGTATAAGAAAATATATACAGTATTTGGTCTTTGTCCCTCATTGTTGTTGTTGTTCAGTTGCCAGTCATGTCTGACTCTTTGCCGCCCCAGGAACTGTAGTGTGTCAGTCTTCCCTATCCCTCACCATCTCCCGGAGTTTGCCCAAGTTGATGTCCATAGAATCGGTAAGGTCATCCAAACATCTTATCCTCTGTCACCCTCTTCTCCTTCTGCCTTCAATCTTTCCCAGGATCAGAGTCTTTTCCAATGAGTCAGATGTTTGTATCAGGTGGCCAGAGTACTGGAGCTACACCTTCAGCATCAGTCCTTACGAAGAGTATTCTGAGTTGATTTCCTTTAAGACTGACTGGTTTGATCTCTTTGCTTTTCAAGGGACTCTCTCTCAAGAGTCTTCTCCAGAACCACAGTTCAAAAGCATCAATTCTTTGGTGCTCTGCCTTATGTACTGTCCAGCTCTCACATCTGTACATGACTACTGGAAAGACCATAGCCTTGACTATACAGACCTTTGTTGGCAAAGTGATGTCTTTGTTTTTTAACACACTGTCTAGGTTTGTCATAGCTTCCCTGCCAAGAAACAATCGTCTTCTAATTTCATGGCTGCAGCTGCCATCTGCAGTGACTTTGGAGCCCACGAAGAGGAAATCTGTTGCTTCCACCTTTTCCCCTTCAATTTGCCATGATGCTATGATCTTAGTTTTATTAATATTGAGCTTTAAGTTGGCTTTTTCACTTTCCTCACCCTCATCAAGAGGCTCTTTAGTTCCTCTTTACTACTGGCACAAAACTTTTAAAACTGATAGAATTTCCAGAGTGATAGGAAGTGTCTTTTGATATTCATAACAAAACCCTTTCAGTCATACCTGAGTTTGTATTAATGAGGTGACTTTTGGAAAATCCATAAGGAAGGGTCTGGTTGCCAGGGGAATCGACCAGAATTAGAGAATTGGAACTTTCAATCTCTTCCACCCACCCCCCCATGCCCTTGGAGAGGAAAGGACCATGAGATTGAATCAATTAATCATGCCTACATAAAGAAGCTTCAGTAAAATTTAAAAAATGGTGTCTGGAGAGCTTCTGGGTTGGTGAACACAGGGGGGTGCTGGGTGGGATAGCATAGAAGCTTTACATCCCTTTCGCCATTTCTTGTCCTGTGCATCTTCCATCTGACTGTTCCTGTGTTAGATATTTTTTATAATAGATTGGTAATCTAGTAAGTAAATAATTTTGCTGAATTTTGTGAGCTTCTCTAGTAAACTAATAGAACTGAAGGAGGGACTCTTGGAAACCTCTGATTTATAGCCAGTGGTCAAGTGACATTAGCATCTGAAATGATGAAGTGGTGTCTGAAGTCCTGTAAGACTGAGCCCTTGACCTGTGGGATTTGACGCTAACTCAGGACTTCCCTGGTGGCTCAGGAGGTAAAGAAGCTGCCTACAATGCAGGAGACCTGGGTTGGATCCATGGGTCAGGAAGATCCCCTGGAGAAGGGAAAGGCAACCTACTCCAGTATTCTTGGCTGGAGAATTCTATGGACAGGGGAGCCTGGTGGGCTACAGTCCATGGGGCTGCAAAGAGTTGGACACAACTGAGTGACTAGCACGCACGTGTGCGCGCGCACACACACACACACACACACACACACACGGTAGATAGTGTCAGAAATGAGTCCATGTTGTAAGACACTAAACTGGGGTGGAAGAATTGCTTTCCAAACTCAAATGTTTGGGAAAACCCACACATTTGATATTAGAAGTGTGGGTATAGTAGAGTAGCGTGAGAGTCATACAAGAGAGTCATACAGGAGTGTGTTTTTCTTTTAGACTAATCATGATTATAACTAATCATATTTTAAGAATATTTGCACTTCCTTTTCTGTGAACTATCTACTTGTCTTTTGCACATCTATTGGCAAATATTTGTATAATAATTTCTAGGGGCTTTTTATATGCTAGGGAACCAACCTATTTATGATACAAATTTCAAAAATTCCCTCATTTAAGAATTTAAAAATTTTTAATTTAATTTTATTATTATTATTATTTTTGACTGCTCATGGGCTCTTCATTGCTGTGCATAGCCTTTCTCTAGTTGAGGTGCACAGGGGGTACTCTCTAGTTGTGGTGTGAGGGCTTCCAGTGGTAGTGGGTTCTCTTGTTATGGAGCACAGGCATCTAGGACACATGGGCTGCAATAACTGTGGCTCATGGGCTCCGGAATGCAGGCTCAGTAGTTGTGGCACACAGGCTTTGTTGCTCTGCAGCATGTTGGATCTTAGTTGCCACCAGGGATAGAATCCATCTCCTCTGCACTGGCAGGTAGATTCTTAACCACTGGACCACCAGGCAAGTCTCTTCCCCATTTTTTAAAAACATTTTTATTTATTTTTAAATTTTTGGCTATGCTGGATCTTCATTGCTTTGCACAGTCTTTCTCTAGTTATACTGAGAGGTGGCTACTCTTCATTGCCATGCACAGGTTTATCATTGGGGTGGCTTCTCCTGTTGTGGAGCACAGGTTCTAGGTGCACAGGCTTCAGTAGCTGTGGCGTGTAGGCTCGTAGTTGCAGCTTGTGTGCTCTAGAGTGTGGGCTCAGTGGTTGTGGTGCACGGGCTTAGTTGCTCTGCGGAATGTATAATCTTCCTGGACCAGGGACCAAACCTGTGTCCCCTGCATTGGCAGGCAGATTCTTATCCACCGCACCACCAGGGAAGGCTTCTACCCCATTTTTTAATGTATTCCTTTTACTTAGCTTACAGAAATTTTTGCTGTGCAAATTTTTAAATTTTTTATTTTACAAATAGTCAAATTAATCATTCTTCTGTTTCATGACTCTGACTTATATATTATGCTTAGAAAGCTTTCCCATATCAAGATCGTACAAAAATTTCTTCTATTTCTTCCTAATAATTTTGTGGTTTTCAGTTTTTATCTTTAAATGTTCACTGCATCTGTAATATATTTTGTTTTAAGATTATAGGAATGGATTCAATTTTTTTTCTAACTGGCTATCCATTCTATGAACACCATTTCTTTAATAATGCATCTTTATCATATATTAATTTCCTATATGCTTTTGGGTCTTACTGGAATATTTCATGTATATTTATGGGCTAGTATTATGTTGCTTTAATTAATGTACCTTTATATCACATTTTAATATCTGGGAGGGCTAATTTGCCCTCATTTTTTTTAATGAGATTTTTTTTCTGGCTAGTTTTATTTGTTTATTTTTCTGTATAAAATAGTTAAAAATACTGCTGATAATTTTTATTTGGATTGCATTAAATTTATTACATTAACTTGGCAGAATTGTCATCTTTATTATGCTGATGTTAGTTCTAAAGTATGGACCTAGTGTCCCTGTCCATTTCAAGAACTTGTGTTGTTTTTAAATTACCTTTTTGGTTATTGACTGAATTTTTCTGACTATGACTATGACATATTTCTGAGACTGACCACCTGGTTCATTTCTTAAATTGGCTTAAGTTATTGTTTTTATTTCTGGAATACAACCTGTTCCACAAGTACAGCAGATCTAAGAGGGAACCAGTTGTGTAATGGTATTCACAGAACAAACACATCTTACTGTAGGAAATGATAAATTTGTGAATTTTACCTTGCCATTCTTAAGCGTTTGTGGTAATTCATAGAATAGGATAAGGAGACCATGACACAGAGGGATCACATTATCTGAAGAAAGTGTTGATCTGAACTCTTAAATCTGGAAAACCTTTTCATAGGTTGAGCTTTTAAGAAGCATGCCTTGGTCTAGGATGTGTGAATCTCAGAGGAACAGGAGTAGAGTAGAGAAGTGAGACTAGGAAGGAAGGAAGCCAGTATAGAGTGTTGTTATTGAGCAGCTTATCTCTGTGGGCTGCCATGATTCAGTCACACTCTGGACCTCTGGGAAAGGGTAGAACGCACCTCAGGATTGTGCAACCTAAAAACTAGAGCATCTGGGGTATTTACCTACTCCAACTTGTCGTTGATTGAATGCTGCTTCTGGTGCCATCAGCTCCCAGGCACCTCTGGCTTGCCTTGAGTGTATGTCTATGACCGCCAAAGTCCCAGGCAGAGAGTCACAGATGCTGGTGGATGGGAGTGGTCAGCCTTCACAGGAACAGTGAGGCAGAGACTCTGATAAAACTGTCTTAGAAAGACTTAAATTTCTGCATCCTTAGACACCAGCTGCCTGCCCATGTTGAGAGAGGATTAGAGCAGTTGATATTTGGGTTGTTTGTACCATCTACACTGCTTTCTTAGGAAATTTTGCCATCGCCCTCTCCTCAGTTGGCATGTCTATGTTTTATGCCTTGGAACTCACTCTTCATTCTCATTCCTACCACACTGATTGGACAAGAGTCAAAGTGAGCATTGTTATGGGCCAATAACCTATGACTTGTTATTGGAGTTTGTCCTAGATAAAACAAGCAGGGCAAATCCAGTTCCTCTTTTGGAGATTTGGAGTTGAGAAACAAAGTTTCCAGTTAGCAATAGGAGCTAGAATTAAAATCTAAATGTATGAAGAGAGAAACATGGTAGGTATGTTCAAGCAGAAATCATGCACAAGCTAGTTTCTAGAGAGGGGAATATGGAGAAAGAAAGAGAGAGGCGGATAGTGTGTGTTAAGAGGTCAAACCCCAAAGGTACCTTGTTTCTTGCTTTTCTGAGTCCTGGCTATTCACATTCTCCTGCCTTCCCACAATGCATTTCTTTATCCTCACAGTAACTACCTTCACTCTTTTATAGTGTTGTTATGAGCCAGTTACCATTTATTGTCTTGACCAAAAACACTTTGGCAGAAAATTGTAGAATGATCCCCTAAAAGTGAGTCCTGTGCTCCATTTCTGTGGTTCCTTCTCCCTCCACTGTGTCTGGAGGCAGCTAACCTGCTAGTCCTCTCCCTATGGCTGTTGTCAGCTGCTGTGAAAGGCTCCAAGAAAATAAAATCTAGAGAAAATGCTAGTCATTAGGTGGTATAGACTTGTCCTTCCTAGAATAGGCAGTGAAAATATCATATAGCTTACTCTATTCAGAAGTTAATCTTTTATCCTCTCAAGAAAAGAGGAAACCTGACTAATTCCTTTATAGCTGTAGCTCTCTGCTTTATAAATGGATCCTGACAGCAAGGAGGTTAGAGGGAAAAAGCTTTAGCAAAATTCCTTCAATGAAACTGAATGAGATCCTTTCACCTGTGAAACTGAATGAGATCCTTTCACTGACTTAAGCTTCTTTGAGGAACAGCTTCATCTACTATCCAGAGAAGAGGCTGAGATTGATCAAGTAAAAACAGGCAAAAACAAACCAAGAGGCCTAACTCAAGCCATTTATACGAAACAAATATGACCCAGTCAAGTAGCATTAAATACAACTCCAACAACACACATAACAGATATTCACTGGACACCTATGTTCTGGCTTTGTGCTAGGGGCTTGCAGCATGGAAGTGAGTAAGACAGACATATTCCTGCACTTAAGAGTCTGACCTACTGTGTAGTTCCATGTATTGTTTACATCAGTTCAGTTCAGTCGCTCAGTCATGCCTGACTTTTTGCAACCCCATGGACTGCAGCATGCCAGGCTACCCTGTTCATCACCAACTCCCAGAGCTTGCTCAAACTCATGTCCATCGAGTTGGTGATACCATCCAACCATCTCATCCTGTGTCATCCTCTTCTCCCCCAGCCTTCAATTTTTCCCAGCATCAGGGTCTTTTCTAATGAGTCAGTCCTTCTCATCAGGTGGCCAAAGTACTGGAGCTTCAGCTTCAGCATCACAGTCCTTGCAATGAATATTCAGGACTGATTTCCTTTAGGATTGACTGGTTTGATCTCCTTGCAGTCCAAGGGGCTCTCAAGAGTCTTCTCCAATGCCACAGTTCAAAAAAGCATCGATTCTTCAGTGCTCAACTTTCTTTATGGTCCAGCTCTCACATCCATACATGACTACTGCAAAAACCATAGCTTTGACTAGATGGACCTTTGTTGGCAAAGGAATGTCTCTGCTTTTAAATATACTGTCTAGGTTTGTCATAGCTTTTATTCCAAGGAGCAAGAATCTTTTACATTTCATGGCCGCAGTCACCATCTGCAGTGATTTTGGAGCCCAAGAAAATAAAGCCTGTCACTGTTTCCATTGTTTCCCCATCTATTTGCCATGAAGTGATGGGACCAGATGCCATGATCTTAGTTTTTTGAATGTAGAGTTTTAAGCAAACTTTTTCACTCCCCTCTTTCACCTTCATCAACAGTCTCTTCAGTTCCTCTTCACTTTCTGCCATAAGGTGGTGTTATCTGCATATCTGAAGTTATTGATTTTTCTCCCAAAAATCTTGATTCCAGCTTGTGCTTCATCTAGCCTGGCATTTAGCATGATGTGCTCTGCATATAAGTTAAATAAGCAGGGTGACAATATACAGCCTTGACATACTCCTTTCTCTATTTGGAACCAGTCCATTGTTCCATGTCTGGTTCTTACTGTTGCTTCTTGACCTGCATACAGATTTCTCAGGAGGCAGGTAAAGTGGTCTGGTATTCCTATCTCTTTAAGAATTTTTCACAGTTTATTGTGATCCACACAGTCAAAGGCTTTTGGTGTAGTCAATAAAGCAGAAGTAGATATTTTTCTGGAACTCTCGCTTTTTTGATGATCCAGTGGATGTTTGTAATTTGATCTCTGGTTCCTCTGCCTTTTCTAAGTCCAGCTTGAACATCTAGAAGTTCTTGTTTCATGTACTGTTGCAGCCTCGCTTGGAGAATTTTGAGCATTACTTTGCTAGTGTGTGAGATGAGTGCCATTGTGCAGCAGTTTGAACATTCTTTGGCATTGCCTTTCTTTGGGATTGGAATGAAAACTGACCTTTTCTGTATATGTGGAACTCTCCTAAATATTATGTGGCAGCCTGAATGGGAGAGGAGTTTGGAAGAGAATGGATATCTGTATATGTATGACTGAGTCCTTTTGTTGTTGACCTGAAGCTATCACAGCATTGTTAATCGGCTATACCCCAATAATTCCGTGTAATTTTGCCACCTCTTCTTAATCTCTTCTGCTTCTATGGACCCTTGCCGTTTCTTTCGTTTGTTGTGTCTATCTTTGCATGAAAATTTCCCTTGATATCTCTAATTTTCTTGAAGAGATCTCTAGTCTTTCCCATTCTATTGTTTTCCTCTATTTGCATTGTTCATTTAAGAAGGCCTTCCTTATCTCTCCTTGCTATACTCTGGAACTCTGCATTCAGTTGAGTACATCTTTGCTTTTCTCCTTTGCCTTTCACTTGCCTTCTTACCTCAGCTCTTTGTAAAGCCTCCTAAGACAACCACTTTGCCTTCTTGCATTTCTTTTTCTTGGGGATGGTTTGGTCACTATTTCCTGTACAATGTTATGAACCTCTGTCCATAGTTCTTCAGGCACTCTATCTGTCAGGTCTAATCCCTTGAACCTATTCATCACCTCCACTGTATAATCATAAAGGATTTGATTTAGGTCATACCAAAGTGGCCTAGTGGTTTTCTCTACTTTCTTCAACTTGAGCCTGAATTTTGCAACAAGGAACTGATAACCTGAGCCACAGTCAACTCCAGGTATCGTTTTTGCTGACTGTATAGAGCTTCTTCATCTCTGGGTGCAATGAACATAATCAGTTTGATCTGGATATTGACCATCTGGTGATGTCCATGTGTAGAGTTGTCTCTCAGGTTGTTGGAGAAGGGTGCTTGCTATGACCAGTGTGTTCTCTTGACAAAACTCCTTTAGCCTTTGCTTGGCTTCATTTTGTACTCTAAAATCAAACTTGCCTGTTATTCCGGGTATCTCTTGACTTCCTACTTTTGGATTCCAGTCCCCTATGATGAAAAGGACATCTTTTCTTGGTGTTAGTTCTAGAAAATGTTTTAGGTCTTCAAACTTCAGCTTCTTCGGCATCAGTGGTTGAGGCATAGACTTGGATTACTGTGATGTTGGATGGTTTTTCTTGGAAACAAACCGAGATCATTTTGTCATTTTTGAGGTTGCACCCATGTACCGCATTTCAGATTCTTTTTGTTGACCAAGAGGACTGCTCCGTTTCTTCTAAGGGATTCTTGCCCACAGTAAGAGATATAATGGTCATCTGAATTAAATTCACCCATTCCTGTCCATTTTAGTTCAGTGATTCATAAGATGTCGATGTTTACTCTGCCATCTCCTATTTGACCACTTCCAATTTACTTTGATTCATGGACCTAACAGTCAAGGTTCCTATGCAATATTGCTATTTACAGCATCAGATTTTATTTCCATCATCAGTCACATCCACAACAGGTCATTGTTTTTGCTTTGGCCCAGCCTCTTCATTCTTCCTGGAGCTATTAGTAATTGCGCTCCACTCTTCGCCAGTAGCGAACTAGATACTTTCTGACTTGAGGGGCTCATCTTCTGGTGTCATATCTTTTTTCCTTTTTGTAGTATTCAAGGGGTCCTCCTGGCAAGAATACTGGCGTGGTTTGCCATTTCCTCCTTCAGTGGACCACTTTTTACTATGGGTCTGGATAATCATGATGGTATGATCACTTACTTAGAGCCAGACATCCTGGAGTGTGAGGTCAGGTGGGCCTTAGGAAACATTACTATGAACAAAGCTAGTAGAAGTGATAGAATTCCAGCTGAGCTATTTAAAATCCTAAATGATGATGCTCTTAGAGTGCTGCACTCAATATGTCAGCAAATTTGGAAAACTCTGCAGTGGTCATAGGACTGGAAAAGGTCAGTTTTTATTCCAATCCCAAAGAATGGCAATGCCAAATGATGTTCAAACTACCATACAATTGTGCTCATTTCACAAGCTAGCAAGGTAATGCTTAAAATCCTTCAAGCTAGAAAGCTTCAGCAGTACAAGAACTGAAAACTTTCAGATGTACAAGTTGGGTTTTGAAGAGGCAGTGGAACCAGAGATAAAATTGCCAATGTTCATTTGATCATGGAGAAAGCAAGGGAATTCAATAAAAACACTGCTTCATTGACTATGCTAAAGCCTTTGACTGTGTGGCTCGAAACACACTGTGAAAAATTCTTAAAGAGATGGGAGTACCAGACCACCTTACCTGTCTCTTGAGAAACCTGTATGTAGGTCAAGAAGCAATAGTTACAGTTGGACATGAAACAACTGACTGGTTCCAAATTAAGAACAGAGTATGGCAAGGCTGTATATTGTCATCCTGCTTATTTAACTTACGTGCAGAGTACATCATGCAAGATGCCAGGCTGAATGAATCACAAGCTACAATCAAGATTGCTGGGAGAAAGGTCAGTAACCTCAAATATGCAAATGATAGCACTCTAATAATAGCAAATGAAGAGGAACTAAAGCGACTCTTGATGAGGGTGAAAGGGGAGAATGAAAAAACTGGTTTGAAACTCAACATTCAAAAAACTAAAATCATAGCATCCAGTCCCATCACTCCATGGCAAATAGAAGGGGAAAAATTAGAAGCAGTGACAGATTTTCTTTTCTTGGACTCCAATATCACTGAGGATGGTGACTGCAGCCATGAAATTAAAAGATGCTTGCTTTTTGGAAGGAAAGTTATGACAAACCTAGATGGTGTGTTAAAAAGCAGAGATATCACTTTGCCAACAAAGGTCTGTCTAGTCAAAGCTATGATTTTTCTAGTAGTCTTATACAGATATAAGAGTTGGATATAAAGAAGGCTGAGCACTGAAGAATTGGAGCTTCAAATTGTGGTGCTGGAGCAGACTCTTAAGAGTTGTCTGGACTGCAAGGAGATCAAACCAGTTAATCCTAAAGGAAATCGGTCCTGAATATTCATTGGAAGGACTGATGCTGAAGCTGTAGCTCTAATACTTTGGCCACCTGATGTGAAGAACTGACTCATTGGAAAAGACCTCGATTCTGGGAACGATTGCAGGCAAAAGGAGAAGAGGGCAGCAGCAGAAGAGATGCAATAAAAGACTCAATGGACATGAACTTGAGCAAATTCCTGGAGGACAGAAGAGCCTGAAATGCTACAGTCCATGGGGTTGCAAAGAGTTGGACATGACTTAGCGACTGAACAGCGTACCTCAAAACAAAATAAAAAGTTAAAAAAAAAGAGTCCATAGGGAAGATGGACATGGAATACATGTTTACAAGCAAGAGCATCACCAAGGGAAAGGGCACAGGAGCAGGTCAGGAAAGGCCTCTCTATAACATTTTTTTTTTTTTTTAAAGCTGAGACCTGAAGAATGAGCAGGGGAGAGAGCCTTCTAGGAATAAAGTTACTATTTAAAGAAGGGGGCAGTGTCCTACTGTATTTTATGTGATTTCTTTGTGCCTGTAAAACTCCATGCCCAACTCTGCATGGAGCTTTCTCAAGAGTAAGTCACTCATGTTTTGGAGTAGCGGTGGCTTTTGATCACTTTTTTATCCTCTGCAGCAGATGCTTTTGGTGCTGGTACATCAGGCTGCTGTGGGTGGGACACCTGCAGACAGCTGCCTTATAGGCTGTGTGACCTTGGGCAGGAAACTTCCATTCTCTGGGCCTCAGTTTCCTTATATAGAAATGGTGAGTTGGGACTAAGTGGTCTTCAGGGTCAACCTTCTTGGTACTCTCTGAATATATTTCACTGGGTTCATGGTGGGGAAGTTCTGCTCCAAAGGCCTCCCTCCAGGTCAGCCAGGGATGGGGGAAGGAAGGAGAAGTAGGATGAGCCTTTATTTATTCATCAAATTGTTCTTGAAGTGCCCTGGGTACCAAGGGCTGTTCCAGGCACTGGGGATAGAGGTGAACAAGGCAGAGTGTCAGTTGCCCACTCTGATTCAGTCAAAGGACCATGAATGAAGAAAAGTTCGGAAGTTATAAAAGGAGAAAACAAGTCTATTCCTCACTTCATTATCCAGTTGGCACCTATTGATATATGAGTGCAGGGTTTTTGTTTGTTTTTTTGTTTGTTTGTTTAAAATTAGGTTACTCATTTGTTCTCTAGCAAGGAACAAAACCCTGTGGGAAAATGATATTTAGGGCAGAGAAATTTTAATGAGAAAAACTTGGGACTACGGGTGCTGCCCTGGGGAGTGAGGATAAGATGAATAATCACAGCAGGGTCTGAGGGCAGCCCAAGGATGTGAATGTCTGGCTGTGGGCAGGAAGAAGGGTCAGTTCAGAGGTGGAGGAAGGGCCCTCTATCTTAGGTCTCTCAATTTTGCCAGTGGTTTGTCCTAAAGTTACAAGTTAGGTCACAATGCTTTTTTTGTAATTAGGGGGTTGAGGTGGGGAGGGGATGAAAATAGAAATAATTTATCTTCCTAAAGCAACAGATCTGGGCATAAGCCCAGTGCTACTGAAAAGGTCCTTTTCATGATGCGTGGGCAACTCTCTCTGCTTCCTAAGTCATCAGAGAAGCGATAGGAATGACTTTCAAACATGGACTCTGTCAAGTGATGCAAAACTCCCATGATTTATAACCCGAAGAAGTTTATCTTGCTCTGGGAAAAAAGAAGACCTTGGAACCAAAGCTTCACATTTAGAAGCCAATACAAACATCTTAAAATAACGCCCCCTCCTCCCTCCTTTTCCATAATGAGAAATGGAGAGATTAAGCAAGAGGTGGAGGGCTGTGGGTAGGACCATTGCAATCACCAGTGATTGAGCTTCAAGGTCCAAGGCCTTTGTTGTGGGCATTGGAATCCTAATGATTTATAATTAACTGCAACAAGAAAACCAAATGCCATGCACTTTCCTAACAGAACTACAAAAATAACCACATTCACAGTGTTTGTAAAATTGGAAACAAATGTTCTAAGGATCATAAGCGCTCCATGCTGTCCTACACAAGCTTTGGAGGAAGAAAAATATTGGCACTCAGTCACGACCATAAATGATGAGCCAATATCATTTGTCATGGGAAATTCATCTAGGCAAAATCAAATTGCACGATTAGCCCTCAATGACTCTGAGAAATAACCATACTGAAATGGCTCAAATTAAAATCAGTCAAGGGCTGGGTCTAACATCCTCTTTCCTCTTCTCTGCTGAATTTTAGAATCTTTATCCTATCTCTTTACATGGAAGAGCTGAGAAGGGGAAAATAATGCCTAACTGTACCCTTGTCCCTGAAATGGCTTAGACCTATGTGGTTCTTTTTTGTTTTTCTAAGTGGTTATGGAAAAGGGTAGTAACCATGAAAAGTATAGAGAGACTCAGTTCAGTTCAGTTCAGTCGCTCAGTCATGTCCGACTCTTTGCAACCCCATGAGCTGCTGCACTCCAGGCCTCCCTGTCCATCACCAACTCCCAGAATCCACCCAAACTCATGTCCATTGAGTTGGTGATACCATCCAACCATCTCATCCTCTGTCGTTCCCTTCTCATCGTGCCCTCAATCTTTCCCAAAAGCATCAGGGTCTTTTCCAATGAGTCAGCTCTTCACATCAGGTGGCCAAACTATTGGAGTTTCAGCTTCAACATCAGTTCTTCTAATGAACACCCAGGACTCTTTAGGATGGACTGGTTGGATCTCCTTGCAGTCCAAGGGACTCTCAAGAGTCTTCTCCAATACCACAGTTCAAAAGCATCAATTCTTCAGCACTCAGCTTTCTTCACAGTCCAACTCTCACATCCATGCATGACTACTGGAAAAACCATAGCTTTGACTAGATGGACCTTTGTTGGCAAAGTAATGTCTCTGCTTTTTAATATGCTCTTTAGGTTGGTCATAACTTTCCTTCCAAGGAGTAAGCGTCTTTTAATTTCATGGCTGCAATCACCATCAGCAGTGATTTTGGAGCCCAAACAAGGGTATCAGTAGTACAGAACAGCATGGTGACCTTAGTTCACTGGTGAAGGATGATGGGGAGGGGGCTCTGGTGATTGGCAACTGGATTAATAACATATAACCTTAGTTTGCAAAATTTTTTTTTAGGATATATGAATTCTTCTCCATAGATAATCTTAGTTCTTGTGCTAAAGTGGAACATGAAAAGTTTGATTATGAAATTTTACTAAGTAAGAGAAATTTTCTATCTGTAAGGAACGCTTTGATGCTATTAAATGTCAAAATCATCAGCAAAGGATAGAGGTAATGATTCTAAAGCAATAATGAACTAAGTCTAGGCCTCCATCCTTTAATTTGCACATCTCTATGAAACAGTCTTCATCATAATTCCCATTTTACAAGTTGGAAAATAAAGTGTCTGAAATCTTGCCAGATTTCTGTTAGCAAGAAGCAGAGCTGGAATAAGGACCCACTACTGTTTGACTCAAAAGCCTACACTCTAATTCACTCTGTATATTTCCCTCTTTTAGGTTAATGTTTTCCAAATTGTGGTTTATCAGCTCTGAGGGGACATAAGAAAATTTCAGATGACCTTGCCTTTCCGTTCCAATTCTGTATGTCAGAGAGGTAGAGAATAAAACCCTTTCAATTCTCCTATCTCATAATCTTGCCTCTGATTCTGTGAATTAAGTAATGTGCCTCCTCTCTGGGGACCCAATACAGTAGTATTAGCTGAGTGAGAAGAAATATAGATGAGTGAACTTTCTGATTGACTAACTTGAAGGTAGCAGGTATAAAATGTCAACTTGAAAAGTGCCTGAGAATCAGCTGTACAGACATAGTCAGTTTATGTAAACTTTGAGCAATGAATATGCAAATGTCCTACATATTTTCATGCTTATACACTTCTAACAGACCTGGATGTGGCCTCCTGGGAGAACTTTGGTTTAAGCCTTTCTGCAAAAGTCATCTATGAGACTGAGAATTTCCATTGTCTCTGTCCAAAACATGGATTAATTGAAGAAATTCTCACTCCTGTTTTTTTTTTTTTTTCCTTCAAAGAAATTAATTCTTCCTACGGGAAATTTTTTTTTAATGCCCTAAACTGAACTGAACTTTAGGAACTTGAATCTTGCATTGTAGCTGCCTCTAAGGAATATAATCTATTCAAGCTGTTAAACTGTTGAGAACACAATAAATAGGACATTTTTATAGTGTTCAGGATATGAAGCTAAAGCATATTCGGCTGTGGTGTGTTTGTGTATTTGCTCACGTTTAATAACTAGTTAAACATTTCAAATCTCTTTGAATTTATGCAGGGTTATTCATTACAAGGCTCCTGAACTTTTCAGAGGCAACAATCTTCCGGTGATCTTTATCAGGCTATTCTCCTCTGTTCTCCTGCTTGGCTGCTTGTTTGGTTCTTTCTTTTTTCCTTCTCTTTCCTCCTCTCTCTTTTTCCTTGAGCTTAATCTTAACAGTGAAATAAAATGTCAAATACATCAGGAAAAAAATCCAATGGTAAAATTTGCAAATGGGAGTACAATTGGAAGGCAAAACCAATGTTAAGCAGCCAGGTTTTATTATTTTTTTTCCTCTCTCTGCTAATTAGGCTGCACGTTTTAAATCTTAAACATGTGCAGAGTTGTGAGGGATCTGGCATGTAGAGAGGGGCTTAATTCCAGCAGCTCTTGATAGCTAAGTGTTCAGTGTTGCAATGCTCACAATAGACACCGTCAACAACTCATATTTTTGGATGCCTTTAGCTCCAGTACTCTTGCCTGGAAAATCCCATGGATGGAGGAGCCTGGTAGGCTGTAGTCCATGGGGTCGCTAAGAGTCGGACAAAACTGAACGACTTCACTTTCACTTTTCCCTTTCATGCATTGGAGAAGGAAATGGCAACCTACTCCAGTGTTCTTGCCCGGAGAATCCCAGGGACAGCAGAGCCTGCTGGGCTGCCATCTATGGGGTCGCACAGAGTCGGACACGACTGAGGTGACTTAGGAGCAGTAGCAGCAGCAGCACAGATGGTTGTATGGAAGGAAGAATCAGAGAAATTTAGAGCCTGCCTGAATTCCCAGTTGTTTCCACTTTTTTTTTTTTAGGTCAGAAAACAAAGAGGATCTTTCCTGGAAGACTGATATGTAAAGCAGATAACCTTTAGCAGCTGTGTGTGTGAATGTGGGTGCATGTGTGCCTCCCATTCATTCCTCTGTTAGGACAGAGCATTTGTCAGCTGGGAGCAAGTACACAAAACTCTTAGGATTATAGTTTGAAAGTTACAGATCTTAGACCACCTCTTCTACTGAGAGAAAACCCAAGTTCCAGAAAGCTGCATTGAGTTGTTCAAGGTCACACCACTAGAAAGAGGTGGCACGGGCACTTGAATGAGATCATATGTTTCTGAGCACCCTGCTTTTTTTTTTTTCCACCTGCTACATTTATTATACATTCTTTTACTTCACATTCTCATGTATATTTTAACAAATAAGTCCACACTTGCCTTTCTGTTAGCTTCTTTGGAAGCCACACATTTCATTTCAATTATATTTTCTACTTTGTCTAAAGAAGGGCTGAAAAGGTACGGTTTGTATGCTTGTGTAATCTCTTGTCTGTCTGTTTTTTTTTAGTTTTATTGAGATTCAATTGACCTATAACTGCCCTTTCTTTTTCCATACATTGTTTCATGAAATGTGGAGAAATTATCCATGTTTGCTAGTGAGAAATTCAGTGAGATATATGTGTACGTGAGGGTAAGTTTAGATACTTTGTAAAGGCTCATTAAGGTGATTTTTAAAACTATGTATATTGCTGTCGAATTTGGAATAAAAGAAATAACTGCAAAAGATTGGTGTAGCAATGTTGTAAAAACCAAGAAAGATTCTTTGTAAATGTCTTCAAGCTCTCATCACTCTTTAAGGAAATCTAAACTGGAAATTGGAGACATCACACTATGAGTTTAGTTTATCCAAAAAATGAAAACGACCAATTTCAACCAACAGGCCTATTCTCAATGAATGAGGGTATATGAATGAATGAATAATGTACATTTATATGTGTAAAGTTAAAAAATTGTTATCTAAATACTATTATTTGCAGTTATTTATCATTCAGTTCAGTTCATTCGCTTAGTCGTGTCCAACTCTTTGCGACCCCATGAATCGCAGCACGCCAGGCCTCCCTGTCCATCACCAACTCCCGGAGTTTACCCAAACTCGTGTCCATCGAGTCAGTGATGCCATCCAGCCATCGCATCCTCTGTTGTCCTCTTCTCCTCCTGCCCTCAATCCTTCCCAGCATCAGGGTCTTTTCCAATGAGTCAGCTCTTTGCATGAGGTGGCCCAAGTATTGGAGTTTCAGCTTCAACATCAGTCCTTCTAATGAACACCCAGGACTGATCTCCTTCAAGATGGACTTGTTGGATCTCCTTGCAGTCCAAGGGACTCTTAAGAGTCTTCTCCAACACCACAGTTCAAAAGCATCAATTATTCGGGGCTCAGCTTTCTTTATAGTCCAGCTCTCACATCCATACATGACCACTGGAAAAACCATGGCTTTGATTAGATGGACCTTTGTTGGCAAAGTAATGTCTCTGCTTTTAAATATGCTATCTAGGTTGGTCATAACTTTCCTTCCAAGGAGTAAGCGTCTTTTAATTTCATGGCTGCAATCACCATCTGCAGTGATTTTGGAGTCCAAAAAAAATAAAGTCTGTCACTGTTTCCACGGTTTCCCCTTCTATTTGCCATGAAGCGATTGGACCAGATGCCATGATCTTAGTTTTCTGAATGTTGAGCTTTAAGCCAACTTTTTCAGTCTCCTCTTTCACTTTCATCAAGAGGGTTTTTAGTTCCTCTTCACTTTCTGCCATAAGGGTGGTGTCATCTGCATATCTGAGGTTATTGATATTTCTCCTGGAAATCTTGATTCCAGCTTGTGCTTCCTCCAGCCCAGCGTTTCTCATGATGTACTCTGCATATAAGTTAAATAAGCAGGGTGACAATATACAGCCTTGACGTACTCCTTTTCGTATTTGGAACCAGTCTGTTGTTCCATGTCCAGTTCTAACTGTTGCTTCCTGATTAACTGACTTAAAAAAATTGTTTGGTCAACTACCAATCTCAAGCGTATGAAAATGAGGACCCTTTTTGGAAATATAGCCCTGCTATATGCCCATATTCAGTGATACTAATGTAAATTTTCTAGCCACTTGAATTATAATTTCTCGAAGTTAACAGCATATTGCTTCAAACCCAGAATATGTACTTTCCTACTGGATTCTAGTATATAATATGCTATATTTATTAAAAAAAGCAGTATTATCCTCTGTAATTACAATTTAGAGTCACTTTTAACTCTTACGTGATATTAATAATATGATTAAAAGATTTTACCTTGAAAAATCTCTATACAAAATATTCAGAATATCTCTGCAACTCCTGTGCCAGCAAATATGGTAGTTTCTGCCTTCACAGTACTCACTATTGAAAATCTCTTCTTATATTATCACCATTTGTTTGGAATTTTGTGTTTTCTTTGTCAAGAAGAGAAATTTATTATGTGTATATATGGATGGTTTTTGAGTTATCCTGGTTTTCCCACTAAGCAAATACCTGAGGTTTGGGCAGGTGTGAATCTAGTAGGAGATGGAGTAGGCCGGGGCATAGGTTGTCCAAAATTCAAGAAATCAAGTTGTTAGCAGGAGTAGCAGAACAGAGTCTCATACTCTACCCTGTTTAATCCGTTTGCTTAGATGGTATTGAGGCTCCTAGGTCTTATTTCTTTAGGCAGAAAGGAATCAAGGGATGCTAGGCTAGGCAAATTCTTTCCATGATTAAGCCAGGGGCAGAGACGCTAGAATTTCCTTACTGCCTCCAACCTAAGTCACCTTTGCAATGGGCTGACCAATAGTACAGAGCCAAAGCTTTGATTTGTAGGTAGGATTTGGTTCATTTTCTTAAACTGTCTTTTTTTTTTTTTTTTTGACATGAACTTGTTTGTTGCTCAGTTGTGTCTGACTCTTTGCAACCCCATGGACTGTAGCCTGCCAGGCTCCTCTGTCCATGGGATTCTCCAGTCAAGAATACTGGGGTGGGTTGCCATTTTCTTCTCTTGAGGATCTTCCCGACCCAGGAATCAAACCTGGGTCTCCTGCATTGCAGATAGTTTCTTTACTGCTGAGCCACTTGACTGAACTATGCAAGGACAGGTAGGCTTCAGGGCTTGGGTGCTCCAAACTCCAGTCCTTTGTTGAAAGTTCTGCAGCATGCTGTTAATAGCCAAGTTGTCCCAGCAATCATGCATACTTCTCCAGGCCTTTGAAAACATGTAGATTTCAGCAAGGATGCCCAGAGCCACACACTTTTCTACTTCCTCTGTTACCCTTGCAAAATAGAATGAAAGTTCATCCTAGTCAAAATGAATTGGTAGAGCATGGCCTTGAGCATCTGATAAGTTCTAAGAAGCCACCCTCCACACTAACAATAAATACCACTTTTTTTTTTTTCTGTCATCTCAGGCCTATATTTTTGTTATTAAAAGAAATCATTGTCTCTTTGATTTTAAACAAAGCATTTTAGTTTTCTTCAAATGTGGAAAAATCTTGCTTTAACTAGATTATCACCTTCATGGAAATTACTTCATTTCTTTGATTCTAAGATGCATTTTCTCCCACATTTGAACATTTCTGAAGTGCTGAATTAGTGTACAATGTATGTGCTTTATGTGATTTTCCACTTTTATTGAAAAGTTGCTATTAAATTGATGATTCATGGCAAAAGGATGACATCATAGAATAAGGAGAATACTGTGAACTTTTCAGTTAATTTCTAGTTTTGAATCTGAATTTGTGTAACCGCAAGATCATGTGGGGATGTTGGAAGGGAAAGAAACGTGAAGAGATGGACAGATTCTTGAATTGGGAGAAAGACTATGCTAGAGAAACTTTGCTGTCTTATTTTTACTTGGGATTATGGTTTTGACCTCCATTCATCTGCCTTTAACTGGGCATTTCCCCCATTGACTGGAGTGGGAAAATTTGGACCTGCTTTATCAATACTATTAAAAGCCATTTATTTACTGTCTACTATATAACATTACAAAGAGATATAGAGTACAGCTTTTGAACCTCAGGATATGTTGATTATGGGAAACTGAGAGGTTTTTGTGGATTCACTGGTGGGGAAAGTCTTCCATTAAATGTTATTTTTGGTAGCATCTTTATTATAAAATAATTCAGAAACCATATGCAATTCAGTCACTTAAAGTATGTAATTCAATGGATTTTAGTATATTCCTACAGTTGGGTAAACATCACCACAGTCAATTTTAGAACATTTTCATCACCCCCCAAAAGTTCCATATTCTTTAGGAGTCATATCTCATCCCTCCCATCTTCCTCAACTCTAGACACCACTATTCCATTTACATTAAAAAAAAAATTATTTATTTATTTTTGACAGTGCTGCATCTTTGTTGCTATGTGCAGGCTTACTCTAACTGTGGTGATTGGGAACTACTCTCTAAGTGTGATGCATGGACTTCTCATTGTGATGGCTTCTCTTGTTGTGGAGCGCAGGCTGTAGGGTGTGCAGGCTTTAGTAGTTGTGACACATGGTCTTAGTTGCCCCACAGTATGTAGAATCTTCCCAGACCTTGGCTAGAACCTATGTCCCAAGCACTGGTAGGTGGGTTCTTAACCACTGAACCACCAGGGAAGTCCTCCATTTACATTTGAAGAAAAAAAATACAGCATGATGGAAGGGCTAGATCAGAGTAATGATTTAGGAGTTAGAAGTTTTAAGAAGATTCCAAATTTTGACATTGCTTCTTAGAAATTATATAGTTTCTTTGAGCCACATTTTCTTCATGTGTAAAACTGGTATAATGACACCCACATCACAGGTAGTTATTATTAATGTAGTGGTTGTGAAGATTAACTAAGATAACATATGTGAAAGCATCAACATAAGGCATGTCACATGGTAGGTTCAGGATGTGATTTTCTTCATCTTTTCATCTCTCTTCAAGATGGGCCTCAAGTCGAACTGCTGAAGGATGACTGATCTCTCTCCTCCCTTTATGTGAAGACTGAATCCTCTGTAGGGACCTACTCAGTGTTCCCTCCTGGAAATTCCCTTTTGGAAGTGTTTAAGGCCCTAAACTGTTGCTGGGGACACCTCAATTCAGTAGTTGAATTGATAATACAAAACAGAGGGTCTGGTTTCCATCTTTTAAGAAAAGGCACGTTATCCACTTTATTTAGGTATTGAGAAGTCAGTCTAAACTCTCAAAATTTCTACCAACTAAATGGTTCTCAGATGAATACAGAGTCCAAGGAACCAAAGTGGCCAACAAGGGTGGCGGATGTGGAACAAAAACTATGATCCTCTTAGTGCCCCACTGTGAACCTCCATACACTACAAGGAAAAAGAGATGAGGGTCACTGGACTCCAAAAATCTATCCCGTTGGCTTTTGACCCTGGAAAAACCTACTGAGCACTGCCGAGACTATTCTTTGAAAATCTCAGAGAGGTCTGACTCGTCTTTAATTACCCACCCTTGAGTAGTAGAGAGGTGAGGGACATTTCTGTCCTAATATGATGGATGATGAAATTAAAGTGTTGGGTAATTTCTGTGGTCTGAGAACCTGAAGTCTTCCAAGGAGAACATTTACGATGATCTTCTCATGGTTCTGAACCCTTTGTTTCTGCTTCTCCCAGAATCAGAATGCTCCTGAGAGCTTTGGTTCTTCCTATGTGTCTGTTAACTTCTGCCAACACAAGCTCCAGGTTATTAGACTGAAAATAATTTAGTAAAACATAAATTGATCCACATAACCATTTGGTAAAAGAAAAAACATAAAACAAATATTCTTCAGATATTATTCTTTGATAATTTTGGTCCATGATTGTGGCTACTCTGCACTCTTTATTCATCTTTAAAGATTTCTGCTTATCTAAAATTTAACTTTTTAATTTCTCCCTGTGTATTTGCTATTACTTTACAAATTCATTTCAAGTCCATTGTTCTTATTCTTTGATGTTTACTGAAGTGGGAAGTTGAGATGATAGAATTTAGTTGAAATATTCAGAATATCCAACAATTCTGTGGCGATAAACACACAAGTCAAAACATTTTATATATATATGGTATGATCCTATATTTATACAATAACAGTAATTTATATAAAAGTATTTGAACAACCATACATCAAGGTTTGAATACTGTTTGCCTGGGTGGAATTATTTTGCTTATTTGTGATTTTTTAATCCATTCAACAAATTTTATTAAGGCCCTACTAAATGTCAGCCATAGCCTCTCCATTGGGGATAAAGCAGTAAAGAAAGAAGAGCTTGCACTCCTGAAGGTACATATCAGTTGGGAGAAAGAGAAGCCAAATAAATTAAGTAAAACAAGTAATAGGTTCAATGGTGAAAAGTACTATGGAGAAAAATGAATCAGGGAAGAGGGAGAGAGTGTTGGGGAAGGGTCTCAATTTTAAAGAAAGCCATCAGGGAAGGTCTGACTGTGGAGGTAAATTCTGAGTAAAAACCTAAAGGAGATGAGGATGTGAGCCAGGTGGATGTCTGGGGAAGATGTATGGTAGCCAAAGGACCAGCAGATGCAAAAGGCCTGCAGGGAAGCGTGCTATGTGTGTATGGGATATGAGATAAAGAAAGCAATCATGAGTGAATCCAGGGTTTTGGCCATGGCAACTGTGAGGATGGAAGTGCATTAATTGAGATGGGGAGATCTGCAGGCCGATGGGGTTTGGGAAGCATCATCAGGAGCTTGGTTTTGGACATGTTAGATTTACTTAACATGATTAGATTAGTCATCCAAGATGTTCCTCTAATGAGAATGCATTGTTTTTGAAATGTGGAAAACAACAATAAATGACATTTTAAAAGGTATTCTACCGTGGGACTAGGTTGTTTCAATGAATTCTCTATTGCTGCTGTAGATTGTTCAGTTAACTAAATTTCTGTGGCCAGATTGTTTTTCATTCAAACCATCTGGACCTGATGTATACAAGGGGCAACTCTGGGTAGCCAACAGCACATTTGATCCTAGGGCTACCCTGCTTAGAAGAAAGCTGAAACAGACTCAGCAATGCTTTGCTGTCTTGGCTTTTAGGGCTGTTGACTCAGCTGACTTCCTAGATGCTTGTTTTAACTCACCCTTACTACCAAGTAAGCTCTGTATGACTTCCTGGACATTCCACTCTTTCATCAGTTTTTCTTACTTCAGATACTTACTTGAAGTTCCAAGGGTCTAGGTACTCAGTTCTTCCTGTCATCTGATGGCCTTTGCCTAAACACACTGATCCTGTAACCATCATGCTCTCATAAAGCGATTCACACTACATTTCATGAACACCTGTTTTATACAAAGTACTATACTAAGCATTTTGGGGATGATAAAGAAATTGAGATACGGCTTTGATAATTAGGAGGTTTCAGTGTTGTGGGGGATGTAAATATTTATAATGAGGTGATGATGACAAACATTTATGAGTGTGGAGGGAAATCTGGGGCTCTGATTTTTGTAATAATGACCTACTTGGTTCCACTAGCTCTGGTCTAGCATTTTATAAATGTTTTTCTCAAGGTTTTTTTTTTGTGATATTCAATATTTAGCCTTAGTTGTTTTTTTCTGATTATGAAGTAATATATATTCATTGTAGAAAACATGGGAAAAGTAGAAAAAAACATGAAGAAGAAAAAAATACTCATAATCTTATCATCTAGATGGAATGTTTCTATTAACGTTTGAGTGTATTTTTTCTTATTCTTTAAAAAATGTTTTATTGTTGGCATTTTCCCACATCATTAATATTCTTTGGAAGAATGTTTTTAAATAGCTGAATGGAATTGATGTTTCACCATTTATATACTGGCTCCCTAATGTTGAGTCTTTTTCTATTTTAATAGCTAGATTCTTCCTTGCTTGAGCTTCACAGGCCCAGAGTTGAGACTGTTCTAAGATACCTGGGGTAGAGTAGTGTTTCCTAAAAATGAAGCTGTGCCCACATGGAGTACACTTAGGTGAGAGGGGTACAACCCCCTGAGACATAAATAACAGCACATAATCTGTGCTCTTCCTCAGCTTGCACATGCATGAGCATAGTAGATACCACACCTAAAAAGTCAAAGAGGCCCTTGTTATATATTTGAAAAGCTGCTTACCATTAGTACTAGACCAAAGAACTTTGAAATATAATTTTAATATAGTGAATCTTTTTTTATGATAATTTTCAGTAGTCATATTTGTCAGGAGAGCTGTACAATAGAAATGACACAGGACCCTTATTTTAAAAAGTAGAGGATGACCAAAGCAAGATGGAAGAAAGTGGCATCATGGGTCCTCTGATAAGATGAATAATCCTGCTTCAGTGAGATTCCTTTAGGAGAGTGAGCTTAGGAGAAGAGAAAAGAAAAACAAAGAAGTGGAAAGACAATATTACATTGTTTTAGATTCTGAAAACTGATAATGCTTTCCAAGTCTGGTATGTGAAATTTGCCCTTCTCTTTAGGCTATTCTAGCCGCAGATGAGTATTTTCTTGCCAATTAGAACATTCTTGAGGTGTTTCCTTTTCTTCACATGATGCTGGTTGCAATCCCATGCTTGCCATTATTTATAAATTAATTTCTGGCATTGTAGTAAATTCTAGAAAACCAATAAAACCACAAGTGTGCAGTTAAATCCTTCTGTACTTTAGAAAAAGTACTTTATTTTTTTATTTTTGTTTATTTTTTTTCCTGTGGGAAAGACATGAAAGTTAAAAACAAAGTGGATGGGTAGTTTATAGAATACATTTCTAATCTGCTTTATTATTCTTTAGTCTTTTCATTGCTATAAACTTGTTCTCTCATTTGCTTAAGGGTATTTGATCATCTTCCTTGATAGGAGTAGTAAAGAAATTAATTGTGAGGATCTCTTCCTTGACTTCCCTGGTGGCTCAGATGGCAAAGTGTCTGCCTACAATGCGGGAGACCCAGGTTCAATCCCTGGGTCGGGAAGATCTCCTGGAGAAGGAAATGGCAACCCACTCCAGTATTCTTGCCTGGAAAATCCCATGGACGGAGGAACCTGGTAGGCTACAGTCAATCTGTGGGGTCACAAAGAGTCGGACATGACTGAGTGACTTCACTTTCACAGGCTGATGGAAAGAAATTGATGGAATATCTTTTTCTTTTGACAAGAAGTATCAAAACTGATAATCAGTACTCCTTTAAATATAGCCAAGCCAGGAAGTCAAGTAGAGAACTGGTGACATCAGTAAAATAGTCATAAATAAATGGTGTATTGAGATGATATAAAATGTCAGACAGACTCAATTCTTTTTAAAGTGCACTTTCAGCCTTTTCAGAGAAAGACTTTCTCAAGAATTTTTGGGGAAGTAGTTGTGAATGCTGTAGAACAGCATCTCTCCATGTGAGTTCTACAGAATGTCAAAGAGTGGAATGGACCCCTGCTATGTGCACTCAATATGTCAGCAAATTTGGAAAACTCAGCAGTGGCCATAGGACTGGAAAAGGTCAGTTTTCATTCCAATCCCAAAGAAAGGCAATGCCAAAGAATGCTCAAACTACTGCACAATTGCACTCATCTCACACGCTAGTAAAGTAATGCTCAAAATTCTCCAAGCCAGGCTTCAGCTATACGTGAACCGTAAACTTTCAGATGTTCAAGCTGGTGTTAGAAAAGGCAGAGGAACCAGAGATCAAATTGCTAACATCCGCTGGATCATTGAAAAAGCAAGAGAGTTCCAGAAAAACAGCTATTTCTGCTTTATTGACTATGCCAAAGCCTTTGACTGTGTGGATCACAATAAACTGTGGAAAATTCTGAAAGAGATGGGAATAGCAGACCACCTGACGTGCCTCTTGAGAAACCTGTAAGCAGATCAGGAAGCAACAGTTAGAACTGGACATGGAACAACAGACTGGTTCCAAATAGGAAAAGGAGTGCGTCAAGGCTGTATATTGTCACCCTGCTTATTTAATGTATATGCAGAGTACATCATGAGAAATGCTGGGCTGGAGGAAGCACAAGCTGGAATCAAGATTGCCAGGAGAAATATCAATAACCTCAGATATGCAGATGACACCAACTTTATGGCAGAAAGTAAAGAAGACCTAAAGAGCCTCTTGATGAAAGTGAAAGAGGAGAGTGAAAAAGTTGGCTTAAAGCTCAACACTCAGAAAACTAAGATCATGGCATCCAATTCCATCACTTCATGGCAAATAGATGGGGAAACAGTGGAAACAGTGGCTGACTTTATTTTTCTGGGCTCCAAAGTCACTGCAGATGGTGATTGCAGCCATGAAATTAAAAGACGCTTACTCCTTGGAAGGAAAGTTATGACCAACCTAGACAGCATATTAAAAAGCAGAGATATTGCCAACAAAGGTCCATCTAGTCAAGGCTATGATTTTTCCAGTAGTCATGTGTGGATGTGAGAGTTGGACTATAAAGAAAGCTGAGCACAGAAGAACTGATGCTTTTGAACTGTAGTTTTGGAGAAGACTCTTGAGAGTCCGTTGGACTGCAAGGAGATCCAACCAGTCCATCCTAAAGGAGATCAGTCCTGGGTGTTCATTGGAAGGACTGATATTGAAGCTGAAACTCCAATACTTTGGCCACCTGATGCGAAGAGCTGACTCATTGGAAAAGACCGTTATTCTGGGAAAGATTGAGGGCACGAGGAGGAGGGGACGACAGAGGATGAGATGGTTGGATGGCATCACCGACTCAATGAACATGAGTTTGGGTAAACTCCGGGAGTTGGTGATGGACAGGGAGGCCTGGCATGCTTCGGTTCATGAGGTGACAAAGAGTTGGACACAACTGAGTGACTGAACTGAACTGAACTGATGCGTGCCTGCTCTGAAGCTACTTCTGGTGGCAACACCCTGACTTGCCTTTGAGGAACTACCCCTTCCCATGTTGACCTGTGTGGTTTGGTGTGGCTGAGTAGATGTGGGCACATGGCCTATGATTGTTCAGTCAGCACATTCTATCTCATCTGTCTTGAGAATCAGTGCAAAGATGACCATGTGACCAAAGACAGTCCAGTTAGATTCATTCTGAATCTTTTTTAGAACTATCGCGAAGGAGAAGCCTCTTTTTGGGGCTGCTGGGAAGAGAGGCTTTGAGCTCAGTGCTATGGTCATCCTTCTCCCTTGTGGGAAGAGCCTGCTTGAATGAAGCCAACAAAAAGAATGTAGAACCCAGAAATGGAGAGAGAGCCATGACATTGTGCAAGATCCTGACTCTTGCCAGGCCTGAAGCCAGCCTATCCTTGGACCTAAATACAGTAATATGTTGTCGTTGTTGTTGTTGTTTTAGCCAGTTTGTGCTGGGCATTTTTCACCTGCCACCAAGAAAGCTTTGGCTATTTGAAAAAAGTGTTATGCGAAGACCGATCTGTCATCAAACAGGTGTGAGAAATCTTGGGCACATTAGTTTGGTTCTCCCAGAGGTAGACTCTGTGATGGGATATGTGTCCAAGTATTAGTTTATTTGGTAAGTGGAGAGTAAGGAAGTAAGACAGTGAAGGGAATGCATCTAATAAATCGTAATTTATCAAGCCAGCAAACACTGTGGATGGCTAGAACTTAATCCCATGGGAAAGCTATGGGAATCAGTGCAAAGCCCCTGACTCATAGTTATCCCAACAGGCAGCAAGGGTGCTGGGATAGTTATATCCCAGATCCCATCAGTTATTGTTTAAGGGAAGTTTTTGGGGGGTGTGTATTGTTTTCTTGATATTTCAGTCCTGCTCTGCAAGCAGGCAGAACAGCCTTCTGAGGAGAAAGAAAGAGAGAAAGAAATCAGCCCAAAGAGATGTAGATACTGACAATTGAAAGTCAGCTGGACTCCAGAGATATGAGCTAAACATAACAAAAGTTTCTTTACTTTAGGATTTCCTACAGTCTTTAAAATACTAATATAGATACTGAATATCCAAAAATCAGGTTATGGTATGCCATGTTTTCAAAATTAATTTTTTTAATTTTAATTTTTTTTTACTTACTTACTATGCTCAAGATTTTTTTGGCTTCTTGAATCTGAAGTTTTACAACTCATGGGTTTTGAGGAAATCTGAACCTTTTATCTCTTTAAATGCAGTATCTCATTTTCTGTTCTCTCTCTGCACACCTTTTAGACTAACATTGGAACTTTCTCTTGTTTTTAGTTTTTTTTTCATGTGGGATCTTAGTCCCCCGAACTAGGGATCTAATCCATGCCCTTTGTATTGGAAGCTTAGAGTCTTAACCACTGGACTTGCAGGGGAGTCCCTCAAAATTTACCATAGAATCTTTTCTGTGTGGATTGTCTTTGGAACTTACAGTTTATAGCACATGCTTTGGGTAGTGCTGTTTCAGAATATCCTAGATTTCAGGTGTAACCTAACTATAAAAACTTGCATGATTCAATAGAATCCATCTCAAAAATTTGAAGGAATCAATGGGTAAAATTGTTAAACTTTTGGTCAATGTTATGGATTGGATGTTTACGTCCCCTCAAAATTCATATGTTGAAATCTTAACTCCTTATAAGGAGGTGGGGCTTTTGGAAGGTGATTAAATCATGACAGTGGAATGTACATGAATGGAATCAGCATCCTTATGTGAAGAGACATGAGAGAGTTTGCCTCTTTCATTCTTTGCTCTCTGCCATGTGAGGACACAGTGGAAAGGCAGCCACCTACAAGCCAGGAAGTGGGCTCTCACCAGACTTTGGATCTGTTAATACCTTGACCTTGGACTTCTCAGCCCCCAGAACTATCAGAAATAAATTTATGTTGTTTATAAGCCACTTGGTCTATGGATCTATGGTATTTTTGTTATAGTAGCCCAAACTAAGATCTCCAACAAGTGTTGTTATAGTTTTTTAAGCTAGCAAATGACTACTGTAGATGGTTCTACAGTCTCACCATCTTTTGAATGGCGAGGCAACAAAGGCCAAGAGAGTTTTAGTCACTTGCTTGAGGTTGTTAACTAGTTTGTGCAGAGTCAGGACTGGAGTCAAAATTTAGGCTTTTTCTCTCTGTGGATCAAGCATTTTAAGTTATGACTATGTTGGAACCACATTCTCTCACCATCCAAGTAGGCTGCCAGTCTTTAACCACTTTTCTTTGTAAGCATTTACTTTAACAGGTAGCAGAATCTGGGGTTGTTTTTCAGGACAGTTTTGCAAATAAGGATCTTAGGTACTGTGTATCATCTTCCGGGGTGCTGCTTGGGGAGGCAGCCTTCATTGTCTCTAGACCTGGGATTTGTTCTCAATTTGTGAAGACTTTGTTTTCTTCTACTTGCATTTCTAGGTGGTGCTAATGGTAAGGAACCCACCTGCCAATGCAGGAAACATGAATTCAATCCCTGGGTTGGGAAGATACCCTGGAGGAAAGCATGGCAACCTGCTCTTGTATTCTTGCCTGGAGAGTCCCATGGACAGAGGATCCTGGTGGGCTATGGTCCATAGGGTCGCAAAGAGTTGGACATGACTGAAGTGACTTAGCACACGCTTGCATTTCTAGATTATAGTCATAAACGCACCCAAGCTCATGGACGCCAATGAATCACAGAGACTAGTTAGGCCAAGAACTGCACTCATGACCAGCTTGTACTATTATTAACCATGATGGGAAATGGTGATTATAATGTGTAGCTTAATCTCTCATGTAATAATAGCATTCTGAAGGTCTTGGCAAATGTGCACACAATAGGCAGATACCTACAGAAAGGCTTAGCACACTGACTTCTGACTGCCCAGGATGTTTTGCCAGAGTAAGTGGATTTTTGAGTCCAGGAACATGGACTTCTTCTCAAACTGGGAGAGATGATGGGGAAATATTTTTGCAGAATACAAAGAACAGGAAGTTATTATTTGTTCTTATCCTGTTTCTGGGGTGTTAAATGGCAACAAGCAGAGTTTCATGCTGGCTGTTTCTTATCATCAACCTTTTGATGCTGTTAATTATTTTTATATTCTTATATATTGGTGCTCACATATTTGAGGTGTAAATCACTGGAGGTCTCTATGGTACAGACAGTAGTAAAAGATCTTCCAATAATCAGTAACATCATTGTCAAGCATAGCTTCTTCTATCCATTTCTACTCACCCTCCAAGATAAAGGAAAAGATATGTACAGTTCATTAGGTAACAGAGTTGTGAAATAATTCCTTTTTTTTTTTTTCAAACAGTAATATATATCTTGAGGTTTATTTTCATTAAAATTGCTAGGTGGAAATGTCTGCAATATATATTTATTATTATTGATTGACATGCACTGTGTATAGATACCAAATATTTAACAAGCCATCTTTTTTTTTTTTAATAAATTTATTTATTTTAGTTGGGGGCCAATTACTTTACAATACTGTAGTGGTTTTTGCCATACATTGACATGAATCAGCCATGGGTTTACATGTGTTCCCCATCCTGACCCCCCCTCCCACCTCCCTCTCCATCCCATCCCTCTGGGTCATCCCATTGCCCCAGCCCTGAGCATTTGTCTCATGCATCTAACATGGAATGGTGTTCTGTTTCACATATGATAATATACATGTTTCAATGCTATTGTCCCAGAACGTCCCACCCTCACCTTCTCCCTCAGAGTCCATAAGACTGTTCTATGCATCTGTGTCTCTTATGCTGTCTCGCATATAGGGTTATCATTACCATCTTTCAAATTCCATATATATGCATTAGTATACTGTATTGGTGTTTTTCTTTCTGGCTTACTTCACTCTGTATAATGGGCTCCAGTTTCATCCATCTCAATAGAACCGATTCAAATGTATTTTTTTTTAATGGCTGAGTAATATTCCATTGTGTATATGTACCACAGCTTCCTTATCCATTCGTCTGTTAACAAGCCATCTTTATGTCTCATTTATGAGATTTCAAAATTTAGTAGTAGATACTATCTACACAAATATAGTGAAACTGTCTTTTAAACATGCATCTTTCTTATATAGCTCTGGCTATACAATATTTGACATGGTTTAAAATGTGTATGCTGAAATATAACTCTGTAGAATAAAATCTCAGTACAACATGATAAGCTCATCAGTGGTTAGTTTATCCTACAATACTGATATTGGGTTGGCCAAAGTTTGTTCAGATTTTTCCAAAAGATCTTATGGAAAAACCCATGTGAACTTTTGGGGCAACCAAATATTTTAGGTGGAATGACTATTAACATCAGAAGAAATATCCTTCAAGTTTTAGTAATTTCATCTGGACCCTGAATGGTGCTCATTTTATGGTGGATACAGAAATAAAAGGAAGACATGGTCTCTACGACTAGACATGTATTTGTGATACGTAGAAGATAATAAATCCCAGCTATCATCAGGCACTAGATTGTGAGAGACTGTGAGAGAAATATACCTTCACAAGAAGGAAGAATCATTATGGGATGAGGAGTTGAAAAGGACTTGCTGGAGGAGGGAAGTGACACTGTCCAGTGTTTTAGGCCTCTGGGCCTTGAAATTTGTTGCTGAGTTTCCTCTTTGTTCAACATTTGTGGATCTTCTAGTCCAAGTTACATGTTCTCAAAAGTGAACATGATAGAGCTGATTCCAATGGAATATTCTATTCTTCCTACCAAAGGAAGGACTGTTTCAACATGACAGTTCAGACAGTGTTTTGTATCATCTGTCTTTTCTTTTCATGTTACTTTTGGGTTGACTACTAAAAAGTATGACGATATGCTCCAAATTGAATTTTTTGATTCGGTCCATTTTGAAATAAACTGGCCTTCTCTGAGTGCTTTGTCAAGCAGAGTAGTGTGATGTAGTGGAGCAATGAGATTGGGAATTAGGAGACCTGGATTTGAGCCCTGGTGGGCTTCCCATGTGGCTAAGCTGGTAAAGAATCTGCCTGCAACGTGGGAGACCTGGGTTTGTCCCTGGGTTGGGAAGATCCCCTGGAGAAGGGAAAGGCTACCCACTCCAGTATTCTGGCCTGGAAGATTTCATGAACTATATAGTCCATGGGGTCTTAAAGAGTCGGACACAACTGAGCAACTTTCACTTTCACTTTCACACTCCTGAGAGATGTTGATCAAGTACCCTAACTTCTTTTAGCATCAGTTTTCTCTCTCCTGAAAGGGAAAAATATGGCATGCTCTATCTACCTCCAATGTTGTAAGGATCAAATGAGATAATGCAAGTAAAACAATTTTTTTAATAATATGTAGTACCTGATACAAATATGAGATATTATTAATACAACCTTAACAAGGCATTAGTTTGCCCATCTGTTAAATGGAGACAGGAATTGTGTCCGTCTCACTGGATTATTTTCAGGAGTAAATGGAATAATATGTGTAAAGCCTCTTAGAATAGTTTGTGGGAAATAATACATACTCAACAAATCTAGAGATTGCAGGATAACTATACTTAAGAAATAAAAAACTCATCTTAAAGCCAAAAAAGGATTTTTGCCATAACATATTCATTAGTCAACATTTGCTTTTACCTTCAGTGTTAAAAATGTTATCGTTGCATGAGGTCGATCATTCACAAAATAGTCATTTCCTCTTTTAATCAGTGCTGCTCAGATGGAGGAGGCAAACTAGCCATGTGGTTCTGCCTGGATGGGGCCAGCTGGGGGTGGAAATCAATTATATTGGAGATTCTCGAAGTGTGGTCCAAGGTCTGATCTCTTCTATTATTTATGCTGTAAGATGACAGCGTACATACTTTAGATTCTGGCATAAATTAATAATTTGATATTGAATGAATAATTATCTTATTGAATACAAACTAGACATCACTTCACTGGTGTCTCATTGAAAGCAGTGAGTATCCCTCTAGGCAATTAGAAGGTTTTCTGAGGATGAAGTGGATGGACTTGGACCATAAGTGGTGAATGCTTCGAAAAAGTGATCCCTGGATCAAAGAGTCTTTATAATCCTTGAATTAGTCCTCCTTAACTGTGGCTTTCTGTGAAGAGACCAATGAAACAGAAATGCTGTGGGTCCACAGCAGAGAAAGCTATTCAGACTCACGGGGTGGGGCTTTCAGAGGTCTATGTATTTACTTGTTTGTTGTTCTCAGACTTTATGTATCCATGGATATATTTTCTGGGGACCAGAGCAGAAAACTCCTAAGGGGAATTTATTTTTTTTCTGGAAGGTGTATAATTTTTTTCAAATGGAAGATAATTTTTCCAGAAGAATCTATCATAACTGAGAGCACTAACTTTATCTCCTAAAGGTCATACTTCTAATCTGCTAAAGAAAAAAATATTTGTTGGTATTTGTTAAAGGTGGTAAGGCAGACTTTATTTTGTTTTAAATTAATTTTTATTTTATATTGGTCTATAATTGATTTACAATGTTTCATTAGTTTCAGGTATACAGAAAAGTGATTCAGTTATACATATGCATATATGTATATATCTTTTTCAGGTTATTTTCCCATATAGGTTATTACAGAATATTAAGCAGAATTCCCTGTGCTATATGGTAGGTCCTTGTTTATTATCTGCTTTATATATAGTAGTGTGTATATATTAATCCTAAACTCCTAATTTATCCTTCCCCTACCTTTCTCCTTTGGTAGCTGTAAATTTGTTTTTGAAGTCTGTGAGTCTGTTTCCATTCTGTAAACAAGTTAATTTGTATCATCTTTTTAGATTCCACATATAAGTGATATCATATGATATTTATCTTTCTCTGTCTGACTTACTTCACTTAGTATAATAATCTCTAGGTCCATCCATGTTGTTGTAAATGGCATTGTTTCATTCTTTTTTTATGGTTGAGTAATTTTCCACGTACCACATCTTCTGTATCCATTCCTCTGTCTGTGGACATTTAGGTTGCTTGCATGTCTTGGATATAAGTGAGTAGTGCTGCAATGAACATTGGGGTGCATGTATTAATATCTTACTTTTCAAATTATGGTTTTCTTTGGATATATGCCCAGGAATGGGATTGTTAAATAACATGGTAGTTCTATTTTTAGTTTTTTTAGGGAAACTCCATACTGTTCTCTGTAGTGGTTGTACCAATGTATAGTCCCACCGACAGTGTAGGAGGGTTCCCTTTCTATGCACTCTCTCCAGTATTTATTGTTTGTAGATTTTTTGATGATGGCCATTCTGACTGGTGTGAAGTGATACCTCAGTGTAGGTTTGATTTGCATTTCTCTAATAATTAACAATGTTGAACATCTTTTCACATGCTTTTTGTCCATTAGGATGTCTTCTTTGGAGAAATACCTATTTAGATCATCTAAAGATAGTAAGGCAGACTTTATTCAGGACTATTGTGATAGTATAGGGACCACAGAAACAGTATTTTATAGCTGGGGAGAGACATTGGACTCAATTTTGAATACAAATTGGGCAAATGGGAATTGGTAGCAAAGGAACAAGGTAGGGGTCAGTGGGTGGAAAATGCTAAGAGGAAACATCAGGGATAAGAGGGGTTTTGGCTAAACTGATCTAATATGATTCTTACTGAAGACAGGCCAGGGTGATCAGACATTACCTAAGGGACCGTGGAGTATGAGGAACCTGATCCATATTGAAGGTGATCAGATATCACAAGTGAGGGTTCTAATTAAACTAACAGCGCTCTTGCTAAAACTAGATTTTTCAAGGAAGTGCACCCATGGGCCTTGGAGAAGGTTCAGGAACCTGAATAAAGTTGGGTCAAGCAAAGAACCTTTGTGAAGTCTCAGAAACAGAAACCCATAGGAGAAGCTGTTAGAGACAACTCAAGTCTGGTCAGATGCAGTCATCTGCAGCTGTGGGTCAGTAATAGGCCTGTATGGAGTGAGTGTAGCTATCAGTCCTTTAAGTTGTGGGGTGTGGCAGATACTGCTCACTATACTGTTACTTTGTTAACATGCACACAGCTAAACTACATTATTCAGCCTCCTCTGCAGTTTGATAGGCATGTGACTGAGTTCTTCGGCATATGGTTTAAAGTAATGTTGTCATTTCCAAGCCTGGTCCCAAGATCTCTCTTGGTTCCATGTTCCTTCTTCTGTGTGCCTCTGGCTCAGAGATGAAGCCCAGGGAGCTTTGTCAGCTATGGATTAGAGATGACAGAGCCCCAGATAGAAGGATCCTGGGTTTCTGAATTGTCTGTTGTAGGAGTGCTGCTCAAATTTTATGTGTAACAACACTCTACTATTTTAACACTTTGGGATTTTGATGTTTTTGTTACTACGGTTAGTCCACCTGTTGAATATATAGGGGAAGGTTGTCATTCTTAAGCAGAGCATCTTCTTGCTTCCTTAATGGAAATGAATGTCTAGACTCAACTGAAGAGTGCTTTCTAGAACTGTCACAGTCCTCAGCTTGTAGCCAACATCAGCTGGGTACTGGAATCTTCTGGAACAGGACTGTTAACATGTGAGTTGTTTCATAGAAGCACCTCAGGTAACTGTTTGGATGAACTCAGGAATGTGCATGTGCATATACTCAGTCGCACTGTTGTATCTGACTCTTTGTGCCCCATGAACTGTAACCCACCAAGCTCCTCTGTCCATGGTGTTTCCCAGGCAAGAATACTGGAGGGGTTGCCATTTCCTTCTCCAGGGGATCTTCCCAACATGGGGATTAAACCTGCATCTCTTGCATCTCCTGGACTGGTAGGCAGGTTCTTTACTAGTTCAAGAGATGACCAGTCCTAAGCAAATTCCAATGACTTGCCGGTATGCTTTTAGGAGTAGACCCCGACTACCTTCTCAAGTTTCCCAGGGTACTTAAAAATCCTCATTATTAGAATCCTTAACTAGAGGGCTAGAATATTATCTTGGAAGGTTTATGTCAAAATGCATCTAGTTTATCTAGGAGAGGTACCAGATTAACCAATCCATACCCACTAAGAGCATCTTGCTTCCCAGATTCTTATATTAAAGGGATGACACACTGGTTAAATGAATTTTTGATGAGGGCAGAGTGGGTGGGGAGAGTGGGGAGAATGAAGGGTGCTTATAAGGGCAAGGAAAGTCTGGTTAGGAGACTACAATTCAGGGACCACTAAGTGCCTGGGAGGGTTGCAAAAAGAGCAAGGAGGGCTCTGTAAACAGAATAGTGGAGATTGAGAATAGGAAGGAAGTAGGCAGACAAACTTTGTCCCCATCATCAGGTTTGTCTTAGTTAAAAACAATAAACTTCAGAACACTATTCATAAATCTTTTGGGTTTTGTTACAGAGTAGAGGTGAAGTACTAACTTTTCTGTTACTAATAGCAAGGAAGAGTTCTTTTTCCTTTTAGATGGGATAAGTAAGGTATATATTTTCTCTATTCTTAAATTGATCGTACCCTTTACTGAAGAAATTCAGAGATATTTAAATTTCTGTTTTGGGTCAGGCCTAAGACTAACTGATGGCATTGGTTGACTAATAACTCAATCAAAAAATGGTGAATCAGAAAAAAATTACCATGTAAGAAGCTTTTCCAAAATAGTCTTTATGCCATAGCCAAATATTCTTCCTCATCTTTCTCCTCATCCTCTGGCATCTCCAACTTTGGCAGCTTTAAAAGTTTAAAAATCAATCTTCAGCTAGTGAAAAGCCTCTGTCTCAGCTAAAGTAAAAATAACAACCTATTCCCTTAACATAGAGCTGCTGATTTCAGGCACAAATATTGTTTGGGGGCTTGCTTCCCTGGTAGCTCAGCTGGTAAAGAATCTGCCTGCAAGGCAGTAGACCCCAGTTTGATTCCTGGGTTGGAAAGATCCCTTCCTCAGGGAATACCCACTCCAGTATTCATGGGCTTCCCTGGTGGCTCAGATGGTAAAGAATCTGCCTACAATGTGGGAGACCTGGGTTTGATCCCTGGGTTCAGAAGATCCCCTGGAGGAGGACATGGCAACCCACTCCAGTATTCTTACCTGGAGAATCCCCATGGACAGAGGAGCCTGGTAGGCTACAGTCCATGGGGTCGCAAAGAGTCGGACAATGACTGAGCGACTAAGCACACACACACATAATGGTTGGGAGCCAGCCAGTGGTATGTTTTGCAGTTTTGAGTTTGGCAACTACATGCACGAATCTTTCTCACTTACCTAATGATTGAAGCTTCTATTTTTACATTAACCTCTTCAAGAAACCCACAATCACCTTTCATTAGGAATCTACAGACTGTGAGCTCCTTGAAGACAGAGGCATTTTCAGCTATTCTGTTGTCCTGACAACAGTACTTACACATGACAGGCAGTGAGTAAATATTTATTTAGTGAAACAATCAGTTATTAAGCCTCATCTTTAATTTTTTTTCTTCACCCTGAGAGAGCCAAGCAACCACCTTCACTAAATGCTTTCCCCCCTCAAATAGATTTTCCTGAAAGCCAAATTTAGTGAATCTGAGAGCCGAGATTGATCATAACACATTGCTCCTAACTCAATTTTCATTGAGTATGTGAGGTGATTTTCACTAGCTGCACTCTGATTATTTTTTTCTTTTTTTGAGGGATTTGGCATAGATAAGTGTTTATTTTTCTGGCTAACGTACACAGTCCTCTGACATTTGCCATGGAAAAGACCCTACCTAATCTTTAGGGTACAAGGAATCTTTCATTCAGATGGAACTCACTTAAATGTTCTCTGGGCTTCCTAAACCTTGCATTTAAGCTTCTGTGATAACTTTGTCCTCACTTCCTTCTCTGTGAACCTTTCCTTATCCATGATTCTTGAGGTGGACTTGAAGAGTGTGTCAAATCGAATGTTGTCAGCTGCAAGGAAAAAGAAAACCAATGAAATGTGCTGTAAACAATTGGGCATTTTTAATGATGTCAAATAATAAAAAGTTTGAAGACAGGAAAGTTAAAGGGTTGGTTCGTTTGGAGGCTCAACCAAGTGAAATCCCTGGTCACTTCCATCTTTCTGCTTTGCCATCCTCGGCATATTTGTTTGTTGGATTGACATCTTTTTTGTGATCCCAACAAGGTTGCAATAATTCCAGACATCACCTTCTCACCAGCCATGCTGAGGGGGGGAAATGGACTTCTGTCATCTTGTACATTTGATTTCAGGAGCCAAAAAATGCTTTCTCAGAAATCCCTCTACAGATCTCCCCTTAGTCTTATTGGCTTGAACTGGGACACATGCCCATTCTTAAACTAATAATTGGAAGAGAATTGGAATTACCACCACTAGCTTACATTAATTGGAGAGGAGCCCTGTCTTCTTTGAAGTATAAAATTAGAGTTATGCCCTTAAGGGAGAAGGGAGAAAAGGGCTCTCACAAGTAGTAAAGGGGAGATGATTCCAGTCTCTCTAGGAAAGCTTTGACTTCAAGAATGAAAGTGGTGGTCATTCAGCTGGAAGTCTCTCTGAGCAGCTCCCAGTGGGACCCACAATCCTTATCCTTCAATAGTAGCTTCTCTGTCTTGGACCCAGTGATATTGTGCTGTGGTTTCGAGGATGACTTGTCTCACCAGTATATTAACTCTCACTCTTAGCCTCAGGATTTCCCAGTGGGCAATTATAAAATATTCTTTGACCAAACTTTATTAAATATTCAAAAAGAAACAGAAATTCAGAAGTTGGAAATGAAAGAGTCCTGTCTTTTGCCTAGGTTAATATCAATTCTAAGAGGTGCCATTGTTTGTTCTTTAAGACCTTACACTGGCAAATTAAAGAAATATACAGCCCTAACATGTTTAAAAAAGAAGTGAACAATGTCTTTGTAATTAAAGCTACAGCCTGGGCCCTTCTGAGTGATGTTTCTCTGGGTTCTCTAATCCCACACTGTGCAAATCATCCAGGACCAGCCTATAGACATTGGGGATGCCTATTGCTGAACCAGAGGGGATCTTTCTTGGATGTGGCATAATGGCTATTCAACTTCAAAGCACCAGACAATGATGATTTTTTCCAGGACATTGCATCCACTTTATTATTTTTTTAGTAAAACATATTACTGTTGTTATAAATCAGTGAACATGGTTCATAATAGCAATAATGCCCTTGAAACCTGTTAATCCTGCCATCAGAGAATGGTATGCCAGAGCATTTGCTGCCCTTGGCTTCACCTTGGGCTATTAACTAACAAATCAGTTATTAGCTGGTGGTAATGACCAGTTTTCAAGAGATGATTGCTTAAATATTGCCCACCTTGAAAAGAGAATTATTACTCAACCGAGAACTGAACTCTTATTTTCAACTCAGTAGAGCTAATGATCTTATCTCACTCTGTAGTGTCTCCCTCCCCCCGCCCCCCGCACTGACCCCCTCGCCTCATCTATGGCTATGAGGTGTGTAGAGATCACATGGTTACATAACTGCTCCCCTCTCGGCCTCAGTGACTTGAATCCAGGAAAAGTTCCATATTTAATATTTATTCACCAAGCAGCAGTGGATGAAGACAGATGGTAATGAAATCAGTCTTGCTGAAAGTGACCACAATGATAATAGATTCTTTATGATGTTCAGGAATTCTGGACTCTCAGTCTCTGCTTAAATGCATATTGGCGCCAACTCTGTCGTCCTAAGCTTTAGTGTTCTTGTCATCCTCCTGACCTCTCCTTAGACCAGAGCAGATAGGCTGTGCTAAAGGCATCAATCTGTCTTTCTCCTCATATAAATGCTTTAAACACCTATAGCTACAAATGACTCACCAGCAGAGATTTTTCCAAAGAGGAGAAATGAGAAGATAAGTAAAGAAGCCCCTTCAGAGTTGGTGCAGCAGCTGCTTTTGCTGGAACTCGTGTCTGGGCTGGTTTTGCCTGTAGTGCCCTTTGCCTGAAGATAATTCTTCTGAACACCCAGGTTACCTAGCTGGGCTTGTTGAGAATTTCAGAATTATTGCAAACTGGGAGAGAGATTGGGGCAAGGAGGATAAAGGGGGAAAAGAAGATATGTAAAACAAAGCTATATTGGGAAAGAATCAGTGCTTCTGTCAAATGAGTAAACCCAGATTGCTGATTGCACTGGAGATACCAATATCCTGGGTCAGGCAAAGCTTTTTAAAGCAATCTGGCAGCCCTTTTAGTAGTAAGAGGTAAATCATTCTGACGTCCCTTGCTATTCAAAGCATTAATCATGTTGAATTCTTTTGTTATTCTGGGGTCCGGATCAAGTATAGTTCTATAGGAATTCCATTGTAATCTAGTATTAATTAATCTCTGTTTTGTGGTGCCAAAAACCTTTCTCTGCATTTGTTTGCTTGTACATCAGTTATTAGCTTTTTTAGTACCTAACTCTTGCTGTGGAACTGTTACTCCCCCCACCCCCGCCCCGCTCTCTCATGTTCTTTTTCATCTCAGTCTTGGAAATTGTCATTTTCCTTGGGTACTGAAGTGTTTTGAGAGGTGGGAGGTGAGGAGGATGAAAGGGCTGATTGCAGTTTCTTTAAGCCAGTAAAAACGAAGACTCAAACTCTAGCCCTGACACTTACTAGCTGTATTACATTTTTTTTTTTAAAGATTTATTTATTTTAAGGCTGCACTGGGTCTTGGTTGCTGCGCATGGGCTTTCTCAAGTTGCAGTGAGCAGGGGCTACTCTTCACTGTGATGCACAGGCTTCTCATGACAGTGGTTTCTCTTGTTGTGGAGCATGGACTCTAGTAGTTCTTGCACGTGTGCTTGGTAGTTGTGGCTCAAGGGCTCTAGGGCTCTGACTCAGTGGTTGTGACACACGGGCTTAGTTGTCCTCTGTTATGTGGGATCTCTCTGGACCAGGGATCAAATCCGTGTCCCCTGCATTGGCAGGTATGTATTCTTAACCACTAGACTGCCAAGTAAGCCCAGCTGTAGTGCTTCTGAGCACATTAAATAACCAGTGGACCTTAAAATCCTTATTTCCCAGGATTTTTGTGAAGATTAAACAAGAACCAGTTCTCTCTCCAGTGATGATAAAGCTCAGGGAGGGGACAAATTCGTTAGGGAGGGGACAAATTCTCTAAACCCATGATGGGGTTGTCTTCAGTCAGTGACAATGCAGCAAGAGTCTTTCTTCCAGGATGTAGGATGTTGGGGTAGATTATTGCTAGTATCAGTTCCAACTTGAGAATTTGGAGTGTCTGCATAGAAACCATGTGTTACTGGCTCCAGGAAACACCTGCCTGCCTCTTGGCCCTTCCCAGAATATGCCTAAGCAACAACGGAGGGGCAGAGGCTGAGATTCTTGGCTTTCCAGTGGTAAATAATGAATGTTGCCCCAGCTGCTAGCAGACTCTGAAACCTGTTTTGAGATGCAGAAGGAGAGAAAAAAAAATATCCAATATGCAATTTATCTGGCCCATCATCTTTAAATAGCTCTCTTCAGATTTCAAAAGGGAGTAACTCTGTCCTCTTTCATGGCTGGCTTTCTGCATCCTGCTGCAAAACAGGACTACTGGCCCTAGATTTTGACCTGGTATAAAAAGCAGTATATTTTTATGACCTGGTAACAGTCACATTTCTACACCATAAAATATTAAAGCAGGCATGACAGTGTCTTTAAGATCTTTGAGGCAGGTGCTATCAAAATGTGCCCCTTTATTATTTATTTATTTGACTCTTTCTGTATAGTGAAACTTAAATGCTTCTCAGGACAAATAATTAAATTCCATTATGGAAAGTGGGGATTGTTGGCAAAATGAGCTCACTCTGGCTATTAGACCCTTGAGTCCCAAGGGGGACACCATGGAGGGGAGTATAAAGTCTGGCTTATGCTTACATGTAAGACATGCAGTATGCCCTATATTGGGCCCATAGGAGTGATGCTATATAAGAAAATAAACAGGGAGGGAGCTGTTAGAGATCCTGCTCTTCTAGCCAGCATCCTCTTAGAGCAGGGATCTGCCTGCTGTGGCCCTTGGACCAAATGCTACCTCTTTTTGTATATTCTATGGGCTGAAAATGGTTTTTGCATTTGTAAATTGGTTGAAAAAATCAAAATAAGAATATTTTATGGCATGGAAAATTATATGAAATTAAAATCTTATTGTCCATAAAATTTTGGGGGGGACACAGCTATGCCCATTTGTTTACATATCATTTCTGGCAGTTTTTGCTTTCTACAAATTGAGTGGTTGCAACAGACACTGTAGCTACAAAGCTGAAAATACTCTCTGGCCACTTGCAGGAAAAGTATATGGACTCCTGTCCTGGAGGAATTTGGACTTGGACTCTGAAAAGGACAAAATTGATAGTACAAGAGTTCAAAATCCTTTATGCTGTTGGCACATTTGGATATTGACTTTCAATGTTCATTAACATTATTTTCTGAAATGGACAGATAGGCAGGTTAAGGGAGAAGATAGGGATTTAAAAAAGTAGTTTTTGGATCCCATAACTGTCTTCCCTAAATGCAGCTCCCAGGGTGGCATACTAGGTGACATCCTTTCCCTCCCTTTCCAATGCTTCCTTATGTCTTCCGCTTATCATTTCCAGTGCTGCTACCTGAATCAAAGCCATGACCATCCTCCTTGGTCTTTGACCCCTTAAATGGTCTATTTCCATACTTGTTCAATAACAGTTCACTGTCCACATAACAGCTGTAGTGATTTTTAAAAGACAAAAATCAGATTATTTAATGTCTTTCAGGTTTTTGTATGAATATTCCCTTCTTAATTCAAGTCTCTGTTCCAGTGACACTCTCTGAGAAAGGCTTTCCTTATCTGCTCTTTCTGGAGTAGTCTCTATCTCACTCCACTATCATTTATTTTATTACCCCTTTTATTACTCTCAGCATTTGTCACTGTCTTACATTATCTGGGTTGGCTTACTGAATTATGTGTGGCTTCTCCCATCAGAATTGAAGCTTCATGAGGGTAGCTATATTGACTATCTTATTCATTGGAGTATTTCTAATACTCATACATTTCTCACATAAGTACTCAAGAAAAGTTTCTTGTGTGAATAAATGGATCAGTCCTTCTGGTAGAAGCTCCATGCAGCATTGGTATCACATTCTGCCTGTTTGCTTCTCCAGGGTCATGATGATTTTCTTAATTTCTTCTTCGTCTCTTGCCTATCAGCATATCAGGAAGCAACATATCGACTAGAGAATTGCACCAAGGGTCAATTTATGAGAGTTTAGTCCTGTGGTTTGTACCTTAGATCACCTGAACAATCTGATTTCTTTCTGGATCGTTTTCATCATCAGGGACATTATGGAGGTGGTTGGAATGTCCAGATGTTGATATTAGCTTTATCATTAAAAGCTTGGGCCATGGAGTTAGACTGACTAGGCTTAAATCCTTAATTTCTTTGTGACTTTGGACCAGTCATTCAAGCTGTCAGTGCCTCAGTGTCTTCATCTCTAAAGGAGCCTTAATAAAACCACTGACATTATAGTTTGTTGTAAAGTTCCAATGACTCTGTAAATATAATACAGGTGCTGAGCATGATACCTGCCATATGGCAAATACTCAATAAATATCATTATTGCCATTATTATTGTCAGCTGAAGATTTCCTACTTAATTATTCTTTCATTTATCAAACAAAAATTTTTAAAAAGAATTGTTTGCTGTACTTTGCTAGATTCTGAGGATGAAATGGTTAAAACAGACATGTCCCAATCCTCAAGAAGACAAAAACAAAAACTTACTCAAATTTTTGTTTTTTAATGTCCAGTTCTGGGATAGTATCCAGAGCTTGAGTGATGCAAGACACACGTAATGCATACTTCTTTCCTGTGAGTCACTGCCATAGACTGAGTGCATATGTCCCTCACAAATTCATATGTTGAAATCTAATCCCCAGTGTGATGGTAGTTGAAGGTGGGACTCTGGGAGATGATTAGGTTTTAAGAGTGGAATATTCATGAATGGTATTAATGCCCTTATAAAAGAGACCACAGAGAGCCTTGTGAGGACACAGAGAGAAGACAACTGTCTGTGAACTAGGAGGTGGGCTCTTACCAGACACCAAATCTGTGGGCATTTTGATCTTGGACTTTGCAGCCTCTCTGACTGTGAAAAACAAATTGTTGTTTAGGCTACCCAGTCTATGGTATTTTTGTTATAGCAGACTGATTAAACCCAGATAGGCACTTACTATCTGTTTGGACAGGTTAGATAAATACAGGTGGGGTCAGTTTTTGGCATCAGTGGGTAGTACTGACCACAGGTTACACAGGAGAGAGTGTGAACATTACAGAGGAATTAGGATCTAAACAGAGTCTCAAAGCTTTGGATAGGTGGAGGAATAGCAAAGGACATTTCTAGAAGCAATAATGATACGACAGTGGTAAGGAAGAGTCTCTTAGACCTTGGAACAAAGTAGTCTACCAGAAGGGTAAGAGAAAACATAACAGACTCTCAGTAAAACTTGCTCTGATTTCATCTTAAAATAGCATCATTTCTTCCTCATCATGTTGACATAATTCTTCTCGTTGATTCATTGAAGTAATTTTCTCATAAGTCATACAGCTATGTATGGAATTTTATTTTTTGTCTTCAACATTAGCTTCAAATTATTTTAGAACATTTTTTATTTGGAAAACAGTTTATAATTATTTTTGTGAAAGCTTCCAAATATACATGTTGACCAGGACAGTTAGCTTCATTTTATGGATGATGTATCACAGGTGAAGTGACAAAAAGACAAAGATTCTCAGACATGAAGAATGACTTGAGAAGGATGAGAAACAAAGCCCCCGCCCCCAGAGATGGGTAATGACAAACACTGGGGCATGACATTAGGCTGCTAAGGCTTTGCACCTGGCTTTAAGCTTTACCATGAGACCAAGGCAACCTAATGAACCTATCTGAGTCTCAGTTACATCATATGAAAAGTGAAGATAAAAATACTCATCAAGGTCCCTATGGAAATCAAATTGAATGGTATTCACAAAGTGCTTGCTGCAGTGCTTGGCATTGGTTAACTGCTTGATACCTGGTAGTTGTAAATGTTATCACTGAGTTTCTTGGTTGCCTTTTGATAGCCATGAGTCTCCCTCACTGGACATGTTTTTATTTCACCTAATTTCTGAGTGCAAGAATTGTTACACTGTGAAATAATAGAATCAACACTTGAGCAAGAAGGAAACTTGATTTCCCAAACATTAGGGTTCTGACAGAAAATTCTAGATATCTGGACCAGAAGAGTCTTATGGTCAAGCAAATGACAGAGTTTAGCAGTTAAGTTTTTAAAGGCAGGGTTTTTAGTTTGTTAATGTGGACTTCCAAGAGGAAACTGCAGTGCTCTCTAAGCTCTGTGTCTGCAGAACCCTTTGCCACAAACACCTGTCAATAGCTCATTAAACTCTAGTGTTTCTCTCAGTAGACATGTTCTTCAGCCATGACACACTCAAAGTCAATGCGTTCATGCTGATTTCAATCCTATAGTATCTTGTTGCTACCTGGATACCCGTACTTGAAAAATATAGGGAATCATTATTCCATATTTCTTCTCTCAAGCTTAACGTATTAATATGACAGATTGATAACGCTAGAAGGAGGGATGCTTGAACACACAGATAGACTTCTTCTGAGTGCTCCAAATAGTAGCCTCTTTTTCAGAGTGAACCTCAGTGCATTGGCACCAAGTCACAGGATTTAAAATGTGAAAGACATCGTCTACTTCAACCTCCTTCTTTTTCCTCGAGGAAAACTAAGTTTTAAATAGATAACAAAATCTGACTCAAGGGAAGTGTGTTGGGCCCATAAACTAGAGACTGATTGAATGAAACAATTTTCTATTGCGATCACTTATTTTAAGAAAGCAACTTGATGGTGATGGGAGAAATGAGAAGAATCTGTATTGTGTAGTCAGTAGACCTGGGTTCAGATCTTGAGTTCACTACTAGATGTAACTTGGGTAAAATGCTTAAATTCACGGAGTTTTAGTTTCTTTACTCTTAAAAACAGAACAGAAATAGCTTCTTGGCAGGGGAATTAAACTGAAAAAATCTTTAGAATGTGTTTAGTCCAGAGTTGGCCTGTAGCAAGAGCTACACAAATGTTCTCATGCCTTTCTTTTCCTCTCAAGACACAGAGCTGATGCTGGGCAAATCTGGCTTTTCAGTTCTTCTGACTTCTGGTTTGTTATTCCTTCTACCCTACCTTCATTCCTTCTACCCTACCTTCTTTCATCCCTTGACTCTTACTTAGTCTGAACAATTTTCTTCTTGTGACTGGGTTGGTGAATAGCTTTGTCTAACTGAACATTTTAGAAAGTTAGCACTTGTAAGATGGGGAGTAAAAATAAGACTCGCAGAATGGAAGGGTTTATTCTAGATACAGAGTAGCAAGCATGGTTGATAATGGAGGAAGTGATATTGATTGATTACTTTGTGAACTCAGTAAATATTTATTGAGCACATGCAATGATTTGTAACTCAGAGGTGAGGGAAGCAGAATATGTGGTCTCTGTGCTCACCAAGTCACTCAGGGCAGGGTCTTGGTGAATTTGTTCTTAAAGGAGATCCTGACTGACCTTTTGTCCCTTTGAGCTTGTGAAAGATACAGCAGAATATAGATTGAATAAAAGGACTCTATAGTAGGCATAGCTTGTGATCAGAATGCGGAACTCACAAGAGATAGCAAAAGCAGAAAATGTGGCTTTTAAAAATATTAAGGAAAAAACTGAAGAGAGTTGAATAACTTGCTGTAAAGGGAAAGAAGGACATTTTGGAGATATTCCAACTTTAGAGACTGATGCAGATAAGACAGAACTGTCTCCATACTTCATTCTTTTAGCAATAAAATGCAGTTATTAATATGATAGCTCCCAGCAGTGAGCACTTATTAAGCACCATGCATTGTGCTGTGTGTTTTAAATGTGTTATCTCACATAATCTTCATAGAATGGGCTAGCAGGTTATAATATTATTCTTGTTTTTATAGATAAGGAATTTGGGATACTAGAAAAGTTTGATGAAATGACTCAGGGTCCGATTCACGGTTCAGATTCAGGCAGTCTGCACACTTGAGCAATTACTGAATATCTCTGCAGTTCCATCTCCTTGTCTGTAAAATGTCCCTATCCCAGGGTTTTGCTGACAATTAAGTGAAATAACATTAATTCAAGTGTGTGTTTCATCTGCCAAACAGATCGGTGACCAGCTTTCCTAGTTTATTGGAGTTTTCCCATTTTTAGCACTGAAAGTCTGCTTCCTTGGCAGTCTCTCAGTTCCAGGCAAATCTAGACAATCGCCTCCATGAAAATATCATTCTAACCTGAAGACTATTTGGACAGGACAGAGGAGCCTGATGGGCTACAGTCCATGGGGTTGGAAAAAGTTGGACACGACTTAACGCCTGAACACCACACTTATTAATAGATTGGGGGAACAGGAAGCAGCTCAAGGAGGCAGATGAATTTTCAGCTGATGTTCTAAGCCTCTGTCAACTCTTGTGGGCTGAAAGACTTAAGGGATAGTCTTGCTGATAAAGCCTATGAGAAAAGTGGGGGAGTTAGAGCAGGGTTTGAGAAACAGGATGCTTGTCAAGTCATGGTGCTAATGCTTCTAATCTGTTAGTCTCCCATGCACAGCCTGTCAAGTGTTCAGAGCCCAGGGGTAAGTTACTGATTACAAAGATTAGAGGGGGTGGTTATGGTGGGGAATTCAGATGGCAAACTCTGCTACCTTTGGCATCTGTACGTACAGACTTCTCCCTTCCCCCATTCATAGAACATGGATCTTGAATTTGAATCTGATTTTGCCGTTGACTAATTATGTGATATTGGACAAGCTATTTCATCTTTTTAATCCTTAATTACTGCATCCATAAAATGGAAATGGTGATAATCCTAACCTCCTGTGATATGGTTAGAATAGAATAAGACATTACGCCTGACATGAAAGAAATACTCAGTGATTGTTAGTTACTGCTATTGTTACTACTCTTCCTATTTATGCTATTATTATTAATTGTTCTATTAGGGTAGGGTTGCCAGACTTTTCAAATAAAAATTTAGGATGCCCAGTTAAATCTAAATTTCAGATAGCAACAAATAATTCTGAGGCATACTTATACTAAAAAATTCATTGTTTGTCTGAAATTCAAATTTAATTGAACATTCTTAATTTTATCTGGAAACCCTATATTAGAGTAAACAACAATCCTGGTCTTCTCAGGCCTGAGGGATTTCCCAGGACATAATAATATAACTTTCAATCTAAAATTGGGACTTAGGTATGATTAGTCACCCCATTAAGAGAGCAAACTGGTTGGTTTTTAAAAGGTCATATTTGAAACTCAAATGGTGGTTACAACCACTCTTGCTTTAAAACACACACACATCCACATGAATGCAATGTTTTATATATATTTTCAGGAATTTCTTGAATGTTTGAACCCTATCCCTGAATTCCTGGTTAATAATTCAGGTTCTGAAAAATCATTCAGGCTACAAAATTCTTTCCTTATTCTTTTGGCAAAAATTGTGAAGATCTTTTGAGGAGACTCAGGAAATGGGTATTGAGGGAGCCATGGCCCTCTAGTCACTCTGAAAATGAATTTTTGGTACACTAGAACATTGATCAATAAAATAAAAGTACATATGTGTATATAGCAAAAAAACTGAGGTGGTCTCTCTGTTGAAATTCATCCACTTAGTTAATCCAAGACTTTAGTCTAAATCCACGGTGAGGTCACACTGATGTATTTTGATGGTCCATGTTGATTGAGTTGATTCAAGTTACTTATTTACTGTTTCATTGAAGGGTGAAGCAGGTCATGGTCCCATCAGAATTGGGAGGTATCATACAGAAGATATGAAAGAGGCATATACTCACCTGGCTCTTGATCCTTTTTCTTTGTGGCACTTGTGAGTTTTTTACTTTTTTAGAAAATATAGTGAAATATGCATCACCGACTCAATGGACATGGGTTTGGGTGGACTCCGGGAGTTGGTGATGAACAGGGAGGCCTGGCGTGCTGACGTTCGTGGGGTCACAAAGAGTCAGACACGACTGAGCGACTGAACTGAACTGATGCACATAAATGGCTGAATATAACAAGATGGACAGTGTAAAGAGTGATGATAAATAAACAGCCACATATCCACCATCCAGCCTAAGAAGTAGAACATCTTCAATCTTTGATGACTCCTGTGTGCCCTTCATTTTCACTGTTGTACAATGTTCCAGTGGATAAATATATTTCAACCTATTTAATCCATGATACTTTTGAGGGGGCATTTGAGTTGTTTCAAGTTTTGTTTTTATTTTCCTGTTACAGACAATGCTGTCAACATTTTCACACATGTCTTCCTAGTACACAAAGACAAGTGTTTCTCTACTGTGTACATTTAAGAATGGAACTGTTGGATTGGAGAATAGATGTATTTTCTACTTTATGCTCATTGTTTTCTCAGATGTTTATAGAAGTTGCTGTCCCACCTGCAATGTGTGGGAATTCTACCCCTGCAATTCTTGCTATTGTCAGACTTACTAGTTTTTGCCTAAGATGTGAAATCATATCTTATTGAAATTAATACATTGTTTTCTTATTACTTATAAGACTGACTATCTTGTATGTTTATTGCTATTCATTGTTTCCTTTTGTGTGAAATGTCTGTTCATGTCTCTTGCTAATTTTCTATTTTTATTTCTTATATTTGTTGCAGATATCTCTTCCTGGTGGTTTTCTTGCCATTGTCTTTGAAGAGTGGTTTGTTATCTTGTCATGTGTTTAATTGTTTCCCTGGTGGTTCAGTGGTAAAGAATCTGCCTGTCAATGCAGGAGACGCAGGTTTGGTCCCTGGGTTGGGAAGATCCCCTGGAGAAGGAAATGGCAACCCACTCCAGTATTCTTGCCTGGATAATCCCGTGGATGAGGAGCCTGGCAAGCCATAGTCCATGGGGCTGCAAAGAGTCGGACACAACTGAGCAACTAACATGTTTATGTTCCCAGAGAAAAGACAATTTAAGAAAACGAACCATGATAGGGGGAGGATATTTGAAATTATAGGGGCGGCTGGGTATTGGGTAGAAAAAGGACTAGGTAAGGGGACACTCAGAACTTTGAAAATATCCCTATAAACTGTGAATTTTAAAGACTGGCAGAAGTTCTCTAATCTGATATAATAGGAACAGTCACACAGTTAATTAAAAAATAGTTGAATCAGGGTATCATTAAAAAACACATTTATACATTTTATTTTAACTTAAGACACATAATATATTCATTGACTCATCATTTGATGTCTGGCCAAGGTCTTTGTTTTCTGGCCAAGTGGCTGCTTTTGGAGTTCCTTACTTTTCTTGTGCCAGATACTCCAAATGCATCATCTGTGAATTCCATTTTTTAAAAAATTGTATCTTATCAACTTAAAAAAAACTTGGGAAGTAATCTCAGCATGGAGTTCTTCCAGAGGTTTACTACCATTCCCTGTCTTATAGTGATCTTTGTTCTCAAAGATTGAACCTGAGAATAATTTCTCTATAAGAACACCTTTATCAAGCCTATACAAAACATTTAACTTAGTTTTTAAAAAACTTATTTTTAATTTCAGGATAATTGCTTTACAATGTTTTGTTGGCTTCTGCCATACAGCAACGTGAATCAGCCATAAGTATATATATATTCCCTCCCTCTTGAGCTTCCTCCCTACCCCCACCCCATCCCACCCCTCTAGGTTGTCACAGACTATGGGTTGAGCTCCATATTTTGTACAGTAAAGGAAACTATAAACAAGATGAAAAGACAGCCTGCAGAATGAGAGAAAATAATTGCAAATGAAACAACTGACAAAGAATGAATCTCCAAAATATATAAGGAGCTCATGTAGCTCAATATCAGAAAAACAAACAACCCAATCAAAAAGTGGGTGGAAGACCTAAACAGATGTTTCTCCAAAGAAGACATGCAGATAGCCAAGAAAAACATGAAAAGATGCTCAACATCACTCATTATTAGAGAAATTAAGATCGAAACTACAATGAGGTATCATCTCACACAATCAGAATGATCATCATCAAAAAATCCGCAAACAATAAATGCTGGAGAGAGTGTGGAGAAAAAGGAGCCCTCCTACGTTGTTGGTGGAAATGTAAATTGATATAGCCACTATGGAGAACAGTATTGGAGATTCCTTAACTTAGTTTTGATAGAAATGAAAACTGTGTTTTCATACTTACATTCTGTCTGTTTGTTTATATTGAATTAAATCGCTTAATTACAATAGCAGCACAACTGCCACAAACAAGGTTGGGCATAACAATGTTTGGGCATCAGTTATGAGTTGTAAAAAGGTCAAGGGAAGCTTGGATCCATCTAGTGGACAGTCAGGTAGGGGGCATTTAATATGGTTTCTAATGTAACTCACTGAAGGGTATGTGCTGTCTTTTTTCTGAAATGTTCTGAAAAATCCTCATTGTTCATCCTTAGCTCTCTGTGGGTGGATTATTGGAGGCAACCCAAGGAAGGGCTGAACTTTACTCTGAAGTTTCTTCAGTGGAAAACAGAGATGGTCCCCTGGACATGGGAGTCAGGGAGAAAGAGGCAATTGAATATTGAGGAAATTACAGCTGTAGAGCTTCCCCCACACTGCAGAATAGGGATTTTGAGGTAATCCTATTTAGATTTCAAGGTTTTGAGAAGATCCAGATGACATGATAAAGAAATAAATGCATTCCAGGAGCTCAAATGTAAATTCAAAGGAAAATTCTCCGATATCTTTCCATAGATATTTGTATATTTTGAGAGCACCAGACAGAGGTGATTTTAAAAGTGTCTTTTTCTGTGGGCCATGAATTCTCTCCACAGAAAGATCTACATATTATGCCACCTTTGCCATCCTTGCAATCTCTGTTTGCCTGGGGCTTAGCCTGGCTGAGAGATTGAGGTGGGAGGAAGGAAGAAGGAAGAAGGAGTCTTTGCCTATACAGGAAGGGATATCACCTTACTAGGGGCTTCCCAGGTAGTGCTAGCTGTAGAAGAACCTGGCTGCCAATTCAGGAAACATAAAAAGTGGGTTTGATCGCTGGGTCAGAAAGATCCCCTGGAGAAGGGCATGGCAACCCATTCCAGTAATCTTGACTGGAGAATCGCCAAGGATAGGGGAGCCTGGTGGGCTACAGTCCATAAACTTGCAGAGAATCATCTTCCTGCCTTGGTTTAACAAACAATGCCTGGACAGTAATGCTCATCCCTTGTCTTGTTTGTGGAGCACCTCACAGTTAATAACTGAACTTTAATTTCAGTGCTGTCTGCTCCATACCATGTCTTGGTTACTCTTGGGGGTAGACTTAATGCTTGTCTTGGCATATTTAAGAGCATAGTAAAAATGCAGATTTGATAAAAATGGTAGTGAAGGAAACCTCTATTCTTTCATAATACCTTTGAATAAATTAGTTTTTTGGATTAGTGGAAAGAGAATACTTGTTTCAAGGGAACACGTGAAAGTTTTTGAGCAGGGGCTATGTTTCCTAAATATTCAGAGTATATAAGAGTACTTGAGAGAGAAATTTAGCTTACTTGGAGACCCTGGGCATTAAAGGCAACATGAAACATTGGGTTCCTAATTGGAAGGATTCATTCTAATATACCAAAAAGGAGAGTAATGGATGAACAAAACCATGCTTTCTTCACAGTTTTGTCTGATGTCTCTGGTCCTGATTATTTGGCTCCACTGACTGATCTTGATTCCTTCCTGTTCTCTGGAATAGCTGACAACTGACCTTGTGAAATTCCTTTCTCATATACCTTGTATGTATCAGCTTCCAATTTCCTTGAGCACACGGAAGCTCTGGTTCTTCCCCTGTGCACAGTGAGGGGCTGATAAGTATTTATATTGCATTTAGCAGAGGTTGGAGTGGCCATGTGCTGGCACTGCATCCTATACTTTCTTTAGTGCATATTCAAGGATGAAATCACTGGACACATGTTGGTTTAGCAGGTTTCCTTATCTAGGCTCTGAATTCTCAGAAAACCTGGACTGTTTTTCGTTAAGAGCAATAACTTTTTAAACTAATTAAAAATTGAGATATAACTGACATACACCGTTATGTTAGTTTCGTGTGTACAACATAATGATTTGATGTTTGTATGTATTATGAGAGGATCAAAATAAGTCTAGTTAACATCCATCATCATACATAATTATAGATTTTTTTCTTGTGATGGGAATTTTAAGATCTATTCTCCTAGCAGCTTTCAAAGAAGTTACTGTTTTTAATAGCTAATCCTTAGTTGAGTTTTTACTGTGAACAGATATTGAACTAGATACTTTCTATGCATTATCTCATTGAACTTTCCCAACAAAACTGTGGGATGAGTACTGTTGTTTTGAAGAAATTGAGGCTGCCCAAGGAAAAAGAAAAAAGCTGCTGAGTGACAGAGCCATGATTTGAATTTGGTTTCTCTGACTTTAAAGCTGATGCTCTTAAAGGGAAGTGTTACTTGCTCAGTCGTGTCTGACTCTTTGCAACCCTGTGGACTGTAGCTATCAGGCTCCTCTGCCCATGGGATTTTCCAGGTAAGGATACTGGAGTGGGTTGCCATTTCCTTCTCCAGGGATCTTCCCAACCCAGGGATTGAACCCGGGTCTCCAGCATTGCAGATGGATTCTTTACTGCCTGAGCCACCAGGGAACTGACCCTGTGGAATTATTGCCTCCTGAACAACCAGAGAAGGTTCCACTTTTCTTCTCAGCTTTCTAGAGACCACAGGGAGTGTCTTATCACCCCATTCTGCAGAGTTGCCTGAGCTGAACTCTATTGTTAGCTAAAAAGCTATCTACTTGGATTCTTCTAGTATGTGAGGAATCTGGAAATTGCTGCTTCATCTCAGGATCACAGTGTTCAGGTCAGAGCAACAGAAATTTCCAAACATCTTGAGGCTAATGGCACTATAAAACCCAAGTATTTGTAGGCCGAGGCTAGGGGAGCTCTAGGCAAATAAGAATGGCCATCTGAGAAACTCAGCCAGATATATGGAAAAACAACAACAACAACAAAGCCAAGCCAAGGGATGAAAGAATTTGGGTGGGTATGTCTGTGACTTTCTGGGACACTTGGAAATTGTAGCAATTCTCAGTCTCATATGCTCAAGAACTATTGCACTTCTCTTTCCTTGAAAACTATGGTCCCCAACATTTTTGGCACCAGAGACCAGTTTCACGGAAGACAATTTTTTCCATAGACCGGAGGTCGGGGAGGAGGCATGGTTTTGGGTTGATTCAAGCACATTGCATTTATTGTGCCCTGTAAATGGCAAACCACTGCAGTATTCTTGCCTGGGAAATCCCATGGGAAGAGGAGCCTGACATAAAAAGTCAGACCCGATTGAAGTGATTTAGCACATATTACTCTTACTGTTGGACTTCCCTGGTGGCTCAGACAGTAAGTCTGCCTACAATGGAGGAGACCCGGGTTCAATCCCTGGGTTGGGAAGATCTCCTGGAGAAGGAAATGGCAATCCACTCTGGTACTCTTGCCTGGAAAATCCCATGAACGGAGGAGCTTGGTAGGCTATAGTCCATGGGGTCTCAAAGAGTTGGACACTACTGAGCGATTTCACTTTCACTTTCTTTTACTATTACATCAGCTCCACCTCAGATCATCAGGCATAGATCCCAGAGATTGGAGACCCCCACTTTAAAACAATTGAGGTTCTCTCTCCCTGGTGGGTTAGAAATTCAACCTTACTTAGTCTTGGGGACATCTCTTGGGGAGGATCCTGGGTCATTGGCCCTCAGTGTGCCTTGGTTGCTGAGAACCACGTGGTATGATTCTTGCCCTGCTGCTTTTAATCCACAAATGGAACAAGATCATCTTTGTTAAAGCAGAGAACTACACAGCCATTCTTTGCGGAAATCTCACTATTTTTCCAGAATATTACTAGTCAGCCCCCTCAGGTCTCTGCTGCTCATTGAGAGAATGCAGCTCTTTGTCTTCCTCTTCAACTTTTGAAAATATCTTTAATTTTTAGAGAAATTATTTTTATTCTTGCTTTTGTCAGAGGAATTCCCTTTAATCTCCAACTCTATTTCCCCATCTCTTTAGGACTCCTGGCATGCTCTCTTTTGCAGATTTAGGCCAGGAATTGCAAACTCAAGTGACTGCAGAGGCCAGATAAGAATGGAGGCTTGGTAGGTCTGTCTAGAGGGGGCTGCTGCCTAGTTCTGGCTTGCTGTCATCACTCATGTTGCCCTGTGTTGCTGAATCTTCTGATTTTTCAAGAAAATCTAGAAATCGAGATTTTATGAGCAATCTCTTTCCTGTCAAGTGTTGCCTCAGGCATTTAAAATTATTCTGTGAAGGCCAAAGTAAAATTTCCATGGGCCACCAGGTTGCCATGGCCACTGCAGGCTTTTGAGAACAAAAACTAAGGAAGAAAGATTTTTATAGTCACAGACCTTCCCTGGGGCAGGGAAGCACAGACTTTGGTACCTGACTGGATGCAAGGAAAAGGAAGGATGAAAAGATGGGAAGGAAAAGAACATACATGAATTTCTCAAACGATTGTCCTACTACAAAAAAATGCTGCTTTTACTCACAGTGTCTGCTTTCCTGAAAAGGAAACGTCTTTGGGTTTTAGGCTTTGTTTTTTTCAAATCAGTTATTTGGGAATTTTAACTTACTTTTGGTTCAGCCTAATCTTAACTTACTTGTGACACACACAGGACTGGGTTTTGAGTGATCTTGCTTTATGAACATAGAGTTTATACTTGTTGGATGGTAAAGCCAGTATTATGTTTTATGTTGTTGGAGTTAAGGTTTAGTGAAATTTATTTGATTCATTCCTAGTTTATGAGGCAGATTTTTCTCAGTTTAGTTTTTCAAAACCACTTCTAACTCTGGAGAAACATTTCACAAGGCTGTGCCAATGATTCAAAGGATGAGAAGTGTGGAAGAATTTATAGAGTCAATTTCTTCTCTTCTACTACTGTTAATGAATGAATTTATATTTATGGGGCCCTCTATCAGTCCAGATTAATTTGACTGAAAGTAACAAATATCCAGTTCAAACTGGCTTAAGTAGAGAAGGGATTTCCATGGAAGAGTGAAAAATTATTTCTCTCTAGTGGTATGCTTCAGGAATCACATGGCTCAAGGGCTCCACTGATGTCATGAAGACTTGATCTCTCTCCATTTCTCAGCTCTGCCTCATGACTTATTCACTTCATTCTGAGGTTCCCTGTGATGGCCATGGGAGCTCCAGACTCAGAATCTCCTCACTGCTAGCAGACCCAGAAGAAAACATGATGCCTTCCTCCCATTAGTCCCATGAAAATCCTCTCTGGCTCTAATTTGGTTACAAGTCAACCTCTGCCACAACCCCCAAAGCAATTGCTTGATGGAGAAGTCAGCTTTTTGATTGACTAAGCCTGAGTTAATATCAGTCCCACCTTTACCTCCCATCAATGCCAGTTGGAGCCTGAAGTGGAATCAGTTCTCTCCAAAGCACACGGACTGAGAGCTGGAGATGGGGCCTCCAGAGCAAGGTTGGGATGCTGTTACTTGAAGAAGTATCTATGGATGTTAGGAAAAATAACAGAGATCTATGCTGAGTACTTAGAATAGTAAATATATGCTTTTCATCATCATATTTCCAATACATCATCCTCAGAATTCCTAACAAATGTGCCAGTGGTGAATAGTGTTAACTTCATGTAATGGAGATGTTATTTTGGGAAGTCAAATATAAAGGGGAACGTTGAATATTGTATGTGGAGGACTCTGGTTATATTTGCGAGAATTTAGAGATGGGGTAATAACTCATCAGGTGTCTGTGTCTTTTTTAAACAATGACACTAAAAGCTCTCTGAAGATGAGGTTCATGACTTTTCCTGCTTGGTCTTTTCTCACAGGCCCTGGCTTCATAAAGGTGAGCATATAAGGAATAATGGTTTGAACCATTGAGGAATCGATGACATGAAATAACAGCTACCACTTATGAAATGTTATTTCCTAGGCTGTATAAGACTTGATTTAAAATCCTGACTATGCCAGAAAGTGACTCAATTATCTCAAACATCATCTATAAGATGGGCTTCCCTGGTGGCTCAGATGGTAAAGAATCTGTTTGCAATGTGGGAGACCTAGGTTCGATCCCTGGGTTGGGAAGATCCCCTGGAGAAGGCATGGCAATCCAGTCCAGTATTCTTGCCTGGAGAATCCCCATGGACAGAGGTGCCTGGTGGGCTACAGTCCATGGGGTTGCAAAGAGTCAGACATGACTGAACGACTAAGCATCACATAGCACATCTATAAAATGGGACTAATAGCAATACTTATTCTGGATTCTTTTGAGGCATAAATCTGACATAGAAAGACCTTGGCATGGTTAGCACTCACCAAGTGCTGGCTTTTATTATTTTTATGTTAGTTTTTAATGATTAACACTTGTTAATCATTAAAACATTATCATGCTTTATTCTTCCAAAAAAAAAAAAAAAGACCTATCAGGAAAATACTATTTTTATCTCCCATTTACCTGCAAGAAAATAGGCTCAGAAAGTTGAAGCTACTCAGTCAGGGTCATATATAAGGAAAGGGTGGAGCTGGGATTGAAAACAGTTTTGCCTGCCTCCAGATTCCATGTCCTAAATTACTATTCAATTGTGCCTTCCTATCCTTTAGTACAGCAACAGAGAAGTTACTCAATCCCTGAATTCCCGTTTCCTTGTGGGTAGGCGAGGCAAACCACTGGTAATGTGGGAAGAAACCAAATAACTTTTTGCCTGAATTTTTTTTTCCACATAGAGTAGTTCTGTAGAGTCCCTACAATGAAGCTTTTGTGTTTGTGACAAGTTCAAATGAATGTGCAGTATAAGACCCTTCTTCAGTTAGACCAGAGCCTCTGATAAATGCTGTGGCCTCAGACACCTAGATGGCAACGCATGCATGGTTCATCTCAAAGCCGTGATTGTTGCTGCAGGGATGACATTGGCTGTGAAGCCCCTTTCCTCTTACTCATGGACAGTCAATGGGAGATTTCACTGAGGAGCTAAGAAGTACCTACTCAGTTTGGGGCATTGTTCTGAGCACTTAAAAACTATTGTCTCATTGAATCTTCTCAAGAACACTTTGAGGTAAACCATCACCTGTGCTTTCATTCTGAATCCAAAATACATTACTTACTTGGTTCCAGACACTGTCCTAACTGCTTCATATATACCGAGTGACCTCGTTTAATCCTCACAAACAACCCTATGAGGTAAGATACTATTATTATCATCCCTATCCAACTGTTGAGGAAATGAAGTGTGGGGAGATGAAACCTGCCCAAGGTCACACATTTGGTAATTGGTGACCCTTGGGATTTGAACCCAAGCAATCTGGCCGCAGAAACTACTACTAGCTACCCTGGGCAGTCACCTCCCATTCCCCCTATAGCTTAAAGGAGTTAACTATTTTATTTTATTTTTTGCTCCTGAAACTTTAATCACATAAACACAGCAGCTCTGCCTAAGGTGACCATTGTTGATCCTCAATGTAAACCCAGTGATTGAATTTTCTAGAATATTTAGGTAATTAGAAAAGTAGGAAACTGTGAAGGGTGTTGGCCTTGTACTTAGACACTAGTCATTTATTGGCTATATGGCCTTGGACAAGTTACTTGCATCTTAGAGCTTCAATTTATTCATCAGTAAAATGGGGTAATAATGTGTCTGTCCTGTGGGGAGTAGTGAAGATTCTATGAGGAAACCATATGAAGACCTCATATAATGCCTGAAGTGAGGAAAGACTCCAGTAAGTAGTAGATATTTTTTATTGTTATAGACAAATATTTTGCCATTATAGGAACTGACTTTGTGTAGGTACTCTATTAAACCTGCCTTATAAACATCATTTTAAAAAATCTTCTTCATTTTGTAATTAATCACTTGATGGTATTGTCTAATGAATCTAATGAATGTCAGTCTCTCTTCCTGAGCTATAAACTGCACTAGACTGTAACTTTCACATATATCTTCATGTTGTCCTCTTTTGGTACATGGCCTTACTGGGGGCCTGGGCATGCCGAAGGAACATCTTATGTCCAGTGACTTGAACAAGGTTTGGCCATTTGTAGAATAAAGCATTAAAGGACAGCTCTGGATATAGGGACATCAGTTTAGAAAATCCAGTTGAGGATTTATTCTGTGCCGTTTGGGTCCAGGGTCATCTAATGGGCAGTTTTCTGTTCCAAGTGCGGCTCAAGACTGACTTTATGCAAGTTTGGGTTTAGGCCAGTGTCCCCTGGAACATACCTTCTATGTATTTGCAGTGACTTTTCCCTTTGTTTGGGGGCCCTCAACTGTTGCACCCTACTTAAAATATTCTCCCCCAAAGTGGCCTATCCCTTGTTTCACTTAGTAATTATTTGTATTTGGAAGGAAAAACATTTACATGTTGACAGTTGTTCTCTGAGGGTATGAAGTACATAGCATAGATCTTGGCATAGTTTTTGTTAAAAAAAAAAAAAAAGCAAAAAGAGAAGAAACCTAAAGATAGAGCTAGACTTTTACTTGAAACTGAAAAGATATCCTCTCCCACTCTTCCCCTCATAAACATTATATATACATATATTATAGTGACATTTTTAGTCCATTTTGAAATGTATTGATTTGTTTCCTGTGAGTCATTGTCTGTTTCTTCTATGTTAAAAAACATACTAAATATCAATGTGATGATATAAATATATATGTGTGGGTGGATGGGACGGTGAAGGGAATTTTCCTTTAGATTCTGAGAAGGGAAATAGCTTTCTTCTAGGTTCCCACATCATCAATCAACTCATCACATCCTCAATCTACTTCATTTTCTCCCTCAAAACAAAACCGAATAATCACATCTGGTTTTAAAACTTGAGAAAAACATTTCAGAAAGTTCTGAGACGGTCCATTATTTGGTGGGATCATAGACATTTTTGTAGCCCAATTCTGGATTGACGAGATGTCCAGACGCTATTTCCATTTTGGGCAGTAGAGGGCAGACGTCTCCAGTCCTGCCTTCCTTAAGATTACCCTGGCGACATTATGTTTATGCAAACAGCCTTTGACATAATAGCTTTGAAACAGCTGAAAATTGAATCGTGCCTTGAGGCCAAACATCTAGACCACCACCTTTGTTATATTCATCTGCCACAGTAAATTGGGTTCACCATTGGCTCCGGGAGCTGCTTTTTCCTGGATTCCAGTCCCACAATAACTTTGCGTAGGAGAAAGACAAATGTGACTTCCTTACACAAAATGTTGGCTGGGTTTCATTTCGCAAATTCTTATCTGAGGGACTGGAGATTGCAGTGTGGATTTCTCCAGCCATCTGAAGAAAAGAAAAGAAAAGGAAAACTGGAAACCTAAACCAAATCCATCTAATTCTGGAATCTCTCTGTGTGTTTCCATAGATTTTTAGCTTCCCCACTTAATCTAATTAGGGCTTTGCCTCCCGAAATAAATACCTAATAAAGAATGAACCTATTAAGAGACTAGATTTACTACACACCCGTTTGTGCAAGCGCTCTGCATGTTTCCTTGAAGCGGTAATGCCGATGAAATTGAACGTTGTTTGACTGGATAATGGTCTCCCGCTGTAAGACGGATTATAGAAAATAAACGTCGAGGGGGGAAAGCCAGTCACTTTATTGAATTCCATCGATGATAATGCCGTCACCTGAAATAGCTGCCTGAAAAGAGTGTCAATGGGAGTGAAGCAGCAGCAGCTAGAGCCAATTTGCAACTGGGGAGCAGTTCATTTTCTTGGAAGTAATTTTATTCTGTTATGGGTTCACTGCCCTGGTTTGTGGGGGTTGACAAAAAGTAGATTTTTAAATGAAATCTGTTTGTGGGTATAACAAATGCTTTTCATAGGAGAGCATTTAGACATTGACTAATTGACTGAGTCATTCATTGATCAGTAAACATTTCATGAGGACCTATTGTGTGCTAGACACTATTTGGGAGCTGAGGGGATGCTAATGACCAAAACAGATGTGTTATTTCTCTCATGAAACTTACTGTCTAGTGGAGAATGTAGAATCCATTAGCAAATATTTATTAAACACCTACTTTGCAGCAAGATCATGATCACAAAATAACTACAAAATTGTAACCCATATGAGTATTGTGAAGGCAAGGTGGTGAGGATGCTAGACCAGGATGTATGCCATTCTTTGGAAGAAAAATTTTATGGCTTATCATGTAGTATCCAAGAGACTCCCAGGTCAGTATGGAGATCAGCCTGTTAGAGAGTTTGTTAATATGCTTGTGAATTTGACTAATGGGTTCATAATCACTCAGCAAAGTTTTCTGGGATTCATGGTTCCTTTTCTTGATAGAAATCTATAGTAATTCTCATCTGATTTGCCTTATAGGCTGGATATGTAAGTAAAATAAGAGAATATGCCCCAAAGTGCTTCGTAGTTACTGAAAATAACAAATTATCATGGGCCGATGCTTTCCTAGGGCTTACCCATATGGGTCTTGCATTTCAAGCAGTTTATAGATAAGTGATGAAGTGTATACCACAGATGGTAAGATGTACGGGGAGAGGTCAGGGAAAAGGTAAACCTTGAAGAATGAGTAGGGCTTAGAGAGAGGAGCTGAAATCCTAGGCTAGTCAGCATTTCGGGCTTATGGGATGCTGGTGCAGACATTGGCAGTAGGACACAGTGGGTAGGAGCGGGAGGCTGTCCTAGCAGCTGCAGCTTACGTTCTGGGTGGTGCCACAGGGTCCTCACAGACCATTTGTGAGGCTGACACCTGACATTATGTTGGATGGCACTGCAGAGGCTTTTTGCAAGGTCCTCCTCTGCTCGTTGACATCTACCCTTCTCTTGCTCAGTGTCCTGTTCCTCATGTCTCACCCAGCTATTCCATATTTTCTACCACCCCTCCTCCAGGCCTTCCGTGCTCTTCCAGAACCCTGCTTTCCAAAGGTGTGTCTGGTTGTTAACTGGTGCAAAGACACTGATGGGAGAGCATGGGAACATTTACATTTGATTTCACTTTCCTGAAAAGACAGTGCTTAAAACCACAGCTTCTTAAACATGTGTAATGTATGAACCCCTTTTAAAGGAGAAAAATTCTCTGAACTGTAGAAAAAACAACCCCTATTTGGGAAATTCTGACCTAGTAAACTTTCAACTGCAAATTGTCACTGCAAAAGAGAAGTTTTGGTCTTGTAGTTGGTAAGGACACTTTGTTTTTCTTTTGAAATTATCATTGAAATGAAAACATACGATTGAAAAATGTTTTTGAAACCCTTAGGCCCTTGAGAAAATAGGCCTTTCCTTGCCCATTAAATTAAGCACTGCAGGGGACTCCCTATACCACCAGGGTCTCAGTGCCCCTGTCACTTGCTCCATTTTTTCATTATATGTCTTATGACAGCCAAGTGGCATTTCTTTGATGATTAATGATGCTGGGGTTTCTTACCAATCCTCATACTAGCTCCTTGTGAGGACCCAAGAAGGACCAGTTTCCTGAACTCCTGTTCAAAAGTACTGTTGCAGTCAGGATCAGTTCCACATTTAGCTGATGGAGAACTAGCCCTCTCTAGAAGTTTCTTGTAAAGTCTCAGAGATTCAGCTTTATCATCTCCCTCAGCATTCATGTCTTTTTCAGGCCTCATGGAGAAATCTGGCCAGAGGAGACAGGCGGTTGGAGAAAATGTCTTAGATTTGGGGGCATGGTTTTGGTAAGCTCAAGAGAGCATCTTCATCTTTGAATGATTTCAAGCTTATTTTCTATGAATTGTATAGTCTTTGCCTATTTTTCCTTTGGTAGTCAGATTCTTTACCACTGAGGAAGCTCTATCATATATGAATACAATATGCTATTTTACATCTTTTTGCTTAGTATATATTTGATCTATTCACATAATTATATAAAGTTACCTCTTTAATTTTAGCCACTTCATACTATATTCTACTTTGTTATGTCTATATTTTGGGCAGCAGGAAAGGAAAAAGAGATTGGAAAAAAGGGCAAAGATAGAGCATAAGAAACAAAGGAGTGGGACTTCCTTGTGGTTCAGTGGCTAAGACTCTGTGCTCCTAATGCAGGGGGCCTGGTTTGATCCCTTGCTGGGGGAACTAGATCCCACATGCTACAACTAAGAGTTTGCATGCCCCAACTAAAGATCCTGCATGCTGCAACGAGGACCTATCGCAGGCAAATAAATAAATAAATAAAATGTTAAAATAAAAAACCAGCGGAGAATTTGAGGGACAAAAAAGAGAAAAGAAAGATGTTTCCTCATAGTAACATCAAAAAGGACATTAGGTAGTGGGACTAATATATTGAATGTTTTCTGTACACCAGGTGATTTACGCTGCATCCTGCTATATAGTGTGGAGGAATCTCCACCTACAAAATCAGATATGGGATGTGTGTGTGTGTGTGTGTGTGTGTCTGTGTCTGTGTCTGTGTCTGTGTGTTTTAGTTGCTCAGTTGTGTTTGACTCTGTGACTCCACTAGGCTCCTGTGTCCATGGAATTCTCCAGGCAAGAATACTGGAGTGGGTAGCCATTCCCTTCTCCCAAGGGATTTTCCTGACCTAGGAATTGAATCTGAGTCTTGTGCATTGCAGGCAGATTCTTTACAGTCTGAGCCACCACCCTTGCATCCTGACGGTTGGAAGGAAATCCAGCTTGAATCACTGTGGGTGTTCCTTTAAACCTTGCCTGCTGCTCCCTGACCCCTACCTAGATGTCTATTTGCCAAGGTTCTAGGCTTTTCCTTAATGCAAGATAGGCGTGGTGCAGTAGATCTGCCTTGAAGACCCCTTTAGAATATGATGAGAGGGTTTGGATATCTAATTTTCTCACAGGTTTTTAAAAATATCTTTTGAATAGGTAGTACTTGCCCGTGGTTCAGAATTCAAAAGATATATCTTGAAGAGCCACTCTCCCTCCCTTATTCCCCAACCACCCAGTTCTCCCCAGAGGCAACCACTATTAGCTGTTTCTTTTGTTACCTGCTAGAAATATTCTGTGCATGTATAATAATTGTCTTTGTGGCTGTTTGGTCACTAAGTCAGGACCAGCTCTTTGCGACCCCATGAATGGCAGCCCATTAGGCTCCTCTGTCCTTGGGATTTTCCAGGCAAGAATACTGGAGTGCTTTGCCATTTCTTTCTCCAGGGGATCTTCCCGACCCAGGGATCAAACCCACATCTCCTGCATCTCCTGCATTAGCAGGCAGATTCTTTACCACTGAGCCACTAGGGAAGCTCTATCATATATGAATACAATATGCTATTTTACATCTTTTTGCTTAGTATATATTTGATCTATTCACATAATTATATAAAGTTACCTCTTTAATTTTAGCCACTTCATACTATATTCTACTTTATGCATTCACCATAATTCCTTTTACCAGCCCTCTTTTGATGGACATTCAGAATGTTTCCATTTTTTTCTAATATAAACAATGATACGATAACAATCCTGGGTATTGTGTACAAGTTCAGGTAAATTTCATGATAAATCATTAGACTTTAATTATTAAGTTGGAGGCTGTATGTATTTAAAATTTTGGTAAACATTACCAAATTGCCTTTCTCAGAGGTTAAGTCAGTTCACTTTCCATCAATAAGGTGTTAAAAGCATCTATTTTCCTACCTTCAATATAAGTAGTATAGTTTTTTTTTTTATCTTTGTCAATCTGATAGCTAAAAGATGGTTTCTCAGTATAGTTTTTAGTGTTCATTTCTCTTGTTATGGGGAAGTTGAATATGCTTAAAATTGTTTTAGCTTATTTTCTATGAATTGTATAGTCTTTGCCTATTTTTCCTTTGGTAGTTGGATTTTTCTTATTGATTTCTAAAGACTCTTTTTGTATTAATGAAAATAGCTTTTGTCCTATGATATGCATTACAATCTAGTTTTCCTCAAGTTTGTCATTTATCTTTGATTTTTCCCCCTGACATTTTGTTTCATGCAAAATTCTGTGGAGTAAAATTCATCCATACATCTTTTTAGCTTCTGAATTTTACATAGAAATTAAAATTATAGCATAAATTATAACATTTTCCCAGTGTTTTCTTCTAGAATCATTATGGTTTCATATTTTGCACTTTAATCTTTCGTTTATCTGGAATGCATATTGGTGTGAGTTAGGAATCAAAAATCATTTATTTTCCTAGCTGATTATTTTGTTTTCCAATACAGTTTTACTTATTTTGCAGTTCTTTAACAAAACAAATTAGAATTCTTTGAAATATATGCTGTTTCTGAATTCTGCTTGCAGAATCTAAATGGGAATAGTTGGCAGATAGCTTGATACCCCAGGTACACAAGTAATGAATAACTGCCATTGAAAAGTCAGGAAATGAGTCCCAGAGGCAGGAGTTGGGAAGAAGTCTACGTTCATTCCTTAACCCCTTTCGGGGACATTTATAGCCTTGAGAAGAAAGGGTTAGCTTTAGTGTTAACACTCTTGGGGCCAAACCTTGGCAGCAAGTGAAAACCTACTTAGAATTGATAGTAAATAAGGTATAATGAGCCCATGTTAAAAATATACTTTGCTATCATGTAGGAAGGTTATTTGGTTTATAATGGCTTTTTTCCTACTATAAATTATTTCCCAATATTTCTAAGGAATTTTTTTTCACAAAAATAGAAAGGTGATTTTTATCTCTAGAGGCACTGTTTCCTTTTTGTTTTTCCCCATAGAGTGATTTACTGTACTGGTTGCATTTTTTCCATAGTAAACTCCATTATACTGAATTTCTTTGTCCTATGTCACAGTCACAAATCATTTATCTTGGTTATTTTTGGGTAAAGATACTTTCCAATAAGAGATATAATCATTCCATCACGTATTCCCCCCTGTCCTTGTCTCTCTCTGGGCCAATGTCTCCATGAGATTCTTGGATCATCAATCAATTTTTGACTGGCCAATTCATTGAAGCAAAGCATTATCCAGTACTTTTGGTTGAGTTGACAGGACATTTGGTATAGTATGGATGCAGTAAAAGTATCTTTCAACAGATAGAACTCAAATCTTCATTGAGAATGCATTGATCTTAACATCTTTCAATGGAAAATACGTGTGACAAGGGAGCCATCTGAGGTAAATACTTATCAGGAATTCTCACTTGGGAAAAGATCATGTTCTCTAGGTCAGTTCTAAAAATTAGTGGGTGTAAAAAGTACCTGGGGAGTTTGTTAACCATGCAGATTCCTGGACCCTCCTCTCCCCCTGCAGGGTTCATGACTTAAGTTTAAGATGATTCCTGGGAATTTATTTGTTAGCAGACTCCTCAGGTGATTCTGATGTAAGCTGCCCACAGAAAACACTTTGAAGTTCTTAACCAAAATACAACTGACTCTTGAACAACATAGGGGATTATGGGTACTGACATTCCACACAGTCAAAAATCTTTGTATAACTTAAAGTTGCCCTTTGCTATACATGGTTTTCTCCAGCTGTGGTTCCTCTGTATCTGAGATTCCACATCTGTGGTTGCAACCATCTTTGGATCATGCAGTATTTACTATTGAGAAAATTTCACTTATAAGTAGACCCAACATCAAACTTATGTGGTTCAAGTGTACATTTATTAGGTAGTGCTGGTTTCCAGCACAGTAGGTGGGAGGCCAGATTTGACTTTGGACTTCCTCCTTCATGTTCTCTCTGTACTTTTCTCCTCTTGGTCTGCACTCTTCTATCATCTTCAATTCCACCTCACCCCAAGTGCTCTAGGCCTCTACTTGGCAGTATGTCTTTGGGTCTCATCTGCTTGCCATGGCCCATCTCCTTACGAAAATAGACTGATTTGTTTTCCATCACCTGAGATTCCTGAGAGGCAACAGAATGGCTAGTTGCAGTGAACTAATAATTTTAGGTCGACCAACAACCTTTTTGGAATTCCAAACCTGTTAATTCAGTCAGCATTTTTCAAGAGCCTGCTTGGGATAAGAAGATGAAGCACACAGCCACTACCTTCAAGGGGTTCATGGTCTAGAGCAGGAGTCAGCAATTTTTTTTTCTGTAAAACGCCAAATAGTAAATATTTTAGGCTTTGTATACCACATGGGTTCTGTTCAGTTCAGTTCAGTCACTCAGTCGTGTCCGACTCTGCAACCCCATGAACCGCAGCATGCCAGGCCTCCCTGTCCATCACCAACTCCCAGAGTTTACCCAAATTCATGTCCATTGAGTGGGTGATGCCATCCAACCATTTCATCCTCTGTTGTCCCCTTCTCCTCCTGCCCTCAATCTTTCCCAGCATCAGGGTCTTTTCCAATGACTCACCTCTTCACATCAGGTGGCAAAAGTATTGGAGTTTCAGCTTCAACATCAGTCCTTCCAATGAACACCCAAGACTGATCTCCTTTAGGATGGACTGGTTGTTCTCCTTGCAGTCCAAGGGACTCTCAAGAGTCTTCTCTAACACCACAGTTCAAAAGCATCAATTCTTCAGCGCTCAGCTTTCTTTCTAGTCCAACTCTCACATCCATACATGACCACTGGAAAAACCATAGCCTTGACTAGATGGACCTTTGTTGGCAAAGTAATGTCTCTGCTTTTTAATATGCTGTGTAGGTTGGTCATAACTTTCCTTCCAAGGGGTAAATACCTTTTAATTTCATGGCTACAATCACCATCTGCAGTGATTTTGGAGCCCCCCAAAATAAAGTCTGCCACTGTTTCCACTGTTTCCCCATCTTTTTGCCATGAAGTGATGGTTACAACTACTTAACTTTGCTATTATAGTGTGAAAGCAACCATGGACAATACAATAGTCTGTGTCTGTGTTCTAATAGGGCTTTCCCAATGGCTCAGAGGGTAAAGAATCTGCCTGCAATGCAGGAGACACAGGAGACATGGGTTTGATCCCTGGGTCAGGAAGATTCCCTGGAGAAGGAAATGGCAACTCACTCCAGTATTCTTGCCTGAAAAATCCCATGGACAGAGGAGCCTGGTGGGCTACAGTCCATGGGTTTGCAGAGTCAGACAAGACTAAGCATGGCATAATGTTGTAATAAAATTTTATTTACAAAAATAGTCTCTGGTCTATAGGGTATGGGCAAGCAATCAATGACATGCATTGTGATTTAATACTGAAATCGAAACTAGTGCCAGGGCTAGCAGTTGTGCTTCATCTCAGGAGTCAGCTCTGGTCAGTTGGTAGTGACTGCCTAGAGCATTCTGTTCATTCATTCGTGCACTCAACAAATATTTACTTATTTAGTGCTCTATGCCAGGTTTAGTGGAACAAACTGCTATTATTTATTAACTGTATTTTCCATGGGTAAGGGAGTTGCAGCACTGGGGCTATGTATTTGCCATTCGTGTGCTATGTCTTAAGAATACAGAAATGAATAAGGAATATTCCACATGTATAAGCCCATAGATTCAATGAACTCAACAGTTGAACTAATGTAGTAAAGTACTATTATACTCCTTTTACAGAAGTTAAAGGGATGCTAAGAAATGTACTAAAGATCACCAAGCTAGGGAGCTATGGAAAAGCATTTTAGCCCATGTCTCCTGCTCATAAATCTAAGAACTTTTTAACTACATCCAAGCTGTTTTTAATAACAATGATTTATAGTACAGAGTTCATGGTTTGAACTGTAGTGTAAACCAGAGGTCAATGACCTTTTAAGAAGTGGCTTGCCAAAATTCCGGTCCCTTTCCTTCTGACGTGCCTAGACAAGGTCAGCATTGGAACAGTTCTTGACCACCTTGTTCTCAAGGGGTATGAGAAACAGGGTTGTTGAGCTTTTGCTGTTTCTGTGTGTGTGTGTGTGTGTGTGTGTGTGTGTGTGTGTTTGTGGATGTGCGTGTAACCGTACCGAAACCAGGGCCCACATAGTCCAGTCTCAGAGTTGTGTTGTAAAGAACTTAGTAACAATAACAACAGAACCCCAAACAACCTAAGTTTCTTATTTAAATTGCTCAAACATAAAGAAGGGTATACATGTACCGCAAAAGCTCTGTTAAAGATACAGTCTTATCTACTCATCTAATTGCCTCAAACCTTTTGACCTCTCCTTTTCTATAATTTTATAAAATTCCCAGAAAAACTTCACCTCCATTTCTAGCCTCTGTGCCCTTTGTCGATCTAGCCTTCCCCACTTCTATCACAGAATCTAAAGAACTAGTCTGATTATAGCAGAATGTGTCTCAAAGAGCTGGGGAGTAAAAGAAATGAAGTGAGCAAAGCCAGACATTTTTGGGAGCAAAGGGGATGGAAAAGCCTGGAAATATTAGAAAATGCATGCATACCTGTATATATTTCTATTCCTTTCTATCATCTCTCTCTCTACTGATCTCTCTCTACCTCTCTGTGTCTCTGTCTCTACTGAGGGGCTTGAGAATCAAAGGAACATGGAGCTGGAGTCCTAAAGGTATCATACCCAAGTCCTGCATCACATCTGAATTTCCACTTTTGTTAGCCAGTAAAATTTCTTATTGTTCAAGCTTGTTGGAGTTAGATGTGTGTTACTTGTGGCTAAAAAGGTTCTAATTATTTTAAGCTGTAATCAAATGTCAGGTGTCACCTTTTACCTCTCTTCTCTACCCATATTTCTCAGTCTACTCCCTATTTATAATTCTTCTGTGGTGGTCCCTTTTTTCTCTCTTTGCAATATCTTATTTTCTGGACTTGCTTTCTTCATATTTTTAGAAATTGCCTTAATCTGAGGAAAAAAATGTAATATACGGATTCAGTGAACATTCTCGTGACAGACATGAAATGTCTTTCCTCACATATTTTAATAAGGCTGGTTTATGCTCATCAGGCAGGTCCACAGAAAGCCTTCCTGAGCACTCAGTGTAGAGTTGTCCTTCCTGCAAGTCTTCCTGTTCCATTGCTTGGTTTTATTCATAGCCAAATTATATTTTCATCATTAACCAATTATAGCACCAATTAGTTCATTTGCAAATCTGTTTCCATCTCTGTCAGTCCTCTCCTACACAGCAGACTGTGAGTTCAAAAAGAGCCTTCTTATTTACCCTATTGACTAGAATATAATATGTGCTCAATAAATATTTGTTGGAAAAATGAATGAAAAAATGTGTTATAATTCTCAGAGCTGCTTATAGTTTTATAGGTAATAATGCCTTGTTACAAAGAAATTTCTAATCATGAGAAATCTATGCAGAAGATATTTTTGTCATGAGACCTTCTTGGTGAACCTTTAATCGAATAGGCAGATGGGTGGAGGATATTGCTAGTGGTGTTCTGTGGATATTAATACTACGGTTTGTTGTACCTCTGCAAATCTCAGGAGGCTTTGGACCACCTTGCAGTTGTGTATTAAACACATATGTATTTCACATATGTGCTGTTCCTTGGAGGAAGTTCAGAGGTTTCAGCATATAGTTAGTGGGATCCATGGTCTTCCATGTATTCAAAACTGCAGCTTTCCAGAGCCTTATACTTGTATCTAGAATCTTTTGTTAACATTCTGCAGGATTCTCATCTTTCTGGGTTTTCAGAGAAGTCAGAAAAAGGATAGCTGAAATAGTAGGAGGATGACTCTTTTCTTTCCTCTCTGTGTTTGCAAGTTGTCCATAATGTGCTCAAAGTGCTTGCATCTCATTTTTTTCAAAAAAGAAATCTTTAAAAATGTTTATAATAATGATATATATATATATTATTAAATAAAACCCTGCATTGGTGGAAGTATAAGTTGAAATTCTCTTAATCCATACTTCAGAGGTTTACTCCTAGTACTTTGGTGTATATCCTTCCCAACATTGACTACACATGTTAATAAACTTGTATTATAATTTTTATAATGAAAGATAATAATAATGGACAATGGAGAAATTGCCTGTTGAATGAGTGAATGGAAGAATTCTTATTTTTGTGGTCACTTCTGATTTCCAATTCTAAATGCCTTCAGCTGGAATCATGGCAACTACAACTGCAACTATATGTGTCATTGCTTACTGATATTTTACTCAGTGCTTTGCATGCTTCGTTTTAAGCCTCACAAGAATCCTGTGATTCTATTATAATTAAAAAAATTTAAACTTTATTGTTAAAATTTTTTTATTTTATGATTATTTTTTTATTGAGGTAAAGTTGATGTTCTAATTTTTTATTAACAGATTAGGAAACCGAGGTACAGAGAAAAGAATGAACCTGCTTGAGTTAAGCCACAGATTCAAGGCTTGCCGGCAGCAGGGTCCACCCTCTTAGTTTTTCATCCCAACTCTTGCAGGGTATCAAGATGATACAGGAATAGTGTTTGAGAAGAAAAAGGCAATATTTGGCTCTCTCTGAGTTCTTTCCTTGTGTGAGGTCATGAAGTACAGTTCTCTTAACCTCTGCCCTTATCCCTATGCCCTGTAGTTGAGGAAGGAATGGATTGAACTTGATGCGAATGATATTAATCCAGCTTCCTCCAAACGATAGTCCAGAATACCCCTAAGGTATAAAACTGAACTGTGCATCTCTGAAATTCTCATATCAAATTACTTTTAAAATAGCTATGTTAATGCCTTCCACAGCACAGGAACTTTCCAAGCTGAAGTGGGACCTGCAGTTAGGTCAGGGAGAAGGAAGTTAATGACGTGTTATGGTAGCCAGTGGAAGCTGGGACTTCTGTTCTGGTTATTCCTGATAATAATAATGATGATAATAAATGAAGTATATTTGTTGGATTTCAGTGAAGTATTAATTACAGGATGAACCTGAAAGAAGACATCGTTTTTCTAACAAAGCCATTAATATATGAATGGTGATCACTGAATACCTGTTCATTGACTACACTCTGAACAGGTATTTACTCTGGTATGAGTAAACAGAGGGAGCTTCTCAATTATGCTCTGTGAAGGCTGGTGAGCAGGGCAGTTCCAGGGTGAGAACCTCATGAATAAGAGGTACTGTCTCAAAATGCCACTCTTAGGCAGTTAAAGTCCTGGGTGTTCATGTATCAGCAATTTGAGAATTTCATAGCATGTAGCACCCTTTGAAAGTATCTTGTTCAGATCCTTTAGTTCAGTTCAGTTCAGTTCAGTCACTCAGTCGTGTCAGACTCTTTGCGACCCCATGAATCGCAGCACGCCAGGCCTCCCTGTCCATCACCAACTCCTGGAGTCTACCCAAACCCATGTCCATCGAGTCGGTGGTGCCATCCAGTCATCTCATCCTCTGTCGTCCCCTTCTCCTCCTTTCCCCAGTCCTTCCCAGCATTAGGGTCTTTTCTAATGAGTCAACTCTTCACATGAGGTGGCCAAAGTATTGGAGTTTCAGCTTCAACACCAGTCCTTCCAATGAACACCCAGGACTTTAGATAAGTAATCTGAGGCCAAAAGGAACATATTACTTGCCCAAGCTCATATAGTTACAGGGTCTATATGCCAAATATCCAGACCTTCACCATGTACCTTTTCATCTATTCTGTGCTGCCTCCTTAGGATTTGGTCTGTAAATTGTCTTGCTTCAATGGAAAATACATTGTTTATAGTACATCCTTCCTGGATGATTGATTCTCACCTTTCACTGCCCCAGAAATATTTTATTACTTTGAAAATTATAGATAACAGGTAGTGAAGCAAAATAATTCATATTTTATTGATATGCAAATAAATTCTATTCAGTGGAGGGAGAAGCCTCTCCTGTATGCCTCACCCCATGAAAAAGTCAGTTTTGTATCCATTTCTACATTTACTTTAGCATTTTTTTAAATAACACAAATTTGTGCTTCTTCAAATTTTCCTTTGAACTGGTTATATCATCTACCTTGTTTGCTCACTTAAGTAATGAGTTAAATGATAAATAAAAATTAACATGTCTTATTTTATGTGTACATGGGTCATTATTTTACCTTTTTTTTGCTGGAAATTATCTGTAAATACAATCTTTATAGTTTGGTACATATCTAAGAAGCATTGTTTACTAAATATCTTTCTTGAAATTAATTCACTTTAAAATAATCTACTTTAGAAGGACATTGATATTCATGCTATAAATGCAAACCATTGGACATAAATAGGAGTTAAATATAAAAATGAATACAATGAAAATGGAGCAATACTATTGAGTTCTAATTAGAAACTGTGATTTGTGAAAGACTCTGAACCCAAACTTGTTTTATCTCTGTTATAAAGGGATATTAGTAAGAATTAAGGACACACTAGCATGAAAGTGAGTCCTTCCCCTTATGCTGGCTTTGTTAGGAGAATGGAAAGAAAATGAGAATGAAATAAACTTTGTTACAGTGACAGTCAATGTAATTTAGTGCCATGTTTATGTACCATCTAAAATCATCTGCCACACTACCTAAAGGCATTTTGAGTCCACAGGGAGGGCTATGTGTTTACATTTTAGGAAACAGTGCTTTAGATAATTAGCTTTTTTGCTAATCTTATAGATGGAGACAAAGAATGCTTGTTTCATCCACAGTTGCATATGATAAAAAAAGTTGCTTATAGTTAAGAACTAGAATGCATTTTATAGTAGCATCCTTTTATCTAAAATGTTAACTAGCAAAAGCATATCCATAAAAATGAAAGTGAAAATGATCTCTAAGTTTCTGTGACAAAGGCTCGTTATTTTATTCTGCAGAACTAGCTACATTCATGCTTTTACACAGATACAGTAAATATGAAATAAAGGCGGATTAAAAGCAGGTTCCATTGACATCACGGTGACAACAAAATTCAAACGGACAAGTCCTGTGAAAGCAGAGTAGTCTGGACCATTGAGTGCAGGAGCAGACAACACTACACACATCAACTAATTTCTTAGATCTTGTCCATGTTACCAAAGTCTAGAATGTATAGAATTCACAAATCTTTAGCTCCAATTCAGAGTTCTTTCCTCAGCTCCTTATCTACACTTTCCACAGCCTCACTGTGGGTATCCCACAGATGTCTAAAACCCAAGAAGTTTAGAAACCAGCTATTTGCCTTCTATCCCAATCATGTTCTTTTTCTAAATTCCTTAGTGAATGGCATGCCTGTCCTTCCTGTTCCTCTAGCCAGGCAGCTGAGTTCATTTTCTGACCATTCAGGTATGACCTAAGTTAAGTCCCTTATGATTATACAGTGGAAGTGAGAAATAGATTTAAGGGACTAGATCTGATAGACAGAGTGCCTGATGAACTATGGACAGAGGTTCGTGACATTGTATAGGAGACAGGGATCAAGACCATCCCCATGGAAAAGAAATGCAAAAAAGCAAAATGGCTGTCTGAGGAGGCCTTACAAATAGCTGGGAAAAGAAGAGAAGCGAAAAGCAAAGGAGAAAAGGAGAGATATTCCCATCTGAATGCAGAGTTCCAAAGAATAGCTAGGAGAGATAAGAAAGCCTTCCTCAGCGATCAATGCAAAGAAATAGAGGAAAACAACAGAATGGGAAAGACTACAGATCTCTTCAAGAAAAGTAGAGATACCAAGGGAACATTTCATGCAAAGATGGGCTCGATAAAGGACAGAAATGGTATGGACCTAACAGAAGCAGAAGATATCAAGAAGAGGTGGCAAGAATACACAGAAGACCTGTACAAAAAAGATCTTCATGACCCAGATAATCACGATGGTGTGATCACTCACCTGGAGCCAGACATCCTGGAATGTGAAGTCAAGTGGGCCTTAGAAAGCCTCACTATGAATAAAGCTAGTGGAGGTGATGGAATTCCAGTTCAGCTATTTCAAATCCTGAAAGATGATGCTGTGAAAGTGCTGCACTCAATATGCCAGCAAATCTGGAAAACTCAGCAGTGGCCACAGGACTGGAAAAGGTCAGTTTTCATTCCAATCCCAAAGAAAGGCAATGCCAAAGAATGCTCAAACTACTGCACAATTGCACTCATCTCACACGCTAGTAAAGTAATGCTCAAAATTCTCCAAGCCAGGCTTCAGCAATACGTGAACCGTGAACTTCCAGGTGTTCAATCTGGTTTTAGAAAAGGCAGAGGAACCAGAGATCAAATTGCCAATATCCGCTGGATCATCGAAAAAGCAAGAGAGTTCCAGAAAAACATCTATTTCTGCTTTATTGACTGTGCCAAAGCCTTTGTGTGTATCACAATAAACTGTGGAAAATTCTGAAAGAGATGGGAATACCAGACGATCTGACCTGTCTCTTGAGAAACCTGTATGCAGGTCAGGAAGCAACAGTTAGAACTGGACATGGAACAACAGACTGGTTCCAAATAGGAAAAGGAGTACATCAAGGATGTATATTGTCACCCTGCTTATTTAACTTATATGCAGAGTACATCATGAGGAATGCTGGGCTGGAAGAAACACAAGCTGGAATCAAGATTGCCGGGAGAAATATCAATAACCTCAGATATGCAGATGACACCGACCTTATGGCAGAAAGTGAAGAAGAACTAAAGAGCCCCTTGATGAAAGTGAAAGAGGAGAGTGAAAAAGTTGGCTTAAAGCTCAACGTTCAGAAAACTAAGATCATGGCATCTGTTCCCATCACTTCATGGGAAATAGATAGAGAAACAGTGGAAACAGTGTCAGACTTTATTTTGGGGGGCTCCAAAATCACTGCTGATGGTGATTGCAGCGATGAAATTAAAAGATGCTTACTCCTTGGAAGGAAGGTTATGACCAACCTAGATAGAATATTTAAAAGCAGAGACATTACTTTGCCAACAAAAGTCCGTCTAGTCAAGGCTATGGTTTTTCCAGTAGTCATGTATGGATGTGAGAGTTGGACGGTGAAGAAAGCTGAGCACAGAAGAACTGATGCTTTTGAACTGTGGTGTTGGAGAAGACTCTTGAGAGTCCCTTGGACTGCAGGGAGATCCAACCAGTCCATCCTAAAGGAGATCAGTCCTGGTGTTCATTGGAAGGACTGATGTTGAAACTGAAACTCCAATACTTTGGCCACCTGATGTGAAGAGTTGACTCACTGGAAAAGACCCTAATGCTGGGAAGGATTGGGGGCAGGAGGAGAAGAGGACGACAGAGGATGAGATGGTTGGATGGCATCACCGACTCGATGGACATGACTTTGGGTAAACTCCGGGAGTTGGTGATGGACAGGGAGGCCTGGCATGCTGTGATTCATGGGGTCGCAAAGAGTCGGACACGACTGAGCAACTGAACTGAACTGAACTCCCCTTTCATCGTAGTCAATTAATTATCAGGTTCTTTGGAGCACATTGCTTTGAATTTTTGCAACTTATTTCTTTTTCTATTGCCATTATTTATGCTAGTAAGTATCTTCTCCTATCCAGACATCTTCAACATCTTCCTAACTGGTCTCTCTGCCTTTCTGTTCTCTTGTCCACCTCAAATCTCTTCTGCATATTCCAGGGAATAAGTTTTATAAAGTGAAAGTCTGCCTAAAGTTTAATTTGCTCTACATTGTAATCAGAATGAGGTCTGGATCACTTATGAAAGTTATATGGTCCTTCATGGTCTGATCCTGCTTCCTTCTCTAGACTTTATTTATTGACAGCTCCTCTCCCCAGCACTTTTATGTTCCCCATCCACCAGCATCTGCATTGCTATACTCTGTCTTGGGTCTGTTTTGATAAAATGAGTTACTCATGTTTCTATCTTCACTTGTGCCCTCACCCCACCCCCTCTTTTCTACTCAGGGACATTATTTCAACAATTGTCCCCTCTTTTACCTGCAGCCTCAGTCTCTTCCTTGTATTGAGTCATTCCCATCAGCATTTAAATGTGTTGTTATTTTTTTGCATCTTCAAAAATCTTTTTCTTGATTCTATGTTTCATGCTAACTGTGACTCCTTTTCTTTGCCCCTTTGTACTTCATTTCTCTTCTGTTTCTGTTAAGGTATCCAAGCTACCTCCATACTGCTTAATTGAATGGTTATATTTCCAGAGCATGTGTTACGTGGCCTATCAGCAGCTTTAATGTAGCTAATCACTTTTACCTTGATATAATTGGATACTTCCCTCTTCTGGATACACTGTCTTCCTCTGGCTTCCAGAACACCAAACACTTGCTTGGTTTTCCTCCTACTTCACTGGTTTCTGAGTCTAAATCTCCATTCTTATTTCTCCTTTTCCTGACTTCTGAATATTGGAATGCCCCCAGGGACTTGTCCTTAGTCTTCCTCTTTTTTCCTTCTTCAATTATTCACTTGGAGAGTTTGGCTATTGCCTGGCTTTAAATACCATCTCTATGCTGATGACTTTCCAATGTATATTTTGAGCCAGAGTTCTTCCCTGAACCCCAGATTCATCCATTCTACAGCCTACTTAGTTTTGGTTATATGATGGGCATCTTACACTCAACTTTTCCAAAACTGAATTCCTGATTTTCCTTTCAACCTCCACCCCAAACCAGCTTCATGTGCTAGCATCCCCATCCTTCCATGTGCTCAAGCCCAACGCTTGGAGACATACTTAATACTTTTGTCTCTCACATTCCACAACGAATCTGTCAGGAAATGTTGTGGACTTGGGCTTCCAAATATATCCAGAATTCAGCCACTCATCCCTGCTCCTGTTGCTGCTGCTCTAGCCACTATTGTCCCTAGCTTGAACACTCAGTAACTTCCTAACAGGTCTCTCTGACCCTTTCCTTTTGGTGCCTTTGCTGTTCACTCTGTCTAGAATACCTATTGCTCAACTACATGACAAACTGCTTTGTCTCCTTTAGGTCTTTGCTCAGATGTCGTCTTCTTCATGAGGCTCACCCTGACCACACTAGGTAAAGCTATTTCTTTTTCCCTTCCCCTTCATAAGGAACACTCTGTATCCCAGTTACTTTACTCTATTTTCCTTTCCTTGACTACGTGGACCTTTGTCAGCAAAGTGATATCTCTATTTTTTAATATACTATCTAGGTTTGTCATAGTTTTCTTTCCAATGTCTTAATTTTATGACTGTAGTCACTGTCCACAGTGATTTTGGAGCTCAAGAAGATAAAATCTGTCACTGCTTTTGAGAGTTCCTTGGACTGCAAAAATATCAAACAAGTCAACCCTAAAGGAAATCAACTCTGAATATTCACTGGGAAAGAGTGAAGGCAAAAGGAGAAGGGGGTGGCAGATGATGAGATGGTTAGATAGCATCACAGACGGACATGAATTTGAATAAACTCTGGGAGACAGTGGAGGACAGAGGAGCCTGGTGTGCAGCAGTCCATGGGGTCATAGAGTCAGACTCAAGTTAGCAACCAAACAACAATTTTCTTTTCCTTAGAACTGAGCCCTTTGATACATATTAAACATTAACTCATCTATTGTATTTATTTTTTATTCTTAGTCACCCCACATCAGGGAGAATTGCCTATAATGGGGCACAGTGCAGTATAGTCATACTCTCCCTCTGCTTGCCCTGACTCGTGGAGGGGATGCCATGCTCATGGACAATGGATTAGTGGGCTTGGACTTAGGTTCCTCTTACCTTCCAGACCATGGTCCCAGGATTGTTGAAGTGCAGACCCCTGAAAGTGGGTCAGGGTAGTAAGGTAAGGAATCCATGTTCTTGGACTTGTGTCCTTGAACAAATTCATTGACTTCTTAGTCCTTGTTTTTCCAGCTTAAGAATTCTCTCTTTAGACAAGTCTCTCTAAAGTTTGCAAGTCTAAACGTTCCTTCAGTTCTTATGTTGATAAACAAATTGAAGAAGTATATCAAGAAATATATATAACATAGCAGATAGAAGTGTAGGCTCTGGTATTTGGCTGCTTGGATTCTAATCCAGGTACTACCACTTATACATTGTGTGGCTTTGAACTTCATCCCTCTCTACCATTGAATGCCATCCCTTCTGTCCCTTCTATAAAATAAGCCCAATAACAATACCTATTACCAGAGATAGATCATCTTAATTTGGTGTTTAAAGATTGGGAGTGGGAGATATGGGTGGAGACATTGAGGAAAGACCCCAAGAAAGGAGTCTTTCCTAACCAGAAGTGTCTGTATCTATGGGAAAGTAAGAAGAACTGCAATCTATTGATTAAATGAGTTAGCTTGGGATTGACTAATTGGACCCTGCTCAGCAAATGCTACTTCAATAAATAGTTGAATGAGCATTCTAGAAAATAATTCTGTACCTGCATCCTAGGACCCTGTGAAGTTGAATTAGATATCTAGGTAGGAAAGCAATTTGAATTGATACAGCCCTTTCTCTCTAAGTATATCAAAGTACATACAGTCAGTTCTGGTTTATATGTGTGTGATTAGCTATGGTAGGTTTTAAATGTCCTGATCCTCGTGGGCTGCTCTCTATGGGGTCGCACAGAGTCAGACACGACTGAAGCGACTTAGCAGCAGCAGCAGCAGCAGCAGCAGCAGCTGTCTTTGCAGTGCATGTCAGTTTGGTTTTGGGGCTACCCTCTTTGTTCTCAGGTTGGGAGTAGGGGTGAAGACACAGTAAGGCAATGCAAACTCATTTAGAAATAGTTTAGAAATAATGATGAAGATAAAAAAAAGTACGAAAATAAATCCGGAGTGTTCCAAAGCAAAATGAAAATGAGTTTTGTACTATCTGTTCTTTTACACTGTTTACATACCTTCTTTACCCTTCTCACAGTGTGAATAATTACTGTGGGGAAGCGGAGGGAACATGGAATTTAGACTTGGGATACATCTAGGTTGGAGCTGAAGTTCCTCTACTTTATAGCTGTGTCCTCTTGCTTGCGCGCATGCTAAGTTGCTTCAGTTGTATCTGACTCTGTGAGACCCCATGGACTGTCACCTGCTAGGCTCCTCTGTCCATGGGATTCTCCAGGCACTGGAGTGGGTAGCCATGCCCTTCTCCAGGGGATCTTCCCCATCCAGGGACTGAACCTCTGGCTTCTGTAGCTCCTACATTGCAGGCAGATTCTTTACCCTTGAGCCACCAGGAGGCCCCTGTGTGCTCTTAGCAAGTCCATAAAATTCTTTGCATCTCAGTTCCCTTATCTTGAAATATAGATGTTATTGACTGAAATTCATAGGTTGAAACTCTAACCTTTAATAGGGCTGTATTTGAAGATAGGTCCTTTAAATAGCTAATTAAGGATAATTGAAGTCATAAGGATGGGGACTTTATCCAATAGCACTGGTGTCTTTACAAGAAGAGGAAGAGATATCAAGGTGTGTGCACTCTAAGGAAAGGCCATGTGAGAAATTATACATCTGTCATGTAAAACTGCAGAAGGCTGCTATCTACAAGGCAAGGAAAGAGACCTCACCAGAAACCAACTCTGCTGGCACCTTGAATCTTGAAGTTGGAGCCTCCAGAACTGTAAGAAAATAAATTTCTGTTATTTAAGCCAGCAAAGCTGTTTTATTCTGTCATGGCAGCCTGGTCAAGCTAATGCAGTAAGTAATAATGCTGCTGCTGCTGCTTGTGATAAGAGTCATAATGATGCCATCATTAGCAGAAGAAGCATAGTGTAAGGATTAAGAGTTAAGTTTCTCAAGGCAGGCTTAGATGGACTCATCATATCTCTGACTCTTACTGCCTCTATAATTAGATTTTCAACCTGTCTGAACCTCAGTTTCCTTGTCCATAAAATAAACATCATAATAACATTGATCTCAGATATCATGAGACATCATTAAATGAGTTATTGTATATAAAATGTTAAGCACATTGTGCATGCCATGCAGCAGGATATATGCTTCATATATACTAGTATTTAAAAATAACACATGTACTACCCACTTTATAGAGTTTTTGAGAGGATGAAGTCAGACATTGCAAGTGAAGGTGCCATGTAAAATTAAGCAGTCTTATTGTTATACTTGAGACATGACAATTTTGGATATATTATTGTAAAAATAATTATTCATTTGACAAATAATTAATGTGTTTGTATTATATGCAAGTTTTAATTAACTTTCAATGTATGGCATTTATCTTCAAATTTGTCAGGTGAGTATAAGTGTTTTCCCAAGTTAGGTGACCATGCAGTTGGTCAAACTACAACAACCTCAAAGCCATATCCTTTGACTGACTTTCAGCATTCTATTGTTTTCCATGACCCAAGGCTGGAAAGAACTGGTTGCTAATGAAGCAAAATCATTATTTTTGAGTATAGAATTCATGAAGAATAAAAATTAATGACAGAAGGGAGTTCAAATCCATAATCCCTGCAGAGTATCATGCATTTAAGCCTCAGGTTATTTTATGCTTTTCAGTCATGCCTGGGTATATTTAACACAGTTTTTAAAATATAGGTCTTGATCTTTTTTGTTGAGTTATTGTTAGGAATTTTATGTTTTTATTTCTATATAAATGGGATCTTTCTTCAATATGAAAATTTCTGATGGATGTTAGCAGGTGTATATAAAAGCTACTAATTTCTATCTGTCTTGCATCTTATGTCAACTTGAAGTCCTTTACTAGTTTAGTTTTTCAGTTAATTCCCTTGGATTTTCTAGGAAGATAACCATTATTACAAATAATGATTTTGTCTTTTCCTTTACAGTGTTTATTCAACGTTTATTTTTCTTGTCTTGCTGTGTTTGCTAAGACCTCCAGAACAAATCTCATTAACAGTGATAGTAACATTTTTGCTTGTTCCTGATTTTAATAGAGGCATCCTTAGGATGTGATCGTTATGCATTATGCATGTTTGCTGTTCAGCTCAGTTCAGTTCAGTCCAGTTGCTCAGTCGTGTCCGACTCTTTGCAACCCCATGAATCGCAGCACACCAGGCCTTTCTGTCCATCACCAACTCCTGGAGTTTACCCAAACCCATGTCCATCGAGTCTGTGATGCCATCCAGCCATCTCATCCTCTGTCGTCCCCTTCTCCTCCTGCCCCCCAACCCTTCCCAGCATTAGGGTCTTTTCCAATGAGTCAACTCTTTGCATGAGGTGGCCAAAGTATTGGAGTTTCAGCTTCAACATCAGTCCTTCCAATGAGCACCCAGGACTGATCTCCTTTAGGATGGACTGGTTGGATCTCCTTGCAGTCCAAGGGACTCTCAAGAGTCTTCTCCAACACCACAGTTCAAAAGCATCAATTCTGCGCTCAGCTTTCTTCACCATCCAACTCTCGCATCCATACATGATTACTGGAAAAACCATAGCCTTGACTAGACGAACCTTTGTTGGCAAAGTAATGTCTCTGCTTTTAAATATGCTATCTAGGTTAGTCATAATCTGCTGTAGTGTCTGATATATACTTTATTTTATTTTTTTAAAATTTATTTCTAATTGAGGGAAAGTTGCTTTACAGTGTTGTGTTTGTTGGTTTTTGTGGTACAACAGTGCAAGTCAGCTATAACTGGAGATTATATTTATACTTTATTTTAAAATATAAATATTTAAATAATATATATATATATATTTATTTTTATTTTTGGCCGCTCTGGGTCTTCATTGCTGCATGCAAGCTTTCTGTGATTGTGGTAAGTGGGGGCTATTCTCTAGTTGTGGTGTTCTGGCTTCTCATTGCAGTGGCTTCTAACTTGCTATGGAGCACAGGCTCTAGGGTGGATGGTTTCAGTAGCTGTGGTACATGGGCTTAGCTGCCCTGTGGCATATGGGATATTCCTGGTCCAGGTATTGAAGTCGAGTCTCCTGCATTGAACGGTGGATACTTAACCACTGGACCACTAGACCACTGGACCTGATATATACTTTAAATATATATTAAGAAAGATAAAAGTTTATAGTGTGATTTGTTTGTGCCCTTTATTAGAAGTTGGACTTCTCTGATAGCTCAGTTGGTAAAGAATCTTTCTGCAATTCAGGAGACCCTGGTTCAATTCCTGGGTCAGGAAGATCCACTGGAGAAGGGATAAGCTACCCACTCCAGCATTCTTGGGCTTCCCTTGTGGCTCAGTTGGTGAGGAATCTGCCTGCAATGCGGGAGACCTGGGTTCAATCCCTGGGTTGGGAAGACAACCTGGAGAAGGGAAAGGCTACCCACTCCAGTGTTCTGGCCTAGAGAATTCCACAGATTGTATAGTCAGTCCATGGGATCTCAAAGAGTTGGACACAACTGAGCAACTTTCACATTCACTTTATTAGAAATCACTGTCTCATTTATTCAGATTGGGGCCATCTTTGCCTTCCCCCCTGGCCCCATAAACCCAGGCCTAGAAGGAATAATTGAGAAGTTTGGGTGAATCCTAAGCAACCACAGTACCTCATTGTATAGATTCTTCTGGGTTAGGCCAGTTACAGGAACTTGAACTAATTAACTGAATCACTAAAAAAATGAATACTAATTTTTTGAACTCTCAAACCAAACCCAAATGTTATTTTTTAATTGAGTGATGAGTCAAAGAAAAAGTCTTTTTTCTCTTTTTTAAAACTCCCTAGGAAATTAGTTCAAAGCAGCACCAAAGCTATATATTTTTGAATACTGTTGAAATGGAACAAAGGGAGAACTTCAAATGTCTCTAAATTCAATCTGCTGTGGACAAAGACTTTATGCATGCAAAGTCTCTGGTAACATAAGGCATAATGCCTGGGGGCCTGGGTTTGGGGTGGGGGTGGCCAGACTCCAGAAATGGCAGCAGGATTTTAGCTCTTGCTTCTAATGTTGTAGTAAATAACCTGGTGAATCTCTCACCCCAGCATCACCCCAGGACTTAAGCAGAGTACGAACATAAACCTTGGTCAACCTGATACTAGGAAACCAGCTCAAGCTACTTCCCAGGATATATTCACTTCCCAGGATATATTCTCTCAGGAGGAATAAGCACATATGTGTAATCCACCCATAATCCCATCTGTCATTCAGTTCAGTTCGGCCGCTCAGTCGTGTCCGACTCTTTGCGACCCCATGAATCACAACATGCCAGGCCTCCTTGTCCATCAACAACTCCCAGAGTCTACCCAAACTCATGTCCATCGAGTCGGTGATGCCATCCAGCCATTTCATCCTCTGTCATCCCCTTCTCCCCCTGCCCCCGATCCTTACCAGCATTAGGGTCTTTTCCAATGAATCAACTCTTTGCATGAGGTGGCCAAAGTATTGGAGTTTCAGCTTCAACATCAGTCCTTCCAATGAACACCCAGGACTGATCTCCTTTAGGATGGATTGGTTGGATCTCCTTGTAGTCCAAGGGACTCTCAAGAGTCTTCTCCAACACCACAGTTCAAAAGCATCAATTCTTCTGTGCTCAGCTTTCTTCACCATCCAACTCTCACATCCATACATGACTACTGGAAAAACCATAGCCTTGACTAGACGGACCTTTGTTGGCAAAGTAATGTCTCTGCTTTTAAATATGCTATCTAGGTTGGTCATAACCTTCCTTCCAAGGAGTAAGCGTCTTTTAATTTCATGGCTGCAGTTACCATCTGCAGTGATTTTGGAGCCCCCAAAATAAAGTCTGACACTGTTTCCACTGTTTCCCCATCTATTTCCCATGAAGTGATGGGACTGGATGCCATGATCTTAGTTTTCTGAATGTTGAGCTTTAAGCCAACTTTTTCACTCTCCTCTTTCACTTTCATCAAGAGGCTCTTTAGTTCTTCCTCACTTTCTGCCATAAGGTCGGTGTCATCTGCATATTTGAGGTTATTGATATTTCTCCCGGCAATCTTTATTCCAGCTTGTGTTTCTTCCAGCCCAGCATTTCTCATGATGTACTCTGCATATAAGTTAAATAAGCAGGGTGACAATATACAGCTTTGATGTACTCCTTTTCCTATTTGGAACCAGTCTGTTGTTCCATGTCCAGTTCTAACTGTTGCTTCCTGACCTGCATACAGGTTTCTCAAGAGACAGGTCAGATGGTCTGGTATTCCCATCTCTTTCAGAATTTTCCACAGTTTATTGTGATCCACACAGTCAAAGACTTTGGCATAGTCAATAAGGCAGTATATAAATAATATTATTATAAATTTTATAAAAAAATAAATAAAATAAAGCATAGTCAGTACAGCAAAAACCCTATTCCAACAACACAAGAGAAGACTCTACACATGGACATCACCAGATGGTCAACACCAAAATCAGATTGATTATATTCTTTGCAGCCAAAGATGGAGAAGCTCTATACAGTCAGCAAAAACAAGACCGAGAGTGGACTGTGGCTCAGATCTTGAACTCCTTATTGCCAAATTCAGACTTAAACTGAAGAAAGTAGGGAAAACCACTAGATCATTCAGGTATGACCTAAATCAAATCCCTTATGATTATACAGTGGAAGTGAGAAATAGATTTATGGGACTAGATCTGATAGACAGAGTGCCTGATGAACTAAGGACAGAGGTTCGTGCATTGTACAGGAGATAGGGATCAAGAATATCCCCATGGAAAAGAAATGCAAAGAAGCAAAATGGCTGTCTGAGGAGGCCTTACAAATGGCTGGGAAAAGAAGAGAAGTGAAAAGCAAAGGAGAAAAGGAAAGATATTCCCATCTGAATGCAGAGTTCCAAAGAATAGCAAGGAGAGATAAGAAAGCCTTCCTCAGCGATCAATGCAAAGAAATAGAGGAAAACAACAGAATGGGAAAGACTACAGATCTCTTCAAGAAAAGTAGAGATACCAAGGGAACATTTCATGCAAAGATGGGCTCGATAAAGGACAGAAATGGTATGGACCTAACAGAAGCAGAAGATATCAAGAAGAGGTGGCAAGAATACACAGAAGACCTGTACAAAAAAGATCTTCATGACCCAGATAATCACGATGGTGTGATCACTCACCTGGAGCCAGACATCCTGGAATGTGAAGTCAAGTGGGCCTTAGAAAGCCTCACTATGAATAAAGCTAGTGGAGGTGATGGAATTCCAGTTCAGCTATTTCAAATCCTGAAAGATGATGCTGTGAAAGTGCTGCACTCGATATGCCAGCAAATCTGGAAAACTCAGCAGTGGCCACAGGACTGGAAAAGGTCAGTTTTTGTTCCAATCCCAAAGAAAGGCAATGCCGAAGAATGCTCAAACTACTGCACAATTGCACTCATCTCACACGCTAGTAAAGTAATGCTTAAAATTCTCCAAGCCAGGCTTCAGCAATTTGTGAAACATGAACTTCCAGGTGTTCAAGCTGGTTTTAGAAAAGGCAGAGGAACCAGAGATCAAATTGCCAACATCCGCTGGATCATCAAAAAAGCAAGAGAGTTCCAGAAAAACCTGTGTCATTATGAGAAAGCAAAAGGCATTAGCGGCTTTTCCTTTTCCATGTAGGAGCTTTCCTATGGACAAGTTGTGAAACAGGCAAAATTTGTCTTCAGTTCTAAGTTTTACATTTCTCTTCCCTTCTTTGTTTTTAATTAAGGGCAGGTCTCATTTACTTACCCCAGAAGGACCCAGCTAAATAATGAGTACTAAAATGATCCCACAGTTTAAAATTTTAATTTTTCTGGGAAAACTTCTTTGACTGCTGACTCGCCCCAGTGTAGGTCAATTTAAATCTTCTGATCTGTTCATATTACATACTGTATTCACATTACTATCACAACTGAAATGAAATCATTTCTATATTTTTGTTCATTTCTTGGCTTAATATCTGTCTTCACGACTGGGGAGTAAATGCCATGAGGGCACTTATTTGGAACATTATTTGAGAATAGTATGTGCCCAATATATATCGAATTGATGAATGGTTGGATGGATGGCCTGGAGGACCTGAGTGTGAGAACTCTAATATTGCCTTTGCTATAACAATGGTTGCCAGCCTTTTGGAATATGACTGTAACCAGCTCTCTCTTTTTTTAAAATTCCTCAATTTATGATGTCCTCCCATGACTATAATTATAACCATGCTGGATGTACTTTTGGGTTACGTCCCCCTTGTGATTAATCTACAGTGCCAAGTGTTGAGATCAATTGGTCTAGCAGATGAAATGAAACTCTTTTTTAAAAAAATTTCAATTCAAACTCCATCCAGTCTGGTTTCACTTTTACATCTCACTATTTCCCTGAGGTAAGAAAACACTTTGTACTTCCCGCCCAAGTTGCTTTTCTCTAAAAAGCTCTATGTTTCCTCAGCTATGTAATGCTAACAGTTATTCCAGATCCAGTTTAAATGTCACCTCCTCCAGAAATCCTTCTTTTACTACTCAATCCTTCTCTTTTTCCAAATAGTTCCTTTAGCACTTACTCTCTGGTGTTCTTGCTTGGTCGACAGCATGCATAGTGTTGAATTTAGCTCTGTCACAGTTGCATTCTCTGGGAAGCAGACTCTGAGGTGGAGTTGAGTTGGATAGAATCCTTATTAGGGAGTGCCCTTTGGAGCAACATCAGTGGAAGGGAGAAAAACAAAGGAGGAGTGGGCAGAGGGAGAAATTGACTTGAGATGTAGAACTTACTAGAACTTCCACTGATGAGGGAAGCTGTTAACTGGTCAGAGTTGTCTGGCATTGACTGAAGTGGTCAGGCTGTTACACCCACACAGTGATCAGTCATCAGATGTCACCTCCCTGGGCAGGAAGTGAGCCTGGTGAAGCAGCTTTCTGCAGTTGATGTAATCCCTGGAGTGGCAGACAGCTGAAGGCGTTCTGCAGACAGCTGTCTCAGCTGGCAGCCAAATTATTTCTCGAAAGGCAATCTGTGTCTACCATAAGCTTCTTGAGACACAGACCATGTCTTACTTATCTGTGAAAGCTCCAAAGTGCCTAACCCTGTGCTTGATCCATAATCGATAATCAGTACATCAACAGATGCTAAATGAATTGCTAGTTGTTTTTAGTCTAAATACTTATTTCTGACCATTTGAGTTCTCTGAGGTCAAGAACATTTTGCTCCTCCAGAACTTACTACTAGACTTTTCACAAAAAAGGAATGTTTGATGTGGCTGCCCCTTAGAGCTGGCAACCCACTCCAGTATTCTTGCCTGGAGAATTTCATGGACAGAGGAGCCTGGTGGGCTACAGTCCATGGGGTTGCAAAGAGTCGGGCACGACTGAGCGTCTAACACACACACACATAGAGCTAATGCACAGGTGCATGTTTCATGGTTGGATATGTATTGATTTGGGGTTGGTTTTGTATATCTAGGCACCCATGTCAAGGTAGATGTATGTGTTGTGGTTAGTGTGGGTCGTAGCTGAGGGAATGGGGGTATGCATGTGATAATTATTTCTGTTGCTGTAGCAGATTGTGTATGCTGAGTTTTTGTGGTGCCTGTCTTAGTTGGTACATGTCTTGTCATGACTTGGTATACATATACTGTGGTTTAGTATATGTGGATCATGGATTGTATGGATGTCTGTGGTGGTTGAACTTAAGTAAGATGATTGAGGGATGAGGGACATGAAGTGCTCTGTGTGTGTGTGTGTGTGTGTGTGTGTGTGTACGCATGCACAAGAGCGTGCTTGTCTATGTTTGAGCATGTGGTGGCCAGAGTACATCTGCCCTGGCTGGGATGTGGTTCCTGGTGTATGTGGTTGGCAGTGGTTGGGATCGCAGACTTAAAGCTGTATGCCCCTCTCCTCTAGCCTTGCAAAGGCTCAGCTCACCCCATCTCCAGTCCTAGCAGCGTGAAGTCCCTCCACTTCGAATAGACAGCAGTATCAGCCATAATTAAAGCTAATTATTCCATGGTACTCTGCATGTGTGTTGGCCTCCAAAGTACCCGACAATGAGGAAGGAGGCAGCAGGGCTGTTTTTCTTCATAAAAACTTATGAGGAGCTCTGAGCAGATTAACAGCTTTAATGACAAAAATTACCGCTTACAACACTGACTTCAAATCAAAGAACAATATCCGCAGACAGATATTTTCATGGTTTTCATAACAATTCATTATAGGTGGCACCAAGGGATTACATTTTTATTTCCCCTGTGTCGTCTTTCTCAGACTCAGGTTCATTTCTCTTAATGAGGCAGCAGAAGATAAAGGGCAGAGACAGTGCCTCCACGGTGGCTGCCACAAGAGAGGCATTTAGGGTCACAGAGCCGTCAGAACTTGGAGGGGAGGGGCTGAGGAGGGAGAGTGATGGGAGTAAGAGGCTTCCTGCCATAATGAACTAAAATTAAGACATAAATTCTCCCACCTTTGTTCCAACAGCCCCAACTCGGGGATTTAGCTTTTTAATGAGGAATGGATCAGAAGCAAAAATTATTAGCTAATTAATTGTACAGAGGAAATAAAAAATTGCTAGAAGGACTGGGAATGGGGAGCTGTCCCATCATCACAGCCCTTCAGAAGCAGACCAAAGGGAAAGTTCTCCTATTGGGGTAGTGGTGTTGGGACATGGGGGCGGGGTGTGTGGGGGTCTGGTTCCTGTTGGTCAGCCCTGATGGAACACGGTGAAGAGCCCGAGGGCTCACTGGGAGGAGGCTTTCATAATCCTACTGACTGCCTTCCTCCAGACTCTTCACTAAATGGCATTCTGATTCAGCCAAACAGAGCAGAATAAGAGTCACCTAGAAGCTTGGGAACGTGCAGCTACCTAAGGATTTGCCACGTCCAGACTGGGGCCTAGGAATCTGCATTTAAAACAAGAGTGCCGGGTGGCTTTCCTGTCCACCAAAGGTTAAGAGCCCCTGGTTTGTGTTCAGAATCAGGAATTCTATTCCTTTACCTATTCTTCTCAGATTCTGCATGTGACTTTGGACTGTTTACTTCCCCATTCTGTGTCTTGGTTTCCTTCTCAGTGCACCAAGGATGATAATATCAGTTGAGAAATTACTTTGAGATGAATGCCTCATTTGCATTCATTGCTTGTAAAACCCAAATTAAATCTTGAAATCCTGGCATAGTCTTTACAATCCATTCAGATCTCTAACAGGTTTATAAATAAAACAATTAAAATTGAAAAATAAATTGCTTGTCATCAGCTTTTCATTTTGGATTTGGTCTCTACTTCATTGGTTGGTATTTTTCTGGGTATTGGAAGGGTAAAGATTAAAAAATATTTTTTTTTTAAATTGTGTGTATGTTATGTGTTAGTCACTTAGTCGTGTCTGACTCTTTGTGACCCCATGGACTCACTGTCCATGGGATTCTCTAGGCAAGAATACTGGAGTGGGTTGCCATTTCCTTCTCCAGGGGATCTTCCAGACCCAGGGATCGAACCCAGGTCTCCCGCACTGCTGGCAGATTCTTTACTGTCTGTGCTACCAGAAACAGGGATAACAAAATCATTTTGGCAGGAATATGAGAAAATGCAGATAGGTCTATGGTGCATTTAGAGTGCAGCAGACAACATCTGAGTGTCTTGATTAAAATTCGTCAAACTGTGTATCTCCTACAATTTCAATAGGTCAAGGGACATTAACATTGCAACTATCTGTGAGGGGCTTATTCAGTTGCATGTGATTATCTTCCTGTATTAGGCAACAAAGGGATCCTGCATCAAAGAATTCTGATTTCAGCTTGTGTGCTGGACATTGTGCTACATATCAATAGTATGGAGATAAATAAGCCACATTCCTTGCCAATAAGAAGATCATAGTCTAGAAAAAAATAGGTAGAAGAGCAGATAATTATAACATTGCATGCTCATGCATGTTGGGTACCATGGAGGTACAGAGGAAGGACACATCACTCTTGGTGGGAAGCAGAGAGAGGTGCTGTGGATGGTGTGGGAGAATGTCACAACATTGGAAGGCAATGAAAGGAAATTCTTACTGGCAGAAACAACACTTGGCACAATAGTCAAATGGATAAAGACTATCTCTGGCACATCCTCCATCTCTGAATTTAATGATTTTCTTTCCGCTTCATGTGTCTCTAGACCCCAGGGGGACCCAATGACTCAGATACCCAGGGATTCTTCTGTGGCCCAACATGACTAGAACATGCCCTTCTCAACACTCTCATTTGCAATGAACATTTCATAACCACCAATGCTTCACTGTGCTGTGTTCTAATCTCTCGTCTTTCCCTCATGATGCTTTGTAACAACTTTAGCTTTTCTCTTTTTTCTTTTGCTTATGATATTAAACAGTCACTAAGACCCATTACTTCTATATCTGAAATGTCTCTTGATGCCTTCCTCTCTTCCTCTTGAATTTTTCATCACCCAACCTTAAATTCTCATCATCTCTCAACCTGGATTACTAATGACAACCTTAAGGTATCCCTTTTGCCCCTGGTTTTCTTGCCATTTGGTATATTCTCTTCATAGCTACATATAACGTTATTTAAAAATAGAAATATGGAAAGATACTCCTTTTCTTATATTCATTGGATGAATGTAGCCACTTGTATGTGGACTTAAAGGCCCTGCCTATTTTGACTTAATTCCAAACTTTCTAGGGTCATCTTCTGCTAGATTCTGGCTTCAGTCATGTGAAAGGCTGCAGTATCATCTCCAGTGAGCCGTTTGTCATCCTTTGAGCACACACTATACTTCCATGCTTGGCTAACATGATTCCTTCTGGCTGGAGCGCCTTTCAGAGAAATTTATACCCTAACCCCTTCCTGGAAGATTTAAGATTGGATAGTTGAAATGATTGGATGATTGAAAAAATAACTAGTGTCTCCTCTATCATGAGTTCGTGTAATAGATGAAGGGAAGTCTATATGGCTAGGTATAGTCCTTGGTCTTAATATTTCAACACATCAAGCAGAACTTCATTGCTTTGTTCTAACCACGTTCCCCCGATCCCATGTTCAAATAATATATTGAGAAATGTTGAATATTTATAGTTGATTCTGTGAAGTATTTGATTCCTTGGGGGTCTTTGCTGTCACGTTGCTGAAATTTAATACATTTTTTAAGACTTTAGTTCTCAGCTTCATTTTTTACTTGTTACAAATTATAATGCTAAACATTTATTGAGTACTGCTAACGTGCCAGTGAAAAGTGAAAGTGAAAGTCACTCAGTCATGTTCTACTCTTTGCAACTCCATGGACTATACAGTCCATGGAATTTTCCAGGCCAGAATACTGGAGTGGGTAGCCTTTCCCTTCTCTCAGGGGTCTTCCCAACCCAGGGATTGAACCCAGGTCTCCCACATTGCAGGCGGATTCTTTACCAGCTGAGCCGCAAGGGAAGCCCAAGAATACTGGAGTGGGTAGCCTGTCCCTTCTCCAGCAGATCTTCCCAACCTAGGAATCAAACTGGTCTCCTGCACTGCAGGTGGATTCTTTACCAACTGAGCTATCAGGGAAGCCCTTATGTGCCAGGCATAGTTCTAAATTACTTACATGAAATTAACTCAAGAAATTCTCACATTAGTCCTATGTGGTAGGTTTTATTATCATCACCATTTTAATAATGGAGAAATTGGACCCATAGAGAGGTTAAATAATTTGTCTAGGAAGTAGTGACCCTCTGGCTCCAGAACCTACCTTCATATATGCTGAACTGGTAATTGTGTTCAAGTGGATAGAGAACTATTAAGTGGAGGTGTTATTAGGTAGGCATCCACATGCTGTGTCTTCTCAGCGACTCCCTCCTAATCCCAGCAAGTTTCCCAAAAGGTACGTGCCCCTAACAAGGTCAGATAAAGGGACACCTAATTACCAGCTTGTGTTTTAAGCTTCTACCTTAATGTAGAACCCCCTGAGTCATATGGAAGACACATTTTTCCTGAAACAGAAGGAGATCCAGGCCTAGATCTAAGATGGCCTAATGGCCTCCTTTGCTCCCTTCTCTGATCTCGGGATTCTCTTTATCTTATTGCTGTTGGTGAGGACAGTTAGGTATGGGAGGAACAAGTCAGACAGCAAAAATAGCAAAAACAAGTGTTAGTCTTGCTCCTAGAGCAGAACTGATTTACGCCACTTGGAGATGGGAACATCCAGAGGGCATTTATGTATAGTACAAATGCATATTCTTCTTATTCTTAAGATATTAATAATATGTATCTACCTTTGGTATTAGACTAGAGAGCAATGCTCAATAAATGTTTATAGAAATGAATTCATGATTCTGTAAGTAGAGAATGCTTTGCACCCATTAAAATATTTTTTTAAATTGCAAGTCCTTTTAGAGGAAGTAAGAATTTTGAATGATGTAATATAAGTGAAAAAGTAGGATGCAAGATTATTATACAAAATGGTCTCAGCTATATAAAAATAGGCATTAATAGTCATTAAAAAAAGAAAATTGTCTATACTTGCTTCTTCAGGATATATTGTTAAATGCTAAAGCAAGAACAGAATAGAGTCTATAGAGTGATACCATTTTATGTTAAAAAATACATATATAAAACTGTTACTTTGGGGAATAAATCTGGGGGTGGTAGTGGCTAGAGTGGAAAAGTAACTTAATTTTTATTATACCAATTTTTATGCTTTGCATTTTTTTTACTGTGTCCATTCCACATATTTTTCAATAATAAAAGTTTCCTTTTTATTATATATATATATATATATATGGTGCATGGTACTCAGTCACTCATTTGTGTCTAGCTCTTTGTGACCCCAGGAACTGTAGCCCACCAGGCTCCTCTGTCCATGAGATTTCCCAGGCAAGAATACTGGAATGGGTTGTCATCTCCTTCTCCAGGGGATCTTCCTGAGCAGAGGATTGAACCCATGTCTCCTGGGTCTCCTACCTTGGCAGACAGATTCTTTATCACTGAGCCATCTGGGAAGCCATATATTATGTATATATAATAGCTATCTATATCTATATCTGTATGTTCTAGTTAGCAATGATAGGAGTATGTATGGGCAATATAATTTTTCTTTTATTGAGTTTCTAAATGTTCCACAATGAGTATATCTTACTTTTAGGATTAGAAATTATTAAACCTGATTTGCTTCCCTGGTGGCTCAGTGGTAAAGAATTCGTCTGCAATGCAGGAGCTGAAGGAAACATGGGTTCGATCCCTGGCTCGGGAAGATTCCCTGGAGGAGGGCATGGCAACCCATTCCAGCATTCTTGCCTGGAGAATTCCATGGACAGAGGAGGCTTGTGGGCTACGGTCCATGGGGTCGCAAAGAGTCCAACATGACTGAAGCAACTTAGCAGCAGTAGCAGCAGAAAATCTGATTTGGGACAAGGTGAAAACCTAAGATGGAAATCAGGGACAGAATTATGAGAACTATCTGTGTTTTCTTATGGGAAACTCAAGCATTTTTTAGGCATCTGCTCAGAGATAGTCTTGTCAGATATACCTTCTCCTGAGTGCTTGATACTAGGTGTTGTTCAGTTGTTCAGTCACTAAGTCATGTCTGACTCTTTGTGACCCCATGAACTGCAGCATGCCTGGCTTCCCTGTCCTTCGCTATTTCCTGGAGTTTGCTCAAACTCATGTCCATTGAATCAGTGATGCCATCCAACCATATTAAGTGAGTCTCCCCTATAATTCTCTCCGTAGCACCCTATTTGGTTTCCTTCATTTTCACTATTTCTTGCATTTTCACCATCATTTATTTGTTGGTGTGGTTGTCAGTTTAATATTTGTGTATCCTTCTGGGCTGTAGACTCACATCTTGTGGTTCACTACACTCCAGAACACAACACAGTGCCTATTGCATAGTAGTTACTCAATAAATATTTGTTGAGTTACTAAATTTATTGAGTTACACTGGGTTCATGAGACCTGATCATACAGCCTTTGGCATAAGCTCTCTTGGAGGAGGTTGCCATCAACTCCACCATAAAGCTGCCAAGCAGATGACCCACAAAATGCAGAACAGTTACATCAAGAAATTCTCACACTGTTAAGAAAGTTCTAGGATCCACAACAGATTTCTCAACCTGGAGATCTGGCAAAGGCACTGAGAATCCCCAGGGAATTTGACTTTTAAGGCCAGTGGGGTTTGATTACAGAACTTACACAGGACTGGGAAACAGACTCTTGGAGGGCACAAACAAAACATTGTGCACACCAGGACCCAGGAGAAAGGAGCAGTGACCCTACAAGAGACTGACCCAGACTTGCCTGTGAGTGTCCAGGAGTCTCTGGTGGAGGTGTGGGTCGGCGGTTGCCTGCTGCAGGATCAGGGGCATTGAGTGCGGCAGTGCATGCATGGGACCTTTTGAAGCAGGTCACCATTATCTTCATTATCTCCACTGTAGTTTGGTCTCAGATCAAACAACAGGGAGGGAACACAGCCCTGCCCATCAACAGAAAACTGGACTTATTGAGCATGGCCCTGCCCATTTGAACAAGACCCAGTTTCCCCCACAGTCAGTCTCTCCTAACAGGAAGCTTCCATAAGCCTCTTATCCTTATCCATCAGAGATCACACAGAATGAAAACCACAATCACAGAAAACTAATCAAACTGATCACATGGACCACAGCCTTGTCTAACTCAATGGAACTATGAGCCATGCCATGCTGGGCCACCCAATATGGACGGGTCATGGTGGAGAGTTCTGACAAAACATGGTCCACTGGAGAAGGGAATGGCAAACCACTTCTGTATTCTTGCCTTGAGAACCCCATGAACAGTATGAAAGGCAAAAAGATAGGACACTGAAAGATGAACTCCCTAGGTTGGTAGGTGCCCAATATGCTACTGGAGAAGAGTGGAGAAATGACTCCAGAAAGAATGAAGAGTCTGAGCCAAAGCAAAAACAATAGCCAGTTGTGGATGTGACTGGTGATGGAAGTAAAGTCTGATGCTGTAAAGAGCAATATTGCATAGGAACCTGGAATGTTAGGTCCATGAATCAAGGCAAATTAGACGTGGTCAAACAGGAGATGGCAAGAGTGAACAGTGACATTTTGAGAATCTGTGAACTAAAATGGACTGGAATGGGTGAATTTAATTCAGATGACCATTATATCTACTATTGTGGGCAAGAATCCCTTAGAAGAAATGGAGTAGCCATCATAGTAAGCAAAAGAGTCCGAAATGCAGTAATTGGGGGCAATCTCAAAAATGATAGAATGATCTCTGTTCATTTCCAAGGCAAGCCATTCAATATCACAGTTATCCAAGTCTATGCCCTGACTAGTAATGCTGATGAAACTGAAGTTGAATGGTTCTATGAAGACCGACAAGACCTTCTAGAACTAACACCCAAAAAAGATGTCCTTTTCATCATAGGAGACTGGAATGCAAAAGTAGGAAGTCAAGAAATACCTGTAGTAACAGGAAAATTTGGCCTTGGAGTACAAAATGAAGAAGGGCAAAGGCTAACAGAGTTTCGCCAAGAGAATTCCCTGGTCATAGCAAACACCCTCTTCCAACAACACAAGAGAAGACGCTACATATGGATATCACCAGATGGTCAATACCGAAATCAGACTAATAATATTCTTTGCAGCCAAAGATGGAGACGCTCTATACAGTCAGTGAAAACAAGACCAGGAGCTGACTGTGGCTCAGATCATGAACTCCTTATTGCCATATTAAGACTTAAATTTAAGAAAGTAGGGAAAACCACTAGGCCATTCAGATATGACCTAAATCAAATCCCTTATGACTATACAGTGGAAGTGAGAAATAAATTCAAGGGATTAGATCTGATAGACAGAGTGCCTGAAGAACGGTGGACAGAAGTTCGTGACATATATCGGAGGCAGTGATAAAGACCATCTCCAAGAAGAAGAAATGCAAAAAGGCAAAATTGTTGTCTAAGGAAGCCTTACAATAGCTGAGAAAAGAAGAGAAGCAAAAGGAAAAAGAAGAAAAGGAAAGATATACCAATTTTAATACAGAGTTCCAAAGAATAGCAAGGAGAGATAAGAAAGCCTTTCTCAGTAATCAGTGCAAAGAAATAGAGCAAAACAATAGAATGGGAAAGACTAGAGATCTCTTCAAGAAAATTAGAGATACCAAGGAAACATTTCATGCAAAGATGGGCACAATAAAGAACAGAAATGATATGGACCTAACAGAAGCAGAAGATATTAAGAAGAGGTGGCAAGAATACACAAAAGGACTATACTAAAAAGATCTTCATGACCCAGATAACCACGGTGGTGTGATCACTGGACAGGAGCCAGACATCCTGGGATGTGAAGTCAAGTGGGCCTTAGGAAGCATCACTATGAACAAAACTAGTGAAGGTGATGGAATTCCAGTTGAGCTATTTCAAATCCTAAAAGATGATGCTGTGAAAGTGCTGCACGCAATATGTCAGCAAATTTGGAAAACTCAGCAGTGGCCACAGGACTGGAAAAAGTCAGTTTTCATTCCAATCCCAAAGAAAGGCAATGCCAAGGAATGTTCAAACTACCGCACAATGGCACTCTTCTCACATGCTAGCAAAGTAACGCTCAAAATTCTCCAAGCCAGGCTTCAACAGTACATGAACCATGAACTTCCAGATGTTCAAGCTGTTTTTAGAAAAGGCAGAGGAACCAGAGATCAAATCGCCAACATCCGCTGGATCATAGAAAAAGCAAAAGAATACCAGAAAATCATCTACTTCTGCTTTATTGATTTCGCCAAAGCCTTTGTGCGGATCACAACAAACTGTGGAAAATTCTTAAAGAGATGGGAATACCAGGCCACCTTACCTGCCTCCTGAGAAATCTGTATGCAGAACAAGAAGCAACAGTGAGAATTGGACATGAAGCAACAGACTGGTTCCAAATCGGGAAAGCAGTACGTCAAGGCTGTATATTGTCATTCTGCTTATTTAACTTATATGCAGAATACATCATGCAAAACTCCAGGTTAGATGAAGTACCAGCTGGAATCAAGATTGCCAGGAGAAATATTAATAACCTCCGATATGGAGATGACACCACGCTTATGGCAGATAGCGAAGAAGAACTAAAGAGCCTCTTGATGAAAGTGAAAGAGGAGAGTGAAAAAGCTGGCTTAAAACTCAACATTCAGAAAACTAAGATCATGGCATCTGGTCCCATCACTTCATGGAAAATAGATGGGGAAACAGTGACAGACTTTATTTCCTTGGGCTCCAAAATCACTGCAGATGGTGACTGCAGCCATGAAATAAAAGACGCTTGCTTCTTGGAAGAAAAGCTAGGACCAACCTAGACAGCATATTAAGAAGCAGAGACATTACTTTACCAACAAAGATCCATCTAGTCAAAGCTATGATTTTTCCAGTAGTCATGTATGGATGTGAGAGTTGGACCATAAAGAAAGCTGAGCACTGAAGAACTGATGCTTTTGAACTGTGGTGTTAAAGAAAACTCTTGAGAGTCCCTTGCACTGCAAAGAGATCAAACCGGTCAATCCTAAAGGAAATCAGTCCTGAATATTCATTGGAAGGACTGATGTTGAAGCTGAAACTCCAATACTTTGGCTACCTGATGCGAAGAACTGACTCCTTGGAAAAGACCCTGATTCTGGGAAAGATTGAACGCAGGAGAAGGGGACAAGAGAGGATGAGATGGTTGGATGGCATCATTTACTCGATGGACATGAGTTTGAGCAAGCTGTGAGAGTCGGTGATGGACAGGGAAGCCTTGTGTGTTGTAGTCCATGGGGTCGCAAAGAGTTGCACACGACTGAGGTACTGAACTGAACTGAGTTACTAAATGAATAAATGAATACTCAATGGCAACCCACTCTGGTACTCTTGCCTGGAAAATCCCATGGATGGAGGAGCCTGGTAGGCTACAGTCCATGGGGTCTCGGAGAGTCGGACACGATTGAGCGACTTCACTTTCACTTTTCACTTCCATGCATTGGAGAAGGAAATGGCAACCCACTCCAGTGTTCTTGCCTGGAGAATCCCAGGGACAGGGGAGCCTGGTGGGCTGATGTCTATGGGGTCTCACTGAGTCAGACACAACTGATGTGACTTAGCAGCAGCAGCAGCAGCATCCTCTTTATGGCCCTTATATCACAGAACCTGGTGATATCTATCTTATCTATAGGTAAGAGGATAAACATCCACAATGGACTTGTGCTTTAGTATGATGATTAAGCATGGTACCAAGAGGTTAACAAGAGGGCAAGGATAGGCTGCAAAAATAGTGTGGGAGTAAGTGAGGGATGCCCTCTACTTAGGAAAATATGTGATGCTTGAAAATGGGTCTTCTCTTGGTTGGCAGTTGTCAGCTTGTCATATTTGTGGTGAAGGCTCCCCTGTGGTCACATGGACACATACATTGGGAACAAGGGATGGAAGGTGAAATGGTACCATTAACCCTGATGAAAGCCCACACTTTATTTGAATAGAAGACTATAACACTAGAAGTGATATAACAAAATGGTAGCAAAGAATTTGGATAGCTGGATTTTTCTAGGCTTGGCTGGGCTGGGACCTGGTTGTGTGTCTTTGTTGTAGTCACTTCACCTCTGAGTCTTGTTTTCTCATTCATAAAAGAAAGGTGCTGAGTGGTGATCTCTGAGGGTCCTTGGGGGTGTATCATTGAATGATTATGTAAAATAAGGGGTTTTCAGGGATTGGGTGAAGAAATTCTTCCATATGGTTTACAGTCACTTTAGTAGGTCCCAATTGAAGGCATAGTGGAAATATGATATGTGGCCTGGTCATGGGTTAAGGGCTAATGTAATGTGATAAAAGGTCATTCAACATCACATCTCTTCATCGAAAAGAACTGAAGTCTTTAGTGACTTCAACCAGTAAGGTGCATGAAATGGATCATGTATGTGCACAGATAAGTTTTGGCTCTGCCATCTACTATCTAAGTTACCTTGGGCAAATTTATAAGACCCAATTTCCTATAAAATGAAGGTTATAATAACAATATTTATTTTTATAAGGATTTATCTAAGGATTTTTCTAATGAGAGGATGCTTGAAAAACACCTAGAGTGGTTCCTGGTCCATGGTATGTCTCAATAACCAAAAGCCTTTATAATTTAATGTATTATTATCTACAATTGCAAAGTACAGAGAATGTGCAATGGTTACATTGTTTCTCCAAGGCTCTGTTTAAACCCTGAATGAAGAAAACAGGGTTTTATTTTGGGGACTGTTTCCTGCTCTAGAGAAAGTCCCCTACTCAAGGATGAACACACTATTAATAAAAGCCACCACTTTCACCCTCCAGGTGCTTGATCGACATCAGCTTCTTTTAGTCTTGTGAGATTAGTCTTCTCTCTAGTGTGCCTGAGCTTCAGCAAGGTTACCTACCTGAGTGAGAGTCAGTGCTGAGATGAGAACCAAAGTCTATCTGACTCCAAAGACCAGGCATTGAACTCCTGGGCTACATAGCCTTTGGTCACCCTTCTTTGTGCTTCCTTTGGGCTCTACTTTCCTGCAGTCCAAGGTCCCTCTCACCTCTCCTTTCCTGTAGCAGGTTCATGGCTCACATCCGGTGGGAGTCAATCTTCTGCATTTCCTATGAGTTCCCTGGGCTCATCTTCCAACTGTTCCAGTATTCGCTGTAAATCATATGCCGGGTCTTCAACCCTAGGTTCTCCTGATGCTTCCAGATGAGAGAAGGTAACCCCGAGCTCAGGCCAGCCAGGGCTGTCCACAAAGCGTGGGAAAATTATCAGCAGGGACAAAAAAAAAAATTCTCCCTCAAGAGTTGTTTTTGTAGGGCTGCATTTTCTGATGTGAAGAGCACATTTTTTGTTAATCTGCTCTCGGTTGCAGAAACAGGGAGAGTGGAAACAGGGCTATTTTATCTACCCAAAACAATTCATCAAACAAACTCAGGGAATCTGAGATAGTCTCTGACAAATAAAAAGTTAACAGTGTTCCCTTTGTCTCCAGCCACACATACAAACTGTTTCTTTTAAAGGTAGAGGAGGTCATCTTGATGTTCTGTGGATGTCTACAGGCAACTCATGCTTTTCTTTACTCCTTCCTGGTCCCCAGGGTGACTGCAGATCTTAAAACCTGTTTGGGGAGAAGAGTGGGAAATATGTGAATGGCAAGGAAAGGCAGAACTTGGTTGTGGTAGAGAGTTTTGGCTTCTGTGGGGAAGAACTGGCTAAGCCTCTGAGGAGGCACTGAAACGTGGAAACACAGTTGCCCTTGTGGAAGACCCCTCTCTGAAACATGGTAGCTTTCCCTCTGCTTGAGATAGGAAAGGTGAATATTCCAGCTAACGTTGCCTGAGCACTTTCAGAGTGCTGGGTATGAGGCTAAAGACCTTTGCAGACGATCTCATTTCATCTTCATAGCAGTCCAGACAGGGAAAATTATTATTCTGTTTCTGAATTGACGGCTGAAGTTCAGAGAGGTTAAGTCACTTGCCTGAGATCACATAGATTTATAGCAAGGGGCAGAATTTGGACATGGGCATTTTGATTCTAGTCCCATACTCTCAAGTCCACAGAAGCTGTGACTTGCTTAAAATCTCAAGCTAGCTAGAGGGCAGAACTAGGATTAGAATTTAGGCCTTCTGATGTCCAGTTTTTCTAATTGTGTCACTCTTTTTGGATTTGAATTGTTGTAAGAATAATATTTCAAAGGAGCAAATTTAAGACATTATTCAATTTATTCAAATCAGTCTCACAAATGAGGGGACAAGCTTGGTGGTCTTCCTTGAAGAGTGTTAAAGAGCAATGAAGGTGATTTTTAAAAAAATTAAACTCTCTTAAAATTATTTCTTTACTGAGTATGAAAGTAACACAAGCCTATTGCAGAAAATTTGGAAAATATAATAAAGTAAAATTTAAAAGATGACTTATAATCCAACCACTCAGAGATAACCTTAGCATTTTTGAAAAGCATGATTTATTTCATGATATATGTGTGTATGTACATATATATATAATATATTCAACTTAAGATTGTATTGATGATGACAAATAGGTTTTAAATCTTATGCCCATTTGATTGATTAGTATTTAGAAGGGTTCTGAGTCCTTGGTATTGTGATGAACTCATGATGATTGTTATTGGTTCATGGTTGAGAATTGCATCAGGAAAATAATTTCTTTGGTCATACTTTCATCATGATTGCATTGTGGCTGCATTACATTTGAAAACATTTTGATGACAGTTTTACTTCCAGGAACAATGAGGTTGGGACAACCTAAGGGCTTACTCTTAGATATTAATGAAGTTTGTCTGATGGCCATGATTAAAGCCAGGATTTCCCTTGCTGTATACTTCATGTGATGAAAGAATCTGAGCCATCTCTCTTTTTTTAAAAAATTAATTTATTTTTTATTGAAGGATAATTGCTTTACATAATTTTGCTATTTTCTGTCAAACCTCAACATGAATCAGCCATATATCCCCTCCCTTCTGAAGCTCTCTCCCGTCTCCCTCCCCATCCCACCCCTCTAGGTTGATACAGAGACCCTATTTGAGTTTCCTGAGCCATACAGCAAATTTCCATTGGCTATCTATTTCACATGTGGTAATGTAAGTTTCCATGTTACTCTTTCCATACATCTGACCCTCTCCTCCCCTCTCTCCATGTCCATAAGTCTATTCTCTATATCTGTTTCTCCATTATTGCCCTGTAAGTAAATTCTTCAGTACCATTTTTCTAGATTCCGTATATATGTGTTAGAATATGGTACTTATCTTTCTCTTTCTGACTCACTTCATCCTGTATAATAGGTTCTAGGTTCATCCACCACATTAGAATGGACTCAAATGCATTCCTTTTTATGGCTGAGTAATATTCCATTGTGTATATATACCACTGCTTCTTTATCCATTCATCTGTCTATGGACATCTAGGTTGCTTCCATATTCTAGCTATTGTAAATAGCGCTGCAGTGAATAATGGGATACATGTGTCTCTTTCAATTTTAGTTTCCTTAGGGTATATGCTTAGGAGTGGGATTGCTGGGTCATATGGTGGTTTTATTCCTAGTTTTTTTAAGGAATCTCCTTAACTGTCTTCCATAGTGGCTGTATCAAAATTTACATTCCCACTAACAGTGCAAGAGCTTTGCCTTTTCTCCACACCCTTTTCAGCATTTATTGTTTGTAAACTTTTTGATGAGGGCCATTCTGACTGGTATGAGGTGATATCTCATTGTAGTTTTGATTTGCATTTCTCTAATAATGAGCTATGTTGAGAATTTTTTCATGTGTTTGTTAGCCATCTGTATGTCTTCTTTGGAGAAACGTCTGTTTAGGTCTTTTTCCCCACTTTTTTATTGGGTTGTTTGTTTTCCTGGTATTGAGTTGTATGAGCTGCTTGTATATTTTGAAAATTAATCCTTTGTCTGTTGTTTCATTTGCTATTATTTTCTCCCATTCTGAGGGTTGTCTTTTCACCTTGCTTATAGCTTCCTTTGCTGTGCAAAAGCTTTTAAGTTTAATTAGGTCCCACTTGTTTAATTTTGTTTTTATTTCCATGACTCTAGGAGGTGGGTCACAGAGGATCTTGCTTTGATTTATGTCATTGAGTATTCTACCTATGTTTTCCTCTAAGAGTTTTATAGCTTCTGGTCTTATATTTAGGTCTTTAATCCATTTTGAGTTTATCTTTGTGTATGGTGTTAGGAAGTGTTCTAATTTCCTTCTTTTACATGCAGCTGTCCAGTTTTCCCAGCACCATTTTTGAAGAGGCTGTCTTTGCCCCACTGTATATTCTTGCTTCCTTTGTCAAAAATAAGGTACCCATAGGTGCATGGCTTTCTTTCTGGGCTTTCTATCTTGTTCCATTGGTCTATATTTCTGTTTTTGTGCCAGTGCCATACTGTCTGGATGACTGTAGCTTTGTAATATAACCTGAAGTCAGGAAGGTTGATTCCTCCAGCTCCATTCTTCTTTCTCAAGACTATTTTGGCTATTCGGGGTCTTTTGTGTTTCCATATGAATTGTGAAATTTCTTGTTCTAGTTCTGTGAAAAAAGTTCTGTGAAAAATGCCATTGGAATTTGATAGAGATTGCATTAAATCTGTAGAATGCATTTGGTAGTATATTCATTTTCACAATATCAATTCTTCCTACCCAGGAACATGGAATATCTCTCCATCTTTTTATGTCATCTTTCATTTCTTTCATTAGTGTCTTATAATTTTCTGTGTACAGTTCTTTTGTCTCCTTAGGTAAGTTTATTCCTAGATATTTAATTCTTTTTGTTGCAATGATGAATGGGATTGAGTCCTTAATTTCTCTTTCTGATTTTTTATTGTTAGTATAGAAATGCAAGTGATTTCTGTGTATTGATCTTGTATCCTGCAACTTTGCTAAATTCACTGATTAGCTCTAGTAATTTTCTGATACTATCCTTAGGGTTTTCTATGTACAGTGTCATGTCATCTGAAAACAGTGAGAGCCTTAATTCTTCTTTTCTGATCTGGATTCCTTTTATTTCTTTTTCTTCTCTGATTGCTGTAGCTAGGACTTCCAGGACTATGTTGAATAATAGTGGCAAAAGTGGACACCCTTGTCTTGTTCCTGATCTCAGAGGGAATGCTTCAGTTTTTCACCATTGAGAATAATGTTTGCTGTAGGCTTATCATATATGGCCGTTACTATGAACAAAGCTAGTGGAGGTGATGGAATTCCAGTTGAGCTACTTCAAATCCTGAAAGATGACACTGTGAAAGTGCTGCACTCGATATGCCAGCAAATTTGGAAAACTCAGCAGTGGCCACAGGACTGGAAAAGGTCAGTTTTCATTGCAATCCCAAAGAAAAGCAATGCCAAAGAATGCTCAAACTACCGCACAATTGCACTCATCTCACATGCTAGTAAAGTAATGCTCAAAATTCTCCAAGCCAGGCTTCAGCAATATGTGAACCGTGAACTTCCAGATGTTCAAGCTGATTTTAGAAAAGGCAGAGGAACCAGAGATCAAATTGCCAATATCCGCTGGATCATCGAAAAAGCAAGAGAGTTCCAGAAAAACATCTATTTCTGCTTTATTGACTATGCCAAAGTCTTTGACTGTGTGGATCACAATAAACTGTGGAAAATTCTGAAGGAGATGGGAATACCAGACCATCTGACCTGTCTCTTGAGAAACCTGTGTGCAGGTCAGGAAGCAACAGTTAGAACTGGACATGGAACAACAGACTGGTTCCAAATCGGAAAAGGAGTTCGTCAAGGCTGTATATTGTCACCCTGCTTATTTAACTTATATGCAGAGTACATCATGAGAAACGCTGGGCTGGAAGAAACACAAGCTGGAATCAAGATTGCCGGGAGAAATATCAATAACCTCAGATATGCAGATGACACCACCCTTATGGCAGAAAGTGAAGAACTAAAGAGCCTCTTGATGAAGGTGAAAGAGGAGAGTGAAAAAGTTGGCTTAAAGCTCAACGTTCAGGAAACTAAGATCATGGCATCTGGTCCCATCACTTCATGGGAAATAGATGGGGAAACAGTGGAAACAGTGTCAGACTTTATTTTTGGGGGCTCCAAAATCATTGCAGATGGTGATTGCAGCCATGAAATTAAAAGACACTTACTCCTTGGAAGGAAGGTTATGACCAACCTAGATAGCATATTTAAAAGCAGAGACATTACTTTGCCAACAAAAGTCCGTCTAGTCAAGGCTATGGTTTTTCCAGTGGTCATGTGTGAATGTGAGAGTTGGACAGTGAACAAAGCTGAGCGCCGAAGAATTGATGCTTTTGAACTGTGGTGTTGGAGAAGACTCTTGAGAGTCCCTTGGACTGCAAGGAGATCCAATCAATCCATCCTAAAAGAGATCAACCCTGGGTGTTCATTGGAAGTACTGATGTTGAAGCTGAAGCTCCAATACTTTGGCCACCTCATGCGAAGGGTTGACTCATTGGAAAAGACCCTAATGCTGGGTAGGATTGGGGGCGGGAGGAGAAGGGGACGACAGAGGATGAGATGGTTGGATGGCATCACCGACTCGATGGACATGGGTTTGGGTAGACTCCGGGAGTTGGTGATGGACAGAGAGGCCTGGCGTGCTGCAATTCATGGGGTTGCAAAGAGTCGGACACGACTGAGCGACTGAACTGAACTGATGCTGAGTAAGTTTCTTCTATGCCCATTTTTTGAAGAGTTTTAGTCATAAATAGGTGCTGATTTTGTCAAAGTCTTTTTCTGCATTTGTTGAGATGATCATATGGTTTTTATCTTTTAATTTGTTAATATGGTGTATCACATTGATTGATTTATGTGTATTGAAGACTCTTTGCATCCCTGTAATAAACCTAACTTGATCATGGTGTATGAGCTTTTTGTTGTGTTGCTGAATTCTGTTTGCTAAAATATTTTTGAGAATTTTTACATCAATGTTCATCAGTGATATTGGCCTGTAGTTTTCTTTTTTTGTGTTGTCTTTGTCTGATTTTGGTATCAGGATGATGGTGGCCTCATAGAATGAGTTTGGAAGTGTTCCTTCCTCTGAAATTTTATGAAAGAGTTTTAGAAGGATAGGCATTAGCTCTTCTATAAATGTTTGATAGAATTTTCCTGTGAAGCCATCTGGTCCTGGGGTTTTGTATTTTGGGAGATTTTTGATCACAGCTTCAATTTCAGTGCTTGTAATTGGGTTGTTCATAATTTCTATTTCTTCCTTGTTTAGTCTTGGAAGATTGAACTTTTCTAAGAATCTGTCCATTTCTTCCAGGTTATCCATTTTATTGCCATATAGTTGTTCCTAATAGTCTCTTATAATCCTTTGTATTTTTGCATTGTCTGTTGTAACCTCTCCTTTTTCATTTCTAATTTTGTTGATTTGATTCTTTTCTCTCTCTTTTTTGTTTTTGTGATGAGTCTGGCTAAGGGTTTGTCAGTTTTGTTTATCTTCTCAAAGAACCAGCTTCTAGCTTTATTAATCTTTACTATTGTTTCTTTCATTTATTTTTCATTTATTTCTCCTCAGATCTTAATGATTTCTGGGCCATCTCTTGATCAGCAAGTGAAGGTCCTTATCTTTGGGATAGAGGAATTGGTTATAGGGTTATCTACTGCCTTCATAAACTTAACCCATGACTCTGCCATCCTGAGGATGGAACAACATGCCTTGCAGAGTTTGTCAGCTTCACCCTACTCCACCCCTTGTTTGTCTGGATGCTTGTTTATTATCTTGCACATGCTTTTCTGCAAAGCAAAGAGTGGAAGTGAACTGTTGTCTGATGTCATTACTTCTCTGTTACTAGTCACGTCTTGTTGAATCACTGAAATAGCTGTCACTAGAAAGGTAGGTCTGGAAGGGACCTTCAGGTGCATTCCAAAGCCCTTTTCTTATAGAGGAGGCCAACAGGTTTCACACAGTGTGACATGGGCCAGCTTGAAGTCAAGTTCTCCCGATGTGTGTTCAGTTCTTCTCTTTCCTTGTAGATTTGCTTTTAAACTTTATGACATTATATTTTTATAAGGAGAAAAAGACATTGATGAATGAATTTGGAGTCTTACAGAAATGATATGCATATAGAGAAGAGCATTATTGAGTCATTACATTTTACATCTTCCAGTTATCTGCATTTGTGGTGACTGATTTCTAAACCAAAAATTAGATGATGTGGTCAAAGAATTATGAGTTATTTGACTTGTGTATTTATTTATTTATTAAAAAATTTTTTTTTGGCTGCATGTGAAACTTCCCCAACCAGGGGGACTAAGGATCAAATCTGTGCCTCCTGCAGTAGAAGCACAGTCTTAACCACTGAACCACCAGGGAAGTCTTTGAATTTATTTTTAATAAATATTTTACAAAGGTTTAAAAAGAAAGTCATGTTTAGATATTTAGTGATTTATTTATTGAAGAAATACTGTTTTAAGGTTTTTACATGACTTTTCTCCTTTAGTTTCCCCCCACAATCTTGTTATATAAGTATTAGGAATATGTTTGTTCTACAGATGAGGAAAACAAGGCTTAGAGAAGTTACTACATTTAACCATGGTCAAAGCTTATAAATGACTTGTCTTTCTGACTCACAAATCTGTTAGCATAGTCACTTATGTCATTCTATTTCCCATTCTATTTTATGTTTGTATATACATTAGATATAATATGGGACTTAGTTGATTTACTGAAAATAATAGAACTACATGAAATCAGTTAAGTCTGGGGTATGAGGTCACCATCCCTATGACTAAACGTATTTGATTATTTGTCCTGATTTACTGGCACCTGGTGGCAGGTGCCCCAAAGTCAAGTTTAGCTACGTTTTAGTGGGAAATCTAGGTGCCATTTAGTTCTGTCATAGTGAACTGGCTCAGATTGACATTTGAGCTTTCCCATGTTAAGACTCTCCTATCCGAGCCAAAGTCTCCTTTGGTGAGCAATGGACTTCAGAACTGGCTGAATTCATGGGAGAGAAAGGGCTTCCCTGGTAGTTCAGCTGGTTAAGAATCAGTCTTCAATGCAGGAGACCCTGGTTCAATTCCTGGGACAGGATGATCCCCTGGAGAAGGGATAGGCAACCCACTCCAGTATTCTTGGGCTTCCCTGGTGGCTCAGATGGTAAAGAATACACCTGCAATGTGGGAGACCTGAATTTGATACTGGGTTGGGAAGATCCCCTGGAAGAGGGCATGGCAACCTACCCCAGTATTCTTGGCTGAAGAATTCCCATGAACAGAGGAGTCTGGCAGGCTATAGTCCATGGGGTCACAAAGAGTCGGACATGACTGAGAGACTAAGCACAGCACACACTGGGGAGAAAAGGTAAAGGAGATGGGATATAGGGTTAACTTATTTCACAGTCCTGCTTATGAGTTTGTACGTCCCTCTTGAAGTCCTAGCTTTCTCTCATCAAAGCCCTGGTAACTTAATTATTAAAATGCATTCACTCACCCTTCAAAAGACAGAAGTTTCATCACATTACTTTTAGGCTGTCTCTACTTGGTGACTGAATGTCTGGGCTGTGTCATAACATGGCCAATTAAAAAGAAAAAAAGTGCACCAAGTCAAGGCACATCCCCTACCCTCTGAATCAGGTTCATATCCCTCTCAGGATTTGTAAATCCTCTGCTCTTCTGGAGCTCACAGCTGCTCCTCTGGAGCCAGTTGTGCAGTTTTATTGCTGGCACTGACCTCATGATGTCACTGGGTCATCAGAGAAGGTGGTATGGGGTTAAGAAAGGCTAGCTCCTAAGAAGCTGGCTCAAGGCTCAGAAGGGTGGGGGGCATCCTAGAAACAGCCCTAAGGAGCCAGGGAAAGGCACCAAGGAGGTATTCTAAGGCAGGATTTCTACCACCTGCAGCGAGAAGACCCATCTTACTTTACTTGGGCAGGTGGACATGGTGGTTATCACTCAGCCAGCTGTTTGCACCTGAGTCTGAGATCTGGGTCCAAAGCTATGGGAAAAAAGAGACCCAAATAAACATAGAAGCAGTTCTGCTGAACAGTAGACTGTTAAAACAATACTTAACCAATGTCGACTCCCATTTTGCTGAATGAAGCCTGTAGATCTCCTTGGTATACATATCATGAAGCCTGGACTTATAGCTCTGGTTCTAACAATGCTGGGAAATTTATTTGTCTTAGGGCCTTGTTTATCATTATCAAGTCAGCTTTTTTTTTTTTAAAGATTTCTTTAAAAATAATAAATACTAATACTAAGGAGTTTGAAATTCTGGAGGGCTAGGGAAGAAATGTTTGTCTTGACTAGAAGCACTATCAGTAAAGTGATTGTCTATGGAAAAAGCCCTGGATCAAGAGTCTGAACACTGAGTTCTCAAGTCTGGGTCAGCATTTATTTGTGGGGGCCACTGGACAGATCCTTTAACCACTGTGGCTCAATTTCCTTTCCAAAAAATGAGGTTTAGGCTAGCTAATTCTTTGAGTTACATGTTGCTTGAAGATACCAAGCATTGATTTCTTTAGCCTCTTTATGATGTAATTAAATAACCCTTTCCAGCTCTTGAGACCAGTGGGAAACACTCTCTGAAAATATGTATTTATCCAGCCCCTAACTCACTGAATCATTGTAAGCTAGACTCCAGGGGTCACTGGGAGCCACGTTTTCAGATTAGCATTGATATAGAGATCCAGAGGCTGACAGGAATTGGGGTGAGAGTAACAACAAATAGTAAAGCAGGCTGGAAACCAGTGAGACTTGGATCATTTTTGATAATATCAATAGCTGGACCTTTCCCAAACACCTTAATTAATCCTCATGATATTTTCATCTATGGATAGTTTTTTATTTATTTAATAAGTGAAATCTGGCTAAAGTTTGTTGAAAACAGAGTTTGTTTGAAATATTTTCTAATCTTAAAATCATCCCCTAAACAACAACTGAAAATCTACACGTGATATAGACTGAGAAGGGGAGAGCTTTTGGTGACTACTACCTTTATTTGCAAACATATTGAAATGTCTTCAGTTAGAAAATGAAATCAAAGCAAGATAAGACCAAAGAAAACCAAGTAAAAATAACAACAAAGTACTTTAACTTTGCCTTTTCCCAATACCACTGCTCCTTGGTGGGCTTTTCTGGTGGCTCAGATGGTAAAAAGTATGCCTGCAGTGCAGGAGACCTGGGTTTGATCGCTGCGTCAGGAAGATTCGCTGGAGAAGGGATAGACTACCCACTCCAGTGTTCTTGAGCTTCCCTTGGTGGCTCAGATGGTAAAGAGTCTTCCCGCAGTGCAGGAGACCAGGTTTGATCCCTGGGTTGGGAAGATCCCTTGGAGAAGGGAATGGCAGCCCACTCTAGTATTCTTGCCTGGAGAATCCCATGGACAGAGGGGCCTGATGGGCTACAGTCTATGGGATTGGAAAGAGCTGTATACGACTGAGCGACTAACACATACTGCTGCTCAGTTTCTCGCCTTTGTTTCCACTTGCTCTTCAGAAGAACAGATGTTAAATGTTACGTTTCTTTCAGTCTTGTGCTTCCAGGGAGATTTCAAGTCTGCCCCCAGGACTGACTGCTGCCACTACTGGGCCATTTCATTTCTGCAGCTCCCTGTCTCTTGTTCACAGTTAGTCCTTGTCCTACTTGCTCTCTCTAAAGCCTCCTACATTATTGAGAAAATTGCCTCTTTATACCGCTTCCCTTCATGCAACTTTCAAGGCTTTAAAACCAGTTATTATTACTAAAAACATAATCTTGTTTCACTTTAGAAAATTTAGTAACTGAAAGACAAGCAAAAAGATATATAGAAATTACCCATAAACCGTGGACCCCAAGAGAGCCATTATTAAAATGTTAGTGCATTTTCTGGCATTCATGGAGAGAAGAGAGTGAGGAGAAAGCAGTGCACGATGAGGCCAGAGAGAGGGGCACCAGACACACTAAGACTTGTGGCCAATGCTAGAGAGTTGAAACTTTATTCTAAGTACAATGAGAAAATGAGGACAAATTTCAGTAGGATCAAGAAAAGCTCATATGTGTGTTTTAGGGAGAATACTATGACTAGCATGTGGAGACCAGACTAAGGGCAAGAGACAAGTTAAAAAGCCATGTAGGAATTAGTCTGTGCTGTTCTCAGTACCTCCTCTCCATCTTCTGGAGTGTTCTCCTTCCTTTCTACATCCATCCAAACTCTACCTCTCCTTCAAACAACTTGAAGTATCTAGCTATTCAAACCTTTCTCGAATTCCCTCTCCTTCAAAGTTCTACACAGTTATGGGGCCACATTTTACCAGCTGTGAATACAATCCACAGTTGCTCTGAACCAGGGCAGTCTTCTGGAGTTAGACATAAAGCTTTTCATTCTTCAGTTTCTCATTGTTCTTAATTTGCATCATCTCTTGAAGGATTTTTATCAGACCTGATAAATTGATTTAAAATGTACATGAAATAGACCCTAATACCTCTCGCAAAACAGTAACTTTCTAAAAACTTCAAACCTGTACAAAAGTGGCAGGAATAGTATATTGAGCTCCTGAATGCCACCAGCCAAACTTCACAGTAATCAACTTAAGGAAAATCTTGGTTCTTTTATACTTTCAACTACTCCATCCTACCTTAGCCTCAGACATCTTATGTGGTTCACTGCAATGTAATCAGTCCAGTTCAGTTGCTCAGTCACGTACAACTCTTTGCAACCTCATCAACTACAGCACTCCAGGCTTCCCTGTCCAACACCAACTTCCAGAGCTCACTCAAACTCATGTCTATCGATTCGGTGATGCCATCCAATCATCTCATCCTCTGTCATCCCCATCTCCTCCTGCCTTCAATCTTTCCCAGCATCAGGGTCTTTACTAATGAATCAGTTCTTTGCATCAGGTGGCCAAAGTATTGGAGCTTCAGCTTCAGCATCAGTCCTTCCAATGAATATTCAGGACTGGTTTCCTTTAGGATGGACTGGTTTGATCTCCTTGCTGTCCAAGGGACTCTCAAGAGTCTTCTTCAACACCACAGTTCAAAAGCATTGATTCTTTGGTGTTCAGCTATCTTTATGGTCCAGCTCTCACATCCATACATGACTACTGGAAAAACCACAACTTTGACTATACGGATCTTTGTTGGCAAAGTAATGTCTCTGTATTGTAAGAGACAAAATAAATTAACCATAAAAGGATGCATTTTAAGGAGGAATTACTGGTAATTTATCATATAGTTGGGGAAAAGCAATTTCCATAGGTGCCCTTTTGAGCAATCATGTAGCATTAAAGAATTTAGTTCTTGCATTGAATGTCTAGGACACTCAGTGTTTATACAAACACACACACACACATATATAAAGGAACATGAAACACATAATAGTTTTGGGAAGGAAAATGTTGCCCTATAATCTAGCACAATTTTCTGGGGGATTTAAAATAGCATGTTAAATAGAGATCAAACTACTCTTTTAGGAGAGAAGCCTGGTAAAGGAAAGTGAGCCAAGCAGAATGACCTTCCATCTTCCACCCTCAAAGACATTTGAAGTCAGGAAATGTGCTGGAAGGATTAGCTTCCTAAAGAACCCCTGAATTCAAAAAACTTAGAGTGGTGCTGGACAATTGTACTTGAGAAAACAATCTTTTTTTTTTTTTAGGCAACATAATTAAATGATGACAGTAACATGTAGCAGTTTTATGTAACAATAATCCAGTTCCTAAATGGGTAAACTATAAATCTGATGGCCAAGTCATCTATCCCAATGAAGGAGCCCGATTATTGAGGGGGGATGCCCAGAATTGCCCTGTTATAAGGATTTTGCTACACCAGTTTAAATAAGTCTAAGACATTTGGTGTAGATCCTTATCCTGAATAGGGAAGCTGAAGCTTTAAATCTGGGAGGAAGATGAAGGTGAGTGGGGGTTGGCTGGGGAATGTGTTTGGAGTGAGCATGGTGGGTGGTGAGACTTTGCAAGGGAAGAGTGGAGTGAACTCACATGGAGTGGGTGAATTCAGTAAAGTTAGAGCTTCGGAAAAGAAAAAAATCAGACCACAGTTCCTTACAATAAACAGTTCTTTGTTCAGAAAGCAAGAAACTCTTTTAAAAAAAAAAAAAAAAAAATGAAGAAGAGAAAGAAGTATTAGTTTTGGGTCTCCAACAACCATATATCAGTGTTTTTACAGATCTTATCTCATTTAATCCTCACTGCAACCCTAAGAAGTATGGATTACCCTTCCTATTCTATAATTGAGGAAAATGAGGCTCAGAGAAGATAACTCATTTGCCTGGAAACACAGAACTCATGGGTTGAAGCCAGGATTCAAGGTTTCTCCTTCCACCACTATAGTTTGTCTCACCAGGAGAATTAGAAGGAAGAGCCACCACTAAAACCTGACCTGGTACTGGATGGATTGGAAAACTCAGCAGTGGCCACAGGTCTGGAAAAGGTCAGTTTTCATTTCAATCCCAAACAAAGGCAGTGACAAAAATGTTTAAACTAGTGCACAATTGTACTCATCTCACATGCTAGCAAACTAATAGTCAAAATTCTCCAAGCGAGGCTTCAACAGTTTATGAACCAAGAACTTCCAGATGTTCAAGCTGGATTTAGAAAAGGCAGAGGAACCAGAGATCAAATTGCCAACATCTGTTGGATCATCAAAAAAGCAAGAGAGTTCCTGAAAAACATTGACTTCTGCTTTATTGACAATGCCAAACATTTGACTGTATGGATCACAACAAACTGTTGAAAATTCTTAAAGAGATAGGAATACCAGATCACCTTACCTGCCTCCTGAGAAATCTGTATGCAGGTCAAGAAACAATATGTAGAACTGCACATGGAACAACAGACTTGTTCCAAATTGGGAAAGGAGTATGTCAAGGCTGTATATTGTCACCCTGCTTATTTAACTTATATGCAGAGTACGTCATGCGAAATGCTGGACTGGATGAAGCATGAGCCGGAATCAAGATTGCCAGGAGAAACATCAATAATATCAGATATGCAGATGACACCACTCTTAAGGCAGAAAGCGAAGAGGAACTAAAGAGCTTCTCAATGAAAGTGAAAGAGGAGAGTGAAAAGGCTTGTTTAAAACTCAACATTCAAAAAACGAAGATCATGGCATTTGGTCCCATTACTTCATGGCAAATAGATGGGAAAACAATGGAGGCAGTGACAGACTTTATTTTCTTGGGCTCCAAAATCACTGCAGATGGTGACTGCAGCCATGAAATTAAAAAATGCTTGCTCCTTGGAAGAAAAGCTATGACCAACCTAGACAGCATATTCAAAAGCAGAGACATTACTTTGCTGACAAATGTTCATCTAGTCAAAGCTATGGTTTTTCTAGTAGTCATGTATGGATGTGAGAGTTGGACCATAAAGAAAGTTGAGCACCAAAGAACTGATGCTTTTGAACTGTGGTGTTGGAGAAGACTCTTGAGAGTCCCTTGGACTGCAAGGAGATCCAACCAGTCCATCCTAAAGGAGATCAGTCCTGGGTGCTCATTGGAAGGACTGATGCTGAAGCTGAAGCTCCAATACTTTGGCCACCTGATGCAAAGAACTGACTCACTGGAAAAGACCATGATGCTGGGAAAGATTGAAGGCAGGAGGAGAAGGGGACGACAGAGGACAAGATGGTTGGATGGCATCACTGACTCTATAGACATGAGTTTGAGTGAGTTCCGGGATTTGGTGATGGACAGGGAAGCCTGGAGTGCTGCAGTCCATGGGGTTGCAAAGTGTCGGACACAACTGAGGGACTGAACTGAACTGACTGAATGGATGCTCTCCAGGGTCCACTTGGTGGTTCCTGAGTACAAAATGTCCTTATACTCTGGGCCATGAAGAAAGAATGCTGAACACATTTTCTCTTAATGGGATCTTTGGAGCCAGAAAGGCAGCCTCCTGTTCTTCACAGAGCCCACATCTGTCCTCTTCCATGGCCATTTGATTTTCCTCTACAAAGTGCTTATTTTAGGCTGCCAAACACCCAGAAAATTGCCAGACATATGATAAGACATCAATAAATACTGTTCAGTACATATACAAATGAACAGAAACATCATCTATACATGTATCCCTGCACAACCAGGAGTATTTTACTGTATTGCCATGTCCCTTTTAGGATTAAGTTCAGATATTCACTCCTCTTTACTTCTCCATCTTTCTAAAGACAACAGGTTTTTTTTTTCCATCTTCCTAGAGCAATCATTGTTCATACCATTCTTGTTGCTGAGAACTCACGTGTTGTAGTTTTTGTGCTTGGTTTGGTATAATATGTGAGAATCTTGCCTCTCCTTGTAGGGTAAAGCAACTTAAGGATATGGACTGCGTCTCTATATTCTTGTGTCCCCCATGGCACCTACCATAGCATTCCATTAGAAGGTGCCTGGTGAGTCTTAGTTGACTTGAAGAGTCTAGATAAAGTTGAGGAGTCAGAAGACATAGTAGTTAAGATCATGGGCTTTGGAGGGAAACAAAACTATACAAGAAATATAATTCTGCTAGTTGCAAGCCTTGAAAAAAAGTTTTTCTTCTGAATGTCACCTTCCTCCTCTGTGGATATGCATGCTTATATGCATGCTTATATGTTGGATGTTAAGGTTAAATGAAATAGCATGGCAACTTGGCCTATACTTGATGCACTAATAAGTGGTAGGAAATAGGAAAAGGAAAATGTAGGTAGCAGAGAGCTGGCCCCAGTTTTCTTACAAAAGAAAGGGGTATGGCTATGGAGGAGAGGGTATGGGGAGATACTAACTAGGTCCAGTAGTGCTAATGCCCAGATGTGTGAATCACTTGTAGAGGTAACTGGTCCTAGAGAGTAGAGATAGCCATTGCAATTGACTCTCCTCTTGTGACTTTGAGATGCTGTTAGGTACCTCTGTCTTCTTTCCCTCATTTGGGAATAACAGGTCAGACATACACCTGGTATGTCTGTGCTGCTTTCAAATCTCTGAGAAACTACAACTAATTCTTACTCAAGATTAAGAAATCTCATCTGAAAATATCCATTCACCCCCAAAGAAAGAAGGACACTGGGCAGCAGGAAAAAAGGAAATCAGTATTTATTGTGTACCTCCCATATACTAAAAACTTATTGAAAATGTACTGTACTTCATTTTGTGAACAGAAGTGGGACTTTCTAGTCTGAAAAAGCAGTTAATAGAGGTATAAATATTATGTTTAATGCCAGATAATTACTATGAAGTGGAAAATAAAGTCAGGTAAGGGAACAGTAGGGTCTTCCCAGGTGGCTCAATGGGTTAAAAATCCACCTGCAATTCAGGAGACCCAGGTTTGATCCCTGGTTTGGGAAGATACCCGGGAGAAGGAAATGGCAACCCTTTCCAGTATTCTTGTCTGGAGAGCCCCATGGACTGAGGAGCCTGGCAGGCTACACCTAAGGGTTGCGAAGAGTTGGACAGGAGAAGTGACTGAGCACACATGCATGAAAGCGTAAGTGATAAAAGTACTGCTATAGATAACGTGGTCTGAGAAAGCCTCTTTGATACGGTGGCATTTGAGCAGAGACATGAGGTCCTGAAGGAGTGAGTTGCACCAGTATCCAGAGAAAGGACATTCCAGTTGGAGACAGAAAATCCTCTGGTGCGTTAAATGTGAATGTTGTGGTCAAAGAATTACAAGAAAGAAAATCTCATTGAATCTGCATGATTGAGGAAGAGAATGACAGGAGATGGGGTAGAAACGTACCCAGGAACCAGATCGTATAGAACTTTATATTACCCTCACTCCCAGGTGAAAGCATTAGAGGGTCCTAAACACCACAGTCACAAGTAAGCAAATCATGTTAACAAACATATAGGCCTCTATTCCTTGTGATTCAGTGCTCAGTGTTGACACAGAGCAACTCAGACACTAAACATCCACCCTTGTAACTAACACAATTGAGGCTTGAGAGGAACACTTGCCCTATGTCCTCAAAGCAAAAGGTCACTGGATCCAAAAGCTGTAGAGGTTTGATTGAAGGTTGTACTGTTGCTGACCTTGGAAATAGACACTGATCTGGAGTTTGGAAAAGATTTGAGTAAATGAAGTATTTGAATAAAGATAAATTGATTTGATCAATTCTTCCTCCAAGATATCTCAGATATCAAAAATTTTTGCATAATGAAGTGCAAAATTATTTCCTAGTAGTGTCAAGCATCTATTTTCTTGCTTCATATTCCAAAATGTGCTTCTGAAAGTACTCATGAATACAGTTGCATATGATGGCTGAAGAATGTTTTGCAATGTAAAAAATTTCTATTATTCTTACATTGTGTGTGTATATATATATATATATATATATATTTACAAACATCTAGTGGTACAAAGTATGAAACGTGGTGTGATACTGAATCTTTACATTGGCAACTAGATGAACCTTCAGTCTAGAATTACAAATAGTTTTGCTTTTATAAAATATTTAATAAGATTTCATTAAATTTTCAAATGTAAATAAATTTCAGCCTTATTTAAATAATTTGATTGAAAATATTGACATTCATTAATATAAATAACCTTTTGCCTTTTAATGCTAGTAGATAATTTGGAATATCTTAGAATAAAAATAGCATTTTTGCAAACATGAGAATAATTTTAAGCATTTTGATTTTAAGTTTATATTAACTAAAATTTTTCATGAAAGTTTATTGAAATATTATATACTTTGAATAAAATTATGTTTTAGTACTTTAGATCATTTCTGTTAATAGAACACACATTTCTATATGAAAATCTTGGTTATAATAATACAATTATTAATTCTGATGAAATTAAGATGAGAAAATATTTATAGATTATAGTTTTTCAATTATTTACATATTTATTTACTATTTGTCCAAATATAACAAGTCCATCAAGAAAACACCCAAAATGCATAATAATAGAATGAACAGTTTCTGATATTTTGCCAATTTTAAAGTATTTAAAAACCATAGATTTATATTTTTTAGTCATTTATAAATAGATTTATACATTTTTTAGGTTTCATTATCCATAAAATTATCAAGTAGATAAGCAGAAAATTTCAGTTTGTTATCTTGATTTAAAATTAAAAAAATTTAGAATGTGGTATGTGGACCTTCCTTTGAACTCTTGCCCTGGACCCTGCCAAAGTTAGAAGAGGCAGACCTATAAACTGTGTTTCAAAATGCATTTTACTGTGTGTGGTGGGCAGTCGTTGGAGAGTTTTTAGCAGGAAGAGATATGACCTGACTTATGTTGTTGAAATGGTTGCTCGGTCTGCTCGTGGAGAACACATGAAACTGAGGGCCATGGTTGCTACAGGCAACTACAGAGGTTCAGGCAGGTTGGTGAGATCAGGGTGGTAGGAATAAAATTGGTGAGAAATGGTCTGAATCTCTTTTTTAAGGTAAAGCCAAGAAGATTTGCTTATGGATTGGTATAGAATGTAAGGGTAAAGATTCAGGAATGACTTTCAGGTTTTTGACCTGAACAACTGGCAAGGGACAGCACTCTTTCCTTCTTGCCTCTTAGGGTTGTTGTAAGGGTTATTTAACTGAAATGCCATATGTAAAATGTCTAGCATGGTGTCTGGTGCATGGTGATTACTCAATACATGGTAGTTGTGAGTATTTTATTATTGTATTCTCATTTGTTTATCTCCAGAGTCAAGTCAGATGCTGATTTTATAATTTTTTGGAGGGGGCAGGAAAATGAATTGATCAAGAAGTTGAATGACTTGGTCAAAGCCATACAGATAATGAATTAATAAAAGCCAGCTTAGAACTAGAGATTTCTCTCTGAGAGGAGAAGGCAGAAAACCTTTGATGGAAGCTAGACCAGGATGAGAATTGGTGTTTGCCAAGTGTGGACTGCGAGTTTGGAACTAAAACTTTGTTTATGGAAAAGGAGCAGGTAAAAATGCCTTTTCATGGAGGCATGTCCCTTGAATTCTAGTCCAAGCCTCTTCCCCTGTCCCAGGCTAAAAGGAGTTGCTGTTGTCTGTTGGAGGCTTTGGCTTGTGTGAGGAAAGGACCCCAGATCTGGGCATGGCACTTGATTTTGGCTTGGTGGTTTTGAAATTTTGGCTTCTTAGATCTTTTCAATCTTATTTTATGAATCCTGTTGGGGGAACTTGTTCACAGTTTTCTGCTTGGTTTTCCCATGTAATCAACAGCAGACTCATGCAGACAAGTCAATTCCAAAAGTTTTTCTTTAAACACGGAATGCAAGGGATTTTGATGGAGTTAGGACGCACCTCCCCCTTTTCTTCTTCTCACTGTAAAACTATAAAAGACAAAGATGACCAGCATTAAGGAGATGAAGTAAGTCCTTTTCAAAATTGTCCCTCAGACTGAACTCCAGAAATGAAAGGCTCACATCTCAGCCTTGACCTCATGGGCTTAAGAAGATTATTCCAATGCTTAAAGTACAGGAGGACAAGGCAGTAAGATGGCTTGGAAAGAGTAGGAATGGACTGGGACAAAGTAGTGAGGACAAACCTCTGATAGATATAGTGTCTCACCTTCAGTAAATTTAAAAATTCCCTGCCTTGGTTTCTTCACATGAGACGTTCTTGCAAGAGTCAATGAGTTATTTCCTAACTATTATTCTTAAATAATTTATGCATTGTTTAGAAGGGAAACAAACAATCCTTGCTTTCTCCAACACCGCCCCACTCCAAACTACTATAGTTTCTTGCTGAGTCCTCTTGCCATTCTTTGCCTTAATAGTGGTGAGATTCAAGAAACTAATATTTGATGTAGACTCTGTAAAATATTTTCCATTTGTTTTTGGATTTTTAAAACACCAAATAGAATTAAATACAAAAAGAGTCAATATTTCTGAGAAGGGAATAATTTGCCCTACCAGAGTTTCCAGGAGGTAAGGGGGAAAATGCTTTTTAGCCACTTGTAATGTCTAGCAAAAAGTCCGCTCTTAGAGCCTCGCTCTCAGTGAGCCAGGTTGAGCTGGTGTTGTGTCTTGTCTAGGTAAACAGCAGTCCCTGTCCAGTTAGATTTGTTGTTCAGTCGCTCAGTCATGTCTCACTCTTTGTGACCCAGCAGACTGCAGCAGGCCAAGCTTCCTTGTTCTTCATTATCTCCTGGAGTTTGTTAAAACTCATGTCCATTGAGTTGATGATGCCATCCAACTATCTCATCCTCTGTCGCCGTCTTCTCCTCCTGCCCTTAATCTTTCTCAACATCAGCGTCTTTTCCAATGAGTCGGCTCTTCCCATCAAGTGGCCAAATTATTGGAGCTTCAGCTTCAGCATCAGTCCTTTCAGTGAATATTCAGGGTTGATTTCCTTTAGGATTGTCTGGTTTGATCTTGCTGTCCAAGGGATTCTCGAGCGTTTTCTCTAGCACCACAGTTAGAAAGCATCAATTCTTTGGCCCTCAGCCTTCTTTATGGCCCCACTGTCACATCGTACATGACTACTGCAAAAACCATAGCTTTGACCATATGGACTTTTTTTTGGCAAAGTGATGTCTCTGCTTTTTAATACAATTAGATATTTCACTTTAAATAAAAATGCTGGAGCTTCACATTTGCTTTCTAAAGCCCCAGTGGGTGTGATTGCTTTCTGGGGACATAAGATGGGGCTAAAAACTCTCCAAAGCTGCTATTCTAGGTGTCTAAACTCACTAGTTAAGATCACAGCAGGGACCACAGACATCACACCTGGAATCTGGAATGAGCGTTATAAAATTGGCAAGGCTGAAAAAGCATTAGTAAACATTATTAAGAATTCCTTGCAGGCAATTAGACTCCAACAATATCTTTGGAGAGGGTGTTTTTTCTTTTCTTTCTTCCTTTTTTTTAATCTTTATTTCTATCTTGCTAATGAGAGAGTAATGAGCCACATACTTGTTACCTAGAAGGAATATCTCGGCAAAGCTTCAGTGAACTTAAAAACAGTATTTACAAACTGATTATTGTTAGCATTCATTATAATTTTCAAATTAGAAGGAATTGTAATAGAGCCAGGAAATGAGTAGTTCCTCACTCAGAGGTTTCATGGGCCCTTAAACAGTGAAAATGCTAAGATTGCTGCCGCCGAAGAACTGGCCATGGGAGATATTCTTGGACTCTGTAAAAGAATGTGTTCCACAGCTCTGGGTTTGTTTACTTTCCTTGTTTGTTTTCTATGATGTGATTGTCTTAAGTCACATTCAAGGAAGTGATATGTAGTATGTAGGCTCAGAGATTTGTTTTCTACTGAAAGCACACTTAGATATTTCACATACTCTTCACAAACTTACACCACATCATTCTCACCTCTGTTTACTTATTCATTTCTTTCTTGAACTCCTTCCACCAAAGAGGAAGAAATTTCCATTAAGAGGACCAAGCTCTTGACCTTAGCTGAGACACTCCCCTCCTTGCCTGCAGGCCTTATGCTTCCCATTGACTTGCAGGGACAGGGAGACAAACATGTCAACCCAGAGACCTGGCCTCTCTGCTGAGGCTCTGTCTCAAGTCCCAGTATCATTTAGAAGGGCTAGGAAAAGATGAGCTTCATGCCCTTTTATTCTTCCCTGCTCTTTAACTTCACATATGCAGTTTTTCCTTTGGCTGTTACAGCTAAGTTAGAGAACTACAGCTCTGCCATCCATGATCACTATCTCCTGCACTTTGGCTTGATTTATGTATTCTTACTCTTTTTGTTTTGATTTAGCATCTGTGTGTACTTCTTAGCTACCTGTAGTGGTCAGTCTGGGCTAAGTAATTTAATTTCATTATTTTATTTGATATTCATGACAACTCAGGAAACAGAGGCTTAGAGAGGTAAAAGAAATTGATGAAGCAAGGATTTTTAACCTAGGAGGTCAGGCTTAGAACACTTGCCTGTGTCAGTTGAATTGAAGTAAACACTCTTAAATGCAAATACTGTATGTCATTCCTCTAACATGAGTGACTTTGTTATCTTCCAACACTTAAGGAATGTATTGATGGGCAGAAGGAGTTCTGAAATGGGCACTAGGGCCTAGAATGGAAGACACTGGTTTCTAAATATCTGGAAGGAAGATCAGCCCTATTGAGTGAAAATAAATGACAATGTGTTTCTCTTTCATGTGGAAGACCAAGTTGCATTCAGTTGCCTTCTTTCAGGTGTAATAAGGTGCCTTCTTGTTCCATGATCTTTGACAGTAGCTGTGCTCCCTGCATTGGTGATCAGGAAACTGATATTTCATAGGACCTTCAACCAAGTCACCAGCTGACACAGAGAGTGTGCATAGGTTGTTCTATATGTGGTTTCCCACTGAAAATATGCTTGACCTGGGAGTCAAGGACAGGACTTTGTTGGAGAGTACAGGAAACTCCTGGTGAATCCAGAAGAATTGGAAAGGCTTCTTTCACTTCAGAGCATAAAAATTCTCTCATATTGTGGAGAATAGCATACTAACTAAGAGCATAACATTTTGGAAACATACATAAGATCTGACTTAAACCTTTACTTTGCCCCTTAACATGTATGATTTTAGGCACATTCTTGACCTTGGTTCGTCCACCCATTAAATGGAAACAAAAATTACAGAAATCTCACAGAAATATTGTGATGATTAAATGAGATACTATGTGTAAGATGCTTAACTCAGTGCAAGAAATATAGGTAATATTCAAGTAGTATAGCTATGACTATGTGGCTGTTTCCCAGGGACATAATAGAAATATTTTGTTGCTGATACAGGGATATGATAGGAAAGGCAATTTCAAGCTTCAAAAGAGTGCATATGAGGCCAATTTGAAGGGCAGTGGGACTCAATGGGAGGGACATAGGGACAAATGAGGGAGTTATAGGATGCCGGGAGAGAGGATGCTTCATAAAAAATTTCTGTCAGCAAGATAGGACCTCACCTCTGGCTCTAGCACAGAAATGGCCTCAAGTCATTTCCAAATTTGAAAGGAACTAGAAGTAGGGACACCAGGCATATCTGCAGTATTTTATAAACCATAACAAACTGTACAAATGTGAAGTCTTACTTTACTGTGCGTATGTGTGTAATGCCCACCTCTATTCAGGGAGTCTGAAATTCAGGTGACTGTAAGTAACAAGTCAGAAACCAGACAGAAGCAGAGATGAATACATCACACACACACACACACACAGTAAAATAAGACTTCATATTTGTATGGTTTGTAGGTGATATTCATTACCAGTCTGCAGAGCGTGGCAGGCCAAGAGTCATTATTTGGGTAAGTAGACACCTGGCAGGCTGGAGAAAAATCTACGCCTAAAAGGCAGTGATTTTAGAGCCCAAGAAAGTAGTCTGTCACTGTTTCTATTGTTTCCCCATCTATTTGCCATGAAGTGATGGGCCCGGATACCATGATCTTCATTTTTTGAATGCTGAGTTTTAAGCCAGCTTTTTTACTCTCCTCTTTCCCTTTCATCGAGAGGCTCTTTAGTTACTCTTTGCTTTCTGCCATAAGGGTGGTATCATCTGCATATCTGAGGTTATTGATATTTCTCCCGGCAATCTTGATTCTGGCTTGTGCTTCATCCAGCCTGGCATTTCGCATGATATACTCTGCATGTAATTTAATTTGACAGGGTGACAATATACAGCCTTGACATACTCCTTTCTCAATTTTGAACCAGTTCGTTGTTCCATGTCCGGTTCTAACTGTTTTTTCTTGACCTGCATACAGGTTTCTAGGGGGCAGGTAAGGTGGTGTGGTGTTTCCATCTCTTTAAGAATTTTCCACAGTTAGTTGTGATCCACACAGTCAAATGCTTTAGCATAGTCAATGAAGCAGAAGTAAATGTTTTTCTGGAATTCTCTCACTTTTTCTATGATCCAACAGATGTTGGCAATTTGATCCCTGGTTCCTCTGCCTTTTCTAAACCCTGTTTAAACATCTGGAAGTTCTTGGTTCACACACTGTTGAAGCCTTGCTTGGAGAATTTTGAGCATTACTCTGTTACAATGTGATCCATAAAACAAGAGAATAGCAAGGAAGGTGGTGGACCAAATGTGAAACCTCAAACATCAACAAGGTTATCTCTAATCAAATGATGTCATTTTGCTGAGCCTCATTTTCTTTATCTGCTAAATGGGAATAATTATGGTGTTGGCCTTACTAGGTTGCCATTAATGTTGGATGAAGCAATAAATGCAAAATGCTTAATGCTATTAAGTACTTACATGGTTGTGAACTGGTCAAAGATGAGGAATGTCTGGGATGTTTAGTGAGGAAATGTGCCTGGAAACAGATTCTGAACACAGTGAAGAGAAGAGAAAGTGGGGAAAGGAAGTGGCATAAAGAATTGTCCAACTTGGTATTTGGGGTCTGATTTTGGAGTTAGAAAGCTAGGAGCAAGAATCCCCACCCAGTGTTCTTTCTCCTGTATTAGACCCAGTTTCTAATTACTTGGCCTAAATAAGAGACCTCTGCCCTCCCATAGACTGTACCTGGCATGCTAGTCATCCATCTGGCCTCATTTTGTCTCAATGTGTTCCTAATCAAGACACCATGTTCTTGGTGTGAGATCTCAGGCCTCCACAGAGGATTAAGCTGAAACATCCTGTCCCTCTGGTTCAGAAAGCAGGACATCTTTCGACACATTTCTAAAGAAGTTGGCAGTGCTTGTTGGAAATACTGATGAGTGGTCAAAGCTTTGGCCAGGCCTAGGAGTACTCTCTGTAAATTCACTTGGGGAATAAGAGCTTGTCCATGCTTCTAAGCCTTACCAGGTCTCTGGTAAAGTATCTCTGTGCCTTAGTTAGGAGACAACATTTGTTAGCAGTGTTTGTGACCACCATCAGTGTGCCCAGGCTACCACTTTACCACTTCCATCTCTAGGACTCTCCTCCTTGAGATCAGATCTCATCAACTGTCTTCTTAACTCATTGTCTTTCCATCTATGTATCCATCCATCCATCCATTTAACCTCAGTGCTTACTTCATACTAGACTTTGTGCCTGGCTTTAAAAAACTCTCACCTGTGGCTTCCATTGCTAACCTGTGGACTTAACAGCTTCTCTGATCTTTTGATATCTTCCAACCTTTTTCAATTTAGCAGATTTCTGGATCTCATCAACATGGTCTTCTCATGTCTCATGATTATATAAGCTGATAGTCTAACCCCAGCACCCTTACTTTTCAGAGGTGAGGTTTCTTGAGATTTAAATGAAATACTGCATTTTGGAGATATATTGAATTTTTTCTTAATTTTAAGTGAAGGAATTGAGGGGGTTAGTTATCTAGTCTTGAGAATGGGATCCAGCAATTGGGGCTTGGATGGCCTAGTATTTGTTATTAATTGGCAGGTAAGGAAAAAAAAATGTACCAAAAACTTCTTCCTAATGGCACATTTCTGAGCCCCTTCCTATAATCACCAAATTATAATACCCGCTTCAAAGAGGTTAGTTTCTTTTGTTTCAAAAACAAAGTAATCAAAATGCTGAAAAATTCAGTCATTCTGGTTAATTCATCAAAATTTTTTAAATGTTTGTAGAGTTGGTGCTAAAGAGTTTGCATATCCATGACTCTTCAAATCACTGATGCTGTCATGAGGGACCAGGGAAAAATTTTGATCTCTTGATGTACAAATCACTTTTTGTGTGGGTGAACTGTAAGTGTCAACCTTTATTTGTATGCAGGTACCTGTTAATATGTAGGTAGAAATAAGATTATTAGCCATCTCTCCTTGTTTCATCCCTAGTGCCCTATATTAAAAATCCCTACTATATGGTCATATTAAGGAGATGTCTAATTTGGGGAAACTTCATTTTGATGCATATTTGGCACCACCACTGAGTCTTAGCAACATCTAGGCTTTTGTAGAACATAAAATCTCTTATGATACAAAGTGATCCAGTTCTGGTCTGATCACCACCTCTTGACAGGGCTTGCACACAAACCCCTGTGTAGCTTTCCCACCTGTTCCCTGGTTTTCCTGCTCCATTTGTGGTTCTCATAAAGATGGTAAGCAATTAGGCTGTTCTGTTGTGGCACATGGTAGTGTAAAATTATGGAATTTAGGATTTTAATGAGTTCAGGTGCCATACAAAAGAACCCCCCCTACTTTACCCTCACCCCTTGTCCATAAAATTATATGACCTTAGAATTGGGGCTTTATGTGGCCTGGACTAAGCCATTTTATTTAAAGAAAAAAAATTGACCATGAAAAAAAAGAACCAACACAATTATATGCAGATTTGTTCATAAATCAGGCACTGCAGCAGCTGTGCTGCACATGTTGGCAATCCTGAGTTTGTTGCTGGAACTTGAAAGATAAACATGAACCTGTTTCAACAGAAGAAAATCTGTTCACAGCAAGGAGCTGACCCTGTTCTTTAAACAAGGAGGATAGTGTGGCAGCCTGCTGTGCCCTGCTCTGTGTGACTGTTTGGTGGTGAGGGTCACATAAAGAAGAGACCACAGAATGAGAAGAGATTTACCAAGGGCAAAAGGGATCAGCAACAGACCCCAACAGTAGGCAGAACTTGGCTCTTTCACCCAACATTCTTGGGCCCAATTAGCTAGGTCACTGGAGCAGGTCAGATTCCTTGTCTGAATTTTCAGAGGTGAAAGATCTTTTACCCTAGAACTAAATAATGTAGGAAAAAAAGTATGCAATTTATTATGAAAGAGTAGTTCTGAGATTTATGTCCTTTTAAATGTATGTGCATGTCCCTAGAGCTCCTTGCCCTAGGTGTATGGAGAAGGGGAGAACAAACAGAGGGGATCCATCTGTTTTAGGAGTCACTACAAGGCTGAGTGCTTTTGCTCTGGCCTAGTGCCAATAGAAACTCATTGCAAGATCTAGCTGTTGCCAGCCATTTCCTTGGTCGAGGCATTCCTTGGGGGCTGGACTGTAGCATAAAATATCTCTTGGCTAGCTTTTTGTGGGAATGGGTATCCTGGGTTGACCTGCTTCGGTCTGCTTCAAATGGAAGCAGGTAATGGTGACAGCCACTTTGTGACAGTATGGCAGAGACTGATACTTAACATCTGTGGGGTCAGTTAATTACTGAGACTAATGATGATGTAAACTACCCAGAGTAGACATGACTAGCGTCCTTCCTCCTACTAAATAAGAGAATTTTGGAATGAATCTGATTGTCTTCTCTCCCCTCTGTTTTTTCCCTAGAACTCCCTATCTTGGTGCTTCATTGACGAGAGTTAATAGTAAGGAAGACCCCCTCGAGTTAATCTTAGGCTAAAGGCATTGAGGGTTCTGTGCTTTTCAAGAACTTCATCTCAGGACAGTTCCCTGTATCAGGCACTGGCCAAGTGAAAAGATCCATCAGCACTAGACGATTTTCTTAACCTGGAAAAATGGTAATTATCTCAGAGGCATGAATTTCTTTTGTCTTTTCAAATGACTACTGTTCATTCTGTCACCCCAAGAGTCTAAAAAAAACTCATATACTGAACACACACACACACACACACACACACACAAACGTAATGATGCCTCATTATTAATAAATGAATGGAGCTATTTGTTATTTATTATTTAAACCTTCAATACTGGCTAGCCTGAGTGATACATGAAATATAGGCAAGTAATTTATTTATTAGAGAAAATAATGATTTTTTTCCCCCACAGCATAACCCCCTGTGACCCCAAACAGCAAGAGCTTTATCAAATACAAATACGATGGCTTGTAATTTTAGAGTCTTCCAGAGCATTGTAACTGACAACCTTTTTAACATAAGTACATTGAACAAATAATTTATAGACATATTCTGGGAATATTTTAGGGTATTTTATTGCTACTTCTGAAAGCTATGGCATGTTATCGATTTTGGTATATTAATATAACCTAAAAGGGAGGGCACACTCTCAGCTTCTAATCCACATCAGCTTTGATGGCGAGCGATATATTTTACTGAAGGGAGCCTTGAGCCAAAGCAGCAGAGGTTAACAATTACATCTCATATCCAAAAGTTTAAGATAATGAATTTCACTCATTACAGAACTTCCACTTTGAGGACTGAATCAAATTTTTTCTACTTAGTATTTCATCCCAATTTCTCACCTACCATTTGTCAGCATGAATTTCCCTTTCCTTCAGCCCCTTCCTCTCTTGCTGCTTCCTTGGGGTTCAGCCTTCTGCTGAAAGGATCACCTTTTCCCAAAAAGTATTTTCAGATTTGGTTTTGAGGGTTTATTTAAAAGTGATTACGATCCTCCTTGCATTACTTGCTTCTCTTAGGTGGTTTCTAGATAATTAATGCTTGTGGCATCAATATCTTGTTAACAGTTGATATTTTAAAATAACTCATCTCTCTGTTATATTTAGACCCAGAGCTTTATTACACAGACATTACTGTCCAAATTTCTGACCCCAGCGTTTAGGCTTCTCCTTAAATTATTCTCTGTCTTCAGCCCTCAGTACAAAGTCAGTGCTTAAGCCAAGCTGGTCTCTTACTGCTTCTGAAATTCACATCATCATTCCTGCCTTTATGCCTTTGATGTTGCTGCTCCTTTCTCTCTCTCTCTCTTTTTTATTTTTTTACCATCCCATCTTTTTTTGTGTGGAAGATTTTCCTGACACCTCCAATTTGTAATTATATTCTTTGAACCTCAGGACAATCCAGCATCTCTGACTTATAATTTAGTACTTCATCATGTGTGGCCTTGAATTAGTCCTAATTTCTCTTTCACATATATCATTTATCCTGGATTCAGTCAGTTCAGTTGCTCAGTCATGTCTGACTTTGACCCCATTGACTGCAGCACCCCAGGCTTCCCTGTCCATCACCAACTCTTGGAGCTTGCTCGAACTCACGTCCATTGAGTCGATGATGCCATCCAACCATCTCATCCTCTATCGTCCCCTTCTCCTCCTGCCTTCAATCTTTCCCAGCATCAGGGTCTTTTCTAATGAGTCAGTTCTTTGCATCAGGTGGCCAAAGTACTGGAGCTTCAGCTTCAGCCTCAGTCCTTCCAATGATTATTCAGGATTGATTTCCTTTAGGATTGACTGGTTTATCCTGGATTGACTGTGAGTAATTTGATGAAAGGAATCATATAGGTTAAGTTTTTCTTGTAACCTCGTCTCACTTAGGATATAGCTGAACAGATAATGGAAATTTAGTAAATACTAAATTCAGTATATACCCAGTATTAGTTATAATGAAATCTAAGGAGAATCAGCAACAGTTTTCAAAGTATGGCTTAGCCTGGCTCCCTCTAATGATTTAAAAATTGCAGTATGATCAGAAATTCTGTGAAATTCTGTTGGCCGTAATTGGTGGGGATGAGCTTTATTTACCTTTATTATTATTTTTACATGTAAAAAAATTAACATTATAAATGCGAGATAGGCTCCTTTTAGAAAGACCTGAAAATCTGCAAAAGCAAAAATAAGAAAATAAAATAGTCCCCCATAATCTCTTCCTGCATAGTGAGCACCCATAATACCTTAGTATATACCCTTCCAGACTATTTTGTGTACATTTGTGTAAGTTTATATATGCACACACTTTTACATACATCACTATTTCTGCCTTCATTAATTTCTAAGGATAAATTGTCAGAAAGAATTTGCTGGGACAGAAGGGTGTATATAACATAAAAAGATAAGAATGTGTGTACATGTATGTGTGTGTGTCTTTTAAAAATATTTTGCAGGATGCACTCTTTTGTAACCTGTTTTTCACATGCCAATAATGTGCCTTTAATGGTTGCATATTAAGTCATCGTACCTTTATTTACGTAACCAGCTAATTATTTTTTAACATTTGAGGTTTTCAACTTTTCACTCCTACAAACAGTGCCAAAAAGTGAGCTTTCCTGTAGGTAAATATTTGTGCACATTTTTCATGATTTCCTCAGGATAGAGTCCTAGAAGTGGAATTTCCAGGGCAAAAGGGCAAGCATATTTTAAGGCACTTAAGACATATTGCCAAACTGCTTTAGAAAGGTGGCATGCGTTTAGAGTACTATAAGTGGTAAATGAGATCGCTGTTTCTCCACCCTACCTCTGTCCCTCCGGAATTATTCCACTGAAACTTGAAGAACCAGGGTTGGGAGAACATAATTGAGTTTACAATGAGGGAAAAGAACAATCACCAATGTGCTGCCGTAACAACTTCCTAAAAGACAGACCTGATCTGTCACTGCTGCTTACAGTCCCTGTTTGCCTCTGATGCCTGGGCAACTGATTTTCTTGCTCCTTGGCTGGGCCTTTTGTAATCTGTCTTCTATGTATGGCTGAACTCCACTGACCTTAATTCCGCTCCAACCATGCACTTTAAGCTCCTCCTAGGCCAAGAATCTCACCTTGTCCAGAACATGCCCTGTGGTCTTATCCTTTTCAGTTTTGCACCCAGGGACAATGCTCATCTATATAAAAGCATTTGTTAGAACCATGGATTAATCAAATAATTATAGCCACTGAATTGTCAGAAAAAAGAACTGAATCGGTGAAAAATCCTATGTTCTCAAGTCTCAACTGCTTATTGTGACATAAAATAGCAGCTAATATTCCCCCTGTGCCAAGTAATATGTCATGTGCTTCCCTTGGATTGTCATTTGTAGCTATGTTATTGTCCCCATATTGTAGGTGAGGAACTTGAGATTCAGAAAGATTAAGTGACTTGTCCAAGAACATGACTAGAAAGTGGTAGACTTGGGATTTAAAATATAGGAAATACAGACAATAATACTCTAACCACAGCACATCATGTTGTCTACCAGAGGTCCCTCACTGGGGCTCCTGGCAGCATTCTGGGTTCATTCCAGGCACTCTCCACAGGATGAAGGAGTTCCTGCTGATTTAAAGAAGGCAAGGGGCCCTATGTATTTTTGGAATCCAAGATTAACATGCATAGTTCAGGCATAAAGTGAAAAGTTAAAACGTCTAGTTGTGACATTAGGTTTGCCTTATCCATGCAGTTCAGGGTTTCTTAATCATGGCGCTGTGTGTGGACTAGAGCATTCTTTGTTGCAGTGCACTGTGCCATGTGTCCCCTGCCCCTAGTTGCAACAACCAGAAATGACTCTGGACATTGTAAATGTTTCTGTATGTGGGCAGGCACAATCATTCCCAGAGACCCAGTAGTCTAACTGAAAAGATGCAGTGGACTTCTGTCATTGTTTTCAGCTGGTAGCAGCTAAACACTTTCCCTGTTATTTTGGAATCCTCACTGAGAGACGTCTCTGATTGTCACAACTGGGGCAGTGAGTTCTACTGGCATCCAGCGGGTTGAGGCCAGGAACGATGCTACAAATCCTATAATGCTCAAGACAATCCCCCATGACAAAGAATGCTCCAGTCCAACGTGCCAGCAGTTCTTTCAGGTTTCCGAGCTACTCCAGTGCCTTAATGACAAATTCTGTTATTCGTGACTTAGGCTAGTTCAGTAACTGGAAACTGACAAAGAATCTCATGGCATGGACTTTTCAGAGGCTGATAATATCCAGAAGCCCTTTAAGAATGGCTTTGCACCTGGCAATGTTTGTTTAATCATGCAATAAATAGTTATTAAGCCTCTGCTGTGTGCCAGGCACTGTGCTAAGTGCTGGGGATAGAATAGTCGGCTTGCCATACAGAATTCCTGCTTCTCTGGTAATTTCAGCCTGACAGGACAGACAGCTGAGTGTGAGAGGAAAAGCATGGTGTAAGGGGTCAGAATCCCCAGAGGAAAAGATATTTAAGCTGAAGCCTGAAAAAGGAATAGGAGTCACAAAGGGAAGAGAATGAGAAAGGATATTGTGTACAGAGAGAACAAAATTGTGGGGAGAGAGGAGGAGAAAGGAGGGAAGATCGGGGAGAGCTTTGAGAGTTAGACAGAGGGCGAGGGAGAGAGAGCCAAGAGGAAAGAAGGGGTGAGAGGAGGAGAAGGGAGGGAGAAACAGAGAGAGAGAGAGAGAGGAAGAGGGAGAGAAAAGAGGGAGAGAGGCAGAAACAGACTTCCAAGGAAAGAACTGAAGTCTGGGGTGTCTGGAGCTGAATTTCAGTGCATTTTCTCTACAGTTCCTGAACCAGCCAGGGTAGGTCTCTGAGTTACATTTCCCACAGACTATTCTTAGGACCCTCCAGCAACCTGCCTTGGGGGGCCACCAGTCCCCTGCTGTGACACAGCAATTTGGGAATAAGGTCTGGAGCTGAGTGTTGAGAAGGGAGGGGGGAGATTAAAATAGACATTTATTTATTTTTTTTTCATTTTGCATTTAGCTTGGTGTGGTCTGACTGCTTTTCAGGATCTGATTATTCCCTCCCTGAGGGTCCTGTGGTCAGACACCAGCTGTGAGGATCTGTTACCATGGGTGACATTTTCATCCAATGAGGGCCCGCACTGCTTGTTTGCAGAGTGGCAGATGGAGCAGCTAATCGATACAGTCTGGGAGGTGGGCGTCCCCACACTCAGTGGCCCCACCACACAATGACTGCTGAGCCCCAGGGACTTGTGGAACACAGGCGAGTGACTGGGTCTTTGATTGAAAAAGACCTCGCTCACTAGGGGTTCTGGCCCTAAACAATGCCCTGTTCTTTACTAAGGTGGCCTTGGCACTTCCAGGATTTTTATAGCTCCTGCCTCAGGCAACACTCCTGGGAAAATCTGCTGCCAAACTCTTTTCAGCTCTGTGTGGATGATACTGAGTATTCTCTTCTAGTAAGACTCAGCAGGCATTTTTTTTTTTTTTTTTTTTTAGCATCATCTGTGTTCAAGCAATACACTGAGTGGGGGAAAAGAACAAGGTAATATCCTGCCCTCCAGTACCTTAAGATGTAATTATGAGCTTTCAGTCTGGTCACGGACCAGCCAGAACCACTCAGTCATACCTCCTAAAGCTCAATTTTATTCTGAGTTGGGGATACAGAGATGGCTAAGATGTGGTGGTTGTTGTTCAGTCTTTAAGTCGTGTCTGATTCTTCTGTAAGTCCACGGACTGTAGCCCTTCAGGCTCTGATGCTGAAGCTGGAGCTCCAATACTCTGGCCACCTGATGGGAAGAGATGACTCCTTGGAAAAGACCCTGATGCTGGGAAAGATCGAGGGCAGGAGAAGGGGGCGACAGAGGATGAGGTGGTTGGATGGTATCACTGACTCCATGAACATGAATTTGAGCAAACTCTGGGAGATGGTGAAGGACAGGGAAGCCTGGTGTGCTGCAATCATGACTGAGTGACTGAACGACAACGAAAGATGTGGTTGGTGCTCCCAGCATCACGTCTAACTTTATATGCCACTGAACACAGGAATAGAGGACTTCCTGGGTTCTTTCTTTGCACTACGTCATTCAATGTTTGCAACTTTAAAAGATGGATACCAATATTATCTCCATTTTTGAATGAGGAAACAGGTCTAGATTAGAGCAGTGACTTGTACTGATCTACAGTTCAGTGCTATTTCCACCCACTGATATCTCAAGCATTTTAGTGTTTGAAAGTCACACATACACACAGAGTACGTGTGTATATATTCAGATACACTGAATGCCAAATAACACGTTTATTGTTACAAAACAAGATTGAACTGAGTAAAATTTGAAGATCTTATTGGCTTACTTCAACAATTCTCTAGCAGATAGAAAGGAACTCTGAGGAACTATGCAAAATGAAAGACTTTTATACGCAGAAGGGAGCAGGAAAAAGGAAGTTATATTAGGCAAAAAATCACATTGGTTATTGCGGTTACTTTCCTTTAGGGGATGACAGAGGTCTGTCAGGCAGATTAACTGACTAATGCTGATCATGTGATTCCGGTTGACAGGTTAAAGATTCCATTTCTGAGAGAGCCAAAACCATCATTAAGTTAAATCTTGGTTTGGTGACTTGGGTTTTAACATAAAGAACTCTATTTGGGACTGTTATCTTGCTTTTAGGGCTTCCCTCATTGCTCAGTTAGTAAATCATCTGCCTGCAATGTAGGAGACCCAGGTTCAACTCCTGGGTGGGGAAGAGCCCCTGGAGAAGGAAATGGCAACCCACTCCAGTATTCTTGCCTGGAGAACCCCATGGACAGAAGAGCCTGGCAGGCTACAGTCCACGGGATCACAAGGGTCGGACGCGACTAAACCATCACCAGGTGGCACTAGTGGTAAAGAACCTGCCTGCCAATGCAGGAGATGTAAGAGGTGTGGTATGATCCCTGGGTTGGGAAGATCCCCTGGAGTAGGAAACAGCAACCCACTCCTGTCAGTATTCTTGCCTGGAGAATCCCATGGACAGAATAGCCTGGTGGGCTAAGGTCCATAGGGTTGCAAAGAGTCGGACACAACACAAGCAACTTAGCACACACATATGCATCTTGTTTTTAAGTTATTTTGGATTGCTTAAGATCAGAGGGTGAGAAAAAATTTATTCCATGATGCATTAATCCAAGTGGATTAAGAGTCAGGAAACCTGGAACCTCATCCTTTCCAGTGATGTGGGACTAGGCTGTTCATCAAACTAAACCTCAACTTTCTCTTCCTTAAGGTGGAATATTAAGGTTGGCCTTGTGTCCACATTATAGGAGTTTTATGATAACCAAATGGAAATCATGTAAACATGTAGTTCATGAATTCAATATGATAGTACATATAAAAATCAGTTATCTTCTGGGCTTTATGGAATTGTGGTGTATTCCCTAGCCATCGCTGCCATTGTTATTTCTGCTGTTTCAGTTGGGGACGCTTGCAGATAAGAAGTTTTCCTAGAAATGGGAGGATAGTTCACTAAATAAACAAGGAGATGGCCCTTCTCCTTTCTTGCTTTTGCCATAAAAACATGCTAAAACACAGCCAAGTTTTCATCATCTCCCTCCTTCCTCTGTTCTTCCTCTCCCTTCTTCCCCAAATTGGTAATTTATTTCTTTAAGCTACTACTCATATAAGCATCACTATTTTAATTAGAGAGAAGCAAATAGAAGAAAGAAGCTAGAAGGTACAGCAAGAGAGCCCACCACGTGCATGCTTTAATTATTCATTGAGGTAAATAAAATTAAATATTTTCCCAGCAATCCAGAGCAGGATCTGAAGTAATTACACTGTCAAATTCATCAAAAATTCTCTCATCAAAATAAAAACCTTGATGTGATTTAATAATTTATAATACAAACACACAGAAATTGTACAATATTATAAATAGAAAACTGCAGGGTAAGTGAGCATGAATTAGTTAGGGGCTATGTTCTAGAAAGAGGCTGTCATGCGCTGTATAAATTTTTAATCAGAAATATTTTTGAGGCCTAATTTAGAGTATGGAATATACCAAGAACTTTAGAATACAAAGAACACAGCAAAACAGCAACAACAAATTCCTGCTGCCTGGAGATTTATAAACGCTCCTTTTTGAGAAAAACAGGACTCAGAATGATTTCAGGCAGAAAGAAAGAATGTTGTCTTTGATGTTACATATGTTCCAGATCATCTGTGACACCCTACGTGTTGTCCATGCAGGTTACAAATGAATTAATTAGCCTCCATGTAAAGACCCCAAGTAACAAATAGGAAAAGTCTGCTTCATTTCTACCAACAGAGTAAGGTGGTTTTAGTCACTGAACCTTGTAAAACTATGTGTGATTCTGGAAACCATATGGTTTCATCCCAGTTTGAAATGGTTTTGATGCTGAATTTCTGTATGGAGAAAGCCTAAAGCAAAAAGAGGAAACCAGATTTTTCTTTTCTTCACTCTCTGAGAAGTGTTCTCATACAGACGTGTCATGCTTTGCCTCAGGAAGCTCCTCCGGGTCTCCCTCTCCCAAGTGATGGACAGGTAAAGAGTGAGCAAAGTTTTGTTTTGCAAGGATGAGTCAGGCAGCAGAAGCTCCATTGGCCAGGAAGGGAGTTCAGAAATGAAACGTGGGCTATCAAGATGACTAATTAGGAAAGAAACAGGGATGACTTTTTTAAAAAATTTGCTTTATTGTGTCATTTCAAGGATCTAAGAGGTTAGCAGGGATGGTGATATGGTAATTTTTTACAAAAAAAAAAAGGTAAGACAGATTGTGTTTACACTTAAAATCTTTCAAAAGCTTCCTCTTCTGCTTAGGATAGAGTCAAAGATCCTTCATAAGCTTTTCAAGGCCTTGAGGATTCCGGCTGTTTTCCAGGCTAACAACTCATCCCTCTGCCCCTTGCCCTCTGTGCTGTGAGGGTGAAGCTCTTCTCTCAGTTCCTCCAGCCTTCCTGGACACATACTTTCCTCTCTGCTTGGTACTTTCTTCTCTCCTTCTTTGCTGAGCAAACTCTTCATATCCTACAGGGCTAAGCTTAGATGGTCTCTCTTCTAGGAAATGTTTCCAGATTATCAGATGCCATCGAGTTTTCCTCTTGTATTTCCCATGGCACATTGTTCCCCGCCTCCTTATATATACACCACATTTGTTACATCCAGAGTAAATTACTTGTAATGATTTACAAGTAAATTATTTGTGACCCAGATAACCACGATGGTGTAGTCACTCACCTAGAGCCATACATGTCGGAGTGCAAAGTCAAGTGGGCCTTAGGAAGCATCACTATAAACAAAGCTAGTGGAGGTGATAGAATTCCAGCTGAGCTATTTCAAGTCCTAAAAGATTATTTTGTGAAAGTGCTGCATTCAGTATGTCAGTAAATTTGGAAAATTCAGCAGTGGCCACAGGACTAGAAAAGGTCAGTTTTCATTCCAATCCCAAAGAAGGACAATGCCAAAGAATGTTCAAACTACTGCATAGTTGCACTCATCTCACATGCTAGCAAAGTAATGCTCAAAATTCTCCAAGCTAGGCTTCAATAGCACATGAACCAAGAACTCTCAGATGTTAAAGCTGGGTTTAGAAAAGGCAGAGGAACCAGAGATCAAATTACCAACATTAGCTGGATCATAGAAAAAGCAAGAGAATTCCAGAAAATCATCTACTTCTGCTTCACTGACTACGCTAAAGCATTTGACTGTGTGTATCACAACAAGCTGTAGAAAATTCCTAAAGAGATGGGAATACTAGACCACCTGACCTGCCTCCTGAGATATCTGTATGCAGGTCAAGAAGCAACTGTTAGAACCGGACATGGAACAACAAACTGGTTTTAAATTGGGAAAGGAGTTCTGAATTACATCAAGGCTGCATATCTTCACCCTGTTTATTTTACTTATGTGCAGAGTACATCATGCGAAATTCTGGACTGGATGAAGCACAAGGCTGGAATCAAGATTGCTGGCAGAAATATCAATAACCTCAGATATGCAGATGACACCACCCTTATGGCAGAAAGTGAGGAGGAACTGAGGAGCTCTTGATGAAAGTGAAAGAGGAGAGTGAAAAAGTTGGCTTAAAGCTCAACGTTCAGAAAACTAAGATCATGGCATCTGGTCCCATCACTTCATGGGAAATAGATGGGGAAACAGTGGAAACAGTGTCAGACTTTATTTTTTTGGGCTCCAGAATCACTGCTGATGGTGATTGCAGCCATGAAATTAAAAGACGCTTACCCCTTGGAAGGAGGGTTATGGCCAACCTTGATAGCATATTTAAAAGCAGAGACATTACTTTGCCAACAAAAGTCCGTCTAGTCAAGGCTATGGTTTTTCCAGTGGTCATGTATGGATGTGAGAGTTGGATGGTGAAGAAAGCTGAGCACCGCAGAACTGATGCTTTTGATCTGTGGTGTTGGAGAAGACTCTTGAGAGTCCGTTGGACTGCAAGGAGATCCAGTCACTCCATCCTAAAGGAGATCAGTCCTGGGTGTTCATTGGAAGGACTGATGTTGAAGCTGAAACTCCAATACTTTGGCCACCTCATGCGAAGAGTTGACTCATTGGAAAAGACCCTAATGCTGGGAAGGATTGGGGGCGGGAAGAGAAGGGGACGACAGAGGATGAGATGGTTGGATGGTATCAATGACTCGATGGACATGGGTTTGGGTAGACTCCGGGAGTTGGTGATGGACAGAGAGGCCTGGCGTGCTGCAATTCATGGGGTCGCAAAGAGTCGGACACGACTGAGTGACTGAACTGAACTGAACTGAACTGAACTGTATGGATGTGAGAATTAGACCATAAAGAAGGCTGAGAGCTGAAGAACTGATGCTTTTGAACTGTGTTGTTGGAGACGACTCTTGGGAGTCCCTTGGACTGCAAGGAGATCAAACCAGTCAATCGTAAAGAAAATAAGTCCTGAATATTCATTGGAAGGACTGATGCTGAAGCTGAAGCCTCAATACTTCAGCCACCTGATGTGAAGAGCTGACTCATTAGAAAAGACCCTGATGTTGGGAAAGACTGAAGGCAGGAGGAGAAGCAGATGAGATGTTTGGATGTCATCCCTGACTCAATGAACATGAGTTTGAGCAAGCTCCAGGAGATGGTGATGGACAGGGAAGCCTGGCATGTAGCAGTCCATGGGTTGCAAAGAGTCAGACATGACTAAGCAACTGAACAACAACAACAAGACCCTTTATTATGTGTAACCCCCACCCCATCCTCATGTCTATCCTCTTCCTCTATTTGTTGATGTCTGCTCCTATATTTTCCAGTGTGTCCACTTAGATCTACCTCTTCACAACTCCTGCCCCAGGACCTCTCTCAGGAAGGTGCTTCGTCATGACATGCTTCTTTACCTCCTTCAGGTCTTTGTCACATGTCAACTCCCCAGTAGATTTTTCCCTTTTAAAAATTTCTATCCACCCCACATCTGCCGATTTCTCCATTCCTATTTCCTGCTGTTTGGGATCTTCTTAGCATTTAGCAGTTGGCCCTCTATGCACTTACCTATTTGCCTTGCTTCTTGTCTGTGTCATTCCCTCAAAATCAGGCAGAGATTTTTTCTATATTCTTCAGTGTTGTATCCTGAGTCGTTAGAACATGACATGACACATAGTGGACACTCATTCAATATTTGTTGAAATAATGAATGAAGTCACTACCTCTAGGTAGGAGGAAAACAGAAGAAGAGCTAATATTTTCATGGGAAACCCTTTAATAAGAATGTGGGGGCTTGGAAGAGTGGATGCTGTGGTGGGGTAGGGGTAAGGGCATGAGAAGAGGTGAATTAGCCTTCCCCCCACTTCCCAGTGCAGACTATTCAGGTCTGTGTGAGGTTCCGATGTCCATAGCTTCTTCTGAGAAAGGCTATAGTTGCTGAAGTAATTGGTGGGAGGGAATGTCTGATGCTGCTACTGCTGCTGCTAAGTCGCTTCAGTCGTGTCCAACTCTGTGCGACCCTATAGACGGCAGCCCACCAGGCTCTGCCATCCCTGGGATTCTCCAGGCAATACTGGAGTGGGTTGCCATTTCCTTCTCCAGTGCATGAAAGGGAAAAGTGAAATTGAAGTCGCTCAGTCGTCCGACTCTTAGCGACCCCATGGACTGTAGCCTACCAGGCTCCTCCATCCATGGGATTTTCCAAGCAAGAGTACTGGAGTGGGGTGCCATTGCCTTCTCCAATGTCTGATGAGGGAATGGCTAATTTGTTGTTGTGAATCAAAAATGGCTGATGGGCTTCGATGCCAGTGCCATTTCCATTTGATTGGTAGTGAGTGCTTGGAAGGCTGTGTTGAAAAGCATTCTGAGGTTGTTTCTATGTCTGACAGAAAAGGATGTTGTGAACAGATGTGTCTTGGGCTTGGGAAGGGGGATGTGCAGCATTTTTATCGTTCATTTGTATCCTGACCCCTTGGAGTTGGTTCTGGTTTTTTCCATGGAAATCCAGGCTTACAGAGGAATGGATGATATCCATGTTAGTTTATTTGTTTTAAGATTCTATGAAAGCTAAGGTTAAGGTACTTAGAAGGGCCATAAGAATCCAGACCCTTTAGGGAATTGGATATATCCTTTGGGTTGATTTTTTTCCTGCTGAGGATGAAATGGTTGAGCTATATTGATAGTTAGGGACTCTAATATGCATGGCAGAACTCTTCTAGTCTCACTTCTATAGCTTGGCCATTCATTCAGAAAATAAAAGTGAAAGTGTTAGTCGCTTAGTCATGTCCGACTCTTTGCAACCTTATGGAATGTAGCCTGCCAGGTTCCTCTGTCCATGGAATCCCATATTGCTAAGACAGTCTGCAGAAAATGACCCAAGGCAGACTGTTCTGTAAAATCTTGGCCTGAAGAAGAGACTGACGCTAATGAGACTGGCTCAGCACACCAACTCTGTGAGCTCACTGGCCCATAAATGCCATCACTTCCGCTTCCAGTGCTGCCATCAGCCTGAACTCAGATCCCTCTTCTACCAATTGTAACAAATGATTTTGCTTCTTTTCAGCAAGGCTTCCCAGTCCCTACACTGATATCTTTTCTTTCTCTGAGCATTCCCTTTGCAGAGCTTCTTCCTTGCAGCTATCTCAGCATGAGTCTGATCCAGCTTCTTATGCTAAGTGTTTATGTATTTTTACTCCTCTCCCTCACTAGTTTTAAGCTTGTTAAGAGGGACCATTATAAATATGTTCAGTATCTTTGTTACTGCCTACATATCAGGATCTCAGCACGTATTTTTGTCTAAAAGGATCACTGTCCAATACACTGTTGACTGGATTCAGTGGGTCACCAGTTCAATGGTATAATTGGTATAATCTTTTTTTAGGGCTATATGGCATTATCTATGAAATATTTGAATATGTATGCCTTTTCCCCTAGCAATTCTACTTCTTGGAATTTATCCTACAGAAATACTATAGGAGTTTGCAGCTATATGTAAAAGAATGATCAGTAGAGAATCATTTGTGATGGTGAAAATGAGAATAACTTAAATGCCCATCCTGGGAGAAATTGTGATATAAATTATTTACTATACACATGATAGGATAATTACCAGGTAATTATCAACAAGAAAAGTACTATATATTTGCAGGCAAAAAATGTCCAAAATACTATATATAATTGTGTAAAATGGTGTTTTTCCAATAAACCATAACTACATGTCAAATGTACATGTGCATACAGACATGTGAATATATATAGTACATAGGAAAGGACTGGAGGACGTACACCAAATTATTAGTGATTTATATGTAGTGAGTAGGATTGGGAAAGCTAGGTTTTTTTAACTTTTACTAATTTGGAAATTAAAAATGCTTTTTATTTCCCCCCACTTTATTGAGGTATTGTTGTTTTAGAGTCACTAAATCGTGTCTGACACTTTGTGACCCCATGAACTGCAGCACACCAGGTTTCCCTGTCCTTCACTATCTCCAGAGTTTGCTCAAACTCATATCCATTGACTCAGTGATGCCATCCAACCATCTAATCCTCTGTCACACCCTTCTCCTCTTGCCCTCAATCTTTCCCAGCATCGGAGTCTTTTCCAATGAGTCAGCTCTTCACATCAGGTGGCCAAAGTATTGGAGTGTCAGCTTCAGCATCAGTTCTTCCAATGACTATTAAGGGTTAGATTTCCTTTAAGGTTGACCTGGTTTCATCTCCTTGCAGTCCAAGGGACTCTAAAGAGTCTTTTCTAGCACCACAATTCAAAAGCATCAATTCTTTGGCTCTCAGTCTTCTTTATGTCTACTATCACATCCATACACGACTACTGGAAAAACCATAGCTTTGACTATACGGACCTTTGTCGGCAAAGTGAAGTCTCTGCTTTTTCATACACTGGCTAGGTTTGTCATAGCTTTTCTTCCAAGAAGCAAGTGTCTTATTGAGGTATAATTGATATATATAATAACATTTTGTAAATGTAAGGTGCATGATGATTGATACATTTATATATTTCAAAAAGATTACCACCATAACATTAGGTAATACCTCCACCCCATCACAAAATTACCATTTCATTTTTATGGTGAGACTATTTAAGGTCTACTCTTGTAGAAACATTCAAGTATGTAACACAGTTTGGAAAGAAATTTTCATGGGCATGTGATCATTCTAAGATGAAAATATATTTTAAAGAAGAGTTTATTATAAACAAGAAATGGTCATTGTGTTTTCTAAAATATCCTAAAATTTAGAGATGTTTTCAAATCAATTTAGTAGGGAATTCTCTGGTAGTCCAGCGGTTTGGACTCAGTGGTCTCACTGCCTTGGCCGCCGGTTTGATCCCTGGTTGGGGAAGTGAGATCCTGCAAGCTACCTCATGTCCTCAGGGTAAAACAAACAATTCAGCAGCCATCTTAGTAATCCAGGATGCTTAAATGTTTCTTAGAAGCATTAAATACAGATTAAATGTGGTGTTTAGTAAATAAATTTTCTTTTTCTCCCTTCTCACTGATACCAAGCTAGCCTATATAACTTGCTCTGGTTAATGAAATGCAAGTGAAAGTGATATGTGTAATTTCTGAACAGAAGTTTTAAGAGCCAGTTCAGGGTTTGCCATGCTCTCTCTTGTTCTTTGTCACAAGACCAGCAATATTCCAGAAAAGAATTTCTCCATTAGCCTTGGAGCAGAACTTCAGCCAACCTTGATGGACATGTTACAAAACAAGAAAGAGAAATTTGCTGTTGTAAGCCAGTGAGATTTGGGGATTGTTTCTTACTGCAACATAACCTAGACTGATAGAACTATTCACACAGTTCATCAGTTCCTTAAGGAGAGAACTTCCACTGGCCTGGATATCATGATCAGTTCAGTTCAGTCACTTAGTCGTGTCCGACTCGTTGCGACCCCATGAATCGCAGCATGCCAGGCCTCCCTGTCTATCACCAACTCCCGGAGTCTACCCAAACCCATGTCCATCGAGTCGGTGATGCCATCCAACCATCTCATCCTCTGTCGTCCCCTTCTCCTCCTGCCTCCAATCCTACCCAGCATTAGGGTCTTTTCCAATGAGTCAACTCTTCGCATGAGGTGGCCAAAGTATTGGAGTTTCAGCCTCAACATCAGTCCTTCCAATGAACACCCAGGATTGATCTCTTTTAGGATGGATTGATTGGATCTCCTTGTAGTCCAAGGGACTCTTAAGAGTCTTCTCCAACACCACAGTTCAAAAGCATCAATTCTACGGTGCTTAGCTTTCTTCACCATCCAACTCTCATATCCATACATGACCACTGGAAAAACCATAGCCTTGACTAGACGGACTTTTGTTGGCAAAGTAATGTCTCTGCTTTTAAATATGCTATCTAGGTTGGCCATAACCTTCCTTCCAAGGAGTAAGCGTCTTTTAATTTCATGGCTGCAATCACCATCAGCAGTGATTCTGGAGCCCAAAAAAATAAAGTCTGACACTGTTTCCACTGTTTCCCCATCTATTTCCCATGAAGTGATGGGACCAGATGCCATGATCTTAGTTTTCCGAACATTGAGCTTTAAGCCCACTTTTTCACTCTCCTCTTTCACCTTCATCAAGAGGCTCTTTAGTTCTTCACTTTCTGCCATAAGGGTTGTGTCATCTGCATATCTGAGGTTATTGATATTTCTCCCAGCAATCTTGATTCCAGCTTGTGTTTCTTCCAGCCCAGCATTTCTCATGACGTACTCTGCATATAAGTTAAATAAGCAGGGTGACAATATACAGCCTTGACATACTCCTTTTCCGATTTGGAACCAGTCTGTTGTTCCATGTCCAGTTCTAACTGTTGCTTCCTGACCTGCATACAGGTTTCTCAAGAGACAGGTCAGATGGTCTGGTATTCCCATCTCTTTCAGAATTTTCCACAGTTTATTGTGATCCACACAGTCAAAGGCTTTGACATAGTCAATAAAGCAGAAATAGATGTTTTTGTGGAACTCTCTTGCTTTTTTGATGATCCAGCAGATATTGGCAATTTGATCTCTGGTTCGTCTGCCTTTTCTAAAACCAGCTTGAACATCTGGAAGTTCACGGTTCACGTATTGCTGAAGCCTGGCTTGGAGAATTTTGACTATTAGTTTGCTAGCATGTGAGATGAGTGCAATTGTGCGGTAGTTTGAGCATTCTTTGGCATTGCCTTTCTTTGGGATTGGAACGAAAACTGACCTTTTATGATAACTGGTTCTAATCCTAGTTCTGCCATAAATTTTCTGTGTTTGTATTAGCTAGGCTGCTTCAGATTGCAAGAAATTGACAGTACAATAAGAAAAAAAGAAAGTAGCTTCAACAGGGATTCTTACTATTGTGCATAACAGGAAGTCCACAGTGGAAGTTCATGACACCATTGAGGATGTAGAGTCTGCCATCTTTGTGCTTGCCCTTCCTGTCACGGTTGTACAGTGGCTATAGAAGTTTCAGGTGTCATATGCAGACATTATAGTATCCCATGAGGAAGAAAAGGAGTATTTTTCTTTTTCTTCTTACTTGTTTTTACTTGAGGGATGTATTTCTTAGGAATTCCTCGTTAGACCCTCTCAAGATTCTATTGGTCAGGATTGGTCATATGACTGTGCCATGTATGTCACTGCTAAGGGCAATGAGAGGCTATGATTGGCTTTGACCAGCCATAGCTCATGACCCCTCAGGAGTAAGCAGTGGGCCCCTTTTCTGAGCACATGGCTGTATGGCAAATAATTACCCAAACAAAACTGGGAAGAAGAGGAGGATGTAATTAGTGTTTACTTCAATGACCTTAAGCAGGTATCCCTCCTTAGACTTTAGTTCCCCCATCAATAAACTGAGGATATTGGACAAACTGGCTTCTAATACAAGGATTATTATCACAGAGTCCATAGACTGTCCACTGAAGAAATGGAGTCCAAACTTCCTTACAGGGGCTTGGGTGTGGCAGAGCTATTGTCTCTGGTTCCAGTGTGCCACTGACTGAGGTCATCAAAAGTCTTGTTTCATCAGCTTCCTGATAGGCAGACACAGCATGACTTTCAGCTCCCATAAAATGTTGCATTTTGGATTTTACATGCTCTGTGTGAATGCAGTCTAGGTATGGGATATACATGTGCAGTTTTGTTAGCTTGCAGTTGCATATCAGATTGACTTTAAAAGCACTTTGAAAGCTTGTAAAGTGCTTTGTGCTTAGAGATTTCTTTCCAATAGCTCCCTCTTCTCCCATGTCCCATACTCTCAAATCTCTGCATTCCCTTACAATTTGCCTTGACTCAAGACACTTTATTGGTCAATTTAATATAAGCCAGTCTCAAGTGTTCTTGAGCCATGAACTTCAAAAATAATTTATCATCATCATTATTAAAAATAATGGTCAGAAATGATTTGGGGTCAGGGAGCTATAAAACCAAGTGGGTAGACCTCATGATATTGAAGCTGAGGTCTTCACTTTTGCTTTCAAGGCACCAGTTTTCTTGTGTCTAGGCATTGGCTGCAAACTGCCTAAGAATGAGATGGGCTCGTCTAAAGAAAGTGCCAGAGCTCTTTTTGATCAAGTAGACACATATGCTGCCAAGGCTTGCTCGGGCAGTGGAAGGGGGCTGGATAGGGATCTGTAAAAACTGATACAATTGAAGTCATCCTGTCTCCTCTGTCTTTTAGGATACTTGTAGCAACTACCTCCCCAACCCTACTGCATGCCCTGGAAAGCTTTTATGAACTGTTTGTAGCTTTTCTACTTTTTACTGAAAGAAGGAATCCTAAATGGTGTATACTTTCTTGACTAGCTCTGAGGAGATCATTTTTTTTCATCTTGATAATGTACTAGGATGCTGATGTCACTGTCCTTTTCCCAACAGACACACTGTCACCACACTCTGGTCCACAGGAAGGATGGCTGTTAAAGACAGTAACTTCAGCCATCTCAAACTCCTATTTGTCACCACTAAGATACAAAGCCTAGTAGGTCTCCTGGGGTGGCTTTGTATTCCTGGAGGACCTCTAAGAAATGTCGCTTTTGGGTCACAAGAGAGTAACCATAAGAGCTGTCAGTCAAGGATAGACCAAAATCAGCAAATTAGAATGGACATAGCCCATCATGTAGTAGTTCCAAACTATTTTGACATCGGGCAGTGATTGATGGCTGAGTTTCTTATGGAGGGTTAGATGCTTTCCTGAGGCTCAAGTACCCATAAAACAAAACCAAAGAGAAAGAGGAAGAGTAAATTACTCATTCTGCAAGTCTTTTATTGTTAAAGCAAACAGATAAAAAGCAACACAAAATAGGTGTATAGTTTAATGAGTTAGAAGGAGCACCCTTCTAACCACCACTGAGGTCAAGAGCAAATTGTGTTAGTCATCGCAGAAAGCTCTCTCTGTGCCCCATCTGATCTTACCCCTTTCCCCAAAGTAACTACTATCTTGAACTTTTATAGTAATCTCTTCCTTGTGTCCATTATAGTTTTACCATGAAAGTGAGCATCTTTAGACACTCTAGTTTTTCTAATTAAAAAAGAATCAATGTCTTTCAAGCCTCTCCTAGTCTACATTCTCATACATTCCTTTCTTTTTATTCCAATTTACCTTTTCAATCTGTAGAATTTTCCTATAATACAAATGTTGCTAATTATATATTCATTGTACAATTCCTAGGTTTTCTGTATTTTCTAAAGTTGGGAACTATATTCAGAGACCCCACTAGATTCAGGTTCAATCCATTTGGTAGGTGTCACTAAGTTCTTTCACCAAGGGGCACATGAAGTCTGATACGTGCATGTTTTTAGATGCTAACATTAGCCAATGCTCAATGCCCAGGAATTGCTAAATGGGGGTGTCTAATTCTATCACTTCCCTTTCATTTATTAGCTAGAAAATTCATAAACAGATGCTTCCCCTCATCTATTCTTTGACTACCAAATGGCATGGTTCGTATAGGAGATGCTTGATTCTTTCTCTTTATTTACCATAAAGGTAATGAATTGGTTCATAACATCTTCTGAATGTAACTAACTTGCTTTTTTAAAAAAAAATCATAATTTCAAGAACTTAAGCATAAATTGCTAGATTCCTAGATTGCACTTTTAATCTATATCACTTGTGTCCACTGGAGAAAGGAGAGGCTACCCACTCCAGTATTCTTGGGCCTCCTTTGTGGCTCAACTGGTAAAGAATCCACGTGCAATGCGGGAGATCTGGGTTTGATCCCTGGGTTGGGAAGATCTCCTGGAGAAGGGAAAGACTACCCAATTCAGTATTCTGGCCTGGAGAATTCCATGGACTGAGGTCACAAAGAGTCGGACACAACTAAATGACTTTCACTTTCACTACTTTCTTGTGTCTTTAATATTCCGAATATATGGATCTGTGCTTATGCTTGTGAACTTGGTTGTTTTCTGCCTCCAAATCAGCCAGAAAGGAAGCCACTAAACTCTCCATGGACTGCTCAAAGACCAGTGGGAGATGCTTGATTTTAGTTTTGTGTTTCTTTATTCTTGGTTCTAGTGGCTAGAGCTCATGTGGCAATGAACGTAAGGAGTTTAAGCTGAAGAACTTTGACAAGGTATGATCCATTTGGCAAGATCTTTGTCACTGTCAGATGGAGGTCATTAAAGATCCCATTTATGCAGCCTTATGATCTCATGAGCTTCAAGTCCCCTTCTGATCCTCAAGTTTGACTTTCCATGTGGCTTGACAGCAGGAAGAGAGGACCCAATCATACTGGCACAAAGATTTTCTTTTTGCTTACTAGTCAAGTTTTTCACAAGAAATGGATAAATTGGTATTTTGTTGTCAAAGTTACGTTTATACTTTTCTCCAAGGAAGTGTGAGCCCTGGAAATACTTTCCTTATAATCTTGGTTCTTTCCAATTGACTTTGTCCAGTTTTTGAGGGTAACCCTGTACTAGATTGTTCTTTATTTTCAGGTTTTGTTCAAGGCAAAGACATATTTATTCTAGGTAACTTGAAGAAAAGCACATCCTTTTCAAGCTGAGTCCACTCACCCACATGGCCCTGAGGCAGGCCATTGATTTCTCTCATTCTCTCTTTCTAACCAGCAATGAGGTACTACTGTTAGAAACCAGGTACCTTTCCTTGAAAATAGCAGCTGCTAACTAACAAGTAGGTCATTAACTAAGGGTAATGATGGATACAACCAGATTGCCTTGCTGGTCTTTAAAACCGTTTTCCTTTCAGAATGAAAGAGAATGTCGTTTTGATACTTGAGTCTGTAAATCAGCATTTAGAATCAACAGATGAACTAAAACACATTCTTATTCTATCTCTCCATGCATGGAAAAAGACAAAATTTGTCTTTCACCTTCTTGCTCTTCTTTGTTTGCTTGTGGCATACCTAGGCCCAATTGATGATATTGCTCACTCCAGAAAATGAATCTAATGTTTTCTGTTATCCATGGAGAATTGGTTTGTAAAATTTCAAAGCCCTATTCTCCTTGACTATCTGAGTCATACGGAAAATAAAAAATTAATAAAAAAATAGTGATTAATACTGATTTTCTATAACCTCTAGGCAAAGTCTAAATTAGATGACTTCACTTAAAGCTTTGGTGGCAGAGACCTAATTAATGAAAAACACCAGGCTTAAACAACTGGCTATCCATCTTTAAGCATAAGCGAAGGACAGAATCCATATGACATTTCACTGAGGATAAAAAATGAACAATTGCATGGGTCCTGGATAATCCTGATTTGACAGGGCACCCTGGAGACTTTTAAATACCCCGCTTTTCCTGTGACATATGGACTCTACACCATTGTCATATTTAATCTGAGAAACTGGGTTCCCATGCATTCTGTTTGTTTGTTTCCTTGCTTGAGGCCTGTGGCTGGGGCCTCATGAATTTGTTGCAACTGGAATGAGCTTTTTTGGTCGGCCTGTAAGATGAAAACCATAAACATGCTACAAAACACCAGAATATAAAGGGGATTATTGGTGCCATAATTAGAGAACTAGGAGGTTATTATTCTAGTTGTCCCTCCACCCTCCCAGCCATACACGTGTCTGCTAGACCAGGAACAAAAGAGATTTAAAAATCAGACAGCCTTGAGTTTATTTTAATGGGAGCCCTCTTAAGTCTGGGCATAGTTGGAGGTCATTTAGTTGACAAATAAAGAATGCTTGCTGTGTCTTGGTGCTTCAGAAATCAGAGAATCATCAAAATAAATCAACCCCAGATAACCAAAGAATCTGAGCCTCTTGTGCAAACTTGTAAGTTATGTGAGAAAACACAACCACCTGTGTGTATATTTCCCCAGTTATTTGAATGTTCAGGTCCCCCTTCAACTCTCATTTCAGAAGAATGACAGTTGGAGGGAACTGCTTTCTCCAGATCAAGTGAGTTGTCCATCACAGGAGGTGTTTAACCAGAGATCCAAGGGCCATTTCCCATGCCCAGTACACTGAGGATTCACTCATAACAGAGGGTAAATGTTTCAACAAGATAGTTGAAGACATTTTCCAACTCTGAGAAGTTATGTGTTAGAATGCAAATTTAAAGGGAAATTAACTTTTGAAAACCATAGCAAAGAAATATTTTCCCAAAGGGGTGAGTGCTTTTGGAGACTGCTGCTGCTAAGTCGCTTCAGTCGTGTCCGACTCTGTGTGACCCCATAGATGGCAGCCCACCAGGCTCCACCGTCCCTGGGATTCTCCAGGTAAGAACACTGGAGTGGGTTGCCATTTCCTTCTCCAGTGCATGAAAGGGAAAAGTGAAAGTGAAGTCGCTCAGTCGTGTCCGACTCTTAGCGACCCCGTGGACTGTAGCCTACCAGGCTCCTCTGTCCATGGGATTTTCCAGGCAAGAGTACTGGAGTGGGGTGCCATTGCCTTCTCTGATTTTGGAGACTAGGATGAAACAAAACTTGAAGCCAGTGTGGTTTTAATGGGAATCAGTTGCGTATTGAATTAAATTTTAATGTTTCTGCATACCTCTTGTTCCTACAAGTTTTTCTTCCTGTACATTGCTGCCACTTGATGAAGCAGCCTCATTTGACCTTCAGTGCAAATGAATTATCTGTATAAAATATGTAATATACCTATATGTATATATAGATATACACAAACCTGTATTATCTAGTCTTGACTCCCAGGGAAGAGGGAGACAGGAAATGCAAGTGTGCACTCTATAGACAAAGGTTGATTTTTCGACCCTTTCTAAACCCCTTTGCTTAGTCAATTAGTTATTCAGAGAGATGTGATATCTTTTTGAGACATCTCAAATTCTTTCAGGACACTGCAGTATCTCATAAATTGCTTTATATGGTACACTGGAAACTGGTTTAAAACTATCCAACTAAGGTATATAATTTAGTAAAGCACTCTTTTATACTCAAGAACATCTAGATGTTGGGAAACCAAAAGTTTATTGGAACAATATAAAATTAACTGTTAATGAGTGCCTCAAATGGATGATAGCATAAAAAGGTATATAGAAAATATGGAATGAGTCATTATATATCCTGGAACAGAATAGTAAATACGTGGCATAAATACCATATTTTTCCTATCCTGTAGTCATGGCAGACACTGCTACAGCAGTCCTTGAAGTTGGGCTTAACTTCAGAGTCTTAGGCCAGAACTCCAAATGATTCTATTATTCAGAATTACCCAGAACTCCAGATAATTCTGTTATCCAACTGGAGTTCCCTTCTGCCATTCGTTTGTGAACTCTTCCAAAGGCTCTTGTCCTCACCACTGACAAAAACAGTTCTTGTCAAAGTTGCCAGTAATTAAGTTCCATGTTGCCAAGTCCAAATGTCAATTCTTAGGATGCATCTTGCTCAATCTATTAGCAGTTGATTGCTCCCTTTTTCATAATATACTTCCTTTACCTGGCTTCCAGGACACCATACCTGATTTTTTCCTACCTCGTTATTGTTCCTTCTCAGTATCCTTTCCTGGTTTCTTCTTTCTGCCTAGATTTGTAAATACCGGAGTACTCTTGGGCCCCGAATTCTCCTTGATGACCTCATCAGGCTCACAGCTTTAGATACCATGTATGCCGATAACAACCAAATTCATATCTTTAGCTTGGATCTTTCTTTTTAACTTCAGAGTCCCAATTCCTTATTTAAAGCTTCATTTAAGTATCTAAAGGTGACTCAAACTTAACATGCTTAAAATTTAACAATTTCGTTTTATCTTTTATCTTAGTTCCTCAGACTAAATGTCTAAGTTATTGCTGACTCTCTCCCTCCCTCTTTCTCTTCCCCTTTCCTTTCCCCCTTCCTCCTTCTTTCCTTCCTTTTTTCCGTCCTTCTTTACTTCCTTTCCAAAACCATATCTAATCCATCAGCAAATGTACCTTAAGTATTTTGTATATCTGGAGACAGATAACTTCTTAGCACCTTTGTAACTATTATGTCCTTGGGTCTCTTGTTAAATACCTGCTGTGATGGATAACTCATTTCTGGAGAAAGTAGTTTCCTCCATCTGACAGTCTTCTGAAATGAGGGTTGTAGGGTGTAATATTGTTATTTATAATAAAAAATACATATTTGGTATTTGTCCCCATTTCTGTCGCAGAGCTTCTAAACCCTTGGAATTTCTATGTGAAAAGAACATAAAGTTGTCTTTTGTTAGGCTAATGAGGTGACTTTTGGAATCCAGTTAAGAATGGAGGCTGGTTGCTAATGAAGTCAAACATATGATTAGAGAATTGAAACTTTCATTCCCCCCCCTTCCCTCCCCACCCCTGTCCCCTGACCTTTGAGGATAGAAGAGGGGCTTGAAATGGAGTTCAATCACCAATCACCATTGACTTAGTCAATCATGCCTATGTGATCAAGCCCTATAAAAACCCAAAGGACAGAGTTCAGAGAGCTTGTGGGTTGGTGAACATGCGGCTATTTGGGGAGAGTGGCATGGATGTTCCATGACCTTTCCACATACCTTGTCTTATGCATCTCTTCCATCTGGGCATTTATTTGTATTTTGAATTATATACTTTTTAAAGTAAACTGGTAATCTAGTAAGCAAAATGTTTCTCTGAATTCTCTGAGCCACTATAGTGAATTAATTGAATCCAAAGAAGGACATCACTGTAACCTCAGATTTATAACCAGTTTGTCAAAAGCACAGGTCAGTCAGAACCATCTGGGCTTGCAAATAATCTCTAAAGAGGAGGGAAGCCCTGTGGGCCTGAGCCTGTAACCTAAGGAATCTGATGCTAAATTCAGATAGATAGTATCAGGATTGAGTTGAATTGTAGAATACCTAACTGGTGCTAGAGAATTGCTTAGATATATGGAGGACACGCCTTCCCCTTCCAATCTAATACACACACAAAAACACACATTAGAATTGGTGACTAGAACCTTTAAAAGGGACCCTGAACTTTTAACTAATTGGGGGGCATAAAGATAGGACACTGAAAGATGAACTCCCCAGGTCAGTTAGTGCCCAATATGCTACTGGAGATCAGTGGAGAAATAACTCCAGAAAGAATGATGGGATGGAGCCAAAGCAAAAACGATACCCAGCTATGGATGTGACTGATGATAGAAGCAAAGTCTGATGCTGTAAAGAGCAATATTGCATAGGAACCTGGAATGTTAGGTCCATGAATCAAGGCAAATTGGAAGTGGTCAAACAGGAGATGGCAAGAGTGAACGTCGACATTCTAGGAATCAGCGAACTAAGATGGACTGGAACGGGTGAATTTAACTCAGATGACCATTATATCTATTACTGTGGGCAAGAATCCCTTAGAAGAAATGGAGTAGCCATCATGGTCAACAAAAGAGTCCAACAGGCAGTACTTGGATGCAGTCTCAAAAACGACAGAATGATATCTGTTCGTTTCCAAGGCAAACCATTCAATATCACAGTAATCCAAGTCTATACCCCAACCAGTAACGCTGAAGAAGCTGAGGTTGAATGGTTCTATGAAGACCTATAAAACTTTCTAGAACTGACACCCCAAAAAGATGTCCTTTTCATTATAGGGGACTGGAATGCAAAAGTAGGAAGTCAAGAAACACCTGGCGTAACAGGCAAATTTGGCCTTGGAGTACAGAGTGAAGCAGGCAAAGGCTAATAGAGTTTTGCCAAGAGAACGCACTGGTCATAGCAAACACCCTCTTCCAACAACACAACAGAAGACTCTACACGTGGACATCACCAGATGGTCAACACTGAAATCAGACTGATTATATTCTTTGCAGCCAAAGATGGAGAAGCTCTATACAGTCAGCAAAAACAAGACCAGGAGCAGACTGTGGCTCAGATCATGAACTGCTTATTGCCAAATTCAGACTTAAATTGAAGAAAGTAGGGAAAACCACTAGTCCATTCAGGTATGACCTAGATCAAATCCCTTATGAGTATACAGTAGAAGTGAGAAATAGATTTAAGGGACTAGATCTGATAAACAGAGTGCCTGATGAACTATGGACAGAGGTCCATGACATTGTACAGGAGACAGGGATCAAGACCATCCCCATGGAAAAGAAATGCAAAAAAGTAAAATGGCTGTCTGAGGAGGCCTTACAGATAGCTGGGAAGAGAAGAGAAGCAAAAAGCAAAGGAGATAAGGAAAGATATTCCCATCTGAATGCAGAGTTCCAAAGAATAGCAAGGAGAGATAAGAAAGCCTTCCTCAGTGATCAATGCAAAGAAATAGAGGAAAACAACAGATTGGGAAAGACTAGAGATCTCTTCAAGAAAAGTAGAGATACCAAGGGAACATTTCATGCAAAGATAGGCTCGATAAAGGACAGAAATGGTATGGACCTGACAGAAGCAGAAGATATTAAGAAGAGGTGGCAAGAATACACAGAAGACCTGTACAAAAAAGATCTTCACAACCCAGATAACCACGATGGTGTGATCACTCACCTAGAGCCAGACATTCTGGAATGTGAAGTCAAGTGGGCCTTAGAAAGCATCACTATGAACAAAGCTAGTGGAGGTGATGGAATTCCAGTTGAGCTATTTCAAGTCCTGAAAGATGATGCTGTGAAAGTGCTGCACTCGATATGCCAGCAAATCTGGAAAACTCAGCAGTGGCCACAGGACTGGAAAAGGTCAGTTTTTGTTTCAATCCCAAAGAAAGGCAATGCCAAAGAATGCTCAAACTACTGCACAGTTGCACTCGTCTCACATGCTAGTAAAGTAATGCTTAAAATTCTCCAAGCCAGGCTTCAGCAATACGTGTACCGTGAGCTTCCAGATGTTCAAGCTGGTTTTAGAAAAGGCAGACGAACCAGAGATCAAATTGCCAATATCCACTGGATCATCGAAAAAGCAAGAGAGTTCCAGAAGAACATCTATTTCTGCTTTATTGACTATGCCAGAGCCTTTGACTGTGTGGATCACAATAAACTGTGGAAAATTCTGAAAGAGATGGGAATACCAGACCATCTGACCTGTCTCTTGAGAAACCTGTATGCAGGTCAGGAAGCAACAGTTAGAACTGGACATGGAACAACAGACTTGTTCCAAATTGGAAAAGGAGTACGTCAAGGCTGTATATTGTCACCCTGCGTATTTAACTTATATGCAGAGTACATCATGAGAAACGCTGGGCTGGAAGAAACACAAGCTGAAATAAAGATTGCCGGGAGAAATATCAATAACCTCAGATATGCAGATGACACCAACCTTATGGAAGAAAGTGAAGAAGAACTAAAGAGCCTCTTGATGAAGGTGAAAGAGGAGAGTGAAAAAGTTGGCTTAAAGCTCAACATTCAGAAAACTAAGATCATGGCATCTGGTCCCATCACTTCATGGGAAATAGATGGGGAAACAGTGGAAACAGTGTCAGACTTTATTTTTTTGGGCTCCAGAATCACTGCTGATGGTGATTGCAGCCATGAAATTAAAAGACGCTTACTCCTTGGAAGGAAGGTTATGGCCAACCTAGATAGCATATTTAAAAGCAGAGACATTACTTTGCCAACAAAGGTCCATCTCATCAAGGCTATTGTATCAAATGTAACGGTTCCTTATTCATTCTTACAAATGTCTGAGAAAGATTTGCCCCAAAGAAATGGGTTGACTTCTTAGAAAATATTCTCTTCTTGCTCTTGTCTCCAAGGACACAGAGTAGAAGTACCTCTCACTTTCAGGCCTGATATCAGCTTTCCAAACCTGAAAGGCCAGCTCTGACTTCCGAGACTAGGCCTCAGTGGACCCTCTCCATCTCCTGACCTTGGGAAGCTGCTGCAAGTGGCTGCTTGGTAGTAAGCAGGGGTCACAGGCTGCACTGAGTTCTCAGGGTTGACAGCACTGGAACAGTACAGAAGACACCTCAGACGGAGAGTAGTGTCCCAGCCAGCATGATATTCAGGCTTTCAATACCCAGGTATTCAGCATGTGGAGAGGGTGCTGTGGGACACCAGCTCTCCTCCTTCTTCCGGACCACGAGCTGCTTGGGATTACTGGCTACTTAGAGCATTAAGCGGAGTCCCTCTGTGAGAATTGCTCAGAGAATTTCTCAGAAGGAAGAGGACTGGCCCAGCATTTTGTTCCTTCTCCAGTAGCAACCCACCTCCAATGACTGCTCATTTCTGGGGTTTAACCTCCTTGCCTTAATTCAGGGCAACACAAGGGCCATCCCAGTGCTGAGGCCAGAGACGCTGCTGCAATTACCGATCAGTTCTACATCTACCTCTATCCCATCGCACTTCTTCATTTCACTTGCTGCTCCTGTGAACAATCCCTAGGAAATCTCCCACATACTAGTCACAGAGTTCAGTTCCAGGAAGTTTGACCTAAAATAGAATTGTTTTAAGTGTCAGAGATACAGCAATGAATAGCCCAGAATTCTCACAGACAGCTTTGGAGGGGAAGGAAGGGGGAAGGAACAAGAAAAGGAAATAAATAAAAATATAATGTATCAAACAGGGATAAATATTATGAAAACAAATGAAACAAAGTAAGGAGAATGAAAAATGAAGGGGATGCTATTTTCAATAGTCTCATCAGAGTACTCCTTCTTGATAAGGGGCATTTGAGCAGAGACATGTATGGATGTGAGAGTTGGATGGTGAGGAAAGCTGAGCACCACAGAACTGATGCTTTTGAACTGTGGTGTTGGAGAAGACTCTTGAGAGTCCCTTGGACTGCAAGGAGATCCAATCAATCCATCCTAAAGGAGATCAATCCTGGGTGTTCATTGGAAGGACTGATGTTGAAGCTGAAACTCCAATACTTTGGCCGCCTCATGAGAAGAGTTGACTCATTGGAAAAGACCCTAATGCTGGGTAGGATTGGGGGCAGGAGGAGAAGGGGACGACAGAGGATGAGATGGTTGGATGGCATCACCGACTCGATGGACATGGGTTTGGGTAGACTCCGGGAGTTGGCGATTGACAGAGATGCCTGGCGTGCTGCAATTCATGGGGTCACAAAGAGTTGGACGTGACTGAGCGACTGAACTGAACTGAACATTTGATACAAGACAACTGAAAAGTCCACGATTTTAAGTCATATCACACCATAAACTGACTTTCAATGTCTTAAATCTCAAAAATTTATGCCTTCTGGAATACTCAAAGCAACAAAGTTGTTATTCATTCATTCATTCACTAAGTCATCCATCTATTCAGTCACTCATTCACTCAACAATCTTTTTTAAATGTCAAGATGCAGTCTAGGTGGATGGTGAATATACAAAACTAAAATATTAACTTCCTTAAAAATTCTTACATTTTGTGCTAAGATAAGTTTGTTTATCACATGGATTATCTCAGTTTATTGTACAATGATTCTATGAAGTGGATATTATGGCACGTATTATTTTTCTCACTTTTTTGAATTAGAGTGATTAAATCACTTGCTCAAGATCATACAACTAGTAAGTGGCAGTGACATCCAATCAAGATGTTTGAGTTTGTAAAAGTCTCAATTAATAGTATACTCTCTCTCCAAACAAGGAATTAGACTCTTAAGAAGCTTACAGTTCAATAGACAGACAGATAAAACAATAAATGAAGTTGCACCACTGAGGGAGTTAAGATGTGCCTCCAAGATCCAAGTATCAGGTCCATGTTCATTCTTCTCTACTTGTTTATTTTCTTTGAGAATGGAAGATTGTAGTATTCCTAGCGATTTAATCACGATGCTTTGGCTGCATGTAACAGAATATCCAATGAAAATGGTTTTAAATGATAGAGTAATTGCACACAGGAAGAATTCTGAAAGCAGGTAATGCCTAGGTTGATTGATTTGGTAGCTCGGTGAGGTCAGGCTCTGGGTCAACTTTGCCATGACCACACTTGCCCCAGATCTGTACTAAGCCGTTATGAAGAATAGAGCTCTGGGCTCCATAGACTTTGGTGAGGTGCATGAAGGGCAGCAGAAAGGACCCCGCACCAAAGATCTTATATATGCACAGGAATTGAGTGGGGTCAGTTGCCTCAGTAAATTGTACATTTTACCTGAAACCTCCTCTCTTCAAAAATATTGCCTGAACTTTAGACAGTTGGAGTCTTCAGGCCACTGGACCTAGACTCAGATTCCCTGGGATGGGTTGGGAGTGACCCAAGGGCTGCCGAGCAATCCTAAGGTGAGTATCTGAGGTAAAGCCAGACTGAGAGCCAAGCAGAGAATTTGACCAGAGCCACAACCTAGGGAGCCAAGGAACAATGATATGGAGAGAAATTAGAGAGACTGAAGCTGAGCAAGCAAGTGTGGAGTGGAGTCAGGAACTAGTGCCTGGGGTCATTCCTGAAAGTGGGACCTCTTTGAGGCGGCTTCCTTCCACATCTCTGGAAAAGAGCTGCACTAGTTCAGACACAAACGGAATAAGTAAATGGGAGAACAAAAGACAAAAATGTTTTCACTTCCCATTTCTAAACAGCTGGTCTTGAGGGCCAAAGTAGGAGAGATGAGGCTACCTGGGTTTGGCTTTTTAAAATGTTGAGAAATGTAACAGATTGTGCACTGCTGCGACATACTATTTTATTGATTTATCTATTTATGTATTTATTTGCCCACCACACAGACTGTGGGGTCCTAGTTCCCCAACCGGAGATCGAAACTGCACACACAGGCAATGAAAGCACAGAATTTTAACCACTGGACTGCCAGGGAATTCTGACACACTATTTTAAATAAGAAAATATGTTTGATTGAAATCTAGGGTGATATGTAGTATTAAAACAGTCTCTTGTTTACGAGGGTCTTGATGGAGTATGCAAAGCATTCACCTATTAGTCCTGTAGTTGCTGTCATGCTGTTTCTAGTACATACTGAAGGAAGTTGCCCCTGTTTCATTTTCCTGGAATAAAATGTTACTTACCACTGTGAACATCTTTCACTATGTTCATGAACAATGTAGCGGAAATGAGTAATAAACAGAATGCTGTCAAATATATATCTTCCCATAATAGATCCTATACCTTAAAATGCCTACAGGGAATCACTTTTTAAAGTCTGTAACATGCAGTAGTTTTGATACGACTGGTTGAGCCATGCAGAAATGATTAAAAAAAAGAGTAATAAATTCAGATTTTACACCAGGCACTGAGCATTAAGCCAAAATGAAACTACCATACTCAAATCTTCTGCAGCTTAGAGCTAATTAGACCTACATTTCCGGATGGCATGAGCATCATGCAATGCAGCAATTGTTATAATAACTATATTCTCCTTGAGTGCCGTGTGGTGATTTACACCAGCGATGCCTATCAGGGCTAATGGACTTTCTAGGAGGAAGTCTCTGGGTGCTCTGGAGCAGAAATGGGAGCTTTGCCCCAGGGCATCTCTCCCTGTTGGATTCCTGATGATTGTGCTGAGTGTTTGGCAGGGCAGAGGTATAGCCCAGGGGGCAGTAATGTCCCTGTGCATTTTAGTTACCAGTGAAACACACTGTTTCAGATAATGACAGGGTTTTATATAGATTTGAAGAGAAGCGACAGTTTGTACTACAACTGAGTGTTGTTGGGAGGATAAAGTATGACTCTGTCTATTAAGTTCTTAGCATACTGCCTAGCACATAGTAAGCACTCAATAAATAGGTGCTCTTTTAAAAAGTAAATGCTCCATCTATGGCTTGGAATATATGGTTTATCGCAAATTGACTTTTAGCTCTAAAATGAGATACTGTGTCAACTGATGCTGCGTGGTTAGTGATTTTAATGCCCTGGATTTCCCCAGAAAATTACATAAGCAAGGGTAATCCAGGGTCTCTGTTGATCCTGGCTGATGTTTCACACATAAAAGTGTGCTAAGCTCCAACCTGAGAAATACAGGCTTGATTCAGTGGAAAGCATGTCTGAACTCTCCAGCTCCTGCTCCTATTCTGTGAAGAGAGCCTATTGTGATGGTAGGGAGATTTCCAAATTACCAGCTAAGAGGGTGGTGAGAAGGCAGAGCATTTTCTGGGAGGTCGTGCTAGGGGCCAAGTGGGAAGGGAAGAGGGGGTTCCTTGCAAAAACTACACAAGCATGATCCAAGGAGGATTGGTAAGGACTGTCTTCCAGGGAAACCAGATTGCCACACGGTGATGACAAGGAAATGATAATGTTGTCAGTACTTCCTGAGCTCTTTTCAAATCCTTCATTCATATCTTAAAATGAAACTCAGATATACTGAATGCTTCATCTCTTTCCAGATCTGGACCAAGTCTTTTATGTGTTTGATTTTTTTCTAATCCTCTCAATGACATGTAACGTGGATATTGTTAGTGCCATTCCTTTTGGACAGGGAAACTGAAATTTGGTGTGGTTACATGACTTGGCCATAACGTGACCCAATTAATAGGTGTACTGGAGTTTAACTGCCCCTGTCCCCATGTTCCTTGCTGAGAAGGTTGTGGGGTTGCATTTGTTCATTGTCCCCAGATGCTCTCAGTTTGTAGTACATGACCTCATGCTTTTTGGCTACCAGTCAAGGAATGAGTTCAGCCTCCTACCAGCCTTGATTGATCCCCTGCCTCATGCTCAGCACCACACTAGTTAGAGTGGGATAGAAATAAAAAGTATGAGATGGGGTTCTTGGTTTCAAGGGAAGAGCACACATGGGGCATTCAGTGAACAGTCCAGCACATTGTACAATTAGAGACTAGCACGGCAGGCATCACAACCACCTGCCAAGTATGTCAGAGCACTTACTTCATGTGCCCCGTGCCATAAACTCCAATTCTTGTGGCACTCTTTCCTGCTGATTCTAGACCTGGTCTTGGTTTCAGAATCCCTTTCAATGCAGGACCCCAGGTGGACATAACAATTGGATCTAGTCACCATCTCCCTGTAAGTGTTGTTGTCACTCTGAGGAGCAGGAGATTAGAGATCTGGAGGGTCTCAACAAAGGCTTACTGGGGGTCGTGGGTTGAAATGCAGTCCTGAAGGGGTTAGAATTTGGGGCTGGGATTCAAGAAAAGAGAGTATTCCAGGTGGAAAGAAGCACATTAGCAAAGCCTCTGAGTTGAGAGTGAGGGAGTAGCCTCCTGGGGATGGGGACAGAGTGACTTTCCCAATGTGGATGCTCTTGGGGCAGAAAGAATGAGATTGAATAGAACTTTTTTTGACTTGATTTTGACCTATTTAGGAATATCATAGCCTATCTCAGAGATAATAAGATAGTAAGAATATTAACTTCTATTTATTGAGGTTATTGTGCCAGTTTTACTGCTACTGCATACATGCATTGTCTTTTTTTTTTCATCCTTAGAACAAAGTAAGTGTTGGCATTCCCATTTTATAAATGAGAGTAACTAAAAAATAGGCATAATAGGTTCTATAGCTAGTTACATAGCTGGTAGGGTAGGTTACTGAAAATCAAGAACATCTTAAGACTACCAAAAAGTACCTGATCCTGTGAACTGTATCTTCCCAGCATGTTCTTCCGCTGCACATGTGCACCTGTACATATAAAAAGAAAATGCACACCCATATCCACAATCCCACACATACACTCATACACAAATACCAGATACAGATGTAGCTACACACACATACATATATGCACAGACATGCATGTGCTATACATTCATGTGTGTACTTATATACTACATACATACATATACACACATATGCATAGACTGTATGCACGCCATTCTTATGGGAAGAGTCACTGCTCTTTGATCCCAAGGGTAAGTATAATGACCCAGAACAGGCCAATCAGTGTTTTTTCCCCCAGCATTTGAATCTCAGGCAGAGACACATACAGACAGAAGAAAGCTGAGCCATCTGATAACAATGCTCTGGAGAATGCATCCTGAGTGACTGATATCCCTGAGCTGCTGGGTTCTTGTCCTTCTTGTGCTTGGTTAACCAGCTCTTCGTTTTATTCTGCAAAGCCACACAGTAGACTTACAATTACTTTTTTCTCCCCTTAAGTCAATTTCTATTGCTTTCTACCAAAGAGCTCTAATTGGTACAAATCATCTCTTCAGTTTAGCTAGTGCCAGTGATGGGGGTCCATTCTAATGACAATGGTGGTCAGTGAAATGCTGAAAGTAAGGAAGGGGCTTTTCATCGTTGTGATACAAAACTGTCCATGGGGTAGGGTCATGATATAAAGGAGACTGATATAAGAGGGCCTTCTAGAATTTACAGTAAAAAACCAGTTACCAGTGGGAGCCAAGACAGAGAGCCTTTATTCTGAATCCATGAATTGTAACATCATGGCCTGATGTTAATTTTCTTGGTTGTAGCTTGCCTATGTTTTCCCCATCACTTTTTTTCTGGTATGGATATGATGGCTAGATAATATTTTGCCTCTTCACCCTTCAGTCCTTCAGTGGATATTTACTGAAACACTCCATATAATGGTAGATAATTGGGAATACAGAAGTAGTTCAAACTACAGAAACAGAAATTTAGAGCCAGAAAACACATTTGAAATGGTGTAGTCCAACCCTTATTCTCATAGAAAACAGAGGTTTAGAACAGTTGAGTGACTTAAGTAGGATCACAGAGCTTAGTGTTGAGTGTACATTTTGGGACTTGTGATGTAGGTCTTGTCTCCTAGGTCTGTGATATTAATGGTTCCTGATCAGACTCCTAGAATTTAGATGGAGTGTTGGGACATGCAGACAGGAAGTGGTTGGCAAACTCAGCCCTGCATCAGGTAACTCTCCTCTTTCTTAACTGAGTAGCTCTGCAGTAAACAAATAACCCAAAACACAAAATTAACAGTTGTTTCCAGTCTAAGCTGAAGAGTTAGTTTGGAGACTTAGTATGGGAGTCCTTTCATAGGATCACTAGGTATCTGCATCTTTCATTCCGAAATTGGGCTTTTGAAGGTGGGATCACCCAAAGGGAAAATAGTATCTGTTGTGCCAATGGTATCCCAATGAGCCACATGAAGTATAGAGCTCTGCTCTTACTCTGTAGGCACAGAGGACCCCAATAGTTGAGAAAAAGAGATAGGTGTCTTGTAAAGCAAGATAAAATCTCCTTATTCAGTGACTTTAGATACATTAAATTTAAGTAGAGAAATGTGGACCAGTGGATGTCAGAATCTTGCCATCTTATCAATCAAGTAAAGACCCTAGCTTTTTTTTTTTTTACCTTAAGAAAATAAATAGCTTTATTTTTCTTCAATATACATTTAGAAAACTGGTCTGAGAAGAGGTTTCATGAGATAGACCAGAGGACTATATATAAACTCAGGAATTCCAGATCAGCAAGATGAAGTGCACAGACGACACACTCTTCCCCAGGGCCCTGGAGCCCAGGACTGTCCCAGCAGGGGTGAGGCAAGCTCCTGGATGGCTTTTGAGTTCAGCTGAGGAATCGTGCTGATCTTCAGGAGTCTGCTACTTGCATACTTATACTTGATAGTGGTGAACTTGGTCATGTTCTTGTTGACGTGCCCAATGTTTTTGGCCATGTGCCACATGACCTTCAGCACCTCACTCTCTATGTAGCCAGTGTAATACTGCTGCTTTAATTTCCATTTTCCTTGGCCTAGAACCTTCTGGGACAGGCAGGAAGTGGCTGCCGCCGCCTTAGAAGGGTGATAGTGCACCGTGTCATATAGTCAACGAGAGTCAGCTCCATCAAGTATTTGGCTAAAGTGTGCTATTCAAGATCGACATTCCCGGCTTTCGATGCCCACCTTAGAAATGTAGCGGCAATGGTCGACTCAGCTCAAATTTCAGTTCTTTCAAAATCAGAGTTTACATTTCTTGAATTTGAGAACTGGTGTAAGCATCATCCGTGATGTAAACAAAGTCTTTGATGTTTGGAGAAAACATTTCCTCATACTTGGAAGCCAAGAGCAGTGTCATAATGCCAACCAGCTGAAGCTGAAGCTGCTTAGGAGAGACTGGCTGAGCCTGTGAATATTGGTCCATGATAGCAACACACATGTACAGCGTTTCCTGCGGCAGCCTGAACTTGGAGTGTACTTGCATCAGCCAGTCCACCAGGATGGCATGCATGCGGCCATTTAGATCTCCCCCATCTAAGAACTGTGGGTTTATGGACTGCAGTGCCTCAAGCTGCTTCAGATACTGGTAGATATCCTTCACGTAGTCGCTGCAGAGCTGAGGGTTCTCCCAGTCCTCAGTATCAATATCCTCAACTTTGCAGAGCAAGGCATCAAAGAAAGCTTGGCAGAGGTTCTCTTCCTTCATGGAGATGTCCTGAGGTGTGGGAGAAGGACCCTTTGGAGCCAACACTTCCATCTGCACTGGTTTCACAGAAGCAGTAGGTTTTGGGTGCTTGTTGACATTTGTTGTTTTGGTGGGTGGAACAGGTACTTTAGTATTCTGGGCTTTCTGAGCTGCTTGTGTGGCTTGGGTTGTAACCCGATTTCCAATTTCTTCTAAAACTGCCTGCCTGATAGTCACATGACATTTAGGTTTAGAATTAACTCCTGTGTCGTTATTCTCTAAATCGGTGGATGCTGCCGGGTGTCGGAGCAGCATCATGAGGAAATGGACAGGCAAGAGTGGCAGCCCAGCCCAGGCAAGGACGCAGACTAGACACGGAGAACACTAGCCTCCACCGTGCTGTTAGGACTGCCAAGACCCTAGCTTTTAATGACTATCTCAGGCTACCTTGATCTCTGCAGCATAAGGTAGAATGGACCGTTTATTCCTCCTTGAAATTCAATTTTTCCTTGACTTCCGTAACACCATAGACTTGATTTTATTATTTCTGGTTGCCTCGTCTCACTATGTGCTTTGTGGCTTCTTCTTCTTCCACCTCTCCTTTTAATGCTGGGTATTACAAGATTTTGTCTTTGATACACCCCTCTGCTTGTTTTATGAACTCTTCCCAGTCAACTTTATTATGGAGGTCATCAGCTGCTCCTCCAGCACCCATCTACCCTGCTTTTAGTGAAAGCAAATTGATTTCTTTTTTTTTTTTTTTTGATGACAAATGCATGTTTATTTCTGTCACTTAAACCATTATAAAAAGGACATATATAGTCACAGAAAGAATGAAAAAATAGCTCTTGGTTACATGAACTTCAGTTTTTTGTCTGTGAGAAAACAAAAAGTTGGTATCTTTGGGTGAGGTTATGTTTAATATCTATAACTGACACTGCCTTAGGTTAAAAAGTTACAGGGAAATAAAAGTAGGTACCCGAGGAAACGCACATGTTTTCTCCATTTATCATGATAATTGCTATGGTTTCTTTAGATCATAAAATCAATATAATGTATACATTATCTTGTTCAATATTCTTTTTAAGGTTTAGTTTTCAAAACTTATTTTAAAATTATTTTTAAGTTTTTAAATAGACCTGAGAATAGATATGCTTTTGGGTTGCTCTTAATTTTGACAAGGACTAAAAATAAGTTTTTCAGGAATTCCCTGGTAGCCCAGTGGTTAGGACTCAGCGCTTTCACTGCCCTGGCCCAAGGTTCAATCCCTGGTCAGGGAACTAAGATCTTGCAAGTCATGTGGTGCAGCCAATAACAACAACATAAATAAATAAATAAGCAGAAAAAAGTGTTTCAAATACTTCAGCCATCTTGCTAAAATTTTAAGAGGAAAAATAATGACTACTTATTGGAAACAGTCCAACATCTGCACTGATTTAGATATATTTTCAGGATTGTTCATGATTTTGACATGTTTTAAAACTAAGGGTTTTTCTCTTTTAGATACTCCAATCATATTTTTATTTTATTTATTTTTTAAAAATTTATTTATTTATCCATTGCAAATTGATTTCTTTTGGTAGAATGAACAAAACCTCTACGTCTCTCAGCCTATGTGATTCTGATGTACTGGTAAATAAGCAGCATTCAGGGTGGGAGGAAGCCATAATTTGTAATATTTCTTTGGTGTAAATACTCTCACCACCATCAGAGCCTACTAATTCAGGACATATTAAATGAACACCTAATATGTGCCAGAAGGTGCTGTTTTAGAGGCTGGGAATCCACAATGTGAAAAGGACCAAAATTATCTCTGAGCTCATGGAGTTTATATTATAGTTATACAGACAGGTAATAAATAATTAAATACATAAATTCAATAACAAGATAATATCAGGTAGTAACCAAGTAGAATAAAGGTGAGATGAGTGACTAAGGTAGGGAGCTATCTTAGACAGTGTGGTCAGAAAACCTTCTCTGGAAACTGATGGTTGAGTTGAGACACGAATGAGAAGTAAACCATGAAAGACCTGGGGGAACAGCCCAAACATTCAGCCGTAGAAGTTGTGCTCGAACTGTTTGGAAAGAGATGGCCTTTTTCTGTGGTTACTAAACTTGTAGGATGTCAGCCAGGAGGCGCTGGTATCCATTTCCTCACCTAGACAGGAAAGAAGCAGAGATAAAAGATGGAGAGAGGCAGATTCCTGGTGGTAACATTTGGATATTTGAACATTTGGACATCTTTACCCAGCTGTATCTAATGCCAGCATATCTTGGTACTTTTTAAGCATATGAGCCAATAAATACCCTCCAGACAGTTTGTGTCTTTACTAATATACATATCTCTCCCATCTCTTCAAAGACTATTTACGCATATACAAATGAATAAATACTATTTATTCATATACGATAAATGAATGACTCCAAAATCCCTATCTAGATTGGATCTGATTCTAAAATCCAGACACACGTGCATACACACAGCTGTATAGATGCCTACTAGGTATCTTTACATGCAGAGTTTTGCAAGATCACAGATGTAATATGTATAAATTTCAGTTCATCATCTTTCCTCCACAAACTTCTCACTCTGTTTAGTATTTCTACTCAACAAGCCAAAACTATGGGTGTAGTTTTGTACTCCTTCTCCTTCAACCTCTGTAACAAATAGACAGTTAATTCCCATGGGATATAGCTCATAAATGCCTTGGGAACACACCCTCTTTTCTCTCCATTCCCACTCCCCAAGCTCAGGGGCTTGTTTCTCACCTAGGTTACAGATCTATTACTGGGTCTCTTTGAATCCATTCTTCCTTCCCTTTACTTTCAATTTCCAATTGTTACCAGAGTATAAATACTCTCTTTTTCATATTAAGTTTAATAGTAAATGTGACTTTAGTTTTTTGTATCAGTCAGGATTCTCCAGAGAAACCAAACCTCTAGGAGGAACCAATAAGAGTTTTACATATATATGCATGTGTATATTTGTTTTACGTATATATGCATGTGTATATTTGTGTGTATATATATATATATATACACATATATACACATGCATATATGAACATTAAATACATATATTCATATATAAATATATATGTAGAATATATATATACATATACATTCACACACATACAATATATAAAAAGATTTATTTTAAGGAACTGGCTCATGAGATTATGAGGGCTGGTAAGCCTGTAATATGTAGGGCAGGCTGGCAGCTCAGGCAGGATTTCTGATAGTCTTGAGTCAGAATTTCTTTTTCCAAGAAACTCAGTCTTCTCAATCTTTGCTCTTAAGGCCCTCAACTGATTGGATGAGTTCCACTCATAAAGTGTAATTGGCTTTACTTAAAGCCAACTGATTGTAATAGTTAATCACATTTACAAAATGCCTACACAGAAGCATCTAGATTAGTGCTTGACCAAACAACTGGATACCATAACCTAGCCAAGTTGCCACATAAAATTAATCATCATGGACCAAGACTAGGCATTATGAAACTGGCCTCCTCCAGGCTTTGAGAATTTCTGGATGATTTCAATAGTTTCTTTTTTTCTCTTTAATTGCATTGTCTTTATTTTCTTAGTTAATTTTTTATTGGAGTATAGCTGATTTACAATGTTGTGTGAATTTCTGCTGTATAGCAAATTGAGTCAGTTATACATATACATATATCCACTCTTTCTTAGATTCTACTTCCATAGGTCACTGCTGCTGCTGCTGCTAAGTCGCTTCAGTCATGTCCGACTCTGTGCGACCCCATAGACGGCAGCCCACCAGGCTCCCCCATCCCTGGGATTCTCCAGGCAAGAATACTGGAGTGGGTTGCCATTTCCTTCTCCAGTGCATGAAAGGGAAAAGTGAAAGTGAAGTCACTCAGTTGTGTCTGACTCTTAGCGACCCCATGGACTGTGACCTACCAGGCACCTCCGTCCATGGGATTTTCCAGGCAAGAGTACTGGAGTAGGGTGCCATTGCCTTCTCTGCCATAGGTCACTACAGAGTATTGAAAAGAGTTCCCTGTGGTATAAGGTTCTTATTCGTTATCTGTTTTATATATAGTTGTTTCTTGAGAAGGCAAGTTGAGGCAGCTGAGTGTCGAAGGCATAATTTCATGTGCAAGAAAACCACTGGGGTGCTTGTCAAAACTGTTGGTTCCCTGACTTCATTCTGAGAGGATTCTTACTTCCAAGGTCTAAGGTGGGTATGAAGTTAATTTTGTGGGTCTTCACCAAGATTTAAAAAAAAGAGAGAATTATAAGATAGAAAGTATCAGAGGACATCATTTGTGGTAAAAGTGAGTATTGATTCAAGTGAAAAGTTTGTATATATTTTTTTGCACACATACTTATGAGTGTGTGCATGGAGGTCTGAGGCATATTGCAAAATGTATTTCTAACTCTGGGGCACAGTCAAGGTCAAAAAAAGTTCGAACGCCCCCAGTGAGGGATACGGTCAATATTCACCCTTGTGACATGATGTGGCAAATAAGTCTTTCTCTTTCCTTATTCCATGAAATTTTATTGCCATTGATAGCTCCATCCATCCTTCCTTGGGAAATTTCTTCATCTTCAGGTCTTGTTGAGTCCAGCGGTTATGGAGTAATGAAAGGTTAAGGCAGAGAGGGTACAAAACAAGGGCACAAAATCCCCATTTTCACCAGCCTTAGCATCCTCTTCCTTCTTTCCACTTCCTCACCGTTCATCCCTGGTGTCCCTCTTTGCAATTTGTAAGACTCTCTGTTGCCTGTGCTGCAGGGACAGCAGAAGCCTGAAGTCAGATGTAGGGTCAAGCACCCCACAGAGCTGATAGCAATAGCAAAGTGTACTTTAATAACTCTCAGTTCCCAAGCAGCTCTGGGAACCAAGTGCGGGATTTCCTCTGCCTTTGCTCCTTGGCTTCCTGGCCTGAGGGAAGACCTGACTGATGGCTTTGAATATCCATCAACAAATAATAAATAATAATAATAACCTGCCTGCCGCAGGCTTGTCGGAGTCAGGGAGGTTGGGTTTGCTGACGCTTTCTTGCTTCTTAATACAACTTCAGAGTCAATTTTAAGCAGCAACCATAGCAGCTTTGTACCAGGGATTTGTCCCTGCTTCTGTCCTTAGGTGTGATTCACAGGGTTGGGACCCATCTAGGGGAAATTGTGAAATGGGTGGTATGCCCATGGTGATGCCAGAATTTAAGATCTGCAAGTTTATTCTTTCCTCAGATTTGCTTCTCAGGCACCACAGTGTTCTCAAATGTCCCCACTTCCCTCTCTCTTCCAGTTTATGGGCTGGAAAAGACCCAGATTGAAGAAATAAGTCCTGGGTTGTAAGGAGGCATCCTTTCAGAAACACTTGCTCTCTGTAATGATTAAGCTCTTGGGCTTTAGGGTCAGAATTCCTGGGTTTGAATTTGAGTTTCTGTTCTTCCATCCAAGTGTGTGTGTGTGTGTGTGTGTGTGTGTGAGACCCTGAACATATTACTCAACTTCTCTCAGCTTCAATTCCTCATCTGCAAAGCACACATCATATTCATAGTAATAATTATAATTGGTAGCATTTCTTTAGTGCTTGTTATGTTCCCAGCAGTGTTCTAAGTGTTTTACCTGAATTATCACCTTGAAGCCTCCTAAGAATCCCATGAGAAAGGTTATGTAATTGTCTTTGGCTTACAGATGGGGACACTGAGGCAGAGAGTGGATAAGGAATGTGCCCCAGGCCACACAGCTGCTAAATGGTGGGCCAAGATGACTCACACAGCTGAGCCTCTGCTCCACGTCTTCCAGATGCTAAGTGGCAGCAAGCATGGGCAGGCTTAAAATCCAGGCTCTGGGACAGGGGAAGTTTCCCTTTAAGATTTTGACTAGTCCAAAGTAAACATTTTTAATTCCAAATTTTCAGGTCCAGGGAAATCATTGGTGTAGAAAATTACCCTAACACCATACAAAGTTGCTATAGCAACTGTTCTCAACTTCACTCACCCTCCAGACCAGCCCTGAGAGCCAGGTGTGGGCTTTGCCTCTCCAAAATATCAGCTCATTGACAAGAGAGACCTTGTGCTTTCAGGTTCTTTATAGTACCCAGCATGTTGAAAAGCTTATCCTGGTTGTCCAGAGAGTTTTAAAGTCCATTCAGCATGATAAATGGGCTCTTGTTGTGAGGTCCCTGGCTCCCCAAGCCTTCCTTCACTCATCTCTGTAAAGAATGGCCTACCCATGGCAATTCTTTGTGAAACTGAAAATACTCTTGGAGGAAATTTTCAAACATCAATTTCTTAGAGTGGCTTTCTTAATCAGATTACTTTCCTTCCAGTGAGGAGCCAGGAACCCCTGCACCCAGGAGGAGGGGAAGCTGGAGTCAGATATTGATAGTCTGAGTTTGCCCTGGGTGGTTACCCTGGGCTAGACTAGACCATGGACTCCGTGTGGAATACTGCTCTGGGCTGTGGCAGAAGATGATATTTCTTTGTTGCTCATGGTCAAAGACTGAGGGAGCCCTTCTGTATTTTCTATAAGCTGGGATCCAGCCTGGGAATCTTGCATTTGCTAGTTTCCACAAATGTCTGCTACCCTATTGCTTGCTTCTGAACCTCCCAGAGATGAATGATTTAGCTGGCACAGAAATAAAAGTCCCAACACTTTCATTTCACTTCATTTTGGATTCATGTTTAGCAGCTAGAGGTAGAAGAGGACAGTAGAGTGACTAAAAGAGACTGTAAATTCACGATATATCACAGTCATATGGCCTCCTTCATGAAGAAAGCTTGTATTGCCAGGCATGCAATGGTCAAACCCCTACATGGTGAGAGGTATGTTTCATTGGACTCTTGGAAAATGATTCAGCCACACTCACTTCTAATCCAATTTAATGATCCTATTTTGATAGCTTTACGTATTTATTTGCTGGTTAGGAGAAAAACCACCACCTCACAAGGTCTCCCTGTAGGTGCTCTAAAACCAGGGCTACTGAAGGAGCTGCTGTCCTCGCTCCATTCCGGGAGCCTAGGGCTTTGGTGTGAGAATGTGGCCTGACGGGCTGGGATGTTTGAAAGGGCAGGGACCAGGGACAGAGGGTGAGGGCAGTGCTAAAGGTTCTGAACAAGCCAGCTGGGGTGGGAGCGTGGTCGTGAGGGAACATAATCTGGTGTGATTCTTTGTTTTCGCGGCATCACCTCTATTCCTCAGACCAACAGAATCGCCAAGCTGTAAACGGCACACCTTACAAATCAGGGTTCCCTGGCGTGGCTGGGGCATTCATTACCAGCTGTAAAGGCACACCAGCAAGAGAGGTTGCTGTTCTGTAGCCCAATTTTCCATCGCAATAACCCAATTAACTGGTGTGTGTGTTTGTTTTACAAAGCTCCAAGCTACAATAAACCATACAGATACTCAGGCTGCAGAAAGCTCTGTAATTAGGACAAGGTGTACAAATTAAACTACTCTTTTTAAACTTCAAACCAGCTAACTTCTGACATACTGTACTGCTGGGGCTTCTGGGACTGAGCCCAATTAACATCTTAGTATTTTATAAGCATCGTTTTAATTGCATTTGTATGCAATCTTCTCTTCAAGTGCCTTTCAAGGTGCTAGTCCTTGTTCGGCTTTTATTACTTTGGTGATTTAAATCTTCTCTCTCAGAGGTGCCCGTTAACAATGACTACTGCTACTTCAAATGCTGGTCCAACATAAAACTCGTCTCTCAGAAGAATTATGTTTTAAAACAGTTACATTTAACTTTATTATTACATTTTTAATTTTTTTCTCTGTTTGAACATTACGCCTTTAAACGTTTTATCAATCTGTCAGCTCTTGTAATGGCTAGGAAAGAGATTCTTTGTAGAAGATGAGATGGTGGTTCCCCCACCCACTTCCCCTGCTCACCCTTAGTGTGGAGTAAAAGTGTTTGGCGCCATTGGTTGCCATGAGAGGAGGAGGTAACTGAATGAGTAAATTTGGATTTTTAAATTTCCTTATGTGTTTCAGCATCTTTGTCTACATATTGAGGCTGGACCAGACAACTAAGTCATTTTCTTCCCGTCGATATTTTAAAAGGCACCAAAATATGCAGGGATCAAGATAAATAATATCTTAAAGCAATATTAAAAATAATATCAACAAAATATGACTTGCAGACCAGCCATCATTTTTGTAAATAAATCTTTTGGTGGCTAGGGCTGGGATTAGGGTGAGGTATGTGAGGCAGTGTTGTACAAGTACACACTTGGTGTCTGTTTTATTTGAAATTCTGATCTTTTATTTTCCATGGATATTTTTGGCTTTAATTTGTATCATCAAAAATGTTGCATTAAAATATTGCTTATTTTGATCCCTGGGTTTTTGGTGCCTCCTTAAATTTTACACCTGGGTGAGTGAGTGTCTCGCTCACCTCCCCCTGTTCCAGACCCAGCTATAAATCTAAGTGCAAGGACCACTTTAAAAGGGATTGAAACATGTGGAGAAGTCCCGAAGGAAAGTTTTCATCCAGTGAGTCAAAAATATAGGGGAAAATTCAGCCCAGGGTTTGGTTCTTTCTGAGTATGTTGGCCACAGAAGTCCTCACTTTCTGCTTAGAAACACCCAAATGAAGGGCAATGCCTGAGTTTATGGGAATCATGGCATGGCAAACTCTTCCTGTTCAAAATCCTAGCCCATGAAAGCAAAGCATTTTTGTAATTTTCCTTTGGCACTTCCTATTGCAAGAAGGAGTTAGGAAAATGAGTACTAATGTTGTGCTCAATTAGGATTTCTGTTATCTGGATAAAAATATACAGTCTTGAGCAGGCAATGGGATCCTCCTGGAATATTTTAAATCTTTTTGCTTGATTGAGTGTCTTGTCAAACAAAACTGGCAGCCTCTCTCCCAGAGCTGCCTGAATCTATGCAGATATGATTTCTATCATGCCTTTATTATGTGTAGTCTGTAATAAGGATGAGCACATATAAATCATCTCTAGATGGCAGTTAGGATGCAATACTCAAAGGAGAAAGACATTTCTGCTTTCAAATGTCTAGTGATTTCAGATATTATATAGCAAGTCTCCGCTGAACTGCACAATCTTCAATTCTACTCAAGCCCTTCTGTGGAAGAATGAGACTTTCATATCTTGTCTTTGCAAGGATTGCTAGTGTGGTAAGAATCATGTCACTAAGACCAGAGCACTGTATCTTTTTGGCTAGTCTGATGTCAAAGTTGCATTTGAAAAGAGGATACTTCTGTGATTTGATTTAAGAAGTTGGTCTTGAGAGATGATGGGGGAGACCTCAGATTTGGGGTCTGCTTTTCTCTAAACAGGGCACAAGTCTTGGAGTGGGGAAGTATCAAAATTGTGTTCATCTGAGTCTGCAGCAAGAACAAAGTACATTTCTGGTGACATTTCACAGGATCTTTCTTTCCCCTGGATCAGGAAGTGAGTTATAAATATCTCAACCTCTTCTCCATGACACAAAGGGTAATTTGGTAAGAAAAAGCAAAAGAAAACAAAATACCGCTACCACAAAGCCAAAGGCAAGAGCTCCAGACTTGGCTACTAATATTGTTGAGCAATTACTATGTGTCAGCTGCTGAGCATCTTCTTGTAGTATCTGATTTACTCTTTGGTAGACTGTAACAATACAGGGACTATTCAGATACACATTGTACAGACAAGGAAAGGTAGGCAATGGTCTACCTATGGTCACAGGTTTGGTAGATTTGGTAGGTGATGGGCCAGGATTCAAATCCAGACACCTTGGTTCCTGATGTGATTTCTCATCCACTCTGTTTTCATATACTGTGTGGTCTTGGGCCACTTCACCTCCCGCATCTCAAGAGGACCAGGACAAAAGTGAAATAGCTGGCTAGGAAATTGAAGTAGGTAGGTGGTCATAAGGTCTCTGAATCCCACTTCAGTTGCCATTGCAAGGCAGTTTATAGAAATTCTTTGGTTGGGTTGTGGTGAGTGTGTATATGTACTGGGGTGGCAGGCATGACAGTGAATGGGGTAAATTCCAGGTATATTATGAAGTAACTTTGGTCTTCAATGCTTCCACTTCTCTGGTCTGAGGTCTTATTCCCCTTGCAATCCCTTTCTTTCCTACCTCTGAGAGTCTTGGATTTGACTGCTGTAGGTCCACCAGACCAATGCTCACACACTGCAGCACACATAGAAAGTGACAAATGAGAATGTCATTGGCAGGTCAGGCTGCCCCTGTTTCTGCTGCCCAGCTGCCAGGGAACTGAGGGGGCTCAGGATGTGGCAGAGTTGGAAACCCTGTACCAGATCACCAATACCATGAAGCCTGGGGCTACATGTCTCTATGCCTAGCATAGTTGTTGACTAGGTACAAAACTCCTGATGCAAAGGGAGACATTGTGGTAAAATAATTCCCACCAAGTCACTAGAGGTTTGACCAATATACACACATAAAACTACTCTTCCTTTTGGGAACATTAGCTCTTGAGAGGGAGATTTGGGGGGACAAGGGCTTTCCCTACAACCTGTCATTGTGTCAAGTGGCTTCTTTGCCCTGCAGTGAAAGGTGAGAGGTGAGGACTGTCAAGTCTCAGGCAGAGGGAGCAATCAGATCAGGAAGAAGGCTTAGGGAGAGAGCAAGGAACAGAAAGAAGACAACAGAAAGGAAGAGAGGAGCATTTAATGACTGGAGTCTTTTTAATGGGACCGAGAGGGAACGGTTGTCTGAACACAAACCCAGGAAGTTGCTGTGACGTGCACTATTTTCTACCTTATCTACAGGCAGCTCCGGCTAGATAAGGAGTGTCACTGTGATTTCTCACTCTTAGCTGCTCTGGCTGTGCAGTTGTCCAACTCCAATCCCAGAGTGTCTGTGTAAGGGCTTCCCTGAGCTTTCTCAGAAACCCCAATGATTGGCACAAGAATTCAGCCATTGTCAACTGACTGCTTAGAGCTGAGATTCCAGCTGGTTAAGATGCATGGTTCTCCATAGATTGCCCTGTAAGGTTCTCATTCTTCATCTATAAACTGGAGATGGTAATTGCCTCCCAGACTACCTTCCAGAATTGTCAAATATAAGACATTACTATGATTTAAGGTAGCAACATAATTTCAAATAGGGAAGGGAGGTCTATGTAGAGGTCAACTGGGCTACACCTTTAACTCAGTGTGAGGTAATTTGCCCTTAACTGATTTGATACTAGGGATTGCAAATACCACTTTGAAACTCTCGGAGTGGGGAGTGGGGTGAGGGAGGGTGGGCATTCTGTACTCTCATTCACTCCTGCAGTTGTGAAGTCCTTATTCACACTTTACCTAAAATTTGTCTGATACAAGGGAGCTCTTACCTTTCTTTAGCTATGATACAGATGGAAAAATATGAGTGTAAATCATCCATAATAGCACATCTCTTTATGTTCTTAAAGATTACTCAGAGTGCCTTCCTCAGACTTCTTTTTCTTTGAACAGGGGCCTCTGCTCTGAGAGGTCCTTTTAATTCATTTCCCAATCTCATTTTCTTTCCTTCAATAGTCTAAACTGTTCTTCTTGGAATTTGACATTCCAACCCTTCCACTTCTGTCATGCCTTGTGGCCCAGGAGTGAGGACCCAGCTCACCCACTCTTGGGAAGGAGGAGGTGTGGCCGAGATGTTCCAGTGGCCAGCATTTGGGGGTGGAGGAGGGAGTGGCCAAATTGGGCCACTGTGTTTGCTGACTGTTGACCTAGGAGAGTCCTAGTGGCAGTCCCTGTCTACATTTAGCCTGGTCTTTGGGAGCTGGAAGCCTGTGGCAGGTGATACTTGCTGAGCAGATGAGCTTTTATAGCTTAGGGCAGACAGACTCTGGGGCATGGCCCAGATAAGTTAAACTTCAGGGTGTGCTGACATCTGCATATGGAAGGCATTTAATGTAGGATTCAATAATTGTTTATATGGCAGTGTGAGGTGAGCAAAAGAATGCTGGAGAAACAGAATTCCAGGGTGCTAATCTGGCCTTTGACAGTGTGACTTTGGCAAGTAACCTGGCCTTTCTGAGCCTCAGCTTCCTGATCTATAAAAATGAAGGCAGCATATATTTCACTGGATAATGTGTGAAGACTAGGGGAGCTCATACATATCAAAATGTGGAGGACAGTTTAATTTGAACATTATAATAAGGGATTATTATTAATATTATCAACATTATTCACCTCACTAAATGGACTATCTCCTTGGGCAGAAAAGAAGGGAAACATAAATTCTTAGGACTCAAAGTAGCCAAAAAAGTCATTGTGTAAGATTTCCCCTTCAGTGCCTAAAAGCTCTATCGAGCATGGACATTATCTTTTCACGGTGGGACCTCTGGAGCTTGGTGAAGATTCCTTCTCTGGCTGGGCCTGGAAGGGCCAAGCTCTTTGAGGGGCCACTGTCTTGGAAACTCTCTGAGACTGCAGCAATGTTCTGACACTGACTCTTCACTCAACAACCTTTCAGGGTTCAATCATTTCTCCCTTCAATATGCATTTATTATTCTACTCTGTGTCAGTTCAGTTCAGTCACTCAGTCGTGGCCGACTCTTTGCGACCCCATGAATTGCAGCACGCCAGGCCTCTCTGTCCGTCACCAACTCCCGGAGTCTACCCAAACCCATGTCCATCGAGTCAGTAATGCCATCCAACCATCTCATCCTCTGTCATCCCCTTCTCCTCCTGCCCCCAATCCTACCCAGCATTAAGGTCTTTTCCAATGAGTCAGCTCTTCACATCAGGTGGCAAAAGTATTGGAGTTTCAGCTTCAACATCAGTCCTTCCAATGAACACCCAGGATTGATCTCCTTTAGGATGGATTGATTGGATCTCCTTGCAGTCCAAGGGACTCTCAAGAGTCTTCTCCAACACCACAGTTCAAAAGCATCAATTCTTCGGTGCTCAGCTTTCTTCACCGTCCAACTCTCACATCCATACATGACCACTGGAAAAACCATAGCCTTGACTAGACGGAATTTTGGTGGCAAAGTAATGTCTCTGCTTTTAAATATGCTATCTAGATTGGCCATAACATTCCTTCCAAGGAGTAAGCATCTCTTAATTTCATGGCTGCAATCACCATCAGCAGTGATTTTGGAGCCCCCAAAAATAAAGTCTGACACTGTTTCCACTGTTTCCCCATCTATTTCCCATGAAGTGATGGGACCAGATGCCATGATCTTAGTTTTCTGAATGCTGAGCTGTAAGCTAACTTTTTCACTCTCCTCTTTCACTTTCATCAAGAGGCTCTTTAGTTCTTCTTCACTTTCTGCCATAAGGGTGGTGTCATCTGCATATCTGAGGTTATTGATATTTCTCCCGGCAATCTTGATTCCAGCTTGTGTTTCTTCCAGCCCAGCGTTTCTCATGATGTACTCTGCATATAAGTTAAATAAGCAGGGTGACAATATACAGCCTTGACGTACTCCTTTTCCAATTTGGAACCAGTCTGTTGTTCCATGTCCAGTTCTAACTGTTGCTTCCTGACCTGCATACAGGTTTCTCAAGAGACAGGTCAGATGGTCTGGTATTCCCATCTCTTTCAGAATTTTCCACAGTTTATTGTGATCCACACAGTCAAAGGCTTTGGCATAGTCAATAAAGCAGAAACAGATGTTTCTCTGGAATTCTCTTGCTTTTTTGATGATCCAGAGAATATTGGCAATGTGATCTCTGGTTCCTCTGCCTTTTCTAAATCCAGCTTGAACATCTGGAAGTTCACGGTTCATGTATTTCTGAAGCCTGGCTTGGAGAATTTTGAGCATTACTTTACTAGCATGTGAGATGAGTGCAATTGTGCGGCAGTTTGGGCATTCTCTGGCATTGCCTTTCTTTGGGATTGGAACGAATACTGACCTTTTCCAGTCCTGTGGCCACTGCTGAGTTTTCCAAATTTGCTGGCATATTGAGTACAGCACTTTCATAGCATCATCTTTCAGGATTTGAAATAGCTCAACTGGAATTCCATCACCTCCACTAGCTTTGTTCGTAGTGATGCTTTCTAAGGCCCACTTGACTTCACATTCCAGGATGTCTGGCTCTAGGTGAGTGATCACACCATCATGATTATCTGGGTCGTGAAGATCTTTTTTGTACAGTTCTTCTGTGTATTCTTGCCACTTCTTCTTAATATCTTCTCCTCTGTGTCAGGCACTATGCTAATATGGGGATGCCATGATAAACAAGGCAGATATTGTCTTTGGTCCCCTGATAGCTCCCTTCTAAATGGCTGTGGATGATTTTTATGGTATCCATGAATTTGGGGAAATTGGAGAAAAACTTACATGTGTTTGTGCAGTTGTTTTCCCCAAAATTGTTTGTATCTTTGATAGGATTTTAAAAGCGGCTCAGAACTTCTCCAAAAAGGTTAAGAATCATAGCCTGGTGGGAAAGATTAGCTATTCACATGAAACAGTAACTACAAGACAGGAAGTGTCTTGTAGAGAATCTTACAGAGAGTATACTATGGGTACAGAACAGGGAGTGCTTCTTGTCAGCTGAGTTGTTTGGGGAAGACTAGGTGGAAAAGGTTGTATTTCACCTGACTTTGAAAAAATGGAAGAGTGCAATTCAGTGTCTCTTTATTGCATAACACCTAGAGAAACCATTAACATCATAGTCTGTGTGAATAGTACCTCTTGGAGTTGAGCGGTGCACAACCTGTGACCCTGACTTGGTGACAAGTCAGGTGACCCTGACTTGGTTGGGAGAAAGAAACCATTCTTGTTGGTGAGTTATGGATTTCTTGAGAAAGTTGTGATAACCACTCTTTTGTCACATCATGCCACACCAACAAGTTAGAAAGAGCAATAGGAGAAACACTAAAGAAAAAGTCAGCAATACCACTGCTTGTGGAACAACCTCAGCGTGCAAGTAGGGTTGGTTTTCTTATTTTTCCATTTAATTGCTTGAAATCCTCACATGCCTTATTCAAGGAAGCTCAGTGTTTCCCACCACCACTTGAGTCATCCATACCCTCAGAGCTTGCTTAAGTAGCCCACAGGGTGCTCAGTCTTTATTGGACACTCGCTGAGGAGGAAAGTGGAATATGGGCAATCTGCTAGTGATGTGGTTTCTTACTGGCCCATGTGTGACTTGGAAAACATCATTCTGCACCTCTCTTGGGCAAGGCTTCAGTTCAGGTCCCATCATGGTTGCCCTAGGACCTCATGGGCTCTTGGCATAGCCTTACTTGTTCAAATGTCTTCCAAGGATGAATAGAGTCATTGCTATGGGATGGCTTCAAGTCCACACCTTCACTAGCCTAGAACACTGATCCAGCTTCTTCCCCCCGACCCCCTCCTCATCCCTCAAAAGGTAGAAGGTTTTATTACATTACTGTTTGAGAACAGTCCAGTATTCTCACAATATCTCCTTTTTTCCCCTTTAATTTTTGTTGAAGTATAGTTGTTTACAATGTTGTGTTAGTTTCTACTGTGCAGCAAAGTGATTCAGCCATATGTATACGTATATCCCCCCTTTTTTGGATTTCCTTCCCATTTAGGTCACCACAGAGCACTGAGTAGTGCTATTCAGGAAGTTCTCATTAGTTGCCTGTTTTATACATAGTAGTGTATATATGTTAATTCCAACCTCCCAATCCATCCCACCCCCCTTTCTCCTCCTGATATACACGTTTGTTCTCTACGTCTGTGACTCTATTTCTGCTTTTCAAATAAGATCATCTATATCATTTTTCTAGGTTCCACATATATATGTTAATAAACAATATTTGTTTTTCTCTTTCTGACTTCGCTTTCTATGACAGTCTCTAGGTCTATCCACATTTCTGTAAATGAATTAATTTTGTTTCATTTTATGTCTGAGTAATATTCCACTGTATATATGTACCACATCTTCTTTATCCATTCCTCTGTTGATGGAATTTAGGTTGCTTCCATGTTCTAGCTATTGTAAATAGTGCTTCAGTGAACATTAGGGTATATGTATCTTTTTGAATTATGGTTTTCTCTGTGTATTTGCCTAGTAGGGGAATTGCTAGATACATTTCCCTTTTGAAGAAAGTTCTTCTTAGGAATTTATACAGTGACACAGCTGGTAATTTCTGCTGAGAAAAAAAAAAACTTATTTAGCCCAAGCTCAATCTCTGATAGTGTTCTAATGGGCTCTCTCTCCACAAACAGGTTTTGTGGGTGAGGTAGTACAATGGGAAGATCACAAGATCACAAAAGTAAGAATTTGGATTTGGATGCTGCATCAGATCTGTGACTTTGGGCAGTTTATTTAATCCTCTCTGAAATTTAGTTTCTTCCTCTCTGAAATCTTTACATATTGCTTACCTCAGAGGGTTGTTATGCAAATTAAACAAGATGATGCATGTGAAGCACTTAGCACTGTGCCTGGTATAGGGGTTAGGACTCAGAAAACTTTATCTAGAGCTAGTAGTGAGAAATAATGAAGAAGATGAGAAAGAGAAGGAGAGAAAAAAAAAGATAATTGGACATGGGGCTAAAAGGGAGGAGCAGGAGCAGATAGGCAGCCAGCACCTATGATCACCCTACTGTACCCATGTTTTATGCACCAGAAGCCACCATCAGTGATGTTCCTTCTCTTCCTCAGATGCAAAAGACATTGTACCCGGGACTTCCCCCCAGTCAGCCCATAGGCTGTCCCAGCCAGCCTCCATTCAGCTTCTTACAGCTGGTCCTGCCTGCCTGACTTTGCCTTGGAGACATTGCTGACCTCAGGGCCACTTTTCCTTAACCCTCCAGTGGAGTGTCCTGTGGGACTGGAGCCTCTGGCCAAGGAATGGCCTCAGAAACTTAGCAACAAGAGTCAGCCATGTGTTCTGTGCTGTGGGTGCCCTCTAATCTAGAAAGGTACTGGGGATGTGTGTCAATGACACTCGTCATTTGCATATTGAGCACTTCTTGGCCTGCACTGGACAAGGAAAGAGTGATGTGCTGTGGCTATGATCTCTCAGTAAAAGACCAAGAGACCCAGAATGCTTTGTGCCTCTTTAGGGGTTGGCAAGCTGAACTTAAGTAGGGTGCTAGGCTGCAACTTTAGTCTAGTTCTGGGCATGGCATTGCTTGTGCTTCCATTTCTCCTGAGTCTATCCAGACCCCAGATCATTAGAAACAGTTCCAGCACGTGTAGCGGTGGGCATGAGGAGAACTGCCCTTTTCCCTCATTTACATATCAACATTCATTGTGTTACCTTGAGCAAGTTACCTCTTTTCCCAATAGGTTTCCTCATATGCAAAGTGGCAATAGTAATGGGCATTGTGATAGAGGGCTTCCCAGGGGGTGCTAGTGATGAAGAACATATCTGCCAGTGCAGGAGACATAAGATACACAGGTTTGATCCCCGAGTCAGGAAGATCCCCTGGAGTAGGAAATGGCAACCCACTCCAGTATTTTTGCCAGGAGAATCCCTTTGCAAATGTTTTCAACTCCCCTTGCAACTGTTTCCTCTCCATGAACAACCACATGGGTCAGCCTCACATAAAACTGTGGCATGTTGGAGAGCCTTCGAGAAATGGTACCTAGTCTCTTGCAGTTGACCTCTTCCAGGGCCCACGATGCAGAGACCTATGCATGTTCCCTGGCCTGCAATAGCAGAAGGATAACTCTCCACGTAACACTTCTTGCCTATTGCTGCATCATGTAAATGGAAGTTCCCAGCGTTCATCTAGAACTCAGAACTGGGTCTCACCAAATGAATCTGGGGGGAAATTTTGACATGGAGAAACACAAGTGATAACTTCAGTGGGACTGAATGATGGATGGGTATATAATGGATAGCTGGAGCTTCTGGGTCAGGAAGCTATAAAGAAGAGCCCTGTGCTAAAAGCCCTTGGAGCAGGTCGCATACCTGTATTTGGACATTGGGTTCATCACGGCCTGTCTCTTGACCCAGTTTTCTAGTTAAGTTCAAGGAAGGAGCCAATGACTTCTGCCCACGGCTCTCATCAGAGTCACAGGATTGGAAGGCACTTTAGAGATTGTCTAACTCAACAAATATATAATATTCATCTCCCCACTCCTCAACCCTGTGTCCATAACAATGGCAGACATCATTGATTGAGGGTGGTATTCTCTCTAGAAAAGCCTAAATTCAATTTCAGAATCCTTTAACACTTAGTTGTCCAGGCAATATGGCATTGACCATAGACTCCAACCAGAAGCTTTAATTCTTAGCTTAGTTCTCTTCACATGGTTCCTTCCCAGGTCTGAGAGAATGGGGGACTTGAAGAATCCTGCTTGGAAAATATAGGAGTTTCTGTCTTTATTGGATGTTAATAGGGGCAACCAAGGTCTTGGAAAGGACATCAGATTAAAGATATGACGTTAAGTTCTGGTCTTGATGCTGCCACAGAGGAGCTGAGTGATCTTAGGCAAGGTGTTACCTTCTTGGATCTCAATTTGCCTCATCTGTAAAATAAAGGGCTTGAGAGGACCACATGACTGCCAAGGGCCTTCTTTCAGAAGTATGTCTTTGAAATGTTTGGGTACATCAAGATGCCTCATGGAGATACATGTTTCTTGCTCCTAGGAGTCTGTATGCCCTATATCATCAATGACAGATGTGTGACAACCATGCTGCCACTTCCCACTTCCCTGCCTGTAGCTTCTATAGGCAATGTGGACTCTATGTGGACTCAGTCTAGAGTCTTTTTATCCTTTTTGGCAGAAGGGGAGGGTATCTAGGCAGCCACCACCAGTTGATTAAAATTTGCAAGGCAAATAAAAACTATTTGCCATCTGTTATGAGCTGAACTTGTCCCTTCAAATATTCATGTTGAAGTCCCAACCCCTAGTACCTCAGAATGTATTTGGAGAAAGGGTCTTTACAGAAGTAGTTAAGCTAAAATGAGGTCATTGGGAAGAGTCCTAATCCAATATGACTAGTATCCTTATAAGAAGTGGTAACTTGGACAGAAATATGTACAGAAGGAAGATGGTGAAGATGCAGGGAAAAGATGGTCATCTACAAGCCAAGGAGAGAGACCTGGGACAGATCCTTCCCTTATGGGCTTCAGAAGAAAGTTACCTCCTTGATCTTGGACTTCTAGCCTCCAGAAGAGCAAGAAGATAAATCTCTGTTGCTCAAGTCACCCACCCTAGAGTATTCTGTTATGGCATCCCTAACAGACTCATATACCATCCCTTGCTTACCTCCACCCCCTGGACCCTTAGTACAGCTAGGATTATAAAGACCCCCTCCTAGATCAGACATTCTGCAAACCCAAGAGCCTGACAACTGCATTCACTGGCTGTGAGAGAGGAACTATTTCTTAATTAACTTAGCATAGAGCCAGGCATACAGGAGGCACTCAATACATATGAAAAGAAGGGAGAAGATGAAATGTTAGAAAAACAAAAAAGAAGAAAATATTGCTACAGAGTTTCAGAGAGGGCCTGTGCCATTTGGATATCTTTAGGATGTTCTTTTTTGTTTTTCTTTGAAAAAGTCACCTGGAAGCTCCCTAGCATCAAGCAGAGCCTATTGGCTCACCTAGAATTTTTTCCCTTTTCTAGAAACTAAGATTACATACTGAAACTCAAACAGGCACTAGAGAAGCAGAGGTGACTGAAAATGAACTGAAATCTCCAACAAGGCCAACGGGTTAAATCGTTGTTTCAGACCAGTTGGAGTTTGACTGGCTGAGGGTTAAAAAGGGAAGTTGGGAACCGGTTGGGAGCTGGGGAAGCCGCTCTTCTTCTGGGCTCCTCACTCTGGGTTTGGAATTTCACCTGCTAGATGGCGCTGTCCTCTAAGGAAAGACGCCAACTCGGCTCTAAGGGTGCTCAGTCAAGGAAACGGAACAACTGAAGTTGGAAAGAATTGATGGGCAAAAGGCAGAGGGGTTGGCCAGTCCTCTCCCCAGCAGCAGCATCTCCTTTTGTGGTGGTTCTGGTTCCCTTTAGAGATCTCATTTTACAGTGTGGGTGTTTCATACATCACATCTGAAAAGTCACAGGGCCTTTTTCTCTGAACAGAAGTGAATAAGAAGTGTGTGTGTGTGTGTGTGTGTGTGTGTGTTGTGAGGAAGGGGCAGGGAAGATCATTGAGGTCCCACCACAACGCTGTAACTTACAAATGACATGTCCCAGTACTGGTCTTTGGCCTTGACTTAAATGAGATCAGTGGGAAAAAGAAATAGTCAGGCCTTTCTCTGTGCTGCCTGCCAAGGTGGACGCCTCACACTCCCCAAGCTTCACTCCAAAGCCTCCAGCTCAGCTTCAAACTGTGGGGCAAACTGCTTGTGGGGGCTGAGACTCCCTTTCTTTGGGCAATGTTAGTGTGAGACCGACGTGCTGAATCTGGGTCTGCATGTGAAATCAGGGATGCAGTCTGTAACTACTCCCCCTCTATCAGCAGCCAGAAGGAAGGAAAACAAAGATAAGGGTGGTGGTGGTGGGGGAGGTGGAAACCAGGAGGGGACATAAGAGGAGAGATGGGAGGGTTGAGGAAAGACAGGAGACAAGGGAACAAAGAACAGAGGTGAGGGGTGAAGGGGATGTGGAGGGGTGAGAGGGACACATAGGACCAGGTGTCCAGAAAGAAAGGAAAGGGCCACGCAAGGGAGCCACAGTGGAGGAGAAAGGATGGACCAGTAGGGGAAATGAGAAGACCAGGAAGCCAGAGTGGAGCTTTCAAGTCGGTGCTAAAGTCAGGAAACTTAAAAGGCAAGGGAAGGAGGCTCTGCCAGGCAAACAGGAAAACAGAGGAAGAGGAAGTCTAGCAATTAGAGAAAACCTGACCAAGGGCCCAAAAGGAGGGGAAAACCACTGTGATGGGGAAGTTACAGAAAGGCAAGGCAGCAAAGAGTGGCAAGCAAGCTCTGAAGCAGGAGGGTGGAAGCAAGGAAGGCAGAGAGCAGAGCTGGGAAGAAGGAAAAAAAACACGGAGATGGAATGAGCAAAACACAACTCAGTAGAGAGTGAGGGAACAGGGAAAGAACCATTAAAAAAATGCTTACCTTATAGTCATAAAAACTGGAATGTGTGTATTTTGGCCTCTGGCCAGTGGTCCAGGAAACAAAGTGTGGCTTTTAAGCAAATTGTGGAGTGGTTGTGTCCACATGTTAGTAGCTTGCCCTGGTCTGCTGCTTTGAAATGTAGCTTCTCTGGGCTGCCCACTTGTTGGCTGGCAGCTGGCTATTGGGGACATTAGATAGAACCCACTCTCCACACCTAAGGTCATCCCTGTTCGATTTATGGCGTTGTAAGTTCACAGGCACAGGCTTCTCTTCCAAGGCGGTCACTGCCCTTTGCAGGCCAATAGTTGAGTTGTGAATCCTGTAGGGTGACCTGCTTACTGTGTCTTGAATCAGTGGTCCCTTGGAGGATGTTTCTCGGTGGGACAGGGTGCAGAGGCTCTGGAAGGGCAGAGCAGGAGACATGTTAAACATAATGCATGGAGATTAAGGGAAAGGAGCCTGAAGTCTTATAGCCACAATTTGGTTCTGAGTTTTACCATTTTACTCTGTAAAAACTAGCATGTGTTTCTTAACCTTTCTGAGCCTCAGTCATCTGTAAAATTGGACTCTTAATCCTGCCTATCTCATAGTGTTCTGATGAAGCTTGAATGAGATGATCCATGGGGCTGAGTGGCTAGATCATACTGATGCTCATTAAATGTTAGTTGTTTTTTGTTTTATCATTTAAAGACCAAATAACTCTGTGTGTGTGTTTGTGTTTGGGGGGATCAGTCCTCGAATGCAGAGTAAGGGGCTTAGTTTTGAAGGTATTTTATCAAGAGAATGATCTTTGCAAATGATTGTGGAAATAGATCCAGTGGTGACACGTGGCTGTTTTGGAGAACCGGAGAGCATGCATAAGGTAGTGTGAGCCTGGACTAGGGTTGGGGGGATGAAAAAATGTAAAAACGTAAAAAACTGCTGCTGAAAAAACATAAAGAGTATTTTGAGAGGCACTCCAAACCCAAAAATCTTTACGATTGGATAGATAGATGGTGACAGAGGGACAGTTTAAAGAATTTATTTATTTTTAATTGGAGGATAATTGCTTTACAATGTTGTGTTGGTTTCTGCCATACGTCAACATGAATCAGTCATAGGTATACATATGTTCCCGCCCTCCTGAACCTCCCTCCTACCTTCCACCTCATCCCACCCCTCTAGGTGGTCACAGAGCACTAGGATGAGCTCCCTGTGTCATATAGCAACTTCCCCTTAGCTATCTATTTTACATATAGTAACACATATATTTCAATGCTACTGACAGAAGGGACATTTTAAGCACGATTCCAAGGTTTGGGGGCCTAGAACAGGGCAGAGGGAGCCCTCAAGCTAAGAATGATTTTTCACATTTTTAAAAGACTGTTAAAAAACAAAGAAAAAACATGTGACAGAGAAAGCATATTGTCTGCAAACCCTAAAGTATCTCCTATTTAGCCCTTTACAGAAAGAATTACCTGACCTCTGGCCGAACCTATTGTATCAGAAGATGACTCTGCCCCAGAAATCAGGAAACCTGGAGAGGTGCAATGTTCCCCAGAAAACTAGAGCATTGGACTAAAGCAGGAGCAGAGTTTGTGTGAAAAATACACAGATTTAAGTCATATATTCATTCCACAAATATTTTTTGAATGTGGCTCAGGAGATAGACCTGGTTGATTCCTGGCTCTGTCTTCCTCCTTGTCACCTTCAACAAGTTATCAAGCTCTGTGTATCTTACTGTTTTTCCACTTTAAAATGTAGATGATAATTATACTTACCTCCTGGAAATGTTTTGGAGGATTAAATATGATAAGACATGTAAAGCATTTAGGCCATGTCTGGCACACACCACATAATAAATAATTAGCTTTTATTGTTGTTGGGAAACTAGAAACCTAGAGATAGAAATGAATATAGCATGTGCTACATGACAGTAAGAGGGTGAATAGACTTGATAAATAACAGTAAGCCAATATCACTTGTCATTATTATTATCATCAATATCATCATCTTTTGCTGCTATTGTAACTTGAAGTACGATCCTGGGACCCCAGTGTTCTCATTCATAAAGCATGAGGTTTGCTAGGATTCCTTCCAACTCCATCTTTGTAACTCTTTGTCAATTTATTCCTCCTTCCCCATTTCCCTCCCTTCCCTCTATGCAGTTACAAACACGCTTAATTCTCCTTGACATTTCTGACAGGCAGGTCATCTCTTCCCCATCCTCTTTAAAAATCCTGATCATGTAAGAACTGATTCTATTTTCCCTCCATTCCCAGTGATCTCTCTTCCTTTTGCAGCCCCTCCCGCTCCAGGCGTTTACAACAAAAGAGTCAGGTCATTTTTCACGCGTTTCAGCCAAATGTCAGCCCCCGAAGCATTTGTCCTTGTTTCTCCAAGTGTCAGAAGTTCTCCATCTTCCCACTAGGACTTTCTGAGAGCGTGGAGTGGATCCCAGAATCTCTAATCCTCCTTGCTGCAACCGAGCCTCTTCCCATACTCTGAGTAAAGGACTGGGGGGAAAAGGGCCGGCAGAGGAGCCAGGCTCCCAGGCTGGTGGCTCGTTGCTGTGGAGGTTTGTGCTGTACCCTGCCTGGTTACTTACTGCTGCTTTGAGAGGCCAGTCAGGGGAGAGAGATTAGGGTCATCAAGATAAGGCAGAGAATATTCAAACTGGAAGCAAAAAGGGGCTGTTTTTCCAATAGTAAGTAATCAGGGAACAGGAGGATGTAATTTGCAGATTAGGAAGTGAACAAAGAACATAAAATTAACTTTATAGCAAAGAGGAGCACAGTCTGTTTGAAGAAATAAACCTCTATAAAGCATTATTGTTGATAAAATCAGACTGTTGATTTAAACTAAATAGGAAATATGACCAAATCAGGGTGAGGAGGTGGTGCTCAGTGGAAGCTGGGGCTAAAACTTCAGGAGGGGGTGGAAGGTTGGTTTGGGCCTGAGAGACCTGATGTAGCGTGGTGTGTGTGTGTGTGTGTATGTGTGTGTGTGTGTGTTGGTGTGTGCATGTGCATGTGTGTTGAGAGACAGATGTAGCATCAAAGTAAGGATGCCTGTGCTAAAGCATAGATAATAGGAGTGTGCCTTTCTGAGATGTTTAACCGGCCTTCATTTAGTGACTGCTTTTATTTAAATTGATAAGAACAGATACTATACTTAATCTTAGCCAAAAGGCCGAGAAGTGATAAGACTGTCTTTATTTTAAAAGTGGCATTGACTTCCAAGCACTGGTAATTAGCACATATGTTCCTGCCTCCTATTTTGAATACTCAAATGCCCGCATAAGCTCACCTGAAACACCAATTACTTTCCCAGTGAATACCAGGACTGATCTGGTACCAAAGCCTGGGTACCAAGTCCCAAGGTCATGCTTTTGATCCCAAGAAGGTTAGAGCAGGGCTTCTGTCCCCTTCATCACAAGCAAGTTGGCCAGATTAGGATAATACTCCTTTAGTGGGCAGTGACAGATTCATCTCTGTGCTGTTAGCTGCCCTATATTTCCCCATGTCAAGCCTTCCTGGTCCCACATTGACTAGGAGGGGACCCTTACATGGTTTTGTTGACTTTGAGCAGCTGAGACAGAACTCTTTCCAAGGACCAAAATTCAGAGAAGCATCCTGATAGCTCAGTTGGTAAAGAATCTGCCTGCAATGCAGGAGACCCTGGTTCGATTCCTGGGTTGGGAAGATCCCCTGGAGAAAAGAAAGGTTACCCACTCCAGTATTCTGGCCTGGAGAATTCCACTGATGTATAGTCCATGGGGTTGCAGAGTTGGACACGACCAAGTGACTTTCACTTTCACTTTCATCCTTATGTAACAATGTGTTCAGAAGTCTTCATTCCCCTTCTAGGTCCATTATCCTCCTTTCTCTGTCTTGCTCTGACCCTTGGAAGCCACATCCTGGGAATTTCTTATTTTCTGGCTTTCTGTATGGTTCAGCTTATGAGAGGCACCAGCAGGCTGGAGAAAAGACAGGGCATGCGACAGGCGGGCAGGGGCTTTCTCTACTGAAGCTCAGAGCCCTCTACAGCTATAGCTTCAGCCTCAGCTACAGGTTTCTCTGGGTTCGGGGCCTTAACCTAGTCCTTTCAGCAGAGGTGTTGGTCCTGGCCCCCATGCAGCTGCTACACCTGGAATGTCGCACCAGGCTTTGTTAGCTTCCTTTAAATGTGCCCTTGCATTTAACTATCCCTTCATTATGCTACTTGAGTCTGCCATTCTTGTAGGACCCTGGTGGGTACAAGTGATTGCGAGTTCCTACCTAGAAACGAGAAAGCCTGGGTTATTGAAGGTCATCAGGCAAGTTGCTTCTCCTCAATAGCCTCAAGTTCTTCATCTGTGAAACGGGCATGACAGTGAGGTCATCCTTCAGCTAAAACATGCTAAGATTCTGTTTCTGCTAGAGATGTAGTGGACAGGGCTTTGGAGGGAAAAGAAACATAAGTTTGAATCCTGGTTTTGACACTAACTAGGTGTGTGGCCTTGGTCAAGTCTTAATCTCTTTGAATCTGTGTTTTCATTATCAGTAAAATAGGGACGATACTCCTTTCCTTGCAAGTTGAGGGGGAGTGTTAGATATTAAAATTAAACATATGTAAGCAGTTAAAAGTAGTTCTCACGACACAGGAGGTATCCAATCCACGGACAGCCTTTCTCTTGTTTCCAGGCTATCTTGGAGGGAAAATGCCTGAGCATGAGGGGAAAGGAGTTTGTAGGTTCTGGAGATTCCCATTCTTTTAACCTCAAATTCTGTTTATTTATATCTGCTGACATTTCAGCTCACAGACTCCCATTCATTTATTCTTTCTAATTGGTCTAGTCCATGAAGATTTCTCCCTGGAACCATTCCTTTAAAAGGAAGGCAGGCCTGTGGTTAGTTGGAAGAAGGGAACCAGAAGAAGCAGGTCCTGGGCACCAGGCTACTCACTAGCCTGGTGTTCTGACCAGACCAGGGATTTCTTTCAACTCAGAGTGCTCTGGGATAGCTGACACACTTCAGGGACTTTCTCATTCCTTCTTTATGCACATGTCACCTTTGTAACCGAAGGGTTGGGCCTCTAATTTTCCACAGTAATTGCTCATACCTAGATTTTAAGACAAAAAGAGCCCTCAGCCAACACAATTCATAGTCCTGCCCAGTCCCTAACTTGCCATAAGTGATTTTTGCATGGAGATTTTTTAAAAAGTATAGAATGGGATTTTTGAAATTTTTGCTTGAAATTTCAGTATTTCAATGTGTGATTCATCACTGATAGATCCAAATGTGGACAAAGCTGTGAGTGAAAGGGAGTTTATCTGTAGTTTCCTTCAGTCATTCTCAGTGTCCTCTTTTTTCATTTCAGCATCTCATTCTCCAGATGTTCAACATCTTTAACTGCCCATAGTTGACCAGAGATCCTCTGACCAGAATCTTTTTCAGGATCAAATAGACCCTTGTAATTCTGCCCTTATTGAATATAAACTTGCATATCTTTTGTCTGTCAGTAGTCATAGAAGGCTTTCAAATTTATGATAATTTGACCCATTCTTCTATCTATCCATACATTTCATCCACCTACCCTCCTAACCGGCCAAATGACACATACTGTTTGGGAGCATTTTATGTGTAAAAGGTGATGGTAGGCTTTCTATAACAATTTTTAAAAGCATCAGCCACTGTTTCAGACTTAAGAAATAAAGAAGATATTTGCAGACTCCAAACAAATAAAGGAAAAATGCTTTTTCACAATAGTGCAAGCAAGGACTAGGTGTCTAGTAGTGATAATATAATAGGTACAGTTAAAGATCAAAAGAAAGAGAAAGCAAAGTGGAGAAGAGTGATAAGAACTGACTTTAGAGAAGATATGGGAATAGAACCACCCCTTAAGTGGCTCTAAGATGAGCAGAATTTATTTAAGTACAGAGAAAGGTGAAAGCTACCAGAGAAGGCATGAGAGCGGGGAAATGGAAAAAATAGGAGCTAGAATTCAAAAAGTAGACCTGTTTGGCTGGACTGGAGCATTTGAGTTAGAAACTGTGGTAAGATTGGAAAGATTGATTGGAACTTGTTTCTGGAAAAGAGAGTGGAATGTGAAGCTGAGAAGTATAAGCATTTCCTACATGTAATGGAGAGCTCCTGAAGATTTTTCTACCCTGGAGACCCATCTAGTAGAAAGGTACAGAACATTGTAAAGTATGGAGTGTTTGTATTATCTACAGATTCACTAATTCATAGATTCATGCAACAGGAATTCAACGAGCTCTGTGTGTGTGCTCAGTTATGTCCGACTCTTTGTGACCCCATGGACTGTAGCCCACCAGACTCCTTGGTCCATGGAATTCTCCAGGCAAGAAAGAATACTATAGCAAGTTGCCATTTTTTTTACTCCAGAGGATCTTCTTGACCCAGAGATTGAACCCATGTGTCTTGAGTTTCCTGAATTGGCAGGCAGATTCTTTACCACTGTGCCATGTGCTAAATTCAGTGATCATGGCTGGGCACTAGTTATTATGTCTTAGTCCTGGAGAAATCCAAGAAGCCCTTGCTTTGGGGAGAGTTTCTTATTTATTAAGACCAAATAATTAACATAGAGAACAAAACCATTGCAGTTAACTCCTTTTAAAAATATTTTTATTGTAAAATTAAGCACAGGTATAGAAAAAAACCCCAAATATAAGACTTAGTGAAGTATTATACAGTGAGTACCCTTATAACTATCACTCAAGTCAAAAAATAGAATCGCCAGCCACCCCTGTAACTTCTCCATGTACCTCATCTCAACACAATTTCACCTTACCTCCAGAAGTAATCACTATCCTGACTTTTACAGTAATCATGTCCTTGCATTTATTTGTGGTTTTATCATTCAAGTGTGCATCCCTGAACTGTAGTTTATTCTTGCCCTTATGTTTTTGAATTTGATATACCTTTTAGGTCTCTTTAATCTATGATTTTCCCCTCTAGCTCTTTCCCTTTCTTACAATTTATCTGTGGACAAGTCTGGGCCATTTGGCTAGTTAAGTTTCCTATAGTCAGATTGGCTGACTGCTCACTCATGATTCTTCCCTGGTGGCTCAGACAGTAAAGAGTCTGCCTGCAATGCGGGAGACCCAGGTTCCATCCCTGGGTCAGGAAAATCCCCTGGAAAAGGAAATGGCACCCCACTCCAGTACTCTTGCCTAGAAAATCCCATGGATGGAGGAGTCTGGTGGGCTACAGTCCATTGGGTCGCAAAGAGTGGGACATGGCTTCACTTTCACTTTCACTCATGATGCATTTCAGTGTGTTCCTCTATCTTTTGTATTTCCTGCAGATTGGAAGCTAAATCGAGAGGCTTGATCTGACACAGGTTTGATCTCTTTAATAAAGTTATAGGTGATGTTATGACTTGTGTCTGGTTTATGCTGTTTTTTGATATTAATTAAAGCAGATGCTCAATGTTGACATTCATTAATTCACTGGGAGTTGAAAAATAGTAATAATTTAATTCTATAGTGTATTTTTATTTGTTACTTGGGGTACATTTAAAAAATATAAAGGGATAATATCTCTCTTCTGCTGCTTTGTTACACCATACTACAGTTCATATAGGATAGGTAGGACAAGGTTTGAATACCTTTTTGTTTCCCTAGTTTTCAAGATCACAACTGGATCATTGTTTTGTCTGAAGTTAACCAATTATTATTTTAAAAATGCATGCCATTAATTCATTTATGGGTTTATATGTATTTGATGAGCTTCAATCTTCTACATAGCTCAAATCTTTGGCAGTGAAAAATTCTTCAGGGTGCTTCCTGAATTGTTTTGACATGACCTTAGTGGTTTTTTACAACTTTCTTCTAACTTCATGTCAAGATGTTCCAAACTCATGGATATTTCCTGCTGCGGACCTAGAATTAGCCATTTATTCAAGAAATTCTGGTTTAGCTCAATGGGATATGTCACTTGAAAGTCAAATATGAGTGCTGGAGATGCTTACAGCTATCAGGTTAATTTTTGTTTCTAAATCCTTTTAATGGAAAAAACTGGAATAAACAAATACCTTGAGTTCATACTGATATTTCTAATTCAGATTTAAATCTATAGGATGTTTATTTAACATTGCCTTAGTAACTCCTTTCTTTCACCAGAAAATTCTTGAAGGTGCAAGGGATAGTAGAATTAGAAATATTCCATTACTAGCATTTGCTTTTTTTCTACTTCACATATACAACATTCTCAGAGTAATAATCACTGTACTATCACTGACATTATTATTACAGAAAGCAGATAAAACATTTCTCTGCATATGCTAATCATCTCCCCATTTTTTTATAGTCGTATATTTGCATTTTAAATCATATAGCCATTACATACTGAAATCTCTACCTTTTAACCCTCATTTAGTCTTTCAGCTACAAGAAACTATATATCTAATATTCACCAGCAATACCTGTCTGAAACTTGTTCTTTAGTAGACTTCTTAGGAAGGACTCATGGGAATAATATTCTCTGAATCTTTGCATGTCATTAGCAGTTTGTGATTTCCTGGATAAAATATCCTTAGTTCACATTTTCTCTCCTTGAATATCTTAAATACATTACTGTAATTTCTTCTGGCAAAAAGCTTTACTGTCAAAAAAAAAATCAGAAGATAATTTAATTTGATTTCTCTTATAAGTTCTTTTTGCCTAGATACCCAGATTTTTTTTTTCTTTTAAATGCAATAGTTTTTTTAGACTATGTCTTGATTTTGGTCATTCTGGGTCAGTGTTCTCAAGTATAGGCTATGTTCTTTCAATATATAGTTCAAATCATTTTTTATATTGGGAAAACTTTGCTGAATTATAGTTCTTGGGTTTTTTTTGGTTATTGTTCTCTTGTGATTCCTATTTTTATTTGCTTTCTTCTTTGAAGTCTCCTATTAGTTGAGCATTGGATCCCCTTTGCCTATCTTCCAGTTAACTCTTAAATATAAGTTTCAATTGTTTGGTTTGTGTGATAATTCATAAGACGTCTGGGCAAATATGTGTCTATTTTACAACAGATTTATGATTTGGGGTAATGACTGACTATTTAAAAATATTGTTTTCACTTTATTGGGGGAATTGGAGAAACTGAATCATAGTCTCCAATGAACAGTATACATTTATGGTACAACAGCAGGCTGGTAGAAATGACAGTTTGGTACCCTGAGACTTCTTTTATTATACAGTCTAAAAATCTGAGCCTGGCACTGAAGCTAAGACCTTACTACCTTTGTAGGATTAGAAATCTTTCTTTGCCTTTTCTGATCATTAAAGTCTATTTGAAAGCCTGGCATGCTGCAGTCCATGGGGTCGCAAAGAGTCAGACATGAATGAGTGACTGAACTGAACTGATTTGGAACCAAAGGTGGCATCCCTGGTGGCTGAGTGGTAAAGTACCCGCATGCCAATGCAAGAGATGTGGGTTCAATCCCTGTGTCAGGAAGATCCCTTGGAGAAGGAAATAACAACCCACTCCAGTGTTCTTGAGGGGAAATCTCATGGACAGAGGAGCCTGGTGAGCTGTAGTCCATGGGGTCACAAAAGAGTCAAGACATGACTTAGTGACTAAATAATAATTTGGAACCAAAACCCTCACTTCCATCAAAAACATAAGTTTAAGGAGATTTCATTTAGTTGTTTCACAACAGAATCTAAAGTAGGATAGATGAGGGTGGCTCTCAAGGCAGGAACAAATGCATGGAAGCCAATCTGAACTGAACATATTTTGTGGTTTAATATAATAGCTTCTAATGGAGAAGGGATACAATAAATATCCCTCAATGTCCTATGTTCTCTGATTTGAAGTAACATCATTCACTATAACAGTGTGAAGTTGCTGATCCACCTGACTTGGACTTTTATATTAGTTTCCTGTTGCTGCTGGAATGAATTAATTACAAATCTAATTGCTTAAAACAATACAAATTTGTTATCTTACAGTTCTAGAGATCTGAAGTCCAAAATGGGTTAAAATCATATGTTGGCAGGATTTCTTCTGAAATTCTGGGGGCCGATAACTTGCTTCCTTGCCCTTTTTAGCATCTAGCCATCAGTATTTCTTTGCTTATGGCCCTTTCTTCCATCTTCAACTCCTATCACTCCAGTCTCTGCCTCCATCATCATGTAGCCAAGTCTCCCTAGGCATTCCTCTTATAAGTACACATTTGATTACATGAAGGCCCACCTAGATAACACAGGATAATCTCTCCATCTCAAGATCCTTCAGTTAATCACACTGGCAAAGTCCCTTTTGCCATTAAGGTAAGATTCATAGGACCTGGGGATTAGAATATGGATATCTTGGAGGGAGCCACAATCTAACATACCATATCGATAAGCTTTTTGCACAAAAGAATTCCTAATAACAGAGAAAAGTAAACTCATTTACAGGTTGGTGATGAGACTGTAGCTCAGAATGGTCTCCCGGAAGCCTGCAATTTCTTTGAGGACTAATGTTTTGTTGCTGTTCAGTTGCTAAATCAAGTCCGACTCTTTGCAACCCCATGGACTGCACCATGCCATGATTCCCTGTCCTTCACTATCTCCCAGAGTTTGCTCAAACTGATGTCCACTGAGTTGGTGATGCCATCCAACCATCTTATCCTCTATCATCTCCTTCTCCTCCTGTGCTCAATCTTTCCCAGCATCAGGGTCTTTTCCAGTGAGTCAGCTCTTTGCAGAAGGTGGCCAAAGTATAGGAGCTTCAGCATCAATGTTTTAATTTTCTAGTTTACATGTACGCTTACTAACTAATAAGAAGAATAATCTCCCTAGCTTACTTTCCTGTACCAAAAGGAAAAATGAACTGAGAAGATACGTCCTGATTCTTTCATGGCTGTAAGGAATATGGAATACTTCATACACTCTAGTAGTAACTGTCTAATTTGGATGGCATGACATCACATCATAGGAAAGTGTGCACACTGAGGTGTCATTAGTCCCAATTATAGCTGAGTCAGGCCTTGCCCAGTAATCTAGGGGGAAACTATCTCTCACACATTCTGACTGTCTCTTGCCCAGAATTGCCATTCATGCTTGAGTCCCTTGAATAAGGCAGGAAGTCTCCACTGGGCATGAGGTAAAGACAATCAGTAGGACTTGCTCTTCAATTAGAAAGTGAGTCCCTGGACCTCATGGATATCCCCTCCTCCAGTGTTGAATCAAGAGCTGATCCTCGTGGAAAGCTCATTTGCAAGCTGATTCTCAGAATGAACTTTTCTTGCTTTCTTGACCCAGGGTTCATGCGTGGGCTCTCTTTCCCATTGGAGAGCTTGTCGTGCACAGAATCAGCATCCTGGTTGTGGTTTCTACTGAAGAAAGAGTGAGGCACCTTCTTTTGACAGCTCTTTGCATGATAGACCATGCATAGTTATTATTCAGACTTTCTTTCCTCCTCCTCCACTTCCTGCCCCTTTGGCTCCGTAACTGCTCAGGGTCTCAGGACAGTTGAAATCTGTCCAGCTGGGTGCTATTTTTAACTTCTCCACACATCACAGCTGAGGCCTTGGCCCCCATACACATGTATCCACAGCCACTGTTTCTTTCTGTCTGAGGATGCCGATATAAAACCTATGCCCATGCTTGGAGTGGAGGAGGCAAGGGAGGCAGGAGGTCCAGTTGTCTTCTCCCAACCTCCTGGACTACCCAGCTCTGCTCATTGCAGTATGTATCATGCAGTACAGTACTTCATAAAATGTGGTGTTCATGGGCTGCATGATAAAGACTACATTAGGTCCTATCTGCTCAAGTTTGGGCCAAGATGAGAATTATATTGTCCAGAATTTTTCTCCCCTCCCCTCTGACTAAAGGCAGCTCCTCCTTCCTGCCAGAGCCAGCTGAGGGTCCTCTCTCAGGGGAGGTAGAGAATAGACAGAAATACCTGGTGGATAGCCCAGTATTAGGAAAAGACTAGATCAGTTTCTAATTATTTCTCTCTTTAAGGGACATGCCCTAGAATGCTAGAGAATTTAGTTAGAATTAAAAAACTAATATATCATATATATATATATACATACACATATATATGCACATTATATATATGATACAATATATATTATATATTACAATATTACTTATACATATGTGTAATACATACATATATGTATTAAAACATTCTTTTTTAAACTGACTTTAGTTTGAAACTTTTCACCAGGCATTTTTGTTTCAGTTAATCATGTTTTTATTGCAGCCTGGGGACTTTCAAAAACATTTCTAGTACCCCCTATCTTGCTCCCAAAGGCTTAAGCATTATTTGATAATTAGGCTTCACAATTATGTTATACGTTTCAGAGAGAAGAAGTGTGGGCTGGAGGAGGGTGGGAGGAAGAAAGTTGTGTGTGTTAGTTAATGTGGGAGGAATGAGGGGTATTATCTGGGGATTGGAGGAATGCTTCTAAGAGAAAGGAGTTCACTTTGTCAAAATTGTGTTGGTTGCCAGTTCTCTGTGAAACCCTCATTTAGACACTGGGAAGGGTGGTGGGGGAACATCAATAATATTCTCACCTTTCCTAATTAAAATGATGCCAGAAAACAGGATCCACATAGAGGCCAGCTACGTGCCACTTAAAAAGAAATATGCTTCATTACATTTTCTCTCCATTTCCCAGAGCTCACAATGGAAACAAGAGAAAGGAAGAAGACCTGTTAAAATCTGGCATAGTATTTTGTTACTTACCCAACTGTTAGCCGGAGAAGGCAATGGCAACCCACTCCAGTGTTCTTCCCTGGAAAATCCCATGGACGGAGGAGCCTGGTGGGCTGCCGTCTATGGGGTCGCACAGAGTCGGACATGACTGATGCGACTTAGCAGCAGCAGCAGCAGCAGCAACTGTTAGCGGTATCACAATAAAATAGCTCTTGCTAAAATGACAGCTTTTCTCCCTTTCTTTCTGTCCATACACAGAAAGTGTACGTGTTCATATACTTTCTGCCTCTCAAAGTCGTCACCCTCACATAAACACAAGGCAGTATCCTCTACTTAGAGTCTGTTCCTTTGGTTCACGCTCTCTCTGATTCTCTAGAGGAAACCATCACTTTTGCATCTTCAAAGAGGTCTATTTGGTCTGTTTTTATTTTATGAAAATTGTTTTCTTTTTTAAAGGGAAATTTTTGTGTTTTTGATTGAATCTGATTTCAACAAGGTTGGGTATGTGACTGATTTCAAGAGTTAGAGAAAACTAGCAAGGACACTGTGTTATGCTATGTATTGTGTGTGTGTGTGTGTGCGCGTGTGCATGTGTGTATGCACACAATACAGTGGGACTGAGAGTTCTTATAGATGAGAATGGCCCTTAGCCAAAATATTAAAATAGATGAGATGTGTGCTAGGGGCCACTTCTTTCTTCATCATTTCTCTTTCAAATCCAAAATGTAGAGGATCACAATACTTAATCCAGTCTACAGTGGAATTCCTGGCAGTACCAGACAAAGGGAAAGGTTTGTTTGCCTACAATTTATTAGTTTTTGGTGAGGAGAGGAATTACTGAATTTCTTGGTTCTTCTAGAATCACATCACATATAGAACTTCTTGAAGCTAGTTACGCTAAAAATTTTTTCTTGGCCAGGGCAGGAAGCTTGCTGTAGAGTAGGGCTTACCAGTTTAAAAGCCTATAGTGGCCATGACCATGATGGTGATGCAGGGACCCAGCAGAGTGTGACAACTGGGAGTGAAGGGGGCTGTGCAAACAGGGAACCATAGCCACCCAGCTCCAGCCACTGCTGCTGGTCAGGAATGTGAGCCCAGTGTTGGCAGACCACTGACTTTTTTTCTGGATGATTATGTGAAATTTCATGGTTTTAAAATGTTCATCAATTTCTGACACCACACGCAAAAATAAACTCAAAATGGATTAAGGATCTAAACGTAAGACCAGAAACTATAAAACTCCTAGAGGAAAACATAGGCAAAACACTCTCTGACATAAACCACAGCAGGATCCTCTATGACCTACCTCCCAGAATATTGGAAATAAAAGCAAAAATAAACAAATGGGACCTAATTAAACTTAAAAGCTTCTGCACAACAAAGGAAACTATAAGCAAGATGAAAAGACAGCCTTCAGAATGGGAGAAAATAATAGCAAACCAAACAACGGACAGAGAATTAATCTCAAAAATATACAAGCAACTCCTGCAGCTCAATTCCAGAAAAATAAACGACCCAATCAAAAAGTGGACCAAAGAACTAAACACTCATTTCTCCAAAGAAGACATACGGATGGCTAACAAACACATGAAAAGATGCTCAACACCACTCATTATCAGAGAAATGCAAATCAAAACCACAATGAGGTACAATTTCACGCCAGTCAGAATGGCTGCTATCCAAAAGTCTATAAGCAATAAATGCTGGAGAGGATGTGGAGAAAAGGGAACCCTCTTACACTGTTGGTGGGAATGCAAACTAGTACAGCCACTATGGAGAACAGTGTGGAGATTCCTCAAAAAACTGGGAATAGAACTGCCATATGACCCAGCAATCCCACTGCTGGGCATACACACTGAGGAAACCAGAATTGAAAGAGACACATGTACCCCAATGTTCATCGCAGCACTGTTTATGATAGCCAGGACATGGAAGCAACCTAGATGTCCATCAGCAGATGAATGGATAAGGAAGCTGTGGTACATATACACAATGGAATATTACTCAGCCATTAAAAAGAATACATTCGAATCAGTTCTAATGAGGTGGATGAAACTGGAGCCTATTATACAGAATGAAATGAGCCAGAAAGAAAAACACCAATACAGTATACTAACACATATATATGGTATTTTCAATCGGTAAAGATAACCCTGTATGAGAGACAGCAAAAGAGACACAGATGTATAGAACTGTATTTTGGACTCTATGGGAGAGGGCGAGGGTGGGATGATATGGGAGAATGCCATTGAAACATGTAAATTAGCACGTAAATTATCACATGCGAAACGAATTGCCAGTCTAGGTTCAATGCATGATACAGGGCACTCGGGGCTGGTGCACCAGGATGACCCAGAGGGATGGGATGGGGAGGGAGGTGGGAGGGGGGTTCTGGAAGGGGAACACATGTACACCCATGGTGGATTCATGTCAACGTATGGCAAAACTAATACAATATTGTAAAGTAAAAAATAGATAAATAAATTTTAAAAAAGGAAAAAAAAAAACATTGTGAATCAACTATATTTCAATAAATTTTAAAAAAGGAAAAAAAAAATGTTCATCATTCATTCAACTTAAGAGGCAAAAAAAAGCACCTCTCCACAGATCAGATAAAGCATATCAGAGGTCTGGCTTTCTCTGCCACAGAAAAAAGAGGGTTGAGTGCATTATGGCCCATTAACATGGTGCACAACCTTGGGTAGGTGTGTTTACTCCTTTATGAACCAGAGAAACTGGGTAGATGAGCTCTAAACCTTCTTTTTGCTTGGACCTTTTAGGAATGTATGATTCCTGAGTCCTATGTTCAGCCCTTCAAAATCCCCTTCATCTCCTTGTTTTTCATGAAAAGTTGTCCCGAAACCAGAAAAGAGAATAAGCATATATACACGGGGTTCAGAAAGGACTAGGTAACAGGAGAGATGGGCAGCTCATGTCCCAACACATGCTTAGGCAGAAAAGCCTTTCTTCTTTGAATTCTTTATGAGAGTCATCTTTTCCTGCCCTGAACACCCACAGACCTTTTCCAACCCTCTCCTTCAAATATGTTCACTCATTATATTTATTAATTGCCTGCCTGGGGCCAGGCATACTCTTTCGACTTCCCTCACTTTCCTACTTTGTTGTTCAGTCACTAAGTTTTGTCCGACTTTTTGCAACCCCATGGACTGCAGCATGCCAGGCTTCCCTGTCCTTCACTTCTCCTGGAGTTTGCTCAAATGCATGTTCATTGAGTTGGTGATGCCATCCAACCATCTCATCCTCTTTCATCCCCTTCTCCTCCTGCCCTCAACCTTTCCCAGCATCAGGGTCTTTTTCCAATGAGTCTACTCTTCGCATCAAGTGGCCAAAGTATTGGAGCTTCAGCTTCAGCATCAGTCCTCCCAATGAATATTCAGGGTTGATTTCCTTTAGGATTGACTGGTTTGATCTCTTTGCTCTCCAAAGATTACTACTTTAAATATTTGAATAAAAGGAGAGGGAAAACTTTATTCTGCACATTTCAGGAATATCAAGGAGGGAAGACTGGTCTGTGGGATGTTCACACTGTGAGAAAAGCAGGATGAGCTCACCCTTCACTGAGGAATGCACACAGTGAGACGGGTCGCCCTTTGGAGAGCCCTGACTTTGGGAGCCCATGGAGAATAAGGCAGAAGGGCCCCCAAGGTGGCAGAAGACCACGTGGTGCATGATGACACTCCCTTCTACTCCCCTCAGTTCTTCCACAAAGTTACCAAAGTCAGGAGGTGCTTGTGCCCAGTCATGGCAGCAGGCTCAGGTGCACAGAAGAGAAGGAAGGCCAGGAATTTGCAGAAGTCTTGGGGGCAAAGTGTGGGTTGCAACAAGCAACAAAGTGTCCAAGCCAATTTCTGAGATGCAATGAGATCCCCAAGTAAGATCTCAGAACAGGTGGGAGCAGTTTGAGAACAAGAACCATGTCAAAGTTATCTCTGTAGGTGACACGCTGTCATCATAGGGCTTTTGCACAGAGCCAATGCTCAGTAAATGCTTGCTTGCTTGCTGAATGAACAAATGGATGAGAAAGCTGTCAACTGCCAGTCCTAGAACGTGAAATGCAGGCATTGTATGGATACACAGACTAGAAATAAACCAGTCTGGAGAGAGTTAATTTCTGCCTTCAGCATTCACAGGAATGATAATGTATGCTGGGGAGGGAAAGCATTAGTCTTTCCCTTTTGAAACTCCCGAAAAGATTTGTCTGAAGCATGTATTTAAATGGGCAGCATACAGGTGTTTTCAGAGTTGCTCCAGCCCCAGAGAAGGCCTCAGGGCAAACCAGAGAAGACGGTACTTGGTAACGAGAAACACTCTTCAGCTACTCTGCATGCTTCAGTGGAAAAATGCAAATCAACTCATTTCCGCTTTTGAGGACAACTTCAGATAAAGGGGTCCCCGGGCAAAGTAACCCCTTCATTGTGCCTGGCTGTCTTTCCCCATTGCTATTTTTTCCTGTGCTACCTGCTGCGCGAGCTGTGGGGGCTGGGGAGGGGGCTGTGGATTGGCTGCACAGGAGATGAGAGAAGAGATGCATAGAAATGAGCTGGGGAGCTTCTGGAAGAGAGAGCAGGATGGAGGCATCTGTGTGGGGAGACAACTTTGTGGAAAAGGCCTTGAACTAGGAGGAGGAATCACCTCCAGTTCTGACTCTGTGGCCCCCAGCTGAGGGTGACCTTGGATAAGAGGTGGGGTTCACACACAGTCAAAGCTTAATCAAATATAGGAAATCATGCTAATCCCACCATTTAAGATTTTTTTTTTTTTTTTTTTTTTTTGCATTGGGATACTGAAACCTGAACAAAGTATCAATGGTTAAGTAGAAGGTAAAGGTGGAATACAGGTCTCTGACTGCTGGAAGAGAGCCTTCCCATCATCCAGAGTCATGCTTAAGGGTATGTGTAAAAACAGGCTTGAGTATCCATGATTTTACAGTTTGGATGTGAATATTTGGATGTGCCTCAGGGCTCAGTAAAGATTTTCAAGGGTCTTCCTTGGTGGTCCGCTGGTTAGGACTCTGCACTATCATTGCAGGGGACTTGAATTCAATCTCAAGTCAGGGAATAAGATCCCACATGCCACACTGCCAAAAAAAGAAAAGACAAAAAAGATTTTCAAGACCTGAAAAATTAATAACATGTTGACCTCTGCTGACCCAACATAGGTAACAGTAAATAAAAACAATGAAAAATTGTAATGGAAGTGTAAAGAAGAGAAAGAATTAATTTTTTCTCTTAATTTCACTCTGATGACTTTTAAGTAGCAAATTCCTTAGAAATATTTTTTGAGGACTCCTGTTTTACCAGTGTATCTTGGCACATGAATTTTCTGCTTATTGGGAAATCCAGTCTATGACATTGAATGTCATCAGGTACTTATGTTTGAATCAGTGTGTGAGAGGGTTGTGTGAACACATGTTTGGGCAATTGTCTGTTGTTATTTTTGTGTTTATGTGGTTTTCTATGGTATTAAGTGCATATGTCTGGGGATGTGTGAATACGTACATATAACAAATGCAGGTTTTTATTTTCTTTTTCTACAGAGTGAGGCAATCAAGTGATTGCTAAAATTGGCAGGCTGTAGTTTGCTAAGTGAGATAACATGTAAACAGAGCCTTTCATATGGTGGCCTGAGCTCAATGTAGAAGGTTACTTTTTCTCACTACATAAAAGATAGAACCACTCCAAACCTGAAGTAGTCTGGATTTGAAAAGCATCTAGGATTTGAATTTTTAGAGAAAGTCATATGTCATAGGAATCAAAGATAGGCAAGTTTGTTTTAGGCTTTATTGATTCACATACTGTGCTTTTTATGGATAAGGGTTAAGTAACTTTCAATTTTCCCTCAATCAACAGACTTTACTATAGTTCTGTGCTTATATATCAGAGACTTATGTGTGTGATATAGCTGTATATCTATAACTACAGCTATACGCATATGTGTGTTTATACACACATATACACACACACTACTTGATATTGGTGTCCTTTGGTTTTAGATTGGCTTGGCTCTCTGGGAGCTGGGCCTGAGATGATTCCCACACATCCCGGTATGTAATACATAACCTGGTGTCAGTTTATGGCATATTCTCCCTTCTTCTCAGGAGATTTTGTCCTCCTCTGGAAAGAAGTTTCTTCATGTCAGTGGGAGACACTCACTCAAACTGAAATTTGAGATTATTCTCAGTAATCATGATGGGAGTTGAAGGAATTTACTGTAGGACACTCTACATTTTTTTCCTCAAGTGGTTTTCTCATCTATTCTGCTAGTTGATTCTCAGAAAAGATCATCCCAATATTAAGCTAGTGCTCATTGAGTCTTTAGTGTTGGCCAGTAGTTCTCAGGGGTGGCGATTTTGCCTAATGTCTTTATCCTTTCCTTCCAAAGGGTGTTTGAGAACGTTGTTGTTGTTCAGTCACTAAGTAATGTCTGACTCTTTGCAATCTCATGGACTGAAGCACGCTAGGCTTCCTTGCCTTTCACTGTCTCCCAGAGTTTGCTCAAATTCATGTCCATTGGGTCGGTGATGCCATCCAACTATCTCATCCTCTGTCGTCTCCTTCTCCTCCTACCTTCAATCTTTCCCAGCATCAGGGTCTTTTCCAATGCGTCGGCTCTTTGCATCATGTGGCCAAAGTATTGGAGCTTCAGCTTCAGCATCAGTCCTTCCAATGAATATTCCTTTAGGACTGATTGGTGTGATCTCCTGTATTTGAGAATATCTGGATACAATTTTGATTGCCACAACTGAGGAAAGAGGAGTGCTATTAGCACCCACTGGCTAGCAGCAGAGATGCCACTGTACAAAATACAATGCAACTCCTGCCCCACCCCCTGCCCCGCCATCAACAGAGAATTATTGGACCCCAATGTCAGTCTTACTGAGGTTGAGAAACCCTAGTGAATACCAAGCTCTGTTTGCCTTCATTACAGACATGTCTCCATCAGTTTTATGGGTCTAACGGGGGTAGTACAGTTGTCCACTCCCCATCTTGAAGATGAAAGGTAATATGGTGAGGAGAGAAGAAATGACATGACTGAGGCTACCAGGACCCAGGTGCAAAACTGCATGTGAGCCAGATCTATCTCCTTCCAGACATGCAGTGTGAAGCACCACTCTGTTGCATACATCCTTTGTCCTGTCTGACCAGCATCCCAGAGAATGAGCTCCTCCATACACTGGCCCATCTCACAGATCTAGGTGAGTTGCTCCTGCCAAGGGGAGATCAGGCTAGATTTTTGTCATCCTCTCTCACCATGTGATGCGTTCTGTGTTGAAAGTCTCCTGTAGTCAAAAGATTGTCCTTGTTTAGCCCCTTTTCTTTTCTTCTCTTCATCTCACCCTTTTGGCTTTGTTTTTCTTGTATCACAATAATCTTACTCTCCTCCTAAATGATAGTCTTATTCTTACAGAGCCATCTGATAGCTGGAGGGCCAACTCTACTCATGGTTAACATGGTGGTCACTGAGGGAGAGGGTGTTGACTATACAACCAGGCCAGAGAAGGGGAGAGTTTTCTCTGAAACTGGATGGTCTTTGACTTTCACTTTCAAATCCTTTTGATGGCATTCTTTAGCTTTCAGAGGCTAGGAAAAGAAATGAGTACATCTGAATTTAGTTTTCAGATTGTGCCAAGACTTCACAGGAAAGCTTTTTCTTTCACAAAAGCCTTTGGAGGAATTCCTTTTTCAGGAGAGAAAAGCATTCCTGGAGATCTCATTAGGTAAATTACTCTCAGATTAACATATTTTATTAATTACCTATTATGAGACTCCAAACTAAACAATCATAAAAACAACAAAAAGAAGTAAATATAGTTCCCAGTAACCAATAGATGCCATGAAAGACATAATCAGTAAAATCAATTATATGCATTATTATAATGAAAGGTACAGTTAGTGCTTTAAAAAAATAATTAGGTTATTGGCTAAGAGGAAACTAACCCCTCTCCATTACCCCTGGAGCAAGCCCTGGAGGCTTCACTCAAAGGCTTTTAGTACAGAAATCATTGGTTTTATTGGCCAGGCAAATTAGTGACTCCATTAGCTTTGCCAGTGGGGGACCCTGGTTTTCCTAAGTCACCAGGTGCTTTTGATCTGGTTGTGTATTTTTTCGAGTGGAAAAAAAATATAGGGCTGAAACAATGCATCAAGATGTGTACAAAAATATCTGCCAGTCTAAATGTGTGATGTGTGCAGGAACCAAGGTACAAGAAGTAAAAGACAGGTGATGGTTTGTGTTGTGTGTGGTTTGTGCACTCTGTGTATGCACACATATGTGCCTCTTGAGAGCTGATTGACATTTCCAAACCTCTGTCCAGAGCTCCACTTGTCCATCTTGTTTTGTATGTAAAAATATTACACTTAAACCACTAGCAAAGCTACCTTCAAAGTACCAACAAATAATGTATGCAACTTTTTTTTTTCTTATCAATATAAAGAAGTGTAGAGTGCAAGGCTGGTGAAAGCTCGCATTAGACAATGTAATGAAGCAGGAATTAGAACAGCGTAGTTCCTCTGGCCATTAAAAATGAGGACGGCAGCTACCTGGAGAACAGGAAAACTGATGAGTACAGTCTGTTGGGGAGAGCAGGAGGAAAATTTCCCTCAGGAACACATTTCAAATTACTTATTTATGAACTGATGAACTGGGAGACCACCTACTGAGACAACGGCATAAGCAGTCCGCTGCAGACAGCTACAGAACTCCGGCTAATTGTGTGGCTGTTTTCTGTTAGAACTCCTGATATCCAGCTGGGCTTTGGAGGCAGGAAATTTAGGCTCTAACTAGAAGTTACGCTTTCCGTCTTTCTTGTCCACATAAATGTATACGTACATATTTTAATCCACTTGAATTGTTTGGTGAGAGCTTGTGAAAAAGCTGTTACGTTTGGCCCAGGAGGGCCTGGGGAGGAGAGGAGGTTTTGGTGTTGAGAGGTTTGCAGGTTATGCCCCAGGGTCTGGGAAGGTGACTGAGTTTAGGGTTTCTGTGTCAGTTCACAAAAGGCTATTGGATCAGGCCATGGAGAGCCACATCTTCCTCTTTCTCAGTCAGCATCGTCCTCCCCTTCTCAACATCATCATTGCCATGGAGACAGGGTATCCCGTGGAGACAGGGTATCCTGTGCTTCCTCTGTGCTGGACTTTCTGTTGTGCTTCACATGAGAGATCTCACTTTATCCTAAGAGCCCAATGAAGTAGGCACCATTGTTATCCCCATCACAGAGGTGAATAAACTGATGGATGAGAGAAGTGCAGTGACTTTTTGAAGGCCATGAGTTTAAGTCTGAGTCCAGAGCTCAGACCCCAGTCACCTCCTGGAGGATTGTAGATGTTGACAGGAAGGAAATAGCATCTTCCGTTGGGAAATGCTATGAACTTATTCTTTCTGCTGCAGGCAGTATGGTGAGGGGAAAGAAATCAGACAGGAAACTGGGGGACATGGGTGTTGTTGAGAGACAGTGTAGCTAAATGGTTAGGAACTTACTCTCTTAGGGATTTTTATTACTATCTCCATTTTAGAGATGAGATAATAAAGACTCTTGCAAATGTGGCCGAGTTGCCTTAAGTCACTCATGGAAATGGGAAAGCTAGAATTTGAACCAGACCTGAGTTGTGAGCTTTCCACTTGGTAGTAGGGAGCTCCTTAGGAGTAGGGTTTAAATCTTATTCAACCTGTAATTCCCAGTAGTTAGCAAAATACCTGTAAAGATGGACCTTCAATATCTATTTGCTGAATAGAATTTTCAACTCGAAATTTGGTAAGCTAATGGGGCTCTTACAAAAATCTCTGTTCCTTGGTTGATACTGTAATAATAACAGCATGTAATATTTATTGATCATCTAACTGTGTGCCAGGCCCTATGCCACACCAGTATGCAATCATCTCATCAACCCTCAGAGCCTGATGAAGTAGACATCTTTATCATTATCGTCTTGAGATTATTGGAGAAGGCAATGGCAACCCACTCCAGTACTCTTGCCTGGAAAATCCCCTGGATGGAGAAGCCTGGTAGGCTGCAGTCCATGGAGTCTCTAAGAGTCAGACACGGCTGAGCGACTTCACTTTCACTTTTACTTTCATGCATTGGAGAAATAAATGGCAACCCACTCCAGTGTTCTTTCCTGGAGAATCCCAGGGATGGGGGAGCCTGGTGGGGTGCCGTCTATGGGGTTGCACAGAGTGAGTCGGTCATGACTGAAATGACTTAGCAGCAGCAGCAGCTTGAGATTATAGTTGAGGGCATTGAAGCTCAGAGAGGCTAAGTCAGTGGTTCTCATCTGGGAGTGATTTTGTCCCCCAGCTCCCAAAGGGGGCAATTTGTAGTCTGAAGACACTTTTGGTTGTCACAGCTAGGAGTAGGGCTTGGGTGTGCTACTGGCATCTAGTGGGTAGAGGCTAGTTTTGCTGCAAAATATCCTATAATGCAAAGGTCATCTCCTCAAAGCAAAGAAATTTCTATCCCAAAGTGTCAGTATTACCCTACTTGTCAATATTGAAACTATCCAGGTTAAGAGCTTGCCCACGCTGTTACATGGTAGAGCCAGGATTCAAATTTCCATGTCTCACTCCAGGGCATGTGTGCTAATTGTCCCCTGGACGATTCTCCCTGTCCCTTCTTTCTTTGGAAGCCTATGGTTTGCTCACAAGACATGCTTACATTATAGTACAAGTCAAGGGGTGTTATGTGACTCCACAGAATGAATTGGGAGCCTCTGGTGTGTATCTCTATGCAAAGAAAGTCCTTAATCGAAACCTGAGATAAGTAAATGCTGTCCACATGGCAATTTTGTCAGGGCCAGGTGTAGCTTGGAGCCAGAAGGACTCGGAGGAAAGATGACAGGGCTGGGGGGGATCCCTGATTCTAGACTGACTTTAACCCTTCCTAGTGTGTAGCCTCTGGAAATTCTCAAACACTCTCTGAGCTTCTGTTTCTTTAGCTGGGAGACAGAGAAGACTCCACTCTGCCTGCTTCTCAGAACTATTTACAAAAATCATGTGAGCAAATGGTCTTCCAAGAATTTTGAAAAGGTCAAAGGGGTACACATCTGTGGGATTCCCTTCATTACTTCAGCAAACATGTAATGATAGCTATCACAGTTTACATCATTACTATTGAATATTCACTCTTTGCCAGACATCGCAAGGACTGGAAATGCTCTGTTCATTTATTCCTCAAAATAATCCCATGAAGAAGGTGCTAACTTCGAAGGACCCCATGCTTAGCTAAATAAGCAGAGTGGTTTGACACTCTCCTTCAGTTGTGAATCTATCAGAGATGGCCAATACCTGCTCTGGGTTCAGATGGAGAAAGGTTATTAAAGTTGATTGTTTCCCTATGAAAAGAAGGCGTGACATATACCAGGCTTATCAGTCAGTCCTATCTATATACTGTTTAGGCAGAAAGGACAGGAAACTAGACCAGAGGCAATCCAATAATAGAGAACTGGTTAAAGAGGCTCTGGGTTCTGACACTATCACAGCAACAACAGCTAGGATAATAATGACAACAGAAACAGTGTTATCCATGACAAGACGTTCTTGAGTTTCCTATGTACAGAGCCCTCTGCTAAACTCTTTGACATGCATGATCTCACATAATCCTTACAATAATTCTTGTGGTATGTGTTGTCATTATTCTCACCTTTCAGATAATTATTCATCTTATCCACCACATCATAGAGCTTGAAATGGAATCCTGGTTCTATTTTCTGGCTGTAATTTCTCGGGTGGGTTTCCCTGGTGGCTCAGTAGTAAAGAATCTACCTGTCAACGCAGGAGATGCGGTTTCAATCCCTGGGTCAGAAAGATCCCCTGGAGAAGGAAATGGCAGCCTACTCTAGTCATCTTGCCTGGAGAATCCCATGGACAGAGGAGCCTGGAAGGCTACAGTCCATGGAATCAGAAAAGAGTTGGACATGATTTAGTGACTAAACAACAATGCCTTGGGCAAGTAATGTAGTCATTTTATGCCTTGCTCTCCTCATGTGTGAATGGAACTGTAGCATACTTTATAAAGTTATTATACATTTTGAATTAGGCAACGTAGTCTAGAATGCAAGAAGAAGGGCCTTACCCATTTTATCTTATATACCATGTTTTAGATTAGTGCTCGGTGCATAGTTGGTGTATCAGCTATCTATTGCCATGATTCCACATAACAGCTATTCACAAAACTTTTATGGTATGCAATAGCAAGCAGTAATGTGTGTGTGGATTGTTCACATGTCAAGCATTAGTTGGATGTTGGCTAGGTAGGTCTACTGGTCTTGTCTGGGGCTTGCTCGTGGGTTTGAGTGTCAGCTCACTGTTGTCTGTGGTGCCTGGGGCAACTAGGTTCTATTCCACAGAGCCCTCCTCCTGTAGAATGCTAGTCCAGGCTCATTTTCACAGTAATGGCAGAGGTACCAGAATGCAGGTGGAAATGCTTTTTCAAGTCTCTACTTGTTTCATATCTGCTAATATCCCACTGCCCAAAGTGAGTTGCCTGCCAAAGCCTAGGGTCATGATCAGGTCACTTTGCTCAAGGTTGGAGGGTGAAGAATTAGGGCCAATTTTGCAATCAATCTAATCTACCAGAATGGACTCTCAATAAAGATTTGAAAAAAGAATTTAAAAGTACTTAGCACACAATAAAGGACTAGAAAATGATAGTTCACAACTATCATAGTAGTTATCTGATAAACTATGGATTTCATTAAAGGGTTAACCCAGAAGAGGTACTTGACCAATCATGCTTTTCTATTGTTGTTTTCCTGTCCTTTAGGTTTCCAAAATATTTTGGGGTGTCGGATGAATCTAATTTCACTTTTTCTTTTGAAAGTGTCTAGAATTTCACAGGTCACAAAAGTAACTGATAAAACAGTTTCTCCAGAACCAAGGTAACCACAGGGCTCTTTAAATTTGTCAAAATAAATGCCATTCTCAGCAAATTTCCCCTGACACCTTTTTATTTCAAGGTTCCATTCCTTTGTTTTAATCCGATGGGGCATGGACCTGAGTTTCGAGAGTAGTGATTGTTTAAACATTCCTTTTGAAGACTCCTGACAGCTCCTAGGATGGAAGCAGGCTTCCTCAAGCCTGAATTTGGCCTAGTGCCTCTTGGCATGCCCTGTCTGTCTGTTCCTGAGTGCTTGTTGTGGATCAACAGGCCCCCCAAATTCTAGTTTCTTCTTAACGGTTTGTACAGTCTGCTTTGAGTGAGTGTGCATCTTTCTCTGAGCTGCCGCTGTATGTGGTGACGATGATGACAGGTTGGTTTAATGCAGCTCTTGCCAAGATTAAGGAGTTGTCAGACAAGTATCATGGGAGACTGAGGGATTGCTCTGAAAAGTCATTCTGAATTGGTAACTAACAGAACTAGCACTCAGGTTAGGGTGGGCTTCCTGGTATTTGAGGAGCTGCAGGGAGGCCCTTGGCAGAACTGACCTCTCTCTTCACTCTGAGGACTGATTAGGTGGGTCGCTGAGATACCTCCAACCTGGGGTTATGGGCCCCAGGAGGACCCAGGATTAGACATCAGAGAATTCATCAACCTTATAAAATTGCATGCAAAATATATCCTCGTAAATGAACATATGCCTGGTTGTTGTTGTTGGTTTTTTTTTCTCCCCTAGGGGGAGGGGGCCATAGCTCCCATCAGAATCTCAAGGTTTGTGACTCACAGATACTGGCCTATTCTGGTTAGGGCTCCAAGCAGGCTCTGGAGGGGAGGTAATTTTAAGGAGCTTTGTCTGGACACTAAAAGCAAAATAAGCAGCCAGAGAAGAGTTTAAAGAAGGTGATACAAGTAGGGCTGATTTATGGAAAGCTTACTCTAAGTGTAAAATCTAGCTATAGAAATTGTTATCAAAATTGCTATAGCTATTTTTCTCTCACTTATGTTTCCACACATATACATGCTGAGTATCTTCACTGTGCCAGAAACTGTGCTGTAGGGACTATACTCATGGAGATTCTGGCAGTTGGGATACCTGCCCTCATAGAGATTAGAGACTAGGGAGAGAGCTGAATAATTCTAGTTCAGATAGAAATTCTAGAACCATAGAAGAAATGTCATTTGATTATCAATTCATTCATTAATTCAATAAATATTTATTGAATGCCTACTGTGTGCCAGGTCCTATGCTAGGTCTTGGTGGGCATTGGTGAGTTTTAGACAGGCATCATTTCTGCCATCACAGATAGGGGGATGCAGACAGCTGAATGAGCCATCACAGCACACTGTGACAAATATTAACAGAGGGATTTTCAAGGGCAGAGGGGACACAGGGGTAACATACCCAACTCAGCTCCCAGGACTCAGGGACAGTGAAAGCTCACATACTATTTCAAATAAGGAAAGAAGGAACACAGTCACAGACTCTGTGACACTCACCTTAGTAATCAACTCCTGATCTTGTACCCCAGATAGACTCCTGGGACTCATTAGTCCAGTTTGGGTCCATTAGACCCCTGAGCTCCTGCTTGTCTGGTAAGGGGAGCTGATGGAACAAATAAAAGGAGATGTGGAAATTCCAACACATTCCTGGCTAAGTAGAAACTTGAACATCTTGGATCAGTTGCCTCCTTTTCTTGTTTATCAACAGGAACATGGATTTGCTGAGGGCAGAGAGAGTGGAAAGGGCTGAATGGGTTTAATAGTCCAGCTCCTGCATCATGAATTGAACGTTAGAGACTTGATTTCAATCTTATTTTTACATTTTACCAGCTGCATGACCTTGGGCAAATCCCTCACCTCTCTGAGCCTCACCATCAAACAGGATTAGGAATATCCACCCTGCCTATGTCAAGGATATACTATGAGTACCCATGCTTTTCTGCTTGGTGGAAGCCTCTTGCCCTTTAGAAAAAGAGACCATGTCTGTTTTCATAGCTGAGGAATTCCTAGAGACTATACCTCCAAGCCTCCACTTTTTTTTTTTCTGATCAGGATCTGCTTTCTCTGGATCCATCCTATGAACTTGTACTTGATTTCTTTTAACTCCCTCTGACTTCTTTAGATTGCCAGGTTACTTTTAGTTTTACTCTAGGATGTTGCCGCTCAGAACACTAACGTTAGTTTCAAATTCTGTAATCAACTCTTGATCTTGTACCTCAGATAGACTCCTGGGACCCATTAATCCAATTTGGGTCCAGACCCCTGGGTTCTTGCTTGTGTGGTAAGGGGAGCTAATGGAACAAATTAAAGGAGATGTGGCAAACATAATGTCACACTCACCATGCTATTTCCTCTTTGTGAGCCTATAGGAAGATTACACTTCCCAGCCTCCCTTGCAGCTAAGTTGGAGCCATGGACTGAGTCTGGCCAATAGAATGTGGACAGGAATGATGTACATTATTTCCATGACTGGGCTTATATGTCCTCATGTGTGATCCTCCAGCGGTCTCCTTCCCTGCCATGAGGACCATGTGTTCCAGAAATGTGTAGCAACAAGGTGGAAAAGGGCTATCTATTATACCTAGGTCTTGTGGACTGTGATGAGAATGAGAAATAAACCTTTTTGTGCTAAGCTTTTACAGTTTATCTGTTGTATCAGCTTGTGTTAATAACACAATATATGTGGTAACATATGAAAGTCCTCTGTAAACTTGAAAATGATTGTAAATTTTATATTTTAGTTATTATTCAAGTGCTCTCACTTATAAAAGATGCCTGTTGATTATTAGATTCTCCTAATAGCTCTCTCTCTCTTTTTTAACCTTTCTTATGTTGAAAATGACAAAATCCCATGCAAATAAGCTCTAGAGAAGAGTGGAAAATTTTTAGGGGAGAGGGAAATTCTTCAGGCCCAGAGTTCTAAATATTATCTTGAGGTCTTGTTCTCTCTCCATCTCTTAGAATTTCTTTCCTTTCTGTTGACTTTATCTGTATGTTCACCCTCACCACAGGTTGATCCTTGACTGCTCAAAGCTTACTTCTACCAGCTAGGAAGATAACAGAAATCTTAGGCCACTTTTCTTTCATTGGTTTCAGCAGATCTCCAGGGGGTGCTTTTGTGGCTTGGCATGGATCACCTACCAATCCCTGAACTGGTCAGTCACTCACTATTTGATCAAGTTTAGCATGGGTTCACCCTTGGAGACTGGAGATCATGATAGTTCTCCACTGCCAACTACTTAGGTTGGTACTAGTGTAGAAATGTTTCTCAAAAGAAAACTGAAGTGTTAGTATCCAAAAGGGTAATATATGTCCACTATATAGCCTAATTCGGAGAAGGCAATGGCACCCCACTCCAGTACTCTTGCCTGGAAAATCCCATGGACGGAGGAGCCTGGTAGGCTACAGTCCATGGGGTCGCTAAGAGTCAGACATGACTGAGCGACTTGACTTTCACTTTTCACTTTCATGCATTGGAGAAGGAAATGGCAACCCACTCCAGTGTTCTTGCCTGGAGAATCCCAGGGACGGGGGAGCCTGGTGGGCTGCAGTCTATGGGGTCGCACAGAGTTGGACACGACTGAAGCGGCTTCGCAGCAGCAGCAGCATATAGCCTAATTAAAATAATTAAAGCTGATATTGGTAAGTGTTTATTATGTAGTAGAGACTGTGCTAAGTGCTTTTTATATATTATCTTATTTACATCTCACAACAGTTCTAGCAAAGAGGTTCCGTTCTCTATAGAGTAATAGCTTTGGAATCATTGATCACTTTTCATAATGTAAATTTATACACAGTTTTTAGTGTTAATATGATTATAGAGGTGAGTGTATGTATTGATAATCTAATTTCTCTTGCAGTAAAGGAACAGTGAAATTACTAGGGAAGAATTGTCTGGCATAGGAATGTTCCTGCTTTAGTGATTCAGGCCATTCTAGTAAACAACAAGAAATATGCGGCTTACATTGTATTTATTCCTGGAAAGTTACTCATATAACACTGTTCCAGTGTCATCAATACAACTGTAATTCATGATCCTGACAACAGAGCAATGCGTTCTATGTGGTCTCACCATCGAGGAAACCTCTGAAACTGAAGCTGCCAAAACAAAAATAAAAGCCATAAATCACAAATATTCAAACTTTTCCTCTTGTTCTGACATGTATAGCTTTAGTATTTCAGGGCTAAGAAGGTGAAAGTAACGTTCTGTTTCACACTTCCTAAATTCTCCCCTCCAACTGGACTCCAGCTATCAAAAGGTCCGGAACTTTTGAAGCTGATCATGGAGGGTGGAGAGGGGATGGGGAAAGATCACAACTGGGCCCATCAGCACACTTTCTGGTAAATGAAGGTAGTTGAAAGTCTAGTTTGAGAAGAACCAGTGCAAATATGGAAGCTTTCTCTCATTCACAAGGCAGGAGACATTCTCTGCTTAGCTATGAAGGGCATTTTGTCCTTAGATATTTGCCACAAATTTACCCTCTGAATTTCTGTTTGGAAAATTGAGTTTGGTGACACTTTTATTAATGCCATTCCTATGTTCACTGACAGAGCAGTAGCTTTTACTTGGGGCCATGTATTAGGTGCTTTCCCAGCTCAACTCCAGAATTCCAACAGAGGGATAGTGCTGGTTGTTACAAGGATGGATAGCTGTCCACCAGAAAATTGCTATCCTCTTTCCAGAGAATGCAGCTATCATTGGGAGGCAGTTGCCTATACATTTCCCTGCTTCCTTTGAATCCAAGTGTGGCCACATGACTATTTCTTCAGTGGAATGGGAGAGAAACCCTTTCTATCTGGGTTTTTCAAGAAGTCAGTGTGCCTTTTCTGCTTACTCTCTTCCTATCTACAGCTTACAAATAGAGGCCTCTGAGGCACTTGGGGATGATATGGAGCTATAAGATGAGAGGTGCCTGGGTCATGAATCACAGCATGGAGAAAAAATGTCCTCCAAGTAGAAAAGTCCAAGCAAACTTCTAGGAAAATGGCAACAGTTTTGGTGAGTCTGCCATGGGAACTGGCAGAACTATAGGCTCATGGGAACTATATCCTCACAGAATCTGGATCTAAGAGCTCATATCAAGACTTACACATCCTGGCAACATGCATAATTCTAGACTTGAACCGTCCCAATATGGTAGCCACTAGCTCCATATAGTTACTTAGACTTTAAATTAATTTAAATTAATTAAAATAAAATAGAACATTTAGTTCCTTGTTTGCACTTGTCACAGTTCAACTCAAAATGTGGCAAGTGGCTACTATATTTGACAGCATACATTTAGAATGTTTCCTTCACTGTAGAAAATTCTACTGGACAGCACTTCTCTGGACCAGTGGAAATCTAGATGATGATTTTATTTAGAAGGAATAGCAGGGAAGTGTGAGTAATAATAGGGCTTCAGCATCTGGACTATAACTCATTTTTCACTTGTCTCTATTCTTGCTAGAGGCTGTAAGGTCTTTAGAGTAGGGATTATCTCATGCATCTTTGTATCTCTAACCTTTAATCCATAATAGACACTCAAGAATATTTTTTGAGCAAGTGAGGGAAGCTCAGGATAATTTGAGGAGTTCCCAAGAGTTGGATACTGACATTGCTTAAAACTTTTCCATCCATGAATGGTGAGAACTGACTGGTGCTACAGATGAAGTGGTACCAGATGATTTCAAGGATAGGGAGGGGAGATGCAGAGAGAGCAGAAACTGTACAGGGCCTGATACTATCTGAATTTCTTTGAGGTTGTTAATGACTGGCTGACTAATCTGACAAATTATTCTAATAACTTTCTGTGTAAACTCTCTCAAGACCTATGATAACTTTGCACATAGTAGGCACTGTAATTGATATTTGTTTAATGGAAACATTTTAACAATATTCTATTTATCTACTTATTTCCTTCCTATCTCCCAACCCTGCCTTTTATCTACCCTTCCACCCCTCAGTGGCATAGAGGGTCCATGAGGGTAAGATCTTTGTCTTGCTTACAGCTGTATTTTCAACACCTAGAACAGTATCTTAGACATCATGCTGCTGCTGCTGCTAAGTCACTTCAGTCGTGTCCGACTCTGTGCGACCCCATAGACGGCAGCCCACCAGGCTCCGCCGTCCCTAAGATTCTCCAGGCAAGAATACTGGAGTGGGTTGCCATTTCCTTCTCCAGTGCATGAAAGGGAAAAGTGAAAGTGAAGTCGCTCAGTCGTGTCTGACTCTTAGCGACCCCATGGACTGCAGCCTACCAGGCTCCTCCATCCATGGGATTTTCCAGGCAAGAGTACTGGAGTGGAGTGCCATTGCCTTCTCCGTGAGACATCATAGTGCAACACATATTTTTGGAATAATGAAGGAAGGACATTTAATAACTTAGTCCAAAGAATTGCATAAAGGTAGAAGTTTTAAAGACTGTCAAGATAGTGAGAAAAAATATTTTGGGGACAGGAGAGACATTTTTAAGGGTTCTCAAATAACACCTTAAAGGAACCCACTGACTTCGCCTGTGTGCTGGACTAGGCCAGCTCTCATAAATGATGTACCTCAATTTGAAATTTAAATCCCCCCAGGACTCCAGGTGCATATAAGTCATAATACTAAATGGTTGATAACTTATGACATTTATTTCCCCACATGAGGAACCACAGGGCAGCATCTCTTGTCAGGAAGGAAACAGATTTGTCAGAAAGGAAACCAGTCATCATACGCTTTTTGTATTTTTATGATTTATGTGTTTATTGGATGCACCCACCACTTAACAACCTCTGGGTGCTTTTATATGTTTCATAGGCAAAAGGCAGACACTACCATGGTAGATTATGAGGTGGAGAGGTACCAACAAAATAACATCCATAAATCCCAAAGCACACTATAAAATCATCAAATGCTACAGAAGCTGTACTTAGGCTCCCTCAAGTAATCAGACACCTAAATGGAAAATTCTGAAGACCTGAGCTTTAGTTTGGGCTCAGGCACTTACTAGATTTCAAACCCTTGAATGAATTTCTTAATCTCTCTTAGCCTCATTTGTTTATCTCTAAAATGGGCACAGTAATGACAGTAACAGCCTAGTTTATCTTGCAGGGTTGGGGAATCAAATACTCATAGCTGTGCTTTGTGAATCATGGAAAAATCCCCAGATGTGATAGACTAGCATTTTCCAAAAAATTAAACTTCTTATCTACGTGAACTTGAATTTCCTTTTTTCTCTCTATGATTTAAGCCCATAAATAAAGTTTTGTCATTGTTTTCTCTTTTACTCTTCCTCAAGTATGACCCACACCACCACCTTGATGACTTTAGTCATAATCTTTTCTCTCCTTGGGCTATCGCTTCATAATCATTCTCAATTATTAAGATTCTTCACAAAGATTTGAGTTTAGCTTCTGGATTTATATCTGAACCACTAGAGATAATAAGACAAAGAGTCATACCAATACCTATCTTTATGAAATCCTTACTGCATGTCTGGCGTTATGACTTTATGAACATCAGTTCAGTTCATCCTCATAAAAACTCTATGAAGCAGGTATGATTATTATCCTACTTTATAAATGCAAAACCTGAGGTTTAGAGGAGGCAAGTAAGTTGGCCAAAGTGAGGTAGGTAATAATTGGCCAAGTGTGAACTGGAGCCTGAAGCTCATATTCTTAACCTTTACTTTAAAATTTCTGCCTCTATGTAGCAAAAATTTCTCCCTCTTGACTTTGGTTGAATGGAGTTTTGATGTGCTGTAGTTTCCTACACGAGGAAGCTTGTGCTGTGAAGAGACAGTATTAAACAGGGCATTCCAGTTTCTAATTTTGTTTCTACACAGAGAAATCCCATCCTTGGACACATAATTTCATCTCTGTAGCCTTAGTTTCTTTACATGGAAAATGGCAGTTGACTGACAATTATGGTTGATTAGATAATATGAGGTTCTCCTTATTTCTAATACTTTTAATTTTGTCTTTTAAAAAAGCAAACATTATGCCCTCAACTCTTCCATTATGCCAAAATGTTGGAAGCAAAGCTGCTTTATTTTTCTAGGTTTTAGTGGAATTGGATAACCATCTTATACCTGAGAGGTCAACATGTCTTATCACTAGGACAATTTTAATAACCTCCAGTTGGTCTTCCTGCTTCAACTTTTGCCCTTTGTGGACAATTAACCACAAATATAGCTGCTTTCCTTTATACTAAACATCTAAGAAGATTTTACTGTATTGTATCTATCATTCTCTCCTTTCTGTCTGCTGCTGCTGCTGCTGCTAAGTCGCTTCAGTCGTGTCCGACTCTGTGCGACCCCATAGACAGCAGCCCACCAGGCTCCTCCGTCCATGGGATTCTCCAGGCAAGAACACTGGAGTGGGTTGCCATTTCCTTCTCCAACGCATGAAAGTGAAAAGTGAAAGGGAAGTCGCTCAGTCGTGTCTGACCCTTAGCGACCCCGTGGACTGTAGCCTACCAGGCTCCTCCGTCCATGGGATTTTCCAGGCAAGAGTACTGGAGTGGGTTGCCATTTCCTTCTCCAATGCATGAAAGTGAAAAGTGAAAGGGAAGTCGCTCAGTTGTGTCCCACCCTTAGCGACCCCATGGACTGCAGCCTATCCTCTGTCCATGGGATTTTCCAGGCAAGAGTATTGGAGTGGGTTGCCATTTCCTTCTCCATTCTTTCTGTCTAATCATGCTTTAATCTTCACAGCTCAGACTGCCATTTTGTTAAATTAAATGACTGATAGTCAAGCCTCATCTTGTTTATCCTGTCATCAGTGTTTGTCACAGCTGACTACTCCTCCTTTTTCTTCCACATGACTCGTGCTATGCCACAGTCTCTTCGTGTTCCTCATACCTCCCTGGCTACCTCTTCTTACTCTGGCTAGCTGCCTCTAGAGTGCTTTCTTCAGCCCTCTTTTTTTTTTTTTTCCCCTCTCCATCTTTACTCCTTAGGTAACCTGATCCAGTACCATGGCTCTGAATATCATCTCTAGAGTAATAACTCACAAATTTCTATTTCTAACTTTGATACTTCTCAGTACCAAACTCACACACTTGCCTTCACATTGGTCCATTTGGATGTCTGATAGGTACCTCTAATTTAATATGGCCTAAACTCTTGATTTCCTTATCACTCCCAAGAAATTTCCCATATCACCCTCAGTGTCTCCTGTATCAGAAAGAGCCCACTGTTCATTCAGTGGTTTAATCTCGAGACCTAGGAATCATCCTCAGTTGCTCCTTTCTTCACACGCTGAAATGAATTCAGCAACTAGTCCTATTGACTCTGTTTCACTGCTTTATTCTCCAGCAGAGATTTTTAAAATTCTTATTTTAATATCCTACAATTTTGCCATATCTGGATCAGTAGCAACAGTGATTGTGAAGCAGACATTTTCTATTAGTATAAAGAATTTATTACAGGAATTTTGAGGTGAAATGCCTCTAAACTTTGGAGCAATGAGAAGCATCCATGTCAAATCATACAGTTCCAGATACTGATCATGATATGAGGAGGAAAAGTAGATATCGTTCTTTCTCGTTGCCACTTTCAGGTTGCTGTGCTAGTGAACAACAATATTATTTTCATTGCAACCATCTGGGCAGTTTTGGAATATCTACCAATTCACAGATTAGATTACAGATGAATGGGAGTTCATTCTATACTTGGGATAGTCAGAGAAGGCTTTGTTGGAAAAGTTTTGTTGGAAAGGCTTTGTTGGAACTTGAATTAAGCCTTCATATATGGATTTAGTCAATTAAATGCAGAGGAAAAGAGAAGAATATACCAGTGAGAAAGGAGTTCTAGGGACACAAGTAGAAAATGTAAGGATATACAAGTTATATTTGGATAGCCCATGGTAGGAAAGAGAAAACAAAAGTGAAGGTTTTAAAGAAGATATAGGTGAAAATTTTCATTTGTAGATTTTGTTTTTAAGCTTATACTTATGGAATATATGTTGTATATATTCTGCTATGCTTTCTCATACAACAGTATCATCCCATGTTGGTGAGCTTTGAGATACGCAGAAGGCACATATTTTTGTCTTTAATATTACTAAAAAGAGATAAACTTGGATTATCTTCAGAAATATGAATTTATTGTGAAGTTTAGTGACTCTCAGTGAGCAAGGATTCTGATACTTTTAATACTTTGATGTACAACAGGCCTCATGGAAAATTGAGAGCTAGTTCAGGTTACATCACAATGAGTCACACTTTTCAAGAGAGAATATCTAAATGAGCCAATTTGTCACCACCCAGCATGAGGCTTCTTTTGGGTGAGGGTTCATGTCAAGCCAATTGGATATGAATTTTTCTTTACATTCAGTCCATAACATATATGCTTAGTCAGGTCCAGAGGATCAGAATTGGTTTCTGTATTGATGTCTATACAGGCATCAGAGCAACTCCATGATGACAGTTGCAAAGTCAGTGTCTGTGAAAGCCATGCTAACACACATGCTAACACACACAAGGAAGTCAGGTGGAGACCATGGGGACTGTAGAAAGAGGTAACTGCTGCTCAGCTGCAGCTGACTCTCTCCAGATAGAAAAAGAGGACCATATGATCTTCAAGAGATGCAAAATCCCAGTGAAATATCCTGATTTTTAAATACTGACAACTACTTAAAAACAATAAAACACTGAGACCTGGGTTCAATCCCTGGGTCGGGAAGATCTCCTGGAGAAGGAAATGGCAACCCACTCCAGTATTCTTGCCTGGAAAATCCCATGGACGGAGAAGCCTGGTGGGCTGCAGTCCATGGGGTCACAAAGAGTCAGACACGACTGAGTGATTTCACTTTCACTTTCTTTCACTTAAAAACAATAAAACACTACTTGGTTCAAAGAAAGCAAACCAGTTTGCTAATGCTGACCTTAGTATGCCTCTTTAGTATTGAAAGATACCTGTTTTTTCCAGAAGTGGCTTCTCCAAGAGTCTTCTAAGTGAAAATTTGAAGAATGACTTAGAGATCAAGTTTGCTTGCCCTTGGTGATTAGATCTGATTCTTCCAAAGCTTTCTCATTTTTATAGGCCACAGTTCTCCTGTATTCTTCATCCCAGCTGAACTCCTGAATATCCTCCTGTGTCTGTGGAATTTTGGGGAGTCAGGAACCCATGACCCAGCAGTGTGCTCTAGGAACACCACATCTGGAATGAATAGCCCTTCATTTCCTTTAACAGATCAATCATTAGGGGAAGCTGATTGCTCCACTATCCATAGCATACTTTGATTCATTTACACTTAAGTGATGAAAGTGGTCTGTTTTTCTCTTTCTTTAAATGGATACTAACCCAGGAGGGGCTTAGGGAGTTGTAAAGGGGAGTGCTGACTCCTTGGACACGCTCTTGGTTGCATTCTCAAACGGCCCACTCAATTAAGAGTAATATTTCATTGACTTGTGTGTATGATGGCTCCCTAGCCAGCAGTGTTTTCTAAATGGTCCTGAGGCAAGACTTTGGGCTTTGAAAACAGCTCTTCATCACCTTTATGTCTGGGGCTACACTGGCACAGCCTGGATTGAGGCAGTTTTTTCCACCACAGGGAGCAGCCACAGTTTCTGGCCGGAATGTCTTGACTTGGCTGATTTCACTTGTCAAAAGAATGGGTGGTATGACACTTAATGGGGCTGGGTCATGCAGCTTTGTTATCTACATGTTGAATCTGACTGTTCAGATACCTGTCTGGATTTTCTATAATAGCAAAAAAAAAAAAGGGCTGGATTATAAAAGAATTAGCCTTTTTATATTTCTTCTTGGCCCTGCACAGATAGTATAGATGTGTTTGAACAATCACTGTTATTCCTACAGAAGACTCCATGCTCTAAATTGGCCTGAGGTTCATGTGCGAAGCATGTTGTTGCTTTGTTTGATATTTACATGAATAGCACAACTTTCAATAAGGAAGTTTCACACAATAGGAGGGGTGTGTGTGTGTATCTATGTTTGCATGCTCTAGTGTCTAAGTATAGCAGATGATGGTGGAAATTTTCCTAGTGACTGGGATAATACACACTGCAGGTGACCTTCTACTCTAATTATAAAACTGGCTTCATCTGAATCTATATGAAGTAATTGGTTGAGCTCAGTGGCAAAATGTTCTCAATAGATAAAGCTCAAACATCCTTATATAGCTACACCTTTGTTCCTCGAGTATAATTTGCAGCAAATGCAAAGTTTGGAAAGCAGCTGCCCATTTTAAGGAATGTGGAAGACTGCATGATAGCCTTGTGAGGTCAAGCAACTACAACAATAAAAGCTAAAGCAGACTGACTGTATTATATGCAGGTACATTTCTGATCATGTTGATATACTTTAAATACCTAGACTCATTTAATCCTCACAACAACCTACAAAGATGGTTATTATAATTATTCCTACTTTACCGATGAGAAAACTGAAGTGTGGAAAGGTAAGCAACTTGCCTAAGGCCACACAACTAGAGGTAGCAAAGCTGGGCCTTGATAATAGGCAACTTGATTCTAGAGTCTGTGTCTCTACCCTGCCTACCCTGAAGTCATGCTTCTCATTCTAGGGTTGAATCCCTGAGTTTTGCACAGTACTTGGTACCTAGGAGATGGGTTAGACAAATGCTAATGGTTGGATAAAAGCCCTTTAAAAGATATGAATTTCCATGCAAATGTCAATTTTTATTGTTACTGTTGATGCTACTATTATTGTTAAAATTAACAGCTACTATGCATTGGGTTCTTTGTATGTGCCAGGCACCAAGCTAGTGCTTTGCAAGTAATATTATTTTTTAACTATTTATTTATCTGGCAGCATTGAGTTTTAGTTGCAGCATGTGGGCTCTCTAGTTGTGGCACTCAGGCTTAGTTAGTTGTCCTGTGGCATGTGGGATCTTAGGTTCTCCTATCAGGGATAGAACCTGTGTCCCCAGCATAGGAAGATGAATTCTTAACCACTGGACCACCAGGGAAGTCCCTCAAGCATTATTTAATTTCCTTCTCATAACACTTTAACTGAGGCACTGAGTACATAATTATATCCATTTAGAAGTTCAGATAGAAAACAATAGTGCCAGAACTTGAACAGAGATCTGCTGTTACTCCATGCAGAGTACATCATGAGAAACGCTGGGCTGGAGGAAGCACAAGCTGGTATCAAGATTGCCGGGAGAAATATCAATAACCTCAGATATGCAGATGACACCAACCTTATGGCAGAAAGTGAAGAAGAACTAAAGAGCCTCTTGATGAAAGTGAAAGAGGAGAGTGAAAAAGTTGGCTTAAAGCTCAACATTCAAAAAACTAAGATCATGGCATCCGGTCCCATCACTTCATGGCAAAAAGATGGGGAAACAGTGGAAAGAGTGGCTGACTTTATTTTGGGGGGCTCCAAAATCACTGCAGATGGTGATTGCAGCCATGAAATTAAAAGACACTTACTTCTTGGAAGGAATGTTATGACCAACCTAGACAGCATATTGAAAAGCAGAGACATTATTTTGCCAACAAAGGTCTGTCTAGTCAAGGCTATGGTTTTTCCAGTGGTCATGTATGGATGTGAGAGTTGGACTATAAAGAAAGCTGAGTGCCAAAGAATTGATGCTTTTGAACTGTGGTGTTGGAGAAGACTCTTGAGAGTTCCTTGGACTGCAAGGAGATCCAACCAGTCCATCCTAAAGGAGATCAGTCCTGGGTGTTCATTGGAAGGACTGATGTTGAAGCTGAAACTCCAATACTTTGGCCACCTGATGCGAAGAGCTGACTCATTTGAATAGACCCTGATGCTGGGAAAGATTGAGGGCAGGAGGAGAAGGGGACGGCGGAGGATAGGATGGTTGGATGGCATCACCGACTCAATGGACATGGGTTTGGGTGGACTCCGGGTGTTGGTGATGGACAGAGAGGCCTGGTGTGCTGCGGTTCTTGGGGTCGCAAAGAGTTGGGCACAACTGAGTGACTGAACTGAACTGACTGCTCTTATTTCTGAGTTCATTGCCTTGACTATCAAAGCAACAACGTGTCATTGCTCTGAAAGCTTCTATTTCTTTATTCTTGAGATTTTTTTTCAGGATAAAAAATACTATGATAATAATAAGCAAAAAAATAGTATTTGGGATATACTCAACTGACAAACGATTTTTAGACAATTAAAAAGTACTAAATGGCATAAGGCAGTGTTTTCTAACACTTTAGCTTTGGTACATCAATCATCTTCATGAGTTTTTTCCATATCTAAATTTTCATGTGAACTTTTGTTAATACTTTTTTATATTAATTTAATTTTGAAAGCTAATATACATTTATTATATTTCATAGCCATGATATTTTGAGAGTTTCTTAATATGCATATTTGTAGGATACCAAGCAGTTTCATTGATACTAAATAGAAAATGCTTTCTATGTAGGCTATAGTAATGCTTATTATGTGTAATGTTTTCTCTTTAGAGAATATCTATGTACTACCACCTGAAGTCATCTTTCACATTTCCTTTAGCAGTTACCACTCCATGGAAATGCAGAGGATACAGATATGCCTAAATATTTGCTCTATCTACATATCAAGCCAACCTCAGGCTAATCTAGGAAGCAGGTAATAATTTGGGTGCAGGAAAAGGGATCACGCATGCTCCTAATGGTTGCCACCCAATTCCTCCTTAAGGAACTCTCTATATCTTTTTCATCCTTTCTTTTATTTTACCTTATTTACTTCTTTAAATTAATGTTTATTGGAGTATAGCTGTTTTTCAATGTTGTGTTAGTTTCTCCTGTACAACAAAATGGATCAGCTATATGTATATATATACCCCCTCTCTTTTGAATTTCCTTTCCATTTAGGTCACCACAGAGCACTGAGTAAGCAGGATCCATGACACAGGGTGTGGTCCAGTTAGCAAAGAAGTTCAGAGGAGGCAAAATTCACTGGGCTGGGGAGTAGAGCTTCCCGCAGGGGCTTTCTCTGGAAGGAGGGCAGAGTTGGGAGGAGAGGTGAGGTGGGCACATCCAAGTGCCTGTGGGAGCCCAGCCTCCTGCTCCCTGTCCTTTGATTTCCAATTCACACCTCATTCCTTCAGGGACTGCAGCTCCAACCAAGGTCACAAACCAGATCTGAATTTAGGTTTTCAGGTCAAAGGGGTCATATTTCAGGTCATCTTACTTCCCTGTTTCACTGCAGCTGACCTTTTCCACTTTCTCTCTCTCTTTTTTTAAGTTTATAGTCACACCATCTGTTTTCAATTTTGTGAAGAGTAATGAGAAAAATCTAATCCAGTTTTTCCAAACACTTAATTTTTTAAGGAAAATCAGTCTCTTTTTTCATTTTAATACTTCAGTGTTTAACAAATGGTATTTACTTACCAACAAAATCTATGCAATTTCCCACCAAGATAATGCATGTTTTTCTCTCTTCCATTCTCACACTTACTATCTTTCTTGTGCTAGCTATTAAAGACTGAGAGGCATTAAAGATGTAAGCCAAAGCAGGTAATTTCCTGAAGAGAAGAAATGTACCTTAAATGATTTCTCTTTGTTAGATCTTTTTATTCTCCTTTCGTTTGGCTCTATGCAGAAAACAAAAAAAGGGGAAAAAATGGGTGACAAATGTCTTTTGGCTCCAAAGAGGTGACAGGAAAACTCTGAAAGTAGAAATTTTTTTAAAAATTAATTTCTTCGAACCAGAGTTGGAGCTGGCCTTTTAGCACTGTTTCACGTTAATGCTGCTTCCCTTCCCACTGGGAAGTTAAGGCCCGAGTTCAGGCATTATTGCCAATAGCACGGCTACCCAATGGATTCCTGGAAGGGCTCACTTAAAAGATTCAGCCAGATCCTCTCCAGGGGCTTCCAGTTCCCATCATCCCAGGAATGAAATATTTAGTATCATCTTTCTGCACCTGAGGCTGCCATGGATTAAATTCTTGCTGCCTCCATTACTGAGGCAGCCAAGAGCTCAGGCTGTAGTGATTGGATGCGAAGTGCTTAATGGCTGCACTTGGCTGAAATAGGGAGGGGGAAAGAAGAGGCCAGAACCACAATCACCAGTGGTGATCATAGCCTGGAGAACAGACTTTCCAGAGATGCTGTTGCTCAAGAAGAATCTACTTGGATTCCTCCCTAATACCACCAACAGGCAGCATATTTTGAAATCACATTCCATGTATATGTGTGTGTGCTAAGTCGCTTCAGTTGTGTCCGGTCTTTGTGATCCTATGGACCACAGCCCATCAGGCTCCTCTGTCCATGGGATTCTTCAGGCAAGAATACTGGAGTGGGTTGCCAGGTCCTCCTCCAGGGGATCTTCCCGACACAGGGATTGAAGCTGTGTCTTCTGCGTTTCCTGCATTGTAGGCAGACTCTACCACTGAACCAGTGGGAAAGCCTATGTATATATGATCACCTATAGTCACTCATATAATACAAATAAATCTCTATAAATGGTGCTGCGTGTCTTAACCTGGACAAATTCACATTGGCTCTCCCTTTCCTGTCTATTCAATAAATGTGTAGATTTCCCCAAAATGTTTTCTTCAGTTCTCTGATTTTCATTCTTTATATACCCATCACCTATGAGCTATGAAGATGAGTTCTGAATCAAGTCATTGGGTGTGATTATCTTCTGGACACAATACAAGCTGCTTAATAAATGATGATTGAATGAATTAATGTCTATTATTTCAGCATCTCTTCCTGAAAAATAGTAGTAGTAGGCGGAATAATGGCTTCCTGAAATACATCCATGTCCCAGTCCCCGGAACCTGTCTATCTTACCTTGTTGCTGTCGTTGTTTAGTCACTAAGTCATGTCCATCTCTTTGTGACCCTATGAACTGCAGCATGCCAGGCTTCCCTGTCCTTCACTATCTTCCGGAGTTTGCTCAAACTCATGTCCATTGAGTAGATGATGCCATCCAACCATCTCATCCTCTGTCACCCCCTTCTCCTCTTGCTGTCAATCTTTCCCAGCATCAGGGTCTTTTCCAGTGAATCAGCTCTTTGCATCAGGTGGCCAAAGTATTGGAGTTTCAGCTTCAGCACCAGTCCTTCCAATCAATATTCAGGGTTGATTTCCTTTAGGTTTGACTGGTTTGATCTCCTGGCTGTTCAAGGGACTCTCAAGAGTCTTCTCCAGCACCACAGATTGAAAGCATCAAGTGTTTGGTGCTCAGTCTTCTTTATAGTCCAACTCTCACATTCATTCATGACTACTGGAGAAACCATAGCTTTGAGTATACGGACCTTTGTCCAAAAAGTGATGTCTCTGCTTTTTAATACACTGTCTAGGCTTGTCATAGCTGTTCTTCCAAGAAGAAAGCATCTTTTAATTTCATGGCTGCAATCACCATCCGCAGTGATTTTGGAGCCCAAGAAAATGAAATCTGATACTCTTTTCACATTTCCTCCATCTATTTGCCATGAAGTTGGGACCAGATGCCATGATCTTCATTTTCGAATGCTGAGTTTTAAGCCAGCTTTTTCACTCCTCTTTCACCTTCATCAAGAGGCTCTTTAGTTCCTCTTCACTTTCTGCCATTAGAATGATATTATCTGCATATCTGAAGTTGTTGATGTTTTTGCCAGCAATCTTGATTCCAGCTTGTGCTTCATCCTGCCTGGCAATTCACATAATATACTCTGCATATAAATTAAACAAGCAAGATAACAATATATAGCCTTGACATACTCCTTTCCCAATTTTGAACCAGTCCGTCATTCCATGTGCAGTTCTGTTATTTCTTGTCCTGCATACAGATTTCTCAAGAGGCAGGTAATTGGCCTGGTATTCATTCCTATCTCATTAAGAATATTTCATGTGCTTTGCTCATGTGATTCAGTTAAGGTTCTTGAGATGGAAAAAGTCTCCTGGATTATTCCATTGGGAATTATGTGATTACAGTGGTGGTTAGAATAGGGACACAGGAGGGCAGAGAAGAACTATGTGATGATGGAAACAGAGATGTGGCCAGGAGCCAAGAAATGCCAGCAGCTTCTGAAATCTAGAAGAGGTAAGGAGTGGATTCTCCCCTGAACCCTCCAAAAGGAACCAGCCCTGCAAACACCTTGATTTTTATTCTCTTGAGGCTCATCTTAGAGTTCTGATCTAAAAAGTTAAACTTGTGTTGTTTAAAGCCACTAAATTCATGGCAGTTTGTTACAGCAGTAACAGGAGACTAATACAATGTCTCATGGTGAATCTATCTTAACATACCTGGAAACAAACTCACTTCTTCCCCAAATCCCACCCTTCCACCCCAGCTACTCTCTTTTTTGTTTATTTTTTATTGAAGTATAATTGCCCTATAGAATTTTGTTGTCTCTCTTGCACTAGGTAAGCGAGTCCTCTTTGCTTTCTCTCTGTTTCTTACACTAGCAGTCAAGACTGGCAAGTTGTTCTATACCTGCAAAGTTTCTCAAATCCATTGCCTTTACTTGTGGCCATGGCAATATCCCCCCATAGCTAGAACACTGAGTGGAGTATAGTTGAGTGTTAGTTGTTCAGTTGTGTCTGACTCTTTGCAACCCCATGGACTATAGCCTACCAGGCTACTCTGTTCATGGGATTCTCCAGGCAAGAATGCTAGAGTAAGTAGCCATTCCCCTTTCCAGGGGGTCTTCCTGACCTGGGTCTCCTGCATTGCAGGCAGATCCTTTACTCTCTGAGTCACCAGGAAAGCCCCCTGGAGTACAGTAGCTTCTCACTAAATGTTTGTTGAATGAGAGTTATGACTCCTCTTTCCTGAGTCCTTTAAAATGTTATTTCCATTGTGTATAATTTCCATTATGAAATCTCTGAGAGTAGGGGCACTGTCTTTTACCAGCACTTCACATATGTTTGGAATATGTCACCTAGTCTTGGTAAACTAATAAATGGACTCATTCCCTGTTACCACCCCGTTATTGAAAAAAATGTTAAGTGGTGGTGAAGACCAGCAGTTTGGGAGTTAGATGGAATAAAGTTTATGTCCATGCTCCGTAATTATCTAGTTGTACAATTCTTTCAAGCAAGATGCTAACCTTTCCAAACTGCATTTTCCTTAACTGCATGAGAGTGCTTTACCTTTTGAGTTGTTCTCAGGAATGCACTGGGGTCTGGCTCATGGTAATAAATGGTCAGTAAGCATGCACTCCTATCATCATTTCACTATAGACAAGGGAGCACCCTCATTACATCTTTTTGTTAACCAGCGGCTAGAGTGCAAGCTGCATATGCATGTGTGGGGATGCAGGGGCACGAGCAGAAAAGGAGGGCAAAGCCTGGGGATGGGGAAGGCAGCGAGGCAGGCTTTTTGCATTCAACAATGGAGTGCAATTTGGAAACACTTGCCTTGTGTAGCCCTCAGCTGCCTGTGAAATTCATCTGAATCTTGTTCCGTTGGCCTATGGGGTATTTTCAAATACAAATTAGGTTGGCCAGAATTCCTTTTCTGCACCAACTCTCCTGGGTGCAACTTAGAGGTTATTAAGATGCCTAATAAAAGGAGAGAGCACATTTAATAACATTACCATCAGCTCGACGGAGCTGAGCTATGCGGGCCCACGGTGCCCCAGAGCCCACCGCCTCCTGCCACTGGTGCACTAGCTTAGAAGAGGCCCCATAATTATCCACATTTAAAAAGCACCATTAAATCCATTGAGGCAGTCATGTCCCATTTGCAGGGCCTTTCTGCCCACATTACTCTGGAGACTCATGGCCTAGCTTCTTAGGATGAGGGGAGAGGAGGAGAGGGAATAGATGGAAGTTCCTGGGCTAAAGTGGTGGCTGGTTAAATTCACAAAGTGCAGATCTTCTCAGTGCCATTGTCATCCCTATAGGAGCTTTTCCTCCCTTTGTTTTAGGTGTTTATTTATTGAGCACTGTGCCTCCGCTTCTCATGCAGGATTCTATTTAATCCTCACAATGACTCATTCAGTGGATCAGTGGTTCTCAGTGGGCAGTGATTTTGTACCCTGGGGGACACTTGGTGATGTCTGGAGACATTCGTGGTCGTCACAACCCGGGTGAGGGGTGCTCCTGGCATCTGATCAGTAAAGACTTGAGATGCTGCTCCTGCAGTGCACAAACAGACCCTCCCAACAGAGAATTGTCTGGCCTGCATGTCTGCAGTGTTGCAGTTGGGACATTCTATCACAGGTGCTGCTCCTTCCCTCATTTACCAATGAGGAAACTGAGACTCAGTGGTTATGAGATTGTCCAGTGTCACACAGCTGGTAAGTAGTGGAGCTGTCAGGGTCTGAGTCCTCACCACTGTGCTAGATGGCCTCCTAGCATCCCCTTTGCACCCATCCTTTGCCTCTGACTCCTCTCCTGCCCCTGCACCAGACCATCTGCCTGTCCTCACCACAGCTAATTGTCCTTACACTTACTGGGAGTAATATGATGTTTGCTTTCCTGTAAGTTGTCTGCTTAAAGAATATTCATTTGTACACATAAAAAATTGCTGCACATTTTGAATGAATCAGGAACCCATGCAAGAGTGGAATCCATATTTAGCTTTAATATGCATGAAATATGAACGTAGTACTCTTTCCAAAGTCCTTAATATCTGTGGGTGGTTTTGGAGATGTTTCATACTAAATAAAGAATGTCTAGTGGTTTTAGAAGCAGTGATCGATAGAATATTTGGTGGCCTGGGGAAGAGAAGGTGCAGTGCACTGGAAATGATATTAATCTGGATCTAGGCAGTCTCTGGGCCTTTGAACAGCCATTCCCTCTATTAGCAACACTCTTCTTTCCTCTCTTTTCTTATCACATTCTTCCTCTTCCTTTAGGTTTCACGTTAGAAATTGTCCCTTAGGATGCTTTCCCCAAATCTTGGTTAGGTATCCCTGCTTCCTGTGCACTCTAAATCTTTTATCTTTTTAAACATTTTAATTTATCTAAAATTTTTTATTAATTTACTTTTGACTGTACTAGGTCTTTGTTGCTGTGTACAAGCTTTCTTGTGGCAATTTGGGGCTGCTCTCTAGCTGTGGTGGGCAGGCTTCTCAATGTGGTGGCTTCTCCTATTGTGGAGCATGGGCTCTAGGGCATGTAGGTTTCAGCAGTTGCCACACATGCACTCAGTAGTTGTGGCTCACGGGCTGTAGACTGTGGGCTCAGTAGCTATGGTGCGTGGGCTTAGTTGCCGTGTGGCATATGGAATCTCCCCAGACCAGGGATGGGACCTGGGACCCATGCATTGGCAGGCAGATTCTCAACCACTAGACCACCAGGGAAGTCCTAAATCTTTTAGATCAGCTCTGTGCAAAAGGAATATAATGAACCATGTATGTAATTTCAAATTTTCTGCTAGCCATGTTAAAAAATTAGAGACAGATGATATTAATTTTAACATTTTTTCTTATTTAGCCACAAATATTAATATTGATATTTCAGCACATAGTCAATACAAAATTATTAATGAGATAGTCTACAGTTTTTGGAGCTGTCACTGAAATCTTGTGTGCATTTTATACTTACAAAAGCTTCACTCAGTTTAGATGCTGAATTTCCAACAATTAAGGTGAAATATAGTCCTACCAGGGCTTCCCTGGTAGCTCAGACGGTAAAGAATCTGCCTGCAATGCAGGAGACCTGGATTCAATCCCTGGGTTGGGAAGATCCGCTGGAGGAGGTCATGGCAACCCACTCCAGTATTCTTGCCTGGAGAATCCCCATGGACAGAGGAGCCTGGTGGGCTACAGGCCATGGGGTCCCAAAGAGTCGGACATGACTGAGCAACTAAGCACAGCACAGCATAGTCCTGCCAAAACAACAAAGGTGCAATTAATAGAAAAATACACTGCTTAATTTTTTAATTTAGGTTTATTAAAATTAAATTAAAAATTCAGTTCTTCAGTTTCAGAAGCCACATATTCCACAGCACATGGTACGTGTTCAATATCCACATGTTCTAGATTATTAAAAGTTGAAACTGCCTGTTGATTTCTTTTTTCCTCCCACTAGAGCATACTGACTTTGAGATCAAGGATTAGGCCTCCGTCACCATATGCCAGTGCCCGGCACGCATTTTGGCACACAGCAGGCTCTCCATAAACACCTCCTGAATGGCTTGAGATAACAGTTCTGATCCTGTATCACCTTTGTAATCTAGGTTCTTCCCTAACAAAATGAGAGTTTCGGACATTTTTGAAAGTCTGTCCCACTGGATAGTTAATAAATGTTACACGATCAAAGAGATTTGCAGCCAAACAAGTGTGAGAGACTCAGTGTTCAATGAAAGAAGCAGGTTTCTTTCCTGCAAGACTTTTCAGAGCCTTGAAGTTTTCAGTGCACAATGGCTTGCCAGGAGAATTAAGTTTTACTTTTAATAAATTAAAAACTTTAAGATGTCCTATTTTCCCAACATATCTGACTATAAACCTTTTCCTTCTCAGACCGTTTGCAGGATTTGTGCTCCCTGGAACACAATCCAGGAATGCCTGGGTTACTGTAAGTCTCTTTAGGGTTGGTCTCTGTTTAGAGACGTGGTCTCAAGAATGTATGACAATGCACACCAATTTCTTTTCAGTTTTACTGAAATTATCCTTCGACAAAAATGGGGTGGTAGAGGAACAATTCACTCTGCTCAAAATCAATGCCTTACCTTACTTAAGAACAGACTGTTCTCAGATTGGAAAATAGTTCTTCAAATAATTGCTCATTTTCAGAGGAGCCATGGAAACAGTCTCCATTTATTCCATCCTCATGTCCTATCTAAAAAGGTACACAATGCAAATCTGTGAATTGCCCCTTTCTGAATGACCAACACAGTGCTTAAAATGGAAAAGCAAAGCCTGGTTCATGTTAGGGATGAATGATTAAATTGAACTACATGAATTTACCACTTTTCAAACACTTTTGATTTACAAATATGACAATTTTGTATGGTTCAACCAACTAGTTATAATAAGTCACTCTACTCTTATACTTGTCAGTAGGAATCTAAGTTTCCTAAGGAACTATCTTTCTGGAGAAAAACAGTTTGAAAATATAAAGCATAGCTTTTATTTTTAAAATTAAAAGAAAATTTAGATGTGAATGTATTTTATTTAAACTCTCTCAAGGGTAAATGTTGAGAGTTGTGTGTAAGGTAACATATCAAGCCATGCACATATCATAGATTCAGAGGCAGTCTGAGAGAAGAATAAATCTTCACATATTCATTATTGAGTTACTGTGGAGTCCTGTTTTCTTCATGCTATGAAAAGTCTAAGTTGTTCATCTCTTCTCCATGGGTCTGATATCCATACTCCAGAGCTTTTTCAAGTTCTCAGCATCCCACTGCCATGTTCCTCTGTTCAAGCTTATACCTAGTTTCTTACAGGTTCTTGTCTGGCATATTTAGTCTGCTGGCTTCATCACTGCTAACAATGTTGCTGGAATCATGTTAATTAAGAATCATTCAGTCTTTAACTTGTTCAACTGGCCACAGTCTTCTCACTCTGCAGTTTTGTTCTCAACGTGCCAAGTGCCAGAACCTGAATCTTAGACCAACAAGTCAAAAGCAAGCCCAGCAAGAGCAAAAAGGACGGGAGTTTTGGTGTCCAACAGATTTGTTTTTAATGCTAGCCCTGCACTTGATCAGTGGCAGATCTTACATTCTGTTTCTCAGTCCCTTGTTTACCAGGTTTTTACAAAGGATATTATAAAGGACAGATGAATAGCCAGATGAAGAGTTACATGGGGCAGGGTCCAGAGAGGTCCTTAGAGGAAGAACTTCTGTCCCAGTGGAACTCGGGTGCATCCCTCTCAGCATCTGGATACATTTCCCAACCTGAAAACTCCAATAGCAAATTCTTAAATGTGTGTATCTTTGACCTTGCAAATCCATATCTAGGAATTTATCCCAAGACATTAAAAGATAAGCATACAGAATTATATCACAGGTTTATTTGTCTCAGTGTTGTTTATTATAGCAAAAAATTGAAAGCCATTTAAATTTCCAGTTGGTTGACTGTAGTATATCTATATAAGTAAAGTATCTAGAAGGCATTAAATGATGATGGGTATCTGTATTCATTGGTATAGAATGATGTCTATGGAATATTTTTAAGGAAAAAAGTGATTTCAATGTTAGCATGTATAATATAATCTCCTTAAAGTAAATGTTTATTTGTGAGTGTACATGTGTATATAAAAATATATCTAAAAGTATATCCATCAGCATTTTGAATAGAAATTCTTTCTGATGATAAGTATAAAAGACATTAGCTTCCTCATGGGTTAATACTCAAATTGCCTTCATATGTAATGCCTTGACATATAATAGAGGTTTCCTGTTGTAGGAATTTCAAGACTTTTGACCCATGGGTGGGAGATGGTTATGAATTTGTTGCTTATTTGTTTTAGCTTCTGTGGACTTTTGACTCATGCTTTCTGTGAGTTCAACTTATGCAAGAAAACTCTAAGTTGACTTTATAATCTGGGAAGGAACTCTACATTACTATAATATATAATGATACTTTATATGAATGATAGTATTTTACCTTCTTTGCCTCTGGGCATGTACACATTATATCACTTGCATTTACTGAGGGCTTGCTATCTGGTGATGCATACATTGATATTTGTACACAGTGTCTCCAAGGTAGGGGTGCTTTCCTCCATTTTACTGATGGGAAGTATTTTCCCACTACTAGTGAGGACACACCTAGGTTGGTGTTCTTTCCATTGCACCATGTTATTATCTTGCATTATTCGATCCTAAATCACCCTCCACGTCTGATTCCTCCAGTATACTCTAGGAGCCCTCTCTCTACCTGACACACCAAACTTTTCAACCAGGTGTGGAGAAGCACTGTGAACATAGCACTGCAATGAAATAGTTCAGTATCAGTATCAGTTCAGTCGCTCAGTCATGTCCGACTCTTTGCGATCCCATGGACTGCAGGACGCCAGGCCTCCCTGTCCACCACCAACTCCCGGAGTTTACTCAAACTCATATCCATTGAGTCAGTGATGCCATCCAACCATCTCATCCTCTGTCGTCCCCTTCTCCTCCTACCTTGAAATAGTTATGGGCCAAGAAATGGAGGCAGAGTTTCCATGCCTTGTCTAAGGCTGCATAGCTGATAAAAGATAGACTAGTTATTTTTCCATCTTCCTATTCAGCAGAGGGCATATAAGGGTTGTTCTGGGTAAAGAACAAAAGATGTGGCAGGGGGCTCAGGGAAGAATGGTATTTCCCCTGTGTTACGTGCAGTAGGTAAGTGGAATGAAACAGCAACTAATCCAATCCAGCCCCAAACCACAAATGTCAACAGATATTTTATGGCAGGGAAGGTGCCAACAAACATGTCACATGCTCTTTTGAAAATAAATGAAGCCACATAGGGACTCTAAAGTAAAAAATAAGAACTGGGCTGTTTATGGATCTCCTCTGGCTTTAGTTTATGGTGTTTCAAATATCGCGGCAGGAAGAGGCACCATAGGAGGAGCCCTCCAATGTGACGGAGGTCACCCGGCTCCGCTGTTATCTAATTGCATCGCACTGGGCAAGCCATTCAGGGCCTCACCTGCTGCATCATAACCAGTGAGGTAATCAACTTCTGTTCATGGGTTTGTTAGGAAGATGATTTCAGGGTTGAAGTCTTGCTTTTGTTTCTCTAAGCTCAAGTTCAAGTGAAAATAAACACCAAAGGGTTTGACACCCGCTTCCCTTCAGAATCCATGCAGGAGGTGCCTCATGGGATCAGAACAGTAAGCTTTCTTGGAGATCATCTACTGACCTTAGTTCAGTGATATCAATTGTTTTTCTGTCAGCAGTAGATCCCTTTTCACAGAGGAAATTTAATAAAGAATCTGAATATATAAAACATAATAGAAGAGCTGCCTTAGTTGAAACAAGAAGGCCACCTTCATCATCTTTTCTTTCATTTAGAGGCTGTCACTGTGGGTCCTTCCCAGAACTAAGGATACTGGCACGTATAATTTGAAAATGAACTCTTAAAGCTTGATAGGCACCATGGCTAGTTGCCAAGTACGTGTCTGCCCCACCCCAAAATGATGAAATCAGAAGCTAAATTTTCAAAAAGATCCCCAGATGACTCTAACAGTTCCTAATTTTTAAGAGCCATTGGCTTTTTCCAGTGCTTTCATTTTTCAGGTAAGGAAACTGACACCTGTGAGTAGGGAAATCACTTGTCCACGGTCACAAAGCTGATGACGAGACCAAGCCCTGGGCTCCTGGCCCCAGGGGTACATTTAGATGGGCTTCTTAGTTGCGAGCAACAAAAACACTGGCTAATGTAAGCCAAAGTCATTGGAAGGCTATATCATGGTTCATAAAATGGAAGAGAAAGCACAAGACCCAGGCATGTGGGCAGTTCCATTGGAGTAGACGGTAGGAGGTAACACTCTCTTCAGGGCACCACTACCAGGAAGAGTTGGCCTCACCATTTCTCCCCTTGTGGCTCTTTATCAATAGCTGAAATCTGAGGAAGATAGTCTGATTGGCTCAGCTTGGACAAGGAGGCCTCTGGCTGGGGACCACAGAGAACCTTGACCAAAAATCTCAGGAAGACCTCACTCAATGGGTGTAGCAGAGATGATGCTTCCAGTAGAAAGTAGAAATGTCATCAGGAGGCAAAAATGAACACATGCTCATACCCTCAGCCACCTTTCCCATCACATTGTGCTGTCTGCCTGTTAGGGTCAATGCTTCACAGAAAACAATCCAGTTGAAATGAAGGGGTTAAGATAAATTCTGTGGCTTAACTATCAGCCAAATGACATTTTAACAACCTTTTTAGCATACCCTGGCTGGGCTGAGACCTTCCCTGCAAAATGCCTTAATCCTTGGTCTCTAAATAGAGAGTTATTTTCAATTTCTCCAGTTCCTAATGTTTTAAATGGAACTACTGTTCCCCTTAGAGCACCCAGTGGCTGGCTGGAGACCTTTATTGATATATATATAAATTACCTCAATCCCCTCTGCTGCCTACAGATCCAATCATATTGAACTAATGCGCATATAAATAAAAACCTGGAAGTGTGGTTTATGGCAATAAGTAGTGCAGCCGAAGTTTATACCATTCTGCAAAGACACCTTGATACATTGCTGATAATCTTCATAATATGTTTAAGGAAGCAGTGTGTCAGCTCAGGACAGAGCACCCTGGGAACCGAATGGGAAATCTGATTCTCCAGCTTCTGATTGACCAAGAGAAGAATCTGTCCTGCCAGGAGGAGACCCAGCCCACATTGTCAAGGGCCCAGTGGCCAGAAATCTTTTCCTGAAGTCACCAGGCAGTAGAGATGGCCTGGTCTACAAAATGTTCAGGCCTTGGAGTAGGAGCTCTCCTGCCTTTTTAATTATTTTTTGGCAGTCTGGACTCTGTGGTTAATTCTGATGGAAGATGGGTTCCTGAGTAGCTGAGAAATAGGCTAGGCTAAGCACATTCTTCAGAGCAGTCTTTTACCCTGTCACAATGTTCCAGGGGACTTCTGGGGTGATGCGCTCATTCCCAGAGGAAAGTGGCGGGGTGGTGTGCCCTCCCTCACCTGTCATCTGTCTACTCTGTACACTGCAGTGGGAGCAGCATTTCTTGAGGTAAATCTGATTTTAGCTGCTCTGCTTACTTTGCCTTCAATGAATTAACTCGGCCTGTGAGCCTTTTGGGGCTTGAGCGATGGCCATCAATCAGCTCCATCAAGTTCTGCACTCTCTAGATTGATTGCTCTAGCCACTCTGTTCTTTTCTTTCTGTTTGAACATTGTTGTCGTGCCATATATCATGGAACCAACTCTGCCTGATGGATTATTATCTTTCCCACATCTTTTGTCCTATTTAGAAAGTTACCCCATCTCTTTTCCATTCCTCCCCATTGGCTCCTGATCCTGAAGGGAACTTCTTACCATTTCTTAGTCCCACCGACTCATGCTTGCGGTTTCCTCATTCACACACATTCCATGGATCCTTCCACAGGAGGTCATCTTTCCCATGTCTCTCTTAGTGAACTTACACTTTCACCTTAGTATCATTATCAGGTTATTTGTTTGCACTAATTCCTATTCTGGTCTGGGGGTACCTGGAACTGGTTCATCTTTGGATTTCCCAAGTTCTTAAAGTGCTTGCCTATAACACATGCTCAGTAAGTGTCTTAATGCATGAATGTATGAATGCATGGGTTTTGGCCATAGCAAGAGATCCCAGCCCCACACAAGGACTCAAAGGGGAGACTTTGAGCAGTGGGTATGAAAAGCTTGAAGATACTTGGGTGCCTGGGAGCCTGGGAAAGAGAATGGGGATGAAGTGTGGGATGGGGAGCAAAGGTAGTTAAGGGAGGGTAGGGAGAGGAAGTGATCCTTTTCTTGGATTTTTTGCCCAGGTCTAGCCCTGAACTTGAGCCCAGAGAGGAAACAAACAGAGGTATAATAAAGAAAACACATCATTCTTGCTTTGTGTAACAGAAAGTGGCTGTGTGTACCCTGGAGACTGGGCACCCTTTGGGGTTTGGGTAGAAAATGTTAAAATTTGTATTTGTGTAGGTTTCTCATTTTAAAATGTTCTATTTTTGATGTGTTTTAATACTCATTAATACATTAGCATTGTGATATATGCTTGCAAGTTGAAAATAAATACCTGCAAATATAAGTAGATATCTATATACTGGATTGGATGACACAATTTTTAACTAATGGAGTGTGCAATAAAAGAAGTTTACAGACTGCTGCTTTAGTGGTTCACTCCCTGTATAATCCAGATACTGCCAATAACCTCCCAACCTTGAGTTGATACTAGCAACTTCATCCATTATCCAGGAAAAACATAAGGAAGCCTCTTTGGTTTACCTACTTGCATGCTGTCTTAAGATCCTAGCTAAAGTTCAGTGTGCTGTTATAATAAAGTACATTGGCCTTGGGATTGCTCAGGCTTAGTTTCCAATTTTGGCTCATACCAGCAGTGTGATCTTAGTCAGCTTTTTGGGTCTCAGTTTCCTCATTTATAAAATGATTAACATTAGTACCTACTCCAAAAATGAAATCATTTTTTGTAAAACCCTTAGTAAAATGCCAGGCACATAATTGAAGCTTGTACATTCCAGCTACAACAGGACCTAATCTAAGAATATCAATCAGTTGGAGACCACTTCTCCATCCCATGCCCTAGCAGACATCACTAACTGATCACAGCCTTGTTCCTTCAGAACTTAGACTAGACCTCAGGATTAGGTCACATGATAATTTTTTTTCCCCCTGTGGGCAGTTACAGTCTCTGAAAAGCATTTGCTGTGAGAAGCTGCTAATGTACAGAAACAACCTTGTGGACTTCCCAGCAGCAGGAGAGATCTTGAGGAAGAGCTTTTCTTATTTAGGATCCCAGTGGGATGTTATCAAGCAGGTCTTTGAAAAGTTTTCTCTAGGGATTTTTGGGGCTATGGCAACAACAATGAGGATAATGCCTCACATTTTGATTTGTGCTTTATAGTTTTCAAAGCACTTTCATGCACATTTTCTAACTTCATCTTCATAGCAACCCTGCCTGGCAAAGCAGAGAAGGCATTAGAATCAGAAAAATAGCAATCTTTTTTTTTTAAAATGAAAAGGACCCTAGAGACTTGTCCAACCTCCTCATTTTATAGACTAAGACTAAGGGAGGAAATACCACCATTTTAAGAAAAAGTGTACGTAGAGAGTCCTAAAACTCCATAATGTTTGAATCCAGGATGGAAAAGGAGCATTCGTTGGTAATGATTTTGAAATGTTAGGTTCCTTAAGATTTAATAATCCCACGACATGTATTGTTTGCTTTACAGAACTTTATAGCAGTACTGGGCTGTCCTTTCTGAGGCTCAGGTCTTCTTCTACCTCCAGGTCCAAGGAGACCCCACCCCATCGTCTTGGGTGTTTTCGTTAGTCTGCCTTTGTGAGGAAAGGGACCAATATATGGCTGATCTTGCAGGAAAGTCTAATTTGGGTCAACTCAATGATATGAGAGGATCACATGGAAATAATGAGAGTGTGGTTTCTTGGTGTTTGGGGAGACTAGACTAGCAGCATGAATCTTTTTTCCAAGGGGCTAATGTGAATTAATTACTCGTTTTATTCTTTTTTTTTGAATTGAATGCTTACTCTTTCCTAGGTACTCTAAGGAAGTACAGAATTTAAAGACTGTCAGGAAACAACAATTGGGAGAAAAGATGAAATGTCTGCAGATGAGGTAATTCAGTGATAATATTTGTAGCTCTGACCAGGGTTAAAATGGGTCACAATTACAACATTAGCAGTTTAGTCAAGAGGAGTTCACTATGGGCTATAGTGTGGAAGTATAGAACTTGAACTTGAAGAAGAACAATATCTATATTATTTAATAGATCCTGTAATAGTACTTATTACATGACAAACACTCTTCTTAGTAATTTATAAATATTGATTCATTTAATTCTCATGACAAGCTTATATAAAGTAGATTATTTTATAGGTGAGGAAATCAAGGTAGGCAGAGCTAAAGTAACTTGCCAAAAATAGAGGTGGAATTTGAATCCAGGCAGCCTAGTATCCAAGATCTTAGTCACTATGCTTACCACCAATGCCACATGAGTGAGCCTTCTTGGAAGTATATCCTCTAGCCTTCATCAGGCCAGCAGGTGACTGTTGCAGTTATTCAGCTGCTAAGTCATGTCTGATTCTTTGAGACTCCATGAACTGGTATGCTAGACTTCCCTGTCCTTCACTATCTCCCAGAGTTTGCTCAAACTCGTGTCCATTGAGTCGGTAATGCCATCTAACCATCTGGTCCTTTGTTTCTTCCTTCTCCTCCCACCTTCAATCTTTCACAGCATCAGGGTCTTTTCCAATGAGTCAGTTCTTTGGATCAGTTGGCCAAAGTATTGGAACTTCAACTTCAGCACCAGTCCTTCTAATGAACATTCAGGGTTGATTTTCTTTAGGATTGACTGGTTTGATATCCTCGCTATCCAAAGAACTCTCATGAGTTTTCTCCAGCAACAGAATTCGAAAGCAGGACTGTAGCCCTGGGTGACAACTTGACTGCAATCTCAGTTTAATTGCTAAGCTTCTCCTGGCTACCTGACCCACAGAAACTGGAAGATAATACTCATTTGTTGTTTTAAGCTTCCAAGGTTCAGAATAACTTGCTATATAGCAATAAATAACCAATACAGCCCTCAGTGTGTGTTGAGGAGTACAGACTTTATCTTAGTACAGACTTTATCTTAGCCCTATGCCTAATGCAGAGTACTTGATTGATAACTTTGAAGTCGCTCAGTCACATCTGACTCTTTGCGACCCCAAGGACTATACAGTCCATGGATTTCTCCAGACCAGAATACTGGCGTGGGTAGCCTTTTCCTTCTCCAGGGGATCTTCCCAACTCAGGGATCGAACCCAGGTCTCCTGCATTGCATGCAGATTCTTTACCGGCTGAGTCACAAGGGAAGCCCAAGGGAGACACAAGGGAAGATTGATAACTCGGTCTTAAAGTGAATTATAGACTCTCCAGGTGGCTGCCAATGCAGGAGATGAAACAGATACAAGTTCAATCTCTGGGTGGGGAAGATCTCCTGGAATAGGAAATGGCAACCCACTCCAGTATTCTTGCCTGGAAAATTTCATGAACTAGAGGAGCCTGGCGTGCTGCAGTCCATGGGGTCGCAAAGAGTTGGACACAACTGAGCGACTGAGCATGCAAAGTGAATCACAGATGATAGGGAACCACTGGAGATTTTGGAGTAGGTGAACAACATGATGAAAATCTTTTAGAAAAATTAAATGGGAAACATGAATTAGGGGTGGAGGACATTCGTGTTATGGAAGCAATTCAGGCTGTTGAAATAGCTAACGCACATCACGGTTTGGCCCCGGCTTAGGTTTAGGGCAAAGAGGAGGAACAAAGCAAATATAAGTTTCCTGAGAACTGGTCCCTTACTTGTCTTTATCTCTAGCGTCTGAGAGCCTTGCACAGTACCTGACACATAATAGGCACTCAGTAACATTTATTGAAGGAGTATTGAACACATGAGTTTGTAGGTAAGTGAATTTGAAAGATAGAAATGGGGTGCCCCAGAAACTTTGTTTCTACTTTTCTTTAGAAAGGAAAACTCTCCAAAGATTCTATAGGTAATGTCTAGAGTAGATCTCAGTGACCTCAAACTCCATTTTCTATTTCTGTGATCCTGATTAGGGCCAGACTGTTTTCAAAGCCCATTCCCATTCTGAAGTTGATTTTAAAACATTCCTTTTCTTTTCACATCATTCATGCCACAAACATTTATTGGGCATCTATAATATGCTTGGCATCGTGATGGGCCCTGGGGGGAGAAGATGAGTGAAGGCTGGTCCTGTGGTGCTTCAGTATTTCTTTCTCTGCTTTCATCTCTAGTCATCTCAGAAGTTCATTTTTGAAATAAAGATTCCTTTTCTTAGTGGAATTCTTAAGTGGGGAGTGATGAGATGAATTCGGGCTTTTAGGAACTGCTTTTAGAACTTGCGGATGACTTCTACTGTTTGCTGCTCACCCTTGCTGATATGCCCTATTAATATTCAAAAGCTGTCACTTTATTTCATCTTTGTTCTTCTGTAGACTAGACTGCTGGCTGGGAGAACCTGGTTTGTCTGGTTTAGTCTTGTCACACTGTGGAGCAGGACAAAAAGAGACATGGCCCAAGGTTGTTAGTTTAAAAAAGGAAGTTTCTGCATATTTCTCTTGGTATCACACTCTATTTAATTGACTTCTGTCCCTTTGCCTTGTAAATAAATTCCAACAATGTTAGGAGCAATCCCAGGCTATTGACAGTTGCTAGAGGACACACAGTCTGGGATGTAAGGCTGAGGAAAAGGTCTAGAGATGGCACTTGTATATTAAGGGCATTGTCCTTTTAAACACCAGGGACTGTCGGCAAGCTGTGTTAAAAGGATTTTGATGTGTACTTGGACATGTTATGGGAGTGATGACTGCCCAGGGGCTTGGAATGGGCAGCTATGTTTGGAGTAACTGCTAGAAGGCTTAGATGTTCAGGGTAAGAAACCAGATGAGCAGAAGTGAAGAAAACGTATATTTCCCTGACTAATCTTTTCTCCACCTCTTCATCATCTTCTCTTTCATCATTGCCTTCTTGCTCCCCTCTCCTACTTAACCTGCCGCTTCTCCTCGTGCTCTATTGTTTCTCCTTTCCTTTCTCCTCTGCCTCCATATACCTCTCTTTCAGGTGATTTAAAGGGTACCTCTGCACACGCACCCTGGCTGCACACATGTGACATAACTAAGGCTCTTTTCAGCTTGTCTGGATACAGTTCAGAACTCCCTAGTGGTTAGGGTGATGGAGGTCAATGGCTTTACAAACCGCCAGACTCCACTGTACCTCTGATCCTTTTGGTCTTCTTGATATGCTGGCAGAGGCACTAAAGAGGCCATAAGATCTGCAAGGTCACAGCCCAATCCATGGCCAACAAGGAGCTCTCAACCTGAGGAGGATGTACATACATGTGACCCTCTGCTTCCCTTCTCCACACTGTGCACAGACAGATGTCTCTCCCCAGAGCACTCTCTCTGATTCTTCTCATCAAAATTAAATTCACTTAACATTTTAAATGAAAAAAAAAATCTGAGAATATTCACACAGTTGAGTATAAAGGACTCAAAGAACTGGGATTCATTCACATTTGCTTTCCATTTAAGTCAGTGCGGGCACTCTCAAAGCTGCTTCCTCTAGCAGACTCAACTATTATCATAATGCTTCCCTTTTCTCCCTGATCCCCGTTTCATAATCACATTCTGTTCTTAAATATTTAGTTTTCTTTTATTCAATCTTTTAGGTTACTGTATTGATACAGAAGTGGGGTGGGGGGAGACGGTCTTTTTCTCATCCCAGTCATATTCATCTGTCTGCCTAAAATTTTTTTTCCTGTTTTTTCTTTTCTTTCTTTTTGTCATTTACTACCATTTTGGCTGGCGGGTATAGAGTTTGTTGTTTTTTTTTTTTTAACCTCTAAGCACACAAAATGTCTTTAGACTTGCATGTTAGACAGGAGACTGATAGCATAATGATGATGGAATGTTAAATGCTATCTATGTAAATCAGTTCCATCAATGGGTACAAGATTCAGCTACTTTAGGCCTTTTTTTTTTAACATACATTTTCATTTTTTTAAAGAAGAATAATATTGGATTGTTATTAACCTACTTTAGAAGAATCTTTGCATTACTAGACACATTACTATTTTGCATAAAGCCACATTAAATTTTGGTATGATGTACAACATTATTTCTCCTAAATGCTGCTTTTAACGTCCAAGTAGTTTCTTTTGTGTTTTTGGCAGAAGATTGGTTTCTGATAGCCAGATACCGAAGAAATAAAGATCTTCACATGCTCTCTTCAGGCAGAGGAAAGGAGATTATATTTTCTCCACTTATTTGAAGTCTGGATAGATTCTACGAGTCATTATGCTTTGTGGTGATTGGTGAAACCTCCAGTTCATCTTTGAGTTCTAGAACAAAGCTGTGAGAGCCGGGCTTGTAAATAGGTTTGGATTTGATAAAGGGCATCAGAGTGGTTACCACTCTTGGTTGCAAGTGTTAGGATCAATTCAAACCTGGTTGTAAACTCGTGTACACAAGGGTGCCAGGGGCTTCAAGGGTAGCCTGGAAGCAGGACTCTAAGCAAAGCCGCTGGGTTTCTGTCTTCTCTCCCTTGTCTCTTATTTCTCCTTCACCCCTTCCCATCTCTCTTCCAATCTGCCTTTCCCTATATCTTTCTCTCTCATCCCCATTTTTCCTTCCCTCTCTCCTTCACTTCTCTCCCTCCTCCACCCCTCTTCCCAACGTTCTCTCTCCCCTTACCACTCTATTATCTCATCTCTCTCTCCCTCATTTTCCCTCTCCCATCTCTCGCCATTTTCTCTCTTCATCTTTCTCTTGCCCCATTTCTACCCGCTTTTGCACTATGTTCTGTCTCCAATTTTTGTCTTTCATCTCTCTCTCCCCCCATCTTTCTCTGTTCTTCCGTCTCTCTTCCCTCATCATTCTCCCCAACCTCTCTCCCATCTTTCTCTATCTCTTGTCAACTCACTTCCCTCTGTGCCATCTCTCTCTCTCCTCCATATTCATCCCATTTATGACCTCTTTGTTCAGACTGTATCATGGCTTCCTCCACATATTGGGGGATGTGGCATAGGCAGCTCCGGTTTTACATAGTCCCAGCTTGGTGATGCCAGAGGAAAATGAATGCTTTAGACTCCAGTTTTATGTAAATATCAGAGAAGGTTTTCATTGACCTTGTTTGGGTTACATGCCCACTTCTTGGGATTAATTCACTTATGCCAACAAAATGAAAAAACTGCCTTACCTGCTTGGATCGAATGCTTATCCCTGTGGCCAGTGATGATGGGGATGGGGGCAAGGTATTAGGCTTGGCACCTTCATCACAATTGGTTAGAGTAAGAAAGAAGTCTTCCATTAAGAAAACAGGAGTGTTATTAACTGAAGAGACAGGAAATAGAGCAGAAATAGCATATGTCTACCACAGCCACCAAGGTGGGCCTGGAAAGCAGAGAACAGTCCTCCCATTCACTGTCTTGTTCTGACCAGACAGTATACATCAGAAGTGGGTAGAGGAGTACATTCCTTACTAGTGGATGTAGCTGGTCTTTTCTCTTTTGATCTTAGGGATCCTTCTAGTCGGTTGAAAACAACCTATTTTTGAATCCCTTCAGTGACCTGTCTTCCTTGTCACTAATATCTTGCACATCCCAGCTTGTTGTGAAGGGATGCCCCAGGTGAGCCAAAACAGCTCTGCATCTGCCACTCGGTCTCTTTCCCTAGGCTGCTTCTCATTCTAACTGTACCAACTCCACCCAGTTCCTTAGGGTTTCTTAACTCCCTTCAGCAGACGTGGGCTAAATACTCTAGACTCATGATTCAACTTGAACTGGGTAGGTACATTTTAAAAAAGAAAGCAAAAAAGGGATACCAATCACGAGAAGGAAGAAATAATATAGTTTGGGGACATTCAGTATTACAACAGGAAATCTGGGGAACTGGGCTGTGGAGGGGCATATTCTCCCTCACAGTGCATTTTGAGTTGATTTTCAGAGACAGAGATGGGCTCTACAATAAGGGCTGAATATTACCAAGCAAGGACTTGCTGCCCTATGAGCAGAGAAGCCAGTACTATGGCAGTGGCTTTCAAGAAAAGAGCTTTACTGTGAGGTTGACAGGCAAAGGAGGCATGAGGCAAAGCTCTCAAATTTGTCTCCCTGATACAGGGTTAAGGTGAAATTTAAAGGGCTAGAGGAATTTCAAATGTGGAAGCTGATTGGCTAGTCTTAGAATTAGTCCATATATGCTACTAGTCCTGGTGGAAGCCAGGTTTTCCTAATTGAAAATTTTCTTGCTTGGTAAAGAGCTCCAGTGGCAACATTTTTACTCTTTTGAGTTTTGTAGACTGAAGATTCTTCATTCCAGGGTCATCTTGGAGATGTGGGTTCCTGTTTTGCACATGTCTAGTGCTGTGTCTTTGTAAAGTAACTTTAGATCTGATTAATCAACAACTTGTTTCATGCAGCAAAACCCCTTTCAGCTGGTGCTGTTCCAATTAATTACCAACCTATTTAAGGAGGCAAAACCGGTTCAAACCGGAGCACTTTCAAGAACGAACAGAAAAGGGATGCAGAGCTGCTGCTGAGTCTCCACTTTGCTTTTTTTCGTCCTAAGTTGGAGGTGAATGTCCTTTACTAGGTACAGACATGCCAGGATTTGGGAGCTGGGGGTGGGGGGGTGGGGAGAATGATAAACACAACTTTAATTGGGTTGGAAAGCATTTGTGTGGATTAATTTGCTTCAAAATGCCTGAAGAGAGCCAACCCCAAAGATGAGTTGAAACAATTTTAATTTCTCCCTAATAAATAGAGCCAGGGGTGTAGACAGATACATGTCAACAGAGAAACCAACCTTCATGGGTCCTTCTCAAGAGGCTTATGAGGAGGTTGTGGTGCAGGAGGAGAAACTGGGCTCAGAGGTGGTGCTGAGAGCTCCATTTCCTCCTCCAGGCTGTTATAGTAGTTTCTGGCCGAGCCTGTGGCTCTTGCTGCCTATTTTGGATTTGGCTGAGACTCCTCTGGGCAGGCTTTGTGCCGCCTCTGCCTGTTTGTGTAAGAATGTGACACATGGACCCAGCAGTCAGCCAGGTGCCAACCATGTAATCCAACACCATATGTTCCCAAGTCAGGAGAGTATAGAGCAGAGTTTTTTTTTTTTTTTTTTTTTTTTTTTTTTACTTTTGCAAGTAGGTTAATTACATTCGTCTATATTTTAAGCTTTAAGGGTCACAGATTCGAAATTATTCCTGACATACTTAAGTGGCCATTTATGACCAAAATTACTAAATGTGAACTGTTGCATCTCAAAGATGGTGCAAAGAGCATATTCTCAGAATGAGACCACAGCTCAAAAAAAATGTTCTCTTAGTAAGACTGTTCTTCATTGGCAGTACTTATAAAAACCGATTTAAAGTGTTGTTTTGAGGCGAAATCAGTGTCGCGCCATCTTTTAGGCATCTTCTTTGACCGGATGTTAGTTTGTTTGTGATATTTAACCAGTTTTCCAGGGGATATTGGTGGATGGAGCCAGCTGTGTCTTTTTCTCTGCTGCTCTTACTGTACCTTACTCTGTACTTTACTCTTTCACTCTTTTCTGTGCCTAGGAGGCTGACAGATACAATCACATCCACCACTCCTTCCCCTGCCCTCTGGTTTACTTTCGGATTTGGCCAGTCAAGATCCCTGATAAGACAATTAAAGGGATGACTAAGTCTAAAACAGATTTAGAAACCCAGTCTCTTTATCTGAGTACACTACTAAGCATCTCTGCTCCTCAAATTTTTGTCTATGAAATAGAGATGATTTTGCCTTTTTCTTGGGTGGTGGCGAGGAGGATTAAATTAGATGATGCAGATAAAAAATACCTACGTAGATTTCTCCATTCTAAAGGTCTGTTGTTTTCTGTTTCCTTTTGTACCCTAGTAGTCTATGAAAGTGATACTTTGTGATCACAGTTTGTTCTCTAACATGGCAGGGGCAGGAGGCAGAGTCCCATATCCTGCCCAGACACTCTGGACCCACCTGGGAGTGGCCTACATGCAGTGCGTTGACTGCCACAGCTACTTTTGTCTGCCCGAGTCAGTGTGCTTTGTCCTCAAGCAATCAGGAATGCCAGTGTTTCCTCTGGCTCCTGGACTGATTATTTTTAAATTCACATTCTTATAAATTTCACAAAAATTTGAATTTTGTTAAATGCTTTCCCAGTGTACATGGTGTGTATGATCTCCTTTGATTTATTAGTACAGTGAATTATATTAATAAATCTCCTTAGATTGAGCACTCCCTGCATGGCTGGAACATTATTCTAATTGGCTAATTGATTGTTTGCTAATATTATATTTATTTTTGCTTCCATGTTTATAAGTGAAATCAGTCTTTAGTTTTTTGGTACAATCCTCACCAGATTCAGGTATCAATGTTAAACTTACCAAAGGGAATTGGGAAGGTTTCCATCTTTCTCTATTCTCTGAAACAGGTTGGGTAGCCCTGGGATTGTATCTTCTTTGAAGGTCTGGTTTCTGCGTGAAATCCTTCAGGCCTGACGCTTTGTTTGTTGTTTTGTGGTAGGTCTTTGATAACTTACTTTTTCTCTTGTAGGAAATTGGTATGTTCAAACTTTGGTCTACTGGAATCAGTTTGGTGAGTGGTATTAAAATTATTCATTTATTTAGGTTTTCAAATTTATTACGCAGAATTATATAAAGTATTTTCTAATGGGTGTATTTCAGTTTTCCGTTTACCTTTTCTTATTTTGGGTGTTTGTGCTTTCTCCTCCCTCCTTTTTTTTTTGTTAATTAAGCTAGTGGTTTGTCTACTTTGTTGATTTCTTCAAAGACCAGATTTTTTATTTGTTTATTGATTTTACTTTTTCCTCTGTTGTAAAGCATTAGATTTTACTCTTTACTTTCCTTCCATTTGTATATTTTTTCTTTTAGGAAGAACAATTTCAAGTTACAATAGCTTTATGATACATAAGACAAATCATTCCTCATTAATATTTTTCCCCAGACTTTTCTGGGATGTTTTCATTCGTTTGTGAATAGTCTCCCAGAAGTGACTTTTATAATTATTGGTCAAATTTTACTGGGATTACACTGATTATTTTTAGATTTTTGGAGGAGAATGGGTATTTCTATAATACTGAATCTTCTTATCCAGGAACAAGTTATGTCTCTTCATTATTTATTTGTACCTCTCAGTAATTTTATTTTTTATATATGTTACACTAAATTTTTGTTAAATTTATTTAAAGCTTTAGGCTTAATTATTTTTTACTTGTGTGAATGGAATTTTTTCCTTCTATAATCTGTAAGTTGTAAGAACAGTATTCATTTTTGTGTGTTTGTAACTGCCCATTTCATTAATGCTTTTTTGTGTCTACTTTTTTGTTCTTCTGTGTTTCTAAAGTGTATAATCATATCATATGCAAGTAATGATAACTGCAAGTTCATTTTCCAATAGTTGTATCACTTATTATTTTTTTATATGCACTAACTGGTACTTTCAGAACAGTGTTAAATAACAAATGTAAATTAACAACCTCAAGTCATATTGTTGACTTTAGTGAGGATGCTTCTAGTGTTTCAATAGCATAATTCTTAATTTTGAGGGAGGATACATGTGTCCTTTTTCAAAAAGTAAGTTTTTTTTTAAAGCAAGAGATATATTTGAATATTAAAAACTTTTGACGGTTTTCTTGCTAATAATATTTTTCTCCTTTGACCTATTTATATGATGAATTTCATTAATGGATTTTCTAAGATTGAAATACTTTTGAATTCCTGGAATGAATCAATTTGCATAATGTACTGCTGGATTCTCATTGTTAAGGTTTTTATGGTTTTTCACGCTACTATTTTTAAAGTTAGGTTGGTTTGCGTGTTTTATCTTTTATCAAAAATTTAGTTCTTAATGGTTTCCAAGTAGTCTATCATGTGGCTATACCACAAATTAATGCCCTGTATTGTTCCTTTATAGAGCCATTGATTTGTCATTTCCACTTTTCAACATTGTGAGTAACAGTGAATATGCTTGTCCACCCCTTTTCCTTGTTTCTCAGCTTATTTACCACTTCTTAAGAGAGCCCCTTCTTGACCCTCTGACTACACTAAATCCTCTGATTACATGGAATTGTCTTATCTTCCCAGTGCTTTGTTAGGCCTGTAATTTACATTGACTGTGTGTAGTTAATGTCATCTTATTCTTTACTATTCAGTAAGTGGCATGAAGTCATGGACCGTGTCTGATATTACACATCACTGCGTCCTTCCAGTAGCTCAGTGCTGAGTTCAATAAGTACTTTCTGAATAATGATTATCATCTAAGTACATATATTTGCTTCTAAGGAGGGTAGGCCTGTTATATAAAAAGAAATTTTAATTTTTATTTTCTGTGTACATTGAGATAACAAATTCATTGATTGGAACTGGAGGTGAACTAAATTGTTTTCATAAGAGAGGAGAGAGGAATTTGGGATGGTGGAGAAGGGGCAGGTGAAAAGAAAGGTTAGAGTCTGTGAGACACAGGCCCTACAGCTAGTGGTGAAGGGAATAAGGAGCTTCAGAGAAGGGATTTTTAGTTACAGTAGAATCCTGTTCAACTCAAGTGCTAAGTCTTGATATATTCTTAGGAAAATCATTTTTGTGAAGCTAAGACAGAGTTATTTAACAAAGATGTCATCTGAGTTTCACTAAGAAGGTAAATTAAGTTTAAGAAGGGCAACGGTAAAGTCCTGCATGTAGATTAAAAAACATATCTGTTGCCTGAAGGCGTAGAGGTTTGGAGGAGACCTGACACTGATAGCTTTCTCTTTAAAGATATGGGCAGTTACCGGAGTATAACATATGACAATTCGTGTGATTGGTATTAAAACAGTGAACACAGGAGTTAATAGGAGGACAACATCCTGTCCAAGGTAGACCATAGTTCTACTTCACCCTATTGGTCAGGTTACATTTAAAGTATTTGTTTCAGTTTTTTTAACCTGAATCATTGGCAAACTTGATAGCACCCAGCGTGCTACCTAGTAGGGAAGAGTTGGGAAAGCCATGGCCTAAAATCATGTTTGAGGGGAAGAGAAACAGTTTAGTCTTAAAAAGAGGAAACTTTCAGGCCACTTGATAACTGTCCTCAAATCTGTTGAAGGACTGCTGTGTTGAAAAGGGTTAGATCCTGTTCTGTGGGCTGCAGAAGACAGTATTTGGAACAACAGCATATATTATGGGGCCTAAGATAGACTCAGTACAAAAACTTTATGATTAAATTAGAATGTGCTGCTGTTGGAAGTGGGAGCTTTCTGGCCTTGAGTATTCTAGCAGAGGCTGTATGACCATCTATAGAGGAGACTTCTGCATTGAATGGGTCAGACTATATGACTTCTTCAGTCTTCTATGGAGAATCTATGAAAGAGACCGGCTGCCTCAATGCTTTCACTCTTCATTGTTACTGGTTTAGTATCTGCTTTACTCTTCAGGCTGTAAGCTCTGTGAGGAAGAGGACCATGTCTATTTTGTTCACATTGAAGTAGGAGGGGCTGGCATAGAGCTTTGTGGTCAGTAATTACTTGGTGAAGTGAAACGAACGGTTGTCACGCAGGATAAACAAGGCCGAACGAGCAGTTTAGCCAATGGAGTAGAGGAAATTAATTAAGGGGACTGGGTTCAGTTGATTTTTGTCTCTACTTTGGCCCCATCCTTAATATGTCAAGTAGTGAGCCAATAGGAGACCTGGTCTTATTGCCAACTTTATCTTTTAAAGGTAGACTTCCATTTCTCCGCTCATGAGACAATAGGGAAACCGTATGGCAGAGTGCTTAAGAGCACAGTTCCTGGAGTCAGACTCCCTTGTATTACTTTCACAGGATTATTGTGAGAATTGAATTTGTGTGTTTGTATGTATGTGTATGTGAGCTGTTATTATAAATTGGTATAAATTCTTTTTTAAAACTTAAACATTTGGAAAAGACAGGACACGTGGTAGGGCTTTGAATAATGTGCATAAAGATGAATTCTCTCTTCATATACAGAAGCTTATGAAGAAGCCTTCTAAAAGTTGTACGTACACTAGAGAGAGAAGGCTGAATTTGAATCCCAGTTTTGCCATAAGGCGTTCTCCTCTCTGGAATATCAGTAACATGGAGCTGAAAATACCAGTATTGACTACCTCCAGAGTGAAGTGAGCTGAACTATGTGGTAGAATTTTGATAACTGTAGATTAAAGTGCATAACTTGAGTTCTATTGCTGCTTATGTCTTTATCACCAGCACTGCTCTCCCCACCACACACACTGTAGTGGGCCCCTGGCTCAGCTGCTAGTTTTCAGGATTCTTCTCTTCTACCAGCTTTAGCTTCTTTCCTTCTCATCATCCCTTCCTGGGAGAAGGAAGGGAGGGAGTACTTCCTCTTTGCTTTTAGAGCTATCAGGATGCTCAGGTTTAAGGGCTTAGATTAGAAAGAAAAATGGCTGTTTTGATTTCCACCCTGTTCTTCTATGCCATTTCTTTCTTGGTCCCTCTCAAAATTTTCCCAGCTCTCCTGTGGCATAAAGTGAGTCAGAATAGCAAATGAAACATGCAAAAGACATAAATTCCAGGCATAAAATATATATCAAATATACATCTATCAATTGGCTTTATGCTATCTGAGCTGCCCCCAGGGTGTCAGTGGATCAGGTGAATGGATTTCTGCCACTGTGGGTAATTCCATAAGGTAATAGGGCCAGCCTTAATGCAGTGGAGAGGCAATATTCTCCCAGTTATAGATCAAGGTTTAAAAGGGGAATTTGTATATTTTGATTTTGTGAGTCAATGAAGTTGAGTCCCCAAGGCACTCTCAGAACTCACGCTTTCTGAGGCTGTGGAGAGGAACTGACTAAAAGCCAGGAATGCAACTTGAAGGGGATGAAGCCACCCTCGGCTCCAAAGGCCTGGTCCAGAAAGATTCAGTCTTAGGACCTCTGAAGAAGCTAAAGAGTAAAGATAATTATTGTATAAATATTGTTCTATTTTTTCATTTACTTGACCAAGTTAACTATTATACCAAATAGTGAATTTGTCAATCAAATGGAGAAAAAAATTCAAGCTATTTGATTGACTGACAACACCTAACCAGAAAGGTTCATCAGTGAGCTTTAATTGTGATGTTACACCTCTGTGATTATGCAGTAAGAGGGAAGACTTGCAGATGGAGAAACACAAGGAACACTTATTAAGATGACATTTTATTTTACAGGTACTGTGCTTAGCATTTCTTTGCATTGACTAATGCTTTCTGTAACCCTATGATTTAGGAACTATGGTTATCGTTCACATTTTATGGTTGAGGAAATCAAGGCATTGAGAAGTTAAGCAACTTGCTCAAGGACCACCTAGTTAGTGGTGGAGCAGGGATCTGAATCCATTCTTAACCACTACACATATTGCCCCAAAGAGAGAAGCTCTTTCCAATTTGGGGAATGGTTTTGTAGGCTCCCAGAAGTCTGAGAACTTAGATTCAGAAAAATTTGACCAGAAATGAGAATATTAGAAATGTACCTGGAAGTAAGTTAATATTCCTGAATATACCAGTGTGCTTAAGAATGGTTTCTACAGCTCCACACAACTAGTGGGAGGTAGGGAGAAACCTACTCCAACCTTTCTTTAGATAAAATCTGTTAGCAAATTCCACGTTTGGACCTGAGCCTTAGCAGAGTTGTTAGAGATCTGATGACTTGGCTGAGATTTAAAAGATTTTGAGATTCCAAAAATAGGGCTCTCAAGAAGGAGGCAGACTTTGATTATTGAAGTACAGCTGTGCTAAACATTTCCGATTATTGGGGAGTCCCAAGTCTAGTACATGTCATGCATATGGTAGTAAGCAGGATACTGCAGATCAGTATCTAATATCTGACCTCCTCTTCCCAACAGAACTCAATTCTATTCATGCAGTCACCCTGCCCCATGTGGCCAGTTAAACACAGCTGATCCCAATTCCAGATCCCAAGGGTAGGCCTGATTAGGTTTAGCAATCCAATTTTTCTATCCTGGGATTGGTTCAATAGTGGGCATATGATCTGATACTGGCCAATTAGAATTGAGAGTATGTCGAGGGAGGAAGAGAAGTTAGGCATCTGTGTCAGTTTTCTTCTATTTTAAGGGAAATTCTCAGAAAGAGATTATCTTTTTCTTTCCTTTGGAAGTAGCTATGTTTGTGTTGTGATAACTATGCGTATTTCACAGTGTTTTATAACTTTCTCAAAGACACAACTAAAATCAGCTTAAAGAATACATGTTTATTTTATAACAATTCACGTAAGAGTTTTGGAGGTAGGATGGTTCCAGGGTTGGTTAATCCCAGGGGTGCAAGGTTCCTTGCATCGTTCTCTACTGTGTGTTGGTAGCTTTCTTTGTGCTGACAAGATGATAGTAGCAGCTCCAGGAATCCTCACACAGGAGAGGCAAGAGTGTCCAGAGGCAGGAAAGGCGGCAAGTTCCTGACTTGTGTGGAAAACATTCCTAGAAGGGCCAAAGCTGACTTCCTCTTATGTTGCCAAGAATTGTTGCATGTATGTTCTTCAAACAGCTGTGGGTAGATGAAAGAAATGACCATAATTGTCTTAGATAATTAACATCTACACTTAGGAAGTGAAATATACTATTTGATACTTGAATAAAACTGGGCTTCTTCTATTGGAGAGAAAGAAGTGGGAGAGAGTATGACTGTTGGATAGATAACCAATAGGGTTGGCCACATCCTACAACAATTGTAGTTGTCAGATGACAAGTTTGAGTGAAGCCAGCATCAAGGATGACAAGGTGGACAGATGCACGTATCTGGGTCCTTAATGACATAATGAGCCGCTGAATCAAACCAAATGAGAAACCTGCACAGCTTCCTGTGGACTTCTGTTATGTGCCATAAGTTCCCTTATTATTAAAGCTGTTTGAGTTTTCTATAATTTGCAGCTGAGATCACTAAACACAGATACAAGGTGCTTAATATACACTTGGTGAATAAGTGAATGAACAGATGAATAAATTTGAGGTTTATGTACTAAGGATGAAAGCCTCTTATTGTATCTAACTTGAGGATGGGCAAATTTTTAAAAAGCAGGCAGGGGTAAGTCAGATTTTGATATACTAAAAATACATAGTAAGTTCTTTCAAAAAGACATATTTATCTTGTAAAATTGTTCCTTTTTAAAAAAAATTAGCATATCTGTGGTTATTACTGTTAACAGAAAATTACTGAAAACAACTGGCTGTCTTCTGGATGAGTACAAAGTGGGGAGATGAAGTAGGTATACTATGGAAGTATTTAATAAACCATTTATCAAATATTTTGGGGGTGCTTACGATGTGCCAGACATTGTGGTTGGCCTCAGGGATACAAAAGTGAGCAAAACCAATGTGATCTTACTTTCAAAAGTTTGGAGTCTGATAATTATTTCTTCTATATTTCATGGATCTAAACTAAAATATCCCCAACAGATCCTAAACTAGTAGAGAAGTATTACTGTTGATTTGTTTTACTAAAAATTAGGCTAATTGAATATGTAATATTTGGTGGTTATACAGCACTCATGTAGAGTATATACATGTATATAATAAAATAAATATTATAAATACCTGCCATTAATGCCTTACTCTGTGATATGCATGGTTGGTTCTAAATGTACTTCTCATAATGATCATGTGAGGTAGATGCTATCAGCAATCTCATTTTCTAGATGAAAAACCTGAAGCAGAAAACCGTTAAATATTTTATTAAGGTTACACACCTAGCAAGTTGCTCAGTTTGGTTTTCTACCCTGCTAAACTTTTTCCAGAACTTATTCTCATAGCCACTCCTATATGGGCATTGTATTTTATTCCCAATTGTATAGATTAGAATCTGAGTTTCAGACAGTGAAAATGACTCACCCTGTCCATAGTAGAAGGGAATCTGTGCTGGTCTCAAAGAGGTTTTTTGAGTATTACATGAAACAATATGTAAGAAGTACATAAACCCAGTGCCTGGTATATAGGAGGCCTTCAAAAAATGGAGGGCTTTAAATGAATTTAGGGTTTAGTTTTCTGGTCTTATTCTAGGAATTGTCAGAAATCTCTGAATTTCCAAAACCCACAGCATTTCTTTACCATATCCATTTTTTCTAAGCCCCTTTGACTTATAGGAGGCCCCTACTTGATTTTCAGGTGTTGCAGGAGGAAATTGTAAAATGTGATTCAGACTCCTGAATGTAAGTCAGAAAGACAGTCTCCTCTGATTGTCTCATTTCCCTCTTCTGAGAATGTCCAAGGTTAGCACAAGAAATCCATGGGCATTGAATTCTCCATCAATTTTCAAAAGGTTACTTATTGTAGAACCTTAGGATTGGAAGGGACCCTGAAGGACTTGTAGTTTTAATCCTATATTTGAAACAATACCTCCTTCTTTGGAATCCCACCAAGAGATACTTTCTGAAATTTGGATCTGGGCCTGGGGTATTCATGCAGATGTTTATCACTCTTCCATCACACAGAGAAAAAGTTAACTTGTTTTTTAAAAACTAATTTTGGTTGAACTACCATCTGTGATAGGAAAGGACAGTAAATCATATAGCTCTATTTATTATCCCAAAATGAGGCAACAGAAAAGGTTATGAATTTTCACAAAGTGAACTTACTGTGTAACCAGCACTCAGAGGCCTCCTTCATGCCTTTTCCCACATACTAAGCCTTCAAAGGCAATCATTGTTGTAACTTCTGATGCCACAAATCAGTTTTGCCTATTTTTGAACTTAGTATAAATAGAATCATGCAGCATGTAGTTCCTTGTGTCTGGTTTCATTCTAACAACATAGTGGTGTGAAATTTATCCATGTTGTTGCATGAGGCTGTAGTTTGTTCATCCTCACTGTTGTGCAGTTTTTCATTGTATGACCAGACCGTGACTTATTAATTCATTTTCTGTTGATGAATAGTCGACTGTTTCTAGTTTAGGCTATTAATTACAGTGCTTCTGTGAACATTCCTGTACATGTCTTTTGAACATCTGTTCACATTTCTGTTGGGTACATACCCAGGATTAGAATTGCTTGGGTCATAGGAATGCATGTTTTGTCTTTAGTCAATGCTGTCAAACAATGTTCCAGAGTGTTCTCCAGTCTAAAAAGATTCAGTTTAACTTTTTAAAGGATAGGACCCAGGGGGAGCATAAGAAGCTCCATTATAAGTGATGCTACATCTGTACTCAGAGAATCAGAAGCATCTATTTAAAAATTCATTTGTTCAACATATATTGATTGAGCACCTACTATGTGCTACAGACTCTTTAGTTTTGGGGATCTAAGAGACTAAAAGAGAATTTAAACGTGTAATCCTACTGGTAACTATTTACAACTGTAGTAAATGCTATGAAGGAAAAGTACAGAATGCCATAAGCCCAAAAGACTAATGCCTTCCCTTTTTTATTCCTTAAGGGAAGGGGGAAAAAAAATTAAAAAATAACCAACCTCTAACTGTAATAGCGTTAATTGTGAACCAGCTTCCAGGCTGTCAGGTTGCAACCTAATTAATCACTGAGGGTGGTATGGAATTGATGAATTGCTTTGGTGCTCTTTTACTAGTATAAATCTTTGATTTAATGATTGCTGCTCTCTGATTCATACCATACTACCTTGGTGATCAATATGCATGATGAATGGCTGATTTTCAAGAACCACCCACTTGGTAATGTTCCTTTACATATACAGTGTGCGTATATATAAATTAGTACACAAGACAGATTTCTAACAAAGCAGCAGACAGTGAGGTAATATTATGGGTTGAGAAGGAGGGGCAGAAATGGAGGAGATGAATGGAATTTGCTGATAGAAGCTGGGAGGAAATTTTCAGGAAGGGCAAAATAAAACACTCATTGAGAGAATTCTCTTTTCTGTTTACTCTTTGATCAGTCTTCCTTGGCTTAAGTTCTTCAGTTCAAGGATCTGACACTGCTTTGGAGGAGACTTATTATCCACAGCTCCTTCTGAACAAGAAATTCATTCTAAGATAAAAGCTATATGTAATTTGCCAGCTATGGATCCCTTTGCTTTATTACACAGTTTCTATCACCAGGTGGGCATGAGGGTAGGAAGTTGACTGTGGTTTGCAGTGGTCCTGGAAGACCTGTTTTGTGGTTTGTTCATTAAATCCAGAACTGTTTATTGAGTACCTGCCATATCTCAAGCTGCAAGCTAGGTACTGGAAGTACACTGGTGAGTAAGACAGGATAATGTCCATCTCAGGGATCCTTTATGTAGAAGGGTCTGTGAGGCTACTAGAGCCTTCTTTGGTATATTGGACACACATGTGCTGTACTTCACTCTGGAGTTGAGATACTTGGCTTTTAGTTTCAGAGAATTATCTTTAGGTGTCTCTCACCCTCCTGTTCACACACATATATTTTGTGATTCAGTTTCCTCATCTGTCAAAACCTTGCTCTCTCAGATTTATTAGGGAAAGCCAGAAGTATGTGATGTAACTGTGAAATAGTGAGTTCTACAGAAACCAGTCTCTTTATTGCCATGTTGTAAATATGACAATTTGAGTAGTGGAGAATTATATGAATGTAAGCTGTTTTGAATTTTCAGTGAATTTTATCTGAAAGACATAATCAAAGAAACATTGAAAGAATTCTTGTTGCGTTATTATTTTTGAGAGCAAGAAGTTGGAAAACCTTAAAGACCCATCCCTGGAATTTTGGTGAAACATGATGAAATGATTCAAAATGATTACCCAGATCTCTATTGACATAAAAAATAAGTTCTCATCATATTACTGAATAATAAAAAAGGTTTAAAAAAAAGCGTATGTAGTTATGATCCCAGGCACAGAGTGGGTATTTGGTAAATATCTGTTTAATAAACTAATAACTGGTTGTTTGTAGCTCTTCCTTACCTCCCTATCACCAAAAAGAAATGTATGGAATGATGCTCCCTAAATTGTTAAACATTGCTATCTTGGTAGTGGAATTTCATGTAAAAAGAAAAAAATTTTGAAAAATGTGTTCTAAATAGTTTATTTTTTATAATGAATGTGATTTATTTATATACCTAGAAAATATGAGCTATTTTCATTTTTTTAAAGAACAGTACTCTGAATAAGAATACATTCCGTCTATTAAAAGGAGGCTTGAAGCCTCTCTTCTCTGGGATTTGATCTTGCTCAGTATGCAAGAGAATTAAGAAAAGCAACTCCTGGGCAAGTGGTAGAGTCTCTTTTTACAAGACCTGGAGGGCTGATTTCATCAAGTCCCCCCTGGAGAAATCTGAGTGGTTCTGCATCTCTCCTCATGGGAGCTGGATTGCTCTCTCTCTCCTGAAGCCAGGGGATTCTCACTTTTATTACTATTGTGGCTTCTCTTCCCTTCTACCCATCTCACCCAGGCAGATTTCTTGTTTCATCTGGCACCCAGTAGAGCTCTGCTGAGCTGGGGCCTGTATTTCCCACCAATCCTCATCCAATTAATTGATAAAAAATTAATAATTTAATTTTAGTGATGGGAATTATACACCATTCTTTGAGCTCCCTCTTGGTGAAGCATCCCAGAGATGCCTCATACAGACAAGCACCTGAAGCAAGAGGAAGGAACATTTTCTATATTTTAGGTAGATCTGGCCACTTGAGCATCTTTGACTGGAGGGCAGGCAAAAGGACAGGAGTCTGAGAGCAAAAACGATCCCACTAGAAATCAGAAGGTTGAAAGGTAGGGGAAAAAATTACACTTGTTCCCTCTGTGCTGGTGGATATTTTTGGGACTTGTGCCAACCTACTTACTTATTTTAACCCTGAACAGCATAGGTGTGACGCAACTTCACTGATTTTTGAATTCATTTAAAATTCCTTGGTAGCTCAGTTGGTGAAGAATCTGCCCACAATTCAGGAAATCCCAGTTCAATTCCTGGGTTGGGAAGATCTGCTGGAGAGGGGATAGGCTACCCACTCCAGTATTCTTGGGCTTCCCTGGTGGCTCAGCTGGTAAAGAATCTGCCTGCAATGTGGGAGACCTGGGTTCGATCTCTGGGTTGGGAAGATCCCCTGGAGAAGGGAAAGGCTACCCACTCCAGTATTCTGGCCTGGAGAATTCCATGGACTGTATAGTCCATGGGGTCGCAAAGAGTCAGACATGACTGAGTGACTTTCACTTTACTTTCAAAACTATGAACTCTGAATTCAGTCTTCACAAGCTGTGGGACCTTTGGCTTCAATGTTTTCATCTGTAAATAGAACTAATAAGACAACTTATCTAGCAGGGTTGTTTTGACCGTCTGTGATATGATGTCCTTATAGCACTTAGCCCAATATCTGAGACTTTCTGCAAGGGCTCTAAAGTTATAGATATAAGAGTGAATATTATTTCTGCAAGTCAGTATTAGGGATTATTTAACTAGAGGCTGAGCTAAAGTTTATTAAAGTATTGAAGGGGTTATTTCTTTGTAAATTTAATCTAGGAAGGAAGTTTCTTGAAAAATTTGCTGTTTAAGGCAGTGATGTAACATGATTGCAATGGTTAATCAACTCAGAACAGTTTTCAAGTCCCCTCAGGTGTCTTAGAAACCTTGAAATTACATTATTTTTAGTTAGTTATCCAAGTGTACCTTCTGCTAAACATTCTGCTAACAGTAATTTGAATTACTGCAAGTTTTAGAATACCAGTTTATTAAGTATTGTCTAAAGCAGATGTTTGCTTAAATAAAATGGGCCTTTACATATTTTAAACAAATTGGGGTTTCAGTGTACAGTAGAATTGGTATCTTAGACTGTATTAAAATGATGGTGAGGATTTGAATTAAACTCTTCTGGGCTTTATTAATGTAGATGTCATAGTATGAAGAGCCATGGAATTATTTGTAAGTATCTTATATCTCCTTTATTCTACAGTAAACCAATAGTGATAAGTAATTGCTCACTTCTCTTTTTGTCAAGCACATACTATTTATAGCCTGGTGTATAGTATAGAGAAAATGCTCAATAAATGTTGAATGAATTATGGCCCAGAGTTTTTGTGAACAAGTATTTGATAGGCTGGTCAAGGGGAAGATGGTGTTAAACAGAGCATTTGACCCCAGCCTACTTTTATCTCCTGCAAAGATGAAAAGATCCTTGGGTTCACTGTGTGTTATGTATTTCTTTTGTGTTTTTCTGATAACACATAGGATGGTAGGTATTCAGTATATACTTACTTAATTGGATCAAAGTAAATAGAGGGAGGGAAAAGTTAAATGGGCTACTATTGTTCTTAAATGAGGAAAACAATTTCCCTGGTTTTAGCCCCTCAATAAAATTTTTTGAGCCTTCCCAACTTTGTAGCTCAGCTGCTAAAGAATCCGCCTGCCATTCAGGAGACCTGGGTTCGATCCCTGGGTTGGGAAGATCCCTTGCAGCAAGGAACAGCTACCCATTCCAGTATTTTGGCCTGGAGAATTCTATGGATTGCATAGTCCGTGGGGTTGCAAAGAGTCGGACACGACTGAGTGGCTTTCTATATATACTATAGATTTTGGTGCATGGGAACACAAGTTGATTGCCCATGGAAAACTGGTCATCAGGAGTTTCATCTCTCTTTTTCCACAGAGAATATTTAATAAGGTCATCTTTTGACACACAGTTTGAATTTTATAGCTAACCGGGCCATTTTCTCAGACCTTTCGCTCAGCTGTGGAAGGACCCTGAAGCAGTTACCTGGATAATTGTACCAAGCTTCTCCTCAAACACAGATAGAGAAGAGCTTTGAGGGAAACATTTGCTACCCTTCTAAACACAGGTTCCTCTGCCTGTAAAGCATAATGAGGCTATAAGCTCAGCTTCAGAGGCCAGGCTGGCACTAACTCTGGGACACCTAAGTTCATTGTCCATCTCTGGGTAATGTGTGTGTTTGCCCAGGCATCTCAAAGCTTTGTAGCTAGGGATCTGAGGAACTGATAGAAGAAGGACTTAAAGAAGAATTAATGAGAGGGAAGGACAATTAATGGAGTGGGATTGTTTTTGCTGATTAGAATGGTTGATTTTCAGTGGTTGTAAGGAGGGATACCAGGCCATTTCCACAAGAAAAGCCATATTCTGTGTAAAAGAGAGGCCATTTCATTCATGGGACAAAAAAGGGAATACAGGGGGAGCAGAGAACCTTAGAAGTCAAGCTTTTAGGATGTTAGTGTCTCCCACCAACAATTAGATGAGCGTGAAGAGGCTCCCAGATTGGGTACCAACGGCTGAGAGTATCCAGCCTCTTGAGCAGGATAAACTCACCAGCCAGTGCAGGCTTCATGACAGCTGCAAAAGCAATGGCTACATAAACTTTCTCAAGGGGGGGGGCGGGGAGAAAGCAGAATGTGAGAGACGTTTTTGCAGTAAGAAAAACATAATAAATCCAAGAGCTACACATTGCCTGGGGATTTTTATGACCGTAGCCAGGCATGAAGGAATGACTGAACTTAACTAAAGCTGTTAATTACCTGGGTGAGATCAAAAGCCCAAGTAAGGGAATATATTTATGATGCACCTTACAGGATATGCTTCAACTTCTTACTTTTTTTCATTAATTGGTTTGATTAAATAGATTTAAAGAGCCTGGGCAGAGCCTTTTAAATCATATTCCATATTGATCTAATGAAATAGTCAATAAATTTACTAACATAGGTCCTTTCCTTTACAGTCTGAAGGGAAATGCTTCACTGAATGGTTATAACTCAACTCCAAACCTCACTGCTATTCCCACAGTGACTCATCGAGAGCAGGAGGATGCTGGGAAAATTTTTTAGGCCATTTGTAGGAGTGCTGGAATAAGTGGTTTAACACCTGTTCACAGACTACTCACCACCCTCTGACCTTCATCCACCAAACCCTTTGCTATTTCATGGGGGACTTTATCTGAGCTGGCCAGTGTTGGGTGCCTTGTGAATTCTAAGCATAATTTAGCAAATTTACTAATGTTTGCCACCATGTGTTCTAGCCCTGACTCTGGGACTTCAAGACTCCAGCCATAATTTAGAGCCTTTGACTTTTATTCATTTGTCCATCCAGTTCTGTAAATATTGACAAAATGAGGCTCTTAAATACAGTAAAATGTGCTCAGATGAATAACAAATCTATAATGAAGATGCCTAAATCTCTCAGTAAATCTCAAATAAATCCTGGGAAAGTTTCCTAAAGTAGTTTCTTTGTGTCCCTTTCCCACTTCCTTGGGCAGGGCAAAGAACCTGGATGAGAGAGAGCACATGGATAAAGGGGTATTTTATGGAATTTTTTAGACACTGACATTTCATGAATTTTTTCTTTTGAGTGAGGAATGGAGCAAGATTTTGGACTTGCCTTATTGTTATTAATCCCAAAAGTAGGCCTCCAAACAGTATCCTCGGGGGCGCAGATTCCCTGGGCTTGGGGTGTCAAGTCAGCACAAAGGTGACAAAATTAACTTTGAAAGTCCCTTAATGCACCCATACAGGACAGTGTTACTAGTTTTGTGCCTAAAATCCTGCAGGTAATTTTTGTGTACCTTCAAGTACGAGAACCACTGTGAAAAGGAACAGAGTAGGTGTGCAGCTCTGAGGAATTCAAACCAAGCTATCTTTAAAATCACCATCAGAACCTTAGTTATGACTGGGGGATGAGTTGGCATTTCTAGAATGACCCTGACAGCCTATAGGCTTTAGTTGACCCTGTTTTAATATTAAGCCTTTCTAACCGTAATGCAGTGTTACAGGTTGATTTGTGATTGCTAAGCTTAAACCAGGAAGTGGAGTCACATCTCGGAGGACTGGGGCAGGGGAGAGTGGGTGAGTTTAATCTCCCAAACTTGCAAGCCTACGTTAAATTAGACCTTGATGCAGCTTCACTGTACTCAAGAAAGCAATGGAATTCTTGGGCAAACCAGGGCAGTTTGTGGATATAAAATGACTTTAAAAATTAAATGCTGTAGTGAATTCAAATGTTCAAACTCAGACTTCTTCAGAGTGGAGGAGAAATCCCTATAATAGAGGCCTTTCTCTCTCCTTTCACTTCTCCCCCTCCATCTTATTGTATCTTCAGTTATCTGGGTAATTTGGTCCTGAGGGCATAAATTCCTTTATAACTCAAATCCATTATGCAGAGAAGTGTCATCAGGAAATTACTCAGATTGCATCCCTGTTGGTGTGAAGGTTTTGGAGCAGATCCGGCGTCCCATTAGCAAAGCACTGCTCTTGAATTTAGATTTGAGCCTGGAGGCTGGACATCCACACTCTTCCCTTCGCCCCTCTTTGTTTCAGCAAGAGCCGCCTGTAGGGAAGCCCCGTGCTGGTGCTGGCTGGCAGCAGCTTCTCTCCATCCGAGGCCACGGCTGCTGCCAGCTTCCCTTGGCTGGCATAGACACCTTCTCTCCAGGCCAGGGAGAGCCACTGCCAGGCGGGCAGACATATGCTTTCGTCTTGTCTCACCATCTCCTGGAGCCAGGCACCCAGGCCTTTTAATTCCTATAAACCTCAGGTCCTTCTGGTGGAGAGCTGGTTTTCATGTCTGTGGCCTGACGGGGATTGTCCTTGTGCTGCTGTTGGTCGTCTGTGAGCAGCCTGCCTTTGAGCTGACAGGCTCTCAACCAAAACGCGAACATATTCAATTTTGATTTTGGAAGAGGACATTCTAAGTCTGGCAACCTCTCTCATCTGGCTTTATTCTTTCTAGATTTCTGGTTTACTAGGGATATTCAGTTTGGTTTTATTATTTGTGTATAGGGGTTTTCCCTCTGCCCCCGCCTCCCCCCCACCAAAGTGACGACTCTGAGGAAGGCAGCATGTAGAAGAATCTTAGATTATGGTTCAGGTAGACTTGTGTCTATTGCTCTTTGTGTTCTTCCCTCACAATTAAGTAAATACCGTGAGAAGAGAGAATTTTGTGTATCTCATTCTCTGCTGTGTCCCCAGTGTCTGGCATTGTGCCAGGCACATAGTAGGTGATCCACGAGGAATTAAAGTTCATAAGTAAAAGAATGGGCTAGCATGCTGTGCTCTAATTAGCAGCTTTGTGATTTTAGGAGGAATTTTTTTTTAATGACATTTTTCATTTTGTCACCTGCAAAATGGTCATGAAATGTGTAAGACCATAGAGAAAGTACCTGGCTAGTGCTGTGTTCAACAAATGGTAGGGTCTCCCTCTTCCTTTTGTCAACCATAGAGTGAACTCTTCAAGGACAAACACCTAGTTTGATTCTCCATATCCCAGGGCCTAGCACTGTTCCTGCACAGAGTGGGTGTTCCATAAGGACTTGTTGAATGAATCTAAACCTCCATGGGAAGCGGGTGCTTGGGAATCAGTGAAATTGACTATTGAGGACAGGCCTAGAAAAGTTACCTTTCTGTCGTGTCTCCTTCTGATATCTCAGTTTCTATGTGAGGGGAATGAACAGAGAATTCTCTCCAGATCATCTGGATCTGTGGGTTATGTGATGATTTGAGAAGGAATTTTTTACAGAAATATCTTTTCAGTCAAAAAAGACCACTCATAGGATAAAACCCCAGGCCTTGCAGTGATTTGCTGACCACACTCTACGTATTTTTAAAGTTGAACACTTTATATGTAATTTCTTGCACATTTGTAATGTTAGGTTACTTGACCCATTCTGTGAGTTAACATACCTGCTACTGTCACACCCATTTGACAAGTAAGAAAAATAGAAGCAGGACATGGAGATATGCCAGAGTCAGACACTTATTCAGTGGTGTTAAGTTAGAAACTGCATTTCCTCACCCCAAACTTGCTTCACTAGAGCATGTAGCTTCTGTGACTACTGAGTTAAAGGAGGATACAGGTGTTTTGCACTCCTGTTCCCTTTGTCAGTGTTACTTGTTTGCAAAATCTTGCCTTTTTTCTGTTACTTGACCCAAGGTCTGTATCTACCACACCACTTACAAATTGCTCCAAATTCTATTTTTATTGTTATGTCTAACATATAGTCACTTTCCTAGCTTGCAGCTCAATTAATCATCCTTGTGTAATTTTTAAGGGAACTTTTGTGTTTGTTTAATTCTGGAAAGTGTTGAAGAATCACTTACAACTTTCAGCACTACTTTCTCCAGATATTACCCAGCAGAGAATGTCTATTTGATTTACTGTGTTAAGTTGTGTCTGTTTCGTATTTCAAGACGGGCTAGCATTATTAATTTTACTCTATTCTGGAGAATAATTTATTTTATTTTATTGTATGGAATCTCTATTATTTATAATTTATTTATATTTATAATTTATTTATAATTTTATTCTATTTGGGGGAATAAATAATTTTACTCTATTTTGGGCTTCCCTTGTGGCTTAGCTGGTAAAGAATCCACCTGCAATGCAGGAGACCTGGGTTCGATCCCTGGGTTGGGAAGATCCCCTGGAGAAGGAAAAGGCTACTCACTCCCATATTCTTGCCTGGAAAATTCCATGGACTCTATAGTCCATGGGTCACAAAGAATTGGAAACAATTGAATGACTTTCACTTTCAGTTTTGGGAAAAAAGAGAAAAATATATCTATTCCTATATCAGAAGATATTGCTATGCTGGTAGTTCGAGGCCTTATTTTTTTGTTAACCTCTGATAAAATAACATGTAAACTGAATGGAAATCAAGTGTGACCTGAGACTTATTATATTATTGACAATTCTGGTCCCACCCAAGGCCACAGAGGATGATAAGTTAAGTAATTCTTCAAGTAGTATTGGTGATGTTCAATGCAAACTCTTTTAAAGATGAAAGGGAACATTTTTATGAAGAGGGATGAATGGAATACAATAACCTACTGAGGAGATAATTACTAGAATGGAGGTAAAATAGGTACCTAGGTGATTCTTCTCTAGTGTTGCTATAGGTATGGTCATTTAGATGCAGCATGAATCGTCAAACTATAGAACGCTAGCTCAAGGATACCAAAGCATAGACAATTCTATATTCAGTTCATATGTTTATTCTTCATTCCATTGGACTAACAACTTCCACATCAAGAATGTGTTGTCATGATTCAAGTATAGACCCTACAGTGGCCTTTGAGGCCCTTCCTTTAGTGCCCTCCCAACCTCTTCTTGCTTTGCTCACTGCACTCTATCTGCAGGGGTTTGCTTTCTTCTTACTTCAGCACATCAAGCTCATTTTCATCATAGGGTTTGTCTGTGCCAGTCCTTCTCTATGGAATAATTTTGATCCAGATCTTCACAAAGTTCAGTGGTTCTTGAATAGAGGTAGGGGTTATTTTGTTTCCTAGGGGAAATTTGGCAGTGTCTGGAGATGTATTTTATAGTTCTGACTTGGATGTAGGATTGCTACTGGTATCTAGCGGACAGACACCAGGGATACTGATGAACATCTTACAATGCACAGGATAATCCCTCACAACAAGGAATTATCTAGTCCAAACTGTCACCAGTGCTGAGGCTGAGAAACCCTGAGTTATAGCTAATCTTCCTCTATGTTCAAATGTCACTTCTCTCTCAGACAGGGGTCTTCCCCACCATCTTCTCTAAAGCAACCACACTCTCTCCCATTACTTTTTTTCCCTCTATACCTCCAGGCTTTATCTGAAATTTTCTTTGTGTATTTTTTTACTTGATTCTTATCTGCTTTCTCTCTTTAAATGATTAATATAAACTACACTGGAGTGAGGCCCTGGTGCTTCTTTTGTACACCACTGTCTCCTCAAAGCTCAGAATAGTGTCTGTCATTTAGCTGATGCTCAGTACGCATTTGTTGGAAAGAGGGAGGGAAAAAGGGAGGGAAGGGTGAAGGAGGAAAGAGGAAGGAAGGAAGGTCAGTTGGATGGATGGATGGATGATGATCATGAATAAAGACTGAAAAAATTCAAGGACATAAAAATCACTCCCCAATGTAATTGTATACCAAAAATTATAATATTTTTGTAATTATAGCAAAAATTCCTAACTGACAAACTGACCATCACATGTCATAAGAGTACTAGTGATAATAGTTCCTGGTGAATTGTGTAAGTATGTACTATAAATGGTCATCAGTGTAATACTTAATTTTCAGAAGAAGCTCACCAGGTCCATAACCCTAGTTTCCAGTCTGAAGGAATCACGGGCTTCATTAGTTTGTTAGTAGCACAGCTGGAATCTTGGGGACTGATTCTGGGATCCAACATTAATATGAGTATTAATGTTTGTCACTGGGATGATCTGAGATTCTTTTCTGTGTATTTGTTCTGAGGATTACAGGGCTTTTCCCCATTTACTTTTCTCAGTATGGCTATTCTTAATTTTCACTGCTTTGTTTTCACTATTGCTGGACTTTGCTTCCTGATCTCTTTTCATGATTACATGCTGACACTACTGACTCTGGCTATATCACCTATAGGAACCTCCTTGTTCTTTGGCATCATTTATGGATAATTCAAGCATATTATGTAATCATATGTGTAATTATTTTTAAGAGAATTATCATAAAAAGTCACTTGGATTATCAATTGTGAAATAAAGTTAATGCAATGAAATGCGTTTAGTGCTGATATTAGAATGAAGGTAACTGGTTGTATATGAGTAAGAAGGCAACTCAGGATAACAACGGTGTCACAATCATCATGATGGATTTGCCATTTCCTACTGCAAAGGATCTTCCCAATGCCAGGGTTGCAGAGAGATTCCCTGAGTGAAATGGAAAATACGTTTACTCTACCATGGAAAACACATGTTTCATAAAGACATGACTTTATCAGACTTTTCCTCTGGCTTCCTACTGAGACTTTAAACTCTGGAACTTTCATCATGCTTCCATCCCCCCTCACAGCCTCTGTCTTTATCCCCTATTGAGGCTGGGGGACAGAGAAATCCTTTGGAGAATTTTTAATGGCCATTATGGCTGGCTCCTAAAAGCTAGCTCACATTTGATCCTCTCTATCACTGACCTTATTATCATGATTCTAGTTCATTTAACCTTGCCTTACTTGGTCTGTCATTTGTACTCTCCTATGTGATACCTGACCACACACTGTTCTCTGCTCTGATGTGTTCTGTATCTCCATCAATATCATTCTCAGATCTGACCCAATTCTAAGCACAGAGTAGATGCACAATAAAACAAATCAATTGAGTGCTTGGAAACATCCTTGCTTGGTAGTTGGGCACAGTCCATGTTTGGAAGACAAACTCTCAGTGCTCATTGGACAACCTCTCAGAAGAGAGAAGCAAATCTGCTCCAAGATTTACTAAAGATGCATGTTCTCTTTCCATGGAAAGAACAATGATAGCTGTACCATTAGGCACTATTCTCTTCTTTGTGTGCCTGGGTGGAAATCAGATCTTACAGAAATCAAAGGGCATCAATTGATGCCTTTTAAGGAATGCCATAATATAACCAGAAACTCTTGGCTTATTATCCTGGGTGTTTGCTTCTACTCTTTGTTAGTGTAGAAAGGACAGTCGTGGCCATCCTGGCTGTCTTGATCTTTCACCAGCCATCGTACTTGGCCAGGCTGTCCATCCCTCCTCTTTCCCTGCCAACATCTCATTCTTTGGATAAAGGTTCCAAACAGCATGGCTTTAGTTTTTCTAACTTCTCTTCTGATAGTCAACTTATTTGTTTAGCTCTTATCTCCAGGGTCTTGGAACAAGTTCCTATAAAGGAAGTCGGATTGAGAGCTATATGAGACATTCCACTATGTAATATGCTAAATCTCCTTTTACATCTAGGTCAGTAACCTAGGGTTTAGTCATAGTATCTCCAACCCTTCTTCCTTCTGGAAGAACTTTCTACCTGGGTACTTTCCAAATAGAGGCTGTGCGTGTTTGCTAAGTCACTTCAGTCATGTACGATCTATGCAACTCTATGGCCTGTAGCTCACCACGCTCCTCTGTCCATGGGATTCTGCAATCAAGAATACTGGAGGGGATTGCTGTGCCCTCCTCCAGGGGATCTTCCTGAGTCAGGGATCGAACCTGTCTCTTACGTCTCCTGTATTGGCCAGTGGGTTCTTTACCACTAGCACCACCGGGGAAGCCCAAATAGAAGGTAGGCATTCTATTTACTTATTTTATTCCTAACTCCAATGTTCTGGGAAACTCCTCGTACTAGAAAATTCAGCAGGTACTTTCCTACCCACAGTACTTGCTAAGGGAAACTCCCTTACTCTCTCTACCTCCCTGCAGCTGGTCACAAATAGATTAGGGATGACTCTCTGACTCAAAGGTGACCAATTAATAAGCTTTCAGTTTACACAGCCATAAAATTAAAAGACGCTTGTTCTTTGGAAGAAAAGCCATAACAAACCTAGACAGCATACTAAAAAGCAGAGACATTAGTTTGCTGACAATGGTCCATCTAGTCAAAGCTATGATTTTTCCAGTAGTCATGTGTGGATGTGACATTTGGACCATAAAGAAAGCAGAGCACTGAAGAACTGATGCTTTTGAACTGTGGTGTTAGAGAAGACTCTTGAGAGTCCCTTGGACTGCAAGGAGTTCAAACCAGTCAATCCTAAAGGAAACCAGTCCTGAATTGGAGGGACTGATGCTGAAGCTGAAGCTCCAATACTTTGGCCACCTGATGGGAAGAACTGACTCATCAGAAAAGACCCTGATGCTGAGCAAGATTGAAGGCAGGAGGAGAAGGGGATGACAGAGGATGAGATGGTGGGATGGCATCACCAACTTGATGGACATGAATTTGAGCAAGCTCTGGGAGTTGGTGATAGAAAGGGAAGCCTGGTGTGCTGCAGTCCATGGAGTTGCAAAGAGTCAGACACGACTGAGCTACTGAATTGAGCTTAACACAGCTTAGGGTGAGAAGTGAGCTGAACAAATCTGAATCTCACCCTTAGGAGTTTGAACTGGGAAACTTGGAGAGCCCAAGGCAGCTAGCAAAAGGGGCAGAAAAATGCCCTAAATTCAAGTCATGGCCAGTAGTTTTTATGATGGAGCAGAAACTAAGACAAGGCATGAAGGAAGTGGATAAGCCAACCATGTCAAGAGGTAAGTGAGATCAGTTCAGTTCAGTTCAGTTGCTCAGTCGTGTCCGACACTTTGCAACCCCATGAATTGCAGTGCGCCAGGCCTCCCTGTCCATCACCAACTCCCGGAGTCTACCCAAACCCATGTCCATCGAGTCGGTGATGCCATCCAACCATCTCATCCTCTGTCATCCCCTTCTCCTCCCGCCCCCAATCCTACCCAGCATTAGGGTCTTTTCCAATGAGTCAACCCTTCGCATGAGGTGGCCTAAGTACTGGAGTTTCAGCTTCAATATCAGACCTTCCAATGAACACCCAGGATTGATCTCTTTTAGGATGGATTGATTGGATCTCCTTGCAGTCCAAGGGACTCTCAAGAGTCTTCTCCAACACCACAGTTCAAAAGCATCAATTCTTCGGCGCTCAGCTTTCTTCACCGTCCAACTCTCACATCCATACATGACCACTGGAAAAACCATAGCATTGACTAGACGGACTTTTGTTGGCAAAGTAATGTCTCTGCTTTTAAATATGCTATCTAGATTGGCCATAACCTTCCTTCCAAGGAGTAAGCGTCTTTTAATTTCATGGCTGCAATCACCATCAGCAGTGATTCTGGAGCCCCCAAAAATAAAGTCTGACACTGTTTCCACAGTTTCCCCATCTATTTCCCATGAAGTGATGGGACCAGATGCCATGATCTTAGTTTTCTGAACGTTGAGCTTTAAGCCAACTTTTTCACTCTCTCCTCTTTCACCTTCATCAAGAGGCTCTTTAGTTCTTCTTCACTTTCTGCCATAAGGGTGGTGTCATCCGCATATCTGAGGTTATTGATATTTCTCCCAGCAATCTTGATTCCAGCTTGTGTTTCTTCCAGCCCAGCGTTTCTCATGATGTACTCTGCATATAAGTTAAATAAGCAGGGTGACAATATACAGCCTTGACGTACTCCTTTTCCTATTTGGAACCAGTCTGTTGTTCCATGTCCAGTTCTAACTGTTGCTTCCTGACCTGCATACAGGTTTCTCAAGAGACAGGTCAGATGGTCTGGTATTCCCATCTCTTTGAGTGAGATAGGGAGAGGGAAAGAGTGGCCTGGGCAGAAGGAAAAGCATGGGGCAGGGTCTGAAAGCAAGCGCTTGATGGACGTAGAGAACCAGTCCAGTGGAGCGTAAAGAGCAGTGGTGCTGACTGCAACTGAGACCACACTGGGTCTTATGAGCTGTATGAAGGAGCTGGGACTCTATTAAAGCAGCAACTGACAGGGAAGATTAAAATGTTGATTGAGCAAAATAAGCTCTATAATGACGCAGAAGAATATTTATTTTGGGGATTCTTAGAACAGACTTGATTACATCTTTAGGTTTGTAGTTTTTTTAAGGTTCACAGTAAAATTACTCTAAAATGAATTTTTATTGACTCTCAGAGCACAAAGGTGAAAGAAACCTCCAGAGGTCATTGAGATTTTAGCCCTGCCTTTAGGCAGAAACATACATAAATCTTTCCAGACAGATGGGTGTTTGTTGGCAAAGGTATTCAGCCGCAACGAAGTAATTGCTGCTTTTGTTGACAGATTTAGAGATGTTTCACCAAACACTATCTTAAAATACTATGATTAGATGTAATTTTGCAAAAATGAGTCTATAATGGAGGTGATTCACTTGCCGTTATCAGCTAAGGAGTATCTTCTATTTACAGTTTATTTAATTTACGTTTGATTAATTTACACTGAGTGCAAGCAGTTATTCTATAATTATCTCTTTGCCTGCATCAGGATACATACAGCATTATGTTTGGAAAATAGTGAAATCAGATGTTAACATAGAAAACATGCATTAAGTAATCTTTTTCACCTACTTACCATCAAAGCAAACCTTTTATGACTTGATATTCATGAGTTTTTAAAATCTGTATTTCCCACATATCGTAACACCAAATACTATTTACCTTCCATTTTTCACAATTTAATATCTAAGCTGTCACAAAACAATTCTTTTGTTTGTTTAGTCCTAGTAGCTCCACCATTAGTAGGAAAAGCAGTAATTTTAAACATATCTTTCAGGAAACCATATACATGTATATTCTCTGAACTTCACTCAGGCAAGATTTGTGTTCTCAGTGCTTATTTATTAATTTTTAAAATACTGATGATGCACTTTGGAAATTGTGGTACATGGGACTTAAACGTGCACTTGACTCTAAGTAATATAAGCCAAGGGTTCGCAAACTATAGCCCTTGGACCAAACCTGACATGCTACCTATTTTCCTGTGGCCTTGGAGCAGAGAATGGTTTCTACATTTTTTAAAGGATTGGAAAACATTCAGAAGAAGAATATTTCATGACATGCAAATATTATATGGAATTTGAACTTTAGTGTCCATAAATAGTTTTATTGAAAAGTAACTGTGCTCATTCATGTACACATTGTTTATGGGTGCTTTTGTGTTATAGAAGCACCTTGAGGAGTTACAACAGACACTGTATGATTTGCCAAATCTAAGATATTTACAATCTGGCTTTTTACAGAAAAAGTTTGCTGGTTTCCTGGCCAGCAGTAATCATGGTAATCTCATTTCCCCTGTGGATGAATGGTTTGGGAATGAACATAAAACCTAATCCTGGGAAATGGAATATCAGAAGTATGCCAAGGGCTTCTGAGAAAAGTTTCTAGCTCTTCTAAAAAAGGCACAAGACAGTATAATTCCTTTCTTCTTTTGTCATTGTTACACCTGGATGAGGAGCGTTGGCATCCATCTTATCCCTATGAGGACTCCCACTTGAAGGTAACACTTGCCTCACTGAGATGGCAGCAGGGAAATGGGAAGAGAAAAGGTGTTTTTTTTTTTGTTTTTTTTTTTAGCTTATAAACAACAAAAATTTACTTCTCAAGTGCTTCTGCAGGTTGTAAGTCCGAGATTAGGGCAATAGCATGAGTGGATGAGGGGTGTGGATGTTGAATCATTGAATGAGCCCTCAATACCACCCTGTCTTTGTACTTTATGTTGTATTGGATAACACACTCTCTTAATGCTAAGTCAGTTTGAGATGAGGTTTTCTGGTCCTTGGAGCCAAAGCTTCCCACATAGGCCTCTACAATTTACTACCCTCTATACCAGTTGTTGGGAATATAACACCAAAATAAAAACATAGTCCTTGTTCTCTACCAGCTCAGTCTAATAGAGAGATACTTCTATTAAAAATGGGATAAGGAATGTTTAAGGCTATTTTGGGGAGTAAGAGTGAAGTGCTAGTATTTGATATGAGAGATGGATTTTATCAGGGCAATTTATAGGGCCTTTTCCAGGGAAAGAGAAGAATATATAGAAAGGTGTTTTGGGGTAAACATAAGAAATTTGATACGGCTAAAGATACTGCTGAGAAGGGAAGGAGTAGTCAGAATATTTGTAGCACAAAACTTGGGTATGTTCTTGCAACAACCACTATAACCACTACTGCTAGTATTAAAACAACTATGAAAGAATTGGTATTAACAACAGGTATCATCTACTGAGTACATACGAGATGGGCGCCTGAACTGGATTATCTCATTGGATTTTCATCAGGATTCTATGTGGAAGGTCCTATAAGGTCCATTTATGTTTTAAAGGTAATTTACCGAGGCTCAGCAAAGTTAAAGACTTGTTCAAAGTCACTTAGCTAATAAGCAGAGAAGTGGAAATAAAACCTTGATCTTTCTGATTCAAAGCTGGTGTGCTGACCAGGATGCCTAAAGCCTTTCAGGTCCTGTGGATCAGAGTTGGGTCGAATCTTGTTCCATTCTGCCTACCAATGGATTTAATGACTCTTGCACATCTTGTAGAGCCATTGTTATAGCTTCAGGAACTGCAACACAGTTGAATTTCAGAGGTTTTAAAAAATATTTTTACAAGTACACCTTTGAAAGTGAATATGGACATTTCAGATATGAATTTGGACTCACAGCTTCAGGTGCTCTTCACAGCTGTGCCAATGGGTACTCAGGAAAGTGTAGTTTGTACAGTAGAGAATTTCTGTTTCTTAAAGCAGTGCCCATGTCTGTGTATTCTAATTCAGTTGCAGTATAAATACACACCATCTAGTTGCGTTTGATGTATACATGTCCTTCCTAAAATGCAAGTTTCTAATACCCTGCTTGAAGAAGCAACACTCTAAGGTGTGAGTAGTAGAGGACCATTTCAGAATCCAGACGCAGTGATAAATAGCTGGAGCAAATGAAAAGCAGAGCAAAAGCTGAGTTGCCAAATGCCCGAGTGTCAGAGCCAATTAAGAGAAGTAGTTTCAAATGAGTAGAGCTGATGGGAAAGTGAAAAGGAAACAGGAGGGCTCTAGGGTCACATGGGAGAAAGTGACAAAGAAAAGATCAGGAAAAGAGGTGGTGGAAAATGCAGGAGGCCACTTGTGGCCAGATCGAAAAAGAATGGGATAAGTTTGCAGATGGAATACGGTCCAAGTAGGAGTGAAGGCAAGTTTCTGTGGCTGTGTGGAGCCATTATGAGACAGCTGGACCATGGGGTCAGGTGGCTACATTCCAACCCCAGTACTGCCATTGTACCACCTAGAGAGATTAACTAAATCTCTTAAGCCTTTGTTTCCTCATCTGTAAAATGGGGATAATCATAGTACTTGCCTTGTAAGGTTGTTAGGATTAAATGAAATCATCTATGTTAAGTACTTAGTACAGTGCCAGACTCGTAGTAAAATATTCAATAAATGTCAGCCATGTTGTTACTATCATAATATCTGGCACAGTAAATCTCATTGTTCTTGCAAACTCCATGCAGAATCTTTCTCAGAAGGTGGAATGACTGTCCAGGACAGGCATTTAAAGCCATCTGTTGAATGAATGAATGGCTCTTACCCCTTGAATTGTTATCATTATTATTTTTTGGTTGGACCACTTCTGCAGTTGATTTACCCATCCTCGCACAAGGGTATACAGTGGTGAGAATTTTAATGCATGAGTGGTTTGGGCAACAGCCTCAAAATGTCTTATTTTTACTACGTATTATTATAGCATTACATTCATAGTTAGGGGTCAGCTGCCATTTCCTGAGGTTTATAACATGCCTGTTTTAATTAACATCAAGCTAAATTTTGGCATACAGGTGGTCAGCCCAGATGTGAATGTTATTTTTAAAAGTGCCTTATGGCCGTTAAATCTCTTTCTTTAAAATAGCAAAACATATATGAGTGTGTGTGCATGATGGGGGAGGGGGGCGGAGAGCAGTAAAAATCTGAAATACTGATTATTTCAGGCCTTCTTTAGGCAAACTTCAATGATGAAAAGATTCCTTCAAAATTATTAAAATATGCTCACATAAGCCACAAACTAATACATTGAATAGAAGCCAGAATAATAATAAAAATGAGGTGGCCACACACTGGAGAGATAAAAAAAAAAAAAGTATATAGAGGATTGCATATACACTGCTGTTTAGAAAAATAAGCACAGAGAATGAGTAATATGTCAAAGGGATGCACTTAATAGAGGTGGGAGATTGGCACAAAGGTTCTAACTTTTATTTAGGAATATAAAACTATTGTATGTGAACACACAGTATATAGAAAAACATCCTTTCTCTCTCATTCACACATCATGTGCATGCATGCATGCACACTATATATACATACACATGTTATGAGCTCAGTCATTAATAGATGTGGGTTGATTTCTAGAAAATTAATTTACTTTTCTGAGCCTAATTTCTAAACAAGGATACTGGGCCTGATGATTCATGCAACTCATTGATGCCTCCTTCTTCTTTATCCCCATATCCTTATCGAATCTATTACCAGGTCTAATGAATTTCACCTCCTAGATATTTACCAAACCTTTCCATACTTTTTTTTATCTACCTCTGCCTCATCTAAGCTACTGCTGTCTTGATCTGGGCCACTGCAGTAGCTTCCAGCCTGGTCAGGCTGTTGCACACTTCCATATCTCATTTCCATAATACTTTCAGAGTTATCTCTTTGACATAAAATCTAAATATATTATGGTCCTGGTTGGGACACTTGGCCTTCCCTCATTGCTCTTCAGATAAAGACAAAACTCTTCACCATGGCCTTCTGAGATCTGAAAAATCTTGACTCTGTCTATTTTCTTACCATAATGTTCTGAGTTTCTATGCTCTAGACAAGCTGGATTTCTTTCAGGCTTTTGTACTTTCCACATTCCTCACTAACACAGAGCCTTTGCACAGGCTTTGCACATTTTTCCTAAAATAGCCTTCTTTCTTTTCTCTCATTACATTCTCAGTTGGACCTAAATTGGGGACAAAGTCTTTCCTCAGTGAAAAAGCATGAACTAATGTAAAGATGATGCTGTGAAAGTGCTGTACTCAATATGTCAGCAAATTTGGAAAACTCAGCAGTGGCCACAGGACTGGAAAAGGTCAGTTTTCATTCCAATCCCAAAGAAAGACAATGCCAAAGAATGTTCAAACCACTGCACGATTGCACTCATCTCACATGCTAGCAAAATAATGCTCAAAACTCTCCAAGCCAGGCTTCAACATTACGTGAACTGTGAACTTCCAGATGTTCAAGCTGGATTTAGGAAAGGCAGAGGAACCAGAGATCAAATTGCCAACATCCTCATCAAAAAAGCAAGAGGGTTCCTGAAAAACATCTACTTCTGCTTTATTGACTATGCCAATGCCTTTGACTGTGTGGATCACAGCAAGCTGTGGAAAATTCTGAAAGAGATGGGAATACCAGACCACCTGACCTGCCTCCTGAGAACTCTGTATGCAGGTCAAGAAGCAACAGTTAGAACTGGACATGGAACAACAGACTGGTTACAAATCGTGAAAGCAGTACATCAAGGCTGTATATGGTCACCCTACTTATTTAACTTATATGCAGAGTACATCATGAGAAATGCTGGGCTGGATGAAGCACAAGCTGAAATCAAGATTGCCAGGAGAAATATCAATAACCTCAGAGATGCAGCTGACACCACCTTTATGGCAGAAAGTAAAGAAGAACTAAAGAACCTCTTGATGAAAGTAAAAGAGGAGAGTGAAAAAGTTGGCTTAAAACTCAACATTCAGAAAACTAAGATCATGGCATCCAGTCCCATCATTTCATGGCAAATAGATGGGGAAACAATGAAAACAGTGAGAGACTTTATTTTGGGGGGCTCCAAAATCACTTCAGATGGTGACAGCAGCCATGAAATTAAGACGCTTGCTCCTTGGAAGAAAAGTTATGCCAACCTAGACAAGCATATTAAAAAGCAGAGACATTACTTAGCCAACAAAAGTCCATCTAATCAAAACTATGGTTTTTCCAGTAGTCATGTGTGGATGTGAGAGTTGGACTATAAAGAAAGCTGAGCACTGAAGAAGTGATGTTTTTGAACTGTGGTGTTGGAGAAGACTCTTGAGAGTCCCTTGGACTGCAAGGAAATCCAACCATTCATCCTAAAGGAGATCAGTCCTGGGTGTTCATTGGAAGGACTGATGTTGAAGCTGAAGCTCCAATACTTTGGCCACCTGATGTGAAGAAATAACTCATTTGAAAAGATCCTGACTCTGGGAAAGATTGAAGGCGGAAGGAGAAGGGGACGACAGAGGATGAGATGGTTGGATGGCATTACCGACTCGATGGACATGAGTTTGAGTAAGCTCTGGAAGTTGGTGATGGAAAGGGAAGCCTGGTGTGCTGCAGTCCATGGGGTCGCAAAGAGTCAGACATGACTGAGCAACTGAACTGAACTGACTGAATGCAAATACCTTTGGGAGAAGGAGTCTACTGATGGGATGAGGTGTCAATGACATATCCTGCTTTTCTTACTGACTGCACGCCTTGATGGAGGGGAAAAGCATCAGAATTAATAAGTGAATTGCTAACCATTTTCAAGGAAATTGACTTCATAAAAATTCTAAGTTATATGTATCACTCCCTTTTCAGAATCCCATCTATAGTATGAGGTAAATACTAATAATATTCCCATTCTATGAATGAGGAGATTGAGGATAGGAGAAGTTGAATAACTAACCTAAAAGCACCTAGTTAGTAACTGACTGGTCTGGGATTCCAACATCAGCTTTATTTAATTCCAAAATTACAGTTCTTTCCTTCATTACTCAGCTATCTCCACATGGAAGAATAAAGAGGCACAAGTAGGTTTTAGATGCTAATGCTAACAGCTATCAAAATTCAATACAACTTCTAGTGTCTAGCTGTGTAAGTTAATTGTCTATCCCGTAATAAAGGAAAGTGATCCAACAAAAAGAAAAATCTGACCCAGTGTCAGTGTATCACCGTTAGTCTCAAGTCTTTTTTATAACTGGGAATCGCTCATTTCCCAGCGTAACTTCCCAATGAGCGTTTCCCAATCCTTGGGTGTTACCTTGAAAATAGCAGAATGAGCAAATCCCATCTACAGAGAGGGTAGCAATGGCTTTCTTGCCATGTTTATGGCAAACATTCAGTGAGCCTGCTAGAATTAAATGGCAAAATTCATCACAACTAATTTCTATTTGTCATCTATTAAGCTGCATTGTTTTGTCCTCAATGTCAGGTTAAATAATGAACCTCTCGCAATGGAGTAAATTAACCTCCACTTGATGTTCATGTCATTGTCAAATGGAAACATCATTTGCACAAATGAAAAAGATTCATTAGTAACATGAATGCACAAGCTTCACTCTAGTAAAAGATAAGAGGGACTTAGACCTTGTCACAATGTGTCGGTGCAGAACTCCCAGTTACTTATGACGCTGGCTATAATCTTCAGATTATTTTCAGCAATGGCAGTTAGCCCACAGTGTGATGGGGCAGTTATGGGCCAGAGTGTCTGCCTTTGACAGGTATGCCTCCATGGCTTTAAGAGCCATGATCCTTGAGAAATGTAATCCCATGGCATACTGCCAGGTGTTCATCTGGGTTTCCCATAGGTGAAGACTGGGAAAGCGAGCTATGCCCGGCCAGCTACTTCTAAGTGCTCAGTTGCCTGGTACGAGGAAAACTTCTTGTTTACATTGCTGCCTGATTCTGGAAGGTCACAGCCCCTGCTCAGAGACAAGATCCAGCATTCTTTTTCATTTTGCCTGATTTCATTCATACCTTGTCAGTATAAACAGCTCTTAGTTGTTCAGATTCTCATTGTGTAAGCAGTAATATATTTGGGTCCTTTTCTTCTTTTCTGTTTCACTGGTTCCTTTGAGCCATTTCACTGCATGTTCACCATTTCCTTGAAAAGCTGATAAGAGAATAGTGATAATGTGTTTACATATTATATGGGCATATAAATTTGTACCCCCTTTCTGAAAAGCAGGTCAACAAAAATGATTAATATCTTCAAAAAATATGAGTATCATTTGACTCAGGTGTATCGCCTGTAAGAATTTACCCTAAGGAATCAAATGTGTACATACACAAAAACTTAGCTGCAGGTCATCTTCATATTTGGGCATCCCTAGTGGCTCAGACAGTAAAGAACCCACCTGCCAATGCAGGAGACATAAGAGACCTGGGTAGAGTGCTTAAGGCAGGGAGAGGATAAGAGGTGTGTATTTTGCTGAGGTAGATTTCTTGAAGAAACAATTTAAAGTGGTTGCAATTCTCCTGCTGGTTATGTCTTGGTTAATTCTCCTCTTTGTATAGTATTCCCTGTTCCCATTGGCCACAAGGTGACCCATGTGATTTGCAGTATCCATCTCTGTGGTCCTCAGCAGTTGGTCCAGGTGTGGGTATGCAGATCCAAACCACTCAGTCAAAACTCTTTCTTGAGACTTTTAGGAAAAATGAAGCTTTGATCAATGTACTTTCATTTCATTTTTGTTTGTAGAATTTCAAGGGTGGGAGCTGTAAGTTGCTTGTGTCTCTCTTACCTTGTGGTGAAGCATACTGGCTGGTGAAACTTATACCTTAAATCGAGTATTTGCAACAGAAATATGCCTGATATGATGTCTCAGGCTGAGGCATTTACCAAGCCTTGGCCTGAATGAGCCACACTGCTCCTTAATTCTTAAGGTGAAAAATTGGAAGCAGTGACACTGTCATCTTTCTTGAGAAAGGCCTCCGTTTCTCCATATGGTAAGATGAGCTCAACAATACTGATCTGTTCCCACTAAGGGGTGAGGCAAGGTTGTGTGAAATGAGCGTTCATCAAGTACTTTGAGATCCTGGACTGAAAAGCCCCTGAAGCTCTAAAGTGCAATTAGCACTTTCCTTTTTCTTTTTGGCATAGAGTTTTGAAAAAGTTACTTTAAAATGTTCTATTAAATCAGTTTTCAGGATCATGAATGCTGGAAGATTGACAGCTCTGGGAAGAGCGCCATCTCTCAAGTGCACATTTTAGGAGATGCAGTAGTTGAAACTGCACCTCTCCACTACCTTATGAGCCTCTGCTGACATGACGTGATGTGCCCAGCACTCAGCACGGGTGGGAGAGGTTTCCATGACTCTTTCGGTTCTCCCTATTTTTGCCATTTCCTCCAAGTTACTATGACTTGGTGGCATATCTTTGTGGGTGTGAATCAAAGCACCTCTAAGTTGTGCCATCGGGGTCGTGCAATATAGTAACTGGGGAGAACTGGGAAGCAGGTACAGATAGTCTTCAACCCCCACTGTCTGACTTAGGGATGGATTGGCTCCAGAAACCAGAAACAAAGCCCAGTTTGCAAAAGTAAAGGTGTGAGTGGAGTTTTTATAATTGCAGTTTGCCATCACATGTTTACACAGGAAGCAAAGCACAATTAGGCTCCTCAGAGAAAGGCAGGAACTGAAGGGCTTTTTTGTTTCTCAGGAGTCACAGAATCTCTCTCATCCTTGCTTGTTGCTCTTCTCCAGCTCTCCTTGCTTGAAGACCCATTCACCTGTCCTCAGCCTCCACCTTCCTCTACCTCTACAAGTCCTCTACACCCTACTCTACCTCTCAAATATCTAACAGTCTGTGTGTGTGTCCTGGTTCAAATGAGAGAGGGGGAGAGAAAGAAAGAAGCCAGTTTTTAATCCTATCATGTGTACCTAGAGATGACCATGGCTGTGTGGGGTTGGAGAGGGGAGCAGAGTAGAAGGGGTGCTGGTAAGTAGGTAAAAGCTAGCCTTACAAGTCTACCCTCTGGTTGATAGATGATGATGTAATATAACATCTAGGCTGAAGCCCCCTTCCTGGTGTATTTCCAGTGAGGGTGAGCTACAGAGAGATTCCATGTGCGAAATTTCGAGGCTGAAAGGGGAGTTGGAGTCATTTTGTAGTTCACACACAGTATGCCTTATCTGAAGGCTTACCTCCTTGGCATGTGGCTGCAGCCAGGCAGATCTGCAACTAGTTTTCCTTCCTCAGGACCCTCCTTCAGCTTCTCTCTGACTCTTGGGAAATGTGCATGCTCAGCTCCACGGTGAAAGGCTCTGACTTGTGCAGGAAATCCATACCATCGGGTCAGAGGTAATGAGAACTGACAGAGGCTCCAGTTAATGGGAACTCCAGCTCATGCAGTGGCTTCCAGCTTGTCTTTGCTGTTCCCCACTTTTCATCCATTTTCCTTTTTTGCTGTCTGCCCTGCAGGCTCTAAGAACCAGCATAAGATGCAAAGACAACAGCCTTAAAGATACTCCTTTACTAGTTCCCACAGTTGTGCAAAGTCAGATCCCTGTAACAAGTCCTATAATATGCACATATACACATATATCTGCCTCCTAGTGGTCCTGCTTCTGATTGAATCCTGGCTCGTGTAGTTTGTCAGTACCCTCACAGAGCTGAGCTGACAGTGATTTCTTACTTTCTACCAAGATACCCAGTGTTACTGTTTATTTTTTCGTATTTAGGTCCTGTACACAAAACTATTCCTTGGGGGTAGTCTTCTTTGTCTTTTTCCCCCTTATACCAATGTTTCTTTATTTAACTTTGTTAGAGTATAGTTGGTTTACAATGTTGTGTTAGTTTCAGGTGTATGGGACAGTGATTCAGTTATACATAAGTTCAGTTCAGTCACTCAGTCGTGTCCGACTCTTTGCGACCCCATGAATCGCAGCACGCCAGGCCTCCCTGTCCATCACCAACTCCCGGAGTCTACCCAAACCCATGTCCATCGAGTCGGTGATGCCATCCAACCATCTCATCCTCTGTCGTCCCCTTCTCCTCCTGCCCCCAACCCTTCCCAGCATTAGGGTCTTTTCCAGTGAGTCAACTCTTCGCATGAGGTGGCCAAAATATTGGAGTTTCAGATTCAACATCAGTCCTTCCAATGAACACCCAGGACTGATCTCCTTTAGGATGGGGTGGTTGGATCTCCTTGCAGTCCAAGGGACTCTCAAGAGTCTTCTCCAACACCACAGTTCAAAAGCATCAATTCTTCGGCGCTCAGCTTTCTTCACCGTCCAACTCTCACATCCATACATGACCACTGGAAAAACCATAGCCTTGACTAGACGGACCTTTGTTGGCAAAGTAATACATAATCATATATTCATTCTTTTTTAGACTTCTTTTCTCATATAGATTATCCCAGAGTATTGAATAGAGTTCCCTGGAGTATATTGTAGGTCTTTGTTGGTTATCTACTTTATATATAGTAGTGTGTATATGTTCATTCCAAGCTCCTGATATATCCCTTCCCCCACGTTTCCCCTTTGGTAACCATAAGTTTGTTTTCCATATTGGTAAGTCTATCTTGTAAATAAGTTCATATTTTTCATTTTTAAAAAAATTAGATTCTAGATATGAGTGATATTTGTCTTACTCTGGCTTATTTCACTTAGTGTGATAATCTCTAGGTCCATTCATGTTACTTCAAATGACTTTCCATTCTTTTTTATGGCTGAGTAATATTTCATTATATATATCACATTTTCTTCATCCATTCCCCTGGTGATGGACATTTAGGTCACTCCTGTGTCCTAGCTATTGTAAATAGTGCTGCAATGAATATTTGCATGCATGTATCCTTTCTGATTATGCTTTTCTCTGCATGTATGCCCAGGAGTGGATTGGCTGCATCATATGGTATGTCTGTGTTTAGTTTTTAAAGGAACTTCCATACTGTTCTCCATAGATGGCTATACTAATTTACCTTCCCACCATCGTGTAGCAGGGTTTCCTTTTCTCCACACCCTCTCCAGCACTTATTGTTTGTAGATATTTTGATAATAGCCATTCTGGCTGGCCTTTCTCTGATAATTAGTGATGTTGAGCATCTTTTCATGTGCTTTTTGACCATCTGTGTGTATTCTTTGGAGAAATGTTTATTTAGATCTTCTGCCCATTTTTTGATTGGATTGTTCTTCTTTTCTTTTTTTGACATAGAACTGCATGAGTTGTTTGTGTATTTTGGAGATGAATCCTTTGTTGGTTGCTTCATTTGCAAATGTTTTCTCCTATTATGTGGGTGTCTTTTCATTTTGTTTATGGTTTCCTTTACTGTGCATAAGCTCTTTTTATCTTCTTGGTATTAACCTTTCCTATCAAATTAAGTCACACTAAATTAATTAACACTCAAGTGTTAGTTAGGAGGACGTTGTGCTTTGGGGACAATCCCCTGAACTCCCACCTAACCCGTCTTTATCTCCTCCTACTCCTCTTTGCTCACTGCAGTGCAACCATAATTATCTCTTCCATTTCATATCTGGCACTTTTCATATGTTGTTCCTTCTGCCTAGAATGCTATTTCCCTGAATCTTTACATGTCTGTCTTCATCTCTGAACTGTATCATGCTTGAAGAGGCCTTTCCGAATCAGCACATGTTGGACTTGATGAGTAATAGCTGTTTGGATTATCATCTTAAGAATTCTGAGACTGAATCCAAGTTTCCAATAAAAAGAGTGCTGTGATTTGATTAGTGTTGCCTGGCACTGGCATCACAAAAATAAAGAGCTGAAAGATCATTTCTGTGTATTTTCCTTCTTTGGTTTAAATGATTTTGTCATTAACTAGAACCCTAAATTCTGGCCTTGCTGCTGACTTAATGTATGAATTTCATTTAATCATGTGACTATACTTGAGCTTTCTCACCAACAAGGACACATAGTGAGCTCACAGATCACTGACACATGTGAATGGTGGTGGGGATGCGATGGGGGTGGATGTTCAGTAGATAAATGTGAATATTCAGTGACATTTGGAGTTCTGAAGGATGCAAGAAAATTTTAATATCTTAGTTTTTAGAAATAATGGCTTCTCAACTATATTTCTAAGCAGATATATGAAGAAACAGTTAAACTTGTCTTTTAGAAAGCTAAAAAAAAAAGGAAAGCCTATGTGGAAACAGCTTCTGGCTGCCTCATCCTCTGAGGATGCTAGAAAGAAGCAAAAACCTGGATCTCTCTCTTTTTTTGTACCGTATTAACCAGTATTATGACCTTTGAATATGTCTGTTGCCCTCTCAGGACACTGACTTTCTAATTGGTAGCAGACATATTGCACTTCTGCTAAGATTCAGTGTCAAACTTCCTATAATAAAAATGTTGGCAAGATGGAAGGACTCTAGAAAGTGGTGAAATTAAAGGGTTGGAGAGAGATTCTCTGGGGAAAACAATGGGTTTGCTGGCTGCTGATGCAGGGCTGTAGTGTTGCTTTAGGGAAGGCAGAGAATTTTCAAATCTCTTTTCCCTGGTGTGTCTATCCAGTTTTGATCTGTGACTTCAAATTAGTGTGTGAATGACAAGACCCTACAAAGAAGCATTAGGTGTTTTGTGGGCAGCCTTCATATGTCCAGGGTGGGAGAGAGGGCAGAGCTGGGGGTCACTCTTGGTCCAGAGAGACACTGCTGCTGCCAACTGCCCCTTGGGGAGCCCAGTGGCAGCCTAGGGAGTTACATGTCTCCAGGCTAGTCTGATCAATAAAGGGCATCCTTACTATAGCAATGCAGTGTGGTGGCAGGGCTGTCCATGGATCATGTGCCCCCCTCCCCAGACACTGTGGAGTTTGCAGCAGGCAATTAGAACTTGAGGGCAGCTTCTCTCAGAGGTCGATGAGCTGACAGATGAGCAAAGAGCTTTCCTGCTCTTCCGTCCCTGTGTGGTCATGGAAGAGTTTTAGCTCACTTACCTTTGGTATTAGCCCTTCTTGGGTTGTAATGGGAAAATCACAGCAACGCTTAGGAGTAGCAGCATGGGGAAATCCAGAGAATTCTCTTATTAATAATAACAACAACAATAGCTAATTTTCATTGTTTGTGTTACTCTGATTAATATCTCCTCTCTAAACTGTAGCTCTCTGGGCAGAGAAACTGTAAGTGTTTTCACATACCTCTATGTCCATAGCATCTTGGGCTCAATAAATGTTTACTGAATGAATTAGTCAATTGCTGATTGCAGAACAGGCACCGTATTGAAGGTTTAACATAGATTGTCTTGTTGTATCCAGTTAATGTACTATTACCCTCATTTTATTGACAAATCCAAAAGAGGCTGCTAGAGTCAAAGCAGCTTGCCTTGGGTCAGCCAGGAAATGTCTGTGCTATTATAGGAGGCACCTTAGTTTTCCAGTTACTAGAGCAGGGTTTCTTAACTATGACAATATTGGCATTTTGTGTCAGATAATTCTTTGTTGTAGGAGGCTGTCCTGTACATAAGATATTATCAGCACCCTTAGCCTCTACCCACTAAAAGCCAGTAACACACCCTCTTCTTGCCATTTATAACAAAAATGTCTCAAGATACTGCCAATGTCTCCTTGGAGGAAAATCACCCCTAGTTGAGAGCTGTTGTACTAGAGGAAAGCCCAGACTGAGCTGAACCCTGAAAGAGGGTTTATTTTGCCTGCCTTTCACAGTGTGTATAAATGATGTGTATGTGTTACATTTATTGAAGGTGAAAAGGTTGCAAAGCAAAGCTTTGAAGGGCTTTTGTAAAACTACATGGGTTTTTGTATGTGTGAGCAAGGGGACCTCAGCCAGGAGTTACATCTTTGGGCTCCAGGCTTGTGACCCCTTTGGTTATAAACGGAGAAGTTCAGCTTAGAATCTAGAAGGGAGATGACCCCAAAGTGTCTGGGAAGTTCCTTCTAAGAACCACATTAGCTCTGAGAGAAAATTACATTGTCCTGGAATGATGGTTGAGGGCAGCCTAATATATGGAAAGAGCAAAGGCCTGTAAGTGTTCATTATTTCCTCTAAGCTTGTTTCTTCATCTGTAAAACTAGAGATTCTAGGAAGATTGACTTAGATGATCATCAATTCTGAGGCACCCAGGCTGACAATGACAGTGTCTCCTACCTGGAGCTACTGGTGTGTACATGTGCAAAGACAAAAGGGAAGGACACTTTTCTGAAAGTTTGATATGTATTAACTCACTTAATCTTCATAATTCCTGATAAACACAGCCATGTAAGAATGCCTGGTCAGCGGATCACAAAACTGGATTCCCATGTATTTCCATTGTCGACATAGTTTAGAGTACCCAGTTAAAGTTCTTAGCGATGAATTCCAAAAATACTTTTTTATTCATATTTGTTATATGTGGAATTTTGAGACTCAAGTTTTTTTTTTTTAATTCCACAAAGCATATATGATAGGGTTGTTTCACAATTATTCTTATAGCAAATTGGGACCTACATGCTGATGAGAGAATTAAAGTAATTTTATGTGATACTTCCAGAATATAATACATATTGCATAATTTTCCTATTGAGAAGAATGATGTTTTCCAGATGCAATCATATATAAACCTAATTATGAAATGTTCACTAGGGTATAATTTAAATTAATCTATTCTGCTTTTTAAAAAATACATTCCTTCCACACTGAGATGTTTTATTTCTAGTTTAGAAAACTATAATTTGAACTTTTAACTATCATGCTTAATTTCTCAAAGGAAGGCAGTTAGTCTTTGGAACTTCTATTATTTGTGTGGTAAATCTCCTGTTCATTTAAAACTTTTCCTCAATTCTTCCTTTTCTTTGGGTTTGGATGTCCTATAGTCCAGGTAGGGATACATATTCATAAATATGTATTCTAAACTAGTACCTTCTGCTATATTGCTTAGAGCAATTGCTTATAAACTTAATATCATTAAACTTTTTAATGTCACATCACTATCAACAAAATATTTTTGAGTGTGCATCTCTGTGTGCACAGTTGTTATAAATTATATATGTTACTTTCTTACTTTATATTGGTAAGGTTCCACTTATTTCCTTTTTTAGGCAAAAATAAAGATAAATACACCATGTGTAATATTTTCACATCCATATTAATCATTTCACACATCATGTTTGAGAGTCCATTGTGATTGATAAGTAATATGGCCTATTTCTTCCCTGATAAATGAGGGATATTTATCCATCCTACTTATCTCAGAGTTGGCAAGAGACTCAAATGAAATGAAATAATAGTGATTATAATTGTATCAGTTAGCTATCACTATCTAACAACATTATTTTAATGATTATTTTATTATTTTAATGATTCCTCCAAATAAACTTAAATTATATTGGCATATTAAGATGTTCTCTGGATTGAAAGACTTCATTTGGAGGAATTATCATGAGTTTTCAGCTATGTTTTGCTGGAAGTTCCATTTTTCTTTATGCCACACTATTAAAAATTTTAAAACTGTAAATATCATTTGACCAATGATGAGACTGAAGCGTCAGGATATTTGTTATCATGATTATACCTCACAAACTACCCCAAGGATCTGAGTATGCTTATAATAGAGAATACATATTAAAAAAGAAATGAGTACATGGATACTAGCTTTTTGTTTTTTTAAGGAAAGATGGAGAGAGGAATGATTGGATCAAAAAAGTTAAGCTGAGGAAATCTGTTGGAGTTGGGCATAAATATAAGTTCCAAGTTTTTGAGCTCTTAGGGCAAAAGGAAAATATCTGCATACTCTTGTTATCCAATAAAAGATAGCATTATAAGAGGCAACCTCTTTTATTCTCTAAATTTGAACTAAGGGAGAAATTTGCATTGAAGTTATTTATGTTAGTAGCATCATCATGTCTTGATTACTATTGTTATGAGATTTTTTCTTTATGGGTGCCTTTTATACTGACCTTCCATGAGAGAATTATGCTGAGAGTAATAAGAAACAATAAAACTCTTGGGCAGACTTTAAAAAGACAGCATATAAAATTTAAAAATAGTGTTTATTGAAATATAATAGATGGATCATATTGCAGATTCAGTTCAGTTCAGTTGCTCAGTTGTGTCCAACTCTTTGCGACCCCAAGGACTGCAGCACGCCAGGCTTGCCTCTCCATCACCAACTCCCAGAGCTTACTCAAACTCATGTCCATCGAGTTGGTGGACATATTGCAGATTAGATACAATTAAAAAGGAAATTATTAGATTGGAAGGTAAATCAGAGGAAATTACAAATTGCAACACAGAGAAACAAAGAAATAGAAAATGTTAGGAGCTATGTAGGATAGAGTGAAGTGAAGTGAAAGTTGCTCAGTCATGTCCGACTCTTTGCAACACCATGGACTATACAGTCCATGGAATTGTCTAGGCCAGAATACTGGAATGGGTAGCCTTTCCCTTCTCCAGGGGAATCTTCCCAACCCAGGGATCAAACCCAGGGCTCCCTCATTGCAGCTGAATTCTTTACCAGCTGAGCCACAAGAGAAGCCCAAGAATACTGGAGTGGGTATCCTATCCCTTCTCCAGCAGATCTTCCCAACCCAGGAGTCAAACTGGCGTCTCCTGCATTGCAGGTGGATTCTTTACCAAATGAGCTATCAGGGAAGCCTGGAGGATAGAGTGAAAGACTCTAAACTGTCTAAACAGTTGTGGAAGAAGAGAATAGAAGAGGAGGCAATATTTGAGGAGATAATGACTGATAAATTTCTAGAGTTAATGAAAGACATGAATTCTCAGATTAAAATCATATCAAACAGGACAAAACAAATTTATGAGCAAAGCCTCATAAATAGCAAACTGAAGAAAATTTCAAAACAAACAGAAAAATATCCTTCCCCCAGGTTGTACATTTAATTGCAAGCAGAAGATAATTAAACAATGAGAACTGAATTTTAGTAGCAGCAATGGAATCCAGAATGATTCCTTCAAAAATCGAAGAAATCAGTCAACCTAGAATTATATATCCAATTAATGCATCTTTCAAAAATAGGAAAAAAGGAAACTTGCAGAAAATAAAAACAGTGTTCATAAGCTACCAACAATTCTTAACAAAATCACTTCTAAAGGATAGACTTCAGAAGGGAGGGAGATAATCTCAGAAAAAAGATAGAATGAAATAAATGTGCACTTCAAAAGAAAGCAAGAAAGGAAACCCACACAAATGCAAATAAGACAAATAGTACAAAGTAAGGTGGTAGAAATCTAAATGTAATTGTAGTTTAATTATAAATAGGAAAAATGATATATTTAAAAGACAAATGTTTTAGTATTTGGTTAAAGAAAAATAGCACTAAAAAGAAAGCAAACCCCCCCCCCCAAAAAAAAGAAAGCAAAACCCAGTTTTATGTTGTTTAAGAGACTGCAGTAAAATTATGAGGACACACAAACATAAAGAACAGATCTGTGGTTGTCAATGTTGTGTGGGGGGGAGTGTGGGGGAAAGGGATGGATTGGGAGTTTGGGATTAGCAAATGCAAACTATTATACGTAGAAGAGATAAAAATCAAGGTCCTATTGTTTATTTTTTTTTTTTTTTTATTTTTTTTTTTTTTGGGTTTAGCTCACAAGTATTTTATTTTTTTTTTATTTTTTTTTTTTTGGAAACTTTAAAATGTATTGTTTTATTAGTCCAGTAATAAAATATCTCAGAATAATTTCCATACTACTTTTTTTCCTTCACATTATTAGGATAAAAACTCACATATAATTTCTCATGTGATTGATTATCAAGAGTCTGCTTTAATATTCTTTTTTTGGTCAAAGCCACTCATATGAAATTGTTAATGAAAATCAGGGGTCCCAAATATTACCTTTATTTGTGAATAGCAGTAATATTAATATTACTATTACTAACTAGTAATATTACTATTACTAATTAATATTAGCAGCAGTAATATTAAGATTTCTTTACATTTCTCATGTTCCATTGAAAAAATAGGTTATAATGCTTTACCTGTATTATAACATTGGATTTAGTAGTGTAAATAAAAATTGGATGCCTCACAATAAATTCAAAGGAGTATTTCCATAGGTAGTAGCCATACTACCTATGGCTGTATCTTCAGCATCCATAGATACTTTTTAAAAATTTATTTAATGTATTAAGTTGACTTACGATGTTGTGTTAATGTACAGCAAAGTGATTCAGTTATACATATATATATAATATCTTTCTCTATTATGGTTTATCACAGGATATTGAATATAGTCATAGATCATTCTTTTTTTTTTTTTTTTTTTTTTTTTTTTTAAGTGCAATTGTCTGGTAGTCTGAACATTCTTTGTTATTACCTTTCTTTGCAAAATGAAAACTGATTTTTTTTTTTTTTTTTTTTTTTTAGTTTATGGGAAAAAAAAATATGGAACGCTTCACGAATTTGCGTGTCATCCTTGCGCAGGGGCCATGCTAATCTTCTCTGTATCGTTCCAATTTTAGTATATGTGCTGCCGAAGCGAGCACAAGGTCCTATTGTTTAGCACAAGGAAGTATATTCAGTATCCTGTAGTAAACCATAATGGAAAATAATAGGAAAAAATGTATATGAAATATATACGTGTATTTCTAAGAATATGTATATATAATCTGATTTATTTTGCTGTATGCCAGAAGCTAGCACAACATTGTAAATCAATTATACTTTAATTAAAAAACTTAAAAACAAACTCTTCTGAGGGACGCAAAATGAAAAATAAAATAACTAGGATATAGAAACGTTGAAACTAAAAGAGTAGAAAAAGACATACCAGGCAACCAAAAGAAAGATTGTGTAGCTGTGCTAATTAATAACAAACAAAGTAGATTTTTAAGGCAAAAGCATGACTGAAGATAAAGAGGGTTCCCATTTGGATGAAAATATTTCAACTCCTCAGGGATAGGTAATATTTTAAAATTTGTATACACCTTCAAATTATACAAAGTAAAAACTGCAAGAATTGCAAAGAGAAACTGACAAATGAACATTGTAAACTTTAACATAAACTCTTTCTCAAAACTGACTGCTCAAACAGATAAAATATTAGTAGGAATAAGGAATATTGAAGTAAAACAACATTGATCTAAGTATCATATATAATACAATTACCTAACAGTGAGAAGACCCTCAGTTTTAAGGATTATATAACAGTTACAAAAATTGACTTTTTACTTGGCTATAAAGCAACTCTGAACAAATTTTAAAAATCAGCATCAAAAATCAGCATCATATGAATACTGATTCATATACACACTATTCTCTTCCCATAGTAAGAGATTACAAACTGAATCCCCTACAAAGTACCTTATTTTTAGAGAAACTGAAAAAAATAATAATAATTCTAAGTAACTCATGCATCCAAAGCAAATTATAGTGGAAAGTAGGAAATAAAACATGACATATTAAAATTTGTGGTATGTAAGAAAGGAAGTGCTAGAGAAAAATTCAAAGCTGTATAATAGAAAATAAGAAAGGCTAAATTAGTAAGCAAACACCCTAAGTTGGAAAAGCAATACCAATAAAAATAAAAAGCAAGAAACTAGGAAAGATAAAAAAATTAATGGAGGAGGAAACTTTGAACTTTTTCAAATGCTAACTGGGATTGTCATTAATCTGTTCACGAAATATTTCTATTTACAAGCAAATGGGATGGCATTTCCCTGATCCTTACAGTTATGTATGGTCGTGTGATTTGCTCTGGCTGATGAACTGTGAGTGGCAGGAAGTATGCATCATCTTTGGATGGAAGTTATGGTTGTCAGTACATGGCTTGCAAAAGTCTGTGTTTTTGTGTCATGCTTAACAGCAGTGCTTCAGATGGTGGCTCCTCAATTAGTCTGATACTGGAGTTGAGCCCTCAGCCTAACTATGATGGACTTGTAGTGGAAGCAAGAAATAAAGATCACTGGTTGTGATTTGGTAATTTTCATAACAGTATAATCTAGTGCAGTGATTCTCAACCTGTTGGTGATTTTGCCCTTGTGGAAACATTTGACAATGTCTGGAGACATCTTGTTTGTCACAACTGTGGCAAGGTGTAGGGGGTTCCACTGGCATGTCAGCAGAGATCAGGGATGTTGCTAAACATCCTACAATGGACAGGACAGCCCCACACAACAAAGAACCCAGCACAAAATATTTAGTATAAAATGTCAATAGTGCCAACATTGAGAAACTCTGATTTTGTGTATGAGGCTTGAAAGAGTAAGAAGCAAATGTTCACCAAAAGAAGTGGAATCACACTGATTTTTTTTCTTCTGTTTCTATTCCAGTGAATTCTTTATTCAATCTCCCTGACACTGAATATGTTCAGTCCTGTTTTTTTATCTTCCCTCTGATAAGGCTTGGTGAAGATCAAGCACTCAAGCACAATGATTGGACCAAAAATGTTAGTGTGGAGTCGAGTCATTATGTATGTGCTGATGTAGGCAAGGTCACATACTAGTGGAGGAATTCTCTGTCTCTAGATTTCCAGATAATTCTCTTTCCTGGGATCATAAGTACATTGTTAAATGGTTGGTGTCTGTATTTGCTTCTCTCTGTCTCTCCCATTTACCTTTCCTCTTTCCTGTTTCTTCCTTCCTTGCAGCCTAAGTAGTGGCATGGCCAGGATCCTTGTCTCAGGAGCAAGCTAAGCTATCTCTTTGCTCTTTCTTTTCTCATGTGGCAGTTAGGTCTACAGCTACTGCATGGACCACAGCCAGGGCAGTTTGATGCCGAGCACTGCAGCATGCTCTTTTGTAGTCTGTGGATGTTTGGGTTTATTCATTTTGGAGCTGGCAGGTGTGATCGATTGATTGTCTACCTAGGCAAACAGTATTCCATATGGTTCTGTCCAGTCCACTAAAACTCTTTGCACTGAGGTTTAGAGCCAACACCTGTGCTAAAAGTGTTACTTTGATTTCCACCTAACATTATTACTTGCTCACGTATAACCCCTGAGCTCTTACTTGAAAGAATGGCTGTAGTCTGTATTTTCAGACTCCTGGCCATTGTTGTTGTCTAGTTACTAAGTTGTGTTCTGACTCTTTTGAGATCCCAGGGACTATAGCCTGCCAGGCTCTTCTGTCCATGGGATTTCCCAGGCAGAAAACTGAAGTAGGTAGCCATTTGCTTCTCTAGGAGATCTTCTGACCCAAGGATTGAATCCATGTCTCCTGCATTGGCACACTAATTCTTTACCAATGAGCCACCAGGGAAGCCCACCACCTGGCCATAATATTATATAATTTCAGGGCAAATAAACCTCACGGCTACATCTTCAGCAATTTAATTCTCTCCGTTTTAGCTAGACTAAGATCATGATTCATCTCAATAGAGAACTTTTAACCTCTTGCCAAATGATGAGTTAGTTATCAGCTAACATATTTTAAGCACTCAGTATTCACTAGGCAATCATATAAACATTTTAATGAATTACATCATTCAAGTCTCAATAACCCAATTTTAAGCAGATACAATTATTATATCCTTACTTAGCATATGAGGACAGTGGACAGAGAGAGTTTAAGGAACTTGTTAGTAGTGTAACATGCCATTCTTGGACTTCAGAGACTATGCTGTGAACCCCTATGCCATCTTGCTTGCCCTGTGACTTAGATTGTAATCATCCCATTTTTCTTTCAGTTCAGAAGGTGGTGGTCTTGGTCGAGTAGGACAGTTGGCAAAGTAGAGACCCATCATAGGTAGAACTTGGTGTTCTCCATTCACTCTAGCTTGTGCTGTCTGGGTCTTAGGAACATTAATTTGAAGCATTTGGCCTCAGTATGTACTGTCCACCCTTGGAAATCAAATGAAAAGCTGCCCTGGTGCCATTGCAGGGCTTGTTTCTCTTACACTGACTAGAAAGCCTTTGGTAGAACCTCAGGGGACATCAGCTAGAAAAGCTAGTATGTCAGGTTGATTTGGGAAATTGGTACTGTAAGCTCTTCAGAATCACAAACCTAGTGTTCCCTTAATTAGAGAGGTGACCCTCCAATCAATATTCTTGCTATTCCTTGCTGAGCCATTCTCCTTGCTTCCCAGCCAGCCACTCTGGGGATTTTCAGCTGACGATGGTACAATTCTCCTGGGGCTGTACAAAGCACAGAAAGGGAGAAGGAGCATAATTTGTTGGCCTGTTACATGGGGTTGGTAAAGCACAGGGCTGCATTCATCAAAGCCAGCATAGTTCTTCCCAGTTTTGTATTCGGAATGCATGTTCCATGGTTCACAAGTGATGGCAGGATGCAGCAAGTACACTGAAGCATAGTCTGGAAGTGTTTAGCATTTTAACTTTTTTGTTGAATAAAGAAAATACCCAAAACTCCATATAAGAAACCACACTGTCCCAAGAACTGAACTCTGCCCAGATGTCTGTTATAGCTAGTTTGAACTTTGCATGAGTATCTTCTTACCTAATAAAAGAAACTGAGGTGATAAGAGAGAAAATAACAACACAGTCACCAATTCTCGTTGTTATTGATTCAGTATCATATGAGGCATTAAATGATTGATGCATTATCTCATTTAATTTTCACAACCATCCTGCAAGGTAGAGTTCTAACATCCATATCATGCATATGAAGAACTGGGGATTAGAGTGCCAGAGTAAATTGTCTGCAATCCCACAGGATTGGAATTCTGGTCTCATTCACTCTGAAGCCCCTTATCTGAACCACTGGTTTGAATTTGGTTTATTTGTTCAAATGAAATTAGAAATTCCCACTCCAGATTTGATTAATCAGGATTCTCTCATAATCCTTGCTGATGGTATGAAATAAACTGATTAGTCTTAAAGCATGGCTGAAACAGGTCACCTCGGCTACGTTTATAGGGATAATATAATTACAGCAGTTTTCAGGAGTTTTCAGACTCCCCCAAAATAAACATTAGTGAAGAAAGATAAGTTAGAGACCCCAATTAGCCAGTTTGGATCAGTTTCACTAGCTGGATGTGTAACTTCCCAGTTCACTTTTCTTGTATAAACACAGCTGTGATGTACCAACACATGCCTTGGCATGCTGGGATCCAGAGGTAAGATGGAAGTTTTTAAAGAGAATTCTGAAAGCTGTGTTTATCATCTTGTCCTTTGCTGTCTTGCCTTAGGGCCAGATATTTATTTGGCATAAAATTGAGAAAGAAAAAACAAGCTCATCTAAATGGTTCCTTTATAACCTGAGGAAAAGACCTTGAGTTATGACCTCAGAAGAGTTATATCAATAAAAGAGTCCCTTAAAACACTTATTCTTCTGTAATTTGTGCTAGTTTGCTGTTGTTATTGTTAAAGAACAATTGGCATATTATTTCACTTGCTCCTCATATTGGGACAGTGAATAGTTTAATAAAGTGTCAGCTTGTTCTCTCAAACGGGTTTTGTCCAACATTAGAAGACATACACAATTCCTAAAACTTAGACTTCATTTGGGAAGTTAGCTAATGACAATCAAAGAGAATGTCTAGAGAAACAGTGAAGAGAAAGGAAAACAAAGGGAATTACGTGTGAACAGGGATACATTTATGCATTTCAGTTTCAGGGTTTGAAACAGTGTGAAATCCAACATTTATTCATTGAGGATTCTCTTCAGTGTAGGAGATTAAAGCTCTTCATTGAGGATAAAAACATGAGTTTGTTAGCTCTGCATTGGTACTCAGTGACTTTATATCCTAAGATAAATAGAGGCTTACAACTGAGTAGTTTAGCCTGATGCCTTACTTTAAAAAAATTTTATGCAACTTTTTAATTAAAGAGTGTTCTTCTTTGGACTGATGTTAGCACAAGCAAAGGAGGGAGCCAACTAAATATGGAGTGGCAAATAGATTTTCTTTCCTGTGACAATACTGATCGATAGAGTCAGCTTTGAGATAACTGAGGTCAAATCTGGGTTTGATTAGTGATGTCTGTCATAGACATTGCAGGGGTGAGGGAGGGGAAGAATGTTGGTAGGATGTGTATAGTTAATATTGGTGATATAAATTCTGCAGTTTGAACTGTAGCAAATGCTGTGTCTGTTCCCTAAAAAGCTTCTCCACTACTTTACTCTAGTACTCAAAACATTGTCTCTAATTTACTGCTTGGCTTACATTATTAGTAAAAAATAAAAATAAAAGCTAACATGTATTGGGTTCTTATTACATGTCAGGCAGTACTTGCACTTTGCACATATTATCTTATTTACTCCTATTTCACAGATGAGGACTGTGAGGCTTACTCTCTAGAAATTGAATCAAGGTCTCTTGGGCATCTGAGTTTATGCCTCTAACCACTGCAATTTTGGAGAAACTTTTTATTTTATATTGGAGTATAGCCAATTAACAATGTTGTGATAGTTTCAGGTGGACAGCAAAGGAATTCAGCTATACATATATGTATATCCATTCTCCCCAAAACTCCTATCCCATCCAGTCTGCCACATAACATTGAGCAGAGTTCCCTGTGCTATACACTAGGTCCTTGTCTGATATCCATTTTAAATATAGTATTTAACACTGCATTTTTAAGGCACATTCTTGTGAGGCTTTTTATCCCGCTCTCTACTTTGGGAGAACATCTCTCCTGAGAAACCAGAAGAATATTGAACAAGAGCATAAAGAACAGAAAACAGAAAGCACAGATCTGGAACAACTTTGTAATACACGGCTAGCCCTTATTTCCCAGATCACGTAAGCCATTGGTTCTTCAACAGGCATTGGCCTATTTCATGAAGGGCCTTCTTTGGGATCCAATGTGTTTCCTAAGATGAGGAAGTTGTAAGCTTTGCTTTTATTGGGCAATAACTTAAAATTGCCGGGGATACAGAATGGGGCTGTATTGATAAAAAGGAATGCTTTGGTGGGTCTGAGGCTTGAGACACTGCAGTGGAGACAAGTTAGAGAGGTCCTTGTGGAGGAAAACAGCATTCAGTCACTTATTTATTCAATTGTTCATTTATCCAACAGACTTACTGAGTACCTGCTTTCTCTGGGCATTGTGCCAAGTGCTAGAGATAAAGGTTCCTGTTAACAGGGAGTTTCAGAAGGGAGGAGACTAGCTCTGGAAATAAATGACACACTCACAGAGTTTGTCTAAGTTTGCCCTGGCTTCCACCTTTTCCACTTGCAGAGCCTGTTTTCTCCTGGTTGGATAGCACTATTATTACAACACTCAACAATCTAATTCTAAACAACATAGATGAGATGTGAAAATTCACATGCATCATGTTAAGTAAAGAAAGGTCAAATACACTATTTTATCCACAATATGATCATAGCCAAGTCAAAATTATATGAGTGTAACAAGATGACCTAACTGAGAATGTGTCTGAAGATTTTGAAACATTTATGAGGAGAAGCTGAAAAAAATCCTGTCTTTTAAGAGCTGCAAAGATTTTCTGTCTTGTAAGAAAATCAACCTTCTGAACGTCTCTGGGTCAGACTAGTTCTTTGTTCTAGGAAAATGACTGAATTGTCTTTGTGTTACTGAAATGTAAAGCAAGAAGCTGGCTATTATTTGGGAGGCTTGTGAACTCATCAAGACACCTTTGACTGAGAAACCAAATGCTCTGTGTGGTCGTGTTCTTTTGTTGCCTGGGTATGAGCAGGACATCCTGTGTTTCTTTTATCTGTGTGGGCTGAAACTGCACTGTGCCCTAACTATGGTCACCTGTGTCTGGGGTGGTCTGTAGATTATTATTTGAGCTTTTGTCTCCCAGGGAAGTGATTTCCAGAAGGATAAGCAGACACAGTTTTTATCTCGTGTGGGCAGTATCAGGCTGGCCTAGGGTTTCGGGTTAGACTGGGCTTTCAGTGATCTATTAGATCTGGTCATCCAGGTTTTGAGAAGTGCCCTGATTCTGGATTATTATTTTCTTATATTAAGTTTATGCTGGGACCAAAGAGTGGGGCTGCATTCTTGTGAGTGAGGGTAAGGACTTGCTCTGGGAAGGAATGGTATTGTCTTTCCTTAAGATTGTTATTGCCTTAATTTTCTGTAATATCTTATGGAAAAACCAAAAGAAATTTTTTGGCCAACTCAAAAGTTTCCTTCTGTTCTTCCTGAACTATAAGTAAAGTCTTACTAGAAGTTGGAGCCTCGTCTCACTACTGCTGTGGAGAATCAATAGAAAATCTTCTTTCACTTTGAGGGTTCCAGACAAGAGGATGTTCAATTTGCTCTCCCTCTGAGGCCTGGGTGATGGACCCCAGACTTTGGTCCTTAGAACTGCAGCAGAGGTAGGCTGCAGCAAAAGTAATGTAACTGCCACCTCCCCTTTCCAACCTCTGTCTATCCCCTATTCTCCTAGATGAAAAATGGGATGGAATTTTGCAAGGACAGTGTCCCCTAAGATCTAGCAGTCAAGCTGGTAAGGCTTAGAGATCTGGGCAGGCAAACACATTTGGTAAACAACAGAAAAGAAAGGATGGTAAATGGGAGGAAAAAAAAGAGAAAAGAGGAAATTCTGGAGAATTATTTCCATTATTTAATTTCTATAGTTATATTTTTTGTAATAAATCAAGACTACATAGTGATACAATTATTGTGACCACCATCAACAAACCAAGTCCCTGTTCAACAAGGGGTTAATATCTGACATTAACTCCATCAACTAACGTCCAATGTAAAAGCTGAAGGTGTGTCATCTGCAATATCTTTCACATAAATCTAATTGATTTTGTTTTCATGTCCCAGGTGGAATTTCTTATGTTTTAATTTACACTGAGTCCATTTGTGCAGTTTTGCTGGTTTCAGCAGGAGAGCATGTTGGTTGGTGAAGGCAGCCAGTCCTGAGAGCTAAAATCACCTAATTCTTATTCTTGTAAAATGATTTAAGTCCTACTTATTTTTTAGTGTACGAAAGACATGTTCATGTATCTAAATTAAAAGGTACCAAAGTTAAAAAAAAAAAAAAAGTACCAAAGTAAACAGTTCCTTCCTGTTGCTCTTCAGAGATGATTATTTACCAATTTCTTGAGTATTTTTTCCAGAGATAATTTATGCTGCTGCTGCTACTAAGTCACTTCAGTCGTGTCCGACTCTGTGCGACCCCATAGATGGTAGCCCCCCAGGCTCCTCCGTCTCTGGGATTCTACAGGCAAGAATACTGGAGGGGGTTGCCATTTCCTTCTCCAACGCATACGTGCATGCTAAGTTGCTTCAGTCGTGTCCGACTCTGTGCGACCCCATAGATGGCAGCCCACCAGGCTCCTCTGTCCACAGGATTCTCTGGGCAAGAATACTGGAGTGGGTTGCCATTTCCTTCTCCAATAATTTATGCATATATGAGCAAATACTTGTGTCTGTGGTGTTTTTAAATGCACATTTAAATGCTCATCTTGAGCCTGACACTCTGTTGAGCATTTTACATGCATTGATCCTTCAACTGTCACAATATACCTATGAATAGGGACTTGGGTTTTTTGGAGGGGGGCAGGGGGACTCAAGTATTGTTAACATCCGCATTCTGTAGAGGAGAAAACTGAGGGTCAGAGACCATGGTGTGGTGAGCTGTCTTATTATACCAGTGTGAGAGAACCCTTTGTTAAATTGTTAGGAATTTTGTGATCTGGTTGACCACAGACAGCTTGAAATTGAAATCATTGGGAGTGTTTGCATTTGTAGAAATTGGCAGATGCTGCAAATCACATTCCTTCTAGCCAGAGCTGGCTGGGCAATGTTTACCAACACACCATTTCTCAGAGATGTCCAACGACTTGTTCAAGATCACAAGCTAATGGTGGCTGAGTCAAAATTTGACCTCAGGCCTCTCTGACTCTGGACCCTGTGTTCTGAGCCGGGATCACACTGAGAAGCAGGAGAAAGTGAACCTGAGCTTCCCAGCGCCTGTTCTGGTGACCTCCCAGCCCTTGGACTCTCCAGATCTAGGCTGCGTTAGGCTCTCTCTTTCTCTTTTGTAAGCACTTTCATTTTCGTTTAGTGTCTTAATAGTTTGTTTCCTTCTCATCATAAAACTGACCTATGCTTCTTGCAGACAAGTTGTGAACTGAAGAAATATATTAAGAAGTAAATAGCCATCCCCGAAATAACTGGTGCTAGCATTTGTCACCTTTTACTGACTTTGACCTTTGTGTTTTTGGTTGCTTGAACTAAGGTTGATTCTTATTTGGTACCTCTGTTTTTGCCTTTGGACATTCTTCTCTTTGATATGTTATTTGATGTTTCTTTGTACTTTTCACACTGCTTGTTCACATAGGATTCCTAGCTGTGACATGGGCTGCAATTAACCCTGTTCTATGTAGCATCAGCATGTATGGTGAAAGAAACAAACAAACAAACAAAAAACGATGTAGTCAGCTTTATCCTTGAATCAGGCCCAGTGCCTCAAGAGGCTCATGATGTGAGAAGCAAGGGGGAAACAAAAACACCAATTCAGATTGCCTGATTCACACTACCTGTGATATGTGTCTTGAGTGAATGAAGGCAAGATCACACACACAGTTTACACTGTTCTTTCTCTTCCTCTCACTATTTTTTTTCCCACTGAGCTAGAACACAGTAGTTGAATTTATGTAATTTGAATGTGCAAATTACATACTTTCTTGGTAAAACAGAACAGCAAGAGGAGCTAAGTGAAACACTTAGCCTTCTAAAGCATAGAAAATCAGTTGCTCAATGTTAGTGCATCGTTAACTTTAGCTGTACCAGCTAACAATATTATATTTCACCTCTAGAATATACCTTGAAGACAATATTTATGTCTTTGTATGTGTGCTAGCATGTGAGTCTCACTATGTGTGTGTGTGTGTGTATACACACACACACACATATATGTATGTATAAACCATAATAACTAATTCTGCATCAGGTAAATGATTGGGAGTGTTAAACAGGAGCCATTTTCTTCACAACATTGCAATAGTGAGTAAGTGGCATAGAGAAATAGAGGCTGTCCCAAGAGACAAACCCTGTCCTTGGCTTTGGGCTATGCAAACCCTGTAGGTTCTGAGCATCAGTGATACAAATTGTGCCAATCTGTTAGAACAGACCCAGCTTCCCAGTGGTTTTGTGACTGTCGCCTGCCTCTGCATCGCTTATAATGAAATGGTTCTTGGACAGCTGGGTTATCAGCAAAGAGCTATGTAGGAAGTGCCCTGCCCAATTAATCAGATGTCATTCTGACCAGATTTCTTCAGCACACTGCTTCATGGTAAACAGCAGAGTATTAATAAATGAAAATCAAAGAGAGACAAAGGAGAAAGACATCATTTTTATGTATACTTGTCTTAAGGCATATTTTTCCCTTTCTGAAACTTGAAAAATAACCATCTGGAAAGAATCATATTATAGACAAGGCATGTCATGACATTTACAGCAAATATTTTTTCCTGTGAGGATCAGTATTCTCTCATTGCCCCATCAACTGCCGTATAATCAGATACCCATAAAGTATTCAATAAATAGAGGGTTCCTGCAATAAATCAATAGTGCAGGAATAATATGTTTTAAGTGTTCACATTTTCCTTTGTTTATCCTTCTTTTTAAACACACAGTTTTGCGTCACAAACCTCCTTAAACGTTTGTCTTTGTTTCTTTGCCTCTCAGCCACCCAGTCTCAGGCAAATGACATTAAACTGCACCACTGCAGAGAGATCTCTGGCATAAATAAATGTATCAGGAGGTCAAGAGGTCAAGAGCATAAATGAGGCAAAGATTTCAAAGAAATCACCGACCAAATGATTTATAAATCATGGAAAATACTGCTTCAGCCATAAAAGAGAAATTAAATTTATACATCATGAGCTTCAAGATGCTTTGGGTTCTGGTGGGTAACTGGGTTAGAAATGGAAGAGCTTATGTCATCCTGTTGGTTTGGAGCCTTGTTACAGCGGCATTTACCCCAGGACTCTAAATCAGGAGGACTGAGATTAAACTCCCCCGCCCTTCTCCTGTGTCTCCAGAAACATTTACTTTTACCTCTGACCTAGAATTTCCACCCCAACAGCCTCGACTCTTGAGTGGGGTAAAAATCAGTTCACTATTGGGCAGGATGATTGTACCTGAGAGTGAATATGAGCCTCCCATCTGTTGGTGAAAGGCTGAGAGTCCTACCTTTGTCTACAGAAAAGCAACAGAGAATTAATTATAGCATCTGCCCTGGCTGGCCAAGGATGCTGTGGAACTGAGACCTTCTGGAACATAACAGCCAAACCATCTATAGGAGAGAGTAAAACAAGCCAGTCTCTGTAAAAAAAACAATAATACCTTATGCTATAATCATCTGTAAAGAGAATCTGTCCAGAACTTTTACAGCTTAAAAATAATCCTTTCTACTTTTTGACGCATTTTCTTCAAAAACATGATGTTGAATCATTTCTCTCTTCTTCCCCGGTCCCCAATTTCTTTCTTGTTTTTTTTGCATTTGGGAAAATATCAGATTGGAAACTGCTTGAAAGTATCTATTTCATCTCTGTATGAAATGTACACAATGATCTGTACATGAAACTGAAGTAATTTCATGGGGAACTTGCCGAAAATATAGTCAGTTGGGAGTGTCACTTCCGAGTTAAACAGATGTGAAGCGGCTAAATGACACCATGAACAGCCATCAGACTTCGGAATTGATTGCTGCTCTCTATGACCTATCCGATGGGGACTTAAACTTGGGGCTAGTTTTAAAGTTTTCCTGGAAACAAATTTTGGTAATCCTACTCAATGGAAACAATATGCTGGTTTCTAGCTTGAAACACAGATCTGTGGTGATAACAGAGAAAAACAATATGCTGTGTCAAGATTCCTTTGCTCTCACAATCCCAGCTAGTATTTCAGTGGAGCTCTGAGTTTTCTTCTTTCTCTTTTCCTTTCTCCCTCCCTCCCCACTTTCCCTCTCTTCTTTCCTTCTCTCTTTTCCGTTTCAATTTTTTCTTCTCAGGCTTCTCTTCTTAGCTTTCAGGTATTTGCAGGAAGAAAATCTGTTAGAAAATTTTTGGCTATGTGTTTTGCTTTTTAAATATCTTAGACACATTTTACTCAAGCATTTGGGATTAAAGAAATGTTAAGATGCATTCCCCCCCACCCAAATACTTTTTCTAGTTTTCCTAAGCCTAAGTTATATGTTAAAGGACATTTAATCCACATCTTGATACTGCCTTTATTCTTACATTATCGAAATTGGATTTTGAGTCACCTTGCTTAATGATGTCTTTCCAATTCTTTTTTCCTTGATAATTGGAAAGTTGAGTCTTATAAGTCGGGCCACAAATCTATGCTGTGTTTGGAATTCTGGCTCCTGAGAACCGGTTAGTACTGTTTTCTTTCTTTATTCATTTTAGAAGGATGCTTTATCTTCCTTATCTTAGAACCACTATAAATACCCCAGTGGGACATCTACCTAAGAATCATCACTTTCCCCAAATAGATTTAGTGTAGAAAGTTGAATAGGTGAAAAAACAAACAAGCTCACATAAGCTGCCTTACTTTTCTCTGCCTTTAGCTTTTTTTTCACATTGAAGAAGAGCAAATCTGAACAAGAAACAGATTTTTGCAAAGATCTGAACATAATACTGCAAACCTTTTCAGTAGATTTCCCCCAATATTCTCATAGCAGTTTGCTTGGATTATGTCTTATTATTCAATAAAGGACAAAAAAGGATATTAATTCACATCTTAGCAAAAACATGTAAATTATATATCTGAAGAGAACCTGTTAATAATGATTAGTTTGTTTGCATTTTTCTGTGACTTGTTAGAAATTTTGAATGGTTTTCTGTTGAGCCAATTTGGTTGCTCACTTAGCCTCTTCCTTAGACCGTGGCTCTGGTGTTCTCAGTTATAGTTTTCTGTCTCAGAGTTGGGCTTTCATGTAGTTGGGTCTGTTGGGCCAAGAAAGAGAAGAGAGAATCTCTGCTGCCATTAAATCTCTAACTTTGTTAAAGATTTTATTCATTTTTAAGGACGTGAGCAATGAGTACTACTGTGTTTGCCTTTTCTGGTCCATTGCCTTTTCTTTTTCCCCCAAAGAATTCCTGCTTTCATTGCAAATACTTTTTGTAAGGGTTCCATATTTTCAGTACAGTGTTTGTCTGGATATTACAACATAGGGCAGGTTGCCCTGTAGGAGGTCATGTGTTTCCACAAGAATAATATTATAATGAGGAGGAGGATATTCCATCTAACAAATCATTGTAATAACATTTATAATGATAAAAAAGCAAAAATACTATTAAGTTTTCAAAGGAAACACAATGTAAAAGTTCATACCTTTGTGACAGATATTGCTTGAGATGATTTATAAGTTATCCAAATTATATCTCTGGTCCATTGGCTGTTGATCACATCTCATGGCTTTGTTTTTTTAGCACATGATATTTTGTTTGTGCTGAGAAATAAAGTCATAATCTTGAACATGCAGATGAAGAGAGGGCTGAGGTATTCTGTATACAGGCTCTGTGATGAGGCTCTGTGATGATGGCTGCTATACAGTATATAATAATGGATGACAAGCAGTGTGGCAGTCTGAGTAGAGAGTAAGTGAGACAGTAATTCAGAAATTCTAGTCTCATAAAGCAAAAAAAATAAAAAATCCAAAAACAAATATTTCTTACTGGTTTCAGCATGGAATTTCTTTAATAATACTCTCTGATTTAAGTGAGATCAGATATAATTTCCTAGGGCCTATTTTAAAGAATAGAGAAGAATCTTGTATTTAGTTCATGGACAGAAGACATGAAGAATTCTTAACATTTTTTTCTTTTGTTGTCTGAATATCTGCTTCCTCAATTTCCCTTTGTAGTAAAAGCAGTTAGGAGCATGGTCTCTGCAGTTAACAGTTCAAATCTTGCTTCAGCGACAAACTGATCTTATGCAGGCTACCTGACTTCTCCTTGCCTCAGTTCTGTTCTCTGTAAAATAGTGAAGACAGTACTACCCACCATGTAGAGTCACTGTGAGATTTAAGTACACGAAAAGCAGAAGAGTTCTTGGCACACGGTGAATTAACAATTACTAAATATTCGCTGCTGCTATTATTACTGTTGCTATTGAGCACCTACCTTTTGCATAGACAGGTTAAGGCAAACTGGGCTAGCCTATGCTCACATGATTCTAACCTGGCTAGATGTTAATTGCTAAGAGTACTAAAATAAGGCTCTGAGACCTCCAAAGGCAAACTGAAAATTAAGCACTTGGCTGTTAAGGGATAGTACCTGTGTACGCATGATAATTTTATAGTTAAGATAAATGGAAATGTACAATGAAAATCTGATAATGAGGAAAGAACATTGGATTATGAGTTGGAAAATGTGCCATTAAAAACAAACAAACAAAAATGCATGACCTTGGGCAGATCACATGTCCTCCTTGAATCTCATCAGCCAAATGAGAATGGGAGTGATGATACCCACTCTGTGTGTTTCCCAGGATTACTATGGGATCCGATTAGAAGGAACTTGGGCACAGGAAAGCTCTCTGGAAAGATGAATGTGCTGTTCAGGCAGGAGGTGATGCAAGTTGAATGACAGAGCAGGCTCTTGCCCATCAATCCTGCACTTCCGCTGTTGCTGTTCCTGCTCCAGTATGGGATGCTGGAGGATGGCCCGATTGCAAATTCCAGGGCACGCACGTGGCCTGCTGATTGCGCTGGCACCTGCTGTGCAGAAGGAACCAGGGCGCATTTTTATGTGTCAATTCCGGACGGACAGCTAATTTTGCTTTGGAATAAAGAGGCTTTCCTGGGTGAAATGGGACAAAAGCTTAGACCCCCATATCCTCCGAAACAGCATCTGAATGGTTGAAGCTTTGTGCCCTTTGAGGTCTGAATGATACCTAGTAATTTTGTGACAGTCTATTCCTTAGGCAGAGTCGCAGAGTTCAGCAGCCACCCCCTACAGCCCTGGCAAAAGCAGTTTCCGAAAATGCCAGAATAGAGAGGAGTTAATATACAGTGCGGAAGAGGAAAGGCCCAGGGAGTCCAAATCCAAGCCAGGAGACCGTTTTCAACAATGAGTGGGAAAGAGAGCATGTACGCACACGCACGTGTGTAAGGCACAGAATTAAGAGGACCAGAAATCTCCCCTACACCACCAATCCAGATGCAGAAATAAGAGGAGGGGGCCCGGTTGGGGCCCTAATCTATCACTCAGCCTGGCACGAGCAGGGAAGTCACGAGCCTGGCACCAGCCACTATGCTCCGGGGCTGCCTCCCCACCTTGGGCGGCAGAAGGGCTGTAGGCTGAGCCGTGACATCCTGGGCCTGTGCTCCTCAACAGATGGCACTGTAAATCTGAAATATTCCACAGGAGAAAGACAAATGGGAATCAGCCGAGAAGGCTTGGAGCCTGGCATACGGAGCGAAATAAATAGAGGCCCAGCATCCTTATGGGGCCGTTCCTTCCTCCTGCTCTTAAATATCACACTTCTGAAGTCATCTCCCATTGGAACTCCCAGCAACTGAATAGGTTCATAAACACAGTTCTCTCTGGGCAGAGGGAAACTGAGAACTAAGGTGGTTGTCCGGATGCTTCCAGCACAAAGTTAGGTGTGGAGAGTGAGCTTTTGAATGATTTCACACGAGGCTCCACTCTGGCTGATGACTCTGCCCTTATCCCCCACCCCCTGGCCTCATTATTGAGCAGGAAACAATCCCTTCCCTAATCTTAAACATTTGCTGACCATGTGCTATGTACAAGTCTCTATCATTCATTCATTCGCTAGTCATTTATTCTCCTTTATTGAGCATCTCCTTTTTCTCCTACGCTGTGCTTGTGACTGAGGCCACTAAGATAATTGATGGTAACTTGCCCTCAAGAAGTTCTAGTTCAATGTCATGGATAGATATTAATCAGGCTTACAAAACCATACAATAGTTAAAAGGCTCGCTTTGCCCTTTAACAGAGAGAGAAGCTCTGGATGTACTGATAAGATTTGGAGTCCAGTATTATCTTACCTGTGTTGCAGTGAATCCATTTATGACAAATTTCAACTGAGGTGTTTCAGAATCTCTTGTTTGAGGCTGATGTATATAGTTGTAAAGTATTTAAAATGTCTTTATGGTACGCATACAGAGCATAAAATCCATCTCTCACTATGCTGGAGTGGGCATGGCAACCCACTCCATACTATGTTATTTTGCAGCTCTGCCTGCCTTCTTGAATGTCAGCTGCTTTGTTGCCTCTGATCTTCAGTCACACTGTTCCAATTTCAGTGAGTGCTCTGCCCAGGTCCCTTGTATGAGTGCCTTGTTGCAAGCTCTCAGGCATCAGCATAAATAGCATTTCTCCAAAGAGGCAGGATGTTGTGGTGGCTGAGTGGACTCTGCAGCAGTACTGCCGGGATCAAAATCTGAACCAGCTAATTGCTATCTATTTGATGGTGAAGGAGATGGTGGAAGACAAGAGAAGCCTGGCGTGCTGCAGTCCACGGGGTCACGAAGAGTCAGACATGACTGAACAACTGAACAAAAACAATGTGATCTTAGGCAGATTCCTTACTCCGTTAATGTTTCCCCATTTAAACATTATGATACCTATCTCATTAGATTGTTAGGTTTAAGTTAGAAAATATATGGGAAGTATTTACAGTAGCGCTCAATAAATATTAGCTTTTATTGTTCCCTATGATATCTAATGGCTTCCCAGGTGGTGCTAGTGGTAAAGAAACCACCTGCCAGTGCAGGAGACATAAGAGACACGGGTTTGATCCCTGGATCGGGAAGGTCCCCTAGAGGGAGGGCATGGCCACCCACTCCAGTTTTCTTGACTGGAGAATCCCATGGACAGAGAAGGCTGGGGGGCTACAGTCCGTGGGATCACAAAGTCGGACATGACTGAAGTGACTTAGCACACACGCACTTCGTATCTAAGTCGACTCACTCCTATTACTGTGTTACTCTCTGCCCTCTTTTGGTATGACACAAGTAGGTATGACAATCATGTAAAGTAATTCTGTGCTTGTTTATGTTATCGATCTTTTCCAGTACAGTGTAAGCTCCACAAGGCTCTTTTACTTAACAAAGTATCCCCAGCACTTAGCATAGTGCTTGCTTATGGGTTGATTTTGGAAATATGCTGCTTGGAAATCGTTCTGTCTTGCTTTCCTAACAATGGAGAGTTCTGGATGCCAAACAGAATTTCACAAAATTTTCCATATTGTAATGGGCTTCTGGAGATATTCTCCTGAGACAATTATGAAATATAATATGCCCCCATGATATGATATATGATATCTGGATCTTTTTCAGATACAGGTAGGAAGGTTTCATTGAATCTTCTTAATGAAAATCAATCACCTAAAAATTAAATTAAGTTGATGCAACTAACTATTCAGTCCCACTTGCTTCTTAGCAAAAGCACCCAACCCACCACTGGGATCCCTGTTGCTAAGTTGTCTCAGGAAACAAATTGATTAATAGATTTTTATTTTCCTAAAGGCCTTTCAAGTAAGCAGGTCAAGTAGCTATGATTTCATTAGGACCTCTCTAGTCAGTGATAGCTGTGCAATTTGGTTCCAAACACCCCACTTATAGATTGGCCTAAGCCCCACAGAATTGATTGTGTTGGAGGGATTTTAGAAGTCTGTGCCTTGTCATTAACTATGATTAAGGAATTTTGGAAGGGGAGTAGGAAGCTTTGCTGAGAAGCAAATATTTGCACATTTCATTCAATGAAAAGATGCACTAGGGCCAATGCACTCCCCCTTTCATCCTGTGCTCTCAAAATCAAAAGAAATATTAAATTTGTTTATTAATGACACTATTTTTTATATGAACTTCTAAAATGGAGAATTAGGAACCAGCATGATACTGTCGTACATTAATGAGAGATTTGGAAACAACAAAGAAGATGGTGGCAAAGCCCAAAGGAAAAGTTTAATATGTTTAATAAGTTTGATAAATTTGTTATTTTTGATAACTGGTCAAGTCTTCAACTTCTTCATTTTGGTACCAGTAGAGCTTTAAGGGGATACAACATTAGGACAGTAAAAGTAAACGTATTTATCCATGTACATATATCTATCTTTGTGTCTATTATCTATGTTGATATCCATGACTGTGTATATCTAAATCACCTATCTATCTATAATTGTGGCTCGTATTGTGAACCACTATAGTAGGTATATATAAAATGCACTTATTTTGTACATAGTAGCAGAGGAATTGTAATTGGGAAGACAGCTCAAAGACCAGTGATGGAAAATGAGGATCATGGAAGTAATGGTGAGTGAAGAAATCCGAGTTTCCACAATAAAAGATGCCCAGTGTAGGTAATACCTGGAGAATCCAGAGGAATTTAGTTATATAAGACAACCCAATATCTGAAACAATTTCAGAAATTATCATTTTTCTCTGAACTTCCAGGTATAATTGAAAGTCAATAAATGATAATTAATAAGGTACCTTTTATAAAAGGATAATGTCAAGTACATTTTTTTAAAAGTTGAAATAGACTTTAGAAATTCCATTTTTACAACTTAAAAAATTTAGAATTTGTAATAGTTTTAGATTTATACAGAAGTTGCCAGAATTATGCAGAGTTCCTGTATAGTCTGGGCTTCCCTAATGGCTGAGCTAGTAAAGAATCTGCCTGCGATGCGGGAGACCTGGGTTCAATCCCTGGGTTGGGAAGATCCCCTGGAGAAGGGAAAGGCTACCCACTCCAGTATTCTGGCCTGGAGAATTCCATGGAGACCATGGGGTCTCAAAGAGTCGGACACGACTGAGCAACTTTCACTTTTAATACAAAATCACCTCACTTTGCATACAAGAAAATTGTCCTAGAAAACTAAATGATTTGCTCCTGGCAATGTCAAGGGGAGAACCAGGATGCAATTTCCTCAGCTGACAGCTGAGGGTTCTTCCTAGTAAACTGTGCCTTTTTCCATCTTGTGATTTTGTACTTCCTCTATGTTTTTGCTAATTAGAAACAAATTTGGTTCAGAAACTCATGGTGTGAAATAGATACAGGAAGAGCTGGCCTGTATGATGTCTACTCCATCCCTAAGGGTACCTGAAACATCTTTGAGTCACTCTCAGGGCTCCAGGGAGGATAGTTTGGCAACAGCTCTGTGGTTCAATGACAGAACTTGTTAAAAGTTAACCATTTGGCACCATCTGCCCTGTGAGGCTTGAGGTGGGGCTGTAACTGTCTGGATCAAGAGCCACTATGAGCTGGGAGGTGACTCAAGTACACAGGTCACGGGTGGGATGCAATATTCTATAAGAAGCATTCTCTTAACCCTTTGAGATTAAACTTCAGAAAGAAAGAGTCAAATAACTGTATTTGAGTTCATACAAATCCCCTAACTGTACCTTTCATGTTACATGTTCTCGGAATAAAGGCAGGATTGGCTCAAAATGTACATTTGGGTCTTCTGTTTTCCTCATTCCTAGAAAAAGAACTTCTTCCCCTTCCTTAATTTTTCCTTTTACCAGTATGGGGTAGGGGAAAAAGAGGAGCAAATAAGCAGTTAAAGAAAAAAGAAAAAAGAAAAAGACATTATGACATAAGGACCTCAAGTCACAGCCCAGAATCAGAAAAATTTGGATTTAATGCCCAGTGTTGCAATGTATTAACTGTGTGATTTTTGAGGGAGTTACTCAGTCTCTCTGTGGCTCAGTTTCCTTATTGGTTAACAGGAATGGTATTTATGGCAGGTATTCAAATATGTCACTGAGGGAACTGAATGAGATAATGCATCTAAATAGTTTTGCCTCAGGCATGGGAAACTGTCAGGGCTTAATTAACAGTGGTTGTTATTTTTTTCACTAGTACTACGATAATAATATTGTTAAGAGGGGAATAAACACAAAAGAATAAATAAGAAACTTTTCTGAGAGTGGACCTATCAATCTTTTACTTTAGTAGCACTCTTTCGAAAGCTACCTTTCCCAAAGTACTTGTTTTTTTCTTTAAATTTTTGATGATTATTGATTAAATGATAATAATTGATACATTGTCTCATTCATATAGCATGGTGAAATTGTCAAAGTTGAATTGACTTATTTTATAGAGTTTTTTTTTTTTTTTTTAAACAGTCTCATGCTCTAAAACTGAGGTATCTGGGCTATAGGATTTTTTAAAGACGGAAGTATTGGGCTGGTAAAAATGTTTGGGCAAATGAACTTTATGGCCAATCCAATACTTGAATTTTCACAATATTCTTCAATCAGTTGTTTATTCAACAAGTATTTGTTAAGTGCCTGTTATGCGCCAGCACTATTCTAGTCACCTGAGATACACAAAACAAAGATCCATGATATGTGAGCTAGCTAAACCCAACATAACATGATAATAAATTATATTGCATGTTAGACAGTTGTAAGTGCTATAGAAAAAGAGAAAATCAGGACAAGGCAAGGAGTGTTGGAAGCCCAGAGGCTTGGTTTTGTTTTATTTTTAATCAAATGTGACCCTTGTGGGGACAGGCCCTAGTGTTTGTGTGAAAAGAACAGATGCTAAAAGACCTGATCTTGCAACCACTCTTGGTTTTCTGTTTGATTGCCTTCCAATGAGTCAGCTTTCCCTGCCCCAGCAGCCTGATTTCTAGTTGCTACCTATCCTAGCAGATGCGCTCTTTTGACAGGCCGGAAACAGGCCCATCCAATTACTTTGACCCATAGCCCAGCCAGAGGCAGATGAAAAGTGACGTTCCAGAGCATGAACAATTCTCTCCTCCTCGTGGTTTTCTAGGATTATGGGCAAACGAGGAAACTCCATCTAGATGTTAGGTGAAAGCTCCTGGGTTTTCTAGCCCCTCTTGTAGGAATTCCAGCTTTCGTTCACAGGTGAGCTGCCAGGACACTCAAGTGCAAGGTAGCATTATCGTTAATCTCCCAACCAGGGCTCCTATTAATGTGTCACTGAAACAGCCTATTTTCTTATACCAGTTCTCACCCCTTTGATATACTGGACATGTGTCAAAGAAATCAGAGGCCATCCATATCTTATCTTACATTAGGAAGAGGCATGTAGAAATGTCCCTTCATTACCAGGACAGTCATGTCAAAAAGAATCGACTTATTGTCAACGTTTCTAACCTAACAATGTTAATGGAGCCTTTAGACATCCTTTCTCCTCATTTGTTTCTTAGATGCCTATCAAGGAGACAGTTGCACGACTTTCCAAGCTCTGGGGAGCCCTGTGTATGTGTATTAAATGACAGCACTCTAGGCTGCTTATTATAAAGGATACAGGGTTAGGTGGGAGGATTGAGATCCTGGAAGGAAAGTATGCTGTTGGAGGAGTGCCAAGGTGGTGAGAGACTCCAAGAAAGACTCCAGGCTCCAAAGTTAGCTATTGTTTCTCCCCTCTCCTGTCCTCCCCTCCGAAATTTTCCAGCATTGCATGATAAATATATACATTGAGTGAAGACAGCCTTTAAGACAGTTCCCAGTAATGTTTTAGATACCTTTCTACCTTAATTCACACATGTAGTTCAATTATTTTTTCCCTGAGACAGAGGAGGAATTAAGGAAAGAAATCATTGGCTACAGAATTTTCTAGGCCTTCAGAAAGTACCTGGTGCTGGGTAGGGATATGCAGGTTGAAGCTGATCTTGGAGGAACCAGCTCCCCGATAACGTGCTGTTTGCCATCCAGTGCTGATCAATAGTAACAAGATGATGGGTTGATATTAATGAATAAATCAATAAGCCATTTCCCCCTGTGGAAGTTACACAAGTGCCTTGTCCTAATAGTATGAAACCATTGGAATTTTTCTTGGAAATGCCTATAGGCTCTTACAGTAAATCTCTTTCACAAATGGGTAATTCACCCTTCTTTCTTTTAAGACACAATGAATATGCTCCTCAGATCTGCAGTCTTAATCAAACCCACTCAAAGGCAGTTGAACTTTGTCCAATCAGCATGGTTCAGCAAGATACAACCGTCAACTGTGTGCACAGTACTTTTATAGATTTCAGGGGGCTCTTTGCCATTTGGGGAAATGCTCAGCACCAAACACCCCTTTTCTGTGGGAATCCCTTATGTATAACTCGCAGAGGAAGGTTGTACTCTGCCTTCCACTTCCACATTGGAAGCTGATAGAATCTAGACTCTCCTCTCACCAGCCCCTGGCTCAGCCAGCTGGATGTTCTTGCGCAGCTGTTTGGGCTGTGAGCTGTGATGTAAGCTTGAAGGGGATTAATCATGGTGGTGGCACCTTGTGGCATGGCTGCAGCTCTCAGTGGTGATGGCACAGGTATCTAGCAGTGGGTTGTTCTCCCTGGTCTTTCTGAGCCCAGTCTTTCTTTTGTTCTCCCCAGTCTTTCTTTTGTGAGCAGCTGTGTATCTCTTGGATATGGCTTGTGTTTCTGGTTTTTGAGTTTGGGGGCTAATACTCTGAGTCACCTGACAACATTTTAAAAGTACCTTTCCACTTAAGTTAGCTAGAGTTGGTTTCTGACCATTAAAGAAGCTTTATCATATTTCAGCACTGAGGTGAAATGCCAGATGTCACTTGCTGCATTGTGTAAAGGAGAAGGCTGAGTCTTGGCAAGGTGAGTAACTTGCCAATGTTTTCACTAGTGAGTGGCAGAGTTGAGACTTGAAGTGAGCCTGTGAGACCCATGGAAGCAAGCTTTATGTCTTATTTAATGTGTTATGTTTAGGACCTGGCAAAGCACCAGACTCCTAAGATTTGAACTCCACATTCAGCCTACAGATTACATTATTATCTCTATTTGAGAGAGAAACTACAGTTATCTACAGTATATTAGGACCTTTCCAGTACAAAAAATGTTTGTTGTTTTTCAGGAGAATAGGCTCAGGAAAGCTGGAGCACAACCACATCTAACTTTCTGTTCAAATGAATCCCATTATTTACCATTCTTGAAGGTGAACATAGCATGGAACTTTGTGGGAAATAGAGGCTACAAAGTGGTGAGGGTGGAATGTCATCTATTCAACTAACTGTTTTGGGGAACACGCATAGCCCGTCACTCTGTGCTGGGTAGGCATCTGAGGTACAGCTTTCTCATTTCATCCTAATAATTGTTAACGATATGATGTTGGTGCTATTATTGTCCTTATTTTATAGATAAGAAACCTGAGACTTAGAAAGTCTAAGTTCCTGCCCCAGACTTACAGCCAGTAAGCTATAACACCGAGTATGACTGACGTCATGACCCAAGCTCCTGACCAATATACTATACCAGTGGGGCCTGTTGACATTTGGATCTGGGGTTTGTTGATGATGGTTGACTGCTTTTGAGCACGTTTCATTAAAAAAAATGTATAGAATGGCTTATGTTATTCCAAGGTCATTGGTCTTTGAGAGAGATACCCTTCCTCCACTATTTTTATTTTTCTGTGGGAGAAAGCTGAAATTTGGAAGACTTGGCAAAGAGAGTGTTAATGTGCTAACATCAAATGAATTCCATGGATTTTCTATTCATTAAGGCCCATTTCCCTGCACATAACTCACCTCTGCTTGGTTATACTACTCCAGGGTATGCTAGTAAAAAGGGGAAAAAAACGGGGAAGCCAGCCGAAAAGAGGTGTTTTTGGCTGCAAAAATCAACTTACACCTACCAACAAAGAAAAACAGAAAGGCTTTGCCAAACAGTAAATATCAAGTTCATTGCCTAAACCCCAGAAGAAAACGTATTAAGCAATTTATGATACCTTTTTGAGTCTATGGTCACCTGATACTACTTGGCTGTGAATCTGGGGAATTGCAATTCAGCAATTGGGAGGTGAATCAAAGCAAAAACTCTGTTCATTTCACAGGTTGGCTAAAGTATTGGAGAGATGGCAAAATGAGAGTCCCCTTTGTCTTAGATGATGAATGTACATTTATTTATTCATTTACTGAATTAATTTACTAAGCACCTAACCAGGTACCAGGCAGTCTTTTACCCCTGGGGATAAAGCAGTTGACTAGACTCGCAATATCTTTCTCATAGAACTTACAGTCTAGCCAGGGAAGATGGATAAATTAAGACAACAAATAAATGAATAATTTCAGAGAGTGATAAGTGACTTGAAGAACACAAATCAAGTGCTACAATAGAAGGTGACCCGTGGAGAGAGAGTAATTGAGATTGAGTGGCCTGGAAGGTCTCCCTGTAGCCCAAATGTTAAGAAAAAGCCTAGCCAAAGATTTTTGAGCAAGCATTCTGGACAGTAGGTGCAAAGGACACAATGGTAACTGAAAAGATCAGCAGAGCAGATCATGAAGGACCTTCATTCATACTCAACAGCAACGAGAAGCACTTGAGAGCATTTGAGCAAAAGCATTGATGTGTCTGATTGACATTGATTGAAGGCTCCCTGGGCAGTCTCAGTAGAGGGTGGTTTGGAGAGGCCTAGGAATAAAAGCGGGCTTCCCCAGTGGCTCAGCAGTAAAGAATGGGCCTGCAGTGAAGGAGACGCAGAAGTGGGTTCGATCCCTCAGTTGGGAAGATCCCCTGGAGGAGGGCATGACAACCCACTCCAGTATTCTCGCTGGGAAAATCCCATGGACAGAGGAGCCTGGTGGGTTATAGTACATGGGGTCACAAAGAGTTGGACATGAATGAAGCAACTGAGCTCTCTCTCTCTCTCTGTCTCTCTCTCTCTCTCTCACACACACACACACACAAATAAACGCAGGAAGAAGGGGTAGAGGATGTAGCCAGACTGCAGAAGTATCACTGTTGCTGAACAGGAATGTGTATATCCAAAGTATATTCAGAGTGGTTTTCAACCCTGGCTGCACATTTGAGTCACATTTGAAACTTCTTAAGGATATAGCTACCTGGTATTCATCCTTGAATATAGTGATTCAGCAGGTTGAGAAACACATCTGTCTTTTAAGAAAGAAACAGTAGGAGATTTTAAAGTCTAAACAGGCTTAAGAACCACTGGTTTAAAAGTATTTTCACATTCATTACTACTTTTGGTTGTCCCATAATCTGTGAGCTAGCTGCTGTTGCTTTCCCCATTTCATGGATAAGAGCACTGAGGCTTGCAGAAAGAAAGTGATTTATTTAAGATTACATAGTGAACAGAAGTCAGAATCTAGTTCTCTATATGCAAACCCAATGTTCTTCCCCTTACCCTACCACATATCCCTGAATGTAACCAGTAGGTGGATTACTGTCTTTAAAAATCCAAGATAGAGAAGGGTGCTTACCATCAATAAGTAGCAACATAATGGGGATTTGGAGAGAAAGTGGGAGCCGATGGCTGGAGGTGAAGTATGGAGGTATTCCTACATGGTGCCAGTTAGGAAGATGGATCAGATAGCATGGAATCTAAAGAGGTGATGAAAACAGCTTTGAGGGGAAAATTTGGAGGAAAGAAGGCATAATTAGCTGTGGGAAGATGAAGATACTTCCATGAAGATGCTTCCATGAACCAGTACTATAATGTGTTTTTGTTTTTTTTTTTTTTGACGTTAAGCATTGATTCCAATTTCTTTTTGGAGAGGGAGAGGTGGAGATTTCTTCTCCATTGGCTCTGCTACCAAGGTGCTTTGTGTTGCCTGGATCTTGTTCATTTTAAGGATTTACAACTTTCCCTTTGATCCTGAGATACTTCTTTATCTTCTGACAAGATCCCCTTTAGCTGTGGGTGTGCAAAACCAGTTTCCATTGCTGTCAACAAAGCACTCCTGATGCTGTTTGAAACAGTGACCACTTAGAGAAGGAAGACTGAGTGTGCAGTTCTCTAAATTAGCAAGCAGACTAATTTGGCATCCTCCTGCCCCATTCTCTATACCCAACCTCTCTACACCTCTCTCTGGTTTCAGCTCTTGTGAAAACCATTGACTTTCTTTTCTTTTCTGGGATGCATGCCTTCCGTTTATTTGCAACGAAGTGACTGTCATCAAGGTTAAATATTGGATACTCAATATTCCTTCCTTCAATCCATTCTTCATTTAATAGCCAGAGTGATTTTCTTCAAAGTGGAAATATGATTGTGGCACTCCCCTACTTTAAACTCTTCAGTGACTTCTTATGCAACTAGGATAATGCTGAGCCCATAAAGTGCTGAAAACACCCCAGGGATGTGTTGTTTACCAGGATTCAACCTCATTTTCCCTTGCCTTTGATAACTATACCCCAACCACACACACATTTTTACAAAAAATATAGGTAGAGTGCTCCAGCTACCACAGGGCATTTGTACATTCTTTTCTTCACTCTAAAAACCCTTCCTTTCCCATTTTACTAGTTAATTTTTTCTTTACACTTCAGAACTCTGTCATTTCATCAGATAGGCCTTGTCTGGTCATTCTAAATTAATCCCAGTTCTTGCTCCCTCTTCTTCATCAATGTCCATTCCCCCTCCCCACCCCCAACTTGCCCCCATCAAGGCATCACAGACATCTCATCTAAAGCACCAATTGCAGTGGCAATCTCACATTTGTTTTTGTGATTCCTCAGATTTGATTAATGTTTAAGCCCCCACTAATCTGTAAATTTTGTGAAATTTGTTTTTTTCAACATTGGGGATTATGTGGATTCTGTTCCACGTCCACAGACAATGCTTGGTACATAACGATAAGAATGAAAATAAGAGAATAACAATAGTAGCTACCATTTCTATACTACGGACTGTTTTAGCTCCTCATGTATATCAAATCCTTTTGTCTTTTTAACAACCTTATGAGGTAGATTCTACCATTATTCCCATTTAAATACAGGGAAGCCGAGCTACAGGGAGGCTATATGACTTTATAAAGGTCACACAGCTAAGAAGTATTAAAGCTAAGACGAAAACCTACTCAATGTGGTTACAAAGTTAGCATTTTAAATTATAATGCTATCTTTCTTTTGTATAAAATAGATGTTCCATAACTCTTTGTTGAATGAAGATATGAATAAAAAAACACATGACTCCAAAAATCTGAAATGAAATTCCAGAGACCTGAGCTCAGTCTCAACTCTGTGCCTGACAACTATGTGTAATTTCAGCTTTGAAGACCTCCATTCCCTCCCTTTGTGTGAACAGGGGAAGTGAGACAGACAAGCATTAAGCATAAACAATCTGAGACTCCAAGCTGGCATGACTTAAAAGGCTACATCTGGATTCAGCTCTTGGGCTTTGAAACCTTAAAATAAAAATGACCAAGGTAGAGAGCTTGTTTCCTAGATCATAAGGGAATTTAGAGCCCCTGAGAGATGGAACAATAAACGGAAAGACCATCTGAATGGAGCATGCATCGTGCTTCCAGACTGAGCAAACAGGAAGTTGTAGGCCTTTCTCTGCCTGTCATTTTAGGTATCGCACGAGGGGGGGATTTAGGGGATAATTATCAACAATCACTTCCTTCTTGAGATATTTGTTATTAGCAGTTGTGAATGCCTGCTGGAGAAACCACTGAGTTAATTTTCCCCTTTCCTGATGTAGTTATACAAAAGTCTCATTGCGTTAATACTTTTGCAATTGTGCTGTAACTGAAGCCTCAGAAAACAGCTCACCAGAGATCCCAAGCCTTGCAAACAAGTCTCGGGAAGCCTGCATGGAAAATGCAGACGTGCTCCTCTGTTGCTAGTTAAGCTGGCTGGGACATTAATGCATGCCTCCTCCAGCATTTTAGACCCAGGCCCCAGGCTCAGGCCATCCCCATCCCCATCCCCATCCCCACCCCCAAAGCTGCCACCAGGGTCCTATGTGCCTCCTAAACACTTGGCTGTGGCACTTGGGACATTTTATTGAGGCAGCTTTACTGGAAGGATCCAATTACAGGGAATGGCATGTTAGATTCAGTGCCCCGGTTAACAATGCTGTGGAGAACACTGAGGTTTCTTTAGTCCTTCCTGGGATGAAAAAAAGATGAATAGAGCTAATGGCAACAGTCCCTTGAGATGGCTGCTACTTCTGGACATGAACACTCCACTGGTTTTTTTTTTTTAACTTTATATTTTTATTCATGTATAAAAAGCAATACATCATAGTTGCAGAAGAAAAGTGTCCAACAATAGGAAGTAGAAAGAGTAAAAAGTAAAGTTCTCCCTTCCTGCCCTTAAAATCCCACATACTTCCCCTGAGGTAAGCACTGTTTTTAGATTGTTGCATATCCTTCCAGATATTTCTTTATTGCATTTAAAACAAAATTATATTATGCTTTAAAAATTTCTGTCTACATTTCCTGCAACTTTGTTTTTTGCCTTAACAATACATCATGGATATTTTCCACATCAATGCATACAAGTCTACTTTATTCTTTCTAACTGATACTTTGCAATTCCTAGTATGTCTATATTACAATTTTTTTAAGCAGTTCCTCTTGTTGATCCATTTTTAGATGCTTCCCAAATTTTGACCACTACAAATAATTCTGTGATGAATATCTAGTTTCTTTAAAAACAGTGTGCACACATAAGAGCGTTTTTGTAGAGTAAATTCCAGAGTGATTATTCAGAGAATTAGATGAAAATGTTACTTCTAGGATGGTCAAGTTAAGATTTCCTCTTGAGCTTGAATAAACCTTCTGAGGGTTTTTTTTTTTTTTTTTAATGTAAATTAAAAAAATAAAATAGTGCTGCAGTCACATGACAGATCCACATATTTACTCTCCTGTTGTAATCCCTCATCCAGCCAGTTCAACTTCAAACCCCACAGATAACCACTGCTAATGCTTTCTTAGGTTTTCCTCCAAATCTTTTAATGCATAAACAAGCAAATATGAGTATGTTTTCTTATTTCTTCCCCCATTTTTACATAAAAGCAATATATTTTATGTACTCTTTTGCTCTTGCTGTTTTCTCTTATTCATACATCCGGTAGGCTTTTCCATATAAATACACAGAAAGCTTTCTCATTACTTAAAAAAAATTACTTTGTTTTTAGAACAATTTTAGGTTTACAGAAAATTTGAATAGAAACTGCTGAGGTACAGAAAGTTTCTATATACCACCCTGCGCCTTCCCACCAGTTTTCCATGTTATCAAATCTTGCATCAGTATGGTAAATTTGTTACAACGGATGAACCAATATTGATACATTATTATTAACAAAAGTCCGTAGTTACATTAGGGTTCACTTTCTGTGTCTTACATATCTGAGTTTTGAAAAATGTCATATATTCATCCTTCACTATCATGCAGAATAGTTTGTGTCCTAAAAATCCCACGTTCACCTAGTTGTCTCACCCTCCCTGGCAACTACTGATCATTTTACTGTCTCTATGGTTTTGCCTTTTTCATAATGTCATATAGTTGGACTCATACAGTGTATAGCCTTTGCAGACCAGCTTCTCTATGTAATGCATATTTCATTCTTCCGTTTTTTTTCATGACTTGATAGCTTTTTTATTTTTAATTGCTGAATAATTCCTATGGGTGCACCACCGTTTATTCACTTATTGAAGGACATCTTGGTTGCTTCCAAGTTTTGGCAACTAGGAATGAAACTTCTATTAGCATTTTTATGCAAGTGTTTGTGTGGACTGAATTTCATACCAAGGAGTACAACTGCTGAATCATATGGTGAGACTGGTTTAGATTTATAAGAAATTGCAAAACCGTTTTACAAAGTGGCTGTAACATTTTGCATCCCCATTAGCAGTGAATGGGAATTCCTTGTCAGCATTTGGGGTTGTTAGTTTTGAGTATTAGCCATTCTAATAGATGTGTACTGGTCTCTCATTGTTTCAACTTGCAGTTCCCTAACGACATATAATGTTGAGCATCTTTTCATATGCTTATTTGCCATCTCTATAACTGCTTTGGTTAAGTGTCTCTTCAGATCTTTCATTTGTTTTTAAATTTGAATGTTTTTCTTATTATTGAGGTGTAACAGTTCTGTATATTTAGGATATAATTCCATTATCAGGTATACTTTGCAAGTATTTTTTCTCAGTCAGTGACTTGCCTTTTCATTTTAATAAATGTCTTTTGCAGAGCAAAAGTTTTAAACTTAAAGTATAGCATCATTTATTGTCCTTCATGAATTGTGCTTTTGATGTTGTATCTAAAAAATCCTCACCAAACTCAATGTCACCTAGATTTTCTCCTATATTTTCATCTGCTGCTGCTGCTGCTAAGTTGCTTCAGTCATGTCCGACTCTGCGACCCCATAGATGGCAGCCCACCAGGCCCCCCGTCCCTGGGATTCTCCAGGCAAGAACACTGGAGTGGGTTGCCTTTTCCTTCTCCAGTGCATGAAAGGGAAAAGTGAACATGAAGTTGCTCAGTTGTGTCTTACTCTTAGTGACCCCATGGACTGTAGCCCACCAGGCTCCCCCGTCCATGGGATTTTCCAGGCAAGAACACTGGAGTGGGTTGCCTTTTCCTTCTCCGATGCATGAAAGTGAAAAGTGAACGTGAAGTTGCTAAGTTGTGTCTGACTCTTAGTGACCCCATGGACTGCAGCCCACCAGGCTCCCCCGTCCATGGGGTTTCCCAGGCAGGAGGACTGGAGTGGGGTGCCGTTGCCTTCTATTTTCATCTAGAAGTTTACATTTAGATTTATGATCCATTTTGTGTTAATTCTTGTGAAAGCTGTAGGGTATGAGTTTAGGTTCATTTCTTTGTATTTGGATGTCTAGTTTTTTCAACATCATTTGTAGAAAAGAATATCATTTAATTATTAAAGTACCTTTGCTTCTTTGTCAAAGATCAATTGACTATACTTGTGTGAGGTTATTTGTTGGCTCTTTATTCTGTTCCATGGTCTATAATTCTATTCTTTTGCCAATCCTATACTGTAGCTTTGCATTTAAGTTTTAAATTTGAGTAGTATCAATCCTCTCAGTTTCTTTTTCTTTAATGTTGGGTTGGCTATTCTGAGTCTTTTTGCCTTTTTATATAAACTTTAGAAATCACTTTGTTGATATCCACAAAGTAATGTGCTTGGACTTTACTGGAATTTCATTAAATCTTTAGATAAATATAAGAAGAATTGACATCTTAACAATGTTCAGTCTTTCTATACATGAACATGCACTATTTCTCCATTTATTTAGATATTTTATGTCTTTCATTAGAGTTTTGGAATTTTCCTTAGATAGTTAATATACATATTTTGTTATATTTATGCCTAAATATTTAATTTTAATAGAGGGCTAATGTAAATGGTGCTATGTTTTAAATTTTAAATTGCTATTGTTCATTGCTGATATTTGAGAAAATAATCGACTTTTATATGTTAACTTTGTGTTGTGCAACCTTGTGTAATCACTTACTAGTTCCTGGAGTTTTTCTGTTGATTCTTTGGAAGTTTCTACATAAACAATCATGTCATATGTGAACAAAAACAATTTTATTTCTTCCTTCCCAATCTATAAACCATTTGTTTCCTTTTCTTGTCATATTGCATTGGCTAGGACTTTTAGTAGCATGTTGAAAAGCAGCAGTGAGAGGGGATGTTATTGCCTTGTTCCCATTTAAGGGAAAGGTATCTGGAAACTCACATTATGTATTATATTAACTGTAGATTTTTTGTAGATGTCTTCTACTTAAGTTGGAGAAATTTCACTCTATTCTTGGTTTGCAGAGCGTTTTTACTGTGAATTGCCTAATGCTTTCTGTTTTGGAAGGTTATTATTGTTGATTCAATTTACTTACATACATAAACACTTCAGATTACCCATTTCATCTTTTATGAGTTTTTATAGAATCTGAATTTCAAGTAATTGGTCCATTTCATCTAAAGTTATCAAATTTGTCAGCACAGAATTACAAAGTGCTCCATATTGTCATTTTAATTTCCATCTATAGTAATGGTCCAGCTTTCATTTCTAATGTTAGTAATTTTTGTTTTCCTTGGTTTGCCTGGCTAGCATTTTTGAATCTTATTGATTTAAATTGTTCTTATTTTATTGTTTTCTATTTTATCAATTTCTGCTCTGATTTTCTGTTTTCTTTGAATTTAATTTGCTTTTCTTTTTGTAGTTTCTAAGATGGAAGCTTATATTATTGATTGTAGATCTTTTCCTCTCTAACATATGCATTCATGTAATACATTTCCCTCTAAACATTGCTTTCACTACATCCACAAATTTTGATAAGTTGTATTTTCATTTAATTCCAAATATTTTAAAATTTCTTTGATCCATGTGTTACTTAGAAGTTTGCTGTTTAATCTTCAAATATCTTTTCCAGTATCTTTCTGTTATTGATTTCTAATTTAATTCCATTGTGGTCTGAGAGTATACTTTGTTTGATTTATATTCTTTTAAATTTGTTAAGGTGTGTTTTATGACCCATAATGTGGTCTGTCTTAGTGAATGTTGCATATGAGCTTGAGTAGAATGTGTATTCTGCCGTTGTTGGGTGAAGTATTCTATAAATGTCAATTAGATCCACTTGATTGATGGTCCTGTTCAGTTCAACTGTATACTCATAGATATTCTGCCTGCTGGATCTGTCAATTACTGAGAGGAGTGTTGAAGTTTCTAAATACAATAGTGGATATGTCTGTTTCTCTTTGCAGTTCTATCAGTTTTCACTTTACACTTTTGACACTCTGTTGTTAGGCACATACACATTAAGGATTATTATATCCTTTGGGGGATATTGACCCCTTTATCATTATTTGATATCCCTTTTGTCTCTGATAATATTGCTTGCTCTGAAGTCCACTTAGTCTGAAATTGGTATAGCTACTCCAGTTTTCCTTTGATTTGTTATCATGGTTTGTCTTTCTCTAGTTCTTTACTCTTATTAGTCTATGTCTTTGTTTCAAGTGGATATCTTTTAGATATCCAAAAAATAAGATAATTAGGTCTTGCTTTGCTTTAATCTACTCCAACAGTCTCTGTCTTTTATTTAGTGTATTTAGACCATTCACACTTAAAATGATTATTGATGTAGTAGGTTTAATATCTATTATATGTATAACTGGTTTGTACTCATTGCCCTTGGTCTTTTTTTGTCTTTTACTTTTCTGCCTCCAACGGTTTTCATTTTCTATGTTCCCATTTTCTTCTCTTAGTATATCCATTATATTCGCTTTTAAAGTTCTTTTAGTGGTTTCTCTAGAGTTTGAAATGTATAATTTACCTAAGTTCACTCATATATGGACACTATACCATGGAAATGTATACCATTTTTATATATATATATTACATGTGTAAGAATTAACTATATTGCTTCATGGGTAATGTGGTTTACCTTGTAACACAGTACTTCCACTACCTCCTTTTTATATTTTATAACATATTGTTACTTATTTATCCGTAAACTGCAGTCATCTAACATATTATTGGCATTACTATTTTGAACAAACTATTACCTGTTAGATGAATAGGAAAAGTGAGATTTTACTTCACCTCCATTTCTTCTCTAATCCTTCCTTCTTTATGTAGGTCAGTGTTTCATATCATTCTTCTCTTTTTGAAGAACTTCTTTTAACATTTCTTGCAAAGGATATGTAATGGTGACAAATTCTCTCAATTTTGTTTGATAAAGTTTTTATTTCTTCACTACTGAAGGATAATTTTGCTGGATACAGAATTCTAAGTTGGTGGTTTTCTCCTTCCAATACTTAAATAACTGTCATATTAGTGACAGTTAATGACCTACTACATCAATAATCATTTTAAGTGTGAATGGTCTAAATACACTAAATAAAAGACAGAGACTGTTGGAGTAGATTAAAGCAAAGCAAGACCTAATTATCTTATTTTTTGGATATCTAAAAGATATCCACTTGAAACAAAGACATAGACTAATAAGAGTAAAGAACTAGAGAAAGACAAACCATGATAACAAATCAAAGGAAAACTGGAGTAGCTATACCAATTTCAGACTAAGTGGACTTCAGAGCAAGCAATATTATCAGAGACAAAAGGGATATCAAATTATGACAGCATATTAATTATGCTGTCATAAATATTGAGTGTTTATATTTTAATATTTGACAAGGATAGATTTCTCTCAGTGCTCTTGAAAGATTCCTCCCTATGTCCACCTTTAAAGTTTTCCTGGCTGTCATTTGTTTTGTATATATAGGAAGATCAAATAAGAATGTTTAATTTCAGACTATCCCCACAAAATCTTGTATTTTTATTGAGATTACACTACATTTCAAATTAGTAAGAATTGTTAAGCCAATAGAACCCTTGTTGAGCAAAAAGAGTTCTAGTGTTTTCCAGTAACCATTGGTTTGATATAAAATATAGTTTATTCCTATCTTATTAAGAGTTTTTCTTAACAATAATGATATTTTTAATGCATTTTTAGTATCTATGGAAATTAGCATCACATTTTTGTGCTTAGATCTGCATTAATGTGATAGATCATATTAACAGATTTCTTAATACTGTAAATTCCTTTTATTGTTAGAATAAACCCCACTTGGTCAGATGCATTATTTTTTAGTGTGCTGTTGGATTATGTTTGATATTTATTTTAAAATCTTGCTTCAATATTCATAAGCAAGATTGGTCTGTAGTTTTCTTATTTGTGTAGGTGTGTGCATGTCTGTAAGTGCACACATTCAATCTTTGCCAGGTTATTGTTTCATTTTAGGTACTATTGGAATTAATTTGCTTTATGAGATTGGAAAAATTTCCCTATGAAATCATTTGGATATGTAGATAAGGAGGAGAGGGGGAAATGGGTATAGTCAAACTATGTTTGTTATGTCTTCTTTGGAAATCAGACTGTTTATTATATTTTCTGTTCCTTCTGGAGGCTGTTTGGTAAAATACAAACAACCAGTGGTTTCGGTAAAATGTTTGGTAAAATACAAACATTGGTGAGCTCTTTACCACTAGCACCACCTGGAAAGCCCTGTGCCTTTCATAGTTTTATTTGTAAAAAAAAACTTTTTTTTTTCTTGATTAGATTAGGTCATTTATCTTTTACTTTAAAAAATAACCAGCTTTTCAAAGGTCAAACACATATTTATACTCTTCAAGTAAGAAAAAAAGGATATGAAAAAGGTACATACATATATATTCATTTGAGTAAAAGAAAGACAGGAAGCATAAGATAGAAACTAATGAGACTGGTTAGTTGCAGGGTGGTAATGGAATGGAAATAACGAAGCGATGAGAACAGAGTGGGAGGAGTGAATGGGAGGCGCACTACTCCATATCTGTGTGTTGTATAGAGCTCATGCTTAGAACCATGGCAAAGTTCACATACTGGAAAACAATTAATATCCACCAGGATATGAGTGCAATCCAAAATAGAACATAAAAATCATGAATGAACCCAACTACAGATGAATCAAGTAACTACACTGAAAGGGATAGAGAAGAAAAAACTAACCTAAGCAACCCTTGAAACAGCATTTTGACTGTATACCATAAGGGTAAAGACAAAAACAGCTATACACAAAAATTGCCCTAGCTACTGAAATTGAATTTATGGGGCTATGGTGAACAATGCTGAAACCATGTATATACTAAAATTAAACAAATCAATACATCTATTACAGATAATAAAAGCAAGTTTCTTACTTTCAGAGAAACAAGTTAAAGATAAAGGAAAGGAGAGGACTAGAATGGGCTCTGTGGTATTAGATTAGAATAAGAAATAGCAAAATGAACTCTTAGTTTTTAATGAATACAAATAGATACAGAAATAAATATAGATGTGCGTGTATGCCCGAGTTAGTATACATGTGTATGCTTCCTAGCTGTGTCCACAGAGAGGGGCTAGACACTCCAGTAGCAATGAACACACCTGGCACTCAGGTTATGGTTTCTATAGGTCATTTTCCAATAGCAGGAATCAGGATTCCTTTAGCAGCGACACTAATAAGATGAACCTGGAAAATATTCTGGCTGCAGAAGTAAGGAAATATTTTTTAAATGACAGGGATGTGTTCAAAAGAACACTGAAGACAACTTGAAGAAGCTCCAGAATCTCCAAAATTAAAGACAATTTCGGCAAGAAAATTATTAGTAGATTGCGTTATAACATGTAGAATAAAGCAAATAATATTTTGCTGAATTTACTTTATCACATACCTATCTATCACTCAATCCATTCTTCAATCCATCTCATTTTTGATCCATTAAAAATTAGTAGACATCAGATAGCCTGTCCCTCAAATACTTCATTCAGCATGCATATTATTAACTAGAGCTTAATATTTTTTTACAGTTCCTTTTGAGGTAAGATTTACATTTTATACATATAAACATACAGTTATATTTTGTTGGTATTGTTCAATGTCTCCTGCTGCTGAATATTGAAGTGGAAAAATCTGGGATCATTTTCTTTCATCTTATGAGTGACTTAATCTTTTTTATTGACTCCAGAGGATTCTTTGTCTTTAAAATTCAAGAATTTCCCAGATACAATTACTATTTACCTTCCTATATCAATTTTTTTCTTGGAACATGGTGTCATCTTTCAGTGGGCAAATTCAAGTCATCCTTTTAAAAATAAATTATTTCTTAAATTGTATTTTCCATTATGTGTTCTGGTCCATTATTTTTTGTTTTATTTAGCACTGACTCCAATTATATGATTGCTGCATCTTCTATATGTATCTTTTAGTCATTGATCCTTTTAAGCTCTTTATTCCATATTTTTTGCCTTTTTAAATTGCTGTCTACTATTTGTCTTATTGAATATTCAACAGTGTCTATTATTTCATATGTTCATTCAATATTGGATGATTTTGATTTAAATTGTTTTTATATTTCTTAGTGAGTTCTGCCATTTTTTATCACCTATCCATCCACCATCACCTATTTCATCTCACCATGCATTATTCGAGGCTCCGCGTCTATGCTTTATAATACTCCTTCGTAGGCATGGTTGCTTCACTATTGTTTTCAACTTCATGATATGATATCTGACCAGTTTTCTAGAAAGTATTGTATATCTCTTGGTGAATGTTGATGGTCTTCTCTACATTTTTTCCTTTATTATACTTGAATCAATGCTGTGCTCCTTCCATTTTTATTATTCAGCATTACATCATTTGCATGTCCCTTGGCTAAATATTTGAAGAGGTTCAGAGTGGGGATATTAGACAGTCCTCAAAGTCTGGGACTATGCTTTATATCTCTCTCAATCTGTAAGTCTCCACAAATAGGAGCAAACCCTTAAACAGGAGTGTTAAAGATGATTAGGCATGATGGAAAAAAGAAAAAGATGTTTTTCCTGAATATGTTTACACAGGGTAGATTTGATAACTGTGTTGCTTTTGCTATTGATAATATGTCTTCAGTTAACGTAAGGAGTGGAGGACAGTTTTATTACTTTAAGGTGCCTGGGCTCTTTTTGTGTATATCTAACACTGTGATTTGCCTTTAGTAGGTACACAATAGCTGTTTGCATATTTGAATTCTTGGGTAGGATGGATTATAATAGGAGGAAAAAGTCAAACCAAAGCTGTTTCCTTAAACCATATCGATCATCCTCATGAGCATGTGAGCAAAGAGCTCTTGCATATTAAGATCCTATGGTAGGCACTTGTATAATTTAACGAAAAAGACAGAGATCCTGTGCTCTAGCTAGTTACAGAGAACTCAAAGTAATGTTGGCTAGTTTCTCAGCTTCAGACCTTAGGTTCTTTTTCTCTGTATCTTAGAATCCCCTCTTATGACCTAGAATCTACTTATTTGAGTGGGTGACGCGTACACTCTTGGGTCCCTGAACTGTTACTATTGTTTATTATACATTTAATTAATTAACTGTGTGTTTATACTAAAGGACTCATTCTGCAAGCAGGTTTAGTTTTTAATGATAAAAATTCAATTGAAGTGGGTGAATTTCTGGATCTTTTTGTTCTGCCCCCTCACTCAATTGTCATTTACTCCTGTAATAATCATGATGTGTCTCCGTGTTTGATGTGGCATCTTACTTTGTGATTTTTTTTCAATACAGAAGTAAATTCTCTTATTTAAATACATAAGTCATGTCTTTGCGGTATATCTTCCTTTTCTTTATTCAAAGATGAAGAACACAAGTGAATAACCAGACACCAGCTGTTTTTAGCTTTCCCCCAAGATTCAAAATCTTACCTGCAGTGTGAAGAGACAGAAGTATCTTGGTCTGTAGCTGAGACGGTTACTGAAGCTATCATGTGCTGACACTGTAAACATCCCCAGTTACAGTATTTGTTGATGCAAAGAGTAAAGAAACATACTGGGAGTGCTAGCATAATCAAAAATCTCTCTGATTCATGCACTGGGGGTGTCAGATATCTGTTTCTTAAGGGAACGGATGTTTATGGACTGAGGGAGTGTGCCTTTTTATTTATATGATGGATTTGGGGTCTTGAGATGTGTGTATACTTAATATTATGATAAGAAGGGATCTGATAAGACAAAGACTTCTTATTATGTTAAGGCAACACCAGTTTTGCTGGAGAAGGGCAGGAAGGTACAGTTGGACAATGTGGCTCATTTGGTTAAGTGTCCGTGTCAATACTCAGTGGCATATTTGCAGGCAACTGGTTTAAAAGTAAAATCTGACTTGTCCATTTAAAAAGGGTGATGGCGGTGAGAAAATAGATCTTTAGAAATTAAATCTGCTTAATAAGACTTAACAGAATTAAAAATAATAGCAATGCAGTTTCACAGACTGACTTTATTGCTAAACAAACACCAAAGCGTCTTTCAATTTTCCAAATGCAGGGACTAGTTTCAAAAGATGGATTCATGTTACCCTGGAAAGTTCCCAACCAAATAATGTCTCTTTATTGGAAGCAAATGAAGAAAAAAGAGGATCTGTGGGGGAGTGGGAGCTACATAAATATATTAAAGCATAAACTCAGGAGTTCAGATAGGGATACGTGGGAGGAATAGGTGCCCTGGCTTTGGGTGGAGAGAAACTGTGACTAGAAATATTTATCTGATAGGGTAGCCTTATTAGTGAGTTAGATGATGATAGAGAAAAGCTTGAGAATTCAGCCAGGATTGAATTTAAACAAGTTTTTCTGCACTCTGGGGAGCTGGAAGACCTTGGAGTTTAGTTGTCCAGCAGGGAAGGCAGGAGTGGGATTTGGTGAAGAAGCAGAATGCAGTTTCTGACAATTTAGGTTCCAGAAGCCTGAAGCCTTAGGTATTGGTTGTGACTGTGCTCTTTAGTACAGGTGTGACTTTGGACAAGTGACCCAGTCTCTGATTTATTTTCTTATCTCTAAACAGGGATAAAATCAGTATTTATTTTATAAAGCTTGGGGGAGATAAGCAGTGCTAGTACATACAAAGCATTTAGCAAATTGCTGAACATTCAGGTAGGATACATAAATGTAAGCTGCTTTGATATTATATTGCAATGATAATAATGACAATAACAATAATAAACAACATCAGCTGCCACCCGGATTTAAGTCTGAGTCTTCCTTGTTTAAAATAACTAATGCAACCAACAGCTTTCTCTTGCATATCCACTAATTGTTCCATCAGTCTATTCTTTGAAATACTTTCCCCACTTCTCAGTCCCCCAAATAGGGCTCATAGCAAGACACTTGTACTGAAAGCATGCATCTATTCATCTGTCAGTTACTTATTCATTCAATAAGCATTTATTGAGAAGCCACTGTTTGGCAGACATTGTTGGGAGCCAGGGATACACATGATGGTTAAAAAGGCAGATTCTTCCATTCTGGAAATTTAAGACCTAGTAGGGGGCTGTACATATTAAACAGATTAATTGAGCTAAGGTTTGGGTGTTTGAGAGGAGACTGGGGTTTGGGCAATGGCTTTCTGGAAGAAGTATTTAAGTTGAAACTTAGAAGAGAAGCAGGAGTCACTCAGTTGAAGGGGATCAGGAATGGATAAGAACAGGGAAAACTATTCCAAAAAGGAAGAGTCTGTGCAGAGGCAAGAATTTGTGAAAGAGAAGAGAATGCTATCCAGCGTGTGCCTGGATAAGGGATGTGAAGAGAAGGGTGTCCAGAGATAAGAGATGGGTTGGCATTAGATATGAAGGGGTTTGCTAAAACACCTTCAGAGAGTATTTATTTTATCCTGAGGGCAATGAGATTGGAAAATAGAAAAATCTTCACATGTCCATGAAAACACTGGTATGCAATTTTTTCCTGCCATTTTCACTTTAGTTATTCCAGTTCATCTTCATAACAGGTCTAAGAGGCAGAGGAGGGCAGGCATCTCTCCCCTTCTGTAGCCAAGGAAACAGTGTCAGACTCATATCCTCCCAGGTCACTGCCAAGTCCCATTTTGTAAGACTGCCTGACGATAAAAAGCACCTTTCCCTTTACCTCCTGATACGCTCTTTCTCTAAATTTAATTGATGGGATGTTGATGCTGAGATATTGTTCAAGGAGAACACTTTATAGAGTAAGGCAAGCCCTTTAGGAAGGAAGGTGACCTGATACAGGCCCCTACAGCTCCCAAATCACTTGATTCCGTGGAGCTCCACATGCCTTGGCCTGCCTTCTCCATTTGGAAGCTCTGGCTGGGGCTGTTCTTGAAACCCATTGAGGAAACTGTGTGAGGTTATCTCCATTATTCCCTCACATCTTCCTCCCTTGGCACAAGGAAGCTGTTAAAATGAATTGGAATTTGAAAAAGGTCCAAGTGTAGCCATGCATCAATCACAGATATTTGAGCGGGTCCCAAAGCACAGAAAACAAGCAATATTTAATCAGAGATTCATGGGTCCCCACAGGCCCAGGTTACCATACATTCATACACATACACACAAACGAACAAAAACAAACAAATATTAAAAACAGGGCTCTGGCCAGCTTGGAATTTTTCCAGCCAAGAAGATACTCTTCATTTTTCTCACCATCTTAGTGATTTCTTTCTCCCTTGTTTTTTTTATCCTTATGAAAAGCTAGTGGATTCATGAACAAGGGTAAAATCCTGACAACCGAGAGAGAGAGAATGAATAGGACATAATTGTTATAAAAGGCAACTGTTTATTTTTCTTCTTTAAATGACAAGCTTTTAGGAAGGAGGATACTACACTATTTACCTAGAAGCAGAGAACGAGGACTTTGCTTTCAGATGAAATAAATCAGCGGGGTAACTATATAAGCTGTTGTTTACTTTTGAAAAATTATTTGTATTTTGAAATGATTTCAGACTTGCAGAAGAGCTGCAAAGAAAACATAGTACCTATAACCTTCACATAGTATACACTTATGCTAACAGCTTATGTAACTAACAAATTAATTTTGGTACAATGTTATTAAACTAAAGAACTTACTTGAATTTCACTAGTTTTTCCACTAATGTCCCATTTCTGTCCCAGGATTATGTTTAGTTTTATGTTTGCATTTTATGCTTCCTTAGTCATTTCTGATCTGTGACAGTTCTTCTGTCTTGCCTAGTCTTTCATGACCTTGACACATTTGAAGAGTACTTGCTAATTATTTTGTAGAATGTTGTGCAATTTAAATTTGTCTGTTGTTTTCTCTTGGTTATGCTATAGTTATATATTGTTGGGAAGAATGCAACAGAGGTGGTGTGCCCTTCTTCAGGCACATGTTAAGGGGTACATGGTGTTGATAAATGTTACTTAACCTTGACTACTTGTCTAACATCCAGCACCTGGCTGGCCTCCTAGACTTTCCACAAAAAGTTACCATTTTCCTTTTTGAAATTACTAATTATTTTGAGAAGATAATTTGGAATTGTGTATGTACTCTGTTTCTGCCTAAACTTTCACCAACTCAGGCATCCTTTAGTGGACTTCACCTGCAGCAATTCTTACTATAATATGATAGTCTAATAGTGATACTCTGTTTCTTTGATTCTTTTTATGTGCATTCTTAGAATTCTTCTATAAGGAGGGATTGTCACTTCACTTATTCAGTATTAACTTGTGGACTTTTTTGCTCTTTGGATTATAATTCAGTATCATGGCTCTTTATTCTGTTGTTTGATTGCTCAAGCAATTGGGCCACTGGCAGCATTTCCATATTGGCTGCCTGCCATTTCCATATGCTGTCTTTTTTCTGTCCTTTTTTTTTTTTTTTCAAGATTTTCTTACTTTCTGGCACCACATGGTACTCCAGACTCATGGTACACATGCTCACTCCCCTAGCCCAGAAAACTACCAGTTGTCCAGAAGCTAGCTCCTTTTATTGGAGAAAGTAATTAAAATTCTGAAAGAGATGGGAATACCAGACCACCTGACCTGCCTCTTGAGAAACCTGTATGCAGGTCAGGAAGCAACAGTTAGAACTGGAACAACAGACTGGTTCCAAATAGGAAAAGGAGTACATCAAGGCTGAATATTGTCACCCTGCTTATTTAACTTATATGCAGAGTACATCATAAGAAACTCTGGGCTGGATGAAGCACAAGCTGGAATCAAGATTGCTGGGAAAAATATCAATAACCTCAGATATGCAGATGACACCACCCTTATGGCAGAAAGTGAAGAACTAAAGAGCCTCTTGATGAAAGTGAAAGAGGAGAGTGAAAAAGTTGGCTTAAAGCTGAGCATTCAGAAAACTAAGATCATGGCATCTGGTCCCATCACTTCCTGGCAAATAAATGGGGAAACAGTGGAAATAGTGGCTGACTTTATCTTTTTGGGCTCCAAAATCACCACAGATGGTGATTGCAGCCATGAAATTAAAAGATGCTTACTCCTTGGAAGGAACGTTATGACCAACCTAGATAGCATATTAAAAAGCGGAGACATTAGTTCGTCAACAAAGGTCCGTCTAGTCAAGGCTATGGTTTTTCCATTGGTCATGTATGGATGTGAGAGTTGGACTATAAAGAAAGCTGAGCGCCGAAGAATTGATGCTTTTGAACTGTGGTGTTGGAGAAGACTCTTGAGAGTCCTTTGGACTGAAAGAAGATCCAACCAGTCCATCCTAAAGGAGATCAGTCCTGGGTGTTCATTGGAAGGACTGATGTTGAAGCTGAAACTCCAATACTTTGGCCACCTGATGCAAAGAGCTGACTTATTTGAAAAGACCCTGATGCTGGGAAAGATTGAGGGCAGGAGGAGAAGGGGACGACAGAGGATGAGATGGTTGGATGGCATCCCTGACTCAATGGACATGGGTTTGGGTGGACTCCGGGAGTTTGTGACGGACAGGGAGGCCTGGCGTGCTGTGGTTCATGGGGTCACAAAGAGTTGGACACGACTGAGCGACTGAACTGAACTGAATAGATACATAGTGATATCTCATTGTGGGCTTTAAGTTGCACTTCTTTTATGATTAGTAATGTTTGGCATCTTTTAACATGTGTATCATCTATATATCTCCTTTGTTAAAGTGTCTGCTCAGATCTATTGCTCACATTTTAAATTAGCTTGTTTTCTTTTTATTGAGTTTTAAAAGTTCTTTGCATATTCTGGGTACATGTCCTTTGTCTGTAACCTGATTTTCAGACAAGCCTAATCTGTGGCTTGTCTTTCATTCTTTTGATAGTCTCTGTCACAAAGCAAAAGCTTTTGATTTTAATTCAGTCCAACTTATTTTTCTCTTTTATGGATCATGCTTTTGTTGCCATATCTGAAAACTTTTGCCTAACCAAAGATCACCTATATTTTCTTCTATGTTTTCTAAAAGAGTTTTATAGCTTTATAGTTTTTGTGGACATGATCCATTTTAGTTAATTTTTGTGTAAGGTGTGAGAAATAGGTCAAAGCACTTTTGGCATATGCATATCTACTTATTTAAGCAATATTGTTGAAACTACTATACTTACTCTGTTTAAGTGCCTTTGCGACTTTGTCAATAATCACTTTATTCTACATGTATGGTTTATCCCTAGACTCTCTCATTTGTTCTTTGATCTACATATTGATCTGTCATTTCACTAATACTACATGGTCTTGATTTATAGTACCTTTATGTCTTAAAAATGGGTAATATGAATCCTCGAATGCCATTCTTCTTTTTCAAAAATATTTTGTGTTCTAGTTCTTTTACTTCTTACACACATTTTAGAGTTTAGAATTATAGAATCAGCTATCATTTTTAGCTGATTAGATAATTTAGGAATTATCTAAAAATTTAAGATTAGATAATTCCTAAAAGTCTGCTTGGATTTTGATAGGGATTGCAGTGAATCTATTGATCAAACTGGAGAGAATTCACATCAATTAACAATATTTTCTTTTTCTAATAAGTTCACAATTTATATTATTTTTACTTAAGTGTTTGGTAAGTTGCCAGTGCAATAATTTTAGCCAAGAGTTGTTGTTGTTTTTTTGAAAGGTTTTAGACTATAAATTCGTTTTCTTTAATAGGCATAGGATTTTCAGGTTATCTGTTTCTTTCTGGGTTAATTTTGATAATTTATGACTTTAAGGAATTGATCCCTTTGAAATTTATGGGTGTGGAAGGTTTTTTTTTTGGTTTCTTTTGCAGTATTCTCTTGTTAATTTTGTAATGTTAGTAAGTTACACTGTGATAATCCCTCTGTTGTTCCTGATGTTGGTAATTTGGGGTTTTCTTTTGGTTAATACGGCCAAAGATTTATGATTTTTTTTAATCTTTTCAAAGAAACAAATTTTTATTGCATTGATATTCTCTATCATTTTTCTGTTTTAAATTTCAATAAGTTTTGCTCTCACTTTTATTTCCTTCTTTGGTTCACTTTGAATATAGTTTACTCTTTTTCTAGCTTCTTAAAGTGGAGACTGAGATTAATAATTTATATCTTCTTTTCTTATATTAGCACTGAATGCTATTAATTGCCCTTTAAGTACTGCTTTAGTTGCCCATGTTTTGTTGTTTGATATAGTTCAAAATATTTTAAAAGTTTGAGACTTCCGCTTTGATCTATGGGTTATTTAAAAGTGTATTTTCTAATTTCCAAAAATTGGAGCATTTTCCAGAAATTCTCTTTCTTTTTTTTTTTTTTTTTTTTTTAATGATTTTTAGTTTAGGTTTGTTATCTGAGAACATAAATAGTGTTTCTATTTTTTAGTTTGTTAAGGTTTCTTTTATGGTTCCAGATATGGTCTATGTTAGTGAGTGTTCCAGGAGCAACTGAAAAAAAGTTGTATTTTGTTTCTTTTGGATAAAATATTGTATATAAACGTCAGTTAAGTCTTCTGTTCTTGTTTAGAATTCCACTTTATTCCTTAGATTAATTTATTAGTATATACTTCAGATTCTTTTTTTTGTGTGTGTGCGCTTTTTTTTTTTTTTAAATAAATGTATTTATTTTAGTTGGGGGCTAATTACTTTACAATATTGTAGTAGTTTTTGCCATACATTGACATGAATCAGCCATGGGTTTACATGTGTTCCCCATCCTGAACCCTCCTCCCACCTCCCTCCCCATCCCATCCCTCTGGGTCATCCCAATGCCCCAGCCCTGAGCATTTGTCTCATGCATAGAACATGGAATGGTGTTCTGTTTCACATATGATAATATACATGTTTCAATGCTATTGTCTCAGAACGTCCCACCCTCCCCTTCTCCCTCAGAGTCCATAAGACTGTTCTATGCATCTGTGTCTCTTATTCTGTCTCACATATAGGATTATTGTTACCATCTTTCAAATTCCATATATATGCATTAGTATACTGTATTGGTGTTTTTCTTTCTGGCTTCACTCTGTATAATGAGCTCCAGTTTCATCCATCTCAATAGAATTAATATATTAATATATTAATTGTATTTTTTTTAATGGCTGAGTAATATTCCATTGTGTATATGTACCACAGCTTCCTTATCCATTCATCTGCTGATGGACATCTAGGTGGCTTCCATGTCCTGGCTATTGTAAACAGTGCTGCGATGAACATTGGGGTACACATGTCTCTTTCAATTCTGGTTTCCTCAGTGTGTATGCCCAGCAGTGGGATTGCTGGGTCATATGGCAGTTCTATTCCCAGTTTTTTAAGGAATCTCCACACTCTTCTCCATAGTGGCTGTACTAGTTTGCATTCCCACCAACAGTGTAAGAGGGTTCCCTTTTCTCCACACCCTCTCCAGCATTTATTGCTTGTAGACTTTTGGATAGCAGCCATTCTGACTGGTGTGTAATGGTACCTGATTGTGGTTTTGATTTGCATTTCTCTAATAATGAGTGATGTTGAGCATCTTTTCATGTGTTTGTTAGCCATCTGTATGTCTTCTTTGGAGAAATGTCTGTTTGGTTCTTTGGCCCATTTTTTGATTGGGTCGTTTATTTTTCTGGAATTCAGCTGCAGGAGTTGCTTGTATATTTTTGAGATTAATTGTTTGTCTGTTGCTTCGTTTGCTATTATTTTCTCCCATTCTGAAGGCTGTCTTTTCACCTTGCTCATAGTTTCCTTTGTTGTGCAAAAGCTTTTAATTTTAATTAGGTCCCATTTGTTTATTTTTGCTTTTATTTCCAATATTCTGGGAGGTGGGTCATTGAGGATCCTGCTGTGATTTATGTAGGAAAGTGTTTTGCCTATGTTTTCCTCTAGGAGTTTTATAGTTTCTGGTCTTACGTTTAGATCTTTAATCCATTTTGAGTTTATTTTTGTGTATGGTGTTAGGAAGTGTTCTAGTTTCATTCTTTTACAAGTGGTTGACCAGTTTTCCCAGCACCACTTGTTAAAGAGATTGTCTTTTCTCCATTATATACTCTTGCCTCCTTTGTCGAAGATAAGGTGTCCATAGGTGCGTGAGTTTATCTCTAGGCTTTCTATTTTGTTCCATTGATCTATATTTCTATCTTTGTGCCAGTACCACACTGTCTTGATGACTGTGGCTTTGTAGTAGAGCTTGAAGTCAGGCAGGTTGATTCCTCCAGTTCCATTCTTCTTTCTCAAGATTGCTTTGGCTGTTAGAAGTTTCTTATATTTCCATACAAATTGTGAAATGATTTGTTCTAGTTCTGTGAAAAATACCATTGGTAGCTTGATAGGGATTGCATTGATTCTATAAGTTGCTTTGGGTAGTATACTCATTTTCACTATATTAATTCTTCCAATCCATGAACATGGTATATTTCTCCATCTGTTTGTGTCCTCTTTGATTTCTTTCATCAGTGTTTTATAGTTTTCTATATATAAGTCTTTTGTTTCTTTAGGTAGAAATATTCCTAAGTATTTTATTCTTTTTGTTGCAATGATGAGTGGTATTGTTTCCTTAATTTCTCTTTCTGTTTTCTCATTATTGGTGTATAGGAATGCAAGGGATTTCTGTGTGTTAATTTTATATCCTGCAACTTTACTATTTCATTGATTAGCTCTAGTAGTTTTCTGGTAGAATCTTTAGGGTTTTCTATGTAGAGGATCATGTCATCTGCAAACAGTGAGAGTTTTACTTCTTCCTTTACTTCAGATTCTTTTTCTGTAGTATTTGTGTGGCACTGTATTTTTCCATCTTTTATTTTTAATCTGTTTAGGTCTTTATGTTCAAAGTAGGTTTTTTTGTAGAAATAATGAGTTGGGTCTTACTTTTTAAAATCCAGTATGGCAATCTCTATCTTTTAATTGCTGTGTTTAGACTATGGACATATAATATTATCATTTCTGTGACTGGGTTAAAATCTATCATTGCTATCTGTTTTCTATTCTTTCCTTCAGTTCTTTGTTTTTTCCCTCCCTTTTTAAACACCTTTTGTGTTGTTAATTAAGCATCTTTTAATGATTTCATTTTACCTCCTATGTTGATTCATTATACTACCTTTTAAAAATAATTTTAGTGGCTACCTGATAGTTTAAAATATACATTTTTCCTTAGAGTCTAGCTTCAAATAAAACATCATTTCATGCATTCTACAAGTAACTTTTAACAATATATTCATTCAATCATTTGTGACTTACATATACTATAAATGCACAACGTAGTCCTACTATTTTTACTTGAAAAATTATCTTTTAGAAAAATTATTAATAAAAATAATACAATTGTATTCAATTTTACCTTCATTTGTTCCATTTCAGCAGTCATCATTTCTTTGTTTAGATCCAAGTTTCAGTCTAATATCATACTTTTTCTGTCTAAGTGTTAGTTGCTCAGTCGTGTCTGACTCTTGATGACTCCATGTACTGTAACCCATCAGGCCCCTCTGTCTATGGAATTCTTCAGGCAAGAATACTGGAGTGGGTAGCTATTCCCTTCTCCAGGGGATCTTTCTGACCCAGGGGTCGAACCTGGGTCTCTTGTATTGCAGGCAGATTCTTTACCATCTGAGCCACCTTTTCTGTCTAAAAGTGCACCTTTTCTGCACTTATTCTTCTTACTTTATTGTGGTATAATTGACAATCAGAATTGTATATATTTGAAATTTCACAAGGTGAAACATCAGCAAGATGACAGATTAGGAAGTTCAAACACTTGTGTCTTCCATGGAAACAGCTAAAACAACAGATAACTGCAGACTGATTTAAAAAATAGCTTTGGAAGATCTCAGAACTACAGTGAAGAAGAGCAGTAACCCTGGGGAGTATGATAACAGAGGATTGCAGCATAGAGAAGAATAGGAAACATTTTACCAGCTTCATTCCAACCGACAGTCTAGAGCAGTTCAGTGACAAGAGGGGTCCCCTCAGAGGGATTTCATCCTATGGGGAAATGAGAACAGAAGGACGTGCAGAAATCCTTGTCACCTTCATGGACATTTACAGCCTTTGCTACTGAGGATTCCTGAAGTCTTCACTGATGCTGAACTCAACTGATGGAGATACCTAGAGTCTCTGCCACTGCATTTCCTCCCTGGGTCTGGAGCTGTTGCTATGGTGAAACCTTAGAAGCCTGAGTTGCTGCTTCTCCTTGCTCTCCTTGACTGGCACTACATTGCCTTGCTACCTAGTGAACTGGAGCTGCCACTAGCCTGTGCCCTACATCCTGGATCCCAAGTCATGCTTTGACCTTCCATCACTAGGGCTATGCAGTTGGAACTCTGTATCTGCACTGAAGGTCCTGAGTTGCAGATCTGGAACATGTCTTCATCAGGGCTGTAGTGTTGCTGCTCAGCAGTCCTGGGGCCTGAGTCCGGACTTTGACCTGCCATTCTCTGGGCATGTACCATTGCTGTATCCTGCACTACTCTCTATGTCACCTCGATGAGCAACCCAGATCCCAGTTCCATGGATGATCTGCATATGCTTACACTTCAAACACTGGCACTGCTAATGTCATCTGCACCTGTGCTGCAGGCTCCAGATGCCATGGTAAATCCATCTGGATTTCTCGCCTTGAGTCTCACATGGGGGCCTGAGTTCTTCTAAATGTGAAATAACTCTATTGTTTTATCCCTTGCAATACTCTAAAAGGGATCCAAAGGTGTAATTGTACTATTCTAGTGCCCTAAGGCACAGACACTTAGCCTTAGCATCGGAACCAGTTAACTGGGCCCTCAAACAACCTAGCTGAGATCTGAGGCTGGAGCACTTCTGCTCTGTGCTCTTGTTTCTCCATCCTTTAGAATCGTCATGTTTCAGGCTTGGAGGAAATCATAAAGACCAAGCATTCAATAGCTCTCAACTTTCATTCTTAATGCAACAAAAGGAAGAATAATGTAGACAAAGATAAGAATCTCCCATTGATGTAGGTCAGTCAAGTTTACTCAACTACAAAGATAATTTGCTTTGTGGGGTATGTGCAATTATCTTCTTTCAGTTCCCTTAGTTATTTTTTATGTAAGAATACTGGCGTGAGTTATTATTTCCTTCTCCAGGGGATCTTCCTGACCCAGAGATTGAACCTGGCTCTCTTGCTTTGCAGGTGGATTCTTCACCGTCAGAGCCACCAGCGAAGCCCTAGCTATTCTATACTTGTCCAATAGGTTTTTATTGTAGTCAATGAACTGATTTAATTTATATATTTAAAAAAATAATTGCATATATTGTTCTATATTTTTAGTAACAAATTACCTGTGGTGACCACAACTGTGAATCAGAAAGTAAAGTTTAAAACTTCTGTACCTGGTCTAACCCTTCATCTGACTTTTGAGATCCTACATTTCTGTCAAATTTATTCATGTTGGACTTGCACACCTCTAGTGGCAGAGGATCTGATTTGCTTCTGCCTGAGGGAACTCCAAAAATTAGTAAGCTCAGTCTGGATGGAGCTGAAATATCTCTCTGAAATGTTTCCCTACCAGTTTTATTGTATATTCTTAGGCCATGTAGGAGGTGTCTGTGAAGAGGTCACAACAGATGGCAGACCTTTGGCTTCTTCCTTGTGGTCTTGGCCAAACCTGTGATGGCACCACTAGACTTGGTGTAGTCATTCTGGATAACAGGGAATTCTGCTTGATGATTAGGGCTGGTTAGCATTCTTGAAGCAGAGATGAAAGCATTTTGAAGAATGTCCAACCAGGAGAAGCATGTGGAGAAACTGGAGGTGAGGAAAACTCAGAGAAGATGCTCTTTGCCCTCTCTAAACATCAGTGAATACCAGTCTCACCTAAAGGAGCAGTAGAGTCTAAGAAAGGGAATTTATCTCTGTAGAAATGAATCCTGATCCACAGTATGAGGGCCAGTAGTTATTTTCTGGACACAGCAAGAGTTTATAAATGAAATAAGTGTTCAAGAATCTGGATTTCAGGAAGAGAATGACTGGGTTTGCATCAAAGCTCTGCCAAGCCATCTTGGACAAATTGTTCAAGCTCTAAAGATTAGCTTCTTCATCTGCATATTTTGGAAAATAATAACACTAAGTCATAGGGTTACTATGAGATTAAATGTGATAAGTTATGTAAAGGGTCACTAAAGAGCATTATTATTTATACTTAAAAATTTACATTCAAGTTAAAAGAGGTAATATTGGTAAAAAAAAATTCGGGGTTAAGATAGCACACTTATTTGTTGCATAAATTAAAAATTTATCCAAATTGAAAATCAAACTGATTAAATGGCCTCCCCCTACTCTTTTTGTTCCCCTCTTAACTGATGTTTAGAAGCAGAGGATAGCTTTGCTAATCTCATCTCGGCAACTCTTTTCAAAGACTGTAGACTACTATGGAAATATTGCATTTAAAACTATGAGCTTAATGATAAGCGCCGTCATGACTCTGCTGCTTGTACCTTTCTATTCATGGGCATTCAGATGTATTAAGACATTTCCTCTCTGATGGTACATACACAATCTTTGAAATGCCTTGATTCAACTACTTGGATTAGGGATTCTGTGCAGACATAGCCAGTATTGTTGCTGGAGGGAAAATAAGAAGAGGCCAAAGTGAGAATAATCACAGGTGGCTCAGATGGTAAAGAATCTGCCTGCAATGTGGGAGACCCAGGTTCAGTCCCTGGGTCAGGAAGATCCCCTGGAGAAGGGCGTGGCAACCCACTCCAGTATTCTTGCCCGGAGAATTCCATAGACAGAGGACCCTGGTGGGTTCCAGTCCATGGAGTCACAAAGAGTCAGACACAACTGAGCGACTAACACACACAATAAACATATGTTCCAATAAAATACATGCTCCGTGATACTGTCTTTCAAACTTTAACTGGATGGGCCAAAACGGTGTCTCACTGCTTGATTTAACTGAAGTTGAACATTTTGTAATATATTAATAAGCAAAAGTATTTTTTTATTGTGAAATTTCTGTTCATGTCTTCTGCCCGTTTTCTATTGGATTGTATGTGTCCTACTTAAATTGGGCTGCTTTATTGTTATTGTGCTATTTTTTAACATTATTTGTATTGTTTTGTAGAAAAAATCTTTACATGCCATGAAATGATCACGTTTACATGAATGTTTTATATTTTATATAATTTAAGTAATGACAGTTTCTAAAATATAAATCAGGGAATTATCAATATATCTTTAAGTTCTGGAAAACGATTTCTGTGTGTGTATGTTCATTATATGTGCTTTATTTGCAGTATTCCCAGATCAGTACTAATTTCTAATTAAAAGAAATAAAAAAAAATAAGTTCAGTTTTTATTATTGCTTCTTTAAAAAAAAAAGCATCTCTTTCTTATGAATTTTGTTAACAAAGATGCTTGATACATGTGCACCACTTTTGTTCTGAGATCCCGTAAGAGTTTTATTTATTCATTTTAGTCTTAAATATATGTCAAAATTGGGTAAGAACTTAGTTAAGAATACCACAGTTTTTATTCTCTGTTTTATCTTCTAGATAGAGCATCGAGCAGCAATCATATTTTGCTTAAGGAAGCTTGCTGCATACACTTGTTCCCAAGGTACTGTGCTATGCCCTTATACTGTTTGGATATATCTGAATGTAATTTATTGTTTCTCTTATTTTTACCAATAATATCTAGCAATATTTTAATCTTGGGGTGTTCAGTAATGCTTAGTAGTTAGTTAAGTAGGAATTGGTGCATTATTAACATTCATCATAGCAGCAATAGTAGTGGAATTAGTATTTAGAATTGTTGTTTTTAACACTTCTTCTGTGGTGTATAAGAAAAGAGGAAAACATGGTCAGTTTGTTTATCTGGAAAATAGGAACACTAATGGCATTTTCCCCATGAGATTTTTTTAAGTTTTAAAGAATTAATACATGTAAAGCACATGGACTTATGTCTAACATAGAATGGCTTCTCAACAAAAATTATCTTTTATTATCATCTATCAATATTAAATCCTAATTCAAGAAAAAGCATTTCCACTCACATTTTCCTGAGCCACTGCTGCTGCTCCTGCTAAGTCGCTTTAGTAGTGTCTAACTCTGTGTGACTGCATAGATGGCAGCCCACCAGGCTCCCCTGTCCCTGGGATTCTCCAGGCAAGAACACTGGAGTGGGTTACCATTTCCTTCTCCAACGTGTGAAAGGGAAAAGTAAAAGTGAAGTTGTTCAGTTGTGTCCGACTCTTAGTGACCCCATGGACTGCAGCCTACTGGGCTCCTCCATCCATGGGATTTTCCAGGCAAGGGTACTGGAGTGGGTTGCCAGTGACTTCTCCGCCTAAGCCACTGAGGCACACTAATAATTCTTTCTGGAGGCAGTTCTGCTCCCAGAGTTGTGTTAGGACTTGAGAAAAGCCTATGGATGTTAGATGTTTGCTCCGGGGTCAAATTTGTCCATGAAAAGGGTATTCTTTCTCCATTCTCAGTAAAACATGGAGTGCTAAGCAATGCTCAAATCACTCCCTAAATCTGTTAAATTAAGTCCTTTTCTTGGAAAATTACCAAGTGGAGGGAGGAAAACAACTGCATGTCATCCAGTATTGTGTGCAGACTGAGGTCTTTAATTACATAGAGTTTGATTCTGTGCTTGACCAAGAAAGAAATGTGGTTCTTGCTAATGAGTTGAGCACATAGGAATTTGGAGATGTTCACTGTCAACAGTGCTTCCAGGAAGAGTTTCCCCTCCATTGTCGTGGTTCATTATTGGATTATATGATTTTCATTTTTTCCATCCCCAACCTTACCACTTTAAATGTTCCATCCTTTGCAATCAAATGCAATTCTTAAGCTTCATTTAGAAGTAACAATAGTGGTGCTCTATGGAATGGAAAAAGAAAAGGAAGAAAAAAAATAGAGATGAGATCTAATTTACCAGAACACATCTTAAGAAATGAGAAGAAGATAAACCTGTCCCTGGGAACCTACACACTCTAGTATAGGGCCTAGTGTGGGGAATTCACAGTGGATTGGGGTTTTACAGGCAGATTTCTGGGAAACAGGGTTTTGTTGGAATGGGGAGCCATGGGCCTGTTGCAAAAATATTTGGGAGGCCTGTCTGTTTAACAGCCTCCAAAATACTTCCAAAGGTCACAAATGCTAAAAATAATAGAAACAAGTATAGCCAACTTCCCTGGGTTGGGAGCAAGCTCTGGAAATGTGAAGGTGGTGTAGGACTAAGCCTCTGGATATAGAGGGGAAAAAATCAACTTCCTCTATAAATCTTGGTTTGCTACTACGTTCACCTCTTGGTTTCTGTCTCTGGTCATGCAGACAGGAGAGCACCTGGTTAGGAGCCCAAGGAACTAAGGACTTATTACTATACCACGACCTCATCTATCATCTCTATGAATCTACATCCTTGAAAGTGAAAGTGTTAGTTGCTCAGTTGTGTTTGACTCTCTGCGACCCCAGTGGACTGTAGCCTGCCAGGCTCCTCAGTCCATGGGATTTTCCAGGCAAGAGTACTGGAGTGGGTTGCCAGTTGAGATCCTTGAATGTCCTCTTTTGATGGTATGAGTCTATGATCCTACTTTTCAAGTGAAAGGGCTGAAATCATAGGGTTAAATGTAAGCAAGATCCTTTCTAAGCAAGCCAGGCTGTTTTGATGAATACATTTTTGTGTGAAGTCATGGACTTTTTGACCACAAAATCATTAATCTTATCACTCTTCCAGCTGCCTTTACCTCCCACACCCACCCATTTCCCATGCATTTTTAGATTGTTTTAAAATCAGCCTCAGACAAACCAACACAGATTTATAAATATGATTATTAGACTATATCTTGCATTTTAGGATTTTAGAGCTGCTTAGGCACTCGGGAAATTTCAGGTCCAATTTCTGTACTTTCAGGCAGAGCAGCAAAATGATTTCTACTTGAAGATCAGATATTGCAACTGTCCCGCCCATAACCCTCGGGCTCTGCCTTCCAGTGCACTTTTCCTGACTGTTAGACCTGCATCTGCATATCTTTGCCTAAGGGCTTTCCCTGGCCTTTTGGAGGCCACTCTGCCCACACACATGGCAGGCCAGAGATGCCTAGGGAATTACTGCCCTATTCTCCAGCATCCTTTTGTCAGTGATAGGAATTCATATCTAAGTATCCCGGTTTCATCCCCATCAGTTCTCACCTTTGCCTGTTTAAGTAATTCTGAGGCACATGTTCTGCACTGGCTCCCAGAGTTAACCAACATTGGTAACCTGGATAGTTATCACTTATAATATATATAGTGTTATAGTTTCCCCTATACTGGCATCCTTTCATTCCCTGACTTAACTTCCCTATTACCTGGGTTCCCTAGATTACCTTCCAAATATCTACCATTTGTGCACAAATCCTAACCTCAGGTTCTACTCCTGGGGGAATTCAAAGATACCTCTGCACCTTGCACATACTTCTACCACGTTTTTCTAGCACAGGGATTCCTAATGGGTTGCTTTTATTGCTGTGACCCCTACCAGCTAATAGATTTGTTGATTATTGTCAGTAGTTTTGCCTTGTTGCTTGCTCAGGCTTTAGTACAGTCCTAGCATGTTGTAAGATGTGGTACATCTTTGTGGCAATGAATTAAACTGAATTTTCAAGACTTTTTCATTGGTTACTCCAAAGCTGGAAAGAAGTGCCCAGGGCTCTTGACTCCTATGTTTCTCTTCATGCAACAGCATCGTCCATACCTTCTGTGATGGACCTCTACTGCTTATGACCACCCAGCATGCATTCCACCCTAGACAATTTCAGTCCCCATAGCTAGGGTGTGCCTTCCAGTTCATGTAGTCCTTCCCTCTGACCATAGTGATTTGTTCAGAGATCCAAACTTTTGAAACTGAGAAACCTGTTCTTTCTCTCTTCTTACTTTCCTTCTCCCTTCCTCCCACCCTTTCTCTCTCTTTCTTTATTTCCTTCTTTTATTCATTCTTTCATTATTACTAGAGTTACTGAGCTTATAAGAATGTGAGCCTAGAGCTTGCCAGTGGACTACTTTCTACCTAAAGAAGAGAGACTGCTCAAAGTAAAATCAATAGAATAAAAGAATGAATGGGGCAGGGGGAGAGAGAGTAGAGAGAGATTGAATCCTAAAGACACTGTCTTAGTTCTTGCATACAGATGTGCTTAAAAGATCTTGAACTTTTCAACTATGTAAGTCAACATATTACCATTTTTGCTTAAGTCAAAATGAATTTCTTAGAGTTCTTGAGTTTCTTAGAGTTAAATACAAACTTTAGTTCAATTATTGTGCCCACTTAGTACCAGACCCTGTCCAGGTACTAGAGATACAGGTACTTTCACTGTCCATGGAGAATTTGCATATGAATGAATAAGGAGTAATATTATAATACTTCCCTGGTGACTCATCTGGTAAAGAGTCTGTCTGCAATGTGGGAACCCTGGGTTTGATCCCTGGGTTGGGAAGATCCCCTGGAGAAGACTACCTGCTCCAGTATTCTGGTCTGAAGAATTCCATGGACTATAGTCCATGGAGTCCCAAAGAGTTGGACATGACTGAGTGACTTTCACACACATTATAACACTAGGTTTTTCATTTTCCTGCTTTTCTTTTTTTTTTGGAGGCACTGTGTTTCTTCTTCTCTTGGCTTTCTCAAGAGACAAAGAAGCTTGGTTATTTTCCTTTCAGTTTCCCCAGTCACAGAGAATTCCTTTCTAGTACCTTTTTTTTTTTTAAGAGGCCAGCATTTCCTGGTTGTTTGTTCCATGTGATGAATGTCCCCATTGCTTATTAACCTTCAAAATAGGCAGCCCCCACCATTAGGGCTTATGGTCTGTATGAGACAACATAAAAACAAGACACATTCTCCCCCATGCACATTTCAAATGAAATGTAACAGAAGAGAAATAAATAAAAATGGAAAAAAATGCCTTAAATGGTTTATGTTGGAAAATGTTATATGGGCAATAATGGTACTTATATGGGTTTTGGGCAGAGACTTTGATAATGAAGGTTAAATGAGGGAATGTTACAAAAAATGTTCACTGTTCATAAAAATAAATCTCTGGTATGAACCAGAATGAAATAAGCAGAGTTGCAGGCATTGAGAGCAGCTGGGGTGACCTCAGCCTCAGGTTGGTAATAGCCAGACTTGCTGGAACCACACACTCTCACCTCAGCAGGATTCACTTAGCTCTCCATCACAAGGACATTGAGTTCCATGGGCCTCAGGGGTGGCTCTTCAGCTGTCACTGAAAAATAAGGACATTGTCCCTTCTAGCATTCTTCTTTTTTAGGTCCTGGCAGGGTTTCCAGGGACCCTGTCTTTCTAGGTTAAGTATCTGTCCAGAGGTTTCAAATGCAAACGTCCAGCAGCAGGTTGTGAATGAGTAAAATGGATTCGAAAGGGATGGTGGCAAATTGGAGAAACATGTGCCATATGAAAGGGTCACCACTACTCAGTTCAGACAGTGGGAATGCCAACTTAGTGGGATTAAGTCTTTCCCTTTCTCAAGGGGAAAGCTGGAATTCTCAATTTTATGATTTTTTAAAAATTAATTTTCAATATTTGTAACTGATTTCGGTTATATATATATAATATATGAATATATTTATATGCATGTGTATTAATGTATGTATATAGATATTTATGGGTGTAGGGGAAGAATACATGTCTAAGGGACAAAACTGGCCTAACAGCAGCCAGTTTGGAATCTATTGTAAGTGAATGCTGAGGTTGTAATTATCGTTGTTTACTTTCATTGATTTAATAATTCATTGATTATTGCTGTTGAGCTGTCAGATAAAGGTCCTCCATAATGTCTAGCCCTGGAGGCAAGAGCTTGTATTCTGAAACAGTCATTCATTAGCATGTACTGTGTGCTGGGCATTTGTCTGTGAGCGTCACGTGGATTATTTCATTATAGTCTCCTTACCGTCCAAAAATAGAAGCACCAATGTTGTCACATTTATAATACAGGAAACTGAGGTATCCAGAAATGAAGTACTTGATTGACCATGGTTATTGTATAGGACACCTTTTGTATAGCACCTCTCATCATCTTGGCCTTGCCACTGATTGCAGCCAAGGCTACCACTCCACCTCATGTGCTCTGGTTTCCTTTGGCTGCATAAAGATATTAATACATCATGGGGCAGACCTCTGCCTATGTGGGCAGGAGCTGATGGATAAAGGCTTTTGTCCCTGGGTGACAGTTCTGACATACATTCCGTGAGACTCCTCAGAAGGCCTTGTGTGAAGTAAGCAGTCACCTGTAGCAGTTCACACTTTCTTGTACTGGTGTTTCCTCCTCTCCTGTTCACCTCCCTGCCCCTTATTTAGGGAATCACATTCCCCCAGTAAACCACCTATACATGCCTCGTCTTCATCGCAGGCTCTGCTGTTGGGGAAGTCAAGCTAAGATAGTAAGTGGTAAAGCTGGAATTAAAATCTAATTTTGACTTGTCTCCAAGTGAATACTGTATCAAATCAGTCTTTATGTGATTCCTTTACCAGGTCCTTTCTAGTCTGATTGGTTGTGAAATAAAGCTTTTGAGTTAAAAAAGGCTCCGAAAGGATTCTTGACCAGCAAAAAGGGAGGATGGTAGTATGGGGTAGTTGGTACACAGAAAATAAATAGGAGAAACAAGGCAAAATGTAATTTTAGTTCATAATACAGTTAATTTTTTGGCACTGCTTGTGTGTTTGTCACGGTGCCAAGAACGCAGAACTATGGAAATGAAAACTATGGTGGAAAAGACTTATTTCCAAAGATCTTCCGTGACTTTAGGCAAGAATGTCAGTTTCAAATGTCTGCAGGGGCCAAGTGAGACCCTGGAGTTAAACCAGCCTGGTTTTTGTTTGCATATCAAACATAACTGCGTAGTTTTCACTGCTACACAGAATTAGGCTTTAGGTTTTCTCCCATTTTTCTTCCAATACATTGCTGTCCCAGTCTGCTCATTTTCCCATTTTAGATAGACATGAAGGTACAAAAATAGTTTGCTTTCATTAATTAATAAAAATTGAGATACAATTGGTATATAACATTGTTTAAGTATAAGGTGAACAGCATTTTGGTTTAATACATTTGTGTATTGCAACATGATTATAATAATATTAGCTTTAGCTGACACTTCTGTCTCATCACATAAATGTCCCTTTTTTTTGTTATAACAACAATTAAGATTTAGTCTCTTAGCAATTCTGAAGTTTATAATACAGTATTGTTGACTATACTCACTATGCTGTGCATTAGATTTCCCGAAATTATTTATCTGCTAGTTTCAAGTTTGTACCCTTAAACACCATCTCTCATTCCCCTACCACCTAGCTCCTGGAAACCACCATGAAAGTGAAAGTGTAGTCGCTCAGTTGTTTCTGACTCTGCGACCCCACGGACTATAGCCTACCAGGCTCCTCTGTCCACGGAATTCTTCAGGCAAGAATACTGGAATGGGTGTCCATTCCCTTCCCCAGGGGATCTTCCCAACCCAGGGATCAAACTCGGGTCTTTGCATTGCAAGCAGGTTCTTTACTATCTGAACCACCAAGGAAGCCCCAGTAACCACTATACAACTCTCCATTTTTACTAGTTCAGCTTTTTTTTTTTTTAAGTTGCAAATATAAATGATATCATGCAATATTTGTCTTTCTGTCTGACATCTCACTTAGCGTTATACTCTCATGATCCATCCATATTGTTGGAAATGGCAGGATTTTCTTCTTCCTCGTGGCTTTATAATATTCTATTATATATCTCTACCACATTATTTTATCCTTTTCTCTCTTGACACTTAGGTTGTTTCCAAAGCTTGCCTATTATATTATAAATAATGCTGTAATGAACATAGATGTGTATATATCTCTTTGAGATACTGATTTCAGTTCCTTCAGATGTACACCCAGAAATGAAATTGCTGGATCATATGGTAGTTAATTTTTTTTTTTTTTTAGCAACTTCCATCCTCTTTTCTACAATGTCTATACCATTTTAGCACCCTACTGAAAGATTCCCCTTTCTCCATATTCTTGTCAACATTTGTCATGTCTTGTCTTTTTGATGGTAGGCATTCTGACAGGTGTGAGATGACACTCTCATTTTGGTTTTGATTTGCATTTTCCTGACGGTTAGTGATGTCAAGCACTTTTGTATCAATATATACCTATTGGCCATTTGTATGTGTTCTTTGGTAAAATATCTTTTCAGGTTTTTTGCCCATTTAAAAATTGGATTATTTCCTTTCTTTGCCCTTGAGTTGTATGAGTTCTTTATATGTTTTGGGTATTAATCCCTTATCACATACATGGATATTTTCTCCCACTTCATACTATGCCTTTTCACTTTATTAACAGTTTCCTTTGGGCTTCCCAGGTGGAACAGTGGTAAAGAATCTGCCTGCCAAAGCATGCTGTGCAGAATCCCGTTAGTTTAATGTGGTCTTACTTGTTTCTGTTTGTTTTTGTTGCCTTTGGTATTGTGTCTTAGGCAAGAAATCATAGACAAGGCCAATGTTAAGGATCTTTTTCCCTATGTTTTCTCAGACTTTTATCATTTTGGATCTTACATTTAAGTCTTTGATCCATTTTGAGTGAATTTTTGTCAGTAGTGTAAGACAGCAGTCTAGTTTCATGATGCATGTGGATATCCAGTTTTCCCAATGCTATTTATTGAAAAGACTGTCCTTTCTCCATTGCATGTTCTTGGCACACTTCTCATTTAGTTGACATATATGTATGGGTTTATGTCTGGACTCTATGTTGTGTTCCACTAGTCTTTGTGCCCGTGCTTTCCTTACAACTGTAAAGAAAACAGCCCTTAAGGTTAATGACAAATGGCAACCAATTCTGCCATCCCGTTAAGGGAATATGATAGAGTCTGGGAATTGGGGAGGCTGGCCTGTCTAACAGCTATAAGTCGACTCCAGCTGGCTGTCACTGTGTAGGAATGTAGGTCTCCTCATGCCAGATCTCCTAATTGTTGAAGAGTAGTTGGAAACCCAGAAATATTTGTGAAAATCTTTAGATTTTTAAATGTTAACAGTGATTTCAAATTTCTTAAACAACAGGCAAGTCAACCCTGATGGAGCAAACAGAACACATCTGCCAGTTGTATTTTACACACAGGCCACTGATTTGCACTCTGTGGTATAGGCTCAGCCCTCTTTTCCTCCAAAGCCCTTGAGCTGTGCCTTGTTTTCCAGGGAGAGATGCAAGACTGGGAAAGTGGCATAGGATGTGGGCTGCCAGTGAATTCGTCTCTTAGGATTCTCTTCACTTTCTATTTTTAGGGAAAGTAGGTTAAGACTTCTTTATTTGTGTGTGTGTGCGTGTGTGTGTGTGTGTGTATGTGCACATGTGTTTGCTAAGGATTCAGAAATAGACCTAGTTTAAGAAAAACACACAATCAAATATGTACATTGATGTTCTTTAGAAACTATGAAGAGGGCAAGGAAAAACTAATTAGCCAAATAAGTGGCTTTTGCTGGTGGATGGTGGTATTTGAACATGTAGGTAGAGTTTTTTTTTTTAAAAAAAAAAATGAGAATTCTTAAATTAGGAAGAAGGGAGTGTAGAACCTTAATTTTTTTTCTTTGCATAAAATTACCATGTCCCCTGGCCAGATTTCTATTGGCCTTGATGATTAGTTGGCTATTTTAGTAGTTCATTGTCTCATCCTTTAGAAAAAGCCCCTCCTAAATGCGACTCACTATGTCATAACTATATAAAATATTCATTGAGATGGTGCTTTTAATGGATTTGTTTGGAATGAACTCGAGCAGAGGGAGCCATCACTGATTTGTGGAGCAGCAAGACAGTTTCAGCGCTGTGTCTGCCCCAAGCATTGCTTTGTTCAATAAGGCCCTCCACCTGCCCTCTTTGCCTGCAGGCTCTAATCTGAGAGAAGGCACTAAAACCATACTTTTGGGGCTTTTCAAGACTAGAATTTGTATTCATTTCTCATAACAGTATTCCATTGTGGTGTTTTTTTGTATTGTGTTCAATAGAAGTCTACTACAGCTTGTCTGAATTATGCTGGAGTGTTCATGCCATGTAGGATCCATTGCCTAGAGTGAGTTCTTGAACTCCAGAATTAGACAAATTCGGCTTTGAATCCTGACTAGTTATGTGACCCTCAGGCAAATCTTTTAACACTTCTGAGCTTTAGCTTCCTTATCTTTTTAATCTAGAAAATGCTAGTACATACTTCATACAGAATTTGAAGCTTGAATGGGGATAGTTTGCAAAGTACATAGTCTAGTGCCCAGGACATATTGGAAACTTACTAACATTGGCTGTTATTCTCTAAGTAGTACCATAAATCCAACCACTGCAGCATATCTGGGACCACTAGAGGTTTGTATGGAGTTTTCTGCTAGACATGCCGTGTGATTCTTTTCTTTTACCAAACTTGACAGTAGAGCAGGGATAACTGAGCACCTTGAAACAAACGGAAGAATTGTGGACCAGAGAGGATAAGGGAAATGATCAAGACTGTTCTGTAAATTAGTAATAAATCAGACCAGAGAATATAATTGAATATTTTGACCCCTTTCTCAGCTTTAATTACCAACCTTTTAAAAAATCAGATTAGGAGCTTTTCTTTTTTCTTTCTTTTTTGCAACCAGAGTACATCTGAATCTGAAGTCATGCCATCATGACCTCTACTATTTAATTTCTGTGTGTGTATCTCTTTACTTTTTAGTTCTGAGTAGTCACGTACTTGCCACCCTTTTGCAATATGAAATAAAAAGTCACAAAAATCTTCCCTATCTTAACACGACCAACCTCAAAACCTGCAGTCTCCAGGCCCAGCCCCAGCACCCAGCAAGCATGCTGTCATTTTGTCCCACCCCATTCCATTCCCTTCTGATTCTGAACACTGTGTATCTGTTAGAAGGAACTGTAATCCATTTGGGGAATGACCTTGGGCAAATTACTTCACTTTTTGGGTCACGGTTTCTCCATCCTTAAAGTGGAAAAGATGATTAATTTTCTTAATAAGGGAATAATAGCTCCCCATGAAGGTATGGAAGGCATTTGACAATGATCCACTTTGCCTGTTGCCTTCTGGGACTGGGTGGGGCTGGGGTTTTATTTTTATAATCTTCAAATTGAAGACACAAATAATTTTCATAAGGTTGCTGAAATAATGAAACAGCTATTTCTCAGGGCAAGGTCCAGTGAAGTGGCAAGGATGGAGCAAACATGGGGGAAATGGGCCAGAGGCGGCCTCAGACACTCTCCCTTGGTGTCTCAGTCCTGGGAGGGAGACGGGGCTCCTCAAGATCCTGATTAAGCAGGGATTGCCAACGGCACTCTCTGTATCCAGGCAAACAAGAGCTACCCCTCCCCCTTCCCTTTTACTCTTAAAACAAAAATCTATCAAGATTTAATCACATTGCTTTATCTCCAGGACCTAACCTCTGAGTGTTCCTGAGAACATTTCAGTTTGTCTCCAGGCTCTCAAGCTTGTGCCTCGATGGGAATGTGATCCCTTTAGGCTTTTTACTTGAGTGGAAGAAGCAAAGATTGCTTTTTGTTCCCCTTTGACTCTTCTGAATTAACATGAAATTGAAGATGACTGTAGTTAGGGGAAGAGAGAGAGAGAGAACAATGAGAAGGGAAGTGAACAAGGAGGCTCAGAAAGCCAGTGCAAAGAGTATGTCTTGGAACCCGAGGGAAACTCGGTGTTCATCAAGGTGATAGTTTCCTTCCAGGCCATCAGCAGAATGAAAACGGCTCACCCAGCCTCATTTAAACCCTTTCATCTAGGTCTCTGAGGCCCTTCTCTGGGGAGTGCTCTTTGGAGTGTGAATTCCTCCAAGCTCATTATCTCAGTGTAAGTGCAGATGCTACCCCCACCCGCCTTTGGTCCTTCTTCCACTGCAACCGCCCTTTCTAGGCTCTAGGACCAAACAGATGCTGGCAGTAAGGGTAACTGCATCTTAATTGTGTAACTGAGAAACATCATGGATACTGATGTCTCAGTATTAATGGAATCTGATGTTTGTGGCTGTCATATCAACCAGCCACTTTTTTTCAGAAAAGTAATTAAACCATGGGTAGGAGTTTGGACCACAGGTAGGGGTTTGGAGGACTTCCCTGGAGGCTCAGTGATAAAGAATCTGCTTGCTGATGCAGGAGATGTGGGTTTGATCCCGGGGTCGGGAAGATTCCTGGAGTAGGAAGTGGCAGCCCACTCCAGGGTTCTTGCCTGGGAAATCCCATGAACAGAGGAGTCTGGTGGGCTGCAATCCATGGGGTTGCACATGAGTCGACTAAACAACAAGGGGTCTGGAAGCTGTCTGTACAAGTCTGAGGGTTGATGGGGATTGGTGAAAGGACCTGCCTCTTTGGTTTAAGTTGTGTGTGAGCTTTGTTGAAAACCACAGACTTGGCTTCCAGTGCTGAGAGAGTGCAGAGGCGTGAGGGGAAGGGGTTTTGCTGCCTTTCACCCTCATTTCCTCCTCTCTTTTGCCACTGGCCCGTTCCTTCGCTCTTCCTCCCGTGGCTGTCCCTGCTCTGTGCAGGGTCAACCCACCCATTTGCCTGCTAAAATGAGGTGTGAAATAAATGGTGGCAAAAGAACTCCATGAGAAAAATTTTGGTAGAGCATATTGGGATATACTCACCAGAAATTTTGTGGTCTGACAGAAAGGCTTAAATTTCAATATTCTGTCCTTCTAAAGTGTCCTTTATTTGCATTCTTGGATCCTTCCTTCTTTTCCTCTTTTTTTCTCCATCTCTTCTCTTTACTCTTATTTCTTTCCTTGAACAGAAGTCATATCTATTTCAAATTTTTTGAATAACATTGTTTTTGGATTATGAATTGAAACAATATATACTCATTATAAGAAAATCAGTTAAAGAAGTATGAAAAGAATGCCAACTGAGAAGTAATAACATTGAAGCGTTAGCGGTGATAAGCTCTATGCTAAGTGCTTCACATATATGATCTCATTTAATCCTTTTGACAACCATGTGAGAAAGTTACTGTTATCACTTGTGTTTTGCAGATGAGAAAACTGAAACAGAGAGGTTAGGTAACTTGCCTAAAGTCACATAGCTAGTGAGCAGTAGTGTAGACTTTGAACCCAGGTGGTCTAACTCCAGAGTCTCTTTCTTATCCAGTGTGCTCTGTGTTGCTCTGTGCTGTGCCAACTACACATCAAGAAAGACAGTGCCAACTGGGGAGACCTCCAGTCACTCAGATTAGTCCTCCTTGGGAACATCTGGTCCGAGGAACTCATCACCCTCCACGCTAAGTCTCTCTACTTCACAGGCTCAGAAGCCTGTCTTTTACAGGGATGAATCACATTACTAAATTCACAGAAACAGCTGTGGTACTGACGATTAAGCTCATTAATTTACAAAGAACAAGTCTAGGAAGACTTACATTTACCTATCAGTACATCCTCATTCTACAGTAGAACTGCATGGAAAGCTAACCAACTACTGTTTCCTTGGACTGGGGAGCCTCAAGTCAGTGCGTGGGAGTCATTCAGCTAACTCTCAGCTGAGTTATCTTTTCAAAACCACCATTTTCCTCTTCCCCTACCTCCCTCATTACAGGAGTAATGGAAGCCCTAATACACCAGTGCATTAAGCCAAGTCATCTCTCTCCTTTGTCCTACGACTGACCACTCTCCATTCTGATAACACATTGTTTCTGTAGACTTCTTTCTACCATCAGTTAGGCTACAGTCAAATCTTTTTGGTCTGGGAGTCATTCTGTCTTCTAAAGTTTGCATATTTCTGCTTGTGTCTGCCAACTGTTAATTTAAAGCTCAAGTCTTGAAGGGCAAATTTTAAAAATTTTATGGAAGTATATTTTACAGATCACAAAATTTTAAAGATAAAATTACACTCTTTTAAAATGTACAATTCAGTGGTTTTTGTGAAGTTTACCAGGTTGTGCAGCCACCCTCCTAATGCTTTCATCACCCCAGTAAGATCCATCATGCCCATTAACAGTTAATCTCTGTTCCAATCCTGGATTTCATAGAAATGAAATCCTACAGTATGAGGTCTTTGTATCTGGCTTCTTTCAATTAGCACAGTGTCTTGGAAATTGATCCATATGGTAGTATGTATCATTATGCATTCCTTTTTATTAGTGAATAATGTTTCATTATATGAGTGTGTTATGTTTTATTTATCTGTTCATCTGATGAACATTTGAATTGTTTCCATTTTTTTAGCTATTATGAATAATGCTGCTGTGAACATTCATGTACCACTCTTTGTGTAGTCATATGTTTTCATTTCTCTTGGGCAGATATCAATGAGTGGAATTGCTCAGTCATATGGTAGATTCATGCTTAACTTTTTGAGAAACATCCAAAATATTTCCCAAATCAAAGGGCTGTTTTACTGGCCTAATTTCCAAGTTGTTGGCCTATCCATCATGCTAGCTCCCCAGGGCTGAAAATAAAAGGAATGAAAACGACCCATAATCTCATCCTTATTAACGTTTTATTGATACATACAAAATTGTTATTTTATGTATCATACTATATAAATACAAATGTATAAAATTTTATGCACAATAGAGTAAAACATATTTATATATGTATGTCTGTATTTCATGTCCAGAAAACTATGTGTCTATATACAGATATGTATATAAATATTATACAAGATGAAAACGTACATATACTCGGGACACATTATATTGATAAATGAACTTTTTAAGCTTAGTTATAACTGAATCATTGTCACTTATATGTATTATTAAAGATTAAGTAAATATAATTTTTAATCTTATTAATAGACTCCACATGATATACCATAGTTTTTTAAACCATTGTCCTTTTTTGGACTTTTGCGTGGTGTTGTATTTATGTCTTACGTCATAATTTTTAATATATACATACGGGAAATAGATGGGGAAACAGTGGAAACAGTGTCAGACTTTATTTTTTTGGGCTCCAGAATCACTGCTGATGGTGATTGCAGCCATGAAATTAAAAGACGCTTACCCCTTGGAAGGAAGGTTATGGCCAACCTAGATAGCATATTTAAAAGCAGAGACATTACTTTGCCAACAAAAGTCCGTCTAGTCAAGGCTATGGTTTTTCCAGTGGTCATGTATGGATGTGAGAGTTGGATGGTGAAGAAAGATGAGCGCCGAAGAATTGATGCTTTTGAACTGTGGTGTTGGAGAAGACTCTTGAGAGTCCCTTGGACTGCAAGGATATCCAATCAATCCATCCTAAAAGAGATCAATCCTGGGTGTTCATTGGAAGGTCTGATGTTGAAGCTGAAACTCCAATACTTTGGCCACCTCATGTGAAGGGTTGACTCATTGGAAAAGACCCTAATGCTGGATAGGATTGGGGGCGGGAGGAAAAGGGGACGACAGAGGATGAGATGGTTGGATGGCATCACTGACTCGATGGACATGGCTTTGGGTAGACTCTGGGAGTTGGTGATGCACAGAGAGGCCTGGCGTGCTGCAATTCATGGGGTCGCAAAGAGTCGGACACGACAGAGCCACTGAACTGAACTGAACTGAACCTTCAATATTTACTTAAATTTTTTATCTGGGCTCTATCTTATGCATTTCTTGCACACTTTGATATTTCGTGGCTGTATATTCACACTTCATCAGGTTTTCCCTCTCAGTTGTCTCTTGGTACAATGTGAAGTCTGGTCCTTTCACCCAGGGAATCACTTAGAAGGCAAACTTCTTTTTAAAGTGTGTCTGTTTCTAATAACATCAAAGCTGAAAAAAAAAAAAAAAAGTATAAGTAGCTCAGTCATGTCTGACTCTTTGCGATCCCATGGACTGTAGCCTGCCAGGCTCCTCTGTCCATGGAATTTTCCTGGCAAGAGTACTGGCGTGGGTTGCCATTTCCTCCTCCAGAGCATCTTGCTGACCAGGGGTTGAACCTGGGACTCCTGCATTGCAGGCAAGTTCTTTACTGTTTGGGCCATCAGGGAAGCCAAAGGACAATGTAATTTTAAAAACAACCTCAAGAAGGATGGTGGTTTTGTGAGTATAGATAGTTTGGCTGAAGTATTTCACTCTGTAGTAGGGTTGTATATAAGTCTTGTCTGAGGATGGGAAAGCGAAGTGACTTCCTAAGATTCTCCCAGAGATATAGTAAGAATGATAGATCTTAATATAAAATACTAAGATGAGATAATGCCTTTAGTGACCTTCTAACACATTGCCACATTGTTAACCAAGTCTTCCTACTTATAAAATAAATCCTCGGTGGAGATCTGTTCATTTCTTTTTACATGGTCTTTCAAGATCTGTCATGGCTTCCCAACCTATGTCACCCCTTACCAAGCTGGGAAATTATCTCTTCCATCAGAAGAGACTTTTAACCTCCCAATCTCCCTCCCCTAGACCTTTTTAAAAATAAAGTCTCATTGAGATACACACATATTAAAATGTCTTATTGAGATACATACATACCAAGCTATTATCTGTTTAAAATAGGTTTTATTCAGATACACACATACAAAAATATCACCCTATTAAAATATGTACTGCAGTGGTTTTTAGTACATTCATACAGTTTTACAAATATCATCACTATCTAATTTTAGAACATTTTATCACCTCAAAAAGAAACCTAGTAACTCCCTATTTCCTCTTCCCTTTGGCTCCTGGCAACCACTAATCTGCTCTCTGTTTGATAGATTTCCTTATTCCTTATTTGATAGATTCTTTATTTATATAAACAGAGTCATATAATATGACAATTATTTCTGCCTCTATCACTTAGACGTTTTGAAGATTCATATTGTTGTAGCATGTATCAGTACTTCATTTCTTTTCTAGGCAAAATAATATTTTGTTGTATGGATATACCACCTTTTGTTGATTCATTCATCATTCAGTGATTCTACTTTTCTGGCTATTTGTAAAATGCCATTATGAATATTCATATATTATACATTTTTGGTTGACATTTATTTTTAATTGTTTTGGGAATATAGCTAGGACTGAAATGCTGGGTTATGTAGTAATTCTATATTTAACACTGTGAGGATCTGCCCAACTGTTTTATTTCTTTCCTCATTAAATTGTTTGGACACTCTTGTCAAAAACCAGTTGACCATAAATGTGAAGATTTATTTTTTAGACTCTCAATTGTATTAACCTATATATCTATCCTTTTACCAGTAACACACTGTATTTATTATTATAATTCTGAGTAAATTTTCAAATTTAAAAATATGAGTCCTCCAGCATTGTTCTTTTTAAAGATATTTCTTTTGGCTATTCTGTTACTCTTACATTTCCACAAGAATTTTAGGATCAATAAGTTTTGTCAATTTCTACAAAAAGTCAGCTGGGATGTTGATACTGCTTGTATTGAATCTGTAGATCAATTTGAGAAGTATTGTTTTCCAATGTATAAGCATGATTATCTCTCTCCATTTATTTAGGTCTTCCTTAATTTCTTTCAACAATAGTTTGCATTTTTCAGTGTCTGAGTCTTACAACTTCATTGGCTGAATTTATTTATAAATACTTCATTCTTTTTGTTACTGTGTAAATGGAATTATCTTATTAATTTTGTTTATGGCTTGTTCATTGCTAATATATAAAAATACAACTGAGTTTTGTATACTGATCTAGTATCCTGCCACCTTGCTGAACTCATTTATTAGTTCTAATAGTATTTTTAGTGGACTCCTTAGGGTTTTCTATACTCAAGACTATATCTTATGTAAACAAAGATAGTTTTCCTTGTTGCTTTTGATTATGTGTGACTTTCATTTCTTTTTCTTGCCCAATTCCTATGGTCTGAACCCCCAGTATAATGTTGAATAAAGAGCAGACATCCTTATCTTGTTTCTGTCCTTACAGGGAAAATATTGTCTTTCACTATTAAATATGATTTAGTTGTGGGTTCCTTGCTTTTTCGTATGGTTCACTTTTATCTGGAATGCCTTTTTTAAATCTCCATATCTCTATTTTTCAAAACAATATCCATCAATCAAGGCCAAATGCCTAGGCAGATATCATTTGCCCCATCCTGGAATTTATGTTTGCTCATATATCTAACAAGACACTTATCAAATTCCATCTTTTACTATAACTATTTATGTGTTTATTATGGGAAGCCATCTCCTGTTGTAAGCAGCAACTTTTTGCATATAGTCAAGGTTGTATAGATTCTTATCCTGGAAAATAGTAAAATTATATAGTAGAGATTAAGTAAAACTGGAATTAGGTTAAATGTTTCAAAAAGTTGCCTCTGACTCCTTTATTCTAAAAAAATTTTATCACCCTTAAACCTTTCTACAGCAGTGTGTACAAATTAAGAATTCTTAACTCCTTGAAGAGCTTCCCTGGGCTCAGAAATCTTTCTGTGTAGAAACAGTATCAACAACAAAACTATAGACAGAAGAGTTCTTGGAATCCAGAGAGAGGGTAGCATGATTACTAACCTGTTAAAAATCGTTTAGAGCTATTGCCATGTTTCTGTTCACTAAGGAAAACTTAAAGAATTCTTAAAGAAAATTCAAGAGATGGGAATATCAAACCACCTTACCTGCATCCTGAAGAACCTGTGTCAAAAAGCAGGTCAAAAAGCAACAGTTAGAACCTGACGTGGAACAACAGACTGGTTCAAATTGGGAAAGGATCACGTCAAGGCTGTATATTGTCACCCTGCTGATTTAACTTATATGCAGAGTACATCATGCAAAATGCTGGGCTGGAATGAAACGCAAGCTAGAATTAAGATTGCTGGGAGAAATATCAATAACCTCAGATATACAACTTTATGGCAGAAAGTGAAGAGGAACTAAGGAGCCTCTTGATGAAAGAGAAAGAGGAGAGTTACCTTAAAACTCAAGATTCAGAAAATGAAGACAATGGCATCTGGTCCCATCACTTTCATGGCAAATAGATGGAGAAACAATGGAAACAGTGACAGACTTTATTTTCTTGGGTTCCAAAATCACTGCAGATGGTGACTGCAGTCATGAAATTAAAAGACACTTGCTCCTTGGAAGAAAAGCTATGACCAACCTAGACAGCATATTAAAAAGCAGAGACCTTACTTTGCCAATAAATGTCCATCTAGTTAAAACTATGGTTTTTACAGTAGTCGTATGGTTGTGAGAGTTGGACCATGAAGAAGGCTGAGTGCCAAAGAATTGATGCTTTTGAACTGTGGTGTTGGAGAAGACTCTTGAGGGTCCCTTGGACTGTAAGGAGATCAAATCAATCAATCCTAAAGGAAATCAGTCCTGAATATTCATTGGAGGGACGGATGCTGAAGCTGAAACTCCAATACTTTGGCCACCTGATGCGAAGAGCTGACTCGTTAGAAAAGACCCCGATGCTAGGAAAGATTGAAGGCAAGAGGAAAAGGGGACGACAGAGGATGAGATGGTTGGATGGCATCACGGACTCAATGGACATGAGTTTGAGCAAGCTCTGAGAGATGGTGAAGGACAGGGAAGCCTGGTTGCTGCAGTCCATGGGGTTGCAAAGAGTCAGACATGACTGAGCAACTGAACAACAACAACAAAAGACACACTATTTTTTTCCTTGCTGAAACTGATCAGTGCTGGAAAGGAAAGAGGGTTAGTGAGGAGAGAGCTCACATTTCTGAGACTGACCAGATGACTGGGCTCAGAATTAACATATAGTACCAAGTAGTCCATGTCTTTGTCTGACAGAGTCAGACACAACTGGGAAACTGAACAACAACAGAGTAGAGATTAGCGTAGTAATTCTAAGATAGGGTTTTTTGTAGTATCTTCCCTGCACCAGCTGCATTCTCTTTTTCCTCAGTGTTGTTTTCATTTAGCTATAACGATAGCAATCTTATTAAACAAATCTCTTTAGAAACTGTTTGCTTATTTTTGTATTCATAGTCATCAGTACAAACAGCTTTAAGTGGGTGCTTAGTAGGTGCTTATATCTTTTGAGTGAATGAGTAAAGTAAATTTATAATGAGATATCAGTGATCTATGGAAGCTTAATGTATTGATTTTCTGGTGCTGTCCTAAAGTAAATAGACCCAGGGATAGGACTCAGGTCTACATTGCAAGATGGTAAAGATGGCAGATTCGTTACCATCTGGGAAGATGGGAAGCCAGGAAGCCCCCAAATAAATAGACTGCCAGTTATTTCTTCAGCAAAAGTGGATGTGTTTTAGATCAACAAAGAGTGGCCATTTGGGATCTGCAACCATGGTGAGCCATATGCAAGTGCCTGCACGGTAAGGACAGGAGAATTTTTCAAAGAGGAGAAAAGGAAGCTGAGAGGGCCATAGTAAAGTATAGTGGCTTTTCACTAGCTGAGTTGTGACAGTTTCTCACTGGCTGAACTCTTGCCAGGCAAGAAGAAGTTTTTCTTCTTTCTATTTGGCTTTATTGTCATGTAGGGCATGAGACCTTCCCATTCTGGCCTCCCAACTCTATTTTAACTGAAGTTTCTTACATTTCCACCTTTTGATAAGCTCTTTCTCTGATAGCATCACTGATCACGAGTCAGATTTTCTTGTTTCAGTGGCCTTTTGTCCCTCAGTGCCAGGAAGGACCTTTCATAAGTGTAGTATTCCATATCAGAGGCAAAGTACACAGATTGGAAAACTGTTGATGTCACATTTGAGTAACGAGTTAAGGTAGGAGGGAGAACTCTCAGGCACTTCTTATTTAAAGTCCATATGTTATCAAGATGATAGACATTGCAGATCATCTGAAGCATTATGTCATCATCAAAAGTTTAGCAACAGACATAAAACAGGTCTGGATATCTTGGAAAAGCTGTCTCATTAGTTGTTGTTGACTTCAATTTGTGAAATACATTTGCTTTCAGATCAATAGATGTGTGCAGGGCCAATCAAGGTTGGTGCTCTCGTCAGATCTGTCGTGTGAATCCAAGAGTCTATTCCTTAGAGTTTGATGGCACAGGGAGTGAAGTTTAGAACACCCCAGAATCTTAATAATAGCCAGAGTGGCAGGTAAAAGTATTTCATCCAATAATTCCTGAACATAAGAGCCATTTTAAGTTTTATTTTTGTTGAAACTGAGGAAGCCATGTTGCTTCCACAACATTCCAAAATCATGAGATACTCAGAGAGCATATCTACTTTCAGTATAAATATTGGCAGTTTTCTCCTTGGCTCAAGTGTGAGTCTGTGTGAGAGCAGAGTATTCAACTTTTTGGGTCAAAGTAGCCATAGGTAAAGGTGCTTCCTCAACAGTATCAAAAGGAGTTGCAATAGCAAACCCAGAACAATATTTGTCATTGTCCTCCTTTAAATAAGAACCAGCAGTGAACCATGAGAAATCAGCATTACCCAGAGGAATTTCCTGAAGATCATCGTTAGGAGTTAGGAAGTGGTCCATCAGCATTATGGGCTTCTATAGTCCATAGGGTTGAAAAGAGTCAGACATGACTGAGCATTTATGCACATACAGAGGGAACTTGGCAGTGACTGAGGGGAGAAGAGTAGCAGGGTTAAGGTTATCACAATGTATATGAGTTATGTGAGGAGCAGTTAATGAAAGGACTTCTTAGGACGTGAGGCTGCTGACGGAGAAATGTTGAGCATGATGAAAATTTCGGAGGGCTTCTACTGCATGAAATACACAAATGGTTGAAGGGGATCCCACAGCAAATTTCTTGTGGTGGTCTTAACCAAAAGGACAGTGGCACCAATGGCTCTAAAGCAAGGGGAGGTATCCCTATGCCACAGGATGCAGTGACTGGCTATAATAGTGGTCTATGGTGGTACCCATGTTTTTGGGTAAGTATCCCAAGAGCATTTTCTTCCTTTTCATATACAAAATGGGGGAAAAAAAAAAAGAATCTGCTAATTAGGATGCCCAAGATCAGGTTCATCAAACTCTTTCTTAAGGCCTTAAAGGCTATGTAGTGATGGCTATGATCCTTATAATAAAATTGGGTCAAGATTGTTATTCTTTATGAAAACATATGGAATTCTGGCTGTAAGAAATTTGGAATTCAATTTTTTCAATAACCAATGAACCAAGGGGCTTCCCTTGTAGCTTACTCAGTAAAGAATCTGCCTGCAATGCAGGAGACCCAGGTTTGATCTCTGGGTTGGGAAGATCCCCTGGAGAAGGAAATGGCAACCCACTCCAGTATCCTTGCCTGGAGAATCTCTTGGACAGAGGAGCTTGGTGGGCTACAGTCCATGGGGTCACAAAGAGTGGGGCACAACTGAGCGACTAACACTTACTTACTTACTTATGAACCAAAGAAAGCCTCACAGTGGCACTTAATTTTGGGTTTGGAGAAACATAGGATGCTATGAAGCCTATCTGAATCTAGGTGTGGTCCTTGTTCTTATATCAGATGTCCTAAATATTGAATGTGGATTTGGGAAAACCACAATTTTTTTTGGTGACCTTATGTCTCTTTAAGGCTAAAAGCTTTAGCAAGTGGATGCTGTCTTCCTGAGGGCTTGAGAAGGAAAGCAAAGAAGCAAATCATCCATATACTGCAACAAAGTAGCACCTCTAGGGAACCTTATATCATCCAGATCAGCCTTCAGGATTTCTGAGAAATAAGAAGGACTCTCAGTAAAATCCCAAGGTATTATTGTCCAGCTGAATTGTTTTTTTTTTCCCCCAAGTAAAGGCGAAAAGTTATTGTCTTGCTTCATCATCTAGAATACTAAAGAATGTACTGCATAAATCAATAAAAAATTTGCTTCTAGTGGGAATGAATATTTGTAAAGTATGAGAGTTAGAAATGACAACGGAGTGTCAGGGGATAACAATGTTGTTTATTGTGTCAAGGTCCTGGGCAAAATATCCACTTTTGGCCTGTAGGTTTTTGCACAGGTAAAACGAAAGTGTTGTAGGGGCTAGTACAAGGGATAGTGAGGCCTTGTGCCTTGTAACATTTTGTTGTGAGTTTGGTGTCCTGAAGGTCTTATTTATTCATAGAGCATTGATTAATTCTGGGGAGATGTTTTGAGGGATCTATTTGAATCTTGATAGGTGTGCTATGAATTTTGCCAATATCAGTTGAAGATTTTGCACATAAGGAGGGTTGTAGCTGATTGAATAGGGACAAATGATCAATGCTTCCAGAATCATCTCTAGTATCATCAGAAACGAAGCAAATAAGATTGCAAAAGCTCATCTAATTCACCTGCTTGGCTGCTTTGATGACTACTCTCAAATTCTAGAATAATTCTCCCTTTGGGGAGAAAAATATTCCAGCATGGTACTTCTCTAAGAAATCTCAGCCTAATAAATGGATGAGGGCTAAGGAACTAAAAAGAAAAGGGTGTGGATCTTTCAGAGGGTCTAAGCAAAAGTGAATAGGTAAGAGACAGGAATCTGTTAAGGTTCATTGGAGAGCCCAGCTAGCTGAATGTGGTACTCCAAGGCAGGGACTGCCTTATAGTAGTGGGGTTGAGCACCGAGAGTGTGGCTGCAGTGTCAGACCTGGAAGAGATTCATCCCCAAAGTGGAGAAATGCTTCTCAAGCTGGTGAAGAGAAAGCAATGGGAAGAGCCCCTGTAGCTCCTTGGGGCCCTGTCACTTAAGAATTGGGAGGACATTGGAAAGGCTGGTTAGACGGGCTGTAGGTGACTGAAATGCTTAAATTTGTAACACTCATCTCAGATGTCCTGGCTCTTTTCATTAACAACAGAAACTAATGAGCTTTTGGTTTTATTTACAAGCCTTTACTGGCTGGCGTTGAAGATTCAGAATTTTAGTAATCTTTGAAGTGACTCTAGTGCAAGAGAGCTGGTTTGCCAGATTAATGACATCTGGGGTAAAGATAGTTTCCAATTCCACTTTGGTCCTTTTTTTTATTTTTTATTTTTTTTATTTTAGTTGGGGGCTAATTACTTTACAATATTGTAGTAGTTTTTGCCATACATCGACATGAATCAGCCATGGATTCACATGTGCTCCCCCTCCCAAACCCTCCTCCCACCTCCCTCCCACTCCCATTCCTCAGTGTCATCCCAACGCTCCATCCCTGAGCATCCGTCCCATGCATAGAACATGGAATGGTGTTCTGCATCACATATGACAATATACATGTTTCAATGTTATTGTCCCAGAACATCCAACCCTCACCTTCTCCCTCAGAGTCCACAGGACTGTTCTATGCATCTGTGTCTCTTATTCTGTCTCACATATAGGGTTACCATTACCATCTTTCATATTCCATATACATGCATTAGTATACTGTATTGGTGCTTTTCTTTCTGGCTCACTTCACTCTGTATAATGGGCTCCAGTTTCATCCATCTCAATAGAACGGATTCAAATGTATTCTTTTTAATGGCTGAGTAATATTCCATTGTGTATATGTACCACAGCTTCCTTATCCATTCGTCTGCCGATGGACATCTAGGTTGCTTCCATGTCCTGGCTATTGTAAACAGTGCTGCGATGAACATTGGGGTACACGCGTCTCTTTCAATTCTGGTTTCCTCGGTGTATATGCCTAGCAGTGGGATTGCTGGGTCATATGGCAGTTCTATTCCCAGTTTTTTAAGGAATCTCCACACTGTTCTCCATAGTGGCTGTACTAGTTTGCATTCCCACCAACAGTGTAAGAGGGTTCCCTTTTCTCCACACCCTCTCCAGCATTTATTGCTTGTAGACTTTTGGATAGCGGCCATTCTGACTGGTGTGTAATGGTACCTCATTGTGGTTTTCACTTTGGTCCTTTTTACTTGAAGGGAGACATTCCAGTTCAGCTCATTATAAACACAGAGTTGAAAACTACTTGGGTAGGATGAACATATGAAAGAAGACCAGAATTTCTTTTCTTTTCTTTTTTTTTTTTCATAATATGAAGTAAGGTGTAATAGCTATGAACAAGTTTATCAGATTTCTGTGTGTAAGCTGGAATTTTGTTCCAATCAATAGGTTTTGGGAGAGTCATCAGTCAGTTCAGTTCAGTCGCTCAGTCATGTCCAACTCTTTGCGATCCCATGAATCACAGCATGCCAGGCCTCCCTGTCCATCACCAACTCCCGGAGTGTACTCAAACCCATGTCCATCGAGTCGGTGATGCCATCAAGCCATCTCATCCTCTGTCGTCCCCTTCTCCTCCTGCCCCCAATCCTTCCCAGCAGCAGGGTCTTTTCCAATGAGTCAACTCTTCGCATGAGGTGGTCAAAGTATTGGAGTTTCAGCTTCAACATCAGTCCTTCCAATGAACACCCAGGACTGATCTCCTTTAGGATGGACTGGTTGAATCTTCTTGCAGTCCAAGGGACTCTCAAGAATCTTCTCCAACACCACAGTTCAAAAGCATCAATTGTTTGGCGCTCAGCTTTCTTCACCATCCAACTCTCACATCCATACATGACTACTGGAAAAACCATAGCCTTGACTAGATGGACCTTTGTTGGCAGAGTAATGTCTCTGCTTTTTAATATGCTATCTGGGTTGGTCATAACCTTCCTTCCAAGGAGTAAGCGTCTTTTAATTTCATGGCTGCATTCACCATCAGCAGTGATTCTGGAGCCCCCCAAAATAAAGTCTGACACTGTTTGCACTGTTTCCTCATCTATTTCCCATGAGGTGATGGGACCAGATGCCATGATCTTAGTTTTCTGAATGTTGAGCTTTAAGCCAACTTTTTCACTCTCCTCTTTTACTTTCATCAAGAGGCTCTTTAGTTCTCCTTCACTTTCTGCCATAAGGGTGGTGTCATCTGCATATCTGAGGTTATTGATATTTCTCCTGGCCATCTTGATTCCAGCTTGTGTTTGGCTGAGATCAGATATTCTTTGGAACTCTCATTCTTTCCTTTTCTCCTTTGCTTTTCGCTTCTCTTCTTTTCCCAGCTATTTGTAAGTCCTCCTCAGACAGCCATTTTGCTTTTTTGCATTTCTTTTCCATGGGGATTTTCTTGATCCCTGTCTCCTCTACAATGTCACGAACCTCTGTCCATAGTTCATCAGGCACTCTGTCTATCAGATCTAGTCCCTTAAATCTATTTCTCACTTCCACTGTATAATCATAAGGGATTTGATTTAGGTCATACCTGAATGGTCTAGTGGTTTTTTCCTATTTTCTTCCATTTAAGTCTGAATTTGGCAATAAAGAGTTCATGATCTGAGTCACAGTCAGCTACTGGTCTTGTTTTTGCTGACTGTATAGAGCTTCTCCATCTTTGACTGCAAAGAATATAATCAATCTGATTTTGGTGTTGACCATCTGGTGATGTTCATGTGTAGAGTCTTCTCTTGTGTTGTTGGAAGAGGGTGTTTGTTATGACCAGTGCGTTCTTTTGGCAAAACTCTATTAGCCTTTGCCCTTCTTCATTCTGTACTCCAAGGCAAAATTTGCCTGTTATTCCAGGTGTTTCTTGACTTCCTACTTTTGCATTCCAGTCCCCTATAATGAAAAGGACATCTTTTTAGGGTGTTAGTTCTAATAGGTCTTGTAGGTCTTCATAGAACCGTTCAAGTTCACCTTCTTCAGCGTTACTCGTTGGGGCATAGACTTGGATTACCGTGACATTGAATGGTTTGCCTTAGAAACGAACAGAGATCATTCTGTCGTTTTTGAGATTGCATCCAAGCACTGCATTTTGGACTCTTTCTGTTGACCATGATGGCTACTCCAATTTCTTCTAAGGGATTCCTGTCCACAGTAGTAGATAAAATGGTCATCTGAGTTAAAGTCACCCATTGCAGTCCATTTTAGTTTGCTGATTCCTAGAATGTCAACATTCACTCTTGCCCTCTCCTCTTTGACCACTTCCAATTTGCCTTCATTCATGGACCTAACATTCCAGGTTCCTATGCAATATTGCTCTTTACAGCATCGGACTTTGCTTCTATCACCAGTCATATCCACAGCTGGGTATTGTTTTTGCTTTGGCTCCATCCCATCATTCTTTCTGGAGTTACTTCTCCACTGATCTCCAGTAGCATATTGGGCACCTACTGACCTGGGCAGTTCATCTTTCAGTGTCCTATCTTTTTGCCTTTTCATACTGTTCATGGGGTTCTCAAGGCAAGAATACTGAAGTGTTTTGCCATGCCCTTCTCCAGTGGACCACATTCTGTCAGACCTCTCCACCATGATTCGTCCATCTTGGGTGGCCCCACAGGGCATGGCTTAGTTTCATTGAGATAGACAAAGCTGTGGTCCATGTGATCAGATTGGCTAGTTTTCCATGATTATAGTTTCAGTGTGTCTGCCCTCTGATGCCCTCTCGCAATACCTACTGTCTTACTTGGGTTTCTCTTACTTTGGACATGGGGTATATCTTCACGGCTGCTCCAGTAAAGTGCAGCTGCTGCTCCTTACCTTGGACAAGGGGTGTCTACTCACGGCGGCCCCTCCTGACCTTGACAGGGGAGTATATTCAATATCCTGTTGTTTAGTTGCTCATTCATGTCTGACTCTTTGCAATAGCATAAACTGTAGCCTGCGAAGCTCCTCTGTTCATGGGATTTTCCAGGCAAGGATACTGGAGTGGGCTGCCATTTCCTTTCTTTCCAATCCAGGGATTGAACCCGTGTCTCCTGCAAGTCTCCAGCATTGCAGGCAGATGCTTTACAGGAATTCCCTAATGAAGTTGACTGGTGATGCCCTAGGCTATGTGATAAGTTAGTGGGCTGTCGCCTGGTCATAATCCTAGAGACCTTTCAAGATTTTTCCAATTAGTAGTGTTCCTCCATGCTGGGCTTGGCCTTAACCAACTAGCTGATGTAATTTAGAGAAACAGTTTGGAGACCTGTGAGGATCCTTGATTACTTTCAGAAAATCTTTGAGTATGGCTGCCAGTTCAGCTTTTGGCATTGTTGTTCAGTCACTCAGTCATGTCCGACTCTTTGCAATCCCATGGACTGCAGCATTCCAGGCTTCCCTGTCCTTCACTGTCTCCTAGAGTTTGCTGAAACTTATGTCCATTGAGTTGGTGATGCCATACAACTATCTCATCCACTGTTGTCCCCTTCTCCTCCTGCCCTCAATCAGCATTAGGGTCTTTTCCAATGAGTCAATTCTTTGCATCAGGTGGCCAAATTATTGGAGCTTCATCTTCAGCATCAGTCCTTTCAATGAATATTCAGGATTGATTTCCTTTAGGATGAACTGGTTTGACCACCTTGCAGTCCAAGGGACTCTTAAGAGTCTTCACCACAATTTGAAAGCATCAGTTCTTTGCTTCTCAGCCTTCTGTGTGGTCCAACACTCACATCCGTACGTGACTGTTGGGAAAAAGATAGCTTTGACTATATGAACCTTTGTTGGCAACGTAATGTCTTTGCTTTTTAATACACTGTCTAGGTTTGTCACAGCGTTTCTTCCAAGGAGCAAGTGTCATTTAATTTCATGGCTGCAGTCACTGTCCACAGTGATTTTGGAGCCCAAGAAAATAAAATCTGTTACTGTTTCCATTGTTTCCCAGTCTATTTGCCATGAAGTGATGGGACTGGATGCCATAATCTTGGTTTTTTGAATGTTGAGTTTTAAGCCAGCTTTTTCACTCTCCTCTTTAACTTTCATCAAGAGGTTCTTCTTCGCTTTCTGCCATAAGGGTGGTGTCATCTGCATATCTGAGGTTATTGATATTTCTCCTGGCAATCTTGATTCCAGCTTGTGCTTCATCCAGTCCAGCATTTCACTTGATGTACTCTGCATATAAGTTAAATAAGCAGGTTAACGATATACAGCCTGACATACTCCTTTCCCAATTTGGAACCAGTCCATTTTTCCATGTCTGGTTCTAACTGTTTCTTGTTGACCTGCATACAGGTTTTTCAGGAGGTGGGTAATATGGTTTGGTATTCCTATCTCTTGAAGAATTTTCCAGTTTGTTGTGTTCCCCACAGTCAAAGGCTTTAGCATAGTCAATGAAGCAGCAGTAGATGTTTTTCTGGAATTCTCTTGCTTTTTCTGTGATCCAGTGGATGTTGGCAATTTGATCTCTGGTTCCTCTGCCTTTTTGAAATCCAGCTTGCACATCTGGAAGTTCTCAGTTCACACACTTTTGAAGCCTAGCTCAGGGGATTTTGAGAATTACCTTGCTACCATGTGAAATGAGAGCAATTGTGTGGTAGTTTGAGCATTCTTTGGCATTGCCTTTCTTTGGGATTTAAATAAAAACTGACCTTTTCCAGTCCTGTGGCCACTGCTGAGTTTTCCAAATTTTCTGGCATATTGAGTTCAGCTTTAGTCCAGGGAATATAAGAAATTAAGAGTTTAGCCTCTGAATCCTCCCAAGCCTATTTTTAAAGGCCAGGTTATAATAGGTTCAGAGGGAAAGGCGTGTGAAAAGTTTTAGAGAAAAAGGGAAGTTTGATGAGAGAATTAATATGAGGGAACTGAGCGTATAAAGAAAGCATGGGTGGTAGAGAAATGAAGAAGAAAAAATGGCACAAGAGGTGAGCCTAAGACAAAGAAGCTGAGGAGAAAGAGCATGAGGCTTCAGAAGCCTTTTTATCTTTCTTTAAAAGTTTGTTTGCCTTAGTTAATATTAAAATCTTATTTTGCAGAGTGGCAATTTTAGGCTCCTTATAACATTGGAAGGAAGGTTATGACCAACCTAGATAGCATAGTTAAAAGCAGAGACATTACTTTGCCAACAAAGGTCTGTCTAGTCAAGGCTATGGTTTTTCCAGTGGTCATGTATGGATGTGAGAGTTGGATGGTGAAGAAAGCTGAGCGCCAAACAATTGATGCTTTTGAACTGTGGTGTTGGAAAAGACTCTTGAGAGTCCCTTGGACTGCAAGGAAATCCAACCAGTCCATCCTAAAGGATATCAATCCTGGGTGTTCATTGGAAGGACTGATGTTGAAGCTGAAACTTCAATACTTTGGCCACCTCATGCGAAGAGTTGACTCATTGGAAAAGACCCTGCTGCTGGGAAGGATTGAGGGCAGGAGGAGAAGGGGACGACAGAGGATGAGATGGTTGGATGGCATCACCGACTCGATGGACATGGGTTTGGGTAGACTCCGGGAGTTGGTGATGGACAGAGAGGCCTGGCGTGCTGTGATTCATGGGGTCGCAAAGAGTCGAACACAACTGAGCGGCTGAACTGAACTGAACATTGGGAAGTCTCAAAATATCAGTCAAAATAGTCATTCTATTCAGTTGTGGAAAGTTTAGAGTTATAGCTGTCCAGTTTCAAGAAAAGTAAGTTTAGAGATTTCAAAAGATCTCCCTAATGACCATTTATATTCTTAATCATGTTTGGTTAGGTTGGTCCATTTAGTTGGAAACTAAAGGATCATGATCTGTTAAATATAAAATCAACTGGAGCCCTTATGGACAGGGAGTGTTAATTGTGTGTGTAAGTCGCTCAGTCATGTCTGACTGTTTGCGACCTCATGAACTGTAGCCCACCAGGCTCCTCTGTCCATGGAATTCTCTAGGCAAGAATACTGGAGTGGGTTGCCATTTCCTTCTCCAAGGGATCTTCCTGAACCAGGGATCAAACCTGGGTCTCATGCACTGCAAGCAGCTGTTTTACCATCTTAGCTACTAGGGAAGCTCATTTAGATAACTAGTATCCCATTTCTCAGCGATTTTTCTCTAGAAGGGAATAATGTTTTCAGACTTCAAGCTTTTTATTTTATATTGGGGTATAGCTGATTAACAATGTTGTGGAGTTTCAGATGAACAGCAAAGGGACTCAGGCATATGTAGACATGTATCTGTTCTCCCTCAAACCCCCTCCCGTTCAGGCTGGTACATAACCATGAGTAGAGATCCCTGTGCTGTACAGTAGGTTCTTGTTGGTTGTCCATTTTAAATGTGTCTTTGTAACCTTCCCAAATTCCCTAACTATCCTCTCCCCCCAGCAACCATAAGTTCATTTTCTAAGTCTGTGAGTCTCTTTAAGTTTTGTAAGTAAGTTCATTTGTATCATTTCTTTTTAGGTTTCACATATAAGGATGCCATGCAATATTTCTCCTTCTCTGTCTGACTTGCTAAGAAAAGGATAATTTTTAAACGGCCTAAATAGCTCAAACAACCTGCAGGTCTCAGTTCAGTTCAGTTGCTCAGTCATGTCCGACTCTGCGACCCCATGGACTGCAGCACACCAGGCTTCCCTGACCATCACCAACTCCAGGAGTTTACCCAAACTCATCTCCATTGTCAGTGATGCCATCCAACCATCTCATCCTCTGTCATCCCCTTCTCCTCCCGCCTTCAGTCTTTCCCAGCATCAGGGTCTTTTCAAATGAGTCAGCTCTTCGTATCAGGTGGCCAAAGTATTGGAGTTTCAGCTTCAACATCAGTCCTTCCAATGAATATTCAGGACTGATTTCCTTAGGATGGACTGGTTGGATCTCCTTTCAGTCCAAGGGATTCTCAACAGTCTTCTCCAACACCATAGTTCAAAAGCATCAATTCTTCTGCACTCAGCTTTCTCTATAGTCCAACTATCACATCCACACATGACTACTGGAAAAACCATAGCTTTAACTAAATGGACCTTTGTTGGCAAAGTAATGTCTCTGCTTTTTAATATGCTGTCTAGGTTGGTCATAACTTTCCTCCCAAGGAGTAAGTGTCCTTTAATTTCATGGCTGCAGTCACCATCTGCAGTGATTTTCGAACCCAAAAACATTAAGTCTGCCACTGTTTCCACTGTTTCTCCATCTATTTTCCATGAAGTGATGGGACCGGCTGGATGCCATGATCTTAGTTTTCTGAATGTTGAGCTTTAAGCCAACTTTTTCACTGTCCTCTTTCACTTTCATCAAGAGGCTCTTTAGTTCTTCTTCACTTTCTGCCGTAAGGTGGAGTCATCTGCATATCTGAGGTTATTGATATTTCTCCCGGCATTTTTGATTCCAGCTTGTGCTTCCTCCAGCCCAGCATTTCTCGTGATGTACTCTGCATATAAGTTAAATAAGCAGGGTGACGATATACAGCCTTGACGTACTCCTTTTCCTATTTGGAACCAGTCTGTTGTTCCATGTCCACTTCTAACTGTTGCTTCCTGACCTACATACAGATTTCTCAAGAGGCAGGTCAGGTGGTCTGGTATTCCCATATCTTTCAAAATTTTCCACAGTTTGTGGTGATCCACACAGTCAAAGGCTTTGCCACAGTCAATAAAGCAGAAATAGTTGTTTTTCTGGAACTCTCTTGCTTTTTTGATGATCCAGTGGATGTTGGCAATTTGATCTCTGGTTCCTCTGCCTTTTCTAAATCTAGCGTGAACATCTGGAAGTAGCTCTAATACCAGCTATTTCTAAGGGAACTGTCTGGTTGCAAAGGAGCCAGATCAAAGGCTGCTCAGTACAGCTTCAATCAGTATAGTAATTCTGAAGGAATCAATCCAAAGGTTTAAAGCACAGTTCCACTAGAAAGACCCAATCCTGAAGGAGTCAGGCTGAAAGTTTAATACTCTAGTGCCAATAGACTAACCCCTTTTCCAAAAGGAATGGAGTGAAGCCTAGCCAGTTCTAGAAAGAATGGTCTGATTTTTAAAATGTGTCAAATGAATACTCACATACGTAACAAAGCCTTAAACAGAAAGGACAAAGCCTTAAACCAGATCCTAAAGAAAACCTCAAGAGGTTTAAAATGCAAAGAGAGAAGAGAATCTAGGAGAAAGACTTACCCTCAAATTCTGATCAGTGGGAAGCAGTGAGCAGCAATGGACTCAGTGTGGCTACTGCACCTGTTTGCTCACCATCTTCAGAATCAGTAGGAGTCCTTCTCTGGATCCCGGTATGAGCCACCAAAATGTTGACTTTAAGCGAATTGACTTTCAGTTCTCTCTTCAGCCAAAGTGAGTTTATTTACAAGTAACAAAGAACTGCATTTTTGGGGTCTGCAACCATGGCAAGCCACATGCAAGACCCCATACAGCAAAGGGAGGAAAATTCTTTCAAAGAGGGGAAAAGGAACTTAGGAAGGCCATCACAAACAAATAGTAATTGAAGAATTGAGAGTTTGAAATGTGGTGACTTTTTCTTTGGCTGAGTTGTGACAGTCTTTCAATTGGGTGAGCTCTTGACAGGCAATAAGAGGAAGTCTTTCTCTTGCTGGACTCTGCTATCATTGTAGGGCATGAGAGCATCCTCCTTTTGGCCTCTAAACTCTGTTTTAATAGAGTTTTTTTTTGTGTTACTTTTTAAATCAGGTATTTACATTTTAAAGGATAATCGACTTAAATGAATTAATCTCTAAATTGTAAATGTACAATCCAATTTTTTAAATGTACAAAAGATTTGAGAAACACTTCACCAAAGATATACTGTGATAAATAAACATGTGAGAAGTCTCAACATTAGTCATTAGAGAATTGCATAAAACCATGATAAGATATTAATTGCTACAGCAAAGCACCCTGACAATATTAAGTGCTGACAAGGATGGAATAACTGGAATTCTCCCATGCTGGTGGCAGAAGTGCAGAATGTTACAGTCACTTTGGAAAATAGGCAGTTTTACATAAAGTCAAATGTAAACTTATAATATGAACAAGCTACTATGTTCCTCAGGACTTACATGAAATAAAAATCTATGTTCACAAAAATTGTATATACAAATGTTTATAGCAGCTATTTGTAGTTATCAAAAACTGGAAACAATTCAAATATCCCTCAATTGGTAAATGGATTAACAATCCATGGAACATCCATGCAGTGGAATATTACTCATCAATAAAAAAGAATGGACTACTGATATTCAGAAAACATGGGTGAATTTATTTTTTATTACATTAGTTTCAGGTGTACAGTATTATAATTTGACATCTTCATACACTACTAAGTGATCACCACCACAAGTCTAGTTACCATCCATAGCCATACAGTTGGCCTCCTTTACCCATTTTGCCCATCCCCTCCCAAAATATGAATGAGTTATGCTGAATGAAACAAGCCAGACTGAGAGATACATCTTGTGTGATTGTATTTTATATGACATTATGGAGAAAACCAAAGTAAAAGGGACAGAGAATGGACAGCGGTTGGCAAGAGTTAGGAGCAGGTGACAACAAAGGAATAGCATGAGGGGATTTATTTGAATGGGATGGAAATGCTGTGTATCTTGATTGTAGTAGTGCCTATACGACTGCGAGCATTTGTTAAACTCATAGAACAGTACACCACAGAGGGTGTATTTTACTGAATGCAAATTGAAAAGTATTTTAAAAATAATGTTTTTAGAGGAAGATGAGGTATGAGGCCTGAAGCTTCATGGATTATAGAACAGATGAGTTGGTTTGGGTCTGGCTCTGTGACCAAGTAGTTGCTGTGAATTACATGTTACTGGCAGTGAGAGCTAGTGAATAGTGACTTAACTTTTCAGGACATCAAAGAGAGCTTAGGAATGTCAGGAAGAAAAGTGGCCAATGAAATAAATAGTATTTCAGAATAGAATTGAGGTCATGAATAGCTATTTCAATTGTGAATTGTTTAAGGAGAAAGGGGCCAACACTAGATTGCTTCTTGTGCAGAAGATACGGAAGAAAAAAAATGAAATGAAGAATAGGATGAAAATGTTCCTCCCTGAATGATTATCAGCAGCAACATTATGGATTCCAAAGGGAATACACTCAGTAGTTCTCATTGAAAATCCAACATGAACCTCTTTGAAGAATGCTTGGTCTGTGAAGGAAACTTTCCAGGAATTTCTTTAACTAAGTTTCCAAGAATCAGAGAAACCTAGATGAATGTCAGCTCTGTCATTTGTAAGCCTAGATCCCTTGTAAAAACCACTATGCTTCTCTAGGCTTCGATTTTTCCATCTATAAAGCAGGGTTAGCAATAGCATGTATCTTTCAATATTGAGAAAATTAATTGAGATAATGTGTGTATAGCACTGGGCACAATACCTCACAGATAAGAAGCACTCAAAAACTTGCAGTGAGAATTATACTACTGCCTAGTTTCCAGAGCTTGCATATGTTTATCTTTGCCAAGCTCATACTTCTATTTAATTTTTTTCTTGTCACCATCTCATCAGCAGGAGATTATCAAGTTTAAGCAGCAGCATCTTTCTGCCTAGAGTAGATAGAGTCAATTTGAAGAGAGACATATTATTCCCAGGAACACAGACTCTTTTATACTCAATGCAAAGAACCTTCAAAAGTAAGAGCTGTGACTTCCTCCCTCCAGAACTGGTTAACCTGTTGGGATATTTGGTAGATGAATTCTGTGCCACGCACTCTTGTATACTGTGCACCAGACCAGGAGGCAGCAGCTGCTCTCCATGCTCTCCTTCCAACACAGAAAACCAATCTCCCAGCACCAGGGGAGACTATAAAAAAATGCAAATGTCCAACGTTGATTAGTTTTGCCAGCTGCTTTTCTTTGGAATCAACGGATACGCCACTTTAGCTTTAAGTCCACTGGACACACTTAGGGGTTCTTTTTGTTATTATTTGTTTCCTTGGTTTTTTTTTAGAAATTGTGTTAAAGAATAAATAATCCTTTGCAGGACAAACCTGTCAAAGAAGTTGACAAATGGAAGGAGGGCTTAAATAAATAGAAGAAAGAGATAATAGACCTCTATTGAACTGTTTCTGAAAATATCGTTGATCTTGGGGAGGATCTGGTTCTTTAAAACATGGGATTGAAGAGTCAAATGCTTTCAGAGGCTGGGCTACTTATGTAAATGAATAAGGAAGCAGGAAGAGTCTGGGTATAAGGCAATAGGGAGTGGTGGTGGGTTTGGGTGTATTTTTTTGTTTTCCTAGTCTTCTGAGACCTTTGAATACAAAATCATTTCAGTTTTTTTTTTTTTCTCAACTCTACTATAGGGTGGGGTGAAATTTTAGGGAATGTGTGATGATAAATGACAGTCTTGATTCCCGTCTTGGTCATGCAATGGACTGAGAAAGTCTGTGCCACATCTGAATTGAATAGCTTTACTCAGCACCAGCCAAGTACTATTGGGCAAGAATGTGAACCCAGCATTTCTAAGTACTTACTTACTTAAGAGACATCCCACATCTTGATTTTGATGTGATTTAGAGAAACCACAACAAAATCCTTACAATTTTAGCACTGACAATTTGTTCCATTTTAAAACATAATGGCATGAATCAGATACATGTCTCTGTGTTAGTTTTTGCTGGTGACTATCAGTTTGGACCTCTGCTTTGGACCCCAGTTTGAATATAGTACTGTTTCTTGATAAATGGAGATCCATGATAGAAATAAGGTGAATTATGTTAGAAATAATTTGTTATTTTAAAATATTATAAATTAAAATGATATTGTGAAATATGAAGTCATTAATTAGAGCATTATTCTAAAAAGCGGAAGATGGGAGATAAACTGAATATCCATTGATAGGGGATGGTTCCATGAATTATATTACATCCAAAGAATACTATGTAGCTATTAAAAATGAGGCAGTTCTATAGCACTAACGTAGAACCCATAATGTGACATATCATTAAGTGAAAAAAGCAAAGTGCGGAAAATTGTGTATAGCATACCACTATTGCAAAGTGTGACCTATTTATCACCTCTCTCTGTAACACCTAACTATATTTACATATCTCTATCTCTGAGAAGGAAAGAGAGCCCGAGGGACAAGAAGATAGGGATATAGGGAGACTTACTTTTCCTTTTTGATGTATCTGGTAACATTGGAATTTTTCTTTACCACAAATATATATTCCTCATTCAATATAAATGTAATTGAAAAAATAAGACATAATCTCTTCCAAAAAGGTAGTAGCAGAGTAAGAATGGGTTGTTGTAATAGTATAGATGATGGACATGTTTTTCAAGAAAAGTCATGGCTAACAAATTGACTTATTTACAAAACAGAAGGAGGCTTATAGATGTGGAAAACAAATTATTATTAGCAAAGCGGGTAGCAGCGAGAGAATGCAGTGGAGTTTCCCATCTATTTGCCATGAAAGTAATCTATTTTTCCACAGTTTATCGTTGATCCACACCTTCAGTCAAAGGCTCTTTGGCATAGTCAATAAAGCAGAAGTATATATTTTTCTGGAACTCTCTTGCTTTTCGGATGATCCAGCGGATATTGGCAATTTGATATCTGGTTCGTGTGCCTTTTCTAAAACCAGCTTGAACATCTAGAATTTCATGGTTCATGTATTGCTGAAGCCTGGCTTGGAGAATTTTGAGCATTACTTTACTAGTGTGTGAGATGAGTGCAATTGTGCGGTAGTTTGAACATTCTTTGGCATTGCCTTTCTTTGGGATTGGGATGAAAACTGATCTTTTCCAGTCCTGTGGCCACTGTTGAGTTTTCCAAATTTGCTGACATACTGAGTGCAGCCCTTTCACAGCATCATCTTTTAGGATTTGAAATAGCTCAACTGGAATTCCATCACCTCCACCAGATTTGTTTGTAGTGATGCTTCCTAAGGCCCACTTGACTTCACATTCCAGGATGTCTGGCTCTAGGTGAGTGATCACACCATCATGATTATCTGGGTCATGAAGATCTTTTTTGTACAGTTCTTCTGTGTATTCTTGCCACCTCTTCTTAATATCTTCTGCTTCTGTTAGGTCCATACCATTTCTGTCTTTTATTGAGCCCATCTTTGCATGAAATGTTCCCTTGGTATCTCAGATTTTCTTGAAGAGACCTCTAGTCTTTCCCATTCTATTGTTTTCCTCTATTTCTTTGCATTGATCACTGAGGAAGGCTTTCTTATCTCTACTGGCTATTCTTTGGAACTTTGCATTCAAATTGGTATATCTTTCCTTTTCTCCTTTGCTTTTCCCTTCTCTTCTTTTCCCAGCTATTTGTAAGGCCTCCTCAGACAGCCATTTTGCTTTTTTGTAGTTCTTTTTCTTGGGGATGGTCTTGATCCCTGTCTCCTGTACAATGTCACGAACCTCTGTCCATAGTTCATCAGGCACTCTGTCTATCAGATCTAGTCCCTTAAATCTATTTCTCACTTCCACTGTATAATCATAAGGGATTTGATTTAGGTCATACCTGAATGGTCTAATGGTTTTCCCCACTTTCTTCAATTTCAATCTGAATTTGGCAATAAGGAGTTCATGATCTGAGCCACAGTCAGCTCTCGATCTTGTTTTTGCTGACTCTATAGAGCTTCTCCATCTTTGTTGACGTTCACTCTTGCCATCTCCTGTTTGACCACTTCCAATTTGCCTTGATTCATGGACCTAACATTCCAGGTTCCTATGCAATATTGCTCTTTACAGCATCGGACCTTGCTTCCATCACCAGTCACATCCACAACTAGGTATTGTTTTTGCTTTGGCTCCATCCCTTCATTCTTTCTGGAGTTATTTCTCCACTGATCTCCAGTAGCATACTGGGCACCTACCAACTTGGGGAGTTAATCTTTCAGTGTCCTATCTTTTGCCTTTTCATGCTGTTCATGGGGTTCTCAAGACAAGAATCCTGAAGCAGTTTGCCATTCAGAGGAGAGTGAAAAAGTTGGCCTAAAGCTCAACATTCAGAAAACTAAGATCATGGTATCCGGTCCCGTCACTTCATGGCAAATAGATGGGGAAACAGTGGCTGACTTTATTTATTTTTGGCTCCAGAATCACTGCAGATGGTGATTGCAGCCATGAAATTAAAAGACGCTTATTCCTTGGAAGGAAAATTATGACCAACCTAGAGAGCATATTAAAAAGCAGAGACATTACTTTGTCAACAAAGGTCCATCTAGTCAAGACTGTGGTTTTTCCAGTAGTCATGTATGGATGTGAGAGCTGGACTATAAAGAAAGCTCAATGCCAAAGAATTGATGCTTTTGAACTGTGGTGTTGGAGAAGACTCTTGAGAGTCTCTTGGACTGTAAGGAGATCCAACCAGTCCATCATAAAGGAGATCAGTCCTGGGGGTTTGTTGGAAGGACTGATGCTGAAGCTGAAACTCCAGTATTTTGGCCACCTGATGTGAAGAACTGACTCATTGGAAAAGACCCTGATGCTGGGAAAGATTGAGGGCAGGAGGAGAAGGGGATGACAGAGGATGAGATTGTTGGATGGCATCACCAACTCAATGGACATGCGTTTGGGTAAACTCTGGGAGGTGGTGATGGATAGGGAGGCCTGGCATGCTGTGGTTCCTGGGGTCGCAAAGAGTTGGACACGACTGAGCAACTGAACTGAACTGATGTAAGGGTCGTGGCTAGTATCTGCTTCATTCTTTGCTTGCTACTGAGAGACAATGATGTCAGATTCAGTGGATATTTTCAGACTCTATTATGAAACAGAATGTAGTCTATAGATTTTTTTTTTTGTAATCAAACTAAACAGAGTCCTACTTACAAAGGCCCAGATAGATACTGCGGCCATTCGGGTGCATGGGACTTGGGGACTTGCAATCCTTTCTTAAGTATATTATCTTCTTTGGGAAGCACTCTATCCTCAAAAATGTTCCTGCTTTACCTGTTGCTGCCCCCTTTTTTGTCTCGGTCCTGAGTTTGGATCGTTTTGGAGCAAGACTAGTGTCAGCTGTCAGCTTAACTGACTGATGTAGTGTTTTCTAGCACACACTTGCATTGACCTGAAGTTGTCTGGTCTCTGTTGTGAATATGCACCTCTTCTGTGGAAAGGAGTGAGATAATAATTAGACTTTCTTTTTTTTTTTTTTATTTCCTTCAACCTTTATATTTAGCTGGATAGATACAGGTATATAAGAATAAAAACATAGACATGTCTGAAAGAATAAAACAAAAACTGACAATGGTGATTGGCTCTGGGGAAAAAGCTTGAAAAGTATTCTTTTTATGCCTAATAAGTGGATTGTGGAATTGATAAACTACATTTCCAATACCATGGATGCTGTGTTTGCAATGAAGAAAGAAGGAGAAATGAACTAGTTTGAGTTATTTAAACTAGACTGTCTGAGGAAAATAGAAAAAAATAGAATCTCTAATAAGTTAGAGGAAAGTTAGATAATTTTGTAAGTGACATTGAGACTTCTGGCTGACCCTCTAAAGACAGTTATATCCCTACCTCCTTTTACCAAAACAGATTTGTAGCAGACAGTCTTTAGAGTGTTTTCAGGATCTCCAGCTCCTGATATTCACACTTTTGTGTGATCCCTTTGAGTATGGGAAGGATCAGTGACTTTCTTCTAAATGTTGGAATGTGACAAATGTGATAGGTTTATGTGATCACATCTGTGATTACATAATAATGTAATGCCCATCATGCTAGACTGTTTCTCTGACTTTGATGAAGCAGGATGCCATGAATCACATAGTATCAGGAAATGAATTTGAACAGCAATCTGAAAGAGTTTGTCAGTAGATCCTTCCCCAGTTGAGCTTCTGATAAGAACACAGTTCTGGCCAAGACCTTGAACATAGGCTGTGAAACTCGAAGCAAAGGATCCAGTTAGTCAATGCCAAACTCCTTATCCATAGAAACTGCAACATCGTGTGCATTGTCTTAGGCTGATAAGGCTGTGGTAATTTGTGATGCAGCAATGAAAAGCTAACATAGTTCTATATGCATTAATGAATTAACTGTAAAAAAAAATACAAATCACTAAAAGAAAATATAGCAGCATGCTTTTATAATCTTGACATACAAAAGATTTCTAAAGAAGAAATGAATACCAAAAACCACACCAAAAAGACTGGCAAATTTGACTACATCAAAAGTGTAAAATTGCACATGAAAAAACCACTATACTATAACTAATTTCCTTAATTTTTCTATGTCTGTAAATAAAGATACAAAACCAACAGCCAAAAGAAAAATGAGCTGAGAATGTTAACAGTAAGTTCAAAGGAAAAAAAAATGTCTTTACCATTCAACCAAATGCTCAACCTTATTCACAATTAAAGAAACGGAAATTTTCAAAAATGAAATTTCAGTTTTTACTTAACAAATTCACTGATATATGAAGCTTGATAGTACTGGGGAAACAAATACTCATATATTATCATTTGGAATGTAAATTGGTGCGGCATTTTTGGCAATAGAAATAAAAATTATAGCATACCTGTACTTGCCAGTCTTCTTGTATGAAGTTATTCAGTAGTCATGCCCACACATATTACAGTGACTCCTGAATAGCAAAAATTAGAAATAAGCTAAATATTCATCGGTAGAAGACCTGTTAAGAACATTCAGGGGTAGCTTACTGTGGAAAAAAAATTGTTTTTCTGTCTAGATGTCATGATAAGGAATGATTTACAAGCTGTTCTTGAGGGCAGGGACCATATTTCATTCATCTCTGTTTCCTTTCAGCCTAGGGCAGTGCTTGATGGTTGGTACATAACAGAGAGGAGCAAATAGTATTTGATGAGCGAATGTATGAATGCATACTGGTGCATGTATACAGCTGGGTAGTGTCTGGGGTTAAACATTAAATGTGAATGAATTTTAAAAAGTGTTTAAGTGTGTAAAAGATGAAAGCCAGAGTTAACCATAGACTCTGAAGCATTATGTGATGCTTTTGAATCCTGATCTTTTGTATACTGAGACCATGTCTGGAACCACCAGGGAAGCTAAGTGAACTCTATGAAGGCTTTCCTAGAGTGGGTTTGGGAGCTACAGGAAGGAGGAATTTAGTTATAAAAATGAGAGGAGAAAGAACAGGTAGGGTGTAGCCTGACCCTCCTTTTTATGCTTCCTTAGTAACACCCTGCCCCAAAGGTCACTCTCCAGCCATCTCTAGTCTCCCTGTCCCTTTAATTCTGCTTATAGTCCAGCACATGATTAATAGTCCTCCTACAACCCTCTCCCCACTGCCTTTAAATGCAGCCACACTACCACTCACCTAAACCCGACAGAAAAAAATACAGTCCTGTCACAATCTTGTGGCAAGCTAGATCTCCCAGCGTTAAATCACCATTAAGGGACTCTGTGAATTTGATAGCAGCTTTAGGGGTTTTTTTTCACCTTTTCCTCTCATTTAGAACTCAGCTAAAGCTTTCCTGTTATGGGAGGTGGATGCTATAAAGACAAACAGTTCACTATCCTGGCCTCCACAGGTGCACTCAATCCATAATTGTTGCATGAGAGGAGAAGTGCAGAGGACCTCCTAGCAAAACCCTTTCAGGCAGAGTAGCCTCTGTCTGTTGAGCTGTTGGCAGGGTGGAGATGTGATGTCTGCATCTGCTAACTGCACAGCCATTCGTGAAATGCTTTTCATAGGTATCCCATCGGATCTTACCAGGAATCCTGCTAACAGAGGTATTTATTATGTTCATTTTAAAGATAAGGAAACCAAGATCCAAAGGCCTGAAGTAGTTAATACAACCCCAGGACTGAACACAGGACCTCTCACTTAAGAGACCGGAGATTTTGAGAAACTTCAGATGTTTCCCAAATAATTTGTTCTTTCCAAAGCCTTCCCTGGGCATGTCAGGCTCTGAAAGTAGACATCCTAAGTTCACATCTTGGCTCTACCAGTTACTATTTGGGTGACTTTGGAAAGTTACTAACTGACCTATCTTACAGTTATGTAATGCCACAATAATGTGCTAAACAGACAGCTATGGGTCTTCAGTGGCATGCAATATTAAGCATAGTAAACATTTATTTTTGCTCAAGAATCCAGAGATTGGCTGATCAAGGCTGGGTTCACTTAGGTAATCTCTGCTTAGCTGGTGCATCTGCTGGGTGTTGGCTAGTCGGCTAGCGTGAGTCAAATTTGCTCCATGTGCCTCCCACGTTCCAGCCAGCTTGTCCAGGCTACTGCACATGAGAAAGGTTTTAAGAGAGAAACAATTGAAGCAGGCAAGCTCTCTTTAAGCATAAGTTCAGAACTGGCACACCATCACTTCTACACAGCTATTTGGACCAAAACAAATCACAAGACTAGCCTAGATCCAAGAGATGGGAAAGTAGACTCCACCCTTTGAGAAGACCCACAAAATCACTGGACACAGGATATGCATAGAGGCAGACCATTAAATGGCACCATTAGTATAACTAAATCCAGCTTGAACATCTGGAAGTTCATGGTTCATGTACTATTGAAGCCTGGCTTGGAGAATTTTGAGCATTACTTTGCTAGCATGTGAGATGAGTGCAATTGTGCAGTAGTTTGAACATTCTTTGGCATTGCCTTTCTTTGGGATTGGAATGAAAACTGACCTTTTCCAGTCCTGTGGCCACTGTTGAGTTTTCCAGATTTGCTGGCATGTTGAGCAAATATGCCAGCATCATCTTTTAGGATTTGAAATAGCTCAACTGGAATTACATCACCTCCACTAGCTTTGCTTGTAGTGATGCTTCCTAAGGCCCACTTGGCTTCACATTCCAAGATGTCTGGCTCCAGGTGAGTGATCACACTATCATGGTTATCTGGGTCATGAGGATCTTTTTTTTTATAGTTCTTCTGTGTATTCTTGCTTTATTGACTACGCCAAAGCCTTTGTGTGGATCACAACAAACTGTGGAAAATTCTTAAAGATGGGACTATCAGACCACCTGACCTGCCTCCTGAGAAATCTGTGTGCAGGTCAAGAAGCAATAGTTAGAATTGGACATGGAACAACAGACTGGTTCCAAATAGGAAAAGAAGTACATCAAGGCTGTATATTGTCACCCTGCTTATTTAACTTATATGCAGAGTACATCATATGAAACGCCAGGCTGGATGAAGTACAAGATGGAATCAAGACTGCCAGGAGAAATAACCTCAGATAGGCAGATGACACCACCCTTATGGCAGAAAGCAAAGAAGAACTAAAGAGCATATTGATGAAAGTGAAAGAGGAGAGTGAAAAAGCTGGTTTAAAACTTCACATTCAGCAAACTAAGATCATAGCATCCAGTCCCATCACTTCATGGCAAATAGATGGGGAAACAGTGGAAACCATGAGAGACTTTATTTTGGGGGGCTCCAAAATCACTTTAGATAGACTGCAGCCATGAAATTAAAGATACTTGCTCCTTGGAAGAAAAGCTATGACCAACCTAGACAGCATATTAAAAAGCAGAGACATTACTTTGCCAACAAAGATCCATCTAGTCAAAGCTATGGTTTTTCCAGTGGTCATGTATGGATGTGAGAGTTGGACTATAAAGAAAGCTGAGTGCTGAAGAATTAATGCTTTTGAACTGTGGTGTTGGAGAAGACTCTTGAGAGTCCCTTGGACTGCAAGGAGATCCAACCAGTCCATCCTAAAGGAAGTCAGTCCTGAAGATTCATTGGAAGGACTGATGCTGAAGCTGAAACTCCAATGCTTTGGCCACCTGATGCGAAGAACTGACTCACTGGAAAAGACCTTGATTCTGGGAAAGATTGAAGGCGGGAGGAGAAGAGGATGACAGAGGATGAGATGGTTGGATGGCATCACCGTTGCAAAGGACATAAGTTTGAGTATGCTCTGGGAATTGGTGATGGACAGGAAAGTCTGCTGTGCTGCAGTCCATGGGGTCACAGAGAGTTGGACATGACTGAGTGACTGAACTGTCTGACTGAGTATAAGCATCTCCTAAAATCCCTGAGCACTTTCATTTTTGCATTTTAGGAATAGAGGCTAAAATAGCATCCATTGCATGTGGACTTTGTAAGATAGTATGAAGCAGTGTGTTAGGAGTGCTCTACTGTGTGTTAGGCTGAGGGGCAGGGAGTTAGGATGCTCCTGATCCTAATGACTTTGTGAAGAGTCGCCATACCAGGCCTGGACTGGCCACCTCCAGATGTCTTCCACTTGAGAGATAAACCCTCACGTGTTTAAATCATTATCATTTTGATTTCTTTTTTTCCAACAGGGAGCCAAATGCAATCCTCATTTGTTTCTCCCCCACCATACCGGCATAACAGCACATGTTATTTGATGAACACACTAGAGAAGAGACATGAATCTTTGGGTACGGCGTTGGAGAGGAGCAACCCTAGCAGTTCCTGACCTGTACATTTCCACGTTGGTGTCATGTGAATACGTGAGTAACTGAATCTAGGCCAGAGGCCTCTGTCTATTGGTTGAGCAGACCACTGGCCATGAAATGGCCTGGCCTGAGAGCTCTGTCCAGGGTGGGAGCTTGGTATTGGGTGATGACTAAATACTTGATCAGTCCCACTTGTACATGTTTTGGATTTGAGACACACAGACGACAGTTGAATGAAGCTAGGAGAGCAGCAGAGGCTGAGAGAAGCTGCCTTATGTGAATGTCAGTCACTGGAATATCTGACTCCCTCACCTAGAATGGTATTACATTTTCAGCAGAGGGTTCAGTTCTCTGTGTGTCCTTGTTGTGTTGGTCCTGAGAGTTTTCATTTCTTCTTTGTGGGACCTTCTGTCATGATGCAAAACTAGCACCTAAGTGACCCAGCATGTGCTTCGCTTATCTGTGTTCTATATGTTATTTACAGATGATTTTTTAAATGATGCTTGCTTTTCTCTGTCAATTAATGGTGTATCATGACCACCTCCACAGGCTGGTAAATATTCTTTTCCAATAGCATATGATCTAGGGTAGAGTACAAGTGTCTCTCCAAAAGTAGAGCGTTCCTGTGTCCGTTCCTTAAGACAAAATGGTGTAAAGTGAAAAAGAAAGTACTTTAGGACACGTCTTGCTAATGGATGCTCAAAATAAATTGAGCTAAAGCACAGATGGTCACACAGTTTAAAGCTATGGTGGCTTGAGCCTGAGGTGGTGAGTGTGGTTTCCAGGGAAGGGTTTTGTGGGCACTGTTCTCGCTGCTTCAGGTATGCACTGCCGCTATAATGGCTCACTGCAAAGCGGCACTGAACGCTCTTTTCACGTTGTGTCTTTTTTCATAAAAGTGGACATAATCTTTGGATTTCTTTCAGTGAGCAAAAGCAGGAAATGTTGGTCTTTCTAAAAAGAGAAATGGTGTAAAGCAAACTTTGGAAAAGCAGGGGATGCCCGGATTCTATCGTATGACCGTATTTGTTTAATTGTTCCCCTAATGTCGGATGCTTATTAGGTCATGAGCTATCTTTTTGTTTGTGTGATTGTTTTGCTTTCATATACAGCATCAAAGTGAACATCTTTGAAATGAAATGTTTGTATACATCTGTGATATTTTTATAGATAGAAGTTTGATAGGAAGATACTTTTTTAATTTATTTATATTAAATTGAAGGATAATTGCTTTGCAGTACTGTGTTGGTTTCTACCAAAGATCAACATGAATCAGCGATAGGTTTACCCAAGTCCCCTCCTACTTAAACATTCCTCGCACCTTCCTCTCATCCCTCCCCTCTAGGTTGTTACCAAGCCCTGGTTTGTGTTCCCTGAGTAATACAGCAAATTCCCATTGGCTATCTATTTTACATATGGTAATTTGATAGCATATTTGATAAGAAGGGAAATGTTCTAGTCTAAGGATTTGGCATGAAATAAGCACAGATTTGCAAACTAGAAAAACACAAGACATCTTATCAAATGATCAAATTTTGCTACTGTTGGCTACATGGAAGGAGATAGTGGCTGAATTATTGATAGATTTGAAAGCTAAGTTAAGTCATGGCCATCATTGAGGGTTTTGTTGTTGTTTTTTTTTTAATATGTGGAAAACCTAGAGTATCTTAAGGTGAATCTCTTTTTCCCTTACAAAGTTAGTGTTGTGTTACAGAGAGGGTCAGCAGAGGTTAATCTAGGCCATTTCACATGAGTTTAATCCATAGTAAAAGGAAAAAAAATAACCTTTTATATTGTAGTGTGCTTTGTTAAAAAAAAAACAAAATGAAAAACACTATTCATTTAAGGGTATTTTATCAGTGTAGCTATAGTCTTACAACAAATAATGTACTAAGTAGAGATAAGTCTGTATTGCATTAATACCACCACTTCCTGTTTGTGTCCACCTTTTGAACAACTGAAAAAAAATGATGTTTCACTGGATTCTGAAAATAACATAGCTCAAATGGAAGATAATCTCCCCATTTTACAGAAGAAGGAACTGGAGTTAGAAATAGAATGTCATTCATTAAATAGAATGTCAGAGCTATAATGCCAGAATCTGCTTTTTCAAGGTCACTTGACTTCACTCTGCATTTTCCTGTGGTGACAGTGAGACTTGGCTATAAGGCATCATCACACAGCTCTTACATGAAGGAAGTAGGCCTACACCCACTCCTGATTTCACATCCCCCACCATTTCCCCTCACTCTGAGTCAGCCAGTTAGCCAGAATCAGAGTCTGGATAACAGGCCAGGTAGACTGATTCCAGGTTCAGTTTTTCCCAATAAACGAATGGAAATCCTCTTGTTCTACTTTCCTTCCTCGAATTAGTAAACCTTAATATGCACAAGAATCATACAGGTTTTCTTAAACGCGGCTGTTTCCTAGGCCCCATCCCAGGCGCTCCTCCATTTCAGCAGGCCTGGGGTTAGACTCAGATATGCAGGTTTTTAACACACTCTTCAGATGTTGATGAGGAAAAGGGGTGCACAGAGAAGACTTTAAGAAATGCTGTCTGTCCAATTTCAAGGTTGAAATCTGCTTTGTCTCCCCTTCAAGCATGCCTGCTCTTAGCAAAGTGACTCCAGCCCCGCCTTATTGTAACCCCTTATCAGTTCTATGTGTTTTGCAAATTGCATTTGCTCTTCATTTATGGACAAACCAGGTCAGCACTGCCAGGCCAATAAGAGCTGGATTTTCCCTGGCCTCATGCATCAGTGACATATTTGCCAGCATCGGCCCAGTTCCGACATCCCTGCAATCGGCTGTGGTTGATGATGATGCAGGATACACATGACTCGATTTGTGGAGAGCCGGCTAAGCTTTCAGGGAAGTCAATAAGAAAAATCTCATTTTGATCTGCAGATTGGGCTCATTTGATTTGAAAGTCACTGGTGGCAAAAGAAATATGGGGTCCAGGGATGTCTCTTCAAGCCCCTCTCTGGCTGTAATCACCCCTGAGAAGCACTTTTCTCCATCTGCCTTTCTCCATAGATTCAATGTGTCAGCGGTGGAGGGGGAAAAAAAAGCAACAAACACTCTCAGACTTTCTGGATGATTCTTCTTTCTCACTCCTTACAGAGGAGAAAGGGTCAAAACAGCACCATCAACCATTCTCCCAAACCATTTGCTGTGTGGCTCCTAGGAAACCATATGGCCTTTGTGACTTCCTATATAGGTCTGTGACTTTCAACTTACAGAGGTCAGAGAGGGAAAAATTAAGTGCATCATTATGCTTTATGAAGTAGCTCTTGGGTCTGGGTGTTCCATGGCCTTATGTGCATGTCAAAATGGTAAAGTTTACCTCCAGCGCGTCTCTTGATGCTAATGAGATCTGTTTATCCCCGCCCCCCACTTTACTCTAATGTTTGCTATAGATTCTACAAAAATCTTTCTGGTTTCCCTGCTTCCTGCCTTTTCCCATCAAATTCATTATCCATGAAGCCCCTTTGGTGGCTTTGCATTTTCCTAAAAATACAATCTAAATTTGTGCTGTCCAGTGTGGTAGCCACTAGCCACATGTGATTGTTCAGTAGTTAAAATGTGATGAGTCTGAATTGAGAAAGTGATAACTGTGAACATCAGATTACAAAGATTTAGGGGAAAAAAAGGATATAAAGTATCTTATTAATAATTTTCTATGGATTACATGTTGAAATAATATTTTAATTATACTGGATTAACTAAAATATGTCATTACATTTAACTTCAGATGTTTCTTTTTTACTTTTTAAAATATGGCTACTAGAAGATTGAAAATTACATACATAGCTCACATTGTGTATCTTGGATAGTGCTGGTCTAAACTCTGGAATGTGGCTTGTTCGCTCAGTCATGTCCGACTCTTAGCGACCGCATGGACTGTAGCCTACAAGGCTCCTCCGTCCATGGGATTTTCTAGGCAAGAGTACTGGAGTGGGATGCCATTGCCTTCTCCGGTATCTTGGATAGTGCTGGTCTAAACTCTGGAATGTGGCTTGTTCTCATTTTGTTCCATTCCCTTATCACACCTTCTCTATTGGTTATATGAATTTCTTTTGATCTCTTGGATTCATTACTCATCCTTTTGTTTCTGGGGTTTTAGTAAGCTATTGCTTTCTTCCATAACTGCTCTTTCACTAACTCTTACTCATATTTCAGTATGTCTTCTGCAAATTGTTTCTTGAATGTCACTAGCTCATTCATGACTTCCTGAGTCTGGCTTAGATGGGCTATCTATGGATCCAGTAAAATCTTCATACACTGTCTTCTGCAATACCACCTTGCTTTAAAAAGTATATATGCATAAAATCTGCCCATTTCACTAAATTGTAAGCTCTATTAAGACAAGAGCTATATCTGTCTTATGCACCTTTGACCCCAGATCAGGAACTCAATAAATGTTTGTTGAGTAAATCCAGACATCTTATTAAATGGGCAAGAGAATTGAGGTCCAGAAAGGGGGACACTTCTTAACCAAGGTGAATTCATGGCAGAATACCTCAGGTCAGAGCCATGCAGCAGAGACATAGATTTAAATAATGCATAATATTGGAGGAATTTTTAAAAATGTAGTGGACAGAGACTTGTGCATGTTTTCATAATTCTGCTGAAAAAGGTAAAGAGCTAATTCACAGAACCAACTGTGATGCCAAGCCTGATCCTGTCTGGAAGAGTCTCCAGCCTAAGGAAATCCCTCTTCAGCAGCCCTGACTGCAACACTTCTGGCACTGTCGGGTTGGGGGGAATAGGGACAGGAAAAGGGAATGACAAGATGGTGGAGATCTGGGCTATAAATAAGTGGAGTAGAGACATAGAACAAGCGGAGTCAGGCCTTAATGTATTCAGGGAAATTATCCACCTGAATTACAAACCAGAGGTCATTTCTTGGCATGTTGGCACCACTATTCCTCAGGTTGACATATTTCTGAAGAGAACAAAACGAGAAGAGTGATTTTTAGCCATGAAGCCTCTAGGGTTCCGGTATCATCCTTTGCCATACATGCATCTGGGAGAAAATTCTTTCTGGTCCTAGCAATAGATAGCTTAGTGCATTTGCAAAATATGTCATGTTATAGTTTCTTTAGGAAAAAGTGATATGAAGGAGAAATTTATTTTCTGTAGGATTTTCTACTGTAATTGAGTCTAACTTTTTTTCCTAATTATAAGCTCAATGTAGGAAAGTTGGCAAATGTATTAGCAAAAGAAGAGAAACTTTATGCATAATTCCAACAGCCCAAATAATCCCACTCTATATATTCTGTAAGTCTTTTTAGTATTCTTCATGTTTATTTACTTAAAGTTTTATAAAAGTAAGATACTGTGTATATATTTTAATAGTGTGTTTCCTTTTAATTATGTATCATGCAAAATTTCCTGTGTCAATAAGTACTCTCTAGTAATATGATTTCTGTTGTCTACTTAATATTCTAATATATTTAAACCTTTCCAACAGTCTTCTTTATTGAACAGTCAAATTGTTTCCAATTTTTTGGTATTATAAATCACTCTCGACGTATTCCCTTATGAACATCTCTTATTTTTCCAAAAGACAAATTTGTAAAAGAAGAATAGGTTACGAAAAGATAATGCACATTTTAAAGGATCTTAGTGTTTATTTTTAATTAGTCTCATAAAAGTTTTATTACAAACTGACTTCAGAGTTCTCAAGTATTCTCTGCATACTACTTTCATGTTTATAAGTTGTACCACCTACTATCATGAAATTTGTTTCCCATTATGTTGATGATACTTCCAAAAGGGAAGGAATTCCCCCCTCCCCAAATGCCAAAATAAATTCTAGACTCAAAATCATATTGATGCCCAGCTGATTATGTCCACTTTCCTCTAGATCCTTAAAAGTGGCATTTCCCAAAATACTCCATGAGAGAAGAGTTCTATGGTGAGATAAGTTTAGGCAAAGTTGCATCTTCCATCGTTCATCAAGACCTGAAGATCTTGAAAAATCTTGCAGTAAATTTGAGGAGGTCCAAATCTGTTTAAATCAGTTCTCTTCCCTAAAGTTATTTGTTCACCAAACTACTGGGGGGAAAAAAATTTCAAGTCTGCATACCTCCATTGTATGCACTTAGAGAGCTGCCCATCTAAGTAAGCGCGAGGCAGTACATTATGGGGACTGTACAGTACATAATTTTCTTTTAATTCTATGTAGTTGACCACAGGAGGTAGGGCCAAATCAGTTTGAGTTCTTGTGCATGTTGTCATGTGACCAAGCTGAAGAACTCCCTATTACCAGGCCTTATGGAAATTTCCAGTAAGCCAAGACCAATTTTTTGATGAGCTAAGACTAGAATTTTATCTCAAAAGCTCTTTTTACTCCCCACCCCCCCAAAAAATATAAGTTTGCTTATGACTTTGTGATTGCAAATATATTTTCATATATGTCAACCTTCATGTATATAAGTGAAAAATCATTATTGTTACCTGTTTAATTTGTGCCCCAAACTATTTTAAGACTCAAATAGAGAATAAGAGTATACTTTTTAAAAATCTCTCTTAGGCCAGGATTTCTCAGAAACAGAGAAATGTAAAAATCAATATTGGTACCCAGTGAGACTGTGTTTCTAAAATATCAGAATTTCACATGCCACCATTTTCTTTTTGTATTTTAGTATTTTTTAAAATTAACTCAAAGTCTTCCTTATATACTTTAATTTATCCTCAACAACAAAAAAATTCAAAACCATAGATTTGGCAGTTTTATCTTTTTCTAATAGATACTAAAATAAAAACATAAAACTACCTATGAAGCCAACATCATATCAGGTCTTGACAAACTTTTTTGGTAAAAGGTTAGAGAGTAAATATCTCAGGGGTTGAGAGCCATGGAGTCTGTGTCACAGTTACGTAGCTTTGTTGTTGTAATGCAAAAGCAGTCCTACACAACAAGTAAACAAATAAACATGGCTCTGTTCCAATAGAACTTTTATTTACGAAGACAGACAGGAGCGGGATTTTGTTCACGGGTTGTAGTTAGCCAACCTCTGCTCTACATGAAACAAAGAGTGTATTGACATTTGCACCTTCTAAATAATGGCACTGATTCATTTTAGACACAATCTGAATGCTCTAATCTGAGCAATAATTGAACAGCAAAATCTCTCTCTCTCTCTCTCTCTCTTTTTTTTTTGCATTCTACCTCTATGTTCTGAGATAGTCCCAATTTCAAGCCACGTGTCTCAAATATTGGGATAAGATTCATCACTGTAAATCTCATAAGACTAGTATTAAAATAAAAATCAGGAACTAATCTTTGCTGGTTCAACAAAAGAATAGACATCTTGAGACAGAGTAACCTTTCCTTACCTTCCTAATGAATTCTGCAGGAATGTCCTACTCCTTAATTTTACCCTTGCAAAATTATTCTTCATAAGAGGAAAAAAAAGCCCATAACCCAAGCAAACTGGGCTCCTAAATTATTGACACATTAAAATTTTAAATGTTAATTAACAGAGGCTCTTATCTGAGAGCAGCAAATTTGCCATTAGTTCCCAACTTTGCTAAATCTAAACTCCTAAGTATCTTTTGTTTGACTGAGTTAGGCCACAGTTTACCCTAGTGGCCTCAAGATTTACAAGAGGGGAAACTTACAAGGCTTGTCTCTGCCATGCCTGTCCATTGAGCCAACATCACTGAGCTTTGTAGATAGAAATAATATGTTTTATTGTACAAATATGATAAACCCATCCATTCACTGCTCACTATTTTCCACCCTAGATGTTCACAAATAATAATACATCTGAATATCTTTTTTTCATGTTTACAAAGCTTTTCCAAAAATGGATAGACCCATTAAAATTGTTTAGTAATCCAAGAGCTGGGAATTATTATCCTCATTTTACAAGTGAGGAATCTCAAGTTAATCCTGCAGTTGAACTGCCAGCTACACTGTAGGGACAACCCTGAGGCCATGCTAGCCAATTTCCACCTGCTGGATGGTGATTTCCAAGTTCTCCTCAAGGTGATTCTTTTTTCCATTCTGCTCTGCCACACCCTGATCATCTCTACCATTCCAGGCCATACTCCTAACCCAGCCCTCCATTCACCATGGTGGTCCTGATAGCATCCATTCAAGGGTGCCTGGATGGGTCAAGGTAAACACATCTTTAGTACTGAAACAGAAATCTGTCCTACTTTATTCATTAAAAATGTTAATTCCCATCCTTAATTTAACTTGTATCTCCTAATTCTATGTTCAGTGTTTTCCTATACATTGTAGCTGATTCTGAGATGTAGAGGAACTTAATTAATATTGGCTGAATTGCGAATACAGCTTTCAGTTACAAAGAGTAATTAGATAATTAGAATGAGAATTTGTAAATTAGCATACATGGATGCATCCACTTTTTTTTTTATTTGCAAACAATCTGAATAAGTCTGTCCAGAGTCCAAGAATATATAACGTAAAGGCACCTTATGTATCATCTAGTTCAACTATTACATGTTTAAGGAAGCATGGGAAAAATTTGCCCAAGATCATAAATAATAGTGATAAATACTGATTATTATTTCTTACCATGTGCTTGACATCACTCTAAATTTTATAAATGTGTTAAGTCAGGTTGATTGTTACTCCAGTTTACAAATGAAGCATCTAAGACTTAGAGAAATAGACTTGCCATAGATCATATGGGTTTTGGTGGTGGGTCTATGTGAGGACAGAACATCTGACTCTTGAGCTGCTGTTTAGCATAGTTATTCTCAAAAGCAAAGCCCAAAGTTGTGATAAGAATGGCTCTATTCTTTGATAAAAATGGCACTTTGCCTATATGGTCTTCCTCTTCAAACCCGTGGGCAGTCTAACCATGAGAAAAACATCAGACACATCTGAGGGCAATTCTGCAAAGTTGCTGACTGCCACATTACCTGAAGCATGCAGTGCCCAGGATCCATCTCTAGGGACACTAGTTTAACTAGTCTTGAGTTGGGCTAAGGTATTAGCATTTTTCAAAGCTCCTAGATTATTCAAATGTGCAGCCAGGGTTGAAATAGCACCAGGCATGAATGTTTCCCAGAAAGAGGGAGTTACTGAATCCCCAAGGGGGGATAAGGAGCAACAGGACTAGGGATGAATGAGATATGTCTGGAGGAAGGGCATTCATTGCCCTGGGTAAGCAGATTCTTTTCACTTCAGAAAACCACCAGGGAAGAGAACACAGGGGCTGGAGTTGGAGTGCTTGAAGGCTGCCATTTTCACCTTTTCTAATCAAGAGGCTTTTTCAGAATAGCATTTGGGGATCACTGGGCCTCTGATGGTCACCACGTCCTTTGCTCAGTGAATTGTTGGCTTCCCCTGCCTTTTCTCTCTTGAATATATCTTTCTTCAATGTTTAGAGTCAATCCCACACCTAAACGGGCATTTGTCAGTTATGTAGCTGAAGATGTGTGATCAACCAGCATTGTCAGCTAAAAAGGAGGCTGGATTCTTGCATTTAAAATGAATATTGACTGGAAAAGGAGGAGATGGAGGGGTGGAGAAAAAAATCACAAGTGAAAAAATGGCTGACTCAGGGCAACCTCAACGCATATGGTGTGAAGTAACATTGTTAAGGGAGTTTGGCTGGGGTTTGAAATTATGCAAGAGTCTCTTTCAGCACAACCTAAGATGTCTGGGAAAGTTGCTCTGGAAATTTCTGTGTTAAAAGATATGTGTTCTTGGGAAAGTTATTTAACTTCCTTCAACCTTGTGAATGAGATGGGATTGGTATATGATAATACCTAATTTATGGGGTTGATTAAACAAGACTTTAAGTCATCTGCTTATCACAATGTCTGGCATGCAGGACATACTCGACAAGTGCTAGGGCTATCATTATTGCTCATTTTTTCTTAGTTTTACTATTGCCTGTTTAAACAAATCCATCATTAAATACCTCCTCCTCCAAGAAGGCCTCTTGGTAACACCTATGCTCCAAGATAAGTAGTCTTTCTGTGTTAAATGCCCTCCTAATACTTTGTAGCTCTCTCTTGAAATCACCACTTACCATGCTTTTTTGTGTCTTTGTCCTTTTTTTTGTTTTTTAAGAATATAAACTAATTGATTACCAAGTGGTATCTCACTAATCCTTGTATTCACTAAAGGTCTCATGAGCCAATATTTGTGAAATTTAAATAACTTGGACAGATAATAGATAACAATGAATGTGATAATCTTAGAGGCTCTCAGCACAAGACTTGATACATAGAAAATGTTCTATAAAGTTAGCTGCCATTACCATTTATTGTTTACTGTGATATTTCATTCATTATCTACTTGATTCCTCACAACAGTTCTATCAAGCAGATCCTCTTAATATGCCCATTTCACAGTTGAGGGTTAAGGCACAAAGAAGGTGAAGTAACTTGCCTAAGATCATGTAGCTAGTGAGGGGCAGAGCCAGGATACGGACCCCTGGGTCCAACTATTAATATATTCAAAGTCTTGATCTTAAGCCAGGAGTAAGGAACATCAGATTTCATGCCTGAGTAGCACATGAGAAAACTGACAAAGGAGAATCAATACTAGCTAGACTAGTCCTGTGGATTTTGGCTAGTAAGGAGAGGAAGTCCATAAGTGAGAGAAATTTTAAGCTTTAACCTGTGTCAAAGTCAAGTAAAAATCAGTTAGATTTCATAAAACTACTGATCAAAGTGCCAAAAATGGTTTAATTTTTTAAAAGCACATGTAACTTCTTTTCATCTGCTTGACTGGTCAAGCCAGTAAAAACAGTAAAAGCAGTTTATTCAATAAAAACACCCACACCATCACTGTGGTTGTTGGGCCAAGTTGGCCAGCCAAGCAGACAGTTAAAATGGTCAACCAGGTGTGGATAGAGCCTTGGAGAGAAATGTTGAAAGAAGACACTAGCAAAATAATTTAATGTCTGTAGCAGTCATTCAGAGGGTGCATTGAGGTATCTGGCTAAGGAAACTCCAGCTGCACAGGGCAAAGGAGGAGGGGGTCGATTTGCATAGGAGCCCAGGAACTAACTGAGAGAGTCAGAACTGAGCGTCTCCTCCTTTCTTCCTAAAATTCTAAGCTCTCTGGATCTGTTGGAGTATCTTGAGTGGCTTTGACCAGCTCATTTGTAAGAGAGGGCTCAAACCTTCTGAAATAAGTAATTCTGAGGGTTGAAATACGTTGATCTAAGATGTTAGCTCCTTGTTACAGTCGTGAAAGGGATGGCTCTTCTGGGCCCAAGAGACAGAGGACCCTGGAACACGCCGTGATTTAGATCTTCTAGGTGTGGTGTTGAGCCTTGGGAAGCAGCTTTTTTCAGTGAATTAAAACACACACACAAGCACACATGTACACACACACAGATATAAATTCCAGAGCCCAGAGCAGTTTTGCCTTGGACGAAACCAAGCATAGCTTTGAAAACCTATAGGATATTCAGTAGGGATTTGCATTGGCAAGGATGGAGTACCTGGAACCCCAATGGAGTATAGTTCATTCTGGAACAACCAGCACTCTGCAGCAGCAGGGGGGTTCTCTAGGTTCAAGAAGACACATAAGAGTTTTGGCTACACTGAGCAAGAGTCATTATACATGACTTCCAACAGAATGGTCAGGAAATGGTGGGGTTGGGGTTCCTGCTAACCCAGGCAAGTCTTTCAATGCATAGTGTTCTCGGGGACAGGGAAATGCTACTGAGGGGAATGTTATTCACACCTAAGATTGTAAATCTAGACATTGAGCTACTGGTGACTTTTCAAAATCCATTAGACCTAAATAGATCGATAGATTAGATAGGTCAATCCGCATAGACAAACAGACACTGAGGGTAGAAAAAAATGCCTATTTAAGAATGAGGGCAGGCCTCGAGGAAGAACGCTGTTTAGAAAAGCTACACAACTGAGATTACTTCTAAACCTGTATTTAATGAGAAAAATGAAGAAAATTAATTTGGTCAATTAGAAAATAATGAAGATGTTGCAAAAATAACTATTGACAGAAGGCCAATTAGGGATTTCTGCAGTAATTTGTGTATAACACACACTGTAGAATCAGCAGATCGGGAGGGGTTGCCTCCTAGAAGATTAGAGTTGGTATCATGTCTACTTAATTTTGGCAGTGATTTCTTCATTTAGCAAGTGGAATTGTGATCTGAAATGAACCCAAAAGCCAGACAGCAGGGTTCTAAATTTCAAAATCAGAGGAAGTTCACATCATGATGACAATTCAGCTTAGGTATGATTGGTATTAATAGATATTAAGAGGATGGGACCTACATAAAGGATGTCCTAACAAAACCACAAAAAATAGTTCGAGGGGCAGGCCATGGTCTATTAGGCAAGTTTACACTGTATTAACCAGCTTTATAATCAGATTATTGGAAAATAGCAGAAGTCATTCCAGATAAATCATTGCTTCTTCAGGTTATCAGAGGGGAAGGCAGTGTGCAATCTTACCAGAGTGAAGGACGAGAACATCATTTCTTTTTGTGTGTGTATTCATCAGGAAAAAAAGATTAAGGGCTGGCTGAACTCCTGTAGAATAGGATTCCATAAAGGTTCACTCACAAATTAAAATGTATGTGTGCATGCGCATCTGGTGTGTGTTGGGGGGGGTGGATTTTGAAACAGCCTGGATGGCATCTTCCTGACAGGTGCAGAGTATGTTTAATGAATGCAGGGTTGGTGAGGTGTTATAGGTATGGGCCCAGGACTTAGTATGATTTTAAGCCTATGATAACTCTGAAAAATATTAACCAAACTATTGATAAATGATACTGTAGGATGTTAGAGCTGAAGGAATCTTAGCAACCACCTTCTTCTGCTCATCTTCTTAGCCATTTACTGGGCCAGAGATGTTAACTCTTTCCTAGAACCACATGTTCTGTCTATGTCACAACCTGAGCTAAAACTATATTGAGGGAGAATGATCTTTCTATCATATCATCCCACTTGCTGATGATGCCAGTTTGTGGCATCTGTTGCTAACTACCAGGCTCAATAAATAGCTTCAGAATTTGAAAATAATAAGCGGAAATTCCATTGGAAAAGAAAGTGAAAGATTAGCTCTGTGTGTGAAAATAATCCCCAATGGCCAGTCTTGATGGTTGGGCAAATGCTCTATGAGTAAGCATGCTGGATAAATGTAGTTGAGTTCTTTGTTGGATCATCTGGTAAGGGGGAAGGTATCACTCAGAGGTGCTTGTAAAGCAACATCACCAAAAAGGAAGGGCAGGGTGGTCAGGCTATACTGGTGTCCCTTATGTAAATTTTGGAAACACTTCTAGGTGAAAAAAAAAAAAACCTAGACATTGGAGCCATTCCAGAGAAAAATAACACATAATTAAGGGAATGGAATAGAGAAACTGATTTATTGAAGAAATTAAAGCATCACACTTTTATAGCTCTGTCACAAATAAGGGCATGTCTCTGACATATATCAAAGGCTTTAATAGGAATAATGAGTTAATCCAGGGAGAGATGATTTAGGCACAACATCAGAGGACAAGGTAACATGATGGGATTGGGGAATTACCTGTTGAAATGATGAAACTGTCATTTTCAAACGAAAGTGAGACAAAAACACAGCAGTTAAGAAGATGGTGCTTAGTAGCAATTTTATACAAAGCAATTTGATTTTTAGCTTTTGATGAAACTGAGCCAAGAGAATCATGCTTTCCATATTTCCTCAATTTTTGGAGAAATTTGAACTTATGACACATCATCAGTTTAATAGCAGCTATTACACGAAGGGGGAAAACACTGTATTAAATACACAGGTTGATTGCAGTCTACATCTCAGCTTGAAAATATTAAAATATAAACAATATATTCAATTTAGAATTAGAGAAGTGGAGAAGTCACTGAGAAGATACACATATTATCCTGAGATAGCATATAGTTTCTGTGAGTTCAATTCCTGACTACTCAAGGGCTAAGCATATAGTTGTATGATTGTCGATGGTCTAGTAATTTTGTTTGCCGTGTCCTCATTTCCTTCTCAGAGACTTTGTTCTCACCCTGGTGATTGGGAAACTTACTGATTCTTGTCACTACTGACTGGACCAGAAATAAATCTGACCTGAATAAGCCAATAAGTTCCCTTAATTTAAAAATAAAAGATGTACCAGAAAAGAAAGATGCAGTCAGTTAGATGGGAGGACTTGCAAAGTTGGGGTCAGCATTGGGTCATGGCATCAAACACTACAAACAAATCTAAGTTAGTAAGGAGCAGCAAAGTTGTCAGTAAAAAAGAGTTGGCATGGATTAAGAAAAACAGATACAATAGCCAGCTAACACCAGAAAAATTAGAAATGTACTCCATTTCCATATAGCCCCTTCTCCCAAAAGATTCAGTGTGACTCCATGAGGCAGACAAAGGAGCCTCCATACCTCACTTTCAATGCAGGTTCCTAAGTGGTTGACTAACCCAGTATCCAATCTTTGGATGCCTTTGACTTTCCCTTCATTAAGGATGCATTTTTATCTCAGCCAGCTTCACTGGGTATCTGTCCCTGGCAACTTTAATCCCTTTCTCTTTGCTCCTGCCCATTTCATTAATGCTTCCCAGTTATAACACATTAAGAAAAAGCTTTTCAGAGAAAACTCATGATGCTGACACAGACTAGATTGTGATATGTGCTCAGTTGCTTCAGTCATGTCCCACTCTTTGCCACCCCATGGACTTTAGCCTGCCAGGCTCATTTGTCCATGGGATTCTCCAGGCAAGAATACTGGAGTGTGTTGCCATTTCCTTCTCCAGGGGATCTTCCCAACCCAAGGATTGAACCCACGTCTCTTGCATCTCTTGCATTGGCAGGCAGGTTCCTTACCAACTGCATTACCTGGGAAGCCTTGTGGGTTGTGACATGGGCTGTAGTAATCCTCCGAACAGACTGACATAATTTCTGATGCTGAAATAACTGGCCTCAAAACCATTGTCTCAGCTGCTGGTATGGTTGTGGTGTACACTGGGCCAACCCTTGTCTGGAAGCCAGGTGCCAACTCTGTGTGTGTTTTCTGGACCTTGCCTTTCACAGATCTGATTCTCATGAATTGTAGGACTCATTAGACCATGGCCAGCCTCCCTCACCCCAAACTGTTTACCCAGGACACTGGGACCAACATTCATGTTCTTAGAATTTATAAGTCTTTCCTTCCCAATAGCCCTTGTGGTTGTCATTTTGATAACAGGCCATTCTGATTTCAAGAAAACCTCATTTTCTGTTCTGAATTGCAGTGCCTTCTTCTGCAGTAGTTTACTAAGCAAGTGTATGGGCTGTTTGCTATGCTTTCAGCCCTCATGCATTTTTAATGATTTACAAGGAAAAGATTTTTCCCCTCCTTCTCTTTTTTTATAATAAATTTAATGACTTAATACACATCAAGTGGAATTGTTGGTTTGTGGTGACGGTTTTATAATTCCAAGTTCAAGGGTTTTTTCTATTTAATTATGCACAATAACTCTCATGGAATATAATGCAATAACAAAAACATGCACTGATGTTGGCATAAGAGCCTGTTGTTTATTAGTATTGGTTCTGTACTTTATGTTTGAAATAAAATATTTGGAACTAATGTTGGCCATGTTTTCTCCAAACCAGATAAAAAAAAAAAAAAAAACTTTCTCCCTGAAAATACCATGCTCCAATCTTCAGCGATAAAAGCCAGCAGCTCTTGAGATAGCAAATTAAATTTTATTTGTAGAAAGCACTGTGCTGTGTTTCGTTGCTTGCTCAGAGTTATTTTTTAATACTAATAATTTAATAAAGTGGAAGACCGATACATTGACCTGTGTTCTCCAAGGCACCAGAGTATTTCCCGGGGTTAAAAGGCATAGCTTGCTGAAAGGTTGTTTGTTTTACATTCTAACCTATTACTTATTTCTCTTGCTTTCTTGCCAGATCTAGCCTTAGCTTGTGAAATCATTTTTGAATTTTAGAAAACATAAAATGGTCGAATTTTCAGAGTCTGCGAGTCAGACGTCTAAAACACTGATAAAGACTGCTTTTTCTAAGAGCCAGCACATTTGAATTTTGTGCTGATGAATAGTAAAGTTATCTTCACCCCATTGCTTAAAAAATAACTTAAGAGCTTCTTGGTAGAAAGGAAGTAGACGTCTAGTCTCCTAAGACAAATTCAGCAAGGAGACTTGTTCAGTATTTCCACCCTGCATTATGCTTCATTTACAAGGTGAGAGAAATTACCCAGAGTCTGCTTCTGGAAAATCTGGGTGCAGGGTTCTAGACTTAGATAAGTGTCTTGAGAGTCAGGGTGTTTTGCCTTGGTGGAGAAGGAAGAGCCTAAGGGCTGCAGAATGTTTAGCTAAGCTGGAGCTAGAAGATAATAGCTAAACATAAAGCCAAAGGCAAAAGCCAAGCAGTCATTCTATCTGAGGCATCTGTCTGAAGGAGCTAGATAGGAAGGGTGTGTGTGTGTGTGTGTGTGTGTGTGCGTGCATGCACGCACGCACTTGCACACTCTGAGTCACTCAGTTGTATCTGACTCTTTTGTGACCCCATGGACGATAGGCCTCCAGGTTCCTCTATCCAGGGGATTTCCCAGGCAAAAATACTGGAGTGGTTTGCCATTTCCTCCTCCAGGGAATCTTCCCAACCCAGGGACTGAACCCTCATCTCCTGCACTGGCAGACGGGTTCTTTACCACTGAGCCACCTGGGAAGGTAAGAAGGTTAGAATCAGATATAATGTGATAGGGTAGCTTCTGGAAACCCTAGAAAAAAGTGGGGTTGGAGGACATGGATCAGGCCTAGAGAGATTGTCTGAGGTCCTAGACAGACCCAAGGATGCCTAGAGAGTACCTGTGACCTTTCTGTGCAGAGAAGTATAGTACAGTATTTAAAGGTTCAGATTCTGAGGTAGTACGCACATGGATTCAAGTTCCAGCTTTACTTCTCAACAGTGATATGTTCCTGGGCAAGTCATGTACTTTGAAATATGCAGTGGCTTTATGTAGTAAACTGGGCAAGTACAATAATGTACTTTATAAAGGCTGTCATAAAATTTAAATAACGTAATGCTACTGTTGTTATTAGTGTTGAATCAGGAACAGCTACTAATTCAGATTCTTTTAATGTCAAAATACTGCTTTAAATGATATGAACAGACATATTTGTATCAATAGAAATATTTATGTTTTGTGGTTTTATGCATAAGTGACATTGGACATCTATATTTTTATTTTAAAAATATTTTATTTTATGTATATTTTCCTTCATATAAACATGTTTATTGAGGTATAGCAGTCATACAGTGAAATGAAGTATACGCTACGGTGTATAATTTGATTAGTTTTAACATGTGAATTCATCAATGTAAACCATACCCCTGTCAAGACATAGAATATTTCAATCGTTCCAGAAAGCCATTGTGCTTTATCCAAGTTAAACTCTCCTACCATCCCATCATCCCAGAAGTGCATCCTTTTCTGAGTTATAATCATAGATTAGCTTTGCCTGCCCTAGGACTTCATTTAAATGGAATCAATCAATACATATTCTTTTGTATCTGAATTCTTTTGCTCAGAAAAAATGTTTTGGAGATTTCTCCATGTGGCTATGTGTAACAGTAGTTCATTCTTTTAAATTGCCAAGGAGCACTCCTTTTATAATTATATCACACTTTCCCCATTCTCCTACAGATGGAAATCTGGTGTTTTCATTCTAGTACTAATATCAAGCAGCTATGTTGTTGTTGCTGTTCAATTGCTCAGTTATGTCCTACTCTTTGCGACCCCATGGACTGTAACACACCAGGCTTCCCTGTCCTTCACCAACTCCCGGAGCTTGCTCAAACTCATGTCCATCGAGTCAGCGATGCCATCCAACCATCTCATCCTCTGTCATCCCCTTCTCCTCCTGCCTTCTATCTTTCCCAGCATCAGAGTCTTTTCAAATGCGTCGGTTCTTTGCATCAGGTGGCCAAAGTATTGGAGTTTCAGCTTCAGCATCAGTTCTTCCAAAGAATATTCAGGACTGATACGACTTAAGTGATCTGACTTAAGCATCTTTAATTTTCACCACATAGGGTAGACTTCTCCTGAGATAGGTGCTTAGACAATAGGTCCTGATATTAATAGAAGAAAAAGGTAAATATTTTCCAACTTGTTTCTTTGCTTTTTCATATATGTATGTATGTAATGAACAAATATCACCTCCTCATCTATAGGTTTTTAGAGGATAGCAATCTGACTTAAATACCTTATTTTCAACATATAGTATAGACTTCCCCTAGATTATTTTTGCATATGTAATTTTTAAAAAATACAGAAGACCCAAAGTCTAATTCTGAAAGAATCCACAGTCATATGAATGACAGATTTGGGGAATGACTGGGGACTGGAATGGACACAGAGCTCTTTTAATTCTGCCTAACAAAGCCACAAGCTAATGTTAAAGAATGTTTGTGTGATCTCTCCAGTGGGGAATCAGTTACTCTAACACAGGAGTCTTTGCAGAGATCCAAAGTAATCATAAAACTATTATAACCGCAAGACCTCTTCATGGTTATCCCCTCAATAGTGAATGCTCCCTTTTTAAGCCAGCTCTTATATTCAGAGAAGGATTGTAGTATCTCCAGCCTGGAAGAAATCCTTATTCCTGTGGCTAATTTACTTCATCTCTGTGGTTCTTAGATGAAGGATGGAGTGGAAACCACCCCAGGTGATTGACTCTGAATCTAGTCCTAAGCAACATATGAAGAGCTTCAGTAATTTTTAGCCGTTTTAGCCTGCCTTCCTTCTATGGGAAATACTGTCCAGCTATTCCCTGATGGCTCAATTGGTAAAAAATCTGCCTGCGATGCAGGAGACCTGAGTTCAATCCCTGTGTTGGGAAGGTCCCCTGAAGAAGGGAATGGCTACCCACTCCAGTATTCTGGCCTGGAGAAGTCCACGGACAGAGGAACCTGGCAGGCTGCAGTCCATGGGGTTGCAAAGAGTCAGACATGAGTGAGCGACTTTCACTTTCATCCCCATATCTCAGTAAATTGTTTACCATGGGCAGCCTTCTGATTTATGGCCCTGGGCATTCTTAGGACTGTGAAGAGAGAAGGAAAGTGCATGATCACCATGTTGGAGCTGTGAGGGGAAAGCCTGTCTTTGGACCATCAGATGCTATGAGGAGGGCACCCTTGAACATAGTTCCTCTCTCACAATGTAAGTATCTTATTTACAATGACATTTCCTGCTCTGACCCAGTGCTGCACACATGGGATAAATATATATAAAGATAAATATTAATGGGAGGGAGAATGAAATAAGATAGAAAGAATGTGATGAATGGAGGAAATGAAAAGCGAGGACCTCATTTATGTTGGAGGTCGGCTATCTGGTGGAGAGGGAGAAATAGCAGTTCAGCTAATTGTAAGTTATAAAGCAAGATTAGAACTTTCAGTTTACCACGAATTCACACACTTGTCATTTTTTGCTTAACATTTATGTTCTCTACTAGACTGTAAACTCCATAAAGGTAGAAACTGTAATTTTTTAATGACAATACTGTTAATTTGACCTAAAGAATCTAGTATCTGAGCCCTGAGCAAGAAACTAAGTGGGACCCTGATGTAGGGTGGTGTAGGATATTTCATGTTTGTGTTTCCCACAGGGTTTATTTTTTACCATTTTACTTTTCAAATACTTATCTATCTATTTATTTAGCTGAGCCTGGTCTTAGTTGCAACCGGTGAGATCTTTTTAGTTGCAGTATGCAGAATCTAGCATGAGGGATCTAGTTGCCTGACCAGGGCCCTTGCATTGGGAACATGGAATCTGAGTGACTGAACCACCAGGGAAGTCCCCCCACAGGGTTTAGATTGACACTTAGCACAACATGGATGTTTAGTATTTCATAAATGAACACTTGATTGAAACAAAAATTGGGAAAGCCTGATAGCAATGGATCTTTGTGTTCTTAGAATTCATTAGAAAAAAACTACTTTGGTGAATATGATATGGAAGCACCAGGTCTTTTTCCATATTCACTTAACTTTGTCTTACAAATACACTGAGTGATGCCAGCAAAAAGTGTATCAGGCAAGGTAGTGGGATTTCAACCTGTTACACCATAAGGAGAATTTTTCAGAATTATCAAACCTTTGAAAAACATTTCTACACAGATCACATCATGATCTGTTTGCCATTTGTAAAGTAAAACACCATCATGAAAAAGAATATTTAATGCCATATAGAAAAACCCTACCTTTCCCAGTTAATAAATATCAGATTGCTCATTTTAGCTGCATGGGAAAAAATGAATCATGAAATAAGATCATAACCTCCTATGATTGTTGAATCAAAATGGAGATTAAGAAATGAAGGTTTGATAATCCTTAATGTTTGTTCTTTGAAAATCTGCTATTTGTTTAGAGCAGGGCTGGCATACATTGTGGGATAGATGGTTATGATCAGGCTCCTTTTCATCACCCTGTCCTTGTAGTGTTCATTTATGCAAACTTTCTTGCTCCTGTTCTGAGCCCTGTTTTAAGATGAGAGTGAGAGTATCAATATAGCCAAGTGCACTTGGTATATTCCATCTGCCTTTAGTTTCTTTGGCCCTGTGGTTTTTGGTGGCCGTTTTTAACCTACAACAGAGTGCTAGAATTGCCTTTTCTTCAAATCTTCTAAAGATTTGGTTATTTATATATAAAGTATTAAACACTGATAGACACTTGAGCAGTGTCTGGAGGTGGCTGCCATGTCTGAAAACATTTTAGTACGTTTGATTCATGTGATAAATTTTGGACATTTATCATGTATATTGATATATACAAAATAGTTTATTGATACAATGATATAATTTAAGATAAAATAGTATTATGTTTCCAGACTTTCAGCTACCATATATTATAATCTTAATGTACACATTCTTTAACCCACACCTCCACTATTCATTATCTCCCTGGAAATGTGCTCAGTTCAGTTCAGTCACTCAGTCATGTCCAACTCTTTGCCACCCCATGGACTGCAGTACACCAGGCTTCCCTGTCCATCACCAATTCCCGGAGCATACACAAACTCATGTCCTTTGTGTCGGTAATGGCATCCAACCATCTCATCCTCTGTCATCCCCTTCCGCCTTCAATCTTTCCCAGAATCAAGGTCTTTTCCAATGAGTCAGTTCTTAGCATCAGGTGGCCAAAGTATTGGAGTTTCAGCTTCAGCATCAGTCCTTCCAATGAATCTTCAGGACTGACTTCCTTTAGGATGGACTGGTTGGATCTCCTTGCAGTCCAAGGGACTCTCAAGAGTCTTCTCCAATGCCACAGTTCAAAAGCATCAATTCTTCAGCACTCAACTTTCTTTATAGTCCAACTCTCACATCCATACATGATTACTGGAAAAACCATAGCTTTGACTAGACGGACCTTTGTCAGCAAAGTAATGACTCTGATTTTTAATATGCTGTCTAGGTTTGTCATAGCTTTTCTTCCAAGGAGCTTTTCTATAGCTTCTCTTCTTTTAATTTCATGGCTGCAGTCACCATCTACAGTGATTTTGGAGCCCAAGAAAATAAAGTCTCTCACTGTTTCCCCATCTATTTGCCGTGAAGTGATGGGACCAGATGCCGTGATCTTCATTTTGTGAATGTTGAGGTTTAAGCCAGCGTTTTTATGCTGCTCTTTCACTTTCATAGAGAGGCTCTTTAGTTCTTACTCACTTTCTGCCATAAGAGTGGTGTTGTTTGCTTGTCTGAGGTTATTAATATTTCTCCTGACAATCTTGATTCCATCCTGTGCTTCATTCAGGCTGGCATTTCGCATGATGTACTCTGAATAGAAGTTAAATAAGCAGGGTGACAGTATACAGCCTTGATGTACTCCTTTCCCAATTTGGAACCAGTCTTGTTCCATGTCCAGTTCTAACTGTTGCTTTCTGACCTACACACAGATTTCTCAAGAGGCAGGTCAGGTGGTCTGGTATTCCCATTTCTTCAAGAATTTTCTACAGTTTGTGGTGATCCACACAAAGGCTTTGGTATAGTCAATAAAGCAGAAGGAAATGTTTTTCTGGAACTCTTGCTTTATTGATGATCCAGTGGATGTTGGCAATTTGGTCTCTGGTTCCTCTGCCTTTTCTAAATCCAGCTTGAACATCTTTAAGTTCATGGTTCACATAATTGAAGCCTGGCTTGGAGAATTTTGAGCATTACTTTGCTAGCGTGTGAGATGAGTACAATTGTGCAGTAGTTCGAGCATTCTTTGGCATTGCCTTTCTTTGGGGTTGGAATGAAAACTGACCTTTTCCAGTCCTGTGGCCACTACTAAGTTTTCCAAATTTGCTGGCATATTGAGTGGAGCACTTTCACAGCAACATCTTTTAAGATTTGAAATACTTCAACTGGAATTCCATCACCTCCACTCGCTTTCTTCATAGTGATGCTTCCTAAGGCCCACTCAACTTTGTACTCTAGGATGTCTGGCTCTAGGTGAGTGATCACACCATCGTGATTATCTGGGTCGTGAAGATCTTTTTTGTACAGTTCTTCAGTGTATTCTTGCCACCTCTTCTTAATATCTTCTGTTTCGGTTAGGTCCATACCATTTCTGTCCTTAATTGTGCCCTTCTTTGCATGAAATGTCCCCTTGGTATCTTTGATTTTCTTGAAGAGATCTCTAATCTTTCCCATTCTATTGTTTTCCTCTATTTCTTTGCACTGATCACTGAGGAAGGCTTTCTTATCTCTCCTTGCTATTCTTTGGAACTCTGCATTCAAATGGGTATATGTTTCCTTTTCTCCTTTGCCTTTTGGTTCTCTTCTTTTCACAGCTATTTGTAAGACCTCCTTAGGCAACCTTTTTGCATTTCTTTTTCTTGGGGATGGTCTTGATTCCTGCCTCCTGTGCAATGTCAGGAACCTCCATCCATAGTTCTTCAGGCACTTTGTCTATCAGATCTAATCCCTTGAATCTTTTTGTCACTTCCACTGTATAACCGTAAGGGATTTGATTTAGGTCATACCTGAATGGTCTAGTGGTTTTACCTACTTTCTTCAGCTTAAGTCTGAATTTGGCAAGAAGAAGATGATCTGAGCCACAGTCATCTCCTGGTCTTGTTTTTGATGATGGTATAGAGCTTCTTCATCTTTGGCTGCAAAGAATATAATCAATCTGATTTTAGTATTGACCATATGGTGATGTCCATGTGTAGAGTCTTCTCTTGTGTTGTTGGAAGAGGGCCTGTGCTCAGAAGGGCATAAATTAGAATAGTAAGTTTAAAGCAATAATGGTTGCACTGGCAAAAAATGAAAGGTGAAGTTCTAAATGTTCATTAATGTAGGTCTGGTCAAATAAATGCTATGTATGTAAGAATGAATAAGGTAAGATAATGAACAATATATATAATAACATGTAAGAATAACCCTCTTACACTTAAAGTATAAAATGTAGAAAAAATACAAAAACATCTACTTAAGGGCTCTAGAGAGTAATTGAAAGTTGGAAGACTTGAAGGAAGTGAGAACTTGGGTTGTGATTTTTGTGGCTTTTCATTATGGTTGGCAGTGATTACGGCACAGGGCAGGGTAGGTAAAACTCTAAAAGTTAGCCAGAGACAGAGCTTGGGAAAAACACTGTTGTTAAACTGGAGGGCCATTTTTAACAGTATGCCACAACTTTCTGCCTTGGTTTAATAATTTGTGCAAAGAGGGAAATGATTATCAAGTTTTGTGATGTGGAAATATAATGAAGGTGTTGGGCTCTTTCCCCAAAACTGAAAAAATAGAAAAAAACATAAGCACACAAAAATCTATATGTCATTGAGGAAGTGTCATAGATTCTTAAAATCCATTTCTAATCTCCAGTTTTAAAACACACACACACACACACACACACACACACACACACACACACAGCTGTGTGTAGGTTAGATTCCCTTCATGACAGAGGCCAGCTTAAGGTTGGTAGACTAAGTATTATCATAGATTAAAAAGTCAGGATAAAAAATTTCTTTAAGGATGAGGATACCCTGATCATTTGATCTGGAGTAAATATAAACTCTTGCACTTTGCCCTAAATAATTAATTACAAATTTACAGAATGACAAAGATATGACTCAGTAGTCCCATAAACAGGAAAAAAAAGTTCTGGAATTTTGTTGATAATAAGCTCCGTTATGTACTATAAATAATATTATGTGCCTGCCAAAAAAAATGTGATCTTCAGTTGTTTTAATGGAAATTAAGGTTTTAGAACTGCAGTGAACAATATGGCAGCCCTTAGCTACTTGTGGATGTTAGTGCCTCAGTCACATCAGCCACTGTTCAAGTGTTCAGTAGTTAACATGCGGTTAGATGACTGTCATTAGCATTGAATAGAACATTTCCGTCTTCACAGAAGGTTCTACTGGATAACTCTGCTCTAGAGCAATAGAAGTAAGAGTTATACTGTGCTTTTGTCAGAATATTCCTGCTATAGTAGACATGTGCTGTTTGCTGCTCAGAATGGGTTCTTCCCTTTTGCTATAAACAGAATGTTGAATGTCCTATGGAAAACATCTCCTTTCCATTGTCAGCCACGTTATTTGTATGGGCTTGGTGCCTCTGCTAGCCTTATTAGCCAGCATAAGAGATCCTCATGACTCCCACAGGGCAGTGTGGTTTAAGGTTGGAGGACTGAGAACTATGGCAGGTCTTTTGCTAGTGTGTATGGAGAGTCCAAACCTGTCAGGCAGCCATCTGAGAATGGAACCAAATACGGTGGATTATAGAACAGAGAGACAAAGGGAATTGAAAACTTGGTGACACTGTTTGAACATCTGGATCAAGCTTCATCTGAAGCCCACCCAGCAACTGTTAGATTACACAAACTCATACCCTCCCTGCAGTGTTTAAGTACGTAAGTTGGGTTTCCTACCACTTGAAACATGAGGAGCCCTAAATGATATCTTTGATAAATTGAGTTCAGTTGTGCATGTTCCTATTTGGAAAAATGATACAGCATAATGGAATGTTTTCAGAGGAGAAAGACCAGGAGGGTGAAGGAACTTCAAGGAAATATCCCTCTTTTATTCCCATGACCAAATTAAGTCTTCATTCCCAGGGTAATCCAAGTGGCTGATGTGACCATTTTGACATTTCATAAATTCCCCTGGGAAAAAGGATTCTAAAAGCTTCCAGTCTTCATTTAAAGTGGTATGGCAGAAGAAAGAAGACCATATGATGAAGTCACTGAATCCACAGATCTCCTAGTATCACCAGGACAAAAAATAAGAGAGCAAATCATGTAAAATTACTTTGCTTTTAAATGTAAGTGACACTCATACCAGCACAAGGCTGCATTTTAATAACTATGCTACTACAAATTGTGTCACTTTAGTTGGATGATATTATAAAAGAAAACCAGTGGATATTATTTCTGTGTCATTTTCCAATCCAGTACATTTTTATAAAATTCTACAGATTGAGTTAATATTTTAGAGCTGTATACATAATGAAATTTAAAATATTCTTTGACAATTGCTCTCCTGGAAGGCTGATAGAAATGTTCAATAAAGGGCTGCTGAGAATTGTTTTCAGAGGCTTGAGGCGAAAGGTAGAGAGACTTATTCTGTACTCTTAAAATTTTTTTAAGCTCCTTTTTGTGCCTAATCAAGTCAGCTGTCCACTTGCTCCTTTGCCACCCCTGCCCCCAACCCCTATGGCCCCACCTTTGGAATTAAAAGTTACAGATTCTTCAGAGGTTACAAACTATAACATAGAAATTCACAACCTTGTTTGTACACTGGAATCACCTGAGGGACTTTAAAATTATAGGTACTATTTAACATAAAATTACCATATGATCCAGCAATCCACTCACCCAAACGAATTGAAAGCAGAGACTCAAACAAATACTTGAACATTATTCACAATAGCCCAAATGTGGAAATGAATACCCATCAATGGATGGATGGGTAAATAAAATGTCATCTATACATACAATGGGATATTATTTAGCTTTAAAAAGGAAGATGCAATTCAGACACATGCTACAACATGGGTGAGCCTTGAACATTGTGCTAAGTGAAATAAGTCAGACACAAAAGGACAAATGTATGATTCCACTTATATGAGCTACCATGAATAGGCAACTTCATGGAGACAGAAAGTAGAAAGAACAGTAGTTACCAGAACGCTATGGGGAGAGACGAATGGAGAGTTATTGCTTAATGGGTACAGAGTTTACTTTTGGAATGATTAAAAAAAAAATGAAGTTTCCTAAAAACATTCAGTATATGTTTGCTTTTTAAAATATTTCAGAAGATCTGGCCACCCTGGGACCTGTATTCTCTCAGGGGAGAAATTAATGAGAGCCAAGTGCTGGCAGCTGCCCCTTTAAGACAAAGCATGTGCTCTCCCTGTCTTCGCAGTCCCATCCAGATGCTTTTATTCATTTTTATTACCTGTCCAGACTCTGAGGCATGAGGCTGCACATTAGAAATACCTGAGTGGCCTCAGTTCAGTTCAGTCGCTCAGTCATGTCTGACTCTGCGACCCCATGAATCGCAGCATGCCAGGCTTCCCTGTCCATCACCAACTCCTGGAGTCTACCCAAACTCATGTCCATCGAGTCGGTGATGCCATCCAGCCATCTCATCCTCTGCCGTCCCCTTCTCTTCCTTCCCACAATCCTTCCCAGCATTAGGGTCTTTTCCAATGAGTCAACTCTTCGCATGAGGTGGCCAAAGTATTGGAGTTTCAGGTTCACCATCAGTCCTTCCAATGAACACCCAGGACTGATCTCCTTTAGGATAGAGTGGCTGGATCTCCTTGCAATCCAAGGGACTCTCAAGAGTCTTCTCCAACAGCCTATACCATTCCAATACTTTGGCTGCATCCCAGGCAAACTACATAAGAATCTCTGAGGGTGGCATCTCTCTATCTCTCTATATAAAATACAAAAAAACAGAAACTTCACATTTTATCTAAACTGTACAATTAAGTGAAATTAGGTACACTCGCTATTGTATGGACTTCCCTGGTGGCTCAGACAGTAAATAACCTGCCTGCAATGCAGAAGACCTGGGTTCAACCCCGGGGTCAGGAAGATCCCCTGGAGAAGGGAATGGCTACCCACTCCAGTATTCTTGCCTGGAGAATTCCACAGACGGAGGACCCTGGCAGGCTATAATAGTTCATGGGGTCACAAAGAGTCGGACACAAGTGAGTGACTAACAAACACTACTGTACAACTATCATCAACATCCATCTGCCAGGAGAAGCAACCATGTGATTAGAGGGTTGAAACTTTCAGTCGAAACCTCCCTGAGTTCTAGGGAGGGGAGAGGGGCTGGAGGAATGAATTTGCCAATGGCAAATGCCAGTGATTTAATCAATCATGCCTATGTAATAAAAGCATCATAACAACCCCAAAGGACTGGGTTTGGAGAGCTTCTACGTTGATGAACACATGGAGATGCTGAGAGAGTAGCATGCCTGGACAGGGCATAAAGGCTCTTTGCCCTTTCCCCACACCTTGTTCCATGCATCTTTTCCATAGCAATGTTACTGAGTTATATCCTTTCATAATAAACTGAGTAAATGGATTCCTGAATTCTGTGAGTCACTCTAGAAAATTAATCAAACCAGGCAGAGAGGGAGGAATGTGGAGTCTCTGATTTATAGTCAGTCGATCAGGAGTGCAGGTATAAGCCTGAACTTATAACTCAGTCTTGTGGACTGAGACCTTAAACTATGGGATCTGATGCTAGCTCTGGGTAGATAGTGTTCAGTTCTGAATTGAATTGCAGAATACCCAGCTGGCATTGGAGAATTTCTTGGTGGTTGGGGAAAACCCCACATCTACAGTGAAATTGGGTACAGAACTTTCAATGACAGTATTTAGGGCTATTCACAAATATTCTGGTTCCTCTCTTTCTGATCACATGGCCTTTCTCGAGCTTATTGTCCAATCCTCCAGATGTTAGGACTTGCCTTCCCCATAATTATGTGAGCCAGTTCCTTTATAATAAATCTCTCTCTTTCTCTCTCTCTCTCTCTCTCTATGCACATGTGCACACACACACATATCATGTATATATATATGTATGTATGTATTTATACACATAAACATCTTATTGGCCTTGTTTTTCTGGAGAACCCTAATACAGCCTGGCATGTAAACATGGGCCTAGAAGCCCTGTTATGTTTTCAAGTTGCTTCTTCTCTTTGACTGGTGCTAAAGGCCCTTCCCAATCAAGGTTAGACCTCAGCCTTTCTACCCTATACAACCGATAATGCAGCCTCACTGGACTCCCCAAACATGAGGGAATCCACACCTCCATATGTTTGCATACTCCTTTTCCTATGCTTGGAGTGCCCTTCCCTTCCTCTGGAAGAATCTTTTTTTGTAGCCATCACCACTGTCTATTTCCATATTCCCCAAATATCATCCTTTCATATTATCCCAAATATAAGTAAAAAAAGAAAAGTGTTAGTCACTCAGTTGTGTCTGACTCTTTGTGACACCATGGACTGTAGCCCACCAGGTCCCTCTATCCATGGAATTTCCGAGGCAAGAATACTGGGGTGGATGCCCATTCCCTTCTCCAGAGGATCTTTTCACCAGGGAAGCCCATCCCAATTATAAACTCTGTTTCTGTGGAACAGTAACTCCCACTTCCCCTTTCCTCAATCCCTGGTAGCTTCTATTATATCTTCTCTCTTTATGAGTTTGCTTATTTGGTACCCCATATAAGTGGAACCATATGATAGTTGTCCTCTGTGTCTGGCTCATTTTACTTAGCACAGTGTTTTCAAAGTTCACCCATTCTGTAGCATGTATCAGGCTTTCATTCATTTTAATGGCTGAATAATGGTCTGCTGTATGTACATGCCACATTCTCTTTGTTTTGGACTTGGTTGTTGATTTTGTTGTTGAGTTGTAGGAGCTCTTTTTATATTCTGGACATTACAGTAATACATTATCAGATACATGATTTACAAATATTCTCTCCTGTTCTAAGGATTGCCTTTTAACTGTCATGATAGTGTCCTCTGATATATATTTTTAATTTTGATGAAGTCCAATTTATCTTTTTTTTCTTTGTGTTTTTGATTTCATATCCAAATAATCATTAACAAATCCAATGTCATAAAGATTTCCCTTTATACTTTCTTTTAAGAGTTTTATACTTTTGAATCTTATGTTTAAGTCTTTGACCGATTTGGAGTGAATTTTTGTATACAGTGTGAAGTCAGATCCAACTTCATTCTTTTGCATATGACTATCCAGTTTTCCCAGAACCATTTGCTGAAAAGATTATCTTTTCCCATTTACTTATCTTGGCACTCTTCTCTAAAGTTAATTGCCCATGTAGGTAAGAGTCTATTTTTAAAAATTACATAGAAGTTTGTTATTTTTACTCTGCTATTTTGAAAATTATAACAGAATAGAAAGAGGTAAAAAAAGTTCTCATAATTTACTACCCCGATCAACTTGCTAATATACTTCCTCTGTTTTTTTCTAATTACATAGCAAAATGCAGATAAACGTAGTAGGCATAAATGGAAGACAAAGTGGAAAGGGTTAAACAGTATCTGTATTAAATTTGTATTTATATTTGTTTTATTGTAGTCATCTACAAAAATAGGTGGTGGTTTAGTTGCTCAGTCGTGTCCAACTTTTGCAACCCCATGGACTGTAGCCCGCCAGGCTCCTCTGGCCATGGGATTTCCCAGGCAAGAATACTGGAGTGGGTTATCATTTCCTTCTCCAAAATATATGAATATGTGTGTGTATGTGTGTATATATATATAATATATATAATTCACTCAGCATTACACCCTGGATATCTGTCATACAGCTGTTTATTCTTAGATACATGTACCATAGTACATCTCGCAAGTCACCATTTCTGAAAACATTTGCCCAGTCTTCCTGACCCCAGGTAAAATCTGGGTACATTTTACACTCTTGGTATCCTTGGGTACCTTCTACTCTCCTGCATAAGGGCACTTGTGCCACATATAGAGCACATAGTAGGTGCTTGGTAAATGTTTGTTACATTAGAGATGGTGCTTCACAGAGATGTTCAGTAAATGGTCATCCTGAACATGTGACCCCCTTCATAATCCTCTCTTCCATCCTTTCTGTATCATCTCACTAGGCAGGATTTCAGGATAGGTCTGGCAAGTGCTGGCTAACCAGCAAGTATTATGGAGGCCATCAATGTTGTACACATGGCCCAGGCTTGGTTCCCAAACCCTCTGAATTAAAAATATGGAAGAAGTTCTGCCTCAAGATGCCCATTCAATTTTATTTTGCTCTACTGCTCAAAATATAAGGCAGATTATTTGCATGAAGGAGGAAATGAAGTGATAGTTCTTCTAGCTAGGTGTTCCCTCACTACTTCCTCGGTATCCCTTGCTTTGAAGGTACCCGTGGTCTGAAGAGTAGGGCTCTTCCCGCGCGTTAGGTAGCCTGACCCCTGTGGCTGTCCTCAGTTCCTCAGGGTAAAGGTGTGGCAAATGCATCTTCAGGTAGTTTCAATTGCTTCAGCTCCTTCCCCCTCTCTCTCCACACCTTACACTAAACCCAGGAGGTGTCAGTGGACTCAGAGCACCTCGACTCTGGCTATACCACTTACTTAAAAGATTATGAAAGTCATAAAAATGTCAACTTCTGTATTTCAACTCTGTAAACTACACATGCTGAAATCTCTCCACTCACTCCCCATTTCTACAGCTTGAGCAAGAAGCCTTTAGCTTCATGCTTGAATAACAAATAGAATAGCAACCAACCTTTGTCAGCCCATCTTCAAATGTTTCTCCAGCCCCATCACCAGAAACAAGTTCCAGGCTGTAGAAAAGAACACTCTGGGACTGTCCCTCTTACCTTTACTCACTGTCACGAGCAAGACCTTTATCTGCTTAAATGGAGAAGTAGCAGTTGCAGAATGATACAAGGCTCAGAAAATGTATGATTTCATGATATTTGTATAAGTAATTAATACTAAAATAAAATAGCAACAAAGACAAATTAAACTTCACGTCTCTGCCAGGGATTCAGCGGAACGCTGTACACACTTCATTTCATTTCCATGATACTATGGCCACTTTACAGTTGAGGAAATAGACTTCAAATCACTGTTGAAGGTTGCACAACTAGTCTGTGGTTACTTGAAAATTAGCAGTGTATCCACGTCAGAGTCAAAGCTGTTTCTCTTACACCATCCTCCTCCTTACTGGCCTTTATTCAAGCTCTTTAATTAAAAAGAAAACCAATGTATATGTATATATTTCATGGGAAAGTTAAAGATACAGGCATCTTTACAGGAGAGTCTCCCAGAAGCTGAAATCCTCAGAAAGAACTGGAGCTGGTACTTAGAGTCTACCAGCACGCAGTGGTATCTCCCCACCTCCTGTCTCCCTTGTTTCTCCCATTCTGTGCGCCGTCCCTCTACTTGGAGTCTCCACAGTGAGTATGCTGCTGAAATAGTTAGAATTTCTCCTATAACCTAAGAAAGAAATTTTAATAGTACTGACTGCCTCAGGAGGGGAAAATTTTTCATCCCTGGGAGAACTGAGGCAGGGATGAAGGATTATTGTTAGTCAGTAATCTTGCTGGTTGGATTCTGCTCTGAATAGGTAGTTGGGATAAATCTCTCTTCTATTTGTAGGATCACAGGTGAAAAGATCCCAGAGGATCCCTTTTAGATTTTCTATGGTTTGCTTTCTCTGGGATATTCCTCCTCACAATCCAGACGGACACAGAGGGATGACCTTTTTGAACCCATGTTGGTTCAGCCGGACTCTGTTCCTTGCCATAAACCGGACTAGGAAAGTTACTAGATCCAAAATGAGCCAGTTGGTTTCCCATCCTCTAGAATTTGGAGTTGGACTGAAGAAAAGCAGGTCTGGGTTGGTCTCTTAAACAGAGGAAATTTAAACTGAAGAAAGCTGTACTCACCATGGAGATTCCAGGCAGAGGGACAGGGTGCACTGAGTGGGAGAAACAAGGGAGACAGGTGGTGGGCAGATACCCCTGTGTCCTAGTAAACTCTAAGTACCCGCTCCAGTTCTTTCTGAGGATTTCAGCTTCTGGGAGACACTCCTGTTCCTTTAGAGTCAATGGGTTTCTTTTGCCGTCAACCAACCAGAAGAGGCTCAGCTAAGAAGGGGATGAGTAGGGACCAGCCCTCTCTTTGAACATGAGCAAAAGGACAGGCTGGAGATCTCTGGACTGGGATCCCACTCCTCCATTTGCTTTGCCTTTGCCACCCAGGAATCTGTGAAATCTCAGGAAGATCCATTTCTGTGCTAGTGGAGTTGCATGAGTGCAAGGGAGATTTGTGGGGCTTTGTTTGATTTAGCTGTGGCTTAGGGGGGTTAGTAGAGAGATGGGTACAGTGAAAGAAAGGTTACCCCACAAAGGAAGCTCAGGAAATGCACGTTTTAAACCAAATCCAACCATTACATCTAAGTTTGGTCCAAGTCTCTTTCTCTTTAGGTGTGTGAGAAGTTGTTGTCACTTCTGTAGAAGTTCGTAGAGTCTTGATTCATACGTGATAAATCACTTCTGAGGATGGCTTTGAGGTGAAACTAGTGGAGCCTGTCTGCTGCTTTTCAGTGAAGAGTTTGGGGCCACCTCTTGAGCAAACTCTTCCATTGGGCAGGCTTAACCGGGAGAAACATTACCCCAGAGAGACAAATGATCTTCCCATTCTTAAGGAAGTCTGGACTATTTTTCTAGCACACATGGACAACTCATAATTATTCTTAAGTAACCCTGAGAATTTTAACATGAATTGAGTTATGTGTTTCTTGTTAAATGGATCAAATTTCAACAAAGCCCGGGAAACATCTTGAAAAATCACATGAATGCAATTTCCAAAGAAAACAATCCAAGAATTACTGCCAAAGAGTTTTATTTCCACTAGGAAGGAAGAGACGAGTTTCATTTTGCCCCCCACACAGACTGTATGTTCAATTTGTGGTCTGCAATGGAAAATTTTGCTGATTTTGCTGAATTTAGGGGAGGAAAGGAATGAAGGAGACTATTGTTATTTGAGTGATAAAACTGTCTTTCTTTCCTTTAGTATTAATATATCATTAGCATTTTCATTTTGATTCTGTTGATATAAATACTGAATTTTAATGGCATGTGATGTACCGTGGGAGGGGGGACAAAGAGTTTACCCCATGATGCTTGTCTCATGGGCCTTATATAAAGACCTACATGTAGGGCACTGCCAGCCCACACAATGCCCTTGTGTGAATTCGAAAAAGATGCCCCTTCTCAGCATATGTAGCCTTGTGGGCAGCCAGTGAGCACAGGGGACATTTGTGCAAATTAGGAACAAAAACACCTCTTTCTCTGGTGGGCACAACATTGTGCCATGGTGTAAATCTTGATTTCATCCTCCTTCCCTTTTGCCAGTTGCTCTATGTTGGACACAGCTTCACTATACCATCTCTGCCTATAAGACATGTAAGGGACTAATCTGGGAATCACCCATTGTCTAAAGAGATGCAGTACAACCATCATTCTCCATCTTTAGTGAGTAGAAGAATCACCTGGGAAGTTGTTAGAAATACTTGAACTCCACCCTGGATATTCTGATGCAGGACAACTGAGGTACGGTCTAGCCATCATTACTGCATCATACTCCCCCAGATAGTTCTGATGCTGGTGTTCCAAGAACAATAGTTTGAGAAGTAAAGATGTTAGAATTAAATGGTCTAGATCATCTGGGAAGAGAAGAGATTTGAGGCTAGCTGAGTTTATTGGAGAAGACCTACAGAAGATGGTAAATTTTAGTCATGTGATAACTAAACTGTAATTTCTGGAACTTTTGCCTATTAGGATAATGTTTTTATTTCCAAAAAATGGATGATAAAAACTCAAGTACATTTATTTGAAATTGTCCAAGAGAGAACAATGACAGCTGAAGAAAATTGTTTCTAAGATGAATCTCTGAAATAAGCTTTGCTTGGGGAACTGAAAACTTTGCCAACACTAGTATTAACGTCTGCCTTTGGACCAAAATAAGTATAAAGAGCAAACATGTTAGCTTGGACTAGGCAGAGGTTGACAGTGACACCAAAACACCCAAAGACATGAAACCTCTGCAACTGTCTTTCTTGTCGGCTTCCCAGAACATGCCTCCAGCGGCACCCCAACTCTCTGAGGCACCTCTGACAATACCACTGCATCCTTAATAACAGAAAACATTATATTGGAAATGGGACTGTGGTGCATATGGAGTAGTGATTTCCACTAAAAGTTTCACTAGCGATTTTGAGGCCTCCAGCCCAGAGCTTTAAACTTTCCTAAAGAACAATAATATTCTATAATAATGAGCAAGATAAAATCCATACAGAGGATACATAGCAACAATCATCTATTGATTATATGAGGCAGCATCTTCCCCATCATTATTGGGCAACCCTCTATCTTTCCAACCCTTGCAATATAGAGGAAAACCCTCTATATGTTGTCTGTGGTGGAGGCAATCGTTTTATCTCTAAAGATCACATTTGAAAAGGCCCAGAATGAGAAAAGTGGGAAGAGAGAGAAATAATTGCAGTCATCATATAGCAATCCATATGCCCCAACAGTCCATATGCTGGATAAGAATAGATGAAAAGCATTGCAGCTGCTGATCAGTCATTAGAAACATGACAGGGTCTGCACCTGTGTAGAACCTTGAGCAATGGCGGCTCAGATAAGCCCAGTACAAGGGCAGCAAGAAAATTGGAAGTTCTCCCATTTGAAGCAATGGTGGGCCTTTCTACCCTCTCTTTCATAAATCGAGTATATCATCCAAGTAACAACAACTCAGTTTCCTTCTTCTTTCTTGTCAAGTTCATTGTTGTGTTAGTTCTTCCTGTTGAAAACCAAAACTGAAGAAAAAGTCTATGTGAAAAAGGGAAAATTAAACTCTTCCTTCCTGTCAATTTTCTCCAGGCCATTCAGGCCAATTCATTTAGTAAAGCAACCCTGGTAGATGCTATTAGGTGATCTATCAAGGTTCAAATAAAGTAACAGGTATCTTTAGAAAAGTCATTCTGATTCCATTTCAATTCAACATCAAGTATTGAGTAACTTTTATGAAACTGAAACTGGTAGACAGGTGGAGAGGCAGTATAGGATATGTGATGATTAAGAGCATGAATTTTGGGTCAAATAGATCTTGGTTTGACTCATATGTCTGGGACTTACTGGCTGTGTGTCCTCAAGAAAATTGTTCACTTCTCTGAGTTCTATAGAACCAAAATATAACATATAACCTCAGAGTTGTTCAGGATTTAAAATGATGAGCACAGTAACAGTGATTGACACATAACAAGCATCCAGTGAACAGTAGGGATTGTTAAATAAAGATGAAAATCACTGAATTCTACCTTCAACGCAGTCATAATTTAGTCTTAGGGATCCACGAGGTTTTTTCTATGGAAAGATAGTAAATGTCTTAGGCTTTGCAGGCCATTTACTCTCTTTCATAACTACTAAGTTCTGCTGTGGTTTCATGAAAGAAGCCATAAATATATGTGAATGAGTGAACACAGCTATGGCTTAATAAAATTTTATTTACAAAAAGAGGTCACAGACCAAATCTGATGACCCCTGGTCCAGTAGAATAGCTTCTGAAAGTTCGAACTAGTGTGTATTCTGCCCTCTTTCCTGAAAAGAATGTTTGCTGGCCCACTAAATAGTTTGTTAGTACTAATTGGTATTCTTGAGTACACCTTCTGCTTTCTGGAGGAAATAGGTTATGGGTAATAATGTCAGCCTTGATGTTGAATTTTTTATTTCATTGAACAGCAGATTCCTGTTAACTAACTAATTAACACATTTGTAAACAATTAGTTTAGAAATGTCAAAAAGCAAGAAGTTTATAAATGTCAAAGAAATGAGTTCATAAATGTCAGTGGCTTGATAATCAGCTTTGTGTAGAATATGACTTCAAGGAGAAAGCATAGCTCATGATGGCGACAAGTGATGAAGGTTGGATTCACCAGATCACTGATTTTAAGGACTTATTGCTTTCTCTTATAAGAAATTTTTTGAAAATATCATCCGAACTGACAAAGCTATTTGATACTTAATTGTTGTTCAGTCTCTAAGTTGTGTCTTAACTCTTTGCGACCCCAATTATGGCCACACAAATAATATCTTAAAAATTCTACTTGGTCTATGAGATAGTAGTCTAAGCAAACCAACACAAAGGGTCTAATCAACCACTCTCAGGATTCCTCATACACAAAATCTATAGCCCAGAATCTCTCTTCCACATCTATATAATCAGTTTAGTACTACCAGAAATTAGAATCTCTCTGCATTGTATTTCAAATAATTTTTTGTCAAAAGTAGTAAAATATTTACTAAGTTTAACTTGTATAGTATTTAGGTTAATGTATAAAAAAAAATCCAGGTAAAGACTTAGACAGTTGATCCAACAATTCAAACATGTCAACAGAGTCCCTACTTTTCTCTTTCTGGCCTACCTTCCACCGTGACAAGTTTTATTCTAAAGCTTTAAAAAGACGGCTTGCAGTAGTTTCTGGTGTGCCTGTTTCCTTAGTCACATGCTGTAGTAATGAGTGTATTTTTGTCCCAATATTCTCAACAAAATCTAGAGAATTGCCATGTTTAGACCAGGTTAGATTATATGTTTACACCTGAGCTAATCACTGCAGTCAGGCAGCAGGAATACTCTGATTGGCATAGCCTACATCACACCTTGTAATACTGGAGGGTCAAGGTGATATTAGTTCCTCTGGGATACTGGAGCTGTTGGAATAGGGAAGGGAGGAATGCATATGTAAAAGACAACCAATCAAGGATCATAAAAGGTCTTTTGCACCCACTGTTGAGTCATTTATGCAGGTTGAGGATAGCCCATAGAAATAGTGTTTCCGATACTCTCCCAACCCCCTTCCCCCCACTTCCATCCCTTGCTAACTGCCACTGGCCACTGACCTAACATGTCCTAGCATCCCTTGTAATCTTTGACCACCTCTAGGTGTGACCACATCCTTCGTTATCTGTCCTCCTATGTACTCTTGCTCAATGCTTTCAGTTCAGTTCAGTTCAGTCGCTCACTCGTGTCCGACTGTTTGCCACCCCAGGAACTGCAGCACGCCAGGCCTCCCTGTCTATCACCAACTCCCGGAGTCCACCCAAACCCACGTCCATTGAGTCGGTGATGCCATCCAACCATCTCATCCTCTGTTGTCCCCTTCTCCTCCTGCCCTCAATCTTTCCCAGCATCAGGGTCTTTTCAAATGAGTCAGCTCTTTACATCAGGTGGCCAAGTATTGGAGTTTCAGCTTCAACATCAGTCCTTCCAATGAACACTCAGGACTGATCTCCTTTAGGATAGACTGGTTGGATCACCTTGCAGTCCAAGGGACTCTCAAGAGTCTTCTCCAACACCACAGTTCAAAAGCATCAGTTCTTCGGTGCACAGCTTTCTTCATAGTCCAACTCGCACATTCATACATAACCACTGGAAAAACCATAGCCTTGACTAGATGGACCTTTGTAGGCAAAGTAATGTCTCTGCTTTTTAATATGCTCTCTAGTTTGGTCATAACTTTTCTTCCAAGGAATAAGCATCTTTTAATTTCATGGCTGCAATCACCATCTGCAGTGATTTTGGAGCCCCAAAAAATAAAGTCAGCCACTATTTCCACTGTTTCCCCATCTATTTGCCATGAAGTGATGGGACCGGGTGCCATGATCTTAGTTTTCTGAGTGTTGAGCTTTAAGCCAATTTTTTCACTCTCCTCTTTCACTTTCATCAAGAGGCTCTTTAGTTCTTCTTCACTTTCTGCCATAAGGGTGGTGTCATCTGCATATCTGAGGTTATTGATATTGTTCCCAGCAATCTTGATTCCAGCTTGTGCTTCTTCCAGCCCAGCATTTCTCATAATGTACTCTGCATGTAAGTTAAATAAGCAGGGTGACAATATTCAGCCTTGACATACTCCTTTTCCTATTTGGAACCAGTCTGTTGTTCCATGTCCACTTTTAACTTTTGCGTCCTGACTGGCATGCAGGTTTCTCAGGAGGCAGGTCAGGTGGTCTAGTATTCCCATCTCTTTAAGAATTTTCCACAGTTTATTGTGATCCACAAGTCAAAGGCTTTGGCATAGTCAATAAAGCAGAAATAGATGTTTTTCTGGAACTCTCTTGCTTTTCTGATGATCCAGCAAATGTTGGCAATTTGATCTCTGGTTCTTCTGCCTTTTCTAAAACCAGCTTGAACATCTAGAAGTTCACGGTTCGCATATTACTGAAGCCTGGCTTGGAGAATTTTGAGCATTACTTTACTAGCGTGTGAGATGAGTGCAATTGTGTGGTAGTTTGAGCATTCTTTGGCTTTGCCTTTCTTTGGGATTGGAATGAAATCTCCATGCTTTATGCCTGGCCAAACAACTCTCTTCTCTTTTCTTTCCCAGCCCTTCCCACTAAGCTCGTTAGATGAATAATATACACCCTGCCTCTTCAACTGTTTCACAGTCAGTGTCAACCTCTCTACATGTCCCTCTGACATTTTCAAACTGAAACCTTTATCTCCTAAATTCTAGGTTTTATGTCTCTGTCCAAATATTTATTCAGAGTTTCTTCTTGAAAATCCTAAATAAACCTGAAACCCAGCATGCCACACATGTCTACTCTTTGTGTTGTGGACATTTCAAAGCATGGCTGTAAATTCTTTGATGTTCCTCCCATCAAGAGGTGGGACTCTGTTAACTTTTGGATCTGGATGAGCTTATGACTTGATCAACAGAGTACAACAGAAGTGATCCAGTGTGATTTCAGAGGATGAGTCAAAATAAATCATGTAGCCTAACCTCCACTGTGCTCACCAGAACACTCAGCCTTAGAACTCTCTTCCTTGAAGTAAGAAATCTGACTACCTTGAAGGTGCCATGCTATGAGGAAGCCCAAAGCACATAGAGATCCATGCGTAGTCTCTGGTCAACAGTCTTGACTGAGATCAGCCTTCAAATCATGCCAGCCTAGGCCTTGACATATGAGAGAAAGACTCCAGAAAATTCCAGACCATAGCTATTCTTGTCACCCCTAGCTATTTGAATGATCCCCACTGAGACCCCAGACATCAGGAGGCAGAGATGAAACATCCTTACTGTGCCTTGTCTGAATTCCTGACACACAATATTTGTGAGCATAAGAAGATAGTAGTTGCTTTATGCCACTCAGTTTTAGGAGAGTTGTTATGCATCAATAAATAAGTGGAACACCTGTCATTCTTAGTTTGATTTCATAGCCTAGTGGCTCCTGGCCTAGGCTTTATTTTTAAAATAAAAGCAAATGTTAATAATTTTCAGAAGAGTTTGTACATTTCATGATTTCTCCTTTCAAGCTTTGGTGTAATTTGAGGCACCTTGGCGAGAAAAGGTGTTTGATATTTTATCGAGTTCAGTTTCTTCTTTCTAGAATTCTGAAGAATAAGATACAGCTCTTGAAATATATAAAAACTAAAAATTTTTCTGAAATTCTCTCAGTTCAGTGCTATGTTTCTGCATATCTGGCTTGAGAGATTTTACTTGTTGGACGGATTTTGAATCAGTTTTTTTATGCAATGAATAGCTCATTAAAGTCAAAGTTCCCTTACCCTCTCACTTTGCTTTTCATTATCTTTGCCCTCTTACATTGTGGGCAGTGTTGGATAGTGCCAGACTTTTTAGCATCTGGAAATCATAAAATTCAATTTGTGAATAAAAATATTCTGCCATTTCCTGGTCAATTTATTTTGCTAAATACCAAAATTTGGCTTGTCCCTTTATAAATGATGAAAAGGGGCAAAACTAATGCAACTTTCAAAATATATATGTTTTTAAAATGACCATCCTGTTCCACAAAATAGTTCCACATATCAAGTAACTTAGAAAATGTTTCTGACTAAAATCTGGTTCTAAAATTGAAACTATTCATTGATTTATTCATCTGAATATTCATTCAATAAATATTTATTTAGTACTCACTGTGTATAAACCATTCTGTTGGGTAATAAGATTTCAGAGGTGAGAAAATTCAAAGATTTCCCTTAGAGGGATTCTAAAGAGTCATAGAAAATGTTTTCCTGGTGATTACATTCCATTAGTTTTTAGTCTCACTTTTGAAACTGCTGCAGAAAGTTCTCAGAAACACATTTGCAGTGTCTCCAACTCCTTTGTCACTGTTGGCAGTAAGCAGAATCTTAGGTGGAGCTGTTCTTTTAGCAAATTAAACAATGATCAAAACTTTGCTCATTTTTCCACCACTATTTATCATCTAATTCCATGACCATTAGATGTTATTTGTGTAATAACTATAACAGGATCATACAGATAACAAAAAGAAAACATACACAGAGGAAATAAAATATACTAGGCAAGGCAAAATATGTCATGTAGTTTAAAAATGTATATTTGCTCCTTAAAAAATATTTGCTACTCTAAGATTTTTGCAAGGGACATCTGTTGTTTTGCCTTATCAGCATACGTTCCTGTTTCTAGCAATATCACCCTAATTTTGCTTGGGGAAACCAGTGCTGTTCCATTCTCAATCTATGCCTTCTGAGGATAGTGGATTCTGCTCCCCAGATCCAGGGGTGAGCATGTGACATAAGCTCCAATCAGCAAATGCCCATCCTCAGGCCACAGTTATTGGTTCTGGGTCTTTCATGTGACTCCAGCTAGTCCAATGAGAGCTTTAACCAAGTTACTGGAAGAGCCTAGAGAGAGGCACTTGGTCTTTCCTTTAGGGTTACTAACAGATCATCGTGCTTCCTTGGGGCATCACGCTGCCATCTTATTACCTCATGGGAAGATTCATCCAGAGAATGGAGCCAGCCCAGAAGACAGAACTAAGATGAGGAGAGAAAAATCACACCTCTCAAGAGATTTAAGCCTTTTCTCTCCAGACTAAAAATTCCTTAAAAATTTTTGTTTGCTCTTTTAGTAGCCAATCTGTCACTTTTAGTAACTTTTGCACCTCTAGATGTTTATAAACTAACCAGTATATATGTGGTACTTAAACACTCACTTTGCTTTAATAAGCTGCCTTTCAAGCCATTAGAGAAAGATTTAGAGGTTAAAGAATGATGTGGTAGGTAATTTATGTTTGAGTCAACCTCCTGTTTTATAGACTATGTTTAAAAAAGTATCTATAAATATTTCATCTTAGCATCTTCAGTGATCTTAATGGGTTAAGTACCCAACATGTTCTACATGTTGTTCGATTTACAGTGATCTACCTGAGCAGATGTGGGCTTCCTTCCCATTTATGATTTCCTTTTTCTTATTACCCCCCCACACACGCACTCCCAAGCACAGAACTGACCCTTGAACAACATCAGTTTGAACCACTTCGGTCCACTTATTTAAAAAGAAAAAAAAAAAAAAAAACTGTGGATTTGTTTTTTCAGTAAGTATTGAATATTTACTACAGTAATGCACAGTCTGTGGTGGTTGGATCTGCAGATCTGGAAACATGGATACAGGGGGCTCACTGTAAAATTACATATGGATTTTGGATTTTCTACTGCGAGGGGGTGGATTCTCCTAAACCCTGAGTTTCTCAAGGATCAACAGTATATACACATATATATAGTTCCTGGCTTTCATTCTCTGCTTCAACTTCCAGGATTCTGATTCCTATAAACCCAGGTAGAAATTTAGAGATACACGTTTTTCTCTAGAAACTCATTAATTCTAATCCATCTGAGCTACTCTTTGTGAAGTACTGGTTTAAGGGATTAGAGTCCTAGAGAATTATAGCTGGAGGAAACCTTACATATGATCTAGTCCAGTCTTCATTTCCCATACCTATTTCACAGTTACAGAGACTAGGACCCAGGTCTAGAGGTGAACACAGTTGGTGCCAGCACTAAAATCTGAGTCTCTTGATTCTGTCCAAAGACGTATCCACTGCGCTTGTGTTGTCTTCACACTCAAACCTGAAAACAGAACACAGCTGTGCTCTTCCCTGCAGTCTGAACTCAAGGTTAAATTTTTAGAACAAGAAAGTAAAAGAATAATGTGAAACCACTTAGCTGGTGTCATGCCGTTCTGCTGGTGTGTCTAGTCAGTTATGTTACGTTCAGTTCAGTTCAGTCACTCAAGTCATGTCCAACTCTTTGCGACCCCATGGACTGTAGTACGCCAGGCTTCCTTGTCCATCACAACCTCCTGGAGCTTGTTCAAACTCATGTCTATTGAGTCGGTGATGCCATCCAACCATCTCATCCTCTGTCATCCCCTTCTCCTCCTGCCTTCAATCTTTCCTAGTATCAGGGTCTTTTCTAATGAGTCAGTTCTTTGCATCAGATGGCCAAAGTATTGGAGCTTCAGCTTCAGCATCAGTCCTTCCAGTGAATGTTTAGGACTGACTTCCTTTAGGATGGACTGGTTGGATCTCCTTGCAGTCCAAGGGACTCTCAAGAGTCTTCTCCAACACCACAGTTCAAAAGCATCAATTCTTCGGCGCTCAGCTTTCTTTATAGTCCAACTCTCACATCCATACATGACTACTACCATAGCTTTGACTAGACAGACCTTTGTTGGCAAAATAATGTCTTTGCATTTTAATATGCTGTCTAGGTTGGTCATAGCTTTTCTTCCAAGGAGCAAGCGTCTTTTAATTTCATGGCTGCAGTCACCCTCTGCAGTGATTTTGGAGCCCAAGAAAATGAAGTCTGTCACTGTTTCCATTTTTTCCCCATCTATTTGCCATGAAGTGATGGGACTGGATGCTATGATCTTAGTTTTTTGAATGTTGAGTTGTAAGCCAGTTTTTTCACTCTCGTCTTTCACTTTCATCAAGAGCTTCTTTTTGCTTTCTGCCATGAGGGTGGTGTCGTTTGCATATCTGAGGTTATTGATATTTTTCCCAGCAATCTTGATTCCAGCTTGTGCATCATATATAAGGACAACACAGTTATATTTTTCAGAGCATATAATATATGCTAAACTCTATGTTAATAAATGTATTCTCTCTTTTGATGCCTATATGATCCTTGGAAAGAGGCACTAGCACTGCTTCTGGGTGTGAAAAGTGAGGTTCAGTAATTTACCTGAATCCCTCAGCCAGAACTTTGATTTCACTCCTAACAGGCACTGGTTGCTTACCATATCCTCCTCATCTTTCCCTCCCTCTGTCTCTTCCTTCTTTCCTTCCCTTCCTCCTTCCACTTCTCCTATTCTTCTTCTTCTCCATCCCTCTCCTTCTTCCTAAATACTATCCTCTTGACCTCAACCAGCAAACCTGAAAACGTAGGCCATTTGTTATGATTCAGGAATAACTGGCATTGTGTACTATTCCCACACTGTATAATATTCCCTAGCACTTTGAATAGGGTCAAAAAATGTTTTACTAACAGAGCAAGGGCAACTTGTTCTAAAATAAGGGCCTAGAAAGTTTGGCTGCCTGGCAGATGTTGGAGATCATTGATCTTGAATTCTTTGAGATTAAGGGAAAGTCTAGAAATTTCCTAATGATGAAGATGGTGATGATCATAATGATGATGATGATACTAAGTAATAGTATTTATTGTAAGCTAGTGAGTCCCAGACACTGTTCTCAGGGTTCTGTCTATGTTACTTCTTTTACTCTGCACAACAGTCCTAAGCAGTAGGAGCTCTTATTACTCTCACTGCTTCTATAAAGAACCTCCTTAGCCTATGCAAGATAGTGTGTGTGTGTGCTCAGTCGTGTCTGACTTTGCGACCCCATGGACTGTAGCCCACCAGGCTCCTCTCTCCATGGAATTTTCCAGGCAAGAATACTGGAGGAAATTGCCATTTCCTATCCAGGGGATATTCCTGACCCAGGGATTGAATCTGCATCCCCTGCATTGGCAGGTGGATTCTTTACCACTGCGCCACCTGGGAAGCCCATGCAAGATAGGATGGTGGCTAAATAATACATTGTAATTGACTGACTTGCCCAAATCAAGAAGGGTAAATCCTCAGTTCAGTTTTTAGGAGTATCAGGGAAGACTGTATCTCATGCTTCTTTTGTACCTTTCCAATACTTACGAAACTATTAGTGTAGAGAATAGTGACAACAGTATTGGTTACCAACACATTTGAAGAATGTACTCTGTATATTGGACATCTTAATCCCTTTGATAGCATTATGATGTGTAAGCCCATAGTCACCCCATAAACTGGGCCCTGCTATTAGGTCCCTCTTGCAGATAAGAGGTGACATAACTTTCCCAGTGTCATTGAGTGAAAGTCACTCAGTTATGTCTGACTCTTTGTGACCCCATAGTCTATACAGTCCATGGAATTCTCTAGGCCACAACAGTGGTTTGGGTAGCCTTTCCCTTCTCCATGGGATCTTCCCAACCCAGGGATTGAACCCAGGTCTCCTGCATTGGAGGCGGATTCTTTACCAGCTGAGCCACAAGGGGAGTCCAAGAATCCTGGAATGGGTAGCCTATACGTTCTCCAGTGGATCTTCCAGACGCAGGGATCGAACTGGGGTCTCCTGCATTGCAGGTGGATTCGTTACCAACCGAGCTATGCCCAATGTCATTGCCCACGTTTATATCAAAGTCCTTGCTCAGACACAGTTACTCAAGAGAAATACTTGATATCTCTTTCTTCTAGGTCTAAAAGTACTAGAAGATTCCACTACAAGAGCTTGGTTATCCCTTACAGAAACAACCCCAGTCTTAGTGTGACTCTTGGTGGCTGAGAATCTTTCCAGAATATTGTATCTGGAAATGTCATTAACATTTTTCTATGATACCAGAGTGCAAGGATACAAACCCAAGTGTAATTCATAGCAGAGAGGCCAGATAGGGTCAGGTCTGCACTTACTTCTCCCAAATAGAAGTGAACTTTATATTGCACTCTTCCAGAGCACTCCTGATATGGAGTCCATTGGAAAGAACCAGAAGGCTCCCTTTCATAGACTGCTTTATAATTCCTAAACAATGAATTACCGAAAATTTAAAAATCATTCAGCTCTATATCCTGCAAATATAATTTAATCACGCTTTCCATTAAAGCTTTATTCTTTTTTTCTCTTACTAACAAAGCAGCTCCCTAGCTGATTTCCTGTCTGTGGTTTAGAGTTGAATCAGAATATGCGGGTTGAGCCTGCAGCCCACGATGAGCTCTCTCCAGTACCATCTGCACACCTCATTTAACACTGAATCGTGCATTCTTCCATCTTAATGTGTCTCTCATACTGCAGCTTGTATTGTTACTTACATTTTTGTGTGTGTAAGTCTTGTCTCAATTAGTTTGCAAGTTCCCTGAGGTCAGGGACTATGACTTATTCTTCTTTGCAGCCCCAAGAGTGCCATTTCTGTGTGTGTGCATGCAGTCATGTCCAACCCTTTGTGACCCCACGGGATTTCCAAGGCAAGAATACTGGATTGCTTTCCCATTCCCTTCTCTAGGGGGTCTTTCTGACCCAGGGGTTGAACCCACATCTTTTGTATCTCCTGCATTGGCAGGCAGATTCTTTACAATTGAGCTACCTGGGAGACCCTCACAGTACCATTTAGTACATTGTTGATGAAACCTATTGAAGGAACTCTCTCACATGCTGAGTTCTTCATGCCTTCATAATTTAATGACTTCATAATCTTCATAAACATGAAGTTCTGTGTCTTTTCAAGGCACAGTGATAGATTCCCAAGGAGGACTTAGTAAGAAGTGGTGGGTCAGGGTCAGACTGCTTTGGCTTATGTAACAGCTCCATTACTCATTAGCTATCTGACTTCAGCATTTTTTTTTTTAACCTCTCCAAAGCTAGCCTCCTTCAAATACTACAGTGCTAATAATCATGCCTGTGTCCCAAATTTGGTTTAGGAATTGAGTAACACATGTAAATTGGTTGGAAGAGGCCCTGGTGTTTGGTAAATGATCAATAAATGGTTGCTGTTATAATTGTTACTGTTCTCAATGCCCTTCAGCCAAAGACCAGCAAGAACACACTTGCAGTTGGTCAAGTTGCAACTTGACCAACCAGTAATATGTATTACTGGTTGCAATGAGGGAGAACAGACACCATGAGGAACAGTGGGTCATCTCAGTACGACAGCATTAGAAAGAATTTGTAGGAATTGGACTTGTGTTAGGAGATTTGGGAGCAGGTTTAAGAAAGCTGAGATTTGCTCTGGATGGAAGCTGTAAGAAAGCAGGGATAATCCTGTGACTGAGTATCTAAAGAAGTCTTATTGGAAACCAGAATTGAAAGAGATGCGTGTACCCCAATGTTCATCGCAGCACTGTTTACAATAGCCAGGACATAGAAGCAACCTAGATGTCCATCGGCAGACGAATGGATAAGGAAGCTGTGGTACATATACACAATGGAATATTACTCAGCCATTAAAAAAAATACATTTGAATCGGTTCTATTGAGATGGATGAAACTGGAGCCCATTATACAGAGTGAAGTGAGCCAGAAAGAAAAGCACCAATACAGTATACTAATGCATGTATATGGAATTTGAAAGATGGTAATGGTAACCCTATATGTGAGACAGAATAAGAGACACAGATGCATAGAACAGTCCTGTGGACTCTGAGGGAGAAGGTGAGGGTGGGACGTTCTGGGACAATAACATTGAAACATGTATATTGTCATATGTGAAGCGGAACACCATTCCATGTTCTATGCATGGGACGGATGCTCAGGGCTGGAGCGTTGGGATGACACAGAGGGATGGGAAGGGGAGGGAGGTGGGAGGAGGGTTTGGGAGGGGGAGCGCATGTGAACCCATGGCTGATTCATGTCGATGTATGGCAAAAACTACTACAATATTATAAAGTAATTAGCCCCCAACCAAAATAAAAAAAAAAAAATATATATATATATATGAAAAATAAATAAATAAATAAATAAATAAAAAGAAGGAGAGACTGGATAGAGGTTGAGTAGCTAAATGAATATTTTGTTGAAATAGGGATCAGACAATGCTGAAGCTGCAATTGGTTAAGAAGCAGCAGTCAAGCATGTCAGCCAGGAAAGATGGAAGTTTGGTTATTTTTCTGCTTTGGATGCTGCTTATGTTTTTTTTTTTTTCTATATTCAGACATAATTATGGAGTGGTCATATTTTTGTCTTGATCCATCATGGTCACAGAGTGATATTGTCTGATGCTGATGCTCTGTGAAATGGTTTATGTTACACAGAAGAACATCACGGCCTGGCTGACAGAGCAAGGCCAGCTCTTGGATGTCTGAGGTGGGTTGTCTGTTTCTCAGTAAAGTAATAATAATAGCCATCATTGAATGAGGATTCTTATGACCATCCTATAGTGAGATATGTATGTTTCTTGTCTTCATAGGCCATATATATATATATATATATATATATATACACACACACACACACACATATATATATGTATAATATTCGAAATGTCAGAAATAATATCAGAAAAGTCCTATGAAGACAGGAAACATACTACTGTAGGAGACAGAAACAATATAAGGGCAGGATAGACATGTAGCTCTAGGTGGGCAGGGAAGTCTCTCTGAAGAAGTAACATTTCAGTTGAGAACTAGTAACTGAGGAGACAACTTTGAGAACAAGCAAGTGAAGAACATTCCAAGCAGATGGAGAAGAATTTGTGACTAGAAAGCAGGTAGGGAAATCCTGGAAAGTGACGAGGCTCCAGGGTGGCTGCAGCATATGGCTTGAAATGAGATGTGGAGACAGCATGACAGATCATTTAGGGCTTTAGAGGTTTACCCAGAGAATTTGAAAACTCTGCCCTCACTGCACTGGGAAGCCATTGAAGACTTCCAAGTGGAAGAGTGAATTGATTGTAAACTGGAGCCTATGGATGGCAAAGGGGTGTTTGAGTTGAGCCATGGAAGATGGATGTTATTAACAAAGGTGGAGAATGACATACCAAAAAAAGTATAGTGTGAAAAAAAAAGTGGGGGGTGGGTAGTGGGGAACCACAGAACAAGTGTTGGGATAAGTAACTGTGTGCTGCTGGAGAGGAGAGTTCATGCTGAAGGCAGAAGTTTCAGTAGGAAGATCATTCTGGAAACTGTCTTTGGAGTTGGTGTGTGGGATTCAAAGTCCAGATTTCTATAGAGAATGATGAGTCATAATATCCAGGGACACACAATTGACAGAGGGAACAAGGACCTAATTTCTGCTCCTCTTTGATGCTTTCTTATTCTTATGGATTGATGTGTGAGTACTCATTGGTTTTTCTCAGATGAAACTCAGTGAAAACAGTTAGACTTGGTTCATTTATGAAAGCAAACAAAACAAACACAACCTTCTAGGTTTATGATATCAAAGAGATTCATTTTTCCATGTTGCTAATGCTTTGAATTATAATCAGTGTTACTAATTAAGTAGTTCTTCTGAGAAGACCTCAGACTTCTAGGCTTTGGCTGGTACTAGAGAAGGCTTATCAATATTCTGGACAAACATGGGGCCTTTCCATTTAAGCAACAGTGACTTTGGAAAAAAAAAAAAAACTTTTCATAATATTGTCACTTTGGCCATATTTAGAAGTTCAAATAAATATCAAAACATTTTGCAACTGCTTGGGGTTTTGTCCTCTGTCTGGACAAAATATTAATAAGATTGTGGGCCTTGCGTCTGCTCCTATGATAGGACCATGTGAAACTAGCGAGAGAGGAGATTTCTGAAACAGTGTTGTGATGATGGGCTGTATTATTATAATTGTTAGAATTATTTTCGGTTGTAACAAAGTAGTCTTCTTCAGCTTAGGACAAAAATGGGGAGGGAGGATGTATTTAAAGGAGAGGAGGGGCCACTTGTTGTTATTTTTGATCCATACTATCTATCCATCTGCATGTTCAGTTCAGTTCAGTCGCTCAGTCGTGTCCGACTCTTTGCGACCCCATGAATTGCAGCACGCCAGGCCTCTCTGTCCATCGCCAACTCCCGGAGTCTACCCAAACCCATGTCCATCGAGTCGGTGATGCCATCCAACCATCTCATCCTCTGTCATCCCCTTCTCCTCCTGCCCCCAATCCTACCCAGCATTAGGGTCTTTTCCAATGAGTCAACTGTTCGCATGAGGTGGCCAAAGTATTGGAGTTTCAGCTTCAACATCAGTCCTTCCAATGAACACCCAGGATTGATCTCCTAGAAGATCTTGTAGGTCTTCATAGAATCGTTCAACTTCAGCTTCTTCGGCGTTACTGGTCGGGGCACAGACTTGGATTACTGTGATATTGAATGGTTTGCCTTGGAAAAGAACAGAGATCATTCTATCGTTTTTGAGATTGCATCCAAGTACTGCCTTTCGGACTCTTTTGTTGACCATGACGGCTACTCCATTTCTTCTAAGGGATTCTTGCCCACAGTAGTAGATATAATGGTCATCTGAGTTAAATTCACCCATTCCAGTCCATCTTAGTTCGCTGACTCCTAGAATGTCGACGTTCACTCTTGCCATCTCCTGTTTGACCACTTCCAATTTGCCTTGATTCATGGACCTAACATTCCAGGTTCCTATGCAATATTGCTCTTTATAGCATCAGACTTTGTGTCTATCAGATTGATTGTATTCTTTGCAGCCAAAGATGGAGAAGCTCTATACAGTCAGCAAAAACAAGACCAGGAGCAGACTGTGGCTCAGATCATGAACTGCTTATTGCCAAATCTGGCTTGTGGTAACCATTTATTAAGGCCCTCCGGGAAGTCACCTCTTCCTACCTCAGTCCCTGGGCTTCAGCAGAGTTGCTTTGGCTTTTCCTCTTGCAGCAGCCTAGCTGTGTGATTCAGGCCTGCCAGCCAGAGCCTCCCATTTCTCCATGCCCTGAGTATTGGCTCAGGATGGCCAATTTGAGCCATTGAGAAGCATTAAGACTTTTTACTGGCAGTCCTTAAAAGGGGTATCACCTTTGTCACTGAGAATAAAGCTAGCAGAGTACACTGCCTGGAGATTCTGGGAGCCATCCGGTGAGTCTGCCAGAGGGCTGGGAGGAAGCTCTGCTAAGGAACTCAAGCTGAGCAATGGAGAAAGAGAAACAGTTGCATTGTTTGAGGCCTGGAGCAAGCAGTGCCTGAAGCTACATACACCCCAGATTGTTCACTAATAGGAAACAAGAAACTCTCTTCCTGCTTTAATCAGTTTTGATTGAATTCTATCCTTGTGCTGTGCTGTGCTAAATCACTTCAGTCCTGTCCAACTCTTTGCGATCCTGTGGACCATAGCCTGCCAGGCTCCTCTGTCCATGGGATTCTCCAGGCAAGAATACTGGAGTGGGTTGCTGTGCCCTCGAGATCTTATGAAACCAAAGAACGGAAGTTGTGATGGGGATTGGAAAGAGCCTGGAAGCAGAAAATAGAGACCCTTGCAGAACCCCAAGCAGACTTCTTTTTCTTTCTCTCCTCTTTACTTCTACCTGGGTGCCTTTTTATCCTTCTCTCACTGCAGATTCGGTGCCTGTCTTCAACAGTTGCCTTCTCAGGAGCTGGCTGTCAACAGCTCCCAAGCATGCACGTTACACCCTAGTTGTTGGAAGACATGAACCAGAATCTCTCTAGATGCTACTTCCAAGTCACCTGAAGGGAAACCCTGCATGGCTTGAGTCAGACTGGGTAGTTTCAGGAATAAATTCTATTGTCTGAGCTCCATGGGAAGCTTTGCGTATAAAACATTCTGCTGCAGAATAGGCTTATTACCCCACCCCCAATGTTAGTCCTCCTTTCTCAGAGGTTTAGGAACAAGCATGTTGAGCACTGACAGAGATGGGTAGTCATGTCCACTGGAGAAATATTTCCAACTTTGGAAAGAGTCGTCTTTGTTCAGTCTTTTGCAATCCTGAGCATGAGAGCTGATGGTTTTCCCAGAATTGAGGGGTTTTCTAGAACAGGGTGGTTTATGCTAATGATAGGAGAGTCTCAGACAAACCTGGATGGTTGGTCACCCTCGATTTGCTAGGGGCAAGTTGAGTCTTCATTCCCAGACCAGAACAGGGAGGTAGCTTCATGGTATGTCAACTAAAATCCTAGTTTCAGGAGTCATATAGAGACATACAGCCACCTTCTCTTTGTTCATAGCTCTCTTCAGGGCCATCCTGTAGCCTGTATCATTGGACATAAAATAGCAAACCCTCATCAGTATTTCTAACTAATGAATGCAGTGCTGGTAGGGTTATTAACTGTGAAGAGAGATCACTTTCTGATTTTGCTCAGGGATGTAGGACTCGGTGGAGAGAAGGTGGCTGCACAGAGTGGGGGCAGAGGCAGCATCTCATGGTGTAACTTTCCCTAGGCCCTTTGGTCTCCTACAGGGCACCCAGTGATAGCCAGCACTCTATGGAACTCTAGGGACCTGCTAGAGAAGAGACAGAAGCTCAGCTCTGGTTCCACCACCACTCTTTAGCATTCAGCCTTATTATATCACCACCATGGAAGATTTCAAACTAACAGTCTAGAGCTTCAATTTTGGGAGGTGGCTCCCCACCTTAGTAATGCATATTGGCATCACGTACAGAGCTTCCAAAAAATATCTTGGTGCCTCTTTGTTCCCACTAGACTAATTGGATCAGGATTGTTACAGTTCAGGCTTTTGTGTTTAGAAATTCTAAAGGGGCAGCCAGGTGAAACATCTCTGGTGTAAAGGATCAAGCATCACATTACAGAGTGGGCTGGAGCCCAACCCCCTCACAATAGGGATTTTCCAACTTCCCTGTATGATCCAAGTGTCCTCTGTGTTCTGGTCAGCCACATCCAAAAGGCTAGGTAGGCATCAGCTGGTATGGATGTAGCTGCTGGGGCTCCAGCCTGACCTGTGGATCTAGTGACAGCACCTAATCAAGGGAACCATTGTGAGTTGGATAAACACTTGAAAAAATGTCAATATAGTCATTTTTTTCCAAAGAGAAGTGCCAGTGGTGGAGCTAAAAGGGACGTTAGTAGGGCCTCATCTCCTCTACTCCTCATTGATGAATCACAACAGACCCTCTGTACCATCCAGACTCTATTTGGTATTCTTTGTGAAGAGAACAGAGTGTTTGGGAGAAAAGATGAAGAATTGATGGAGGAATATGGCAAAGGAAATGGGGGTGAAGAGCTTCAGTGGCTTTGGGAAAGTGTTAGAACCTGCTTAGAAACAATGTCTGAGACCAAGTTACCGAAAGACCAGAGGGCAGGGAAACCTCTCCCCTTCCCCCCCACCAGTACCACAAACTTTGGGGGCAGGGCGGGGGCGGGGGAGGAATCCTGACTTTGTTTGAACAGCTGGAGTAAGGAGTTAGTCTAGTCCCCTTGATCTGTCTGGGTGTGCCCCTCCTAAGAGCAGTTAAATCCCTAGCATCAGAGAAGGCATATCCTGCAAAGGGCCTCAGTGCTTGTCGACTCCAATCATGCACCTTACCAGTGGGGAAAGGGAGGCCCCTCCGCCGTCCAGGGGAAGGGATCTGCTGAATGTCTCAGCTGGTTAGGGGCAGGCAGGGACAGGCGATGTCTCCTGACTTTGGAGACCGTGAGTGTTCTACTTAGATATAGGACTTCCCAAAAAGAGCCCCAGTGTCTTCCCACATCCTCCCCCACTGCCAAGTGGACCCTGTGTCCCCTCTTTGAAGACAGAAATGCCACTCCCACTTCCAACAGGGTCAACTCTAAGTCTCATTGTGAGATAACCACTGAACCAACAGATGGATTTTAACTTTTGAAGCAAATACCACACTCACAGTGAGATTTACACTGAGAACTTTTTCCAATTTTGCCTTTCTGCAGTCTGACTATGTCTTATATCATCATACAGCATTTTGGCTTTAAACTTTTTTAAATTATTTTTTAACACAATAAACCATATCATTTCAGACTAGTGAGCCGTATCCATACAGACTAGTGACTATGATAAACTTGACAATGTTTTCAAAATAAGCATGTTTTCATTATTTGAAAGTATGTTCCATAAACCCAGTTAGGAGATTCAGTTTCTTAGGAGAGGTCGTTAAGGTCTTCTTAAGTCACACACATTCAATAAATAATTTTTAGTGCCTGCTATATGTTGCTGTGATTGTTGTTGAAATTACAAAGATGAAAACAGTTAATCTCTGCCCTTAAGTTTACAGTAGAGTGAGGCTAGGATAATTAATTAAGATGATAGCTGTTTGTAGGATTCAAGTCTCTAACATGGTTGATGAAATGGATCTTTTCCATACTTCTCAAATATTTTCCAGTCTTCTGCCTCAGAATTTTCTTCATGCTCTTAACATCCTCAGCAAACCTTTTTGTTATGGGAAGTACAAAGAGAAAGATCAACCCAGCTCCAGTTTGAGGGGTTACAAACCCTGACTCAGTTGAGCAGGATTCGATGAGGTATTCCCTGCACACAGCAACCCCCAACAGAGCACATACCCTTTCTAGCCCCAAAGTAACCAATCGGATGCGTGTGTTTGCTGGTCTGATAAAGGCAGTATATCTCAGTGTCTTAACCTCTGAGAAAGTTGTGAGGGTGTGTCACCCTTTGGCCCCATCTGTAAATAACCTCTAGCCCTGAAGTTCCAGTCTGTCCCTAGGCGACAGCAAGAAGGGGCTCCTGTTATCTGGCTTTGCTGATATGCCAGGCTAATGGCATGAAGCTCTCTTGGCCGTCCAGAATGGAAGAAACAGAACACCAATTTAAATCATGAAAAAAGTCGGTGAATCTATCATCATTAATCTTGCTGTCAGTTTTAATTTTGGGGACATTACCTCACTCAACACCAGTTGAAAAGAGCTGCCAAAGCCGATGATGTCATCATCACTAGCCGCGTCTGACCCTGCCTGCTGATTCTCAGAGCTCGGAGCAAGTTAATAAATCCCCTGGCACTTGGACACACAGTGGAGTTTTATTACAATGAAGGTATAACCTGTGATGTTGTTTCAATTAAATGGCCTGAGAAAATACTTTCTTGTGTTTAGCAAAACTGTAAAATATAATTATCCCCATGCAGTTGGGCCAGTTCGTTGTGCTGACGTGATGATTATATATTCTCTTCCCTCCCATTCCTACACATGCGCAGGCGTGTGGCACACACACACACACATAAACAATCTTAGATAAGGGTAGAAGGATGGTTCTAAAGACAGTTGAATATTCCACACAAGTATCTTTTCTAGGTCACCACCTAGAGACCTGGCTGATTGCAGCATAGCTACATAACTGTACTGATGCATACAGGAACCTTTTGTATGCAAAGCAGTTGAGGGAAGTCTGGGGCTTGGCATTGGAAATCTCACCCAGGGCAGAACATTGACTCTAAAAGGAGGGCTCATGCACTGAGGAAAACCTGGAGACCAACGGCTGCTCACCCCAAACCCAAACCTCGTAGCTCTTCAAATATTTATGAATAATTTCCTTTGACATGTTTGCTAACTGTTGAGGATATGAGTTTTTGCTGGTTCTTACTCATGGCCCATCTGAAGTCCCCTGGCCTGACCCTCTTGTGAAGTCATTCTGCTGAACAGACGCCATCCATCGTGTCAGGGCCATTGCCATAGCGTCGGCACACAGGGTGTAAACACAGGCTTTGCGGATCTCTGCCGCTTCAGCAGGAGGGGAGCTGGCGGTAAGGTGAGAAGGCTCTTTCCTTGCAGCCCAGTTTTCTTTTCAGCAACACGGCCAGTTTAGAGAACACCGTACTTGGTGCGTGAAATAGACAAGCAACGTTTTCAAACACCCTTTTGCGTGATTATCTATGTTCTGTACCGAGGGTAGGATGTTCGGGTGTGTGATTGCATGAATGTATACATGGACACACACACACTTTTAAAGCTTTTAAGCATAATGAGAATTTGTTAGCATCAGAAATCTGGCCCAATTCCTCCAGGAGTCCTTTCCCTTTGACTTATTCCAAGTGACTCCTCCAAGCTCTTCTCTTCCCCCACCCCAGCAAGCTCCCCTAAATGGCCCTCATCAATCATGCCAAATGGTACAGTTGGCTTTGCACAGAGCACAAATGAGGATGAGGGGAAGACCCCCAAGCTCATTTTTCATGCCCATCTCACACAGGAACTGATCCCAGGTCTCCAGGGGTGAGCAGGCAGTACACAAATTCACTGTCCCTCTTGCCCTCCCAGATAGAGGCCCTTGGAGATTCTTTATTATTATTTTTAATGGTCTAATATAAAGTGTATCTATTCACAAGATACATTGCCTGATGTAAGAATCTATAACTGTATCCTGTTAACAATTCTTGCTGTTTATGGAGTACTGTCTTGACATACTTGTTAAACCTCAATAAATATGTTTTTAATAACCGTATGGTATTTCACATATAATAACTGTCTTATTAGGTTTAAATTAAATTCTTGCTCATGACACTTAATTTAGAGTGTGACCAGTCTTTTCCTGGCTAAGAAGGGATTTGAAATAACTATGGTAAGGATACTTCTTTTGGAGAGAGGAGAATGTTTAAACATCATGTGTTTTAATGATATGATTAAAGCAAGTTGCATTTTAAAAAAATTCAGACATGGGGCTCCTAATGAAAATAACATACAGTAGAGCTGTAACAATACGAGAAATTGACTAGTTATGGGGCCACATTCAGAATGCAGTTATTTCATGCCCGGTGCACATAAGTCTCTAAGGTATGCTAAGAGAACAGCTGGGGCTTATATGTCTTTTTGTTCTTCGTGTCCTTTTTCACTGCACAGCATGAAGGTGGTAGACAGTGCTGATTCTGGGCAAAATAGGGAAGAACAAAAAGTTAGGTCACAGTGCACTCACTTCCTTTATAGGTGCCCCCCCAGACACCCTTTTTATTGTTGTTTTGTCACTTCACTCGTTTTTGTCCCTTGGTTACTCGGTTTCCCACCCAGGTGCCTGAAAAAGGCTATATATCCTTTCATGCTCCAGTGCTTTCCTTAACACTTTGATAGTCCCCACTGTGAAGGGGGAACAGGCAGAAAGAAACTTGCCCAGAGCCAGCTGGGGAGAGGCATGCCATGGTTGTGCTTGGATGATGGAATTTGTTCAGGCAGATAGATTGCTCAAAGTGCTCTGGAGAAGCCAGAGGGAGAAAGCGAGTGTTAAGTCTTGGCCTGAGAAGCACCTGCTCTGTGGGACTGGGTGAAGCATGAGGGAAAGAAAGCCCAAGTGAGAATTGTGGTAAGTAGAAGAGAGAGACTGAGAGAAATTCCAACTGTTGGAGAAGTCTCATAGCGAACTGATTTCAAGAAAGTCTCTATGAAGGAGATGGCATTTTATCTAAGCCTTGAAACCCTTAGTTAGGTGAGAGTAAGCCCTGGTGAAATCAGAGGTCACCTTAGTCTAGACAGTGATGTTGCGGTCCCCCAGCAGTAGCTCAGCCTCACTGAGAAACTTGAGTTCTCCAAGCCCTTTGGGTGACCATTTGCAAATCTGCTCTTCTAGACCAGGCTTTCTCAACCTCAGCACTGCTGACATTTGAGAAGGGTCATTCTTTGTTGTGAGGCCTCTTCCCTGTGTGGTAGGATGTTGAGCAGTATCTCAGGGCTCTACCCATTAGATGTCAATAGCACTCCCATTCCTCTCCAGTGAAAACCAAACATGTCTTCAGTCATTGCCAGATATCCCCAGGGAGAAAAATTGCCTCCCCTTCTCCTGGTTGAGAATCACTGCTCTAGAGGAAAGAACAGCATGTAAAAATGTTGTTTGAGAGGCAGTAGAAACCTCAGGGTATGTTTGAGAAATAATGAGTGGTCTACCATGATGAGCATTTGGGGTCTGAATGTAGGAGTTCTGGAAAATAAGTTACCAAGGGAGATGAGAGCCTGAGTTTGAACCACCATTGAATGGCGGGTAGATTTGGACTGAATTTGGAGGGTACTATGCAGTCACTGAAAAGTTTAGATAGAGGGAGACATAATTAAGTCACTTTGGAATACATTAGATTAGAGCAATGACTTTCAAACTATTATAAGAAATTTATTTACATAATGGTTCAGGGCATACAAATATACATTTAACAAAACTTGCAATTTTTATCTTATGTACAGTACGGTCGATCTTTTCCTATTCTATTCTTAAAATGCTGGTCATGATATACTCTATGGCTTCATAACCCACTAACAGGCATGAAAGACATAGGAAATGAGAGGTCAGAGAGTTTGGGAAGGGAATATTTCAATCGCTAGGCAAAAGATAATAAGAACCCAATACTAGGATGGGAATGGGAGAGAAGGAAGAGCTGGCAGGGACGTTTCAGATATAGAGACTATAAGGAAGAAGGAAAAGTCAGGAAAAAATCATAGATTTTATTAATTTTCATAATTATTATTTTTTTTGTGCCAACGACATAAGTTGATGCCAAGGTAATAGAGTTGGCGAAGGTTGGTTTTTGTTTTTATTTCTTTACTCATTTTTTGCAGGAAGGGGATACTATTTCTGGCTCTGGGCCTACAGAGTTTGAGCTGCTTAGCATGGTAGAAATGTCCAGCAAGCCACAGGAAAGGTGGACTGTGGCATGGAGGTGGGTCAGGGTGGTATTGTGGATTTATGAGTCATGCCTATGCAGGGCCTGGAGGATGAGGTCACCAGAGGAGGGGGAATGTGGTTTCTGAGTCTAATAGCCTCTCCTCGTATACTGATATCTATCTGAGTAATAATATTCATTTCTAGTGTAATAAAGACTCACTCAGCAGATGGTATCACATCATATATAAGTCAAAGCAAACTCAAGATGTGATCCATGCCCTTTGAGAGGCTATAATTCATTTAGGCCCCCTGGCTTGAACCAAATGATACTTTCATATTGCTTGAGCACCAGCTATCAGCTACACACGATTTGAAGTGCTGAAAATATAGCAGTGAATAAAATAAATACTCCTGCCAGCAAGGAGCTTATTCTCTAGTAGAGGGATACAGACAATAAAAAAACAAACACACAAAATATATGTTATGTCAGATGGTGGTCAATGCTATGGAAGAAAAATAAAGCAGGGGAAGGGAGTGGGTGCCAGATGGAGAAACTGCAACTTTAAATCAGGGGAGGCTTTTTGAAAACCTGGTGATTGAGCCCCCTGGGAGTCCCCGCTTACTTGGGATGACTGAGATGATTAAAGCATAATGAAACTAGAATTGATGGTCTTGAGGCAGAGTGTGGTGGAAGGCTGTGAGAGCTAAGAGCAGGAGGCAGGGAGTGAGGGTCTTATAGGAATATTCGGCTCTGGGCTCCTCTTTTTACCGAAGCTTTGGAGGCATGGAGGCCATTCGTGCCCTTTGAGAGGCTGTAATTCATTTAGGCCCCCGGGCTCGAACTGAATGATAATTTCATATTGCTTGAGCACCAACTATCAGCTACACACTACTCAAAGTGCTGAAAATAAGTAGTGAATAAAATAAATATTCCTGCTAGCCTGGAGGGCTTCCCTAATCTTGATTCCGGCCCTATTTGTCTTCCCACATTCCCGTTTTGTAATCTCTTCTTTTCCAAAGCTCTTTCCCCTCTTATTTTTTGTTTGGAATTCACAAAACTCTGAACTCAGGGATCTCAGGACATAACACTCCTGACAGGTGAGAGACGCTGATCCCGTGTTCTGTACATCTTCTCATACCTGACCCTCGGGCACTGGTTCTTCGGGATGTTCAGAGTTATTACATGAAAATAGGGTTTTGTGGTCAGATTCATTTGGGAAATTCTGGGCTAAACAAGCTTAATGGGATTCCTGACTGTTGTATTTCATAAAATCTGTAGTGTGCTATTGAACACTACTGATCTCCAAGAGGAAACAGTGTACATGATTTTACACTTATTTGGCCATAGAAACCCATTGTTATGGGAAATCTCTCAGGGAATTGTTGTTCGAAGGTACACATTTCAGAAAACAGTCAATAGGCTATATTGTATGATGATGAGCTTCTGAATCTTACTTTTCTCATCCATAAAACGAGAATGTTGGTCTGCTGCCCAAAGGATGTCAACAGTACCACAGGGCTCTGTCCTTTGCCTTGAGATTGTTCAGAATTTTAACCGTGAACTTGGTGAAGAGAAAAATAGATAATTATGACATCTGGAGATGACACAGGGCTGGGAAGGGTGACTAATAGGTCAGATGACAGAACCAAGACTTAAACATATCTTGACATGTTAGAATGATAAGCCAAACTGATTTGCAGAAAATTTAATAAGGGTCAATATATGGTCCTGCTTTTAGTTTCAGAAAAAATGGTTTTTAAAGTGTAAGATGTGGGAGAGCAGGTTTGACAGCAGTTTAAGTTAAAAAAAAAAAGATCTTGGGATTTTGATTGACCACGAGTCCAAGATGAGCTATCAAGAGATGTGGCAGCTCTGAACTGAACCCTATGAGGATTTATTAACAGAAATGATTCTATTCTGAGGGAGCTGTGGGCTCCCCTGGGGCTGGTTCTTCTGGTCTGCTGCCATGGAATATCAATAGCTAGCATTTTTGAGTGCTTGTTAAATGCTTATCACTACTTTATGCATGTTGTGTGTGATATCTGGTTTAGTTCCTACAATAAACACATCAGGTACCATTACAATAGTCATTTCCATTCTACAGATGAGGACACTGACACTCAGAAAGCACACCAAAATAAGCTGTGGAGCCTGGATTGGAAAGCAGGTAGTCTATGTCCAGAACCTGGATTAGCCTGACTTGCAGGATGGCAAGAAATCTGGGAATTCGAAGATTTGAAGGCATGAGTGATGCCGTTTGAAGGATACAAGGGCTAAAAATGAGCACTGTCTTCTAACATATGGAAGTTCTTCTGTTGAAGAGATCTCAACTTGTGCTGTGTACTTAATGGATGGGACTAGGAATGGCTACTCCAGTATTGCTGGGCTTCCCTTGTGGCTCAGCTGGTACAAAATCTGCCTGCAATGTGGGAGACGTGGGTTTGATCCCTGGATTGGGAAGATCCCCTGGAGAATGGAAAGGCTACCCACTGCAGTATTCTGGCCTGGAGAATTCCATGGACTATACAGTCCATGGAATTCGCAGAGTCAGACACAACTGAATGACATTCACAGGAACGGCTAGTGAAAATCACAGGGAGAAAGATTTCAATTCAATGTAAAGAAAGACTTTCTAAAGGGCCTGTTGTTCAGTTGCTATATTGTATCTTACTCTTTGCGACCCCCTGGACTGCAGCACTCCAGGCTTCCCTTTCCTTCACTATCTCCTGGAGTCTGATCAAACTCACGTTCATTGTGTCGATGATGCCATCCAACCATCTCATCCTCTGTCACTCCCTTCTCTCCCTGCTGTCAATCTTTTCCCCGCATCAGGGTCTTTTCCAATAGTTGGTTCTTTGCATCAGGTGGCCAAAGTATTGGAGTTTCAGCTTCAGCAGCAGTCCTTCTAATGAATATTCAGGGGTGATTTCCTTTAGGGTTCATTGATTTGATCTCCTTACTGCCCAAGGGACTCTCAAGTGTGTTTTCCAACACCGCAGTTCAAAAACATCAATTTTTCTGTGCTCAACCTTTTTTATGGTGCAGCTCTCACATCCATACATGACCACTGGAAAAACCATAGCTTTGACTGTATAGACCTTTGTTGGCAAAGTGATGTCTCTACTTTTTAATACATTGTCTAGGTTTGTCGTAGCTTTTCTTGCAAGGAGCAAGCGTCTTTTAATTTCAGGGCTGCAGTTGCCAGCTGCAGTGATTTTGGAGCCCAAGAAAATAAAGTCTGTCACTGTTTCCTCATGTATTTGCCATGAAGTGATGGGGCTGGATGCCATGATCTTCATTTTTTGAATGTTAAGTTTTAAGCCAGCTTTTTCACTCTCCTCTTTCACTCTCTAGTTCCTCTTTACTTTCTGCCATTAGAGGGTATTCTAAGGTCTAGACTAATCCAAAATGAATTGAGGAAACCTCATTAAACCTCCCTCTGTCTCCCCCTCCCTCCCTTCCCACTCCCCCTCTGTTCTACAGTATTCAGTTAGAGGATACTTGGTCATGGGTTCCATTGTTGGCAAAATTTTGACCTGCGTGAACAAGGTGTGTAATTCATGAATTCAATAACTCAGTCAGTCTGTTTGCCTGTAATATTTGAAGCACTATGGAATACACAAAATAATATGACAAGAGTCCTTGCTTTCAAAGAGCTTCTAATCTAGTCAGGAAGAAAGATATGTAAACAAATTACAGGTGATCCCGGACCTATGGTGACTTAACTTGTGAGCTCTGCTTTCCTGACCCTTTTACCCTAAATATTGTTGATATTTAGTTGTTAAGTAGTCATGTCTGACTCTTTTAAAAACCCATGGACTGTTGCCTGCCAGGTTTCCTCTGTCCATGGGATTGCCCAGGCAAAAATACCATAGTACACTGCTTAGAGCAAGCTTTGCTCTCTATGTCAAAGAACCAGTTGGGTCAAAAGGGAGAGGTTATCAAAAGTAAGGTAATCGCTCCCTTGTAACTGAAATGTGTGTAGAATACAATGGAGGCACCAAGAAGGGGCTGACCTCCTGATTTCAGGGGCCTTAGGAGGTGGTCAGGGAGGTGCACCTTGAAGTACCAGTAGGAATTATTCAGGAGACAAGAGGGAAAGGACAGTACAAGTAGAGGAAGTAATGGGACAATACCACAGAGTCCCACTGAAGTGTGGCTGTGGGATGGACTTTTACTTCTCAAATTATTTTGTGACTAGATCTTTCTCTACCACAATTGTTGTTGTTCAGTCACTGAGCCATGTCCCTGGTGGCTCAGACAGTAAAGAATCCACCTGCAATGCAGGAGACCTGGGTTCAATCCCATGGTCAGGAAGATTCCCTGAAGAAAGAAATGGCTACCCACTCCAATATTCTTGCCTAGAGAATTCCATAGACAGAGAGGAGCCTGGTGGGCTACAGTCCATGGGATCACAAAGAGTCAGACACAACTGAGTGACTACCAGAACCATGGGATATCTATTGCTTAAGACATACCGAGTGATTTTAAGTGTGTGGCACAAACTCATAGCATCAGATAAAGCTGAATACTGAAAATTTCATTCCTTTTGAAATTCTTTTTTAATCCTTCTGAGCATGTTGAGGAGAAAGTCTCAGATTCGTGCTGGTTGGCATACTCACATAGCCTTTAACAAAGAGAGTACAAGTCTCAAGTTTCTCTCTCTGCCTCAGTTGTCTCATCTTCAAAATAAGGGAAACAAAGTGGTAATAGGTACTAAGTCATAGAGTTGTAACAATAGTATGAAATATTATACGTAAAGCATTCAGAACAAAGCCTGGCACATACTAAGTTACAGTTGACAATTACCTTTTGTATATTGTAACTGATACTGGTTTCATTTAAAATTAGGTATATGAAAGTGAATGACAATAGAAGGAGTACATGGAAAAGGCACAAATCAGGCAGGCAGAATGTGAATGAACACAGTTTGGGGAATATAAACCCGAACGATCTCTAAGAGTCTTTGTAATTCTCGAAGTCAGAGATTGTGCTGATGAAGGAAGGAGGCCCGGAGAGGAAGGGAGCATTACCCAAGGTCACTGGGCTCATTAGTGGCAAAGCTAGGAGCAGGTCCAAGGCCTCCAGATGCTCAGACTCACGTTCTTCCCTCTGGGTCTTGCTCATGGTCCAAAGCCCTGGGACTTCTCAGCTGAGGGAGCCCTGTCTTGGCCTTGCCCTGGCAAAAGGACTCCCAGCAGGGGTGCAGTCCTACAGAAATGACTCGTTCCTGACTGCAGTGAACCCAGAGCCATATCCTAAAGCCAACAGTCGCCTGCTGTAATCTCACTGAATTCTTACTGAGCCCTGACACCACGTTCAACACTGGGAATTTGGGTGGGCCTGGAGTGCCTTTAGTATTACTGCTATAATTCAAAACATCCAAATTATTATTTTCTCCACAAGATGAAGCCAGGGGAATGCTGTTAAGTGGAGAGAAAAGTGTTTGTTACGCTAGGCGTTCCAACAAAACGTCCTCCTTTGCTATTAAATCATAGCATTTCTAAATGAAATGATATTTTGCAAACTTTGGCAGGGCCTGAAATTTGGACGTTGTGCAGAATTTTTTCCACCTCTTTCTCATTTTGTGCTTTTTCTCCAAGTGATCCAGAGAACTACTATTTGCTGGCTACACTTTTCTTATTTGTCTTTCCTTATGACCCAAGTTTTTCACTTTCCCCAAAGACATCAGATAACTTGATTTTCTGCCCACAACTTATTTTTTAAATAAATAATGAGGGTAATAAATAGAGGCTCAAGAGAACAACCCATTGCCTAAATGGATTGTTTCTTAGTTTCCCTTTCCTCTAGAATTAATCATGAAAGGGTTCGTAGACAGAGACCTGTTACTTTGATGTTGTCAGAAAATTAATGAAGTTGTATTGACATGAAAATTGAACCCACAAAGACTGAAGTTAATCAATTAAATCTATGAAAAATGGCATCACCCACATTAAACTCTCTACTGGATTGGACAAGTGCAGTCCTGTGTTCTCTGTGTGGACAGTACTAACAAGTGCCTACCCATTCTCTGGCAGCTCTGGGCGGAATGGACTTACTCAGGTCCTAGCATTTCTCCTTCTCTTGATCTTCACTAATAGGGCCTGCACAATTCATGAGGGTGGCTTCTGCCTCCACAGCCCCAAAACTGTTGGAGCTCAAAGACTAGGATTAGCAGCCGAGGAAATCCATTGACAGGCCTGGGGTGTGTCTGGGCCTCAAATGGGCTGCTTTGTTCCTACAAGACCCTAGAGACATGGAGGAGGCCTGAGGTTGCAAGTCAAACAACTCTGCCTGAGGTCTGGTTTACATTAAGGAAAGTTCCCCCTAGTGACTTGGGAGGTGGGACTTGCCTTCTCCCCTGCTCCCTGGCCCAGGAGCACACCAGGCCTCTTCTCTGTGTCTTTGGGCAGTATCTCTCAGTTGGCTTGGCTGTATCTCTCTTTGGGCCTCCTCTTTGTCCCTTTCCTGCCAGCTCTCCTTCCTTAAACAATTATTTAGGCCTATAACCTAATTTTGGAATGCTTGGACTCAGAACTCAGGGTGCAAAAGTATTAAAGAGTATTTCTGTTCCCTGGCTTGGCCTGGGAGATGCTCATTAATTGAGTAGCTTGGTGTTCATTCATTCACTCATTCATTCATTCAAGAAATGTTTATTCAGAACTGTGCCAAGCACCATTCTAGACGCTATCTATGAACAACACAGACAAGAATGTTAGCTTACTTTGGAGCTTACACTCTTGGGATCAGGACCAGCTTCAAGATATTCAGGGCCCAGTACAAATGAAAACACAGAGCCCTTTGTTCAAAACTTGTTAAGGATTTCAAGACAGTCACAGCAGAGTATTAAACAAAAGGCAGGGGCCTTCTAGTGTGGGGCCCAGTGTTACTTGCACAAGTTACGCACCCAGGAAGCTAGCCTCCGAGGGATAAGTAGAAAGTTAACAGGCTCCTCACCGGTGGATGGACAGTACAAAGGATGGGACACAATAAATCTTTCTACAGGGATGACAATAATTGGATTCTTCTTTGATGATTCCAGGGTGGACAATTTGAGGGAGTCTCGGGTGATCACAGATTATCATGAGTCATTGCACATTTAAAGTATTGGCTTTGGGAGCTCTGAGTAGCAGAGTGATGGCTTATGGAGAGCTGATCTGCTTGGGGTTCTAAAAGAAATCATATGCCTGCAAAGATGATACTTTTTAAGGCTAAACAGAGTAGAGTTACTTCTGATTGCTTCCCACAATCTCCTAAAAATCCTCCCTTACAGATAAAAGTAAATGTGCCATGTTGTTACAACTGCACCTATATTATTCTAATAATGTGGGGTGATCTCTTTAGAAGGGACTCCAGTGGAGTACCCATGCAGAAAGTGGATTCAGGTGTTAATTTCTGGATCTGTAATCCATATAGATCCTCAGTGTGATTTTTTAACGCTCTGATTGCAGGTATCTATAAATGGCTAGTCTGTCGTTTGCTGAATTTCAGTTCCCAAGCTTATGCCAGCCCCTTCCAGCCCCTTGCATTACCGCCATTCAAATGTTTTTCTTTCATCCAAAAGTAATGAAAAGAGACCCAAGGCTCTGACAGTCAGATTCTGTTAACTTCGTTTCTGGAAAATAGTACTGAGAACATGACTTTCAATTCCAGGCCCAATTGACAAGGAGGGAAGCTCAAGTGAACGTGCTGGCATTTGCATTCTGAAGTTTTATGAAAATAAAAGAATTCATGTAATCTTTGGAAGTGAAAAACCAATTGAGTAATAGCACTGTGGAGGAAAGATTTTGTTCTCAAAGTGACCATTTCACAACTTGGACTATTGGGGGGCTAATATGTTTAACAAGTGATGGTAGCTTGTCATCATTGACTAGTCTATTATATAAAAAGTTCACTGAATGAAGAGTCAGAATAACGGGTTTTGAGTCTTATCTCTGCCACTAGTTATCTGAGCCTCGGTCTCTCATCTGTAAAATGGGGATGCCAATTATCCATTACTGAGTGTTATTGTGAGGTTCAAAACAGCAATGTTTATGACAGTACTTGTAACCTGCATAGTGCTTTATAAAATATAGGGTTTATTATTATTGTCACTTATCCATATTAGTTTCCATTTTCCCATGGTGAGCTCTTTACATGGCAAATGCAAAGATGGAATGAAAGAGGCATTGCATGTGGAGCCGTCTGATCATTCACTTTCGGGGGGAAAGTGGATAAAGTACAAGATTTTGCCTGGCAGTGATGATAGAGGGGAGCTGAATCCTATCACAGAAAGTTTGAAGGCCCTCCCCTTTTTCATTTCCCTCCATGAACCTCTGCCTGTAGTAATAAAAAATCCTGTGTTCGTGCCTGTGTTGCTTTATTTTAGGAGCTTCGCTTCTATATGAATCTTTGTCCCTGTGTGGGGTTGCTGAGTATTACTTTTGCCTCATCTTACCAGTGAAGAAAGGGAAGTGTGTGACATTAAATGATTTGCCCAGGTCACCCAGAAAGCCAGTGACGGAGTCTCCAAGAGTCAATCGTGATTTCTCATTCTCCTCCCCTAGTCACCAGAAGAAACCTCACAAAGCGTCCTGGATAGTCTGATATTCAGCCCTACTTCCCAGCCAGGACCAGAGACAATGGTTATCCCTACATGAAAACTCTTGTGACCTCCTCCTAGTCCCGGCTTGACTGGGGAAAGGAATTGGAGCACTTCAGAAAGACCTGCCCTGGAGAGCCATTGATGACCGGCTTTGACTCTCAGGGTAGCCACTCACCAGCTCTGTAACTTTGAACAAACGAGCCTATACATGTACACGTAAGTGTGGACACACGTGGAGAATGAGGTTAAGAGAAAGAAGAGAAGAGAGAAAGGGAGATTAGCATGTGCTCAAGTTCATGTTTAGTACATGATAGCAGTGCAAGAAATAACATTTTCATCTTTCTTTCCTCAAACTGACCTGCTATTAATCCTGACACACTTCTCAAAGGTTATCATAAAGCATTATGGTTTTATTTGGATTAGGCATTATGTATACTGGCTTCCCTGGTGGTTCAGACTGTAAAGAATCTGCCTACAGTGCAGGAGACCTGGGTTGAGAAGATTTCCTGGAGAAGGGATTGGCGACCCTTTCCAGTATTCTTGCCTGGAAAATCCTATAGACAGAGGAGCCTGGAGGGCTACTGTCCAAAGGGTCGTAATGAATCAGACGTGACTGAGCGACTAATACTCCTACTATGAATATACATATGCTGTATTCCCAGAAAATTGCTTGATTGCCTGTTAGTTCTTAGAAAAGATGGTTATTTTATAATTTCTTAAAAAAGGAGAGGCTTCAGAGAAGGTTAGGCTTCAGGCATTGTGTTCCCGCGGCTCCCTGTCCTTGCCCGTGTAACCCTCAGGAAGGGTGCTTGCTATTACTTGTTTCAGTTGCTGTCATTCCTGTCAGGCTCTCAGCCCCCTGAAGGCAGGGAGAGTGTCTGTTCTGTTTATCATTGTTCCCATACTGGCACCAAGCCTACTGTGGCACTCAACCCTTAAATGTCAAGGAATGATTGTGTGAAAAACTAACAAGAGTTAAGTCTGTGGGTGCTAGGTTTAAAATGGGTTATTAAGAAGCTAAGTGCATTTCAGGCCCATTTCCATCTTTTTTATTTTTTAGTTTTATTATTATTTTGAGGATAATTGCTTTATAATGTTGTGTTGGTTTCTGCCATATAACAATATGAATCAGCTCTAAGTATACATATATCCCCTCCCTCCTGAGTCTCCCTCCCACTCTCACTCCCATCCCACCCCTCTAGGTCATCACAGAGCACCAGGCTGAGCTCCCTGGGTTATATAGCAACTTCCTGCTAACTCTGTTTTACACATGGTAGCGTGTGTATGTCAGTACTACTCTTTCTATTTGCCCCACCCTCTCCTTTCCTCACTGTGTTCACAAGTTCATCCTCTATGTCTGTCTCTATTCCTGCCCTGCAGATAGGATCGTCAGTATCATTTTTCTAGATGCCATATATATGTGTTAGTATACAATATTTTTCTGACTTCACTCTGTATAACAGCATTTCCATCTTTTTGATATTGGTACATCCTGACACTCAACACAAGTTTCTTGTATGACACTCAACACAAGTTCCTTGTAAAAGGAAGAAACTTGGTCTGGCAGGGCCACATATTCATTCATTTAACAAAATATATTGAACATCAGCCATACATCAAGGACTGTTCTAACTGCTAGAATACGTGCAAGAGTGACCTAAAGAACCTAAGCCCCTACATTCCAGGAGATTATATTCTAGGAGGAGAAAACAGACAGTAAATAAATAAATATATGTCAGGTGGTACTGCTACTGCTGCTGCTGCTGCTGCTAAGTCGCCTCAGTCGTGTCCGACTCTGTGCGACCCCATAGATGGCAGCCCCCCAGGCTCCGCCGTCCCTGGGATTCTCCAGGCAAGAACGCTGGAGTGGGTTACCATTTCCTTCTCCAGTGCATGAAAGTGAAAAGTGAAAGTGAAGTCGCTCAGTCGTGTCTGACTCTTAGTGACCCCATGGACTGCAGCCTACGAGGCTCCTCCGTCCATGGGATTTTCCAGGCAAGAGTACTGGAGTGGGTTGCCATTGCCTTCTCCACAGGTGGTGCTAAGTGCTGTGAAAGAAAAGGAAGCTGGATAAGAAAACCAGAAAATGAGAGGGCTACTATGTTAGGATAACCAGAGAGGCTGCAAATAAAGGGGAATTTGAGCAGAGACCTGAAGTGTGAGGGACTGAATCTGTGGGAACCATAGGAAGTGTGTTCAAAGTAGGAGGATAAGCCAAAGTTGACTGTTATGACAGGCTTTGACTCTGATGCAGGTTGAAAGCCATGGGGACGAAGGGAAGCTGTTGGAGCCAGTATGGTGACTGCAAAGAAAATATTACGCTTCTCCAAGCTTGCTCAGGGCAATCCTGGCTCCTCTTTCAGGCATATGCAGGTGACCATTCTTGTCTCTGGGCTAGAGAAACAGTTGTGGCTGTGTTTTACATTTTGGCCGATATTCTTAAGAAGTTTTTAATGATGGAAAAATACAAACCTGCAGGAATGATTCCCACACTACCTAAAGGCCAAACACCTATTTACATTACTTGGGTTGCTTCAGGGCCTGGCCCTGACTCCTTGGCTCTGGGAGGGTACTGCTCAGGAATAGAGCTTTTGGGAGCCAACTAAGGCAGATGCCAGCCTGCCAGTCCCATCCCTTAGCCCCGGCCCCAGCGGAATCCTTCACTGATGGATAACGGAAGAGGTCAGGCAGGCAAGAGGAATGTGCTGCTCATCCATGGAACATCCAGTGCAGCAGTGACACAGTTAATCTTCTGTCTAGAAAATGTTTCAGGCAGCTTAGAGAAAGGACGTATTTCCAATTTCTCTTGAGAGGAGAAACACGGGAAAGTCGCACCTCCCAGTCAGTCCCCAGTTCACAGTGAAGAGCCTGAAAAATCACACACGAGTAGATGAGAAACAGATCATTGGAGCCGAGTGCTCCTCTGAGAAGCTCGGAAGCACAGTGGCAGCTGGAAAACCTTGTTTTCCTCAGGTTTCCAAACTTCCCTCAACGAACTTCACTGTTGGTCTCCGTCTGGTGTGAAATGATTAATTCTTTTGAATGATGCAGGGACTCAGATCTGGGACTGCTTGTCTCTCTTCTGAAACTAGCAAGAAACAGATTTTGTTACTACCCTCTAGTTTTGTTTTTGTTTTTTTTGAATCTGATCCTCTCTTCGGCAAATATTTATGCTGGCAATTTAAAATGGCCAAGTGATGCTGCACTTACCTGGGGTGAGCTTACCCTCAGTCATTGTTATTTAAATTTTACACCTTACCTGCTTTGACCACAGGACACACTTATCTCCTGAAGAACGAATATGCACTTATTATCTAATCCCAGGGTGATGCAGTACTTGGTAAAGTAGGAGGTGGAGGTGCTGACCTGGACTAACAGGGCCTAAGAAGGCCAAGCAGATTGAGTGGCTGCTCAGTTTTGAAATTGTCTCAAAGTGTTCTGTGAATTGTTCATTGATCCAAAATTATTTTTATTAATTATTGTTTTGTGCTGGCTGTGGTGGTTACAGGATTGAATAAAATGTGACCCACAATCTCAAAGAGATTACAGATTGGTAGGAGAACAGTGTGAAAATAGAAGATCAGTGTGACAGTAGTGTTGGCAGTGGTGGCCCAATGAAAAGTTTATCCCCCACTTCTTCCCTTTATTCTTCCTGCCCTCCCTCTCTCCTTCCCTCCCTCCCTCTTTATTACATATGATTGAGCATTTAATCTTTTATAATTACTAGCTGGGCTTCCTTGGTAGCTCAGTCGGTAAAGAGTCTGCCTGCAATGCAGGAGACCTAGGTTTGATCCCTGGGTCCAGAAGATCCCCTGGAGAAGGAAATGGCAACCCACTCCAGTATTCTTGCCTGGAAAATCCCATGGACAGAGGAACCTAATGGACTACAGTCCATGGGGTCGCAAGAGTTAGACACGACTTAGCGACTAAACCACCCAACAGAGCATAAGAGTGAGCCATTGCCATCAATACACTGACTTTGTACTATTATCCAATATTAGTGAGAAATGTGTACTTTGGAGGAGCAATGCCTCCCAAATTGATGATCCTTCTTTTTTCACCCCTTCAGCCACAAATCTCTAGAAAATTCTCAGCATACTACAAACAGTTTCTGAGAGCAGGAACTGTTTTTCCAATTCCCCTCTACTTCCTGTTTACCTGGCACAGAGTAACATCTCAGTAAGTACTGAATGAGTGAGTGAATGAATGAATAAAATATTCCAATTACCACTAAGTGGCTGGGAGACTCAACAATCCACTGGAAAATTGAATCTTCATAGGTGGCCAAACCAGATAACTCAAGCCACAGTTGGAAAATTTACTCTGGGGTTTGAGTTGTATGCCATAGACATAACTCACTAAAAATATGTGGCTTTCCTGCCCAGGAGGCTTCCAGGCCCATCTAGGAATGACTCTCAAAGTATTCTGGCAGCTTTTTTGGCAGTTTCTTTCAGTGCTTGAAAGCTGGGTTTTAGAAGAAAGAATGTTTTACCAACTCTTACCTGGAAAGTCCTGGTTATGCCCAAAGGGACCCTGAGGATATCTTGGGAGGAGTCCACGGTGCCTCCCTGACAGACCCATCTATGCTCGGTTGCTATAATTCTGGGCCTTTGAAGTTTGGCTTGCTCTGTGTCAAGTGCCTGGTGTGATAGAAGTGGTGGAAGGAGTTAGAATTTGACATTAGGGGATTGAAGGGCAAGTAGTGACACAAGCACTGTGATCTTGAAGCCTGTATTAGTTTCCTATTGCAGCTATAACAAATTACCATAAACTTGGTGGCTCAAAAACAACACAAGTTTATTCGTTTATAGTTCTAAAGGGAAGAAGTGAAAAAAAAAAAAGAGTTAGTAAGGGTAAAGCAAGGTGTCAACTGTATCAGTTGTCTGGGGCCTCCAGGGTTGAGTCTGTTCCTTGCCTCTTCTACTTATAGAGGCTACTGGTATTCCTGGACTCCTGGCTGCATCATCCCAGTCTCTGCTCTGCTGGTCACATTGTTTTCTCTCTCGTGTAGTCAGATCTCCCTCTGCACTCTTCTCATAGACTTGTGATTACCTTGGGCCCACCTAGATAATCCAGGGTAATCCCCTCACTCATGATCCTTAATCACATCTAAATGTGGTTTGCTAGATAAAGTGACACAGGTTCCAGAGATTAGGAAGTAGATAACTTGGGGGAACCATTACTGAGCCTACCACAAGCCCTTTAGTTTTCCTGAAGCTATATATGTGTGTGTGTATAATATGCATATAAATGAATAATATTTACCTGTTGTTGACCATTACTCTTATACTGTAAAGACTATTAAAACACATGTTTTTTAATTCTTTTTTTAAAAACTTGTTTATTTTTAACTGAAGGATAATTGCTTTACAATATTGCATTGGTTTCTGCCAAACATCAACATGAATCAGTCACAGGTACACATATGTCCCCTCCCTCTGCCTCCCACCTCCAACCCCATCCCATCCCTCTAGGTGTTAACAGAGTCCCAGTTTGAGTTCCCTGAATCATACTGCATATTCCCACTAGCTATCTACTTTATATATGGTAATGTATATTTCCGTTTTACTCTCTCCATACATCCCACCCTTTCCTTCCTCCCCTCCACCTCTGTCCATAAGTCTGTTCTCTATGTCTACATTTCCACTGCTGCTGTGGAAATAGGTTCATCAGTACCATCTTTCTAGATTCCATGCATGTGTATTAATATACGATATTGGTTTTTCTCTTTCTGACTTACTTTACTCTGTATAATAGGCTCTGGGGTCATCCACCTCATTAGAGTTGACTCAAATGAATTCCTTTTTATGACTGAGTAATATTCCATTGTATATATATGTACCGCAGCTTCTTTCTCCATCTGTTGATGGACATCTAGGTTGCTTCCATGTCCTAGCTATTGTAAATAGTGCTGCAGTGAACACTGGGGCACATGAAACCCATGGTTTATTGTCATTGTTACCATTACTAACACTGTACTCTAGATCCCTGCTACAAGTGCCAGTTAAAGCAAGTTGTCCTCAAACAGCATTGTTTGTTTTAGTAAATTCCCATTTCCATCGAGTCCTAAAGAAACAGCAAAATTTGATTGATTGTTGCATTTCTTAAGGTCCATGTAGTAAAACGTACAAATCTTAGCTACAGCTCAACGAAGTCTTATATATGTTTACCCTCTAGTAACCAGATGCAGATCAAAATATAGAAAATCCCCAGCTCCTTAGTATGGTTTCCTCATTCTTCCTCCCAGTAGATTCTCCCAGGTAGTTTCTCTCTTATCTGGATGCTTTCATTCAACACTATATCCTTGAGAGTCTTCTGTGGTTTTGCAAGAAACCAGAGGTTCAGTCTTCTTCCATTGTTGTATAATATTCTATTATGTGACTAGGCCACAACTTATTTACCCATTCTATTGTTGATAGATATTTGGGATATTTACATTTCGTGGCATCATAAATGAAGCTGTTTGTGAATATACTTGCATGTACCTTTCAGCAGCTGTAAGCAGTCATTTCCATAGTCAAGAAGTTCAGTGTAAGGGAGAAAAATATGGAGATGCAAAGCCAATTTCACTGTTAAATACAATTTCAAAAATGATAGCAAATTCCATCCAGACCCAGATGTGGAGTTCTATGAACACAAAACACAAGGAAATGTTCTCCTGCAACTTAGGGAGGTCAGCTCAAATCCAGTGGAAGAATGTCTGAGAAATTCACAGACCTTGAATGGCCAGGATTTTATGTCAGGGAAGGAACTTGGATAGGAGCTGTAAGCCCCAATCAGATCAAATGCGCTAGCTGATCCCCGTCCGTTTAGGATAGAAGACTCTGGTAAGAATTGAATCAAACTCTGGCATGTCTCTCTCTAAAAGGTAGGTAGGTAGGTGGTAGAGGGCACAGTTCAAAGATTACTAGGGAGGACTGTGGTTGATGGCAGAGGAGGAGGAGTCTTTGGCAGCTTAAGGCGATTGAAATGTTAAAACAATCCAGTTTATTTTATGATCTCTCCTCAAGAGTTTCCTCCTGCGTTGAATTCTTTCTGAAGCAGATTAAGAAGGAGAATCAATTAAAGTGAATCTCATATTACTGCAAACAGTTGGAGGTCTTAATTGGGCCAGGAGCGAGCAGGTGGTCCTCCGCCAGTCAGCTATCCTTTCACCTGTCAGTCAAATGAGGAGAAGGCCTCCATTGCTCGTTAGCAACCATTTGTCACCTCGAACAGAGCTTTGAAAGGATTTCTTTGAACTTTGTTTGGGATTGATTTTCTGCATATGCTGAGCTGTTACTGACAAACTCTGGGCAACTGCTCCTCTGTAACAAATGCATTAAAAGAAAGGGTGAGAGGATTTTAACAGCCTCCAAATTACACAGCCTTGAAGGGTAGGATTCTTTCCTCACCTCCAGTCACCTGACAAAGCCTTCACTTTCTGACACTGCATTATAATAATAATAACCAGAATAACAAGAACTTTCTCCTCCTTATGAGGACTGTCCTGAATTTATCATTTTTTTCCACTGCCATTCGCTCTAGAATAAAATTGATTCATAATGACTCTTAATTAAGAATGGACGTGATACTTTGGCTTTGGCTCTTACTTTTCAAGGAGTGTTCGGGAGAGGATTTGCATTATCCAGGGCTGGTTTGGATCACTGCCCAGATGATCCTCAGGATGCTCTTTTAGCCTCTTTCTTTCATGCAGGGGCTGAAGTGGTGTGCTCAGTACTGTATCTTAAGTATACTCCACTGTGTCTAGCACAGAGGTGATGCTCAGTTAAGTATTTGAGTTAATTAATTGATTCAAAAGATAACTATCTTTTATCGTGTGGCTTAAGGGTAAATACACGTTGTGACTTGTCATAACCAAGGAGAGTAGTCATTGTTCAGTAGCCAGATAAATTACTAGAAAGAGTCAATTTTATTGACTAATTGATTTGTTTTACTGAGTATAAGAGGAAAACCTAGGTATTATGGAAATTTTTGAAGCCATATGTAATTCTTATGAAGTTGTGATATCCCCTCCTATAGAGCAGGGTCATATTTAAAGAAGTTTGGGTGGTCCAGCAGGAAATAACCATCTTCACCCACATTTCTGTCAAAAATGGAAAGACACTGAACACTTTACAACATGCGAGCTTTTACTTAAAACCTCTTATTTGCATTTCTTCTCTAAAACCAGAAAATGTCCGTTTCCATTTCTCCCTTTCCCTTCCCCTCTCCCCTTCTCTCTCTCTCCATCTCTTGTCCTTCTTTTCCTCCCTCTTCCTTTTCTCTTTCTTTCCCTCTTCCTCCTTTTCTGTCTCTCTCTGCCCCCCTCCACAACAGAACACTTCCATTCCAATGATGGTGGCTCCACCCACTGCCTTCCCTTTGCTTCTCCTGCCACAGGAGGGGAATTCATTTGCTATGGCTCCAAGGACATCATTTAAAGAGAATCTCTCTAAACAGCAGCAGTTTTTTTCCGGAGAGCAAGGAGGGATCAAGGGATGGAGTTCCCCCTGCTACTCACATGTTAATAATTATCATCCTATTTCATGTTAAAAAAAAAATAGGAAATTAATTTTAAAATTAAATCTCGCCATATACACATAACCACTTTACAGTTTTTTTGTGGCTGTTCTATAAATTACAGTATTGAATCCTACTAATTTAGTGTTTTAAACATTTTCCCATGTAATTAATGAAGTAATATCCAAAAATCTGATTTTTAGGGGCTGCCGACACTCAGTCGTACAGTGTCCACGTTGTTTTATACAATTCTGCTGTTGGGCATTTGGGTTGACATGAGTTTTTGATATTTCTCTTCAATTCCATGCCATAGGGGAGGGATTGACTCTAAAGGGTGGACTTTGAGACAGGAACCAGCCTAATGAAAGGAGGGTACTTTCATTAAAGACCTAGGTCTCAACATTTACTATACACATTTCCTTCTTGCTGGTTTGGCCTCTTGGGGGTCAGAAACTAAAGCTGTATCAGTGGAAGCCAAGTGTGTGGGCTGCCAACTTGAGTCACATTAGGAAGTTCCCAAATCTCCTGGGCTGTATCTTTCTTTAGAACCTGACAGATCAAGGCATAGTGCAAATTAAATAGGATGAGCCAAGCCAAATCTCCCCATCTTTCAAATTTCTGACTGTAGGTCTGGAGCAGCAAGGGGACTTTTAACACTGACCTCTGGTAAAAAATGATAACACTCTTGTGTTAATGGACCTGGAAAACCTCCAATTACTAGAAACAGTGTAAGGGGGGGCATATTTTGCGTTCTCAATTTTATTAGTTTGGTTCACTCCACCAGATTTTTATGCTATGTTCCTCAGGAACCATGGAATGCCTATAAACCTTGAAAATTGCACTGAAATTTGGGAATAAATCCAGCCTCTGGTTGCTTAAGAGATTAAAAAAAAAAATAGAAAAATAGGAGCTTGTCAGAAGACGAGTGTCATTTCCCTGCTTGATGTTCTTCATACTGGCAGTCCTGGGACCGTTTCTGCCTTAGCTTATTTATAAGGGAAATGAATAGTCATCTTATGGGGGTGTGACATCTGCCATGTGCCCCCTAGGTCCCACTGCTGAAAACTCACTTTCCCGCTAACATGGGCTTTCAGTGAGCAGAGCTCTTTGGGAATCAACATAGATCCATGCTTATCCTGGAGTGCCTTTTGAGTACTCCAGGTGTTGGTTTTTGGCTGGGACCATGTTTTTTGATCACCAGAGAAAACCTGCTTTTGGCATGTTTTCTTTCCCTCTGGCTAACATTATGGCATTTGGTTAGGGAAATGAGGTAGTGTGTCGTCTCTCTGGTTTCCTTGCAAAGATGGTCATTCTGGGATTACATGGTAAAAAGAAATAATGTGAAAAATGTGACCAAAACTGAATTGGTGACATTAATAAGTGATCAGATTGGGTTGTATGTAAGACAGGTATGAACTGGACATTGTTGTCTAATGGCTGTTTCTTCAAGGATGGGTCGTAATTATTTGACACTAAGCATGGACAAACCAGAGGTTGTGTTACTTTGGAATGACAGCCTCTATCCTGCCTGTGCTTGTGCATTGTTGAAGTTGACAGAAGTTGACTAAGCCAGGTACCTTCTGCTGGGAATCAGGCATTGTTTTTGACACTGACTTGTACTTTTCTACTAATATTAGCTCTTTAATGAGGTCATGCTGCTATCAATTTTTAATACGTAAAAAAAAAATCTGACCTTTTAGCTACTGAGGAGGCCTTCATAACCTTGTCATCATCTGCACAGATTTCTGTTGTACATGTTTTCCTCATATCTTCTTTTATCACCATGCTTTTTCTTTCTATTTTTCTAATTAAAAAAAACTAGAATCAGTTTTCATGTTGGCATTGTCTATCATTCCATTGTTTGAAGAGCTACTCTATTGAGTCACCTACCCCAAGGGATGGGACTTAACATTCTTCCCATCTCTGTTAATATACTTACATTGTTCTCCCTCTAGTGTTATAGCTTCTTTGGAGCCCTGTAGAACCCGTATTCTCAGGATGCACTCTTCCCAGATCACTCCCCCAATGGATACCAACACGAAAGACCCTCTTCTACAGATCTGGTCTGATACGATACTAAATGGGCCCAGATCTTTAAATCTTCTGCACTGAGGTCAGTGTTGAAAGAAACTATTTGAGTTACTATATATGAGATGTAAAGTATCTGTATCTAGCTTGCTATTTATGATTCTAACCCATCCATTGTATTAGAGAAAGAGTAGCTTTGTTTAACAGTCTTTGGTACTCGCTGAAAATTCCTTCCTTTGCCTCTTGGTTTTTGCTTTTCTGTTTTGCCATGGGATGTTGATATTGAAATTAACCTCTGCCAGTTTTGATTCAGCTAGATATCATCAAAGAGTTAAAGAATGGAATTCATAGTTTAGATCTTCCCACCAGCACTTAGGGAATAGTATTTAAACACAGAGCACTGGGTACTCACAAAACCCTAAGTTAAAAAGGACTAGAGAAATAGGCTATCAGGAATTCAAGTGAGAGCAAGAATGAAAGACTTGAAGTAGGTGGCTTCACAAGAAAATATGGAACAAGATAGGAACTGAGGCAAAATTAATACTGGCTTAAAGTGTTGACTCTTTGTGATAATATTTCTATTTGCTAAACTGAAAAATCTTTAAGAAGCAAAAGACTGACTCTATAACAATAGAGTATCAGACCAAGTGACAGGCGGTACAGATAATTTGGGGGAAAGGATCTTCGCACAGGCCCCTTGAGTGGCTGAATAAGCTGTCCCTGTTAAGAAGCCTCTTAAAGCTGAGTTTTGATAGTCAATGCCCCTGGGCTCTAAGTCTTTGAAACAAGGCAATTTCTCAGAAAGAGTAATTAGTGCCTTGCTGTAGCACTGCCCCTGGGGCCTGTGCTTTGGGACCACTTTATAACTGAGGCTGCCTTGTCACAGAATGCTTCAGGTGATTGTCAGAAACAAATCCTCCTTAAGCATCCCTTTTCCTTCCAGCTGATGGTTTTAATTTGTTGAAATCTGGAAACCTGATAAAAGTGAGGAGGCAAAGGCAACGTTGAGCAATGGAATCTGTGCCAGAGTTTAGTTGGACCTGGGTTAGACCAGAGTGTACACAGCCCAGGCTCCTTACCAGACTCATAAGGATGTGACAGAATACAGTGAGATGTCTCAGTACTGAGTTACTGTCATGGGACATGTCTGGTCCCAGGTGCCACTGGATAGATATTAATACATTGGGAGCTAGCTGATGGTGGTCAAGTGGAAAGTCTGACAGTAGGAAATAAAAATTTCAGGCAGGTAGGCAAACTCTATTCTTACTATTTCTAGAAATTTTCCTGATCTGTTCTTGCCTGCCTTTTCATGCCATCTCTCACTACTCTCTCCTCATTCATTGTACTCCCGTCAATAATGATTTGAGAACAGGCCGAGGTAGTTTCTGCCTCAGGACATTTGGACTTACAGTACCAGGTGTCCCAGCTTCCTGTGTTTGACTTTTTTTAAAAAAATTATTTTTTACTGAAGGATAATTGCTTTACAGAATTTTGCTGTTTTCTGTCAAGCCTCAACAAGATTCAGCCATAGGTATACATATATCCCCTCCCTTTTGACTTCCTCCCATCTCCCTTCCCATCCCACCCCTCTAGGTTGATACAGCGCCCCTGTTTGAGTTTCCTGAGCCATACAGCAAAATCCCGTTGACTATCTATTTTACATGTGGTAATGTAAGTTTCCATGTTACTCTTTCCATACATCTCACCCTCTCCTCCCCTCTCTCCATGTCCATAAGTCTATTCTCTATGTCTGTTTCTCCACTGTTGCCCTGTAAATAAATTCTTCAGTACCATTTTTCTAGATTCCGTGTATATGTGTTAGAATATGGTATTTATCTTTCTCTTTCTGACTCACTTCATCCTGTATAATAGGTTCTAGGTTCATCTACCTCATTAGAACTGACTCAAATGTGTTCCTTTTTATGGCTAAGTGTTATTCCGTTGTGTATATATACCACGACTTCTTCATCCATTCATCTGTTGATGGACATCAAGGTTGCTTCCATGTTCTAGCTATTGTAAACCGTGCTGCAATGAACAATGGGATACATGTGTCTCTTTCAATTTTGGTTTCCTCAGGGTATATGCCTAGGAATGGGATTGCTGGGTCATATGGTGGTTTTATTCCAATTTTTTTAAGAAATCTCCATACTGTCTTCCATAGTGGCTGTATCAATTTACATTCCCACCAACAGTGCAAGAGTGTTCCCTTTTCTTCACACCCTTTCCAGCATTTATTGTTTGTAGACTTTTTGATGAGGGCCTTTCTGACCAGTGTGAGGTGATATCTCATTGTCATTTTGATTTGCATTTCTCTAATAATGAGCAGTGTTGAGCATCTTTTCATGTGTTTGTTAGCCATCTGTATGTCTTCTTTGGAGAAATGTCTGTTTAGGTCTTTTTCCCACTTTTTGATTGGGTTGTTTTTCTGGTATCACTTCTTTTTTTTCCTGCAGGTTTCATCTTTCATATTATTTCCTAAGATCATGTTCCCCTAATCATTCTACCTAAATTACCCTATTGGGCTTCCCTGGTGGCTCAGACGGAGAAGGCACTGGCACCCCACTCCAGTACTTTTGCCTGGAAAATCCCATGGACGGGGGAGCCTAGTAGGCTGCGGTCCATGGAGTCGCTAAGAGTCAGACATGACTGAGCAACTTCACTTTCAATTTTCACTTTCATGCATTGGAGAAGGAAATGGCAACCCACTCCAGTGTTCTTGCCTGGAGGATCCCAGGGAGGGGGGAGCCTGGTGGGCTGCCGTCTATGGGGTCGCACAGAATCGGACACGACTGAAGCGACTTAGCAGCAGCAGCAGGTGGCTCAGATGGTAAAGAATCTGCCTGCAATGTAGAAGACCCAGGTTTGATCCCTGGGTTGGGAAGATACCCTTGAGAATGGCAACCCACTCCAGTATTCTTTCCTGGAGAATCCCATTGACAGAGGAGCTGGCAGCTATAGTCCTTGGGGGAGTTGCAAAGAGTTGAACATGACTGAAGTGAATTAGCACCTATGCACTGCAGTTATATAAGTTATTTGAAATTATCTTATACACTTGCCTGTTTATTTCTATCTTACTTCTATAATATAAATTCCTTTGAGAACTGGTAGTGTTTCTGTTCTGTTTGGCACTGCTTTCTATGTACCAAGAATAGTATCTGGCATATAGTACCTGCTGAGTAAGTATTGCTTGCATGAATAAATGAATAAGAGGACAAACAAGGGAGCCAAAATGGGAATTAAGAGGTAGGTAAAAAGAAAGCCTTGATATATAAGGTCACAATCTAATCACAAAGAATTAAGCTTACTTAAGTAAATAAATAAAATGTCAAGCTGAGCTTAGCAGTAAATACTGATTTGATCATAAGCCACTGACATGGTATCCTTCAAGTTTCCTCTAACTAATGGTCACTTTTAGGTTTGTAGCCTGGAGTATGGCAGAGTCTGTAGTGGAGGTTAAAGTCATTTCTAGAGGTCTATCGCTTGAGTTGGAAAGCTAAGTCAATATTACGATCAAAATCTAAAACCAAAATGGAAAATCCTGGGCTAGCATTAGTATTGCTGCAGCTCTGTCTGCACCTATGGCAGGCATCACTAATAGATCACAGAATGTTAACTGCTAATCCAGCAACCACCAACCACTAGAAAGTAAACTCCATTGGGACGGGACTTTCATCTGTTTTGTTCACTGTTTTCTTCCTTACATCTAGAACAGTATCTTTAACCTGTAGGTATGCAATAAATATTTGTTGAATTAAATATTTGATGAGTGACTCAACTGGATTTGGCAAGTGAGATACATTTTATTTGTCATCCCTGACTTAAAGCAAAAAGATAAGGAATTAAAATTAGATTCAGAAAACTGTTGTCACCAAAGAGTAACAAATAATCTGATGATCCTAAGAAATGTTTCCATTCTGAGAACAGGCAACTGTATTGCCACCACCCTGAAGTACAAAGTCCAGGGAGACACAGGAGATGCAGGTTCAATCCTTGGGTCAGGAAGATCCTCTGAAGGAGGAAATGGCAACTCACTGCAGTATTCTTGCCTGGAGAATCCCATGGATAGAGGAGCCTGGTGGGCTACAGTCCATAGGGTCACAAAGAGTCGAACGTTACTGAGTGCACATGCATGTTCCTTCATTTAGTCGTGTATTTGAGGCAACTCAACTAAGGTCAAGAATACATTCTCTCTACACCAAATTATACTACTTAGCAAAAAATGCTGTAGCTGCATATCAAATAATTGTCATATGTTTTAAGGTTATCAATTTTTTTTTTTTTACTGCCTACTGGGTACCTGTATTCGGAGAAGGCAATGGCACGCCACTCCAGTACTCTTGCCTGGCAAATTCCATGGACGGAGGAGCCTGGTAGGCTGCAGTCCATGGGGTCGCTAAGAGTCGGACACGACTGAGCGACTTCACTTTCACTTTTCACTTTCATGCATTGGAGAAGGAAATGGCAACCCACTCCAGTGTTCTTGCCTGGAGAATCTCAGGGAAGGGGGAGCCTGGTGGGCTTCCGTCTATGGGGTCGCAGAGAGTCGGACACGACTGAAGTGACTTAGCAGTAAGTACCTGTATTATCCTCTGTGATGTGATTTTTGAGCCTGAATTTCTATTTTTGAAGAGGACGATTTCTCCAGCAGTCATTTCTCAAAGAGTGACTGTTAGTAAAGAGATTTCTCTAGCAGTAATTTTATGTGTCAATATTACTGTTTAACCATCAAAGAGACTATAGCTCGGACTGTGCATGAGTATTGACTGGGTGGCACAGTGGTTAAGACTCTGCCTGCCAATGCAGGAGATGCAGAAGATGCAGGTTCAATCCCTGAATCAGGAAAATCCCCTGGAGAAGGGAATGGCAACCCACTCCAGTCTTATTGGCTGGAGAATCCCATGGTCAGAGGGGCCTGGCGAGTTACAGTCCATGGGGTCTCAAAGATTTGGACATGACTGGGTGACTAACACTTTCACTTTCATACAAACTATATTTTTTGAGAACTACTATGTGTCAGCCCTGTGCTAAGGATAAAATAAAGCTAAGTCCTTTTCATGGAGACTACGTATTAATAAGATAGACAATTAACAAATCAATGCATAAATATATAATCTCAGATAATAACAAATTATTTCTGTAGAGTAGTAAAGTCAGAAACTTAATTAGAATAGATTCAAGGAATGAGATGTTAGGAAATAAAATAGCAATGTAAGATGATTTTTAAAACTGGATTTTGTTTTACACAGGTGCCAAATAGAATTGGTTAAAGGTATAGGAGTATTGAGGTCAAGGATTTTGTTAAGGAATGAGGGTTTCAGAGCTGATGGCAGTGATCCACAGGATGGAGAAACTTTGCAAAAGTGAGAGGAAGCTAATTGTAGGAAAAATGTCCTGGAGGAGTCATAAGTGGGTGGGATGTAGTAAACAGATGCCCCTCTACCAGCACAGAGCTTTTCTTTTGAGGAAGGTCAAGGCCAGTCTATGCAGGAGTGCTAAGCTCTCCAGGAAGAGGTCAGATGTGCTTCTCCTTGTTCCCATGTGTGTCTTTATGCAAGCCTATTTTCAGCTCCATTGGGGAAACTGAAGCACTTCAATCATTGGCTCATGAGTTAGCCTTGAGATCGCAAGAAAAAGAGGGTAGAACTCTGTCCTCCAGGACATCTCAGTCTAGTAGGTTCCTGGGAAAATGCATATGAGGAGATCATATTAACAAGAGGTTTCTCTCAAAGAGTGACTTGATCATTTAGTGATTTAGTGGAGTCATTTTAAATCTGGATTTTTATTAACCTTATTTTTATTCACACCCATTCTTGAGGATGTTGCCCTGAATTCACAAACTCCAATTAAGTATGCTAGGCTAATAACTTCACCATGAAAATATCTCAAACTATTCAAGTCCTGAATAAAGTATTCTGCATTTGACACTACCCACAAACCTCCTAGGATTTGAAAAACTTGAACTATGCAGAGGGAAATCAGACTAAATGCTCACGTATATTTTATTGGAAACATTTCTTTAAAAACATGACGACAAGGGGAAAAAAAGACCAAATTCAATTTTTGAGCCTGGCACTACAACTTCTCTACAAGTCGCTCTATTCTAAACAAGAAAAAAAAAATCAGCTTTGCTCCTGAACATATGCTTTTGACATTTTTTTTTCCTTGAAGGCTGTGAATTATTAATAAACTAATTTCTCTTTATAGTTCAATCTTTGGAGATTTAAAGTATTCACTGAAATGCACAGGGAAAAGATAGAGCTTGAGTTCCAATCAGCTCCAATCCTCTCTGGAGAGGCTGGCCTTGAGGTATCTCTGAGTCTTTGATATCAATCTTTGATCCAACTGGGAATATCTGATCATTTCTAGAACTAGTCTGTTAATACTCCTTAATGCCCTGTTTAAGTTGGGCCATTTCTGCTAGCTGATTTTACGCTTTCACTTTGCTCCTGAGATAGTTTATGTATGTGTCTGTAGCATATGTATGTACATCTCTCTCTTTCTCTGGTTATACTTGATGGATTATTTCTTGGCAAGTTGTATTAGAAGGCAGGACTTTTGATAACAGAGGATGTCCAGTAAATCGGCAGCTCTTGTAATAAACTGTGCTGGATCTAAGTTCCACCAGCAGTGCCTCCTCCCTTCTCAGTGGAGCTTACCGAAGAGAGCTTTTGGCTCTGTAGAGAAAATAAATTTGCAAAACCCCAAGCTGTGCGACAGTAGAATGAATGAGAGCTGGGTTAAGTTCCTTCCCTCTACCTTGCACCATTAAACATGTTAAAAGGAGCACCCGGCTGAACAATAGTCAGAGGTGAGGAGAGAGGATTCCTCCATCACCTGGGAGTTCATACAATTTAGCTGAATGTCTGAAGTCACTTCACACATTATAATTCTGTTGCCTCTTGTGGTAGTGTATGAAAATTATCATTCCTGTTTTTTTGTTTTGTTTTTTCAGGGGATGGGGGATCAGAGGGAGAAACTGAGACACTGAATTTAGTTGCCTTGCATGATATCCTGCATACTCTATTCAGGGACTGAACATGAGTTCCCAACTATGGGATGGGTCTTAGGGGGATTCAGATTCTGGATGAGGTCTTCTGCCTCTCTGGTCTATTTATTGACCCAAAAGGGGGGAAAAATATCTAGCAAACACAGACCAATCTGTATGTACCAGTTCCTGGTCTCTCTCCCCTGAGGGAACTGGCTTCAACACTGGACTCACGAGCCTTTATTGTCCCTCTGCTGCCTCCTCTCATAACCTGCTGCATTATCAGGGTACAGTGATCAATAAGAGAGTCACCAGGAGACCATGTTGACAGGGCTGCTTAGCAGGAGCGCAGAAGGGTTGAGATTCCACACCAATAACAGGATCTTTCCCAACATTGCCAGCTCATGCAGACAGCAGACTCGCTTCTCTCCCGAGGAGGCCTGGATCAGAACCTGAGCCACAGAAAGGAAGAGAGTGGGGAGAAGGGAAGGCAGAAGAAGAAAAGAAAGCTTTTCCTTTTTTATTTTTAAAGCCAGTTCTATTCTGGGACTTTATTTACTTTTTTGTTCAGCTCCAGGGGTTAAAGGGCTCACAGTAATGGAAACTGGAGGTCACCGATTTATTGCTCTTCCTCTGGACTCTCTTCTGGGCCAGTTTGCTTGGTGGTGAGTACCAGCAACCTCAGCCTTTCTCACCCAGGACCTCAGTCTCATCCAGCCTGAGGACTCCCTCACTCCAGGACCTGGGAAAACTCAGCTCCGCTGTGACCAGTGCTGGGCTCCACCAATCAGAGGCTCAAGTGACTGTCCATAAAAGACAGCATCTCCTAAACCAACAGCTAGAAACTAGGCAGGAGTTGATAGGACAATCTTAAGGCACAATTTTTCTATTCTGGGAAATCTGAATTTTTTTCTCTTAAAGCCTCGTAATGATTGGATGAGACCCATCTGAATTATGGAGGCTAATCTTTACTTCAAGTCATCTGTCTATAAATGTTAACCTCATCTACGAAATACCTTCACGGTACCACCTCGGTTAGTGCTTGGTGATGTCACTGGGCTATAAAGCCTAGCAAAGTGGACACATAAAATTAAGCATCAAATGTACCAAGTCCTCTCCTATGTATCTACTCTCTCTCAAGTCCATCCACTTCTCTCTGTGACTCCACATGCCACCCTAATCTAAATGCCATCATCTTCCCTGAACCAATGCAATTGCTTCCTAAATTGTCTCCCTGCTTAAGCTTTTCCCGAACCATTCTTCACCCTGTAGCCAGAACGATCTTTTAAAAATATGTACCAGATTCTGTGTTCCTCTGTTTAAAATCACTCAGTTGCACTTGCCTGGGTCTAAGATCAGTCACAGCTCCTAATACCACCTAGAAAGTTCTGCTAGGTCTGGCCCCTGCCCACTTCTGCTGCCTTCTTCATGCTTCCTGCATCCCAGCCAGACTAGCCTTTCAGTATCTTGCATTTTCCCTATGTCCTTCTTCCATAGGGTCTTTGCAAGAGGTCTTCTTTTTGCCTTACAGCTCGTTCTCTCTCCATGGGTCTGGGTAACTCCTACATACAGCCATTGTAGTCAACCTTATTCCCCTTATCCACCAGCCTGACCAGATCATATCCTCTAAATATATATATTATCACACCTCTCCTTTGGAGGACATATGGCATTGGACAGTTAACCTTTATTTGTGTGGGTGTGTGATTGGAGTCTATGTCCCTCAGACAATGTCTTGTGAAGATGTCAGCAATGACTGACTTGTCCCTCACCACCTATCTGGTTTCCAGTATGGCGCTGAGACATGGGGGTGCTCAGTAAATATTAAGGATTGAATATACAGGTGAATTGTCTGAGTTAGGATGGAGGTCAGGAGAAGGATGCTAGTTACATCCTCCCCCTTCCCTCTACCCTTTTCCCATTCTTCCCCCAAACCTTGAACAAAACCACAGCTTCTTCTGACTACAGCTTTATATCACAATTGGGCACTAAGACTAGGAGTTTTTAAAATGCCAGAAAATCAACAGTGTTGACTGCTTCAGTCAGCTTGTTTGGCACCTACACATACATATCTAGTGTCTTGAGTTCAGCATTCCAGTTTTATCAGTATGAAGACATCCCCAATGTTTTAAAATCTGGAGATTTCATCTAAAAATATAAATTTATGGCTTCTCATTGAAAAGGAAAAGAAAAAACATCTGCCTATCCTTGGTCTGCCATCCCATACGGCAAAAGTCAACTTTAGTTGAGCAGCAACTGTCCATATAAGACAGGACAGGCAGTGTCCTCGGGCCAATATATTCCTGTCGGCCTCCCTCACTCAGACTACCTGCCCTGTGTACACTGGCGTTTGAGTTCCCTGCTGTAACTGACAGTAAACTTGCCATTTCCTCACTTTATTCTCCATGTCTCTTCAGTAAACTCTAAGGAATGTATCCTAGGGGAGAAATGCCGTTGCATAAAAACTGTTAAAGAGCAATCTGATAACGTGTCTGTCGGTGCTCTCTTCTTAGACTGTGCTGACCACAGCGGTGGCAGCAGTCTGCCCTTCACTTAACCTTTTTGATTTGGGTGGGCCAAGGATGAAGTGAAGCTCTGAATTTGCGGCCAATTTCTCTACAAAAACTGAAATGATTGTATCCATACATCCGTTGCTTTTGTCTATAGGGTGGGAGTGAAAATACTTAGCATATCTGTCAGCCAAAATGGCACAATATGAAGGCCACGCATACGAATTTTTTATGGCCTGACTTCTCCCGGGAACTTAAGTAAATTCCCTGAGCTTGTGACCTTCCATTGGACACAATACAAAGGGTCGTTATTTGCTTGATTCTCATGCTTAAAGGGAAAAAAAAAAAAAAGAAAGGAAGTCCAGATGAAAGTTAAAAATAGGGCATGTGAATTTAATGCAACTTTCTCTGGGATCATAAGTCTGCTGAAGGGAAGTAAAGAGGGAAGAAAAAAATAGACACTATATTAAATGAGCTTCCTGGAAGAATGCTATTTGCTCACAAATGTTTATTCAAAGGACTCCTCAGACTAATTCCTCATTAACAAACGTGTCCTAGAATGTAGGTGGAATCCATCAGAACATCCTGGAAGGAAACTTGAGAGCTAACTCAGAAAAACCTCAGGCTTATATTTTTTTCCTGCTCTGTCGATCTTTTCCAATTACTCTTCACCCTTGTTATTAAGTGTTCTTTCACCATATCTAGAGCTTGTACACATAAAACTCCCACCTTCTTGCAAGTTGAAATTTTGCTTTGAGTCACATGGCTGAGTTAGGAAAAAATAACCAAATTCCAGGGGTCCACAGTAAAAAGGGCCTCATCTACTTTGCGGATATGATTCACTATAGTAAACAAAGGTTATTTTCTGCAATTTGGTCTGAGAGAATGACTGACTCTAAACTTCAGCCTTGCTTCTGAAGCATAATTGCAATCAGGGAATTATGTCGCAGGTGGAGACATGTCCCTGGGAAAGAAAGCATCTGCTTTCATACAGATGTCATCAGTAATAAAGAAAGATGGGGAAGCAGTGTGATCTGGGAATTGGATCGTGTTCATATCAGATCTGCTTTTCAGTTGTAAAAACAGTAAGTTATGCTCAATTATTCTTATACATGCTGTGAAAAACTTTTCTTAGCTTTACCAGGGTCCAGAGAGAGACACGAGACCCTGGCGAAGACTTTAGAAAAATGATTATTTCTGAATTCTGCCACAAACTCTATCCTGGTTCAGAAGCAAGAGGCTTGGGGGAAAATAAGTTTAAGCTCATAAAAACACTCAAAGGGCATACTGGTCATCAAACAGCTCTGAGCAAACTGCATTTGCAAATAAATCTGAAAACATGTGGATTCAATTTTCCTTGAAATGCCCAGAGGTTAAAAAATTAAGGGGGGAATGTTTGGCAGAAAGAACCTGGGGTTTGGCTGTGTGCACAAGTTTCTGAAAAATAAATTGATTGTTTTGCCAGAGAGAATATATTACCTGGTCCCCCTTCTCAATCACATCTTGAACTTAATTGTCAGTGGCCCCATTTCTCATTGTGGCTGCAAAGTGGACAGGAGGGTTTGAGTTCATTTGAAAGAAAGCAAGTTTTATTCCTTCCCAGGGTGGCCTTCTGCACAGCCAACCCAGAATCTCAGCACTGTCATGGGTTTCAGCCCAGTGACATAGTGTCGAGAAAACCATCTGCTCGCAAAATTGTTCCTCCTTTGCCTCTTGCCTCCCATCTGCCTCCACTCATCAAGTTTTACCCCACTTTTTTCCTTCCGCCAACCCCCCAAATAATACCCTTTTTATGACCAAATAAACACAGGCAAATGTGGAATTGCTTTAGAGCAAATCCAAACTGTTTTAAAAGATCATGAAAATAGAGTGGGTGGGGGAAAAACTCCATCTGTGAAAAAGCAGTGATTAGCCTTGAAACAATGTGAGGCCAACAGCGCAGAGTCCCATTATGAGATGATGTGTGGTGCCTGTAAGTGGCTGTTCCTGGTCTCTGAGGTAGCAAAGTTGTCACATGATTCTGTTGTTGCCATGGCAATAATCTGTAATTGTGCAGAAAATCCACAGAACTCATGAGCAGCTCCTTAGTGGATTGGGCTGAAAGAAAATCAAACCCGTGAAAGCCCTTGAATTGATGTGGTTATGAGAGTGCATTGGCCAAGCTGGTCCAGGTGAAGCTGACCTGATTTTGTGGATTTCCTTCTCCCAGCCCCTGTCTAGCTTTGGTGAACTCCCTCTTTATGTATGTTTTCCACACTTTCATGTCCGTAACTGGTGAGAGGTATAAATCCTAGTCAGCTAGGGCAATGCTTCAGCTCCTCAGAATTCTGAGCATGCAGTTTGGAATCTACAGGATGGGAGTTGTGGCTTCTTTGGCTGCTGGAACCTCTAAACGCTAGACTAGTACTGAGGACCAAGGCCTGATTTGTACACTTAGCTGAAAAAGATTAGAGTGTCCATTGCGGGAGGGGAGGCATATTTCTCCCCCGGCAAAGGCACTGAGAACACACGGGGCAGGAGACTAGGGCAGCGAGGGTGTGTTGTTCCTGGGGTAACTTGGCAACAAAGTACACACACATGGGCAGCACACCCATCTTAAGGCTGCCAAGACTTGCCTTCTTTAAGGCAAGCTAATACAAACCATGCCCCCAGCACGGCCGGGAACAGAGGGTAGGTAGCATTTCTCCCTCCTGCACTAGATGCTGTATGACGTTTATGCATGTATCAGCCGTCAACCCCAAGTGGTTGAGGGCATGAGTGAGTGTGGGGGCCCCTGACAGAAAATTTGAGCAGGAAGAGGAGCCAGACAAATCACTCTCAAGTTCCAAACTTCAGCGAGAATCCCATGGGAATGCAGCTTCGAAGTGGATCCCATGAGAACATCTGGGATGAAGACGCTCACGCCAGACTTAAACCCAGACTCATTAGTAATAATGCTTCAGTTTTTTTCCTCATCTATTTATTTATCCTCTCATCTACGCAAGTATGATTTGCTTTTCTTCTGCCCATTTTCCTACTGGGAGCAGGAAAAGGAAGGTAGAGAATGAACACCAAGCTGTAAATTTGGGTACTTTCTCTTGGATACCTTCTCATTTGAGGTTAATTAATTACAGACAATTAACGACAGACTTTGCTTAATTTAGGCAGAAAGGAATGCAACATAGAGTGAAGGGCTTGTGGATTTGGAGAAAGTATTGAGAATCAGGGAAGGAATCAGACAAGAATCTGACAGCTTAGGGATCTCTGTAGCAAGAACAAAAAATGAACAGTTTGATCCCAGTTCATTACTAGAATATTTAGATTCAACTATTTTCTTTCCTGTCATTTTTCTCAAGGTTGGAAGTGTTGAGGGAAAAAGTCCAAATGGCCTAATTTGGATCATGAACCCAGTTTTCTATTCGGAAGATGAATGTGAGAGGGAAAGGAGGGAGATGGTAGAGACTCCTTAACTTAGCGTCTCATCAAGATTCCACGGAGTGAGAGAGAATTTCTCAAAAGAACAATTAAAGTGCATGTATGGAAGGAAGGAGACCAGATGTGATGATGGTCATGGCTTTGGCTTGGGGAAGGGAGAGTCCAACAGCAAATGTCCAGCAGTAGGCCTTGAAGGGAAAGTTGAACAGTGGAAGTGCCTATCAATCGACTTATATTAGTAAGCCTGAGCCTAGACTTGCTGGGGAAAATTGCAACAGAAAGACAGGTAGATGGAGAGGGAGGGGGAGTCTGGAAAATAGTTTTGTTTGGCATCCCCTTTCTGAAAGTGTCTAGAGGGAAGACAGCTACTTGATTTGATACCAGCCATGCTAATGGGGCAGACTTCCAGGTAGTCAAAGCTCCTGGTTAATGTCCACTTCTCAGCATGTCTGATTACAGGTTGAAGTTGACCGATCAGCAAACTACTCAATTATAAGCCCATCTTCTCCCTGTGGTGCCACTAATTAAAATAGGAAGCATGGTGCAGCTCACATACTCCATGGAGCTCTTACCTTCCCAAAGCTGAATGAGTCACAACCGTTAGCCATTGTCAGTGAAATGCAACTTTTTCTTTCTTTCCCAACCCCATTTCTGTTTGGTGTGAATTCATCTCTGAAAAACCTTCCCTCGGGATTGTTGATCCCCTCCATACCCTTTGCTGTGAGAGAGGAACACATGTGGCGGGAGCTTTGAAATGCAACCTCAAAATGCAGCTACGTGGAAATCTCAGTGTTCTGGAATGTTCTGACCTTTTGTCCTGCCAAGCGCCACTTTTTTTTTTTTTCCTGAAATCACATCATAAAGGCTACTCCTACAATGAACTTAATTTTTAAGAAGAGGGAGAAAAAAAGATATGGCTCAGCACCCGTCCATTTGCAGGAGAGCTTTTCTCAGACACCTGGAACAAACCGCAGCCTTTCTTTTCTTTTTCTGTCTTGATAAACATAATGGGCCGCTTTGATAATTTCAGCTGTAAATGCATTTCTTTGTAGCAGGACAGGGCTTTCACGTGCAAGAGTGGAGAGAGAAAAGATGTTGAGAAACACTGTGGTGACAGGCTAGCAGAACAGGGGCTTGCTACACAACCATCAGGTATGTCCCAGATTCTTCTTGAAGGCCAAGTCCTTGGCTTCTCAACCAGAGAGAGAAACTTTTGTAAACTCCTCAAGATCCAGTTAAAATCTTCATTAGTATTAAAATCAATACCCCTGGAGATAAGATGACACTCGGCATCCTTCCAGAAAGACTGCCAGTTAGACTCCAGCAGCTCTTCCTGCCCGCAATCTTCTTAATGTCTCTTCTCCCTTGAAAAGATGCAACTTGAGATGTTCTTGCCTTTTCATACAAACTTTTCCATTCAGCATTGGATAACTCCATTTTTTTTCCCCAAAAGAAACACAGTAAGTTCTTCTATCACAATAATTTCTTATCAGTACATCTACAGGTTTCTAAGGAAATCACTTTGCACCTAGCTGTAGAGGGGCTGACCAAGCTTAGAGTCATTGCACAAATTGTGCATCATAGGTGAGACTAGAGGTAACAAAATGTTTGGTGACACAGTGGGTAAATGCCCTGATTCCTGAGTCAAGAAGGCTTTGGTTTCAGTTCTGAAATTGCTAATTTGTCACTTTGGTTCCAAGGCAGCTTCCCAAAGCTGAATGAGTCACAACCGTTAGCCATTGTCAGTGAAAAGAGTAATAATGCCTACCTCAAATGGTTATTAGGAGGGTTCAGTGAAATAATGCACATAAAGCACTGGGCTTATTATTTGTTGTATAGAGCATACTCAATAAATGGCAAGAGTTACCAACAGTTAGCATCTTCAGATCTCCTGAGCGTGGGGCTGTTCAAAATGAATGAGGAGGGAGAAATGTCTGGGGCTCTGGAAGCCCTATGACACACTCACAGGGCACCAGAAATCTTAACCACATCTCTTTGCCGCTTTGTTCCCACCATTTATGTGCTTAATATGGTCATGCCTTCAGTTCTGCAGTTCCTACCTTGGGCAGGCTGTCCACGATAGGATGTGGGGACCTGCAGGTGACTCATAAAATCTCATTTATGAAAGCTCTTTATCAAAGCTCTATATCTTCAGTATACCAGTCAAATGACAGAAATGGAGCAAATAAACTGATGATTCAGTGGTAAAGAATCCACCTGGAATGCAGGAGATTTGAGTTCAATGCGTGGGTCAGGAAGATCCCCTGGAGGATGAAATGGCTACCCAATCCAGTATTCTTGCCTGGAGAGTTCCATGGACAGAGGAGCCTGGTGGACTATAGTCCATGGGGCTGCAAAAGAGTTGGACATGACTTAGCAACTAAACACACAAACACATATAGGCTAGAGCAGTGCGTGTTACACACGCACACACAAACACAGGCTCTTCTAGTTGGTGACTTTCCACTTATTATTCCTTGATGGGACACTTTGGAAATGGAGATCATTTTGTATATTCCACATGTTATAGATTGATTTAGGTTGAGATGACAAATTGATATTAGCCAAATCTCAGGTCAGTTCAGAGATGGAGAGATGGGGCCCAGCAGTAGGCATTTTTTTTTTTTTCCCAAGCCAGGAACTTCCTGACAGTCCACAGTCTACACAGGGAACAGCAGCTAGGCTCATGAGGATTTTCAAAGGCAGGACAGAGTGACATGATGGAAATGGTGGGTGGGGAGCAGGAAATAGCATGGCTCACTCTTACACAGGCTCAGGTTGCTCACTGTCATACACAATAAATCTGCTGAAAATGTTAAGGCAATTAAATAAAATAAAGAGAATACAAATGTGGAAAGAAGTTATTGTAATTGGATATTCCAGAACTTGAAACCCAGGCATAATGTTTTTATAATAGTGTATATAATAGACTGTTCTATTCAATAACATAATGATTAAGTAATTGAACAACATTATTTCAAAATATTTTCTGGGTTGGATCTTATGTCCCAGCATCTCAAACACACATAGTCCTAGTTATGAGAATCTGCAGTGTTAGGACAGAGAGCTCCAGCCCACAGAACGTCTGGTTTCAACCAATGTTCCCAGTCTCTTGTCTTTATAAGCAGCAAATCTGGAGGACCAGGTTTGCACGTTTGGGTCATTTGATTCACTGGAGGCATAGATACTTTTGGCCACTTGTTATGGCTGGTAGTCAGAGGTACCTGACTTCAATGCCTAAGAGTAAAAACTGTTCTGTGCTTTTTGTTTAGTCACCTACATGTCTTGTAAGTCCCTGGTGCCTACACAATACTCTGTGATGGGTCAGGATTCAGTCACTGACAAAAAAGTACTTATTGAGAACCAACCATGAGGCAAGTTCTCTGCCTTCATAAATTGAAGATTCAGCAGAGGAGACAGGTATTAAGCAAATCGATGCTTAAATGATTATCTGATTTCAGTTGTGAAGAATGAATGAGAGGAGAATGATGGGGTGTCATAAGGGGGGATGCCTATCTGGTCTGGAGGGCAGCAAGTCTTATCCTTGTAAAGGAGTAAAGCAACATTTAAATCAGTTGCTGACTTAGTCAACAGAAAAGGCAAAAGGTGGGAGTGGAGAAGGCATTTCAGAGAGAGACCAGTGTGTGGAAATGCCCATAGGCAGAAGGGGTGAGACATGTTGAGGAGCCTGGAGAAGGAAGGTCAGTATGGCAGGAGTGTGGAGAACTAAGGGAGCTGACGGGAAATATGTGAGGGGGGGCCCTGCTGAGGACAAAGCTAGGTCTTGTTCTCAAAGATGCCATCTAATAGAGAAACAACTGCCTCTCAAAAGTATATTCTGTTCATTAGGCTCTCAAAACAAAACAAAAAATATATATCTGATAAACACTTGCTCCTTCCAGTTTGTTCCCACTAAGGGCAAAAGCAAAAAAAAGTAACGCAATTCAAAGTCTTTGCCGCCCATGGTGGGTTGATAAAAAGCTCAATGCATTTCTGTTAGCAGTGTTTCCCAAGTGCGGGTTATTTGTGACAGAAGGGCTTAGTCAAAGTTCGCCAAAGAATCAGAATATATGTATATATAAAATGAGGTATTGACTCCTGTCAGCATGCGGACTGAGAAGTCCTAAGATCTGTAGTCAGACAGGTGGAGATGCAGGAGGCCAATGTGTGGTTCCAGTCCCTGCCTGAAGGCCTGATAACCAGAAGATCCGTGGCGTAAGTTCCAGTCTGAAAGCTGGCAGGCTCAAAACCCAGGAAGAGTCAATGTTTTAGTTTGAGTACAAAGGCTGGATAAGACCAATGTTTCAGTTCAAATACATTTTTCTTTTTCTTTTTAAATCTATTTATTTTAAATTGAAGGATAAATGGTTTACAGTATTGTGTTGGTTTCTATGAAACCTCAACATGCATCACCCGTAGGTTTACCTATGTCCCCTCCCACATGAACATCCCTTCCACCTCCCTCACCATCCCATCCCTCTAGGTTGTTACTGAGCCCTGGTTTGAGTCTCCTGAATCATACAGCAAATTCCCATTGGCTATCTATTTTGCATATGGTAATGTATGTTTCCATGTTACTCTCTCTATCAGTTCAGTTCAGTTCAGTCGCTCAGTCGTCTCCAACTCTTCGCGACCCCATGAACTGCAGCACACCAGGCCTCCCTGTCCATCACCAACTCCTGGAGTTGTTCTCTATGTCTCTGTCTCCATTACTACTCTGCAGATAGGTTTATCAGTACCTTCTTTCTAGATTCCATATATATGCATTAGTGTATGATTTTCTTTTTCTCTTTCTGACTTACTTCACTCTGTATAATAGGCAATAGGTTCATCCACCTCATTAGGACTGACTGAAATGCATTCCTTTTTATGGCAGAGTAATATTCCATTGCACCACAGCTCCTTTATCCATCCATCTGTCAATGAACATCTAGGTTGCTTCCATGTCCTAGCTATTGTAAATAGAGCTGCAGTGAACATTGGGGTACATGTGTCCTTTTCAATTTTGTTTTCCTTGGTGTATATGCCTATTAGTGGTATTGTTGAGTCATATGGTAGTTTTATTTCTAGTTTTTTAAGGAATCTCCATACTGTTCTCCATAGTGGCTTTATCAGTTTTTTATTCCCACCAACAATGCAAGAGGGTAATATGGTCATTTTTCTTAGAGACAAGCATTCTTATAGAAAAAGTCTCAGAGATGTTTTATCTGGAGCAGGACTTGGCCCAGGTGGACCTTGAGACTAAGCTGACCAGCCAGGAGTGAACCTTGTCATGTGGCAGGACAGGATAGGGTTGGTGTCGCACAGTCTGGGCTGGCTGGTGTGGTAGGTGACTACTCATAAAGACCTAACGGAGCCTGACAGTAGCCACAGAAAGACTGCTATCATTATTCAACCAGTATTCAATAGACAGGAGCTGTTACAGTTGTTGATACTAGTGTTATCATTTTAAATATAGGTGCCAGCTTGGAACTGGCATTAGCAGAGTCAAGCTGTTGGCAGCACAGACTGGGAATCAAGGACACCATGCTTGTCCAGAGAGGAGCAGTGAGAGCCAACTAAGATCCAGATCCCAGAGGAAATGGCCTAGTAGGCTGTTGCTCAGCCAGAGCCTGAGGCACTAGGTGAATGAAGAGAAAGATCCAGTCTTGGAATCTGTAGGCAGTTGGCTCCTGAGAATGAAGTGGGAGTTCTATACTCTTAGAAGCAAAAGGTCATTGTAGAGGAGAGTCTGACCATATTAGTTTCCATAAACACAGTGTAACTAGTGGCTCAGTTCAGTTTAGTCACTCAGTCGTGTCCGACTCTGCAGCCCCATGGACTGTAGCACTCCAGGCCTCCCTATCCATCACCAACTCCTGGAGCTTACTCAGACTCATGTCCATTGAGTCAGTGATTCCATCCAATCATCTCATCCTCTGTTGTCCTCTTCTTCTCCCGCCTTCAATCTTTCCCAGCATCAGGATATTTTCCAATGAGTTAGTTCTTCACATCAGATGGCCAAATTATTGGAGTTTCAGCTTCAACATCAGTCCTTCCAATATATATTCAAGACTGATCTCCTTTAGGATGGACTGGCTGGATCTCCTTGCAGTCCAAGGAACTCTCAAGAGTCTTCTTCAACACCACAGTTCAAAAGCATCAATTCTTTGGCGCTCAGCTTTCTTTATAGTCCAACTCTCACATCCATACATGACTATTGGAAAAACCATAGCTTTGACTAGATGGACTTTTGTTGGTAAAGTAAGGTCTCTGCTTTTTAATATGCTGTCTAGGTTGGTCATAGCTTTTCTTCCAAGGAGCAAGTGTCTTTTAATTTCATGGCTGCAGTCACCATCTTCAGTGATTTTGGAGCCCAAGAAAATAAAGTCTGTCACTGTTTCCACTGTTTCCCCATCTATTTGCCATGAAGTGATGGGACTGAATGCCATGATCTTCGTTTTTTGAATGTTGAGTTTTAAGCCAGCTTTTACACTCTCTCTTTCACTTTCATCAAGAGGTTCTTTAGTTCCTCTTCACTTTCACCCATAAGGGTGGTATCATATGCATATCTGAGGTTGTTGATATTTCTCCTGGAAATCTTGATTCCAGCTTCTGCTTCATCCAGACTGGCATTTCACATGATGTACTCTGCATATAAGTTAAATAAATAGGGTGACAATATACAGCCTTGGCATACTCCGTTCCCAATTTGGAACCAGTCCATTGTTCCATGTACAGTTCTAATGGTTGATTCTTGACCTGCATGCAGATTTCTCAGGAGACAGGTAACATGGTCTGGTATTCCCATCTCTTGAAGACTTTTCCACAGTTCGTTGTGATCCACACAGACAAAGACTTTGGTGTAACCAATAAAGCAGAAATAGATGTTATTCTGGAATTCTCTTGCTTTTTCGATGATCCAGAGGGTGTTGGCAATTTGATCTCTGGTTCCTCTGCCTTTTCTAAATCCAGCTTGCACATCTGGAAGTTCACAGTTGATGTACTGTTGAAGCCTGGCTTGGAGAATTTTAAGCATTACTTTACTAGCATGTGAGATGAGTGCAATTGTGCGGTAGTTTGAGCATTCTTTGACATTGCCTTTCTGTGGGATTGGAATGAAACCTGACCTTTTCTAGTCCTGTGGCCACTGCTGAGTTTTCCAAATTTGCTGGCATATTGAATGCAATACTTTTACAGCATCATCTTTTAGAATTCCATCTGCAATGCAGGAGACACAGGAGACACAGTTTCAATTCCTGGGTTGGGAAGATCCCCTGGAGGAGGGCACGGCAATCCACTCCAGTATTCTTGTCTGGAGAATTCTACGGACAGAGGAGCCTGACAGGCAACAGACCATAGGGTTGCAAAGTGTTGGACACGACTGAAACGACTTAGCACGCACATACACACAGTTCTCAGAGTGCGGCCCCCGGACTAGCAGCTGCTGTATTATCTGGGAATTGGTTAAAGAAGCGGATTCTCTGGCCCCATCTCCTGCCTATTGTACAGAAACTTTGGGATTGGGCTTAACAATCCATGTTTTAATAAACCCTGATGATTCTGGTACCTGCAGGAGTTTGAGAACCACAGGTCCAGAGGAAGGCGTGAGCTGAAGTGCTGCTTCCCCGTCAGGGACATGCAAGTGCCAGGACACCAGTCAGGACACAGTCCAGCTTCTGTTCTGAGTTCTCTTCCCTTGGTGGTGACTTCTCATGCACCGGCAGTCACTTTCTCTGCCCTGCTTCTCTTTGTGCCCACAAATAAGCATCACACATGGAGCGGATAATTAAAGGACTCTCTCATTAATCATTGTTAGTTCTTTATTTAATATTTTTTAATAAAGAGATTGGGGAGGGCAGAATTTGAATACATTTCCTAATATATCTGAGGTGGTGGATAACTTTATGAACATCTCCTCAGGGTTTGTTTTTTTTTGTTTGAAAGCAAGGGTTCCTCTGTAGTACCCCCATGCCTGATGAGGTGTTCAGTACTCGCCTGGTTTTGGCAAGGACACCCTGCAGTCTACTTCACCATCCAGATGCAGGTTTGGAGTAGAAGAGGGTGATTCTGAAGCAAAGATCTGACAGAGGGAGGCAGCATAGAAGGTAGGAGAAACACAGAAGGTGTTGTGGCAGAAGCACAGATTATGAATCCAGACAGACCTACACAGAGTTATTAGGATTCAAAGAGATAATGCATGCATCTAAAATGCCAAGCTTAAATTAATTGTCCAATAAATTCATGCAATGAAATTGTATTTTTCCCTAACCTCTTTCCCAAGTTTCTTGGGATCCACAACAGTTTAGTTTACTGGGTACAGTCTGAGATAATCACCAGTGTTTACTGAGATCTTATCAGTTAGATGATTTTACTCTGTGTAACCAAAACCTAATTCAAACCAGTGTGAATGATAAGAAATGTTATTTCATAATACAGAACACCCAAATAAAGGAGGGATTCCAGGAGTGATGCAACTAGGACCCTTTGGTTCTGACCCATTCTCTTGGTTCTGACCCATTCTGCATCTCACACTGGCTTCCCTCGTGGTCACAAGGTGACTGACAGCAATAGCTGAAATTATGTGCTTTCTTGCTCACATCCAGCAGAGGAAGGGAAAATACCTCTTCCAACTACTCACTCTTATTGGACGATATGAGTCATTTGCTTTCCCTGAGAATGAGAATATGCACTGATGGGTTGCTTTTCAGAAGTCTGGATATTTGGTCCAATCACTGACATCCCATTACAAAGATCTGTTAGTCAAACTATGATAGAAGTATCTCTGAACTTGGTGGGTAATATGAGCTTCCCTTGAGTTTCATAGGCTGAGTTTTGATGGAAGGATAAATAGCTAGAAATAAAGAAAAGGAGAGCCAAATATGTTCACTACAGTTTTCTACATCCCAGGGACTGTGTTAAGAATTCCTTATGTATTTTTTTTTATTTGATCTTCACAACCACCCTCTAAGGTTGCTCCTTTTATGGATAAGGAAAGAGAAATTCAGAGAGGTTAAGTCACTCACTTGCTGTATATCCCTGGCAAGGATGACAGAACAAGAATATAGACTCAAGCCCCAGAGCCATGCTCTTCACCTCTGCGTTGCCTGGTTGGCTCACCTCTTTGGGGTGGTGGCCAGACTTTGGCCTCGCAGTACAGGGTGTCCAGGGGCCCTGGCACTAGCCCAGCGAGGTGGACTCGTTTTTACCCCATGCTGAGGAATAATGGGAACATTCTGGAAAGAACTTGAGCCCCACTCTCAGGTTTCCACAGTTATTTGTCTGTTGTTACCAAACACTAAAGACTTTAAAAATTCACTGTGGTCATATAGGCAGGAAAAATGACCTCATGCTTGCAACCACAAATCCAAAATGCTCTGGAATCTGTAAGACGAACTGCATTTTAATTAGAAGAGAGAACGAGCAATGAAGACGTTTCTTGGACTTTTTTTTTTTCTTCAAACCCTCCCTGGCTTCCCTTCAGGGCAAAATGTGACAAGTGCCCTAAATCTGATAACAAACACACACTTCTGAAATCATTGTTAGCTTTCCTTAAAAAAAAAAAACACATTAGTTTCCCATTACCAGTAAGAGTTCAAGAATGCGTAGCCTTGAAATGCAGCACATGAGAACACAGAGAGTCAGCCCCATTAAATATTAAAAAGTAAAAATGGAGCTCTCAACCCATTTTCCTCTCTACTTAGAAGGTTTTTTTTTTTTTAATTGTATCAGGTGCTCAGAACCTTGAACCTGGCATTACTAAAAAGGCTTGTAGTTTATCCCTAAAAACCTAGTCACTGGTTATTGTCCATGTATTGTTCTCAACCATTGGGTCAAGCTTCCCAACTGATGATGAAGTTCCTAACAGTGGAGAGCAATAACACAGCGTCAGTTAGCTACTGCATCCTGTGGTTTGTAAATAGAAACTGTTGGCCTTTGACACAGTAGCTACTTAATAAAAAGGCAAGGAAAGGAAACAAGATGAGGGAACTTTTACATGTTATGTATATATTATATGGCTTCCTATATGTATATATTATAAGGCACACACTTTCCTGAGAGCCTTATATATATTGTCTCATGCAGTACTCTCAACGTGCCAGTGTGATTTTTTTTTATCCCACTTTATAGGTAAGCACACTGAAAGCTAGAAAAAGTAATTACGTGTAAGTTATAATTCAGCTAAAACTAGAATATGCAGTTGAAAATTAAAGGATAAAACACTCTTTCTGTAAAGAGCCAGAAAGTAAATATTTTGAACTCTATGGACCATGAGGTCTCTGCCAGGATCCCCTAACTCTGCCATTGTACCATGAAGACATTCACAGATAAAATGTAAACAAAACATATGGCTGTGATCCAATAAAAATTAGGTATGAAAACAATCTTTGGGATAGATTTGGTCTGCAGGTCATATTTTGTTGAAACCTGGCTTAAGGCAATGCTTCTCAAACTATCTGTGACAAATTACCAGCCAACTTTTCCTTTAATTTCTGGTATATCATAATTGATACTTTTGTAAAATACAATAAAATGAATTAACAGAGAATGAAATTTAAAAAGGAAATATTTTTTTAAATTTGTTATTGGATTCAATGGACATAAAATTACTGCATCAAACTGTGCCAAAAGTTCATAAACACTCTCAATTTCTGTGCTTAACATGAGTCACTAATGAATAATCCATGGAATGACACCATTCTGTGAATGACACTTTGAGTAGCTGTCCTTTAAGAAGATGTTTAAGGACGTCCCTGGCAGCACAGTGGTTAAGACTTCTCACTTTCACTGCAGGGGGTGTGGGTTCAATCCCTGGTTGGGGAACTAGGATCTCACGTATGGTGTGGCCAAAAACACGAAGAAGTAAGATGTTTGTTTATTTGATATTTATTCATTTGGCTGTGCCAGGTCTTAGCTGTAGCATATGGGAACTTTAGTTATGGCATGAGAATCTTAGTTGTGGCATGTGAAATCTAGGTGCCAGACCAGGGACTGAACCTTGTTCCTCTGCCTGGGAGCGAAGAGTCTTAGCTGCTGGACCACCAGGGAAGTCCCATAAGATGTTTATTACTTCACCTAACAGTTAATGTAGAGGTTGGCAGGTTTGACAGCTTAACTATGTTATCAAGGACCCAGATTTTTTCCACCCCTCATTTTGTGATCCTTGACATTCCTCTCTCTTTCTGATTCAAGATGGTAGCTACAGTCATCATTGCATTCTCATATAGCAATGTCCCAAAGCAGGAAGGAAGGAGGAGAGGCAAACAGCTTTCCACATGTGCTACTATCTCTTTCATTAGGCAGGATAAACTTCCTCAAGCAGCAGTCTTCTCCGATATTTGTTTGGCTGTGGGTCACATAATTCATACCTATACCAGTCTCTAGGAAAGTTTAATAGGAATCCCATGGTTGGCTTAGCCCAACTGTGATTTGTCCCCTCAGACCGGATCCAGAGCCACCCGATCAAATTAGGATTCTGTGAACCAAAGAGGATGTCAGCTCTAGGAATGTGCTTAAGGGAACCTAGCTATATGTTTAAGATTTGGGCTGGCAATCTTGATCTGCTCAACCCCCAAACAGTGCTTCATTCATTCCTGTCGTTTATCCCAGTGAAAGAATTCTCCTACTGTGGTTCTGCTTTATGATCTGTATACATTTAATCATTTGTGTGGAGCTTTCCAATACTTTGGCCACCTCATGCGAAGAGTTGACTCATTGGAAAAGACCCTAATGCTTGGAAGGATTGGGGGCAGGAGGATAAGGGGATGACAGAGGATGAGATGGCTGGATGCCATCACTGACTCATTGGACATGAGTTTGGGTAAACTCCGGGAGTTGGTGATGGACAGGGAGGCCTGGCGTGCTGTGATTCATGGGGTCACAAAGAGTCGGACACGACTGAGTGACTGAACTGAACTGAACTTAAAAATTATAGTGTGCTTCCACGTGCATTACACAATTTTAATGTCAGTGCTTCCATGTTGATACCAATAGTATGCCAGAGGATGGAATTTAAGCCCGGGGATGATGACCATACAACAAAAAGAAGCAACATCAGGACACTGGCTTCCAACAATCTTCACTGAGTTTGTCCCAAGGTATTTGACCATTGGTTCCACACTTATTAATCAGCAACAACAAAGCAACAGCCAGCCAATCTAGGCAAAAGGTCAACTGATTGTGATGAATGGACTGGTTGGGTCAACAGAAATGATCCATCTTTTATCATGTTGCTGTAGATGGTGTCCTATAAGGTGACCAAGAGTCCTGATTTATCGGGGACTGACGGTTTTCCTCAGATGCAGGACTTGCAGTTGTAAAACCAGGACAGACCTAGTTTTTAATTTTCAAACGGAAGTCCCAGGAAAATTGGGATAATTTGGTCACTCTAGTTTCTGGCCTCTATCTACTATCAAAATGTGCTTCTGTGCATTAGTTGCTGTACTAAGTTCACAGGCCCCTAAGTTTTCCTAGCAAATCAATAAGCAATATGTCTAGCTTTCTCTCGTGAATGATATTTTTTCCTGTAATTAAAAAATCTAAATTAAGAGAACCACATGTATATTTTAAATGCTCTTTGCTTCTTCCACTGTTGAAGATTTCCCTGGGAAATTTTTAGAAATATTTTTCCTTGATTGTGAAGAAAGGCATACAGGAAGACCTTGTAAACTTTTGTTTCCACTTTTTTTTTTGTCTGCTCCCAAGCCCAACAAAGGTCCATGGCAGCAGGTCTCAGAACTCACCCGTGAAGCTCTTTGTATTTAAAGATACTTCAACCTCTTCACTGGTTATGCACTGTTGGTCTTACCTGTCTATTAGATATTGTGTAGGACCCTTTAAAAAGTTAAACTTTCTGGATCCTGTACAATGCCTATATTGGGAGTTAGGTATGGATGAGGAATGTGGAGTGGGTTTGGGCCCAGGGACTTTTATTGATGCTTTTCATAAAGTTCCCCAGGTATTTCTAACATAACCACTGCCAGCCTTAGAAGCAACTGGCTAGAATATGTCACTCAACCTGAGTGACAACTAAAATTGTAGTTGTACTATTAAAAAAAACCTTACAAAATTGCAAAATTGCTCATCTTTGCCTTTCTTCCCTTCTCTCTCTTTTTCTCCCTTTCTTCTTCCTTTTCTTCAATGGTAGCAATTTATGTGAACATTGAGGGCAATTTAAAGCAATGTTCATGGAATGAAACTTAGATCTTTGAAGTGAATTAAAATGTAACTTCTGAAAATTCAGAAGGCTGTTTGCCATCTAAAGGAATGTGAGGCTCCAACAGAAGCTCGGAAGAAAGAGATCTCTGGGTTTATTCCTAGCCAGGGACGTACCAGGCTGTGTTACTTTTCCCCTATCATCATCTGTGTGGTCTACTTCTCATGCCTTCGTGGTCCACATCCATTGAGAAGCAGTGGACAGAGGCACATTTGATTTACATTGCTTTTAGACCACCGGTCTCTTGGCTAAGTCAGACCACAGAGATGAGAAATCACAGCCTAGCTTCCTGTAATATGACAAAAGCAAGCTGCATAGCAGTAAATGTTCTCATTAGGACCTCTTTAACTGCTCAGACTGATTCTATTTTTTCAGCCACCAGAATAGTTAATACAGTGTGTGGGACAACATGATTTCCATTGGGGCACAATCAAAAAGGAAGCTACTTTCCGTACTTTCTTTAATCTCTTTCCTTACATCAACCTGAAGCAGAGTAGAGGTCCCCCTGGGATTCCTGTTCATCAGCCCTTCCTCCTACAAAAGGGAGATTTTGCCTCGACAGTTCCAAAGAGTCTCAATTCAAAGGTAAAACAATTAGTACACATTAATCATCACAAGGATGGTACTAAAAGCATAATCCTCTTAGAACTGGAACAAATTAAATTGAAAGTAGCAGTATAAAATCAAGCAGCAAAAGACCACACTAATGCAAGAAAGATGAGAGGACATTACTCTGAAATCCCAAATGTCACTGCCAAAGAGGGCGCCCAAGCATCTTCATCTCTGGTCTTGACACCAAATTTACCCTGCCTTCTTCAGTTGCCTGTAAAGCCCAAATGCTCTCCATACTAGGGCCACATAACCATCTTCTCACAAATCTAGAAGTGTTGTGAACACCTGCAGGCTACAGTTACATAGTCTGACATCTGATGTATTTTCCAAATGTGGAAGCTTGCCCGTAAAGCCTGGAATAGACCACCAAGGATTTCTCCAGGAAGGTGGGGGAAAAAAAGAAGCCTCCTTTTCTACAAAGGAGGATCCTCACTGACATTTCCAAATGAGGTCAGCCCTGGGTGAATGTTTGGTGTAAACAAGGAACGTTAGCTTCCTTTACACCTGACCCTAGGACCCCTTCTTCCCTCTTTTCTCTTTTCTGAGCTTCATTGTTGAGGTGAGAGCTGTCTGGGAAGAGAAGCCATGTAATGCAAGAGGTAATACTGCTGGCATGCCCTGTGGCAGGTAGAAGGCATGAATGATAGATGGGTCCTTCCTTCATGGAAGGATAGACTATGCTGATGATAGATATACCCAGAATCCAGGTAAGGGTTCAAAGGTATCTTTCATCCTTCCTCAAGCTGCCCTTCCTGGGCCCCTGAATGTTCCTCTTTGACCTCCTTCATGCTTTCTATCCTTTTTATACTCTCTCAGGTTCCCAGCCATGTCCCTGTGTCCCTTGTCCCGTTTCATCAGTATCTTTCTTCTCTAGCCAATAAGGCTAGTTTGCTCCAGATCCTCAGCATATCAGAGTAATAACCGTACACCAGTAAACTCACGAGCTTCTCTCTTACTCTTTTGTAGCACAACTGATTATATTAGAAAAAAAAAAATCCCTCCCACCAAAAATGAGATAAAGAGGACCTGAAGGAAGGAAGAGATCAGAGAATCCATTCTGCCACCAAAGATGTGTGGAACTTGCTGTTTTATTCCACACTAGAAGAGAATTAAAAGAGAGAGGACAGTACTTAAAATCAGGAATTATGAGTGGACTTTTCATACTAGTGCGGGGACTACTAGAGGTAGATGTATGTTCTCAGAGTACATATATCCCTGCTAATCAAGTTGGAATCTCTTCCAGGTATAATCAGACTTCTTAGGAACCTGGTTTATAAGTTCAGTTCTTTAATTTATTCTTGAAGCTCATACTACTGATTAATGGCCCAAGATTTTAAACTGTCTGTTTTTGTTCTCACCTTTCCCCTTTTTTTCTGCTCAGTATATCACTACTAGAAACAGATATCATGATGCTAGGAAGAAGGCCAATAGTCATTGGCCCGAGTTGAGACTCTTGCTTGCAAGCTCCCCAGAGTCCTCCTAGGGCAGTGCTGTGTGTCTGTCGGACATATTAAGGATGTGTTTGGTTTACCCGCCCATGGCAGAGTTTAAGTCATGTGATTATAAACTTTGTGCCATTTCCAAAATGGAAAATATTCAGCTTTTGATGAGATTATTAGCTTTCCTCCTGTCCGGGTCCAACAAATGAAAACCAGATTTGCATGAATAAATAACAATCAAGCGCTGAAATGATTTATTTAGTGAAGTTACTGTTTTGGAAACTAAGTCGATGTGTCATGTCAAGATCCAATCTGCCCTTCACTCACATGGCAAAGGAGACTTCTCCAGGGTCTACTAGAAAAAAAAAATGTTGGAATCCTATTAATAGTTGACTCCCACTATGTGAGAATTACAGTGGAATCCAGCTATGAGAACAAAAGCTCAAAATAATGTTTCTGAGAACATCCTGATAGTGGTGTGTGCTATTTCTTATTGTATTCAAGACACCATGAATAACTCTCCCCCAGAAGGAAAGGAAACAAAGCAAAGGGCAACATATTTTCCCACTGTGTGAATTTCCTTCCTCCAGGAGAAATAGTTAGAATTGGAAGACAAACGCTATGGTCATTACATGTCAGAATGTTGACATGATGACAGCTTCAAAGGTGTGTTAGGCTACACTAATGCGTGTTCTTTTTTAAAAAGACAATAGGAATTAAAAATCATGCACTGCATCAAAGCCTTCTAACTCTACTGAGACAAGTCTGTGGAAAACTCAAACCAAGATGTTGGGCTATTTTCGCATAAATTATTTGGAAGGTTTGGTGCATGAGGACTGCATTGTCTAGAATGCTCTGTAGGTGACATACAATTCTGATCTGGGTAATCTGATCATCTGTATCAGAGCTGATGACTACAGCTACCACAGAACCATCTGCAGCTAATTCAAGTTATTCTCCTGGCATTAAACCAAGGCTCGTAAATTGAATCAGTTCTCTAAATGCTCAGGGACCTCAGTATATAGTGGGCTTAGACAGTTGGTGGTACCAACCTGGAGACCAACTGAGATACAAAGACCAGAGGTCAGGGTGGACTAGAGGGGAGGGCTGTGCATTAGACCAAATCCCAGCTCTGTTATTTACCAGATGAATGGCTTTGAGATAAATTGTTTAATTTCTTTGAGCCCTTGTTTCTTTATTTACAAAATGGGAACAGTATTATCTAACTTGCAGGGGTATTGAGAAAAGCAGAGACATTGCCTGTGAGGTTCTTGGCACAAATAGGGTGTGTACTGTGTTTATTTGTTTATATTTATTTACTTACTATAGTACTTAATGTGTCTCTGTAGCAGAGACTCTTAACTTGGGGATTTAAAGACATAAAGGACCTAAACTCTACCTGCTCCACTGAAATTATATGCAAAATATCATGCACATGTGCATTTCCTGAAGGCTAAAGTTCATAGCTTTCATAATATTCTCAAAGGGGTCTGTGAGCAAAAGAAACAATAAAGCCAACTACTTTCTGATTTGGCTTCATCTATGTGGTGATCCCACAGCTCAGAATAAAAAGAAGTTTGTAATTTGTGATTCTTTTGTTGTTATATGTATAGTGTACCTAGTCATTCTCTCTCCAGTGTAAAGCAAAGTTCTATGTGTGTATGGGTATGTGGGTGTTCACATGGAAATGCATGCTTGTGGGTTTAGGGAATGCTAATTTTATAATGAACCACAAGTTTATTGAGAAAAGACAGAACAATTGTGAGACCAAAGAAGTTGATGACAGATGTGCACATGGGCTGGTGTGTGGGATGCTGTGGGAAGAACACCAAGGAAGGAAGCGGGGAACGGAGAGCCTGAAGGAAGAGAACAGAGCTGGGGCAAGGCTGAGAGCCCACTGGGGTTCATTTTGTTGGGGACTCGGCAGACACAAGACCCCACTGGACTTGTGGGAGGGTTGCTGCTGGGAGCAGTGTATATGATCCTGTGCCAGGTATGGAGAGGGCTTGCAAGGAATCAGCAGGAAAGAGTGTGCGGTGTCATTAAAGGAAATACTGCAATGTGTTCTGGAAGAAAGAAATATATTTCAGTTCAGTTCAGTCCAGTCCCTCAGTCATGTCCGACTCTTTGTGACCTGATGGACTGCAGCGCACCAGGCTTCCCTTTCCAGCACCAACTCTCGGAGCTTACTCAAACTCATATCCATAGAGTCGGTGATGCCATCCAACCAACTCATCCTCTGTTGTCCCCTTCTCCTCCTGCCTTCAATCTTTCCTACCATCAGGGTCTTTTCCAATATATTTCAAGGTAGAGGCAAATTATATAAAATAGATCAAATAAGTTATAATCTGGTAAGCAAAAGATTCACAGAGACCTAGGCAGATGCAAAGAAAAATTCATAGACCTGTTGCTTCCTCATTCAGCTGGTATCCCTTTGCCCAGATCTAGTGATTCACTTCACCCCAGGGCAGGCTGGTATTTGTACACACATATACCTATATTCATACAAATGTGTGTGTGTTTTACTCAAGCTCTTGACCGAGCTTCTCCCCCACAGGACATAGCTATGTGTATACGCGTGCACATATATAAACACATTAGCAAACATGCCTTAATGTTGACTATTTGCTAGGAACTGTGCTAAGAGTTTAAAGTTCATTCCTATTTAATCCTTAAAGCAACCCTATGAGAAAGGTGTTTTTATTGGTTTCCATTTTACAGATGAATAAACCAAGGCTTCCTAAGGGTGAAGTGATTTTTCCAAGATCATGAATTAAGTTGTTAAGCTGGAACTTCAATTAAAAAGATTTGAGGCTGGAGACTGTAATATAAGTTATATTCCTAAGGCAGATGGCATCAATTTACAAAATACTAGGGCAGTGATTTAAACAGAAGAAGAGCCAGGGACTCAGGTTTGACGCTGCTTCTGAGTCTCATGGAGCTGTTTCATAATACTCCCCAATGTGGATGTATGACATCTTAACCTTGTACTGTGCTCGGCCGTGTTTTATTACTTCTCTGTACACCAGGCAATAGAACTCTAAACAGAGAGGAGAGGTCAGCTTAAGAAAGGAGCATAAAACTGTTGAGAACCCTTTTATTTTTTTCTACACCAGTCCCACAGGTCTGAGAAAGTCAAGGACTTGATATTTACCATTCATTGGCTTGACACAAATGGAAATCCACACTCAGAAGCCACAAAAAGCTAAGAAAATGAAGTTCACCACCTCCCAGCAGTCCTGGTCATGCAGAAAGGACATGCTGGAGGTGATCTTTTATGGCTGCTGGTTAGTTCCTCATGAGCAGTGTCAGGCTAGGAACCAGCAGGGAGAAAGGGTCCCTTCTGTTATGAGCTTGGAGAGTGTCTTGACCTTCACAGATGTCTTGTGTATTGTCTATCTCTGAAGATTAGAATTTTGGTGAAGTTTCTCAAAGGTCACTGAGGCTTCTGAATTCCTAACAATTCATCAAGTACTGCACACTCTTCTGCCTCAATTGTTTGCATCACCTTTCTTCTCTGCAACCCCTGCAGCTTACTTCTTCCTCCATATTGCACCTCTATCTTTCACTCTCCCAACCACATTAAGTCTGAGATTGAATAACACTGACCTGGCAATACACAGCCAGATTTCTGCTGCTTGAATACAGCTCCTGAGGTATTTGGGGCTTACTTGAAGAAACAGGGACATTACAACGCATTAGTAAGGATGGATGTGAGTAGCCATACGCATGCAATTTTCTGTTGACTTCTCTGCTGAGGTTTTGGTTATACTTTGAGGATATCATTGAATTCAGGAAAAAAATCAATGACAGATTAAATTCATAGTAAATGTGTGTATTTTGTTTGTTTATGTGGCCAACATGTATTCTCCACCATTCCTAGGTATAGAAGTTTCTGGAAATTACTCATGCCTGTCATCTTCATTACTATAGTCCCAGCTCCTATCGTGTAGTTGGTACTCCATAAATATTTGTTGAAGAAATGAATAAATGGCAAAATGTGAATTTGAATCCCTAGCCAGATGGCCTTATTCATCTTGAGCCCCTAGTTCCTAACATAGTACACATTTGTGATCAGTCTAAACAATTAACATGAGCTTTCCTGCAAATTCTGGGTAGAAGGGCTGTGGTGTGCCATAAGTCATAAAGAGGAGGAGCCCAAAGCTAAGCTTCCCTTTGCAGGGTCACACTAAGGCAACAGATGAGGGGAAGTATTTGGGGAGAATCAGTCATCTCTGGTCTTTGGGATCCCAGAATTACCTGTTCCTTGGTTCACCAAGATTTTACTAGGACCCCTACCTGGAACTTGACCTCTGCTGTACAATGAAATCTTATCCATGGACCCACTTCTACCTTTGATCCTAGGAGATATTTCCATTTTAATAGCACCTTTGCCAACACAGGACTTTCATCCATAGAAGAAGCCTTAATAGTGGGCACAAGGCAATGGCACCCCACTCCAGCACTCTTGCCTGGAAAATCCCATGGATGGAGAAGCCTGGTAGGCTGCAGTCCATGGGGTCGCAAAGAGTTGGACACGACTGAGTGACTTCACTTTCACTTTTCACTCTCATGCATTGGAGAAGGAAATGGCAACCCACTCCAGTGTTCTTGCCTGGAGAATCCCAGGGACGGGGGAGCCTGGTGGGCTACCGTCTATGGGGTCGCACAGAGTTGGACATGACTGAAGCGACTTAGCAGCAGCAGAAGCAAGAACAGAACAGGCCCACAGGGGAGATATTTAGAAGCAGGTGTTTATTTTTTGTTTTTACTCAAGTTCTATCATTTTAGCATCATCTTGCTCTATCTCCACAAAAAGGGAGTCATTTCCTCAATTCCTTTAGTGGTATTTCCTCTTTTTGAGGGAGAAGGAAACTCTCAGGGAAGAAATCAGATCAGCCTAACGGAAAAAAATTAGGCTCTTAAAGAACCCTTAAGCTCCTCCCTCACATCCCTTCCACCACCATTTCGAATCAGTGTTCTTGGTAACCACTTTAGAAGAGTTCCACCTCCCTTATGATTTTTTTATTAGGAAAAGCAATCCCACTTAAAAAAAAGGAGGCATTGCAGCTAGCGTATTTGGAGACTATATTTTATTTATTGATTTAAAAAAACAAGATTTTTTTTGAATTTGTATTTATGTGGTATCAGCCCTTGGATAAAATATGACAATGTATGCATAGTATAAATGAGTGAAATTCTCCATGTACAGTATGGTAATCAATGATGTATGAAAAATGTTGCATGTACTTTTCCTTTATATAATAATAATTACCATACCAGTTCCTTCATATGTATATGATGCTGGATATCCTCTTATGTGGGTCTGAAAGGAGCCCTGGATCAAGAGTCAGGAGCTCTAAGGTTTAATCTTGACTGTTTCTATCTTTCCCTTGGGCAAATCAATTAAGTTTTTCTAAACCTTAGCTTCCTAGTTTTTAGAAGGATATTATTATAGTTTATGGAATAAAAGCTCTGGAGCTTGACAGTCTTAGATTCCAGCTAGATTCTTATAAACTACACAATTCAATTCATTTCTCTTCTCTGATCCCTTTATAGAGATAATATCAGCACTTACCTAACAAGTTTACATATTAAGATATATAATCTATGGACTCCTGCCTCAAAGTTGACTGTAATAGGAATATGGCAGGTAAAAAATGCCATTGAAATAACCAGGAAAAACGAATAAATTACAAAAATCAACTTGTCAAAGCAAAACACAGCTATGGGAGCAACAAGAACTAGATAAAAACCCAGAGAATAAAGATTCCTTAATAGGAAATCCAATGGTCCTTGGCAATTTTCTTAACTGGAGGCATTTGCAAATTGTAACATTGGCTTAACTGCTGCTGCTGCTGCTAAGTCGCTTCAGTTGTGTCCGATTCTGTGCGACCCCATAGACGACAGCCCACCAGGCTCCCCTGTCCCTGAGATTCTCCAGGCAAGAATACTGGAGTGGGTTGCCATTGCCTTCTCTGAATATTGGCCTAGGGATTGGACTTAAATCATATGGAGGGATGTTATGGAGGAAAGATAAATTAGGAGAGGTTTTGGCAGTCAAGATCAGGCATGATAAACTTATTTGTAAATTATTTGTGATTTCATTCCATTGCTGGATTAATGTTTATGTTTACTTAAATGTGATACAAATCTACTGCTTCACATTTCTTTATACCTCTTAAATACCATGTTGTATCTACACATCTTTCAATATTTCATTTTCAGCCACTTCATTCATTTCAATTATTTCAAAATATTGAAGCCCCAAGCACAGGGAAACATGCTGAGTTCTAAGAGTATAGGTGAGACTTGAGGGGCTGGGGAGAAAGAAGTGAAAACTCGCACACTCTTGCAGTGCCTGTAGTGTGAGCAATTGTCTTAATCCATCTGTGCATCAGGGGATTCCCAGAAATTGGACTTTTAGGTTTAAAACTAGGAGAGTTCCAGGAAAACCAGATTGAACTGGTCACCCTAGGTGTTTAGGAGGAAACATCCCACTGTAGGGAATGGGGGACTGACTGCAAAAAAAAAAACAACAAAAAACATAATAACACAATTTTTCTCTTTCCTCAAGACATTTGCCAAATATGTAACTTCTATAAGATATGGAGCCAAAGAATTAACTTCAAAGTTTTACACTTTCATAGTTGAGGAGATTCATCAGTTTTCCCAAACAAAACTTCAGAAGGGCCATGCCAGAGGAACCAAAGATGCAAGTGTTGCTGTTGTTTAGCTGCTAAGTTACGTCCAACTCTTTTGTGACCCCATGGACTGCAGCCCACCAGGCTCCTCTTCCATGCGATTTCCCAGGCAAGAATACTGGAATGAATTGCCATTTCCTTCTCCAGGGGATCTTCCCAACTCAGGGATTGAACCTGTCTCCTATTTCTCCTGCAGGTGGATTCTTTACCACTGAAGCACCAGGGAAGCCCCAAACCTTACCTTAAAAGTGCAACTCAGTCATAATCCAATCAACCCATGATAGGATTATACTGATCAGCTCCTCACTGTCTAAGGGAGGAAAGGGGAACCCCTATTGGTAGAAAGTAAAATATAATGAATCTATGGTGCTTTTATCTCAGTGTTCAGCATAGAATAAAAATGACAAGACACAAAAGAGGAAAATTTGTGCAATAATCAAGGGAAAAAAAACAGCTAATAGAAACAGACCTGCAGATAAGATATTGAAAATTACAGACAAGAAGTTTAAAATGACTATGATAAATGTTCTAAGGAAAATTGACAGATGAAAAAAATGAAAAATTTTAGAATTTCAATTAAGAATTATATGAAAATAATTAAGTAGTCTAGAAATACAAACACAACATTCAAACTGGAGTCTGGATATAGCAGAATATGTAACTAGTAAATACAAAAACTGATTAATGATGGTATTCAAATTGAAATGTAAAGAGAGAAAAAGAATGGAAAGTACAAGAACCATATGCAAAACAATGAAAAGATTATATGCAGTTAGTATTCCAGGAGAGAAAACAACAAGGCAGAAACAAATATTTAAGCAGAGTATATTCAAATATTTTGAAAATTGATGAAAACTATTAAGTTACAGATTCAGAAAGCTTGATGCACTTTAAGAAGATAAAAGCAGAACAAACTACATAGGCATATCTTATTTAATCTGTCAGAAGTTAAAAGAAAAAAAACCTTAAAACAGCCAGATGAAAAAGACACATTATTTTCAAAGAAGAAGTGATAACTTTCTACTAGATGTTATTGGAGTCAGAAGATAATGGAATTACATTGATAAAGTGGTGAGAGGAAAAAACTTCCAATCAGTATTTCTATAACCAGTAAAAATACTCTTTTATAATAAGTGATAAGGAGAACTTTTTAGACAAAGTATGAAATTGTTAATTGCAAACAAGTAGGCATTGCAAGAACTACTGTAGGGAATTCTTCAGGGTGGAGAAAAGTTTTCCCTAGTGGAAGCTGGAAGAAATGAAGAGCACCATAAATGGTAAATAGATGAGTAAATATAAACGAATAGTATTTTAAACAACAATAATAAAACTGTTAAGGAGTTCATAACAGCATAGAAGTAAAAGGACATGTCAACAGTAGCAAAGAGGATGCAAGGGCAAAAAAGTGATGAAGCTAATGTTTTGTTGTTGTTGTTATTCAGGAAGTGGAAAAAGTACTAACTTAACGTAGACTGTTAAATTCAGGGTTGCGTATTGAAATCTTTAGGATAATTACTAAAAAATAAAATACAAGAATATAGAACTAAAAAGCTAGTAGAGAAAAAATGAGTATAAGCATACTTGAGGAATTCAAAACAAGGAAGGAAAGCAGGAATAAAGAAATAAAAATATGTGAAAAATAGAAAACTAAAAGTGTCAAAATTACAAACAAGGTAAATTCTTTTAAAAATTGAATTTTTAAAGACTTGTCTATGTGCCATTTATAAGAGACATAAGTTAAATATAAAATCAGTTGGGTTGAAAATAAAAGGATGAAAAGAAGATGCATCGTGAAAATGATAACAAAGAAAAGCACAGAGCATGGCACATAGACAAACACTATTTGATAAAAGAATGGAGGATGGAAGGAGGGAGGAAGGAGTAATACAGGAAATGGGTTGAGGAATAGTAAAGTAGAAGCAGGGGCCAGTTTAGATACAGTGAATTTTTAGGTAAAAAGAAAATGATGGTATGGAATAGGTGGAATAGGTGGATGCAGCAAAGATAGGGTGAAGTGTACAGATGTGAGACGTTTTAAGGAGGCAGGCTCAGCATAACTTACTGATGAATTGAGCATCATGACTTGGAAAGAGAAATCATAGTGATTTCCAGTTTCTATTATGAACACCTGGGTGGATGCAGGTACCATTTATTAAGCCAGTTGGGGCGGATTTAAAGAAAGATCTTAAAAGTCTCTAATGGACTTTCCTTCCTTTCTGTAGAGTGAAGTGAACATAATCCAGTCTCTGTTTGAAGACTGAGTAATTTACAGAGGCAAAGCAGAAAATATTTTCCTGGGCTGTAGAGAGAGATGCAAAGTTGTGACACTGAAACAGAACCATTTACAAAGAAAATCACAGTGCTTATTTACTCATTTAGGAGTGAAGTGCTTGTCTTTGATATCAGTTTCTTCTATGATAAATTACCATATTTCATGATTCTAAGATGCAAATATTTTCACAACTTACCATCTCAGAAATTGAAATGTTTTACTAGTCACGGTGCATGCCTGAGAATTACTATTTGTAGCACTGAGGCAGGTAGTTTATTTGGGAATCAGTCTCCCAGGTCAGCAGTGGGTGAGTGAACAGGGAAGGAGAGGATGTTAACGCAAGGTAGTGTTATTGAATGGTCAGGGTTATAGGTGACTTGTAAATCATCCTAGACTTTCTGTGGAGACCTTTGTAAAGTGTTGCTCAGTATCATCTGCCTGAGGACCCTGTCTACTGTTGGTAACAAGTTGCCCCATGGGGCATAAATTCTGCACATCTTCTGTTGCAAATGTGAAAGGATCAAAACTGCAGGTATGTCACACTGCAATGTCAGAGAAATTCAGGGGCGTAAACCAAGCTAGAAATGTGCCAAAGTCTCCACAGAACTGTTGCATGTGAAGTATTTTTCAAAAGGCATCTGTGGTTTATGGTTTAATTGTAATTCTTTCTTTCTTTCTTGGTGTTACCTACAATAATGGCACATCTTACAACTATTGACATCTTAAATGTAATGGAAGATGACAGACTTTTATTCCGTAGGTAGATAGATAGGTTGACCTTGCAAAGGTGAATTTTGTTGAAGTGAGATTTGAATAAACAACATTTGTAAAGCTAAGTTAAGCCATTGGGGATCTTCAAGGCAGAGATGGGGTATATCACTTGCCCTCATTAGAACTGTACGGGTAAGTTTCCACATATAAGAATTTCTCTACCATGGAAAATGTTTTACCTGAAAAGAACAAGTAGAATGATAGAATGGTGATCTGTCATAGGTAACTGGAAGAGAGAAGCAATTTTCATCTTTGTTCCTAAACAATTGAATCCTTTTTTTTCAAATGAAGTTTTTTCTAGAACCCTGTTTATCTGTTTTATAATACATAAAAATGGAGATTTATATACTGATTGAAGCAGAATTTGGGAGTCCCAAGACTCCATAGCTGTATGACTTCTTATGCCCTCTAAGGGGCTTCTGACATTTTCCTATGGAACCTTAGAGTTCCAACAACAGGATTAGGAGCCTGTGATTCATAGGAGATTGCTCACCACAGCCCTCGGGGCTTTTATTTAGTGTCCATTCACTCTTATTTTAGCCACAATTCTAGCAGGTTTAGTTATTTGGTTTCCTAGCTTAAAACAGATTTATAAGCAATAAATTATAGGGAAGGAGAAGCTATTTGAGACCGGCTTGGTGATCTTCACACAGAACAGAAGCTGGAAGCTAGGATTGTTAACAGCAAAATTATAGGAAGCAGCTTTTTTAAAAGGACAGTATTCAGAAATATTTAGCATGTGGACCACAATCTAATCCATGTCAATAGTTTGTGAAGGTGTCAGAGTACTGTGGGAACATGGAGGAAATATTTAGTATTATAGGAGCATAGCAATTCTCTATTTGGTATAATTCTTAAGGTACTGAAGCAAATAATTTGTAATAATTCCCATGAAAAATAGCTTAAATCAAAATGGTTTGATGTATAATGTCAAGTTTCAATTAGGTGGAACAAGTCCATGAGTAGAGTATTTTATTTCTCAAAGTTATTGAAGAAATAAGACATCACTGTATGTATTGGTATTCTTTTATCTCTTAAGTGATAGAAAATCCAACTACAACTAGTATACGGATAAAAAGAATAGTTAAAAGTCAAGGAGCTTCAGATGGGGTTTGATCCATTATCTTACTCATGTTACCAAAGACCTGATTTCTTCTGTTCTCCATTTTGCTTTCCATATTCCCCATAAATCTACCATTTAATGGCTATAGGATGGCTGGTTTCTTCTTCACTCATATCCAACAGGAATAGGGCAGAGGCAGTGAAGAGACAGAGAGGAATTAGTTCTCCTTCCTCAATCGTTAAGAGTCCTCAGTCTGTTTGGAATGACACAGTTAATGTGCCAATCTCTGATAATGACAACTGCAGCAATAGAGATGCGATTTTATTAATTGATTTAGGCCAATCATGATCTACCTCTTGAGCTAAAGATGGTGTTAATTCCCCTAGGCTCCATGGTGACATACATAGAGAAATAAATGCCTGGGGTGGTAACAGACCTTACCCACACCATTGATTCTCAAGGTAGTATTGATCAACTGAACTCTAAGCTCAGTGAAGTCAAGAGTCTCTTTTGTCCATTGAAATAGCACCAGCATGAGTTACAATGCCTACCATCACAGGAACTTAATAAATATTTATAAACGAACAGATGGATATTTTTCATTTGGGGAAAAGTGCACAAGATTTTAATTTTATTTCTGTGTTTCTTGATGCACCCTGGTTTCAGTTGTTGAGGAGCTTTTTGGGGGGGGAGCTTAACAAGAAGTAGGAAGCATCAGGATCAGTACTATTGAACAAGAAACATTTTCTCCAAGATGTTCACACTATTTACAAAACAAAAGAGGATGAAATCATTTAGAATAAGACAAGATGAAGTCAGTCATTTTGATCTATGATTGTGGATATCAAAGAAAGAGAGAATAAGTGAAAGAGAAGGTCAGGGAAAGGAAAGAGTAAGAAAGAACAGAAGAAAAATAAGGAGGGAAGCAAAGAAGAAAGAAGGAAAGGGAATAAGGAAAAAGGGAAGGAAGAAGGAAAGGCGAAAAAAAGAAGGAAGGGAGAGAGCTATATGTAGAATCTGGCTCCAGGGCAAAGGCACTCTGAGATGGTAGTTAATATATCACATGAATTTGATGAGTGTGTGTGTGTGTGTGTATGCATTTCTTTTCCTGATGAAGTAAACATCAAGCCTAGTTTAAGGCTTTAAAATTGACCAAACAGCTATGAGAATGTAGACAGCAAGTTATAAATCACACAGTCACTTGGGTGTGGATAAAAGTCCTGGGCCAAATACCTGAGTGTCCACTTCATAACAGGAATAATAAGGCTATTTGAAAACATGACCCAGACCCCAAGCTATAGTTTTTTGTTGGTTTCCCACCCCCACCTGTCCCACTCGGAGGACTGTCTGACATGTTTATATGCACGTATTGGAATTGTATCGAAAAGGGTAAAAGGAAAAAAACAATTGACTTTCTGACTTTATAGTCTGTCATTAACTTTTAAGGTATTTCATGAAATGAAGTAATAACTTCAAGATCAAGGGCATTTTCCTTTGGGTCTTCATCAATTATTTCACTTTCTCTTGGCAATGGCCTCCACCCACTTCTTCTGAAATATCAACCACCAGGCTGACGGTGCACTGGAAAAACTTACTCTTTGCCTTCCTGAATGCGTGTTTCATGCATTAAATTGTTTTAATCACTTCAGCTTTTACTAGAGTTTGGCAATTGGTACATTGCTGAATTGTGTGTTCCCAATTTAATGCTCTTAGAATGTATTTAAGTAAGTTCCAATGCATTTAGTCATTGCTATTCAAATGAAAGAACCATATTTCAAGGAACAGAGTCCAGGGAGAGAGATGAGGTGAGTAATGGGTAATAAGCAAAAACCATCTATCAAGGCACATTGGGGGCTGAAACAGATGGTGAAGAAATGCCCCCGAGTCTATTCCCCTTGGCCGTGGAGGGCCTACTAGTTTTGTTTCCAGCAAACATACTCTTTGGCTGCTTCCCCACATAGCTTCTGGCTGATCTTTCTTATTTTAAGATCTTGGTGAAGTAGGAAACTCACTTGTTTCTCAGACCTAAGTTCATCTAAAAGTCAGCCCCATGGGGAAGGTAAAAGTCAAGCTTAGGTGCCCCAAGCAGGTGCTGGCACAGTCCTCAACCTCAGGACTGATTTCTGATGGATGTTAGTAGGAATAAACAAAGGGACGGTGGAGTCGAGAGTAAACATTCATAGTAGATGAAGTTTACCCTCTTCTCTCCACTTTTATCACTCATCCTCCAGGTGCTCAGGACATTTTGTGGCCCCATGAATGCCCAAGTTTCAATGCTGGACTTCTATCTTTGAGAAATTTACCCAGCTTCTCAGCTTCCAGATCTTCATGTAGAAAGTGGACAGATTGATAGCAACTTTTCAAAAATGATGTGTAGCTTACCCAAGATAATGATGTGCTTTCCATTCCGCATGCTCCCTACGCTAGTCTTCTTTGCAGAATCAGGGGTGCTAACAGTGAGTCAAAAAGGTATCACAACTAGGTGTCTAGGACTTAAAATTTGAAAACTAACCCTTCAGGCAATTCAATAATTGGTATTGTATCAGCAATGTGCATCATCCAGAGCAATCCTGTTTCTAGGAGTTTATCCTAAGGAGGCGTTCACCTAAGTATGCAAGGTACACATGTAAGTATCCACATCACATTATCATTTATAATGGCAAAAAAGTACAAAGCACCTAGATGACCATCAAAAGGGTACTGGTTAAATAAGTTACGTTCATAGGATGACCTAATAATCAACCTCCAAAAATGATGTGCTAACTAACTCTTTAACAATATGAACATTTGTCCGTGTCACCATTTCAAAATAAAGAATGGGTTTATATATCAACATGTATAGTGTGATTGCATATATGAATGTATGTATCCACAGCTGTACCCATACTGCCTGGAAAATCCCGTGGACAGAGGCCATACTTCACAGCTATGCAAAATCAGGTGGCTATAGAGAGATATCTGGAAGGATGTTGAATAAGATTTTAGCATTGTTTTATATGAGCAGTGACAGCTGAGTAAATTTCCTTTTCTTATACTTTTCTGCTAAGTTGCTGCTGCTAAGTCGCTTCAGTCGTGTCCAACTCTGTGCAACCCCATAGACGGCAGCCCACCAGGCTCCGCCATCCCTGGGATTCTCCAGGCAAGAATACTGGAGTGGGTTGCCATTTCCTTCTCCAGTGTATGAAGGGGAAAAGTGAAAGTGAAGTCGCTCAGTCGTATCTGACTCTTAGCGACCCCATGGGCTGCAGCCTACCAGGCTCCTCTGTCCATGGGATTCTTCAGGCAAGAGTACTGGAGTGGGATGCCATTGCCTTCTCCGATACTTTTCTACCTTATGTGATTTTTTTAAAAAAAAAAAACCTATGCCATATTTATCTAAAACACTAAAACTACATGTTCCCTGAAAATTTTTGTGCCAGTTTGAAACCCTGAGCATGGATATTTCTATCTCAGTCTGTGCTGAACTGTACCTCACCTGCTCTTTCATGCTATAATTACCCAAGTAGTTGATTATTTTCCCACTACACTGAAATCTCCTTTAAAATCAGAATTTCACCTTCATCCCAATCCCCTGTGCCATGTATCATTGCAATAACTTATACTTAGTGAATGGTTTTAATTCTTTAATCTAGAAGGCTGGTGATCTGGAAGCTATTCCACATTCTGGCATTGGCTGGCAGTGAGGCATGGTCAACACTTTTTCCTGAGATGGCTCATCCTAAAGCAAACCTGGGATGATCTTGAAGGTTCCTTCTACTCCTAACCTTGTCATTCTGAAACTGAACTTGTTTAACCCTCCCAAAGCAAATGAATAAAAAAGATAACATACATTGATCAGCTTTATAGGGTCTAAAATGCTATGAAATGTGGGATTAAAATTTTAAAAACCCAATACCGATGAGAATAATAGTGACCCACTGAACATTGATGCTAACACAGAGCAAATTCTAGTCAAAGCTAAATAATTTTCTATTGCCCTTCCTCTCTCCCTGCCCTCACCTCTGGGCCTTAATTCCTTGTGGAGTTAACAGTGATACTGAGTTTGTGGATAAAAGCAGAACCTGACCTGGATTTGTTCCACATTGCCCATGCCCTAGATTGAAACGTTAAAGGATTTAGAATAAAAAAAAAAAAAAAAGTTGCATTTTCAGTAACAGCTTCCCAGTGACAGGGGAATTAATGTCAGCCAGGCAGTGATTTCCCAGTGGTTGGGTTTGTAGCAAAAGTCTTCAACTTTTATGTGTGGCCTGTTTGAAGTTGAAAATTGTTGTTAGACTCTCCAAAGTTGTTTGAGGTGTCATTCATCCTTCCCTTTTGTGTTGGGGCGAGGATGTGAAGCACAGCGGCTGGGAATAGTTCTGTGACTACCACCCCCCAAGGCAGGTCTCTGCCAGGGCCCAGTTGAGCCCATCTCCCAGGGAATTCAAAGCTTTCAGCGCAATGCAGCTCGGCATCCGTCTGCAGCCTTATCACCCACTACTCCCTTGCAGGAACTTTCCAGTCCAGAAAGAGGGGAGGATCTCATGGCCCCAAGAATGTGTCATGCAAATGTACATCTCTAGCAGTTTTATTCAACATACTATTTGCCCTCCTAGGATATTGTGTTTTGTTTTATTTCTTTTTTCCCAAGGAGGCAACAGCACACGGTAATAATAAAAATAGCATAGCAATAATAGTAGAACTGGCAGCTAATGTCTTATTTGGTGCTGATTGTAGCCCAGACCCTTCACATAAGGTGATCTGTTTTGATTGTCTCAATTATTCCATCAGCTGAATATAAATATCACCATTTTATGGATGAGGCAACCGAGGCTCCAAGCTTAAGTGAATTAACCGAGGCCACACAGTTTATGAGTTGGGATTTGCATTCTTGATTCTGATTCTAAAATCTGTGCTGCTGGTTATTATCAACACCTAGGAAGACACAGTCTTGGAAGCAGAGAAAGCTACCTTCTAGCTGTGCCTCTGGCACTCACTGATTGTGTGATATTGATCAGATACCTCCTTTACCTATAAAGTGGGGGTGATACTGTTTCCCTTGCAGGGTTGCTGAGAGAATCAGAGTTAATATTTCTCAGATCCCTAACCAATGAATGGTAGCCACTGTCACTGACCTTTCTTCATTTTCATTCTAATCATTTTTCTGGATCATGCCCTATTGTCCATTTCTGGCTACCTGAGCCCAGGGTGATGGCTGATTCCTCCTGACCTTGCATTACTCAGTAGAGGTTTTGTGTTCATCCCCAGGAGAGACAAAAGAGGGATATGAGAAGTCCAGAGATCTACAGCTTAGGTGTTCCTCTGCTAATAAGCCTGGAAGAACCGTACCAACCAACCAAATTTGTGGGCCTAAATAGACTGGGAGACACGGCATTCCACACAGACATCTACCAGTGTGAAATAGGGTAGCAATTCACTTCATGGACTTTGGAGTTAAGAATTTAAATTGCAGCTCTTTGAATGCTCCAGGTGAAACAAATGGCTATTACTGTAAGACAGTGTACCCGGTGCTCATTTTATTACTCTGCTAGCTTGACATTTTTTGGCTGCATTGATCTTTGCTGTGCACAGGCTTTCTCTAGAAGTAGTGAGCAGGGGCTACTCTCTAGTTGTGGTGCACAGGCTTCTCATTGCAGTGGCTTCTCATTGCAGAGCATGGGCTCTAGGGCACACAGGCTTCAGTAGTTGTGGCTCATGGGTGCTAGAGCCATAGACTTAGTAGTAGCACACAGGCTTTAGCTGCTCCACAGCATATGGGATCTTCCTGAAACGGGGATCAAACCCATGTACCCTGCATCGGCAGGTAGATTCTTAACCACTGGACCACCAGGGAAGTCCCTAGTTTGACATTCTTTGTAATTATAGAGACTGGGAAGCTAACAACAGCATTGTCCAGACTCCATTCTGAGCAATGGGAGGTGGTGGCTGTGGCCAGCAAGAGCAGATCTTCATCTGAAGGAGGCCTCTGTCCAGCCCATACAGCCGCAGTCCCATTTCCAGTGTCCAGTCCCTAGAGTCAGACATGCTGATTGATGGCCAATGGAGTCAGAGGTATAAATCAGCCTTTTTCCTGAGTGAGTCCATACACTTGGCTAGTAGCACCAAAGCCCAGTTATTTGGCCCTCTCGGAGCTTCGTAGGCACATAGTATCTCTTCTGCTTGTTCTGCAACCAGAGATCTTCGGTGATACACTAGAACTGTTGTGTGTGAGTGCATGCTAAGAGTCATGTCCGACTCTGCAACCCTATGGACTGCAGCCCCCCAGGCTCCTCTGTCCATGGGGTTCTCCAGGCAAGAATACTGGAGTGGGTTGCCATGCCCTCCTTCAGGGTATCTTCCCAACCCAGGGATCGAATCCACATCTCTTATGTCTCCTACGTTTGTAGGCAGGTTGTTTACCACTAGTATCACCAGAGAAGCCCCCTAGGACTGTTACCACAAACTAATTATTCAACACTTTTTTTTAAATTGGTGTTTAATTGCTTTACAATGTTGTGTTGGTTCATGCTGTACAGCTAAGCGAATCAGCCATGTGCTACTCTGTGTCCAACTCTTTGTGTATACATATATCCCCTCCCTCTTGGACCTCCCTCCCACCCCAACCCCACATTCCACCCATCTAGGTCATCACAGAGCACTGAGCTGAGCTCCCTGAGCTGAGCTGAGATCAGCAGCTTCCCACTAGCTAGCTATTTTGTCCAGGGTAGTGTATTTATATCAAACCTAATCTCTGCATTCAACCCACCTTCCCCTCCCCCATCTCCCCACCCTGTGTCCACATGTCTGTTCTCTACTATCTGCATCTCTGTTCCTGCCCTGGAACTAGGTTCATCTACTACTTTTCTATTTATAGATTCCACATACATGTGTTAATATATGATATTTGATTTTCTCTTTCTGACTTACTTCACTCTGTATGACAGACTCTAGGTCCAAATTATTTCACTTCCCTGAGCCCTTTTCTTCCTCTGCAAAATAGTATATAATAAAGAGTTACCTCAAATGAAACAATGCATGTAAAATATTTATCACCGAGTATGCTGCTACAAATGAGCTCTCACAGAGGACAAGCAAGTAAATAGGAAATTAGAATTAGATGTGATACATAGCTGGGGATGGTAGAAATCACACAGAACTTTGCAGTCCAAAGGAGGAACATGAAACACAGATTGTCTGGTCAGAGAAGGCATTTTGGAAGAAACAACACAACAAAGCAGTGCTAGGTTGAGATCTTAACTCTGCCTCCAAGAGACACATGTTCAGGGGGATTTGGGAAGGAAGGAATGTGCTGGTTGGGCCTTTTTCAGGATAAAGGAACGGAATATGTGAAGGCCCATAGAGAGGCAGGAGAGTATGCCTTGCTTGAGGAACTGAGACAAATTTATTGTGACTGTAGTGGAAAGGGTAAGAAAGGGATTAGATAGGGTGTAGCTAGACTGGATAGTAAACAGACTGGAAAGCAGCCTGGAGTGGTTTAGAATTCATTGACCTTTCCCGTGAAAACCGCTCCTCTGGGGAAGGCCTAATTTTGCACCCTCAAGCCATCTTTTTGCAAGTATACATAAACTCAATCCAACCAAACTACAAATTTCTGGAGGATAAGGAATGTATTTCATACCTCTCAAGGGCACCGTCTTGCCTGTGTAGCTTCTCCACAAATATTTATCAATTGCACTTGGTGTTAAGTAAAGTTTAATGGAGCATGCACTTTTATCTGGAGTACTTTGTGAAATAGCAAATAGCTTTCCATTTGGTAAGAACCTTTAGGCCCCACCCATCACTTGTATGGAAAGTTTGTTCCCTTGAACTGTGTGGTGAGACCTGTTTACAAAGTGAAGGACGTACGGACAGGTTCCCTCTCTCTTTTGACCTCATTTGTTTTTCCTTTCCTACCCGGACATTAATTATTTCCTAGCCACTTGCGTTTGTTTGTTTGTTTGTTTAACTTAGAAATCACACCATGAGGTCGAAAGGGTTATGTGCAGATTTTTTTGTTTGTTTTTGTTTTGTAAGATGGCATTTCAGCATTCCAAAGAACACTCTTTAGCCTAGTTGGGCATTTGTGTTTCCAGGATGAGGGGCCAGTTGGAATCACCCTGGCTATTGCCCTGTGGATTTTGGAGAATATCCTGGAAGTTCTTTGTAGTTTCTTGAAGAAGAATCTAGACTGGAATTAAGAGGAATTTGGTGGATGCTCATCAAGAATCCAACAAATGTTGCCATTTCTTGGGCTAAATAGGACACAGAAACCCATTGGTCTCCAATAGTGGGCTAGAACCGGCTCTTAACAGCTTATAAAAACCAGTGATGAAGTATTTAGGAATGTCTTGAGCCTCCTATCAAACCACCGGTAGCTTGAAATTATCTATAGTGGGAGTATTATACCATGGAAATCGGCCAGTGTTACAAATCAGAGCTGTACAGAGTCACAGCCTGCTTCCTGGGTGACTGTAGAGAAATGTGCAGCTCAGGAAGGCTTCCTGTGGGAGACTGGTCTGGTCTGACCTGATGCTGCTGCAGAGAATCCTATCCACCCACCAGTACTGCGTCTGTTCAACGGATACCTACCCAGTACTTACTCTATGCCAGCTCCTGTGCTGCCCACTGTCATGGCATAAATTCTCCAAGAAAACACACATGGTCTTTGCCCACATGGGATTTAAGCCATACGTTTACATTTTCTCCAAGTGCTTCTAAGCATAGGCTTTTTGTCTGGACTCTCATAGTACTTGTTCTCTACGTGGGCTCAACCCTATGTGCTGATAAACCAGCTCTGAGGGGAAAGGAAAAGAGGAAGCCCTGACTTGTAACACTGGCCGACTTCCATGTGTCATAAGACTATGACACAAAGTTTTAGTAACACATTTGAGCATACATAGAGACTTGAGGGTAAAACTAGTATTGAAATGTGCATTGTCTGAGGATTCCAAAGTTAAACTCTTTTTTTTTTTCTTACAATTGCCTGATACCCCAGCACATTCAGAAGTGCCTCCCAAATATCATTATGAATCCCCCAAGCTTGCTTCTTTCACTTGAAACACCTTAAAACATTCTGGTGATTAGAATTTGTGATTTGCCAGTTAAATCTACTAGAGATGCAAGTTTAAGTTGCAAATATAAAATTACAGGAAGCTACCTACTTTGTCTTTTGTGAGTGGAATTTTGATTTTTTTTTAAATCATCTGAAAGGTGCTGGTTTTCCATAAATATGGAAATACCATGATTTTTATTTTCCTAGGACTCTAACATTTCAAAATGGCCACAAGTCTCCTGTAGGAATTATGAAAGGATACAGAATTAAGCATTAAATTTATGTTGTAAAATCCAATGTTATTCCCAGCACAGTGCCTCATTTCCGATGGAAAGCATGCTGCCAGCTTCCCGCTTCTTCTGTGGACGATATCACCACTCATTTTATTAAAGCCACCAGACACTCATGGAAACATGCATGATGTCGTTTTTTAATGTGAGGGAAAAGAATTTTGGAAGTGGGAGCCAGTTAACATTTCTTAAACATGTTTTTTTATTCTTGCCTTTCCCTTTTGACCTTCCTGAGGATGCATGTGGGTGTTAAATTGTTACCAAAGGGAGGGGCGGTTGTAACTACAACGGGATCCACACACATAAAGACACATTTTCCCACACATAGGACTTGGCTCTACTACACTTTAATGGAATGCTGAATGGAAAAGATGCAGGGTGTTTTTGATCTGCAGAGAAACCCAGCCAGTTTAGTGTCCATCATTTTCTTTTTTAAAAGAGCCAGATTAACATTTGAGTTGGAAAGAAGTATGTGTGAGGGGAGGGAGTAGATTTCCTCTCTTTTAAAACTTATAAACATAATCTATTCTATTTATAAACATTTAACTAATAAAGAGAAATGCAAAGTGAAAAGTAGAAGTCTTCCCTTTGCCCATCTCATCTAAGTTTAAGTCCTTAAATAGCTTGATGTTTGTGGAGAATTTTTTCCTACTAATTGAAGAACCATTGATTGAGATTCTATAATTTGTGTTAGTCATCTCACCTGAGGGTGAGAGGTTGAGACAAAAATATATCTTGTATATATATTATCCTACATCTTGCTTTTGTTCGTTTAAAATTGTATTCTGGGTACAGTTCTGTCACAGTGGACTTCCATACATAGGCCATTCTTTTTAAGGATTGTGTGGTATTTCATTGTATTGGCTGTGCCTTATTATTATTAATGTTTTGATTGATCCTCTATGGATGAGCATTTGAGTTGCTCCCACCGTTACTCAGTGGATACTGTGTCACCTTGAATCTCTGTTTTTATACATTAGAGTTGCGTTTCTCTAAAACCGATTCCTGGGAGCCGAATTTGTAGAGGAAGCGGATTATTAACATTTGTAATTCTGAGGGGAGATATCTTTATCATGAAAAAGAAGAATATTCACTGAGTGACACAGCAAGACTCAGCTGCCCATAAGATAAGACTAGTTCCATGATTTATTCCTGTTTTTTCAGTACTGGCTACTCACTGACTTGAGGGAGAGGAGCTTTGTGAAACAAACATGGCTAGACATCACCCTGACAAATTACATAAGAATCTCTGGTATTAGAGTCCAAGTATCTGTATATATTTTATTAAGCTTCTTAAGCCAGGTTTAGAGCCACTGCTTTAATGAAGGTACCTCCAACATAACAGAGAATATGCCATATTTACCATTGCTCTGTGTCTATCTTTATGCTCAAACTTGTATAAGCATGTATGTTTTATGTAGTTAGGATAATATGATTTTTCTACTGTTTGCTTGGCTGCTTGGTACATTTGGCCCCAATTGCTATCAGTTAGCCTAGAAAGATAGCAAGTGTCATGTACTGCTCTGCATACAAATAAGGATCAGGAAAATGATCAAACAGACAAATGGGAACTCTAATGGGAGAATGGTGAGAAGTCCTAGATGTGATTAAAGAGAAGATAAAAGGGCCATTAAGCAACTGTGCAGAGTAATTTTTAGCCTGAAAAATTGTAGACAGTCCTATATAAACAGAATCCATATAGGGCATTAACTACCAAGGTAAATAACCCTTTGTCTTCTGCTCATGTATTTCTTACAAAGTTTGGTTGGCAGATGGTGATAGGGTGCAGGATATTCGAATAAGTGTAGATAGAGGGAGAGTTGTCTTGTACTAGATGGGAGCTGTTACTTAAAAATACTCTGTATTTATTGTATACTTCACAGTGTATGAATTGCATTCATGAACATTATTTTATGTGACCTTCACATCAATTCTGGAGAGAAGATATTGATCTGTCACTATAGAGAAGAAGAAACTGAGACTTAGAGAGAAGGGATGAGACAAGATCATAATACTAACACATGGGAGAGCTGAAACAACATTATTTGACTTCTAACTTGTGTTTTCGTTGAACTAGCACCTAGAATTTCTTATAATTTCTTTGTGTTCTTTATGCTAATATACAAATAGAACCTGTGGTAAACAGCAGAGAGTGATATAGACTAGGGCAATTAGGAAAGAACATGACCTGTCTAAAGGCATTCAAATGAAAAAATGTTTAAATACCTCATGAGAAAAAAATGTATCTTGGGCCAGATTCAACAGACAAGCTTTCAATTTGTGAACATAATTTTAGAACATCAAGGTTTTGCTGAATAGAAAACTAGAGAAAGAATCTGCCTTAGAAGTTGACAGCAGTATTTCATAGACACTTGAGATATTGGAAACAAGTTTTAAACATGGATGAGTATAATCTGGAAATAGATACCTTCTAGAATCATTTTCTTTTTGTGTTTTAAAAATAGATATGAAAGCATTTGTTTGTAATGCCCCTTCCCTCCAATTTCCTCTTTGTTAGATGACCTTGACATTGTTAAGCATGGTTTTGTCAACCCTGGTAATTTTCAGGAACATAACTTCCATGGTGGTCCAGGGATTGCTGTTTGTTGCCTGGAGAGGGAACACGTTATGACCCATTCCCTCACAAGTTTGGATTGTTTTCCCAATTAGTGAGTAATCATTTGCTGAGAATGTGCAAGGCAGTGTGTCAGGATGAGGACCAGTAATTGGGAAGTTTGGGACTGAGAGGATGGAAACAGACAGAGGTTGGTAATAGCTGGGAGAGACCAATGAAGGTAACACCGCAATCGAGACTGAGAATGAGGGAGGCCAGTGGACACAACCTCGACCGAAGGCCTCAAATCTGAGGTTGAATTATTCTAACCTTATATGTCAAGGACATACTTTATCACTTTAAATTTTTTTCTTAGCACTGTCTTCTCTTGATTTTCTCAACCACCCTGGAATTCACTGGGGAAGGTAGTATTAGCTGTAGTTTTTAGATTAACAGCAGCAGAAAAAGGTTCAATAACTGCCTAAGGGTCAGAGTACAACATTAATAGCACAGCTGAGACCAGAACTCAGGACTCTATACAGAAATCCTTATTCTCTGCATCTCACACTTCCTCTTTCAAAACTGGATGGGGGCTGGCCTTATGGTGACGTCTCTCTGGCAGCTGACTCTTCCAAATACAAGAGGACCTGTCTTCAGGCTTACATTTGGGGCATGAAGAGGATGAAGAAGGGAAATGCCTCATTTCAGCAGGTGAAAGGGAAAATGACAGATGAGCTGCAGTGTTCTGTGTAGAAAGACAAATTTATTTCTCCCCTGACTGCTAGGGAAGGGAGGAGGAGAAGGCTAACAACATGGGTGTGGGTGTGGACATGGAGCCCGTATTATGTTGTTAAGCAAAGCTGTTTATAATCTTTGAGACTGTTTCAGGAATGAGCTCCATGCCAGAATGCTAGAGGCAAATAAACATTTTAATGATTTTTTTTTTAAACAGCAAATTCTGGGAACTATAGACAGGAACTTAATTTTAACTACACTTGACCAAAATTCTAGGACAGGCTGTTGACTAGAGAAGCTTTGGAACCTGAGCAAAGAATGTGGTGAATTGTGAAGACAAACATAGGTTCCCAAAGAATGAAGCAGGCAAAAATAGCCTATTTTCTTTTAAAAAAAAAAAAAAAAAAAAGAAGTGTGACCACCTTGAGAGATAATGGGACATAAATCAAGATGAGCTGAATTTTAGTAAAGTTTTTGTCAGAATTTCTTTTTGGAAAAATTAGTGGGCTGTATACCAAATATTAATTCTGATACATTTGAAACTTGTTGGATAGTAAATGGTCTTAAATGAATTAGCAGCCATGAAATGAATTCCATATCATGTTGGGCTTCAGACAACTACCTACACCTATACCAGTTGTGAAGTTTAGTGATGTATGGTCACTTAGTGTAGTCACTCCAATACGATTCAAGTAAAAGTGATCTTGCTCAACCTAGAGAAGGTCTCTCGTGGCATGCCAGTTGATTCTACCTTTGACTCAGTCCCAGTGAAATTGTTAGCAACTGTTTATATTAATAATATGTGCTTATAAAACTTTCAGGTTAGCAGAAACATCCAGGGGACTGTTGTTTACAGTGTCACAGGAAACTGACTTATCAGAAATTATTCAGAAGAATTTTAAATAAGAAAACAAATGAAAAACATGTCTGGGGGCAGGTGGAGGAGCTGGGACTTTCCACGCTCTTTCCCATGTGTGGTAAAGGAACATGGGTATTACAGAGCTTTCAAACCATCCCGCCATCCTTAGCAAGCCCAGTAGGACTTGAAGCAGAAAGCTCAACAGGGACTTTCAGTTTAAGAGCAGCAGCATGACTTTGGGAAAAGACGAAAGATACTTGGAAAGAAAGCAGAGGAGTGGTGAAAAGAACTGTAGAGAGAGAAAGAGTAAGAAGTTCAAAAGGAGGAAAGATTTTAGCAGCTGTCCTGAGTCAGAGTTTTCAGAAAGGAAAAGATTACACTGAACTTTTGAGAAGCATTTTCTATACTACCCCCTTTAAAGAAACTCACAGGATGAATTGTACATTATTTTTCAATATTTTTTTGTATTTAACAATTATCTTTGAATGTCACACAGAACAGCCTAGGCCTTGGGGGAAGGGTATCAGTTACTTATATCTAATCTATACTATTATAACAGGTAACAAACTTTCATGGTGACATAAAAATGGAAGAACCTCAGGATTTCATCCTGCCCCCTGGTTTTCTCATCTTCTCTTCTTGGAAAGTCTCCATAATTTCCATGAGTTTAGCTACCAAGAAACATACCAATGACTATTGATTCTGTTGCTCTGTACCAAACCTTTCTTCAGAGTCCCAGCTTGGGACTGTAACTGACAACTAAGTATTTGGAATTCATAACCACTTCAAGCTCAGCTTGTGCAGTAAGGAGAACAATAGCTCTTCACATACTTGGAGGGAAAGGCTTATAGGAAAAGAAGTACTCAGTTTTGTTAACTGCAAAATGAGAAGCCTCAGTAATGAGATCACTAAGCCTCTTTTCTACTAGAACATTTTATGAAAAAAAAAAAAAATGGGAGAGTCTTGTTCTTCATGTTCTAAAAGGCCAGAGTGAAAGTTACCAAGAGGCAGGTTTAGATGTCAGATTAAAATGCAGAACTTTTTCAGTAGAGCTGCCTCTGAAGATAGTGAGTCTCCCATCATATGAGGCAATTAATTCAGACCACCTGTGGAAATACCATTGGGTGGATTTCTCTCCTCAGAGGTTGTAATGATGACTTCTGGTGCCCCTTTTTGACTCTCTATGTAATAAGTGAAGTCGCTCAGTCGTGTCCAACTCTTTGCTACCCCATGGACTGTAGCCCACCAGGCTCCTCCGTCCATGGGATTTTTCAGGCAAGAGTGCTGGAGTGGGTTGCCATTTCCTTCTCTAGGGGATCTTCCTGACCCAGGGATCGAACCTGGGTCTTGGATTGAACCCGGGTCTCCTGTATTGCAGGCAGATGCTTTACCCTCTAAGCCACCAGATGCTTAAATTATATTAGTACATGTAATATACATATACACATATTTATATGTAATTCAAGCATTTTTTTCACATAGTTAAAATTATGAAAATTTTCATAGGAACCTATCCCACCTATATGGTAAATTTTATGAATTCCTATTTATCTTGTTCATTTTTCTTTCCTTTCTGCAATTAAAAATTATGTATGTTATATATTCCATCACATGAGACCTCTTAGGTTACTTCATTTCTAAATCATTTTACAATTCTACAGAGCAAAGTCCTTCCTTCTATTAACCACATCCCGTCCTAAAGTTACTTAGTGGGATTGACAATGAAGTTCCTACTACAGCCAACTTTGGCACTGTGCAAAGTAGGGACACGATGGTAACCAGTCCAAGCCTGTCCCAAGTAACCTTGGTCCCAGGGCTTCATTAATCACAATATATTTTCCGTAGCAACAGAATTGCACATTCAATAAAAGGCAATTGCTCTTAGCAAAAGTGAAACCCCAAGAGATAGAGCAGGAGAGCATTATTTTTTTTAATAGCTAGAAGAACTAAGTTCTCTTAGAAGAAAATACAGTAGGAAAACGTAATATGAAAAATGATGCCTTCCTTAGAAAGGGCTCCAGAGGGTAACTGGGCATTCTGGCTGTGAGAGGGTTTGTACTTTCTATGTCTTTTCATGTTAAGAGGAACCCGAGATGGTCAGAGCTCTGGTGACTGCTCCAGTTTGCCCCATAGCAGTGCCTTACTCTAATAGCGAAATGGAAGGTAATAATCATCATCATAACAACTGATAGCATTTATTAAGTGCCTACTGTATGCTATACTGTATTAAGTATCATATATACTTTGTTTAATCCTCACAATAACTCTCAAGTAAGTCTTATTATCATTACCAATTTTTAAGTTGAGTAACCAAGGCTTCACAGTTTGTCCACTATCACAGATAGTAGATCTCTGAGTCCAGGGCCCACATTTTCAGCCAATTGTCTGATTTTCTTCCTAGTCCGATGCTCTAGTTTACCTCCAGCAACAAGGTAGTCATTGGTCTTTGGAGGAAAATCATCATTAAAGGTAATTATCTCTCTTTGATGGGAAATACATGGGGAAACAGTGGAGACAGAGACAGACTTTATTTATGGGTGCTCCAAAATCACTGCAGATGGTGATTGCAGCCATGAAATTAAAAGACGCTTGCTCCTTGGAAGGAAAGTTATGACCAACCTAGATAGCATATTAAAAAGCAGAGACATTACTTTGCCAACAAAGGTCCATCTAGTCAAGACTATAGTTTTTCCAGTAGTCATGTATGGACATGAGAGTTGGACTGTGAAGAAAGCTGAGCGCCGGAGAATTGATGGTTTCAAACTGTGGTGTTGGAGAAGACTCTTGAGAGTCCCTTAGACTGCAAGGAGATCCAACCAGTCAATCTTAAAGGAGATCAGTCCTGGGTGTTCACTGGAAGGACTGATGTTGAAGCTGAAACTCCAGTACTTTGTCCACCTCATGTGAAGAGTTGACTCATTGGAAAAGACCCTGATGCTGGGAAGGATTGGGGGCAGGAGGAGAAGGGGACGACAGAGGATGAGATGGCTGGATGGCATCACCAACTCTATGGACACGAGTTTGGATAAACTCCAGGAGTTGGTGATGGACAGGGAGGCCTGGCATGCTGCGATTCATGGGGTCGCAGAGAGTCAGATGCGACTGAGCGACTGAACTGATCTCTCTTTGAAATTCACCTGGAGGTTATAAGACTTCAACTCAAAACTCAGAAACTAATGAAAAGGATTGAAGAATGTCCTAAGTGTGCCAGAAACAGTACAGTTGTAAAATACGGTGCTTGCCCTAAGAAGCTTAGTCTTATTTACGTCTTTCTACCTGTGCAACTTGATTGGATATCCGTTTTTGTGGTCCATATCCAAGAATTCAAAAATAATGGAGTTCAAGTTGAGCTTTATTATAGAAATTGTCATAGAATGTCCTACACAGCTGTATTGAAATACATCCTTCATAGATATTGGATGGATAAATGTTGGATAGATGCGTTGATGGATGCACCTTAGGTGATGGAATGAAAGGTGGTACTTCAGACTGACCCCACAGTTTAGGCAGGATTTGGATAGGTGTGGAAATAAGAGTGAGGCTTGGAGTTGATTCACCTGTACCTTACTTGAGTATGAATCTCACTTTGGCTATTTCCTAACTATGTGATTTGGGGCAACTTACTGATTTCTTGAAGCATCTATTTCCTCATTCTTCAGTTCATGCTAATAATCTCCATTCTTCTGAAAGACAAAAATGAGGTAATATTCTTCCTTAGATATTCCTATGACTGACTCCTCATTATTCAGGTCTTTGATTTCTTAGAATGAACTTTCCTGGCCTCTACACATGAACTATTCACTCTGGTCACACTACTCTCTGCTCCATTGACCTACAATAGTATGTTTTTCAAATATTTATCACTCTCTGTATCTAATGTATTTACATATTTGTTTATATACTTACGAGCCTGATTCACTGAATAGAATGCAAGCTGTTTCAGGTTGGGGGATTTGTCTTTTTGTTCATGTCTATATCACGTGCTTAAAACAGTGACTGACACAGGGTAGATACCCAATAAATGTTGGTCTGATGCATGCTTGAATGAATGAAAAATTAGTGGGAATTCCCTGGTGATCCAATGGTTAGGGCTTTGCGTTCTCACCGTTGAGGGCCCAGGTTTGATCCTTGGTCAGGGAACTAAAATCCCACAAGCTGCACAGTGCAGCCAAAAAAAAATTAAATTTTAAAAACTTGAGGAAAAAAACCTTGGTAACCACCAGGGTGTTTGCTGAACATACAAATGCCCTGGCCCCAACTCTAGAGACTGATTCAGAGGATCATTTTGGGGGATTCCAGGAAATGGGAATTTTGCAAATTTCTTCACGTGATTCTGACATGCAACTAGGTTGCAGGACGATTATGTTATACAAATTGCTTTTGTTCTCAAGCAACTTTCAGTCTTAAAGGGCAGACGTGTCACTACTCAGGGAAGGAAAAACAAACATCTCCATGATCACCATAGGCACAAACTTGAGCACCTTTGACCTTCCTAAAGAAAAAAAAAAATAAAAGGAAAGAAGGATTTTAAAGAAAAGAAGAGACAGAGGAAATGGGAGGAAAATGCAAAGATAGAGTAGGATGAATAAAAACACAATAGAATGCCCTTCGGCCGCAGTCTGTTAGAACAATGATAAAGAAATAAGGAAAATGCAGAAGAAACAGATGTAGCTGCCACAAGTTAAATACACATCTGTTAAAAATGCTCTTCTCATATGCAGGGTCAGAAAAATATGTACAAATGTAGCACCTCGCTGATTGACAGAAAAACCTCAGTTCTGGCACCAGGAATCTTGTTTTCTTGACAGCACTTTGTTTTAAAGCTGGAGGCAGAGAAATGTCTTATGCATGTCCTTAAACTGGAAGGCCTTTTGTTCAGGATACTTATACCATTTGCAGATAATGATGTGCATAGCAGTTTCAGCTGTCTGCATATGCATTTTTATGTTTTTTTATGACAGCTCTGCGTACTGAACTAAAAGGCCATTTAGAACTGTCAGGCACTGACAAGCATTACCCTTTACATTTACAATTCTGTTAGCGTGCATTGTCAGGTGGGCTCACCAGACTGCAGAAATGTGATTTCCTTTGAAACCTATGTATGACTTTAATTTAATACAGCAGCCTCAAAAAAAAAAAAAAAAAAAAAAAAAAAAAAAAGAGTGTGAGCCCAAGAGAGCTTTATTAAGTATTCTTTTTCCATTAATCGCCTACTTTTTTGTTTTTATAAGACCCTTCCTTGCCTCATTGTCTTCTCTCTTTCTCTTTCTCTTCTTTTCTCTCTCTCTCTCTGTTATCTCTTCTTTCTTTATTTTTTCTGGAATCCTTCATGTCATGCAGAAGAGAAGCCAGTCTAAGGGAAGACTTGACCTGCCCAAACCAAGCCAGACCATCCCTAACTTTCCATATGGTCTGAGGTTAATTTTCAGTCACACCCCTTTTTTTTTTTAAGAATGTTTGGCTCAGTGTAGAGCTGGATAAATATTCAGGGCCTGGATGGTGGGAGCAGGGAAAGAATCTAGTTAATCCAACTAATGACTTATCATTGCCCATTATCAATACCACCTGTCTTTGGGACTCCCTTTCCCTCCCCCCAAAACGTTGATTTCAATAGCATGAAGAGCTTGTTCTATAAAAGCACTGATATGTATACTCTAAGAGGCAGGAAAGCAGTGTGAAACCATGGTTTTGCACTGCGGGATTTCATAGTCCACCTAGGTAACTGCCATATGTGAATGAAACAGAGAAGCCTCAACATACACTAGGCTGAACTGAAATGCTCACATCTATTTCAGTTCAGAAACAGAAACAGATTTACTCAAAGGCAATGAAGTTTGATCTTCAGTGAGCTCCTCTCTCTTGCCTAACCTGTATAGTTTCTGGGGATGGTTTGAGAGCTGATGAGAGTTCTTGGTGTAGAGAAGAAATTGAGTTACTAACAGGTAGCAGTTTTATATGAACATAGCTAATCAATTGCTTAAAGAGATCACAGGATAGAAAAAGGTCTAAAATCTCCAGTCTCCTTTTTATAATTTAACTTTGTATTCAGAATGTTGTTTCATTTTACAAAGGATTTCATATATTGTATGTGCCTCAAATCCCGTGACTCTGGACCTGCCTCTGGTTCTGAGAGCAGGTCCTGTAAGGGGTTCAAAAAGTACCCCTCTAGTTTGAAGAGTCAAGGTAGGCTTTTTTGTTTGTTTGTTTTTTAAGTTTGTCTTCACCTAGCCCTTAATAAGGGGCTTCTCTGGTAGCTCAGCTGGTAAAAAATCTGCCTGCAATGCAGGAGACCCCAGTTCAATTCCTGGGTCAGGAAGATCCGCTGGAGAAGGGGTAGGCTACCCACTCCAGTATTCTTGGGCTTCCCTGGTGGCTCAGTTGGTAAAGAATCCACCTTCAATGTGGGAGACTTGGGTTCGATCCCTGGATTGGGAAGATCCCCTGGAGAAGGGAACAGCTACCTACCCCAGTATTCTGGCCTGGAGAAGTCCATGGGGTTGCAAAGAGTTGGACATGACTGAGCGGCTTTCAGCCCTTAATAAAGTACAGGATTTGGCTAGTTAAAAGTAGGCCATTATAAGAGTAGAGAGAGCTCTAGGAAAATAATGATCTACAGATAAAATTTTGAAGACCAATGTTTTTGACAATCAACAAAATATTTTTTACTTTCTAAAACTGAGATATCCATGAAGCACAACATATATCGTGCTTGGCTAAATACATGGAACAACAGACTGGTTCCAAATACGGAAAGAAGCACGTCAAGGCTGTATATTGTCACCCTGCTTATTTAACTTATATGCAGAGTACATCACGCGAAATGCCCAGCTGGATGAAGCACAAGCTGGAATCAAGATTGCCGGAAGAAATATCAATAACCCCAGATATGCAGATGACACCACACTTATGGCAGAAAGCAAAGAACTAAAGAGCCTCTTGATGAAAGTGAAAGAGGAGAGTGAAAAAGTTGGCTTAAAGCTCAACATTCAGAAAACTAAGATCATGGCATCTGGTCCCATCACTTCATGGCCAATAGATAGGGAAACAGTGGAAACAGTGACAGACTTTATTTTTCTGGGCTCCAAAATCACTGCAGATGGTGATTGCAGCCATGAAATGAAAAGACGCTTGCTCCTTGGAAGAAAAGTTATGAGCAACATAGACAGCATATTGAAAAGCAGAGACATTACTTTGCAGACAAAGGTCCATTTAGTCAAAGCTATGGTTTTTCCAATAGTCATGTATGGATGTGTAAGTTGGACTGTAAAGAAAGCTGAGTGCTGAAGAATTGATACTTTTGAACTGTGGTGTTGGAGAAGATTCTTGAGATACAAGAATCCAAGGAGAATGCAAGGAGATCCATCCAGTCCATCCTAAAGGAAATCAGTCCTGAATATTCATTGGAAGGACTGATGCTAAAGCTGAAATTCCAACACTTTGACCACTGGATGCGAAGAACTGACTCATTGGAAAAGACCCTGATGCTGGGAAAGATTGAGGGCAGGAGGAGAAGGGGACGATAGAGGACAAGATGGTTGGATGGCATCACTGACTCAATGAACATAAGTTTGTGTAAATTCCGGGAGTTGGTGATGGACAGGGAGGCCTGGCGTGCTACAGTCCATGGAGTTTCATAGAATTGGACACGACTGAGGGACTGAACTGAACTGAAATACATTTCACTATGCTTAAAACCATGAAATCAAACCCAGATCAAATGTAGAACATATCCAGGTCCCCAGAAGTTTCCTGACTCTGAGCAAGAAATTCTTAATCCCCTCTACCAAGTGTTTCAGAAAGGCAGGGTAGGGCATACTGGGAATGCTGAATTTGGTATCACGAGGTCGTATTTTGTGTTAACCTTCTAATGGTAAAGACTGTTCAGAAAGAGAATTCAACCCCATGGGGTGGGGACTTACCTCCATTCCTTTCTTCACGCTACAGACTGGGAACACCCTCACACCCTGATTGCCATATCCAACTTTACATATGGGTAACAAAGTGTTTTGTGTTACCTGGTGACTTGAAATTTCACTGATGCTTGAAGGTCACCCATTCAGGTCATAAGACTATGGACTAAGCATTGACCTTTGCCTTAGGTTCTTTAAAGAGTCCTATTTGCCACATTCATTCTGGGAGGGGTTCACATCAGGTTCCAACAATTTTCTTTGAATCTACTAATCAGTAGCTTTCATCTCCGACAAAAAAAGGTGGAATGAGACCCATGGGCTCCTGATGAAGGGTGGAGGAGAGAGAGAGCTCTAACATGGAAGCTGAACAGAGAGGGCATCGTGAGTGCCGGGTCTGGGGACTCCCACTCTGCCTGACATCTAGGCCTCCTTCCTCAGCCCCACTGTGAGCCAGGCTGGTAGGAGAAAAGGGAAAAAAGAGAACAAACTCCATACAGTGCACTCCCCCTCTGCCACTCCTTCCTTCTCCTCTGTGTCACTAACCTCAAATGCCCTGCAGGAACCAATTACCTCAGTATTCCATTGAGTGCAGTTTCCAATAACTGCATCTGCTGGGTGTGTTACTGCCTCATCCACATGCTGACCACCACCACCGCTTCTCAGATCACCTTTCCCAGCAATGAGGCCACCTGCCTGGTGCTCGCTAGCTGGCTGGGCATCTCCCTGCAGAGTCACCAGGGATGGGGGACCATGAGGACAGCTGTGGGGATGCTCGTGTTTGCAGAATGCAAATGACTGTGGGCCATCCTGGCAAGGGAATAAACCAGTCAGGTTGGTAGCTTCACCAACTTGAAGTAGTCTTTGGAGACTAAAAGAAAAGCTACTTTTTAAAAAAGTCCCAATGGCCTGGATACGATTATAGCGAAGGGGTAAATTACTGTGGTTAAGAGCATGGATATAAGGAGTTAGGAAGACTTACCCGAGACTCATGTCTCCATCACTTCCTTGATGTGTGACTTCCAGCAAGTTGATTAATTCCTAAAATGAGCCTCAGTTTCACCATCTATAAAATAGGAGTAATAATAGCACCTGCCTTTCAGAGTGGTTGTAAATGTTTAAAGAATAGTTAATATACTATACAAAGCTCTTAGCATTTTTGTCTTGGCTCACTGACTAAAATGAAGCTATTATTATTCTGATAAATACTTGGTCTAATAAAGATGGAAAAATATAAGGAATATGAATTGTTGTCACTTACTAGCCAAGCCCTTTCCACTCTCTCTGGCTCTTCTATTGTCTCTGCCCTGACCCAGTCCCAGGACTCTATTCAGCACTTGTATCCACTTCTATTCCGTGCTGCCATCACAAATGTGATATATCTCCATGTACCTGGAGGTAAACTCAGACATAACAAGTGAGAAAGCTACATTTTTATTCAAGGTATACATGTACATATATAGGTATGAAAATGCATAAAAAGGCATTCCTACTCTAAGAGAGGAGTGGGAATGATGGAGCTGGAGTAGGAAAAGAGATAATTTCACATTTTACTCCAGTTACTCCTAGATTATCCAAATCTTTTAAAACAAGAATGTATTCATATATTATTTGTGTGATTAAAAAAAAAGACAGAGAGAATAAAGATGTGTTTATGTAGTCCAAAGTTCCAGGTTGTAATATTGCTGCTTTTTGGGGTCCTAAAAGCTCCCCCATACCATGGAGACCTCCCCATTGAGCCTCTCCACACCCCTTCTTGCAAAACAAAATAGCTACCCCTTCCTTAAGTGTCAATTATATCTCAAAAAATTTTTTTAAAAATCTATTTTTTTAAAAAGCAAAGCAGTCACTCTTTACCATTCTGCTACTTGTTACAAGTCCTTCCTGACTGTCACTCAAGCTTCTTACCTTCTATCCATCGATTGTAAGGATTTGTTTTATAATCCTTTAAAGTGTTTTCTGAAAAAGTGACAGAGAATGAGGAAGAGAGATTGTCTCCAAATTGTAAAGAAAATGTACAAATGGATCATTTGGAAAGTGACTGTGTCTTTGTATGGACAGTTGAGAGTCTATCAAAACATTTCTTTTAACCATTTGGCTCCCTTATCCACAGACTTGTCTGCTTACCATTCACCAGGCACAGGAAGAGGGCCAGGGTAGCAGTATTGGTCAGTGCTGGCAATTAAAGATCAATACCAAATGTAGATGAACATTCCATGCCAAGCCAAGTCAGGGAGAAGTAGGAGTGGGTCAGCAGAAATCTGATGGGAACTTCCTGTGCACAGCACAGGGCTTTTTATAGTTTACAATTATACATTCAAAGGCAGCAGAGCAGTCAGCAGCTGTCTTAGCAAGTTTGTGTTCTGTCTGGCCCTCTAAGAACGTGAAAGACCTTTCCCTGGGGGTGAAATGGCAGGCCTGCTGAGAGTCCAGAGGAGACTCATCTCCCCGTTTCCCACCTTCCAGCACAGGCTGTTCCTTAAGCCTAGGACACACTTCTCCCCGCTCATTATCTCACACTCCTGCTTGCTCTTCAGGTTTTAATTCCTAAGGATTCTAGCCTTGATCTATCTGAAGACTTATCCATTGTAAGTTTGTTCCTTTGCTATGTTTGTCAAAACCAAATTATTTCACTTCACAGTACTTATCAATCACAGTTTGTAATCACATATTAAATTGTTAATTGAATTAATTTAATGTCTGTCTTCCCAAGATTATTAAGCTCTTTCAGTAGGATTCTGAATTGTTTTATCTCCTTGTTCAGTACTTTGCACAGTGTCTGGACTATAGTAGAAGCTCAATAAATATTTGTTGGATAAAATGGTAAATTAAGTAATTGAATTAATCAGTTACTATAGGTATCTTATAATAAATGCTTGTAAGTCTTTATTTTCTCTGCTCTATCTCCCGGAAGTCTTCTTCATTTATCCAAATCTTCTTCAGCCTCAAAATGCAGTAATAATGATAGGGATAATGGTGATGATATTAAATACCTTCTCAACCTTGTAAAATAATGCCAGTTTCATAGGATCATTATGACAAAGTGAGGTAACATAGATAAAAGCATACTCACAACTATAAAGGTTAACACGATGGCTATTCTTTCCTTGAAGATGTATCTAGTCTGATGCTAGAAATAGAAAAGGTCAGTGGCCTTTGCTCTTTAGCTCAGTTTGGTTTAGTTCAGTCTCTCAGTCATGTCCGACTCTTTGCGACTCCATGGACTGCAGCACTCCAGGCCTCCCTGTCCATCACCAACTCCCAGAGTTTACTCAGACTCATGTACATTGAATCGGTAATGCCATCCAACCATCTCATCCTCTGTCATCCCCTTTTCCTCCTGCCTTCAATCTTTCTCAGCATCAGGGTCTTTTCCAATGAGTCAGCTCTTCGCTTCAGGTGGCCAAAGTATTGGAGTGTCAGCTTCAACATTAGTCCTTCCAATGAATATTCAGGACTGATTTCCTTTAGGGTGGTCTGGTTGGATCTCCTTACAGTCCAAGGCACTCTCAAGAGTCTTCTCCAACACCACAGTTCAAAAGCATCAGTTCTTCAGTGCTCAGCTTTCTTTATAGTCCAACTCTCCCATCCATATATGACTACTGAAAAAACCATAGCCTTGACTAGACAGATCTTTGTTGGCCAAGTAATGTCTCTGCATTTTAATAGGCTGTCTAGGTTGGTCATAACTTTTCTTCCAAGGAGCAACTGTCTTTTCATTTCATGGCTGCAATTACCATCTGCAGTGATTTTGGAGCCCCAAAATATAAAGTCAGCCACTGTTCCCACTGTTTCCCCATCTATTTGCCATGAAGTGATGGGACAAGATGCTATAATCTATTTTCTGAGTGTTGAGCTTTAAGCCAACTTTTTCACTCTCCTCTTTCACTTTCATCAAGAGGCTCTTTAGTTCTTTGCTTTCTGCCATAAGTGTGGTGTCATCTGCATATCTGAGGTTATTGATATTTCTTCTGGCAATCTTGATTCCAGCTTGTGCTTCATCCAGCCCAGCGTTTCTCATGATGTACTCTGCATATAAGTTAAATAAGCAGGGTGACCAATTCCTAATGTGCATGAAAGCAAAAACAAATTAAACCCTGGAAAGCAATTCAAATTCAATGTGAAGTTGGGGACTAAACGTATACCTGTCTTTGACAGTGAATTGGCATCACAAGTCTCAAAAACAGTTGCCACACCTAACTTAAAAACAACAACAACAACAAATAACCTAGTCACAGCTTCCCTGGTGGCTCAGTTGGTAAAGAATCCACCTGCAATGCAGGAGACCTGGATTCAATCTCTGGGTTGGGAAGATCCCCTGGAGGAAGGCATGACAACCCACTCCAGTATTCTTACATGGAGAATCCCCATGGTCAGAGGAGCCTGGTGGGCTACAGTCCATGGGGTGGCAAAGAGTCAGACATGACTGAGTGACTGAGAATAGCACAGGAACCCTGTGATGTAAGCTTATATCTATAAACTTACTTTATCCTTATAACTCTATTGTTATTATCAAATATCAAAGGACAGGCCCTCAAACATTCTCCGGGAATGCAGCAATTCAGCAGTCTGCATCTCAGAGTGTCCCAGGTTTGCTGGGGAATCAAAACAGACAACAGTGGCCTTACTCTTTGTGATTTGCACATGGTGTCTCTCCAGTGTGTCTACATTTTGAGCTGAAGGGCAGTGGCTGTGGCTTTCTTGCTTTTGTAATTCTCTTCAGCACTCTGAGTCTGCTGGATTCACCTGAAGAGGGAAAGGCAGAAAGAGAGTTGTTATTGCTTTTCTGATGCTTTCAGTTATTTGGTCCTTGGGGGGTTATATGTAGGGAAAAAGCATGTGATATGCAGTAGCTCTAGCCTATTAAGACCTAAGGTGGGTGATAGAGAAGGTAGTATGATTTGTAAGGCAGTAAAACTTATTACTTCCACCCCCATTCATGTACCCCACCTCCATCTTCACCACAAGCTCCCAAAGTATACAGATTAAAGGGAATGGTATCCTCAGAAGCTAGTCTGCTGTGTACAAGTGGCCATGGCTGGGAGCTCAGCCTGTATATTGAGAGCCTCAGTTTCTTTATCTCTGAAATGGACATAAGAATTATTCACATCCCATAAAGTTTCGTGAGGTTTCAGTGTAATAACGCGCATGAAACCTTACCATAGTGCTTGATACAATATCACATTTTCAACAGGTGTTAGTGATTATTGTTTTGTTTTGTTTTGTTTGCTAAATGTCTAAAGTCAAGTATGAGTCTGAATTCAAACCCAGATCTTTCTGATTCCTAACTGCATTCTTTTCAGCTCACCCCTGATCAAATACAGGGCTGTATGCCTATACTGTGAACAGAGAGGGGGGGAAAAGGAAGATTAATTAAGAAAGAGCCATAAAAAGTTCTCTGAATATAAAATGGATGTAATATTAACATACGTAATTACTTCTCAACTTCAGAAGCTATAATATCAAAGATAAAAATCATGTCAGCTTCAATCTTTTTCTCATTGTAGATTCAGACCATTACATTAATGACTAACTTTTTGAGCTGCATGATTTTTTTCTTGGAAAGATACCTTTTTGAGGAGCTAAGCACAGAAGCCCTTTTCCAGGCATACCCTGGACTTGAAGGATGAAGGGGAACCTCCCTGTCAACGCCACTCCCCGCCTCCTACTGCCCTGATCATCAGTGCGTCCACTCCCTTTGTGAGGAAACAAAGGCAATAATCACAGGGCAGCCATGTCTCGCCTTTGGCTGGGCTGTGGATGTGGATGTGGCTCCCAGGACTTAGCTGGGAGCCCCAAGTGTGTGACCCCATGAGTGTCTGTGGTTCAGAGGCTGCTCCAAAAATTGCCAGCCACTGGATGTTGGCTCGTTCCTGGGGAAGAGGTCTCCAAATTCTGAAAACTGGGCCTTTGTTCATTTTTAAACAGAGGCCCTCACTCCCACCTCTCCCTTCCTGGCTCTGTGGTCTGAACCTTCCATCTGAGCCACAGCCCAGCATCTGTGGGAGCCACCCTTGGGAACCTTCTTCCTGTCTCTGAGCCAGCATCTCCTCCCAAGAGGAAAGGAATGAGAGATGTCCCAGGGAGATTTTCCATATCAGATGCAAGTCTAGCACCATCTGAGGGTCTTCTCCCTTTTCAGGACCTCAGGGTAGAATTGGGTCAAGGAGGTGAACCCCATTTCTCAGACTCAATGTCAAGGGCCCTGTCCAACATTACAATTGCTGCTAAATGGAACCAGAAGTTGTGTTCTCTTTTTACAGCCTTCTGAAACAATGAACAGAATGGGAGGGGAAGAAGGTAGTTTGGCTTTTCTCCTTGTTTTTCCTATTTCTCTTTTCTATTGGTGCCTATCCCTCCTTTCAGACCCTCCCACTCCTTCCTGTCCCTTTTCATTAAGTGTCACGCTAGATGCTCCGAGCACTCCCTTCCCTAAGTAGCAGCTTTTCTCTGGGCTTCTCTCCTCACCCTATTCCTCTGTCACATATAAACGTTTTACCTGCTCTCTGGTCCTTTCCTTCTGTTAGCTCTGACTCAGCCAACTAATTATGGAAATAAATTTCTGTTTTGTTTCTCTGTTGCCTCTACCCCACAAAAAATGCCAATAAGTTTAAGATGTGCCAACTTATCACTGAGGCTACATAAAATAAAATCTTCAAAAGATTGGCAGTCTTCTTGGAAAGCAGCCTGTGTGATTCCACCTGGGAGAGATATGCCTTGAATCCTGAGGTGTTCTGCACCGAGAAACCAAACAGTGCTTTTGTTCCCCTCAAATCAAGTCAATCCTTGACTGGGGGAAGCATGAAAATGGAGAATCATGTACTCTCTGTTAAGATATAAGTCCACTTAACCATTAATAAAATGCCTTTTCCTTCCAATTTGACAAATACATCTTTGTAATATCCTATGAAGCTATCTTCTAACTTAAGAATTTTTGGTCTCATTAGAATTAGCACCAAAAGACGGTAAAGCAAGAAGACTTGATCCATGGTGCCAGGTCTGCAATCCCTCTCCTTTCTCATCACATGCCCAGCACTGTCCCACACCAGGAAGGTCCTCATGTGCACTGTCAATGCCCTGGGTTTAGCCCATTACCTCAACAACTGCCCCTTCTCAAGCCTAATGATGCCTTTGTTGTTGTTATTCATTCGCCAAGTCATGCCCAGCTCTTTGCAGCCCCATGAACTGCAACATGCCAAGTCTCTCTGTCCCTCACCATCTCCTGGAGCTTGCCCAGGTTCATGCCCATTGAATTTGTGATGCCATCCAACCATCTCATCCCCTGTTGCCCCCTTCTCCTTCAGCCTTCTATGATGCCTATGTCTGTGCATATGTTCCTGCAGGACTGAGACTAGAACAAGACTATTCAGGTTCTGAAAGTGGGCTGAGTCATTTGGGCAGAAAATTCCAAGGTCCTTGGTTTACAGAGTGTAGTCTAGAAGGAGGCACAGCATAGGCTCCATATGGCACATTCCTTTGGCCCTGTGGACCAGGTCTGGTCTGGGGGCACTTTCTGAAGCTCAGGGCTAGGATAGGATTCTTCTTGCCCAAGTCCAAAGGTATACTAACCTAAAGGGCCAATAGTTCCTGTTACATCCATGCACTTGGTATCAAGCTGCTTCTCATATGGGCCACTCTACATAGGATGCTACAAGTTTAACTCCAGAGACAGTTGATTTGTTGTTGTTGTTCAGTTGCTAAGTCCTGTCTGACTTTTTATGACCCCATGGACTGAAGCACACCAAGCATCCCTGTCCTTCACTATCTCCTGGAGTTTGCTCAAACTCAGGTCCATTGAAACATCCAAATATCTCATCTTCTGATGCCTCTTTCTCCTCCTGCCTTCAATCTTTCCCAGCATCAGGGTCTTTTCCAATGAATCGGCTCTTCACATCAGGTGGCAAAGTATTGGAGCTGCAGCTGCAGCATCAGTCCTTCTAGTGACTATTCAGGGTTGATTTCCTTTAGATTGACTGGTTTGATCTCCTGGCTGTCCAAGGGACTCTCGAGAGTCTTCTCCAGCACCATAGTTCAAAAGCATCAATTCTTCAGGCTCAACCTTCTTTATGGTCCAACTCTCACATCTGTGAATGACTACTGGAAAAACCATAGCTTTGACTATATGGATCTTTGTCAGTGAGGAGATGTCTCTGCTTTTTAATATGCTGTCTAGGTTTGTCATAGCTTTTCTTCCAAGGAGCAAGCAGCTTTTAATTTCACAGTTGATTTGACAATGGTTAATGAAGCATATGCATTCATATTAAAACTGTTGACCCCTCCTGAATAGCACTGACCCGTGCATGATAGGTATTTATTAAATGCATTATATAGAAACAAATGAATGACCTACTAGAATTTTATTAATCATTTCATATAGGAAAGGAGTGACCAAGAGTGGAAATTTCAGACACTAACAGCAGGTGAGAGAAACCTTGATTTGTATACTTTAAGAAGAAGCTGCTTATTAGAGGTAGCCCCTCTATACTAGCTGAAAATATAGTCTCTTCCTACTGTGACACATGCATGGCTATACTTATAGCCAAGAATGTATGCACAATGCCATGAGTCAAATATTTTTTTTAAATATTTGTTTTGTTTGGCTCCACTGGGTCTTCATCTCTGTGCACCTGCTTACTTTAGTTGCAGTGATTCAGGGCTACTCTTCTTTGTAGTGGCTTCTCTTATTGCAGACACAGGCTCTAGGTACACAGGCTTCAGTATTTACAGCATGTGGGTTCAGTAGCTGCGGTGGGCAGGTTTAGTTGCTCATGGCATTTGGAGTCTTCCTGGACCAGGGATCGAACTCATGTCCTCTGCATTGGCTGACAGATTCTTGTCCACTGTACCACCAGGGAAGTCCTCAAATATTTTCAGAGCAGGATTTCTCAACGTATTGTTACTATTGACATTTTGGGTGGGATCATTCTTTGTTGTGGGGGTAGTCCTCTGCATTGTAGGATATTTAGCAGCATCCTTGGTGCCTACACACTAGAGGCTGGTAGCATTGCTTCCCAGTTGTGACAACCAAAAGTGTCTCCAGACAGTGCCAAATGTTCCCTGGGTGGGGATGATGGGGGAAACAACCCCTGGCTAAGAACCATTGTTCTTAAAGAAACTGATTCCTTATAGCTTGGCATCATCATTCCCCACCCAGTCAGAATTAACACCAAGCAGAACTCACAGAAGGCCTCAGTTGCGCCCAGATTCATTGTCAAAAGAAAATGAGAGTCAAGGGAAGCCAAAATAATATAGTTTGCTATGTTTCACCAGTCTCTAAGATTGTATAGCAAACGGCAACTTTAAGCTAAAAGATAAAAATGTAGAATAATGATGTTTAAATCTCTTAGAGCAATAACTCTACTAATTTCTGTTCTTTTTTTTTTTTTCAATGCTAGGGGATGAGCCAGAGTTAATGTGCTTAAAGTTCAAACATAGAATGAGATCAGTAGGATGAGAAAGCACATGCCAAAAGCATCTCTACTCTATCCTCGTGTAAGCTCTTTTAGGGTGACTCAGGAAAGGGTTATCTGGTACAGAGTCAGCAGCCCATTTCCATGGACATTCCCTAAGCCTTTTTTCTGCTTCTTGTCCTACCATCTTTGTTACTTCCTATATTTCCTATATCAAAATAGGAAGTTGTGACTTACTGGCTTAGCAATGTACACATTTGTGTTTGTAATGACTTGTTAAAACCAGGATTTCATAAAACTTTAGTCTGTGTGGCTCTAAATGTTATTTTGGGTCTAAAAATCCCCAGAATGAAATTAAGCATATTTATTTGTGTTACAAGGACAAAAAAAAAATTTATGCATGAGAACACACAATTTTACCTCCTTCCCCAATTTTTGAGCAAGAAAGGATTGTTTCTTGTTAAGTTAGATTCCAGAATCTTTTTGGTGTTATTGTTGAGAATCTAGTTAATAAAATTAAAGAAAGAGTGAATTTAAACTATATCATGAAAAGCAAGAGTGGATAGGAGATAGAAGAACTGTGTATCTGCAAAAATGCCTAGGAGAAGAAAAAGAGGGAGAGAGAGATTTGGGGAATAGCTGCCATACATGTGAAGTACACTGTTGATGATCAAAATATTTTTAATTAAAAAATATTAATTTTTTTTAATTTTAAAAGTACTTTTAGTTATTTCATTACGTATTAAGGCTACTAGGAATAAACAATAGGAGTTCTTTAAAATTTAGCTACAGAATTGTTTTTTTCTAATTTAAATAATTCAAGGTTGGCCAAGACTCAGCAATTTGAGCTCAGGGTTAATTCACATTTGGAAGTGATTGATTGTAGTAACTTCCCTGTCAGGCTAATCTTCACACCTACTGAGGCAGTTCTTTTACATCAAATTCCTCTCTTAATCTGGTGCTTTGGACAAGAGGGCTAAAGAAAGACTTGTCAGTCAATACACAATCCACCATATCATTCATTAAATACAAATTCATTAATGACTGTCATGTGATGGTGTCATGTGATGGTGATATTCTGCTGACAAAAAGGAGAGGGAGACCTGACCCCTACTCTTAAAGAGCTTACAGTCTTGTCTGTAAGTAACCTGTAAGTAACATATATATGGTAATCCCCATATAAACTAAATGTGTGTCATCAAATGAGCCTGGAATTTTCATAACAATAGAACTTATTCTAAAATTGTACATAGCCTTCTGTAGAATCATTAAGAATTGTAGAATTTTCCAGTTGCATTAGATTGGTGTATATAATGTGAATAACTGTGTTAGAACGATTCCAGTCCTCACAATTTTTGGACATCTCTAAAATAACATGATTCAGAAGATGTTTATTACATGTTTATTACATTCTGTACTTTCCTTGCTAAATCTGATATGGGTCCAGCAATGAACAACACATCTTTCTAACATGATGACTCAGACTCAGAATGAACACAATTTTAGGAGTAGGAGAAGCAGATGAGAAAATACTTCACTGATGCATGCCCTCTGTTGTATTTGAGCCTCACGCCACATCAAACTTAAAGCTTTTTTACTGATTCTTAAACTAACTGTGAGAAGGAACTGTCTCTTTTCCCCTCTGGGTCTGGGGACATGCTATATTCCATTAGCAGCCTCTCTGATTTTTCATCTAAAGCTCTTTCCTTGCCTTGGATATTGGCTAACATTTTCCACTGGTCAGAAACTTTGTTTATACAGCTGATCAAGTTAACGGTTCATCTCCTCTGCTCTGTAGGCACTCCAATTCTACCGTCATCATAACTAGGATTGGCTATTTTACTTGGCAGAATTATTTCAGTAATCCAAGATAACCAAATTGGATTGGTGATCGATCAGTTTGTTCAGCACTCATTCCAGTAAATAAAACCAACTAAGCTCCAAGTGGTTGAATTGTTATTACAGTGGAGTCACAATGTGAATCAAAGCTTAGAGACCTCAGGGAATTTCATAAAATCCTACTCTGCAACCAGATGATTGTCCTGTAATATATACCAAATACCAAAGATGCATAGGTTTCAGCCTTTCTTGGTGGAAATAGCTAGTTTTTCTGTGATACATAGATGAGAAATACCACCATTTATAAAAGTGGTCCTTGAAAACCTCATTTTTTCTATTTACTCATTTTTCTCTTTACATTTCTATATAAAATTCTAGTGTGAAAAGAGTATGGTGGGTCATCACAATCTTTGCATTGACGAACACGGAAGACTGAGTGTTGAGTCATAAATAAATGAATATAGTTTTGAGATATATTGTCTGAAAGGAAAGGTGATTTTTTTAAAAATGAAAACTTGATAGAAGCCTCGGAGTATATTATACAAGGAGATATAATGGAATTTTATTATAAACTTCAAACTGTGTTTTTCAAAAACCCAAATTCTAGAGAGAGCTTTGCTACCAACTTGCTATGTGAGCTTAAAACATTTTGTTTTGCACTTTCATTTCCAGTAAACGAAAGTATTAATAATAATTATGCCCCTCTCCATCACCAGAGCTATCATGAGAACCAAATAGAATATTGTTTATTGAAGCCCTTTCTGAAGTCTGAAAAGGTATTTTAAAAGGCATGAGAATGCAAACAGGGTTCCCTAAATTGTGGAATGCATTGCTGGTGAGATGAGAGACATACCCCAGTGTTCAGGTTTTCACTTTGGAAGATGTACATTAAATTGTGTTGAACTACATAGTGAGAAAGTTAATCCTTTTTCACTTCTCAGTCACCCTTTCTGATCTCTACAAAGAGAAAATCTTGTTTTGGTGCTAGCATGTCTCCAGCACATCTTTAACACTTGCTAATCTCCCTTTCCTTAAAGGGAGAGCACCTCTCAGGCATGGAGCCAGGCACATAACTTAGCTGGATTTTAATAATGTGGTTCAGTTTTCCTTGCTTGTGTATTTTTGTCATAAATTCCTTAATGGCAAATGGTAATGTTTTTCCATTAATAGCAGTAATATAAAGTTTTGTTTCTACTCAACTTTATCTAAGTAGTGAGAAAAAGAGCCATTTTAAAGAAAAATATTAAGTAAATAATAGTCAGTGATATGTGAATTTGACAGAAATTGTGAAAGTGAGATGAATATGTTTGACGTTTGGGAATATATATACTTGTCATTGTAAAACATAGGCTAAGACCAAGTGTATTTGCCATTGAGATAGTTGTTATTGTTCATTCACTAAGTCATGTCTGACTCCTTGTGACCCCATGGATTTCCAGGCTCCCTGGCCCTCTGCTATCCTCTGGAGTTTACTCAAATTCATATCCAGTGAGTCAGTCATGCCATCCAACCATCTCATCCTCTATCGCCCCCTTCTCTTCCTACCCTCAATCTTTCCCATCATCAGAGTCTTTTCCAATGAGCTGGCTATTTGCATCATGTGGCCAAAGTATTCAAGCTTTAGCTTCAGCATCAGTCCTTCCAATGAATATTCAGGGTTGATTTCCTTTAGGATTGACTGGTTGGATCTCTTTGCAGTCCAAGGGACTCTTAAGCAATGTCTTCAGCAACACCATTTGAAAGCATCAATTCTTTGGGGCTCAGCCTTCTTTATGGTCCAACTCTCTCATCTATACATGACTGCTGGAAAAACCATAGCTTTGACTGGATGGACCTTTGTTGGTAAAGTGATGTCTCTGCTTTTAATACGTTGTACTTTTCTCATGTACCTTTTGTTCATCCCTCACCATTCTTGAACAAGCCTTATAAAACAACCCTTAAGTCCAGGGAAAGGAGAAAATGGGAACTTTCAGATGCCATTTTAATTTCCACTGATACAGCCACCCATTGAAAGAATTTAGGCACTGAATCCAACTGAAATCTTCTAAACTTTAGAGCATTAAAAACAGGTGGTGTTGACTGTGCTAAAGAGACAGCTCCCTCTTCGAGTCAAGTTTGTCTCATTAACCTTGGAAGGGGGTCCCAGCACACAGTGACTGACCTGGCATATTTAGACACACATATACAGTACATCAACCTCATTCAGGATGGGCTTCAATACTTTGATGAAATACATCTTGTTCCATCCTCTAGAGACCATGTGAATCCACAGACAATTACAATTTTAAAGAAATTGTGGGTAAGTGAATCCTCTGTGATCAGAGTGTTTTCTCACCATTTTTTCTATTTTCTATTTCTTTCTTCCTCAATTGAAAAGGAAGTAGAAAAATCTTCAGTTGTGTCAGAACAAGAAGGGCATTCTGTGGCATGGAAAATTTGTTGGTGGGTTTTAAAAATACAGTTTCTAAAAATTTATAGATGAGCTCAATTTAGAAAAAGTGGGGAAATCACATGCTGACATGCAGTTCAGTTTGGGAGCCTATTTTTTTCCATAGAATGTTGTACAAAGTAAAATCCCAAAGTAATTATTTCCTTTGTTAATAAATCTTGTTTGAAGTGAGGAAGTCTTGAAGCAGAAGAAATAGTAATAAAAACACCACTAGGATCATCTTCATTCCTTTCAGATGTGTTCAACTCCAACCCAGGAAAAGTAACTTGAGTGTCTCATCCCCATATTCAATACTACATCTCCTATGGGCTTTGCGTGTGTGTGTGTGTGTAATTCACATATATTTTTTTCCTACAGACTTCTAGCCTGTGTTTATACAATAATTGTTGCAAATGTAGGTATTTGACACTTTAATAACATATTATTGCACTTTTAGGAAAACACACCCTTCTGTGCTATTCTTCTTGCTGGGTGTAGAGCTCCTCTTTAGAGCAGATGTTCTTGGCTGTTACGAAAGGGCTTTAGAATGCTGGATTCAGATGAAGCTTGGAGGCGAGCGCCAATTATGTCATATGGTGACAGTGCCCAGTTATAACACTAATAGGCTTTTCATTATTTTTAATATTTTTTTTTGTTTTAATTATTCCCATGTATATTTCAGGACTCTCATTATGGAAAGCCAGGATTAGAATTGCTATGGTTTTTGCCTAAACAGGACAGGAAATTTTTCATAGTCTGAAAAACTTTTAGAAGTATTGAGAATGTCTGAAAACAAAAACAGAACCAAAGAAGATAAAAACACAAACCTCTCCCATAGCCTGGCCATGGATGACTAAATGTTGAATTTTTTATGTCTGGCATGCCATAGGTTTCTAATAAATTTGTAATGAATGAATACATACACTAAAACCAGTTTTCTATCTTGTTTTTCAGTTCAATCAGATGCTTTCCTATTTATCCTATTCTTAGGATCTGGAACCATTTATATTTGTGTTCCCTAAAATAAGTGAAACAGTGGCTCATTCACAGGAAAGTTATTTAATCTTTAACATCCACCTCCATGTTCTTCCCACATTATTATCATCATGAGTTTACCTAGTGCAGAGACAACAGAAATGAATTTGTTGAGAATTTTGTGGAGATTTTATACTTTCTTTGTTTGACAATCAAATGGCCCCACAAGCCAGATCCAACCTGCCTGAGGTTTTTATAAATAAAATTTATTGGAACGCAGCCAAAATAATTGGTTTACATATCATCTAAGACAGCTATGGGGCTTCCCTGATAGCTCAGTTAGTAAACAATCCACCTACAACGCAGAAGACCCCAGCTCAATTCCTGGGTCAGGAAGGGATAGGCTACCCACTCCAGTAATTCTTGGGCTTCCCTGGTGGCTCAGCTGGTAAAGAAGCTTTGGTGCCACAATAACAAAACTGAAGAATCATGTCAGAGACCAGATACCCTGCAAAACCTAAAATATTTATCATCTGGTCTTTTGACACGAGAAATTTACTCACTCTTAGAGTGGGAATTTTAGAGGCAGACAGGAGTTAGTATGGTATTCTTGAAATTCTTTTTAAAATGTTTATTAATTCAAAGTTTGACTTTATTTTGACTCAGAGATACAAGGCCTTGTCTTTATAAAAGTCTTCATGTAGCATGGAAGTTAATATATCAGTTCATTAATACTTAGTTTTTACTCTCATTTTTAATAGTAGTGAAAATAGTAATAACTATAACAAAATGCTCCCCTTTTTGATGGAGTAGCAGAAAAGTCTTTCCTGGGATTGCTGTGGTAAAATACGCATTCATAGAAATTAGCTGCAACCCCTTGCATCAAGATTAAATCAAATGTATTAAAGACACAGTCAGTTTGTACCTTCCTTTCCCCAAGTGATTGAGTGTACATAACACTGTACGTAACACTTTGATCCAGTGGGTCGCAAAGATTTAGAAATCATCTTGTGTCCTGGAGACCGATACTTGTACACCTGCCGAAGTGCTAAGGCATTTTCTGGCAGGAGTAGCAAAATGCATTATCTCAACATATGATTGCTACTGTTAGAGACTTGCTGGCTTAGCTGAGGGGTGGGGGTGGGGGGTGGACTGTACTGTTGTGAGAGTAAGTATTGTGGCAAGGAGGGTGATTTGGTTTTCTCCACAATTCCCAGCCAAGCCCCTTGGGCTATGTGTATTCGCCTTACAGGATGTCTACTCACCTTGCAGGATGGCCCTGGGCCAGTGAGCCTGTGTGCTCACGGCAGCATCTTGAATCTTGCTGGGTGCAAGAGGGAACCCTAGGCACAGCCCTGGGAAGAAAGGAAAGGGATTTGGTGCAAGTAGTGTTCCCCACCCTGTCCCCCTCACTCTAGAAAAGAGAACAATAATTAATTACCATTTTATTTGTGTCTTCTGTATGCTAAACACCAAGCTAATTATATGCCAACTAACTTATGCCGACTGAGTCCTACCCATCATTCAAAAGTATGCTGTTATGCACATTAAAGATAAAGAAATTGAGACTTGGAGAGGTTAAGTAATTGGCCCAAGGTCACACAGCAGCTAAGTGGCAGAGCAAGGATGAAGCTCCAAAAGACTTTGTTTAAAATGCTAAGTGAGGAACTTCTGGGGAAAGATTGGGTTTCCTGAGTGGGAGATGTCATTTGCACTCTGAACTGAAGTTGTTCAATATTAAAAATCCCTCTTCAAGGAAGTTGTACTCTCAACCGCAAGCAAAAAGAACTTTTGCTGTGTTGATCAAATCCCTTTCCTTTCTTTCCAGTGCTATGCCTAGGGTTCCCTCTTGCACCCAGCAAGATTCAAGATGCTGCCATGTGACGCACAGGCTCACTGGTGAATACACATAGCCCAAGGGACTTGGCTGGGAATTGTGGAGAAATTAGGTACAGGAACATTCTCTCTGTCCATCTAATTTAACTTTTCCAAGATACCTAGACTGCTTTTTCATGTATGACGATCCTTTCCCGCTAACAGTCTTTTTTTTTTTTTTAACATTTGTTTCTTTGGCTGTGCCAGGTCTTAGTTGTGGCATGTGGGATCCAATTCCCTGACCAGGGATCAAACCTGGGCCCCCCTTGCACTGGGAATGTGGAGTCTTAGCCACTGGAGAACCAGGGAATTCCCTCAGAGAATCATACACAGGATTGCCCTGCTTTTAACTGTAGAAGAGATCAGGTCGCCTGAGGATATTCAGCAATTCCCAGGTTTTCAGAGGATAGGGTGGCAGCCCCAGAGGCTCCAGCTTAGAAGCAAGACTTCCCAAACCTCTCAAAAACCTTTCTGCAAACCTGTGAGCCTGCTGTTCCTGCCAAGCTGTAGGGAATGCTGGCAGGGCATCTACACGGGGAAAAGAGAATTAGAATTAGAAATGGTACAGGGTAGAGGGGAAATACACGCATACACACATACCATCACCACCACTACCACCACCACCCCACACGTTACATGGACCAAAGAAGCTCTCTGAAACACTGACCTAGGAGCATGCATTCAAAAAGAGTGGATGATACTGACATTCATTGTGTCCCAGAGGGGCTGTGGGTTGTGGTTCATTCCTTAAACTCCATGTTTGGTTGCCAAGGCTCATACCTGTATCTTGGGTCTTGGGACACCTGTAATTTCAGAGAAGTAGGCAGAATCTTTTGGGGCCCCTGGGAAAAATGATGACGTTGGGAGTCCTGTGAAAGGCCTCTCTTATCACCAGGATGGAGTTTTTTGTGTTTTTTTTCCAGAAGGAAAATACAGAATTATCCTCAAATAATTATTACCATTCTTATAATGCACAGTGATTCTTGTTAGCAAAGATCAGCCAAGCACCTTCCATGCATTATCTCATTGTGAAAGTGTTAGTTACTCAGTCATGTCCGACTCTTTGTGACCCCATGGACTGTAGCCTGCCAGGCTCCTCTGTCCATGGAATTCTCCAGGCAAGAATACAGGAGTGGGTTGCCATGCCTGCCCTCCTCCAGGGGATCTTCCCGACCCAGGAGTTGAACCTGGATCTGCTGCATTGCAGGCAGATTCTTTGCCATCTGAGCATTAAATTGTCCCGTGGCCCTAAAAGCTAAGTCCTATTGTTATGGTCATTTTAGGGAGAATTAGTAAGGTCCAGGGCTGCCCTGGGCAACATGGTAGCTACTGGCCACATGTGGTTGTTGAGCACTTGAGGACATTTATGCTGTAAATGTAAAATACACAGAATTTTCAAGACAATACAAAAAAGGAAAAAATGTGAAAGCAAAATGTCTTATTAATAATTACTTATTGAGATGATAATATTTTAAATATATTAGCTAAAATATATTCTTAAAACGAACTTTGTGTGTACTCAGCTGCTTCAGTCATGTGTGACTCTTTGCTACCCCATGGACTAGCCCACCAGGCTCCTCTGTCCTTGGGATTCTCCAGGCAAGAATACTGGAGTGGATTGCCACGCCGTCCTCCAGGAGATCTTCCCAGGGATCAAACCCACGTCTCTTGCATCTCCTGCGTTGCAGTGGGATTCTTTACCCACTGAGCCATCTGGGAAGCCCAAAATTAACTTTACTTTTTTTTTTTTTTTTTTTACTTTTTCTAATGTGACTGCTAGACAATTTTGAATTACTTCCATGCCTCGCAAATGTGGCTTGCTCTGTTTCTATTGGGCAGCTCTGGTCAAGAGCAGAGATCAACGAACGGGCCCACACCCTGGTTTTACACAGCTTATGAGCTAAAAGTGCTAGAATGATTTTTATATTTTTAAAACATGATAAAATTAAAAACAAAAACAATCTGGCCTATGAAGCATAAAATGTTTCCTACCAGCCCTTTATAGGAAAAGTTTGCTGGTCTAGATGGCTGTCCAACCCAGGACCACCAACTCCAAAAGGTGTGCTTTACTCAAATACTGGCTTTCTACTAGATGCCAGACAGTTCACAAAATCTTTATACACAGTGCTTATTTTATTTCTGAGATTAAATAAGACTAATGACTCATGTTTATTCAAAATGTTATTATAATACTACATGCCACTAATAATGTTATTATATCCACTTTACAGATGAACAAGCCAAGGCTTATAGAGATGCAGTAGCTTGTCTTATGTCACACAGCTAATAAATGACAGGACTGGAATTTAAATCTACTTCTTCCTGAAAGGTACACTTGTAGGCCCCTTGCTATCCTGCCACTGAATTCTTGTTTGTTTAGGGTCAGCCTCTGCACTGATCAATGCTGAGTTACCTACTCCCTGAGTTTTCTTGCTGGTGGTTTGTCCCTCCATGAATCTAATCCAGGGTTCAAAAAACTATCTTGGGCCCATAGGTCAAATTTGACCCCATTGTCTTACACACACACAGACACACACAGACACACACACAGACACTTCCTAGGAGGCTCAGTGGGTAAAGAATCAGCTTGCAATGCAGGAGACATAGGTTCGATCCCTGGTCGGGAAGATCCCTTGGAGGAAGGGATGGCAATCCACTCCAAGATTCTTGCCTGGAAAATCCCATGGACAGGGGAGCCTGGCGGGCTACAGTCCATGGGGTCACAAACAGTAAGACATGACCGAAGTGACTGAGCACTCATTGGACACACCCCTGCCCTTTTGTTTGCACATTGTCTATGGCAGGGTCCCCAACCCCTGGGCCACAGACCAGTACTGGTCCATGACTTGTTAGGAACTGGTCTGCACAGCAGGAGGTGAGTGGCAAGTGAGCAAGTGAAGCTTCATCTGTATTTACAGCCGCTCCCCATCACCCACATTACCTCCTGAGCTCAGCCTCCTGTCATATCAGCAACACCATTATGTTCTCATAGGAGCAAGAACCCTACTGTGAACTGCGCATTTGAGGATCTAGGTTGCGTACTCCTTATGAGAATCATCTTGAAACCATTTCCCTACACACCCTCCTCCCATCTTGGTCTGCCAAAAAAGTGTCTTCCACAAAACTGGTCCCTGGTGCCAAAAAGGTTGGGTACCACTGGTCTAGGGGTAGTTTCACACTACAACAGCAGAGTTGACTAATTATGAGAAAGGCCACATATCCCACAAAGCCAAAAGCATTTATTATCTGGGCCTTTACAAACAAAATTTGCTGACCCCTAATCTAACTCGTTCAGGACAGGTCTTGTGGCCCACAGGGCTCACTACAGTGTGGGGTTGGCTAGGGCCCAATAAACATGGAGTAGGCAAGTGAGCGAGTGGTGGGGGAGAAGGGAGTCCAGAGAGCACTTTCCTCTCTCCTTCTTGTCCAGAGCCCACTTCGTTAGTTAGTGCACGCATGCACTCACAACCCTGAAATGTTGCCATCTTTCTAATTGCTGGTGTTGGGATTCTCCCATATTCCTTCCCCACTTCCTTCCCCAATAGTTACTTGACCCGGAACATGTGGATTACATTTCACTTAAAATACATAGGGAATTTAAAATTAGAGGAAAACATGTTTGGCAAAAACTAGTGTACTTTGCAAATCATCTGGGATGTTCTCTTGTTTGTACTGGAGCTCAGTGCCGCTGTCCTCCATGGAGAAATGATTTTCACAAAACCTTCATTAGTTTCAGGACAATGGAACTCTTCACACTTAAGTAAAACCAACAGGAGTGTGCAATGTTGGCCTCAGTATGGCTTGGGAAGGAAACTGGGAACCAACTGGTTACAAAACAAAGGTGGCAATTCAAGGACATTTTGGGGAGAGTCATGGCAAGGATTATTGCATTAGGCTGCCATGTGCCATTTCCAAACTCTGTGATAACAGCTACCATTACTGAGCATTTCCTGTGTTCCAGGCACTTTTCTAAGCACCATCTATCCTTTACCTCAATTAATCCTCCCAACAACCGTGTGGGATGGATCCTATTATTATCCACATGTCAATCTGAGGAAACTGAGAATTAGGCAGCTTACTTCTCCCACTACCATGCAAGTCACAAGTGGCAGAACCAGGACTTAGAGCCAGACCAGGATAAAGTAACTCTGATGCCTCTGTCCCATATTATTCTACACTGGACAGCCCATAAGTTCACCAGCTACACTTTCCATGCCTTGTGACCTACAGCAGTGCTGAACATATGATAAACACTAATAAATACCCATTTCCTCATTTATATATTCAAAAATATGTATTCAAAACTACTTTACAGCAGGCACCATGGTAGGTGATATTCAGTGGTGATCTAAGACAGATGGCTTTAAATAACATTAATTAAGAAAGACATAACAGCCATCTCTGCATCTAGAAGATTCCAAACTCATGGAAGTTTTGTCCATTCTCTTTGCTTATCCATTTCTTCTTACCAGGAGGATAATTTGTTTTTCTTATTTCTCTGTCCTTCTTGCTCTGCCCCTACCCCCTCTCCAAAAATTCCAGTCCTGAAAACAGTCTACATATTGTGAAAAAGATTTTTAAACCACAGGAGTGATGTAACTGTAGGCCTGTTTTTTCTCTCTTATGCACACAAAATATTGGATATGAGTGAGATTTTTAAAAATTGGTTTTCAAATGTGATGAAAAGAGTGTCCTTTCTACCAGAACAAAACAACCCCTAATGCTGAAGCCTCCTTCCTGATAGGGTTGATATCCCAAGATGAAGAAATCTGTGTATTGGGCCACAGCCTAAAACCCAGTGCAAAAGGCAGAGGGAAGCTCTGGACTGGAAAGAACTTCCATGTTTAGGATGGAGCTGAAGGCTCCCTCTGGGCTCTGGAGGCTGTGCTTAAAGACATGGCATTTGTTTAGATGGGCAGTGGCCCAGGAGCCTCTCTTGCAATCCAGCTGATATGACAGGGGTTTTGCCATGGAAAGTGTATGCATTGGAGCATTTCTCAGCTAGTCACTAGCCATCAATTACTTAAGAGTCAGATCTTGGCCAGAGGCCCCCGTTCCACAAAGTATGTCATTCTGTGTTCACAGAAATGGAGTTTACAGTCCTGCCGCTAAATTAAAACTGGTTCTTCCAAATTAAAAGCAGACAGGACAGATGTGCAGGGAAGAAATGGAGACTCACATCTTTTGTGAATCAGCTAATCATTGTGCCAGAACTTGAAATCAGCTTTTCCTGTTGAGGCCTCAACTGCACCACACCTATGTAAACCGCATTAAACCACATTAAATGAGGTGGAATGAACATTTTACCAGTTCTTTCTTTCACCCTGCCATCTGGAGAAGGATAAAGAGTTCTGTGGGGGCCCGAATCCCAAGGACTCTGCAACATGGAAGCCTGGGGTCAGCACCTGAGGGTGACCACATTCAGCTTGCCCCTTGTTGAGCATTTAGGACACAAGATGCATGCAGAACCAAGCTAACCACTTATGAGGACAAAAGGTGCAAGTTCAGTTCAGTCGCTCAGTTGTGTCCGACTCTTTGCGACCCCATGAATCACAGCACGCCAGGCCTCCCTGTCCATCACCAACTCCCGGAGTCTACCCAAACCCATGTCCGTTGAGTCAGAGATGCCATCCAGCCATCTCATCCTCTGTCGTCCCCTTCTCCTCCTGCCCCCGATCCTTCCCAGCATTAGGGTCTTTTCCAATGAGTCAACTCTTCTCATGAGGTGGCCAAAGTATTGGAGTTTAAGCTTCAACATCAGTCCTTCCAATGAGCACCCAGGACTGATCTCCTTTGGGATGGACTGGTTGGATCTCCTTGCTGTCCTAGGGACTCTCAAGAGCCTTCTCCAACACCACAGTTCAAAAGCATCAATTCTGCGGGGCTCAGCTTTCTTCACCGTCCAACTCTCACATCCATACATGACCACTGGAAAAACCATAGCCTTGACTAGATGGACCTTTGTTGGCAAAGTAATGTCTCTGCTTTTAAATATGCTATCTAGGTTGGTCATAACCTTCCTTCCACGGGGTAAGCGTCTTTTAATTTCATGGCTGCAATCACCATCAGCAGTGATTTTGGAGCCCCCAAAAATAAAGTCTGACACTATTTCCACTCTTTCCCCATCTATTTGCCATGAAGTGACAGGACCAGATGCCATGATCTTAGTTTTCTGAACGTTGAGCTTTAAGCCACCTTTTTCACTCTCCTCTTTCACTTTCATCAAGAGGCTCTTTAGTTCTTCTTCACTTTCTGCCATAAGGGTGGTGTCATCTGCATATCTGAGGTGATTGATATTTCTCCCGGCAATCTTGATTCCAGCTTGTGTTTCTTCCAGCCCAGCGTTTCTCATGATGTACTCTGCATATAAGTTAAATAAGCAGGTGACAATATACAGCCTTGACATACTCCTTTTCCTATTTGGAACCAGTCTGTTGTTCCATGTCCAGTTCTAACTGTTGCTTCCTGACCTGCATACAGGTTTCTCAAGAGACAGGTCAGATGGTCTGGTATTCCCATCTCTTTCAGAATTTTCCACAGTTTATTGTGATCCACACAGTCAAAGGCTCTGGCATAGTCAATAAAGCAGAAATAGATGTTTTTCTGGAACTCTCTTGCTTTTTCGATGATCCATCAGATGTTGGCAATTTGATCTCTGGTTCCTCTGTGTTTTCTAAAACCAGCTTGAACATCTGGAAGTTCACAGTTCACATATTGCTGAAGCTTGACTTGGAGAATTTTGAGCATTACTTTACTAGCATGTGAGATGAGTGCAATTGTGTGGTAGTTTGAGCATTCTTTGGCATTGCCTTTCTTTGGGATTGGAATGAAAACTGACCTTTTCCAGTCCTATGGCCACTGCTGAGTTTTCCAGATTTCCCAGCATATTGAGTGGAGCACTTTCACAGCATCATCTTTGAGGATTTGAAATAGCTCAACTGGAATTCCATCACCTCTACTAGCTTTGTTCGTAGCAAACATGACCCTAAAGCTTTGGGGCCTGCATTCCTCAGGAAAATGATTAAAGCTAAGGTTTTCCATACTTGGCCTGCCCTGTTAACCTATTCATGATATAAATATTAGCTTTAATTTATTGAGCACTTATTATATAAAATTTGAAAAACTTCAATGGGATCAAGTGACTCCCTGTTTAAAATCCTTCAATGGCTTCCCACTGCCCTAATGATAAAAACCAACATCTTTTTTGGGGTCGCCAAGTCCTGTAGGATATAGTCCCTACCACATCTGATACCCCTTCTCCCCTTTATCTCCCCACTCCAGACCCATTAGAGTTTCTCAGCTGTACCACATTCTCTTCTACTTTTAAATACTCCCTCTGTGCAGTGCTCTTCCAACCATCTTTTTCCTACTTAACATCATTATTGAGAAATAACATACATACCATACAGTTCACCCATTCAAAGTGTACAATTCAATGGTTGCTAGTATAGTCACAAAGTTGTGCAAGCATCACCATAATATGATTTCTTTATTTTTAATCTTTATCTTATATGGAAGAATAGTTGATTTACTATGTTATATTTGTTTTGGGTGTACAGCAAAGTGATTCAGTTAAACATATATCTACTCTTTTAAAAATTCTTTTTCCATTTAGATTATTACAGAAAATTGAGTAGAGTTCCCTGTGCTATACAGTAGGTCCTTGTTTATTATCTATTTTATGTATTTGCTGTTGTTATTACTTATAAAGTGTGTATATGTCAGTATCAAACTCCCAATGTATCCCTCCCTGCCCCTGCCTTTCCCCTTAGGTAACTATTAGTTTCTGAGTCTGAGAGTCTGTTTCTGTTTTGTAAATAAGTTCATTTGTATCATTTTTCTGGTTCCACATATAAGCAATACTATATGATACTTGTCTTCCTCTGACTTACTTTACTTTGCATGATAATCTCTAGGTCCATCCATGTTGCTGCAAATGGCATTATTTCATTCTTGTTTATGGCTGAGTAATATTCCATTTTATGTATATGCAATTTCTTTTTTATCCATTCCTCTGTCAATGGACATTTAGGTTGCTTCCATGTCTTGGCTTTGTAAATAGCACTGCGGTGCACATCAGGGTACAAGTATCCTTTCCAAACATGATTTTCTTTGGATATATGCCCAGGAGTGGGATTGCTGGATCATATCACAACTTGATTTTTAGTTTTTTGATGAAACTCCATACTGCTTTCCATAGTGACTGTACCATTTTACATTCCCACCAACAGTGTAGGAGGGTTCTCTTTTCTCCACATCCTCTCCAGCATTTATTGTTTGTAGACTCTTTGATGATAGCCATTCTGACAAGTTTGAGGTGATACCTCATTGTAATTTTGATTTGCATTTCTCTAATAATTAGTGCTGTTGTGTATATTTTTTGTGTATTTTGAGCCATCTATATGTCTTCTTTGGAGAACTGTCTGTTTAGATCTTCTACCCATTTTTTTTTCCTTTGATTGGGCTTTTTTTTTTTTTTATGGTATTGAGTTCCATGAGCTGTTTGTATAATTTGGAGATTAAACCTGTGTTGGTTGCTTTATTTGCAAATATTTTCTCCCATTCTGTTGGTTGTCTTTTCGTTTTGTTTGTGGTTTCCTTTGCAGTGTGAAATCTTTTAAGTTTAATTAGGTCCCATTGTTTATTTTTGTTATTATTTTCATTAACCTAGGAGGTGGATCCAAAAAGATATTGCTGTGATTTATGTAAAAGAGTATTCTGCCTACATTTTCCTCTAAGAGTTTTATAGTATTGTCTTACATTTAGGCCTTTAATCTATTTTGAGTTTGTTTTTGTATATGGTGTTAAAGAATGTTCTAATTTCATTCTTTTATATGGAGCTATCCAGTTTCCCCTGCACCACTTACTGAAGACACTGTCTTTTCTCCATTATGTATTCTTACCTCCTTTGTTGTATATTAATTAAAAATAGGTTTGTAGGTTTATTCCTGGGCTATCTATCCAGTTGCATTGATGTATATTTCTATTATTGTGTTAGTAACAGAGAGGGAAATGGCAACCCACTCCAGTATTATTGCCTGGAGAATCCCAGAGACAGAGGAACCTGGTGGGCTGCTGTCTATGGGGTCGCACAGAGTTGGACATGACTGAAGCGACTTAGCAGCAGCAGAAGCAGCAGCAATGTATTGTTTTGATGACTATAGCTTTGTAATATAGTCTGAGGCCAGGGAGTCTGATTCCTCCAGCTCCCTTTTTCTTTTTCAGAATTTCTTTGTCTATTTGGGGGCTTTTGTGTTTCTATACAAATTTGAGAAATTTTTATTCTAGTTCTGTGAAAAATATTGTTTGTAATTTGATAGGGATTACAATGAATCTGTAGATTGCTTTGGAGGATAGTCATCTTGACAATATTGATTCTTCCAATCCAAGAACATGACATATCTTTCCATCTGTGTCAGCTTCAGTTTCTTTTATCAGTATTATCTTGTAGTTTACTGAATTCATTGATGATCTCTAGTAGTTTTCTGGTAGCATCTTTAGGGTTTTCTATGTACTGTATCATGTCATCTGCAAACAATGACAGTGTGTTCCAGTTTGTATTCCTTTTATTCTTTTTCTTCTCTGATTGTCATAGCTAGGACTTCCAAACTATGTTGAATAAAAGTGGTGAGAGTGGACAGCCTTGTCTTGTTCCTGATCTTAGAGGAAATGGTTTTGTTGAGTATGATGTTAAACCATGATATACTTTAAAACCACCCCCAAAAGAAACCTTCTGCCCTTTAGCAGTTACTTCCCATTTCACCTTCCCACCTCCAGCCTAAAGCAATCACTAATCTCCTTTGTGTCTCTATTCTATCTCTTATGATAGACATTTCACACAAATGGAATTATACAGTATGTTATGTTTTGTGTCTGACCTCTTTTTTAAAAAATATTTATTTATTTATTTATTTATTTGGCTGCACCAGGTTTTAGTTGTAGCATGTTGGATTTTTTTTTTTTTTTTTTAGTTGTGGCATGCGAATTTCCTTTTCAGCTGTAGCATGCAAAGTCCTAGTTGCAGCATGTGGGATCCAGTTCCCTGACCAAGGATCAAACCCAGCCTCCCTGCATTGGGAGCACAGAGTCCCAGCCACTGGACCACCAGGGATGTCCCTGTGTCTGACTTATTTTACTTATCATAATGTTTTCAAGGTTCATCCACATTGTACCTTATATCAGTACTTTGTTCATTCTTATTGTTAGATGGTATTCCATTATGTGAATATACCACATTTTGTTTCTCCATTTGTTAGCTGCTGAACATTTGAGTTGTTTCCACTTTTTAATTATTATGAATAATGTTGTATCAACATTCATTCACAAGTTTTTGCATGGATATATGTTTCCTTTATCTTGGGTATATATCTAGGAATGGAATTCCTAGACCATATAGTAACTTTTGTTCAACATTTTGAGGCAACCATCATGTGTTTGACCTATCATTAACTACTACTCATTCTTCAAACCTCAACAAAAGTGTACCTTCCTCGCAGATGGTTTCCCATCCCTGCCCCTCCCTCCTGAGTCATCTCTAGTTACATGTCTCATATAACTTAGTGTCTTTTCTTTCATAGTCCTATTCTATTCTCTTCTTGTCTCATGACGGCACTATATAGAGGCACACTTAGCAAGGGACCAAAGCCTCTTGCCAACAGCTTCCTCAGCAAACTATCTTGGAATCAGGTCCACCAGACCCAGTCAAGCCTTTAGGTGACTGAAGCCCAAGTCCTTGCCTTAAAAGCAACCTCATCAGGGATCTTGAACCAATACCATGCAGCAAATTCGTTTAATTAGTAACCTACAGGAATTGTGAGATAATAAATATTTGTTGCTTTAAGCTACTAAATCTTGAGGATAGTTTTTTTTTTTTTTAACATAGCAATATAAATGAGTATAGTTATACTTCCTGGAACACACAAAGAGCTCAGTAAATGATGAATAAGGGAATGAATGAGTTAAGGAATAAGAGCCATGGACTTTCCAGAAATAAAGACATTGAAAGCTACTTTTATTAAACACTTCTTAGATGTAAGTATTTATACCAGAATCTCATTTAATGACCCCATCAATCTTAAATGGTACACATGGTGATCAGTATATTACTGATGAGAAAACTGAAGCCCAAAGAATCTAGGAATCAAAAACAGACCCATGTGACAATAAAGCAGAAAAAAAATCACACCACATTGCCATCTGACATAGCAGATGATTTCCCCCCTCATCCAAGGAAACCTTTAGCAGTTCTGGGACATGAAGCAAGATGAAAGATCACCTACATAGAACCACCATACCATTTCATTTTTGAGTTTTTGTTCTTTAATTATTTATTTATTTTTAAAAAATTTTAATGAGGTGAAATTCACATAACATAAAATTAATCACTTTAAAGTATACAATCTCATGGCACTTAGTACATTCACAATGTTGCTCAAGCATCACTTTTATCCAGTTTCAAAATAGAATGATTTATTTTAAACCTTTAAATTTAAAGGTTAAATTTAGAAATTATAAATTTAAAGGTTAAAATTTATAAATTTAAATGTTATAAAATTTATAAATTTTAAATTTATTTGAAACCTTGATTTATTTTAAACTCAGAGTCGAGTTAGTCAGACTTGTCAGTTCAGGGCACATTAACATCATCATCTGAGCAAGACCCTTTCTTTAAATCACTTATTTGTGATTCTCTTTTATTCTCCATCCTGGGAGCTCTGCCCACCACCACCCACACAACCATGCTAACATGTCTAATATCTACCTTATTCTTTATCCATGCTTTGTTTTAGAAAACCCTCACGCACTTTCCAACTTTGATCCTCCACTTTTCCTCAACATTAAGAAGATAACAGGGCTGTACAATTCATCTGTCCTTAAAGAGGAAGCTTTGTTTTATAGAAAAAAAAAGTGCCAGATAAATAATCATGAATCCTTGGTTCTAAATCAGAAGTGTATAAGCTACAGCCCAAGGGCCAAACCCAGCCCTTAGCCTGTTCTGTGAATTAAAGTTTATTAGAAGACAGACACATTTATTCATGTATGTATCTTGTCTGTTTTCTCACTATACAGTAGCAGAATTGAGTAGTTGTGACAGAGACTATGTGGCCGGAGAAGTTTCAAGTCTTTACCATCTTACCCTTTATAGAAAAGGGTTGCCAAACCTTCTCTAAACCAGAATCTGTCACCTACAACTCTTTGTCTGATCATTAGGCAAATCTGTTCACCTCTTGAGCTTTAATGTCTAGTTCCCAAAATTGAGACCAGGGTACTAAAACTAGCTTTTAGTTCTCTTTTTTATTTTCATTTTTACTTTATTTCTATCTTGTGCAATAGAATGTATTTTTCAAAAAGAAAATGTTTATGAGAAAACCCAGTGTGGAAAATACAAAAAAGGAAATTTCTCTTGTGGAAGCAGAGTCCTGCTGGGCTGGCCTCCTCTTCATGTATTTCTCCATCAACCTCTCAAATGGTATATTGATATGCCAGGACTCTGAGAACCTCTTTGAAAAAATTAACCCACCTCTACTGTCTTCAAGACCAGTCCCCTCTGTGGGATCCTGCTGTTGGATGGTAGTATGGAAAGTGATGAATTTGGGGGTTAAGTTCCAACTTTGGCATTTGCTATGTGGCTTGGGCCAGTCACTTTAACCCCTCTGAAGCTCAGCATTCTCATCTGTGAGGAAAAATATGGATATGTAATCCTGGCACCACATGTTGGGTGGTTGTGAGGATTTTAAAATAATATTTCTAACATACTTGACTCAGGAATCTGCATTCAGTGAATGGGAGCTGCAAAGCCTTAAAAAAAAAAATTGTGTGAGGCAGTCTATATGGAGCCTCCTTCTTTGTATGTATTGGTCTTGAATCCACATTTAGAGCATCAGTCCCTTGAGTTCAGCGTTCATTTGAGTCTCCCCTTTTTGGATGTTGCCGCTGAAGCTGGAAAAATCAGCCTTTTCATTTGTATGGAAATCTGTTACTATGCACTGTGACTCGGGGACACTCCCCATTGTCTACCCTAACTGCAGATGGCATCTTCACTGGCTAGGTGAGTACTTGCTATCCACGATTAGTGGTTAACAGACTCTGGGCTAAGATGGTGCAGCTTCATCCAGAGAGTGTTCCAGACAGGAATAACACGTTAAGCCATTATTTTCTGCAGGAGGCTATTTTAAATTAATAAATTTATCAAATTTGAATCACTATGGAAAGCAGCATAAATAAGACTTAGGAAAGGCCCATAATGTGTGTAACCACTTATAAGAATAGACAGAAATCAACTGCAGAGGCCAAGGAGAGCAGAAAGAGTTCTTTTAGGGAGTCCTGACCTGCGTCTGCACTTATCTCAGACAGGCTGTGTGGCTTGAGGCAGTCCTCTAACCTCTCTGAGCTTCAGTTTGCTCATGTGAAAAACAGAAAGCCTTAGAATCCTGAGTGACCTCCCGGGGTTATTGTGAGCACGTGTCAGCTCCAGTTCCTTGCATGTGGTGGGTCCTTGCTCAATCAGAGCTCCCTGAATGAACCAGTACAGTGTCACAGGAGACATGTGAGAGCGCTTTGAAAATCAAAAATCATCATGTAACACTGAAGCTGTTACATGGTAGAATGCAAGTAAGGAGCATCAATGCCTTGGAATTCACCTGGGGGTGCTAGGCACCCTGGGGGCACTGGGAAAGGGAAGAAGGATGCAGAAAGATAGGAACACATTAATAAAGATAAGAGGCAAACATGCCCACTAAGAGTTCCTGGGACCTACCATGAATTATATTTGGGAGTGATCAGTGGGTTTGCTCTGAATCAGAATTGCCCTGAATCAAGTCACATAGACGCTGAGTCAAAAGTTGCAACTGTCATCAGAACACACAACAGGCACTAACTATGTGCCAGGTATCATGCTAATCCATTCCATACACATCCTCATTTGATCTTTAACAACACTGAGATGTAGGTACTTAGCCTAATTTTTAGTAACAACCGTTTCTGTTCAGTGAGACTAGTGAGATAGAACCAGCTCAGGCTGCAGGACTTGAGTGGGGAATGCTGTGACGCACGTCTGCATCTGCACAGAGGAAAACAGGCACCATGGAGCCTCCTTCACCTCCTTTTTCTCAGCTTTAGTAAACTTGAAAGCCACGGGATGATGGGGCAGTGTCAAAGAGGAAAGGATCCTAGATCCCCGAGTTTCCTGATAGAGAAGAAATCCCTCCATTCACATGAGTGAGAAATAAACTTTTATTGTGTGAATCCACTGAGGTGTCAAGGTTTATTTTGGTTGGAGCAGAGCTTGATGCATCCTGACAAACACAACAGCCCACATTTATTTAGTGCTTGCTACTATGTTAGGGACTCTATGTATATTTTAAATTTCATTTCATCCTCATGGCAGCCCTCTCATTCTCATTCTATAGGTGGTGAAGTCAGTAAATTATCTAAGAAGGCAGTTAGGATATATCAGACCCTGAAAGTAAACTCAGGCATTCTGATGCCCGAGCTGCCTTATGATCTGCTATGCTTAAGCCACTTTCTAAGAGAAGGAAAAGATAGTTGAGAAGCTGAGGAACTTGCCCAAGACCATGGAACTCAGAAATGGCAGAACCATGATTCAAACCCATGTCTGCCTGGTTTCACACACTGAAAGTTGCCACTGTCTTTTGTGCTCTGCTTTGCAGTTTTGTTCCAGGCTGATCAAGAGTGACCACTGTGTGTCTTACCCTAGTTTTTCCACTCATTGTCCAGCAAACAGGACGTGAACATACTTCGTAAATTGTGAAGGGCTGTGCAGACACCGAGACAGTGTGGGGTGATGTTTCCCACCACTCTATGGGTGTGGAAGTGGGCACAGGCTGGCTGGCTTGCCTTGTGCTCAAATCCTTGTTCACAGGGGAGGCTGCAGATGCTCTGGCCTGACAATGAACAGCCCTTGCTCTGGGCAGCGCTTCCCACGACCAGGAAGATTCTCTGTGCCGGAGAAGTTACAAAACTCAGCAATACCGCCATGGGTGGTCCCTGGAGACACCAGGAGTCCTGCTATTGACAGGCGTATTGACTTTCAAAACCACAGTGTTGGAGCCTCAGGGCACTCTTTGACTCATATTTCCTTCTTCAGTCTATAATGGCACAAAGGTTCAGAGAGACAGCCAGAAAGTCAGGCACAGCCCTGCCCGAGTAGGTAATGAGGAGAGGGGACTGTGGCTTGAAGGGAAAGAAATGAAAGAGATAATAACAGTAGCTCACATCCAGGGGGCACATGTGCCAGCCAGGATTTAGGCTGCTCTGTGGGCAAATATCATGGAATTTTCACAGCAATACTGAGAGATGGCTAGTATTTGATTTTACAGGGCAGAGAATTGAGGTTCAGAGAGATCATATGATCTACCCAAAGTCATACATCTAGGAGTTAGAAATTATATTGGGGTCCTCTAGAAGCAGGAATCTTACATTGCTTGGCTCTTTTAGTGTTTCAGTGTTGATTTGTTTTATAAATGCTTTTCTATGTGGGTTCACTTGACAGGTTTGCTATAATGAAGAGCCCACTGGGGTTTTTACCTTGCAAACAGCATTTGTAAACGTTAATTTGTTTGATCCTCACAGAAGCTTTGTGAGGTAGAGAGGATTCAATTTCCTATTCAAGGACACTAGGACACAGAGAAGTAAACATTTTACCCACAGTCACACAGCGAGCAGCAGAGGCAGGACTAAAACCCAGGTGTTCTGAAACCTGGTTGGAGATTTTCCCATGAACCTCCAGACTCTCCTCTTAGAAGCCTTCAGTTGAGAAGTAGCCAAGAGCTCAGGCTTAGATGTGGCACCATCTTGGATCTGAGACAGAGGATCAGCTCACGAGTTCTGTGGACCTGTGCTGTACAGTCTTTCTGGATCTGGGTTTCCTTAGTCATAAAGTAAGAAGGATAATGGTAACACCCACCTCATGGTTATTGTGAGGATTCAGTGTAAATGCACATAAAGTCATTGTTCAGTGGATAGAAACTGTTGGTTTTCTTAAACTGTAAAATCTCTTCATCTGACTGTTGCTGTCGGAGAAAGCTCACACTGAATAAAAACCCATCGTGATGTGATGGAGCCTGAGCCTCCTACAGCTCATGTGTGTTTCATCCTCTGAGATTTCCAGGAAACCTCACTGCGCTCAGTGCCAGTTTTCTGGTTTCAGTGGAAAATACTGCTATTCGGTCCCCTCTGTGGCTAGCTCCTGGCCCTCTGGGAGAGAGGTTGGGTTTGGGCGGCATTAAAGACTCTACCTCCCCTACCCATGGATGGCTCGAGGTCTTCACAAGCCTGGGAGCTGCTGTCCCTCTCAGCAGCCTCAGTTGTTTCCTGATAACAGTGTTATTCTCTCCGGTCTTCTGGGAGTCCCACCAGCATCATTAATCAAAGCACCACGTTGCTTACTCGTACTGAAGTATCCTCACTGCCTCATCAATCATAAAAGCAGCAAAGGGTGTGCTTCAGATTTCTAAGGAAAGCTCTGCACAGCACCAAAAGGAAAAAAACACCGTGCGGGGGTGGGGGGAAGCTTAATTATCAGCTGGTCCTCAGCCCATCACTCACGCTGGAAATGTCTTTACAGCTTTATTTGGGTTGTGTCTCTTTTTAAATCCCAGTAAACAGCCGTTAAGCTAAAAACCCTCATTGCTCGGCACAGGGAGCCCCACTGGTTTTCAAGCTATTATTTTAATAAGGCCTATTTTACAATTAAGGCACCATGGGCTTTAAATTACATATAAAATAAAATGTGGAAATTGAAGCATTAAGTGTGTGACTGCCGTTAGAGAAACAGCAGCCGCTATTTGTGGTAAAATGCTGTCTGGTGTAAAAGGAACAGAACAGAAGGCTGGGGTTTGTGCCACCAAGACAATAAAAAAATGCACACACATACCGTGAGAATGGCTTGTTTACTCTTCTTCAGTCGGGCTTTGAGGTCATGCCCAAATGAGCTAAATAACAATAATAACTATAATAATGCTATGCATATTAATAGTAATAATAATAATAGCTAACATTTTTTGAGCACTTGCTGTGTGCCTGTGCCACTCCTGCACAATGTCACTCTCTCACCAAGTTTAAGAGGGAGGTTATTCTTATCTCCATATCACAGAAGGAAATGGAGGCTTGGCGAGGAAGCCATGGATCTAAGGCCTCCTTGCTGGCAAGGGACAGAGCTAGGAGCCAAATGCAAGTCTACCTTAATCCAGTCCCTGTGGTGGCAAACACAAGGCTAAGCCTGTCATTCTATCAACAAATATTTTTGAGCACCAACAACTATGTTGGATACCAGGCAGTTCTTTGGCAAAGGAAATAGCCATGGCCCTTGCCCTTGTGGTGTTTATAGTCTAACAGGAGGTACAGATTATAAAAAGGAAAAAACTGCATGAATTTGTGCTATATATGTGATACATGTTACCAAGGAAACAAGCAGAATGCAGTGACAAATGTGGGAAGGGGGCTTCTACTTAAATAATCAGGGAGGACCTCTCTGAGGAGGTGATGTTGAAGCTAGGGAGGAGAGGAGTGAGGAAAGAGACCCCACTGAAAGATGACTTACAGCCTGCTCTGCAGCCTGGCAGAAGGAACATGTTGAGTGACTTCAAGAGACTGAGGACGACCAGTGAGGTTGCCAGGCAGTCCGTGAGAGAGGGTGGAATAAGATGAGGAAGGCAAGCCAGGGTCAGCCCAATAATGACCACGGTAAGGAACTGGCTTTCTTCTAAGTCTTTGGAGAATTTTAGGCCAGGGAGCTCATGCTCCAATTTTAAATAGATTAATTTGGGCTACTGATAGGGGTGGATTGAAGTGGATAAGAGAGAAAGTAGGGAGATGAGTTAGGAGGTAGTGGTAGTAGCCTGGGAGCCCCGAAAGAGTTGGCAGTGGAGATGGGGGCTGAGTAGATTCAAGCTGTATTTAGGAAGTAGAAATAATGGTTATTGTTAATCATCCATTTCCCACCAGACTCTGTGCTATCCTGTCATCTATCCTTATCCTCCCAGCAAAGTCTCTTCACTCCCTCAAGCAAAATTTCATATTCCAAGCTCTTCTGCCACTCCCTTCCTGGAATGTTCATAGATTAAGGAGCTTTGCTAGAATTGCCAGCTACCTCTTGCTCCCTCTTGCATATAAGAAATGTCTTTAAGTTACCTCCCACTCCCACCACCCTCCCTATGGTTGGCATTTAAGGACAGAGGGTTCAAAAAGGTTTGGAGGGTTCTTGCACTGTTACATGTTAAATAAGCTGCTTGCAGATCAGGCCTGCCTGCCTCTATAGCTAGCTAACAGTGGAGGGTGATGCCGCAGATGCTCATTTGCCTTTACAAAGCATCAGAGCCCCATGGGCAGGAGGGCTTTTAAAGAAAAGCACTGGGGGATTGGACAGGAGCTGCATCTACTTGAGTGATCAGTGATGCTCTGGTGGCAAGTCCTTGTCTTCCCTTGGAAACCTCTTCTCTGAGGAACAGAGGGTGTGGCCAGTTGTGTCACAGACTTGGAAACTTTTCAATTCTCATGCACGAAATCCAGCTCCTGGGTGGTACTGAGTGAAATTCATTAACATCTGACATCTGTTCAGTGGTGTATGGAAAATGACTTGCAGCTTCATGGTTGGATTCCCAGTATGGCCTTTCAGAGCTGCGAGTGTTTTTGGCAACCACAGCATGGATCCTGGGATGGGATGGAGGACCTTCAGAAAGGAGTGGTCTTTTTGAACACTGTTTATGTCCAAGAGGCTAATGCTGGCAGAGTGGAGCTTAGAACCTTCTAAACGTACTCAATGTAGGTCTCTCTCCTAATGCTCAGGGAAGTATATTGAGAAAATTCTAGATATCTATTGAATTGTTTGTCAGGCCCACCTATGTGGAATGTATCTTTGTCTTCTAAGAACTGACTTTCTCATGCCCTCAATCCACATGCTTCCTGTGGGAGAAACTGTATTTCTGCCGTGGGCTCTGTGCCCTGGCTTCAGCTAATGGAAGACCAATCAGGCTTCCTCCCCTAGGAATGTAGAGCTGAGATTAAGATCTCAATGGAACCAGTCTCTCTCTCTCTTTTAAATTTTACTGAAGCATAGTTGATTTATAATTTTGTATTAATTTCTGCTGTCAGCAAAATGACTCAGTTATACATATATTTTTTTTCATACTCTTTTCCATTATGGTTTGTCACAGGATATTGAATATACTTCCCAGTGCTATACAGTAGGACCTTGTTTATCCATTCTATACATAATCGTTTGCATCTACTAAACTCAAACTCCCAATACTTCTCTCCCCAACCCATCCCCCTTGGCAACCACAAGTCTGTTCCCTATGTCTGTGAGTCTGTCTCTGTTTCATAGATATGTTTGTTTGTGTCATATTTTAGATTCCACATTTAAGTGATATCATATTGTATTTGTCTTTCTCTTTCTGACTGATTTTGTTTAGTAAGATAATCTCTAGGTTCATCCATGTTGCTGCAGATGGCATTATTTTATTATTTTTAATGACTGAGTAATATTCCATTTGGTAATATATGTATGGTGTATGTATATATATATATACACACACACACCCCATATCTTCTTTGTCCATTCATCTGTTGATGGATGTTTAGGTTTTTTCTATGCCTTGGTTGTTGCAAATAGTGCTGCTATGAACATAGAGGTGCATGTATCTTTTCAAATTATAGTTTTGCCTGGGTATATGCCCCAGAGTGGAGTTGCTGGATCATATCTACTCAATTTTCAGTTTGTTGAGGAACCTCCATACTGTTTTCCGTAGTGGCTGCACCAATTTACATTCCTACCAATAGCATAAGAGGGCTCCTTTTACTCCACACCTCTCCCAGCATTTGTTAATTACAGATTGTTTAACGATAACCATTTTGTCTGGTGTGAGTACTGCCTTGGTGGTGTGAATACCTCAATGGTACCTCATTATAGTTTTGATTTGCATTTCTCTAATAATCAGTGATGTTGAGCATCTTTTCACGTGCCTCTTGGCCATCTATCTGTCTTCCTTAGAGAAGTTCTATTTAGGTCTAGGGCTGATCTCTTGAACAGGGGAAATAGAACCCTACTAGCTAGGAAAATCAGGTTTTCCCCCAGGCAGTACTAGGGAAATTAGTGCTATGTCTCACAACAGATAAACCCCAGATCTCAGTGGCTTAATACTGTAAGAGTGTATTTCTGATTCATGCATGCAGGAATGCCATGTGAGCAGCCTTCAGGTTGCAGTGGCAGGAGAAGAGAGAGGTGAAGGGTCACAAGGGATATTTTTAAGGGTCAAGACTTACATTATCTCTATTTGCATTCCACTGAATTAATTGAGATGGTCCAAACATAAGGATGCAAGAAACAGGGAATTGGAGTCTCTGCACATCAAAGAACAGGAAATGTTATAGTGAGCACATAGCATTTCTTCACCACCTGTGTGAACCTGCAAACAAAGAAAGTCAGACCCTAAAGAGAGTGGGAAATGAAGTAAGCACAGGCTACAAGTAGCATCTCTATAATGAACTCCCATTGTGGCCTCAGGTAATTTAAGAGGTCTCTGCACTTACAAACAAAGAGTAGCACACGCATCCAACCTTTAATCCACTGCACAAAGACACTTTAAAAGACTTGAAGATAACATGGCCCAAGTTCAAGCCCAACTCCTCACAGTGATGAAAAGGTGAAGTTCCACATACTTGTATGACTCTAGGCTTCTAATCGTAAGTGACCTTGAGAATACAAGTGTTCTGGTGCTGGGGAGGTCTGTTGCCTTGGGCTTTAAAAGATGAAAATTTTCATACCACCAACTGAGAGAGTACCCTTCAATGAAGTCATGATTTTTTTTTTTTTGAAAGAGCGTACTGTCCTCTTACAAAGGTCATGTTATTTTGCATTTCAGACGAAGGGCTATAGAGTGAGGAGAAAACCTGAATCGAAGGGCAGAGCAAAGAAGACAAATAAACCATTAGCGTCAGGGTACTTCCCCCTGCAGATGGAGTGGATGGCATCCTAAGTGGGCATCCTGGTTTCCGTGGCATCAGGAGAACCTCACAAGCTCCTCCTACTCAGCTCTGAAACTCCATCTGATAATTTCATTTATTCCCTTGGCTTAAATCTTTATAAATATTCCCAGCCTCATCTTCTCCAAACTCAACGTTCCTTCACTCAACATTCCAAAGCTAGTTCAGTTCAGTTCAGTTGCTCAGTCATGTCCGACTGTTTGCAACCCCATGAACCCGCAGCACGCCAGGCCTCCCTGTCCATCACTGACTCCCAGAGTCCACCCAAATCCATGTCCATTGAGTTGGTGATGCCATCCAACCATCTCATCCTCTGTCCTGTCAATTCCCCATGCTCACTCCAATCTGTCACCTTCTGCCCTGCTGCTCCCCTCTCTCTGCCCCAAAAGTCTTTGTCCTCCTCTTCCTCGTGGAAAATTCCACTTACTTTTCTCCAGCCCTTTTCAAAGTCTTCTCTGTGCCACTTACAAAGATCACTCCTCCTTCTGTGGCACCATCACCTCTAGTATTGTTTTGTCTTGTAATTATTTGCTTCTCATTTGGTCTTCCCTGTCCCTGCCCAGTTCCACAAACCCCAGCCTGGGCACTCTTTGAAGGTAGGGATTTTTTATCTTGTATTTAAACATCTATGCAATCATCCATTATCTGACATACAGTAAAAATGCTCAGTAAATCACTCAACTAAATAAAATGAACAAGCAAATGAATGTATCTGTAAAAAATTACATCTAGAAAGGATAGCCAATCAAGTCCTAGCAAATATATAAGTAAGTAGCAATCAGTTGACTGGTGCTTCAGGGTGAAGATAGCTCTTGTTACTGTTACTGGAAGCATTTATTTTTTTTCCCTCTCTGGTTTTAGCTCCTAGAGTGCTCAGGTTCTCAGCTCCTCCTTTGTTTACTGCAAATTCACATTTCTCGGCTGTGCCTTGCAGCACAGGTTATTTCTGTCTCTTGCTCTCAAACTTGCACACACAAGTTCATTGACATATTAACAATATTAGAACATTAGTTTCACAGGGAAAGCAATTATGCTTGTCATGCCCATCAGCATCCCCAGTGCCTAGAACAGTGCCTGACACAGATGGGTTCTGAATAAATCCGTATTGAATAAATGAAAGAATCAACAAATCAATAAATATGTGAAAAAATAAAGTCCTTCTCATTAATACGCTATTGATTTTTTAGAAATTAGTCTAGGTTTTAGTAGCATTCTTTTCCTCTTAGATGATAAATTGGTTTTATCTCATTTAAAATTGTGATCAATTTGCAGCAGCTAGTTGAAACACTCTATTGAGAAGAATTCAAATTCGATTCAGTGGGAAAAGAAGACCATGATTGATTAGTGATATCTGTATTGGAGAAAGGAGAACAAAGTGGTGATGCATTTTTTATCTCCAAAAGAGAAAACTCCAGGTTAAAACATAAGTAATATTTGAGCTTTTGAGGTTCCGGTGTTGACATCTTTGTAAAAAGGTGAGGAATAAAGGAGGGCTGGGATGACACAAACATTTATGGTTCCCAGGTAACTTGAATTTAAGGTCTTCCCTGTAGCTCAAATGGTAAAGAATCTGCCTGCTACGCAAGAGAACCAGGTTCAACCCCTGAGTCTGGAAGATCCCCTGGAGAAGGGAATGGCAATCCACTCCAGTATTCTTGCCTGGGGAATCCCATGGACAGAGGAGCCTGGCAGGCTACAGTCTGTGGGATTGCAAAGAGTCAGACACGACTGAGCAACTAACACCACTACTAACTTGAATTTGATCAAAACATCATTAATAGTTAAAACAATTTTTTTGAAAATTTCTATTCAGATTTATAAATGAATCTAGCAGTTTTAATTGCTAAATCATCAAAATCTGAAACTGCAAAAAACTACTCATCCAATTATTTCATACATGGACAAGTGTTTGCGTATTTTGGAATCAATCGCCTGGAGATTCTCTGGTATTTACTAGTGCCATCCATCAAATATTTCCAGTATTTCTTCTGCTAGGTACAAGGTAGGAGGGCATCTTCTCTGGCTCTTTGAAAGTGGGTGTGGTCACAGACTTGCACTGGCCAATGAAATGCAAACAGAGTTGACAAGGGCCCCTTTGGGGCAAAAACTCTTGAGAGCCAGTATATGGCTTGCTCTTCCTGCTTCCTCCCATAATAACCAGCAAAGCTCCAGGCAGGAGGCTCTTCTTCAGCCTGAATCACTTCCTGAAGATATCATGGAGCAGAGCAGAGTTTCCAGCTGAGCATGAACAAGAAAGAAACTTGAGCTAACATGTTTAAGCCACTGAAATTTGGGCTTTGTTTATTGCTACAATATAACTGAGTCTGTCCTGACTGATACATTTTCTAAATTGGGAATTTACAGTATGTCATAGTACAAGGTAGAGATGAGACTGGTCGCTAAGGACAAGTTACTTGGCTAAGCATCCCCTTCTCTAAACTGTGGCTTCTGTTCACCTGAAATATTTAGGAAAAGAATCAATAGAGGGAAAAATGAAAGCTCTACCTCCCACTGTTCCTCGTCATGAACCTTGTGCTCCAGCCGAACAAAGCAATGCACTGTTCTTTAGAATCACCCCCAGGCTTTCTCATTTCATGCCTTTGTTCCCACTGTCCTCTCTCCTTAGAAAACCTTTCTATCACCTTGCATCCAAGTCACTCCCAGCTCCCAAGGACCAGCTACAATGCCGACTCCTCCAAATGCGTCTTCCCACCAGCTAGGACTGATGTTCCCCTCTTCTGAACTCTCAAAGCGTTTCACCATTATCTCTCTCATTATATTTCCCATTGTCTACTATAAAGGTTTATTGATGATTCTAGGAGAGAACAGAGGGATGAAGGAGAAAGGAGAAAAAGAAGGAAGCAAATTTAGGGGATTATGGGTAGTAGTATGGAAGAAACAGTTGCAAATTTAGGAAATTAGTCTTTGCCTCTCTATTTTATATTTTGGGCTTCCCTCCGCAAATGGCTTTTTATTCTAGTTGCCCTCTCTGTACTACCCCACTTTTTCTGTGCCTCACAGTTGCTTCCTTCCAGTTATATCTTGTGATTGGTTACAATGGGGTAATTTTTCAGATAAGATATATCCTTGCTAACAGGTGAAGAAATCTATGATCCTTCCTGATTAATGTAATACATACTTCTGTTGGCCTCCCCTTCATCTCTCGGTGATTCGTGATATACATTGATGGCAACGCTAAGCTTACAGGATAGAAAATTTGAAAAATTCCAACCTTAATTCCTTTAATGACCCTTTTGAAAGATACAAACCAACTTTCAGCTCTTGGAGCAAAATGAAAATTCTGGGTCTCTTTTTCAGAAGTTTTTGAGAATTTCAAGATGGCAACAGCAGAGCGTAACACGAAGGGTGAAACCCTTATAAGTATGGGACCCTATATAACTGTGTTGATTGCCTATCCATGAAGCCAGCCCCTGTGTGTGATATGGGAGTTCTTAATGCTTTCAAATCCTGCAATGTAGATGACAGTCAGTTCTGGTTGTATACAGAGCCTCTCCAAACTGGCAACACCTTTATCTCCATCCTCCTATCTACTAAGCAAGACCTTGCTATATTAGGAAGACAGTGACATCCAGGAGTCAGTTACCTAGGGAGTGTGACAACCTTCAGGAATGTTACCTCCTCATCTTTGTTCTCTGCAGAGAACGTGAGATGCATTTCAGCATCAAAGCTGTGGCTCCACTTAGCTTCCTACAGCTGCCTCTCAGGATAATGCTTTAGATTGAGCATTTGTGTTCCCCTCTCCTCCAAATTCATTTGTTGAAACTTATTCCCCAATGTGACAATATTTAGAGGTGAGGTGCTTGGGAGGTGATTAGGTCATAAAGGTAGATGCCTCGTGAATAGGATTAATGCTCTTATAAAAGATACCCTGGAGAGCTCTCTTGCCCCTTATGAGGACACAGCAAGAAGACAGCTGTCTACGAACCAGGAGTCTGGTCCTCACAAGACACTAATTCTGCCAGTGCCTCCAGAACTATGAGAAATAAATTTCCATTTTTTATAAGCCACTCAATCTGCAGCATTCTGTGATAGCAGCCCAGAAGGACAAAGACAGATGTCGTGGAATGAGTTTTGATATGTCCTCATTTTCCTCTAACAGTTTGTCGACTAGAGCACTTATCTATTTCTTGACAGAGCTGAAAGTTTGCCCACATCTTCTAAGAACTGTGGTCTTGATGGTCTGGGAGTATGTTTTATTTTATCTTAAAAAAAAAATTTCTTTTCCCTACCTAAATCAAAGGCAAGTTGAGAATACTTTTAGCTTATGTTGTCTAACTCCTCCACAGTTCAATTCCACATCAAGGTAACAGAGAAACTGTGGGACGTTCTCCAGTAGGGCAGGCCAGCAGGAGTTCCCAGCATGGATCTGTGATGCTCTGTGATCCACTGGCAGCTTTGGAGAGTACGCCACACACAGGGAAGCAAGAGTCTGCTCCTGTTCAAAATTCCAGGAAACACCAAAAGATTACTGCGGGACCTGGGAGTCATATTGCTATTGCCCTTGCCCTGCCTTTGGCAAACTAAGTAAGTTTGGGAAGAGAGTGAGCAGGGCAGGTGAGGTTGAAGTGGTGGATTCAATCCCCACAGGGCTGGAGCCGGGATACTCTGCTTCGTTGTATTTGTCATTCACAGTTCGCGTCTGCAGTTAGACCAGCATCCAGTCTGATGGGCTGGCACCCATGTCCTATCTGTTGTTAAACATTTTTTACTGTCTTCCTGGAACAAACCCCATGCTCGTTTTCAATCTGGTGTCTCGCATAGATGTAGCTACTGAAACGGTGGTCTAGGTAGCTCATACCGGCTCACACCACTCTTCCCAGCCCACCTTCAGTGATGGAATATTGGTACCTTAGAATCAGCCATAGCGGGAGAATTTACACTGTAGAAATCGGCAAGTGCTACATTTCAGAGCTTTTTTGGTTTTGTCTTCAGAAAGCCAGCTAATCTGTTCATCGCACGTCTCAGATAGATGAGAGATGTGTGACTCATTTGTTTGGTTAGTCATCCATTCTTTCACGCATGATACAGTCAAAAAACATTTATTGCTATATAATTTATCTCCCAGACCATGACATTTTCAAGAGTAAAAGAGGACACTATTAAAAATTATACCAGAACAACCCAGAGTAAGCAAACGAGGATGTGTTGGTACCATCTTGTAGTGCCTCTAGGCACTGCACTTGTGGTTGGGGCTACAGTGGTCATAGGAGAGACATCATCTCAATCCTTCTGACATTACAGCCTTATGGACTTAAGGAACATATCAATAAATGGCGTTATTTGCTGCTTCATCTCCCATGAATAGTATCAAGAGGTCTAAATCAAATACTATGAAGATAGTCCTGTAAAAACTAGTTTTATTTTAATCATCTAACTTTAAGAAATTTTGAGTTGTGACTATATCACGTAATTTTGCTGCCTTAAAAAATAAACCACATAAACACTCTTCATGTTCAAAGTGGTCACTCAGAGAGACTGTGTAATTATCCCAGGGAGGCTGCCATTAGAACACCCAAGTCCTAAGGGTATTTTGATTAGCTTTGATGATGGTCAGTCTTCATCCCTGCTGCACAGATTTAACTTGCAAAATGGACCCAAAGTTACTTGGCATTAAGTGTAACAAAGAAAGAAAGTGATCGAACTGGGCAGAATACTTTGATTTAAAACAGATTGGAATCATAAGGTCATGAGATGAAGCTTCCTGTGAGGCTAGCTAAAGTGACTTTGCAAACAGACATTCCTAAGAAGTCTTACCAAGTGACGTTTTGCTTGATTTCTTTGGATAAGCATTCTTTATTTTTAAAATCACCCCCAAGAGCTTTTGGCCGCATCTTATATAGCTCAGTATGGGGAAAAAAGCAAGGCTGCTGTAGAATAAAAAAAATCTTAGTGGTTTGACATTTCTGTCACAGATTCACCAAAAGCTTACTGATACAATTTTTTTTCAGTCTACTACTAGAATTGAAATAGTCAAAATGTCCTAAATATGGTTAATCTTAAAATGGTGCTGTAGAGAGAGAGCAGCTGCTGGTTTACTGACCTTTAGGAGGCACTATCCCACACAAATTCCTACTAGTGCAAACTGAACTCAAGCCCCAGTCCATTCAATCAACACAGGGTGATGGAGCACCTACCACGTTTCAGCGCTCAACCCTGGGCATACAGCAGCATGGAAAAGTCACAAGACTCGTGTGTTCCTGAAAGCCATAGCCTAGATTTGATCAAACCATAGGCAAGTAAAAGGATGATTTCACACTGCTGTGCTAAAATAAATTCCATTAAAGAAAAGCGTAGGGCATATGAGAGAGTATAACCCTCCTGAGGAAGTAAGGTTCAAGCTAGGATGTGAAGTATGAATACGAATTAGCTAGACAAAATGAGAGAACAAACAAACTGTGAGGGGAACACCGTGGGCAGAAACTCGGAGGCTCACATTAGCATCAGGGAATCATTCTAATTTGGAGATCACATGACCAAGCTCTTTTTTTGGTAAGTGAGGAAGGTGAGAAGGTCTTCTAGAGACCAAATGTCTTGACTCATATGTCATTCAGGGTGTTGCCCAGCACCCTCCTGTCACTTCTTGAATTCCAGATGTGTCTGAAGCAAACAGAGAGCCTAAACGTTTGGAAAAGCAGCAGGTATTGCTCTTGAGATTAACATCCAGGACTTGTGTGTGTACACACACACATACACACAAACACACACTTAGATTTACACACATGCACATATTTTTGCACACATATACATACATATGTGTGTTCTTTGCATTTGAGAATGGCTGTTTATATTGAGCAGCAACATGTAAGAACTGAATTCCACTCCTGCCCATATTGGTACAAGTCACTACATCATTCCATGCCTCTGTTTCCTTATCTGTAAAATAGGGACAAATCTTCTGGTCTAAACATTGCATTGGGTTTTAGAGGTGCTAACCCACTCCAGTGTTCTTGCCTGGAGAATCCCAGGGATGAGGGAGCCTGGTGGGCTGCCGTCTATGGGGTCGCAGAGTTGGACACGACTGAAGCAACTTAGCAGCAGCAGCAGCAATCAGATTGTTAATATGAAATTGTTATACCTACATAATACATTGTTATATAAGTGAATATTATTAGGCAGCCAGGAAATTAAATGGTGGTTTGGTGAGGTCCCTTGTGTGGTGACACTATGACTTTGCTTCCTTCTTTGCCTGTTCATCTGGAAATTCTCAACCTCCACATAGCTACTTGGTACAGGCTCCACAGATCTACAATCGAGAGAGCTGCCCCACCAAGTTCACAGACCTTCTAGGTAGGGTTCAGTGTCATAACGTTTGGATACCAGATCATGATGCCAGCTTTGTTGTTTTCCAACTCTGTTGCCCTTGAGAAAGCTACACAATCTCCCTGAGCCCGTTTCCTCATTTCTAAAATTTGGATACTAATATTTCCCTCAGACTAGTGAGAGGCAGAGGCTATTTTTGGAACACTCCTGGGCCCTGTCTGTTGCCTCGGAGCCTCAGGAGGCTGCATTTGGCAAGGCCAGTGCCTTACTTCCAGCATCAGCTCCAAACATTGCCAAACACCCAGCAGTCCTGTATATCTGCTGTATCACTATGGATCTGCCATTCTGTGAATGTTAGCATGTCTTTTGGGGACAATATTTGTATTTTTCAGTCTGTTCCGTGTCTTGGAGTTACTTTAGTTGTTTATTCAACCAACATTTAGTGAGCACCTACTATGTGCCAGATACCATTCTAGGCACTGGGACACATCATGAACAAGATAAACTAAAAACACCACTCTGGGGAGCGGGGGAACAGATAGTAAACCATAAATATAGCATGTTAGTAAATTCTGGAGTATGTTAGAAAGTGCTTAGTTCTGGGGGGAATAAAAGAGCTGTGTAGTTGTTTAATGGGTGTTAAGTTTCAGTTATGCAAGATGACTAAGCTCTAGAGATCCGCAGTACAACATGGTGCCCACAGTTAACAATACAATGTTGTTCCCTTCAAAATCTTTAAAAGGATGGGTCTCATGTTATGTGTCCTTACCAGAAAAAAGCAAAACAAAAAAGCCAACAAACAAAAAACAAAGGGATACAAGGAAACTATTGGAAATGATGGACATGACTATTACTTTGATTGTGGAGGAGGTGTCAGAAGTTTTTGCATATGTCCAAAGTCAAGTTGTACACATTAGTCATGTATAGTTCTTTGTGTATAAGTCATATATATCAATTATCCCTTACATGTTGGTATTTTATATATCAGTTCAGTTCAGTCACTCAGTCGTGTCCAACTCTTTGCACCCCATGGACTGCAGCACTCCAGGCCTCCCTGTCTATCACCAACTCCCAGAACTTACTCAAACTAATGTCCATTGAGTCAGTGATGCCATCCAGCCATCTCATCCTCTGTCATCCCCTTCTCCTCCTGCCCTCAATCTTTCCCAGCATCAGGGTCTTTTCCAATGAGTCAGTTCTTCGCTTCAGGTGGCCAAAGTATTGGAGTTTCAGCTTCAGCATCAGTCCTTCCAATGAATATTCAGGACTAATTTCCTTTAGGATGAACTGGTTGGATCTCCTTGCTGTCAAAGGGACTTTCAAGAGTCTTCTCCAACACCACAGTTCAAAAGCATCAATTCTTCAGTGCTCAGCTTTCGTTATAGTCCAACTCTCCCATCCATACATGACTACTGGAAAAACCATAGCTTTGACTAGACGGACCTTTGTTGGCAAAGTAATGTCTCTGCTTTTTAATATGCTGTCTAGGTTGGTCATAACTTTTCTTCCAAGGAGCAAGTGTCTTGATTCCAATTTGTGCTTCATCCAGTCCAGCATTTCTCATGATGTACTCTGCATATAAGTTAAATAAGCAGGGTGACAACACACAGCCTTGACATACCCCTTTCCCGATTTGGAACCAGTCTGTTGTTTCATGTCCAGTTCTAATTGTTGCTTCTTGACCTGCATACAGATTTCTCAGGAGGCAGGTCAGGTGGTCTGGTATTCCCACCTCATTAAGAATTTTCCACAGTTTGTGGTGATCCACACAGTCAAAGGCTTTGACATAGTCAATACAGCAGAAGTAGATGTTTGTCTTGAACTCTCTCACTTTTTCAATGATCCAACGGATGTTGGCAATTTAATCTCTGGTTCCTCTGCCTTTTCTAAATCCAGCTTGAACATCTGGAAGTTCTCGGCTAATGTGCTGTTGAAGCCTGGCTTGGAGAATTTTGAGCATTACTTTACTAGTGTGTCAGATGAGTGCAATTGTGCGGTAGTTTGAGCATTCTTTGGCATTGCCTTTTTGGATTGGAATGAAAACTGACCTTTTCCAGTCCTGTGGCCACTGCTGAGTTTTCCAAATTTGCTGGCACACTGAGTGCAGCACTTTTATAGCATCATCTTTTAGGATTTGAAACAGCTCAACTGGAATTCCATCACCTCCACTAGCTTTGTTCATATCTCAGTTGTATTGAAAGCTGTTTAAAAACAAGGAGCAGTATAAAGTTATCAAGAATGCAGAAGTTGGAGTGGCAGGTGTGTCTTCTTAGGGTGTTCAGGGTAAGCATACCTGGAGAGAAATAATTTCATCAAAGACTTGCAATAGCTGAGAGACTGAGCTACGTTGGAAATGAAGAGGACAGAGAATATTCCTTGCAGAGGGATTAGGACCATGGGTGATGTATGAGGAAGAATAATGAGAAAGCCAGTGTAGTGAGAGTAGGGTGAGCCATGGGGAAAATAGTTGAAGAGGAGGTTGCAAAGTTAAAGGAAGCCCAGATCATTGAGGGCTTTGTAGACATTGATTAGACTCTGGATTTTACTCTGAGTTTACTCATTTCACAAGTAGGTATTAGGTTTCTGTTTCATGGACAGTCACGTGTTAGAAATCACAATGGCCAGGAAGAAGTCAAAAGCAAAAAGAAAGAACAATCTGTTGGTCCCTTTGCTATTAAGACTGGTGGACAATCAGTGACATCTGTTAACGCAGCCTTTCTTTTGTTTATCTGGTCAACACATTGAATCCTTCATTTGATGGCTGTCAGGGCATAACTGTGAGAAAATCCAGAGAGGGTCCCCGTTTACCTGTAGCTTTCAGCCTGACACAGGGTCTCTCCCTCTTGGAACTATTAACATTTTGGACCATTTAATCCTATGTTGTGGGCAGCTATTTTTGCACTGTAGGGAACTGAGTAGCATCTCTGCCCTCCACCTACTAGATGATAGTAGCAATTCTCCCAGTTGTGACGACCAGAAATGTTTCTAGACACTATAAATGCCCCTGAGTAGGGCAGGCAGAAACATCCCCAGAGAATCAGTGTTCAAACTGGAAAGATGTACTGGACTTCTGTCATTATTTTTGGCTGGTAACAGCTGAACCTTTTCTCTTTAATTTGGAATCCCCTACTTCATGAAATATGGAGACAGACAGAGCATATGTCCTTCTGCAGTATCTGAAAATGCCAAAAACTTGCTTTCAAGACTTTCCTGATAGAGAGGATATGCACCTAGGCTCAGCCAGTCATGTGTATCTACTCCTAGTTTTGTTTCTGAAGATAGAGCTGCAAAGAAGCAGGGACGATAGAAAGTTCCTTGGCAGTTCTAGGGGCACAGTAAGATGTGGTTTCCAGGAAAGCAGGGGAAGGACGATCCATAAGACAGTGTGGTCCAGAGATACAAGTTCCAGAGCTGAGTGCTTCGCAGTGGAGCATTTTGTGACAGGCAGGGCCGTCTTCCAGGTTCCTAGTTTCTGTACTCGGTTCCCACTGGTGCTTTCCCCTGTATCTTTTTCATGAGTTATTTTTCTGCATAAGTCATCCCCATTCAGTTTCTGTTGCTTTCCATCAGGAACTTTGCCTGAGACCGAAGAATAAGACAGATCAAAAAGGGTTAGTACTCGAACTTGTACAGAATGAGCTCTTACTGAGTAGTTGTCATTTGAATGTTCTTGTGATTTGGAATATTTCAGTAGCTTGCCCTCATGACCTTTGTTTTTTTGTGTTTTTTTTTAAAGAGGAAACAGTCAAAATTCTTACGTGCTCAGAGACACTGCCTTAAGCCTTTCCTGAAGAGAGACTAATTGGAGGAGGGGAGGGAGAATTGTGCTCTTCATAGGGACTTAGATTGAAGACCGAAGCCTCAGAGAGCTCTCCACTGAACCCCATCCATCCAAAACCTCCAAACTCTCTATGAGCTACAAAATGATGGCAGTAATTTTTAGTAGACTGTTTACTAGACTGTGATTTGGTTTAGACCAGTCTGGTCACCTTTATGACTTAAGACCTTCTTGATATCTCTGCTGGTTGATGACTATGTTTGAATCTGGCCCTTCCTCAATCAGATTCTAAAAGAGAATTAAATCCTAATGTCTTAATGCATCCATTGTATGTAATGAAAGAGACTTATCAAGTAATGATGATAATAATAAAGAAATACTAAGAACGAACACTGAGCAGATTCTTGTGCCAGGGACTTCTAAGTGCTGCACAGGTAGAACTTTTCCTTTATTCTTCACCTTGACAATGCGAAGCAGGCACTATTATTATCCCCATTTTATAGATGGGAAGACAGAGGTATTAAGTGGTTAAGTAACTTGTCCAAGGTCACAAAGTCAATGAAGGATGGAGCTGGAATATTGATGTTGATTTATTTAGGAGCATCAACTCCTTTTAAGATAGTGATTAAATCTTCTGACTTGAAGCCATGGATTAAAATACTAGTTCTGCTTCATACTATGAGAACTTACTTTTAACTTTTTTCATTGTTAAAATAAGCAAATAATAGTATCTAGCCTCGTAGGAATCGGAGAAGATTAAATGAGTTAATATGTAAAAATTTAGTACCTGGCACCAAGTAAGCATTCAATAAATGCTAGCTAATATTATTAATATTATTATTTCTCTGTGTATAACTCAGGCACACTGGTTGCAGAGCTTGTGTTCTTACTACGATACTATAATGTTTTTCTTATTAGACTCTGTGTCCTCAGTTCCACAGTCGAATGGCTGACACATGTAAAGCAATCAATAAATACTTGATGAATAAATGAATGAATTAGTAGAAGAGAATACAGAAGAGAATTGGGTCTGATGCTACCACGTGGGGTTTGGATGGGGAAACACAAATTCATATTTCTTAGGAAATAAAAATAATCACTTGTGCTTGCTATCATTAATGGATCAAGAAACATGCTTTCTTTCAATACTAAATGACCAGCTTGTCTACACTAAAGGAAACACCAGGCTCTGGGACCTCCCAAGTGCTTCGAAACCCTGGTCCCTCTCACACTTTTTCTTTGCTTCTTCATCTGCACCTAACCACCCGCCCAGCTTGTGCTGTGAATTTCATGGCCATAGCTTATGCCAGTAAAAAGCTTTCATGCTCTGCTAATGTGGCATTTGTTTGGTAATATGTGGGAGAGAGCATTAAAAATAAATCCAGAAATGGCATCTTATAAATTTGGATTTTCTGTTCTTGTAATTTATAGGAGTTCATGTTAGAGAGCACTGTCTTATGCATAAATACAATTTTTTTGTGTGAGCTGATGATGGAATTTATATCAAAGGGGGTCGAACATATACTTCATGAACTCAGCATCCGCTATTAGAAGCTATTTCATGTATAACTGGAGACAAATGATCTCTCCCCTTGTTTGTCTTAACTTAAAATTCAGTTGGTTTACTTGAATTCATTTCCAAGGCATAGCAGTGGGGGCAGGGAACCCAAGATTTATACACCTTTAATATAATCAATTCTAAACATATCTTTAGACAAATAATTTAAAAATCTATGCATCACAAAACACCTCTATTAATTTCAGGATACGCAGTTTGGAGAATTTTTATGTGATTGTGGGTTTGTATGTTTAAGGAGATTTTTTTTTAATTCCATCTTCTCTTTCCTTCCCTCTCGGAAAGAAATTTTAACAGGAACGTTTTGAAATAAAATCCCACAAGGAAACAATCCTCTTAGACAATTAAATTGGGAAAAGGTCCCCTGAGGGCAGAAAAAAAAATCCGTAAAAATAATTGCTGTGCTGGGTTTCTGCTCTATTTTGGTTGGGCATAAGCAAAGATCGGATGCCTGTGCCCACACTCAGAAAACACACACACAAACACACGCAGAGTAAGTATGTTCCTCCATGGAGCTGGCTTGTGACACTGCTGTGTGTAACTACCTGGCCACACTTGGGGCCTTTCTGGCAAGCAGCAGTGATTTGGAGACTGTAGGCAATATAAAATAACAATCAGGTCATTTACAAGGTTCTGCCAAATATTAACCTTCTATCCAATTCTCCTTCAACCTTTCAGAGCCCCTAATGTAAACCAGGCCAGCTCCCACATCACTTTACAATATTCTGGGATGGGGGTGGCAGTAGTGGATAAGTGGGGGCAGCTGATACACACTTGTTAGAAATATCTTAAGGGGGTGTGTTTATACCAAGATAATGATGTGGTTTGTTGTTGTAGGGTTTTTTTTTTTTTAAGTGCCAGAAAGATTGTTTAATTGCCCTCCCCTTCCTTAGGGGAAACTCAAAGGTTAACTCGTCCAAGAAAGTAGGGTTTGCATTTGCCCTGCAGATAACAGAATTACTTGAGCTGTGGTTGAGGGTATAGGAAACTGTGGTTTAGGGCCAGGTGGCCGAGAGTGTTTTGGCAGGGATGACTGAAGTTATGGTTTTGTGTCTGTGTTAGGGAATCGCTTTGAATGAGAATCATGTAGTCCTGCATTTAATGCCACACTTAGGAGCATGCTCAGACAGTTAATGTTGTGTTAGTATTTATTTTTAACATGCTTATTGTAACTAGTGTTAGCCCTGTAAAGAAATTGTAGGTTTGGACCTTGATCTCTACATCGTCCCTTCTCTCTCTCTCTCTTTTTCTTTTTTTAGCATCCAGTTTTCGGCCCTTAGCACGTGCCAGACACCATAGTTGACATGCATCATAATCCTATTTAATTCTCAGAACAACCATGGAGGTGGATATTGTTAAACGTCTCCATCTCAGACATAAGAAAGCACCTTTCCCAGTTTAAATCACGCTGAATATGGGGCTGGATGCAAATCCCTCTCCCCTGACAACAGAGACTCCTGGGCTCTATGAATCTTCTGGTTTAAGATGTCTTTAGCCATCCATGCCTGGATCTCTTCTGCAAGGATCACTAGTTTTTGCTTTCAAATGTCAAGGAAGCAAAAGCAACTGAACTAGTCTGAGCCATGTCACGGAGGACTGTATTTCTCAAATCATCCATAATCACCAAGATTAAACAGAGAAATCATTCCTAAGTAAGCCCCTCTGTTTAAAGAATGAATTTTATTCTCTCTTCCTGCTGGACAAATCCCAGCCAAATATTCCTTTCCCCTCTAAAGCCTGATCATCCCTTTCTACCGAAGACCTTGGAGAACTTTCGTGCAATTGCCAGTTTGAAATTAAGCCAGGTGAATAGTTCAGCAATAACACAACAGCAAAGCTGATATCTCTGGGTCTTCTCTGGAAGTTGGTGTTGTCACGACTTCATTGGAAGCAGGGTAACATTTCTTGTCGGCCAAGATGTTACAACTTCCTGTGAGTCTTCTTTCAGTGTATTTCTTTCTTCATGAAGTAGGAAGTGGGGAGCCAAATTCTTTAGCAAATGGAGTGTTAGAATAAAGAGTTCTGCTTGAACTTTTAAAGTGAGTACCAGTGTACGTAGTCAAGGAACCCAGATTTAACAGCAGTGCTGTTATTTTAACAATAGGTTACCAGATCCATTGGGCAATCTGACTAAAAGCCCATATTTATTTCCCTAATTTTATAAACATTTAATACGTCCTTATTAAACACATCAGCCAGCATGATTTAATAACACAATCAGTCTAGAAGTTTAAGAAAATTGAAAACAGGATTTGAATGTAATACAGGCACAATTACTGGAGATTGTAGGGAATCATTCCCATATGTCTCCAGTGGAGAGCTGCTAATCTCTGTTTGCGTGGAGGTGATTTCCTTTGGAACCCTGCCCAGCCTTCAACAGCACTAGCGCTGAACAAATTAGATTTGAAAGTCCCCAATTTTATGACTAAGGTAATATACTCTGTGAATTTAGAGAAACACTGAATTCCTATTTTCACTGGCTCTCAAATGCTGGACAGAGACCTTGATTTCATTTAGTTTGGCTCCACTTAGAATATGGTCATAGGTTTGAAGGGGTCAGCATATGTTTTTGTGTGTCTTTCATAGATTCTCTAACTCCTCTCCTCCCACAACACTGAGACATTCGCATCACAGTTCCATGAATGACGACAGATCTTAGGAATGTGCTGCAATTAGAACTGGAAGACAGCCTGCTGCTCGGGGCCTGGGGACCCGAACCCCCTCCTCTAAATGCCTGAGCCCCTCCCCCGATTCTCTGTCCTCGGCTCGTAGGCTCTGTAAGTGGATTTTATTATGCTCAGAGTGGCAACCTGGGAAACTCAGCTTTGTTTTTCCCTCTTTCTTAGGCAGTTGCTAGAAAAAGGGTGGATTCTTTGCAAGGAGGCAGAATATCTTGACTCTGGGTAAGACAACAAGAGCCAGTAAGCTTGAAGTTGATGTTCTTGGAGCTGTTGTATTAGGGGCAAAGCTGAAAATAGGTTTCCTGTTTTCTGACAGTCTCTGCTTTAATGTTCTCTTCCCATCCTGCCTCCTGTTTTTGTAGAACTAGAAAAACATAGTAACAATGACTCCTGATTACTGGGCACTGAGTACATGCCAGCACATTATAGTATTAATGACTTGAAACCTCATCAGAACCCAATAAGGTCAGTATCACCATTTATACTTGACATAAAAGGAGACTGAGATTCTGTCCACTTCAGATTCTTGCTCCGGTGTCAGCAAAGCAAGGATTCAAACCCAGAGGTCTTTGATTACAAGGCTCCAGTTGTTAATTGCTCTTTGGAGTTTGCTTTTAACAATGGTAAAGATAATGGTGGCTCAGGCAATAAGGAGACTGCTTGCAATGTGGAGACCTGGATTCAATCCCTGGGTCAGGAAGATCCCCTGGGAAGAAAATGGCAATCCACTACAGTATTCTTGCCTGGAAAATCCCATGGACTGAGGAGCCTGGCAGGCCATAGTCCATGGGGTTGCAAAGAGTAGGACATGACTGAGCGACTAACACACACACACACCCAAAGATAATGAAAAGATAGCACTTATGTGGTATGATAGCCTTATGTGTATATGAAACGAAATTGTAGGTTTTCCTAGGCGTCTTCCCACTCAATCCCATATTTCTGGCTTTATCCATTCAGATTCTTCCAGGGTTTTCTTCTTTACTATGGTTCTTTTAGCTTCTGAAGATACAAGAGCAGCAAGAGAGGAGAATCATAGGACTTAGAGGAAGAATTTTGGGTAAGATTTAGAAGATGTATTGGGCAGCTCACGAAGAATCAGGGGCAAAGATTTTAAAGTTCTCAAGTTAAAGGTTTATTGATCACTTACCATGTTCTAGGAGCTGTTCTAAGCACCTTTCTTATATTTTCCTTCATTTCAGTCCTCCAAACCCTGTTAAATTATTTATCTAATTTATCCTAAATAAATATTTATTTTACCCACATTAAGTAGTTTGTTCAAAGGTACCCTGCTAGTAAGTGGCATAGCTAGAATTTATACCCAGGCATTCTGGGTCCAGCGTCCACTCCTTCCACTGCTCTATGGCAGTTGAATATCAAGTAGAACCTTCACTCTGATACATGCAAATGAAGCATTTGTGTTACATGTCCGGTAATTTTTGTTGTTGGACTGTATGTTTGCCTTTCACTGGACCCCTTGCCTGAAGGCCTCAGTGGATTCATCTAGGCAGAGGGGGAACCAAACCCATGACTTAGGAACTCACTTTACAACCTAAGCATATTCTTTCCTCCAAACTACATATATGCACAGATATATGCGCAAGCACACACACACATACACACACACACTTATGTGGTATAACTCACAAGCACAGACAAATTCATTACTGTATGTTAAGGTTTAACTTGTTGACTATTAAAACAGAATGGAACAAAATTATCCCCTCGGGTAGTCAGTAACACCAGAACTCTTCATTCACCTTCCATTGTAGTCAGGGATTTGAAGGTTAGCTTAAAGGTGGAATGTTTGACACCCAGACATCTGCGTATAGACTTTCCTTCAGGTCTTTCTTTTGCAACTATAGCAACTAGTGTCCAACTATAGCTTGCATTAAAGATACTGTAGAGAATACTATATCCTATAGATAATTGATACAATATTAGAGATAGTATTGATATATAAGACTAATACCATAGAGAATTAAATGCATTAAACCAGAGGCTGTCTCCTGAACCTAATGGGCTCTGAAGGCCCTGCCTCCCCTTCAGACTTCAGACCAGCCAAGTAAGAACCGGTTCAGTTGCCCAACACTTTGAGGCTTTTGAAATTATAACAGCTCTGGGAGGTACCAGTTCAGGGCCTGACCCAGTGAGATGTTGTGTCTACACCATAATTTTTCATCAAAAAAATTGTGAGAAGCTTCATCTTAAGTCAGAATGTGCTGAACTCTATAAAGAGAACATTGCTGGGCCACATAGAGCAGCATCTTTTATCAATCTTCAACTTTTGCTGTAAATGATTCAGATACCTTCTAGAGTCATTGAACATAACAGCCTGAGTATTTAACAACTTTTTAAAAGAAATATAGGTAATTTCAGGTGAACTGTCTGAGAACATTCCAAGTTAATAAATAGCAGATAGACTTTTCTGTTTCTAGAAAACAAACCCTCCTGAGTATCATCCCATTCCATCACTAAGTATTTTATTTCATCAAAGGTTTCCAGTGTAGGTTTTCCACTAAATCCTCATGGATAATTCTAATTCCATAGTGTTACTGAGTGGTTATAGAGCATGACCTCTCTGGAGCCCACCTGCCTGACTTGCAATCATCACCCTGCCAATCATTAGCTTTATGTCCAAGGCAAGTTCACTTCATCTCTCTGTGCCTCAGTTTCCCTGCCTCTAAAATGGGGACAATAATGGAATCTACCTCCTGGAGTGGTTGTGAGGGTTAAATTAGTGAATCCATGTAAATTACTTAGAAATGTGGTATACTGGCACACATTCTGAGTTTAATGAATGTTATTTCCTATGCCTTCAAATGAGAAGATAAAAGTCAAGATAGAAGTCACTCAAGTCAACATATCTCACAGACATCATTGGGCAAGGCACAGATTTGATTTTAAAATTAATAAAATAAGTTGAGTGTTATATAGTGGACTAAGGATGGGATTTTAGAATAAGACAAACCTGACTTTGCATCCTGGCCCTGTCCCTTTCTGAAGCTGTCCTCCAGATAACATCTCTGAGCCTCAGTTTCCTCATTTATTAAAAATAGGAGGATGCTAATGCCTACTTTAGGAGACTTAATGAATGGAATCTACATGAGGCAGTATGTGGTCAGATATGTGAACTTCAGAGCCATACAGTTCTTGGTTCAAACCGCCTGCCACTTGGTGTCTGTGTGATAATGGAAAACATGCACCGTTTCTGAACCTCAGTTCCTTCATCTGAGACAAAGGAACAATAAAACCCGTTTTGCAGAGTTGGAGTGAGGGTTAAATGAGATTTCTGTACAATTCCTGACATATAGTCAATACTCAATAGGTTGTAATAGTGTTATTATTAACAGACTTTTTCAGATCACATAGGTGGCTGCCACCTCCATAGCCACACCTGATGAGAATGACTTTTTTTTGTTTCAATTGTGCTAAAATATGTATTACATAAAATTACAATCTTAGCCATTGCTCAGGATACCATTCAGTGATATTTAGTGCATTCATATTGTTAGACAATCATTACCACAACACATCTCTAGAACTCTTTTCATTTGGCAATACAAAAACTCTGTGCTCATTGAATAATAACTCATTTCTCTCCCTGCCTTCAACCCCAGGCAACCACCATCCTACTTTCTGTCTCTATGAATCTGACTATTCTAGATATTGCAGATAAGTATGTGTCTTTTTGTGACTGGCTTATTTCACTTAGCATAATGTCCTCAAGGTTCATCCATGCTATAGAATGTGTCAGGATTTCCTTTTTAAAGAAAAAAGATCCCGTTGTCTACTTATACCACATTTTGTTTATCCATTTATCAAGCAATAGACACTTAGTCTGTTGCTTCCACATTTAACTGTTATGAATAATGCTACTATGAACATGGGTGTACAAATATCTCTCTGAGACCTTGTTTTCAGTTATTTTGGATATATACCCAGGAGTAGAATTGTTGGATCATATGGTAATTCTACTTTTAATTTTCTGAGGAACTGTTGCACTGTTTCCCACAGTAGCTGCACCATTTTACATTCTTACCAGCAGAGGACAAGGATTCTAATTTCTCTACATTCTCACCTACACTTGTTATTTTCTATTGGTTCTATGGTAGCCATCTTAATGGGTGAAGTGCTATTTCACTGTGTTTTTCATTTGCATTTCCCAAACGATTATTAACGCAGAGCATCTTTTCATGTTGGAGAAGGAAATGGCAGCCCACTCCAGTACTCTTGCCTGGAAAATCCCATGGATAGAGGAGCCTGGTAGGCTACAGTCCATGGGGTTGCAAAGAGTTGCACACGACTGAGCTACTTCACCTTCACTTTCAAGTGCTTATTGACCATTTATATATTTTCTTCAAAGAAATGTGTATTCCAAGTTCTTTGTCTACCTTTTAATAAGGTTTTTTGTTGTTCAGTCATACAAAAAAGACATTTCATAAAACTTCCAGAAACTCATTTTATGGAGAAACTTTTATTTTTTCTTTAAAAAAAAAATGTTAAAGGAACTGTGAGTTTGTTTTTTCTTTTTTTTTAACCATAGGCGGCCGTAAATCTCCCTTTCCCTAGGAGTAGCTTAAATAGAGGCTTTGGGTGAGAGAATACAGGAAAGACCTCTGCCTCTGAGGCCCTGACATTTTCCCATGTCCACTCGGGTCCCATAAATGGGGGGAAGGTTGCTTATCCTGCTTGGTAGCAGACTGTCCATGAACCTGGCCAACCCAGTGTGCCTCAGGATGACTACAAGAGAAGAGCGTACCTCACAATTAACTGGACCCCACCGACCCCATAACCTCAAACAATGACTCCTTCCCCACACCTTATCACCTCAGAGCATCAGCCCTGAGAGCCTTCCTTCTGGGGAGCCTCCTTCCTTCAGAGAGCTCCTAAGTGAGGACTGAGCTGGATCACTGAATGTGACAATAAAATTCTGCTGTGTTTTACCAGCTCAGCTCTGTGGTAAGAGGCCAGGAGAAGCAGCAGATGGATTTTGCTAGAGTTCTCTTGCTTGCTCCTACTAGTGTCCCCCAAACCCAAGGCCTGCTTGGCACCATCTCCTGCATTTATTCTTGGGGAATGACTGGCTCTTCTCTCTTGGCCCTTACCAGGTGGGTCACTTAGAATTCTTTGCCTTTGGCTTCTTTTATTTAATGCCACTTAATTCTATTTTACTGACAGAATTCTGCCCTAGATTAATATGCATTACTCAACCTCAAGACTGGATGAACTTGCCGTGAAACAGAAAGGGAAGTTCAAAATGTGAAGGGATGTAGTGTACAAAGACCAATGGATAGCTTCTTTGGGGCGAGGACCATCAAACGTCTGGCAGGAACCTGTGAAAATAACATTCCTGTGGTAATTCCTCCTAGTATGCAGTGACCTGAGAACATTTCAAGCATTTTATTTTCATGTCTGCTCCAATCACTGAAAACAATTTAAAGAAGCAAAATATCAGGGCCAAAATTTTTCAAAGAGATCATTTTTTTTTCACCTCTAGCTTGAGAGCAAATTGTAACTTTTTAAGCAAGCAAACAAAAAGGGCTTTTGTGCATATCTGATTAGCTCATTTCCTTTGATTTTGGTGAGTGATGTCATTTGGGCCCAGCTGTTGGTATGCTGCAAATGATTTCCCTTCCTTGTGTTTCAGCAAGCCATTTCTGCCCCTAATGGAATTACTTTGACTGGAACCCAGCATTTTTCATGGTTCACCTCTTCTATCAGCTGATACCCCAGGACTCCTCTGGAAGGAAGGCTGCAAAGGCATTTAAATGCCTGGAGAACAATCATTTCATGTAGACTGTCATCAAGCAGTTGTCATTCTGAAGTCTGTTTGCTTCTATTTGCCTTGGTTCCTTCTTGATTCATCCTATGCAATAACAGTGAGGATCTGAGTAGTGGAGAGGTTCTGAATTAAAGGCTCCTGGGTCCTCAGAAGCAGACTCACCACAGATCTGACTCATTAGCTCTGTAGGGAAGACAGCAGGGCTGTGGAAAGAACTAGTGAAAGTGAAAGCCGTTCAGTCATGTCTGACACTTTGCAACACGTGGACTGTACAGCCCATGGAATTCTTCAGGCCAGGATACTGGAGTGGTTAGCCTTTCCCTTTTCCAGGGGATCTTCCCAACCCAGGGATCGAACCCAGGTCTCCCGCAATGCAGGCAGATTCTTTACCAGCTAACAGGTAATGTACTAAAGCGTTGGCTTTCACATTCTGTTGACCCTAGTCCAGATTCCAGGGCCTCACCTCGCTGGCCTATTGTTGGAGCCTCTGCAAGCCTTAGTTTTCTTACAGGTGGAAAAAAAAAAAAAAACAGCAGCTAAAAGTAAGCACAGATAGGGAAGGAGGCTGTAGGTTTGTGATGGTAGGGGGTATATGGGAAATCTCTGTAGTTTCCATTCAATTTGCTGTGAGACTAAAACTGCTCTAAAAAATAAAGTCTATTTTGAAAACAATGTGAGCACAAAGGGTCATAGAGGCTTAAAACCTTATGTGGCATGGTAGACATAATCTGCTGCTTATAAACTAGGTATTAGATATAGAGCTTGGGCTCATCCACTGGGTCAGGGATTTTTAGCCAGGGCACTGTTGACATTTGGGGCCATTTAATTCTTTGATGTGGGGTGGTTGGTGGGTGTCCTGTGCATTGTAGGATGCATAGCATCATCGCATCATCCCACCATCCCTGTTTTCTATATACTAGATGCCAGTAGCACCTCCCCAACACACACACACCCAGTTGTGACCAACAGAAATATCTTTAGACATTGCCAAATGTCTCTTGAGGGACAAAATTGTCCCAGATTGAAAATCACTATACTAGTGAAGGAGAAACAATCATCAGTGCTTTTGATGGCTCCACTGCTCTGTCAAGGTGAAAACAGAGTTTTGCTCGCTTGTCTCCCAGTACTCACTCATCTACTTAGGTTGGTGTCACAGGCACATCTGGTTCACCTCACCTCTGTCCCTGATCTTTGGCCCCCACATCTAGAATGTACTGTTTTCTCTCTCTGCCCCTCTCCTCCAGTCTGGACCCTTTCTAGCTTCAGTCCCCACCTCCTTTAATAATAAACCATCCTGAATATTTTAAGCCTCTGGATCATCTTCTCTTCCCAGCTTCTTAGCCTGCCACTGAATATATCACCAAATTCTGCCCTGACCCTGCAATAAAGGCCTTAAGACCAGGAGTTTTAAAGCAGGGAAAGACAATGCCAGTCATGTAACTCAGTGGCCCTATGGAGCAGATAAGGAAATTAGGTCCTAAAGAGGTTAAAGGACTCAGCCAAGGTCACAGTGCTGGTTGATAGCATAGCTAGGTTTGTACTCTCTGTCTGGTAGCTGTTACCCTGGAGTACATTGTCACAGGAGCTGATCCCTGTGTCCAGCCTCTGCCTTCATTTACAAATAGCAGTTCCATTTATAGACTGGTTGGAAAGGGTAGACTTATCAGCTGTTCAGAGGCATTCAAAAGTTCTGGCCCTCCTACTTTGGCCACCTCATGCGAAGAGTTGACTCATTGGAAAAGACCCTGATGCTTGGTAGGATTGGGGGCAGGAGGAGAAGGGGACAACAGAGGATGAGATGGTTGGATGGCATCACTGACTCGATGGACATGGGTTTGGGTAGACTCCGGGAGTTGGTGATGGACAGAGAGGCCTGGCGTGCTGCAATTCATGGGGTTGCAAAGAGTCGGACACGACTGAGCGACTGAACTGAACTGAGGGATGCTTAGCTTAAACTACTTACTTCCTTGCCCCCCTTAGTTATGCTCAACCCTAAGCTCAGTAGTCACAGAAATGGTATAAACAGGCTCCAACTTAAGTCTGCCTTGGAAGTACCTGGGAAGCTTTTGCAAAGACAGATTGCTAGACCCCAGCCCTAGAATTTCTGGGATGTGACTGGGACCTTGCGTCCTGAGGTGAGGCTGGTATTTCAAGCCTCCACTTGGAGAACCTGACGGAGAGTGATGAGGAACCTAGACTTTAGGATTGTATAACCCACAGACAATAGACTCAGTCTCCTTGAGCCTCATTTTCTCATTTTTTAAGATAATGATAATTAGAAGTGCTCATAAAAATGAACCATTATTTTTTATTGAACACAGTACCTTCAATCTCTGGCGTTTACTGGCTCTCAGCATGTGTCCTGTCCAGAGGAGTAAAAAGAGGCCAGTTTCCTTCGATTTATCTAAACTGGTGGCTTAAGAGGCACTCACAAGGCAGTTGGGCTCAGGGAATGTGTCTAATTTGGTATGGAACTCGGAGGAAATCACTTGATTTCTCAGGCATTTCTTTAAAATGAGCAAAATGGTCCTCTGCTCCTCTCTATCCCTGAGCACTTGTCGGACAGATCAGAGAAGATTGTATTACTTGATACTATGAGACTGTTTATTCATGTTTATTCTTAACCCAAAGCCTCTTTTTGTGATTACTCGTTCTTTCAAAACCCTGCATGTTTTCCTTCCAGTAGGCACTTTTTTCCTCATTGTAGCCCACGTAGATAGCTCCCTTTTCCCTTGTCTTTATTACCTGATTGCTACTTGAGTATAAGCAGCTTACTTTGAAACTTACCTGCCTAATGAGTGCTGTCTCCATGTCTCTTCTCTCCAATTAGAGTAAATGTTCTTTGAGGAAATGAACTATGCTTTCCATTTCTTTTGAATTCTCCCCGAGTGCCTGCCATTATGCTATGAATAGTCAATAGACAAATGTTGGTTGAATGGATATCTTCAGGAGGCAGCTGGGTGTACATGATAGGATAGAAGACTTGAAAGAGGTGGCTTGACTCTCCTGTGATAACCTTCAATCTTCAATGTGGACCAGCAGCTCTCAATCATGGGTCATTGTACATGTTTGTATATCGCACCATAAAGTCATAGGTTGCTAAGTACCATGTACAACACTGGTGGGTGGTTTTGTCTTTAAACTAAACTGGAATTAAAGACTTCCTGAGCCATAAGTCACTCTCATGTCTATTTTAATATGCCTTCTAAAGTAGGGTTCAACCATTGTCCCTACATATGCCTATGAAAGTGATAGTTGAATATCTCATGTTGAAAGTGATTTTAAAAGACTGGACAACTTTATGTTAGATATTTGGATTCCATCCCTGTAGCTCCAATGAGTTATAGCAAACCTAGGTCTAGGATATTCTAGCTCTGCAATCTACCAGCTTAGCAGACTTGGACAAAGTATATAACTTTGAGGAAATCTTAGACTTCTAGTGTGAAAATTAGAAAAATAAAAAGATCTAGCTCAGAGAGTTGTTGTGAAGATTAAATGGGGTAAAGTATGTGCCTAGATCTTAAACCCATACTTGGATTTCAGAAGTCATGAACTTAACTTTTGCAGAGCCACTCTTTAAAGTTTTATTAGTAGTAGGTGTGTACCCCACCCTTTGATTCAAGTGGACTTCCCAGCACTGAGTTTTATTCTCCTAGACTGTAAGCTTCTTGAAGGCAGATACCATGTTTCATTCAACTTTGAATCTTCATTCCCCTTTTCTGTGTGGCCTATATATTGGTGAATTCTCAAAAACAAAACAAAACTCCTTGGATATTTGTTGAGTGATTTTATAGCACCTATCCCTGTTGGTTGTACGATATAGTTATTGCAAATGAGTTTTTAAAAAAAGTTTCTTGTATTCTTTGGGGGATGCAAATAGAAACCGTGAAATTAGTTCTCAAGTTCCTAGATCATAGAACATTATCTGAACACAAGCCCCTCCTGTGGAGGAAAGGAAAACTTGGAGTTGTCTTTCCTCTTAATGTCTCAAACTTCATCTCCAAGGTAGAGCGGTTGGTTAACTCTCAAATGATACCATGTGTCCAGGGTCCAGTAATGGGCAGCTTCTGGTGTGTGAACGAATTTAATTGTGGGCCCAGATGTTACTTGGAAAAATAAGTTGTCTGTGATTTGAGGAGGTGGTCCCACACAGATCAGTTGGGAAGGAGAGAATTATAGTGATGTGTTGAAAGCAGTGACTGCAGGGAAAAGGATGGCTGAACTGTTTGTCTACCAGGGAGGCAGGATGTTTTACAGGATTTAAAAGAAAAGCATAGTGTCTGCACACTTCCCTTTCTAAACATTTGTGTTAGTCAGATCCCCACCTCTCAGGACATTAGGAAAGAACCAATATGAGCCACTCAAGAAGGATCTGGCTGTGTTCTGTCTTAAGTGGAAGAAACTTGAAGCTAAGCCATCTCTCAAATTTTGGCCGAGGGAAACTAAAAATGTTAAGTTGTTGAATTGCGGACACTTGATCCTAATTTTTGTTATTTATGATGATGGTGATAATGTTGCTATATGCAGATTCTTTTGTTGCAGCTGACATAACTCAAATTGCTGTGAGCTGTAAAACAAACAGCTTTCAATAAAGTTTAAGTAATCAAATAGACCAGAGGAGACTTGACTCTCCTATGCTTTATTGCATGGCTCAAATGATGTCCCTATGCCTGTTTCTCCCCCTTGCCCAGTCACCTGTCTCTCAATACTGGCACTTATGTTAGGTTCCACATACTCACAGAATGGCTGCAGTGGTCAGATCCTACTTTTGCTCTGATTCATTTCTTAGATGGAAAAATTGATGATCTCTTTCCAGGACTCTTTGCCAATGTCTCACTGCTGTGATTGGGTCATTGGCCCATCTCCAAACCAATCACTGTAATTAGGGTGGGGGTGTGACAAAGTGATGACCTATTCCTGGCATTTGTGCTTCTCTCCAGAAGTCCATGGGTTAGGAGTTACCAAAACAGATGTCCATGATAAATATGAACACTCACTACTATTGCCATGTGTTGTGAGCTCTATATCAGGCACTACCTAATATTATCCCCCACGGCCTCTTATTCATTCATTTAATTGTTCATCTGTTGTGGTCTTAGCATGATGAGCAAAAACAAACATGGTATTAATTCATAGTTTAGAAAGGGAATATACCATGGGATACGTATTGCATCTACATTTTACAGGTGGGAAAATTCAGGCTTTCCTAGCATTATTTCAGTTTCAATTATTTCAGTTCCCTACAGTTTTATAATTACTAATTGAAAAACAGAGATCCAAACTCAAATCTGTTTTCATAGGCCATGTCCTTAACTGCTGTGCTGATCTAAAATGCTTTGGGGAAAAATCTGCCCCAGGCTAATATATATTTATCTGTGACCATGGCCACTCCACCATGAGGATTATCTCATGATAAAGTATAGGGAACATGATATAAAAGTCCAAGGAATGTATATCTTCCCACTAGTAATGAGTCAATATTAAATTCTTCTGATTTCTTAATGAAGTGACCACAAACTGACCAACTAAATTTTGTGAATGTGTTTTCACTTATAACATTAGGTCTCCTCAGTGCTTTATAAATAACAATCTGGTGTTGGATATTTGGTCCTGTGAGAGCATCTTTTCAGATCCTTTGTAAGATCAGAATTTTTAATCCTCTCTGGCTTCCAGGAGTTTAACAGAACACCTTATGCTACACATGAAGAAACCAAAGCTCAGACAGATTAAATAACTCATCCAAAGTCACTCGGCTAGTAAAAGGTTGAGCAGCAACTTAACTCTCCCATCCTTTTCACTCTTGTCCTGGTGTTTCCCGAACTGCTGTCATCCTTCACAATTTTATGGTAATATACTTCTTGACTTTACTTACGTATCCATATATCTCCTCTAATCTCATTCTAGGTGATAATACTTCTCAGTGTTACTAAGTGTATATTTTTCTAAAGCCCATTTCAGTAAACATAAAACTATTGAAAATTTAGGAATCCATCCATGAATCCCCTAAAAAATGTTTCATGTGCCATAAGTAGCAGTTTCTGACACACTGAGAATATCTGTGCCGTGCTCTGTCCTTGCCTCACCAGTTAGTTCCAGAACCAAGGCTTATGGTTACAGACAGGCAATAGTTAATTTCCATGTAGAGTTTTTTTCTTTCTTTCCAGGAAGAGACGTATATATATATATATATGAATGGGGATATGATCATTTTCAGTTCCTTCCCCTCTGCTGATGGCCTTCCCGATCACAGTCACATCCTCACACTCTGCTCACTTCCTGTCTTTGCTTGTGGGTGAAACACACCTGCTACTTAAAGGCTAACCCAACTTTCCAAGCCCCACTAATAGTTAATGCAATTTATTGTTCTGCATGAGTTTTTGTGGTATGCTTCTTTAGTGACTGTCAAATTGTATTATTGTTCAGATTGAGAACTATGTCTTTTGGAGAGTGACTTCAACAACAAAGCTATCACCACCTTCACTTTGTTTTGTTATAATTATATTTGGCTCTCCTTAAATTTCCTACTGATTTCTGAAGATGTACTACCCTCATAAGCCACTTAAGGATGAAATTCAAACCCTAAAGTGCATTTTATCCCTAGTTATTTTGAAGGAAAGATTAGGAAAACTACCTACTACCCCTCTATTTAAATACAGAGATTAGGAGAAAGGGAAAAGACCCATTACCTGAATACATTTCTTTACAAAAATTTAAGTACTTGGAGGCGGCTCATTTGTTTTACCGTTTAGCAATGAAATTAAGAAAGTCTTTGTCCTCATCGCTATTCTTGGCTGCCATGATGCTCAAGGAGACTGGGGATGTTGAATGCAAGTATGCCTTCTCGAGGGCAAGGGGTTGCACATTTATATTTTCGTGTTTTATTCTTTTTCACGAGAGAAGCTATCATTCTGAAGGATAGCACTGTGATTTTTTTTCTCGACTCCACATTAGGGTGCTAACCAGGTTATCGATGGCCATTGTTGACTCCAGACAGTTTAGATCCATTCTCCTTCTTGTAACAGACCTCAAATCTGTTGCATCTTGGAATCACCTAGGACGCATTTAGCAGATATTGATGCTCAAGCCCCAGGCTGACCCATCAAATCAGAATCCCTGAGGCTAGAAGCCAGGTATCCTTCTATCCTCTTGAAAGCTCACCAGATGGCTCCAATGTACACCAAGTGTGACGAACCTCTCTCCCTGCCCCCTCTGGTTGTAAGAGCCCCTGTGCTGTCATGGTCAGATGCAGTCGGACGGGGCTGCGGGGAGTCGCCGTTCCACTTACACAGGGCTCTTCATTTCAGGTCTCATCCGTTCACAGTGCTGGTTTCTTTCTTGTTTTGGGTTATACATTTTTATACTTTTTTACTTAACTGCTTTCTCTACCTATCCATCCTGAAATAATAATAGAGCACTTAATATGTCAATTATCTGTCCCTACAGATGTCCATAAATTAATTCATTAAGTCCAGACAACAATCTTTGAAGTAGGTCCTCTTATTATGTCCATGTACAGATGAGGAAACAGGGGCATAGGAAAATGAAATAATAAGCCCCCAGTCACATAGTAAATGGCAGAATAAGAATTAAGAAATACACTGATTTATCTTCCTAATAAGGCTGTTACAAGGACAAAATCAGAACCTAGTATCCTCTGAGCGCACTTTTGGCAGACCTTGGCTTTGGCATTGTTTTTCTGACCAGTTTACTGATTAGTGTTTATTGCTAATCATCTGTGGCTAGAAACATGACCCAGAGAGGAGAAAGAGCAGGGCAACAGCATGCAGTGACATTGTTAGAATTATTCACAGTGTTTTCAGCAGGAATCACTCAACTCAAATCCACAACCACAACAGATGCCTTAGCATGCCAAATCCCAGGCATTGGCAGCCAGGCAAAGCAGGCTTTCCTCAGCGCTTGGCAAGATTCCCCTTCCCTTTGCCTAGTATCTGGAGCCCAGTGCTTGGCCAGGAATGAAGGTGAGACAAGCTGAGGGAATAAGAGTTTGCTGTATCCGACAGCAATGCTCTGATGCCAGATGTCTCCAATACATCATAGAAAATCAAGAGTTTCAGTAAAGATATGGACACACATGGGCACAAAGGCAGGATGGCCAAGGGAATACCCAACAGTGTACTTTGAGTGACAGTATCTCTCTGAGTAATTTAACCTCTCAGAACTCAGACTTTCTGGTGAAGAAATTCACTCCATGATGTAGTATGTCAACAAATGTTCACTGAGTCCCTGCTTTGTGCTAGATCCATAGTGGTATAAGGAAGGCAGTAGGTAAACCAAAATATTAAAATTCACTATTCAAATAAATGATAGACATTTATCTACATCTAAATCTGTGACTTTGTAACAGCCACTGTTGCTGTCAGCACTTAGAAGAAACTCATAGACTGAGATTTACTTTATTGAATAGATATGATTGTATCATCTGTTACCAAGTCCAGAGCATAAATATTGCTCACTTTGCTAATATAGTATTTCCTTTGTCTGGAAATAGATCTTTTAGTAGTTAATTTCCCCCCATCTACTTCCAAAAGTAAAAAATTTCTATTCCTAAATTCATTTAGGAAGCATTTTTAAGTTACCCATCACCTTTTTACCCCTAAAACCATTCTCAACATTTTGGGCATAGATTGGGGGATTTTAGACCATGAAAACATGCCTTTATTATTTATATTAAGCTAGTAGATCTTCAGTTCAGTTCAGTCACTCAGTTGTGACTGACTCTTTGCGACCATATGGACTGCAGCACACCAGTCCTCTCTGTTCATCACTAACTCCCAGAGTTTACTCAAACTCATGTCCATTGAGTCAGTGATGCCATCCAACCATCTCACCCTCTGTCGTCCCCTTCTCCTCCCACCTTCAATTTTTCTCAGCATCAGGATCTTTCCAAATGAGTCAGCTCTTCCATCAGTCAGTTCAGTCAGTTCAGTTGCTCAGTCGTGTCCGACTCCTTGCGACCCCATGAATCGCAGCATGCCAGGCCTCCCTGTCCATCACCAACTCCTAGAGTTTACCCAAACTCATGTCCATCAAGTCAGTGATGCCATCCAGCCATTTCATCCTCTGTCGTCCCCTTCTCCTCCTGCCCCCAATCCCTCCCAGCATCAGGGTCTTTTCCAATGAGTCAACTCTTTGCATGAGGTGGCCAAAATATTGGAGTTTCAGCCTCAACATCAGTCCTTCCAATGAACACCCAGGACTGATCTCCTTTAGAATGGACTGGTTGGATCTCCTTGCAGTCCAAGGGACTCTCAAGAGTCTTCTCCAACACTACAGTTCAAAAGCGTCAATTCTTCAGCGCTCAGCTTTCCTTATAGTCCAACTCTCACATCCATACATGACTGCTGGAAAAACCATAGCCTTGACTAGATGGACCTTTGTTGGCAAAGTAATGTCTCTGCTTTTAAATATGCTATCTAGGTTGGTCATAACTTTCCTTCCAAGGAGTAAGCGTCTTTTAATTTCATGGCTGCAGTCACCATCTGCAGTGATTTTGGAGCCCAAAGAAATAAAGTCAGCCACTGTTTCCACTCTTTCCCCATCTATCTGCCATGAAGTGATGGGACCGGATGCCATGATCTGTTTTCTGAATGTTGAGCTTTAAGCCAACTTTTTCACTCTCCCCTTTCACTTGCATCAAGAGGCTCTTTAGTTCCTCTTCACTTTCTGCCATAAGGGTGGGTGGTGTCATCTGTATATCTGAAGTTATTGATATTTCTCCTGGCAATCTTTTTTTTTTTTTTTTAAAGAAATTATTTATTTTATGTTTTACAACTGCTTTTATGGCTTTATTTTAAGAGTAATTTTAAGATTTATAGCAAAAGTGAATAGAAGGTAGAGATTTCCCTTATATCTCCTTCTCTCTCATACACAGTTTATCCATTATCAACATTCCCTACCAGAGTTATTTGTTGCAGTTGATGCCTACATTTGACACATCATTGTTACCTAAAGTCCATCATTTACATTAGGGCTTGATTCCAGCTTGTGCTTCATCCAGCCCAGCGTTCCTCTTGATGTACTCTGCATATAAGTTAAATGAGCAGGATGACAGTATACAGCCTTGACGTACTCCTTTTCCTATTTGGAACCAGTCTGGTGTGCCATGTCCAGTTCTAACTATTGCTTCCTGACCTGCATACAGGTTTTTCAAGAGTCAGGTCAGGTGGTCTGGTATTCCCATCTCTTTCAGAATTTTCCACAGTTTATTATAATCCACACAGTCAGAGGCTTTGGCATCAGGTGGCCAAAGTATTGAAATTTCAGCTTCAGCATCAGTCCTTCCAATGAATATTCAGGACTGATTTCCTTTAGGATGGACTGGTTGGATTCTCCTTGCTGTCCAAGGGACTCTGAAGAATCTTCTCCAACATCACAGTTCAAAAACATCAATTCTTCGGCACTCAGCTTTCTTTATAGTCCAACTCTCACATCCATAAATGTGATCTTACTATAAAAGTATATCTTACTATATTGCAAATTCAGCTTCCTGGGACAAAGATGGAGGAATAGTATTCTAATGGAAGGATTCTTTAGGAAATGGTGGTTTCTATCCTGGGTGAAATCTTTTACACTAATTTAGTATTTTTGCCAAACCAGTAGGATATGAGGATTAGAAAATGATAGAGGCTTCCCTAGTGGCTCAGTGGTCAAGAATCCACATGGAGTGCAGGGCACCACCTGTAATGCAGGAGATATAGGTTCGATCTTACTGGAGAAGGAAATGGCAACCCATTCCAGTATTCTTGCCTGGGAAATCTCATGTGCAGAGGAGCCTGGTGGGCTACAGTCCATGCGGTCACAAAGAGTCAGACACAACAGCACCTAAACCACCACTACCAGTATTTTTGCCAAAACAGTAGGCTATGAGAATCAGAAAATGATAGAGGATGAGATAATGGTATTTTATTTGATGTTTTATAATATATTTGTTTAAACATTAAGATATGCCTTTTTATCAAAGAGGATAATTCTTATGTCCAAGAGAGCTATAGGTATTGCTGAGTGGTGAGAATGGTTTTTACTTAATAAGTCAGTATTTTTATACAGTGTCTTTTATGTGCCAGTGATTAGGTGAGGAGATTGCAAAGTTGAGGTATGGAGGTATTTAGTCTGGGAGACAAATGAGCTTAAGCCAGTAACTTAACTAAGTATCATGGGCACATGTCATAAAGGGAAATACATATGCTATGAGATCACATAGCAAGGTCCCTAACTTATCCTAGATAATGAGAGAAGCCTTCCATAATCAAGTACCTTTAAACTCACACAATGTGAAGGCAAGGGGTTCAGTCTGGCCCATGGTGGAGACCATCTAATCAACCACAGCAGGTTAAGATTTGTATTTCAACTGTTTGAAATAACCATCCTGCACCAGGGGCATTTTTTACCTTGCTGAGATTTTCATGCTATGAATATGATTACATAGTGAATCTAGAAAATTCCTTGGGTGGTCAACCCACTAACTGAACTTCCTCCAAAGAGAATCCCTCTTCCTGGAGACCACTTGCTGGAGCCCCACCCTTCAGCATGTGATGTATGGTACCACTTGGGACCTAGTAAAGGGAATACCAGAAATTCCTGACTATATGCATAAATGGATACAAAAAGCATTAGATAAGATTCTTTGAGTGGTTGTGGCAAAAAAGATTCATCATGATTTATGCCCTGTACATGGGGAGTTGTCTGATGTGAAGTCAACAACTGAAATCGAATGAATAATTCAGCATGTGGATCAATCGCATCATCTCCCTTGCCACGTTATTGCTATTTTTACGTAATTGCAAAGTGAAAAATAAATTGATGCCATAAATAAACAGCTGTCATTTGATGTGAAATATACCCTAGCATTTTAGGGATATTCTATTTTCAGGTACTACTCTGAAGTTTTTTATACAATTAAAAATATGCTCTTATTAAAATGTGGGGAGAAGTATCGCTAGTTCAATGCCACTGTTGAAAGAAAAATAATGTAAAAGGATGAAGCATCACATCTCTTCTTCAAAGGGCATTCTTTGTTGGTCTCATTCTGGAAGGTATTGCTCAAGAGAAATCTCTGAATTCCCATTACATAATGTGATAGAACAATAGACTATGCAACACAAACAAAACGCTAAATGTAATTCCTTTTGTATTAGTTTTTAAAGTAGGTAGATACAAATGGACACAACCTAAAAGCCTGCTTTCCTTCTCCATGAATCTTTTCTTGATTAAGTGAATAGTAATTAATAGCTGCTTGTCATATTCATTTTATACCTCTTTAAAGAAAAACACAAGACATAGTCTAGATAATCTCATATCTTAGACAGTAACTGTCATATCATTGTCATAATTGATGTTACAACTAGCACTTGTTCATCATGGCACAAAAAGGATAATCAATTTAATTATTGCGATTATTGGCCTTTCCCTTTTTAAGGGTTTTTATCAAAGTCTTACCTCCGTTAATCAGAAATTTTGCTTCTTGAAAGTATTAAGAGCACTTGTTTTTTGGATGTGAAATAAATCTCTAAGCTTATTATAAAAATTAGAAACATCTTTTTATTTATTAGCCTTTGGTCAAAAAACAATTCCAGTTTAGGTTTAGTTTTGAAAATATGTGTTATCAATAAAATTAGTGAGTCTTTTAGCATATTATCAACTGCATCAACCCTTAATAGATTAGTTTTATATCTTTAAACATCTTATCTCTGGGAGAATGAACTTCATTTGAACATCAATTAAGTCTACATCAATATTTGTTGTTTTAGAGCAGAAATTCCTCTGGGTCAAATAAGCTTTCTAGATAATATATCTTGTCTAACAGTACACTAGGTAGAGTAATTAGTAATAATAACAAAACAATTGCAGGTTATAGCATGATTTAGTGAGCATAGCCTTTTCTCTGTCTTTTCAGATAACTACAGTTCTCTTTTGTTCATTCTCAGAATTGAAAGCACAGTGAGTTTTTAAAGCCAACTATAATTTAAAATAAACTCTTGCATTCTCCTTTCCCAGCTCAGATCTGGGAATGGACAAGAGCTAAGTGGGAAAGAATTAGACCTTTTGAACTCTTTGAGGGGAAAAGCGTAGGGAGTTTGAAGACTTCTGATGTTTCTCATCCGGACTGGGTTTGTATCACTGAGAGGCTGGTGTTCTTGTCTGTGCCCTTCAGTAGGGTCAAGCATGTTTGTGCAGCCAAATGGCATTTCATAGGAAAAATCAAACTCAATTTGTTGAGATTTCTGGAGAAGAATGAATCCAATCTGGAGTGGAACTGACAAAGCACACCGATTAAAACAAATGCTATGCGGTGCCCTGCACATGCCATTGTAATGTCTAAAGATGATTGCTAGAAGAGAAATACAATGGTTTTAGACCTGAGGTGACAAAACACATTCTCTTTCCCTTTTCTCTTGGTAGAGCTTCCTTTCAGAAGGGAAATGCATCTCTATTATATCCCGGTGATCAGGGAGGAAAGAGTACCTCCTGCCAGAGCTGAACATCAGAGGATGTTAGTAATATTGACTGAAAAAATTGGATTCATGGAACTGATAGATTCGACACTGCACATTCAAAGGACTGCCATGATTTTGTGAAGTGCATGTTTATCTGATCCTATATTGTAGAAGCTTGCTATTGGTTTCTCAGGACCAACCTGAATGATTTTTGTAGCCTAGAGTTAGATGGGTGGATAGCTGGACTCCAGGGCCAGAGAATCCGGCAGTGCAGGTTGGGCACGCACAGCTGCAGGACAGCCTCGCTCACTTAGATTGCAGTGTGGATGCGGCCTCCTTGAGTAAAGATGCAAGACCTTTACAAGAGTAGGAGCAGCCCTACAATTTCTTCTCATTCAGATCTGCTCCACTTAGTCACTTAGCTATTTCACTCAGCTTCCCTCAGTGCAAGAATACAAAACAAGAAAAAAATTGTTTGCAGTGATCACTTATAAAGCAACAACAAAATGATGGGTATAGCCATTGCAATCCAGTGCCCAGCCCATTCTGGATGCTCAGTAAGCTTTTGTTGGGTATATGATTTTATGTTGTGTGTGTGTGTGTGCATGCACATGCTAAGTCATTTTAGTCATGTCCTACTCTTTGTGATCCTATGGACTGTAGCTCACCAGGCTCCTCGGTCCATGGGATTCTCCAGGCAAAAATACTGGAGTTGGTTGCCGTGCTCTCCTCCAGGGGATCTTCCCAACCCAGGGATCGAACCTGCCTCTCATATGGCTTCTCCTGCATTGGCGGGGGGTTGGAGTGGGGGTGGGTGGGTGTGGTTCTTTACCACTAGTGCCACCTGGGAAGCCCTTTATGTTGTATGTGTTGGTGAATCTCTGCCATTAAGCTGTAACTCTGTGACAGCAGGGATGAGAACTGTCCTGTTCATCTCTGTCACTCAGGTCCAGGCCCCAGACAATGGCAAAGTTAATTAAGCATTCAATTAGTATTTGCTGAATGGACTAAAAAATGATAAAACATTGCCTAACAAGATACATAGGGCTTCCTGGATGGCTCAGTGGTGAAGAGTCTGCTGCCTGCCAATGCAGCAGATGTAGGTTCAAACCCTGTGTCCAGAAGATCCTCTGGAGAAGGAAATGGCAACCCACTCCAGTATTCTTGCCTGGAAAATCCCATGGACAGAGGGGCCTGGTGGACTACAGTCCATGGGGTTGCAAAAGTGTCAGGTATGACTTAGCAACTAAACAACAACAACAAGGTACATACTATTAATATCCCCATTTTACATATGTGGAAACTGAGTTCTGAAAAAGTAAAGTGAGGATCCCAAAAGGAGCAACACATGGTGTTGCAGCCCACCCATCCTTCTGGTCTGGGTACCTAATCTCAGTCAGACATAAGAGGTTTGTACCTTTGGACCTTTTTATTCCACATATAATCTCTCATTTTGAGCAAATTGTTTTGGATTCTGAGGGATTCTGAAGAAATGACCAAACAAAACTTGCTATTGTATTTATTATCAAGATATTCTTGAGTATAAAAGTAATGGCCTATTTAGGAAGACTCTGAGAGAGATTTCTCAGTGCTCTGAAGTAGAAAACTTTGATTCCTCCTGAGTAACTAGTGGGCTTTTGTTTTGGGATTTTTTGGTGGTGGTGTTTTTTTTTTTATGGAGATGTTTTGTTTTTATTTTTAAATATACTTGCTTTTTAAGGAAGTTTTAGGTTCACAGGAAAATTGAGAAGAAGGTATAGAGAGTTCCCACATACTTCCTGCCCCTGTAAGTGCATTGCTTCCCTTGTTATCAACATCCACCACCTGAGTGGTACATTTGTTACAACTGATGATGCTACATTGATGTTGTTATCATCCAGGGCCCATAGTTTACACTGGGGTTCACTTTTGGAGGTGTACATTCTTTGGGTTTAGAAATATATATAATGGCATATATTCACCTTTTTGGTATCATACAGAGTAGTTTCACTACCCTAAGCATCTCTATTCCACCTATTTATCCCTTTTCTACCCACCTCCCAACCCCTGAGAACCTCTGACTTTTTTCATGGTCTCTATAGTTTTGTTTTGTTTTTCAGAATGTCATGTCGTTGGGATCATACAACCTCTTCAGATAGGCTTATTTCACTTAGTGATATGCATTTAAATCTTTTCTTTGTCTTTTCATGGCTTGATAATTCTTACCATTTTAGTGCTGAATTTACCACAATCCATTTATCTATTCACCTACTGAAGGATACCTTGGTTACTTCTAAGTTTTGCAAATTATGGATAAATCTGCTATAAATATCTGCGTGCATATCTGTGTGTGTGGATATAGGTTTTCAGCTTTTGGGGGGGTAAATACCAAGGAGTGCAATTGCTAGAACCTCGGGTAAGAGTATGTTTAGTTTTGTAAGACTGCTTGGCTTTTTGTCTTATGAGCAATGTGGATTGTGTAACTCATCCAAGTTCCGAGTTCGCTTTGTCCACTTGGAAAGTCAAAACTGACTTTGAAAGCCAACTCTAGTCATTGTGTACCAAAGTGTGTTTTTCACTTCTAGTGTGTTATTTTTCTTTCTTTTCCTGTCATCATGATTTTTTTCCTCTTACTTCATTTTACTGTTAACATGCTATTACATTTTGCATGGTGTCTTTAATTTTATTAATCGGAAATAAGGATCTCATATGTAATCCCAGTAAAGGCAAAGTTTGTGGGAATGGTTAAGAGATTAAGAGACCCAGGGTTCAAATGCCAGCTCTGTCACTTACTAGTTGTATGACCTTGCATAAGTTACTTTACTTCAGTTTCTCCATCCATAAAGTATGATAATAATAATTTCTGCCTCATGGAATTGTTACCAGTGTTAAAGGAAATAATCTGTACATTTTTGGGGGGAGGGTTTAAGTCCCACCTCCCAACTCTTCCACCTAAATCCACTGATCTAATGCCCTAGAGAAAGTTCTCTCAACCTCCATACTATTGGCATTTGGGGTCAGGTGGTTCTGACCTATTGTTCTGTACATCATAGGATGTTTAGCAGCATTCATGGGCTCTACCCACAAGATGTCTCCAGACATCGTCAAAGATTTCATGGGAGCAGAATCATTCCTAGTTGAGAACTTCTGTTTTAAAACTCTTGTGTTGTCATTTGTTGATTGGGACCACTTTTTCTCCAGTAATTCTCTATGTCAGATCACGCTTACCCAGACTAGTGCACGTGTTGTTGAGTTCATTTATTTCTTAAATCAAAATTTAGTGACCCACGTAGAATCCTGATCTCCACCAATCATGGGGAAACATTTATTGAGCACCAGCAGTGGACTTTGCCTTTGAGGAGGCACCGTCTGGGGAGTAAGTTGGGCCATGTATGCAAACCACTGTGACACATCCCAGTGACTGCTTAAGGTGGTGACATGCAAACTCCCCAGGCCTATCCTGTTTTTTCAGAATGGAAATGCAAGTCACATGCTTTGACACAAGATTTTTTTTTTTCAGTTGACATTTCAATTTATGTAAAATATTATGAGTATACACAAATAAAAGGATAAGTAGGTAAAAGTCTGAGTCATCCTTTTGAAAGGAGTAATTACATGAAATTGGGAAGTGCTTGGAAAAACTGGGCTGTATGACAACTACCTGAGGAGGGAATGATTAATTTTTCTAGAAATAGGCAGATAGCCTGGTTCATACTGAAGCAGTGATAATTGGTAAGAGGTTAAAGTGATGTCCCTTCCCGATACCATTTACATTTTGACGTGGGGCTGTAATCTGCTAAGTGCAAGTGTGAGTAATGTGGGGATGATACTTATGGAACCTGAACAATTTTTTGTAAACAAACTGAAAGCCATTGGGCGGGGGGGCGGGGCAGGCGGGGGTAGGGGCGTGGGGGGGTGGTGATGGACTGGGCAAGGAATATTCTTTTTAGCGAACAAAAACAAAGCAAAACACACCTTGAAAACAAGCAAAACCAAACAAACCAAGAAGAATTTCTGGGTCCCTGATGCTTCTGTGGGTTTTTGCCATGACCAGCACTGGAGCCAAAAGGTGCTTGGATAAAGTCAAATAAATATGGAGGGAGCGTCCTAAGACTAAGGATGATGATAGGAAATATATGAGTTAATGATAAATAGAAAAAAATATTGGCAGTATTCTTCTTAATTTTATTAAAGCTAAATCTAGAAAACGTGGCTTCTGTAAAACTTTCCTCCCTGCACTTTTCTCTTTGCTTTCCTGGCTACTCATCATCATACAAATGAAACCACCCTGTAAGTGTAGAGTAATTTAGAGGTTTACTGGAACATCCTGAAATTCATTGTTTTCATCAGTGTTTGTGCTACTAATTACCAAAAGTACTTAATTGTAGAAGTTTCCTCCTGACTATTATTGTGCTTTATAGATCCCTCATTTCCAAATTCAAGTGTCTCTAAGTACTAAGTGTGTTAATGTTAGTGTGTCACTTCTTTCTGATAATTGCGGAGATTGTAGTGGGTTTTGAAAATGGAGGGAAAATGAGACAGAAGATGAAGTGCCTTCTGAGAAAGAGCTGATCAGATTGTACCATAGAAGTTATGAAAGACCCCACATACCTGTGTACAGACCTATTAGTCTTCAGACCTAAAGAGCCATACAATCCAATATAGGGACTAGGTGAGAAGGCAGTAATACAAACCAGAATTTCATTCTTCATGTGTTTTCTGAAGCTCAACTTTGTACAGTCCCATGAAAAGCAAAAGGATACTTGCCCAGTGTGTATGATAGGGTCATTTTAAGGACACGTTTGTTGGACTCCACTCTTTTGGCATCTGTTCAGGACAGCTAACAAAAGTCAGTTGTCTGTTAACCTTCTCATCGCCCCCACAGGACTCCCCCTTCCCGCAACAAATCCCTAGCAAATTCCACTTGCTGAGTGTCCCTCTATTAGCATAATGGTGTGTTTTAATTTGGAGAAGAAGCATGTGTTTCCTATAAGAAAGTTGTTTTAGGTCTTTAAATGTCTCTGTCAAACACTTTCTTTTTGTTTGGAGAAATAATTACAGATCAGTACTGTTGAAACCAAAACATCAGAGAAATTGCCTGTCCCAGTGTTTCTAATTTGGTGGATGTCTGCTTAGTAAATGACAAAAGTTTAGCTTGGCCATGCCAAGAAAAACACATCTAGTTTGACCATTGCAATTGCTGACTTAGTTGTAAAGGATGACAGTCACTGCACTGTGGTTATTTCCCTCACATCCCAGTGAAAGAACTCTCTTTCTACAGGACAGATCTGTTCCTGTGACTCCAATAATGGCAGACAGCTGGTGAAATGGTGATGTCAACCATGGTTGCCCTTGGATACTATTTTCCTCCTCGCTTTTTAGGAGGCATATTATGTTGGCCCATAAATGCTCAGAAGCACCACACTGATATTTTAGCTGACGTCTCCTTTCTGTAAACATTTCACCTAGACATTTTCTGATCCCAGACCTGGATGGGGTTCTGTCATAACTGTCTGACTCCACTGGATGAAGAGAGAAATATATCATTTTGAGAGATGTATACATCTTAGCATTTAAATGAATGGTACATTCATGGGATAAAGATGACCTAGATGTACACATGCACACACATACATATGTATGTTTAGAAAACTTTCTTTGGGAAGTAGAGAAAATTATAGAGTAGAAATAAAAAGCACTGAGTGTGCTTGGAGACAGACAGTGGGTCAAGGGGAGGTAATAGATGGTGATCCAGGCTTTCCATCCCTGCTCCTACCAGCACCGTTTCTCTCCTGTTTGGTGTTTTGTACGATGGACTCCTGGGCTTCCTAGGTAGCGCAGTGTTAAAGGATTCACCTGCCAATGCAGGACATAAGGGTTCAATCTCTGGGTCAGGAAGATCCCCTGGAGGAGTAAATGGCAACCCATGTCATTACTCTTGCCAGGAAAATCCCATGGACAGTGAAGCCTGGTGGGCTACAATTCATAGGGTTGCAATAGGTCAGATACAACTGAGCAACTCATGATGGAAGCCCACATGAGGTTTCATGTCAAAGAAAGTCTCTACTGCAGAAAAAGATAAAAGTTGAAAAAATATTTTCAAGTCACACATACAACAGTCTACTGACCATAATTATGAACAATCCACAAGTACACACAGCAACCTGGTAAATCGCATAAGCACAATATTGAGAAAAGAGGCCAAGCAAAACAGAATATGAAGCATCACTATGAAAAAAGCTAGTGGAGGTGATGGAGTTCCAGTTGAGCTATTTCAAATCCTAAAAGATGACGCTGTGAAAGTGCTGCACTCAGTATGCCAGCAAATCTGGAAAACTCAGCAGTGGCCACAGGACTGGAAAAGGTCAGTTTTCATTCCAATCCCAAGGAAAGGCAATGACAAAGAATGCTCTAACTACAGCACAATTGCACTCATCTCACATGCTAGTAAAGTAATGCTCAAAATTCTCCAAGCCAGGCTTCAGCAATATGTGAACGGTGAACTTCCAGATGTTCAAGCTGGTTTTAGAAAAGGCAGAGGAACCAGAGATCAAATTGCCAACATCCGATGGATCATCAAAAAAGCAAGAGAGTACCAGGAAAACATCTATTTCTGCTTCATTGACTATGCCAAAGCCTTTGACTGTGTGGATCACAATAAACCATGGAAAATTCTGAAAGAGATGGGAATACCAAACCACCTGACCTGCCTCCTGAGAAACCTGTATGCAGGTCAGGAAGCAATAGTTAGAACTGGACATGGCACAACAGACTGGTTCCAAATAGGAAAAGGAGTACGTCAAGGCTGTATATTGTGACCCTGCTTATTTAACTTATATGCAGAGTACATCAAGAGGAACACTGGGCTGGATGAAGCACAAGCTGGAATCAAGATTGCCAGGAGAAATATCAATAACTTCAGATATACAGATGACACCACCCTTATGGCAGAAAGTGAAGAAGAACTAAAGAGCCTCTTGATGCAAGTGAAAGGGGAGAGTGAAAAAGTTGGCTTAAAGCTCAACATTCAGAAAACAGATCATGGCATCCGGTCCCATCACTTCATGGCAGATAGATGGGGAAAGAGTGGAAACAGTGGCTGACTTTATTTCTTTGGGCTCCAAAATCACTGCAGATGGTGACTGCAGCCATGAAATTAAAAGACGCTTACTCCTTGGAAGGAAAGTTATGACCAACCTAGATAGCATATTTAAAAGCAGAGACATTACTTTGCCAACAAAGGTCCATCTAGTCAAGGCTATGGTTTTTCCAGAAGTCATGTATGGATGTGAGAGTTGGACTATAAAGAAAGATGAGTGCTGAAGAATTGATGCTTTTGAACTGTGGTGTTGGAGAAGACTCTTGAGAGTCCCTTGGACTGCAAGGAGATCCAACCAGTCCATCCTAAAGGAGATAAGTCCTGGGTGTTCATTGGAAGGACTGATGTTGAAGCTGAAACTCCAATCCTTTGGCCACCTGATGCGAAGAGCTGACTCATTGGAAAAGACCCTGATGCTGGGAAAGATTGAGGGCAGGAGGAGAAGGGGACGACAGAGGATGAGATGGCTGGATGGCATCACCAACTTGATTGACATGTGTTTGGGTGGACTCAGGGAGTTAGTGATGGACAGGGAGGCCTGGCATGCTGCAATTCATGGGGTCGCAAAGAGTCGGACATGACTGAGTGACTGAACTGAACTTATAAACAGTGCAAAATCAGACAAACTAGTCCATGGTGTGAGAAGTTAGAGCAGTGGTTGTTTACCCCTGGGAGCAATGATTGTTGTCTTTCAATTGCTAAGTTGTGTCTAGCTCTGTGACCCCAGGGACAGCAGCACTCCAGGCTTCCCTGTCTTTCACTATTTCCTGGAGTTTGCTCGAACTCTGTTCATTGAGTTGGTCATGCCATCCAGGCATCTCATCTTCTGCTGCCCTCTTCTTCTCTTGCCCTCAATTTTTTCCAGCATCAGGGTCTATTTCCAATGAGTCAGCTCTTCATATAAGGTGACCAAAGTATTGGAGCTTCAGCATTAGTCCTTCCAATAAGGATCAGGAGTTGATTTTTCTTTAGGATTGATAGGTTTGATCTCTTTTCTGTCCAGAGGACTCTCAAGAGTCTCATGCAGCACCACAATTCGAAGGCAGTGATTAGAAGGTGCATAATTAAGGGTGCCTCAGGGTTCTGGAAATACTCTGTTTCTTGATCTGAGTGCTGGTTACATTAGTGGGTTCAGTTCACTGAACTGCACTTATATGTGTATTTTCTGCATGTATGTTTTACTTCAATAAAAAGGTAAAAACATATACACACAGCCAAAGTTTGGCTACAAGGTAAAATATCATGTATTTTGGAAGTCTATTGAGATAAGGAGGGCTTTGAGTAGATCTACGAGGAAGAGGCAGGTGGAAAGAGAAGTACACAGGTGGTTTTTAAAACAAATATATGGCCCTTTAGGATAGATAAAGATGGGACTACCATGTCTTCCCTCCAGTCTGAGACCGTGGTACAATCCAGTGTCTGAGGTCCAATCTCATCCATACTTCTGAATCCAAAACACACCTGTCATTAATCCACAAATATTTACTGTATTGATCCATGACTATACACTAGACAAATCAAAAAAAAAAAAGATATTCCCTCCTCTTAAAGGTCTTGCATTAAAATTTTAGATTTATTAAAACAATTTGGAAATAGCCTAAATATTAACAATATGGGGATTATTTAATTAAATTGTCTTAGGCCCATATAACCATAAACTACTAGTCATTAGAAACAATAAGTATTTTAATAACATGTAAAATGTTCTCAATAGTTGTTGGGAGAAAACAGGTGAAAAAACATGTTTTGTACTATAATAACCAGATATGTATACAAAGCAAAAACCAAAAAAAACCCTGGAAGAATATGCATCTAAATTTTGTCATCTAGGCATGAGATGATGATGATTTTTATTTACTTTTCTTATCTGAATTTTCTAAATTTGTCATCTGGAAAATTTATTGTTTTGTAGTCAGAAAAAAATTATGTTTTTTAAAAATAAGGGTCATTCAGGCTATAAAAGATAAAGTATAAATATAAAAAGTAATTCAAATTCCAGGAAATAAGTGCCAGGCATAAGTATTGACATTAAATCTTATGAGCACAGAGAGGGAACAAATACTAAGTAGTCATGGGAAGTGGTGGGACTTCAGCTGAGCTTGAATTCTGATATCAATGATGGTAGAGAGCATTCAGGCAGTGCTTTCCCTCTGCTGAGAACTGCTTCATAAGAATTTTCCATACTTACCTCACAATAACTTCATGATGTAAGTGATAATATTTATCTGTTTTTCTAAGATGAGAGAACCATTTAGAACAGATAAAATAACTTGCCCTAGATCCCATGGCTAGTAAGTTTCACAACCAGTATAAGACGCTCTGCTTTTGTCTAATTCAAAAGTCTGCTTTCCCCACCTTGCCTTCCTCCTTAGAAGGAGAAGCAAAATTCAAAAGGTTACTTTCCTTTGTTTTCAGTCAGTGTGTATATTTGGGGATTGTTGAAGGTGATGGTGGCCAAAAAAAAAAAAAAAAAAATGGAGCCACTTATAGCATTTCCTTCACCTAACAGCCTTTTTGCCTGATAGTAAGTTAAGGGTGAGGTAAAATGGGAAAGTTCTTACTCTGTGTAATTCAGCATAGGAAATCATTATGTAGAGGCCCCATTGCCTCTTTCAGAACAAAATATAACGTGACACTTTAGGTTTAACTCTGAGAAGTGTACAGCCAAACTTTCTGGGTTTGTTGATATATATTGTCTTCCAAATTGTCTGCACTTAATTACCTGATTGGAGATGCTCTGCTCTCAGATGGCATGGAGTTCATCCTCCAAGTATCTAAGAGTATCCTGAACCTATTAGATTTCTTGCTAGTGCTACAAACAGAAGGATCTTTAAGAGATCCTTGCAATGAAAAATTCATCAAAAAATAAGTTCTCTACCTCTCTGATGAAATGTATATAGAGAAGATGACTGGTGTATAAAATGCACTTGCTCTTATGCACCATCCACCTGGAGAAAAGAATTAAAATTCTGAGTATTCCTCTAAACAGATATGATAATGTCATTTGAGGTATATTAGACAACTTTAGACATTAGATCTTAATTTATGTTTAAGAATAAGTGTTCTGCTTTATTACGTTTTTAAGGGACCCCCTCATATATATTGTTTACCAAAAGGTAGACCAGAATGACATTTTTTTGTGTCTTTTGTTTACTAAATTGCAATGTCAGGATAATAAATGCTGTGGTTGGAGTATGTGTGTATTTCATTTCTCAGGGAGTTCTGTACTTCAAGGGCTTTCCTCTTCAACATTGCAGATAAAACACTACATCACACTCTTTAGTGAAAGAGACACTTTCTCCTTCAAGATGCCTGTTCAGCTGTTCCACAGCTGAAGAGCTGGGACGACTTAAATTACATTCTTTTTCCTGCCATTAAAAGGGAATAGGGGAGGAGGGAGGACAAAAAAACTTGCATCTGGTTCAATTTCTTTGCCAAATTCTTCATTTAATTGTTTTGTAATTTGAAGAAAACCACAAATGACAAGATGGAATTGCTAGAAATATAAATACAGAATTTAATTGTTCATGTCAGGATTTCAATTCCCAAACCATGGTAATTCAAGTCACAGTTTCGGACAAACAAACAAGAAAAACATTGGATACTGTTGCTGAGTTTTCAGAGACCCCATGATCTCACCTCCCCCACCTACCTACCAAGTTCATTTAAAGTCCTTCAATCAGGAAGAGAGAGAGAAAGAGGGAAGTTCACTCCTCTTATCTCTATGGATTTGATCCCAACAACTGGGATCCAAGATTCCTCAAAAAAAAAGAGCCATCACATCAAGCTCATGATCTAAAATAAACCAGTACCTAAGTGTTAAACGCTTCACTTATGGGTTCCTACAAGTTCAAAGAATCTTTGATAGTAATGATGTTCTTCTAAAGAGGTATCTGTTTTGATTTATGACATAACCTTCCCTGGCCTAAGGGGCAATTTTACCCAGTTGGGGTTATTCTCGATTTTAAGTTAGGAAATGTACATGTTTACTCTCAGCCACCAAGCTGAGTTCCACTGGCTGGAATAGTGTTACATGTATAATATATGCTCAATTCATATCTGTTAACTAAATTTAATGAGCAAATGCACGATAGAATGAACCCTAGGGTTTTTTTAAAATAGTTGAGTAGACAAGTGTCTCATTTCTCTGTTCTATGTTCTTATCAAGTATTACGGATTCTCCAAATTGTAACTTACCAGAACTGTATTGCTTGCATTCCCTTAAAGCTCTGACTCCATTAAAATCTAACAAAGTAATTGAGACTAAAATTCTATTGACTTAGAATGGTTTAATTTGCTGTATAACTCAGATAATTTTATTTTTACTAGCTTGATTTGTATTCAGAAATCTCAGAGTCTATTATAGAGTCAAAGGGGGCTATGTTGGGGGATGGAAGTACCTCTGTGTGTTCACAGGCCAATTGATTTCTTCCTTTGAATCTGAACTTTGAAAGGAGGGATTAGTTCCTAATCTTAGTTCAAGATACAATTTTATAAGATAGTTTGTGGGAATGATTGGTTATGTTGTACAGTGAGGCAATTTAAATCCCTTTTATATAGATATATTCATAAATCATAGAAAAAAAGCTAAAAGAATCACAAGAGAGAAAAATCTAAAATTACTCAGGTCATGTACATGATTAAGAAAATATATTATGAAAGAGGTTTATTTCTAAGAGCTTTGTGAGACTTTAAAGGTCAGTGGATTCTATACACACACTTTAAAATACTTTTTTTTCAACAGCAAATAGTAGAAATGACTTATTACTTAATGAGATATGAAGGAATCTTAAATTTTATATAAATACTTGTTGCTTCAAGAAAACTACATTCATGATTTCCCCTGTTCCTGATAATAGTGCAAAAATCCAAGTAAATTTTAGTTATCTATTGAACGTAGTACATCTCAGTGACTCTCAATCTTCTTTGCATTGAATCCCACCAATCTATCAAAAATCTTGGCTTTATCATGACAAGAAAAAAATCTTATTTTTTCTCAGTAAGAAAAACTCTTTCATCAGCAATATTGTTACATTTTTTAAGGATGTCAAATACTATAGTAAAAATATATCTGTTGGAATATATCATGTAGTTCGGGCTTTAATACTCAAATGAAAACAAAGATGCATTGTTTCTTGAGTTGCATTATGATACTTTCCAAAGATTTTCTACAAAATTTTACCATCTAGATTGTGCATGATGATAATAGTTTGGTAATTAAGTCAAAAGTTGCAGACTTTGGTGAGTGACCTCTTATTTGCTCCTCAGTTCATCCTGCTGCTGCTGCTGCTGCTAAGTCAACCTCAGTCGTGTCTGACTCTGTGCGACCCCATAGACGGCAGCCTACCAGGCTCCTCCATCCATGGGATTTTCCAGGCAAGAGTACCAATATTGAGAACTAGAACTGTAAGAGATGCTACAAACACCTCCTGCAGGCAGCCTTTCCAGACTAGCTCCATTAACCACTCTTTCGCTGAGAGGTGTTCATATAAAGAGAGCTAATTGGTTTGTCTTTGGTGACACACTTCTCTGGTAGGGCAGAAGTCATCTGGAGGTATCTTTCTAACCACAGAGACATCTATGCCTATGTTATTCTGGAAACTGCCTGTTTCTTTCCTCCCTCACTAGTCATGGACCCCAGCAGCCATTCCCGTAATGAGTGACTATACCCTCACTGGCAAATTGGGCCAAAGCTAGCCATGACACAAGTAAGTCATACAGTTCTCTTTGTTGGTGATCTATAACTAGAACCAAGAGAAAATAAAGTCAGCTTATCTGTGTGCCTAGAAGTCAACATGTAGACTTAAATTGGGGGTGGCCAAATTCAGCCACATGTATCGGAGATGCAGAGATAGTGAAGAACAAAACAAGAGACCAAGCTGAGAGAAAGGGAGAGATGGAGAGAGTTTCTTTTTAGTTCTATATCCTGAGGTCCAAGCAATTCCTGCTTTCGATTTCTCTGAGACACCTTTATATCTCACAGTGAATTCTTCTTTTGCCCTTTTTGATGGGACAGGAGTTCTTGTTACTTGTTGGCTTAGTGTCCCAATGAATTCAGGTAAATTGCCCTTGGGAGGTTTCAAAGATGTTGGCCTGATTTCTTCCGTTTCACTGCGTGTTCTCTAGGACCAGCTGTCAAGCATCCTGCTTATTCTGAGGGCTCCCATAGCTTGGTTCAGGGCTCTGTCTTCAGCCTGTGCTGCCATGTAGGGAGGGATGGAGAGGGGGTTAGGATGAAGGAATTTCTCCCTAAGTCCTAATCTCTCTGGGAACCATCTCAGCTCCTCTGAGCTGCCCAGTCATCTTGGGGGAGGTTTAAAAAGTATTCTCTACTTAATGTTCTCATGCTTCTCAGTAACAAGTTTATAATGAGTATATTATATGTAATTTTGAACTAGGACATTGGTGGGAATCTTACAGCACGCATCTTCTGATGACTTCAGTGCCAGCTGCCAATTTTCAAAACTATGTTTTGAATAGATTTCATTACACTATGTGTAGAAGCCAATTTTCCTTTATTATATTTCATATTTTGTAGTTTGACTTTTAATTTGCTTCAGTCTTAGTTGCAGAAATTTCACCCTTGGCTTTAGAAGGAAAGTTTTGCAACTTGATTGTTCTTGCTGCCACCAGTTGATTTTTGACCACTGTTTGTACTATGATGGCCACATTTTCTTCAGTGTCTTGGTGCACTGAGGATCACGAATCCTGCTTTTTTAAAATTTGGTCCCATATTTCAAATCTGTTTTCTCCTTAGTGAATAATCATGTTGAGATTCTAGATGAGTAGTCCTCAAATTATTAAGACACATCAAAATCACCTGAAGGCTTTGGTGAGACACAAATTACTGGGTCGCACCCCCAGAGTTTCTGATTCAGTATCTGGGGTGGATCATAATAACTAGTGTTTCTACTATGTTTCAAAGAGATGCTGTTGCTGCTGATTAGCACCACACGTTGAAAAACACTGTTTAGAGGATGAAAGGAAAAGCTGCTCTTGGCTTTCCCCATGTGTTACACAGATCACCAACTTTTGATTTTCTTTCACCACTAAACCACTATCATCATGCAAACACACCAGGCTAAATTGAAAATCTTTGGAATTACTATGGTGAAACTCAAGGATATAAGCAGTTGTGTTAGGATTATTTAGAGAAACAGAGCCAATAGGATATTTATTAGTATTTATTAATATGACAATAGTATATATGGGGCTTCCCTGGTGGTTCAATAGTAAAAATCCATCTGCCAATGCAGGAGATGTAGGTTTAATCTCTGGGTCAGGAAGATCTCCTGGAGAAGGAAATGGCAACCCATTCCAGTATCCTTGCCTGAGAATTCTGGGGACAGGGGAACCTGGCAGGCTACAGTCCATGGGGTTGCAAAAGAGTCAGACTTGGCTTAGAAACTGAACAATAACAACAAACAACAAAATAGGGTATAAACTTACTAGTAAAAATTTGTTATAAGGAATTGCCTTACACAGTTATGGAGCCTGAGAAGTCCCAAGATCTGCAGTTGGCAAGCCAGAGACCCAGGAGAACCCACAGTGTAGTTCCAATCTGGGTCCAAAGGCCTGAGAACTAGGAGAGCCAGTTGGTGTAAGGTCCAGTCCAAGTGCAAGAGAAGATCGATGTCGAGCTCAGTAAGAAAAACATTCCTCTTACTCAACCTTTGCTTTTCCATTCAGGTATTCCCTTGGTTAGATGAAACCTTTCCACATTAGAGGGGCCAATCTGTTTTGTATATGGATTCAAATGTTAATCTCTTCCAAAACACCCTCACAGACACACTCAGCATAATGTTGGACCAAATGTCTAGGTACCCCGTGGCCTAGCTGAACTGACACATACAATCCACCATCACAGGAGTTCTTGTTGTCATTTCTTTGAATATTAAAGTCAGATTCAGTCTCAACGGTACTTACTACTGTAGCTTTTGCTGTCATTAAAAGTTAAAGTTCATGAAATAGATAATAAGATAGTTAATCAAAACAGAAATCTTCAGATTAAGGAAAATAAAGACTTGTTTGTTTCTATTGTGACAAAAAACAAGACTTTTGTGTTTATTACAGACATTCTTACGTTGATTACAACCAGGTCCAAGCTATTATGATAGCTCTATCACTGCCCTTCAGGTGTAATACTATATTTTTTTGAATAGGAGAGAAGTGCGGAGTTGTTTCTAGTTTACACCAAGAATTCACTAACCCTCAACCTACTGTATTTATGACTTTTACTGATCTAGCTCTCGAATTTTGTCTATTTAAATGCTTTTATTGCCTCACACTCTTTTGTTTTGTGGGGGTGGAGAGGTTTGGAGGGGGTCAAAATATGGCTAACCCCCCCGGGAAAATGTGATGAGTGTGAACATCATGGGCATAGTAAGAGATAAAAAAGACTGAGATCCACTGCCTCATGAGACCAATTGCCACTTCTCTCCCCTTGGATTCACTAGCTATTAATAGGATTCATAACTTATTCCGGGTGAGCAGTATGTTCTCGTTATGGACATAGAAGCATTGCCAGGCAACATGAAAATGTAAGTGCTGGATATTAACACTATCACAGATGATAAAAAGACATAGGCGTAGGAGTCCCAGGTACTGCAATCTGGAACCATTGGCTTACCAAAGAGGTGATAGACCTGGGGACCAGAGGCAAAGATGCAAGTGAGGGAGATGGAGGGTCAGGACTGTAAGTCAGAAGTTACCAATATCCACATCATTCTAACTGGTGCTGAGGAGCATGAGAGGCAGGACTCTAGGCCAGCAATCCAGTTCTGAAGGGAACAAGGAAGGCTTCAATAGCCCTCATAATTCATTCATTCACACCTTCCTTCCTTTCTTCTCTCCTTCCTTCCTTCTTTCCTTCCTTCCTTCAGTGAAGCATATCTGGGGGAACTGTGTTCAGTGAAACAGTGAAGAGATATTGAGTCTTTTGTGTGTCAAGCACCATGCTGGACCCTGGAGATCAGAAGGTAAACAAGCCAGACATGGTCCCACCTACCCAGAGCTAATGCAGTAGCAGGGAAGACAAGTCATGAAGATTAATTACCCAGTAAATGATTTAATTCTATTTCTGCTATTATTAATGAGAAATAAGTACAGAAGCTTGGGCTTCCAGGAGGAAGCAAAGTTGTATATGCCCCACATTCTTGAATCCTGCTTTTTTTCAATGCCACAGTCACTCCATCATCAAGTCCCATCAACTCTACCTCTCAAATATATCCCAGATTTCTATCACTTCCCACGCTGTTTCTCTCATCTTAGTTGATGCCACCATGCCCTTACACCCAGACAGAGCAAGCAGCCCTTCCCTGATTTCCATGCTTCTACCTTGTCCTCTAAAATCTATATTCTATCAAGAGGTTAGGAGATTGTTTTTTAGAGTCATGGAACTCTTGAATGGATTCTTATTTCAACCAAAATTGAATTCTTACCTTGATGTACAAGATCATATTTGATGTGTCCCCTGACTACCTGCCTACAGCTCTCAATTCCTCCTCCTACTCATCGCATCTGCATTCTAAGATCAAGTCATACACACTAGGGTTTTTCTGTTTATTAAATTCATTGTGCTTATTCCCATCTCAGGGTCCTTGTACTTACTTTTCTTCTCAAGGAACATAGTTCCCCCAGATATGCTCAGCCCTGTCTAATCTCACTGCTCAGGCCACTGCTCAGGGGAAAGTTTTCTCTTTAGTAGTCTTTCCCTCCCAACAGTCACACGCTCTCCCAGGACTTGCTCTCATTCTCTTCATAGGTTCAGCATAATTAAAAATTCCCATTTATGTTACTTGTTTGTTTCTTTGGCAGTCCTCCTCTAGTATATAAGTTTTCTGAAGTCACATACTTAGTCTAACTCGTAACTCCAGCACCTCGAAAATGACCTGGCACACAATAGGTGGTCAACAAATAATTAGGAGTAAGTGAAGTATAGAATTTTAGCTACTTGAAATGCTGCATTCAAGACGCAGTACATTAAATCTCCAGATAAATGGACAGATGAACGGGTTTCATATCTAGATTGGAATGTATGAAAGAATAAATAGTTTCTAGGCCAATGGCAACACTTATATCGTAAAATTAGGGCTTCCCTAGTGGCTCAGTTGGTAAAGAATCTGCTTGCAGTACAGGAGACCCAGGTTTGATCCCTGGGTCAGGAAGATCTCCTGGAGAAGGGAATGGCAACCCACCCCAGTATTACTGCCTGGAGAATTCCATGGGCAAAGGAGCCAGGCTGGCTACAGTCCATGGCATCGCAGAGAGTCAGATATGACTATGTGACTAATTTTCACTTTTGGGATTAAGTGGACAGCACGTGGCTGATACTTATAGTTAGTAGCTCCTTGGAGGGGAAAATGTTGGAAAAAACGTGGGCTCTTTAGGTCAAGGGACCTGGATTTTAATTCTGTCTCCAGTTTTTGATATGTGCTGTGCTGCGGTGCTCAGTCAGTCAGTCATGTCAATACTTTTGTGACCCCATGGACTGTAGCCCACCAGGCTCCTCTGTCCATGGGATTTTCTAGGCAAGAATACTGGAGTGGCTTGCCATTTCCTACCCCAGGGGATCTTCTCACCCCTGGGATCAAACCCATGTCTCTTGCGTCTCCTGCATTGGCAGGTGAATTCTTCACAACTGCATCACGTGAGAAGTTGTTAATTTTTGCTATGCCAACTTAGAAAACTTTCAGTGTCCTATCTTTTTGCCTCTTCATACGTTCATGGGGTTCTCAAGGTTGGTGATGGACAGGGTGGCCTGAAGTGCTGCAGTCCATGGGGTCGCAAAGAGCTGGACACGACTGAGCAACTGAACTGAACTTAGAAATATTTCTTACTCTATATTATCAATATGCAAAAAAAATCATATCACTTGACTTGCAGGTTTGTAGTAAGGGCTAACCCTATGTACAAAAAGTCATAATATGAAATCCGTTTGGTAAATCATATTAGGCCTGGCAGTGGCACTGATGCTGTGGCTGTCACTGACTGAAGTTATGAGAGTACTGTGCCTAACCTAGTCATTGTTTCCTCCTGGCTGCTGTATTTGCCCTTCTTGATTTCTCTTTGCTCTTTTATGGTCCTCCTTTCCCTCAAAACTCTATTCCAGACTAACTCTTCCATGCCTTTTATCCTTTAACCCATCTCTCTCTACATTCCCATCATCTATGTATGGAGGTATATGTTCATTTATTTGTTCATTAAACATACTCATCAAATATTTATTGAGTGCTTACTTTATTTATAAATACTCATCAAGTATTTATTGAGTGCTTACTTTACACCAGATTTTAAGCTTTAGCAATAAACAGAACCACTTGAAGATATCATATTGGTTCAATCATTTCAGCTCTTGCATAATTAAGGATCAAAATTAGTACATTTAAGGAGTAGGAATCAAAACTTTTGGCATAGTACCTGAACACAGCAAAAATTAAGTAAATATCTAATGGCTTTGAAGACAGTTTAGTGTAGTAGCAAGTATATAGGATTTGGATAGACCAGGGTTCAAATCCTGGCATTACCATTGGTTTTTCACGTGACCTAAAATACTACTTCTTCACTTTGCATCTCTTCCCACCAGCATGAATGATGCCTTTCTTACGCTCCAAGGCTTAGTTCTGGGAAGCCTTTTCTGAACCCTCTTAGTCTAAGTTAGTCACTCTGCTCTGGACTTCTAAAGTTCTCAGTATCTCTGTCTTAGCATTTATCACATCTGGGGTTATATGTCTATCTCCACATCCTGGTTCTTTCAGGAATAGAAACATCTTACTTGTGTTTCTGTCTCATCTCTAACATAGCACACACAGTGGCCAGTGAATGTCTAAACTGGTTCCACTGAAATTTGCCTGCTGTCCTTTTTACATTGCCCTACTCAGTTTGTACACTTCATTTGCCCTCGTGCATTAGTTGTTTTGGAAGCACTGCTGTGACATTATTTGAGTGTTTGACCTTCCTAACTAAAGTATCAGCTCTCCAAGGACAGGGCCCCCATCTTTTCCTCCTTGTTTATCACTCCTGCTGACCCATGCTCTGCTGTGGTCTGTGTAAATGTCCCCTGTCCATATTGTTGACCAAGTGTTGAGCAAGTAACTCTCCAAATGTTAAATCCTTTTAAGAGGTCAGCAAAATCCTTATTTTGCCATTTTCCTTGTTCTTTGAGGACAAAAGAATCCCCCTAGAATTTCTTCTATGCTGTTCACTTGCCATCAGCCCCAGGTGACCTCCTCGAAGGCACTGCCTCTGTAGGTAAAAGGTATTTGTTCATCTTTATGAATGTCAGTCTCTTGACATTCATGGTAAATAGACAAGTTCTCAGTCTCTTGACATTCACAGCAAATAGACAAATCCTTCAGTAAATGACAATGGTCCCCAGCATCACATTAAAAACTCTTGGGGATAAACACTCAAGGGTAGTCATGATTCAGGCTCGACTTTCAAAGGCTTTGTAATGTGCTTACCTACCAAAAAAAAAATGTCTACCGTCACCAGTTACAGACTCAACAGCAGCATTTTTAGAGCCCTCATCTATATTTAAACTTTCTCTTGCTTAGTCAGGAGCAGAGATGTTGCCTGCCAGCATTTCCTAACAGCAAGAAAGACACAGCAGCTTCCAGTATAACAAGCACAGCTCATGAAGCTGCTTCTTTGGTATTCACTACTGCATTGGTTTGCCAGATGATGCAGATCCTATGCCATTTCGATGACTTCCTCTCCAATCTTCAACAGATTAGAGGGCCTTGGGCCTCCTTGAAGGTTATTTAAGCAATAATCCACTCATTATTGAGTTAACAAATATTTATTAGGTAGCTACTTGGAGAAAGCAATGGCGCCCCACTCCAGTACTCTTGCCTGGAAAATCCCATGGACGGAGGAGCCTGGCAGGCTTCAGTCCATGGGGTCACTAAGAGTTGGACACGACTGAGTGACTTCACTTTCACTGATCACTTTCACGCATTGGGGAAGGAAATGGCAACCCACTCCAGTGTTCTTGCCTGGAGAATCCCAGGGATGAGGGAGCCTGGTGGGCTATAGTCCATGGGGTTGCAAAGAGTTGGACACGACTGAGCGACTAAGCACAACACAGCACAGAGGGGAGAGACTTTGCTTCCTTCATAATTCTGCATAGAACTCTTCTTCATTCTGGCTGTCTCCACCCCCTGATATAACTAGTTATTAACCATCTTCTGGAAGCAAACATAAGCCTCCCAGAGACCTATCAGATACTGTGACAGCAGGACATGGGTCAGAATCCCAAAGAAGTCTGCCAGTGGGCGAATGGGGTCAAGATGATAGCACCTATTTGCCATAGAACAGATAAGAGAAGGAGAAGAAATGCACCCTGACCTTAGCCCTGATGGCTCAGTGGTGAAGAATCTGCCTGCAATGCAGGGACATGGTTCTATCCCTGGGTCAGGAAGATCCCCTGGAGAAGGAAATGGCAGCCCATTCCAGCCCACTTCTTGCCTGGGAAATCCCATGGACAGGGGAACCTGGTAGACTTCTGTCCATGGGGTTGCAAAGAGTCGGACACTACTCAATGACTAAACCACAACCTAGGAAAATGCATGCCTGTGCATACACATGAGTTTGTACACAGTTGCAGGGACAAAATGGACCCTCCTGAGCATCTCTGGATCTCCCCCCACCACAGGTTAATAATGTCACAAATTCTGAAGATTTGATGAGGTAATCCCCTCAGGGAACAATATCAATCCTTTTCAGGTATCTTACACGATATAGAACATTTGGTGTTTGCTTCTGAAGAACTAGAGTTGTTAGGAAGCATTCCGAACAATAGTCTTCAGTTTTGACATTTTCATTAAAAACGTTACAGTAACAGTGGAAGTTCTTGCTTTGGACAATGTACTAATATCATTTTTACAGCATTTGAACAAGAGAAGATAAAGAGAGACTAAGAGATACGGCATATCATCTATTATAGTTAAACATCAAAAATCTGACTGTTTAAAAGTAGTTTTCCTGTATACACTGATGCTCAACATAGAAATAATAGCATTGTTGAAAGAAAAAACCTAAGTAGCTCTTACAAAGTAACAGGCATTATTCCATGTGCTTCACCTAATATATATGGTCTTTTTACCTCGTCCTCCATGAAATCTACCAGAAAAAGAAGATATTTTCTTATTCCTAGATGGACAGAATCTAGGGTGAAGAAAGATTTAAAAGACACCATTAAAATGACAGGAAGAGTTTGTATTCCTTCATTGTTATTATACTTCATTATGTAAGTTTTTTTTATCTCGAGGGACTTAAACAGATCAATTTAACTGGCCATTCAGCAGAGGGACCAAGAATTCCTAACTCTCCAAAGTTCATCTTGGTGGCAGCAAGTGAGTTAACTTTTCCAAAGGCCCAAAGTCTCTTTCAGAGGAAACTTATGAAGCAAAATGCCTTGCTTACTCTCATTGTTCTCTAGGAAAACTCTTGTTTTCCACCGCGGTTGGTATTTTGCAAACACTTATCCTGGAGACACTGGGGGCCATGGGGAATGGAATGCTGCCCATGAGCCAGATGTTTGTAAACCTTAGCTCTGAAATGTGGCACAGTACCACAAACTGTCAAGTTGTGTAAAACCTAAAGCAAAGAAAAAACAGAACGTAATATTTACCAGATGAGATTTGTGTGTGTGTGTAATCCTGCTGGAATTTTGGGAGTATCCAACTCTCATACATTTCAAAATGAGCCTTGCGTCCCACCCCATCCCACCCCACCCCTCACCCCCAGTTTTTTCCTCCAGCATAGGGAAGGAGAGTTACGGAAGTGAAACACTTGGTCCAAATCAACAATGAGCTTGATACAACCCTCAGCAGTTAGCTATACATTGAAAGATACACAAGAGGTTTTTGGCCCCATCTCAGAGAGAGTCCTAAAAATATTGTTTCTGGTATGATTTTCAGAAATAATGCTGAACAGTGGAATATTGTATGTGTTGGCAATTTTTATTCAGCATAAGTGACTTAATGATTATATAAACTGTATATTCATTAACTTGTCCAAAATTTTGGTGTGTATAAAAGAAAACTAGATTCAGATGAGAATTTCCAGTCACATGGAAGAAAACAATTTTTTTCCATATGAGTACTGATGTCATTACATTCTGTCCTCTGACACAAGTGAGCAGCCTAAAGAAACCAATAGAAGATACCCATTTATTTTAGAAAGAATCAGAATGGGGGGAAATGGTAGAATTTTAAGTGCATTTGAAACACAAGCCTTGTGAAGAAGCATCAAGTTATTTGGGTTTTAATTTTGAAAGTAGTTTGAAGAGTTATATCTCAAGCTCTCACTACCAGTGAATTACTCTTTCTGTTGAGGGAGGAAATGAGGAATTTGATTCAATGGCTTGTTGATAACATGTTTGTGAGTGCTGAGTCTAGGCCAGCAGGCTTGTACCATGTAACCTCTCCCCCATGACAGCTGGTTAGATCAGGGGTAAACTCATGACCTTGGGGAGCCAGTCCATGGATTAGGTGATGACTAATCCAATTCTCTCTTTCTTTTGAAAAACTGAAGAGACCCAGTGCCTGAGATCAGACAATGGCAGGTTCCTAAACTGAAAGATCCCATTCAGATGGGAAATGGGAGAGGGGAGGCTTTTTCAGCTGGTTGCAAGCTGGAGGGTTAACAGAGGTCAATCTGCCCAAAGAAATGGGAAGTTTGATCCATTGCACAGATAAAAAGATACAAGATGATGTTTTCCCAGGAAGAGAAACATGGTAAGCATAGATGGCTTGAAAATGGATGGTTTTCCATTTCTAGTCCGTCTGAGACCCAGAAATAGGTCACACTCCTTTGTTTAAGCTAGTTAGGTAGGTGCCTTTCCACAACTAGAATTCATACAGGTCCTTCTTGTATAGATTTTAAATTTTTACATGCAGTGGTGGGGATTTTTTTTTTTCATTGTTTACTTGGTTTATCTTTACAAAAAGTTCTTTCTTCCTTGGGTGACACAGAGGTGCAGCAGAGCCAGTGCAAGAATTAGGTTTGCTGGGGAAAGCATAGTGACCGTGCTTGGCAGAAATCTATGTTTAATAATTGTGTATTGAATGGAATTTGTGCCATGACACAAGTAAGGTGAGAGTACGGTGGGTTTGCAAATGAAACTGCTAATAGCTACATTCCAATTCTACCATAGATGGTTGATTTCAATTCTTTTTATCCAGCTGTGTTGAAGTAAGTGAAACTGTAAGTGTTAATAGCAAATTAAATGAAATAGATACTGTACATGTGCATTATGGGAACCATAAGCTCCGTAACCTTAGCGGAAGATTCTAGAGAAGGAGAAAAAGATCCCTGTGGTATGCTAGTGCATAATTTGAAAGAAACTGCCTTACTTTTATGTCCCCACTTCTGACTAATGGAGGCTCTGATGACAGAAGATCATGCTGCCACTCTGAGAGGTCAAGATTCTAGTTTCAAATTGCAATTAAAATGGATTTCTGCCTCACCAACCCCTCCCCCAACTTACCTAGCACCTTCCTTCTCTCACTCACTTTCTGGACTTCTCATGTATGATGTGGCTTTCCCAAATACTGAGCTGAGAAGTAAGGTGTTTTGTTTTTTTGTTTTAACAACTTTAGCTCACATATTAATAGTGAATACTGCTGGTTGCTGGTTGACATGTGCTGGGAACCTTGCTAAGCATGTCACATATAATCTCTTTTAAAAAAAATGCACAGCAACCCCAGGAGATGGGCATTTCCTGATCTCTTTTTGCAAGTGTGGAAAATGATGCTTCCAGAGGTCAGGTTACACGCCCAGCATCATGCAGCTCTAAGTGCCAGGGTTGGTATTTCCCCATATCTGACTCACTGTTGTAAACAGCCAAGCTCTTCAGATTACACAGTTGTGTGCTTGAATCTTGAAAGACCTAATCTCAGGGTCACCTCTGATATCAGATATTTTCCCCTAAATGACCAGGTACCTAGATCAAAAATTTGTAGACTCTCCAATTGAGAAAAGATTGGTTCTCAGTTTAAATGGTGTTATTTTTCGTGTGCTCATTGACATGAAATGATCCTGAATATTCTTTTCTGTAAAAAAAAATAACACGATCATCCCTTTTTGTATTATCTGTGGCAGCACATTGAGTCAACATAATAAATGCTTTATACATTGTAAGTACAAAGGTTATTTAACTTCGTATAAATTAACATGCATACTTTTAGACTGTCTTATTGTCAACTCCCATTTCAAGAGACCTATGACAGACCCACCTCCTCCATAAATCTGTATGGTAGCAAGTCTCAGGCAATAACATTACAAACAAACAGAATTCTTTGGATTTACCTGCTTTGTTTCAGGAATGATTAGAAGAGAGAGTTGATCTTTCTTAGAATTAATTGAGGCTATTTTTGGAGACCCATTTTCCAAAAAAACACAATGTTCTCACATTGTGGTTTCCAGTTTGTTTTTAACCTAATGCCAAATTACATGCAATCTCAGGATAGAATTTAATCTTTAAAACATGTCAAAAATTTTCCCTGAAAGAATAAGGTTAGGGCAGTGGGTGGTGTGGTAGGGAAAATTTCTAACTGGCAAGTGTCCCTTGGCCTTGGATGGAAGAGAAATTGCTATTGATCCCATGGACGGCTCTCCAGTAAGACAGAAGGCCTTACATACTATGTCCTTCTGGATTGAAGACTGTTGGTTTTGCTGCTGTGCTAATACAGAAATGGGAGTCACAATTATGCAAATAAGTATTTGCTTAACCTAACAAATTGTTTTATTTTGGCTCCTTCAGCTGTGTAGTATGATTTCATTTTTATCTTGGAAAATCAGCTGACATTAGAAATAAAGGAAATGTAATAATTAGCACAGGAAATATAGTTTGAAGAGGCAAAGGAGCCAAAATAGCAGTTGTGTAAAAGGGAATCAAAATCATTTGATGTTACAAACTGTGCTATTAATAGGGCTCCAAGGAGAGGAAGGAGTGAGTGAGTTCCCAGAGCTATTAAGATTCCACCAGCCCCTCTCTTGCTTTCAGCAGTCCCGTTGTATACCTGTGATTGTTGGGATGGATTCAAAGCGTGGAAAGGTATTCTACTTAGAAATTCTCTCTCACATATGCAAAGAAGGATGGGAATTAATGAATACGATGCCTAGAAATGGAAGCCCCATATAGAACTAAGCAAGTATCCATGGCTTAATCATTTGAAACATTCCCCATACATATTTAACCTCATTGATCTCTTCTCTCCAGCCTCTTTTTTTTCTGTTCTTTTTTTTTTTTTTTGTCTTCTTTAAAGAGAAAACTTCATCTGATCTGGCAGAGAATGACAAACCTCCAAAGTAGATAGTTTCTATTCTAATGACAAATGTTATCCTGGGGCAGCTCGCAGGGCCTGGATGTACCCACAGAGAGTTATCTGGTTATAACTGGGACAATACCTGGTAAGGGGAGAGCTTGGGAAAGGTCTTCCATCAATGGCCAGGTGCATTTTCTCTTCTGGGGAGACTCTGAGTCAGCAGGTGGGATTCTCTCCTTGCCCGCTACAAAGGTTTAGGGGCATTAGCTACGATTGCAGACCTTGCCCTTATCAGAGTGGTTGGAATACAGTAATATGAGCCCTTTCTTTCTCTTACCAAACACAAAACCCTGTCCCAAAGAAGGCAATAGGAAACTCTCTGTTATTTCTGGGCTTGGATGGAGTTTAAGATGCTTCTCTAAATTCATGGTACATTCCAGCTTGGAGCTACCCTACACTCTAGGCTGGCTATGTTGGACTGGGGTTCAGGGCAGGGGCCTGGCAGATGTGTAAGATTCCTACTAAAATGATTGGGAAGGAAAAGTTTTACTTTTCGTTTTGTTGTGTTTTCTTTGGCCCATCACTCCCTGAATGGCCTTGACCATAGAGCATGAAGTGGAAGAACAGGGATTGCTGGTTTAACTTTAGGAGACTGAAGAGTGGGATAGAATGGACCATGAATTGTGATATACATACAGCCTCGTAAATGCTGACAAGCATACACATACACAGTATTTAGTGAGGGAAATAAAAATGGGCCATTAACTGATGTGCATGATATCTCTTTCTTTTAAAACAATGAAAAATGTATGTATTTTGAAAAGAAAGTTTGGATGGTAGTAGACCAAAATGTTAACAGAGGTTGTCTTAAAATGGGAGATTTGGGGAGGGGAGTTTACATTTTTTTCTCTTTGCTTATTCATAGTTTCCCTCTTTTTCCTAGCATGTTCAAGTGTACATATATTTCCATTTAAAATTAAAAGCTAAAATAGTGAGATACCAAAGGAAAAAATCATATAGAGATTCCAATGCACAGGTCCTGCCCAAGCCTCATTGTGTCTGAGGAACCTGTGCTCACATCCTTGGGTCCACTTATAAAACAGTGATGAGAACTATACCCTCCTCACATTATAAGCATTTGATAATTTAATATTCATGGGAATGCTTTGTAAAGTATATACTTTCTGTGACTAAGGGCTTGTGTTTATTACTTTGGCATCCTTCTATTCCAGGGGAGCCAAATCTTTCCTTAAGAATTGTCTGTGAGCCTTGTATGTAGCTCAGGGGGTGGTACTTGTGTCCTCACCCACAGGAAGGCCCACATCCCCCAGGTCCCTGCCAGAGCCCCTTGGCTTCCCTCTAGCCCTTCCTTCATCATGGTGAGGGCAGTGGTATTGGGTGTTTGGAGGAGGCATGATTCCTGGACATCTAGTCAGAAGAAAATGGGAACCAGGTAGAAACAGCTCCAAGACAGAATTATGGCTTCAAAGGAAATAAAACAGCCTGAAATTTAACCATCATCAGCCCGAATTTCAGCTTCCTAATCTGAGAAGAGGCAGCTCAGGTGGTCTGGTGTTCCCATCTCTTTCAGACTTTTCCACAGTTTATTGTGATCCACAAGTCAAAGGCTTTGGCATAGTCAATAAAGCAGAAATAGTTGTTTTTCTGGAACTCTCTTGTTTTTTCAATGATCCAGCGGATGTTGGCAATTTATTCTCTGGTTCCTTTGCTAACAAAGGCCCATCTAGTCAAGGCTATGGTTTTTCCAGTAGTCATGTATGGATGTGAGAGTTGGACTATAAAGAAAGCTGAGTGCCGAAGAATTGATGCTTTTGAACTGTGGTGTTGGAGAAGACTCTTGAGAGTCCTTTGGACTACAGAGATCCAACCAGTCCATCCTAAAGGAAATCAGTCCTGAATATTCATTGGAAGGACTGATGTTGAAGCTGAAGCTCCAATACTTTGGCCACCTGATGTGAAGAGAATCACCTGATGTGATTCATTTGAAAAGACCCTGATGCTAGGAAAGACTGAAGGCAGGGGGAGAATGGGACGACAGAGGATGAGATGGTTGGATGGCATCACTGACTCAATGGGCATGAGTTTGAGTAAACTCTGGGAGTTGGTGATGGACAAGGAGGCCTGGCATGCTGCAGTCCATGGGGTCACAAGAGTCAGACATGACTGAGCGACTGAACTGAATCTGAGGAAGGGAGATAGCACAGTGGCTCAGTCACTGAGTTAGCACAAGCATTCACAGTGAGAGAATGACCTTGCAGCAAGAAGCAGAGAGCCTGGCACAGGGTGTGTACTCAGTCATTGCTGGCTGTTCTGCTCTTGATCCACTGAATGGTCCCTGCTAATGAGAGTGCTGAGTAGTGAGTACACTTATTATTACAAGCTACTCACTAGCAGTAAGAAGCATGGTAATGTGGATCCAGGAATGACTGGATAACATGAGAAGGTAATACCCAATGTGCTGCATTCTTTTGATATTAACTTTCCCATCTTATTGGTGTTTGAAATGCAACAGGCTTGGTCCTCCTTGTGGCTTCAGGGTTTTGTTATACTCTACCCAAGAGTGTTTTCTTTGCCCAACTCAAGAGACTTCAGGAGAAAGTCAGAGAGAGTTGAGCTATTGCAGAAATGAATAAATAAAGCTGTAATCTGAACACTTTCCTCAACTTGTGTTGCTGGATTTGCAGCTCAACAGTCCCCTGACTGTGAAAGAGATCTAACACATTGGGTTCTGGAAAAGACCAAGGAGCTGGGCCATAGCATGGTTGTCTTATAAAGAGATATTTTGTCTAAAATTGAGGGCAAGAGATCTCTTTACAAAAAAACAAGAGTAACAGTAACAACATTATTGATCATTAATTATATGCCAGATTTTGTTCTCAATCGATTACAAGTAGGAAATTTTTTTTAACCTTCAAAACAAAAAGCATTTCAAGCCATTTTTATCAGATAAGGAAATTGTGTTGCAAGGAGGTTAAGAACTTTCCCAAAGTCACATAACTAGTAAATTTGAGAACTGGAATTCAAAGCTAGTCCACCAACTCCTATGTCCATGTTGGGCCCCGCTGTGCCAACTTCATCTCCATTATCTACTTATCTAATGAGTTGTTGGAGGAAGAGAAATTAAATATCCCTTATTACTCCAAGAGGCCAAAAGACCAGTAGTAGAAAATTCACAGAAAGAGATTTCATCTCAATCTGAGAAAGGTTAACAGTCATCAGTAATTCAAGGATTGGCTGCCACATGAGGTAGTGAGATGTCTGTTACTAGAAGTATTCAAGTAGTTATTGGACAGTCACCTGAGATGGGTAAGCTCTGAGGGGATTTTAGTATCTGGAAATGGGTTACACTAAATTAACCCTAATTCTTCTTACAATGCTGAAAAGTGTTCTTTTGGATTTGGCCTAACACATTGTAGTCTTTTAATAAGAATTTTGGTAAATGAATAACTGAGTCCACAGATTTTTGTAAATATATCAGATCAAAGGCTTAACTGCACACAGCAAAAATGACCTTTTCTTCCTGATGCCTAAAGTGCTTAGTGACTTTAGATATGCTGATCAACAGTAAAGGTTATCCTCATATTGTAATTTTATATTTGACTGTTTCCTTTGCTATAATTGGATTTTAAAATCCTTGCCCGCAGAGATAATGCCTTACCTAGTATAAAACAGAGCACATATTAGAGGCCCTAAATACGGGTATTAAATGATGAAGTCAATAGAAATATGATTCAGTTCCAGGTAAATATTCTAGATGCTGCCAAGATGTCCTGGGTCAAAGATCCATTCTGAACCACTCATCCATTCATTTACCAAAAGTTGATGATTTTGCTTAAATCAACCTTTACTATGTGCCAAGTACTGAACAAAGAAGAATGAGACTGTTCCTGCCACCAAGGGAGGGCAAAGTGATAAATAAGCTCATGGTGAGAAAGTACCAGTGAGGTCCCAGGAGCTCAGATTAACTCAGGCTTAGAAGTAAGGAAAGCTCCAGAAAATTTCCCAGCCAAAGAAACTGGATGGTCAAAGACCTGGAGGCAGGTACAGGGCCAAGCACAGGAGGCATTTAATAGTTGATGTGTCCAATGGGTACAGTTGATCTGTGGGGCTGTTTCATATAGACCAGTGGTTCTCAAAGTGTGGTCCCCAGCCTAACAGCTACAGCATCATCCAGAAACACATTTGAAATGCATATTCTCAGACTCCACCCCAGACCTGACTCAGAAATTCTGGGAGACCAGCACTCCCTGTTTTGACAGGTCCTCTGAGTAATTTTGGTGCACATGCAGGTTTTTTGTCCTCTTTAGAAACCAGGTACACAAATAAGACTAAGCCAACTAAATCCTCACCAACCCCCTACAAACAAATCTTGATTGAGATTATAGAGTATCACTTCTCAAAAAAGGCAAAGTTCCTCTGCCCATGGATTCTTCACAGCATTCTCTTGGTTGGGAAGAGGAGATGGTCCAAGGGGTCTGGAGCAGTAACGCACAATAAGAAGCTAGTAACTGCCAGCCTTGATGACAGAACATCAGTAAATCCTCTTTGTTCTCACAGGGGTTAATGATGATCTGCATTTCACTGGGACATTCAGAATTGGGGATTCAGGTCTGTTTTCTGGGTCTCCAAGGACAGCCCTAAGATTTGGGCTGTAAGTCTCTGAAAAAAACCAAGGAAATAGAAAGTGAAAACAAACATGGACATTTATTTTCCTAACTTGCCAATTGCAAACAGAATTTTGTTTAATAAACCATGAAATGATTCACAGAGGTCTGTGTATTATTCCAACGTGCAGCTGGCTAATGTAAAAGAATCTTTTCTCTTGGTCTTTCAGGCTATATACAATTCCCAGGCATGCCATTTGTATTTATTTATTGGTAAGGTCTGTATCTGCCTTGTGAGTCAGTGGACTGGAATTCTTGCTGTCACATGGGCATGGTAAGCAAGAGCCTGCAGGGGCTGATGAGCTGCTGTTAACCTCAGACACTCCTCCCCACCTCTAAGCGACCCCCTCACCCAAGTCTAGGTCATCATTTGCATTCATGGATACCTGCATTTCCAAAATAGTCAATCTGGATATCAACATTAGTCCTCTGCAATCTGACTTCCACACACAGCCAGAGTAGGTTTTTTTTTTTTTTTTATGTATATGGGATCATGTCAGCCACTTGCCTATAAGACTGTCTTTACTATATCTTCACTTCTATTCTTATAAAAACATCTTCCCACTGTAACTAGAACAAAATGCATGATCCATGTTACGGCCACCAGCCTTGCCCGTGTGTCTTCCGACCTTCCCTCTTCTGTCTCTATGGTTCATTCTACTCCAGCCACGATGACCTACCTCCTTGTTTTCAGTTCATGGCAGTTGCTTTGTTCTTCGCTGCCTCGGCACCTTTGCAGGCCGGTGTGCTCCCCCGTAAATGCTCTCACTGCTGCTCTCTGTTCAGTTCATCCTTGAGGTCTTATCTGAGCTGCACTTCCTCAGGAAACCCTTACCCCCAACCCTACCAGGCCTCAGAGACTAGGTCAGGCCCTTCTGTTACATGTTTAAAACATTATCAGTTGCAAGAAAGTAACAGTTTACTTGACTATCTACTATCCTCTTTCCTTGTGAGTCAAAACTTGGTAAGAACAAACACAGTGACTGTTCTGCTTGCTGCTGTCTTCCCAGCCCCTCGCCCCTTGTGCAGCAGGGTAGGTTGTCAATCACTGTCATCAATATCATTGAAAGATCCAGGGAGTGAACCAAAATCCTTTAGAAGGATTTGGGATTTCTGAAGCAATTTAAAGGAAGGGAGAGATAGGAGTTAGATGTAGGGTAAAGACCACTCCAGCAGAGGAAAAAGATCAAATTCAAATTTTTAGGCAGAGGATTTGCAACTCAGAAGCCACAAAATGAAAAGTCATCATTTGAAAGTATCTACATTCAGCTTCCCTGTGCCAGGAGCACAGCTTTCCAGTTGGAAGGGAAGAAGTGGAGAACTCCAGCGTGGTCATATAGGATGTGTCTTTTTACTGAAAGTTGGATATGTTGTTGAAAACTCTTGATGGTTTACCAGATTGACTCTGATTTTCAGAGTTTAGAAGCATGAACATTTCCTCTTGCCATTAGCATCTAAAGGACTTGATTCCTGTAATATTCTGCTTTCTAGAAATCTCTCCCCACAGACAATGCCAAGTATGGAGTCTCGGAGTATCTAGGCAGGCTCTGGATTTAGAGTGAGGGGGTAGGACAATTGATGAAGCCTGTGATGTGGCTTCTTTGAGGTCATTTGGAAGGACCAGCTCTCTTATCTGTTACTATAGACTTGTGCCAGCCAGGAGAAGACATATATAAAGAAAGCCATTTATTTTCAAAGCAATATTAGTGTCTTGAGCTAAACAAAGTGTCAAAAACACATCTCTCCATACACGTGTACACAGTCCATAGACTTCTGTTGCAAGGCGGCTTCCACACCAGACGTGCCATCCGCAAGGTGCCTGCATCACTAGATGTGACCCAGGTTTGACATTTCCATGTCTGAGTCACTTGAGGGTGCCAGAAAAATATTTCTTTTGTTTACTTTCTTCCTAAATAGTTTTCTACTCGATGTCTCAGTGTCTGAAATTCCCTCCATTAGGTGGTTTTTCTTTGGAATAAAGTACTGCCCTTTCTGTGTAATCTCTTTAAATAGCAAAGGCTTAAATTACATCAAATCAAGTATAAAATAGCCTAATATTCGATATCTTGACAGCAGTGAGTCACACAGGTACATGCATAGGTACAAAGTCAGTGAATATTCATTTAAGACTTGAGCATTTTATTTTTTGAAAAGTTTACATTAAAAGAAAAAGTAAATAAATATACTTTAATTAATTATATGCCTGTGAAATATTTAAAGGAAGTTGTATAAATGTCTGTAATCTACTTTGAAATATGTTTTTAAAAACAGATGAATTGATGGACAGATAGAGGGACAGATATATGATTAAAAACCTCAAATAATGAAACATTAATGGTACAATCCAGATGATCTTTAAATAAATGTTCACTGTAAAATTATTTCAACTTTGATGTATGAAAATTGCCATAATGTTGAAGGAAAGAAAAAAGTAAACAACCTGCTGAAGTTCTTATTGGGGCTTCCCCAGTGGTTCAGCCGGAGAAGGCAATGGCACCCCACTCCAGTACCCTTGCCTGGAAAATCCCATGGATGGAGGAGCCTGGTGGGCTGCAGTCCATGGGGTCGTGACGAGTCGGACACGACTGAGTGACTTCACTTTCACTCTTCACTTTCGTGCATTGGAGAAGGAAATGGCAACCTACTCCAGTATTCTTGCCTGGAGAATCCCAGGGATGGGGGAGCCTGGTGGGCTGCCGTCTATGGGGTCGCACAGAATTGGACATGACTGAAGCAACTTAGCAGCAGCAGCAGCAGTGGCTCAACAGTAAAGAATCTTCCTGCAATGCAGGAGACACAGGAGACTCTGGTTCAATCCTTGGGTCAGGAAGATCCCCAGGAGGAGGGAATGGCAACCCACTCCAGTATACTTGCCTGGAAAATCCCATGGACAGAAGAGCCTGGTGGGCTGCTGTCCATGGGGCTGCAAAGAGTCAGATACGACTGAAACGACTGAGCCCACAAACACACATGTTCCTATTAGAGAGCCTCATATGAAAAGGTCACTCAGTATGTGAGAGCTGTTGTTTGAGTAATGAGAAGAGTAAGAGAGTGGTTTTCAATCTTTTTCTAAAATTCAGATGCCTGGGTTCCCCTTCCTGACACCCTGATTTAATTGGTCTGGAGTGGAACGCAGGCATCAGCATTTTTTAGTTTCATCCCAGGTGATCCTTTTAGGTGACAACATTAGGAATCACTGTCACTCTGGCCTGCAGTGGTGACCATATTGCTTTCCTCCTGAAGCTGAATTGCAGGACACACCTTGCCTAGGATTGGGCCCAGGCCCCCACAGAGAAAGGGAAAGGGGGGAGTTCCTCCAATAACCAGGCAGACTAGATCTGCCTTTGCCCTTTACCAGAGCTATGTGCATACTTGTGTGTGCTCGGTCACTCCGTCGGTCTGATCCTGCAATCCCATAGACTGTAGCTCACCAGGCTCTCTGTCCCTGGATTTTCCAGGCAAACATATTGGAGTGGGTGGTCATTTCCTCCTCCAGAGGATCTTCCTGACCCAGGGATCGAACTAGAGTTATGACTTCCCTGTTTATGGCCTAAGTAGAACAAAAAAAATGTAAAAATCACATCAGTTACAAGGAGATCTTCTGTTGAGGTAGCTGGCTAAAATAATCCTTATTACTTTTAACTTTGAAAAACAGACACAATAGCATCTATGAAGAGGAAAATCTTTTCTGTTAACTTTTATTCACCTCCATTTAATTTTTAAATATGTAGTAAACATGATTGTAGGGCTTCTCATTAACTGGGGTATCTTACAGTCATAATTTTTGATACACAACATTACTTACCAATTAGCCTGTCTTGTTCGTTTAAATTTCTTTGCTCATATTTTAATGGGAGCTAATGATGCCTTTGTTGACTTATTTAATGTTATGTAAATGTGGCTATAAACTGTGAAGGGTTTAAGCTGAAGCACTATTTTTGCTTACTCTTCAGATTTTGGAGTGTGTAGAATCCCCAGGAAACACACATATCAACACAATGAATATAAGCTTACTGAGGAGACCAAATAATAATACTAATTTTTAAAACAAGCAGTGAAGGATGTTTAGACCGTAAGATTTTTATTTTCCTCTGTGTTAATTGTTTATTTGGGCATCTTTGGAATTTCAAAGTTAACTTCAACAAAGTGTTTTTTTTTTTCCCTCTTTCTGCTCCCATAATCACTCAACATAGGCCAATCTAAGACCATCTTCTAAGCTCAGAAAGGGAGAGCTGGGCTAGACAGCTCTTGTTGAGTTTCATGAGCCTTGCTCTCAAGAGAACTGCTTTCTCCCTTATGGCCAGCATATAAATGTTTGAATGAAGAAATGAATGAATGGGTGGATGGATGAGGAAATTAATGAGGGAACAGAAACCTCATAATTTCAACATACACATAGATGAAGCTTCCAAGATACTGGATTCTCAATACTAGAGCCTCCATTCCTCCAACAGTCCTGTCCATTCCCCCACCTCAACCGCTAACTCCCTTGATATAACTGAGACTATGTAATTAGCAGTAACCAAACACAGTCATATTTCAATTACACATGCTTTACTCTCTTCTTACCACTTTATGATTTTCCAGTTTACTTCTTCAAGAGCTGCAACTTCATGTATTCACCAGATCCATTGATCCCAACGCTTTGTCTCTGTCCCTTACCACCATTAAGTCCTCTTTTCCCCCCCACTCCAGCTTTAGCGACATAGTAAATCATAACAGCCACTGGCTAGCATACATCCTTGAACCCCTTGCTGAACTTATCAGGTAAAGCCAGCACCTTGGTTAAATCTCACTCTCTTTCTACTTTCACCCATGTGGCTGAATGTTGGTGGAGAAATGGTCTCCCCATGCTGAATGGACTCACTTTGGACCTGTGACCAGAAATGTTATGCAGTTCCTTCTGCTGCCAGGCAAGCCCAGTAGACTCCTAGCGCAGCCTGCTCCCAGTGGGACTGAATTGTGTAACCTCCCCTACCCTAATCCGTACAGTGAAGTCCTGATGTCCAGTTTCTAAGAATATGACCTTATCTCACAATACTATTGCAGATGTCATTAGTAAACTGCAGTCAGGTCATGAGGGTGTGCCCTAATCCTACATGATAGATATCCTTATGTAAAAAAGAAAATTCAGACACAGACGTATACACAGGGAAAACTTCAGGTGAAGATGAAGTTTAGAGACCAGGAAGATACTTCTGCAAGTCAAGGAACATCAGAGATTGTCAGAAACTAAGGAGAGAAGCATGAAATAGATCTTCCCTCACATCCCTTAGAAACCAACCTGCTGACACATTGATCTTGGACTTCTGGCCTCCAGAACCGAGGCAATAAATTACAGTTGTTTAAGGCGCCCAGTTTGTGTCACATCTTCTTTAACCTCAAGTCTTCAACATTTCTTCCCCATCCTCCCTCTTCAGTGATGACTCTGCTTTTTCCTTCACTAAGAAAAACAAAAGCCATCAGGAGCCTCCATTCCCACATATACTCAGCTATACAAGAGCATAAACTACTATGCACCTTTCTACTGAAAGCCACTTTGATGTACTACATGCCATTCCCCTGGCCTCCTCAAGGGTATCACCGCAGCTAGTATCTCCTCTGTGTCCTTTTCATCAACTTCTCCCTCTTTACTGCGTCATTCTTAGAGGAATACAAACATTTTGTTATTTCTCCTATTTTCTCTTAAAAGAAAAGTTCTTCAAGAAAATGTCAAATCTCCTTTTGATTCCCACTTTCCCTCAACCATACTGCCTCGTTTTTTTGCTTCCCTTTGCAATAAATAAAGTTCCTGGAAGAAGTTACTCATATTCATTGTCTCCAGGTCCTCACCTCTCATCCCCATAAATCCACTCCAGCCCAGCTCTCTCCCCTGTGCTCACAGACATTTCTTTCTTCAGGTCACCAGTGGCTTCCATGCTAAATCCAAAGGTCGCTTCTTAGAACTCATCTTACTCGACCTAATGGCAGCGTTTGACACAGTTGATCAATCTTTCCTCCCCAAAACATTCTCTCCACCTCGTTTCTAGGACCACACAAGACACTTGCTCCTTCTAGTTTCCTTTGTCAAGTCTTCCTCTTCCTCTTCTCCCTAATTTCTTCCTTCTAAGGTTCCTTGGGTCTTAGCAGTGGGTTTTGTTTTCTAACGGCACTCATGCTCTTCTATCCCTAGCACAGTGCTCTATTCCAAACTTCAACTCCACTGTTAGACGGCTAATTTAATCTCTCCATTTGGATGTTTGATATGTCAAACTCAGTACATCAAAAATTCAATGACTGTTCTTTCTCTTCCTGTCACTTCTCCATAGAGCCTTCCCATATCAGAAGAGATATAAACATCATTTCCTTTGCTCAGGCCAGAAAACTTGGGGTCATCTTTGACTCACCCCTTCCTCTCATGTCTCATGTCCAATCTCTCAAGAAATCCTGTTGGCTTCACCTTCTTAATAGATTTAGAACTTGACTATTTTTACCACTGCTATGCCTACTGTTATAGTTTGAACTTACTATAATTTCTTACTGGTGAATTACTGCAATCAGTTCAGTTCAGTCCCACAGTCGTGTCTGATTCTGCAACCCATGGACTGCAGCATGCCAGGCCTCCCTGTCCATCACCAACTCCCAGAGTTTACTCAAACTCATGTCCATTGAGTCAGTGATGCCATCCAACCATCTCATCCTCTGTTGTCTCCTTCTCCTCCCGCCTTCAATCTTTCCCAGCATTAGGATTTTTCCAGTGAGTCAGTTCTTCGCATCAGGTGGCCAAAGAATTGGAGTTTCAGCTTCAGCATCAGTCCTTCCAATGAATATTCGGGACTGATTTCCTTTAGGATGGACTGCTTGGATCTCCTTGCTGTCCAAGGGACTCTCAAGAGTCTTATCTAACACCACAGCTCAAAAGCATCAATTCTTCGGCACTCAGCTTCCTTTATAGTCCAGCTCTCACATCCATACATGACGACTGGAAAAATGATAGCTGTGACTAGATGGACCTTTGTTGGCAAAGTAATGTCTCTGCTTTTTAATATACTGTCTAGGTTGGTCATAACTTTTTTTTCAAGGAGCAAGTGTCTTTTAATTTCATAGCTGCAGTCACCATTTGCAGTGATTCTGGAGCCAAAAAAAATAAATTCTGTCACTGTTTCCATAGTTTCCCCGTCTATTTGCCATGAAGTGATGGGACCAGATGCCATGATCTTAGTTTTCTGAATGTTGCGTTTTAAGCCAACTTTTTTACTTTCCTCTTTCACTTTCATCGAGAGGCTCTTTAGTTCTTCTTCGTTTTCTGCCATAAGGGTGTTGTCATCTGCATATCTGAAGTTATTGATATTTCTCCCAGCATTCTTGATTCCAGCTTGTGCTTCCTCCAGCCCAGCGTTTCTCATGATGTACTCTGCATATAAGTTAAATAAGCAGGGTGACAATATACAGGCTTGACTTACTCCTTTCCCAATTTGGAAGCAGTCTGTTGTTCCATGTCCATGTCTAACTGTTGCTTCTTGACCTGCATACAGAGTTCTCAGGAGGCAGGTCAGGTGGTCTGGTATTCTCATCTCTTTCAGAATTTTCCACAGTTAATTGTGATCCACATAGTCAAAGGCTTTGGCATAGTCAATAAAGCAAAAGTAGATGTTTTTCTGGAACTTTCTCGCTTTTGTGATGATCCAGCGGATGTTGGCAATTTGATCTCTGGTTCCTTTGCCTTTTCTAAATCCAGTTTGGACATCTGGAAGTTCATGGTTCATGTATTGTTGAAGCCTGGCTTGGAGAATTTTGAGCATTACTTTGCTAGCATGTGAGATGAGTGCAATTGTGCAGTAGTTTGAGCATTTTTTGGCATTGCCTTTCTTTGAGATTGGAATGAAAACTGACCTTTTCCAGTCCTGTGGCCACTGCTGAGTTTTCGAGATTTGCCAGCTTATTGAGTAGAGCACTTTCACAACATCATCTTTTAGGATTTGAAATAGCTCAACTGGAATTCCATCACCTCCACTAGCTTTGTTAATAGTGATGCTTCCTAAGGCCCACTTGACTTCACATTCCAGGATGTCTGGCTCTAGGTGAGTGATCACACCATCGTGATTTTCTGGGTTGTGAAGATCTTTTTTGTATAGTTCTTCTGTGTATTCTTGCCACTTGTTCTTTTTTTTTTTTTTTTTTTTTTTTTACTCTATACGAAACTATGTTTATAGTCAGCTTACTGCCATAGAAAAGTGATGTTTGTATAAATGATTCTAACACACAAATGTGATTAATTCCTTTCCATTTATATTTCTGAGGCTCTTCTGATTATTTGTTTGCTGTCTCCTACATGAAGTGAATATAATTGTAGTTATACTAATTTCATAGTAAAACTTTGGATACAATTTAGTCTTTTTCTTTTAGGATTGTAATTCTCAGTGTATTGGCCCAGGGTTTCTTGATCTTGGCAGTATTGACATCTGGAGTTGAATAATTCTTTTTTTTGTTTTGTTTTAATTGGAGGCTAATTACTTTACAATATTGTAGTGGTTTTTGCCGTACATTGATATGAATCAGCCATGGGTGTACATCTGTTCCCCATCCTGAACCCCTCTCCCATGTCCCTCCCCATCCCATCTCTCAGGGTCATCCCAGTGCACCAGCCCTGAGCACCCTGTCTCATGCATCAAACCTGGACTGGCGATCTGTTTCACATATGAAAATATACATGTTTCAATGCTATTCTCTCAAATCATCCCACCCTCGCCTTCTCCCACAAAGTCCAAAAGACTGTTCTATACATCTGTGTCTCGTTTGCTGTCTCGCATATAGGGTCATCGTTACCATCTTTCTAAATCCCATATATATGCGTTAGTATACTGTATTGGTGTTTTTCTTTCTGACTTACTTCACTTTGTATAATAGGCTCCAGTTTCCTCCACCTCATTAGAACTGATTCAAATGTATTATTTTTAATGGCTGAATAATGTGCTACTTCTTCTTGATATCTTCTGCTTCTGTTAGGTCATTTCTGACATCATCTCTGCCCTTTATTGTGCCCATCTTTGCATGGAAAGTTCCCTTGATATCTCTAACTTTCTTGAAGAGATCTCTAGTCTTTCCCATTGTATTGTTTTCCTCTACTTTTTTGCATTGATCACCAAGGAAGGCTTTCTTATCTCTACTGGCTATTCTTTGGAACTCTGTATTCAAATGGGTATATCTTTTCTTTTCTCCTTTGCCTTTCACTTCTCTTCTTTTCAGAGCTATTTGTAAGGCCTCCTCAGATAACCATTTTGCCTTTTTGCATTTCTTTTTCTTGGGGATGATCTCGATCCCTGACTGCTATACAATGTCATGAACCTCCACCATCAGGCACTCTGTCTATCAGATCTAATCCCTTGAATCTATTTGTCACTTCCACTGTATAATCATAAGGGATTTGATTCAGGTCATACCTGAATGGTCCAGTGGTTTTCCCCACTTTCTTCAATTTAAGTCTGAATTTGGCAATAAGGAGTTCATGATTTGAGCCACAGTCAGCTCCTGGTCTTGTTTTTGCTTACTGTATAGAACTTCTCCATCTTTGGCTACAAAGAATATAATCAGTCTGATTTCGGTTGACCATCTGGTGATGTCTATATGTAGAGTCTTCTCTTGTATTATTGGAAGAGGGTGTTTGCTATTACCAGTGCGTTCTCTTTGCAAAACTCTATTAGCCTTTGCCCTGCTTCATGCTGTACTCCAAGGCCAAATTTGCCTGTTACTCCAGGTATTTCTTGATTTCCTACTTTTGCATTCCAGTCCCCTGTAATGAAAAGAATATGTTTTTCAGATGTTAGTTCTAGAAGGTCTTGTAGGTCTTCATAGAACTGTTGAACTTCAGCTTCTTCAGCGTTACTGGTCGGGACATAGACTTGGATTACTGTGATAGTGAATGGTTTGCCTTGGAAACGAAGAGAGATCATTCTGTCATTTCTGAGATTGCATCCAAGTACTGCATTTCAAAATCTTTTGTTGCCTGTGATGGCTACTCCATTTCTTCTAAGGGATTCTTGCCCCAGTAGTAGACATAGTGGTCATCTGAGTTAAATTCACCCATTCCAGTCCATTTTAGTTCACTCATTCCTAAAATGTCAATGTTCAGTCTTGCTGTCGCCTATTTGACCACTTCTGATTTACGTTGATTCATGGACCTAACAGTCCAGATTCCTATGCAATATTGCCCCTTACAGCATCGAACTAACTTCCATCACCAGTCACATTCACAACTAGGTGTTGTTTTTGCTTTGGCTCCATCTCTTCATTCTTTCTGGAGTTATTTCTCCACTGATCTCCAGTAGCATATTGGGCGCCTACTGACGTGGGTAGTTCATCTTTCAGTGTCCTATCTTTTTGCCTTTTCATACTGTTCATGGGATTCTCAAGGGAAGAATACTGAAGTGGTTTGCCATTCCCTTCCCCGGTGGACCACATTTTGTCTAAGTCTATTCTTTTTTTAAAATTGCTTAGCAGTTTTATTTATTTATTTATTGACATATAGTTGATTTGTAATGTGTTAGTTTCAGGTGTATAGCACAATTATTCAGATGTGTGTGTGTGTGTATAAAACTGTGTACACACATATATAAGTGTATGTATACATTTTATATATATATACACATATGTGTATTTTTTCTTTTTTGGATTCTTTTCCTTATAGGTCACTACAAAACACTGAGTATAGCCTAAGTCTATTCTTAACACAGAAAGCAAATGGATTCTTTTAAAACATATAGGGTAATGTCACTCCATGCAGAACCTAGCAACTCCATTTCATGCAAGTCAGAAATCAAAGTTCTTGAAATTATTTGCAAGGGTTTGTCTGACCTGTTCCTCCTCTGCCTCTCTGACCTCACCTATTGCTCCCCTGTTCTCTCTTCTCCAGTCACATTCTTCTCAACAGTTGTTCCTCAAACTACCTGGTACACTCCCATTCTAGGGTCTTTGTACCAACTGTCCCGTCTACCTGGAAAACCCTTCTCCCAAATATCTCCAGAGCTAATGCCCATACTTTTGGCAAGCCTTTGCTTAGATCTTTTCTTCCCTATCAAAGATCCTATTAAATATTGCAACGTGCTCTTCCAAAGCTCCCGGTCACCCTTAGCATTCTCTTCTGTGTTTTTGTGGAGTACTTATCACCTTCTCTTATTAGATATATTAGTTTGCCAGGGCTGCTGTAACAAAACACTACAGACACAGTGGCTTAAACATAAAAATTTATTTTCTGACAGTTCTGAAGGCTAGATATTCAGGATCAAGGTATCAGCAGGTTTGGTTTCTTTTGAGACCTCGCTCCTGGATTTGCAGATGGCCACCTTCTGGCTGTGTCCTTGCAGGGTCCTTTCTCTGCACTCACATGCCTGGTGTCTCTCCATGTGTGCAAACTGCCTCTTCTTATAAGGATGCCAGACAGACTGGATGAAGGCCCACTCCAGCAACCCCATTTTAACTGAAGCACTTCTTTAAAGGATTATCTCCAAAAACACTCACTTTCCTCAGAATATATGAGGGATTGCTGCTGCTGCTGCTGCTAAGTCGCTTCAGTCGTGTCCAACTCTGTGCGACCCCATGGACTGTAGCCCACCAGGCTTCTCTGTCCACGGGATTCTGTAGGCAAGAATACTGGAGTGGGTTGCCTTTTCCTTCTCCAGTATAAGGGGTTAGTGTTTTGATATACGAATTTGGGGCATGTTAATTATTCTCTATCTCAACTCCATAAGCCCTAAACTTGGGAAGCTAAGGTCATGACCATAAGCACCTTGTCTGTCTTGTTCCCTCCTGTGACTTCTGCATTGGAAACAATACCTCATACAAAGTAGACTCTTGATAAATATTTGTTGAATGAGTGAATGGATAGATGCAAGCCCAGTGTGTTAAGAGTTAAGAATAACAAGGACAGGTTTTGTGGGTTACTCAGGTACATGAGATCTAAGTTGTATTACAGTTATGTGACCTTGAGTCAGTAGTTTATTCTAAGTCTTAACTTCATTTGCAAGAGTGCAGGATTTTGTCTGCCTGTCTCACCAGATGGTTTTGAGGTTCACATATAATAATGTACGTGAAAGTGCTTTAGGATCCTCAATTCTCATTCGTATACATGTCATTTTATTTACCATGTGGCTAATAGCAATCATAATAGTAATAATGACAGCTGCCTTCTACTAAGTCTTTACTGGGTGGCAGGCATGTATTATGTGCTTCACAGTCACTACCGTATTTAATCCTCATAGAAACTGTCAAGGTAGCTGCTACCCTCCCTGTTGTTCTAAGAAGGAAAACTGGATAACGGTCATTGAGCATTAAAAATATGTATTTTTTCTATGCTCTTTGGCAGAAATTAACTTGACCTTTAGAACTTTAAAGAAGCATCTGTGTTTGTGTGTGTGTGTTCAGGTTAGTATTTAAAGTCTATCCTTCAGATGATTAACAGTAAAAAATCAACAATATATAGATTAGTGCTATGACATGACATTGCACTTTATAAAGTATCATGGTGTCCAGGGCACTTCAGAAATAGCAAAATCTCTCTCTTTTTCTGTTTTTTTTTCCTGCTTTCTTTTTTAACTCTTAAAAAGGTAGCCACTAAACTAGAGAACTTAGAAGCATTCTTCTCTTCTCTCTAGATGAATATAATCTGCTGACTATCCTAACTATATATTTTTAAATTTCTCAATGCCTCATTCCTTTTTGTTTTTCTAGCATTGTAGCAATTGCTTAAGGTCTGCCAAGAGGGATTTTTGCTAAACCTTGTCAGAGCAAGAACCAGAGTAATTTGTGTACAGTACAGTTAAAATTGCGCCATTATACTTGAAACTAATATTATCCTAATGAGTTGAAATAGGGGAATAAGGTTGCTTACAAAAGATTGTAAGTGACTTAGCACTGGTTTCTCACTTCCAATGATAATGTTCTTCAGAACTATGTTTTGAACACATTATTATAGATTTAAATATTTTAATATTCATTTATTCTAATATCCTTTTTGATAGGTACCGTCTCTGTGCTTGCATTTCATCAACTCTGCCTAGTGACACCACTCTATTTAATAAATCTTTCTTGGCCAAATTTCTTGCAATTTGGGGGCTAGATTTTAGCTGCTTAAGGAGGTTTCTGACACTCCTTTGTGATTCAACATTTAAAACTCAGGTACTCATCCTAAACCCTTTCACATGGAATTAATCTAGAGCTTATATAAATGTCCTGCAATACAATCTATTGGAGACATTGTCAATATTTGCCCTAAGTTGCAACCTAGCTCCGTTTTCAGTTGTGTTTGGAATTGAAATAGAGGTCTTTATCCTTAAGTGTCAGTTTGGTATATTCTAGGCAATCAGTAATTTCAGCCAGTCCTGAAAAGGTAGATTGAACTGTCTTATGCTGGAAAGTGCAGGTACGGTGAGACCCATCTGCCCTAAAATACATCCTTACGGGCCCACATGGTGCCTGGTCCCCTCGTCTCTGCCATTTGTCTATAATCAAGTTGCCTGTAGTAGGTCCCTGTGAAATGCAGATGGCCTCTGGGGAAGTAATTTATGCCCCTTACTAATGTTAGTGCATGTGAGTGACTGGAGAAGGAAAGGCAAGTTTTGATGAAGAAAGAAAAACAGGGAAATAACAAGCCCCGCAATCTTTCTGGAATGGATGGGACTGTGGATGTTTCCATAGGGACTGAAAGTACCAGTTAGGGGCACTGAGTTCCTGAGCATGAGGCCCTACTGGCAGACTCTGTGGAAAGGGGATGAGGAGAGGAGAACTGATGTCCAGTTGTCCTGTGTCATAATTTTACAAAGGCCCATTCTTCCTTACACACTCCTCTTACTCACAAATTTGCTCCTTTGCCCCATGTCTTCACTTTTATCAACATTCAGGTCTTACCTCAAATGTCTGCTCCTTAGAGAGGCCCTCTCAGACTCTCCAGTCTGAAAGGACAGTCTCCAAAATGCGTGTCTTATCTCAGGGCGCCGGAAAACAGCCCGTGAATTTATTCTTCCGCAGATCTGGAGGCTGGGAGTCTGAGATAAGGATGTCAACATGGCCGGGTTCTGGTGAGGGCTGCCTTGCTTTCTCCCAGACGATTGCTTCCCCATTGTGTCCTCATGTGGTAGAGACAGAGACAGACAGACAGAGAAAGCAGGCCGAGGTTGCAGGCTTGGTGTGGGGCCACAGAGCCAGTTCAGAGATGGCATTTGAACCAGAGAAATGAGTCTCCAGGACCCTCCCTCTGAACTCCTACACTCAATTCCCTTAATACCATGGAGGTTACAAAGATTTGGGTCTAAATGACTGAGTCTGTGTAGGATTGAATCTTTAGCTCTAAATTCTTTTAAAAGATTCAAGAAGCAAAACAGAGATAAGATAATAATATGGAGTGAAGCAGAAGTGTAAAGAGAGGAAAGAAGAGAGAACTATGCCTGTAGTGAAGGGAGAGGGCTGAAGTCGCCATCTATGACATGCAACGGGACAATGCCAACACTTACCCTAGCTTGGTGATGGTCCACACTGAGCTTCCTGAGCTTTCTGTCATGTACAAAGTGGACAGGATGGATGGTGCAGTGGGGAAAACACTTGTTCTGAAACTAGAGAGGTTTTCATTATGACATATGTAAGCCATGTGACCTTGGGTGAGATCGTAACTCACTGATCTTATCTTTTATCATCAATGAAATGTGGACAATGTCATTTCAAATCTTGCTGTGAATGTTAAAGCATTTATGCATAGAAGTATCCTTGGTGTGTAGTAGATGTTCAATAAATTTAGTCTCTCCCTTAAACCTATAGAATTGTTTAGGAACCTTAGTATACATTTCAAACATTTGTGCCTTCTTAAAGCAAAACCTAGAGAAGCCAACAAAAATAACAGAATAGTAAACACCGAACTTGGTTAAGAGTAAACTCCCAAGAACATTTATTTCTTGATCTTTCTTTTACTTTTTCATCTGGAAGTGACAAGTTGTTATTCTAATGTTGCACTTGTTTGTTAAAGAAAATTTTAATGAGAATAAGAAAATTATGCTTTATTTTTGGTTCTCTTTTGACCTGTTTCCATGGATCTTTAGACCAAAGTAACAGTCTTATGGCTAGAAAATGGGCCTGCCAATGACACGATCTCCCTGCTTGACTTATTTTGTGATCTTAGACATATCCATTACCTCTTCCCTGACTGAGATCCTCCCATTAATTGTAAGACCGAAAATGTATGGGCATGTAATAGAAGCAACAGAAATATTGGGTATAAAAATTCCTTGGAAAAATTATTCTCTACAATCATACGTTGGGCAAGAACTCAGACACCTTCTGATCCCCCCAAACACACACATATTTGGAGGGTGAGTTTGTTATCGCCATTCTGAGTGCTAAGTTGAGAGAGGCGGAGGTGTGAAAGCAGAGGAGGCAAGCAGAAAACTTAGACTGCTGCGGGAGAGGAAAAGAGAGGCAGCTTTTCAGGTCAGCAATTCTCTTTGCTCCAGAGCCACAGTCAGCCCAAAACTGAGGACACACAAGCCAGCACTAAGCCTCCTGCATTTCTTCCCCCCCATTGCTTGCTCCAGTGCCCTTGCCAGGGCCTTTGGGAGAAATGGGTGCTTTCCTGACACATGAGCCAAACACTTGAATCCAACACTCCTCCCGTCCCACCCTAGAATGCTCCTCTCACTCTTCATAGATTTGAACTTGAACTCTGGGACCCTCTGAAGCAATAGTAAAATCACACTGTCTGTGTGCTCAGGGGCACTTCTGTGGCAAGAAAGTCAGTTTTTTCTTCGTATCTTTCTGGGAGTTTATGACCCCAAAATATAAAGGATTCTTATTTTCTACTGATTTCTGCTGGGTGACCTCTCACTCCCAGAGTTTTAACCACCATCCTTAGCTCCACTCTCAGATACTGACAAAGTGTCTCCATCTACACCTCAGACTCAGTGTGGCTGCTTCTTACTACACCCTATGTTCCTTGTCCCATACAATCTCTTAGTTCATGTCACCACATTATCCATCCTTCTGCACCACCCTCCTCACTCAGGCATCTGATTAGTCGCTTGTCCTAGCGGTTCTTTTTCTGAAGTTTTCCTTGAGCTGATCTCTTTCTCTCTGCCCTGAACACCATTTCCCCAGGGCAGACCTTTGCCGCCTCTCACCCTGACAGGTATAACAGCCTCTCTCCTGGCCTTTCTACTTCTACCCTAAATCTGTCCTCTCTATTATAGCTGACTCTACTGTCTAAGACACGGCCTGACCATGATCACACAGCATCCTGGGGCTTCGTGGACAAAGGTCCACTTTGAGTCCTAGAAAAGTAAAGAAGACCAGCCACCCTGCCTAATTCTTCAGTTCCATTCTTTCCATGTTCCCCGTTACACGTCCCACTCAAGTCAAACTGCACAGCTCACTGGGACCCCTGTGCACCAAAAATTTATGGGCATGTAATAGAAACAGTAGAAATATTGGGCATAAAAATTCCTTGGAAAAATTATTCTGTACCATCATACATTGGGCAAGGACTCAGACACCTTCTGATTCCCCTGACACACACATATTTGGAGGATTAGTTTGTCATCCCCCTCATGAGTGCTAAGTGGAGAGAGGAAGAGGTGTGAGGAGGGAGGCAAAAAAATTAGACTCTTGGGGACTGTTTCTTCATGTCTTTTAGAATACTGTCTTCTTCCCTTGCAATGCTTGCCCTCTGTTCTTCATTCAAGAGTCTGTTCTTTCATGTCAGCTTCTCTCTGCCTGGATAGACCATATATCTTTGTGCTGTCAGAACCCTCTTAGGCACCAGTATTACCTAGACCAGCCCTGGTGTGTATAGGAGGTTATCTGTTGCATGTTTGTGTTCCCCACAAGACCATAAGCTCCTCAAAATCTCATCCAACTTGAGCCCAGTGCCCATCACATGGCCTGCCCCTTCCCTGCTACTCCATAGTGCCTATTGGATTGAAGTTAGTTAAACACAAAGAAGGTAATTGTGCTTGTAAGTGATATTTCCGGACTCGGCAGTGCAGAAAAATGAAAACTAAAACAGTCACCTAGTTATAATTTTTCTTCACTTACTCATATTTTAAGTAACCTGAAAGTTGCTTATTTTCTGTTTTTCTATTTCTTAATACCTTCACTAGTATCTCCCATGCATGCTAATGGGAAATGAAGAACTATCATTAAAAAAAAAAAAAAGAGCCATCGTTTAAAAAAAAAAAAGCCTTTTTGAGAAGTAGCAATCACACACATTTCTAAGTAACCAGTGCCATTCCATGACATTCCTGAGGCCACAGTTTGTCCCGTGGCACTTTATACTCTCTGTCAGAACCTGCTCACATAACTGCTAACAGTCCTCCAGAAGTGATGGTCCACATTCATCTGTATATGCCAAATTCTAGTGTCAAAGGAGAGTTCTAACTTGGCAAATGGAGAATCCAGAGCTGTTCTGTGATAAGCGCTCTGAAACCACTGTGACCAAGGCATTAGTGGCCCTGGACAAAGATCCACCATAGAATGAGGCTTCCCAATGATTAATGAGCTTTTGGAGAGTCTCTGAGCCCCAAGATGAAGGTGGAATTCTGTAAGCAGGGCCATTTCACAGGAGAAGATTTCCACAGCTTTTATCATGTGCTCAAAGGGGTCCCTGAGACCCCAAAGTTCATGAAGAATTTAAGAAAGCTCTAGACTCTTTTTCCTGTGATAACTTGTTCTGTTTATGCGTATTAATTCTGGGTGGTGGTGGTGGTAAGCGGGTGGGGGACAGCAAGCTGAAGCAATCTGTTCTTCATTGACCAACTTGCGGCTCATAAATGAGTAATCAACATAATCTAAATACTCTAAAATGAAATATTCTTTTGGGCTCAACAAAATGCTTGTTAGGTTGAAACCAATCAGTAGGAAATGACTGGTGTTTGTTAGTGTTTGAGAGGAGAGACCAGATTCTTTGCACATTAGCATTCCAGTTGGTGCCAACATAAACCTCCAGACCTCCAAGTCACAGAATGTGTTATTGTTTTCATATGAGTGAATCTGGGACCGTGTGTGAGTCCTGTTTCCATCACTGACTTGAAAAATGGAGCTCCCTGTTTCCACAGACTCTGGTGACAGACGTAACAAAACAGTCCTTCTGAAGGCTGAGCATACAGAGAAGAACATTCTTCCTCAAGCTGGTGTTGTCCTGGCTATTGTTCGCATTTAATCATGGAGTTGAGAGAGGACAAATAGCACAAACTCTGATCTGATGGCCATGTAAGCTAAAAAGCTTGACTCGTGGAATGCACCCCACATAGCAAGGGGCCCTTCCTGCTTGTGAAGGAGGCTCCCCCAGGAAGGCCATTGATGGTTTGGGCCAGTTTGGCATTTTTCTGAGAGTGCTGTAAGCTATTATTTTCTAGTGTACTGCTTCTTATATAACACCAATTTTCCAGGACCTCAGAGCATGTTATTTCTGTATGCAGAATCTTTGGATTCCTAGGCTAAGGAAAATAATGCCAGGGACACTCCAAACACCATGGCACTTGCTGAAATGGGTCTGAGAGGAAGAGGCCAAACCTGGAGGTGTTTGTTTGCTGCCACCCTTGCTTTCTGTAGTAAATGTGGTGATAAGATTCAAGCAGGGAAGTTCAATAAACCAGTGTATGAACCCCAGTGATGCTAACTGTGTCCCTGAGGATATTACCTGATCTCCTTCAGTCTTAGTTTCATAACCTGTAAAATGGTCCAACCATTATATCTGTCTCATAGAATTGGGGTGAAGATTAAATTCTCAAAAGACGTATTGAGGTGACATCAGCAACAATGGAATAATAAGTAAGTCTTGGGTTTCCAAAAATTATCACCTCCACAAAAGCAAAGAGAAAATGGGCAAAAACTTGTCAGAATCAATTTTTTTTGGAACTTGGAAATTAATCAAAGGCTTGCAACAATCCAAGGAGCATTTATTGAAGAATTGTAATTATACCTCAGAAAAAAACAGTCCCTCCCACCCACCTTGAAAATCCACAGCACACTAGAATGGTGAATGCCATCAGCCAGGCAGAAACTTAAGGGGGAAATATGGCATTGGAATTCCTTTAAACCTTATTCACTTCTTTGTTATACATGGTGTTTCCTTGAAGACTTCACTTGGGAGGTTGTCTGTTTTTAACCTGACTTGCTGCTTGCCATGTAAAAAACCTTTTCCCAGGGGACATTTGTGTAAAAGAAATTCATCCTAACTGTCTGAAGAATTGGATAACAGTAAACGATAGAATCTATGTCTCAAATACTGATGGTGGGACAGTAAATTGGTACAAGCACTTTAGAAAACTATTTGAAGGTATCTATCAAAGTTGATTGCACCATTTTTATGACGCAGCAATTCCATTCCTAAGTATACATCCAACAAATACATATATTCACACAAAGACATGTTCTTGAATATCATAGCAGCAGCAATTAATAGTAACCCCCAAAAGAAAACTATACAAATTCCCATCAAAAGTAGAGTGCATAAGTGATTTGTAACGTGTTCATACACTGAAATATTTTACAACAATGAAAATGAGCACACTCTAGCTAAATACAATAAATTGGATATATCATAGACATGATGTTGCCTAAGAGAAGCTAGACACAAAAGACTTTATACTGTATGATGTCATTTACATAAAATTCAAAACAAGCAAAACCATTCTATGCTTCTAGAAGTCATAATAATACAATTGGAAGAATTACTGGGGAAAAGGGAAAAAGAGGAATTCTGGCAGCACCAAAATATTCTGTGTAATTCCTGAAAATACATCAAGCTATATGCATGTGATGTGTATACTTTTTGTATGTGTGTTATGCATATGTACTCCATTCAAAGATTTTTAAATACGAAGAAAAAGATGAATGAATGTCCCACTAATAGTCCCACTAATGCATTAACCCCAAATGTTTATGATTAATGTTTAGGTTATGATTTTCTATTCAATGTTTATGCATATTTGAGTACATATATTCTTTTTCTTACAAAAATTGAATTGTACTATATTCCCTATTTTATAATCTGATTTTTTCTTAATAATATGCTACAGCCATCTTCCAATGTCAGTGTATAAATTATTGCTGGAACATATCCAGTTTTACTTAACCAGTCCCCAATTGTTTGGCATGATGGTTGTTTCTAGACCTGACCTTTTAGATGAATTGTTAAATCACTGATGAGTCATCATACTCATCTCTATTTTTTTTAACATAAGAGTAGCATTATAGGTGAAAAAAAATGAAATTTTGAACTTTAATAAATACCTTTAGTACATGTTTAAACCATCCTCCAACAAATACTGAAACTATACTCCAATCAAATTTTATGGAAGGACTCTTTCCCTTGCCAAGAATGAGGTTTATGATTCTTGTTCATATTTCCCATTTTACTGGGCCAAAGAAATTATATCTTGATTTATTATTTTTGTAATTTTTATTTCTGCCAGAATTGAACATTGTTCACATATGTGCATCAGCCGTTTATATTTCTTCTTTTGTGACCTGCATGTTTGTGTACCTTATACATGTTTAGAATATCAACCTTTTGTCCACTTTGTTTTTCAAATATTATTTCTCAGTTTTTTCCTAGTTTATTGGTTTCTTTATACCATTTTGGGGGTACAAGTCAAGTCTGTCATGATTTTCCTATAAATTGTATATTTAATATTTTCTTAATTATTGGATTTTTTTCACATTTCATCTGTCTAGAGTTTATCTTGGTATATGAAGTAAGACAGAAATGTGACTTTTTGTTTTCCAGTAAATAACCATGTCTCTTCACTTACTGAACAGTTCTTTCTAGGGCTGGCATATTGTATTTGCTTTTTTTTCGGGGACTGAGAAAGTGGAATTTTAAGATAAGGTTTTAGCAGACCCTAAAAGTCAAGGAAGTAGTTCTCTCTGAAGATTTAATATTTTATGTAACAAACCTGAAATAAAATTTTGTGTATCAGCATTCCAGGTCGATTACTAGTTCCTTAGTCTCTTTTGTCTTTATCTGTTTCAAGGATATTAACTCTTTCCTTTCCAATATATTACATCAAACTGTGTTCTACTGATCTCTGTCTTCCTGCTTAAGAAATAATAAACTATCAGCAACATTCCTAGGATCTTAGTATAGGTAAATTTGAACACATCAAAGCAAACATAGGAAGTCCTGTTTATTTCATTCACAAGTGGAATGCCAGCCATATGTAAGGTTCTTCATAATGTATATGAAGTACTTACAACAGATTACATAAACTACTTAGAAATCATGACTAATTACCCCATAGCATAGTGAATATGTTGACCATCAGGTATTCATCAGACCTAGGAGTATGCTGTTTGAGCACAATCCTGAAAGTGATTGTGATTATTCTGTGCATAACTTGCTTATTTGTTGCTCATGAAGCATATTCAACAGCTCTTTGTTCAAATTAATCAACCACTGGTCTAGGCTCAGCTTCTTTATTGTTAAGTTGCTAATGGAAAAGGAGGAAGAAGAGGAAAGGGAGGAATAAGGAGGAGAGGAAAAGGAAGTGGGGGAATGAAAAAGAAAAGAGAAAAAAGAAAACTTCAAACTAGGTAAATACAGAAGGTGATTTATCTGCGCATAGATGGAAAGTTCATCTTGGTCAGACCCATGCATTCACGTAAGACCCAGAACCTATTTCTTTATAGGTTTTAGCCCTGTTTTCTTCACCTTTGGCTTTTCTTTCAGACAAGACTTCACCAAATGGTAACAAAGGTGGTATCAGCTGCTCTAGGATTTTAGCCTCCTAGGTTAGCAGTCTCCCCAGAAGACAAGAGCTCCTCTCTCCCATTAGTTCTGGCAAATGCCCTATGTATGGTTCTCATTGGGAAAAAGAGATCCCATGCACTAGATTTCATTCCCATGCACATCCCTGAATCAATCACTATAGCTAGAAAAGAAAGGAGTGCACCCAGGGGTCAGATCTGTGTTGTGTGCCCATGACATGGTATGAGAGTAGAAGTGATATTGGTTCTGTTGACAGTTTTGTTATCAGGAGGAGGATGTTTGCAGGCAAACCAGATACCTTAGAAAATTCTGAATAGTTGACTTGAGCCATCTTGCTCTTCTGTCCCCAAACTGCAAAGTACTCCCTATGGTAAAAATAAGAAGAGCTGTCATATAAAGAGACTTTCGAAGGAGACTTCTTTTTAGCACTTACTGTTAAAGAGTAGAGACATGCCTTCTAGTCCTCCTTAGCTACTAACAGTTGGAAAACTTGTAACATTGTTTCCTTGCATTTTGTTTTCCCATATGCCATTGACTGTCACATTTCACAAGTTAAGAAACATGTTATTTCTTTGTTTATTTTGTCAATCTTTGGTATCCTCTGGAGAGAAATTATGTGTCTCTGTTTCAGTGGAATAGATTTAATCTGATTGTCTTGTCTCTAGACTCACCTAACGCCTTGTCTTTCACAGTCAAAGGTTTTCCTTTTCCCTTACTTGGTGAAGAGATAAATCTATCCCAGATTCTGGAAAATACAGATTTCTAAGTAGATCACATTAAAGACTTTCCAGTATAGAAGGAAGTTGCTCTAGAAATGTTATCTGTTTCTCTAATGTTGTTTGGAAGTTGCTCAGTCAATATAATCATTCAAGAACTCTAAAGGAGCCATTGACCTTGTGCTTTGGATCTTTTCTATCCCTGTAGTCACACTTTGTCTGCATATCTCTTGTTAATTCTCTCACATATTAAACACCCACCTTCTTAAATACAAATGCACACACACACACACACACACACACACGTACATACATACACACACATTCACACATACATACACACGTAAGGTTGAGGTTGAGGAAAATCCTAGAATGTTTGTCTTTCCAAGTAATTTGCCTAATTTTATAACTGGCTTCCTGATCAATCATGGGGATAATTTGGGGTCATCCTGTTTATGTTACTGAAGAGGAAGGCAGTGGAGTAGGTGTGCTTTAGTAAATGTATCCCTGATATGTTTTTATGAAGTCATTAGCTTCCTATCACTTAAAGTATAAGGAAGTTTAGTTGCTGTACATTAGGCTCAAGGTATTCTTATCTTCAAGCTACTTAATTATTTATTTGTGAGTTATACTCTGTGTATTGAAAATTCTTCTCAGCCAACTATATATAAACAATGTATCCAGATATATATTGTTTAGCACATTAACTTATCATTAGTAATTAAATATATTAAGTTCTTCACTGGCTATCTTTAGCTGTCTTTACTCCCTTTTCCAAAGCTTTGTTCTCCAATGCACAGTCCATGGAGCACTAGTTCTAGAGGATACTAACAAGTGTTACCAAAAAGAGGGTGGGGTTTCTTGTGCAAATATGTTTAGCAAAGACCAGATGAGACCCAAATAAGCCTTTATTATGTCAAATACATTCAGTTCAGTCGCTCAGTCGTGTCGGAGTCTTTGCGACCCCATGAACTGCAGCACGCCAGGCCTCCCTGTTCATCTCCAACTCCCGGAGTCTACCCAAACCCATGTCCGTCGAGTCGGTGATGCCATCCAACCATCTCATCCTCTGTCGTCCCCTTCTCCTCCTGCCCCCAATCCTACCCAGCATTAGGGTCTTTTCCAATGAGTCAACTCTTCGCGTGAGGTGGCCAAAGTATTGGAGTTTCAGCTTCAACATCAGTCCTCCCAATGAGCACCCAGGACTGATCTCCTTTAGGATGGACTGGTTGGATCTCCTTGCAGTCCAAGGGACTCTCAAGAGTCTTCTCCAACACCACCGTTCAAAAGCATCAATTCTGCAGCGCTCAGCTTTCTTCACCATCCAACTCTCACATCCATACATGACCACTGTAAAAACCGTAGTCAAATACATTATTACTTTCCAAACAGATTACTCTTGTGTGTTTCCTCCACTTATGGGAAAGTGAATGAATACTGATTAGAAGGGCTCCAGCACAGGAGGAACTCCAGTTTAAAATCTCTGCCTCAGCCAAATGACTGGTAATTCTGAATTGGCCATTTTGGAAAGTTAGCAAATGGTTGAGCCAGAATGGTAACTATGTTATTGCCAGCCATCTACTGCAATCATGCCAGTATATATGTTATGTATGATAAATATATGAAGAAGTTAGAAGGGAAGATAATCATTTTGAGGTAGAAGTTGTCGTTCAGTTGCTAAATCATGTTTGACTCTTTGTGACCACGCAGACTGCAGCACACCAGGCTTCCCTGTCTTTCACCATCTCCCAGAACTTGCTCAAACTCATGTCCATTGAGTTGGTAATGCTATCCAACCACCTCATCCTCTGTTGCCTTCTTCTCCTGCCTTCAATCTTTCCCAGCTTCAAGATCTTTTCCAGTGAGTCAGCTCTTCGCATCAAGTGGCCAGAATATTGGAGCTTCAGCATCAGTCCTTCCAATGAATATTCAGGGTTGATTTACTTCAGGATTGACTGGTTTGTTCTCCTTACTGTCCAAAGGACTCTCAAGGGCCTTCTCCAACAACACAGTTTGAAAGTATCAGTTCTTCAGTGATCAGCCTTCTTTGTGGTCCAGTTTTCACATTTGTACGTGACTACTGGAAAAACCATAGCTTTGACTATATGTACCTTTATCAGCAAAGTGAAATGTAAGTATCAGGCTTAAATCGTTAAAAATGGAAGCCAAAGCAGACTTTGAAATATTAGTAGAATTAGGAAATCAGAACAACAATATTCCTGGAGAGAACTGAAATGAAATGAGGTAGGTGTGAACTCTGTCTTATAGGCTAGCAGTGGTCAATGGGAAAGCACTTGTTGTGTTATAGGTAAGCCATTGCCTCTCAAGTCGGTACCCTCCTTCGACCTCAGACCAGTGGTATATCATCTTCTCTTCCACTACAGCTGATCTCCCAAGGCCTGCATCTCATCTCCCCATACATCTTCTGGCCCCAGGTACAGACAGTTGTGGTACAGTTGTAAAGATTGCTACTGTGCACGATGTTGTATCTAAGGGGACACAGTTTACATAGTTGACATCACAGATTAGGAAAACTATTATGACCATTTTTCTGCAGATCGCAGCAAAGTGTCTACTTGGAGCCAAACTAGCACATTATTGTCATTTTGTGACCCATGGAAATAAGGTGTCTTGAAGGCAGAAGTGTTGTTTTCTAATTTGCACACAGGTACTCTATGGGCAATTGGTAGTCTTTGCTTGCTGAATGATCAGAATCTTGAACACATTTCCTGGGGGCGGTAGTCTACACTCCCCAGATTTGTCAGAGAGTCTGAAGAAAATAGAAAGCAGCTCTTTGCCTTTATGAAAAGTTGGAAATATTTCCAACTTTTGTGTTGTACCAAAGAAATCTTGGAAAGTCAAGCATCAGGTGTAGTCATTTGGGCCTAAGTTGCCATCTTATGTCACTGATCAAGTATTATGTATTATCTTATTCATTAACATTTTCAACATTTATGCATTGTATCCACAGGTGCATTTCTTCTTCTTCTTCTCTTAAATTTGGTACGACTTTGGAATTCTGTTCTTTACTCAGCCACGAAATTTTGTAGCGAAGGTGGCTTCTAAAATGCAAGAGCATCTTGTTGTGTGTACACCTTTAATTGATCTATTGCTTGTCACTCCCACCCTATGTCAGCCAGCTACATTCAACATGGTCCACTTGTGCATTTGAGGACTGCTGAGCAGACTCTAGGTCTATTTTTCAAAAGCAAACTCACCAAATGACCAACCTGACAAGTTATCAAGTCACCAAAAACTCTCAAACACCTTAAACCAGGTTTTGAAGAGTCAGCTTGGCCATCTTGCCACAGGCATTCGACAGAGACCAGCCAAAGTTCAGTATATCCCATGTTGTCTTGTTCTTTGCAGCCTCTGAGTTTTCAGAATGAAAACTTCTTTTATTTTCTAAATCAAGAGCAATGTGCACAATTTAAGTCCAGATTTATATAAAAGAATGAGATTCTCTTCTGAAGCTTTGAGTCCAGTCTACTGAGTTTCCATCATCTTTCAGCTCAATGATTTGTTAAACTAACTTGATTAAATGTGTATTTTGTAAGGGATTCAAATTTCAAAATTTCAACCATTCAGACACAAAGGATATCTGTGCCTTTTAAATGCATTTCTATGCTCATTTGCAGCCTTTTTGTGTGTGTGTGGGCTTGATTTCCAAATGGTAGCTTTATATTGCTTGTTAATTTTCACCAATCTTTGACGACTTTCCTAATTGCTGAAGCTACAGCTTTGAAAAAACCAAATCCTCAAACCCTTTAGATGCTGGCTCATGCAGTATGAATTCTGTAAACTTTACAGTTTGACAAATTGGTTAGTCAGAATTGCTCGCTTGGAAAATTGGTCTATTTTCCATGAATCAACTGTCCAGAGAGCTTTCGATGCCAATTCACACACAACTTAGTGACCCCATATGAAGACAAGGCCCTTCCTAGTATGAGCTCTGTCCTGCAGCGGGGGAGTGAGAGGGGCTGTACCTCTGTTGCTGCAGCAGGGGGCCCTTTGTCATCACTATGCTCATCACTAATGTGCCCAACATCCCTGACACAGGTCCACTTTCTTTCCTCTCTTTCCTGTGTCACCTCTAGCACTAGTTACTGCCAAGTGCTTCTCAGTTCTCAAAGTTTGAGGGGCCTCTGCTACTAGTCAGAGCTGTTTTATTTCGCTTCAACTAGTCATCTTGTCAGCTTGTAGTGATGCTTCAAGGGGATCCCCACTGTGTCCATTAAAATCCTTTTTATTTGCTGGATGTCCAAGGGCAAGAGCTGAGTTTTCTTTTGACTTATTTGTTTCTTGTCTATTTCAGAGTTTGCACCTATAACAAAGTAGCAACAGGAGTCCTAGTAAACTTGTGTCTATACCAGCTAAAGAATTAATATGCAGTTAAGTCTGATCTGGTAGCACTGGAGTTATGCTCACTAATCTAGAATTCTGGCTATAATATAGTCATCACAACCATTATATATGGATCATCGCTTTTCCAAGGCATAAAAAGACAACATGTAATTTCCTATAAAATCAGATCAAATAATTGCACCTTTGATAGTCCAGAACATGCTTTTAGAATTTATGAGACTTCAAATTCCATTTTACTTCCATCAGTTTTGAGTTAACCATAAATGTATGGAAATTGTTAAGGGAGAGTTTTAACTAATACGATATAGGATGATAGAATTTGTAATGTGCTAATTTTCCTAAAAGTATCTGATTATTTAAGATCTCCAGTGTTTTGTTTGGGGGTAGGAGTGGTTAATAGGGTAAAACTGAGGATGAAACAAAGAAATTGTAATTTCTTACCAGAACATACACATGACTAATCTGAGGCCTTTGCTTTGCTTCTTTGCATCATATTCATTAGCACAGTTATTCCACTGAATAAACCTGAAGCTTCTCCTCCCCTGTCTTCTGAGGTAGAAATTCAGCCATCCTTCTAGAGGAAAAGCCAGAGCTGAAGCACAAACCTGAGATCCTCTGGAGATGCCCATACCAGGCAGCTCTTAACAATTAGTTCCTGGCTCACTTGATCACAGGTTAATTTCTCTTTCCAGAGGCTGAACTTCCCTGACCATTGACAGAAACCTTGGGACCCGCTGCCTAGTTCTTTGGTGCCTTTCAGGCAAAGCTCAGATTGCCATGTCTTCCAGTTGGCAATGTAGGCTGTGTCGCTGTCAGAAACGACTCGGACGGAGATGGGAGTGTGATTAGCTCTAAATGAAGTTCTAAACCACTGGTACATGAAATGAAACTGTTTTTTTTTTCTCTCTCTCTCTCTTCTTCCCCTTTCTTTAACCTGAGCTGCTGATGTAAGTGGCTCTAATTTACTTTCCCAAGAAAACAAAGCAAAATAAAAGGCAGAATGGCAAAAAGATCTCTTCTCAAGCGGAGCACTTCTGCTGCTGATAAAAGGGAGTCATTTGCAGCTTTCATGGTGTCAGTATTAATTTCCAAGCAGTCAAAGCCACCACTAATTTATTTACAGAACAATCTCCTTGCCCAGGAGCTGGGCTGGTGAGGCAGCGGTTTCTAGCCTCCAGCTTTGTTTGTTGACAGGCTGATTTCCCACAAGGCCATTTCCACCTGTGTTTCTGTTGTTTTTAGTGCATGTCTTCCTTTCTTCTCCCCCGCTACCACCTCCCTGATGGCTGCTGAAGGCCCTTCTCATCTCAGGTCTCTCTCATCCACTTCTTCCCTCCAGCCCCAAGGCCTCCTGGCAGGGCTTTGCAGTCACTCTGCACTTACCCAGAGTCTCTGCTGGCAAAGTCCCAGGAGGCGCCTTGTTTCTTTCTTTCCTTTTTCCCTTTTTTTTGTTTCAAGGACAAGATTCAAAAGAGCCTGCTACACACAGGTTGTAGGGTGCACCTTCAGATGTGCCTTCAAATAGGGGCTGAGCAATTTGAATATTTGTGCTCCTAGAAAATCAGCCTGTAAAATTGTCCCCCAAAGCCCATTAAATTCTGCAAAATCTCTCCGCTCTGAGGGCTTCATTATGGAGTCCAATTGGGGGCCCCAGCACCTTTCTGCCAAAGCACTCATCTCCAAAGATGCCTACAATTGAAATTATAGAGTGGCTGCTTTGGCCTTAGCTCATTGCATATCAAAGGGTGGGAAGGCGGAAGGGAGGCTTCCACAGAGCAGTCGAGATGCTTGCTGCCTGCCAGACCCAGACAGGTAATAGATTGAGATGTTTAAAGTGCATTGCTCGTGTGTACACGTGTGCCTCTCTGCCATTTTATAGCTCATCTGCAGGGCAGCATGAAAGACCTAAGGCATGTTTTAAAGTTAGTGATGGTGCCATATGGGCACAGAGTGGGAAATAGGTACTAGGTAGCCTATTTCCAGACTGTGCATTTGCTAAATCAATAAAGAATATTGAGACCAGAAGGGACATCATCACAGCTATATAACCTGCACCAAATATTGCCAACTTGGATCTGTGAGGCACTTAATAATTAAGAAATATCAGTGGAAAATGTGCCTTGCACTATTTTCTCAGCCTCTGCATAATGTGCATAACCCATTTTGTGCATCTTTTTTGCAATAGCTATTTTTTGGATTCAGATATATTTATTAGTTGCTTGTGTGTAAAGATGCTGTGTTTAAATAGCCATATATTTGCAAAAGAAAGGAAACCAGAAGGAAAAGCACAAAGTTTTATCCTTTTTGAAACCATACAATTAATCTGGAAAATTATAAAGGACCAGAGTCCTACCAAAGGGAATTTTGTTGTCTTCTGTGGTTGAACAGAAGAGTGTAAGAATAAGCAGAGTATAAGAACTGGCCTGTGGTTTCCATTCCCCCCAGTAATTATGCAATCTAAGCTAAAAAAAAAAAGTTTCACTTTGCTAACAGAATCTGCTTTACCTCCTGCCCTCCTCAAATTTCTGCATCTTCTTTTTTCAGATTATTTTCTCTCAAGTCTCTGAGGTTTGTTTGCTTATAAGGGATGTAGGATTCCTGGCATCTGAAGGTGCAGCCATTTCTCACTTCTCATTCCTAAGCTCTCCGTGACCAAAAACTCTTCTATTTTGAAAGCGGAAACAATGTCATTTCATTGCCTGCATGCATAACTCCAAGATGTCTGAAACAATTTTGCACAAACTTTCTACCCACTCACCTTTTGGCTGAGACTAAACAGGGAAAGTTTGGGCCCCAAAGGACAATTTTTCCGAGAAGTTGGGAGCAGGTAGAGGCACAGCCGAGTGATGAAACTTATCTGACAATTGTCATCTGCCCTCTTTGCATCTCTGGTCTCCTTCCTCCCCATCTCCTGGGGATGCCTTCCTTTTCTCTCCTCTCAGTAATTTTAGCTGTTCCTCACTCCTTTCCCCTTGCCTGCTGGTCCTCTGGGATGAAGCAAAGGCTTTAAACCTGTAAACAGTATGAAATTTCTCCAAAACCAACTTGAAACTCAGTTTAAATTGGATGGAGAGGCTTTACTGATGGAGGTGGCAGCCATGCACCCACACACGTCTGATAGAGCCTGTGCTGTCGGGGTGCTGTCTGATTACGTGGGCCAGTGAGCTCTGATGTCTGCAGCCTCGAGTTTCTTGTGTGTCTTGATAGAAAAACTGCTCCCCTGGCAAACTGTGAGAATGTGGGAGGATACTAGATTTTTCCTTCCCCACCCAGCGGATATTGTAGCTCAAAGTCCGTGTTGAGATGCTGAGTCTCTGACACGGTGGATGTTCAGAGGCCCCATGGAAATGGGCGGAGCAGACGCAGCTCAGTGTCCATATCCACAGAATGCGAGAAATAGAACATTTTCCTTCTTCTTAAGTTTTCATTTTGCAGACTATTCTACTGATGAGACAGAAGCCTAATCTCTGTCATATTGGGGTCTCCTCAGTGCCTCCTCCCCAAGGGTAAATTTAGATCCAGACGATCTGCATGGCCCCAGAACACAGGAAGGTCAGCTCGACATGGTTCTCGGCATCTTTTCTGAGCTGCTGTGGCCTGTGTGGTCCTCACTTGTAATCCAGGCTGGTTGCTGCTGAGGCATCCCTTGTTTTCCTCAGTCTCATCCCTCAGCCCTGGCCACTCACCGGTCTGCCCGGGAAGGTGGGAGTGCTGTTTGGTGACCAGGTTTCTCACAGGGATATGGAGATCCCCACCAGACTGTGTAAACCTGTCTCTCTCTCTCTCGTTCCCCTCAGGCCATTCTCTCTCTAGGCATCTTGGAACGTGCCAAGGAAGCACAGATAGAGCCCTTCTCTGGGACCCCCCGCATTTCTGCCTCAACATATTCCCTCCACTCCTCCCAAGTCTGGAGGATCTTTCTGGTCTTCAGGGGAAGCCCAGTTCTTCTGGAGCCCCCTTGCTTTGCTCGTGGTGGTTTTCCCAGCCATTTTGTGAATGCCTAGAACCCTCTTTGTGAGGGCTTTTAAAACACAAAAGCCTGAAAGAAACATCTTTTTTCTCTGCTTTGCATTCAGTCACAGCCATTTTATAGGAACTTGTGACTTGGATGGTTGGGGGGAAATAATACATAAAAGAGGAAATGTGGAAGAAAAGAAGAATGTGCAGCCACTATAAACCAGCTATACCCCCATTTTTAGTATTCATTGCAGCTAATTAACCAGCTTAATTAACCCGTCCTTTGCTTCGAAACTGTTTAACTTTTCTATCATACAAAGAGCCAAAGACAATAGTGCCCGTAGTTAATACTGGTGACAAGGATCGTCGTACTAAGCCGTTCCTTTTAGCAGTCTTTCAGATCATTTACAAGGCAGGTTATAGTCTTTGAATTAGCACTGTGATTAAGAACATGAGCTTTGGAATCAGACCCAGTTCTGCACTTACCTAACAGCTCAGTGACCTTATGCAAATTAAAGAACTTCTCTTAGCTTCCAGGTTCTTGGGGGAACTGCATTAGTGTCACTAGGTGATGTAGAGGAACTGATGTATGCACAACACCCAGCACATAGTAAACATGAATCTTTCCTTGTGTTATTATTCATCTCCTATTTCTATGCATTACCACTAGAACAGATTTCTTCTTATGAGCGTATATCTATAGCATAACTGCTCAGAAAATGAAGTGAAATGAAATGAAGGTGGTAATTTACAGCCAGAATTAAAAGGTGGCAGAGAGAGAAATTTGTTTGATCATCTCACTAGATGAACTGAGTGATTGAAAGGAATAGTAGATCAATTTTCTAAGCTAAGTTTTCTTTAAGTTATACCCCATGTATTTCAAATTGGGAATGATAAGAATGTACATTGAGTAGGGGATGATGTTTGTAAAATTTTGTGGTTGAACTTTACATTTTCTCCTGAGCTGCCTAGAAGCCAAAGTAAAAGGGGAGACATATAGTGTACATTATTAGAAGGGAGAGGCATATTAAAAATGTCATGCATGATATAAGGGAAATTAAATTTTCTTCCTCATCTTGACTTTATTTTTATGTTCTCAGTCTGTGGACTGCTGCTGCTAAGTCACTTCAGTCATGGCCGACTCTGTGTGACCCCATAGACAGAAGCCCACCAGGCTCCCCTGTCCCTGAGATTCTCCAGGCAAGAACACTGGAGTGGGTTACCATTTCCTTCTCCAATGCATGAAAGTGAAAAGTGAAAGTGAAGTTGCTCAGTCATGTCCGACTCTCAGCGACCCCATGGACTGCAGCCTACCAGGCTCCTCTGTCCATGGGATTTTCCAGGCAAGAGGACTGGAGTGGGATGCCGTTGCCTTCTCCGAGTCTGTGGACTGTAGAGATTAAAAGAAATTGGATAGGGAGAGGCAAAGAAGATAGATTACAGAATTAAATTTCTCTCTCTAAAATGAATGCTAAGTGCTAAGTCATTCCAGTCGTGTCTGACTCTTTGCGACCCCATGGACTATAACCTGCCAGGCTCCTCTGTCCATGGGATTCTCCAGGCAAGGGTAATGGAGTGGGTTGCCATTTCCCTCTCCACTAAAATGAATAGAGGCCAACTTAGAAAAAAATTCTCCTCAGATCTAGAGATTTCTTAAATTAAAAAAAAAAAGAGGAGGAGGAGGAAGAGAGCCAGACAGAGAGCCTCAGAAGTCCTCCCAAAAGCTTTGGAGGGGTCTGTCTTGCTTCATGAACTCCACAGGAGCCCTTTCCAGCATGTTTGCTTAGAGGCATAGCCTCTGGGAAACCCCTGCCAATCATCATGCGGTACCAGTAAATCCTGGGAAATTAAGTTTTAACTCTTGCTCCACTTAGGCAAGTGCTGGGCCTCAGTTTCTCTATGGAAAATAGTATTCATAATCTATCTTTTTCTGTTCCCAGGGTAGGTTCTTTTTTATCCCCGCTAAAATACTTCCTAACTCCTAAGTCATAGCAGGCAGGCATTGTAGTACTCACTGAGGACGCAGTAGTGAGCATGACAAACAGGGCTTCTACCCTTGCGGTACCTGCATTCTAATGGGAGGGACGCACAAACAAGTAAACACACGAGTAGAATCATGAGAGCTCGGGCTTGAGGGCTCAGCCATCTCACTTGGAAAAAGATTGAGATTTGAGAGATTCAGGGATAGTCCATTTGAGAAAGTGACATGTTAAACAAGACTTAAAGGACAAGGAGTTACCAGATATACAAAGAGAAAGAAAAAACTCCTTGTAGACAGAGGAAAGAACGAGTCCAGAGGTCATGTAGTGGGAAAAAGCACAGCATGTCCGTAGAGTATAATGAGCATGGGGAGACCTGTACGAGGTATGTTCAGAGAGAGAAGCATGGCTCCATCCTGTAAAGCTCAGTGGCTACAAGAAGAGGCAGGTGTTTCCTTCCAAGTGTGATGGGTGCTACTGAAGGGTTTTAAGATGGAGTATATTGCATGGTCTGATTTATGACATAAGCAGACAACACTTGCTGCTAATGGGAAATAGAATAAGAAGAGATGCACAGAGATAATCAGGAAGGGCCGTCATCTCTTGCCTGAATCGTGGCTAGCATTTCCTAGTGTCCAGACTCCTCCAGGACAGGTTTCCTCATAGATGGACCCAGTTCTGGGAAGGAGGAGACTAGATTTGCCTGTTTGCTAATTAATTTCTCCTGATCCCTCCAGGGAATTCTGTCCATATTACTGAATGCATCATTAAATTGACTTCAAAAGTTAGGAATTACATGGGCTTTCTTAAAATGACATATTAATAATTTCTTGGATATTGTTTTGTGAAAACATCTCAGTGAGAAGAGGACATTTTTATTCAATGCTTCAGCTTTTAAAATGCACATGATGAATCTTTGCTGCCACTGCCCCAGAAAGTAGGGGTGCCCAAAAAGGGAATGAGAACAACAACTCTTGTACTAGAGTGGAGATGAGGGGTCTGGTGCCAGCTTCACCCTTGCTATATGAGTTTAGGCTGCCCCTTCCTGAGTCCCTTCATCTTTCAAGGGCATTAGAAAAATAATCTCTAAAGCTATCCCTTCAGCTCAAAAGGGACTATGATTCTTTGGCCTTGGATCAGAGCAAAGGTTGAGGTTGATCATTAGCTACTGATATCTCTGAGTGTGAGACTAGTATTAATAGAAAATAGCTTAGTGGTTCACTTACCTTTTTGGGGGTTCCTTTTCTTAAAACCCCATTTTTGGGTTTAACAGGTCCAGAATCCAATTAATTTTCAATCTCTTCCTTCCCACCCATAATCCACCTAATAAAGGTATTCAGGGGTGATTACGTAAATGAGAGTCTTTGCTTTGGCTGATGTATGAGCTGGAGTTCTGAGCTCTCCAGTGCCACCCTTGCATGTGTTTCTGGGGCTCCACTTGCTGGTTTCTTTATTCTGGAAAATGTGATCCAAGGCATCAGTTCTCTTGCTATTCCCACTGCCCACAGATCAAGCTCTTAGTAGCCCAATAAAATCATGAGATTTGGTATTTTTTTAAAAAAAGTGATCGCATTGCTTGAATACTAATGAGACACATATATCTGAAACAACTGATTAAAGACCTTGGAAAGAAGGTCTGGACACAACATGTGAGGTGGCTGATTTAGATTGGTGAGGAGCATTCCAGATACACGAATGTCAGGTACCTTTACTTCAAAGAGATGTACTTAAAATAGCCTGTTTTTCCTCACGTATTTTCCCATGGAATATTAGGACACCAATGGAGTGAGAACAAGCAAAATGGCTGAGTGATTCTCCCATTAGGATCCTTCGTCTGCCAGGTTAGAGCCAACAAATGTACCAAGCTGGCAGACCAAGTGTCTCCAATGTGTTTCTAGAATGTGTTGTGCAGTTGATAATAAATAACTCCTAAGTTGTGTGATTACATAATGATAGCCACATTCATTCACTTGTCTATCAAAGGAGCCATACTTGAGTTTGAGCTCCTTTCCCCTGGGCCCATGAAGTGTTAGCTTGGAGTCTTTAAAATTTCTAGCAATCCTGGGCTAAGTGCACTGGGGTGGAATGTAGTCCCTTTTGCTTAGTAATCCATTAGCTAATGGGTGGGAGCCCGTCAGCTTTCTATTTATTCCTTAAGCCATTAAGGTTCACCTGCTGTGCATGAAACTACACTTGACAAAAAAGAGTGATAGTTGAAATAAAATAAATATCAAGCCTTACAAGATCTGATGGGTATTGTTTAAAACATAATGGGCTTCATGGAAAGGTAAAGGTGAACCAGTTATTACCAGTTGACACATAGCATTGAGGGCAAGATGCAGCAAACAGAACCCTTCCTTGTGTTCCCAGCCAGAGGCACTCACTAGTGGAGGGGAGTTGTTTGAGAACTGTCTTCCAAGTGCCCCCCAATATTTGTCTGCAGTGTCTACCTAAGTCTCTTGGAAGCTGCTTGATAAATTTCTCAGTCAATCTTACTGCGACTTTCTTTAAACTCTTTGGATAAAAATCATACTCTTTCTGACCTGCACATGACTCCGCGTAGTCTGGGTCCACAATAGGACCATCTTGCACCTCTCTTTCCCTCCAACCACACTGATATTTGTCAGGTCCTCTGCAAGTGATATTCATTCTCTCTTTAATGTTCTTTCTTGCCTTATTCACCCTTCAGATGTCAGCTGGAACACCATTTTTTCAGAGGAAGCTTTCCTTGGTGTTCCAAAGAAAGTTGGTTTCTAACTGGATGATCTCCTGCTTTCCTGTCCTTCTACATAGTGTACTGTATTTAATCACATACATATCTTACTAAGCCCAGCACAGTACATATCTTATTAAGGTCCCCTTCTCTCACTAGATGGAAAGCTCCTTGATGGCAAAAATCATGTCTGGCTTTCCAGCACCTAGCATAGTGCCAGTTGAAGAAATAAGGTAATTCAATCCTGAGAGATCTTCATGGACAAAAAAAATGCAGCTATGGACTGATGGCTATAGAGAAAGAAAGCTTGGCACTTCTTGGGTTTGATTCGTGATAGTTAAAGTTTATTCTATGGTGCCTAGTTATGACTGTGTCAAAATAATTTCCATAATTACCTCCAATAATTATCACTTAGCCCTACATAGACAACTTTTATGAGTTCTCTGTATTCTTTCTCAATTGTGTTTGTAAACTGGACCATTTTTTTCTGAGCCCATCTCTTTCATGTAGCATCTTATCAAATGTAGCTACCTACAACCAGCTTAGGCTTTTAATATTTCATTCCCAAATCTCAGCCTACTCCCAGTCTGCCTGTCTAGATTATCTTGGGTATTACTTTTACCATATGTTTTATTAAATTGTTACTAAATATTGTCTCTGTTGCATACCACTGGTCATGATTCTTCCAACCTCCAAATGGTTCCTCACCACCCACCACTGAGTTTTAAAATAATTTATTTTCAGCTTTTTCTTATAACTGTACCTACTTCTAGGCTTCTATTTCAGTGTCGATCAGCTATTGCCACAATAATATAATGTCACATAAGAGATCACTCCAAAGCGCAAGCGTTTACAAACACAGCAAGTTTTAATTCTCACCCTTGCAGATTTGCAGGACAGTAGATCCAAGGAACAGCTGATATTGTCAGCATGTCTGGGTGAGCGGGCTGTAGGCCGAGGGTCAGTGCAGCTCAACTCCGAGATGTCAGTGGGATCTGGTCTGTTCTGTGTATGGACACATCAGGATCCAAGTTTAAGTTTCAGCAGTTTTTTGGAGGAAGCTCTCTTCCTGGCATATCTGTGGTGTGTAAGAACCAAGTCAGAATTCATAGTCACATCTGTGGCCTCTGCCTATATCATGTGAGCTCATGTTCCAGGGACCGCATTGTCTTGTGTCCAAGCCCACCATCAGTAAGATGAGGAGGCAGACAGAATCCTGCCAGTTTCCTTCACAGGGCTCTTCTCAACATGATATTGTATGTTTGCTTATTAATTTGCTTTTTTGTGCTGAATTATTGCCCATGTCCAACTGCTGTTATATTCAGCAACTAGAATGAGGACTGCCCTATATGAGGCACTTATATATTTGACTAATTAAGCAAAGAAGGAATAAGTGACTTCAAGAGATTTCTTGTGCTGAGTGCAAATAGGCCTCTAATAGTCCATTCCAGAACTGTGTTAATCATGTCTAAATTTCAGCTAATCTCATTTCACTTAAACCTGTTACATGTATCTTTTTAGAACTATGAAAGGGCTTAGCAGGATCACACATCATGAAATTATTTATGGATGCCAATATATAAGGAATATTTCTTTGCTCTTTTTCTTGTGTCCCCAAGTCACCCATGTCAACCTTTGTCTTGTCTCATCCTCAGAGTAGGTGCTAAACCCTTGCCGTGCAAATTTATTGCCTAGAGTTCCCTTCCTTTGGCATATGACAGTATTCAGAATGATTCTTCTTTTTGCTTGTCTGGAGCTCACTGGTACCTTCTCTGGTACCAAAGTATAATGACTGGGGGGTCCATTGTTTTGCCTGTACTTCTGACAAGCATCAGCCACAGATCATGCTATGGTTTGGTGTGGGAACTATTGGGACAGTTTTTTCCGTGGTAAAGAAGGAATCTTTTCTTGGGGGTGGCTCTTTGGACGCCAAGAACACTATGCCATTGGCTTTTAAGTAGTCGGAAGGACTTAGGAGACTTTTTTTAAATCAATTATATCCATCAAAATGTTGTATATATTATCAACCTAATGTCTACCAGTTTGAAATCAGTAAAACATATTATGGTATATCTATGTATATCTGTCTATCACTTGTGCATCTATATCTACTACCTGTCCATCCATCCATTCACACATGCATACATACAATGGAATCACAATTCCCTATATTGACAGACTGGCTAATATGTTCTAGGCACTGAATGATAACTCATGATGTGGCTTACTTAACATTATCTTTTTAGATACATTTTAAAATAATACTCTTATTGCAATTCTTTTTAATAGATGATACGCTGAGGATTAGAAAATTTTAGTGATTTCTTTTTTGAAGTTATTTTCAGTATATACTGATTATTGGATTAGTTTATCCCATAGACAGACTAACTGTTGTGCCCATATATCTTAAATAAGTGGACTTCAAGATCCAAAGGGGGCCCTCTGTCCTCAGACAAAGTTGGTGAGCAGTTCAGTTTCAGTTGAGAATGACGACACTGGTGTTCCATGGTCATTGCGAGAATTTAACAACATTTATCTGTAAGGTTAATAGACTATCACCTCATGTAAAAGTAGCCTCCAAGAAAGGAATACCAAGTGCCATTATAGTACCATCTCCTTGATTTTCCTGAATGTGAGGGTGTGCCACAGTATTCTGTGCTTGTGGGGGGAAAAATGGGAGCTCAGTGTTTGCCTTTTCACTTGAGTACTTTGGGCTATGGTGGTTTCTGGGGCATGAAGTTTAGGGTAGGAATGTTTACCTTTGAATAATAAAGAGCAATATTGGGGATCCCTAACCTTTCATCTGGTTACAGCTGCTTTTAAAGGATTATAGAAAAGTTGACCACATCCCTAGAATCCCACGCAATAAATCCATGGTGCAGGCAGAAGTAAGGTAGGGAGAAGGAGCAGGTCTCCCCACAGTGGTCCTAGAATCATCAGAGTAATTGTTCTGCTTGAAGAGCTACCAGTGAGCCAAACACTGATCAGGACTGTTACATAGAAGGAAACCATATTGGAAAGCAGAGGAAAAGGGTATGACAGTGGAGGAGATGAGCTGAGAAGGAGGAGCAGTCTTCCACTCTGGGTGACCTGCAGCTTCCTTGTGGAATGCTGTCTCCCTCCCACCCCTGCCAGCTCTGCTGGTGCTGCTGCTGCTAAGTCGCTTCAGTCGTGTCCGACTCTGTGCAACCCCATGGACTGCAGCCTACCAGGCTCCTCTGTCCATGGGATTTTCCAGGCAAGAGTACTGGAGTGGGGTGCCATTGCCTTCTCCGACTACTAGTTCTACCCTACAGAAATGAAATGAAATGTCACTCAGCCGTTTCTGACTCTGCGATCCCATGGACTGTAGCCTGCCAGGCTCCTCTGTCCGTGAGATTCTCCAGGTAGTACTGAAGTTTGTTGCCATTCCCTTCTCCAGGGAATCTTCCTGACCCAGGGATCGAATCTGGGTCTCCCACATTGTAGGCAGATTCTTTACCATCTGAGCCACCAGGAAAGCTCTGCTGACTGCTTCTCAAATAGGAACGGACCCATGAATCTTGCTCTGTGTGCTCATGGCTTCCTATTCTTGCCCCCACAGTATAATATGTTCAAACATTATTAACAAGGAAGTGTTTATGGACTTTCCTGTCCCCCAGTTGCCAAAGGGAATCACGTTTGGCCAGTCCAATGTCTTTCCTTTCCCCAGCTTTGCTGAAGAGGAAAGATTTTCTTGCTGGAAAAAAGACAATGCAGTGAGAGAAAATAATGCACTGGGGTGGGGGTGGGGCAAAAAGAAAAATCACATCAACTCAGAATAGACCGGAGAAGGCAATGGCACCCCACTCCAGTACTCTTGCCTGGAAAATCCCATGGACGGAGGAGCCTGGAAGGCTGCAGTCCATGGGGTCGCTAAGAGTCGGACATGACTGAAGTGACTTAGCAGCAGCAGCAGCAGAATAGACTGTTGTCAGATGGATTTAGCGAGGTAGTGTCTAAGTAAAGAGAGTAGGAAAAAGGATGGTAGAAGAAAGAGAATTTTAGCAGGTATTGCTGTGGTCTTTACAGTTAGGTTCTTATAATGGCCTTTAAGGCATTTGAATAAGGGATCAAATTTTTTTAAACTAAATGTGGGTGTTGACGTGTGCCGAGACAGAGCCACAGACTCGTTCAGATATAGTAGGGTTTGCTGTTGCTTAGTCACTAAGTCACGTCCAACTCTTTTGCAACCCCATGGACTGTAGCCCACCAGGTTCCTCTGTTCATGGAATTTTCCAGGCAAGGATACTGGAGTGAGTTGCCATTTCCTTCTCCAGGGGATCTTTTAGACCCAAGGATCAAACCTGTGTCTCCTGCATCGGTAGGTGGATTCTTTACCACTGAGCTGCCAGGGAAGCTGTTATATTAGGTAGGATTACAGCAGCATTTATCACAATGTGAAATGATTCTTGTGTGGTTCTTTGCTTCGTATCTGTGTCCTCCTTAGGCAGTAATGGGAGAAAGGAAATGGGTCTATTTAAAACACAGTTAAACCCCAGCCCTTAGCAAAGTACTTCACACAGAGAAAGTCCTTGGTAAAAATATACTGAATAGACAAATGTGTGAGAGAAGGCATGGCTGATGGTTCTAATTCATTTTTTCCTGCTCTCCCTCATTTTATGGCTATGACTCTCCTGGCAGAGTCCCACCCAAATCTATGTTATTGAATGAATCAACTTCAATGGAACTCCCTCCTTTTTGTTGACATTTTGTTGACTCTTTGTGGAGTACTGGATTCTCCTTATAACATAATTCCCTGTGCAACGTATTTCCTGCAAAGAGTCAACTTTCAGGCCTGTGGTTCACTCCAGGGCTCAGAACGTTCCTTCTTAATATAGAATGTGGAAATTATACAATCAGTGGGAAAAAAGTATGCCAAGTAGATAAAAATCAGTCCCACTGTAGCATAACTCTCCAGAGAGAAGAGATTAAACTGCCTGATACTTAAGTTAAAAAAAAAAAAGTAGCAAAATATTTCCAGTTCCGGGAACTGAATTTCATTCCTAATGTAAATATAGAAACCTCTGGAGAAGAGGATCATACTTGGAAGAGGGAAGGAAAGCAAAGGGAACAGTAGGAAAGGATTTCACTACCAAGCTCCATAGCTTAATAGTAGGAAACAGCCCAAATAGAGAAATCAACCACTTCTTTAATAGTGGTTATCTCAATCAGAAAACTGAGTTTTATCTTGACTTATTCTTCTCCCCGAATCCCAACATTGCCCCAATCACCAAATCCTAGTGGTTTTATCCACTAGATATTTTAAATTGGAGTATACTTGACATTTAACATTGTGTAAGTTTAAGGTGTACAACATGTTAATTGCAGTGTGATTACCACCTTGGCACTAACACACACCTCCATTGCATCACATAATTATTTCATTTTGTGGTGAGAACATTTAAGACAGTCTCTTAGCAACTCTGAAGTTTGTGATACACTGTTTTTGACCATAATCAAATGCTAAATATGTCTAATCCTATCTATTTTCCCCTTTCCCAGTCTTCTAGTCCAAGCTATGTGTTTTTTGCCTCACCCATGGCATTGCCTCCTAATTGTTCTCTTTCCCCTCTGCCTCTCTCCAATTTGTTCTCTAGGTAGTTATCAGGATACTTGTAAAATACATGTTTGATCCCTTGTTTGCAAAGTTTAAGACTCCCCACTGTGCATCATTACAGCAAATATCTACTGTAAGACAGATAATAAGAGAATAGAAATGAAGAAGGAAAGACAGACACCTCTTAGAGAGGACTTGCTATAAAATGGAGCAGAAGGCTGATGGACAGACTGAGAGCAAAGTGAGGTCTAATCATATTTTCTTTTTCTCTAAGATGAGATAATATGTGTAGGCTGATTAGATAGTAATATTGAGGAAGAAATTGACATGTTGGAGGGACAGCATAATCATTCCAGGAGCAACATTTTTGAGAATATGATTTGGAGCCTGTGAGGGCAGGCATGGACATGAGCATTGTGTGCTGGAAAAGGTTTACTTCTCTGGACATCTTTTAAAAATGACGTTTTCGATGAGGGTGTTTTGGCAAGGCAAAAGGAAATTTACTAAAAAAAAAAAAAAAAACAACAACTGATCTGTATATTTAACATTGAACATGGCCGCTGTAGGATATGGAGAGTTTTTCACCATTATATATTCCATTTCCCCACATTCCTATTCCTTTTGATGAATTTAATGTTGTTTTCTTCATATAGCCAGCTCCAGAGGCATCAAGCATGGCCCTCCATGCCCTGCTTTCCCTTATTTGCCTGGAGAGTCTGTTTACACCACGCAGGCAGGCCATTCCATGCAGCCTTCCTAACCTCATGTTAGGACATGTGAATAGGATCCTCAAATCAAGCTGGGTAAACATCTCCTTTAGTAACTTGTCTTTTGGCCACAAGTCCCAAACTGACATTCTTAGAGGCCCATGGACTTTCTTTTTTCCCCAATGCAGTGTTTTGAAAGCACTATTTTTGGATTAGATGGCAGCATTTAAAAAATGAGAATTTCACACAAAAATAATTCAATAATATTCAAATAATTCAACAATGGCATTCTTGAAAAATGGAAGATGGGCATCACTGGGGCTACATTCCCATGTGAGGACAGCCGCCTGGAGCAAGCGAGGGTTCCTTGTCTGTTTTTACCCCAGCTCACCCACTTCATGGTTTACCATCACGGTCTCCGTGGTCAGATACAGAGCATTGAGTTTATGACCACTGCTTCAGGCCCTACAGGCTGGAACTGTGACAAGTTTGCCTACTGCATCCTGGCAAACCAGTGCAGTGCCAAACGGATAGTAGGTCCTCAGTCTCTGTTCTGAATTGAGCTTCCCAGGCTCCTCAATGCCATCTTGCACATCTGCAGACTCTACAGACACAGTCCTTCTGTTCTTGAACGGGCCGTGCCTACGTGTGCCTGCTCAGTTGTGTCCAACTCTCTGTGACCCCATGGACTGTAGCCCATCAGCCTCCTCTGTCCATGGGATTTCCCAGGCGTGAACTGGAGTCAGTTGCCATTTCCTTCTCCTGAATGGGCCCTATCTATCCCCAAAGCCCAGATCCTTATATCTGCTCTCATTCCCTCTGCTTGTGATGCCACTCCACCTGCGTACTTCATCCTTCACATCTCAGCTTAGGTGTCCCTCTCTCTGGAAACCTTCCCCAACCCTTCAGGTTAAAACAGATCCCACTGTAATACACTTTCAGAGTATTCTAGACTTTTTCATTGCCCTTATCAGTTAGTTACTTAGATTTGCATGGTTGCTTAATGTCTCCTTGCCTCACTCGACTATAAAGATCCACGAGGGCAGGATCAGTGTTGCCGTGCTAGCTCTAGCATCCACCAGGCCTCATCTGGTGCCAGATGAAACTCTCAAGGTCTGTGTGAATAAATGAATGCTTCCAGGAAATAGGCCTTAAGGAAAGCAGAAGCCAGTATGTAGAGGTGTGGATGTCTGTCTTATTCTGTGGAGCATTGTGAGTGTCTTGTCCTCAACACTCTAAACTGCTCAGAGTATAGATTCCTCTTGTCTGAGATTATGAGTGGCCTAAGGGCAGGGGCCTCTTGTTCCCTTTTTATCTTCTGTACCTGATACAGAATTCCAAAAATGTATACTGAGTGACCAAACTAATCAGCATAGATTTCTTTTTAAGATGAGGATGGTGGCTTCTCTGCTTATTAACTTATTCATTACACTCTTTCACTACCTCAGATTGGGCTCTATTCCAGAGCAAAAGTGTAGCAGCAGTGCCCACCACAAATGATCCTGATGGTGGTTGCAGGATGACCTAGCAGCTCTGGTCATCAAGTTTCTGTTGGTGCATGGCCTATTTGCTGAGTTTTCGAGGCATTTTATAAGCATCATTAAGCTTATCATGTCCAATAATTGTAAAAGTAGGGAAAGCATTGAATGTGCAATTGGAGAGACTTATGATAATGATGGAAATTAAAGTGAAACAGTTTTACAGGAGTAGGTGCCTACTGGGTGTCTGTGGAATGTTTGACCCCAGGTAAATTTGTTGTTTTCCAACAGGAAAAATGTCTTATCAACATGGGATTTAAAACTATAGATCATGGAAAGTTCTGTGTTCACACATGCCTCCTCCTCAGTGAGCCAGGGCACATAATTGACCAGAAAGCTCACTGGGATTAATTAGCAGTGGTATGTGAAGAGCTTGGTTCAGGCTTGGAGCATGGAGGATGACTTTCCAGAGAGGCCAGATCCTAGATTCATAATTCAGACACTTCAGGGGGATCTCCTTGCTTGCCTAGTGTAATCGTTGGGGCTCTTGGCTCAGACCAGGATGGGCATTGTGTGTCCAGCTGCTGCCAGCAGAGGGCAGCAGTACGCTGTGTGTGTTCAATTTGCATTCCAGATTAGCAAATCCCCATGGACTGACAAAGAGGGAAAGTGGGTGTCCCAGGACTACTCTTGCTGCTTTTCTCTGGGTGATAACACTGGCCCCACGCCATTGCACACACAGACCTTTTTACATTATGTTGGACTTGGGCTCATCCAAAATAGAGAAATGAATACACAACTAGGAGCTGCCATCACAGACAAGAAGTAACTTTAATTAAATATTGTGAAAGTTGAAAAGTTTTTACAGCTTGAATGTTTGCAAAAAAAAAATTATAATAATCTCTACAGTAGTTAGGTTCTCTAACGATTGAACTGTACAGTGTGTGTCTATTCCAAAAGTCTGATAGGAAGGTGAAAGGTTAGATTTAGAGATGACTTCGTTAAGCTGCATCCTAGTACAATGTGAAGCCAGGGTGTGTTATGCAATCCAGTCATCCAGAAGCTGTATTTTTCCCCCCAAACTGAAATCTTAGTTGAATTCTCTATTTTGTTTTCTTCTTAAAGCCATATTCTGTATTTAGGGGAACATCTTTTATTTGTAAAAGTTCCATGTAGAAGAGAGAGGGTCAGAGGGCCAGAATGTCTTTTCATCTAATCAATGTAAATAGAGGCAACAAAACACAAATTATACACATTTTAAAGGCTCTTTGGACTTTCAAGAGAAGTTCTAACCACTACAATGGCTGACAATGGGTGGCGTCTGTCGCCAGGGTCTGAGCCGGACACCTCACCGGCTGACCCAGGGTCCTTCGCAAACAGTTAAGGGGCTCACCAGACAAAATATGGCTTTAAATTGTACACATCTTCAGGCCAGCACTTACCACACGAATTCAGACAACCTTTCTGAGTACCGAGAAGCAATGTGTCCACTTTGCTTACATTTTCCAGTTTTATTATTATTATTTATCATTATTATTTCTCACCAAGAAAAATCAGCTTTCTTCCCCTCCCTTCCCTCCCGCAACACCCCTCCCCCACCCTCCCCAACCCATAAAAATCGCACTCTGACAGTCTAGTGAAAACCATTGCAAAATCCATATGGGGGCATGCACAGTTGCAGCATTGTTGTAAATTTTCTTGCTCTACTAGAAAAAGTTACATTATCTTAAGGTAACAAAACAGTTCTTTTGTGCTTTTCCATTTCTTTTTTTTTTTTTTTTTTTTTTTTTTTCTTTTTTTTTTTTTCTTAGAATGTTAGTGATGACTGACAGTTCTGGTGCACAGTTACAATGTACAAGTGAAATGAATATGATTTGCATTGTTAAGGCATCCAATCTGCTGGTTTATATTTATGTGAAAGACAGAGGAAATATACAAGCAGACTTAGGAAAGAAAGTATGTTCATTGATTTCTATGAAGTTTCTCCCTGGAATTTAATGCACAAAATGCGTCACTCCAAAGGGAGAGGTTCCATGCATATTAATAGAGTAAAACAGCATTAGGGTTTTCTTCTGTAAGCTTCCAAAGCAAAGGATACATTTTTGTTTAATCTACGGAACTAAATGCTACAAGAATAATATGCTACTATTTTTTTTGCCATAAACTGGAAAAAACTTAACTTACAAATAATACAAAAATAGACAATGGCTTTTGGGTGAAAATTAAAAAAAATGAAGCATGGTTTAAAACAATACTAAAAATAACTATAAATGAAATGTTTAAAAATCACATTGAAACAGCTAACTACAGGTGACCAAACAAATACGCACTTTTCACATAGCAAACATACACAATAAAATAAACTGGGAGTCAGAGGAAAAGGAGGAAGGGGAAAGCAATGTACAAATTCCAAAGATAAATACATTATTTATATGGATATCTTACAAAATCCCCTTTAAAACAAAAAGCCTTTTAATTAATTTTGCAAGTATGTGCAAGCTAAAGGTAGTGAGCTTTTTTTTTCCTTTGCAAAATATGCAGTAAAATCTTTTTTATGATATTGAAAAACTGTCTTAAGACATTAAAATGTATAAATAGAACAACAACTTTGGCAAAAAATCACAAAAAATCTACAGTATTTATAACTACATACAAAAACACAACGGCAAAGAAAAAAATATCAGGCAAATGCATCCTCGGAGCTTTGCTGCATCTTCGCCATTAACTTCTATTGTAAGAACACTTCCCAGATAATGAGAGCAAAAATTCCCATCAAACAGAAAACTGTGTTTTGAGGTCTCAACCTTCTCCTTTCTCCCAGTTTCCTTTTATTCTTGATTCCAAAGCACTTAACCCGTTGTCTCAGTCTACTATGTTACAAATAGTAAGGGTCGACCGATAGAGGCGCTATCTCAAATGGGAAATCTGAAAGACCTGCTGTGTTGGAGGATTGGGATGAAGTCAGCATTTAGGATGAGTAAACTTTAACCTTGTAAATGGCGGCATGTTACTGGGATTTTGGCTTGATAACTAAGGGGAGGGAATGATTTGGAATTCTGTGCCTGACCCTGTTCCATGCAGTCTCAAAGGAGATTATCACACAGTGTGTGTGCCTCCAAGCTCTCGAGAGGCCATTGGCTTCAGAAGAAGTTGATGTAAGCAAGAGAGAGAGTGCTATCAGGTTTAAATATGCAGTTTTAACATCTGTCTAGAGGCACTGGATTTTTGAGTAGAAGGGGAAAATGTGATCACTTACATCACTGGTTAACTTTCCAGGCTGCATTTACTTACACAGTTACTTAAGACAACAATGCGAAAGGGAAAAATAAGCTTGCACTGCTAAGGGGTGGCATGTTAGATACTGGAAATGCACTGTCCGAGTAACTACCACTTGATATGCTTTAAGGCGCAGAAGCCGACCCTTAGTTTCCTAAAAAATCTAACTGGCATTCCTATTCTGTCCCATACAAGCTTTTTTTTTTTTTTCTTTTTTTTTTTTTCTAACTTTTTTGTAAATATCACCACTTCATTCTCCTTTTACACAGCTTTAAAAACATCATAAATTAAAACATGGAGCCTTATTTATAGTGTCCCTTGTATACAGCTTTATGGTTTATAAAAGACAAGTAATTGCAGAGTTAAGCTTAAAAAAAAAAAAAAAGAAAGAAAAAGTGGATTTGCTTTTATCAACACAGAATAAATATATCCCCCCAAGGACATGGGAGGTACAACTGTAACCAACACCCTGCGTTAGCAGATCCCTTCCAATTTCAGTATTTGCAAGGTCGGCGATATTGTTTGTTTAAAAATCTGCAGTTATTGTGATTCCTCTTAAAAAGGCCTGAGTTAAAAGTTCCACTCTGGGTCTTGTATCATCAGATAACTCTCTGTAGCAGAATCCAACCTCTTCATTAATAAAATTCTTCAAGGCAATTCTTTCACATGGGAGGAACAATCATGCCAGATATTGCTGTGGAAAGAGAAGACAAGAGTCAGTGGCTTTTGTGTCCAAACTTCTACTGAAAGAGAAAAAAGATGAGTGAAAAAAAACACCCACACACCACTATGTTCGTTGAATATTAGCCACAAATGAGCTTCCTCATCAGCCCTGGAATTTTTACTTACAAAATATACATGTACTTTATTAAGAATGTAGTGTTATCAGTGAGTGTATGTGTCTTTAACAGACGATCCTAAACGTCCCTCCAAATCTGATTTCAATTTTAAGACATAACTGGCAAGTCAGAGTTTGAATACTGCTGGGAAAATTAGAGCCCCATCATTTGCAAAAGAGTGGGAATTTTCAATTTGTCACTCTCTTTTCCCCTTGCTTTCACTTCCAAAATATAAAATGAAAAACTGGTTCACCGTAACAGCCAGCAATTGCTACAAAAAAACCGTGGCTCTGCCTGTGTCTGTCCTGTATTAGCATGAGAGCGGAGCACAGAGGACCAGAGTGGCGATTTGAGTATCTCCACTTTGGTCCTCAGGCCTGGGGTGAGAAGCAGCCAGCTCCCGGAGATGTCATTCCCTGGGGGATGAGGAGAGAGGGTGTCCCCTATACCTCTGCTGCAGTCAAGGTTTCTGCAATGGTCTCACCATGTCTCTAGAAAACTTTACCCTAGGAAAGCTGAAGGAGATCCTAGGCAAAGGGAAAGCTGTATGGGAGAATTAAAAATCTTGCAAAGCATTGTTAGGACGCCTCACACAGTTGTATTAAAAGGGCATGGAATCCCACAGGCCCACATTCCACCTCTTTTCCGTTTGCTGAGTAAGTCTCCCAGAGGTACTTGCTTGCTTGCTTGCTTGCATGCTCAGTCGTGTCTGACTCTTTGTGACTGGGGCCCACCAGGTTCCACTGTCCATGGGATTTTCCTGGCAAGAATACTGGAGTGGGTCGCCAACTCTTTCTCCACCCAGAGTTATTTACTTGTCTCCATGAACCTCTCTGCCTCGTCGGCTAGGAATGGGGTGTATTTGCTAGTGCCATGATACTGATAGAGTTGTGGGAGATTTAAATGTAACGACCAATATGAAGTGCTTAGTCCTGATAAGCTCCTCGTGAAGACCTCATTGAGTTGGGCTCCTATTAACTTCTGCTGCTAACTTAGCTGTGTGACCTAGTGCAAACTGCTAAACTGTTCTGGGCTGTGTTTTCCTTATATCAACTAGGTACTGTCCAACATGGAACACTTCACTTGATGGGTATAAGGAATAAAGGGACAAGTGCAGAGTTCAGGATGGCAACTTTGAAATATGTGGAGATGAGAGCAGTGCTTACATTAGAAGCAAGAGGCAGCCATCTTTGGCTCTCAGTGATGGCTTAGCATCCTGTCAGGCGGAGAAAGGAAGTCATTGCTTTCTTTTTGTTGGCAATTCTAAATTTAAATTAATGTCCTTGTCAGTGGTGACTGCATCTAGGAAGTGACCCTCTAAATTTCCCAGCTCTCATGTCTGCAAGAATGGGCTTTTTTAAAGCGAGCCCCAAAGCCTTCAGTAGACACGTGAAGGCCAGGTGAGGCTCTGAGCGCTGTGGGCCCCACAAGCCTCTGCTTCCCCTCCCCCACCCCCTGACATTTTCGATTCAATTTTTAAAAAAACATTTTGCCAAACACTTTTTCCGTTAATTTTTAAACACATCTGTATTCACAAGGAAATTTAATCCACATGTTTCTGATTCATTTACACGTAAATCATCCAAATGTTGTTTTGCAAGAGCCATTCTGCAGTCCAAAAGCTCCTAGAGTCTTTTTTGTAAGTCCTCATAAGCCATTTTTCTTAGAAACAGGAAGTGTCTCTTGCCAAATGCAGGCCAATTTAAACTCCCAACGATTTGGGATCCATTGGAAATGCAGTGCGCCCCTAAGATGCAAGTGAGCCCTAGATTTCGACTGACACAGGAAGCTGGGTATTTCAATCCAAGCCTTGAGAATTCAAGATGCTGTAGCTCCAAAGGCAAGCAGGATGGACTGGGAAAGAGGGTCTTTGCAGAGTGAGAGCTCAGCATGGTGCTGCCTCCCTAAGGATCTTTTCTTCCAGGCTGAAGGTAGGTCCAGGCACCTTTGGCAGACCTTCCCAAGGGAGTGCTAAGGCCTCTGGCAAAACAAGTGTCTCCTTATGCCAAAATCTAGCCTGTGTGCCTAGCAGTCTCCTAGAGCAGAGCCTGATCACCAGGCAGTTTCCATATGATACAAAGCAAAAGGGAAAATGGACAAAATTCCTGCTAATTTGGGTTGGTGGACCCGGTCGAAATTTATCAATGGGGCCCTAAAAACATCAGGATTTTTTTTTTTAATTCTAGATGACCAGAATTTAAAAAAAAAAAAAAAAAAACCTACTCAGTGTTCTGATACCTGAATAATGTGTTAAATCAATAAGATGAAACTTCTATTACGGCCACATTAAAAGCTATAAAGCAAAGCTAACTAACATGCTGCCAGTCCAGAGCTAACAGTGTTTCTTAATCTGGGACACAGGGGTTAAAAACTCCAGCACGTCAAGAGCCCAGGCTGGCATCCTCAGTGAGCCAGGTTCCCGCTGTGGGGACTGAGGTGGCTCGGCCAGAGTCAGGCCTTCTGTCGCGTGAGTGGCACTCACTGCTGCCACGTGAGAATGCCTCCACAGAGCCACCACGTGTTCCAAACTACTTCCAGAGAAGGTGGAGAGGGGGATTCTCTAAAACGTAAAATAGCCCCATTTAGATATGGTAGCAAAAAGTTAAAATCAAAGCCAAATAAACAAGCATACAGTCTGGGGGTGTCTAGGGGTGGCTGTGGTCTGTCCCCACTTTCCTCCTTCTCTGTTGGCCCTCAGACTCCTCTGAGGGGGGTCTAATGGAAGCCAGGGAACCTCTGTACAAGAAGAAGGCTCGGAGATGCTTACACCCAGAATTTTGCACATAACATCAGGGGGTTACTGCTCCCTAAATCTCTTCCATCACTTCCTAAACTCCAGACGCAGAACCCTTATTGATGAGTAAATTTGGGGCAAGGAGTCCCATTTGTGGCCTCTGGGTTTAAGCACTCTAAAGAGGCCTTTTAATAAAGAAACCTCATTGCATGACTGCGGGGAAGCTCCCGGGATGTTAGAAGCTGTTTTTCTTGTGTCTGTGCCGTAATCCTCAAGATTACTTATGTGGGTGAGATGGATGGGTGTTAGAGGCTTAGAATGTTCCAGAAATGCTGCTGGCACACAAACTTGCCCAAGTGGGGCCCATGAAGATTTCCATGAGGACACGACACGCCCCCACTCTCAGAGAGTAACGTGTGCCAGGGCATCACAAGACCAAAGTGGCTCTGCCTTCCCCCTGGCAGCTGGGTGATCACATTCCCTGACAGAAGCTCAGAAAACTACTGGCTTCAGAGGCAATGCATTTTTTGACTGGATAAGAACAAAGATAAAATGGAAAGTTTTGCTGAGCTGGGAGAAATCTGGAGTGAGAGGGTGGAATGTGATCTTCCTCAAACCACCACATGTGTAAGGATGCGGAGCTAATTGGGAATAGGATGGGGACGAGCTTGCACAAACTCAACATGTGCGTCAAGCAGAAGACAATTCCAGGAGATGTGCTCCCAGACTGTGGAGAGCTGGGTGGGGCCGGCTAGCCTGTGCTCCAGCGAGGTGGGGAAAGGGGAGAAAAGCACTATGTGGGTACGATTTCTGTGAAATTACTCTGGCCTTTTGTTTTTAATTCTTCACTGCGGAGACTGTCCGGAACATAGGGTTTAAAATCCCCACCTTTGGGGCAGGTCCAGTGACATGGTGACAGCATTCTGGGGGCTGCCTATCTCTTAATGAAATCCTTTGGGGCCCGAATTAGATAGAATACATGCTTCAGGGGCCCAGCTTTAGGAGAAGGGAAAGCATGTCTCCAGGACTATAACTGAACATAAGAGGTAACTCAAGTCTTGGCCTCTGATAACAGACACACTTGAGGAGTCTGAGATCAAGACTGACCGATGACATCTTGATAAGAATGGAAGGAGATTTCTCTGTGTTGTTATCTTTAAATCCAAAATATGTCTAAATTTTACATAGTTTTTCATAGGATATTCACTGGTCTTAATGGGCCAATAAGTGCAGAGAACTAAGAGGAGACTCTCTGTTTAGCTGCAGGGTGTCTTGGAGCCTTTAGTTAAACTTGCATGCATTGTGACTCCAAGAGAGTAAGTGCCATTTTCGAGGTTTGTTTTACCATAACAATTTCTTTCTTTTTTTAAAACAGAACATCTTATGAGACTCCAGAAATAATGAGATAGATAAGAGTTTGTCCTACAGATATCTCAGACAAATGGTGGACTGTCAAAGGTTTTACCTACCTGGGAGAGAAAACCAACTGGAGTCACAGGAGAAACTGAAAATTCTAAAATATAAGAATGGCACTCTGGACTCCCAGGTAAGGCCTTCCTTGTTACCCTTTCTCCCTGCCTCTTGGTACCTGTGCTCTAGGAGGGTACATGGCTTAGTGGCTACCACACAGGGCTCTGGCTCAGGTTACCTTAATCCTTCTGCTTAAAATGCCTCCCCCCTCACCTCATCTCCCTGGGCCTGAATCATACTTGCCCCTCATCCAAGGTCCAGTTCAAAGTCAACCTTCTCCACGAGGCTGGTCTGAATTCTCCCTAATCTTTCCCTCATTTGAACTTCCACAGCTGGTTGCCCAGTGGCTTGAATATGACCATTTAGTTTAACATAGGGGCTTATACTGGGGCTTTCCTGGTGGCTCAGACGGTAAAGTACCCACCTGCAATGCAGCAGTTGTAGGAGACACAAGTTCAGTCCCTGGGTTGGTAAGACCCCCTGGAGGAGGGCATGGCAACCCACTCCACTGTTCTTGCCAGGAGAATCCCATGGACAGAGGAGCCTGGTGGGCTACAGTCCATGGGGTTGTAGAGAATCCAGACACGACAGAGCAACTAACACTTTCACACTTACATAATAGTCAGTTGGGCTGGGACTTAACCCCAGGCTCCCCTGATGTGCTAGTCCTATAACTCTGGATGAGCCTTCTCTGCTCTGTCTCAGTTTCTGCATGTTTATAATGGGGACAATAAACAGCCTCTATCTAAGGCTGGTTGGGAGGAACACATGAGACAGTGAAGAAGACAGGCTGGGAAGAAGCCCTCCCACATTAATGGCTCTGACCATTGTCATCACCATCATGTGAGACCACAATGTGTATCTGTTGGGGAATAAATGTGTGCTGTCACCAGAGGAGGCTGAGAAAGGGCTGCTAAGGAAATGGATCTCTAAGGAGTTGGTTAAAAAACAACAACAAAAGAATGATGGACAATTAGCAGAGTGGTAGTTAGAGGTAAATAGACCTTTAAAACACTTAAACAGCCTAACTGTGTCACCTCTAATCTTGCTTATATGGTCAATTTGCTTAACCAACTCTTCGTTTGTCACTTGCCCTGTCTTAATGATCACAATTCTGAACAAGGTGGGTCCAAATGAAACAGCTGTTACTGTAACAATGACAAGGAGGAGGAGAATACCACACTTCAGAGATTCTCATCCTCAATTCTCTAGCCTACCTACGTCTTTTTAAAATTTTTAATAGAAGTGGAATTTAGAAAGCTGAAGATGAAGTAATTCTTAGGTTTCGGGTCTAGGAGCCCACTGTCAGAATATTACTTTTCCCAAGCCAAGGCCCCCAGCAAGAGACCCCTGAAAACAGTGGTGCACGGTGCCCACATCTGCAGGGAAAGCATGCAGAGGACAGACGTGCAGCCCCAGGTGGGTGGGCCCTGCCTGGTGAGTGGACAGTGGGAGTAAAGTGGGCGGGGAGGAGAAGAGCTTCCTGGAAGTTGGTGTCAGTTACTGTGACTTTAATTTCTCTCCTCATACCTCCTCTGCTGCCATCACCCCGAAACTAAGGACCTTTGGTGCATAACAGAATTGGTAACACAAAAACCACCAGGACCCACGCTCAACTAGAAGGGAAGAGCAGTATCATCCACAACAGCAAGCCGAGCACAAGTGTGCCCAGAGTTATATGCCCCAGAGCCTCCCGCTATGCACTAGGCAGGGGTGGAGAGGCTGCAGGTCAGAAGCGGGAGGCAGGCTCTGTACTTTTGGGATCTGTGCAGACTGGGTTAGAAACACTCTAGGGGTGACAAATGCACACACTTTCTATGTGGCCCTGTCTTGATGCCATCTCATCATTATTTAAGTATACACACACACACATATACACACCTTACACCACCAGAAGTTCCCTTAATCCAGGAGGTTCTAAAATTCGGGCTGAGTTCCTCCTCTCAGACCCTTCCTATTCCCTCCTTGATCCACACGGCATGAAAAGACCTTTGGCCTCACTGAAGGGCTGCCCACTTCAGTCAGTGACCCTTCAAGAGCCATGGGCCTTTTCTTCTCACATGCCACCCGCTCCATGGCTGATTACAAACCCCATCACACCTCCTTCCTGACGTCAAATCTATGCTTAACAAGGGATATGATTGGCAGCTTAGGAATGGTAGATTTCTGCTTTCCATACGTTTTTATCCTTATTTAAACCCATTATAAGTTATGTTCACTTAGGCATTACATGCTCAGTTTGCCAGCTGGAGGTGTAGTCAGGGTGATAGAGCATTATTTTTAGCTGAAAAAGATACTTGCATGAGTGGGTGGCTCCCCTTTTGAGGGGTGGGCATTTCCTATCACAAACAATATTGCCTGAAATGTTATTCCAGAGCCTGAGTATCTTCCTCTTCCCTCTAAGAAGATGGCTTTACTGGGGGATGTTTCAGGGATGGGCATGGGCACTCACCTTGCCCGTGCTGGACAGACTGGCCAGCAGGTCTCTAAGCAGTGTTCGGCAGAGCCCTTCTGGAGTCAGAAAGGCACAGGCAGGAGGAGCTCAGGTTCAGGGGTCACACAGAGGGGGTTCAGTTTTGGCTCCGTCATTACTAGATACAGGACCCTGAGCAAACTGGGCCTTCGTTTCCCCATCTATATAACAGGAATAGTACTGCCCTTATGGAGTCTTCGAGAGAATGGATGTAAGTTACATCAGTACAAAGTACGTGTATAGACGTATAAAGAAACAGACAATAAGAAACAAGACTGCCTTCTTGACTGCTCTCGACCTCCATGGCTGAGCTCTGTCAGTGAAGATGGGCAAGCCGGCCACTGAAAGGAAGGTTCTGTGGGGCACTGGGTTGGGGCACAGACCCTGAAGGTTTATTTTCAGCCCCTCTGTTTCTGCCTACGCCTCTGGGCAAGTGTTTTCTCTAGTGATGCCTCAGTTTTACCCTCTGTACAAGGGAGACCATAATTGTCCTTGTGTTTCATCAGGAAGTTGTGAGCATTAAATAAGATAAAGCAGGCGCAGTGCTTAGCACTGGTCAGTGCTCAAAGAATGGCAACTGATGATTTTATTGATCTTACTTCCCTGCCAGCTGCCTTAGGAATCCTGGATGCATCCTGTTTACCCACTCTGAGTAGTATAGTGCTTGGAAGATAGAGCAGGAGATAGAACTTTGGAGCCTGAGTTTGAAGCCAGCCTCTGCCACCTACCATTGTCTCCAAGTCAAGCCATTCCCTCACCTCACTAGTCTTTTGCTTTCTCGCCTATAAAATCTGAGTACCGATCCCACAGTCCCACTATGGGAAAGGAAGGAGGCCGTGCAGCTCAATACCCCATCTCAGTGCCAGCACTTAAGGAGAAGGTAAGAAACGGTAGACCCGTTTTAAAAGGTTCCTTTTTTCTCAATGAATAGAAAGGTCCCCTAAAATCTTGGTGACTCTTATTTTCCAGATTCCATGAGGCGGAGGAAATCAAACAATTTTAGTACGAACCAGGGTCCTCCAGTGGCACTTTGGGCTTTCTGGTTCCCAGTAGTAGTAAACCTTGGGTGTTTGGTCTAAGATGGTGTAACCTCAGGGCCCTGACTGGGCCGTCACACCCCCTCCCCGTGATCAGCCCCACACGTGTTCATGCTGACACAGGCAACAGGAAGGGAACCTACTTCAGGAGAGGGCCAGTCCCGGGAGAGACCCTGCAATGGAGAACTTGCTAGAGTCCACAAAAGACTGATCTGATTATGGCGACCACAGGGAATGAGAGAGGAAAGAGATACGACGACATTAGTAAGTGGCGACAGTATTTCTCAAGGAAATCTAGGGCCTGAGCAGAACTGCTGGAGTTGGAAGAACTGCTCAGCCAACTCCAGCAGAGATGGGATATGGCGGGCCTGCGGCCAGGTCTGACAAGGGCGAACACACAGGAACAGAAGAGCTGGGGGCAGACAGGGGCAGGCAAGCCCAAGGCTGAGCCCTGAGCAGCAGCGCGTCTGCTGCAGGCCCTGGGAAGGTGAGTCAGGGCATCTGGTCGGCCTCGGGTGGGGCCTGGGGCTTACCTTGCAGACTGTTCCCGTTGGTGCTGGTGCAGGTGGGAGGTGGGGAGGTCTGGGGTCTGACGACAGGCGCAAAAGCACTCTTCTGTTTCACGGCGGAGACCATGTTGGCTGGTGAGAAGGAGAAGATGCCGGAGGAGCTGCTGCAATTGGAGGGGAGGCTTGTGGAGGAGGCCATGGTGGGGCTGGATGGCACGACTAAGGGGCAAGGGGAAAAGAAAAATCAGCGCTTCACCTGGCATCCCGACACACAGCCTCTCAGCTCCACCCTGAAGCCCACCCCACTCAGGCCACTCTTCTAGCACGAGCCTTCCCTGAACTCTCAGGGTCTTGTCAGCTTTCATCATTTGGTACCTGGCACGTGTTTCCTTTTGTTGGTGGTGACCGTGATCTTCTGTGTGTTTATTGTAGGCCGACTATGTGCCAGGCAGCATGCTAGAGCATCTCAGGCCAGGAGGCGAGAGTGTTCTTACAAAGGGAATAGTATCACATAATAGCTTCAGCGGTAAGTATGGCCCACTCTGGGGAGTCGGGGAAGGGAAACCAAAGAAGGTTTCATGGAGGAGCTGTCAAAGGAAGTATTTCAGGTAGGGCCTATACTGAGGTTCTAGCAAAGGGTCTGGGGATACAAGAGACAGGAGGTGGCCAGACGGAGAAGGTGTGGTCACTAGTGGAAGGAGAGGTATGAGGAAGAAGAGTGAGTTGAAGGGAATGCCAGGATTCCAATTTAAGGCACTAATGAATGGATGGCAGTATGTGTGTCCGTTGTCTCCCCATGAAGCTACTACAGCTTCCCGAAGTGTACGTGTATGAGTGTCAGTCATGTCTGACTCTTCAAGACCCCATGGGCTGTAGCCCACCATGCTCCTCTGCCCATGGGGATTTCCCAGGCAAGAAGAGGCCATTTCCTCCTCCATGGGATCTTCCCGATGCAGGGATTGAACTGGAATCTTGAGTCACCTGCATTGGCAGGTGGAGTCTTTACCACTGAGCCACCTGGGAAGCCCTCTTGAAGGATATGACTATATCTCCATGTTCCACAACACAGATAGAGGTAGGTAGAAGGCCAGATGGATAAATAATCCACCACGTGCTTTCTGAGTGACTAATGAGGGACGACTAGTCAAAGTTCCAAATCCTTTCTACCCCCTGCAGAACTGTACAGAGATGCATACGTGTGAGCTAATAAGCAGCAGGATCGGAGCTTTATGTAAATACAGTCTGGGAGTGGTGGGGATGTGGATTATCAATGACAGGAGAGCTCTAGTGACTCAGAGAGAGAGACAACCTAGCTGCTTGGGGATATGAAAGACGGTGAGTGATGCAGGTCCTCTCCACCTGGCCTTTCATCTTTCACTAGTTGCTAGTCATCTCAGGTCACTTTAGGAAATAGATATTGTACACACGAAAGCCCTCTACACTCAGGACTTAGGGCCATCACACACCCACCTTCCATTTCCTCTGTACCCCAGGGAAAAGTATGAGTCCTGTCCGATGATTTTCAGGCACTTAATTCAAATTCTAGGTACTTCCTCCTCACTGTATTATTTTCCACATTATGTAATAAACATTCTATATTGCTTTGTCACCTGCAGGAATCATCACATCTTTTCCATCTATGTCAGTAGCCAAGCAAGCTTAAGTTGGGACCTATTACATCCTTTTTACACCTGAGCAAACCAAGCGAGTTGAGACTCAGAAAACAGTCCAGTGACTTGCACCAGTGAGTGAACTCAAAGGTGAGGCCCGGAACCACACCCCAGTGCCAGGCTCTGTCTAAGAGGCTGCCCTGCAAAGCAAACAGATCACCAGGGGACAGGCCCCTTCCCAGGAGCACACCACAGTCCAAATCTCTGAGTAAGTGGCCTCCCCCTTAACCTCCTGGCTTTGGAAACTTAGGGAAGAGCTTATCAAGTCAGTCACAGACAGCAGTTGCCATCAGGGGGAATGACCTCTTCTAATCAGCCCTCAGCACTACACAACCCAAACGCACTGGATGTTTTATGGAGCAGAACAGGGAGCTGCCATCCTCAGGATCTTCACAAACATTTTCTAAACTGTACTTTTTCTTTTAATGAGACCAGCATTTTTATACATCTCTTAGGATTTGTAAATGTGAAAATGCGCTCAATAATAACACCCATTTAAATTGCAAAACTCCTGCACTGGAGGTTTGATTTTTAAATATTCGTAGACTTGAAATCCTGCTGGTTCACTGAGGAAGGCAATTAATCTCGTTGGCAAATGCGATCATTATGTGTATTTAGAGGTGGGGAGTTTGAGGGGGGCCTTAACAGAGGAAGGGGTGAAATATAGTCAAGCAGTTCCATTTGTTTTAACATTATTAGTTATCAGCCACCACACCAGAAAGGGTGTTCACCAGTGGAATGTCTTATTTTATTTTTTATTCTGTTTGGAATTTTTCAACATGAGTGGTTTATGAATAATTAAATATTGTGGAGGCAAAAATTCCAATCAGCTGGGCTTTTTGTTTATTGTTTTATTTGCATTTATGCAGATAAAACCATCCCATCTGAGAGCCTATTTGAGAATTTAATACTATATTTGTGAGCGCTGAGGAAATCAATTAATGGAAATTAAATGTTGGAAGTTTCACAGTCTGACAGATGTAATCTCAGGCTCAGGTCGCTGCGTGTCTGCACAGGCTTAGGAAGACAGAGCAATCCAAGGCCCTAAATTGAATTGCTACCATATAGCAATTAGGTTATTGATTTAATTAAGAATGCCACCTTTTAATTTTCAGGTCATGATTGAAACCTTTTCTGATTGAGTAGAAACGAGAACACTGAAATGATAGATTTGTGAGGAACAATCTTTTGATGACTCAAAATCTAATGTGAAACTGGCCCCAAACATTGATGCTTCAGCAGACAGATGTAATATATGCAGATTATTAGGGAGAATTTTAAATGTACAACAAGCTGCTGATTCCAAACAGATCAAGTAGAAATAAAGAAATACAGAAGTTTAGCTCACACTGAGCCTACAAATTCAGCCGAAAGGTAAGTGGCACTAAGTATTACTTTCAAAAGTTAATTTCTTGCAAAGGCCAAGAATGATCTTTCCTCTTTCAACAGCCTAGCACACTCTGCATTTCCACTGTCAGAGAAAGCATCATTTTCAGTATTTTAAGCTGAGACTCTCATTTTTTAAAAAATCATACCATTCCTTCATTTAACAACACAGTTTCTATCAGCTCACAAAATTCTAAGAGCTTAGAATTATCATACACCAGAAAAGCCACCCACACTGCCCAAGATGAACTTGGTTTTCTATGTAAAAAATCCTCAGAGGGCAATCAAGAGACAGTGGAGACACAGCTCATGACATTTTGTATGTAAAGACGCCAGTTCCCTGAGGTTCTTTAGATGCAATCGCAACAGTGGACCGAAAAAAAAAAAAAATCCTTTAACCTCAGCTTCTTTAAGACAGGGACAAGGCACAGAAGAACAATTTCTTGTGTATGGTTTTTCATCATGCCAAATTTTTGGGAAAAATAAAGTGTGTTTTTTGGTTTGAATGTTTGGTTTTTTTCTTTGTACATATTAAACACAAAGGGGATAAAATCTAAACATTAAAAGAATAAAGGAGAGGGACTTCCCTGGTGGCCTAGTGGCTAAGACTATATGCTCCCAATGCAGGGGGCCCACGTTCGATCTCTGGTCAGGGAACTAGATCCTACATGCCCCAACTAACACCCAGTGCAGCCAATAAATAAATATCTTTGAAAATAAAATAAAAGATTTTGAGGTTTAAATAGTCATTACCATGCTAAACTACTAGCACCACTTAACATTATCATTGTATCATTAAGATTATTACTGAGATTTACTGACTGCATCTCCCATGGGCTGAGCATTAGGACAAGCTTATTACATGCATTCTTTTATCCAAGTCTCACAACAACTGTGTGGGAGGGAGAGTGGGTTCCTTCCCCATTTGCAGAGAAGAAAACTGAGGTTTAGAGAGGAGATGAACCTGCTCAGGGCCACCAGTCAGTGACTGGTAGAAGAGTCAGACCCAGCTCCATCTGACTGGAAGCTTGGGTTCTCACAATGACCTCACATCGCTACTCTGGTTGCAGGCAAGCTCTGCTAGAGAGCCAGGGGAGAATGATGAGCAAGGAGAGCAGAGATTCCTGCTGGAGACAGTGCTGCCTTGGGTCCCATCACCTGGGTCCACACCTGGGAGGGCGGGGCCCTCAGACAGGGCAGACCTGCACAGTGAGCCAACACAGCACAGCACCCAGGTTTTGAAGCAAAAAATGTGCAGAAACACAGGACACACATCTTTACTTACTGGCATAGGGTGAGTTGGCAGCTGAGCCGTTGAGGAATGTAGGGGAGCCGCCCAAATTGGACATGGCAGCAGTGCCGTATCCGTTCATACTCGTGGTGACCGAGTTATAGTTGGTCTGCTGCGGAGTGGTGCTCGGCACATACCCATGTGGTGACACACTGCTTGAGTTGCGGGTGAAACCTGCGAGGAGGGGGCGAAAGCAAGGATGAGGGTGGCATTCAGGTGGGTGGTGGGCCTGGGAGCTTGGGGGAAAGGAGATCTCTGTGTCTTGCCCCCTCACTACATCCCGAAGGGAAGGGGCCGAGTGATTCATGGGTGGGTTGGTGGTGCTGGCTCTGTGATTAAAATGGGAAGCGAGTGAAAGACACTTTTCTCAGGAGATCATAAATACTCAGTGGGCCCGTGAGAAGCGGCAGTGCAGGACCTATAAATTATCGTTTTGGAACAGAAATAAATCCCAATCCAAGAGATGTACCCTGGAGCTAACAGGTTCCTACTCCCTGGGTGAGGGTGATAGGCTCTGGCCCCTCCAGAACTTCAATTGCAACCCTCTTTGGGACCTGTCATTCATAGTTTACAGTGAAAAGTCAAAAGCAGAGATGGCTAAATGCATGGATCCTTTCTAGCTGCCCCACCCACACCAGATTACCAGACATGATGGCTAGAACCAAAAGTCTACAATAATATCTGATACACACAGACCTAGGAATCTCCATTTTTTGCTGGGGGGGGGGAAAGAATTGTAAGAAATAAACACTTTTGTGTCAAATAAATGGGGAGGGGTAGCTTGAGGTTGGGAAGGGGCAAGGAAATCAGCGGGGGTGGGGGTGGGGAAAAGAGTGGGCTCCTGACCCTGATTGGTGGCCTGCGACGCCTCGGAGACATTCACGGCCAGTTGTCCACTGAAGGAATTCACGCCCATCATTCCCGCATGGACCGAGGTGTTCGTGAGGGCCGGGAGCTGGCTATGGTTGCGAGGGACACTGTACAGAGCCTCTGCGATGTCAGCCGCTCTCTTCAGAATAATCTCCTGAAAAGTAACAGGAACATCCCGTTTAACTGCCCCAGTCACATTCCTGGGAGTACCACATCTCAAGTGTTTACTGCAGGCTGCGCTCAGGGCTTTCCATGATTAACTGCACTAACTGCTGCAACCTTCTTAACAAACCTGTGTGTTCAGTCTCATCATCATCAAGCCCATACCTCAGATGGGCCAACTGAGGCTTAGAGAGGCGAAGACCTCACTTAAGGACACTTAACCTCCTTAAGGACAGAGCCGGGCTGCATAACTCTGTGTGACTTTGACAGCCCATTAACTCAGCCAGTCCTCCATACTACCTCGCAGTATGGGGCTTCCCTTCCCCACCAGTAACACAGAAAACTCTGGGGTCACTCTCTCACACACACACCGGCACATGTGCCCTGAAACTCATCTCCCTGGATGAAGTTAAGGGAAGGTTTACAATGACAAGCTGTCTCCTTGAGTATTAGTAGGGCTGTGTCCCTTGGACACCGACCGATTCAAGTGACACAAGAAAGGAAGGATTATCTCAGACTTGTAGTTTCCTGAGCAAGTTGAATCAGAAACATGCAGTTGCTCTATGAAACAGAAGCAGACAATGTTCAGGCCTTGTTACACTTTTTAGGAGAAGAAATTAAGCCCCGCTTCTCCTCCTAAATTTTCTCGAAAACCTGAGAGGAATAAAATTGAGCACCAGTACCTCTCTTCTTCAATGATGAACTATATTCCCACAGGAGATTGCTTTTAAATAAAGTACCTTTTCTCGTAAGAAAAATTATTCCCTAGAAAAGGCAATAAAAGATTTACAAAAGAAGAGAGAAGAACTGAATGGCTTTGCAACATGTTAGGCCTGAACGACTTATACTCTGAACTCATGAAAGAGCTTTTATAATCTTCACGCTTTTTCATTCTAACAAGGACTCTGGGAGCTTCAGCTGAGTGTGGAAGGTTCGAGACCCAGCGGGCTCACCTGGTTGTTGTGTGGCATTCCATAGAGTGCTTCCACCAGATCTGCAGCCCTTTTGAGTATCACTTCCTGTCAAGGAGAAAAGCAGATACAGTCCTCTGGGTGAAGGCAGGATGTCATTATCTTTTCACATGATCACGTTCTACTTTCCCTCTCACCATCCTTTGCCAACACATTGCTTTAAAGGCAGTGGGTTTGGGGAACTCCAGAATGGTGTTAAATCACCAATTTATCCCTGTTCATATACACACTTAATCAAGTCAAAAGGTGAGCCTCATTGGTACTGCAAGATAAAATACATCACTCAATAGTCTGCCATAAGCACGATAAAGCACTCATATGTTTATTGCTGAATACAATTGCAAGGTCATTTACTAGATTACTACGATCGATGTCAGTTGGTGCATGTTATGAATCCCTAAGATGTGTTTATTTTGCACTTAATTGCTTATTCCAGGAACCATGACCTTATCAGACAGGTCATTTTCAAGAGATTTCCAATCAGTCTTCAGCTACTAAGAAGCATGTGGCATTAGACTCCTCTTGTCTATCTCCCGTGTGTGGCAGAGTCATGAGATCAGGGGGTGATGTGCTGTTTTGTCAGAGGTTCTTACAAAAGAATTCTCCTGCCCCCAGAAGCTCCCTCTGCACCAATTTTCATGACTGGCAGAGTCTGCTTCTTTTATAGCAATTCTTTGCTATTTCAGTGTTGTTTGTCATTTTCCCCAATTGCTCATTCATCCTCCTCCCAGGTGTCATGCTCTGCTGTTCACTCCAGTTGAAGAAAAAATGTCTCCTTTCATTTAGGTGGACTTCCATATTTAGCTAGCATGTGTGTTTCTAATAATATAGGGCATTCTACAAAAATATGTGTGGTGGTAATTTTTTTCACTCTAACCACAAGAAATTGTTCCTTTATTCAGCCCCAGTTTTCTGAGGATTCATTTATACTGCAATGTGAAAAGAAAAGCTAAGCTCGATACATATAAAATGGAGATTTACCAGAGAACCAAACACGAAGGCATGGTATGATTTCAGAGGTGATTTGCAAGAAGATATGTTTACATTTTTTTTTTTTTTGCTGTGGGTAAAGTTTCAAAAAGAAGTTTAACTTTAAACATTTTACACAATAGATTTCTGCATGGAGAAGCAGTGCTGTTCAATTTTCACATACTGCAGACACTGATCACAAAATAGGGATATAATTACATTCATTTTGCTGTCACCATAGCCTCTTCAAAAATTCCTGAACAACTCTGGAAATGACAAGCTTTTAGATACATATTAGCATTTTTCAATTTTAAATTCTCTATAATATAAGATAAAATAGTTGTCATACTGCAGTAACTACTTATGACATATATAATGTCCTAAATTCAAAAATGAGATAGAGGGGTTTTCAGTTCTCAATAAACATTTATGCGTGCTTTAAGCTGCTGCTATACCCCATTTACAAAACAGTTCTGTTATTTTTCAGATAAGGAGTGAAAAACATTATATAATCAATTGGGTTTGAATCAATCCATCTGAAATAATTTCCTTATTTTTTAATGCAAGCTACAAGATAATCTACCACATTTTTGTTTGCAGTGCTGTCTGACCATAGCAGTTAATAATTTACTATGGTATGGGCACAGTAAACCCTATCCCCAGATCAAATTCAGCCTGTACTGCTTTCATTAAAACCTCATGGCTTTATCTGGCTCTTAGAAAAGATTAAAACAAAACAGGGTCAAGTTAGTTTTTATACTAAAAGTCTATATACTTTATATATATATAGTATATAGTTTATATACTAAAAGGTCTATATTCATTTATTTCTTCAAATGAATATTTATGTCATTGTTTGGGCTTGGCAAGGAGAGCATTTTTCTTTCTTCTCATTTTAGGGAAAAAAATACAAGACTCCTGTTTGTCAAAAGCAAGATGAGGTGCAGTTAGAACCTGCATTTGTGAACTTCAATCTTGGAACAGTGTCATTGAGGATTTAAAGCAGTGCTTAATTTAATTAATTTCACAGGACCAGGGAGGAGGCAAGTTCCAATAAACTCCAATATCTTTGAAGTTCTTGTATCTGAAAAATTCCAATTATCAGGGTAGGCTATATATTTTAAACTGATATATTTTTAGTGATAACAGGTTTTGATGACGTAAATTCACTTGCTTCTTTTTCTCCTTACTCAGTGCCCAGACGTCTCATCTGCACTCAACCCCCTGAAAGTGAAACATGTGAACCTCACTCCCTAGAGTTGCCTCCTCCTTTAATCCATGGAGCCAGGACACGCTTTCCACTAGGCACATTACTGTACTTGGGTCAGCAGCCCAGCATTGCTTCAGACCAGCAGTCTTGAGGACAGTGAACCCAATGTCATGTCCTGAAAGTGACTCTTTTAAATGGTATCTTGCCTATTTTAAAGTGTCCTTCATCGTGGTATCAACTTTGGGGCTTAAGAGGGAGATGGCTTTTGGCTCAGCTTGGCCAATGTGATTCAGCTTCTATTAGTTATTTCTGCAAATGGGAAGGAGAAAGGAAATGTCTGGGTCCTCTATGAGTTAGTGCCACGAACCTGCAAGGTGCTTGGATTTCGGTGACCAGAAAATTGCTCTCACCTCCATGTCATTAGGCTCCCAGTGAACTAGCCCCCAAGCGTGTTTGTGTTGGGGATCTAATATATTGCCTTTCAATCAGAGCTGAGAACCACTGAACACACAGACAGAACATGACGAGCAGGTCAGGAAAGCAATAAAGATTTTACAGAGCTGTCCAAGGTGCTAAATTTACTCAATAATGGGTTTGGCACCATAGTGTTAACCTCTCATTTACTACCAGTTTGAGGGACTAAATTGAAGTAGCTGACTTCATTTACCTTGAAATGTATATTTTATGACATTATGTAAGTAGATTGAAAGGGCACTGCAGTTTTAACAATTTAAAGGCTAAAGCATGTTTAAGATGAAACTTGAATATTTATTGTATATTGCACTTAAAGTATATAGAATGTTAAAATGTATTGATTAAATTTGTAAAAGGCATTATAAAAATGACAGGTAGTATAAAAGATGTATGCCTTTTAAAATCAAATTGATAATATATGCTATCTCTTCGGTGGTCACAAGTATAATTTTTTTTGCAGTTTTTATATGGTAATTTGAAAAATCTGTGATTTCACATTAGGAAATGATTGAGCCTGGAATGTTAAAAAAAAAAGAGACAGAAATTCCCCATAAGGGGGAGAGCTGGATGTTTCATATAATCTTTTGTCTCTGAAATTGTTCCTAAAGTCTTATTTTTTGTGACATCGTGTAAGGATCCTTCCATTCTAATATGCAATTTTAATATTTCTGAAAAGAAAAAGCATTTGACTAGTACTAATATCTAATTTTTCAAAGCATTTATTTGTCAGGAGAGATTTTCTCTTCTCTTCTTAATGTTTAAAATGACTCCCTGCTTGCAGTTTAAAACATGAGGGTAGAGATTAGACTCTTCCAAGATAATTAATCCTATCCTTGGATTAAAAATATACATATCCCATTGGGCAATTAAGAAGACAAATACTGGTACCCTAAATATTGAAAAGCCCCAGAGTCTCCTTATAGAGGTAATGCTTATTCTCCAACCTATATCCTGAGTCAGACTATTTTTCTTTTCATAAGTTTGGACTTATTCTCTCTTAAAGACATAGAAAATGTTTACTCTTTAAAAACAACAACAACTTTTTACTGACCTATTTCCTTTCACAATCAAACCTTGTCTTTACCTGCCTTGCTATGACCATTGATTGATGATTATGTGAATGGGATTCTGGAGAGAAAAAATGGATAAGCTATACTAAATCTGTTTAGAGTTAGTAGAAACACTGGAGAGATTCAAGGAACAGTCAAGTATAATTGTCATAAGTTTTGCTATGTTTTGGAACCTTAGTGATAAAAATGCCAAATGGGCTAAAAATACAGTGAGGAGATGTGACTTTACTTCCCATGTTGCAACTCAGTCAAGTGGCAAATAATTTTTAAACTTCCTGTTGCCCAAGTAGTTGCACACCAACATTCCTCTCCACCACCTTTCAGGCACCCTATCTTCCCAGAATTAAGGTACAGGGTTCCTAGGAGGTTGCAAAAGATCTCCACCCCTCTTTATTCAACCTCCTCTCCCTATACATCTGAAGAACTGCTCTCTATTCTGGGCTAACTAGACCTCCTCAGTCTAGAAGGAACATGCTGGACCCCTTCCTATCTCCAAACCATCACTCATTTGCTCTTACTTCATCTGGAACACTGGCTTCAGTCTGTGTCCATTTGCAATGCCTTCCCATCCTGTAGAGCCTGGTAATGAATGTGGTATTGGTGGTGGTGGTAGAGTAATGGAAAAGAGAACTGTTGTGTTTGGAAAGGGAGACTTGAACTCATTCAGTCCTCATGGTGAGACTCTATATCACCATTTGGCAGACAAGGAGACTGAGACTCAGAGAGGCCTGCGACTCTGTATCACCATTTGGCAGACAAGGAGACTGAGACTCAGAGAGGCCCATCAATTTGCCCTGAGGTCACACAGCTAATGAATGTCTGAGCAGGGATTCAATCTCAGTCCTGTTACACATCAGAGCCTGAACTCTCATACTTACACTATCCTATCAGAACTAATTCCACCTTCACTGAGACTCCAGCTTCTAACCTCTCTCGTTCCTCTGAAACACAGTGCTGACTGCCCTACCCAGAGCCACACAGAAGTAGATTCTGTAGGGTCATTTTGTTCTGCTCTTAAGTGTGCGAGTCTTCAACTTCCAACAACTAGACTGTAGGTAATTTGAGGTCATGGCTATGTCTTAATCGCCTTCTCTAAGCCCCTAGCACTATGTTTAGCAAACCACAGCCCTTGAGAAATTCTTATTGAAGAGTTGATTCTAAAATAGGTACTGATTTTTAAAAGTATGTGCTTAATTTATATGAGGAAATGACCAAGTCATATATTTGGCATAGTTTATAAAAGCAGAAGACTTAAATTTGGTGCCCCATTTGGCTCTAGACTTTTTAATCCAATATATAAATTCCCAAAGGTCAAGTTTGGGTGTTTTTTTTTTTATACCATTTTTTAAGTGAATTTGCTCCTTCACTCCTGCTGGTTTGTACTTACACTTTAATTTTGTGATTAATATAATGAATCATCTCGAGTACAGACATTATCTCAAGTTATAGGCTGCTATCAACATAAGTCTGGTCTTGATGTACATTAGCCTTTTATTAACTGTACTCCTAGACTCTTAGAAATACTTAGGTTTTTGCATACTCTCAGGAACAAGGCATATCATATCTGATATGCAGACATGGCTAACTCATCTTTCCTTCTGTTTTATGACAGTAAAATCTCTGAGGATTATTCACCCTCCATGTGAATTGTCGGCATCTGATCTCAAATGTGTTGCTTTTAATAATAAGTCCATATTCACTGTGCCCACCTAGTCTCCCAGGGAGAGTGGGAAGGATGTCTAACTATCTGATACTGAGCCCATTTATAAATCCAGTTCAATGTTTTAAGTAATTCAAACCCAGATGAGCAGGGGAGATGGCCTGAAATCCCTTCCATTCAGAACACATATAGACCAACTCATAAAGCCAGATGGGTACCCATTTACCAACACAACGTTAATTTCAAATATCAGAATCAGATTTTGAGACTCTGGAAACTCCCTCATAAAATTAAAGCCCAGGGATGCTTCAGTAATTTCAGAAGACAATCTGTGCTTGGATTTATGCTCCCTCAAGTAGAAAATAATGTTTTGAGGGATGTAGAAAACAGAAGCTAAACGATAAGCATCAATTATCAAAGTCAAGTTGGCTTGGGTGATTCCTACGAAAGAAGTACAATACTTTCCTGTCACTGCACATTTCCCTGACACCCATTTATCACCAATCTACTTTCCTTATCAGTGGATTCAAGATACAGTGGATCCAAATATCAGCAAAATATGGAGTGGAATGGCAAAATCACTCCTGATTTAAAGTCAATAAGCACGTATCAATGAAATCAGCACTGACTCCATGCACCTCCTCACTCTGGAGTTTACACTGGGTTCAAATTTTGAACAGTGTAATTCAGCTTATTAGCCTTTAAGTTCCAGCTCTTTCCCCACTTGCTTCTGAAAGTGTGGGTGACACTACTGATTGGAAAGTCTAAAAGCTGAAAAATTGATTGGAAGTTTCTGGCAGCCCATTTCCCACAGAGCTGGATGTACAGCACAATAAATACTAGTTGTACTGAAAGGTATTTCTGTGGAGGGTAGTTTTCTATCCCAACTTCCTTTATGTTTATTCAGCCAAATGGAAAATTCCACAATGGTAGACTCTGCATCCTAAAAAAAAAAAAGTCATATAATGAGGGCAGTGAGGGAAAGAATAAAACAAACCAAAATAATACTTGAGCACTGTTTAGTTTCCAATCCTCTGAGACATTCCTTAAATTTTTCATTTTTTCTGGTATTATGAACTTCTCAAAATGGAGCTTACGGCAGATCATTAGAAGCCTTTAGTGTCACACTTTAAACACTCTTTACTCAGAAGCCCTATGACTGAGAAGCATCGCTTACATTTAGCATGGATATAATTAAACATGTTTCTGTTGAAAGGGGCATTCTCATTATGGCTAAGGACCACTTTAGACTAAATTGAAATGGAAAGGAGGAACATAGATGAGGTGTAGGTAGCAAGTGGTTATTTCTAGGGAGGCATAAAATGCCAAATGTGTAACAATTATATTTTACAACCCTGCATTCTAAAGACTTCAGAGCATTTTATTATATAAGAAGCCCCAGTTGAAGCTTACGGGAGCATTCCAGCACACGCTCATTGCCCATAGCCTTTAAAGAAAAATAAAATTCAAACCATAATCAAAATCTGCAGAAATTTTCAAAACAAAGGATTTAAGTATTTTGAAAGGGTCTACTGCTATTCACACAAGAGGCTTCAAAAGTATTCTAAAGACACTGCAGAGGTTTGAAGGGACGGGGGGCTTCCAAACCTCCTCTAATTTTAAGGTCAAGTTTGTGTTCAGATTAAATGATAACTCCTCTTACTTCTCAAACGTATGTTAGGCATCATTGTGCCACGTGGCTGAAGGTGCACCAGAAAGCTTTGCATTTGTTACAAGCACGGTATAGAAGACTTCTGAATCACATAAAATTAAGGTAGGTTGTAAGCTAACGCAGCTGTATCAACGTAAGACATACTAACTTACATGATTGACTTTTACAGTGGAAAGAAAAAGGCTGTTTTCAGGCAGCTGTTATTGCCTCAACGGAAAAAAGAAAAAATCAATGAAAGTGAAATGAACAAGAGATTTTGTCTGAGTTGCAGTTAATGCCACTGAAGAGCTATGGATATTAAAAGGTCAACAAATAAATTAGCCAGAGTGTTATGAAATGAATGATTTGGCTTATAATTTTATTGAGTGAAAATTGTTCGCTGCCTATTAGACCAGGTAATTTTTATCTCGTGCCTCAATTACTGTTCCGTAAGCAATAATATAGTTGTAAGAGCTGCTGGTTCGATCGCGTGACCTCTGAGAAGCGGGCTAGGACAGCTGACTTTACTATGATGGATAACTAAGCTTGGTCTCCACGAGGTGCCAAACCTCCCTTTCCTGCAAGGGGATCTCATAAAAGAAACATTACAGCTTGATTCATTTTACCAAAATGTTCGACTTTTCAAGTGTCAGCAGTTAAGTATAAATTGTGAAACCAGGTATTCCTGAGAAGAGTGATGACAATGGCTGCCCCCCCTTTTTGGTCTCGTGGCATTCTCTTCTAAATGGTGTCATGGTAATTGGTGAATGGGAGCCTGGGGTGCTTCCCGCCACAAATACAGTGAAAAATGGTGTCTGCACCCTTGTGGATATGACCTGCTTGGAGGTACAGAGCTGAACTTGGTAACCTCTGGCTGGCTCTTCTCATTCCGATTCATTGTACTGGTTTAAGACCAACGCTCTGGGTTAGGTCCTGCTGAGTGGCCTTGGAAATCGACTTTCTGATCAGGATGAAAGTCTCTGCTTAAAGAGAAGGCTGTGGACAGAGGTGCCTTTTTCACGGCTAGGTTGTAAAGTCAGCACATGAAACAAAAACTGCCTAGAGTCAAAATTACCCTTGAAACTCTTTTAAGTTGCCAAGGCCTGGGCTCTTAGAAACACAAAAGGCAGAAATTAACTACTTGTGTTTCTCTTTGTCTTTTGGCTGTGGCTTCCCTTTCCCTAGGGTGAGGGAGAATAAATATCTAGTTTGAAAGTAAGAGGACCACTGAGTAAACAAAGAGATTTATTTTATGTATGTCCCCGTATGTCTGTGTATGTGTGTCTGGTGTGTGTGTATACAAATGTATGTGTATATTTATATTTTTGGACAAGTACATGTAGTTAAACTTGAATAAGTGATGCATGCAGGCTGGAACTATGCTGGACTTTAAGGATATCTAAGGGAGACAAAAATAGAGTTGGTTTTGGCTTCTTAAATTGTTGAACATCGTTGGTTATTGCATGTACCTCCAGACAAACGGTATCTGTAAATGATGATTCCCAAAGCTTTACAGATGGTCCTGACTATAACTGCAATTAAAATTCACTGCCTCAAGACTGCTGGGGCTCTGCTGGTTCTTATTACTCCAGTGTTTAATTGAAGTGTTACTCAAGGCTGAAAATAGTAAGCATGGCCGGAGACCTCCTAGTGTCTCTGTTTCTTTGGCCTTTAAGAGGAGGGTGTTGGGTGGTTAGGAGGTAGAAATGAGCCCCTTGTGCCTCCTCCTGTGACTTCTCCTTGAACTAATGAGTAATTATATTCAAAGCCCCTGTACACAGGGTGTGATATGAAGGTTAAAGTTACCCCCCCACACCCACCCACCCATCAAGAGCTCCATGCTAAAAAAGGACTTGAAGGAGGCTCAAGAATATAGCGATTGGAGTAAATGTTATTACAAGTCCCTACTGCAATGACTCGGGGGCTAAGAGAAAGAGAATTATCTCCTGGTACTGTATGTGTATTTTTAATTCCTGCTGCCTCTTTCCCCTGACTCAGCCATCTCTGAGCTACTCTCAGTCCCTGCTACCATCTTCCTCCTCCCCCTGGCTGAACTTGAGGAATTCTAAAAATCGGGTTTATAAAATGGCTTTTTTTCTTACAATTCCCTTTTCTTAATTCTAGGAGGCAGTGCTTTAGAGATTCAGGTTCTGGAATCCAAAAGCATTGGCTCAAAACCTGCTCGGCCACTTTCAGCATTGTCAATGCAGCCCTCAGTTTCCTCATGGTGGACTCAGACCAGCTTCGAGCTCAGAACACAGCCAGTGAGGCTTACGGAGCAGGAGGCAGTGATAGCAGTGAAAACCCTTACTTATTTTCCAGAGAATTTGGGCAAATTATGTGCATTCTTAGAGCCAATGTGGGTTATGTGCCTCAAGTGATGCTTGAGGTGCACCCCAATTTGCAAAACCCTGTGAAAGACTCTGAACAGACTAATGGTGAGGAAGTCTGGAAGTGGAGAAGCTCTATTGACTGCTGCATGAGCTGTCCTGAGCCTCAGTTTCCTCATCTCTAAATTGGGCATGATTCAATAGTGACAGAATAACTTACTGCAGAGTTGGTTAGTTAAAGATAACATACATAAAGTAACACAATGAGAATTAAAACTTCTGCGGGAGTCATGGCCTTTTTAATGAAGCTACAATCTCCCTCCCCAGAAAAACAATGTGTGCATGCAGGTGTGTGCATACTCATCTCACACACACACTTGTGTATACAATTTCAAGGGCACACAAAACTAGGTTACACTCCCGCAATAAAAGAAGCATAAGTAGGAGGGGAAACCAAGCCCCTAAACTGGGCATATTATCAAAATGGGGAAGTGGAATTTGCCTGTGAGTTTTCTGGCAGAGACAGAGGATAGAGGGGCAAAAAGAACTGCATTCCACAGTTTGGGTTTTTGACAAGAAAAGGCCGAGACAAAATGGTTTTTGGAATCAAACTCAAGCATGCTTTTCCTAAGAGGTGAATATACCATATGATTTGCTTTTGTTACTGTACTTTTTTTGGTTTGAGTCATTTTGGTTCCCAGATATAATGTTAATAGAGTTTCTTAAAATTAAAGACAAAACAAATAAATGATTCGGATTAGAGAGCAGGGCCGGTGTCACAGTGTGGAAGATAAAGACACAGGGTTTTTCTTTCCCCTCTTCTGAAATCTTCTGTCATCCCCTTTTCTGCTAACAGGCAATGTGGTTATGCAAAGATTTCTTATTTGTATTTTCACTTATGCAACTGCAGGTTTTGAATTACGGATAGGCTTTGCATAAAGACTAAAACAATAAAAACATAATTAGAATACATGGTATACAGCCGACTCCAGTTTTATTTTGCCCCAGCTCTGTATTTATGATAAATCACTAAACACGACCGATCTTTAGGGCGGGTGATTTTGGGTCTCATCTCTCCATTGAGCAAAACCAGTGCCTGTGACTAGCGTCTGAATTTCCATTCTGCATGTGTACAGTGGGACTGAATAATATTTGGCACAATGCAGTGCACAACTGAGCCACTAAATGGCTGATTTACTAAATTATTATTAGATGAGCCCTTGCTGTTCCAAATGAAAGTGCAGTCACTGTCTTCCTTCATGGTGTGTTCAGATTGTTCTGTGTTTAAATATTCAGCATGAGGCTAATGTGAACTGATGAACTGAGACTATAAACATTCACTTTCAATACAGATAGAGCGACAGAGATGAAACATATCATGTGGCCTGCGGAGGTGAAAATGATTTATATTTAAGGATGTCGCTGCCTACGTCCATTACTTTAAGGTACTCTTAATTAGCATGGTGTTGGAAATGACTAATTCCCGTGTACAGGAAGAAGAGGCTGGGACTGCTATTTTTTTGCACACCAGTGAACAAGAAGCTACCCCAAGGATCTGCTGCCTATGTTGTGGTTCAGAACCTTGAGTTTTATTCATGGCGGGCTGCACCATGCCAGCAGAGTCTTATGTCTTCCGGGAGAACTATGGTTTCTAACATTCAGTGTTTTTTCTGTACCCACCCAAAGGGTCCACAGTCCATCCTCAGTACCATCCATACCTCAGCAGTCCACCTTCCTTACCATCGGTATCTACTGCACCTACTCCACAGCCAACCCAGGACCTCACTCTCCATCTCACCAGCACCTTTACTGACACCTGCTGGAATGAAGAACAACCCTTGCTCCTTGGACAAAGATAACCCCCTCCTCCTTCCTCCCCTTTGAGGGCAGTTATAGGCAAGCACTTAAAATACTGTGATCACTTACAGTAGATTAGAATTTTTTATTGGTGCCCTGTTGCCATAACAACACGAAGACAGCAGATGACTTAAGCTAAGCTTGCAAAGCAAAAGGCTGCTCATCTGGCAGTTAAAATGAATACAGTTCATTTCACAAGTTTCCCATATGGACTCTTAGTGTATGGTAATGAGGAGACCATATGGTGAGAGAAAATGCAGTGAGAACAATTGGGTTCCACTGGCTGAGTGGGAAGTAGGGAGAGAAAACCCGGGTGAGAGATTCTGGTGTGTGTGCTCTCTGGGTTCAAGGTTTGGTTGAGGTTTGTTTGGGTTTGCGTTTGGGATGGTTGTGTTCCGTAGGGGTTTCGTGTGTCTTAATCTGTTCCTTAATATGTCGGCTGCATGAAATGACAAACATCTTGCAAATTTTGCAATATCATTCATCACAAACTGTCAGCAGTGTTTGCAAATCTGACTTGCAAGATCTTTTAAATGTGTTGTGCTTAAAAGGCAACAGTACTAAGTTTTTAGACAAAGTGCAGGAAAATTTAAGCACTTCTGACAAGCAGAAACATTAACAGTAATCATTTTAAAAACACTCGCATCTTTTGCCTGCGTGTTTAGCTGTAAATAATGCTAGAATGTATAAAAGCTTTAAAGTAAAAAATGTAATAAATACTTTTTATTGTGTTTCATAAAGGACAACAAAACAAATGCTGTGCACTGTGTGTCTGTGTTATCTATAGGTACAGAGATACGGAGATACCCCATTCTCCTCACTGCTCACCAGATTGGAAAGTGGGGAGGACAGCTTGAGAAAGGCTCTAAAGTCAATTCTGTCCTATACATGCTTCATAAAAGATGAATATAAATGCATTAGTTAGACACGGTGAGCTAAATTAGAAGGTCAGGCAGGGCTGGGAGGGCTGAAAAATCACACAACCAATGAGTGTAATTACTCTTTTTTAAGTCTATTAAGTGGTGTTGTTCTATCAAGGCTCAAGGGTATAGGACATGAAGAACAAGATAAAGTAATGTGTATTTATTACTCCCACTGGATCAATTTACCAGATATTTTCAGCTCCATAAAGCAAAATACACAAATGCCGCCTTTGTTACTTTTCTCAAACTGCTTTATTTTCTCTAAAAGAGGGACTGGCTCTTGGAGAAGAGACACATTTGCTATGTGGAGGTCCCCATGCCAACCCCTCTGGGCGGGGAAAAGAGAGAAAGCTGGTGCATGTTTAAGTAGGATGGGGCTAAGGTTAGGTGAGGGACAGGAGAGAGAAGCCTGTGGCCTCAAGGCAGAATGACTTGGGTTTCCAGAAATGGAGGGAAATGGGAACTTGATGCAGTGAGGCCCGAGGCCCTGCGTGCGAACCCTAGTTTTCCCATGTGATTGCTGTGAGTGGCACACCGCCAGCCCTCTGGAAACTCTCACCCTGTGATGTGGGGTGTACCCATCTTGCCAGGAATAATAGCCCCCATATACTGAAGTCTCGCTATCCGCCCGAGAGACCTCGTTGCATAAATTATCTCCTTAACACCCAACAGCCGCATTGTGGGGCAGCTGCTTTATAAAGGAGGAATCTGAGTCTGGGAAGGGTGAGTCTGTGCACAGACAACGTAGGTAGTTTCCAAAATCCAAGTCCACCTAACCTGAGATTCTCCCCTCCTGACCTCTGTGCTCTTCAGAAACCTTGATAAAGCCATGCCAGGTGCATTGCGGGCACGATGTACATGATACCTATTCCCTGGGACTCACCGCAAACACGTGAATGCCGGCCAAGCGCGATGCCTCTGTGCTAATGCTCACGGATCACGCAGGAAGACGGCTGACAAACTGAAAGGGGACAGAGACACCTCTGGCCTTCAAAACAGAGACAGCTAGCTCCTTGCTCAATATTTCTGGATGGCCTCCTGCATTTCAGCACCTCAGCGCTTCTGAGTGACCACAGTCGCCATCCCCCTCACCTCCACATGATAAGAAAAGTCAACTTTCACCCCAAAGTTGGTCAAAAGTTCCTCTCCCTCCTGCCAGGATCGAGAGAGGAAGGCACATCTGTATGACAGAAGAGAATGCTACAGCTGGAAACCCTCAGCCTACCCTTCTCCACGTGCACATGAGAAAGGAAACCAAATCACACCTGGGCTTTGCATAATGACAGTATGTTAAATCGGTGTGTATGGCAACTATCCCTGATGGTAGCTTTCAGGGACAAAAATCATCTACAGAGAAGGATTCCCACTTGCTCCCATTTTCTCATTTGGTAAATGGGAATGAGTTCTGCTTTCCCGACTTCTCTCACAAGAGGGGCTCCCATAAAACAAAGCATGTACAAGTTCTTTGAAAACGCGCAAGCCAGTATACAAAGGCATATTATTATGGAAAGCTGTCTGCTTGGTCTTTGGAGCAGTTTCATTTGACAGAATATGTGGGTGGCTGTATGAATCTAGCTTTGTCTATTCGCAAACACATGGGTTTAATAAAGCGGAGTTTGTTTTTTAAGGTGTGTGGTCCACAGCGCACTGAAACACTCCTGTCTGACCAACACTGACCACGATTCTAAGAAAGGCGGAGCCCGTTTTCATCCCTCAAACAATGGACAGCAGGACTATAAATCTCCCAGGTCCACAGGAATACCTCGTGCTGGCTCCATCCGCCACTTCCTGACCCTGCTCTTGAACTCTCACTCCACCTTCACATGCAGAGCCAAGAGGACACCACTCTGATCTGAGTCACAGAGAGAGCTTCCTGGCGTGGGCTCCAGTCAAAGCCCTCGCACGGCGCAGTGGCTGGATGCAAACTATGGAGTGTTTCCTTAACACACAAACCCATTGTGTCCTTGATTACTCTTCCCAAAACCAGGAAAGCAGGGCTGGGAATTTTACCACTGGGCCACCAGGGACGAAGTGACACGTGCCTGGGCTATTTGTTCAACATTTCTGAACATGATGTGCAACTGTGAAGATGTTTTTAAAAGCAAATACACAAAACTCAACCATATATTCCTGTTTCTCTCCTTTCTTTATAAGTAAGTACTGCTTGGGAGCTAGAGACCTTAACCATTAAATCAAATTTGTCTCTTGTTTTTTTCAGTAAATATTTATAGAGTGGCAGTGGTGGGCCAGAAACTATACCGTGTAACCCACGGGGTTACTTCTTTTTATCCTGATGTGATCCCAGTAAAGTCTGCATGGTTATTTTACCCCCATTTTATAGATGAAGAAACTGAGGCACAGAAGATAAGGCATACAGTCCACTGCTGACCCAGATTGGGATTTCCTGAGTGGCAGAGATTGGTTAGGAGAGCTCTCCAAAGTCAGAGTCTCATTCTCACAACTGGCAAATAATCATAGCTACTTTTTTGTTGACTGATAAATAAATGATGAAGGCAACCCCTCAAAGAAGGAAATATTATATCTATCTCCATTTGACAGAGAAGGAAATTGATACACAGAGTGGTAAAGAATTTGGGGGCAAAAAGGAATTGTGACCCAGATGACAGAGCTGGAGGTGCCAGGGTTTTGAGCTCCACCTTACGCAATCTGACTCTCCAGTCCCTTCAGCAGCCCCGAGAGAGATGCCAAATGAAAGTGAAAATGGTTCCCAAATGGAAACAACGGGAAGAACCTGCTATGCACTCATGACTTCTTTCTACCACTCAGAAACCTTAGGTCCTGACCACTGGGTGGACACACATTATTTACATCCTTGTGCTATGAAATTATCAATTATTTTCCCATAGGAAATGCATGGGAGCTAGGTTCTTGCCAGACAAAGGAAACTAATGATAATTCTCTTCATGGCACACCTATGCTGCAGAAGCAGAGGATCGGTCACTATTACCCTTAGATTCTCTAATTGCTCACCGAGAATAAGTCAGGGTGAAAGGGAAGGAGGTGTAAGGTGGAGGCCCCTTGCAAAGACAAGGATCTGAACAGGCTGACACATCATAGGGTTTCTTCCTCAGGTGAATTGCTCTCAAGAAGTTTTTCTAAGGTGAATAGCACCCAGCGGAGGTGAAACTGCAATGTGAATTCAGGGCTGAGTCTCTGCAGTCCTTCCCCTAGGTTTAGGAGAGGACAGACTTTGCTTGTCACAGTTCTTCCTCTCTTCTGGCAGGCAGGGCCCCTCACCACCCTGCCAGCCCCTCACACCTGTGCATCAGTTTCAGGGGGTGGGGTAGCTGAGCTCCTGGACAAGGCCCATTCTGACAGGCCCTGCCCGCGCCCCCATGCAGCAGACCCCACAGGTGATGAACTGATCACCTAAAGAAGTTTGCTGAGCTAGGAAGGATGCCAATTTTATTTTTGTAAGTGCTTTACAAGGGGAAACAGACCTGGAGATGACATATCCCTAGACTTACTGTGGCTTGTATAGTCAAAGAAATTTCACTGTGCATCATTCTGCCCTTTGACATTCTTTAGCATTTAGCATTCTCTCCTCTGAGTCCTCACAGAGCATTGGCTATCCTTTTGTTAAATGTGGCTATTGTTTTCTGTTATGCATGGTGTTGTATATGGCAATATCTCCTACACATGGCCTGACTTCCTTGGGTACAGAGATGGGAATATCTCAACACTGACAACAGTGCAGAAGAGAAACCAACAGACATGCATTGCCTTTTTTATGCACTGGCAATTAATGACAGATCACTGTATGACATATATTGCTCTGACTGGAATTTCTGTTTAATTTCTCCCAATTGTGTCTTAGGTGGGATGTTTCTGGAGGGAAGAGGCTCATGTCTCAGTGACCCAAATGCAAGATCTGCCAATATGTTTTCCTTTGAGCTCTAGATGTTCTCCCCTCACCAGGAATAAGTAAAGATTGTCATGAGGGTAGAAAGCAATGTTCTGTTTCTTCTTGAGAAATGATACAATGTAATGATTAATAATCTGGACTTTGGAGCCAGGCTTTGTAGATCTTAATCTCAGTTCAGCAGTTTACATGTTGTGTGACCTTGGGCAATTGATTTAACCTCTCTTTGGTTCCTTTCTTCTCTAAAATAGAGGTGGTAATGGTACCAACCTCCAAGCGTTTTTGAGAGTAAGAAATGACACAAGTGGGCTTCCCAGGTGGCATTAGTGGTAAATAACCCACCTGACAATGTAGGAGACCTAAAAGATGCATGTTTGATCCCTGTGTCAGGAAGATCTCCTAGAGGAGGGCCTGGCAACCCACTCCAGTATCCTTGTTTGGAGAATCTCCATGGACAGAGGAGCCTGGTGGGCTACCATTCTTGGGGGTGCAAAGTCAGACATGACTGAAGCAACTTAGCACATATGTACAATGACCCAAGTACAAATAAGTACAACATTACCTGGCATATGAGTGCTTATTACTTTGATTACTGCTTACCTTATTGTACTAAATACACAAAGCACAGAAATACTGAGTTGCTTCTCTATGTAATTTTACCAGTAGCAAAGTTTTCTGCCAATCATCCAAGCCCACATCTCCAGAGACTACAAACCAAAGAGAAGGTATCCTACCTTTGGCAAACGCTCAGGGTCACCAGGGTGCCGGGGAATAACCTTCTGTAACCTCTGGAAACCATAATCGATGGTGGGTTCATTGAGCGCTGCAATGAAGAAGTCATACAATTAGAACAATTTCAGGAAATAAAGCAGCATATGATTTGCAGCACTTATGGCGTGGATATAACTGGGAAGTCCAAGGTTTCATTGATACTTTTGAATTAGATCATAAAATGATGGACAGATGATCCCTTTTGTTGAACACTTCCACCATCTATTTCTGCTCTTTACCATGGTGGGGACTGACCCACTCTAAAGAACATGAGAAGCAGGTCCTGAACTCTGCTCTTCTGGCCAAATTCTGTATTTCTTACATTGTTGAAGGTAGAGAGTAAAATGGAATTGGATATGAGGTTATAGGATTTCCTTCAGTCAGAAGCTTGGGTTAAAACACCGGAAGGCTTGTTCAAGGGTGTTTACAGTCATAAACAGCAAAAGTATCTGCTTAGCTACAAAATATTGAGTGGCCCTCAGCTGACAGAGGATCTCAAGGCCAGTGGTGGCAATCAAGCACGAGTGTGGCGATGGGCACAGGAGACTGGATCTTCTCAGCGTGCAAAGCCTGTGCTACCCTTGGAAGACTTCAAAAAGAGACAAGTATTGAAAATGCCCTTGATACGATGCCCTCACATCTAAGATGACAGACTGATGCACCAATATCAATATTATTTCAGGAAAAGGCTAACCCCTATGGAGCAACTAGCTTAGAACAGCTGGGTCTCCAAGACGAATTTTTAAAAAGAGGAAAAGAAGAGCATAATATTTGGAGATAGTGGGCCTTCCTGTACCCTAATTGACTACACTTTCTTCAAAGCACCCTTAAATTCAAGTCGCCACAAAGGGGACTCTGGTATATCATTTTCAAAGTTCCTCCCCAGGATATGAAATATCTCCAGCCTTCCTTGCCTGACCAGAAAAAGATGGCGGCTCCGTCCTCTACCTCATCCCTCATCTCCTCTAAGTAATGGGTGGGTGTGGGGGTTTGTTCTTTTCTTTTTAGTGTAACCAAAGTATTCAAACACATAGTTTCTCCCTTACTGAATAAAAAGACAGTCTTTGTAGTTCTGACATTTTGCTGTACATTTAGAAAACAAGGTGCCACATGCTTTACTTTTTTAAAATGCATTTCCATTAACCTAAATTTTAAAACTAAGATTCATACTACTGCTAACTTTAAAAAACTGTATTAAATTCAAATAGGTCCCAAGGCTAATGGAAGCAATTTGTATACCAACCCAAACTGACGGCCCACTTTTCAAAATACAGGTATGATAATCTTGTGGTTTTAAAAGGACATTTAAATTGAAAGACTGTGAATTTAGTACATAATTATACCAATAGAACCCTTTAACTTGTCAACTTGTAAATCTAAAAGGCTATCAATCATTTCTAAAGAGGAAGTAAACCTTAAAATTCCTTGATTGACAGTGCTTACTTTTTATGTAAGAAAAAAAAAAAAATGAAGGGAAAAAAGGCTGCATAAAGTGGCCAGAAATCCATTTACAAAAGTACATTGTTTTACATAGGTGAGTAAAAAGCCAATAATTACACCTCCAAAAGACATATAAATCAGAGTAAGTACTTTCTCCTCACTTGTGTATTTTAAGTTGGAGTGAACTTCAGGTAACTTTTTATTAAGAAGATTTCTTTTACCCAAATGCAGTGCTTGTTGAAGTTGTTAATAGCGTAGCATTTTCATTTAAGATAATGTAATCATTTTTGCAAATATGAGATTTAGCCATTTCTCCCACGTTCTCCTCCTCCCTACTACCACTTCCAAATGGTAAACTTTCAATCTGTCTCTTGTGGAAATTAACTAAAATTACACCCAGGTGAACCAAACCTCTCTATACTAGTATATGAGTTAAGGCATAATATTTATTATTCCTCCCATTTTATGAATTACTTTCTAAACCCTTGAGAAGAATTCTTTTTTCAAATTAGACTTGTAGAGAAAAAGCCATAGAATTCTTTATGCAGGGAAGCTGTGACTCATAAAATCCCCAGTATTTTTTTTTTTTTTAAATCCCCAGTATTTAACCAAGAAACGCACAAGAGCAACAGGAATGAACACCTAGGTTAAGTTGTATATCACATCTATCTCCCACCCATAATGCTAAATGCCAACAAAGATGTTTAACCATAAAAACAGCTTTAGGCAATTAAACGTATCATTTTAATACCTAAAGATATAGTTCAGCATGCTGAAAAGTCTAATTCTTGGTTTTATTTTTCAGTGCAAGCCACCAATAAAACTCGACTTGTCGACCTACCCCTTCAGTTGTTTGCATAATGAATTAATTCCTACGGTGTCAAGAAACTCATGGTTGTTAACTGAAAGACTGTCTGATGTATTGGGGGGAGGATGTATTTCTCTGACAACAGGACCAACTCACAGCAGAATGACTGACATTTAGTATCCACAATTAAAAGAACTGATTCAAATATCATATGGAACTAAAAGCTAAAGAGCTGAGGAGAAGTCATTCTGCTGCCACAAAGAGTAATTGAATTAGATATATTAAGCTCATTATTCAAAGAAAAATAAGCATCTAGTCTATGGAAGTATGCTATGTGAGGGGAAATATTTTAGGTAAGAGGGACAAAGGCTTTTAATTTATTTCCCATGCCTTTATGATTTGCTCTACACTCATGTTTTTTATTAACCTGCCCTCGATTTAGGTACTGAATATTTCAATGGCATTGTCCAGTGCTGTAAACAAAGATAACACTAAAGATATGTAAGCAAAGCTCACTGTCTTAATTCAAAGTTGCCTGATGATTTCTCTGACTGCCTGACTAAAGAAAAGTATTAAACCAATTACCGGGTGAGAAGGGCCATCTGATAAAGATTGTTACTTATAAAAAATAAAACCCTGAAAACTGATTAACATTCTAGGGAGGGGGGTGGCTAAATTATGGCACACCCATAGGAGTATGATGGAGTCCTCAAAAGCAATGCTTTGGGGAAAAAATAGGAAAAAATATTTAGTGGCATAAAATATATTGCTATGCCAAGAAGCAGATCACAGAAGCATTTTGCCATATGGCTACTTTTTTTAATGAACATATACAGAGAAGAAAGAAAAGGTTTCTGTGTATAAACTGCCTAACAGTAGTTCTAAGAAGTGAGTCTTACAGTGCTTTTCTTCCTTCTCTTTGTGCTGTGCATTGTATACATTTTCCACAATGAACATATATTACTTTTATAATCAGAGAAAAAGGTTAAGAGCAAGAGATTGTTCCCAAGATGGAATCTGACCTGCTTGTATAAAGTAATGACATAAGAAACTTTGCCTTAAAAGGGGTCTGTATACCCTTTAATAACCTCGCCTAGGTTATTACAGACCATAAGAAAAATAAGTAGTATACTTTCGGCCAGTTGTATAAATATGTGACTATTCATAAACTCTCTGAAAATCAACAGAGAGGGTAACGGGGAAGAATCATAAAGAATGGTATATTTATTTTCATCAGTGGGGGTAGTCGTACCTTAGGGACATACATCTACTCTGCAAGAATGTAATATAAAGTTAATCCTTCAACAAAGTGACTTCATTGTATTCGAGCACAGGGCTCAGGGAGGGGGGCAGGGAGGAGGGGCGCCAGAAGAAATGTAACTAGTCAGTTTTTTCCCCTCAAAATTTGGGACAATTCTGAGAATTCGGTAAAGAAAGAATAAAACTTAATCAGACATCATTAGTCACAAAGTATAAGTATCTTAGGTTGTAAACTGTCAACTGCAAAAGGACCGCAATCATGAGAGCCCCTCACGTCACCCCATTTCCAGACACCTAGTTCACACTCTGAGTAGGGTTTGAGAGGCTGTTATCCCAGACCAGCTAGAGATGGTAACAGAAAAAGAGAGCCTCAGAGGTTTAGAAAAATCCATAATCCCGAAGATGAAAAGCTTCCATTTTTAAATCAGAATAATAAAATGGGACCAATAAGGGACTTTAAAAATTCTAAGATAAGACTACCCTGGTGGTTCAGTGGTTAAGACTCAATGCTCCCAGTGCAGGGGGCATGCACTAAATACCTGGTCAGGGAACTAAGATGCCACATGCCACATGGAACAGGGGAAAAGAAAAATAAGAGGAAAAAATTCCACAAGATAATTAATTGTCCATTGATTCTATAATCATTTTTAGTACCTCCCATGTGTTCAGATGATGATGATAGGAATTAACTCTTTTATGTCACAGAAGCCCTTAAATGATGTCAGTGGCATCACCGACTTGACGGACATGAGTTTGAGCAAGCTCTGGGAGTTGGTGATGGACAGGGAAGCCTGGCATGCTGCAGTCCACGGGGTCACAAAGAGTCAAACACAACTGAATGACTGAACCGAACTGTAGCCCTTAAAAATAAAAGACACACATACCCCAATGTTCACTGCAGTACTGTTTACGATAGCCAGAACATGGAAGAAACGTAGATGTCCACTGACAGATGAATGGATAAAGAAGTTGTGATAGATATATACAATGGACTATTACTCAGCCATAAAAAGGAACAAATTTGAGTCAGTTCTAGTGAGGTGGATGAACCTAGAGCCTGTTACACAGAGTAAAGTAAGTCTGAAAAACAAGTATCTTGTATAAACACATATATATGGACTCTAGAAAAACAGTAATGACGAACCTATTTGTAGAGCAGCAGCAGCAGACACACAGACATGGGGAACAGACTTGTAGACACAGCGGGGGGAAGGAAAGGGTAGGACGAACTGAGAGAGTGGCATTGAAACATATATTACTGAATGTAAAATAGATAGCCAGTGAGAATTTGCTGTATGATGCAAGGGAGCTCAACCCAGTGCTCTGTGACAACCTAGAGGGGTGGATGGGGTGGGAGGAGGAAGCAAGTGAAGAGGGTGGGGACATATGTGTACCTATGACTGATTCATGTTGATTTCTGACAGAAATTGATACAACACTCTAAAGCAATTATCCTTCAATTTTAAATAAATAAATTAAAAATAAACCATCTGAGAGGTGTACATAATCTCACCCTTAAGAGAGATGAACTGCTATGATTGTAGGGTTGAACCCAGCTCCAGCTCCCTTGGCTAGGCCTTCTTCCTGCTCAGCAATGCATCCTCTTGCCTCCCTGATGATCAGATGGTGGGTCACCCCTCTGCTCCTCTCTCTGACACTAGGATCACACTCCACTCCATAGGGCCATGTGGATTGAAAGACCGGTCGGACTACTGGGGAGCCACAAACATTTGCATTCAAGATTTTCTGCCCTGATCACTCTTAGAGGTAGATACATATTAGCCGAGAAAGCTTAATAAGACCTCATGGAGCTGTGTACATACATACACTACAGGAAGTCTGAAACTTCCCTATCAATGCACAAAAGTCGAGGTTAAATGACTCTACACGACAGAGCAAGCTTGCAGGGCAGATGTATCAGCTGACATTTCAGCAGGGTCCTCTCAGCTATGACAGGATACCGGGGAATGGGTATTGGGAGGAAGCATAGGACCCATGCATGGAGGCTCAGTAACACTGGCGTCATTGCTTTTCAAAAGGGAAAAGTTTAGTAATAGTTTAGAAGACATCAAAGCACTTCATGTGGCCTTATGTAGGGTCAGCTTATAAATGGCTCTGGGTTCCCTCCCAACCTCACAATCTCCAACTCCCCTAAAGGAAACCAGCAACTTTCCATGCAGAACCAGTCTACACAGAGCCCTTCCCCTTGGGGCTTCAACCAAGGTTCTGGTCAAGACAGAAAAGCTCTGGTTATACAAAGCTATTTACAGGGTTCAAATGTCCATGTGGCTACATGCAAAGAAAATTTAGAATAATACAACCAGATTTAATATACTACTCACAATGACAAGACTACAAAACTCAATCAAAACATCTGGTAATGAGTCAATCCTAACCAAATATATATGTGGATTGTGGGCCTTTTCATGCCTTTAGTTGTCATTTCTTTAATCCATTTCAAAAACACATCAAATAAAGAAAAATCTCTTTAAGAGGACTTATTTGCAAATTAAAATCGTGTAATCAAGATAAATGCATTCTCAGCTATGAGAACTGAGTTTTCTCTTCGCCAAGTTGCCTTTTAGAGAAAATACTCCTCGGTCCTCCTTAACTTCTGGAATAGGTACCCCTGGAAACAACGGGAATAAAAGGCAAGAGAGTTGTGTTCCCCAACATCAGGAGAACAGCGCTTTGGGTGCCATTCCAACAGGAGCGTTCCGAGTCCCCTTGCTTTTATGGCTCAGCGACTCACTGCAGTGCTTTCACATGTTTTCTGGGGTTTTAATTTCCTTTTTTTAATGGTTGTGTGACATGATGTCATTTTGACTGGAAATAAAAAGAAATGCAGATATTAGAAAGGTAATATTTATATTCTATGGCCATTTAATGTCCAAACAAATATCTAGACTCAATGCCAAGTAATAAATAAGGCCTCATAGCAGAGGCAATGATAAAACCAGCACCTGGGTCTCCACGCTTCCCTGGTGACTACTCTATATTTGAACTAAAGGAATAGCAGCGGAGCATTTCCCTTCAAGGCAGATCCATTCTGGGCATAAGAGTTATTGCATATGTGTTAGGCAGAGTCTTTTTGTTCCATAATGGCCCTATTTTTCCCTCAGTCACTAAATTAACAACCAGAGGTGAACAATAAAACAGCAAGTTATCTTCACGAACCCATCTTTAAGACTGACTTGAAAAAGATATAAACCTCAAAATCAACCAGAAACCTAAACAAGAGCCAGAAATATGCTTAATGAAGAAATGTGTTGCATTTCCAGCCGCTTGGATGTTTCATCCCTCGCCTAGATATGTAGGGCACACAGGTATTCCGGGTTGCCTGTTCCCAGAAGGGATACACTCCCTAAGAAACCTCACACCAAACCCCTTGCAAGCAGAGCCCCTGTTTTCGGTGTGAAATGCTTTCACAGCCTGGCGCCCTGCCCTGGGAGCCAGGGAGACTCAGAGGAGCTTTAGGAAGAGGCTCAGTGAACTGCAGAATGCTGTCACTGAACCAGAAGGGTGTCAGGATGAAGCCAACATGGGCAGAATTTACCAATAGAGGAGCCAAAGAAAAATGTCCAAACTGGCTCTGAACATGCTGATTTCTTATTTATAGTCTTCAAACCTCTTGATGTGGAGCAACAACACTGAGATTCAAAAGTAAAGCAAAGGAAGTAATATCTCTCTCTACTGTAGGTCCCATCAGAGGTACAGCTGGCTTGTGTGGCTGCTTTCTCTTTACAGAGACTGGAGCCAGAGCCTGCGAGGTCAAGACTGGAGAGAGAATGGGAGCCGCACAGTGGGTCGAAGCCCAGTATGAAGAAATGCACGGGCTCTGGGAGAGAGAGATGGAGGACCCTGAGGACTGTCACTTGGAATGCTTTTAAAAGGACTGTGTATATTTGGGAATTAGTAACTCCTCCAGAAGTGAAAGCAATCAAGAGCAGGAAGCAAGAATTAAGAGTGACTTGTTTTCCAACATGGAAAAAGCTTTACTGTTTTCCTAAAAGGAATATATTCTTATTGTATAACAAATACAAAAGAAATGCAAACAGTGGGGGAAAGCCCCATAACAGATATACTCTTGAGACTGGTTTTTATATAAATATAAATTATACACATATTCATATCCATCTCATTCTTTTTAACGGTTGTAGCATATTATATTATATGGATGTCCATAAAACTTATGCAGTAAATCCCGTTATGGGGATGCATTTTTCCTCCAAATTTTCACTGCTTAAGTGTTGTAATGAACAACATTCAGGAGAAATTCTTGGATAAAAGAATACATACATTTCAAGACTTTTGATTCATATATTTCCTAACAATCCTTCATAAAATGTATTCCAATTTACATGTCGATGGGTTACTTTTGAAGGCATCTGCAAAAGAAAACTAATTTTTTAAGATTAGTTCATTCCTGAACTCAATTATTCTCTAAGTTATAAGGACCTCTGAACATTTTTAATAGATGTTAAAGATCACAATGATTCCTTGGAGAAGTGTCATTTCAAACATACCCCGAGGTCATGTAAGACCCTTTTCCCAGTAATATCCTAGCACTTTATAGACCTTATCTCATTGATTCCTTTAATATGCACTTGACATAAATGTTAAAATTTATTACTCCCAATTTGAAGGTGAGAAACTGAGGCACAGGAAGAGCTGGCTGCAGGAATCAGAACAAAAGCCTCAGTGCTCCATTTACTAGGCCAAGATGGCTATTTTAATATTGATAAATCTCAATTAGCAGCACATTGACAAGTCCAGCTACCAAATCAATTAAATGGCACCTTTTTTAAAAACTAAATATCTGTGCAACAGAAACGCAGCACTGGGAGGAATCCTTGTGCCAGACTCCTGGCTTTTACAGGTGGACACTCACTCGGCCTGATTTCTTAAAGCTCACTCTGTCAACAGGCACAAACCTATTGGAGAACCCCCCCTGGCATTTTAAACTTGCCTCCCAAATAATCAAGAAACTGTGCTTTCTGTCTCATCAAGTTCTTCTTATAGATCTGAGCTGTGCTCTCAAAAGTTGATTTGTCTTTTTGAGAAAAAGAGATACATAATGCTGTTGAGATCCATTAAACTGACTTATTTCCTACCACAATCAATTGGTATTTTCTAGAAGATCTTTGATGAGAGGCAAAAGTGGAGCATTTCTTAAACATACCCCCTTCTTGCCCTGGAGGGTTATACTCTTATCTAAAATGGGAAGTAGGTGAATGTACAATCATTAGGGAAAATTGTACTGTTGTCTAATTGTGATGAAGTTGATGAGAGGCGTTGCCCCGGTTACTACATATGATGTGCTCTTAACAGCTTGGCCTTCCAGGATCCTTAGTTTTCCAAATGTGATGCAAGTTTAAAACTAAAATTAAATCCCTCAAGCAAACAGAAACTTAAAGATCTCCAGGATTTTTTTTTTTTTTTTTTGGCCTTTCAATCTCTTCCATTTTGGAGTTTCTTTTTTTAATTAATCACTTATGATTAGGTTTCAAAGCCACAACACAGTTGTCAGTGTGTAATGGATGCTGGTGTTTTAAGAATTGGAGGCCAACACATTCTGTCTTTCTTCCTTAATGTTTAAAGGTAAATCCATCATTTTCTTCCCTACTGGCATATCTTCTGATATAACAAGAGTAATATTCCTTCTCTAATTGTTCTTCACATTTCTTCCCAAAGAGTTTTGACAATAACTGTTACCAAGGGGGTAAAATCACCCACCCTGTCTGATAAACATGTTTTCTTGTGTTCCCACCCCAGCGAGTGCTTGACACTGTACTTTTATCATCCAGTGTGTGTTCAGAATGAGCTTAGAACAGCAATTGCCGGGAATAGGCAGGCGATAAACCGCATTGATTTAACACATCTTGTTTTCAATCATGCTCGGATTTTCTGAGCACGCATTTTTCCTGTACTCCGGCTTGTAGCTTTTATCTGACGAGCTGATCCCTTTTCACTGGAAAATGAAAAGGTCGCACAATAAGACACGGTTTACTGGAACTTGAACGCGCACCAGGGAAAGTATTTTAGATAAATACTGTCAGACATAGTGGAGCTGAATTTCAACAACGCAATTGTTAAACAACAATACTTATTACTCTCCTAGAACAAGCTACCAGCGTCTTATAGTTCTCAGCAGGGAAGAGCACTGAGTTAGGCGCCAAAGCTCAGAAGCCCGCTCTGTGCCTCGTGCTAACGGAGCACGGAGTTTGGGGCCACGGTCCCACTTGAGACTGTTAATATCACGACTCAAAAAACTACTGCCACTGTCACACAGCTGCTTCCTCTAAGCCAGTGGGCAGGCTTCAGAAGAGCTGGGTGACAAAGTCACAGCAGAGCTCTGCAGACAGATTGGGAGGGGAGAAAAAGATCCCAAGAAAAGTGACCAAAGTGTGATTGCAAAGAGCCTATTAATTCTACTAAGAAGACAGGAGAGTACTTGTGACCAACAGATATTCGAGGATTAAATACTTATTTGGTTATATTCTAATAGACTCAAAGAGAATGTGTAACAAGTATGCTGTGTGGAGCATTAATAATGGCCTTGCAGATAAGCCTAGAGGCTTTTGTCAGCCTGGACTCCAACCTTAATAGCATGTGATATAAAATAAATGAAGTCAGCTTTCTTCAGTGTTGACCCAACCTAAGTGATTATTATTACTGCCTATCATTAGCCTTTGATTTAGCCAGAAAGTATGCTCTGCCTGAGTGTTTTAAGGCTGGAATCCTACCTTTTCAGTCTCAACACACATCCTTAATGTATTATATCTCTATTCATTTTCTGTGCTAGAGCTTCTTGAACTTTCTCCTTCACAGTTATTATTAGGCATCTCAATAATCTTTTCACAAAGACTTCAAGCCAAAAGAAATGCCCAACAATTCTGTTTAATTAACTACTTAGGTCCAAATAGATTAGTATTTATATCCTCACATCTTAACATTTATATCCTAATAGCTTAGTGTTTTGAAAAAAAAAAAAAAAACAGAAATGGAAATTAAAAATAATATAATAATACTTTTTTTTTTTTATTTTAGTTGGGGGCTAATTACTTTACAATATTGTAGTAGTTTTTGCCATACATCGACATGAATCAGCCATGGGTTCACATGCGCTCCCCCTCCCGAACCCTCCTCCCACCTCCCTCCCCCTCCCATCCCTCTGTGTCATCCCAACGCTCCATCCCTGAGCATCCATCCCATGCTTAGAACATGGAATGGTGTTCTGCTTCACATATGACAATATACATGTTTCAATGTTATTGTCCCAGAACGTCCAACCCTCACCTTTTCCCTCAGAGTCCACAGGACTGTTCTATGCATCTGTGTCTCTTATTCTGTCTCACATATAGGGTTACCATTACCATCTTTCAAATTCCATATACATGCATTAGTATACTGTATTGGTGCTTTTCTTTCTGGCTCACTTCACTCTATATAATGGGCTCCAGTTTCATCCATCTCAATAGAACCGATTCAAATGTATTCTTTTTAATGGCTGAGTAATATTCCATTGTGTATATGTACCACAGCTTCCTTATCCATTCGTCTGCCGATGGACATCTAGGTTGCTTCCATGTCCTGGCTATTGTAAACAGTGCTGCGATGAACATTGGGGTACATGCATCTCTTTCAATTCTGGTTTCCTCGGTGTATATGCCTAGCAGTGGGATTGCTGGGTCATATGGCAGTTCTATTCCCAGTTTTTTAAGGAATCTCCACACTGTTCTCCATAGTGGCTGTACTAGTTTGCATTCCCACCAACAGTGTAAGAGGGTTCCCTTTTCTCCACACCCTCTCCAGCATTTATTGCTTGTAGACTTTTGGATAGCGGCCATTCTGACTGGTGTGTAATGGTACCTCATTGTGGTTTTGATTTGCATTTCTCTAATAATGAGTGATGTTGAGCATCTTTTCATGTGTTTGTTAGCCATCTGTATGTCTTCTTTGGAGAAATGTCTGTTTAATTCTTTGGCCCATTTTTTGATTGGGTCGTTTATTTTTCTGGAATTCAGCTGCAGGAGTTGCTTGTATATTTTTGAGATTAATTGTTTGTCTGTTGCTTCGTTTGCTATTATTTTCTCCCATTCTAAAAATATGGAACGCTTCACGAATTTGCGTGTCATCCTTGCGCAGGGGCCATGCTAATCTTCTCTGTATCGTTCCAATTTTAGTATATGTGCTGCCAAAGCGAGCACGAAAAAATAATATAATAATACTTTTAATTCATCCTAAAATAATCACAGGAACTTACTCATGGGATGTATGCTCCTATTGAGCACAGCACAACTTCTCAGAGTTTCAAGTAAGATCGGACACTGACACCCACTTTTCTATTCCAAGCTGATTTTCACAGCAACTGCTGAAAACTCAGCCTTGCAAAGTTAGGAAAGGAAAGCAGTGCAATCTAATATTGAGCTCTGAACCACCTGGAACTAGCAGCTTGTCTGATACCTGACAAAGTACCATTTGTTTCCCTTTAATTTAAACAGCCCATGTCACTCTGGACATTTGCAGGGACACCTGGTGCATAAGTTTAAGGAAACACGGACTACTTAGAAGCAGCAGTTCAGTTCAGTCACCCAGTCGTGTCCGACTCTTTGCGATCCCATGAACCACAGCACGCCAGGCCTCCCTGTCTATCACCAACTCCCGGAGTCTACCCAAACCCATGTCCATTGAGTTGGTGATGCCATCCAATCATCTCATCCTCTGTCGTCCCCTTCTTCTTCTGCCCTCAATCTTTCCCAGCATCAGGGTCTTTTCCAATGAGTCAGCTCTTCGCATTAGGTGGCCAAAGTATTGGAGTTTCAGCTTCAACATCAGTCCTTCCAATGAACAACCAGGACTGATCTCCTTTAGGACGGACTGGTTGGATCTCCTTGCAGTCCAAGGGACTCTCAAGAGTCTTCTCCAACACCACAGTTCAAAAGCATCAATTCTTTGGCGCTCAGCTTTTTTTATAGTCCAACTCTCACATACATACATGACCACTGGAAAAACCATAGCCTTGATTAGACAGACGTTTGTTGACAAAGTAATGTCTCTGCTTTTAAATATGCTGTCTAGGTTGGTCATAACTTTCCTTCCAAGGAGTAAGCGTCTTTTAATTCCATGGCAGCAATCACCATCTGCAGTGATTTTGGAGCCCTTCCAAATAAAGTCAGCTACTGTTTCCACTGTTTGCCCATCTATTTCCCATGAAGTGGTGGGACCAGATGCCATGATCTTAGTTTTCTGAATGTTGAGCTTTAAGCCAACTTTTTCACTCTCCTTTCACTTTCATCAAGAGGTTCTTGAGTTCTTCTTCACTTTCTGCCATAAGGGTGGTGTCATCTGCATATCTGAGGTTATTGATATTTCTCCTGGCAGTCTTGATTTCAGCTTGTGCTTCATCCAGCCTAGCGTTTCTCATGATGCACTCTGCATATAAGTTAAATAAGCAGGGTGACAATATACAGCCTTGACGTACTCCTTTTCCTATTTGGAACCAGTCTGTTGTTCCATGTCCAGTTCTAACTGTTGCTTCTTGACCTGCATACAGATTTCTCAACAGGCGGGTCAGGTGGTCTGGTATTCCCATCTCTTTCAGAATTTTCCACAGTTTATTGTGATCCATGCAGTCAAAGGCTTTGGCATAGTCAATAAAGCAGAAATAGATGTTTTTCTGGAACTCTGTTCCTTTTTCGATGATCCAACAGATGTTGGCAATTTGATCTCTGGTTCCTCTGCCTTTTCTAAAACCAGCTTGAACATCTGGAAGTTCATGTTTCACATATTGCTGAAGCCTGGCTTGGAGAATTTTGAGCATTACTTTACTAGCGTGTGAGATGAGTGCAATTGTGTGGTAGTTGAGCATTCTTTGGGATTGCCTTTCTTTGGGACTGGAATGAAAACTGACCTTTTCCAGTCCTGTGGCCACTGCTGAGTTTTCCAGATTTGCTGGCATATTGAGTGCAGCACTTTCACAGCATCACCTTTCAGGATCTGAAATAGCTCAACTGGAATTCCATCACCTCCACTAGCTTTGTTGGTAGTGATGCTTCCTAAGGCCCACTTGACTTCACATTCCAGGATGTCTGGCTCTAGGTGAGTGATCAAACCATCGTGATTATCTGGGTCGTGAAGATCTTTTTTGTACAGTTCTTCTGTGTATTCTTGCCATCTCTTCTTAATATCTTCTGCTTCTGTCAGGTCCATACCATTTCTGTCCTTTATTGAGCCCATCTTTGCATGAAATGTTCCCTTGGTATCTCTGATTTTCTTGAAGTGATCTCTTGTCTTTCCCATTCTATTGTTTTCCTCTATTTCTCTGCATTGATCACTGAGAAATGCTTTCTTATCTCTCCTTGCTATTCTTTGGAACTCTGCATAGAATCAATTAAATGCTAAGATGCTACAAGGATCCATTGCATTCATATTGTTTTTTGTTCTAATTATTAATATAATAACAGTACAAGCTAACACTTCCTAAGGACTGACTATGTGCCAAGCACTATATATAGATTAACCTATCTGCTCTTTACCAAAAAGCTTAAAGGGAAGTGTAATTGTTATTCTCATTATACAGAGAAGGATCCTGAGGCCTGGAGGAATGAAACATTTTGCCTCAATCCACAGAGCTAATGAGTGAAAGGCTAGAGATTCAAGCACAGTTAGTCTGCCTCCCAAGGCCTGCTCTTAACCTCTTTGATAGAATAGCCTAGCTAAGACAACCAAGAGGTCTCCAGGACAGGCCTCTAACAATTCTAGACCTGCGGTACTCCTCTAACGCTTTTCTTGCTCCCAATATACCCCTCTGTGTACAGTCTGTTCTAATTTTTATTTTTGCCCCAATTTATGTCCTACTCTAGAGTCATTTGACTTGCATTTCTTTAACAGCACATTTCCTGCCTCCGTTCCAATCCTTTGGAGTAAGACAGAGCTAGATTATCATCCGGGCTATGTGACTTACCAGCTATGCGCCTCTGGAAAGTTATATTCTTTAAGTCTCCTAGTAAGTATTGTGAAGATGTGATATAATACTATTTGTATAATGCTTTGCACACAAAAAATCCTCAACAGCCAGTAGTTATTACTAATAACAGAATACCTGACATGATCTTGAAACAGGGGCAGATGTGGGGAATATAGGAATAACTAGATATATTTGTGTATTCTCCACCCTCAAGAAACTCCAGAGGCTAGAGGGACATAAAGACAGAAACGGAATTCTACAACAATGTGATAATTACGCTATGAGGATGCAGAATTATAAGGGAACATCACATATTCTTCACTTGTCCTTGAGATTCAGCCTTTCCGCCCCTACTCACACTTATAAGAAATTACAGTTCAAAGAATTCCACCACTTCTGACTCTCAAATGTTACTCTGAAACAGAGCTCTATCTGGAATAGGAATAATTATTTTAAAACCCTACGAATTTTGTGATAAAATGGAAACAAAATATAGGTGGGAGACACCTAATTCAACTGGGATTTCTATCCCAGAGATGAGTTGTTTTACATTGCTTAATTAATTCAATAAGATTGAGTACTTGCTATATACAACCAGGTGCTAAAGAAAATGAAAAAGAGAGGGAAGTACGACACAGGTCCAGTTTTCCATGTGATGCCCAGCCAGGAGATGGTTCCATCTGAAAACTCTCCCAGGCACTGTGATGTGCCCGAGAAGAGTTTATAATCCAGGGAAGACACGACTATAATCAGCCTCTCAAAAAGATACAAAACTGTAGCATTACTAATGCAGTAATAGTATACTACACAGGAGAAGGGGGAAATAATTATCTGTACTGGAGTCAAGGAAACATACACCCAAGAGGTCATATCTGAGTTGGACGTATAAGGACAAGTAGGATTTTACTACTGAAAAGGGTGGGAAAAGAATTTGAGACAAAAGAAACAGCAAGAACAAAGGCAAAGAAATAGAAAAGGATATGATGTGTTCAGATACGATCAGATGTTCCAGCCTGGGGAGACCACCGTTTACACATTGGGGGTAGGCTGTTGAAGGGGAACCATGACTAACAGTATTGGCCTGGAGGGCCTTGCTAAGAAATCTACCTGGTGAGTAACAGTGGGCTATTAAAGATGTTCCATATCACAGAAGAGACACAATCAGATCTATATTTCAAAGACACAACCACAGGAGTCCAATAAAAGATGGATTTTAAACTCAGAACTATCACAATAATCCAAATGGAAAATAAAAGACCAACAATAATGAGGTGGTCATGGAGAAAAGGGTAGACTTCTGAGATATTGTAGAATATAAGTTTCATGACTTCAGTAACATGGCAGATGTGAGGGATTATAAAAAATGGAGGATGATTCTGACATTTCTAATGTATCTGACTAGGTGAATAGAGTGGCCATTTAGCAGGATAAAGAATGGAAGAAGAAAACTATCCACAGAAGGAAAAATCATGAGTTCAACTTCAGGAATGCTGAAGTTGGGGTACCAATAAGATATCCATGTGAAAATGTTTAGTAGACAGTTGGAAATAAAGAACTGATATTCAGGAAAAAGACAAAGGATGGACTTAAAAAATTAACATATTATCAGTAACACTGAGATATAGGTAACTGCTGAAACCATCGATGTGAGATGAGAACAAAGAACACACAGTGCTATGGAAAATGCCAGCAGTTAAGGAGTCGTTTGAGAAAGATTCAGAGACCAAAAAAAAAAAAGGTAGATACAAAACAAAGAAAGAAATATCAAGAAAGAATAATGTCCCTAAAGTCTAATGAGGAGCTTAAAATTGTCCACACCATCTAGTGTAGCTGGGTACTCGACCAGGAGAGGGCTAGGGAGGAGCTGTCAAAAGAGACCACTCCAAGATGAAGACTCGTGGCTACTTTAACCCAGAGGCTCTGGCTTTCTTGTATCTCACTCAATAACCCCCAAATGCAAAGATCCAAGCACATCAAATTGGTAAGGGATGAAGGCAAAGCTATTTGCCCAGCTGAAGCTTAGCTAATCACAAGAGGCAGAAGAGAGAAGGGGACATTCAGCCCTGACTGGAGTCACCTCAGTCCTAAAGGAAAGTGTAGAACTCCAGGTGCTCTGAGACAAAAACTATGATGCCAAGTTCACCTCTAGGTCTGGCCATTTCTCTTGGAAATTGGAAGGTATAGTTGGAAGGGTGAAGATGATGGGATTTTCTATAGCTCTTGAGTTTTTCTGCTCACAGTCTTGATGCCTATCTTCTCAGAAGTGGACAGAACCCAGTTAGTCCCTCACAGCACCCAGTTAGGCTCTACTGCTTCTAACCCACTCTACATCTGGACTTGTGAACCATGAGGACTGGGTCTCCTTGCCACAAAATATTGACAAAAATACGTTTGTATATGTGACCAGAATTTCATCTTCTTTGGATGTCGGTGGTCTTAATATTGGTCCCTGATGACTTACAATCAATAGATGTTTAGTTAATCAGTTCACTTGTTTTGGAGTAACAGTTATTGTGTGGGTAATGGGTATGTGGCCACTTCCGCAATAACCCCACATCCCCCAATGGAGTGAACGTTACAATCACACATTTGTTGTTATTAGCTCAGGAGATGCTGGAAACCAATTTTGAAAAGCAAGTAATAAAGCACCACATAAAAAATAATGGTGTCATTACTTCTAGGTCAGGTTAAACCTACTGTGACGATAAAAACCAAAGGGAACAGCAAGCATCATAAGTGCATTTGCTGTAAATTTGACACTGGTTCTGATCTTCAGTGAGAAAAAGTCTTGAACTCACCCACCTAAGCCAGGTACACAAAAGAGTATTTGTGTCACATAGCTTTATCGAGTCTCTGTTTGAAAGCACTTGAATGAATGTACTCCAGGAATGCTATGTCAACTCTCAAGAGCTAAAGAGAACAGACCAATTGCTAAATTACTGACCCACAGGCTTTCAGATTCCCATTTGAATTTAGGCCCTCAAAAAAAAAAAAAAACAGATCCAGAAATTTCATGGGAGAGCTATTGTACCATGAGGGTACAATACTATATAGTACAATACATTTTCTAAATGTAGAAGAAGAAAGTAGGGAGTCTAGTTGGAACATGGGCCACACTGTCCAGGAGGTGAAGGAAATTCTGATTGCTCATGTCAATCTATGAGCAAACACTGGTAACCCACCAATGTGAACAGAAGACACACCAGCCTCTGCTTTCAGGTTGTGATCTATACATCTCGCCCGAAATGCTGGAGAGGCTTCCTACATCCACATGAAATACCATAGGTGGGGGTGTGAGTGTAGGGGGTGGGGAGAACCTTAGCCACAGTTATGACAGAACGTTTAAGGAAGGCGTGGCACAGTCCGTGTGTAAAGATATTACTTGCTGCCTTTGATTAGTTTCAGCTTTGGGGAAAACAGTTAATATCTTTGCTTAGCCCTTCCAAGAGTTGCAGATGGTTCTCCTAAGGTTCATGCATTATGAACTGACACTCTGACAGGATGCTAAAGCCAGCGTTAGCCCACTGGAAAAGCAAAAACAGACTCACTTTTACTAATGAAAGTAACTTCTGTAGGTTACATTCTCAATGACAGCAACTCGCTTGGAAATGCAAGTACTCTTGTATGCTGACGGTTGTTTAGAAATGGGTACAAACTTTCTGCAGGGTAAACTCGCTAGCACTGAGTGGAGAGGATGAAAGATTAAGTTCAGAGACTAAATCATACATTTAGAAACATCTCCAAAGGAGGCCTGGTGGCCACACAAACCACTTCTAACACTATTTTTCCAAGTGGACATGGGCACACACCAGATTTGTCAGCCTTCAGAAGTGCCATCGTATGTTTCAGGAGGTCACTGTTCTTGCTGACTCCCCTGGACCTTCTCTTCCTTCAAACTGGAAATAGAGATTGAAATTCTCCAAACCGAATCTTCCAGTTCTGTCTAAATTGATGGGTGCGATGGAGTGGCGTAAAATGAATAATAAATGAGAAAAGGAAAAAGAACTGACCTTCCTTCCATATTCTCCCTCTACAATCTACCTGTCCCCATGCAGGTTGGAGCATTTAGAGGAAATGAAAATACATATTTAACACCATCTGTGGAATTCACTTTGCCCGAGGCCACTGTGTCAGATATTGTTGCTGGGTTTTTCAGAAAGCAGGGGCATTTCTGCAGGGACAGAGACTAGGCCTGATAAACTGCTGACCTAGTCCCAGATGGAGAATTTTTATGATTATATTGGGACAATAGGTACTGTGACCCTTTAAGAACAAAATCAAACATACTGGATTGCATTTTTCAAAGGCTACCCAAACAACTTTTAGGGAAGAATACATTCTTCTAAATCTCCTTTCTAAGTCTGGAATTAACAACTTGATCTTCATGCAGTCAGGCAGAGGGCAAAAGTACATCCACTCAATCAGCTTCAGAACTTTATTGCTGCAAAGGTCCTTCCTTTTACAGCAAACACAACCAAGCTTAGAGATCCTAACTGATCAGTGCAAGATCCAACAGCTAGTTAACAGTTGAATCAGAGAGAAAAACTCAAATGTTGGAACCGAATTCACACTAGGTCCCACATCAGTTTTCCATGAAAAGCCTGATTTAAAACAAAAAGGATCATTTACTGAGAAGCGAGACGTGGTACTGGGCATTTAAAATTTGTTAACTTATGGTTTTTTTTCTTTCAATGGCCCCAAAGGTTCATGTTTCACAGATGAGGAAACTGAGGAGGTAAAGGGTGAGTAGGCAATGAAAAGAAATATGACTGGGTTATATCCATGGAAAAAAGAAGAAAACTGCCCTTTAGACAACATCCTCATTAAAAGATCCATCTACTACAACTGCTGACCATTTCAAAGCCGAATGGTGCTGCCATTTTATAAAACGGCCATGGACTGCAAGGAAGGCCAGCAAAGGCTTCAGGATCTTGAAAATATCATGGAGGATGTCTACAAGGTGTCCACATTTTAACAAAATCATTGCCAATCTCTGTTAAAGTCCATTTTGCAAAGGCTCCTGGGACAAAAAACAATGTGCTCTGACTTGACCTAAATTCTTGTAAAAGAAATGTGACAATAATTGTAGCCCACAGGAAATGATGCATGCTTAGAATGTACCAGAGCGGTGCTCAGCACTATGTTATACATCATTAATTCTTAGCCATCCTTATGAAGTCTGTCCTGTGACTGTCACTGTTTTCACAGATGAAGGAAAACCCTGAGAACAGAGATGTGATGGATCCTGCCCAAGTTTTACGGCAATAAGAGCAGAACCTGGATCCAAACTTAGGCAGTGTCCGGGGCCCACCCTCTTATTCACTCTCCACACTGGACCGCCCCATGGAAGCATTTAGCTGATACACTGGAAGGGATGACGTTATCTTCCCCTTGAGGGAAACATGGGTGAAAACAGTAGAAGATTGTATCTGGCAAAATTATCTGGCTTTGATTTGAAAAGATAAATGTGTACCCATACATGCTATATACACTCCAAGAGGGCATAAGTTTAAAAAGGGAAACTTTCCAAAATGGATCACACCTAAGCCCCAAACCATTTTCTATGAGGTGTATGGTGGTGACGTCACCCATAAAAAGGATAAGAAATGACACACACTTCTCCATTATCACCTCCCAGCTTGTTTAATCTCACCTGGCAAGTTTTCCTTAATCAAGGAACTTGAAAATTGTGTGGAGTCTTGAGGCAGCTCTGGGTAACACAGGTAGAATTCTGATATGCTTTCTTCATTAACTGCTCATACTCCAGAAATGAGAATGAAACCTCTCCTCCTGGGGCGTCTTTTCACTGAGAAACTCCTCTTAATTGAATGCACAAATCAGTTAACTATCTTCAGATTCACAACCCGTTAATGCCCCATTCTCACAGAGCAGCTTCTTTCTGGCTTGTTGAGAGGCTGGCACTCTCAGGGCTGTGCTGAGAGGGATGTGAGATTCAGCAGGAACAGGAAGGGCTTGCTCTTCACCAGCAAAGGAGCACTCCAGGGCTGAGCAGGAGGAACGATAACGCTGCCTTTGCAAAACTGACATCCTCCCATTACCAGTCTGTGTCAACTGTCAGGGATTCACAAATAATGCCATGGTGCCCTCAGAATGCCAGTTAAGCAGGCTTCAAATGTGCCTACCGAGGGAAGATGAGGCTTACAAATGTTTCATGGATATAATACCAAGATGCTATAAGTGATAAAAGCAAGTGGGAAAGAAAAACTAATTGCACATTTCTCTCTAGAAATATCTGGCCTGTCTCAAAGTTCCACTTTTCTTTCTCTCTCCGGAGCAGGAAAATCTAAGTAAGGTTTTGAGATGTGTCCCCAGAAGACTCCTGTTAGGTTGCTCTGCAGAGCACGGCAAGTCCCCATAGAAGAGATCCTGGATTAACTGCCCTTCTGTGACAGGGGCGGCTGAACTCTGGAGCAAGAGTTATGCCAGCTGGATCTCTTACTGAGCCACTTGAAGTCAGAAGAATGTGAGATTATGTCTCTGATGATGAAGACATTTATAATTAGACTTTGTAAGAGATATAAGCATATTTCTTACTGTGTGGGGAACTATTTAGGCTCTATCAACATTTTTTTTTTTTAATGTCATGAAATTATCAGAAACCACCAGGAAGATTCATTTCCCAAAATATGCAATACCATCTTTCTAGACAGGCTGATCTTGCTTTTGAAATAAACTCAGAATCTGTGCTTCATTTAGCCACGATTCTAAAATCAACTATGACTATAATTCTGTGAATAATAGAAAGGAGACGCCTGACCTGCCACAGCCCTGCCTTGAGCTATGCTATTGAAGGTACCAACCAGCCTACAATGAAATCCACACTCGGTAGGAACTGATGTGAAAGTGGGGTTCCAATACACCTGCTAGTAATGCCATTAGTTGTGACATGAGCCCGTAAGCTCCCAGAAAGTTGAGGATTTGGAGAAAAAAAAACAACAGTGTTACATGAGGGAGATAAACACACACTGAATAACAGCAGTTATGAGTTTCCTTTACGTGGCAGGAATATTTTCTTGGCTTTGGGATTTAGGATGTCAACAAGGAAGGCTGGGCATGCCAATTCTCTGAGTTTTGTTTGCCTGCCAGAATATTTAGAGGTCTGGGCAAGGTAAACTAACTCTCCCACATTTGTGCTTAAGGCGACGTGCCATTGACTTGTCCCAATCTGGGTATTTAATTATCTTTCCTCATGATGATACCAACATGGAAACTTTATAGAGAACCTATTTTAGTGTCTGCAATATGGGGCACTGGATTTTATTTCCCTTTGGACGATAAGATTGTGGTTAGCATAACACAGTGAATCCAACATCAATCCTCTGTCAAAAATAGTTTTATGAAGGCCAGAGGGAGGGTGGGCACACAGGAGGCACACCCAGTTGGCGATAATATAAACACTGAAAGAGAAACTAAAATCAGTGCTGTAAACAGCAGAAGGCAAAGCTTTCTTGCGCTCATTAAAACCTGACACCGTAATATTCAGACACTAGGATAGTTACTGAAATACCAGGTCAATTCTTAAAGGATTTCAGGTCCCAGCGGGCTTTATTTGTAGTCCTCTGTTCAAAGTCCATTAGACAGGGTCCCTGCCTTTAGCAGAGTGGATCCAAATAAATTCTAAGAGAGGAAATAGATTCCATTCTCTCTGTTTACTTTATTACTATTGATCTCTGAATTCCCTCCAATCTCTTTCTTAACTGAGCAGATAGTATACATTTAGTACCAAAGGTAATTATCCCAAATGAATACAGTTTGCAACTGAGTGATAAAAAAGAGAGAGGACACTGATAGATTAAACACTTATACATTAAAATGTATGTCTGATTGTATTAATATATACGAGAGCTTTAATATGCTCACTTTATGGCTAGATATAGTTTCCTAGGCTAATCACAAGTTCATTTGTACACTTAGACATATCTTAGTTCTACTACTTTATATTTTATAGCAATATCATATAGTGCAAATGCTAAAATAATAAAACCAAAATCATTTCAAATATTTTTTCAAACCTCCCGTCTACAAGAAGAGACCATTTAGACAAGGTTTTTAGACATGTAAAAGGGGTTAGAAAATTTAATTGCCAGAAATTACAATGGTTTTTAAAGCATCAAAGATAGAAAAGAGAACAAGGAGTGTATCATTTTTAAAGTATATATAAAACAACTTAAATACCCAGTGACAGAGGAATGGATAAATAAATTTAGTATATCCACAGTGTGGGAGATTATGCAGTCTTTTAACACTATGTTTATAAAGAAGTTTTAATGCGTGGGAAAATGCTTGGTATTCTGTGAAAAAAATAGGATATAAAAATGTGTGTGTGTATACACAAACACAGTATAACCACAAATATGAAAAAATGTTTATATATATTTGTTACACATAGAAAAATATGAAAGCAATATACAAAAATGTAAGTGGTTCCCTCTGGGTGATGGGCGCCGGATGGTGTTCATTTCTCTTACTCTATCCTGCTCTCTGCATTTTCTAAAATTAGCATACATTACTTCTACATAATGTATACTATAATGTAATCACTATAATTACCTAAATATATAATCACTAAACACATGATAGATAGATGAATGGATGCACAACTGACATTGGATGGAAGGTCTGACCCACATTATGTTTATTCCTGGCTCAAGACTATCTGGGAGCCCTTGCATGCCAGGGGCTTCTGTTCTGGCTCCTCTTTGAAAACCTGCCCATTTATGGGTGAGTTTTCTACAGAGTCCTACCAGACCCAAGTATCGAACATGTAGTGATCATCACATTTTTAAAGAAGGGATATAATTACATAGACACTGAAGTTCTGAGAGACAGCATAGCGGAGCAGTTAAGGGAATGGATTCTGGAGCCAGACTGCCTGGGTCTGACTAAGCCTCCTCCACTTACATTTGAGTAACTCTGGAAAATGACTTAATCACTCCATGCCTCCGTGCTCTATATGTAAAACCAGGACTATAAAGTATCGACCTCATAGAGATGATAGAATGTTATAGCATTATATGAAAGTGGCTCAGTCATGTTCAATTCTTTGCAACCCCACGGACTATACACTTTGGGGCTTCCCTGGTGGCTCAGCAGGTAAAGAATCTGCCCACAATGCGGGAGACCTGTGTTTGATCCCTTGGTTGGGAAGATCTCCTGGAGAAGGGAAAGGCTACCCACTCTAGTACTCTGGCCTGGAGAATTCCGTGAACTGTATAGCACTAGTATCTTTAAAATACTTAGAAGAGTGTGACACATAAATACTTAAATTATTAAATTAAAAAAAATTGACTTGTACCAATCAGAATAAAGTTATAAATAAAGAAATGAACAAAATACATGTAAAACATTTGAGTTTTTGTGTTTCGATAAGCTCATCTAGGGTGGGAGTATAATGCTCTGTCAAATTTAAGTCAGTACTCAGGAGTATAGTAGTTTTTGATGGCTTTCCCTTACTTGCCAGAGATCTGTCCATCATCCATTTCTAGAATGTTGGTGATGATCCTAAGGTCCAATGGAATACTTACTATGCACTAGTATGTTTATAATGCTTGGTTTGTGACTCTGTGAGTGCATGCTTAGTCGCTTCAGTCATGTCCTACTCTTTGTGAATCCTATGGACTGCAGTCCACCAGGGTCCTCTGTCCATAGGATTCTCCAGGTAAGAATACTAGAGAGGGTTGCCATGTCCTCCTCCAGGGGATTTTCCCAACCCAGGGATTGAACCCATGTCTCATTGTGTCTCCTGCATTGGCAGGTAGGTTCTTTATCACTAGCGCCACCTGGAGAGGCTTTGTGAACCTATACTTAGACTCTTGGAGAAGGAAATGGCAACCCACTCCAGTATTCTTGCCTGGAAAATTCCATGGACAGAGGAACCTGATAAACTGCAGTCCATGGGGTTGCAAAGAGTCGGGCACGACTGAGCGACTAACACCTGGATTCTTAACAGAAGACTCAGAACTAAACTAGGTGTAAAATAAACGGTGTGCAGAGTGAGAAAGTCAATGAATGAATTATTTCACCCCAGTTGCATCAAGTTGTCCAAATGTGGGCATATTTCCACAAAGGGAAATACTAAGAACTAGAGTTGAAGTGTAAGGTTCTTAGGATCTAAGATTTATTTCTACTGTTATAATATGGAGACAATGAGATGGCATTATCAAAAAAGAAGGGCAATGAAAAAACTATTTATTCTGGAAAAGATGTTGTTGAATGTTTAGCACTCTAAGGTCTACCAAGATCCTTTGCCTGGGGCATCCATAAGGATGGAGGAAGCAATGGAAGTGGAGAGATACCAAGACAGCCGTGGCAGCACCAATAAATAGAAACAGCATGTCTCACTGGCTCTCTGGGTTTTTTCATACCAGGTAGTGCATGACAAGAGAAAGCCAAAGCAACCAAAATCAGAAACAACGCTTGAAATAATGGTACAGAATGGTCAATTTTACCGTAATAAATTTCAATATTGAGTGAGAGAGGAAAACAGCTATTTTTAGACACTGTCCATTGTTTTGTGTTCATTTCAAAGTTACTCTTCATGCATCTAATTTCTAAATTCATAGTGTAACTTTGAGCATTTTGTGGAGGTCTTGGCTCCAAAGCAGCAAAGGAGAAGTGAAAGGTCCCATGGTTGTAAACTCTTGATAAGTTCTCAGTGTCACTTTTTTCAAATGTGGAACTGCTCAAACCACACAGATAATTATAGATGACCAGATTGTAACTGTTTTATTGCTTCTTTTTCCCCATAAATTTTAATTTTGGAAAGTTAAGTGAAAATGTGGTTCCAATTTTCTACAAATTGCACACAATTTGGTTTTAACAAGAAAATAGAAAGAAAGGGTATGTTCTTTAAAGTGAATTATGAACTAGAGTTTGTTTTTGCTCGCTCAACACCGCAAGAATAATAAAGCACAAAATTTAGAAAAGATGCCTTGCAAAATGGAAATAATGAACTGTATAATAAAAGCATAGAGTAATTTTTTTTTATCTAAACATGATTTAAGCAATCCAACAGGATAATACAACTGAGCTAGTCTTTCTATCTCTGGTGAAACAACCTAAAATAAAAAAGGAAAGAAAGAAAGAATGAAAGGAAACAGGGTAGAAGCCAACAACCTCAATACTGTATAACAGGAACTCTCTTAATAAGAAAAGCCTGTGCACATCCCCATCTTATTCTCTCCAAAAGTGCCACCGACTGCAGAACTATTAGAAACAATTAATATAGAAAGCATTGAAATGCACACCTAGAAACAGAACAAAAGACAGGAAAGAGATTTTTAGTGGAAAGAAATTACAGCCAGTTGCTGGGCTCTGGCTATAACCATAGAGTTAGACCAAAATATTTTCTCTATTCAAGGTGAAGAAGTGAAGTCGCTCAGTCCAGAGTTGGTGTCCAACTCTTTGCGACCCCATGGACTGTAGCCTACCAGGTTCCTCTGTCCATGGGATTTTCTAGGCAAGAGTACTGGAATGGGTTGCTATTTCTCTCTCCCGGGAAGGTTATTCAAGGTAACAGACAACAACTAGCATATTAAAGATAAAAAACCCATGGTGTGTATCTACCACAACAAAACTACCAGCTTGATGGCGAATAATGAAATCAATCAACCAGCTGTTTTCCTCTCCTTTGTGCCAAACATTGGGTTGAATATATTCTTTAAACTAACCATTGCTTTCATCTTATCAACAAAGTAGACTATATCTAAGTGTGAGGCAAAATAAATTATTCAGATAATAAACAATTTCATCACAGTTGCCAATCTCCATTGGTCAAATTGCTCCAGGGCCCATATTATGTAATAGCACTACCATGGCTTCCTCCAATTTCAACTTCCAAAATGTTTACTTTCATACTGTGACAACCAAAGATCACCTGTGCCTTGCTTGTATCCTAGAAACAAAGCCGATCAAACCTTAATACTTGGTGTTACCTTGTACCCTTCGGTTTTTTTTCTGGGCCAAAATGTCGTTCTTGCTGAAATGTTTCTATCTGGGGTTAAAGTTCCAAGTGTAGAGGGCCTCTGATCATTAGAACACCAAGTTCTGACTTATGAAGGTCCAGCTATAAACTGAGACTTGGCAAACTTGAAGTATTACTCATTGACTAATAATCCTATTAGTCAAAACTGCAAACTCTGGTCAACTGCATATTTTACATATTATTGCACAAAGCTAGAGCAGAAGTTCACCATCCCAAATGTCCTTTGAAGGCATCACAAATAAGAAATGATTTACCCTCTTGAAATACAAACGCTGAATTTTCCCCTCCAGAAGTCAATAAATCTACATGTTGGTAAAGAGGTTCTTCCCTACCTGTAAAAAGTCAAGTTATGTAACCCTCAGGCAATGACCGTTCACTGGGCACAGACTTCACAGGTACCTCGGTCCCCAGTGTTCCACAGATGAAAAAGTCTGATCAAAATGCTGATATAGCAAAATGGAAGGATTTCACAGCAAAATGCTCAAAAACTGCAATGACTGAGCCAGAGGGAATCCACAGAAGGGCATCTTGAGAGAGAAGCAAGTGAGAAGGATTACTCACAAACCCATGCTGATGCACTCTTCCATTCATTCTTCCAAACACTTTTCCGTAAGAACTCCCTCACCTATGCCTCCCACTTCAACCTTGTTTCCACATCTACGACACCAGATCAAAAACACCATCCTTTTTACTTGACAAGGATCTCCAAATAATTGGCTCTTATTTCTAAGAAAAAGTGTCTAGATGATACTGGATGAAGACAGGAAATTCTAGTCACTTCAATGCAAGTAATTGTTCTTACTCAAAACTGAATGTGCGTGAATGTTCAGGATTTTCCTTAATAAGATGAATAAAATAAAAGTACACTAAATGCCCTCAAATACCTCAGCGGGGGCATGGCATGGAATATGAAGGCAGGGAGTAGCAATGCAAACGATGAGCTTAGGAAATCATTTGTATATAAATTCTGGAATAGTGTAGAACATATTCTAAGAGCTAAAAATGAAGAGAGGGAGCTGGGTGGGGCAGAATTTCTCTTATAGTTTCTTATATAATTTTCACATATAAAGACTGCTCATTTTTGAGATGCTAGTGCTCCATAACAAGGGGAGAAAGCAGGAGACTAGAACTGAAAGGAGTCCTACACTCTCAGTGCCCCAGGCAAAACCTTTCCCCAGGCCAGAGTTCCCTGGACCCCCAGGCTGGGCTGCCCTCCCACTCCAAGGCCATTTATCCAGTTTTCTACTAGAGTGTTTTATCTGTTTGATTAGCGTCACATGCCAACACAGCCTGCCCTCTATTTATTTCTGCTGTGCACAGGAGTCATATTTGTATCCCTGAGCCTTTGCACCATACTTTGCACACAGCTGGCACTCAATGAAAGGCAGAGAATGAAACTCAAGTGGACAACAGATTTGCCTCTGTTTTAGGAAGTTCATTTTATTTTTAAACTCCTAAACCCTTCTTGGGATTAGTTCACTGAAAGCCTAAAGGTGAGAGAAAGGACAGGAATTGAGAGGGCACTTTGAGGTATTTGATGGACCTGGAATCCTCACAGAATTAAGTCTGAGGCTCACAAAAGTCTAACCTGGCCAAAATGTCGATGGCACTTTAACAGCTTAGAGAACTTAGGAGCCAACCTTAGGGAGTTTTGGAGTTGGCCCAGAGTCCTAATACTCAACCACATGCCCTGGAGGTGGGTTCACACCATCAGTCCTCTGGCCTCTCAGACAAGCTCTCATTTCAGGGCTGCAGCCTAATCTCAACCAAGTGTGAGATAGTTGTTTTTTTTTTTTTTTTTTTTTTTTTCTGTTTATGAGATAGGCTACAGAGCCTTTCCCAGGATAATCAGTCATCTTGACTTGTGACCCCAGGCAGGGGCAGACAAAACTGGGAGATCTAAATCAGTGGATTTGTTTTGTAAAAATCACTCAACTCTATTGGGACAAATTTGACTTGGTTTTACTTTTATTTGCACCTTTTTTTTTAATTGAATGACATTCGTTTTTTAAGAGTTACTTTGAATACTTTGCTTGAACCCATTCCTAATTAAAAATAATCTCTAAGTATAAAAATTATGGTTTTCTAATTTTCTTTTTATTCATGCATCCATCAATCTGTCCATTACTAAACTTTTTACACCCCACCAGGCATTATGCTTGGGGTGATCAAAATGCAAACTCTACCCTTCCAGCAATCTATTTTTTCATTCCCCAATAAATATTTGGTAAATAAAGAAAGTGAGGAATGAATGAACTAAGTCATGAAGGAGTCAAGTGCAAATAAGAAAATAATCTGAGGGGAGTGAAATGTATGCATGTGACATTGTTTGAACACTCAAATTCGTAGCAAATTCTGCCACAGACTTAAAATGTGGGCATTTATTGGTCACTAATTCCTGTGGCCTTGATGTTGAGGTTCTGGACATAAAAACAAAACAGTTGGTGGGACTTTTCTGTAAAAATGATGACTTCTGACCCAGATGCTCAGAAAAGAGAATAAAGCGAGCTCTTCCCAGATACCCCATCCCCGTTCTCCATGGGCTGAGCCAGAGGCTTATCTTCTCCTGGTTAGTCTGGAGCAATGCTTTGCTCAGCTCTGACCCAGAGGTTGGTGTGGTACAGATGGCAAGGCCACACACCTGCTCACAGAATTGGAAAACCTCAGTGGCATCTAGAGCTTCACAAGGCATGCATCCTATATTCTCTAGAGAGAAGGAGGGCTGTGTACTGGGTAACCCACAATCATCGTCACAGGGCCATCTAATTGTCTCCCTTTTAGGCTAACCCTTGCACTCTCATTTCGGCACATGTATAGCCTTCCTTCTATTGCATCAAGTAAGGCATCAAAGTGTCCCTCATTCTAATAGCCACTGAGGAAAATATGGGATGAATTGAAATCTGAGACAATCAGACCTTTTAGATTATAATCTCCATGAGGGCAGAGCCTATGTGCATCTGATACATGGTATCTCCAGTAAGTACACTATGGATGATGATTAATAAATATCTGTGGAATGGATGAATGAACAGTCAAGGCACAGTGCCACATTCCAACTACCTTGGTGGCTAAATACTAATGATAATGCCACATGCTCAGGAGCCTAAGGCCATCTGCCTGTAGCCAAATCCTGGTTTTGCCACCTTCTTGTTGCATGACTTGGAGCAAATTCTTAACTCTTCTTTGACTCAGGTTCTTCACATGAAATTTGGGGATAATAATAGTACTTCTCTCACAGCATTAGTTTTTTTTTTTTTTTTAAGAACAGATGTCTGAAAATATGTCATATACTCAAAACAGTGAGTAGAGTGTAGTTAGTCAATGGCACCCCACTCCAGTACTCTTGCCTGGAAAATCCCATGGATGGAGGAACCTAGTAGGCTGCAGTCCATGGGGTTGCGAAGAGTCGGACATGACTGAGCGACTTCACTTTCACTTTTCACTTTCGTGCATTGGAGAAGGAAATGGCAACCCACTCCAGTGTTCTTGCCTGGAGAATCCCAGGGACGGGGGAGCCTGGTGGGCTGCCGTCTATGGGGTCGCACAGAGTCAGACACGACTGAAGCGACTTAGCAGCAGCAGTACCTTTTAAGTGTCAGCAGCAATAGTTGCTGTTATTTGCTAAAAACAATTGGGGGATTCATTCAGTCAACAAACATTTTTTGAGCATCTTCTCTGGGGCAGACATAGTATTAGGCACTGTGAACCCAACAGAAATAGATTGTCAGATAATCAATTCACAGATTAAGAACTACTTAAGGTCATCAATTGTAAGAATCCCCATTTCTTGAGTCCTTAATATGCACCATTTATAATCTGCTAAGTGCCTTACTCATATTATCTGTTTTAATCATTACAACAAACTAGTGAAGACTATATGTTTATTTCCCCCATTATTCAACATAAGAAAATAGAATTTTAAGTAGTGAAGTAACCTATCAAAAGCTAGAGAGCAGGGCTTTTATCCACTCTTTCATTCAACAACCACTGGGAACCACTGTATTCAAGGCTCTATGTTGACAAGAGAAGAACTAGTACACACAAGAAAGTCACAGTGACAGCCACAAGTTTTTCAAAAGCAACCTGTCTCAAATTAAAAGCACACAGCAGAGAAGGATTATAATATTTGAGCTATGATATGACATTTATCTCCATGAATATGGGACAGCAACACCAAACAAGCAACAATTCATTTTGACAATCTGCTTGCCAACAAGCAAACAAATAGTGTTTTAAACTGATTCAAATGCACCTGCCATTTAAAAGCATTAGTAATTTTAAAAATATATGATCTATTATAAAAAATAATCAGCACTCTTTTTAATTCAGGCACTACAGAAGCTAAGTAATCATTGTTGCAATTAATTGCTTCCTTGTTGTTTGCCACTTTCCTTTCATTGCAAGAAATTAGAGAGTAGAAGCAATTTTATGATATATATTTATTCAAGCTAAGATGACTTGACATCATTTATTGTATTTGTACTTCCCAAACATTAACTTATTATTCTTTTAAAACTAAAATTCCTTTAGCTCCAAACTGACTTAGCATACTCCCTGCAGTGACACACTTGATAATCATGACTCAAAAATGTGGAGCTGGAATGGGCTGAGATAATATGTTGTCACTCCCATATTTATCATTACATTTCCTGAATCACCCAGCTTTGTAATGATGATTTCTTTCCATTCTTTGCACTGTTTGGCAACTACATGTTTTGTGAATACCTAAGAATGCTTATAAATATTCTCCTTCCTTGCAGCCAATAAATCTTTAAAATTAAAAGACAAAGTTAAAATGACTTCTGCACTTCACCAATGCCTCCACTAAATGTACCATACATCTCTCAATTTCAATATTCACAGTTTAAGACTCAGTGATGACTTTCAATCTTACTTTGTGGATAAAGAAGGAGGGGTATGCTTTGTAGTTTACTGAAAGCTATTTTAGGAGTCAGTCTTGAGGGTTGGATATTTTATTCTTTCTGTTTCTTCATCCTTCCCTCTCCATCCACCTTTATTGACATGGGGCATCAGCCTCTTGTTCCACAGAATTTTTTTTTCTTTTAGAGCCAGAAATGGAGCGACAAATATTATAGAAACAACAATTTCAAGGATCTGGTGCAATGACATGGATCAATGCTTATTGAAATTTCTGGAAGCTTGATCTGCTGAGAACATACTCAGCCGGTATGGCTCATATTTCTAGATAATGATCACACAGTGACTGGGGGATGGGGTGGTGAAAGTGAAGCTTCTGGGCAAATGATAGCAAGGCTTTAGCACTGGGGAAAATCCACAGATGCTTAGGAAAAAATGTGTGTCTGGGTGATGCTCTGCAGGCATGAACTGATACCCATTTATATACTGTTCTAACTCTACTATACTATTCGCTATTTAAAGAAGCCCTTCTCCCACCTTTATGCTCTCTACGAGATCACATTTATTTTAATTTATCTTTAATTGGAGGAAAATTGCTTTACAATGTTATGCTGGTTTCTGCCCTAGAATGATATGAATCAGCCATAAGTATACATATAATTGGGCTTCCCTCATAGCTCAGTTGGTAAAGAATCTGCCTGCAATGCAGGAGACCCGGGTTTGATTCCTGGGTCGGGAAGATCCCTTGAAGAAGGAAATGGCAATCCACTCCAGTATTCTTGCCTGGAAAATCCCATGGAGAGAGGAGCCTGGCGGGCTACAGTCCATGGGGTTGCAAGAGTCAGACAAGACTTAGCAACTAAATCACCACCACCACCATATACATATAATATAACTCTTCCCTCTTGAATGACCTTCTCATCCCTCCTGCCAACCCCACCACTCTAGGTCATCACAGAGCACTGGGCTGAGCTCCCCGTGTTATATAGCAGCTTCCCACTAGCTATCTATTTCATATATGGTGATATATATATATATATATCAATGCTACTCTTTGAATTCGTCTCCCATCTGCTTCACCTCCTATGTCCACAAGTTGATCTCCACATCTGCTTCTCTATTCCTGCTCTGCAAATAGGTTCATCAGCACCATATATATGTGTTAATATATGATATCTGTTTTTCTCTTTCTAACTTATTTCACTCTGTATAACAAGTTCTAGGTTCATCCACCTCACTTCAACTGACTCACATTCATTCCTTTTTATGACTAATATTCCATTGTTTAAATGTACCACAACTTCTTCATCCATTCATCTGTCAATAGACATCTAGGTTACTTCCATGTCCTGACTACTGCACACAGTGCTGCAATGAACACTGGGGTTCTTATTTCTTTCATAGCACTTTTACCAGTCTGAAAATTATGTTATTTACTTCCTAACTTCTGTATTGCCTTCCTTCTCTTAGTAGAATATAAGTATCTTGGAGGAAAGAAGCTCATTTTTCTGGGTCACAGAGCCTAGAAGATGCCTAGAAGATAATTGGTATCAAAAACTTTTTTTTTAAATTACAATGTTAATATTATTGCACCCTCTCTTTCAAAACAGAAACAAAATGATAACAAAATATTCACTACTGATAGGATAATCTTAACTTCTAGAAAGAACTTAGATTTCTTCAGCAATGAAATACATTCTACCATTTTAGGAGTTACTATGATGATGGCATATTGTCAAGTTCATGTGTTAACATCGTAAACATTACAGATAAATTTATAGACTCATGATTGATGCATATGAATGTCAAAGTTTCAAGCCATATGAAAGATTTTGCTCAGAAACAATAATACTACAGCCTTGTCCAAAAACTGTCTTAAAATATAAAATGATGTCATGTCAAAACAAAGTGGCATAAATGTATCACATTCAACTTCGTAACTTATGAAGAAATACAACAGATGCAAACTTCTTCAGACAAGACAACAATTCCCTCCAAATACAAGAGCCCATAATAGAAGATGAAGATCTCTCTGGTCCCTAAATGAACCACACGGCACTGGGATTGTCATTAGCTACTGTAAGGCAACGAAGAACTTATAAAATCAGAGCCAATGTGTTATTAAGACCAGGCACAGTGGCTTTAAGGCAATATAGATTTCTGAGCTATTTATTTATTTATTATTACCGCTGCGGTCCCACTGTCCCAGCTGCAACAATCCCAACTCTGCAGGGCTCATGTAACAAGGCGATGGTATCTGAGAAATAATGAGCTGAGGAATGCTGTTCTTTCTTTCGGAGCAATCTCAGGTGCGATCTTATACCGTAAGGGCTGGATCAATACACCCAGCAGCAAACCGCTCGATACCCCCTGAATTATTGCTTCATTTTTCTTCTTATTATAGATGAGTTGTGTTATTATTTTCCCCAAATCAATATTTTACAACCTTTTTTATCCGTTTCTCCATAAATTTTGTGATTACTTTAAACAGGGAATTCCGGTACACTAAATAAGATGCAGTATTTGAAAGGGACGGAATGTACTGACATGTTTTTGGTTTTGTTTTTGTTTTACTCTTTTAGACACAGTGCCTTGTTTAAAGGCACATCATAATCAATAGCTGAAGGAACGTTTTCACAGAGCAAAGTTTAACATAACCCTGTACTTGCAAAATAAAAGTGCAAATCCTTTAAAATAGCAGCAGCCCAAACAAGTGCAAAGCTGAAAAACACAGAAGGAGGTGCGATTGATCAGCACTTTGCGTCTGAAATTTCATTCCTAATGCTTCTTCTCTCCTCAGGTTTAAGGGCCCATGCAATTCCCTTAAATTGTTTCTCACAAAGGAGATAAGTCTATGCACCTTGGAGAGAGCTAATTGGCTTCTATAGCTGTCTCCTGCTAAGTGTTTCAAACATCAGCAAATCAAATCATGTAAACTCATACCCTGCTCTGCTGTCAGTTTGCTCCAAGCTTGATTATTTAGATGCTCACATTAGCAGCGCCCACACTTAAGAAAGAGACCAGGAATACACTCCCTCTGTGAGTTCCGGGATGATTTGAGTTAATTCTGCGCTTCCTATGAAATAATGTGTGTTATTTGGCAGAGATGCTCAGTGGTAACTAAATAATCATTACTGTGCAGCCAGTGGTAATTACATGGTAATTCACATTAACTTCATAATAAGCACTGTATTTTTCACTATATCCATCTGAGGATGAAGCAGAATCATAGTCTTTCATTTCTTTTTACTGCCACCCAAAATAAAAATAAAAGTAAAATCACTTTAAGGGCAGAAGGACAATATAGCCCTGGTGAGTTATGCTACAGATTTCATTAAAGAAATACTTAAATCCATTAAGTCTAATTAGACATGACATCCCAGAATTCACAAACAGCACTTCTAATAAACTCATTAAAAATTTTTGGTGGCTTCTTTAGAAAATGGGAGGAAATTATGTTATATTACAGGCTGTTATATTACATTAAGGTTTTATAATTTTATATGGCCTCTTCTTTTTTTATGTAAAAATCTACGAAACTTTACAAGAATAGTTCTACTTAAATCAATGAGTTTTAAACAACAATGTGCTTCCTGTAATATGTACTTAATAATGCAATAAACTATTCTAAGTGGTATAGAATAAAAGGTGAAGCACTTTATTTTGATTGGCTGAAAGGTATCAGGATAAAGGGACCTAATTCCTTATAGCATTGCAGTGCACAAGTTACATTCAAATCTCCATTTACATATATATTGTTTAATTTGGGCAATTATCAAATCCTGAAACCACTTTTCCATTACAACCTGGACCCTTAGAAGGATTCACATCATGAATGCATCATATATAAGTGTACGAAGAAGAATTCTGAGGAGGAGAAAGCAGTGGGAACAACTTTAATTCAACACTTATATTAGCAGATTAAATTGGGTCTGTTGTAAATGAGCCACCTTAATTAGCTGCAGTTAGAAGCAGAATCTTTTTGCCTTTTCATACTGTTCATGGGATTCTCACGGCAAGAATACTGAAGTGGTTTGCCATTCCCTTATCCAGAGAAGAAATTAAAAGATGCTTGCTCCATGGTAGAAAAGCTATGACCAACCTAGACAGCATATTAAAAAGCAGAGACATTACTTTGCCAACAAAGGTCTGTCTAGTCAAAGCTGTGGTTTTTCCAGTAGTCATGTGTGGATATGAGAGTTGGACTATAAAGGAAGCTGAGTGCCAAAGAATTGATGCTTTTGAACTGTGGTGTTGGAGAAGACTCTTGAGAGTCCCTTGGACTGCCAGGAGATCCAACCAGTCCATCCTAAAGGAGATCAGTCCTGGTTGTTCATTGGAAGGACTGATGTTGAAGCTGAAACTCCAATCCTTTGGCCACCTGATGCGAAGAGCTGACTCATTTGAATAGACCCTGATGCTGGGAAAGATTGGGGGCAGGAGGAGAAGGGGACGACGGAGGATGAGATGGTTGGATGGCATCACCGACTCTATGGACACGAGTGTGAGCAAGCTCCGGGAGTTGGTGACGGACCGGGAAGCCTGGCGTGCTGCAGTCCATGGGGTCACAAAGAGTCAGACGCGACTGAAATGAATTCAGTCATTCCCCATTTTAAAGATGAGACAACAATCTAAGACTGTATCAATAATAAGAAATCAGATCATATCAACTGGTGGTAAGTGCTATGAATAAAATAAAACTGCTACGTATAATAAATGTGCAATGCTGGAGAGGCAGCCTAAGACTCTAGAAGCCTCCGTCTAATTACTGAATCATATTTGCAGAAAACTGAAAAATAAAGTAGAAGTGTTTTAAATCCATCTTTAGATGTAAAACTATGAAATACCAAAATGTCTAACCAGTTACTTAGGGTGAAAAAGATCCAGTACCAGACCTATCACTAGGTAACCTAGATGACTTTAAATGAATCACTGTACCTCTCTCTAAACCACAGTTTTCATACCTGAAAATGGGGCTAAAAATACTTGCCCTTTCTACCTCACAAAAGAGAATTAAATGGGAAAGGCTTGGTCAACCATACAGACTGCACTTAGGTAAATTTACTTAATTAATAGACATAAGATAAAAAGGAACAAAACTGGGCCATTTGTAGAACCATGGATGGACCTAGAGACTATCATACAGAGTAAGTCAGAAAGAGAAAAACAAATCTTGTGTACTAACACATATATGTGTGGAATCTAGAAAAGTGGTATAGATGATCTTATCTGCAAAACAGAAATACTACAAAGACATAGGGAACAAATGTATGAACACCAGGGGAGGAAGAGGGGGAGAAATGGGAAATTGGGATTAACAATATATGCACTAAAGACACTATGTATAAAATAGATAATAAGAACCTACTGTATAGCACAGGGAACTCAACTCAATGCTCTTTGCTGACCTAAATAACAAGGAAATCTAAAAACGTGGGAATATATGTCCCTGGTGGCTCAGTTGGTAAAGAATCTGCCTGCAATGCAGGAGACCCAGGTTCCATCCCTGGGTTGGGAAGATCCCCTGGAGGAGGGCTGGCAACCCACTCCAGTATTCCTGTCCTGAGAATTCCATGGACAGAGGAGCCTGGTGTGCTATAGTCCATGGGATCGCAAAGAGTCAGACATGACTGAGTGACTAACACACACACACACACATATGCATACATATAGCTGATTCGCTTTTCTGTACAGTAGAAACTAACACAACATTGTAAAACAACTATACTCCAATAAAAATTAATCTAAAAAAGAAAGACATAGATGAGACACAGAGGCCCAATAGTCAAGCTTGCTCTTTGGTCCCTAACATATAACTTTCTGACAAGCCACAAAAACTTTTTAGCTTTGATGCCAATAATTTTATTAAGCAAAATCTCCAAGTCTTTAGACGATCCTCCTACATCATCTGAGCTAATCAGTACACATGTTCCATTTCTAGTCTTGAACAAACTGGAGAAGAACAAGACATACAAGCCTGCTCAGAACAGATTCTTCAGGGACACTTTCCTCCACCCAAACCTCCCAATAAACTTATATAATCGGCTTGGTCTCAGTGAATATTTAACAAGTTGGTTAACACCAAAAGGAAACTATGTGTATCTGCAGCATGACTGGGAGGACCTTATTCTGTGCAGACATTTAATGTGAATATATTCTTGGCACTAAAGTGAAAGTGAAAGCCGCTCACTTTTTTGAGAGTCGTGTCCGACTCTTTGCAATCCCATGAGCTATATTGTCCATGGAATTCTCTAGGCCAGAATACTAGAGTGGGCAGCCTTTCCCTTCTCCAGGGGATCTTCTCAGACCCAGGTCTCCCGCATTGCAGGTGGATTCTTTACCAGCTGAGCCATACGGGAAGCCCTCTTGGCACTAAACACAGGCCTAAAATGACTCCATATTATGTGGGAGTTGAGACTTCCTGACACTAACCACCAAGGCTGATCCCAGGTGGCACTGTCCAGGCAGTCAGGCATCCCCCTGTGATACACAGAAGGGAGCTACAGTTGATATTAACAGGGAAAAGATGAACAACTACATTTGGAGGCCAAAGAGCCACGGGTTCAAGGACAAGTCTGCTCTTTTGATGTTATTCCTGCCCATGATTTAGGGAGTCCCAGCGTCTGTCTACTCCCTCACCATTGAGAGGTTTAGCAGAAATTCTCCAATCTGACATTAATGGGATGATTTGCACTTTCAATACCCTGAATAATATAAGATCCATTTAAGATCCAGTTTATTCAAATCAAAAATACTATGTGGTATAGTATTCAGTTCACACCAAGAATCACATTCTCCAGGCAAGAATACTAGAGTGAGTTGCCATTCCCTTCTCCAGGGGATCTTCCCAACCCAGGGATCAAACCCAGGTCGCCTGCATTGCAGGTGGATTCTTTACCATCTCAGCCACCAGGGAAGCCCCTCATGATAATTCAGTTCACACCAAGGATCACATATGCCATGTGACCCACCAATAGAAAAGATGGATCAGTATGCTGACATAAATGGAAAAAATACTCTTCTTTTAAAAAGCTCCCCTGTTATATCCTTGAATAATTTTAAAGTCTCTCTTAAGACAAAGTGGTTTCCAATTATGTTATTTTTAAAACTAAATACTATTTGGGGCAGGAAGCAACTATAATCCATGATGGTTTGGTAATGCTTAAGAGGTTGCCTGAAGAGGATAGAAGAAACAACGAAGATTAGAAAACTTACATAAATGTAGCAATTTTCTCAGGTCTCTCACCATTATAAATGTTCCTCAAAACAAGACTTTCAAAGACTAGTTTTAAGAACATTGCTGAAGTGGTTATGTTTGGAGACTTAAATATAGAAAATGGTTAGTTATGGCTTTGATAAAATTTCCAGTGAAAGCATCATGTCCATACTCAAACAGAAGATCTCAAGCAACTAAAATAGAAGAGAATACAGTGGGACTAAAAATGGCTCCGATTTTGCTAATAAAGTCAGTTTGTTTTGTAATAAAACAAACTGATATTAAAGATGACTGAAATGAGTTTGAATAGAAGTATAAACTCTAAAGGTGGAAAAAGTTATATTTGTAAACACTGTCAATTATGTATGGGATTTTAAATATGTATACTTAACTAAATTAATGTGCAAAATACTATAAATAGACTCACCGGCATCTATAAATACATATGTTTGGCTAACTTGGTCCTAAAATACAGAAAACGTTTTAGGAAAATGACAGAACACCTTATATTCAAAATCATCCTCTTGTTCTGACAAATACGGTGCTAAAAGTTCCGTGAAAGAAAAGATGTGGCTATCCAACAAGAGGAGAACAATTAGGTAAATTATGATGTGGCCACAAATAGACTATTACGTACCCAATAAGATGCATTTAGGAAGAGATTAAGCTAATAGAGGACATGTTTACTCTCCAATTCAAATTACAAAGGAGGATACAAATCTATATAAACATACTGTGATTAACTCTGACAAAAATACGTAAGAGTTACCAAAATAATCTTAGAAGACTAAAAAACAATAACAGAGGGATGGGTTAATGGATCTCTTCATACTTCCTGTGTTTTTAAAATTTTCCCTCCTATATGAATATGCATGATGTTCATCATGATATGATTTGTTTAAAATATGTAAGGCTCCAGTTCCTCCTAGACCACCTAGAAATACCCCCACTCTCCCATCACCAACAATCTAATCTTTCTGAAATCACACAATTCAAAAAAGGATTAAGTGGAAGTAATACCACAGGGGGGTTACTGCTTCCCAGGCTCTGGTATCCTTTGACTGGGGTCCACATCCTGGCTCCTCCATTTATTAACTGTATCACCTAGGGGAAGGCACTTCTCCTTTCTAAGTGTTTTTATCTAAAGAGAGGTGGCCTTACACAGATTCTCAGAGGAAAAAATGTCTTACATTCCAGTAATGCAGGAAGATGATGAACAGAGAGGATATGGTAAGGAAAAAAAAAAGCGTGAAATAGGAGAGAACAACAGTAGAGAAGTCCAGAAAGGCTGCTGGAAGCCCACATAGTAGAGAGAGGAAAGATAAGAGGAGTTCAAAACTCTAGTAGGAAACACTGCTATTCTGGGGAAGAAGGTTGGAGGGGCAGCTGCATTGCCCCACCTATTGTTATAATTGAGGAATTCAGAGATGTTAAGTGTTTCAGATGAGTTCTCATTTTTATCTGTGGGAAGCACAGTACCGCTTCACATAGTGGGGGAAATTTTACAGACTTGACTTCACTGATAGTTCAGATTGAGAACAAACAGCTATGGGGAAGAGGGTGCTAGTCCAAACCTCTGAGACTCAGGCCCTCTGAGACCTGAGGCCTTCAGAGCCACTTACGCGCAGTCAGTTGGTGTGGCTGATGAATCCCAACCAATAAGGATGCCAAGAACAACATGGATATAAGACCAATGACCCTGTGCTGTAGGCTTTTCAGGGACAAAAGGAGATGAGAATCCAGATTCAATGTACCTATGCTTCAACAAGAAGATGAAGATACAACTCGTGATGAGATTTTGAAGTGTGAAATGATCATGAGAGATTAAAAATTATTTTAAACTTATAAAGCTCTGATATTTATGATATGTAGCTAAGTGAAAGACCAAATGAGTATTATGTAAGGAATCACCCTATTTTGGGTGATTGATTTTGGTCAATCACTTTTAGTACCTTGGTCCTAAAATACAGAAAACGTTTTAGGAAAATGACAGAACACCTTATATTCAAAATCATCCTCTTGTTCTGACAAATACGGTGCTAAAAGGAAGGTACTAGCAGTACCTTCCTTTGGGATGTTGTTTTTCAGTCCCAGGACATTTTTTTTTTTAAAGGAAAAATTCCAAGTGATATTCTCCTAAGAAACAGTGTTGGCTCACCCTATCCAGAAAACCAAGCCACGCATCTTGAAATGCCATGGATGTTAAAGAAAATGAGTATTTTGGTAATGATTCAGATATCTGCATAGGAAAAAGATAAGACATATCCCATTAAAAAATAATATTAACAGCTAACATGTGTTATTTATGTATAAAGAACTGGGATAAATGTTGACACTTTTAATACTATTTTAATTATTTTCTACTGGTGCTTACTGAATTGTCTGAAATCAGCACGGGCAACTTTGCAATAAAGAAAGAAAAGTTTCAGTTCTCTAGTGGGCGCCACACCACTTAGTTAATGGACAGAAAGACAAACATCCATACCATTATAACGGTGGCCACATGAAACAGAAAATACTTTGCCATCAAACATTTGGAATAAATGTTAGGAAAGGAGAAAAAGAAAGAACTTTATTTTCATCTCCCTCCCACCCACTGCCCTCAGGATATTAGAGAAAGTTTCAAGGTACACAGTTTAAGTACTGAAGGATTAATTTATCATGATGCTGGGTTAAAAAACAAAAAAACAACAGCCTTGAAAACTTCCAAATAGTTTATTGGCTTTGAAAACCAAATCATGTTCAATCATACTAAATAGATTAGAGGTTCAAGGCTTTATAGTATTGCATTACGTTGGCATGAATGCATATAAAGCTCAGTCCCTACCTTTATTGTTAATAGCTTTCTAATCTCTGACTAGAAATTTATAGTTTAGAAATGGCAACACATCTTAAAGATTAAAGCCATGTGACAAATAGTTCATGTCCCTTAATAACCAAATCACATGTCTTAGATTGGGGAAGCTTATCTGCCTTTTCCTTCTATACGGTTTCATTGGTAGGAACTACTTTATATCCCTATTACATGAATGATGAATGGGGCCGTTGGTTATGGTCTGTTATTTGCTTGGCTGTAGTCAATATGTTTTCTTTGGACAGGGATTTCTGTGATTTATCTCTCTCCTGGCCTTATCACTTATTAACTCTGGGTAGACAGGAAAAAGCCAAGGTTGTATATAAGGCCTAGTGGCCATTTAGACCTCTAATGTCAGTGAAAATATCCCTTTTAATGATCCTGTTACACTAGCTACTCAAGTCCTGATTACACTCCACTCCAAATAGGAAATAAAGGTCGTATTTCTTGGAAAGTATGTACATAAAATATGTAAAATAATATGCTTCCTTCAGACTAGCTTTATGTTTTGCAGAAACGGCTTTCCTTTTACAGATGTCACAGAAGTACAATGGGTATTTTCAGTGATTCTTGTTGCTCTTGTCTGCATATGGCACCAACAGTGTTTAAGTTTACAGATGCCACTGGGTTGAGAACCGCCAATCACATCAATGAATGTCAGATCAGGAGCGATTGTATTTTGTGAAAAAATTCCCTTTGGCATAGGAGAAGAGGCTTGGGACTTAGCCTTTGGATCACAAAAGCAAAAAATAATAAACATTCTCTCTGCCTTGAATTCTTTTCTTTGTGTGTAAATGGCTCATTTGTAGTAATATTTGAGACATGTGGACAGGAGCAGCCTGTTAATTTTTCTTTCTTCTTGGGTCTTTTCCAATTAGGACACAGCTAAGGCAAACTGCTCGTCAAGTGTTCATTACACAGCCCTCCTTCAGCTGAGTCCTAAGTGAAAACAATCTGATACAAAAGAAAACACATTCTTGCCTTCCCTTCCCCCATTCTTACTGAATTTTCTTAGACCCATCTTTATAACAATTAACACATGTGCAGAATACTACCCTTTATAAAGCATTTTCATGCCCGTTCTTTCATTGGTACCCAAAAGATCCTTGGGTCGCCCACAGGAGGAACAGCTCCACCATCTATTCACTGAGAGGAATCCAAAAATCTGGGTCTTCATCCCCTTCACCTCCATATCCAACCCATTTCCAGGTCCTGTCCACTTTTCCTCTTAAATATCTCTTGAATCCTCTCACTATATTCCATCTCTACCCATCACCACCCAAATTAAACTCGTCCAATCTCTTTCCAGACTACTGCAACGGCCTCCTTACAGGTCTTATAGCATCCATTTTGGTTTCCTATGCTCCAGCCAGCCAGAGTTTTTCTGTTTTTGTTTTCTTTCAAAATAAAAGTCTGGTTATGTTCACCTATCCACTTTAAGGACTGCCCATCGCTCTTAAGATGACAGACAACTAAATTCCTCTCCATGGCTACAAGGCTTCATAGGCTTGTCTCCGCCCACTTCTCCAGTCTTCTCTCTCACCATTCTTTTCCTCTCTCTTGATTTTTCAGCCTCAGTGGAATTTTTACAGCCTTCCAAGATGTCACATCTCTTCTCACTCAGAGCCCTCTTACATGTTCCTCTCTTCTGGAACACTCAGTTTCTTTCCCCAAACCCATCCAACCCAGTCCTTCATGAACTGCCAGGTTAACTCTTAATCACCCTTTAAATCTCAATTCATGCATCTTTATCTGACAGAAAATATCTCTAACTGACTGACTGAGGGTCCTTTGTTATATTCTTGCCTGAAACTCTGTTCTTGTTTTTCTGGGCACTCAGTAGGTTTGAAATTGTAAACTTGTGAATATCCATGTTCCCTCTTAAACTACAAGATCCCTGAGAGCATGGTTTTACTCAACACAGTTTTAGAACACAGCCTAGAATAGAACAGACAATCCACAAATACTTGTGAGATGAGTGAATGGAGTAACAAAAGAAAGTCATAAAATCAGAATTAGAACCTAGATCTTTCGATTCTGACTCAAATACCTAGAAAGAAACAATTTCCTTAATCAGATGAAAGCCGGCACATATGTAATACTGAATAACATGTGCTCTAACAACCAGTTCTTTATATTTTGAAGAGAAACATCCCCATTATCTGCTTTTCTCTTTTTGTGTTTGCTTTTAGGGAACACTCGTACCAGAAAGCATTACATACATTGACCTATTGACTTCCTAGATGCAGTTACTGTTAAAATATCTCATTTTAGAGATGAGAAAATTAGTACTATGTAATACAGATCCAACCCAATTTTTTTTCTTTAACAAAAAACCCAACTACTATGCTCTCTACATGTAAGCTCACATTAAAGGAGATAGATTCTTAATTAACAGCTCTTATTTACATTCCCTGCCATCCAGAGCACAAAAATCAATGAGAATCCATTGATTCTGTGCAATGTCACTCAATTACTAGAGAACACCTATCACAAGTAAGATACTGAGTCAAGGTGCTTACAGTGGGCAATACAAGAGAACTTCAGGGAAAGGTTCACTGCCTGTGGACTTTTTGAGATGTGTCTACCTAAGAACAGAAGAAGAGAGTGAAGGTATAAGGAAGTGAATGATGAATGAGCCGTCTAAGCACATGCAACAAAAGAGCTCCAAGAACAGCGACTCTTTCAGCTAATCAAGATGAACCATAGGGAACATCAAAGTTACCTAGTCAGCTGGCTCATTTTACAATAAAAACACTGAAGTCTGGAGCGTGACAGCAACTTGTCCCATGTCTCATAGCCAGTTAGCAGGGCTGGGACTAGAACACAGACCTCCCTGATCTCAACCCAGTGCTCTGGCCACTTGCTACAGTGGCCAGAAAACACTTCAGAGGGGAATCAAGTTTGAACTGGATCTAGGAAAATCACCATATTCAAAGTTGCTAACCATGAAGTAAACTTGAGGCATAGTGGGGAGACTGGGAATAGAGGAGCTGAGAAAGCACCGGACCCAGGGCACAGTGAAATGTGAATGACAAGCCCGGGGGTTTGGGCTAATTCTTACATATAGGGAGCAAATAGGAAAAGTTTCTCTGCACGGAAATGGTACAAAAGTGACTTTTTGGAAGCTTAATCTGGCAATGAATTAGTGTAAGAAGAGGCAGAAAAACAGGAGATTCACTTGGTGCAAACTCTCCACTTTGTCCCTAAGCCTGATAACTGTTTATCCCCAGGATGGCAGCCTTCATTTGTGCAGGTTTCCAAGAACTAAAAACAGAGCTTTGTGCCTAAAATCTGCCTGAAAGGGGAGTTAAAGCTGATTATAACTTAATACCTTTGAAGGGGGCTGGTGATAGATGGTACCCATGTTACTATGGCCTCCAGAAGAGGGGCTGAAGTTGGGGCTGGAAATAAGAGAACAAGTGTGCTGTTCCTGAAAAATCAACACCTGAGAACTTAATAAATCTGGGATGCTTTATTAAATGTTTATTATTTGAGACCATTTCTAAGAAAATACTTATTTAATCAAAATAGTCATCTTCACATTCATAAATCTGTTTCTTGCTACCTTATTTATTGTGCTCTCTTTATTTGTGGTTGATTAGTATTACTTATTTCTCTAATTTACTGATGACTACAGGTTTATTACTAAAATTCCAAAGGACATTTCATAGACCTCTAAAACATGATGGAGAAGATAAACAACATGTAAAATATTTACACCATATTGGGGACAGCAATGAATGAATGAATAATAATGATCATCACTTATTAATGGAAACTACTAATATCTGGCTAAGTGCTCATGCTAGCTCGCCTTAAGTGCTTTATACACATTTCCCTGATACTAAGAACAACCCCAGAAAATTATTTTTCCTTATAATAATGTAAACATGAGGCAACTGTGGTTTAGAGCCATCACACTACATACCCAAAATAATCTCTCTGGTAAGAGGCAGAGCTGAGATTTAAATCTATACCCATCAACTCTTAAACCCAAGGACTTAATCACTATGCTGCATCATCTCCTTGGAAGTGAGAAAGAAAAGACTAGGTGGGAGGAATGAAAAGAGCGAGAAGGGAAGAAAGAAGATGAGAGAGTGGGAGTAGAGAGAGAACATAGAGGAATGGGGAGAGAAAAAAAAAACAAAACTGGAAAGATATGGTACATGTCATCAAGTTTCATGGAATATATTCAGGCAACACAACCCCTTCTACATGCAAAGTAATTCTAAGTGTATGGTACAAACAGGAAGCATTTCCAGGAAGAATATTTACTTCCAAGTAAAGTTTGAGACTAACAAGCATTTTGTTTAGTCCTTCCACAGGAGCAGGAAGCTTGGTAGAAAATGTTACGAATAGGAGAACTCAGCAGCAGAAAGGATTAGAGACCAAACCAAATCTGAGCTGTTAGATGAGCACTCTTTGGGGCTTTCACCAGCTTTTGGGCAACAGACAGTCTATGGTTCTTGGTGCACACCTAAGCTGGTCTAGCATCCTGGTGGCCCAGTGCTCCAGTCATATTTTCCCCAAAGACACCACCCGCTCCAACAGAGAAATAACTGGAACAAAGTTTAAAAGTACAGTTGGATTTCGGCACCTCTTATGAAGAAAAACCAACTCAAAGAGCTTTGAAGAAGCAGCTAAAGCCTCCTGAGCCTCTTTTATCAACACCCAGGGTTAATTCAAGTTTAGCAGGAGAGAATTCTACAAGCCTCTTAAAGATGTAACAGCAAAGAGGCTACTGAGAAGAACAAAGATACCTGGGAGGCCCCCTCCAGGGCAGTGGAGGTGTATGGGGATTGACTTCCCATTGGACTGAGGGACCAGACACAGGATTAGGGAGGGCTTTGAAAAAAGTCCCGTCCTCAGAAAGGGTTTTTGTTTCCTCCTATGAGAAAACATGATTTAAAATTTAAAGTTAGCCTTCCTCTGCATTTACATGAGAATAACTGGCCACAATAAATCAGATCAGGGACTTGATATCGAGCTCTTTTGTTTCGATCAAGTTGGGATTCCCTTTGCTCCCTCACTCTGATGGAGCAGACACCAGAGAAGGGCACAGCTGGCAGCTGAGGATCCTCACGTGTCCCTGGTCTGAGGCACCAAATTTGGAGAGCTGCACTCCTGTCCCTACAAGTGGAGCCAGCTTGCAGGCAATCTGTGTTTAGTCAAATTCTTTCCTCCCACCCCCAGAAGTCTGCTTTTATTTGCATAGATTAGGCCAGGCTGTTCCTGTCTCAGTTGCCTGGGGGTTTTTCTTTTTCATTGATTATGGATTTTTAGAGACTTGCACATACACAGGCCCAAATCCTCTCACACACACTCAAAAGCAGTACCTTCCTTTGGGATGTTGTTTTTCAGTCCCAGGACATTTTTTTTTTAAAGGAAAAATTCCAAGTGATATTCTCCTAAGAAACAGTGTTGGCTCACCCTATCCAGAAAACCAAGCCACGCATCTTGAAATGCCATGGATGTTAAAGAAAATGAAGTGTGAGCTTCTGTGGAAGGAGATGGGTGGGGAGGGCTGCAGGTTTCCAATGAGCTGAGTGGTTGTTCGGATACAAAGAACAGAGAGAATTTATGACCCATCTCGATGCCTTTGCTAGAGAGTGGCGACAAACTGAGAGGTAAACTGAGCAAATCACTGAGGTCTGGCAGCACCAGCCACGCATGTGTGACCCTTGGTAGGGGCATTTAATGATAATGATCAAGAGTCTTCGGTGTGGTTCACCAATTAACAGAGACTCTCTTTTGTTAGAAATGATGTAATGTCACAGTGACTGTGAACAGCCAGCTATATCAATGGGGAAGTTTTTGTACCGGTTTCTTCGAAAATTTTATTTTTCCAAAGCAGAGAGAGGTGAGTCTCTCTCTTAGAATACTTAAAAAACTAAGTGTTCCTATCTATGGTCCACAGTTTGAGGCAGGATCAGCAAAAGCATTTTTTCATACCTTAAATTTCCCGCACACTTACACAGGTGCATGCACACCCAGGACCTCTCTCTCTTATCCTTAACTACTTTGTGAGACTTGCAGATCAGCCGCTTTTATCTTTGATCTTAATTCCCCGGTCTGATACAGGTTTTCCAAGATATGATTTCTTAAATTGATGGCAATTTTTTTAATGGTTAAAAAAAATCCCAATAATGATGGGTCCCCTAGCTATTTCTTTTGAGAACTTAAGTAATTTAATGAGGATGATTTTTTTTTTTTTAACTTTTATGGCCAGGTGGCTCAAGGGGATATTTTGTTGAGCACTGATTAAAAATAATTTCTTCTAAATGAGACCTGACCACAGAATGGAACCATTAATGGGCAGAGACGCTGTCACCAAAGCGGAATCACGTTTGATTGCCTCTCGTTCCTCCCACCACACGAGCGTTTTCTTCTTCTTTTTCTTCTCCTTTTCTTGTTCTTAATGGCAGAGTAAATAAGCAGCCAGCGAGGCCTAAATGTTTTCGACCAAAAACAGAGTCCAAACTCCTCAGAGAAAACATTTGGCCTCTGTGGTTTTGTAATATGTTCCAGAACACCGAGTTCAGTGAAGAACATTGTGAAAAACTCCCATCCATCGGAATGATGGTGGGGAATGTTACAGTATCAGAAGTTTCAATTGGTCCTTTTCCTGCAGGCCCATAATGAGGCTTGTAAAAAAAAAAAAAAAATTGTGCTATGTGGAAGTTCTCATGGGAAAAATGAATGGCAAGAAATCCTAGCTTTAAAAGAAACAGCTAATCTGCTAGTTTGATTGTTCTTCAAAACTTACGCTGAACCAATGAGCCTAATTAAAAACACTTGGCCTACTTCTATAAAGCATCATAGCTTTCTCTATGCTTCGTTTGTATACACCACAAAACTCCAGATAGACTATTATTTTTTCAAGTGCTTGCTAACAAAGTGCTGACTTTGTTGGGATGGCTGAGCTAATTTCTTGAACTCAGTGTGAAACCTTAGCTAAACAAAATTGTGGTAATTTTCCTTAATTTGTAAAAGTGATTGGAGTGCAAATAAAATTTTCCTCTTGGGTCAATCCTATAATTTTCAATTAACTAAAACTAATCGTCAGGCAGGCACCAAACCTGCATTTTGCTTAAAGGACTGGGAGGCATTTCCAAGGGTCAGGATGCATTAGCTGTTTTTATAATTTTGAGAGAGGGTTGAGGGGGGAGAGCAAGTCACTGAGAAGCATGGTTGGTTTTGTTCTTCCTATTAAAATACAACAGGAAAGATGCTCTGAGATAAAATGTCACAGTAAAATAAAATCTGTCCATTTAATTGTATGGTTATAATTAGGATGTGTTAACACAGTCATCCCTTCATGCTCTGGAGTCTCTTCGTGTGAAAGTACACTCTGTACTTAATCTGGCTTTGTGGTCCTTTATTAATTAAAGAAGGAAACATGGGGCCAGTTTCTGGAGTAAACAACCCAGCAATGACTGCTACATAGCAGAGGACCTAGACTGTCCCCATAGCCAGCGTGGTCCTTGGACCAGGATCATCAGCCTCTCCTTGTGAGCTTGTTAGAAATGCAGAGTTTCAGACCCCACCAAGAGCTACTGAATCAGAATCTAGATTGCAACAAAGATCCCTGGGTGTTTGGTTTACACGTAACACTCTGAGGATCTGACTACACACGGGGCACTTAGACTATGATAGAGAACCTGCCTGGTTCTCTCCATGTGATGTGAGGAAATTCACCTTCACCCTAGAACCCTACCTTCTTAATGCAAGATAGGTCCATGTGCCAAGGCAGGTCCATGTGTTTGGGGTGGCAGGAGGCAGTCATGGGGAACAAAATGAAGCATAAAGGGAAAGAAAGCACCAACCCAGAATTAAATATGAAAATCACCAAAATTCTTTAAATGGCCGTGACCAGGCTAGAAGAAAGTCATATTGTGGACTCAAGCAAATTCCTACTCCATAAAGCAAGCAAACCCCCACATGATGGCTTAACATCCAGAGACTCTTAAGACTGTCTAGCACTCCTCCTTGCTCATGTCACTGTCTTAGATATCTAACCCATGATTTCAACAGATCCTGTCACTCAACAAGGACACCTAGATGAAATCTTATAATAGTAGTAATAGTAGTAGCAATTCATTTCATCATAAATGAGGTGAAACGGAGAAAATGGATCTTAAGAAGAAATTGATTTTTAAAATAAAATAACACTTACACATACAAGATTGAGTCAAAGACCCACAAGGTCAAGACTGCTCTGTCCACCATTTGCAGTACTTCTTACCTGTGTAAATGAATCTTCCAGGTGTCCCTTTGCAGAACTGTTTGGATTTGTAGGACAAGGTGACCTCTACAACACCAGGGATATGCCGAGGAGGAGTCTGCACACGGATGGCATGAGGAGTAATCAACTAGTGGGAGACATTTGGGGGAAAAAAAAAAACATTGTCATTGCAATATGTAAAGGACTCATTTCACAGCTTTCTTGTTGGTTCTCGATAAACATAGCCTTCAAACACATAATTAACCTGTCCATGTTTACATACAATCATGATGGAACCTGTATAAAAGACACTGACAACAATATTTATAACTGCTCTGAGAACAGTCATAACAACTTTATCTGAGTTTTCCTACATGGCAGGCACTCTGCTTCCTGGTTTGAAAAGCGAACCTGGTCTAATGAAATGATTTATCTACTACAGGATATCCTTTGGAAAAATCTCTGTTTTGAGGCAGACACCCAAATCAGCACTGAGCTCTGCCACACCTCTCCAGAAGCTGGTGGGCCTGGTGTTTGAACTGAGCCCTTCAACATGTGCAAAACACAGAGGTAGGAAATCCATGGTCAAGGTGCTCTGATGAGCTGCAGAGCCCATGTAGGAAATGCCCTGAAGACCATTTGGTGCATTAACTACCAGAGGAACAATCAAAGAGCTTTAAAGGGGAAACCCAAGAAGCTCTCTCCCTGGAACAGCTGAGGGGTCTGGCAAGACTAAGGACGGTCCATAAAAGGGAGCTGGAAGCTGAGGAGGGGCCGGAAGATGATCAGTGGTCCATTATGCAATGTCACGTGCACAGAGAGAAAGTTCATTTCTGAACCCCGTTGGCAACCAGAGCACACTGCAAAGCAGAATTTGCTTTTTAGTACTCTTATCATTGTTTATATAACTAAAATGTTATTAATGGCCATAAAACTGGCATTATCTGCTTCTTTGAAAACTTCAGCCCTGGTAGTTGACCTCTGATGGTGCTGGACTCTGTGTGCCTTCTCTCTGGTGTTTGCAACTGCCCGTTCCTTGACTGCTTTCAGATTTGTTTAGCTCAGGGCTGCAGTACTGAGTTGGCATGTAATGGGTGATCATTTGCACTAACTCATGTTTGTGCTGTTCTTATAACTTAGAAAGGGCTTTTGTTGCAATGTGCAAATTTAAATATTTTGTCCAGAGAATCACAGACGACTCCATGAGAATCAAGGTGTCAGCACAAATGCCAGCCCCTGAGTCCTACCTAGGTAAACAGTCCCAGCACAAAGTCCTGGCAAAAAGAATGTAAGAAAGTTGCTCCTGCTAAAATCCACAAGTGATTTCTATCAAATGCTCTTTCTTGAAACATAAAGGTCATCGGCACAGAAATCACTTTAAGTTAGTAATCAGAAATGCCTATCCTCTCCCACAGAATGTGTGCACTCTTACTTGCTGGAAATACACAAAAGATTCTTCAGGAATACCATACTCATGTGGAATCACTGGAGACTGAGTTCTCAATGGCTACGTTTTTTTAGATGGCTAAAGGTTTACCCGTAAAAGCACAAAAAATATTTATTTAAGATTTTGACCTTTTCATACTGAAATTCTTCCAAAATGCATTATATGTTTTCTAAAATAAGAAAAGTATATATAATTTAATTTAGCCTTAATAAATCAAGATTTTCATTTGAAATACCCCTTGTTATATCTTAGTTCTATTTATCTTAGATCAGTGTTATCTTCTATAATATAGAAAAGGCCTAAGTGACCATAAGGTATGAGGGGCTATTTTCCCCTACAGTAAACGGCCCTGGATACTTATGAGTTTTACATTATTTCCATTTTCTTCATTTTCTTTGTCTTTTTTCCTCCTAGTGTCCTTTGCACCTTCTGTACTTCTCATCTTTAAGAATCGAAAACAGGAAATCTAGTTTACTATTGTATAGAGAATAAGAGAAGGAAGGAAGCTCTGAAGAGCAGTAAAAGATGATCTTCCAAAATCAAGGGTGTGTTTAATTTCAACTGATCGGACAGTGTTCTTGCAATGTTGGGATTAACACTAGTTGAGTACCAGGGTAGGAGGTTACCCACTATGTCATCGAAGGTTTTACTTGAAAGCACTAATTTGGTCAGATCAATTGTATGTATTCTTATCTACTTTTTTCAGATATGAAACCAGAATCATAAATTGTTAAACTGCTTGCACAAAATCACCCTCATAAGAGCAAATAAGAGCAAAAGTGACCCTGATGCAGTTCAAAAAATGACAGGGAGTAATTCTTCCTATCTAATCATAAAAAAGAAATTGTTCATATTTATATCTTTAAACTTTTTTAAAGCTAGCATCAAACTCAAAATTTTCAGATCCAACACTACATGTATATGTGTTGTTTTTAAATTCACATGCTATTCATTTTTCATTTTCTACCTGGTCTCTGTTTGTGCCTTTGATGGTGGAAGTTGCCATATAGTTATAGTCCAAATAAGTGGCATGCTTCTATTGTTAAAGTTACTTGGACTGTAGAGTAACATTAAGTCACAATAATATTTAGGAGAACTTTCAGACAGTTAGAGAATATTTCACCTACCTTCCCTTTTCTCAGGGGAAATACATTTTAAAAGATGGAAAGATATCAGTAAATAGATAACAGAGACATATTTTTAAGTATAAGGACCTATGAGTTTATACACTAAGGAACAAAATTGATTTAGAAAATTTACAAATTGATTAGATATGACTGCAAAGAAACTACTTCAGAGAGTGGGGAGTTGGCATAGAGGAAATTGAAACTAATTTTCATTTACAATTTCATTTTCCATTGTAATCAATCACTCTATCTAAAGCAGAGATTCACTCTTGAAATAACTGTCCTTTGCAAATAAGGTAGAATATGAATCATCATTAGAGAATGAACTTGTTGATGTTTTCCTTGCTGTAGATGTTAGTCTGGAAACAGGCTCTCACACTGACACATGATATTGATGGCATTCAGAATGAAAAAATTCTATCTAACCACTATCAACTAGATAGCGGAAAGGTTTATATATTTACAAGAGGAGAGGTTTATCTTTAATCACTCAAAGAGTTACAAATTTATTGCAGGAAGGAATGGTAGTAATCATTTAAAACTAATACTCTCATTTTAATAGCTAAAGACACACAAGTCCAAAAAAGTCTAGTGGCTTCAAAAATTGACCCAACATCTTAGGGAAAAGATAGGGTCTAGATTTGGAAGTCTAGTATCCAAAACCCATCCCAAACTCCTTCCCCATCTCAGGATAAATTTCCCACATTGTTCTACAGGCTGAACTAAAGGCAGCCCCTCTAAGTTACAGAAGGAAAAAGGGCTCTAGTATAAGTCTAAATTTTTCAATCTTTCATCATTGGAATACCACTTCCTAAGTTTTGCCGTATCTATAAACAACCCATATGCATACAATTATCTACTTAAAATTTTTAATTGGTTAACTTTTTGCTTTGTTGTTGTTCAGTTGCTCAGTTATGTCCAAGTCTTAGTGAACTTTTTGTCTCAAATAACTTTTTTTAAAAGGATACTATATTACTACTGCAACTGGTTTTGGTAATCTTAAAGTTAATATGATGTTGTTAAATTCTAGTTAGATAATGTTGACAACCTGAATGGGTTTATTGAAAAGGGAGTTGAGCTAGTGTTAGAATACAGACTTGGTTGCTCCAACTGAGACTTTCTCCCTTAACATAAATCAGAAGGATTAAAGGAGAAATAAAAGGAGAATCACTTTCTCACGATGATTCAGTTCTATTTAATGTCTGTGTCAAATCCAAAATGGTCTCCTGTACAACCAGGGGCCCCACACTTTGGGAAATTCTGTTCTAAGTGATTCGAGAACAGATTCACTCTCCTGGCTTAACTTCCTTAAATCACAAAATGAAAAAATTGAGTTAAAAATAAACATACTTCTGAAACCCTGTAGCATCTGATACTACTTTCTTCCTTTTTGGAAGTCTACACTTTCTTCACTTCTGTGACGCTAATTATAAGACCTAAGCCTCAGAGAGTGTCTGATGGTTTACCAAAGCACTCTCACATTCACTATCTTTTAAAAGCCCATCCTTATGGGATATGTATTCCAGATGAGCAAAAACTGAGAGTCAGGCAAGTTAATATTATTTGGGAACAGGAGGAAGAAAATCAGCCTCTTATGCCTGTAAAGAAGTGTTTTCCAGAGCTCCTCTCTTATTCATTGATTCCTGACCTCTTCCTGTGCCAACTATTTCCTTCTGCCAACTTGTTAATTGTAGACATTTCACAAGTCTTGTTCTAGATTTTTTTTCTCTTTCATTTGCCTAACAATTCTTGAATTCACTCACTGGCTCAACCACCTTAGCTAAACTTACTTCCAAGTCTACGCCTGTGGTTTTGATCTCTTTGGCCAAACACCACATTTTTATCAGCAACAGAGTAACAGAATATCCCCGTATGTATCTTACTGTCACTTCAATCTCAACAGGATGCAAGATCATTTATCATCTTACTACGTATAACTGTACTTCCTGATCCTGTGTTCCCTCTGTCAGCTAAGAGAACTACCCTTTGAATCACCCAAAATAGAAACCTTGGGATTATCTTTTTTTTCTCCCTTCAAATTTTCTTTTGGTCATGTTGCCTCTACCTTCTACTGAATTTCACTGGCTCCCTGCCTTTCTTCTTTATCCAGTTCAGGCTGTCACCATTTCTTACTCAGACGATTGCAATGTTATAAATGGCTTCTAAAATGGCTTTTCTCTACTTCTACTTTCTCAATCAGAATCGTCTTCTTCAAACCAACCTGATTATGCCATGCCCTGACTCAAACCCTCACCTGCTCCTTCGTGTATGGTATGTAGTCCAGACTCCTTAGCATGGTAGCCAGGTGCTCTAAGGCTTGAGAGCTGACTGCCCTTGCGAGTCATCCTTCCCACTCTGCCCTTCCACACTCTGGACAGAAGGCCACGTTGGATATTTGAAAACAGCCTATCATCTTTACCTTGTTCATGCCATTCTTTGCCTAAACATTCCCCTACTGCTATTTCTCTTGTTCCTTAATATTCTGAAGAGATGTTCTCTCTTCCAGTAAGTTTCACCTGATCCTAAGAGTCACAGTTACTCACATATTTGTAAAAATTTATATAATTATGGAATGCATACTCGAGAACTTAGCGTCCTATTTTACCTTGTGCTATAAAGATTTTCTTACACATCTTTTTCTCATTAGACAATCCTTGAGGACAGCAACAGGGTCTAATTCATGTCCATATCCTCTAAAGTATTTAACTTAATGCCTCATATACAGGATATTTCCAAAATATTTCTAACATAAATTCTTGTATAAATTAGGCCAGAATTCTACTAGATGTTTGACTGCATTAAGCTAAGTAATAAGAGTCCACCCTATCCATAATATAAGATCTTCCTATCTTTTCTCCTTGGAAGAAAAGCTATGACAAACCTAGACAGCATCTTAAAAAGCAGAGACATTACTTTGCCGACAAAGGTCCGTATAGTCAAAGCTATGGTTTTTCTAGTAGTCATGCATGGATGTGAGAATTGGACTTTAATAAAGAAGGCTGAATGCCGAAGAATTGATGCTCTTGAGCTGTGATGCTGGAGAAGACTCTTGAGAGTCCCTTGGACAGCAAGGAGATCAAATCAGTCAATCCTAAAGGAAATCAATCCTGACTATTCATTAGAAGGACTGATGCTGAAGCTCCAATACTTTAGCCACCTGATGCAAAGAGCTGACTCATTCGAAAAGACCCTGATGCTGGGAAAGACTGAAGGGACAAGGAGAAGGGGATGACACAGGATGAGATGGTTGGATGGCACCACCAACTCAATGAACACGAGTGAGGAAGCTCCAGGAGATGGTGAAGGACAGGGAAGCCTGGTGTGCTGCAGTCCCTGGGGTTGCAAACAGTTGCAAACACGACTGAGCAGCTGAATGACAACAACTATTCATAAGAGCCCACCATTCTTAACCTGATAATATTTAACCTTCACCCCCTAAGTTGCTCTTAAAATTATCTAGCTGGCCCAGCATTCAGATCCCTGCATGAGACCACTGCTCAGATTTCATCTAAGAGGTAAAAAAGATGTCTAAAAGTCTGTGACTCACTCCAGTGAAAATGGATAAGGTAAAAGAAAGAAAAAATATTTAAGCAATACAAAAATTGGGCCACAAAAGATCATCTCTCCAATAGCGGCATTTATCTCTAGACTGATGATGTTAATGTGATACAACTTCTCTCTCCCCATTCTTCCTATGTGTGTGCACATGTGTATTTGTGTGAGTATACATGTGCTTGCACAGGAAATAATAGCCATATAAACAATTTTGGAATAAATTCACATATTTATAGGTATTAATTATGAGAAAAATCTTACTAAAATCAAAAGTAGAATACTATCAGTTTGTGCAATATGTATTGCATGTGACTTAAATAAGAAGTAGATATATATTTGCATGGAAGAAAGGCTAGAAGGAAAATCATCAGGGTCAAGAAAAGTTACAAGATGGTAAAGTTACAGGTTACTATATTTTTTTCTGCATACTTCCCAGAATTCTCAAGCTTCTCAAACATTAATATCATAATTAGAAGAAATCATTTTCAAGTGTGATAGTACAATGAAAAAAACACACATAGTTTCTGCAAAGCCCCAGTAGAGGCTGCTGGCACACCAAGGACCTACCAGCAAACAGTAATTATACTCTCTCTGAGCTACCTATGTGAGCATTTTCTCTTCATATCAGAGCACAGGAGCAGAAGAGTCCTGAGTGGTCACCAGGTGAGGCATGCTTCTGGGTACAAAGTGAAGCTTCTGTGGCCATGAGAGACAAGACACAGACATGGAGTTGGTGGGTGGGCCTGTCCTTGATCAAAGGAGAGAGGAACGCCTCTGTCCGTGGATGCACAGAGCATCATGGAAATGCACAGAGGTGGAAGCAAAACCCCCAAGAGGCAGTCTGCAAAATCTGGGAGTCCAGACGAGGGAGGTGGGAGAGGATAATTCTCCATGCAGCTTTTATATAAGTCTCAAAAGTATGACCCACATGGTGGGTGAATGAGAGTACCCAGTATTTTAAAATATTAATGGAGGCATGTTGGAGAATTCTGGGGGAAAGGGACAAGTCTTGGGAATCACTTTCTTCTCTGAGAGCTGGCAGCACTTACTATGTGTATTCCTCTGCGTGCTAAGTGTTTGAGTGCTAAGTCGCTTCAGTCGTGTCTGACTCGGCGCAACCCCATGGATGGTAGCCCGCCAGGCTCTTCTGTCTGCGGGATTCTCCAGGCAAAAATACTGGAGTGGATTGCTATGCCCTTCTCCAGGGGATCTTCCTGACCTAGGGATTAAACCTGTGTCTCAGTATGTCTCCTGAACTGGCAGGCAGATTCTTTACCACTAGTGCCATCTGGGAAGCCCCTTATCCCTCTGCTGCTGCTGCTAAGTCGCGTCAGTCGTGTCCAACTCTGTGCGACCCCATAGATGGCAGCCCACCAGGCTCTGCTGTCCCTGGGATTCTCCAGGCAAGAACACTGGAGTGGGTTGCCATTTCCTTCCCCAATGCATGAAAGTGAAAAGTGAAAGTGAAGTCGCTCAGTCGTGTCTGACTCCTCACGACCCTAGGGACTGCAGCCCACCAGGCTCCCCCATCCATGGGATTCTCCAGGCAAAAGTACTGGAGTGGGGTGCCATTGCCTTATCCCTCTAGCTGACATTAAACGGATGGTGATAACGACCTTGATAGTGACTTCAGCAGCAATGACTTTTCTTGTCTTCTAACTATGTGCCAAGCTATCCGAGAAGCTAACTATGTGAGAAGCTCTTTCAGTGATTTTTGCTCTGTCGTATTAAAGGCAAGCGTGAGTATTAGCTGGTCCACACATATGAAAAATGAACTTCGGCAAAGTTAAGAAAAATGATCTAGGAACTGATATGAAGCATTAAGTCTGCCTGTCTGGTGACCACCATTGTACAACTGTCCCTCCCTACTGCTATTTATTGTTTTTCTGTAATTCCTGGCACTTGCACTTTTCATTCTACCTCCACTGTTGACAGGATGGAATGAGTCCCCAGTCTCTCCTACATCTAAAAAAGTTCTGGGAACATAGTAGGTCCTCAAAATACCCTTTCTCGTTGATGAGAAGCTGGCCGGGAATTATTTCCCACCAAAACAAAAAAGCAATTCCAAGATAAGCCTTCATGCATGTTTTCCAACCAATGGAACTATATGAAATAAATGCAATTTGAAGTTCCAAGCCACAAGACAAAAAAGTAACTGGGATTACTAGAAAGCACACCAGTGATTTTTCCTTATTATGCTTTGGACTTAATATTTTAGCCTTAATCATTTTCAACACTAAAAAGTTAAAAGGAAAAAAAAAAGCCCTCCAAAACAAGCAAAGCCTTAAAGAGAAGGGGTAAAAGGAAGGGAAGGTTTCTTCTCTAGAAAAATAATTAACAGTGATGACTAGAAAAAGCCTAAAGTACGCACTGATAGAGTAGTTTTTAGGTATCACCTATCCAAGAGGCTGGGTTCTAAGGGACACTGGCCCATTCATCCACTGTTACTCTCTGTGCCTCAGTTTACCATCTTATCCTGCATGTGTTCTGTTCTGTTGGAGTACTGATAATAATGTTAAATATGCTTTGTGTTGGGTAGAGCTTCTCCAGGGACCCTAAAGCACTTTCCAGATTAATTTTTTAATTTATATATTAATAATTCTCACAGCATTCTCCCTCCTCCTCAGTTAGGGTAATAATATCTATCTCTTTTGAGACAGGCAGGGGGTGCTGAGTGATAGACATAAAACAGACACTTAAATAAGGAAACTGTAACATAAAAGCATAATTAAAGCTTCCAAACCAAATCAACTAAGGATTTTTAAAGAGACACTACAGTGTTGGTGACCATACAAGCAAACTTATCGTCCTTCCACTCCGGGGTGTTCATTTTTCTGTAGTTAAACATGGTGTTTAAAAAAACATTGTTTCTAGAGTTCTTAAAGAAAGTTGAAATATGATCAGCATGTATGCCTGGGGACTGTGCTGGCTGAACCTACATATTTTATCTCTATTTCCCCGAAGTGGATACAACATAAATCAAGGGATGCCAGTTCTTCTCCCAAGTTCCTCAGTGTATTCTGGTTTGTTCCCTAATCAGGGTTCCTTGGGTTTCGTAAGACAGATTTTTTCATTCCCAAGAATTGCCTGTCTCAAAGGCAGTATACGATTTCTCAGGGAACGTGAGAGAAAGCCCGTGGAAGCATTTACTGTTTCACAAACATTCTGGTTTCCTTTTGTCCCCTTCAAGAAAATAACTAAACCAATGTTTAGCAAAATATGTTGGGTCACATGAATTCCCAAAGATAAACTTTATGTATGAATGTCAGAGGAGACTTTGGAAACTAAAGTCTCAGAAACTGAGTTAAATAAGGGATTTAAAATCCAGCTTTTGAACAGTCAGCAGTATCTCCTAATGCTGTCTAAAATTTCTCTCATATCGGTATCGACATAGACACGGATACATAGAGGAGAGAGAGAGATCTATTTTCCAATTGACTGTCTGCATCTCCCAATGAGAATACAAGCCCCATAGGATATGAACTTGGTCCTTCTTGTTTTCACTACTCTGTTTCCAGTTTTAAGAGTGCCTGGGAAACTAGAAGACATTCAATAAATACTTGTTGAAGACTGAATGAGTAAATACTGTGACACCGTTAACTGCCACTAATAATTAGAGTAAAGATTCACTAACATCCCTAATGCATCTGCCAAAAAGATATCATCAATACTACTCCATTCAAAAAAACTTTTTCTACTGAAGAAAAAAAAATTTTTTTAACTTTGCTCCCACAGACTTCCTGGCAGCCTCATTAAACATTCACAAAAATATACTGCCCAATTCTTCTGACCAAGAAACTAACCAGGTCCCTAAATCAATGCAGTTAATTGTACAAAACAAAACAGCAATAAGATCATCTTTCAAAATAACAGATCAAGGAGAAAAAGGCTAAAATAAATACATTATACTTGAACTACCTTTGGTTTTTGTGGGTTGATTGATTTATTTATTTTTCGGTAATTTATTTTTTAAATAAACTTTCTCCAGCTCTCTTCCCAGGATGTAAATCTTGTGCCAATTGGGCCCCATTAAAGACTGGATCCCATCCTGACCATCTGGGAGCTGGAAAAGCGCTGGTGAGTTTCTGAGGTCCAGAGTATTCCAGACGGAGCGGACTGGACACCAGTAACGCCAGCCCCTGTGGTTTGAAAGTGTACAATGGGCTCTTTCTCGAGGCTTGTTTTTCTACGTTCAGTCAAGAAGGAACATCATTCCCTAGTTGGGCCTGGCTTAGGGTCCTGGGTTGCTGCTTTCTTTGTTTGCAAATTAAAATATAAAAAAAAAAGGCCAGATACATCTTTGGAAGGGGCTGAGTGTTTGTCATCAAAGTTGGCCATTTGCAGGGCACAATCTCACCTGAAAAGATTTAGGAATTAGGAACGAAAAACACAAGAACCAAAAGGTAGAGTAGCAAGCTGTGAGTTCACCTTTCACCAAAAAGTCTTTCAGGTTCTTGTGGAGCTCTAAGAAAAGGATATCAAAGCTGTAAGACACTAAAGAGTGACTCATTCTAATGTTCTTGAGTGGTATAGTTCCTGTCTGCATCCCATTTACAGTGATCCTTGCACATATATTCACTAATTCCCAATTTAACATGTGCCTCCAGGAAGTGAGCTCTGCAGAAAACCGAAGCCAACCCCCTTAAACACTGTGCTTTCACTGAAATCTTTCGAGGACGCGTTACACACATCATGCTGTTTCAGACAGAAGATATTGAATATAATTGCCATCTCTTTCTTGATTACTCAGGGCCACTGTCATTATGAACAGTCATTAATGTGCAGCACAGTAATATAGTTCTGCATCTGCTTTTTAGGTTTTCCTTTCCTGCCCTTGACATTAAGCTGTCACTTCTGCTGTCAACGAGCCTTCTTTTAACAACCCGCCTATACTTTGCTCCTTCTAATTTGCTATGTCCTTGGAAAACAGATAACATAGTTTGTTTAAAATCCCTGTCCTGGTTGCCTCAAAGCCTGTTATTTTATTTACCTTTTTTTGTTGTTTTTTGCTCACTTCCGGTTTCATGCTGAATTTTGGAGAGTTGCAATGACTATAACAATCTTCTCTGGGTCAATGGAGTTACACTACATTCTTTTTAGATGGCTAAAAGATAACTCTGGAGTCAAATGGATTTTGGACCAGGTTTTGCAAATTACCAGCTGTGGGATCTTCTGAAAGTCACTCGACCTCTCTGGATTCAGTCTCATTGGCTGGGAGGGGGAGGGGCTAGCTATCTAACTACTGTTGCTGATGTTTAGTCACTTAGTCATGTCTCTTCTGCGGCCCCACGGACTGTAGCCCACCAGTTTCCCCTGTCCATGGATTTCCCAGGCAAGAATACTGAAGTGGGTTGCCATTTTCTTCTCCAGGGGATCTTCCCAACCTAAGGATCGAACCAGCATCTCCTGTAAGTCTCCTACATTTATTATAGGGTTAATTGACTTAACACCTATAATGAGTTTAGGTGAAGGCCTCACATTATCCATCACTTAAAAAGTGTTAGTTTTATTACTACTTAATCCTCACTATAACCAACAGATTTACACTAAGGTATTTATGTGCATCCTTATTGCACAATAAATATACCTAAATATAAGCTACCTAATTATACATGTATTAACAAAACCTAAACTGCAATCTGTCTGGTACTGACACTATGATGCAGCATTGAATATAACAGTTGCTAAAAAATAGCATTTGTCTGCTTGAATGAATGAATGACCAAAAGAAAGTAGAAGTAGTGTCATTCAACACTATCTGGTATAAATTAATGCCTCTAACATGTAAGGCTCTGTGCTAGACACTGTAGGGGACTAAGCTGAATTCAGCATGGATCCTGCCTTCAAGGCGGAGAGCAGCCTCTTAAGTCAGAATAATTAAGGCAGGAAGTGATAAGGAACATAAGATGGTACAGATAAGTACATTAGGAATTTAGAAAGAAGAGAAAATATTTTATATGTAGAGTTGTGAGGGAAGACTTCACAGACAAAAAAATGGCTTTGGGGGATCTTAAAGGGCAGAAGTATCTGGGCACAGAAAAGAGGGAAATGCATCGTGGAAGGAGGAATGGGATAAACAAGAGCACAGATGAGGGAAATTAATGCAGGCATAAAGAGCTGCAAACGACTCATTGTGATTGGAGCAGAAGTTAAGATGAATGGTGGGTTAGGATGCAGAGAAGAAAAGTCAAAGCGTTACACGGCTGTGCTTGAATCCCAAACGATGGCATCATGGCTTTAGGAAACAGGAAACCAGTAAGGCTGCATCAGGAGGAAGATTTCAGCTCAGATCATCAGGGAGCCATTCCAGCAGTAAGTACTGCGCACATGGATGAAATGAGCACAACACTATATAAATACTGATTTCCTTCACTAAAGTCACAAGACTACAGCCAGGTGTGAGTTCTGTCCTTGATTCTTATTAAAATTAGAAATGCATCACACTTTGGGTTTTTCCATTTTTAAGTTACATATGTGTATGTTTTGAATGCACTGTAAACAAGTAACTGAAAATGTCAACCTACAGGCATTTTTAACTATCTCATAATTATCAACACAGACAATGGATTTAAAATGCCTTAGTCATTAAAAATAACCACACAGCCTAGAGCATTTTAAAGAATAGGTTGAGCATGTGTGTAACTATGTGACTATATTAAAAAGACCATTAGACTATTTTTACATTGTTTTTAAATATGCTGACTCATTTAGAAATCATTCCCTATAAGATAAGTTGAACTTGAAAGGTATTCATCAGAGTCATACTCAAAGTTTGATATAAGTGATTCACATTGCTCTTTTTATTCTTAATGAATGAAGTGTAAAACTTGGCATTAAACATCTTTCTCCTAATAGATGATCAATAAGTATATGTGGAATATAGAGTTGGCAACTTAAATATTTAGGAAAAAGTAGGCAACTAGGAATTATTTAAAGCCTGTGCATTTAATAAATTTTGAATTAAACTTTACCTGTAAGCTTCAATATATGTAAAATAAGTGACACAGCTGTTTACACTGTACCCTATTTATATTATAAATTTTTGAAAGAGATGATATTTGAGACAATGTCTTTCTCCACCTTTCTTAATTTTCTTTTTGATTTTAGTGGAATTGTATCTCATAAATGTGTTATACATAATAGTCATTGGAATGGTGATGCTATCATGTATAAAACTTGGAATGGTTTGGTAAGTCTGGCAGCACTAGTGGTAAAGAACCTGCCTGCCAATGCAGGAGATGCAAGAGACACAGGTTCAATCGCTGGGTTCAGAAGAGCCCCTGGAGAAGGGCATGGCAACCCACTCCAGTATTCTTGCCTGGAGAATCCCATGGACAGAGGAGCCTGGTGAGCTACAGAGTCCATTGGCTCGCAAAGAATCAGATGTGACTGAAGCAACTTAGCACATGCACGCATGCTAAAAAAAAAAAAAACTAGGGAAATGTCATGAGAAACCTTGGTAGAAAAGAAAATTGAATGGGGAGTGCGGCTGGAGTCTGGAGAAGAACTGGGCTAAAACCCCGGCACCAAGTAGCTTAAGTATTCCCAGGGCAAGTCACTGCACCAGCAAGCTCCAGAACCTCTTTTGCCTCACTTTCAAAATAAAAGAGCTGCATCTAACAATTGGAAAGAATCCTCAAAGTCTCCGAAATTTTGTGACTCTGCCTGTGGTTCAGTAAAAATCAAGGCCAGATATAAGGCCTCAGAAACTTATAGTGGGAACAAGTATAAGTTGTAGTCATTCATTCTTTGATGTCACAGAGGAGAAAATACAATTTATTTTTTTTACAACCCTCCCTCTGAGCTATGTGCACAAATGAGAATGGACAGTAGGTATATACACTACTATACATAAAGCAGACAGCTAGTGGGAAGCTTCTGTGTAGCACAGGAAGCTCAGCTGGGTGCTCTGTGATGACTTAGAGAGGTGGAACGGGAGGGTGGAGGTGGGAGCGAGGCTCAAGAGGGAGCGGATGTATGTATACTTATGGCTGATTCACGTTGTTGTACAGCAGAAACTAACACAATATTGCAAAGCAATTATACTCCAATTAACAAATAAATAATAAAAAAATTTAAATTAAACGAAAGCAGATATGGAAAGGAAGGAAGACAGAAAATAAAAACTGTATTTAAAATCTTATTTTCAAACTTTGGATTCAAGCAGCAAAATTTCTTCTTAGCCCCACAAGCTGCCATTTACCTAACTACAATCATCCAGAGGTCTCTCCTGTAGTGGCTTCTTTTGCCTTTTCCCTGTCTCTGGGAATGCAGTTGAAGAAAACATCCATCTGGATGAAAAAGAAAATGATGGCCCTTGGATGAGGCTAATCAGTTCATACAGTGATGGAACTCTGACTTCTCCCATCTAAGATAAACAGTCCTGGCAATCTTTAAATATAGCTGTCCTACAAAATCACATGGCATCTAATGCCAAGTGTACATGGACTAAAACCAGCTGTAAAATATGAGTGAATATCTGTTCAGAGCCTTGCAGCATTAAACAAGAATGGCTCCAAACATTGTTAGTCTAATCTAAATAATACTCTGCAAATATTTCAGATTTTCTTATATCTACTCCAGCCCAATCACTTCAAGACTGGGTTGCAATGACTCTACTTCATTAACATGAAATCCACATGGACTTCAGCCATTGTTAACATATCTTCCTATAAGGTGATTCCTGGGGAAACAAAAGGGTTCTGTGGTCAAAAGAAACACCTGGAGTAACAGGCAAATTTGGCCTTGGAGTACAGAATGAAGCAGGGCAAAGGCTAATAGAGCTTTGCCAAGAGAAGGCACTGGTCATAGCAAACACCCTCTTCCAACAATACAAGAGAAGACTCTACACATGGACATCGCCAGGTGGCCAACACCGAAATCAGACTGATTATATTCTTTGCAGCCAAAGATGGAGAAACTCTATACAGCCAGAAAAAAACAAGACTGGGAGCTGACTGTGGCTAAGATCATGAACTTCTTATTGCCAAATTCAGACTTAAATTGAAGAAAGTAGGAAAACCACTGGACCATTCAGGTATGACCTAAATCAAATCCCTTACGATTATACAGTGGAAGTGAGAAATAGATTTAAGGGACTAAATCTGATAGACAGAGTGCCTGATGAACTATGGACGGAGGTTCATGACAGTGTAGAGGAGACAGGGATCAAGACCATCCGCATGGAAATGAAATGCCAAAAAGCAAAATGGCTGTCTGAGGAGGCCTTACAAATAGCTGGGAAAAGAAGAGAACAAAAAGCAAAAGAGAAAAGGAAAGATATACCCATTTGAATGCAGAGTTCCAAATAATAGCAAGGAGAGATAAGAATGCCTTCCTCAGTGATCAGTGCAAAGAAATACAGGAAAACAATAGAATAGGAAAGACTAGAGATCTCTTCAAGAAAATCAGAGCTACCGAGGGAACATTTCATGCAAAGATGGGCTCAATAAAGGACAGAAATGGTATGGACCTAACAGAAGCAGAAGATATTAAGAAGAGGAGGCAAGAATACACAGAAGAACTGTACAAAAAAAGATCTTCACAACGCAGATAATGGTATGATCACTCACCTAGAGCCAGACATCCTGGAATGTGAAGTCAAGTGGGCCTTAGGAAGCATCACTATGAACAAAGCTAGTGGAGGTAATGGAATTCCAGTTGAGCTATTTCAGATCCTCAAAGATGATGCTGGGAAAGTGCTGCACTCAATATGTCACCAAATTTGGAAAACTCAGCAGTGGCCACAGGACTGAAAAGGTCAGTTTTCATTCCAATCCCACAGAAAGGCAATGTCAAAGAATGCTCAAACTACCGCACAATTACACTCATCTCACATGCTAGTAAAGTAATGCTTAAAATTCTCCAAGCCAAGCTTCAGCAATACGTGAACCGTGAACTTCCAGATGTTCAAGCTGGTTTTAGAAAAGGCAGAGGAACCAGAGATCAAATTGCCAACATCCGCTGGATCATCAAAAAAGCAAGAGAGTTCCACAAAAACATCTATTTCTGCTTTACTGACTATGCCAAAGCCTTTGACTGTGTGGATCACAATAAACTGTGGAAAATTATGAAAGAGATGGGAATACCAAACCACCTGACCTGCCTCTTGAGAAACCTGTATGCAGGTAAAGTAGCAACAGTTAGAACTCGACATAGAACAACAGACTGGTTCCAAACAGGAAAAGGAGTACGTCAAGGCTGTATATTGTCACCTTGCTTATTTAATTTATATGCAGAGTACATCATGAAAAACGCTGGGCTGGATGAAGCATAAGCTGGAATCAAGATTGCCAGGAGAAATATCAATAACCTCAGATATGCAGATGACACCACCCTTATGGCAGAAAGTGAAGGAGAACTAAAGAGCCTCTTGATGAAAGTGAAAGAGGAGAGTGAAAAATTTGGCTTAAAACTCAACATTCATAAAACTAAGATCATGGCATCTGGTCCTATCACTTCATGGGAAATAGATGGGGAAACAATTGAAACAGTGGCTGACTTTATTTTGGGGGGCTCCAAAATCACTGCAGATTGTGATTACAGCCATGAAATTAAAATACACTTACTCCTTGGACAGAAAGTTATGACCAACCTAGACAGCATGTTAAAAAGCAGAGACATTATTTTGCCAACAAAGGTCCATCTAGTCAAGGCTATGGTTTTTCCAGTAGTCATGTATGGATGTGAGAGTTGGACTATAAAGAAAGCTGAACACCGAAGAATTGATGCTTTTGAACTGTGGTGTTGGAGAAGACTCTTGAGAGTCCCTTGGACTGCAAGGAGATCCAACCAGTCCATCCTAAAGGAGATCAGTCCTAAGTGTTCATTGGAAGGGCTGATGTTGAAGTTGAAACTCCAATACTTTGGCCACCTCATGCAAAGAGTTGACTCATTTGAAAAGACCCTGATGCTGGGAAAGATTGAGTGCAGGAGGAGAAGGGGATGACAGAGGATGAGATGGTTGGATGGCATCACCGACTCAATGGACATGAATTTGGGTAAACTCTGGGAGTTGGTGATGGACAGGGAGGCCTGGTGTGCTGTGATCCATGGGGTCGCAAAGAGTCAGACACAACTGAGCAACTGAACTGAACTTGGTCACAAAGTTTGGGACATGCAGCATACTATGTTTTAGATAGTCATATGCATGTAAGTACCTCAAAAGCCCTAAAACAAGACCAGCTGAATTTATCTGACTTCACATTTCTCAAATTTGTGTTTCCCTGATAGCTCAGTTGGTAAGGAATCTTCCTGCAGTGCAGGAGACCCCAGTTTGATTGTTTGGTCAGGAAGATCCACTAGAGAAGAGAGATAGGATACCCACTCCAGTATTCTTGGGCCTCCCTTGTGGCTCAACTGGTAAAAAAATCCACCTGCAATGCAGGAGACCTGGGTTTGATCCCTGGGTTGCGAAGATCCCCAGGAGAAAGGAAAGGTACACACTTCAGTATTCTGGTCAGGAAAATTCCTGGAGAATTCCAAGTCCATGGGGTCACAAAGAGTTGGACACAACTTTGCAACTGAACACCAAATAACTACCTTAAGCTGTATAAATTCTCTCAGATTTCTCAATGACTAATTAAAAGGACTCTGAGAGCCTCAGAGTCCACTACAGAGACCACCTGGACAGACTAGAAACCTGATTGGTTATTCAAACAGTCTACTTCTAACTATACTATTCTCTCTGCCTTCTAGAACCTTGCTTAGAATTTTACACCACAAATTCAACTCTGCATTGCATAAATATGGAACTCTGTAAGTTGCTACATGAGAGAAAGCTGTCTTTCTAAATAAAATACCAGGTCCCACAAAGCCTAACATTAATCATCCATAGTACCTTCCCCAGTGGTAGATACCAGCAGGCAAGCCAACCAGTACTCGTTGTTTAGAAGTTAGAAAGATATTAAAAATTGAACAATTAGCTCTACAAACCAGTAGCAGTAGCCCCCCTCCCTCCTCCTAATCACAGGGTGATAGAAAAGCAAAACAACAAAATACATCTGTATTCAAGAAAAAACTGAATCCATCTTAGCACATATCAACCCTGTTGGTTTTTCTGGTTTTATATGTAAAATACTACAAAGATTTTTTTTTTAAAGTCTTCTGGGGTAAAACGTGTTAAGGAGTACCAAAGTATCAGTAAAATAATTTGCTCTGTAAAAAGAGAGAGAAGAGAAAGGGCCAGAAGCTATAAGGCAGAGTAACAAAGATGGCAGACCACATTCACAAGAATGCCATGTAGTTCACCCCAAACTCGGGAGTTCGCAGAAGGCAGCCCTGAGTTAGGAGCAGTAGGCTGCCACCTTTCTTTCCTTCAACCCTCAGGGGGCAATCAGTGAGCTAAACTGAACTACTCACTTGCAAAAGATTGGGCTGGTAGGGAATGGGCACAGATGAGGGTAAACTAAGCCAGCCCTATTTTCTCTGGCTCTTTTTTAAATTCTTTAGCTAAAAATAGTCTCCAAATTATAGCATCAGCTGCTAATCTGAAATGTTATCTCCTTGTCCTGGCCCACCAGCCTGCTTCCTGAGTGCTTTGGGCTACAGAGTGAGGAAATGGAGAAGACAGAAAATCTACTTAAAATTAAAAGTACTAGATTTCAGAGGTGGCATAACCTCAAGAGACAATGTGGCCAGGGACAAAGACTTTGGATAGATCGGGGTCCTAGAGAAGAGGCCCAGACAGGTTAACTATCTTAGTCACTTATATGGAATAAGCAAGAGGTTGTCTTCTGCCTCTAACACAAAGCACATACTCTTTGAAAGGTAAACTCTTCCTATATGTCAATGGCTCCACTCACAAATTTACACAACTAGAAAACAAAGGGATGGCTCTTACTTCTGATCCTCTACGTGACAAGTCTAGCTTACCTTGGGAGGTGATAAGATACTGCTAAGATACTGTCCAGTATAAGGCATCAATGGCAAGTCCACCCTGGTCTGATATGGTAAAAAATAAATAAATAAATAAAAAACCCTAGGGTAAACATTTTGGCATAGGCTAAATCATGAGAGTTGGACCATAAAGAAGGCTGAGTATCCTTGAGGAACTGATGCTTTTGAACTGCGGTGCTGGAAAAGACTCTTGACAGTCCCTTGGACATCAAGGAGATCAAACCAGTCGATTCTAAAGGAAATCAATCCTGAATATTCATTGGAAGGACTGATGCTGAAGCTCCAATACTGTGGCCACTTGATGCAAAGAACCAACTCACTGGAAAAGATTATGATTCTAGGAAAATTGAGGGCAAGAGAGGGAGGCGACAGAGGGTGAGATGGTTGAATGGCATCACTGACTTAATGGACATGAGTTTGAGCAAACTCGGGGATATAGTGAAGGACAGGGAAGCCTGGTGTGCTGCAGTTCATGGGGTCGCAAAGAGTCGGACACAACTTAGCGACTGAACAACAAATTGTGGACAGTTAAACTGAGCTCAGGAGTTGCACTGTATGGATTCACATCCCATCTCCAGCACTTGATAACTGGACAGCTTATTTAACTTCCCCAAGTTCAATTTCCCCATCAGTAAAATGAGAACATGCTGTACACATGAGCTGTCACCATGTCCACAAAGAGCTTTAGCAAACACTTAGCATAGTACCTGGTAGGAACTAAGTGCTCAATGAATGTTAGCTAATACTAGTTCTATTCTACTTTCATAGATATATTCTCTTAACATTCACAGTTGTCAAGCTTTGATTCTACTCGGTGGAAGCCTGGAGACATGGCCCCCAGTTTTTTGTCCCTACCAAAATAAAAGGCACTTACTTTAATACTGATCAAAAAACAGCCACAGTTACTACTACTGTGGCTGTTACTTCTCCTACTACAGTACCACTTGGATTACTGTGCATGTCTTTTTTCTCTTCTTTCTGTCCTTTGCTCTCAAAATTCCACCCACTTGCTCTCTCATTAACTTGGGCTTGTATTTCCTTCATAGAAACACACATTGTGGTTCAAATCCCATCTCTAGCACTATCTGTCTGTGTGATAGTGAATAAGTTTCTGAACCTCTCTGACACTCGGTTTACTTATATGTATCTAACATAAGGCTATAAAAAGGATTGAATAAGATAATATTCATGACATGCTTATACATGTGCTTCAGTACATGTGAGCCATTTCTCAATTTCTCATCAGTATACGGTAGATTGGGGGACTTGGAAGAGTACCAGATTCTCTCCCTGCACTAAAAAAGGGAGAGCATTATATCTGTCAAATAGCCTGTATGAAAATCTACATTTATAAACAGTTAAGCATATTTATAAAAAGTTCACCCCTGCAAGACTCATTTTTCTAAATGTCAGGACCATCATGATGATAACAGCCCAAATTAAAGTCCTCCATCCAGACACTCAACTGCTCATGCTGCAAGGGATTTATCTGCCAAACCCTGGCTTCCCAGGTGGCACAGTGGTAAAGAATTCGCCTGAAATCCAGGAGGTACAAGAAATGCAGGTTTGATCTCTGGGTTGGGAAGATCCCCTGGAGAAGGAAATAGCAATCCACTCCATTATTTTTGTCTGGAGAATTCCATGGACAGAGAAGCCTGGTGATGTGAAGAGTTGGATGTGACTGAGCACAGCACATCTGCTAAAAGATTTTGGGATACTACATAGTGGGCTTTCATCAGGAAAGGGTCATAGCTGATTTATGATAGAGCCACAAATAACAGCAGCTTGGGAGAAGGAGGTGGGCAAAGAAAGTGAATGTACCCTCCACCCTTACCTCCCAACTGGACCCCCCAGATCCACTGCAAGGGGTTTCTGGTATAAGCAAGGCAGGGATGGAGGAGGGAGGAGGAGAACAAAGGTATCGCCTCAATGGATGTTCCTTCTCACGATGTGCATTGATTTTGTTTATGGAAACAGATTCTTTAAAGCAATTTTGGGCTTCCCTTGTGGCTCAGCTGGTAAAGAAATCTGCCCGCAATGCAGGAAACCTGGGTTTGATCCCTGGGTTGGGAAGATTCCCTGGAGAAGGGAAAGGCTACCCACTCCAGTATTCTGGCCTGGGGAATTCCATGGACTGTAGTCTATGGGATCTCAAAAAGTCGGACACAACTGAGTGACTTTCAGTTTCTTTCTTTTAAGGCAATTTAGATAAACCTAAGTTAGAATTTAACTTCCCTTTTCTGTTCCCAAAAGAGGACAAGAAAGTAGGGGAACCAAGAGGAAACTGGGGGATGTGGACAAGGTGGAGGAACAAATGAATAATTTCCTGATGTGCACCACATCCAACATGGTACACCTGGCCTCAGATAGACACAAGCTTGTAAAGGAAGCATCATGCTAACCTCACTTACTCTCAGGGTCAAAAATACTACTGATTTGAGCCCCACCTCTCAAGCTTCACTGTGGCTACTATGATCTGGATTAAAAAGTTCATGTTCTATTTACTCTTCCCCTCTCACAAGGTCCAGGAGAAGCAATAGAATGAGGGATAGGAAGGGATGAAGACACAACCTACGGGACCCGAGAAAGGTTGTCCTTGTGAGCACCCCTGCCTCCAGCAGCAATGAAGACACCAACTTGCAAGCAACATACACCAAGTACACGGAGCTTCTAATTTTACAACCCAATGTTTCCAACAAAGAATGGGGTGCAGCGGCCAGGGGAGTGCAGTCCACCTTCATGCATGGCATGTTCCAACTTGGACAACAATCAGTTTGGTGGACTGGGAAGTTCATCCCTGATTCAGCTCTATGGGAGCCTTGATTTTCTGAGCAATCGCTTGCTGCTTGTCACCCATGTGGGAAATACAAATGCAGTGGCAGCAGGGGCTGGCAAGGGGCTTGCCAGAGTGGGTTCTTGGCAGTGAGATATGTACACAGAAGGCTTAAAAGAAGGGCAGGCTCTGCTTTGGAAAGATAAACGTACTCAGCCAGCACAGTCTTAACTTTTTGCTTATATCTGGGGCCCCTCTAAAGAGAAAACACAATACAAATATCTGGATGAGCTAAACAATGGTGTCATGGGAGAATAACCAGGAATGGAGACAGAAAACCCGAGTTATAGCTCCACTTCTGCTACTGAGTCCTTTGTATGGCTACATACCTATTACTAACACTCCATGGGTTCTGGATGGCTGCTTTTGGGTTATGTAGCTAAATATATATAATCATCATATTATATAAAATATAATTATATTATTACATATGTATATATGTATAATATGTATAATATATATTATATATGTATGTATGTGTGTGTGTGTGTGTGTATATATATATATATATATATGTTGCTGTTTAGTCACTAAGTGGTGTCCAACTCTTTTACGACCCCATGGACTGTAACTTGCCAGGCTCCTCTGTTCATGGGATTTCCCAGGCAACAATATACTGGAATGTGTTGCCATTTCCTCCTCCAGGGGATCTTCCTGACCAACCCAAGGATCAAACTCACATCTCTTGCAAGTTTTGTCTATTGGTAGGCATATTCTTTACCATTGAGCCTCCAGGGAAGCATATATATATGTTCTCCCTCTCTCTCCTCTCTCACTATATATATATATATATATGTATATATATATATATAGTCTAAGCCTCAGTATCCTTATCAAGAAAAGATAGATACTAATAGGATTTACTTTGTGGTGTAAAGGGAAGATTAAGATGATCTATGTCAAGGGCTCAGCACAGTGCCTAGTGTATAGTAAGTCTCAACAAAGTTTAGTCATCTTTTGACCACTTGTAAAGTGTGTAAGATATAAGTGAGCTCAATGGTCTCTTGCATCCCTAGCACTATTTTTATTCTAAACTTTGGAGAGATAAAAGAAAACACGTTCTGGGCATGCTGGCTAAGAAATCAAGTTTCAGTATTTAGAAAGCAAAGGCAAGCTTTCCATGCCTTCTACAGAACAGTGATACTCATGTTTTGTAATTTGAGATAATGTTGATTATTGCCAGGCAAGTCAACTGGTAAATTAAAATAATGATCACAATGCTTGGAAAGTACTGCACAATCAGAGCACAGTCATTTTCATACGGTTGAAGATCCATATTGAGATGCTTGGGAGGTTATAAATTCCTAGGGCAGGAAAGAGCTCTGAGTTAGTCTAGGTTCCCCTGGCAAACTGCTCACTCTTTGATGAAGAGTCATTGAATAAGTCAAGAACCACCTACACCTAGATTATTACTGTCCCGTGAATGGTGATCATTAAAGATGGATGTATATTTGTAGACTCTATCTGCAAGTATTCACAAATTACTACCTTGTCACAGGGCTTTGCCTATATGAATGTGTACCTCCTTTCCAATTCCCAATACACAATAGGACCTCCGCACCATGGCCTGCCCATGAGGACAAATGACGAAACTCTCCTGGGGCTGATGGCCCAGTGAGTGCAAGGTATTCCAACAGAAAGTGATGTCTCCTGGTAAACCCAACCCATCTTTCCTAGTTTCCAGAGTTCTGTAGACTGGAGCTGGCCCACCCAGACTGGCAACACAAAATTCTATACACTCTATTAGAAATTCAAGTGTAGACAGTGTCCTCAACTAGACCAAGCTATTAGATATTAATGCTCAGACAACACCTACCTCACTCCAGACCAGCATGGTACCGAATATGACCTGTAACCCATCAAAGAAATTGTCCCCTATGATGATCACAGTCGCACCTCCTGTCGTCCATCCTTCACTCGGGCTGATGGCTTTGATACAGGGAGTAGCTGCTTTTCAACACACATGAAAAAGAGAAGGAGTCTGCTGTTAGAACCAAACTTTAATGATGGGAGACTTGAGAAAAAGAAAAAAAAAATCTTTTATCTTTTCATGAACAGAAAGTCCCTCAAGATCTCAGCCATTTCCTAGTCACGTTAGGACCTGAAACTTCATGGTGCAATTTCAGTTTTTAAAAGCATTTCTTTTCTTTGTTTCTATTAAGATACAGATATTTTTACCCAGATCTTTTTCAAACCTGAAATCTTATGAAATAAAACATAGAAGCAAAAATTTTTGTATGAAATGCTAAAGATTTTTTTTTCATGGGTGACATTTTGGAATATACTAGAAACCTTGTAAATTGCTTAATAATTAAATATATCTCCTGAAAAGAAAACTCATAGATTTTTAGATAAACATTCATGTCCAATGGGAAGGGAAGAAAGAGAGGAGACTGGAACAGAACACCACTCTTGTTCCATGTCCTTCTGTCTGTACCACTAGTGGAGCAATATTCCTGAATAAAAACCATTACATCTTTTGCAATAAATGTCATGGATCCCATTTTATAGATGCAAAGTATGCAGGTCATTCAGGGTGAATTATGTAACCAAATGGCTGAGTCAGGGCTGAACCACAGAAAGTCCCATGACCTTTGCTTGGTTGTCATTCCCAGGCATAAAACCCAAGAACTGGCTTTTTCAAAACTTCCCATCTCCTTTCTTTCCATTATAAATGGCCCTTGGAGATGGGAAATAATTTGCAAATACTGTGATTCCAGACTGGAGGTGGTTGCCCGATGAGCATGGCGTGCTTTCAACAGAATTACTGGGCATAAAAGAAATCTCTCTGGGAGTACTTTTGTGCCACTGAGAATTGTTAGCTCCACAATGCCATGCCGCTATTTCATGATCACTTTTATGAGCAAGAACAAAGCAAAATTCTAAAGCAAAGGAGATACTGTGTAAGGAGAGAAAATGAGATCCTCTTCTTTAATAAAAAGTGTATTAGTGCCCCAGACTGACTTTCCAAGTATTGAAACCAATGAGAGCACCAATTAATTTTAATGGGAAAAATACTGGCAAAAAATTACTGGACTTTGTCAAATTTGGCAAAATGTCACACTTCAACTTTTGCAAGAAGAAAATATGAAGCCTAGCCCTAAGGGACCATGGCTCACGTGCCACCATACAAACAAGTAGAATGGGTTTGATTTTGAGTCAAATTAATCTTATAAAAATTGCACAGAGAAATTTGGAAATATCCAAACTAAACATTTCATGTTGGCTGAACTCATAGCAGTGCATTTACAACTAACACTGGGCAGTCCAGATGCCTTTTCTCTCCTCCACTTTCTCCCAAAAACAAAATAATTAATCAAGGAAATGTAAATGATTCATGGCTTGAAAATTCTTGTTCAATTTTTAACACTCATAAAGGTTGTGGATCAATGTTCCACAGGCATAGGACTTTTTCATAAAATTTTCCTTTAAAAGTAACCATGTTTAAATGCATGACTGAGTACTCCCAAACCAATGGTAGAACATGCTGTATGATCCCAGGCAATTTATAAGAGAAATAAAATACATTTAACAACTACATAAAATTCTTAAAATATAAACAGTTTGGACACCTTCTAGTTAACGTCTCAAAATCTTAATTCTTAATTCCTAACTCAGTATAAGTATTTAGTTGCTAGAGTGTAATAGAAAAGGTATTACTATATCCTTAGATACTTCTGAGAAGAATAGAACACTGGTTTTACTGAACTGGTCCTGAAAGAGTCTCTCTGATGGCAAAGTATGGAATCCAATGGTATCATCAAATGCTGACTCTGTGATTGCCCTCATTAACCAAAAAATAATCTTGGTGCTTATCACCTGTATTAGTTTAAGGATTTCTTCTGAGTTTTTAAATTTTATTTTATTCACATAAGCATGTTCTTTTAGTTAAGTATGGGCACCTCCAGGCTTTCTCATCATTGCACAAAAGGTGGCATCTGGGCATGTTACTGTATCTCTGAGAGTCTCTCCTACAGGCAAAGAAGTTGTAATAGCATATGGCCAAGAACTGCAGATTTTAAACTTGCACTAGCTTTCTCTTTTCCATTTGCTATTGTAGGATACATGAGGCATGTAATTACATATATGTATATATTTATGTATAGATATAAGTACATATATGTATATATCTATGTGATGTAAGTACATATATGTATAGATGGTATGCATATATGTTCAAACATTTCCTAAGGAACCTAACAATGTTTTCAACCATTCAGAAACAAAGTTACAGGTCATCTAGTTGGAGATAAATGAGCATCAAGTTAGTAGAGAAAAACTGGTGAAGAAATAATATATGATACCATCGTCTTAGTTTTTTGGGAGGGGAAAAAAAAGGCTTGGAGGAAGTACTAAAGGAAAAGAGAGGCACCCCTGGGTCCATCCTACCCTTGTGCTCAATACAATCCACTATCCCTGCTGAGGGACTAGGTGCTAATCTCAGAACAAGTCAGTCACTCATCTCTTTATAAGCTGAGACCTCAAAGTTTTCCAGGTGTACATGTCTCCTGTACACCTATGTCATAGCCGTCTTAAGAGGAGTTGTTTGGGAAGCTTCCCTACTCCCCTACTGGGAAGATTGGAAAATCTCTCAAAGGAATCCTGGGCTGACCCACTGAGAGAGAGGGCTAAGGAAGGGATATTACTGGCATTTAGTAACCTGGAGTCAAGAATGCTAAGTATTCAGTAAGACATGAGATGGTCCCCCAAACAAAGAACCCTAAAATGTCAACAATGCAAGGTAGAAGACACTGTGACTAGCTAAATGGATCAGGCTCAAGAGCAGCTGCTAAGAACTCACAGATCCACACCAGCCAAGGCAAGAAACACATATGAACACAGTAGCCCAGGGTCTCGGAGCAAGCATGAGATGGCTGGCTGCTGGCGCCAAACTGGGGAGGCTCCAGCCATTGGTATCCCCGCACAGATGCAGTCCCTGGGTGAGCTGGTCTTCTGATCTTCTAAAAGGAACCAGGAGCCCAGATCTTTATATGAAATTTCCCAGTCTTTAAATGCTGACAACTAATTCATTTTTTTTAATGTGTAGGCTAAACAAAATGTTTATGGATTTAAATTTAAATCATAGGCTGCCATCTTACATTTTTACCCTAGTCACAAACTTGCCAGACTAAAAGCAGCCCAAGAAATACCTTCAATTGTGCCTAAAACTACAGGTACCCAAATGTTCACTGCAGTATTAATTGTGGAAAGCTTAAGCCTAAGTGTCCCCCCTAATAAGGGAGTGATTAAATAAATCATGATATATCCATATGTAGGATATGTCAAGGGTCACTAGAACAGATGAAAAAATTTCTATAAACTGACATGGAAAAATGTCAAAATATGTTAGTAAGTAAAAAAAAAAACACAAAAAACAATTTGTAGCCTAATGAATAGTGTGATTCTGTTAATTATAAAATGATATATATATGCCTATAGGCATGAGTGTGTGTAGTTATGTGTGAACAGGTATGATAGACAAAAGTCTGGAAGGATGTCCAGCTATCCCCAGTACGTCTATATGAAAAAGGAAGGTGACTAAGAAGAGAGACTCTATTAAATTTTACTCTATAGATAGCTGTATGGTTTGAATTTTTCAATGAGCACCTTCTAAAGTAGTATGTTTTAATTTTTAAAAAAGTAACAGCGGAGCATTTAATTCTGTGAAAGATAAAAGCTGTATGCTTTAGAACAAACTGATACTAATTTTTTTAAAGCCTAGATGTACTGACTAACAGACCCTGAGCCTTCCCCCGCCTTCTCTTTGAGAAAGCTCAGAGGACATCTGCAGCAGCCATGGACTTGTTTTTCTTTCACTCAGGATATCCAGAGAGATACAGAAGGACGACAGTTCGTAATAATCACAGTGGATGTATTCAGTGAAATCTGAAGGTGAAAAGTCTCATGAAAGAGTTCAACTCAACCCAGGAGTATAATAATCAACACAATTCTATCTTGAAGGAAATATTATGGAATAGAGGAGAGGGGTGGATTTGAATACAAAACCACTTTTACTGACCAAATCTTGATTGAATTAATAAAAGACTCTTCCTTCCTCACCAATAAATTTTCACACTCTGGGTATCCACAAGCACAGTAAGCCAATTCCTGGTTCTAAATCTCATTAAAAATATAAGTCCGGGTTGGTTTTCCTTTTTTCCCCCCAAACCTCTCCTCCCACCCCCAACAGCCACCCAAGGAAAGGAGATTTTCCTTCCTTCAAACTATGACAATAACATGATTACACTGCCACGGTTTAGCATAATGGCTCTGAAATGCTCGTGGCACATTGCAGAGTTAAAGTGGAAATTATTAGGTAGCTCTTCTTTGTTATAATAATGATCACTCCACAAATAAAAGCTCTTCTCCCAAAGGTACTGCAAGGCACAAAATGCTAATTCTGAAGATTATGTGTGCGCTTTTATTAAATATTACTATGCCCTGCCTGTTTGAGGGCTTCTCTGCTCTGATTGTTTTATGAGTACCATGTTAATGTCATTCCCATCTTACTAGCAGCAGGCACACATTTTAGCGTTTCTATGAGAGTTGATCAAAGGCCACGTGCTGGGGGAATTGCTGAGAAAACACGGACAAGCGATAAAAATCTAACAGATTAATTGGTTTAAATTTCATTTCAGGGTGTTGAACTTTGGCTCCGGACTCTAATACTACACCGTGAGTCAGGGCCTAATTACCAGATTTCCAATTTGCTTCTGAACAATGGTTGTGGTGAGAAGGAAAAGAGAGGGAAGAATGAGAAGAAGGGGAAAAAAAAGCCACGAAAGAAAGAAATCATTCAGGCTCCAGTACATATTTAACAACTAATGTTCTGTGTGCAGACAATTGCACCAGGGGACATTTGCGCTCACCTGCTCTACTTGCAGAGTATTTATATTTCCTTTCAATAGCCACAGAAGGCAGAAGAAATCACGGATGGCCTCAGCAGTTTCAAATTTTCTGATTTACAGAACCAGTATTACAAGATTCTAATGCCTGCTCACCCACACTAGAAGTATCAGGCTCTTTATTAGCAGGTAAATTTATAAGCTGGATCGCCCCTCAGCCTCCAATAGAAATGATCTATTTCATTGATAGAAAGTCAGGGCCAGGAGAACCATGTTTACCTCAGGGTTTATGGGTGGCCTTGGGAATAAGGGTTAATTGAGCTCAGAGGTGCCTTCCCATTGAGGCGAATTAGTGGTGTGTGCAGCTATCAACAGGGGCCTGGGGCTGCTCTTACTTTTGCCTCTGAAATCTCTTTGTACCATGATCAATACCTCTCTTGTTTGGGGTAGCCAAATAGATGACCTGGGTGCAGTATTTACCATCGCTCCTCCCTAAAATGAGGCTTTTGCAACAGTTGATGTCCCATTATAATGAAGCCTCATTAGAGATGTGTTGTTTGGTTCTTTTCTCCATTCCTATATTTAAATACCACAGGCAAACAACACTCGGTAAAAAGTACAAATCTAGAAAAGCTCTAAACTCATTTAAATCTCAAAATAGAATTCCATTGAAGGTTATTTTCCATTCCCTTTGTGTATGGTATATTCAAAATGGAAGCCCTCTTTTTCCAGCATTCTATTCTATTATCTAGAACTCTCTACTACTGATGAACATTCCTACAGAGCAGATACCGATGCTTACAATGCAGGTGAAGATGCTGGCACCAGCCCTTAATGGCCTCTGAGTAAAGATAGAAAGATGCAATTACGTTAAGTTGATTTTAACATTCAGGGTATTATAGCATCTGAAAATGGGCCAGAGCTCCAGCTGTTCAAATTCCACATTTACCACTCAGTGTGACCTTGAAGCAGTCACTTACCCTCTCTAAGTCATTCATTCTAAGCAGCAATGGTACCACCTCACAGACTCCTGGCAAAATGCAGCAAGTGCCTGCTTGGGTTTTGCTGTTTTACAACGTTCCAGGCATGCAGGATTCTAGTTGCTAATATATTAGTTACTGTCATCATCAGTTCCCCACTAACCAGAGTTTATTTACTAGAATACATCATAGTCTCACCATCACATATCATATAATGTATTATAAAACTTTCCTAGGAACTTTCAACCCAGTGACTTGCTAACATAGCTAAGTTTACTGAGGAGGTGGATTTGGCATCAGTACTTACAAACTAGAATGTTTATTCCTAAAGTTCTCATTTGCCTGGAATGAATATTAATGGCAATCTTTTCAGAAATGAGGAATTAACTTTAATGTTATTATCCCAAATTCTTGAGACTTGGCAGAAAATGTTGTGAAACCCATGAGCTCAGCTCATTTCTGCGGGACACTTGTGACCCCATAAAATCTCAGGCCTTTTTCTCCCTTGTGTCTACTTGATTTTGGTGAGGTTATGCTTGGGCGCAAGACTGTTCCAGAGATGGGGACACAAGGTACCCCCACTTGCATTCAGTGAACAGATTATCTGCCCTTCCTGTTTAATCGGACTATTGTTTTGCTGGGTTTTCCTTTTTTTTAAGTCAAATGATGACTTTCCTGATGGCTCACAGCTCAGCAACAGCAACACCTGCATTCTTCAATCCTGACAACCGGTAGCTGCTAGCCAGGGAGGAAGGCAAATGGAGGGTTTGACCCGAATGAGAAGCCTGGCCCTGTGAATCTTCACCATGTACAGGAAGCAAATCTATTCTAGGTTCACCGCCCCCCTCTCCAAGTGGAAGCCTTAGACACCAGCAGCAATTATAATGCCTGACCTGAACCCTAGCACCAGAGGGTACAAACTTCACTTTCATAAGCTCACCACAGACTCCTAGTCAGCTAATAAACACATACACACATTTGACAGTTCTCTCACTCAAGATGGAACATTCTTTGCAACACTTATTAACTTGAGTAACCAAATTTATTTCTGCCTTTCATTTTCTTTAGCAATTGCTTTATGTATTTAAGCACTTTATTGTTTATTAGGGTTTTTATTTGGTTTTGTTATTGGTCTGCATTTACTGCCCTATCCACGAGCATATCTAGATATTAGTTGGCAAAGAATCACATACTATGTATACAAAAGAGCCTCCCTCCTTCTGTCTCCCCCACCCTCCACCGTGTGTACTTGTGTGTGATGGTGTGTTTGTCATTTTGAAGAGAAATGTAACCTCTGGTATAGATATTTCTCAACACTAGATGCAATTAAATCTATTAAATATTAAATGAGGAGATCGAGTACTTCAAGTGTTTTTCATTCTTTATTCCAAAGTGACTTCTTTCGGCAAGAAAGCCCTTTGCATTGACATTAATGGCTCTCTCAGAAAACAAGTAAAGGAAAGATTCATAGTCACTAGATGGAAACGTAGATCCAATATCCATCTATATCAAGGCACAGTTAACCTAGTGGGGTCATCTAAGGGTAGCTAAACTTAGTGGAAGAGCTAAGTTTCAAACTATGCCATATGCCAAATACAAAGCAAGCCCAAATTATATATACTTCCTGTTTGTTTTGCAGATTCTTATTCTATTCTGACTTAAAAAAATTGCTCAACAATCAGTGGGCACAGATCTGAACAAGGGAAGGACAGAAATCCTGGTGGAATAATTGTAGTCCGAACATTCCAGGACAAGCACTTCTGGATTTCTGAGTTTGTCTACTTGTGATCCAGAACTCTGTGCAAGTTCACTACACAGGGTTATTTAACAATTGAGCAGTGAAAAATCTTGACATTTTGATGTACTTGTAACTTGTAAATTGCACTTGAAAGACTTGCTGAAGGCTTTTTGATTTAATGACACACAACACAGCATTGTTTCATAATATGCAAACACTGTTAAAAACACTTGGGAAGCTCAGAATGTTATAACTCAAAGAAGTAAGAATATACTGCTTCCCACCTCAAGTTTGATCTGCCAAATCCAGAATTAAAATTGATCTGCCAAATCCAAAATTAAAATGTAGAAAATATTAATCCTAGAGGAGCTCATAGCAAATAATGCCATCAGTTTTTCTTTTTGTTGTTGTTGTTCTATGACTGTCAGCAACCCCTTTGCAACAGAGAAAAATAATCATGGAGGGTGAGGGAACCCTCAAAATAAATAATTCATGGATCCAATTGTGATATTTGTTGCAATAATACTAAATTCACTTGCCTCTGATTATACAGTAAGTAAATAACTCTTCTTCCTGACAAGGAGAACTTTCATGCACAAAATTATTTTTTTGCCCAATTCTCCTTATTATCCTACCATAAGAAGTTCTAGATATGAAAGTCATGGAAGAAAGGGAAATGAAAATAACTTTCCAAAAATGGACACCCAATATTGTGAAAAGAGGAAACAATTTTCAGGTAAAAAAAAAAAAAATCACTGCTTCTTCATGGAATCCTCAAGTGTTTATTTGCAAGCAATCTCTCTGGGTCTGGAAAATCATAAAGTCAAATACGAGCAAGTCTAGTGGAAAATCTGTGACGCTAATCTTGGCTAGAGCCGTATTTTTAACAGGCCTTGAATGTGTGTGCCGGATTACCCAGATGGTCATACAGGAATCAGCCTGATAGGATTAAACCTTTATTCTGAACTCTGCTCCATCTGTTCTCCAAGGTTTGCCTTTCCTTATCTGAATATGAATTTTTAGCCTCCTTGTGTCTGGGAGTCCGACTAAGCTCAGCATTCAAAGCAGAGATGCGTGCAGATAATTCAACATTTCACTAGTTAATCTCAGTTGATATCAGCTTGTTCTTTTTCTAGTAAACATTTTTGTAAAGAATTTTCCTAAGAAGGAATTTAAAAGTATGGAGAATCCACGTTCTTTGTTAGAGGGCTTTTCTCCTCCCATTGAATTCTAGGACTCACTCCATTCACTGTTTTAATAGGGGTTTACATTGACGTTTGCACATAGAGATAGAAAAGGAAGACCTGTGTCCTCTCTCTAGATCCGACGATAAGAAGAGATGACATATAATTCCGACTGGATGAGTGATCCAAGAAGACTATATTCGTGTATGTTTTGTTCTTTTTCTCCAAGGATTAGTCAATATTTGATAAAATTATCTACAACAGCTGTCTCTATCATGTTCATTAGGTTTTCTATGTTTTTATGGAGGCTTCCTCAGGGTGGAGGTTATAACTCAGCTTCATGTTCAGTGAAACAGGTTGATGTTTGCTTTGCCCTCCTGTGCCTCTATCCCTAGAAGCAGTTAAAGTAGTGAAGTTACTCGTTTCTGAGCTGGAAAAGTTGGTTCTGGGCAAGTTGCAAGACAGAGACCAGTAAGTTGCCAATGGGCCAGAGCCTGGTGGATGGTTTGGGGGTTTCCAACCCTGTGACAAAGGACAGGGGAGGCCTATGACTGCTGGGCTCAGTGAAGCAAACCAAGATGCAAACGAATAAATAAGTTGCATGAAAGAAGGATCTTTTGGAATCCTACTTTGTGTCTGGTTTATGGCCATGTGGTCATTAGATGCGTTCGATTTATGCTTGTGATGGAAATACAGGAGCCAGCAGCCTGTGGAGGCCCAGCCCTAAGAAGAGAGGATCCCTCTAGCAGTCTAACGGGGCTCCGGTGGTTGTCCACAGTCCCCTTGGTAACCCTAGTTTCTGGCTCTGTGCCATCACGAATGGAAGCAGCAAGCAGCTCATCAAAAATTTAGGCTTTTCCACACATACGTCTAGTTATTATATTTACACAGTACCCTTAACTGAACAGTCAGGGGGCAGAGAGCAGCAAAAGTTCCCATTCAAGCTTAAGCTGACTTACACTTATTGACATAAACATACATAAAACATCCCGTAGAACATATGTGTTGGGCTCCTTAACTTGACAAGAATTCTAGTCAGGTGATAAGGGGTGATCCCAGTAGGTGATCCTAACTGATGAAATCCACTATACATAATCTCATAAAATAAACATACACACACACACATATACAGCCCCAGCGTCTACTCTCTACATTTTATCCTAAACAAGGACGCTGCATCAGATGTTCGATCCTGTTACTTAAATCTGCTTTGCCCAGTATGGTAGCCACTGGTCATAAGTGGCTACTGAAATTTAATTTTTAATTAATGAAAATTAAATAAAAATTATCTTCTCTGTCATACCAGCCACACTGGCCAATAGCTTCATGTGACTAGTGATTATCACAGAGGACAGTAGAGACATAGAACATTCCCACCATCGCAGGTATGGGACCGTGCTAATCTATAGTTCAAGTGTAAATAATGAGCCAGTCATTGACAGGGAATAATCAGAGCTAATCATTTATGGGGTGTCCTCCATATGCCAGGAATTGTGCTAGGAACAATTAATCTCTAATCCTTCCAACAGTGATCACAAAAGCAAATGTTCACAGGGCCAGGCAGGAAAGGAAATAAATAAAATGGGCTAGGGGCAACACAATGGGAGAGGTGGGGAGTGTGGGCAACTGTAGAGCATCTCCCTTACCTAAAAGGGACACAACTTCTCAGTTTAACCTAATCGTTGCCATTTGAGAATGTGGCAACACTATCCACATGACCACCTCTTCTGAATATTAAGAGAATGTGCACATCCAGATTTTCAGGTAAAACATCTCCATTTTTAATTGTAAAGCAACATATACATAGTTTCTTAAAGCACCATGCAAACCAAATCGAAATATGACTTCAAGATGAATTCAACCATGGTCTGATCTGTCAGTGTGCAACATCTATGAATCCTTGGAGAGCCAATCATCTTTTAGTCATTAATTTCTGAAACTCATGTCTAACACTGCCACCGACTCATCAAACAATAAACACCAGCCACAACCACTGTCAGTTCTGTCTCTGTTTGTTCAAGCTCTCTCCCAGAACAACACAGAAGTCCCTAACCATCCCCCCTTGCTGTGCAAAAGATTTTCTATAAGCAGTTTGGGAGACGAGCTCTGTGCTCCTGAAGGATTTCTACCGTCATCATGCAAGACAGCATAGATAGTGACTTTGTAAGGAAACCATGTTTTGAATGTGAGCAGCATCTCAAAATCAACATTGTCCAACCTTTAGGACTGCACAACTCTTGCTTTGTGTTTTTCAGAATAGTATAGCTTAACTTTCCCTCCACGACCAAGGCTACTACTGCTAACATATTTCAGTGAACTTTTATTATTGAGAATCTTATCATTTGGAGCCAGTTTCCTCTCCTCCCTGACACATTCAGTGATGCTGCACTCCAGTGTTTGTTATAGCACAGATGTTTCCGTGGTGATGATCCATGACGTCACAAACACTGGGATGTGTATCATCAAACTTAACCAGACAGAGGAGCAAAGGAGAGTGGGAACTCCACTTTCATTTGAACTCCATGTTGGACTGACCCAGCTTCCTCAAAAATTACTCTTTGGAGTCTGGGTTGTTCTAGCTGGGCTGCAAAGAGCAAATACTCACACTTGCCTGCTTGTGATTCATTTCTACTATCAGATTATCAATTAGGTGCTAAGTCCTGTCTATATACCAGATCCCAAATTAACCTTCCTCTGATGCCCACTTTCAAAATGATACTGCCCTACTCAGAACCTTTCTGGTGTTTTCCCTTAGTGACTGGGGACCCCTACAGATCAAGTCCATCCTTATGAGCCTAGCTGATTCTCCCCTTCCAACCTCATCTCCCACTTCTCCCAAACTGGAGGGAGTGCTCAGTAGCATGTGGATCACTGGCTCTGGAATTCAGGATGCCTCAGCTCACATGCCAGCTTCTTCACTTATCAGCCTGGGCAACTTACTTTTCTTAAACCTACCACTCTAATTGTGGATAATCCGGGAGCACTCACCTTGTGAGGTTTAAATGAGTTAAACTGTACAGAGCTCAGCACAGTGACACAGAATGAAGGCGATGAGGAAGAGGAAGACAGAAAGAAGAAAAGAGAGATGATGGCAGGCTCGCCAAATCCGCTGTCTCCAAAAGTGGTTTGCTCCTTTCCACCATTTCTTTACTAGGAGGTTATACCACTCCCACCCAAACAGTATTTTGCCAAAAGACAGGTCTTTTGTGGGAAGTTGTTTCCATCCCTGTACAAACACTACCCCCTTCAGTGAAATCCTTCATGTCTTTCCCATTCATTTGTCACTTACTGCATATTTTTCTTGAACTTTTATCTTTATATACATACGGAGGTGTGTGTACAGCCGGGCATGTGTATATGTATGCAAATCAACCCAACTATCAACACATCCATTGAAGGCAGGGACCTCAGTCATTCATAAACTGGATGGGTCAGTACTCTGTACTTAACCAATACTTGACAATTAACTAGTAGTGTTATATTTTCAAGGGGTAGCCCATATATTATCTCAATTATTCTTAATATCAACCCCAAGTGGTGGGCAAGGAGATGTTATTTTAAATTCCACTTTACAAATGAAGTAACTGAAGCTTGGGAACTCATTTGAACTTGAGACTTTGAGAATCCACATTGGTCGATGAAGACAGATATTTAAAACACCCAAACTACTCTTCAATTTTGGGTATATCTGAAATTTCTGCTCAGTTTGGCTAAAATACTTCAATCATGTAAACATAGCCTAAGTCCCATAAAATCTTAGTTGTGAAATTCCTTATTCCCAAGACAGAGGGTGGGTATTTATTAACTTTACAGATTATACTCTATTTCCAAGTAAAGTTATTTTCCCCTTAAGACTCAGCTCCACATATGAATTATAGTAAAATTTCTCTTTACCTTCTTCTGTTTCCAAGTTCAAAAAATGGCATCCTAATATAATACCACAGGTGCCAATTTAAACATAGGAACACTGGAAATACTGCCAGACTTCGAGGCTGAGAAGATTTTCTATTGTTGTAAGCTGGGCTGCTAAACACACAGTCCAAACATCACATATAAGTGATAGCACCACAAGAGCTTGTATTTTTAAAGTATAGCACAGTTCCCCTTAACTTTCATTTCCAACCTGGATATTATCCATTTCAACGGTGTTCATTATAGAATTTTGTATACACAAAGAAAATGATACAAGTTTACAGATTAAATAGGTTACCCTAAAACGATACCTTAATAACATTTTCTCCAACTTTTTTTTTGAGCAACAAGGACTGGATTCCACAGGCATTAGCTAACCAAACCAAGGAGAGTTTCTAGGATCCTGCCAAAGTTGAAAGGTAGAGGAATCTGAGGTTTGACTTTATAGATTTGTTGCACAAAATTGTTACTGGAAGAACACAGCTGGTTTGGTGATTCAGCCAGGAGATTTTAACAAAGAATAACCCAAACTCCGCTTTCCCGCTCTACTGAGAAATGACAGAAGAAATGCTGGGGCACATTCCCTCACCCACAGCCCCCCACACAACACAGCCTAAAGCATCTGCCTCCAGCCCAGTAGGTGCTCAGAACCTGCTGCCCTCCCTACTGTGCTCAAAAGAGAAGTAGCCAAAGAATCATAAAGAATGAAAAAAGTTCTCGATTTCTACTAACCGCATTAATTTTAATCATCCTTCTCAGTAACAGCCAGAGTCTACTGCTATTTCTAGGCCTTTTGACATCTGTATATTGCTCTGCCCCAAAGTGGATGAAAGAAACTGATGTGTTGAGAAGCAGCCACAAGCCTGACACTGTCCCTGTCTCTGTTCCCCATATTCTCCGGTTACACATCACCCCCAGAACTATGGGAGGAGGAACGTGGGTTTGAACAATTGGTGTCCTGCTGATAGCAACTGTCAATTAAATAAACCAGCCACCCAGGAGCATATGCTCACACATAAAATATTAAATTCACAGATTGGGATAAAAATATATTAATACTTGGGTTCCGCTTTCATGCTTAGTGGTCAGATAAGTATTCGGTCAATTCAGTTCTATTTCTGTGCCCTGTGGGCTCGACGGTGTTACTTTTGTGTTTCATTTTTCTTTTCCTTCTCTGGTTACTGTCTGGTTTCCCATGTCGGTGCCTCCGTTATGACTGACCAGCAGCATACGTTTAAGCAGGATTTTAATTACTAGGTCATCTCCCAGCCAACTTGCCCAAGGCAGGCTGGCAGGAAAGTCCTACAATCCATGCCTTACACTTCTCATGCTCCTCTCCAGATAAATCTCTTATTTTCTGAGGACACTACACTCACGCTGATGGCATCATATTCATCTGATAAGGATGATGATCACCTAATTTCTATGAAGTTTCATTTTTGTCCACTGAGTATTTCAAGTTGCAGGGCTGGCACACAGAGGTTGAGATGGGGTGCCCGATAGCGTGACGTGATACCAGGATTTTTTATCTTAACCCAGAAAAGCACCTTCCCATATATCACTGCACATGCCAACTAACGTACCCTGGGGATTTAGCACAGATCTGGCTTTTCAATTTGCCTTTGAGTAACGTCGTCAATTTGCTTCAATTGAAGCAGGAATTATATTACATGATCAAATGGCAGGAGAATTTCTCTCCACCTCTGAAGTCCAATGCAAGAGAATCAGAATGACTAAAGAGTGGGAAAGAACAGTAGTGATGGCTGCCTGCGTCAGCTGCTTGGAGGTCCAAGTGCTGCGGGCACAAAACACCCAGTCTTTTTTTCTTTTTGGCTGCAACCAAAGTTTTGAAAGATGGCTTCAGCGTTCCTCATTTACTAAGTGGAGAGAATAATAGTAGTGCCCTCCTATGGTGGTTAAGAGCATTAAAAGAGATGATATAATATGCTCAGTATTAAACCTGATGGGTAGTAAATGCTCAAAGGCTGCTATCAAGATAGCAAAACCATCATCCCTCGAAACATTGGCCTGAAAGCTAGCATTTTACTGGGCAAAGAATTCTGTTAGCCTGTGATCACAAAAATACACTGGATCCACTTCTCCAGGTCAAAGAGAAAGCAACCTACGAAAATTTCCAAACTTATTTTTTCAAAAATGGATCTCAGACCTAAGGCACTTTTCTGATTAGCTTTCCCCCAAGCTTCTAGTATTTTGTTCCCATGTGAAACTTTGGACATGCTTTCTCCTCTGCCTAAACTGCTCTTTCCTCCTTGTTTGACAAAATGCTACTCCTTATTTTTAAGTGTCGTTGATTCTTCAGATTTGGCTGTGTTCTCTTGTTTAAAGCTCCCTTAGCAGTCTGTGTTCCTCCTTATAGTGCTTGACCATCGTTTCAATTTAAGTAATTTCATGTGCAATTATTTGCTTTATATCGACACACAGACAGGCACACTTACATGACCATATACCTCACAATGTCAACAACGGTGCCTGCCTTGTTCACCTCTGCATCTCTATGGTCTAATAGAGCAGGCAGTCAATAAATAAATGTAAGTAGATACCTGATGAAATAAGCAAACGTGCTAAAGAATCATCATCAGAGTTAAGATATTAAGGTGCTAAACAGAGTAGCTGAAAAAGAGTTGAGACATGTTCCAATGGTTATTAACCGCCATGACACCCACACTGGGCTTCCTCACTGAATTAAGCTGAGGCTCTCTGGAATCAGGTTTCCTAAGCTGATCGGTCCCCCTTCGAGCAGCAGGCACTCCATTCTCATGGGGGTTAAAATTAGCACCATTAAGCTCCTCCTGCACTGGGCTCTAATCATGCAAGGGCCCAGGTGGATCTTGCTGACAGATGTTAAGGTTAGAAGGAAGGGTAGCAGCCAGATGAGAAAACAGAGCCACCCCCTTCCGGAGGTACCAGCACTTCCTGTCTTTAGGCCTGGCTGGTTCCTGCCTGCCCCACCCCTCCCCCATGCATCAGTTTCAACACAGTTGCTGCTCTTTCTGTCATTTGAACTCAAATCCTATCTTCGAAATTGATGGGGGATTCTGCCCCTGACAGCACAATGTCAGCTTTGCTCAGTGTCCAGCTGGTTCCGTATACATTATCATAATGCGCTGCCTGGGTGGACCCTGGCTGATGCTCCCTTGACTCAAATCCTCCTTTCCGCAGTAATTTCTGCTCTCTGACATGCAGACACTACTTGTTTAAAAATAAAAACAGAGTTAACAGCTTGGGAGACATTTTGATTTTCAAAATCCTATGAGGACATTAAGTCTATTCTCATGGTAAACTGAACTAAAAAGGTTTTCTATTAAAAAACAATATACGACTCATTAAAAAAAAAAAAAGGGTTTCCCAGGATCCTACGCTGTTTCCTGGTGATGTGAAAGAATTATTACTTCCCTCAACCCCCTAAGCCCTCCAAAATAGTGATTCCCAACTTCAGTCCTGATTTTGCTCCATCTCATATCACTTACTTTATGACTTAATTAAGATTATAGCTGCTATTTTTGTTTACACTGACTTACTTTTTTCTTTAAATTTAGTCTTGCTCTAAGCAACAACAGCTATAGGTCACAACTTGGGAATGCTTTGTTTATGGTGAGTTTTTTTGTTTGTTTGTTTCTGTTTTGTTTTGTTTTTTCTTATGCATTAAGATAGACATAACTATTTTTTGAGAGTTTTTTTTTTTAATTTTTGTTGGGAGTATAGTTGCTTTACAATGTTGTGTTAGTTTCTTCTGCACAGCAAAGTGAATCAGCTATATATATATATATACACACACACACATATATCCCCTCTTTTTTAGATTTCCTTTCCGTTTGGGTCACCACAGAGCACTAAGTAGAGTTTCCTGTGCAATAAAGTAGATTCTCATTAGTTATCTATTTTACACATAATATCTAAATAGACATTACTATTTTTTTAAACTTTTTTTAAAAGTTTTCCCCCATCACCTAAAATGATACACTGCATGGGAAACTAGTCCAAAATCTCACTGCTAACCATCAAGTGAAGTCAGTGTTACACCATCTCAGCTGAAGGAATTCAGAGAGAACACCAGGTGAGAGCTACCTAAGGCACGAGTGTCTGTGTATGGCACGCTGTGTGGCTTTTTGAGGACTCCTGGGACCCACTGCCAACCTCCTGCAGAAATGCCCGAGGTGAAGGGAAGTGGCCTCAGGTCTGTCCTGTGGAATGACCATCACCTTGGTATTTTGGTGACCACTCACCAAAGCAGTGAGTGTATCACAGCTCAATAGATAAGCTGGGTTCAAATGACAAATCATCAGGGCTTAAAGGGCTAAGCAAGCCCCCTGTTCCCAACAGATGAGGAAACAGACCCCAAAATCAAAGTACATAGTGGACGTCACATGGCAAAGCAGGGGCAGTGCTCTGTTCTCATTTATTTCTACATGTATGAATGAAAAGATTCAAACAAAAAGATGTTTCAAACCCATCCTGATCAGTGCCCCTAAATATCTTATCTTAATAAGATTTATGACCAGTACACAGAAGTTCTTATTTGCATATTCATATTACGTGAATCCTCTGATATTCTCAAGTAAGTAGAAAGTAATTAGGAAGAGGCCCTTGGTTTGAGACAATCAATTATGCAGATAAACACAATTGGAATTATGATGCTTTTGTAACCGAAATAAAAAAAAAAAAAATAGGCTTAAAATGTTCTGCTGTTTCGGTCCAAGGTATCGGCTGAAAGCACCATTCTGCCCCCTCCTCCCATCCCCTCCCCTGACACTATGTGCTTATTAAAATAAGCTAGGTGTGGTTCACTCATTTACTAGGTCACACAAATAAACTGCGGGAAGTTTCCTACAGTTGACAGGTTTGTTAAGAAATTTATATAAGAAAACTGTTCCTTGTGGGGTGAGGCTCAGTAACTCTTCAGTACCCCAACAAGGAGATTCTTAGTATTCTGCTGCTAAGTCGCCTCAGTCGTGTCCGACTCTGTCGCCCTGGCATGTATAAGACTATAACTCACAATTTCACATTTTTCTTGTGGTCTCCTATTTTTCTACCTTGTATACATGCCAGGGAGCCCATATGGTCAGCAAATGAGTTCTACAGAGATGAGTTAGACCATCCTTGCAAATAAATAAAATATTACCAGCCTCTCTCTCTTATCTTACCAGCCCCATGAAAAACATATATGTCAGCAAATAAAAGAAGCATTTTCTTGATTGGACTATAGCCATGAGAAAAATAGGCTATTGAAGGAAAACTCTAAGGTAAACATATGTAATATGCCCATTAAAAACAAGAAAAAATATGTCTGTATTAACTTTTCAAAGGTCTATTTGAAAGCACAACAAGTAAGTATAACTGCCTTACTTGTACTGAGAAAAAAATAAGAACAGTAGGACAAGAAATAGAAAGAATATTAGCATAATGTATAGAGTAAGTAACTGAAAGGATAGACTCTAAGGGACTTCCCTGGTGGTCCAGTGGCTAAGACTCTGCACTCCCAATGCAGGGGGCACAGGTTCAATCCCTGGTCAGGGAACTAGATCCCATATGTCTGAACTAAGAGTTTGCATGCCACAACTGAGACCCAGCACAACCAGATAAATGAGTTTTTTAAAAAGAAGGAAATAAAACAAAGTATGGACTCCGAAGTCAAGCTTTCTGGGTTTGAATCCTAGATCTACGACATCTTTGCTGTGTAACTCTGGGCAAGTTACTTAACCTCTCTTTAGTCTCATTTTCCTCATCTTTACAATGGGTTGCCCACAGTATTATGTGCCCAGTATAGTAAGGGCTCAGTGAGTATTTGTGTCATGATTGTTAGCCCCACTGATATGCAGAGCTCTGTGATTATGTAGACCAGGCTTGAGTCCCAGTTTCAACTCTGACTGTGGCCTTGGGAAAGTTGGTGACCTCTCTAAACCCCAGTTTTCCCATCTGTAAATTGAGGAAAATAATTGTTACAGCTTATCAGGCTTATTGAAGGATTTGATGAGACGATATAAGTAAAATGATTAGCAAATTCTCCATAAATGTTAGCTGATAATAGTCCAAAAATAACAAGAGCAATAATAAGAAGAAAAAGAATACATACTATCACCTTGCCTGGTCACTATTAAGCAGGATGGCAAAGTCTGGGCACTCTTTCTCCTTTGTCAGCAACGCTGGCTGGTGGTGTCATATTCAAATAAAGACAGAGTAGATCACCTGCTTAGCAGTGCCCTGTGGCTTATGAACTCTTTAATCTGCCTGACGCTGAGCACTTGCTGGCTCCCAAGTCTCCAGTGTTAGGATTTCTGGGGTTACCTGCTTTATGGATTACTCAAGGGAGACTTTGAAAATCAGTCTTCACTTACATCCCTGTTCATTATCTTGACCTCTTGCCGGGTCCTTTCTATTGCAAGGGAAGACAAAAAGACACCTTCTGTGCTGCTCAAAGAAAAAGACCTGATGTGATGCTTAAAAATCGGGGTCTCTGTCCTCTACAACTCATCTGGATATTCTTAACCCTAACGTTCTGTTCTTGCATCTGTCTTGCTTTTCAAGTAGGAAAAAATCAATTGATAAGAAGTGACATGCCACCCTCGGTAACAAAAGATGATGCCCATATTTTTCTGCTAAATAGGCCCTTAATTAAAATACTCTTGCCTAAGTGGGCCTGGCTGGAGTTCTGCACCACAACCAGTCCCATAAACGGTCCGAGTGTAAAGCTCTGAGTCATTCGTCCTCTGCCCTTGTGCTCTGAAGGCGCATTGCATTTCTGTCAGGAACTTGGTGAGATTTCATAGATGTTCTTCTCGTGACCTTGGAATCCCAGAGATTCCTGCAAGCCTAAGCCAGCCAGAACTGGAAAGGCATTGGAGTGGACCCTACATCCTCTGAAATCAGTGCAACCCCTGAAATCCATACTTACTGGTCAGCATACCACGGGCAAGTGCAGCTTTAAATGGATTTTGATGGAAACTAGTCATGTGAGCGTAGGCTGGTTAATGCCCTCTCCAGGTCTCAGTTTTCTTCTTTGGAATATGAAGGGCTGTATTAGACGACCGTCCATACTTCAGTGACTCTTCACTCAGGATGAGCTGTGTGTCTAGTCACTGACCATGGAGGGAGGGGAGCAAGAGACTGGGGACAGTATGTTTCTCTTTGTTTATTTTCAATCATCTAGTTTTCTTTGGTTGGGGTTAGATAATATACATTTTATACATCGAAAAGCACAGCAGCCCTTCATTCTAAAGGCCTTAGAAAGGTAAGTCTCTACAAGTTCAGAAAGTAAACTCTTGCTAAGCTATTTACGAAAAAAAGAGATTTGATAAGCCAAAACCATCTGGAGAAAGAACTCTTCAAATTTGGGACTTTCTTCCTATTTTGAAGACATGCACTATTAACAGAATGAGAAGTGATGAGGGGTACAGCTCCAGGGTACAGTCAACTCCCTGATGAGCTCCCAAAAGCTAGGAAGGAAGGGCAAGGTTATAAGTCACTCAGAGCAATCTTGCCCCAGGCTTTTACGACATACTAGGAGTCTGCGTAATTGACACTGAGCTCTTAAAAGCCCTGCCTGGCTCTCCCATATCATTTCACAACTGTCACTGACCATGGCCTGGGTATCCACACAGGCCTGCATGATCTGACCCTCAGCAGCTTCCCCAAACTCGTCTCCTGCCACTTCCTGTGGCCAGAGCAACAGGAGCCATTGCAGGCTGCTTCTGGTTCCCTGGACTCAATTAGGCAAAACAGCCTTTGCACATGCTCTTCCATCTGCCTGGCTATTTGTTTCCGCCCCTTGTAAGATGAAAGCTTACTCATCTCATGGTTCTGGCATAAGTGAGATTTCCTCAAAGAAGGCTTTCTTGACACTACACTCCTTCTCTCTCCTTTTATGGTTCCCCTTTGATGCAGAAGTCTAAGGAGTTAGTTGTAAACTGTGTTTAGCATCTTCCTTCTCTCTTTACATCATACATTCTATGAAGACAGCAACCCTATCTGCCTGTGCTCCTGCAGCTAGCTCCCTGTCTGGCATGTGGTGGAGGCTTAGTATGAAGGAATGGAGGAAGGAATGATCTGAGGTCAATCTTACTGACACCTAAGAAAGGGCAATACTAGAAAAGTCACTGGACTTCTCTGTTTCTCCACAGGCACCTCAGGAGGTCCCAGCTGAGTGAAGGTACATTGTCAATGGCTTCAGTCCAGAGCATCAGAAAATAGTACACGTGATACACATGAAATCTAGAAAAATGGTACTGATGTACCTATTTTCTGGGAAGGAATGGAGACACCGATGTAGAGAACAGACTTGTGGACATAGCCGGGGAAGGAGAGGGTGGGACGAACTGAGAAAGTAGCATTGACATATATACACCATCATGTGTAAAATAGATAACTAGTGAGAAGTTGCTGTGTAACACAGGGAGACAAGCCTGGTGCTCTGTGATGACCAAGAAGGGAGAGATGGGGCGGGGAGGGAGTTTCAGGAGGGCGAGGGCATATATGTACACAATTATGACTGATTTGGGCTGTTGTACAGCAGAAACCAACACAACACTGTAAAGCAACTTTCCTTCAATTACAAAAGAAAAGAAAACAATACATGTGGAAAGGTGTCGAGATGGCCCCAGCCATGAGAAAACATACGCAGCTGAGGTCAGAGAAGCAAAGGGAGCTTTTCCCAGGGTCACACAGCCAGTTAATGGCAGCGACAGGACTAGAATCAGCTCTCCAGTCAGACAGCCCATCCTCCTCCCGCTAGGTCCAGCAGACACTTACTAGCCACTTCTGAGGGCCTCATTACACAGAGGGGAGAAGAGGGCCCTTTGTGTCTTCGGAAACTCCATACTGTCTCGCAATTTGGAGTAATCTCCCCAAGCCTGAACCATCTTTCTCCACACATCCAGAAAACAACACATTTAAGTGCAGCTGCAAGTCAATTCGACTGGATAACCAGGGGCAACCAACAGAAGCAAAAAGCCACTTCTGTCTGGAGCAAAAGGATTAAAGAAGGTCAAATGCTAAAGAGCAAGAATAACACCATATTGTCAGGGGCAGCTGGAAGGGACCACTACAATGGAAAAGTCAGAACTGACTGGTAGTTGGGAAAATTGGATTCTCTTTCTCCACCACTGTACTTACAGCAAGGAGATGGCTCAGAGAGTCTAACACCATTCAATCTTTCAATTCTACTAGGAATTTTTAGTTTGACCAAATCCCACTTCTGTTTTGTTTTATTTTGGGATCCTGGCATCATTATACTTCACATTTCAATCTTTGTAATTACTGTGAAGGGAGATTGAATTCTGTTGTATCTGATGCCCACAAAACTAAATTTCAATCGCTTTCCATTTAAAAAAGCCAGAGGTATCTTTAAACATGTGTGTTTGAGCTAAAAAACTAAGTCCTCAGGTCAGAACTCAAGAACAGTAAAATGTTCATCTTCCAAAAGCTCTTGATTAATATAGTCCTACTGATTTTTAAAGTAAATATCAAGGTTTGTACAAATTTGTAACAATTTTTTTAAAAAACTTTTAATCCGAAGAACATCTCACCAAGGCCTTAACTGCACTTCCAGGAAGGGTGACAGATGAGCTCTTAACCCCCTTAGATTTCTCCAACGACCCTGGAGGAGGCAAGTTACCCAGTAATACAGAAAGGAGAGAGAGTAGAGGGAGAAAAACACATGCACACCAAAAAAAAAAAAAAAATGTCCCCTTAAAAAAAATGAGCATTTAAAGTGCTTGTCAGCCGGCTCCCTGACAAAGCCAGTAGTGTATTCATAGCCATTTGCATAAATGCTGCCGGTGAGTTCACCATGGCTGCTAGCGCTAATGGTACATAAAGTAATTTAGTCACTTCTCCCGGCATTCTATGTCAGAATGATGAGCACCGGCACTTTGCCTTGTTGCATATTAGATCATTAGATAATAAAGTGTTAGCGCGTGCAAGCTGGCAGGGTCCCCACACTACAGCTTTGTGAGGGCACTGCTTTTTGCAACAGGGGGAAAAAAATAGAGAAACTGATGCCACATGTGGCCTTACATTCAAATAAACACAACCTGAAATCTCAGAAGAACAATGATAATATACCCCGCAAGCCCTTCGAAGATCCCTAGCACACAGTCCCCAGGAATTTGCCCAAGTGATGGGGAAACAGGAAGGGCACAGGAGCCAGGGCTGTGCATTACCCTCCCTGGGGTCAGCTCGGGGTCTTTGACCCCAAGTCTACGTTTTTTCAAAAATCAGAATCCTGAGAGCAGTTAGGTTCTGAGGCTGCCTCTTCCCACAACTATACATCTTCCCTCACACTACTGCTTCAAAAGAAAACCTCACTGGCCTAAACTCTCTCATAAATATCCAGCCAAAGAAAATCTCAGTATTTATGAATGAAGGAAAAAAATAGGAGAGAGCACAATTACCATGAGCTACAGCATGCCAGGATTCACCCTCTCTGGACCACACAGGAGTCTATGAAATAAATTTGCCTTTGTCAGCTCTCTTACTTGAAATACAGGGACAGTTATTTGAGCACGGAGGTTTGTGAGTCTGTGGGTCACACAGGGAAGACGGCATGAATGTAAAGTGTGGTCTCTATTTCTCTCATATGCAGAAAGGTGAGCCACGAAAGAGAACTTGCTTCCAACCACCTGACAAGCAGGATATAAAAAGTGATGTGCAGAATAGTTCGAAATAATTCAGGCTACCTGTAAATGAGATGGTAGGGAGCCCAGAACGAGGGAAAACAAGGCTCCTGCAAGTCACCTAAGAGGTGAAAACAGCACACGCAGTCTCACTGTGGGGCAGCTCTGTGAGGTGGGGGTAGGAGAGGGAGGGGCTGACGAGAGGGTATGGCTCTGTGAGTCAGTTTCAAATAGGATTGTTTAATAGCAAGATAAAGTATTACTGTACCCTCAAGTCGATGTGAATTAGCATCAAAGTCCACTCCCACACAGCATCATGAAGAAGCCCATAGTCACTCTCTGCTGAGTAGGTATTTATGTGTCAGCTTGAAGCGTCTAAATGAGTGGGTGGTTATGTGTGGCTGGTTGATTCATTCTGCAGAGCAGCAGATTTCCACGTTACTGTCATTACTGAAAACCTCAAGGTGTCTGCCTTTTTATGCTTCTGGGTAGAAATGAAGTCAGGTTTTGGTGAGAGAGAGGCCCCCTAGCTGAAGGGGATAGGACACACTCAGGTCCCAGTGATGGTTAACAGTGAAATGTCATTATTTCTTGAGTGATATGCTAAGAAGAATATGGTCATTTGTGGACTGGTCACCTGCAGCAGAGGAATAAAATGTTGTCTTTAAAACTTAGAATACAAATGCTAGCCCAACTGAAATATTAATATGTTCACCTAGAAGGGAGAATGTTCGAGCTGGAAGGCAGCTTACAGACATTTTGATCTCAAATGTTGATCTCAAACTGTGAGCCTCTGGCTGTCTTCTACCTAAGTGACTTTCTTCTCCTGTCCTCCCTTCAGGGCTAAAACACTTCTAATTTGTTACCAACAATTAAAAATTGAGATAGTTTTACTTCTGGTCAGACTGGAACATCTGGCCCATCTGGGCTCTCCCTGCCCTTGATGACAACTGCCTGGGGCTTGGGTCGGCAGAGCATGAACTTGCCCTTCTTCCGCAGTCTCCACCCAGCCAACTTCCCCTCTGTATGTGACCTGCCCCCACCCAAGGCACACCTTTTTTTTTTAACCCCCCAAAGATCATCACGTTCACTTTGCTGAGAAGGAAACTAAGGATCCTCAAATATAAGCTGACTTGTCCAAGGTCACACAGAGGCTAGAAGTGAAGCTCAGAACTGGTTTAAGTTTCAAGGCTCTTTCTCTTCCATGCCATGATGTGAAATAATGTTCCTGACCTCCAAGCCCTAGAGGTGTCCTGGCTAGTGAGTTTGTTTTTCACTGGTTTGTGTTGGGGCTTTTGGTGGAGGGATGATTTGCAAGGTGTCATGTGCTCTCCCACCAGCTTCCCAAGGGCAGGAATGGGAACTTGGGTGTGGTCTGTACATGGAGCACATTTTAGACTATGAACCCATGACTGTCAGATACCAAACTGAAAGTCAAGTCAGTTCCCAGATAGGACAGTAACTAATGATCAGAGTTAGAAACAAGACCTTGGCTTTTAAGCCAGTTTTGTCCAAATTGTATCCACCGAGTATTCACCTATTTTTTCCTTCTTCCTTTCACCTCAATATGTCTAATCATACAATGTCTGAAGTGACTCCAAGGGTATAAAAATGGCAATATTACTATAAAGTGAGAATCCGAGTAATTTTAAGTACAGAAATGGAGCTAGGAATGTAATCATGAGCAGGTGTTTCAAATGGCCTCCTGCAAAAAGTAATATCCATCCATCTCAGCACTAATGAAACCATAAAGAAGCAGCTTTTGAAAGATGATGGTTTACTTTAAAAAGACTGTAAAACTGGATGTGGTATAGAATCCCTTCTAAGAGTGTTCCATCTGGCTAATTAATAAAAAGTACAGATTGTGTATTCCTTAGGCACACACAAAAAAATCAGGCAAAAATGACAGTGGGGTGTTTATTAAATTGAGATGCCGGCAGAGAATGGAGTTTTCTACCCTATGAACTATATTGTGGACAGTTCATGGTCCATCAAAAAATCAGGCAATCAGGTGGTACTTTGTGTGGTAGTGTTTTCAAAAGAATTCTGATGACCTAGGAAACTGAAAGTGAAATGGGGAAAATAAGTGAAGAGTTTGAGGAGATTGGAGAAAATCTAGCACAGTGACTGGTATCCAGTTGAAACACAGTCACGGTTTTTTGGGTGGATGGATGGATCGATGATGGATGGATGAAAAATGGATGGATAAATAAAGGACAAATGGAATGGATAGACAGAGGATGGATGATGATGGATGGACAGATGGGTTGATGAATGGATGGATGATGAACAGATGGATACACTATATATATACAGGTAGCACAGGAACATTTGGACATATGCTCAGTCCAGCCTGTTGTTCCTTTGAGTGGCATTCACTTTCTTTGGTTCAAATTTTAGTCTGGTTTCCTCTAGTCCTCTCAAAGGTACAACTAACTAGCCATAAAATGAAGACAAATATGATTTCTCCCCACCAAAATCTGCCTACATAAAGCAGGCTGCATCATGTGGTGATGAGGGGTGGGGCATGCACAGGGCACGGAAGGGACATTTAGTTTGGAATTTATATGCAAAAAGAAACACATCCAACCAAGACTTTGGAACCTTATCTCCAAATGAAGTTAAATGTATGGTCACAGACACATACCAGTAGGATTGTAAAGAAAATGAAGTTCATTATACAACCAGGTCAACCACAAACTCAAAATACATCAAGATTTTTGTTGCCCTGCTTCGGCCTTTCATTATTTTTAAAATCAGTGGGAGTTTAAAATAAAGCAGTGGTCCAATCTCCCTCTGTCTTTCCACCATAAGGAAGGAAAGGTCAGCCATTTCCAGGGTAGGGACCTGTGCAACAAGAAAGCCTGGGCCTCCAAGATATCTTCCTGTATTGAAATACTCAGCATCAGTACTGTTCAACAGAACATTTGAAATTTGAAAAGGGGTAGAAAAGATGGTGCAGTTGGAAGAAAGAAACCATATAAATGCACAGTTAAAGTAGCAATGACAACCAATGAAAATGATTCGCCTACCATGTTCCAGATAAGAGGGCGTACCTTCCGAGGGGTCAAGCCTCCGAGCCCTCCGCCCATGCTTTGAGTTATTATGGACAAACATATTATCAGAGACTGCCAGGACATGGCCATCCACGTTGACTGTCGTAGACACCACGACCTGGAGACAGAAGAGAGAAATGAATGAACATTTTAATATAAAAGCACGGAGGGTAATAAACTCAAGTTAAATAAATAACAGCTGGGAGCTGCAGAAAATTGCATAGCTATTTCACATAATAACTGGTGCTTATGCTGTACAAGTCTAACAAGAGGAGCTATTGATGAGTGGGTCTTTGGCATGGAACGCTTTTGATGCAGTTTTAAGTAAAATTGCACAGTTTATAGTTATACAGCAGAAGGTACACTGTTAACCATAATTTTAACAAGAGGATCTTTATTAGCATATTTTTTTTTACACAAGGGTGGTTGTGTTTCACCTAAATTACCCTTCAGTTTAGACACTGAAGCAGATATCACAGTTGATCATGCAAATAAAAATCTTTTGAATCTTTAAAATATTTCCCCCCCACCACTGTGTCAGGGTTAAGAGGCGAGAGAAATGAAAAAGAGAGGTTTCAGTGCGAGCTGGGATGCAGTTTTCTCTCCTGGGTGTCTTTTTGGGGTTTCTTGTACTTTTTTCTACCCACATTCGTTTAGTTAAGCAGACATCAGACCAAAGCCCCCCTCACCACCATCACCACCGCTACCCAAAATCCTTGCTAATTAAGAGTCTTAGAGCTGTGTTTCAAGGCCAAAAAAAGAAGCCTTGGCCCAAGGTACAATCAGATACCCCTGGCGGTCCCATAAACTGATTGGAGTTTGCCAGAAGGGACCCAGGCAAAAGTGTTTTCTCAGAGAATTTTGACTAAAACAATGAGAAGAAATGACCTGCACTTCTCCTTATATGAAATGGGGAAGAGGATTAAAACTGAAACCCACAGAGATATGTTTATTCATGCGACCTCTCACAACCAAATATAATAATTGTCTGTAATTGCAGCTTCAGCACCCGCCTCATGCTTTGACATGGGAAACAGCAATCAGCCGGCTCCCGTTTAATCCACCTATTATGTTGACTAATTAACTTTGCTCGACAGTTTATTTCTTCCTCCATTATCAGCCCCTGTCAGCCGCAAGCACCCTGCAGCATAGGGGGGACCTCAGGCTCTTTGATTGATCACCGATAGATTGACATGCAGATTAATTTAATTAGAATCACCTCACTTGAGAAATGAAAGACAATGGCAAGAGGGCTAATAGATCTGCTCTCATAATGAGGTGAACCTCCAGAGCCAAGGCTGAGGATTTCTGATTTATTTTTCCTCAATTCCCCAGTTGCCTGGGAAGACTCGCGCTTTAATTGTTCTTGGTTTTGGCGCTTTAATTGTTCTTGGTTTTGAGAGGCATTAGCCCCTGAAGAGGTGAAACATTTTACAAGGATTGGCACATACTGAGGCCCCAGCTTCTGAGAAGCCTTTTCTCCAAGTTGGGGAAAGAGGACCCTGCCTTCTAGAGTCTTGGGCAATGAATGCTCCGATTTCATCACCTGAGTTGGGCAGAGGGGAAAATGCTGGGCCTGTGAACCGTAAGCCCTGCCTGGAAAAGCAACCCCACTCCCAACCTGTAGGCCCCCACCAATGGATGCCACACTTAAAAGTTCCACTGTCTCCACCTCTTTGACCTCAAAGCATCCTGGTCAAACACAGCAGATTTCCTGCCCCCTTGTCTCCAAGATGGCAACACAAATTTTCTGTTTTCCTTCTGGGCGCTCCCTTCTGCAGACTCGAGGCCCTTCTCCCCCACACCAAGAAGGTCTAGACTTTCTCAGACCCAGGAAATGGGGTCCCACTCTGGGGTCTCCTAGGGATGACTGCTGGGCAGGTCTCCTGTGGGGTCCCCTCCACCCTCCCTCAGAGTCCTCATCAAGATCCAACCCCAAGCAGGACTCAGACCCTCACCTGATTTTATTTTTCACTTCTATTTTGCTAAAATGCAAAGTAAACAATTAAGAGAGTCCATTCAGGGACTCAGGGTGTTCTCCTTAGTCATTGTGAAATCCAAAATTCCAGCCAGGGCAAGTCATTCATGGAAGGACACAGTCAGTTCTAAGCAGCAGTTTGCAAAGTGGTTTTTCTCTTTCTTTATGACTGACCAATCAGATGGGACGGCTGGAGGCTCTGTGCCTGCCTCATCAATTACAGGTTAATTTAGAAGGAAGAGAAGCAGAAAGACTAAGAGGGAGAGGAGAAGAAAGTTCTCTATTCTTTTATTTTTCAAAAGTCCTGCGAGTGGTGGCAGAGCCTGGAGTATTTAAAGCAACAGAAATTCATTTTTCTTTTTAGTTCAGGAGATGACTTCGTGGGACATTTACAATTATGTAACGGAGCTGGGTCTTTCAAAGAAATTTTGATTTACTGCAAGACCACAATTGAGTGGTCACTGGAGTCGTTAGCTGAAAAAACTATAAAAGGAATGACAAACGGTATCTGTTTCCAGTGTCAGGAAATACAGAAAGTGGTTATTCTAGATGTCTGTCTTAAGAAAAAAAAAAAAATGACAATCCAACATGCACCTGTAAGTCAGACTGCTACAGGCTTAAAATATTCAGTATCATTTAAAGACACTGTCAACTAATTCCTACATTGAACAAAAACTGAAAACGGTTAGGAAAGAAAACTACACCCCGTATGTCTTTCTTTTCTTGGCAAGAAAGAGATTACCAAGGCCACATGTGTGATAGGATAATTTCATTGAAAGACCAATTATAATTGGAGAAAGATGATACCAAGAATTCCCATGCCTTTAAATCTCTAGAAAATAAATACCTTATATGTTCCTCAAAAACTCATAACACTGTACATTCTAACTTCCTTACCCCAAAATAATTTCTCTCATTCCAATCTGAAATGATTAGGACATAGTTAAATAAACGCTGCAATTAATCCACAGAGCAACTTGTAAATATATATATATATATATATATATATATATATATATATATGCTAAAATGCAAAAGGAGCACTGAAAAATCCTTTAAAAATAAGCCTATACTGGGAGGGAAAAGGGCCTTCACATTCTAAATACAAGATTAATGAGGTGCTGACACATTCATGCAGGCAAGGGGACAGGCAAGGCTGCCAAATCTTCAACCTTCCCAAATTTTGTCAACAAAACTCAGCTTGAATTTGGGACAGATAAACATGGAAAATGATTTTACATTTGGACTTGACCATCCCTTCCCTTTTCTACCTCCTTCCTCACTCCACTGACCCAGGATAAAATGAGGAACAGGTATATTTAGGATTTTATGATATCTGTTATAATTAACATAGTCTAGAATTATACTAATACAGGAACCACACATTTGGCTATTTAAATTTAAACTAATTAAATAAGATTTTAAATTCCATTGTTCCTGAGTTTCTATAACCATATTTCAAGTGGTCAGTAGCCACATGTGGCTGGAGGCTACTACACTGGTCAAGGCAGTTACAGAACACTGTCTTCACTGAAGAATGTTCTATTGGACAGGGCTGCTGTAGAATGATTTTGAAACAAATTGTTCCAATTTATTTGTGAGGATGCCCAATTTATTTCTCCTGAAATAAGTATTAAGCTTAGGCATATTGAGGGTTATATATATATGTATTATCATTGTATTTGGGGGGAAGTAAAACTCTATCTGGGGAAGGAGCATGGCTTTTTAGTACAACAATCCAGAGACATGCTGATGAACACTCAGTGTGTTTCATGGTATTTTCTGTTTGTGTCCAGTTCTCCAGGTGACAATAGTCAGTGTGAGGGAATAAAAAGGCCACAACTATACACAGACTTCGAAAATTTTGCAATGAAGTTTTCAATTTCTTGGCTCATTACAGTGATTCACAATTTGCTATGTTATATCCTATATCTAAATAGACCTAAACGTTATTATTTTTACTATCGCCCCAATCTATTTAGAACTAAAATTCAAAACAAAACTTATGACTTTTGACTCTCAATCTTTCCTAGCTGATGTGACTTTGGCCAAGTAACTTAACCTCTCTAAGCCCCTGTGTCCCTGACTCTCAAGTGGAAATGTTGATAGTACCTAACTCATAAGGTTACTGTGAGGCTTACATTATTTAAAGTGGTTAGTATGGTTTCCAGTTCTCATAGAGCAAAAGTTAGCAGTGCTAGCAGAATTGTTGCTTTGTTGGTGATTTCATCAACAAGTTCAAGAACCTGTGTTGTGCTGATAACTGAAGCGTCTTATTTGCCATAAAGAGGACCCAGCATAAATTGTTATTTTAAATACAAGGATACAGAAATTATTTCTTCTACATTCACTCTTTATTAGTTTAACAATGAAATCTTACAAATTTAAAGACCTTCATGTTCACGACATTTAATTATATAATTTAGGCCTCTTGTGAATTGCAAATTTCAATGGTTTCTGTACTTTTGCTTTTTATAAACCATCTGCCTATTAGCCTTTTACATTCTAAACTTGAAATGAGATGAAACCTTATTGCTCTGAAAATTGCCTGTAAATTTGTCTGCATTTTATCAATGCAGTATATTTTTCCTAATACGTCATTTTAATGAGGGGTTCTCTAGGAATTTTGTTATTGGTTATTATTCCTTGCTATCATTATTTAGGCTGTCCCTCTTCCTTTCCGATCAAGCAGGAGACCCTGTATGTCCCAACTATATTTTCTCAAATTGATGGAGCATAATCTGTCTCATGAGCAGATTTTCAAAAAGACACAGGCAGCTAAATTCAGTGATGAGTGGCAGATCACATTAACAAAAGCATCAGCTCATGTGGAAGAAGGGGTTAGGACATAGGCCACCAAGAGTTGAAATCTATATCTTTAAACATTTCTAGGGGGATGATTAAGTCATAAAAATATTTTCAGTGTTTAAATTTAGAATATCTTGGTAAGAAGTACCTCTCTCTAAAATATAACATCTTCAGCAACTTAATTTTGAATAACAATTTAAAAATTATAAATCTTGGTTTTTAAGGCTTATATATGATAACTCAGTATAAGGAAATCAGTGCTAAAGTTGGTCTATTTCACAGCTTCCTTACCTCTGGGTTTAGCTTATTCTATGTTTGCGTTAATTCAGACCCCTTGATAAAGGTATGAAATGCACTGACCTGAAGTACATAAAATAAAAAGGCATTAAAAGGCATTCCATGGAATAGCACTCAGCAATCAAAAGAAATAAACTATTGATACATCTGAGTGAATCTCCAGAGAATTATGTCAGGTGAAAAAAGCCAGTACCAAAAGGCTACATACTGCATATTATGAGCTGAATTGTGTCCCCCTCAATTCACATGTTGGAGTGTTAACCCCGGAACTTCAGAACAAAACTGTATTTGCAGATGGAGCCTTTGAAGAGGTAATTAAGTTTAAAATGAGGCTGTTAAGGATGGTCTTAACCTAATCTTATTGATACCCTTACAAGGAAAGGAAATTTAGAAACACAAGAGTCTTCAGGCAAAGAAGAAAGACCATGTGAGGACATAGTGAGAAGATGGCTATCTGCAAGCAGACAAAATCAAGCCTGCCAACACCTCGATCCAGAACTTCCAGCCTCCAGGATTTTGGAAAATACATTCTGGGCCTGTGGTATTTTGTTACAGCAGTTGTAGCAAACTAGTACCCTGCATGATTCTATTTACTACTTCTTGATATAACAACAATTTAGAAATGAAGAACAGAGAAGTGGTTGGCAGAGATTAGGGGCAGAGGGAAGATGGACATGGAGGCTACATAAGGCCGATAGGGGGGATCCTTGCAGTGATGAAAATGTCTAATATCTTGTCTGTGGAGTGACAGATACACAGACCTACACATGACAAAATAGTATAGCACTAAAATATACACATGGATGAGTACAAGTAAAACTAGAGACATGTGAATAAGATGAGTAGATTGTATCAATGTTTATATCCTATGTGAATACTGTATGTCATGTCTGACTCTTTGCAACCCCATGGACTGTAGCCCACCAGGCTCCTCTGTCCATGAAATTCTCCAGGCAAGAATACTACAGTGGGTTGCCATTCCCTTCTCCAGGGAGTCTTCCTGACCCAGAGATTGAACCTGGGTCTCCTGCGTTGCAAACAGATTCTTTACCATCTGAGCAATAGAACAATAGAACAATCTAATACTGGTCAATAATTTTGAAAAATAACACTATTAGAGGAGACTGAGTAAAGGATACACAGGATCCCTCTGAATAATTTTGTACAACTGCATGTGAATTAACCATCATAGTAACAAAAAATTCGACTAAATAAAAGGCATCAGCAACCAGAATGTCCAATAGATGGATGAATAAACAAACTGGTAATCCACAAAATGGAGGACAATGCAGCAATAGAAAAAATGTGCTATCAAGGCACAAAAAGAGATGAAGGAAACTTAAATGCAGATTGCTAAATGAAAAAAGCAAACCTGTAAAGACTATATACTCCATCATTCCAACTATATGATGTTTTGGAAAAGGGATAACTATGGAGACAGTGGAAAGACCAGTGGTTGCCAGGAGTTTGGGAAGAGGGAAGAAGAGATGAATAGGCAGAGCACAGAAGAACTGGTTGGGGAGGATGGAGATGAAGCCATTCTATACGGCACTGTAATGGTAGACACGTATCATGAATCTGTATAAACCCACAGAATGTATAACACAGTGAGTCCTAGTGTAAACTATGGACATTAATAATAGTATATCAATACTGATGCATCAATTGTAACACATGTATCACACTCATGCAAGATGCTAATAAGGGAAACTGGGTAAGGGGTATTAAGGAAGGATATGTGAACTCTCCGCGCTTTCCCTTCATTTTTCTGTAAGCCTAAAACTTTCCTACAAAATAAAGTCTACTGGGTCAAACTTCTACCCTCGGCTTCACACAGCCCACATTCTACACCCAAACTCTCAACTGAACTACTCTTTACAGGCTCCTCCAATGAGTCCCAAGAGACCAGCCAATCCAGTGGCTCCCAACTATGAGCTTTCTAATGTAGCACTGGGGACAACACTGCAGAAAAGTCATGCTAATTCATCCATGGCAAGGATGCAAACTATAACATGCAGTAACTTTCCTTTGTTGATATGGGATCATATCAGTTCCATGTGGAAACACAGTTATCTCATGCACATGAGAAGCTCAAAACTGGCAGTTTCCATGGCTTTGACTAATTTTAAAATAGAGAGTGTGACTCTTATTCAATAAATGCAATTAAGTTGGAAGATACGTCACCACAAGAGGTTCATAAGAGAAAATGACAAAAGGAGACCTCAGTGGTTATGATACTGTGAGTTTATCCAATTACTCCTTTTACAGCTTGGAAAACCGAGACCCAAGAGGCTTAAAAACTTCAAGGCCACAGGATGAATTAAGAGCAGAGGCAAAGTTGAAGGGAAACTTCAGACTCTAGGTCCACTTCTGGCCTCTCAATAGCTTCTGGCTTAGGTCCTCTTTCCCCTAACTCTCTCTTCCAGTACACATTGCTGTCTATCTGACTGACTACACTTTAGATATTATCCACATAAAAATGGTCTGCAGCAGTTGGGTCTTCATTAACTTTGTCCTTTAAAATCTCCTTGGCTGATATGGAAAGAGATATTCTCTGAAACCAGCTTGATTGCAAGTTTCTATCTGGTTGAAAGATCCCAAATAACTCATTAAAAATTATGGAGGACGCATGAACCTACAGGATGTAACAGTGCGGAACTTCAGGAGTGAGGGACTGAGTAGCTGAATTAAATCCACTCTTTGAGCCTCAAGACAAAAATACCTTTTCTTTTAACAGTAAGACAAGAATGGACACTTCTAAATCCTTGGATTCCTGTGCTAAACTAATTTGAACCATTAGAAACTATACTCAGCTTCTGTCTCCCGAAGTGTGACACACTGTAGACATAAAAACTCATCATTGATCTGAACCTAGTTTCTCTCTCTGTGGATCAGGATACTTTTGATGCCTTTTAATATTGTTGTTGGCATTTAACTGGTGCTCCATTTATGTGTTCCCATTGGCCATTTTAAGTAGCAGTGAGCCCAAGTATACATAACTGCCATGTGTGCTTTCTGCCTAGGGGACCATGGTACATGGACATGGAAACTGGAAGCAAGAAAATATTATACAGTTGTCAGTTCAGATTTCGGGGTCAGACAGTGCTGAGCGTGAACCCCGACTCCATCACTCACTAGTCTGTATCCTTAGATAAGTCATTTAATCATAGGAATAGGTGTCAGGCATTATTTTAGGTACTAGAGAAGCAGCAGTGACAAAGTATGTGCCCATCAAGAGCTTAGTCTCTGTCCAGAATAAAAAAGAGTTTTGAGACAATAAATAGATACACAATGAAAGCGAATTTCAGAAGGCGAAAAGTTCCAAGAAGAAAATAAAATGAGGAAGGGGGTGAAGCCCAGGCTGGAACTACTTTTGAGCGGAAGATTAGGAAGGCCTCTCCAAGGGGGTGACATTTTAGCTGAAATCTGACTAAGAAGAAGTAACCAGCCATTCAGTGATGTGGCGGAAGAATTTCCAGGGGCACAGGATAGCAAAAGCAGAAATCCTTAAGAAGGAATGAGTTTAGTACATTTGGTGAAGAAAAATAACGGAAGAGAAGGAAGGTCAATGTGCTCATTTGGAGCAAAGTAAACAAGGGAAAAAGGGTAGAAAAACAAATAAAATTATACATGTAAAACACTTAGTACAAGGTCTCACACATAGTAAGAACTCTATAAGTTACAACCTAAAAAGTGGAAGATTATAAGAATATCTCTGGGTTGGCAAGTCTCAGTAAGTACCATGCATCCTCAGATCCAATATCCACTGGGCAACACTGATCAAACCAAACACTTCTACGTCTATCCTTTAATATATTTTACATTTTTTTTTCAATAGCAACTGTACTTAATGTAGGAATTTATTTCCTCTAAGTGCAGAGCTACCACTCATCGAATCCTGTTCATAAGGATTCCTTTTCAGTGATGCATATTTTCTGCCAAGGCCCAGCATAAGGCTCATGCCAAGATACATATTTGCCCAATAAGCCGTAATGGTTTAATACATCAGGTTGAAAATCCACCATTTGTATTTACCATGTTATGTGAATTAATCCTGTATTCTGAAACTATCATTAGAGCTGCTTTCAGTATAATTAATCAGCATGGTGCATCTTGAAATTATTCTGTAGGAAGAGAGTGATTGCGGCTCAGGCCCCTAGCATTCTGTTGGTAAAGAATTTAATTGCAAGATGTGCTGTTTGTCAAAACAATATAAGACGGGGGTGGGGAACGGCGAGAGAGAAATAAAAGGGTTGAGAACGTTTCCTTCTTTATTTAAGTGCCTTTAAAAGCAGACCAAAGCTGCAGAGAATGGGCATATATTTTAAGAATCCTCTAATCATACCCTGTGGGCTTCTGAATAAATAAGAAGGATTCTCCAAAATTTATAGAATTCACCAAAATGGGGGAGGGCAGAGAGTTGCCTTTTAATGTCATTAACCACGTCATCATTTTGGGAAGACCACACATTTTTGGTGAGAATTTGGGAAGAAAAACCTGCTAGTTTTTCCTCATATTTCTTACCCAACCCCCATTCCAAAAGACGAGTAAGCAAAAGAAAAATTGTTCGTCTCAGATAAACATGAGACAAACATGAATTTTGGGCTTGCTGTTCTCCCTGCTCAGAAAATTCTTCTGGCCCTTCTCAGAATGATTTATTCTTATCCATTAGCTCTGAGCTTAAGAGTCCCCTCCTCGAAAGTTTTCCTTGGTCACCTGCTTTTAAAGTATGTTCCCATCCGCCATCCCACATTGGTGTTCTCTCTCATAATACCCTGCTTCATTTCCTTAAAGCAATAATTGAAGCTTTTAATGATGTGAAATTATTTATTTGTACACAGTGTAGCAGCTGAAGGTCACTGTTCCCCATATAACCATCTTCTCTTCTTGGACAGTACAACTAGACATTTTCAGGCCTCTCTGTGGTCATACATGGCTGTGTGACAGACTTCTAGCCAGTAGAATGTGGGCAGATTTGACAAGAATCATTTCTAAGACGAGGTTTTTAAGCCCACAAGCCCCTCCATGCACTCTTTACCCTTCAACTGGATGGATGGAGACAACAAGGTTCTAGGGGGTGGTGGAGACTACTTCACACACAAGAGCTGCTCACCCACCAGGAACACTTGCCTTGTACCATTAGCCTAGCAATAAACAACCTTCTGTTAAACGTGAGCCATTAAATCTTCTTTGGTCTATTTGTTACAGCAGCTAGTATTATCCTAACTAATAGAGCCCAACTAGAATTTCAGTTTCATTAGAGCAAACACTCCATCTTTCCTGTTCATCACCATATACTCACCACCTACTAGGTCAATAAACGCTACTGAGTGCAGGCATGCATGCATAAACAAGCATACCTTACATTTATGTTCACATGTAGTTACAGATCTAACATTTATACACAGATACAGATTTATAGCCTATGGAAAACTTTGTTAAAGCAATGAGATGAATTTGGAAACTTCCTTCCCAGTTTTCCAGGTATTACGGTATCTACTGTGATGACAGCTTGTACGCAGTTCTTGTTCCTCCCCTCACCTCCCTGCTCTGCCAGCCCCAACAAGGGGAGCTATTGATAAGGATTTAAATCTTAAGCTTGAATTGTCTAGCTCCCGTCAGTTAAAAACCAGACCCGTGACATGGTTTTAACACAGTCCTTTGACATTAGCATCTTTTTAGTGTCAAGATGAAGAAACAGGCTCATTTAGTCATAGGGAAATTCTCCCCGTCAGGAGAGAGAGCTGTCTCCGTACACCGCCTTCCCTCCTGCTCTCTTTCTCCCGTCGTCCCCACACCCACAGAACTGAATGAAGCCTGTATCCACTGTTGTATTTAAGCAAGTTTGTTACCCTAACCACAGCCTGGGGATTTCAAAAGAAAACATCAATTATAAACTTGAAAATAAAAAGATTGTACCAAATTCTCTACAAGGGTTATTCCATACTGCCTGAAACTATGAATACAGCGGAGCTCTGCAGAAAGTGATGAATTTCTCAAAAACGCTAAGGTCACGCTAATTGACATGACCTGTGTAATTAAGCAGTCTCTGTTTACACACCAGAAGCTCAGCTGCTGTGAGGCTGAGTTTGCCTGACAGAATGTCTTTACACGTCAAGAGATCAACAACCTTTCTTATGTCCTCCTCAGTTACCTACATAGGCCCCTGATTGCCGTTCAGAGGAGACGCACTCTGGCCCGGGGAGCGGGACAAGAGAGAAAGTGGCCTCCCTAACAGGGAAGGGGAGCCCACTGGGCAGGCAGGAGGTCGTGCCCTCACTCAGCCGTCTCTGGGCCGTGGGTTTTCAGTGTCACTGGGAAAAGCCACACTGAGACGTAAAGAGGAGAAGGGAGTCTTCTCATACCAACATGACACTCTCCCACTCCCCTCAGAGGCAACAGCGACATCAAAATATCTGAAACCAGCTTTCCAATTAGCGTACTACGAGAAAAATTAGGAAAATCATATGCTTGCTCATGGGAAACCTTCCACCAGTGCTTCTAGGGCTCATCTCTGCCAGCCAGCACAGCTGCACGGAAGACTCATCCTCCCCCTTTTGGTTTAGTCCTAAGAGCTGGGAACGCCAATATGATTTCCAGAGGAGTGCTCTGAGCTGTCAGGGGCGCCTGGCTTCAGGCTTCATTTGTTGAAGGGTCTTTCTTGCCCTAGAGAACTGGCCAAAACCTCTACCAATTAGGTGAAGCTCAGGCAGTCTTTGGAGCAATAGCCTCTTTCTCTAAAGTTCACATGAGTAAACACTGACCAGCACTGTGGCTATAATCAGAAACAGCTCAAGTTCTTCCCCTCCCACACAACTCCACATTCTGCTTCACAAGATATACTGGAATCCCAGTGCTCTTCAGGCAGCTGGCATCCGTAGGTTCTATTCAGGGCAAACATCCTTTTGAACACTGTTCCTTGACTTCCCTGGGATTCTAACACTATTCACAGGTACCCACTGGGCTCTCAGATGTAGAGAGACATCCTTATTGCCTCACTACATACCTGCCTAAAGGCTGTGGACAAGTTCTTTACTGTTGCACCACATTAGAGAACATTGGGGTCAGATCGACTGGGTTGAATCTCTGCCTCAGGACTTAGTAGATGTGTGACTTTGGGCAAACTGCTTAACTTCCCTAAACTTCAGGTACTTCATTTGTTAAGTGGAAGTAGTTCCTATTTGCACGACCCTAATTCGTATTTGGATGTGTTGTGAAGATAAATATGGTAACTCATATAAAATACTTAGCACAAAACTGCTCACATAGTAAGTACACCACACCTGTTAGCTTCATCATCCTCATCATCATTACAGACAATATCCACACATGTATATCATGATACATACACGGACTCATGTATTTATACATATGAATGCAGACCCAAATATAAGCGTTCATCTCCCTAGCACTTAATCGAGTTAGAAATGAACCAAGACAAGTAACACAGGAAGAAAAGCAACCTTGAGGCAGAGGCCCACACAAAAAATGAGGTTGACAATGGTGTTTAGGGCTCACTGAGTTGCAGTTGCTAGATATTTCCAACAATGCATAAGACCATGTGCTAACTGTGCAAAAGTGATGATTCATGAAATATGCAAATGTACACAAATACAAAACAAAATGTCAGTGCTCATTCTGCCACAGGCTCCCTCTCTCCTCTCCCAGTAAGTAGGAAGTAGGTGATGGGAATAAAGCGGGTTAAATTTGAGCTCCAATAACGACTTTGTCATTGCGGATAGAGACAGAGCTCTTCTTCGACACAAAGACTGACTCTGTAGTGGTCAACGTAGCAGCCCCTACTGGGAAAGGTCCACCTACATTAGGATGAGTTGAAGAACACTGAGAAAGAGCATTGTCAAGGCTGGACCTTGTGTTGGGCAACTTTCAAGTGTAATCAAAGGGTGCACTCTTTGGGACAGTAGCACTGTCAGCAGGAGAGTCTGTCAGAGGTCATCAGGTATAGGACTAAACCAGTGATTCCCAACCAGGGGCAGTCCTGCATTCCCTTTCCCATAGGGGACATTTATCAATGTCTGGGGACATTTTGGTGTCTCTCATGACTGTAAGGGGTGGAGGATGGTTTCTCTACTGGTATCTGGTGGGTAAAGGCCAGTGATTCTGGCTAAATATCCTTTGACACACAGAACAAATCCACCTCCCTCCAAACAAAGGCTTATTCAGTCTAAAGTGTCATTTCTGCCCAGGCTGAGAAACCCTGTACTCAACTATTGGCCCAGCTTTAGTTTATAGCAAATATTTTCTTCAAAATTGTACGTTTATATTTTATCGTTTGCAAATTGGTTATGCCTTCAAAGTACTGTCCTTTGTGAAATAAGAAGAATCATCATTTTTACTCCATTTTACAGTAGAGGAAATTGAGGTTTTGTGGAAATCTAACTCATGCCTCCTTGTCTCAGTAGCCCTTCTACTCAACAAAGAATAACTACTTTGTCTGCAAAAATAAAGTTTTCTAGACACTCTCAAAAATAACAGACTGAGTTGGTTCTCATCTCATCCAAAAGCTACATTCCTATAATTCAAAGCTTTCAGACATTTCACTAGCAGGTCCTGCGAGGGAAAATAATGCCCCTGAAGTCTTACACACACTCTCTTTTAGATTCCCAACATCACTGAAGACCATCTCTAACTCTGCCGCCCTGTGAGGCACAGCCAAGTCGATCCTAGTATTTATAAGGCATCACACATGTCTAGACACATTTATTATGTCATGAACTGGTTCATGTCTGGACATGTCTTGTTCCTAACCCAAGCTTGGTCAAAGGAGATACATGGCCCATTTCAAGGCCAAGGTAAGTGACAACACAGTTTATACGAAACTCATTCTCATATTTTAAGACACTTAGCAACACATATTTAACAGCATCACATGTTGAACCTGCAAAGATACTCCGACTCAACACAAAAATGTCCTGGGTAGGAATGAGAGCACCCAAGTCTGCCCACTTGGTCAGAAGCTCCCCAGGAGAGAATTTTCCAGGAAACTAGGCATCTACGGGTTCTCCCCATTCATCTGTCAGGACAAAAGGCAGCAAGGCCAAATGATTTCCAGAACTGCTTCAGAAGCTCAGAAGAGGGGGTCTTCTTTCTACTGAATTTGTTCTTTCATGAGACTATTAAGTCTCACCTATTAAAAAAATAATCATCTTGGAGACTAAGCGATCCTGATATCCAAAAATTAATGCCCAGAATCATCCCTTCCCTTTCTCCCATCAGAGAATGTGCAGCGAAAATTTGTCCAAATACTCTCAGAGATCCTATATTTCAATCTACACTTAAAGCAGACTAACTCCACCTAAGAACATACCTTAAACTCCAATATATTTTCACTGACAGACCATATGGGCATCCATAGATGGACGCATTATTACTCTGGTGAAGAAACTAACACTGACCAAATGAGTTAGTCATAAAATTAGATGGAGAGCAACATAAGGGTCTAGAACCTTGCTACTCCAAGTGTGGTCTATGGCTTTGCCCATCACTTGGGAGCTTGTTAGAAAGGCAGAATTTCAGGCCCACCGCAGACCTCAATTAGCAGTTTAACAAGATCCCCAGAGGATTCTCGGCACTTTAGAGTTTGAGAAGCACGTACCTAGAATTTAGCAACCTTTCCTAAAGCCCAACCACAATTCTGTGTTTTGGAAGTTAACAAATGTATTTTCACATATCTTACCTTTAGTAAATGTATAATTATATGAGGTTAACATACCACTGAAGCTTTAAATGGAGGCAGATCTGACTGATGCTTGAAAACATTTACATGGGCTGTACAAGGACATTTCTCAAACAGACTGAATGTCATCCATACTGCCCTACACCCTACTTCTTCGTACATCCACTTTTAATAAGATAATTACCGATAATCTCCAAGATTGGAAAAGGAAAACATGATAAAGGAAGGGGGAAAGTGACGTAATTTCAAAACAGCACAAAGCTTCTATTGACCAGTTTTCTACCTGTAGAACTTTAGGCAAAGACTTCATCATTTGTATGTGCTTCACTTAACCTTCAGTGGTTTGAGCTAGTGGTCCCCAATATTTTTGGCACCAGGCACCAGTTTCATGGAAGACAAATTTTTCATGGACAGGGTGAGCGGAGGGTGGTTTCAGGATGATTCAAATACATTACATTTATTGTGCACTTTATTTCTATTATTATTATATCAGCTCCACCTCAGATCATCCGGCATTAGATCCTGGAGGTTGGGGACCCCTGGTTTAAGCCTATGAGTCCCTTCAGGAAGCCAGACAAGGCTCAAAGGGTACCACTGCCTCAACCACTGAACGCAGGTGGCTCAGCCCTAATCCTTCTCTAATTAAAACAATAACTTCTAGAGAAAAGACACCTAGGGACCCAAACTCACCTGCTTGTCACCTCTGGGAAAACAATGATACAATGATACTCTGCATCTTCTCCACCTAAGACTTCTTTTACCCTCTCCTGATACTCATGTCATTATTCAGGTAGAAGAACGAGAAGACAGACCCACCTGGAATCTCCGCATGTCACGTGGGTTTCCCGCATTCTTTAGGCAATTTTGGTTACATTTGAGGAAAAATTTCAAGAAGAACCTGTGAAGAAACAAATTACCATGTTTAGCATTTCAGTCCTCCACAGAGGGGAAAAAAAAATAGTAAGTCCCTTCTGGGTTGTGCCTTCTATTCTCTGGGCATTTTCTGAAACATTCAGAATGATGTTAGAGCCAGTATTTTGTTTAAAGTTTTAGTCTTCATTTCACACCCAAGTTAGTCGTTCAGTATGAAGAGAATGCTCTCCATGGTGCCAACAGATCTCACAGAAGAATTAAGCCCCCAAGGAAGTATTTTCACTCATAGAGAGGGTAAGTCTTCCTATAATTTAAGGCAGGTTCCAATTGGAGATAATTACCTGAGACTTACTCATGGTCCCCAACAACAACATGTAATTTAAGCCCCGTAAATTCACAGATGATGAACCAGCAAAATACATGCTGGATGAATATAAGGACATGATAAACACTTTTTATCCTAGCATCTCCAATTAAAACATTCTGATTAGGAGTGCTTATGAGAAGATTCACACAGTGACTAAGGTCCATTGATTTCTTGACATGAAAGTGAAAGTAAAGTTGCTTGGTCGTGTCCAGCTCTTTGTGAGCCCATGGACTGTAGCCCGCCAGACTCCTCTGTCCATGGGGATTTTCCAGGCAAGAATACTGGAGTGGGTTGCCATTTTCTTCTCCAGGGGATCTTTCCGACGCAGGGATCAAACCTGGGTCTCCCGCATTGCGGGCAGACACTTTACCCTGTGAGCCACCAGGGAAGCCCAAGTAAAATATTCTGATTAGGAGTGCTTATGAGAAGATTCACATACTGACTAAAGTCCATTGATTTCTTGAATATATCCCATATGTTTTCCTTACATGCCAGCTATAGACAAAAGCTATTTGTGATGGAAGAAGGAATGTCCTGCTTCACAGCCACCTTGATCTCTGAATTGATTCCATAATGAGATCCATGGGTTTTACTGGCTAGGGTGACCAAAGGTCTCAATTTGCCAGGAACTATACTAGTTTACACCTGCTGTATTATTGTAAGTGTGAATAGTTCAAACCAGCCAATCTTAAAGGAAATCAACCTTGAATATTCATTGGAAAGACTGACGCTGAAACTCAAATACTTTGGTCAGCTGATGTGAAGAGCCAACTCACTAGAAAAGACCCTGATGCTGGGGGAGATTGAAGGCAGAAAGAGAAGGGGATGACAGAGGATGAGATGGCTGGATGGCATCAATGACTCACTGCACACGAGTTTGAGCAAACTCTGGGAGATAGTGAAGGACAGGGAAGCCTGGAGTGCTGCAGTTCATGGGGTCGCAAAAGAGTCTGAGCTACTGAGCAACAACAACAAAATGAATAGTACCCACTTTAACTTTTAAAAGTGTCCTGCACTGGGTGATAAATTAGATGAGTTATTTCTACCTTTCTGTGAATCAGGAGAGTTATTTCTATATTTCTTAGGTGGGAGTTGTTGAAGTTCATCATGATCAAAGGCAGCATGATCAAAAGTGTCCAATTAGGGCATTCTTGTTAGTTACCTACAATTAAACCTCTCCATCCACCTATTAATATGTTTGGGGAAAGAAGCATTTTAAAAGCTGCTGAAAGTTCTTCATTCCTTTTTACTTTTAGGGATGTGGATTTCAGGCCCACTTTCCCAAAATATTACAATGCATTAAAATGTTGCTCAGTTAAATTCTCATAGGAATTTTCCTGTCGTCACCTTTTCCCCATTTCAAGTCTACACGGCAGTAAAATTCCTACTTCAGTACACATAATTTGTGAGGAACTATCAAGCTGGGATGTCTGGATTTAGCTCTGAGTATAAAGTCTATCAACCAAATAGCACCTCTGTAATGAGAGCACAGCACAAAGAAGCACCAAATTCAGCCACTTTCTGAAAATCAGACTAAGCAATGTCCCAATAGAATTTCTCTCTCCTCCCCGGTCTCTTAGACTCCGCCAAGAGGGAAGTATGGCGTGGGAATAACTCTTTGAAGAGAGACAATGACTTTGTCAACCCCCCAAATCACATTTTACAATGTAAACATCTTCCTGCAACAGCTCTTTCGACATCATGCAACGTTCAACTGTCCATCAATAAGATCTGGCTTCTGAACAATCCTTCATCCCTACTTCCAGGTTCTCTTCACAGAGGCCAAAGTTTATCAACCTTTCTGAACAAGATAAATGACTCATGGCACAGTGCTGAGCCCAGCTGTGTAAAATAAAATCCAGCTCAAAGAGCAACACTGTCATTCCCTGGCCTGTTGGCCAGTGCAGACTCCTGGCCATGTTCTGTAGGGGAGTCTGGGGGACAGGAGAGGGGTTTGAGGGTGTGGTCACAATCCTAAGTGCCTCTGCACTGTCCCCTCCCTCTGAACTCTCAGATAGCAAGTGCCGGGAGTCCTAGCGATTACCCCTTACTGTCGGAAACTGTTTGATGTGATGGAGGTCAGGGATAGTGAGTCTGCCATCTTGACCAGGCTCAAGCTTACGTCCAAAGACAACCAAAGTGTGAAAACTGGCTGCTTCTTTCCAGCACAGCTGGTTGGAAGAGAATATTTAAAAGCCACACAAACCCCAGGATGGGGCTGATTATCACTAAATTGTTGGCTTGGGATAATAGAAAAGCCATGACCCTTAAAAATATTCAGAGTGAGATTTCTATCAAACTCTGACAGATACCGCTGTGTGACTTTTGATAAAGAGCTGAATTCCTCTGCACCAGACTTCTTACCTAGAATTCGGGTATAATACCAGTCCCTACCATAGAAGGTGACTATGAAAATTAACTGCAGTGATACATAGTGTCTGGAACATGGTACACACAGTGATGGGGGCTGTCATAATAATAATCTCTTTCATGTATTAGGTGCTCACTTTGTGCTCAGAAAGCTGAGAACTTCAAATATATTTTCCCATTCAAGCCTCCTAAATAACCTCTACTATTAATCCCATTTTATTGATGAGGAAACTGAGGTTCAGAGAATGTAAATAAGTTGCCCAAAGGTTATTAAATGTGGATCAACTCAAACTTGCACAGAGCCTGTGCTTTTAACCATTGCGCTACAGTAGTTTTAATAATCACAGAAGTAGTGCAGTGTTGACATTAATACTAACTGTACCATTGACAGCAACTGTACCACAATGGCAACTGCACAGATAAGAGTGATCGTAAGAGCGATTTTTAGCACAATTGTTTCTGCACCGGCAGCCTGAACACTGGGGAGGGAGCCGTTGCTGCCATTCTCCATCCAGTGGGTACCCCACTCCCACACCTGGCTCTCCAGGACTGATAGATAATATTCGCCGCCTGTGTGTGTTTAAAGCCGTTTGAGCCAGACCCAACAGCCAGATTCAGGTTGTGTTGGAAGGAGCTGTCAGCACACCCTCTGACATCTTCAAGTCAGACAACTGCTAGCCACCATGAGGGGGTCCATCTGGTGCCAAGATGGATTTTGAAAGGCAGGCAAACAGGACGTTAGATCTGCCAGAGAAACAGAATCAAGGGAGCAGAGGATCTTCTGCCTCGGCAATGAGCCGGGCAAGGCGCCTGTCACCAGCCCATCGTTAGCACAAAAGCTATGCTGGGCACAAACCAGATCCCCGTTACCCTAAGCTGCCCTGTCACTTGGCACGCTGGCAGCATCTTCTGCCCGCCCTCTCGACAGCGGATCCCTAGCTGAAACTGAAGGCTTGACCATCTGTTGTGGGGAAGAGACGGCGTCAACTGATGCCCGAGGCCTCGCACAAGCCCTTATGTGGCAAAGACAGTCCGAAGGGCCAGTTCTGTTGGAGAAAGCCAGCCCTACTGCAGGGGGAGCATCAGGAATTCTTTCAAAGTTTTCCCCCAAGTAGATGCCAAATGTCTGACCCTTTCGGATCACACTTCCTTAAAGGAACTACAAGGAGTTAGAAGCAGGAGTTAAAAATATCCCCACCGAGAGATGGACTTAGGTGTGGCACACAAATTTTTTTTGCAGGGGAGGGGGTTATCAGGCTGTTTTGAAGGCATCTGTAAACCTGGGGACACGTGCACGTCTGCTGGTCTGCCGAGAAGATATCAGATTCCAGGGCGGGTGTGCTTTGAACAAAACAGAGGTTAGTGTAACTCAAAAGCACACTTTTGTCTACCAAATTACCACATTTTGTGTGGCGGGTGTGTTTGATAAAGTTGTTGTCAGGGAGAAAGAGTGCGCAGCCTTATCCCAACCGTGGGAAACTGACCCAAGGCAAGACAAAGCCCCCACTGACCCCTTAGCGTTCCGGAAGTTCATAAACCACAGGAAACAGCCCAAGAAGGACCCAACTCCAGGCTTTTTTTGGGGGGGGTGGATGGGGGAAGGAGTGGCAAGAAACCTGACACCTTTCCATTAACTTTCAATACAAATAATATCTTCTGTTCACACAGTGTTACATTATTCAAAACACTTCTATCCTCAAAATCTCACTGCATCCTCACAGAAGTCCTACAATTAGGCAGGTCAGGAATGCTCAACCCACGTGACAGAGAAGCCTGGCAGGCTACAGTCCATGGGGTCCCAAAGAGCTGGACATGAGTGAGCAACTGAGGAGGCACACACACACACCCACCTCCACTAGGAAAGTGCGTCATAAAACCCAAAGTGGCACTCTAACAGAAGTTGTGTTTAGGTTCACCAATGAGGCTAATGTACGACATTACCCCTCACTGAACATTACTGAACCAACCACACACATCTGTAAAACATAACTGCTGATTCAATGATTTCCCTGTATCAAATTTTACCAACCAATAGATATTCAGTGTAAGGAGTAGCTTCCATGTGATAAGCACAGTGCTAGATACCAAACGTACCACTAGGTACCCCCAAAAGGAAAGTTATTAGTCAACAGGGTAGGCCCCATCCATATAAGGACGTAAAATAACAAAAAATCATCTCTGTATATCCAGTACATCACACAGGACTCAGAAGCAATGGTTTTTTGGTAGATATTTATACAGCTAAACAGAATCCCAGACCTCCCCAGGGTAGAAATAGGACCATTCTATGATGAAGACAGCAGTAGGGTACTCTGGACAAGTGCTTGGGTTAAAGATAAAATAAGCTTAGGTAAATTTCTACAATTCCCTGAGCCTCAGTGGTCTCAATAAAACATGAGAGTAACAGTACTATCCCTTACAGTCACATGGTGTGACTTTCATCAAAATCTACCTTTACTCTTTAATTAATTGTGCTCCTTTAGAAAAGCTATTTAACCTCTCTGTGCCTCATCTGTAAAATGGGGGCAACAAAGTCCTACTTCAGAGGGTTATTGAGAATTCAATGAGTAATATATGTAGAGTGTTAAAACAGTACCTGGCACAGAAAAATAAATAATTCTTTCTATTATCAACTGCTCTAATGTTCAGGGATACTGAGATTTTTCAGGTACAGAAAGTATTCTCCTTTGAATGTTAAGGTTAAGGAAGGAAGCAAAGATATATGTAACTGACAAGAACTATAGGTTTCATTGAACAACCTACAAAAAGGAAAAAAAAAAAAAGAAACAAAAAAAATGAAAGACAGGTAATAATGACTAAAGTAGCTCTTTCCAAAGGCCAAGACATGAAGGGGAAGAAATGTAGCAGCTTAAATCACAGAGGATTCCGGCTAGTCACAACTGGAGGGCACACACAGTAAAATCATCCATTAGGCAACAGCTTGTACATCATTAATTATTATGCAAAGTATTGCGATAGATCTGGGCTGAGCAGGTTGAGTTTTCACCGCCCCCACCCAAAGTCTGAAAAATCACGTTTGGATGTTTTCAGCTGCTCTCATAATGTCCAGGCTGGAAAAGAAAAGCATCAGGGCAACACCTAAACCAAGACATAAAAGCCCCATTTGCAGTCTTCAGGCTCCCTGAAAGTTCCTCTGACTTCTCCCTGCAGATGGTTACACAGCAGACGATCCTTCTCAAAGATACTCAAGACACGGAGACTCACTCTGGCCCAGTGAGGGAAACAGCTGTGTGGAAACAACTGTGGGGTCCCTTCTGTGTGAAATTCAAGCTGCTCCTGCACACACTCACTGGAGGGTAGAGAGGCAGAGGCCTCGTGATTCAAAGGCCATCTTTGGAGCAATCCTTGCCACAAACAGTGCCATCCTCTGGGCTCTGACACTGAAGCACAGAACCATCTGCTTCCAAGGCTAAATCTACTGCCCAGATATAACCAAGAAGACTTTCCTGGAGTACAAGCGTCCTCTCAAATTAAAAATATTTAACCAGAAAGCACCCATCCCCACCCAGATGCCCGAGATGCCAGGGACTGTCTCAGAAATACCACGCTACTCCATGGGAGCCCTCCATGAAGAGGTAAACACGAGTCCATAGCCCCTGCCATGAAAAACAGATCACCCTTGAAAACAGGGGACCGAAACAGCTAGAAAGAGAAAACTTTATTTTCAATATCAACACTTTTGGGTTCCTAGTACACAGAAGAAGTTGTAGAGTACAGTTCATCCATGTGAAAATATGATACTGGCCAAGTCTGCCAAAACCCGCGGGATGCCACCAGGGCGGGCTGGGGAGGCTGAGCCTGTGTGAGGGCAAAGGTTTCTGGCTGCCCGGCTGACCTCCTCCCCTTCTCTGATAATGCACCGCACCGCTGAGAGAGGACCCGCCTTGACTCAAACCCCTGCAGCTCTGTCTGAGAGACTGGAAAGGCCAGCAGGGGAGAAACAGGATCACGAAGGGGATTCTACGCAGATTGAAGCATTTTCTCTCCTCCCTGCCTGAGGTGGGAGGTGGAATGATACCAAGCTGTGGCTCTATCTTGGGGACCCCAGGGGGAGAGCATGTGGCTCCCCCTATTCTTGGCCACTGACTTCAAGGCGTTTACCTTTTCCCTTGGCCAAGGTCCTTCAGATCTTAGGCATTTCTGGAAAGTGTTCTCAGCCTAAGGGATGAACATGATCAACTTGAAAAGCATCCAAGACCTCAGAGTTCAGAGCTAGGCTGTGATGGAAGGACATAATCAGCGGCAAGGATTTACTCCCCCAACCCGAAAAAAAAAATGTGTTGGGATAGCATGGCAGCAGACTAGAGAATTTAAAAATAGTTTTCAGTAAAAGCACCCACAACAAATAGGTCTCCTGATGCTAGAAGTCAAATCTGAAAGGAGGGAGAAAGCACCAGGATAGCAAAAGGGGAGAGGGAAGGCCAAAGAACCAGTGGCCAATAGGGAAAGAATAAACTGCAATTCTTTAGAAATGACACACAGAAGAGATGCCAGGGCAAGGGAGCTGTAGCTTACACCAACTGCCACAAGGTTACACTGGAATTTAAGCAAGAATTTAATTAAACCCCCAAAGAACTGAATTAGGTGTTGCAGAGAAGGCGTCCATCTTTGGGGATACTCTTCTACAAAGCTTACTCAAATGTCAAGTATTTCCTCCTTAAGCATATAAAAGTATAAACCCTGGCCAAGGGCAGACATTTTGAGTCACGCTAGTAGTTTTCTTTGCAGCAGGAATGAGCAGATATTAAACCCAAGTGTTGCCCACTGATGGAGGAAATGGACAGAGAAGATGTGGTACATACATACAATGGACTATCACTCAGCCATTGCAAAGAATGAAATAACGCCGTTTGCAGTGACATAGATGGACCTAGAGATTGTCATACTGAGTGAAGTCAGACAGAGAAAGACAAATATCAGATGATATCACTTATATGTGGAACATAAAAAAGGGGGTACAAATGAGCTTATTTACAAAACAGAAATAGAGGCACAGATGTAGAAAACAAACTATGGTCACCAAGGGGGAAAAGGGGGGAAGGATAAATTGGGAGACTGGGATTGACAAATACTATACACGTATATATATATATACACACACACACACTATATATAAAATAGATAACTAATGAGCCTGCTATATAGCACAGGGAACCTTATTTAGTACTCTGGAATGACCTATATAGGAAAAAAGTTGAAAAAAGAGTGGATATACGTATATGTATAACTGATTCACTTTGCTGTACAACAGAAACTAACACAATGTTGTAAAGTCATTATACATCAATGAAAATTAAGAAAAAAAACAAAATCCAAGTGTTTTTCCTTCTCAGAGTTGGGCACAGACTGAGAATAAATTTGTCTGAAACTGTTTCCCTTACAAGGGTCACGATCTGTAAGGAATCATGCAACACAGAGTTCCTACAGACCCAGGGTAGGATCTGATACAGGCGTCGTGTCTCAGGATTCTGAGTCACTGGGGCAAATCCTTCCCCAGGCTGGAAAAGATGCAAGTGCCACTTGGCTTCAATAACCATGACTCATCCCACAAAGCCAGACATACAAGGTGAGATAGGAGGAACCCCAACACCTAAACTTGGCAGATACTACAGCCGACACACAAGTGCACCACACGCAAGACACTGTTCTGAGTGCTTCACATGTGTTAATTCATTTACTTTTCATAACAACCCCATGAAGTACTATCTCTAGTCTCATTTTATGGGTAACAGTATGGAGGGGTTATATAATTTGCCTAAGATTACCTGTCTAGTAAGTGGTAGAGCTAGAATTTGAATGTAGGCAGTTTGGCTCCAAAACCCACATCCACGAAACTACATTCCTTTGTACGTTACATATATATGATAGATATGGGCATACAGATCATTGACCATACCTACCTATACTCTTATAAGCACTATCAAATTCATTCAAGATTAGAGCTGAAGTCAGCATACAGATTTCTGGTATTGTCACTAGAATAATCCCAATTGTAACTGTTAATGTGTTTCAATTTTGCTTATGAAAATCCTGCCTATTTCAAATACATTAATATATTTTAACCATAATGAAAGACCAGTGAGTCTTGTAATAGAGCCAAACCAAGTTCAGAGAATGATGGCCAAAGCAAAACCAGTGTAACCTGGGTCTCTTGGGAGGAGTCAATGACCATAACCTTCAGGATTTAGCTATACTATCTGTGGTTACCAGTTCCACAAGTCACTATCTTTGAATGTCTTTCTTGCCAACAGAAAGCCACAGGTTAAAAATGAAAGGCTTTTAGTATCCCTCTGTTTAATACCCATGTGTATAAATTTTTGAAGCAGATTCATTTAGAATCTGATGTTACGATTTCACTTTTCCTCTAAGGACTCAAAGAGTTTCGATATTAATTTCCCCTGTGGAGATGATAAATATCAGAGACATATAAAGAGGTTCAAATCCACAGTAACTGAAACACATGGGTTTTTTTGAACATACAACTATTTTTTTCAAAAGTTTATGAAGTATAAACATTCAGTGTCATTAATTTACTTCCTATAATCCTACTTATCTTCCAAGTGGAGCTTAAATGCACTGAGCCCATGAAACTTGCCCAAGAACCTCAGCTGGAATTAATCACTTCTTCCTCCATTCTAGTACAGCTCTGGTCACATTTGGTCTTCACGTCTTGTACTCCAGTTACTTGAGTAACCATCTGCCCCCTCCATAGCACTACAGACACTTTCGGATGGCCTCTCTATCTCCCTCAGCACCAGGGACAGCTGTATTTGTCAAACAGTAAGTAAACATCTTACGTGATTGACCATTAACATTAATGGCAGTTAACTTTGTATTATAGCACAAAGATGATTTCTTTCTCCTTTCCATTCTTTTCTCTACTTTCTTAATTTTCTCTGAATAGGCGCTACTTTAAGATAAGACAAGTGAAAACTTTTTTAAAAATTGAAGTGAATATCATTCAGCATGAAACCTAGGGAAGGCTCCTTCCATTCTGCAATGGATAAATTAGGAACTAAAAATGATGAATGTCTTTGCGAAAGTCTTTATTCTCTAAGATTTGCCAGTTAATTCAAATGAGAACACTTAAGAGCTATTCATCTCACACTCGGTAAGATGTCGATCTTAGTTTCACATATGCATAATTCATAAAAGAATGTCAGCTGGGCAGATTCCACACCATTGGTGTCCTCAATTTCCTACTTTAAAATTCCTCAACATCACTGTTTAAAATATTATCTTTAAGCTAAACTTGCCAGTGTTCTTGAAGCACTTAAGCATAACCAAAAGGGATAAAAGGTCATGTAATTAATAGTATGAAATGGATCTCCTTTCTCCAAAATGTTACAGACCCGTCTGATGACATGTTGAAACTCAGTGGTTAAAGTTTTTGGTGATTTGCTATTCCTTGCTACAGGCTATTTCTACGTCATCCATTAATTCAGTCAGTGCCTCCTTCATTCAGGAAGTGTTTACTAAGCACCTACTGCGTGCCAAACACAAGCACAGAGACAACTTGACCCCCGCCCTTACAGAAGCTCATCAAAATGCAGTTCTCAGGCCTCCTTTGTCAGAATTACCTGGGAAACTTGCCCTTGTGGGAGCAGGTTAGGGGGTAAAGTACTCAGGTATACACTTACTTAATTTAATTTTTAAAGTCAAAAGTCATGTCAATACCATCTGATACATGCAATGATAGATTTACATACCAAGAAGAGTGATTTGCACAGAAGGAATGGACGTCTCATCATGCGTCATTGAAACTTAGCACAAAAACTTATGTCAAATCACCTCGGAGTAAAAAGAAAACTCAAATTCACTCACCCATCCCACGTCCTGACCAACATAAGCCACAGAGAAAGAAAGAAGTGCCTAGTTACCAGAGAAAGCTGATATTTGATGAATTTTTGCTTCAAGGAAAAGAAACAAGCTCATTTTTCTACCAAAAGGGAAAGAAAAGATAAAGGCATCAGCTGAAGAAGTTCTTTCCCAAGAGAAAAGCAAGAAGTCTTGCCAGAACGAAAATTATTTTGAAACCTACTTAAATCAACACCCCTTAAAAAAAAACCCACTCCCTTTGTCTGCTTGTTCACTTTTCAGGATACATCCTTCCCCATTCCAGTCTCAGCATCATTCTCTGTTGCCTCCCATCCTCCAGGCTCACATACCATTGGGGATACTGAATTTAATTTGAGCAATGGCTTTCATGGAAAAAAATCACTGCATACCAACACGCCACACAAGCGAAGTTCAGACAAAAACAAGTGACTCCTTAATTTGGATTTAAAGCTCAGGATCAATCTCCAAATAAAAATGACCAGTGAGGAGTCATGCCCACAGAGCACTGACAATAATCTCATGAGCTCCAAATTATTCCAGTTTATATTATGGGCGATCCAATAAGTCTGTGTGTTCTAGTTCATAAAAATATAAGAAGAAATTTATCATTTTAAAATCATAATGCAAAATAGAGTCTGACATGTTATTAAGCACTATTTCTCATGATATCATAAGGATGCTGATGGAAAAGGAAACTAAAGCAATATTGGAGACAAACAATGACATAATTGAGACTTTCTGAGGGCACTTTACAGCTCACAGGTCACACTGCCTTGCCCTCCCTTCCCAGCATGTCACTCTTAAACAGCTTTAGTTTAAAAGAAACACACTCCAAACAAAACACCAAAGAAGCTTTTATCACAAAAATCGCCCAATCATCTAATAAAATGGAATAAGAATATAGAAATTATCTAAGTACACAAAAAATCTTCACGACCCAGATAATCACGGTGGTGTGATCACTCACCTAGAGCCAGACATCCTGGAATGTGAAGTCAAGTGGGCCTTAGGAAGCATCACTATGAACAAAGCTAGTGGAGGTGATGAAATTCCAGTTGGGCTCTTTCAAATCCTAAAAGATGATGCTGTGAAAGGGCTGCACTCAACATGTCAGCAAATTTGGAAAACTCAGCAGTGGCCACAGGACTGGAAAATGTCAGTTTTCGTTCCAATCCCCAAAAAAGGCAATGCCAAAGATTGCTCAAACTACCGCACAATTGCACTCATCTCACATGCTAGTAAAGTAAGGCTCAAAATTCTCCAAGCCAGGCTTCAGCAATATGTGAACCGTGAACTTCCAGAGGTTCAAGCTGGTTTTAGAAAAGGCAGAGGAACCAGAGATCAAATTGCCAACATCCGCTGGATCATCAAAAAAGCAAGAGAGTTCCAGAAAAACATCTATTTCTGCTATAGTGACTATGCCAAAGCCTTTGACTGCATGGATCACAATAAACTGTGGAAAATTCTGAAAGAGATGGGGATACCAGACCACCTGACCTGCCTCCTGAGAACTCTGTATGCAGGTCAAGAAGCAATAGTTAGAACTGGACATGGAAAAACAGACTGATTCCAAATAGGAAAAGGAGTACATCAAGGCTGTATATTGTAACCCTGCTTATTTAACTTCTACGCAGAGTACATCATGAGAAAGGCTGGGCTGGATGAAGCAAAAGCTGGAATCAAGATTGCCGGGAGAAATATCAATAACCTCAGATATGCAGATGACACCACCCTTATGGCAGAAAGTGAAGAAGAACTAGAGAGCCTCTTGATGAAAGTGAAAGAGGAGAGTGAAAAAGTTGGCTTAAAGTTCAACATTCAGAATTCTAAGATCATGGCATCCGGTCCCATCACTTCATGGCAAAAACAGTGGAAATAGTGGCTGACTTTATTTTTTGGTCTCCAAAATCACTGTAGATGGTGACTACAGTCATGAAATTAAAAGACGCTTACTCCTTGGAAGGAAAGTTATGACCAACCTAGACAGCATATTAAAAAGCAGAGACATTACTTTGCCAACAAAGGTCCGTCTAGTCAAGGCTATTGTTTTTCCAGTGGTCATGTATGGATGTGAGAGTTGGACTATAAAGAAAGCTGAGTGCAGAAGAATTGATGCTTTTGAACTATGGTGTTGGAGAAGACTCTTGAGAGTCCCTTGGACTGCAAGGAGATCCAACCAGTCCATCTTAAAGGAGATCAGTCCTGGGTGTTCATTAGAAGGACTGATGTTGAAGCTGAAGCTCCAATACTTTGGCCACCTGATGTGAAGAGTTGACTCATTGGAAAAGACCCTGATGCTGGAAAGATTGAGGGTGGGAGGAGAAGGGGATGACAGAGAATGAGATGGTTGGATGGCATCACCGACTCTATGGACATGAGTTTGGGTAAACGCCAGGAGTTGGTGATGGACAGGGAGGCCTGGCGTGCTGCAGCTCATGGGGTCGCAAACAGTCGGGCACGACTGAGCGACTGAACTGAACTGAAGTCCAGATATTCTTATCCTGGCATCATCGGGTTCTTGAATACCTCAATGTTGTATCCAGAGTTTTACCTACACTTTTTTTCTGTAGAACGTGTCCAGAGTTTTCACAAGATTGTGGAAAGAATCAATGAGTTGACTGCCCAGAATCCTTTTCCGCCCATTTTGATAACCATCCACCATCCTTCTTTTGAAGAACTTCCTTGTTCTCACCCAGGAGTCCTTGTATCTAAGCAGTATGAAGTCATTCCACACTTGGGCCAGATTACTGCCTGTGATCCAGACCTGACTAGTCACAGCACCCACCCCTCAAACTCTACAATTGCTATAGAGACAAGCATGTGACCCAAGTCTAGCCAAATCAAGCCCCATCCACGACTGTGGCAGGACTTCTGTTAGAGTCACTCAAAACAGAATTGGGCTCCATTCTACTTAGAGTTGAACCTGGAAAATGTGAGTCTGTGTGCTCTGGAAAACTTTATTCTCTAAGATGAATCCATAATAGAATATAATCCACTAGTATCCCACCTAGTAGAGATCACAGGATATGGAAACTCTACTAGGTGGGGAGGAGAGAAGATAGAGAAGCTATCTTCAGGAAAGAAGGCAGGCAGGTAAAGATGGAGATGTCAGCAGAAGGGTGAAGCTGAAAAGGTAGCAGAAGGGAGGGTCCCCAAAAAAGTGTAAGTAAAAGAGAGAATATTCTGTTCTCTTGGGCCCTGGTAACAATCAGGCTGTACAATTTCAATGTCCTATGACCTCCTCTCAACTCACTGTCCAGATAGATGGATAGATTGACAGCTAAACAGTCCATTGGACAGCAAGGAGACCAAACCAGTCTATCCTAAAGGAAATCAACCCTGAATATTCACTGGAAGGACTGATGCTGAAGCTAAAGTTCCAATACTTTGGCCACCTCAAGGGAAGAGATGACTCCTTGGAAAAGACCCTGATGCTGGGAAAGATTGAGGGCAGGAGAAGAAGGGGATGACAGAGGATGAGATGGTTGGATGGCATCACTGACTCAATGGACATGAGTTTGAGCAAACTCCGGGAGCTGGTGATGGACAGGGAAGCTGAGTGTGTTGCAGTCCAAGGGGTGGCAAAGAATTGGACTTAGCGACTGAACAACAACAATAATTGGTCTCTCCATGCAGGTAACAATGAGTGAACCAGGCTGCATTTAACACCTGAGACAGAAACAGGAACTGTAGGAAGTGAAGAGAGGATGTCTTGGTCCACATGGAGCAGCCTGAAACTTCTCCAGCTAACTAACTCCATGGGGGAATCTGGGGAGAGTGTTGCCAGAGTTTCCCATTTTAAGAGAAGCTGGAAATACATATTTAGTGTGAAGTTTGCCCATCTTCCATACAATATAAGGGCCGAATTTAACAGGTCTGGGAGTGGAGTCCCAGTTTACATCTCTTTCTCTAAACTATAATAACCAAATTAGCAGAAAGTCATCTATCTGTGAGGCAAGGGCAGGGCTTGTTTGGGCCCATTTTTAATTAAAAAATAATAATTTTTAAAAAGGAGCCCTTTGGCACCACTAAATAGGCCTCTCAGTTCAGTTCAATCGCACAGTCATGTCTGACTCTTTGCAACCCCATGGACTGCAGCACACCAGGCCTCCCTGTCCATCACCAATGGAACTCTACTCATAATTTTAAAAAACAGCTTCTGCATTTAAGATAATGGCAAGTTCTGTCATTTTTGAGAATCCTTGTCACTTGAAATCCAGATGTACTCAAGCTTGATTTTCTTGCAGACTTTTGGCAGCTGACAAGTTCAGTTCAGTTCAGTCACTCAGTTGTGTCCGACTCTTTGCAACCCCATTGACCACAGCACACCAGGCCTCCCTGTCCATCACCAACTCCCAGAGTTTACCCAAACTAATGCCTATTGAGTCAGTGATGCCATCCAGCCATCTCATCCTCTGTCATCCCCTTCTCCTCCTGCCTTCAATCTTTCCCAACATCAGGGTCTTTTCCAATGAGTCAGCTCTTTGCATGAGGTGGCCAAAGTATTGGAGTTTCAGCTTCTTCTTGATTCCAGCTTGTGTTTCCCTCAGTCCAGAGTTTCTCGTGATATATTCTGCATATAAGTTAAATAAGCAGAATGACAATATACAGCCTTAATGTACTCCTTTCCCAATTTGGAACCAGTCTGTTGTTCCATGTCCAGTTCTAACTGTTGCTTCCTGACCTGCATACACAGTTCTCAGGAGGCAGGTCAGGTGGTCTGGTATTCCCATCTCTTTCAGAATTTTCCACAGTTTATTGTGATTCACAGAGTCAAAGGCTTTGGCATAGTCACTATAGCAGAAATAGATGTTTTTCTGGAACTCTCTTGCTTTTTTGATGATCCAGCGGATGTTGGCAATTTGATCTCTGGTTCCTCTGCCTTTTCTAAAACCAGCTTGAACCTCTGGAAGTTCACGGTTCACGTATTGCTGAAGCCTGGCTTGGAGAATTTTGAGCCTTACTTTACTAGCATGTGAGATGAGTGCAATTGTGCGGTAGTTTGAGCAATCTTTGGCATTGCCTTTTTTGGGGATTGGAACGAAAACTGACATTTTCCAGTCCTGTGGCCACTGCTGAGTTTTCCAAATTTGCTGACATGTTGAGTGCAGCCCTTTCACAGCATCATCTTTTAGGATTTGAAAGAGCCCAACTGGAATTTCATCACCTCCACTAGCTTTGTTCATAGTGATGCTTCCTAAGGCCCACTTGACTTCACATTCCAGGATGTCTGGCTCTAGGTGAGTGATCACACCATCGTGATCATCTGGGTCATGAAGATTTTTTGTGTACTTAGATAATTTCTATATCCTTATTCCATTTTATTAGATGATTGGGCGATTAACTAGCACAACTAGCTTTGTTGGTGGTGATGCTTCCTAAGGCCTACTTGACTTCATATTCCAGTATGTCTGGCTCTAGCCTCCTGGATGTCCACTCATAATTTTAAAAAGCAGTGTCTGCATTTGAGGCAATGGCATGTTTTGCTTTGTCATTTTTGAGAATCCTTGTCACTTGAAATTCAGATGCACTCAAGCTTGATTTTCTTCCAGATTTTTGGCAGCTGACAAGTTGGGTGAAGGGAAAAGTCAGCAAAAGCATCTGCACCCAGAAGCACTTTTATCAGCATGAGGCTGTCCACAGACGTGAGTACAGACAGAGGGAAAATTGTGCACGCCCACCTGTTCACAGCTGGATTTCCTAGGGTACTTAATTCAATCAGAAGCAATAAGTTTTAGTAGCATTTTACAACCAATTAACCATGCTGGAAATCAAAACACCTGACTCAAGCCTTCCTCCCAGCTTCTGAAGAGTCTGTGGCCTGGAAAGTCAGCAATTTGGAACAATGTCTATGGAAGAGGACACCGCTAACCCAGTACAAACAAGCTTTCTCTTCTTACATTTAATGGGAGGACGCATGAATCTGGCCAGGACTCACTGACATGGGAGTCATTCGTGTTTCCACCTTGAGCCCCCATTTCACTCAGCAGGTCTCAGGTGCTGGGGATTTACAGGGATCATTCCAGTGAATCCCAACATAACACTCCCTGATAGGTCCCATTGATAGCCCCATTTCACAGATGAATACACTGAGGCCAGAGACATTGGTAAAAGAGAGTAAGTAGCAGAACCAGGACATGAGGCCAGTTATAGTTCATAACCGAGAGTAAGACTACAGAGCAAGGCTCCCTGCCCACCCTTGGACCAAGTTATTAGTGAAACTATGTGATAAGAGTGGGTTTCTGTTATTTCTGGGAATAATCTCCTTGAATGGAAAACAGGTATTCAAACTTGTGCTAAGTTCTATTAGCAATAATTCTTTGCTAAATCAACAATAAAAAAAAAAAAAACCTATACTTTTTAAACTATGCTTCACTTGAAAAATCATTTCTTTTCTGCTGCTGCTAAGTCGCTTCAGTCGTGTCCGACTCTGTGCGACCCCATAGACGGCAGCCCACCAGGCTCCTCTGTCCCTGGGATTCTCCAGGCAAGAACACTGGAGTGGGTTGCCATTTCCTTCTCCAGTGCATGAAAGGGAAAACTGAAAGTGAAGTCGCTCAGTCATGTCTGACTCTTAGCGACCCCATGGACTGCAGCCTACCAGGCTCCTCTGTCCATGGGATTCTCCAGGCAAGAGTACTGGAGTGGGGTGCCATTGCCTTCTCCGATTTCTTTTCTAATTTTTTCTAATTGCTCTGCAAAAAAACTCTTGAAGGATGTGTTAGTGATGGGTATAGTCGCTCTCATCTGATGGACTGATCTACTGAGGCTCAAAGAGATCAAGTGGTATGGCCAAAGTCACCCAGTTGCTTACTGGCAGCCTCTGTTCTGACTCCAGCCTTGGAGGCTTCCTTTTACTTCCACAAACAAGCCAAACTCTTTCTCACTCTGGGCTCTGGAATGATCTGACCCAGTTCTTTCTCATCCTTTAGTTCTCCCTTAGACATCACCTTCCCAGGGAGGCCTTTCCTGCATCCTACCTCAGCAGCCCTCTTCAGTCCCTATCACTGTCTTTTTTCACCCAGAGCCCAGAATAAGGCTCAACATCTGGCAGTAAAATATTTCCTGAATGAATGAACGAGTAAGTGAAAAATGCCTGAGGGAGTCCCAATTTTCTGATTTTCCTAACTTTCAATAGGGATAGATTGTAAGTTTGGGTTTGATATGTACATACTGATATATGTAAAACATAGCTAACAAGAACTTACTGTACAGCACAGGGAACTCTGCTCCTATAATAATCTAAATGGGGAAAGAATTTGAAAAAGAATAGATACATGTATACATATAACCGAATCACTCTGCTGTACATTTGAAACTAACATAACATTGTTAGTCTACTGTGCTCCAAAATAAAGTAAAAATTTTTTAAATATATAACAGTGATTAAACAAAAGGATTTTCTCATCACTTCCAGACAGAACCCCATGAAAGGCGACAGATGAAAATGAATCCTGCCCCAGAGATATTTAAGGGCCATCTGCTGAAATGAGACCATGATGGGGGACCCTCCCTACCCCACCCCAAATGTACACACTTGATCTTAAATGCCTTTTCCAGTTGACGCAAAGCTAGATTATTAATTCTGATGGGACAGACCACAAAATATGGTAGAAATAAGTACCATGGTGATAAATGAATAGTTTTCCTTACTAAGCGAAAGCACAGCATCTTCAGACTTAAGCAGAGAAGTTGTCGGTGGGTGTGAAAGGCTAGAGTTGGGTCTCTAACTCTTCCCCCTGAGTACTCATCTCTCTGTCTCTGGGATGCAAGGGCTACCACGTGGAACAAAGAGGTCCCTGATTGAAAGCCGACAGAGTCCCCCCAGCTCAGGCCAGGAGCTGTGGAGACAGAGCAGTGCTTGAACCCTAGAATGTGTTCTCTCCCAACCAAACAGTTCACTTCTAGAATATTCCCCTCAACTCATAGAGTTTGGAGTCTTATTTTTCTTTTTTAAAAAAGAAGGCTCTTTTCTTACAAAGATGATAATGATAAGCTATTCTTAAAGGGAACAGTCTGGGAAAATACAGGATTTCATGTATTCTTCCTTGAACTATAGGATCAAGAGTGCATGCACTGTCTTGTGCAATGGCTCTTAACCAGGAAGACGCAGAATACCAATTTCTTTCTGAACATGATTGATGTTTTTAAGGCAAAGACTGCTTCGAAGTAGCCTAACTGAATACTTTCCCAAGTGTTAGATTTTATAAAAACAGTAATGAGTTAAAAGACAGTTGATTTGTATTGAGCAGTTCCTATGTGCCAGATACTGTGCTTACTGCATACATTATTTATCTAATTTTAAATTTTATTGAAGTATAGTTGAATTTACAATGTGTTAACTTCTGCTGTATAGCAAAGTGATTCAGTTATACACACACACATAAATTCTTTTTCATATTCTTTTCTACTAAGGTTTATTACAGGATATTGAATATAATTCCCTTGATATATGGTAGGACCTTATTGTTTATCCATCCTATATATAATAGTATGAATTCACTGATCTCAAACTTCCAATTTTTCCCTCCTCCACAATCTACCCTGCTTAGCAATCACAAGTTTGTTCTCTACATCTATGAGTCTGTTTCTATGTTGTAGAAGAGTTCATTTGTGTCATATTTTAGGTTCCACATACAAGTGATATCATATGGTATTTTCCTTCTCTTTGCAATTTATTTCACTTAGTATGAGAATTTCTAGGTCCATCCATGTTGCTGCAAATACCATGGTTTCATCCTTTTATGGCTGCATAGTATTCCATTGTATATATGTACCATATCTTCTTTATCCACACATCTGTTGACAGACATTTGGGTTGTTTCCATGTCTTGGCTATTATAGACAGTGCTGTGATTAACATAGGGGAGTGCACACAATATTTTAATCCTCACAGCAACTTGACACTCCTCCATTCACCCTCTACCCTTGCCCCAACTCTCCAGGGAAGAAAACAGTTGAGTGACAGATTAACCTTTCTACCAACAGACAGCTCAGGACAAGTATAGAGAAGATTAGAACATGGGGGCTCGTGAGGCAGCCTGTGCTCTAAGAGCTGGAACAGAGCTCTCCAGGAACCTAGGTTCTCTGTGCTCTTGGGGGATGCATCAGCCAACGGGCACTCAGTATTGCTCACAGTCCTCTGTGTGCTAAAACTGTGTAAATTTCTATTTAAAAAAAAAAAAAAAACTTAAGCCTCCTTTCTGCTGTTGAAGCACCCCTCTCCTTCATGATCTGGACCAGACTTACCACTGTAACCTTATTCCTCCCATTTTCTATCTTCAAGCTTATGCGGACCACTTCTCCTTCCATCTGCCACTCTCTGCTTCGCCCACTCTGCAACCCTGCATGTGCTATGGCTCCTCCTAGCACACTTCGTCTTTCCCTCCCCCATCCCTTCTCACCTGAACAACTAATCATCAGTCAGGACCAAGTCCAAACATCACATGGATCTGGACATTATCCTAACCTTCCCAAACCAATATCCACAAACTCTCTCCTCTGTGCTCCCACCATAATTATCATGGTGCAAACAATCAAGCTTCATTTCTCTACTGTCCTAACACAAGTTCCCACTCATTCACTGTGACATCAATTTTTATAAGATTCAAGTCCTTAAGACCAAAATTTCACCACAAACATCCTAAGTATAATCTTTTTGGTGCTGTTAATCGTTGAACTAGAATCCTGCACTGGGCTATTTATACTCTAAATTGCTCACATTTCTTCCCTTAGGAACTAAACATAAAAGCAAGCACAAGTGCTTTGTGCCTCAATAAGACAGTCCATTCAGCAGCAGTCTCGAGTCGGTGTTGGGTAGTGGTTTTTTTATACTAAACACAGAGAGTTGAGGGAAAAAAAATCTATTTAACTCTGATTTCTTGCTTTTTGTTAGAAAGCTTTATAAGTCACTGCTCAGTCTCACCTAGTAGAGGGGTCACTGCTTTAGCTGGGATTGTGACAAGCAGCTCCAGAATTAGAGTCCTTTATTATCACATTAGTACTGAGAAAAGTCACATAATTAACAGAATTTATCCTCATTTACTCTGCAAAAGCACTAATATTCAATCTCTCTGGCTCTGTTTAATTACTTGCCTTAACACAACTTTTTTTTTTCCAAGTTGACCCTTTCTGGGCTCATCTACAGAAATGTGTTAAAACTTTTCTCTCTCCACTCCATTTAAACTGCTAGACTTTATTCATTTGAATAAGCATAAAAGGTGCACCAGGGTCTGTCACAGTTCACACAATGCCTTTGAATTAGCAGCCGTATCAGTGTCATACTTGTGTGGAGATCCTCTGTTCAGAGTAAGTGATGACAACCACCAAAATTACCGTTAATTGTAATATGACACTCGCATTATACTCGGTGCTTTCTAGTGGTAAACTAGCATTAGTTCAGGTGCCTAAGAAATTCAGAAGTGAAGACACCACAATTCTTTAGAGAGAGCAGCAGACCCATCTGACACATGCTGCCTTCAATAAGACCTGTTGGCTCATTAGAGTGAAGAGGACGGGAGGAACACACACACACACACACGCATCAAGCCACCATTAGATAACAAACTCATCATCAAATAACAAATCTGGAAGACACTGAGCTTGCCCTTTCTCTATACTGATTATGTTCTTTTATGTATCAAGTCATAGAGAAATCAAGGTTTAAGAGACAAACATTTAGTAGAGGCTCAACACCCGCTCCCCCTTTTCCACAACACAGATAAAAAAGTATGCTTCTGTATTTCATATTGAGACAGTCCACAGCCTGGTCTGGAAGGTAGGGGCTCAGAGGGAAGGAGAGGATCTTTCCTTTGAACAGATCTTTTGGTGTTGGTTCACCTCTAGTGGAAGGTAATCACTTCCTGATGAGGTCAGGGGTGAGGTGAGTGATGGGAGACAACGGATAAAATGGACACTCATCCTGGTTCTGTGGACTGTGGGGTTCAGGCATAGGGGATGCAGGCAGACTCCTGCCTGGGACACATCGGTGACTTAAGAGGATCCACAGCAATCATCTTTCCCCATGGTTGTCTATCAAAGGAAGAATCAGCCCTAACTTATCTTCCCTACAAGAGACTCATATTGGCTGGAATGTGAAAAGACTGCAAATGAGAAGTCTTTTTATCTGTCCTCCATTTTAGCCAAGTGACATGAAGGAAACTATAGAGGTCTTTATCCCAAAGTAGAATAAACTTGTGAGCCCACAAACAAGATATGGCTACATTCACTGGGAAATAAAAGATTCCTCTCTAACCTCCACCCTTTAGTTCAATTGTTTCTCTGATCTGTAATGCTTTTCTCTCCAAATCCCACCAACCTTCCAGGTCTTGTCCAGATTCCTTCCCTTCCAGTAAGACTGCCAGATTTTCCCAATTTTGAGTTAATGTCTCACTTCTCCATATACCTAAGGCATCCAACATCTGTGAGTGTCTTTCTTAGGGCTCTTCCAGGTCATTTGATATTTAGATTATCTATACATGAATCTGATTGGTTCACTTGGCTGTGAACATCCAGGAGAGCTATGTGCATTGAGGCGCTGCCTAATTTCAATGATCACACTTGGGGCCATGCCTGTCTGAAACAAATTCATTTTTTTTCCCCAAAGCTGCCTTCATTTAACCTTTGGTCAAGTGTCTCTTCAATCTCTGAAAGTTTGCTATTTCTCACCTCAAAACCTCTGCACATACTATTCCCATTGCATGGAATTCTGCCTACTGAAAGGAAACCAAACTCATCTTTCAATGCCAAAGCCTCCTTGATCACATTAGCCCAAAGAGCACTAAGTTACCACAACCTTTGTTTATATCAGACTAGCCCCTTAGCTTAATCTACATTTACACTTTTTATCTATCCAACTAGATTATAAGCATACACATTACCTGCCTCCTGAGAAATCTGTATGCAGTTCAAGAAGCAACAGTTAGAACTGACTGGTTCCAAATCGGGAAATGAGTATGTCAAGGTTGTATATGGTCACGCTGCTTATTTAACTTATATGCAGAGTACATCATCAGAAATGCTGGGCTGAAGGAAATATAAGCTGGAATAAAGACTGCCAGGAGAAATACCAATAACCTCAGATAAGCAAATGACACCACCCTTATGGCAGAAAGCGAAGAAGAACTAAAGAGCCTCTTGATGAAAGTGAAAGAGCAGAGTGAAAACGTTGGCTTAAAACTCAGCATTCAAAAAACCAAGATCATGGCATCTGGTCCCATCACTTCGTGGCAAATAGATGGGGAAACCGTGAGAGACTTCATTTTCTTGGGCTCCAAAATCACTGCAGATGGTAACTGCAGTCATGAAATTAAAAGACGCTTGCTCCTTGGAAGAAAAGCTATGACCAACCTAGACAGCATATTAAAAAGCAGAGACATTACTTTGCTGACCAAGGTCCGTCTAGTCAAGGCTATGTTTTTTCTAGTAGTCATGTATGGATGTGAGAGTTGGACTATAAAGAAGGCTGAGCGCCAAAGAATTGATGCTTTTGAATTATGGTGTTGAAGAAGACTCTTGAGAGTCCCTTGGACTGCAAGGAGATCAAACCAGTCCATCCTGAAGGAAATCAGTCCTGAATATTCATTGGCAGGACTGATGCTGAAGCTGAAACTTCAATACTTTGGCCACCTGATGTGAAGAACTGACTCATTGGAAAAGATTCTGATGCTGGGCAAGACTGAAGGCAGGAGGAGAAGGGGACGACAGAGGGTAAGATGGTTGGATGGCATCACTGACTCCATGGACATGCGTTTGAGCAAGCTCCGGGAGTTGGTGATGGACAGGGAAGCCTGGTGTGCTGCAGTCCATGGGGTCGCAAAAAGTCAGACACGACTGAGCAACTGAACTGAACTGGAGAGATCATATTTTATTTAATCATTCATCTTCCATAGTTCTCAGTAGAATTTTGTTTATGCATCACAAATGTCCATTGTATAGTGAGTGAAGGGACACTGATCAAATATTTAGGGTCTCCAGCAAAATATTAATAAGACAAGTATTGATAAACTACTACAGTACTGGTAATAATACTTCTACTTCTGTTATTACAATGATTATATCATGATTATTGTTATCTAGGCTCTTACTAGAGTTACTATTATTTGAGTTCCTACTAACTGCAAAGTAATTTGCTTAGCATGTTACTAATACCATCTCATTTAATTCCCACAATAACCTTAAGGTAGCAACTATTAAGGTAGATAGTATTAATAGTCCACTTTTATGAGGTCACAAATATATTAAGTGAGAGAGCCTCGGTTCAAATTCAGGTCTGACTAAGGTCAAAAATCATGTTCTTGCTCACTACACAATTTGTATCCAGCTTATCATTATTTGGAAGGTATTCAGGATGCTTGTGGGGCTTCCCAGTTGGCTCAGTGGGTGAAGAATCCTCTTGCAACACAGGAGGCAGAGGCAGACACAAGGTTCGATCCCAAGATCAGGAAGATCCCCTGGAGGAGAGCATGGTTACTCACTCCAGTGTTCTTGCCTGGAGAATTCCATGAACAGAGGAGCCTGGTGGGCTACAGTTCATGGGGTAGAGAAGAGTCAGACACATCTGAAGTGACTGAGCACTCACAAGGGGTGCTTCTGCCCTGCATGCCTACTGCCTGCCTACTTACCCTGGCTCTCAGGTAGAGGAATGAGGATTTTGGGGTATAAAAGTGGCCCCATTTAGAGTCTGGAGACAAGGTACCATTATGTGGAAGGGAGCCACCTCTCCTGGTTTCTGTCAGCAATGAACTCAGACACCATTTTGGTATGGTCCTCTTTGGTGCGACTGTGTGCTTTCTTCACTTTTCTTGTTCAGTCACTCAGTCATGTCCAACTCTTTGCGACCCCATAGACTGTAGCACGCCACACTTGCCTGTCCATTATCAACTCCTGGAGCTTGCTCAAACTCATGTCCATCGAGTCCATGATGCCATCCAGCCATCTCATCCTCTGTCATCCCTTTCTCCTCCTGCCTTCAATCTTGCCCAGCATCAGGGTCTTTTCCAATAGTTGGCTCTTCACATCAGGTGGCCAAAGTATTGGAGTTTCAGCTTCAGCATCAGTCCTTCCAATGAAGATTCAGGATTGATTTCCTTTAGGATTGACTGGTTTGATCTCCTTGCAGTCCAAGGGACTCTCAAGAGTCTTCTCCAACACCACAGTTTAAAAGCATCAACTCTTTGGTTCTCACTTTTTCACTTTTAGAAGGACAAGGAAGCCCTCTCTGCCTCTTAACTCCCTTGCTGCCATACTTTGCTCAGTCCATGTGGTCACCTTGAACTTTAAAAGGGCTATTACTTAATGGTTTGCTAGTTAGACATGTGACATTTCTGACTGCTCAGAGTCGCTTGCCCATGCTCCCCTTCAGCTCTAGCCCACGGAGCGTCTTCCATCTCAGGGAACCAACACGTTGGCTTCAGAACCCTGGCACTGCCACCATTACATCCACCCCCAACGCCCCGCACAGAGACAAACTCGGGGCCTCTCGCCCCCAGCTGTTCCACTGTGTCAGCATCACAGGCAGCAGGACACGCATTCCAGAGCCAGGTGGATTAACCTCCAAGATGACACTCAGTTTTAGCTTTAGCCTCCCTAAATCCTCAACAAAAACTTTAACAGCCAGCTCTGATTTAGGACCTTAACTGTAAATCTCCTCTCTTTTCATGCACTCACTAAAGGGATGAGTAGAATCTATTCAGACCTTTTGTAAGCACTTGTCTATTGTGTTTGCTGGAGGATTCAAGGTAACGAACGGGTAAGAACCATCATCACTGTGAGCCTCGGTTAAAGGCAAGCCAAAAAAGAAATAATAAAAAAAGAAACTGGAGGATAGAGACACATTATTAATGCCTTCTTTGACATGGTAAGCACAGAATATGAAACACGGGTGGGATTTTCTGAAAATATGTGAAGCAACATCATTCATTTATAGAAAGCAAGCCAACCTGCTGGAATGTTAAAAACCGCAATAACTGAATTTAAACTCAGTTCTCAGAGCCTTGTTGATCGGCAACTGAGCCCTGCCGTGAGAACAGATCTTCTTTTCACTCAAGTGAGGATCTGCGGGGGTATTTTCAAAAGTAAATAAATGGCAACAAAGAACAAAAAAGATCAGTAAAGAATTAAGTCTCTCAAAAACATCCCTGACAAAATAAACCCCATGTTTATGTATACTCCCTCAATTGGCTGAGTCAGAAATCTCCTCTGCAACTTAAAACCCCAACGCACAGGAGTGGAGAGAAATGTCCGGAATTAGCTTAGTCAAATGCTGCCTTAAATAAATGCTGTCCTGGTGCTTAATAAGATGCTAGCGCCAAAGCCATTTTACTTTGACCTTAGCAATTCCCACTGTCTTGCCATCATGCGTCATACTATTTTCTTTTTCCTTTTGGTTATACGGCATCTGAAATGTAGATTCCTCTTAAAAATTACACTTTAATACACTTAAAAATAGTATCTAGCTTTTTCCTGATTATAAAAATTGAATTATTAAGAAAAAAGTTTAAATACTCAAAAGTAATAGATTAAAACCACCTCTATCTCATCTTCTCCCAATGTTTTCATGTATGTACAAAGTTTATGATAAGCAGATTTTATATCATTTTTTTCATGTCAAGTAATTTTCAAAATGTGATTTTTTTTCACTCTATAATAGTTCATCATATATAGTATTCAACAAATCTCCTGTTAGTTGATTACCTTCAATTTTTTGCTATTACAAATAATATCTTGGTGAACATACTCGTCCATAAAATTTTACCCACATATTTGAATATTTCCTTGTACTTTACTAGGACAAGAACTGCCGAGTCAAAGTGGCATGTTTTTCAAAAGTAAGTGTAAAGAAGTTTCATTTGACAATGTGGACAGGAATCAAGGTAAATCAAGATTCAGGCAAACCAGACTGGAGGAACTCTAAGAAGTGGGCTTTGCTGTGCCAAATGGTACAGGGGTCTCTAACCGTTCATATTTATAACTAACTAACTAACTACAGTGACTGCATTGCAAAGCCATAGGTCCAACCTGTTTCACCTACAGTCACAGAGCATGTAAATACCCAGGACAACATAGTCACAATCTGGAGTTATAACTAACCACAAATCAGGTGGTCGAAGAGAATTTTGCTCTCTGCCACGACCTCATGCTGGTCTCACTGAACTTACAGGCTGAGAAAAGGATTCAACTAGAGCAAAGCAATTCACATACTGGACATAGTCAGAGTTTCCACCAAGTTCACGCTCCCGTCAAGATGCCCTGTCCAAGAGGAGAGTGAAAGCCCATGCTAACAGACCTCTGTTTAAAAACTGAATGGAGTCACAGCATCTCTGAGAAGTTGCAGTATTTATACAATAGCACCCTATTTTGAGTTTAGCCTGTAGGGAAAATTTAAAGCAAGCAACCTACACCATGGTTATCATTTTCTTAAAATCATACCTGGAAACTACTTAACAAGACCATCCCATCAGGAACAGTAGTCATTTGTTAGATTAACATTCTCAAAAAAGTTAATTTCTCCAAGACCCTGCCATTGATTTCTGGAGGTATCTTGTGTATCTGAGATCAGTTCAGTTCAGTCGCTCAGTCATGTCCGACTCTTTGCAACCCCATGGACTGCAGCACACCAGGCTTCCCTGTCCATCACCAACTCCTGAAGCTTGCTCAAACTCATGTCCATCAAGTCGGTGATGCCATCCAACCATCTCATCCTCTGTCGTCTCCCCTTCTCCTCTTGCCTTCAATCTTGCCCAGCATCAGGGTCTTTTCCAATGAGTCAGTTCTTCACATCAGGTGGCCAAAGCACTGAGGTTTCAGCTTCAGCACCAGTCCTTCCAATGAATATTCAGGACTGATTTCTTTCAGGATGGACTGGTTTGATCTCCTTGCAGTCCAAGGGACTCTCAAGAGTCTTCTCCAACACCACAGTTCAAAAGCATCAATTCTTCAGTGCTCAGCTTTCTTTAGAGCCTCAAATATAACTGATATTAAGATCCCATCTCACTGTGTCATGGGACAAAGGCTACCATTTTTGACCTGACCTCCAGTGAGCCAATCAGCTCCATCTCATCCCTGTCCCTTCCTCTATGCTACAAAACTTGATGTTTCCTAAACTCTCTGAGCTCTCTCAGGCCTCCTTCAAGGTTAGTTCTTCCTCTTGACATGGACCTCCCACCCCTTCCAGCCCACTCCTGATCTAGAAAAATCCTCTAGTTTAAGAATTATCACAAACACTACCCCTCTGTCTGAGCAGGCTCCCCAAGTTCCTCCAGACAGGTATGCAACCTTTCACCTCAGGGTTCCCCAGGCATATTCCTCTAGAAGCATATCTATCATGTGACTGACTCTGTGACCTTCTACCTTCGTGCTGACCTCCCCAACTACAGAGTAACTATTCTTGAAGATAAGAATCATGTCTTTTCACCTCTGTATCCTCAGAACTTGGAACAGAGTTTATAAATACCTGCTCAGTTCTGAAAGAACAAGAAGCATGTAGGTAGCATAATAATTGAGTTAATATGATAAAATGCTATCTACACCTGAGAAAGAACTGAGAAACCAAAATTAATGAACTGAGGACACCAAAGCAGTCTAGCTGTGACCTGTGCATATAGCACATCATGGTTTATTATAAAGAACCATATCTGGAATGTTTGCAAAATCAAATTGTGCTAATGAAAAACATCCCCAGTTTTACACTACGTGGCAATAATCTTAATATACGTGAATTGGGGACTATCATTTATAATTAACACAATTCTATAAAGTGTCACTGGTATAATCCAAATTTTTTTCTTTAGTGCATTCTAAACATACTTTACATAAGTGATGCCAAAAATCTCACACTGGTAACACATTTACCTAAAGTTGACAGGCAGCGAATGTAGCGAATTCCCACAGAGTTACTGAGGGAGCAAATCAAACCCATTAACTTGGGGGTTATCTTATATACGAAGAGAGTACCGGTTGTAAACCAACCAAGAGCTGATACTGAGGTCTTATAAAATCTCAAACACTCTCTTGTCTGATAAGGCAAAGAAACAAGGGGAACTACTGCAACACTGAGATGCTCATAGCCTGCAAGAATGAACAAGAAATATACGAGTTATCTAGCATAGCTTCCTGCCCAAAGAAGGAACCCCTTCTCCAATGTCCTGGCCAAATGATGCTCTGGCAGCTCTATGGCTATCCTGGGAGCTGGAGACAAAGTGCAGAGACAGGAAGGCTCCTTCCCCTCATGGACTCAACATTCTAGTGTGGAAGAAAGACAGAAAGCAAGTTATTTTAAAAACCCACAACTGAACAAGATAATACCAGTTACTGATTAGAGCTATTGGAAGAGAAAGATGAGAAGTGATTGCTGCTGGAAAGGGGGTAAATTTAAAGAAGGTGGTCAAATTTTTTAAAAACAGATAACTAATAAGGACCTCTGTGTAGCACAGGGAACTCTATCCAATACACTGTAATGACCTATATGGGAAAAGAATCTTAGAAAGAGTGGATATATGTATATGTATAACTCATTCATTTTGCTGTGGACCTGAAACTAACATAACATTGTAAACCAACTATACTCCAATAAAAATTTAATTTAAAACTGAAGGCTATGGTATAAATAAATTAACAATAAAGAAGGTGGTCAGGGAAGATCTGCAAGACAGTATTTTGGCAGAGAACTGAAGGACAAGCATGAGCTACTCATGCCAAATTCTAGGTGAAGAGCACTCCGACAAGTGCAAAGGTCACTGAAGAATAGTGACCGAGGCGGAAAGTGATGCAAAATGTCCCAGAGGAAGCAAGATCTTTCAAACCATGACACAAAACATCCTGCCGTGGGGAAGCAGGCCTTCCCATCCACGCTGGACCACTCTTGGAGGCTCTCTCTTCTCGAGGGCAGAATTCTGTTGTCATTCACCTAAAGAAACACCCAACTTAGATTGGGCTCAGAGAACAACACTCGCCTCTTTCCTCAAGATTGCACTTAGGTAACTTCACCTGGCCACTCCATCTATCCCAGACTCTTCTCCAGGATAAGCAAACTTATTTTCCCACCAACTTAGGACAAGAGTCTAGATGCTTCACCATCCTGTTCATCCTTTTATGAATACTCTCTCATTAGACAAAATCCCTCTTAAATTATGCTGTCAGAACTGAGTAGGCAGGTTCGCTAAGATATGAAGTCAGATAAACTAGGTTCCAATCTGGGCTCTACCACTTATCAGCTGTGTGACCTTGAGCAGATCAGTTAACCTCTTAAAAAGTCTCTGCCTTCTTATGTATGAAATGGGGATTAATACTGTGAGGACTACATAAGCGAATATATAAATAAAGTCCTAAGGGCTATGAAAGGCATGTAGAAAATGCTTGATATTTACTACTACTATTATTACTAATTGTTGCTATTATTATTATTAGACCTCAGTCATCCTCCATCTTGGTCGAAAATCTGTATTTGTTCAAATGCCAGTTAAATATACATTTGATTTTGTTTTGCTTTGTTTGCTTGTATTTGCATTAAAGGTCTAAGGAATAGGCTGGGGGTTAGGAGCCACGTAAATGTAGACTGAACCTTCTCTCCCTATGTCTTTTGCATATAATACAATAGCCCTAATCTGATCACAGTAACAGAAAGATCCATAAAGAAATAACCTAACCCATTAAACTGGGATGCTTCAAGATCCCAGTTACTGTAGGAAATTTAACTTGTCCCTATGACTCAGATCATGTTGCAGGTACTGAACAATGTTTGGTGATCACCCTTTTGGGACTAGAGAAGAGTCTCATGCATCTTTTCAGTCTTTATCGGGGCCCACACGCCAGTCCTCAATAAATACCAGTAAGTGTGAAGGAGGGGAGAAGCCAACTAAAGGTCTACAGAGACATACAGGATCACACTGGCTCAACCCAAATGAAACTTATCACAGGCACAGAAGCAAAGGCTCAGAGAGGTGAAGAGACTGGCCTAGAGCCACACAGCCACCCTGGATCAACAATGGGACTGTTAGTTAATCTCCTCCCAGAGAACCATCCTAAGCAAACCATTCACAGACTGGCCAAGTCCTCTGTCCTCCTTCAAAGCCTCAGAGCAGACATGTCCAGTGAGGCAGAGGAGAGGTGGGCTTCTGCCCTTCCACGGCGTGTACCCCTAGCTTATCTGAACTCAGAGCTCCATAGGGAGTAGAGAGTCAAGGCGGGCATCCTCCAGGGCTGCCTCTCTCACCTCAGGAACATCGTCATTTTTCTCTTGTCACAACCCTTCCAGCCTAATATTTGACAGCTCCGATAGGGTACTGTCCAAACATTTATTAAAACATTTTAAATGATGAATATATCCAATTATTACTATTAATGCAGCTAATACTGACTAATGAGGGGGAGACTCGGGAGCTGGTGTCCCGCAATTCATTACCCCTGCCTTGTCAACAATTCAAAGCCCGAAACCTAATCATCCATACCGGGCCCTGTTATATTTCACACGTCACTTTTAATAAGTCACTCAGTGCCTATAAATTAATGTAACATGTCGGCGTTTATGAGTGCGGCTTTGTCGCAGTTAACAAATGATGTTCTGGGCCAGTCTACAACAGCTAGGCAGTGACGAATGATGGAAGATGATTTCTTTCCAAACTATAAACTATACACTGGGGACTCCAGTAATACATATATATAGCCACATATTATATACACCTAAGCACACACAGATATACCTACACAAACTAACAAAGCACACCAACACACACATAAGCACAAACGTGGGATAAATATGATGTGTAATCTGTGGCAAGGAGCTGTGTAATAACCCCTGTTCCTTCTTCTCCAAAAGGTTAAACATGCACCATTGGGAACCAGGACAGTCCCATAAATGTGGTTAATGCCGATTCAAATTTGTTTTAAGTTCCCGTCTTCGCTCCTGGCCAGGTTTTAGGACAACGAGACATCCTAATAATGGAACCCCAGTGGTGCTGATGAAAAGGAGAGGGTTGGTGTGATGCCCAAAATGCTAGAAGTTAGAGGAAGGGTCTGCATGTTTATGGAAAAATTGATGGCTTTTTGGTGTTGGGGTAGGGGAAGGTACTTATTTGCTTCTAAACAAACCTGAATAATTTATAATCTCTTTCTAAGCCACAACTTCATATTTCACAAAATCACTAGTATACAATTTGGGTGTAACTCGACCTTCATAGGGTCATCTAATTCAAGATTTAAAAAGAAAGAAGATTTTTCTTTAACTGGTGTCCCTTTTTCACTACTTTGCCCACGTCCAAAGCAACTCTGGCACTGAGGGAAGAGTCCAGATCCTCATATATGTGGGTTAAGGACTATATACAATGACAAAAATCCTGGGTAAAGAAGACCACGGGTTTCCATGGGAGTCAGTCTACAGTTAAAGCTACAGATTCGAGGGCGGAGTTCTAGGTGTAGACAACATCTCTCTCCACCTGCCTTGATTTTGGGAAAGCGTAACGCTCTATTTTTTGGAGAGCACTAAAACGTCCATGACATCCTATCTAAACCTCAGAAACTGTTATAATAGACATTAAAATTAACAAAATTTGAAAAATTATGTACTCAAATAGTTTGGAATGGATCCTACAGGGTCCTTTCATGCTTCCTCTTTGACATCTTTCCAAACCATTAGCTCTCAGAACCCATTTTCATTGGGTTTTTTTCTATTTGCTTACAAGATTTAGAAGATACCATTACATCTGACTGTATAAAGTCTGCAAAAACTTTTTAAAAAATTTTCCCCTGAAGATACATTTACATTTGTACATTTGTATCTGGGAATTCTCTATGTGGTTTTGCCTCAAGGATTCAGCTCAATTACAGTGGCAAACAATTACGGTATAGTTGTTTAAGAAACAAACAACAACAACAAGAATGGCTTCTTTAAATGTTTTGCCATATTCCCTATTCTACCATTAAATTAATAGTAATAAACAAGAGCTTTAATTTAAATGTCTAGAAAAAGATGCATATTTTATAAACTCAAAAGTTTATAAAGACTTTGTGTGTGGCTGAGAGGTTAGTTGTTCTAATCTACATCCAGGTAACATGAGAGAGTTAAACATGATGTTTTTTCTTAATAAATCACTCAGAAATGTAAAGGAAACTAAGAAAAGCATTGTGAATCTGTCTTCATTACATGTTCATTAGAAGAGAGTTACACTTTGTCTGCTGGGGACCACATTAACCAATTTGTTTTCCTGGGGTCTGGGATCGTCTAGTTTATTTCACATACCCTAAAAGAGTGGAGAGCAACCAACAGTGATGCAAGTGCATTGCTTTTTTGTTATTTTTAAATTGGGCAATGTCTGGTGTTCAAGAAAAACTACAGTCTGGGGTCATACACAACACAGCCAACTGGAAGGACTAGTGCTCAGTAAGTTGGGTGATGACTTGGTGCCCCAGGCTCCCAAAGCTTGCACAACTTTTGGGAAGTAAAGACGATAAAAATGCTGCACAGCAGACAAGAGTCAGGGCAGTACCTTGTTGGGGGCAAGAGGTGGGGATGGCATAAGCAAAACTTGAGACATTTGCAACATGTGTGATGTTGAAATTACTCACTTGTAACCTACTCCTGAAAAGTTTCAAAAGGACTTCAGAAAACCAACTCACAGTGACCGAAAGAGGTTTTATGTTCCCTCCACAAAGACAGTGGGGTAAAGAAAAGAATAATAATGTGTACTCTTTCTCAGGAAGTCTGAAGAGTGGGGCATTCAACTTTGCCTCTTTCCAGAGCTAGTGTCTTCTGGGGTGTGTGTCAGAAGGAAAAGCACTTGTGTGTGTGTGTGTGTGTGTGTGTGTGTGTGTGTGTGTGTGTGTAAAAATGAGGCAGAAATGGAAGACACTAGAGTTTTAGGCACTGTGTGGAAAGAAATGCAGAACGCTGTCTGCTCTGGCGGCTCTATAAAGATATCAACCCAAGAGGAGACAGCTGAAAAGCACTTTTCCCAGCAGAGGTCTTCACAAGGCGCAGCAAAATCCCGCAGGGAATAGGGACAATTTGCATAACAATATGCTGTTGCTTATCAGGGGACCCAAAGGATAGGATCCCCTTAGAGAAAAATCCACAGTTCTGAGTCCAGCCCATTGTGGAGGAGAGCATTGGTGTTCAGTTTGTGGGGGAAGAGGAGGGAGTAACCCCCCTTCAGCATTACTTTGCACAGGAAATCAACAAGACCCTCAAGCTTCCTCTTCTCCCAAGCATTTGTTTTTCTATATTGGTGGTGGGTGGTGTCCTTTTTTTTTTCAACTTTGCTACAGGTCCTCATAGGCACTTCTCATACTCTCTCCTCCCCCTAATTTTTGTTTGTTTTGCTTTCATCTTTGGAGACCCACCTAACTGCAAAGTTTCCCCATTCCCTTTTAACTTCACTATCCTGACTTTTCACCCAGGCCAGTGATCTGGACTCATGCATGAGAAATTCAGTTCTCCATTTTGCAAACTTGGAAAGATTATCTTTATTCTTTCATGAAGATGAGTGGAGGGTCTATTCTCTGCTGATCTAGGGGACATCTATTTTGCCTGTCTTTTGAATTTGAAAGAGCCATGTCTGCGGGTGATATTTATTCCTGCTCTCTTTTTGGGGAAACCAGGTAGGGAGGCTGTTGAAGAAAGCTAAGGAAATCTAGAGAATGCAAAATTCTAATTCCACAAAATGCCAAATACTCAAGAAAAGCAAAATTTCATGCTCCAAAGTTGCTACCATTTATCAACAAGCAGTCTACCTGGTGCCAACACAAAGTTTTTTTGCCAAAGCACCTTGGCAAGAGCTGGATATAGAGGGCCCAAAACAGAAATGCACATGTTCTCCACTACAACTAAAGATGCAGTCACATTTGGCCATCTTACTAGAAATATGATGTTTAGAAATGAAGTGATATGAAAATTCTGCTCAATTCTCCAAGGTACTCAGTACACCTGGAGTCCCACATCATTTCTGGGTGTCACAATGTAACAAAGAACAAAGTTAACAATGACAAGTAATAAAGTTTCATTTAATACCTACTATAGATCCTGAATGATGGTAGATGTTTTCAAATACTATCACCATTTTAATTATGAGAAATCTGAGTCTTAACCACAGAGCCATGGCCCCACAGCAAGGTAAGTGGCTTATTTGGAATCTAAATTGACATCTGATTGACCTAATGTTCTAGCTCTTTGCTCTCGTGTATATTTAGCATAGAGTGGTCAAGATTTCAGAGGACTCAACTCAATGTCACAGGGAGAATATCTGACAGTTCACTTAGTCTGAAAGAGAGAAGCCTTGATGAGACAAAAAAGCTGTTTCTAAATATGTGAACTATTTGCGTTGTGGCTGAAGCAGCAGATCTATTCTTTAAAAGTCTGTAAGACAGAACAAGGACCAAAGATTGAACATTTCATCAAGCAGATTTCTGCTCAACAGAAGGAAAGAACACGCTAAAGTAAGATGAGCTATTTTATGAAATGGTGGGTTCCCCATCACTGCACATACATGTTCAAGACAAGACCAGATATCACTTGGCAGAAATACCAGGGAAGTGAGGGACTCATCAATCTGGTCATTAATTTCACTTCAAGTCACAGGAATCTAAGACCAGCAGAAGCTTGGGGAGTTTTAACCTCTGACATGCAGATGGCTACAAAAAACAGATTAAGATATCAGAATCAAATATCAGAGACTTCGAAAAAACAAGTTCTACAATTCTCCACAACCTTCTTCATTTTTATTAAATAATGTTTTAGACACATTTTGTCTTGGAAAAACGTCATTCAACTGCATTAACACAACTGTTGCTAATAGAAATAGTTACATAACAATAGTAATATACAGAACAATCAGAATAGGGGAGAAATAGCCAGAGAGTCCATCTTACATATGATCACATGTCTGTGGAGGCAGAAATTAAGTGTTCAACAAGTGGTCTTGTTTAAGTCATGGTAAATGATGTTCTGATTTTCTAAGGGGGCCAAGGATCTGAATTCCATCACCATAGATGTGAATGGTAAATGATGGAACCATAAAGTATTAGAATGGAGAACCTCGAATACAATCATGTCTTTAAACAGATTGCTTGGTGGACTTACTGAATGTCTGTACACTGGGGGTCAGGGGAGGAGACAGCGGTATTCATTAGTGGTTCATTAGTGGTAGAGTTGGGGCCACAAACTTCCTCAGACATTATTCCACGGCAATACACCAAATTCATCCTTTTATAACTAAACTTCAAGGAGTCACAAGACCTGAGCTTGGGAGAGTCAGAACCAATGAGATAAAAGCCTAGAAGAAGACAGAGAATCACCAGAGCAGGTGCAGAGGTACTCAGTGGAATTGCAGCTGTGGCTTTCCAAAACACAGAACCTTGGCTGAGAAAATTTTAAAAACGCTTCACCACTCAGCTCTGCTGCCAAAACAGACACTAAACAGCAGCCAGGACAGACATTCATCCCAAGACTTAAGACAAGATGCCCCTGTCTAACCAAATAGAAAGGTTAAGGTGTTTCCTGATTCACACGGTAGAATGGAAAGAAATAAGAAGACATTCACATCTGAATTTTAATTTTAAAAGCTGCTTAGCATACAATTCAGTCTTGTCAAGTGAACTGTCATGAGCTTCTAAAGAACTATATAATTCATTCCTCAGCCACCCCCCAGTGTACAGACATAGGCATTTACTCCACAGGATACATGAAGTAGATGAAACAGTAATCTAATTTCATCTTCAATCATACTTCACTTTTCTGTGTGTAAATTTTAAGGAAATATTAGTTAATCAGAGCCCTGCTATCTAGCACTAATTCAAACACAATGGATACGTGCTAAGCTATCAGACGTGCCAAGCACCATTCCTGGGTACAGGCTAGAAGTCTTCCAGAGCACATTCTCTTCAGACAACAAAACAAGCCAATATTCTGGCTTTATTGAGAAATGTAGCTTGTCCAAGGACTCTTCTATCGAGAATAACACTGGTTTCCTACGTTCCTGTGAACGTTAATCTATAAGCTCCTCTGTGGTTTACAACAACCTCTCTGAGCCTTCAAAGCCTTCACTCATTAATGACGGTCAATTTCACCCCTGGCACTGTCTTACTATGGGGGAAAGGGGACTCCTGCACTTTTAGAAAAATAATTTCACCAATACGAGTGGAGCCTCAGTAAGAAAGAAAAGAAAATTGAGTACCACCCTATTTAGTTAGTAGAACTTTCACTGTCTAAAAACAAAGATAGCTAAATCGCACAAAAATATATGCCTTCATCCCACCATCATATCAGTTTCTCTTTCTGCCCATTACTCAACTTTATCTTTGGCTCTACTAAATCCCCAGCTCTCTGGAATGTTTCATCACTGCACTGACATGATAATAGTGTCCTCCAACCTTCAACTATTCATAAAAGCACTTTTATATTTTTTGGCATTTTTACGTATTACTTATAACAGTATTTAATATTTTATGGATATTGATTCACCAGTTTAGTTGTAAATGACACTTTTCATTACCATTATGAATGAAAACAAGTGCCACTTGTCTTAGATAAAAGCAAGTAATACAAATAAAAGTCGATGAAAACAAAGTCAAAAAAATTAGCAAACTTTGGCTAGATACTGTTTCCTGCCGAAATGTGTTTATTAAAAAGGGAGATGAAGCAAGTGTGAGAGAAGTGTTAAAGACAGATTAGCACCAAACTGAAAACTTGGCCTAGTTAGAAGGACTAAAGGACATTTTACATGGAATTATTTCCTCCTTACCTGATTTAGTGTTATTTAAAGCTACATTTGGGTACTACTTAAAAATCATCTGGCTGCCAGCTTAAAATGAGCCCCTGAACCAGCAGCAGCATGCAGGTATACATGAGAAATACTGAGTTGGCTGATACAGGTGTGGGCAAATGCACATCGCACATAAGGGAGGGCAACCTGTGTGATGGAAAGAAGGCTAGAGGGAAAAGATTGATCAGTTGTAGGAGAGGAGATGGAGGAAGGTTTGCTAAATGATTTGTATAGAGTTGGAAGTTCCTAAACCAGCAGAAAATTCATGAGTTTCCGCTGGTGCAGGAGAGAACAAAAATATATCAGCAGTAGGTTATGAGCTGCCATGAATTTTTCTATCTATTTTTCTCTTTACACATGGAAAATGATAGTGAAATACTAGAAAAGTAGGCTCTGTGGTGAATCTGGCTTTTGATACTGATTAACATTAGCATGTACTTTTGAAACTAAACAACTCAAAGAAAGAGAGAGAGAAGAGATAGGACCACTGTGTCTTCGCATCCTAGAATAAATTTCAAAACTGTATGATGTATGTGGAATAGAGATCAAGTTGGCAGAAAAGGGAAAGCAGCATTAGGAAGGTAAAATAAATAGGTGCAGAGAAACTGTCATACAACCGAATTGAGACTCGGTATTTAATTAGGGACAGCAAGCTTGAAAACCTCCTTGTAAATGTCTACCCAAACCAACCACGTGTTGGTTAACATGGAAACATACAAACTGATCAATAGTACAAAACAAAAGGGCTCAGGTATGCATGTAGAGTCATACATCATTTCAATAAATTATGCTGTGTGTAAAGACAGGTTGTTTTAGAACAATCATTCTGGGATCAAGAGCTAAATCATTTCAGCCACATCTTGATTTCTGCAAAACTCGTCAGGAATTATGAGGCTTAACAGCATCCTGACAATTAGCATATTATAAATACAAAAATGATATATTAAAGGGAGAGGAGGAAAAAAAAGGCTAGCGTTTTACACCTACAGTAATATAATTCCACTACTTAATGCAAAGTAACAGGCCTCAGAGTGTTTGGGATCCTCTCGCATGGTGTTATCTTCTCTATCAGTAAATGAGACTATGTGAACAGTACAACCTATAAATAATTCAAGGCCTGAGATGGCAATTATAGAACCATGCACAACTAGCATGAATATTTTATGAAGGCTAAAACAGCCCTCAGAATGAATCATGGAGAGATGAACACACACACACACGAGGCAGTTTTGGCCAAACTGTATTCCAAGAAAAGGCTTCTCTTTGATCCCTGGCACACCTTTATTTTACAGAAACAGTGCCCATAGTTATATATTTTTCCTTTCTCAAATTTATTTCTTAAAATCCAAACACAGAAGAATGAAGGAGCAGACTTGTCAATAGGGCAGAAGAGCTTGAAATAGAGGAAGGACAAGCCATTTTTAAACTGAACTTGTGCAGGGAATTCTGAGTGATTTTTTTTTTAACCTCTTCAAATGGACTCAACAAAAAGTATAGAATTCCAAGACATCAAAACTGAAACTGAAACCATCATCACTTCTTTGTGACTCAAGCAAGAACACAGCCTACTCAAAAACTTCCCTGGTATAAATAAGCTTTTATTTCTAATTATTCCTTGAGGACTACCTATAATCCCCGCTCTCACTACATTTATAAGACAAAACAAATATTACCAAGCCATAAGCCTAAGCAAACAAAGTACTATATTTAAAGAAGCAGCCCAGATGTCACACTTTACTAGGAAATGAGCAAAACCACAAGTCCTGTGCTGCTTCTATAACCAAAGGATGTACACAGCTAAAAAAATGAAATCATAAGAATTCATGTCCTGATTTCTCTTTGCAACATATTTTTACTATTTGAATAAGAATTAATATTCATTTGGATGTTGCAAAGATTAGTGTTCATCTTTTTCACCCATCTCTTATTTACACATACCCAGATAATACCCTTGTGGTTAGAGAAATACTAGTGCCTTCCTCAAGTCAGTTTTACATAATCCACTTTCTTAATCACAACCTAAAACTTTTCAGGCTTTTCCCAGTTCCTTCCCACAAGATTTCTAGATTTACGAATACTTCTGGTATGAACGTGGACCTTTTCCACCCGATTACAACAAAAAGAATGGACCTGGAGAACTCTAGGACCTTTCTATAGAAAGAACCTTAGAGATCATCTGGTCCAACTCCTTCATTTGCAGATGCGAAAAGTTGAGTGGAAAAGAAATGTGCTAGAGCATCTTCAGTATCACACAACTAGTTGAGACAGAAGGACCAATAATAATATAAGATGGAATAACATTAGCAACAATAAGAATCAGTAACAACTTCAGATATTTACAGAGAGCTCATAATAAGGCAGGTACTGTCTCCTTTAGCCTCTCAAAACAAAGGGTAGGTGGCATTACTATCCCCATTTAAAGAGAAGGAAACAGGCTTCAAGAGATTAACAGTATCTTCCATCCCCAATCCCATGACCCTTCCCATGGAACATACTCTTCAGCAAACTACATCCCCATTCTCTCATTAAGCTTCAGCTACAAAAATCTTTAGGGCATAGAACCGCTGATTTTTACCGGAGACTTCCTAGCTGTGAGATACAATGTCTTCTATCTTACTTTACCTGCTACTTTGCAGGAACTCTGAGGGCAAAGAAAAAGAGGCAATTCCTACAACCTGCACCATAAGAACATCAAGAAAAACAATACCTTTCCACAAAATGTTTGGCATTCCCCTATTATTGAGTTTTCAAGTTATGAGCCACTGCTCCACTGGGTGTGTCCCTCGTGTTGGACTTGAGGCATAAAAATACCCTGAGAATATATAAAGCCCAAAGCAACAAATTGAGACACCGCCCACCACAGCCGTCGATGGGCAGGGTACTGTTGGGTTTTAATAGCCCTCTTTGGATTTTATTAACACAAAGAAAATAAAAATAGTATAATTCTCCCTCTCTCCCTGCTCATGCCTGGTTCTGGGTTTTAGTATCAGGAGTATAAAACACGCAGGTGTTTACACACTAGTGCACTAATCCACTATAAAAAGAATGATTCTGTTTGCTATTTTCTTTTAGGTGCTCACTCCAAAATATGTCTGGCTCTAGACCACTGTTCAGAGAAATACCCCGTTATGTTGTAAGAGTGTACGGAATTAAGTAAACTATTGCCTTTTGGCATGTACTTCCTTTAAACCGCCCCCTCTGCTGTCTCCTTTTCCCCTGCACCCAGATTTCACTTCAGAGCCTCCATCCTATATTTCCCAATCCAAGCCTGCAAAGATGTTCTGAAAAGGAAACCCAAGTAACTGACTGAACACCACTCTCTGGACCCTTGCCTCTTTTCTTCCTATAGCCTCTCGGCAGCTGGGGTGTCATTTATTATTTACATGCACCTGAATGGGTTAATCTTTTCTTTTCCTTATTTTGACAACCGTGTTTATCTTTTGAAAAGGCTAGCGGAGGCGCAGTGTGGCATTGCAGTGCTAACTGCTAACACATGGGCTGTGCTGCATCTCGGCAAAAATGTCTTTCATACTTGTACAGGCACCTCCGCCAAGATCAACACCATGAGTTTGATTTTCTTCATCATGAATTGACAGCTTATTTATCTCCATGGAAGAACTTTTTAAGGCCTTTAGTCGCCCAGGCAACTTAGGAGGCATTTAGCTGACTATTGAGAAATATTATTATAGCTTTGTAAGAAATAAAGACTAAATTATTTCATTCCAATTAGGCTGTTCTTCCTTTAAAGGGACATTTGGGTGACCCTGCTATGATTATCGAACACTACAAACCCATGTGCACACACACACCTTTTAACTGACATTTAATTTCGAAGCCCTTCTTAGACCTAATTCTAGGCTGCATGTACAAAGTTTGGTGACAATGCACTCTTTGCATGGATCCCCTTTCCAATAATGTTCAGGAAGCCTCATCAGAATAATTAGGAAAGAAGTCATTTTGGTTTGTCATATCTTGCTCTGGAAATAATAACTTCTGATGCCAGTGAAACCAGCAAGAAATAGAAGTCAAATGCCAACCCCTGAGTCACGATGGGAAAGAACATGACCCCATGTGGCTGCTATATGGAACCAAAACCAAGTGCAACTCTGTCAGGCTCTCCCTTCCAGAGGGAGCTTGCTGCTGCTCCTGGAAGAAGTTGAAATAAATTTGCAAGCAGAAAACAACCCAGAAAATACTAACAAATTGAGTACTCAAATGCAGAATCCAAAAAGCATTTTCACTAGTAATAAATCACCTGCAATTTTCCAACTAAAAGCAGGAGAATATTGATCTGCTATCGTGTGGGGACAGATCTGTATGTATAACTATCAGCAAAAAGAAACAAACAAAAACCTGTGCATGAGCAATTGACATGGGGAGAGAGAAGGACAAGAGAGCAAGGTTTATTGGATAGATGGCAGTGATCTCTGACTACAGAGTCTCCTGAGCCTTAGCTGGTGCCCAATTCTCTAAGAGAATATCTCCAATTAAGACACTAAGTTTCTGGTGTTATGACTTCCACATGACAATAGCAACAAGAGAAAATATTTACTGCATCCTTACTGTGAGCATATGTACAGCTACATATGCTTTACCTCATCTCAACTCATTATCTCATCTCATCCCCATGACAACCCTATAATGTAGGTGTATACTATTATTGCCTTCATTTTTCAATGAGGAAATTAAAGCTCAGACAAGTTAAATAATTTGCTCAAGAGCATCCATTTCTACTATTAGCCAGCTTAAATTTCCTTCCTATACTCCAAAAATTCAATAAATGGAAAAAAAACATAGATTACCATCATTCCAAATCTGAAACTAAAATTTGCATTGTTTTCTGTTCTGTCTATAGTCCATGATTCACTCTGTTCGGATTCCTACCATCCATTCTGCCTTGTTATGATCAGCTATGTCCCTTCTATTGCCGGAATGTTTTATGTGTAAATGTCTGACTAGGATGGTTGATCTGTACAGTTATGAAACCTGGCACTTAATCAACATCAATGGTCATAATGGTGAACATATAAACTGAAGGCACCCCATGAGCCTACAATGTTCAGTCTTCCATAGCATTTGTAAGCACACACACCCAAGGGAGAGTGGCATGCATCAAGTTGAGCTTGGGAAAGAAGCTGTTCCCGAGAGAGAGAGGCGAGTTCAAGTGGAAACACCCTTTGGTACTTCTACCTGAGTGTTAATGAATGGGAGAAAAGACAGTCACAGAGCAAATATTACAGAGACCCAATGGGAAGAAACTTAGGTAGCAAAGTACATGACATGAAAGGCAAGGCTGAGAAAAATAAAATCATGTTCAAAAGTCACAGGAAGTTTGACTTTATTAATGAAGAGAGAAAAAAAATACTGAGAGGCAGACAGTCTAGCACTTGATCAGCCCCAGTGTTTCTACAATGAGTTGTGAATGTGAATAATTCCTAAGGTCTCAATAAGACTGTGAAACACTTGAGGGCAAAGACAGGGCCACACGCCTTCTTCTCTCTCTCTCTCTCTCTTCTGAACCAGGCTTCCTGGAACATTAGGGCAGGAAGGGCAGTTGGAGATTTCACAGTCTGATCACCTCACTTCACACACACACGAAGCTATGGGGGTGCAGGCAGGTTCAGTGACCAGCCCAAATCACACAGCCCACTAGTGGCAGGAAGCTCAGTCACCAGCAAGAATCCATGCCTATTGACTCCTTACCCTGAACATTTTTCAAACTGCCCAGCTGCCTCTTTTAGGGGGCTCTTGATAAACACTGCCAAGCTCTGGGGGGTCTGAGAAAGGAAAGGAGGGAGGGTCTGATGTACCTCGGGACTACTGACGAGCTACATCATGCTGTCCCCCGTCGTCCAAAACTTTCTCAAAAGGGTTTCATGCAAGTGAAACAGCAGCTTTAGAAAAATGGGTAAGGATACAGTGAAAGCTCAAAGTTAATGATTTTTAAATGAGGAGAGCTAGATGGAAATGCAGAGGAAAGAAAAGCTTGAAGGATTTATTATCAATCTGACCATAAAGATGATTAGGTAAGATGAAAGATGTATTGTATGTATATATACACACTTGTATATTGCCACACTTGCATGCCCAGCACTGTATTAACGTATGTACATATTTGTTCAACAGAATCCTTCAAAGTACTCTCTCTTAGAGTCATTTTCAGACATTTCTCAAACATGATGCAGATCAAAATGCAATATACAAAGTCAGGTAATGTCCCCAGCATCAAATTAAAATAGCTAACTGGCCAACAGATGGCAGCTAAAGCAAATCACTGCCGATTTAAATAAGAACGGCACTGGGTTCAGTTGCGCACATTTTTCTAGACCGAAGTTGACTGCTAAATGAAAACAACTTCAGAGCCCAGTTGTTTGTAGTACGATGGGGAAATTACAAAAATCAAAAATGCCTCCTTTGTTCCTGGAACCTGGGGTGATTCACAAGCACGGACATCCCCAGGTCTTCTCATTTTAAATCACTAAAGGTGGACATGTCATTCACCCAGGAGGTTATTGATTAAAATAAAGAACAGGAATGTTTTCTGCATGAACCTCACTTCTGCTGGCAATGCTGTATCGTTTAGATACTGAAAGGAAAGAAGGGGGGGACAGCAGAGAGAGGAAGGGGGCACTCACAGACTGGGGAATAAATAACACAAAGAAGCTTTCTGGCCTGAGGACAGAGGCAGAGGTTGGCATTATTTTACATTAGAAACACTTCGTATTCAAAACGGTAATTGATAGCAGTGAAGTGTTGGGGAAAAGAGCCACTTGCGTGCAGGCAGCCTGCCCTGCCAATCAAACTCAAGCTTTCTTTGAATGAATAAAAGCTTCATGGCACTATTATGCTGATACAGTCAGACAGGACTAAAGTAGCCTGTTTGTCAAGTTTATGTGCACTGCCCCAAGCTACTTAGATTCTGACGCTTAAATAATTCCCTCAAAATCGGCCACGATTTTGGATACAGTTTTCTTTTTTATCAGCAGAGTATAAATCTTACCTTGGAGTTGCCCCCCACTGGCCAAAGATTGGGGAGGAGGACACAGGTCCCCCTCATTTGAGGACTAAGAGAGCATTTGGCTGCCTTTTGTTTAGAATCTGCGGCGCTGGAGCGTTCCTCACAGTCTGTGTGTGCTGCGGGCTGTCTGAAGCCTGCAGACATTTGCCAGATTCTGTATTCCCAGCTCTACAGGAAGTCAGTGCAGAGAAGTCTCTCCATCGCCTTCCTTGTCATCAGGGATTTGGGGTAAATAGCACCAAACCTTGCCTGCTACTAACTGATCAAGGAAAACTGAAGGGCCTGGGGGATTTTTCCTTCCTAGGTCCCAATCCTCTGCCTCCAGTGCCATGGCAGGGCTCTGGGCACTGGAAGGATTGGAAGGTTCCAGTGCCCCTGTACCAGCAATGCGGGAAGCCTGAGGAAGGTCTCTAGACACTGAGGGCATCAGGGGCTCAGGAAAGCTGATAAGGAATCTGTCCCCACTGCCTGCATAGCCTATGTGCCTCTGCCTTCCCAGTTGCCTCTGCTTAAAAATGCATATGACAAAACTGCTTTGTATTTGCAAAGAAGGACTCGTGGGTAACAATGAACAGCAATTGGACTGGAAATAGATTTATCAGGCTTCAAGGATTATTGTTTGCTGAGAGATGGTACACACATTACTATTTCACAGTTCAGCTATGACATTATTAACCTACTGTGCAAGGATTTTATTGCCAGATTGGTCCATTTATCAAAAATAAGAGAAACTCAAAACCCCATAAGGAAGTTAACATTTCAGGCAGCCTTGGCTTTCACTTAACACCATTAATCTATCTATTTACACAAGAGCAAGAAATGTTCATTTAGTAACGTGTCTCTCCGTTTGGTATAAAAGCTGCAAGATGGTACTGAATGCAAGCGGGAGAATGTCATCCTCATTGTCACAGGAAAAATGAGTGTTTTCTCCTTAAAATGAGTTGGAGTCCCCAGAGCCTGCCACATCTTCTGGGCTGCCAGGTGTTAGAAACTTGGTGCTCTACCAGTAAAGAGCTAAATCCAAGTTTTGGAACATTTAAAATGCTCAAGCTGGAAAGAGAGATGTGGAGAAAGGTGGACACCCCTAATTTTAGATTTTGTGACAATATACAAAACTAAAATATACCAAGTTGCTTCAACGAAAAAAATTCTTATCCAACCTTATCACAATGAACCATTATAATAATAAAAAAAAAAAGGACAAAAAAGTGATGGCAAGCAACTCAATAATTCACAGAGATGAAACTGACTTTGGACTACGAAGTTAGTGGTCTTCTGACATATCTTCTCCAATAGGAGGTTTCACTAACACAGAGATATTCATGGAGCAACACACACGGTCATGTCACACATCATGGAGTACTCAGCGCTACATATACACCACAAGATATCACATAGCCTTGCCATCCATGTATGAATCTGTATGATGGTGTTAGAAATGTACTTCTCTGTGGGTAAAGACACAGGCCTTGGGAAAAAAAAAAAAGGAGTGGGCAAAATGACTCTGTTTCCATTCTTCAATCTCTTCTGTTTTCTCCTTCATTCTTTTTGTTTTATTATCTCTTTATGGAGGAGAAGACAATTGACAAGCTCATAAAAAATGCCTGCAACCACTAACATTGATCCTATCAATCTATTTTTCTTCAAAAAATGTAACGTTGGAAAAAGTAAAGGGAGGCCATAACAAAATAGAGGGACACTCATTTACGGTAGGTACATACGTATGTATGTATATATGTGTAAATATGTACATACATGCATATATTCTCCTTTCATATATACACACACAAATCAACCTTGAATGTTCATTGGAAAGACTAATGCTGAAGCGCCATTTTTTTGGCCTCCTGATGCAAAGAGCTGACTCATTGGAAAAGACCCTCATGTTGGGAAAGATTGAAGGCAAAAAGGAGAAGGGGCAGCAGAGGATGAGATGGTTAGACAGCATCACCAACGGAATGGACATGAATCTGAGCAGATTCTGGGAGTAGTGAAGGATAGGGGAGCCTGGTGTGCTGCCATCCATGGGGTCATAAAGAGTTGGAAATGACTTAGTGACTGAACAATAACAATAATATCCTCCCTCCACTTTTATAACACACACACACATCAGTGTAGAGAAACATGACCAAGCCATGTGGATAGTTAAAAAATATTCAGCAAGCCGTACGGAGCCCCTCCTATAGAAAAGATTCTGCATTTGGCTGAGTGATATGTACTCTATAAATGGTAGCCTTGAATCAGTACTAGGAACTGTGTCCAGTATTTTAAAAAATTACTGCATTCATCCTCACAACAATCCCACAAGAGTAATTAGCCCCATTTTACAAATGAGGATGATAAGGCTTGAAAGGGTAATGTTTGCTCAAGTAACACAGCCAATAAGTTGCAGAAGCTGAGCTCTGCCTACCTCTAAAACCTGGTCACCCGTGTGGCACTGTTTAAGGAACCAGAGAGGACACTGCAATAAAGATGTGGGCCCTGTCCTGGAGGAGCCCACAGCCCAGCAGAAAAGCCACACACAGTGAATTATCAAGGCAGAAACCAACCAGCTTCATCTCAGTAGGGTGAGAAGTTAGGCGGAGTGTGGTGAGCTCAGCACTGACTGGGAGAAGCGGGGTCTTCCTGGAGGCTGTGTGCTCCAGCATACACACATATTCCTCCATCACCTAGGACAAATCTGCCATGCAGGTACACACATGCCCTGTGCCTTTTAAGGTTTCTGGTACAATAGTGTTATTCGTTCAAGTTTTCTCCCCTGAAAGCTTAAGTCACTGCTCTAGTATTTTCAGAAGCATTTGGTTCATGGACTAGAGTAGTTGCAGTGATTCTGAATCAAGTCTCATTCATTTCAATTATTATGAGTCAACCAAGTCATTCAGTAAATGAAGTGACCTCCACATATGGGGCTCATCAAGCTGGCGGGTAGTGATCATCTTGGGTGTGTGAGGGGAGAAGATCAGCTAATAACACCCAGGCTCCAGGGCGGGTTGGAAGAGCAGAACTGACACACAGTATTTACTATCAACATGCTATCGGAGGTTTATTGAGCACCTGTTACTGGCCAGACACTCAGATAGCATTTTGCCCACATCTGCTCATAAAGTCCTTCTACCTCCTCTGTGGCCATCCACTGGCTCCTCTACAGACAAGGAAACAAGGTCCGTGAAGTCTGGGCAAGTCCCTTACATGCCTCACTGCTGAGTGGCAGCACTGGGACTCAAACCCAGGTGTGCCACACTCCAGAGTCCACGTTCTTAATCATTATTCTCTGCTGCCATGAGGTTCTATACCTTTTTCTATTTTCTCTCCCTAGCATAGTCAAATCTCAGCAAATGTGTGATTGAATCTAGGGGGTCTACCATGCAAAGTACCTACTGATGTACTTCTCCACCTGTGCCCTCCCCGTGACTCCCCAGCCCCCACTCCATGCACAGTTTGAAGGAACTTGTTCTAAGGCAGGAGGAAGAAAGGAAACAGACCTAGGAAGCTGGCCTGGCTGCAATGCTCAGTATGAATGGAAAAGTGTGCTGCTACCTGTGTCCAACTCTCTCGTCCTAATCCTTAAATGGAACCCATCAACCCCCCCCTTCAGATTATCTTCAAGGATAGAGCTCTTATCTATGCAGCCTCTTAGAAGAAAAGTCACAATTTGAGGTATTTCTGTCACCAGCATGTGGCACTGGAAAAGCAGTAGGGGCCAGTAGCTAAACTATACATTTCAGAAACCCAACAGAATGTGTTACATTGGCAAATCAAGTGCTGGTCTGAAGCCAGACACTCTGTGTCTTCCAGCAATACTCATCAATAACTGACAAATTCCATGCTATTTCTGAAGTATAACATTCTAAGTTAGATGGATGGGCATTTGCTTTGCATTGGACCTTTCAAGTCGAAAAAATTTACAAACACATTCCCCAGAATCAAGCATTTCTATTCGCATTTGGGGATAAAGGAGGGTGTTTGCCATGGGGAACTCTCCAATCCCAGAGCCTATATATATATATATGAAACTGAATTCAAGTAAATGATGTTTCTGTTTCTCTTTCATAATAAAAAAGATTTAACCCTCACCCAACATCTTTATAAGGTAGCACTGCTTAACCACTAGGGGATTAAATAGAGCCACTTTGGGAAAATGAACATTTGTTTGAATTCCAAAATATAGAGAGGATGGAATATTTTTTTACAAAAGAAGACTTTACATTTCAGAAGGATACACTATCAATAAAGAAACCTAGATTTTTCAAAGATCTCAATTTCAAATAGTCAGGCTCTTTCTGGTACACTGGCTGGCAAAAACAAGCTGGTACTTAATAAACATTTTTTCAATGATTAATCAAATGAATGTCTTCTGTTCTAATAACTTTTTTTATTTATAAGACCACAGGTTCCCATTTTGATACGATCACTATGACCAACAAAATTAGTAGGTACATGGATTTCTGCTAAGTGATAATGGTCAAGCCAAAGTATGGCCTTCATCAATTATGTACAAATCAAAATTTCCCATGGTTTAATTTCCCTAGATTAAAAAAAAATAAGTTTCAATTTATACATAATTCCTTCAGAACCAGCCATTGTACCTGTTAAAGTATACCTGTAATGTTGTAGAATCAGTGAGCTTTACGCTCAGGCTCATCTCTGGAATGTCCTGTTGATCAGAAGTGGTTTTAACCTAATTTTCATATGTCATAACTTAGATCACGATCCTTATAAATTTTTCAAGACAACTCTGAAGAAAGCTTATGGGGAAATTACCACTTTGAATAATCACTTTCATGGTCAGATTCTACCAGCATCCCAACCAGCTCTTCTGTGGTCAGAAGCACCTTTTATACTCCTCCCTTGACTTTCACTCTAACCTAGCAGTCTAGAAGTGATTTTCACTCTATTTTATATCACCTAGTGGGATTCACTTCTGTGGAAGACCGAGTTAACGCAACAATATATCTAAAACTTTTCAAATTTATGATTCAAAGGGGAAGAACAGTCTCACCTTGAGCTTTAAAAAGTTTGTTAATGAATTTCCAAGGTTCAAAGTGAATAATTATTTCTGTTTTGCCTCAGTATGAATTCAAATGATTGAATCTTACTACCAGGTTCTCTATTTCCAGAGGAAAAGGAAGAAAGAATGACTTCTCCACTTAAATGTCTAAATCAGACTGCATGGAAGGGTTCTAGTCAGTGAGGGTTCAGCAGAAGTCACATCCTTTTGTCCTCAAAACCTTACAAATTATTTATTTGATCCAAAAGAGAGCCACAAAAGGCAACACATATTGACAATTACTGCTTCGGAGTTTTGTTTTCCCATTTTTCTCTCTTGTTGAAGAAATAAAAGAGGCTCTTAAAATTTGCTTTTCCCTTCTTCAGTGTATGGGTGCATGTCGTGTATGTAGAGCGTGGAATCGATGTCTGAGTTGAAATCGAAATACCATAGTATTGACTATGGCTCACATGTATCATGGCAAAGAAAATGTAAGTGGGCCTATTTGTTCTCAGAAAAAGCTCTGCACATTCCTAAGGGGCAAAACCGTCCCCCATGTGTGGAGCCACGAAGCTGCCTAACTTCAGACAGCACCCACAGCCCATGGGCTACGGCTGTTCAGTGAGTTGACTGAACACATTTTCTACGACTCAATTTAAAGTCTGTACCTCCACAGGTCCCAGTAAAAATAGACAAATTATATTAAAGACCATGGAACTGGTACTGACACGTTTTTGAACAGAAAAGTTTGCAGCTGGGGGAAAAATGGTAATCAAAAAGGTTTAACTTCCATTTGTACGGGAATTTGCTTCAGTGTATTTCCACTAGCTCTCCCTCACCTCTCCCACTATCAAACTCTCCTCACCCACCCAGGAATACTCACCACCACTTCTACCTGTGGACCTAAGATTCTCTTCCTCCTTCTTCCTCTCCGCCTTCACACCATATTTTCCTCCTGCTGCTCTACCCTTTCTAGATGTGTTCTTCTTCTAACCAACATGAGTAAAATTTTCTTTTTTCTATTTCTCCCAACCAACATGTTGAGTAATTCTCTTCCGTTGTTGCCCTCATCTCACCAACATCACAAGTCATCAAATTTCCAATGACCGTGTTAGAGCTTTGCTCCAACTGTACCTCACTGAGCAAGATCTGATCACATTTACTATCAAAGCCTACCCTGATTTCCCAGGACCTTGAACCTCATCTTTTAGAAGCTGATTAGCATCCTGCAATGTTAATTCAAACAGTTAATACAATATGCCTGGCTGTCCGTGGAAGCCATTCAATAAATACTTGCTGAATGAACCACTAGTAACCAAATCAATAGATGGGTAGAGGGGAGATTGTACAAGCAGAAAATGGCTAAAAGGACTCTGAAAAATTCTGATAAAGATAATATTTAAGCTTAGCTTTTCAGTTAAAACAGTTGAAGGTATTCACATGATCATTCTATTTTGATTTGAAGGTTAAAATTTGTAAGTGAATTTGTTCAAGTCTATACTAACTACTATAGTTGCTCTATTGCCTAATGTTGTATACTGGAACTGGGGAACTAATCCTCAAAAATGTTGGCAAAGATGAGTAGAAAGCTTTAGAATAAATGCATCTAAGGCAATTATGATGCTGAGCCAAGAAAATAAAATTTTAACGTCTGCTATCCCTAATTCATTAGGGATAGTAGGCGACCAACGATTCCTAGAGTTTAGAACTGAAAGCCTCATTAATTACTTGTCAAACACTCCCATTTTGCAGATTCAAAGTGCCTACAGATAAAAGGGATTTATGAAAAGACACCGAATGAGCTAACGGCACAGCCAAAAATCTTGGCCTTCTCTACTCACTTTTTCTCCTCTTCTTCTCCTGTTAACTGGATACAATAATTTTCACAGTTCTAACCCCCTAGATTGTTGTGAGAATGAGAAGAATAGAAATACATATGCTAGATGCAAAAGAACATTGCAAAGCAAAAACTTTCACACAAGGAATATTATATGGGATCAAGCAATATCAGATTTTTCCCTAAATGATGTACTTATATAATTTTTGAGTTGTTTAATCCCTGTTGTTCAGGCCACAAGGCCTTTACTCTATGTAAAATTATGCTTTTTCTACAATGAAAGTCAAAGATTGTCTCCATTTGCTCATTCATTTAAAAGCCCTTATCCCGTATGTGACACCAAAACAGTCACCAGCCACTTCTTTGTGCTTTTCAGAACCATGTAAACTTCCCAACAAGCCCCTGTTAGTTTTTTATTCTTCTTTTCTAAAAACAGAGGAAAACAGCTACCAAATAAGCTTTCAATACCACTCCTGAGCGTATATCTGGAGAAAATCATGGTCTGAAAATATATATGCACCTCAATGTTAACTGCAGCACTGTTTATAATAGGCAAGACACAGAAGCAACCTAAATGTCCATTGACAGAGGAATGGATAAAGAAGATGTGGTACATATATATAATGGCATATTACTCAGCCATTAAAAAGACTGAAATAATGCCATTTGCAGCAACACAGATGGACCTAGAGATTGGTCATACTCTATGTCCATACCAAATGAAGTCAGAGAGAGAAAGAGAAATGTCACATGATATCATTTATATGTGGAATCTAAAAAAATGATACAAATGAACTTTTTTATGAAACAGAAACAAACTCACAGACCGAAAGAACTAATTCATGGTTACCGGGGGTGAAGGGTGGGAGGGAAGGATAGTTAGGGAGTTTAGGATGGACAAGTACACGCTGCTGTATTTAAAATGGATAACCAACAAGGACCTACTGTATAGCACAGAGAATACTGCTCAATACTATGCAACAACTTAAATGAGAAAGAATCTGAAAAAGAATAGATACATGTATAACTGAATCAGTTTGCTGTACACCTGAAACTAACACAACATTGTTAACCAATTATGCTCCAATACAAAATAAAAACTTATATAAAATAGAGACACAGGCCTTTTTCCTGTCTAAGCTTGGGACTTCTACAGCATTATCTTACATACCTCAGTTACTTCTTTCTCATTGTTACAAATAGAGACCAGAACTGAAAGCAGCATTATATTAATAGCAATTTCCTCCAGGTTACTGTCTTCAATATTTCTATTTATACTTTTCATTTTGTCTGCTGCCCTTGTTTTTAGTCCCTCCTCCTGCCCCCACCACCCTGCTGTTGAGCCTGGTGTCAAACAGATATGAGTTTTATACTCCAGTTTTATAAAATAGCATGAGATTATGCTATTTTCTCTTGACTCAGGGATGGATCACTGTTGAAGGTGTAGGTTTTCTATTTAACATTTTTAAATAAAACTTAACAAGCTTTGATGGCATGAGTTCTGCCCTCCTTTTAGCCAAGTCCTCAAGACATGATTTACTGCCACTTAGCGTCACTGCTCTTCCTCTGCATCCTGGCTTCGTCTCTCTCTCATTATAGGCATTCAAAGGGCTGCTATTCGCTTTCCTCCCCCTGACTGAAATGTTAAAAGACAAATACCTCGACTTTGGAGAACAAGACAGATTTTCTATCCATTCAGGAAGGTAATCCACAAAACGAACTAGTACATTAGAGTCTCTTTTCCACCAAAGAATCACAAACTACTCTAAAGTAAGGGGCATTAACCCTCATCATTTCCCACTGTTCACACGCAGTTTTGGGTTTGTGCTTGTCTTTGTTTGAGGACAACAATGGTTTCTGATTTGGGGGGAGTAAAGGGGCATTTTTTAAACCCTGTGTTTCCCTCTTGCCACTGCTTTATTTTGGCTTTTAAGATCCCATTCCTGTCTTTCGCCAGCTTCTGAAGGTAGAAAACTGAGTGTGATAAAAATTATTTCAATAGGAATTACCTCCCTGTAACTGTGGGAAGGAGCTCATCCTTCTCCTGTAGGAGCAAAATCCTCTTCCTTTCTTGTGATACATATGTGTGTATTTTCCCCCTAATGCTTATTCTCTGCAAACAAAAAATAAATCTCTCCAGCAGCTCTCCTTTGTTACTTTTAATTTGGAATTGAAGTAGACTCAGTGCTAAAGCCTTGCCACTGTCAGAGCCACCACTTCGCCAAGTCTCATCTTTGAGCTATCTTTTTCTCTGGTAGTTTTCCTTCTTAGGGTCAGTGAAATTGTGCCTTTGTCTGTGTTTGTATATACATGCGCTTATCTCTGTGTGTCCATGTATGAATACACATGTGTATATGTGTATCTGCATATGTGCGTTTCTGTGTTTGCTTGTATACACTGTACATTTGCTTTTATACAGTAATTTGCTATTCTTGGCTCAGTCAATTCTCCTTGGAAATGTCTTAAATATTCAACTCTCTGTTACTCTATAGGTTTTCAATTTTTATGGACTAGGAATATTTGAGGGGATATTATTTTTCATTCTTCTCATCTCGCTGAAAAACAAATGAAGCAAAGGGCAGTATGGACTTTATTTTTATCTATATTTAAATATGTTTATTTATTCATGTGTATTTTTGCCAACTGGTTACCATTCAATCAAAAGCTCCCTGTTGTGTATATATGTCAACACAACCTTTACTGATTTTATTCACAATTACTATGAATGTGCAACATACCAGGGAAAAGTATCTTCCAAAGATCTCTCCCCTTCATTTTATTCCCACACACACAAACACGTACAGTTCTTCCCGATACATTTAATATTCTGTTCAACAATATATCATTCTTCCACCTACATACCATCCTATTCAGTATGAGTGATATATATTATTTTCTTATTTCATAGTTAAGAAGGAAAAAAGTTAGGGCGGGAGGGTCAACAAACCTCTCAAAATTTGGCCAAGGTTAGAATCTGTTTCTCTGGTGCATAAACAAGCTGTCAAAATTCCCCATATTGATCAGAGCTTATGATATGATTTTTCCCAATATCATGCTTCACGAAAAGAAAGAGATTAAAGAAGAAATGGGGCACTCAATTTCCGTTCTTTATTATCCTTGATTTCAAGCCATAATGATTTTGCTCCCTCAGCATGCATTCCAAGGTCCTCTCTTACCTCAATTGTTTCTAACCCTTACTTTATATGTAAGGTTATTCCTTAGGTTTTATTTTCACCAGCCTGACACTTTTCTTCTTTGCTGATCTTTCCTAAACCGTTTGTATCCCACAGTATTTGTCCTTCTCCCCCACACACCGTTCATTTTCATTGCTCTTCCGTGATTTGGCTTTACCCATCATTTCTGAAATGGAGAATGCCTGAACTTCTTTGAAAATCCACATGTCAAAACATAATAAAAATGTTTTCATTGCTACATTGTTTTAGAAGAAATGAATGGCCTGCTCAACCACCAATTCCAAATTTATATTCAATTTTGGGAATATATATTATTAAGCCTTTTTTCTCTCTCCCTGGTTATAAAAGACTCGACTCAGTGGTCTTGCATGGCTGGGATTAGGAGTTAGGCATTCCTTATAAATCAGTGTAATCTTTCCAACAGGACATCACTGTACTGAGAATTCCTCTCTGTATTGTGCATTTTCAATTATGTTACATGTTTCTACTTAGTAAGCCAGCTTAATTCTACCCTGTGTCACAATATTAGAACATGCCCAGGTTGGGAAAAGGAGCAATCTTACTTCTCTTGTAAGTTGTTTAGCCTTTGGCACTTATAAATCCCCCCAAAACACTGGGGAAATCCCTTTTCCTTGCTTTTAATATGTCTTTAGATTTATTACTCGAAGAATCTGCTCACTTAATCCTTTGCTGAGGCCAAGGTTTGTCAGCATTCTAATAAAGGTTCTATGAAGGGGAAGCAAGCAAACAAAAATCACAAAATCAGGTGCCCAAAGAATGCTTCAGACTTAAAAATGAATTTCCAAGTTTATTCTCTAAAGAAAGGCAAGAGTAGGCAGAAGGCTTTAAATTACTCTGCATAAATCCAGCCCCATTTGTCTCAGGCTTTACTCTTAGACAGTCAGGCAAGGCAGGCAGCAGGACAGAGCCTGAAGGGCCCTTCAGGGACCAAATTACTGATTTAAAATGGGGCTTGTGTTCCAGGTGTAGGACAATATTATCTGAGAAATGTGGCAGAGGTGCGGTGTGCTTCAAAGAGCCCTGTTAAAAACATTTAAAATAATCGAAGCTTATGTCATTTTTAAAAGGGGGAAGGACTGAGAAACTTCACTTAAAATGTATCTTATGCAGTTCTGGCCAAAATATGAAAAGTCCTGCAAACGACCCAAGGAATAAAGTCACTACTAAAAAATTAACCTGCTGTCTAAAATGCCACTTCCAACTTCTAAGCGAAAGTGATAGGGTCTGCAGAGTTTTTATTGTATAACGAAACAACTGTTAAACTTCCCCATGCAATTCTGATGCAAAAGATATAATGCTGGGGGAATACGTATTGTCTCAATCAAATCAAATCTAATTTCTGTTCTTTTTCCAAGCTTGAGTTAGAAAAAAGGGTATTGAGGGTTTTTCCCTTTGGTTTTTGAAAATTATCTATGTCCACAAACAAGAGAAAATATAGGACTGAGGGCAGAGAGTAAAATTCTCTTAATACATAAATACATTTTTATCCCTTTCAGATGTACTTTTCTCCTCTTTTTTGTTCATACCTCTTGAAACCATCCTGGGTTGAGTCAAAAGGCAGATTATTCTCTGAAACGTGAAGAAGATTCCCTAAGCAAGAATCATCAACCCCTCCCCTTCCAGCTGGCCAGGTATTTGTGGTTCCAGAGAGCGTTCCATCCTTTAAAGCTAAAACCTGATATCACCTCCTCCATGGTCTTACTAGCAGGATTAGTTGTTCTTTCAGCTTCACAGAGAAGAGCAGAGAATGTGTAGAGAGAACATGAGAACTCAGCCATTTACCGTGTCAGAGGGTCAGGTCATGTGACTTCCCTAAATTTTCATTCCCTCATGTGTAAAACAGAGCTTGTATCTACCCTACCTATTTCAATGGGCTTCTGCAACAACTAGATGGACTAAGGGAAACAACATTATAGCGTACAAATTCCTCCACGTCTCTCCATCCACAATGCCCCATCTGAACCCCTTTAAGGAGCTGCATAGGTTTCACAATTCAGTATTCTTTAGATTTTAGAAAGGCGATGCAGCACATATACCATACATACTATATATTATGTAACACTTCATCAGTGAAATGTATGAGTATGAATAACAAAAGTAACAAACAAAATCATAACAAGTACCAGAACCTATTTCTGTCTGCAGGAATCTTGTTCAAATTTCCTCATTTGCCAACTCAAGAACATGGATTATCTTTTTCATTGATAGGACTCTGAACATCAATAATAAGTCAGATGTTAGTAGGAAATGTTGATTATCAACATTATTCGCTGAGCATTTACTCTGAGCAATATACTCTGCACAGCATTTGGAAAGAATACAAAAACAGTAAAAAGTAATATTTTGGAGGTGTTTTACAATAATGATGATGATATAATACTTCAATTAACATTCACTGAGTGTTTACTATGGATCCGAAGCATTTAACACACATTATCTCATTTAACACTCAACTATTCACAAGTGTTACGCCCAGTCTGCAGATGGAGAGCCTGAGGCTTAAAAAGGGAAGTCAGGCGCTCAGGTCAGGAATGTGATCATTCTAGTTGTGTACCACCATTAGATGAGATAAATAAAATACTTCCTGGGACCACAAAAGTAACCAATTCGTATAGGGAGGAGTGACCAAGCCAAAGGAGGATCCAAAGTCTGTTATAGCCTGAACTACCCAACCTGTAACCTGGATCCCTTGAGACAGGTGGAAACCTCTCCCAGTCTGTAAGCATATCTGAAGTTTGAGTTCCCCAACCAGCTGTTGACATGCAACTTCCAAGTTCTAAAAATAAAACTCCCGAGATCAGCCACATTATACTTTTGGAACCATGGATGCATACAAGCATTTCTTTTCCTGAAATGTGTTCTTGATGCAATGAAATAAGAGAGATGCAAGGAGGAAGAAGAGGAGACTCAAAGAAGATGGGAAAGAAGAGAGAAATTTCAAGTTATTCTGCATAATGAAAGAAAAATTAAGGGCAAGCTGAACAAGGAAAGGTCCTTTAGACACAAAGACAATAAAAGAATAAAAAATTAATATGAATTGCTTACCCTTCACAGAAGGCAAGTCTCAAATTACTTGCAATCAAAATAAAATGTTCCTTAATCACTAGAGGATAAAGAGCTTTTGAGGACTATGGTATGATCCTATGTGGAAGATTATGTCATTCGTTTATCTTCTGTACAATATTATTTGCTACGCTGATGGCAAGTGGGTTTGGTTTCTTTCTTCATCTATTACAGATTAGATAGCAAGTATTCAGAGGGCAGAAGCTGTGCCCCACACTCTATTGTATCTCCTTATCTTCATATACATCTCTGAAGGACTAAATATCCAAGAAATACTTCATTCAATAATAACAGTCATAGCTACCATTTGTGATGACTCATAATGTCCCATGTGCTGATTGTTCTCCCTAATTCTCTCATTCAATTCTTGTTTACAAGGAGTATTATTACCCACAATTTCCTGACAAATAAATCAAAGCTTAAGAAGCTTGAGTAATTTGCTCAAGACCACACAGCTAGGTGGCAGAAGATGGGGCTCAACTGTATGATTTCAAAGTTCCTGCTTTTCTAATGTTCTGCATATGTATTGTATACATTTACACACATAGGGTATATTCATACAGATGGCTGCTTTGTTTTCCAGCATCTTGCCACCTTTGTTCATGACTCCGGCAAAACTATTGCCAAAATGACTCTAATAAACTTTTTTAAAACTTCTATAGCAAAAACCCAAAGGCTTTTCACTTTTGATATCTCATTTCTCTCCTTGGGGAATCAGGAGAAACCTGGATGTCTTCCTCTCTACCCAACCTAACCAGGTGGCTCAATTAAAGAGTTAGAAATATGCCCTAGGTCATACAGTCAGGCAACAATGGAGGTTGCGCTAGAATTTGTGTCCCTTGACTTCAGCCCAAGACATGGTTAACTCAAGAGACGTTTTGAGCAGTTGGTTTATATTTATGAAGGCTCCACTTACTAGTCACTTGGTACTACTGTAAGACAACTAAAATTGTTCTTGCTGCTGTTGCTGCTAAGTTGCTTCAGTCGTGTCCAACTCTGTGCGACCCCATGGACGGCAGCCCACCAGGCTCTGACGTCCCTGGGATTCTCCAGGCAAGAACACTGGAGTGGGTTGCCATTTCCTTCTCCAGTGCATGAAAGGGAAGAGTGGAAGGGAAGTCGATCAGTCAGGTCTGACTCCTAGCGACCCCCTGGACTGCAGCCTACCAGGCTCTTCCATCCATGGGAGTTTCCAGGCAAGAGTACTGGAGTGGGTTGCCACTGCCTTCTCCAAAAATTGTTCTTATTCTCACTGAATTCAAGAGAACAGCTTAGACATATGAAATTAATAAATGCACTTCTCAAGCTGACAGTACTAATCACATGTAACACAACTTCACAAGAGCCACCATGCAATGGTGGAGAGAGCACTGGCCTAGAGCCACAAGGCTCAGTTTCCATTCAAGTTCTGCCACCATCTCCAGGGCTGTTTTGGCCAAGTCACTCTCACCTTCCTCTTACAAGATCAAGATGATGAGCTTGGGAAAGTAGAAAAATGTCTCATCTCAACCAGTGAAGAGTGGTATGAGTGTCAGCAATGGAAAATGGGGATATTAATAGTACCTCCACCCACTGCAGGGAGGAAGAAATGAGACGATATACAAAAGTCAACAGACAAGGTGTCTAGAGTGATCAACAAATACTACCCACTGCCATTTGCCATTGAAAGATCGTTGTCAACTCTGAAACTCTGTAAAAGGAAATGTTTTGCCAGAGTCTAGTTCCCCAGAAGACTATAATCTCTTGCTATTTAAGGACCATGACTTTTAAGTTAACCCTTGGTCTTCAAAACATTAAAACAGTATTATTTGGTGTTATTATAGAAAGTATGTGATCAGCTGCTAAACACCAATGACATCCAGCCTGAGTCTGATGGCCCTTGGTCTTTTTTGGTATCTCGAGGTGTTCTTTCACCAATATTTGCATTGGCAACTGTTCCACATCATTACTAAACATTTGACATCACACTTAAGAATTTCTGACACTGGCAAAGAAGTTCCTTCTCCTCACTGTGCTTTCTCAGAAATTACTCATTGTAGTCAAATGTGCCCAAGGCCTTGGAGCACATGAGGTGAATCACCAACCAGAATCAGAAGTTCTTTCTACCACAGAGCCTTGAAGCATTTGCCCAGGCTTAGAGCAAGATATTCCCTTTAATTTTCATAATGTAGCTTTCATTTTTTTCAAACAACCCAATACCAGGGGTTTTTGTAACTGGGATATTTGTCAGCTTTAAAAAGGTAGAAGACAACTGTAAATATAAATTAACATCACTTTTTCAATTTCCCTGTTCTGTTATTTTCAAAACCTCAGACTTTCCACCAATCACACTGCATTCAGTGAGGCTGAATACCCATGTTAATCAGTGGATTACATTTAATAATCAGCAGAAGTTGCTACACACTAAGACAGTGAGGCCTGAGGAAGGGACCACGTTGCAAGGCAGTGAGAGACTGTCTGAATAGGTCATCTGACCAGCCTGGGGAGCAGAAAACCCTTGAGATGAAGCTTATAACAGCCCCTCTCCACAGCGACACCCCAAACTGCTCACAAAGAACCGTGAAGTTTCAGCACAAGATGCCCCATTTTCCTCATGAATGTAGAACAACCAGCAGCCTACAGTTTTAGACACTAAAATTCTCCGGACACTGTTGTATATAGATGACTCCTAAATTCTTGAGTTCTACAGTCTTGTATCAGGATTATTACATGAGATTATAGATAACATGTTAATTATTCCAACAGGTGCCTCTTTAAAATAAAAACAATTTCTGCCTTGAACACACCCAGAAAAGAAATTTTCTTTTCTGTTACAGGACAGAAAATACTGTAAAAGTTAAAGCACATGCAGTAGTATAAAAATTATAAAACACAACATGTTCCTGGCACTTAAAAAGGTACCATTGCTAAAATTGTCCTAGATGCCTACGGATTTGACATAAAACATATATGACAGGGTAAGAGAGAACCCCACTATGTTTACTGTGCTGCTTGTGTAAGTCTATCAGTGAACAATTATGAGGCAGAAAGATATTCCCGAGTGGTGGGAATCACACAAAGCAGTAATCTCATCCGCAGCTTAATAGTCCTTTTTGTGTGTGTGTGACTTCTATCATTCTCCTTTTATGAGGGCCGTATGCACAGATTCTTGATTGCTTCTGCAACGTAAAAAGAAGAGGATGTCCCTCTGAATCCCAATGATCTGTTTTGGCCAAAATCAGACACCAAAGCTGTTAATAGGAAGAACACTTGCAATACGGGAAATCCTATAATGTAACAACCGATGCCATCATTAGACACTCTCAATACAGACGCAAGTTACAGAAGATGGCAGTTCTCACTGACAACTACACAGCTATACCTCTCTGTCCATCCTGTTTAAAGAATAAGAAAGAAATGTAATGGAATAATTTCCTATACATTCTGGGTGGTCAGAGCCATGTGTTTTAGGACCGCCTTTTCCATGGGGAGGGTGTGGTTTTGTGGGCAAATATTTTCACCCCCTTCCCCAGGCCCCCCGGGCTATGTCACACAATACAAAACTGTGGGTGGGAGAAGATGGATTGCTCCTTGCCCTCCCACTCTGTGGTCCTTCTTTTGGATGGCATCATCGGACCCAGATGACAAGCCGGGAGGCAGGAGGCTTTCAGCAGCAGCATCTGGCCCTCTGGCAGATGGTCAGGCCCTCAGGTTCCCAGCTTGGGTTTCCTCCAGATGTGTCTCGTGCTTCTTCTGTTTGTGAGCATCCTCCTTCCTCAGCAGGGTATTTTTACACAAAGTCATTCTGGACCAGAACTGGCAGGTTCTTACCTGAGAAGTGGATCTTAGGTTTTGCCCACTGGTTTACATTTTGCTCAAAGATGCCTGGATCCAAAGGCATATATGAAAACAATATCAGGGCTGTCTCCTTGGAGACCTGGGAGCTGAGCTGGGCTGTTGGGGAGAGGGGCCTGAAGAAACAAACCATACTGTGCCCTTACTCCTCCCATCACTCTCTACCCCAACATTTTCTTTCCTACTCAAATAAAAAATTTACTTAACACCAAAGACAGCTCAGAAGAGGAAAAACTGAGATGAGAACTGTCTGTCACCTGGGATGAGAGTGCTCTCTGGGCAGTTCTGATTTCGTGATAACATGAGCCCTGGGCTTGGGAATTGGTACCATGTACACCACCCTTAGTTTGTTTCAACACGACAGCTACTACCTGTTCTGTTCCCTACTCCCTTGACTTATTCCCCAGCCACTGCCTCAGCAGGACTAAGGTTACTGCTCCCAAGTTTTGGTGAAAATCACAACGACAGAAATATCAATTGTAACAGCAACTGCCACTTATTAGATGGCAGGTGGTATGCAAGGTATTTTACATGCCTTAATTGAATCCTCATAATGATTCTTATAAATCTACCCATTCTGTGGAGGAGGAAAGTTGAGAGAAGTTAAGTAAGGTCCTACAGACAGTAAGTAGAGTAGAAGACCTGGGATTTGAAGCACCATCTGCCTGATCCCAGAGTCTGTGTTCTTTTCCTTCTAATACAACCCCACTCCAAGATGCCATCAGAGTCTATCAAAAAGAAATTAAGAGACATCCTCATCTGTAAACTGATGGAAAATCCTAGAATTACTTACACTGGAAAAGAACCTTAAAGGTTATCCAAAACAAGCCTATAAATGTTGCTAGAATGTCCCTTAGCTCCTGTGGGAGCGTCTCACTACCCTGTAGGCAGTTCGTGCTGCTCCCAGACTACTGAACCAGAAGCATCTCAGTTAATCAGAGCCAAACAACTTCTTTGTTCACTTTCGCCATTTGGATCTGCTTCTTGCTCTTGAGAGTAACACAGAATTAATTTCTCTCTCACAGATAACTCACTGAACCCACATTTAAACCCACTCTCTGGCCTCCGCTGGGATGGCTACTGTCAACTAGTTCTAATATTTCTCATGTTCACCTAGGACCACTAAAACTTACTGCCTGAAAAATTACCTTGATTATTTACTCAATTTGCTTATTATCTGTCTGCTCCTGCTAGGATTTAAGCCCATGAGAGCAGGGATATTGCTTGCCTTACTCACAGCTATAACCCCAGCTGCCACTCAACAGGTAGTCAACAATACATGAGTGGATATATCTGTCTTTCAGCTCAAGTAACCTCATGAATCCACTCTTCATTTCTTCTTCTATTCATTCATTCAACATCTAGAACTGAGCACATCCACCAACTGTGTGCCAAGAGAAGTGTTAGGTAATAAATTCAGTCAACAAGAACTTACTGTTATAATAATAAAAATAGCTAACATTTATTAAGAGCTTCAGAGAAGGCAATGGCAACCCACTCCAGTACTCTTGCCTGGAAAATCCCATGGATGGAGGAGCCTGGTAGGCTGCAGTCCATGGGGTTGCTAAGAGTTGTATACGACTGAGCGACTTCACTTTCACTTTTCACTTTCATGCATTGGAGGAGGAAATGGCAACCCACTCCAGCGTTCTTGCCTGGAGAATCCCAGGGATGGGCGAGCCTGATGGGCTGCCGTCTATCGGGTTGCACAGAGTCGGACACGATTGAAGTGACTTAGCAGCAGCATTAAGGGCTTACCAGGGTATATGTTGGATACTTTACTATACTAGGGATACGACACAGGTATTTTCTTAACTCCCTTTTTAGAGATATGAAAATGGAGGTTTAAAGACAGTAGCTACTTCTCAGCTTTCTATCAACATTAAGTAGTAAAGAGGTAACTCAAAACTGAGTTTTCTGCCTAAATTACATGCTCTTACCCCTACCATGTACTGCCCTCCACTGACTGGTAATAAAGGGAGTATTTGTCTATGTAAGTTTGTTTTGCTATGTTGTTGTTCAGTCACCCAGTCATGTCTGACTCTTTGCAACCCATGGACAGCAATACACTAGGCTCCTCTGTCCCTCACCATCTCCCAAAGTTTGCCCAAGTTCATGTCCATTGCATCGGTGATGCCATTTAACCATCTCATCCTCTGACACCCTCTTCTCCTTCTGCCCTCAATCTTTCCCAGCATCAGGGACTTTTCCAATGAGTCAGCTGTTCACATCAGATGACCAAAATGCTGGAGTTTCAAATTCAGCATCAGTCCTTCCAACAAGTATTCAGGGTTGATTTCCCTTAAGATCAACTGGTTTGATGTCCGTGCTGTGCAAAGGACTCTCAGGAGTCTTCTCTAGTAACATAGTTCGAAGGCATCACTTCTTCGGCACTCCGCCTTCTTTATCGTTCAGCTCTCACAACCATATGTGACCACTGGGAAGACTAGAGCCTTGGCTTTTGTTGGCAGAGTAATGTCTCTGCTTTTGAAAATACTGTCTAGGTTTGTCATAGTTTTCCTGCCAAGAAGCAAATGTCTTCTGATTTCATGGCTGCAGTCACAATCCACAGTGATTTTAGAGCCCAAGAAGAGGAAATGTGTCACTACTTCCACCTTTTCCCCCCTCTATTTGCCATGAAGTAATGGAGCCAGATGCCACAATCTTAGGGGTTTTTTTTTTTTTTTTTTTTTTTTAATATTTTAAGTTTTAAGCCTTTTTTTTTTTTTTGCTATAGGAAAGGAGAAAAAAATTCTTAGGGAGCTAACATGAAGGAATCTCATAATTTAGAGACAATCACATGACGTAGTCAAAAATTCACCTCTAAAAGAACAACAGATCAATCACAGAACAAAGGTATTGATGGGACTCTGTGTCCAAATCCTAAGCATACTGGAGAAATGGAGTGATCGGAGTAGGGTGAGGCCAAAAAGGCCACTCATAGAAACAGAGCAGATTTCAGCCTGGTCCCAAAAGACACAGTCATTCACGGGAAAGACCAGGCAAGCATTCCAAATGGGAAAGGAGTATTCTGACCCAAATTTCAGAGGTGGAAGAGGTTCTGTGGGAGAGGAAGTGGCAAATTCTGCCAGGCTGGAGTGAAAGAGCAAAGAGAGGAAAAACATGAACACCCAGGATGCACAGAAGAAACCTTCCTGAACATCTTACATGTTCACAGAGCTGGGACGTTCAGTTAAGGAAAGTTCAGGGGACAAATCAGCGCAACCATTAGGCTGAGACCCTGAGGTAAAGTGGAGAACACTGCACAGCCTTGACTGCCCTGAGGAGAGAGTCCCTCCAGTGGGAAAGCCTGTCACAGGGGACTGTGATTATAATCTGCAAAGCCCTCCTTCCCCAGGCTAACTCATTCATTTATAAATAAGAAGATTATTCACTGCCTACATGCATAAACAGCTTTCTGCATCATCTTTAGGGTATTTTCCCTCCACCTTTCCTATACGTATGTCTCTTTTCTGTTTTCCTCTTTAAATGCTGTGTGTCTGGGTCATGATGAGTTTTCCCTACCAGCCAGCATCAATTAACAGTTGCAAGTCAGGCCAGAGATGGCCTCTCTCCTTGGCTTCTCTGGAGGGGTGTCCCTTGATTGGGGGATGTGGAAGGCCCTGGCAGCGGGAGGCCTTCATGCTCTGTCCTCCTTGTCATGAGCCTGGCAGACAATGGGCAGGGCTTGGGTTGTTAACTCCTGTTCGGCTGGTGGATCTCTTTCTCTCTTGCTCTTTTTCACTTAAAATAAATGCAGTCTGCTCACTTTCCAGCCATTAGCAGTGACTGATTAATTTTCAAAGTGAGTTCAGTTTTAAGCCACTTCTACAAATAGACACTTGATTGAATTGAAGAGTCAAGAAGGGATTGTTTTTTAATTGTATTTGATCCAAAGACAATCAGCAGCTTTACAATCTCACCTCTCCGTATCCTCTGATTAATTATGAGCACTATTCCCTCTGCTCGTGTTGACAGAGCTCTTCATAATTTTCCATGCTCTTCTGCACTTACTCCTGGTGAAATCCTTCCCACACCCTATGAGATGGATGGGGCAGGTGGTATTACCTCCACTTGGTAAGCTGAGGTGTGCATGCTCAGAATATTAGAGAAGGTCTCACTCTCACAGGAAGGGTGCCCCCGAGACACCAAAACCCAAGTCCCCAGTCCCCATCCCATTTTCCTTCCTGTGGGGCCATACCACCAAGTCAAGGTGAGGGAACTGCAGTGTGGTGCCCAGGAGCTCACAGAGCTGATCTGAGTTCAAATCCCATCCCTGTCTCTTGGGGCTCCAGTTTCCATAGCTGTAAAATAGAAGACATGGCAGTACCTACTCATAGCGCTTACTTGAGAAGGATAGGAAAATCCCAGTGAGGTAAAGCACACACTGCTAAGGACACAGCACGGCCTCCTCATGTCTGCCTCAGTTCTAAATGCTGTGTACTACACGGCCTTTTTTTTTTCCTGCTTCAGGCACTGAACTGCAAAGAAGCAGAAGTCACAGAATCTGAACCCATGGCCTTCATTTTCTTTAGGATACAGAAATTTTCTGGTTTTACATTTTTTATGACCAATGTTTGAAAATTGGGAGACTGCACAGAAAACTCAAGATTTCCCAAATTTCTTGGAACATGAGACATTCCACAGCGATACTAGGTCCATATTCCTACAAGGCAACAATCTGCTGGACCTCAGCAGAGACTCCACATGCTCACCAGTTGACCCCAGTCCCCACCACTCCCTAACGCCTTTTCCAAGCCTCACTACTCATTTATTTATATCACTGCCTGGCTCAGGCAGTAATTTCATTTGCAGGTTCTCCGACACTAAGACAATAGAGGGCCAAGCTACATGAACTGTTAAAACACAGCCTAGAGCCAGACAGATGACTTGCACTTGCCAGCACTGTGAATTCTCATATTAGTCATAGCATTTCCGTGCATCCTCTTTATCATCCCTGCTTCTCACAGGCAAATCTGCATGGAGATTCTGCCCCTTTTGTGAGCAGAAAATTTTAACTGGAGTCAAATCAGCATAAGCAGAAACTAAATGAGGATCACAGACTTAGGCCTAGAGTGATTGCTTTTACTTTCTGTAAAAATCTCCCAATTTGCACCTACTCACATAAACATTTCTGCTGTGTGACTCCAAACTGCCCTCAAAATATATTTTGCTACTTGATAATCAAATTCGCTTATGCCATAAAACGCCCTGGCTCCTATGTGAATATTTTATTTAAGCCAGAATTGAGGAATATTGACTATTATTGGAAAATTAAAGGGCCTTGCACTCTCTTAATCATGAGATGAGTTGATTAAACGGGTAGTTTGTCGGAGAGTTTGGACAGTGGCATCCTGGCATGGTGGTATAACTAGGTGAGGATGAAGTCATTTTTCAGCTTTACTTGGCAGAGCCTTTTATTATTTACAATATTTACTTCAGGGAAATCTTGGCGTGTGTCATATTTACCTTGCTGAAAAATGGGCCCGTAAATGCGCATCACCTTTTGAACAAAGCCAAATGTTGTGATACTAATTTGGTTCATGAAGTGTGTAATTCACTTCCTTTGCACGAGGGTAACCTTCTTCTGCCTTTATTAAACTATCATAAAACAATTTTTCTTGCTCATTAGTGAAATATGCATTGCATCGCCAGGGCTGGGGCAAAGGGATTTCATGACTCAACCTCTAAAGGTGTTCCAGTGACACTTCCTCTCTGTTCTACTGGGTGCCCCCAGAAAAACTAAGAAAACAAGAAACCTATAAGGAAACCTTTGCCCTTTCCCCACTTAGTGGGGAGCACAAAGGAAAAGGGTACACTGAGGAGAGGAGGAAATTATAACAGTCATGTTTATGAGATTATTTCCATGAAACACGTACCTCCATTAATAGGAGCTGTTAATAAACCGCATTTCATTTCACTCAAGTCTACTTTTAGTCTCTTTAAGGATAGCGGCACAGAAACTTTGTCACCAACACAGCCGGGTCCCAGCTTTGCCACCATGTGGTGGGTGATTCAGTGAGGAGACAGGAGTAAAGGGAGAATTAATATGGCTCCACCCAAGGCCTCCACCTTGGCCAGTCTGGGTGTTGTTTCATGGTCACCCTATCCCACCAGTAACAACTCTCTTGCCTGCCTGCCTGTCTTTCAACCCTGGCAAGGTGGGAAGAAGTGATACAGACTCAGGGTATGTGGCATTTTAGAAATCAGTCCTGCATACAGAAAACTATTCTTTTTCCAGAGAAACCATTCTATGCAGAAATAACTCCAAATTCAGTCTAACACGATGTGCCACCACAAAGACTCCATTACCTACTTGAATACGCTCTGTATTTGTCATGTGTTGAAGGAGGAGGAGACGGGTGCGGGGAGGAGGCCGCAGAGCAGACGCGGTGCTCTGTCCTGAGTCTCAGTGAATCCTGGCTCCGGCTCTGGGAGGAAGGTACTGTTACCACCCATCCCTTTTTTACAAGTGGGGAGAATGGAGAAAGATGATAGAGCAAGTTCAACCTCAGAGAGCCAGGAAGGAATACAATCTGAGTTAACACTGCAGAACACTTTGCTATTGGATCACGTTTTGTTTAGCACCTGACTGAGCTCTAACTTGAATGTGTTTCCAGAGCACCATGGGAAATTCAAAGAAACAGAAGAGACAGTCCTGCCCTCCCATCCCTTACCCATCAGCAGGGGAGATGACAGATAGATATATGATGCTGACTAATTTTAAACACGAGCTGAGTGCAATTTTCTCTCACATAACTCTGTAACCTCTGGCAGGTGATTTATACCTACAGATATCTCATTTTTTCAGATACTGAGGAGCACCTAAGGGCCAAGATTGCCTGGGACCTGGGGACTCCCTGAAATTGGGACTCTTGGTGAGAGTATCAGGAAAGCCCCAGGTAATAAGGGCAGTTGGTTGCCCGAAAAGTAACTGTGTCTAGAAATTAGAGGTACACTAGTAAACTAGACAGTCATGAGCCATGCCTTCAGCCAGCAGTCAGTCTAAAGGGGATTCAGACAGATATAGAGTAAGGTAAATGAGACCAGGAGGGAGATATGGTGCAGGGCAAGAGCACAGACAAGCAGGATGTTGTCAATATGCCTCTCTCAAGTCTAAAAAGTCTTCCAAATAAACAAAATCAGAAATAAAAAATGTAACTTTTTCAAAGAATTGTAAATATATATTTATTAATGAAGCTTAAAAGATGAGGTTAAAATTATGTACACAGCTTACAAATATTAGAAAATGCTTATGTATTTTAGACTATTATTATATGGTCAATTGATATTTAAAGTCATTTTGTAATATATTTATACTCATCTCTGAGATGTCTTGTGTAGAACTGAAAATATTCAAAACACAAAATTTTCTGAACACAAGCAAGAGTTTGTGTTAATGTGACCCAAATCTTTCCATTTTCCTGGGTGTCCTCACTCCATTAGATGAATTGCTGAGTAATCAATATCATTTGTCATTTTAAATGAGTAAGAACAGAATTAGTTCTCCTCCTCTACCACTACCAACATCCAAAATGTATTTTTTGAGCAATTATAACATCACAGTAGCAATTAATGTCAACAATATAAAAATAACAAATGCTCAGAGGTGTAACCAACCAAAACCAGGATAATCATCCCCTGGGTTGATGTACACTTTTGTTCTCAGTGCACTTATCAGGTAGGCGGTAGATTCTAGAAATCACATCAATGGGAATCCCACACCATACCACTGTAATGAGTTAAGTAATTGAGGAATCAGAAGCCGCACTGACTTTTTTCAAAAGTGCGACTAAATAGTTGCAAAAAGAGGAGTCCAAAAAAACATTAACAAAATGAGATGCTAATCTTTCCCCCAACACCCACCACAAGGTTTTGGCAGATGAAAATTACTAAGCTGGAATTTGAAACTGATGAGCAACACATAAATTGTGAAAAATCATGTCAGGGGAACTTTGCGGGTCCTCTCACTAGCCCCATCTTTACTTTTTAACACACATTACCTTGTATGCTTGCCAGTTATTCCCAAAATACTGCCATTTGTGACATATGCACACACATGCACTATACATCTTTATGCACAAATGAATCATCTTTGTACACATCCATATTCCCTCTGTGTGCCTCTATACAGATTTGCACATATATTTTCTTTGCTCACAAAAGGCAGAGTCACAGATATATTACCTTAACATGATACCTTGGTCTGTGCGGCCATATATTGCAACTTTTTGTGTACAAAACAATTCCCTAGATAAATCCTCAGTTCCTCCTTTCTCTATCTTACCAAACTCCCCTGGAACTTGAGGCTTCCATTACCTCAGTCCCAGCTCTGAGGTTCTGGTTTCACCCAGCCATTTCCGGTCCCCTTAAATTAACCATGCTGAGTCCTGCAATGGAAAAAGAGCTTGCCCACAACCACGGTGCATATTCCAATCAGGTGTGCATTGTTATTTCCACCTTGGCAGTTCCCAACTTCATTTTAAATATGTCTAAGAGGCCACAAGAAATGCGTATTTATAACCAAAGAGATGTGTTTGCACCTCCAAACACAAATTATGCTAATCAGGTGTTCCCACCGAAGCCAGGAAGAAGTGGTGTGATCATTGTCAGGCAGCCTCCATGACTGGCAGCCAACTCCTACTGAGCACCAGAACCAGTTGGCTCCTTGGAAGCGTGCAGAGCGCACGCCTCCCTCCCCTTAACTAAAGGCTGCTTCACACTCTACCTGTCCAGCAGGGCCGTGGTCAAGCTGTTCAGCTTGCCATGCATCAATGCCACTTTGTTCAGACTGACTGGCTCTCCCGACAGTGACCCTCCTGCCGTCTGTATTATTTAAAGGAGATTTATGGTTGGGTGTCTCGTGTTGTGAAACACGAGCTGTGACCCCCGGGCTGGGGAGCCAGCAGGGAAAAACATTAATATTATGGCACATGGGAAAATGAAACTCATAGGCAGCAGCAAAAAGGAACAACGGAAATGTGAGATGGGAAACGTATGGACCTGTCATTAAACTGCATCGAATATTTGAATTTTCCTCTCTGATGGAACCTCAAAATATGGTTAGGTTAGGGCTGTAGTGTTTTTTATTTAACTTTTTAAATTTTTTGGTTTTCTTGTGTTTTCAGAAACAAATGCCTAACAGGGCTGATGGGAAGAAATACCCCAACTTACCAGAGCACCAAGAATCCTGGTTGCATATTAAAGAGGGCTAGATAATTTTATGACCATGAGGACCATTTGAAGTTATGCATACTAAATTAAGAGTTATCCAAACTCACCCTTCAGGGCACACTCTGATCACCGGTAGGGTCAGAAAGAATTCACCCCTTTTCTGATACCTTGTTCTTTAGGAGGAGTGGCACTAGCCATTAGGAGGGGTTTAACAGTTACTGTCAGGTTAAGGAGCAGAGGAAAAGACCAGGGCTTGAACCAGAAGAGCAAATTTGGAGGGTTTCTAATATAATCAGATGTATATTTCCTGATTTCCCAGTTGCATATGTTTGACATGAAGAGGCATTACTATCCTAATGTGAATAAGTCTGACATTTTATTACTGACTCTTAACACTAGCCAGAAACAATTTGTCCTTCTTTGGTCTCAGTGTCCTAATCTGTAAAATGGAAATAAATATTCACCACTCCAAGCAGAAACAGGCCACCCACCAAGCAGTGGTCCTTTCAAAGATGGAAAGAACTATTCTGGCATCTAGTGTAACGACATTTTAATAAAAATGTCTTTCACGTGTCGATCTCTCTATCTTTCAGACAAGCATAACCTTCAATCAATATTTCTCTTAGAAAAAGACACATTTCCATTAATAGTACTTAGAAATTCATGAAACTGAATGAGCATAGAGTTATGTGGAGGGAGGTGGGGCACCATTAAGTCCTAAACATACCTCTTGCTTGGAAAATGTTTCAAGGAGACCTGTGAGCTTTGATTACTTTGGTGAGAGTGTTGTTCTGTTTTGTTTAGTCGCTGAGTCATGTCTGACTCTTTGCAACCCCATGGACTGTAGCCCGCCAAGCCCCTCTGTCCACAGGATTTCCCAGGCAAGAATACTGGAGTAGGTTGCCGTTTCCCTCTCCAGGGGAATCTTCCTGACCTAGGGATCAAACCTGTGTCTCCTGCATTGGCAAGTGGATTCTTTACCACTGAGCCACCAGGGAAGCCCTTGGTGAGAGTAGATCCTATACTACAGAAAGAGTACGTTTAAAATTATCTGCAGCAAAGATGATTTTTTAAACCATATTTTTTATTTAGATGTGATTTCCTTTGCTCAACGAAAAATTAATTAATGCATGCCCTCAGACTCATCTCCGAAATACCTGGTAATCTTTTTTCCAATGTTTAAATATTTCTCACAACAAATGGCCCTTATGGTTTATGGAAAGGCCTGGAGACTGTGTGCCCCTCTTCTCTAGATGCACACCCCATTAATTTGTGCAGGATCTTGAAAAGTACTGGAATGCCCCTCAGACAAAGGCTGGCTGAAGCTTGCTGCAATGATTCACTAGGAAACTGTCAAGTCCAAGTTGCCGCCCCAGAAGAAAGCACTGCTGTCCTTATGTAATCTACAAAATTCTATTTCCAATTAGCTTCTGCTTCTGGGGATGCTGGAGCAGGTGCTCACAGCCCAGCAGAGAGAATTTCCTTCTTCTAAGTATTGCAGGCTCCCTTCTATCTTCTGTCATTAAAAGCACATCCTGAAACTGCAGCAAGTCCCAGCAAACTTTCCTCAATGAGTCACCCATTGAAGCAGGGAGCCTCCACGAATCTCCTCCCTTTCATTAAAGTATTGAATACTAAAAATAAATTCAACATCCATTTTATACAAAATGTTTGGACCTTCTTTAATTTATTCTTTTAGTGTTCAATCTTGCTCATTTATCTTTGTGTGTTTTATGCCTAACTCGGTATGACTAACTAAAGCTGTCAGCTCCCAGAGGTAAGGGACACAACCATTTAATTCTGTCTCTAACCAGCGTGGCAGTCCACTAGTTACAACAAGAAGAGCTTGATGAAGATAGGGATTTTATTAAATTGCCATAATCCCTGGGGTGGAAGGAGAAAGAAGAAAAGAAGACTCATCTTTTTTTAGTTTCCTATCTCTTCTAAAACCAATCTACAATCCATAACTAGTACAGCCTAACAGGGCATCTTTGCCTGTGATAGCATAGACGATGAGCAAATTACATCACTCAGCCCATCGCATCTCGCCCAAGCCTTCAAGTGCCTCGAGTAGGACAGGACACCAACTATCAGTGCTGTAATCCTCAGCTGGGACAACCAGGAGCTCAGAATCTCAGCACCCAGTCCACGTGCCCAACTTGGCAGCTAAAATGTAACTATTAGGCAGCACTGATATTAGATTAGATGATGCTGTCATCCCATTGTTATCCAATTTAGTCTACTCTGACATGGTACAAAGTGGTTTTGTGTCAATAATGGTTAATAAATACAGCCGTACCTGAACACTATCACCATTTCCATATGCTTTCACAGACAGGAAATGGCTCTCTCTCCCATTTCTCCATGTGCATTTCTTTAGTGGGTAATGACAGTTTCACCTCCAGAGTCTATTTGACTATAAAGAACATTCACAGAATGACCTAGATATTTGGCTCAAAAGCACCTGCTGTTGACTGAGGGCTCACCTCACTAGTCTGGGCTGTATGGGTCTTATTGGTGGGCGAGGGGAGTAAGTGCTCTCCCTCGCAGATCCTTCTGAACAGATACATAGAGATCTCATTTCTGCACAAACACTGCAAATTTCAGGCAGCCACTGTTTTCATCAACAGATCCCAGTGACTTACCTAGCCAGGATTCAAATTCCAGAATGTAGTTAATGCTCGGAATTCCTATAATATTCAGCGTTTTTCCCATTAAAATTTCATGCTATGTAAAGGTACAGTCTTGAACTACTTAATTACTTTGCAAGTCTTGTCTCCTTAAGAGTACTATATTTTATAGAGCACTTAATATATGGTATATACCTTCCAAATTGGCTGGATCATAAAATATCACCAGAAAATATTTAAGTATACAGGTTTCCAAGCCCCATCCTAGACTTAAAGAATTGAAATCTCTTGGTAGAAGGGCCTGGAAATGTGCATTTTAGACTACTCTCAGGTGATACAGATGAACAGGAAAGTTCAGGAAACAGACAGATCTCTGTAGATTTTCACAACAGGCCCATGGTAAAGACAGAGCAAATAAATGTTAGCAGCATTTTACAGGTACAAAAAATGGAGCTCAGACAGGCTAGTTCTCTTCACTTTGCTTAATTCTGCCCCATCAGCTCTGTATCATGTATATATACCACTTGTATTCGTATCCTCCCTTCTCTCTATCAGCCTCCGTCAAATTATACATAGCACTCTGTAGGTCTGTGCTGCACTCAGTCACTAGTTCAAGTCCGACTCTTTGCAACCCCATGGTCTGTAGCCCTCCAGACTCCTCTGTCTGTGGGATTTTCCAGGCAAGTGGAAGTGGGTTGCCATTTCCTTCTCCAACTCTGTAGGTGGCTTAGTAGTTATTCCTGCAGATAGTAGGGATGCTAACTGCACAGCAATTCCTGAGACTTTCTCTCCAATATTTTCAGAGGATGCTTGGCATACTTGTGCCCATTCTCCATCCCTGGCACCACTTTTGGTCCACATTCTGATATAATCAACATTCATTCAATAGAGTCTCCCTCTGCTGAGGAATTAATCACCAGAAATACTGCACATGAGGATATAATATACAAAATATCTGTATAATACAAATTCTTAAGCAATTATCCTATACCACTGGGTCACATTATGCAACTCAATATTTCCCATAACAAAAGTAGAGTTATAGGATTTTTTAATGCATATGTTGTTAAGTTTTACTTTAATCATTTGTGGCATTCTTGAATATTATTTTACTATTGCATGTCAGTAATCAGTGACAATTAAATTTTTTAAAACTTGCATTGAAAATTAACTCTCATCAGAAAAAGGATCAAGATCGGAGCTTTCATGGTCCTAAAGCTGAACTAAGTGGAGGAAAAGATGTGACACAGGGGGGAAATTTCCCTTGACTCAACACACGCCATTGGGCTTGAATGATTTCTGAGAATTTTCCATCAGTGTTTTCTCAAATAGCCCTTGGTGGTCTGTGCTCTCAGCGTCATTCCTAGTAATTCTAGCAGGAGTGGCTCTACCCCAACAAGGGGAAACATGGTCCTGTGTGCTCCCACTGAGATTTGGGGAGAGGCTGTGTAAACATCTGAAGAATGAGACTCGGACCCTACACCAGTTCTGGTTTATGTATTGCCTGAGAAGACAGAGAGTGGTGGAAAGGGAGCTCAGGATGGGTTTGGCAAGGCAGTGGGCAGGCCCTCCATCTCTGCCTCTCGGACGCCTCCCAAGGACACAGCGCCTATTCAGAATTCAAGTTTGTGGAGGCTTTTCAATCAATAACATATGGCCACGAAAGCACTCGTGCTATACAAACAGACTGAAATAAATATGCTCAGTAAATAAAATATCTGTATGTGAAACAACAAAGCTTTTAGTTTAACTGCAGAAAATGAAAAACAAGTCTACTTGAAACCAGGCTAAATGAGCAACCAGTTATTCAACGGGAGTTTTTGGAGATGAATGATCTGGCAGATGCTTTATTCAAATCATTAAGGCCAGATATCAATAATTCCTAAGGAATAGAGGCAAAACTCACCAGCCACAATTCGATGCGGCCGGGGCCCCACACCCTTTCCTTCCTCACTAGGACTGGTACAGGGAATGCTGGGACACACCAGCTGTTTAAAAAGCCCAGTGGCTCCTAGCACACCAGCTTGTTAGCCTTTATCTTACATGCATTTTTTTTTCCCTCCCCGATTCATGATTTCAGATTAGGTAGGTGGCGGGGGCGGCTCTAAATATACCTTCCTGTTACCCGAGACCTGGATCAGGGAAGGTGCTTATTAATATCATGGAGATATGATTTTTAATGATCTCTGAAAACAGCCTATATGGGTGTGAATAATGGCACTGTCTCATTGCATGCGTGGTTTGTGCTTTTGTCTCAGACAGGTTCATTTTTCACTGGAGGGGAAAGGTTCATGCCGCACGAGGGGGGTAACCAGTTGATGTTACAAGGCTGACTATTAGGCCCCTTGCTGCTCCACATGTCACAGGGAAGGACTCCAGCCGGCAACCTTAATGCCTACTTCAGCATCTTGAAGAAATTAATGAACACAGCTTCTATGGCAAAACATTTCAATCAACCCTTACCAGCTGTGCCTACATTTAAGAAAAAGAAAAGGGGAGGGTGGCGGGGGGTGGGGGGGAATGCCCAGGTTTATCAAAAAAAGTTTCTTCGAAAGATCAACGGAGGTTTTGGCTGTGAGCAGGGACGTGGGAGGTGGAGAAGGAAGAACAGAAGGAGTAAAGGTAGGAGGATGCCAGCGCAGAGTGCCAAAGGATGTGCTCTGGCCCCTGTGTTTGTTGAACAAATTAAGCACGTTCTGGTTTTTCACCTGCTGAAGTAGCAGCAGTGCATATGGCCTAGAAGTTAAAAATAAGGAAATATGCATACATTACCATACTTAATGGACGACCCTCTCCATTTAATATGCAAATTTCCTGAAATATTACTGAATGCCGTCTGTTCTAAATGAATAAATTTGAATTGCAATTAGAATAATCCTTTATAATTAATGAAAACTGTCAATTTTAGTTCATAAGTAATTTGATTAACAGGATGATGGGACACTTATCAAGTTCACTGGACTGCTAGGGTATGAGAAAACTGACAGTGAAAACGGGGCGGGCCAGGCACTCAGGCTCCACCGGAGTATTATCCTAAATTATTGATAACACAAGCTAATGAACTTCAGAAAGTGAACTCTGGGGGCCTCATTTAAAGGGACAGCTTCGGAGGCGAATGGGTAGCGTGAGATGGAGATCTTTCAGAATGCATCTTTGCTGGTATTCCTGGCCCATAGAAAAATACATGTTTAGAAATGCCAAGGCAAAGGAAAACATTGGCTCAAAACACACATTTACCGTTTTCAGCTGTTGCTGGAACAAAAGGAAACAATAGTCAGAGGATAAATGTAAGAGGAGACAATGCAAAAACATGTGGAATGAAGTTTATGGTAATGCATCACAGATGAAGGACACAGCCATAGCAGTGGGGCCGTCTCCATTTCCCTTCATTGTTTCTTCCTTCAGTTAGACCAGGAACAAGAACTATTTAACTGGTATTAATTGGGCATTTATATAAAGCAACTGGGGGATGGGGACTCCTTGGAGACACCCATGCAACTCTTAGTTATGGCACAGACAACAAGGGCACAGAACGACCCTAAAGAAATAGATGTTCATCACACTGTCGTTGAGGAGGGAAGGAGACAGGAAGAAGGTTAAAGTTGCAAGAGAATGCTGGCCTTCTTACTGATGCTGTTAGTAACACGAAGACAGAGCAAGTAAAAACAAGAAAATAAAACAAACTTACTTCCTCTTTTCCAGAAATTGATTCCAAAACTCAACACAAAAATGTATCAAGATTGGGTCTGCATTTAGGGGCTTTCACCCTCGCTGGCAGGTGAAAAAGTGTATTTAAGAACCTTCTCCTAGAAGTCTCTAAAGAGCAAGAGTCTGGCTTTCTTGCTTCACAGCCTCCTGTCAGACCCTTGCTTCTTCATGCCTTCCTCACCTATAGCCCCCGACAACTACCAGCTACCTCCTTGCTGACAAACAAGACTCCAAATTTAGTTGATGTTGGCAGAATAGAGGCAAGTCACAGTTCTTTACTTCTGTCTAGTTCTCCTACACCCATTGAGAAGTATCCTAATTCCAAGGATGTATGCTAAGTCGCTTCAGTCGTGTCTGACTCTTTGCGACCCTGTGGACTGTAGCCCACCAGGCTCCTCTGTCCATGGGATTCTCCAGGCAAGAACACAGGAGTGAGTTGCCATGCCCTCCTCCAGGGGATCTTCCCAACCCAGGGATTGAACTTGCATCTCCCTTGGCTCCTGCATTGTAGGCAGATTTTTTACTGCCGAATCACCAGGGAAGTCCCTAATTCCAAGGATGGGCACTAATCTACCCAAAAGCTCTCATCTCTGAAATCTTAGCATTCATGTGGTGATAACCCTGTCATGGTAACTCAAGATCATCAAGGAATAATTTTTCAAGAATAATACTAGTCATAATATTAGTCATAATAATATTAGTCATTTGATATAAAATTTGATATAAAAACTAGATAAAATAGGGGTTTCCCTTGTGGCTCAGTGGTAAAGAATCTGCCTGCCAGGAGACACAAGTTTGATCCCTGGTCCAGGAAGATCCCACATTCCATGGAGCAACTAAGTCTGTGTGCCACAACTATTGAGCTTGTGCTTGAGAGCCCAGGAACAGCAACTACTGAAGCCCCACACCCTAGAGCCCATGCTCCACAGCAAGAGAAGCCACCACAATGAGAAGCCTGCACACCACCACTGGAGAGTAGCTCCCGCTCACCGAAACTTGAGAAAAGCCCGCATGACAATAAAGACCTAGTGGAGCCAATTAATAAATAAATAAAAATTTAAGAAATACAACAAATCCATCACATAATGATAATGGTGGTGCTTTTTTCCCAAAGCATAATTTTTTTTTTAATATTCTAAATGCCAGACATTGTACAAAGTTGTTTAAGTATTTAAACACTTAAGGTGACCCTGCAAATCATATTACATCCATTGAACAGGTGAATAAACCAATGCTCAGAAAGATTAGGTGCCTTGCCCAAGGAAGGAAGCACAACCTTGGCAGAGTCAGGATTTGAACTCTGGGTCTGCCTGTCCCTGGAGCCTAAGCTGTTAACCTAACAGGTATTTCAGGCTGATTTCCATTTTGCAACAGTGTGCTTGGATGCTGGGCATATTTACTTACGCTGTAGTTCCCATCACTTTACAACTACATTGTCATTTCCCTGCTCTGGACCACCATGACTGCTAAGTTGTCATGCCATTTCCAAGCCAGCTCAGTGGGTATACATTTGGAGTCACTGTCCCTGCCTCGAGAGGCTGGGAACAACCAGGTCATAAACACTGTCTTTTGAGCTACGATGTGTGCCAAAAGCAACCCTTTAGCGGCTTCCGCCTCCCACCCAGTGTCTCTTGGAGTCCATATATTTAGAGCTCGGTTTTCCAAGCATGGCCAGGTACCAGGTAAGGCTCATTCCCTGGACTCTTCCCTAGAGCCCTATGTTGCCACTGTCCTAAGTAGCCAACCTGGGCCTTGGGAGATCTGTAATAAAAGCTGTTAGCTCTTTGACACTCAATAAAAGAAACAAACAAGAAACCAATGATGTTCTTGGTTATTAAGCTCCCTATTAGACCTAAATAAAATTAAGCAGCTGGTGGCCCTATGTCTCCACAAAGTTAATATTAAAAACTCTCTTTGAGCCATTTAAATCCTTTGTACATAGACTCCAAGCCTCAAGCGCCATCATTCTTCCCAGCAGCACAAGCAGTTTTTTCCCTCTCCACCCCCACTAGTCTTTCATATGCCTCTGGCACCCAGAGGATTTCTGTTTTTCCCTATAACTTAACCCCATCTGAAAATCCCCAAGGTAGTAACAAGAGGGACCTATCTGGATACTAGCCTCTCTCAATATTAGAGCAGGGAGCTCTTTCAGAGATCTTCCATTCAGTATTTCTCAAGGGTTGTATGCGACCACTAGTTTTAGGTGTAATATATTTTTTTTCTAGTGGTTATATAGTTATTTTTAAGGGTATTAGCAAAGAAAAATCATAAGCAGACATAAAACTTTTGGATTCACAAATAGCACTGCCTAGCTCCAAACCTAAGTGAATATTTAGATAAGAAGTAGTGAAAATACTATTTTTATATTATAAAGACAAACGTGGAGTAAATACTACTCCAGGTGCTACTCATCTACAGCAAAAGTCACAAGGGTATTCTGTGAATCATGGGAACTTCCAGAAAAACCCATCTAGCTCAAACCCCTCTTTTCCCTTAGCTCAGGGCTGCAGGCCAAGCAGCAAAGTAGAAATGAGGCTGGAGTGGAACTCGGATGTCCTAGGGAGGTGTTCTTTCCTCAACCCAGGGACTCAGGCCTTCCTCTGGTTCCCTTGGGAAGACAGAGGAGAGTGAACCGCAAGAAGGCTGCAGAGCTGCCCAGGGGCACCTGAAGGTGAGGGGACAGAGAGCAAGCAGCAGTGTTCTCCCGTCCCCTTTCTCAGCCAGAGCACCTTCTCTTGAGTTAGCTTTAATCTGGGGGATCCGTATCTGATTTCATTTGAAGAAAAAATCTTACATAAGATTTTTAAAAGGATTCCACTGGTGCAGTGATAAAACATCTTCAAACTATTAGAAACTCTTGGATTCAGTCTTATTGTACCATTCACCCTTGCTCATGGGACAGCAAATTGGTCTCCATCAGCTGCTCCCAAAATATAGCTCAAGGACTAATAACACTATAATCTCCTGGGATGGGGTGGGGTAATCTGTTAATAATACCAGGTGATTCCTGGATCCCACCCAGTCTATTTATAGAAATAAAATTCCTGAGAGCAAACATGCCAAAACGTGCATGTTCAAGTAGATTTCTAGGTGATCATATACCCTGAGCTAAGATCTAAGAACCAGTGGGATGGAGTGATGGATTACCAGCAGGGCCAAGAGACAGAGATTCAAAGAAAAACATTAGGAAGAGAAAAAAGAGATTGTGACCAAGGGAGAAAGACTGAGAAACTGAGATTTAGTGATTTTCTGATCCCTCGGTGGAAGACTGCCTTTATGGTTAAGCCACCTTATGATAAACTTATCTTAGTACTTATGTAACTAAACCCAATCTCTAACCCATGCATCCTCACCTCAATACTTAACCCATCCTTTAAACTGAGTTCCTTTCTGAAGAGAATGGTGTAACCATGAGGTTATGACTTCATCAGCAGGTACCCAGGGGAGCATCCTGTGTGCTGGGTGAGGCATGCATACCAAAATAAAGATAAGATACAGTTCAATAGCAACTTTCACTCTGGTACAAAGTTAGCACATGCATTTGCAAGTACATGCTTTCTCCAAATTTAAGTTCAGAGTGGGCTTGCATGTAGAAATGAGCTACTGATGGAGTTTGTGTGGGTTTTCAGCTCATGCATTCATTATCAATGGAGCCAAAGCTCCCAATATACCATGGCCTAGAACTCTCTGCAAATGGATGTTAAAAATCCATTTGGTGAAAGAACAGAATTTTTTTCATGGTAACGCAGCTCTGCATTCAGACTCCATCTGTTTACCACTTGTTGGGCCTGCAAGGATGTGCAGACACCCTCCAAGGCTGACATGGGTGGTCACCTCCCATAGAGCAAGAAATAAGCCCGTTTTCATTAACTGCTGGCATTTATGAGGATCTCATAATAAAATCAGAACTTTTTTAATAGCATTTTAGAATAATAACAACCTTGTAGGGGAAAATGGTAGTCATGTTACTTGGGCAACATGTGGTCTACGTAGCCAGAGAGGGGAACCCTGAGGGGGTTATCTCACAGGTAAGATCAACCACACCTGAGGGGCCAGTGAGAACAATCTTAGTGCCTGTCATACCTGGATCTGTAGGGACTTGCCAAACAATGAGCTGGCAAATGATGGAGAAACAAAGACGCCAAATGGGGAAGCAAGTCTATCTTAACCTTGAGAATAAGAAGCAATCCCAGAAGATGTATTCCACCAACAGTGCTCAGCTTCAGAATGAAACATCAGTGATCTGGCCTGGGAAGAAGACTTGAAACAGAACTACTTCCTCTCTCAACCAAAGGTTCATTAGTAGCCTAAAAGCCAAACTGTTCTTCACTCAGTCTTGTCCAACTCTTTGTGACCCCATGGGCTGTAGCCTCTGTTTCCAGGCAAGAATACTGGACTGGGTGGCCATTCCCTTCTCCAGGAGATCTTCTCAACCCAGGGATCAAACCTGGGTCTCCCACGTTGCAGGTGGATTCTTTTCCATCTGAGCCACCAGGGACACCTCATTAGTAGCATATGTGGAGACAAAGGACAGGAATGTTCCAGAAGCAAGGGTAATAGGGTTTCATTCACATATCAAACACCTACCAAATGTTAAGCACCACATGAATCCATCATCCAATGTAATCGTCTCAAAACCACACTGCGGTAGATATTATCTCAACTGATACACAGGCATAAGAAATTTATCAAGATTGAGCAAGTTCCCAACTGCAGAGGTATTTGACACCTAAGCTGTGTTTTCTGCATTGCACACAGCCCCACAAAAGTGCAGAAAGAAAATCTAGAGGAAAAAACTGACATCTTAGAAAACATTCGCCTAAATGCCCCATGATTAAAACAATGACAGCCACAGTTTACCAGCACCTCTCATGCCATACATATCAATATATGACTTCATTTGATTCTTAAGTCACAGATGAGGACACCAAAACCAAGTGTTCAATTACAAGCTCAAGTTTATATAATGCCTAACCAAAACTGGGATCTTAGCCCAAGTCTGATTCCACATCCCCTGGGCTTTCAACCACATTCTTCTATATTTTCCTATGAATGAAATCTTCCTTTTCCATTCCTTTTAACTGGAGATGAAGGTAAACCAGAATCTTAAACTTCAACTATGAACAGGCTAAAAGGAATGTGTTATTCTGTGCTTTCAAAGACTTGCATTTTATGCCACCTGGACACATGGTGGACAATGTGTGTGCCCCACAGTCAATGTTCAGTGTGAAAGTTGGTGACAGGAAAGCCACAATGAGCCAACAAACTCTTCCCCAAAGCCAGTGGAACCCCTGCGAGCCAATTCCATCTCATGGACTTGCCCCTTCTCCTTTGAATGCAGGCTATTCCACTGGTTTGATATACTCACACCCACCTGGAGAAAAGAAATGACAGAACTGGAGAGAATGGCATGAATACCGAGGTTCTTATGTTTTAATTTGCCTAAAAATCTGTGTGTTGTTAAAACAAATGTAGAAATTAGCCATATGGGAACCTAGCTTGGGTACATATCTTCATCTGTCACCACATTTGGGGGAGGGAGGGACACTGCAGAATCGCTGTACTGTTTAAGCTTGTAGAGGGAGAGATAAGTCTGCTTGGAAACAAACTAATACTGAACACATGTTTATGCTTTTGACCTCACAATATGGTAACTAATGATGCTTCTGCAAACAGACTTGGGAAAACAAATGGATGACTGCAGAAGGGAGAACCCCAAATGAGGGTGATGAGCTTCATCTCACCTCCGTAGCCCTTAATTCTTAACAGGACAGCCAGCACAAATTCTGTACAGCTTGCCTAAATAGATAAAATCAAGCCTTATTCTGAATTCAAATCTTAGACCCAGTGCATGTAATACAGTGCCTTAATAGGTTTCCAAACTCTCATTTGGCCTCAGTTATACAACCAGCTGACACTGAAAATAATTAATGCCCTTTAGGACTTGCATCTGCTTCTATAGTTCCAAGTCAAGGTTTTTAATTGGGCTATTTTGGCATTTGGAGACAATGGCAAGGTGAAATAACCTTTCTTTAATATTTTTGAGGTCAGCAGATAGTCCTGCCAAAGGTCATCCTTCAGGTTCACAAATGAGTCATTTGTATCACCTAATGCAATCTGTGACTTGCAAATTGCACTGGGATGTGTTAGCGTGCATTAATTAGTCCATGTGATGAATACTGAATTCATCATTACTAGCCAGAGCTTGTAGAGATGTGCCAATACTTGTTTTGGTGGTTTGTGGTTGCTTATTTTTATTTTATACTATGCTTCCAACGCTGGTCTGAGATCTTCAGCATCCCAGGCTCAGAAATTGGCATATTAAAGTTAGCCCTCTCACTATTGCACAGCCAGGACCTGGGAAAAGATGCACTGGCATAAAAATACTGCAAAGCAGGAAGCAACCACAGTCTTCCTGTCTTTGGTTTGTTTAATCTATAACGCAGCATCAAAAGATGATTCTTTCTGCCCTTTATGATCCAGAGTGTAGCTAACCTTGAGAGAAAGAGAGACAGAGAGACTCTTGTTTCAAACACTTAACTCAGAGCAGTGCCCTGAGTTGCACTGGGTCCCCTCAGCTGCTTGGCAGCTACTGCCTATAATGAAGGCATTATTAATTTCAGTTTCAGGGGATAGAAAATCAGGATGTGGACACTGTATGGCTATACCATCTGTGCAGTTGACATATATTGATTCATACCTTCTTCCCATCTGTCCTTGACACTGTGCAGTAACAAAGGTCACAATCTTCCTTTTCCTGGAATTCCCCTACCACCCCACACACCATATTCAACTTGCAATCCAGTATCCTTTCAATGCTATTGTGCAACTTCTAAGGAAAACTGGGGGCAGAGTGCCTGCATCCGTCATCTCCCAGGTAGGTCTCTTGGACCCAACATAACAATAACCAATCACATCAAAGGGATGTAGGAAAACAATAGCTCTTCCACTTTGCTTTAAGATAAAGTCAATGAGGGGCAGACATTCAAAATAGATCTTCCGGTTCTCCAGCATTTTGAGGATAACAAAGAGAATTACTCTAGAAGTTAGCACATTCATTTTACACAGAAAGGTACAGTAGCCAATTAAATTATATACAGTAGATCAAGGGAATTGGAAAAGTAGATTTACAGAAAGTTATGAAATGCTGAAAATCAGCAGGTGGGTACACCCTGCTCTACATTGAAGACACTGGGAGAAAACTAAAGTCTTCAGTTAATGAGATATTTGTGTGTGTTACAGTCCACATACATTTTCTGAAAAAGAACTGTATCTGTTCTTTTCACTTCAGGAGTGAGAAAGCCTGAGCCAGATTTCAGAGGGATTTTATTTCAAGGACTATCACTTATTTTATTTCACTTTTTTCCCTAACTACTCTCTGTCTAGGTGAAATTGGACACACAAATAACTGAATTCACAGTGGACTTTTTTTTCAGATTCAAGTGGCCACTTCTATTTGCAAAGTAAGAAGTAAGTGGCTAATTGCAGCTCAAGTGAACGGCTGAGCCTACAATTAAACAACTAGGTTGTATATTGGGGGAAGGGTGATTTGAAAGCAGAAAGCCTCTCCATGGAGCCCCCAGGCCTTTCAACAGACTCAGGAAGAGGTTAGGGGCTGCTCCATCAAACCAGAGCTAAGCTGCTCAGATTTAGAGGCTTCTTTTTGTCAGTTTTTTTCCTACAGCTCTAAAATTCTCCAGATACAGGTAATAAGCATTGTATTACCCTCTCAACAGGAGGAAATTTTTTTTTTTAAGATTTTAACAGGTGCCTGTAAACCTTCACACTCTAAACAAAGTAAATATCCAACCTTACCTTATTCATAAAAATCTTCTCTCCTCTTTTCTCATAAAATCATAGATTACATTTTCAGCCTATATTTAATGTTGAAAATGAATCCATCTTCCAGTTACTCCTGAGAGAAAATATTGCAGCTTTCAAAAATATTTTAAGGAAATTTCCCTTGCTTTGGAGGGTAGATCTCAGATCACTCAGCCAATTTGATTTCAAAACAGGAAATTTCGTTTTGATTAAACTGTGTAGCTCTGCTGAGCTGCAATCTTGGACAAGAAATAAAAGTGTTTGGGGAGCGGGGAAGGATTTGGAATAGCCACATTATACCAAAGGGATATACTATTAGCTCCTTTAAGTCAGCTCTAGAGGAAATAGCATTAAATGAAGAAATAGTGCACAAGTCATAGCTTCCTGGGGCTCCAAAATTTCCCCATGTGTAAACCCAAGGACTGGCCTAGAACGGGTCCCTTTCAGATCCACATCCCCATGATTCTGAATCTTTTTTTTTAATTTATTTAATTGGAGGCTAATTACTTTACAATATTGTAGTGGTTTTGCCATACACTGACATGAATTAGCCATGGGTATACATGTGTTCCCCTTCCTGAACCCCACTCCCACCTCCCTCCCCATCCCATCCCTCTGGGCCATCCCAGTGCACCAGCCCTGAGCATCCTGTCTCATGCATCAAACCTGGACTGGTGATCTGTTTCACATATGATAATATACATATTTCAATGCTATTCTCTCAAATCATCCCACCCTGGCCTTCTCCCAGAGGCCAAAAGACTGTTCTATACATCTGTGTCTCTTTTGCTGTCTCGCATATAGGGTTATCATTACCATCTTTCTAAATTCCATATATATGCGTTAGTATACTGTATTGGTGTTTTTCTTTCTGGCTTACTTCACTCTGTATAATAGGCTCCAGTTTCATCCACCTCATTAGAACTGATTCAAATGTATTCTTTTTTAATGCTGAGTAATATTCCATTGCGTATATGTACCACAGCTTTCTTATCCATTCGTCTGTTGATGGACATATAGGTTGCTTCCACGTCCTGGCTATTGTAAACAGTGCTGTGATGAACATTGGGGTACACGTGTCTCTTTCAATTCTGGTTTCCTCAATGTGTATGCCCAGCAGTGGGATTGCTGGGTCATATGGCAGTTCTATTTCCAGTTTTTTAAGAAATCTCCACACTGTTCCCCATAGTGGCTGAACTAGTTTGCATTCCCACCAACAGTGTAAGAGGGTTCCCTTTTCTCTGCACACACTCCAGCATTTATTGTTTGTAGATTTTTGGATAGCAGCCATTCTGACCGGCGTGAGATGATACCTCATTGTGGTTTTGATTTGCATTTCTCTGATAATGAGTGATGTTGAGCATCTTTTCATGTATTAGTTAGCCATCTGTATGTCTTCTTTGGAAAAATGTCTGTTTAGTTCTTTGGCCCATTTTTTGATTGGGTCGTTTATTTTTCTGGAATTGAGCTGCAGGAGTTAAACACACACTTCTTGAACCATGAACTGGTGATAAACCAGAAGCCTCAGCTTCTGGAAAGTGAAGGAATATCCAAAAGCCACTGACTCTGAGCTCAAAGCCAAATCTGGGCATGGCTTATCATCCTCGCCTCTTTCTTTTAGTCCTTTTGGCTTCAGCATTGATTTAATAATCATATTTGAAACTAAGTTCACACAGATTCGTGCTGTTTTAATCACTTGTTGCTTTAAACACTGGAGACTTTCCCTACAGCCCAGATGTGTCATTCACAAAAACACTGTCCCCTGTGAGAATTACAGGATAAAATCATATGTTCTTAGTTATCCAACTTTTTATCCTCTAACATCCCCCTACTGAGTTCACGCTGGTCCCTGGTAGCCTATTAACATCTGCTCTACTGCATGATGGGTGAACAAACAACTGGTAGAAAAGACAGCTTATTTGCTGAACCATAGTTTCGTTTTGTCTGTAGTTTTCTTGCCTTTTCACTGTGAACTCCCTCCCTCCCTCACACAGGGGTGCTACAAAGAGAAAGGTGGTTTTAAATGTGGTTTGCATCATGTCCCTAAATATGCAAGCCTTTCAGGTTCTGCTGAAGCCACATCAGAAATCTCTGGATGCCACTGGGCAGAAAATCTCCTTCATTCATTCAACACAGACAGGAGAAGCTGAGGGTAAATTCCTCTCTCCTTACATCAGCTATAGCAGAACGGTCCAGTGATATGGTCTGTTTCATTTGCCATTATCCTTATAACACCAGAATCATCTATTAAAAATTGACCAAAATAATCACACACACAACTTTCCTCCCCTCCCTTCCAAATGGTTTCCACTGCTCTTAATGTGAAATCCAAAGCCCTCACCATTGCCTAGTCTGTGCCTACTTCTCCAAGCCCATCTTGTGCCTTTCATGCTTTCTTTCTATTCCTTTCTAGCTTTCTTTCTATTCCTAAAATATACTAAACTCCTTCCCACCTCAGGACCTTTGCACATGCTGTTCTCACTGCTTAAAAAACCCTCATTAAATAGCTCACCACATGGCCAGCTCCCTCTCTCAGTCAGATTTCATTCAGCTCAAAGGTCATATTTTCAGAAAAGATGCTTTGCCTCAATCCAAAGTAACTGCCACCCTAGGCCACTACTCAACTCTCTATTACATCAATATGCTTTGTTTTCCTTAAAGTACATGTCACTTTTATCTTGTTCAATGTCTAGGTTCCCCTGGAATGCTAGAGCTATCAGAACAGGGGACTTGCTGAACTTGTTCAACTCTCTGCTGTCAGGAATAAGGCAAACACATAGTGAGTACACAATAAATATTTGTTAATACATGATGCATAATCAAACAAACGAATGAAAGAATAAGTGTTTTAAAATGATGGGTACTTAACTGGGGTTCATGGGCATCTGGGCTTTAAGAGGTCCTTGAACTCTCTCAAATTACTTGTAAAATCCACTTGTGTGTATTGTTCAGGTGAAAGGTTTCAATTTTCATCAGATTCCCAAAGGTTTTACAACTTTTGAAAGAGAAGGAGAGCCTATTAATAACAGGACCTCTAATTTTAGGATGATCAAAGAACTGTCCTATTTTTGTTGACCCCCTGAGTAGCCATATGACTAATTCTGACCAATGGGAAAGGGTACCATTCTTCCTCTTCCCTTCCTCTGGCAGTGATGTGGAGGCAAAGGCTGGAGCTCTAGCAGCCATCTTTGACCATTAGGTGACCTTGAGAATTGAAGCTATGCACAGCAGAACAACATATTAGAAGCCAGGTATCCAACAGCACAGAGCACCACCCACTCCTAAACTATCTCCAGACTTCTTAGACAGGAGAAAATAACAAACTTCTACTTTAAACTCTTGTTATTTGATGAGGGTATGGTGGGTGGACATAAGAGGGTATTACTTCTAATTTAATTATCCCATTGTTTGCAAAGGAGATGTTGATGCTCATAGAAGAGAATCAATACATTAATACATGTGAGTGGACACAGTCCAAGATGTAGTTCCCAGTACTGACCCAATCATGATCTAAGTTTGCTGGGATAGAGAAATAAGAAAGTGGATTCAAATGGTAAAAAAGGAATTTCATTCAATAAGCCTCAAACTTGGAGGTTTACTAGAAAGTAAAATCATGAAAGCAAATAGTACTTATTTGATCCACTGCATTTACACTTTCACCATTAAAATGTGCCTATAACATATGAGTTACTTTTCTAACAATAAAAAAAATCCTTTCCACAACCATCTTTCAGCAAAAATAATGAAGCCTACCTACGCACACTGTCTAGACAATTATACCAAAGACTCTAGCTCATTTTTATTCAGGTCCACCTACAAGGAAATGGTGGTGCTTTTTGTTACATAAATGTATCTGTGTAGTGTCAAAATTTAATATTAACCTTTATATATTGACTCTGAAGGTAATAATAAGAAATAATGACATCACCATACAAATTAGTATTATTATAATACATGGAAATGTCCTAATCCTGTGTATTATTAGAAATAGCTATCATAGTTAAATTATTGACCCATAGCAATGAAAATACCCAGGATTTATTGTATATAATTTGTGTATAACAGATTTGTTGAACAAATTCATCCACAGAGACTTTAAATTTATTAATTGCAACTCAATCAATATAACCACAAATAGAGGACATTTACAAAGTGATGAACCAGTGGATAAACAAGACTTTTTGTTGATGCAAGAAACAAAGAGAAGTAAAAGTAATCCAGGTCTGTTGATGTCTCCTTCCAACCACACCTCGGGTTTAAGGTCAGAAGGCTTCTCTCCATCTATGCAGTAGAGGTCAGTGACTGAGATGAAAGGATGAAGACAAAGATTTACAGCTATATTACCTTGGGAAAGTTACTTCTTTGATCTCTCATCCTCCTCGACATGTAACTAGGGATCCACTAGTTCTTATCTGTAGAGATACTGGGAGGAGTGAATAGGATAATTTTACCGTGTCTGGCAAATCATAAGTACTCATTGCATGTCAGTTACCATCAATGAGGTCACCATCATCGTTGTCTTTCTCTGTGCTCTTTTCTTAACTGTATTTCCTATAGTGAACTCAACAGCTTTCCTGAATTGTTTTTAGTTCACAGATCTATCATCTTGGTCTTCTTTCTGTCTCCTCGAGTACCAAATGATGCCTTGAAGCAGTGCTTTCTTCATGGATGTGAGCTGAGCTTGGGCTTAAGAGTAACGCTGTACGGCAACTGGTAACCAGCTTATCATTTTCTGAGTTAACCATCACTATCCATTCTAATAACACAGGAGTTAAAATGGCTTCAAAACAGGAAAGCAATGCCTTCTTACCTCAACACCAGGCACAGCCCATTTATGCTAAATGCCACTCTGAGTTCTTCCCAGAAAGCACTGGCAGCAGCCAAGTTCCCAGAGGCAGCCTGCACCCAACAGATAAGATGAGGCAAAGCAAATTGTACTGGATGAGACGGATGACCCTGCTGGCTTGCATTGAGCTAACAGTAAGCATGGGTATCACTTACTGATCACTTACTATGTTTCAGACACTGTTCTGAGCACTTTGTATACAGTCTCTCATTTAATTCTTCTGACAAATTATATGAGAGGGTTTCCATTATTATCTTTTTGTTACAGTTGTGGGAACTCAGGCTCAGAAGATCTGAATAGCTTGCCTACAGTCAGATACAACTAGAAAATTGCATATCTTGGCTTCATATCCACACTACATTGTGATATTCTGGGAAGTCGGTCTAAGCATTTCAACACTCACAGATTCCCACCATGCTCTGCCAGAGGCTTCTGATGAAAATTTACAGAGAAAACTCAGATAGTAGTTAATTATAATCTCAGGATGTTGACATGCAGGGGTTCAAATCCCAGGTCTGCTCCTTATTAGCTTGATCTCTCTCTGACTCATTATTCTCATCTGTAAAATGGGGATGACAATAGGGCCTGCTTTGCAGGCTCATGAAGATTAAATGACATGCTGGAGTAAAGTCCTTGGCACACCGCAGGACACATAGTGAGTGCTCGACAAATAACTCTGTTGACATTTCCCCCCCCCCTTCAGAGAGAGATTATTTAAAAACAAAAATAGAGGCCCTGTTACTTATCATATGCAGCCTTGAAACCCTCCCTCCTTACATCTGGATGATAAAATGTAATTCTTAGGGAAAAAGATAATTTTTCAGCACGATGTTCCCTATCTGCAATTACATCAAAATCACATTAATTGAGCTATAACACTGTCAGGCTCAGCAGCTGGAAAGCGCATCCATACATTCTAAAGAGAAGGCCATTAATTCAGCTCTCTACAGCATGGCAATGAAATCGGGATGTCCGTTCTCCTGCGTGATTTACTGTCTTTCAAGCTGCTTAAGTGGGAACCTCTACAAAAAGATTTAAGTTAAGTGACTCTTGTGCTGCTCTGAAGCTCATTTATTATTGAATTAAGTTTTCATTTCGTTTAAAGGGAATAAAGAAATATAGTTTTATTTGAAACAAGGTAAAACATTTAAAAGAAATCGACTATTATGATCCAGGAAGCCAGTTTATATATCTGCAAATGATCTCACCCTGCTAATGCTCTGCTGAAAAGCCAAATTTCAACTCATAAATATAACTAATATGCATATAATTTGAGACTTTTGCATGAGAGCTTATCCTTACTTTTCATACTTTATCATTTCTGTCTTTAAAAAATTTTTTTTCTTTTTTTTTTTTTTTAAATCCGACACAGGGAATGGGCTGCAGAAAATCCAGGCAGAAATAAACATTTTTGAAAAGTCTGGGTTTTCTTATGACATAGAGGGAAACACAGGAGCTAGAGGAGACCAACAAGCTGAGAGACACAGTGTATAGGTTTATCAGCGTGTGGCAGAAAAATCAAGGCACGGTAGGCATATAGTACCAAAAGATTTACAGCATCTTGGTGCACAGATGAATTGTTTGTGGCAGACAAATAAGAGAATAATTCTCCGCTGGTTGAGAAAGCACAACTTCAGTGCCTAAATTATCAGCCCTTGCATTAGACATTGGGCAACAAACCCCTTTTAGAATTAGTAATCCTGTCTGTCCACTGTCTGGATAAAAGAGATGGCATATTTCTATATAATGTTTCTTCTTCTAAATCTCAAGAAAAACAGTCAAAAGTAATATTCCCTGTGCTAAAAAGTCTCTAAAGAACTAAGCACTTCTGAACAAACCACATTTTCAAAAAATTTGCTAGGACCCCTATAATGGTGTCATTTACACTCCAGTCACATGTGTCTACAGCACAAGACCCTTCATAATTAGGTATATACACTACACCAGCTCACTGCCTAATTAGCAAATTATGTTGAAAATAGCATCCTGCTAATTAACGGTTATTATGGCATTTCTGAAGCTGAAGCTTTAATTATCACCAACCTAATGCTTGTGTACAGAGGAAAAAAAGGTGCCCCCCTTTTTTTTTAAATGATCAATAAGTGCAAGAGATTATTATAAGGCAAATCTGCTGACAGCTGATTAATTTGTTTGATGCAAAGTTGCTGTGTGTTTCATATTATTTTATCGGAGTTGCAGGAAAAAGGTACATAATTTTGTTTCATTAGCAACCTCTGCGATTTATCACTAGAAAATGCACCCCCCCCCTTTTTTTTTTGTTGTCTGTTCAATTCCCTCTGTGTTTTTGCCTGTACCAGCATCAAAGTCAAGAGCAGGAAGTTTTAATTAAGTGACACTAATGAGGTCGTTGAAAATGATACTTCAGCAATTCAGCATGCTGTTAAATGTGTTTATTCTATAATGTCATCAAAGGTGATTGTTTTCCCTCGTAATAGATAAAATTCATTACCATAAGCATTGTACTTTTGAGTGTTAGAAATATGAAATGCAAGTTAGTCAGGTGTATCTGTTGCATGTTTTTCCTCTTTTGCTGCCAATTCAAATTACTGGACCTGAAACAAAACTTCAGCAAGCAAGACTCACTCTGATTTGTTTTCTTTTTTAAAATCTCCCCTGTTTAGTAATTAACAGACCCTGTCAGGGAGAAACAGAACAAAAATGAGCATGCAAATAACTAATCAAGGAAAGCTGGAATCAAAGGGACTGATGAGGGGTGGAAAGATGTTCTCCTGAGTCTGGCCATTGTGTTGCCGCTGCTGCTGCTCTGCCAACTCAGAGCTGCCCACCCACCTCGTGGCTAGCTGCCTAAGTAGCCCCACCACCCACAGTAGAGGCTTCACCACTGTGTCATTCAGCATTGCACTTGAAAAAGAATGAGGACATTTTGGATACTTCTTCCTCTAAAATGGTTTCGGCCTCCCAAGTATAATTTGGTTGTATGACCCACTTTGGGAAATTAATTATCACATGGTGAATTTCCATGCTTCCTAAGGACTGAAAATGATTTTTCACATTTCTGAGAGGTCTATAGGGAGAAGCAATAAAATTATTCCATTCTACAGATAGGGAATACTGAGCAGAATAATTCAGCCCAGGTCAGAGAAAGAACTAACAGCTCACCAATTTATACCACCTCTGCCATTCCAAATAGTCACTTTTGATTTTCTTAGGTTAATCAATAGCAGCCCACTTTCATACCTTGCACAAAGTTAAAAGTTCTACAAGGTTTCCGTTTCTCTTTTAATGAGACTGGCACTAATGGCAAATCCTTCATCCAAGTAGCAAGTCCCACATCTTACCTAGATTTAGACAACAGTGATTATCTCCCACACAAAGCTTCCTATGTCCAAAGTGTATTTGTTTTTAATGCCAAAGGAAACCCATCCTAATTTACAGCAGCAACTATTCTTTAACAATGCTACTAATTCACAGCAAACTAAACAGACTCTGCCTTTTTTTTTTTTTTTAAACTGACTGCCCAGCCACTAATCAGGACAAAGAGAAGTTAAGTGGGCTTTTTCAAGATAGTTACTTAACTATTGTAACTGAGAAATTAAACTTGCTTTTCCTTCCTCACTGTAGCCCTGGGTTGGGCTGATTTTATTCTGGGGCAGGAGGCTGGATTAGGTGACCTCACGGAATGTCTCACAGACTGTCTCCACCAAAATTATTAACCAATTCCCTGAAACATCTCAGGAAAATTAAATATTCACTATTGTGAAGCAAACCAAACTTTGACTTAATTTGCCATTTTTCAAGCAGTTAGCTACAGAGGAAGCTCAAAATGCTCTGGTATTACATAAAAGTACAGGAGATTAGCAGTTTTTTTATTGGAGGGTTGAGCATAGGAAAAACATTAGAATGGCTCAGAAGTATTAGCAAGGTGGTAAAAGCTCTAAATCCCTATCTAATGTGCATTAATGAAACATGAGAACACACAGGGAGAGGCTGAGGGGCACCTAACACTCCAGGAGACTGTGAAGTGCCGAGCAGCTTCATAGAAGCGGGAGATCCATCCTCACCTGTGAATTAAGGGAAGGATGTTTCTAGAAGAACCAGAAGGCCTTTGCCAATTAGGGTTTATTGTCCGGGATTTGAGTTTCTACTTCTCTTTGTGGTTTCTCCACCTTAACTTCAGCTATCACCCAGATGCTCCTCAAAAGAATAGCAAAGATGTAAGTAAGTGTGAGTGTTCGGTGCCAGTGAGGGTGCGGTGGCTGAGCACTTTCTTCCGGGGGGGGGGGCATATCAGCTGGCACAGCCTCTCTAGAAAGCACTCCGGTATTGCATCTAGAGTTTAAAACATTCACATCCTTTGATCCCATAATTGCACTTCTAGGAATCTATCATAAGGAAATCAGAGATGCTTATCAAAGCATGATTTACAATAATGAAAATTTAAAATCTTAAATGTCTAACATTGGCAGGTTGGTTAAATAAATGATGCTCTATAGCATGATGTAATATTGTGCAGTCATTTAAAAACATGTTCAGGGAACACATTTTAATAAATATAACAACCACAGGAAGAGGGCTTGAGGTCAGGTACTGTATACGGTATATGCCCATACTTAGAGACTTCAATACATCTATTCATGTCAGCATTAAAAAATGAATAGAAAACAAATACCAAAATGCAAACAAAACAAATACCAAAATACAAACAATGGTATCTCTGAAAAAAAGAATGAAAAGTAATTTGAATATTTGTTTTTCCACTTTGTAAAAATTAAGTCATTTAAAAATATTAAAAGCAGTATTCAGTAATCTTTTTCAGAATGCACCCAAGGTATTAGGAATTTTATAGAGTTTATTACCTAAATCATAAAATATAGTATTATATAATTTAAAACATAATTAGCCTAAATATTTTTTTCTCTATTAACTGCATAACTGTTCAGCCCCATGAAGCTCAGAGAATACCGAAATGCAGGGACTACTGTTATGAAACTCTCAGTATAGCACTCCCAGAACACCCCTTTAAAAGATGCCTTCACATTTTATAACCAGAGTAGTCATCTCCGTTTATACAAAGTTTCCTACAGATTTGTATGAGGCAAGAGTACAACATCTGAAGCCTTAAATTGTTTGATAGCACTATCTGGGATTCTCATATTTTCCTTAAAGGTTTCCTTTATTCCTTTTACAGTGATGGATATTATTCTTTTTTCCCTTTTCTTTTTAACTGAGGTGTAGTTAATTTACAATGTTGTGTTAGTTTCAAGTGTACAGCAAAGTGATTCAGATGTGTGTGTGTGTGTTCCCATGCTATTTCAGATTCTTTTACATTATAGATTATTACCTGTGATGGACACTCTTGTCTATGAGTCCTCGGAACTTCTGAAACCACTCTCAAGTTATAGAAGTTTGCACTGGGCCAAGAACATGTGTAATCAAGGCTCGGTTTTTTTGGCTGTGCTGTCATTGTTACTTTTCTTCATCAGTGAGAAACTGTCGATATATACATACTGAGTATTATTTAAATTTTGAAAGATAAAATGCAAGGCACAGAAGGGAAAATGTTTTGATGTCTAATTAAATCTTTTCATTGAGATTGTTTCCTAAAGGGATGTTTAAAATGTTTTCCACTAGAGAAAGGAGGGGTAGAATCCAGCTACCAGGAGAAAATTTACAACACTAAGCAACCATCATCCTTCTAAAGGATAACATAATTACAACAAAAATGAAGACAGGGAAAAGGAGTGCACAACAAGCTACCTTGTCAGCTGGAGATGAGGAGATCAATATATTGTTCGCTGAACATTTCCCAATCAGATTCGTAACACAACTGGATATACATGGGCTTTGGGGATGCTCAGAAAATCGTGTAGATTTCGCCCAACTGGAGAGTAACAAAAATAAATTTAAACTCTTCATCAAAGGCTTCATAGATTATCTGTTGTTGTTTTAACCTTTTCAGAGCCATGAGGAAGAGGAAAGAGAGCTGAGAATAAGGAGTCTCAGGTTTGCATCTCTGTCCTGTCTCTTACCCATCACTTTTGGAAAGTGACACAACCTCCCTGAGCCAATGGGATTCTAACCTGTGCATGGCTTTCTCAACAGGTGTTGAAAAGTTAAGTAAATTAATACAGGGCTGGAGAAATAGTAGGTGCTCAATATCTTTTGGGGGTGTTTTTGGTTCACTTTGAAGTAAACACACAAAAACAAATAAATGGGATCTGCTCATACCCTAAAAGGAAAGAACCTGAGTGAATATATTTGAAGCACAAAACTTTTAACAAGCATCTCCACTACTTTACACCCACACAGTATGACGATCAGTAGTAATATCACATTTTAATGACTCTCTTTGTGCTTTGCTCTTTACTGGACCACAGAAAAGCAAAACTCACCCTTGTTCATCATCTAAAATACAGATGAAAACAGACCGTGGAGTCACAGGACATCTTCCCTGTGTCCCCCACACACAGGTAAACAAGAACACACGTGCAGTGGGTGCATGAGAGCCAGTGCTGTACGCTTACCAAGCAGGGGTGATGACCCAGGCCCTCCTGAATGCTCCTTGGAAGTGACTCACATTTTACAGCCATGTATCATTTACAGGCACACTGGCTCCTTCTTTCCTTCATTCACCTTCTGCAATGCAGAGCCATATCATGCACTACACATACACGCAAATACACTCTCTCTCTCACACTCACTCACTCACACACACACAGAAGCAGCCTCATTATTGACAGACTGGATTGGCTTCTTAAAGTTACCTGCAAGACTGGATGCCAAGCTACTCTGTCGAGTTAGGAGGGCAGGTTACTTGGAAGATAGAGGCAAATAGAAGCTTCCGGGGTGAAATATTAGGGACTCCCCTTTTCCTTCCTCTTTTCCCAACTCTCAAGTTCAACGGTCTTCCACAGTTCAAATAAACCCTTCAAATGTCAACTCTCAGGCTTTGCAATGGGCAGTGTCAAACACTCGGCAAGAGTGCAGATTCTGGCATCAAACTTGAATTCAAATCCCTGCAAGTTATTTAATCTCTCAAAGCCCCAGCATCCTTAGCAGGCTGTTGTAAAACTCAAAGGTCATAACACATATGAAGTGTTTAGCACAGTGCCTGCACACAGTACCCACTAAGTGCCATTACTAACGAAGCAGAAGTAACATTTACAGCCTGGTCCTGAGCTAAATGCTTTATGTCTATGACTGTATTCACAAGTCTACAAGGCAGATACCACTGTTATCCCCATTTTACAGAAGAGGAAACAGACTCATAGAGGTTCATTTGGCCAAGAATCATGAAGAGAGTGACAGAACTCAGGTGAAACCCCAGAAGGCTGGCTTCAGATTGAGTTGCTAATGGATACACTATATATTTTTAATGTGTGAGGGTTGAAGTCTATTTAATATATTTTTAAAAAAAAAAAAAAAAAGCTTGACATGACTATTCATCCTGAGAAATGATGGGCCCAGTCAGTTTTTGCCTGACCTCAAGGAAAGTGCCTGGAGGGGTTCATGTCCCTCATCTAGCTCCATGACCCTCATTGAGGCCTACTCCTCTGCCCAAGAGAAGATGAGAACATGGGATTTGCCAGGGGTATCTTAGATACAGAAGCTAGTCAGAGGCTATATTCCAAGGGCGCAGTTAAGGTGAACTCAGAGAGCAGAGTCCATAGGCTCCAAGAAGCTGAGGAACATTCCAGAGATGTGACACAAATGTGCCTGCTGCAGCATGGCCACCCCGCTTGCCCACTGAACCCCCCCGGGAGCCATGGGCACAGGTGCTGTTGTCCACTCCCAGATTAGCATTCATGGAACCAAGACAGGCGAGCTGGGAGAACATCCACTGTTCACCATGCAGGCTCTGTGTGCGTGCGCACACACACATACACTCAGTTAGACCAAAAAAAAAAAAAAAGAGCAAGCAGGAGGAAAACTAGATTCATTCCCCTAGAAGTCCTTTAATAAGGCAGCAGCATATACAAAAAAGCAAAGTAACTCTAATTTTCTTCCCTTTAGCGACCCTGTTAAAAATGAACGTGCAATCCCATTCAAATGGGTAACTACAGTTACCCATTTCTGGGTTGGAGCACATTTTGACAACAGAATAACTCTCACTCCTGAAAGTATAAAATACACCAGAAGTGGTGGCTATGTTCTCATTTAAACAAACATGTAATGAACACCTATTAAGTGCTGAGTACACAAGACAATATCAACACGATACCAGAAATCTGTTAAATACCCAGAGGTTTTCCAAATATGCAGATGACTCATGTTCCATTTTTATTCAGCTATCTTTCCACTGGATGGCCACTTTCCTTTGCCGTCCAGTAGAATTTGGTCTAGCAGATGGACAGGCTCAATGTACATGATGCTACTAGATTCTTAAAAATAAAAAGAGAGAGAGAAGCTTGGTTTTCCATCATCTGCTTGACACCACCAGTGATAGATAAATATGTGTGTTCCCAGGGTGCCTGACTGTACAAAATGTCTTGCTGATCCCATTTTTGCTGTGTGTCAGTACCAGCACAGGGAAGATGATATCAGTTATAAAAGGAAAATGGCCTTCAATTCCCTTCCTTGTGAACATCTTCCTGACTCAGTTTCCCATTTCAGCCAAGCATGAATGGCTAATCAGTATACACAGGACAGCAGACAGGAGAAGGAACACTGGAGATAAAGCATCTTAATACAACCTCGGCTCCACCACTTACCACCTGTGTGACATCAGGTGAGTTGTTGTATATCAGTGAGACTTGGATTTCCTCCTTGGTAAATGGAAATAATAAAAGCCCCTGAAGTTGTTCATGAGTTCATGAGATACATATAAAAACTGCTTAGCACACTTCCTGACATGCCTCCACATGGGTATTCCTGGGCACCAACTACGTTGAAGGAACCTGCCAGGCATCATGAAAGGCACCCAGATGTATCAACAGTGATCCTTCTCGCATGCATGAACTCACAATCCATAATAGCAAAGGCAATCTTTTCCATGTCCCTCCCATGCCCTGATCCTCCCAGCCCACCTCTCCCCAGCCTCTGTGTGTGGCTGTGCACAGGCTTCCTCCTCTGCATGGGAAGCTCCTTGACGGCAAGAATTCTGTCCTGGGGTTTTAATTTTGTTGGTCTTCCATTTCCCCCAGCATGCACCATAATAGCAAGAACAGAGAAGGTGCTAGATAAATGCTTGCTGAATGGATATATGAATAAAATAGAGAACAGAAAGTACCACAAAAGCAAGTGCTACAAAAATGCCATGGAAATTCAGTCTTTTTGGTCATACCAAAGTGGGGTCAGAATGACCAAAGAGGGCATGGTGGAAGAGCAAACCCAAAAACTTGGCCATAGGGAATAGGCTGGATTTAGTGAAACTTGTCAGGAAGGGTCATTCTCATCCCTCCGTGGTCTAAATTCATGCCACCTCTGCCCTCAGTATCCTTCCCAGGTGGCACAGTGGTCAAGAATCCGCCTGCCAGTGTTGAGGGGTGCAAGAGATATGGCTTCCATCCTGAGTAGGGAAGATCCCCTGGAGTAGGGAATGGCAACCCACTCCAGTATTCTTGCCTGGAGAATTCCATGGACAGAGGAGGCTGGCGGGGGTCCATGGGGTCGCAAAGAGTCGGACACAACTGAAGCGGCTGAGCATGCACACACACTGCACTCGACAGTACAATGAAGTGCGGGCACATGAGTATCAGAGGACTAAGGTTTGCCAGAGCATGGGGGTGTGTGTGTGGGGGGGGCGGGGGTGATCCCTAGAGTCAAACTCATTTTTCTCTCACTCTCAAGTGGCCAGAGTCCTATCATAGGAGGTTCACATCAGCTCTGTCTTTCTAAATGATTTATTTTCCACTCATCCCAGTTTAGCATCATTGAGAAAGTCTGCCATATAAAAGACTAATATATACTACGGTTAGGAAGCCTAGGATTCATTCTGGGCCCTTTGGTTCCCTTAAAGAAATAGGCAAATTGGACAGAAATCAAAGAAGGGAAGCAACAAGGATTAAAGAGAACAGCTGCAGGAGCTACTTGTAAGGGTTTTCCCGCAGCACCAGCCAGGAATACGCAAAGCTCAGGGATGACAAAAAGGACCGAGGATCAAATACTCCCCCCGAGCAAGGGTGTAGGCACACCAATGAAGGGAAAGAATTGCTCAGGGTCACACGGAGGGGTAGAGCAGAGAGGGATGGGATGTAATTACAGGAAGGAAACCTTGGGCTGCAGATCAGGGCAACCTTCTTAGGAACGCGCTCAATCCGAGTGCGGACCGGCTTCCCAAGGGAGGCCGTGGAAGCCCCATCGCTTGAGGTGCATAAAGCCGCTGGACAAAAAGCAGAGACAGAGAGTGAGGAACAATCTGCCGGCGCGGGGGGTGGGACAGGTGACCTCACGGGGCCGCAGGCTCCGCACTTCAATGACACGTCGAGATGTATTTCATCAGGCACCCACTGGCGAACGCAGAAAGCGCTGCCCCCCAACAGCCTCACCCCCACCACAGCCATTGTGCTTTCTCAATACACCACTCAAGAAACAGTCCCATTCACTTCAAGAGACCCTCCATGGCTCCTTGCTGCCAGCGAGCGTCGGGAGGATAATATCTCGCCGCGAACCCGGCGTGTTCCCACTTGAAGGCAAAAGGTGGCTTTGAAGGAGGAATTTTAGCTCTGGCTCAAGTGCTTAGTCTTGGCTCCTGGAACTGGGATATTATTGTTTTGTTTTGTAAGAGACCCTTTCAACTCAGAAGATACTCTTCATCTCCACTATGGGATTCTGAGTGGCCAAGATAAAACTGAGATAGTTTAATATATTCTCTTAATCAAGTGGCTTCCTTTAGCTTTCAGAAGAGAGTCCAATATTGCTAACATGGATTGTAGGGCCCACAAAGATCTCAGCAAACTCACCTTCCAGGGCCCTCAGCCCCAGCATCACACCCCATTTAGGGTTTCTCAAACAACCTGTGTTCCCCCCCACCCCGGGACTTGTCCCTGCTGCTCCTTCTGTCCCAAACACGCTCATGCTCTCCCCACCTTCATGACTACATTTACGTGCTCAGGCTGCCATTACACAATACCACGTTTTAAGGCGGTTTCCACAACAGAAAGGTATTCCTCCGAGTTCTGGGGGCTGGGAAGCCCCGGATGAGGGTCGGCATGGTAGGGTTCCGGGTTTACAAACGGGCTGACTTCTGTCCTGTTTATCCTCACATAGGAGAGGACGCACACTCTAGTCCCTCATTCCTGTTTTATGAGCCCTACCCTTAGGACCTCACCTAAACCCAGTCACCTCCCAAATGTCTCACTACCTAATACATCATACTGGCAGGTAGGGTTTCAATATACGAATTGGAGAGAAGGAAATCCAGTCCAGAACATTCCACTGATCCTCTTCCTTCAGGACCTAGCCTTAACTGTTGACTTTCAAAAAAAAAATCTTTTTTATTGGAGTATAGTTGCTTTACAGTGTCATTATTAGTTTCCACTGTACAACACAGTGAATCAGCTATACACACATATAGCCCCTCTTTTTTGGATTTCCTTCCCATTTAGGTTGAACTTGCCTGATGGCTCAGACGGTCAAGAATCAGCCTACAATGCAGGATACATAAGAGACATAGTTTCAATCCTTGGGTTGGGAAGATCCCCTGGAGGAGGAAATGGCAACCCACACCAGTATTCTTGCCTGAAAAATTCCATGGGCAGAGGAGCGTGGCAGACTACAGTCCATAGCATCGAAAAGAGTTGGACCCAATTGAGTGACTTTCAGTTTCTTTCTCATTTAGCTTCACCACAGAGCACTGAGTAGTTCCTGAGCTATTCAGTAGGTTCTCATTAGTTATCTATAAACGTCTTTCCTGATCTGGCAAAGGGTAGGCTAGGGCCCCTCCAATCAGCATCTGAGCCTTGCACACTAAGCTCTGTGCCATCACTTAATACAACATGTGCTAATTTGTCCTACTTGGTCACCAGTCCACAAGAGGACAGAAGCTGCAGCCAACTCGCTCTCTGCTGTAACTCTGAGACTTACTGTAACTTTGAGACTTGGCACACAAGTAGAATGATTCAAGAAACATATGAAAAGAGGTCCCTGGGTACTTCATGTTCTTCATAGATTCCATGCATACCTAAGTGTTTAACATGCATAAGACAAGGGCTGGGTCTTCTGGAAAATGCAAAGGCGAATAGAAACTCATCCCCAAGAACTTACAGACTAAGCAGGAAGAGAAGATACACATATAAATAACATGCCAGCAAGGTACAGAGCCAAAAGTGACTGTCATACATAGTGCTATGGAAATTCAGAGGCAGGACACACATTTTCAGCTGGGTTGGGGAAATGGAGTTGGGAAAACTTTCTAGAACAGGCTGGTAGAATATGAGATGTGAAGACATTCAGAACGCAGGTATGCCAGACAGAGAGACCTGAATAAGCAAAGGCGCAGAAGCTGAAAATCTCTAGCACCACTGGCTCAAGAATAGAATTAAAGTGACATTCAACTGTAAGGAAGCTATCTTGGTCACAAAGTCTCTTGAATATCAAGTTTAGACTTTATTATCTATGCGAAGTAGTGACACAATCAGACTTTGTTCTGTGGTATGAGCTGGCAGGAAGTGGACATCTAAGATATAATTTGTAAGGAAACCTAAAGTCTGCCATTTTTCAAATAACCAACCAGTGAGCAGTCAATATTCTTGGAGGGTCAACCACGTCTGCCTTCCTAAGGGGAGATGAGAGGCTATGAAATGGCCCCTTGCCTCAGAAATTATCCGCTCAACTGCCATCATGGAAATCCATCCTTCTTAGATTTATGGACCCCAGGATCCCATACAGAAATACAGCAACCCAGCTAACAAAAGTCCTGGATTATGGAGTCCAAATATTCTACTTCAGAATTCTGAAATCATCTCAGGCAACACATTTGCATGCCCTCTTATGGCTCTCCTCACTAAGGACTTTGCCCAGGGGTTTTGTTAGGCCCCTTTCAACTCAGCCCTCCTGTTTAACTTACCTGGTGGGCAGCTGCACACCAAACCTTGTCCCAGTGCACCCTGGGAAGACCTCTCTTGCCCCCACTTCTATTTAGTGGGACTGTCAGTGGCAGCTTGTGCTGGTGAGAGAACCACAAAGCAACTAGCTAAACAGTGGTTCGGCAATGGCACCTGCTCCACCTGCAAGAGGAGATGATGGCTTGAAGACTGTGCCCAGTATGTTTACTCGCCCCACACACCTTCTGAAACCAAAAGGATCGGATGTGCCAAGAATGAGAGGTCCCACATCAGACGAGGGTGAGTCTCGGGAGAAGTAATAAGTACAGAAGCGTCTAGGGCCATTTGCAAAACTACCAGATTCAGGCCATTTAAGCACATTAGTGTTATCAGCCCAAGGTGAGAGACCAGGAAACAAAAGCTTAGACAGACAGCTGGCAAGTGGTGGAGCTGAGATTTGGACTGTGATCTGTTTAACTCCAGAGCCCAAGATCTCAACTATTTTGCTCAACTATTTGGTTGCTGTATTTATTGGAATATCCTTAGGGAGACAAATAGGATAGGCTGTTTATTAACAAGGCACCCTCTTACCAGCCTTTTATAAGGGCAGGAGATAGAATGGGCTCTCCTGTGCAAAGCTAGTCTTCTGCCTCCCACTGGTCAAATAGAGGGATGGGCTTTAACAGAAAGCGAATCCCGAATCAAAGGTCCTACCCTGTGGACTATCCCTGGTATAAAACCACTCCAGATGAAAGAATGGCCTGTGGATGAATTGAAACCAATTATTATTATAATCATTATCGGTGTAACATTTGGGCAGGAGACAGATTCTGACAGTTTCTTTTGAGAAGTTATGTCTGTCTGACTGAGCAGAGTTTAATTGAAAATGTCAACCACCTTGAAGATCATTAGGGTAAAGCTCTTAGCCTCAGGAAAACACAAAAGTGAAAACAATCCTCTGTCGGTGCTGATAACCACCTGTATTGGGGTGAACAGCAAATGAACAGATGAGCATATGGCACGTGGGGCTTTTTGTGAGCCATTCAAGCACCAAATCCTCAGGTTTGCTGTGAGTGAACAAGATCCTCACTCCAGACACACACATTTGTAAGAGGTTGGATTCATGCAGTCAAGACTGGACAGATCATATCAAGAATGTGTCCAAATGCAGTGAACCTCTTCTATAAAATGGTTTCTTGAGGCAGGAATTTGTTTCATTGATTGCTTTGTCTTGGAATAGCCAATCACCTATAGTCAATGCTTAGTATTGTTCATCCATCTTTATCTGTTCTCTTCCTCTTCTTCCTGCTGACACACACAAATACACACTATGTGGACAGAAACACACACTCACACACACATACATCATCAGAGGTTTCCACTAAATTATTCAAACCCAGCTTCTCCTCTAAAGTATCCAAGGATACCCCAAGAGTCTTGGAGCCTTGGTATATTTGCAAATAGTTTCCAGCTGATATTTTCTTTAGTACTTTCTGAAGTAAAAAAAGAATGTAGCTATTAGAAAAAAGATGCATTTTATAAATATGGAATATGCTTTTACTACCAATATTGACAAGAAAGAAAAAAGTGGGTAAAAATTCAGATATTAACACATGGATCATTTAAAGGATTGCACTGAGAAACTCTGCTCTCTAAAATAAAACATATATACTGTACTACATAAAAAGCCTTCTTAACATTGTGAAGCAGTGTCCTTAGCTATCACTGTATCTGTGAAACCCCAATCTGGTAATAAACAATGTACAGCAAGCATAAAATCATGAACTAGTTGCCAAGGGCTCTAGCTCTGGAATCAGACGACCTGCATTCACATCCTGGCTCTACAACTGACTGGTTATGGAACCTTGGGTAATGACCAGTGAAACAGAATCACCTACAGTTAAAGTCTTTAAACCTCAGTCACTTCATTTATGAATGGAGGATAATAGCAAAACCTAGAACCCCACAGGGGAAAGGCACTCATTACAGTGACCAGCCTCGGTAAATGAGAATGGTTATTAAGCTTCAGTGGACCCTAGGATTGGGTAAATGGGGACAGATTACCAGTTATCATGAATTTCAAACAGGGGTTTAATTTCACATGCAAGGAAATAGGGAACCAGGGAAGGTTTTGAAGGAGGAGTGGTATAATAAGGAAGCCTTTAAGGGAGCACGGAACCATGGGGTTCAATACACTACAAGGGAGAAATGCTGAGTGCAGTGGCCATCAAGAAAAGTCTCTGCAATGATCCAAGCTTAACCCCATATATCTCTGGATGAGAATGGTAGAATGGTAGAAAAGGCAAAGACAAGAAAAGGGCCTTCACCAGGATAATTTTAAAGAAAGAAGAGGAGGAACAGGAAAGGAGGGGAGGGAAGAGGAGAAAAGAGAGGGAGAAAGATAGGGGGGGGAGGAAGTAAGGAAGGAAAGAGGGAGGGAAGGAGGGGAGGAAGGAGGAAGAAAAGACTGTTCTAGATGACTGACTAGAATGACTCATGGTGAGTCAGAGATGAATCAAGGGCAGACATCTGAACAAACTGAATCTCCTGTCTCATGACACTAATGCAAAGAGTGGCCAGAATGACACACAGGCCAGTCATCATTCTAACTAGACAGTCTTTAGGGATCCTTCAGGGCTGGCATCCCAAGACCAGAAGTTTCCTGATGGCCCTTCATTCATTGCATTTAGAAAGTATCTATTGGGCGCCCACTATGTATAAGACACTGTGCTGGGTTCTGGGGACACTGAAATGAAGAGGGACAACACACCTGATCCTTTGGTGTCTACAACCTATTACATAGACAGCCATAAAACAATTCAATTCAAAACTAAGTCATGAATTCCAGTTGTGTTATGTATTATCAGTGGCACCCTGATCAGATCCATCCATATGAAAAGGTTTCTAAACAGTACGGGTCCTTTACTGAATCTGAATATAAAACCTCCTACGTAACTTTCAGAAGTAATGTGGCTTCTAGAATCAGAAGCTGAGTAGATGTTACTAAGAGCATGCTCATGCCTGTTCTAAGCAGCAGCCTGTATGCCTGGGAAAATTTTGAACCATCAATCTCAGTTGAAATAGAAAGTAGAAACGGAAGACAGAATGGAATGAGGTGGAGGGAGCAGTGGAATATTCTACATAGCACAACTGCTATAATTCATGACCTATCAAGTCACTTCAAAACATCTCTCATTATCTATAGGAAATAAGAAGAGTAGGCAAAATCAGTGATAGAGAAAAGTACCTGACAGTCACCTCCACTCTGCTGTATCCTTATATATAGAAAGATGTCACTGCTTTATCACAGCACTGTTTCCTTACTGTACTTCTCAAAAAAAGCACTCCATGCAGCCATCAGCAATGGAATTGTGTAAGGAGGAGAGACAAGTGTATTTTAAATTCATCAGCTTCTAAGGTCCTTTCCAATCTATGTCATGGCAACCAATAACTTTAGAGTTTGGAGGGTAAGCAGAAGGATTGCAGCCAACAGAAATTGTGAAGGATGAGTAATCATGTCAGAGCAAAGCTACACCTGAAATATACTTGGAATGAGAATCATTTCCCTTGTAGGTAGAAATGAGGGGTGAACAGTAGCAATTGGGAGCAGCTTATTTTATAGCAGTCCCTCACTAAAGAGTTAAGCATCCTTACCCCATTAAAATCCAACCTTGGCCTATAAAACACTAATCCTCTCCATATTTTTCTCTTAAGTTGCAACATGAAGAATGTTAGCATATACTGAAGAACTTCTAATGATCCATAAAAGAAAGAAATCCTTCATTCCCTTCCTAAGAACTATTCAGGAGCCAAAAGTGACAGACTGCTATGAGGAACAGACGTTCCAGGTTCTCCTGCAATGGGGACAAGACAGGAGATGCAGGATGATGTCAAAACCTCCCCAACATTCTCCGAGGGTGGAGCCCTCACTCCCTGCTTTGCTCAGGGTGATCTGGGTTCCTCTCACACATATGCTTGGTGTCTCAGATGTCAGGAGAAGCCTGAGGACAGACCAATGGCAGCTTCTACTCAGCCAAAGAATGGGACACTGGTTTACTACAAGATACAAATAGAGCAACAAAGCAAGTCCCATGGAAGAATATATACTGCCATGCAAAAAAAAAAAAAAAAAAAAGAATTATGCCATTGGAGCATGGTCATTACACAAGTACACTAAATAAAGGCCAAAACTGCTTAAAATGGCTCTTAAAAATATAAGTCTTTCTGAGATTGCTTCTCGGGTGCATTATTTTTATCTAGTCTATTGGGATTAAGAATGGCCTAGAATCCCAGCTTGAAAGGGAAGAGCAAAATTTTCACTACCTGCTATCTCTCCATATTTGTCACTACCTATCAGAAATCCAGATGTGGACACCCTTGACACAAAGAAAAGCACAACTGAAGCCTAAGACAAGGCCAGTACGAGCTCTGCCAGAGCCAAATGGACCCTATGTGGCTCCCTTCCTTCTCAAGCCCTGCTTGGTGGCTGTGCCTTTGACTGACATGTGACATTCTTGTCCTCCTGGACAGAGAAGCCAAGCTCCTGATGGTTATCGACATCAGAAAATGTCATGTCTGAATATGCTTTAGCTGGACCTTCCTCCCTCACTTCATTTTCTGCCTCCTGCCCTGCAGTTTATTTTAATTATACAATGAAAACTCTCAAGTACGGAATGGCTGCTCACCGTATCACACAAGCCCCTAATTGTACTCTGGAGCTGGATTGTGGCATTTTATCACCCTGCAATGGTAAAAGGCACATTTGCAACAGGAGTAGGTCATGGAATATTTTCTGGAAATGCCAATGGATTTCAAGGCCCCTCCTTTTTTTATACCAGACACTTGTGATTTCATCTTTGTATAAGTTCCATCTCCTCTCTTATACTGTTTCCTCCTCTCCTTCTAATCCTATACAATTTCTCAGCTTATGGGTGAATGTTAATATCCTGATCCATATTCACTCTCATTAAACCACAAAAGCATTTGAGCAGTTAATGTTTATATCACCATAGTTCCTATACTGTGATGGTGTGCCCATCTATCATTCTTCTTGCTCTTTTAAAACATTTTCATCAGTAAGAGCATAGATCATAAGAGAGAAATGATATTCAAGCTTTTCCCAAAAGAGGCCACTTCAACAAGATAATTTTGCAGAAGACAAAAAAGGTGACCCATGCACAATCTGGACACAGCTGGCCAATCTAAGACTGCTTCAGATGGCTGTATATGCAACAAATGCAGGTGTTCCCTGTTGTGTGTGTTCAATAAATGTTCACTGAATGAGTCTCTCAACTGATCACATGGTCATATCAAATACACCCGACATGTATTTAACCAGGAACTCCCATGCTCTAGTTGCCACATGTCGCGTACTCATCCTCTCACTCACACTAAGGACAAATTCTCTTCTGGTAACCCTTCCCCAGCTCAACACAAACCTTGAGGAAGAAGGGCTTGTGTGTTCATATGGCTTATAAGTCATGCTCCCCACAGCAGTATTTTTCACTTGACAGATCAATGTCATATCACTTTTAAGCAATTCTCAGAGGTGTATGGTGGTGCCTGGTCACAGCTGTTTCCCTAATACTGCTAAGCAAAAGGAAAGGTTTGGTCCACAGAGGCAGTGGACTAAGAAGAAATGGATTATCGATGCTTTTCTATTTCCTGGCCCCAAAGTTTCTAATTAACACTCATGAAATTGGCTTCTCCTGGCACTCCCACCTACTTCCCTTGGATGTGTTTCATGTAAGGACTTGGGAAGAAGCAAGGTTTTATGTAACGATCTCATTGATTAATCCTTAGTGAACACACTCAAGAAAAGGTACTCAGGGCAGACAAAAGGTCCAGAGTCAGTAGCCAGCGAAGAATGATAACCTGTTCCTCACACTGTTATCTTCCAACAGAACTTCAGTCCAGGCAAATGTTCTACCATTAGCGGTCCAGTATCTTCCATTAATATCTGCTATAGTCCAGTCTTTTTGGAACCAAACAAGAGCTGATGCATGTGAGAAGCACCCAGCCCAGTGTTTTGCAAAAAAAGAGATGCTCAATGAAAGCTATTTTGAGATCTAAAAAGAAATACAAGATATCTTAAGAAATTCAGATGGTGAAATCGGCATTGATCCAAGGACCATGTCAGCAAGCAATGAAGGCATTTCCTCAGTGACCTGGCAGATACCCTTCGGGTGTGACATCTTTGAATCTGAGAAAGGAAAGGGCTATAAACGAGTGGTGTGAACCATCTGCGGTCTCACTGTGGCTGGATACTGTGGGAGTGTGTAGGTTTAATCTGAATGAGTTTCTCCAAAAGTCAGCCACCCAACCACTCTAACCCACCATCACTCCCAACCTGAATCCCCCTAGAAGTCAAACAAAACACATCTGATTGTGGACTGGACTCAATGTATACTTACCCCTTTGCAACCTCTGGACTCGTTGATGCATGTGGTATTGAATCATACACCTTTTTTGCATTATTTCACTTTCCATTTAGTAAGCTGTGACTTCCCAACTAGACTACGAACACTCTTGACCATGACACATTTTTGTCTGGATGTGTCTGTGATGCCATGCGTTTACTAAACAGGAACTCTATTACATACTGCTATGTTGAACAATGGCTCCTAGCAGATGTAACATTTCCCAAATGAGGGAATGCAAAGCAGAAGAAGGAACTTGGCATCAACTTGAGTGACTGCTCTTCCTTCTCTTCTTCATTCTTTTTTCTTCCTAGCAGGTGCACGTTTGCAATGGTGATTTCTTATTTAATTGCTAAGTATTTCCTCAGCAGAGTAAAATCCATCAAGGACCAGACACAGGAGTATGTTAATTCCCCATTTCTCTGGTAATGCACATCAATGGGGTTTTCTTCCCGCCAATGTGCGTTCATAAATGCCATTAATAGTAATGGGAATCAAATGCAAAATACCACTGAGTAAGTAGGCCCTAGTGCATGAAATATATTCTCAACCACAAGGACAAGCTGCCACACAGTTCACTGCCTTGTACTAAATTAGGGGCCGGGGATTCTCTGATTGGGACCAAGATGGTGATAATGACAAATAAAAAGAGAAAAGCCAGTCCCTGTTCCCTACTTATCCCCAACCAACACTATCCTTGACTTACAGGTCGGAGACAATGAGAAGCTTTGAAGCCAGGAAACGGAGACAGGGTGCAGAAAGATGCCAACTCCTGTTCCTGCACGGGAATTAATGAAACACAACTCAGCCAGTTCAACACGGCTGCCCTTTAGTCATCCCACCCACTAAAAGACACTGTTAAAAACCCGCCAGCTTTTATTAGCAGAAACAAACGGAGTCGACTACCAAGCACTCAGGAGTTTTTCATCCTCAAAGTCCAGGATGGCTTTGCCATAATAAAGGTCATATCTCCTAACCACGGTAATGTTCACACAGCAACCTGAGCTCCAGGCAAGAGCCAGGCCAGCTTCTCAGTGTTCCCCCTGTAGAAGGTGTTGCCGATTAAACTATCACATTTCAAAGGGCTCCTTACAGTAAATAGGAAAGAAAGGAAAAAAGAGATCCAGGGCCTTTTGTTAGTCAAAAAGCCAGGGAAAGGCGATAATTAACCCATTTTTGTAGAGAAATCATTTGGACAAAAGTCAAGGGATTTACCACCCTGTCAATTGTTAAGTCTAGATAAGGACATTATATTCCCAGGCACAAAGGGGGACTGAGAGGGAGAATGGAAAGTAGGCCACTACTACTACTTTACCTCACATCTGAAAAGGGACTTTTTTTTTGTCCTCCCAACGCAGTGATGGACTAAAGGATTTTTTTCCCCCTTGCACTAAAAACGTAACTTCAGAGCCATGCTTTTGCATTTTGTTAAATATTCAAAGGTATTGTGCAATTAGCATGTCATTAATGAATAATTAATTACAGCTAAAGCAGCCTTCAGATTTTTGCAGCTGAATTATTTAAACAGCAAATATAACAATACGATGCAGTGCTTTCCTTCGGTGTTCTGTTATTGCATTATTTGAAAGGAACAGCAATATTACTTTTCATTAGTTGCAAGAATTATGTGCAACAAAAGCTGTTTTCCTTTTTTTCTTACCTAAAAGTTGTTTCATGTGCCCTAAAAGGGAAAATTAATTCAATCCAGATTAGATTTCCTAAGAATTAATTAGCTGCAAATATCTGAAAACTATAGCTAGGGATAGAAGGCTTAGCTAACTAAACCTAAGAGAAAAAAACTAAACCTATTTAAAACCTGTCCTTTAGAACAACTCCTGCACAAAATTACCATTTTCTAGATATTTAGTTACCACTTCTGAAAGAGGAAACCCACTAAAAATCCTTGTTTTATTTTTTTAAGCTAGTGGGTATTACAGAGTCATTCCCAGCAAACAGTCAAGAGTTAAAGAGAAACTAATACATCGCTACTTGCAGACATACATCACTAGTGAGACATGAGTTTATATTTATAAGTTGCACATCTGGGATCAGTTGACTTATCCATCTGCTAACTACACCAGTAAACAGTATGTCTAGGACCGTCATATCCTTGCATCCATCACAAATTCCTGCTTTAATTGTGTGTTTACGTGGCAAACCTCTGCTTAAGTATATTTTAAGACTGTTTTAAGCAGTTGTAATTGCTCCTTTCTTCTTCATATTAACTCCAACACGTTTTATTTACCATTATGACAGACTGTGATTGTGCAAGCCTTACAGATAAATAAATGCCAGAGATCATCCTGTTTGGAAAAAGGCAGCAGAAACACGGAGACTGGGGGCTTTAACCTGCCTGGTCTGAAGGGCTCGGGCCTCTTGCACAAATGTCAGTGCCTTGAGTCACAAGTTCAGATCTCAAGAAGGCTATGTTCATGTTCCTATCTCTAGAACTCAGAAAACTGTCAATTATACAGGCTGCTTTAGAAAAAGAGGGAGAAGATGATTTGGGAGGAAAGGTCTAATCCTAGTTTGGGAAGATGAGATGCCACCCAAGGGTTTCCTTCTTTTTCCTTAATATAGTCTGCTACCAGTCTGGCAGCAGAGTCCACCATCACTCGACAATGATGGACTGGGGAGTTCCAAGGTGGTGGGGGAGTGGATGAGCCACTGGCAGAGGGTCAGAAGTATTGAGAAGCCCAAAGTCAAAGGAGACTGTAGCCCATGGTCTTGCCGGATTTTCAACCCAGTTCTACAACTGAGTTTCGTAAGCATGCTAAAAGCATGGGTTTAAAAAAAAAAAAGAAAAAGGCACTTTCCATAATTAGGGAAAAAATATGCACAGTGTTCTCCACAAAAGGGGGAGGGGGATTTTACTGTATTTTTTCCCAACCTGCCTTTTACATGTATATGTATAGCAGGATGTTAGTTCCAGAAAAACATCTATTTCTGCTTTATTGACTATGCCAAAGCCTTTGACTGTGTGGATCACAATAAACAGTGGAAAATTCTGAAAGAGATGGGAATACCAGACCATCTGACCTGTCTCGGGAGAAACCTGTATGCAGATCAGGAAGCAACAGTTAGAACTGGACATGGAACAACAGACTGGTTCCAAATAGGAAAAGGAGTACGTCAAGGCTGTATACTGTCACCCTGCTTATTTAACTTATATGCAGAGTACATCATGAGAAACGCCGCGCTGGAAGAAACACAAGCTGGAGTGAAGACTGCCGGGAGAAATATCAATAACCTCAGATATGCAGATGACACCACCCTTATGGTAGAAAGTGAAGAAGAACTAAAGAGCCTCTTGATGAAAGTGAAAGAGGAGAGTGAAAAAGTTGGCTTAAAGCTCAACGTTCAGAAAACTAAGATCATGGCATCTGGTCCCATCACTTCATGGGAAATCGATGGGGAAACAGTGGAAACATTGTCAGACTTTATTTTTTTGGGCTCCAAAATCACTGCTGATGGTGATTGCAGCCATGAAATTAAAAGACGCTTACTCCTTGGAAGGAAGGTTATAACCAACCTAGATGGCATATTTAAAAGCAGAGACATTACTTTGCCAACAAAAGTCCGTCTAGTCAAGGCTATGGTTTTTCCAGTGGTCATGTATGGATGTGAGAGTTGGACAGTGAAGAAAGCTGAGCACCGAAGAATCGATGCTTTTGAACTGTGGTGTTGGAGAACTCTTGAGAGTCCCTTGGACTGCAAGAAGATCCAACCAGTCCATCCTAAAGGAGATCAGTCCTGGGTGTTCACTGGAATGACTGATGTTGAAGGTGAAACTCCAGTCCTTTGGCCACCTCATGCGAAGAGCTGACTCATTGGAAAAGACCCTAATGCTGGGAAGGATTGGGGGCAGGAGGAGAAGGGGACGACAGAGGATGAGATGGTTGGATGGCATGACTGACTCGATGGACATGGGTTTGGGTAAACTCCGGGAGTTGGTGATGGACAGGGAGGCCTGGCGTGCTGCAATTCATGGGGTCGCAAAGAGTCGGACATGACTGAGCGACTGAACTGAACTGAACTGAAACTTCACACAACATTGTTAAACCACCTCTTGGGTTTGGGGAACTGAAAGTCTTATGTGCCTATGTATTATCGTACTGAGGCAAAACAGTTCAACTTTTCTACGCAATTAACCATCATTTTCTCAGGGTGTCCTCACACAGCTTGCAGTTTCTAGCTTCTCGGTAAATGTTCAGATCAATATGTGGCTAATAGGGGTGGGAGTGGGATTACAAGCTGCAGACCCTCCCAGAAGCTAAAGAGTCACTCTGGCACAATCTAGTTAAATGACAGTATGGCAGCAGGCAATTTACCCAGGCCAAGGAAGCTGTGGCTTGTCAAAGACATTAAAATCCAAATGGGTCAGCCATGGTGCCAAATGTACTCATAGGCTTTGCAAACACATAATCCAGACAAACTGAATTAAATCGCAACCAGTTTATAATTAATTTGCTTTTAAAGTCATGCCATGAGAACAAATGTGTCATCCATTTACCATGAAACATTCTTAGGGCACCCCTACTTAATAACGCCTCTGCACACGACAGAACCTAAGCAGGGAGTGGGCAGTGGGGGACAGGTTCCAGGAAGCTAAACTTTCCTGTCAACCTCATGGAAGCTGGTGGCAGTGCAGTAGTGGTGTGGTCCTGGGGCCTCTCTGACCGCAAATGCCAGCTTCACTATGCCAGAGATGTAAAATTAGAAAATACTCCTCTCGACAGGGCACTGCCCTTTCTAGACACCATCTTTTAAGTACACACACTCGAGGGAAAGATAAAAACAGCAAGGAACCAAGGCAGTCATGCTTCATGTGAATTTATTTTCTGGGACTTGAGGATCCAAGGAATCTGAGAGTCTTATATACATGTGACAAAGAAACGAAAATAATGTAAAAAGGGGCAATTATCCTGAATCTTAAATGGAGTATTAGGTGCCAAGCACATTTTTTTTCCTGCACTTCTTGGCAGAGGAGAGGCAATTTACAAAGAAGTAACCACAGAGTAGATGATTTAAGTAAGAAGTCTTAGGTCTTATAGTCAGTACGGGGCAGAGGCTAGATTCAAATCCAGGACTAACTCAACAGCCTGAGTTCCTAGCCTTGCACTTTTCATCTCACCAAGAGCCGGATCTCGTCCCTTTCTTTCCAAAGTACAGAGGCCAGTGAGACTAAGTGTGGCTGCTTTTCAAACAAACTTGAACTTCACATCAAGGTAAACTCGACCCCATCCCTATTAATTTCTTGAGGAGACTGGGCCAGAGAGCATGTCCAGCTCAGAGTCCTGAGTTCATTTCACTGGAACTCCCTTAAAGGCACACAGCATTTCTGATCCAAAATGGTCTTTAGTAGGCTGATGTCTTATACCAGCCTTGGCACCAAATTACTGCTAGCTATCTCCAAAAGTCAGATCAACCCTCAAAGAGTCGAAGAGCAATACTGCTGAGGGCAGTCCTAAGAGGGTGAGGCAGGTTCAACAAGCAACTGAGAGGAAGAGGACTTGCAAAAACATGTTGGGCAACAACATTAGGAAAGGAAGAGTAACTGTTGTCCTTCATTCATGTCAAAAATATTGATTTCTCACAGGCTTGAATGTGCCACACACTGCATTTAGTTAATAAAAATATAAAAAAAAACATGTGGACTTGTGTTTACGTGTTTTTAAGATTTAGAAGCATGTTCCAAGTCATCAAGACAATGAATGACAAAGCCAAGATTTGAACCCAACTGGAACTGCAGTACACACTCCAATCCACAATACTATTATTTCAAAAAACTGTACTTTGCAGGGACATGTCAGTAGCACGTCCAAGTTCTTCACAGGTGAAAGCCTACACTGCAGTTTCCTTTCACTGAGATGCAACCTAATGGTCTCTGAACATTTCACCAGGAGGAGACCGACAACAACATTTCTAAAGAGACAACTGTGGCCATGAAAAGGAAGAGAAGAAATGAGAAAGTTCACGAGGCATTTGGCTACTAGAATCCAAAACTGGAAATTTAACTGGAATCTTAATTGCAGGACTTCTCTTAAAACACACACACACACACACACACACACACACACACACACACACACACACTGTCCAGTCATTCTTTCTACAACAACCATTAAAAATTTGCTTCAGATAATGACTTTAGTGTCTTCCAAGCTATTTCCAAGCATCCAAATAATCACTGACTCTGAAACTAACAATGCTTACTAACAGTAAACAGAAGTGCAAAATCTTATAGAAAGATTCGATGGAATTAACAAAAACAGAGGTTCTAGGTGTTAGACATGCACTACCACTGCCATTCCCTCTAATACCTCCACAGATTCTATGCTTATGAAAATACCAGTTGCTTCCATTTACTCCCTGAGTACCCTCTGCCATGCTCTCTGCTGAGTGCTTTATATGCCCCACATCATTGACTCTTCATGAGCACCCTATAGGATAGGTATTATTATCCTGTTTTACAGATGAGAAAACTGAGGCTTCAAAAGTTTAAACCCTACACAAAGAGCCAATTAAACATGAGGAAAAGTATTTACCAAACACATCTGTAAGGTACTGCAAAGCTAAGCACAGTTGTGGATATGAGCATGAAATATTGATCCTTTCTATCAAGGACCAGAAATTCAAACTGCAAAGATCAGGACACATAAAAAAGCAAATTGATAAGACAGATCTAAAGAGGAAGTCCCAAGAGGGCAAGAGCTAAGTCCATCTTGTAGCAAGTCGGGTCCCAATGGCCTGACACAGCATCTGACCCACAGGGCATGCTGAGTAAACAATTGTCAATAAACGTAGAAAATAGTAAGTGTTGAATGAGCATTTTAGAATTCCTGGAACCCATCTCCTGAGCATTTGGTTAAATGAGGTTGAGGAAAAAAAAATGGTCCTGATTCTGCAACTACCACTTAGAAGTCCCCTGACCAAAGGTGCTTCAGAGCAGGTTGACTCCTGCTTTGAAGGCATGTGTCTCTTACTTTCATTGAATTGGGGCAACCAGAGACCTAGCAGGCTTAATCGGAAAATCTCCATTTCTCTTTGTCCATATTCTGCCATGGATGGCTTCTCTGCCAAACATTTCATAGTTACCTTAAAGCCAAACAATATCTTTCAAGGGAAGTGACTGGCAAACAGCCATCAGCTCTGATGCAGAAAAATACCACCATCACTCCCAGGCTTAAATGCCTTCAAGAATACCCTGGAACGAAGGAGTCTTTACAGGCAATCTGATTTTTTTTCACTCCCCTTTTGTGGAAATATCTTTTACACAAGGCTTAAAGAAAAAAGGGAAAAATAAGAAGCAGCAGCAAAGAAAAAGAAAACCTGCCTTAAATGAAAAATTCCAATCTTGCCTTTGTAAAAACCCTCCAAGCCCCAGTCAGCGGCCCCTCCCCCTTTATCCAGGCCTCTGTGTTTCCCGGCAAAGGGGTTAGAAAGCTGTTGAAAAACATTCTCCTGCTGTATTGAGACTGACATCTGACAGAGCTCCGTGGTGTCCTAACTTGGGTGAATTTAAATGACAAGCTTGGCTTTATAAGTCAGGGATCCTCTTTTACAATAGAACAGCATGACTGCTTCACGCAGAGGGCGAAAGAGGAAGAATCAAAGTTTTCTTCAAATCCCCAGTGGTGCCATTGACCTGTCAGAAGGTTGTGACCCACTCCTGTTAATCCATGCAAATCAGATGTCTCCAATTTGTGCTACTGATTGGACTACCACACCTTTAAATTCAGGAAGCGACTTTAGAGTGACGCTCCTATCACAGAGGTTCAGCTCACCTCGCATTTTTTTCTTCTTCAAAAACATGACAGCTGACTTCCTTTAAGTCCTGCCCTTGCTCAGTGAGAGAAGACTGTCTGATGGTTTCCTGATTAGCATCAAGGCAAAAGCAGCATGTTTTTCATAGACTAACGCTATTACCTAAATTATAGGCCTGTTGCTCTCAGCATCGTCCCCCCACAGACAGGTTAATACACACATTCCACTGGTATTATTGCTTTGCTAACAGTCACCCAATCATTTTTATACCATTGGGGGGTAAAGGTCTGGTATTCCCTGGAACACACTTCAGATCCAGATGAGAGAATCATATAAAACCAGAAATGCTGTTTTCAAATCATACCATTCAAAACTGACCAACATTCCCCAGGTTCAATGCCATGTGACATTCAGATGTTAAACCAGGAGTAATTTCAAGCAGCAACATTCAGAAATGGGAAAATCAAAGGCCGGTATATTAGATATCAACAGAAATCTGGCCTGTGTGCTTCCCACATCATGTAAGCTGTCCTGAAGTCATTCTGAACTGGTTATTTATACAATGTCAGTGACCAGAACTGGTGGGTATCATATAAAGATAATTTGGAATCCTACGGGGAGAAGGAGGCATTTAAAGGACTTGAGCAAAGTTTCACTTCCTGAAATCTGGAAAGTTGCTATCTTAAAGAACCCCAGAACAATTAGCATATATATATATGAACAATGAATAACTGTAAATTGCCTATATTCAGAAAATGCTATTCCCACAAGCAAGAAAAAGCGTTAAATGGGAATAAGCATAACCAAAATTATAAAGAAAAACTCTACTTAGGGATATTAAAGACTTGAATAAAGAAATGAGTATATATGAATGTGTATTCATGCAAGGTCAGAAGACTCATTATATATAGATATCAACTTCCCCAGATTTCAATAAAATTTTGCTCAATATACCAAGGGAATTATTTTAACCTAAAAAGGATTCTATAGTTTATATGTAAGAATAAATAAAAAGAAATAGCTATGAAAATGGAAGGATATTATAACATTAAAACACATTAACTTCATAAAAACTAAAATTGCACATTAATGAAATCAAATCAAACAGACTAATCGATGGAACAGAGTAAGAAGCCACGTGCCTATATGTCCTTACTGAGGGCTGATAGTCAAAACAGCAGGACTAACACCTACGCTGGCACCAGAAGCTCAGACTGGCAGTCATTACACGTGCTCTCTCCAGTGTGCCAAGGGAGACCCTTTACATTGATAAAGAAAGGTCATAACTAAAGGGGAAGGGAGAGATGGAAGGCTGGAGCAGCAGCTATTGACCAACCAGCATGGAACAATTTTAAGAGTTTGATAACGTGGCTCCTGTACAATGTAATGAACTTCCGTCCATAGTTCATCAGGCACGCTGTCTATTAGATCTAATCCCTTGAATCTATTTGTCACTTCCACTGTATATTCATAAAGGATTTGATTTAGGTCATACCTGAATAGTCTAGTGGTTTTCCCTGATTTCTTCAATTTAAGTCTGAATTTGGCAATAAGGAGTTCATGATCTGAGCCACAGTCAGCTCCCGGTCTTGTTTTTGCTCACTATATAGAGCTTCTCTATCTTCAGCTGCAAAGAATATAATCAATCTGATTTTGGTATTGACCATCTGGTGATGTCCATGTGTCGAGTCGTCTCTTGTGTTGTTGGAAGAGGGTGTTTGCTATGGCCAGGGCATTCTCTTGGCAAAACTCTGTTAGCCTTTGGCCTGCTTCATTTTGTACTCCAAGGCCAAATTTGCCTGTTACTCCAGGTATCTCTCGACTTCCTACTTCTACATTTCAGTCCCCTATGATGAAAAGGACATCTTTTTTTGGTGTTAGTTCTAGAAGGTCTTGTAGGTCTTCATAAAACCATTGAACTTCAGCTTCTTTGGTATTAGTGGTTGGGGCTAGACTGGATTACTGTGATATTGAACGGTTTGCCTTGAAAATGAACAGAGATCATTCTGTCATTTTTGAGACTGCACCCAAGTACTGCATTTCAGACTCTGTTGACTATGATGGCTACTCCATTTCTTCTAAGGGATTCTTGCTCACAGTAGTAGATATAATGGTCATCTGAAATTAAATTCACCCATTCCAATCCATTTTAGTTCACTGATTCCTAAAATGTCAATGTTTACCCTTGCCATCTCCTGTGTGACCACTTCCAATTTGCCTTGATTCATGGACTTAACATTCCAGATTCCTATGCAATACTGTTCTTTATAGAATCAGACTTTACTTCCATCACCAGTCACATCCACAATTGGGCACTGTTTTTGCTTTGGCTCAAACACCTCATTCTTTCTGGAGTTATTTCTCCACTGATCTCCAGTAGCGTATTGGGTACCTACCGACCTGGGGAGTTCCTCTTTCAATGTCCCATCTTTTTGCCTTTTTATACTGTTCATGGGGTTCTCAAGGCAAGAATACTGAAGTGGTTTGCCATTCCCATCTCCAGTGGACCACATTTTGTCAGAACTCTCCACCATGACCCATCTGTCTTGAGTTGCCCTATATGGCATGGCTCATAGTTTCATTGAGTTAGACTAGGGTGTGGTCCATGTGATCAATTTGGTTAGTTTTCTGTGACTGTAGTTTTCATTCTGTCTGCCCTCTGATGGATAAGGATAAGAAGTTTATGGAAGATTCCTGTTGGGAGAGACTGACTCTAGGGGAAACTGGGTCTTGTTCTGATGGCAGGGCCATGCTCAGTAAATCTTTAATCCAATTTTCTGTTGTTGAGTAAGGCTGTGTTCCCTCCCTGCTGTTTGGCCTGAAGACAAACTGTGGTAGGGGTAATCATTGTAATGGCTGCCTCCTTCAAAAGGACTTGTGCACCCACTGGTGTATTCAGTGCCCCTGACCCAGCAGCAGGCCACTGTTGATCCATGCCTCCGCCAGAGACTCCTGGACACTCACAGGCAAGTCTAGGTCAGTCTCTCGTGGGGCCACTGCTCCTTTCTCCTGGCTTCTGGTGTGCACAAGATTTTGTTTGTGCCCTCGAAGAGTCTGTTTCCAATCCCACAGAAAGGCAATGCCAAAGAATGTTCAAACTACCACACAATGGCACCCAACTCACACGGTAGCAAAGTAATGCTCAAAATCCTCCAAGCAAGGCTTCAACAGTATATGAATCAAGAACTTCCAGATGTTCAAGCTGGATTTAGAGAAGGCAGAGAAACCAGAGATCAAATTGCCAACATCCAGTGGATCATAGAAAAGACAAGAGAATTCCAAAAAAAACATCTACTTCTGCTTTATTGACTATGCCAAAGCCTTTGACTCTGTGGATCACAACAAACTGTGGAAAATTCTTGAAGAGATGGGAATACCAGACCACCTCACCTGCCTCCTGAGAAATCTGTATGCAGGTCAAGAAGCAATAGTTAGAACCGACATGGAACAACGAACTGGTTCCAAACTTGGAAAGGAGTATGTCAAGGCTGTATATTGTCACCCTGCCTTTTTAACTTATATGGAGAGTACATCATGCAAAATGCCAGGCTGGATGAATCACAAGCTGGAATCAAGATTGCTAGGAGAAATATCAATAACTTCAGATACGCATATGACACCACACTTATGACAGAAAGCAAAGAGGAACTAAAGAGCCTCTTGATCAAAGTGGAAGAGGAGAGTGAAAAAGTTGGCTTTAAAGTCAACATTCAAAAAACTAGGATCATGGCATTCAGTCTCATCACTTCATGGCAAATAGATGGGGAAACAATGGAAACACTGAAAGACAGTTTTCTTGGGCTCCAAAATCACTGCAGATGGTGACTGCAGCCATGAAATTAAAAGACACTTGCTTCTTGGAATAAAAGCTATGACCAACCTAGATACCATATTAAAAAACAGAGAAATTACTTTGCCAACAAAGGTCCATATAGTCAAAGCTATGGTTTTTCCAGTAGTCATGTATGGATGTGGGAATTGGGCCATAAAGAAAGCTGAGTGCTGAAGAGTTGAAATTGATGCTGATGTTGAAGCTGAAACTCCAATATTTTGGCCACCTGATGCGAAGAACTGACTCATTGGAAAAGACCCTGATGCTGGGAAAGACTGAAGGCAGGAGGAGAAGGGGACGACAGAGGACAAAATGGTTGGATGGCATCACCAACTCGATGGACGTGAGTTTGAGCAAGCTCCAGGAGTTGGTGATGAATAGGGAAGCCTGGCGTGCTGCAATCCATGGGGTCACAAAGAGTCAGACACAACTGAGTGACTGAACTGAAGGTGTCTCAGTGGTAAAGAATCCATCTGCCAGTGCAGAAGACTCAGGTTCGATCCCTGGGTCAGAAAGATCCTGGAGAAGGAAACGGCAACCCACTCTAGTATCCTTGCCTGGGAAATCTCAAGGACAGAGAGGCCTGGAAGGCTACAGTCCACAGGGTTGCAAAAGAGCCAGATACAACTTAATGCCTGAACAATAACAAGGAAATGATCAATAGACTTAAATTTCAAATCTGAATGTGAAAAAAATTTGAATCTCTGATTGTGAAAAAATGGAAGATCAATAACAAAGCAGAGGAAAATATTTAAAAGAAACATTGTAAAAAAATTTTTTAAAAGATAACCTCTGTGGTGGTGGTTTTAAAATATGCTCACCAATTCTTTAAATGGCTACCCACTCCAGTAGTCTTGCCTGGAGAATTCAATGGACACAGGAGCCTGTAGGACATGGGCTACAGTCCATGGGGTCACAAACAGTTGGTATGCCAACACTTCAAGAGGTAGGCTTTAGCTCTCCTACCCCAAATGTGAGCTGAACTCACGGATTTGTTTTTAACACACAGAATATGGCAATGCGTGACTTCTAAGACAAGGTCATCAAAGGCATTAACGTTTCCTATTTGTTCTTTCTCAAGGCATCCAATCTGGGGATGCTAGTCACCAGGGCATGAGGACACTCAAGCAGTAAGAAACTGAGGCCTCCTGCCAACACCCTTATGAGTGAATCATCCTGGAAGCAGTTCCCCTAGCCCCAGTCAAGCCTTCAGATGACTACAACTGATCTTAAATTCCTATGAATAATAAATGTTTATTGCTTTAAACCTAAGTAAAAATCCATGAGAAAGAAAACAAAAAGAAAATGAATAGTCAATTCACAAAAAGTAAAATACCTAAATGACAAAAAAAAATGACAAAGAAAAATATTAAACCTCAGGAATAAGTACAAGATGCCAATTAAAATAGGAGTAAATAACATTTCAGCTTACTAAGCTGGCAGAGGCTTTTAAGTGAGGGAAGTCTGTTGAGGATGCCAGTAAAGTGAAACCTCTTAAAATCATGGTGGGAGTATAAATAAGTATAGTCTTTCTGGAGGGGAATTTAGTAACATATAGCAGAAGGCTTAAAAATATTCATATCCTCTCATTCAAAGATTATACTTCAAGGAATCTAACTTAATCAGATTGCAACCTGAAGATTTATACCCACGGTTACCCCAGTTTTACAGTAACCTCAAAAAACTGAAAATAGTCTAAACATTCCACAAAAGGGGGATGGTTAAATAAGTTATATCCATAAGATGTAATGTTGTGCAATTATTTTTTTAAATTATGAGATATGTTAAAATAATCACAATGCCACATTGCATTAATGAAAAAAGCAAAATACAAAAGAGTACGTGTAATTCAATTTTGCAAATACGTAGAAAATATTCTGAAAAAACTGAAGGAACAGTTAACATTTTTTAAGTCTTTGAAAAAAAAGTAATTTTCATTTACTTGTCTGTATTCTCTCAGTTTTTACAAAAAAATGTTATTTTTGTAACTTAAAATTTAAGTTAAAAAAACAATAAATGGCAAGCTAACCACCTACCAATTTATACAACTCCCAAGTGTGGAAGTCATTTCTATTTTAAAAATAATTATTTTTTTAAGTTTCTGAGAGATAGAGAAAGAAAAGACATTTTAAAAAGAGAGAAAAATGAAAACCCTCAAATCCGAGCAAACCACGTTCCAGGTAATACAGGAAAGTCTTGATACCCGGAAGACTTTTGTATACACGTTGACATAAATGTACTAATCTTATCTGCTTGTGCCTTGCATCTATGTCGATTTGCTGATCGACTAACCATCTTTTCATGCAAGTGCTGAAGGCTGCCAGTTGTGACAGATTTGAGCTAATGTTGGTGGTGGCACGGGACGTGGTTTAAATGGTTGAGAAAGCCAGCAGCAGCTTGAGGGGCGGTATGTTCCCAAATATATAAACAACACTGTCCACAACCAGCCCATCCCCTGCACGTAACCCCCTTCCGGGATGGCTGAAAATAAAATGGGCACCTCCAGCTGACCTTCCTCTAAGCCTCGAACAGAACAAATGACCACACTAGACTCAGAGCTCCTGGTTCAAAAACCTCTGGGATGAGGGACTCTCCAGGCAAGATGACTAGAGTTGGGTTGCCATTTCCTTCTCCAGGGGATCTTTCCCACCCAGGAATTGAACCTGGGTCTCCTGCATTGCAGTCAGATTCTTTACTGACTGACTACAAGGGAACCCCACAGACCATCCACCTCATCTAAAAAAAAACAGCACTGCACCGCCCAGACAAAATGCTTCCCAAGCAAAATACTATTACAGCTGCCAGTCTGCAACTTTTGACTCTGCACACTCCCTGGGAAAATGTTTCGCTATGACTATAGAACCGTGAAGACCTCAGTGCTATAAACCAATGTGTCACTATAGTAAAGTGTTGTTTTACTAGACTACAACTTACCACATTCTATTCACTCTCCTCAGTTAACTAGCATTGTTTTCCGTACTGAGCTTATAGTTCGGGGGCGAGGGGTGGGGGTAAGCAAGCACTTTTTTAAAAGCCCACGGAGGGACTCACGCTGAAGGGTAAAGAACAATGAATTAGAAGTCTAAGGACCAGGTATAAACCCCACCTGCGTGACCACCTAGCTCTGGAACTTTGGGCCACTTGGTTCATCTCCGTGACCTCCGTTTCCACTTCTTTAAGGCTGAGGTTTTATCAGGTTGTGGGTAAGTTCCCTGCTGACTCAAAAGGCCCACAATTCTGACTTAAGAAAACAAGTCAAGGACACCAAAAGTCAGTCCATATCCAGCCCAACTTCCTCCATTACATCTCCACAGCCAGACCATTATTTACTAAGGAAGACAAAGAAATACTTTTCTATCAGAGAGGCTGGAAAAAAAAATTCACAGACTGCACCATTTTCCTGGCATTTTGGCCAACAAAGTTTGACTATAATAATGTGTCTCTCTAACTTCTTGGTGGCCTAGAGTTTGTATTTTCACTTGAAGACTGTGGAGGTCCAGGAATGAATGATATTCGCTGATGTCTGCTCCAATGTCTGCTCCACCACTGGACAATTATGGTATTCCACCAGATTTGAATTTATAAAGCAAAATTCTCTGCACACCACTTTTGAGTCTTAAAAATGTTCAGAGGTTGACCACAGAAAACAAACATTTTCCAACAGAGATGCAATGATACTTCGCTGTTAACTTTCACAGAATGACAATATGGGCTTCTTTGAAATTTTCATCTCTTACATCAGATTACAGCAAGAGTATCTTTAGAACTGACCTCCAAAACAAGCCACAACTCCAGCTTAAAGAATACTCCAAAATCCATGACAAAGGCTTTTCTCTCCAACTGAAAACATCTCTTCAACCTCTTCTTTGATTACAGGCTTCTGCCTACATGCCAAACTTACTACAAAGAGGTAAAATCACCATAAAATAACCCCAGAGAACCAGTGTTTTTAAAGGTGGTAGTCAACTGATTTCTACTGTATCCAGGTAACTTTGTTTTGTTAAAAAAAAAAAAAAAAAAAAAAGCTATTGGGACTTCGCTGGTGGTCCAGTGGTCAAGAATTCATCTGTCAAGGCAGGGGACACAGGCTCAAACCCTGGTCCAAAAGGATCCCACATGCCACGAGGCAACTAAGCTCGTGTGCCACAGCTACTGAACTTGAGCTTTAGAGCTGGTCCTCTGCAACTACTGAGCCCAGGAGCCACAACTACCAAAGCCGAGCACCCTAGAGTCCATGCTCTGCAACAAAAGAAGCCACGGCAACAAGGGGTCTATGGACCCCAACCAAGAGTAGCCCTCACTCACTGCAACTGGAAAAAGCCCATACACAGCCACAAAGATGCAGTGCATCCAAAAATAGATAAATAAATATTGTTTTAAAAAGCTATTGAATCAACACATTAAAGTCTGATGTAAAAAGGTAAAAAGGCACTATCCAGCTATTAATGAAAGACAGTATATGATGGAATAGGTAACGAGAGAACCTTAGGACATTTCCCTCTGCACAGCTTACAAGACTGAAAAGTTTCATCTGAGTTTGTTTCTTCTCTTCCATGTTTATTGATTTCCTCCTCAGAAACCAACACAGTACTTAGAAATAGGAATGAAATAAACAATACTACATGTTCCCTGCCTTCAAGGGGCTCACTGATGTGGGGAGTTGTGTGGTAAGGCACCACTACACAGTGAAAAGTGCTAGAAGAGAGGGCAGGGTGCTCACTATTCTAAATCAGCAGGTCTGAGAAGACCTCACTGAGCAGCTAATGCTGAATTTAGTCCTCAGGTTAAGTCAAAGACAGCCAGATAAACGCTGAGCCAAGGATAAAGCTAAGAAGGACAAACCAGCTATTGGAAAAAATAGATGCCAAGACAAAAGCCACCTCAGAGTGTATGGCAAGTTTGTGTCAGTACAAGGAGCATAAGGAGAAGAGTGTCGAGAAATGATGCTGTGTGCAGGGATAAGAAGCCTGGACTTTTCCCTCTGGGACAATGAGGAGTCAGGGCATGCAAATGATCACCAGCTTTAAACAAGAGAGTGATGTCAGAAAGGTCCTTATAGTTGCTGTGTAGACACTAGATGGAGTAGAGTCAAGACTGGAGACTGAGAAGGAGCTAGGAAGTTCTGTAGTGATCTGGTAGTGAGAGACGATGGTGAAGCCAATTTGGCCAGACAAGTGCAACAGGATGGAGAAGAGAGAACAAATGTGAGCGATACTGAGAGGGTCCAGAGGCATGCAAGTGCAGGAACTTCTAACCTATGAGGGTACCTTTAAGCTCAGCATTCCCAGCCCAAGTCTTCCCCTATCTCAGAAACATCAACAGCACATGATCGCCGATGCCCAAGGAAGTTCTCTAAGCTTGGCAGCACCCTAAAAACTGATATGTAATCCTTTCAGTGGTTCGGCGTGGGGGCCGTTGGCTCCAAACAAATAAACATGGAGTCCATCTTCCACGAAAAACAAGAAGGCTCACTTTGTGCTCAACATTGCTTGAATAACCAACTGCAAGAAGAATACTTCAGCCCTGTGGAATTATCTTCAATTGCACATCAGCTAGATGAGGAAGAAAGGATGAGAATGGCAGAAGGAGGAGTTACTAGTGAAGACTATCGCACATTTTTGCAGCAGCCTTCTGGAAATATGGATGACAGCGGCTTTTTCTCTATTCAAGTTATAAGCAATGCCTTGAAAGTTTGGGGTTTAGAACTAATCCTGTTTAACAGTCCAGAGTACCAGAGGCTCAGGATTGATCCCATAAATGAAAGATCATTTATATGCAACTATAAAGAACACTGGTTTACAGTTAGAAAATTAGGAAAACAATGGTTCAACTTGAATTCTCTTTTGACGGGTCCAGAATTAATTTCAGACACATACCTTGCACTTTTCTTGGCTCAGTTACAACAGGAAGGTTACTCTATATTTGTTGTTAAGGGTGATCTGCCAGATTGCGAAGCTGACCAACTCCTACAGATGATCAGGGTCCAACAGATGCATCGACCAAAACTTATTAGAGAAGAATTAGCACAACTTAAAGAACAGAGAGTCCAGAAAACAGATCTAGAACGCATCTTAGAAGCAAATGACGGGACGGGAATGCTAGACGAGGATGAGGAGGAATTGCAGAGGGCTCCGGCACTAAGTCGCCAAGAAATTGACATGGAAGATGAAGAAGCCGATCTCCGCAGGGCCATTCAGCTCAGTATGCAAGGTACTTCCAGAAATAGATGTCAAGATATCCCACAGACAGCAGGTTCACATCCTACTTCAGAAGAGCTACAGAAGAGAAGAGCCTACTTTGAAAAGCAGCAGCAGCAGCAGCAGCAACAGGATCCACCAGGACAGCTTACACATCTGTGTGAAAAGTCGAGCACAAGTTCCAAAGCACCTGACAGTGATCTAGGTGATTCTATGAGTGAAGAAGACATGCTTCAGGCAACTGTGACCATGTCTTTAGAAACTGTCAGAAGTAATCTCAAAACAGAAGGAAAAAAGTAATACCTTTCACAAATCATTTAGATATTCAATCTTTCCATTATTGTCCTGTGTGATTACAGCATAGGACTCATTTTGGTACTGTGTCAAAGAGAACAATTTTCAACAGAGGAAAAAAGACTTAGGTGGTTTGCAAACAAAACAATGAGAGGGTGGAAAAATACATCAGTTGTAGGACTGAAAAATGATCCTCCAAACACTAGCCAAAGAGGCATTCAGCAATTAAAGAAATTTAAAATAGTAAAAAAGAAAAAAAAAAAACAACCCTTTTAGTCCTTCAAACAGGTGGGGACTCAGAGATAACAAAGTGCCCTGACTGTCAACTTCATTTTCAGCTAGCCCAGCCAGAGTAGTAGAGCATTTTCTCTGGAGTAGCAACTTTTCATTTTTACTACACACATGACATGACATCTGCCTACAAGCAAAAAGGAACATGAATTTTCAAATAGTGGAAATGCAACAAATCCTCAAGATGGGTGAAAACATATTTCCCATTTGTCAAACAGACTGACTTCAGTAAACAGAGATATCTTAAGACATGACGCGTCAAACAAATAATTCATTCTGTCAGGATACTTGGTAACCCAACTAGAGATGCCACGTTGTTTACCAAAAATAGCACTGGACTATGAGTTGGAAACTTTGATTTTTCAGCTCTGGCTTGTCACTAGTTGTGTAAGCTTTGTGCTTTGCCTTAAAATGAGGAAGATAGGATGAAAGATCTTCAAGATTCTCTTCAACTCAAAGATTCTAGGATGACCTCCGTCTTACAAGGTGTTTTAACTTTGTAGCCACGAGATCCCTATGACAGAGAAGCTCTGAGGTGGAGCTTCGAATCCCCAGTCCCCTTTGCAACAACCGAAATCCTCTTATGTCTTTTATACATATTATTTGTTTAAAGAAAGGTTATTTTTTTAAAAAAGCTTGTAAACTTGTGCTCAGTGGATTTGCATATTTTCTTAAAGATTCCAATTCACCCCTCATTCTCCTTAGGAAGATTAATATCATCCAGAAGTTAGGGTCTAACAGAGAGTAAAGATTGCTCTGCAGCTTTGGATCTTTGTAATTGTTTTAAAAATCCATGTGATTAAATCAGTTATTCACAGATGCAAATTCTGTGTTTATTCCAACCTCTAAACCTTCTGTGGCATTTGAGTTTATAACAGCTTTTGCAAATGTTGATTGAAGATTTGGGATTAAAGTAGGAACACACCACCTGTCTTAAAGTTGACATAAAAGTTATAAAATGGGATACTCGACTTTTTCTAATCCTTGTCTCTAACCAGACCCATATGTAAATTTCACACAGTAGTATTTAGTAGCATAATTAATCCCTACTTTATGTTACGAGTAATATTTCCTATTCCCGACCCTGTAACGTCCTTTAAGAAGATCCATGTTCCAATTAGACTAGCCCATCGGCACTCTTTTAATGAGCAGATTAATCATTCAGATGGGTACAACGGTGTCATCACAGGTTTTAAATATGATAATCTACATCCTAATGGTGCTGCAAAGCCTTGGCTTAGAGCAAAAAAGGTAGACAAAATTGGTGAGAGTTTCATTTTGTTCTCTATTTGGGACAATGCAGGACACAAGAAACCTTGAATCATGCAGAAGGGCAGATTTAAGAAAGCAGTCATAATTCAGTTACAACAATTATTTCTAGAGGAGGTCACATTTGTTGATTCCCTAAGTTACATGCTTCTACATTCAACACTGATAAGGGGAAAATTTTTCATATTTTCTTGGTAGAACAGCTTCTTTTTTAGAACTCTATTCCCAACCTCCCCTTCTAAGAAAGGGTGAGTGAGTGAAGTCACTCAGTCGTGTCCAACTCTGCGACCCCATGGACTGTAGCCTACCAGGCTCCTCCATCCATGGAATTTTCTGGGCAAGAATACTGGAGTGGGTTGCCATTTCCTTCTCCAAAGAAAGGGTATAGGAAGGGAACTTCCAGGGGAGAGCAGTTTTAAAATAAACTTACTTTTGACCAAGACTAATCCATATTGATCAAAAGGTTCCTCCAGAGAAGTATTGGTGGGGCAAGTGGAGTCTTTCCAATTTGATGACTACCTACTTTTCACATAAACTTATAGAGAACTACTTATTTTTCTCTGCCGTCATTTTTCCTTCCTACAAAAGCAGCATTATAGCCAAACCTCAGACAGCATCAGTTCTTTGGGAAATACAGGGCAAAACAGAGAAAACGGGCTCACAGAGAAAAATATCAATAAACTCGAATTCACCCTGACAAAAAGTATACTCTTAGAAGGCAATTAATAACCCCAAGAAATGCAAACCAAACACATTCTCTTTTCTGCACTTCTTAGGGTTTTATCATCATTACCCTGAAAGCAAGTCTTCCTTTGAATTCTTATATTGATAACCAGCTTCCCCCATCTCACTGAAACTTGTTCCCTCAAAGACAGGCATCTGTTTGGCCTTGAAAACAAGGTCCAAATCGTCTTCTTGGATGAGCAAGTCATAGCTACACTTTTATACAAATAACCAAAAGCCAATTTCTTTGTACCTACAGCAAGGATTAGCTGCCAAGAATTCTCCAAAGAGAACACAGGGTGACTTGAGCAGATAGTGAAGGATAGTAACTTAGGGCAGATGTCAAGTATATGATAAAGGGACATAATGGGATGGTGCTGTTAATATGCTCAGAGTAACCCCAAGTTCATCAGCAGCATCTGCAATAACAACCCAAGTTTCTGGATCTACACAGATAAAAAGCTCTTTCAGGAAATAAGACATTTAGAGAGCAGTACTTGAAGAGGGCTGGGGAGGACTGCTTTTTGGTGACAGCACCATCCATTGAATTTAACAAATGCACACAGAGCCCTTAGAAGAACAAGGCACTGTGTACACAGAAGAGCAAGAGATACATAGGTCCTTCTTGATCTGGTCCATGACTCTAATTCCACTGGAAAATACAAGAATGAAAAACAATCTTATTTCAAAAGGCTGAATAAATACACAACTTTCTTGAATCGTGGATCGTAATAAATATGTACCTTATTGTAAAATGAAGCCCTTTTCTATGAGACACAAATTAAGTCCCCACTACCATCAAAATCCTTGTTCTAGGACACATTTCTTCTTCAGAGTCAAACCCATATCTACCTCCTAGCCTTTTGAGACTTTTCCTATCAAAATCTGCTCTGAAAAGATTCTTCAACTAAAGTGTAGGTGTCGAGTATGTGTTTAGAAGATGAAAGAGAGGTCTGTATTTGGTCAGAAGTCAAAATATCAATATGCTAGCATTTCAGCAGCAAAATTGCAGGGGTGGGGAAGAGTACATCAGGTAGGGAAAGAAAGGTGTAAGATGGTTTGGGGAAATGAGAAAATAAAGAGGTGTTTCCTGTCCCAGTACCTTAGACTTATCACTTAGGAAGCTTCCTCAAGACACATGATAATCGTGCTTCTTGCACATGAAGTCACCACCATAAATAGACATGAATTCACCTAGTTTCTTCCTAGGACAATGATTCTGAGAAAACTCCAAAAGGGTCACTTTCCAAAACTCAGGAATTTGAAAAGGTTTGTGAACGAATCATACATGGACACTCTTTTAAGAACAATGGCTTAGCATCTGTTCTTGAGAGAAAATATTTAAAACTCTAGGAGACCCTCCCTGAAACATGGATTTTAAGTGCAACTTCAACATGCTTGTCTGTTTTCCAGTAGGTTTAACTCCTCCCCACTAAGTACCACATCATGGAAAAACACATGTCAACAACTACCAATAATTGCAAAAGAATAATTATAAATTAGTTCTAGAAGTCTAAGTCAGTGCAATTCATTTAATGCTTCCACTGAGATCCTAGTCCAAGAAGAGTTAATCAAGCATAGCGGCTTCCTAATCAGAACAGTGAACTAATGATCGTATTTCTGAGTAATACCAGTCAGATAATGCTCTCAAAAGGTAGTTAACATCACTTTGGTGGAAAGGAATGACAAGTGCAAGTCCTAGTAGGGGTAATGCATCATTCATGCCCCTCTCATTCTGACATTTTAACGTTATCTTGTTTTACTGTGTCGGCCTAACACTGCCACTGCTGGCAAATTAAACTGTGAACTTACAAAGTGGGTGGCAATAAATACAAATTATGAGAGTTCAAAAGATGTCCCTGGAGGTGCACTGCTAGACACAGAATGTCTCTGGCTTTTCTGTCACATAGCAATAGATGAGACAGAGTGGAACAGGCCTTCTTGGGGGCGGGGAAAAAAAAGAATTAACTAGCTGATGATAAAAATGAGATGAAAATTAAGGGAAAACACATGTTTCAAAAACTGATTTAAAGAAGAACATACCAATGAAAAAGGGAAGAGATCCAGAAAAACTATATAAATATCAAAGTCTTATAATATACTGGTCTTTTATGTCAATGACATCAAAAATCTGTTTTGAAAATGAGCCATGTATTTACAAATTAACAAAAATAACTTCCAGGTATGCTGAGTAAAATTTACAGTGAGAAAATTTGCACTGAAGCCATGAATCTTTTGCAGCTTATAAAGTTGTTGTTAAATGAAATTGGAACCACAGTCCCTCTTCTGAACCTAACAAAGAAAGGGAAAAAAAAGAGAAAATCAGCTTCTTCTAAGTAACTGTGGGTAGACCAGACTGGCATGGAAGCCACTGAAAATATAAGTATCAAGAGTTCCTCAGGAAGCAGTTATAGGCCAAGAAAGGAGACTCGCAGGAGTCCTAATTTCTGCAAGAATTCCATGTGCTCTTCTGGTCAACTCATTCTCAAGGGTTAATGGGTAAAGTCAGGGAGAAGCAAATGAACATTAAAATGGCTCTAGAAATTCTTCTGGGGGCTTTTTCAACTTCAGATGCCTACAATAAGAGGCAGAAAAACATCTGAAACAAAAGAAATCTGCCCCTTACCGGCACATGAACAATGACAGCCCTAACAAGTACAGCCAGAGATCAGATTTTTTTTAATATCGCCTAACACTGAGACTTTTGCTCCCAATTTGGTCTAGTTCCACTAATGAATCTTATAAAGTATTTTATCTGCCTATTCCATGCCCACAAACCACTCACAGGAGACTGGGAAATCATTACTTCTTCCAGAATGCAGATATCAGTTGGACCATATGCAACAGTGGCCTGTTTATTTTTCCCATAAGCCACCAGTTTCATAGAAACTCATTAGCATCACCTGTGTTAATTACACTAGCAAACCAATCAACAGCTCCTTCTTAATTAGGTTTTCTTTATTAAAGCCGGAAATTGCCAAGGAGACAAAAGTCACCTGGGGAAATTATGTGAAAAGGAGTGTTTATGCCAAATTACACACTAAAATAATAATAAAATAGCCCGGTTTGTTTACAGGAAAAGGAAACAATATTAATATTCAAGGTCACTGGCACACTCCTTATTAATTATTCTCGTTATATTAAATTGTGATCATTTCTGCTTCAAGAGGGTTGGCTTATAGAAAGTCTTTGTACTTGAAGTTGACTCACATCAGAGTTTAATGGCTGTGGTCAGCAATTATGACTTGCTTATTCCATAAACACAAGCACCCACAGGTTAAAGCAGTTAATACTAATTTCATGAGCTCATGTCCCAACTGTAACTCAAAATCCCGTATGTCTGTTAGCAAACCTAGAAAGGCATATAAAAATCTACTCTGAAAGGAAAAGATACTCATGTGACTCTTGGAATTTTCAGTTCTCCTAAAAGAGAGAGGAAAAAAGACTTCCAACCATATTTCTCTCACTTTCCAAGAGCCTTTCATTGGGGGGGGGGGGGGGGTGGCGGTGGTTGGGGGGGTGGTCCCAACTCTGAGAACACAAAAGCAGCTTTAAGAAGGAGGTTCTTTCCCTAAGGTTAGACTTATAGGGAGGTTCCCCTGGGACATTTAAACCAAGCCTGGCTGAAGCACTAAAAGGAGATGGCAGGGAGCTTCCAGCTCTGGTTGTGTGGAGGTGGAGAGGGAGGGGCAGTCCTGGGACCTAATAGATCTTTTCATCTTCAACTGACTCTAGGGCTAAGTACACTTATCGTGTACTCAGTATCTATCTTCGGAATAATGAAATCTGGGCACACCCATCTATAAAGTGGGCCTAACAATGCATAATCTGATTCATACAAAAAGAATCGGTTCGTATTTAGAAAGTGCTTTGATGATAAACATCACTGAGAGTGATATTTGTTCTTATTCACATTGCTCCTGAAAAAGAGCCTGTCCAGGAGGCCTGTGACTTCCCATTCTCTGTGGTCAAAAGAGCAACAGGTAAAAAGTCAACTAGATCTGGGAGTTGAACCTGTAAGGAAAAGAAACATGGACTTGAACAAGCAAACATCGATGGAATCACTTTCCAGCATCAAGCCTAGGACCCAACAGTACTAGCTCTCAATAGTTCCCTTCTTAGGGTCTTCTTGGCTTCTGTGTGAGTTGCCACACACTTCCCACTTCAGGTCAAGGCATAAGGAAGCTGGCTGATTGTGCTGAGGAATATTCACTGGAGACCCAGGAGAGTTTGCTCCAAGCCTCATAAGAACCTTTTTGTTTTCTGGAAAAAAAATGCCACAGAAGATGACAAAATACCACAAGCAGAGACATCTCAAATGGTATTAAAGCCAGAGAGAGAGAAATATCAAAGGATTTTTGTTGTAGACTCTCAAGTCCAGGGACCCAACATCTACTCAGTACTGCCTTCAAGATCTAAGGCCCTGGAGGTGCTCTCTCTCCTCCACCTTGGAAAAGTGCCTAGACTGGAGTCTGTAACTCTGGAGTTCCTTCCTACTGCTCAGAAAGGAATATCAAAGATGAACATCAAAAGAATATAGCTAAAAAGGGGAAACAGAAAAGGGATCCTTATACACAAGTAAAGAAGTATTTGGATACGGATAACAATCTATGTATTTCTTTCTCTTGATCATTTTGCTAATTGACACAGTCATTTTTAACCTTCCTTTCAGAGCTCCCGCTGGCTTGTCTAGAGAATGAAACTTCAGTGCACACAAAAGTCAAGGTGTCAGGGTTGAGTCTCCATGACTGACTGATGACCTTTGTGGAAAGGTGCTTATCAGGACAGGCCACTGTCTCGCCTGCTCACCTCCATCTACATTCCCAGCTGTGCTTTCTCCCTCCCCTCTCACCCTCTCAGCTGGATCCCTTGTCACTCAGGCCTCAGCTGAGTTTATTTCATATAACCTCACCCAGATCGCACACACACTGCATGTTTGGGTACACAACTGTCACATCACTAGATAATTTAGGCAGAATGTTAGCAATGGGGTTATCAAGGCAGATCTTTAATGAGGGCAAGGATATGTTCCAAAATATATTTTTATGCATCAAGGTCAGCTTAAAAATCTTGCTAGTGGACCTAACACAGAAGCCATTCTAAAAAAAAAAAATGAATCCTAAGTTGCAGTGGTTTTTTTATTTAGGGTTTCACTCAGGAAACCCTAGGAGACCTCGAATACTCAATACTTGTTGCTGGAAATGCTTCCTTTTAGGATTTACTTGCTTATTAAAGACTGGGTAGTCATCTCCCTCACTGTCCGAAAACCTTCTATCTGTCCTCTACCTCCAATGGCTTCCCATCTCACACACAGTAAAGGGCCAAGAGTTTCATATGGACCTCGGGCCCCCTGAAAGGTCCCATTATGCTTCTGGCAGCATCACCTACTCTTCTACTCCTTGCTTATGCTGTTCCAGCTACACTGATCTCCTGAATCCTTCTCAAGTCTATTAGGCACACTCTTCTCTCAGGGCCTTGTCTCAGCACTGCTTGCTTCTCCCTGCCTTCCCTTCCCCTGGCCAGGCTCACACTCTCTACCCCTTAGGTCTTTGTTCAATTACCAACGTATTTGTGGGGCTTCTTCTGGCCAGTGTATTTCAATAACAATTCTAACCCTACCCCAAACACTCCCTTTCCCCATTTCCTGAATGATTTTCCTCAGCAAAATTTAACACTGTTTGACGTCCAATGTATTTTGTCTGTCTGTCAGTCTCCCCGCAGCTAAAATGCAAGCTCCGAGAGGGCAGGGATTTTTTTTCACGCTTTCCTTCATGCTGAAGCCCCAGTGCCTGGATGCTAGGGGGCTCTCAATAAATAAGTGTTGAAAGAACAAAAGAATGAAGGAGGACAGGAAAGGAAGCGAGAAAGGATGTTACTGCTACCTTAGCTTTCTACCATTCATTCCTTTCCCTCTTCCCACCCACGTCCCATGTCTAGAATACTCTTCTGCACTCCGCCACTCCAATCCCACCTCCTTCACCTGCTTAACCCTCACTCATCCTTCACCACTTTCTCACACATTTCCCTGGCCTCCTTTACCATGTCAAACCACCACACACACTTTTCTATCTCCACTAAGCTGACCCAGCCAATCAATCAAACATTTAGTGTTCATGGAACTCACGTGACTTGCATGATCTTAGTTCCCCAACAAGGGCTTGAATCCTAGCCACAGCAATAAAAGCACCAAGTCCTAACCACTGGACCACCAGGGAATTCCTGAGTGTCCTCTCTTTTACTAAGGTATCCCATTATAGATTTCTCACTTATGTGTGATTTTTAAAATTAATGTCTGAGCCCCACACACTCTGCCCCCCAATCCCAAAAGAACAAGACTCTATCTATTATCATTATACTTCAAGTTATTAGCACACAGAAGACACGCAATTCTATTTGTTGGTTGAATGAACTAAAAATTTACTCTGAAGTAAACATTAATTTATATACTATTATTAGCTAAGAGCTTCACAAAAGTAGGAGTAGTAACTGTGGTCATTGTTATTGTTTTTAAAAACAATGTTACCTTTTGATTCTTGTCGTCTCACTCCATCTGACCCAGCACCATATGCCCCACTTTGCACCCTGAAAAACAACGAAGACTCCCAGATCGTATAAACTGCAACCCCCTTCTTATTTCTAACACACTTTGCCGGTGTTCCCATTCATTCATGCCTCCATTATCCAATTTGCCATTCTGAATATGTCTATAGGTCTACATGTTCCCCGAGTTCATAAGTGCAGCTTATTCTCTTTCTATCTCTAATTCCTACTAAAGTGACATATTCAATAAAAGTCTGAAGAAACAAACAAGTACTTACTCTCTTCTGACTGATTTCAAGTCCTCTGTGATTAGATGACAACCTGTGATTGAGAGACCTCCAACAAAATCGATGCCTTGTCTCAACTTTCAAGAGCATGCAGACTTGAGGAAGAAAGTCTGGCAAATCACCCAATTTTGGTAACCTATGTTCACAGTCTCAAGTAAGAGTAGCCAGCAGTTCTGATCCTTCACAGCCTGGAGTTTCTCAATTGCCATTTGAGAGGCATTTCGAAAATCCTCAATTCTGAACCGTTTCACTTTAACAATCTGTCTAAATTTCAATTGTTTTACATAATTTTTTTCAAGTTTATTGGTAAGAAAAAAATTATCATTGGAAATATAGACAGCTTTGAGATGAGGGTTTTTTGGTAGACAATTTCTTGAATACACACACACATTATCTCCCTGATAGACAATAATGGCTCTTCAAGGAGCTGTCATAATCAATCGTAAAAATACATATTTAGAACACTTTTTAAAATGTGTGTAGTATAAAAATGTTTTAAAATGAAAACTATTTACCCAAAAGACTATAATGGTTCTGAAGAGTATTTTATAAATTGATATTTGAGACTTTAAGGGGGAAAAAAAAAGATTTCTGACCTGGGGGATCATAAAGACTTCACTAAGCCATTAACATTTACTGTCTCTCAAGGGCTAAAAATGTTGCTGGGAACTATGTTTCTGAGTTAGAGAAAAAACAAAGACCATTCTTCTGACAAAGGGTCTTAGATGCAACTCTGTCCCGCCCCAAAGGCTGGAAGACACCAGTCCATTATACTAACTAATGGCACACTTGGAAGAAAATGCCATCCAGAAGATGTTAGCCCAGGGATCTTGACTAATGGGTACTGTCTAATGTTCCAAGATCCCATCAGTGCTGGTCACTGATGAGACATTCTAATAGTATTGCATTAAGATCTTGGTGGAGAAAGTCACTGTGGGAAATCTGATAGGATGAATTGGATATTTGAGGAGAAAACACTCTTTACCCCTTTCATCTCAAGCCTGATACAGGAGAAAAGAGATGATTGATAATCATATGTAAAAACTTAGTCTTCTATACCTTCTGTATCTCCTTCCACAATCCCAATCCAGGAAAATATATTTGATTAAGAACCCTTAGCCCTTGTACTTATACTTAGTACTGATTATGTGTTGTATTTACTAAGGCAGGAAATGGGACACTTTCTGGTTAATAGGGGGGAAATGCATTCACTTCAATACTCCACTGGAAATTTTCTCAGGAGATGCACGGTTTGTCTGGTGAACACCAGATAATACATTGAATCGATCCCAAAGTTATGATGTTATATAGTGTCTTCATATTTTTTTGTCAACTCTTTTTCAAAAGAAGAGTTTTTGCTTTTGTAAGGAAAAAAAAGAGAGTTGAGGGGCCCCAAAGTTATGAATGTCATATTGTGCCTTCATATTTTTTGTCGACTCTTTTTAGCAAAAGATTTTTGGTTTTTGTAAGAAAAAAAAAGTTTGGGGCTGGCACGAAAGAAAGAGGGAAAGAAAGAGCAAGAAAGAAAAGGAAGGAAGACTGAAAGACACTGGTGATATCATATACGAAGTGCTGGCCTGAAGCAAAATATCACAGGTAACCTATAAACAGAAGTCAAAACTGGAAAGACGGGAACCTTAACCAGAACCACATGAGAAACACTATTGCATATAAACAATTGTGGTGAAGGCTGACAGGGGGCTCGAGTTGACACATTTTTCACTTTTTTACACTATAGCTTTCACAAATCTCTACTGGGCTTCCTCAAAAACCTTACCTATCAGGTTTGAAGGATCAGCTGGGTTTGATCAGGACAGCAGTGCACCCCCATACAGGCGAAACGAGGTCATGGATGACTGGACTCGACTTTACGCCAAAGGAAGTTTAGTCCCTAATAGTTAATGAAATGAGCAGATTTCCTTCTTACACCTGAAATAACCAACCTGCCTCCAGCGTCTGCTCAATATACCGTCTCTAACAGCAAACAGCCCCAGCCAAGAAAGCCAAGCCTTCTTTCATTTATTGTCAAGACAGAATCAAATTGGTCCTTCACCTAGAGCCAGACATCCTGGAATGTGAAGTCAAGTGGGCCTTAGGAAGCATCACTATGAACAAAGCTAGTGGAGGTGATGGAATTCCAGTTGAGCTATTTCAAATCCTGAAAGATGATGCTGTGAAAGTGCTGCACTCAATATGCCAGCAAATATGGAAAACTCAGCAGTGGCACAGGACCGGAAAAGGTCAGTTTTCATTCCAATCCCAAAGAAAGGCAATGCCAAAGAATGCTCAAACTACCGCACAATTGCACTCATCTCACACGCTAGTAAAGCAATGCTCAAAATTCTCCCAGCCAGGCTTCAGCAATACGTGAACTGTGAACTTCCAGATGTTCAAGCTGGTTTTAGAAAAGGCAGAGGAACCAGAGATCAAATTGCCAACATCTGCTGGATCATCGAAAAAGCAAGAGAGTTCCAGAAAAACATCTGCTTTATTGACTATGCCAAAGCCTTTGACTGCATGGATCACAATAAACTGTGGAAAATTCTGAAAGAGATGGGAATACCAGACCACCTCACCTGCCTCTTGAGAAGCCTGTATGCAGGTCAAGAAGCAACAGTTAGAACTGGACATGGAACAACAGACTGGTTCCAAATAGGAAAAGGAGTACGTCAGGGCTGTATATTGTCACTCTGCTTATTTAACTTATATGCAGAGTACATCATGCAAAATGCCAGGATGGATGAAGCATAAGCTGGAATAAAGATTGCCAGGAGAAATATCAATAACCTCAGATATGCAGATGACACCACCCTTATGGCAGAAAGTGAAGAAGAACTAAAGAGCCTCTTGATGAAAGTGAAAGAGGAGAGTGAAAAAGTTGGCTTAAAGCTCAACATTCAGAAAACTAAGATCATGGCATCTGGTCCCATCACTTCATGCAAAATAGATGGGGAAACAGCAGAAACATTGTCAGACTTTATTTTTTGGGGCTCCAAAATCACTGCTGATGGTGATTGCAGCCATGAAATTAAAAGACGCTTACTCCTTGGAAGGAAAGTTATGACCAACCTAGACAGCATATTTAAAAGCAGGGACATTACTTTGCCAACAAAGGTCCACCTAGTCAAGGCTATGGTTTTTCCAGTGGTCATGTATGGATGTGAGAGTTGGACGGTGAAGAAAGCTGAGGGCTGAAGAATTGATGCTTTTGAACTGTGGTGTTGGAGAAGACTCTTGAGAGTCCCTTGGACTGCAAGGAGATTCAACCAGTTCATCCTCAAGGAGATCAGTCCTGGGTGTTCACTGGAAGGACTGATGTTGAAGCTGAAACTCCAATACTTTGGCCACCTCATGCAAAGAGTTGACTCATTGGAAAAGACCCTGATGCTGGGAGGATTGGGGGCAGGAGGAGAAGGGGACGACAGAGGATGAGATGGTTGGATGGCATCACCGACTCGATGGACATGAGTTTGGGTAAACTCCAGGAGTTGGTGATGGACAGGGAGGCCTGGCGTGCTGCAGTTCATGGGGTTGCAAAGAGTCAGACATGACTGAGTGACTGAACTGAACTGATGTAACATATGAGTTATGCCGACATAGCCATTCATACACAGCAAAGTACTGGTTCATTGTGTTGTCTTCATTCCCTTTCCTGTAACATAACAAATAGATCTAAATACTCAAGGGTTCCTAAGCCCTGTGATGAGAGTACTCAGCTCTCGTCAATGGTAATGGGACTTAAACCTAGCATTTTAGGCAGAATGCACAGCTTTGTTGGTGACTTTTCCTTCTTTCCTTGAGCTTGATTTCATACCAGCTATGTTCACAAACCCATAATAAATCACTAGGAATGTAAAATACACTACACTTCCCCCCTACGTTGGCCTGGGTCATTTATCATTCTGCAGATTTCAAAAAGATGGTAGTGTTTTTATTGCAAAGGCCTTGTCATTACAGAAACTAGAAAAGTATTGATCACAATTAGATCATATATTAGCAGCCCCTGATGCCTGGACAGCTGAAGATTTCAAGCTAGATCATTCTCCCCTCTGTTAAAATTCTGGACAGCAAATTTCTTTTATGTTAGAATAACAAGTATAAACCCATAAAATGTAACCTAAAAATGTAATTATAATTGCCATGCCAAAAGCAAGCCAGTCAATATCTTCACGATTCTAATAGTTTCAAGCACTAATACCTTAATGGTCTCACATCACAGTGCTGATTAAAGAAATATTTTGTCTTTTTATCTGTATGGAATGGCCAGCATAATCACTGAAGCATAGAGAGCTAAAATATTTATTAGTGAGCATACATCTTGGTTCAGGCAGCAAATGTCAATTTAAGGATGGAAAGTTACAACCCAGCTCTTCGCTCAATCCATTTTCAGGATCCTCTAAAGCTCCTCGGGTAGTCATCCCAAGCTGAGGAAGAGATCTTAGAATCTTCCCCTCTACCCAAACGAACTCATCTGGCAGATTTTCGAGAAAGAAGCTCTTCTTGGGAGCTTTGAAACTGGCCTCAAATTGGCAGTGACTATCGTGGAATCAATGTCAACCAACAGAGACAAGCTTGAAAAGAGGAGAGCTGTGAGGATGGAAAGCACTAAGTGAGGCCACCTTGACAGCAGCAGGTCCTCCCACCCACCCTTCCTGTCCAGCCAAACAGACAAGCAAACAAAACTATCCATTTTAACATGATTGATCAAAATAAACACAACCTGAAATCTGAGAATCAAAACCTTTTCCCATAGAATACATCATCTATAATTTATATCTTGAAAGGTACATATCATTACATTCTTGCCAATTACCAAATGCAGAATTAGAAGGGACATGTAAAAGGGTTTCTCCAAGCTAGACACTTAATATTGTTTCTTTCTCCAAACTGTATGATTGAGTTATGTAGATTTGAAATGTAAGACATATAAAAAGGTGTTTTAAAATGAACAGCATATTCCTGATCATGTCTCTTAGAAGGGAACATATATTTTCTCCCAATTAGTTGAGCAGGAGGAAATTTTAATACCCTATCAGTTCAGACACATCAGCACACTGGTCAAATAAAAATTTCTACCATGTGATGTGCACAATTAATTTTACAATTAAACTTATCCGTGTAATGTGCATTTCTAGAGCTAGATAGAAATCGGGTGGAGAAAATCCACTTCATTTAGGTAAATACACTCTGTGACTTGGTAAAAGCCGCCACAGTGCTGCCCTCCCCATGTGTCGCTGAGGGAAAGCATCTATGAGGACTTCTCTCCAATTCTCAAGCAAACAGAGCAGCAGGCTTCAATCCACCCCACTGTGGGGAAGAGGGAGCAGGGAGGAGAGAGAGGGGGGCAAAGGGGATGAAAAACGGGTGATGCCCAGCTCCAGAATTAAGTGAGAATGCCAACCTTGTCAGCCAAGGATGGCCAGACAAAGGGAAGAGGCAGTCTCGCACCTCCACCGTCTACCCACGGGTTAACTGGCATTTCTCATACTTTTCACCTAGTCTGACTTGACAGATGCCTAACCTTAGCTACTGAGTGGAGACAGGCTGATGGGTCTTGGCCATAGAGGGGGAAAATTTTTGATGCTTCTCACTTATGACATGATTGATTTTCTTTCAGCGGCCCTTCACTTTGGGAAGTGGCGAGGGCTGGCTCACGGCGCCCCGGTGCGCCCTGACCCCCGACACACGGCCGCTGTGAGGCTGGAAACCGATGACGGCAGAAACCTAAAAAATCAATAGGCCCTGTCAGTCAGGGGCGAGGCGGACGTCTTTTAAAAACCCAATCACGACACGTATTTGCTGCATGGTGTGGATCTACTGCACACTTGAGAACACACTGAATTTCCCCTTCCCCTTTTTTATTTATTTGGCTCTGTTTCACACTTCATTTTACCTTTTGGGGGGAGGGGGCAGAAAAGACCTTAACCTTTCAGGCACTGAGGGAGAGGGAGCAAAGCCCTGTGGTACAGCTGACTCTTCATGATATTAACAGGAAAAATTCCCTGGAAACTATTTGAATAGTATGAAATAAATAGAGCCCCTTGTGGCTGCCAACATAAACAGTGACATCATTTTTTTTTTTTTTACATTATCTGGAAAGAATTTAGATATAAGACTTTTAAGTCTAAAAACACATGAGGGTAAAGCTGCTTAATAGACTTGGTTAAGGGAAGAGTATTATTTAATTTTTCTTTGGGGGTTTCTTTAAGGTGCAAGAATGGAGGACACACATATGCGCGCACACACACTATAGTTCTCTGCTGGGGAACTAGAACAAGCACTGCGAGAATTGCTCACTTTCTGAGCAGGGTCAGTGTCACAGTCTCCAGTCAGTGCAGAAGAAATACCAAATATGCATCCTTTCTTTGGGAGACAGACAATGCAAAAGATGGCATTTAGCTTCTTCGTGATCTGAGGGAGGGAAAAATAAATATCAACAATGACAGGCCAAAAAGATAAGAGAAATACCATCAGGTGAAATGCGGCCACACGGGGAAAGAAATTCCACACTCACACACACACACACACACACACACACACACAGAGCAAGTGAAAAGGATCTGGAGACCACAGAAAAAGAGGGAAGGATACTATCAGGTACAATTAACATGTGTGTTATGGGATTTCTGTGCAAGTGTCCCAGAATTTCCGTGACATGCTTTCCTTCTTTCTTTCCAGAAAAACAGGTATATTATGCATCATCTTCAAACCTACCAAGGTAAATATCATGTATTAAAAAGAAAACAAATAAACAAATTCTCTGCCTGAATTCCCAAACTAAGCCCAATTAAAGGTTTTTTTATGGCTGTAAACCTGACAAGCTACAATTTCCCCCTGTTGCAGTGGGTGTGTGTGTTTTAATGTAATATTAATGAGCCAGGATGGAGGGTCATAAAAAGTGATAGGTTTTTTCGATGGTAAATTATAAATCGGTATTGATTTTTCCCGGCACTAATGCAGCCAGCTTATTGTAAGACACCACAGGCAAAGTGCACTTTATCAGATTAGACTGGGGCCGGTATCAAATATACATGAGAATAAGGATGCATCTGTGAGTTAGACTACACTTTTCTTCCCTAACAATGCATGAAATTTTTAAGGGAAAAAAAAAAAAACACCAGACAAGAATACTGGGAAATTCAACATTTTTTTTTTCCAAGGCACAAATTTCCAGAATTGTTGTTCTTGGGACAATTTGTTTCCAATTAGAATAGAAGATAGTAATAATACTAATCAAATTATAAATAGTTTTCTTTAAAGGCTACTCTAAGTTTCTTTCGTTTAATTTGTAGTGTCGCAACGAAAGGGCGCACTCTGGCCTCTCTCAGCCTCTGGCTGCAGCATCATTCTTTCCCTCTGCCCACAAGTCATTGAGGTGGAGAACCACGGTGGACCAGAAAGTGTTCTTTTTTCAAATGACGGAGGTTCCTCTCTGTTGGTATTTTATAGTCATAAGGACTTCATTAGACACTTCGGCGGAGATTTCAGCTCTTGAGCCAAGAGAAGCCAAAGGGAGCGTAAGAACGGGAGAAAGAAGAGAAAATGGCTGGAACCCATTTCCCCGGACAGAGCTGTTACTATTTGTCTTCTCCCTCCAAACACGGGTCAGCCTCTGACTCACTGGAATGTCAACAGAGATGCGAGTCCTCACCCGGAGTGTGTGTTTGCCTTTTGTTCTTTGGCCGAGATCTCTCCAGCTTTGTTGGGAACACTAGCAGCCCTGTTTCCAAACACTTCCCGACTTCTTCCTATAACTGCTAGCACACTCTCGATCAAAATCTGCCGCTCTCTCCTGCACAAAGGCTGTGCTCCCACCACGTGACGCCAAATCGTGCCCAGCTCTGAGGCCAGGTCCTCCGCCAAGATTCCTGCTCTGTCTCCACAGCGTGAACAAGAATTGGAAACCCACACACTCACCCCCAAGATAGTCTTTTTTTCAGAAGTCGGGGAGAACATGTGTTTATTGACAGTTCATTAACAAACATCACCCCCCCTGCAAGCTGTTAACTCAGGAATGTAGTGAAGGGAAGAAGTGTGAATATAAATAACTAACAAAGGAAGAACGAGAGAAAATATCTCAGGGCTGTCCCTTTTTAACATATTTTGAATCTGTTCTCTTTTCTACTGAAAACATAATGCCACTGAAAGTATATCCATGGCACCCAGGACAGTAAAAACAATAGGTATTTGTGTACTGATACCTAGAACATTTAAATAAAACACAGAAAAACTAGGCTACACCATTTCATCTTATTTTTTTCTCCTTGTCTAGATCAAGGGATTTAAACATTTTTTTTAAAAAGGAAACATAAGCTAATAATTTTCATTATAATAAAGTTATAGCTAGAACAAAATTGCTTATTTCTAAAATTTGAAGGATGCCAAAACCACAGTAAAAGTTCACAAAAAGCAGGCCCCAAGTTCGAGGAGCATAAAATCTAAGTTAGAGGTAAGCAAAATCAGCAAAAAAAATATACATTGCTTAATAAGGTGTTTCTCATTTGTTACATCGATACTCAAAATGGACCATGTTGGGTAAGGGTAGCTAACTATTTCCAAATGTTAAAAAAAAAAATCTTACTACAATATCCTTGCATCAAAATGACTCCTGCAATTACAGGAAAAAGGGAAAATGTTTTGAGACAAGAACAAATCAGGTAAAACCTAATAAAGCCAAAAGGAAATTAGAAAAATAGAAGGCTGTTTTCATGGGAGTTTAATCTTTTCACTGAAAACTGATCTTCATTACATGTCAAGTCACCTTCTTAAAGATCTATTTCATAAAGTCATGAAAGTGAAAGCATACATTTCACCTATGCTAATTTAACTTTATTAGTGATGCCAAAATCCTCATTTACACTTTTCATAAAATCACACAGAGGTTCTCCCTGCTTTAGGGATAAAGCTAATAAACAAACACATAAATTAGTGTATTTTAATTAAATGTTATCCCATGAAATAATATTGTATACCACCATCTAAGAACAACTTTCTTACTTAAAATCCAGTACAATATTAAAATATTCAAACTCATTAAAAATTAATTTTAAAATACTTTACAAATGTTCAAGGACTCTGAGTTCTCTGTTTTTAAAGGTTTCATGTTGTTGCTGTACCTATGATGTAATCCCTAAACTCCCAGAAAAATAGTGCAAGAAGCTAAGATTACTTTGCAGAACTGTACTGACGGACTTAGAAAAATTGCTATTGCTTTCTTTTAAAATTTTTTCAACAAAATGGTGTTGCTAGAATCTTCCAAAAAAAAAAATAAAACAAGAAAGTTCATTACATGTTTACAGCAAGACAAGATTGAATAACAACTTCAGGTCATTATTGTAAAGATCTGAGGTACCTCACTGAAGATTTATCTCAGCAAGGCTCCTGACTGTATAATTTTAAACTGCATTCAACTCCCTTAAGCAGAATCCGAGCACCTACTAAGCACCTAACATGAGCTACGCATGTGGGATTTAATTGTCAATGTATGGCTTGGGGAAGAGGATTGAAAATAAGCTACTAGCAGCCTAGACCAAAGCACAAACTAATTGAAACTCTACAGTAAAGACTAGACAGGTTTTAGAACATGTCTATAAATATCTTCTGAGATCTTAGGTCAAACAGATAAAGTGCCCTGAGACAAGGAACTAATGAATCCAAATCATTTGACATTTATTAAATAAATATTAGCCACTACAGTTGTTACTAATAGTATTATTTGCACAGTAAGGCTGAATCAAAGATGCAGATTGACCAAAGTTTAAAAACCCAGATGTAGAGGATGCACTTGAGCTCACTTCCTTTAAGCTAATCATCATTTACTGAGGGACTCTTTCTTGTGTGTCAGACACTGAGTTAGGCAAAGAGGATGCAAAGAGCAACCGGATTAAGCTACCTGAGGGCCATAACTTTGTCTGCCTTATTCACTGCTGTGTCTCCAGTTCCTAGCACACTGCCTGACACACCGCAGATACTTGATAAATATTTGCTGAATAAATGAATTAATAACCAAACAAAAAGACCCATATTGACAAGGCATTCACAGTCTAATTACTTTAGTCATACTTGGATTTTTCTATAACAAATCCAGCTAGCTGTTTTTGAAAACTCCTCCCTGGATAAAAGCAGGTTAAATAAAATAGCTGTGATCCCTTGGTTTGGAGCATATGATATAGCTGGTAGTTAAGGGGAAAGGTAGCTCTTGTGGTCTAAATAGGGGCAAACTTCTGCTCAGCATCCTATGTATGAAGTTCTTGGTTTAACCAGATTTATACTGGAAGGAAATTCAACATACACACACACAAAAATGCTCAGAAATACTGTTTTGTTGCCTTGTGAGACTGAGCCTTCACAGGACCCATCACCCACACTTCAGCTAAGAGGCCCGAAATACACATCGTGGAGGTCTCAGGCTACCCAAGCCCCATGACAGAGCTCTTGTCAGGAAAATACCAGCTTTTCATTTCAAATTACTGTGACAGCTCAGATAGGGGTAAAATAGCAAACGGGTTCCCCTTTGGCAACAAACCTTTAAAAAAAAATTATATCTTTCAGTTGGTTGAAATTCTTAGTAACCTGAAAACGTGAAAGAAGAAAGGAACAATGGGCCCCTCAAGGAAGCAGGTAGGGGTTTTTTGTGCATATAAGTTGTTTTGAAGAGGTACATTCACTCAGCAAGCTCTCTGAAAGTATGACTGACTTGATATTTCTGATACAACTAATTTACAACACGATCTGAACTCCGCTGCAACCACTCGTGGATGCGGGAGGCATCTTTCCGATGTTGGTGGAATGTTCTCTAGAGTAGTATTGATTGCACAGTGATGGGAAACGATAGGACAAACCTGAACTAATTAAGCAATAAGCTCAAAGACTACCTACCTTCAATACTGTTTGAAGGTACATTTAATTATTGCGTGGATGCAACAACACAGGGAGGAACATGCCATTTAGGTAAATGTATCAAACAGTATTGACCGAATGACTAAGGCTCCCTATCAGCTCTAATGTATTTAGGAAATCAAAGAGCATAAGAAGCAAATATTTCAGTTTGGAAAGTGAATGCTACCACGTGGGTGGGAGCATGGAAGAGGGAAGCTGATGACCAAACCAGAGATAATATACTCAACCAAAACCTAGAAAAAGCAGGTTCCAAGCCCACGGTGGGCCGTGGGCCATTTTAATAATACCTGAGGGCATTTTAGTACTTTATTTGGGCAGAATCTCATCCTACAACTTTCTGTGTATGATCAGTAAAGGAAAATAGAAGTGTTTCTTTGAGTGGAAATTCAGTAGCAAAAGATAGAATTAAACTGATGGTTACTGTTATGATAACTGGGCACTTTAGTTAGCAGCTAATTTCCCATGAATCTCATAAATGTCAAAGTCAAACACAAAAGGAATCACAAAAGGAATAAAATATCTAAAGGAACCCTTTAGGGCCTGGAGGTCCTCTGAACTCAACCTTTCACTTTAGAGGAGACCACTGCCTGCAAAGTATGCTAATAATAACATAGCCACAGTAGCCAAAGTCATAAATGTTTATGTGCTCACCTGGTTTGAAAACTGATTTCTAAGATTCTGTCCAAGATTTACTCCAGCTTTCTAAACTCTATTCTCTAAGCTTCTCAAGTCTCTTGTCTGATGACCTGAGTTTAAACTTTATTTTTCTATTTTGTGGGTACTTGATCTTTTTTAGAGCATTTTTCTTATAGGCACCACCATTACCATTTTAAGGCAAAGAAAGAGGTACCCTTAATGCATTCGGGGTGATTTCAGTGATACAAGAACATGGGCATTAAATAACACTGAATCACATAATGAGAAAGTCTGTCCCTTTTCAGTTTTCTCTTTATTTTACAATCAATGAGGGAGTCTCCGTTGGGTGCTAGAATTTCTTGAACACCTAGCGCTTGCCAGCCTCCACGTCTGACAGAGCCACTGGCAGGCGGCAGCGCTCAGCTGCAAGATCACAATGCTGCTTTCTTTGCTTTGCGTGTATTCTGTGGTCACCTTTCATTTACTGTAGGTGAGGCTGAACTAGCACTTACTGCAGCACATAAAGTCTCCTTTTCAAACAAATTCAAGTTTAAAAGAGTGAGTTGATTTAAATAAGTTTCTTGCTTTAAATAGTACAGATGGTAAAAAGATATGGTAAAAGTCATGGAAGAAGTCTGAGAATGATGTTTGCAAGGAAACCGTGGCATAAGAGAAAAACACCCAGAGCTGAGAAACTAACAACCTGTGTTTTTCACGGTAGTTCTTCCACTAACAGCTCTGCGACCGTCTGGAAGTCACTGAACATCGCTTACCTTGACCAAAAAATAAAACATTAGATCAGTGTTTTTAACCTGACTGTCCACTACTATCACCTAGGGATCCTTTAGGAAACGCTGTTCCGGGGCTCTACCCCGGATGCAATAATTCAGAATGTCTGGAGACAGGGACTAGACATCAGTATTTGTTCTAAAGTTTCTCAGGAAGTTCTAATGTCAGGCCAGGGCTGAGAAACACTGAGGCAGATGATTTCTAAAATCTTCTGAATCCTAAGAAGCCACTAAAGGGTGCAAGAAATGCGAGCATCTGTTTTGTCCTTTTTTTCCTTTTCAAACCTTCCCTCCCTGTCTTTCAAAGTATCCAGATATGCTTGCTGACATGACACTTCCCAAACCACCATTATCCACAGAAGCTACTGATGAGCTGTTTTCCTGTTCCTCAGATCAGTAATAGAGCCGTTAAAACAGAGGCATCAGAGTTAAAACTCAGAAATCCTGGACAGATAGTGCAGATTTCTAACACCCAGTCTAGTGTCTGGGAGAAAAAGAGCAGGAGGAAGGTACGACTCCTTAATCTGGAGGCCAAGGAACCCAGGAAGTTCAGCTTCTGAGGCCAAGCACAGGCAGGCTTACGGAGCAAACCCCCCCAGGGAACACGGATCCCGCTGATGCCTGGAGCATCAGCCCTGGGCCAGCCTTCTCCTATTGCCACTTAAGCCCCTTCATCAATAACCACTTACCCCAGGAATGGCATATCAGCAAAGCCATTCAGAGCAGCCTGGCGCTTCCATCCAGCACGGTCCTCAGGTCAGGGGGCAACAGCGTGATAAATGCTGAGCCGCAAACTGCTATGTCTCTCCCAGCCACTGTCTCCTTCCCCAGCTTAATTAAGGAACCTCTCTCTGGCCTTCCCTTTCATCTTCCCTTCCTTGGTCTGCAGTCGGGGGACTGTTTTCTACTTCATGGTGTGACAGGTGCAACAGAATGCCAATGACAAATTCTGAAGAATACTAGGAACAGATATGATTTCAGGACTAGATTTTTTTCTTTCTCTTTTATCAAAAGAGTCACTTCTGTCTCCTCCCGTAGGCTTCCCAAGATGATTCTCAGGCAGGGTGTTCAACCCCAAGCACTACGGGAATACACAAAAAGAGTACCCCCCGCCCCATTATATAATAATTAGCTGTAATCAACAAAGCTAGGGTTTCCAGGCAGACATATGAACCCCTGGTTATATATTCTCTGATTTTATAAGAAAAGTCAGATACACGGATTTGAATGTGAAATCTTCTGACTTTATGATACTAGCTTCTAATTCAAAATTTTTTAAAATATTCTTCAGACCAAACCAAATTTATCTGTGGGCTGAATTCACTCAAGGAACCATACATTTGGAGACTCCCATAAGCCAGGAGGTTGGGGGAAGGAGAGAGCAAATTCCTCAGAATTTAATGTCCCTCATTTAACTGGATTTGGAGACTTTTAAGACTCTTGTCTGGACCCCAGCTTAGCAATTCGATCATTCACCATCCAATTAATGATTAATATGACTATTTTTATAGCTTTTCATGTGTACTTCTACTAAACACCCCTATGAATAAGGTACAGTTATCATCACCATTTCACGATAAGGAGGCTGGAGGCTGAGGCTCATGGTGATCAAATAACACAGATCACACACACGTCCGGAGTGTTAGACACATTGAAAGCTGAGGCTAGCTGATTCCAGTGCCCATATTGGTAACCCTGCATTAACAATGAGGAGTCCCAGCCTAGAACTAAGACGTTTCAAGAAATATCAGCAGAAATGCTGGTCTAGTCAGGGAAATAAAGCAGACAGATTTTTAGTAAAATCCAGGTTTCCCATGTACCCCAACCATGTGACTTTGGGCAAACTGCTTTCATTTTCTGAGCCTCCATTTCTTCTATAAAATGGAGATAGCATTAATAGTCCTCATATAGGCTGCTGGGTGGGCATTACATGAGATAATCCAGGTACAGGCTTAGCACAGTGCCTAAAGGACAACAAACATTGGATAACCTTGGGCTACTATTGTTATTATTTTTGTTTTCTTTACTGTAAGTCATCATTGCTTATATTCAACCTTCTACCCTAAAGCTAAGGAATCCTAATACTCCCTAAGGCTTTAAGAACACTTTGAGCTTTTTAAAGCCTTTTAACCTCCATTATTTCATTTTATCCTTCCAAGAAGCTGATGGGGTAGGTGAGACAAGGATGAATTCATATAGCAGATGAGAGAACGAAGAAGGCAAAGAGAAGTTCATTAAACTTCCAAAGTCACACAGCTAGACATAGGCTCCATAATAAACCTGTTCGGTTCAGTAGCTCAGTTGTGTCCAACTCTGCGACCCCATGGACTACAACACACCAGTGTTCCCTGTCTCTCACCAACTCCCAGAGCTTGCTCAGACTCATGTCTGTCAAGTTGATGATGCCATCCAACCATCTTATCCTCTGATGTCCTCTTCTCCTCCTGCCTTCAATCTTCTCCTAAGCTTGCCTCAATTACTAGACATTCAAGAAAGAGCTAGGCAGGGGAAATCCCTAAAAGTAGAAATATTATGTGTGTCTTTGGGTGCCTGAAAAATTAATGGGAGTTATAACACAACTAATTGTCCAGGGTAAAAAAAATATAAGAGAACTTCTGAAGAAAAGTAAATGAATTGGAATTAATACACTGAAAATTGTATAGATAAATACTTGGAGAAAATATGACTAGAAGAAATGACTAACATGAGAAGAAACTGGAATAGGGACATATGAAGAACTTCCTGGGGGACAGAAAGGGACCTAGGGTTTCCGCTATGCATGTCACAACCTTACTAGAATTAGGAGTGGTGTCCTGTGGGTGAACGGGAGCAGCACTGTGAAGAAAGGACATCATTCTCCCCAACTCCTGCCTCTGGAGCACATCGTACAGTCTGGACAACTGAGTTATGAAGTATGGTATTTCCAGCATGCAGCACATTATTTGTCCCACCAGTTCAGTCGCTCAGTTGTGTCCAATTCTTTGTGACTCCATGGACTACAGCACGCCAGGCCTCCCTGTCCATCACCAACTCCTGGAGTTTACCCAAACTCATCTCCATTGAGTCGGTGATGCCATCCAACCATCTCATCCTCTGTCGTCCCCTTCTCCTCCCGCCTTCAATCTTTCCCAGCATCAGGGTCTTTTTAAATCAGTCAGTTCTTCACATCAGGTGGCCAAAGTATTGGAGTTTCAGCGTCAACATCAGTCCTTCCAATGAATGTTCAAGACTGATTTCCTTTAGGATGGACTGGCTGGATCTCCTTGCAGTCTAAGGGACTCTCAAGAGTCTTCTCCAACAGCACAGTTCAAAAGCATCAATTCTTCGGTGCTCAGCTTTCCTTATAGTCCAACTCTCACATCCATACATGACTACTGGAAAAACCATAGCCTTGACTAGATGGACCTTAGTGGGTACTCATAGTAGGTGGACTGGCTGTTGATTGGCTGATTGTTTAAATGAAGGAATCAGAAAGATGGAAGACATTATCTGCCCAGAAAGATGGAATAAGCTGTGAGCCCACCTGCAATAGACCAGGACCATTCTGGCAGATGTCTGTTATTTTTCCTGCCCAATCCCTCCATCATCTCTTTGTAATTGTACTTTCCCTTTGGTGAACTGTCCCTGGTCCATTCTTTGTGATCTTAGAGGAATTGACAGCCAAGTCAGGCCAATCCACTTTTCTCTCCTGAGATGCTGAATCTTGAAAAGAGTAGGACACAGGGGAAGAAATGGTAGGGCCCAGGCCTTTGGCCAGTAGTATCCTGAGAGACCACTATTTCCTATGACCCAAATCCCCAGGGCTGCCTTACATACTCATCTTCTCAGCATCCAATTATTGAACTCTTCTTCTGACTTTTAAGCTTACAAGTTATGACAACAATAAACCCTTACTGCTTCGCTTACACCTTCTATAGCTTGTAACCAAAGGACCATGTGCCTTAGAAGTGAGCAGTCGAGTGGACAAGGTTGCTATTATACCAGCTGATGCAATTCCAAGAGACTTTAAATAGACCCCGATGTGCTCCCAAGAATGCCTCCCAGAACCTATCAATAATATAAATATAGAGAAGGACACGGCCAGTTATGTTGTCCCTGGCTGATGCAGGGGAAAGATACTGGCTCTAAAGATTTTGCCCCATTTCTCTCGTTCTGGCTCAGAATTAGGCAAAAGAGAGCCAATGAAGTGACCCAGAGAAACGGGGGAAAACCCTCAAAAGACTGGAACAAAAAACCCTCTGGCAGCCACTGGTCTAGTCCACCACAGGCTGAAGCCCTCTCCTCTGCCCAGGAGAAACATTGCTGAACTGTCCTAATGGTGATGCAAGCACTGCTTGCCTAGGAGACTACTGATTTCCTGACCCTCCAAGACCCAGTAATCCGCCTACCCACCCCAACACCTAATCGAGCCACAAGTCTCCACGATCACAGCATCTGGACAGATATAGTCTGCAACTCCCTATCCAGCAAGAAACGGGAAAGGACAGACTGGGAAAGGAGGGCTTTCTGCAAAGCCTCCTCTTCAATCCCCGGGTCAGAAAGTGGGGCTTCTTGGTTTTTAATAAAATGCTCAACTGAACCTGAAAGCAGGCCACTGGGATGGGAGATCACCCCTCTGCTGCCAAATGAAGGGCAATTTCTTATGAGCATGGAGAGCAGATGCAAACTTCTTCATGTCCAATGATGTATACATGTGGCCATGAGGCTCCTGGAAACCCTCAAAGTGCTTAGTCATGGCCAACAAGGTAATCCACCACCAATTAAAACCAAATGCAGGTATCCCTGGGAGGGGGGCAGACAGTAACTTGAAGTACAGTGCAGGTATAGCCCCACTCACTAAAGCCTTCCTCTCTCTGTGCGCAACTCCAAACGAAGCTCATGACCATGAGAGCAGAGTGGCCCTGAGCACCAAGATCAGAGAACAGCAGAACTACTTCAAAACTTCCACTTAAGACGCTGGCAGGGCCTGTGAGAGGTCAAGTGCCCATCACAGCCACTCATTCATGCACTTACTAGCTCATTCCAGACACACTGATTATGAAAGCATCTAAGACGTGCTATTGCTCACCACTTCCTTCATTCAAGACAACACCTGTAGACTACCTGCACTGCCGTGCTGAGTGCTATAAGGTCTATTATTTCTGTGCAAAGCCCATGAGAAGCTTATAGTCTTAGCAGGAAGATTTAACAGGAAAAATACAACTAAAAGGCAAAGTGTAAAGTGACGAGTGACAGCCGAGATCCTAACAAAAAAGACAGCAGATGGCAGAGGAGCTGCTGGAGAGGGTGACTTAGAAGTAGATGAGGGGGCCTTCCTCAGCAGCCCAGTGATTGAGACTTCCAGGGGTGAGTTCAACCCCTGGTCAAGGAGCTGGGATTCCACATGTCCTGTGGCTGAGGAGCCAAAATACAGAACAAAGGCAATGTTGTAGCAGATTCAATAAAGACTTTAAAAAAAAAAAAAAAAAGGGTCCACATCAAAAAAAAAAAAAATCTTGAGAAAAGAAGTAGATGAGGAACCTTTAAGAAGGAAGCAAAACATGAACCTCCTGACAAAGGATGGGAAGGAGTGGAGTCTGGGGCTGTGGCGGGGGGCGGGGGGGTGGGGCGCGGTGTAATCAAAGGGCTCATTGGATGGTATAAGGTACATAGTCAGAAAGACACTACCATGACACCTCGATGGTGCTCTTCTGCTGGAATGGAGCACGCTGGGGGGACACCCCAGGTAAACCAGACCACGGGTTCACATCAGGAAGTCCATTAACCAACATTCAGCAGTCATGGTTCTGTGAAATCAGATAAAGCCCCTTCCTTGGAAAGAGGCGTAATTGGAAGTACACACGAAGAGGGCTTCCCCGGCTACAGTGTGGAGGAACAGAAAGAGGAGGTAACTTTTAGGAAGAGAGACAAATTAGAAGTGTAATGAAGCAGGACTAAACTATGATGGTGAAACCAAAAGGGAGCCACATGAAGACTGGCTCTCACTGAAATGTCATTACTTCAAGCCCAGAAAATAAACACCGGGCTTGGATTTGAGAGGCAATGTGATTCCACCCAGAACTGGGCTCCAAGTTTGCTAGCCCCGGCACAAACAAGAGCTAGCCGTGTGACCTGAACCTCCCTGTGCCTTGGTGTCCTTGTCTGTCACTCTCTGTAGTTACCTCTAAGGGGAATTATGCTTAGGATGGGCAGATGGGAATGTTCTTTCACTTTTTTGGTAAGGATTATAAAAGCTTAGGCTAATAACAGAATTACACTTTTTCTTTAAGGTGGTTCTTCAAAGCTTTGTATCTTCTACGACAGAGATAATTCAACTTTAGAGAGAGGTTAAACTCAATGAAACGTATCACATTCTATTTTCCTGAGCACTAGTGAGCCCAGTGATAACAAGAGCCAATTACCTGTGTGAGAACTCCCTTAATGGATCCCAACACCAAACCTTAGCCATAGGATCTGCTATATGCATATGTCCCAGTCATCACAGAAAGAGCAACAAAGAAATAATGTCAGAGGCAGAAGAGAGAACCAGGAAATCTCAATCCTACTATTTACTGTCTATGCAACTTTGAGCAATATATTACTGAGCCTTAATTTCTACATCTGTATTGTGCTAAATCACTTCAGTCGTATCTGTCTCTTTGCAACCCTGTGGACTGTGGCCTGCCAGGCTCCTCTGTCCATGGAATTCTCCAGGCAAGATAGGGTAAATAATATCTATCACCTATTACAAATGAAAGAATTAAATAAATATATATCACAAAACATAGTGCCTGACTCATAGTAAGCACTTGATAAATAGTAGCTGTTATTCATTGTTATTTTTTATTGCTTACATCACAGGCATTGTTTCATTAATTTTAAACTATAATATTTTGCATCTCCACTCTAGCATACCAGATGGTAGCTTAAAAATATCCAAATTGCTCATAAAAACAGTTTGAGACATTCCATTGAATAAGTCACTGGTTTATTTTTTAAGTTGAAAAATCTCATATTTTATGTAAGAGATGCCTTTGTAGAGATAGTCTTTTTCAAAACACTACCACATGTTTTGCCACTACTTCTTGACAAAAATGTTTTCAAGAAAAGTCACACACACACACACAAACACACACACACACACATATACACACACGAGACAATTGTTCTGCTGTCAAGAAAACAGATCAGGCCTGAGATGTTAACATTGCCAAAAGATGACAGTATTTGGCAAGCCTAAAAATGTTTGTCATCTTAAAAGTATTTATGCAAAAGCAGAAAATAAACTATTCAATATTTTAGTCATTTTAGGCGATTCAGGCAAGTCACTGGGTTTTGGTTTCAAGTGTTCTTGCAAGAAATTCACCCTTCTTTCACCTAGCTAGTTTTATCCTTCGACCTATAAAATTTAAACTGTTTCATAAATTTTATCTGTGTTACCTGTGGAGTTTTTGGCATTTGTACAATGCAAGGGCTAAAAATGCCCCTTGCCTCTTACCCAATCTACCCCTGCCAATGTTTTTGCAACACTTTTCAAATTAAAGGCATTTACTAGCTCTGAGACCTTGAGCAATTTACTAACTTCCCAAGTCTCAGTTTCCTCTTCTTTTAAAAAGTTGGGGTGGGGGTTGGATTGAGGAAGAATACAAGCCCTTCCCCAGCTTCTCACATGGGGCTAAGAGAGAATGGATCTGAAAAGTCTTTTTGTTAATGGTAAGGCCATTTGAAGGAGTGGGGAATGGCGAGGACCCATAAAGCCAAAGCTTATTCAACTAAGGCTTTCCTCAACATTTTCCTCGCAGAACCCTTAAATAAATCCTTGTAAAAGGGCAAAAAGGTGCCCCTTTTGCCTAAATGCAAGTAACGGTTGAGTTCATATAGAAGCAGAGCCCAAAACGCTCCCAATGGCTTTGCTTAATGATTTTTTTGTCATCAGAATTAAAGAAATGTATGCCCTTTTGGAACAATTTATGAATGTGTATCTTGTGAAGTTATAAATACATTTAGATCTATTTCTCTTCCCTTCTTATAAAGACATTGATGTGTTTTTTCTGACATGCCTCATGAACTCAGTCAATCACAAGTCTTTCTTAATGGAAACCACATGTCTGCCCAGAACTGTGTAATTATAATGCTAGGATTCTTGGCACTGCCAGGAAAAGGGGCATTGTCAAACCAATTAAAGTTTATTTACTTACATACCATTTCTGGATCAGAATGTTCTCTCTTTTATGCTGATGCTGAGAAAATATATATCTCATCAAGTTGTTGTAATTGTTTTTTTTGGACAGATTTACATTTCTTACCAATTATATTTCTGGTTTTCAGTTCCTTTGCATGTAACTAAAAATTTTTCTTTAAAAAGACATCTGGGAACAGCATCATGAGATGTTCTGTAAATAAGAGTTTGCACATTTCACACCAAAATTACTGTGCTCGTCTATTTCACTGCTGAAATGTAATTTTACAGGATTTATCTCCACTAAGGGGTATATTAAAGAGTGTTTCCTTTAGACTTGTTAGGGATTGAGCATGTGCTACAAGGAGGTCTGAGTTTGGTATCTGGCTTAGCTCTTGAATCGATGGATTATCAAGGGGAAAAACAAAACAAAAAAAGATTTCTTAAAGTCTCAGTATTTCTGACTGAAAGCAGAAATTAAAATTCTACTCACAGAAATAACAGTAATAATGGCAAGTACCATGGAAGGTAAGGAAACCAGTGGAAAAAATATTTGGAAGCAGATAACAACTGGCTGAATGGCCTTGGACAAGGTCTTCAATCATTCTTAGCCTTTTCTTTTTATCTGTAAAATGGGACTAATAATACTTATTCTGTGAGTCTCAAAGGATTTCTCTGAATTTAAAATGAGAGAAAGTAACTCTCCCTGCCTAACTCTCTGTAGCCTCTCACTCTATGAAGCCTAAGTCGAGAACCGCAATCACAAACCAGCAAAAATAAAACCAAAGAACAAACTTAGAATGTGGCCAGAGGTAGGGGACTTAACAAAAGAGACAGAAAAAAATCTCAACTTCCAGCCCAATGGGGAGAAAAGGGCCCGTCAAGGAAATAAGGCTGACCTAGGTCAATGGGCAGGCACATGAAAGACTGGCCTCTGAAACTTCTCCTCCACTTTCATCACTGGAGACAAATGATTCCAGAGTGCTGTCAAGAAAGACAGGAAGATGGGAAGGTGGGGTGAATTACTTAGGTTCTCGTCTCTCACTCTAATGCTGGTTCCCCCAATTCCCAGGGAGAAGGGACAGAGATCAAGCACGAGGAAAGCCCCTCAAGCCCTCGGTGGGACGGTGGGAGGAATCTCTCCAGCCTGCATGTGAGTGTCCCTCAGAGGCGGCACAGCACGAGGGGCAGCTCTCATCTCTTGGGGCCACCAAATTAAATGACTGTGCGATTCTTCTCAAAGAGAGACAAATGGGAAATTCTAAATATAGGAACAGACCAAAGCAAAACAATGTTCTATAGGTGCAATGAACAATCTGATGCCCACTATGGCCGGGTTATTGTCGTAGAGCAGCTTCGCCCAAACCCAGCAAGTCAGTCAGCGTTAGCCTCTTTGAACTCCTGCCCTTAGAGACAAAGGACCTTTCAACTTACAAAGTCCGCCAGAAAAAAATGTGAATGTGCCTTACAACAGGGAGCTGTGCTAATACAACCACAGGCAAAAGAGTTAACACAAACTGTGGAGTGGAGCATGTCCCCAGACGTCAGGGTCTACTCAGCCAGTGACAACTCCTTCTGAATAAAGTACGATATTTCCTGGAACTCTAAGTCTAAAATTGTGTCTGACTTTAACATTTATATCATATTAGTTTGATGCCTCATAACAAGAATGACTGATCTTGCATTACCATTTTCCATTTCATCATTTGAATGATTATTTTATCAGAAACTCATTTCTACCTCAAATATACCATTACATTAAGAGACTCAATAAGGCAAAAAAAAAAAAAGAAAGAAGCCATAGTTTTGCTCACACTAGTAAAGCAGAAAATTCATGAATGCTTTTTTTTCATTAGGTTAGAATTCTTCACTCCAGACAGCACTAAAGATTACTAAAGATTAAATTTGCCAGTTCATTGTGATTTTTTGAACATTCAAACTAACAATGCAGAAAATGTAGGGTTGGTTTTTTTTCTCATTATATAAAGATCTTTAACAAGAAAGTGAGCTTTTCTAGCATATTTTGATTTTTGAAAATGTATTCTGGATTTAAGTTTTCAAAAATGCATCAACTACATGACAGGCTCACTCTGGTCTCCAGAAATACACTCGGAGTGGTCAGAGCCCTCTCATGGGGGAATAACCATGGTCTGAGAGAGAAGTGAGTATGTTCTAGTTGGTTTCCCCTCTGCCCAATATCTTGGCCAAGCTTTGGGAAAAAGTCTTGGAACTCCTCTCCTTGATGGGAGAAGTAAGGGAGTGGGAGAAAATGGTGTAAAATAAGAGTAAGGACATGCCAGGGCCTTCCCCAGCAATCAGATTTTCCCTCTTTTACTTCTCCCCAATACCCTATCTTCCTTGGATACTTACATACAAACAGTGTACAGTAATCTAAACCTCATTATTAATGGCATCTTCTTGGGGTCATATTGTATTTGACAAGACTAAGATTCAATGTGACATAGTCATTGGAGAGGGAGTTTTGAGGCAGAGTGGTGGATCAGTGATAGGAGGACTCTGGATAGGTTTCACTTGGCCCTGCTGGGAATGAGGCATACAAGCATCAGAACAATTCTGTGACTGTACAGTCTCCAAGTCCCTCTGGGTCTGCAAGTCTAGGAGGCAGAACCACATCCCAAGGCAGAGGATGCTTTTAACATCCTTTAGCATGGTGCCGAAGAGCCTAGAACGGGCATCACGTGGACAGCACTACAACTCAAGGATCTGCCATGTGTGAAGCTCTGGGAGCTCAGATTTATTCAACTTCTCCGTCTTTCCTGCAGGGCTGTTGTGAGGATTAATTGAAAAGTTGACAAAGGAATCCAGCACCCTGCCTGGCACAGTGTAGCTGAATGATAGAATCTAAGTTCCCTCCTGCTTCATGTCACAGCCCACAGACATTCTGTCCTCCTCCACCTATGGGTAGGGTGGTCCCGGCCTGAAACTATGAGCAACAAAAATGACCTCATCTCTGGTCAGAGACACGCAATGCAATTTTATCGCATGATGCACAGAGACTCCCAGAACGTGTCAGCTCAAACCTACTGTAGTGATGGCTTAGATATAGTTTTTCCTAATTTTTATGAAACATTTTAATTAATTTTCATTCTATATGTTAATCACAAAGATTATAGTTTAGAAATTGGAAGTGGAAAGTTTTGATTCCTGTCTCTTACTCAGAAAAGGGAGTAGGACTGGCTTCTCTTACTTTCTCCAAATCTACTTTATCAAAGCAGTTTCTAAGTATGAGCTTATTTTTAGCTATTTAATTCAACTGTGGATGTGTGAAGGAAAGTCAAAGTCAAATTTTAATATAATTTCTAAAAAAACTGCTTTATTTTGTAAAAGTCTATTTAGGTAGTCTTATAGGGACTGGACATCTTTATCCATTATAACTGCATTTCTGGCTTAAAGGTAACAAATGTAAAGAATTACAATACTCAGACCCATCCCTAATAAAAAAAAGGCTCACACACCACATGTCTGTTTCAAAGCTGTAAAACAAACTTCAAGTGAAATATGTTATGCCTCCTCCCTCGGTGAATACTCCTTCATAATGACGTGCAAAGGCCAGGTTTGACTTGAGAATGCTTAACCTCTTCACAGTTTCACTCAAGAGCTTGGTGGCACACAAAGACCAGACTCATCTTATCAGCCCTCTTCTCCATCCACCTCTGGCTCAGATCCACATCTCAAGAGGCTTCATGCTCCCAAATGAACACTCCAGTCCTCACATCCAATCGCTTCCCCATCCTCTACAAGTAGCCCTCTACCCCCTCGCTCAAGACTAGCATATACACATTCTGGGAGGGTAGACCTGGTGGGAGACCCAGGAGGCCCTCTGGAATTGGGCTCAGGGCCTTTGGGGGCTCATATTCCCAGGTGCCAAGAACTCTGAGTATGATTGAGAGGGTAGACAGGTTCCCAATAGCCCCACAGACTTCTCATCCATAAGGAGGGTTATGGCTGGGGGCCAGGGTGGGGCCCTCTGAAGAGCAGAGGACTCTCTTAACTCTGAGTCTCAGAATGACACTGGACATTCAACCACATTCTGAATAAATGGAAACACTGGGCATTCTCTGCAGTTTCATATGAAATATTTTAGAGTTTCTAATTTTCTAAAAATTGCAAATGTACATCCTAGAATTGTGCACACTCTATCTACTTCTCAACCTCCCAAAATCCAGACTCCACCTACTAGAAATGTTTTTCACCTTTCCGTATGCTGTGCCCTCCATGGAAAATAGCCCCACCCTCCCAGCATCGCCTTCTCTTACTGCTGCTGCTGCTGCTGCTGCTAAGTCGCTTCAGTCATGTCCAACTCTGTGCGACCCTATAGACAGCAGCCCACCAGGCTCCCCCGTCCCTGGGATTCTCCAGGCAAGAACACTGGAGTGGGTTGCCATTTCCTTCTCCAGTGCATGAAAGGGAAAGGTGAAAGCGAAGCCGCTCAGTCGCGTCCAACTCGCAGTGACCCCAGAGACTGCAGCCCACCAGGCTCCTCCGCCCATGGAATTCTCCAGGCAAGAGTACTGGAGTGGGGAGCCATTGCCTTCTCCCCTCTCTTGCTAACTCCTCTTCATTCTGAAAGATTCACCTCAGGGCAACTACCTCCTCTAGGATACAGTCTGGGACCTCATTTTCCATTGCTTGGGGATAGCCATTCCCCTCTTCTGTGCTCCCAAAGTATCTGCTTCATAGTGCTATACTGTAATCCATTTATTAAATATTAGCTCTACTATTAGCTCTGCACCCCACATTCTAATCTTCTTCTGACCAGGGTTATTTATATTTGTATTACAGAGCCAAACATCCAAAACATACTTGTTAAAGTGAATTAAACTCAACTCACGGTGGTCTGATCTCAAATGCAACCTTCTCAACAAGGCTTCCAACTTTCTCTAAAATAGCACCCTTGTCAAGCTCCAGCCCCTTACCGTATTTTACTTTTCTTTATAATATTAACTACCTAACATTATATTCAATATTTATTTATCTTCCCCTTCTAGGATATGAGTTCTACAAGGGCAGGGACCACTGAGTTCACTGTACCTAGAATAGGCAGGCATTCAATAAATAGTGTTAGATAAGTAAACGAATGCATCAAAAATATCTGAACTATCTCAGCTTTCTCAAACTTCAACCATTTGTGTATCTTTTGCCAATCCACCCACCACTGTTATTCTTTACTTAATAATTTGACTTTAAAATGATATGATCCACTCTTTCATTTAAGTAAAATTATTTTCAAAGGAAACTATACACAGAAAACCAGTAAATTGAAAATAATCATAAAAGTAGGTGCCGAATGATTAACTGAAAAATGTCTGTAGGTCTCCTAAAATTATGTTATGGGCCAGTATTGGTACCTAGACTGTAACTTACCACACTTCAAGAAATGCTGTTGACCTGAACAAAGAGACCTTCAATTCCCAAACTGTGCCAGATTGCAAAGTATATTATGCATGCTTCTCACCTACTACTGTAAAATATCCACAACCTGAAAAATTCAGTACCTACACCCTAAGCATTTCTCTGTCATGGAAGTTTCAAAGGTTCAGCCCAAATACCACGCTTCTCAGATTGCAGTGAATGAACCTCAAGCACACACAAGAGTTTTTCTGTTTCATTTTCTCTCTGAAAGAAAAAAAAAAAATTCTCACAGAAAAAAAGAAACAGAGTGAAAGACTCATATTGACAGCTCTGAGATTTATCTATGTTGCAGCCTGAGACATAGACAGCTTCTGAGCCTACGTAATGCCCCCAAATAGAAGATATGGTCAATAGTCATTCCAAACAATGGATTGATAACTGTAAAAAATAGCAGTAATTATGATCAGTTTCCAAAAAATTTCAAATTTTCTTCACTTCCACAAAGTCAAGACTCTTCTCCACGAGTCTCTCAAAATTAGTTACTAAGCTTAGTTCTTTAGAAAACCCCTTACATTTGGTCAAAGGATCGGTCTTCAAACCTCCTCTCTTGGCTAAGAGGGAACATGAGATGTTTTTAGTTACAGAAAAGAATATTTTCCAAGCATTTGTGAGAAATTGGTGGGTTTTTTGCCTCTTAAAATGCTACAACTATACACAAATATTTTAAGTCTATTCCAAATAGCTAGTCTTCAGAATTATAAACAGAGAATCAGTATGTTCCAATACTGACATGGTAAAAGTGAAAACTAAGCTCAGCAGTGGCTAACTTCAAAAATATGCTCTCCACTGATCTGTAGTATTTTTTCTTTCATATTTGAAGTGAAGCACAAAGATATAACAACAAATAAAACCCTACTAACTTTTTATTTGCCTTGATAGAAACATATATATATATACATATATATGAAATTATGCATTAAAATTTTATTGTAGAATAATAATATCCAATTATTTTCTGTTTTGCTGTCCTATTGTTTTCTTTTCCTGCTATGGGAAGTTGTTCTTATATCACTAGCATTTTTAAGAGATATTAGTGTGTTGAGCAGCTATTCTCAAAGGTGGTCCCATGGAACCCTGAAGGTCTCTGAGTCTCTTTTAGAAGGTGAACAAAGTCAAAACTATCTTCCTAACATTACTGATAGTGCTGATATTTGTATAGAATTGCAAAAGCAATGATGGATAAAGCAATGACCATGTCTTAGTGAGAATCAAGTCAGTGCCACTAAACTGCACTCAACAGTCATAGATAGCCTCTACCATCATGAACTTGCAGTAAACACACACATGTGGGGACACACACACACATAAAAACCATTTCACTTAAAACGTCCTTGAAGTAGCAAAATTAATTTTATTGAACTTTATTAAAATATTAAACTATATTAAATCTCAACCCTTCTTACAGCTTCCTAATATTCTCTGAGGTGAAACGGGAAATACAAATAAAACTTTCTGCTGCATGCCAAAGTATAATGTTCAGGTAAAGTACTTGTTCAACTGTTTGAACTATGAGCTGATTTTTGCAGAACACCATTTTTAATTGTGAGTACAACTTACAAACAATGTTTATTCAGACTTGGGTACTTGGCAAGTGTCTTCTCAAAAATGAGCAAGGTGGAACTGTCACTTCATGGAAACAATTGACACTCACGTGTTGCCAATGATAAAACTGAAGCTTTCAAGTGAAAGTTAGTATTTTGGGGAAACTTGTATCCCCAACTATAAACTTGAAAGTTTCCTAATAACTTCTCTGTTGAGACTGACTCTGATATTAAAGAATATGAATATGAATTTTTAACTGTATAATAAAATGTTATTTAGCTCAGGGGGCGAATATTTTCCAAATAACCAATGCATGACGTTACAAAATATAGTGGATAAAAGATCCATTCAAGGTGAAAGATATATAAGTTCATACTCTAATGCATGAATTCACACATTAATGTAAAGTTCATACTTCAAAGAATATAAAAAATTCAATGATATGGTTTAAGATTGAATACTACAACTAACTTTAAAGAAACTACCACTTGTTGAATTTTGGTATAATATCAAAGAAGAATATTCACAATTATTTAAACTTTTAAAATAGTCCTCTTTTTTCCAACTACATTCATTGATGAAGCTGGATTTTCTTCATAAAATTTACCCAAAATAACATGTAGCAATGTAATGAAGATCTTGTTTTCTATTAAGGCAGAAATTTCTTTAAAATATTTGCAAAAATGAAAAATAATGCCAGTCTTATCACTAAAAATTTTTGTTTCAGAAAATAGGTTTTTCCCATTTTACAATATATTACTGACATTAAAATGTAACAACTTACGTTAAAATGTATTAACTTATGTTAATAACAAACAAAAGTTTGCTACTGTTATTTTAAAATGAAAAATAAACACTTTTTCAAGTTCTCATTTTCATTTATAATACATAAATTATAAATATGGATAGATATAAGCCACATAAACAAAAGTTCTCTGGAGTCTCAACAGTTTTTAAGAGTATGGGTCCTTAGGCTTTACACTTTAATGAGCACTAGTATAGCTTTGAAGAAACTGGACTCTGTAGTTAAGAGAGGCCCACACATTACAGTTCAGCCATGCATTGACTGCCTAGCCCCTTGCAAAAGTTATTTAATCTGTCTGAACCTCAGTTTCCTCATCTGTAACAATAACATTGTTCCTTGCCCTCACAAGGGCTGTTATGAGAATTCCATGAAGTCATGGCTACATTATCCTTAACACATTGTGCATTCTTAGTAATTACTAGCTGCCAAAATCATCTTTATCTTGCCCTTTTTGTCTAACTTACTTACACTGGCGAAAGCTGCTCACACTTTGAGAGAGAGGAGAAATTGCCCCACAAAAGAGAGATGAGGCTGGCCTTCCTTCATGGATTATAAGACAATTTACCACAATATTGCCTGACAGAGTGATTCCACCAGGGCTCAGCTCTCTTCCTACCAGCTAGTGCTAGCAGAGTAGCAGCCAGGCAAAGGAGAAAATTCCATCACTTCCTGAGACAAACGAAGTCATTTCCATTGTCAGTCACCAGCTCTTGTGTATGTGTGTGTGCACATGTGTGTTTAACCCAAGATGGATGCTCAAAGTCAAGTAAACTTATTACTAGCAATTCAATTTTGTGATAGTTTCAGGGTTCAAATGCAGTTGACATATATCATCTTTGAAACTTTTTGCCATGATCTCAGGAAGAGACAACTAGCCCTACAGAATGAAATGAAAGATAAAGAAACTCCTTTTTTCTCATTTAAGTCCTGTGGGACAGGTACACAAAACTACAAAAATAATCATTTCTCAATTTTCCCCTATTACTTTTTTTCATAATTTGAAAACATAAAGCTCTTTCCACTGGCTGCCCTTCTAATTCTTCTTTTTATTCCTGTGCCAGTGCAAAAGGAATTGCCAATGAAAGTGCTATAAACAGCCATGCCCTTGCTGAAAAAGGCAATATGCCGTCAGCCTGACATATACCTCGCTTTTCCGCTCATTGTCAACACCGTGATTGATGGTGTAGTTCATTAATGTGGAACGATTGTCAGCTTTTCCTGAATAAATATAAAAAGAAACAAAGAAATCCCCACCCTTTTCAGGCCAGAGTGAATTATTTCCTATTTTCCATGCTTAGGCTTAAGGATCCATAGGGCATTTGTTACAAAGTAAATAATGAACATATCCTTTAATGGAAGAAATTTTAGTTTGGGTTCTAGAATGAAATAATTTACATTTTCACATAAATTTATATACATACTTTATATACACATACACACATATATATACACACACATAACTGTATACTAAAGATGAAGTATTGCTTTAAAGGAAGTATAGTTTTAGGTTCCCAAATTGCTTATAATATATATATTGCTTATATATTATAATACATATACATATAAAAGGAAGAAGGAATTATATTATTATATATAATTATATTACATAATACATGTATAAAAGGAGGAAGGAATGCTATTCAAAAAGATGAAACAATTTGGGAGGCTAAAACTATACTTCCTTTAAAGCAGTACTTCATCTTTAGTATACAGTCATGTAAAATTCAAGAAATTATCACCTTTGGAAACCTGTAAAGTAAAAGTGATTTGTCAGGTGCTGAACTGCACATAACAAGAGTCATCAGGAAAGAAAGCAGTGAACTGGATGGATAGTTACGGGACTAATGTACAGCTGGATAGGAAAGTTGATTAACGTCAGCCCACATCAAAAGGAAATTTCAGTGGAAATTACCAAAATAGATTTTCCTTTCAATTTCTGTACTCATAATGCAGGTTAGGAATGCTTTCAATAGAAAGCAGACACATTTACACGTATAAGCTGAAGAAAGGTAAGATGGTTCTCTCTTGGTCACCTTTGCCCTTTTATCAGGAGGCACTGCCTCTGACTCTTCTTGGCACTGGCACCCTCATCTTTCTGCTTGTCTTAACTGACCTAACTGGATCTCTGTTAGGCACAAGATCAACAAACACCATCGGGTGTGTCTTGCTTTTAGGTTTGGTGTACAAAAAGTAACAACTGAAACAAAACATCCTTGTGCATGCGAAGCAGATGAAGACACAGCATTTCACTCTGGGCATTCTGCTCCTGTACAAATTTTCTTGGGTGGTAATGCGCTAATGACAATAATAATTTATTCTGAAGATGTGCTAAATTTCTTAAGTCAATTTGTGGAGTATTTTGAGTACCACTGGAAGGCACAGGGAACTGAGAACTGTAGAAAAGCTGGCCCTCTGCCATCACTTAGAGACCCACTCTGATCATAATAGAAGGTGACTTTTCAGGACTAACCAGCAGACCCTGGGTGATTTCTTAAGATGACAGCTTGCCTATGTATCGTGCATTCTTACACACATATGCAGGGCTCAGTTTTCAGCAAGTTCTCATTCTTAATGATGTCAGTAAAGGGACTCAAACCCTAATGAGAGCTCATGGTTATTAAGCACTCACCACATGCCAGGCTCAGGACTAGACACAGTTACCTCCCTTCCATCCACATTCCAACCCTGTCAGGTCTCAACTACCATTATTCCCATTTTAATGATGAGGGGCACAGAAGACACAAGAAGCTTATTCAAGGCCACATATGAGTGAGTGGGACAAGCCAGGATGCTCAACCAGCCCTGTCTGACTCCAGAGCCAGAACTGTGAGCCACTAAGATCTGTGGCTTCTGATTAACTCTCAAATGTTGGAAGTTTCTATCAAGAAAAGAACAATCTCCACTTGACTTTAAAGTGCTTTATAAAGTGGGAGTCATTTGATTTCTCATTTCCTCCTCACCCTAACCATATTAAGTTGACACAGCAGATGATAGTATTATGCTCATTTTACAGATGAGGAAAAGAAAGTCCAGAGGGGCTAAAAACTGCCTTAAGATTCAACAACCATGACTGGAATAACTGGGACTGGAATTCAGGTCCATTATTTTGCTACAAAGTGACAAAATAAAAACAAATAAATAAATCACTGAAGTCTATCAACGTCACTTAGTGCAAAGGTAGTAGTTGTTGCCGTATTTCATTTTGCAACTGATTACCTTGTTATATGGGCTTCCCCAATGGCTCAGCCAGTAAAGAATACACCTACAATGCAGGAGTTACGAGTTCAATCCCTGGGTCGGGAAGATTCCCTGGAGGAGGAAACAGCAACCCACTCCAGCATTCTTGCCTGAAAAATCCCATGGACGGAGGAACCTGGCAGGCTACAGCCCATTAGGGTCGCCAACAGTCAGACACAACTGAGTGACTAAGGGCACACCTTGAAAAGTTAAAATGAAGGTCGCTCACTTGTGTCCAATTCCTTGGGACTCCATGGACTGTAGCCGACCAGGCTCCTCTGTCCATGGGATTTCCCAAGTAAGAATATTGGAGCAGGTTTCCATTTCCTTCTCCAGGAGATCTTCCCAATCCAGGGATTGAACCTGGGTCTCCTGCATTGCAGGTGGATTCTTTACTGTCTAAGCCACCAGGGAATATAATAAATACGTTTCCTACTAGCTACCAAGTTTTGCAGTTCTCCAGATGCACTTTCATATTATCTCACACAGAGTTGGACACGACTGAAGTGACTTAGCAGCAGCAGCAGCACTAACTTCAGTTGATCCTGGATTGTTCAGAAGGAGGGGAGGCTAGAATTCCTGAGAAGTTTGAGGTGAAAGTGGCAAAGCTGCTTACCATCAACAGCCAGGCGCAACATAATGTGAAACTCTTTCAGTAAGTAGCCAGTCAGCAATATACCCACTCATACTTCTTCAATTGTCACCACAACACTTCTACCATGTCACAGAAAAATAAAAATCAGTTGTGGGAAATGGGGAATTTGAAAGAGAGAAAAGTACCTCCCAACAAACTCCAGGATTCACAGGTCACAGAGACCCAGAGACTGTAATACAAGGGCTCCTGGGCTTCACAACAAATTTAGATGGATTTATTTTCTGGAATCTGTCAGGGCGAGGCCTTGACACCCATTCACAATACTCCACCAAGGAGGAAATAATCCACAAGAGCAGTAAATATCTGAAATCTTTTAAATGTCTCTCATCAAAATGCTCATCATTAAAACTTTATGATGCCAGAGGACAAAACTTCATCTACTACCTCTTTGACTTCAAGAACCCAACTAACAGTGATTCACAATGTGTGTGCCTTCCCCTAAATATTATCAACAGGGACCATGTGTACATGTTTTGCTTCTTAAAGACGTGCTGAGTTGTGGGCCAACGAGGAATATAATGAACCAACACCGATAATGTACACACAATGAATTTATTCTGTATTCCAAAGGATTCTTCCTTCCTATTTTCTCCCCAGTAAATTGAAAATTATATTTGTAACCTGATTTTAAAGCACTCTGAATGTGCATTTCTCGGAGCTATTAACTGAGTTTGGGTAGGGTTTTATATTTCTTTCCTGTACATTTATTATTGGGCATCCACAAGAGAGAAGAAATTAAAGATCAAGGAAATATCAGAGTTGTGTCCGCTTTTGTCTCTACTGCATAAAAGGAAATAGAACATCAACTTTTAAAATAAAACATTAAAGAATTATGAAGATGGAAGGCACTAGTTCCTTAACCTTTTATAGGCTGTAGACCCTTGTGAGATTTTGATAAAAGCCTTACCCTAGGAAAATGTCTATTACTTAATAAAAAGTGTTTCATTCACTTTAAAAGTTTCACTGCCTCCTCTCAAAATCTAGCCTTGAATTGCGTATAGGATAAGAATCCCTGAATTATAATTCCCAACCCCATGAAAAATCAGTTCATCTAATTGCCTTGTCCTGTGTGCTAACAGTCATCGATGGCATTCACGGCTTAAGATTGCAAGTGCAGCGGCTATTTAAATTTTACTGGAACCCACACCTCCTGACCCCTCTCTTCCTCTCTTCTCCACTGGATGCATTACTCAGTCTATGCATGATGGTATAAAGGAGAATTGAATTAACACTGCAGAGAGAGTCACTTTTGCATCTCTGGCACTTAAGACGCAGACCTTAAGAGAGGGGGCTTCTGCATCAAGAAAAAAATTGTGCATTCCTGGGGCAGTCACACCAGAAGGGTCACACTTCCAAGAGATAACTGAAGCTGAAAAGGAAGCCAGGCTCTTTGGGGAGCTAGCTGACACCACGAATGAATTGTGTAATGATTTCCACTGGGGAGTTCAGTGGGGTTGACATCGTGAGTCCTTCACCATTGTCCCAGGGTGGTGGCAACTGTGTCCATTTTTACAATCTAATTTTACAATAGATTAACTTGGAAAAGGCTGAATGGCAAAGAGGCTGTATGGGGCATATAAGTGGAACCAACCAATTCAGTCATTAGTGGGTACAGCACTTTTATTCCCCTCTTAGAGATAGAAATACATCAAGAGCCATAATCATCACATCACAAAGCAACGAGGGACTCCATTTCAAATAATACCACTTTTAATGCTGCCCAGAAGTTACATTTGCAATTTCACAAACTCAAACAATCACAGTCATGCCCACAAAGGCCCATCTTGGGTTCTCACTGGTGATGACTTCAAACAAGAACTGATTTGTCAGACTTATACCCAAACACACCCAGCTATGCCTCACTCGTAAGAAAGTTTGGCTCCTTAAGGAAGCAAGAAAACAACTCCAATTTCTATTCTCTATTTAACAGAAGGTTTCTGTTTAATTTGTTCTCTGCCTTCTAAAGCCATAAAAATGAGCCTGACTTGCAGAATTCTATTTTTAAAAACTCTTCCTATTTACATATGCTTTAGTTCTCAAAAGAATGTCACCTTCCTATTAATGCAACACTTAACAAAGGCAGTGTCAGAAACATACCATTGGTGGGGGCTTTGTTTCTCGCTTGCCATGTTTTGATTGGGATCCGTGTTAATTCATGTGCCCTCATTGTGAGACAACTGAAAATTATCATTGTCAATACAGTTTCCTAACAATCCCAGAACCCAAGCAATTAGGTATAAATAAGTCATTGTCGGCAAAATAAAGAATGTCGTCTAATGTCTCAGATGAATAAAAGGAACAGCTGGAAAAGGAAGGGAGGGAGCACAGAGAAAGCAAGAGAAAGCGGACCCAGAACTTCTTTATGGAGTCCAAGTAAAAGGAAAAACTTTATATGCCTAAATAAAGACACCAAAAAAATAAACATGCTTCGAAAATCATTATCCAATATACTTTTAAGCCAATTCCTAAAAAGAGCTTTTCTGAAATGCTTTTGGATGACTGTTTATACGTTAAAATCAACATTTAAATTGTGCAACAAAGCTTATTGTGCACTACATAAGCAGTCCTAAGACCTCTAGAACAACATAGCTTTGGGTTTAAGCCACTGAAAACACACTCTGTGCACATGAAAATTTTGTTCGCTTTGGTTGGGAAAAAGTGAGGAATGTGCTTGTCTCCAAGTTAGAAGAAGGTCAAGAAAGTATTTTTAAAATATATTCCTCCACAAATGACCAAATAGCCAGGGCCCTTATGTGCACCTGAGATGTTTGCCAGCCAAGAGGCAGATCAATCTCTGAAAGAAGCATTCATACCTTAAATATGCATTTATGCTCCCCCCTAAAATGCACAGTTCAAATTTTTTTTTCAAAAATAGGAGTTTAGAAATGAGGGAATTGGAAACAACATAAGTTCTGTTTGTTTAAGCCAATGGTAAGTATCATAAGATGTTAAGGAAAAAAAACCTTAGCAATCAGGTAGATCTGATTTTACAGGTCACTTTTTGTGAACAGGAAAGCAAGTCTCTCCTACAATGTACAATGAGGACAACAATCCATTTAATGATGACACAGGAGACATATTTTATTCTGTAATCTAAAAACTGCTTCATGTTCACTACTTTTCAGTATACTATTTCAAATAAGCATTCATCAGATTTTTACATGTAATAATAAGGGGTTATTTCTACTAAAACAAGGAGGACCAATGAAATCTAAAATAAGATAATATTGTCAGACATATAAGAAGCTAAAGTTTTGACCCAGAAATTCTTTTGTCTGGGAACATATTCTAAGACTGAAATCAGAGTGGCAATCAAAGGTATTCATCACGGTGACATTTATGGCCATGAAAAACTGGAAATAACCTAAATATCCAATAATGAGGGGATAGTTAATGAAATAGTAAATCACAACTGTAACATTTTCCAAATATGCCTAGATGACACAGAAAAATTCTCATGACATCATATGAATAGAAGTTACAGGGTTCAAAGCAGTATATACAGAGGGTCAGGTTTTATTTGTTTGCAGTTCATCATGCTCCCCACTTTATGACACATGATAATCACTAGAATTATTTTTCAAAAGTATATACATTTTATAACATACACGTACTAAATATCTTATTATGTATATTTACTTTATTCTAGTTAAGAAACAGAGAGACAGACAAGAAAGAAAATTAAAAAGAAAAGAAAAAAAGGAAATGCATTCCAAATGCCTATCTGTGGGTAGTGGCACAAATGAATTACTTTGGTTTCCTTTCTAAACTTTCCCTTATATTCCAAGTTTTCTACAACATGTAATATCAGCAAAAGGACACATGGGAGAAGTCAAAAAGACTTTTATCAGTTTCAACTCTAGTTAACATGATCTCTTTTAGACAAAAGGAATGTAAAATCCCAGCAGTAGAAGGTGACTTCCACACTGGGTTCCAGGATGTTCCAGGGGTCTCAGGACCACTGCGTGGCTGAGAGGGGAGACTCAAGCCAGTGATGCTACGCCAGGCTCAATCTCCTCAAGTACAGCAGCTTTGCCTTTCTTTATTCTCTAGATATTTTCAATTTTCTGTCAAATCAAACCCTCTTCAATTTATGCATGAAGAAACAGCCACACAGAAAAGTTAAGCATCTTGCCTAGGATCACATGGCTTGTTAGTGGAAGATCTCAGATTAGAACTCAAATATCCTAACATGGATTACTTTCTGTCCACAATGTGGTTATGTCTGTACAAGGAAGAGCACATGCTTTCAACTAATTGCTTCATAGGGGTAACAGACCCACACAGAACCACCCAAATTTTCTTGCACAGCACCTTCCCCAAAGCCTCATGACTATACTTTAGAAAAGAAGCCCTGTTTAAGAAATGTCACTTGGGAGCCAGTCGAAAACGTCTACACTAGTCTTAAAAATCTTCCTTGAAAATCATCGCTTGCCTCCCTAATCTTTAGAGTAACAAAATTCATAGTGCAAATATGAAAAAGATGGCTGATCTATTGGGGATAGCTTCATATTATTCATGGGAGAAACATTTTATACAGTACATATAAAACCAGCCAAAAAATCATTTAAAAATTAAATAGTATGAGATATTAGTACAGCTAACACTTTTTTCCATAGAAAAGAAACATGTGGGACACCTCAAAATCATTTCTTTATCATCAAATAATCTGTGGTTGGGTTTTTTAAGTACATCAGAACTTACTCCCATTGCAACTATGTGTTACTTAATCAAAATCTAAAACTCAGGCAATCTTCAAAATATTAACCATTGTACCAAAATGCTAAATACAGATACATTCAGATATTTAGTCAATGCTGGAATTACATTTAAATGATGATGCCAGGCGAGCAGGCAAGTATATGGTCCAAAAGAGTAAAGTTTAATTATTGAAATGATTGAAGACATGCAAGAGAGACAAGTAAAGAGAGAGCAAATTTTCAATAAGGTATATGACCCCAAAAAATGTCATAATATTCTTGCAGATGAAATGGATATGAGTCGGTGGGTATATAGAAACACAGAGTGGAAATGCAGTTTGCAGGATTCAAATCTAAACAAATAACCTTACCAAGAGAAGACACCAAATCTCTTTTTGCAAATGCAAAACCAACTTCTGCTCTTAACAACACCTTCAATATCCTACCTGTCTATTACTTGCAAAACAGTTTCTTCATGTGTTCTATTGTTTCAAAAATTATTTATCTTCTTGCAAGCAAAGAGGAAATAGTCTATGCTAGGTTTAAAACCTCAGAAAATACTGCCCAGAAGCACCACTAGTTTGCATCTTTTGGACAGCCAAGATCAAAGTGATTTAAAATGTTTATTTTTAAAGTAAACCATTTACACTGATCTTTCAGAAACTCTTTTCACCCTTTAATAGCAGTGTTGGTCACCACAACTCTTTCAGAGACATAGCAAAATCACACTCTACATTCAGGATGGCATTGGGAGGACTGTCATGCCCAAATTAGGTGACACAATCTCCAAGTCATCTCCACAGAAAGCAGACCCCAAGGAGGGCAGGAAAATGAGTAAGGCTCGACCACAGCAGTAGAGCTGCCGTGAGCCCAGGAATGGGATGATGTGCACCACATGGCTCTCTATCTCTAATTGAAAAAAGCTGCCAAGAAACAACATCGAGAGGAAAACCACAAACTCCATATCTTGGGATCACTTAGGAAGATAACCTCCATGGATCTCCAACTTCTGTTTACAGAGTAGAAAGTCACAACATCAAATCCTGTTCTTCCCCAATTATAGACACATGCCATACAACGGTAGATACCAAGCGCCACAAGGGCTTGGGGTGGGTGAGCCTCTCTCCTTTTCCTTTTCAAATCTGGAGGATGATTTGAATTGCATCAGGGTCACTTTATCTGAAGGAGTTTTTCCAGCCCCATGACTTTACTTCGCATCTCACACACAGTCCTTCTTTTATGAAAACCCAGCTTAAATATTAATGCGTGTTTTCTTAAGGAAGTGCAAGGCAAATCAACTTCCTGGTACCCAGGGTATCTGATTTCTAAAATGGTCTAACGCTGATTGTCACAGCTCCACCAGATGTGAAGGGTGAAGCTCTATAAAAAACGGAAAGGCTGGCTTTCAGGCTCACTGCTGTGCGGGTCCCACGCCTCCCTGAGCCGCATCCTGAGAGTATATTTTTGTTAGCTGGCTGCCGGAAGCGCTCAACTGCCCGAGTTGTTTTGTGATCCTATAAGGACCTTCCCAGCCCTGCTGTCGGCCCAGACATTAAGAGTATGTTTGTGTTGGTAACTTTTGGGGGCTGGTTGAAATAACAAGTATTATCATCAGCATCCCCGCTTCAGCAGAATAGAAGTGGGTGGGGTTCAAGAGCCTGGCTCCAGAGTTTTCTAAAAAACCTATTTTGAGAAAACCTTTGTTCTAAACTCTCTTGTTTACCTCCTGCGCCAAGAAACAATGTCTTTTGTTACTGGCACCCCCCCTTCTCTGACTACTGAGCTTGTTTACTGACATTTTCAACACCAGGCAATACAAAGAGTATTTCCTCATATTAATTCCAAATGTCACAAAGAGCACAATTTGGTTCCAAAGACGCCTGTCTAATTAGATAAGATGCCCTCAGTTAAGAAAAAATATAATGAAAATAAATCTTGCTCTTTAATGTAGCCTGCATAACCTTAGGGATCCGATTCTTTGCCTCTCTTGCTATGTCACCCGGAAGCCGCCTGATTTAGCCTCGCTCTACCCCGGCCAGGCTAGGCTGCAGTGACTCTAGTCTCTGCTTCAAATATGCCAATTTGTGCTACGAAGAATATTAAACTTCTATGTTAGCTAGAATCCGTGATGCTCATCAAGCAAATGTCAAGCTTAAAAAAAAAAATGTTGATCACAGAGAGGTCTTAAAAGTTGCCAGAGAATGACCCATAGATAATTTCTTTCAAATTTCATAGATAATGAATTTCAAATTCAGTTCTTCTGCAAATATTTGTTGATCACCAGGCCAAACACAGGAGTCATTGTGCTGAGCCAAAGGAGACCTTGTCCCTGCCTTCACTGAACTTACAGACAAGAGGAGGAGGTGGGCACAAGTCAATGTCACCTAAGAAGCATATCGTTACAGCCCAAGATAGGCACGCTGAAAACAAGCAGCCCAGTGTTACGAGAGTAAATACCAACAAGTTTGCCCAACCTGAGAACTCAGAGAGGCCTTCCTGGAAGTGGGGTGTGAAGGATGAGGAGCAGGTAGATAGGCAGAGAGGACAGGTAGACCCTCCAAGCAAAGAGATCAAGCTACAGAAGGGCCCTAAGGCAACAGGGAACTTGAGTGTAGGTGGAGGGCTGAGAATGCAGGGCCAAGGAGGCAGTGGGTCAGACCACCACCTCTGTGGACTGAATCCAGAAAACTCATCAAGAGGGAAGGAGTTTAGCTCAGCACCCAATGCACCCCTATCTCCTGCATAATCTGTCAAGATCTGGTCCAAAGTAAAGCTTTACAGCTTTAGTGTATGTCTCGTGTATGCCTAATACACTTCTGATTTGGATCACTGTCCTTTTATTGGGGGGTGAGGGGGGGTGGGAGGATCTAGGCAGTTTCCCATACTTGCAGCTAAATCTAACCATGGCTGATGCAGTCATGTAGAAAAAAGTGTGATACCTGGAGCAAATTATTCAACCTCTCTCAATTTCCCCATCTATATAGCAGGGTGGGTAATACCTACCTCAGAAGATTATGTGAATTAGATGAGATATGCTGTAACTGTAATGCAAAGCACAGTCTCTGGCATATGATAAGCCCTCAAGGGATGTTAGCTTACTGCCACTATATTCCTGGTACAACAGAACTCACAGTAAACTCAAAGCTGATGAATTTCACCAGCTTCTCTGTAACAATCACCCCTGAAGCTCCAACATCCAGGTAGCTGTACTTTAAGTTGTAGGCCCCCTAACTGACAGCACCGGAAGTTGCAGGGGCTCATCTTGGAGCTGATCTCGAACATCCTTCTAGAAATAACACGAATTTAAGTGAAGCCAAAGCACTGGAGGGAGCCGTAATGTCTGTGGGCTCCTGAACCTAGGCTGCTGTAGGACTCTGCTGGTTCCTCTTACAGACTGCCTCCTGCTGCCATCTCCACTTCCAAAGAATGTCTTTGCTAGACTGACCAGCCCTCCTTTCCCCAGCTTCAGGAGCACTGAGACTGCCTAAGTTTCCATGGGTTCTTGCCCCATCCCACCAACCCTCACTGGCGGTTCAGTGGCTGAGATTCCGTGCTTCCAATGCAGGGGGCCCGGGTTCAATCCCTGGTCAGGGAACTAAATCCCCATATGCCACAACTAAGACCCAGTGCAGGCGATAAATAAATAAATGAATACTTAAGGAAAAAAAAAAAAAACAGCAATAGTTTAAAAGAACACATTATTCTCTAAGCCCTGGAAACAAAGGCTATTTACCCCATATATCTGTGTCCAGCCACCAGGAATCATGCACTAAGAACTCTTTGTGAAATTTAGAGAAATTACATCTCAGGCAAGAAGTCAAGTCGTAAAGTTATCATAGAAGTTATGCTAACTTAACACAGAAGAAATCACACATAGTCAAAATTACTCTTGAAAATCACTGACATCATTCATAAATTATCACATAGGTGGATTTGTGGTTACAACCCAATAAAATTTGAGAACCACTGAGCTGGATTAAGGAAAAGTTTCTATGCTCATATCTGGGTATTCAAACTAACCTGACTTTCAGAAAATTATTAAAGCCCCCACAAGTCTAGGGATGGATGGCATGTTCCTTCTTTCTGATATCAAGCACATAAAAACTCAATAGAGGCTGCTAGATGTGTTTCATGAGGTGAGAATTAGATGAGATAACGTCTGTGAAGACATTCTGTCCAGAACCTAGCACCTAGCAAGTGGATCAGTATTTCCCGGATTTGAATCTAGTGCTTGCTTGATTCAATCCACAAACACACAAATCTCTGGAAAACCAGAGAGAAGAACTGACCAGCAGCTTTCCCTCTTTCCAAGCTGGCATTTCTAGCTGTGGCCCCACTGACCAGCCACTACCCTTGGTTAGTTACCAAATGATTTGAATTGGTTAAAATGTGAGCATCATGTGACTCCCATGGAGATGGTGACGGTTTATCAACACTCTGGGCAAATTTCAAAAGTGTTTGCCCCCTTTTTCAACAAAAATGAGCTTTTAAGCAACACTAAGGCAAAACAAAGAAGTGTGCTTCTCAAGAGTTCACCATTGCTTCTGAAGAACACAGGTACCAAGGGCTCTTTGTCCATGACTGGGACACCAGAGGTCAGTGCCACCACTTCTGGGGCTCAGGCAGGGACAGCTGGGTGCACACCTGCCAGCCAACCAAAATAAGCTAAGGCATGAGACCCATTTTTAGCTCTATCCTTGGATCAAAACTGACCTGGCTGGGGGACTCACCAAAAAGGCAGCCCTTTCTTGACCTTTAGGTTGATCTAAGAAGGAAGAAAGAACTGTACAAGTAGATAAATTTGTAGACCTTTATACCCATAGAAAACCACAAACACACTCAGAGACTACCTTAGAGGGAGGGAACCCAGCTCAAATTCTCTAGAGCAAGCTGTCCACTAGAAATGTAATACAAGCCACAAATGCACACCACATGCCATTTAAATTTTAAAAAGTAAAAATAACCAGATGAATTAATTTTAATAAATGTTTTATTTAATCCAACGTATTTACAAACACTGAGGCTCCCCCAGTGGCTCAGACAGTAAAGAATCCACCTGCAATGCAGAAGACCCAGGTTCAATCCCTGGGTCAGGAAGATTCCCTGGAGAAAGGAATGGCAACCCACTCCAGTATGCTTGCCTGGAGAATTCCATGGACAGAGGACCCTGGTGAGCTGCAGTCCATGGGGTTGCAAAGAGTCGGACATGACTCAGGAGATTTGTATGTGTGTGTATGCGCATGCAAAGACTACAACATAACCATCTCAACATGGAATCAATATTTTTAAATACTAACATATTTTGCAATCTTCGAAATCCTCTGCATATTTTACACCTACCGCATGTCTCAACTGGAACTAGCCACAAGTGCTCAAGAGTCACTATCCAGCTGGTGGCTGCCATCCTGGATAATGCAGCCCTGAAAGAAAGGTGACAAATGGGCCACCCAGAGAATAATTTCATTTTGGCTTTGATAGAGATTTAATTTTTTAATTATTTGCCATCATTTAAAATCAGACTTCACATTAAAATTCCAGATTCTGGCTCCTGTTGAAAGGTTCTGCCTGGTAAGCCCAGGTTCTGATGGTCCAACAGCAACAAGCAGATGGAGCTGAGAGGCGGCTGCAGCACCCCCTGTAAGAGGAGCACTAGTTTCCAGTTGCCACAGTCACCAGCGCTCCCCACTGCTTCACCTCCTTACATTTCCTGCCTGGCCATACCCCAGCAGGCACACTAAAGAGCGCAGCCACAATCTATGGAGATAACATCAAAACTATTGGCTTGTTTAATGTGGCAAATTTTGAAAAAGAAATGTCTTTACGTATCTGCACTTTATTTGTTTTCCTCCGACTTGCCATTTATGTTACCATGAACCCTGAATTTAAATGGGGTCATATACACAAAGAAGAAACAAATCCTTGCTTATTGATTTAGGAGAAGACGGAAATCAGCCCAGGGAAGGAAGGGATCCTGTTTACTCTGTTTTTCAAACAACTGAGGACATAGACTGAAAAGGCTAAGAAGCATGAGAACACCTAATGTGATTCAAATATATTACTAAGAGGACCTTGTTCTCTAAAAATACTAGCAGAGGGAAACATTATTCTCCCTGTGTTCCTCTTTCCCCACATGTGGCTAATCACCCATTGGGTCTCCTCTCCATTTCCTCTCTTCATTATTCCTGTCAAAACCTCCTGACAAGAGGCCATGGCCCCTCCCTGTGCTTCTCACCTCAGCCTCTCCCCCTTTTCTCTCCCTCACACTTGATGGACACTGAGGAGTCCCCTACCTCTTCTCCCTGCTACCGGTTTTCCCTCCTTATCAAAAATCCTCCAAGGACATTTAGATTTGTTTCAAGATCTCAACTGGAGGTCAAGTCATCCTATCAGCTACCCTCCTGATTCCTTCACCTCAGGCCAATAATAACACTAACAACTCAATTATAATACAGAGACTTCAACTGTGAAGGGAAGTTAGATTCTTAAGTCAGGGTAGAAGATAAAAATTACATGAAGTCAAAATAAGGCTTGGAAGTCACAAATTACACATAGAGGGTGTTATACATGCATTTACAATCTTATCCATTTCTATCCATACTTATGAAGACCTGATTATCAGCAAATTTACATCCAGAGCTCAATCAGTGGCAGGTGCACAGTGAACGGAACGGAGAATATCATTTACCCTGATCTTTTTCTTTTAGCATTTTCAATTTTTCTTCAGCCACACATAGTTGAACAAAATGGAAAAATGCATAGACAAGAAAAATCTATTGTGATAATAATTTTATAACAGATACTACTGGCTAAAGATTTATCATGGGCTGGGCTCAAACACTATAAATATTCTGTTATAATCTTTCCCAAAGTTCGATGAGGTAGAAAGCATTGTTTTTCTCCTTGTTTTATAGGAACAGGCATGGAGTAATCAAATAACTTGCCCCAAATCTTGCAGATAGTAAGTAGCAGGACTAAGAGTTGAACCCAGGTCTGTTGAAGAATCCTCCTTTTCAATAAAAAAGCCAAATCTGTGGCTTTTCTCCTCCTGTCTTCCAACTCGAGATTGAAAACACAGTATGTAGCTATAATCCACACAGACTGAGTGTTCACTCACTACCTCTCCACAAGCCTACAAGCCACTCCAGATTTTGGACCTGGCCTATATTCCCGTTTATCCAAACATTCAGTATCTTCTCCAATCAGTGAGAGTCCAGTAAGTGTTTACAGATGGCAAGTGTTTAGTACCAAAAGTTCAGAAGACACCCAAACCAACCATAATTCCCACGACTAGAGAAAAGTTTTTCAATGTTTATTATTTAGAATCCACTGGGGAGGAGACGCCCCCTTCTCTCTCAAGACACCATGAGAAAACACTTTAGTCAAACACCACACCATTTACATTTTCTCATTTTCTTCTGTAAAAATTATAAATCTCTGTATAATTTCCCACAACATTTAACAAGAGACTATTTAAACTAAGAAATGTCTTGTGGGTATAAACGTCAGGCTCATGTAACTATATATGCCATGTTAGATAACTAAATAATATCCTGGACTTTTCTATGTGTATCTGCATAACAGTACTGTAAATATAAATGAAAAAAATTAATAATCTATGAAAACTGATTTGCATTTCCAAATATAAAATGTGCAAAATCCCACTAATTAGCAAGAGTGAGGGCTGAGGTGTTTCTATAGCAACTATAAAAATGCTAAATTATTTTTTCTCCAAAGTGTTTTATATCTTCCTCATTAATGTTTGTTTTTCGCGTTTGTTTTGTGGATATTTCCAAAGTGAAAGGTTTCAAAGATTGCAAAGATTCTCTGCTTTGTTGCAAAGTTCAAGAAGAGGTTTCTCACTGAAAGTGTCTCATATGCTGACAGCCATGTGTATGAAAACTATATTTCGTCAAGTTTCTTTCATGCCAAAGCTAAGCCTTTGTTCTTAGCTTCCTGCTAAATTCTCCTTTTCTCTTACTATCTCTGATTATTCTTGGTTTATCTCAGCTAAGGAGATGTTAACCTAGGGTCAGTTTTTCATCTTAAATCATTTGCTGCCACCCTGATGGTTCCCAAGGTGCCTGAGCCAGAAAGGCAGTGTCCATTCAGCCAAGGTTGATAAAGAGCCCTTAGGAGGGGCTGAGGGGATCTGGGGCAGCAATCTCCACCTCTGACTCTGTTTCCCCACCTGAAAACAAAGTGGATGGATAACAGCCCTTTTCTAACCTTCTCTGGAGGTCGCTTTAGTGGCTCCATGTTGCCTTCCACGTCCAACTCCTCTGCCAGGATTTTAAGTCCCAAGCACCCCCAAAACCAGTCCCACCTCAAACTTACAACCCACAACCCACAACTTGAGGCAGCAATTCTCAACCCTGGATCAAGGAATCAACTAATGGGCCTCAAAGGGATCACGAGTTCCTTGAATTCCTTACAAACAAATTTTTATTTCAGTGGAAGATGCATAGGTTGAGAATTACTGCACTAGTTCCCCAAGGGTAGACAAATATTGTATCCATGTGTGTCCTCAGAGCCCAACCAGAGATTCAATCAATTATGGATTAAAATATTCAGGAAAAAAATTCCAAGAAATTCCAAAAAACAAAACTTGAATTCTCGGCACACATAGGCAACCATTTTCATAATGGCATTTACACTGTATTTACAATTATTCACGGTTTCCTCTGTTTCCCCATCAATCTGCCATGAAGTGATGAGACTGGATGTCATGATCTTAGTTTTCTGAATGTTGAGTTTTAAGCCAACTTTTTCACTCTCCTCTTTCACTTTCATCAAGAGGCTCTTTAGTTCTTCTTCACTTTCTGCCATAAGGGTGGTGTCATCTGCATATCTGAGGTTATTGATATTTCTCCCGGCAATCTTGATTCCAGCTTGTGCTTCTTCCAGCCCAGCGTTTCTCATGATGTACTCTGCATATAAGTTAAATAAGCAGAGTGACAATATACAGCCTTGACATACTCCTTTTCCTATTTGGAACCAGTCTGTTGTTCCATGTCCAGTTCTAAATGTTGCTTCCTGACCTGCATACAGGTTTCTCAAGAGGCAGGTCAGGTGGTCTGGTATTTCCATCTCTTTCAGAATTTTCCACAGTTTATTGTGATCCACACAGTCAGAGGCTTTGGCATAGTCAATAAAGCAGAAATAGATGTTTTTCTGGTACTCTCTTGCTTTTTTGATGATCCATTGGATGTTGGCAATTTGATCTCTGGTTCCTCTGCCTTTTCTAAAACCAGCTTGAATATCTGGAAGTTCACAGTTCACGTATTGCTGAAGGCTGGCTTGGAGAATTTTAAGCATTACTTTACTAGCATGTGAGATGAGTGCAATTGTGCGGTAGTTTGAGCATTCTTTGGCATTGCCTTTCTTTGGGATTGGAATGAAAACTGACCTTTTCCAGTCCTGTGGCCACTGCTGAGTTTTCCATATTTGCTGGCATTTTGAGTGCAGCACTTTCACAGCGTCATCTTTCAGGATTTGAAATAGTTCAATTGGAACTCCATCACCTCCACTAGCTTTGTTCATAGTGATGCTTCCTAAGGCCCACTTGACTTCACATTCCAGGATGTCTGGCTCTAGGTGAGTGATCACACCATAGTGATTATCTGGGTCGTGAAGATCTTTTTTGTACATTTCTTCTGTGTATTCTTGCCACCTCTTCTTAATATCTTCCGCTTCTGTTAGGTCCCTACCATTTCTGTCCTTTATTGAGCCCATCTTTGCATGAAGTGTTCCCTTGGTATCTCTAATTTTCTTGAAGCGATCTCTAGTCTTTCCCATTCTATTGTTTTCCTCTATTTCTTTGCACTGACCACTGAGGAAGGCTTTCTTATCTCTCCTTGCTCTTCTTTGGAAATCTGCATTCAAATGGGTATATCTTTCCTTTTCTCCTTTGCTTTTCGCTTCCCGTCTTTTCACAGCTATTTGTAAGACCTCCTCAGACAGCCATCTTGCTTTTTTGCATTTCTTTTTCTTGGGGATGGTCTTGATTCCTGTCTCCTGTACACTGTCACAGACCTCCATCCATAGTTCATCAGGCATTCAGTCAGATCTAGTCCTTTAAATCTATTTCTCACTTCTATTGTATGGTCATAAGGGATTTGATTTAGGTCATACCTGAATAGTCTAGTGGTTTTCTCCACTTTCTTCAATTTCAGTCTGAATTTGGCAATTAGGAGTTCATTCATGGCAGATAGATGGGGAAACAGTGGAAAGAGTGGCTGACTTTATTTTTCTGGGCTCCAAGATCACTGCAGATGGTGACTGCAGCCCTGAAATTAAAAGATGCTTACTCCTTGAAAGGAAAGTTATGACCAACCTAGACAGCATATTAAAAAGCAGAGACATTACTTTGCCAACAAAGGTCCATCTAGTCAAGGCTATGGTTTTTCCAGTGGTCATGTATGGATGTGAGAGTTGGACTGTAAAGAAAGCTGAGCACCGAAGAATTGATGCTTTTGAACTGTGGTGTTGGAGAAGACTCTTGAGAGTCCCTTGGACTGCAAGGAGATCCAACCAGTCCATCCTAAAGGAGATCAGTCCTGGGTGTTCATTGGAAGGACTGATGTTGAAGCTGAAACTCCAATACTTTGGCCACCTCATGCGAAGAGTTGACTCACTGGAAAAGACCCTAATGCTGGGAAGGATTGGGGGCAGGAGGAGAATGGGACAACAGAGGATGAGATGGCTGGATGGCATCACCGACTTGATGGACATGGGTTTGGGTGGACTCAGGGAGTTGGTGATGGACAGGGAGGCCTGGCGTGCTGCGATTCATGAGGTCACAAAGAGTCGGACACAACTGAGTGACTGAACTGAACTGAACAATTATTCACATAGCATTTACATTGTACTAGGTATTATAAGTAACCTAGAGACGATTTAAAGTATACCTAGCCACTCCTAGGGCTTCCCTGATGGCTCAGTTGGTAAAGAATCCACCTGCATTACAGGGTACCACAGTCTGATTCCCGGGTCAGGAAGATCTGCTGGAGAAGGGACAGTCTACCCGCTCCAGTGTTCCTGTGCTTCCCTTGTGGCTCAGCTGGTAAAGAATCTGCCCACAGTGCGAAGCCTGGGTTCGATCCCTGGATTGGGAAGACACCCTGGAGAAGGGAAAGGCTACCCACTCCAGTATTCTGGCCTAGAGAATTCCATGGACTGTATAGTCCATGGGGTTGCTAAGAGTTGGACACGACTGAGCGACTTTCACTTTCACTTCACTTAGCCACTCCTTAGGAGTATGTGCATAAAACATATACAAATATACAAGGTATTGAGCATACTCAGATTCTGGTATTGGATGGGTAGTCCTGAACCCATCTCCCATAGATACCAAGGTACAACTGTATTATATAAGAATATACTTAATATGGCAACCAATTTGATCTTATTTGTAATGACCTCTGGGCTTCCCTTGTGGTTCAGCTGGTAAAGAATCCGCCCACAATGCAGGAGACCTGCTTCAATCCCTGGGTTTGGAAGATCCCCTGGAGAATGACCTTTGCCTCCTATCTGTGAAGACAGGCACCTCTGTTCACTTTAGTCTTCTCCCTTCTGTGCCTCTGGTGTTATTCATTCATGCCATGTTCATCCCTCAAGCTCAGCTGCAACTTTGAATCAATCCCCAAATTTCTCTTTGCAACGTCCTTGCTTCAATAAATTGAAACCAAAGACTAGCAATCAATTATTCTCTAACATCATTTCCCCTTGTATGACTGGGTGCTGGGGGAGCTAAAATATGTTAACAGTTGAAGGAAAAAATCTTGAAGGAAATTCATCCAATTTCTCACCCCAATAGAGGGCAATTACACTCATGGGGGGATTAATGTGTGCTGAAGATTATAAATTGCTCTTATTTCTTAATAACTTGGGGTCCAAACAGAATTCTTTTCTGTCAAATTACCTCAAATGTGTTGAGTTCCAAACAGAACCATCATGTAGAACAAGCCAAATAACTCTAACTTACAAGTCTACCTGCAAACACGCAGCCAGCAGAAGGATGTTGTCACACTCAGTTCATGAACACAAAATACTCTGTGTGAGAGCCCACACGCCATCTATGTGTGTATAAAGACAACAGGGCTTTGCCCAAGAAATACCCAGCTCCACTTTACTCTAAGCCAAAGTTAATCAGACACTAATTCCCAGTCTTTATGTTGGGTGTTATTTATACCTCCAATAAAGCATACAGCATCACATCTAAATGATGGTGAACAATAAGGATATCCTTAAAAGACTGTGCTGTTGACAAAAAGCACATACAACCAACCCAGCTGGAAGGGATTCACTTAGAATGCCCCTTTAGCAATAGCTGTAATAATTTAATACCATTAGTCTCCGTCTCAACTGTAAATGGCCTTAATGGACCCTGCAGTGCTCCTTCAGATTCTATACTGATATTGGGGCACAGCTTTTATGCTCGCATTACCGCCACTAATTGTAAAGCCCTTGTGTTGGATACACTCGAGTGTTGCAATAAGTGTCTTCAGTTAACTTCTTAAGGGCACAGCTTTCAAAGGGACATTTGTCAGCACGATAAAAGAGGCAAGAGAACATTTCATCTGGTTTCCACGTCAAGGGGGATCCTGAAAAAAATCTGATTGCCTCGCTCCTGACTTCTCTGCAATGAGCACTGTTGCTTCAAAACTTGTTAGCAGCCATCTCCTCAAAGGATTTATTTTGATAGTTCATGAATGTGTTGTCACACAGCATAATTAAAGCTTACAGAACTATTATCAAAACACAGAGGAAATGTGCTCAGGGAGGCTGATGGCTACCCGGCCGCCTGTGTCTGCCGCTTCCCACAGGATGTGCGCTGAATGACCAGCTGGCTTCCAAGTTCTGACACTAGGCATATGGAGGAAAGTGGGGCCTCAGGGTAAAGTGCGCGGGCAGGCTTCAGTGAGCAATCAATTACAAGTAACAGCCAACCCCACTTGGTGACTGTATATATTCCCACCATCACACACTGCCAGCTTGCCTCTATTTTGAATGCAATAAAACTTGTAGGGAGCCGACTCATGTGAAACTCTTAAAGATATATGGTAGAGATTAACCATAAAAATACTAATTAGGGATGGGCTGAGGAATCAGGGGACAGGCAGAAAACCTTTCTGCCTTGCAGTTTCTACATAATGAAGGAGGAAAGAAACTGAAGACAGTCTTATTCTGTTTTCTGAACACTGGCCGCACAAGATAAAGGGACAGGCTGCTTGGGCAATGCAACCTCACTTTCTCAAAGTGATTCCTTACCTCAGTAGTGTTAAATGAGATGACGTTGAACAGAGGGACAGAGATTAAAATGAAGAGAACATGCAAGAACATTTGTATTCAAAGGTTTCTTTGTTTTAGCATGTGACTTTAAAAAATATTTTGTAATTCACTAAATAAAATATGAAAAGAAATTGTGAAATGAAATACTTGTGCTTCCAAATGACCAGGAATTTGGCCCTTGCCTTCTCATCTCTTCCTTCAATATAGCCAAGTTCCTGGACTTATTTCTCACTTTGGGAATTGTGAAAGCTTGGGGCTATTTGCAGTAATAAAAAGCTATGTTTCATTTGTAGAAAAGAGAACGCTTAAGCAAATATTAATTTATTTTCTACATCTATGCCAGAATTTTCTCACTCCAAAAAAAAAAAAATTATACTAAGTTTGTGCAATTCATTTTATGTGAATAACTTTAGGCAAAAGAAGAGAATTAAGAGATCACTGAATGATCATTTTATCATGTGATAAGATAGACACAGTATGAGAAAACCCTAGGAAACAAGAATTATGCCTTTTGCATAGATAAGGAAATGCTGATTGAACCAAGTAAAGCCTTCAGATTGGTAAGGAAAATGCTGAAATTCAAACCTAGTCTATGTGATGCCCAAGTTACTCTTTTTTTTTTTTTTTAACAGTCTTCCCATTGTCCTTCAACGAAAACATGCATGTTTTCTTGACAATTCACAGCAAAATTCTTTCTTTAGATTACTACTGGGATTATTCAAGCAAGAAAAGATGAACTGTTGGTAAAGAAGGCACGAACATTCTAGAAGGCAAAATCTCCATGACTGGGGCCACTATTGATGCTGAGATCCCAGAAACCAACTCCTCAGCCAATGTCTACAGTTCCAAAGGCTCAACAGATCCAAGCAGAGAAGCCACTAAAATCACTTTTCATAGACTTTCAACTGCTGCGTGAAAAGAAAAACCTTGCCTTCACAAACTTAACCTTCAGTTGACAACCCAGAACTGTAAAAGGGTAAGGCTGAGGCTTAACCAAGAAACCCTGGAGTAACTTTGTATTTTTTTTTTTTTTCCAATTTTATGGCCTTTCACTTTTTTTTTTTTTTTTTGAAATTTCTCTTTTGGAAATGCCTTCACAGTCCTAATGCACATGAAACCAACAACAACAACAAAAAACAGTACTCATGCTTTATCATCTAATGAACACCTATCCAAGGTGACTTCTAACATTTGGCTCTTTCCAAATACAGCCACCCAAAATGAAGACTTATCACTCTCTCAAGGATATTCAAAGTAAAATGCTTCAGGCTGAGGAACAAATATGGTTTAAAGAGATGAAATAAGCCCATGGCTTCCCCAAAGGGCAATTATTCACTTAGATGTGTAAGTAGGGTTATGCTTCTTTAAAAAATAAATGCATCATATGATTCTTTGTACTCATAGTTTATAGAATCATCTCTGAGACTGACTACTAGTCAGAAGTATTGTCCATAGCTCATGGGTATGGAAGTGATAAAAGGGAAACAAAGGAGTCAGCTAGAACACCCAGTTATCAACCATTTAAAACCGGGCCAGAACCCAGCACTTACCAACATAGGTAAAATGAGCCATCTCGCCTCTGAGATATCTGTTTCCAAGGCCTTGATGTGGTCAATAAAAAGCGTCTATGGGTGTGAAGGCAATTCAGTTACCCTGTCCTCAAGACTTTGTACAACTTATAGGAAGTGTACAGAAGATATGGCCAAATCCTTGAGCCATTGTATTTCCCCAGTCAGCTGGGCAAACCCAGCCCACACAGAAGGCATCTCTCTGACCTCTCTTTTCAGGGCTGAGGTCAAAGGGGACTGAAGTGAACCACCTCCTTGGTGTGGTGGTTTATAATGGCCTTTCCTTGACATCAGGTGCTAAGCTACACTGAATCTGTTCTTCTTACATTTTACACTCTCTGATTGATGTTAGAGAATTCTGCCACAAGGGAAGCGATTAAGTGATTTCCAGAGAGGAAAGGGGGCTGTTGAGGTCTCCAAGTGAGCATGCAAGATGCCCAGGAAACAATCTGGGATGTCTCAGCGCAGAATTCCACATCTACTGCCCAAGTATGTGACTTATGATTTTTGTTTTTTCCCACAAGGTGTATACGTGATGTGACATGCTTTATTTATTGGACCTGATTTATCCACATGGCTTTATTGTTGACTAGTTTTTATTTCTTCCTTAACCTTATTAACCCTTGCTAGTATTTGACAGCTTAACACCCTCCATCACTCTGCAACATCCACTCTGAGAACCGACATGGAACTAATAGCGGCCTTTTTATTTCCAATCTCTGAGGTCACTAGCAGCTGCCCTAGCCTGAACCCTGAAAGATTTTTCTATAGGTAGTTCTCTTTCAACGGGTCGTCTTCTTAATGTATCTGTACAGGTCTGTCTGAACGTTTGAAATGAGATGTGATTCCTGCTAACTTTAGTCACTGCCAACATACACCTCGGAAGAAGAGGAATAAGTTTTACCTTTGGGAAAAAAGTCTTGAGCAATTCAAGTGAAACGATTTGGTGATTTTCTTCTTGGGCATTTTATCACTTTTCAAGTTACATCCAAGGAATGTCCATTTGGGGACATCTTTGACTGCCTCGACAAAATCCACCAGTGAAAGAGACTCAGAAACATCTATTACCTGATGTAAGTGTGAATGAAATAGAGCATGGTGGGTGAGATTTCCTAGCTCCGTTTTTCAGCCTGGATTGATTAACTCTAATAAATTCAGGGAGGTGATTTCAGATGATGCCCGTCAAGCTGGATCTTACAGCCCAGTTGTTTATTATTTTACACTGCCCTGGGCTCAGTCTTTGACATTCACCACCCTAAAAGGTCATGAAGTCAAATTCTACAGCCAGATTTAGTAAGTATTTTGGTGAGCAGGCTCTTGTATTAATGAAAACTAGTTTTCTTATGATTGAGACTTAAAGAAGAAACATTCCAGGATGAATAAAAATAACCCTAAATCAGGAACTTCATACTTTTAAGTGGCCAGAACAGTGTAGGAACATTTGAGGTCATAGGAGAAAGAAGAGGATATAGAGGGAAGACAGACAGTGCTGACAAAACAACAAACATAAGAGTTAACAACCATCGGGGCAAAGACCACAAAACCTATGCTAACAGCCAACGGAGTCCATGGCCCACGTGCTCTGTCAACGTGCACTCCCAGGCTGGCCACCATTGCTCTTGCCTTCCCAAGGATGCTCCAGGCTTTTGTTTCCCAGCACAGAAAACACCTGGACGCTGACTCACAGTTCTCCATGCACTGTACAAGTGAGAACGACAAACCTTAGGAGTCAACCATATTCTCAGACTTTTCTTCCCCAAAGTGAAATGCAACTCTAGATGTTGGCATTGGTGTCATCAGACCAGCAAATATCTTTAAGAATTTCTATGTGTGAAGAAAATGACATGATGGACAAGCACAGGGTCAGTGCCATCTTCTTTTTCTATCCATCAAACCTTCCTTTATCTGACTTAATCTTCCACACCCTCCCTGTGCCTCTAAGCTAAGGGGGGAAAATAGGCATCTGTGTACAGTACACACAAGTTCCTACTGTGGAGAGGGTTGGGGCGGGTGGGGAGAGGGATTCAACAAAAAGAAGAATGAAGAGAAAAAAAAGACAGGTTTATTGCCTTTGGTTTGGGCCCTGCCTAATTTCCATTAACTCCACCCACTTGGCTTTGTTGGCCTCAGGCATCTAACTGTACCATTAGAGCAATTCTCATGGCCACCCCGGATGCATCTGTCCCTCCACTAGATAATAGGGGGTATGCCCAGCCAATCAGAAGGGGCAGTGTCACTGTCTATTTGGCCCGATGTTTTCATGAGTAAGAAATTCCTATTTGCATACTACTCCCATTCCTTATTCTTTCTTGGCAAACATATGGCTATTATGTCCACTCAATCTGGTGACCTGAATACTTCTCAGAGAGGTACTAAAGTCCTCTTCCAATCTACTTATTGTTGTTTAGTTGATAAGTCATGTCCAACTCTTTGTGACCCCATAGACTGTAGCCTGCCAGACTTCTCTGTCTATTGGATTTCCCAGGCAAGAATACTAGAGTGGATTGCTATTTCCTACTCCAGGGGATCTTCCTGACCCAGGGATAAACTGTGTCTCTTGCACTAATGGCAGAGTCCTTACCACTGAGCCACCTGGGAAGCCCCTCTCCTCTAACCTGTGGTCTATCTTAAACCAGTCCTAGCCCCCATTCCCTCCCAGTTAACCCTACTACTCCAAGTCACCACTGAAATATCACTTTTTCAGGAAGCCTTCCAGACCACTTGCTCATTCCCACATCAGGGTAGACTGCCCTGACAGACCCTCCCCTGGCTTAACACTCAATGCTTAATATTTATTCATTGTTATTCTCTGCTGTGGAAAAACCAGACGCAACTGAAATGGTACCATGTTGGGGGCATGGAGGGTGAAACATTTGTTTATTCAGCAAATGTTTATTTAGCATATATAGGGCTAGGATCCTATAGCTGAGCAAGAAGAATAAAGGACTTGTTCACATGGAATTATCATTCTGTAACAAGAAGGAGAAGGCAATGGCACCCCACTCCAGTCCTCTTGCCTGGAAAATCCCACGGATGGAGGAGCCCAGTAGGCTGCAGTCCATGGGGTCGCGAAGAGTCTGACACGACTGAGCGACTTCACTTTCACTTTTCACTCTCGTGCATTGGAGAAGGAAATGGCAACCCACTCCAGTGCTCTTGCCTGGAGAATCCCAGGGATGGCGGAGCCTGGTGGGCTGCCGTCTATGGGGTCGCAGAGAGTCGGACACGACTGAAGCGACTTAGCAGCAGCAGCAGCAAGAAGTGAAGGGATTATATAATTAACGAGGAAACTAGATATTCCAATGAGAGTAGAGAAGTCATCTGTTTTGTTTACCGTATTCCCTGCATCAAGCACCATAATGTGAATGCAATGAACATCTGTTAAAAGATGAATGGAGAACTGGATGGATGGGTGGCTGGATGGCTGAATGGAAAGACAGAGGGAAGTTGGGGGAAAATGTGAACAAGAAAGATTTCTCTGAGAAGGTGACATTTGAGCTGAGAAGCAAGAAAGAGGCAGTCATGAATGTTCTGCAGGAAAAGTTCCAGAAAGAAAGTACAGCAAGTTCTTGAGGCATGAACAGGTTTGGCATGTCAGAAGGCAGCCAGTGAGGTCAGAGTGTGGTGGAAGCAGCCCAGGGCAAGGGGGACAGGGGCAGGGTTGGAGATGGCAGTACAAGTAGGATCTTAATGAGGATGAAGGATGGAAAATAGCAAGCAGCTGTGATAGTAACTTTATCCACCCAACTAGCATTTTCAGAACCTCTGATACATGAAAGGCTCAACGCCAGTTGCTATGTAAAATAGAAAGTCTCCTTTACCTCAACAGGCTCAGCCAGTGTTTTACAGGAATGAAATCTAAAGTACTTATTTTGCAAACAAAATGGAAGAATCAATCGTGTTTCATAACCTAAAATATGTACATGACATTATTTCTAGATAGCTATTATCTTTATCATAGAAAGATTTAAACCAGTTGATAATCAAAACACTAAGATTCCCATTAAATCCCCAATGAAAGGAAATAAAGAAGTCACACAAAGAAACTCGAAAATATAAATGCAAATGTGAAACAATGTCTAAGCACACCGGTAATAAGAGAAGTGTACACCCATAATATGTTCAGTTTTCATCGTCTAAGTTAGGTAAAAAAGTAAATTGAATGGCAATATGCAATATCCACAAAGATGCAGAGAAATGGCTCTCTCACAAATAATCAATAGAGCTGAGCACTGGAAATTCAAGTCACTGGGAGACAATCTGACATTATGCATTGAGAGACATGAAAATGTTCATAAGGTCTGAAGAAATAATTCTTCTTCTAAGATTTATCACAAGAATTTCAAAGTATTCCCCGCAAAGCCCTAGGTTTTGGCAGAGGTACCTCAAGGTCTCTGGCGATTTTGAAAGGGAAAGAACAGGTATGGTTGAAGACACCTTACCCCATGACAACCAGAACAGTTCTGTTTTATATACTCAGATTCTTGAACATGTAACAAAGTTTACTTAAAAAGGAAATTTTTAAATTTTTTTAAATAACTGCTATCTTAAGGAAATACCAAATTATAAAAATAACTATAAACATAAATATAGTCACCAGTATTATTTACAATAATAAAAAATGAAAAAAACCCTCAATTATCAAAGAGGAAAATAACTTATTATCCCTTAAAATACGGGATATATAGACAATTTTCTATTTTTATAAAAATAATAATCATTTTTACACGCATATATAAATTGGAGTTTAAAACAATAAAAAATTGTAGTTATGCCATCATAACTTTCTAAAAACACACATGAATTAAAAATGCTTTGTGATGAGAATGGTTGGATTGTGAAGTCTATCTCTCCCTTTTATTTCTATCCTAATTTTTCTGTAATGTAGCTAAATTACTTCTATAACTTATTGAAGAAAACAAAATTTTTAAATAACCTGGATGGGCAGGGGACCAGTTTTTTATTATTATTACTACCTGCATCCCAGCATCATGCAAAGGTGTTAGCAGAGAAGACACACTTAACAAGTATTGGTTGAATAAATAAATTTTTTAAATTAATCTGACTCTGAACAAAGCACTGAAGAGAGGCAGGAAAGATTCCTTCTGGAGGGCCAAAGGGCCAGGTAGGACAGGCAGCAAGAAGGAGGAGGAAGGGAAGTCAGGACGGGGAGATGGGCAAGTGCTAACTGGGAAAATGAAGAAATGTGGGCTGCAGAAGCATAAGGCATCTGGAGGGCAGTAGAGGAATATGCAGTGAAAAGATGGTTTGAGCCCTCGGGTCATATAATTTAGTTCTGACGTAGGAGGAAGAGGGTTCCAGGGAATGTCTGTGACTGGAAGTGACATAAACAGACCTGGACTGGCTGGGAACTAACGTGGCTGCAGTGTGCATGGTGGACGGGACATGTGGGGTGTGTAGAGAGTAGGGCCTGGGCTATGGGCATGCTGAACCCTCCAACAACATGCCTGGGATCCACGACGACACAGCATGTGTCCTTAAGAAACCTGTACTGTGGAGGGCAGCAGTCACTCCCTCCTGGCCTTCCCTACTGCAACCAGGCTTCCTTCAGAGCCCAAGCACGCATGCGTGCATCCAACAAGTAAAGTCTCATCGTTTGTAATGTGTTTATTAGCAGCCCCAAATGTTTCCTGTGCTATATAAAGTTTACCTTCGACCTCAACTGGGGAAGTGAAGGGTGGAGCCGGGAGAAGGGGAGGAGGCGTGATCTTGGGCACAGTCATTTCATGCAAAACTTCCAGTTTTAAAATAATGTATTAACTCCGAAGCTCAAATCAAAAGGCTACAAACTAGCATAAGGAACCGGTGATTTAGAGCTCCCTTCTATGCACAGTTCAGCAATGCATGGAATGTAAAAATACATGGAAACCACAACACAGCAGGAATCTTGCAGTGCTGCTGGCAGAGATTGTCGTTTCCCACACAGGCCCTAAATCTGACCCAGCGATGAAACTTTTAAAATTTGTAAAAATAGAACAGTTGGGAAATCTTAGCCACTTTTAGTTAAAATAAAAAACAAAACCACCATATTTGTGGGTGCAGTTGAAAATGTGCCATACTCCTCCCCACTTTGAAGAAATTTTAATGGTTAAAAAACATTTTTTTTTTTTCCCCAAATGTCAAACTGCATTTTCCTTTTAGGTTACCTAGTGAATACATTCGGGAATGCTCTAGAATATGTAATTCTTCGAGATTTAGAATCTCTACCAAGACCAGTAACAAATACCCCTGCTTAATTTTCTAAAGAATAATAATAGTACAACTACCACTTAGTCACACATTACACGCCAAAATCATCTCCTTTAATCCTCAGTCCTCAATTCACAACCCTGTGATTGTATGTACTATTACCCATACTGTACTAACTCTAGACACAAAATAAGTTAATTAGCTCATCCAGGTACACATAGTAGCCAAGATTCAAATCCAAGACCATCTGATTCTAGAGTCCAGCCTCTTTCTATTTATTTTGAAGGAATAAATTCCCCTCATCCACTAAAAACAGCTATATTTAGAAATCAAAACATACCACTGGTTCCTTGACCAGCTCTTAACTAGTTTCCTTCGGCTATTGTATAAAGCCCATGTAAAATAGAGTGATATTTCTAAGCTCTTCCACAGACCTCTCACCTATATGTTATTATTATTGAATACTGACAATGCCTATGCCTTATGGCAGAACACATGGTAAATAACAGAAGAATTCTATGGAAAGAAAAATTGTCTGCCTCTCTCTTATAGCATCCTATCCTTTAAAGCATCTCACTAATATTTATTTCAGAATTGCTATAAACAGTATTATGACATTGGCTTCCTTAAAAAAATTAGCATTCACGATTAGCACTTGAAATGAGCATATCCAGAGAATGCATTTTGCTCAGTGCTTACAACCAAATTATCTCAAGAGGCTATCAAGAGCTCTCAAGTCATTTTGTTAACTATGTTCTCCACTTAACTGAGCTCCACATGGACAGAGGGAGGGGTAGGACAGCAAGACTTAAAATGTTACTTAAAAAAAAATCCAATATTCTGTTCCTTCGCTCTTTCCCTTCCCTACCTTCCCCACCCTCCCACATCCGCCCCACCCCCAAACTAAATATAGAGCACAAACACCCAAACTCAAAGGTGAAAATTCCCAAAGTGGTAATCAACAAATCATTTTAACACAGAACACAAAAATTAAATGCAATGCCCAAGTTCACATGGGCAGCCACATGGAAGACAGGAAGTGGGGCACACCTGAACACACTTTAGGACACTGCACACACTGGCCCTGCTCTGCAGCGGTCTCTTCCTTCCACTCCACAGCACAGGAAAGGCAGACTCCGAGTGTAACACCAGAGCCCGGGCTTTTCCTACCATTAATCGGAAGGTTAGATCCTGGATACAAAAATGCTAAATGATCAACAAACATAAAGTTAGCACTGAACTCAAATGATTTTTTTTCCCTTTCCCTTTCAACTGAAGGGAGAGAGAGAAAAAAATGCTTCATGTGGCTTCCTTTCCTTGACCTACAATAAGTTCCATTAAACTTCAAAAACAATGCTTTGAGATGCTGGAGGATGCAGACAGGAAACTGAAGAAAAGACCTTACACAAAAGTTAAAAATGCCTTTTTGGAGGGGGAGCTGTGGCAAGGAACAGCTGAATCTTGACAGAGAGAGCTTGTGGCAACTGAGAACCTAATGAGATTTGGATGTCATGTAGTTGTGACTGGGATATACAGCACATCAAAACAGACTGACTCTAGTCAGAGTAAAAGAAATATGTAAATGCCTGTAAATAATTAACGATAACTTCAAAGTTTACAAATTCATAAAATGCCCTACAGATTAAATTCCATCATATTTTCAAGTTACTTGAAATCATCTTTTTTTGCAATGACTATCACTCATCTGTCCATGGTTGATTCATCTTTAAGACTGAAAGAGTCTTCCTACCCACCCACTCCCAACACCCCTCCATTTCCTGGAACAATTAATTTATGAGTGCTTAGTATAACAGGATAATCTTCCAAAAACGATGTAATAAAAATGGGCTTGTGTGTCATCATCATTAATAAGCCTGTTATTATGAAATGTAGTGTTTGAAATGAAAACCAGGTTTATGTCTATATTTACTCATCATGCATTACGTTTGGGGCCATTTTGAGACTTGACTCAAATGACTCAAATTCAAGATCAGAAAACTGTTTCAAAATGATATTCAGCAGTGATCTTATTAGGCTTATTTTGGGGAGCACTCATACAATGCTTTTTTCATTCCAAGCATTATTGGCCCCCTGAATGCAAGAAGGGTTAACTTTGATTGCAAAATCAAGAAACAAAGATACAGGCCTATTGTGCAATAATCAGCCCACATTTCAATGAATAAGTAATATTTCTCACAAACCCAAGTTAGATAGTGGATTTATTTAACCTCTTGGGGTCAGGTAATAAATACTAAGTGAATTATTCAGCCCAATGGCTAATCAATACAATTCCATGATATATTTTTTGTGTTTCATAAAAGGTTGTACACTAAAGGCAGTGAGCAATTATGGAAATTGGGCCACAGCGCCTCTCAATTCCTCTCCAGCTTGAAACCCCAGCAGGCCACCTTGACAGCAAATCGATTAGTGCTCCAGCGAAGCGGCTCAGTGACCTTTGACCTGCTTCCAGCGCGGCCTGACAGAGGAGAGAGTATTTTATATTTATTTTATTGAATTAACTCCATCTTGCCTGTATCAATGCTTTACACATATTAGGCAGCAAGCTACAAGCTACTTCACTGTCATTGTTTTCCATTGCTCTTGCTAAGCAAGCCCCGCCCCATGTCCTGCAGATTTCTTTGTCCTGGTTTTCCTTTCGCTTTTGGCCTCAGTATAGGATTTCAATCCACCCTGAGACTCATGATGAAGCTCCAGGTAACAAAAGCCAAGAGTAAAACATGGAGTCCTCCCACCCTGTGGTTCCTACCTACCTAATCCACTCAGGATGGTACCCTTTCCCCATTTTTTCCCTAATAAACAAAGACCTGGCTCAACATGGAGCTCTTTGAAAAACATATATAAAGGAACATCAAGGGTTGAGGGTATGTCCTACTAGAAGATTAAAAACAAACTGGAAGCCTTAGGTATTCTCTATTTGGGGCACTTAATTATATTACTGGCTCACTGAAGCCATCAAAGAGAGACAGACCTAGAGACAGAGGAACCAAGCCGGCTGAGTTTACAGCACTGATTCATCAAGAGGGCAATATATGCAACGGGTTATCAACTATCCACAACTGAAAGCCTAGGCAAAAGACAAAATTCCCAAATCATCACAACTTTCTCAACTTTACTTCTGCTGTATGGAGCATCAGTAAAAACCACCAAAATAAACAAAAAGTAAATGCCAGGAAGAAGATGAGAGTTCCAAGTCAGAAAATTCAGTTGGCAGTTCTGGGTATTAAACAATGCCAAGGGTTACATTATCAGCAGAAATGTGATGCTCTAAATCAAAAGATCTTAGACCATATTTGCAGGATGCTATATAGAATAGTGGTTTAGTATATAGATGCTGAAATTAAAGTACTTGGACTTTAATCAGTTTTTCTACTAATTAACTGTAGACTGTACAAGTCACCTAGCTTTTCTAAGCTTCAACTTTATTCATAAGAATGACCACAATAGTCTTGCATGTAATGAGTAATGTTTGCTACATTATTTAACCAAATCCAAAAATATTTTATATGCATAGGTAGGAAGTATTTTTTCAGTCTCATTTTATGAGTGAGGGGGACTAAAGGATGCAGAGGACCAGAATTTACCTTCCAGGTTATTGATCTTCCCAGTTTCAGGTATACACAAAACTACTACGATAAACCACCCATTCCTTAAAATGTCTCTCAGATTTAGAGGACCTTAAGTTTTGCTATTAAAGATTCAGTTCTTGGGTTGATTGCCCCAGAGATCTAAAGAGAAGTTCTCATCCTCCTCCCCCCACTCAGTGGTGGAGAACATAAAACTACTTCACTCTATTCAGAGTCTGGTCAGAAGAGACTTGGGTCTTGGGGAACATCATGTGTGCAGAATGAGGGATGGAATTTCTGATGCAGGAAAAGAGACTGAAGAAAGTGGGTGAAAGATCAGAAGAGAAGGATTCCAGAATTGTGCTTCAACTGCTTCATCATCTCATCAGGGATAGGCCAGCACTTCTGAATCCTTTGCTTCTGAAAGAAAGGAAGATAAACTCACCTCTTGTATCCCCCAAGTTTCCTCAGCAATGAGGACCACTGTCACCTTCTCACTGGCCACATCAGACACCCTTAAATCTTCCAGCAAAATAGGACCAGGGTCCATGTTCATTTGCAAGAACTATTTCTATGAAAATGCCCTCAACCAGACTCATGGGCAATGCCCGACTAACAGGAGATGCTGCCTGCCAAGACTATTTTTGAAGCACTTATCACAGTTCTTGAGGAAACTGTGAAGGAAGAGTAACTTGATTTTTATTTTGTCCCCCATCTTTCCTTGTTCCTTGATGCCCTAGGGATTTGTGATCTTTTCCTATCTGAGTAATCCCATTCTCCCTTGACCCATGCTCACCACCACCATCCCTTTCGGCACATAGAAAGGTAGACTCACCTTCCTCTTCCTTTGACCTACAAACCTCATGACAAAAAGTCAAAAAGCATGGGAAGCAGTAGAGGGAAACCTACTCACTCCCCCACCCCCACCTTCTCTACTGAGTACTTATGTAACAGCCCAGATATTCCACACTTTTTGGGCCAACGAAAATAACTTTTTATGTTTATATTCTCCAATCAAGATGGACCCAGTTAATCATACCAAAGAGAGATATCAAGACTCAGGGTCAAAAATCTAAAGCAGTAGTGACTCTAGACTACAAAAGAAGAGGAATTCAAGTCACGATTATGTTGGGGGATATGGGGTGAGGAGAGCTCAAAAACTTGTCCAGAAGCTAAGTTCCACAGCAAGCAAACAATTTTTACTTGGAATGTATCTTTATTTGAGGCGGTCTGACAGGAGCTGATGGAGACTAAGACCCTACCTCAGAGTCACTCCTCAGGATGCTCACAACCTAGTGATATTTGGTTTGTTTCAGGTTGCCTGACCTATTATATCAGCAAGACTACCAGCTAACACTGTCAACGTTCCCCTCAGTCAAGTGCCTGGGCACCTAAGGGCCTGCCAAAGTCTCAGCCACTTCACAGTGACTCTGGCCAAGAGGGCGAATGGGCCTGAGTAGAAAGATTCTGACCCACATGCTCGCTGGCTGCACGACCTTGGGCAAGTCTACTCTTCTCTGGTCCTCCATCCAGAAGATAAAGAGGCTATTTCCTTTGCATACACATTATGTGATTTAAAGTGGTTTATTTATCAGAATGTGTGAGAACCGTGAGATGGAATGTTTACTTCCTTTGGAAAATTGGAATTTAACAGTCAAGAGAGTCTTTTTTTTCCTATGAAAGAATAAAAAGAAATGTATTTACTCAATCTGTTAACCCCAAAACCAAAACAAAGAAGAGTGTGGGGTATAAATGAGTTGGCCCAGGCTCCTGCTAGCACTTGCTCACGTGTCAGCCGTGTTCTCTGAGTCTTTCTGCAAAAATGGCACGGCACACTCTTCCTGGTCCCACAGAAAAGAAAATCTTTCACACCTCTGTATAACTCTATGCATTAAATCATAAATTATTCTTTCCCTCTCTTCCACTTTCAGAATCTATACAAAAGTGATTACCTCAGTCATTCTTCAATATTACTTTCATACTTGGAAAATGCATTTTCAGAAAGTTATTTATTTTTCACAGCATGTCAGGTTGTTATATTGTACTAGTTGAAATAAAACTACTATATAAACTACTGTATACTTTTGCATGTATTACATTTCCCTACAAATGCTGTGAAGTAGAATTTTCACAGGTCTTAGGTACATTTAAGTATTATATTATACTTTATTTTAGCACTGTTCCAGATTTTAAGAAAGCTAAAGTAACTTAGCTATTAAGTAACTTTCTCACTGAAGTTCCCCCACTTCAGAAGAAAAATCATTTAAATATTAAAAGCGGTTTTACCGTGAAACTTAAAACCAACTCATACTATTATTCCTTCGCAGGAGCTCTTGAAATAGCTAAAAATGTCCCTTTGGCTTTGATTCATGCTCACCTAAAAGCAAGAACTGGGCGGGGAATAAAACATGTAAAACATAAAATATTGAATGCATACAATTCAGCATTCCTAATAATGGGGCCCACTGGTTCTTGATGTATATAGTGAAGTTTAAAGTATTTCCTGGAGTACCTCTAAATGATGACAAAACAAAACAAAAGCTTTGCTTGAGGTAATCCTAAATTTTCTGCCTGAAATTGTTTTCTGTTCAAACAGAATATTAATGATTCTCTAGAGTGCCGTGGATTTCTTTTAAAAGCCACATCAATTAAAGGCTCACAGAAGGGCCTAGACCCAGGTGCTTTCATTGGCATTTGTCTCTTTGACCATGGGAGTCCTCACCTATGATTGAGGGGTGCTGGCTGCAGGATCAACCACCAAAACAAAGCTGACCCTTGCCTGTAAACCAAAGGAACCACGACTACACACTGATGCCTCATTGGCTTGGGAAATGCTCCTCTCCGGTTCCCTGAGCAGCTGAGTGAGAAGCAGAAAGAGGAAATGCTTAAATATTTAATAAATGATTCTGCAAAGGCTTTTGAGCCCTGGCATGAAGGGTCTGAAATCATGAGCTACTTTACATCCACTGAGGATGCCACCAAAATGGCTATCTATGATCTAGAGCACAGGGGACTCAAGAAACTAGTTTCTTTTCCTTTTTCTTCTGTGTTTGAGTTGACAACAGCCTATCCCGAAACCTTTCAGAATTACTTTAATCTTTCATTTTCAGTTTTGTCTCATGCCAGAATGTCTCATGACAGAATGTCCACCCTCGGTGCCCTAAAGGTCACAGGCATTGAGTCCCTGAACAGGCAAAGCATGTTCAGAGAAATACAGAGAAAGAGTAGAGAAGAGAAAGCAGATACTCCACATGTATTTTTAATACCACCAAATTTAGCTAAAATGCGCTCCCTGGTAGTGCTTTTAACTAACAAGCAGGCAATATATTGTGCTGTAAAATGTTTTATTTTAACACCTTACAGTTTTTAGCTCTGTGGCTGTTGCAGTTATATCCATTAAAGGCAACACAGACCATAAATCAGAATTCCATACTTGTTCACAGCATATGAATCTATTCTCCTTCTGGTAAGCACACAGCTTTCATTGATGCCAATGGGGGGTGACATATACTTATGCAGGAGAGACTAGACCACTCTATACATGTGAATTTATGCTTTTAGACAGGTGGCTGTATGTAGACAAGAGACACCAATAAACAGATTTTATTGGAGCTGTTTAGAAACAGATTCTGGGCTACATATCTACAGAGGAACAGTCATCTTTTTCAAAGGAAAATACAGAGGCAAGCCCTTGGCAGAATTATGATATACAAGTTCACTACCACACAAATCCTCACACACATCCATGGTCACCCGAACTGAGCCTGGCCAATCCTCGGTGCTTTAATAAACTAATAGTCATTCTGCAATTATACTTAAGTTTATTCCTCACTGCAATGAAAACATAGCAAACACTGCATGGCAAAGGCAAATGTTACTTTTATATATATATATATATATATATATATATATATATATATATATATATATATATATATATACACCCACACGAACACAGGATATAGATTCTCAAAGGAATGGATTTTTCATGAAGCATAAATCTTTTACATCACCACCAAAGGAGCTGAACCTCTGATTTTAAGGAAATACATTTCTGGTGTTTAAAAAATAAATACCAAAATAGTCTGTGTTGCATATGGATTCTGTGTGATTATTTTATATATTTCTATTCTTGAACAATATTTTCTTTTATTTGCTTTCTGCATTTTAGTCACTTTCAAGAAGGGAACCCAGGAATAATGCAAGTTGCAAAAACAGATGTAGCAAATATTAAAAAAAAAAAAAGCACCCTAAATTTCCATAATTTACAATAGATATTCACACCTGCACAAAGGGGTTGACATTCAGCAAATGTATCTAGCTGTGTATGATGAACAGAGGGCCTTTACCAAAATAAAATATCTACTTCCAAAGAAATAAACAAGACACACCAGCTCCCATTTTCAGCTTCTTTCTGTACTTCATTGTAAAGTCAGCCCTCTAAAAGATATTGGGTCAGTCCACTTTTATTTACTGCACCAAATATTGCTATGATCGACACTGTCATGTCCATCTGTTGCAGAGACTTAAATGCCATGACAATATTTAACTACTCACATTTGCTTGCATGGCTGTGGCAGAGAGAACCACAAAATACTGATCTATCCAAAAGAGAAAAAATTAGAGAGTGGCACAGTGGAATTTATGAATGAGAGTGCTTTGGCTGCAAAGCATTCCCATTATAGCCCTCAGCCACCACAAAACTGCCATGTAATTGGAAGGGAACTTTTTCCCATGCAAAGAAGCTTGCTCTCGGCGCCAATTCATCAGAGATGGCACGCTGGCATTGAGGGACACACACCTACAGCCTCTCTCACTCACTGGCCATTGCCTGTACTCTCTGCTCCCCAAGCAGAAAAATATCTGAGAAACAACACCAATCACTGAGGCAGGGGCTGATGGACTGTTAAACTCTGGAGGTCACTTCATCCACTGGATTTAGAGATGAGGAAACTGAAGCCTGGAAAAGCAAAACAAACAAGTCCCAGGTGCACAGCCAAAGGCAAAGGTGAAGCCAGAACCAGGGGTCCAATGTTTACCTGCATCCCAGCCCAGGGCCCTTCCTCTTCTATACATCTAAAATTGACCCTATTTCAGAGTTTATTTACCTAAAACCATGATCAACCAATTCAAATGTTATCCCAAATATCATTCTGGTTGGGAAAAAAAATCAACTTCCTCCAAACCAGCTTAGGCATATTATTGTTTTCCCAAAGGAAAAAAAAATTTTCTTTGTGTGTATGTCTGTCTTTGTATGTATTTATTTTTTGGTCCCCAAGCAACAGAAGCAGTACTGAAGCTCCAAATAATTATAATCTTTTTGGCCTTCCTTTAAAAAAAAAATCCATCTTCTAAACAGAATTACATCATAGATCTCACATGTATTAATATCTTAAATTTCAAAAAGACTGTTATTAAGTTCAGCAGAGTGTTCTCACGTTTTGATTGTTATGCTTCACAACATAAGTGCTGTATATATTATTTTCTATTTATCAAATATTAGCAGTACAAAAAAAATTAAACAAGACATCATGATAAGCATTTGCCTTGAGTTACATGGTCAGGAAAGGCCCTGTTGGAAAGATCTCTCTGGAACATAATGTATAGCATGGGGAACTCTACGTTAATGCACTGTGGTGACCTGAATGAGAAGGAAGCCCAAAAGGAAAGGGATATATGTATACTATGGCTGATTCACTTTTCTGTACAGCAGAAACTAACATGACTTTGTAAAGCAACTATACTACAATAAAAATTAACTTTTTAAAAAATATCTCTCTAGAAAAGGCCCAATTTATATAATTCATATTGTGTCACAGATGAAATAATATTAGTAAGCACCTACTATTTAATGGAATCAGGCATTTAAGGAAACTATTATTTCTACACTATCTCTACAATACAAAACAATCCAGCAGGTGAGATGTGTTTCCCCTGTTTTGCAGATTAACATGCTTACATTTCAAGAAGATTGAGGTTACTTATCCAAAGACATGCAGCTCGTTAGTAAAAACATTTGAGACCTTTGTTCTTCTGATCTTAACATCCACGCTATTTCTACCGTGCCACATGGAATTCTGACAAAAAGGAGCAGGCAGACATAGAGAGTTGCTCTCCATCTGATCATCATGTCCTTGGAGCCACATTCCCTGACTCCTTCAGTTTGTTGGATCTGCTCCACATATGTCTGATCTCCTCCTCTCTGAACTTCCCTGGTGGCTCAGACGGTAAAGAATCTCCCTGCAATGCAGGACACCCAGGTTCAATCCCAGGGTCGGGAAGATCCCCCGGAGAAGAGAATGGCTACCCACTCCAGTATTCTTGCCTGGAAAATTTCATGGACAGAGGAGCTGGGTGGGCTAGATTCAGCTGGGGGTGGCAAAGATTCAGACACAACTAAGCAACTAACACTTTCACATGCCATGCCTGACATTTGTATGCACTTATATTAACCTCCTGCACCTGTCTTCATGACAAACATAACTGTAATCTTACCTTTGTTTATGTGATTCTTTGAATGACTGTCTTCCCCACGAGACTGTAAAGTCTATGCAATGTCTATAATAGTCTTTGCTTGCCACATAGTAGATGTTCACTGAAAGAATGAATGAATGAATGAAACACTGCTTCAAACTTAACCTTTGCTGTGAGGAATTCAGTACAAAATACATAGCCAGGAGAACCCAAATTGCTATCACCATCTTATTGTTCTAGCCAGATCCGATAACTACAATTTAATTCAAATTATCTCTTTCATTTAAACATCTCAAAGCAAGATAAAAAAAATAAACAGCTGGAAATAGCTAACAAAAAAAAGAAGGAAAGAAAGGAAAGACTAAAATAACTTTAGAACTTTGCCAAAGGTCTTGATGGTAGCAACAAAACCATAAATGTCTCACGGCACTTCATACGTCATGAGGGCTTGCAGATGGAACGATATCAGTTCCATTCTCTGCTTCTGCTTTGGCTCACCAAGATACTGCTTCAGGAAAAGGTGAAATGATTTACCCTGCATTCTATCATTCCGAATCCTCTATTAACCGGCACTTGTGTAGTCACAGTACAATGACAAATGATGGTCATAATTATGACCCTTATTCACACCAAGTCACCAAGGTATCCTCCAGATCATAGAAAAATGACATTAGGTGAGATGGTCTTTGAAAGTCGAAACCATGCTACACAAATTCTCCCAGGGGCTTTATACAATACATACTTGTTGAATAAAACTATATTGATCATATCTATGCTATCATACCTGAAAGAGATATTCTGTATTTACCATATGATGAAAATATCTATTAACCAGACTGTTTAATTATATAGAATACTCACTCATGTTTCTTTCAGAGAAATTTAATTCATCCTAAGTGGAAAGTGATGATGATCTTGGAGGAGTATATTTGGTTCCAACCTCCAATTTCCTTAACGGCTAAGAAATTACTATGTTGGGACTTTTAAAGAGCTGTAAGTTAATCAAGTATTGTGGTTGCTGTTATCGTTGTTGTTTTAATCCACCAGACACTGCTGTCTAGATATTTAAATTCTGATGTAATGAAACAGAGCTTCCCTAGTGGCTCAGCAGTAAAGAATTCACCTGCCAATGCAGGAAATGGGATTTTATCCCTGAGTTGGGAAGACTCCTCAGAGAAGGAGATGACAACCCACTCCAGTATTCTTGCCTGGGAAATCCCATGGACAGAGGAGCCTGTCAGGCTACAGTCCGTGTGGTAGCAAAGAGTTGGACATGACTGAGCAACTAACACTTTTTCACAATTCAAGTGGGAGAAAATACATAGAACATATACACCGTCATGGAGAGTGTTCATGTAAATACTATAAAATTTAAAGCAAAATTATGTTATTCTAGAGTATGAGTCCCTCAGGTTTTTATCTATAAGTCATATATGTAGTTTATTACTCATTTTTTATTTTGTCACTTATTCAAGGAAACTTGGTGTTAACTAAGTATAATATAAAGAGCACAGTAATTATTAAAATATTGCTTTTTCTGGAGAACCCTCCTACACTGTTGATGGGAATGTAAACTGGTGCAGCCACTATGGAAAACAGTATGGATGTTCCTCAAAAAACTAAGAATAGAGTTGCCATATAATCCAGCAATCATACTCCTGAGTATATATCCAGAAAAACTATAATTTGAAAAGACAGGAACCCTAATGTTCACAGCAGCACTATTTAAAATAGCCAAGACATGGAAACAACCTAAACATCCACTGACAGATGAATGGATAAAGAAGATATGGAACATATATATAATGGAATACTACTTAGCCATAAAAAGAAGGAAATAATGTCATATGCAGCTACATGGATGAACCTAGAGAGTACCATACTACATGAAGTAAGTCAGGAAGACAAATACCTACACACCACTTATATAAGGAATCTAAAATATGATGCAAGTGAACGTATGGATGAAACAAACTCACAGAAAGAACAGAATTGTGGTTGCCAAGCAGGAGAGTGGGTGGGAGAGGCATGCATGGGGAGTATGGGGATAGCAGATGCAAACTGTTATACACAGAGTGAATAAACAAAAAGGCCCTGCAGTGTAACACAGGGAACTATATTCAGCATCCTGTAACAAAGCACAATGGAAAAGAATATGAAAAAGAATATATATATACACACACACACACACACACATATATATATATAACTGAGTCATCCTGTTGTACAACAGAAATTAATACAACATTGCAAATAAACTATACTTTAAGAAAATAAGCTTTTAAATATATATATTTATTTATCTTATCTATACCTTCTCTTTTTCTCCTCATTCACTTGCATTTGCTAATTTCTAAAGTAAGTTCTGCCACAATCATAAGGGAGTTAGTTAATTTTTATAACCAAACCACAGAAATAAAAACTATCCTCAATATACCAGAGCTAAAAACAGACTCCAAGGAAGGCGAAAATAGCAAATAACTTAGAACCTTCTGAAATACATTTAATCCTCTGAATTACTTATAAATACTTGACTGTCTTTTATTTATTTATGTTTTCATTCTTTTTATTATAAAGATAAGCTTTATAAAGTAGTATTCTTAAAAAAAAAAAAAAGGAAGAAATGAAACAACAAAAAAAGAAACTGTGGTTTATTATTTAACTTCTGAAACACCAACATCAAAGGTTAGACATTTAGCCTTCAAGATCAGATCACTTGTAATTTCTTCTTTTTATTATTTTCTAAAATTTTTTATGTGGAAAAGAGTCAAAGATCTCAAAAATTCTTATCCAAAGGCTTCTCTTAGCCAAGCTGAGTTGATGGGAATTACTCTTTTGTGCCAAAACCCAAAAAAGAAGCTGCATACATTCCCTCGCTCCCATCTCTCTCCTCTACACGCCCCTCCCCTTCTGACTCAGAATGCATATATTTATCTTCTTTTTCTCCTTTAATTTAAAGGAAGAAAAAACAAGAGTCCCAGCTGAACTGGAAGTGTAAAGAAATGATCTGAAACTCCCAAATTTACTTAACAAACCCACAGTGTTTATTTCAGACTAGGATGAGAGGTGCTTCTTATTTGCATAGGTTATCCTGTGAATTTACTACATGCATAATTTTAAGGTACTTAATGAGTGCTCCAAACAGAAATGGAATTAAGTTGCAGACAATGACAGTAATGAAACTCAGGGACAATGAAATAGGATACAAGTGCAAAGCTGTTTGGTGAAATCAAATTGTGTATCCTACAATCCAATTTCTATTGAAACTGCTGCAGCTTGAGATAAAGTTGTCATAAAAGTCCTATCAAGGTTAGTCAAGATAACATGAACACTAAGAAACCACCTTTAGATCATTTCAATTCTCCCGTCTCCCATCACAGAAAGGGATGGGTGAGAAAGTGATCAAAGCAGTTCACCTTAGTTCTTTTCTCCTTCGCCCCTCACAGCCAATCTGATCTTCTTTCACCACCCACTCCCTTCTATTCCCACCACCTAAACCTCATTACCTCTGGGCCTTACTATCACTGTAACTATCTAGTTTGGTCTCCTTGCCTCTGGATTCCACTCTCTACAGCTCTGCTTATCCCTCCAACTTCAACTCAAATATCACTTATTTGTAGCTTTCCCTGACCCCACAGCGAATTGATCAGTTCCTGATACGGATGCTCCCTGATACTCTATTATACCATCTAAAACATCTTATTGGTTAGCATTCTTTGCGAACATCTACAGCTTTCAAGGGTACAGCCACATGAAAGCAGGAAAAGCCTCTGTTTCACCAGCATATGAGCCAGAGGATCTCCCACAAAAGAGGCCCTCAATAATCTCATTGTATTGAACCCATTAGCTGCAGTGCGGAACTTAGCTATACATTTCACTGTGCCAAGTCATCCAAGATGACAAGAATCCTGCTAACTAAAACATGCTTCTACAACAGAAGTAGAATGTGACACCTACCAACTGTCAGGCACCGTACCAAGTAGGACTGAAACAGCCCCTGGCCTCATGGAGCTTACAGCGTTCTACACTGGGAACTGACTCCTGGAGAGGTCAGTAAAAGTGTCTCTGAGAACCGGAGGAAATGCAGCTAGAATCTAACGGATGGACTGAACTTACCGAATGGGAGGGAGTGTCCCTGACACAAGCAGTGGGCACAGAGTATAAGGAATCCAGCTTTTATACAGTAATAAGAAACCTCAGGAAGGGTACTAATAGATACCAACTTTGACAAACTTACTCTGGCTCCTGTGTGGAGGAATGGATGCTGTTCATAATGGGAAGAAGATAATATGGTGGGAACCAGAATTGGAAGTTCATGTTTGCACACTGAGTATTCACCATGGATTTTATACCACCTCTTCATGTAAAAATGGCTCCCTACACTAGAAAATCCTTATCACAGCTTTTAGAAGCCTTTGCACAGTAACCCCAAACTTCTTCCCAATCTTCTTTCGCATCAGTTGCCATGCTGTTTCCCTCCCTCAGGAGTACCCCCTTGCCAAAATTTTAGAAAACTCATGGAACCCTATCTGTATTTCTTTCCCCTAAATCCCCCACCAAAACCTGCTTTCTAGATTTTGCTTCTTGGTGAGAGGCAAATGCTCAACATCTAACAGAGTCACCCACCCCAGGACTATCTATATTTCAGGCTTGAAACATGTAGCTCAGATCATGTCTCATTCATCTTTCTATCTCCTGGACCTGTCAAGAGATAGGGACCACATTTCCATAATCTGGTACTGTATTTTTCAAAGCAAAATCACAGCACTTGGTCTGACAACATGAATATACTTAGAGGAAGAAGACAGACTGGCCTTCACACATACAATAAGTTCTCATCAAACATTTATTGAATATGAATTTGTGCACTCACTGATGGATTCAACAAAGAGTCACTGAGCGCCGACGATGCCCAGGCACACAGCAGGTGCTCAATAAAGAACAAAGGATGGACTACTAGGTATCAGAAGCTTCCCTCCTCATAGGCTTTCATACTTAGCCTGTGTAACAGATGCCTCTGATACCTGCCTCCCATCTCTGTGGTCCATTCTGACTTCAGTCATGTATGCCATGCCTGACTGCATGCCATCGCAAGAAGGCTTCCTTCTAGGACATACCCACTCTGGAGGAGCTGCCTGAACTGAAGGCAAACATAGCCTGCAAGTGTCAAGGTGTCGGGACACCCAGGGAAAACCCTCAACCGATGGGAGCCAGGAGCCAGGAAATAAGTGTCCCAGTCTTTAGTCTTTTGGAAACATAATTCTTGGAGGCTTATTTTACTTTGCCTCTTAGGAGATCGCAACAGGATCCAACAGCGATTGCCTATGCAGTGACTTTGAAAATGCACCATTATCTTCGTTTTCTTCTTTACTTGTTCTCCCTCTTCTCACATCCTGCTTCCTAGGATCATGCCCACATAAACTACCTGCATCTAAATCTTTGTGGAAGGTTTACTTTCAGGAGAAGCTCAAACTAAGATAGCTTCTAATCAAAAGCAGCCTATGTCAGTGTCCATGGGATACCACAACTTTCACTCCAGCTAATGAATTCCACACTGGAAACAGGGCGAGGGCCATTCAGAAACTCGTCCAGTTCTGTAGTTCCATAGAGAGGACATCTGTGGATCGTTGCAGTGAAAACGGCACATGGTAAGCACTAAATGCGTGTCCAGGTAAAAAACACAGCTTCTTCACTACAGAAAAGGGAAGTAATGTATGTGACTTCCCAAATCATTGGCTTTGTCACAACATTCCCTTGCATTTTTGGGTTTGATCTGGCTCTTTTATTGAATCTTGCCCCAGCGTACTAGAACATATTTGTCAATATATTAAACGTCACTTAAACTTCCTAAAATCATCCCAGAACAGTAAAGGAAAAAAAAAAGAAAAAGCTTCTGATTGCAACATACTCAGCTATCCATTAGCATGACAAAGTCTGCATTTTATTTAGAAATTGCCATTAATAATGAAATGATGTATGATTTCCACTTCTGCAGCTCTTCCTTCCTTGCACAATCAATTATACATTTAAGAAAATACTGAGTGGAAAGAGGCTTCTCTAATTAAGCATCACTTGAGGGAGCCTATGAGATTCTTAAAACTAGAAAAGCTCTCTTAAATATGTAAGAAGACAGAGGGAAAATAAACATTCAAAATGTTTGAGTCTTAATTAGAAAAACAAACTTTTATGCATTCTGAACTGCTACATAAGGAAAATTCACATACACACATATTTTTTAACCTAGTAAAGATTCTGAGGTGAACTAAATATTCTGCAAAGTATAAATTCTTTCTCTCTTTGTTCCAGCAAAGAAGGCAATACTAAATCGAAATTAGATATTTTGGGTGAGACTCGGCCTTAGAATTGCTGTCCTTCAGACAAAACAGTCTTTTCTGTCAAAATCACTGAGGATTTAAGATGGATGGTTCTTGAGAAGTCTGGAAATTTTCCAAAGCTAGAATCAAACAGAAACAGCTAGCATATGATTTCCCAGAAGGCAAAACAAGGATGGTTTTTCTCACTAAAATTATTACATATCACATCCTGTCATCAGGAGGGGTGCTTATCTTGGGATAATCTCCAGTATGAATTTGCATCCCGGTTGTCCTCGAAAACGAACTCTCTCCAACGCACCACAGCAGATTCTCTGTTTGGCAAGTTCTAACGCTTTCTCTTTCTCTCCCTCTAGAGGCAGAAAATGAAGCACTAAATAAGGCTTGATTTCAGGGCATTAGAAATAAAACTTGGGATAAGCCACTCCAACAGGAACAGAAGGCTGGCCTTGAAAGAAGACGAGGCGTGTGACAAGAAAGTTGCATAGCGGAGAGACAAAGGACAGTAGCCGAAGAAGGGTGGGGAGACTAAAGATGATGTACAGGGCACCTGCTTTCTCCCTCTCACCCTCCTGTCTCCATTTACTCCTGCTTTCTCTCCTCCATATATCCTTCCCCCTCTCTCTGGTTCTCAGTATGTCTCTCTCCCTCTTTCTCTCTCTCACCCTTCTTCCACTGGTGGTCTCTGTACTCCCGACTCTCTCGCTTTTGTTTTCTATCCAGCTTTCCACCTCTCACATCCCCCAGGACTGTGGATCCAGACCCCTCCTGCCCAGATGACTCCTCCTACAATGGGAGGGATCAGTGAGCTTCTGGAATTGGCTCTGTACATGGTTCCATGGACGTCTCCTTTCCTCAGCATCCCTTGGCCCCAGGATCCTGGTTCCCAGCTCTCAGACCCTGCATCAACTGTTCTGGGGCAAAATCAACTTTCTCCCCATGTGCCATGGAGCAGATTTTGTAAATCCTTGTGCATGAATGAACTTCTAACGGCTGCTGGACTCCTCTCCTTCTGCCTCTGTTCCTCCTGCTAGCCTGTCCCTCGGAGGGCCCAGAGCCCTCCCTCCTCTCTGGCAAGAAATCTCAGGAGGAAACTCAGAAACTCAGCTGCAAGAAGCAAGTCACTCTGGGGGGGGGGGGGGGGGGAAGGGGACAAAGCTGTCCGCCTGTTCTCTTTTTAATTCCACTTTCTGGCAAAAAAGAAAACCTCAGGTCTGACTTTAGAGCCTTTGACACATAATTGGTAGCCAATTTTCCTAAGTGGTGAGTCAATTTTCTGCTTGTGAAATGTAACTTTACCCTGGTGCACACCAGGCCCCAGGGTTTTCAATGTGGCTTAACAGCAATTATATGAATGTTAGGAAGGGGGGAAGTGTTAAAGTCCCTACATTTACATTTTTTCATGTTTTTACCTCTTAAAGGGATGGAATACATCTCCTAACCAAGTAAGCCACGAAAAACCCACCCCAAGAGGGACACAGGATATCCTGAGAAAGCAAGCCAGTTTAGAGCTCCATCACAAAGAGGACTTTTTTTTTTTTTTTAATTCTCTCAAGTATTCGGTAGAGTAATGGCGGGTGGGGGGCGGCAAATAACAGTTAAGTGTCCGCGCATCCTTGCCCGGTTCGTCTGAGCTATTTGCTTCGCTCCCACCCTGCCCTCCCCTTCTCCCCCGGACAAATACCCCGGTGGGCGGCGGGCGGGGGCGCTGGCCCCGCTCCCCCTGAGCCCGGCGGGCTCCTGCACATGTGCGACTCATGTTTCGGCTTTCACTGGCGACAAACTGGAGCCGGGGCCTTTCCGTTTCGGAGGAACTCGCTACGTGTCGCTAACAACAACACAAACACCGCGGCCCCTGCTCTGTGCTCTGCTGCCCACAGTGCTCTCGGCACCAGGCTGGATTTATAGCAAGGAGCCCCGACTGTAAGAAGTAATTCATGAGTCCCCACAAAGCCAGCACTGAGAGCGCGGGCGGGGGGGAGACGGCTCCGCGCGCTCCCGCTCCGGGCCTCCCTGGAGCCCATCTCCATTCGCAGAGGTGCTGGGGCACCGGCAGCAGAACACATGCTGCTTGTCCTCGTTCATTTTGTTATATCAAGAATTTTTTTCTGGATAAGGTCATCTCGACCACCTCCCTTTCATCATAATTAGTTAAAAACCCGCTAGTCTCAAAATGCGTTCTTTTGTCATAAAAAGCTGCAGTAGAAAAGCCATACTATGCACATATGCTTACACAAACCTACAGGGCACACACACACACACACACACACACACTTATAATACCCTCACATGCAAAAGGAAAAAACACTATATCACTATCATGAACTTTTTCTGGAAGACTTAACATGTTTGTTTCCAGAAGACATAATTTTAATAAAAGCCACTCTGATTTGGGAAGCATCTTCCATGAATGAAGATTTGGAAAGGTGAGAAAGAAAACAAAGAAACTGATGTTTAAAAATATCTAACAGGGAAAAAATGTACTTTGTACAAAGTCCACCAATAAAAGAAGAAATCGTGTATCTGGTAGACACAGGTTTATTGCTTCACACAACACTGGAGAAGTTTCTAAACTATCTCAAAGCAAAGAGGGAAATAGTGCACATGAAAGCTACCCTTTGGACTATCAGAATCAATTCCAAAAGATACAGGAAAAAAAAACCCACAGCAAAAATACACACATGGAACTTTGTACCAGATTCTGTATTAAAAGTAGGCTTGTCAGGTCTCATGAATTCCTCAGTGCTCTGTGGTTACAACGTTCTGCCTTCATCAAATCAGTTTGGGGTTTCTCTAAATCTGAGCCACAGACTGTCGGGATGATCCTTTGCAAAATCAACCTTTTAAATCTCTTATCTTTGTTTTTCTCCCCAATGCTCAGATGAATTGTCTTCAAGATCCTGCCTAGGTCAGCCATTCCAAGCTAGAATTAAGAGGCGGACCGGTCCTTTACCCTGAGACTTTGAAGCATCAAACCTTTAGAAGAGGCCCAGGGATGGATAATTGTTTCAGTGAAGCTTACTGCTTCTTCAGTGGTCCGTGAGACCCTGCTGAACGTGGCTGCTTACCTTTGGCAGTAACCCAGGGCAGGTTCAAGAAACCGTCTTGTGTTCCTGCCCTTAGCCTTGTGTCAGTGAAGCTTGGCACATCTTTTTTTGTGGTTGTAATTTAAATGAGACAACCAACTGCACAGCTGTCTCGGTCAAATTATGCAAGGCCATGTGGCCTTTCTTCCATCTTTAAAAAGTCCAGGGCACCTCTGACCATGTTTGAGGGAAGCCCAGGGGAGCAATGACCAACAAAAGGAATAGTGATTATGCCAGCAAAGAATGGAAATTTGCCTAAATGAATATATTAAAGGCTTTGCTCAGAAAATGGAAATGTTAGTTTTTAAATAAAGGCAGAACGGTGTCATGATTAAGACCCTGATCTTTGGGGTCTGACACAGCAGGGCTGGCGTCACAGCTCCAGCATTTAATAGCTGTGGTGACCTTGGGCAAGTTACTTAACCTCTCAGAGCCCTAGTTTCCTCATCTATAAAATGGGGGGAAATAAGGATACTCCCAGCATAGAGTTACTGTAAGGATTAAATGAGAGAATCCTTAGCAAATATGTGGTTTAATAAGTGTTAGCTATTTTCATCACCATCAGCAACAGTAATTTTAGTAATTACAACAATAACACATAGGACATGTAAAAGCCAAGGCTGGTCACCATGCCATTTTATTCTACCTCTTGTTTTGTATTTTACATACTGCAGAATGACATCCTTGCCAAGCGGCAAATAAAACTTCTTTGACTGAAGGCTCCTATAATCTAAATTTTATTTTACTCTGTTTATACTTTCGTTGAGTGTTTTAACAGCTCTCTCTCCCTCACACACACACACACACACACACACACACACAATATAAGAACATACCCAGATGCTTTCTACACCATTTAAAGCCAGCAGATATTGATACAGAAAATGAGTACACACACCCCAGAATAAAAGGAACATAATTATCAACTTTTTTTGACAACTCTTTTCAATGATATTCAATTACAAATTGCACGGCAAAAATAAACTCTTTAAAAGACTGAAAGCATGGACCCATTGTATCTTTGCTCCTCAGGGCCCTTTAAAAGCTGAGGTTAAATTATAATTAGATGGCAAAGGATAAGGACCCCGCCTCAGGGCACTTCCTTGGGATAAATGACCAGTTCTTGTCCATGTTGGAAGGGATTGCTGGCCCACAGCACCATGGGGCCAGTGACCCCTTGCTGGTCATTAATTGTTATTGAATTCCCTGGAACCAAGGTCATTATCGCTAATATAAACTTAAATAAAAATTCCAGAGACATATGGATTTCTTTTAATAGTCTTATTTCTTTTGGTTTTTATAGGGCATTACTATAGAATTAGTGTTCTCTACTTCAGCTCTGTAGTTGGTTTAACAATTGATCCTGCTTAAAGTAAAGGTTTATTACACATAAAATAAGAAATGAAAGCAAGCAAACACAAAACAGGAAAGCCTGACAGGGCCTACCTGGGATTCTCAGAAAGTCATTATCCATGGGACTCCTAAGTTTGTTTCTTTGAGGATCCATCAAACTATTACAATGTTTCTATGAAAGGATTCAAAATTTTCAAATTTAAAAATAGATATAGATACATATAATCTTGTTCCTATCCTGGACAAAATTCGTTTCTCAGTCTCTAATATCTGCACATAGTGACCAAAAAAGGCAGTTTTCGAGATTTTGTAGATTCTAATTTCTTTAAGCTTAAGGTATATCCACTGTATTCTCACACACATGCATAGGATACTGGCCGAGCACATGATTTCATAGCTTCGTTCTAAAGATACTCAGAGTTATTTGGCCTTATAGGACATTATCCTCCCAAAAATACAGATATGCTGACAGCTAACAATTACTGCATGTGCTGTGTGCAATTCATTATATATCTTTATACATATATACCAACATTTAGTTGGCTTCACCTGGAAGCTGAGTGTAAACCAGAATCTGGTTAGACACAGTTCTGGGATGTCATATAGGTAGCTTCTGCTGATGGCCCTTTTGGGGTAACTATCTCACGTAGATGAATGTGTTTGTCCACGTGCCTTACATTTTACAAGCCTACAATTTCTGTTTTATAGATCCCTTCCCCATCTTGCCCAAGTTATGCTACCAATAAATTTAAATACACCAACTCAATTAGCCTTGTAAGGTACATCATCTAAAGACCTCACCCCAGAGCCACCAGCCTTAATATAAATCTCAGGAATAGATGTGGGCTGTGCTTACTGCCTTACCTTCTTATCACTTAGCTGATACCTGGACCAAGGTAATAAAGAAGGAATAAAAGTTTGCTGAGAATATTGCTGGTTGTTTAATTCTAACTGTGAGGCCACTATTTGTAGTACAGTACGTGCTGCCCAAGCAAATGTTTAATAATAGGCTACTGTTCAATGTTACATAGAAGAAATAACCAGATTTATAGGAGTATAGAGGATTAGAACCATTGAGAGAGAAGGAATCTTAAAGATCCTAAGTGTCCAATTCTCTCATTTTATAAATGGGAAAACTGAAACCCAAAGAAGTTAAGAGACTTGCTGAGGCTCACATATCTAAATAACGGCAGAGGCAGTATTAAAAACCAGGTCTCCTGTGTCCTGGTTCAGCATTCTATACCAGGTTGCTTCTCATTTTCATTATAAATGAAAAATCCAACTTCAGCATGAGTGAGTTAACTTATCAGGCCTGTAATAGAACCAAAGCATGCTGGCTCCTAACAGAAGGATATTCTTGAATTTGGGTATCTTGAAGATCAAAAATTAGCGCAGTAGGGCATTAATCTACACCGAGTCTGATATGTAATGAATTGCTTCAAATCTTACATTGGGTGTGGGCCAGGGGACCAGGTGATGTCAGGAGAAAGATAAATGATTCAATGGAAATGGTGGTGATTTGGAAAAGAGTTTCCACATTGAACTCGATGTCCTTAATAAGTGAGGGCCCTAGAAGTGCCACATGGTACCTCCAGGGCCATCCCCAATCAGGGATGGGGGTTACAATTTATGTCATACAGTAGGTGCTTCATGAACATTTAGTGAATAAATGAACATGCTGGTTCATTTTTCCTACTTGAGGTCAATGAAATCAATGAGTGTTTGTCCTCACCACCTCCATGAATGAAAAACAAGGATATGCCCCATAATGAAATGATTTTTTTATAGGTTTAGCAGAATTATTCTGAGTTCCAACATCCAAATATTTGGGAGAACAAGCAAATTCAGCTTTTTAAACTGCTTATGATAATTTGGGGAGAAGAAAGGGAGATATATCTTTTTTCATCTTTTTTAAATGAGGGCATGGGCCCTAAATGACCAGATAGTGGACACAGGAAAGACTAAGCTCCTGTCTACATGAGTTTCATAGTTGAACCAAAACAAAAACCCTAAAATTCTTCCTAATCAGCCCACTCACTTAGGCAAGCCAGATAGCCATGTCATTCAGAGGCTGAGCTGTTTGCAGTCTCCACCTTCCGCCATATCCTGAAGGAGTACCAAAGCTACCCATAACCCACCCCACGCCCAGCTTACCAGGTGAATCCCCCCTTGCCTTTTGGAATTACTCTCCTGCCACTCAGCTTGAGATTATGCCAGGGACTACTAATGTTTCTTAGCATCACACCCCAGATTTCTGCCCCTCCTTGGCAGTTCAAAGGGTGTGACAAATCGGCTCAGGAAACACCATCCACAAAGGCAGCTTTGAGTAGGGGGAAGTTCAATGTACTTTTTTTCCCCTTTCACTATGATTTCTTCAGAATTATATTCTACAATATTGCCTCATTTCCTTTATTATTATTTCCAGAAAGAACAGTTTATTAAATTTGTTTAGGTTTAAATATAACTTTTAAATTAGGACTTACTTTGAAAATTGTCAGACTCTATATTTATGTTTGTCAGTACCTTTCAGAGAAAGATAATAGAGACCCCTGCCAATGATGAGACATCTAGAAGGGAAAGAATTTTCCTAACATTCCTGCTGAAAGATGACTATTGATGAAATATTTCTGACAAATAGAAAGAGAAATTGCTGTTTTTGCATAGTGTTATGACACAGCATAAACAAGCACAGTTGTAAATGAATGAAATATGTGAGCTTTAAAAAAATAAATAGAATATGATGGGAGTAGTCTGGGCTTCCTCCTCCCCAGGACTGTTATGATTTCTTAGAAACAATTTAACACGTGCTCCTTGTATGTGTGATACACCATGCTGGGTCTTGTTGGAGATACTGAACTAACAGGTTTCCTTGGACCCAAATCCAGAAAATACAAGTTATACACTTCCCTGAGGCTGGTCTCCCACAAAGCGAGATGGAGAGCAGAGCAGGACCCAGATGGCCCAGGGTGGCAGAGAAAAGCCACTGGAATCAGAGCCAGGGATTTGGCTTACAGTCCTGGCGCTGAGGCTAATTAGATCTTTGGGCAATAATACTGAGCTTCTCTTGGCTTCAGCCTTCTCATTTGTAGAACGAAGGGACTGGACTGGAATCTCTGAGTGTTCATTCACCTCAAAGAGAAACCTCATCTCTTCCTACAATAACCTGGATTCCTCAGAATACCTGCCCTTGAGACCTGGCTAACTTACTGATTAGCTTCATGAAGCTAAACTGCTCATTCTTCATCTCCAGGAAATGGACACAAAACCCCCTGCTTATCTCACAGGGTTGCCATGGGAACTAAAATGATTTTGGCCAAAGAGTATGAATGTAAACTGAGAGGAGTCAAACCCATGTAAAATTTTTATTTCATTCCCTCAGAGAGGTAAATGAGGGATAGAATTAAAGTGTTAGCCTTCTTCAAGTTATGTATGTCTTAGTAAAGATCAAAAACTCTTAGCTGAAAGGATGAGGCTCTAACAGTAGAATTTCCAGCATCAGTCACAGTTGGGTGAGAAAACCATACCTGCCATCTTAAGAGCTCTGCAAATATTCTTTGTTGTTTTTAAACTTGGCTGTTTAATCAAACCTCAAGGAGACATTTCTGGTAGAGTTCACAGACTTGCCCAAACTACAAAGGATATCTAAATCAGGTCAGGGATGAGGGATACCGGAAAGAATCAGTTAACTACATGTTTTGTTAATGAATAAAGATCCTATATTTCATTGCTGGATATTTTCATGTCATTTTAGGCCCATCAGCAGAAGCATAAAGCAACCTTAATACACCAGAGGATGCAAAAAGTTCACAGTGATACCCAACATGTCACCAGCCGAAGGCAACCCCTAGGAAACAGTCTACCCACAGCCCTATCTTGAAACCAGACAGATGAAGCTGTCTGCTGTAAAACCAAGATTCCCTTTCACTTTTCCACAATTACAAAATTGTTTGTGGCTGTCCCTGGAATCATTTATAACTGAGAGAACAAGGGAAGCCACTTTCAAACTCCAGTTTCAATAGACCTGAAATCCTTCTGGAAACCCAAAGCAGCTACACCATTTGGTATCCCCAGAGAATACGAGCAAGAGATAAAACCAATCCAACCCAGGGAAAGAAGGGCCACTGTAGAGCTTGGGCTAATTTCTTAGTAACAGTCAGCCCTTACCAAATTTTCCTGCTCCATCATTTCTGTGTACCTTAGAATTTGAATTCATAACTCACTGTGGTTGTTTAGTTGCTAAGTCATGTCTGACTCTTTTGTGACCCCATGGACTGTAGCCCACCAGGCTCCTCTGTCCAACAGATTTCCCAGGCAAGAATACTGGAGTGAGTTGCCATTTCCTTCTCCAAAGGATCTTCCCAACCCAGGGATCGAACCAGAGTCTTCTGCATTGGCATGTGGATTCTTTACCACCGAGCCACCAGGGAAGCCCTTGTAATTTATACCCCTGTTTTAAATTCCCACTTCCAAGAGATCCTAGAAGGAATACTGACATGTTTATGTCAAGGACCTTCCAAACAGTTACAGGGAAAGTACTGAGGTAGCATTTTTTCTTCCCAAATTGGGGGACTGAATGCCTGGTTAATATGACCTCTAAATACCCAGTGGACACCCAAGAACATGGCCACGCTAACCACAGAAGCCATTTCAATCAGGCCCCCTCAAACAACTTACTCCTAATTTCTACAATATCTGGGTGGCAAAGGAAGCCCAGTGGGTGCTTGTAGATACAAACAAAAGCTTGCTAAAACCACCCTGTCTGGGAAACTGAGACATTCCCAGGCAATCTACTCTGAGCAGCAGACAGAAATAAAAAGACTTGGGAAGAAGAGAAACAGACATGTAATGTAATGCAGTTTCCTGAAAATCAGTATACCAAACTTCCAGGACATGTCAAGGAATCGGACCTAATTCTGCTCTGATTATTTGTGGTATGTCATTATTAATGTTGCAGGAACATTTTTAAGCCACTGTCTATCACCACTTTGATGAAAGAAAAAACTAACATTTCACCAGAAATGTTGAGAGCACCATGATCGAAAGAAACTACTATCAGTAAACTAAACAGCACTCTAAATTACTGCTGTTAAGACATACTGTTCTGAGAATTATCAGGAAGAGTACCGAAACACTAACACTGCCCTATATAAGAAATTATTCAAGTATGCATTTAAGTAATTCTGCATTTTAATTTAACCCTTTGAAACATTAATCAAACTGTGGCTAATTATAGGAATTAAACGATGGAATCTTCTAAAAGATATTATTTAAAAGGCAGTTTATACAATTACTTGTATAGATGTTTGCTTTAAAGAGGAAAACAGTTCTACTGTAATGAAAAGGGTCTTAGAAAATTAAATTAACAAGGGGGGACCAGACTGATATGAAACTAAATTAGCATCAAATGCAAATTACAGGGTACTTAATGGTAGAAACAGGTGCAGAGAAGAACCCTAAATGAGATAAATGAATAAAACATCCCTCTCCACAAATGTGGAAGCTGACACAAAGTCAATGATATGAATAATTCAGCAGCCTCCACACTGCTGTTGAGGTCAGCCTGCCTTGACCTTTGAAACAGGAAGTAAAATTCAGTTCAAATTTGAGTGACTGGAAATATAACAGTTATTTATTTTTTTATATTAAAAAACCCACAGAATTTTTTAAAAATACAGATGCAGAAAATATACAATAGAATTACAGTTCAAACTAAAGCTACATAATCAAAGTAGCTGATAAACAAACAAATTTTAAAAATTGTTAGGCAAGATTTCCCACAAACCATATTTCAATATGGAAATCCTAAAAATAAAATTAGTAAAACCATATATATCAGTGCTTGGCTTATTAATCAAACTCCCTGTGAGAATAAATTTCTAAATTTTTAGCATTTCTTCACATTATTTCATTGTGTTGATGTCACTGTAAAAAAGCATGTCATAATTTTTTAAAGCAATCATGCATTTTTATTAAAAATGCACAGAATCTCTTACTTTTATATGACAAAATTTGGTTAAACTAGATTTTTAAAAATCTTTATGAAGCTGCTTTTTTTTAAACCCTTCAAACCATGATTTAATAAATGTTGCAGTCCCAAAATTAGGTTATCTGATAAAAATGTAACCCGAGTTCAAAAACGAATCATTCCCATAAGTGAATATTTACTGTGGTTTTATGTGTCTTTTATGCTTGCTTCCCCCTTCTTTGTATGCTTCAAAAGTATTTTGTACAGTTAACTAGTGAAAGTACTTTCCTTATTTCAAATTGAATTTGGTACTGCTAGAGATTAACACAGTATGACAACAAACCAATTTCTACAAGCTAGAAAGACATCACAACTTACACGGTATATCACCCTCATCGTTATTTTACAGGATGGCATAAAAGATGTTTGATAATAGCAGTTATCTCTGCCCTCCAATGGGTTCTATTAATGGGACCCACACTTTGGCTATCTACCTTTCATCTATCTACTATGCTTGACAGATGAAACATTATGTTGAAAGAGGAGCTTAACTTTATTCTTCAGTTTCAGAGAGGGTTAAAGCTACACACACGCAAACACACACACACACACACACACACACACACACGGTATCTATGAGGAATGGTAAACTAGTCCACAGTGTAATTATGACAGGAGGAAGTTTGAAATGTGCTCCTTCTAAATCCAAGTGTTCATTTGGCAGAAGCAAAATTAAAGACTCGGGGTGTGTTTTTTTTAATTATTATTATTATTATTATTATCTTATTGGCTAAATCACTCCTCGGTCGACATTTAATAAAAGGTGATAGACCAAACACTGCTGATTCGGGGCTTGGCGTAATGACTGACCTGAGTGAAGGTTTGTGTACAAAGTGGCTCCCCATTAAATAGGGCTCTGTGGAAGCAGCTGGTTCTCATTTTGAAACAACCGGTTTCTCTATCCCCAAGTGCTAAAGAAAATAATCCCTGCCATCTATGACTACACACTTTCACAGAGGCAGGAATGAGAATTTGATTGTGTAGATAATTAAAGTCATTCCTGGAACTTCCAAGAAAAAAAGGGTGGGGGGGAGGAAAAGAGGTGGGATTGAAAGAATAGTCAATGATAGTGCTTAAAATTAAACTATGACAAATCATCTGGAGTGGAGCAGGAGGCGGAATCTCCGCCTTTCACAGAATTTGGTGGAAGCAGTTCTCCTTTCTCTCCACCCCGAAGCTCAAGGGGAGGCCGAGATGCCCCGAGTCAGGGCCACAGCCCCCAGTGTTCAGCTCGGATGCCAGAGAATCTAAACACAGCCCAAGAAACTCCTTGTCAATGGTGGCACATCATGATGAGGTGTTTTTTTTTTTTTTTTTTTTAAGTTTCAACCTTAAATAAAACAGCCGGAGAGGAATCCATCTGGATTCTGCAACAAAGTCATCCCAGTTGATCTGAAACACTGAGATTATTTCAACATTAAGAACAAAAAAAGAAGTTATCAGATCTTTGAAGGCATACTTCTCTCAACCACAAGCAGAGCTTATGTTTTGTGTTTTAACTATGCTGCTCAAATAAGAACCCATGCTCCAATATCCTCAGTGACATTCGGCTGAAGCTACATTCCCCGAACGCCTACAGATTTCATGGGCTTGAGGAAAACTGAAATATGTGTAATCTATCTGTCTGCACTATCTGCCTTTAACAGGAAGAAGAGAAGGGCTCAATGAGGACAATCCGGGGCCTCCCAATTAACCTGATTAGTTCAGCACATTGCTCTCAAGAATGACACCTTATCTTGAAAATAAGGGAGAACTTCCTTCCTCAAGAACATGCAGGAGCCCCCAAAGCCACAACAGAGATGCAGCCTATCAAAGATGAACGGCCTCTGCTTCTCCTCCCTCTTTCCAGCTCACATGCAGGTCAGGGAGACCGGCAGACACGGCGACTGATTGGATTTTGTGTCCTAAGGACAGGAGGCAAGCTCCCGTCTGCCCAGGTGGCCTTGGAGAAGGCTGGGAAAAGGGATGCCCTGTGGGCAACTTCAAGCCCCTTCTTTCAGAGTCAACCAGGCACATGATGGGATTGGGGTAGGGGGCAGGGGGGGCTGAAGGGAGGGGAGGATTCATTAACCCTACAGTCTCCAGAGTAGCACATCAATATTACACCTGCCTGAAAGAAAAAAGCAGTGAATTCTTAAGTCTTCAAACGTTATACAAAACAAAGGCATTGCTGAAACATATGGTATCCTAACATCGATTTCACATTTGATACAATAATGGGAGACTACCAAGTTGCCATACAAAAACAGAGCTTTCCCCTAAACTCTCTGAAATCTACTTGCTTGCAAAGAATACTGTATGTGTATGTGTGTGTTAAATTCACATTATCATGTGTAATAGACATACTAGTTAACAGAATATATTCTTGAAATGTGCTTTGCGTGAATGTCAACAGCAGGGTTTTTCACTTACTTGTCTGCTCTGTGATTTACTTGATCAATTAAACAGTTAGGCAAAGAGGGGATTTGCATGGTAATCGTGTGAAGATTAACATTTTTAAGTGTAACAAATTTAATATTTTATCTTACGTTTTCTGTTTCTCATCCTTCTTTAATGGCAGTGCCTTTTCACTTTATTGTGTAGGTATAACAAGCCTATCTTTAGGCAGAGAGATTAGAACACCAGATTCAGCTCCACTTCTACCTCTTTCTTTCTTCCATTTCACAAAAACATACTCTGAGCACCTACTACACAGCAGTGAGGCAACTGTGCTGAGTGCTGGAGCTACAGCAGCAACCAATACATGCATACCACTGCCATCTGGGGCTTACAGTCTACTTCCTGAAGAGTTTATCTGCCTCAGCAATACAAGAGGGAACTAAAATTAGAATTTCAGAGCTGGAAAGTATCTTTGAGATCTTTTCATTCCAGCCCTTTTTAAAAAAATAACAGCCACCTTCTACTGACTGTGATTTATGTGTCAGGCATTGTGCTAAGTTCTCTCCATGCATTATCTACTGGAGTGGGTTGCCATTCCCTTCTTCGGGGGATCTTCCCGACCCAGGAACCTAACCTGGGTCTCCTGCATTGCAGGTAGATTCTTTACCATCTGAGCCACCAGGGAAGCCCACTTATTCCTCACCACAACCCTAAGAAGTAGGAACTATTACTCCTACCCCAGTCTCACAGATGAAGAAACTGGAGCTTGGAGAAGTGAGACGATCTGCCTGCACCCCAAAGTTATCACTGGCAGAGCTCAGATCTGATCCCAGGCAGTCTGACTCCCCAGCCTGTGATCTTAACCAATGTGTAGACTGCCTTAGAGGAGTACAATAAAACCATGGAGTTTGCCCAAATTCAATACCACTGAGTAAGAGCTAACAAGTAACCTTCTTCCCAGGGACATTGTTCCTCTGCATCATGATCTCTATCGATCTGAAATAATATCCTCCTATTCATATATATATATATATATATATATATACACACACACACACACACACACACACATATTTCCTTCTACACCTACTATTCCAATTTTTTTTTTTCAGCTCTGAGGTACTACAAATTCCAGGAAGGTGGGAACCATATGTGTCTTATTCACTGTTATATCCCAACCCTGAAAACAATGTGTGGCATATAGTAGATGTTCAATAAACATTCGAGGAAAGAAAAAAAATGAGCAACTCTTCAACAAGGGGACTTCACCACCATGATGAACTTCGATAAGGTAATTCTGCTTGTAAGAAAGCTCCATGGCAATCATCCACTAATAACAACAATCCACATGGAACATTATGTGCAGATTGCAAGAGCTGCCTGATTTCAAGCACCTAATATGTGTCAAACTCTGTGCTAGGTATTTTAAACCACACAATTTTTCAAACTTGAGATGATTTTTCCATTTCAAAGATGAAAAAATTAAACCCCATGAGATTCAAGTACTGGAAAGTAATGGTGGAGGGATTTGATTTTCTGCCAATGAAGTCCAAATTGTAGGCCTTTTCCATTGTACTCTGCCTTCTTTCAGATTTCTCTTTGGATTATGGTCTGTTTTTTAAATGAGGACACAAGAACTCAAATATTGCACTAGCAGTGGGCACAACAATTTACACTATTACTATTTTTTTAATTAATTAATTTTTTACTGAAGGATAATTGCTTTACAGAATTTTGTTGTTTTCTGATTTACATTAGTACTATTATTTTTAATCTCAGAAGTTAAGTGCCAAATCTACCAAGGAAACTGTTTAGATAAAAAGGTTTAGATTAATTCATGGAAAAAATGAATTGTGGATATCAAGAAAAAGAGGCTGCACAAAATACTGAAAACAGTCTTTCACTTTTTTTAGCTGAACAACTGAGATGGGAAAAGATCAGACTGAGAGCAAGGACACGAAGTTTCAATCACTTGCTCTGCCACAAATAAAGTTGCTCAGGGGTATGCCTCAGTTTACAGATCTATAAAATGGAGTTAATTTCTGCCCTCACATTTGTATGAAGAGAATTCTCTGAAATACTACACCTTAAAGGTCTCCAATACCTTTGCAAGTTCTATTCAGATGTAACTTACTATTAAATTCATAATGGTCAGAGATATTGTTTATTTTAAGGTGCTCATAGGCCAGGATTCAGATCTGGTCTTCAAGAAAACATGAGGATGGCCAGAAAAGGACATTCCCACTCCTGTAGGCACAGAAAGAACACAATTTTTTGAAAGACATTTTGAGATGTACACCGTACATCTGAGACTAGAATCTGGCTTTAAGAAAAAAAGACTGTAGCAAATCACGGGTTTTCGACATTGTAATAGCTTCAATTCCATAGAATTCCAGTTGACCTATTTCAAATCCTGAAAGATGATGCTGTTAAAGTGCTGCACTCAATATGCCAGCAAATTTGAAAACTCAGCAGTGGCCACTGGACTGGAAAAGGTCAGTTTTCACTACAATCCCAAAGAATGTTCAAACTACCGCACAATTGCACTCATCTCATATGCTAGTAAAGTAATGCTTAAAATTCTCCAAGTCAGGCTTTAACAGTACATGAACCGTGAACTTTCAGATATTCAAACTGGATTTAGAAAAGGCAGAGGAACCAGAGACCAAATTGCCAACATCCGTTGGATCATCAAAAAAGCAAGAGAGTTTCAGAAAAACATCTACTTTTGCTTTATTGACTACGCCAAAGCCTCTGACTGTGTAGATCACAACAAACTGTGGAAAATTCTTCAAGAGATGGGAATATCAGACCACCTGACCTGCCTCCTGAAAAATCTGTATGCAGCTCAAGAGGCAAAAGTTAGAACTGGACATGGAACAACAGACTGGTTCCAAATCGGGAAAGGAGTACGTCAAGGCTGTATATTGTCATCCTGTTTATTTAACTTATATGTAGAGTACATCATGCAAAATGCCAGGCTAGATGAAGCACAAGGTAGAATCAAGATTGCCAGGAGAAATATCAATAACCTCAGATATGCAGATGACACCACCCTTACGGCAGAAAACGAAGAATTAAAGAGCCTCTTGATGTGAGCGGAAGAGGAGAGTGAAAGAGTTGGCTCAGAACTCAACATTCAGAAAACTAAGATCATGGCATCCGGTCCCATCACTTCATGGGAAATAGATGGGGAAACAGTGGAAACAGTGATGGACTTTATTTTGGGGGGCTCCAAAATCACTGCAGATGGTGACTGCAGCCATGAAATTAAAAGATGCTTGCTCCTTGGAAGAAAAACTATGACCCACCTAGACAGTACATTAAAAAGCAGAGACATTACTTTGCCGACAAAGGCCTGTCTAGTCAAAGCTATGGCTTTTCCAGTAGTCATGTATGGATATGAGAGTTGGGCTATAAAGAAAGCTGAGCACCAAAGAACTGATGCTTTTGAACTGTGGTGCTGTAGAAGACTCTTGAGAGTCCCCTGGACTGCAAGGAAATCCAACCATTCAATCCTAAAGGAAATCAGTCCTGAATATTCATTGGAAGGACTGATGCTGATGAAACTCCAATACTTTGGCCACCTGATGCAAAGAACTGACTCAATGGGAAAGACCATTATTCTGGGAAAGATTGAAGGTGGGAAGAGAAGGGGACAACAGAGGATGAGATGGTTGGATGGCATCACCAACTCAATGGACATGAGTTTGAGTAAGCTCCGGGAGTTGGTGATGGACAGGGAGGCCTGGCATGCTGCAGTCCGTGGGGTCACAAAGAGTTGGACACAACTGAGCGACTAAACTGAATAGCTTCAAAGATAATTTAACCAACTCTCTTTTCTAAAGAACTTTCTAATAAATAAAAAAGAAACTTTTCATTTTTCATCTTTTTGTCTTTGTAAAAGAGTGTGTGTGTGTGTGTACATATGCGAAAGGAACCAAACCTGACACAGGTTCTGGGTTCTTTAACTCTCCATTTTGTGAAAGGATTTAACCAATAGTGCATCCAAGACTATCAAAAATGATGCTTTGGGACTCCTCTGGTGATCCAGTGGCTAAGGCTCTGTGCTCCCAATGCAGGTGGGCCGGTTTTGATCCCTGGTCAGCAAAATAGATCCTACATGTCACAACTAAGACCCAATGTAGCCAAATAAATAAAATCTTTTAAAGTGATGCTTTAAAATAGTACTAATGGATCAGAATACTAATGAATGGGAAACATATTCAAAATAGGGGGGAGTTATTGTTCTATTGAATAATAATAAATAAATTGTAAGTAGCATCTTACTTATATCTCTATAGGTAAGAGTTTTAAAAAAAAAAAAAAGCTTTAGTCAAACCATGGCTGCTTTTGGAAGGTGGAGGGCGACAACCTCAGACCATTGGCAAAGTTGTCCAGCTGCACCCTGCCTCCTGGTCTCACCAGAGCAAGAAGTGGCACCGTCCAGTGCAGGCCACACTCGGGGCACAAGTAGAGACAAGATCACATGAAAAAGCAGCAGCTACCAGCAGAACAAGACGGCCTAATCTTTCACTTTGATCATTTCCTATTCATTGATTAAAAAAAGAAAAAAAGTTCTTTCAACCTAGAAACACCATGTCACCAGTGTTCATGCCCCACAGAAGGGCTCCTCCATCTTAGTCACCTACCTCCCCACAGACATAAATAGTATCAATATCTGGTCAATTGAGCTGCAAAAAAGGAAAAAAAAAGTTCTTGAAAGATTTTTGATATTGATATTAAAGGGGTATTTTTTTAAAAGCCACCATAACCTTGACATGAACCAAAATTTGAGAGTCTTGCCAAAACCCTATATAGTATGTATAGTGACCACATTCAGATTAAAACTTCACACACCTGCAATTTAATTATTTTCTCTTTTTTCCCCTCTCCTGGCAGGGAAAGTGTTAAAGAAAACAATAAAAGGACAAGTAAGTGTACAGGGTAGGATTTACTGGCATTTACTTTTAATCTATGGCCCTTCACTCTGTAGCTTATCGGGCCTCTGTCAGTCCTTTTTCCTCCTTTATATTTCATGAGGAGCCCCCCATGCTGCTACTGAGAGACAGAGCCCAAGTGCCTATAAGCTTTTTGTCAGGTAAAAAGAGAAGAAAAAGGAAAGGAACAAGAGGAAAAGCAAAGCTAAGAGGCATCTATTAGATGTCACTAGGCTTTTGTATTCATGTCAATGATTCAGGATTAGAGTATTTGAAATAATCTTATTGAGAGGAATCAAAAGGCCCACCGAGTGAGAGGCTGCTCTGTAGCATATGGCAAAGGCTCGAACAATATCTTATTAAAGATGTGTTGGCTAACACTATTACTTTATATTATATTACAAAACTATTGTGCCTCCAACAGTTAGCGGGATGGTATAGTTACCGAGGGCCATTTTGGAGGTTATTGTGTGGGATCGAGCTATATAATTTGCCAGCTTGTCTAGTTACATCTTTCCAAGTAGGGTTTAGAGGCAAGTTTGGAACTGGAACCAAGCACTTCACCCTCAAAAATAAAAATCCCCAAAGCACACCGAAGACCACTCTATTCCCACTGGAAGTGGGATATACATTACATGGATGAAACGCCAATGGCATTTTCTTCCCCAGAACCGATTTCATTAAGTTTGCATCATTTACCACATGTGACCCCCTGTCCCCCCATGAAAAATATGCAGGGTCGTTTTGGGGTTTTTTTTTGGCTTGATTCCCCTCCTCATGAAAAATACACACACACACACTCAGCTTCACACATTAGCAGAGTTAAGGCAATTAAAATTATATTACAATAAGTACTATAATGTTAAAACCTTCATTTACCTTTGGACAAAGGCTTGTAACTGGAGACAGAGTTTGAGAGGGAGATTTATCTCCATCTACCCGTATCTTTAAAGACAACACGCAACCAAAGACAAACCTGTAATGTTCACCATTTTTCATTGACTGCAATTGGAGTATTTAGGTCACTTTTATATTATCATGGATGGTATACAATTGCACAGTTTGTAAAGGGAAGGTTGAGACAGTAGGTGAGACAGAAGGAAAAAGATGGTGTTTTTCAAATAATACCTAATGCAAATTAAAATGACCAAAATCTCACTACATGCAGAAGCTTCTAAATGGAGTTTTTTGAATCTGTCGATTTTTATTAGAGTCTGCTCAGGTGCGAGTGGTAAGGAAAACCAAGGGAAATTTATCACTGGAGAACCGAGTTGCACTTTGGGAGGGTTTGGGGTTTTTTTCCCATTCTAAGCAATTTCTTTTAGAAAAGCAAAAGCATATTTAATATAGTGATATATCCTCATCACAAAATGACTGTGCAAAGTTGTTAGATGACACACAAGGGACTTTGTTCAGCTTTTCTGTATTTTTCCAGAACTGTTACAAAAACAGAGTTATGATGACAAGAGATTAAAACCCCACACCATGGGCTGACACCCAGGCCAGTAACACATATGCACTACTGACTATCCAAAGCTCCATTAAATACATTTCTTGGAAGTTGCTGCCATTATTTCCTTTACAGGAAAGCTACAGTTGTTCATTATACAGTGTCTGCAGTAGTATTATACTGTGCAAAAGTACTTTGCATTATGATATACTGTCAGCATACTTGAAATCCATTTGAATGTATCCTGGCTGTATATTTGGGAATAGCTGATAGCAAATGGAATACAGACTGCTATTAGCTGATTGTATTCGTTATTTTCTTATCATGGTAGGAAACTGCATAATAATGTACGGGCTCATCTCCTATTCAGAATGGTATCTGATATGTGATAAAATTTAGAATGATAGTCTCTCACATAAGTCTCATCGCTAATAATCACATATGAATTCCCACTGAGAAAACAAATGTTTAAATATGGTAGGATTAATAAACAACCATAAATTCACGCTCAGTGTCAGCCCTGGCTTTTCACTTTTGGAAAAAACGCAAACCTCTCACACCAACCAAGAGGACAGCAATTATCCTGCCTGCAGCAATTTTAAAGAATAAATTCCTCCTCTTTTTATTTTAATGGGGCATTCAAAGTTAGGAAATCAGGTGATATAAAAGGCATATCAGAACTCTGGGGAATGCATTTATACCTCTGGATCTTCGAGCCCTAGATAGCTATTTGCGTACCTCACAGAGTGATTATGTTTAGTGGTTGGTCCTTCCGAAAACTGGATGAACACCAAAATAATAAGTTGAAAGGTCAATGAAATAAAGCCATGAAACTCTGACTAAAAGCCTCATCTGCAACTTTAATAAAAGTATGCTTATGTTCATGTTAATTGAGGACTTTCTTTTCACAGAAGATACAGAAAATATTTTTAGTGAAGTTTTGGATTTAAGTCTTATGATAAAAGACAAAAAAATCATGTGTTGTCAAGGGGCCATGATGCCTTCACAATCTTAGGATTGCAGATATAGGAATTAGAATATAGCCCACCCTGATCAATGGTTTAAAAAAAAATATTACATTCTAATTCTAAAGTTTTACCATAGTTTTTCTGTTATACAGATGAATGTATATGTTACATATATATAGCAGGATCCGTTTAATCAAGAAATTAGCTTGGTGTTAAGGCAACACTGCACTTTTCTGAAAAGTCTTATCATAGCATTCAAACCTCTTAGATGAAGAATGAATCAAATAAAAATGTTTTTCTGAACAACCCTGATGTGAATCAGCAGGTAAAATGGCCATTCCAATATTTTCATTCTGAACATTCTATTTCACACAACAATCATAAAGCAAATCCATTTAGTGTTACCAAAGTGAAAGTGAACTAGATGTGAAAGATCTTTAGAAAATTCTAGAAAAAAACAAGTACACACGATTTTTTCTTTTTAGGAGACCCTTGGGTAAGTGTGGCCTGAAGAACTAGTTCCAAACAGGCTAAATTCTTCATGTTACAAAATTGGTGTGCTTTTTTTAAATGTTGCATGTCAGGGCTTACGTCTCCCAAGTAGATACAGAGATTCTTATAAATGGAAAAGAAAGACCAATCTATTAAGCTGCAATAAGCAAGCCCAAAATCTTTAGAGGTATATTAGTTGGCAGGCTTTAAAAATCCACATTTTTAGTACTGGTTATGAAGAACTCAAACTTGCGGATCACTTGAGCCACATTACATCCCGAAAGGGCTATGTCTAAATTCACACGAGACCAAGAAAGTAATTTGAGGAGCAATTTCATCCCTTATTATTTCTATCTATTAAAAGAAAAAAAGTCTACTTGTCAATTCTCAAAATCCACAGTGCAAGGAAATGAAGAATTGGGCTCTTCTTTTCTCCCTTTATTCAGCAGTCCAACTACTTCATCCATCACACTGATCTTAAATTGAAAAACCAAACAAACAAACACTGAGCCATCCCCCTATCCCGCCCTACTGGAAGTTAACAAACCTGGCTGGAAACTTTAAAGCTCTGTGTGAAAGGAATCCTATAGCATAATTCAGAGAAAGAAATGTTTTTGTAAGACCATCTGTACTCATCCATGTCATTGCTCAAAGAAAGTTTAGTGAGCCAGGGTAGAAAAATAAAGAGTTTTGTGAAGCAAATCTAGAATGAACGGTAATCCTAACTAACAAGATAAGGAATAAGAGTCTAGCCTGCACACTTAATATATCCAGTTCAAGCATTTATAAAGAAGTTTCCACATAGAAAATGGAAGATTTTTATGTGAATTCAGAAAAACTAGGTTCCCAATTCAGAGTACCCTAGGTGACTTTTGTCATTATCTTTTCTGATTCTTACAAAGTAAACCTAATTAAGAACCTCCCTCATTAGTCTTCCAGAAAAATTAGCACAGCTTATGCTAATTACTCCTGCAAAATTTAATAAACTTGTTGAAATGGGAATAGTCTAATGAGGTTTTATTTATTGAACTAAGATAACTCCAAGGAAAAAGGTTAGGACACAAGGATATCTGATGTGGTAATAAAACTACAATTTATTCAATTTCTAAACGTGAATTTTATTGCAAACCTTTTAAATTCAAATATGAGTTACTATGTGAGTATGTTAAATCAATCTCCACCTTAATCCAATAACTGCAAGTAATTTTTTGCTTTTTACTTTAACAATAATTACCACACATAGCCCTTTACCTCAACGATAATGAAATTTGCTGTTATTAGTTCCTGGTCATCAGCTATTAAACATAACACATTTGACTTTTCCCATTTCTACATATTCCAAATATCTAGATCCTTGCACACAGCCTGGTTTTTATAATTCTCAATCAAACAATTCGGCATTAAACAGAAACACAACCAGGCAGTCAACTCAAGACACACACATCATCCATTTACAAAAACTTCCTTCCAAACGTTTTTGAAGTGACTTGACAAATTGTCATAATTGTAAAAAGAGTTGGGGTCATATTTTTCTGACTATATTGCATGCTATCATAAATGAAGTAGAAACACATTTTCTAAATCACTGTATTTAACTGCTGATTTTGTTAATTCCATTTTTTTGATAGACTATGCCAAGCTGACCACTTGCAGCAAATAATACTGCCAAAATTTAACACAGAAATAGCTTATCCTGCACCACTGCCGTATGACCATAAAGCCTCTTCTATCAATCCTATAAATAGTTTTCCTGAATAACCACTACTAAAAGTCTTTTGACTGATAAAAATAGCACTGTTCTTCCAAAATCTGAAGGACAAGCAAAGGGAGCTAAAAATTATTGGTGCCCAAAAGGTGACTGCGTGTTAAAACTATGCTAAATCCTAACACAAGGATTGCCTGTACCCTCAGTCCTATAATTGCAAATTGGATGCATCTTGTAAAAACAGTTACTCCTGCTACTGAATGCAGGCCCCATAACCTATTTTTACAAAATATGCAGGGATTCACATCCATAAATCTGAAAGCAAATCAAACCCTAAGCACGTAACGCAGATATTATGCAATCGGTAATATAGAATCAAATTGGAAACTATGAAATTCAAACACAGTTGCCATCATTTTTTTTTCCTTTGCAGCAAATTTATGGAATTGAAAAATCTCTTCTATTTCGCCCTTCCTTGTGTAAGTTCTTTTCCTGTTGTTAGTCCCTTGTTAAAAATGGAAGTTTCACATATCAGCACAGACAGAACTGGAGCTTCTAAAACCTTTGGCAGACTGAAGGACAAATAAATTCTGAAAACTCAGATGCAAATAAAAATAGCTAAATGGGGTTTTGCGTATCAGCTGGCATCACTGCTTGAAAAGACAGTTCATGGGAGACAGTGGCAACAGCCAGCAAATAAACGTATGTTGGGACTTGTGCAGATAACCAGGGTTTCAGCTGCTTTTCCAAGTACTCCTCTCTTAAGAGACCAAGATTGGCTAACAGTATTTTCTACTTTGTCAAACCAAAAAGGAAAAAAATAATGGAAAGGATAAATGTCATGAGTAATATCTCTAAAGCCACCAACAGTATAAAGTGCATACTTATTTTACCTAAATTGTTTGAACTACCCTAGCCAAGAAAAGGTTTTAAGTACCCTACTGGGATAGATGCAAGGCGGCAACAATAGAAGCCACACTAATGCAATCCAGGTAACACAATCCTGTTTCAAAAACACGGGCCGGGCTAATTACAGCGCTGCTGAGTCAAGTTTCTTATGCCATCGCAACCCACAGAAACAGGTCAAAATCAAATGTTATTCAAACCACAGTCATATCAACCTTCTATATCAGAGTCACGGCTTAAAACCAAACGAAGAACTTAAAAGCTTAACCCATTCAAAAGCAAAAAAAAAAAAAAGCATTTTCATTGCGGGTGGCAAAGTAAGGTTCTTGTCATCATCTAAACCAAAAGAAACTGTGTGGCAGAACCCAATGCTGATAGTTTCAAAGTTTGGGGCAAATATTTGGGCTGGTCTTTTGATCAGAACACTTTCTTCCTAATAGAAGAGTAAAATCTGCTTAAAATAACAAATGGCATTTTGAAAAGAGGTATTTAGGTGAAACAAACAGCATAAGGGTTATTTTTTAAAATCTTATTTATCTGAAGATTTATCTGCCATCACAGAAAAAAAGAAACTACATAATGCTATGTCTGCTTCTGTAGATAAACATGCTATATTAATTCTATAGGCAGCATACAACTTCATTGCACTCTAAAGGTGGATGTTTTCGGCTTTGAATCAAAGAAAACATTAAGCAAAGTTATCAAGTTATCCAGCAAAGATATGTTTTTGGTGAATATTAGTGAAAGATAGTTAAAATATCTGACTCAAATGCAAGCTTTATAAAACGGCTGGGCAACCAAAACTGGGTTTAAGCCTAAAGAATTACATAAGTCAAAATCAACAACTGATGTTTTGTCATAAATAACAATGAAGAAAACTTTTTCTGTTAACTGAAAAATGATAAAGCCCCCAAAAGTAAAGAATTGGAAAGACAGATAGATGTGCACCAGTGGGTGTGTGTGTGTGGGGGGGTATTAAAAATCAGTATTACCAAACCCCAAAAAGGGCTTTTATTCAGCTGTTGATCTCCTCAGTGAGAGATCAGTCAGTCTTACTTGCAAGCCTCTTCTAGCTGGTGGAGAGTGCTAGCTCTTTTCCTAGCTGACAACTGACAGTATCTATAAACCTTCCAGGCCATTTAATTCCCAATGAGTAATGCTATGTAACAAATGGTTTATCATACATGTTTCCATACAATGAATTTCAATAATTAAAATGTAAAACGAATATTTGGAATGCAACTTTGCATAATCTGTACACACACTGACTCGAAATTGCACCAAACAACTAAAACAGATTTATTATTCTACAGTGATTTACTTGGTCATGTCAGATTAGTAATATGGATCTGTTTAAAAACACAATAATTAAGACAAGCAGGATAAATTAATCAACTTACAATGCAGTCTGAGCTACAATCAAACCCGGGAAATTACTGTAGAAAATCTTGGTTCACAGATCTCTTTAAAACTGCTTTTATGCATAAATAAAACCTTAAAATGTAGATGGATTATGTCCAACAGAACTACTGTAGCTAAAAGTGATAATGATTCAAACATTTTTCAAATAAAAGTTAAATATTTATAAGCACCCAACCACATTTCATAAATCACAAATTATTATTATTTTATTTCTGAAGCTTCCTGGCACAGCATGAGGATTGAGCCACAGAAAGTCAAGAAAGAAGAACATTCCTTTAGGAGCATGAATCAGACACAAAACTGGAGCAATCCAAGAAAGCGGGCCTCCAAAGAACATTCCATATGGCTTTCCCAGGAATCGCAATAGCTCGGCGCAGCAGATGAAGTCATGACCAACAGGCAAATTTCGGCCACATGCCTTCCTAACCCTCACCCGAGAGCCACACAAGGCAGGTGTTTCATTATAATGAGGAAAAAGAACCGAGTGAAAGTAGAGTGGTCCCTACCTGTCAATTATCACTGGATCTGAGGGAGTCTCATTTCGGTTGCCACAGCTTTTCTTGTCACAACAGCGGCTGCAGAGCAAAAGCGAGAGGATTTAGTCCAACCATTACAAATGTAAAATCATCATTTAGGCAGACAGAAGGTTCAAATTGCTGGGTTGCAAATGCTAGAATTACCACAAAGCCATACCTGGCAATCAACGGATCCCTGGGACAGAATATTCTGTTTGGGTCACCTATGGGTTAATGCCAGGTTTAACCTCTCCCTGCACAAAGGAGGGAGGGAGAGGGGCTCTCTCCGAGCGAGGACTGACAGCCCTAAGATGGGGTCTCCCCATCACTGCCCGCGGAACTGGAAGACTTCCCTGTGAAACGCATTATTATTACATCTACCCAATGAGAATATTCAGGGTTGTGGGTGGCTCAAACAGTCTTCCCTCAAGATCACACTAACTGCGTGGAACACGTCAATAATGAGGTATGAGTGATTCTCCCCCTCCAGTCATTCTGTATTCAATGGATTCCTTTTTCTTCTCCTTTCTCTTTTATAGGAGACGTTTCCTTCAATCACAGCCTTCCTGAAATCCTAAAACTGTAACGGTCTGCTTTGGAACCATGTTCAGAATGTAAGGATGAAAGTACAACACAATAATTAAGACAGAAAGGAAAGGTAAAACACAATGGAGAGCCACATGTCCTCTGGCTTTTGTGTCCCCCACTGGTCACTGTGTAAGTTTTCTGGAAGCAGTATGGACGTGGATCTGAAGGCTGGCAAAGGCCTGACAGTGAACGCTCTTTATCAGATCAAAGAAGAGGCAGACATGGGCAAGAAAAGCATCTACTATCAAAATCCCACCCCATGTGTGACCTTAAAGTTGCCAGTGTTTTCTTAAACTGAGATGCTTCTAAAAAGTGAAAAATAAGGGTTTTCGAAAATTACCCATGGTCAATGGAAGACTATCCATCTGAGACTTGTCTGCAAGTAAGAAATGTGTCCACTGGCCAGTCTATACCTCAGGGCATACTATAAAAGCATGTATTTGGTCAATTATGGAGGTGAGGGAGTTATGCAAGGGTTATGCATTACCTGCATCACAGATAAAACATGCATTTTTCTCCCTCTTACACAAGCACACATACACACACACACACTCATTCGACCTAGTGAATCATAGAGCCTAAATTTGGAGAGCTGTTGGAGAGAAACCAACATTGAACTTTATTTTCAGGACCCAGAAGTATATGCCCACACAGGGGGTCTTTCACCAAAGTTGGGAGGTCTCACTCCTGGCTGTTACTCTATCTCTGAAAAGAGAATCAGCTTCCAAATTTGATGCTCAATTTATTTGTCTCTCATATCTTCAGAAAACAGCAGCAAGAATTCTCTCTCCTTTGTCAGAGCCCCAGCTAAAAACCACACCACTCGCCTTAGAGCCGTTCCCTTTCTGGTTCAGAGGAAACAATTTCCTCCAGGTCTGAGTTCAGCTATACCAGAACTTTGAGGAAAAGAAAGCCCAAAGGATCCCAACCCCTGAAAGATAGATGTAGAAAAAAGGGACTGAGAAATCCAGTAGTTGACATGAATGCCAAAAAAGTAATGATAATTTAAAAACTAAACTTTACTATCTCTGAACTCAACTTCCCTGCACCTACATTTCAAGGGCTTGCCAGGAGAGTGCAGTGGTTAAGAACACGGACTTTGCACTCAGAGCTGCTTGTGGCACTGGAGCAAGGTACTTCACCTCCTGGAGTCTTAGTTTCCTCATCTATAAAACGGAGTGATTTCAGTACCCACCTCTAAGTGTGAGGGCACAGGTCTCCAAACAAAAAGCCCATCGACAGAGCCCATCAACAGATCAGAGATGATCTGACCCTCTCCCTCCTCACTGCACCACCCTCAACCAAGTCACTTTCATTTCTCGCTTGGACTCTGCAGTGGCCTCCCCTCCACTCTTCACCCACCGCCAACAGCCAGAGTGATCTTTTCAAAATGTCAATGGAACTGTCACTCGACTGCCCTAGACCTTTTAAGGGCTTCCCACCGCACTGAGAATAAATCTGCGGCATGACATGGAGCCAGAACACCTCCCCATCTCTTGTCACTCCCCTCCAATGTGCCACACTCCAGCCTCACCAGCCAGTTTCAGTCCCCACACTCAGTCTGACCCCAGGCCCAGGTGCGGGCAGGCCTCCAGGGCTGGACTGCTCCTCCTCCAAGTCCTCCCTAGCTAGCCAGCCTCTACCCGCTCTTTGGGGCATCCCAGGTGGCTCAGGGTTAAAGAATCTGTCTGCAATGCAGGAGACTCGGATTTGATCCCTGGAGAAGGAAATGTCAACCCACTCCAGTATTCTTCCCTGGGAAATCACATGGACAGAGGAGCCTGGCAGGCTACAGCCCGTGGTCGCAAGAGTCGGACACGACTGAGCAACTAAACAACAGCAACCTCCTCCTCTCTGGGCCTAGGCCTCTAGACTCCTTCCTCAGAGAAGCTGACCTTAATACTTGATAGGCTGCTTTAAGTTTTTCCTTTCAGGGCACTAAACACAATGCAAATTATATTCTTATGTATATACTTGTGTATTTTTTGTTACTATCTTTCTCCTCCCACCCCACCCTCACTAACCCATATGTTTCATAAAGGAACACACTGTCAATATTATTTACCTAGCGGGTAGCTATACGTCCTGGGACAGAATAGAGAAGATCAAATAATGGTTGGTTGGTTGGTTGATTGGATGACTTCATGAATGGATGTAATATACTAGGGGAAATACAATCCAATAGGAAAGTAGCAGATAAAGGAAACCACGGTGCCCCTCTGAGCAGACGCTGACCAAGGAAGGAAGGTTCACCCCCACCCTACCCCCCAGACCACCTCCCCAGGCAAGGCTGCACTAGGCCTGAGATCTGCCTTGTGCCTTAAGCACTGTCTTCATCCCCTTAAAATAAAACCGCCCTTGAGTGAAGCCAGTTGAATCGAAGTACAGCCTAAGTGAGAACCACCCTCTCTGCTGTGCCCCAAGGGACCCAGGGCAGAAAGCAGATGTGAAGAACAGAGGTATAGAAGGACGAATAGAAGAGTAATAAAACAAGGAAAATGGACTAAAGGGCTGGAGGTCACTTAACATCATTTATAAAGAAAACTTTACACAAAGTATGAAAAACAGCCCAATAGGTCTCCTGCCTCTCAGGTCATGTCACTGCATTGCGTAGTCATCACCCTCAAAATGGGATTCTTGGGCTCTGTGCTGTGTCTGGGGTGGTAACAAAGTAGTGTCTACGGTTTAAGCCCACTTTAAAAATAAATGCACATACACATATACATATATGTGTGTGTACATATATATGTAAATATGGAACTGTGCACAGCATTAAAAAGAATGAAGGTGGGTTTGTCCACATCATCACAGAAAGAAGTCTACATCGTATTACGACCTGAGAAAGGCAAACTGCAGAGTAGCATCTATGGTATGTGTGTGTGTGTTAGGTCACTCAGCCGTATCCAACTCTGAGATCCAATAGACTGTAGCCTGCCAGGCTTCTCTGTCCTAATGGAGCGAGTTGCCATTTCCTGCTCCAGGGGATCTTCCCAACCCAGGGCTCAAACCCACATCTGTTGCATCTCCTGAACTGGCCGGTGGATTCTTTACCACTAGCACCACCTGGGAAGCCCCATGTGTATGGTATGGGTATGGTCCAACTTCTGGGAGTAAAAAACCAGTGGGAGAGATGGCAGGAGGAGAGGAAGAAACAAATTGTCACAAGCCACCCTCAGTTCCCTCAAATTTCTGCACAAAGTGACAGCCTATGAAAGCCCTTCCCTTACTACCCCCAGAGATCTCTAGCCCCTCATCCTGCTTCTCTTTTCTTTCAAGCGCTCATTTTATATTTATTTTTCTTTTTTATTGTCTGTCCATGAGTACAAAGGTCTTAGATTGTTCTGTTCATCCCTATGTTCCCAGCAACTAGAACAGAGCACAGCACACAGTAGGCCCTCTGGAAGTATTTTTTTGGATGAATGAATACAAATTTCAAAGAAACAACCTATAGGGAGTGGAGTAAGTGGAGAAGAATAGAGTACATATTCCATTTCTGTACTTCTGCCGTCTTTTGATTGCAATATTATTTTCCCATCAAAAAACGAAAAATTAACTGCAAATTGGGAAAGGAAGGTCTTCCTTTAGGCTGAGCCAGCATCTAACCTCCTGAATTCCCTACTTCTAATACAAAGCCAAGCAGAACAAAGACCTGTCCTTCCTTCCCTTGGTAGTCTTTCTCTCCTTTCCTCTCTTCTCCAAGCTGAATTGCCCCCCTACCCAGTTCCCTCTACTGAACCCATAAGGACCAAGAAACGTGGCTACCAACCTCTACCACACACAAGGCAGGCATTAACCAAGAAGGGCAAGATGAAGGGAGAACAGATTCACTTGTGTTTAAGGCAAAAGAGGTCTTGGGCTGAAACAATACAGTACATGGAACAACAGACACAAAAGCACTTCAAGGGAAAAGCTACCATGTTAACAGAAGAATCACAGTGTTAACTCCATCCTCATGATGGTATGACTGATGGATCTTGATCCCCTCAAATGCTGTTTTTGAGATTCTTACTACGTGTGTCAGGCACTGCACCAGGCACAGACCTGGCATTTGCTCCCTAAAGCAGGCATCTATCAGGGGGCTTGGAGTTTCATTTGCCTTGTCACAGAGCAGGATTCCCACTACTTCACATCCCTTCTCAAAGTGCACCCCAAGTGGCAGGAGACCAATGTGGCCCAGTCACAGGACGGGGGATCCTGCCGCACTTGGGGTCCTACATACACTGCAGACTCAAAACAGCAGTCCTTTCCCCAGCAAGACTGTGTATCCCTCAGACAAGCTTGCCCAGGGAAAAGCAAGCTTGTGAGTCTCTTTTCAAGTAGCATGGCATAGGTAGTGCATCTCTAGCGGACTGACACATGGCTTCATAAATCAGACCAAGAGATGTTTCCGTCTTCATCTTGGGACATGGAGCTTCTTCCCAGAGGTAGAGGCTCTCTTAACTGGAAGAAAGCATCATCTCCACCTCTAAGCTTTACAACAGAAAGCAAGATTATCTTACCCATTTAGCCAAAATGGCTAGAGAATGAGCACATGGTTATCTGAACAATTTGATTAATAGTAGTAAGTTCATTCTTTCCCTCAGTTAACCAACATATTCAAGTTCTCCCATTCTTAAAAAAACAGACTTGCTCCTTCTTTTCTTGAGTTGATTTCTTCACTGCCCAACTATCTCCTTGCCAGAGTCTCCATCACTTCTTGCCACCTGCATCCCATAAAACCTGGCTTTCGGGTTAGCACTTACTTGAATATCCTCTCTTGAAGTTCACCAGTGACTTTCTGGTGCTCTTCTCAGTCTTCAGGTCCATCTGGATCTCCCACACTTATTATGCCTCTGAAATAGCCTCCTTTCATTTCTATGCCCTGTATGCTCAAGGTTCTTTCTCCTAATTCTCGAATGCGCTGAGTGACATTGTTCCCCAAGAAGGTATCCACGGCCTCTCCTCTTTCTAATGCCCCATCCCCCGTCGATCCCACGTAAGCCCATAGCTTCACCTCGCACCTTTGTGAAAAGACCTCAGAAGTTGATTATCCTTCACCCTGACTACCCAGATCCAGGCCACAGGCTCACCATCTGCAGACCTCTCCCCACAGAAATGCCACTTGGACCACCAACAAATGGACCAAAACGCTCCTTCACACACCCTCTAAAATCCCTGTCCTGTCTCACCTTCCTCCCAATCCCTGCAAATACATCCTCCCTTCTCTGAGCAGCCATGGTCTTTGACCTCATGTCTCATCCCAGTCCACTCTTTCTACAGTGCTGCCTAGTTACCGGCTTCAGGTCTCATCTCCCAGGCTAACCTTCAGCTCTCCTACTGCAGGGGCCAGTCCTTTCTGGCTCTTCATCCCACTGTGTTTTTGCAAAGAATAGAAGAATGAATGAAAATGTCCTTAACCAGCACACCTAGAATGAACAAAGCATGTTAACATCTTAGTAGACACTTCCCTTCCTTCCAACAGTCTCTTCCATCTTCCCCTCCGAGCAACTATGTGTCAGATACTTAGCTAGACACTGCAGATGTTGCTACTACATGTCCCACTACTTCCACTGCTTCTATTAATACCAATGCTGATACTCTGCCGTGACTATTGATAACAACAATCAACATTCAGTACTCACTATGTGTTGGGTACCAATATAAGCATTTACAGGGGTTATAGGATTTAATCTTAATAATGACCCTATGAGAGAAGTCATAGTTTCACACATTTCTCCTCATTTCACATATAGGCAAATAAAGCAGAGAGGAAAACTGGACAACTTCTTCATCTTCAAGGAGCTCTTAGTCCAGCAAAGAAAGACTTGCCCTAGACATACAGTTACAATGTTCCGAGTGTACAGTTACAGTGTGCCAAAGGAAAAGCACAGGATATAATAGGAGCACAGAACAAGGGGGGCTTCACTCAGGCCAACAACCAGGGACACTTCCCTAAAGAAACCATGCTTCATTGGGAATCTGAAGAACAAAATGAGAAAAAGCCAGCCCAAGAGGAGGGAAGAACAAGGCATATCAAGGGTCCAGGCTAACCCTGAGAGCTCATGGTCCACAAGGCATGAGGCACTGACAGTGGGGAAAGAAGGCTTTCCTAAAGAGAACACTCAAACCCTGCGATTGTCCTGTGTCCTGGAAAGGAAGAAAATCTGCTTCCACCTGCCTGGCGGGGACTGGGAACTGGACTCACCTTCCAAGCAGAGTTTCTATTTTCCCTTGACATTTTAAACATGGGATGTAGAGGTGCATATAATCAAATCCTTTGTGGAATGAATCCTGCTTTTACAAGTCCTTCATGGGGTCATCTTTTAGAAGAGCTTCATCCCCAAGTATTAACAAAATGTAAAGATGACAGGTATGATAGATTCCAGTTACCCAAAATGCAGAACCTCTCCCAGAATGGAAAGGGTTCTATGCCATCAAGTCAAAGGGGTTTTGTCTCAAAGAGAGACAGTAATTATAATCCCATGGCACTAAGTCCTTTACATAGCTCATGGAATGGATTACCCTCTCAATAGAACAAAACTGATTTTTTATATTTGCAACCACCTTATACGTAATTCCCTGATGCTTTTTTTTTTCTCTTTTTCTCTGCCGACAACAAAACAGAATCATCCCAAGCCCTTTCCTGTCGCTCTAAATTCTGTCTCCTTTACCATAGCTTCAATGTACTATAAATATACCTCTTTTGTGACATAAATGCAAAGTTTTATTGTGCCGTTAGCCTTGATAGAAAGCACTGCAGAAAGTTGTTTAGAAATTAAATATCTAAAACAAGCTATTTTAAAATCTAAGGCCCTCACTATTTCATGTCTGCAATGAAGAAATTTCATCTTAGGGAAAGCAAGCTGTCTTTCACACCATATGGTTAATGGTGGTGCATAGCAATTAGCCAGGCTGATTAATGGTGAACAGACTCTAATTTTATGCTTATAATTGAGCCTGCATTTGCACCCCTGGTGCAAATTCAGCACATCCCAACTTCCACTTACAACAGGCAAGAAATCAAGAGAAATAGGATGGTGTGGAAAGTGAGAATTTTTTCTGAAACCCCCTAAAGAGCATCAGATTTGCAATTTAAAAGACTGTTAGCCACACAATAGATGACAGGCTTATGTAATAGGGTCATGGCAGCCTGGTAAACAAACAGTACCCCTTCCACATCTATAGGCAGCCAGGAAAACCTTCATCTGTAACATTAGCAGAATGACATTCTGAATATGACTTTTCCCTTTTAGCCACACAATACAAACATTATTTGCCCTCAGCGGCTTGAGGATTTTATTTTTTGCTATTTTTATGTTTTTGAAAAATAGAAAGAACATCAGCAGTAAAGCACCCCAACCAGCATAATAAAATACTTTGGGCCAATGAATTTTAAGAATAAGAAAAAATATAAACTGCATTAATAGAGGGTAGGCTTGTGTATGAAAGGCATAATATATCTTCCAGTATTTTAAGAATAGAATTATTTCTAGCATAGTCCAAACATGTACAGATATGAGATGCAAACCTATGATTTACAGATATTAGTTGGCCTATTGGTTGAGATCCATCTTCCTGTCTGTCTCCAGTTTGCTAGAATTATATGGAATAGAATACAGAGAATTCATTCTAACAACATGCTGATTGTGGGAAGGTAAAACAGAGATATGGTTGGAAAAGTAGTAATACGAAGGAGGTCATTTTTTAATGTTCTTCGAAACAATAAATGATTTTACTCATTTATTCTGAAAAGTGCAGCTCAGCTCTAATTGTGCAACTGCTGTATGCAGTATAACACTAATTTTGCCTAAAAATATCTTCTAAGAAATCCCTGACCATATTCTGGGATTTTGTTGCTGCTTTAAAGTTAGAGAAAAGTAACCTGTTTGGGGAATAATTAATAAATTTTACAAATCACTAAAGTGAAAACTTGTGAAACCCCTGTATATTTTAGAATAATATATTACAGGTATGTTTTTAAAAAGGAGAAAAAGAAATTTTGATTTACATACATAATTATATATATAGAGGAAGTTAATATTTGAGACTTCACTAAGGAAACACATTCATCTCTTTTCTATTTTATTTCCACCTGTAGAGTTTTCAGATTGCTTTCCCCACAAGTCCCTGAGCAGCAAATAAAGCCCACCCATGCCAAAGTGGCAGCTGAAATTCCTACACGAATTGGTCAGAAATAGTCAGGAGTCAGGCACGCTTTGTGCCAGGAGAACTTGCATGGCTAACAAAGCAATTAGTAGCCCTTCCCTGATGCAGAGTGTCATCGTCATGCTTTATCCAATTACTCAGAATATATCGGAAGCAAAGTGCCAGTGTTATCTGACAAAGAATAAGAACCTAAACTGCAAGTTAAAAGACTGTTTTCTGGTTTACTCTCTCCCATATGGAGGGTTGGCTGAGGCCAGGGAAGTGAATGTGGTCTGGTTTCACATGCAGCTTCAGACAAAAATAAAGATACTCATTTGTGGACAACATGACTGTTCACACCTTTCAGGGACTCATCTTTGTTATCTTTCCAAAAACACACTACATTTAAGAAATAGCTACACTGTCACAGTTACATAAAAGGTAACAAAAATTAAGAGATCAGATGCGGGCTAGGGGCAGGGAACCACATTCAATTCAAGGAGGAATGATGCCTATGTGGATGGTCATATTTTTAAGCAGAAAAATGAAAAAGAGGAACTATAACTTTCAAGTCTTATCCACACAGAGACTTCTGCTGACAACAATAGAACTCTTACTCATTTTACTAGCAATGCAGTTGAGCGCATATATTAACACTAAAAGGGTTATATTGTATTTCATTCAATTGACAGGAAAAGGGGAAGGGCACTGTTTTGTGCCCATTAACAGTGTGATATCAAAATGGAAACATAACTTTTAGGACAAAATCTAATAAATAATTAAGAACCACTGTGATGTCTGACACTTTACTACCAATACATCTAACGGTTTTTAGTTTCAACAGAACAGAAACGTACACACCAAAATATGCTTGAACTCACCTAGAATTCAGAGGTACAAATTTGAGATATAAATTCACCTTCTCTTTGGCAATGAAAGAGAGAACAAGGTATTCCTTACCTGCACATGATCTCGTGTGTGAGCAACACTCGGCACATTTCTGGGTTCTTATCTTGGCCTTCATATACTATGGCCTATAAACAAAGGAAGGACTTGAGTTAAGAATGGAATTAAGCAAAAACTACTACAATATTGTAAAGTAATTAGCCCCCAACTAAAATAAAAAAAAAATAATAATAAATAAAAAAAAAAGAAAAAAAAAAAAAAAGAATGGAATTAAGGAGCAGAGAAAAAACTATCACAGTCGAGTTCTTGACCATTCACCACTGCCCCAAGCAAGGCCAATTAGCTTTCAGAGCCGAAGCCCTCAGGGGGCTGACCCTTTCAAGACAGTTGATGAGGATCAACCCACATGGAGTGGAAGGGGATACATTCCTTTTTGTCCCATCAACCACCTTGTTATAATGCACATCTCTGGATACTTGTATGAGATAGGTTTCTGTTGTCAAGACAACCACAACTTTTTCTTTAATTCAGAATAAAAATAAATCTAATCAATGAGGAAGGCAAAATCCAGAAGGGTTTAGGAGACTGAGATACTAGTGATTTAAAATATACAAAAACACATGGATTTGATTTTTAAATAATTGTTATGTGTCACCTCATCTTACTACTTTCAGCTCCAAATTGTAATGTTCTAGAGGTAAGTAGCAGAAAACAAGTGAGGGTATGGTTAATGAGTCTACTCACTGTCTTCTTTGAGATGATTCATCAATCAGGGGACTTTCAGTTTCTTGGTGATGAAACTACCTAAAAAGATTTTTTTTTTTTAGGACACCAAGATACTTTACCTTACCCAGATGCTTCCAATGTTTACATTTTAGTAAACTAAATTTATTCATCTTTCTCTATTTTCTTTTCCTGAACCACTTGTTAACTGCAGACATGCCCTAAATATTTCAAGATGCACTTCCTTAAAACAAGAAATTCTCTTACATAACCGCAGCACAATTATCTGAATCAGAAAATGAACATTAGTACAACACGATAATGTAAACACCTGAGATTCGCCAGTTGGGCAATGATCTCCTTTACAGCAAAACAAACAAACACCCTAATAACAATCACCGCATCCAAATGTCATATCGCCTCCAATAAGAAATATTCCTGAGTGGTATTTCATGACACTGACACTGTTGAAGAATAGAGGCCAGTTATTTTGTAGAACCATCCTCAGTTTGGGTTTGTCTGATGTTTTCTCAGACTAAAGTTATGCAACTCAGGGCTGGAATACCACAGACATGACGCCGAGTTCTTCTCAGTGTATCACATCACTCTGTTAACTAGCTCCACCAATGGCAGTAAACTCTGATCATCTGGTTAAGGGAGTGCTTGCCACCCATCAGAGAGCACTGCCAGATCTGTGTAAAGTCACTACTTCACTTTACATAATTCATAACTATCTTCTGGTTAGATCTCATATGTGGTGCTGAAAACTTTTAATTAAGCACTTCTGCAAAATCCTATGATCACTCCATGTTTTGTATGTTCTCTTAACACCCCTGATAACTCTGTTTCAAGTTTAGTTTTCTGTCATGCTAAACTAATACGAGTAACTTGGAAAACAAAATTAGCAAGTATTAATGGGATTTTCTCTCCTGTTTAAAAAATAATAATTTGGCTCTTTTAGGAGGAAGGGATATCAATTACATCAGACCTTCTCATTTTGATTCTTTCTAGATAATACCAGTATTATTTTTACTGAGACTACTGGTTCCTCTGAAATAAGTGGACCCATGATGACACTCCATTAAACATAGGCTGCAGTGAAAATATGTTGATGACTCCCCCAAAACAGTAGGTGATCCACGGACTCCCAGGAATTCCATCATTTTATCTTTGGTGACTGAACATCATTTGCTGCCGGCCCAGGGCCGCCATAATAAATCTCTACCAAATGTCAACCTGCCACTTCGCTTCTGGCAGCAGAGACTTTCTCTACATCAAGCACAGAAAAATGAAAGCATGAGTTTGGATTTGCTCAGAAATACTTAAACTCTGGGGACAGATGGAAACAGGAAACTTCTGCTGTCCCTTTCCTTGGGGCCTCAACACAACAAAACTTTTCAGCATATAAACACAGATAAACAAGTGCTTGCTGCTTCTGTGACTTCTGAAATAAAAGCAAGTGAAACAGAGTCTTTCCTCTCCTTTTAAAGAGTAGAACTAAAATCCTGGAGATAGAGTAATCTAGAACCTCAGTGTCATAGCATTAGGTAGCTAAACAGTGGAACTCCATTAAAGGCATCTCCACCTCCAACCTCACCTGTTTGTTGTTGTTGTTTTTACTGAGAAAACTTACACACACACACCATACCATCTTATAAAAATATGGTCTGAGAAATCAACATTCTGATACGATCCAACATAGGAAAACAGGATAAATCTATTTTGATAAATGTCTCTGATGTAGAGTGTCAACAAGACAGACTCTCTAAAAAATGCCAACAAGTTCTTTCCGGCTTTCACATACATCAAGTCTCTACCATCTACATTTAGTACACACATCAAGACTGGTTCACAGTTCAGCAAACCCAGGCTTCAAGCCTAAAATGCAAAGGATCCTCTAGCACAACTTAGGGAAAAGTTTCCGCTTTTCTTCGTAATTTAAATATGTGCCTCTGTAGGGTGTGAGTAAAGCTCCTTGAGGCTTGGATCAGCTGGGAGATCACAAAAGCTTATAAACAGCATTGACCACTTTAAGTGAAACCATTTTAATAGACAGCTGGTTTAGGACCCAGACAATGGAACACCAAAAAAAAGGCTTATTTTCATCCTCCATAGTAAATCATGCGTCTGCTCACTGGGAAGAAGGTAGTCTGCTGTGAGACCGACAAAGACAACAGTGGTTTAAATAAATCAATGTGTTCATCAGGGGTAAGAATGGGAGGGCCGTTACAGAGGTGGGCAAGAAGGAGAGGGAAAACATATAAAATATATTATTCAAATAAATGAATCAATGATGAAGCTATCAAAAAAACAAACAAAAATACAATATCAGGTAGAAAAGATGTTTACGTTAATCCTTCCAATGCAGATATAACCCTTAAGGTGGCAGGAATGCTTCTACAGGAAGAAAAGGAACAGAATAAACAGCACAAAATTTGTTTCAGCTTTAAAAACCTAGTGAACTGATAAAAAATAAAGTTGTCAAAACTTGACAAATTTGGAAATTTATTCTTCTGAATATACTAGCCTCCCTTAATGTTCTCTTCTAATGAGCATAATGAAATTCTCACAATTATTTTAAATACCCCTTTGATTTTCATATTGAAGGTTTTTTCAGAAATAATTTTTATAGTTAACAAAAATGAAGGAAAAATAAGAATTGTTAAACTTTTATATCCTTACACAGCAACACTGTCAGAAGGTTTACTGTAAGAGGATGAAATGCCAACAGTTTCAAATGCCCAATTATATATTAACCTATACCATCATCGAAAAGAAATAAAGCGATCAATTGAGAAACTGTGCCTCAGCTGCTACTGTTTTAGAAGGCATCTTGTGAAGTATGATTTATCTTTGCGTTTCTAAAATACCACTGGGTCTTAAAAGTTAACTGAAACCTACTACAGATAAAGACCACGCAGTAAAACAAAACATACACGGTGGACTTACACTGGCATCGCACATCAAGGGGATGCCACAGAAGCCAGAGAACTAAGCATGATCTTCTTTGTTTACTTTGCTAATAATTTTAACTCTTTGCATACCACGCCAAAACAAAATGGGCAAAGAGAACGCTTTTGACTTTGACTCATCAAAATCTGAAAGTGCTTTAGGAACAAAATGCTTTCATTAGGAGTCTTCTTGGTTTACAAACAAACCATCAAAGACTTGTCATCATCAACTGAGAAAGACAGAAAGAGAGAATGAAAGGAAAAAAGAATGGAAGGAAGGAATAAAGGAAGACAGACTGTGGTTTAGTCACTAAGTCATGTCTGACTCTTGCTATCCTATGGACAGTAGCCCACCAGGCTCCTCTGTCCATGGGATTTTCCAGGCAAGAATATTGGAGTGGGTTGTCATTTTCATCTCTAGGGGATCTTCCAGACCCAGGAATTGAACCGGGGTCTTCTGCATTGCAAGCAGATTCCTACATTGCAGGGGATTCTTTATCGACTGAGCTACAAGGAAAGCCCAGACAACTTACCCATAACTAACAAAAACTCCTAATTTTCTATTTAAATCAAAACAGAAACCTTGAAAATATGTCACTCTTATTTTTTTTTCCAAACTGAAAATAAAAAGCCAAACCTAATCTGTCACCTTAAAAATACATTCACAAACGCACAAAGTATCTCTCTCAACCAGAAGTCAAGTGTCCTCCAAACACAGTCAACATGCCTTTGGCAGCAAAATGCCAAGAACTGAAACTAATCAAAAAATAATATAAACACCTACACTATCAACATACAGTAACATTAATCATTACATTCGACCACCAAGTTCTAGTACTTGTCATTTATAAAAAAAAGTATTAGCTAATGTGGTTCGAGAAACTTCTAGTAGGTGAGGGAGTCTCAGTTAAAAATTAACCAATGCCAAAGAAAACACTACAAATTTGAAAGCGCTTTCCATGTATGAATTCATTTTCACAATGGAGCTTCCAGGTAGGTGCTACCATTCCTTCCATTAGTTTCCAAATGTTTACTCATTTTAATAACTAAGACCAAATCATTCTTGCTCGACAGCTACATAAACAATTCACCAACATCGAAACACTTCTCCATCCCTCTCAGCAATAGAAGACATGAGAACAGACTATCCATGCAGTCATACAAGTTCAATAAATGCATCGCTACTAATACGTTCATTTTTAATGCTGTTCAAACATTCACATGGAAACAGCTCTAGCGTAAATATCCCCGAACAAATGGCTGTATATTATCCAGGAGGGAGCAGTTGGACCGCCAGACTGGGAAAGTACTAGGCCATCTGGCTCCAGCAATCTCTCCAAAACCATCAGCTTTGTTTTCACCCCCAGACTCCAAACAACACATTTTCCACTGTGATGAGTTTACATTTTCCCAAACACAGGTCCCGATCATGCATAAAAATTCCAAACTTCTTCATTCCTCTATGTGCAAGGAAATTTAAATCACCTGCATTTCTGACATGTTACCAAAAGAAAAAGCTGCTGAAACATGGCTCCTAACTGTAAACTTGCCCTGTCCTTTTTTGTTTGTTTGTTTCCTCAAATAAATGAAAGAATCTCTCTGTTGGCCTTGTTGAATTCCTTGGGAAATTATTGATACACTAAAAATGTGTTTATCTACCAATGAAGAACCACAAACAGAAAGAGCTGTTAATCAATTCTACGTAGCTGTGGCAGGATATAATGAAACAATCAATAGGAAAAAATGCACTTGCATCAATAACTTAAAGTACCAGGAACATCAAAATAAATATATAAAGATGAGCTGGAAAGAGAACTATGACAGCAGTTCTGCTTATTGTATCGTAGACTTCTCACCACTCTGGGGCTTTTAAGGGGTCCCCTCACCATATTGCCTACCTTCAAATCCATATATACTAGGATTATGTGACTATTAGTTTTCTCTTTCCAAAAAAAGAGCTTTGGTTTGGGGGCAGGGAGTGTTTGTTTTGATAACTTTATGGAATTTAGTACTCTTTCTTTGAACTATAAAAATGCTGCTTTTTTCAAAACAAGATGGTAGGAGGGAAGAAAAATTAAAGGTTTTTTAAGAAAAATAATTTAACAATAACTCACTGAAGCAATCACAGAACATAATCATATTTCAAATACTATGGGAAAATCTGAACAGAGGCATATCAAACCTCAGACCTCTCTCAACTGAGTTCATTTGAGTTTCCACAGTAGACACTGTTGTTAGATGCAACAGCCATAAACTTCTGGATCCTACAGGCCTTTCTGCATGCTCTCTAATGGAATACCAAAAACAGCAATGACACAAAACAACCTATTTTTAGTCCAGCTAAATTTGGTTTTGAAAAACCCTTCCCAAAAGCAAGCTTATTTTCTAGTTGCGGACAAGTATTTTAAAAATCATTATATCCTTTTTGTTCTATAAAAAAAGTACAGGGATGAGAGGCTCAGATCCTTACAGGTTCACTTCTAATAAAGCTTCCCCTTTCCTGGTAGAGTCCAAAATTAAAAGTCATTACCCAAAACAGTGTAATGAGACACTTTGAAAAGGTGTGAAATACTATGTCATACCAATACATCTTGGTTGATTGAGTACATTTCTGTTTGATCTCAGTGCTACTAACTCCACCCAAGATCAGGAACGCTCTACTAAAATATCAAGTGCACAGCTAGTTTTGAATTTTGCTTGCCAAAGATTCCCTTCGAGTTTTAACCCCAACTTGTGAGTCAAAGATATGACATCACATACATAAAGCTGCATCTGATATGAAAAATGTTATGATAAATTAGCAGCTGAGACACTTGAACTATACCGAGATATTCCCTCTGAAATTTATGATGTTATTAGAACACTTCACTGAAATTATTCCATTCTGCAACAAAACTCTAAATATCAAAATTGTGAGTCTGTCTATCTGTAAGAATTTCACAGGGGAAAAAAAGTGAGTATTTAATCAGTCACCCATATCAAGCTTCTGATTGAAGGGGTCACTGCACACTTAACCAAAATCAAAAACTTAAGAAATTTAAAAATCAGACTTGGCATTTTAATGATCATAGAATAATTTCAAAGCTAGATGAGAATCCACAGTTTTACTTATCAAAGCTAGAACAAAATAATTACATCACAGCTAAGAAGAGTCAGGCTCTTCATGCTGATCTGCTTTTTGAAGACTATTGTATTAGCTGTGTACACAAGAAGCTAACCTACTTCCCAAACTCTTACAAGCACATAATCAAGGAACAAGCAACCGGATAACGGGCAGAAATTGCCTTTCAAAGTAAAAGTTACAGAGAAGGCATTAGACAACTATTATGAAAGCAAACAGGTATGCCTGGAAAAATCTTTTTTCTTGATATTTTTAGACTAAATTCAGATAATTACTAAACTTTTTTTCAGGTTACGCCCCACCAAAATATGTAATTGCCTACATTGACTATTTTAACTTTCAGGGAGATGTCAGAGTATGGCAAAGACTTTCTTATACCTGCTGTTACTACACTTCATTTCATTGTGGTCTCACCTCCACCCTCACAACTGATAGAATTTATGAAACCAAGCGGTCAAAGAATGCCTTACACTGTAATTTTTCTTAAGCTCTATGACCCTGTTAGTAAAATGATATTAGATATACTGCTTTATAAAAATCAAGATTATTTTTCCACCATAGAACAGTGTGTAAAGTCAGTTCATTTCATAATGGGAACATCAATTCTTGTGGCACCTTTTCATTGTTTTTTGTTTACGGGGCCTAAAATAAAGTTTTGAGAGAAGGTATCACTTCAAGCATGTCCTAATTTTATGTTCCTTACAACTGTTCACTTCATAGAGTTGCCGATAATTTAATATTTAAGTGGCCAATATTTCACAAGCAGACAGGTCTTATATGCTGGTTTGTGGGGATGTTTTTATCTTTTAAAAATTAAACTCTAATACGTACATAGTTCAAAATATGTATTAGAATTCATACTTTTCCTCTTCCCCTCCCATCTTTTCTTTCCTCTGATGGAAATGGAAGAAGAAGATATTCAAGGTATCAAACACAATTTTTTACACAAAACTCCACTTAAGACATGCTTGTTTTGATATTTTTTTTAAGTTACTGAAATCAAGTTTTTGTGGCTTTTTATTTGGCAGGAAAAACATTTTTTAAAAAATACAGTGTGTCCAAATGAAAGGGAATTAGCCCATATAATGACCAAAACAACGACATTAATAAGAGTAAAAGTATAAATGTGCATTTACTCTGAATGATCAACTAAGAAATAAAACAGATCTTCAAGAAAGTCAAATGTTTAGGCTAATAATTTGAAACAGATTTCAAGAGATATGTATTCATCATTTTAAAAAATACATTTCATCCTCTCATGTTTTTTACTTGGCTCACAATGAAATATGAAGGTAATAATTACAATTAGCTGTTATTTAATTGGTCCTTGCTGAGTAGATTTTAAAACTTCCAACAGCTGGGTGCATTTTATACAACATACTTAAGCCATGGGTATCTAAAAACAATTTTTAAATATGCATGTATACCCTAAATTGAAACTTTTCAAGCCAGTATCTATGAAAACTATGTCCCCCCTTTTCAAGGGAATATTTTAAAATCACAATCAAGCAAATGAGCTTTAACCCTCTCACTAAATTGGTGGTTAGTACACAATGGGTAACTTTCTCTTTGTTCTGATTTCTTTCCCCCACCCAATAAAACTGTCTTCTTCTTTGTTACTAAATCCTCCAGCTACCTAACCAGATATTTAATTGCTAAACTTTTTCTTAAAATTAAAAAAAAAAAGTTTCTGCCCCTCGTTAAAACGTCAGACCTCTTTTCTGACTCGGCTCATAATTGTATCTTTTAAACCATAATTCAACCTTAATGTATACTGCTTGGCACCCGGTTGTTAGGTAGCTTGAGAAAACGCCGTCTATGTACCTTTAAGACCACAAGCTCACTCATGCTGCCTGGCTTCTTGCCAAACTTGGAGGCAAGAGCCGGAGGATTTTTGCAAAATACCCTCTAACAATTGTCGCTCCCTCTTCCAATACTACCACCATCGCCATCTTTCTTTTTTTAATGCGTAGAATGGGTAATCTACGCTCTCGGTCCATCTCCCCATTCCTGGAGAGGCTGCCTTTGCCCCTCACCCGTTCCCTCTGCCCTCCATCTCCCGGGGGAGGTCCTGATGGTTTGAGTTTCACAAGTTCAGTCCGATCTGCACCAGGGTCCCTAGGCACCTTCTGCGCCCCCTGGGGCTCCCTGGCCGGGTCAAAGGAAGTTCAGCCCGTATTCTCCCCCACTCAGCACCCCCATAGTCTTAATTCCCAAGGTTTGAATTTCTCTTGTAAAGAATGAGCCGTCGAGCCACCTTCCCCACGCGGCGAGCCAACGTGCTCATGGGCATTTGGGAGGCTGCGCTGAGAGAGCGGTCTGCCCAGGCATTGAGAGTTCGACTCCCAGCCCTCCAGTTAAGCAGCCGCCAGCTTGACTCTCCCAAATTTCGCGGCCGTGGAGTCACCCCCGCGGCGCGAAATTAAGAAACTTACTTGTTTTGTCATGGAGTCAATGAGGCGAACGTAGAAATCCTGCTCCGTCCTTATTCCTGGGGGAGACGGGGGGGATAGGGGAACGAGAGAGAATTAAGTGAGAGAGGATCCGCACAAAACAAACAGTGGAGCTCCAAGACTGACGGAACTCCGACTGTCCCGGAGCAGCACAGCCGGGACCCCCTTTCATCAGGGCGCGGATAAGGGCCACTGGCCTAGCCCGAGCGCTTTTGGAAGGCAGCCCCCAAGCGCTGGCAGCCGGGAATAAGATGGACCCCCCACCTGGGTACTCTCCCTTCCAAAGGCTGGAGCCCTTCTGCGCGCTTTCCTGCAGCCACCAAGGCCCTAACCGCTCGAGCCCCCTGAACTCGAGGGACTCTGGGAATGAAGTCTACGCTAAGCGGAGAAGCCCGGCCTTAGAAAGCGGAGGAAGAAACACAAAGCCGCCCAGCGCGGGTTAAGGCACCACACCTGGGCCCAGGTACGCTGATGAGGCCGCCCTCGGGCCACTCAGAGCCCTCCTCAGGTGAGACCTCTTAAAGCAAAACCGGCGGGGCCGCTTTACCCCGAGAATGCCAAACAACTGTTCTTTGCTCAGGGTTCTCTCCCACCTGGAGCTCCCCCGCGCCCCCTACCCTCACCCGCAGCCCCGGGGTACCGGCGTGGACCCGACAGGAGCCTCACCGTTGCTGTAGAGGAGCTGGAGCCGGTAGTGAATCCCGTTATTGGTCTTTTCGCTGTTGGCTTCCTGGGTTGCAGCAGACCGCAAAGACAAGAGATGCAGGAGAGGTAGGCGTGAGCTAGTGGACCGACTTCGAGGCATCTTTCCCCAAGCAGGGACCCCCGGCCGGGGAGCCGGACAGGCCCGGGAGCAGCAGAAATTGCGGCCAACTATGATCCCTCTGCCGCCCTCCCGACCCTTACTGCTCCAACTTTCCAGAAAATTTCGTAGGGCGCGCACGAAAGGGGCCTACGAGCAAGCAGAGGTAGGAGCTGCGCGTCGTCGCGCGGTCGAGGGCGGGTTCATCCCTGGAGCCCTTGACCCTGGAGTGCGAAGCCGGGCTCGCCTCTCTCTGGCTCTGGGGAGTCAGTGCGAACTTTTCTGGAGCATAACCTCATGAACGGGGAGCCCAGGTTCGCCCAGAACGGGAAGTGGCTTGGGGACCCCGCGCAGGAATGTGTTACAGATGCTCTGCACTCACGGAGGAGCGCGCCTCCCAAAGCGCCTGGGCCTGCTTCCCGGCCAGGGGGCGAGGGGCAGCGGCGCTGCGCCCACTTACTTTTTCCTTCTCCACGAACCCCACAAAGGCTGTCCTCTCGATCTCCACGGGCTGGCCCTGTCTGTCGTAGAGGGCCAGGACGAAGTGGAAGAAGTTGGATTTCCGCAGATTGGAAGGCGGCTGCTTCTCAAAGTGAGCCCGGGCCAGACCCACCCCGCTGCGGCCAAAGACTCAGAGTTAGACGGCTAAGCGGGACAACAACCTGCGACCCCTTGTCACCCCTTACACACGCGCGAACGCTCAAACAACCACCTTGTCTGCCCCCCAAAACGCCCAGTGGTCTCCCTACACGCCCCCTCAGGCGCCTCGGGCCCACCAGGCGATGGGACCAGAGTGCCCGCGACTGTCCCGTCCTCCCCGCCGAGAACCGGCGCGCCCCCCGAATTTGACGAAGAGGTGTGAAAGTTTTGTTTGGATTTTGCGCAAGAGATAAAACGCTGTACGCATTTATTCCGACTTGACTCCGCTGCGTGGGGAGGAAGAAAAGTAGCGGTGGCTGAGGTGAACCCGGATCGCGGAATAAAGACGGTCGTTGACAACTTAGAGGGAGGGTGGGCTGGGGAGTTGGTTCCCGCCACCCCCTCGAGTCTCCCGTGGGCAGGTGAGAATGGAGGGGGGAACATGCTCAGCTCCTCGCTGCAGCAGCCATCCTCCAGGAAACCTTATGTGCCCCCGGGACAGCCGCGGATGCCCGGCATCGGGAAGCTGCATGTCCCGCCAGCTCCCACCCCCACAAAAGAAAGCATGTGGAGGAAAAGGACCTGCGGGTGGAACTCAGAGCTGTCAGGGGTGGTCGCTGTGGGAAAGGGAATTGATTTTTTTTAAGACCTGTCCTGACAAAGTTGTACTGTTTCGCAGAAATCCTCACACGCTTTCCAGAAATCCTATGAACAAGGGCTGACGGCTGAACGCGCCCTCCCGGGGGTTGGAGCCTGGGGCGCCAGGGGCTCAGTGAGGCCACTGACAGCTTGACCTGACCGGACACAAGGGCTAGCGCGCGCGCACACACACACACACACACAAACACACACACGCACACTTTCGCTTCTAGCCCGGTTACCCGACTCACTCTCACTACCAACCACCCCCATCTTTATTGTCACTGGGGACGGGAACAGTGTTGTGGACACTTGTCCCCAGCCCGGAGAAAATGAGGATGATGTAATTAGTCATCTTCCTTCTTCCCCTTCCGCTCTCTCTGGGCCGGATAGAGTCTTGGGCCACCATATCTCCCCCTCTCCCAAGCCCAAATGGTGGCCTGAAAAAAAAGGGGGACCATTTCTCAGTTGGGACCAGGAGTCCCCAGAAAGGGTACCGAGGGTGTTTGGGAAAGTTCCCCCAGGTCAGTCTCCTAGAGCAGTGTCTCCAGACCATACAACCTAGCATCCCAGGAGCTAAGAGTGGCAGAGGGGCTTAGAAGGGGCCATAGTTACAGACTGTAGGGAAGACTTTCAGAAGATGTCAGAATTAAAGTTAGGAGTTGCTCTTCTCCGGGTGGACCTAGAAAAGCTGAAAGCTAGAGAGAGGAAGAGAGAATCAGGAGAAATAAGATGATTCTAGGGGGAAATGTAAAGAGAAAAGGAGTTAAGAGAAGGGAAAAAGAGGAAAGAGGGAGAAAGTGAAGAAAGAAGAGACAGGAAAGAAGGAAAAGAAGGAAGGAGAAGAAAGGAAGTGAATGGAGAGGAGGAAGAAAGAAAAGCAAGGGAGGAAGAGAGGAAGGCAGGAAAGGAAGGAGAAGGAAAGAAAGTTTTCAAGTGGGAGAAAAGGGTAAAAAGAACGAAAAAGAGGAGGAAGGAAAGCAAGAAAGAAGAAGAGAAAGGAAGGAGGAAGGAAAGAAATGAAAAAAGGCAAATAAAAGACAGAAAAGCGGGAAAAAAATGAAAGAAAGAAAAGACAGCCGGCCAGAAAAGAAACAGCAATCACAGAAAAACACAGATATCCAACATCACGCTGGTGAGAGCCTCTTCTGGCTTAAAACAAGATGAAAACAGTCACAGACCAGGCAGGGGAAAGTGCCGGTAAATCGTGGGCTCCTCTCAGGCAGCTCCTGGCTCTCCGGCCGCAGGCAACCAAGACCTGGCGGCCGGGGAGCGCGGAGCCCCGGAGGCGAGCAGAGCCCAGCCGCAGACGCAAGAGCGCGGCTCGACCCCGCGGCGGCCGCTGCCGCTACCGCCGCCCGGCTCTGCTGCTCGCGGCTTCGCGGCTTGCCTCCCCGGCCGCGGTCCCCCAGCGGTACCCACCTCTGCGCCGCCGTGTTGGCGTCCAGCACCCCGGCGCCCTGCATCCACGTCCGCACCGCGTTCATGCCGCTGCCCAGCGGCTCTTCCTTCATGCTGCTTCCACTCCGTTGGATGCTTTCCTGAATCCCAAACATGAAAACAACCTTTTCTTGTGGAAAATCTCCTCCCCCTTGAAAATTTGAAAAAAAAAAAAAAAAAAAAAAAAAAGCAAAGAAAACGCCAGCCAGAGATTTTTTTTTTTTTGAGTCGATGAACTCGCACTAGATCAAGGCGGGCTGGAAAGCAAATTTTTACAAAATGTAAACCTTCGCTCAAAATTGAGCGATAACCCGGGAAAAAAAGAGAGAGAGAGAGAGAAAAGGAAGGGAAAATCCAACAAAAAGACCAAAATAAAAAAAAAAATAGAGATGTGTGCTTGGCTGTTGGGGGGTTGTTTGGTTGGTTAATTTTTGGTTTGGGTGCTTTTTTTTTCTTTCTTTCTTTTTTTTTTTTTTTGTAATGATCACAGGCCGGTGAAGGGCAGGAGGGGCTGGAGTTTCCTTTTGTAGAGGTACCGTTCACTTGAAGAAGCAGGAAGAAAAAAAAAAAAAAAACCCTGATGGCAATTTAAGAAACAATAGAGTCAACTCGCGCTGCCGGCTTTGCTACTTCAAGTGTCATTTTCCACAACCAGGCAAGTTTTCTCTCTCTCTCTCTCTCTTTTTTTCCTCCTTCTCTCCCAACCAAAGATGTTTCTTTCCTTTCAGCGTGTATAGATGAGGAGGACGCTGGTTGCCGTAGACAGATACACCAAAGAGGGGGAGTGGGGTGGGGGGAAGGGGGAGGGGGTAGGGAAAGACAGAAAGAGGAAAGGAGAGGAGAGGGAGAGAGAGAGAGAGGTGGACCCTGCTAGATAGAGATTCTGTTTTCTCCTTGCTAAAATAGAAGTGATTTGCAGGCTTTCCCTATGGAATCCAGTTTGACTCTCCCCAGAGCTAAACACAAGCACACTAACCCCAAAGGGAGGAGGCGGGGCCCGCGCCACAAGGGCCCGCCCCTTATTTGCATAACGTCATCCTTCCGCCTCGCCGTAGCCAATCGCGGCGCCGGAGCCTCCGGGCTCTCATCGCAGGGCCACGCTCCCTCATTAACATCCCTCACCCGGTGGCGCAGGGGAGCCGGCCAAAGTTCTTTGCAAAGTGGCGAGCGAAGGATCGCTGAGTACCCGCGTCCGAGCTGGAAAGGAGCGGGGCTGAGCTGGGAAGTGCCGGGCAGAAGGGAGACAGAAGGAAGGGGAGGAGGATATTCTTCTCAGGGATTTGAGCTGGGGTCTGCATCCTGGCCTTTGCGGTCCGCTTAGCATCCTCCCCGCGCTCTGAGCGCGCTCGAGGCGCACAGGCTGCGCCCTCCCAGGGCCGTGTCCTGCTCCGCTGTTCTGGGACGTCGGGGGCAAAAGTGGAGGAGACGGGAGAGCTCGGGCAGAGAAAGCAGGACGCGCATCCCAGGTGCCCACCTCTTCACTTTGAGGAGGGGGTGGTGGGTTGGAAAAATGGGTGTGCGAGGTCGGCGCTGGGAGCTCGCGGAGGGCACTGCCTCCACGTTGGGAGGGAGGGGTGGACCCTGGGCCCGGGCAAGGGAAGCGCTGTGGATCCCCAGGGAGAGGTGGACCGGGCTCTGCCCTTAGTCAGGTCTCTGAAACGCTTCTCGCTGGGCCGCTTGCCTGGAGACGGCCGGCGTTAGGCACTGGCCTCACATGCTCACTTCTTTGGAGCATTCTGCGGGACAGGTAAACGGTGGAACGAATGCTCTCACTGTAGATGTGCCAGGCTGCGTTTTAAATTTTGCTGGCATTCAATCCCCCCTCTCATCCCCGCCCCCCATATAAGTTTTTTTCCTTAGTGTAACTACCAAAGCAAAAACAATCTCTGATGAGTTACTTGGTGTAGGGTTTCTCTCTTCCTTGTTCTGTTAAAATTGGGGGCTTGAACAAACCCTCCCCCAACTTCTGCCTCTGCAACCTGTCCAGAAAGAACGATCTGGGGAAGGAGGGAATGAAGGGAGGGAAGGAGGGAAGAAGGAAGGGAAGAAGAAATGGTCCCCTACCTCAGATCTTTCAACATATATGGTTGTGGCTGGCAAAGGAAATAGCTAGATGTTTCTGGGTAATGTGCCCCATCATTTTTTAGCAGGTTGTAACCTCTAATAAGCACATGGTGAACTTCTGTTTCATTGCTCTCAAAGGAACGCCCTGACTGGAGCCAAATCTGCTAAAGGCTCCTTCGGGGAAATTCTCTGCCAGAAATCCAGGTCCCCTTTCTGCCAGCCTTTCTTGGCCCTTTGATTTAGGAAGCTCATGGGGTCAGTGATGGAAAAGTACACATGCCCATGTTGAATGGAATGGAGACAGGCAGAAGTTATGCTTTGTGCTCTTGACAGAGCAGAAAAACGAGAGCTACTTTCAAACTAGTTGAAAGACTATTTCAGGCCTGAGGATACATGGCCACTGTCTTCAACACTGCTTTATCTCTTGTACACAAAGCCTGCCCAGTCTCATACCACTTAATTTGGACCACTTAATGTGCTGAGCTTTCTCCCTGGTACCATAACTAATGCCACTTCCTCCAAGATGCTCTTGAAGAGATCCGTTTGACCCAGCAGGATCCTCACAACTTCTACCAGAGTTCCTGGCATACAATAGATGTTCATGAAGGGTATGTTGGTGGAAACACTGGAAGGATTATAGATCTGTGAAGAGGCAAAATGGAAGGCTGGATACCCATCTCTACAGTATTTAACTGTATAATTGAAACTTGGACTGCTGAAAACTTCTCAAAACTCCAAGTTTAGGCCCAAAGGGTGTCCAGAGCCAACCCTTTCCCCTTCCTGGACTTCTCTTCCTCCTCTGCCTCCTTTCCTCCCCTGCCTTCTCTGAAAGGATCCTTCAAAGAAGGGGACCAGGATGCAGAGGCCACCCTCCTACCCAAGGGTCCCAGATAACACTGGCAAAAGACAAAGACCTCCCTCTCTTTAACTTCCTGAATTTCCATTTTACGCTGCAGTAAACGGTGTTTGGGACTCCAAGTGGAGTCTGGTGAGGTCCAAACCCCAGTAATGAGGAACACACAATGAGGGGTCAGATCACTGCCAAAGGTGACAGAGAAAGGAGAGACACAGCCACTCTGAGGACCAGGATCAGTGAGAGGAACACAACAGATGGATTTCTAGGGGGGGTCAGGCAGATCTAGACACACTCTGCAAATGATGTGTTTGTGAAGGGGCCTGAAGCTGCCTCATCCAAAAGAGAAACTGGCCCAGAGAAATTCAGGCAGCCCAGCTCCTACCTGAGAGCCAAGAATCTCCAGGAACTACAAAAGAGGAAGACAACCTCCACATCTACCAGGCCTTGGGAGGAAAAGAATACTAATAAAAGCAGACAGGAAACTTGATATGACCAAGTCCATTTGTGCACAGGGAGCAGAGATTTCACCTGGGGTGGTGAGTGTGTTTTATTTTAATCAAGCAGAGTGAATCTGGAGCTTTCCTTCTGAGTGTGCTTGTGCTTTCTCACTCAGTAATAAATGTTTAAGTAGGAAGGAAGCTAAAGAGAAGGTGGAAAAGAGACAAAGAGAGTGATAGAAAACTGGGAATGACACCCAGGCCAGCAGACTGGTAGCTTTTTGTAGATTTTCTGTGGTGAATACTGAACTAGCCACTGGCAAGTTTAAACTTTGAAAAATCTCGTAAACACTTTTCAGTCTTCCCTCATGTAAGGTTTGCACCACCTCCAAAAAGCAAAACATGTGTGTATAGGGGTAACACACATATAGAAGTATATGTACTGAGGCCGTCTTCATCCTTTTTATATTGTAGTCACATCTCCAGTGGAGAGAAGAGACAAACTTGTGTGAATAGCATTGCCAGGCTTTATAGTATATTTGTGGTATGACTTTAGGGTAATTTATAAGGCCAACCCCCAAACCCAGCTTATCAGCTTAATCAAAAGGGGGAAGGAGAAGTTTTGTTAGAAATGCAGTTTTCCAGGCCATGTCCAGACCAACAGAATTAGGCAGAAAGAAAGTGAGGGGTGAAGAAAATGTACATGAGGAAGATATACAGCAGATCGACTTTATATGTGGAAGGAGCAGTTGGCAAGGTTGGATATTTCCTCTGGAGTGATGAGTCCCTTAGAGTTTCTTCCAAGGGATGGTTGGGTGGCAGAGGTCTACATCCTCCCTCTCAGGTGCTCCAAACAGTGAACAAGGCTGCTCAGCCCCCAGGCTCTCCCTGGGCTGGGGGCAACTCAGACCCAGTGAGCAAGCTCCCCTCCCCACCCCAAACTTTGATGCCTTCTCGCTCTTGGCTACCCCAGACATTTCCGGCACAGAGAGATCAATTCCATTTCCAAAGGAGCATCAGTTGCCGCAGTAACTTCTGGGGAGTGCAAATAGAAACACACCCACTCCCCAAAAGGGCAGAGATAAGATAAACACAGCCCCAAACTAGGACTTGGGGGGCATCACTGGAAAAGAGGGAACCTTCTCTGCTCGTCTGCCCCCAGGAGGCCAGACTTGGGACCTGTCACTTTGAAAATTCCCTCATTTCAGTCCCCCTTATGAAGATGCACGCCCGGAAGGGCAGCCTGTCAGGGTAATGCCCCCTGCCTTTTGCTGCTAGCTTGATCCCACTCAGAGTGAACCGGGTGGGGGGCGGGGGGGAGAAGATGCCTCTTTAAATGCTGAGAAAGATGGGGCAATGAAGGTCAAAGGTACCAAGTCCTGCCGCATGCAGCGGGCCCCAAAGGTGGTCCACCCTCACCCTGGAGTCTCTGGCAGGGGCGTGCAGAGGCCAAGGCTCCGCCGAAAGAGGAGAGGGTTGGGAGTAAGGAGGAGCCCGGGACCCTGGGAAAGTGAGGACCTGAGCGGTGCGCGACTCCGCTGCAGCCCCAGAGCCGCACCCAGAAGCCTGCAGGGTCGATCACGGTTGCCTTGAGCAAAAACCTGACCCTGCCCTCCTAAAGACCTTTACCCGCTGTCCTCGGGGAATACGCTGGAGTAGCAGGCAGTGGTTCCCCTGGAAATTCGTCTGTCCTTTCTCCTTGCTCTCAGTGCTCTGGCAAGCAGCAAAGAGAAGGAGCCATTTCCCCGGACCGTGAACCCTGATTCCCACCCCTAGGGCTGCAGAGAAAGCCCGGTTTGTTCACTCATTCCGGCTGACACTTCCAGACCCTGGGAGCATGCTTTGCCCCACAGCACAGACAGGGAAACTGAAGCCTACAGAGGGACAAAGTCACCTACTGAGAACTAGGAGGTAGAAATCAGGCAAATAACACCGTTGGGGCTCTGGTTTGGGAGGCTTAATCGTCCTAGGAGGGGGGCTTGAGGCAAGGGGTTCCAATAAACCTTTCCCAGGCGAGCCTGCTGACTCTCTTGGGTCCCCTGGGGCACCCCCAGATAAGAAGGGATCTCATTTGTTGAAGATTTGATGGATAGAAACTCACTGAATTCCCACAACCGACAAAGAAGGCAGGTAAAATCATCTCTATTCTACAGGTGAGAAAACTGATGCTCTGTGATTTAAATGAAACAACTTGTCCAGGGCTGCACTGCCGATAAAGCCGCCGAGCAGAAATTTCTCCAGAGCCAGTACCCTGAAAATTGGATCCGAACCACTCACCCAGCGTCCTAGTTCATCTCCAGCGTTTGCCTTGGTTCTTGCCCTCCATCGCTCAAAGATCCCTTTAGCTCTCAAGCCTGTAGGTATCCCAGACGACCAAGGAGCGTGGGCGCAAGATGTACCCTAAGGGCAGGCAGCAGAGAGTAGAGAGGAGAATAAACGGTTCTGAAATGCACTAAAACGCGGACTGTACACACATTCCCCGAGGTAGCGTCGGAGCATCTCTGGGTGGCCAGTGACAGGACGCGCTAGGGTCCTGCCGGCTCCAGCCCTGACTGTGCCACATTTGCTATGAGATCTCCAGTCAGCCGCTTCTCCCCAGCTTTAGCTGAAATTTTAGAGCTCCAGGCGCATGCAAAGTCGCCCAATTGAAATAAACTAAATACAAGATTGTGTGGGGATGCCTGGGACTCCCTTCAGAGGTCAGAAATCTGGATATCTGCGGATGTGCTTTAATGGAGGAAGGTCATATAGCCTTGGAATGACTGCAGCTAAAAGCTCAAGTTATTCTGTGCAGAGAGAATACAGTTGGCGGCACTGCCAGAAAGGTCCCAGTCCAAGGCTGTCCCAGGGCGCGACCATACCCCTCCCCTGACCCTTCCGCACAGCCCTCCAGCCCGCGGGATTGGAGTCTGATAAGGCTGATTGATTCTGGAGTCTGAATGGCCCATGTTCCCCGCTCTGAAGGAGATTCCAGGGTGGCAGAACAAGGCTGCCTGCCGAGCCGTTCGGAGAAGACAATGGCACCCCACTCCAGAACTCTTGCCTGGAAAATCCCATGGACGGAGGAGCCTGGTAGGCTGCAGTCCATGGGGTCGCTAAGAGTCGGACACGACTGAGTGACTTCACTTTCACTTTTCACTTTCATGCATTGGAGAAGGCAATGGCAATCCACTCCAGTGTTCTTGCCTGGAGAATCCCAGGGACGGGGAAGCCTGGTGTGCTGCCGTCTATGGGGTCGCACGGAGTCGGACACGACTGAAGCGATTTAGCAGCAGCAGCAGCAGCAGCCAGACTGTTTACAAATTAACATCCCTTCAGCAGTGCAAATCCGAAAAGAAAGAAACTGAGTCTTCCGAGAATTTGGAGCGGAAGGGAAGGAGGAGTAGGCCTGTTTGCTTAGAGGAAAGTAGGAGAAGGGAGGAGGAGTTTCTAGCAGACTCGCTTGAGATTCCCCAGTCACAAAAAGTTTTCGGGTGTTTTCCTTAAGGGGCAATTCACTAGATGTTTTTGCACCGTCCCACGCTTGGAGGTCTTTGTTGGATGTGTGTGATTGTGTGTGTGCAAATATGTTTGTACAAACGAAGAGTGGTTGCATATTGTGGGCCTGTGCAATAGGCGTGTGTGGCAGTGGATGACATCGTACACTTGGGCGCATGCGTGTCCATGTGCTTGAGGATTGTTGCACACAACCGTGAGTACACAAGAGGCATGTCTATAGTGTGTGCATGTGTCACGTGTAGACGTGTCTTGATTGTGAGTGTGCATGTGAAGAAATGCATGTGCGCAAAAGCATCTTGCATGTGTCTGAGCCTGGGCTCATATATTATTCGTGTGCCACGTATGCATGTGAAACCCAGCAAAGTAGTCCCCAAAAATCTCAGGTCCAATCAAAGGAAAAGTGCAGGCAGTGTCCTACGACAAGGAAAACTATTGCTTCTTTGGCCTGCAGGTACCAGGAAGCTGCCGACGGGGCGCAGGACCCGCCCAAAAGCTACAAGTTAGCCTGCAGGGAGGGTGAGGCAGGTTCCAGCCGGGGCCCACGATTTATCCGGATTGTCCAGTGATCCCTGCTGGACAGTTCTGCATTCTTAATTGATCCTCGCGGACAGTTTCTGATTATTGACGCCGTGTGTCCTAAAGGAGGCTGCTTCAGGCTATCTGCGTTAAGTATTTATTATCTTCATCAACATCATTATTTGGTGGCTGTATGTAGATGGTGCCAGATCCATAAAGATAGCCCTGCCCCGCCTCTGCAAGGCTGCCATGGGTGCGTTGTGACCCGCTGGCGCCCGAATCTTCCCTTTACGTGGAGCCACAGCGCCACCTCGCGACCACCCCAGCGTCCTTCCCACCACTGCCACCCGAGGCAGAACCTTTTCCGGTCCAGACCTCCCAAGTTACCCTACTGGTTTTCCGTTCGCTTTTCATTCCCCTTTCCCTCACTAGAACGTTACACTTCGCCAGAGCCTAGAAGTTTCCCAAACACATCTTTGCCGCAGCATCTTTATACAGCAGAATGGCTACACCCTTCTCCACCTGGAGAAGCTCCTCTCCCCTCGCAATCACCGGCTCAAATTAACCTCTTCCGCGAAAGCTTTCCAAACCCATTCAATAGGCAGTCACTCACACCGTTCCCTGACTCGCCTAATGCTCATATCACACTGGACAGGAAATATCGTTTAAATATCTCCCCTTCCTTCCTCATCAGGGAGCTCCCCAACAATGTCTATTGTTGCTTATAGCAACGACAATAACAAAAATAACAATAAAAATTAGTACATGCTGAGCACATACCATGGAGCATCTCATGCAGTGTACTGTTCTAAACACCTGACTTTCATTATCTCATTTAATCTACCCATGAAAACCGTGAAATAAGCATCAATATAATTTCCCAGTCTGCAGATGAAGCTAGAGTTCCTGTCCAGGGTCGCATTGCAGAGCCTAACCCAAGTTTTTTGGTCTAAGGCCAGAACCCACTTTTCTTAACCTCTGCGCCCTGCATATTTATTCAGTTCTATATTCGCAGGCTTTAAGACAGGGCTAGGCACAGAGTGGGCATTCATATATTCATGAATAAAGAAACCACTGCCAATTTAAATTCTTTCCTCTCCCAGAGAGTTGGATTAGAAAAACACTGCAATTATCAAACACTTTGGTTGAAATATTACCACAACGATTTATCCTCAAAGAGTATTCCCACTCCTAACTAGCTAGGCGACCTTGGTCAAGTCATTTCATCTTCAATTTGCTAATTTGTAAAAGCAAGTTTACTGTGAGGAATAAATGAGGGGAAAATGTAAAGTATTTGATACAGCCCCTTGTACTGTAGTCATTACTCAATAAAAATTTGCTATTAATATAACTAGTAATGATAGCTTAGAAAATTAAAGCATGAAACACAGAATTGATTTGCCCCTAGTCACAGAGAATTCATGGTACCTCTGTATAAAATTATCTCACTATTATATCTTCATTTCCATCTTGAACATAAAATATGTAATAAAATATGTTTGGTTTATTGTGGTTGGGGTGTTAATGTTAACCGTGCTCTGTTATAAAATTTTAAGGGGCAGGGGGGAAAGATATAATTAAACAGTAACTCAGCAGCCTTTGACTCTTACCCTTTCCTTTTGCTTTGTAGATTCTTACCAAGAAGGATTTAAAGAAAGACTATAAAAGTGCTTATTATTCTGGAAAGTACAAAACTCTTGTTTTTTAATTTAGGGGACATTCTGAGCTAGCTTTTTTCCCCTACTTGAAACACTTTGTTGCCAGTAATACACTAAAAGTTTAAAAATATGTAAGCAAATAGTTGTACCCAAATAAAAGAAACTAATGAGAGCCTTTAAACATATTCCAGACCTTCCAACATTTCCCAGAAAGTCTAAGTTTTAAAGATTCAAAATCTCTTTACAGAAGGACCTGTTAAACAATTACTCTTATTAGCAATTTAAGTGAATATGAACTTTACTGTCTGAACAGGCTCTAACTTTCCTACTGTCATATTATTTTAGAAAGACTCTATTGACTGCTATAATCATATTATAAAGAAGCAATTTCTCCTTAGAGAAATGAGTCTAATAAAATCCACACAAAGCATGGATGTGTCTCTCCATTTAGCTGGTCCACAATGCATTTCTAGAAACTTCATCCCAGCCCCACATTTAGCTTAGTTTAATTTGTACTTGTTTCTCATTCTATGCAAGAGTAATGAAGATGGACTCAGGAAATTTTACCTGCCACAAATTCATGTGCTACGAGTTTTTCTTGTGAAGCTGAGAGAGATTTTATTCCTCCAACTGATGATGTAAGACACTGACTTTTTGATAGCTGCGCTGGGTAGGGGACCTGTTTCATTTTTTTCTTTTTTTATTCCTATTATGTTAGCCATTACCGATGCTCACCAAAATTATGACTTTTCTTCTTCCAGGTGCATGGCAAGATTCAAGTATTCTGATCCTTCTGCATTTAGATGGGACCTTGTAATTTGCTTTGACAAATGAGGAATTAGCAGAAGTAGTATGTGTTATTTATAGGCAGAAGCTTTAAGCCCCAGTGTGCAATTCACCAAACCCCCTTTCCCTTGTCACAGCTGCTGGCGACCCCCAGATGGAGTTTCACTCCGCCTGCCACTCTTTGCAAAGATAATGTGGAGTGAAGAGCCCTCCAATCCACAGTGGACTTCTAACATGGATAGGAAATAATCTTTTGTCACTGTAAGTCCCAGGGATTTTTTACTGCTGCATAATTGAGCCTCTCCTGACTAGTATGCCTAGGAAGGTAAACTTATCTTTTTCTTTTTGTGGACATGAAAATTCTTCTCCTAGGATGAAAAGTAGACTTTCACATCTAATAGAATAACTAGGTAATGAAATTATTCAACCAGAAATCAGAATCTTATTTTTTTACTCAATTTATACATTTCCTGTGGATCAAAACATCATTTGGGAAACTCAGAAATGAGGAAAACAACTGAATTTTAGATATGCAGAAAAGGAATCTCAAAATCATTGTTGGACCTTCATAAGGATTTTCAGTAGATTTTTCTTCCATAATGCAATATTTAACTGCAGATATACAATGAAGGGAATTTTATAGGTTTTGATTAGCAGGGTTTTGAAGGGTTTTTATTAGCAGTTATATGAGGAACAGAGAAACATGTCTTCCTCCACTGTGTTCATCTCTATAATTTCAGGTTGAGGAAACAGCAAAAATACTTATCAACTTGTGTTTAAGAAACATGATCTAGGGCAAATCAATTAAACTTTCCAGATCTTACTTTCTTCATCTGGAAAATAAGACCATCTTTAGGATGCCATCCAGTTCTATTAAACTAGAACTCCAAGATACTTGACTGATTTCAGTTTCAAGAATCGATGCTACAGTAGCACAAGAATTTTCCTGTGTTTCTTCTATCTTCAGTACTGTTTTGTGAGACATTTGTGATTTTTCTCATACTGATCCCCAACTTAAAGCTACTGCTTCTTAAGCCAGATAGATAGTGCTTCTTCTGTTTAACTTCACATTTTTTTAATGTAGGAATCTGTTAGAAAATTGGACCATATAGATTTGGAGTCATGTAAAATACTCTGTCATTTTCTAGCCAGGAGGAAAATTTTAGTTTTTATTATTGGAGAACTATTCTTTCAAGTTTCATGTGCAGATCACCTAAGGAAATTTCCTGTTAATTTTCATGAAATTTTTGTGAGAAAATATTGACGGTGTAACAAGCGCTGTAGGGTGAAATCGTTACTATCTGTTCTTCATCCTCAGTGTGGCATGACTCATTGCCAGAAGCAATAATTACTTCCTTTGGATAACAGTTTACAATTGCCAAGGTTTCACATGAGTTATTACCTTGACTCCTCTCAACAAACCATGCAAGTGACATTTCTCCCCCATTTCACAAGGGAGGAGCTGAGGTTGAGATCTGCCCTTGCCCCGAGGCTAGTAAGAAGCCAACTTTGGCTGTAACCCAAGAGCCACAGCTGCCCATGAAATTAAGAAAACTGTCTACAACTCTACCAGGGAATAGAAAGTGTTGAAACCAGGCCACAGAGCACTCCTTTACAGAAAGATGGAGGGTGCTTTCTGTTACACACATTATTGCTGTCAGCTAATTCCTGGCTTCCCTTTCCTTTGGGCACCCCCCAAAATTACAGTCCTCTCCTTGTAGTTAAGTGTGGTCATCTGACCTCCTTGAGCCTGAGCATTTACTTAGAAGTGAGAAGACCCTCAGTAGTTGCTCCCCTCAATCAGAGGTATTACCAAGGATAGACCCATCAGTTGGTATCCTGCAGTCATGATCACAGTGAGCAGAGGTCTTTGCCAAAACCCAACAGATTTAATGTAAGCATGTGGTTTAAGCCACTGGGGATTTGGGGTTTGTTGGTTATTGCAGCTTAGCTTAGTCTGTCCTGACTGGTTCAGTTTTCTAATTCAAATATAAGTCTTTTGCAAAAAAGTAAAAAATAAACTATTTCTGTGCGGTGGCCTCTTGTAAACTTGAGTCACATACAGTTAGCCCTCTGTATCGCCACATTCTGGATCCAAGGTTGGTTGAATTCCCTGAATGTGGAACATGTGGATAGGATGGCCGAATGGACTATCATACCTTTTATAAGGGACTTGAGCATCCTAGGATTTTGTTATCTGTGGGTCATGGAACCAATCCCCCTTGGATACCGAGGGATGACTGTACACATACCTTTTAAAAAGAAAATAGACTCCTGGATTCCTCATGTTTTTATTTAATTTTACTATCTTACTTAAATATGCACAAGCATAAAACTAGAGATAAATTCTTTACGCACATGGTACAAACAACTATGAAACCAAATTACAAAAATAATGAAAAAGAAACGCACCTCAAAAGCAAGGATTTATAAAGAAACAATTTAAAAAAAAGTCTGGAAACACTGTTTTGTGGGAACTAAATTCCCACAAGATGCTTCTGAGTTCAATAAAGTAGGTTCTTTTAGGCTGGTATGTCTGTATAATTATGTCTTGTGTAATGCCTCAATTCTTCTACCATTTTTCTCTTTCAGAACCACCACCAAGCATTCCTTAATTCATGTGGTATAGGAAAAGCTTAAAGGAGTTATTTCAATATCAAATCCACTTCTGTCCCTTTCTTACCAGCTTATGACAATAAAGCATCATTGTTGGCACCCAATAAACATAAACTAAAATATGAGACTGGAAATTTTATGTCAGTACTCAGTTTTACAGAAATTACCCAGGTAAGTCTGACTGTGCTTGACTTTTTAATGTTACCATTGAATTGAAAGCCCTGAGCTTTTAAATTCCTATCAAGTCTAAGAGACTCCCCATTCTCCAAAATATCTTCTATACCACTGAACAGTACACTGAAAAATAGCTGAAGTGGTACATGTTATGTATATTCTACCACGATTTTTAAAAAGCTTTTTTCAGAGAGAATAGTACAAGTTTCAGAGCAAGATATCCTGACTCTCAAATCCCTACTCCCACTATCTTGATAACGGGGTGACCTTGAAGCAAGTTGCTTAACCTCTCTGAACCTCAGGTAGTGAAGTGAAGTCGCTCAGTCGTGTCTGACTCTTTGCGATCCCGTGGACTGTAGCCTACCAGGCTGGGTTCCTAAAACTGCATGAGGAAATACACTTTAGTACAAGCAAGAAATAACCTCTGCTTATGTCAACTCATACGGGATTTTAGGGTTGTGTTGATGTTAGCCTACTCTGACATTTTTAGTGGAGGTCATGGAGAGGATGTGACCATCTGCTGACTCTCGAGCTGAACCAGGGCATCCGACGGAGGCTCCTCACCCACTCACCGGTCCTTGAAACATTTGCCTTCCATTCTCACAGTGGGAACTGTTTTCAAGGACATGGCCTTGAGTCAGCAGTGTGTTGTTGAGACCACCTGGATGAGATAGGTGACTGAATCCCATTAAGGTTTCCACCCAAACTTTTAAGATTCCGACAGGCAGGTGCAGAGATCTGCTCATCTTGCAGCCACCCAAGACAAGACTCATATTAAGTTCTTCTGCTTATCAAACCTGCCACCTGCCAGTCTGGATTGGTCTGCCTCTTTCTTCAGTCTTGCCTTGACCCCCGTGTACAGCGGCCAGTTTCTGATTCACCCTGGAAGCTCCTTAGGTTTTGATTTTGGTTTTTTTAATTTTTGGTCACATCTCATGGCATGCAGTTCCTTAGTTCCCCAACCAGGGATCGAACTCGTGCCCCCTGCAGCGGAAGGTGGAGTCTTAACCACTGGACTGTTGGGGAAGTCCTGCTCCTGGTGTTTTATACCAACAGATATCATACCCAACCACATAAATTCCTCTTCTGCCCTACATTCCTTTGAAAACAGGGACTGTGGGTTATTCATCTGTCACAAAGACTTCCCAATACATGTTAGTGAAACAAATAAAACACCATTAAATAGAAAATCATGTGCATGGGGATTAATGGGTGCAATAGCTATGATTTTCTAACCCATCTCTGTCCCCTCTCTCCATCCCATCACCCTATTTCTAGACACATATCTGGGTTGTTTGTGCCCCATTCCAGGTAACCAGAGACAACATTTGGGAGACAGTTTGCTTGCATGAAGTAAACAGAGCTTGCTTAATTGGTTCATTTTAAGTGAACAATTTGCTCCCTCTTATAATAAATAAGCCCCTGGAACATACTGCAAAGTCAGCTTTCAGTTGTAGCTCAGCTATGATGTAATAGCACAGATAGCCTATCACGTACAGCCATGCCTATACCATCACTGCAGTTTGGTACTTTTGCCCCTAATTATAGTTGGGGAGCCTGAGATCTCAAGAGTTTTAAAAAACTTTTCCAAAATCCTATGCTGGCCACACCAGAAACCCATAGCTATGCGAGTCTCAGACTTGGTGCTGCCCCAAACTGGATTCTGAAACCTCTGGAATCTCACCCACCTTTCCTACTTGAAATGTATTTGTTGGGGAACAATTAACCTTAGGATGAGTAATTTGTCACCACTCTGTGTGAGTTTCAAATTTTCCCATTACAAGAGGAAAATGAGAAAAATATGTCCTAGATAACACAGAGAAAAATGTTTCATTGTCTTAATTGCCTTTCTATTTCAATCAAGGAAGGCATTTAATTATTTCTGAACTACATTCAAAACTCTCTCTCAAGAATATTAGTCTCCCCAGGTGAGTTAACCAAATCCGTGCAAAACATATCTGGTGTCTGAATATTAATATCAAACATTTATTGAGCACTTTTTATATATTCCAATGACTTAATTCCTTCCACTTAATGATCTCATTTTTTCCTCAGAGCAAGTCCATGAGGTGAAAACAGTCTTTATTCTTCCCTGACAAGCGGGGAAACTGAGGCAGAAAACTGAGACAGCATTTGTGTTACGTGGTGAATCAACGTTCAGTCCCAGGCCCCCACCCTTGGGCCACACTGCCCCTCCCTCAATCTGCCTCACTGACCCTGTGAGTCCCCCTCTAGATTTCAATTTCCGAGTAAATGTGCAAAAATCAGTGTGGAAGAATCAGCCATCATGATCTGCATCAGCAACTCAAGGGTCATCTGGAACTTGAGGTGGGTCATCTAGAGGACATGGAGTCAGAAAGGGCTGAGTCCGCCTGGCTTCTTGCACAAGGAAGGAAGCCCCAGCCATTTCACACCACTGCCCTGGGCCCTGGAAAGACCCTACAACCTGCATTCAGGGCCCTGATCTGATTTCATCATCGCTGCTGGAACCCGCAGGGAAAGGAAATAACTTTTCTATGATATGTACATAAAGCCATTATCATCTCACTTTTTAAAAAATGGGAAACAATCAACTCACCCTGCTGCTGTGATCAGTCTTATCTGACTCTTTGCAACCCCATGTACTGTAGCCCACCAGGCTCCTCTGTTCATGAAATTTTTCAGGCAAGAATACTGGAGCAGGTTACCATTTTCTGCTCCAAGGGCTCTTCGCAACCCAGGGATCAAACCCGTTTCTCTTGCGTCTCCTGCATGGGCAAATGGATTCTTTTAACACTGTACCATCTGGGAAGCCCAATCAACTCACTGTTTATAGTCTAAAACTGAATGGCATGAACACATATGTTGTATAAGTAAGAAAAAGAAAATATTTTTTTCCGTGATGGACTGTGCCCTTCAAAAAGTATATACTATAAAACAGAATAAAGACTGGATTTTGAAATCTGTGGGCCACATCAGTAGGCAAGTTGACACTGGCAATTTTCACAAGGATTTTAAACTTTACAATATGATAATCATAGGACAATGAGTACACTTATGTCTTCAGAACAAACGCTTTATAATTTGGGTTAATTTTTTTTTAGTCTTCACAGTAGTCTTAATTTCAATAACATGGCTATTTTTAAACATTTTAATGAAAATATTCTATTTCATTAACTTTGCATATAAGTATGTATGAGAAAACTGATATTTTTTAAATGTGAAACGGCTTGTACTCCAAATAAGAGCAATTGTTGATTTCTCAATTGTATGTCTTATCATTTGCACAGATGAATCTATTTTTTCTCCAATAGATATGTTAACACTTAAAAAGACCATATACGCTCAGCTTCTTGTATTAAGACTTGTGGAAGTCACAGACCCTTGAGACATGCAAGCAGTTGTCTAGTAAAGATTTGAACCATATTCTTGAACAGCTGGAATTAGGTAAGAAGTCTAAACAAAGTGCATTTTCCCTTGTGCTGGTCCACGGCCATGTGTATAGCACTTCCAAGCATTTAAGCACCCAAATTCCACTATGTTCTGGGGACCGCATGCCAACTTGGACACGTTTAAGGATATGAGAGACTAAAATCAACACCACTGAGCTTCCAGTTTCCCCTCACAGCAGCTACATCACTCAGATCACTCCCCGCTGCACACACATACCCTGCACACATTGGTTTCAAAACTGCCAACGTCTCCTAAAAAGGACTGAGGAGCCCAAACAGCAGTCAGGAGTCCCCAGGCCAATTTTTGGAGAAAGCAGAGAGATAAGTAGAATTTTGGAAGCACTTATGCCTGCAAGCATTTCCAGTTATTGTTGACTCAGGCTTCTGCTTACGGACTAGGTGGGGAGAGGGGCTGCAAAGGTCAGGGCACAAAGCCCACTCGAGGTGCTCACTTTAGGTTGGAGTTTCAAAAAGCTTTTTTTTTTTAAAAAGATAAAAAGCTGTATTTTCAATGTCAGAGCAAAGTTAGTGGAAACCTCTCTCTCTTTCCCCTAAACTGGGGGCCTTTGGGACCCACACTCTGCCTCAGGAAGACTGACATCCAAGAACTCACAACCTGAGTTGTCTGTTTAGTTGCTCAGTCATGTCCGACTCTTTACAACTCCGTGGACTGTAGCCTTCCAGGCTCCCATGTCCATGGAATTTTCCAGGCAAGAATACTGGAGTGGGTTGCCATTTCCTTCTCCAGGGGATCTTCCCCATCCAGAAATCATACCCATGTCTCCTGAATTGGCAGGTGTATTCTTTACCACTGAGACACCTGGGAAGCTGGCTAAGGAATCTCAAACTGTGAAAAGGGGACACCAAGTGGGGGTGACCGAACTTTCTGCTGGAGTGAACCCAAAGCTTCTCCTGGGGCAGAAGCACCTGTGCCAGGCTGTGCTTCTCCCTACCAGTAACTTTACAAAGGCAAAGGAGCCCAGCAGTCAAAGGTTAGCAGGCACAGAAAGAAGCACCACTCCACTGTGAGATCTAGAAGAAACAAAAGGAAGCAGAAAAGCAGAAATACAGCTCCGGTCTCCTCAGACACGCACTCTTCCTCAAACAGGCTAAAGCACCACCTTCGTTACCAAGCTTAAAGAAATAAATGACAAACTTGAAAATATCTGCAGAAAAGAGGCATATCATAGGAAACAGATTATGTTATAGGAAACTATCAAATTTGTCATAGTAAGCTGGAAAAAGAAATGAATAGAGCTGTTGTAAACAAATACTAAAATCACCAGTGTTAAAAATGCAGGGAATGGACACAGGCACATTCCTCTAGTGCAAATACATTTGTGCTGGAGATCCTTCCTGTCTGGAAAGAATATCCCCCAGACATTCCTCTTGGATGATTCAGGTCCTTCAATGTATTCTCAAAGGTCCCCTTCTCAATGAATCCCACACTGATCACAACAGCCATCTTCTCTCTTCCCAGACACTTAGACTCTGAATCACCTTCTTTAAAGCATTTACCAACTTCTGACATAAACATTTCTTTCAGTTACTCTGCTCATAGTATACACTCTGCTCCTTACCAGCAGATCATATGCTCCATGAAGCCAGCACTGTTTTCTTGTTTTTAGTCCACTGAGGTTTCCTAGATGCAAAAATACTATATAAAACGTCTGACACACAACAAAGATTAGCTGAATGATTGGGGTAGAGCATCTCCCTATTCTAGAGACAGTATCTTTATTCATGTAACCTTAGGCCAAATGCTGCTTTGTGGCAGCTACAGGGCAACACCCACTCACCTTGATGTCAATGCCACCAGTACTTAATGTACAGCCTTCCCCTCCCTTCACTCAGCTCTGTCCTCCCCCACCAACACTCCTGCACACTACAGAACACAATTATATTTCTCTCTTCAGAAAAGATGAGCCTAAGTTTATGGGTCCTATTTTCTAACTAACTGAGTCTCAATTAGACTCTGTCAATCCCTGAGCTTGACTAGAGCCAGCACTCAGAATACTAGAGCTGAGGGCAGAGCACGAGAGGCAAGTTTACAGAGAAGATTAAAAAAAAAAAAATCAGTGAATGAGTTTTAACAGCAGATTTGGATAAAATATAGGGAGAATTAATGAACTCATTAATTAGGTATATTTTAGTTATAAAACTACCTAGTTTTACATGTAAATTATAAGATATAAATGTATGTTAAAAATAGAATAAACTATCAAGCATGAAACTTGGAATAGAAAAAAATTTAAAAGAGAGTAAGACACAAGGAGGGTATATATAGTGAGAGAGCTAACATGCATCTGATTGAGTCCTAGAAAGAGTGGATGAGGCAGAAGTGGTTGAGAAGAAAACGGCTGAGAATTTTCCAGAGCTGAAGAAACACATTCATCGATGGATCAAAGAGATCTAAGAAACCCCATGCAAATAAATAAAAATAAATCTGCTAACAAAGTAGATCCTAAAAGTTATCACAAGGTGAAAAAACCTGTCACTGTTTGAAGTGATGGACTAAACATTATGGTAATCATTTTGCATCATACATGAATGTCAGGTCGTTATGCTGTATGTCAAACAGATCTCAATAAAATTGAAGAAATAAATGAAACAAAAATTTGCAACTAGATTCACGGCAGTAAGATTACAAAACATAACAAAGGTAAAGAGAAAAATTCTAAGAGTGAAGAAGACCTTCAAAGACTGGCAGACTGACCTCCAACCAACAGTCAACTGTTTTTAGTAATGAAGGAAGGCATTTTTCTGTTTTTCTTTTACTTATTTCACTAAGCATAATACTCTCTAGGTCCATCTGTGTTGCTGCAAATGCTAAATTTTCATTTTTTATAGCTAAGTAATATTCCATTGTATATATACATACCACATCTTCTTGATCCATTCATCTGTTGATGGACACTTTCATATCTTGACTAATGTAAACAATGCTGAAGATTGGGATGCATGTATCTTTTTGAATTAGTGTTTTCATTTGCTTTGGATATATACCCAGCAGTGGAATTGCTGGGTCACATGGTAGTTCGATTTCGAGTTTTTTGAGGAACCTCCATACTGTTTTCCATAGTAACTTCACCAATTTAGAATCCCACCAAGGGTGTACTAGGGTTCCTTTTGGTCCACATCCTTGTCAACATGTGGAACCTAAAAAATAAAACAAATCAATGTATATAACAAAACAGAAGCAGACTGATAGATACAGAGCAAACTAGTGGGTACCCATGGGAAGAAGGAAAGGGAGAGCGGAGAGTCAGGCGTAGGATGAAGACAAGTTATCATATATAAAGTAAACAACAAGGATATATTTCACAGCACAGGCAAATACAGCCACTATTTTGTAATGACTTTAACTGGAGTATGATCTACAGAAGTACTGAGTCACTACGTGGTTGCTGGGCTGCAAGCGGCAGGCATGCAAGGCCCGTACTTGCCCAGGTCTGAGATGGAAGAAAGAGCTAGGAGACCACGAGAGAGACATAAATGATTTATTAAATAGGGCAGGGGTCCCCAAATCCGAAGCCGAGGACTCACAGGAACCAGGCCGAACAGCAAAAGGTAAGCCGCTCCCCATCCCCCCGACTCCTCTCCACCATCCCCGCCCTCCCACCCCGGTCCATGGAAAAACTGTGTTCCAGGAAATCAGTCCCAGGTGCCGAAAAGGTTGGGGACCACTGAGATAGAGGATCTTACGCATCCAAAGCAAAAGGGTCGTGGAGCCACACCGCATCACATAATGGCAGACAGCAGGCTTAACACAGGAACAAGCTTCACTACGCAGGAGAGAATGAGGCTGCCATTTGCAGGGGGAAGTGACGTCAGGCTGGTTCATCGGTTACCGAAGAAACCAGCAGCTGGGTTACATCCGTTTTAGCCCCTCAGATTAACGATTGCCAGGCTGCGCTTCCCTTTCATAAGCTGGCAGGTGGAACCGTTTTGGCTTAAGGGTTAGAACAGTCACTAGCTGGAGCTGGGGGCAATATATAAACTAACGTAGTACATTGTAAATCAACTAGTTCAATGGACATGCTGCTGCTGCTGCTAAACTGCTTCAGTCGTGTCCGACTCTGTGCGACCCCATAGACGGCAGCCCAGCAGGCTCCTCCATCCCTGGGATTCTCCAGGCAAGAACACTGGAGTGGATTGCCATTTCCTTCTCCAATGCATGAAAGTGAAAAATGAAAGTGAAGTCATTCAGTCGTGTCCGACTCTTCGTGACCCCATGGACTGCAGCCTACCAGGCTCCTCCGTCCATGGGATTCTCCAGGCAAGAGTACTGGAGTGGGGTGCCATTGCCTTCTCTGCAATGGACATGAACTTGGGCAAATTCTTGGATATGGTGAGGGACAGGGAAGCCTGGCCTGCTGCAGTCCATGTAGTCTTGAAAAGTGGGATACGACTTGGCGACTCAACAGAAACAAATCAACTACACATCAGTTAAAATTTTAATTATTTTTTTAAAAAACAATGGACTGACATCTTCAAAGTATCAAAAGGAAATAACTGTCACCATAAAAATTATACTAATACACCCTGTGAAAGACAATTTAAACCTGAATTTTTCACCATCAGATTCTCTCCATAGGAGCTCTGTTGATATGCTTCAGGCAGAAAGACAGCGATATTAAAAAAAAAAAAATTGATCCAAGATGCAAGAGAGCTTGTGGAACCAATAAAGTAGAGAATGTGGTTAAATAAGTACCAGCTGTATAAAATGGTAATGAAAATTTCTAGTAGGGGTAAAACAAGATTGGCAAAGTATTAGACAACGAAAGCGTAAGACTTGGAGGTGGGGAAATGAAGAGATGCTAAAAAGGTCCTTGTTGGTAGTTTTTTATGTTCATTATCTGTCCAAGAAAAGGTAATGTTTCTGATGACTTCTAGACCTGGGTAGGATAATTATGCAGTTTGTAATTTCTAAGGTGTATTAGGTTCGTAGGACTGACATAACAAACCACCACAAACTGAGTGACTTAAAACAATAGAGATTGGTCTTCTCACAGTTCTGAAGCATGCGTGCTGTGCTAAGTCTCTTCAATCGTGTCTGACTCTTTGTGACCCTATGGACTGTAGCCCTCCAGGCTCCTCTGTCCATGGAATTTCCCAGCAAGAATACTGGAGTGGGTTGCCATGCCCTCCCCCAGGGATCTTCCTGGCACAGGGATTGAACCCACATCTCTTACAACTCCTGCAATAGCAAGCGAGTTCCTCACCACTAGCGCCACCTGGAAAGTTGCACTAAAGGGTAGAAATACAAAATGAAGGTGATGGCAGGCCCAATGTCTCTCTGAAGACTCTAGGGAAGAATCCATCTTTTCATAGCCCAGGCTTCACAGAGCCATCTTCCTCCTATGTGTCCTTGTCATCTTTTTTGTTTGTTTGTCACTTTATCTTTTGGCTTCACCACGAGGTATGTGGGATCTTAGTTTCCCGACTAGGAATCAAACCTGTGCCCCCTGCATTGGCAGGGCAGAGTGTTAACCACTGGACAGCCAGGGAAGTCCCTGTCATCTCTTTTTATAACACTGATCATATTGAAGTAGGGTCCACCCTGATGACCTCACCTTAATTTGATTACATCTTCAATACCCTATTTCCAAATTAGGTCCCATTCATAAGTATCAATAGCTATGACTTCAATAAATCCTTTGGAGGTGGGGCAGGGACACAATTCAACCCTGAAATAATGTAAGAACAAGCATTGTAAAACTAGGGTGTTACTTCCAAACTAGTAGAAGAAGTGAACTGGATAATTATGAATACTCAAAATTAAAAATAATATTGACACCAAAACCTAACAAGAACAGGACCATTGCAGGCTAATCTTATTAATGAAGACAGATTTTTTTATTTTTTAAAAATATTAATAAATTGAATTTACAATATATACAAAGATTTTAAGGTTGATGCAGCATAATAAGGGGCTTCTCTGGTGACTCGGAATGTAAAGAATCTGCCTGCAACACAGGAGACCTGGGTTGCATCCCTGGGTTGAGATGATCCCTGGGTTGGAGGAGGGCATGGCAACCCACTCCAATATTCTTGCCTGGACAATCCCATGGATGGAGAAGCCTCGCGGGCTATAGTCCATGGGGTCACAAAGAGTTGGACATGACCAAGTACTCACACATGCAGCATAATAAAAATGAAGTAATATAATTCACCTCATTAATAGATTAAAAAAGAAAAATCATATTCTCATCATATACCAGAGAAAGTAGCATTTGATACAGATAATTAATAGCACCTACCTCCCAGAGTTATAGTGATGATAAAATGAATCTATATCAAGAAATTTTATGGTGCCTGGCACATAGCCAACATTCAATAGATACCTATTACTAGTATTTATAAACTTTAACTGCATTTCACACACATACACAGAAGATATTCAAATAACCAACACATAGGCAAGAAGGTACTCACCTTTATTAGGATTCAGGCAAATACAAAATAAAACCCAAATAAGATATCACTATACCCATCAAATAGGCAGAAGTCTAAAAGTCTGACAATACTGAGTGCTGCTTAATATATATAGGAGCTTTCACATACTGCTAATGATTACAACCACCTTGGAAAGCAGTCTGGCATTATCTACAAAATCTTTTACTCTGTAATCCAGAAATTCCACTGCTAGGTATATACTCTGCAGAAGTGCACGTTAAATCAACCCAACACTTCAGTTATAAATCCCACTTGGTCATAGTATACAAAAGTGAAAGTGTTACTACAGCCACTATGGAAAACAGTATGGAAGTTTCTTAAAAACTAAAAATAGAACTACCATATGGCCCAGCAATCCCTTTCCTGGGCCCATACCTGGAGAAAACTATAATTCAAAAGATATATGCACCCCAATATTCATTACACACTATTTACAGTAGCCAAGATGTGGAAGCAACCTAAATGTCCATCCATGAGAAATGGATAAAGAAGATGTGGTGCATGTACACAATGTAATATTACTCAGCCGTAAAAAGAATAAAATAATGCCATTTGCAGCAACATGGATGGACCTAGAGATCGTCATACTGAGTAAAATAAGTCACAGACAAATATCATGTGTTATTACTTAAATGTGAAATCTAAAAAAAGGTGAGATATAAATGAACTTATTTACAGAAGTAGAGTCATTAATGTAGGAAGTAAACTTATGATTACTAGGGGGATGGAGGGGGGATAAATTGGGAGATTGGGACTGACACATACATACTACTATACATAAAATAGATAATTAATAAGAACCTACGGTGTCATACAGGGAGCTCTACTCAATAGTCTGTAATGACATATATGGGAAAATAATCTAAAAAAGAGTAAATATATGTATATGTATAACTAATATACTTTTCTGTACACTCAAACCTAACACAACATTGTAAATTAACAATACTCTGATAAAAGTACATATGTATGTCAAAACCTATCCAGTACTACACTTTAAAGATATAGAGTTTATTACACATAAATTATACCTTGATGAAGATTTTTTAAATAGTTCAAGATAGAAAAAAATCTACCTGCCCCACTCTTTTGAGAGAATAGGTTTGGTAACCCTATATTAACTCAAAGAACCTCATCAAGAGGTACATGAAGAGCCATCACAGCCCATGTCACCAGAAGTGATTGTTGCTCTCTTACGAGGTTAGTGAACACAGGTTTTTTGGGCATTCCTCCTTCCTAACAGAACAGCCTCTGATTTTCCTGGAGGTGAATTATCTCTTTCCTGTTGTGATACCCTTGACTTAACAGTGACTCTGAACACAGGAATTCCCTAACAGTCCAGTAGTTAGGACTCTGAGCTTCCATTGCAGGAAGCCCAGGTTCAGTCCCTGGTCAGGGAATTAAGTTCCCACAAACTTCACGGCATGGCCAAAAAAAGCCAACCTTGAACAAAAGGTGGTCACATCGTGACCTGAGATGAGCCCAGTGAACCCTGTCCCCCAGGACCCCCTTCTCTGTGGGGTACAGGGTTGGAGTCTGGGAGACGATGCAAAGCTGACTCCCCTTAGCTGTTGTTTCAGTGGCATCCTTATCATTTCTGTGTAGAAGGGATGGGAGTGGTAATCTGGTGGAGGGTAGGATTTGGGGGATAACTTTGATCTACTTTTACATAGCATTTTGAATAAACATAAGGAATCTCAAGTGCCCTGACCAAGAACTGGGGTGGAGAACAGTTTAAAGCTCCCCCGAACAAAGGAGTCACCACCAACTCCTAAAGACACTCCCAACCAACACCTGGTACCTAGATTCCCCAGTGTCAGTATGGTTTCTGAGCCACCCTTTATTAATACAATAAACACCCTTTTTGGTGTAACTTGCCCCAAATTGGTTTCTACTATTCGAGCTACAGAAGGCTGATATGGTGAGAACCTGGGCACCAGATGGGATAAATAGATCTTTAAAGCCTCTTTTGATGCTGTGGTCCTAAGATAAGCACAAACATAATTAGACCTCTCTCATAGGAATCAATAGTTATAGATGTGCTGGGAAGACAATACTTAGCTAAGTATCTCAAACAGACATGCTGGCTCTAGACACTTTAAAACAATGAACTAAAGTATAATTTGTAGCTCTAAGGACACACTGGGGAGATAGTTCCAGAAATGGGCTCAAAGTACACTTACTAGTGATCTTCAAAACCTTGGAAGGAGATTCTGCCAGAATACCATCATCCATTAAGACTGATGTCAACACAGAATAAAACAATTGAGTGAATGCTGGAGAAGGAAGCTGGGGGCAGGAATCTGTAAACATCAAGAGGATAATGGAATCATAAGTGTTCATCAGCATCAGAAACAAATGAGGTTAAGGGAAACCTGAATAATTCCTTAGCAAGTCTCAAGTAGGTCTCTCACTGGAAGAAATCATTCTTTGTATATCTCGTGATATCTTTAATATCTACTCATCTGGGTTTGACTCTCAGCAGAGTTACAGTGATGAACACTGAGAAAAGAGAAAAACAGGTGCTTCACACTCTGAATTGGGGTGGGTGGTAAGAACATAGTTTTACAGAATTTGGTATAGAAGAAAGTTTCTATTGATTCAAAATCAACCTTTTATGAAAACTTCTTCTGAAAAGGTCTCTATCTAGATTTTCTTTTTTTTACAGATAGAAACAGTGTTTTGTGCAAGAGAAAAAGCATTCTGTTTTGGTGAACATAGAAACTGAATTCTCAGATTTGGGGCTTCTAATGGCAAATTAAATCTATCTCACCAAGAAAAGAAAATGAGAAAAAAAAATATACTGTGGGAAATAACTTATGTGTTGATCTTTTTGAATCTCCCGATTTCTTTACCTTGTAATGGTTTTCCTTAATGGCAACACAGGTTTAAGAAAATAAAACACATCTGATAGAAAGTCTTTGTCTTCCCCCTTTTAAATTATTTAGTAACGTTGGGTAGCTAAGAAATTGTCTCTGCTCCTACAAAAAACCCCTATGCTAATTGTGGCCAGAAAAATCAGTAATTATAACAGATTATACAAAGCAGGAACGGCTACACTAACGTTAGGGAGTAAAGGGTGCAATTATGTGGCTCAGCCTTAGACATCTTCACTCTGAATCTCTGTGAAGAATGAAGAAAAAAAAGCTCCACACCAAAATTGAAGGGGACCAGTTTTCTGATTGTGTCCTAGGGGATTTGGATAAAGCTCAAGCAATTTGAAGCATACCCTCAGGTTGTACTCAGCAGAATTCCTGACCTTTGCCACATTCTATCTATCATAAGCCTTTATCAGGAGAAGATGCCAAATCACAAGCCATTTGGTGGCATATAATTGCTTCGACATTGACAGCAGAAGGGTATATATCATCTCCTATGTTAAAAGGGGAGTGAGTGTTTTACATGGAAGAAGACTGAATATAAAAGCAAATTTAAATAAACAGGAAAGAAAAGCTAAACCAATACTAAACTGAAAGGGATATCAAAATAAAATGAAAGCTTAAATATGGACTGAAGAAAACAATTAATAATGTATGATTTCTAATAGTACTTTCCAATCTATTAGAAATGTTGAAAAAGCAAGAATTAAGAAAGAAGCGGAAGAAGGAAGGAAGAAAGGAGGAATAGGGAAAATAATATGACTTAGAAAAGCTTATGAGAGCATGGAACTGATTTTATATATGTGAAGCTTTGTGGTTGGTTTTGTGAATACAGAATTAAATAATACTAAACTGTGCAGAGAGAAAGGTCTTCTAAGTCTCTATTTTTTCACTTATATCACGAGGAACATCTCTGGATAGTCTGTCTTCATCTTTAACACCTTCAAACCTTCTTTGAAGAGGAAAAACAGAACAGGCCACAGACTGAGCCTTTGGTTGATGACAGCATCCAGCTCAAATTTAATTACATTATGTTATTTTTAGTGTATTTATTTTTGTGGTTACCCTCTATTTATGGCAAGTGAACTGGTTTCCATTTGTGATCGGCCTGTAATTGTTTTTCTTTATAAAAACAGAGTCAGCTTAAAGACAAACATCAGACGGATGAGAGTACAAGGTGAAGAAAAGAAAACCAGTGTGGGTCCAGGGTGGGTTAGGCAAAAACCTTGTAAGAGGCACTGAAGTGATTTTAGTTAAGAAAATATTAATGTAAAATCATAGACTGTCAGAGCTAGAGGAGGCTAAGAGCAGACAATCTGAATCCCCTCTCCTTGTAAAAGCCCCAAAGCCAGGGCAGGAATAGCCACAGAATGGACAGTACGGCCTGTAACAGCAAAGATGATCTTTAATCTAAGCTTGCTACCTCCTCCTCCAGTGCTATACTACTATTTAACTTGTAGGCCTCTCCAAAGCTAAAGTGTTGGAACTGGCTAAGTGTGTCTCGTCCACAAGGATATCAGAATACGGAAGCAGGCGACAAAGGAATTTATATTCTTTCTTAACACGGATAAAACTTGTGCAACTTGAAGAACCACAGTGGCATCTAGTGGTGCTCATTAATAATGCAACTTTCGATGCAATTCTCGGTTTAAGCAAGCTGGTCATTAAAAAGCAAATATTATTTTGTAGAATATTCCTCCTTTGGGATTTGTCTGCTTTCTCATAAGTAGAATTAATTTTTAACGGGAATATCGCATACATGAAGTTGTGCCTTCCTTAATGCATCATTCTGAGAGACACATGGAGATGGTTTGTTCCATCATTAGTGAATATTAACTTTGACAACTTGGTTTACCCACTGGAAAGCTACTGTCTGTTCCTTTCTAATTAATAAATGATTTATGAAGTGATATTTTGAGGCTATATAAATATCTTTTTCCTTTTCAAACTTTAATCCACTAGTTTTAGTATTCATTGGTGATTCTCGCCTGAATCCGTTACTACTCATAAGGGTTGCAAAATGGTAATCTCATAATTCTGTTATTCCTTCTTACATTTGTTTCAGTTATTATTTTACTGAAAGAAATTATTTTCCTATTTGCTTATTTATTTATGTTTATATTTATTTCTTAGTATGGACTCATGAGTTCTTACATCATCTATCATCTATACAATAGGTTATATGTATAGATATCCAATATGGCTACCATACTGGACAGCGCAGACACAAAAAATTTCATTAGGTTCCCAACTAACTATACTCTCTCTTGCCTCTGGGACTTTGCCCTTATTGTTGCCTCTCATGCGAAGACCAATTCCCAATAGACTATAGATTATGAAAGAATTCATGAGTATGTTCATGTATGCATTATATGTGCTAAGTTGCTATAGTCGTGCCTGACTCTTTGCAAAACTATGGTCTGTAGCCTGCCAGGTTCCTCTGTCCTTGGGATTCTCCAGGCAAGAATACTGGAGTGGGTTGCCATGCCCTCTTCCAGGGAATCTTCCTGACCCAGGAATCAAACCCGTGTCTCTCATGTCTCCTGCACTGGCAGGCAGGTTCTTTACCACTAGCACCACCTGAGAAGCCCATGCATTGTATGAATGGTATACATATTATATATGTCAGATATGTTGTAGATTATATATTCATGTATCTATTGTAAATCATAGCGTTTACTATACATAATCTATAATCTATTGCTATTGTTATTTATTTCTCTTCAAAAATACAAACGTCATAAAAGTCAAAAAAGTATAAGAAACTGCTGCAAATTAAGGAGACTGAACAGCTATGATGGCTCAATGCAAAGTCCAATTCCAGATGCAGTTCATCTATAAAAGACATTTTGGGATAATTGATTAAATTTGAATAATCTTATAAATCACTTAGTGTGGATTAAATAATGATACTATAACTGTGTTAAATTCTGTCTTGATCATTTTACTGTGACTATGTGAGAAAACATCCTTGTCTTAGGAAATACACTTTAAAATATTTAGGGGTAAGTCAGCATTATATCTGCAGCTTATTTTCAAGTGGTTCAAAAAATCATAATACATGTGCATTGAGAAAGAAAATGATAAACAAATGTGGCAAAGTGTGAACAATTGGTGAATCTCATTGAAGGGTACACAGAGATTTTTTGTACTATTCTAGCAACTTTACTGTAAGTCTAAAATTTTTGTCAAAATAGTAATGACGAAAAGGATAAAATAAGGTTTTAAGGAAGTTTTTTAAATGTTTTATTTATTTGTTTTTGGCTATGCTTGGGTCCTCATTGCTGTGCAGGCTTTTTCTGTAGTTGTGGCAAGCAGGAACTTTGTTGCAACATGTGGGCTTCTCATTGAGATGGCTTCTCTTGTTGTGGAGATACTCTAAGTGGGCATGCAGGCTTCAGTAATTTCCATGAGTGGACTCCAGCAGCTGCGGTTCCTGGGCTCTAGGGCATAGGCTCAGTAGTTACGGTGCATGGGCTTAGTTGCTTCCCAGCATGTGGGATCTTCCCCGACCAGGGATCAAACCCATGTCTCCTGCATTGGCAGGTGGATTCTTTACCGCTGAGCCACCAGGGAAGCCCTTAAGGAATTTTCGTGTCTTGTTTATTAATAAATGAACAAAAAAAAGAGAGCAAAGTAAACACAAATTTGCACTACAGGCTTGAAAATTTCAAAGTCTCAGTCTTCTTTCCACTGCTGCTTACAGTTGAGTTAAACAACTGCTTTTTCCATTAGGGAATTATCTTGCCAGTCAAGGAAATCTATTATAAATTACTAGTTTAAATTCTCCAGATGTCTGAAGAATCCCTCAAAAACACACATATTTATAAAAGCTCATACACTTAATATCATCATGTAAAAAAGATTTTTATCCAGATTTTATCCAACCAACCAGCTGTGATTACTCTTAATTTGGAATAGAAGAAGTTGGCTATGAAAAAAATTGCTCTGAAATATAAATATCCCCATCTTAAAAGAAACAGAAAATGAATACTGGTGAGGATACAGTCATAGAGAGTGACTTACTGGGTTTGGGGGGAAGTTGATGTGAACATTGTATAGAAAGAAAAATAAAAATAAAAAAATAATTTTGGGCTTTGTAACTAAACAGCCATGGGTTAGAACTGCAGTTCTAGAACCTACTAGCTGTGTGGTAAGATAGGATAATGTTTGGGACTGTGTTTCTACAGCACCTTACACAGAACTGAGAAAATATCAGTTGTCCAGAATAAAGGACACAGGTCGTGTTTGATGGAGATCTTCTGTAAGCTTCTGAATAAATGAAACCTCCAAAGCACCCAACACAGAGAAGTGTCCAGAAAGTAGGCCTTGAGATGTCTTCCTTATCACCTCCACTGATTTTAAGGATAAGAATAAAAAATTCTAAAAGCATGTGTCTGTGTACAGGCATGCACCATAATGTAATAGTTAAGCAGATTCTGAAGCCAGCTGCCTGGGTTGAAATACTTACCACTTTGAACTCTGAGCAGATAACTGGACTCCTCTGTGCCTCAGTTTCATCATCTGGAAAATGGGGATGATAGTACCTACCTCAACAGATGGGTGTAAGGAGTTAAGGAGTTTGTTTCATGTAAAAGGATTAAAAGGGAATCTTACACAGGCCAAGATTTAGCCATTATTTTGTTGGAGAATATGAGAAAAAAGGATGTAGTGCTACTTAGGGATAAACGTGCCAGATATTTAGAAAACATGGACCATGAGCTCAGTTAAATAGAAAGCAGGTATTCTTAATGCCTTGGGTGACAAACCTTAAGGGGAAAGAGAGGGGATTCAGTTCCCTCGTTCTCAGAACCTATATAAGTCTCTTTAGATCCAAGGCAGGTGGGAAGCTGCTGTATAACACAGGGAGCTCAACTCGGTGCTCTGTGATGACCTAGAAGGGGTGAGATAGGAGAAGAGTGGGAGGGAGGCTCACGAGGGAAGGGATATATGTATACTTATAGCTGATTCACACTGTTGTACAGCAGAAACCAACACAACATATAAAGCCTTATCTTCCAATTAAAAATAAATTTAAATAAATAACTACAAGGCAGTAGCCACTAAAAGGATTGGGTGGTTCAGGGAAGTGATTGTGCACACACGGATCTCCTTACCCCTATGCTGGGCATGGTTAGCAGGGGACTGTCAAAGTCTACCTCCTACAATGTCCATGGCGTGTTATCAATTGTGCCTCCACATTGGATTCTAAAGACATCACACAGCACCTGAGCCCCCTGAACACTCCCCACTTCTGTCTTCAGAGTATAAAGTAAAATGTGTACATCTAACAAAGCAAAATGTTATCTTGTGTTTTCAAACTTTGTGGCCTAGGAAGTGTCTGTTCCATATTTCAGTAAAAGGACTCTTAACTTTACCATCTGTGTGAACCACTGGGTAAGCCCCAAATAACACTGCTTTCTGTCTTTTTATGTACAAATATCTTCTTGCCAAATGACCAAGTGTCCTTTGGCTGTTGTTTCCCACCCTAGACACAAATGCATTTCTTAGGTATCATCTCTTTGAGCTATTACTTGCTTTTTTTTTTTTCTTAAATGTGAAAGAAATGACAAAACCTAAACCCCTAAGGGCCTACCTGGTAAAGGCTGGCTGCGGTATGAGATACAGACTGAAAGTTTTAAATGTTCTTATGATACAAAGTAACTCAGCTAAGTGGCTTCCTTCCCCTCTCTTGTATTTGAGAAGTGCAAAACATTTGGTTTTTACAAAGGTAAAACACTGTGCTTCATTAAGGGAGGAGTTTCAAGGCAAAAGGGAAGGCTTTGGAAAAGATTTATTAAACAACTGGAGAGAGGATGGGAATTTATAACGGTTACACCTATCTATCCTTCATGTGTTGTCCCTCCGAGCGATGGAATACTTATCTTGGGAAGGAAGCGGTTTTATTTCAAATCTAAACCCAGAGTTGACTCTCAATCTCAAATATTTCCCATTTGTTCTTATAAACAGTGTGATCACAGGGTCTGCATGATTTGTGGTTCTAACTACATGGACGGCATTTTCCGAATAACTGGTACAAGGACATTTTATAGCTAGCAGCTTCCAACTTTCATGTCTTGACGAACTATGGCTTGCCATGTGTTAAGATTTATTCTGGGACTTCCCTGGTGGACCAGTGGTTAAGAATCTGCCTGCCAATACAGGGGACATGGGTTCACTCCAGGTCGATCCCTGGTCCCACACGCCTCTGGGCAGCTAAGCCCATGTGCCGTAGATACTGAAGCTGCGCTCTAGAGCCCAGGAGCTACAGCTACTGAGCCCACACACCCTAGAGCCCATACTGTACAAGAGAAACCGCTGCAATGAGAAGCCCGCACACTGCAACTGGAGAGAAACCGTGCTCGCGGCAACTGGAGAAAGCCCGCACAAAGGCACAGAGCAGCCAGAAATAAATAAACTTCAAAAATCTTTATAATTTAAAAGACTTATCCTGCACCCCAACTTTTATTTATTCATTCTTTTCCCTTTTAAAGCAATTCACCAAAATTTTGATGTCACATTGATGTTTTGTAAATTGTATCATACCCCCAAAGTTCTCACTCTTTCATCTTTTCATCAAAGTTTACATATACCACCTTCAAATGTAATGAAACAACTCTTATGAATGCAACATAACAGATATGGATATTTGGATATTGTTTTGAGGTGAGCAGGTATAATAGGAAGAGCCCCAGACTGGAATTCAAGAGATCCAAACACTACTCCCGGCTTTGCCATCAACTGTGTGGGCTTAGACAGGTTGGTTCGTTTTCTCTCTTATAAAATAGGACAAATTATTGAAATCTCTGAAGGCTGGTTTACCTCCAAAAATTCTATGGTTCTTTAATTCTGTATGCTTGTGGGAAAGAAACTGATGATGTTTTACCTTAAATATAAATAGTTCCAGACATTTCTGGGTGGTTAGTCAACCAAAGTGGTCGGTAGCCTAGGTCAGCTCTCACGCGTGCACCTGTGCTGACTTGCCCGCCAGACTTGATTGCTTCACTGCAGAAGCCCTGCAGGCTGTTATATCGGCTGCGAGCCTTAACCACAAATGTTCCTCAGAGACAAACGTCTTCATGTCTATTTCTTCTCTAAGAATATTCTTCTGTAAAAGCAGCGGTTCCAAAAACGAGGGACCCCCCCCCCACACACACACACACACACACACACACCAAAAGAGCAGGAGTATTTGCTCCAGGTCAACAGTTCTCATCTTCCAATGGGATCAGAATTATCTGTAAAATTTGTAAAAAGGTAACTACTCAGACTCCATCCCAAACCTACCCAATAAGAAGCTATGGGGTGGGCCTGGGCCCTTACATTTTTCATAAACTTTCCACCTGCTTCTAATGCCTGACAAAGATGAGAGACACTATAAAAATTTGGTGGTATCAGCAATGCAAAATTCAGATGTAGATCCAAACTGAAAACACATTCCAGTGAAACACTTTTCTTATTGACTAATGTAGTAAAAGGAAAATGAAAATGTAGATTCTACACTGTCACAAATGAACTCCAGATTTATCCCGATTCTTTGATCAATGCAGAATATTTGCACTGTGTGATTTTCTTAAAGAAGAACCCAAACTTGCCCAGTCATCACAGCATCTCTCATGTGAACAGAGGGGTTTGATGATTACAATCTAATTTTCTAGAGCAGGTAGTGGTGGAGAGAGTATCTGGGGTGGATTAGAAAGCCCACTTGACCCACCTTAACTTCTGACAACTGCTGCCAGGTGGGAATGTGTAACCCCAGGTGGCCAGCTCTTATGATTTTCCAAAAGAAGCTAGAAATTGAGTTTGTATGTATAGTCTTGTCATTTTTAAATGATTGGCAAATAATTCAAATGCTTTCTTAAAACATCATCTAAAAATGCACCATTGTGGCCCAACAACAACAGAAAAAGCAAAATTCATCAGCCCAGATTTCACCTGAATATCTGAAGTTCTGTCTTACAAGTTCTGAGTTCTATTTCTGAATTCAGTTAATCAAAAATTATTATCTGGCAGAAATTACTTCTAGCGGACACATAATGTAATGCTCTCTGCCTCTAGAACAGAATTCTCTGCCATTTTTTAGCTAAGGGGCTTATACGGGTGCTACATACTAAGTTCCTTTGTTCACTCAGTAGGTATAGCGAGGCTCTTGCCCTGTGCCAGGCACTGAGAATACAGCGGTCAACCAAACCTTAAAGTTTAATATTTGGCACATCACATTTAAAAAAATACATGAAGCTCACCATTCCATCAGTGGTAAGGATTAAAAATACAGATGGACAAAATTTTAAGAGCAGAATGATGATTCTTTCAGATGAGGCTGAAAACCAGGAAAAAACAAAGACTGGCCAAGGATCACACAGCTTGAAATGGAGTAAAAATTAAAGCCCAGAGCGTCTGTCTTTACTCGAGGCTCCTCTCCCTGCTTCTGCTTGCTGCCTACTTCCCTAAATCCAGGGAGGCTGATAAAAGATCATCAAAGGAAATTAGTAGGTTTAATGCCAACTGGAGAGACGGCTTCAGTTTGGCAAGTTGTCATGTGGAAAATAATAGAATATTCCATCTAGAATTGACTCAGAATTTTATCTACATTCAAGGAGTTGATTATTTCCTGCAAGTCAGAGGCCATTCTCTCTTACCTTAGAATATATAAGATAATAGCAATGCAAGGAGTTGATTATATCTATTTAGAAATAAAAATTAAGGGTCAATGAGCTAACATGTATGAAAGTTAGGTTAGGAGAAGAATACGAAGTTTAGTGTCAGTGAGAAGAGGGAAGAGAAACCGGACACCAGGAGTGAGGTTAGCAGCGGGGTTTACGGTCTTCACTGGAAACATCCTACCTTTTACTCTCAACCATACTGCAGAGTACTCAGGAAAGAAAGGACTTCTCTGAGTGGCCACAATCACTAGTTCTATAAGCTGCTCTTAGTATTTTTTTTATTATTTTCTAAGTAAGTACTACCTACAAATACAAGCCTATTTTTAAAGGGGTATTCTCTACTTCAGAGGTGGAGAAACAGGTGTGCCTTAACTGATAAATTACAAAATTGTTTGGAATGTATTTTAATTTCAGAAGCCTGAATGACAGGCATTGGACTTCAAAAAGAGAAGTGAAAGAGACTCTTGGGTAGGCAGTGTTTGTCAATGCCCCTAGTTTTGCTATCACTGAATGTAAAGGCAGCTTTGAAGAGACTAATTCCAAAAGTGAGATTATGGGTGATTTTTGTTCTTTTTAAATGCTTTACTTTCCAAATAGTGTTGAAAAAATGAGGAAACAGGTTTTTTTAATCATGCAGCATTTCTTAAAAAAACAATCAAAACCTTATAATTAATTCCTGTTTTCAACTTTCCCTGATTCTAAAACTGGAAAAATTCAATTTTTATGAAAGCCAAAGAAGAAGCAACTAGAATGTAAAACTTTCTTTAACGTCCCCCCACCTCCCTAGCCCAGCCCATGATTTAGTAATACTTAAATCTCTGTAGTAATACTTAAATCTCTGTAAAGCTTTTGTCCCTTTACCACAGGCAAAGAAAAAAGCTCTCCCACTTAAACCTGGAAACTGAAAAAATTTTCCTTCTCCATTAACCATTTCTATTCACAATTTGACATATGTCAAAACCTTCTGGGAAAGCAGTGTTTCCAACATAAAAGGCTCATGAAAACAGGGCATGTTCTTAAGAGAAAACACAGAAGACTTAATGAGTGATTTCAGGGCCCCCTCATGTTCAGATTTGGAAAACCAGGCCTCTAGAGACAACACTGTGCAAATAGCATGATTTAGACCATTAGGACAACAGTTGTACACACAAAAAATGAAAAGCAACACAAAGGGGAAATATATGTTGATAACTAGTATGACAGTTTCAGTTCTGTAGTACTACATTTGATGTCAAAGTTCATAAGATGATAACATTATTAAGAGAAAACAGATGAGTGGAAAGACATATGCATTGTCTAAAAAACAATGGCAATCAAGCAGACAAGGTCCATTTTCTCACTCAATTTGATCAAATATAGAAGGGAAATGGAATCTGATTTTCTGGTTTTCTCCTCAGTAGTACAATCTAGGTGGCCAAACTATATATCTTCTTCCTATGTCAAATGTCTGGCTGTGTGCTGTAGACACATTTGAAAAATGACTGGAAAATAGAAATTTGAAATATGGATGGCATCACACAGTGCCACTGTCCCAGCATATTAGAACAAGGAACAAATTAAGTCAGAGAGGTTCTCAACGGGTGTATTTTGAACCATTCACAGGTGTATTCCCAAATTTTACATAACGTGTAGATAAGAAATTGTTGCTTCAACCAAGGTGTGGCAGTCATCAGCACAAATGATGCCTTCTTTCCAGGCCCAGGAGGAAGACTGAACTTCCAGTCTCTGTGTGGATGGGACCACAGTTGTGGCCAGGGGGTGGTGAGCAGAAAAGACATGGGTCCACTGCCAGGAGCAGCATGGACAGCCTTCCAGAGCGTTCTGCTTTGCCATCACCATCAGGCAGGTTCAAGACAGTGATGGTTCCTTCAGCCTAGATACCTGAGCGCCTGCACCAGACACAGCAGCCTCACCTATGCACTACCAGACACTTGTGCAGTGTTTGTCCTAAAACTTTGTTCTGAAGCACTGATATCTTGAGGTTTTTTTTTTTTTTTACTACAATGTAGTCTTGCTCTCCTAACTGAAACCAAAGGATATGCACTGATATTTGTTGCTATTATTTGTTGGTATTATTTGTTATTTGCCCACCAGGCTGCTGAACTGAGTGGCTCATGTGACTTGGTAAGTAAAGCTGGGGTCTCTGTCTTCTTAGGAGGTTAAAAAGTGTATTGTATTGTGAAACTGATGACAAAGAAGTCCCCATTTTCGTGAAAACATCTGAGAACTTTATGTCTACATGAGAGCATCCTTTGATGCTAAAGGATGCCGAGTTCACAGTGCCATAAATGATTTTAGTTTCATATGCAATATTATTCCACAAGGCACCAGGAAGCTTAACATCTATAAAGAAAGCTGAGCACCGAAGAATTGATGCTTTTGAACTGTGGTGTGGGAGAAGACTCTTGAGAGTCCCTTGGACAGCAAGGAGATCCAACCAGTCCATCCTAAAGGAGATCAGTCCTGGGTGTTCATTGGAAGGACTGATGTTGAAGGTGAAACTCCAATACTTTGGCCACCTGATGTGAAGAGCTGACTCATTGGAAAAGACCCTGATGCTGGGAAAGATTGAGGGCAGAAGGGGATGACAGAGGATGAGATGGCTGGATGGCATCATCGATTCGATGGACATGGGTTTGGGTGGACTCAGGGAATTGGTGATGGACAGGGAGGCCTGGCATGCTGCGGTTCATGGAGTCGCAGAGTCGGACAAGACTGAACGACTGAACTGAACTGAACACAAGGGCTGAAATCGTTTTAAATTCGAGATCGCCTCTATGTCCAACAGCCTAACTACATCACCAGAGGGAGCCATCTGCTCTGTTTTCTGCCTCACCAGGCTGGCCAGGAGGACAGTGAGAAACTTCCAGCTACATCTGGAGAGAAATTCCTTCTGGTCTAGCCTCTTCCTTTCTAAATGTAAAATCATGCTGGTGTAGGGCTAGTTGGATAGAATCACGCAGGAAGCTATGAAATGCATGTTCTTGGGTACCCCAAAGGTTGTTGACACAGTAAGCCTGAAGTGGAGTTTGTGGATGCATGCTAAGTCACTTCAGTAATGTCTGACTCTTTGCAACCCTATGGACCGTAGCCCACCTGACTCCTCTGTCCATGGGATTCCCCAGGCAAGAATACTGGAGTGAGTTGTCATGTCCTCTTCCAGGGAATATTCCCAACCCAGGGATCGAAACCTTGTCCCTTGCATCTCCTACACTGATGGCAGCTTCTTTACCACTAGTGCCACCTTGGAAGCATTCAGAATGTTTTTAAAAGCTCCATAGATTAAAAAAAAAGCTCCCTAGACACTTCTGATGCAGAGCTAGATTTGCTACCACTGGGGGTGGTGGTGTTCAGTTGCCCAGTCTTGTCTCTTTGCAACCCCATGGACTGCAACATGCCAGGCCTCCCTGTCCCTCACCATCTCCCGGAGTTTGCCCAAGTTCATGTTCATTGCATCGGTGATGTCCATCCAGCCATCTCATCCTCTGACGCCCTCTTCTCCTCCCCTCAATCTTTCCCAGCATCAGGGACTTTTCCAATGAGTCATCTGTTTGAACCAGATGACCAAAATACTAGAGCTTGCTTCATCATCAGTCCTTCCAATGAATATTCAGGGTTGATCTCCCTTAAGATTGATTTGGGAGATTTTATTTTGGGGGGGCTCCAAAATCACTGAAGATGGTGACTGCAGCCATGAAATTAAAAGACGCTTGCTCCTTGGAAGAAAAGCTATGACCAACCTAGACAGCATTTTAAAAAGCAAAGACGTTACTTTGCCAACAAAGGTCCATCTAGTCAAAGCTATGGTTTTTCCGGTACTTATGTATGGGTGTGAGAGTTGGACTATAAAGAAAGCTGAGCGTGGAAGAATGGATGCTTTTGAACTGTAGTGTTAGAGAAGACTCTTGAGAGGCCCTTGGACTGCAAGATCATCAAACCAATCAATCCTAAAAGAAATCAGTCCTGAATATTCATTGGAAGGACTGATGCTGAAGCTGAAGCTCCAATACTTTGGCCACCTGATGCGAAGAACTGACTCATCTGAAAAGACCCTGATGCTGGGAAAGATTGAGGGCAGGAGAAGGGGATGACAGAGGATGAGATGGTTGGATGGCATCACAGACTCGATGGACATGGGTTTGGGTGGACTCCAGGAGTTGGTGATGGACAAGGAAGCCTAGCACGCTGCAGTCCATGGAGTCACGGAGTCAGACACAACTGAGCAACTGAACTGAAGATTGATTTGTTTGATCTCCTTGCTGTCCAAGGGACTTCAGAAGTCTTCTCCAGCACCACAGTTTGAAAGCATCAATTCTTTGGCATTCTGCCTTCTTTACAGTCCAGTTCTCACAACCATACATGACCACTGGGAAGACTGTAGCCTTGACTATACACACCTTTGTCAGCATAGTCGTCTCTCTTTTCAACAGTCTAGGTTTGTCATTGCTTTCCTGCCAAGAAGCAATCGACTTCTGATTTTATGGCTGCAGTCACCATCCGCAGTGACTTTGGTGCCCAAGAAGAGGAAATCTATTACTATTTCCACCTTTGCCCCTTCTATTTCCCATGCAAGATGGAGGTGGACGCCAGGATCTTAGTTTTTTAGTTTTTAGTCTTAAGCCAGCTCTTTCACTCTCCTCCTTCACTCTCATCAAGAGGCTCTTTAGTTCCTCTTCACTTTCTGCCAGAGAGTGGTATCATCCGCATATCTGAGGTTGTTGATGTTTCTCCCGCCTGTCTTGATTCCTGCTTGTAACTCATCCAGCCAGCAGTGTAGAAGATTGCGAAGAACTGATCCTTTTTCAGTCAAAAAGTTCTGCCATCTGCCGGGCATTTTCTGACAGGGATCAAGATATCAGAAGCCCAGTTGGATAAGCAAAACCTCCTAAGAAAAGAATTTCGGCAAGACACTTTACAATAAAAATCACCACAGGAATAAAACATTGTTATCTTCAAATTTAGATTTATTAAGACATTCAGCTATGTCAGTCTACACCCAAATCTGCTACTAAAAATAAAATAAAGTCACATCCCACATTAGGAATACCGAGTTGAAAAACACTTTTTGAGCCAAGCCTATTGTATAAATAAATGACTAGTTTCTTTTCATATCAAAATTCCCATAAAAAATTACATTCCCCCCCTCCCTAGTTCTACCTGTAGCCATGATGAATGTAAAAATTTAAATATGACACATCCTTGTCAAAGAAAAGGTGCAAAGTCTATTAACAGCTTTAAAAGTGGCATTTGCAGAGTGTGATCATACGTTATGTACTCATTCCCCAAGTGCAAATATTGCCATAATTTAACACTGCTTTGATTCAGTTGCCAAGAATTAAACATTACACAGGATTGGAAAGTACACTCAGGGCCTTTCTCAGTGCCCTAAAGCCCTTCCCACTTTGGTCTCCTACATGAACGTGGACTCCAAAGTGTTCATTAGAGTTTTAGTTTACTTCACACAGCCAACACAGTATACAGTGTATTAACAAAAGTTTCATATACATCAAAATATTGAAGACTCCATCATAAAGTTCAAGAGTCTCAGATTACATGAATGCACCCGCAAGGCCCATGTGCCCACCCACCCCCTCCCCCAAAGCACATACGAAGTATGAGCGTGCTTCAATCTTTGAATACAATCAATGCTTTTACATCTTTGATTTCATTTCAGTGCTGTACAAATAATCACCTGACTGAGTTCCAATTAACTGAGGGGAAAGGGGGTGGAGAGAAAGGGCTGGTCACCACTCATACTCTGTAACAAGAACGGTCCTGTTCCGTAGAAAGTGAAGGATTAGTTCCACCTCTGCCTGCTGCCTCCTGTGCCATCCTCATGCTTGTCATCCTCCTTCCTGTAGCCCCTTTCAGATGCTCAAATCTGATTTTATTTATCCCTTACAAATCAGGGGCTGTTTCTGAAGTTCCTGAGGTTGAATTTTCTTGGCAAACCTCTACCGAACACCAGCACAGGATATATACATTTTGATTAGCATACACTGCAAACTTTCTCCCCCAGTGTCAAGGGGATGAAAGCAGGTGGTCTCCACTGAGAGCACTTCCTGGTTTAGATCCTTGGAATGTCAAGCTTCCTGCCTAATCACCTCATACATTCGCTCCTCAAATCTGAGCACAGATTCCACCGTGAGTTAACTTCATCTCCAGAGAGTGAAGTGCTATTCCTGCTGCTTCTCTTCTAGGCGGACCTCAACAGGAAGAGCTTCATCTTTTGCATCAGGAGGATTTTCCTTGGGATCACAAGTCCCTTCCTGGCTATCTGATCTTCTGGCAACGCCCTCGTCCTTATCCCTAGAACCTTCTTGTGCCCCAGGCCCCAGAGGCCGCTCCTGGCCTGGGACTTCAGTACCTCCCTGGAGCGCATGCTGCTCGGCTCCAGCGGGAGGCTGTGGAACCGGGTCAGCGCCTAACCCAGGCAGCTGCGAGGAGTTCTTGAGCTGGCAGTGGCACAGAGGGCAGGTCTCCTGGACGTACAGCCACTTTTTGAGACAGCCTGCATGGAAGAAGTGACTGCAAGGTGTGATCACGGCAGATTTCATGTCCTAAAAAGGGGGGAAAGAGATACCTCATGAATGTCTATTGTCTAAAATCTTTGCTGCTATGCGTGCGTTCTAGTTCCAACTTTTCTTTCCTACAAATTCTCCAAAGAAAATCTGTAACACAGATCTTACAATAAAACTCACTGTGTATGTTTGTAATAATCCTCTTGCGATCAGAGACCCCTTTATACAAACAATACAAGAACCACTGGCTAAGCAATTTCTAAAAGGAAGTAAAAACCAAACATGAGGAAGAAACGACCTGTGTAACTGGGTTCTGTCTTAGTGTGAACACAAAGGTATGAAACTGTAGCAGTACGATTACTGGGTCTCCACGAGTCTAATTAGAACTTCAGGAAATCTGATGAAGATGGGATTCTCCATTTTTCTCTTCTACACAGCTCAACAGATTACTCCATGATGAGATTATTGGCAAGGAGACAGAATCAGCCACATAACACCAGGGTATTGGCAAGGAAGTGGGAACTTCATCAAGGACAATGTACATCCCAGTTTACAAGCCAGTGTTTCTCGGCATGCATCAGAACAACCGGAGTGCTTGCTAAATAACCATGCACATTCTGGGGCCATCCCAGACCTTCTGATCTGGCTATCTGAAGATGGCATTCACAAATCCACAGGTACAGCAGGCCACTCGTGGGACTTTAATGCACATTTAAGTTCAATAACCACTGGAATAAGCAGTGGTATACTTTGCACTAATAGTCCCTGTGTAGATATATTTGGGGAGGGAAGGCTGAGGATATGAAGTTTAAATTGTAACAACACACATTTGGTGAATTGACCATTAATTTTGTCTAAAGTCCCAAAACATGGAGTTATGGCTATCGAAGAAATTCCTTGCCAAGAACCAGTAATACCTAGGAGTGAACTTTTAAGCAGAAAGCCATCCAAGGAAGAGCAGCCAGCTGGGAAGGTAAGCGATTCGAGTTTTGTTTTCTGTGTGGTGTCAGCAGGTAGTCCAGGCACCTCAAAAAAAGTGATGTGACAACGGGAAACACAAAAAGAGGACTCTCAAGTCCCAGAGACAGTATACTTAGACATCGGCCGCTGAAGCCGGTGTGCCCCAAATCTGTCTCCGCTGTGCTTTGTCCTGCATCCTACAAGGCTACTGAGCACAAAGGAGCCAGAACGAAGACAATGGCAAGTTAATCTGGGGGGAATCTACACTGCTCCTCAATCCCCTCAAATGCAAAACCAACCTGGAAAATATTCTTCTGCTAGTACCCCAAGTATGCTCTAGTAACAATCAAAAAGTGACAGCTGAATTTTACTATTGGGAAAAATTCCTTTTCCTGACAGCCTTAACACACCAGCACATAACATCTACACTATAAAGCAGCTTGGAGCAAGAAAGTGAAGTTGCTCAGTGGTGTCCAACTCTTTGCGACCCCATGGACTGTAGCCTACCAGGCTCCTCTGTCCATGGGATTTTCCAGGCAAGAGTACTGGAGTGGGGTGCCATTGCCTTCTCCAGGAGACCTTCCCCACCCAGGTATTGAACCCGGGTCTCCCGCATTGTAGGCAGATGTTTTACCGTCTAAGCCACCAGGGAAGTCCCCCTATACACTGACACAGTTAGTCGCTCAATTGTGTCTGACTCTTTGCAACCCCATTTACTGTAGCCCAGCAGCTCCTCTGTCCATGGGATTCTCCAGGCAAGAATACTGGAGTGGGTTGCCATTCCCTTCTCCAGGGGATCTTCCCAACCTAGGGATCAAGCCTAGGTCCCTTGCATTGCAGGTGGATGATTTACCATCTGAGCCATGACGGAAGCCCCTGACACTATCTATAGTTTTATTCCATCAGCCTACACTCTTTTTAAGAGTGACTGTAAAGGAACAGCTTGTGTTGTCACCCAGGATTTCTGCCCATACTTCCTACAGTACGGTTTAACTTGAGAAGCTGCTGTCACCCTCCTGCACAGGTGACTGCTGACTCAAGTCTAGGCCTGTTGTATGTTATTGTTATATCCCAAAGCTGATTTAAATACTATCTTTCAATTCTTGATAGAAGGCAGTCATCCTCTATGGAGGGCTCTTGTGCCAAAGATGTCAGGTAGGCCACCTGTAATGTACACCAACTGGCTGCCTCTACTGTATCTCCTGCCCCCACTTCCACATAGAGGCTGCACTCACCTCAGAAACCCCTCAACTATAGAGAAGCATTACTCTCTCCCCCTACACTAACTGTATGAATGAACATTTATTCCCCACCCTGGAAATACCAGAAGGGAAAGAGTCAGAATCTTGGCACACCACTTTTCAGAAGTTGCTGACTCCTGATTAATAGTATATATTTGATAGTACATATATATGTTTGACTGTGTATATACTATATATACTTATATATATTCAGGAGTAAATATAAAATACACCTGACCTGTTTTTCCTTTATTTATGGGTGAGCAATAATGTTGAAAATAACAGTAAATTAGAATTTGAGGGACTAAATTTAAAACTTACTTTAAAAATAAACTGGAAATATTTTATCAGGTCTTCAATAATTTCTGAGGCCCACTATTTTTCACCCAGGAAATTTAACTTGAATTTGGATAATGTGGTTAAAGTCCCACAGGGTACATGGTATGGCCTACCCAAATGGCTTCTTACTGCAAGTTACCTGATAACAGATGGCACAAATATCGTTATGCTTCTCCAGCTGCTCCTTCGTAGCAATGGGTAATGATTTAATCTTATTCACAGCATCCCTGCGGAGCAGGAAGCTCTTCCACCCCAGCTGGGCCCGAAGCCACACATTATAGTAGGAATGGATGAAGATGATCATTGAGCCCATCACTGTCCATTCTCCAAAGATTGTCTCTGAGACGCCATAGGCCACCACACATAGGGCCACGAGAAACTCCAGCAGGCGGTAAGTGCCATTCACATAGTAGATGACGTCGTCCATGTTTTCTACTGGCTCTTTTCTGAATTCCTCGACCATAAATAAGACATAAATAAAAAGTGTTCCCAGAACCTGAAAAAAAAAAAATAGGTATGCATATAATCACTATGAAAAGTTTTTCACAGACTTTAAACAATAACATATTACTAATACCTTTAGGATGCTAGATTTAATATGCAGAGGAGACAGTGGTGTAATTAAAATGTGGGTGATCTCAGTAATGCAGATCTTTGATACTGAAAAGGACCCTGAGTTAACTTTCCTAAAGTGATTCTGATTAGTAATCAGTCTTCTCCTACTTATCTTTTCCCCTGCCCCTCCAAACCCCCAAAATTTTATCTGAATTTTCCTAATTCTGTTATTCACACCTGTTCCTCAACTTTCAAAGAACCTTTACTTCTACAAGGAACAATGAATAAATCTGTATCACCAGTGCTACATTCTTATTTTTTTACTGATTAGGCAACCAATCTCCACTTGCAAGGTACAATAAGCTTAGTTTGCGTGTATATGTGTGTGTAAAGTACATGTTTGTGTATCAGGTCTGTGTATATCATATCTGTGTAATACACACACAGATATCATGCATTTATATACATTATGAAATTACAGATATTTTCGAATAGGCATTTACTTAAAAATGTGTTCCAAACAAGCACTAAAATCTTTTAATATTTTATAGTTACTTATCTATTTAAGGTTTTCATGACAGTTTTATGCCATACCATTTTGAAAAAGAGATATTGCAAAGTTTAATTATCTTGATTAAAAAAATACAGTGACATAGACTAGCCTAGTACTTCAATAACCTCTAGTAAAGTGCCTGGGAAGGAATCACCTTAAAAAGGCCACTTATAATTGTTAATCTTGAAAAAGTTTGTCATTTCTTTTCTGGAAGGAAAAATAAGGAAGTTATTTATTATACAAAGTTCATTAATCCTGGACTTACCTGAAGAGAGGTGAGAATGCTGCTAGAAATAATGATAAGAAGCCAAAAATCCATGTGGAAAAACTGGCAAATCATGTAAGCCATGTAAGCAGGGAATACCAGTAAAAATAAACAAAGGCTCACAGCACGGAAGTGTTTCCATAAACTCCTAAAGAAAGAAAAGTATTCTTTTAACGTGTCTGTCACCTAGCAGAACAACCCATAGGTCTTGTGCCATGCTTCAATTTCACAACATTTTACCACACACCCTTCTCCATGCCAGTCACAGGGCTAGATTTCTGGGCAAGTCATGTCCAAGGCGTCGTACTTCAAAGGACATGACTGATTTCTTTTCCCTTAACCTGGGGCACTCACTCAATTGCCAAGTACTACCAATTCTTTTTTTTTTTCCCTCAATAGTTTGCTTTCAATCTCACTCCCACTCCTAGCAATTTCATAGCAATTACAAAGCAATTACAGGCTTTCACAGCGTTAAACCTTAACAAGTTTGACAGTAATTTGCTTTGTTACGTCATGACGTCCTCTCCTCACCTGCACCACCACCCTTGATGAAAATCTCTGTGGCCATCTGTGTGGCCGTAAGTGCAGTGTTACTGAAAGGAACAAGGCCCTTCAGTGTTCCTGAAAGGAGTGCCCCTCGATGAGCAGGCGTATTACCCCTCACATGTGCTGAGGATGAGGAAAAACTAGGAACCATGGAAATCGAAGACCTAGTAGCTGATCGTCCTCCCTTCTGGCCCCTATTTCAATTGTCCTAAAGCTCAACTAGCATAATACTGTCAATACCTTCTCTACACTTCCTAGCCTCGCATCTGAGGGCCTCCACTCCCAATTTTTTGGCTCAAACTCATCAACATCTGTCCTTCACTATAAGCAACGATGGCTAACTGTCTTCCCAGAAAAACACAAGCAGTCTTAAACATCCCACCAGAAACGTCTCCATCCCACTCTTGTTTTCTAAACCCATTCAACTAGTTCAAGCTAAACAAATGTATTTATACAGGTAATGTAATTTTTTCCCCAGGAATTACCTACCTTCTAAGAATTCTTAACATCTGTACCAAACAATCATACAATGAACTGAAGCACTGTTTCTTTCAATATATATTTATATATAAAACATTTATTATATATAACATACATCTAAACACCTTTATTTATATTTTTACTTTATATTATTTAAGTAAACATATTCTTAGATATGTATACACATTAAAAAAAAAAGTCTTACTGCCCAAATTTAAACTGCTTGAAAAATATGATAATTCCAGCTCCTGAGCACAAAGGCATGTTTGAAGTAAGTGCCAAATAAAACTAGAAAGTTATTTCTGCTTGAAATTTTTCAAATTATTTTCCATCTATTACCTCCTTTTCTTACCTACCCATCTATCCACTCAAGTGCAAAGCCCTATGATGTAAGCAGGACAAAAGCTAACCATAATTATCACACACAAGAATAGTTACACATATAATGTTATGCTTTTAACACACACAACATATTAAGAGATTCCTTAGTTTTCAGCTTTTGGTTCTATTTGAACCCTCCTTACTATCAATAGTGGAATACACAGCAGGAGCCCCCTGGTTACCACAAAAAAAGGAACATTATCTTTTCTTTTGTTTACATCTTCACACACGGTAACATTCTAATAGATAATTTCTTAAATATATTCCAAATTTAATACAGATTGTATATCAATTTCTAAAAGAAAAATGACACAACCAATGTCCCCTCTCTTAAAAACAAAACTCAATTATAATCCATGTAAACGGAACACTGAGACTTAAATCATTTAATGATTTCCTATAAAACAAACACAGATTATTTAAAAACATTATAAGAAATCGTGAATTTCAACCAAAGTAGTTTAAAGTTCATGGCTACAACAAAATTAGCATGTGTGAAATGTTCTCAAATCCATTCGAAGTACTGCAAAGGAGACAGAGAAGTAGCATGAAGCACCCTCCCTGCCTTTAACTCTACTATAACACGGGCGGGGGGAAGAAACCACACAAAGGAAACTGCTACAGTGTCTGGGACTGTCCACAATCAGCAATTCTGATTAGAAGAAAGTCAATTATCATTGTGGTTCAAATTAAAGCTAGGTACTTTGGAAAGTGTTTTAAAGCTTTTCCTGTCAGTTTTCTTATGAGACGTTAAGGGACAAACTTAAACTGCCACTGTAGCTCTGCTTTGAGATTCCAAACTTTTATTTTTTTTTAAAAAAAAGCAGACAGATAGGAATTATTGTAACAATAGCTATAATAGGGAAGTTTGCCTGAAAACTTTTAAGTATATATTTTCAAAATCAAGCTAGCTATGATCCACTTACATAATGTAGGTATATATTTACATATATTTATACATGTACACAGAAAAGTAAATAACTATGCCAACAGTTTTAACCTTATGTCTAATTTCTGTTTTATATACACACAAACATTATATACATATATATCCTTATTTTAGTTAAAATTAAACAAATATCTAATTTAAAATTAAAAATAAAAAGTATAGCAGAAAGTGATACTGGAAATTCATTCCATTAACAAGTTAAGTGCTATACAGTGAAAAAAAATTTTTGTAATTCACCTCAATCCATTTCATGAAATGTTGATCATTTAAAAATTTGCTATATAATTTGAATACAACAGACTATAGTTGTAAAATTCCATGCTAACAACTGTAATCAAATTTACAGATAAAAGTAACAATTATATCTATAGCTAAAACTATCTGAGGCACCTTTTTAAGTTAAACACTGGAAATTACCTCTAGTGCAAGCAACGCCAAAGACGTGAGGATGTCCCCCTAATAATTACATCCTTTGTAACAGAGACAAGCAGTGTTTCAGTATTAACTTTTAATTGTTCTTCTAACGGAGAATTAGAACATTCTTCATTTCATTTTTTAATCCCCAGTGCAGTTAACTGAATTAATCATAATCTTTGATTCAGAATGCACTATCTTTATTGGTCTGTGCAAGCCCCTCTTTTCATTAGTTATTAATAATAATCCAATCAGCAATTTTAAATACCTAAACTTTAAAAGGCATTTACACCCTAAGTATTTACACCTGAAGGACTGATGCTGAAGCTGAAACTCCAATATTTTGGCTGCCTGATGTGAAGAACTGACTCATTGGAAAAGACCCTGACGCCGGGAAAGATTGAGGGCAGGAGGAGAAGGGGACAACAGAGGATGACATGGTTGGATGGCATTACCGACTCAATGGACATGAGTTTGAGCAAGCTCTGCAAGTTGGTGATGGACAGGGAAGCCTGGCATGCTGCAGTCCATGGGGTTGCAGGAAGTCGGACACAACTGAGTGACTTAACTGAACTGAAACTCTAACAAGCATTCATGAGCCCATCTCTCGGTAAAAAAGAGAGGGCCTGGACCACAATCTACTCTAAGCATGAGGCAGCTGGCCTACTGCAGGACCTGCCTCCCCATGAAACCATTGAAACCAATGAAACCATTTCATGAATCCTGTGCTCTTCACTCACTTGATTGCTTCCTTTTCTATAGTGCTGCTTCATCCACATGTATTCCTAAAGAATGTATTTTAAAATTCTGTTTCTAACATAAAAATGACATTCTACATTGTCATCTTTCTTGATTTACTTTATATACTGCTATGAATCATTCATAATATTTAATGTGTCACTAAGCTGAGCGCCGTAGAATTGACGCTTTTGAACTGTGGTGTTGGAGAAGACTCTTGAGAGTCCCTTGGACTGCAAGGAGATCCAATCAATCCATCCTAAAAGAGATCAATCCTGGGTGTTCATTGGAAGGTCTGATGTTGAAGCTGAAACTCCAATACTTTGGCCACCTCATGCGAAGAGTTGACTCAATGGAAAAGACCCTAATGCTGGGTAGGATTGGGGGCGGGAGGAAAAGGGGACGACAGAGGATGAGATGGTTGGATGGCATCACCGACTCGATGGACATGTGTTTGGGTAGACTCCGGGAGTTGGTGATGGCAGAGAGGCCTGGCGTGCTGCAATTCATGGGGTTGCAAAGAGTCGGACACGACTGAGCGACTGAACTGAACTGAACTGAATGCTTTTAACATTCCACTGTGGCTATTATCACATTGATTCACCCCCTTTCCTGTCTGATTAGTGTATGATTTGCTCCCAGGTTTTTGCTATTGTGAAATTGTGCTATGAACATTCTTCTCCATGTCCCTCCTGAACATGTGCAACAATGTCTTGAGTATGTACATAGGAGAAAATGCTAGTTTTCCAAAGTGATTACACTAATTTACATTCCCACCAGAAACCTATCATATCCTGGGACCTATGTTTTCTTCTACCTTAGGGATCAGCTGACATTCTTCTCTCTCTCCCCTTTTCTTTTCAATTTTTTAACAAAGTTTATTTATTTATTTGGCTGCTCGGTGTCTTTGTTGCAGCATATGGGACCTAGTTCCCTGAGCAGGGACTGAACCCAGGCTTCACGCATTGGTAGCAGAGTCTCAAACACTGGACCACCAGGGAAGTCCCTCTCCCTTTCTTTTTTCCTTTCTATTGTTTATTCATTGCCACTTCCATGGATTCAAAACAGTAACTCAGAGAGGCCTTGCTTCACATTTCTTTGACCACTAAAGACATTGAACCTCTCTTCATATTCATTGTTTGCTCTTTCACTAAAAGCCTGATGGTGTATTTTAGCCACTTCACTCACTGATCTGAGCTGTTTATATATTCTAGATACTAACTCTTGGGCAAGTGTGAATACTATAAATACCTTCTCCAGGTTTGTAACTATCATGTCTAATTTAAGTTACCGTTAGGTTTAGAAAATGTTATTAATTTTAATTAGTTTAATCACTTTTCTTTCATAATCATTCTTAGTCGGTCTTTTCACAACCAGCTCCATCAGTTTAACAAATTTTTTTCCTACTTGAAGGTCTAAAATATACTACTCTATGCAGATTTAAGTTTTTATTTTGACATTTAAGCCTCTACAATTTTGGAGCTGATTCTTTTGTTTACAGCTATGAGACAGGAATCCAATTCCATCCTTTTCCAAATAGAAATCATTTTTTTCCAGCTACATTAGATGACCACCTGCCCCCATCACCTGACATGCCCTTCTGTCAGGCACCAAAGGTCCATCCATACATATATGGACTTGCTTGGGTGCTCCATTCCATCGGTCAAGTTGTCTGTACCTGAGTCAATTATTCTAAAAACTTCATAGTATCTCCTACTGTGAGTGAAATAAACTTTATCTTTCTCGAGTTGTCTGTTTTGATTTCAATATGGATTTATACTGGCTTCAAAGAAGGGGAAGGGCTGGGGGGTTGGTTCTTTCTATGATTTGGAAGTCTCTGTTTGAAGCATGGATATCTGCTCCTCGGATGTCTGGTAGCACTTGCCTCGCCTGTAACGCCACCTGGGTCAGGATGTTTACCTTTTGTTTCCATTTCTGCAACAGTTATAAAACTAGCCAAGCTTTTCAATTCTTGAGTCAGCTCTGGTAAGTTATATTTTTCTGACAACTTTTCGATTTCATTTGTTTAAAAAAAAAAAAAAGTACTGCCATTTAACTCGTGGGAAAGAACAGAACCCAACTGTTCATTCCCATCTCATCCTCTCACAGCCAAGAGCCTGACTTGCCTCAGGCTAATAATGCTGCTATATACAAGAGTAACTGTGACACCCATCCAAAATTACCACTCCACACCCACACACAGGGCTTCTCAGTCTTGCTCCTTTCCCTCTAAATTTCCTCTGCATTTCATCTCGAAGGAAGAAGCCAGTAACGATGCTAGTTCAGCACCCTGGAAAGACCCAGAACTGGATTTACTGATCCTTATGGCACTGAAATTATGACCTTTTTTTCCTCTTTTCCAAACTTTCTATAGTATTATATTAGTCTTCTAACTAGTATAGTTAATAGTACTAAAGGATACTGTCAGAGATGACAAAAGAGTAATTGAAGTTTAGTCAAAACAATTTAAATGACTATTTAACTGAGTTCACCATTGAATTCAACATCTTAAAAGCTTCTACTAAGAAATTCTAAACCTCAAAACCAAATCTCAAACAACTATAATGATTAAAATTATCTGAAACATATCCAAGAGTTTATTTAAATAAAATTGACTCTTTCAGCCATTTTACCACTTGAGAAAGTTTTCAGAATGTTTGACAATAAGGGATATGGGGATAGAAAGGTAAATCTGATTAACCATAATTAAAATGCTAATTTGGAGTGTTTTTAAACTCTTCTGTCAAAATTCTATCTCCCCCAAGACTGCCTGCTCCCTTACTCATAAACGTACCACCAAAGAAGCAATTAAATCAGGTATTTCAATAATCAATAATCAGGATATACAGAAGGACGCTGGAAAAAAATAGTGGCACTGAATTTAAGCAATTCCTTATAGCATGTCCTTATACAAATTACCATAAGCCAAAATAGTATCTTAAAGAGCCAAATCATAATTGGCTTTTATTCATTAAGAAAATTTTTGTAATACGAGATGAATGAATTTGAATCCAATTTGTCTCATAAGGTGTCAAGAATCCCCATTATAACCTCAGTTAGTTGCAAACAAGCCATCAGGTAAGACTGTAAAAATTTCATTAATGCTTGACAACTTTTATTTTCCTCTCCTTTAGTACTGCACAGAATAAAACCGTATATTATTTATTACATTTACTGGACTAAATTTTACGCTCTATATTCTTTATTTCAAAACTGGATAAATATAAAAAAGTATTACATTTCTCTGAAGAAGAAAAGCTAATTTGTAAATTACTTGGCCTTTAATGTGACTTTTAACTATAGCAATGCTGAAGGAAAAACAACAGAAAAGTCAAACACATATAAAAACTAAAAATGTAAACTTGTCAATAAGCTAATACCGATTATCCATAGTAGCTTCTGTATCTAAACAATGTCTAAATCTTCAGGCAATGAACTCATGTAAAGAATACAACAAAAATGTCTTTCAGGAAGTTGCTTACTTGTCTCTAGATGCTCCCAGCGCCAAAACAATAGGGTCTGCAATCTCTAACATAGACTGAAGAATAGAAGCCACAACAATGAAAAGGATAATACTGAGCAGGAACGCCCGGTGAACGACCTGCAGTTCTATCAGACCAGTCTGCACCGCCAGGATTAACAGTGTAACTCCTTCTGTCATGCCCCTGGAAAAGCGTACGTTTTCAGAAGAACAAACAGTAATCAGAATCACATTTAATTTTGAGAGAAAATAATCCAAAGGCTTAGACTACTGTTACATATTTCTGCTCTATTCTTAGACAAAACACCTGGTCAGAATATTAATGTAATGTAATAATATACAATCATAATGTATTACTACATATGCAAAACACCTGGAGGAGGAAGTGACAACCCACTCCAAAGACCCTGGCCAGCTACAGTCCACAGGATCACCGTCAGATTGAAGCGCTTAGCACAGGATCCTGAGTTGAGCCAACAAAATGTTTTTTAAAATTCAGGCAGATAATTAAGGAAATGCGAACACCAACTGGGTATTTGATGTCAAGGAATTCTTCTATTAGAAATGAATGCTCTATTGTAGTTATGTTTTTTTTTCCTAAAAGATTCAGAGGTAAAATAATACTGTATCTGGGATTTGCTCCAAACAAATGCAGCTAGGTTGTGGGACAAAACAGGTGGAATTTTCCTATGTAAGGGTTTTAAAAAAGAGACATGAACAAAGATACTCATAGGAGCATTATTTAAGTAGCAAAAAAAAAAAAAAGAGAGATACATTATTTTTTTAATAATATGCATTTATCAAAAAGAATGAGATGTATCTGAATGTGCTGACATAAAAACAAAATATAAAAAACCTATCTAACCCATAGTAAGTGACAAACTAAGGTACAGAACAATGTGTATAGTATGTGGAAAATAATATATACATATATGTGTGTGTATGTGTGTGTGTGTGTGTGTATACATATATACATATGTATATACACACACTTTTCCCTATAAGAAATTTTTAAAATAACCACCTATAGCTGTTATCTTTGTGGAGAGGAAATGGGAAGTAGGAGGAGAAAAGTTGTCACTTTCCCTTTAGTGCTCTTTAAATGGTATGAATTTTGTGAACTTAAAACAAGAATTATTTTTATTTCTTGCTCCCACCCCCTTTCCATTATAAAGGTCTTAGCTGGGAATGGCAGGAAAATTATAGAGCATAGGTTTTTTTTATTTTCTGTCATTAAAAAACTAATATACAACAAGATAAAAATTTTCTCTCAATTTACAAGGTACTCAGCATCTACTACTTCTGAAATACCCCGTAACAATTTAAATACTTCAAGAGGTTATGTAAACTTAAACAAATAAAATGAGTAAACCTCTATATTAATTAAGATAACAGGAATCGTGACAAGCTCTAGAGATAGTTTCCTAATACCTGATCTCAGTGATTTAGTAACAACTGGAATAACTATTCTGCATCCTCATTAATGTGTCTTTTGAAACTTCAATTGGTATAAAAATTATGTTCAAAAATAAAAAAAAAATCTTTAAGGGAGTATCCAATATAGAAATCTGATTTTAGCAGAGTGACACAAATTCCAAATGGAAAAAGCTACCAAAAATCTCTTAAATAAATCTAAGAAAGGAAAGTATCTAGTATACGTGTTATGTACATACAATAAAAATACAATCTTTTACACACAGAAATTTAGGGGTTTTTTTTAATAGCATGTTAACCCAAATATAGCAACCATTTCCCCAAAAAAAAGTCCTCAAAATTTCCATTTCCTCTAAAATTCAACAAAGAAATTCATCATTATTTCTTTAAGTTAGATAAGATTTAAATTTCTAGAGCTGTTCAGAGCAAAGAACTTACCGATTCATGGCAGGATCATTCATGAAAGCTCGGTAACCTTGCAAGTAAAACTTGCAGAGTGTCAGAACACCCAAGGCAACAAAAGAAACCGTGAAGACCAAACCCAAAAGTGAGTAAGGAGTGCTGCAGCATTCAGCAATACTAGAAAAAAAGGGGGGAGGGGGGAGGAAATAGTGACAGATAAAAATCGTTTACCTAAAGTTAAAACATCTTAGGCCTTTAAATAACCACGAAGTTTGATCTGACCCTCAATAAAAACACCCAAAATCTGAGATAAGATCCCCTAACCACTCTGTTACAATAATTTAAATCCATTCTCATTATTATCCTAACCTCAGTTTCTCTTTGACAAATATTTAGTATACAGCACCAAATCTGAAACAGTCTTTTATTTTTATTTATCTATCATCTCCTTCAAAGGTAGTAAAACTTGAAGGGCCTAAACCTTGTTCAAAGCTTAAGAAATATTTAATTAACATACTGATAATATTCAAAGGAAACTCATATGGCTGCCCATTTTTCCTTCTGAAAAGTTTTGGCTGTTCAAATTGATCAGGCTGTACTGCTAATGTGGTTACTCATCAAAATGTCTTCTTTGATCACACTGTTACGGGGCCTATGTTTGACACTGCAGCTCCCAACACCTCTCACTCCAATAGTGGCTTCCATACTACTGGTGCTTTACACTTGAACTTATGTTTAGGTAAATGCATTCTTCTTCTGGGTTATTTCAAAAGTTATATTCAGGAAGACAGCCCAAGACCATTTAAAAATAATTTAATATCAATTTTTAATAAAGAGAACTGGGCTTACACTAAACCTTGAAAATATTTTCATGTTTTATGGAAATACATTCAATACTTTCATTGAACATATTAAGAACTAATTTAACAAGTATTTTGCAAATATATGTAACATTATATACCATTAATTTGGATTTAGCATTTACAAAACAACTAATAAAAAAGGTTCAAAGCACAGTATCTCAAGTTTTAAAATTTCAGTGAAGAATTTCATTTGCACTGATGAGGAATTCATTCAGGCAAATCAGTATCTGCCCTTCACTATGTAGCTCCTTGCCTCTGCTACATTTACATAACTGCTTTTAAAGTTATTTTTTATGTGAAATCATCTAATTTCACATAGACCAGTGTGCATTATGATGCGAAAAAAAAAAAAAGTTTGGTTTTTCCATTAAGAGCCAATCATGATAGTTCACAGCTAAAGAATAAAAAATTTTATGGCATTCTTATAAATCTAATTTCTGCAATGTTTGATATTTTTCTCAGAAAAATCATTACATAACATGTTTGAACAAATTGCCCAGTAATTTAAAAATATGAGGATCATGGCTAAAAATAACACTAAAAATTTTACTTCATTCCCATTTGTAAAAGTCTGAAAATTTTACTGAATGTTCATACAGTTTCTCTTTTCTTGTGTCCATCTATATTTAAAGAAATCTTTTACACCCAAACAGTACGATTTAATTACATTTTCAAGAGGAGCACATTCTTTCAGTCTTACTTTAAAAAAGAGTGTGGTGCCATTTTTCAAAAGAGTATACTAAAGAACACAAAAGGTCTCAACCTAGCTTTAGGGAAGTGAAAGAGGTCGGGAAATTTATAAAATTTTTCTTCCCTTCTCTTGTCAATGAGACATTTTATTGATTTTAGTTTCTATTTCCTGGCTGCAAAAAATCCCTCCTTTTTTTGTTTGCTGTGTTTTGTTGGTTTGTTTTAGTCAGGGTATTGTGGTAAACTTGAGATCCTTTTTGTAAGTTAACTTGTTCTTTGGCAAGGCAACACACACACACACACACACACACACAAAGTGGCACACAAGACCATCAAGAAGGACAAAGAACAATGCTTACAGAGATACATGTTAAAGAACCACACAGGAACTTCTCTATTACAAATTAAAACATTCTTATACTGAGAAGCAGCAATCTATCCTATGTATGGAAAAGGAATAGAGAAGAAAATTATTTGGCAAGATGTCTAAGCCTCACTTAAAATCTCAGCATTATTTTCTTACTCCATAAGCCCAAACACATTCACAGCTTTTTGATTTGTTAAGCCTCTTACACTATACTATGCTTCATTTGATCATGCTTCACAATGGATAATAATCTGGTTTAAAACAAGACCAATCCCAGCCCACATTTAGGTTATCCTAACCACAGAACTGTATATCTCTCTTTCCCTTTAAATTCAGTTACTTTTTGGATCATTTTAAAACTCTGCATAATATTTCCATAATACTTAAAAACAAGTAACAGTGCAACTTAATAATGTGCTGGCCGTTAAAACATATTGATATCAATTTATTCCATGTTTATAGAAGCTACTTTCTAATTAAAAGTCTCAGCAGAAAATCTGACTCAGTACCAAAAGTTATTTTATTTATTTGTCAAAATAGGTATCACCTCATGTCATCTATATCGTCATTTAACTTTGTAATGTTTTCAATCTTAACAAGTAACATGCTCCTTAAAGAGAATAAATCTGTCTTAAGCTTCTCCTCCCCTATACCACTTAGCGCACAGTACACCATCATTTTGGATGGCTTGGAAACAATGGCTCTATTAACTAAAATTCAAAACTTGTATTTGCCTATATTTACTTCCTAGGAGGAGTTTGTTTCTTGCCTTTTAAAGTGTTTCCTTTTAAAGAGTCAGGGAACGAAGATGTAGACCCATCTGCCAGATTTTGAGGGCTTGAGATGGAAAATTCAGAAAAGGAAAATGACAAGTGTCTAGATAAGCGGACAAAGACAGGTGGAAAACGGATTCTAAAGACTTGAAATTTTTAAAAAATAATTTACCTTAAAAACCAAGTGTTAGAATTCCTTTCAATTAAACAGCAAAGTACTATGATATACTCATTTTATCATTATTTGACTCTATCTCAATAATGAAGGAAAACATCAAAAATAACAGGGCAGGGAATTGCTTGGCGGTCCAGTAGTTAGGATTCTGTGCTTTCACTGCCCAGGGTGCAGGTTCAGGTCCTGGTTGGGGAACCAAGATCCCACAAGCTGAGCGGTGTGGCCAAAGAAAAAATAAAAAGGAGTATAGTGAAAGTGTACATGCAGTCATAGGATCTGCACTCAGATGGGGTTTGAATGTCAAAACCCCTTCCTCTGGTACTGTCACCTGAGGCAAGTTATTCTTGGTACAGTCTCCTCGGCTCTAAAATGGTAATGAGAATAAAAGCACCTTTCTTTCAGGGTTGCTATCAACGTGAGTATGAGTAACTGTTTAATAATGTGGCTGGCACATACTGTTGTTGTTCAGTTGCTAAGTCATGTCTGATTCTTTGCGACCCCCTGAACTGCAGCACACCTGGCTTCCCTGTCCATCACCAGCTCCCAGAGCTTGCTCAAATTCATGTCCATCAATCTGGTGATGCCATCCAACCATCTCATCCTCTGTCGTCCCCTTCTGCTCCTGCCTTCAATCTTTCTCAGCATCAGGGTCTTTCCCAATGAGTCAGCTCTTTGCATCAGGTGGCCAAAGTACTGGAGTTTCAGCTTCGGCATCAGTCCTTCCAATGAATATTCAGGATTGACTTTAGCATTGACTGGTTTGATCGCCTCGCTGTCCAAGGGACTCTCAAAAGCCTTCTCCAGCATCACAGTTCAAAAGCATCAATTCTTTGGTGCTCAGCCTTCTTTATGGTCCAACTCTCCTCACATCCATACATGACTACTGGAAAAACCATAGCTTTGACCATATGGACCTTTGTCAGCAAAGCGATGTTTCTGCTTTTTAGAATACTGTGTAGGTTTGTCATAGCTATTCTTCCAAGGAGCAAGGGTCTTTTAATATAATGGATCTGCATTGATTCTGGAGCCCAAGAAAATGAAATCTGACACTGTTTCCACTTTTTCCCCACCTATTTGCAATGAAGTGATGGGACCCCCAATGCCATGATCTTTGTTTTTTGAATATTGAGCTCTAAGTCAGCTCTTTCACTCTCTTCTTTCACCTTCATCGAGAGGTTCTTTAGTTCCTCTTCACTTTCCACCATTAAAGTGGTATTATCTGCATATTGGAGGTTGTTGATATTCCTCCTGGCAATCTTGATTCCAGCCTTTGAGTCATCCAGCCCAGCATTTCATATGATGTACTCTGCATATAAGTTAAATCAGCAGGGTGACAATAGATAGCCTTGACATACTCCTTTCCCAATTTGGAACCAGTCCGTTGTTATATGTACAGTTCTACCTGTTGCTTCTTTTCCTCCATACAGGTTTTTCAGGAGGCAGGTAATGTGGTCTGGTATTTCTACGTTCATTTACATATTAAATACTCAATAAAAGTAATAGCTATTTTTAGAACATATTTCTTTTCCAATAGTTTAACATGAAATAGAAAAAACATTTTTTCAATTTGTGATGTCCCTTTCCACAAATCATTTGCTGTACTGTGGTCCACAGTGTGGCCAAATAAACCACCAATATTGTATTATCACTTCCTTGCACTGCGAGACTTCGGCATCTGCTATGTGAAAATCCCATTTTAGTTACACATGAAGCACTATAAAAAAGACTGACAAAAGTTAATTTGCAAAACTTACTATTCCTGGATCAAAGTTTTCTCTTCCTAAGGCTATATATAGTATCATACGCTCTAATTAATTACCTTGTCAGGAAAAGGAAAAGAAGCCTCTCTCGTGAGGCAGGCTGATCTCGAGTACTGAAGTAGGAGTAAATCTGAAGAGCAAATAAGACGAGCCAGAAAACCATGAACAATACAGGGACTACCAGCTGATTCCACAGGGACATTCCCAAGGCTAGAAGGCCATACACCTCCACTACCTGAGTAAGAAAATAAGACAGGAAAACATCTTTTATCACTTCAATAAACACATTTAAACACAAAAGTGTTTAACCTGCAGTACTTAAAAACTGAATAGCTTTTCTTGCATATTCAGCCAAATTCCTTCAAAGTTAGCTCTATGCATACAATTAGAAAATAGCATGTCTTTTTTAATCTACTAATTTTACATTATTATAATTAGCAGTTGACACACACTCATCACATAGCAACAGCAAACTGCCCTAACAATTCAGGGATAATGTCAAAATAAAGTCACATTTGGAGGAAAACTACATCACAGGCAGTTTGAAGAGGTTTGGCAAACTTATGTCGAATCAAAATGATCAGAACTAGTGTGAACAATGGGCTTCCCAGGTGGCACAGTGCGAAATAATCTGCCTGCCAATACAGGAGACAGCAGAGACTTGGGTTCCATCCCTGGGTTGGGGAGATCCCCTGGAATAGGAAATGCCCAGTGCAGTATTCCTGCTTGGAAAATTCCATGAAGAGGAGCCTGGTGGGCTACAGTTCATGGGTCGCAAAGAACTGGACACGATTAAGCGATGGAACATAGAACACAGCATAGTGTGAACAATGCAATACTGCTTGAGGGGCTCGGAGGAAGGGAAATAGACAAGAATCTTCCAGAGTTTATTCAGGAATATCATGGATGAGAAGTAGTTTGACGGAAGACAGAATAATGACTGGAGAAGTTTACTCTCATTTGCAGCAAAGACAGTTTACAAAGTCTTTTCCCCCAGACAAATTAATTCCCCTTGCTCCTTCTGTGTATTTATCAAGTAATATTTCTCAAATGATTTGGTTTGCCAAGTGCATTAACACCAGGAAAAAAGGTATACCTAAAAAAAGTTTACTAAGTTACTATAAGTTAATAAGTTAGCTGTCTAGTTTATAAAACAATCTCATATGAGATTGATTAGAAGGAATTCTCAAAACCTGATTCAGCCTAAGAGTACAAATGGTTACCAAGTTTCTGGAGTTACCAAGACAGGGACCAGATCCTGGTAACACAACAGAGTTCTGCCAGGTAGGTTACAAACTCTAACCTAAGCAGCCAACAGTCTTGCTAGAAGGCTCAATGTGATTCCAGAATGTTTCAATAACTATAAAGACCTTAAATGAAAATACACTGACTTGCAGATTATTCTCTAATTAAACTTTTTCATCTGTAAATCAAATGCCTTTTCTAAAACTGAAACAAGAGTAACCCCTATTTTTCCTCAATTGGAAGATACTGAAAGAAAACAAATTGTCTAGCTTGCTGCAAAATTATTTATTAGCAGCAAACTGACTACTGAGAGGCACAGTACTTTTTCTCCTTTCCATTCAAGGAAGAGACCACTAAAAAATCTGACGGTTTCTATTTTTTGCCTAACCAATTCTTTCTAGGTCATGAATTTCATAACCTGTATTTTATTTCCAACTATGATGCTTAGTGATACATGAACCTTATGACAAACAAGAAGGTAAACATGACGCTGTAAAACGGAGGCTTTGTCCTTAGGGTAATTAAATAAACAGTGAGTATCCAAGCAGTATTTACTGAATATCTACTGCTCCTTACAAACTAGGGTAGCACCACAAGATTGAATTCAAATAAAAAACACATAAATGTGTCATCTTCACTCTGAATACAACAAACCTTCCCCATGAAGAACCTCTTTAATGAGACTGTGAAAATGATTTTATCTTCTTTGGAAGATCTACTTTTAGGAAAAGTTGAAAATAGTTACTATTTTCCAAGTGTCAAACATAACGTTACCACAACCATGACTGTGAAATAAAAGTGAACTAGATCTTTAATATACTTAATATTTATGTAGAATTTTATCTACAGTCTTACCTGAACCAACTCTCTGTATGCAGACTTGGCAAGATTATAAGGTACTAGAAGGTTAGACCCAAGAAAATAGAGAACTTCCAATCCAGTAAAAATCATAGCAAATTTGTTGATGATAACAATTGTCTCCAGGGGAACAAGGCAGAGGCGTGCTAGCAGAGGAAGCATGTGAGCTGAAAAGAGCCAAATCTGCTTCGTTTTCATGACACAGGAGCATAACGTACACACCACCAGCTGACCTAAAATGAGGAGGGTACAAAGCATTTGAGATTTGGTATCCACAAAACAAAACACTGTCGATAATGATGATGACACAGCTTTTGAAGGAGTCTAACTAGGATCTCTTAGATAATATTTTAAATCAAATTTTAACTTCACTTGACCATAATTAAATGTTCACATGTTCTGTGAGTTTTGAGCACCAATTCCCTAGGACTGATCTGGGAAGAGCAGCACAAATATCCATTGGTCTTTATCACATTCCAGATGGCAAATATAATATGGAAATTTTTTTAAATCTCTAATTCAGTATTACAATAATTCAGTTACTACTAAATATATTTAGCTCCTTTTACAAACGCCCTCAATATTTAACTGTTCTAGTCTAGAGGTGAAAGTATAAAACCCAAGAGATACAATAACTTGTCTAAAATCATGCTGTGACAAGACTTATTCTGAGGTTTTCAATCTTTAACTGCTTTTATAGGACCATGCAAGCCTTACCGTATGGCTCAATAATGAAAAATTAAAACTCAAAAAGTTTAAACAACAAATTCTTACAGAGGATTGTGCATGATTATAGAAAGTTAGGAAGTACAGAGAAGTAAAAAGGAAAAAAACAATCCATCTCCTACAATCCTGTCACCCAAGTTAGCACTGTTAAGGTCTTGGGCTTATTACATAAAACACTGCATGCAAAGCTGTAGTATTTTACCTGAAACCTAGGCAGTGCTCAAAAAGAGCTATCCATATTATTTATTGCCTTTTCAGTTTATTCTATGCATGTGTTATACACAAATGTTTTATATAAAGATGATTATAATGTACATACAATAAGCTTTTTTCATTTAAAACATATTATGCATACACCTAATAAATATATATATGTGTATATATAAATATATATGCGCGTTTTTTTTAGTTAAAAAAACTGAACACATATGACAACAGTAGCACTTGACTACCTTCAAATATTTTACAATTATAAAATGCTTTGTTATGAATAAGCTTGTACATTTATGACATCCTTGTATAAACTACTTGGAGGACACTTCCTAATGTTTTCTAGCCTAAATTCCTACAAGACAGATTACTGAGTCAGAGGAAACATTTTTTAAAGCTTTTGACACATATGTCAACTGCTCTACCGAAACAAAACACCTAGTGTACAGGGTACCCCTTTTTCCACCTATCTGCCAACAGTGAAAATAATTTAAGAAAAGGAAGGGTAAAAATATTTCCTAATTTTTTTTAATTTGTATTTTGTCCATCACTAGTAGCACTGAACATTACCAGTAAGTATATAAAAGCACTTGCAATTTTTGACAAAATGCTTGTTCACATTCTTTGCCTATTCTACTAGGATATGTAGATTTCTGTTGTTTGAACAAGATATTAACCTCCTTTATCATATAATTGTATTTTTCCTATCTGTCATTGGAATATTTTAGTAACTTCTTTCTCTTATAATATAAAAGTTTTTATTATAAAGAGTCAAATCTGTCCACCTTTTTCACAGTTTCTACTTTTGGTGCCATGGTTAATTACATGGCTCCCTCTACTCAAGGTTATACAAGTAATCACCTATATTTTCTTTTTTTCTTTAATTAAAAAATTAACATATTTGGAAACTGTTTTACAACAAGATAAAAAGCAAAGCTCTAAGTTTGTTTTTTCAGATGTGTAGTTAGCTGTCTCAAAACTAGCTACTGGAATCAACCAATTCTTTTCTCATTGATTTGAAATGCCATTTTGCTATACTGCAAAATCATCAGTGTATTTGTGTCTGCATTGGAACTTGCTATTTTTTTTTTTTCAGTGATCTTCTCTGATGACAGTACACACTATTCCATTTCATTGACTGGACAAGTCTCCTCTCAGAATTTCTCAGAAATTCTTGAACACTTATCTTCCAAATTTAGAATTAGTCAAATTCTCTTCCTTCTTGCCAATGAAAAGCAAAACAAAATATATATTTTTTACCATCTTATTCATGCTTTTTTTTTTGGCCACACTGCACGGCATGTGGTACTTCCCTGAGCAGGGATTGAACCCACACCCCCTGCACTGGAAGCACAGAATCTTATCCACTGGACCACCAGTGAAGTCCTTATTAATCCTTTATTCTATTTTTAAATTTTTTATTGGAATATGTTGATTTCAAATCAACATTTTTATATTTTAATTTGTGTTCTATTCATATTATTGTTAGAAGAATACAAAAGTGGCAATCATTTTTACACAAAGCTGAAAATTTCTTAACAGTCTACTAAGCTCTATGTAACATATGTGGTATTTTCTCCCACAAAGTATTAATTTTAGTCTTTAAAGAACTGATACTCAAATCACAAGAAAAACATTCATAAAGGTGTGAAAAAAGAGAAAAACTCATAACAATGAAGAAAACTGAGAAGAGAGGCCACTTAATAAGTCAACAAAATTTTAGGGGATAGAAAACAATAATTAGGCCACTAGTCTTTCCCCACCCAAAAAGACTAGTGGCCTAATTTGCTCTTTGGAAAGGCTGAAACAGGCTCCTGGACACTGTGCATACCCAGGGCAGAGGTGATGTGCGGTGCCCAAATGAAAACAGGAGATTAAAAGTCTGCACCCACAAAGATGATAGCTCTCTAGGTCTCCAAACACCACTGCCATATTTACTGCCATTCAGCTCTTGTCCCTGGCACCAGTTCCCCCTATAGGAGACAGATTCTTCGGGAAACTGACCCAAGGCCAGTGAAAAGACTACAAATATGCACACTTAGGGGGTCCCCCCAATAAGGGTCAGTCCCACCTGAACATCAACTGTGAAAAACACCAGTTGGTATGCCTTAAAGAGATTACAACTGGCAACTTAATAATTCACTTTAATACAAATGACAACAGAAGGATATTTAAGTAATAACCAGGTGATTCTAATTCAGGCTTAAGAACTACTGCTGTCCCATGTAAAGCAAAGACCAAAACAAAGACAAAAAGAATCTCAGAGAAAATGGAAAGAATGCAAGGAACAAGAGAAAGCTTCAAAGTAAATAATATATCTAAGAAATTAAAAAGATTGTTACAATAAAACGAAAACAAACCCCAGGATATTAAAAATATATATATAACAACAAAAAAAAGTTGGGAAATCTCAGAAAGTAAAACAAAAAACAAAGAGAGACAGAAAAAGGAAAACAGAACAGTAAGTTAGGGGTTCAATGTGGGAGAAAGCTTATCCAATTAAAAGGATTTCCAGAAAGGGACAAAAGAGAAAACTGCAGGGAGGAAATTATGGTGAGTTGAAAGAAGAGAAGCGTCTGGGGAACGATGCCTGACAGGAGAGGAGTGGTACAGGAAAGAGTAGATTTTCATCCTAATATTGTGGTATCACCCCCAATAATTTTTTAAAATTGTGTTTATCAGTCGGACACGACTGAGCAACTGAACTGGACTTTTAAAAGTAAGTATATTTCTTTGATTAAAAAATGAGCTGAAACTCTGAAAAAATACTTCAGAGAAAGTGCTTTAATACTAGGAATATTTAGGAATTTTCATTTTGGCATGTCTTACTTTCACTGTACTCATAGCTATGATATTTAAAGTTCCTTGTTCCGCATGATGCAAACTTCCTCTAAGCTATGAAAGTTCCCATAAGTCTAGACCAGCACATTCAGTTCTCAGCTCTGAAGTTAGAGGCTTCATTTATCCTCTTTCACAGAAGAGTATGACTCATATGCTATGACTCTCTTGAAGGGAAGACCATTCCTCTTACTTGGGTGAAACAAGAAAAGAGTCATACTGTTAGTGGAAATCTTTCCGATAGCGCCAGAAGAATAGGAAGTTGTTCAACTTGATATGCCTATTCCAACTGACAATTCTGAATAAAACAAAATCACAATGTACTCCGGATTTCAGGATTAAGAACTATCTCCAAGAAGTCCATAACCCAAAGAAAGAATGGCATATTCATATTACTTAGTTTTTCATTAAAAGTTTATTAGTGAAATGGAAGAAAGGGAGTAGAAAGCTACTTTAAAATCAAAGTCTAAAGAAAAAAATGCTACTGAATAATTTATGGATTTCCAGTTAAATGAATCTTGGCAGAGTGAACACACTATCCTAAGCACTGATGGGAAAAATTTAGGGAAATACACAGATTTACACTTAATCATATCCACCACAGAATGAAAGAAAACACTCTGAATTTTCGAATCAGGCAAATATTTTCATACTGGGATGAAAATATTACCACTATTGAATATGTGGTAATATTTGGATGTTACCACTATTGAATACATCCATGGGATATGGCCATAAAGCAACATTATTTTTGTGTTCTACTCTCTTAAAAAGCCACTCTTTGAGGCTGAGTGTTCTCCTGCCCCTATAATGCAAGTCCCATAACTTTTCTAAACTAGTACAGTTTGCACAATGCAATCTAATCTAATCTCAGTTGACTCAAAAAAAGCTCTGATTTAAAGATGAAGGTTTTCCTTTACTCCAGCTGAGGCTCCTGTTGTTGTCGTTCAGTTGCTCAATGTGTCCGACTCTTTGTGACCCCATGGACTGCAGCACACCTGGCTTCCCTGAGCTTTACTATCTCATAGAATTTGCTCAAACTCATGTCTATCGCATCGGTGATGCCATCCAACCATCTCATTTTCTGTCGCCCCCTTCTCCTTCTGTCCTCAATCTTTCCCAGTATCAGGGTCTTTTCCAATGAGTCTGCTCTTCAAATCATGTGGCCAAAGTATTGGAGCTTCAGCTTCAGCATCAGTCCTTCCAATGAATATTCAGGGTTGATTTCCTTCAGGATTGCTTTGATCTCTTTGCTGTCCAAGGACTCTCAAGAGTCTTCTCCAGCACCACAGTTCAAAAGCATCAATTCTTTGGTGCTCAGCCTTGTTTATGGTCCAACTCTCACATCCATACATGACTACTGGAAAAACCATAGCTTTGACTAGACGGACCTTTGTCGGCAAAGTGATGTCTCTGCTTTTTAATAGGCTATCCAAGTTTGTCACAGCTTTTATTCCAAGGAGAAAGTATCTTTTAATTTCATGGCTAAAGTCACCAACCACAGTAATTTTGGAACCCAAGAAAATGAAATCTACCACTGCTTCCAATTTTCCCCCTTCTACTTGCCATGAAATGATGGGACCAGACCTATGCAACCCAATGAAGCTATGAGCCCACCATACAGGGCCACCCAGGAAAACGAGTCATGGTCTACTGGAGAAGGGAATGACAAACCACTTCAGTATTCTTGCCTCAAAAACCCCATGAACAGTATGAAAAGGCAAAAAGATATAACTGGAAGATGAGTCCCTTAGGTCGGTAAGTGTCCAATATGCTACTGCAGAAGAGCAGAGAAATAGCTCCAGAAAGAATGAAGAGGCTGGGCCAAAGCAGAAACGATGCTAAGTTGTGAATGTATCTGGTTGTGAAAGTCAAGCCCGATGCTGTAAACAATACTGGATAGGAACCTGGACTACTTGGTCCATGAATCAAGGTAAGTTAGACCTGGTCAAGCAGGCAATGTCAAGAGTGAATATCAATATTTTAGGAATCAATGAACTAAAAAGAACGGGAATGGGTGAATTTAATTCAGATGACCATTACATCTACTACCGTGGGCAAGAGGCCTCCTTTCAGGTCATAGAAAACCAGCAATTGTGAGAGGAAGTAGAGAGCTTATGGAAAGCTTCTTCCTCTTTCTCTGCCAGCACAGAGGTATTCTTCCTGACTGACTTACCCACAGTTGAAGCAGGCAGGCAAGGAGAGGGAGAGAAGTAGAAAATTCTTACTGGACTATTTTCTTACAATGATATGGTATCGGTGCTCTCTGCAGTTGAAATATTTAAAATGGCTCTCCTTTCTCCTGGGCATTTTTAAGTGTTTTCCTGATTGTTCCCATTACCATGGATCTCTCATCTGCATGACTTTTCATGCTTGTTATATACCCTCCTCTGGCTCCTTTTAGTTCTTTCTTCAGCTCCAGGGAATCTGGAAGTACAATGCCTGTTGGAGTCTTCTCATCTTTTTAAGGGCCCTCTTGGAAAGACCTAAGAAAACTCCATTGTCTCTTGGGACCCTCATCTAGTCCACAGGAAACTAACATTCTTTGCCTACAGAGATTAGATGATACAGGAGAACCTCACAAGACATTTTCATTTCACAGTCAGAAACTCAACAGCCAGCCAGCCCACTAGTGGCCTTTATATCAGATTAGAATTATAATATGAGCCATATATGTAATATTTAATATTCTGGTAGCATCATTTTATAAAGTTAAAAAAAGGTAAAACTGATTAACAATATATTTTATTTAACCTAATGCAACATCCGATGGATCATTGAAAAAGCAAGAGAGTACCAGAAAAACATCTATTTCTGCTTTATTGACTATGCCAAAGCCTTTCACTGTGTGGATCACAATAAACTGTGGAAAATTCTTAAATAGATGGGAATACCAGACCACCTGACCCGCCTCTTGAGAAATCTGTATGCAGGTCAGGAAGCAACAGTTAGAACTGGACATGGAACAACAGACTGGTTCCAAATAGGAAAAGGAGTACGTCAAGGCTGTATATTGTCACCCTGCTTATTTAACTTATATGCAGAGAACATCATGAGAAACGCTGGGCTGGAGGAAGCACAAGCTGGAATCAAGACAATCGGGAGAAATATCAATAATCTCAGATATGCAGATGACATCACCTTACAGCAGAAAGTGAAGAAGAACTAAAGAGCCTCTTGATGAAAGTGAAAGAGGAGAGTGAAAAAGTTGGCTTAAAACACAACATTCAGAAAACTAACATCATGGCATTCAGTCCCATCACTTCATGGCAGACAGATGGGGAAACAGTGGAAACAGTGGCTGACTTTATTTTTCTGGGCTCCAAAATCACTGCAGATGGTGATTGCAGCAATGAAATTAAAAGACGCTTACTCCTTGGAAGGAAAGTAATGACCAACCTAGACAGTATATTAAAAAGCAGAGACATTACTTTGCCAACAAAGGTCCGTCTAGTCAAGGCTGTGGTTTTTCCAGTGGTCATGTATGGATGTGAGAGTTGGACTATAAAGAAAGCTGAGCAATGAAGAATTGATGCTTTTGAACTGCGGTGTTGGAGAAGACTCTTTCAAGTCCCCTGGACTGCAAGGAGATCCAACCAGTCCATCCTAAAGGAGATCAGTCCTGGGTGTTCATTGGAAGGACTGATGTTGAAGCTGAAACTCCAATACTTTGGCAACTTGATGCGAAGAGCTGACTCATTTGAAAAGACCCGGATGCTGGGAAAGATAAGAGGGCAGGAGAAGGGGACGACGGAAGATGAGATGGCTGGATGGCATCACCGACTCAATGGACATGGGTTTGGGTGGACTCAGGGAGTTGGTGATGAACAGGGATGCCTGGCTTGCTGCGGTTCATGGGTCGCAAAGACTCGGACATGACTGAGCGACTGAACTGAAACTGAACTGAACCTAATGCATCACAAATATTAGGGCTTCCCTGGTGGCTCATAAAGAATCTACCTGCAATGCAGGAGACTCAGGTTCAATCCCTGGGTTGGGAAAATCCCCTGGAGAAGGAAATGGCAACCCACTCCAGTCTTCTTGCCTGTGAAATCCCATGGAGAGAGGAGCCTGGCAGGCTATAGTCCATGGGGCTGCAAAAGAGTCTGACACAACTTAGTGACTTAACAATAACAACGATCCTAAATATTATCATATAGACATTCAATCTATACCAAAAAATGAACAAGACATTTTGCATCCTTTTTGTACTAAGTTTGATTTGGACTAGTCACATGCAAGGGCTCATAAGGCACTTATGGCTTGTTTTGGATGATGCAGCTTTAGATTTTGCAGACCTAGGTCAGACACCAGTCTGCAGGATCCCTCCTAAGCCACACACACAAAAAAACTGAGTTTCCAAATGGTCCCCCTCTGAATTCTCTACATGAGAAGGGCTGGGAAGGTATTTCAGAGAAAATAGCTATCTAAAGAAATTCTCCTACAAATTCCAACATTAAACCTCTTAACACCTTCTACATGGGTGAGTTTAAGAAACAGATACAAGATTCCTCTCACTTCCTGTTTTCAATTTTGGAATAGTAAAATCTGGTACTTCATTTTGGGCTGCATCTATGTTGTTCTGGGGTCCTACACAATCCTTCTATTTTAAATATTCTGCTACCTGAATGTTTCAATCACATCTCAAGTTCTTGATGTTTCTGGTACTTTATTATAGACTAGAGGATAATGGCTTTCAACAACAGTAACCAATATTAAGACATTACATATTTCATTTTAATCTTACAAAGTAATTATTAGCTTTATTTAAAAACTAACCTTCCCAATTACTTAAATTATCCTTAAAAAACACAAGTAACTACAGGCTATATAATCATAAGCATGTAAAATAAGAAAAACCTTATTTAGAGAGAAAAAGACTAATAAGAAAATGTAACATTTAACCGTAACTGTGTTTTGAAAGAGTCATCAAGAATAACTTCAAGTTTTCCAACTTTTTTGTATCAAGAATGAACTAATTTTATAAGATAGTAATTAATATTTGGTCGGTTCCTACCTACACTTTTGATTCTTTTATACTACTTACCTATTAAGGCTGTGGTAAATCGATTCATGGAGAGAGGTTCTAAATACATTGGCCCTTCATAGGCGGACTCCAGCTCACTCCTAACATAGTCCCTAAATAAGTAAAATAATAAGAATGTATTAGATACATTCTAAGCACATATAGGAGAGAGAAGCAGCTAAAGCACAGTATTCTTATCAAAAACATATTATGTTAATAACACTTCACATCTGTACAAAGGAAAATTTTAGGTACAAAAAATTATAGAGGGATGACCTTCACCTCCTTCGCCCATGTGATGAAAACAGAATTCACTGAAACTTAATTTTACTTGCAGTGAAGCAGCCAAAACTCCACTCTGTTGGATTCTCTTTCTTCCCACGGTCTCATTAAATAATTTATTCCCAGGAAAAAGCCAATTGATATGCCACCTCTCAACCCTAGTACTTAATTGATAACACTTAACACTACTACATTAATTTCCCCTCTTTTCATTAGCTTCCATTATCCCTCCCATCTTATTTTCCCCAAAGTTTTTTCTCCAGTTATACTTAACTAGCTATAGGTAAAAACACAAACTAGTTAGAAAACTGGCTTGTAGCATGACAATCCTTAAAAGATGTCATTTTCAAGTCTATAGGAAATTTATAATTAGAATTATGATATTTAAGTAGGCTACAAATTTGAGATAAATTTTAAATCAAATCAAATTATTTCTTATAAAACATAATTCATTTAACATTGATCACTGAGAAATAACAAGATTTAATTAGCGGTCAAAGAGACTTTACGCTCTGAGAAAACAGAACTTTCAGGGTAGAGGCAGAAAGGAAGAATTTATTATCAGTTAAGTTCAGTGGTAATAGAACATGGTTGCCTTAAATTCTTCTGACATTCAAAGTAGGAAAATTTGTGTTAAAAAATTCTCCTTTTCTTCAATTGTTGAATAGTTTATTCACTGTACTTTAAAACAGGTTAAATACTTCAAGTATTTCTGAAAAACTCATATGTCTGTATTACCTTTTCCATGAAATTACTTCCTATTAGGCAATCAAGTGGAATTCCTTTAGCATAACACAGCTAACCAAGAAATGATCCTTACATAATCAGCAAGCGAGCACTGCCAAAAATCAAAACTGAAAAAAAACTAAAATAAAAATTTTAAGGCAGTTTTGGGAACAATTATAAAAATCAATGAATGACTAGGCTTCTTGGGTGATTTAGCAACTCTCCTCTATCACTCTCTAGAGGATTATTTCTAACAAATAATGTATTAACAGTCTTTCTACTGACAGAGAAAACTAAATCCTCAAGAGGCATGCTTCTAATGTAGCGGTTGCCAACCAGGTGTGTTTGCCCCTGAGGCGATATTCTGCAATGTCTGAAGACATTTTTAGTTGTCACAGCTTCAAAGGGTGGAGTGCTCCTGGCACCTAAGTCAAGATGCCTCCAAAACATCCCACAGCATACAGGGCAGCCCCCACAACAAAGAACTGCTCACTCCAGAAGGTCAGTGATTGAAGCCCTGTTTTAATGTAGAGAGACACAAATGCTACACATGCAAATTACATATAAATATCTGATCAATGTAATTAGTATATTTTATATAGTTTTAGGATAGAAAGCGAAAGAATGAGAATTATGAAGTTTCAAATAAAATACACATATAAGTACCATTTACATTTATGAAGTCTCTGAAAATGCTATTAAAAGAAAAATGTATATTTAAAAGAGATCTAACTTTGAGTCCCAATGGTGGTGCTAGTGGTAAAGAATGTGCTTGCCAAAAAAGGAGATATAACATCTCTGGGTTAGGAAGATCCCCTGGAAGAAGGCATGGCAACCCACTCCAGTATTCTTGCCTGGAGAATCCCATGGACAGAGGAGCTTGGCGGACTACAGTACATAGGGCCGCAAACAGTCGGACATGACTGAAGTGACTTAGCACGCAGCACAGAACTTTTGAGTCCCAACAGGACCTAGGCCTTTAAAGTCAAATAATTTCTTTTGGGCCAAAGCATCTCTCTCTCAAATAGATCCAGTTTAAAAAAAGTAACAAAGACAATCCATAAAGAGAAAGCAGACTGGTGTCTGCTGGAGGGGCAAAGGGGAGGGGGAATGGAAATCAGTACTCAAGAGCTGCAGGTTTTATTCTAGGGGGATGAAAATGTTTTGAAATTAGATAATGGTGACGGTTGCACAACATTAAGATCGCACTATACGCCACTAAACTGTTCACTTTAAAAGGTTAAATCTCTTACGTGAATTTCACCTCTACAAAAAGGGGAGCCTGAGGGAGCAGCCAGAAGATCGCCAGAGGAGGACCTCAGTCCCCGGAGCTCTCTCCTGGTGAGGGCAAGAGAAGGAGACGGCAGAGTTGGGTTCCCTGTCATGTTTCCTCCCACGTTTGCTTTTGTCATCATGTTATTGGTGCTTCATAATAAAACTCGGCAAACTCAACATTATCAAGAATTTCTTACTGCTGAGACATTTGCTAATTATTTCTGTATTATTTCCAAGCCTACTTCAGTTTATCCTCTTTTCAAAATACTCTGTTTTTCTTTAGTCCCTTACCGAAAATTCTAATTTCACATAACAGAACTTCTAAGGTAAATTAACATTTTTACACTTTTTTATCTCGAAAGGAATTTGGTGTATACCTGTGTTGCTAGCACACTGCTAGGCCTTGAAAATGCAGCAGTAGACAAGAAAAACACAGCTGTTGCTAGGATGAAGCTCACAGGCCAGGACAGAAGATATACATTAAACACTTATCCTAACAATTACTTAATTACAATTGTGACAAATGCTGGAAGAAAAAAATACAGAAGGTTGTCATGGTTTTTTAAAATTTAATTTTTATATTCACAGCCCTGCTTATTTAAAAATTATCTTTTATTATCTTCACTTCTAGATTTATACTTTCCATTTAGCTTGCTTTTTATCTCTCATTTTATTTCATAAGGTGATTATAATGGATTTAATGCAACAGTTTCCTTTTCTTTTAAACCTACTCTATATTCCTTTGGTTGTTTTGGTGTTTTTTAAGTCTCCTCTCAGCTTTCTAATTCTTTTTATGATTTTCTTTTTGGTTCTTTCTCTCTTTCCATGTGTCACTACTCTCTGATCTGTTGAGATTATAGGACCCTAGGGAACATCTCATGCTAGTGCTGTCACTAAAGTGTGTCTGCCTCTTTTGTGACCCCATGGACTGGAGCCCACCAGGCTCCTCTGTCCATAGGATATCCCAGGCAACAATACTGGAGTGGGTTGCCATTTCCTTCTTCAGGGAATCTTTCCCAACCCAAGGATCGAATCTGTGTCTCCTGCACTGGCAGGAGAGTTCTTTACTGCAAGGCACCAGGGAAGCACTACAAGGGATGTCTACATTTCAGAATAATCACCACCTTTAGCCAAAATGACAACACCCTGATGTTAAGCAGTTTCCTCCCTACTAGCTCTCCCACTCTACCCTCTTGAATAGCTCTCTCAATGCTTCAATCTCCCTCAAGGACTGCCCGACCTGTCAGGGGAACAATCGTCCTACCCCAGAAATTAACATCTTCCCTAGGCACCTTAGACCCTCTTTCCTTTCCTCAGCTCCCCTCTCTTAAAGACAGCCTTCAGAATTTCTGAAGGCTTACTGAGCCTTCACTAAGGCTCAATAAGCCCCACTTCAATAAAGACAGCCAGGACCAGGAAGCCCGTAGTCCCTCTTGGGGCCAGCTGAGCTTGGCTTGCCAGAGGCAGGGCAGTGACTTTGGTGGGGACTCAACTGGTCTTGCCAAGCAGCCACTACTGAGCTGTCTCTTCTGAGAGAAGAATCTGGGCACTATCTGGGCACTGTCTCCCAAAGTATACAGAAAGACTGGAAGAAGAAATACAACAAAAATCAAAAAACAAAACAACATTAACAAAGATCTCTACATCTAAGTTATATACAACTTCAGGACATCTCATCCTGGCAACTCTTGGTTATTACTCAGTCTCAACAGAGCAGGTCACTTACAACATTAAAAAAAAAAAACAATGGTAAGCCTAATGAAGAAGGATTCAGAGAAGGAATTATCCAAAATTCCATAAGCTATTTTAGGCCAAAATTTAGTCTGAGGCAAGAGTCATGAAATTCAGATTTTTAACAGAATTTTATACTTAAAAATCTTAAGACTGACTCAAAGGAGATGTTTAAAGGTAGAATTAGAATTTTCCAGTTTAAAGATTTAAAGAGTAGAATGTATTAAGTAGGTCAGAAGCAAGAATTTCTGTTTTCTACTTGTAACCGAATAATATCTTCCCCTTCTTAAACCACTTATACAACTTATGCAATGCTGACAATTAACACAGAGCACCAATAAACTGAACACTTTGAAAACCCACTTCTCTACATTCCCCATGGCAGCCTTCTCTTGTGGTTCCAACTGTTTTGGGAAATAAGGAATGTGTAAGATGTATACCAAGAGCCCCAACGATGGCTTACACCAGGAAAAGTTTCTGCTATAAATAGAAGCATACGAGTTATAAAAAACAAATAACAGCAAAACTTAGGAACTTATCAATTCATCAGCAGATCAAAGACCTTCCTTTCTAAGTCTCTTAAGCAACCTGGCTGCGTCGCTGGACAACCAAGAACAATCTGCACATTCTGGCCACTTAAAGCTTCCCAACAATATTAATTCCAAAGAAACCTAATCTATTTGTACACAGAACAAAGCGGTGAGCCCTTCAAGTTATCTTTCGCAACGTGTGCAAACAAAAGGCGCTACTCACTTAATCACTGGATGGCCAAGGAATTACCCTGAGATGTTCAAACATTGCCATCTGAGTACCTATCACACCCTAAGCACTGAATAAGCAATTTAAGAGTTCATTTCCCCAGGGTTTTAGTATTTAAATCTTCTCTGGGCACCCTGCTTCTTTCTTCAGCTTCCGACTACCTGCTAAATATTTAGTGCCTGGATCTGATAATGTCCAAAAGAAGAAAACATATCACACATTGAAATGGGTCAATTTTATTCCTTATATTTAACTTTTAATTACATAGTGAAAAAATTCACTTTTCAGTTATCTAACAGCAGTAGTTGTCAGCTGGAAAAATTTTATTCCCCAGGTCATAACATTTGGCCATTAGGGACAGTTTCTGGTTTTACAATTGTGGGGAAGGGGTGCTCTGCAATCTGTGAGCAGAGACACAGTATTGATAACATCCTGTAATGCACACGACTGCCTCACAACAAAGAATAACCCAGCCCAACACGCTAACAATTCCAACACAAAGAAACCCTCATCTGTAGCTTTGAATGACACAAGCTTTCCTAAAATGGAGGGCTAGTTATCTGTATGGGACATATAAGTAACTCCTGGGAAAGTTTTACATTTGAAATCAGTTACACACTGAAGGAAAGGATGAAAGAGAGTAAACTTTTATTGTTTAAATCCAGTAGGCTCTTAAAATCATACACATACAAAACTGATGCACTGGCTCATAAACCTAAACAATAAAACAAGGAATTTAAAAATAATGAAGTTTAAAAGTTTTAGAGAAAAACACTTAACTGTGGAGGTAAACCATCAAAACATCCTCACAGGAATGGTCATAACAGTCTGTCAAGTTTCTCTTTTTTCCACAGCAGTGCTGGAGAGTCTCAATTTTAAAGTAGGATTGGTACTGGAAAATATATTCCTTAGAACAGTAGTCCCCAACCTTTTTGACACCAGGAACTGCTTTCATGGAAGACAAATTTTCCATGGACCAGGGGTAGGGAGATGATTTCAGGATGATTCAAGCACATTACATTTATTGTGCACTGTATTTCTAATGTAACACTGCCATTGATCTGACAGGAGGTACTGGTCCATAGCCCAGGAGTTGGGGACCCCTGCCTTAGACCACTCAAAATGAAAAGCAAAGCTTAGAATTTTAAGAATTAAAGAACCTGACATTTATCAAATTCAGTGAGTTCAATCTGAATAGTAATATTCAATTTTATACTAACTGAGCCCATGGGATTTTCTAAAGTTTAATTCTTCTGAAGTGAAAGTTACATCCATTTTGTCTTTTATTAATTTTTATTAGAATGTAGTTATTTTACAATGTGATGTTAGTTTCTGTTGTACAGCAAAGTGAATCAGTCATACATATACACTCTCTTAGAGTCCCTCCCCATTTAGGTAACCACAGAGCACTGAGTGGCATTCCCTATGCTATTCAGTAGGTTTTCATAGATTATCCATTTTATATAAGGTGGTGTACATATGTGAGTTCCAATCTCCCAATTCTATCCCACACACACCTTCCCCTCCTTGGTAATCATGTTGGCTTTCTACATCTGTGACTATTTTTCCTTTGCAAATAAGTTCATTTGTACAATTTTTTAGATTCCACATAAAATTAGTATTATACAGGTTATAACCATTTTATAGACATGGTCTAAACACTTAAGAAGAATCAGCTTCATTGTGTGAATTAAAGGCATACCTTGTAGATCCTGTGCATTCAGTTCCAGACCACCACAATAAAGTGGATACCACAACAAAGTGAATCACATGAATTTGGGGGTTTCTTGGTGCATATAAAAGTTATGTTTACATTACACTGTAGTCTAAGAGTGCAACAGCCTTATGTCTAAAATATACGTGCATACCTTAATTTAAAAAATGCTTACCATCATATGAGCCTTCAGAAAGCCCTAATGTTTTTGCTGGGACTTCCCTGGCAGTCCAGAAGTTAAGACTCTGCACTTCCACAGCAGAGTGCATGGGCTGGATCCCTGGCAGAGAACTAGGATTCAACACAACACACTGCATGGCCAAGAAAGAAATCTTTTTTGCTGATAGAGGGTTTTGATTCAGTGTTGACAGCTGCTAACTGATCACACTGGTGGTTGCTCAAGGCTGGAGTGACTGGCAATGTCTTACGATAACAAAGAAGAGTGCTTCACTGAGTGAGTCTGAAGGATTTCTCCATAGCATGCAATGCTGTTTGAAAGCATTTTACTGATAGTAGAACTTCTTTCAAAATTACAGTCAATTCTTTCAAACTCTGTCAGAGCTTTATCAGTTAAGTTTATGTAATATATAATATTCTAAATCCTTTGTTGTCATTTCAACACTTTTCACAGCACCTTCACCAACAGTAGATTCTATCTCAAAAAACCACTTTCTTTCCTCATCCATAGGAAGCAGCATCTTGTCTATTAGAAAGTTTCTGTTGTGATTTTGCAGCAATTCAGTCACATCTTCTGGCTCCACTTCTAGTTCTCTTGCTGTTTCCACCACATTTGTAGTGATACCCTCCACAGAAGATTTTAACCCCTCAAACTCATCCATGAGGGTTAAAATCATCCTCCGAGCTCTTGTTAGTGTTGCTATTTTGACTTCTTCCCATGAATCACAGATGTTCTTAATGGTATCTAGAATGTTGAATCCTTTCCAAAAGGTTTTCAATTTACTTTGCCCAGATCCATCAGAGGACTCACTATCTACAGCAGCTATAGCCTTAAGAGATATATTTCTTAAATGATAAGACTTGAAAATCAAAATCAAAATTACTCCTTGATCTATGGGTTGCAGAAATGATATTATATCAGCAGGTATGAAAACATTCAAATTTGTTATACATCTGACAGAGCTCTTGGGCAACCAAATGCATTGTCAATGAGCAGTAATATTTAGAAAGAAATCATTTTTCCTGAGAAGTAGGTCTCAACAGTGAGCTTAAAATATTCAACAAACCATGCTGTAAACAGTTATGGTGTCATCCAGGTTTTGTTGTTCCATTTATTGCATACAGGTAGAGTAGATCTTAGCATAATTCTTAAGGTCTTAGGATTTTCATAATGGTTAGAGCATTGGCTTCAACAAGTCACCAGCTGCATTAGCCCCAAACAGAGTTAGCCTGTCCTTTGAAGCTTTGAAGCCCAGCACTGACTTCTCCTCTCTAGGTACAAAGTCCATCTTCTGCCAACAGAACACTGTTTTGTCTATACTGAAAATCTGTTCTTTAGTGTTCAGTTCAGTTGCTAGTTGTGTCCGACTCTTTGTGACCCCATGGACTGCAGCACACCAGGCTTCCCTGTCCATCACCAACTCCCGGAGCTTACTCAAGCTAATGTCCATTGAGTCAGTGATGTCATCCAACCATCTCATCCTCTGTTGTCCCCTTCTCCTGCCTTCAATCATTCCCAACTTCAGGGTCTTTTCAAATGAGTCAGTTCTTCCCATCAGGTGGCCAAAGTATTGAAGTTTCAGCTTCAGCGTTAGTCCTTCCAATGAATATTCAGGACTGATCTCCTTGCTGTCCAAGGGACTCTCAAGAGTTTTCTCCAACACCACAGTTTAAAAGCATCAATTCTTTAGTGTAGCCACCTTCATTAATGATCTTAGCTAGATCATCTAGATAACTTGCTGCAGCTTCTACATCAGCACGCTCTGCTGTACCTTGTACTTTTATGTGATGAAGACGGCTTCTTTCCTTAAAGCTCAGGAAACAACCTCTGCTAGCTTCAAACTTCTCTTAGGCAGCTTCCTCACCTCCTTCAGCCTTCATGGAATTAAAAAGAATTAGGGTCTTGCTCTGGCCCTGGTTTAAGGGAACGTTGTAGCTGGTTTGATCTTCTATCCAGATCACTAAAACTTTCTCCACATCAGCAATAAAACTGTTCAGCTTTCTTATCATTTCTGTGTTCACTGAAGTAGTACTTTAACTTCCTTCAAGAACTTTCTCATCATATTCACAACTGGGCTAAGTATTTGGCACAAGTGGCCTAACACTCAGCCAATCTCAGCTTTTACCATGCCTCCTTCATTAAATTAAATTATTTCTAGCTTTTGATTTAAAATGAGAGACACGACTCTTCACTTGAACAGTTAGAGGCCACCATAGGGTTATTAATTGGTCTAATTTCAATATTAGTGTGTGTCAGGGAATAGGGAGACCCAAGCAGCAGGAGAGAGATGTGGGGCAGCCAGTCAGTGGAGCAGTTAGTACACACACAGCCTTTGTTAAGTTTGCCATGTTATATAGGTGCCGTTTCTGATGCCACAAAAACAATGACAATAGTAACATCAAAGATCACTGATCGTAGATCACCATAACAAATACAATAGTGATGAAAAAAGTTTGGAATATTGCAAGAATTTCCAAAACGTGACCAGGACAGGAAGTGAGCAAGCTCTGTTAGAAACATGACAGGGTGGATTTGGTTGATACAAGGTTGCTACAAACCAATTTGTAAAAAACGCAGTATCTGCAAATCACAACAAAGGGAAGCCTAACAAAACAAGGTATGCCTGTACATGAATTAAAGAAAAGAGAGACTCAGCTTTTCAAGAGTAGGAAATTTTCTGTTTAAGGAATTAATATTTGCAAATGTCTTTTTCTATAGCCCATTTTTGAAGTATCAAATGAATTATTTAAAATATCCAAGTATTGACTTTCCTTCTCAGGGCCATACTATACTCTGCTTTGCTATAACTAGACTAGAGTGATATGGAAAATATCTGTAAATCATGTAAGTGGTAAGGGACTTCTATCTAGAATACATAAAGAATTCCTACAACTCAATTTTTTTTAAAAAAAAGAACCAATTAAATAATGGGTAAAGAACCTGAATAAACATCTCTCCAAGGAAAATTCACAAAGGGTTAATGAACATATGAAACATGCTCAACATCAATAGCCATCAGTGAAATGCAAATCAAAACCACACTGAAATCCCACTCCACACTTACTATGATGGCTATACTGAAAATGACAGAGATCAACAAGTATTAGCAAAGATGTGGAGAAACTGGAACCCTCATGCCCTGATGGTAGAAATATAAAATAGTGCAGCCACTTTAGAAAGCAGTCTAGTAGTTCCTCAAAAGTTTAAACATATTATATGATCCAGCAATCCCACTCCAATGTGTAAGCAGCGCTCCCCCCTATAATAAGTATGTCCACACAAAACCATGAATGTTCACAGTGTTACTCTAACAGGCAACAAGGCAGAAACAACTCAAATGTCCATCAATGAATGAATGGATAAACAAAATGTCATACAAAAAAATATGATTTGGACAGAAAAATGAAGTCCTGATACACGCTACAGCATGGATGAGCCTTGAAAACAGGCTAAGTGAAAGAAGTTAGGCAGAAAGGACCACATACCATACAATTCAATGTACATGAAATGTCCAGAATGAGCCAACCTGTAAAGACAGAAAACAGACTGACGTGCCTATGGCTGCGGAGAGGGGCTGGTAGGAAATTGGCAGTGACTGCGGATGAGTACAGAGCTTCTTTCTGGAGTTATGAAAATGTTCTAAAATCAATTGTGGTGATGCTTTACACAGTTCTGTGAATGTATTTAAAACCACTGAGCTGTATACTTTTAATAGGTATGTGAATTACATCTTAATAAAGTTGTTTTCTTTAAAGATACTTGTTTATGAAGCTGCCACATGAAATATGATCTATTAAGCTTTTTAAAACTAAAAAATTCAGCCTTAAGATTCTATGAGATTGGCCAAGACTCAATATTTACTAAACGTTGACATTGTATTAATGATTTAAGAATTAACACATCTTTGCTAACTTTTTTGAGATAGCATCATATAGTGTAAATTACACTAAAAAGAGAAACACTAAAATATGCCACAACTTGAAATTTGTTAGTTTAATATCAAAACCAACTCCATCAGATAGGCACTGTCTTACTTTATAGTTTCAAAGAAATAACTTGTCATGGTAACATATTTCCTAAGAAGGGAAACTATTTCATACCCTACTAATTCTAAAACTAATTTTCTTTCCATTAACCATGCTCTCTCCCAAAAATTGAACTAAAAATCAGAAAACTTGGATTCAAGTTAAAAGTCTGGGATCATCCCCTCCTGGCTGTTTGCCCATTTCAGTTCTTTCACCTGTAAATCTCAAAGGATTCTAGTAAGGATCAAAATAACATAAAAAAATAAGAAATGTTTTTGTACACTGTAAAATTTTCTTACAATTCTTTTTACTGTTTAAAATAGATACAAACTTTCTGATAATGAAAATAAACTTTAAATACTGGTAAAAATATTCCCATAAACTAAAAGTAGTAAGTCAAAATTGCTAAAGAACGGTTAGAAAAAGGCTTTTCTTTATCTCTGACACTGCAGGGTCCCCTTTATCCCTACATGATAGAATTTTGACCTCTCTAGAAAAGCCTGGATGATGATACTGCAGATGAAAATACAGCTACATGGTTTCGGCCATCACTGAACCACACAGAAACCAAAAAACCATAAAGGGAAAGAGCAGGTTCACTGCTTTTTCACCCAGAATTATAATAACAAAATTAATTTTAATAGCTCTGCCTTCAACTTTAAGATTTCTTTGACTGATCATCAAAATCCTATCAACTCTAAAAAGCTATCGTTAACACAGCTACAGCATAGAATACTCTGCCATGAAAAAAAACATTTTTTTAAAGATTAACAACACAGGAAAATGCTCACAAAACATTGCTGCATAATAAAAATGAGACATAATAGAGTAAGTTAAAATCCACTGAGCCCTTACGACATGTCAGAAATTGTGCTAAGAGTTTAACATGCTTAATCATAATAAATCCTTATAACAGCTCCTTAAAATACTATAAGCATTGTACAAGTGAAGAAACTGAGACATATCTTTCTGATAAATGACACTAAGGTTACAGAGCAGTAAATAAGAAACCCAGGATTTGAATCTATCCAATTCCCATCCACTTTTTCACATGGCATTCGTAGGTGCCCAGGAACTTATTTACACACTAAAGTGGTGACTCAGGAGCCTACACTCTAACTACTGCATTATACCCCATACGTATCATTTTTCTTTAAAAATGTATAAATGAAGATAGGGAAGTGTCTTCACCTTAAGCTTGAGCTGAGATTTGTAAGTGTCTAGGTAAGACCATGGGAATAAATTCTGGAAGGGTTTGGGGCTGGTGGTCCTGGAATGGGAAGGACCCTCTTGTGTGAGTTAATACTGGCTCTTGGACTTCTAGTCTAGGTTCAATGGAGAAAGATGTTAAGGGAAAAGGCTTAAGTTGTTCCTGTGAAGGAGGCTAAGTGCACAGAGACAATATTTGTGTGACACAAAATCAGAAAAGTCAGTATCTCCACTTTAGAATGAAGAGTTGGATCTGAAACACTGAGACAATTACAGAAATGCAGCACCACTCTTGTAGCTCCGTATTTTGAAATTCTGACATCCAAGGACATTCCCTGGGCAAGGATAGCAGCAGACCTCCCCATCTCTAACTACCATTTTGAGCAGGGAGGCAACCAGATAGGAACAGGAGGTGAGAAGACTGAGTTTCTGGGAAATACTTTGGGGCCTTTGAGACATAACTAGATGAAATAAGGAAGATGGAGGTCCTGCTTCAACAAAAGGGACCAAGAGTCAGTGACTGTTAGTAATTTTCACTCTTTTGTATCCACTGAAGTGGTGAAAACTGTAGGCTATTAAAAAACTGGAAGGAAATAACAGAATTCTAACAGGTTTGTCACATGGTGGTATAATTTCAGGTGATTGCTACTGCCTTTAAATTTTCTGTATAAACTGCCTATAGCGATGAATGTAATTTTATAATCATGGGGGAAAAAAGGTTTTTAAAAAGTCAACCAATCAATTCCAGTAATATAAAAATGCTATTTCTAAGATTAAATTTCAAGCCTACACCAAAATCTGTGTTTCAAACCTCTAGAAAATTACATCCTGTTATATATGTAAAGTAATTGCCACTCTTCTTATAACTGGGAGTACATATTGTCACAGTTATACATTTCAATCAAAACAAAAGAAATATTATACCCACAAAATTTATTATACCCCACCACATTTATGGTATGGCCTTTGGTACACTTGTAATTTATTATTATCGTTTCAAGATTGGAAGCTCATATTCTTTTGGCAGACCAGAGTCTTCAAATTTAGGATGAGTAGCCCAAGACAAACAGACGTTCTGACCTATACAATTAACCTCATGAAATAATTTATATCAGTCATTGACTATACACAAGGTCGCACCTTACATTGATTCTCATGCATCATAAAGTAACTTCCTAAAATAATGAAAGCAATGAAGTCCATAATTGCTATAGTTCCTGCAGCCTGTCTTTGGAAATTTCTTTTCTCAGGTTATACAGAAAAGCCCATGGGTATTTTTGGAAACATACTCTTATGGTCCATTTCACAGTAAGACCATTTGTAAAAGCAGAAATAGACACAACCCTAGCTACTAACCCTGTATGATATTTATTTAGAAAACAAGTGTCAATTAAAAAAAAAAATGTTTGGGATACTTATCAAAGCCTCAGCTTCCTAACAGTGTTCATGAAAAGTATTTTACTGGTAAAGGAAAACTTTAAATTCAGTCATACATTTTCAAAAATGGGTCACCTTCTTACCTGGAGATTTGATGTCCAGCATAGAGGAGCAGGGCAGTCAGAAAATATAGATAAAGCTGAACCAGATGCTGCCTGGGCAAGGTTAGTAGCACAACACTCAAGATATAACCTGTAGTAGAAGTGAAAAGAGATATAAATAAAATTCAATTCTAATTTAGTCTTCCAGTTAATTACAGTAATAAAAAGAGTCTGAAGTAAATTACTTTCCAATTAGGTTTCAACAACTTTGAAGTTTTTTACTTCACTACCACAGCAAGCTTACCATAGTAAAACCACTATGGATTTTTCTATTGAAAATATAAAGCATTTTTCATTTCCTCTGTAGGTTTTTCTACTTTAAAATTGAATATATCACACAAAAGTACAACAGGATTCTCCTCATCAACTACCTTTCCTTGTCTCCTTGTTTCTTCTGCACCAACTGTCCCATTCTCTAGTCCCAGAGGAAGAACAAGGGTCTTACTGTCCCTCTACCACTGCACCTCTGGTGTGACTCAGATCTTATTTCTCCAACTCCAAAAGACCCTCCATCTTCTATGTCTTCAATCATTCCTCTGACACCATCCTCATCTCTCAAAGAACGAGCAGGGCTCTTTCCCCCAGTCGTAAAGAAAAACTCCTCACCACACTCATTTCTCCTTTTCCTATTACCTTTCTTTCATTCCAATGACAAATGTTATAAACTATCTGTACCGAAGCCTCTAATTTCTAACTATTATTCCCTCTTTACCCTTTACAATCTTAGATCCTCTACAAACCCGTTTGCTTTCTCAAAAGAAACTTGGAAGTCAACAATTACCTACTAAATAGGAGTCAAATCTAAGACTCAAATTTAAGTCAAATCTAAGACTCCTATTTAAATCCTTGTCCCAGCACCTGAAGCAACAACTACCCTCAAACCTATTATTCTTTGGCTCTGTGACATGGATTTCCATTTACCCTCTAAATAATTCTCCCCTCTATTTTCTTTTCACCCTTCTCAAGTGAACACAGGAAATTTAGTTTCTGAATAACTTCTACTCTCTGTGTAAGTATCTAACTCAAAGAATCTATTTTCCTGCTTCAAATACACCATTCTAGATGATACAACAGTAGTTCTGAGAACCTACTACGTAAGCATAAAAACCTTAGTCATTTTCTATTCTAAGCAGACAATTATAGATCATGATGTCTGAGATAAAGTCCACTTAAATGTTCCCATACGAGGAGTACAAACTGAGCTCCCATCCTCCTCCTTCAACAGGCTGGCTCACCTCCCCCTCCATTCACTCCGATTCAAACCTGAGTCACCTGTGATCACCCAGTTTCACTGAGTCTCTCATAAGTCACCCCTCCTTTCTAGTCCCTATGCCCCTACCTAATCCTTTCTGTAATACAACAATATATGCTGGCTGCTATTTATCTTTCAGTCTCTTCCCCTCCTCATCATCCTATGCTTTGTTACCAGGGTAATAGTCCCAAAACCATCACTTTCATTTAGACAATTTCTGCTCTAAAACTTTCAAAAATTTTAAAGAATCTGCCTGCAATGCAGGAGACCAGGTTCAATCCCTGGGTCAGGAAGATCCCCTGGAGAAGGGAATAGCTACCCACTCCAGTATTCTTGCCTGGAGAATACCATGGACAGAGGAGCCTGATGAGCTATAGTCCATAGGGTCACAAAGAGTTAGACACAACTGAGCGACTAACACTTCAACCTCTCAGTGTAACATTAAACATCTTGCAAAAATCTGGCCCTGGCTTACTGTCCTTTCATGAATGAGTCTTCATTAGGGCACAGACATCCCTTCTTAGCACCTAATGTGTCCCTCTTGCTGAATTGATCATGCTTAAAGTTTAAGAAACAGGAGCTGTGCTAGGCACTACACATTTTCCACACATCCTAACTTCAAGAACCATCCAAGGGAAGCCAGAGATACATATTTCTATTTGCTTTTCATTTTGTTAAAATAAGTTCCCTCCAATTAATTTTGTTAATCTCTTTCTCATAGGACTTAAGAAGTATTTAAAAGGATGTTTATTATATTTAGCAAGCATTTTTACTGTTTGTGGCTGAAGGATTTTCTAATCAGTCTTATTGCATGAAATGTTTCCTTAGATTTTCTGACATTTAATAAACTACCATTTTCCTTTCCAGATTTCCCTATCTTTCCCTTCTCCTGTGTATCTCATAAAATCAGCTGCCAAATTCTCTAGACTGAACACATTCACTTCATTCTTTCAATTACTCAGTCATTCAATCAATCAACATTAGTATGTGTAAAGTATGATCCAGATGCACTCGTGGGCATGGAAAATTCAAGAAGAAAAAGTAAAGAAATCAGTCTCATGAAAAAACAAACAAGGACAAAAGTGTGATACATCCTTGGTAGTTTCATAAACAAAAATTAAAAGGACTATGGTTAGGTGATTGTTTGACCTGGACCTCAAAGGGTAAATGGATCTTTACCAGGCTAAGAGAAAGGGGAAACATTCTAAGAGAACAGCAACAGCAGGTCTGAAAGCCACAGAAGTACAAAGGAAATTTTCAGGAGACAGGAAACTATAGACCAGACTAGATTTTGGTGTAAGTAGAAAGATTATTAGGAGGGTACTGGGAGATGCTGCTGATAGAGCTGGTGGCTCAGACAGTAAAGAAACCACCTACAGTGCAGGAAACCCAGGTTCGGTTTCTGGGTCACGAAGATTCCCCCGGAGAAGGGCATGACTACCCACTCCAGTATTCTTGCCTGTAGAATTCCATGGATAGAGAAACCTGGCAGGCTACACCCCAAGGGGTCACAAAGCATTGGACACGACTGAGTGACTAACACTAACTAACTTAGGATAGGATGGCTGGACGGCATCACGAGGCAATGAACATGAACTTGGGCAAGCTCCAGGAGATGGTGAGGGACAGGGAGGCCTGGGGTGCTGCAGTCCATGGGGTCGCAAAGAGTCGGACATGACTGGGTGACTGAACAACAACAATAATTAAGGAGTTTAGCCTGGGCTTATGTTCTCAGATCCTTTAAATACCATATAGGTGAGGTAAGAAAATGAAAAACACACAGGTGAGGTAAGAAAACAAAAAACAAAATGGTAACAAAAACCCTACGGTTCACTTATACCCCCATTTTCACGTTCCAGTGAAAAAATAATTGTGATAAAATATATTGCACAAGATTTTTGAGAGATTATGAATACTTACGCTGATGTATTAAGAGCTGTATGACTAAATCATCTGAACTACAATAAACAGTTGATCCTTGAACAATGCAGGGATCAGGAGCACCAAGCCCTCCTCATGGTATAAAACCTGAGTATAACTTTACAGTCAGCCTTCCGAACCTGTGGTTCCTACAGAGTTCAAGGGTCAACTGCATACATCATCTAATTACTTGAAAAATACAAAACTACTGCAGATGCAAATATGCATCATTTTTCAGACTACAGGATTAACTGAACCAACCAAAACAAACTAAATTGATAATGATGAAGTTTTGTTGTTGTTCAGTTGCTAAGTCGTGTCCGACTCTTTGCAATCCCATGAACTGCAGCATGCCAGGCTTCCCTGTCCTTCACTATCTCTAGGAGTTTGCTCCAACTCATGTCCATTGAGTTAGTGATGCCATCCAACTATCTCATCCTCTGCCACCCCTATGATAAAGCTAACTCAACAGTAATTTGGAATTAAAAAAAGCAAGACTAGCAGCATTTGAAAATAATGATCTGCTTAAAATAACACTGGTGAAACTTCCTAATGAAATACAGGAATTTCTGCTATTTAAAGAGTTAATTTTAGTAGTGGAGAAAAGAAAAATGAGGACATGGAATAAAAGAGTAGCTTTGGATATGAAGTTGGCAGGGTCATTTATGAGATATATACTTAAATAGGTCTTAATGGTGATCTACTGATGAATGGTTGAGAAAAAGGAAGTGAAGATGGTTCTGATGTCTCCAGCATGGATAACTGAGAGGATGGCTTTTCTACTAAGACAGGAAATATATAAGGGGGCAGAGGCTTGAGGTTAAGTAAAGGTGATGAGTTCAGTGAGAAGTTGAGGTGCTTGTAAAATATTTAGGTTGAGATAGCTAATGATAGTTAGAAATCATTTATTCATCACCAGGCACTAGTTAGGTACTGATAATACTGAGATAGTAGACGAGATAATAGACAACACCATTCCTACCTTAAGGGAGCTAACTATCTAGTTGAGAAGATAGCTAGGCTTAAGGACCCTTAGAATGTAGCACAGTAAGTACTATGGTGGAGGTATGAACTGGATACCATGCGATCAAAGAGGAGGAACAATAATGGAGACTAAAGTGGTCAAAAGCAGTGAAAAGTGGAGATGGAGATTTGTAGCCAAAACTATGTGAAACCACCCCAACAACAAAATATGAAAATTAAACACACATCCTAGGAATATCAACACTAAAGGAGTCCAAAGATACAGCAAAAGACTCAGAAGGAATGATTAATAATCTAGAAAAATTCAGAAAGATTTTTAAGAAGGAGATTGTGGTTAACAGTTTCACAAACATGGAAAGGTGTGCAAAACAGGGATACAAATGAAGTTTGAGTTTTACCTTTTAGGTCACTAATGATTTTAGTGATCATAATTACAACAGAACTATTCTCATATCTACTCTTTTCTTTGCAACTGCTACCATGCTAGCTCTGGATCTCATTACCTGTTGCCAAAAATTCTAAATGGTCTTCTATCCTCCAGTTTCTCCCCTCCCCAGTCCACTATCCTATCCTATTCAACACTGCCTAACCAATCTTAAGATGCAGCTCACCTGCTCTAAATCTCTTATTGACCCACCACTATCTATCAAGTTAAGCACAATATCTAACATTTGCATTCAGGACTTTTCACAAATGGCCCTATTCTTCCTTTTCAATATTATTTCTATTCTCCTTTATATATCCTCCACCCTGCAAACAGTTCTATAATTAACATCTGGATAGTTACTCTCTCTGCTATCCTCAGACAGGACCCGCAATGGAAAGCTTCTAATTTCAAAGGTACAATTATACTCCATTAACACAATTATTGGGAGAAGGCACTGGCAACCCACTCCAGTACTCTTGCCTAGAAAATCCCATGGATGGAGGAGCCTGGTAGGCTGCAGTCCATGGGGTCGCTACAAGTCAGACACAACTGAGCGACTTCACTTTCACTTTTCACTTTCATGCACTGGAGAAGGAAATGGCAGCCCACTCCAGTATTCTTGCCTGGAGAATCCCAGGGACAGGGGAGCCTGGTGGGCTGCCATCTATGGGGTCACACAGAGTCGGACACAACTGAGGTGACTTAGCATTAACACAATTATTAACACTCCCCACCTCGATTTTTAAGCTCTTAATAACAATTAGAGGATATAAGGGGGGAAAAAACTCACAATAGTTAAAAAAAAAAAACTTAGGAATGAACTGAAAAATCAAAGTCTAACGCCTATATAAAGAAAACTTCAAAACACTTCAGAAGGACGCAAAAGAAATCGTGAACATAGTAAGTCTCTTGTGTTCTTTCCTAAAGAAGAGTTAGCATCCTTAAGCTCTCTCTTCACGCTAACTTAACTTTTAATAATAAGCAATCTCAGCAAACAGGTCAACAGGGCTATGTTTGGAAGATTAAATAATTGTGAAGTTTATATAGAAAACTAACAACAACCACCAAAAAAAAAACTCAGAGAGGGAAATAAAGAAAAAGAGACTAACTCTATCAGATAGTAAAATAAAATCTAAATCCTCAATAATAAGAAATGAACAGAAAAAAGTTCAGAAATGGAATAAGACAGATAAATTCTAAATGCAGCAAAGATTTAAATGCAAAAACGAAACAACAAAAAGAATGCAATAAAACATGACATACATCTTTGTAAACTTAAGAACAGAGAAGGCTTTTTTAACTGATTAAAAATCCTAAAGCTATATGAAAGAAAAACTGATAAATTCAATCACATTAAAAACAAATTTTGCGTGTCAAAAATATCTTTAGCAAAATAAAGAGAACTGAAATTGGAAAAGATTCCAACTCATCACACAGGGCCTATTTCCCTAACATATATCGACCCCATGGACTGCAGCCCCTCAGGCTCCTCCGTCCATGGGATTTTCCAGGAAAGAGTACTGGAGTGGGGTGCCATTGACTTCTCTGTAACATATATCAAACCCCACCAACTAGTAAGAAAAGGCTAACAGTCCCATAGAAAAGTGAGCAAGGGACAGGTACTGACAACTCTCAAAGGAGAAAATTACAAATTTTTTAAACACATGAATAAATTCAATCTCATTCAAAAGAGAAACACAAATTAAAACTACATTTAAAAATAACCATTTTTCACCTACATGCCATGTCACGTTTATTAGTTCAGTCATGTCCGACTCTGCAACCCTTTGGACTGTAGCCCACCAGGCTCCTCTGTCCATGGGACTTTTCAGGCAAGAATACTGGAGTGGGTTGCAATTTTCCTCATCCAGGGGATCACTTCCCAAACCAGGGATGAAACCCGCGTCTCCTCTGTCTCCTGCATTGCAGGCAGACTCTTTACCTGCTGAGCCATCAGAGAAGCCCACTGAGCAGCCAAATATTAAAGTTTGATAATACTGTTTTGATAAGGATGTAGGATTTCAGGAGCCATCAACAACTGCTTATGTAGGTACAAAATAGTCTATAGACAGTAGTATCAATCAATAGTCCCAATGTATATATACTCTTTAACCCAGCAGAATCACTTCTAATAACTCATCCCATGGCTATCTTTGCACCTGTTGAAATGATAGCTATACAAAACTATTTAGTACAACACTGAATGAAACAGTAGAAGACAGAAGCTATCTAAAATGTCCTCCACTGAAGTAATTCATGCAATAAATTATGGTACAGTCATACAAGAGTACTATGCCCCTATGAAACAGAACTGGAGGGCTGGGGAAGAAAGTGAGGCCTCAACAGTTCGTCAGATCTTAAGATCTGGCAGATCAGAATGTGTCAGCATGAAAAAACAGTGAATATCTAAAAATAACATGGCTCTATGATACATCATTAAGTTAAAACAAACAAAAGGTTCAAGAGAGTAATGTACTATGCAATCATTTGTACTAAAAAAGAGGAAAGATAATTATATTTTTATTATTTATATATCAATATATCTTTATATTTACTTACACATGCATAAAATATCTCCAGAATCATATGCAAGAAAATAAAAACAGCTACTTGTTGGGACTCAAAGTGAGAACTCAGTAGATGAGGAACAGAGACAGAAGGAAGGCACTTTTCACTGTATACTTTTTATGATTTTTGGTTTTTGAACATAAATTACAATTTCTAAAATCCATTTAAGGGTGAAATTCTGTAAATTGGAACATTACATAAACACTACATAATGCTCTGACACAGAGGTTACTGTAACCAAAAATCTGTTCAAGCTGAAAATATCTACTAGTGCAATCACTGAGCTTACTCTACCATAGCATATAATAAGTGTATTTAAGAAGGCTCGGTTGAGCTCCCAAAGCCAAAGAGTATGAACTGCAACTGTACGAGAACCTATACAACTTCTAAAATGAATGTTTCTGTTATTAGGTAGCTGTTTTTATAATAAATACTTTCCAATATATTCAGAAATAATACATGTGATAAGTACATGTTTAAGACCACAGAACAAACTACTTTTGCTGGATTAAGCGAAAAAATATCTAAACCAAGTACCCAATTGTTCTTCTACAATAGACTGGAATTATTTTCCATAAACTGCCTAATATACAAACCTTTAACAAAGGGCTGAGAATTAGTATTTTGCAGCATAAAAGAAGCTTCTCATTTCAGAGGCTTTCCAAGGTAGTGCCAACAGAGAGAGAGAAGTCTACTGTACTCAGATGTTCTATCTCTAGTGCAGTCTTTTCTACTGTACCATACTCCTTCCCACAATGGCTTACTTGGTAATCTCTCAGAGCTATAAGAGGTTCTCAGGGCTAAGCTTTGAAACCTAGAAAGTTCTTTTATAGATAAAAAATAAATCTCAGAGACAGGACAACCCTTAACAATTTTATAAAAGATAATCTTCAAATTTTAAAAAAGATACACTTGTTGATAGGCAATTCTAATAACAAAAATATTAATAAAACCACTGCAACACATCTTTCAAGCCACATCTTGAGTTACTGATGTTAATGAAAATATACTATCGCTATTGTTACATATAAAACAAAAATTAACCTAAAAATTAAGAATCATGACTGTTACTCTAGATGACTTTATCTGCTTCCTAATTTTTTTATTTTTGGCCGTACTCCACAGCATATGAGATCTTCCTTGACCAGGGATCAAACCCATGCCCTCTGCAGTGGAAACACAGTTAACTTAACAACTGGACCTCCAGGGAAGTCCTCTGCCTGTATATCTTGACTTTAATTTCTTAAACCTCTTCACATTACTTCTACCACTGATTCAAAAAAAATCATATCAGTTATATATTTCAAGCACTTCTTTTTTTAATATTATGATATAGTTTTCCACATTTAACTGAAATGAATACTTTACCTTCAAATGATATTAATGTTTTGGAAGAATAAAGAATATTGCTTCCTTTCTGTACTTCCCTGGGATCACAATGGATAAGAATCTGCCTGCCAAAGCAGGAGACACAGGTTCGATCCCTGGTCTGGGAAGATGCCACATACTGAGGAGCAATTAAGCTCATGAGCCACGACTACTGAGCCCAAGCTCTAAAGCCTACAAGCCACAACTACTGAAGCCTATATGCCTAGAGCCTGTGGCCTGCAACAAGAGAAGCCACTGCTCAGTGCAACTAGAGAAAGTCTGAATGCAGCAACAAAGACCCAGCGTAACCAAAAATTAATAAATAAATAATCTTACAAAAAAAAAGAGCTTACATTCTGAATTACTACCAAAACCCAAATTAATGACAAGTTTTAACAGGCCAAATGTCTGGAAAGGGCTTTCCAGGTGGCACAGTAGTAAAGAACCCACTGCCAATGCAGGAGACGCAAGAGACACAGGTTTGATCCCTGGGTCAGGAGGATCCCCTGGAGTAGGAAATGGCAACCCAGTCCAGTATTCCTGCCTGGAAAATTCCATGAACACAGGAGCGTGGCAGGCTACAGTCCATGGGGTCACCAAATGAGTCAGACATGAATGAGCACAGCACAGCAAATGTCTGAAAAGGTTATTTCCCATTATTTAACTCTACTGTATTAAAATCTAATACATGTTTTCTTTTATACATGTCAATTACATCTAATAAACCAGAAGCAAAAAATAAATTAAAAAAACCTAATGTTTTCTTCTGCTTTCCAGGTTCATTAAAATTTATTTCACAGCAAAATAAATCCAACTCAGTCTATTTTCCTCTACCCCTAATAATTTATATGCAATTGTGAGACAAATAAGACTATAAACATGATTCATAAACATTCATCAACAACTGTATCACTGTCACTTCAATGTAAAAGGACATGATTTTACCCAAATTAAAGAGTATACAAAGACATAAATCAGAACGCTCACTAAAAGCTTAGGAAACAGGATGTAGACACTTACCTACATAATGCATATTGAGAGCCAAATACTTGTACTGGAAAAGAGGGTTGTTATTGAGGCTACTTCTTTGGATCTGCTGGAAGAAGGAGCTGACATCCCATCTGTACAGGACATCCAACAGCATGATGCTTGGCACCCGCAGGGCCACATTTAACACTGCCTCCAGTTTCTCCTTTGCAGCCATGTTTTTTCTTGGAGCAGACCTAAAATTCAGGAGACACAATATAAAAGAATAAGTCACCTCAAATAGCTTTTAGATATCCTTTTGTGAGTCTAATGGATCACATACTACACAAAAGCTATGTTATAATGTAAGAAGCTCCTTAGACACATCTACTACTTTCAGATATTTAGGAAATAAGCTTTCTATTACGTTTTCACATGGACTCTCTTGGGTCTGCTCAACTTTAAGGCTCTGAAGAAATGTTCGGGCCTTAAAATTTGTTTTTTAAAAAGCTTCTAATTCCAAATCTAGGCACTTAACAAAACAGCCTATAAGAATACTGTAGCTTTTGTCCAATTATCTTGAGAAGGAAAATTCACTCCTATAAAATTCCTTGAGATTTATGCAGCTTTTTTAAAAGAGAGCACATTGTAAAATTATTACATGAAAAAGCCTAAGGTATTTAATAAAAATTTAATAACTGTACATTGAGTATACAGCATCTCACAGTCTATCCTGTTCCTTATTACTTAAAATCAAAACTGAAGTACTCAATTTACATGATACAGATAGAATGCAGAGAACTCAAGATATAGGTAAAGGTAACATGATTTGCAATACTGTTTCCTTGTATCATTAAAATTAAACTTTTAGGGCTTCCCTGGTGGTCCAGTGGTTAAGAGTCCACCTTGCAGTGCAGGGGACACCAGTTTGATCCCTGGTCCAGGAAGATCCCACATGCCATGGGGATCCCACGATCCCATAAGCCCGTGCGCTCTAGAGCCTGTGCTCTGCAACAAGAGAAGACACCACAATGAGAAGCCTATGCACTGCAACTAGAGAAATCCTGCACACAGCAACAAAGACCCAAGAGAGCCCAATAAATACGTAAGTAAATCTTGAAGGAAAAAAAAAAACCTCTTAGTCTGAAATTCCCACCATCTGCTTTCAAAGTAGGAAAAAGCTCATCAAATTCTTCCCTGTGACACACAGACATGCTGGCACATGGAAGAAGTCAGGCACTGTGAGTCTGCAGCCTCTGTCTTTGCTTAGCTGTTGATTAGCATTGGTGAATGGGGAGCTTAAAAAAAAAATAGGAAGGAAGGAAACGAAGGATCTCCCAGACAATCTACTATATAAAGGACAATTTAGTGTAATACTGCTTTATATGACAGAGCTGCAAATTAATCCAAGGAATTACAGAAAAGAAGACAGAAGTAAAGCGGTAAAGGATAATTTTAGGAGTAATGATAATTCAGATTGTTGGCTCTGACAATATCCTTTTAAGAACTTTGCTGAGAAAGCAAAACACACTTCTAGCTTTGGCAGTAATTTCAGACATTACAGGACAAATGAAAATATTTATTTCCAAAGAAAATTATAGTGACAGATTGCTATGCTATGGTTAAATATTTGTCAGTATTTCCATTTCACCCTCTAATTTTCATAGCTTCCTAGCTCAGATAGTTGGGGGAAAAATGCTACTCAGTTTGGCACACCATTAACATAAGTTTTTCCATCACGAAACTGATTTATTATATATCATTCCCACTACTCAAATGTTATGTATGTCCTACCAATAATGCAAAATTAACATTTTTATAAATAATTACTCTAATTCTGATTACTTTAAATGAACAAGACTGCTTTAATCATTTTCATACATAAGAAATGAAGGGGAGGGATAAACGGGGAGATTGGGACTGACACACGGCTACATATAAAACAGGTAACTAATATGGACCTACTGCACAGCGCAGGGAACTCTATATTCTCAATATTCTCTAACAGCCTATATGGGGAAAAAAAATCTAAAAAAAGAATGAATTTACATATATGTATAACTGATTCACTGTGCCATACACCTGAAACTAACACATTATAAATCAACTCTACTTCAAGAAAAAAAAAATTTCAAAACAGAATATTGTCAGAGAATCATAACCAAATAGCTGTGTCCTAAGGGGGAAAAAAAAAGCACTGAAAAATAAAATCTCGAATCAACATTTATTACAAATTATACCATTTAGGAGAGGGCAATGGCACCCCACTGCAGTACTCTTGCCTGGAAAATCCCATGGACGGAGGAGCCTGGTGGGCTGTAGTCCATGGGGTCGCTAAGAGTCGGACACGACTGAGCGACTTCACTTTGAGTTTTCACTTTCATGCATTGGAGAAGGAAATGGCAGCCCACTCCAGTGTTCTTGCCTGGGGAATCCCAGGGAAGAGGGAGCCTGGTGGGCTGCCGTCTATGGGGTCGCACAGAGTCGGACACGACTGAAGTGACTTAGCAGCAGCATACCATTTAGGAGCCTAAATTTCTCAAAGCTCATGATATTATTAAGAAAAAAAATTCTAGCAAATAGTCATATTAACATCCTTTCAACAGTGGCCCTGGGGTGATTTTATTCCCCTCTTTTTCTGTTTGACAAATGTTTCAGTATACCCATATATTACTAGGAAAAGTGTAATGTAATGTGCCTAAGCTATCTAGATAACTTAAGGAAATACACAGGAAGTAACTACTTACTCTGGTGGTCAACCTAATAACTCAGTGCACTCTTGGGAGTTCATTTCAGAGTACACAAATGATAGATTTTTTTTTTCTCACAAACCAACAGTCATGTGTGAAAATTACCATGTACCAAGATAAAAATATCACTGACAGGCTTTATTCAGTAATGGAAAAGTAACTATCTTTCCATATTGTATATTCTAATACAAATCAACACTGCTTTTGTAAGTAACAAAAAAGGGGACAATTACTGAGTTCATATTTGTGGTCCATATTCATTTCATCTGACTTAGAGCCTTCATATGTTTTTAATGTTTTCTTGTTTTTAAATGTGCCCAGTTTCACTATTTATCATAGCTCTTAAAGGGGTAAAGAAAAAAAAAACTAAACTAAACAAAATAACCATTCCTACACTAGAAATCAAGATCTGACATGCTAAGGGAAAAAAAACTCCCTAATTCTTACTAAGGGCCATATATCTATTACAAAAGAAGGCCATTAGCAGAATGGTATTTGCTTCTCCTTACATTACCACTACTTCACAGGCAAAAACAGAACACAAACGGAACAATAAAAAGAAAATCTTGGGTCCCTAAACCTACTGATAACAGAAGAACATCCAAGACAGACACCTAAACTCTACTGCCTGGATGGAACGAAATATCCCCTTTAACAACAATATATTGCTTACTAAATGTTTCATTTATTTCTGTATGTGAGTGACATTTCAGTAAGTCATTGGCAAGCTGGCCATGTATAGGGACGTGGAGGAAAAAAATTTAATACACAGAAAGCTGAATCTAAAATGTTACCCACAAGAGCTATGGAAAGAAAAAGGGGGGGGGGGGGAGGACATTGTGGACCATTCTTCATAGAAATGCCACATGATAGGGTGTGACCATTACAAATAAATACCATACACTACACTCGAGCTCACACACTAAACTAACAACTAAACAAAATGTTGAAATATATTTTATTTGCTGAAACCTGAAATTACTCACATGTGCCAAATCACATCTGCCAAAAGACTAAATTCAAAACATAAAATAAATAAAATTGGAGCCTTCTCTCCTGGGGTGAAGAGACTGCTATAACTCTAAGATGTTTGGTTCAAGCCTAATTTATCTTTTTCTCAGATTTGTTAAACAGAGCTAGGGAGCATATTCTAAGTCAGAGGAAGCTCAAAATTCTCCTAAAACCAAACAATATCAACGAACCCTCAAAAATAAACAGAAGAGCTGAAGGCAAAGAAAATGCAAAGGCTTGACACTCTCTAAAGCCAAATATAAAAGATACTCCCTGCCTTGTTCAGTTATGTACATTTTGCCTTCTGTGCATGATTTTTAAATTTCTTCCTTGAAATGTGTGAAGAACTGAGAAAGTAACACTCCAACAAATTGTCTTTGAAAGTAATGAAAACTAAATGTGACTCAAAGATGCTTTACACAGTAAAACAGCTTTAAAAAAAAAATCCATCCCTTTCCAGTAACAGAAAAAGAAAGGCTCAACAAAAGCTAACCAAAAACAGGACCACAGGATTTCATTAAATGACATTCCTAGGCTTGGAAGCAGCAAATTGCTACCTAGGAACACAAGAATGTCCTGTACCAGCATAACATTGAACAATTCATCGTTCACTTTTGTGGTTTAGGATACACCGGGGACCTCATTCTACACTTTTCAGATAATACTACATTTCAGTTTTGAATATGAAGAAATCAAACAAATCATCACCAATATGAAAAACAAGTTTTTAACATCAGAGCTCTTCTCATCAGCTGAAGAATTATGCTAAAAAATTAGAAGTGAAAATGTTCTTACCCAAAAAGGGAACAGAATTCACATCTCCTAGAAAAAACAAAAACAAGAACGCCTTATAACCCGATTTAAAATTATTCAGTACAATATTAGATAACTGGGAAAGTTTTTACATCTTTCCTCCTCAGCATAAGGACAAAAACAAAAAACTATCATTCATCATCAGTCTCCTTTCTCTGTCCAATCCAATTTGGGGGGGAAAAAAAATTCTACCATCAGCTAAAGCCAAACTTAATAAGAAAGACATTTTCTGGCTGTCCGGATGTTAGGATGGTAAGCCCTGAAAATGTTAGAGGGCAGAGCTAAAGCCTAAAATCATAAGTAAACTCAGCCAAAAACTCAGATACCGGGGAGCAGAACACACTTCTTACATAAGCATTGGCACATGTTTTAAATATAGCTGATCTTCCCACTCCCACTCATTGCTAGCTAACTTTGTATATGTACCTGATTTCCACGTAAACTACTAGTGATTCTGTGGTTTCTGGTCATCTCCAAATCAGCAAACATCCACTCTGGGAATCCACTCTGAATACAAGGGACATCTTTCAACTTAAGCAGCCAGACAGAGGAAATAAAAAACTGCTATCTCTGCTATTGGGCGCTCAGCCTGGGTCACGACTGCAGCACCGACAGCTCATCCTTTGGGCAGGATTCAAGATTCACCAGAATTGCACAGTCCGTATTTTAAAAAATAAAAAGACACACAGTCTCTCTCCTTTCCTTTCAAACTAGTTTCCTGTTTACTGCAGACTGCGATGCAAAGCCATCCATTAATCTTTGATGCCTTCTCACAGCAGAGCCCCCTTCCTCTCTCCCCGCACCACCTCCCCCGCCTGCTGATCTCAGCCGCGTTTGAACTATAGTAACCCCAGCTCAGCTCCCTGCAAAGCAAGCAGCGCAGCAGCAGCAGCGCGGCCGCTGCCGCCGCGGGGTTAGGGGATTACGTCCACAAAAACTCTGCCAGGAAAGAGGCCCGTGCCAGGGAGCTCCCCTCCCCTCCCCTCTGGCCAAGGATGCTGGCTCCGCCGCGCCGCGCCACGCACCAAAATGATTCTGAAGGAAGACGCGGGCGAAGTTCTTCATCCCTGAACAGAAAGGGGATCTATTCCCAAAGGGCGGGCAAGGGTTTTGGGATCCTTGGTTGAGAAAAACAAAAGTAAAGAGGGATGCAGAAGGCCTGGCGAACGAGAGCAGCAGCGATGAGAACAAAAAGGGAAGGATGAGGACCGATCATACTGTAAAAAAGGGCTGACATGATATAGTGCAAATGGGTCCCCATTTGAAGAATGACTTGGCAGGCCTTTCTGCACCCTAAAACCACCTCAAACCGAATAAAAGGGGGGAAGCTGAGTTTGGGGCTGAGTAAAGCAAAGAGTAGGGTGAAATAAGAGAGGGAGGGAACCTCGTGAGCCAAGTGGACAAAGACGCAAAAGACCAAAAGTTGGAAGTGGAAACTGGAGGAAAGGAGCTGGAAAGGAGCAGCTGGAAAAGGGGCAGCTCAGAAGTGGCTTGGAAAAGGCCCTGAAATGGGGTCCTGGGAGGTGATGGGGCAGCGCTCAAAGCAAGGGCATCTTAGGAATGCTGAGGAGACGAGGGCTCTGTCCAGGAGGGTGGAGGTTGAAGAGGAGGCGGGCAAGGCCCGGGAGCTGGGAAAGGGGGCTCTGAGAGGGGTCCCGGGAGGGGAGGACAGAGCCGGAGAGAGCCGAAGCGGGGGCCAGGAGGACCGAGGGAGGGGCTGGCGGCTGGGAAGGAGGGGGCGCTGCGGGTGAAGTGGGGACGAGGATGGGAGAAGAGGAAGGAGGCTAACGGGGAAAGGGGCGAAGGGGGAGAAGAGGCCGGAGCTGGCGACGGGATGGAGGAAGGGAGTGAGGAGGGACGGGGGAGGGGGAGAAGAGAGGATGCAGGATGCGGGCAAGGGCGCCGGGAGAAGGGGCCGACCCGGGCGGACGGCTCGTTCACCTCAGGCTGCGGCCTCCCTCCCCACGGGGAGGCGCCGCCGGCGGACAGAAGGGCTCCGCAACTCCCCGGCTCTCTCGCTCGCCTGCCCTCCCGCTGTTCTCGGGCGGCGGCAGCAGGGGCTGGGACGGCGCGGTTCACAGCGGCGGCTTCTCCGCGCCGGGCCTTGGATGCTGCGTCTCGGGAGGCGGCGGCAGCGGAGGCGGCAGCAGCCCGACCCGTGCGGTCACCATCGTCCGCGGCGGCAGGCGCTCGCGGGCCGAGCTCCTTAGCAGCCGGCGGCAGCCATGGCCTTCTTCGTTCACTCCTCCCGCCCCCGGCGCTCTGCGGCGGCAGCAGCCCGGCTTCAGTGCTCTGCGCCTGCGCGCGGCGCTGCCAGCGCGGTGCGCCCCTCCCCCGTACGGGCGCGCGTATGCGCGCCCTCGCGCTCACTCACAATCGCGCCGCCGGGTGGTTCCTGCACCGCCTCCGGTACACGGGTGGGAGACACACGCCTCCCGCAGCCTACACAGCCAGGCTCCCGCCGCTATGGAGACGCGTGCCACGCCGACATCTGCACGCGCACTGTGACACGCACCATTCTGACACACGTGCGCTCTCACACTCCCCAAACACCAGGAGCCACACGCGCTCACACCCACACTTACCTGCCAGGACCACGTGGGAGAATTGGAGAGGCTGATCCTTAACCCGATGCAACCGCAGTAGCAAAGAGGACAGATTTTTTTAACTCCCTACTGACTGGTCTAGACTGTCAACTCCTTGGCGTCAGAGACCATATCTGTGATGGCTCAGCACAGAACAGGCGCCAATAAAACTTCTGTTGAATAAGTGAGTGGATATATGAATAAATGAATTGGAACTATTCATTGAGTATCTTTAAGAATTCCAACTCTGGTTTAAAGAACTTGTTCAAAGAATTTTACTGTAGTATGTAATTAAATGGTACGTGTGTGTCCTCTCTTTTAGTCTAAGGTTAAAAACAGATTAATGTACCATCACACTTCCCAAGATTAGGAAATCCATTTGTTCTGTCCAAATCACTAGAACTGACAAATGTTAACATACTTTGTGGGGCAGGAACTGTTCCCCATTTACCCACAGTAAAAAACCTGAAACACATTGTTTGTACCAAGAATGAATCAAGAATGTTGCTGGTCTTCTGGGCTTCCTTGCCTCAACCACCCTCAACAAATTCCCTCACCCTCAGCCCCTTCCAAAAAAAAAAAAAAAAAAAAAAGCCCTACATTGTTCCTTTGTCTTTGGTTAGCTCCTAGACAGTCACTTGGAGGTTGGCAATGCCTACACCCCTAAGATCACACACTCAGTAGTGGATAAAATGTTGCCACTAGACTGAATCATCTTGAAATTGTAAAGTCTCAACGTCTGCCTGTAGAAAAGAAATTAAGGTCCTTCCACCTAGATTTGCGTTGGGGGGCCCTCCTTGGAAATTCAAGCCTTTGGCATTGGTAGGCTAAACCCCCAATTTTGAGACGCCTTTGCATGCTAAGTCACTTCTGACTCTATCTGACTCTTTCGCAACCCTGTGGACTGTAGCCTACCAGGCTCCTCTGTCCATGGAATTCTCCAGGCAAGAATACTGGAGTGGGTTGCCATGCCCTCCTCCAGGCTATCTTCCTGACCCAGGGATTGAAGTCAAATCTCCTATGTCTCCTGCATTGGCAGGTGGCTTCTTTTCCACTAGCGCCACCTGGGAAGCCCACCTCTGTATCTAGCAAAAACTGTAAACACAAGCTCTACATTTAGAAAATGTAATTTCTGGAGGCATCAATCAATCAAATTCAGAGTAACTTCCCTTCCACCAGTTTGATATCCCTAAAGAAATTTAAGTATTTAAAATTTCTGGGGATTGGCCACCTTTCATCCTTGTGCCTTAGATTACTTAAGGGTAATCATTAAGCCTGCTACATGGCAAAGAGGCAGTTTTATGAGTCTCTCAATATAGCCTGGTAAATGAGAAATTACACACACACAGAATTACACAGGCCACATGACTAATGATTGGAATAGGAAACTTCCCAGAACAGCAAGGCTTTTCCTTTGATTTCCTCCTGTTTTAACAATTATACTACTGAGTCAGTCAAGCAAATGTAAGGCCAGAAACAAGATTACGATGAAATCAGAACTACATAAACAGATTCTAACTGGATTTATTTTATTCTTCCCAGATGAATTACAGAATCTTGAAAGTATTACTTTAGCACTGATACTGGATTTGTGTGTTTTGTTTAAATGGAAGCGAAGTCTACCTCAGCTCTGACCTTTCCTTTTTTAAAGGAAAAAATTGGGTTCAAAGTCCTATAACCTTTACTGTAAGTTCCCTGAACTTGTAAAAGCAGGAAAAAAGTCACACTTGGTTTTTATAGCAGCTGCCTATAAATGCTGGGGTTCAAAACAAGCAAAGAAATTTACTCCTGTAATTAAAGAGTTACTGCTATTACACTGCTGCTAATCCAGTTTTGAAAAAGCTCTAAAGAGCCAGAAACAGGTAACCAAATCACACTAAAGAGAAAAGCAGTGGGATAAAGAGCAGGGGCTGGGGGGTGGGGTATTAGAGAGGACTGCTCAAATAAAAGAGGCAATCTCATGTGACTTTTTTCCTGTTTTTACAATCTCAAATAAAAGAGAGCAAGTACTTTCTAGAGACGGCCCAAAGCACACAAATCAGGAAAGGTCAGGAGAAAAACATGGTAAGTACCTGGAACCAAGCTTAAGGATATACCCAAATGCCATATCTTAGTCACAAAAGGAATTAACTTATGTGCTAGGAGGAAATAAGTGGAGTGTTTATGTTTGTGGAATGGCAGGCAGTTCAGGATTCTAAAGGTTATCTCGGTAGCAGTTTAGTGACTCAGTCCTGTCTGACTCTTTTGGGACCCCATGGATTGTAGCCCACCAGGCTCCTCTGTCCATGGGATTTCCCAAGCAAGAATCCTGAAGCCTGTTGTCATTTCCTTCTCCAGGGGATGTTCCCCATCCAGGGATCAAACCTGGGTCTCCTGCCTTGCAGGCAGACTCCTGCATTTCAAGAGGATTCTTTTATCTACTGAGCCATCAGAGAAGCCCTAAGGTTATCTTACTGTCATTAACCATATTCAACATTGAGGAAGAAGTCAGCTCAGGGTTTGCAAGAGTGTGTATTTGTTACATTTCCAGCCATTCCAAAAGGCTGGTTTCTGAGTTCCTTATAGAATTAACTCTTGGTAGTGATCCCCAAAGATGATGCTGTGAAAGTGCTGCACTCGATATGCCAGCAAATCTAGAAAACTCAGCAGTGGCCACAGGACTGGAAAAGGTCAGTTTTCATTCCAATCCCAAAGAAAGGCAATGCCAAAGAATGCTCAAACTACCGCACAGTTGCACTCATCTCACACGCTAGTAAAGTAATGCTCAAAATTCTCCAAGCCAGGCTTCAGCAATATGTGAACCGTGAACTTCCAGATGTTCTAGCTGGTTTTAGAAAAGGCAGAAGAACCAGAGATCAAATTGCCAACATCTGCTGGATCATCGAAAAAGCAAGAGAGTTGCAGAAAAACATCTATTTCTGCTTTATTGACTATGCCAAAGCCTTTGACTATGTGGATCACAATAAACTGTGGAAAATTCTGAAAGAGATGGGAATACCAGACCATCTGACCTGTCTCTTGAGAAACCTGTATGCAAGTCAAGAAGTAACAGTTAGAACTGGACATGGAAAAACAGACTGGTTCCAAATAGGAAAAGCAGTACGTCAAGGCTGTATATTGTCATCCTGCTTATTTAACTTATATGCAGAGTACATTATGAGAAACGCTGGACTGGAAGAAGCACAAGCTGGAATCAAGATTGCTGGGAGAAATATCAATAATCTCAGATATGCAGATGACACCACCCTTATGGCAGAAAGTGAAGAAGAACTAAAGAGCCTCTTGATGAAAGTGAAAGAGGAGAGTGAAAAAGTTGGCTTAAAGCTCAACATTCAGAAAACTAAGATCACGGCATCTGGTCCCATCACTTCATGGGAAATAGATGGGGAAACAGTGAAAACAATGGCAGACTTTATTTTTGGGGGCTCCAAAATCACTGCTGATGGTGATTGCAGCCATGAAATTAAAAGACGCTTACTCCTTGGAAGGAAGCTTATGACCAACCTAGATAGCATATTTAAAAGCAGAGACATTACTTTGCCAACAAAAGTCCACCTAGTCAAGGCTATGGTTTTTCCAGTGGTCATGTATGGATGTGAGAGTTGGACGGTGAAGAAAGCTGAGCCCCGCAGAATTGATGCTTTTGAACTGTGGTGTTGGAGAAGACTCTTGAGAGTCCCTTGGACTGCAAGGAGATACAACCAGTCCATCCTAAAGGAGATCAGTCCTGGGTGTTCACTGGAAGGACTGATGTTGAAGCTCAAACTCCAATACTTTGGCCACGTCATGCGAAGAGTTGACTCATTGGAAAAGATCCTAATACTGGGAAGGATTGGGGGCAGGAGAAGGGGACGACAGAGGATGAGATGGTTGGATGGCATCACTGACTCAATGGACATGAGTTTGGGTGGACTCCGGGAGTTGGTGATGGACAGGGAGGCCTGGCGTGCTGCAGTCCATGGGGTCGCAAAGAGTCGGAAACGACTGAGCGACTGAACTGAACTGAATGATCACATAGAAATAGCCCTTTGTTTCGAATCTGCAGATAACTGGTGGCCAGTTACGCACCACCTTTTAGAACCAGAGATAAAATCTCATATACCAGACTTCACATAATGGGGCCAAAATCCAAAGAACCTGGATAGCCTACAATGGAAATACAGGGAAAGGAGTCTTTTCATGAATTCATTTATTCATTCATCAATTCATTCCTAGTATTTTCTGGGCATTTCGAGGGTTTTCTCTGTCCAATTCAAAAATAGTTAACTCTCTTATGAGATATAAAATCTCATTCAACCTGGCTGCCTCCATGGTCTGATTTTGAAAGCCAATTCTAAGAGAAAATCTATAGTTTTCTTAGGCAACATGGTTTAGTAGAGTCACTCTTTTTGAAATGTAATTGAGATATAATTCACATACCATACATTATACCTATTTTAAATTGTAAAATTGAGTGGGTTTTAGTATATTTACAGAATTGTACAACCATCACCACCATCAATTCTGGAACATTTTTATCACCATCTCCCTTTTAAAGAAAAAAATCCCTGTATCCATTAGCAGTCACTTTCCCTTCCTCTAGCCTTAGGCAACCACTTCTGTCTCTACAGATTTGCCTATTCTAGATGTTTCATATAAATGAAGTAATATAAGATGCGATCTTTCACGTCTGGCTTATTTCACTTAGCATAGTGTTTTCAAGTCCCATACACGTTGTAGCATGTATACGTACTTCATTTCTTTTAATTGCCAAATAGAATTCTATTGTAAGACTATATTACATTTTGTCTATCCATTCATCAGCTGATGGATATTTGGGTTGTTTCCACTTTTTTACTCTTATGAATAGTGCTGCTATGAACATTCATGTACTATAAGCTTTTGTGTGAACATATTTTTATTTGTCTTGGGTATAAACTTAGTAGAATTAAATTGCCGGGTTATACAGTAATTCAAAGGCTTTTCCAGTGGCTCAGCAGTAAAGAATCCACCTGCAATGCAGGAGCCACAGGAGATGCGGGTTTGATCCCTGAGTCGGGAAGATCCCCTGGAGGAGGGCATGGCAACACACTCCAGTATTCTTGCCTAGAGAATTCCATGGACAGAGGGGCCTGGAAGGCTACAGTTCATAGGATCTGTGCGATACAACTGAAGCGACTTAGCATGCATGCACATGGTAACGCAATATTTAATTTTTTGAGAAACTGCCAGACTGTTTTCCAAAGTGACCACTCCATTTTATATTCCCACCAGCAGTGTATGATGAGAGATTTACTTTTAGGTTCAGATGTCCCCCATTTGTTAGATGCGGGATCCTGTCTGTGCCAAGTATAAAAATGACTCCATCTACCATCTGTAAACAGGGATAATGACAATATTTACTTCACAGGATTATAACAAAAAATAAATAAACGATGTAGGCTAATGTTTATGTTTCAAAGTAAGCCCTTAGTAAACGTTATTAGTTTCCTTCCTCCCATCTTTGGTATTTGGTTGGCAACAGTTAATCTGTAATAAAATCAGACAGAGATAAAATTATAATTCCCTATTAACAATGAGATGCATACACATAGTTGGTGCTAAATAAATATTTTTGTGGACAATTGGAAAAGCAATAGATCTTGTATACTGCTTGAATACCAAAATAAATTTATCTTTTTCTGCCTCATGTGCAAGTAATGCCTAGGCTGCAGGAAGAAAAAACATAGAAATATGTCAGCTTTTTGTTTGGTCAGCATTTTTTAGCTTTTTCCCCCAAACATTTTTTATTTCACCAACTTTTTATTTTGAAGAGCTTCAAATATATACAAGAATTAAAAGATGGGGAGGAAGAAGGGAGGGGGGTTCAGGATGGGGAACACATGTAAACCCATGGCTGATTCATGTCAATGTATGGCAAAAACTACTACAATATTGTAAAGTAATTAGCCCCCAACTAAAATAAATAAATTTAAAAAAAAAAGAATTAAAAGAATATTAGAATCATCACTCATATACTCACCATCTAGATTCATTCAACATTTGTTAAAGTTTTGAATATTTGCTTTATCTATATGTGTGTGTCTTTTGTTGAGATATTTGAGAGTAAGTTGCAGACATCAACATGTTGCACCCCTAAATGCTCTAGTCTGCCTCTTCTAAAAATAAAGAGCTTTTTCCAGTATTACCAAATGCTATTACCACACTGAAGAAAACAAAGTGTAATTCCCTAAATCTTTTATCGTCCAGCCAGTACTCCATTCTTCCCAATTCTCCTTAAAATATCTTTTACAGATAACTGTTTTTCTAACCAAGATCCCATCAAGTTTCACTCATTATGTTATTGTTATGTCTTACAAGCCAGCTTTGTTTTTAATCTGTCTGAGTGCCTGTGACTATTTGCAATCTCTCACATCAGCAGAGGAAAAAAATGTTTTGTTGTTGTCTTCAGATTTAAGCTCCACTGGTGTCCCTCTGTCCTGCCCAGTCACTTTCTTTGTCTTGATTCTAAGTAAGTCTGAGATGGTTAGTAAAATAAAACTGTGTTGCTTTTCAAGCATGATGATATCCAAGTAAATACTGGATTGGCCAAAAAGTTCATTTGAGCTATTCCATACCATCTTACAGAAAAACCCAAACAAACTTTTTGGCCATCCCAACAAATGGCTATTGATTGTAATATATACTAATTATTTCTTGTAATTTCATGGACTACAGGAAGCCATCCTAGATCCAAAAGGGAAGAGCTAATTTGAAAATTTGCCAAAGGAAGTAAAAGAACCTGAGATGTAAAAAGAAACCAGAACCTGGTCACCATGTATGAGCCCCAATCTAAGCCTCATCTGAACCCAGCATGTCCATACTCTATCTTTAATCATATTAGCCAATAAATTATCTTTTTTGCTTAAACCAGTTTGGGTTGTGTTTTCTGTTATCTGTAGTTAAAAGAGTCCCAAGGCCTTCAATCCTTTCAATTTGCTAGTCAGTAAACTATGCTGTTATGAAGATGAGGAAGTAATTACAAAAAAAAATGATGATGATAAGCACAAAGAAACACAACTGTTCAACTGAACAAGTTATTATAAAACACAACCATTTAACTCAGCAGTCCCCACCCTTTTTGGCACCAGGGAGGAGTTTTGTGGAAGACAATTTTCCATGGAACAGGGCAGGCAGGGTGTGGAGATGGTTTTGCAATGATTCAAGCACATTGCTTTTATTTCTATTTACTTCTATTATTATTATATTAGCTGTACCTCAGATCATTAGGCATTAGATCCTAGAGGTTAGGGACCCCTGATTTAACTACTGTCCAGAAATAGAAGTTTGATAATACTCTCAGAAGTCTCCCATATACTCCTTCCTATTCACAACTGTCTCACTAACTGCGTGGTAACCATTTTTCTGATTTAACAGTGACTTTTTTTGTTTGTTTGACCACATAAGTATGAATCCCTAAATACCATATTTTCTTTTGCCTGTTGTTGAATTTTATATAATTTTATATAAATGAAATCATATGGTAACTATCCTTTTGTGATGAGCTTTTTCTGCTTAATATTGTGTTTGAGATTCAATTATATTCTTGTGTGAAACTGCAGTTCATTTTCACCGCAGTCTAGAATTCAATCTTATGAATATAACACTATTATTTATTCAGTCTTCTATTTACGAACCTTTGGGTTCATGAACAAATTCCAGTTTTGGTTCCGATTTTGGTTCAAACCAAATTCCAGTTTGAGGCCACTCTGAATGCTAATATCAACATTTCTGCACTTGTCTCCTGGTGTACATGTGCACATACTTCTCTCGAAGAGAACTGCGGGCCTAACGGTCTGCCTGTATTCAACTTTCTCAGATAACTCCAAAATGTCTCCCAAGATGTTTGTACCAATTGACACTCCCATTAGCTATCTATCAGAGTTCTTACTGCTCTATATTCTGGCCTGCAATTAAGACTGTCAGTCCTTTTAATTTTAGCCATTCTAGTGGAGTTTTTAACTTGGCATTTCCCTAATTGCTGACAAGGTCAAGTATGTTTTCATGTTTGGTGGCCTTTTGTACTTCCTCTTTTGTGACTCGCTCTAGTCTGTTACCCAATTTTCTCCTGTCTTATTTACTTTTTGCTTTTTGTTTTGTAATCCCTAGTATTGGGCTGGCCAAAAAAGGTCATCCAGGTTTTTTCATAACACCTATTTCCAAAAAACCCGAATGACCTTTTTGGCCAATCCAATATATTCTGAATACAAACCCCTTTTAAATTATATATGCTGCAAAAGTCTTTTGTTCTACAGCTTCCCTTTTCATTCTCTAAATAGTGCTTTTTGATGAACATAATTTCTTAAATTTCATATTTTTATGTTTAATGGTTGTTTTCAGCCTGTTTTTCCTACTGCTCTGTGGTGCCTTCGCTATCATATATCAATGTGTCTGAGGAGATCTGTTCCTGAACTTTCTATTCCAAACCACTGATGTGTTTGTCTTTACTTGTGCCAATAACAACAATTTCAGCTACTCTGACTAAATAAGAAGCCTTAATATATGGTAGAGCAAGTCTCTCCCCTCCTGGCTTTCTTCCTTTCGTTTTCTTCAAGAGGATCCTGGCTCTTTGCATTTTCTTATCGATTATGGAATCAAATTTGGAATTTTGGCTTGTTGAGTTTTCCAAGATTCCACTGAGATTTTTAGTTTTTGACATAGAAGTCTTGCATATCTTTTTTATTACATAAATTCCTAAGATATTTGAGGATGTTTATGCTATTTCTAATGGGAATTTAAATTGTATTTTGTTAGCCTTTGAGGATATAACAGTAAATTTCAAGAATCGCTGTCTTCCAGAACTTCCAGTCTCATGAGGTTAGGGACAAACATAGAAATGGTTTTAACACAGAATGAACTGGACTGGTTATGATAAAGGTGGGCAAAGGTTACCATGGAAATACAAACAGAAGAGAACCCATTTTGTGGGGTTATGGGTTAGGAGGAAGGGAGAGACATTCTAAGTGTTGAAAATAGACAAGGGTCAGCTAGGTGAGTCAAGAGTAAGCAAATAGAGGGGAGGAGAGCACACACGTGACACACACATTTCAGATGATAAGATGGAATCTCAGTGTCAAATGAAGTGCCAAAAAATCAAGATTCAGAGACCAGTTTAAGTATGAGGCAAACTCCCCAGTGGCCATAATTTATAAAAGGAATGTGAGCAAACTAGTTCCAAGATTCCTGGACCCCTTTAGCTAGATAAGGTTATCAAATGGTGTAAAAGGGTGAGCGGGGATAGAATTTTGGAAAGGTTTCTTTGGAGGGAGCTGTTGCTGTCAGTACTTCTGAGGAAAGCAAGGCTTCTGGCGGGGGAGGGGGAGATAATACTTCCTGCTCTAGTCTAGGGATGATGTGATCTTTCAAGGGACCATTCAGAGAGGCTAAAATGTATTCCCTGCATACGGCTGGTGCCTGGTGCCCCTCTGTGAAAGTGAAAGCTACCCATGGCTATAGAAGAGAAGTGGCTGCTTTGGGATGCATGAACATTGCTAGAGTTTGTCAGTGTGTGTGTGTTTCTCAGGGACCTGATGTATGCCACATGAGAAACAGGGCTGGTTCTGGTTGTCCAGGGTCCTATACCATAGGACTAAACCTAGAACAGAGATGTACCCACCCAGGTCATTGATAACAGAATTAAGAATTCTCAAACAACAAATGGAGGTCCACCAGTTTCTTACCATAGTTGACCAGTAATAAAAAGTCAGCTAGCTTTTTATGGAAATAGACCCACAGACATAGAAAACTTACGGTTACCAAAGGGGAAGGGCAGGGGAGGGATAAACTAGAACATATACACACTCAGTTCAGTTCAGTCGCTCAGTCGTGTCTGACTCTTTGCGACCCCATGGACTGCAGCACGCCAGGCCTCCCTGTCCATTACCAACTTTCAGAGCTCGCTCAAATTCATGTCCATCGAGTCAGTGATGTCATCCAACCATCTCATCCTCTGTCATCCCCTTCTCCTCCTGTCTTCAATCTTTCCCAGCATCAGGGGCTTTTCCAAGAAGTCAGTTCTTCACATCAGGTGACCAAAGTAATGGAGTTTCAGCTTCAGCATCAGTTCTTCCAATGAATATTCAGGACTGATTTCCTTTAGGATGGACTGGTTTTATCTCCTTGCAGTCCAAAGGACTCTCAAGAGTCTTTTCCAACACCACAGTTCAAAACCATCAATTCTTCCACACTCAGCATCCTTTATAGTCCAACTCTCACATCCATACATGACTCCTGAAAAAACCATAGCTTTGACTAAACGGATCTTTGTTAGCAAAGTTATATCTCTGCTTTTGCTGTCTAGGTTGGTCATAGCTTTTCTTCCAAGAAGCAAGTGTCTTTTAATTTCAAGGCTGCAGTCACCATCTGCAGTCATTTTGGAGCCCAAGAAAATAAAGTCTGTCACTGTTTCCATTGTTTCCCCACCTATTTGCCATGAAGTAATGGAACCGGATGCCATGATCTTCATTTTCTGAATGTTGAGTTTTAAGCCAGCAATTTCACTCTCCTGTTTCTCTTTCATCAAGAGCTCTTCAGTTCCTCTTCACTTTCTGCCATAAGGGTGATGTCATCTGCGTATCTGAGGGTATTGATATTTCTTCTGGCAATCTTGATTTCAGCTTGTGCTTCATCCAGCCCAGTGTTTCTCATGATGTACTCTGCTGCTGCTGCTGCTGCTAAGTTGCATCAGTCATGTCTGCATGTAAGTGAAATAAGCACGGTGACAATATACAGCCTTGACATACTCCTTTCCCAATTTGGAACCAGTCTGTTGTTCCATGTCCAGTTCTAACTGCTGTCTCTTGACCTGCATACAGATTTCTCAGGAGGCAGGTCAGGTGGTCTGATATTCCCATCTCTTGAAGAATTTTCCAGTTTGGTGTGAGCCACATAGTCAAAGGTTGGGTGTAACCAATAAAGCAGAAGTATATGTATTTCTGGAATTCTCTTGTTTTTTCTATGATCCAACAGATACTGGCAATTTGATCTCTGGTTCCCCTAGCTTTTCTATATCTAGCTTGAACATCTGGCAGTTCATGGTTCATGTACTGTTGAAGCCTGGCTTGGAGAATTTTGAGCATTACTTTGCTAATGTGTGAGATGAGTGCAACTGTGCAGTAGTTTGAACATTCTTTGGCATTGCCCTTCTTTGGGACTGGAATGAAAACTGACCTTTTCCAGTTCTGCGGCCACTGCTGAGTGAAAAGAATCTGAATATATGTATGTGTGTGTGTATATATACATTTGTATAATTGAATCACTTTGCTGTATTATTTGGCTTCCCTAGTGACTCAGTCGGTAAAGAATCTGCCTGCAATGAGGGAGACCTGCGTTTGATCCCTGGATAGGGAAGATCCTCTGGAGTAGGAAATAGCAACCCACTCTAGTATTCCTGCCTGGAGAATCCCATGTACAGAGGGCCCTGGTGGGCTACAGTCCATGGGGTTGCAAAGATTTGTACATGACTGAGTGACTTGGCACAGTTCACCTGAAATTAACACAGTGTAAATCAACTATACTTCAATTAAAAAGCAAAACAAAAAAGCCAGCTAGTTTCCACTACTTGAAGTAGTAGTAGTAGCGTGCAGATTGTTCAGATTCTACAAAATAACTAGTAACCAGTGTGGAAGGAGCTTGTGCACTCTGCAATGAGGCCCCGATTCTAGTCACTGTATTGAGTAGTTTTCAGAGCAATTAGAGTAATATGATATTGTGGGTCCTCTTCTATCAATTATATCACTTTCTGCTATATATCCAGTGGTCACCAACCTTTTTGTTTGTGGAAGACATAAAAATTTGTGGAAGACAATTTTTCCACGGACTTGAGGTAGAGGGATGGTTTTGGAACAATTCAAGTGCGTTACATTTATTGTGTACTCTATTTCTATTATTATTACATCAGCTCCACCTCAGATCATCAGTCATTAATCCCAGAGGTTGAGGACCCCTGCAAATATCCTTTTCAATAAGCTGCTATTTAAAAAGCAAAGAATAAATTATAATTTTAAAAAAGGATGTGCATGAGGCACTAGAAAAGAAAGATCCAATTTAGCTACCTGCCAGATCCAGAGAAACTGAAGACATGTTAACAAGTAAGAATAGCCTCTCCCTGACCTGTCCTGCTTCAGGTGGCTTCCACCCAGGTGGAGTCTGATACAGCTGCTATTGCACAGGGAGGCAGTGAGTGAGGAGAACAGAAGGTAACCACAGGCCTTCACACATGGAGAGAACTCTCACTTTTTGAACAGAGATGAAGGCATTCAACTAATTCCTTAACTAGACACATTCTAACTACAAATCAAGACTGTTATTTGTGACTTATAAAATGAGTAGAACTCCACACTAATTAAGAAGTCTTGGGATCTGCCCATGTTTACACTGGAGGGCAGGGCAAAATTACCTGTTCTGAATAAAAATGCTAAGGGCTAGCGGGTAACAGAATTGGATTGTGTTTTAACTACATTAGGAATATTGCTAGGTACCCCCAGAGTGTGAAGTACATACGAGAATGACAAACATACAACTATGACAGGATCTCAGATTTACAGTCCCCTGGAGAAGGGAATGGCAACCCACTTCAGAGGAGCCTAAGCAGCTACAGTCCATGGGGTTGCAAAAAATTGGACACGACTGAGCGACTCACACACACACACACATAAACACAGATTTACAGAGGAAAAGTGGACAGTGATGAGATAAGCTGGAGTCGGTTCAGGAGTTAAGGAAAGACCTTCCAGGCCATGCTAAGGAGCTTGTACTTTAACAAGAAATGGAGCAGCACTAAAGAGTGTGTGCAGGAGAGTAGTTTGTATTGGGCCTTCACTCTGCTCTAGGTTCTGGAGGAGGTGGTTTACATGAATCATCACACTTGATCTCACAAAAAACCCTAGGAAGTAGGTAGAATAATTATCTCCATCTTTAAAATGAGGAAACCGAGGTAGAGACAGGTTAAGTAACTTATCGGAAGTCACACAACTAACTAGTCAAGAGCATAGCTCAGATTAAACACAGACATATCTGGGTTGGTTGCGTTGCGTCCCTGACTACTGTACCCTGCCCTCTGTCAGACTGACCATTCCAGAGAGGTAATGAGTTTGTACAAAAAGCTACCTCTCAGAGTCTAGAACTCAACCTCCACTGGTCTCCCTTTGGTAATGAATACACTGTGATTATTTTTCCCTGAACTACCTATACAAACAAGAAGGAGAGTAATTCTTCAGAAATAACGTCCTGTGAGCACTCTTTGATGTCTGTACAAGACTGCACAAAATGAGAAAGTTTGCTCTGGGACACAGACTTCAGAGTACAGTATGGAAAAGTTCCTTTTCTTAAGTAGAAGAGGGAGATGGTAGCTAAAAGAGTGGAGCCAGGAGTTACTCTGTCTGGGTTCATAGTCTGGTCCTGCTACTTCTTAGCTGTGTGGGTTTGAGCAAGTTTCTCAACCTTCCTGTGCCTAATTTAACATGAAATAACACCTTACTCATAGATTACATTTTACACACACACACACACACACACACACACAATACATATATTGCTTTGAACAATTCTGGGCACAAGAAAAGCAGCATTACCTATTGTTATTATTGATGTTTTTACTTTGGCTTACCATGCTTATAACTTCACTATTCAAGGATACTAAAGAGACTAAATGTCGGTCAATATTTATAAAGCACATTCTTAGCATTTGTTAGATGCTAGATAGGATATAAATGAATCGGAACACATAGTTTCTGAAGATGTTAAGTATGATATAAATGAAACAGATAATTCCTGCCTTCAAACCTCTTACTGATGTTAGATGGATGGACTACTTATACTGCCTTGTTTTAAAGCTGCTTTTTGTGTATCTTCTCCTTTGCTTGATTATAAATGCTTTCATGGTATGAGTCAATGTTTATTTTTCTTTTACCCTCTCACCTTCATTCCCTTCTGTTTAGGATACTGTATATAGTTAAGTCTTTTAAAATCTGGTTGAGTGAACATGGAGCAAGCCAGAAACAAATTTACAGGATGACACACTGTTGCAACAGTATGAATGGTATGACTTCATGCTTAGTCACTCTCCCCAGTTCACTGATAACCTTCTGCCTGGCTCACTGAGTTCTTCTCCATCTCTGCTTGTGTTAACCACATAGAAAATCCATGTGTTTTTTATTATTTTTTTTGTTATTATTGAGGTGAAATTTAAATACAATAAAATCAATTATTTTAAAGTGAAAAATTCAGTGACATGTAGTACATTCACCATGTTGTACAACTTATCTCTCCCTAGTTCCAGAACATTTTCATCATCCCAAAGGAAATCCTGTACCGATTGAGCAATTGTTTCCCATTCGTCCCTCCCCAATCGCCTAGTTTAACCCTCTCACTTAAACGAGTTTTTCCTCCAACCCACCTATGCCCATAGTTACCTCTCAAGCTGTCTTTTAACACCAACTTCTAAAATTTCTATTTTGAGCATCTTTCTCTCTGGTCTCTCCTAAAAATAGGCTGATTCTGTTTTTTATAGTGCCCACACTCATGTTCTTCTCAGCATCAAGCTTCCAATCCACTGAACCTACCAACTCTTTACATATCCTTCTTAGGTCTTTACATCTCTCTTTACCCACCATAGATTCTATTGTTGCTGTTGTGTAGTCTCTAAGTCGTGTACAGCTCTTTTGCAATCCCATGGACTATAGCCTGCCAGGCTTCTCTGTCCATGGGATTTCCCAGCCAAGAATACTAGAATGGGTTGCCATTTCCTTTTCTAGGGAATCTTCCCGACCCATGAATCAAACCCACATCTCCTGCTTACCAGGTGGATTCTTTACCAATGAGCCACCTGGGAAGCCCACAGATTCTATAGTCTACCATTTTAAATGTCTTGCTTGTAAATGTCCTTAACTTTCTTTCCCTTCTATCTGCCCTGCATCTGCAAGGCTGATATGGCTGGATAAACCACACAACTGATCACAAATCTCAGAACTTAGCCCTTAGCACTGCTCCACAAACCCACTGCATTGTCCTGATGAGTTTGTTCTCCATTCCCCAGAGTGGTTCACTCTCCTTTCTACTCCAGCCTCCAAAACCACCCATCCTCTCTCCTCCATTCACTTTTAGCTGAGTGAGTATCTCAGAAAATAGAAGCAGTCTGTCAAATTCCTCATCCTTCCACCGGAAATCCACCAGTGTTTAGAATGATATTCTGGGGCTTCCTTCTTGTACAGTAGGAGAAAATTTCCTTCTTCTATCAAAGACCAGATCCTCTACTGGGTGATCTGAATTTCAGCCTCTCTGGCATTCTCAAAGACCTGAATCTGTAGTAATTCCCTTTCTCCTTTGTACCATCAACTTTTCTCCCTACTGGATGACTGCCACTAGCATATAAACATACTTAGGATGGTAATCGTTGAAAAAAAATCTTCCCCTGACTTTGTACCCCACAACTATCATCCCCACAGTGAACACATTCTGAAAAGTTATCTATAGCCACTGCCTCAACTTCCTTCCTCCCCATTCTCCCCCCAGTTCACTCTAATAAGAATTCCATCCCAAATATTCAGCTGAAACTGTTCCCAGAAAGGTCATCAAAGTCTTCCTCACTGTCATATCCAATGGTCCCTTGCCAGTCCTCACCTTAGTCTCCTTTTCAGCCAGCATAACATGGGTTCATTAAACCTCCTTCATAAAACACTTCCATTTCTTGTTTTCTGCATTGAATTCCTAGGCCTGCTGTAACAAATTACCACAAATTGGGTGGCTTAAACAACAGAAATTTATTTCTAACAGTTTAGGAGGCTAAGAGTCCAAAATCAAGGTACTGACAGGGCTATGCTCCCTCTGAAGGCTCTAGGGAAGACTCATACCCTGCTTCTTTCTAGTTTCTGGCAGTTCCCAGAAATCCTTGGTGTCCCCTGGTTTATAGATGATTCATCCATCTTCACATGGCATCCGTACAGAATATCATTCTTTAGACCCAGGGTACACCATAACCCAGTAATGATGTCATCTGAATTGAATGACTTGTATGTGCAAAATCCTTATTTCCAAATATAGTCACATTCTGAGATTCCAGGTAGACACGAATCCAGGGGGTAGTAGGGGGCAGGGGGTGGGAAATACACTATTCAACACAGTACAGTTTCTGCGATGGCTCACTGCTGGCTTTCTTCCTTCTTCCTGGCTGACTCCTTCTCTCTCTTCTTTGGTAGCTACTTTGTTTTCCCTTCCCTCTAAATGTTGCAATCACCCAAGGTTTGGCTCAGGGTCCTCAGGCCTTCTCTAAACCCACTATCTCCTAAAGAAATATCATCTAATAATATCATGATTTTGAAATTTCACTGATGACTCCCAAAATTTATGCTCCAGCCCTCACCTACACTCAGATCCTAGCCACACACTGATAATGGTAACTAACACTCATTGAATACTTACCATGTGCCAGGCCATGCAGTGAGTGCTTTATATGTATTAACTCATTTAATTCTTACAACAAGCTTACGGGCTGAGCACTATTTTTACCTCTAATTCACAGATGAAGAAACTGAAGCACAAAGAAGTTAAGTAAATTGTTCAAGACCTCATGGCGAAGAGGAGCCAGGATTTGAAACTGGGTAAACTGGGTCCAAAGCCTCCTCTCTTGACCATTCTATATTCTGGCTTTTTACTGGGCTCCAGGATCACATATTCAACTACATACTTCACATCTGCAACTAGATGTCAACAAATGTCTGGACGTGAACTAAACAGAATGCCCCTTTGTCAGGGAACGTTTAACAGGAGGATTCCTGTGAGCTGTTTTCTGTCTCTCATAAATCCTCTGTTCCTTATCAGTTAATTGTCAGGGAACATTTAACAGAAGGATTCCTGTGTGATGTTTTCTGTCTCTCATGAGCCCTTTGTTCCTTATCAGTTCCTGGTAGCAGGGACAGTGGAGTGGAGCAGCATGCTGCTCCCAGGACTGAGATCATGTGATGGAATGCATGCATGGATTTCCTTCATTAGCTTTTCCATAGATGAAAGTGATTATTTACGACCCTCTTTCTTTTGATATGGATTGTCTCCTAGCTTTATGATCCCTATTACTCCTTGTTTCCTTGGTAACTTGTAAGTTTGGTCTTTTGATCTTTATCTTTACTGAAAAAGCTACCTTGTAAAACAGTATATATATTCACACAATGTTGAATAAAGCACCCTTGCTCCTCCAGAGGCTTGGGTCCCCGTGTCTTTCTCTCTCTCTCTCTCTCATTCTATCTTTCTCCGGCTAGTTCTCTGGAGCGTGGAGGCCTGCTGAGCTCACTTTCCTGCCCGGGCTTTCAAGCCCTCCTCGAGAGGACGCCCTGTGCCTTCGTGAGCGGTACAAGCCTTGTGCTAAGGCTTCATTGGTTCTCTGCGTAAATCAGGGAATTTTAGCCTCTTTCTCTCTTTTACTTTCTTATCATCGACTCTGGACCACCAGGTTCCAGTCCATTAAAGGACTGCAACACACCTTAATTAAACTACCACCTTAATCTTTCCTTCCCTGTCTTCATACTTTAGTATTATATATGGTACCACCAATACCCAGTTGCTCAAACTAAAATGTGTAGAAATCAAATTTGGTTCTGCTCTTCCTTCATCCATCCTTGCCTCTATTCCCACCCCCAAAAAATCCATCAGTGAGCCAATTAGTAAATCAATAAATCCCCAATCTGCCCATTTCTCTCCATTTTCACTACCATCCTAGTTCACACTGAGTTATCATCATCTCTCAAATTACTGCAATTACCTTCCACCTGGTCCTTCTGCTTTCTCTTTTGTAGTTTATCTGTAATTCAGCAGCTAAATGAGTTTTTTGAAACATAAATCAGAATGACACACCCAGTTTCAAAGCCTTCAAAGTACCTGCTTACATTTAGAATAAAATGCATACTCTTGTTCTTAGTCTACAAGTCCCTGCTTGATCTGGCTCTGCTCACCTCTCTGCCTTCACTCCTACAACTCTCTTTTTGCTCACATAGCTCTGGACATGACCTCACTTCTGCTTTTCCCAGAATACCCTAACCTTGTGCCTGTACCATCCTTTGTACCTGTTCATCTTCAAGCTGGAAATGCTGTCATAAATGCTCCACCCTCACATCTTATTATGCAGGTCTCAGCTCAACCCTTACTTAATGTTGTTCCCCAACCACTTTCTATCACACTGCCCTATGTTTGTGTTTTAATAGCATTTGTCACTGTTTGAAAATACCTTATTTATGTATTCGTTTATTTGAGCAGAGACTTCTGTCTTAATTAGATTTATTTCCTCAATGCCTAGAGTATCCAATACATACCAATTATTCTGTATATATTTTTAATAGATGAATGAATGAAAATGAGTTAACATACAAGTAAAGTCAATCATGGAAGGCTGTTCGGAGGTCAGTTTTAAGACACAGTCTGAAAGTAGAGAAGATGATAAATTATTAGAGAGGAGAAAAGACACTTAGCAAAGAATATATTCAACAGAGTGATCCAGTCTTGAATAAGGGACAGAGGCCACTAACTATACTAATTCAGGTGATGTGGAAACTTGGTCAATACCAGAGTAAAATTAGTTTATCAGAGCAGGGAGTCATCATTATTTGGTTAAACATATTGAATGTCAACTTAAGAAGTTTAAATTCATTTATACCTTCAACAGATATTTATCAAGTTTCTACTGGGTGCTAAGTATAGGAAATGGCAACCCACTCCAGTATTCTTGCCTGGAGAATCCCATGGACAGAGGAGCCTAGTGGCTACAGTCCATGGGGTCACAAAGAGTTGGACACGACTGAGGACACATGCAAGTACAATCTCGGTGATTTTTATACAATATGAGCAAGAGAGATATAATCTCTGCTCCCCTGGTGTTTACAATCTAGTGGAAGAAGGACATCAAATAATAATAGTCCACAAACATATGCAATTGCCAAGCAAACTACCAAAGTGTGTACTGGGTTAATATTCTCGTAACATGAATTAATGTGGTTTCTGCTCCCAGTATTTGCTGTCCCCCTCTGGCCCTTACTCATTCACTCAGCTTAGTATTCTGTATGTAATGACTCAGAAAAGTACAACACAGCAGAACCCAATAAATAACTAGTAGGAATCTTGCCCCAGCTCTTGACTTTAAAATCCCAGTCTTCAGGAGGTATAGGAGGTAACTCTGGCATGAAGAGTACTTTTGGAAAATACCCGATGAGTCAGAGCAAATCTTCCTTGCCCAGAGACTAGCACATTTCCAGGTTGGAGAAGAGGAGTGTCAGAAGGGAGGTGATTAGAGCTTAGGTGCTGCTGGATCTCTGGGCAAAGGAGCCTCTATCCTCTTCCACTGCCAGGCCATGCTCCAGTGAATGACAGACATCCAAGGTAGGCCTGTGGTGCATGAAAGCAGAAAATGGAGCTCGCTTCTCACATGCAGCCCAGCAAGCCGACCAGCCTCAGAGTAAAAATGGATTTGTAATAGGTCTAGGCACTTGACCTTTCAAGCCTCACAGAGTCACCAGTGCTTCTCTTTGGTAAAGAAAGTGTAAAGTGATCCAAGGGCACAGAGGAGTAAAATTCCAAAAAAGCTTGGTATTGTTTTGCTGACAGCAAGTCTATCATTTTCCAACAACAACCAATTCTCTAATTCTCTGATACCAACAGGGTGTTCAACAATTCAACCAATTCTGATCCTATTACATGGAAGTAGTTCCAACACACAAGTTAAGAGAGTTTGTGGCTCAGTCCCACAAAAATGCCTCTACTTTGCATGTCAGCCACAAGTAGGGTCCCCAAGCTGCTTGCATCTGCCTAGCTGGCTACACATTTGGGAGTTCCCACAATTTCCCCTCCCCTAGGTTCAATAATTCACTAGAACAACTCATGGAACTCAGGAAAGTGCTATATCCAGAATTACAGTTTTATTATAAAGATACAATTTTGAAATAGCCAAATTAAAGAGATACACAAGGCAAGTGGGTAGGGAGCGTACAGAGTTTCCATATCCTCCATGGGTGCACCATCCTCCTAGCAGATTGATGTATTTGTTCACCAACCTGGAAGAGCCCCAAACTTCACTGATCTGAAGATTTTATTAAAGCTTTATTACATAGCCGTGATTGGTAAAATCACTGGCCATTGGTGACTGAACTCAATCTACTGCCCCTCTCCCCTTCCCAAGGTTGGAGATGTGGCTGGAAGTTCCAACCTTCTAATCATGTTGTTGGGCTTCCCTCACAGCTCAGTTGGTAAAGAGTCTGACTGAAATGCAGGAGACCTGAGTTAGATCCCTGGGTCGGGAAGATCCCCCAGAGGAGGAAATGGCAACCCACTCCACTTTTCTTGCCTAGAGAATCCCATGGACAGAGGAGCCTGGCAGGCTCCAGTCTATGGGGTCACAAGAGTTGGACACGACTGAGCAACTAAGCAATTCTGGTTGGTACCTCTAGTGACCAGCCCCCATCCTGAAGCTCTCTGAGAACTGAAGAATCACCTCATTAGCATAAATTCAGGTTTGAAAGAAAGGGGCTTCTTACAAATAACAAAAGACATTACTAGACTCCCCTGGTGGTCCAGTGATTGGGAGTCCGCCTGCCAATGCAGAGGACACAGTTCAAACCTGGGAGGATCCCATATGCTGTGAGACAAGAAGCCGGTGCTCCACAATTACTGAAGCCCATGCTCTACAATTCATGCTCCACAAGAGAAGCCACCACAATGAGAAGTTCTCACACTGCAACAAAGAATAGCGACCCCTCCTTCCCCCAGCTGCAGTTAGAGAAAGCCTGAGAGCAGCAGAAGATATTAAGAAGCAGTGGCAAGAATACACAAAAGAACTATACAGAAAAGATCTTCACAACCCAGATAATCACGATGGTATGTATGATCACTCACCTAGAGCCAGACATCCTGGAATGTGAAGTCAAGAGTGCCTTAGGAAGCATAACTACAAACAAAGCTAGTGGAGGTGACAGAATTCCAGTTGAGCTATTTCAAATCCTAAAAAATGATGCTGTGAAAATGCTGCACTCAATATGCCAGCAAATTTGGAAAACTCAGCAGTGGCCACAGGACTGGAAAAGTCAGTTTTCATTCCAATTCCAAAAAAGGCAATGCCAAAGAATGCTCAAACTACTGCACAATTGCACTCATCTCACACAGTAGTAAAGTAATGCTCAAAATTCTCCAAGCCAGGCTTCAACAGTACATGAACTGTGAACTTACAGATGTTCAAGCTGCATTTAGAAAAGGTAGAAGAACCAGAGATCAAATTGCCAACATCCTTTGGATCATCAAAAAAAAGCAAGAGAGTTCCATAAAAACATCTACTTCTGCTTTGTTGACTATGCCAAAGCCTCTGACTGTGTGGATCACTATAAACTGTGGAAAATTTTTCAAGAGATTGAAATACCAGACCACTTGACCTGCCTCCTGAGAAATCTGTATGCAGGTCAAGAAGCAACAGTTAGAACTGGACATGGAACAACAGACTGGTTCCTAATTAGGAAAGGAGTACGCCAAGGCTGTATATTGTCACCCTGTTTGTTTAACTTATATGCAGAGAACATCATGAGAAACGTTGGACTGGGTGAAGCACAAGCTGGAATCAAGATTGCAGGGAGAGATATCAATAACCTCAGATATGCAGATGACCCCACCCTTATGGCAGAAAGAGAAGAACTAAAGAGCTTCTTGATGAAAGTGAAAGAAGAGAGTGAAAAAGTTGGCTTATAATTCAACATTCAGAAAACTAAGATCATGGCATCTGGTCCCATCACTTCATCACAAATAGATTGGGAAACAATGGAAACAGTGATAGACTTTATTTTCTTGGGATCCAAAATCACTGTGGACAGTGACTGCAGCCATGAAATTAAAAGACGCTTGTTCCTTGGAAGAAAAGTTATGACCAACCTAGACAGTATATTAAAAAACAGAGCCATTACTTTGACTACAAAGGTCCATCTAGTCAAGGCTATGGTTTTTCCAGTAGTCTTGTATGGATGTGAGAGTTAGACTATAAAGAAAGCTGAGCACCGAAGAATTGATGCTTTTTTGAACTATGGTGTTAAAGAGTCACTTGGACTGCAAGGAGATCCAACCAGTCCATCCTAATGGAAATCATTCCTGAATATTCATTGGAAGGACTGATGTTGAAGCTGAAATTCCAATACTTTGGCCACCTGATATGAAGAGCTGAGTCACTGGAAGAGACGCTGGTGCTGGGAAAGATTGAAGGCAGGAGAAGGGGACGACAGAGGATGAGATGCTTGTATGGCATCACCAACTCAATCCACGTGAGTCTGAGTAAACTACAGGAGTTGGGGATGGACAGGGAGGCCTAGCGTGCTGCAGTCCATGGGTCGCAAAGAGTCGGACATGACTGAGTGACCGAACTGAACTTAGAGCAGCCACCAAGACCAAGGGCAGCCAGAAGTATAAATAAATAATGTTGCGGTTTTTTTTTTTTTTTTAAGACATTCCTATTGGAAATTCCCAGGGTTTTAGGAATTCTGTGCCAGGAACCAGGAACCAAAGCCAAATATATATATTTTGTATTATAAAACACATAATTTTCCGAAGCTCAGCATGGTGCAAGAGCAGCAGTATGGATTGCTCCCGGCCTAAGAGATAAATGGAAGCAGCAAGGCAGACCTGTACCTGGAGGGTCCTACAGATGAGAGCCAGAAGGTGGCAGAAGAGGCCAGTGTAGGCTGTCACTGGGAAACTGAGGGGACAAGGGACTTCACAGCAGACATCAGCTTGAATGACAGTCAAGAACCATACTCCCTCTCTCCCCTAATGTCATGGTACAAAGTATCCTGGGACCCCAGGAAGAAAATGAGAGTGAGTACCAATTTTAATATTGTTTTTAATTTCTGGTTGAATGGAGGCTCAAATTATTAATTAAGGTGAGTTACATTTTTTTAAAAGTAACAGTTTTTCAGAACTGAGTTTGTAGCTTCAGATCCATCTCGGTCATTAAACAGCGCTATAGAAAGTATAAGAGATACGTGAAAATTCAACTGTATGCTATTTAAATATCAATATGAGATGAGCTGGACCAGCTTGGAAGAATAAGCTAACTTAGAAATAATTTAACTTAGAAGATAATTTAAGAGATTAAATAAATCCAGTTATAAAGTTAAACAACCTAGGTGAGGGATTATAGACGTAAATTTGACTAGAATTAGGGAAGTAAATATAGGACCCTTTCTGGCTATGTAATTCCTGTTATAATGAACAAACAGACCTTATTTTGTTGAGAGAATACAAAATACTAAGCCTCAGCCAAATCATGTTGTCAATGTGTATCTTCATTGCCATCCTGCCTGAAAGATAACCCCCAAGTTGTTTGGTTTAGTAACACTGTCTGCTTCATCTGTCCTTTTTAACTCCAAGATTTACAACTGAGGTTACAGATAATGGAGTAGATGATGATAACTAATTCAAACTTATAATATTGATATATTTGTGGTGGTGGTTTAGTAGCTAAGTTGTGTCCTACTCTTGCGACCCCATGGACTATAGCCTGCCAAGCTCCCCTGTCCATGGGATTGTCCAGGCAAGAATATTGTAGTGGGTTGCCATTTCCTTCTCCAGGGGATCTTTAAGTGGAGGAATAACAGAGGTATGCTTGCTGTTTAGAGTGCTTGTTTTGGAGAATCAAACAGAATTGCCTTGTGATTTCAAATTATACTATAAATTGAACAACCACTTAATTTGCGATTTTAAGTCCAATTAATAAGAATATTTTACTGAAGTTAAACATAGTATTGACATATTTAAGATAATCTAACATTCACCATATTTGTTTAATATATTACAGTTACTTAAATTATTTTTGTTAGGCAATTGAATGACTTAAAGACAATTACATTAGATTTATAAGTGCAATTTTAAATGTTTGAGAAACTAAAATTAAGTTTGTAAATAGCCTCATGCATTAATGAAGGTCTCCTTAAAAGTGAAATGTGTTATCTACTTATAAAGGGAACAATGTAATTTTTATTTTGGATTCAGAGGCTTGTGGATAAAAATTATTGTCTGCCATTCCAGTAAACTACAAATGTTGTCACCATCAGGCCATCAGTCACTGTAGTTGCCTCTGATATGCCCTGAAGGGAATTCAGAATGGAGACAAACAGGATACCAGCCCAAGATAGTTAAGATGCATATCTAAGTATCTAAGGAATGATTTCACTGAGCTCAGACTCTTGCATCTTCCCATATATCACTAACTTTTTAAATGTCTGGAGGTTTTTTAAGATTAGCAGCAATTTTTTGATGTTTGAAAACTTTTTTTTTCCAGTCAAAACTTCTATATACCCTGGATCTTCCCTTATTTCTTCTGAATAGTTCCTCAGAGTTACCTGAGAGGCTGTCAACCCAGACTGTAGTCCTCAGGAAGGTCCTCAAATAAAACGTAACTCTCAATTTTAGGTTCCGCATTTTTCTTCAGTCAACAGACTTAAGAATGAATAGATTTTTGATATTATGACCTTTAGTGGAGCATTAAATTTTAAAACCAAACTAATCATTGCTATTTTTTCCAGACATAAAAACTGCCACCCAAAACTCACACTGACAGTACCCACCATAGTGCCTTGAAGACAAAGAATATGATGCCATGAAAGAGACTAACCGAAGAGACTTAATTTCGATTAGGGGTTCAAGGAAGCTTTTCTAAGAAAGTGTCTGGTGAGCAGACACTTTAGAAAAAGGGATTACCAAGGGAAGAACAAGGGAGAGAAGAGTTCCAGGTAGGATCCTGGAAACAGCTGATATGGTAGAGGAACTGAAGGAGTCCAGTGTATACCTGGAACAAAAGGAATCAAAGGGAGAGTAGCACAGGGCTGGATGGAGAGGAAGCTTGGGTCTGATCATACAACCCCCCAGAGGTCACATTATGTCATCTATTATACAAATACAAATACGACACACGTTCTTAAGTGTTACAGAAAACCACGGAGGATTTTACAGAGAGATTGTAGGTCCCGGGTATGGGCACTGCACTGCTCCATGAGACACTGCTGATAAAGTTCCCATTGTGGCATAACACTGCCTCCCTGCAGGTGACACAATCAAATTAAGGATTTTAAAAAATATTTATTTATTTGGCTGTGGCAGGTCATGCAGGATCTAGTTCCCTAATTAGGGATCAAACCGGGGCCCCTTGCATTGGGAGTAAGAAGCCATACCCATTGGACAACCTGGGAAGCCCCCAAAGTAGATTTTTAAAAGAAGATTCTGGGTGCTGCATGGAGAAGAATTATAGCCAGAGTGGAAGCAGGAGATCATTTAAATGGCTAATCCAGTCTTCAATCAAGTGGCCTAGCATAATATTTGCGGACAGATCATGCTTGCTGTTTCCATGGTAAGCAGCAGAGGCTTAGGTAGATTCCTAAATCTGAGAGCAGCTTGATTTAAATGGTGCTCGAGCAAAATCAGTCTTCCAGCCAGCAGTGAGCTGGAGCTAACCTGCAACACAATGCTCAGGCTCATAACAGCTGATAGCATGTACCTCTCCCTAATTCATCATTCAGTGACAACAAGTTAATGGTCTGAAATCTGCCTTGGTAGGAGTATTTAAACCATGAAAACTGGCAAGTGCTACAAAGAAAGCTTCTTTCTCCAGAGAGTTGGTTGTGATACATTTACCAGAGTACTGGCCCTTTTTGATATTTCAACTCTAGAATACTATTTAAAGAATCACTGCATATTATATGGTATGAAGTTATGGAACATTCACTAGACTGCTATAGTTAAAATGAGAGAGATAGGGAAGAAAAAACTCTGTAGGACCTGATGGTTTATAAATGGCAGCAATGGGAAGAGAGGAGCAGATTGTATTTTCTCTGCTGGAATGAGGAATCATCTCTGGAGCACATCTCTTTGGTGAAGATAACAGAGAGAACATTTCACAATTTGGTTCCCTGTCATATGTATTTTAAGTGTTCCTGCTTCAGCTGTCAAGGATTTCAAGTATGTTTTTAAAATTCCACATTACTGTAGCTCTGAATTCTATCACTATTTATTGGTGGAATTAAATAAATGGAATTATCATTGAATCCCAAACTCTCAGTCACTGAGTGTAACTGTCTTGCCAAAACAAAAGCTCTGCAGAGATCTGAAGGACATTCTTTAAAACTTAAAAACATCTTCTGCTTTGTGAACGTGGCAGAATCAAGGCAGCCTGGGTGGAGACCGACCTTGGCTTTCAATAGATGTGTTGAAAGTTCACAGAAGGGTTTCTAAAGGGCATCAGGAAAGAAAGTAGAAGGAGATACTGAGGGACTGCTCCAAGCACTTTTTTACATGAAAATAAGTAGTCTGTAGGATTGAAAACTTATATCCCAAGAATAATACTGAATACCCTTTATTATAAGCTCATACATTTAGCATTTCAGAAGTACTAAATGTCTTAACACTTAATCAATATTAAAAAGATAACTACATAAAAGCAAAAATATATAAAAAATTAAAAAACAAACTCAAAATGGATTGAAGACTTAGACATAATACCTGAAGCCATAAAACTAAAAGAAAATATAGGCAATATATTCTTTGACAGCAGCCTCAGCTATAGTTATTTTAGATATGTCTCCTCAGACAAGGGTGAAAAAAAACAAAAATAAACATATGAGACTACATCAAATTAAAAAGATTTTACACAGTGAGAGAAGCTATCCACAAAAAGAAAAGGCAGGGACTTTGCTGAGCATCCACTGGCTAAGACTCACACTCTAAATGCAGGAGACCCCGGTTCAACTCCTGGTCAGGGATCTAGATCCCACATGTCACAACTAAATTTGCATGCTGCAACTAAAAAATCCCAGAGGCTGCAACGAAGATTGAAGGTCTTGCATGCCACAATGAAGACCCACTGCAGCCAAACAAATAAATAAAAATAAATATTAAAAAACAAACAAGCAAAAAAAAGAAAAAACTGAAAAGGCAGCCTACTGTATGGGAGTAGATATTTGCAAATGATATATCTGATAAGTGGTTAATGTATAAAAAACTCATACAACATACTAAAAAAACCAAACAGCTCAATTAAAAAATGAACAGATGACCTGAATGGACATTTTTTCCAAAGAAGACACACAGGTGACCACCAAATGCTCAACATCACTTATCATCAGAAAAATGCAAATCAAAACCATGATGAAATATCACCTCAAATCCGTCAGAATGGCTATTATCAAAAAGACAACAAACAAGTGTTGGCAAGGATGAGAAGAAAAGGGAATCCTCATACACTGTTGGTGGGATGCAAGTTGACTCAGCCAGTATATAAAACACTTGGAGGTTCCTCAAAAAATTAAAAATGGAACCACCATACAATCCAGCAATTCCACTGCTGGGTATTTATCCAAAGAAAACAAAAACACTAATTCTAAAAGATATGCATCCCTGTGTTCATTGTACCATTATTCACAACAGCCAAGATATGAAAGTAAACTAAGTGTCCACCAATGGATGAATGGATATATATCACATCTCCTTTATCTATCTATCTATCTATCTATCTATCTATCTATCTATCTATCTATCTATCTATCTATCTATCTATCTATAATGGAATATTACTTAGCTATAAAAGAGAACAAAACTCTGCCACTCGGAAAAACACGGGTGGATCTCAGAGGGTATTATCCTAAGCAAAATAAGACAGAAAAAGACAAATATAATATTTCACTTCCATGTGGAATCTACAAAACAAATGAACAAACATAACAAAACAGAAACAGAGTCACAGATACAGAGAACATACAGGTAGTAGCCAGAGGAGACGGGTATGAGGGGAGTTAGTGCAATAGGTGAGTGAAATTAAGAGACACAAATTTCCAGTTATAAAATAAATGAGTCATTGGGATGAAATGTACAGCATGGGGAATATAGTCAATAATAATGTATTATCTTTGTATGGTGACAGGCGGTAACTAGACTTATCAGGGTTATCATTTTGTAATGTACAGAAATGTTGAATTACTATGTCGTACATCATAAACTAACATAGTGCGGTAGATCAAGTATACTTTAAACATAAAGAAACTCACGGAAAAAGAGATCAAGTTTGTGATTACAAGAGGCAGGTAGAACAGGGAAACTGGATGAAGGTGGTCAAAAGGTACAAACTTCCAGTTATAAGCTAAGTACTGGGGATATAATGTACAAGGTGATTAATATGATGAGCACTGCTCATCACATTAAAGTTGCTAAGAGAATAAATTCTAAGAGTTTTCATCACAAGGAATTTTTCTTCTTTTCTTTTGAATCTATGTGCATCTGTGTGAGAGGATGGATGCTCACTGAACTTGTTGTGGTCATCATTTCATGATTATTTAAGTCAAATCATCATGCTGTATGTACACCTTAAACTTACACAGTACTGTGGGTCAACTATATCTCAAAAGAACTGGAAAAAAAACAAAAGAATGAAATAAAATGATGATTTCATTATTTTTCACTCTTTCAGCAAACCTTTGTTGAAGGCATTCTATGTGACAAGTAGTTCCCTAGATTCTGGAGATAAAATGAATAACTTGGGCAGAGTCATTGGGGTAGGGTGTGTGCTCAGTCATGTCTGACTCTTTGCAACCTCACAAACTATAGCTCGCCAGGCTCCTCTGGCAAGGATACTGAAGTTGGTTACCCTTTTCTCTTCCAGGGAATCTTCTCAACCCAGAGATCAAACCCACATCTATGGTGTCTCTTGCAATGAAGGTGGATTCTTTACCTCTGAGCCACTGGGGAAGACCAGTTAGGGCAGATAAAGTCAAAAACAGATTAGGGGACAAACTGGATAATGCAGGAATTCAGTCGTATTTAGAAGATGCTATGGAAATTCAAGGAGGGGACACAACTCGGTATTGGAGGAACAGAGGCAGCTACTGGGGGAATGATATTAATCTGAAGCTTAATGGATAGGGGGAAACCAGATGAAGTGTGTACATGGAGTGAGGGAATTTCAGGCAGAAAGGAGAGCATGACAAAAGACACAGAAGTGAGAAGTGGCGCAGTGATTCAGCTTTATTTTTTATTTGGCTGCACCTTGCACCAAGCAGGGAGTCTCCATCCGGGATGGAACCTGTATCCCCAGCACTGGGAGTGCACAGTCTTAACCACTGGACCACCAAGGTAGATCCTAATTCAGCTTAGGTCCTTACCTGAAAGGTATTATAGATAGGAATAAAGCGAGGAAGTTGAAGATCTCCAAATGCTCAATGGTATACTAAGGAGAGGGCAACTGGAGTGTTTTGCCCCAGGTGCAGGCAAAAAGGGAGCACACTTTCTGTGGGGTATTTGAAAGCAATAATGACTAAAATGTCAACAGTTCTAAACAGTAATAAAACACGCCCCTCTGTCAAGGTGGGCACCCCCACTGAATACATTCTGCATGTTTTTCCTGAAAATCTGGGGCCAAGAAGTAACAGTCAGCTTCCTGACCTGTGCAGATACCAAGATGTTGGTCGCAAAAATAGCTCAGTGAGAGGATCTTTTGTTATATCTTCACTCGCCATCCCATCCAGGAAACATTCTCAGAGCATTAAGTGCTTTTCCTTGATAAATTTAGCAGTTTATAATCATGTCTACCAAATGAATCAAAGAGGGACAGAGAAACAAAATTGCAGGAGAAAGGTTTCCAGAAGATACATACAGAGTTTGGGACTAGTTGTTATTAGCTTGTGAGAGATCAAGAGGAGATATATAGCAACTGGACATTGATTTTGGGCTGGAACTGAAGATTTGGGAGTCATTAGCTTAGAGATGGTAGTCAAATCTTTGGGAGTGGAAGAGGTAACCTGGGAAAACTGAGAAAGACAGTGGGCCTGAAGATGGAACACTGGGAAGCTGAATATTTCATAGGCAAAACATGGGACAACAGTTCAAGAAAGAGATGGTGAAGGTATACTCAGAGGCCTAAGAAGAATCTGGAAGGCACAAAATTGTGGCAAGACTTTTCAGGACCAAGGGGAGAAAGAGAATTTCAGATAATTCCAAAGAGTTAAATATAAGCAAGTGTCCTTGAGAAAAGAAGTCAAACTTGTTGTATCTGTGTTGGGGGATAAGATGGCTAAACTATTGGAATTCAACAGCAAAACCCCAGAAGGACTTGGGAATTACAGACTCATAGTACGGCTTAAGTGGATCTGTGGTTTTGCTACCCAAGTCCTATATGAGCCAAGGAGGTGACAAGATCTCAGAGTTCACCTGCAGCCCAGTGTGTGTAAGAGTAAAGTGGACATGGCCCAGTGTGGTTCAAGAACCCAATGAGAGTCCCCCTTGACTTAAAAACAGCATGTGCCCGGAGAAGAGACTCACCAGACCAGTAAAGACAGGGTCCTGGATAATGACCAAAGACCAGGTGGGATGAGGTACATTTCAAAGATGCCATTATTCCAAGGGCTGAGGCCCAGATGTGCCTCACATGTGACTCAACATTACTTGAGATTGCGCCCCCGACCCTTGCCTCCAGTTAAATCTCAGAAAAACTCACATTATCTAAGCTTTTGTCACTAGTTAGAATAATAACAAAAGATAAAAATTAAGTTCCAGGTATAGAAAAACAAAGTCCCATTTCTTACATACTTCAGTCTGTAAACTGGAGTCTGTATGTTTATTAATATAGAAAAATAACAATATAAACTTCGTAAATCTGAGACTCACTGGGTCTTTTCTCTATATATTTCATTCAAAGCAGTAAAATGCAGACAGCTAAAAAGAATGCAAATAAAATTCTGAGCTTTGAATTGCACTGCTCAAAAATCCTCACACAGGATCCATTTCTAGCCCCCCGGGAACATTCTTCCTCTGCCCTCTTCTCTCTTCTACGTGCTCCTCACACCCCATAGTACTTAGGATGCTCTCATTTACACCTCTACCTGCCCAAAACCTTTTCCCTAGAGTTGGCACTGGTATTTTGCTTTCTAAATTCCCCAATCTTTCTAACTTAGTTCTTTAATAGATCTATTTAACTTTCCTTTCTTTCTTTATCTCCTCCTTTTTCTTTCTTCCTCCCTCTCAAGGTAGAGGAGGACTGTGAATCTAAGCAGGCAAAGAAAGCAACCTCCTTATGAGAAGGTAGTCGGGAAATAGAAAACTAAAGGTTAATTTCTTGGGACCTCCCTGGTGGTCCAGCAGCTAAGACTCTGCACTGCCAGTTCAAGAGGCCTGGGTTTGATCTCTGTTCAGAGAACTAGATCACAAAAGCTGCACTAAGGGTTCATGTGACACAACTAAAGATCCCACATGCAGCCACAAAGATCCCGAGGGCCAAAGACCCAGCACAGCCAAATAAACACATATTAACAAACAAAAATACTTTCTTAACCACATCTCAAAAAAATATGAATAAGCAAAAAGAGGAAGATGTAAATTACCTGAAATTCCACTATTGTAAACATGTTGATATACTTTCAGACTTTTCCCCATTTATAACACATAACATATAAATGACAAAAAATGGCCTCATAAAATTATATATAGTTTTGGAGCCCCTCAACATTCAAGCAACTTAACTATATTATGAATGTCTTTCTCTCTTAGGCTTTATATGCACATCAGCATTTTTAGGAGCTACATGATATTCCACTGTTTGAATATGCTATAATTTATGAACTTTGTTTCCATTATAAGACACTTAGGTTGTTTCCCTTGTTGTGTGTATGTATTAGTTGCTTAGTCATGTCTGACTCTTTGAAACCCCATAGACCAAGGCCCAACAGGCCCCTCCATCCATGGGATTCTCCAGGCAAGAACACTGGAGTGGGTTGCTATTCCCTTCTCCGAAATACACTATAGAAAGAAAGTGAAGTCTCTCAGTCGTGTCCAACTCTGCGACCCCATGGACTGTAGCCTACCAGGCTCCTCCATCCATGGAACTCTCCAGGCAAGAGTACTGGACTGGTTGCCAATTCCTTCTCCAGTTTCCCTTGTTACCCATTATAAACATTATTGTTTTCCTTTGTTCACTTGTGCAATAATTTGCATGTGATCAACTACCAGGTGTGAAAATTCTGCTCAAAGGTACATATACTGCATTCATTTTCTAGGGTTGCTGAAACAAAGTATCACAACATGAATGGTTTAAACAAAAGAAATGTACTGTCTCACGGTTCTGGAGGCCTGAAGTCCAAGATGAAGGTGTCGGTAGGCTTGATTTCTTCCGGGGACCGTGGGGAGAATCTGCTCCATGCCTCTCTCCTAGCTTCTGATAGTTTGCTGGTAATTTTTGGTGTTCCTTGGCTTCTGCTCCGTCACCCCAATTTTGGCATTAATTTCCACGTGGCACTTTCCCTACATGTCTGTTTATATACAAATTTCCCCTTTTTATAAGGTCACATGTCATACTGCACTAGGCCGCCACCCTACTCCAGTACAACCTCATCCATAAGGACCCCATTTCCTAATAAGGTGACATTTAGATAACAGATGTGAAAAGCAACATACAAATTTAAGAGGACACAATTCAATCCACACTATATCTTTAATACTTTTAATGTATGTTTAATAAATTTTTAGAGTGCCTCTTTGAGAGATGTAAATGAGGTAGCATTGCCAGGATTTGGGGTGACTGATTATAATCAGGAAATGGATCAGAACAAAGGAGTAGTGTTGGGTGATTTCTGAATATTGACCATGAGCAACTGAATAAAATACAGGAAAAGTATACCATAAGAGGGAGTTTGCTTGGTGGTTACGCTTTAGAGAAACTGAGTCTGAAGCATTATGGAACCAACAAGTGGGAATGTTTAATCAGTAGATATATGTGTGGGTCTGGAGTTTAGGAAAGACATAAATTTGTGAATCATCACTACTAAAGTGGAAGTTGCAAGTCATGAAGATGGATGAAATCACCTACTAAAGCCACCCAGAAACATGAGAAAGAGGACAAAGGACAGAATCCTAGGAACCCCAATATTTAAAGGATGTTGAGAATGTTTAGTGCTTAGATCCCTTCCCTGTCCTTTCCTGCTTACCTCTGTATCAGAAGTACACACAAATACGGTGAGTTCTAAACTAAAGCAGGGGTTCTTAACATTCAGGATGATGGCTACCTCTGGGTGGAAATAGGCAGGTGATTACAAACTACAGTGAGTCTCTGAAGGAAAGGACTATGCTTCTCTGGAGTTTATAATCAAGGACCTGAGTTAAGTGAATTCACAAAAGCCTACCTGAGGTAAGGGTGCCTAGTGGCTTGCTGAAGAACGAAGTTAACTGTAACAATGCTTCTCAAACTGGAGCACAGATCCCCGTCAATCGCTGTGAGATACAACAGTAACTGCAGTCATAGATTTTTTAATAATTAAGAATACAATTTCATGCAAATAAAAACAAAGGACTGATCACTGGAATTTTTGCACCCCTAAAATAAAGATCAATCCTTTTACAAGCTTAGTCTTTCAGATAGAATTTGGAGGCTTTCAATCTTCTTTAATGTATTAATAGCAATATTTTAGAAGGTAAAATTCTGTGTTTCTGGATTATTTTAGTGAACTTGTCAACAACAAAAATACTGTAATTACCCTACCTACAAAAAGAATGAAATGGAATCAATTAACTTTTAATTTATAAATTACAAATTTTAATTTGTAAAATTCAAAAAGTAAACACTTCATTTTCATATTTAAATAATCTACAGTTACAAAACAATACCTTAAGAATTAGTATAATTATTGCTATAATTCTATCTTCCATTTGAGTCTTAGAATGACTGCTTAATAGGAACGATACTAAAAGAGAAAATATCCAATTACTTTAGGAGAAAGCAAAGATGCATTTTTCCTATGATTCTGACCTTCAGAAATAGACTCATTAGGAGGTACATCATCACTTCTGTTTTCAAGTTGTGTGGACAAAAACCAAAATCCAGAACTTGTCTAAGAGATATTTATTGTTGCAGCAAAGGATGGGCTGGGCCATGCTGTGAATGTAGTAAAAGACACTGAATTATATTTAAAATGAATTTTGTTATTTGAACTTCACCTCAATAAAAAAAAAATTGTCAATATACTATGAAATCTCATTGTCTGAAGCATTCATTATATTTAGTCCCAACAGCCTGTCCATGTTTTTTCAATAACAGCAGCCCATTCTCTCATCTTCTCTAACTTTTCCTGTTTAAGTTCATTTATTCTTTCTTTTCATTCTTTAGCTTCCCATGAAAGCACGTTATGCTTTCCTAAGGATAGGCGCTTTCATCCAAACCATCCTTTACTGCCACCTTAAATTATACACTAGCCAATGTATATTTTAAGGCTGTTTTGGTTGCAGCTACTTGCAACTGAGTATGTTCTGATGCATTTTTTCAAAGATCAAGTCTCTCTTGTAATGTCAAACTTGTTCCTAATGCTTAGATCTCTCCTCAGAGTCTCTCTTTTAGCCCCAAGTAAAGAGCTGGATATTTCCATGCGTTTATCATTGGCCACTGGTTTTTGTGTTTACAGTTATTTGCTCTCAATCTAGTATATTAATAATTTGACTATTTTCTCTTTTAGTTTCATTGCTATTAGTTAAGTGATATAGAAGTGCTCACCTGGAAGCACGATATAATTCTCAGGATGTTTTAGAAATATATATTATATGAATAGGAGTTTTATTAGTAAATTGCTTCCTTTTTTTCAATTTCTACATAAAGTAAGCTATTTTTTGATGTTGTTGTTTAACAAGTCTCTTCTATTGATACTGGAAAACATAATAATTTTGTCCCCTAAAGTATTCTTCAGTGTCCTCTTTAGTTTTTCTGCTATAGTTATGTGATTACACAACTGCTCAAATGGAAGTTGAACAGAACTATAATTTTAAAATTAGTGTTTATAAATGTGTGTAAAAGGGAATGCCATTTTTTTCTATCTCTAGACAGCATGAAGACATTTCCATTGTATGTGTCTACTTTAAAGTCCCTGATAACATGAATTGTAGTTGTAATTGCTTATGTGTAACTGAGTTGTTTTACATAAGCAATTATAACACATAAAGACATTTGAAAATCAAAGTCTAGTTTTCTACACCAGTGGCTCAATTTACTCTAGTGAAAGACTAATACACATATCAAAACAAATTCTGGCTAAAAACAAGCTGTGTTAAAATAATTTCCTCTTCTGTATGACTTACAAGAGGCAATCTAGGAAACAGCTACATTCTTAATTTTCTTATGTCAATTAGGCTATATAGATTCTTGGGGATTTGGGTTTTCTTTTACCATCACAACCTTCTGATTAAAGACACAATATACCTTTAAAATGCAGGGGAAAAATGTCCGCCTGCAATGTAGTTTAAAGACTTACCATGCACACTGACAATTAAGATTGGAATTTCCCTCTGCAGACTTGGGAGAAGCAGGCAACAGATGTGCTTACACAGGTTCTATCTCTCCCATATGCATTCCCCCCTTCAAAGGAATCTTTGTCTTCCTTCTGCCAACTGGCAGTTTGTGTCACTGCAGGTGTCCAACAGATGTTGAGTGAGTTAAACTCCACTTTGAACCCATGCACGCTCAGTTGCTTCAGTCGCGTCCAACTCTTTGTGACCCCATGGACTATAGCTTGCCAAACTGCTCTGTCCATGGGATTTTACAGGCAAGATTACTGGAGTGGGTTGCCATTTCCTCCTCCAGGGAATCTTCCTGACCCAAGGATCAAACCTGTGTCTCCTGCGGCTCCTGCACTGCAGGTGGATTCTTTACCACTGAGCCACCAGGGAAGCCACAGATACTAAATTTAGCCCATAGATACTAATTAACTCTTTATGATGTTTTAAAGACTAAAAGATACCAAAAACTACATTTTCCCCCACAAATGAATTATAAATGCAATAATAGCATTCTAAGTGTTTGGAAAGGGTACTTAAAATTTTCCTACTGAATGGTGTGATTAAAAAAATTTCCATGCCCAAGTTATGGACTATTTCAATTCCAATATGATAAAATTTGAGGAAATACAAAGAAACTTTAAAAATTCATTATGAAGATATAACAGTATAGAAGAATACTGGGGGAGGCAGAATAAAAGGTTAAAAAGGCATACTCCAAAGCTTTGCTGTCCAGTTCAGTAGCCACGAGCTATATGTGGCTACTGTGCACTTGAATATGGTTAATGTGAACTGAGATATGCCCTGAGTATAAAAGACACGATGAATTTCAAAGACTTGGTATGAAGAAAAGCATGTATGGTGTGAAGATTTGGCATGAAGAAAAGAAATATCTCATTAATTTTTTATATTAATTGCATTTGAAATAATAATATTTTGGATACCCTTGGTTGAATAAAAATACTATTAAAATGGATATTTCCTATTTTTACTGGTTCTATGTGACTATTGGAAAATTAAAAATTATACATATGTGGCTCAAAATATGTATGTTTCTATTGGATAATGCTGCTCTAGAGTCAAACTGCTTGTGTGCAAATTTTCTACTAATCCCTTGGTGTGTCATCATTATGTCTCAGTTTCCTTATCTGCACAACAGGGGTGATAATAATACTTAACCTGGGTTAAAGGCATTTCTTAGACATATTGATACAGGCATGTGTCAGTGATGAGTAACTTAATACTAAGGGAACCAGCAGAATGATCAAAGAGTGAGCACTTCAGAGAACAGTCTCGGAAATGGGATATAACTGAGAAATGGAAGGATCATTGGAGCAGCTTACTAAAGCAAACAAACAAAAACAAAGAGCAAAACAGGCACCTAATTAAGAAATATTTGAAGATTCATTTCTCATGGTCATGAAAGCATTATGTTCAAGTCAGTGGATACAGAAGACATCTGGAAGGAATAGTACCAGATGTCAGATGCGCTGACCATTGATTAGAAATAAAAATCAATACGACTGAAAAGCAATGCTAATGATACGTCTGAGACTGTTTATTGGAGTCCTAAGGTTTCATTCTCCAGCCTTGTTGAGGAGGCAAAAACTGAGTTAAACTGGGGTTAAGTGTAGAACATCAAGTAATGAATTGTGGTTTTAAACAGACTGCTGCCAGTGGTTTTCTCAAACAATGAGCAAAATGCAGAATATACATTCTGCTCTTTGTTGTTTGGGGACAAAAAAACTCAATCTGACAATCATAAGGTTATGAGAATTCAATGAAATAATATACCTAAGGTGCTTACATGAATAAATAATAGCTGTCATCACTGGTACTGCTAATTAGGAATATTATTATGGGAAAGTAATGAAGAGAAAGAAGTGTTATAGATTCACTACACCAAAAAGAGAATAGTAATGTGACTCACTTAAAAACTGGAGCTATTCACATGAAATCAAATTCTGAGGGGCAATTTTAAGAAAAAAAATAATGGAGAGATTCATGTTAATTTAAAATATATCCATATTTGAGAGCTATGAACTAATTTGGAACTGTTTAATATTTCTTTCTATGTTAGTAACAGTGATAGCATAAAATACATTTGCAGGTGGTAGAATTTAAAATTTGTGTAAATCATGCTTGGCAGGTCCTCAAAAAGTTAAACTTAGAGTTACCATATGACCCAGAAAATTCCACTTCTGGGCATCTACCCAAATGAATTGAAAACAACACAACAACTTGTACACAAATGTCTATAGCAGCATTATCTAAATGGTCAACACATGGAAACAACACAAATGTCCATCAACTGATGAATAAATAAACAAAAGCGGCATAGCCACCCAATGGAATCATAAAAAGGAACAAAATATTAATACACATGAGTATATGGATAAACCTTTAAAACACTGTTAAGTGAAAGAAGTCAGACGTAAATGCCCATACAGTGCATAATTCCATTTATATTAAATGTCCATCATAGGCAAACCCATTGAGACAGAAACCAAATTAGTGGCTGCCAAGGGGTAGAGGTAGGGGGAAATAGAACAACCCAACAAATGTTGGATTACTTCTCAGGGTGATGGAAATTTTTCAGATTAGATAGTGGTGATGGTTGTGAATATACTAAAATCCACTGAATTGTATAATTTAAAATGGTGAACTTTATGGTGTTAAAAAATGCAAATATTCATTCAAAGAATACAAAATAAAATTAGTGTAAATCCAAAGAGCTGATAGAGAGGATGAAAATGGATGATTTGCTTACTGATAAAATGTGAGTATTATTGAAGAATAGAGTAGATAAATGAATACTGAATTAACCATAATGTTAAGAAGAGAAAAAGAATAATATTTAGACCTGTGGGGAAGAGAACTGACACCCTTAACAATCAGTGTAGAAGATACTTCAAGAGTGGCTGTTTGACCTACAGGGAGGCTATCTTCCTTAAGAACCCTCCCCAGTAGCCAGGGGCAGGCTTAGGCAGAAATTGAAGCCCCTGAAGGAGCTGATTGGTCCAGAGATAGACATGGGACCTAAGTTATGCCATCAAGATCCGATCCCAGGATTTTGGAATTTGAAGCTAAGTGATATAGAGACAGAAAATTATATAAATAATAGCACTCTAAGGATAAAGGTCCATGAATTTATTGCAAAAGATCTTAAACTTGCCTCGGTACCTGGTTCAGCAACATTCAATTAACACCCTCTGTCAGGTACTATGCCCTTGCAATATTGCTTCTTTCCCACACCAGTCCCCAGTTTTTTTAGCACATGCTAGCCTGATTAGGCTTCTACAGGTAAAACCATAGATAATATTTCAAAACAAATCACTTGAGGTAATATTTATATAGCATCAAGAAAAAAATGTACCACTTTCATGTCATCAATGAGATTTTAAATACTAAATACAAATACTCTATGAAGTTTACTTCAATATGAATAATGAAGTTCTGGAAATTCCAGGAAAGATAAACATAGACATGAGAGAAGTAATAAAAGCTATCAATAAAAAAGAACATGATTTTTCCATTTAGCTTTATGATAATGCACTAGGTGATCCTTATAATTCTAATTTTGAAAGTGAAAGATTGATGGAAATCATGACATAATAGGTCCATGGGCAGCTGTTTGAGAACTACTGAATTAAAACCTAAAGATTTAAAATACAGAATTTAAAAGCATATTTTGGTTATTCAATTAGCTCATTTTTGTAAACAGGGATTGAAGTAGTAGAAATTGATTACCTCAAAGTCAGGAGGATAATTTTAAGCCTGCTTCCAGAACCCTGACTATTGCTCTTAGGGTATAAATACATTGTTAAAGAAATGTTTCCTGACAATGAGAAGTATAATGATTAAAACAATGGTAACCTATTCATTACAACTTACTGGTAATCAAAACTTGCTTGTAAATGTTTAGATTGTAACAGTCTAGACATTTCATTAATATTTATTGCAAGTTTGAGAAATATTAATTTATCTACTTATGAGCCACTGTGGATATAAAACAAATCAAACTGCCCTCATAATTTGAAATACTGCAACAGAATAACAATTTGATGTTCTTGTTTAAGACTTCAAATTGAATGTTTATTAGGTAGTAGTATATCTTACAAAATTTTACATCTCAGAAATAGTTCATTAGTCTAGAATTTGTTGGTTAGGGACATTTATAATTATTTCTCCTGTGACTGAGACGATATGGTCTCCTATGCACATGACTTTGGTTATAAACCAGAAGCAAAGGTTTTACAGTTAACACTCTGCATGGGCAACTGCCTGCAAGGATACTGTACTGTGGACCCAGAATTTTTCTAAGAGGATACATCCCACGTTAAGTGTTCTTAATTCAACTTAAAAAATTAAACCTATTTTATATATTTATATATATATATATATACGCATGTATGCATACATGTGTTTTGTTTGTATACATATATAACTTGTTTTCAAAATGAAAAACTTTTAGTCACTTTTTCTTAATTACAGAAGTAATGGAGACTTACTGCTTCGAGATGAGACAAAGTAGTTGCATTTCTCCCCATTCCTTTTGCCAAGTACAGCTAAAAACCCTGGACATTATAAAACAAACATAAGAAAACTGAAAGGTGGAGAGAAGGCAGATTGGCTAGTTACCTGGAAAGACAAGGCAGTGAGTTCTGAGTTTTCTTTCTACTTCATATTTCTCAGATGGGGTACTAGAGATACAGGCAACCCAGAAATGCCAGTGGGCTCAGACAAAAAAGACTGTATTTTCTAGACAAAGAACCAGGAAAGCCACAGCCTAGCAAGGGAGAAAACATTTAGTTAATAACCACCTGTGCAGAAGAGTCAACACTGAAAGCCTGAGCCTGTTGTCTGCAGAAAGTCCTATTTGCAAGGTTGGCCCTTGGCTGATATTTGGGAACTGCACTGATAGTTTCCTACACTGATATTAAACTTTCCCTAAATGAGAAGAGTGTCTCATTGTGCCTAGATTGTTCATGGAAATCATGTGGTTTATTATGCTCCCGTGTTCCTTCTGGGAGTCTGGAATTGGTATTAGGAAGTGAGTACCTACATGACCACCCCTCCAAAAAACCTTGGGTACTGAGTTTCTAGAGTTTCTCAGGGAAAAAACACATCATCGTGTTGTCACAATTCATGATTGAAAAACTGTGCACAGCCTGGTTCATACCACTGAGACAGAACTCATAGAATGTTGTGCCTGATTTCCTCTGAACTTCATTCCATGAAGGTTTTCCCTTTGCTGATTTTGCTTTGTAACCTACTGCTGTAAATCTCAACTATGAATACAACAGAGTCTGTGAGTCCTTCTGGTGAATCAGTGAACAAAGCAGTGTTCTTGGCGACTGCTGACAAAATAGACACACTCCAGCCAAATATCACAGGAAAAGTGGTGGTTCTATCACCTCCGTCAGCAATAGCCCAGTAGGAAGTCTAGGCCTTCACCCATGCCAGGTTATGAAGAGGTACTCCCACCCTCTTCCAGGATGGTGCTCACAGGAAGCCAGAACTTTGACTTTCTTCCAGTGGAGGCTGCATGGAGTAATGATGAAGCACCCTTCTGCCTTCCAACTCAGGTGGTATCACTCGAGACTGGTAAAGAACCCTCACCCTCACCCCTGTACAAGAGTAATGGGGTGCCCTTTCCTGCCCACCCGGGGTGTCAAAGGAGCATAATGAGGAACCTGGACTTACACCACAACCAGGGAAAGTATTTGAGGAAACTAATGTCTGAAAATCTTCCAAACTTGAAAAAAAAACACAGACCTATAGAATAAAAAGGCTGAGTGAATTTCTAACAGAATAAACCTAAATTAATCTCCACCAAGACACAGCATAGTCATCAAGAAACAACAGCTTATAAATAGAAGGAAAAACAATTCAAATGACAGATTTCTCCTCTGAAACTATGGAGGGCAGAAGAAAGTCACACATTTTTCAAGTGCCCAAAGAAAAGAACTGTCAGTCCAGATTCTATAACCAGTGAAAATATGCTTTAGCAATAAAGGATAAGTCAAGATGTTCTCAAATGAAGGAAGCCTAAAAGAATCTGTTCCCACCTGACCTATCCTAAGAGAACAAATTAGAACAAGTTCTTTAACCAAAAAGGAATCTTGGAACATCACGAAGGAAGAACAATGGAAAGAATAAAAACATGGGTAATGACAACAGACTTTCCTTCTGCTTGAAACTTCTGAGTTATATTTGATGACTGAAACAGAAATTATAACATTGTTTGATATGGCTCTCAATATAAGTAGAGGAAATAACTAAAACACATATGAACTAGCGAGAGTAAAGGTTAAGGCTTTATACTTCACTGGAACTAGTAAAATACTATCACCAAATGACTGATATTAAGAAGAGGTGGCACGAATACACAGAAGAACTATACAAAAAAGATCTTCATGACGCAGATAGCCACGATGGTGTGATCACTCATCTAGAGTCAGACATCCTGGAGTGCAAAGTCAAGTAGGCCTTAGGAAGCATCGCTATGAAGAAAGCTAGAGGAGGTGATGAAATTCCAGTTGAGCTATTTCAAATCCTAAAAGATGATGCTGTGAAAGTGCTGCATTCAATATGCCAGCAAATTTAGAAAACTCAGCAGTGGCCACAAGACTGGAAAAGGTCAGTTTTCATTCCAATCCCATAGAAAGGCAATGCCAAAGAATGTTCAAACTACCACACAATTGCACTCATCTCACATGCTAGCAATGGCAACAAACTCCAGCACTCTTGCCTGGTAAATCCCCTGGATGGAGGAGCCTGGTAGGCTGCAGTCCATGGGGTCGCTAATAGTTGGACACGACTGAGCAACTTCACTTTCACTCATTGGAGAAGGAAATAGCAACCCATTCCAGTGTTCTTGACTGGGAAATCCCAGGGACGGGGGAGCCTGCTGGGCTGACGTCTCTGGGGTCACACAGAGTCGGACACGACTGAAGCGACTTAGCAGCAGCAGCAAATGCTAGCAAAGCAATAATCAAAATTCTCCAAGCAAGGCTTTAACAGTACATGGACTGTGAACTTGCAGATGTTCAAGCTGGATTTAGAAAAGCCAGAGGAAACAGATATCAAATTGTCAACATCCACTGGATGATAGAAAAAGCAAGAGAGTTCCAGAAAAACATCTGCTTCTGCTTCATTGACTACACCAAAGCCTTTGACTGTGTAGATCACAACAAACTGTGGAAAATTCTTCAAGAGATGGGAATATCAGACCACTCTATCTGCCTCCTGAGAAATCTGTAAGGCAGGTCAAGAAGCAATAGAACCGGACGTGGAACAACAGACTGGTTCCAAATTGGGAAAGGAGTACGTCAAGGCTGTATATTGTCACCCTGCTCATTTAACTTTTACGCAGAGTACATCATGCAAAGTGCCAGGCTGGATGAAGCACAAGCTGGAATCAAGATTGCTGGAGAAATATCAATAACCTCAGATATACAGATGACACCACCCTCAGGGCGGAAAGTGAAGAGGAACTAAAGAGCCTCTTGATAAAAGTGAAAGAGGAGAGTGAAAAAGCTGGTTTCAAGCTCAACATTCAAAAAATGGAGATCATGGCATCTGGTCCCATCACTTCATGGCAAATAGATGGGGAAACAATGGGAACAGTGAGAGACTTTATTTTTGGGGGCTCCAAAATCACTGCAGATGGTGACTGCAGCCATGAAATCAAAAGACATTTGCTCCTTGGAAGAAAAGCTATGACCAACCTAGACAGCATATTAAAAAGCAAAGACATTACTTGCCCACAAGGGTCCATCTAGTCAAAGCTATGGTTTTTCCAGTACTCATGTATGGATGTAAGTGTTGGACCATAAAGAAAGCTGAGTGCTGAATAATTGATGCTTTTGAATTGTGGTGTTGGAGAAGACTCTTGAGAGTTCCTTGGACAGCAAGGAGATCAAACCAGTCAATCCTAAAGGAAATCAGTCCTGAATATTCATTGGAGGGACTGATGCTGAAGCTGAAACTCCCAATACTTTGGCCACCTGATGCAAAGAACTGACTCCTTGGTAAAGATCCTGATGCTGGGAAAGATTGAAGGCAGGAGGAAAAGGGGACAAAAGATGATCAGATGGTTGGATGGCATCACTGACTTAATAGACATGACTTTGAGCAAGGTCCGGGAGTTGGTGATGGACAGGGAAGCCTGGCGTGCTGCAGTCCATGGGGTCACAAAGAGTCGGACATGACTGAGTGACTGAACTGAACTGAACAGACTGATAAGTTATGTATATATAATACTTAGAGCAATCACTATAAAAATTTATATAAAGAGATACACTTTAATACATACAAATCAAAATGGAGTTCTTAAGTCATGCTCGAGTAACCAACAGAAAGACAGACAACATAGAAAAACCACCCAAACCAGAAAACAATAAAGTGGCAGACTGAAGCTTCAAAATATCAGTAATTGTATTACATACAAGTGGTCTATTTTATTTGTAAAAGCCAAAAGGTGGAATCAACCACAATGTCCAATTGGTGAATGATTAGACAAACTGTGTTAAATCCATACCAGGAAATCCTCAATCATAAAAGGAAATGGACTACAGATACATACAACTGCTTGAGAAGATATCACAGGCCTTATTCTGAGTGAAAAAGGCCAATCTCAAAAGGTATATACTTGCATAACTCCATTTACATAACATCTGGAAATGAGAAAATCAAAGAGACAGAAAAACATTAGTGATCAAGGGTTAGAAATGGGGGTTTCTGTATGAGGATGCAACACACGGGGTATCTTTGTGGTGATGGAAAAGTTCTTTATCAATTGCAGTAGTGGCTATGTAAATCTATAGGATAAAATGGCATAGAATTACATGCACACACATTGTAGCAATGTCAATGTCCTGGTTTTGATATTACACTATAATTACCTAAGATGTGATCATTAGAAAAAGACTGGGTAAAGGGTACACATGATCTCTTTTGGAAACCTCCTACAAATCTACAATTATTTTAAAATATCATGTATAATACCCTTACCTAAAACACAGAAAAGATTTTCAAAGATAGGCATAAAAATAGTGGTAAGGACATGTCTGTATTATTTTTGCTGTTGTTTTGTTTTGGGACATGCCACAAGACATGTGGGATCTTAGTTCCCCTAATAGGGATTGAACCTGTGCTCCCTGCAGTAGAAGTGCATAGTTTTAACTACTGGACTACCAGGGAAATCCCTGCACTGTTTTTAAGTACAGTACTTTTGAGAGAAAAAGAGAAAAAGAATGTAAAATTATTATAAAAAATTCAAATACAGAAAAATACTAATGAGGTGAAACTCACTTGCTCTATGATGCCATCATGTGATTTCTTTCATTCACTTAACAAATACTGAGTGCATCCTATGGTGCTATGAATGGTTAACATTTGGTGTGTATTTCAGAACTTTTCTGTGCATCCAAAGTCATTTACAAATTATAATCATTATAATCACCAATATGTACTATTATATGTATAATATATATACAATATATATGTATTAACATATATATATTATATATATATGTCATTACTTGACATTCTTTTCATTTATTAGTCATTCATTTCAAAAGTATTTGAGTACCTACTTTAGCCACCATCATGTGAGGCTCTGAGAATACAGCAGTGAATAGAGCAGACATCCATTTCCTCACAAAGTTTACAGGATAGTAAAAACTGTCACTAAACAAATGGAAAGAAATAGACAATTATAATGCCAAGTTTAGACAAATGCAAACAATGCTTTGAAATGCCCAACTGTGAAAAGAGAGGATAGTAGTTATGGCAAGATACACGGCATGCTTATCATTAGTAGAAATGAGCCTGCAGAGAAAACAGGTTAAAAATACAACAGCAAGAGAGGGATAACTGATTTTCTACGAAAGCTTCCTGAAACAGAAGGAGCCACAGCACAAATAAGAGTTGGTTTCAGGTAAAAGGAAAATGCCACATTGAAACAAGCATAGGAAGTGAGGACAAGTGCAGCTATAATTTGGGTTTATAGATTTAGACGTCTGAAGTTCAGGCAATTCCTCTTTGAGACTGTTTATTTCCTTAGCAAAATACAAGACAATGTCATCTGCCAAAAGTAAGGATATAAACCAGAAGATTTGAGGTTGGAAGAGAGTTGAGATTTTAAGTAGTCATTTGGGAAAGCAAGATGAGTAGATACGCTGTAGTACCCTTGCCAGTGTGAGTTGAGGGCCTGCAGAGTCAGTTCTATGAAGCAGATTCTAACCATTTTCAGCAAACTGAATGAAGTCAGGGAAAAACAAGTGTACAAACATTCAAAGAGAGAAACAAAGTGCTACAGTGCACTATATTTTTAAAAAAACAAGAAAGAGGATGTTTTTCAACTGGAAAGAGAAAGAAAATGGCCCGAGAAAGGGAAGGAAGTAAAGAGAAAGATGGAGATGCAAACAGGATGACAGCTTTCCAGCTGGGGGTCAGGAATGTCCTTTTGTCCTCCAATCCCAGCATGGTCACTGTGATAGCAGTTTATCTTCACTGTGATATCTTCAGTATGTGAAATCTTCCCTGTGATATCAAATTTTGTGAAACTGTTCCACATTTTTTAGTCTCTTAGACCTGGAATTCCCAGGCACCTTCAGGGGCTGCAGGGAAGGATGAGTGAGGTACAAGTGTATCATCCTCCACATATTAGAAGAGTGACTCTAGTGAGCAACAGCAGGCTGACATTTAATTTTTCTCTTCTTATTGGAATTGTGAGTTGCTGTGAGTCCTTTTTTAGGTCCATTTTATTATATTCCTAGTTACCGAGTCCAGTTGTTTTACTCAAATGATATCTTTCAATTGACCGCAAGTGTTTTCTTAACATTATTTTTGATTTAATGAATGTTTAGCTAAATATAAACAGACTTGGAGGAACTGAGGTATGGACATAATCAACAATCATCTGTTACATGAACAACTTGTAAAATACTCCACAACCATTATTCTCTGAGAAATACTACTGTTCAACACTTGGTTAGATAATTTGTAATTATTAAATTATTTACATTTAGTAATAAAAGACTTATCGATCCTGTGTACAATGGCTATTTTGTGATTAAAAAGAACCTCCTTGAGAATTTTGTTGCTTAGAAATAGTGAAGCTTAAAAATGTTTTTAACTGATGTTAACAGAAACAATCTTCTCTAACCGCAATGGCAAAAATATAAAGTCACCAAGAAGCTGTTTAGAACCTGAATAAAGCAAAAAACATTGCGGTGAAAGAAATTGTAATTCATTCCCTAGTTCTTTGTCTTTTGACCATCTCTTTAGCTAGATTGCTAATACGTGACTTTTGTACAAATTCTTTTAATTTGGGGTTTTCCCTTTCCTATTTTTGAAAAATAGAAGGAATACTTCTTATTGAAAATACGTTTCATTAAAAAAAAAGAGCAGATACTCATCATTACTAGTGCAGTAAGAATTACCAAAAAAGGGAAGGAAAACAGAGTTTGTGTGTCTTAATTAAAAACTGTTAAGACACAAAACCTGGCTCTTTGCTCCCTTCCCAACAGCCAAAAGGGAAACAGGGATCAGTTACATGTTATCAAGAAGAAAGAAAAATACAAGTAATTCGACTAGTGCATGTGAGTGAAAATCGCTCAGTCCTGTCCGATTCTTTGCGACTGTATAGTCCATGGGATTCTCCAGGCCAGAATACTGGAACGTGTAACCTTTCCCTTCTCCAGGGGAATCTTCCCAAACCAACGGATGGAACCCAGGTCTCCCTCATTGCGGGCAGATTGTTTTATCAGCTGAGCCACAAGGGAAGCCCCGACTAATGCATATTTAGAGGCCAATATTATTTTCACCTTTTCAAAGCCTAATACATTTGCCGCCACAGACAACAATCTAGTGGGCAATTATTATTATTTTCCTGCTTAACATAAAGCGATGCACGTTGGAAGTTCGCTGTACCAGATAGCTCGTGCTCCAAATTTTCATTAAAGTCTGTAATTCTTTTGTTAGGGTTTGTAATTGGCTTTCTTAGCATTATGAGGGAAGACGTAATGGAGGTGGCAATGGGCAGGTAGACATAATTCAAGACTACAATAATCTAGATGGCAGCTCTTACAATGAAATCTGCTTGCATGGTTCTCTGAGACTTGGGCTTGCCCCTTTCCTGACGACCCTGTTTCCTCCGGGATTGGGTAAAACGGGTACAATTCTAACCTCCTGAAATTACTAGTGTTGGTGGCCCCTGGTGTCAGGTAGAGTTCTCAAGTCCTCAGTCCTCAAACATCACCTCTCAGGCCTCATTCGGAACATGACAAAGCCACACGAGTCCTAGGCCCGTCTCCCACGAGGATCTCCGTTCACCTGAGTAAGCCAGCGCACTGCCTCCGAACCAGCTTCGACTTTGTCGAAATAATACCACAGACGTCATACTCCCGCGGCTCCCGCCCAACTGAAGAGCCCGCCAGCGGACGCATGCGCAGAACTGGCAAGGGCTCGCAGCCAGCCAGGGGTGGCAGGCGTGTGTACAGCGGGCACATTCTCGGAAAGGCCTGCTTCCCTCGTCGCGGTGAGGCAGTTCCTGACGGCGACTATGTAGTATCACTACCCGAAGAGAAACAGAGGAAGAGATTATCCCATCTCTGGCGCGCTTCCGTTTCAAACCCTAACTTCCGGTTCGTTAGCCGGTTCCGGTCCCCGCCTCTCACTTCCGGTCGCCTTGGGTTCCTCTGCGGTCGGTTCCTGCATCCGCTGTTGTCGGTTCCGCTGTATTCCAGGTGAGGGGACTCTGGGCATCCCTGCCCACTGCCCGCGGAAACACCGTTGGGCTGGAGGACTGCAGCTTTGCTGTCCTCGCTGCGCGACCTTCACTGTGGCCTGGCAGGCCGGCTGGGGCTGCATTAGGGCGTCCCGCCCGCGGCTGCCCTGGTCCGTGCGCGGCCCAGGCCTCCTGCCCCGGCCCGCTCATCACAGGGACCGCCACCCTCGCATCCAGCCTCCTCGCCTGGGTGGAGGGCTTCCCGCGCCTCTGTGGGTTTTGCGTCCTCCCGTCTCATTCCTCCCTCTTTTGGGGTTTGTCCATTTCTTCCCCCTCCCTGTTGAACGTATCTCGGCCCTTTTGGGTTTTGGGATCTCTGCCTGCCTTCTGTGCTGTCCCATAGCTGCCACTTCGAAAACCACAGCTCTCTGCTCTGCAGTCGCTCGCAGTTGCGGCAGCCGTGCTGTCCAGAGAACGAGTTGACAGTACTTCAGTAGTTAACCTTTACTAGGCAGGTTGAAAAGTTAATTCCCCTCAATTCCTAAAGTGTTAACTTAGGCTGATGGTCCTTTCAAATTGACCGCCTTTGCTACTTTTTAGTTGTGTGGTCTGGAGCAGCTTGTTTTTCTTCTTTTTCAAATTTCTAGTCTGTATAGTGAAGACAGTAGTTGTCAGTTTAAGATTGTGAAGATTAAATGAGATTATTCAATAAAATTGTCGAGCATATTGTAATTTTTCTATCTTCACCACCATTTGTATTGCTTATAAGTGCTGTCACGGCTGTTATTGCACGGCTTAACGCTGTTGTCATGGTAAACATTACTACCTTCACTAGACAAGTCACCACTGTATGTTATGTGGAAGAATTTATCCAGACAGCCGTTCTTGACAGTAGTTTCACCACCATAAAGGTATGTTCCTTGCTAACTTGTTTGGGTTTGATCACCATCCCTACCCCCAAAAGCGTTTTTCACTTTATAATCTGATACGGTCTGGAATGACACAAAACATTAAAATTGTGTAAGAAAAGGCCAAGTGTGAAAACAGAAAATGACTCATGCATTTGCGTTGCATTGCTCCATTCTTGTGAATGATCTAAATATTCAAGGAGTAAAGTTCAGTGTAACTTTGAAAAACAGTTTTAAGGGCTTTTGCATTAAACTTTTTCATGGTATTTGTTTTGTTGTGCCTAGTCCTTTAGAGTAGTTGTCAGTTTGGAAATCCACTTGTGGTGTGGGCGATACGTAACATTTGTATACTGCTTTACTAAGCACACAGAGCCCATGCCGTCTGGCACATTTTCTTTTTTAAGGCTGAGAAAATTGAAGAGCCTCTCTAACTTTAGCATGCCTCAAAGATGGAGGGGAGAGGTGGGAACAGGGATTGTTAAAACACAAATTGCTAGGTCTCTTCTGTCGAGGCCCAGTTATGCTTCTAACAAGTTTCCAGGTGGGGTCAGTGCTGTTGAATGGTCTGAGGACCACACTTTGAGAACACTCATCTAGAGGCACAATGATTTGTCCACACCCCCCTAGAGTTCAGATGATCTCACTTCAAATGTTCTGTTATGCCCAATACAACGTGCTGAATTAGCGCTGTTTGCATTCCTAGCTCTTGTAAGTTTTCATTTTTATTTCCACTTCTCACAGAAAAATAATATTTAAATGGTATTTCAGTTTGACACAAAAGGCCTATTTGGCTTTTTTTTTTGAGCATTTGTTAGAGCACGTTCTCGCCAAATAGAATACCTTGCTCTAAAGTAGCATACCTTCTTTAAAATTTTAGTAGAGTAGGTTATAAACATAGAATGAATGTAAGTGAATTTATGGTGCTCTTTTCTAATGGGCATGCTGAAGACATCTTGAGTTTCCAAATTACATTTACATGTTAAGATTCAGAATTTGCCTTCTTTCTTGTTGTTGGTTGTAATACTTGAAGAGTACAGTCAAATGTTGTGTTAGATATATTATGACAGCATTTGGAAATACCACTGCTTTGAGATGAAAAAAATCTAGTTCTCTGACCTGCTGGGGAAACAAATGTGAAAACTGGCTTTATGGCGGGGAAGACCTACCTGCTATCATTGATGAGTGGCAGCTGCTGTATAATCTTTGTGTACTTTATCTGTGCCTGTGGGTTTTGTATTTACTGATCTTTGGTGCCTTAGATTCAATTCAAGAGTGACACAAGGGAAAGCAACTTGAGATTTAGTCAGAAGACCTGTTCAGTTATCAGCTGTTTGCCCATGAGCCAATTACGTAACCTCTCTGAACTCCTAGAGAATTCCATGGACTGTATAGTCCATGGGGTCGCAAAGAGTCGGACACGACTGAGCAACTTTCACCTCACTTCTGAACTCCTGTTTCCTTCACAGTGAAAGAGAGACAGTTCTTACCAAACAACCTTATTAAATCAGATTGTGTAAAAACTGTTCTGTGTGTTCAATTCAGTTTGATCACTCAGTTGTATCTGACTCTTTGTGACCCCATGAACTGCAGCACGCAAGGCTTCCCTGTCCATCACCAACTCCCAGAGCTTGCTCAAACTCATATCTATCCAGTCGGTGAAGCCATCCAACCATCTCATCCCCTGAGAAAAAGTGAAAGTGAAAATCTCTCAGTTGTGTCCGACTATACAGTCCATGGAATTCTCTAGGCCAGAATACTGGAGTGGGTAGGTAGCCTTTCCTTTCTCCAGGGGATCTTCCCAACCCGGGGATTGAATCCAGATCTCTCCATTGCAGGCAGTTTGTTTACCAGCTGAGCCACAAGGGAAGCCCAAGAATACTGGAGTGAGTAGCCTATTCCTTCTCCAGTGGATCTTCCCGACCCAGGAATCAAACTGGGGTTTCCTGCATTGCAGGCAGATTCTTTACCAAGTGAGCTATCGAGGAAGCCCTGTGTGTTAAATCTGAAATAAATACTGGCCATTTACCATTTATTTAATGCTGTGCCTAAAACACTTCAGTTCTAGTTTTTGAAACTATTTAACCAATACTTACTTGTATAGTGCTACTATGTGCCAGGTAGTATGTGACTTACAAAAATTAACTTACTCCTCATGAACCTTGAGAAGTAGGTAGTATTAGCATCCCTATTTTACTGATGAGGAAACCTAGGCACTAAGAGTCAATTAACTTTCTAAGGTTAAATAGCTAATAAGTGGGATTCCTGGAACTCCAAACCCAGGTAATCTGACTCAACAGTTTGTGCTCACTGTCCTACCTTGCAAATGGTAAATGAACATGGATGGTCCATCATGGAGGAACTTGCCTATAGCATAAACCTGATCAGAGAGGGAGAAAAATGTAGCTCATTATCGCAGCTTTCCAATTGAACAGGAATAATCTGATAGAATATTAGAGGGTTGTAACTAAGCTAAAAGTTGGGAGCCTGGAGGAATTTTAACTTTGACTCCTAATAACTTTTGGTGTTCTGATAACATTTCTATAAGTAGAAAATCCTGTTTCTCTACCATCAAGTTGTAAAATAGGACTCAAAGGATGCAGTGTATAAAACTTAGAGCTTCGATACATCTTTTTAAAAATTTTTGTTGAATATAGTTGCTTTGCAACATTGTGTCAGTTTCTGCTGTATGACCATGACATCTTTGATATGTCTGTTTCAACATGTATATGGCTTTCTTTCTAGGTATCTTTTTTGGAAGGAAAACTGCCTTATCATATGTTTCAAGGATGGCTCTTCCTATCATTGTAAAATGGGGTGGACAGGAATATTCAGTGACCACACTTTCGGAAGATGATACTGTGCTGGATCTCAAACAGTTTCTCAAGACCCTCACAGGAGTGCTACCAGAACGCCAGAAGTTACTTGGGCTCAAAGTTAAAGGTAATTTTCTCCCTTCTTCAAATTTATTGCATTGATATATTTATGAATCTTTACATTAGCTGTTATCAGTTCACCTTAATAAGCCTTTCCCCCTGGAGGTTTCTTTGATAGGGATATCCCTGAAACTGTTTTAGTGATACAAGTAAGAATATTTAAGGATACTTGGAAATAACACCACTATTAAGATTTCTTTTGATTTCCTCTGACAGTTGATGTTTGCTTGTTAAACCTTGGACATGAAAGTCCCAGGTAAAGAATGTGATTTGTAATATCTGTCTTCTAATACAGTCTTTTCATTACAGCTTGGGTCTTTTACTCTCTCCAAATTACCTTTTTTCTTTTGAAAGTAATAACGATTTAGAAATTATCAGCAATGTTCATATTCAGTTAAAAGGCACTTTTAAGGTGTTTGTGTTTGTTTTATCATTGAAGAGTGAGTTCTGTGTAGCAGTAAATCTACAGTTATCCCAGGCACTCAATTTTCAGGACTTTCTGGAAAACAGTTATCTGCATCTTGAACAACAGAATAAGAATAAAACATGAATTTATTTAGTTAGTTGAATCAAAGATGTTCCTCTAAGACAGAGTTGGGGGAAAAAACCCAACCTTGTATTAATTATTCTTCATAGTGTGTTAGAAACTGCTAATTCAGCACTAATAGTTTATTAATTTAAGGGAAAAGAACCTGCTGTGGAATCTTTTAATGTTAGGGTTTTGTATAATGGGATAGTGAAACCAGCACCTGAACTTTAGTGAGAAAACAGTCATTTGCTTGTATTGTAGGCAAACCTGCAGAAAATGATGTTAAGCTTGGAGCTCTCAAACTGAAACCAAATACTAAAATCATGATGATGGGAACTCGTGAGGAGAGCTTGGTAAATGTTTACTTTTGTTACATTTGTCCCATTGAAGATGTGTGTGTGCTTAGTCGCTCAGTCATGTCCGACTCTTTGCGACCCTACGACTATAGCCCTCCAGACTCCTCTCCATGGGATTTTTCCGGCAAGAATACTGGAGTGGGTTGCCAGTTCCTCCTTCAAGGGATCTTTCTGACCCAGGGATGAAACCCACGTCTCCTTCATTACAGGTGGATTCTTTACCACTGAGCCACCGAGGAAGCTCTCCCTTTGAAGATATATGATTTATATCACACTGTTGCATCATAGTTTTAATTGTGGTAAAATTGTCAGTTTAATAGTCAATAGAAAGTAAAAACTGCACAATGAATGTGGTATTAACTCAGCAGAAAGCAAACACTGGGGAAATTGTCAGTGTACACAGACAGCTTTTAGTATAGTAGTAGTGATAATGGTCAAATTTATCATGGTAAATCTGCCCAGTGAACATACATAAAATGTGAAAGTTTTCCCATAGCGTGTGCTTGCAAGACTCTTGGACTCAATTTGTAACTCTTAATTTTTTATGCTATGCACATATTTGCTATGTTAAAGATAATATGGTAAAGCAAAACTATTTTTCATCTTAATAGGAAGATGTCTTAGGTCCACCTCCTGACAATGATGATGTTGTTAACGACTTTGATATTGAAGATGAAGTAGTTGAAGTAGAAAATAGGTGAGTGCTTTTCATCATCAAAGGGAATTGGTTATAATACAAGAAAAAGTGAATCTTTCATCTGATTTTATTTTTCATTAGGGAGGAAAACCTACTGAAAATTTCCCGCAGGGTAAAAGAGTACAAAGTGGAAATTTTGAATCCTCCCAGGGAAGGGAAAAAACTTTTGGTGCTAGATGTTGATTATACGTTATTTGGTAAGTCAGCTGAAACTGTGCTTCATCGTCTGTTACCCATAGCAGCATTTCCCCCTTTTGTTTGCTTTTTCCTTGCACTATGAATTACTTGAAAGCATTTCTTTTTATTTTAAAAGTAAATCATTTATTGTAAGCAAAAAAAGAAGTCATATGTAATCCCAAGATCCAGAGATCTTTTTTTATGTGTTAATTTCCTGGATATTTGTGTGTGTATCCTTTTCATGTTTACTTAATGATATATTCAACACTTCAGTCATTTTGTTTTCATTGTGAGTTAAATATATGTATTTTTTGGTTTGGTGATTTTCTGGTTTATGAATATGTGATAATTTAATCAAGCCATTCCCTATTTATTAACATTTTATGAGGATTATTTAAAAATCATTTTTGATAGTTTATTCCTGGTTTTCTATTATGTTCAAGACAGATTCTTGAATTTAAGAATTTGACATTTGATACTTCATGTCAACAAAAAAAAGATGTTCATTTCATCCTTTAATATTGTCAGAAATAATTAGTTAACTCCTGATATTAAAATGAGCATATTTACCTCTAATCCTAACCTTTAAGAACATGTCATAAGTTAGTGTGCATTTATTTTAAAATTTGATTAGTAAATTAATTGAATCTGTCATTTTGGTGAAATGTGATTATATTTGGAAGGTGAATGGCTAAAAAGTGAGTATATCTGTTCCTAGTTTGTTTTTCATATCCTAAAATAAGATCTATGTTTTAGAGATTAGATGAGAAGAAAACTTACTGTTTATTATATAAGCCTGAATTCTGGGTATTGGCTGTTTGCAAATTGAACAGAATTGATCGGTTAAAATCGGATTGCAAGAATACTGAATTGTGTGCTTTGAAGATGTCCCTCTGTCAGCTGATAGAAGTTAGTCTGAAGTAGTTAGTATTTTGAGTGTTTCTGTTATATTTCGGAAGTTTAATCGGTATTAGATACTTGTCCATGATAATAAACTAATCATCGTCTCTAACTGATTTTCTTTTAGACCATAGGTCTTGTGCAGAGACTGGGGTAGAATTAATGCGGCCATATCTTCATGAATTCCTAACATCTGCATATGAGGATTATGACATTGTTATTTGGTGTAAGCTGTATTTCTTGTTTAGATTTTCATGACAATAAGGTTGTTGCTTATATTACTTTGCTTTATAAAATGTGACTTAAATTTTATTTTGCAAATTTCTGATGAAGCATGTTTGATACTTTCTTTCATCACAGTATAAACTTATACATATATTTGCCAGTACCACTGAAATACTTATATATAGGAAGAGAGTCATTTATAGTGTGAAATAAAATGGCCTGTTTTCACAAGACCCCACCTTGATAAGGATCTTTTCTTTCTGATGTTTGCTATAGAATCTTTGATGTTTTTAGTATACTGTTACTTTTTCTCTAGTCTTTCTTATTTACAGTATTAGGTTCAGGTGACATTGACATTGTTTTTTTGTGGCATGATTTCCTGAAAAGGAGAGGGGAGTGGTGTATTGATTTACATCTCACCTTCCCACGAACATTTTAAGTTTTCTCTTGGCAATGTCATAAGCAGAAAAGAGCTATCTTAATTGTGAATTAAATAAACTCCCATCAGCTTAAGATGGTGCATTTAACTGTACTAGGTTACTGATTATAGAGGCTACATACTTCTGCAGTCTGTAAATTTCCTTTGTATTTTCTCCTATAATCAGAGTATTTCAGTAGTTCAGTATTAATATGAATGCATAGCCATTGTAACTACATAGTTAAATATATAATTTTTCTGATGTTTAAGATACAGAGAAGAAAACTTCCTGAAAAACAGTTTTGTGTTCAGCAGTTCTGACTTCTGAGATGACATTTGAGAAAAACGTTTATCCTCTAAATGTTAATTAGAGTAGACTTAGGGATTTTGAGAACTTTTTACAATCATATGTTTAAAATAGGTTATTTTTATAAATTTCATAGTAGTACATTGAAAAGGGCATCTCATTTTGTAGCTAAGTAGACTAAGGTTTTAATTCTGGCTTTGACCTTACTGATACTGGGCAGGTCATTTAATCGCTCTGAGCCTTAGCTTCCTCATCTGAGAAATGAAGATAAGGAAACCTGTATTACAGGGTAGTTATAAGAATAAAATATCGATATAGCAACTAGTAATGTGTCTGACATGTAATAATTGCTTAATAGTTAGAAATCCTTTTTGTTAGCTGAGAATCTTTCTGTTTTTCATCTGGGAATTACAGATTCAAAATATATACTGAATTAAAAAATTATTTTTCCCTATCACATGAGTTGTTGTCATTGTAGACACGTTCTCTAAAATTTTACTTCAGCTGACCAATTTTGCATGTAAGGTGATTTTAGTTCTTTTATATGTGCTAAAGATTTTTATTCCGAGAACTTAGGTACCTCATTTGCCCTTAAAAGATAACATACATGCATGTGTATACACACTTTAAATAATTGAACTCCTTTTTCCCTTTTGAAATATCTTACTCTGTAATACCTATGTAGTTTAGTCCAGTGACTTGAGATGAGTAATGCATATGAAGCTGAAGGTTGAATTTTCATGTCAGTGATCTCAAAGTGGTTGGTGACTGACAGTGACCAGGTACATGACATAGATGCAGTTTATGAATTTAGTTGTCTCAGACTTGTTAAAAGCTGCTGGACTCAGTGATCACTAAGTTTGCTGGGCCTGGAAAAATTCTAATTTTCATTAGCTTATATTGACATACATACATATTCATCTGCTTATATTGACATACATACATACACACGCCCACACAACTCTCCCCTCAACCCCACCACCACCTGTGTGTTACCTGGCGGGGGAACACAGAAGAAAATAGAGATCCAGGCACCCTAAATTCAAGTTTAGAACTGATGGAGAATAGTAGCGGGGCTGTTTTTAAAAGGGTGATTAGGTCTTGATTTATGAATTTCCTAGGTTCAGGGTTCCTTTGAGCATTGGTGACGGGTATCTTTTAGAGAAAAGTTAAAAATTATTGTCTTGAAGACACAGTAAAATAGGTTTATTTTTATAAATAATTAAAAGAAAATTAACCATAAATTATGCTAGGGATTATTTGTGATGTATTTGAACTTTTAATATTGCTTAGAAACTGATTTATACAGAAGAAAGATTTTTTTTAATTAAGTTCAAACTTTTCATATATATTGTGTTATCATTCCTCATGTTTTAGCTGCAACAAATATGAAGTGGATTGAAGCTAAAATGAAAGTAAGTGTTAGAAAACAATCCATTTAAGAACATTTTGAAACTCATTTGTCTTTTTAGAAAGTTCTGAATTAAATTAATTTCTTTGTCATTGGAGGACATTTAGTAGCAAAACAAATGCCAGTATCAGGAGTTAGAGGTGTTTTTCAAGTCTGCTTAGTGGTATTTTGCTTTGATTACCTATGTCTTTCTCAAGATAAAGTACAGCAAAGCTCCTGTTTCTCTTTCCCTCATTTTACGCTAACACTTTATTTTCCTCCTTTTGTCTGGTGTGTGATGCTTAAAGGAGTGATGCTCTTCTAAAATAGTGAATTAGGAAGTAACGTGTTTCTGGTAGTATATTGAAAAGGGCCCCTCATTTGGAAGGTAAATAGACTGGGCTTCTTTGGACTACCACTTACTGAATCTGCTGAGTGAAACTAAAATGCTTGCCAATTGTTGATCAAGATGTGGTAGCCTGGGGGATAGAAAGATGGTGTAATGGGAAATTATGCTGGACTATTCATAAAGCCTGGGATTTTCCACATTATTATATTTTAACCATGTGAACATTTATATTTATAGGAGCTGGGAGTGAGTACAAATTCAAATTATAAAATTACCTTCATGTTGGACAGTGCTGCTATGATAACAGTGCATACTCCGAGGAGAGGATTAATAGATGTAAGAAGTCATTTTTCTTTTATTTAAAGACTTGCTTGTTTTCTGATATACTATTTGCGTTTATATTGATGGAATAAACTACACAAAGAGTTTAGAAATCTATCTGAGTGGATAATAAAGTATCAGTTGAGTTTTGACATAGGAAGCTGTATTTCAGGTTAATAGATTTGAATTTTAGTGACAAAATTAAGAAGCTTAAGGAAGGGCTGTCAGGAAGAGTCATGGTTAATTGTCCCATCATGATAGCAGCATGGTGTTGCTAAAGACAGAATAGATGAGAAAAAATACTGGATATCTTCAGGGAAAATAGTAGAAACAGATCAGAACATACTTGTCTTGGCCTTTATGAAACTGATAAATAAAAGCAGATACATCATGATGCATGTTTTTGGGGTGACATATGTGAAGGCCTAAAGAAAATAAGAAGAACCATCAAAAAAGATTTGTGCTTAAAAGGATTAAGATTCTTCACTTTGTTTACTCATCAAGTAACTAGTCATACTATGAACTTCTAGTATCTGCAAAACCCTGTAATGGGCACTGTTGGAAATAAAGAGATGAGAACACACAGTCCTTGCCTTTTGGAAACACACAGACTAATAGGAATTGGGGAGAACTTAGCAAACTAGGTAAATTTAGAAGAGACAGCGTTAAAATTGTCCATCATAAGTCAAATTATGTGCATGGGGATTTTTCAATAAAGGAAATTAAATATACATCAGGAGAAAATGTAATTTAATATCTGCTGAAGTGGTACATTTACAAAATCTGTACAGGGAAAAGAAGTGTGGCAAATGTTTAACGTAGGAATGTTTCTAATAATGAAAAAGGAATAAAAAGAAATCCTCAATAAACAAATCTCCACCATAGTAGAGAGTTGATTGTATAAATTTTTGTTCACCCATTTAATGGAATGCAGCTAACTATTTGATGTAGTATTTAGTGCTTTAAAATTTTTTCATGATACATTATTAAAGTGAAAGAAGTATTTTAGCAGTATTTGCAAACTGTTAGAAAATAGTTTTTTAACCTTTGTTTGGTTCAGGGTTTCCCTTAGCTTAACAAAAGATCTGTGAACATTTTGAGGCTGCCGCTGTTTATCAGAAAGACTGGAGGTAAATATACCAGAATATCTAGTTGCAGTCTTTGGTACTAACTGGATTATAGATATTTAAAATTTTTCCTTTTTCTCTTTTTGTGTTTTCACAATTTTTTTCCCTACAGTCAGCAATGTTACTTCTCTAATTGACAACAAAGTAGCGCATGTTTTGAGGAACATATGGTGCTTGACCTAATTACAAAATGACAGCTCTATTTAAGAGGATGTAGGATTTCTAACCCTGGCTGTCATAAAGCTCTTGTCTTATTTCTTGAGACTTTATGTTGGCTAAGAAAACCAAAAATCTGCTTTATTGTTTTAGTTCCAATATATTTGTCTTCAAGTATTTGGGGGGTTTGTTCCAGTAGTAAACAGATAGTATAAACACATACAGCAAAAAAAAATTTTAGTGAAATTAAAATATTTCAATAACATTTTTTGTAGTAGCGAGAACATTAAGATAGGAAAAGAGACTTTCTCCATGTTAAAATAAATTATAGAAGGAAAAAAAAGAAAACATTTTTAAATGACAACTCTTATCACCATTTATTTACTACCATTTAATTTCATATAGTTATTACTAGCATGTAATCTCGTGTCACAAATGAGACTCCTGCGTTCAGCAAAAAGTACTTTTTCTTCTAAAAGTTAGTGTATTAAAAAAATTTTCTGAATGTATAAAATATGTTCACATGATTCACAAATAAAATATGTAGTGAAAAGTCTTCCTCTGTCCTGGACCTTCTAGCCACTTAACTCTCCTTCCTGTAGGCAATCACTATTAACTTCTCATGTGATCTTACAGAGAATTTATGCAAGTATCAACAGATACGAATATCTGAGGAGTTATCTTTTTGAAAGGTCACTTTAAGAATTCAGAAATAGGGACTTCCCTGATGGTCCAGTGGTTAAGACTTCGCCTTCCAATGCAGGGGGTGCGGGTTCAATCCCCAGTCAGGGTACCAAGATCCCACATGCCTTACGGCCAAAAACAGAAAGTAGAAGCAATATTGTAATTAATTCAATAAAGACTTTTAAAAAAGAATTCAGAAATACAAGTAAGAATTTACCAATTTTGGTAATTTTGAAGTTAGGCAATCAAATGCACTAGAAATTGTGCACCTGTACTACTGAACTAAAGAGAAAGTCAATTTTTGCTTTACAAAATATTTAAATATTGTAGTAAAAGAGCCAGATACATTGTTGTTAAGGTTTGCTAGTTTTGAAAACAGACTTCAAGTGAAACCTCACGTTCTGGGGACATATGACTGCTCAGCAGACATCTAAACAATTACTAGATTCTTACTTTTTAGATTAAATACTCTTATTTTGATCCCAAATCTTCATGTTAAAATTATTGAAAGTGTTAAAATGGGCTTAGTTCCATTAGACATGAACAGACCTTTCAGAAGTTAACATTGGGAGATATACATTGTTCCTTAAAGTGTATTGCCTTTCGGTTCTGGTCTGTTCACAGAGCCAGCCATCACTGTCTTGTAGTAAAGGAACACTCTGGCATAGTTCTGCAGGCATTTTGCAGTATTTTTGCTTCTGAGAAAGGATGAACTATTTATGAAATTTGATTTAAATCTAAGTTTTTATTCTAAGGTAAAGCCTCTTGGTGTTATATGGGGAAAGTTTTCTGAGTTTTACAGCAAGAAAAACACCATCATGTTTGATGACATAGGAAGAAATTTTCTAATGAACCCACAGAATGGACTAAAGGTAAGACATAATTTACTTGCTATTCTCATATATGCTGATATATGCAGTAGTACTTTAGCACTATTGAATTTCATAAATTTTTTCAAGTAATGTATTATGCTGGCAAGAAAAGCTTATATGTTTAGAAAAATTCATATAAAATTGAACATTTTCTCTTTCGCATGGTATCTCCTTAGTTAACCAACTCATCTAGGTATTTTACTTTCAGTTAGCTCTGAGGAACAACATGAGCTTACTGACATTGACTTTCAGCATCAAAAGTGAAAGCATGAGACATTGTTGGATTAAGGATTAAGGGTTGTTGTTGTTGTTAACTCTTTAAGTCATGTCTTATTCTATGTGATCCCATGGACTGTAGCCTGTCAGGCTCCTCTGTCCATGATGATTCTCCAGGAAAGAATACTGGAGTGGGGTGCCATACCCTCCTCCAGGGGATCTTCCTAACCCAGGGATCGAACCAGGTCTCCCTCATTGCAGGCGGATTCTTTACCGTCTGAGCAGTGTAAAATTGCTAAGAGAGAAATTGAAACTTAAAATTTTTGGTACCTGTGGCTGCCTATGTGTCAATACAATATGAAAATGGAAAAAGATAGCTTTATATTATGGTACTAATGCAAATGAAATCTCCATTTGAAGTGTAAATCCTGACACTAAGATATTTTTAGTCTCAGTCCTAAACTTTTCCACAAGCTGAATTCTTGATGACTTTAAAAGACAAGAGAAAAACTTGAAGAAGATACATTTTTGAAGCTATCCTTGCAGACTATTGATGTGGTCTTCAGTGTACAATGAGGATAGTTGAGGGAATTTTTATTAATCTAGGTAGTGAATTGTCACAAATATAAAAACTGTTGACTTGGAAGAAAAGTACTAGGGATAGATTGGTGGTTATGTTCCCCTTTAAAAATGATTTCTGTTTGAGGCTTTAGGAGAAGTGCTTTTCCCCTGTGTGATTTACCAGGTACATTCTTCAGTCTTGAGCAAAGATTCAGTTGATATAAACTGAATCTTGTATGAAACCAATGGTATCTGTACTGGAAAGGAGGTAAAGTCATGGTATTCAGGGAATGATTAAAAAAATTTTTTTGGTTGAGGTATAATATTAGTTTCAGGTGTACAATATAGTTTATGATTTGATATTTGTATATATTATGAAATGATCACCACAATAAGTCTAGTTACATCTGTCACCATACAGAGTTGTTTTTTTTCTTGTGATGAGAACATTTAAGATCTACTCTCTTAGCAGCTTTTAAATATGCAATACAGTATTATTGTCTATAGTTATTATGCTCTACCTTATATCCCCATGATTTATTTTATACCTAGAGGTTTGTACCTTTTGACTGTCTTCATTTCTCCCACCTGCCCATTTCTGGCAACCACCAATATGTTCTTTCTGTTCTCTGTTGTGTATGAGCTTGATTTTGTGTGTGTGTGTGTGTGTGTGTGTGTGTGTGTGTGTGTGTGTGTGTTTTGTTTTTCTTTTTGGTTTTAGATTCTGCATATAAGTGAGACAGGGAATGACTTTTGAGAAGAGCTTAAATTAAACAAAATATGTATTACTTTCATGTGTGTTTTTAGAAGAAACATTTTCCCAGCCAACATTTGGGTCCTCCTCATCTCGATACAGCAAGGTGATGATACAAATTTCTAGTACTTTAGAGCAAGACTTCTTTTTTTTTTTTTTTTAACCAGAGTACTCAGTAGAATCACTGAAGGAGTTCCTAAAAATACGTTAGTTTCCACCTCCAAAAATTCTAATTCAGGAGAGGTATTTTTAAGCATTCTACAGTAATCTCTCTCATGTCTCCTTTTGAAAACCCCTTTTAAGAAGGTAGTAATTAATGTGCTGCCCACATTGACATAGAAGTGGTTTTGAAATTGAGAAATACTCTTAAACTCTGTGTTTGTTACCACTGTTTCATAATACTTCTGGTAGAAATCTCAACGATTTCACAGAGATCTTAAAGACTACGTATTTTTCAAGTAGTTAACTTCTCATAATAAAAGTTTGTTAATCTTAAGGTTTGAAATATAACATAGGAGGCTTTGTCAGTTATAAATATAGCACTGAACTAAAGGAACTTGAATTTTGGTCATGATAAACAGTAGTTACTCTGAACTTCACTTTTATTACCTATGTAAGGAAGTGGAAATATAAGAAAATGCAGAACATATAAATATTCCTAAGTTCCTAAAAATGTTTTTTTGGTTATGCAGCAATAGGGGTAATATATGTTGATCACTTAGATTATTCTGCAGCAATAGAAGTAATATATGTTGATCACTTAGATTATTCTTGAGAATGGAACAGTGATTTTACTAAAACAGTTGAAGTCAATTAGTTGAATTTTTTCCACTTAACTGGTTTAACTTTTAGATCTAGAATCTTTGGGATATTTTAGTTTTGTTAATAGTGCTTAAGACCAAATGTTTAGAAAGTAAAAGTAGCTTAGCAGGGCCTTGGGTTGAAAATCTTATTTACGAGGCACTGACTCTGTACATTCTCTTTCAGCCTAAATCTTTTCCTGCTTTTACACGGGAAGTCACTTCGGTACATTGTATATTAATAGTTTAGAAGTTAATATGTTGCCTTTACAATCTTTAGTTACATGAAGGAATACTTTAAAATATTACAGTATTGCCCAGGATTGTGCAAAAACTCATGTCACTACATTCTGATATCATGCCTTTTATACCTAGCTGCAGAACTTACGCAAGCCCCTGCAGAGAGTCTTCTTGATCTCCTGCAGTCACTGCTGCTGCTGTGAAGCAGCACTGCCTGTTTGGAAGTAGGATCTCCTACAAGAGCTTGCATCTGTGCAGACCCTGACAGCTCTTACTGGTGCCAGTCAGCCACCTGCTGACTCACAGCTGTGGAGGTCCTTGGCCCTAAGCTGTTTTGATGCAAGTAGAACCTGGGATGTATGGGAATATTTTCTTCTGTTGGTTTCAAGCTGCTGTTGTGTTTTTCCAGTGACACAGAAGTATATAAAAATTCTTGTTAAACCTCTACTCTTGATTGACACAGTAACGACTCCCATGGGCTCATTGTTCTCATGTAACAATGATCAAATGTCATATTTTTAAATGTCCCTATGTAAAATTGACCAGTTTGCATCTTCTCAGTCACAAAAGGATATATTAATACTTTACTAAAGTGATTTATTCAGTTCTTACAGGAGTATGTTTGATATTTAAAAAAAAATATTTTTTTATAATGGAAAAGTTCAAACATAAAATAGAACTGCTTGGAATTGTATAAATTAACCCCGATGTATGCATCATCCTGTTTAAACAACTTGTTAATTCATGAATGTTTGCTCTATACCTTAACTGTTTTTCTCTCTTTGATATTTTGAAGCAAATCCTAGACATTATTTCATCTAAAATTAGTTAAAGGTTTATGAAATGCTATCTTGAGTGGTATATAGATGAGCAGATTCTTTAAAAAAGTAGAACTCTATTGGAACTGTAACATAAAGAAAAGTACATAAAATGTATAGTTTAACATTGTTTTACAGAGAACTTGTGTAACTACCATTCAAGTCAAGATATAAAATTCCTTACTAATTATAGTCTTCAACCCTGTCCACCGTACTGACTTTCGTGCTTGTGAAGTGAACTTTTTATCATAATAGAATATATTGAACTTAAAAATTCAGAAACTATGACCACTTTTTATGGGAAAACTCATATAATTAAAAATATTTTAATGGAGACTTTAATAATAAAGAAATACTTATGATAAAATGTGAGTGAAAACAGGTTATACAAATGCATAATATCTTAGTTATATAAAAATTTCATAGAAAAATACTGATGTGAAAATAATCAGATATTTATTTTTCATTATTAGTTTGTTCTTCCATACTAATACATGATAGTGATGTTTTATTCTCTAGTATTATAATACAAAGTTGATTTTTAAAATTTATTTAAATGTTTTCTCTTTTCTTTCTTTTTTTTAAATAACAAAACAACTCTGTGGAGGACTTCTGGGGTTAAATGCATATGTAATATTGCATTTTATTGTCTGAGAATTTTTTTATCAGTTTTTGATCTTTGAAATTATTTGTAATAATAAATTTATGGTTTAAAAAGGTTTATCTCACTCTACTATAAATCAAGCTTGTATTGTGTATCTTTTTAATGAATGAAGTGACGTGAATGAGATTATTTAATTAGTAAGAAGCAACTAGTTAGAAGGGGGAAAAGTCTTAAGTAGTTCTGCAAAGTAGAGAAGCCATGTAGGGTTGAAGTGCTGTAAGATAGCTGGTGTTGTCAAGTTCGGACTGAAAGGCTAATAGAAGGCAAATTAGGTGGAAGGAGTCTTCTGTTATAAACACACCGTGACTGTCAGTGAGATAATATAAAAGTAATTCTTAGTATTGACATCCGTGGTGATATTAATTTCATTGACTGTAACTTAAATGTACAAGTTTGTACTATTTTTCTTACTGCGATGTGAATTGTTGGATAATGTCTGTTTTCTAATAGATAAGACCTTTTATGAAAGCACACCTAAATCGAGATAAAGACAAAGAACTTTTAAAATTAACCCAATACCTCAAGGAAATAGCAAAACTAGATGATTTTTTGGACCTGAATCACAAATATTGGGAAAGGTAAGTGTCATTTGCATATTCATTTATTTCATCTATATGTTAATGAATGAAAAAATTGTCTGGTAACTCTGGTATACACATAACTCTTATTTTTTATTTAAAATGGGTAAATTCTAAAGCTGTTTCGTAATCCAGTGACATCTCCCCTGGAAGTGTTTTTCCCTTTCGTCTTAACCTCTAACTTGTTCATAAACCCACATCTCTTAAGACCTTCAATACTTCTTTAGTAGAGAGAATCTGAGAGGCTAGTACATGTTTTTAATGCTACCTGTTAATTATTTTGTGACATTAAGTGGGTCACTCTTTTATGAATCATATGAGAATGTAATCCCTGTTCTCATACTGTAAAATAATGTCAGGATAAAGTAAAATATGCTAAAATATTTTTTGTTAAAAATTACAAGTAACCTCTCTGTGTAGCAGAAAAATTAGAAAATTAATTCCTTTAGGCAAACAGTTGTGATTATGAAAGATACCAGCTTGGTGTCTTGTCTTCTAGTCTTTTTTTTTGAGCACAAATTTAAGTACAAATCTACACAGAGATTGCATGTAAACATCAAGATTTTGCAGGAAAAACCTCTGGAGGAGTGGACAGGATTATGTACTGCAATACTCTTTTGGAAGTAGATCTTTAAAGATTGGATTTCACTGATACAGCAACAAAAGAAACTTCATGTAATATAACACTCTGGCTGAATTATACTTTTGGCTTTTCAGATCACTCGTACACTTATGTACTTAGATATACTTATATACTTACATAAACTTGTAATATGCTTCTTATTAGAGTCTCATAATATTAGGACTGTCATTTTTATCCCCAGTTCCTATAAATGGTATGATAACTAAGTCATAGGAATAATAGATGCCAGTGTGAGCAAGTTTTACCATCAAGACTTATCTAGATCTCCTGATTTTAACAACTCTTTCTCCACCCCTATAGCTCTGAGTATAGTAATTCATAAATGGGAGAAATAGAGATGTAAAAATTTTAGTTTGTTTGCAGACTCCTATAAAATAATATGAAGAAAAATTTGTTTGTGTAGTGAGTTAACATCTTTACACTCTTGATCAGAGTTCTTTAGCAGCTTTGGCTCACTACCTTTATGCAAGAAGACCATTAAATGGACTTTGAGTTTTGGGGGAAATTTATAATATTAGCTAATACATTGGTTTCACATTTGGAAGTAAGACAGTATGTAGTGACAGTGTGCAGCCTCCAGAGTCTTGTTTTCAATCTGAACTCCACCACTTTCTTGCTGTATGAACTTGGACGAATTGTTCAACCTCTTGTGACTGTAAAATAGAAATAAATTCTCATTGAAAACTCCTCATAGAATATTGTGAGGACTAAATGAATTAATGCATGTATTTAGAACAGTACTTGGCACATAATCAATGCATGTTAGGGATTATTAACAGTTATTACTTATCTTGGAAAGGTTTGTTATTAAAATAATCAACTTTCTTTGATTCAACTTTAATTCAACTTTGTTAACTTGAATTCAGTGTAATACAGCTTAGACATCTTTATTTTGATTTCTTGCAGGTATCTCTCAAAGAAGCAAGGACAGTAGTTACAAGCTGTACTGGCAGTTATTGAAAATACTTGATATCCAGGAACAACTTCTCGCTTTTATGCTAAAGATCGTTATGATAGTGCTGGACACTGCAGCAAATACCAACTGCTTATACTTGGTCTTCCAGTTTTTTTGTAAATTTAATTTTATATTTTTTGAAGATCATAGCAATATGCCAAAAAAGAAGAAAAAAGCTCCCCCCATATGAATACACCGTAACTCTTAAAAAATATTTTCTCCAGCATAGAGTAGTGAGTCCCCCCACCCATCCCCCCACCCCCCCACACACATACACAAAGTGGCAGAAATGTATACTTAATGTCATTTTGTGACTTTGGAAACAAGTATGTCTGTGTTTTTGTCTCAGTGTGTTGTCTAAGCCCAAACCCATCTTGAAACTACTGTTTTTCTCTTTAAAACCAAAAAAAGAAATGTTTTTAGTAAGGAACCTAATTTCGTTTGCTTAAAATCACCAACATTTTTTTTTTTATTCCTTTGTCATAAACACGGTTTCTCTTCTTACTCCACTACTTACACTTCTAAATTCTGACCTGTCTCAGTTTGGTCTGTATGTGTGTCAGTGTTCTTTGAGTAAAACTGGAAAACGTCTGCTGTGATACACATATGTCATAGTAAGACAAATAGTAAACGTAAGACTGAGGAATGAAAGTACAGAACTAGAGTGTGTTTCTTTGTGGTGGCCAAGTAGAAGCACTCCTGCCTCAAACCATTGTCATAAAAGCAGTACATTTTCGAATGGTTCGTATCACTGGTTCAGCCCTGAAAAGCATGAACAAAAAGTTTTTGTTCTGTTCCAGCTCTGTCTTGTAGAAGTGCAGACACTGTGTTTCAGTGAAAATACCTAGCCATAAGATGAAAAAAAAATTTATTTGCAATGCTTGTGCCTGCAGATATGTAATGTGACCACTGTTTTGTGTTGACAGTATTGCTTTATACAGTTCTTCTATTTGAAAAGAATCTGATTCTTTCAAATAAACATGGCATATATTGTTCTTATGGGGGACTATTTCAGTGGTGTAAATAATAAATTTCTTTTCTTAAGACATTGGTTATCTGCTCTATATTATCCCAGATATTTTGCCTCTTTGTTGAATCATGAAACAAACACTAGGTTCAGGTAGGCACTTGTTGAAAAAAATTAAATGTGTATAGTTTTAAAAGTGTTTATATCACTATTCATGCATTTGGAGTTGATTTTAGCAACTAATTAGATATGTTAGCTTACTTACTTCTAACAAGCACCATGTTTTCAGAAAGATAAACTGTTTTGTGTGGTTATTATAAAGATATATAGAGTGTAGAAGAGTTTGAGAACCCTTAATTAAAATGATTCAATGAGAGCATTTTAATTATGAGGCTAAATTTAAATATTTAAAGAAAATCTTTTAAAGTATTTCTTTGGCACATTTTCCCACTGTAAAAAGCAGCTTATTATTTTAAGTTAGGCATGGAAAGGGCTTGATCTTTTTAAGAAAGTTGAAAACTTGAAGCTGTTTATATAGGTTGATAAAGAGCAAACATTTTCTAAATCAGTGTAAACTAAAATATAAAACTTAGCAAGCTTCAGGAAGCAGAATAGGATTCAAGAAAATTTTTTCTGCCTTTAGGTGGAGCCCTAAACCAAAGTTTATTAGTGGATATGCTAAATTAAGCAGTCCTGAGTGAACCTCATCATTGTCAGCTTATTGGAATCACATGTGCTTGTGTGGTTACTACATTCATAGTGAGAATTTTAGTTTGTCTTCAGCATCTCATGATTTATTGAACAGATGTATCTATATATATTTGTGTATGTGGTGTACACAGCAGAACCAAGAGATGACTTAATTCAGATGCATATTCTAGTGAAATAGCAGATTAGTTTTGTATATGTAAATGTTCCAAACTTTCAGACATTAGTGCCTAACAGTATATTTAATCTAAAAACTGCAGAACATCATTAAATCTTTGGTTTATAGGGCTGTTTGAGACCTGGTAGCCCCTCAAGTCCTTTATGAAAATCAAGTTATTGGGTTAATGGTATCTGTAGGAGTTACTCAGTTGCATAAAGACAATAGATAAGCAAGTCAATAGTAAGGAACCACATCTTGTTCTTCATTCGTAGAAAGGAAGATGGTTGTCATGGGGAGGAGGTGAAGCTGTATGGGTATAGGGACTGGGAAAGAAGAAGAATATGCAAAACTACAACATGGGAAAAGGCAGATCGTTTAGGGTGTTGCTTGGGTTTTAAATGACAGTTGCCAAGAATAGTAGTAAAATGTAAAAAGTAAATAAACTGGTTGAGGATTTTTCTCATCCCAAATAATCAACAGAACTCTCTCAGAGGGACAGATTGTTAATTTCCCCTAAAGTATTGATACATCAAAATTTGTTAATGTTTTTAGCTGGAGTAGCAGCCCAAGTGGTGACTCTAGAGATTAAATGCTTAGGTATTTATGTAAGGATATATTAGTTTTTAGAATTAACTTTGGAAAAAGCTGTGTGGGTCTTGTGGAAATGCTAAGTATATAGCACTTAAGGAGAAATCCTTGATGATTAGTTGGATAGACTTATCAAAGACTGAGAAACTAATGCATTTTAAGAATTCGAACAGAAATCAGTATCAGGCATCCTCTAGGTTTACAAAAGGGTGTCAGTTACTTAAGGTCAATGAGGTTCCATGTAGAACATAAGATCTTTAAAACCTCCCACTCAAGTGATTTTTTTAAAACTGTTTCTTTTTTTCTGATTTTTGGCCGTGCCACATGGCCTGTGGGGTATTAGTTCCCCAACTGGGAATTGAACTTACACCCTTGGCAGTTACGTCATGGAGTCCTAACCACTGGACCAAGAGGGAATTCCCAAAACTGGACGTAAGTAAGCACCTCTTAAATGCTAGTTTAAGGATATTTCCTGATACACAGTGTTGCTTATTAAAACACTGATTTCCTTTTGAAAAGCTTTAAAAGTTGAACTTAACAGTTTGTATAAACTGTGGGAAAACAGTCTTTAAACATACCAAAACCAGAGATATTTTATAAGTCAATATAGCCACAAAAAACACAAATTAGATTGTGTATGTGTCTAATCTGTGATGCTAAAGACCAAACTGATGAACACAGGTTATTAAAGTAACACTTTTTGATTGAATGCAATTCTCTCAATTCTGTTCACAGGCCTTTTTTTCTTTACTCATTATAATGCCTTTGAGATTTTTTTAAATTGCAGTATAGTTGCTGTACAGTATTTTATGAGTTATAGGTACATAATAAAGTGATTCACAATTTTTAAGCGTTATACTGCATTTATAGTTAGAAAATATTGGCTGCCTTCCCCATGTTGTACAATGTATCCTTGTATAAGAGCTTATTTTATACCTAATTGTTTGTACCTCTGTCTTCCCTGCACGTATGTTGCCCCCACCCCTTCCTTCTCTCTGCTCTTAACTACTAGTTTGTTCTCTGTATCTGTGAATCTGAATTTTTTTGTTTTTGTTTTATTCATTAGGTTGTTGTATTTTTTAGATTACACATGTAAGTGGTATCGTAAAGTATTGTCTTTGTCTGGCATATTTCACTAGCATAGTGCCCTCCAACCCCATCCATTTTGTTGCAAATGGCAAATTTCCTTTTTTAGTGACAGAGTGGTATTCCATTGCATATTCATTCATCATTCACTGTATAGTCTTTATCCATTCATCTGTTGATGGACACTTAGATTGCTTTGAAAAGGTACATGCAGCCCAATATTCAAAGCAGTGTTATTTACTATTCCCAGGTCTTGATTTCCTGGAGCACTTTTGATAGCTGTCACTTCTTGTTGCATAATTTGTAAGGAGAACAGTGATGGTTTCCCAAACCTTAAAAAGAAAGGGCAAGGGATATGGCAGAAAAGAATCCCTCCTTACTGGTACCTTGGGCAAGTGTCTCTAATTCCTTGAGCTTTCCCTTCTTCACAAAAGTTTTAATGATGTGACCCCATAGGCTGTTGCAAAGGTCAAATGAGACAATGTGTAAGTACTTTCAAGTAGCAAAGGCTTGTGTGAATTAGATATTATTGAAAGTAGTTCAGAACAAGGTGGCTGTGACTGAACTAGCTCATTCTTGAAATTATGATTAATAAGAATGTAGTAGTAAAAGGAAAACTGAAGTTTATTTTTTACAATATTACCTTGGCTTTCTGAGAGTTCTAAATAATCAAGGAAAGTAGAATGAGGAAACTCTTCTTACAATCCCCATGTTTTTGTAGATATCCAAATGTTTTTAGTTTGCAAATGCCACTTAATAATGGTGTGAATGGATGATCTGCTGGGTATGTTTGAAACTTTTGCAGTGTTATAATACATCTTGTATAGTGGAATATTAACATTATTTTAATCTTTTCACTGAACCCAGCTATTCCCAGATAGAAGCTTGCTAATTTTGCCATGCCATGTGAAAAATAAGATATCATTCCAAAGCACTGAATTTTTTAAAACATTTTTTTTTCTTACACAAGGATACTAAGGTACATGTTAGTTTTTTCCTCAACAGTTCTGGCAGAATAAACTGTCTGTGCAGGGACCAGGAAATCAACATTTAACATGGATTTGTTAGTACCTATTGTGTGTTTCAGATATGTTCTTCAAAGGTAAACAACAAGATTCTCTACTCCCAAAGAGTTTATATTCCAGTAAGGAAAACAGTTTAAAACCTTTTTTTTCAAAGAGTAAGAAGTGCTATAAAAATATAGTAATGTGATAAAAAGGGTGTGGGGTGGTGGGGTTGTAGAGTAGTGACTGACAGTAGCAGGGGCTAATGTGGGATCACCTGAATGATAAGAGGCGTTACTTCCAGAATATTATGAAGAAGAGTATTGTGGGCAAAGCTAAGAGCAAGTGAGAGACCTTAAGGCAGGAATGAAGTGGGCAGATTCAGGGACTAGTGGGAGGCAAGTGGTGGCTGAGGAGAACTGAGGATGGGGAGGGAGGCAGAGCCCGTGGGATAGGTTGGATTGTGTAGATCACTATAAGTAACCTGGTGAATTCCCAGTGACAATTCTTAGTGAAATGGGAATAAGTGAAAGATTTTAAGGGAATAACAATTTTTTAAAATTTATTTATTTTTAATTGAAGGGTGATTGCTTTACAGTATTGTGTTCATTTCTACCAAACATCAACATGAATCAGCCATAGGCTTACCCATGTTCCCTCTCACTTGAACCTTCCTCCCACTTCCCTCCCCATCCCACCCTTCTAGGTTGTTAACCCAGCCCTGATTTGAGTTGCCTGAGTCCTACAGCAAGGGAATGACAATTTTTAAACAACCTTATTGAGATATAATTTACATACTCTTAAGACTCACCCGTTTGCATTCAATGTGCAATTGAATGTTTTCTAGCATATTTATAGAGTTGTGCAGCCATCACCATGATCTAAGTTTAGAATCTGATTTGTTTAAAAGATCATCTTGGCTCTTGTGTGGAGAATGGATTATCGAGGGGGAAAAGGATAAAAGGACAGTATCAGTTAAGAGGCTACTGATGTTACCCAGGTGAGAGATTTTCAAAGTGACCAAAGGAGAATTGGCGTTTTTTCACTCTTTCATTGCATCACTTGCCAACTACCTGTTGAGCCCGTGTTCTGTGCTAGGCCCCGTGCCAGGAGTCAGGTCTCCAGTGATGGAGACGATATTAGGTGTGGTCCATGTGGAGTACACAGCAGTGCACGGACTGTGCGTCTCCTCGCAGGTTTGACGAGGATGCTTCTTTCATCAAACCTGCAGGGAGAGTCTCTGACTACACCTGCTAAAACAGCCTTGTCTCTGTGACATGGAGTTTATCATGGCAGTGACAGCCCATCACTCTTGCCACGCTCTGTTAGTCAAGCAACAGATCCCTCCCACACTCGGGAGGAGATTAAACAAATGTGTGAACACTGGGAGAGGGTGAGGGTGGGGAATCATTGAGTTATTTTATGGCCTCTCAGCCACAGTCCCTGAGCCTAATCTGTAAAGATGGTCTAAAAATAACCTACTTCACAGGTGGTTATGCAGATTCAACATAAGATAACCTATAGCAAACTTAGCCCTCTGGGCTTCACCACTTGGTAAGAAATTTCATTTGAAGAATAGAGAACTCAACATATCAAAGTCAACATATAAAGAGCCTTTCTCACTTTACCCACTACCCACAGTGAAAAAGGCCTCAGTGCTGTCCAGAATTAGACCCGGTATGGAGTGTCCTGCATGAGCATGCATGGCCTGTGATGAGAGAGTACTCAGGAAGATGGATCAAAGGCTGCCTCCTCTTTTTTTGTGGAGTCGCAGTGAGAACATCCCCTTCTAACCATTTCATACACAAACAGCCAAGAATGCCATTTACAGAGTATTTTGCACTTAATGCTCAATATACTGTCACTTCTTCCCCACTATCTAATGGGGTTACAGTGAGTGCCATAAGCCTGTGGCTAAATTCTGCCAGGTATTTCTTCAACTCCAAATTCTTGAAACCCCCTCTTACAGCCTTCTGGAGTCTCATCTGCAAACGGATTCAAATGTACTGCATTACAATCAGATCTGTAAGAAAAGGCACAGCTGTAAAGTTTTTGAAATTTTAGTCAAAAACAAAGAATCAGCCTGAACTTACTCCCCTCTACTGGGGGGGAGGGTGAAGGAACACTTCAACACTATTGTATATATCACTCAACTTTAAGAAGACATTTTTGTTTGTTTTGTTTTGTATTTACCCTCGGCAGTGAGAGTACAGAGTCCTAACCACTGGACTGCCAGGGAATACCGAAGACATACTTAAAAAAAAAAAAAGAATGTGGGACTGTGAATATTCTTTATTTTCCCTTAAATGGCTCTTTGCTCAGGAAGAATAGGTGTGCATTGTTTGGTGGGTTTGTTTAGTTAACATTAGACCTAGTCGTTAATTTTTCTTTTTTTTTTCAGGCCATGAGGCTTGTAGAATCTTAGTTCCCTGACCAGGGATTGAACCCAGGTCACTGCAGTGAAAGTGCCAAGTCCTAACCACTAGACCAGCAGGGAATTTCCTAGACCTAGTGGTTTAAAAGATATTTAATAGCAACGCATGATTATTTTCATTTTAAGGGCTATTTTATTTAAGAAATAAATATAATTTTTAAAGATTACATAAAATCTCACCACCTCAAGGTAGCCATGATTGACACTGTGATGTACTTCCAGGTTTTTGTCAGTGTTCATGTGTGCTGGTGAAATACATATACAAGAATGTCAGAATATGTCCTAGGGGCTCTATGTGCTTGAATTAGGCCATATGGTTATTTTCAGATCCATATAGTTGGAAAGCCCCTGAAAGAAGAGACTATATTTATTTTCCTTTTGAATTCTTTCCAGGTACATAGTAGGCCTCTGAACTAGGTGGATATAAGACATATGTGAGTTAACTAATGAATATATAAACAAGCCATAAAATATACACTTATGTAATGTCATTATTTGAAACATTTGCTCTAAATGCTTCCAACCATAATGAGACTCATGACTATCATATATGTATTTCCCTTTTTGCATCCCTGCATGTTGATTTTTCCCATCTACCTTTGAGAAGTATATATTGAAATAAGGAAAATATCTTTATGAAAGCTTATTGTAAAGATGAAATTTGTAAGTTCTAGTTACTGATGTAATGTTGGTTGGCTGTACTGTTATACATTCATGTCTCATGATGCACAAGAGAGTTTGTCATCTATTTCTTAGGTACCTTCTTTAGTAGTAAATTGATTCATATAGTTTACAAATACCTTTACCAGACAATAATAAAAGTGCACAGCACCATATCTAAACACCATAATTCTTTCACATAAACTGACATTCTTAGGGAATTCTGGGAGCTCAAGGCTAGACGATTCTTTTGATTAAAAGGACACTGATAGGTATCATGTTGATACCACTGAGCAGCAAATCATCAAAAACAAAGTGCTGCCATTTGCCTGCCACCATCCAGTTTACTGAGCAACTAACTAAACATCCCCACATCCAGCCCCACTGTGGGGCGCAGGGAATGTGCTTGGAGGCCCCTGCCTGTAGGAAGTCTTGCCAGGACCACTGACCACCGACAATTCTCACACGCTAACTCCCGAGATGGGCCCATATTATCATTACTCCATCAGGCAGCTGCAGCCCACTTAAGAAGGTAGAGAGGTCCTGCAGGTGATGCAAGTCAGGGAAGGTCCTTTGGTTTGAGCAATTAGAGAAATTTAACTGAGTCCCATGTTGGAGTGCCGGAGAAGACTATCGCACCCTACTCCAGTACTCTTGCCTGGAAAATCCCATGGACGGGGGAGCCTGGTGGGCTGCCGTCTATGGGGTCGCACAGAGTCAGACACGACTGAAGTGACTTAGCAGCAGCAGCAGCAGCATGTTGGAGTGCAGGGTTAGATCTGAAACAGTCTTCAAAGTACCGCATAGATGCAACAGGTGGGACTTGGCCCTAAAGAACATGGGAGTCAACAGACCCAGGTTAGGTCTCCAGTCCTACAACTTACGTGAGGGTCTAAGGTAAGAAACATAACCTCTCTCTATTTCCTATTGCTACATAACAAGTTACTGCAAACTTAGTGGCTTAAAACAACACCCGTTTAGTCCCTCATGATGTTAGGAGTCTGTGTACTGCTTAGTTGAATCCTCTGTTCAGGGTCTCACGAGGCTGCAACAAGGTATCTGCCAGGCTATATTGGGGAAGAATCTGCTAGAAGTCAAATCTTTTGCCCCATTGGGCCTAGTTGGTTCTAACCAGTTTTTGTCGTATCCTGTGTTTCTCAACGGCTCTGTCATTCTTTTAATGGTTGTGCCCTGCTTCCTTCCTTCCCTTTTCAAGGTGAGGTCAGATACAAAGACAGGAAGGTAGCAAATTTGGTGGGGAGGGGGCGGTGAAAACAGATAAGCCATCTCCAGAAAGGGGATAAAGTCTTGTAATCCAGATAATGAGGATTTTGACAACATTCACGGGGCATGGGATTGAGATGGGGAGGGCTCTACTCTAGGTTGTCAATTAGCCACACTTATATTTGCTAAAGTCTCCAAAATCTGCTCTGGACCTTGGTCACTGGTCCACATAGGTCACTGCCACCTTAACCCCCATTCCACGTCAGGTCCGGGGATGCTCTGTGTTGTATCTGGACTTCTGCTGAATGTACAGAATTCCTGTGCTTCCCTCAGTCACTCTGTGGAGCCAAAACCCTGTGGTACCTCAGAGCCACTCAGGAGCCTTCATCAGGTAAGCCTTCTCCCTTCACCAAAGAGGAAGCTGAGCCACGGTAACACTCTGGGAGGCTGTCTAGGTTCTCTCTGCCTAAGGCACACCACACAGCCATTTCTTCTCTGATATCATGGTACCCCTCGTAGACACTACCTGAGAAGGGAGGCCTGCATTTTGCTTTGCTCTCTAATCTCATGAACCTTCATGGAATTCTCCTTGTCCCTCTTCTGGGCTCATTTTCCTACTACACTCCCTCAATTCCAAAAGAACCTAGTCTTTGTGGGAGGAAGCTTTGATCTAATTTATCACCTGTGTTCCCAAATTCATTGCCGGGCTTTTGAGATTCAAAAGCCCAAAGCTGATTACTTTGCTGTTCTCTGAGGTATCTGTTCCCCACACATTTCTTAGTGAATGGCTCAAAGAGGGGGCAGAACAAGAGGTGCAAAGAAGTACAAGGAAAAAACATTGTTTAATAGTTTAAATTTATCAATCCAGCATAAACAGTATGTTGCATCAGGTAGCCATGAAATAAATATGTGTGTGTGAAAGGATCAAACAGTTTTTTCAGAGAGACTTAATGCTTTCAAATCAGGCTGTTAGGGAATGTTTTCCTTGGGAAAACATGATTTATGAGTGGCAATCACTGATAAAGTTTGTTTTATACTCACTTTCCTTGGATGCATCTGAGCCCTAAAGCAGAATTACTTAAGTTTAAAGTTAGGTACATGAATATTCAAAGCAGCATTATTCATAAATAGCCCCAAAGTGGAAACTACCCAATGTCCATCAACTGATGAACATATAAATAAAATGTGTCATATCAACACAATGTGATAAAAAGAGTGAAGTACTGATGCATGCTATAACATGTTTGAACTTTGACAACATGCTAAGGAAAAGAAGGAAGTTGGAAAACTGTATCATATAATTTCATTTATGTGAAATGGAATAAACAAACCCACAGAGGCAGAAAATAGATTAGTGGTTGCCTGGGACTTGCAAGGGGAGGAGAGAGATGGTGGAATTGGGGCTGATGGCTAAGGGGTGCTGGGTTTCTTTATGGAGTATTGAAAATATCCTAAAATTGATTATGGTAATGGATGCACAACTCTGTGAATATGCTACAGCCATTGAATTTATGCTTTAAGTAGTCAGTTGCACAGTTGTATGGATTATACTCATTATAGCTGTTAAAAATTTTTGATATTTAAGTTTTAGTAGCTTCAGTTTATGAAGTTAGAAAAGTGAAGCCTAAAATGAGAGTTTGTTTCTATATATTTAAATAAGTTTTTCATTATTTAAAAGTGAAATGGTTCTCTTTTTGTGGATCTAGGGCTGAGTGTAAACTCACAAATTTGCTATTTCTATATATTAGTCTTTTGGGGGTCACTACTTGGTGTTTCTCTTATCCAGTGAAGTTTTGTTACTAAATGTAAATTTGTCTGCCAGACACACAGTGAAGTCAAATAAACCAAAACCCTATATATCTATCTTAGTTATCTATCTAGTTACATGAAGTATTCTTCCAGATGAGGAAAGATTTTCAAAAGTGTATGTTAAAAAAATTAAGCAGGGAAGGTGAGGGAAATTGGAAGGCACAAAAAGCTGAAGACTTAGCAGACGAAGGCTGTCTATAAATAGAACATAAATGGACCAGTTTGGGGAAGGACACACAAGAGCCACTCCCACTGGCACGCGTAGCCCAATCACTGCTCCTAAGACAGAACTGAAACCGGGGGCACTTGCTGGAATCCTCTCTGCCCCCCACCCCCACCCTGGGCTTCTCCCTCCCTTCTTTTCAGTCTCTGTCACGTCTTACCTGGTCTGAGGGGTCATCCCGTTGGTTGACCCTACCTGAATAGAGGCTTTCTTGCCCTATTGTTCTCTATTCCCTCACTCGAGCTCACTTCATGTTTCTTCAAAGCAGCTACCACTTACGGGATTTGTTATTTTGTTTGTAGTTTATCTCCTCGTGAAACTGGAAGCTCCACAGGGCAGGTATTCAGGTCTTTGGTCTCAGCACTTAGAGAAGAGGTTGGCACACAGTAGGTTCTCAGTGAGTGATTGTTGAATGAATGCCTGATAGATTAGGAAAAGCAAAAGAAATGGGTGCTTGGAAAGAGGAGCCAGCAGCTTCACCATTATTGCTTATAAATGTTTTCATAAAAGGCAAAGTCATAATTTTTCTTTTTTTAAGAAAAGTGATTTTGTTTTCAAGTACCTAGAATAATACTAGGCTAACTAAGAATTTCTGGAATACTTTGAGATTTCTTCTAATAAGTAGATTAAAATTATATCTAGTTAGCATTAATTTTTATGTGTAAATGGGTACATCCAGATTGTTTAAAAGCAGTCCTCTTGAATAATTTAAACATCCTCTTCACCCTGAAAAGCATTTAGCATACTCTTCCCTCGAAGATTCTATTAATGGGAACTGAAACCATGAGGTTTAAATGCAAAACAAAGGACATTTTTTTTCTTTGTTCTAGCACGTAAGTGAATACCTCAGTCATGGGCAGACCCAAGAATAAGATACTAAGGAACCCTAAGAAACTAACTCGGTGGCCTCTGATAACCTCAAATGTAGGAATATTTTATTAAAAAGAACATAGGAAGAAGGGAAAGCCTCCTTTATGGTAGAATTATAATCAATAAATGTAGAAAGAATGATGGAAATAGATAATCACCGTTAGGCAAAACTATAGCTGCAGGCAAGTATCATCACTGTATTCTAAAATTAGCGGGTGAAAGTGTGATGAGAAAGAGGATATTAACATAGCCTCCCAGTATGTCTCCGCAAGATAGCTATATTAATTTTCAAGGGAACCATAGAACCTCCACAGTGAAGAAGCCTGGTGGATACCAGGGACACCAGGTGATGAACAGTCCTAAGGCTCCAGCACATCAACTCTGAGTGATGCTGAATCGCCTGGCAAGATCACTGAGAAGGCACAATATCGGTTGTGTGGGATCCTTGGCAAAAATTCAGAATCCACATTTAATCACAAAGAAATATCAGGTAAACCCAAATTAAGAGATGTTTTACAAAATAACTGGTCACTGCTCTTCAAACTGTAGCATAGCAAATGATTAGGGAAGACCAAAGAGTTTAGATTGGATAATGGGGATATGAAATTACATGCAGTATTGGATCCTGGATTAGATTCTTGGACAGAGAAAAGACACTAGTGGGACAATTAGAAAAATTTTAATAAGGTCTATGGATTAGTTAATAGGACTGTATCAGCATTAATTTCCTGATTTAGGTACTTGTACTAAGATTATGGATGATGTTAACATTAGGAGAAGCTGGGTAATAGTTATAAGGCAACATACTATTTTTGAAGTTTTTTTCTGTCTGAAATGAATTCAAAATAAAAACTTGAAAGATAGGTATATTTATTTGGTAACTGAACTGAGCAAAGTATTAAAGTTAACAGTAGTAATACTAGCTGTTATAGGTTGGATTTGCCCCCCACCCTGATTTACATGTTGAAGTTCTAATACCCTCAGGAATGTCACCTTTTCTGGAAACAGGGTCCCTGCAGATGTAATTAAGTCAAGATGAGGCCATACTGGAGTTGGGTATCCCCCTAATCCAGCTTGTCCTTACAAAAAGGGGAAATTTGGACATAGGCACACAGGGAGAACAAACCCCGTGTGAAGATGAAGGCAGAGATGGGGGTGATGTAGCAGAAGTTAGGGAACTCCAGAGATTGCCAGCAAAGTAGCAGAAGCTAGGACGTGGAGCAGATCCTCCCTGGCAGTCCCCAGAAGAAATCAACCCTGTCAACAGCTTCATCTTGGACTTCCAGCCTCTAGAATGGTGAAACAGTAAGTTTCTGTTGTTTAAGCCACTTGGATTGTGGTACTTTGTTACATCAGTCCTAACAAACCCATACACTAGTTAACATTTACTGAGAACTTAGAACATTGAGCTCTTCATATGCATTCTCTCATTTTATCTTCACCCCATCACTTTGCAGGAGGTGTTATTATTGCTTCCAGTTTATAGCTGAGAGAACTGATGCACAGAGTAGATAGGTAGCTTGCCCTGGCTTTCACAGCTTGTATATGCGGGGTGGGTTAAAACCTCCATATTCTGACACCACCATATTCCTATCCACTACACACACTTCTGGATGCCAATGCCAAAGGTTTCTTACAGGATGTGAAATTGTTACCTTTGATCAATTTCTCTCTATTTGTTGTTTAGTCACTCAGTTGTGTCCAACTCTGCAACCCCATGGACTGTAGCCCACCAGGCCCCTCTGTTGTTGGGATTTTCTAGGCAAGAATTGAACCCATGTCTCCTTCTTTACCACTGAGCCACCTGGGAAGTCCCTGGACCCATATATCCAAAGTTTATTGGATGCTCCAATTACTTGTAACATATATGTTCTCAGATATAAACTGGAACTCATCATTTTTATTCCCTCTTCTCGGTTCCTTCCCGACTCAATCCTTCTCCTCCCTTCTCTCAATGATATCAACAGTGACCCAGTTGATCAAGTCAGAAACCTCTCAGTTCCATGTAAAGAAGGACTGTTTGTTTATGCTGAGGCAACATTCTGTGTCTAGCTCAATCTTGGACCATTCACTGTGAAAAGTGCAGATAATGACCTGATGAGTGAATGAATGAATGGCTTCATCCTTTCATCCTTCCTTTCTCTGCCTCTCACCACTCCAAGCAATAAGTGCTGTCAGTTCTCTCCATCATTTCTTTCAAAGTAGTCCTCTCTTCTCATTTCCCAGTCCAAATTGTTGTACTCTCTCACCCAGACAACAGCTGTGACGTTTACCTGGTTCACTTGCCTTCTCTCATGCCATCTCCCAAACTGTTCTCCATGTAGCAACTTGAATGAACTGGTAAATACAGAAATCAGACCTCATCACTTGTTTGCTTAAAACCCTTCAATGACTTTCTGTTGTCATCATGATGCAGCCCATGCTTGATATTTGAGGACCTACTTGGTTTAGTTCCTACATATCTGCCTATCTTTATTTTTCATCTTTCTCCTACTCTTCTCCTCTTAGCTCCTATGCTTCCATGGTGCTGTGCAACTGAAGCTCCTACGCTTCAGTTGAAATGAGTTTTCTGCTGGTTTCCAGAGATATCTTTCCCTCTTTCAGACTTGTGCTCATGTTAGCCCTTTTACCTGGCAGTTCTTAATTCATAAAGTCACAGCATGTGTGCATTCTCATTTGGGATCTTGTTTTAGTTTCTATTGCTTCTGCAACAAATTGCCTATATTTAGTTGCTTGCAGTAATACCCATTTATTATCTTACAGATTTCAGAAGTCACAGCTCTAGGTGGGCTTGGCTGGGTTCTCTGCTTAGTGTCTCACAAGTGAGGGCTGCATATGGTTGGGCAGGTTGTGTACTGCACAAGAGTCCCTGGTGGAAGGAGCATGTTGGGGCTGAAATCTAGCCTGCTCTCCACTTGGTAAGGTAGCCCAGAGGAGAGGGCGCTTTATTGTATTAGCAGTAAGGTACTCCAGGACTGGTAGCAGTGCTATGACAGCCCCAATTCTGACTTTTCTTGTCTGATAGAGTACATGCCCTTGTTGTTTGTTTTCCACTCTCCCAAAGAATGGAGTAGAGGATCTTCTTTGGGTCCTGGATACCATGTTCCAAGGAGCATGGTGACTATTTTGATAAACTCATTAGTCCTAAAGTGCTTGTGGGAGCTCCTAGGTTTTAATGTGCCTCCCCTCTTTAGCAATAGGTTGGTCATTCTAATAGCAGTCTTCTGGAAATTATAACCCAATATAACAAGAACTGCCAAAATGGGAGTCAGGAGACCCAAGTTCAAGTGTGAGCCCTGACATTAATCAGTGCTTGGGCAGGAGTGACCTTCTCTGGCCTTCAAGTTTCCTCACCTATAAAACTAGAGGTTCTCACACAGTGCCCTGCAGAGTTTAAGGGTGTTGAGGCTCTCAGTGCTAAATAGGGAGGTGAGACTGAGTGGGTGGGAAGCTTCAGCCAGAAGTTCTGCTTTTGTCTACTTTACATGTAGGACTTTATAAAAAATGAATTTTTAATTTTGCAAGAAATCTGCTAATATATCCTTCTTGTAAGGAATTAGAATACTGCAGACACAATTAAGGCCCCTTTGGGAAAAAAAAAAAAAAGGCCCCTTTGGTACCCATCCTCCCCTATCCCTGTATATGTTGGAAATTCATTTAATATTTCCATTTGACCACAGAGATCCTGGCTCAAACAAGCTAGGGGACCGTTGGTCTGATTAGCCTCCAACGATCCCAAAAACGCAAAAAAGAGGGATTTCAGAGAAAGGGGCAAGCCACCACTGGTTCCACAAGGTTGAATGGAAACCCACGCAATGGTTTATGGAAATGGAGCATTGCTCTGGGTGCTGTAATTTGGGGGTGGTGTCACTGCTGTGAGCTGGCAGTGTACCCAGGAGAGGGCTTGTGGGCAGGAAGAGATACATTTACAAATTAGAATGGGAAGGCTTGTGTACATGTCCTGAACCCGCCCTCATTGCCATAGGGAGGGAAGATGAGTTGGCATTAGTGTTGCTTCTTTTTGGCCTGACTTTAGAAAAACAGCAAGTGTACCTAACATTTGTTGTGTACTTGCTGAGTGCTGGGTGCTCTGAGCCTGGTCTTGGGTAACCCTCATAGTAACCCTGGGAGATGATGCCCCTGCCAGCATACTTGTTTTAGAGGTGAGGACACTGAGGCCAAAAGAGATTAAGGAAATGCCTAGAGGCACATCACTGGTAAGCAGGGTGTGGGGATTTCAGCCCTGGGTCAGATGTGCACACCCCATTGGCAATCCTCCCACACACTACCTGCCACCACTTTAACTCCCTCCCACCTGTTTGAATGTTGGCTGGTGGGTATGGGGAGAATAAAGCTGGCTGGACACTGTAGTTTGTCTAAGATTTGTCCCCCGACTTTCCTACTCCCTCAAACTCCAGGACCACAGGGAGAATGCTCACTTCCCTAGAGCCCCCCTTGCTCAAGTTAGCAAGCCGTCAGGGAATATGCCAGGTGGACAGGAATAGAGGGCAGGGGGGAGTCAGTTTGTGCTCCTTATGAAAGGAGATGGGAGTCTCAGGCTAGGCATATACCCAGAGAAAACCTTAATTCAAGATACCTGCACCCCAGTGTTCATTGCAGCACTACTTAACAATAGTCAGGACACAGAAGCAGCCTAATTGTACATCAACAGAGGAATGGATAGGGAAGATGTGGTACATATATACAATGGAATATTACTCATCCCTAAAAAAGAATGAAATTGTGCCCCTTGCAGAGAAGTGGATGGACCTAGAGACTGTCACACGGAGCAAAGTAAGAGAAAAACAAATATCGTATATTAACATATATATGTGGAATCTAGAAAAATGATACAGATGAACCTGTTGGCAAAGCAGAAATAGAGACACAGACATAGAGAACAAATGTATGGACACCAAGGAGGGTCAGAAGGGGTGGGATGAATTGGGAGCTTGGGAATGACATGTATACTCTACTGTGGATAAAATAGGTAGCTAATGAGAACCTACTGTATAGCACAGGGAACTCTATTCAATACTCTGTGGTGACAAAGAGGGAGTATATGTATATATGTATATGTATAGCTGATTTACTTTGCTGTACAGCAGAAATGAACCCAATGTTGTAAACAACTAAACTCCAATAAAAAAAAAAGTTATATAAAAAGAAGAAAGGAAATGGGAGGCTAGTGAGCAGCTGCTGAGCCTTGCAGCCCATCACACACAGGCATCCACCTGATGAGAGGCTGGGCACAACCACTGCCCTGGCACCCAGACCTGCGTGAAGGAAAATGTGAATCAATTATGTTTCCCGCAGAAGGAGGCTTTTCAGTATGCATGTCTGGTCTCTTCCGCCTTCAGCCCGAAAGCTGATTTTATTTTTGCATTTTACGAGCTTGAGAGAGGGAATTCATTTCCTTGGTATAATATGACCCTCTGGAGAAAGTCTTGTCCAAATACATTTTGCTCACACTGTCCTGGAAGATGGGCTGTACTGAAATGAAATGGAAAGAAATGATTACAGTCTGATTTATAGGTAAAGTGAATTGGTAGGTTTACACCAAATTATTGCATCCAGGAAGGTGAAAAGGAATGACAGGCTCTTCCTAGAAGCTGTAAATCTTTATAAAAAGAAATTTTTAGGGCGCACATGCTCTTATACTAGCTAGCCTGTATTTTAATATAGTCGCTATATTTGGCCCATTTCTCTCTCACTAGACTACAAACCCTGAGGGCAGCAACTGCTTTCATTGCATCTTAGTATCCCCCATGGGGATGTTTTTGCAACTTTATTTATAAGAAAGGGATGCTACACTGAAGACTGTTTTCAGTCTCACAGGGCTGAACTGCCTTTTTCTTCCCCACTGGCTGATTAATACTGCCTCCATCCCAACCTAGTTCTTAGAGACATCAGGGCCTCCTAACAATGACTTCTCTATCTCACCACCTCCCAAAAGCACAGGTGATAAATTATGCTTCTTTCAGGTGATAAGTAATATGGTAAGAATATTAACAACAAGCTTTTATTGAGTACTTCTATGGATCAGGTATTTTTCTAAGTATTTTCTGAGTGTTATTCCATTTAATCCTCACAACTTCCCTGTGAGATAGGAACTATGTCATTATTATCTCATTTTACTGAGGCTTGAGGTGCTTAAGTAACTTGCTCCAGATCACAGAGCTAGTCAGTGGAAATAACTTCCATTTTCTGGGTGCTTATGGTAGACCGGGTTCTGTACTGATCACGATAAACTGATGACCTCATTTCATAATGCTCTTAACCCTCAAGAGGTAACCCCTCAACTCCTCCTCTTGCACCCCACCATGTGAATCCTGCTGACACTCAGGCTGCTCTTGAAGCAGGCTTCCTGACCATGGCAACCCTACCAGGCTAGATAGGGTGTTACCAGGACCCCACCTGGCATCATTAGGATCAAGTCCTCCAGGGCCTCCCCAGGGTTGTGCCAACTGAAAGGAGTAGAACCAGATTTTCTGATGCCACTTCCTTCCTGTGTTGACCTTGCTCCTTTATCGGACTTGGCCAACAGCCTCCTGTTGATGCGGATCTGAGTTTAGGAGGATGTCTTTATTTAATTTTCAGTTTATTCATTTTCTATTTTAAAAACAGAGTTGTTTAGTGGGTACAGAGCCTCAGAAGAAGAGTAAGTTCTGGAGTTGAATGGTGGTGATGGTTGCAAGACAGTGTGACTGTAGTTAATATTACTGAACTCTGCATCTAAAAATGGTTAAAATGGTAAATTTTATGTTGTATGTATTTTACCAGAATGAAAAAACCACAGATATGAGTCTGCTTTTCTAACACACCAGTAAGTCTGGGTTGGTTCAGCTCCTTGATGATGTCACTAGGGTCTCAAAGTCTTTTTCTCTTTACTGTCTTAGCATGATGGTTTCTATCCTGGGTTCAAGGTATCCTCTGAAACGTCTTAAATTTCATCTGCTCAAGAGAGGAAGAAGGAGGGGAAGGGAGATCCTAGCCATGGCTCTGTTTTTTTTAATCAGGTAAACTCCCAGAAGAGTTTTCTTCTATTTTGTGGGCCAGAATTGGGTCTCATGCATGGCCTTGCTCAGAAGCAAGGGAAACTGGAAAAGTGATTACTTAGCTTCCCAACCTTTGAGCTGAGGAGGTGCATGAGGGGAGAAGGCCTCTGGGAGTGAGAACTGATTGTGTCTGGTGCCCTGCCGAAGGTCACATGGTAACACAGCAGGGCTGGCCAGGCCCAGGACCCCGGCTCTGGATTCCCCGTCCTGAGCTCTTTTGCTGGGACATTTGATGAATTTGTAGTGGCTATTTTCCCAATAAAAAGGACTGTCCTGGAGAGTATCTTTCAAAGAGGAAAACTCTCCACATCTTATATGTAACTAAAATTAATCAGCTGCTAAGAGGTTGCGTTAGAAAAGCACTGGGCGTTGGTGGAGCCAGGAGCCTGAGCGGTGCCCCAGGCTGGCCGGGAGTTTGGGGAAAGGCCCCCATGTCTCTGTGCTGATGAGATGTAATTATATTTTTCTTGGTTAGTGTTGTTCATTAAGTGCCCAGTAAGTGTTTTGGTATCTCTGGATGAAAGGTACTCAGGAGGATACATATAGTTATTAACCAATCATGTGCTGTCAAGAGTGGGTTTATCACACAAGATGATATGTTTCAAATGTTGGATTAGGATGACAGAAACTTCACAACATCTGTCCAGAGCAGGAGAGTAGTGAAGTTGGGGGTTCAGGGGACACTGAAAATAAGGAATGTAAATAAACATCCCTATTATAATTACCTTGCCATTGCCAGGGAGCCAGATGTGTACATGTGTCTTTTGAAGATAGAGAATGGACACCCCTCTCTTTTACTCCACCACTTGTTCTTTCCATGGGAGGCACCGAAGAGGAACTGGCAGGCCCTGGCCATTCTTTGAGCCCAGAGTAGGCACATCTCCTTCTCTATCAAGCCTTCTTGGGTGACTCCTGATTATACCGATCCATCTTCATTCTCACCCCAGGGTGCCACATACAGTGAACATATTATCACTTGGTGGTGTTGAAGTTAACTTTTCATCTTAGTCTTATAAGCTTTGCCAGGAGTGGGCACCATTTGGGGGCAGCAACACAAGGATTTTTGGAACTGCTCAACCCCAGGGCCCAAGCAGTTGGCCCGACACACTGTAAACCCTCAATAAACACTGGACCAGGACTTATGGGATGGGCTGCCCATGGCTCTACCAGTTGGGAAGTTTTTTTCATGATGCTTTGGAAACCAGTAGGATCGATTCCAGGTTGGAAGGTGAAGCAAGAATACCCCATCCCTGAAGGGGCATGATGCAATTGAGTGCCCTCACAGAGTCCCCTGTGGTCAGACCACAGGGACACTTCCTGAGCTCAGCAAGACACTGACTTTCCTATAAGGGGAAAGGGTCCATTCTGCAAAACCAGAAACGAAATTGCTCCAAGGTGGGGTGATTCTTCAACAACAGGGGAAAAATAATGCAGCCCTGATCAATGTGGGAACGGCATAACCAGTCCACTGAGAAAGTCCAAAATATTGCAAAGAAGAATTATATTTTTATTAGTCCACCATCAGAATATAAAAATAAATAAGTAAACAGAAAACAAATGGAGTCATTTTACATAAAGCACATTCATTACTTAAAAGTAGCATTTTAATGGCTTGGTACTTTCTGGTTATATCTGCTTGTCGTATTCCCTCATGCTGACAAGTTAGAGATTCTTGGCTGTTTTCTCTGCATCTGTCTGCTTCTTTGTGTGGCTCTTAAGGAACAACTGGCAATTCTGACAATTTTATGTCCTTAGCCATAACTATACTTGTCTTCTCTCTTGAACTGTAAGTTCTTTGTATTTTCTGGACACTAACAATTTCTCCATATCACTCTCCTACGTCTTACAGATAGAAGGGGGTGGGGGCTGCCAGAAAGGCTGAAGCTGAATTTCAATTTCAATCATCTTTTTAAATTCTAAGTTCAGGCATCCAAAGACTAAACTTGCTTAGAGGTGCAAAAAGTCCTGAGTTATCACCACCACTTCAAGGAAGTCTTCATGGACACGAGAACTAATATCTGCTGTCTAAGACCTTCTCAGTTTGTATGTTCATGTCTCTGTTTAACTATCTCTTGTGTTCCCATCCATCACAAATATATTATGGTGCTGGCATCAGAACATTGTGTTCTTACTGGTTGTCATAAAACTGATGCACTTGCAGCCTCAATTGAAAAGTTGTCAGTATAAATAACACATAAATTCACATTTTGCATAATAAGGCCCATTCCTTATATCAGGTCATGAGTGTATGAAACATATCTTGGCACACAAATGTTAAATAACAGTAATAAATTAATAAATACATAAATTACTTAAATATTTAAATAACATAAAAGTCAGCTGTGACCTGCTAGCTGGAAAAACTATAAATAAATTAACTGATTGTTTCAGTGGGCATTTAGCATTTAAATATAAAAATACAGCAAAGACATCTTTATAATCCTAAAAAAAAAAGCAAATTGGTAGAAAATATCTTTGGGGAGGTCTGTTCCGTCATGTCTTTTAAAAATTTAGCATAATGTCTTCCACTTTTCCTCCAAGGTTTCATCCTGAGGTTAGAACCTGGAAAAGAACACCGAGCATCTATGTGGATTCGAAATTCACTAGCAAACCCTTATTTCACACAACACATTATTTGGGCAGTTGGGTTTTGGAGATTCATGTCAGAAGGGTCCTCCCCTTCCTTATGTGGCCTAAGATTTTGCTGGTACTATACTTGCCAAGAGGGTCTCTTGGGAGTTTTCTTAAAAGACCATCTATCTGATCATGTCATTTCCTTGCTTAAAACCCTTCAGTGGCCCCAGGGGTCTCCAGATAAGATTGTAATTCCTGGAAACAGCTTGCAGGCCATCTGTGCTTTGACTTTCAGCTACTTCTCTTTCTTTGCCTTCCCTTCTGGAAGGGCGGGACCTGTGCCTGCTTTCTTTACTGTAGTGTCCCTGTGCCCAGCATTGTGCTTGGAATACCATAGGCATCAAATAAACACCCGTTAGTGAACAAATGTACTTTCTATCTCTGGCAATTGTGTGTTGGGCACCGCCCCCACTTCCTGCCCCACACCATCCCCACCATTGTCCTGAACCTGGGTACACTGAGTGCACAAGTCTGGGCTGGGCTTTGCTGGCTTGCTCACCTAACTGCAGGACACAGATGCCCATTCACTCCAGAATGAGCTGTAGTAGCGGTCCCGGGCTTGCACACGGATGTTTGCATCCTTGTGGCACGTGACTTTGGCTGAGGTTTGGTCCATGAAGAGTTTCTGCAAAGGAGAGGGAACTTTTTGACAACACAATCACAAGGTGGGCTGGGCATATTTTGGCAAGTACAGTCTCCCAAAACATCCACACCTTAGTCTCAGTACACTACTCTTGGAATTCACAGGGCGTATGTAGAACTTGCGCCACCTACTGACAGAAGCTCTCAGCATAGACACGACTTTTCTACCTTGAAATCCCAAAGCTTGGAGGAAGAAATTGGTCTAGGCTTCAATTTTTTCAGTACAGTTGCCTTGCTTGAAGGCCCCATGTGCACTCACTCTAGTACTAGGCCAGTGGCTGGCTGAGACAGATTTCCTTTAGCTGTCCCCTGGATATTCTGAAATTCCATAGTCTGATCCTTTTATCAGAAATATCTGTGTGTTCAAAGGCATTGCTGTTTATTAGCTATGTGGCCAGAGGAAAATGTCTTAGTCTCTTTGTGTCTCAGTTCCTTATTTATAAAAGAGGGATAATCATAATAATCACTCCATTATAGAATTTTATAAAAGTTAAAGTAGCAAAGTATTTAATCATGTAGAAAATGTTCTGTAAATACTGCTACTTATTAATACTATATATTAATAATATATTGAGAAGCACATAGCAAGATTTTTAAATAATATCTAGGTAAAATCTACTCCTGAATAGCCCTTCCTTTTCAGAAAAAAATTCTCAGGGAGTTCCTGAATCATCGAATTTCTACCACGTATAAACACTATACTGAATAAGGCCTTTATCTAGTGATTTCTAAAACTGGGATCCAAGGAGTCTTTGGCTCTATAAAAGGGCCTCAAGGAACTTGAGATGATGATGCTCAGGTAAGGAAGTTTGAAAGCCAATGTCTGAGCCAACATTCTGTTCAATAAGATAATTTCACAAGCTGGAAATTATCTAACACTTTAGATGAAACATAGCATGAATGTTCTATCACCCATTATAGTCATTCATTAGAAACAATTATTTTAGGCTCCTAGAGCCCATATTTCCTATAGTAAGGCCAATTCTGAGAGCAAAAATTAATGATCAACCATGGTGGTGGCAGTAGGGTCTTAGGTGCATGGCCTTTGTGTCCTGGAGACTGAGTCTGTGTCCCGGTTCTGCCACTTCCTAACTGGGTGACCTTGGGCATGTCACTTCACCTCTCTGAGCTTCAAAGTCTTCACTAGTGAAGTGGTACACATAACACTGCCTGCCTTTCTGGGGTTACTGTGAGAATTAAGTGAGATATGCAAGGAAAACCCTCAGCAGAGTTTCAGGCACATAGAAAGTACCAACTAAACATTAGCTGTTATTAGCATTATTAATCTTCTCCTCGATGTGGGCCTACGTAAACCTGACTACAGAACAGACGACACTTGAATCACATCTTACCTTTTCTCTCTTGTTCTTTCCCTGGACCTGAACACAAAACGTCAGGGAGAAGTAGGAATGTGGGGTGCTCCACGTGTCAGGGTACTCCCAGCTGACCTCCACCTGCCGCGAATTCTTTAATGGTCTCAGTTGCAGGTTCTTGGGTGGGTCTGGTTTGACTATAGAAGAGAGAGAAACATTTATTTTCCTAATGGGGCTTTGGGATAAGGTAGTTTTGGCTGCTGATCCCACTTTCGCTGTTGATCAGCTCTGAGTCTAGGTCCATATAATAGTTACTGAACTTCTCTGAGCTCCTGGTTGACAGACATGAGTCACCCCTGCAGGTGATGCTCATGCTGATGCCTGTGGGAGGCAGTCCTCACCAACTGCTGCTTCCTTTCTGGCTGAACCTGAGAGAGACTCAGAATCCTTCTCATCACTGTGCAGTTATACAGGCCGGGGCGGGCGGGGGGAGGGGGCGGGTGGAACCACCTCTGTGTGGTGCTCAGAGGAAAGATCTCAGAGACAACAAGATTTACATCTGGGCTGACAGTGAAGGACCACCCTCTCTACAATCAATCCCCTCTGCACCAGACTCAGAAAGGGCAGAGCCTCTGGCTGGGGACTAGATAAGAGATTCCCACTTAGTGCTCTCTCTTTCACCTTTTCATGGAATCTGACACTGACTTGTCCTGTGGCAGTTAAGCCAACTTGTCTCTATGCTCAGTCACGCATTCATTCAATAAAAAGCCCTCATTATGTGCCAGCCACTGGACTGTGCACAGAAACACAGCCCTGAGTGTCAGAAAGACTCTGTCCTCAAATAATACGCCTTCTTCCAGAAGGGTGTAGGGAGGAGAGGGAGTCCATAGAATGGGCCTGAGACATCTGGACCCAGCACCTTTCCACACAAAGGCTCCTAGATGTTCCACAAATACTCTTTCCTCTTTCTTAACACAATGACAGCTTCTTTCCTTTAGGACTCAGATAATGCCACCCCCTCACAAGAGACCTTCCCTGGCCACCTCACGTGAACAAGACCCCACCCTCTCCTTCCCACCAAAGGCAGTTGCTCCACAAATGCTAGAGTAGGTTCTGTGATTCTATCATATTTTATGTCACGATGCATGTTCACTGGATAAGCGGTGAAGGAAATGACAAATGGCAAAATCTCTGTCTGCCAATTTATAAAGAAGTCTCTTTCAAATGCTAGAGAAAGACTGCTGCTGCTGCTAAATCGCTTCAGTCGTGTCCGACTCTGTGCGACCCCATAGACGGCAGCCCACCAGGCTCCTCCGCCCATGGGACTTTCCAGGGAAGAGTACTGGAGTGGGGTGCCATAGAGAAAGACTAGTTGGGAATAATTGCAATTAGGAGGGGAAGCTCTGGTTCTGCATATGAATATTATGCTTGAGGGATTATGCTCTTGGATTCATCATGGAAGGTGCTTGGATTCATTATGCTCTTGGATTCATCATGGAAGGTGCTTGGATAGCAGAACAGAAGCGTAACCAGGAGCCTGCTTTTTCTGAGGCAGTCTAGGTCTGAATTGCTAGCTGTGAGATCTGGGGCAAGTTGTTTAACCTAGCCAGGACTCAATTTCCTCTTCCTTAAAAGCAGATAATTGTATCTACATTGTAATTATTTTGGGGTGGAGGTGAAGAGAGAGAGATACTGCATGTATAAACCCCCACCCCACTGCATAGGGCAATGTGAACATGTGATGAATGGCATCATCCTGATTAAGCAACATACAATCAAGCAAACTCACTGATGTCCCTGATGAAGAAGCTGCTGGTGTAGTTTTCATACTTGAGCTTGTGCACAGCTTCCACCACGACCTCAATGGGCAGGCTCTCCTCGGCGGCTGGGCAGGCGCTGCCCTCCTGACACTCCACTGTGTACTTCTTATACTCCCTGTGGTCCACGCTGACCTTCTCTGCTGAGAGCGATGCTGCTCCACACATCACCCCTCGGGGGTCAGAGGAGCTGAAATCAAAGAGTAGTTATCCTGTGTCACATGACTGCAGGCGAGTCCCTAGCCGCTGTAGCCAGACATCTGTCCAAGGATGCAATTTCTCCAATTGGTTTGATTTCTCTCAAGGGGATAGCAACTGCTCTCCCCATGAGACCAAATGTTGCTTCGAAAAGTAGTACAAATGATTAGAAACAACTCTGCACTTATATGCCTCTGGCCTAAATGAATCTGAAAATTTTTGGATCCAAAGCTCCTGGTTAAATCTCCTTATTAAACATTTTAATTCATTTTCCTGAACAAAAATCAATCCATACCTATTATTAAGAAGATAAAGATGGTGTATAAATGAAATGTGTATGCCTCTTTTAACTCTAGTCCCCCTTTTAACCATAATCTCATGCCCTATATATAAATACAAATACTTTTCCTGGCTTGTTGTATCCCTCCAGACGTTATTCTATGAATATTCAAAGCAATCATTTATCCACATATATGTATACATAAGGACTTTCCAGGTGGCGCTAGTGGTAAAGAACCTGTCTGCCAATGCAGGAGACATAAGAGACGCAGGTTCATTCCCTGGGGTTGGGAAGATCCCCTGGAGGAGGGCATGGCAACCCACTCCAGTATTCTTGCCTGGAGAATCACATGGACAGAGGAGCCTGGTGGGCTACAGTTCATGGGGTTGCAAAGAGTTGGACACGACTGAAGTGACTTAGCACGCACACACATATATGCATATACACGTATTTGTCTATATAGACATACATCGGTTTATTTTTATGAAAAAGGATCAAATTATATATACATATAAAATACGTATTTTATAAGTTTTAAAATTCTAACATATTATTATATTATATATGTTGTTGTTTAGTTGCTAAGTTGTGCTTGACTCTTTTGTGACCCCATGGACTGTAGCCTGCCAGGCTCCTCTGTCCATGGAATTTTCCAGGCCAGAATGCTGGAGTGGGTTGCTGTTTCCTTCTCTAGGGAATCTTCCTGACCCAGGGATCAAACCCTCATCTCCTATTTGGCAGGCAGATTCTTTACCACTGAGCCACCAGGGACACCCATACTTACATATATATGTATGTATATATATAATTCTGCAACCATCTTTCCCCCTTCTGAATATATGGAGTACTCCATGACACACCAGATGGATTGGGTTATTCATTCTGAAGACTGCACAATAAGAGGGGGTATAATGTACCTCACTGTTTAACCTTTGCCCTTCAGATTACCAAGAACATCACGATGAACCCTTGCATCTATGTCTCTGTGCACTTGTATAAGCATTTCTTTAGTAAGCATTTTCATTTTAAAAATGGGATAGTAAGACTCCAATGGTTTACTCAGTTAAATAGTGGCCAGGCCAGGGCGATCACTTAGGGTTTGTTCCGTTAGCCTATATTGTTTGGGAACTTAGATGAGAGGGAAGGATGTCACATAGAGGGCTAACATAGGTTCCGTACCAAGGGAATTGGGTTCTTGGGGTAAGTCCAAGTGCATTGGACAAACAGTGAACTTCAAGTTAGCAGTGTCAGCAGAAGAAAAAGGAGTTGAAGTGGCCCTGGGAAAATTTCTAGAAGCTTCACAGAGCTTTTGGAGTTGGTTTCAGGGCTTACAAGATCCATGCCCTAGGGTTCTTGTCTCTATTTTTGACTCAAGGTGCAATTTTGGCAAGTCCTTCATAGCTTTGATTTCTCCTTTTATTCTCTCCCTGTGGTGCTATGAGCCTTAATGAAGCATTGCCAGGCAATTTGGCTGTGTGGGTTCATACACAGCAGAGGCTATTCCAAGCCCCAATAATATCCTGTTTTAATGCTTACATTTATTCAGGCAATTAGCGTAAACCTTCATGTTCTTTCCCTAATTTAGGCAAAGGTGTGTATATGTGGAGGGGGGTGGTTAAAAACATAGGATTGATTTTATTTTCTCCCTTCTCATTAATTGGTAGGCCATTGCTAGGTTGCCCTTATTTTCTGAATGAGAAAGTTCAAGAGAAATGCTGAGAAACCCCAGTGGTTTCACTTACCCTCTGCTGCTTTTGACACTGAATTTCAAATCAGTACTGATTGCTGTCAGCCACCAGCAGGTGAAGTGTCCAGAATAATCCTTTGCCTCACATTTTAAAAAACTCTTAGCTTTAGGTTCTGGATTTGAAAAGAGCAAAAATTCAATATTTAGGGATTTTCTTTCTTTTAAAATTACACAGATTTTTATTGCCATAAATTACAGACCACCGTATGGTATAAGAGTGAAGATTTTCCATTTATGTCCTTGGAAAATGCTGCTGTTCCCCTGGCAGGCAGTTCTGCAAGGACTGGGAAGGTCCCAAGAGGATGTTGATTCTGTAGATTATACTACACAGCTAACATATCAGAGGGAAGTATTAATTTCTTTCAAGGCTATTTATCAGCCCAGAGTTGAGTTACGCATACTGCATGTTAATTAACTTCTGTTAGTCATCCAATCATATTACTGCTATTTGAAAAGAACCTCAGGAAAAGCATCTAGATTCCCTCTGAAACTCTCTCAACAGGAGATTTTGATGGTTGATAATCCAAAGTGTCCAGCAAAGGAAAGAGAAAGCAAAGGAAAATATAGGTTTTGGGTGGTTTCAGTAAGGGACTTGGTGCGACTTCATTAACAACGTTAAGCATGTCTTGCCTTTTAAGTTCTAAATTTTTTTTAAATCTCTTATGGAGCCAAAGAGAAACCTGACACCATCCAAGAGGATGGGATTACCTTTCTGATCCTTTAAAATATCAGTGGACCAAACTCCATCTTCCTTTTTGTGCAGCAGGAGGAGCGAACGACTCAGAACCTCGCCTCCTTTGTGACAGGTATACTGCCCAGCATCTCCAAACTCTTTGACTTGGATGGTCAAGGTTTTGCCAGAGCCCAAGACCTCAGTGCTCTGGTCTGAGGTCCAGGTGATGCCATCGTCTTCAGGAGTGTCACATGTGAGGACCACTGTTTCTCCAGGAGCATCAGGATACCAATCCAATTCTACAACATAAACTGGAGAGCACAGGGATTGGAGAACTGGACTGTGTTTTTTTTTTTATCACCTGGGTATCTGAATGGCTGAAGCACAACCTTGCTAATAACAGCAAATGCTTGTTGAAGATGACCTCAGGTTATCAGGCTTCACTTGGGTCAAAATTGTGGAAGAGGGAAGCTGAGTGTAATAGCTGCCACTGACTGATTGTCAGGCTGCCATTAATAGTTAACTTCTGATTAGCTGGCAGATGAGGAAGACCTTGATACACCAAAAAATGCAAATAGCACAATATTCTTTCTCAGAGTCTTGGTGGACATAGGAAACTTCCAGCACAATTCACATTCATAGAGAATAAGTGCTGAAAAAGACTGAGGAGGACTGAGATCCTGTCCCCACTAGCTGGCTGGGGAATTTTGAGAAAGATACTTAATCACCATGTGCCTCAATTTCCTTATCCGTAAAATGACAATAATAATAGTATCTGCCTTGTAGGTTTGGCTGTGAGGATTAAATGAAAAAAGCATGTAAAACACTTAGCATAGAATCTGTCACTCAGAATTAGTTGTTATTGTTATTCACAGACCAAAGTTTAGACAACTGTGCCAGAAACTGCTTTCTAATTTTCCATGGGGATTGAAGGATTTATTTCCTACTGCATGAAACTCACCAATGGAGATTTTCATTCTCTCTGTGTTTTTAAAAGCTACTTTGCACTCTTATGAGGCAGTTCAGAAGATCTTCGTCTTCCCATTTTATAGAGAAGGGTACTGAGACCAAGAGGTTAGGCAAGGTTACATCAAGTTAGAACCACAAGAGTTGTATCTCAGACTTTTGCACTGAAGCTTTAATACCAGCATCTAAACTGGCACTTGAGGAATGGCCTAATATCATATTTTGAAGAGTATTTCATATCAAACCTTCATTCATTCATGCATCAATTATTAATTAAATAGAATTGTTTAATGTAGTGGTTCTCAATGCATGATCATTCAACTACTATCAGCAGCAGCAGCACATTGGACTCTGTTAGAACTACAAATTCTCAGTTACCGAATCAAGAACTTTGAGCTGGGTCCAGTGACCTGTTTGTAATCTCTGCAGATGACTCTGAAACCCACTCTAGAGAGCCATGGTAGTTAAAGGCCCAGATATTGGAGTCAACACAGGTCTGGGTTAGGACTCAGCTCTACCTTTTACACTGGCCTGTGGCCTTGGGCAAAGCATTCAATTACTCTAAGCTTCGAGTGTCATCATCTTTAAAATAAGCAACATATTAGAACTTGTTCCAGAAGGTGAAGATGTGGATTACAAGAGCTAATTCATCTAAGAGCTTGACCCAGTGCCCTTAAATGCTCTGTCACTGCTGGCTCTTGTGATTGACATCCCAATGGGAATCATCGTGGAGTATAAAGTTCTCACTTGACATCAAAGGGATTTATAATTACTGAATGGGTATCACAGACCCGATGTAAAAAGTACCTGGGGCCCAGCTCTGAAAATGGTCAGCTGTGCCAATATAAAACCGCACGGCACCTTTGACTTTCTCTGTCACACTGGTAACTGACCAGCAGGGCTATTTTCCTGTCACAATTAAGACTCAGAAGCCGAAGACACCTGTCCAAGGGCAGGGGAAACAGCTGCATGAGGAGATGTGTCTAGAACCTAGCGCCCGGCGGCACCCCGTCTCATTGCCAGAGTCGCATGCCCTCTCATTGTTTCTCATTTTGACTTTCTGGAATTTCTGTGTTTTACCAAATCAGAAGTAACTAAGGGCAGGCTATGCAAGGGCCATACCTCCTGAGCTCGCTCAAAATCCCAGAGCTGGAAGGGTTTGGAACAATCATCTGGCTCAGACCTTTCTCTTTATTCAGGGAAGGGTCTAAAACTCAGACTCTCCTGAGGCAGAGTAGGGATGGTTGGATCCTTGTCTTCCATAAATTCTTAAGAATGGAGGAAGAGCCCCAGATTTCTTTCAGGGATCCATTGTAGTGTATTCTTCTCACTACTGAAAGATGATTTCTCATGATCAGCTGTAATGTCTTCATTTAAAATGCATGCCTATTTCCTCTTGCTCAGCTGTCCGAGGACAAAGGAAACAATTGCTTCATGTCCTTCTGGTAAAACCTTCTTCAAATACTTCAGTGCATAAGCATTGAAATGAGACAGAATTGGGGTCAAGTTCCTGTTCCACCCTTACTGGGTGAAATTTGGTAAGTTACTTAATCTCTACCGCCGCTAATTTTAACATCTGTAAAATAGGGTATAAACACTTCCTATCTCTTATGGTTGTTGTGAGAATTAAATGAGATGCTGTTCTCAATAAACATTATTATTATACAATTAAAGACAGTAATTGTCTATGTTATTACATTGACATCAAGGAGAAATATCTGAGGGCTTTTCAGGAACAGCTAACAATCGGTTAATACATATTTGTTGTGTGTGAGATACTAGAAGGATAGAGGGAATTCCTTATTCTAATAATAAGTACCTATTATTCTACTAATAATTTTTATTGATCATTGGGATAATAAATAGATAGCCTGAATCACCAGACACATTATTTGAAACAACCAAAACAATAATACTAGCTAACATTCACTGTCACTTCATCATCGATTGAGTTGTCTTTTGTATTCACTAGTATATTTAATAATCTTTGTAGTAGATATAACTTTGTAATCTTCAGTTTACTTGAGGGAACTCAGGCACAGAGGCGACCCAGCTCAAGGTCACATAACTAATAAGTGGCAGAATCAGTCCTGAATGGAAGTCAATGTAGGTCTAAAATCCCATGCTTTCCCCAAAGTGCTTGGTCAGAGGTAAGTCATCTCATTGCCAACTGAGGGGCTGATATTGCATGGTGGAGTGGAAGACATAGTTCTTATACTTTTCAAATCCCTCACTTTGGAATCTTAATCATATGATACAGCTGAATTTTAGTAATACTGGTAAAGTCTGTATCTCTTTTCCTACCAGAGTCCACCAAAAGCTCCTTCTCTGACATTTAATGTGAGAGCCAAACAATATAGGTACCCTCGAGCCATACAATACAGATACCCTCGAGGGTGGAACAAGGACAGAGGGCCGCTGTTATCCCAGAGTGAAGCCCCAGTGCCTGCCCATTTCAGTCTAATTTCTCAACAGGACTGCCTGACAGTCCTGGCTTAGGCCCTGGGACCTTCGAAGAGAATCAGGAAAGGCTGGTTACCATTTTTCTCCAGTTCCCATATGGCCATGATGGGAGATGTCAGCAAAACCAGGGAAAACCAGGGAACGACCAACTGCTGAGGGTGCATCTGCATGAGGGCCAGAAACAGAGGAGGAGAAGGAAGGAAAGAGAAAATAAGAGGAGTGATAGGAGAAGAGAAAATGTCAGTAGTTACACAGTCACATTTGGAAACCATATTCACATTCTATGTATTCCATTTGTCTTTAATCTTTATCTTCTGCTTCCTTCTCTGTGCTGTCAGGTTAATTTGCAGTGAATTCCAGGAGCCCTCTGCCAGTCTCTGGGTAAGAACATCTCCAAACAGAGAACCACAGATGATGTGGAGCTGAAAGAGACCTAAGGCCAGCCATCTGATACAATCCTCTTATTTTTAAGATGAGAAACCTAAGGCTCAGAGAAGGAGCGTGACTTGTCTGGATTGACATTCAGTCGTTATTTACTCCCTATGTAGAGGGTACTGAGTAAGAACAGCTGAAACTGAAAAGGATTTTTACCTGGATCCTAACTTCCAGGAGCAAATACTTTCATTCAACAAGTATTTCTTAAGTCACTTTGTTAAATGCCTATCCTCCGGTTGGGGAAATAAGCATACCCGTATTATTGTAGCACAAGGCAGTATGTGCAGTGACACCCAGGACTATAGGATTTGCATTTTGGGGTGGGGAAGTCATATTTGAAGTGATCTTTCAAGTTCTGGCAATGAGTTCAGCCCTTATTAAAGAAGTTTCCTTTCTCTCCTGTTTAGGCTGTAATTGTTCCAAACACAAAGATTATTTCCTCCCATGTAAGGTAACCAGTGGTTCTCAAACTTGAGTGTATGTCAGAATAACCTGGAAGCCTTGCTAAAGCACAGACTGGTGACCCCACCCACTACCCTGACCCTAAAATAACTGATTCAGCAGTCTTGGTGTGGGAATCTGCATTCCTATAAGCTTCCAGGGGAAGCTGATATTGCTGGTCTGAGGACTACTCTTCAAAGTCCATTGATTTAATCCATGTTCAGGGTCCAGAGCCCCTGAAAATCAAGATGTTCCCTGGGAGAAGACCATAAAATACTGACTATCCACCACAGAGTAATTAAATGCATACTTTTGTGCTAAATCAGCCATATTATAGTGAATTCACCATGTTACAATGAAACTCAGTCACGATTAGTATCCAGTCTAATTTTCAGACTGAAAATTAGATGGAGATTATTATTTATTTTCAATCTGACATAACTCTATCCATCTTGGCTCTCCAACGTTCTGTAGGAATATAGTTGCAAAAACAACTGGGCTATATGAAGACCAGACTCAAAAAGGTTTTGGCAAAATACCTTAAAAATAAGCACCCCTTGGACAGGGTGACTAAATATTGACAAATCATGGCTGTCAGAATGATACTAATCCTAGGGGCACTTTGCCACCTACTTTATTCCCTTATAAAGGTTATGAGTGGCAGAGTCAGGACTAGAAGTCAGCCCTTCCTGAGCACCATCAGCACTCTTGTCACTGCAGCATGGAACTTTCAGGAGCACACCTATCAGTTTAGTTCAAGCTGTGACTGTAGCGAAGTTCTAGTTGCCACAGAGGACAAGTTAGTACCTTTGTAGGCATGCAGTCCAGCAGCATGGGCTTGAATTCTGGTTTGAGCACTCACTAGTTGTTTTATATTGGCCAAATTACTCTCTGAGCCTCAGTCTCCTCATCTATAAAATGGGTATAACACCCATTTCAAGAACTCTACTCGTGCTCTGTGGTGACCTAAATGGGAAGGACATCCAAAAAAGAGGGGATATATGTATACATATGGCTGATTCACTTTGCTGTACAGCAGAAACTGACACAGCAGTGTAAAGCAACTATACTCCAATAATAAAATAAAAATGAACAAAAAGCCATGCCTGGCTGTAGGGAAATGCCCATAGAGGCACTGCAATTATACAGGCCTATAAAACCCAGATGTCAGCACTCTGGGAATGAAAAAACAGAGATTCCTGGCACCTTATGGTGAGTCTTTTATGCTCTCTTAACACTGGGGTTTTCCCTTTAGCTAGGTGCCCAGCACTTCCTCTCTGGGCCTCAGATGCATCTGAGAATATCAGGTGAACCATACTTCATGGTCAAGAGAGCCTTGGTGATGGTTCTAAGAAGCAGCTCCCATTTTTGTATCATCTACATTTTAAAGCACAGGACAGTGGCAGAAGGTGGAGATGGTGCTGGGCTACTCTCTTAATCAAACCCAGGGGAAACCACAAAGAGGCTGCTTGCAGTTACCCTGCTGTTCTCTAGATCACCTGATACCATGGGCTTGAATTCTGGTTCCACCACTCACTAGTCATATGATATGGGCCAAATTACTCTCTAAGCCTCATTTTTCTCAGCTGTTAAATGGATGTAATACCCATCTCAAAGGGTTGTTGGGTTGTATCTCACAGACTATATTTCCTCAGCATACTCAATTTGAGAGTTTTAAGGATTAAATGTTTGAAAATGTAATTTCACAGGTTTTCTCAACTCTTGAAACCTTTATATGAGGGATGTAGGATCCCCAGATCCTGTAGTGTGTTACGGCTCCCTAACTCTGGTGTTAACATGGGCATGCCAGTGACATTTGGCTGAGCATCTCTCTTTCAAGTTTTATTTTGTTCATTACTTTTTAATCAGAAAAGAGAATTATCATTTAGAGATAAAAAGACATAGTCACAGAAGGCATGTGTAGCAAATGCGAATGGTCCTAGTTCTAGAGATAGGTAGCTCTGTATTGGCATCCCAGCTCTGCCACTTGTTAGGTGTGTGACTCTGGTCAAGTCACTTGCTCTCTTTAAGCCTCACACTCCTAATCTGTAAAATGGTCACCCTGTTGTGATGATATGGTAAGGAAATAATTCACATAAAGTATTCAGCACAGTGCCCTGATGAATCTTTCATGTTTGTCTTCCCCACCACACTGAGCTCGCTGATGGCAGCAACCATGTCTATCTTATTCTATACTTTGTCCCCAGAGTCTAGCAGATACAATCTATCTTAGAGGGATTTCATTAATTATTAGAAGAATGAATGGACAGAAACCATAACATTTCAGACCCCAGTAAAATGAAGTCTCAGAGGCTGCCCAAATTCTTTCTAATACCTTGAAATTCCTCATTTGAAAAAAAAGTGGGCCATCAGCTCAGGTTTAGTAATCTCTTTTTTAAAATGATATTTTAAACTAATGATTATTTTTTTAACCTGAAGATTATTATGCATGATTTACCTGGGCAACTATCAGACACCAGTATAGTAAAGATGATCATTTTTCCCTCTTCTTACAGATTTTAAAACTTCACAAAGTAATTTTAAACATTAGAGCTGCTTTCCATTGTTTAAGTGATTAGTTAATCTAAAAGATCTAGATAACCCAACTATTAATCTAGTTGATTGTCACAAGCCCACCACAAATATGGGACTAACTATGCTAACAATATACAATTATGAGGTATAAGCATGAATTCAATTATTAATTGAATTTATTATTACTTATTGAATGAAAGGCTTTTAGTAAGTTTACAATAACAAGGGAAGCACCACTCACTTTAATTCTACACAATCCTTTAACTGATGAATGTTAATATTGAAGAAAATATTTTTATACTCATACTACTTTAAGATAAGACAAATCTTTCTAAAAATATGCATTCCTTCATAGACCTTAGTAAATAATTATTATTAGTTGACTTTTAAAATGAATACTTTATACCTCCGGACAGCCTGTGGCCCTGTGGAAGGGACAGCAGGGGCTAGGGAAATGCTTACCTTGCTTCTGCTCAGGCTGCAGAGTTCGATGGGTCTGAAACAGCTGTTGGTTCTTCTGCTGCTGCTGTTGCTACTATTGGAGCTTATATACCCTACTCCTAACAAGCTTTCTGATGGAAACTTAAACTAGAAACTGACTTGTTCCAAATTGCAACACTGAAAACAACTCTCACAACCTTCTGGGGAATTTCAAGTAGTTCCTTTTTTTCTCTCTCTATGTGTATCAATAATGCAGAGGGAACACAGGCATCAAAATCCCAGGTAGTGAACTAAGAGGAAATGACTTTCGGGTGGAGAAAAAGGAAGGAGATGGGATGCTCACTTCTTTGAGTTGACATCATGGCCGAAGAGATTAGAGACGGTAAGAGGCAACCTCCCTGGACTCTGCAGAGAAGAGAAGGAAGAACAAGGAGACGGCGAGCAGGAGGATGAGCTCAGGTCAGGATCCCGCAATTGTATGGTAGAGGGTTAGAAAGCAAAATCTACGGTCCTCCAGAAGTCAAAGAGGATGAGATGAGGGCAAAGGTTTATTATGTTCTGAACACCCTTCCCCATATTACTCCTTTAACGTGTGCATTTCAGAAACATACTTTTACCACCCATTGTGTCCCTCCCCACCCTCCAACACATGTGCACATTCATAAAGACACAGCCCTGGGAAGATGATAAACATGTGTATTACTAATAACACTAAAATATGTAGGAATACTGTCTACGCTCATAGGTACTTACTGATAGACGGATGTCAGCAGAAAGTGAAATATCCACAGGCATGTCCACACTCTAGGTACACTCCTTTGGGCACCCAGACTTGACACTCATTTTCACACAAATCTTTGACCCTAGGAGCTCTACACAGATGCACAGAGTTAGCAGAACTATCTGGAGATTTCCAGCAGAATTTAACTAAGAGAGGTGCAAAGGCGTACATCGGGTTTAGACACTTTGACCCCCTTCTGCACACGAACAGAAACATTAAAAAGACCTACACCAAGTACTACAGGGATCAAGTGCAGGCCGTGCTCAAATACGTACACCGCCGACAGAGGGCGCTGCTGCGAAACGGTCCCCGCGCGGCGACCCGGGTCGGCGCACGCTGTAGTGACTTCTCTACCCAGGCCTCAGGTCCCAGCAGCGAGGGAAGTTCCTGGGGCCGGCCGGGTTTAAGGTGGGTGCAGATTTCCGCACTAAGTTTCCTCGCAGTCTCGGTCAGGGAAAACGGGGAACCCGGGCGAGAGCGGCGGAGCTTCCCAGCCGCACTTCCTCCCTCCCGCCGCAGTCCCGGCCGCGGGAGGGCGGGGGTGCTTAGCAGGCAGTCCCACTGGTTATCCAGCCTTGTGCTCTGACTTGGGCGGAGACGGTACCTCCAGCTCAGAAGGGCATCTCCGGGCTCCTCTGCTCTCCAGGCTTGAAGGTGAACGGAATTCTCAGGTTAAACAACAAAGCAAAACGTCGTATGTTTGAGATATATGGTTATGTGAACAAAGTAAGTTGTATTATATGTTCGTGATATGATACTGTTTTTGGGTGGGTGTGTGTGTGCGCGCGCGCGTGTGTGCATGCGCTTTTTACAGTGGGCATCCCTTGAGTATAGCTAGGCGGTGATGGGGCCTTTTCACAGTTTGACTTTTTTGTTTTTATATAATATACGCATGTATTAAATATGTATTAAAATATGTACCAAGTTGAGGAGTCCTTCCTGTAGAAAGACATTCATTTCCCCCAGCAAGTCATCAGTGGCTACTGAACAGAAAATTGAAAATGAATTTGACATGAGTTTTACTAATTCATTTACAATGGCTGCACCAAAACAGATGAGACCTTTTGTGACCCTCTGTAAACATATACATACATAAAATGAGACAAAACATTTAAAAATGTTCATAAAATCTTCTTCGAAATTTTAAAAAATTTATCTGAAGCATAAAATCTAAGTAAAAATAGTGTGCTTGTTATGCAAAAAATAAAAGGTTCAAGATAAGCCTTTTCCATCACCACCCCCTTTTCCACTCAGATTGCAGCTTCAGGGCAAGTTTTATATGGAAAGAGTGGGGCCACTACTGTTCATCTATGCCAAGGGCAAATAGTATGTGTTTAAGAACATAGGCTCTGAAGGTAGAGACCTGGATTCCAGCACTTGCTCTGCAAATTGTTAACGTCTCTAAGCCTCAGTTCCCACATCTATAAAGTGGGATTAATAACAGTACCTGGTCTTAGGTTTGTTGTGAAGATTAAATGAGATATGATGTGATGCATTTAGTACAGTATCCGGCTAAGTGCTTAATAAATGGCTGCTTTCCCTCATTTATTCATTTTGTCCTGCTTATCTCAGGAAGACTCTTGTTAGCTCAAATGGGGACATCGAAGATGGCAAGAGGAATGAAAGAAGTGGGGAATTAATGTGAGGAACCAAGAAGAGGGCTCCTCATTGTCCTCATGCCACGAAACCACATGGCTACAGTTGGGCCATTAATTTGGCTCTGACCATTCAGGTAGCCAAGATGAGAAACAAGAACCTGTACTTGTCCGACCTCTGCCAAGAGGACTGACTACCTATTTTGATGAGGCCACTTCACCCACTGAGGAAAGTAGTTCTCATACTTTATCGACAGATAAGAAAAAAAAATTCAGATTTGGGGGACCAAGCCTCAGAGCTTGTGACTCACGAGATCTGGAGTGGGTCTCAGGAATTTCCTTTTTAACAAGTTTTCAGGTGTTTCTGATGTGGGAACTGTTGTCCACACTTTGATACATGCCACACAACCCCTGTGCTCTACCTCCTGGAGATAACATCCACGCCTTACTCATCTCTGGACACCCCACAAGGACGGCCAGCATGCTGGTGATGTCAGCCCATGTCCTGACTTCAAAGAAGAGTTTTATCACCCTGTCCCACTTCACCATTCAGACCGAGCCTGACCCCAGGCAAACTGAACCAGAGCTCGTGATCTCCCTGTGGCTTTTCCTCTGGGAAAGGCAGTTCTGCTGACAGACAGCAGGCATGCTGAACTGTAAGATAGAGAGGATCCCCCTAGAAACTAAAAATAACTTGAAGAATTTTTGACCACAAACTTTTTTTTCTAGAAGAATGCTCTGAATTTCTAATACAAATTTCAAATAAAGGGGAAGCCATGTGTAATCTGTAAAATTGAAATATTTAAAAAAAATTACCCAAGCAATGCATGTATGCATGCTATTGTGAAAACTTCAAACCATACAAATAAAGATAGAATAAAAAGTTGTGGTGCCAATTCATGTGGCTCCCAGAGGTCACCAGTGCCAACATTTTGATGTGTATTCCTCCAGAGACTACTCTTGGGCCTTTTTTATGTATTTCTATCTATCTATCAGAATGGAATCATACTATACATATTCTTCTGCAAATTGCTCTTTCCTTGTGATAGTCTGTTTTGTGTCCAGCAGCCTCCACCTGTAGTGTTCGCCAAGTTAGGTTTGCCCCTGAACTGCTAGAGGATCAGGATCCCATAGGAGTGGATACTCCAACCAGATGGAAATGGCAGGTCCCCAAGGATCAAATGTGTCTTTTAGGTGAGCCTGACTGGTTAGTACTGCCAACAGAGTGAAGCAATATGGCAGTTTTGTGGCTCATGAGGACCAAGGCTTCTTCCCCAAATTGGTCAGCTGCTTTTGTTGGTTTTTTTTTTTTTCTGAAGTAAAATAAAACTTTTTTTATTTACACAGACTTGGTCTCCTGCTTTTGAAGGAACACTTGCAGTTTAAAGGCATTGTCAGTAATTCCCACCTGCCTTCTCAGAAGTGTGCTCTTGCAGAAAAAAATATTGAAAGTTTTTTTTTTAAAGATTTTTTTATGTGGATCATTTTTAAAGTCTTTATTGAATTTGTTACAATATTACTTCTGTTTTATGTTTTGGCTTTTTGTCTACTAGGCATGTGAGATCTTAGCTTCCCAACCCAGGATGGAACCCACACCCCCTGCATTGGAAAGCAAAGTCTTAAGCACTGGATCGCCAGGGAAGTCGCTGGAATTTTATAGACAAAAATTTAACAGTGTATATCGGAGTAGTACAATAGTAGATTAATTTTTGTCTTTTTTGCGATTTCCTGAATATTCCAGTATGTCTAAAATGAACTTGTATTGCTTTCCTAATCGGAAAATGTCATTGAAAAAGGGTGAATGAAATATACAAAAAGGGCAGGATGTTTAGTGGTTAGGAATTTGCGTTCTGTAACCAGACAGTCCTGTGTTTGAACATGATCTGTATGTCAGATATAACTGAATGTATTCCTGGATTATAAACTTCTCCAGGGATGAAAGTTGCCAAGTCACTATGAAGTGCTGTATTTTATGGATAGTGATGGAGAGATGTCTGCCCTAGCTATGATGTTTCCTTGAGGCAGAAGACTGCCTGAAGTGATCTCATTTAATTACTTCAAGTGTCCTTGAGATGCCTATTTTTTGTCTTAGTACTTTGTAAAAGATCCCTAAAGTCAGCTTCATTTTTACCAAGACTAAGATGTCTTCAACAGCCTCCTCCCCTTCAGCCATGGCTCTGATCACATTTCTATGTCATCCTTCTCTCCTGGGCCTGTGCTATGTAGGCAGCAGGTGTTGGATGTAGCCACTTCTGAAGTTCATCAACCAAGTGGGCATCTTGGACCTGCTCTACTGGACTGACTGCAGAGTAAATCAGATATTCCAGTCGGAAATAGATTTTTCACTTTGCATATGGAAATACTTTTCTCTTCCTCCAGAAATGCAATTTTATGTTAATCCCAGTGAAAGGAATGGGTGTGTGTGGACAACCGGAAGGAAGTGGGTGTGTCCTGTAGAACTGCCGAGGTGTTTAAATGCTTATGCTGGAAAGGTGTGGAAACAATTGGTCTGGTTTTGCAACTAGCAGAGACAGATAGAACAAGGCAAAGTGGGACACAGGTGAGAGGGTCGGCATCTGGGGCGAAGCCCTACCATCTGCTGTCTGATGGTCCCTTTCTACATCAACTCAAACCAAAAAGATGATTATTGCCTATCAACTGGCCTGCATTTGCAGGATGAATTGTTAAACTACCATTTTGTAAAGAATATTTCTGCTACTCATCCTGGTGCACATGGAATCCTCTAAATAAGAAGTAACTTGACCAAAAAACAGGGTCTGTGATTTGGTGCATCTTCCATTGTGACTGTTGCTTTGGAACTCACATTTGAGGCTACATTCATTTCTTTGTTCACAGGAATTTGTATTCTTCTGGGCTTTTATTATATCTTGCTCTGGAAGTCTGCTCAGGAAGATAACTATTGACCCTAGTCTCTTGCCCTGTCATTTTCATTCCAATTTGGGGATTTAAAACTCCTGTCTATTTATCTATCTTTATGTTTGATGGTGCTTTAAAAAATAACTCATGATTCTGGCTTAAAAAAAATCAAACGGTACTAAGGTTATTCAATGTGTTTGCCTTCTTGAAGTAGCTCCTGGACTCCCCATTGTGAAATTGTTTTTTACCATAGCCAAGTCAGGCTGTCCTAAACTTACTGTTCACATTTGGTGATAATCTTTTAGTCATTGTATTCGAATATGTAACAACCAAATGAAGGAGTCTTTTGGGCCTAGAAAAGAAAACAACAGTCTCAAAGGCCCTTGCTGAATCATCTAACTTTGGAGAAAAAAAACCGGAACTTTAGTTTCCACCCTGATGCTCCAGGCTGGTTGCATCTATCTGAGACTTATCACTCCCTGTCCGAAAACCTTCCACCCCCTACACTTGCCCAGAAGACTTATCACCCCCTGTCCAGAAGCCTTCCACAAACCCCCTATAAATATGGAGCCCCCCTGATCTCTCTCAGCGCTCAGCCTGGTCGTTAGGCCGACTGTCGCCCCTCCTTGCCTGAATAAAGGTAACCTACTTCCGTTGAGGTCGTCTTTCCTTTTCTGCCTTGCCTGAACTATACCCTACACCAAATATATGGAGCTTAATTTTACTTATGTTTTTCCCAGGTGAAAGATGTTCCTGTAGATGTTGGGGGCTAAAACTCAGACTTGGGCACTGCCATCAACAGGTTGTGCTTACTCTGGGGAGACTTGATAAGGCATGAAAGTTAAATGATGCCAAGACAAAAATGGGCAAGGCACTTCGTGGGTGATTAGTAACCAAATGAATTTATGCCTGAGGCATTATCATGTTTATGGTGTAAGCACCAGTGGTGATGAAACACCACTCTGTAGGATTTGAGATGCCAGAGAAATTAAGCAAAAAGGAAGAGCAGCATCTTCAAGTAGAGCAAGAAGCAGCACAACAAACAGACCCTGCAGTTGAACAGTCTTGGATTTTGGCCTCAGCTCTGTTCCACTAGCGGGATAATATTGGGCAAATTCCTTCAATTCTTTGAGCCTCGGTCGGTGTCCTCATCTGAGGAAGATGGCACTGCTCACAGTACCTACCTCGGAGGAATTATCAGGATCAAATTACATTTTGTGTAGAAGATGGATCAGTCGATGATAACTCTTATTACAATTAAATACTATGAAAGAGGGATGTGGTTGGTTGCCAAACAAGCATCTGGTCTTACAATGGAGAGATTGTTAGGTTAGATGACATAGCAAAGGTTTAACAATTATTTTGTCTTTGTTTGTTTATTTAATTCATTACTTTTTATTTGGCCACACTTTTACTGGGCATCTGCTTTGTGCCAGGTGCTATGTTCGTGTAGGAGGAACACTATCCTCACTAGTGATGTTTCATAGGACCGTAGGGGGCAGCCAGAAAGTCAAGAGGCAGGGACACAGCAGTGTGACACATCTTACTGTGGTGATCAGGGACAGGTTCTTCAGAGGCACACAGATTTTTGAAGTGGTAGTCGGGAAAGGCTTCCCAGGAGAGGTGATGTCTAAGCTGAGACCTTGAGAATGAGGAGTTTGTAAGAGAAACAATAATAGCTAACTTTTTGAGCATGCTCCTGTCTACTGAGTACCGGCCTAGGTGTTTCACATGTGTTTTCTTATCTAGTACTCACAACAAAACTATGAGGTAGGTACCATCCTGCCCTCTTTACAGATGAGGAAACAGGCTCATAGATGTAGTTCACTTGCCCTAGAAAATGTAGCTAGTAAATGGAGAAACTGGGATCGAAACATATCACATGTTTGAGTTCATTGGTATCATCATGTAAGGCCCTCTATGTTTATACAGTGAGGGCAACTCCAATTAGCAGGAAAGACATTATCCTCTCCTTGTGTGTACTAAATCACTTCAGTCATGTCTGACGCTTTGTGACTCTATGGATGGTAGCCCCCCAGGCTCCTCTGTCCATGGGATTCTCCAAGCAAGAATACTGGAGTGTATTGCTATACCCTCCTCCATGGAATCCTCCCTATCCGGGGATCGAACCCTCATCTCTTACGTCTCCTGTGTTGGCGGGCGAGTTCTTTACCACTAGCACCTCCTGGGAAGCCCATCCTCACCTCAGTCATACATGTAGAGAAGGCTAAAGGGATAAATGGTTTTCTGAGAGGTGGGTACCCATGAAATAGGAGGTGTGGAGAGCTTTTGAGGAGGACCATGATATGATTCCAGTGGTTTCTGAGAATGATGCATCCAGATATGAGGATCCGGTGGGGAGAGGCTGGGGCAGAAGGCCCAGGAAAGAGAGTTCACAGTAAACTGGTGTGAGTGGATACAGACAGCGCTCATGCTTCCTCTCCCTGCATGGAGGGGAGCTACATGGCACATCTGCTCTGGGAATGAGGGCTCCCCAGGTACTACTGGACAGATACTGGGGTGCACTGGGCTTACTTTTAAGAACATAAAGAGAGCTGGTTAAGGGGGAGCAAGCAAAGGGTTGAAAGAATCACACAAACACACTCAGTGACAACCTACTGTATTCAGTAGTACTCTTTGGTGACCTAAATGGAAAGGAAATCCAATAAAGAGCAGATAGATGTATATGTATAGCTGATTCACTTTGCTGTACAGTAGAAACTAACACAACATTGTAAAGAAACTATATTCTAATAAAAATTAATTTAAAAAATAAAAGCCAACACACTCAAAGCATGGGGCCACAGTGCAGGCCAAGTCTAGACAAATTAGCAATAACCCAGCTGAGACTTTCCGTTTCTGTCCCCCAACTGGATAATCAAAGTTCCATACAAATTCATTTTGGTTCCAACTGTGAGTTGAGCCAGGAACACCAATGGGTCTGGGATTTAATTGGTCACATATCACTTTTTGCAGTGAACCGTGTATTCTAAAGTGAGCAAGAGTCATTTGGACCCATCAGTTTGGGAGGCAGAAACTTCCCCTAAGAATATGTGGGCCTTGGTGGGGAAATCCTTGAATGCTGTCCTCATAATGGCAGGGAACTTGAACACTAGCTACTTGCCAGACACCAATTAAGAGCTTTGCAGTTAGTCCTGCTAACAACATTTTTACAGGCAAAGTGGCTATGGGTAGAGAGATAGAATGAGCAACTTGCCCAGTGTCTGCCAGTGTAGAGGTAGCAGAACTGGGATTTGTGACCTTAAACCTTACCCTGGACCACCTCTGCCCAGGGCTGGTGATATAATTGGCCCTCATTTTTATTTGAAAGACTATTTGCCAGAAAAACCTCTGAATGCTTTGGACTTGATAGGGCCATAGTCACAGTCCTGGCATTTGTTTATTTCACAGTGATTTATTGAATGACAATTATATGCTAAGTCACTGTGCTAAGTTCAGTGGACAAAGCTGTTAGCAGATAGACAAGCACACTATCCTGATGAAGGTGAACATGTATGTGAAGAGAACAGAATCCTGTGAAGGAAATGAGCTGTGTGTGAGACAGGGTAATGGGGAGACCTTGCTGCAATAGGTCAGGGAAGGTCTTTTTTTTTAAGTTGAGAATGTCTTATTTTTAAAAATATTTATTTGGCTGCACTGGGTCTTAGTTGCAGCATGCAGGATCTTAGTTCCCTGATCAGGGATCGAACCTGGGCAGCTTGCATTGGGAGCATGGAGTCTTAGCCACTGGACCACCAGGGAAGTCCCCAGGGAAGGCTTTTCTGATAAGGTGGCAGTTAAGATGGGACCTGAGAATAAATCAGGATAAGAGCCAGTACGAAGTCCCCATCATGGGAAAGGGTTTGGAACTGGGAGGAGGGCAGTGTGAGGCGAGCATGGAGGACAGACATGAGAGCTGCCCTGGCGAGGCTGAGACACTGTCCTGGGCTAGATGCTGTATCAGAAAGACCTTGTGTACCTTGAGCACCAAAAGGTGGAAAATTTACTGAGCTGAAGCAGCCCCAACATCCAAACCATGATCAAGTACAAATGAGGTCCCTGGGAACTGCAAATCATCACTGACTGGACCAGAAGTTCATGGAGCCTTCAGTGCCCCAGTGATTTTTTTTTTATGGTGTCCTTAGACCAAAAGAAATACATAATGGTTCTATTTACTAAATAGTTAGTTCCAAACAATGTAATATACAAGCGAGAATACTGGAGTGGGTTGCCATTTCCTTCTCTACGGGCAAAACCGCCTCTCTTACGTCTCCTGCATTGGCAGGAGGATTCTTTACCACTGGTGCCACCTGGGAAGCCCTGTAATATCTTTATGTCCTAGCAGTTTTTTAGCAGTCATTTAAAAGAAGATGATACCCACAAATTGAACGAAAAAAATAGTATTTTTATTGCATTCTTAAATCAACACAAATGGGATGCGTTTGCCTGTTGGGTACTGCACAACTACTCAGACTTCGAAATCAGGTTGGACATTGCCACCTTCATTTCCTGTTCCACAGATTTCCTTTTGGAACTTGCTTTTCATCACAGCTACTGCAGAAAACATGACTTCGCAAAGATACGCCATCTTTGAAAGGAATGCAGCCTGATCTCATGTTGACACTGAATAACTCTGAGTTAGTGAGGCGTTCAGCAGATGTTGAGTATTTCCCATTTCCCTTGGGGAATTTCAAGTCTCTTCCAGCACTATTGTAAATTTATACAGTGCCCTGGGGTGACTTGGTATACAGTTGGGGGACCACAGAAATAGACATATTACTTTCAGACTATGAAATGAAGCTATTCCTTTGCCACTAAATCCTTTCTCAAAGCCATATTTGAGCACATAGTAACATGATGGGTGAGGATTCCAGGAAGGAAAATCACCACCTTTTCTGGAAATTGTGTCCTATTTGCACATAAAAGAATAGGGGTGGCCCCAGAACGCTAACCCAGTCTGGCTACTTTGGATAAAGGAAAAGAGAGAAAAGGTGAGAAGTGCATATAGATCTTCAGCAATAGCATGAAAGCATGTGCTGAGTATAAACGAGTATGTGATGTGTAGTAGTGATTTGGGGGTCCCTGATGAAGCAAAGAAAGCCAAGATTCTGAAGGGCTGGTTGTTGTCAGAACCTGCAGTTAAGCTGGCTAAGCCTCGGTACATAGTCCCTTGTAAACAGGACCATCCTGCCAAAAGGCAGTTATGGAATGTGCAGAAAAGGAATTCAACACCCAGCTCCGGCAACACACTCCTCTGGTTGCTCTCATCTGTTTCTTTGGTTGGATGCCATTCTTGGTGACTGAGAGAAAGTGTGAGGATTAGCGAGCAGAAGAGCAGCCCTGTCTTTGGAATGCCCCCAGAACCTTGATGCAATATGAGTACTGTCTTTTTTCAATCAACAGTAGCCAGTAGAACCTTTTGACTTTAAGGCAGTTTAACTTTCTCTTTCTGTGTGACTTCATGTATGCAAATTTTCCAGGCAGGTTGAGACATTGATGAAACCAGTTCCTGTGGCAACAGGGAGATGAACTTACATCATCTTTCTGATGGCTGTATCCAGGAAAACAGCCAGAGAATCCACAGTATCACTCAGAGGTGAAATGTGTACTCACTGGTCCACACTTTAGACATGAGAAAAATCTACTCTAGATGAAGAAGAGCTGTTAGGTTGGCTTAGGCTATCTCCTTCTATCTGGCAGATGATCAGAAAGAAATACTTACCCAGGGAAAATCTTCGCCTTGGGAAATTTGCACTTGTAGTTGTCATATTGAAGGGTCCATGTTCTTCTCACAAGGTGTAGTCATCTGAGTTTCCTCCTGGATCCAGTGACTTGTCATGGTTTGCCATCTGGAGAGTGGTTCCAGTGATTAATTTATGCAGAAAAAGCATGGCTTTATTGGGCACTGGGAGTGAGGATGGAAAACAGTGCTATATCCTTTCAAACATGGATGACCAGAACTGGAGCCACCTTTCTTCACTACATATTACGTTAAAGTAAGCTCCTGCTACCTTTTGAGATGGAATATGGTGCATAGTTAAATGTAATGGTCTCTATGAGCCCAGATACTTTAACACTGACTCTACCATTTATTGTTTATATGGCATTGGAACAGATACTTAGTCTTTCTGTGCTGTACTTTCCTTATGTTAAAATGGAAATGGTTTTTCTAGTACCTGCCACAAAGGGCTGTTGTGAAAATTGAAGGAAATTTTGCGCACAGAAGAGAGTTCATATGCTCTATGAAAAGAACCCTCATAGCTTACAACAGACATTTGGTACCTGTTAAGGGTTAAGATTTCGGGTTTTTTTTTTTTTTTTGGAGACTCCTGTCATCCAGGACTGGATAAATATGATGAATGAACAGTTATCTCCCCTTCAAAATGCTCAGGACAAGTTCTTTCAGTGCAATGCAGATACCAAACACACCCAGGAATCCAGGGATCCTCTCTCCAAGGAAGCATCAAAACAAACACATTTTATTTATTTAGCCATTCCTTCATCCATCACTCTTTTATTGAATGCCTAGTGTATTGTTTGGTTGAGAGCAAATTCCTTTTCATAAGAAGATTACAGTCTAGTGGAAATAAACCAAGTGCTCAGATGGCTATTAAACAGGACAGAATGAGAGAAGGGCTCAAGTTCAAAAGAACTGCTAGGGGAAGGTAAGGCATGTAGAGACCATGCCTACTTGGGAGGTTGAAGGTAGATTACATGAAGGAGGCATTGTCACAGTAGATTTGAAGGGGAGGCTGTATTGTTACAAGGAGGAGAATGACAGTCAGGGAGAGGGCATTGAGCTAGGACAATGTGGGGGCTGAGTGTCCAGAAGACACCAGTTTCTTCTACCCTGGAGTCTAGTATCCACAAAAGAAAAAGTAAAAAAATGAAGCTAGAAAGATAACAGCAGATAGATATACAAATAATTGATAAGAACTGTTGAGCACATTGAGCAAAGCCCAATTAGGACCAGTTCAGTTCAGCTCAGTTCAGTAGCTCAGTTGTGTCCAACTCTTTGCGACCCCATGGACTTCAGCACACCAGGGTTCCCTGTCCATCACCAACTCCCGGAGCTTGCTCAAACTCATGTCCATTGAGTCTGTGATGCCATCCAATCATCTCATCCTCTGTCATCCCCTTCTCCTCTGGCCTTCAATCTTTCCCAGCGAGTCAGTTCTTGTCCAATGACTCTTTTATAATGAGTTAGTTCTTCGCATCAGGTGGCCAAAGTATTGGAGTTTCAGCTTCAGCATCAGTCCTTCCAATGAATATTCAGAACTGATTACCTTTAGGATGGACTGGTTTGATCTCCTTGAAGTCCAACGGACTCTCAAGAGTCTTCTCTAACACCACAGTTCAAAAGCATCAGTTCTTTGGCTCTCAGCCTTCTTTATGGTCCAACTCTCACATCCATCTTTTTTTTTTTTTTTTTTTTTTTTTTTTTTTTTTTTTTATCAATGCAAATTAATTGCTGTTTAAATTAGTCTCATGACTTGACACTTAGATTTCCCCCAGATATTTTGCTAGAAATAATAACACCATGTAGCTAAAGCCTTGCAAACATCTGTGACTATTTTCCTGAGGAAGTATACCTGTGACTCAAGAAGTAAGTAAAATGGACCTTCATCGGCAAAAAATGTCATGCTTATTAATAGATGCTGTCGGCAAAGTTGTCTCTGCTTATTAATATGCTGTCTAGGTTGGTCATGGCTTTTCTTCCAAGGAGCAAGCATCTTTTAATTTCATGGCTGCAGTCACCACCTACAGTGATCTTGGAGCCCAAGAAAATAAAGTCTGTCACTGTTTCCATTGTTTATCCATCTATTTGCCATGGAGTGATGGGACTGGATGCCATGATCTTAGTTTTTTTGAATGTTAGGTTTTAGGCCAGCTTTTTCACTCTCCTCTTTCACTTTCATCAAGAGGCTCTTTAGTTCCTCTTCACTTTCTGCCATAAGGGTGGTGTCATCTGCGTATCTGAGGTTATTGATATTTGTCCCAGCAATTTTGATTCCAGCTTGTGCTTCATCCAGCCCAGCATTTCACATGATGTACTCTGCATACAAGTTAAATAAGCAGGGTGACAATATATGGCCTTGACGTACTCCTTTCCCGATTTGGAACCAGTTGTTTCATGTCCAGTTTTAACTGTTGCTTCTTTACCTGCATACAGATTTCTCATGAGGTAGGTAAAGTGGTCTTGTATTCTCATCTCTTTAAGAATTTTCCACAGTTTGTTGTGATCTATACAATCAAAGGCTTTGGCATAGCCAATAAAGCAGAAGGGAAGCAGGAGATAAGGGTTCAGCTGACAAGGCAGTAAAATGGCCTGGATGTCTGGTGGGAGCCAGTGTCAGCATTTGAGGTTTTAAATACAGGAAGTGAGGAGATCAGAGCTTTGCTCAACTTTCTGTTTAGTGAGCCAAGCTGCCTACTCTTGAGGCCTTACTGTTTTCTAGGGGGAAGCTCTGCAAACCTTAGTCCGTTCAGGGATCCAGCTCTAGAGGGATCCAGTCCAGGCTAGAAGAGGGAATGATGTCTTGGCAATCAGGATTCTCCACTCAGAAATCCAGCTTTCATTCTAAACTTGTCCTTAGATCAGGATGGTCTGTCATTGTGTGCTTGTGTGTGCTCAGAGGTGAGGGGAGAAAGAGAAACTGAATAGCAGAAGCCCCTCTGCCAGTCATGTGACTTTCTGCACCATCTCTCCTGGTTCTCTCTTCTCTGCTGATACTTCCTTCTAAGATCCAAAAGGGCATCACTGACTTTAACCATCTCTAGGGCTAGATATTCCTGGGTGAAAAAGAGGGGCTTCTTAGGAGGAAATGAAAGAAGATAGAGATGTGGTTTTGCCTTAAGATTTTCTGATGTGAACAGCTGGATTTTTTAAAATTGAAAAATGGGCCTTTCATTTTGAAATAGAAAGATAGGCCTGAAAGTGTGATGTAAGTGCAGGCGTTTGGAGTCCCTCCTGGAGAACACACAGAGGTGAGTAGGGGTTCTCCAGAATCATCTTGGTGGAGTCTTTGGCTGGGAAGTGGGAGTGGAAAGGGCACAGAAATAGAAACCAGGCCACCTAGGGTCTTCTGGTCCCGTGTTTTCCAAAGGGCAAGTGCGAGGTGAGGTGATTTTAGACTATAAGGGAACAACGCATTAAACAGTTACAGATCCCAAATGAGAACTTTTTCCATTTCAAAGTTTTTCTGATGCAGTTAAGGAGGAGGTCTCAGTTTGGGGCTAGTGTGTCCTTAATGCCTCTCTACACTTGTTGTTTTTCCTTTTTTTAAAAAAAAATACCTTTATTTACTTATTTGTTTGACTGCACTGGGTCTTAGTTGTGAACTCAGGATCTTTCATCTTCATTGCAGCTTGTAGGATCTTCTTTGTGGCATGTGGCATCTAGTTCCCTGACCAGGGATTGAACCTGGGCCCTTGCATTGGGACCTTAGGGTCTTTGCCCCTGGACCACCAGGGAAGTCCCTCCACTACTTGTTGATTTCTCTTTTCAACAGAGAGCGGACCTCAGGTGCAGAGGTTTTACAAGGCAGGCATATAAATTCTAGAGGATCTCATCCTTGGCTCACACTACTATTTCCTGAAGAGAGCTTTAAAAATTACTTTTTTTCTGGTCTCCTCCCCGCTTCCCCTGCTGGAATTCTGTTTTAGTAGGTCTGGGGTATGGCCTGGGCATTGGGACTTTTAAAAGCTCTCCAAGCAGCAGTTTCTAATTAGAATTTTACATTGTATTTATTAATCTAATTATGGCAAGCAATGCTGGTTTTCTGTTTCAGGTAGTGAAGTAAAGTTTCTTCTAAGTATCAATTGATTTAAGAAAATTGGTAAGCACCCATTTAAAAAAAAAAAACGAATAGTGCAGGTAGCATTTGAATATGGCAAAAACAAAGTGTGCATTGAGCAAACTTTAATTTCTGACCTCTTCTTGGTCCAGTCTCCTCAAAAATAGAATGGAAATAATTACCCCAGGTCACCTTCTTCTCAGTGGGTTTATGCTGGGAATCAAATGATTGAGCTTTGTTAAGTTTGGTTTGCTAAACAAATGTGAGGAAGGAAATAAGGCTGCAGGGAGGGCTAGCTGGCAGATTTACTCAGGACTGGATTTGCGACATCTTGTTTAGTTGCTAAGTCGTGTCTGACTCTTTTCGATCCCATGAGCTATAGTCCACCAGGCTCCTCTGTACATGGGATTTCCCAGGCAAGAACACTGGAGTGGGTTGTCATTTCCTTCTCTAGGGAATCTTCCAGACCTAAGGGATTGAACCCACATTTCCTGCATTGGCAGGCAGATTCTTTACTGCTGAGACACCAGGGAAGCCTTGGGGCATCTTAGACCAGGTTCTTTGGAAATACTGATTTCCAGGTATTAGCTTCTTTCTCTCCCTGCCGGGATGACCCACTGGTCTTCATTAAAGTTATCATAGCATCCAGTAATGATTGATATGCTCCAGTGGTAAAATAAAAAGCAACTCAAAGTCCCACCAAGGCCTCCAAGGGTTACATGTTCTAACAGTAGTTGAACATCTTGTGTTCCCACCCTCTCAACCAGGATCTTTTAGATGTTGGTGTGCATGGAGGAAGTGCTGGCCTGGCTGTCTGCAGATTGAATCATAGTCCTGGTTCTGCACCTACCAGCTGAGTGTCTGCTTCCATGGGCCCCTGTTTCTTCAGCAGGAAAATGAGGGGCTTGGACCAGTTTCAGATGAAGTCCAAACCCAAATGCCTTCCACCTCAAAGAGGTAACCCAAATGTGAGGCTCTGCCAAGGGAATTGGAAGTGGGCAAGCCTGTGGTCAAGTGGAGAGCACAGTCTCGCAATAAAGATATTCAGAATCAATTTCTAAAAACCATATTGTGGTCTAAACAATAATTCTGCAAGATGACAGTTGGTAGTTCTTAGATGTGGTAGTTTCTAAGATCCCTTTTAGTTCTAAAAATAAGTTTATGATAGTAAAGTATTTTTAAAGTTTCTGTTAGAGGTTTTTGAGATGATGACTATTCAGTAATACCCAGGGTGTTCCTTGATAATAAGACCTAACACTTATAGTAAGAGCTAATGTTCATATGCCAAAGTCTCTAAAGCCATTATCTCATTCAATCCTTGCCACAGCCATATGAGGTCAATTCTATTATAACTGCCTCGTCATGAATGAGGAAATTGAGGCACAGAGAGTTTAAGTCTTTTGTATAAGGTCTCCAGGGCTTCCCAGGTGGTGCAAGTGGTAAAGAACCTGCCTGCCAATGCAGAAGATGTAAGAGATGCAGGTTCGATCCCTGGGTCAGGAAGATCTCCAGGAGGAGGGCATGGCAACCCACTCCAGTATTTTTGCCTAGAGAATCCCATGGACAGAGGAGCCTGGTGGGCTACGGACCATAGGTTTGCAGAGTCAGACACAGCTGAAGTGACTTAGCATGTTCACACTTGAATATACTATTGTGATTTTTTAGCCCCTTCCACAGAGAGTTTAGACATAATTATTGTATTCTGCAACTAAAAGTTGTGTCACATATCTTTTGTGTGCATGTGTGTCATGTATCTTGATGAATATATATGTTTATGGGGGAATGGGACACATTATTTGAATTAGAACTTTAACAAAATGCTATCATTTATTGAGCAATTATGTAACAGAGTTCGGTGGAGTGCAGCCCTTAGCACTGTGCACTTAGTTGTTGTGCCATTGCCCCCTACCCTGTCGAGCAGGCAAGGAACCTGGGACCGGTATCGGTCCTGTTCAGCCGTTGGTCAACGCCACAGTGGGCCCCTCCCCCAAGCTACCAACTGTCAATGAGCGACCGTTAGTGGTCCTGCTCAGCCATTGGTTGGCGGTGCAGTCGGCCCCTCCCACAAGCAACCTTCTGTCAGTAGGCGCCAGAGTCGGACACGCCTGAAGCGACTTAGCAGCAGCAGCAGCAGCAGGGGCCCATTCAGCCAGCGGTCAGAGGAGTGGTGGTTGTCAGCCGAAGAGTGAGGTAAGAGGCAGATCCAGGCCTCACCAGGGACCTCCGGCTCACACAGCCTTGGATCAGTGGGTGAGCTGGGGGTCCCAGAGAACAGGCTGGGGACTGTTCTTGCAGTCTCCAGAGACCCTGCCAAGGTCACCCACTGGCCAGGCTCAGCTCTTGAAGAGGTGGTGAACCTCTTCCCAGTCCCTGTTTCTGCGACCTAAAAGTGGCCGTCTGCCTGGGGCACAGTTTGCGGGACCTGCCTCTGCCATACAGGTGGCCTGAGAAACGTGAGGGCTAGTTGGGCCCCAGGTGCTGGCTCCCTCAGTGATGACAGCTGGGCAGGGTCTGGGGACTTGGCCCTGAGGGAGCCACCAACTGAGCTCTGCCTCCTCTCAGCCAGGACCTGGACCTCAGAGGGTGAAAGTTGTACCTGGGACCTCACCCTTTCTTGTCAGGGCAGAGAATAATATTCGTTTGGTAGTGATTTACAGGAACGTGGTTACCTGGCCATGACCTGACCTCAAGAACAAAGGATCTGACACCAAAAAGTTTACAACAACTAACCATGCCCCACTGTCAGCTTTCCTAGAAAAGGGCTTTGCTGAAAGCTTTCAGGGAGTTTGGGGTTTTTAAGGCATGAGCCAACCATCTCCTTGCATGACCCTCTATAAACCTTTCTCTGTCCCACACTCTGACAGTTTGGTATTGCTTAGCTTCACTGGGAATGGTGTCGGGCACACAGACTTGTGTTTCAGTAACACTTCCTGTGTGCGAGGTACACTTCCAGGTACCAGGGGCTTCAGACATCTTATTTTATTTAATCCTGAAAACAGCTCCCTGAAGTAGGTATTCTTGTTGCACCCATTTTATAGTGAGGGAACTGATGTTCAGAAGTGTGAAGTAATTTAACTTTAGTCACACGACTAAGTGGCAGAACTTAGACCAAATTTAGGTCTGCTTGACTCCAAAGGCCACGATCTTAACCATAATGTGATGCTGTCCTCCCCTCTCTAGCTCCAGATAGTACCCCTGGATGGATAATTGCTCTTGAGTTTAACCCAAATTGATGATGACAGCAGTGATGATAATAATGGAGTACTATGGTGGGGGTTATGTTTGATTTGACAGTATTTGAGTTGTAGATTAGACTACCAAAGATGTCCTGTTGTATATGTAACATTCCCAAAATTATAATTACTCCCTTGGGTTCAGACTTTGTGTGTGGCAGACCCCAGTTAAAATGCAGTATCTTTCTTGGGAGCAATAATAAATTAATACCAATCATTGTGACTACATAAGCAAGAAATGGCCAGTTTTTATCATTAGGGAAGTAATGATCTACTCTAATCAAGTAGAGAAGAAAAAATTTGAAACAATATGCTAGAAGGCAATTTAATGTAGTATATACTCAAATGAGAAATTAAATATAATTAGTGAAAGGTATAGTTCACTTCCCTGGTAGCTTCCCTGGCAGCTACCTGGGTTTCCCTGGTGGCTCAGATGGTAAAGAATCTGCCTGCAATGCAGGAGACCCAACTTTGATCCCTGGGTGGAAAGATGCCCTGGAGAAGGGAATGGCCATCCACTCCAGTGTTCTTACCTGTAGAATTCCATGGTCAGAGGAGCCTGGCGGGTTATAGTCCATGGGGTTGCAAAGAGTCAGGCATGACTGAGTGACTATCACTTTCACTTTGCTTTTCTATAGTTCGCATAAACATAATGGGTAGGCCAGTGAGGGAAAGGTTTAATAATTGGCAATAATTAGCAGGAAAGTTTTCTTGGAGTAGGTGACACTTGTTATGAGTCTTGAAATTCTGCTTGACATGAAAACTGTATGTTTGTCTAATAATTCTGATTTGCTAAAACACTCTATAGTAATTTTTTTTTTCTGCTCATAACGGTCTTTCTCCATCTTTCTTCTTTCTCTAATTTTAAAAAATGTGACTTGAGTGAGGGCTTCATCTTCTTAAAGATTTCTCTCCTATACAGTGTTTAACGGCTTGCAGATCGGCACCTGATCTAATACCTAAACTTACAGCCACCGTTGATGAGTTCAGTAATGGGTAGCTGACCCAGAATTAGCCAGTTGGATCCATTTGTAGCATTTTTGAGATTGAGACTAGTGAAAGTAAGTCTGGGTTTGTCTGTGGGTTTGTGCATTGTGAGATTTGAGATACTGAAGCTATGAGTAGCCATGTTCCTGGCTAATCCAAAGAAGAAGAAAGTTGACCTTAACAGAATGAAACAGATGAGAGGCACGAGAGGGTCTTGGTGGCATTTAAGTTTCTGATTCTAGAGGTCTCTGAGACCCACTTTATGCACTGATTTGGTTGTTCAATCTTCACATGAATAATTTGTAATAATTCCCTCCCCCACCCCACCCCAATCTATCTTTTGCTCTTAGCTAGTTCTAGTTGCGGAGAAGGCAATGGCACCCCACTCCAGTACTCTTGCCTGGAAAATCCCATGGACAGAGGAGCCTGGTAGGCTGCAGTCCATGGGGTCGCTAAGAGTTGGACACGACTGAGCGACTTCACTTTCACTTTTCACTTTGATGCATTGGAGAAGGAAATGGCAACCCACTCCAGTGTTCTTGCCTGGAGAATCCCAGGGACGGGGGAGCCTGGTGGGCTGCCATCTATGGGGTCACACAGAGTCGGACATGATTGAAGTGGCTTAGCAGCAGCAGTTCTAGTTGAATTTTTGTCACATCCAACTAAGGGTCCTGATGAATATTTTATTGTAACTTCATGTTGAAATAGAATAGAGATTATTTTACAGAGAAGAAAATGAGGCTCAGAAAGTAAAATGTAACCAAAATATTGAAAAATATGATTGGTAGATACAAAACAAATACCCACCCTTCTCACACTGGAAAAGATGCAGGGAGATGCAGTCAGCAAAAGTCTGCTAGTTTAGGAGACTCAGTGTATATAAACTGTGAATAAAATGCTTCCCATTGTTGCAAGCATTCTGAGTGCTCTGACGCCAGATTTTGGTATCATTTTAGCTTGGTTTTTTTTTTTTTTTTGTCAGCAAGTTTGGCTTTTGAGGAAAAAGGAGGAAGCCCAATTCCGCCACAGCACCCACTTCCCATTTTATTTAAGGTCCATGGGGTTACCCAGGTATGATATCAGTCAAAACTCTCTGTACCTCAGTGATGTAATACTGAAAAGGATGACTTTTGACAAGGAGTAATTTCAAAATGAAACTGATTTGATTGTCTCACTCTTATCAAAGCCCACATGAATCTGTATTAACCTAGGGACACCAAAAGGTTCAGAAAGAACAATCCCTGGAGTTTGATACATTTTGCCTATGCTGTCTTTAAAAAAAGAAAAGAACACTTAGAACATTTAATGGTTTCTCTCCTTTTTAATTTCAAATAAGGCTTAAGGTGGTTTAAAAGGATATAAAATATAGGAAGACAAATATAGAAGAGAAATTTTTAAAAATGATACCAAGAGTTAGTAGTGAGGCTCATTAACAACGAATATAACACAGTCCTATACGTATGTGGTAACTGGTCCCCAGTTTAGGCTTTAAGCTTTCTTCTCAATGCAAACAAGGGAACAATCAATTATACAGTTTGCAATGTCCATTAGATAAACCAAATACTTGAGAGAAGTACAACTGCATCTGATCCTATGACCAAGAATAATGTGTCCCTGGGTTCTTACAAAGAGAGTATTGTGTTATATAATGTAAAAGGCCTCAAGTGCTCCTTCCAGGAGACCCAGTGATGAAATTTCACAGCCCTGGTTCTCATAGCTGGCAGTATTATATCTCAAATTTTAATCATCTTTATTATTTTGCCATATCTACTTACTATGTTTAAAAATTATTAACCTAATATAGTTTTAACATAGGTTTCACTTGGATTCCATTTTAAACTAAATTTCATCTTAGCAAGGTAGATGAACTAGTTCTGTTTTTCTAATATCCTTTAAATTAGTTTATAAGTATTAAAGAAGTCTAACCTAAAATTTTCTGATGTACCTGCTTGGTGCTATACCGTGGAAAACACATTGACTTAGGGAAAAAGAGAAATCCAACATTTGAATAACCATGACCTCATTATGTTTTAATATCTTTCTCATGATGTATCATGACCATCAGTGTTGAGAAAACTGAGGTCAAAGAATTTGCACAAGGTCCCACAAAAACTGAGCCAGGATGAACCTCAAGTCTTCTGATGAAAGTTAGGTTCTAGCTTCTAGATGAATGCATGGAGGGCCTTTTGCCCAGATCAGAGTTCAGGCCCTGTTTAACCATTTGCCCCTTTGCTTCTTCCCAGAATGCCTCACCCCCTGCTTAGTCCATAGTGATGCCCGCCTGTGGTTGTTGGAACCCGGTTGGCGAGACCAAAGGGAGGAAGTCTGCCAGGCAGATGTGGAGCCCAAAAGAGGAACTTCACCAACTGCTGTGGACAGCTCTAGCCCTTTATGCCCCCGTGGACTTTTGGGGAAGTATTTTTGTGGCTCACCAGTCTCTTGTTAGGCAAGGGCTGCTTGTCCTGGGTTGTCCTTCTCTACTAACGGAAAGTACGGCTGGGAGATTTGGAATAGTTGCTGTTTGACTTTGATTCCTATCACAACTGTCAATATGAGCCTTTTTGGTAAGATCTCAAGCTGAAGTTTGTTGCTGAAGATTGCAGAATTCCTTCTAAACTTTGGAACCGTTTTGAATCATAATTGGCAGTGGCTTTCTGATTGAGCAAACTCAGAGGAGAAATCATCACTTTGCCTCACAGGAATACAACACTGGGTAAATTACCTTGAACTTCTACCCAGGGGTGTGATCTACATTATTTCTGAGCTTTGATTTATAGGATAAACCTTTTTCTTCCTTTTTTTAGTAACATTATAAATAACATTTTCTGCTCTATCCTTCTCTTAAAGAGATTTTAAAGTGTCTTATAATTACATTTTTTTTATTATTTAAAAATTTTGAATTTTGATATAATTGTAGATTCACATGCATCTGTTATAAATGCTACAGAAAAATCCTGTGTACTTTTTACCCAATCTCCTCTAATGGTGACCTTCTTAAAGAGATTTAAAATTTGCGGAGATATAATTTAGATATGATAGAAATCACTATTTTATTGGAATATAATTGCTTTATAATGTTGTGGTAGTTTCTTATGTACAACAAAGTGAATCAGCTATCAGTCAGTTCAGTCGCTCAGTTCTGTCCGACTCTTTGCGACCCCATGGACTGCAGCACACCAGGCCTCCCTGTCCACCACCGACTCCCAGAGTTTACTCAAACTCATGTCCAATGAGTTTGTGATGCCACCCAACCATCTCATCCTTTGTCGTCCCCTTCTCCTCCTGCCTTCAATCTTTCCCAGCATCAGGGGCTTTTCCAATGAGTCAATTCTTCGCATCAGGTGGCCAAAGTATTGGAGTTTAAGCTTCAGCATCAGTCCTTCTAATGAATATTCAGGACTGATTTCCTTTAGGATGGACTGGTTGGATCTCCTTGCTGTCCAAGGGATTCTCAAGAGTCTTCTCCAACAGGAATGTATAAATTTATACAGGAATGTATAAATGCTATCACAATCAAAATATAGAACATTTTCATCATCCTCAGAAGTTCCTTCATGCCTCTTTGCTATTAACCCCCTCTCCCCATTCCTAGTCCCTAGAAACCACTTACCTATTTTCTGTCCCTATACTTTTGCATTTTCTAGATTGTCTTTTGGAGAAGGACATGGCAACCCACTCCAGTATTCTTGCCTAGAAAATCCCGTGGACAGAGGAGCCTGGTGGGCTGCTGTCCATTGGGTCGCACAGAGTCGGACACGACTGAAGCGACTTAGCAGCAGCAGCAGCCAGTATTCTTGCCTGGAGAATCCCAGAGACAGAGGAGCCTGGTGGGCTGCTGTTTATGGGGTTGCACAGAGTTGGACATGACTGTAGTGACTTAGCAGCAGCAGCAGCATACTGTCTTTTGAATGGAATCATACAATATGTGGTCTTTTGTGTCTTTTTATTCACTTAGCATACTGCTTTTGAGATTCATCCATGTTTCTGACTGATTTGTTCCTTTTTATTAGTGAGTAGTACTCCACTATATGCCATAATATGTTTGTCCACTCAGCAATTGATGGACATTTGTGTTGTTTCCAGTTTGAGGCTATTAGCAATAAATATACAATAGACATTCCTGTATACATCTTTGGGAGGACATATGTTTTCATTTCTCTCAGGTAAATTCCTTGGAATAGAATCACTGGGTTGTGTGGTTAATGTCAGGATAATGGCAACCTGGTAAAACAAGTTGGAAAGTGCTTTATTTATTTATTTATTTTTTTATTTTTGGGGGCAAGCCATGTGGCATGCGGGATCTTAATTCCTTGACCAGGAATTGAACCTATGTCCCTTGCACTGGAAGCTTAAAGTCCTAACTACTGGACCACCAGAGAAGTCCCCAGAAATTATTCTTTTCTTCTTTTATTTTTGGAAAGAGTTCATGTAGAATTGATATTGTATCTTCTTTAAAAGTTAGGTAGAATTCCCTAGTAAAACTGAAATGCTTCTTTGTGCGAAGGACTTTAACTATGAATACAATCTCTTTAATAGATATAAGGCCACCCAAGTTTTCTCTTTCTTCTTGAATGAGTTTTAGTCAGAGATTTGTTTATCTAAGTTGTCAAATTAATTGTCAGAAACTTGTTCATAAAATTACATTATCATTTCTAATATCTGATAGATCTTCTGTGACAGTCCTTCTTTCATTCACAGCATTGGTAATTTGGGTCTCTGTCCTTTTTTCATGATCAGGTTTATCAATTTTACTGATCTTTCCAAAGCATCAACTTTCTATATTTCTGTTTTGCTTACTATATTTCTGTTTTCTATTTCAATGTTTTCTGCTCTTATCTTTATATTTCCTTACTTTGGGTTTAATTTGCTCTTAAGTTTTTAGTTTTGTAAAGTGGAAACTTTGGTAATTGATTTTAGACCTTTCTTCTTTTCTAATATGAAAATTTAATGCCATCTGTTTCTCTTTAAGCTCTGCTTTAACTGCATCCTACACATTTAAAAAAATTTTTATTTGGCTGCGCTAGGTCTTAGTTGCAGCACATGGCATCTTTCAGTTGTAGCATGTGAATTCTTAGCTGTGGCACATGGAATCTAGTTCCCTGATCAAGGATCGAACCTGAACCTCCTGCACTGGGAAATGGACCACCAGAGAAATCTCTGAATCCTACAAATTTTTAAGACTTCCTATCATTTCAATTTAGTTAAAAAATATTTTCTAATCCTCCTTGTTATTTCTTTGACCTGTAGATTATTTGGAAGTGTTCTGATTATTACCCACATATTTGAGAATTTTCTCAGTGTCATTCTGTTGATGATTTATAGTTGAACATCGCTGTCATCAGAAGATATATCATTCTGTGTTTTTAATTTTTTTATTGTTAAATTTATTAAGATTAGTTTTATGGCCTAGAATATGGTCTACTTTTGGATATTTCATGAACATTTGAAAAGAAAGTAAATTCTCTGAGATGCAGTATTCTATGCATTAGGTCGAGTTGCTATTGTTCTAACTTTTCTACCAATTATTAACAAGAAAAATGTTGAAATCTCCAACTATAATTGTTGCTCTGTCTGTTTCTCTCATTGACCATGATCTGTTCACATACTTCATCTGCCACATTCTCTCTATTCTCCTTCTGGCACTCAGTTTCATTTATATCAGGCAATTTGATATTATCTCACAGCTCTTGGGTTTTTTTCACTGACTGACCTTCTCTTTTCATTTTTGTATAAAAATTTTCTGTCTTCAAATTCACTTATCCTTTCTTCTGCTTGTCCCATTTGTTGCCAAGTCTGCTGGGTAATTGTTCATCTCTGATGTTGTGTTTTCATGTTTAGAATTTTCATCTGACCCTTTTTTAATAGCTGAAACTCCCCATCATCCATACATTTTGTCCACCTTTGTAATACTAAGTCCTTTAACTTATTCATTATAGTAGTTATAATGTCCCTGTCTGATACTTCTAAATCTAGGTTATCTGTGGGTCTGGTTCTGTTGTATATTTTATCTCTTGGCAGGAGAGTATTTTTTCCTTGCTTCTTTGTGTATCTTATTATTTTCAATCAAATGATGAAGATTCTGGGTAAAAGAACAATGGAGACAGATATAAATAGTATATGATGCCCAGAATGGCATATGTGCCATGGAATTTGTTCATATTTAAAAAATGTTCTTTGGCCATCCAAAGTGGGTATTATCATTCTCCCATTTTAAAGGTGAGGAAAGTGTAGGGAGGGGAGGACAGCAACACAGCAAGTGGTAGTACCAGGGATGAATTCAGGGTTGAATCCTAGCTATGTGGCTGATCCTTTCCCTCGCCATTAGTTGGGATCTGGTAGCACTGGGAATAATGGCTGTGGGTTGATAAAGACTGGAGGCTGAGAGGCCAGTTAGAGCTGTCCCAGCAGTACAGGTGCTAAGTCGCTTCAGTCATGTCCGACTCTGTGCGACCCCTATGGTGGTAAATGCCCGCCATTGATCATTAACTCAAACACTCAAAACATACACAGCTCATGTAAGTGAATACACACAGATAGAAGTATAAGGCTCAGTATTAAAGACAAACTAGGGAGTGATGGAGACCATGATGAACTAGATGCACATGCTCCTTTCCAGCAGTTCTGACTGACTATGCTAGGTGTTAAACCAAGATGAGTATTATAAGTTCTTGTGTTTTGATGGAAGCCAGAAATCTGAACTTAAATGTGCAGTATCTTAATTTTAAGAGTTGGTCACAGGTATAATTTTAAAGAATGTTTATGTAGGCTATGCCATGAAGATTCAGCAAAACATGTCTTTAGGTTCTCAGGCTATAGGTCACACAAACCTGGATGGTGGCAAGAGGGACTGCCACCAGGTACTGCTGCAGCTGTGGGTATGGAGTTTTACCAGGCATATTTTTAGCCAAAAGGCTAAATGGCAGACTCCAGGGCATTTTCTATTAACATGAGACCATTCAATTATACATTTATATTCTTTTTTTTTCAGATTCTCTTCCATTATAGATTATTACAAGATATTGAAAATAGTTTCCTGTGCTATATGCAGTGGGTCCTTGTTGGTTATGTATTTTATATATAATAGTGTTTATCTATTAATCCAAAACTCAAAATTTATCCCTCCCTCACCTTTCCCCTTTGGCAACCATATGTTTGTTTTCTATGTCTATGAGTCTGTTTCTGTTTTGTAAATAAGTTAATTTGTATCTTTTTTTAGATTCCGCATATAAGTGATATTATTTGGTATTTGTCATTTTTTGTCTAATTTATTTTACTTAGTATGATAATCTCTAGGTTCATCCTTGTCACTGCAAATAGCATTGTTTCATTCTTTTTTATGGCTGAGTAGTATTCCATTGTGTGTGTGTGTGTGTGTGTGTGTGTGTGTACATATATATATATGCATGTGTGTATGTGTATATATATATACACCACATCTTCTTTATCCATTCATATATTGATGGATTCTTAGGTTGCTTCCATATCTTGACTTTGTAAATAATGCTGCTGTGAACACTGGGGTACATGTATCTTTTTGAATTATAGTTTTAATCTTTTCTGGATATATGCCCAGGAATAGGATTGCTGAATCATATGGTAACTGTAGTTTTAGTTTTTTGAAGAATCTCCATGCTGTTTTCCATAGTGGCTATACCAATTTACATTCCTGTCAACAGTATAGGAGGGTTTGCTTTTCTCTACACCTTCTCCAGCATAATCAAATTTATAGACTTTTTGATGATGGCCATTCTGACCATTGTGAGGTGATACTTCATTCTGACCATTGATTTGCATTCCTCTAATACTTAGTGATGTTATGACTTGCTTCATATTCTACCTGCTTCCTATAGGTTCTCCCCAGGAGTGGCTCTTAGCCCATGTATGCTCTGAGTAAGACAGTGTGAAGGAAGCACTGTAGTGTAGTGGTTCATAGTCTGGTTTGTTTCTTTGCTTTTCTATTTTCCACTTTTGTCAGAGGATATGTTATTTACTCTCTTTGTATCAGTTCAGTTCAGTTCAGCCGCTCAGTCGTGTGCGACCCTTTGTGACCCCATGGACTGCAGCACACCAAGCTTCCCTGTCCATCACCAACTCCCAGAGCTTGTTCAAACTCATGTCCATCGAGTTGGTGATGCCATCCAATCATCTCATCTTCTGTCATCCCCTTCTCCTCCTACCTTCAATCTTGCCCAGAATCAGGGTCTTTTCCAAGGAGTCAGTTCTTTGCATCAGGTGGCCAAAGTACTGGAGCTTCAGCGTCAGTCCTTTCAGTGAATATTCAGGACTGATTTCCTTTAGGATTGACTGGTTTGATCTCCTTGCAGTACAAGGGACTCTCAAGAGTCTTCTCCAATGCCACAGTTCAAAAGCATCAGCTTATCTAAAAAATAGAAATAATTTGACCTACCTCCAAGGATGGCTGTGAGAATTATAGATAATAAATATTGAGGGCTTGGAAAAATATCTGGTATATAGTAAGTACTATACAAATGTTAGCTATTATCATTCATATTTCTTCCTTCTTGGTACTTGTATTTGAGGCATCTATTTTCTGTTTCTGATGCATTAGCCTCCTGGGAGAATTCACTTGTTTCCCAGATCCCTTAGCATGCCAAGGCTGCTTTTATTAATTCATTCAAAATATTTATAGAGGCCTGCATGGGCCATTCTGTTCCAGGCATTGTAGGATTAGACAGTGAGTACAATTGAAGGAGCTTTCATTCTAGAGCCCAAGACTGACAATAATTGTGAAAACAAAGAAATGAGCAAAATAATTTCCCAAGTGCTTACTATTGTGAGGAAAAAGAAAATGATGACATGACAGAGAATGAATAGGTGGCTACTTTAGATTGAGTGCTCAAGAAGGGACGGACACTCTGAGGAGGTATCATTTGACATGAGTTTTGAATGATAAGAAAGTATCTTTTCATTTAAAAGTCTAGAGAAATAGTGTTTTAGGCTAATGAAACAGTAAGTGAAAGGGCCCTGAGGCAGGAATGAGCTTTGCTTGTCCAGGGAATGGACAATAGATCAGAGTGGCTGGAGTAGAGAAATTAAAGGGATAGGAAGAAAGGGGATGAGGCCACTGAGCTAGCCAGGGACCATACCTGCCATAGGCCTGGCAGACTTGATTTAAGTTTCAAATGGCTCACTCTTGCTGCAGCATGGAAGGGTAAATTGGAGAGTAACATGAGGGGAAGGAGAAAGGCCATCAGCCCCACTATGAACTATTGTGGAATGGGTAGGGGAGGTAAGGGAGAATGACTCTTTCCTAAGCTCTTTTTCCCTTTTCTTTCATTCATTCATTCATCAGTCAACGGCTCTCTCTTGAGTGTCTATTGTGTGCCAGCAATGTGTTAGGCCCTTAGACTACACTGATATATGATATTGGCCTGAGCTTTGCTACCATTGAATTTTCAGTCAAATGTCCCTCTTGGTTTCCTAGATCTTCAAATGGTTCTGTCTGTACACATCGTCTTTCGTGAACATTAATCCTACAGTGGTTTATCTGAACCACATGCACCTTCATGTGGGCTCACCACTGGGACGAGTAACCCCATAGGATTCTTTCCTTCCTAGGCACTAGCAGTGTCCTACCTCCCTCAGCAAAACACAAGGGATGCAAATAAATGTGGGGATGCAAAATGAATATAGGGTGGGGTGGGGGAGGGGTGGGGGGAGAAAGAGGCCTCTGAACTTACCTGCCAGAAGCCTAGAACCTGTGGAAGCCTGAATACATTTGTGAGCATGAGATGACCAGGACCTCTACCTCCAGGGGATCATTGAGGGAGTTACAAATCATAAAGATGACCTTTGTTTCTGGTCCGTTTTCAATAGGGTCATGCTTGTTTTTTTTAAGAGAATTTTTTTTTAGGATAGTGAAACATCATTGCCTAGGATGGAGAATACTTTTTCAATTTCAATTCACAACCACAGGCTCTCTTGTGAAATTCTGAGTGTAACCACATTTCTCAAATGGTAAAGAAAATGGGCAATTGACTCTTTTTTCAAATGAAACTGAGCACCTAATAACTGTCTTTCACTGTCTGATAGTCGGGCCTATGAAAATGAACTCCCAAGAAAGTGGTGGATGGGTTAAACTCCTCAACATCTTCTTTGCAAAATAGAAATGTCAGTTACAATTTTTCATGGAGAGAGGAAGGTTTAAGTTCAAGGAAGTGACAGGGACTGGAACAATGATTTAGTAGGTTCTGCGTGTCAGGGACTTACTCTTTGGAATGAACACAAAGAGGAAAATACCAGGAAAAGGACAGGTGAAAACTCAGTTTAAGCCAGTTTCAAAATTTTTTTCATGGCTATGGAATCCTTTTTTCAGAATATTCTTCAGAGACCCAACATGAAAAAGAGAGAAAATAGAATCTGTTTTGAATATGGGAGAATAATTGGACTCAGCCTTTGGCCACCTACCACATGTCTCCCAATCCCTGGCAAGTCTTAGAGCCTCAGACCTTCAACAAACCCAGCTGGAACCTTGCTGATTTACTTTGTGAAAGAGAACAAAGATTGTGTTAATACCTTTATCCCCTCCTAAGTTAAATTTTCTCCCCCGCCAACTTAAATTTTATTTACAGTATACCATATACTAGGCATGTTGCTGAGAAAACAGTTTATATATACACAGTGTTCCCCTTGATCCCATGAAATGAGTCTTGTTACATCTGTTGTCAAGCTGAGGAAACTTAGGCTCAGGGTGGCTAGATCATGTGCCCAAAGTTTACACAATTACTAAGTGGCAAATCTTGGCTTCAAATTCAAAGCTGGCACCAAGGCTTCTGCTTTTAACCAGTAAATTCTCCTAGTGCTCCCTCTTTGACAGATTTCTTCGGTTCTCATCGAAGCCCAAGTATTTCAAGGAATGTTTACAGAAAGGAGACAGGGAGGAGAAGGAGGAAGAAAGAGTAATGTGGAGGAGGCAGAGGCAGAGGGACAGTAGGACTTAAGACTAGTGACAAAGAGGAAATTAGTGTAAAATGATAAAAACCCAGGGAAACAGCTGCTAAGAAATGAAACTCCATGGAAAATCCAAAGAAAGATAATACTAGGAGGAGAGAGAGAAGAGGTGGGTTTCAGCTGTAAGGTCACTGCTCACTAGTGGCAGAAATGCCGAGATTTCAGCCAGGGCCGGATCCCCTTGGTTTCTATTGTGATCTGATAGACTTAGTCATTGAAAGCAGGGTTCATGTTCACTAACAAACAGATCAGGAGACTGGACCAGGGCACAGGAATCTCACCAATGGATCAGCCAACTGGAGCTGAGCAGTCTTTTTGGGCACCCAACTCATAAGGCCAAATAGTGCCCAGCCCCTGGGTGGTGGCTTTCCATGATGTCAAATGATCATTTTGCCCTGTTGACTGAAGTTTTGGCTAGATTGCTGAGATGACTGGCTAGGTTGGTCTCCGTGTGCCAATAGTGAGCTGACCCAGGGGACAACTCAAAAGACAATGTGTGAGATTCATTGTTCTTCAAAAGAATAAAGCAAGGGAAAGAAATCAGTGAGAAACCTCTTGGCTTGTTTGTCGTGACTAGTCTCTGCCTTTGGCTGGTTTACTTGTGTAGAATCAGTGTCCAATAACCAGTTGTATTGACACCATACAGCATCCAGGTTGTGGGTAGAGTTGGCAGCATAACTCCAACCACTGTTAGGATGTGGCTGGGTAACTGGGTGACAGTTGTAATGGAAGTGGTTGCTTGAGTGGTGAGGGGCAGGTCACTTCCTGATTTTTTGTCTCTGTTCACCCCTCTGAAGCACCCTGATCATACTTGTGATGTGGAGTCACAAGGCAGGAGTGTTGGAAAGCATCTTGCGGCTTCTGGGAAGGAAAGGAAAGAAACATTCAATGAGGACATGCTGTATCCCAGGCAACTCACCTGACTTCTCTGATTAGATTTTTAAGGATAGATAGTATTCAGTTCAGTCACTCAGTAGTGTCTGACTCTTTGCGACCCCATGGACTGCAGCATGCCAGTCTTCCCTGTCCATCACCAACTCCTGGACCTTGCTCAAACTCATGTCCATTGAGTCAGTGATGCCATCCAGCCGTCTCATCCTCTGTTGTCCCCTTCTCCTCCTGTCTTCAATCTTTCACAGCATCAGGGTCTTTTCCAATGAGTCAGTTCTTCGCATCAGGTGGCCAAAGTATTGGAGCTTCAGCTCCATTAGGCACTATTAGCTCCATTTTATAAGAAATATTCAGAGGTTTCTGAGATTTGGAGAGATTGTGTTTGTCCAGTTCTTCTACTCCTTTTTCTATCCCCTTCTCCTTTAGGTGCCTATATCCTTATAGATGCTTAGCCCTAACCAGAGGGCCCCAGGATAGTGCCCAAAGAGCTAGATTCCATCCCATCACTTCATGACAAATAGATGGGGAAACAATGGAAACAGTGAGAGACTATTTTTTGGGGCTCCAAAATCACTGCAGATGGTGACTGCAGCCATGAAATTAAAAGACACTTACTCCTTGGAAGAAAAGCTATGACCAAACTAGACAGCATATTAAAAAGCAGAGACATTACTTTGTCAACAAAGGTCCATCTAGTCAAAGCTATGGTTTTTCCAGGAGTCCTGTATGGATGTGTGAGTTGGACTATAAAGAAAGCTGAGTGGTGAAAAATTGATGCTTTTGAACTGTGTTGTTGGAGAAGACTCTTGAGAGTCCCTTGGACTGCAAAGAGATCCAACCAGTCCATTCTAAAGGAAATCAGTACTGAATATTCATCAGAAGGGCTGATGCTGAAGCTGAAACTCCAATACGTTGACCACCTGGTGCAAAGAATTGACTCATTGGAAAAGACCCTGATGCTGGGAAAGATTGAAGGTGGGTGGAGAAGGGGACGACAGAGGATGAGATGGTTGGATGGCATCACCGACTCGATGGACATGAGTTTGAGCAAGCTTTGAGGGTTGGTGATGGACAGGGAAGCCTGGTGTGCTGCAGTCCATGGGGTCACAGAGTCAGACATGACTGAGCAACTGAACTGAACTGACTGAGTCCTGGAAGGGCCACTCATTGGGCCAAGCAGATAACATGGCGATGGCAGGCAGTCAGGAAGAGGATAACAGGGAGAGGAGAGCTATAAATGGAAAGTACATATAAAGGTCTTCAGATGTGAGGAAAACACCCCATTACACTGGCGAACAGGATAAAGCTAGAGCCTTTGGGTTTATTGTGTCCTGATTAGATCATCTCTTAGGTCCTTTTGAGTTCCAATGTCTATTTATTTATTTTTTTTGCCTCCCATCAAAACTAGCATATCCTTTTTGTATTCTCTTCAGGCTCTGCCTTCTGTTGGTAGGAGTAGGTAGTGGCAATGAGCTAATCAGATAAGCTAACCTCTACTCTGGGCAGATTAGCTAATGGGCAACTCCTCCCATGACTTAATGCTGTAGTTGGATTAAAGTACATTCCTTCTGATCTTGACCTGGGGGATTGACAAATGATGGGGATTCACACTTCCGTACCCAGTGTCCCTGCAGTTACACCCTGGGGACAGCACCCAGCCCAGGGCTGGGCAGGAACTAACATGTGACCTAGACTTGTTTCCCTGCAATTGTGGCATCAATAAGATGGCCAGAGCCTAATGACTGGACTAAAAACTTTGGTTTCTGTATTATGTGGTGACCCCACAGGAGGTGGGAGATGACAGGGGTGGGGAAACTATGTTAAAGTCATTTTCTCCTGGTTTTATTGAGAAATAATTGACATACATTGCTGTGTAAGTTTAAGGTACCCAGCATGATGGTTCAATTTACATAGATTGTGAAATGATTACCATAGTAGGTTCAGCTAATATCTATCTTCTCATATAGATACAATAAAATGAAAATAAGAAAGTAGTAAAGGAAAAAAATTATTCTTATGATGAAATTAGGATTTATCTCTTAACAACTTTTCGATACTGTATACACTTGAGTGTAGAAAACATTGTAATGAATATAGAATGAGGGATCTAGAAGGAATTTTCCATAATTGTGAAAGCGGAAGCCCCAGAAAAATGAATACACTCACTATCTCAGGTTTGTATAATGCTTTACTGTTTACAAAAGGACTTTCCTGTTAATCATTATTTTTGACCTTCTTACTAACTCCCCATATGGAAGCAGAGGTAGACAGTATTATTTCCACTGTACAGATGAGGAAACCAAGGTTCCCAGAGGTTGACTTTCCCAACACCCAGTGCACTCATTGTCTCAGGGGCATGGCATAGCAAGCCTTATATCTCACTGGCATCAACTGTCTTGTGGTTGGATTTCAGATGTGGTGAGCAGAGGGTGGAGATGTAAGATAATTCCTCAATTTGCAATACTTGGAGAGGCTGGCTATTTTGCATAGGCTGACAGCCAGCTCTGGTTCAGGTACTCTCCTGATTTCACTTTCCAGGTTTAAATTGGCTCCTGGCCCTGGGTTTCCCAGGCATGGAAATGGCACCACCATTGCTGGAAGCAGAGGAGCAGGTGGAGCACCTGGTACTCAGCTAGCCTTGCCCTCCCCCATCTGAGCAGGTTGGAGGCTGGGTCAATTCTTCCCAGTGTTTGTACTTCACACATTAGAGCCAACTTCTCTCCACACTTTTCTTAACCCTTCCCTTAATTCTGTGCCATGAAATCGGAAATGTTTGTTTCCTAACTTCACGTCCTTTGCCTCCAGGGAGGGTGAATAAGATGGCGAGAAAGTTAGAATTGTTTCAGTCAATACAAGTGGTGTGCACCTGATGTCGGTACAGAGGCAAAAGGGACTTTGAATTCACCCTTGAGGACCAGACAGCTCAGTGGGATGGTTGGTCATATACATAGCAAAATAAGTGAGTTAGGAATTGCATTTGGCTTCAAGTAACAAAGAATCAAGGCAAGAGTGATTTAAACAAGACTTATTTTTTTCTTCCAAATTCCTTGAAGTTGGGATCTGGGCAACCCAAGGCTGGTCTGGTTGCTTTGTGGTGTCACCAGGATCACAGTTTCCTTCTTTTCTTCTGATCCATTTTTTTCCCTGTAGGATTGCTTCATGGCCAAAAGATGGCTGTTGGACATCCAGTCTTCATGTCTCAAACAGGAAGAAGAAGAAAGGGCCAAATGCAAATAGGTATGTAATAGTAGGGTATACCCTCTTTGAATTGGTTTCCTGGAAGTGATACACTAAGGTATTGACTTACGTATCTTCGGCTACGCCATCTGCAGAGGTGACTGGGAGAGGTTTTGTTTATCTTTTTTTTTTTTTAACTTAAATTGAACAATTTTAATTTCTGACAATACAGTTTTTGATATTATGAAAAAGGAGAAGAGGTGCTGGGTAGATCACTAGTGGCCTCAACTCATCTGGGCAGTTTCTTTTTTTTTTTCTTTTTTTATTTTTTATTTTTTTATTTATTTATTTTTTTTTATTTTAGTTGGGGGCTAATTACTTTACAATATTGTAGTAGTTTTTGCCATACATCGACATGAATCAGCCATGGATTCACATGTGCTCCCCCTCCCAAACCCTCCTCCCACCTCCCTCCCCCTCCCATCCCTCAGTGTCATCCCAACGCTCCATCCCTGAGCATCCGTCCCATGCATAGAACATGGAATGGTGTTCTGCTTCACATATGACAATATACATGTTTCAATGTTATTGTCCATCTGGGCAGTTTCAATGCATGATAGTACAGTCCCTGCATTCCGCTGAATGTGTGGTTTAGCTAAATAATTAAAACACTCTGGGCCCTAGTTTTCTCACCTTCAAAACAGACATAATAACACTTAGCTGGTAGTGACTAAATTTTATAGGGCTTATGAAAGTTCAATGAGAGTATGTATGTTAGTGTCTTAGAGCTATGGGAGGTATACTGTAAGTGGCCTATAAATGTTAGTTGTGATGGGAAACACAGCAGATGGTGATGATCAAGACCCAGAACTCAGACTGCCTGGCTTATAACCTACTTGCAGTGCTTTCTGCTCAGCCATGGGTGCTGAGTACATCGCAGGTACTCAAAGAACATTACTTATTGTGATTGGAAGCATGGAGAAGGCAAATGTACGACTCAGTGAGGTGCAGTTAGGGAAGGCTTCCTGGGCCAGCGGTATCTGGGTTGCATTCGCGGGTGTAAAGTGGGGGGCCAGTGAAGAAGGTGGGGAGGATGTCATAAGCAGAGCACATGCAGGTGTGAAAGCTCGTGGTGTCATGTGCTCAGAGCCTATGGTGAGAAGCTTCTAGTGAGTCTGGTCCCCAGGGTCAAGGTAGGAAAGGGGTCAGGCTGAGGTGGAGAGGAAAGTGGTGTCTGGGACTTGGAGGGCCCGTGTGCCACAATGAGGAGACGACAGCCCAGAGCCCCATCTCATGGGGTTGGTTTCTGAGGATGAATGCAATCACATTCTCAGACCAGGAATTAACTTATTTGAACAATGCATGGATTATTGGCATCTGTCAACTGCTACCTGTTAACCAAAGGCCCAAAGCTCAAACTCTGCCAGGCTCCTCTGGGAAGAGACCATGAACCATATAATGATGGCCACTTTGGCACAGAAGGGGATGCTGGTTAGCTGGAGGCTGCTTTTGTGACTGGAAGAAAGGAAGGCTGTTGTAGGTTTGCGTGGAGATAGAAGAGCATGTTCCTTCTATGTTTCTATAGCGCTCCATTCCCCATTAGTGGATGAGAACAGTTCGGCTTATCAGATTCCCTGGAAATTAAGGTGTTAGGGCAGCTGAAGAGGTAAATTCTGAGTTGAAAGGAGGAGGAGGTGCTAGAGACACAGGGGTACATTGTAGTTAAGGGACCATGGGGCAGCAAAGGGGCAGCTGCAGGGAGGTTGAGGAGAAACAGCATTTGACCCAAGTTCAAAGTCTTGGGGCCAGTCTCACCTCCAACCCCAAGTTCCAGAAATGATGTACAGTGTTCTGTAAAACATAGATGATAACACTTGCTTGACTGGCCTAACCAGGCTATTTGATCAAATGAGAAAATATATGTCTGCAAAGACTCTTTGTGTGGGGCACCTTAATAAAATCCAACCTCTGCCCCAGTCTCCCAGGCCTCTTGATGGATTATAGAGCACATCACCCTCTTTCCCACCTTTGTCTGTGTGCTCCTTTTTCTGCCTAGAACATTCTCCTGCCAGTTCTTTCTATAGTTCATCTCAGCTTATACGCCACTTCCTCAGAAAGGCCTTGCCTGACCTACTGAAAGCATGCACTCCCCTCTGAGCCACTGCTGCTCAAGATAGCTCATGGTTAAGGACCCAGGCTCTGAAGCAAGTCTCTAGGGTTCAAGTTCAGCTCTGACACGTACCAGCTATGTGACCCAGTGCTTCTGTTTCCACATCTATGAGATGAAGATCGTAATAATATTTATCTCAAAAAGTGGTATAGACAAAGATGACTTCAAGAGGTGTCAACTATTATTACTGTTCATCAGAGCACTGTATTTCCTTTTGAGAACTAACCATGTCTATAATTAATTTATCTGTATGTAGGTTTATTTTCTAACCCTCACTTTTTTCCATAATGGGCTCTCCATGAGGGCAGTGATCATATCTTTCTTATCCATTCTTATATACCACGTGTATAGCTCAGTGCCTGGAACCCAGAAGATGCTCCAGAAATAGTTGGATGAGGAATGTACTGAAATGAGCATTTCCTGGAACCAAGCCCTGGGGTGACCCAGGCAGTCCTGGGACCAGCCAAGGAGCTGGTCAGATGGCCCTGCTTTGCATTTCATTCTCCCCTTTGTAGGGCTTTCACTTATGTAATGGAACAGCAGTGAAACCCCACGATAGCTAAGTGCTTCCCCTCTAGCCAGCCCATATATGACCACAAAAAGGGGGAAGAAAAAATAAGAGAAAAAGAAGCGCTCCAAACCACATGCTTCTTGGGACAGAAAAATCAGCTCTCTTTTTTTCCCAGAGTCATGTGAGGGCACAGTGACAGACTTGGGCATGTTTTGCTGAGCCTCAGAGGAACCAAGTGGTGAGGAATAAAGGGCCCCAGTCTGAGTGTCAGTAGTTGAGACTTCTTCCACCTCTTCCCCTAATGTGCTGTGCAACCTTCACTGGGTCACTTTCCCTCTCTGGGTCTCGTAAGTGTCCTCATCAGCAAATTGAGAGGATTGGAATAAATGATTGAGGTAGACTGGGCATGCAATCCTGGTTTTGCCTACAGATTATCAACAATAACCTCTTTCATTCTCTAAGTGAGCTGTGACGTGATGACGTTAGTTGCTCAATATGATGACATTAGTCGCTCAGTCCTCTCTGACTCTTTGTGACCCCATGGACTGTAACCCTGCAGGCTCCTCTGTTTATGGAATTTTCCAGGCAAGAATACTGGAGTGGGTTGCTGTTTTCTTCTCCAGGTGACCTTCCCAACCCAGGAACTGAACCTGGGTCTCCTGCATTGCAGGCAGATTCCTTACTGTCTGAGCTACCAGGGAAGCCCCAGGTGAGCTGTACTAGGTGATAGATTACAAGATCTGTTTGATTCAGGTCACTGTTTCCATTTTTTTGGATATGATGAACAGTACTGCAATGATGATCCTCTATTCAACAAGTATTTGATACTTCCTTTATTCAACAAATATTTGATAAGCATCTATTCTGTGCCAGGTATGGCTTTATGCTCTGGGGATACTGGAGGAATAGGACAGATAAGATCTCTGTATGGAAAATACATTCTTGTGAGGGAGATAGATAATAAACTAGAAAACAACAACAACAACAAAAATTTTAGATCATTTTGAAGAAAGCAAATGAGAACAATGTGCCAGATGGTGCTAGGAGGTGCTACTTTGTAAAGTGTGGTGGGGGGAGGTCTCTTTGAAGAGGTCACATTAGAGCTGAGACCTGAATGATAGGAAGGAGCCAGTTATACAAACTCCCAAAGAGAATGTGCAGCAAATGCAAAGGCCCTGAGGTAGGAAGAGTTTATGTTTGAAGGACAGAAACAGAGCCAGCTTGGCTAAAGCGTAGCAAGTGGTTGGAAATCAGGTTAGACTGAAGATAAGGGCCAGATCATATAGGGCCAAGGAATTAGAGTTTTATTCTAAGTGCAGAATATCTGGTTGTATTTGAATCACTGAAAAATCATAAAATAAAACTAGCTCTGTGTAGACATGGACTGAGAGCAAAAACCTTCACATATCTGGTTAGTTACAGCACAGAAAACCATAAGTTCACCCCAGGCTGTGTGGCACCCTGGAAAGAAAATGAACATCAGAGTCAGAGTGAATTGTGTTCCAATTCTAGCTCCATTGGTCTATAACCAAAGGAAGTGAAAGTGGGGTCTTGAAGAGATATTTGTATATCCATGTTCATAGCAGCATTATTCACAATAGCCATGAAATGGAAGCAACCCAAATCGATGAGTGGATAAACAAAATGTGGTATATAAATACAATGGAATATTATTCAGACTTAAAAAGGATGGGAATTCTTATACTTGTTACAATATGAGTGAACCTTATGGACATTATGCTAAGCGCAATAAGCCAAAAACAAAAACAAAAAAATGCTTGTATAGCAGATATAATCTAGAAGGAGCCATATGTATAGGGGACTGTGTACCTGGTACATAGTTGGCATTCCGTAGTGGAACAGGTGAATGACCAAAGTGGATGACACATCTAGCCACGAGTCATAAAGCAATCTTCCTGTTCTAAAATATATGTGAGATTTTTTTAATCTGATACCATAATAGTTGCTTCAGCAAGCGAACTAACTGAAAGTCTTGCCAACAGGGTCTCATATTAGCATCTGTATTAGTTTTCTATTGCTAGAATAGCAAACTTCCACAAATATGATGGTTTAAACAACATCAATTTATTACCTTACAGTTTTGTAGGTAAAACTTTTGATACGTGTCTCAGCAGGGTAAAATCAAGGTATCAGCAGGGCTGTGTTCATTACTGGAGGTTCTAGGGAAGGATCTGTTTCCTTGCACACTTGAGTTGTTAGCAGAATTCAATTCCTTGTGGTTATAGGACTGAGATGCTGTTTCTGTGCTCGTTGTTATTGAGGGCCATTCCCAGCTTCTAGAGGCCACTTGCATTCCTTGACTCGTGTCCACTTCATCCATCTTCAAAGTTAGCAACTCTTCTCCTTCCCTCTCATCTCTCTGACCCAGCACAGAAAGGTTCTCCACCTCTAAGTGTTAGTCACTCAGTCATATCTGACTCTTTGTGCGTCTGACTCTGTAGCCCACCAGGCTCCTCTGTCTATGGAATTCTCCAGGCAAGAATACTGGAGTGGGTTGCCATTCCCTTCTCCAGGGGATCTTCCTGACCCAGGGATTGAACCTGGGTCTTCTGCATTGCAGCAGATTATTTACTGTCTGAGCCATCAGGGAAGCCCCTCCACCTTTAAGGACCCAAGTAATTAGATTATTAGGTTCATCCAGATAATGCAGGATAGTCCTCCCATCTCAAGGTCCTTAACTTTAATGCTATTCATGAAATTCCCTTGAAAGGCTGAAAGATTCTGGGGATTGAGTCATGAATATATTTGAAGGGTTATTTTTCTGACTACCACTGCATCCATTATCATTTTGGAAGGATTGGCTTCTCAGAGCAGGTAGTTTTCTCTCAGCAAAGAGCTATGGGAAATGAGGCCAGTGAAAGAGAATTTTGGATAAAGGGAAGAGCCTTAAGGCATTGGCAGTAAATGTGTTGGCAGGCCTGCGAGAGATGTGACAAGAAGAGGATGTTGGCTTCATGGAATCAGGTCCCTAAAAGAAGAAAGAAATACTTACGAGTTCCCGAAAGTTAAACTTATGTGTCTTGCAGTTTCCTTTCTGATTCTGATCTGTTCTGCCAAGGAGAAAGTAATCTTCACCTGCCATGAATAATGATAATATGTTTCCCCATGATTTTAATTAGTTGATTGATGGGTTGTTATTGGTTCATTGCTACCAATATTTGAAGGATGTTTTCTTTGCTGGCTTAGGTGAAGCTTCCAGAAATTATTAGAGCAGGCATGACTTCAGCTCACCCAGCTAGTAGCATTGGCTCTGCATTCTCTTATTGGCTTCTATAGTGGGTTCAGCCATGAATCAGGGACCTGGTGACACAGACCTTTATTTCATTTCTGGATCTTCCTCCCTAAAGAGTCCAGTAAGTTATGTTGCTAAGATGCTGTCTGTTTCTAGCCTTTTTATTTCTGTATCTTTGCCATCCTCTTCTCTCTTCTCTCTTCTTTCCTCTTCTCTCTTCTTTCTAGTTTTGTGATGTTTTAGGGTCAAAATAATGAAAAAGAATAGAAACCAATTCAACTCTGGAAATAATCCCGAGATGTAAGAAGGAATGTGCTCAGTTGTTATGTGGTGGTTTGATACGATATCAAATCCACTTGCTTATGACAAAAATGAAATTGTTTTTAAGAGTGAAGTTGTTTTGGTTGAAGAATGAAATAGTCTTTATAAGAAAGTCATTTTGATATGAAGAAGCTGCATCGAGACATCTCTTGACATCTATGGTTGCCCATAAGCCCTCAGCAGCTCAGCTGCCCAGGGGTGCCTGGGGGCTTTGCAATAATATGAAGAAGCATCTATGGTGAGGGGACATTTAGACTATAAACACTCAGAGTTTCTGAGAGCAATCTGACAGTTTTGGTCTGGGCAAGGCAACCCTTCACTGACCTAAACAGCTAGATATTGGAGCGTTAGGTCCTGTGTGGGTAATGGGGTAAGGACAGGGGAAAAGCAGTGCAGCTCCCTGCATGGGGGATCATTTTGCCTGTCAACACTGCATCTTGATTCCCTAGCAACCTGCTCCAGCAAGAGGGGACTTGCGTTTTGCTGGTAGCTGGGTGTCAGACTCTTCAGTTGGTTAATCTGACTTTCCCAGGAACCAACTCATGAAGAAAGGCACACCTTAACTAAACTGGGACTTTATTCCTTTCATCTCATCTTACATGGAACAAAAGTGTGATTAATATATTATTGGTTTGTGTGTGCTTAGTCACTCAATTGTATCCGACTCTTCATGACCCCATGGACTGTATGTGGCCTGCCAGGCTCCTCTGTCCATGGGGATTCTCCAGGCAAGAATACTGGAGTGGGTTGCCATGCCCTCCTCCAGGGGATCTTCCCAACCCAGAGATAAAACCAGGGTCTCCCACATTACAGGCAGATTCTTTACCAGCTGAGCTACCTTATTTCTTTACTAGTTTATTGAGAGACATTATCCTATGCTATTTGCTTGTGAAATTATTATAATTGCTGCAGTGAACCTGTGTTAAATATTGACACAGACAGTCTCAATCTCTGAGCATAATTTGCCCCCAACAAAACAAAAATTGACTACTCTAATCTCCTCTGTTCTGATAAAAGGAATTTACAGCAAAGACAAATATTTCCTGGTTCTCTTTGGGAGAGTGAGGTGGTAAGAGGCTGAAGCAGCGCTGCCTTGGGGAGTGCGTGCAGTTTGCTGCCCGTTGATGTAACGCAGACTCAGGCCCAAGGGAGGAAATGGCCACTTCTGAGACCACAGTGGTTATAGGTTTCAGGTAAAGCATGGTTGTAATTCTCCCACATGTCATCCTGCAGAGGGATGGGCAGAGTTGGGGTGGAGATTCTTGCCCATGGTTTGCTCCCAGAGAAGGAATGTGTCAGACTTGGACTTTCTAGTTGCTACACAGTGGGAAGCCAGAGTTTCATTGGGTGTTAGTAGAGGTAGAACTCTTGGGAACAGAGGTTGTGACACAGAGGAAACTACCCCCTCTGCCCCTGACCACACCCTAGCTTCTTTCACCCAGTCACACAAGTCTTCGTTCAGACAGAGGCAATTCTGAGCAGGACATTTGGAAAAGGTGTTACAGGGGTTGAAACTGTTGCTGTGGTGTCATCAAGAAGACTCCTTGGGAAACCCAAGGGAAAAAGAGGTAGTGGAGCTGAGAAAAGTTACTAAAGTTTTCTTTGGCTTGAAGTATTGTTTATATTTGAATAATAATAACCAAATTAATGTTAAGAATTATAATATGACTATTGAGCCACACACACGCTCTAAGTTGCTTCAGTCGTGTCCCACTGTTTTTGACCCAATGGACTGTAACCTGCCAGGCTCCTCTGTTCGCGGGATTCTCCAGGCAAGAATACTGGAGTGGATTGCCATGCCCTCCTCCAGGCTGTTGAGCCACAGTTATGTGCTAATCATGGTTTCATATGGTTTATCTTTAGTTATTACATTAACTCTCACTCTGACAGGTAGGCATTATCTATATTATACAGATATTGAAGTTGAGAAAGAGAGAACATGTATGGTGGGGCTGAGATTCAAGTTCAGGTTCATTGATTTTAAAGTTTATTTTCTTTTTCTTTCCTTTTCCTTCCTTCCTCTTTTATTTCCTCTTTGCCATGCTTGCTTCATGGGCTTCTCAGGTGGCTCAGCAGGTAAAGAATCTGTCTGCAATGCAGGAGACCCCAGTTCAATTCCTGGGTCAGGAAGTTCCCCTGGAGAAGGGATAGGCTACCCACTCCAGTATTCTTGGGCTTCCCTGATGGCTCAGATGGTAAAGAATCTGCCCGCAATCCAGGAGACCTGGGTTTGATCCCTGGGTTGGAAAGATCTTCTGGAGGAGGGCATGGCAGCCCACTCCAGTATTTTTGCCTGGAGAATCCCCATGGACAGAGGAGCCTGGCGGGCTACAGTCCATGGGGTCACAAAGAGTGGGACATGACTGAGTGATTAAGAAACTCCGAAAGTTTACGTACAAAAACTAATAACAGTTTTGCATGTGGGAGGAAAGAGGGGTGGAAGATGGGAAGGAAGATATTAAATGTATTCCTTAAAGACTTTTTGAGTAATGTGGATGGACTATGTTACTTACTTGAAAAAATTAAGTTAGAAAGTTAGAGTGGTGTCATGTAGTCCATGTCATTCTGCAACTAACCTTTTCCAGTTTGGTTTATGTTTTTGAGGTCTATTCACGTGGTCATGATCTTAATCTTTCCATTAGTTATGCTGCCTTGAACTGTAGAATCTTACAACTGGAAACACTCCTGGGGATTACCCAGCTCTCAACTTTCACATTACAAGAAAGATAACTGAAGGTTCAGAAATGGAAAGTAATTTGTCTGGCAGCTGAATGGCAGAATTGGGGTTGGCCTTAGATCTTCCCACCTTGACAGGAGTTTGGGACTGCTTTCTATTCCAACGCCCAGAGCCAAAACCATCTCCCGATTCTTACCAGGAGTTTAGAAACTTTATGTGTTATCCTTTCCAAGGAACATCTGTCTTGAAGAAACAAAACAAACGTAAGCAACAACATTCAACAACAAACTATTATTAGTTTCTGTATGTAAACTTTCAGAGTTTCTTTATGCACATATAGAAAACAATGGATAACTAGGCTCATTTTCCCCTCTGCTGCACAAAATGTAGTATACTTACACATTCTTCTGCACTTTTTTTGTTTTTGCTTAATATGTGTTGAAGAAATTCCCATATTAGCATAGAGAGTGTCTTTATCCAGTAGGGGTCATTCTGATCTCAGAAGTCAGAGGGAGATGCTTTGAGGTGAGGGGAATGGTTGGCGGGAACGCCAACATGGTGGTGTTGGCCACCAGGGATGGAATAAACTTTCTAGTATCTCCTCTCCCATTTTCTCTTCTAAAATAAATACATAGGAAAAGAAAAGGCAGATATAAATAAAAAGCAACTAGATCATCACTCACTCACCTAGAAGATAGGTTCTACCTTCAGTTCAGGAAGGAACTAATTAGTGATTTGAGTTGGTGATGGTATTTTTTTTTTTAATTTTCATTTATTTTTGGCTGTGCATCACTGCTGTGTGGGCTTTTCTCTGGTGATGGTGAGTAGGGGTACTCTCTAGTTGTGGTGTGAAGGCTTCTCATTGTGGTGGCTTCTCTTGTTTCGGAGCACTGGCTCTAGGGTGCACAGGCTTCAGTAGTTGTGGCTTCCGGCCTTTAGAGCGCAATAGTTGTGGCATGTGGGCTTCTTTGTTTCCTGGCATGTGGAATCTTCCCAGTCCAGGGATGGAACCCCGTGTCACCTGCATCGGCAGGCGGATTCTTTACCACTGATCCACCTGGGAAGCCCTGATAATGGTATTGTTGCAGATATTGTTAAGGTAACAATGCTATCAGACATTTTGTTGCCAGAGAGACAGTCACAGCACTAATTAGCCCCTTGCCCTGCTCCTCCACAGTGAAAGAGACCACTGCTGGTTAAGTTCTCTGGTTCCTTCCTCTGCCATCAGGCAGGACCCCATTAACCATCCTGACAGGTGAGGACCTTTTAGCATTTATCTTGATAAATGACCCTAGATCTTCTGGAGTTCTTATAGTCATGCACTGTGTCAGAACTGGTGAGGATACAAAACCCTATAGGATTTATGTACTTTCACTTCAAATTAAATGGCATGGATAGGTATTTCCCAAAATTTTATAGCAAAATATTTGTAACAGTGGAGGAGCAGCAATAATGTGAATCTGCCCTTCTCAAGCTTTGGTCACATTTGGGATTTTACATAATATTTCATGCATATGCTGGAATCCACTTCTTAATATAAATATGTTTTGCTTTAATGTCCACATTTACATTCTACTATCCAGTTTTTCTCCCTAGTCTTCTAGTAAAGTCTGTGCTTCAAGAAGATACCCTGTGTTGATCCAGTGACTTTATTGGATATCTTATCTGTAGAACCCATTCTGGATCTTTGTGTACTCATGTTTGAGAAGCACAGATTAGCCAGGAGTTGGCAAACTCGTTTTTGTAAAGGGCCAGACAGTAAACTTTCAGGCTTTGTGGGCCATACTGTTTCTGTTCAGTTTAGGACTTCCCTGGTAAAGAATCCGCCTGCAATGCAGGAGACCCCAGTTCGATTCCTGGAAGATCTGCTGGAGAAGGGATAGGCTACCCACTCCAGTACAGTTCAGTTCAGTCGCTCAGTCGTGTCCAACTCTTTGCGACCCCATGGACTCAAGCATGCCAGGCTTCCCAGTCCATTACCAACTTCTGGAGCTTGTTCAAACTTATGTCCATCGAGTCGGTGATGGCATCCAACCATTTCATCCTCTGTCGTCCCCTTCTCCTCCTGCCTTCAATCTTTCCCAGCATCAGGGTCTTTTCCAGTGAGTCAGTTCTTCACATCAGGTGGCCAAAGTATTAGAATTTGAGCTTGAGCTTCAGCATCAGTCCTTCCAGTGAATGTTCAGGACTGATCTCCTTTAGGATAGACTGGTTTAATCTCCTTGCAGTCCAAGGGACTCTCAAGAGTCTTCTCCAACATCGCAGTTCAAAAGCATCAATTCTTCAGTGCTCAGCTTTCTTTATGGTCCAACTTTCACATCCATACATGACTATTGGAAAAACCATAGCTTTGACTAGATGGGACTTTGTTGGCAAAGTAATGTCTCTGCTTTTTAATATGCTGTCTAGGTTGGTCATAGCTTTTCTTCCAAGGAGCAAGCGTCTTTTAATTTCACGGCTGCAGTTAACATCTGCAATGATCTTGGAGCCTAAGAAAATAAAGTCAGTCACTGTTTCCATTGTTTCCCCATCTATCTGCCATGAAGTGATGGGACTGAATGCCATGATCTTAGTTTTTTGAATGTTGAGTTTTAAGCCAGCTTTTTCACTCTCCTCTTTCACTTTCATCAAGAGGCTCTTTAGTTCCTCCTCACTTTCTGTCATAAGGGTGATGTCATCTGCATATCTGAGGTTATTGATATTTCTCCCAGAAATCTTGATTCCAGCTTGTGCTTCATCCAGCCCGGCATTTCACGTGCTGTACTCATAGAAATTAAATAAGCAAGGTGACAATATATGGCCTTGACGTACTGCTTTCCCAATTTGGAACCAGTCCATTTTTTCCATGTCCGGTTCTGTTGCTTCTAACTGTTGCTTCTTATCTGCATACAGGTTTCTCAGGAGGAAGGTAAGGTGGTCTGGTATTCCCATCTCTTTAAGAATTTTCCACAGTTTGTTGTGATCCACACAGTCAAAGGCTATAGCATAGTCAATAAAGCAGAAGTAGATATTTTTCTGGAATTCTTTTGCTTTTTCTATGATCCAACCGATGTTGGCAATTTGATCTCTTGTTCCTCTGCTTTTTCTAAATCCAGTTGTAACTGTTTCTAACTACTCAATCTTGTCTTGTAGTGTAGCAGGAGCAGCCATAAACAACATGCAAATGAATTGCATGGCTGTGTTCCAATAAAACTTTATTTATAAAACAAACAGATTTGACCTGGATTTGGTCTGCAGGCTGCTGTTTACCAACTCCTGGATTAGACAATAAATGCCCAATTGTTTATAAAAGGATAATATTTTCAGTTGGGACAAATAAGGAAGAAGAGTGGAAGTAGAAATTCCATTGATCATTGAGGCTTACACAGTATTTCAGAGAGCAGAGAGGACATGACAGAATTACTAATAGAGGGGCAGTACAAACAAAAGCGAGTAATTTTAGGTTTATGTGTAGGTGGGGCTTCCCAGATGGCACTAGTGATAAAGAACTTGCCTACCAATGCAGGAGATATAAGAGACATGGATTTGATCCCTGGGTTGGGAAGATCCCCTGGAGGAGGGCATGGCAACCCACTCCAGTATTCTTGCCAGAAGAATTCCATGGACAGAGGAGCCTGAGAGGCTACAGTCCATTGGGTCACAAAGAGTTGGATATGCCTGAAGGGACTTAGCAGGCACATGTACACAGGTAGGGGACAGGAAGGATAGTAAGCACAGCAATTTGGCTTAGGCAAGGAACTCATGTCTAAGAGAAGCATTCTAAAATGTCAGGGTTCGGGGTTCCCTGGTGGCCCAGAGGTTAAGAATATGCCTGCCAATGCAGGGGACATGGGTCCAGGAAGATCTCACATGCTGCAGAGCAACTAGGCCTGTGCACCACAACTAGTGAGCCCATGTGCCACGACCACTGAAGCCAGCAAGCTCTAGAACCTGTGCTCTACAACAAGAGAAGCCACCATGGAGAGACGTCCATGCATTGAAGCTAGAGAGTAGCCCCTGCTCTCTGTAACCAGAGAAAGCCCTCATGTAGCAACAAAGACCCAGCACAGCCTATCTATATCTATATCTATCTATCTATCTCTATGTCTCCATATCTCTATCTATCTATATATATCTATCAGGGATGAAAGGGACTTTGCTGATTATTTGCTTCTCGTTGTATTTCCCATTTTTGCAGAAATTGAGGTCAAAAGAGACTTGACAGATCTGGAAAGAGGCTAAAGAGTGGTGTGCCTTCAATACTAAGTTAAGGGATCTCTGTTGTGCTGCATACCAGGCAGTGATGTTTTAGCATTTCATCATCTGAATGCTTATTCATTAATCAACTTCCTACATACCTCATGACCAGATGTCCCAAGAGAATTTCCTCTGGGATGGAGTTACTTCTCATCTACTTTATAACATTGTGAAATAGCCCAGTAGAGATAGTGACAAGACACATCTGGAGCAATCACCTGGACAAGTGCCAAGGTGCAGAAACTAGCTTCTCCTCTTGCCATCAACTTGCTGTGCAAGCCTGGACCAAACCTTGAGCTCTCCTGTGGCTTTCCCCTTGGTTAAACAAGAAGCACTCATCCTTGTCTCTCCATCAGAACTGGTGGCCTGTTCTTCTCCCACTTCTCTGCCCCCTTCTCCCGCCACCAACCTTGAAGTCATCAATGGCCAGGGGACCCTGGAGGGGGAGGCACCACTACCTTGTTTGACCCAGATTTTATATTTATTCACTAATTTGTTCCTACTAATTATTGAGTACTTTCCATGCCTTGGATGCTGAGGATAACCAATGAATGAGATAAGCAGGCTTCTACCTTCACAGAGCTCACATTCTAGTGGTATGAGGTGGTAGGGAACACAAGCAGTGTACAAGTCAACAAATAAAAGAATTTCAGCTGGAGATTACTGCTGTAAGTGAAACTGAACAGGTATTGTGATAGTGACTGCTGCTGCTGCTAAGTCGGTTCAGTCGTGTCCGACTCTGTGCGACCCCATAAATGGCAGCCCGCCAGGTTCCCCCATCCCTGGGATTCTCCAGACAAGAGTACTGGAGTGGGTTGCCATTTCCTTCTCCAGTGCATGAAAGGGAAAAGTGAAAGTGAAGTCGCTCAGTCGTGTCTGACTCTTAGTGACCCCATGGACTGTAGCCTACCAGACTCCTCCGTCCATGGAATTTTCCAGGCAAGAGTACTGGAGTGGGGTGTCATTGCCTTCTCCAGTGACTAGAGGGGCTCTTTTGAGTGGTCTATCAAGGGAAGACCTCTTTGAGGAAAGATCTGAAAGTTGAGAAGAGCCAACAATGGAGTCTCCTAGGCCAAGAGAAGAGCAAAGGGGAAAGGCCATGAGTGTGTGGGGTTCACGGAACGGAAAGTAGGTCTGTGTGTCTGCAGGGTAGTGGGTGAAGGGAAGATGGATTATAGACAAAAATGAAGAGATTGGCAGCATGAAATTGATGAGTTTTCATCTGGTTGATCTAGTGACTCAATCTGGTTTATCTTTTTAAAAGAACATTCAGACTGTTACCTGGAGAATGACTTAGAGGGATTGAGAGTAGAAGTAAGATAAAGGCTTGTCCAGGTAGGAAATAATGGTGGTCTAGATCAGATGGTAGCAGAGGAGACTTAGAGAAGTTACTGGATTCAGGATATATTTTGGAAGGAGAAGAAACAGGATCCATTGAATGATTGGATGTGGGGGATTGGGGAGATGCTTTATTGATGAAGGGAAAATGGAAATCAGGGATGACCACTCAGATTGGGACTGGAACAACCAGCAAGTTGTGGTATCTTTTATGTTGCTTGTTGAGACTGCACTGCTGGAAGACAAATAGTTTTGGGTGGGGAGTGTGGTCAGTCAATTGGTCCAACCTGGGTGTGCTGAGACGAAGATGACTGTGAGATCTCTGGGTGGGGACATGCAATTGGCAGCTAAAGATGTATTTTTTGTATGTTTCCAGTCTTAAGAGATTAGCATTTTTCCTAACATCCAAGCAACAAGCCTGTGAGACTTGATTTGCTGGACCACACATTTTACATCTCCTCCTTGGAATGTCTGGGACTCTTTAAAGATCTGTGAATTCCATGGATTCATCCTAGATTCTGCATTTTGCCTCTAGCAGACATCCTAATCCCATCTCTGCTCAACCCTTTGCCACCACATTACTTTTCTCCTCCTCCTGCTTGGTCCTAGTGTGAATGTTCAAGGGAGCTGATACATATTGTCAAATAGCTCTTCTCAGTTCCATTCCCATCAACAGCAAAGCCATGTCTATTTCCCCACATTCTCACTAATACTGGGCAGTATTATTTTCCAATTTGATGGAGATAGATGGTGACACGTTTCAGTTTGTATTGCAAAGATGTGCTTTTAGAGCATAAAGAACTCTCTCCGTGTAAATTGCAATACACAGACTCATTCAAGAGTTCACAGTCACAATTAATTATTCAGAAATTTCAGGGCAATTTCAAATAGTAATGGTGGTTAATACTTGTTGAAATCCCTCAGTGTGCCAGACACTGCAGTTGTGATGCCTCTTTAATTCCCACAGCATCCCAAATGTGAAAACTGAGTCCAAGGGAAATTAACTTATCCAAATGGCATAGTTGGGATTCATACCCCAGGTCAGGAAGAGTGTCCCTAACCAGTGCCTGCCTACCTTCTGCTGTCAGGACTGCTTCTCACCCAGGATGACAGCACTAATTGAACTTCTTTTGGAAATCCTTGTCACTTCTTAGCCTCCCGTTCTAAACTTCCTGTTTTCTTTTTCCAGGTTTCTAGATCCTTTGGGAGGTTTACTTCTCACTGACATTTGATTGTTATAACTCTGTGATCAGCAAAAACATCCAATTCTACAGAGTTCTATGGAAACAAAATGGGACTGAATAATCTATAATAACTAGAATTAAATAGAATTGGGCCAAATGATGTTAAGCATTGTTAAAGAGGATTTGAGAGTACACAATTGGAGATAAATTTGTGTTTGATACCCTGCAAACCAGGGCTCCTTAGCAAACTGAGTGTAATTTGAGACACTGAGTATCAAGCTTTTAAAGATTCAATTCTGGTAGCCAAATTGCCCTTCCAGGTATACTGGACTGTCCCCAGTTGCTTGAATATGCTCACTTCACATGATGATGTTCTTTCAGGCCTGGAGAGGTGCAATCTTGATTCATTGGCCATCAGAGGTAATGCTGCAGGGGAAAGAAGAGGGGGCTGTCAACAGAAGGAATTGCGGCCTCGGTAATGTGTGTGGAGGTGAGAGAGAGAGCATGATTGCCCCAATGTCCTCTTGGGGGTGGTGAAAGTTTATGAAGTGAGTGTGTATGGATATCAGACTTTTTAAACCCACATTTATTGCCAGATCCTTCCCTTCTGACTCTGAGTCACTGTTCCAATCACTTGCTTCTCAGAGCAACCTGGGAGTCCGAACTTACGAGGTCTAGGATGTAACCCTAATTCTTCTCACTTAAGGCATAGCTGTCCAGAATGAGGTAGGGAGAGAAAGTAATATCATGACTGATAAGAAACAGAGAATTTAAAAGATGGGCTATTTGAAAACTAAAACTGCCTTGAATCGTAATATAGTCTTTGACTTAGAAACAAGAAGAGGAAGATAGGCTGAGAGGGGAGGTTAGTTTTTAGCAACTGTTTTTTTTTAAAACTGACAACAAGGGAAGAGAGACCAGAACCACAGACAAATTAAACATTTTGTACTTCAGTATCATTTGATCTTTAAAAAACTCCCTAATCTTAGAGGGGGTTGTCCCTGGATAAGGGGTTCTGTTCTGAACTGAACAAACATGGGTGAAGTATAAGGTCCCTTCCCCAAATCACTCCTCCTCAGTATCCCATGATGCTGGAAATCCCCGGGGTTAACTTTTCTTTCCTTTTGGCTACAATTAGGAAGCTCCTTTAATGCATTTCACTACTGTGTCTCAGTTTACAGATGAGCTCATGGAGGCTGGGAGAAACTAAATAATTAGTGCAAGTTCGCACAACTAGTGACCCACACAACCCAGGATTAGAACCTGGATTTGTTTGATTCCAAACTCTTATCACACTGGTGGCTCCAGTATACACTCTCTTAGGATTGGGTACCTTCTCTGTCAATTTTGTCATGTGGTTCACTAAACAAGTAGCCAAGAGCTCAGACTGTGATGGGCTGTGGGGTCAGGAGAGTTTGGGTTAGAGTCTTGACTCCATCACTGATTGATCAGCTGTGTGACTCTGGAAACTTAACCTCAGTCTACTCAGAAGGAGGCTAGGATGTGAGGATGAAGTTCAGCAAAGCATATGGTAAGCATTTTACAAGATTATTTTGTTTTTTAAAAGCTATATATTGACTAGCTATGAGCAACCAAAGACACAACTGAAGAACAGACAATGATCAGAACAATAGCTAACACTTACTGAGCACCCAGGATGGATTAGACACTGTACTAAGTCTTCTCCATGTGTTATCTTCATTCATTTTCCTAACAATTCAGTGAGGTCTGTACGATTAACAACCTCGGTGCACAAAGAAGCAGCACATCCAGCTGCAAGTAGAGGAGCCAGGACTTGAACCTCAGTGGATGGACCTGAGAGCTTATGCTCACCACCAGGAGGAAAGCTTGTGCTCACCACCAAGAAGGAAGCTTGCATGGGCCTTCTTGGGAAGTTGGAAGGAGGCAGTGATGCTTAGGGAGGGTGAACAGGGAGCTTTGGTCCTGGGAGCAGCACATGGGCTTTGGGCATTGCAGGGTGGGGAAGAAGGTGATGAGAACAAGGGTAAGATCAGCAAATGAAAAGTTGGGTGTTTGAAGCAGGTGATGTTGAGGTAAAGTGACTAAAGCTGAATTCTCAAAGTGAATCTGTTGGATCTTCTCTTTCCTTAGAGATGGTCGAGGCTGGTGGTCTTTAATACTGTACCCTCTGGTCCCTTAGGGTCCCGCAAGAGGTGGGTGGATGGAAGTAATGGGGTAAAGCCTTAGCTAATGGATCTTCAAAACCCTCTTTCTTACTTCAGCCATAGGAATTCCACTTTTTTACCTTTTTTTTTTGAGGTACAACTTACATGACATAAGGTATAGGAATTTCAATGATAAAGCTTGACGAGTTTTTATATATGTATACGTCTGTGTAGCCGCTACTCATATCAAGGTAAAGAACACTTTTTGTATCCCTGGGCAGGCTCTATGCTGTCCTTCCCAGTCAGAACAACAACATCCTCCCCACAGGTAACCACCATTCTGATTTTGCCCATTTTGAGCATTTATATAAATTAAATTACAAAGTTTATGCTCTTTCGTGTCTGGCTTCTTTCACTCAAAATTACATCTGAGAGATTTATCCATGTGTTTGCAGGCAGCAGTAGCCTGTCCTTTAGCATGGCTGTGTAGAATTCTGTTGTGTGATTACATCACATTTTATTGATCTTTTTCACTCTTGATGAAACTTTGGGTTGTTTCCAGGTTTTGGTATTATGAACATAGCTGCCATGAACATTCAGCACAAGTCTTGTGGTGGACTGCAGTTGTTCAGTCGTGTCCAACTCTTTGTGACCCCATGGACTGCAGCATGCCAGGCTTTCCTGTCCTTCACTATCTCCCGGAATTTGCTCAAACTCATGTCCATTGAGTTGATGATGCCATCCAGTCATCTCATCCTCTGTTGCCCCCTTCTTCTCTTGCCCTCAGTCTTTCCCAACATCAGGGTCTTTTCCAATGAAACAGCTCTTTGCTTCAGGTGGCCAAAGTAGTGGAGTTTCAGCTTCAGCTTCAGCATCAGTCCTTTCAATGAATATTCAGGGTTGATTTCCTTTAGGATTGACTGGTTTGATCTTTGTGGTGGACAGATGAATGCATTTGTGTCGAGTGTATATTCATGAATGAAACATAGTGTGGCTGCATGCTTAGCTCTGGTGGGTAGAGCAGCTTTGCTTTTGAACAGATGTTTCATGGAATGAGAATCTTGATAAGGTTTCACTTGGGGAAAGGGTGTGGTTGCTTAAAAAAAAATTTTTTTTTTTTAAAGTTTAAACTCCCCCAGTGGAATCCTCTGCATTTGTAGATGCAAAGATTGAATCTCAGAGAGGAAAGTGATTTGCTCCAACTCAAACTGCGGCAAAGCCACATCTAGAACCTGATTACTAGACTGAAAATTTCAGAGGACTTTTGTGCTCTCTCAAATGGGAGCTAAATATCACTTCATCTAGTTGCTGGTCAGATGTGGAAAGGACACCACAATTGAAGTCAGAAGCCCTGGGTTTAAACTAATACTGTCACTAACCAGTGTGTGACACAGGGCAGGGCACCTACTGCTGGGCGCCTCAGTTTCCCCCGCTGGGAAGTGGATACCCCTGTTTGACAGCATTGCTGGATTAAAGGAGATCATGATTCGGAGACACTTTACAGGGTGAGAAACCTCACTGGTGTCATTATCGTCAAAATATGTTCCAGGGGGATGCTTTGGTAAGCATGCTGTTTTCTTGCAATAGTAATGCCTATAGTAATTCATTGCCTTGCATTTTATTTTTCAGCCTGATTCATTAGTTTTTAATGAGAGCTTTTCTGCTTTCATTAAAAAGCTAGTGTGGCAGGTAGAATTTTCCAAAGATAGCCATAGCAATGTATATCCTATTGTACATGCTGCTCTTTGGCGGGATATTTTTGTAATGTGACACATCTCCATTGAAGTTGGGTTGGGGTGGAGGGAGGGTCAGTATTCTGTCTCCTCAAACCTGGGTAGACTTTGGTGACTATCTTGACTAACTTAACTTGGCACAAATGATGATGTGTAAGGATGAAAAGTCTACATTTTGGGGTATTTCCTAGAGAGAACAGAAACATCCTGGGAGGAGATACTACAGTATTTTTTTTTTTTCTGATTTCACTTTGTAGTTCTTTTCATTTCTCAAGTTTCATTATTTAAACTTTCCATCAAAAGGAAAAAATATATCTAGCTAATACCCCTTGGATTAAACCTGAGATTAGACCTGGGTGCTTCATACATTCCAACTCAAGTGGGGTTTTAGTTCTTAGTGAAGAGCCAAGTGCCTCCAGGAGAAAGGCCTGCAGGCCAGATCCTCCTCTGAGGGCTCAGAGGGGATGGGAGTGTGAGTGAGGGTGCATCTGGGCTGATGATAGCTCCCTTGAGCCCAAGAGGCCAATGGACTCCTGGTCCCCTGAGCCTAAAGGCAGGGTGACACTGACCAGTGTGGGTGGCTGAGAATTGCACAGACATTGAATTTTTCCCTCTTGATTTTCCCCTGAGAGCTCTAGGTTTCTGCAAAATATGGTCCTTTTGTCAAGAAGGTCTTTATTGCAAATTTAAAAATAATAAGTTCCTCACATATGTAAATTGCTCCCATATTGAAAAGCAGGTTCTCATGTGTTACTTATTTGATTTTTCCAATAGCCCTGTAGAAAACCAGAGGCTGAATCATCATCTTCATCTTAATTTTCTGTTTAAAGGAATTGACAAGTTAAGGGCTTTGCCCAAGATCCTACGGCTAGCAGGCAGAAACACTGATGAAAGAACCAGGTCTTCTGGCTTCTAGGCTGTTTTCCTTTACTGCCTTACAGACTCTGTATATGGAGGAGTGTGGGGACACCATAGCAGATTGATAGAGCTATCTTGAGGGAGTTAAATTATCCTTTCACCCTTTCTTCAGGTCCCAGGAGCCAGAACAGGCCTGACACACAATAGTCTCTCAGTACATAGTTGTTGGATAATTGAATGAATGAATCAATGAATACATGAATAACCAAATCCAATCCTCCCCTGCATCTGTTCATCTATTCCCTGTAAACATAGATTAGACCTCACTTTTTTTAATTTATTTTTTTATTCAAGGATAATTGCTTTACAGAATTTTGTTGTTTTCTGTCAAATCTCAACATGAATCAGCCATAGGTATACATATATCCCCTCCCTTTCAAACCTTGCGCCCACCTCCCTCCCCATCCCACCCTCTAGGTTGATACAGGGCCCCTGTTTGAGTTTTCTGAACCAAACAGCAAATTCCCATTGGCTATCTATTGCACATATGGTAATGTAAGTTTACATGTTATTCTTTCCATACATCTCACCCTCTCCTCCCCTCTCTTCATGTCCTTAAGTCTATTCTCTATGTCTGTTTCCCCATCACTGCCCTGTAAATAAATTCTTCAGTACCATTTTTCTAGATTCTGTATATGTGCATTAGAATATGATATTTATCTTTCTCTTTCTGACTCACTTCACTCTGTATAATAGGTTCTAGGTTCATCCAGCTCATCAGGACTGACTCAAAATGCATTCCTTTTTATGGCTGAGTAATATTCCATTGTGTATATGTACCACAACTTCTTTATTCATTCATCTGTTGATGGACATCTAGGTTGCTTCCATTTCTAGCTATTGTAAATAGTGCTGCAATGAACAATGGGATACATGTGTCTTTTTCAATTTTGGTTTCCTCAGGGCTTATACCTAGGATTGGGATTGCTGGGTCATAGAGTGGTTTTATTCCTAGTTTTTTAAGGAATCTGCAAACCGTCTTCCATAGTGGCTGTATCAGCTTACATTCCCACCAACAGTGCAAGAGCTTTCCATTTTCTCCATGCTCTCTCCAGCATCTGTTGTTTGTAGACTTTTTGATGATGGGTGTGAGGTGATATCTCATTGTGATTTTGATTTGCATTTCTCTAATAATGAGTGATGTTGAGCATCTTTTCATGTGGCTGTTAGCCATCTGTATGTCTTCTTTGGAGAAATGTCTGTTTAGGTCTTTTCCCCACTTTTTGATTGGACTGTTTGTTTTTCTGGCATAGAGTTATATGAGCTGCTTGGATATTTTGGAAATTAATCCTTTGCCAGTTGTTTCATTTGTTGTTATTTTCTTGGACCTCACTTTAACTTGCTTTGTCTCTCTGGACAGTCCCTTAATTTCTGTGAGGCTTATAGAGAGTTGGATGCTGCTTTGTGTCAGGAAATTGAGAGGCTTGATGTGCACTGGAATTTGGAGAATTAAAACAGAGTCTTTCCAACCACAATGGCAATAACCACTTACTGAAAGCAAATTATTGAATGCAAAAAAGCATACCTGGCATCTTTCTTAGCACGTATGTGGAGTGAGTCATTTAATTCTAACAATCCTATGACATCGTCCCACCATCAACTCCATTCAACAGATGGGGTAAATTAAACCTTACACAGGATACGCCTGGCCCCCAGGATTACTCAGCCATAATTATACCCAGGTCTGTCTGATAAGACACTGATAATAACATACAGCTTAGGGAGGAGGGGACTGGTGTCCCCCTAACCCAAACAAGAGCGATCCTGACCCAGGTCCCTTCTGTTCTGAGGCCCAAGAGCAACCCCAGACAGCAAATGTCCCAGCTCTCAGGGTTCTGGAGAACCTATCTTCTGTGTGAAGTACCACAAACCATCTGGCATGTACTGTCTGTGCATCCAGCCATGTCCTGTCTGTGCATCTTCTGTATCAGATGACGGCCACCCATTGACTGGCTCACCTTTGTGCCTGCGATGTGGCAAAGACCATCTTGGGCAGGGAACCACCTTCAGCATGCCGTCTGATGAGGCATCCCTTTCTGTCCCGCTGGACTTTGTCTTCAAAAGATTTCTGGAGAGCAGGAACTCACAGAGAGGCCCGGAATCACACATCCTGGCACCACTGTGGGAGACTTCCATATGTCTGTGTTAGTCCATTGTCCTTTCAGAAATTGTGACTGCCTGTCTGTCTTCCCTGCAGGAAGACTGGTCCTAGGCAGGTCCCAGCTGCTTCTCTTTCAGGAGTCAGTTCAAGACTGGTTGTAAAGCATTCTGAAAAACAAGGAAGACTTCAATGAATTCTCTTTGTTATGGAAGGAATGATGGGTTATATCTATCTTGGGACCTCCCTTCCACCCAGGCTCCTCACCAGTCAGTTCCCTGAGGGCTACAGGAAGTGGGTGGAAATAAAGGCAAGGGTGGGCACTTTCTTAGTGTCAGCCTCTGTCCAAGGCTCTTTACCTATGTTAACACCTTTAGTTCCTACAGTGTGTCATTGAAGGAAGAACAGTTGTTACCCCTCTTTGCAGGTGAGACAAAGGAGAGATTAAGTAACTTGTTCAAAGGTCAGCCAGAGCGGAAGAAGTGGGATTCAAACTCCAGAGCCCATCCTAACTGCTGTCCTCTGCTGCTTCCCCATTTTCAGTATTATGTTTATTATTTTTGCAACACAGCTCCTATTATTATTTCTCATTTTGTAGATGAAGAAACCGAGGTTCAAATAGGGTTCAGAGTTCAAATAGGGCTCAGAGTTCAAATAGGCCCCAGGTCAAACAGCCAGCGAGTGGCAGAGCTGGGATTTGAACTCACATCTTTCAGACTCTGCAGTCTGAACCTGCAGCCTCCCAGGAAGGAGATGGAGTGAGAAAAGATGATATAAGGTAAGTATAGGGTCCTGGTTGGGGAGCCATCACCAGAGTGCCTGTGTTCCCCAGCCTGTGATGTTTGGCTCTAGTTTCTTCAAAAGGATGAGTTTTATTTTCGTAGTTTGGAAATCCCACAGTAGGACATAAACATCATGAGCAATGGCTCTGCCCCAGCCACACCCACCTCCTCTCTTGGCCAAGACTGCTTCCAGGATGTTACAGCAAAATCTTGCCTCAGAGTTGGAGCCTGCAAAAGTCAGGGCTCCCCTCTGGGTCTGGGGAATAGGTGTTTCAGGAAGTGGTTTCATTGTGAGTGGAGAAAACAGCTGTCCAAACACTATCTTACATCACGTTTCAAAACCTTGCTCCAAGGGGACAGTATCAGTGCCATCCCTGATGGGTGACAGACACCAATGATGGAGCTGGAATTGTTGCTCAGTGGTCACCATAGGCTGGGGAAGAACCAAGAGACTGGCATATAATGAATTAGGCATTGCCTGGTTTCCTGACCAGCATCAGCAACAACTGATGCCCAACTTGCAGAGCTGGCCTCGAGGAAATATGAGGAACATTGTGACAATAGCTCATTTATGGGGAAAGGCTAACAGTTTTGCCAAGAGAACTCACTGGTCATAGCAAACGTCCTCTTCCAACAACACAAGAGAAGACTCAACACATGGACATCACCAGATGGTCAATACAGAAATCAGATTGATTATATTCTTTGCAGCCAAAGATGGAGAAGCTCTATACAGTCAGCAAAAACAAGACTGGGAGCTGACTGTGGCTCAGGTCATGAACTCCTTATTGCCAAATTCAGACTTAAACTGAAGAAAGTAGGGAAAACCACAAGACCATACAGATATGACCTAAATCAAATCCCTTATGATTATACAGTGGAAGTGACAAATAGATTCAAGGGATTAGATCTGATAGACAGAGTGCCTGAAGAACTATGAATGGAGGTTTGTGACATTGTATGAAGCAGGGATCAAGACCATCTCCAAGAAAAAGAAATGCAAAAAGGCAAAGTGGTTGTCTGAGGAGGACTTACAAATAGCTGAGAAAAGAAGAGAAGCAAAAGGCAAAGGAGAAAAGAAAAGTATACCCATTTGAATGCAGAGCTCCAAAGAATGGCAAGGAGAGATATGAAAGCCTTCCTCAGTGATCAATGCAAAGAAATAGAAGTAAACAATAGAATGAGAAAGACTAGAGATCTCTTCAAGAAAATTAGAGATACCAAGGGAACATTTCATGCAAGATGGGCACAATAACGGACAGAAATGATATGTACCTAACAGAAGCAGAAGATATTAAGAAGAGGTGGCAAGAATCCACAGAAGAACTGTACAAAACAGATCTTCATGAACCGGATAACCACAATGGTATGACCACTCATTTAGAGCCAGACATCCTGGATTGAAAAGAAAAGTGGACCTTAGGAAACATCACTACGAACAAAGCTAGTGGAGATGATGGAATTCCAATAGAGCTATTTCAAATCCTAAAAGATGATGCTGTGAAAGTGCTTCATTCAATATGCCAGCAAATTTGGAAAACTCAGCAGTGGCCACAGGACTGGAAAAGGTCAGTTTTCATTCCAATCCCAAAAGAAAGGCAATGCCAAAGAATATTCAAACTACCGCACAATTGCACTCATCTCACATGCTAACAAAGTAATGCTCAAAATCCTCCAAGCCAGGCTTTAACAGTATGTGAACTTCCAGATGTTCAAGCTGGATTTAGAAAAGGCACAGGAACCAGAGATCAAATTGCCAACATCCAGTGGATCATAGAAAAGACAAGAGAATTCCAAAAAAAATCTACTTCTGCTTTATTGATTTCATTTTCTTCAAATATACACATAGGAGTGGAATTGCTGAGTCATATGGTGGTTCTTTCTAATTATACATTCTTGGTGTGAATCTTGGTTTAATGCGTCACTTTACCACCAGACTCTAAATGCACGAGGGCAGGGCCAGCCTGCTTTGCTCACCAATGTTTGCCTTGTGTCGAGCCCAGGACCTGGCACATAGTAAGAGTACAACACAATTGTTGATTGAGTGAATGAGTGGTTGTTTAATGAAGTGAATAAATAAGCAAATGGTTTTCCTTTTGCAGAGCAATACACGTGTTTCTGAAAGGTTGTTTGAAAGGCAAATATAATACCAAATCTTACTCCATCTACTTGAATTATAATACTAAGGAGGGGGAATAAATCTTGCCCTTGACATGTAATAAAGTCATATTTTAAAATCTGGACTGTCTCTTCCTCTCACTTATTTTTTAAAATGGTAATTTCCTGATAGGACATAAATAATGGCACTTAAAATAGGTTCCCGACTTGGCTCCACTGATATCTAGCTGCTGATCATAGACAAAGGTAAACTCCACCTGTCAATATCTACCGGTATGGTTCTTGGGAGGCTCTGAGTTGGTGGTGTGAAAGCCCTTTGAAAGCAAGGTCTCATTTATTATCCACTCTTCTCAACCTTGTTAATAACAAAGAGGAACAGGCTGTGTGCCAGACATAGCTGAGTCGATTTGCAGGGTTGGATGATTGAGGGTGCAGAGAGAAATGAAAAGGAATGAGATTGGTGGAGAAACACTTAAGCAGGGGATAAAAGGGAGAGAGGGACCAGAGATCATGAAGGCAGGGGTTCATGTCTACCAGGCTAAGCAAAAAGGAGGGAACTGATTTTTCTGAGCTGGGGAAGGTGACCTGAATGAAATCACCCTGGTGGCCGAATTCCCACATGAGGGAAGGGGAAAGAGTAAACCCACCTTGGTTGGCCCTGTGATTACATAGGAGTGATGCTGAGTGTCCCTCAGGTGACCTTGGCTGCTCAGGGTTGTGGCTCTGTGGACTGTCTCCCAGGTTTGGGAGACTGCACAGTGCCTGGCAGCCACGGGAGGGCAGAGAACCAGGTGGAGTCCACTGCCCAGTACAGTCTGGAGCCAGTCACTGGGAGTGGGCACAGAAATCCCTAGGCCCAGACCAAGAGCAAAGCAGCAGGGCAGAGGCAGGAAAGGCCTGCCATGCAGAGCCCAGGCTAAGGAGGGAATGTGAGGAGGAGGCAGCCCAGAGGAGGGGGGTCCTGGAGAGTCCTGCTTGGGTAAAGGGGCAGTAGCCCTGCAGCAACAGGCTGCTGTTCCCCTGCAGGAATAGGGCTCCTTCACTGCCTGGAGGCTTTTCCAGGAAGGCTGGGTTTTTGATATAGAAACATGCTATTTTCAGAAAAGCAAAAACCAACCAACAAAACAAAAAACCTGCAGGTCCAACAGGACACGTCTGATGGCTGTACTTGGGCTTCTGGCTTGTGATCCCATTTGATCCCTCCTCTTCCCCCTTCTCTTTCCAGCGAAAAAACCCCGCAAACTTAATGAATGAATCCTCCCTCTTCACAAGGGAAACACTTTCCTGTCTTGTTTACACAGAACTGCTGTTGTCAGTTCTGGCCAACCTCCTGTTCTCTTTGCTGGGGCATTTAATAACAACCAAGTTGGTATTAACTGGAGTCAACTAAAAACAAGTCATTCATTGATCCATTCATTCATTCAACAATTATTCAACAAATCTACTTCTAGGTGTTATACACCATTTGGTGCTGTGGACACCATGGATGATGAACACAGAATTTACATTCTAGTGGGAGAGGCAGACTACTAGAAGTAAACAAACATAAAGTGTCAGCTTATGATAGGCACTGTGAATAAAAATAACATAGAGGAGAGTTAGGGAGGCAGTTATTTTAGTAGGAAGGCTGAGAGAGGCCTCTCTACAGTCCCTCCCCCAAGCTCTCAGTGATTTAACAAGATTTCTCGGGGCTTCCCTGGCCTCACTCCTGGGTGCTAACGAGCAGCTGGGGGTTGGCTGAGTGACTAACTACAGGGATTGAAAAAGGGTTTTCCCTTCATCCTCTGGCCTCTGACGTAGGCTCAGCCTTTGCCAAGGGGAGCAGGTGCAAAGCTGAAATCCTAATTAAGAGTAAGTATTCCCATTTGCCTGTACAACTGGAAACATCTGACCGGCTGAGTCTGCTGGGAGGAAGGTGGTGTTGGCTGCCGGACAGTGAGCAGCGGAGGCAGAGGCCACTCCAACCTGTGGTCACACATCTCCTTCTCAGACAGCCTTCCTCAAAGGGGAACAGACACACATGGGACACAGTGAGTCAGAACGGGCCTCACTGCACCAAATTTGTCTCCCCCAACCCAGGTAACCCAATGGAAATCTTGCCATTGGATGGTCATGTTTTTGAAGGTGAAATAGCATCTTGAAATCTCTACTCTGGGGCTTCGCTGGTGGCTCAGACTGTAAAGAATCTGCCTGCGTTGTAGGAGACCCAGGTTTGATCCCTGGGTCAGGAAGATCCCTTGGAGAAGGGAATGGCTACCCACTCCAGTATTCTTGCCTGGAGAATTCCATGGACAGAGGAGCCTGGTGAGCTACAGTTCATGGGGTTGCAAAGAGTCAGTTACGACTGAGCGACTGACACTTTTATGAAGGTAAAATGGCATCTTGAAATCTCTTCTTTACCAAGACAGACAACTGTGGGATGTGTGAATAGTTCCATCTCAAAGAGATAAAGTTCTTACTTTGACCCACAGGGCCCTGTATGATATGCAACCTCCACGCCCTGGGTGGGCTCCATAATCTTGGTGGCCCCATACAGAATGACAAGTCGGCCCCTGCATTACTGTGACTTCCCTGAGGGCAGAGTTTCGTCTCTGTTTTCGTTGGATGGCGGCTCTTTTGCCAGTGCCTGGTGCCTGGTGGAGGTTCTCGATATGTTGTTGTTGAATGAAGGCTCAGTGTTTAAGTCATGATGTGGATGTGTTAGTAAGGCTTCTTTTAACATGTGTTAGGACTTTCTCTGTCAGATGGGAAGCCAGGTGGCTCAGTGATAAGGAATCTGCCTGCTAAGCAGGAGATGCAGTCTCGATCCCTGGGTCGGGAAGATCCCCTGGAGAAAGAAATGGCAACTGATTCCAATATTCTTGTCTTGGAAATCTCTTGGACAGAGGAGCCTGGTGGGTTACAGTCTATGCAGTCGCAAAAGAGTGGGACACGAATTAGCGACTATATAGCAGCTGCAGCTGTTTCAGGCATGGGGCTAAGGCAGTGATTTTCACCCCTGGCTACAAATGAGAATCCCTCTAGGAATTCCTACTAATCCCAGTGCCAGGCTCTCCCCTGCATCCATTCTCTCAGAATCTAGACAGGGAGATATTTTTAAAGATTCCAATGTGAGGTGAAGCTTGACAACCAGGGGTCCAGGTGTATTCTATTTGCTGTCAAAGGCTGTTGTACATTGGAGTCACCTGGGTAGCTTGGCTACTGCTCAGATGCCTGGGTCATCTTCAGAAATTCAGAAACTAGTAAGTTTGAGAAGGGGCTGTTCTGGTAACAAAATTCCCAGGGGATTTTGCTCACACTAAAGTTTAAAAATGTAAATTATCTTGTTGAACACTATGATTATGCCCATTTTACAGACAAGAAAAATAGCCACTGAGAGAGATTAAAATTTGTCTAAAGTAACAAGATAAGTAACTGGCAGAATTACGATTTGAACCCAGGGCTTCTGAAGCCATTGTCTGGGATTACCCATTAGCTCCCTTGCCTTTCATTTGTAATGAAAACCTGTTTGCTCCAGGAGCAGAGGGTAAGGTGGTTGTGAGAATTAAAGATTGACGAGGTGCATGCATGTACTGCTGTTTTGAGGATGGGCAGGTTGGTATTACTACCCGCATGGGGAAGAAATAAGTCCAGCAGGGAACTGACCTCCATCCCTAGGGTCAGTCAGGCTTTAAGGGGCAGAGCTGGCATTGCAACCCTGATTTCTGGATTCTAGATCTTGCCTGTTTCTTCCAGCCCTTCAAGTTCCACATTAGCAAACAAATCACTAAGCAACTAGAATCTTTGTTGCTTGTACCTGGTGCAGAGTAGGTTCTCAAGCAATGATGCCTAACTGAGTAGCCATAGGGATAGCTGGGTGGGTCGGTGGGTGAGGGAGTGAAGGGGTCTGGGTGGCACCCTTATCTCTCTGGTGGGGTTACTGTCTCCATTTTTCAATTAGAGTTGTGACCACTAGAGGGCGATGTCGGACAAGAGAAAGGAAAAAAAAAAAGATGCTTCACTGCTGTTTCTAGGACTGGAGAAAATATTAAAAATACATTTGTGGTGTGGATTTAAACCAAAAGGGGAGGCTCTAATTCACAGAGCAATTAAAGTGAGCATTGCTTTCCCCTGGGCTTGTAGGCTGCTGAGAACCTTTTTCAAACCACAGGAACACGTGGGCCACCCCTGACCTTTGTAGATTTAAAATCAACAGATCAAGGGGAGGGGAACATCTTGGTTGGCCTGAAAAGTGGATGTTTATAGATAATAGGCAGTTTTAAAGAAAAGACATTTTGCAGTTTCCCAGACTTTTACAACATTGATGGGAGTTAATGTTTCGAGAAATGGTATTATGATGAAGTTGTATGCTGAATTAATTTTCCGTAAATAAAACCATACATTTCTACAGATGGCTTTTCCTGACCTATCATGGGGGTGTGCTGGAGAAGGAAATGGCAACCCACTCCAGTACTCCTGCCTGGAAAATCCCATGGACAGAAGAGCCTGGTAGGCTACAGTTCATGGGGTCACGAAGAGTCGGACATGACTGAACGACTTCACTTTCACTTTTCACTTTCATGCATTGGAGAAGGAAATGGCAACCCACTCCAGTGTTCTTGCCTGGAGAATCCCAGGGACGGGGGAGCCTGGTGGGCTGCCATCTATGGGGTCGCACAGAGTCGGACACGACTGAAGTGATTTAGCAGCAGCAGCAGCATGGGGGTGTGTACTCTTGGTGGATGAACATTCTCTCCCCTTCCTCCACCTGCCCTGCTCCTCTCCATGAGCCCTGGAGTAAGAGAGACCTGGCTTTGAATCTGGGCCATGTTGCTACAGCTTGTGTGACCTTGGGAAAGTCACTTATGTTCTTGGAGGTCAGAATTGTCACCTCAAGAGTGACAATCTTCTCCTAAAGAGGGAGAGGAAATATATTGCAAGTTTGTCATGAAGTCCAAAAAGAGCATGTGGAAAGTTTCAAGCTGGGTGCCTCAGGCAAAGCCCTCGGCTCATGGGAGCCATCTTTCATGTTACCCCATTTGCTTGTGAGCAAGGTCAAGACCGAGAAGTAGGCAAAGTCACTTTGGGAACTCCCCCTGGCTTTGGCTCTTCTCTCCCCTCCTTTTGCGTGGGGCACAGGAAGTTTTGTTGTCAAAAGCACAGCCAGATCTTCAGTGAGGATTAACCTGTTGCTCCTCCCTAGTGTTACAAATAACTCACCCCAAGATTTGCATTTGTCTGAATTGGAGAGGGAAAGAATGGTGGCCTTTCAGAATCAACTCCTGCTGCTGCTGCTGCTAAGTCGCTTCAGTCGTGTCTGACTCTGTGTGACTCCATGGATGGCAGCCCACCAGGCTCCTCTGTCCACGGGATTCTCTAGGCAAGAATACTGGAGTGGGTTGTCATTTCCTTCTCCAGAATCAACTCCTACATAGTGCTAATAATGATGATAAGTATAAGAACATTTCCTGGCACATATAATATGGTCTGCACTGTGCTAAATGTCTTATATGCATTATCTACTTTAATTTTCACTACAGACTCTGTGAGGTAGGTGTTTTATCATGTTCTTTTTATAGATGGGGAAATGGAGGATCAGAGAATTTAAGGAACTTGGGCTGAGATCACACAGCTATTAAGTGGGCAAAGCTGGAGTCAAACTCAGGTCTGACTCCAAAGCTTGCTGTTGAGAAGGAAACTGGAAATAAAAATATTTGCATCACTCATGCACTCCACCATGCCGACATCATAGAAAGATGTAGCATGTTGGGAGGTTGAAGGGAAGGAGAGGCACACGTAACAGACAGACTCAGAAAAACTTGGTGGAGGTGATGCTTTCTGAGCAGTGACCTAAAGATTAGGGAGGGTTCCAGCAGGCAGAGATGATGCAGGAAGAGGCCTTTATAGGTGAAGGCAAAGGCAGAGAGACTGGCAAGCATGGGGTTTGTTCTGGGGACATGGATATGTTCAGTAATGCATCACCGTATGACATTGGTGCTACCTGTCATTATGGAGGAGGAAAATGAGGCACAGAGAAGGTGACTAACTTGGCAAAGATCACACAGCTAAGTGGTAGAGTTGGCATTTGAACTGCCACATATCTCTTCGAACATCTTTAAGGTGGAGATCACATATGGATCTTAACTTAGTCATTAAGAGATTGTGGCTTCTGGGAGGATTCCAGGCCCAGCAGCCCAGCCACACCCAAGCCACATACCATGTGCCCCTACCTAGAAGTGTGTGGGAGCCAGGAGCGAGGAGAATACTAGGGAGCAGGAGAATTATAATAAGACTGTACCTTTGCACCACACTTGTTTTTCTTTTCCTCCTGCCTTGGCATCCAGTTACTATCTTGCATTCTTTTACATTGAATAATAATAATAACTCATTAACCACCTGTCAACCCTGGAGATAATGAAGACAGGGTGGAGGTCAGGTGTCATAGCTAGGAAGTGGATGGAAGGTTCAAGAACAGCCAGTGCCGCTGACCACTCTCCTGCTCCCTTTCCCAGTGGTTCTCTTCCTAGTCTCAGAACAGCTCCAGAAATGTCTCTGCGGCTCAAGGAGTCTGTCTTGCCAGGCTGGAGACTGTGGAACTGGCCTGGGAGACTGGATCCTGCTTCCTGGCCCAGTGCTCTCTCTGCTGCCCCTACCCTCCAGCCCTCAGGGCCTCTACTGCTTCCTCCTGTCTGTCCCCAGTCAGCAGCTGCCCATGGACTGCGAGTGTCCCCAACACCATCACAGATCTCAGCCTCAGGCTCTTGTCCTCTGAGAACTCGGCCTACAGGGGACAGGAACCCCAGATGGATCTATTTATGTAGGTTTTAGGATCTGTGGAATCCTAACTTGTTTCGCATCTGTGACCAGAAACTGCCTTGGCCCTGGAGGGACATTTGTAGGGCAGGGGCTTATGCATAGATGGACAAGGCACAAACAGAAATCTCATTTAGAGGGAGGTGAGGTATGAGGGGCACCGGAGGGTATTCCTAGTGTGGACTGAGGGGAATTTCCAAGGTAATGGGAAGAGTGGAGACTCACCTCCGTGTCTTCCTGATGAAGGGAGGAAGAACACGTGTGCATTCATTCTGTCATTCAGTTATTCATCCATTCACTCAGCATGCACACGTGCATGCTTAGCCGCTTAGTTGTGTCTAACTCTTTGTGACCTTGTAAACTGTGTCCCACCAGGCTCCTCCGTCCATGGGGTTCTCCAGGCATGAATACTGGAGTGGGTTGCCATTTCCTCCTCGAGGGGATCTTCCCGACCCAGGGATTGAACTTGTGTCTCTTGTGTCTCCTGGATTGGCAGGTGGATTCTTTACCACCGAGCTACCTGGGAAGCCCCAACATGTACACATTGAGCACCTATTCTGTACCAAGCAGTGTTGAAGCAGGGAAGAAAACAGATAAAATTCTTGCCCTCAAGGTGCCCTCCCACCATTCTCCTGGAGATGCTGGGGGGGGGGGGGCAGGGGTGAGAAAATAAAGCAAATGCCTAGTAAATTAGATGACAGTGACAAGTGACATGGGGGAAAGCAAACCGGGGAAGGGGGCATGGAAGGCTGATGAGGTGGAATCTTATCTATATATGGATTTTCCGTGTAGTTCCAGATGGAGCTAGAATCAGATTCTTTTTCTTCTAATCAACCTGGTCATTATTCAGAGATGCTAGATTCATATTCACTCCATTTAGGCAAAATGCAGGCAAGTTCAATATCTGGCACCCAGAGTTAAAGAGTGACTTAACAGTGAAGCTACTCTCTGTTCCATATGGGACCCAGGCACACTGAGCTGAGCTGCCAGGGTGCAGGGGGGCGTGCCCAGGAACCTGGGATGGTGGGAATGGGAACACTTCTATTAGTGGATCTCAGTGCTCAAGGTCAGAATGCATACATGTCCTGGGCCCTAGAGAGGTGGCCAGGCAGCTAACATGGCTGGGCATTCTGGGGCTTGAGTTTCCCTAACATGAGACTATAAACACAAAATGTGGCTATAAGCCCACCATGTGGTTACATGTTAAATGGGGCTCTGGTACCTGAACCAAATCAGCATTAGTCACCTTCTATTTAGAGCCCACAAGCATCTTCTATTTTCACAGTCCACAGGGAGGCCCAAGAAACAGATTTATGAGAGAATGGCTTTCTTTTGGCCACATAGTTCCATTCTGAGGTACTAGGGGCTGGGCTCCAACATATGCATTTTGCAGGGGACCCAATTCAGCCCATAGCAGATGGGCAGTGGCTAGATGAAGAAAGGCCCGGGAGCTGTGTGAAGGGGCATGAATTTAATCTGAAGTCTCACACAGAGAGACGATGCTCATGTTTACATTTTATAGAGTTCTTACAGAAGCAGTGTGAGGGGAAGGACTTGGAGGAGGATGAAGATGGGTTTGAAAGTTCTGGGGATGCTCTCTAAGAGAACCTGCCAGAGGGGAAATGCAGGGGGCAGAAGCAACAACTTGTGGTGGGTCACCTGCAAGGGGTCTGGACAGAGTAAGTTAGAGTTCTGGTTTGGACTACTGGGTGCACTGTGGAAATTGTAACTGAGAGTCCTGGAGGAGAGTGTGGCCCAGGCAAATGAGTGGAGATGGGTCCAAGGAGGTGGGGGGACATGCTGAGTTTGAGGGACCAGTGGGACATCTGAGTGGAGGCCGATCTCCAGCTCTGGAAAGAAATCTGGATAGAGCCATGGATTTGGGACTCATTAGCTTGGGTGGTAATTGAAGCCATGGGAATGGAGGAAGGAGGGAGGGGTACTGGCCATGAGTTTGAAGATTCAGAAGTGAGCTGAAAACTCTTCTTGTTAAAGCTGGAGATGTGTGTGCCCAAAATTACAAACTCTCTGCTGATATGGAAACCCCACTAATTTTTACGCCTGTGTTCTGTCTGAGGAGTCACTGGAGACTGGGGGTGAGGAGAGATCCTCTGGTCTCCTGGGTATTAGCTCTCTTCCCAAACCTGCAGGGTGTTTAATCAGCTTTTGAGACTTAATGAGTCACTGGACACCCTCCCAGTTGAGTCAGCCCAGGGCCCCCTCCTGGGATGGGCTGTGAGTGGCCCTCCGAGACAGAACCACCTGCTTTATCAGGCAGGAGGATGGGGGTGTGACTGCCCAGGCCAGTAAGATCCAGTGGCTGGTCTACACAGCATCAGTAACGACGCCAGTGAAGGAAAAGTATTTGCTGAACTTTGAGGATGCATGACATAATTTTGGCAGTCATAGCAGGTTCGTGTTTTTAAGATGTCTGTCTTGGACTGCTTTTAAAGTAATACCAGCTGACATGTATAGAGTCCTCACGAGTCCAGATGATGTGTGAAGCATTTTTCCTGTGCTGTCTCAACAGGTGGGCACTGTGGTTGTGCCCATCTTACTAATGAACACACAAAAGCTCGGAGAGGGAAGCAGCTTGGGTGAGACTGTGCAGTTTGCAGTGGAGGGGCCTGGATGTGAACCCCAGCAGGCTGATGTGAAGCCTCCCACGTTGTCAATTGGCTGCTGCCTGGTGTGTTCCTTCATGGAAGGGACACCTTCCCTGTTTCCCTGACCTCACAGTCAGACACACACCTAGGGCTTGTTTCTAGCTCACCCCATGGGCTGGCATGTGACTTGGGTCAGTTGTTTACCCTCTCTGTATCTCAGTCTGCCTTTTTTTGTAAAATGAGACCATTATGCCCACTAGAATGGGACTTCAGAGTGAGTTTAGTAATAATGAGGCATAATGATTGTGAAGCACTTGGCTCCATGCTTGGAACATAGTAAGTGCCTGTGGCAGATGGTTCCACTCAGAGATGGCCACAACAGTATCTGTCCCATCCCACAGGCTCTTTTACTCTGTGATAGTGACACTTCTTCACTGACCATTGGGTTTAGATCCCATCCTCTTGAACCAGGAGGTACTTTTGTGATCACCTTGGCCAACAGACTAGGATGGAAGTGATGCTAGGTGACTTCTGAGGCTAGGTTATAAAAGTGTCTGCCTGGCTCTCTCAGTCTGTCTTGAGACACGTGCCCAGGGAGCCATGAACCAATATGTAAGCTGTGTGGTTATCCTGTGGCTGCTGTGCTGAAAAGTGCATGTGGGGAGACCCCTCAGAGATAGAACCCCAGCTCTTCCAGCCCCTAGACCTTTGAGTGTGTCCAAAAAGTGTGTCAATTCCTATTGACTTGGAGTTTATGGGCAATCATAAAGGCTAATTGGATTGCTTGATACCAGAAGGTTTGGACTGTGCAGATGAGGGCAATCAGAATGAGAGCCCTATATATGGCAGCATAAGGAGGGGCATTCTCCCTGAGAGGCCTCTGTAAGCTAAGGTAATAAGATCCTTTGGTGCATCATTTTACACTTCCTCCAACACTTCCATATCAGTAATATCATTTCAGCTACACCATATGCCTCCAGGTTGGAGTAGAACAAGAGTTATTTACTCCATACCCCAGCTGAGCAAACTGAGGTACAGTGAGGGGAGGGGACAAAATTCAGGAACATATAATTGGTTAGGGGCAGAGCAAAGAAAGTGTGTTCTCCTTGCCTTCAAAGCCTAGCTCTTCAACTTGCTCGCTGTGTGACCTTAGGCAAGTTACTTAACTTTTCTGTGTTTCAGTTTTCTCATCTGTAAAATAGGGATCAAGATGGCACTCCTTTATAGGGCTGTGGTGAAGATTAATTTAGATATTTCATGTGAAATGTTTAGGACATTACTAGACAGTATGGAAAAGCTGGGAAATGGCTGAATAGGGGGTTTCAAATCAGGTAGTCTAACTCCAGAGTCCACACTGGTGGGCCCAAGTCCTGGAAATTCCTACCAATCCTCCAAAAGGAAGTCGAACAGCAATATCCCAGGTACTCCCACTATTCCCTGGAGAGCCTAACTTTGAGTCCACCGTGGCCACCTTTATCTGTTCACTGTGCCTTGATTACATGATGCCCGAACTGAAGGCAGCACGATCACCGCCTCTTTTTTAAGTGCAGTCCAAGATTTCTCTGTTTTGTTCTGTTTTTTGGCAGTCAGAGCATACCATTGACATCCTGAGTTGGCAGTAAAATCCGAAGCATTCTTACCACAGGTACTCACGTCAAGCTGCATTCCCTACCCATCTAGGACTGATGCAGGTGGAGATGTAACAAAACTGACTATGGCATCATTAGTTTGTTACAAAAGATTTTGTTTTGTTGACATCAGCTACTTGCAGAAGAACCCAGATGAGTTCCTCCTCCCTGGGTACCTGGAAATGCCCCTATGCTGCTTCTAATACACCCTCCTTTTTTTTCTTAAGTTAGTATGAGTGGCTTCCTGTTACTTGCAACCAAAAAAGTAAGTGATGGACTGACTTCTGTGTGGTCCACATGTAGGAAGGAAGGAGGTGTAGCATGGGTATCTTGCATGGTAGAGTGTAGAGAAGGCAAGCACTGGGAGCTTGTGCCATGTGCCACATCCAAGCCTGTGTCTGGTGTTATGGTTGATCATGAGTCTTTCCTGCTGAGTCTGGATGTGGCTTTAGCTTTGATCAGCTATCATCTGAATGTGAAGAGACCGTGTTCTAAGAGGACACTGGGGTAATAGCATTTTTGTTGTTCAGGTGGCTCCCCAGCTCCCTTAATGTACTACTGTCTAACCCACATTTTTCCAGCTTGCCCACAAGGATAAAATGATATTTTTGTCATGTCTTATTTCTTGCTGAACTACAAATTTTCTAAGTGGCCACACTGCTTGATCCTACTCGTCTAGCAAAACTGTGTGGTACTGGCTCAGATGGTCACTAGGTGGTAGTCTTTGGGCCCCACAGTGAGTGAGTGGGTCAGAATGGATGGAACCCAACCCCAGAGCCCACTGGGCATCCTTTTGCAGTCAGTGTTGGGATGTTAACTCCTGTGAGTGCATTTCCACCAGGTGCCTTTGCTCAGGTGACATATGATACATGGCAAATGGACTCTGTTATGTCTATGACTCTTTGTGTAGCTCCTGGGCAATATTGGAGGACAGTGCTGACTCAAGTAGAGGCTGAGCCACCCCTGATGCTTTTCTGCCTTGTCTTTGAATCCTGCAAGTTGTGTCCTAATTGACCCCCATTCTCTCCCCACCTCAGGCCCCAGTCTAGGGACACCTTTCTATTCTGGGGAGTTGTAAGTTCACCCTTACTTATGTTCTCTCAAATATATTGTCTATGCAAAAGCCCCTATTTGCCTGTGCCTTGGCTTTTGAAGCTCGAAGTTAGTCATTAACTTCTTTTTTTCTTTTCCTCTGCTCTATTTTATGCCATTTCTTCCTTAAGGCAAGGAATGCAGACTGCTGGGCTAAATAAAAAAGGAGAGAGGCACAGGGCTATAAGGAAATGCCAGAATGAAAAAGCATATTGGTGCATATTTTAGAAATGTTATCCCACTGCACAAATTATAGAAACTTTTTCAACCTAGCCTAAGCAAATTAGAGGAGTTTATGATAAGAGTGAGGTTTAGGCAAGGCATGGGGAGAAACATCTGGCCGTCACAAATGATGGGGTTCAGGAGCCAGGCAGCATGAAAAGCTGGAAGAAGGCACTCTCACCTTTGTCACTGCATGGATGCCACCATCACTCATCTCTGCCCCTCTTGGAATGTCTACTTGGCTCCTCTCTCTCGGGACTGGCTTTCACGCGGCCATGGTGGGCATACCACATATGGATCCCCAGTCCTGCCTGTAGCTCAGATGGTGCCTTTGTACCAGTTGGAAAAGCTGCCCTTTCACAGAAACACTTACTACCATCTGCTGAATACTGTATTAAAAATACATAAATAAGGGAGGACTGCAAATGTAAATATCCACTCCAGAGTTGTTTAATGAACAGCTTATAGTGTTGTGTGCTGTGACTGCAAGGGTGCCTCCAGTTATCCTCAGAAGCAGCCACAGAGAAGAGCCAACATTCTTGAGTCTGAACCCCAGAGAAACTCTGGTCCAGCCTGGGTCAGGTGTCTACCTGCCTGTGCTTCAGTCAGCAGACACAGGGGGCTGGCTGGCCAGTACAAAAGTGTGTTCAGACAAGTAGCTGTGAAGGTTGGGCAGACCACCCCAAAATGTGCATACACAGAGATTTATCACATGCATGTTAGGGTATTTCTTTGTCAAACCCCCCAAATTTAATACATCCTTTGAAATACTGAATCAATAAATTTCAAGATAAAAGTTCTTTAGCGGGACCAACCACTCTACAGGTCACCTGAAGCATTATTGTCTAGTGTTATTGCTTAAAAAGGGATGATCAGCCTAAATGTCAGTTCCTCAGTAAACCTTACTTGATCCCTTGAGGAAACAGCATTTCCTTCACTCAGGCAAGTTTAATGAAGGGTGCTTTCCCAAAGGTGAGGGCAGAGTTAAGGGAATCTAACAGGGAAGTTAATGCATTGCTGGAGCTAGCAAAAGCTTGGCAGCCTTACCTCTGCTATACTTGAATAGGTAGGAGTGGGAGCAGCTTTTGGGGTCGATAAAGTGGTCAGAGTTGTAGGGATTGTGTAGAGGGTGCCTGGCAGGACCTGTGGCCTCAGGTGCAGAGAGGCAGCCAACCCACTAGGGAAGCAGCTGGGAAAGTAAATATTTCGACCTCACTCTCTCCTCCTCTCCATTCTCCTGCCAGTGCCTTGATTTTCTGAATCTAACTGGAAGCCAGGAGACAAGAGATGCTGTTGAAACAGTCCATGTATGTTAGCCTCCTGAGGGTACAAAGGATGGAGATAGATGGAAAGTGAATCTGGGAGAGGCAAATGGAAAGTATCCAGCACATCCCAAACTAGGTCCCTTCTCCTATTGGCCGCTCCAGATGACTGCATTTCCTCATCATAATGCTCATTCTAATTTATTGTTTCTATTGGGAGATTAAGCCTTCCCAGGTGGCTCAGTGGTAAAGACTGCCTGCCTAGCAGGAGATGTAGGTTCGATCCCTGGGTTGGGAAGATCTGGAGAAGGAAATGGCAACCCACTCTAGTATTCTTGCCTGGGAAATCCCATGGACAGAGGAACCTGGTGGGCTACAGTCCATGGGGTCACAAAGAGTCAGATACGAATGACTTAACGACTAAACCACCATCATTGGGAGATTAAGTATATGGTAAGGATTGTGTCTGACTTGTTCATTACTCTATTCCCGGTGCCTACCACTGTGCCTGGTTTGCAGTGGTGTGCAATAGTGCTTGAGAAATGAGTGAATGAGTGGGTCGATATGTCTGATGTCCTCTCATGGGCCATAAATGTCTTTGAGAACAGTGAATCTCCCAGCACAATGCTTGCACATAAAGGGAGATTTCTGGTGGATAAATACCTGTGCAGTTAAGTGAATGGATGAATCCTAAGGATGGGGAACCCAGAAAACCCCATGGTACCAAGTTTATATCAAGATTCAATCCCAAATTCATTAAATTTAGCAGAATCTGTTCCTTCCTGAGAGGCCCGGGAGCTTATACATGAGTCATCTTCTCCCACCCTTTATCCATACCACCTTGGTCTGGTAGCATCCATTCCATTTCCTCAGAAGCAGACTAGGGATGGTCACCTCAGCCCTAGTGGAGGAGTGAACCATGACCAAGACTGAGACCATCAGTCTCTCCCTGGGAATCAGCCTGTCAAATCCACCGATGATGGACAATGTACCCCTTTTCTTGCTCTCTACCTTTTTTCCCTTAAATTGATAAGAGGTAGTGCTTGTTCCATGCATTAAAAAACTGATACACTCAGATACCAGACTTATCAGGGCATATGCTGATGTGTTTACAGTCTTGGGCTTTGCAGCTGCACTGCTTGATTTCACTTTCAGCTCTGCCAATCCTTAGCTGTGTGACATTAGGCAAGTTACTTGTCTTCTCTGTGCCTCAGTCAAGGATTCAATGAGTTAAAGCATGGAAAAGCATGTGCCTGGCACATAGCACTCAGTAAATTTTATCTGGATCTTGACCACTCAAACAACTTGAGAAAAAATAATTAATGGGGTTATACTTCTTTAAGCAGTGGGTAAATGAAAGTAACAGTCATGGAATAAATTGGAATGAATTAGACATTTCTCAAGGGTTACTTGTGCCTTCCCACCTGCTCTGCTATAGGGTAAGTATAGAGAAAAAAGGATCCAGAGCTATTTCTAAAGGAAGTATTAAAAATGAGCTGGTACCCTTTTAATTTTTCAAGAAAATCTAGAGGCCAGTGGCTGTATCTGGTATTCACTCTTCTCTTTCTGCAAAGTTCATGGGTTCTTGGCTCTAAATAAGCTTAGTTCTCTATAGCTTCCCACAAGGAAATTAAATTTTCAGGTCCTGCACAAAAGTTTAGTTATCGCTAATATAATCATCTGTGCTGTCACTGCAGGGCTGTAGGATTCAGGAGGGGGGAGAATGGGATTTGACAACAATAAAAAAAATTCCTCCTCTGGCCCTCCCTCTCAGACACTTAGACATGTGTTTCTCAAGCACACACCAGCCCAACCATACACATATGTACACAAGGGGGTAGACTTTCTCAAACAGTTATCCTGAGTGATTTTTTAAAAACTACTCAACCCAGCCAGCCTTTTGGCAGTGTCTTGTTAGCCTGAACCAAGTGTTGAGGGAGCGGAAGAGAGGGGGTGCCATCAGCATGGTCATGTACTGGTCCTGCCTTCCAGGAGATTCCATAGTGATGTGCTGGAGCAGGGTGGGGTGGGGGGAAGAGAGAGAATGCTTACCAGGATCTGATAAAAGGTAGACTGTGATAAGGGCTATGTGAGAGGTTAAAAAGTTGCTAAAGTTTGCTTTCTTTCTCTAACTTATTTTATATGTGATTCTGTGTAGTAGTTTTGGAGTTACCCAGCCTCGTTCTGCCATCTGTATTTGACAGAGTAGTGACACTCTCTGAGGTTAATTTCCTAGTCTGTAACAGGATAGTGATATCACCTCTCTGTGTGTGCTAAGATTGCTTTCTGTGGCAAACAACAGAAGTCAGATGACAGTGGCTTCACCAAATAAAAGCATATTTTTCTCATGAAACAAGTCGTTCAGGGGTAGGCAATCTGGAATTGGTTCCATTGCTCAAGGGACTCATCAAGGATGCAGGGTCTTGCTGCCCCAGCATCCAGGGCCACAAGGGGGCTCTTCCAGTTCCAGGCAAAATGGCAAGAGGTCAGGTTTGAAGAGCTTTCTGGAGAGCCCTACTTAGTTATTCTATCTTATCCTTCATTGGCCACAGCTATGCTGGGATGACCAACCCTACCTGCAAGGGAATCTGGGATATCAAGTATTTTAACTGGACATATTGTTGTCTCAAACATAACTGAAGTCCTGTGAGGAAGCAAGAAGGAGAGACCCCAGCATATCTGCAACACAATCTTGGGAGTTGTTGAGAGGACTCCCTGAGCAATGTCAAATTCTTGGCCCAATGCCTGACATGTAACTATCATTTGCAACTGTAACTCTTTCCAATGTCTTCTCTGAGGAGGATCCCCCAGTAATGTGGCCAGTGGAGACTCAGGCTCCTCACTGACTTGACTCCCCCAACTTCTGCTCATCTGAATCTGACTCATGCCTCATGACTCAGGCAATCTCAGCTCCTAGACAAAGTCTTTCCTAACTTCTCTGGTCCTCAAAGGCATCACCTGCTCTTTTGAAAACCTGTAACACAAAATAACTACTACATTACTCACATGTAATTTAACATATGTTTCTTGGTATGACTAATTTATACCTCTATTTATTTTTTTCTCCTAACAAGATTATAAATTTACTGAGGACAGAAATGATGTTTTATTCCTGCATCCCTGCCTCAAAGCCTTGTTACTTGTTCTTACACAGAGTAGGTGCTCATGTTGAATAGATTGTAGGGTTTGGGAGGCAGCCAGCTTTTGTTTAAGTTGCTAGTAGAGCTGGGGATGTGGTACTCCAGAGATTTATCCCCACGTGTGCAGTAGTGAATCACATTCTTTGGGTCATTTGCTATTCTGTATACATTGGTTTTCAGAGCAGAGATAGCCAAGGTATGGTCTAGTAAACATGGATTGTGGTCACTCTCTGAAAAAAAGCAGGGTAAAAAGTGAGGTATAGAATGCCTACATAGAATCAAGTATTCATTCAAATGAGTGCCTACTGGGCACCATGCGAAGTTTGAACCTCTTGATCCTGTGTCTCTTCCCACAACTTCTTCCAGTCTTGAGGCAGGATGAGCTCCTTTGCTCAGAAGTACTCACTTCCTTCAGGTTTTGACTCAAGGGGAATTCCCTGAGCCCATCAATTTCAAAACCATTTTCTATTAATAATCTTGACTCAGCCACTTGCTTTCAAGGGGAGCCCTGACAAATAATTAAGAAAGAAGAACATGAAGTAGGACTACTGTGAGTGGGAAAGCCCCATACACACTTGCTCCTTTTTACCAGCTCACATCCTGGTCTATTCTCGGTCCCTATGTGAGCTATCAGTAACCCCCGCTCTCCTGGTCCCATGGAAGGGAAAGGATTTGTCTTCAAGCAGATTATATTTCATCCTTTAAAACAAATTCAGCAATTGATTTCTGAGCCCTTGTTATGTATAAAGTACTATGCTGGCACAGATGACAAGAACACAAAGATACTAAATCAGTTAAGGAACTGATTAAATGTTTGATTAGAGTGTGCAAGCTAATGGGGGTGTCTTCATCTTTGTAAGACTGATACAGCACTTTCTCTGTGCCAAGCCCCATGCTTAATGCCATACATACTTTTTCTCCTTGGATCCTGTGAGGATTTACAACAACACTGTGAGACAGGTGGAAGACAGAATAATTATCTTTTAGATCCCCCTTTCCCCAGCCACTCACCCACCTTCTGCTTAAAGTTGAATCCATGAGGGAGCGGTGAGGGTTAGAGATATGAAAAGGATCCAAAATTCTGGAAAGAAACCACTTGTTGACTGGGTGCCCCATACCAACATGGGGTGACACCAGTAGAGTAGAAATGGCAGAATTTTTTGAGTAGCAGAGGCTTGCGATAGCTCCCCTGCATCTTGCCTCTGAGTCTCTTTCAAGTACAGAGTGGGTGGATGCAATCTAAAAATGTCCCTTAAGAGAGGCGAGGAAGGTAGTTAAAAAGTCAGAGTCAGGTGCCAGCGATGGGGGTCACTGTGATGTGATTTAAGGTGATGTCATGGCAGTCTTTACTGTAGATGAGCCATGCTTGGGGCCTCAGGATCAGCAGAGCCATGAAGATGCTGAGTCACGGGGAGGAAAACCTGCTTGCTCTGTGCCACTATTCTATCAGCTGTGGGCACTTTAGAAGCAGGAATGACAAGAGAGAAGCTACCATCTAAGACCAGCAGAAAGATATATCTCGGCTGAGGTCAGCTGTGATGTTGAGTGGTACCTGGACCTGCCAGGATGACAGGCTTTACCTGGAACAGATGACCTTCCCATGAGGCCAGCGGGTGATTTGGGAAAAATCTTTCTGGGAATTTAGCTTCCCTCTCAAGGGAGACATGAAGGAGAGGGAAAAGGGAGAGTTTTCAATTCAGTGTAATAAATTACCCATTGAGATGAGCTTTAGCAGAGAAGCGATGGCATTATTGTAATGTGGTAAGATTGAGTTTTTTTTTTTTAAATATTTGCAAGAACAGAGGTCTCCAAATTTTGACTGAGAATTTTATATCCACAAGAGGAGTTTAGGTAAAGGTCCTTAAATATTTTCTTTTCTAGTCTCCTACTTTTGGCTTTCTCCTCACAGAGCCTCCTCATAATCCAAAGTGCATGCCAGGGCCTAGGTGGGTGTTAAGCCCCTGAATAATGGCTGAGGCTTCATTTGTAGACTCCATCATTTCTCCGAAGGAGCACATATTCATATTCATCTTTTAATCAATGGAGAAACTAGAGAAGGACTTGCCCTGACGAGCTGAGGGGAAAAACATAATGCCCTTGACTAGAGTCCTTCTAGATTCTAGACTAGAGTCTTCCCTGGTGGCTCAGTTGGTAAAGAGTCTGCCTGCAAGGTGGGAGACCCGGGTTCAATCCCTGGGTCAGGAAGATCCCCTGGAGAAGAAAATGGAAACCCACTCCAGGATTCTTGCCTGGAGAATCCCATGGACAGAGGAGCCTGGTGCTATAGTTCATGGGCTCACAAACAGTCGGACACAACTGAGTGACTAACAGAGTTCTTCTGGCTCCTAGTTACTTCTTGGTGGAGTCAAGGTGGCCCTGTGCGAGCACACGAGGGAAGAGACAGGCGGTGCTGGCGAGAGAGGTGGCAGCTATTTTGAACAAGGGGTTCTTCCTGTCAGTGGCTCCATCTTTACTCAGACCCAGGCTCCAGTTCAGAAGTTCAGCTCCCTTCTCCAACACCCACTCTCAGATTCACACACTCACAGAAGAACCATCCTTCACCAAAACAGCTAGCATTGACCCTGCCCTGAGGCCCTTTCCTCTTCCAAAGGCAGGAAGAGGAAGCAACCATGGAAAAAACAACAAAACCAAAAAAACCTACTCCTTTCCTGGGAGTGCCAGCAATTCCACTTAATTTATTTTGCCCCAAATAAGGATGCTGAGGAAACTGAAATGGGATGACTCCCACAGTGTGGGTTTAACTTATAGAAACTCAATATACTAATTTACAAGCCAGATCGACTTTATAGGAAACTGCTCTGCTTCAATATGGGATTCCTTTGAGCATTTGCTCCCTAGGGCATTTAAGAATTTGCTTATAGATCATGACAGAAGGGGGAGGGAAGCAGAAAAATATAGTAGGAGGCCTCATCTACTATAGATGCAGGAGGAATGAAGAAAAAAGGTGAAGTACTTCTGAAATGATACAAATCAATGGAAAAATAGGATGGATTTCCCAAATTAAATGTATATGCCACTTTGCATAGCATTATAAAATAATAGCTTTCGTGAAAACCTAATGTTTACTACTATATACTGAACTAGTATACTTACATGAATCCTCACAAGAGCTATAAGAGGTAGATATTACCATCCTCATTCTGTAAATGAGTAAACTGAGACTAAGGATGTGAAAAAACTTGTCAGAGGTCTCAGATATTTCAAGTTCACGTTACTCCATCTATCAACAGTCATAAATCCAACTGTGGGTATTTGTCTTTCTCTTTCTTTTTTGGTGCTAAGCACAAAGGGTTAGTCAGTATTCACTCCTCTATGTGAAAAATGTTCTTTAAAAAGGAAACTATTTTTGGATGGAGTGAATTAAAGAATAAACACGAATCTTACTGTTAGTTTATTTTCACTGAGTGCACACACTCCTCCAACGATAATTCATCCAGGATGTGAGCTGGAACTCATTAGGAGTCACCAAGCCTGAGGGAGAAGATAAAACCAGGATTAAAGACATCTGAGCCCTAAGGACAATTTATTATCTTGGATTTCATTTTTAATATAAGATACTAATTCATACAAGAAGTCCCTGGGGCAAATGAGTGGTGCCCTGTAATTGTTGTGGGTCTCTGGAGTGTTCAAACATGCGCTGGCTCCTGGGAAGGGCAGGGCACCAGGTCTGCAAGCAGGTGCCAGGTCTGGGAACTTCTTAGACCCTTGACCAGCCCAGCCTGGTGGGAGGATGATCTCTGGCAATGCCACAAAGCAGAATGACTCCAAGTGGTCCTATACAAGCTGGCCAATTTTTTTCTCAAAAATCTCTCCATTTATCCCAATGGGAGGCTGAAAACTGAGCCCTAGATCAGGTTCAAAGCATTAATATAGGTAGCAGGTGGTCCAGAGGAGCAAGTGACTGTACAGAGAGCCAGATTCTCACTGTTAGCAGCGTGGATGATAATGATCCACGATGGACCTCAGGTCCTTTGTCTGCAAAATAGGCTCACGGTGATTTTTGAATCTGGGATAGAGTTAGAAAGGCAGAGAGGGAAGAAATCCTGCAGTTCAATTCCTTGCTCAGTCCCTTCCTTTACTGGGGTGCTAGAAATATATATATATATATAAATATAATAGCAAGAGTATGTTATTTACTGGTGAGACATTATGTTCAGTTCTGCAAATATTCGGCCAATCTTATGAAGTAGACATTGTCATTATCTCCATTTCATAGTGAGGGAACTGCAGCACAGATGGACTGGGTGACTTATCCAGGATCACATGGGTTCAGGTAGTATAGCTTTAGCACCTGCGTTCTAGTCACTACAATCTTCATCTTTAAAGTGGGAGTAATGGCATATCTACCTCAGAGAGTTATAGTGAAGGTGAAATGACATCACAAACTAAAGTGCTGAGCATGGCTCCTGGCACATGATAATCACTTGTTAAGTAAATTAGATTTGTTTAGCGTGGAGAAGCTAATAAGAATAGGAGACTTAATTATTGTCTTCAAATATATGAACGATTTTTAATGATTCACTTATGTTTGATGAATATTGAGCCCCGACAGAGCCAGACTAAATGCTTTATATTATTCTTAAGTCTGTGTCATTCAAGAAGAGAATTTAATTTTAAACAGGAGAAATTTAATTAGACATAAAAATAACTTGACCTTTATACTAGGTATAAAATTCCAGAATAAATGATGGCAATTCACTGTGAAGGTTGTATTCATGGTGGTTAAATGGAGAATCAGTGTTTGAACAGCTTCCAGGTACAACTGTGCAGGTTGTATACACAAAACTAGGGACTGCCACTTACGCCATAGTGAATATGTTAATAAGCATTCTTTGGAAGTTACATAATACACAACCTGCATGGTCCTTTGTAGCAGTCCTGCCTATTAGTTCTAAAATGTTTAGGTTGAAGCTGGTCTTATTCCAGCTGAAGGAATCCGTATCTTTGCATAAAAATTGAGAGTTGAGATAATTATCTAGGAAAGGGAAGTACATGACTTGTACAATCATCACCCAGGGTTCCATGGCAGTCATAGATAATAGGTCATGGTCTCACATTCCCTCTCCACAGGACACTTATAGGGAGTTACTATCCGTTAATCAGATCTGTCACGTTGGCTGAAACAGCACAGTGATCAGTTAGTTATTCTGAAGTCAGAATGATTGTGCTTGAATCTAAACTCTGCCACGTATGATACTGGTGACCTTAGTGAATCAAAAGGGCCACTTTTGACTGCAAATAACAGAAACCAAGCTAAAAGATTACAGAAGTATACCCTTTTGAGAAACACTGTATCACCAAAGCTTTTGATAGAACAGAGGATCATCGCATATGGAAAAACTTGAACATTGATGACTCAATGCAGAAGTCATTCAGGAGAGTTTAGACTTTCATTGGAAAGCAGACTTAGGAATACCTTGACTAATATACTCCGTGGTAAAGAATCTACTTGCCAAGCAGGAGACCCTGGTTTGATCCCTGGGTTGGGAAGATGCCCTGGAGGAAGGCATGGCAACCCACTCCAGTATTCTTGCTTGGAGAATCTCCATGTACAGAAGAGCCTGGCAGGGTACAGTCCATGGTGTTGCAAAGAGTTGGACATTACTGAAGTGATTTAGCATGCATGTGTGCACTCAGAGAAATAAACGGTAGGAAAAAAAATCTAGGAATAAGTGTCTAAATGCACTCTTTCACCAAGTATAATATAAAAATTCTAAATGATCAGAGTATGGTGTCACAGGTTACTTGGCAATATTTTTTTCTTTCTAGTTGGACACAGCACAGTGGTGCATCTTACAACAGATGACCTCTTAGATGAGAAGAAATGCAGCTTATCGTATCACAGGAAGGCCAGAGGGAGAGCAGTGCTGGGGTTGGCTAATTCAGCAGCTCAAGAAAACTGTTAGGGATATAGTTTCTTCTCTTCCTTCCCCATTGCCATCCTTAGTCTGTTGGCCTATTCTTCTAGGTGGCTCCCCTCATGGCCCCAAGATGGCAGCCCCAGTTGTAGGTACTGCAATGAAAGTGACAATGTCCAGAGGAGAAAAGAAGTGCCTCTACTGTACCTTGTTTTGGTCAGCAAGGATTCCTAGCAGACTTCTCATGTTTTACTATCTATAATTGTGCCTTATATTTCTAATCATTGCCAATTGGAAGGGGATCACTGCTGGTTTAGGCCAGTTAGAACCAGTTCCTGGGCCCCTGGAAGAACTCCACTCCCCTGAAAGACATGATCCCTTGAACAAGGCTGAAGTTCTGATTGTGAGGCAGAGACACAGGAATGATTGTTGGTTACTCAACCAGAAGGGACTGCCACTCAGGAAGTTGCTTATCTTTTCTTTGTCTCAGTATCTTCATGTGTAAAATGGTGATGATAATAGCCACCTAGAAGGACAGTTTCGAGGATTAAATAAAACATGTAAAGTACTTAGGATTGTGTCTGATATCTAGTAATGACTTAAAATGTGTTTGTATTATTGGTATTGTTCTTATTCTGATTGTTATTATAATGTCACCCTAAATCTAGACAGATAAAATCCTAACCTGCCACTGAAGAAAAGGAAAATCTGGGCCTCAATTACCTCAGATATTAGGACAGATATTAGTCAGCGAAGTTTTTAGGGAGCAAATTCTCTGTGCTACATGGTGTTTACAGTCTAGGAATATTTAAAAGCTCAAGGAGCGTATGTCTGGTTGCAGAGGCAAGACTTACACTTGGAAAACAGAGAGCCTTTTGCCTCCTAACCATTGCACATACTCTACTTTCTGTCTGTAACACTGTTTATCATTCATCTCCCCAGCCTTAGTCTGGCACACTCCTGTTCTTCCTGCTATGTCAGCTCAGCTGCTTCCCTGTCCCCAAACTTTAGGTAACCTGTGTATGCTGAACTCTTTCATAATCTTTATTAGGACAGCAACATTATATTATAGTTTCCAGGAGAAGGCACTGGCACCCCACTCCAGTACTCTTGCCTGGAAAATCCCATGGACGGAGGAGCCTGGTAGGCTGCCGTCCATGGGGTCGAGAAGCGTCGGACATGACTGAGCAAATTCACTTTCACTTTTCACTTTCATGCATTGGAGAGGGAGATGGAAACCCACTCCAGTGTTCTTGCCTGGAGGATCCCAGGGACGGGGGAGCCTGGTGAGCTACCGTCTATGGGGTCGCACAGAGTCGGACACGACTGAAGCAACTTAGCAGCAGCAGCAGCAGCAGTGTATAACACAAAGTAATTGTGCAATGTGAACTTGTTAAATAAAGGAGTAAATGAATGTGTTTCACTTAGAACTCTTTTAGGGGTTAGAGAAAAAGCTAATTTAACCTGACTTAATCAAAAAGAGACTTATGGATCTTATAACTGAAGAGCCAGAAGTTGATCTAACTTCAGGTGTGGCTTGATCCAGGAGCTTAAGCAATGACATTAATATTCAGTTTCTTTTCATTACTCAGCCCTGCCTTGCCAAGTGTTAGGTTTATTTTCAGGCTTTCTATGGCATTCCTTGGCATCTTCAGGTTCTCATCTTCCTAATTTAATCCCTGTGGCAAGAACCCGCTCCTCTTTTCTATGAATTCTATCAGATATCTCACTGATTCTGATTAGGTCGTGTGTTCATTCCTGCAAGAGTCATTATGGCAAGAGTGGAGTTGGAGTAGAGCTTTCCTCTCCTGGAGCATATGGACTGAGAGTGAGAGAGGTAGTGATTCCCAGGGGAAAATTTGAGATACTATATTAGAAGGGGCCTTATGGATGCTGGACCATGAAATAATAGATGGTCACTGTAAAATGAACAAATGGGTGAATAAATAAATTATATAGAACCGAGTAATAAAATTAGAAGATGCTTACTCCTTGGAAGGAAAGTTATGACCAACCTAGACAGCATATTAAAAAAGCAGAAACATTACTTTGTCAACAAAGGTCCGTCTAGTCAAGGCTATGGTTTTTCCAGTAGTCATGTATGGATGTGAGGGTTGGACTATAAAGAAAGCTGAGCGCTGAACAATTGATGCTTTTGAACTGTGGTGTTGAAGAAGACTCTTGAGAGTCCCTTGGACTGCAAGGAGATCAAACCAGTCCATCCTAAAGGAGATCAGTCCTGGGTGTTGATTGGAAGGACTGATATTGAAGCTGAAACTCCAATACTTTGGCCACATGATTCGAAGAACTGACTCATTGGAAAAGCCCCTGATGCTGGGAAAGATTGAAGGCAGGAGGAGAAGGGGACGACAGAGGATGAGATGGTTAGATGGCATCACTAACTCAATGGACATGAGTTTGGGTAAACTCTGGGTGTTGGTGATGGACGGGGAAGCCTGGCGTGCTGTGGTTCATGGGGTCGCAAAGAGTCGGACACAAATGAGCAACTGAACTGAACTGAACTGAACAATCAGATATTGAAAAGAAAGGGCTATAGAATTTGTGACAGGCAGAATAATGCCCCCCATCCTCCCATGATGTCTACATCATAATCCTTGGAACCTATGACTATATGTTAAGTCATAGATGGAATTAAGGTTGTTAATCAGATGACCTTAGAATAAGGAGATTATCTTGGATTTTCTGGGTATGTCTAACACAATCACAAGCATTCTTAAAAGGAGAAGACAGAGGCAGAAGAGGATGTCAGAACAAAGAGATGTGTAAAGTACTCAACTCACAGTTGCTGGCTTGAAGATGGAGGAAAGGGACCACGAGCCAAGGAGTGTAGGCCTCTTCCAGAAGGTAGAAAATCAAGGAGTAGGTTCTCTCCTAGAGACTCTCCTAGAAAGTTATGCAGCCCTGCTGATATCTTGATTATAGTCTAGTGAGACTTATTTTGGACTTCTGACCTGCAAAACTGTAGGATAATAAATTTGTGCTGTTTCAAGCCACTGTATTTATTATAGTGAAACAACAATAGAAAATTAATAGATTTCAAACATAGTAAAAGATATTCCAAACAGAATAAATGAATGAACAAGTGAATAAATGAGTGAATGATACAGGATCATGTAATGAAATCGAAGTAGAGAGAGAAGTGTCACAGAGTTCAAAGGAGGGAGAGTTCTTTGCTGCTGTAGTCAAGGAGGGCTCTTGGGGGAAGGCAGGATTGTAGTTGTAGTCTTTTATAAGCTTAACTAAAGGAGAGAGGCTCCTGGCTGAGAAAAATGGAATGTTCAGGAGCAGGAGTGAATTAACATATTGGGAATGTCTCTGAAATTTCAGGTTATGGTTGGAGAAGAGTATGAAATGGGGTTGGGTAGGTAAGAAAGGGCAGACTGATGGAGAGTCTATAGTTCCGGGATAAGATAAGATATTTCTATTTGTTCCATTTAGCCAAGAGAACGTAGTGTAGGCTTTTGAGTGGAAACCTTTTGTGATGAAAACAGTGGCGCTCAGGATGGATTAGGGACTGTGGGGGCCAGAGCAGGGCCAGGCTGGCAGTGTGGAAAAGGAGACAGGCAGCCTGTCTCCAGGAGCAATGGCTGGAACTCAGCAGTTAAATAGAAATGAGGGAGGAGGGAAGAGAACCCTGGAAGGCTCTTCGCTGTCCGTGACTCAGGTCATCAAAGGCACTCCTAAGTAAGATTAGATGCAAAATTTAGGGTGTTTGCAAGTTTCCCTGGGAAAGGACCTATATATTGGATTCTCAAAGATATCTGTGACTCCAGAGGCTCCAGAAAGGTGAAAATCACTGGTTTAATTTTAATTCACTTTACTGAGGATAATATATGTATAGAGAAGTGCACATATTATGAGTACACAGCTTGCTGCATTTGCACCATCTGAATATCCCTAAGTAACCAGCACCCAATCAAAAAACAGAACCCTATCAGGACCCCAGAAGCTGTTCCTTAACCCCTTCCTCTCACACCCTTGCCCCCCTGGCCGCTGTAACCACTGCCTTGACTTCTAATTTCTGCTAAAGTGTGTAGTTGTGGCTGCTTGGGGCCAGCACCAAAGGAATGGAGCCACTATTTCTAGAAGCAAGTATAGGCTAGAAACCACATATTGTGGTTTTCCTCCAGTGGTTTTAAGATAGAATTGGATGAGACAACCACTTTCATGCTTTCCAGATGTCCCCACGTGGCTTTAGCTTAACGCAGAACCCCTCCAATCAGACCCCCTCCCCAGGTCTTTGACCATCTGACTTGCTTACAAGGCCACGCTCTCCCCCAGGGCCTCAGATCTCTATGTTTCACTCTGTTTGCTGCATTAGTCACTGTAATCCTGGGGCCTAGGCCTTGGGAAGAACAAAATCTAGTTTGGATATTTCATTTTATGAGTTGATCATTATTTGGTTTCCTCTCTGGTTCAGAATCAAGGGCCAGGAACACAGGCTCTTAAGTACATAGTTACCGTGGTGTGTTTTCATGCTGCAGTGAGTGGCTAAAATGCGTTGGAGGGTAAGAGGATTAGACAGAGAGTGGCGTCTGGTAAATATTAATAGCAAGTCATCCTGAGAGGGTGATATGGAGCATTCCAGCACACCTGAGGCCAGAGGAGACAGATGGGACATAATAGAGTTCAGAACCTATCTATTTGCCTTTTCAAACAATAGTCAAAAGAATAAAGGTAACTGGGTTTCAGATTTGATTTCTGCCTAAGCACATAAACTCAGGGAACGCAAGCAAAAAGAAATAAGGTGGAGCTTTTTGTGACCTCATCAAGAATAATGGATACTGTCAGGGGAAAAAAAAAAAACAAAGAGGAAAATTAAATTTCATCAGAAAAACGGGGAGGGTGGGAGGGGGAGGGGTGAGACCGTGGTGTCCTTAGCTCAGATCCAGTGAACAGGCCCTCCTCGCTGGTCACCCCAGGTACAAGGGCGGGTCATGGGCCGTCACAGCTCATTACCAGGGCCTGCCCTAATTCTTGAGTTCTGTTGTGATTTTGTGGTATTGTTGGTGTTGGGCTCAACATTGGCTGGGCTTTCAAGCTCTGTTTTGGAGAGACTTTCATTCAGATGATATTTGTTCTCTTGGGAAGGCCCTGCCCCCGAGAAGAACTGTGAAGGTGGTAAATTGGGTTTGGGTCACTCTTCCTCACTCTTTCCCCTCCAAACCCACCCCTCTTTGCATTTTCCCTCTGCTGTGTCTCACACTCAGCTCTCCCTCTTTCTCCAACCTGAATTGACCCTATAGGCCAGGAAACTCCAGCCCTTTCTGTGATTCAGGCTATGTTTTTTAATGTAAAAAAGCTGTCATAGGCAGAGATGGTACTTTATCTTTCTTTTTTGTTGGCCGCACTATGTGGCAAGTGGCATCAACCAGGGATTGAACCCATGCGCCCTGCATTGGGAACATGCAGTCGTAACCACTGGACCACCTGGGAAGTCCCAGATATGGTACTTTTAGTGTACCCTGCTGTTTGTTTTTTGTTTTGTTTTAATTGAGAAAATATATGGCTAAAGCTAATAAGGTTACAGAAAAGCTCTTTAAGGTGCTAACTTGTTCCTAATTATAATAGGAGGTAAAATACATTTATTTGAACATAAAATAAATAGCATTCAAAAGGTGCTTTAACATAAAGAATTAAGGTGCCCTGAATATTTCCATTTAGATGTGGCAGAGTAAACAGCACTATTAAGCTGGGTTTCCTCCCTAAACTCAGCCAAAATGACACTAATTAACTGAAGATGGTAAAACTCATAAAAACAAAGAAAGAAAATGAGAAGTCAGCAGGATGGAAGATGTGAGATAGGAGTGATAAAGGACTTCTCAAGGAGCTGAGATCTAGGAGCCTGTAAGGTGGGAGGCATGGGGGCTATAAAAAACATGTTGATTCACCCCACAGAATGTCTAGAGATTCAGGAATTGGAGATACAGGAATTGCAGACTCCTCTGCAAGCCAGAATCCAAGTACCCCGAACACAGGAAGAGTTTAAAAGTTGTTTAAAGGGTAGTTAGACTCACAGGGCCTCTCTCCTAGCCTGAGCAGCTGGACAACTCTCCCTTCCTCATCCTAGCTAAAGATGAAATGTGTTTTCTTTGGGGAGGTTGAACTTGAGTTTCTGGGCTTAGGACACAGCTGAGCATGGAAGTGATACTCTTCATTGGAAATGGATACTAAGTGAAAGGCTCTTCATTGGCTATGGAGGACCCCAGCTTCTTTCCATCACTCAGCTCCCAGGTTGCTGTGGTAAGTCTCACATCTCTACACAGGTAGACTGGATGGTGGTTCTTAGGGGAATGGACCAATGCAAGAGACAATTCTATAGCTACTGGGTACTTCCTGGTCAGTGCTTCAAATAGCTGCCATGGTTCAGTGAGAGCCCTCTTCTGAGTTCATAGATAGCACCTTTTCACTGTGTCCTCATGTGGTAGAAGGGATCAGGGAGCTGTGTGGGGTCTCTTTATAAGAACATTAATCCTATTCATGAGAGTTCCACCCTTCTGACCTAAGCACCTCCCGAAGGCCCCACCTCCTAATACCATCACGTCAGGCATTAGGATTTCAACATATGAATTTTGTGAGATACAAACATTCAGACTATAGCAGCCTCCTCTCAGTGTAGTCAAATACTGAGGATTGCTTCTAATTTGAAACACAGATATCAAAATAAATTAAAGGGGAAAAAAAAACATGGAGGAAGCAAAGACAATGCAGTGATAAAAAGAAAGGTTTGAAGTTATTAGTATTATCCTCAGAGAGCAAAGAAGTTATATCTATGAGACAAAAATAGAGTATTGTAAAAAGTACTCAAAATTTTGACAGTTAAAAATATGGTAGGAGTTCCCTGGTGGCCTAGAGGTTAAGATTCTAGGCTTTCACTGCTGTGGCCTGATTTCAATCTCTGGTCAGGGAAGTTGTATGGCAACTATCTATATCTATATCTATCTATATATATAGATATAAACAGGAATAAAAGTTTCAATAAAAGACTGTGTGATAAAGTAGAGGACACCTCCCTGAAAGTAGGTGGAAAGGAGGAGAGAAAAGACAGAAGACAGAGAGAAAATGGAGAATCTATCTCTGAGGTCAAACATCAGTTAATAAGAATTCTAGAAAAAGGGAAAGGAAACTAAAGGAGAAGATGGTATCGAAGAATTGACATTTCCTGTAATGGAAGGATCTATATTTCTAGATGCAAAGTGTCCACCAAAATGTTCAAAACAAGGACAGTAACAGGACCCTCACATGGTGCATCACTGTTAAATTCCAGAATGCCAGAAACAGAGAAGCTCTTAAAACTTCAGGGAGAAGAAGAAGGCTATGTACAAAGGAGAAAAATCAGAATGGCATTGGGCTTCTTAAAGGCTCCATTGAAAGATGAAGCTAGCAGAAAAGTGTCTTTACATTGCTGAGGAAAAATGACATTGATTCTGGAGTTGGTTTCCTAGAAAAGTGGTGAATCAATTGTGAAGAATGAAAAAAAGATACATATGATCTTGAAAATTTTATATCCCATAGGAATATTTCTCAGTTTGTGTTCTACCACATTGAAAAAGTACAATAAGAAAGAGAAATTCATGGCATATAGGAAATAGGGGATCCAGCACAGATAAGAGCTGAAGGGAATTCCCAGACAGTTGGTGAAAGAGGTTCCAAAATGACAGTTGCTTAGCTGGTCTAGAGAGCACCCAAGTACAGGTTGGAATTGAAGGATGGAGGGTTCTAGGAGGATGTCCCTAAGCAAAACTGTCCTTGAGAGATTGCTAATGGATTTGGGTATGCTGAGAGAAATTCTTAAGAGCTCCAAGGGAATGTTTGGGGATAAATTAGTAACAGGCACATAGAAAACTAAGCAAATGACAATGTCAATCACAGTCACAACAGAAACAAGATGACGCCAGGAAAATAAAAAAGTTATGTAAGAAAGAAAATGAAGTCATAGGATGGCCATTTCTAGGAGCAATACACACACAGTTACAGTATTTTATTTTATTATTGTTTGTTTATTTGACCATGCCAGGTCTTAGTTACCACATGTGGGATCTTTGATCTTTGATGTGACTTATGGGATCTAGTTCCCTGACCAGGGATGAAACTCAGTACCCTGCATTGGGAGTGTGTAGTCTTAACCACTGGACCACCAGGAAAGTCCCAGTTACAGTATTTTAAATGCTAGATAATGGTTAACTTGACTATGCCAAAGCCTTTGGCTGTGTGGATCACAACAAACTATGGAAAATTCTTCAAGAGATGGGAATACCAGACCATCTGACCTGCCTCTTGAGAAATCTGTATACAAGTCAGGAAGCAATAGTTAGAACTGGACATGGAACAACAGACTGGTTCCAAATAGGAAAAGGAGTACGTCAAGGCTGTATATTGTCACCCTGCTTATTTAACTTATATGCAGAGTACATCATGAGAAATGCTGGGCTGGAGGAAGCACAGGTTGGAATCAAGATTGCCAGGACAAATATCAATAACCTCAGATATGCAGATGACACCACCCTTATGGCAGAAAGTGAAGAAGAACTAAAGAGCCTCTTGATGAAAGTGAAAGAGGAGAGTGAAAAAGTTGGCTTAAAGCTCAACATTCAGAAAACTAAGATCATGGCATCTGGTCCCATCACTTCATGGCAGATAGATGGGCAAACAGTGGAAACAGTGGCTGACTTTATTTTGGGGGGCTCCGAAATCACTGCAGATGGTGATTGCAGCCATGAAATTAAAAGATGCTTACTTCTTGGAAGGAAAGTTATGACCAACCTAGACAGCATATTAAAAAGCAAAGACATTACTTTGCCAACAGAGGTCTGTCTAGTCAAGGCTATGGTTTTTTCAGTAATGTATGGATATGAGAGTTGGACTGTAAAGAAAGCTGAGTGCCGAAGAACGATGCTTTTGAACTGTGGTGTTGGAGAAGACTCTTGAGAGTCCCTTGGACTGCAAAGAGATCCAACCAGTCCATCCTAAAGGAGATCAGTCCTGGGTGTTCATTGGAGGGATTGATGTTGAAGCTGAAACTCCAATACTTTGGCCACCTGATGCAAAGAGCTGACTCATTGGAAAAGACCCTGTGCTGGGAAGGAGTGAGGGCAGGAGGAGAAGGGGACGACAGAGGATGAGATGGCTGGATGGCATCATCGACTCAATGGACATGGGTTTGGGTGGACTCCGGGAGTTGGTGATGGACAGAGAGGCCTGGCATGCTGCGGTTCATGGGGTCGCAAAGAGTCAGACACGACTGAGCGACTGAACTGAATGGTTAACTAAATCGTGATCTAAATATGTTAGGAGAGCGGGGAGAGAGGATGGGCATATGAGGAGGAGAACTGTGTGAGAAGGTCAGTGCCACAGTGGGAAGTCTATAGCTAATGTTTAAAATGGAATGTTCAGGAAATATCAGTTCATGAATTTTTTTAGTATATGAAAATAAATAGCAGGAGAAACATTCCAAAGAGCTGAAACTCACTAGCCTTGGAGAAGGAGTCAGGGATACAAGGACTGATAAAGGGAAACTCTTGCTTTTCTGGCAAAGGCCTTGTGAAACTATTTCTTTCTAAAGGTTTTACAGTAATTGCTCTGATAAATTTAAACTTAAACTTAGCAAAGGAAAAAAAGGATCTTCTAATCTTACCCTCTACATATTAGTTATCAATAGCTTGGTGATTATTCCTTTGGCCTTTGTTTTCTATGTGTACTGTTACAAAAATGAAAATTTTAATTTTCCCATCTTTGGATCATTGTCTTCCTTAATGCAAATTGTCTTCCATTTTCTTTTTCACTGGTATCTTTAATACTTTTTCCATGTTAGAGAGGTTAGTGGTAATACTTTTTATTGAATGTCTGTTTCACCAGTCACAACTACAACCTTCTACTTTGGAGAAAGAGCGCTCCTTCTGAGTGGGAGGGCCAGCCCTCAACCAGCCCTCAGAACCCCATTTGCTGCAGACCCTCCCTTCAGCTGACTCACCTTTGGGTATCATTTGTCCAAACTCATACTCAGGTATCGATCAGTATGGGTTTAATAACTTGTGGCTCTTCAGAGACATTTTCAGTTTAATTGATAACTCCTAAAGATTAAATAACAACAATGTAACTTCAAGAATAAGCTACTAATAGGAAAATTCCAGGTGCTTTCAAAGGAAGTGTAAGGGCTTGGTTTTGTGTAGAGAATTTTCAATATAAATATTTTCCTAACCCTGCTTTCTGTTTAAGGAGAGGGAATGCCCCACTGGGTGAGGTATTGGTGGTCAGCACTGCTCTGCCTTCCCTGTGGAACTCCTCTCTATCTTCTCCCATCCCCAACAGCTAAGGTATGGACACATGATACCCAAAGGTGAGTCAGCTGAAGGGAGGGCCTGAAGCAAATGGGATCCTGAGGGCTGGCTGAGGGCTGGCCCTCCCACTCAGAAGGAGCGCTCTTTCTCCAAAGTAGAAGGTTGTAGTTGTGACTGGTGAAACAGACATTCAATAAAAAGGACCCTTCTACCCAGGGCTTTGACTCTTTTGAGTAATGCAAAGATGAAGAGATGCTCTTCATGGTGGTGTGCCTTCTTAGTAGCCATATCCCTGCTCTTCCTCCCAGCCCCCTGGTTTTGTCACTGTGCTGTCATCCACTTCTGCCTGTTCTTGCTCTACCCCCTCTGGCTCTAAGGGTGGGCTATCTGCCCTCTCTGCATATATTTAGGTTGAGCAGAAACCTGGTCCTTCCATTCCCATAGTGCCAAGAAGCCAGTATACAGATTCCAAGGAGAACGTAGTGATGGCTGGGAACAGTGGAAGAGAAAGACACATGCAACAGTAATACTACAGGGGATAGAACTGCCTCTGGGTCTAGGGCAGATTCACCTTCTTAGAGTCTGCCTCTGTGTTACCTGGAGCAGCAACTTCCCACTTCTGCCCTCCCTCTTTCTGGCAGTCTTCTAGGTATCTTTCAAACCCCAGAGAGCAGAAAATGTTTCCTCTCATGCATGTGTAAGGACTGGCCTCTTTCCAGGAGCACTAGCAGTGGGAATGCTATTTCTCTTCAGAGCAAACCCCATCCACTTCAAGTAACTTTGGTCAGGTCCTGTGGCCCAGACAAGACTATCACAAAATAGTTTGCTGTTGCTGCTGCTAAGTCGCTTCAGTCATGTCCGACTCTGTGCGATCCCACAGACGGCAGCCCACAAGGCTCCGCTGTCCCTGGGATTCTCCAGGCAAGAACACTGGAGTGGGTTGCCATTTCCTTCTCCAATGCATGAAAGTGAAAAGTGAAAGTGAATTTGCTCAGTCGTGTCTGACTCTTCGCGACCCCATGGACTGCAGCCTACCAGGCTCCTCTGTCCATGGGATTTTCCAGGCAAGAGTACTGGAGTGGGTTGCCATTGCCTTCTCCGCAAAATAGATGGGTACATTTTCTAAACTCTGGGTAATTCTGTTATTCTTATGGTCACCTTTCACCCTAAAAAGAAAGAGTGCTATTATTGATACCAGTACTGCCTGGTATTGGCAGTTGGAGATCTGCCACTCAACCCATGTGTCTGTCCAACTAAGGAGGACAGAGACACAAGTCTCAATATCTAGATGGGAGTCAACAGTCATAGCAGCCCAGTGAGTGCCTGATACATATCCATGTGCAGAAGCTTTGGTGAAAGCTGGACTAGAATATCTGGCCCAGGCTCAAGGCTAATCAGGCCTCTTCTGTGTATCTTGAATGTGAATCTGGGGACCCACGTGCTCAGGCATGCTGACAAGCAGTGGGAGATGTGCAGCAGATCCCACGTCCATTTGCCCAACCAGCAATGCGGACCAGGATGGCAAGCTTGCCACCATCCAGCTGGGATGGGCCAGCAGAACCAGGAGTAACACTGCTCACAGCAAAATGTCAAGGGATGATCAGTAGGATTAGCCTCCCTTCCTGTGTGGAGGAACGGGTAGAGAGGGATAGACGTATGTCCCTCTGGGAGGGAGAAAGGGAAAGGATTCCTCACAATACCTACCAGAGTGTCGGATACTTGGTGTCTGCCCAGTAAATGTTTATGAATGAGAAGCAGCAAATGATCAAAAGCTAATGAGAAACACAAAACAAAGAGTAGCTCAAAGAAGGCTTCATGGAGGAGGGGCACCTAGAGTCATCTCCCTCATCCATCTGTGGCCTGAGTGTGGAACATAGCTCATCTGACCTTGTATAATTGAAATGTTTCCCCAAGTAGCTATGGAGGGCTATGGCCATGGGACCAAAATTATCTGTCATCACTTCAGTTGGGTGCTGGCTGGAAATTTTGAATCAAGTAGTAATTGTCATTGAAGTTGAATATAAATAAATGATATGATCTAGATGTCCTTTAACTTCACCCCACTAAAATAAACTCATAAAACCTGAGTCTTCTGTGGGATTACTAACAAAAAGAAAAATAAATCTCAATAAACCTTCCATGAACACTTGACTTATCATATCCAAAAGTCCTTCCATGAACACTTAACTGAATCATATCCAAAAGTCATATACCAAATGTGGATTCTCTCACCCACCATTCTGATCAATAAATCACTCCAGCAGCCAGTCCATGCCCACACATGGATTTTGGATGACAAGTGGCACAGTTAAAAAACTTGAATGTCCTTGGAATCAATGGCAGAAATGAGGAAGGGCACTGAATGAAAGAATTGAGTATGCAGAAGATATGTCCAGGGGATGGTGAGCACACTCAATTGGCTGATGAGTTAATCTGCTCATTAATCACTCTGCTGCTCTGCCAAAAGGAAGCATTTGATGCTGTTGTCCTAGAGAAACTGCCTTCTTAGGGGAAGAAACTTATTGACAAGAATTTAGGGGTGGTTGGGAGGTATTCCTAAAATTTGTGAATAACTAACAAGTTGTCCTTCTGTGTGCTCATGAAAAACAATTTTGAGGCTGACCCACTCAGTTCAGACCTCTGCTAAGAAGCCAGCTGTGTATTTATTTGTTAAGTATAGTTAATTTATAATGTTGTGCCAATCTCTGCTGTACAGCAAAGTGACCTAGTTATACACATATAGACATTCTTTTTTTTTTAATATTTTTTTTCCACTGTGGTTTGTAATGGATATTGAATATAGTTCCCTGGGCTATAAAGTAGGACCTTGTTGTTTATCCATTCTACATGTAATAGTTTACATCTACTAATGCCACACTCCCAGTCCTTCCCTCCCTCATCTCCCTCCCCCTTGGCACCACGAGTCTGTTCTCATTGCCTTTGAGTCTGTTTCGGCTTTGGAGATAGGTTCATCTGTGCCATATTTTAGATTTCACATATAAGTAATATCATATGGTAGTTGTCTTTGTCTTTCTGAGTTACTTCACTTAGTATGATAATCTCTAGTTGCATCCATCAGTTCAGCTCACTTCAGTCACTCAGTCATATCCGACTCTTTGCGACTCCGTGGACTGCAGCACGCCAGGACTCCCTGTCCATCACCAACTCCCAGAGTTTACTCAGACACATGTCCATTGAGTCAGTGATGCCATTCAGCCATCTCATCCTCTGTCAACCCTTTTCCTCCCACCATCAATCTTTCCCAGCATCAGGGTCATTTCAAATGAGTCAGTTCTGCACATTAAGTGGCCAAAGTATTGGAGTTTCAGCCTCAGCATTAGTCCTTCCAATGAATATTCAGAACTGATTACCTTTAGGATGGACTTTAGGATGGTCTGCTCCAATATCACAGTTCAAACGCATCAATTCTTTGGTGCTCAGCATTCTTTATAGTCCAACTCTCACATCCATACATGACTACTGGAAGAACCATAGCTTTGACTAGATGGGACTTTGTTGGCAAAGTAATGTCTCTGCTTTTTAATATGCTGTCTAGGTTGGTCATAACTTTTCTTCCAAGGAGCAAGCATCTTTTAATTTCATGGCTGCAGTCACCATCTGCAGTGATTTTGGAGCCCCCCAAAATAAAGTCTGTCACTGTTTCCACTGTTTCCCCATCTATTTGTCATAAAATGATGGGACCGGATGCCATGATCTTAGTTTTCTGAATGTTGAACTTTAGGCCAACTTTTTCACTCCCTTTCACTTTCATCAAGAGGCTCTTTAGTTCTTCTTCACTTTCTGCCATAAGGGTGGTGTCATCTGCATATCTGAGGTTATTGATATTTGTCCTGGCAATCTTGATTCCATCTTGTGCTTCCTCCAGCCCAGTGTTTCTCATGATATATTCTTCATATAAGTTAAACAAGCAGGGTGACAATATACAGCCTTGATGTACTCCTTTTTCTATTTGGAACCAGTCTGTTGTTCCATGTCCAGTTCTAACTGTTGCTTCCTGACCTGCATACAGATTTTTCAAGAGGCAGGTCAGGTGGTCTGGTAAATGGCATTATTTCATTCTTTTTTATGGCCAAGTAGTATTCCATTGTATATATGCACCACATCTTCTTTGTCCGTTTCTATGTCTTGATTATTGTGAGTAGTGCTATTATGAACATAAGGATGCATATATCTTTTTGAATTATAGTTTTGTCTGGATATATGCCCAGGAGTGGGATTGCTGGATCATATGGTAGTTCTCTTTTTAGTTTTCTGAGGAACCTCCACACAGAAGCCAGCATTTTAAATACCAAGAAGACCAGCTGGCTCTACCTCAGGTCATGTTCCTTTCACTCCACCCAGTGGAGTAGAGTGACCTAGTGACCTATACTAGTGACCTAGTACTTTCTCAGAGTGGTCATGCCAATCTCACTTCTTTTTCTGGGGCAAGAACAGGCTCTGAGTGCATTGGGATAAAGGAGGCACTTGGAACCTGTTACTTTTCCTTGGCTGTACTAGATGCAGAGCTCTGCATTTGCCAATAGACCATTCCCCCATCTCTGTAGATAGGCCTCCTTCTCTTCTGCTGTGGCTGAGCTTCTACCATGTGGCTGAGGACATAGGGTCATGGCCACAGTCACCTCCAAATTCATAATAACCAAGTCTAGCAACCTTGGAAGAAAAACAGAGGACCATGAGTTCAGAAGACTTAGAACTCTGGAAGAGACTTATTACTCTGTCTTGGGTCTCTTGCCCTGCATTTGAACCAATCTCTCCAGCCAGGGAGATGAGGATGAGTCATATACTAATAATTTCGGAGAGATGAGCATGGACCTGGATTGGCAGTCCCACCGATAAACAAGGGAAGCCTAATGAAGCAGCAGCGATGCTTTGAATGGAGGTGTGTGCACAGGGAGGCTGTGATCCAGTGAACCAGAGGAGAGAGAGATTAGATCAAGCAAAGTAACAGATGTCTCCCACACCAGGGAAATCAGAAAAAATGAGCGATAAAGCTTGGAGTGAAAAGAAGCAGAGCATGGAGAAATTCTGAAGTAGACAGCAATACTTAAAGATTTCTTTTAGGGTGCTAGAGCCTTTAGGTGTGGATGGAAAAAAAGCTGGGCATTGGCCAGGCCCTGACACTGCTGGAAAAGTAATTGCAAGAGCCGGTCATGCCTCTTCCTATGTGAAGGTCATGGACTGTGCCAGGCCAGAGGGAGCTTGATACTGACCCTTGGTGGCCTCTTGGTTTAAACTTGTTTTCTCTAACTTAAATAACAAAGATGTCAGGGCCTCTTTTTCACTGCTCTGGGAGGTTTCTTTCCCATTGCTGGTGGTCATTGAGCTGTCAGGAAGGCTGCCAGTTTAGCTAAAGGAAATTTACTGCTCTTGTTTAAACCCTGGAGAAATTCATTGCACCTAGAAAGGCAGTTTGCATCATGGTATGTTGAGCTCTGATGGAACACCATGTTCAGGGAGGGGGGTATTGAATATTTAGAAACACAAGAGTGACCACAGGAACCGCAGGGAAGATTGAGTCAGTTAAAGAGAAATCTGCTGGTTTCCTAGGAAGGGAAAGTAAATGAAAGTGGCATTGCCCCCTTACATATCTCCAAGGTAATATTTTGGTATGATGTACATATCAAAATCATAAATTTGTTTGCCAGGGCTGGTTACTGAGGCTGAATGTTAAAGAGTGCTTGGAATATTGTGTTAAGAAAGATTCTGAAGCAGTATCTAGACTTATCCACAAGCAGTGCTACAATGAATTTCAGTGTCATCAAAATGGAGCAGTATACATCTACTATATTTGATTTTTCAGGGATGCAAGAATCTCATTTCCAAGGGTTTACTTCAGGAAACAATTACAATGGGAGAAAAAAATGCTATATGCCAAAAGTGTTCTCCTTGGTCTCATTTACTGTAGCAGCAATTTGTCCTTTAGAAGAGTAATGGTCACTTGTCAGAATTAAGTTGTTGACCATGAAAACCATGGGGAAACACCAGAAAATGTGACACATACTAATGTTGAGGGAAAAGAAAACATTTATATACAAGCAATGATTGCAAATAGGTGTAAAAAAGACATAAAATACATAAATACTTGTGTGTGTGTGGGGGCCATTTCTTTTTAGTATATGGAATCTAGTCCTTATCACATAGAAGATGCACAATAAATATTTGTTGACTATTTTTTGCTAGTTTATATATTTTTACAGTAAAATAGTTCCCCAAAGAGGGAATAAAAGCTAAAACAAAAAACCCGAACTGCCGAAAGTCAATGTGTTCGCAGAAATAACAATTCATTTTGCCTTCTCCAGTCATTTAGCATCACACTTAGACTCATTCTAGTACTTCACTGAGCAACTCCAAAGACATCTGTTAAATTCCTTCAGGCGTTCACACTTAATAGTAAAGACTTATCCACTTTTGCTCCCAGATGCTCAGGCTTGGGCTTCTGAAATTCTGAAGCATTTATTATCCTTCCAGAGATTGTTGACTTGCCCCAAAGAAATTTTTTCTTTCATTTTTATGTAGTCAGAGAGGTAACTAACTTTAAGAATGGCTTCAGTAGGATCTTCAAGGCCATTTGAAAAGTTTTGATGGAATTCAGAATTCAGATCTGAAGTCTATGAATATGGTTACTGGAATGACTGACAGGTTGAGGCCAGGTATCAAACGGACCTCGGATGTTGACAAAACCTCTGCTCATTGGAACGAAGTCCAAATACGTGGACAAATGACCAATTACTGTGTAACTTCATTAACTTCAGGAACTCTCCTAATATTCCCTAATTCTTTTGAACAATAATCACCCTTTTTTCTCTGAACTACACAAAGCACTCATATCGCTTGACTAGGAAATTAAAGTTTATTTTCAATTTCTTTGGGCAAGGCAAAGGCAAGGGTAAATTAACAGCCTGTAGCATGTCTGGAACTAGAAAAGCACTGAAAATGTGATGGGGAGTTACAATGTAGGAAAATCATCCAAAGACAATGCGATATTTAGCTGATGGTAATCTCAGAAGACATACTTGGAGGACAGAAGCTGCTGCATGAACAGGCAATATCTCTGAGAGCAAAGAAAAAATGGAGAGCAGAGGCAGCTACTGCAGTGATTTAGACCCAGCAGAAAAAGCCATGGTGATCTGTCTCCACCAATCCAGTATACTGGACAACACAACATCTGTTTCACTGGGCCCAAAATAGTCAGTTCACTGTCATATGTAATTTACTCACTATTACAATAATAGTTTTTTGTTTCTCTGCTTCTCACCTGAATATCTTCTGTTCATAGCCCTTTATTTTTAATATAATACCATCATTTTTTTATTATAACAACAATTCTTGCATATATCTATTCTACAGATTTTTTTGAATGTCTCCTATGAAGAGGCAGTGTGTGAGCATAAGGAATAGAGAGTGAACAATAAAAATAGGCATACAAGAGATAGCAATTTGGTGTTACGCTGTAAGGGTATATATTAGGTGCTCTCAAAGTACTGAAAGTGAAAATGTTAGTCGTGTAGTCATGTCCAACTCTTTGTGACCCCATGAACTGTAGCCTGCCAGACTCCTTTGTCCATGGGATTTCCCAGGCAAGAATACTCGAAAGGGTTGCCTTTCCCTTCTCCAAGGGATCTTCTTGACCAGGGTATTGAACCTGGGTCTCCTGCATTGCAGGCAGATTCTTTACCATCTGAGCCACCAGGGAGGAAGAGGCCTAACCTTGGTTGGCAACGGCTTTCTGGAAGCATTGACAGATAGGCTGGGTCTGAATATAAAATGGATTGGGTGGTGGAGAAGCATCCTGTATAGCTATAATCTTCCACAGGTAAAAAAACTGTTAGCATTTATGTGTATTTTATTCTAGTGCTTTTTTTTCCTATTCACATAGATATGTTGGTAGATATAAGGTAATAATAATGATTAGATAGACATACATAGGTTTTAGAACTGTGATCATAATCTCTACGTACTTTCAGTGCTGTCTTTTCCATGCCTTTAAATATGTATTGATAACGTGAATTTTGATTCAGTTCAGTTCAGTCACTCAGTCGTGTCTGACTCTTTGCGACCCCGTGAACCACAGCACACCAGGCCTCCCTGTCCATCACCAACTCCCAGAGTTTACCCAAACTCAAGTCCATTGAGTCAATGATGCCATCCAGCCATCTTATCCTCTGTCTTCCCCTTTTCCTCCTGCCCTCAATCTTTCCCAGCATCAGGGTTTTTTCAAATGAGTCAACTCTTCACATCAGGTGGCCAGAGTATTGCAGTTTCAGCTTCAACATCAGTCCCTCCAATGAACACCCAGGACTGATCTCCTTTAGAATGGACTGGTTGGATCTCCTTGCAGTCCAAGGGGCTCTCAAGAGTCTTCTCCAACACCACAGTTCAAAAGCATCAATTATCTGCACTCATCTTTATTTATAGTCCAACTCTCACATCCATACAAGACTACTGGAAAAACAATAGCCTTGACTAGATGGACCTTTGTCAGCAAAGTAATATTGCTGCTTTATAATATACTGTCTAGGTTGGTCATAACTTTCCTTCCAAGGAGTAAGCGTCTTTTAATTTCATTGCTGCAATCACCTCCTGCAGTGATTTTGGAGCCCAGAAAAATAAAGTCAGCCACTGTTTCCACTGTTTCCCCATCTGTCTGCCATGAAGTGATGGGACTGGATGTCATGATCTTAGTTTTCTGAATGTTGAGTTTTAAGCCAACTTTTTCACTCTCCTCTTTCACTTTCATCAAGAGGCTCTTTAGTTCTTCTTCACTTTCTGCCATAAGGGTGGTGTCATCTGCATATCTGTGGTTATTGATATTTGTCCTGGCAATCTTGATTCCAGCTTGTGTTTCCTCCAGCCCAGCATTTCTCATGATGTACTCTGCATAGAAGTTAAACAAGCAGGGTGACAATATACAGCCTTGACGTACTCCTTTTCCTATTTGGAACCAGTCTGTTGTTCCATGTCCAGTTCTAACTGTTGCTTCCTGACCTGCATACAGGTTTCTCAAGAGGCAGGTCAGGTGGTCTGGTATTCCCATCTCTTGAAGAATTTTCCATAGTTTGTTGTGATCCACACAGTCAAAGGCTTTGGCATAGTCAATAAAGCAGAAATAGATGTTTTTCTGGAACTCTCTTGCTTTTTCAATGATTCAGAAGATGTTGGCAATTTGATATCTGGTTCCTCTTCTTTTTCTAAAACCAGTTTGAACATCTGGAAGTTCACGGTTCACATATCGCTGAAACCTGGCTTGGAGAATTTTGAGCATTACTTTTCTAGCGTGTGAGATGAGTGCAATTGTGCGGTAGTTGGAGCGCTCTTTGGCATTGCCTTTCTTTGGGATTGGAATGAAAACTGACCTTTTCCAGTCCTATGGCCACTGCTGAGTTTTCCAAATTTGCTGGCATATTGAGTTTAGCACTTTCACAGCATCATGTTTTAGGATTTGAAATAGCTCAACTGGAATTCCATCACCTCCACTAGCTTTGTTCGTAGTGATGCTTCCTAAGGCCCACTTGACTTCACATTCCAGGATGTCTGGCTCTAGGTGAGTGATCACACCATCGTGATTACCTGGGTTATGAAGATCTTTTTTGTATAGTTCTTCTGTGTATTCTTGCCACCTCTTCTTAATATCTTCTGCTTCTGTTAGGTCCATACCATTTCTGTCCTTTATTGAGCCCATCTTTGCATGAAATGTTCCCTTGATATCTCTAATTTTCTTGAAGAGATCTCTAGTCTTTCCTATTCTATTGTTTTCCTCTATTTCTTTGAATTGATCACTGAGGGAGGCTTTCTTATCTCTCCTTGCTATTCTTTGGAACTCTGCATTCAGATGGGTATATCTTTCCTTGTCTTCTTTGCTTTTTGTTTCTCTTCTTTTCACAGCTATTTGTAAGACCTCCTCCGAGAGCCATTTTGCTTTTTTGCATTTCTTTTTCTTGGGGATGGTTTTGATCCCTGTACAGTGTGTACAGTGTCACAAACCTCCATCCATAGTTCATCAGGCACTCTGTCTATCAGATCTAGTCCCTTAAATCTATTTCTCACTTCCACTGTATAATCATAAGGGATTTGATTTAGGTCATACCTGAATGGTCTAGTGGTTTTCCCCACTTTCTTCAATTTCAGTCTGAATTTGGCAATAAGGAGTTCATGATGTGAGCCACAGTCAGCTCCCGGTCTTGTTTTTGCTGACTGTATAGAGCTTCTCCATCTTTGGCTGCAAAGAATGTATTGACTAGATGTTTCATAATGTATTGATCATTCTCTTTGTGTCCATCAGAGTTTTTGTTTCTAAGCCACCAAAACCAACCCTGGCTAAATTAAGTGGAATAGGAATTTACTGGAATAGTATTAGGTAGTCATAGAATCTATGGAAGGGCTGGGAAAATAGGCTAAGAACAAGGGCAGGAATCAAGATAGGTTCAGCAGAGGAACCCTATTTAGGGTTAACCACAGAAATGATGCCTTAGGTCTCAGTGTTTCTGAGAAGGAGGATCTTTCTGGTCAAACCTAGAAAGTCTGTCCCACCCTACCTACAAGGGAACAGACTTTTATAGTAAGAATTGGGGCCCTGTGTTCCATCAAGACTAAGCCAAAAAAAAAAAAAAAGACTCAGCCAATAGGGCCTGTCCCCAAACAGGAAAGGCGTTAGGATACGGCTAGCAGAAAACCCCCAGGAATATCCACTCCCTCCTTATTGTTAGTTGTTTCCTTTTATTTTTCCTTTGTATTATAGACCTATTGAACGTTCTTCAACAAAAAAAGTTGAGCACTTCTCTGATTGTCTCCTTAAAATAAATTCCCTAGAAACAGAGTTTCTGAATAAAGAAGTGTGGACATTTTTAAGTCTCTTGATACATATTGCCAAATTACTTTTTGAGAAAGTTGTATAAACTTAAGCTCACTCTTGGAGTATGTATGAGTGTGCATATATTCTGTGCCCACGCTGAGCATTATTGTTTTTAGAAATCTTCATGTCAACTCCTTTCTAGTCTGTGCTCATGTATGCAGCCTGTACCTCATTAAAACTGCATTTTGAAGTCAAAGCACCTAGTGGCACAGGAAATAATTCAGTAAATAAGTTGTTTATTTTCTTGAGTGTTTTTGAGATAATTACCATTATTGATTTTCTTCCTCATTAATTTGATTAATTCAGGGGATGCTTCTTTTAATAGGCTGTAGAGAAGCTTTTTTTTTTTTTTTTTCATTCTGGAAGGGAAGGGTTTACAAAGCCCTGATTGCATGTGAAATAATAGAGAATTGAATTTTGCAGGTGAGATTCTGAGAGAAGGACTCACCCTCCTTCAGCATGTGTCTCTTGCTAATGCTGTCCTGGGCATCATTTTCCCAGACCTCGTGGCCCATGGGAGGGGACATCTCCAGAAGTAGTTTCTTTCAGAGAGCCATAGCAGTGATATAAGTCCAGTAGCCCCTAAACTGGGATGAATATGAAACCCAGGGAGGTGATGAAATACTTCATGACTCTTCTATCAACTTAGAAGAACATCTTTTTTAGCAAGAAATTGAAAGGCATGAAGAATGTTAAGATCTGGGCTTCCATCAAGAGAATGCAAGTAGGGTCCAGGAAGAAGCATTTGACGAGAAAAGTCTGGGCCCCAGGATGCTGGTCCTGCTTCATCATCAACTAGCTGTGTGGTGTTGGAGAAATCACTTATATCTCTCTGGATTTCACCAGGGAGTGGGCCACAGGATCTTAAGGAAAATTTCTCTTCTAATAGCCAAAGATCCTAAGGCTACTTAGACTTTGGATTTTTCAACATTATCTTGACTTCAGATGATAATGGTAATCAAACCATATCTTTCACTTTGCTTCCAGGTAGGAAATAACTGAATGAATAAACACATATCTTTTTCTCTCACCCTTGGGCTCAGAAGCTTCTCTGGGGCCTGTAAAACTAGCCAAAAGTCAAGCATTAAACCAACTAAATTCTTCTGGAGAAAGCAATTTCCCCCCCTCTATTTGCATAATTTGATTCTCATGTTTTGCCATTGTCAAGTTCTTTCCTATTTGTAGACATTTATACAATGGGTTATAACTGTATTATTTTATTGTTGCTCATTAACCATGGATGAGTCACCTTTTTAAATGGGCTTATGTGGTTTATTAAGTATTCTATTCATGAGGATTTAGAAATAAATTTGGACTAGAGATTTTGGATCATTGACATGAACAACCATTGCTAGGTGTCTGTGCTTGGCAGGAAGCCCAGTTGGTTACCAGCTCTGATTGATTAGATGGTTTCATGGCCACATGGCCTTGAGTCCAGGTGAGGGTGTGTGGTCATGGGACAGTAGGCAGTGTTAACCTCTCTGCGAGGGGATATTGAGCTCACTGAAAAGTTTTTATGGAATAGAATTGTTTTCAATTTTCCCTAAGTAAATATCTGGCAAGGCCCAGAATTGGATCAGATCCAGTTTTGCAGATAAAATGCCCCCAAACATGTTTCCCCGGGAGAAAGGCTGAAAATGTATGCACATTTATATTTGTCTATTTAGGAAAATCTCATTAACTTGAATGATGTAGAAAAATATACAGTGATGGAGTGGTTCATATTCTCATGCTAGTCTGAGAGGGACTTTATTATGGTCCAGCAGGAGGTTAGCATTTACTGAGGTTGTTTCTACATGAGGTTTTTAAAAATATAAGACCCTAATTGATGCTTTTAAACTGTGGTGTTGGAGAAGACTCTTGAGAGTCCCTTGGACTGCAAGGAGATCCAATCAATCCATCCTAAAGGAGATCAATCCTGGGTTTTCATTGGAAGGACTGATGTTGAAGCTGAAACTCCAATACTTTGCCACCTCATGCGAAGAGTTGACTCACTGGAAAAGACCCTAATGCTGGGTAGGATTGGGGGCAGGAAGAGAAGGGGACGACAGAGGATGAGATGGTTGAATGGCATCACCGACTCAATGGACATGGGTTTGGGTGGACTCCGGGAATTGGTGGTGGACAGAGAGGCCTGGCGTGCTGCAATTCATGGGGTCGCAAAGAGTCAGACACAACTGAGCGACTGAACTGAACTGAACTGAACTGAATCCAAGGGTAGTAAATACATGGTACTTGAGCCTCAACTCTCCCTCCCAAACACAGAACAGACATCACTAATGGAAAATGGCATTCTTTGCTTCTGAGACCACCAGTCAGACATCCAAGGAGAAACATAATCATTCTCCCTGCCCCAAGATGTCAACCAGCTTGTCCATATGGGAAGTCACCTTTCTTGGAGAAGAAAGGAGATCCTATTACTTCTTGTATATGATTGATGGAACAAAATTGAATGCTTCTAAGCTTATCAACCAATGTTGTTGTTGTTGTTTAGTTGCCAAGCTGTGTCCGACTCTTCACGACCCCATGAACTGCAGCATGCCAGGCTTCCCTGTCTATCACCATCTCCCAGAGTTTGCCCAAGTTCATGTCTAATGAATTGGTAATGCCATTTAACCATCTCATCCCCTGTCACCCTCTTCTCCTTCTTCCTTCAATCTTTCCCAGCATCAGGGTCTTTTTCCAGTGAGTTAGCTGTTCACTCAGGTGGCCAAACCATTGGAGCTTCAACTTCAGCATCAGTCCTTCCAAAGGATATTCAGGGTTGATTTCCTTTAAGATTGACTGGTTTGATCTCGCTTTCAAAGGGACTCTCAAGAGTTCTTCAGCACCATAGTCAGAAAGCATCTATTCTTCAGCACTCTGCCTTCTTTATTGTCCAGCTCTCATGTTCATACCAGCATGTTAAATTGATTTTCATTGTATTCTCAGAGGCTTAACTAAGTACCCATGGTTGAGCATAGTGAGTGATAAGTACTCATGCCTTCTGGGAAAAAAATATGCTAGACACTAGACTTGTCCATGGATAATTGCTGAGAGTCAGCAAAACTTGTGCCTCCTGTCTATTGCTTATCTCCAGCCTACGTAAGAGGAAGACCAGAAATTGGAGAAGATGGGATTAACAGAGAGGGTGTCTTAGAACACTTTGAATTTTTCCTGACCACTGCTACCACTTCTAGGCAAATTAGAGAAATATAGAATGAATATCTGGAGGTATTAAGGGTGCATGCCCTTGCCTAGAAGATTCTGCAGGCAGGAGGCTGACTGGAACTGTCTGTGATGGCAGAGCCAGGAGGGAGGGGAGCAATGGGAGCAACAATCCTGTGTCATTTGTGGGACAGGATGAATGTGTTTCCTATGGGCTGGGTAGGCACAGTGGAGGGAGAGTAGTCAGGATTTAGCCACTGTGAGAGTGCTCCCACCCCAGAGGCCTGCCTGCCTACTACTCCTTCTATCCAAGTGTTTGTTCAAAGCTTGTATCCCAAGAAATGCCTTCTTTGACCACTTAGACTAATATAGCGCCCTCTCCAGTCACCCCTTATTACACTTCCTGTTTTATTTCCTTGGTAGCACTCTGATACCTGTCCCGAAGTTTTTTTTTGGCAGGGGAGGAGTTAATAAGGATGGAGAAGTTTTGGAGAAGGAATCTCAAAGAGACCATTCTTTAAAGCCATAAAAATATTCCATGAGAGCAGAGACCATATTCATTTTATTCACCATTATTCCCAGTGCTCAGAACAGAACCTAGCACAAAGTAGCTGCTCAATAAAAATATATAAACTAGTAAATCTCTGCCAGCCAGGAGCCCTGAGAGATCAATTGACATCAGTTGGTTCTAAAAATGCAATTTCTCAATGTCTGAGTTGAGAAGAGTTTTGTGGGAGAAGTAGATAGGAACTCTAGACTGGGATAAAGTTTGTATCCTCTCTGGGTTTCTATTTTTCCTGTTTCACTGCCTGGATAACTGAGAAGCAATTCTTTAGTGAAATTCTTTCTATCTTGGGCTCTCCTAATCTGCAAAGTCTGCGGCACCTGGAAACCCACGTGGACTCTCTTTCAGTTTTACTTGATTTGCTTTGCAGGGATGAGCTCTCCTCAGCCTGGCTATGCCTCTAGGCTTCAGGGAAAGTTGAGCACCTGCCCAGGTGTTTGGAGACAACCTATAAACATGGAAACACACAAAGGCCGTGGATTTGCTAGTATTGCTTATGGCTTTCTACACGTGATGTGAAATTTAAATCATTTACCTTAAGCAAGTGTGTTTCATCAGTGATAAGGACCCCAAATAAAATTATTTATGAGGAGAACATGGGGAAAACCAGGGTATTTTAAAAAGTCATTCATTTCCTATACATCTGCTTAGAATCACTAAAGAAATATCCAACAACTCCAGTCATACAGTGATGAAAGGAATCATAGCCTGTCCTTTCTGTAAGAAATGCTTTGAAAGATAGAAATAAAAATCTCTTACCTTTGAATAGCACTTTGTAGTTTACAAGCATTTCTACCTGTGTCATAGAATATGACTGAAAAGAAGGTAAACCATCTGATAAACTTTAAATCCTTCATAAAGCTGAAGAATCTTCTGGCTGTTCAGTAAATAAACGAATACCTGTTTGAGTGTAATGTTGAGACAGAACCATCATTGCATCTTCCCTCTAAAGTTAGGATTATACCTCAGATTGACCTTGAGTGACAGATCACATTTTGAAAAATCAGAGAAGGCTGTTTTGAGAGCCACAAAGTACAGAAAATTCCAGTCAGGTCCATATCGAAGGTTTTCTGGGCCCAGAGTGAGAGTACTTCTAAATGGAAGTTCACTTACTTATGTGTGAATATTTAAAATGTGTAAACCAAGCCAGGAAACTGCTAAATAAAATATATTCCATTCTTCTACCTTGATAAGTAGACGTTCATAATGCTCTGGAAGGCTAGTTTGAATTGAGGATTCTTGAACACCTCAGAAGAGTTTCCCTGTGGAACATGATGGGGGGAGGAGAGTCTGACCTGGGTACCCTCATTCTCTTCCACTTTCATCTGCATCCTGCACCACACATGCACATCCTTCCTTGAGTGCAGGTGAGTGCACACGCAGCCCCACACTGAGCAACATCCACACCCTCTCAGGAAAGTGGACCCTAAGCAAGAGGTCTGCATGGTCCCAAAATTGAATGTAGGGCCATTTAGACAGGAAAGAGGTGGGTGCGGGAGCCAGTTCCCTTGGGTCCTGGGAGGCCTCACTCCATGGGGTGAGGTGGGGTCAGAGGAGGGAGCAGACAGGCATCTCTGAAGTGCAGGGGCTTGCACAGACCTCTCTTGGCCAGGTCTACAGGAGGCACTAAATCCAGTGATAGTTGGAATTAGACTGAGTGTTTTTTGCTCTTCAACTTGTATCTAGTTACACTTGAAACATTTATAAATTTTGCACTAATCAAGGGCCTATTTAAAATGAAGCTCAACTTCATTTTGATTTTTAAAAATTATTTGAGGCTACTTGGGATAAAGCATCTAATACTTAGAACAAATGGATCTAAATTAGAAGTAGAAAGTAGGAAGATAAAGCATGCTGGCACTAGTTTATATAGATGAACCAAAAGAGCAATAACCACAATAATAATGCCTTTACTAGTATAATTCTTTGGTTCCAAAGCTCTTTCGTTTATATATATGTATTCACATATACAAAACACTGGATTCTTATAAGAATAAACATCAGTACTTTGAAAGATGTATATTCCAGGCAAATAAAAAGGAAACCCTGTTTGTCACTTTGAGGAGTACATTTATAGTTGATTGGCCTGAGGGGGCAGTGCAGGAGGAAAAAACCAAGATGCCAAATAGACTTCAATGTGGGACCAACTGTAATCTATCCATAGTGGCTGCCTAAAGAGCTTGATTCAGAAAATCTCAGGCCATGCCCACCATTGGTGGCTGGTACTGAATTAGGTCAAGGGAGGGACTGGGATGGCATATGTGCCATGAATGTGCCACCTCTTGGCTTGAAGAATGCATTGGACAGATGATAAGGGTAAGTAGGATTCTTGAGGTCATCCTTAATCTTTTGAAGTTGTCAGTAAGGAGGAAAATCAATTCAAATTCTTAACAAGAATTCTGGCATTCTTGAATATTTCTATCTTCCTCAAACAAAATGATCCATTCTAGGTTTCTTTGAGAAAGATACTGCATTTAATGTGTTTTCCTGATATGGAAAAAGATTGGCTAGACACCTGCTAAGGTGTTAATTGGTGATAACTGGATTAATAGGAGACTTGGGTTCTCTTCTCATCTCTGTTACTAACTAGCTGTGTGACCTTAAGCAAATCCCTTAAACCCTCTGGACCTCTATTTCATTATCTTCAAAACAGAGATACTATCTCAGTGATCTCTCAGAATTTTGTGAGCCTTAAAGGAGATGGTAGCAAAGCAAGCACTTGAATTAAAAAATAAAAATTGTATAGATGTAAACCATTTATGATTCCACTGAAAAATGAGCAAATTGGACAAGAGTACCTTTTCCCAAAATGTGTTGTCTGAAACATTAGTTGCATGGAATGTCAGTTGGTGTTACACTAAATCCTCAAACAAGTTTTCTCTGGCCAAGTAAATTTAAAACCCTGGGCTGAGAAAACTTAAATAGGCATTGTTGGCATAGAAATTATTACTATTTAATGTGCAGTGTGAATCTTTAACAGTGAGAAATAGTATAGAGTGGTTCATATACTTATTTGAATGTAACACTCTTAAAATTTAGTCCCTCAGAACACAGTCTTTGGAAATCGTTGAACAAGCTTCTCTATAAGTTTATTTCAAACTTGAATGTCCTCTGATTCATTCATTGATGAGTTTTGTTTTAAAGAATAAAGACTTTTTTTTGAAGTATTTCAGTTCAGTTCAGTCGCTCAGTCGTGTCCAACTCTTTGCAACCCCATGGACTACAGCACGCCAGGCTTCCCTATCCATCACCAACTGCCAGTGCTAGCTCAAACTTATATCCATCAAGTCGATGATGACATCCAACCATCTCATTCTCTCTCATCCCCTTCTCCTCCTGCCTTCAATTTTTCCCAGCATCAGGATCTTTTCCAAGGAGTCAGTTCTTCACATCAGGTGGCCAGAGTAATGGAGCTTCAGCTTCAGCATCAGCCTTTCCAATGAATATTCAGGACTGATTTCCTTTAGGATGGACTGGTCGAATCTCCTTGCAGTCCAAGGGACTCTCAAGAGTCTTCTCCAACACCACAGTTCAAAAGCATCAATTCTTTGGCACTCAGCCTTGCTTCTGGTCCAACTCTCACATCCACACATGACTACTGGAAAAACCATAGCCTTGACTAGATGGGACTTTGTTGGCAAAGTAATGTCTCTGCTTTTTAATATACTATCTAGGTTGGTCATAACTTTTCTTCCAAGGAGCAGGCGTCTTTTAATTTTATGGCTGCAGTCACCATCTGCAGTGATTTTGGAGCCCCCCAAAATAAAGTCTGTCACTGTTTCCATTGTTTCTCCATCTATTTGCCATGAAGTGATGGGACCAGATGCCATGATCTTAGTTTTCTGAATGTTGAGTTTTAAGCCAGTTTTTTCACTTTCCTCTTGCACTTTCATCAAGAGGCTCTTCCGTTCCTCTTCACTTTCTGCCATAAGGGTGGTGTCATCTGCATGTCTGAGATAATTGATATTTCTCCCGGCAATCTTGATTCCAGCTTGTGCTTCATTCTAGTCTGGCACTTTCACATGATGTACTCTGCATATTAAGTTAAATAAGTAGGGTAGCAGTATACAGCCTTGATGTACTCCTTTCCCAATTTGGAACCAGTCCGTTGTTCCATGTCTGGTTCTAACTGTTGCTTCTTGACCTGCATACAGATTTCTCGGGAGACAGGTCAGGTGGTCTGGTATTCCCATCTCTTGAAGAATTTTCCATAGTTTGTTGTGATCCACATAGTCAAAGGCTTTGGCATAGCCGATAAAGCAGAAGTAGATGTTTTTTCTGGAACTCTCTTGCATTTCCTATGATCCAACAGATGTTGGCAATTTGATCTCTGGTTCCTCTGCCTTTTCTAAATCCAGCTTGAACATCTGGAAGTTCTCTGTTCATATACTGTTGAAGCCTTGCATGGAGAATTTTGAGCATTTCTTTGTTATCATGTGAGATGAAAACAATTTGTGGTAGTTTGAACATTCTTTGGATTGTCTTTCTTTTCCAGTCCTGTGGCCACTACTGAGTTTTCCAAATTTGCTGGCATATTGAGTGCAGCACTTTCACAGCATCATCTTTTAGGATTTGAGATAGCTCAACTGGAATTCCATCACCTCCACTAGCTTTGTTAGTAGTGATGCTTCCTAAGGCCTACTTGACTTCACATTCCAGAATGTCTGGCTCTGTGTGGTTACCATTGTGGTTATCTGGGTCATTAAGATCTTTTTTGTATAGTTCTTCTGTGTATCCTTGCCCCCTCTTCTTAGTATCTTCTGCTTCTATTAGGTTCAGATCATTTCTGTCCTTTATTGTGCCAATCTTTGAAGTGTTTATTTTTATTTATTTTTTATTTTTGGCTGCACCATGCGTCTGGCAGGATTTTAGTTCTTTGACCAGTGACTTAACCCATTCCCGCTGCATGGGAAGGCTAAGTCTCAACCTCCGGCCTAAAAAGGAAGTCCTTAAACAAAGATTTATAGAGCCCTCATTATGGGCAGACACTATTTAATATACAAAATAAAGGCAAGAAAATCCCTGCTTTTCTGGAGCTTATGTCTTAACGGGGATTTGATGTCACTCTGTCAAAGGATGCTTATGCTTACAAAAGAGACTTCTACCCCTTAACTCAAAGAAATAAAATATTCAAGTAGAATTGTTAAAAACAGAGTAGGGAAGGACAGTTTGTGGACAAGTAGGAAACACTGCTCCCAATTATGACTTCTGTAGCTCAGCCTCTGAGCTAAGCTTAAACCATGAGCTTTGATCTGAAGAAGCAGGTAGCTACTGCTTCCTGGCTTCCTTGACGGCTCAGACCATAAAGAATCTGCCTGCCATGCAGGAGACTTAAGTTTGATTCCAGATCAGGAAGATCCCCTGGAGAAGGGAATAGCTACCCACTCCAGTATTCTTGCCTAGAAAATCCCATGGACAGAGGAGCCTGGTGGGCTACAGTCCATGGAGTCGCAAAGAGTTGGACGTGACTGAGTGACTAACACTTTCCCTTTCACTGCTTCCTGAGGGCACATGATCTCATTCATCCATTTATTCACTCATCCACTTACCAAATCCTTCTGAGCATGATGTATGTCATACACAGAAGTGTATAAGACATGATCTGTACCCTCAGAACCAATTTCCAGGTGGGCAGGCAGATAAAGATGTGAGCAATTGCAACTCATTGTGCAACTCATTCTGTTTACCATAGTGGGACATAAAGGATGATGTGGGAGCACTTGAGCAGGGCACCCATCCTTACACTTCAGAGAAGTCATCTCAACGGATGTAACATTTAATCTGAATTATTCAGAGGTGATAATTTATTTACCAAACTGACTTAGGGTGAGTGGGGGAAAATGTGGGTAGGAAAAGTCTTTAGGTAGTAGAAACAGCATGTGGAAAGACCCAGTGGCACTCCCATTGAACTTATACAACCAGAGTGGAATGAGCTTTCTATATAGGGTTCTATGCATGATATTCTCTGAAAGAGCATTTGTTGTTGAAATAAAACTTGGAAATCACTGGAGTTATCTAAAAGGAAATTCTTGAAGCCCCTACCATCATTATAACTCCTAAATTCTCCCCTTTCTACCAGTCTCCTTCCCCAAAGTGTTTTTATTTTCATGGGGATTACGGCAGATTTAGAATATCAACTCTTAAATCCAAAGGAACACATTACTACTGGCACATGTATTCATTAGAACTGTTTTGGTGATAAATGACAGAAAACAAAACTCAAGATGATTTTATCAAAATAAGATATTATCTTACATAGAAAAATCCAGAGAAAGTTTGATCTGGCAGCTCTAGACCCAATCCTTTTTCATCTCTTACATCCTCTGTCCTCCAGGAACTCTTCATTTTTAGGCTGAGTATGGAGGCAAAATGGCTGCCAGCATCTCTACATCAACATCTTCCTTATCTAAGTCTAGTGGAAAGAGGGTTGTTTTCCGAAAACTACCATAGTGGTCTCTGTGTCACTCTGATTGTACCATCTTATATCATGCGCCCGTCCCTGAACCAATCACTGTGGTTCCTGGGGGTAAAATTACAATGATTGGACAGGCCTGGATTGCACGATCCAATCCTTAAGTAGGAAATAGAGACTGAACAGAATCAAGTGACTGAGAATGGTTTCCTAAAGAAATTTAGGAGGCTATTAGCAGAGGAATATATACGTGTGGGAGAGATTATGTATGAGAGAGAGAGAAAGAAAGAAAGAAAAGAGAAGAGAGGGAGAGGAGAGGGACAGAGAGAGAAATATTAAGGAAGGAAGGAAGAAAGGGAGGGAGGAAAAAAGAAAGAAAAGGAAAGAAGAAGAAAAAACGAAGGAAGGAATAGAAAGAAATTTCAAGGAGGAAAGTAAGAAAGAAGTACAGAAGAAAGAAAAGAAATCTTTTATTTTAACAATAATATCTTTAACAAATGTGAAGGGCTTCCCTGGTGGCTCAATGGTAAAGAATCCTCCTGCCAATGCAGGATACAGGGCTTTGATCCCTGGGTCGGGAAGATCACCTGGACAAGGAAATGGCAACCTATCCAGTACTCTTGCCTGGGAAATCCCATGGACAGAGGAGTCTGGTGGGCCCTAGTCTATGGGGTCATAAAAGTGTTGGACACAACTTAGTGACTTAATAATAACAACAGGTGCGAAAAACAAATCTATGCTGTGGAACACTTTTGACTGTTCAAAATAGAGGGGTACAAAGGACGAAAGAGGAAGGGCTGTGCATATAAAGTTCGATTTGAATATTCTCCCTGAGTCTGTCCTTCATCAGTTACATACCCATCAAATTTCTAGGTAGGAGAAAAATTTCGAGGTCATCACTTCCACTTGATCATCAAATGCCGGAATCTCCTACAGCTAAATGTCAAGCTGGAATCAAGATTGCTGGGGGAAATATCAATAACCTCAGGTATGCAGATGACACCACCCTAATGGCAGAAAGCAAAGAGGAACTAAAGAGCCTCTTGATGATGGTGAAAAAGGAGAGTGAAAAAGCTGGCTTAAAACCCAACATTTGAAAAACTAAGATCGTGGCATCCAGTCCCATCACTTCATGGCAAATAGGTGGGGAAACTATGAAAACAGTGACAGACTTCATTTTCTTGGGCTCCAAAATCACTGTAGCTGGTAACTATAGCCATGAAATTAGAGATGCTTGTTCCTCAAAATAAAAGCTATGACAAACATAGACAGCATATTCAAAAGTGGAGACATCACTTTGCCGACAATGATCAGTATAGTCAAAGCTATGGTTTTTCCAGTAGTCATGTGTGGATGTGAGAGTTGGACCAGAAGGAAGGATGAGTGCCAAAGAATTGATGCTTTTGAACTGTGGTGTTGGAAAAGACCCTTGAGAGTCCCTTGGACAACAGGGAGATCTAACCAGTCAACCCTAAAGGGAATCAATGCTGAATATTCACTGTAAGGACTGATGCTGAAGCTGAAGCTCCAATAGTTTGACTACTTTTACTCATTGGAAAAGACCCTGATTCTGGGAAAGATTGAGGGCAGGAGGAGAAGGGGTGACAGAGGATGAGATGGTTGGATGGCATCATGGGCTCAATGGATTTGAGTTTGAGCAAACTCCTGGCGATAGTAAAGGACAGGGAAGTCTGGAATGCTGCAGCCCATGGGGATGGAAAGAGTTGGACATGACTGAGCAACTGAACAACAAAAACAAACATCCAGCATGAAACCAATGCCCTTGAATACCTCCAAACAACAGGAAACTCATTCTTCTTGTTGCTAATCATTTCACGTTGACTATCTCCCATTATTAGCTTAGGATAAAAAACAAAATTCAACTGAATAAATTTTAAAACTCTTCTTAGCTTTATTTGATGATTCATAAAGTGAGAAGCATCCCATAGAACAAATAGAAAGGATCTGTGAAGAACTGGATAAAATGAAAAGACCTTTATAGGCAGAAGGGGACAAGACAAGAAAGTTACTAGCAAAGAGTGGATTGCTTGTGGCAAGATCACCTTCCTTTAAGGGACAGCATAGGTCTATCAGGCAGATTAACTCATTGGTGCTTCAAGTTGACTGGTTTAAGATTCCACTCCTGGAAGAGGTTGAAACTGTAATTAATTTCGGTATTGTGTCTCAGTTTGGTGACTTGGGCTTAGCACAAGTGACTCCATTTTGGGCCTGCTGTCTCTCTTTCTCTCTCTCTTTTAATATGTAACTGAAAAGTTGAATTTATTATTTTTATTTATTTTTTATTTACAAAAGTTGAATTTATATATAACTTTGCAGAAGTACCCATAACCCACATTCAGCTGGGCCCCCAACTCTTTTCAGTCACTCAGTCGTGTCTGACTCTTTGTGACCCCATGGACTGCATCACACCAGGCCTCCCTGTCCATCACCAACTCCCAGAGTTTACTCAAACCCATGTCCATTGAGTTGGTGGTGCCATCCAACCATCTCATTCTCAGTCGTACCCTTCTCCTCCCGCCTTCAATCTTTCCTACCATCAGGGTCTTTTCAAGTGAGTCAGTTCTTTGCATAAGTTGGCCAAAGTATTGGAGTTTCAGCTTCAGCATCAGTCCTTCCAGTGAATATTCAGGACTGATTACCTTTAGGATTGACTGGTTGGATCTCCTTGCAGTCCAAGGGACTCTCAAGAGCCTTCTCCAACAACACAGTTCAAAAGCATCAATTCTTCAGCGCTCAGCTTTCTTTATGGTCCAGTTCTCACATCCATATATGACTACTGGAAAAACCATAGCTTTGACTAGATGGACTTTGTCAGCAAAGTAATGTCTCTGCTTTTTAATATACTGTCTAGGTTTGTCATAACTTTTCTTCTAAGGAGCAAGAGTCTTAATTTCATGGCAGTAATCACCATCTGAAGTGATTTTGGAGCCCCCAAAATAAAGTCTGTCACTGTTTCCACTGTTTCCCCACCTATTTGCTGTGAAGTGATGGGACCAGATGCCATGATCTTAGTTTTCTGAATGTTGAGTTTTAAGCCAGCTTTTTCACTCTCTCTTTCACTTTCATCAAGAGGCTCTTTAGTTCTTTACTTTCTGCCATAAGGGTGGTGTCATCTGCATATCTGAGGTTATTGATATTTCTCTCAGCAATCTTGATTCCAGCTTGTGCTTCATCCAGTCCAGTATTTCTCATGATGTACTCTGCATATAAGTTAAATAAACAGGGTGACAGTATACAGCCTTGATGTACTCCTTTCCCAATTTGGAACTAGTCTGTTGTTTCATGCTCCTTTCTGACTGTTGCTTCTTGATCTGCATACAGATTTCTCAAGAGGCAGGTCAGGTGGTCTGGTATTCCCATGTCTTGAAGAATTTTCCACAGTTTGTTGTGATTCACACAGTCAAAGGCTTTGGCGTAGTCAATAAAGCAGAAGTAGATGTTTTTCTGGAACTCTTGCTTTATCTATGATCCAAAGGATGTTGACAATTTGATCTCTGGTTCCTCTGCCTTTTCTAAATCTAGTTTGAACATCTGGAAGTTCACTGTTCATGTACTGTTGAAACCTGGCCTGGAGGATTTTGAGCATTATTTTGCTAGCATTTGAGATGAGTGCAATTGTGCAGTAGTTTGAGCATTCTTTGGCATTGCCTTTCTTTGGGATTGGAATGAAAACTGACCTTTTCCAGTCCTATGGCCACTGCTGAGTTTTCCAAATTTGCTGGCATATTGAGTTTAGCACTTTCACAGCATCATGTTTTAGGATTTGAAACAGCTCAACTGGAATTCCATCACCCCCACTAGCTTTGTTCGTAGTGATGCTTCCTAAGGCCCACTTGACTTCACATTCCAGGATGTCTGGCTCTAGGTGAGTGATCACACCATCGTGATTACCTGGGTTATGAAGATCTTTTTTGTATAGTTCTTCTGTGTCTTCTTGCCACCTCTTCTTAACATCTTCTGCTTCTGTTAGGTCCATACCATTTCTGTCCTTTATTGAGCCCATCTTTGCATGAAATGTTCCCTTGATATCTCTAATTTTCTTGAAGAGATCTCTAGTCTTTCCTATTCTATTGTTTTCCTCTATTTTTTTGCATTGATCACTGAGGAAGGCTTTCTTATCTGTCCTTGCTATTCTTTGGAACTCTGCGTTCAAATGGGAATATCTTTCCTTTTCTCCTTTGCCTTTCGCTTCTCTTCTTTTCATTGTTGTTTGTAAGGCCTCTTCAGACAACCATTTTGCCTTTTAGAATTTCTTGGCCCCCAACTACTCATGTCCATTTCACCCAATGTTCAGTAAGGTGGGTTCAAGCCTTTTTATTTTTATTTTATTTATTTTTAAAAATTGTTTTAATTGAAGGATAATTGTTTTATAGAATTTCGTGGTTTTCTGTCATACATGAACAAGAATCAGCCATAGGTACACTCATGACCCCCGCTACCGAACCTACTTCCCATCTCCCTCCCCATCCCACCCTTCAGCCTATCCCAGAGCGCTTGTTTGAATTCCCTGAGTCATACTGGGCCTGCTGTCTCTCTCTCTCTCGCTCTCTCTCTCTTTTTTTTTAAACAATATTAGTCCTTTTGGTGATCTGAAACCTTCCTCTTATAACTCTCTGCTGTCTTCAGTTCTCTCTTGTTCTTAAAGAGAAATTCTTAGTTCAGCAGAGGTAAAGTGGTAGACTGTTGGCAAATGAGAGTCCCTTGGACAGTAAAGAGACAAAACCAATCAATCCTAAGGGAAATCAACCATGAATACTCTGGAAGGACTGATGCTGAAGCTGAAGCTCCAATAGTTTGGCCACCTGATTCGAACATCTGACTCATTGGAAAAGACCCTGATGCTGGAAAAGATTGAAGGCAAAAGGAGAAGAGGGCAGCAGAAGATGAGATGATTGGATGGCATCACCAATTCAATCAACATGAACTTGGGTGAACTCTGGGAGATGCTGAGGGACAGGGAGGACTGGAGTGCTGCAGTCCACGGGGTCTTAAGAGTCAACAACAGCAATGGGCAAATCTGATCGGAGATGAGATCATTGCTCAGCACACTATTTTGAGTACAGTTGATTATGGGTGCTCCAGGTGGGCAGGCAGGGTCTTTTCCCTGTGGTCTCCACAAATCCCTGTTATGCTCCCTGAGAACTTCAAATGTTTGTTTATACTTCCTGCCTGAACTTGGAAGGGATTTGATTTTGCAATTCCTGGTCTAATTCTTTCATGTGGTGCTTCATCAGGTGATTTGAAGACTGTAGTGTAACAGATTTAAAAAATAAGGAAGGAAAAACAGAAAAGAAAAAGGATGGAATTTGAATTTACACTGCCCAGTGAATTCTTCTCATTCAAAGTGTCACCTTGGGAGTGATATATACTTTCTCTGATGATACTGCTTTTGCTCAAAAGGATTTTCAGACTCCTCTTGGAATTGTTTTCAGAGCCTGAAGTAAATTCTTTGAATATCTCTACCTATGGCAAATCCTCAGTCTTTGAAAACATTTCTGATTTTTGGAAGAAACCAGAGTCATTGAGAGCTAAGTGTTCATAAACAGCTTAGCAAGCATGGCTGCCTGCCTCATCCTTTTTTCTGTGTCTTGAGCAAAGTTGCAGTTATGCAATCATGAGGCTGACATGGTCCTTGTAGGCTCATTTAAAATTTTTTGTTTTATTTTTTACTTATTTAATTTAGTTAATTGAGTAACCAACCCATTCACATAGTTCAAATTTCAAAGGGCACAATAGGATGAGTGTTAAAAAGTCAGTTTCGCTTCCTTGTCCCCTGGCCACCCAGTTTTTCTTCCAGGTTTTGTATGTATTCTTCCAGACAGTCCCTGTGTATCACTTCAGTGCCTTGAAGAAGGCCCAGAGAGGCATCTATAAATAATTGAAGCATTGCTTGAGTGCCTTTTAGGATTACTTCACTGCATTGTGTGTACATTCTGATATGTCTATGCCAAACACAGGTCTCATGATTTTTAGTTATCTTATCTTAGGTATAAACTGCTGCCTTCCTTAGGGATAAATTGGGACCCTGAGAAGTCTCTGTAATGGGAGGTGGTCTCCTGGTTTAGCCACCTGAGCTATGTGAGAGACCTGGTAAATGACTTTCTCTCTTTTAAATAAAGAGATGTCTCCTTGGTTTCCTCATCTGTAAAACGGAAGCAGTCCCCTCATAGGTTATTGTGAGGATTAAGTGAAATGATGTATGCAAATGATCCAAGGAGGATGTGGTGGTGGATTTTATGTGGTAAATTTGGCCAGGCTATGGTGCCCAGTTTTTTGGTCAAACACTAGTCTAAATGTTGTTGCTGTGAAGGTATTTTGTAGATGTGATTATTTACCATCAGTTGACTTCAAGGAAAGCAGTCGTGTCTGACTCTTTGTGACCCCATGGACTGTAGCCTGCCAGGCTCCACTGACCATGGAATTTGCTAGGCCAGAATACTGGAGTGGGGAGTTCTTCCCTTCTCCAGGGCATCTTCCCAATCCAGGAATCGAATCCAGGTCTCCCGCATTGCAGGCAGATTCTTTACCATTCTTTACCATCTTACCATTGCACCAGGGGACCCCAAGGAAAGCAGACTACCCTCCATAATGTGGGTGAGCCTCGTCCATTCAGCTGAAGATTTTCAGAGAAGGAATTCTTTTTTTAAAAAATAATTTTTAAATCGGAGTACAATTTACAATGTTGTGTTAATTTTTGTTGTAAAACAACATGAATCAACAATATGTATATATATATCCCCTCCCTCTTCAGCCTCCCTCTCACCCCCACCCCCCACATCCCACCCTTCTAGGTCATCACAGAGCACCAAGCTGAGCTCTGTGTGCTATATACAACAGCTTCCCAGTAGCTATCTATTTTATACAGAGTTAGTGTATAAAATAGTATATACATGTCACTGTGGTAGTGTATATATGTCAATGCTACTCTCAGTTCATCCCACTCTCTCTTTCCCTCCACTGTGTCCACAAGTCCATTCTCTACATCTGCATCTCTATTCCTGCCTTGCAAATAGGTTCATCAGTACCATTTTTCTAGATTCCACACATATTCATTAATATATGATACTTGTTTTTCTGACTTATTTCACTCTGTATGACAGATTCTATATTCATCCACATCACTACAAATGACCCAGTTTTGTTTCTTTTTATAACTCAGTAATATTCCATTTTGTATACGTACCACATCTTCAGAGAAGAAGGAATTCTGCCTCAAGACTGTAACACAGAAATCCTTCCTGTTTCCATTCAGATACCTTGCCTTATGGATCTCAAAGTCAAGACTGTTATATCAGCCCTTATCTAAATTTCCAGCCTACTGGCTTGCCCTAGACCTTTTGGATCTACCAGCCTCCACAATCATGGGAACTAATTTCTTGAGAACTCTGACTGATGCAGAGGGAGAAAACTCTGGATTTTGAGTGTCTGTGTGTGTCTTGGGGAAGGGTTATTTAAAAAACAAAACAAAACAGGTTTTAGTCCTGGCTTTTCCACTGGCCAACTGAGCCACCCTGAGCAAAATTTGGTACTATTAAGCTCTTCAAGCCTCTGCTTAAAGCCTCTCAAGGTTGCTGGAAGAAAGATACTATGAAAATGATTTGTGAAGCATCATACACACACAGGTGGTTATTATCTGGTTATGTCTTCCTTTGAATGCACATGTGTCTTTAGGGTCATTCTTCAGTGGCCCCCAGGCCTATAACTCTCTCTGAACCTTTCACGGGCGTTGATGCTTGTCTGTATCTCTGGCTGTTGGGCCCGTACCTGGGAATGAAATCCAGTCCTGCAGCAAGTATTTGTCAAGGGGGTTGAAGAGTCCTACCCCTGGCTTCAGTGGGCTCTGTACTCACAGGCATGGGGAAGTGGAGGAGGAGAGAGATGGGAGCAGGGAAGGGGGAGGGAGCATGAGAGAGGAAGGGGGTCGTGTGCCAGGACGGGTTCCCAGGGGTGTGGGGCTGATTTGCTGGGGTACCTGGTTCTGTGCTACCAATTGCAGGCTGATTGCAACAGATTAGCCGGGACTTAAAAGGGGCCTTGTCAGAGCACATGAATATAGCACTGAGTGTTCTATTTCTCTCATCCTGGGACTAGAGCCAATCAAACAGGAGAGGGTCAGGGGGAGAGGCACTCTGAATAATCTGCTTCCTTTACCATCACAGTGCTTCAAAACACCACTTAGTTCCATTTCCACTTGTTTTTTCCTCTGCCAGGGATTCAAGGGCTGGCACTTGAGAGGGATGAAACTTTCTTTAGTGTCTGAGACTCTTCCATGTTCTCACCCACCCCATCCTGATGTTGTTTATCTCATCACTCAGCCCTATCTTTTATTCCATTCATCACAAGCTGAAATTACTTGATAAATAATTATTTACAAAAACCCCTGGTCTCTCCACTAACATGTGACATGAGATCAATAACCTTTTCTGACCTGTTCATTCCTATAGTTCCAGTTGCTGGTGGGGTTGTACATGGTAATGGCTCAAAACTGTTTGTTAAGGAATGGGATGGAAATATACCATTTATCAAGGACCCTCTGTGTACCAGACAAGGAGCCCGGAGATGTACAGGCATTTCTCATCTTCTCTTAATGACAGTTCTCTCAAGGAAGTGTGACAGTCTTTATTTTACTGATAAGGCTCAGATTGGTTAAGTAACATATTCCTGGTCACACAGTCAGAGCTGGGATTCTAATATGGGTTTAATAAAGTATAGGCTCTTAACCACTATACCAAGAATAAAACGTGCTTTATCTGCAATGCCAGCATTATTTGATTGGCAGTTGCTTCTAGGAGCCCTGAGCTAGAAGAATTTTGAAGCAGTTTCCTGACTTAGTGGGAGGAGTGCTGAGATCCATTAGTACTGTCTGCAGGGGGCCAGATGGGATATCTAGTAGTACATATGTTGTCTATTTGCCATTCTTACAATAGATGATATCACCTCCATAAAGATGTACAACAGAGGCAAACAAACGGAGAGAGGGAGAACAGCTAGATTCTTTTTTAGCACTAGTTTTCATTCCTTGTGGAGTTTGTCTTTTATATTGGGAACACTGGGAACACAGCTACTTACAGGATTGTTTGGAGGAGAGGATGCAATCGGAGGTGGGAACTAGCTTTGAAGAGTTTGGCAAGCAAAGATTGAGATACTGCTTCATAAACTAACACCAGGATTGGGGGAGGGGGTGGGTTCTTCAGATCATGTAATATTTCTGTGGGACTCCAAGACCTCTGTGCAGATGTGCTGTTATTATTTCCCAAAGGCCCTTCAGGGAACAAAGGAGCAGGTAGTGTGGCGAGGCAGGTGACAGTCAGGCTGTTGAGCTGGATTTGGGGATGGTGCCTAGTTGTAGGTAAGCCTTTGCAACCCACTTGTCATGAGATATTCATCATGTATTTATTCTGCCTAACAGAAACCTGGGAGGGGGTACAGTATATTGGTTAAGATTGGGGTTTCTACATTTTAGGTCTCAATTTTACCACTTATTGTGTAACCCTGGATAAATCATATAACCTCTTTGAGCCTTGGTGGCTTACTTAAAATAGCATCTATTTTAGGTGCCTGCTGTGAGAATGAGAAAAGTGTGCAAGGAAACCATTTGGCTCTGGTATACAGCAAGCACTCAATGCATATTTGTTAATGTCTGTGAAGAACCTATAAGCCTACGTGGAAACTGGAAAATCATTGCAATTATCTGAATCTATCTGTGTTGCCCCAAGCCAGGTAATTATTGATTTTTCATTTCTGTTTGCTTTTTTTCCCCCCTGATTTACCCCTGGGTATTTTGAATACCCAACCTCAGTACTTTCAGGACTGGAAAAGGGAAAAAGCAGGGTTGTTCAGAGCTGTTCATCTTGAAATACACAGTCTGAGGTCCTTGTTGCTGCTATCTGGCCTCTCCCTAACTAATCAAGGGGAAAATCCATTCTCCCACTATGTGCTAAAATTGTGTTTTGAGAATATAAAGTTGGGCATTGCTCTGCTTGCCTACAGTGGAAACCCACTGGTCCAGGACAGCCCTCCTTCTTCTCTTCCGTTAGAAATGGTTTAAACCATGTTTACCTATGGTAATGGCTGTCATTTATTGAACACTAAGTGTGCCAGAACTTTATGCTCTCAACAGTCCTCTAAGGCAGCCACTATTCCCATCCTTGTGCGTAGGATGACTGCAGCACATGTTTAAGTTACTTGTCCACAGCCAGTGCAGAGCTGGGATTCAAACCAGGCCAGTTGGGCCTCAGTGGCTGCCTGCTTACCACCGAACAACACTGTCTCCTGGAAACTCTGGCTTGATAAAGATGTCTATTTGGCAAAGGGAGTAAAATGCCCGATGTGTAAGTCAGGGGCAGTGAGAGACCAGGGAGGAATGGGAGCCATGCTTCTTACTCCCTGCTGCACACCTGAATCACCTGGGGAGCATTCATGAAATAGAGGTACCTGTTCGGACCCCCAAAAACTTTGATGCTCTTGATCTTGGATGGAGGTGAAACTTCCCAGGTGGCTCTGATAGGGTTCCAGGTTTGAGGACCACTGGAGCAGCAGAAGGTCAGGAAGGGTTTAGCAAATTCCTCGTGGTTAGGAACCTTTCTACTCCCTCCTTGGAAGGGACTGATTCACATTCCAGGTGGTGTACCTTTATCTCAGTATCCCCATTTGCAGTGCGTGGGCAATGGAGCTTGACAACACTGCAGGGGGTTGGGTAGCCTGTAAGTGCCATTTCAATGGAAAGTATTGGGCTGAAGTGTCCCTGGGGCTTTGAAGTGACCCTGTTTCAGTTTCAGTGGGATGGTGCTCTGGACCATATCCCTAGCAGTTCTGGATCATTGATAACCACTGGGAAGCAGGGTTTGTGGTATACACTTGCACAGCCTGGGTTAACCAAGTAACTCTGATTGCCCCGTCCTTTGGTTGAGGAACAGTGTGAGTGGATGCATAATTTGAACCATTAACTTGCTCTCAATATGGAGAATGAGATTTGTGGCTCCCTCTCACAAAGAAAGTATGAAACAGTAAACACACTTCCAGTTATGGATGGGGCTAAACACACCATTAAACTGAATGCTAATGACTGTCTTCTGCTTCCTGGGAACATTTCACCGTGGCAACCAGCAGGTGCCCTTTTCTTGCCTTCTCTTTCATCTTCCCATAGTTCTCTTCTGCCATAGCTTTTTGGATAATAACGGCACATGCCTGAAATAGTAGTTAAAAGACAGGTTTTTTTTTTTTTAAAGCAAATTAGATTAGAGTAGGTTTCTAGCTTATCACATTATTTACTTGTAGGATGTGGCAATCTCAGGTACTGAGAAACAGGCCAAGACAGGTGAACATCTTTAACTGATGTGAGTATCTTTAATATATTGCCTATTAAGGGCATCAAGCCTGGTCTGACTTCTGAAGCTTGGTCACTAAATTGTGGGAGCAGCATAATTTAGGCTTAAGAATAAGAGCCAGGAGTTGGACACTTTTGGATAGAAATCCTTTGCTGTTGCCTAAAAGCTGGAGAAATTTCCCTCTCTGTGCCTACTTTCCTCCTATGTAAATCAGAGATAATAATAACCACTGTCTCATAGTGGAGTGGGCTGATTAATGAAAATGTGTATAAAACTCTTAGTAAATTGTGCCTGGCTTCCCTGGTGGCTTAGATGGTAAAGAATCTGTCTCCAATGCAGGAGACCTGAGTTTGATCCCTGGTTGCAAAGATCCCCTAGAGAAGGAAATGGCAACCCACTCCATTATTCTTGCCTGGTGAACTCCATGAACAGAGGACCCTGGTGGGCTACAGTCCATGGGGTCTCAAAGAGTCGGACATGACTAAGAGACTAACACTTCACTTCGTAGTGCCTGGCACATAGTAGGTGCTCATACGTGGTAGCCACCCATTCTGATGATGTTGGTGATGAGTAACATTGGCTGGGTGATTTGGGGCCATTAACTTGCTCGAGATTTAGATCCTTCATCTGTACAAGGCAAGCTAACCATAGTACCTGGGTCATTTGTTTAAAGCTCTAAATAAGAATTAAATGATGAAAAGTATTTGGCACAGGGCTTGGCACATACTAAGAGTTCAATAAGGACTGGCTGAATGAATGAAAAAAATATGCTATACTGGCTGAAGAAGCTCAGTCATCAGACCCGAAGCATTTAATATTAGACATGGAGGGAGAAAAATACCAATAGTCCTGGACTTTTTTGTCTGTTACATTTTTTAGCAGTTTTAGACCTTCCTTTGCTTCCTCTTTCCTTGTTGTGCCTACTCCTCTCAGCCGTTATCAAGAGCATATGCTGTAAAAGAGAAAGCATGATGCTGACACACATAAATGAATTCCCAGTATCACAGTGGCCACTGAGCAAGGGCTCAGACCGAAGGGCCATAAATAACAGAGCTGCCTGAGCACAATCGCTCAGCTAGTGAAGCCAGCCATGGACTCTTGGTCCCCTGCCCCCGCCCCTCAGGTGTCTAGCCTATTTTCCTGCAGCCCCATCCCCTCCTTTCTCCGTCTAAAGCCCTGTCCCAGGTCTGTTCTCCAGGGCAGTGACTCACGCTCTGAATCTGCCTCCTCTCAGTCTTCTGCCAACTCTAGCTCCCCCATCTTTCTTCCTCCAGCTCTCCCTGGAGGAAAACAATCTGGTAAACTGGGACTGGCACAGCTGCTTAGTCAACTACTCACGGGAGTAATTGAAATGTCTTTTAGATAACATTTGATGGTTTTAATTTCTAGTTATAAAGGGGATTCATGTTTATTTTAGAAGATTTCAGGAAAAAAATTGGAAAAAGAAACCAAGCACATAGAAGAAAATAAAAATCCTGAGACCCAGACAACAGCCCAGACTGATTAAATCAGTATTATGGATGGGGTCCTGTATCATCATTGATATATATATTTTTAAATTTCAGCGATGATTCCAATGTGTAGGCAAGCCTGAACCATCAACTTTGAGATACTTGCCAATAGCACTTTGAAGTATTTCCTTTATTTTCTGTTTTTGTATTTGGATCATACTGTATATACTATTTGAAACCTGATTTTGTTTTCTTTGGCCTAACAATATGTGATGAACATCTTCCCAAATCTCTAAATATTCTCCTAAGACATAGTCTTTTTTAAAGTGGCTATGTGGTTTAACATCTTACGGCTGCACCACAAATATTTAGCCCATTACCTGTTAATAGACATCTTGCTAAAATTTTGCTGTTTGAACTAATACTGAGATGTATTTCTATTCCTATCTCTGATCACTTACTTAGCTAACACATATAGTATGTAACCATATGCTGGATGCTTCTCTAAAGCATTACATATATTTCATTTAATCCTTACAACTAGCTTATCAGGTAGCTACTATTATCACCTCCATTTTAGAGACGAGGAAACTGAAGCTCCAACAGGCTAAATCATGTGATTGATTAGTGGTGGAGGCAATCTGACTCCTGAGTCCATGCTTGGGAATTAAAATCGCTGAATCAGAACACATTTGGGATCAACATGTATACACTACTATATTTAATTAGCAATAATCACACCTAGGATAAACCTCATTAGGTACTGATACTGCCACTGCAAAAAGCTACACTACTATATTTAAAATGGATAACCAACAAGGACTTACTGTATAGCACAGGGAACTCTTCTCAATGTTATACGGCAGCCTGGATGGGAGGGAAGTTTGGGGGAGAATGGATTCATGTATATGTATGGCTGAGTCCCTTTGCTGTCCACCTGAAACTATCACAACATTGCTAATCATCTATAATACAGTATAAAATAAAAAATTTAAAAAATATGAACATTTGTAAGGCTTTTGAAGCACACTTCCAAATGGCCTACCAGAAAAGTTTTATCCTTATTATATGAGACAGAGCAGGGGTCTTTGAGTTTGAAAATCATTCTATAACTCAGTGAAATCTATCAGTTGAAAACCTCTCTTTATTGTTAAGTCTTTTACGTGTTCAAAATCTTTTTTAGTAGGATCTTATAAATATTATCTATCAGGTGTAAAGTGTGACTTTATCATTTGTGAGTGATGTGCCAAGCATAAGAGCTGGCATTGTTTTGTGGAGGCAGGGAGAGGAGACTGCCTAGAATTCTTCACTTTGTGATCTGCTTAGGGGGCTGACATCTAAGGACAATCCTACATATTCATCTCTCTCCAATTCTCTTCTTTTTTTCTAACTCTCTTCTTTGGGTAAAATAGAGCAATATTTGTTTTTGGTAAAATGGAGCAGTAGCTCCTAGAAGAGGTACTGTAAGAGGAAAGATGACTTTATCAGGTAAAGAAAAATTTGTTGGGTTTCTGATGAAAGGATCTGAAGTCCCTTCCTCAAGGGAATCTGATTCAACCTCCTCTAGCTGCCCATGGGGATGAATGGAACTGGTTTTCTGGGAACTCAGGAAGGAGCGAAGAGGGGCCCTCACAGCCTAGAGGACAAGGGATCCCCAAAAGAGGAGGAGATAGGTAAGAAGAGACTTCTGCAAGCCCCCCGAGGGGCTCTGAGGGTACTGCTGTGTCTCAAATACAAAGTTCTGTGCACCACTCCTCTGGTTTCTCTGTGTATTTGTCAAGTTCAGTCATTAGCTTGGCTTTTACTATTTTTGTTTTGGAAAAGGATTGCAACTACATAAGATTTCCTCTCTTCCTCTCTTTGCTCCCTGCCCACACTTTGATAGTACACACATTTCTGAGCAGGTTCCTATTTATAGCAGGAAAGCAAAAGAACTTGCCGTAACTGTGAACTCCTTGAGGACAGGGACCCTGTCTTTTTTTTTTTAAATTATATTCATTATCAGTGGCTCTGGCAGGTTATAATTTTCATTTCTATTCACAGAGCACCCCATCCTGTTAATTGATGAGAGTTAATGTTAGGGAGCTTTACGGGTCTCCCGCATTGCAGGCAGATTCTTTACTGACTGAGCCACGAGAGAAGCCCACTCTGGTTGTTACAGAAGCCCAATTGAAATTCTCTTTTAAAAGTGGGGAGAGTCTAGGATAAAGTGGAAATATGGTTGAATTCAGAGTTTTAAAGGATGTTGTCTGTTTGTCTGTCTCCTTCTCTGGGCTGGTCTCATTTTCTTTTACTTAAAAATGGGCTCCCTATGGCTGGTTCATGTTGAGGTTTGACAGAAAACAACAAAATTCTGTAAAGCAATTATCCTTCAATAAAAAAATAAATACAAAATTTTTTTTTTTTTAAAAAGGGCTCCCTTCACATGGCCGATGCCTTCTCTTGGATTTAACATGTGAACACTGAGAGAGAGCAGTTCTCTTTTGTCTTGGGCCTGCCTTATCTGGGTTGATGAGGCTGGAAGTGGCCTGAGCCTGTCTCTTGCTATGTGATCTCAGCTTAATCTGGTGGAAAGAGAGGACTGCTCTCCATAAAATCCACATGTCAGTCCCAGAGAGGGACAGGCTGACTTGGCTTGAGTCACACCAGATCAATCAACTATTGCATCCAATGGAATAAAGTGTTAACAAGAGGCTGGACAATTTATTTTACACCTTATGTGGTAGGAGGCTGCACCTGGCACTCACAGGAAAGGTCTGGAAAATAGTGTCCACAGACAAACCAACAAAGAACTGTGTTGCCAGACTCACTGTGTTCTTGGTCTACAGTTTCAGCTGGTCAAGTTAATTAGGATTTTTATTTCTGTTGTTAATTGCCTGTCCTTTCTACTTTTCTGTCTGTAAATAAGGTTCATGTGTGCATGCTTAGTTGTGTCCTATTCTGCAACCCCATGGACTGTAGTCCACTAGTCTCCCCTGTCCATGGAATTTTACAGGCAAGGATACTGGAGTGGGTTGTTGTTTCCTTCTCCAGGGGATCTTCCCAACCCAGGGATCAAATCTGTGTCTCCTGCGTTGGCAGGCAGATTTTTTACCACTGTACCTTATGAAAATCTGATTTTTTAAATCCTGACTCTTCAGTCATTGCTTCCTTATAATTTTATGCAGATATCTTCACATTTATTGCCAAATTTCTCAAATAAGGAGGTCAGCCTTTGAAGCCTCCATGTCTCGACCAGTTATGCTATAATTCCCTTTAAATAGGGTGTCCAGACACACTCCTCCACTGAGCTGGCTTTTTGCAGGCCACTGATCACCGCTGAGTCACTGAAACAATTGTTTGTTCTTGGCCACATTCTCCTGCCCATTGCAACACTTCATAATGTGTAATCTTACTTTTGAGTGCCATCTCCATTTTGGGAGCAAAGAATGTCCTCACAAAGGACCTGGAAAAGTTGTTTCTCTTCTTGGCACTTCTGCCTTTTGGGGCTGTCTGGTTTTGTTCTCTGTCTATAAATAGAGGAGGGACTCATTGTTTGCCCCTCCACCCTTTCATCTGGCTATATTTTGCCTTTGGCTGGCAGAACTGACTTCTGGAAAGAGCACAAGGATTGGAATTAGATAAACTTGAGTTCACATCCCAGCTCTACTGCTTACTTGCTGTGGGGCCTTTAGTGAGATGATTTCTTTTAAAAAAATTTCTTTGAGTATCAGTTCCCTCTCCTGTAATTGGAGGGAAACAGTAGCACCTGCCTCATAGGATGGCCCTATAGCTTTATGAGTAATGTGGAGGTACAATTCCCAGCACCCCAGTAGATATTCAATGAATGTAAATCTCTTCCTTCCCCCAAAAGATATTTATTTGGTTTGTCCTCAGTCACTTTGGGAATTAGCTGTGTGATGAATCACCATAGTCACACATCCTACAAAAGTTGCCAATCCATTATATATTTTAAAACATATTCATGCTTTCCATATTCGAAAGGAACTGGCCATTAGAAGCAAACTTAAAGCTAACTACTCTTTGGTGAAGCCTTCCCTGTTTTTTCTTCTATACAACACAACCTTTTCTTTTTATTCTTTCTGGTATACAGACATGTTACCATGTCTCCCCTGCTCCCTCCTCTCCAACCTGTTCAGCATCTGCTCCATCTCCCATGGAAAGAGCTTACTCCCTTCTTTCAAGAACTGTTCCTCTTTCTCAGCATCTGGTTTTAGGAGGGGCTAAGAAGAATCATGTGACCAAACCTCAACCAATCATGGTAGCTCATTCTCTTCTTACAGCAGCTGACTCACTAGTGCCCAGGTGATCTTAGTTTGGTTTAGTATTGGTGTCCTCCTGAATTTTACATGTGGGTTCTGGGAGAGAGAAATATTTCTCTTTGGGCATTGCTAATCTGGACTGAAGTCTGCAGTTGTCTGTGCCATGTCTCCTGCTGTGTGGATAAAGGTCTTGCATCTTAGGAGAGAATAAACCCAACACACGGAGAGAAGCAGGGAGCGGAGATAGGGGGTGAAGAAGGAGGATGGAGGGAGAGAGAAATGATCTCATTTATTTACTGAGGATACTTTTAGTTCTGACCTTCTAAGATATGAGCCAGATAATTCTGATTTTTCCTTAAGCCAGATTGGGTTCAGTTTCTGCTCCTTGAAATCAAGGCTCCTGATAAATTTATTTGTCTGTTTAAAGTAATGGCTACCTTATAAATGAGACTTGTGTATATGTCACCATAAAATCTGACAGCCTGTCAAATTTGCTGATAAAGAATAGAGTTATAAATTGAATTCCTGTTAAGAGCAAAATTATCTAGGGCTACAAAGCTACTTCTCCATTTGTATCACTGGAAACTAATGTAGTTCCTGGAACGTAGAAGGTCCCAGTATGTATGTAGGAATAAAGTAGGGCATGAAGTAGGATCTGACTGATTTGGCTGGTCAGTCACTCTTCAGTCCAAGAGACTCCCACTGGATAGTCCACTGACTCTCCACATGGGCCATGACCAGTTTATAGCCTGGCTATCGGTTACGTCAAACCAGTTGCAGATGAGTGAGTGAAAGTGGCTCAATCGTGTCTGACTCTTTGCGACCCCATGGACTGTAGCCTGCCAGGCTCCTCTGTCCATGAAATTCTCCAGGCAAGAATCCTGGAGTGGGTAGCCATTCCCTTCTCCAGGGGATCTTCCCTACCAACCCAGGGATCAAACCAGTGTCTCCTGTCTTGCAGCCAGAGCCTTTACTATCTGAGCTACCAGATTAGGGAACTGCAATGTAGAAAATAACCTCTTTTGCACAAGAAATTGTATTTATCCTGTGGTATAGATACAAAGCCTCACAAGTTCATGAGTCTGACAAAAGGGACAGAATAGCATCTTGGCACTTTGCTTGACTTGTCCAGGCCATTTGAGCCCTCAGTGAAGGGTTTGGAGAGCTGGGGGAGCTCCAGAAAAAGCCGAGTTTTTCTGTCCTGCTGAGGGTCTCCCCTCGGGCTTCTCTTCCAGAGGAGAGTGGTGACCCTAGACAGAGTGGAGAGTTCCGTGAAGCCATAGGAGCCTGAGCACCTGCCCGAGGATGGCTGACTCCAGAGCAACCTCTGAGGCCTGTGGTGAGAAACAAGTCCATCCGGTGGGGAGCCTGACCCGCCAGCCGCCTCCACTGGAGTGAGAGCCTGGGGAAGCAGTAACACTATTGGTGTCAGCCTGTCTCTGGCCGTGTCCCCAGGCCTTTTCCCCACAGTAAGCTGACACTGGTAGAGAGAGGCCTCTCACCTCCTCCTTGTGGGGTCAGGAGGGCTCAGGAGCAGAGTCTGTTCTCAGACACCCAGCAGATGCCTGTAGGAGCTGCAGAGAAAGTGTAGAGAAAACAGCCCCCCACAGAGAGGGCTTGGTGACGAGGACTTGGCTTTGGAGGGCTGGCATTTGAAGCTGATTTTAACCTTGGCCTTGTATACACAGCAACAGAGTTAACTTGGAGGCAGTCAACTGCACCCAGAGGATAGAGGTCTGGGATTTGCCCAGTTCTCTCTAGGCAGTTGTGGGACTAGGGACAAGCCTCAGTCTCCTTATGGTAAATTGAGGGAACTTGGGTCACATACATTTGGAGGCCTTTTCTTGGTGAGTAATCACACCTCCCATCAAATGATTGATCTAAGTTCACTTGCTCAACTGAGATGATCAATCTGGAAAAGGTGGGCCTCACAGTTAACTTTCTTTGTAGGCAGTAAAGAATGAATGAGAAGCAGCATTACTTCCAAACAGAATGACGATAGTAATAATTGTTTTATTAGTGATAATAACAAAACAACCATTTAAAAAGTACTGACTCTAAGCCAGGCACTCTTTTATGGTACATTACCGTATTGATCTTTTATAGCATTGCTCTGGGGTGGGGGTGTTGTGACTCTTGTTTTGGAGATAAAATTATTGAAGTTCAGAGAGGTTAAGTTACTTGCCCAGCATTTTGCTATTAAAAAGGTGGCAAAGCTGAAGTTTGAAGCCAACCAGGTCTGTTTGCTTGTAAATCCCATGTTCTTGTCTACTCTGTTATCTAGTGGATGAGTGGTGCCTTCCACTTTATACTGTAAAAACAGGTACATAGAGGCAGCAATTACTCCCAGCTTGGCCTGGAAGATAGGACTGATTGTTTCTCAATTGTTAAGATGTCATACAAAGTCTTCAGCAACATAGCCCCCCAATTTTTTTTTTTCAAATTCATCCTTCCATCACCCCCACCAAACTTCATGCTCCTCTCAACACAGTTCCCGTTTTAGCAACATTCAGGTGCCATTATATTTTTGAAGATGTGCTCTGATTTCCAAGCAATCAGCCACAATACCCTTTTGTTTCTGTTGTAGCATATATCACATTCTGTAATTTTTTAGTCGACATTCACTTAATGAGTATTTACTGAGTGATTCTGTGTGCTTGACATTGTGTTAGATGCTTGTGAATTTTTTCCTGCCCACTTTCCCTGTCCTCTAGGCACCCAGCATAAGCAAACTTACAGATTTTTTCCCCAGAGATATGTCTTATTTCCCTTGACTCTCAAGTAATTGACAAAGCCTGGCACATCAAAGATGCTCAACAGCTATTACCCAGAACTTACCCTACTTTTGAATAACTGCCTATTTCTTCCCTATGGATCTCCCAATAGAGTCTTAGACTCTTGTGGACAAGGACTAGGTCTTATTTTGCTTTTGTGCCTATTGCTGGGTACAGAGAAGGAATTTAATATGTGTTTATTGAATGAATGATAAGTGAGAAGGAAGAGTTCTAGAGAATGATTATGCTAATTCTGTACATAATCAAGCCCCCACCACGTGTCCCAGCTTTATTGCTTACAAAGTAATGTGGGAAAGATTCATCCGAGGGAGAAGGCAGGCACCAGCCAGACACCCACCCTGTCCAGAATCACTGCTGGCCCCTGGCCACATTGTTAGCCCATCTGTGGTTCCTATTCCCAGAGCTTCCCTCTCTTACAGGGCCCTCTGCCTCTGGGGAGAAATGAGTGTAGCCTTTGAAAGAGCCCTGAGTTCTTACAGAGATGATTGCTCTGTCTAATTCAACATAAAATAGAAAGAAGGATTGTGACCCTTCCTGAGCCCAGACTCATTGCTCTTATGACTGGAAGGAGACAGAACAGGTCATTTGGTCTGATTCTAATATTCTGTCTGTAGAAATCATTGTAGCAGGGTGGACCTATGTTAACACCTGGCCCCAGAATTCCCTTTTGGAGGAAAACTATCTTGAGACCCTAAGGACAAAGTTAGTGGGAGATAAAGTGGTGAAGAGAGAACTGATAGGCAGTTTGCATGAGGGAATTTGAAGGGAGAAAGGAAATAGAAGGGAGAGGACTCCAGCTGGGGAATATTGGAGCTTGAAATGTTCATTAGTAGAATTTTAAGAATAGGGATATATAATTTTTGATTGCATGTATTTTTGTGTGTGTATATTAGTGCTGTAAACCTTCTTTGTCTTCAGTAAACACACACACACACACACATCCCTTGTATAAGTGGGTCTTGGTAGGGGGGAAAAAAAAGAAATCACAAGGAAAGTGCTGAGTTTCTTGTTTGTATTGGTACAAACAGCCCATACAGAATGTTGAGATTATCCATAAACTAAAAGAATTCAATGGAAACAGATGATCAAGACAAGAAGCAGTAGGATATCCTCAGAATGGTGGGCAGGAATAAGGATCATGCATCACATGTAGGTTGGAATCTCAAACTAATTTTTATTTGACATTCAAAAAGCAAAAGCATTCACTAGGGTTTCTTGGTTTTAAGAAACAGAAATGGATTTTGGCTAAAAAGTAATTAAAGGATGTTTTTAAGTGCATCCTGGATAGCTCACAGAACTGAAGATAAAGTTGAATAGTCAGGTCACATTGAGTAGGAACAGGAGGGTACCTCTTCAGGGCATCCCCGTGTGGGTGAATCAGCCCAGCCTTTTGCCAGGCTAATGAGGTTCCCACCAAGATCAGACCTCAGGGAGAAGAAGTCCTGTGGAGGAGTCTGGGTCCCGTGGGCCACCACCCTTCCCCCTGCTTGGCTGAAGTAACGTGGAGTCATTGGTGGTCATCATTGATCATCTTTTCAGGACCACGAGCGAGTAAGAGGAAGCTTTTCAAAGAAGGGAAAGTGGAAGGACTTCTCTGGTGGTCCAGTGGTTTAGACTTTGCTTTCCAATGCAGAGGATGCAGGGTTGATCTCTTGTTGGGGAGCTAAGATCCCACATACCTCATGGCCAAAAAATGAAAACATAAAAAAGGAAGCAATATTGTAACAAATTCAATGAAGACTCTAAAAAATGGTCCACATGGGGAAAAAAATCTTTTTTTAATTTTTTAAGAAAGGAAAGGAGGTACTTTAGCCAAAATTCGGAAGGGATGCTGGGCAAGCAGAAGCAAATGTCTACAGTCACAGGGTAGCTTAGCTAGGAGATGTTGCTGCTGTTTGTATTGTTTGTAAAAATAAGGAACATAAACACAGGGTACAAAACGCAACCCTGCAAGAAGGAATCAAGTTACAAGTCGGGCTTCCCTTTACCTCTGAGCTCAGTTTGTCCCATAGAGGCTACCACTCTTTCCTCTGTCTCCTTCCACAATGCACGTGCTCGCTCGCTCGCTCGCTCTCTCTCTCTCTCCCTCTCCCCCTCTCTCTCTCTCTCTCTCTCTCTCTCTCTCTCTCACACACACACACACACACACACACACACACACACACACACACACACTAATGCTGTCACTGTAAGGTTCTGGCATTCGGACTCAGAGCGCTCTGAAGGCAGAGCCTCCTTTGCCTCTGGGGTACTGACAACAACTAGAATAGTTTGGCTCGCTGCAGAAGTTCAGCAGCCAACTGCTAAGAGCCAACTTCTCACAGGAGGCAGAGGAGGGAGGGAAGGGAGACAGATTTTGTCTGAGATCACTTGATGCCTTGCTTTGTGATCTATGAGTTGCTTTTAATTTCCTGTGCTCGGCTGCCCAGCAGCCTGATGAAATGAAGGAGATAGCAGGGCTTCAGATCTGGCCCTGCCTGGCCCAGGGCTTGTCTGCTCGCTGCAGGGCCATGATCCCCAGACCCTGAAGAGAGAAGAGCTGAGAGTCCTCCCTCCCTCAGCCCCTCACCCTCCTCTGTATTAACAGGGTGCAGAATGGGCTGCTCAAAACCAGTGTTCTTCCCAGGGGGCAATGCAGAGTTCCCTACTTGGACTTTGGTTTGGCCCACAGACTGAGCTGGTTTGGCTCTTGGCTCTGCTGCTTCCTGGTTGGTTGCCTCATTCTCTAAGCCTCAGTTTCCTTAATCATATATGGAGAATATTAGTAGAACCTACTTCACTGAGTTCTATGAGGATCCAAAAAATATGAATTCAGTGTGAGAAGCAAGGTGCCTGGAGCCTGGCATATATTGAGTTGGTGGTTGGTATCATTGTCATTCTATTTACCACATGGTCACCAGGATCAGCTCTCATCAAAATGGCCTAGTTGATGACTTTGTATTTGTGAACATACCTTTCCCTTTAAGGTACAGTGTGGTCTGATCTTTCCTCATCTCTTCCCATATAGACAATAGTAACTCCTTCTACTGCTGCTCCTGGCATTCCTATTACCATCACCACCTGCCACTGATTCAGTAACTTTGTACCCGGCATGATGCCCTGAATGTAGGGTATGCCATCCAGTCTTTGTAACAGTTGCTATTACTACTTCCAGGCTGAGAACGTGGAGTCACAGAGATTCAAGGTGATTTCCTCCTGATTGAGTGAATAATTAAAATGATCAATCTGATGATGGATGTTTATAGTAGGATATAGAGATTTAATGGAATATCTCCATCAATGGGTTTGTATTTTTAAAGAGGTCAGAGCTTATTCTAAAGGATTGAATTGATAATGGGAGCAAGTCAGACTTCTTTGATGGGCTTGGGGAAAAAAGAACTGTTTGGAGGAATAAGGAATGCCTTCCTATTACCCTTGAAATAAAACAGAATCTGTTGCCTGCTTTATAGGAAATTAAGATCAATCCTAAATGTATCTTTGAGAAAACAATGCAAAATTCCCAGCCAGTTTTTATAGAACAGGTAACAGAGAACAATAATTCTCATTACCAAGAATTCTACTCTCTGATGCATAGGATTGGTTAACAAACACAGACTCTTCCCCCAGACTTGAGATCTAAAGAAAACCAAAGATCTTGCCCCAACTTCAGTGAAGTTCTGTTGCTGAGTGTTGAGCCTTCACCCTGAGCAGCCACAGGGCTCCCTGCTTGTAGACGCTGCTGCAGCAACCTGCCCACCTGGTGGCTGGCAGGTGACAGGGACAGGACAAAGGAAAGGGAAGTCAGGAGAGTAGGGGCTGAATGCTGACCCCAAACATGACACATTCTCTAGCTCCATGGGCTCTTAAGGGATGGCCAGTGTCATTCTTTTTATGAAGACTTCCAAGGAGGGGGAAGTGATCAGGCTTAGGTTGACACCCACAGCCAGTAACTGACTTGCCCAGAATTCACTTGAAGAAATATCTATAGTGAGAATCATCAGCGTGTGGAACATTTGGACAGGTCATTGTTAATCAAGAGTTTTACCTTCTTCTTTCCTTGTTTGCTTTCCCCTCCATCTCTCCCTCTTCCCTCTCCCAACCAAGTGGATTTTCAACCTTTTAAAGATGAGTACAAATGACATATCATGCCTGAGTGACAGAAAAGGGACTGAGGCTCTAAATGCTGTCACCAGCCTCAGCAGTGAGGAAATGCTGGCTCAATTAGTCCTCACAATTAACCCTCTGTGGTAGCTGTAAGTCCAGGAGCAAGTTTCTTCATATCTCTAATCATCTGCTTTCTTGCCTGAAAACAAGACAATACAGCAGCTACCACAGAGGGTTAATTGTGAGGACTAATTGAGGTATATAAACTGCTTATCAGAGTATATAGATATGCAGGATGTATAATACTCTGTGAAAGTGAAAACAGAATGTGTTAGTCACTCAGTCGTGTCTGACTCTTTGTGACCCCATGGACTGTAACCTGCCAGGCTCCTCCATCCATGGGATTCTTCAGGCAGGAATACTGGAGTGTGCAGGCATTCCCTTCTCCAGGGGATCTTCCTGACCCAGGGATCGAACCTGGGTCTCCGACGTTATAGGCAGATTCTTTACCTTCTGAGCCAATATAGTAACACTCTATACTCTGCACCAAAACTTTTTTAATCTTTTAAAACTATTGGCATCTTCATTATCCTTTCAAAACAAAATAGCGTTTCCCTCGCTCTTACCAAAACTCTTACTTTGATGCCTATTGTAACTGCGTTCAGATTTAACTATCCTATTAGAAGTAAAAAACCTGAAATTGGAAAACCAAATTGTCACTCTCTTCTAAATCTAACTCCAACCTTATTCCTCAACTGCTCCAGCTACTGAAGTGGTACACGAGCTGAACAAATCTCTCATTGTTTATTGTGTATATGCAACACGTTCTTCCGTGGGAGTGATTAATTCAACCTAGGAAATAACCCCCCTTCCCACCTCAGCAATCTTCAGCCCACATTTAGATTTCCTTCTAGATTTACTGTGCTCTGAACAAACTTAATTTCCCAAGCTTTGGAATCTGGTTTTCCCCTTAGAGGGTATTTTTAAAGTTTCCCACATGTCTAAATTTCTGTCCACCTCTTCAAGGACCTCCAGGATTAAGAGCATCAACAAGCTTTTGGATTAATACAGCTGACCAAAACCACACCTCATACACAAAGGGGCTTCCCAGATGGCACTAGTGGTAAAGAATCCACCTGCCAGTGCAGGTAGATGGAAGAGAGGTGGGTTTGATCTCTGGGTTGGGAAGATCCCTTGGGGAAGGAGATGGCAACCCACTTCAGTATTGTTGCCTGGAGAATCCTGTGGACAGAGGAGCCTGGCGGGCTGCAGTACAGAGGGTCACACAGAGTCAGACACTACTGAAGCTACTTAGCACACATGCACGCATACACAAGGGGAACATGCCCATGCTAGTAAGGGTGGGACTGAAAGTTCAATCCTTCTACATGATATGAGAAAGCTTCTTAGTGTAAGTCATTTGTTAATAACAAAGGTACAAGGTATTATAGATTTACTGCCTCAAAGACAGCAAAAGGCTAAGTTACAGAGATGGCACAAGCTTAATATCAGAATTACTATATCCTTGAATTACAAGAGATTTAGCAAGTGCTTAGCAAGTGCCCAGTGAATGCCAGTTTATCCCTGTAATCCTAAACATTGTCATCATGTAGACTGTGTGCAAATTACCTAACGTTATGTGTTGGACTTGAGTTCATACTGTGCTTTGCATTATAAAAGATTTATTTAGTAATGCCAATTAAAATATAATTCACTTTTCACTTGGCAAAGATGTTAATACCCAGTGCTGGTGAGCTTGTGGTGAAATAGGAAATGGGCCCTCTCACCAGGGTGTGCTGCATTTACACAGTGGCAGGGACACCACTACACCTTATAGAGTCATATGAGAAGGTGAGCCTGTTTCTCAGGCACCAATGATTGGATGGACCATGCCGTCAACTCCGGGAAGGCCAGCTTTGATGTTGTATGTTGAATTCTGCAGGAAGTTCCACTGTCAAAGCAATGTAAACTGAAGTCTAAAGATGACGAGAAGTGACCTGTAGGGATTTGGACAAATTAGTAAGCATTCTTCAGAGAGTGGCATTAAAACAAGGGAAAGAAATCGAAAATGACTCATCTATGTGTGTGATAAAGTCGAGGAGGAATGTTTCAGACTATTGTTCACTGAAATGGAAGAGTGACTCCTAAAACCTGTCTACCTTAAAAAACCACCTGCAAGCCGATGACTCACAGACCTCTTGCCCTTACCTGTCCATACCTGCATTCTTGATTCCATCCCACTGGTTGAACCCACTGCAGTTGACTCCACACGTGCTCAATGTCTTCGTTGTTTCTAACCCCCATCAAAGTGATCAGAAATCCTGTGTTTTACAGCTCTACCATGCATCTCTCAACAGTCTTGTCATCTCCCTGCTACTAATACCTCATCACGTGTATGATTATAAACCCTGTAACTGCTTTTCATGCTTTTGCCTCCATGTATCCTTTATCCACACAGCAGGAAGTGACTTTAGGAATCTGGGCAAAGAGCTGTAGGGACCTTTGACAATATAAATTCAGTTCAGTTCATTCGCTCAGTCGTGTCCAACTATTTGCTACCCCATGAACTGCAGCACGCCAGGCCTCCCTGTCCATCACTAACTCCTGGAGTCCACCCAAACCCATGTCCATTGAGTTGGTGATGCCATTCAACCATCTCATCCTCTGTCGTCCCCTTCTCCTCCTGCCCTCAATCTTTCCCCGCATCATGGTCTTTTCCAATGAGTCAGCTCTTTGCATCAGGTGGCCAAAGTATTGGAGTTTCAGCTTCAACATTAGTCCTTCCAATAAGCACCCAGGACTGATCTCCTTTAGGATGGACTTGTTGGATCTGCTTGCAGTCCCAGGGACTCTCAAGAGTCTTCTCCAACACCACAGTTCAAAAGCATCAAAATTAGGTAACATCATTTCCTGTTTTAAATCTTTTATCAGTAAGATGACGATGGTGAGCACATCTTCCTCCTAGGGTTGATGTGAGCAATAGAGGAGAGACCTCGTCTTGAATGGTCCACACACATGTATTCAGGAAAGGTAGTTGTTCTTGTGGGGGGCATGATGGTCCCTGCCTTCTTGGACTGGATTCCTTTGATAAGAGATAAGGGCCTGTCCTTATTTTCTCATTAGTTACCTGACTTCATTAGCTCTGTAGTCTTAAATAAGCCACTTAACATCCTCTGAGCCTCAGTTTTGTCATCTGTGAAATGGGAGTGTGTGCATGCTCAGTTGCTCAGTCACGTCTGACTCTTTGCAACCCCCTGGACCATAGCCCACCATGCTTCTCTGTCCACGGGATTTTCTAGGCAAGAATACTGGAGTGGGTTGAAATGGGAGCTTCTGCCTCATAAGGTTGTTTTGAATATTCATTAAGATAGTGCATAAAGTGCTTGGCCTGATGCCTATTGCATAGTAAGTGCTGAAATAGTGGTATTAATAGCTGTGAGTTCCTGTTATAATTATTACATCGTACATCTGTCTGGGAGGTAGTTGGCTTTCACCAGCCAGCATCTATGGTGCCCCCACCCCGGCATGATTGCTATAGTTTGCCTATCTCTGGGGTAAGGGCTAGACTCCAATACTCGGTATAAGGATGGACACACTGGGAGCATTTCCTCTTGTGTCTGCCTTGGCTCCTTGCTGTTTCTTTTCTTTTGTTTTTGGCTGCACAGCGTGGCTTGTGCGGAGCCCAAACCACTGGACTGCCAGGGAATTCCCAGCTCCTTACTGTTTTGGAACTGTGGGCTGTGCACCTTTCACAGGTAAGCCTTCTGCCATAGCAGGACAAGGATGTCATATTCAGGGTGACTGGCTCTGGGTTTTCCACTTGATTGTTGACTTTGGCATTCAGGACTTTGGTGGAGGGCTGCCATGGTTGCATTATTCAGAGCAGCAAAGAGAAAACAGTGTAACTCTTGCCAATTTTCTTGAGCTCCAAGGAAAAGAAACAAGTAACATGAGTAACAGCATGAAAATGAGATTGGGGTGTGCTAGAATGAGCTGAAAGCCTCCGGGGCATGCTTCAGGGACATCGCTGTTCCTATTTGGCTGCCCAGGGATTTTTATTCTGCTGGGTGTAATACACTAACAGAAAGAAGGTAGAATTTCAATGATGGGGTGGGGGTGGAGACAGAAAGAGTCTTGGTGACATGGCGCCTGGGGAGAGGGAATAGATTTCGAGAAGACTGGAGAGAGGAAATAGTGATGTCTGTGGAAGACTAACAGGTGTCCTGTGTAGTGTGTGATATAAACCTCTCTCCATCCTCCAATTCAACTTAACCTGCATTCATTTCCAAATGTATGGGGAACTGAGTTTGTTTTGGGGGATGTGGCAGAGTACTGAATGTAAACTCAAGGCTGGCATCAATCAAGAGCAGAAGCAGTCAGAGGGAACCCTGTATGTATTGATCACCATTGTATTAATATAAAGATGCAATAACTTGCTTACTTATGCAGATCTAACCTTCCACATGAAATTAAAAAAGTGACATATGGAGAGTAGTCACATTGCTGTATTAATGTGAATTAATAAGAAAAGCTGGTTGGCATAAGCCTCTCCTCCTCCCATCCTTACTCCTTGGAAAGAGAAGCAACATTGTTTTGCTAAAGTCGATTATATGGGATCTTTGAAAATGGGAGGAGGAGACAGGAAGTATTCCTTCAGACTAGAGAGGCAGAAAATGCTGATATCTCAAGACTATTTTGTTCATTTTTAATCTACTGCTGCTTAAAGAAACTTCCCAAAACTTGGTGACTTAGAACAACAATAACATTTATTTTGCCCATGAATTGGCAGTTTGGCCGTGGTTGGGTGCAAACAGTGTCTTGTTCTCTCCACTCTGTTGGGGCGGATAGAATCCTCTCATGGTTTGTTCACTCACATGCCTTGTTGCCAACTGGGGCCTTGGCTGGGGCTGCCAGCCAGCACACCTACACCTCTTCCTGTGGCCTGGGCTTCTTCTTCACCACATGGAATTTCCATGGGCGAGCATCGTTGGAGGGAGAGCCAGGCAGAGCTGTGTCACCTTTCCTAACCTAGCCTGGGAAGTCCTGCTCTGTCACTTTAACTGCATTCTCACTCACTCGTTAGAAGTGAGTCACCAAGTGTGTTAATTCTCTAGTGCTGTCATAACAAAGGACCACAGGGTGGGAGTCTTAAACAACAGAAATTTATTTCTCATAGTTCTGGAAGCTTGAAGTCCAAGATCAAGGTGTCACCAGCGTGGGTTTCTTCTGAGGACTCTCTTCTTGGTTTGTAGATGGCTGTCTTCTCCCTGTGTCTTCACATGGTCTTCTGTGTGTGTGTCTTGATCTCCACTTCTTAGAAGAGCACCAATCAGATTGGATAAGGTCCCAGCCTAATGGTCTGATTTTATTTGTCTCTTCAAGGGTGCTATCTACCACCACAACTGGGTAAGTGTTAGGGGATTTGGCAAGTCCCATAGTTGACAAGGCTGTTAGCTTTCCCTCTGCCCAGTGCCCTGAAGAGGTTATGGAATCTCCAAGAACACTTGGATCATGGCTTTCAAAAGGAAGCCTAGAGATTCAAGCAGCATGGAAGCACTGCTTGTCTTCAAGGACACAGGGTTAAACAGTCTGCACTTCAGCAAGAATTTTGGATTTTATTTTGAGGTTGGGTGTGAATCTAGGGAGTGGAAGACTCTCAGAATCACTCAGATTAGATTTCCCATCAACAAGGCGACCAAGGGCTTAAGGGTTGGATTTCATTTGACTTGAAGTAACGCGATGTTTCTTCTAATGGGGCTGTGAAGAAAAATTCATACCCGTTCCTTGGCGTTAGGCACATATAGGTTACCGTGGAATATGAGTTATGTAAGCTGGTCACTTTGGGTGTCTCTGTGCTGCTCCTCCCCCATTCAACCAAAAACAGGATGGTAGAGAGTGTTCTCAACTCAACCATCTCCATTCTGACATGTAATTCCAGACACTTGCTGTGGCAACTGGTGTGATCAGCAGGTGTGGTTAAAAAGGTAAAATCAAAATGGCATATTTTGAGTCAGGTGAGATGGTTTGGGAAGTGGAGGATGGTTGAGGGAGTTGACGCTGGGGGAGACCACTGTGTCATCGACCCTCCCAAGTGGGTCTCCAACAAGGGTCCTCCTGCCCAGTGTCATGCTTGCACCAATAGAACAAGAACAAGTGTGGTTCAGAAGCAAAGGAGGGCGTTATTCTTTAAAGACGGAGGACTGTGAGCTTGCACTCTAGAGCACACATTCTCCTCCGCAGGCTGTGGGTGGGGCTGCTTTTAAGGGTTCTGTCAGTGGGGTGGGGGTGGACAGAGTTCTCTTGGGGTGGGCACAGCTGTGCCACTCATGCTCCAGTCTGTAGTCCTGGGTGCAACATCTCTGCACACAGCCCAGTGCTGCTGCCATCTTGGTTTAAGGTATTGAGTGCAGCTGTTTAGCACTAGGAACTCAGGTCTGAAGTGCTGGGTCAAGGCTTCTGCTTACAGGCCCCCATGAGCAAGTGAAACCAGACTAAGACCAAAGGAAAAAGGAAAAAAAAAGGTTAGACTTTATTTTTTTACCCAGATTCTGTTTTTATTCTGCAGGAATTGATAGTGGGCTTTGCTGGTGACAGATCCCTCCTCTGTCTTTCTCCTCATTCTTGAGGGGCTCTGAGGGATGAAGGTCCACTTTCTGCTGCTTGTGGTGTCCTGATAGCCCCTGGTAGAGGAGCAGAGCTTCTCCCCAGCTGCCTTTAGATGTGTTTGATTGTCACCAGGCCTGAGCCCCGAGTGACCACTACTTGAAGTTTTATAGGTTCTGACCTTTGGAGAGAGAGTGTATCAGACAGTTTAGGATGCACGGCCCAAATATTAGCAAGAGAATAGTGGTCATTATGGTGGCCCAGGAAAGGTAAAAATCAAGTGACGCTAGGGAGGGCCTGTTTTACCACATTCAAGATTTGTTTGATAAAATTATGCTAAATAGTTTGAAGGTGAAGCTGCTCTCATTTGCCACCATGGCAGTTACCTGTTTTATGGTGATAGTGTTATATATGGTTCCCCTGGCCAAGGTCACTAGCACCCCTATGAGTATAGTGATTCCTGCAGTTAGTGGTCCTTTTCTATTTCAGTTTGGGCATGATATATATATCAAACTGTCAGTGAAGTTCCGTCCTTTCTGAAAATCCCTGGTCACACTTTTGTTTTTGCTTGGTAGAGAAGCTTCAGGTCAGAGAGAAGTTCACATGAGTAGTCAAGGGGGTCCATTGCCCCAATTTGTCTTTCTGGAGTTTGGGGCTTGGAGGCCTCTTCGCTTGAGTGTGATGTTCCCACAGAGTAACCCCCCGCAACTTCAGAGCAGAATGAGTGGTCACACTCACCAAGTGAACTGTTCCATTTAAGAGTGAGTTGTTCTTGTGGGATGCTGGTTATCCAGGATTTTTAGGTTCACGCAGTCTCCTGACTAGTAGGAGTGGACAGCCAATGGATGTGGGCAGCACCCGGTTACCATATTCCATAAGGGTTTCTCATGGAGTATGGAAACCATATTCACAGTTTCTCCTACCTAGAAACCAGTGTTTCTTTTGTTCCATTTCTTTTGTTCATGGTGCAGATGGTGCATTGTTCCATTTCAACAGGGCTAAGATGTTCTTTCTCTTAGGCTTGGGAATGGATCTACCATACGTAAGTTCAGATGCACCACTTACCTTTAGCATATCTCTTGGAGGTAACCTCATATGAAACAGGGCAATTGGGAGTAACTTAATCCAATTTTCTTGAGTCTCCTGGTGTATCTGGGTTAAGGTTCATTTTAAGGTCTAATTGAATCTCTCTACTTTCCCTGATTATTGGGGTCTTGGGGCTGAGTGTAAGGTCCAGGGCACTTGTATCCCTTCTGTCATTTGAGACATGAATGCTGTGCCGTTATCACTTTCTCCGAATCCTGGGAGCCCAAATCTGGGCATTATCTCTTTTAGTAATACTTTAGCCACTTTGGCTGCCATTTCGGTTCTCGCAAGGTGATGCTTCTACCCACCCTGAAAACATGTCCACTAGCACCAAGAGATATCTGAAGCTGCCCAATGCTCTCAGTGTGACAGTGAAATTGACCTGCCTGTCTTCCCCAAGATATGCCCATCTGTTCTGAATGGACCTTATCTGGGGGTTTCTGTGGAGGGGGTCTAGTGCTGAGGTGTTCATCATGAAGGTGGGGTGTGTATCAACTATCTAATTATACTTTCATGCCAGGAGTTACCATGACCTCAACTAACCAATTGTATAGGACTTCCCACTTACAGTGAGTTTCTTGATGAACCTCCTTAATGGCTTGATAACTGGCGGTTTGGGGAAAGAAATATTGCCTTTGTTTATTAACTAGCCACACATGGCCTTCTAGATCTCTACTGAAGCCCATTTCTGGACTTGGTTTAATTTTTTTTTTTTTGTATAGACTAGGGAGTAATTGGATGGATCTGGCCTCTTAGATATGGGGGATAATTGCCAAGTTCCTGGTTCTATGGTGGCCCTTTTGGCAGTTTTGTCCACTTTGTCATTGCCCTTTTATTAGTTCTGCATTCCCTTTATGATGACCCCTACAGTGAATCACTGATATTTTTCTCGGACACTGCACTGCTTCTAGGAGTCTCAATACCCTCCCTTAATGGGGTTGTAGTACCTGCTACTTCCCATAGGCAAGGAGGCCATCCTTGGTGGGTTGATCTAATTGTTTAGAGAAATAAGAAATGAGCTAAGCAAAGGGTCCCAGTTTTTGAGGGACCAAAGATGAATCCTCTTCTCTCATGAATGTGAAGGTCAAAGGGTTTAACTAAATCTGAGATGGCAGATTTAGGGCAAGGGCCTCCTTCTAAGAGTAATTGCTTTTTGAGCTCTTGAGAGATTCTGAATTCCATTCAAAAGGATCATCATCCTTTCCTTTCAACATTTCATATAGAGGCCTAGCTATTAGACCATAGTTAGGGACTTAGATGAGGCAAAACCCAGTCCCCCCCAGGAAAACCCCTCTAAGCTGTCTTCTAGTTTTAGAAGGGAAAAGACTGAAAATGACTGCTTTCCTATCCTTGAGTAGGCATATCTGACCTTCTTTGAGAATGAAGCCTAGGTAGGTCACCCTAGTTTGTGGTATTTGAGCCTTTTTTCTTGGACATCTTGTATCCTTTATCAGGGGGTGGCTATGGAGGAGTCCCCATTGCCATCTTGAATTGAAGCATCATGAGCTGTGCTTCTGTGGGTTTCAGGTGCAGCCATTGACACCAGGAACTCTGGTCTGAAGTGCTGAGTGCAAGGCCTCTGCATGCAGTACCCTATGAGCAACTGCACCTAGATTATGCGCACACACACACAAACATGCATACATACATGTACACACATAGATTAGCCTTTATTACATGGATTCTGTTTTTATTCCTTTGAGAATTGTTAATGGGATTTGCCAGTGACACCTGGACAAAGGTACCCTTGCCTCTCTCTACCCTGCCTACTAGTGTCTTTTCCAACACAACTTGTTATGTTTTCCCTTCCCTTTTTATGTTTCTTCAAATGCCACCAATAAAAGATTCAATTATGTTGACATGTTCCTCTGGAAGGCTTGAGGGATGATCAGTTGGTTCATTAGTTTTGTAACAGGACATTTTGGTTGAATCTGGGACTCATTACCCACTCCTCCATTAGTATGAAGAGGCCTTGATTTGTTCTGGGGTGAGATGGCTGAGCTATTTGCCCTTATATAGTTGGGAAGGAAATGGCAACCCACTCCGGTATTCTTGCCTGGAGAATCCCAGGGATGGCCCAGCCTGGTGGGCTGCCAACTATGGGGTCACACAGAGTCGGACACGACTGAAGTGACTTAACAGCAGCAGCAGCAGTTGGGAGCACAGTGGCTCCCTGGGAGGAAAGAGATAGGAACTCCAGCTTAATCTCTTGGAGTCTTAGAGTTTAAAATTTGCCTAGTGGCCTTTAGTGACCTCAGCATGGTCAGATTGCAGAGGGTCATGAAGCACCAGAAAAAGAATTCTCTGTGAGTATAAAAGAGAATCAAACAGATGGGCTATCTTTTTCACCAAAGGTGAGACACAAAAGGGGTATCATTCTGGGTCTGTTGGAAAGACTGACTCAGCATCATTCCTGGCACTTACAACAGGTGGACACATAATCCATAACCTACCATCCACCCTTCTTTCAGCCTGAAATCAACTTCAAGACTCTGGCACCAGAAAGGACAAACTGGCCAAACAAATGCCTATTCATTGCCTACTCTTTACTCATCACAACAGTCTCCATGGAGCAAAAAATTAATAAATTCAACTACATAAAAATTCAGATGCCTTTATGGAAGCAAATTCTACAAAGTCAGAGACAACAATAAAATGGTACACACTATTTGCAACACATACAACAGACTAAAAAGTAATTTCCGTATTTTATAAAAAGCTCATACAAATCAATAAGAATAAATATGAACAAACCAACCAAGAAATGGGCAAAGGATATGAAAGACAGTTCACATAAAAACAAATGCAAATAGCCAATAAATATATAAAGAGATTTTCAACTTTCTTCTAATTAAAGACATGTAAATCTAAACAACGAGATGCCATTTTTCATGTATCAGATAGGCAAAAATCTAAAAAGTTTGGTAATACCCAGTGTTGTTGAATGAATAAAGAAACAGACTCATTCATAGTCAGTGAGTATGTTACTGAATATTATGTTTTAGTTGGGCATTTGGGCAATATCAATGGTAATTTTAAACGCATATACCTTTTCATCCATGGGTAAGGGTTCAATCCACATATACATTCACAAAAGTATACCAGATTATATCTACAAAAATATTCCTTGCAACACTGTTTGTAAAAGGGGAAATTGGAAAGGGTGATAAATATGATTGGTTATTCCAGTTATGGCATGGTCATATGACAGAATATTATGCAGCCATTAAAAAGGATGTGCTAAATCATTTCCAATCTATTAGAAAAGCAAAGTATATAACAGTATGCACAAATGGTCCTATTTGTGTGAATAAAAAATAATATATACGCTCATTAATGCATGAAACATTTCTAAAAAGATTCACACAAAAAATTTTGAGAGTGGGTTAGTCAGGACTGAGAGAAAGCAATTTTACTTTTTGTTTCATATAGTTCTATTATATTCATGTTTTTTAAGACATGGTTTGCATGTCTTGGTTTTATTTTTTTGAAAAGGTTTGCAGAAATCTCCCTGTAATGTAATATTCTATTTACAAGTCTGTGTTCCATATGAGTGTAAACTTACTGGGTAGGGTGGGCCCAGCAGAGGGTGTCTCTGTGTGGGACAGATGCCACATGGTAATGCCAGACTAATTTATGACATCAGATGAGATGCTGGTGGTAGGCTCTGGGAAGCTGAGGTCTTCTGTGAACAAAGTAGAACAGAAACAATGAAATATCTGGGTTACTGTTGAAATTCCTCTGTACTTACAGACTGGTGGGAGATAGGAAAACTTGGATCACAGTGATATAGATGCTTTCTCCCCAGCCCCCTAACTTCTGGCTAGTTCCGGTTAAAATTTTAGGTCAGATTGCATTTGTAGAAGTTAAATGTACCATCCATTATTGAATGCGAAGAGGGTTTTGTAGATGTCAGCTCTTGAGCACAGTACCCCAAGCATGGAAGAGCATTCCTTTGACTTTGAATACATTCTGTGACTTGTTTCCCGAGTAGGAGCACTGGCCCATGCAGGGACAAAATAGAAGTCTGGTAATTGTAAGTGATTCTGCATAAGAATGGAATGAAGATACATGGCATCAGACCACTCTTTCCTGCAGTGAGTATCAGGAGGAAAAGTGTAACCCATCATGTCAGGGATCCACATCTTTCAGTCTTACAGCCAAAGAGTGTGGCCAAAGAATGAATGTAAAAATTTCAAATGAAATAAAATTTTTTACTTCCAGTTCTCATTCCCTATGGCAGTAATACACAATTTGTGACAGTTCTTGAACTTAAACAGGCATCAGAATCATCTGGAGAACATTTTATAAAGATTGCTGGACCCTCTCCCCAGAGTATCTGATTCAGTAGGTCTGAGAATTTACATTTCTAGTAAGTTCCTAAGTGATGTTATTAGTCCTAGGACCACAGTTTGAGAACCACTGGTTTAAAGAATACTTCATCAATTTTCTTCTCTCCCATCAACAACCCTTACATTCCTTAGCTGTCCTCAGGATTTCTCTCTAAAACTTACCTAAATAGGACGTGGGAGGGAGGCTCAAGAGGGAGGGGATATATGTATGCCTATGGCTGATCCATGTTGATGTATGGCAGAAACCAACACAACATTGTAATTATCCTTAGATTAAAAATAAATAAATTTAAAAAACTCACCTAAAAACCCATCTAAACCTAAATCTTTATCATCCCTAAACTTTGTACCTCTTTTCCTCTTTCCATTTTTCCTGCTATGTGCATGTGCCAAAGAATGCATCTGGCCTCCCTGAAAGGGTGAGGAGAGGAACAAACTAAACAGGCAAAGCCAAACTCCACTTTCACAGATAGGGAGTGGACCGTGAGCACTCATGTGCTCATTTTCAGCTTTTCCTCAGACAAATGGACATTCATCTTCTATTAGGGGCTGCATACCCACAGTGTGCAGCAGCTGGCAGCTTTGGTCTCTGAATCTGCCCTGAGGCTGCCTAAGCATGGCGCCCACAGAGGGTCCTTTTGGCCTTATTCCCAGAAGGGAAATTTTGGCAAGAGTAGAGAAAAGCCATCCAGAATGTTTGTTTTTAGAAGTTTACTCAGGGGGGCCTGGCTCCCTGCAGAATCCTCTCTCTTGTTCCTGCTTCTTATTCTCTCACTGCCAGAATCTCTCCTCTGCCTCCTTAGCTGGAGGCTCCAGGGGGCTGCCTTCTAGGGCAGGTGTCAGGCCACACTGGCAGGGATTATCCCAGAGGGTTCAGGGGCTCCTGGGAAGATGGAAGTTGGATAATTCTTTTATTGCAAGATAATAAGATCTTTCTTCTCTCCATTTTCCTGGTAGGAAGGAAAGAAGGAAGGAAGGAGAGAAAGGAAGAAGTGAAGAAACAAAAGAAGGAAGCAGGGAGAGAAAGAATCCAGTTTAGAGTTTATTTAGGCAATATGAGCTAACAAACCCTATACAAAATGCCATCTTTCCACCTCCTCTGAGTGACATTAATCTCCTATGTAGATATAGCTCTTGTGCAAATTCATAAGTACTTTTCTAGCAAGAGGGGAGACTCAAACCTACAGTTAAAAGTGTGGTCTCTTAGAGCAGTGCTTCCTAAATATGGAACTTATAGGAATCCCTCCCTATACCTTTGGTCTTGGTAAAATGCAGATGCTAGTTCAGGAGGTTCTGGGTGGGGCCTGAGGCTCTGTGTTTCTAACAAGCTCCTAGGGGATGCTGATGCTGCTGGTCTGTGGACAGCACAATGTAGCAAGGTTGTAGAGTGCTTAAAATTAGAAGCAACCTTAGAGATAAACTTGAACCCAGTCTTTTTACAAATAGGACACATGGAGCCCTGAGTGGTTGTATGACTTCCCCAAGGCCACACAGCTGGTTAGTGGCAGAACCACTGTCCCCAGTTCAGCACTCTTTCTACTTCCCCAGGAAGGAAGCAAGGCAGGAATATGAACAGGTGCCAGGCATGCTAGAAAGTAAACACTTAAAAGAAGTATCTCGACCTGGGGAAGCCAATATCCAAGTCCGCTTTGCCAGTGGTCCCCAAGTTGGGACCCTGGACTGTGACCCTCTTCACTAAGGAGCTGGTTGCTACTGACCAGTCACCTAACAGCCACAGATTTGAGAAAAGCAAAACTGCTGGTGTTTTCCTGAGTCTTGGTTGGACCTGGTAATTTATGGTGGTTGTCAAATAGGATCTTGAGTGCTTTTATGGTCCATCAGGGACCTCCTGGGGAGACAAAATTGCCTAGAATAATGGGACTATGCTAGGAAAGCTGCAATTCTCAGCAGAGCAAACCCTTGGGAGAAAATCCAAGAAGAACTGAATGGTATACTAGAAACCCAGTCGATGTCTGGTTCCTGAGAGACTTTGTACCTCCTGAGCCCTTTCATTTTCATATTGCTCCTCTTCATTGTTTCGAAAGTAGCACTTTGTCCAAGACACCGAGGAATCCTGGAACTGGAAATAAAATTTCCCAAGAGGGAAAACATTTGTTCTGTAGTGTTGATCAGGCCAAACCACTGTGGTGAGCTGGGTTACTACCAGAAGGAACCCTAGATTGGATGTTTGAAAACCTACACTTCAGGCCTGATTCTACTACTCATCAGCCTTTGAGAGGATTGCTAGGAAAATGGTACAATTCATTCATTCATTCATTCACTCATTCATTTATTCATTCAGTCAATCCACAAAAATTTATTGAGAACCAACTCATGTGCCAAAATTAAAACACACACACACACACACACACACACACACACACACACACACACACACACAAATCCTCTAGCTCTCAAGAGATTCATAGTCTAATATTGAAGATGGGTAAACCAAGAATTAGTTATAGCTGTGAGAGGTGCAGGAAGCATGGTGTTTGGAGAATAAAGAGAAATAGTGACATCAGACTGGTTGGTGGGTGAAGGCTTCCTGGAAGAGGTGATAGTTGAATTGGGTCTTGAGGGAAGAGTGGAAAGGATGGGGTCATAGAAAGAAGCTTCTAGGCAGAAAGATTGCAAGTTTTTATGTGCAATTGGATCACAGGGTTCATGGTGGTGTGATGTGGGTGGAGCCAGGTCATGAAGACCTTCAGTACTAAGCTGAGGCCCAGGTTAAATTAGATAAAGCTGTGAAGAGCAATTTTATGTGATTAGTTAATAATAATTATTAAAATAATAATTACATATATTAAACCTATTGCTATTATTTAATTCTTACAATAAATCTATGAGAGGTAGGTATTGATATTATAACTATTGTGCAGATATGAAATCTGAGGCTCAGGGAGGGTGTGTAACTCAAGGCCATGCAGCTGGATATCTGATAAAGAGTGCTTGCTCTGAGCCCCATCAGATCCAGTGCACCCTTTCATAACAAATATTTTTAACCTTCCTTTATTATTATGAAATGAAGTTCAAACATAATATTCATTCAAAAGCATCCTTTAAAAATTATTTAATTTAATTGAAAGATAATTGCTTTACAACATTGTGTTGTTTTCTACCATATGTCAAAATGAATCAGTTCAGTTCAGTTCAGTCGCTCAGTTGTGTCCAACTCTTTGCGACCCCATGAACCGCAGCACGCCAGGCCTCCCTGTCCATCACCAACTCCTGGAGTCTATCCAAACCCATGTCCATCACGTTGGTGATGCCATCCAACTGTCTCATCCTCTGTCGTCCCCTTCTCCTCCTGCCCCTAATCCTTCCCAGCATTAGGGTCTTTTCCAATGAGTCAATTTCGCATGAGGTGGCCAAAGTATTGGAGTTTCAGCTTTAACATCAGTCCTTCCAATCAACACCCAGGACTGATCTCCTTTAGGATGGACTGGTTGGATATCCCTGCAGTCCAAGGGACTCTCAAGAGTCTTCTCCAAAACCACAGTTCAAAAGCATCAATTCTTCGGTGCTCAGCTTTCTTCATCGTCCAACTCTCACATCCATACATGACTACTGGAAAAACCATAGCCTTGACTAGATGGACCTTTTTTGGCAAAGTAATGTCTCTGCTTTTCAATATGCTAGCTAGGTTGGTCATAACTTTCCTTCCAAGGAGTAAGTGTCTTTTAATTTCATGGCTGCAATCACCATCAGCAGTGATTTTGGAGCCCCCCAAAATAAAGTCTGACACTGTTTCCACTGTTTCCCCATCTATTTCCCATGAAGTGATGGGACCAGATGCCATGATTTTAGTTTTCTGAATGTTGAGCTTCAAGCCAACTTTTTCACTCTCCTCTTTCACTTTCATCAAGAGGCTCTTTAGTTCTTCTTCACTTTCTGCCATAAGGGTGGTGTCATCTGCGGTATACATATGTCCCCTCCCTTCCGATCCTCCCTCTCACATCCCACCCCATCCCACTCCTCTTGGTTGTTACAGAGCCCTGGTTTGAGTTCCCTGAGTCATACAGCAAACTCCCATTGGTTATATATTTTACATATGGCAGTGTATATATTTCCATGTTATTCTCTCCATCTGTCCCACTCTCTCTTTCCTCTTCCCACCCCTGTGTCCATAAGTCTGTTCTCTGTGTCTGCATCTCCATTGCTGCCTTGCAAATAGGTTCATCAGTACTATCTTTCTAGATTCTATATATATGCGTTAATATGCAATATTTGATTTTCTCTTTCTCACTTACTTCACTCTGTGTAATAGGCTCTAGTTCATCACCTCATTAGAACTGACTCATATGTGGTCTGTTTTATGCCTGAGTAACATAATGTTCATTTAGATACACAATTTTTAAAATAATATAATGCCCACCTATAATATAAACAAAAAGAAAGATAATTTATAAAAAATGCATATTTCAATGTGAAAATGCTCTAACCTGAGGATTATAGAAGCATTATGAAGTAGTTGATGGTTGTATTATATGTAGAATCACCTTGAGCGCAACAGCTACGGGTGCAGGCTGATATCTCTGTGTTGAAGGAATGAAGTAAATACTGTGAGCTGTGATGGTGAGAGGAAACTGATATCCCATAATGGCTAAACATCCTTGGTAAACTGCTGACTAACATAGTGAAGTATTCTCTCAAAGACTGGTGTCAGAATTGGGATATGCACCCTGATCAACTAATTCCAGAGTCTGAGCAAATAATCCCTACATGGGGATGATTGCTTCATCATGGAGGTTATTTCATGTCTCAGGGGTATCCAGGGTGGCTGGGAGGGGCCTGATGAGACCCTTGGGAGACAAGCTTTGGTGCTGCTGAGCCCAGGGTTCCCAATGGAACTTGGGATGACAAGTTGGGCTGCCTTGCCTCTTTGACTTTTGCCACTGTTTTCCCAGTGGTTGGGATCTCTTCAGTTCTGGGTTATTGACTGATAAGTTTTCCCAATACTTCAGTAGAGACTTCCTTGTCTTTTAACTATGCTATAGCAGGACTCTGACCTCATCTAGCAACAGATGGAATGTGTAACACTTCCCATTGGACTTAAAGAATTAAAACTTGAGAACAAGAGACTATTCAGTAATTTTTACAAGTATTTGCCAAACCCCTATTTTTGTTGTTGTTGTTGTATATCATTGTTAACAAACCATGCCAAACCTTAGTGGCCTAAGACAACAATAATTGAGTATTTTTCAAGATCTTATGGGAGGTTATTCTCCTTCACATGATGTTGGATAGGGCACTCAGATGCCAGTAAGTCATAAGGGACTGTTTATCCTTTTATGTGAGCCCTTCTACATGGCTTCTTGGGCCCTTCTACTGGATTCCTAAAAGGTCTCTAAGTGGGCCAAGGTAGAAGCTGCAGGTCCTTTTAAAGGCACAGCTTCAGGGGTTACACAATCTCATTTCAGCAGTATTCTTGTGGTCAAAACAAGTCATGGGGCAAGTCCAGATATAAGGGGAAGCTAAAGAGAGTCCATTTTTTTGATGATAAATTGCAGAGAATTTATGGCCATCTTTACTCCAAAACCTACGGTGTTCAAGGCACAGTGCTAGGTTCTTGGGGTTATTAATGGTGAGCAAGATCAGACATAATCTTTGCTCTCCTGAGTTTGTAGTCTAGTGGCAGGAGAAAGAAATCAAATAACCACACACACACTTGCATAAATCAAAGGGCTATGTATGGATGTATCTGATGCTGTAAGAGCATAAAAACAGAGAACAAAGTCATAACTAAGAAAGTCAGAGAAGACTTACATGATAAATTAATACTAAAGCTGAGATCTGAATTATCAATGAAGGTATAAAAGTTGTTTATATGCCTAGCATATGGTAACTCCTCAACTAATATTTGCTGAATGAATGAGTGAGGGACATGTGGAAAGTCTCTGTGTCAGGAAAACCAATGTGGCTGTAGAATGGAGAAGATGGAAGGTGTGGTATGAGAGAAGGCCTGAGGAGGATAGACCATTGTAGACCCTTGAAGCTGTGTTGAGGACTTGGGTCTTTAGCTTCAGAGTAATGGATTTTCAGCCAGGACAAGTTGACCTAATAAGGGCTTTGGGCTTTGAGAAGGTCATTTTGACTGTAATATGGAGAATCAAATGGTTTGGAGGGGTAGGTGGTAAGTGGGAGGAGCAGAGAAGAGGGATAAAGGGAGGATGGTTAGGATGTAGAGTTAGAGAAAACTGAGGAGCTCTATCAAGACTGTGGGAAGAAAATTGTTCTGAACTGGTGGCCAGTTCCTCTTCCATCAGCTCCTATTGCCCTGGGAGCCTGTGGTAGGTTCCATGGGAACATATAGGTAGTCTGGACCAACCAAAAAGCTCTGAGCCCTGGGAAGAAGCTTGTGGTAGACTCAGAGAGAGTCACAGAAGAGGCAAACACAACTTGTTTTCACCCCCAGACCTGCAGTTCAGGCTGGGGCGCCATCTCTCACTTCAGGCTCCAAAGGAGGAATATTGATTTCTGCAACTGAGACTGTAATTGGGCATTTGCTTTCACTTGCAAGTCTCTCCTCTTATGCTGCTCTTACCCTGGGGGCGGTGAACCCATGGGTGTGGAGATCGATGGCTGTGAACAGGATGAGGTAGAGGAGAGCAGGGTTCTTTACTCAAGTGCGTGCTGTTCCAAGGTGGTGCATGAGTCACTGTCAACTCCCTGAGATACAGGAGCCACAGAAACAAGGGCCACATGTCTAGGATTTTCCATCAGCGGCATGGTGAGAGTGTTGCTTCTAACTGTTTAATTGTGGAAATTTTCAAATTTGTTAAAGAAAAAGAACAGTATCATGAAGCCCACCATCTGCTCTATCAGCTCATAGTCTGTCTCCCCTGTATCATTTGGAAGCAATCCTAGGCAGCATTTAACTTCATCTATAAATATCTTATATTTTTTTAAAAAATATAAGGACTCTTTAATCTAAAAAATATGTTTAGAAATATTAACAGTTAGAAATATCATATTTGTAATTATATATTACAATGTATTAAGGTGACTGACATCATTAAATAATTGATGTTTGTGCAGTTTTCCGTGTTTTATTTTAAAAGTTTCTGTTGTTTAATTTCTTCACTTGAATCAGAATCCAAATAAAGTTTACACATTGTGATTGATTATTATGCCTTTTAGGTCCCTTGTAATCTTTAAGCTTTTCCCTCTATTGATCTCTTTTTAAAATTTTTTCTTGCAAACATTTTGTAGAGGAAAATGAGTGGGTGTCATGTAGAGTTTCTCCCACCTTGATCTTACTGATGACATCTCTGTGGTGGCATTTAACAGATTCCTTTCCCTATGCCTACTGTAAATTGGTAGTTGGATGTTGAATTTTGATTGCATTCATAATCAGTTTTTTGGGGGACTGTGGCTTCATTGGTGGTGCTCTATTCTTCTGTCAGTGTCTCTCTGTCAGATTGTCTCTCTGCAGTATGAGTAGTCATTGCTCAGATCCTTTAATTTGTATTGCAAAGTGACATGGATTAATTCCATATTTCATCTTTTTTTTGTTAGCTAGAATACCTCTCTGCAGAGAAAATTTCCCTTGTTAACTGGTTATGCTGGGGCATAGTTCTTAGAGAAAAATATAATTAATACTCAATTATTTCCCTTTATTTACCAGTTTTCTAAATAATATGTTGGTACCACAGCAACCACTATGGGTGATTAAAGAGTGTTTTAAAGATCATAAATTTAAATATATTAGATGTGACTTGTTGGTTAAATGCTCAAATTATTCCATCTTGGCTGATGGGAGTCTCTTCAAGTTGGTTCTTAAATCCTTTTGGTATAATCATCATAATCTTTGATAGCTTCTTTGCTTTCTGGTATGACAAATTTTCCAGACTCATTTTGTATATTTCCTGCCGCAGACATGAAATCTGTCATTTCTCCAAGGAGCCTTGATTTCTTTTGGGGAGAAATGGTGTTTAGAGATAACAATCTAGGCACAAGAAGTGCTCAGGGCTTCTGGGTTGTTTTTAGGCCTTTTCTGTGGCTAGAATGAGGAAATATGTATCATACTGATATGTATCGTACAGATAGTTTTTATTCAAATTCAGCATTACAGGGCTTTTACTCACTACCATCTATCTTCCACCTGTCTTTCCTTTCTCCCAAGTTGAAAATCTTGATTTTCTATATTAATATGAAATTATTCTTTTGACTCATCTCACAATAGTCTCGAAATTACAATACCAACACTACCACCATCAATACAATTACTAAAAGCTTTTTTCCCCAGTTTCCTTTGTCCTTAGGACATGTCCTAGTGAAGATGTGCAGTCAATTAACTGTGCTTTGAATAGTTCTTTCTGTGATCATACCAACAAATTGTTACATATTTAAATATCTTTGCTTCATTTACCTTGAATTTTGTACTTTTTACAACAATATATATTGTTTTTGAAAGTCCCTGCCACCTATTCCCTTCTTTCTTGCTATAAGTAACAACTTAAAAATTTTATGATTTATCTTTATATTACATAGATATTGATACAGAGACACATAATGTTTCATGTGTCCAAGTTGTACTCGCATTTCTCCTTTCTCAGATTAATTAATATACATGAATGTGTATGATTACACATTATTTATCACTTTTTAAGCTTCATAATATGTCCTGAATCACAAAAAAACTGGGTTCATATCCCACCTATGCCTCCTACGTGAACTTGGGCATGTATCTTAAGCTGTCTGAGCCCCATTTTTCTCATCTGTAAAATCAGAGCAATAATGCAGGAGTGTCTGACTCTTTTGCGACCCCATGGACTGTAGCCCTCCAGGCTTCTCTGTCTATGGAATTTTCCAGGCAAGAATACTGGAATGGGTTGCCATTTCCTCCTCCAGGGGATCTTCCCTACCCAGGGATCGAACTCAGGTCTCACACATTGCTGGCAGAGTCTTTATCGGCTGAGCCACCAGGGAAGCAAGAACAATAATACCCACCTTCAAGTTGCTGTGAAAGTTACATGTATATGTAAGTATCAGCACAGCATGTGACACATAGTAGGTGCTCAGTGTAGTACTTCTAGTGGTTTTAGAGATGTTATATTTAGCAGTTCTTACACACCACCCATTTCCTGAGATCCTTTCATTCCCCATCAGTATCCCACAGTGAAACTTAAGAGGGGTGGATGGGCAATTTGAGAGTCACTGAATAAAGATTCAAGGAATTAGAATGTTAATACTGGCAAGAGCCCTGAGAGAGCTCAGCTCAGCCTCTATCCTGCTTATTTTTCAGAGGGATGCATCTAGAGACCTTGAGAGACCAAATGATTTGCCTAAGGCTACAAACCAGAATGGTAAAAGTCTTCTGGTGATGCCCAGCCCAGTTCTTTTTCAAGGTAACTTTTCTCTAAAACAAAGTTCATCTTTTGCCGTTGGTAGAAGTTTCTCCGCACATTCCTGCATTCTCTCTGTAAAAGGAGAAACCGGGTGAGGGATGGGTCAGGGAAACTATGCCTTGAAGAGAGTTTCTTCCCCCCCTTGGTATGTAAACGTAGTAACAGGACTGGACTGATTCCTATCGCAGAGCAGGGGCTCATGAGTACATCCAGTTGGGGACTGTGGTGATGATAAGGAAGTTCAAGGAACAGTCCTTTATCCTCAGGAGGCTTTAAGGCAATTAAAACAACTTTAAGTTCACTTAAAAACCAAACGTGGGCTGTAAAAATGTGTGTCAGTGCTTAAAACATGAATGCGTTTTAATAGCATTGTCTTATTTTTATTACCTCAACCTTTGGGGATTATAACTGTTATTACTTCTGTTGTGTATACATGGAAACTAAGATTTAAGTAGCTTTTGTGACTTTCCCAAGGTTACACAGCTAATGAGCAGAAAAACTGGGTTTGGATTCAGGTCTGTAACTCCCACTCCCAGGCTCTTTATCAGATGCTCACAAGGTGTTGATGCATTTCCACTCTAATCTGTTTCTGAGCTCATTTGTTTGGGGACAAAGAAAGATGAAACAGAAGGGATATATTCTGGAACAATTTGAAGGCACTTGATATTTAATTACTTAGCTCAGCCATTCATTCATTCATCTCTGTTTCTTCACTGTCTGAAGAGTTTGAACTCTAAGGCCAGACTGCCTGGTTTTGAATCCTGCCTCTACCACTTACTAGCTAAGTGAGTAACTTACCTTCTCTGTGCCTCAGTTTTTTCATCAATATACCGGGAATAATAGTGCCTACTTTATGAATTGTTGAATTCATTTGTAAAAGCATTTAGAACTACTGTTCCATACTAAGAACCTTATAATCCTCTTTTGTTGTTCCTGCTGCCAAGTGATATGTTTGGTGATCTGTGTTTCAATAAAAAATCAGAAGTCCTGGCGTCTGGTTTAAGCTCTGCTCCCAAGAGCCATGTGACCAAGGGCAGGTTATCTGTCACCTGAGAACCTCAATTTTTTTTACCTGCAAAAGGAAGGGCTTTGACTCCATGATCTCTCAAGTCTTTCTACCTTCAAGTTTCAAGTTCTGAGGGGTCCTCCCTCTCTTTTCATCACAAATATGGGAACCCATCTTAATAGCATAGTCTTTATAGCTGGAAGCTCATTTAAAAAATGATCCTTTTTCACTTTTAACAGATCAGGAAAGAGAGGCTGATGCCTTTTCTTTTTTTCCTAGTCTTTTCTTTTCCTTTTTAAAAATTGAAGTATAGTTGCTGTTGACTGTATTCCTTGTGTTGTACAATATAGCCTTGTAGCTTATCTTATACCTAATAGTTTATACCTCTTACTCCCCAACCTGTGTGCTGGCCCTCTGCTGCCTCCCTCTCCCCCTGATAACCACTAGCTTGTTCTCTGTATCTGTGAATCTGCTTCTTTTTTTGTTATTTTCACTAGTTTGTTGTATTTTTTAGATTCCACATGTAAGTGATATCATATGATATTTGTCTTTGTCTAACTGACTTACTACACTTCACATAATGCCCTCCAAATCCATCCATGTTGCTGTATGTGGTAAAATTTCATTCTTTTCTATGGCTGAATAGAAGGAAAGGAAGCTTGTACCATTTCTACATCTGTTTCTCTAAGTGTGATTCTTAGATCATCCACTTTAGGGCCACCTGGGTTGCTGTTAGAAATACAGATGCCTGGGCTTCAGCATACCCAGGCAGAAGTTCTGAGGCAGAACTTCCGGAGATGGAGCCTGGATAATTGCCTGTTTAATAAGGATTCCAAGTGACTCCTATGGCAACTCATGGTTGAGAGCTACTGAAGAAGGGGAGAGATGAAAAAAAGTGCCAACTTTGCATCAGATAAACTAGAGTAGGATTCTCAAACTTGAATGTGCACTTAGGTTAATTGAGGATCTAATTTAAAAGTGCAGATTCAGATTCAGGAAGACTGAAGTGGGGCCCAAGTGTCTGCGTTTCTTACAAACTTCCAGGTGAGGCTGAAGCCGCTGGTGCACAGACCAAATTTAGTAGCTAGACTTCCTAGCTCCATTCATGAATTGTATGACTTAGGGAAAGTATCTAATTTCTCTCAGCTCCAGATTCTTTATAAAGGGGAAGAAAGAAGTGCTTACATCAGAGGTTTGTTAGCTAGATTACATAAATAATATATATATACAGCTGCTTATCACAGCACTGAGCACGTCAGCAGTTATAAAAGGTGTATCTCTAGCTCTATCTGTATATCTATGTATCTGAATACTATAATAACAAAAGTTCCATTGATTTAGTCTCTTTAGGGAATGAGATGCCTGAGACATGCATTTAAAACAGATCTGTAGGTAACCCTTATGTACAAGAAAGTTGATAACCCCTTTGCCTCTGTCAAGGATAGGAAAATCCCTAACCTAATTCTGAGCTCTCCAAATCCCACAGGCATTGGTTTGAAAATGTTTTATTTAGGAAGCCATGAGGTAAAGTTTTCAATAAAACTGTTGCTCCCCAAATAGCACAAGTAATGAGAGTTTTTTGAGTCAACTTTCATTGCTTTCTGATCAAATGTACATTGGAAGACTCCTGCTTCTCCTTAGGAACCAGAAATGGACCCAACTCATCAAATGCATGAATGGGACAAACTAACTCTTACTAGATAGGTATGGATGACGGGAGATAAATGGGAAGGGGTGCTGGGGATGGAATGCCAAATCATAGGCTCAGAGCTCTTGACGGTGACCAAAGTTCCTCTGGGAGAGAAATCCATTTGCACAACAAACCATTTCCCTTTGCACATGGAGCCTCTGGCTGTATCCTGACCTGGGTTTAGAATCTGAAGTTTTCATTTATTGAGTTTGGGAAAGGCAATTTAGCAAATCTTTATTGAACATCCATCATGCCAGGCACTGTGCTAGGTAGAAGGACACAACACTAGTAAGACAGTTAACATCCCTGTGAGGGTAAGTGGCAGGACATAAGTATATAATGAAACAAATGAATAAATGTGACCATTTTAGATTCCAATGAGGGCTCTGAAGGAAATAAGCAGAGAAATATAAAAGAGACAGAGACAGACTGTTGTTTGAAGAAGTTAGGAAAGACTTCTTTGAGGAGGTGATAATTTATTAAGGCTCATAGCATGAGCATGAATTGGCCCTTCAAAGAGGAGAAGAAGAACATTCCAGGAAGAAGGAACAGTGTATGTGAAGACTGTAAAGAAGTCAAAGAACATGGCTTGTTGGAATAACTGGAAAAAAAAACAACATGGCTAGGGAATGTATATATATATATGTGTGTGTGTGTGTGTGTGTGTGTCTGTGGTGGAGAAGTGGCCCCAAATGAGATTGAGCAGATGACTAAGAAGAATAGATAATATTTTTGAGGACTTGTAGTGTGCCAGGCCCTGTTCTAATTGCTTTACCTGTAATAATTCCTTGATGTTCACAACAATAGCACTTTTCATGTCCATTTCACAGGTGGTGAAACTAAGGCACAGAATAATTAATTAGGGTCAAAGTCAAGTAGGACCTAATCTACTGACAGTTTGCAGTGTCTGTTCCCTGAAAAATGTGAGATCAGAAAGCCTAATTTGGGGACCATTGCTCTCATGCCTTGTTTATTCTAGGCACCTCTCCTCACCCTTTAATGATACCTTCTCACTCTCTATTTTTATCTCCCCATTCCCACCCCCACTAGTTACTCAGAATATTAGAAAGGAGAAGTTGAAAGCCTGGAAACTGTGGAAGTGGGGATTCTTCTATTTTTGAACTACCATGCATAACCAGTTAAGTGTTATTAATAATTTTTCTCTTCACTTATAATAATATTAAATAAATATTCATTAAGTGCAGTGTTGCACAGTGGTTAGGGTTAGGAATCAGGTGGAACAGATTTGAATGTCAGCTCCTCTATTCATTATATATCCTGGATCCTAAGAACCTACCAGTTATAAGAAATATCATTAAGGTAATAAAGATGGGTCACAGAAAATGTACTACATTAAAAATATACATCCATTATAAGATTATCTTTATTCCAGAGATGTTAAAATCAAGGAAATAGGGTGGGACAGTGGGGTGATTTCTCCAAACTTCAGATGTTTTATCTACAAATTGGGTGCAAGGACCCCTACCTTGCTGGGTTATTGTGGACAGGTCTAGATTTGTGAGCAGGGGCAGATTGAATATGTTCTCAAGGTACCAGAGAAGAAGGAAAAGAAATGTGAAAAGTTCAGCTTTGATTAATGAATTCTGAATTTTGCAATGATACATCAAGAAAGAAGCTATGTTAATTTCAAAATGCATGCAGGCTTTTAAAATTTGTTTTGCCGTGTGTAGTTATTTTTATGTAGAATATAGTTGAGGAAGTGCACTGTCATCTTTCCTGTGATCAAGTCTTTTGGAAGTCTTATCTGAACCCAGCTGGGGGTAGTGAATGAAATAATGCATAGTGAGTGGTCAGCACAGTGGCCAGCACATAGCAAGGGCTTTGCATGTGCAGTTTTTTCATCATTATTCCTCCACATTAGACAGTGGGTTCTCCACTAGGGGGTCATGAAGAACCATGACTGGGGTGACCATATAATTGTCACCCAAATTGAGACAATTTTGAGAGTGCAGAAAAGTACTGTTATTCAGTTCAGTTGCTCAGTCGTGTCTGACTCTTTGCGACCCCATGAACCGCAGCATGCCAGGCCTCCCTCTCCATCACCAACTTCTTGAGTTTACCCAAACCCATGTCCATTGAGTGGGTGATGCCATCCAACCATCTCATCCTCTGTTGTCCCCTTCTCCTCCTGCCCTCAATCTTTCCCAGCATCAGGGTCTTTTCAAATGAGTAAGCTCTTCACATCAGGTGGCCAAAGTATTGGAGTTAATTAAATAGTAATGATGGGTATAAACTGAAACTATCCCTGATAAACCAGGATATATAGTTTCTGTAGCCACAAAGCCCAGATGCTATTTTCCAGAAATTTACTGGCTACTGGAGCAATATTAACAAATTCATTGTCCTACATTTCATGAGGTTCAAAGCCTATCAAAGACATGAACAATAATAATCTACCTACATAAGAGTTCTTTTTTGTTTTTTAACTGACATCAAAGTTTCACATAACAGAAGATTTTGGTTTCTACATGTGGTTTTATTATAATAAAATTTTTCTTTGCAGAAGCTTTAGCAAGCCATGGGGATACCATTCTGTGTGATGTAACAAATTCCTCTCCCATCTAGGGAGAAAAGACTTTCATTCTAAATTACTATATCACAAGGATAAGAAAGTCAATTAACTTCAGACTCTGATAACCTGGGATTTGTACTAACTTGGGCAAAGGCTGGACTGGTCTTTTCTTTTGGTTTAGCTGTTGGTAAATTAATTTCTCAAGACATATTTTTCTTCCATGTGCATGAAGTAGAAGCCTGGATGTGAGGTTTAGAGGGAGTTAAAACTACATGATAATACTAGCTGATATATTTTGAGTGCTTACTATGTCTCAAGTACTGGGTTAAGCTTTTCATGTGTATAGATTTATCTTAATTCTCACCTGAGCCCTATGAATTTGGTACCCGAACAAATTGAGGCTTTGAGAGTTTCACTTAATTTTGTACAGTTAGGAAAATGATGGAGCCATGAAACAAATTACTATTCTCTACCATATCTCAAGAAAACTAAAATATTTTACCTACATTTAATTGACATGAGAGGTTATCCAGGGAATGCTGAAGAAATAAAACATTGTGTAGGTCAAAATTTATCTTCACTATGAAGCCCACAGCATCTTGTAGATATAACATATAATTATAAATGTTCATTTTTGCCTTTGCTCTGGACTTTGAGCACCTTGTAATTATATGCAAATCTGTAGATATGAAAATCTCTCAATTTCCTCATATACCAACTTTATATATTTGGTGTCTAGCACGTTGCCTGGAACTCACATTGGTGCTCATTACTTTGTTTACTGGCTGATATTTATTATTGAATATTTACTGTAGGCCCTGTGTCTGCCTTCAATGTGGGAGACCTGGGTTTAATCCCTGGGTTGGGAAGATTTCTTGGAGAAGTGTATAGCTACCCACTCGAGTATTCTGGCCTGGAGAATTCCATGGACTGTATCGTCCATGGGGTCGCAAAGAGTCAGACACGACTGAGCAACTTTCACTTCACTGTGTATGTCAGACTCTGCTAAGTGTGGGGATAAGCAGTGAAGAAGACCTGCCTGGCTCTTGTTTGAATCAAGCTTGTTAGCCCACACCCCTAATGTATCATGGAGAAGGCAGTGGCAACCCACTCCAGTACTCTTGCCTGGAAAATCCCATGGACGGAGGAGCCTGGTAGGCTGCAGTCCAAGGGGTCGCGAAGGGTCGGACATGACTGAGCGACTTCACTTTCACTTTTCACTCTCATGCATCGGAGAAGGAAATGGCAACCTACTCCAGTGTTCTTGCCTGGAGAATCTCACAGACGGGGGAGCCTGGTGGGCTGCCGTCTATGGGGTCGCACAGAGTCGGACACGACTGAAGCGACGCAGCAGCAGCTAATGTATCATTGTTCAATGAATAGTCACAGGAAGAACAAATTGAGCCACAAAGCTTGAAGAGTCTTAAATTCTAATGTGCCTCAGAGACCCAGGCAAGATAGAGCCTTCAGGTTGAGGATAAGTGGGAAAGGTGAGCTATTGACTAGGTAGGTAAGAGTAATAGAATTTTTTTTCTAACTCCAGGGTATATACAAATCATCTGAGGTACATGTGGAAAATGCTGATTCCAGGCACTGCTTTTAGAGGATGTGATTTAGACAGTCTGGAGGACACAAGATTGTTTATTCATTTACTCAACATATATTTCTTGAGATCCTACTATGTGCCAGACACTGTCTTGGACCCTGGGGTTCAGCAGTTAATAAGATAGATATGTTCTTACTTGTAAGGAGCTAACATCTCAGTGTAATCTTTATCAGAGAAGATAAAAGTGAATCAATAAGACCATTCCAAATGGGGAAGAATACTATGAAGTAGACAATGGGCTGAAGAATGGCCTGCAGGGAGGGTAATGGGTTACTTTACGCTTAGGGGTCAGAGGAGCCCTCTGTAAAGGACTGACATTGGAGTTGATTATTGAAGCATGAGAATGAACCAGCCATGAACAGAACTGGGAAAGAAGGTTCTAGGTAAAGGTTCTGTGGGATTACTATGTTCAAGGAACAAAACGGAGACCAATATTGGACTAATGAACTATAAGATGAGGTCAGAGAGTCATGCAGGAGCCAGATCATATAATACCTTGTAGGCAATGATGGTGAGTTTGGATTTTATCCTAAGAGTAGTGTGAAGCTTTAGAAAGTATTAAAGCAGCAGAAAGCTGTCATCCTTAGACTACACTTTGAGAAGCACTGATAGTGTGGCTTGGCTTCAGGGAAACTCACCCGATCACCTCCCCATCATTTGCTGTTCCCGGAACAGCTATCATGTGCAGTGCTGGTCATATTTCTCTGTCACTGTTATTACCTGAGGGCCATGTGAACGCATTTGGCTGAGGCACCGTGACAGACAGTTGACACAGTCACCTCATAAAATGTTCATAGCTGATTAAGGGGCATATGCTCCTTCAGAGGCCCGGGTGTCCTGAAGAGAGAAAGAACAGCTGTTTCCTCTGCTCTCGTTAAGGACTTAAGCCTTCTTCATATTGGAGAGCTTTCATAAACAAAACCAGAGATTACTGGATGTTCCCACAAAAATGGTGTAACTGAGAGGAGTCTATATAAAGGGGACTCTTGGTGTTGGCAAATGGCATGATCCAGAGGCCCAGGGGGTAGGAGTAGGGGTGCCAGGGCAGAGGGCCAGGGCAAATTCCCAAGCTGCATGGGATTGTCCTTTCTGGATTAATTTTGTTCTTGAAGATGAATCCTGAACCTAAGGAAGTGGTCATAATAATGTATGTTTCCCAGCCTCCACCTCTGACTTCTGATCCAGCAGTCTGAGTTTATTATCATGAGGCTTCCCTGGTGGCTCAGACAGTAAAGAATCTGCAAGCAATGCAGGAGACCCAGGTTCGATCCCTGGGTAGGGAAGATCCCTTGGAGAAGAAAATGGCTACCCACTCCAGTATTCTTGCCTGAGAAATCCCGTGGACAGGGGAGCCTGGCAGGCTGCAGTCCCTGGGGTCTCAAAGAATTGGACACAACTGAGTGGCTAACACTTATTCTGCATGGCAGTGTCTTCTCTCTGGGAAGCTCTGAGTCACTCTTGAATTAGGGATGCACCTTGACTTATCTCCCCCAGGTGGCAGCACACTTTTCTTTTTGGGTTTTTCTTGCCTTGGGGAGCATCTTCATCTTATATCCCACAAATGCAAGATTACTGAGAAATTTTGGAATTTTCTAGAGAACTCAGGTGATGCTAGATGTTACTTCCTAACAAGTCCTCTGTAAATGTTGCATTATATATCATTGAGACCCAGGCTAGCCCTCCATCCTCTTCTCTGAGAACTGCCTTCTCCTTTGGCCTCCATGCTTATAGAATGTGATCCTTGCCTTCCTGGCCAAGGCTGACAGGATGAGATAAGAACACCCAAGTCAATGTGGGGCAGACAGGTTCTGTATCCTGAAAGGTTAAAGTGAAGGTACAGAGATGCCATCCATTCCTCGATGGTTGCTAGAATCAAAGATGAGAAACTCTAGATCTGTGCTCTCTAGTTTCTGCCACTAAACAATGGTCATTTGAAAGTGGCCGGTCCAAATCGAGATACTGTGTAAGTGTAAATAAACTACACATTAGAATTCAAAGACTTGATATGAGGAAAAAGTTTATCTCGTTAAAAACTTTTACGTTGATCAAGTTAAATTGTATTTTGAATATATTGATGAAAAGTATATTTAAAAATGATTTTACCTTTTAAACTTATTTTTAATATATCTGCTAAAATTTTTGAAGTTACATTTGTGACGAACATTGTATTTCTATTGGAAAGTGCTGTTCTTGATCTTGTCATATGTGTCTGGAGAAAGAGAGAAAACTGATCCATAGGGATAGAAGAATGAAGCAGATGCTCAGAGAGATGCAGATACAAATAAATATGTGGTTCTAGGAGGAGAGAGAAATATTGAAGGAGAAAGAGGGAAGGAGGGAGAGAAGGAGAAGAAGGGGTGGGGCTGGAGGTGGACTAGAAAGGGTCAGAGATAGAGAATCAGACAAAGGCAAAGAAAGGAACAGGGAAAGTCTGCCTGGGTCCCTGATGACAGTTCAGTTCTTGGTTTCAGCTCATGGAGAGGCTGGCAGCATTTCCATTCATTTGGTTCTAAGATACATCTCCATGTTCCTTTAATAAAATGACCTTTTTGGCTTAAGTCTATTTGAGCTTACTTGCAATGAGAAGACATACTTCTGAAATATAGCGATCTGTCTTATTGATTGCTGAAACATAGGGACAAGGTGTGAGTATAGATACCAAGATATAATATAAGATGGCAAACAGCTGGCACATTTGCTCCCAATGTCTTATCCATGCCATGCTGGACATTGCTCATCAATCACAACCCTAGGTATAACTTTAGAATCCTTTCCAGTGATAAGTATCTGGTTGTGCTATGCTGTGCTTAGTTGCTTAGTCATGTCCAACTCTTTGTGACCCCATGGATTCTAGCCCACCAGTCACCTCTGTCCATGGGGATTCTTCAGGTCAGAACACTGGAGTTGATGCCATGTCCTCCTCCAGGGGATCTTCCTAACCCAGGGATCAAATGGTCTCCTGCATTGCAGGTGGATTCTTTACCGTCTGAGACACCAGGGAAGCCCAAGAATACCGGAGTAGGTAGCCTATCCTTCTCCAGGGGATCTTCCTGACCCAGGAATTAAGCCAAGTTCTCCTGCATTGCAGGCGGATTCTTTTCTAGCTGAGCTACCAGGGAAGCCCAGGTATCTGGTTAGCCACCCTCAATAGACTAAAAATGACATATGAAGATAATCCTATTTGTTATTCTTGAGAAAAATCATTGAAGTAAAAGCCTGAGGAGACATAGATTTTGGGGCCAGTTGAAACATAAACTGTTTTTTTTTTTAAGTCATTTCCTTTATCTAAGCCTCAGTTGCTGTGTCTATAAAATGACAGTAATGGTAGTACCTACCCACAGAGTTGTTGTGAGAAATGGATATAATAATAGAGATTGTAGCCCTTGGGCTTCCCTGGTAGCTCAGCTGGTAAAACATCCACTTGCAATGCAGGAGACCTGGGTTCGATCCCTGGGTTGGGAAGATCCTCTGGAGAAGGGCATGGCAACCCACTCCGTTATTCTTGCCTGGAGAATCCCTATGGACAGAGGAGCCTGGCAGGTGACAAGGGTCGCACAGAGTTGGACAAGATTGAGTGACTATGCACACAGCACAGCCCTTAGAAGTAAAAACACAGATGTGAATTGGTGTTCTGACCAAGGCCCTCAGTATTCAGGGCCAGTCAGGATCTCTCCTCCTCTGCCCTCAGCCTCAAGACATCTGTGTAGTAGAGGGGCACTGGGTTTTGAAAACAATTCCTAGTAACCATCATAAATGAAATGGAGTTGTTTTCAGAAGCCAGCCAAAGCCCATCAATTTTAGGTCTTCTTATTTTATTGTGTTTTATTTTTATTTTCTGCACATAGGAAGTTGATACTAAGAGGTAGTACTGACAATAAAGATTTTGGAAAATGACTCATCTGGAATTTGCTAGAGTTGCCTGAAATTGGTAGAACTTCAGCCTTTGGGAGAAGAAAAAAGAGTGTGTGTGTGTGTGTGTGTGTGAGAGAGAGAGAGAGAGAGAGAGAGAGAGAGAGAGAGAGAGAGAGAGAGAGAGAGAGAGAGAGAGAGAGAGAGAGAGAGAAATTGATTTCTCTTCCCTAGTGCTGTTCTGTCCCTGAAGCATCTAGAAAGCAGTTCTCAGGGAGCAAGAGCATAGTATGACTGAGTCTGGGCCTAATGCATGTGGTGTTTCTTCTTGCGCTGTTAAAGTGTGTCGAAGAGACAGAGCTGTGGATTCAGGCTAATGAAATCTACTCATAATTATGACAGAAATGCGGAACAGAATTCGTACTTTGTGACTCTGTGAAGACCTGGGCCACGAGGCAGGGAGAAGTGAATTCCAGAGCTATTATGAGGAAGGATGAGCTCTTCTCATCTCCAGAAATTACAGCGCAGAATGTCAGAACGGAAAAGGAAGTCAGTGACCACGCAGTCCTCCTGGCTTATTTTAGAAATGAGGAAGCTGAGATCCAGAAAGGTTAACTGATTTGCCTAAGATCATGCAGAGAGTCAGTGGCAGAGCCAGGGAGATCACTTGAGTGTCCTAATTCCTGTTCTATTGTTGATCCATGATTCCCTCACTGCTCTGTGGTCCTGATGACAAGTCCTGTCCAACTGTTGCCCATGGCTTTCAGGTTAGGTCTCACAGGATGCGTCCTCCTCCTCTGCTTTTGCTGATCTTACCTGCAAAGAGGGAATTAAGGTCCCAGTTCAAGTGTCATTTCTGACTCCTGTCTTTCATCAGTCATTGTCACCAGTCCACTCTTCAATTTCCCATCAGACTGTTTTTCTCACAACTCTACTTGACAGTTTATCCCTCCTCCTCTCCAGAGCCTTGGCAGTCCTCCAACTCTCCTAGGATGGGTGGTGCAGAGGATCACATCCCTGGGCCACAGTGACATTTCCAGGGTTGTGCATGTGACCTCAGTTGAGTCAATGACACTCACTCCTGGAACTTAGCAAAGAGTTATTCTCTTTCCTAGGGAGTTGAAAGCTCACAGACTATAAGCCTGGTGGGCAACCTAAGATCCTGTTGGAGAACAAAGCAGCATAGTGACAATTCATGGACTTAATTACATCAGCCAATGCTTTCACTTTTTGCTTAAGCCAATTTGAGTTGGATTTCTGAGAATTTATAACCAAATAATTCTGCAATACTCCTAATATACCAATAGATCAGTGTTTTCTCAAGTTTGTTCCTAGGCTATCCATTACTTAGATAAATATTGAGTATCTATCATTAAGAATAGGTAACAAAGATCAATAAAGATGAGCAGAACATAATCCTTGAATTCAGCTGCTCATTATTCCAGCTGGGGAGCGAAGACTCCCTGCTAGAATACTTAAGTATTAGACACTTAAGTACTTGTGTCTAACATACAAAGTAGTAGGTGAAAATGGCCCAAGGGAGATGCATACAGTATGCTGTGGATGTGTGAAGGAGAAGAGTTCACACAAATGGAGAGCAGAATAAGACATTTCTTATAATGTATAGGATTTGAGATAAAATTTGAAGATTGGGGAGGAACAAGAAGAATCCCAGACAAAGAGACCAACATAAACTAAAATGTAGAAATGGAAATTTTCTGGAGACAAAAGGGGAATAAATACAAAACCTAGATTATTCAGAGTAGGTATTTCAAAAGGTCAGGTGTCTGAAAATTCAATTTATTGTGTCAAATATGACAAAATGTTGTCATATTAATATTATATTAATGCCACTTCACTTAGTAAACATTAGGACCATATCTATTTGGTAAACAGATAAATCTTCAAAACATAAAAAGTTTTGAATGAATGTTTACCCCTTTCTTCCACTACACAGAAACCCCATGAAGGCAGGGAACATATTCTTGGTCTCCATTTTATCCTCAGCTCCTAGAGCAGTGTCTGGCAGAGTGAATGCGCAATAAATATTGAAAAGATTAATGAATATTATGGAAGGCTTTCAATGTCAGACCAAAGGCTTTTCATATCTAAAAATTTTAAGGAAAACCCAATATTTATCGAGCACCAACTATGTGTCATCCACTCTACAGATGTGTGACATGATCAGGGCTGTGTTTTAGGAACAGAGACTGGATAGAGTGAAGACAAGAGACATTGGAGTAGAGAGTCAGCTAACATCACTATTGACTCATATGGAAACTTATCTGAGCCTGATCATGAAGGTAGTATTATTAGAGCAGAAAGCAGAGGACAACTGTAAAAGTAAAATGGCAGATTTCTTACAGTCTCAGGAAAGTTAGGAAGAGGATCTGAGTGTTGGTGGGGCAAAATGTATTTTCCTAAGATGATCACAACAGTATCTTCTATCCAACCACTTCAAAATAAAGTCTAATTCTCCTACTTTTGATTTGGAGTGGGCTTATCGTTCAGTTGCAACTAAAAGAATATGGTAGAAGTGACACATATAACTTCTCATGGGCAACCATAAAAAGTGACCCAACTTCTGCCATGCTGTCTGAAATGATTTCACCCTTGACATCTTCAGTCACCATGTAAAGAGCCGACTGTCCAGAGGTTGCCATACTCTAAGAAAGCCCAAACTTGTACCTATGGAAAGATCACAAAGAGACCCTAAGACCACACTCAGAGAGAGAAATACTGGAACAGGGGTGCAGCCCCTCACTGTTCCAGCACTATCAAGATACACCAGGGAAGAACCACTCAGCTAAGCCCTACCTGAATTCCTGACCCACAGAAACTGTGACAAATAATAGGTATATTTGGTTCTAGTCATTCTGAGTGTACAAAAGTATCCTGCAGGCATGATATCCAGCTATCTGCTGGGAGTACGGATCTGGCATTGGAGTGTCATTTGAAGAGATGTGAAGCTATGAAAAGTGGGAATAGGTAAGTTGTCAAAGGAGATAATGTGGCCAGGATAGAGGACCCACATCACCTTTTATTAAATGAGGAAGAGGAGTTGGGGTAGAATAAAGAGATGTTATTAGATAGTGACATAATTATTAATTGGTTCATATGCTTGTTTTCTGACTTCTCTGATTAGACTATTCGATCTGTAAGATCAATAATCAAGTCTGGTTTTGTTGCATTAATAAGGTCATTAGTTTAGTTTGTAACAGTAGCCAACTACCCCATAATCTCAGTGTTTTTTGCCAACAAACACTTCCTTTTTACCCTTGTAATACTCATGTTCTACTGTAGGTCAACAGTGGCTGTTTTCCAGCCAGCCATCTGCTCCATGTACTTTCCCATTCCAGGATTCAGCGGAGAGAACAGTCTTTATCTGGGACATGCTGTTATTAGGATGTGCAAGAGGTCTGCAGAAACTGGTGATACTTCTGAAATCTTCTGCCTGAATGTGGTGTCACGCCTGCTCCCATTCCTTTGGCTCGGGCTTGACACATGGCCAACCTGAAAGCAACCTCCAGGAAGCACAGCAAATTACATTGTGCTGAGTGAATGCGCAACCCTTTTACAGAGATGTGGGTCAGGGGTGAAAGATTGCAAACCATAACTTACCCCTCCTACCAAGGTAACCCTCATGCTTAGCACAATCCCTGGCACCTAACAGGTGCGCGCAAATATTTGTTGAACGAATGAATGGTTGCACATGATCAGGGAGGCAAGAGATCAAAAAATAGGCAGTGTTCATAAACTCAAGGAAGATTTGACCTCACAATTTTAGAAAGAATTTGAGAGCAGAAAACAATAGACTTTATGAATCCAGTGAGCTCATATAAGTGGACTACACATAAAAGTGGACTATCTTTTTTCATGTAAAGTTTCATAGACACCTGATGCAGGTGTGGATCCTGCAAGAGAATTCATTTGCCCAAAGTTCCAGGACACTTCTACTCTGCATCCTTGCTGCCCACCCTTCCTGGATTGCTAGTTCATTTGGATCTCTTTGAAATGGGAGCTATGTGAGCTTAAGGTGCAAATGCTCAGTGCTCTAGAATTATGTGATAGGAAAGAAGTCATTCTCTATGTCTTTTGCTTGGAACAAGATTGGGTCATGCTCTATGAGAGCACAGAGAGGTCATTGCAAAACTAGCTGTGGATACAAAGGGGTTTCAGACTGAGGGAGAAAAGGAAGTGGGAGTCGTTTCTGTAAACAACAAAATGAATGAGAATGCTGCTGTGTTTTAATTTAGAAATATCAGTGCAAACCATGCTTGTTAGCTTTTTAAAAATTTTTAATTCAAACTAATGAAAAATTGAAAGGAAATGAGATGTTCCATAAGATTTAGCCAAACTAAATAGGTCTTGTGGAATCTGACTGCAAAATCAGTTATGGATGGCTTTTGGCAAAAGCCACTCTTGAGATTAAAACACTGCCTACCTATTCCAAAAATTTGGTGGTGTGCACTATGAGGCCCCGGTGGGCTACTGCAAGGTTCCCTGTTGTTGTCTTGTTTATAATTAACATAGAAGGTAAAAAAAAAATTTAAGTAAAGCTGTAGCATGTGAGATGTGCTCAGTTGGGGTTTTTTGGCCAATGTACCGAAAATCAAATAGTGAAAACAGAAAACTTTTAAGTTAGATTCTGAAATTATTTGTGTGTCTATGTAGTATATATGTATGCATGGGTGTTGGTGTGTGTATGTATATATGGAAATGGCATAGAGATACAACAATATATGATTTAGAAACCACGAGAAAAGCAAAAGTAACTACTGAATGCTTATAATACCTTTTTTGCATAAGTATCACCTGTAAATTTGTCTATTGTTGATATCTGAAACTGTTTTGGATAATGAATACTGATCCCCTGAGTGTCTGGGCTTAACCTTATCTTGAAGCCTCAGTGTGAGTAGAAGGAAGAAATTGGAGCTTACTTTTCTTTTCCTTCTAGCCAATGGGTAGTTTGATAGAATTTCATGTTAATGCAGCAAGAGCTTGTGGATTAAATCCAGTTAGTTTTGTTCTGTCATTTAGATTCCATACATCATTCTGGCTTACCAACCATCTTGAAAATTGAGTAGAAGGTTGAACACAGATTATTCCTCATTGCTAGCAAGCCTTCAAGTGTTACTGTTCCATGTTCCTCCCATGCTGAACATCTGAGCACCAAAGTTCTTTCCAAGCTTGGGGCCTTTGCAGGCTGTTCCCTCTGCTCTCTTGTCCTGTATAACTTCTCAGGTCTCAATGTTAATATCTTTTCTATGGAGAAGACAAGGGCTTTTCAGATGATTCAGTGGTAAACAATCTGCCTGCAATGCAGGAGATGCGGGAGATGTGGGTTCGATCCCTGGGTTGTCCTGGAGTAAGAAATGGAAACCCACTCCAATATTCTTGCCTGGAAAACCCTATGGACAGAGGAGTCTGGCGGGCTATAGTCCATAGGGTTGCAAAGTGTCAGACATGACTGAGGTACTGAGCATGCACAGGGACGTTGTCCCTAACTTTCTGTATTCCTCCCCACTCTGTCTGCACTGTGTTCTTCCTCCACTGAGCTTTCTCATGGCACCCTGCTTTTTCACCAATTCTCTATTTGCTTGTTTAGTTATTTACTGTTGTCTCCAACCACACTGTGAGGGCAGGGACATTATCTGTTTGGTTCGCTATTGCTTTCCCAGTACCCAGCAGAGTACGAGGCATGTGAATGCTTATAGCTGCTGGATGAGTAAAAGTTCCACTAGCAGTTAGTAATATCCAGGAATGTTTCACTTTAGAGATGGAAAGACCTTGGAGGTCATGCGAATCTAATACCAGATCCATGTTATTTGATAGCACTTTTGTTCTATACAGTCTATTCTATGAGTGTGCACAACTTATTTATTCTTCTGGTAATTGACATTTGGTTTCTTGCTGGAATAAACAATGTGGTTATCAACATTCTTATGTATGTTTCTTTGTGCACGTTTGCAATGATTTCCCTAGAGCATATGCCCGGCAGTTGAACTACTAAGTAACAGGATATGCATATCTTAATCTTTACAAGATAACACCATTTATTTTCCAGAATGACTGTTCCAATCAGCACTCCCAGTAGCTGTGTCTGAGTGTTCCTGTTACTCTACTTCCTTGGCAACATTTGATTTGAACAGATTTCTTAACATTTACTAATCTTGTAGGTGCAAAATGGTAGTTTCAATTTTCATAAATCCCATCTGTTTAGGCCAGAGGTTGCAAACCAGCTGTGCATGGGCTGAATAAGACCTGCAGTCTGGATGCTATCCATGGATATGTTGTGTTTGATTGAAGGGTGTTTTTGAACCAAAAAAAAAAAAAGAATTAGTTGCCAATATTTAAAAATTGGAAGATTTAACTTAAGAATCTGGATTTCTGGGTTTTTTTTTCCCTTGGGGAAAAATGGGATGACATCAGTACACAGAGCCCTCATTCACACCTGACAATGTAGTTGAGAAGCAGCTGCCTCTGCTTGTCAGGCAGGGGATGTTCTTTGAAAACCGGCCAGAGTTTTATAGCCAACCTATATCTTTTGTTTATCTTGGCTTCCTGGCTCCTGTAGGTTTTTAAATTGTCTGGCCTGTTTTGAGTCTTCATAAATAGAGAAAAGCTTCAGAAGTGGGATAGTGGTAGGGGGTACCCCCTTCATCCAAGTTAGTCCTGAAAGAGCCCTGAATAATAGAACCCTGGACACATGGTTACAGATAAAAACTAGAACGATCACTGAGCTTAGGGCCACTTCTTCCCTAAAACCTCTCCATCTTCCTGTGCTCTGTGTTCCCCCTTTCCTACCCCTTTCTCCCATGTTATCTTTCTTGGCTCTGAATTTCCTGAGCCTTTTGGTCTGCGCTCCTTTTGAGCCACATATTTCTTTTCACCATACATTATGGTTATTTGTGTACTTGCCCTCTTTTCCTCTCTTTACCTGAAAGCTCCTTAAGATTTGGGACCATGTGTTTATAGGTCTGTCATTTCAATTTTTGTTATTGCTGTTTTGCTTTCCACAGTACGTTATAATGGTGGCTTGCACATGGAAGTTTCATTCATTTCAACAGGCATTTACTAACTGCTTGTATGCCAGACCTTGTGCTGGTCACTAGGACCATGAGATGCCATCATTGCCTTCAAGGGTGTGATAGCTGTCTGGGAGAAAGGACCATGTTTGTTCATGCATTCATTCTCTCAAACAGTAGACTTATATGTAATGCTTACAATGGGCCAAGCACTGTGCTAGGTGCTGGGGAGCAAAAACAGACAAGATCTTTGCATCACGAAGCTTACACACTAGTGAGGGAAAAGATATTCAGTTGCCTGTAACTCAAGAAGCTGACCTGGTCTGAGAGTTGCAAGGGGGAAGACATAGTGAGACTTAAACTAAGATTGTCATGATAAATATATGTGAAAGCCTTACGGTGGGAAAGAAGAAGCCCAGCTCACAGACCAGGAAGCAGAGTCCTTGTGGATGGGGCCTAGAGTTTTAGACACAGGGTAGTGAAAGATGAGACTGGAAATGGAGATAAGGGCTATACCCCAAGAGGAAATGAGTGCATCTAGTGTCTAGATGCTAAAGTGGAGGTGCATAGAATGGAGACATTCAGTTTTTAATTGAATTAATGCACAGGTAAGTGAATATATGGATGACTATTCTAGAAACTTACCATCTAGTAGAGAGGATAGCTAGGATGTCTAATAAACAGTTTATTGTCATTCTTTAATCAGAAGGGACAGAATGGATGTTGAACATTTCAGGGACCTACAAATTCTGCACTAACTATAATAAGAAGAATGCCATGATCCTGGAGATTTATTAAAGATGGATGGCTGTTTGCCCTCATCCCTGACTAAAAAAAAAGGAATAGCCTTCCCCAGACCTCTGTCGTCCCTGAAAAGAGGAGAACTGTTGCCTGTAGAGAATTAGCAGAAATAGGCCCATAATGAGCCCGCCCTAAGTTATTGACAGTATTTGGCCCTTGACTGTAAGGAGCAAGTCTTGTTTCTTAGCTGTTGCCTTGCCAGTATACCTTGAGGCTTCCGAGATGAACAATCCTAATAAGTAGGCTCTTCCCCTCCCTTTGCAGCCTTCAGGCTGACTGAATGCTTCCTGCCCCTGGGTTAATATTCTAGGGCATGCAGACCTTTGTCAGGAATACAATTGAAGTCTAAAGCTTCCTTGAGGAAACCTCCTCCTAGATCCAATGCCATTCTTAAGACTGGAGAAACTTTTTTCTCAGAGAATTTATTAAAGTTGATTCCTGAAAATTATAGCTAAGAAGTATAAGCCCCTGCTGCCATGTGGCTGGGTTGTGTATTTGTTCTGTTGTTAGTTTATCAGATGTTAACAAAAGGAAGGTCCTATTGCCCTGATGCTTGGTGCCATGTCTGTCTCTTTGATCACTGTGTCCTTTTGCCTGGAATGCCCTCCCTCCTTTCAACAGTCCTGTCTTCCAAGAAACTTTCCCCAATAATGCCAGATCGCAATGCTATATCTCCTTCCTGACCTGCCTGTAACTCTTAACAATTACTCTGTATATTTTGGTATTTGATCCCTGGTGGCTCAGACAGTAAAGAATCTGCCTGCAATGAGGGAGACCTGGGTTCAATCCCTGGGTTGGGAAGATCCCCTGAAGGAGGGCATGGGAACCCACTCCACTATTCTTGCCTGGAGAATCCCCACGGACAGAGGAGGCTGGTGAGCTACAATCCATGGGGTTGCAAAGAGTTGGACATGACTGAGCAACCAAGCACAGCGCAACATTTATTTATGCATGTTTTAATGAGTATATGTCTTGGTTCTTCAATAAGATTATAGCTTGAAAATAGGCCAGCAAGTACTTGCTGAAAGTATTGAAAGACATGTAAAGCTTAAGGACAAAGACTAAATTATATCCTTCCTTGCTAACCTGTACTATATTGAGTTCATTTATGGGATCATAAGAAATATTCAAAAAATATTTTTGAAGCAGATTAAATGAACAGAAGTTAGGCTGAAAAGCACTATATCACAGTCCTAAAGAACATGTCCCAGTAAAGGACAGAAACGGTATGGACCTAACAGAAGCAGAAGATATTAAGAAGATATTAAGAAGCAGAAGGTATTAAGATACTAAGATACACTGAAAAACTACACAAAAAAAGATCTTAATGACCCGGATAACCATGATGGTATGATCACTCATCTAGAGCCAAACATCCTGGAGTGTGAAGTCAAGCCTTAGGAAGTATCACTACGAACAAAGCTAGTGGAGATGATGGACTTCCAGCCAAACTATTTCAAATCCTAAAAGATGATGCTGTTAAAAGTGCTGCACTCAGTATGCCATAAATTTGGAAAACTCAGCAGTGGCCACAGGGTTGGTAAAGGTCAGTTTTCATTCCAATCCCAAACAAAGGCTATGCCAAAGAATGTTTAAACTACTGCATGATTACACTCATTTCCCGTGCTAGCAAAGTAATGCTCAAAATCCTCCAAGCTAGGCTTCAACACTATGTGAACCAAGAACTTCCAGATGCACAAGCTGGATTTAGAAAGGGCAGAGGAACCAGAGATCGAATTGCCAACATCCGTTCAGTCATAGAAAAAGCAAGAGAATTCCAGAAAAACATCTACTTCTGCTTCATTGATTAAGCCAAAGCCTTTGACTTAGTGGATCATAACAAACTGTGGAAAATTCTTCAAGAGATGGGAATACCAGATCACCTGACCTGCCTCCTGAGAAACCTGTATGCAGATCAAGAAGCAACAGTTAGAACTGGACATAGAACAACAGACTGGTTCCAAATTGGGAAAGGAGTACGTCAAGGCTGTATATTGTCACCCTGCTTATTTAATCTATATGCAGAGTTCATTATGCAAAATGCTGGGCTGGATAAGCACAAGCTGGAATCAAGATTGCCGGGACAAATATCAATAACCTCAGATATGCAGATGACACCACCCTATGGCAGAAAGCAAAGAGGCTCTTTAGTTCTCTTTAGTTTCATTAAGAGCCTCTTAATGAAAGTGAAAGAGGAGAGTGAAAAAGCTGGCTTAAAACTCAACGTTCAGAAAATGATCATGGCATCTGTTCCCATCACTTCATGGCAAATAGACAGGGAAAAAATGAAACAGTGACAGACTTTATTTCCCTGGGCTCCAGAATCACTGCATATGCTGACTGCGGGACTGCAGCCACGAAATTAAAAGACGCTTGCTCCTTGGAAGAAAAGCTATGACAAACCTAGACAGAGTATTAAAAAGCAGAGACATTGCTTTGCCAGCAAAGGTCTGTCTAGTCAAAGCTATGGTTTTTCCAGTAGTCATGTATGTATGTGAGAGTTGAATGGTAAAGAAGGCTGAGCATCAAAGAATTGATGCTTTTGAACTGTGGTGTTGGAGAAGACTCTTGAGAGTCCCTTGGATTGCAAGGAGATCCAACCAGTCCATACTAAAGGAAATCAATTCTGAATATTTATTGGAAGGACTGATGCTGAAGCTGAAACTCCAATACTTTGGCCACCTGATGCAATCAGTTAATTCATTGGAAAAGACCCTGATGCTGGGCAAGACTGAAGGCAAGGGAGAAGGGGACAATGGAGGATGAGATGATTGGATGGCATCACTGACTCAATGGACACGAGTTTGAGCAAGCTCTGAGAGATGGTGAAGGACAGGGAAACCTGACATGCTGCAGTCCATGGGGTCACAAAGAGTTGGATATGACTGAGTGACTGAACAACAACAGAGAATATAGACTAAGGAATCATGTAGTTATAGGTTACCAGCTAAGGACTTGGGCAAATTCAGTAATTTCTCTGTGCCTCAATTTTCCCATTTGTAAAATGGGAATTTTAGTAGAACCCACTTAAAAAGTTACTGATGAAGATTGAATAAGATAATATGTGTACACAAGATTGTCCCATAGCCAAGAGTATCTGCAAATGAGCACGTGAAAAACTTTATTGCAGGGTTTGACTAGGGCTTCCCATTGTAAAAGGAGGCAGAGAAGTTGACAACTTTATTGGAGCTTAGAATCAATCTCAAAATACAAAAGGCCTTCAGGGACCATTCCCAAGTGAGTGACCAGTGAAAGATAGTATAAGGGAACACAAGAAAATCAAAGCAGAATGGAGCAGGCTGGTATTTCCCAAATTCACAGCCCTCATGCCAAGCCAATGTAGCCATTCCCTTTACACTCTTTTTCCATTCTCAAAGAGAAAAGTTTTATGAAGTTTTCATTTGATAGAATCAGTTTTGTGGTCCTTGTTCAGCTCCATTTGAACCCCTGCTAATCTCCTTTATATGTAAAAGAAGAGTGTTTACCTCAGGCTCTAATCCTTAGATAGAATCCTTAGATAGAATATAAGTGTATTTTTAACTGGAATTTAATATCATTGTTCTGTTATTAAGTTTTATGACTATCTTTTATTTAAGTAATACTGTCTTTCCCATTAATAGTACACATAAAGTTTCTTTTTATATTTTTAGCATAAAGAGAGATAATTGAAAGTTAAGTAAATATTAGAATAGGAGGTCCACAGTAAAATAAAATACCATGAAAGTGAAACACAAATGACTGACTGGAAGATCCTTGGCCTGATGTTTTGGGATTGAGTTCTGTACCTGTTTTGCCCTTCAGGAGTTACACAACTTTGAAAATTCATTTCCCTTCCCCAAGCCTCCCATTTTCTGATCTGTTACGTGAGTGAGTTGGACAAGAGAGAATCTCTGTGGTTCTGTCTAGCTTACTTATTCTAACATTTGGTCAGGGAAGAGTCAGAAGACGCCCCTTGATGGTGGAGGGCTGCCTTGACTTGGGAGGATTTGCTTTGCAGGGAGATGGGGAGCAGTGGGGCTGAACAGATGTACCGTGCCAGGGACACGCAGGGTGTATTTATTCTCTGGCTATATTTATTCATGCTTACCAGCCCCAAGTTGCCATCCTTATTTTAGGACTGAAAATGTTTGTTTCAGACAGTCAAACTTGGAATTGGCCGATAAATCTATACCAACATGTGGCCAATTAATCTCTTACTTCCCCAGATTTCCTTTCCTTATGACATTGGAAAAATATGTCTTCATCTCTCCTAAAGAAAATGCTCTAGGTGGATCCTGTTCTCTATTTTCTGTCTATTATGCCCATAGCTATCACTTACCAAGCTTTGCGCATGTACCAGACACTCCGAAAGCACTTTAAGCATATTATATAGCTTAATCTTGCAACAGTTTTGAAGAGGGAGATATTGCCATTATCCCCATATTACAATGAGGAAACTGGGACTCAGAGATCATAAGTGACTTGCTCAAGGTCACACAGTTTGTAAGAGGCACAAATGGGATTTAAATACAGGCTAGTTGGATTCCAAAACCCATGATATCAGGGTGTTTTAAAAGTGAAAACTGAGAAATTGCAAATCTAAAATTGACGGGTTTTTTTTTTTTCTGTTTAAAATTTAAATACTTTCAAGATATTTAAAAGTTTTTTTTCAAGATATGTTAATAGAGTGGACTTCTATCAGGTTATTGGCACCCCACCCCAGTACTCTTGCCTGGAAAATCCCATGGACGGAGGAGCCTGGTAGGCTACAGTCCATGGGGTCTCTAAGAGTCAAACACGACTGAGCGACTTCACTTTCACATTTCCCTTTCATGCACTGGAGTAGGAAATGGCAACCCACTCCAGTATTCTTGCCTGGAGAATCCCAGGGACGGCGGAGCCTGGTGGGCTGCCATCTATGGGGTCGCACAGAATCGGACATGACTAAAGCGACTTAGCAGCAGCAGCAGCAGCTATCAGGTTATTAAAATCACAAGTATGTGGGTTCTGCCAGTACAGGAAAATGTTTATGTGAAATAGCACTCGTGAAAACCCAGTACAAAGGGGAGTGTGTGATCACTGATCTGCTAAAGCAATCTTAATATACAGTGGTACAGACTGTGCAGAATTTTGAAGGATTCAGATAGTTCAGAGTTTAATGTGTTTTAGACTCTTTTTCCTGCAAGGTTACATAACTCCTAAATATACAAAGTTATATAGAAAAGATACGACTTTTTTTTGAAACTGAGTAAATAGGAGTAATTTTTAAAGGAGCCTCATTGTGGCTAGACCTCTGGGTTCTTACATTATAGGCCCACCAGAAGTATTTACTGAGCAGGTCATTCCAGGAGAGAATTAAACATCTCTCCTGAACTCCCAGCCCCTTACTGTCCTGAACCAACTTCACTGAATCAGAATTTAGTGAGAATGTTCCTCTTCCCAGACGTTCCTAAACATTTTCGGTAACCAACCATATGAAAAATGCACCTGTCAATCTGCATGTAATACTTTGCAAGCAATTTTAGTGGATCCATGGGCCCCTGGGCTCAGGTAAAGCACCCTGCTAAGAAAAAGTCTTCTGAAATCCCAGACTAGATAGCTGGAATAAAATCGGAGTGAATCTGAAAGGCTCTGGGTTTCATGACAGGAGAGCAGATATGTTCATCCTACCAGTCTTTTACCTTGGTGTGGGGGTCTTGTGGGTGTTTTGTTTGTTTGTTTTTACAAAGGACGTTCATGATTGTTTCATCTTCACAACCACCTTCCAGGCTAGACAGAACAAATGATTTCTACTGTGGCTTTAAGAGTGCAGATTTGGGAGCTAATTGCCAGGATTAAAATGCAAGCTTTATTGTTTACTACTTATGTAAAATTGGGCCTGCTACTAAATTTTTCTAAGCTTGTCTCTTCTGTAAAGGGCAGATGATGATGACAAGGATGAGAAGGAGGAGGACATTGGGTAGCTTCCTGGGTTGTTGTGAAAATTAAATGATACATGTCACATAAGCACTTGGCACACTGTCTGGCACAGAGAAAACCCTGAGTACAGTTACCTTCCATATCCACAGGTTCTGAATCCTCAGATTCAAGCAACCACAGATCAAAAATATTTGAAAAAAAAGTTCCAGAAATTTCCAGAAAGCAAAACTTGAATTCACATAGCATTTGCATTTTGTTTATACTTATTTACCTAGCGTTTACATTGTATTAGGTATTATAAGTAATTTAGAGATAATTTAAAGCATTCGGGAGGATATGTGTAGGTTACAAGCAAATACTATGCCATTTTATATAAGGGATTGCACATCTTTGGATTTAATATGAGAATTAGGGAGGTCCTGGAGCCAATCTCCTACTGATACCAGGGGACAGCTCTAAATGGCTTGCTTAGGCTAACACAACCAGCAATAAGCCTCTGTCTGAGATCATTCCTCAACTCCAAGTCTACTCCTTACAGTTTATAATAAATTACAATGGTTTCATTCTGTACTATCTTAGCTAGGTAACTGTGTATCTTTTCCCTCCTTTTTTTTCCTCTTTCATATAAATTAGTTTTTCAGAGAAATTAGTGAAATGGATCATGAAGTGTTCCTGTCAATAAATTTGATTCCATAACAAGGTTAAAAGTTTGTTTCTAAGACATACTTGTAAAATTTTGATATCCAAATCAAAGGCTGCACTGAAGAAAGCTTGCTAATAATTTATGTGAAATTGCTGGTGATTAATTCAGCCCCATCTCTGCCATCTTTCCTCCTTGTTTTCTCTGAGGTCCTCCTTTCCTGATTCTGCCTCCAGCAGGCTCCCTCTCAGCACCCCCATCTTTTATATCTTGGTTCTAGTGTTACTTCCTCAACTTTTCCTGATCTCTGCCCTGACCCTCTCCCGTGGCCCTATCTCCACCTCACTGAGAGTTCCTCTGCTTTAAATTTTGCTTTATTATTGTTTTATCTTTTTTTCTAACTAAATTGAATAATTATTTGACTCATATCCCCTTTCTCTACTAGAACATAACAGACAGGAAAGCAGAGCCTGTATATTGTGCAGTCACTCTTGTGCTTAACTTTTAGTTGAATAAACAAATAAACAATTTTGTTTGGGCACTGCCTTGCTCAGCCCTGGAACAGCACATATTGTAACTCTCCGTTCAGTTTAGTTGCTCAGTCTTGTCCAGCTCTTTGCGACTCCATGGACTGCAGCACGCCAGGTTTCCCTGTCCATAACCAACTCGTGGAGCTTGCTCAAACTCATGTCCATCGAGTCAGTGATGCCATCCAACCATCTCATCCTCTGTCGTCCCCTTCTCCTCCCACCTTCAATCTTTCCCAGCAGCAGGGTCTTTTCATTAACTCAGGTTAATGAGTCAGTTCTTCGCATCAGATGGCCAAAGTATTGGAGCTTCAGCTTCAGCATCAGTCCTTCCAATGAATATCCAGGACTGATTTCCTTTAGGATTGACTGGTTGGATGTCCTTGCAGTCCAAGGGTCTCTCAAAAGTCTTCTGCAACACCACAGTTCAACAGCATCAATTCTTTGGCGCTCAGCTTTCTTTATAGTCCAACTCTCACATCCAAACATGACTACTGGAAAAACCATAGCTTTGGCTGGGTGGACCTTTGCTGCCAAAGTAATGTCTCTGCTTTTTAATATGCTGTCTAGGTTTGTCAAAGCTTTTCTTCCAAGGAGCAAGCGTCTTTTAATTTCATGGCTGCAGTCCTGCAGTCACCATCTGTAGTGATTTTGGAGCCCCCCAAAATAAAGTCTCTCACTGTTTCCATTGTTTTGCCATCTATTTGTCATGAAGTGATGGGACCAGATACCATGATCTTAGTTTTCTGAATGTTGAGCCAACTTTTTCACTCTCCTCTTTCACTTTCATCAAGAGGCTCTTTAGTTCCTCTTCACTTTCTGCCATAAGGGTGGTGTCATCTGCATATCTGAGGTTATTGATATTTGTCCCAGCAATCTTGATTCCAGCTTGTGCTTCATCCAGCCTGGCATTTTGCATGATGTATTCTGCATAGAAGTTAAATAAACAGGGTGACAATATACAGCCTTGACATACTCCTTTTCCAATTTGGAACCAGTCTGTTGTTCCTTGTCCAGTTCTAACTGTTGCTTCTTGACCTGCCTCACATCAAATTTTCAGGCAGGTAGTGTTTTATTCATCTTATACCATGAGAATTTGGAAGGTATAAGTGGATAAATAACTCACTCCAGGTAACAGGGTAGTACAATGGCAGAGGCCCTCTGCCGCTCATGATTTTGAGGCCCAGGGATACCACAGGCAGTGAAAGGCTGCAGTCTATTTAAATCTCTGGAGGGCTGCGAGCAAGATTCATGGAATCTTACAACACCCCAGAGAGCAACAGTCCACCACTGGTCAATTAGAAGAGCAGTGATCAGAAACCCAATTCCACTGACTAATGAGATGACAAAAATTGAGATGTCATTTGTAATCTCTTTCTTCCTAGACTATGTTGACCAAAATTCTAAGGTATTAAAGAATCATTTCCATCTTTCGAAAGAAATCTAAACACTTGAATGTTTAGAAACAACTTGTCATTGGAGAGAAAGTTAAAATGGGTTTCAGTATTAACTTCTTAATGATTTTTGAAATATGCAGATCTTGTTGGAGCAGATGTGCCACAAATGGATGGTTTCCAACGTCCTGTTAAAATCTGGGATGCCTCAGAGGCAGTAAAAATAAAATTCTGAACACAATTTCATTCTGGCAAAGGCTGGGCAACTGTTCTGGATTGGACCAAAATATCTAATTGGCTCAGGCAGAGAGGATCAGTGGCATTCTCCATTTGGTGAACTTCTTATGTGGAGATTAAATGGAATCATGCGATTGTAATTAGTCATAATTATAGCAATAGTTTCTTCTGTTTTTGTCTCTTTGCTGAGGCAGTCGTCTGTGATGGCTTTGGAATAACTTGTTCCTGAGCCTGGGAAGGGCTGTAAAAAGGAAGTTTTCCATTCAACTCTCAAAATCCTATGCATGCATTAGGATAAAAATGAGTTACTTTTAGAGTTACTCATTTCAAAAGCTTTTTATTTTTTCTTCCTCAAATGGAAGCACTTGGTTGGGGAGCACTGAGGCTAGTTACAGGGTGCAATCAACTTCATTACTGATGGAGAAACACCAGGCCTAATTTGGGAAGACCACTAATAAGGAATGAGACCAAGTAGAGGCCTTCACTCCCCTCAGAAGGCCATGAGTCAGAAACACTACTATCATATCAGGCCCTTTGCATGATTGCTTTTTTTCCAGCTGTGGGGAGTTAATGAGAGATAAATTACTACTAGGGTGTCTGGAGCACATCTCCTGTGGGGTACTGGTTCTACTCTTCCATATCCCATCTGATTGCTGAGTTCTGTTCTTTTTCCTCTACTCAATAAGAAAGTCCTTTGGTGAGAAACTATACTGTATAGCACGGGGAACTCTACTCGATGCTTTGTAGTGACCTAAATGGGCAGGAAATTTTAAAAAGAGGGAATATATATATATATACACACACATATATATATATATGTATATGTATATTGCTGATTCACTTTACTATACAGTAGAAACTAACACAACTACAAATAGTTGTAAAACAAATTACTCCAATAAATTTTTTTTAAATGCAGAGTTAGGGAAGAGAAAGTAGAAATTATGAGGTGGATGGGGTTAGGTCAGTGGTTCTCAACTGTGGCCCTGGAGGGGTAGCACCTGGGAACTTGTCTCAGGTACACACTCTTAGCCCCACTCCAGACCTACTGAGACAGAAACTTGTGTTTCACAAACCTACCGCTGATTGTGATGTTTAGACACGTAAGGGACAATGCTCCACCCAGTGAAGTTTTCTAACAGCAAACTGAGCTGTCACTGCTGGTGGAATAGCATTTCCCATGACAGTATGTGTGTAAACAAGAGGGTTTGAAGAAGTGAAGTGCTTGGACTTCAGAAGTTCCCAAGGTTATTTAATAAAATAATTTTATAAATATGAGGTCCTGACAGGACACCAATGGGAGCTTGTAAAATATAATGCACAGTTGCATTCAACAGATTGTACAAAGTCCTTCCACATGAAATGACTGCTGCCAGAAATTGTCAAAACTTGTTCTTTATACTTTATAATGTACAAAAAAAATGAATTAGGGTAATAAGATAATTTTAATTTATTAATGTATTCATATGAATATTGCTAATGTCGACATCCACTCGCCCCTCCCAAATACTTGGTACTATATCCAGAATGTGAAAACTAAATGCTCTGGTGTTTCTTCTGTTCTGGAAAATGTACTCTAGATAAAACTTAGCAGGAATTATGTTTGTGATCTCCCCATCCTTTTGTGTGACTTCTCCAGATCTCCATCATTCTCTCTTTTTTTTTTTCCTGGCAGAACTCCACCCTTGCCTCCAAATCCCTTGGGATGCAGTGTCTTTATCTCCCTTCCTCCACCCCTACCTTCCCATTCTTCTACATTTTTGCTCCCAGGAAGCCCGTGATCAGGCCTTTGTAGTTTATCAGTCCTGGACAGCCCTGTGTTCGTCCCTCTGAGGGCAGGGCATCTATCTGCCTATGAATCTGTGCTGTTGGGGTAGCAGTTGCTAATGAGTTAACAGTTTATCTCTTGGGGAACCTGTTTCCTTTTAAACTGGAGCCTTCCAGAGCCAATGCCTATCAGGGAGTGAGTTTTGGAATGACAGCCTGGGGGAGGTGCACAAAACATGGAGAGAATTTCTAAAGGTCAGCCCTGGGAATAATTCCTTGCATCAAAATTATTGAGGGATTTTGTTAAAAGTAAATTCACTGCTTCCACCCAACTCCCTTAAATTGTGTCTCTGGGAATGGGTCTTTGGAGCTGCCTTTTTATCATTGTCCAAGAGGAATCATGTGCTCACTCAGATTTGGAAACCATGGAAGCCCAGTCCCCTCCCTGATTCGTATGGATTCATCTTTCTATCCTCAGTCAAGTCCAGACTTAACCTGTCTAGTATTTTCTGGAGAGATTCTTCTTTGGGGTTCTGACTGCCTCAGGAACTGAGATGGAAGGCGAAATATAACCACTGACTTGGCTTGAATTTGATACAGGCTATGGAAGAGACATGATATTCTAGCTGCACTCTTGTTACTCGCATGGAGTCTCAGTTGACTACTTCCTTGGAGTTTACAAGTCGATATGCTTTATCTCCAGAGGGTCTAGGGGTGGGGTGAGTGGTGGGAGGATGATAGGATGAAGACAAGGAGATAGGAACACTTCACTCTGCTTGTCACATAATTATAGCATGCAAATAGAGATGTTCACTGTCAGTTGCCCTCCATGATGTTTTTGGCCCCATTTACAGTGGGAGAAACACAAGCTGGAATCAAGATTGCTGGGAGAAATATCAATAACCTCAGATATGCAGATGACACCACCTTTATGGCAGAAAGTGAAGAAGAACTAAAGAGCCTCTTGATGAAAGTGAAAGAGGAGAGTGAAAAAGTTGGCTTAAATCTCAACGTTCAGAAAACTAAGATCATGGCATCTGGTCCCATCACTTCATGGGAAATAGATGGGGAAACAGTGGAAACAGTGTCAGACTTTATTTTTTGGGGCTCCAAAATCACTGCTGATGGTGATTGAAGCCATGAAATTAAAAGACGCTTACTCCTTGGAAGGAAGGTTATGACCAACCTAGATAGCATATTTAAAAGCAGAGACATTACTTTGTCACCAAAGGTCCGTCTAGTCAAGGCTATGGTTTTTCCAGTGGTCATGTATGGATGTGAGAGTTGGACGGTGAAGAAAGCTGAGTGCCAAAGAATCGATGCTTTTGAACTGTGGTGTTGGAGAAGACTCTTGAGAGTCCCTTGGACTGCAAGGAGATCCAACCAGTCCATCCTAAAGGAGATCAGTCCTGGGTGTTGATTGGAAGGACTGATATTGAAGCTGAAATGCCAATACTTTGGCCACCTCATGCGAAGAGTTGACTCATTGGAAAAAACCCTAATGCTGGGAAGGATTGGGGGCAGGAGGAGAAGGGGGTGACAGAGGATGAGATGGTTGGATGGCATCACCGACTCGATGCACATGGGTTTGGATAAACTCCGGGAGTTGTTGATGAACAGGGAGGCCTGGCGTGCTGCGATTCATGGGGTGGCAAAGAGTCAGACACGACTGAGCGACTGAACTGAACTGAACTGAACAGTGGGAATTAACATGATCAAGAGGCAGCACTCTAGGATCCTTTGCAGTAATCTAAAAATAATACCACAAAGATCCATTCCTTCTTCCCACTAGTTTGAAGGAAGGCAATATTGAAGCCCAATAATCTGATTTGAATTCCCAGTAAAACTTGTCATCATTTTGCTAAGCACTTGTTAAATTTTAACAGGAGGTGTCAGTTGGTGCAGAATGAGTTTTGAGAAAGCTTACTCTGGGCCTGTAGGATAGGAAAGCAGAGAAAGGGAGTGAGTCTGTCTCCACACAACCTCCATGAGAAGGAAGGGGTTTAGAGGGATGAGAAAAACTGGGGAAGAGGATGTACTGTTAAGACTGAAGGGAAATTGTGACAGAAAAGGGTAAGTTGGCAGGAAAGTAGCATTTTCCAAGAAACTTGAGGACATACAAGTTGTAAATTTGAGGCCACCAACTTTATCTCACTTATTGCTGCCTTCCCATCATCCTTACATGTTTGGTGGGCAATCAGTAAATGCTGGCTGATCAGTAAATGAGCAATGAAAATCATTGTTTGGTAGAAAGTATAACCAGAATAAAGAGAAAAGAAAGTAGGACCAAGATAGGGAAGGAATATGCTCCTGCAAAGAATTGCAGTGATGGAAGAAAGAGGCCTTGGCTGAGGGACTTGGGCTCTAGTCCTGACTCTGATATTGTATCACTGAGGAAATTCTCATAAATCACCCAATGAAAGAAAGTGGGGACCATATTGCTTTAGTGACCTGCCTCCTTTTTCTGGGACTCCAAACCTCCTCGTGCTGTTTCCATAGATGTCAATAAGTTTGCATGCTTAGTGAATGGTTTATTGATTTTTCTAACTCAAAACAGTTGATTTTTTTTAAATGTCAAAATGAAGTAGATGGACTGGAAGCTCAATAACATCCTTTCAACACGATAATTCTGTCGTGTATTCTATTATGTTCATCAAGGACCAAGTTTGTTTTGTTTTGTTAGTACCCAAAATGTTAGGGTCCCCAAACCTACCTAACTCAGTTATGGGTGTGGGGAAATCCTGAAGGGTTATCTTCCCTAGTTCTCTACAGTTGTATATGGCTATCAACTTTTGAGGTGAGCCAATACCTGAGAATGAGGCCAACCCAGAGGAAAATAAAACTTGAACAGTGGAGAGATAAATTTTTGGTGACCATTGTATATGACCATTTAGATTAAGCCATACCTGAAGGTAGTTTTACCTCTGGACTCATCATTTCAATGAGCTGATGAAGTCCCCCTTCTGGTAAACTTTATTTTAGTTGGGTTTTGTCACTTGCACTGATGAATGTCCCAACTAACACAGTTACTTTGGTACTCAGGGTGATATGCAGGAAGAAGAAAAAAGGATTTCTGCAATGAATAAGCAAGTACAGTGAGCATTAGCATATATTGCGCTTGGGTTTGGGTAATCCCAACCGGAAGAGGAACAGACTTTAGCAATATTAGTTTGTTATTTTATGGCTAAAATGCAGCTGACCAGTTTATGCTTGACCTATTATAGTCATAGAAGTAGTATGGCATAGTGAGGGTTTGGCAAAGTAGAGTCCTCAAGTTCTGGGATATTTGTTGAGAATAAAGATTTCTGGGCTTAACTCAGAACTACTGATTTAGAATTGGGGAGTAGAGGACTGAAATTTGCTTTCTTAAAAGATTCTCAGAGTATGCATTAAATTTTGAGATCCAGGGTCACAGTAATGAATGAATGCTCTGATTTTAAAGTAGTCTGGATTTGAATGTGGCCTCTACTTGTGTTACCTTGAGCTAGTAACTTAGCTTTCTTTCAACTTCAGTTTTCTTATCAACAAAATGAGTAATAATAACACCTCATAGGATTGTGAGGATAAAAGAGAAAATGTATGCATATAAAGCACTTGACCAAGTGTTTTTATATAAGAAGTATTTGGTATATATTTTTATTAAAATCTAAGACTATAAGAGAAGGGAGCAGGCCTAAAAAAGGAACAGAGACAGATAAATATTATGTTTGAACTATGGTAGTCCCCAGAATATGACATAACATACTTTTTTGCTAATGATTTTATAAGATAAGGGATACAAAGGATATGAAGAATGCTAGTTTTATCATGACCATTTCTTCTTTTTCCCATTATTACTAATGCTTTTACTGTGAGCCTCACAACCACATTACCTTACTCCTCTGGGATCCTCTTCACTAGTCCTGCCCCTTTTATTGAATGAAGAAACTGGATTCATAGAGGTGACCTCCCACTCTTCCCCATATAGAGAGCTCCGGCTGGGAATGGTAGGGGCACCTGCTTTGTCCTGTGGGGGTCTGGTTTTTGTGCCAACAGCCTACCTGTTGGGAGGCATGTCTGGAGTTTCAAGTTGGCATTTGCTAAGTGTCAAAGCTCTGAGTGATTCCTTTCTAACTGAGCCCCCAGGGAACCTCAGGGCCTAATGTGTTAGGCAAATGGAGAATCTTTGGGCCCTAGGTCATGCTGATGGATATTGCACTCTAGTTCTGCCTGCTAGATCTGTATAGCTATCGAACATTCCAGCATCTGTTCAGTACAACTCCTCAAGTGAAAAAAAAGCCAGCAAGCCACATAAGGAGAAAGCAACTGCAGGAGCAAAAATGACTGTGTTTGGCTATGCTGTAACTGTGCTTGGAAGAGTTTGAAAGATTGTCTAAACCTGAAATACAAGTTGGGCCTCATCTATTAAATGAGGCAATGATCTTCAATATTTATTTTAACCTTGGTTATTTAAGATTTTAGATTCCAGATTTTATTGTGTTATTCAAGATTGCTTCTCTAAGTAAGTCTCTCTATTCCTCTGAATTTTCAACAGTGGGAAACAGGATGGGTGACATCTGCAATTGAAACCAGGCCATGTTGTTGAACAGTTGGCAAATCTAAGTTACTCTCTTCTCACTAGAATAGGTGCAGGGTTGCATATTAATTTACAATTACTCATAAAGTATACGGCAAAGGTTTCTCTTTTGTCAACACTTGGACATACAAATGAGGTAATATTGAATGAGCAATGAATATTTCATTTCCACCTTGCCTCATGGTGGAGGCTGCCTTAAATGAGATCAGATTAACATCAGAAGTGACTCACACTTGGTTAGGTATCCAAGTCTGGTCCCCTCAGACGTGCTACATTTTGGCCTCAAGTCATCAGCTGAATTCTGTTACTGACTCTGCAAGCATGGAAGCAAAATCACATAAGGCTGTCTCCAGTTTATGCTGGGTATGAACTTCAGTATTTCCAAGTGGTCTTTGGTTCTGACAGTATGACAGAGCAAATTTATAGAAAGAGTGAATAAAAAATAGAATTTTATAAAACACTCTGGCATGAAAGACAGAAAAACCTCCAAGTGCAAGAAATGAAGATAGAAATCAAAGCCAGGATAATCATGGAGGACTGGCATTTCAGCAGAATTTCTGATCCATATAGAGGCTTTAAGAGCTGAGGGTTGGGGACCTGACACCCAAGATTACCACCTGTCTAAGACCATGGTTTAAAATAAGAAAAATTATATCCAGGAAACTAAAACCCCAGGTCTGTTGTACATATGGGTATGGTATCCAAGTATATGCTTCTGAGTTAGCACAAACTGCTCATGTCAATTAGACACCCAGGGTACAACCCAAACAATTGTAAAACTATTTTATTTGGGATGTTTTTACAGCTCAAGGACCAAAGAACTCACAAAAGAAAATTAACCACCATGAGAGAGAGCCAGCACGTGCAGCAAAAGGATAGTTAGTACCCCAAGAATGAGAAATAATAGACAAAACTACAAGAGACTATAAAATAAGAATATTTGAAATGGTTAAAGATGTGAGAGGAGGAACAGTATGATAAAAGAAGCAGAAGATTTTGAAATATACAAATAGAACTTGTATATAGGTTGGCCAGCTATCCCACTTTGCCCAGGACTGAGGGACTTCCCAGAACATAAAGTTTTCAGGGCTAAAACAGGGTCTCTGATGAACCAGGATGGTTGTCCACACTGTTTCAACTGATAATTGAAGAGATTTTAATAAAGAGACTATTTATAACTTGTGGATAGAGTTTGGGGAACCCAACAAGGAAGGATGCAGCACCCTGGACCTAACAGTAATGGGGAACCATTACCACCCCTAAGCCTGAAGGGGCAAGGAAAAGGTGTGGTTACTGAAACCCAGATAAGCTAAATAAAGAAGCTCTGTGGAGCATGCTGCCTCATAGGAGCCTTTAGTGTAGAGAAACATACCAACTTCCTCCTACCTTACCCCTGAACTCCTGTTGAGGCCTCTCATTGGCTTAACTAAAAACCACAGAACAAAGGACCCATTGACATAGGTCATAAAAGTCACCCCCTGAGACACAGCGACACAAGGCAAAGAAGGATACAGAATGGATCTTGACATCAAATGAAAAATAGCGAGGACAAACACACAATGAAATTGGTCATCTGAATACTTGTGTTCGGAACTTCTTGTGTTTGGTAGTGCATATAATATCAGAATGAGGAGAAGGAGTATTAGGGTGAGAATTAGAAAAACTGAGTCTTGGTGACACATCTGGGATTCACAATCTGGGACTCTGAGAAAATATTTTCCTTTATATCACATTATCAGCTATGGAATCTTTCTAGAACAGAGGTCTCAAATTGAAAGTCCATGGATCAAATCTTTATGTATATGTGTATCGTTTGGCCAATACAGTATTTTTAAATAAATCTGAATGACTGAACAACACTGAAAAAGTCAGGAGAACTCACCTGTTTAGGGATCACCCCCACCTCCCAGTTCCCAAGGCCCTACCTGGCCCACTTCATTCCTTTGTATTACCTGCCTATGCCCCATTGGAAATGGAATTTGCAACACTTGAATGAGCTGTTTCAGCTTTAACAATCTGTGAAATTTAAGGCATGCTGTATTTTTTGCATATGAACATAGACTTTTTGAATTTTCTAGTCTAGGTAAGTAATGAAGTTGGCAGATGTTTATTTTTGCATATCTTTCTTTACATCTTAAACATATCACATATGCAGTTTTAGTAAGCATATGGTTTTCCATGTGCCTAACTACACTGTTGATTTTTCTTTTATCCTAAGTTCTCCAAAAGCCCAGTAGAATAAACACAAGCTGCCACTTGGAAAACAGTTCTGAGGTAGAACCCAGCTAGGGTGGAAGAAAATGTAGGAATCCAAAAAGCTGCCAAGTGACCATATTCTGGGTACAAGTTTCTATAGTTCACGAAGACCATGAATTTTTTTCTCCCCCTTTGCCTGGTATATGGTGAATATAGGTGTGAAACAGCTCGGGGTGGGATTGCTTATTGCTCTTTTGGCTAGTGGAGAATGGAGCAAAAGGTAAATTCAGCCTGCCTATGGCAGATCTTGAATGGAAACACCTAGAAATGTTTCACTGGGTAATGGGCCCTGGGTTTTACACCTCCTGCCTATAGTCATGGCTGGAGGTCACAAAAAGAAGATTCTTTTCTAGGCTCAGGTGAAAGATAAGTCGGAAAAGGAGTTTTCCTCCACAGACCAGCCCAGCTTAGTAGATGCTAAGAGTGAGCTTGTCAGGCCAGGGAACCTTGAGGTAGGCGTTGCTGTGAATTGCACTCACATTGCCAGAGGGACTGAGAAACTGGCACTGTCTAGCCAGTGTTTGATACTGAATCTGATTGCATGCCTGACTCACAAAGGATTTCCCTGTCAGCCCTCCCTCAGCACTTACCCTGTACACTGTTTCAGCTATTGCTGGAAGATGATTAGGCCAAAGGATTATAGTGTTGAAAGAGAAGCTTCTAATTCCTTTTCCAGAATAAACAAAGATTCTGTATTGAACATAAATTGCAAGCATGTATTAATTTTCCTCTGGACAAGACTAGTGCTAATCTTTTTGCCTCAAGGAAAGGTGGACGAGTTTTGGAGTGTTGCAGGCTGAATTGGTAACTGATGAAGTTATAAAGGAGTGAATTTTGTCTGTTGCCTTTTGTTGCCTATCATTTGCCATTCCTATGCCTTCCTGTGTCCCTGGCACCTCCTGTTATCTTTATGCACATATATTACTTGCTAGCCACCTGTCTCAGTTTCTACCACTTACCTCTCCTCTATGCACTGTGTCAATTAGGTTTCCTGCTGGGTTGGATGACCATAGAATTTAGTGTCCAAACCGGGAGTTTTTTAAAAATTTGGGGTATAGTTGATTTATGATATTGTGTTAGTTTCAGGTATACAGCAAAGTAGTTATTTTTTAAAATTATATTCTACTATAGGTTACTGTAAGATATTGACTATAATCCCCTGTGTAAGTCCTTGTCGCTTAAATATTTTATGTATACTAGTTTATATCTGTTAATCCCATACTCCTAACTTGTCCCTCATTCCCTCTCCCCTTTGCTAACCACAAATTTGTTTTCTATTTCTGTGAGTCTGTTTCTGTTTTGTATATAGATTCATTTGTATTATTTTTAGATTCCATATATATGATATCATATAGTATTTTTTGTCTGATATGATATGCTATTCTCTAAGTTCATCCATGTTGCTGCAAATGGCAAATTTTATTCATTTTATGGCTGAATAATATTCCATTTGTGTGTGTGTGTGTGTGTGTGTGTGTGTGTGTGTGTGTATATATATATATATATATATATATATATATATTTATTTATTTATTTATATAGCACATCTTTTTAAGCCAGTCACCCATTGATGGGCACTCGGGTTGTTTCCGTGACTTGCTTATTGTAAATAGTGCTGCTATGAACTTTGGGATACATGTATCTTTTCAAATTAGAGTTTTCATTTCTTCTGGATAAATATGCAGAAGTGGGGTTGTTGGATCATATGCTGGCTCTATTTTTAGTTTTCCAAGGAACCTCCATAGTGTTTTTCATAGTGACTGCACCAATTTACATCCCACCACCAGTGTAGGAGGGTTCTCTTTTCTCCTCACTCTCTCCAGCATTTATTGTTGGTAGGCTTTTTGATGATGGCCATTCTGACCAGTGTGAGATAATAGTTCATTATAGTTTTGATTTGCATTTCTCTAATAATTGGTGATGTGGAGCATCTTTTCATGTGCCCGTTAGCCATCTGTATGTATTCTTTGGGAAAATGGCTGTTTAGATCTTCTGCCCGTTTTTTGACTGGGTTGTTTGCTTTTTTGATATTGAATTGTATAAGCTGTTTATATATTTTGAATATTAACCCCTTGCAGTCACACAGTTTTCAAATATTTTCTCCCATTCCATAGGCTGTCTTTTTGTTGATGAAAACCAGAACACTTCTAAGAGTAAAAAATGCTGTTAATAATTATACCTATATGACAATATTTTATACACCCAGAGAATATATTTATATTTCCACAGGGGCCTTCTAGCAATTTTTGAAAAACTAAAGTATAGTTGATTTACAATGTTTTATTAGTTTCAGGTATATAACATAGTGATTCAATATTTTTATAGATTATACTCCATTTAAAGTTATAAAATATTCATTGTACTTCCTATACTGTACATTACATCCTTATATCTAATTCATCTTATATCTAGTAGTTTGTGCAGCTAGTGATATTTAATCTTAAACCCAACTAAGTTTTCTAATGTTGGGGATTCTGATACTCTGACATACTAGCATGTCAGTTGGATAATTTGGGGACTTGTAGGGCTTTTTTACCAGGTCAAATTAAACCAAGTGAGTATCTATGGAGTCCCATTTGAAAATAAATTAATCTGACACCGACCCTTAGAAAGTTCTAATTTAATTTGGAAAGTTAGTACTAGTGGGGATGAAAAAGTGCTTGAGACAGGTTTAGAGGAAAAAAAAAAGTGATGTATGTTACTTGTTAATAAAAACAAATCCTAACACTTTATGCCCACACCTCAACACCGTGAAAATTAAAACACGGAACTATTATTTATATGGCTGGTAACTTTTATCTTGTAGACAGGCAGAAAGAAGTAACTAGATCACAAAATGCAACAAATTGTTAATAAATGGTATGAGTGAAAAAATCTAGGGTCAGAGGCAAGCCACCAAGGAGAGATACTTTGAGAATAGTCAAGGGAGGTCTCTTGGAGAAGGTGGTTATTTATCTGAGAACTGAAGCATGAGAATCACCCAACCATGTGAAAATATGTGGGAGGGTATCCAGCAAAGGGGATAGCATGTGAAAAGCTCTGGATTACTAGTGCATGTAGCATGTATCAGTACTAGTACTGTATTAATTCTTTCCTGTTTGTTGCTGAGTAGTATTCTATTGTGTGATGAACTTTTAAGTTGTTTATAGGAAGCTGTGTGCTTTCATTTCTCTTGGGTACAATTTTAAGAGGAGTTTCTGTGTTAATGTGGTCAGCAATTGCCTGATTGAATATTATTTTTGTTTCTATGTATAGGTTATACTTTCTTTTTTTTTTTTTTACATATCTCATTTTTTAATAGAAAACTGGAGTTATATTTTAAGTAATATAATATGACAACTCTGGAAATCAGATTCTTTTTTCTCCCTGGGGTCTGTTGTTGCAGTTTGTTGTGGTTATTGTTGTTTGTTTCCTGAGTTTTCTGACCTATTTTTGTAAAATATGTAATTTTTGTTGAGTGTGACCACTGAAGACAGTGCTTAGTTAGCTTGTGTGCTCAGTCATTCACTTGTGTCTGACTCTTTGTGACCACATGGACTATAGCCCACCAGGTTCTTCTGTCCATACAGTTTTCCAGGCAAGAATACTAGAGTGGGTTGCCATTTTGTACTCCGGGTCATCTCCCCAATCCAGGGATAGAACCCGTGTCCTTTGTGTCTCCTGCACTGGCAGGTGGATTCTTTACCACCGCACCACCTGGGAAGCCCCTTAGTTAGCTTAGTGGTCAGATAATGATTAGACAGAGATTGCTTTAAAACACCAAGAACCAGGATGACTCCCAGTCTTTGCAAAAGGAGCTCTGTATGAATGTTTGAGCATGCCTTGAACACTCAGCCAAGTGGCTGACAACTCTACCTCACCTCTCAATTCCTGCTTGCACAGATACTCAAGGTCAGCCAGAGGTGAGAGTGAGAGACTTTCTCAAGTCTTTCCTGTGCCTGTAGACAGTCCCATGCATGCACATGGCATTTCATTTATTTATTTATTTTTATTTTAAATTAGTTTATTTATCTATTTTTTAACTTTACAATATTGTATTTGTTTTGCCATACATTGACATGAATCCACCACGGGTGTACATGTTTTCCCCTTCCAGAACCCCCCTCCCACCTCCCTCCCCATCCCATCCCTCCGGGTCATCCCATTGCACCAGCCCTGAGCACCCTGTATCATGCATCGAACCTGGACTGGTGATTCGTTTCACATATGATAATTTATATGATTCAATGCCATTCTCCCATATCATCCCGCCTGCACGCGGCGTTTTAGATTCTTAGGAATATGTCAGAGCTTTTCAAAGCCCCATGTGGGTATCTCATTCCGCAACTTTTCCTTTTAAGGAAAACTTTTTTGTAAGTTCATTGTATTATCAGCTATCTCAGACAACCATAAAATTAAGCAATTGCTTGTAACTCCTTTTGATAAATGCTCATAAGGAGAAACTGGGTGAGTTCTTAGGTCAAATAAACATAGACTTGCAAGTGAAATCTTCCAGATACGTCAAATGATGGCAATTTTTTGAGAATAGGGCTTAGAAGTAGTTCTAACCCCATAGTACCTCCTCTTATGGGTACAAGGCTACTATTTTTTTCCATGATTTGGGCCTGGAAGCTTTCAAGGCCACTCTGAAGCTGAAGAGTGGGGATGGAACTAGGGCAAGTTGAAATGCTGCAGAGCTTGTGTTCTTGTTGACATTCATTTGTTTTTCTTGAATAAATACTCTGCAGATTTCTGCCAGATAGTTTAACTTTCAGAGTTCTGAAAAAGTTGATTCTAACCATTTTTTTTTGGCCAGTTTTCCATTGTTTTTATGGAGAAGAGAATTTTTCAGAGATCCTTGCTCTGCCATTTTCCTCATTTGGTTTTAATTTGCATTTTAATGGCTAATAATATTGAGCATCTTTTCATTTGCTTATGTGCCGTTCTTATATTTTTTGATGAAATGTTTGCTCAAATTTTTAAAATTCTTTTTTACAATTAGGGTATTTATCTTCTTGTTAGTGAGTTCTGAAAATTTTTTATATACAAATTATCAGATATATGTTTAACCAACATTTTCTCATGGTCTACAGGATATATCTTCAATTTTTGTGATGGTATCTTTCAAAAAGCAATGAAAAATTTTTTGATGAATCTACATTTATAAACTTTCCTTTTATGGTTCATGTTTTGTGTTCTTTCTAAGAAACCCTTCCTTAATCCAGGGTCACAAGGTTTTGTTCTAAAAGTCTTATAAATTTAGTCTTATGTTTAGACTTGTGATTCATTTTGAGTTCATTTTTTGTAATGTATGTCCACTTGTTTCTGTACCTCTTGTTGAAAAGCTATCCTGTTCCTCACTGAATCACCTGAATTACCTCAAAAAAATCAATTTACCATATATTGTGGCTCTATACCATGTATTATAGATTGTTTATTCTGTATCATTGTTTTATGTGTCTCTCCCTACACCGTTAGTATACTGTTTGATTACTATAATATTATAGTAAGTCTTGAAATTATATGCTTTGTCCTCCAATTTTCTTTTCCCTTGAATAGTTGTATATTTAACTGTCTACAGTATTTCAGAGTAATTGTGGATTTTATCCTCCAAACAGCAGTACATTCAAGTTCTAGTTTCTCCACAAACTTTCCAACATTTGGATTGTCTATTCTTTTTTTACTTTCAGAATTCTAATGGATTTGAAGTGGTACCTTATTATAATTTTAATTTGCCTTCTCTGAATAACTACTGATCTAGAGCACCTTTTCATTTGTTTTTTGCCCAGTCATATGTCTTTTTTTGTGAAGTTTCTTTAATTGAGATTTTTCTTTTTGTACTATTGATTGCTTTATATGCACACACTCACACGTACTAATCCATCTTCTCACAGTCTATGTCTTGTTTTCTCATTTTCTTAATTGTGTCTTTTGATCAGCATTAAAGTTTTAACTTTGATGAAGTCCAATTGATCTTTTTTCTTTCATAGTTAGTGCTTTATGTTTTGTATCTAAAAAATCATTTGCCTTCTCCAAGGTTGTTTTTATTTTTTATGTTCAGAACTGTGATTCACTTTGAATTATATTTTTGACCGTATAGAGATTAGTTTGTTTTATCCAGTTGTTCCAGTGCCAGAATGGATTGGTGATTCTTTGAAGAATATTAAGCAAAGAAGGAATATGATGTATTTGCTGATGTGAGGGAAACAGATGGGAAGCAGTGGGGAGATCCATGAGGAGGTTAGTGCAGCAGTACAGACTTGATGATAGTGGTCACAATCAAGCAGCAGCAGTGAAGGACAGGAGAAGTAGAATTGTTTGTCTAGACTAACAGTGAGTGATTTGTGTTGATGCTGCATGTTTCCCACTTTTACCCATCTCTACAGTTGTATTGCACAGAAAGGGACAGCATAATATGGTGCACAATAATGAGTCAGTGTCAGGAGTTTTTTGTCCATGCTCTGCCGTCGAGGCTTTACTAATCTTGTGATTTCTCGTTAAGATCTCTTTTCCTATTTAAAATTAGGTCATCTATGATGTCCTCTTCTATTCTAAAATTTTTATTCTCTGCTGTTCTCTCTGAATACTCCAGGAGTGGTGGCCAGTGAATTTCTGATGTCAGTAAACTCTCTTTGGTTCTTAACTTATTTGAGCTGTCTGTGAATTGTAGACTTCTTGAAACTCTCATCGTCCTGGGCTGCAGTGCTTCCACTCTCTCAGTTCTCCTGTTTTCTCTCTGGCTGGTTTTTCTCAATCTGCAACAGTGCCTCCTCTACTTTCTTATGACTTCTAAATATTGACTCACCACAGTTCTGGCTTTGGGCATCTTCTAATTCTACATTTATATTCATGACTTCAGGTTATTGAGATCCTATTGACTCATAACTTTCTGTCTCCAGGTGAGGCTTTTCTCTTTTGAATTTTAAACTTAGCTTTAAGATGGTCATTTGTATTTGACTATCTCCCAAGTCCAAAACTTCACTCGTTAATTTCTTTCCTTAAACTATGGTGGTTTACTTGCTAAGTCATGTCTGACTCTTGCAACCCTATGGACTGTAGCCTGCCAGGCTCCTCTGTCCATGGGATTCTCCAGGTAAGAATACTGGAGTGGATTGCCATTTCCTCCTCCAGGGGATCTTCCCCAACCAGGAATTGAACCTGGGTCTCCTGCACTGTAGCCAGGTTCTTTACCAACTGAATTACAAGGGAAGCCCCTCCCCTAAACTATAATCTCTCTTTAATTCCCTGATGACACTTATAGCCAGCCTCTTAATGTCAGATACCCGAGAGTCCAACTTCTCTCTTTGATTCTCCACACCCAATCCCCTCAAACTTTTTTTTTCTTTCCTTAATATTTTTTTGGTGCTCTTATCTAAATTGGAACATTTCAAAAATAAAGGGGGCAGAGTTAGTGGTTAAGTTAGGACAACTGGTATAAGCTGGAACTGCTCTAGGCAAACGAGGATTGTTATTAGCCTAGAGATGAGGCATAGGAAGAATTCTAGAGTGGTATGAAAAAGCACATTGCTTTTGAAGGACTGCAAGAATTGCAATCTGATTAGTCTAGGATGTGTGTGTGTGTGTGTGTGTATGTGTGTGTGTGTGATGGGGGAAGGTAGAGGAGTAAGAGACGAAGCTGGAAAGGTAATTGCAGTGTCAGGTTCTGCAGGTATAAAATGTCTTTTACCTTTAGAATTAACCATGAGTGATAGACTTTATTGGTAGCCTGCTTAGCATTTGTTTCCTCCCTTTCCTAACAAAAGTCATTCCTATGTAACCACATGCTTCAAGAGAAGCTGATCCTACCCCTAGCTCCACTGGTGGATCTAGCCGGTCTAAAGGTCATACCTGTCCCTTTGCAATGTTTGTTTCATGGGTCACATGACCCTACTCTAGCCAGCGGTATATTCAGGGAATCTCTTGGAGGGTTTCCAAGGAAAGTTTTCTCATTCCTACCAGAAAACCAAAAGATTGCCATGTCTCGATGTCATGCCTGTAGCTGTTGCTGCAGCTGTTTTAATTTTAAGTATAAGGTTGAAGCAATCACTGGTCGTGGAGTGAAGAGTTGGAAAAAAGCTGGATTCTGGATGACTGTGTGAGCTGCTAAACAACCAATCCCTTCCCTACCCCTGGACTTTATTAAATGTGAAATGATATTTGCTTTTTTACCTAAGTCCTTTTTGAGTTGGAATTTTCCATAACCAATAACAGAATAACCAATAACATTCTGATATACTGAGAAACTTAGGAGTGTGAGATAATGGCCTTGATTTTGTGAGATCTAGGGAAAGTGTGAACTGCATTTGTTTCCTCCCTTTCCCAACAAAGGGAGGAAACTTTCCTCTGCTTGTTCAGAGCTGCCTAATAAACCCCTCAACTTCTCTTATTGTTGCCTTTACGTGGCCATTCCTCATATTTACAGGTGACTCCATCAGCTCCAGGAACACCTGTGTACTTGGGCAGTGATATGAGTTGAGTCCCCACTTTCAGGAAAACCTGCAACAGATGGACACTAGTGTACCCACACCCATGAGGTCTAATTGGCCTTCAACTGTCTCTGCACTTGTTTAACAACTATTACTGCTATTTACTTTACCTTGTATTGTTGTCTTTCTGATATATTTTTGAATAAGCAGTAGTCTGGAAAGTTTCTGAATCAAGGACAGAGGTAAGCCTTTTACTTCTGTGTAGCTCCACAATCCTTTACATAATCCACACATTTTTATTTATTTATTCTATTCACATAAATTCTTTCAAAAGATGACTAAAATGTTATCTCTAAATGGAGATAATAATTAGTCTCATCTTCATTGGCTTCCTCTTAAATGTAGAGGGAATTACTGGATGAAAGAATAGGAACACAGTGGCCATGTGGCCTAGTGCCCCTGAGTACTATTTGGAGATCAGCCTGGCATGGAAATGACCAGATGTTTGAAGTTGAGCCACTGGTGAGTGAAAGAAATAAGTTAGCTCTCATACTTTTCATTTGCATGGACAGTTTCTGCATTGGAAAGCCACTGGTGCTGATTATCTCATAGGGCTGCAATTGATCACTTAACCCCTTCTTAAACTTGGAGCTGGGAGACCCTTGAAGGCCAACTAGACCTCATGGGTATGGGTGCGCTAGTGTCCATCTGTTGCAGGCTTTCCTGAAAGTGGTGACTCAAGTCACTGCCTAGGTACACAGATGTTCCTGGATCTGATGGAGTTACCTGTAAACATGAGGAATGGCCAGGTAAAGGCAACAAGAAGAGAAGTTGAGGGGTTTATTAGGCAGCTCTGAACAAGCAGAGGACAGATGATGGTCTAAAATGTGGAGTAAACCAAAAATAGGCATCTTACAGCTTAGTTAAAGATGGAAGCAGAATCCCTCTTTTTTCTAGCCCTTTCTTTTTTTTTTTGACATTGATTATTTTTCTGAGTATACTAGTAATATATGTTCTTTGTGGAAAACTTGAGAAATGTAGAAAATGTATAAGAAGAAAATAAAAACCAACTATACGTTTATCTCCTAATATTTCAGTATATATCCATTTGGGTTTTTTCCCTAGTTGTGTGATCACTTATTCAGTCAACAATTCCAGAAATATTCATGCTTCTGTGTGTATCAAGCACCTTGCTAGGCACTGAGAATACAATTGTGATGAATAGTATGCATGATCTCTTACCTAGACTGTGGTTCTAGCAGAAGTGACACACAACTGCACTAAGACATATTTAATCTCAAATTTGGCAAATGCCACAAAGGACAAATCATGAATCTTTTGAGATTGCGGAGGTCCTAACCTAACCTATGGTGCATCAGAGGGATCGTCTAAGGAATGGACCCTGAAACTGAGACCAGAGTAGTGAGAAATTGCTGGCCAGGAAAGGAAGGTATGTGTTGGGTCAAGGAGATAAGAATAGTGTGCAGGCAGGAAGCAGAAGGGCACGGGAAAACTCTTGGTGGAGGGAACAGCTTTCTTGGGGTCCTGATGAGGAGAAAGTGATTAGATGAGAGGAATTTGTGGAAGTTGGAGAGGGAAATAACAGTCATATCCTAAGGAGCAAGTATCAGCAAACTACTGTCCTTGGGCCAAATCCAGCACACCACCTACTTTTAAAAATAAAGTTTTATTGGAACAGAAACATGTATATTCACTTATGTGATGTCTATGGTTGTTTTCATGCTGTGATGTCAAAAATGTATAGTTACTTCAAAACTGAATGACTTGCAAAACCTAAAAGGTGTACTAGCTGGCTTTTACAAAAAAGTTTGCTGATGTCTGCTTTATGGTCTTGCAGTTGGACATGTGGTGAGATTTTTAAATCAGTAATACACTGAGAAGGCTTTGAGAGGAAAGCAGGGAAGGAACTTAATCAGATTTCCTTTTAAAACGACAGCTCTAGGCACAGTGGAAATCCTTTGCAGATACAGGGAACCTAAGTGTCCAAGAGAGAAGGACTAATGGTGTGGACTAGGGTTATGCCAAGTGGACACTGGCAAGTGGACATAGAGAGAAGTAAATGCATACCTTGGAGATACTGGGTGTTTGGTACAAGTACACAATAAAGGAAATACTGCAATAATGAGAGTCACATGAATTTTTTGGTTTTCCAGTACATATAAAAGTTATGTTTATACTGTCCTGTAGTATACTGCATATACTAATTATGCAGTAACATTATGTCTAAAAAAAATGTACATACCTTAATTAAAAATAATTTATTTCTGGAGGCGGGGACCAGGGAGGTGATAAGCCGCACCGCCCAAACAGGGGAGTGTGCGCTTGCCAAACTCCCGGCTGCCTGAGCTGCTCCGACTGGGAACGGCGCAAACCGCGAACCCAACCGAGTCTGCGCCTCGGTGGAGTACCCGGGAAGCGCGCCCGTGAACCGAGGCGGGGACCAGGGAGGTGATAAGCCGCACCGCCCCGACAGGGGAGAGGGCGCTCGCCAAACTCCTGGCTGCCTGAGCTGCTCCGACCGGGAACGGCGCAAACCGCGAACCCAACCGAGTCTGCGCCTCGGTGAGTACCCGGGAAGCGCGCCCGTAAACTGAGGCGGGGACCAGGGAGGTGATAAGCCGCACCGCCCAAACAGGGGAGTGTGCGCTCGCCAAACTCCCGGCTGCCTGAGCTGCTCCGACCGGGAACGGCGCAAACCGCGAACCCAACCGAGTCTGCGCCTTTGTGGAGTACCCGGGAACCTGAACCTGAGCAGCTTAGACCTGGGAAGTGCGCGCATCTCAGGGCCCACCCCCCGGCAGAGTAACCTGAAGCCTGAGCAGGGTAGACGGGGAAAGCACACACGCCGTGAGCAGGGGTGAACCCAGTGTGGCCGAGACACTGCGAGCTCTCCACACACACGCCAGTGATATTGGTTTGCAGTGGTCCTCTCTCCCCACAGCAGGACTGAACAAGTGAACCTAAAGAGACCACCTCCGCCCCTTTGTGGCAGGGCGGAAATTAGACACTGAAGAGACCTCCAAACCAAAGCCAAATAAACAGAGGGAAGCGCATTGGAAGGGACAGGCCAACAGATTAAAATCCCTGTAGTTAACACTGACTGCATTGAAAGGGGCCTATAGATCTTGAAAAGTATAAGCAGGAACAAGGATCTATCTGAAACTGAAGAGACCCCACACGGCTCACAACTGCTCCAGAGAAAGTCCGGGATATATATTTTTACTATTATCATTTTTTTTATTATTTTTTATTTTTTTTTTTTTCTTTCTTTTTTCTTTAAGACCTCTATTACACCTTTAATTTTCATTTTCATAACCCACTACTACCTTGAAAAAAAAAAAAACAACCCTATTTTTAAAACAAACTGCGTACATATATCTTATACTTTTTGTGTTTTCTTTTTTAATTTCATTTTATTTTATTTATTTATTTTTTTACTGTTTTTTCCTGTTTTTTTTTTTTTTTTTTACAGTTATACTGTTTTACTGTCTTTTTTTTTATACTGTTTTTCTTTTTTTTTTTTTTTTATATTGTATGATTTATAAGAGTCTAACCTCTACTCTAGATTCTTAATCTTTGCTTTACATATTTGATATCAATTTTGTGCATTTAAGAATACAATCTTTAGTACCCATTTTTACTCAGAAGTGTGATTACTGGCTTGATTACTCTCTCCCTCTATTGACGCTCTTTCTTCTCCCCCAGGGAACCTCTATCTCCCACCCTCATCCTTCTCTTCTCAACCCAATTCTGTGAATCTCTGAGGGTGTTCTGGGTACCGGAGAACACTTCGGGAACAGAATACTGCCCAGATCTCTCTCCCCTCTTGATTCCTCCCTTTCTACTCATCCTCACCTCTATTGCCTTCCTCCCCCCTCTCTATGTATCTCTGTGAACCTCTCTGAGGGCTCCAGACTGTGGAGAGCACAGAGGGAAGTGCTTACTGGCTAGACTGCTCTCCCCACGTTTGAGTCCCCCCCCTCCTCTCCTCCTGGTCACCTCAACCTCCCTCCCCCTTCACCTCTCCATGTAACTCAGTGAACCTCTCTGGGTATCCCTCACTGTGGAGAATCTTTTCACCATTAACCTAAAAGTTTTATTATTGATGCTGTATGGATGGAGTAGTCTTGAGGCTACCGCAAGAATAAGACTGAAAGCCAGAGGAAACATTAATTAATAAGAGATCTTCCAAAAGCCTCCACATATACACTGAAACCAAGCTCCACCCAAGAGCCAATAAGTTCCAGAGCAAGACATACCACGCAAACTCTCCAGCAACGCAGGAACATAGCCCTGAGCATCAATATACAGGCTGCCCAGAGGCACACCAAATCCATAGACATCTCAAAACTCAATACTGGACACTCCATTGCACTCTAAAGAGAAGAAATCCAGCTCCACCCACCAGAACACGGACACAAGCTCCCCCCAACCAGGAAACCTTGACAAGCCACCCATCCAACCCCACCCACAGTGAGGAACCTCCACAATAAAGAGGAACTTCAAACTACCAGAATACAGAAAGGCCACGCCTAACACAGCAATCTAAACAAGATGAAAAGGCAGAGAAATACTCAACAAGTAAAGGAAAATGAGAAATGCCCACCAAACCAAACAAAAGAGGAGGAGATAGGGAATCTATCTGAAAAAGAATTTAGAATAATGATAGTAAAAATGATCCAAAATATTGAAAATAAAATGGAGTTACAGATAAATAGCCTGGAGACAAGGATTGAGAAGATGCAAGAAATGTTTACCAAGGACCTAGAAGAAATAAAAAGGAGTCAATATATATTGAATAATGAAATAAAGGAGATAAAAGACACACTGGAGGGAACCAACAGTAGAATAACAGAGGCAGAAGATAGGATAAGTGAGGTAGAAGATAGAATGGTGGAAATAAACGAAGCAGAGAGGAAAAAAGAAAAAAGAATCAAAAGAAATGAGGAAAACCTCAGGGACCTCTGGGACAATATGAAACGCCCCAACATTCGAATCATAGGAGTCCCAGAAGAAGAAGATAAAAGGAAAGGCCATGAAAAGATACCCGAGGAGATAATAGTTGAAAATTTCCCTAAAATGAGGAAGGAAATAGTCACAGAAGTCCCCCAGAGAGTCCCAAACAGGATAAACCCAAGGCTAAACACCCCAAGACACATATTAATCAAATTAACAAAGATCAAACACAAAGAACAAATATTAAAAGCAGCAAGGGAAAAACAACAAATAACACACAAGGGGATCCCCATAAGGATAACAGCTTATCTTTCAATAGAAACTCTTCAGGCTAGAAGGGAATGGCAGGACATACTTAAAGTAATGAAAGAGAAAAATCTACAACCCAGATTACTGTACCCGGCAAGGATCTCATTCAGATATGAAGGAGAATTCAAAAGCTTTACAGACAAGCAAGAACTGAGGGAATTCAGCACCACCAAACCAGCTCTCCATCAAATGCTAAAGGATCTTCTCCAAACAGGAAACACAGAAAGGATGTTTAAACATGAACTTAAAACTACAAAGTAAATGGCAACTGGACCATACTTATCAATAATTACCTTAAATGTAAATGGGTTGAATGCCCCAACCAAAAGACAAAGAGTGGCTGGGTGGATACAAAAACAAGACCCCTACGTATGCTGTCTACAAGAGACCCACCTCAAAACTAGGGACACATACAGACTGAAAGTGAAGGGATGGAAAAATATATTTCATGCAAATGGAGACCAAAAGAAAGCAGGAGTCGCAATACTCATTTCAGATAAAATAGACTTTAAAATAAAGGCTGTGAAAAGGGACAAAGAAGGACACTACATAATGATAAAAGGGTTAATCCAAGAAGAAGATGAAACAATTATAAATATATATGCACCCAACATAGGAGCACCGCAATATATAAGGCAAATACTAACAAGTATGAAAGGGGAAATTAACAATAACACAATAATAGTGGGAGACTTTAATACTCCACTCACACATATGGATAGATCAACTAAACAGAAAATTAACAAGGAAACACAAACTTTAAATGATACTATAGACAAATTAGATTTAATTGATATTTTCAGGACTTTCCACCCCAAAACAAGCAATTTCACCTTTTTCTCAAGTGCACACGGAACTTTCTCCAGGATACATCACATCCTGGGCCATAAATCTAGCCTTGGTAAATTCCAAAAAATTGGAATCATCCCAGCCATCTTCTCTGACCACAATGCAGTAAGATTAGACCTCAATTACAGGAAAAAAACTATTAAAAATTCCAACATATGGAGGCTAAACAACACGCTTCTGAATAACCAACAAATCACAGAAGAAACCAAAAAAGAAATCAAAATATGCATAGAAACGAATGAAAATGAAAACACAACAACCCAAAACCTATGGGACACTGTAAAAGCAATGCTAAGGGGAAGCTTCATAGCAATACAGGCGTACCTCAAGAAACAAGAAAAAAATCAAATAAATAAACTAACTCTACACCTAAAGCAACTAGAGAAGGAAGAAATGAAGAACCCCAGGGTTAGTAGAAGGAAAGAAATCTTAAAAATTAGGCAGAAATAAATGCAAAAGAAACAAAAGAGACCATAGCAAAAATCAACAAAACTAAAAGCTGGTTTTTCGAGAAGATAAACAAAATTGACAAGCCATTAGCCAGACTCATCAAGAAACAAAGGGAGAAGAATCAGATCAACAAAATTAGAAATGAAAATGGAGAGATCACAACAGACTACACAGAAATACAAAGGATCATAAGAGACTACTACCAACAGCTATATGCCAATAAAATGGACAACTTGGAAGAAATGGACCAATTCTTAGAAAAGTATAACTTTCCAAAATTGAACCAGGAAGAAATAGAAGATCTTAACAGACCCATCACAAGCACGGAAATCGAAACTGTAATCAGAAATCTTCCAGCAAACAAAAGCCCAGGACCAGACGGCTTCACAGCGGAATTCTACCAAAAATTTAGAGAAGAGCTAACACCTATCCTACTCAAACTCTTCCAGAGAATTGCAGAAGATGGTAAACTTCCCAACTCATTCTATGAGGCCACCATCACCCTAATTCCAAAACCAGACAAAGATGTCACAAAAAAAGAAAACTACAGGCCAATATCACTGATGAACATAGATGCAAAAATCCTTAATAAAATTCTAGCAAACAGAATCCAACATCATATTAAAAAGATCATACATCATGACCAAGTGGGCTTTATCCCAGGAATGCAAGGTTTCTTTAACATCCGCAAATCAATCAATGTAATTCACCACATTAACAAATTGAAAGATAAGAACAATATGATTATCTCAATAGATGCAGAAAAAGCCTTTGACAAAATTCAACATCCATTTATGATAAAAACTCTCCAGAAAGCAGGAATAGAAGGAACATACCTCAACATAATAAAAGCTATATATGACAAACCCACAGCAAACATTATCCTCAATGGTGAAAAACTGAAAGCATTTCCCCTAAAGTCAGGAACAAGGCAAGGATGCCCACTTTCACCACTACTATTCAACATAGTTTTGGAAGTTTTGGCCACAGCAATCAGAGCGGAAAAAGAAATAAAAGGAATACAGATAGGAAAAGAAGAAGTAAAACTTCACTGTTTGCAGATGACATGATCCTCTACATAGAAAACCCTAAAGATTCTACCAGAAAACTACTAGAGCTAATCAGTGAATATAGTAAAGTTGCAGGATACAAAATTAACACACAGAAATCCCTTGCATTCCTATACACCAATAATGAGAAAACAGAAAGAGAAATTAAGGAAACAATACCATTCACCATTGCAACAAAAAGAATAAAATACTTAGGAATATTTCTACCTAAAGAAACAAAAGACTTATATATAGAAAACTATAAAACACTGATGAAAGAAATCAAAGAGGACACAAACAGATGGAGAAATATACCGTGTTCATGGATTGGAAGAATTAATATAGTGAAAATGAGTATACTACCCAAAGCAATCTATAGATTCAATGCAATCCCTATCAAGCTACCAATGATATTTTTCACAGAACTAGAACAAATCATTTCACAATTTGTATGGAAGTATAAGAAACCTCAAATAGCCAAAGCAATCTTGAGAAAGAAGAATGGAACTGGAGGAATCAACCTGCCTGACTTCAAGCTCTACTACAAAGCCACAGTCATCAAGACAGTGTGGTACTGGCACAAGGATAGAAATATAGATCAATGGAACAAAATAGAAAGCCCAGAGATAAACCCACGCACCTATGGGCACCTTATCTTCGACAAAGGAGGCAAGAGTATACAATGGAGAAAAGACAATCTCTTTAACAAGTGGTGCTGGAAAACTGGTCAACCACTTGTAAAAGAATGAAACTAGAACACTTCCTAACACCATACACAAAAATAAACTCAAAATGGATTAAAGATCTAAATGTAAGACCAGAAACTATAAAACTCCTAGAGGAAAACATAGGCAAAACACTCTCCGACATAAATCACAGCAGGATCCTCCATGACCCACCCCCCAGAATATTGGAAATAAAAGCAAAAATAAAACAAATGGGACCTAATTAAAATTAAAAGCTTTTGCACAACAAAGGAAACTAGGAGCAAGGTGAAAAGACAGCCTTCAGAATGGGAGAAAATAATAGCAAATGAAGCAACAGACAAACAATTAATCTCAAAAACATACAAGCAACTCCTGCAGCTGAATTCGAGAAAAATAAATGACCCAATCAAAAAATGGGCCAAAGAACTAAACAGACATTTTTCCAAAGAAGACATACAGATGGCTAACAAACACATGAAAAGATGCTCAACATCACTCATTATTAGAGAAATGCAAATCAAAACCACAATGAGGTACCATTACACACCAGTCAGAATGGCTGCTATCCAAAAGTCTACAAGCAATAAATGCTGGAGAGGATGTGGAGAAAAGGGAACCCTCTTACACTGTTGGTGGGAATGCAAACTAGTACAGCCACTATGGAGAACAGTGTGGAGATTCCTTAAAAAACTGGGAATAGAACTGCCATATGACCCAGCAATCCCACTGCTAGGCATACACACTGAGGAAACCAGAATTGAAAGAGATGCGTGTACCCCAATGTTCATCGCAGCACTGTTTACAATAGCCAGGACATGGAAGCAACCTAGATGTCCATCGGCAGACGAATGGATAAGGAAGCTGTGGTACATATACACAATGGAATATTACTCAGCCATTAAAAAAAATACATTTGGATCGGTTCTGTTGAGATGGATGAAACTGGAGCCCATTGTACAGAGTGAGGTGAGCCGGAAGGAAAGGCACCGGTGCGGTATGCTAATGCATGTATATGGAATTTGAAAGATGGTAATGGTAACCCTATATGTGAGACAGAATAAGAGACACAGATACATAGAACAGTCCTGTGGACTCTGAGGGAGAAAATAATTTATTTCTAAAAAATGCTAGCCATCACCTGAGCCTTCAGTGAGTCATAATCTTTTCACTGGTGAAGAGTCTTGCCTCAATGTCAGTGGTTGCTGACTGATGGAGGTGGTGGTTGGTGATGGTTGAGGTGACTGTGGCACTTTCTTAAATCAAGTTAACAATGAAGTTTGTTTGCATCAATTGACTCTTTCATGAATGATTTCTCTGTATCTTGCATTAGTGCTCTTTCATAGCATTTTACCCACAATAGAGTGTCCTTCAAAATTGGAGTCTGTTCTTTCAAATTCTGTTCCTGTTTTATTAACTAAGTTGATACAATATTCTAAATCCTTTGTTGTCATTTCAACAGTCTTCACAGTATCTTCAGCAAGAGCAGATCCCATCTCAAGAAAGCACTTTCTTTGTTCATCCATAAGAAGCAACTCCTCATCCATTAAATTTTTATCATGAGATTGCAGCAATTTAGTCACATCTTTAGGCTCCAATTCTAATTCTAGTTCTCTTGCTATTTCTGGAACATCTGCTGTTATTCCCTGCACTGAAGTCTTGAACCTCTCCAAGTCATCCACAAGGGTTGAAATCAACTTATTCCAAACTTCTGTTAATGTTGATATTTTGACTTCTTCCCATGAATCATGAGTGTTCTTAATGGTGTGTAGAATGGTGAATCATTCCAGGAGATTTTCAATTTACTTTACCCAGATCCATCAGAGGAATCATTATTTATGGCAGCTATACCCTTATGAAATGTATTTCTTAAATAATGAGACACAAAAGTTGAAATTCCTCATTGATCCATGGGGTGCAGAATGGATGATGTGTTAGCAGGCATGAAAACAACATTAATCTCATTGTCCATCTCCATCAGACCTCTTAGGTGCATTGTCAGTAAGCAGTAATATTTTTAAAGGAAATTTTTTTTCTGGGTTGCAGGTCTCAACAGTGTGTGTGTGTGTGTGTGTGTGTGTGTGTGTGTGTGTGTGTGTGTGTGATCTAGACTTTGTTGTTTCATTTATAGAGCACAGACAGAGTAAATTTAGTGTAAGTCTTAAGGGTTCTAGAATTTTCATAATGGTCAATGAGCATTGGTTTCAACCTAAAGTTACCAGCTGCTTTAGCCCCGAAGAGAATTATCCTGTCCTTTAGAAATTTGAAGCCAGGCATTAACTTCTCCTCTCTAGCTATGAAAATCCTAGATGGCATCTTCTTCCGATATATACAAAATGAAGTTGTTTCACCTACATTGAAAGTCTGTAGTTTAGTGCAACCACCTTTATTAATGACTTTAGCTAGATTTTCTGGATAACTTGTTGCTGCTTTTAAATCAGCACTTGCTGCTTCACCTTTTACTTTGATATTATAGGGATGGTTTCTTTATTTAAATCTCATGAACCAACCTCTGCTAACTTCAAATTTTCCTTCTGCAGCTTCCTCACCTCTCTCAGACTTCGTTTAATTGAAAAGCAATTAGGGCCTTGCTCTGGATTGGGCTTTGGCTTAAGAGAATATTGTGGATGGTTTGATCTTCTATCCAGATCACTAAGATTTCCTCCATATCAACAGTGAGGCTGATTTGCTTTCTTATCATTTGTGTGTTCACTGGAGTAGTGTGTGTAATTTTCTTCAAGAACTTTTCCTTTGCATTTACAACTTGGGCTCAGAGCACAAGAGGCCTAGCTTTTGGCTTATCTTGGTTTTTCAGCATGCCTTCTTCACTAAGCTTCACTTCTTCATTTCTAGCTTTTGATTTAATGTGAGAGATATGTGACTCTTCCTTTTACTTGAACACTTAGAAGTCATTGTAGGGTTATTAATTGGCCTAATTTCAATGTTAGTGTGTCTCAGGGAATAAGGAGGCCCAGAGAGAGGGAGATAGATGAGGGAACAGCTGGTCAGTGGAGCAGACAGAACACATAGCATTTATCAAATGTGCAGTTTCATATGGGTGTGTTTTGTGGTGCCCCAAAACAATTACAACAGTAACATCAAATATCACTAATTACAAGGCTTCTGGTTCAAGATGGCAGAGGACGTGCATTCATCTCCTCCTGTGACCAAAATTACAACTAGCTGCTGAACAACCATTGACAGGAGGATGCTGGAACCTACCAAAAACAAATACCCAATGTCCAAAGACAGAGAAGAAATTGCAGCGAGATGGTAGGAGGGGCATAATCATGATAAAATCTAATCCCATACCCACCAGGTGGATTACCCACAAACTGGAGAACAATAATACCAAAGAAGTTCTCCCACTGTTGTGAAGGTTCTGACCCCTACGTCAGGCTTCCCAGCCTGGGGATCCAACAAATGGACTGGGAATTCCCAGGGAATCTGACCTTTAAGGCCAATGGGATTTGATTACAAAACTTCCACAGGACTGGGGGAAACAGAGACTCCAATCTTGGAGGGCACAAAGATCACTGTTTACAGATCACCATAACAAATACAGTAATGATGAAAAAGGGTGAAATATTTTGAGAATTGACAAAATGTGATACAGAGATGTGAAGTGAGTAATACCTTTAGAAAACCGGCTTGGATAGACTTGCTCCATCAAGGGGTGCCACAAACCTTCAATTGGTAAAAAAAAATGCAGTAAAAGAAAGTGTAATGAGGTATGACTGTAGATGGATTTGAGATCTCTTTTAGGAGTTGTGTGTGACAGGGCTTGGTGACTGACTTGGATAAGGGAGATAAGGACAGATTTCTACCTGGTGCACCTGGATAGATGAGGTAGGGAACACTGGAGCAGATGCAGGATTGAGAAGGAAAGGAATGAGCTTTGAGCCAACACCTGCCTGTTTTACAAGGTGCTGTAAATATAACCCACCCTTGTTATTGGACATGTATATTACTTGTTCTATTTTTCTTAAAAAAATGATATTGTGATGACCTCACTTGTGCTTATATATTATGATACAGTTCTATAAGCAGAATGGTTGCATCAAAGACAATGCACATTTTTAAGTTCTTTGATCTGCATTACTAAATTACCCCCCTCCCCCCCCCAATAAATGTCATTTCAATTTATACTTTTGCCCATCTGTGTGGCTGAAGCCAATTTTGGTTCAATAGGCACCAAATTGCCCAGAGTTGGGTGTCAGAATCTGTCCTATGACTTTTATTTATTTTTTTTAAATCTCAATTTCTTCCAGTTGATGGTATAACTGCATGAAAAATTTTCCTTGTTTGAAGGCATTTTTGTAGTGCTGGCTTATAAATTGAACTTTCTGTGGTAGAATAAGAACATTCTTTAGAGCTGTGGTTGACATCCAAGGTAGGAATCCTGGCACACAAGGCTTTCCTGTTTTACCGCTCCTTGGTTTGATAAAAGTTAACTTACTGCCTTAGTCACATTATACCCTTACTATTTGTTATCTGGTGTTTTGGGCCACATTTCCTCTCTGTCACCAAAGAGGCTTTTGTTTTATGTGGCACATCCATCTCCTGAAAAGTTCTACAGCCTTTATCCAGCCTGGCAATTTCAGCTGCCACCCAGTAGCAACTGGACTAATGAAAATTTTCTGGCACTAGGAGCAGATTTGCAGCATCAAAGAAGCTTTCTGGGATCATAGTGTAGTGAAGTGGGAGGTCTGGCTTTGGAGCTCAGTATCCCTGGACAAGAACCCCAGATTCATCTATTACTGGTTGTCCATCTTGAGAGGCCACATGACGATTTTGGCTTCACTTTCTCATCTGTAAAATGGACTTGTTAGTAGTTAGCTCATGAATTTTTGCAAGGGGTAGCAGTAAAGTCTCTTAGGTAGTGAGTCCAGTCCCTGGACCAAACAGGTATGGGATAAATGATACTTTGTTTAAAAATAAAGCAGAAACGGTGGTGTCTGTGGAATTTGAGGGGCTGCTCCATTTTATTCCTCAGCTCCCTAAACTTTGAGACCCTAAACTCTCTTAATGCACCAAATTGATCACAGTTCCTTATTTAAGATTGAGACATGTCTGAGAAGGGAGAAATGATAAGTGAGGTTAATTGTCCAATCCCTGGTCAGCTCTCAAACAGAAATAAGATAATCATGGGTAAAGTGCAGTGCAGGACCTGTCTTCCCCAGATGTCTTTCTCACCAGGTGGATATGCCACCTGAAATTCCTACTGTGTATTTAGTTTAAAATGTTACTCTTTTTAAAATACAGATATCTTTTCTGGGTCATGCAAGATGAGGTGGGGGTAAGTTCTGCCACTTGTTAGCTCTGTGACCTTGGCCAAGTTACTTCATGTGTCTGTGTCTCAGTTCCAGCATCTGTTAACAGTGAGAATAATAATAGAGTTTGGTGAGGACTAGGTAAGATAATACCTGGGTCATAAGTGCTCAGTAAAAGTTAGCTGTTATTAGAAGCTGTTAATAAACTCGGAGAAGATGAGGTGAGTGGCAAATGACCTCACTGGAAATATATTTACATTTCTTTCTCTTTCATGTAGGTCAGTCTCCATGGGCTTTGCAAAATAGGTACTGTTTACCATTCCTGTTTCACCTAGAGAGATTAATTGGACCTGAGTCACAAAGCTTCTTCAGAATGCCCTCAAAAAACAGGGTATAATGCCCACTCCCTTTTCAGCTGTGATCCTAATAATCCTCTCAAATAGCTTTTATGCCTTCCTGAGAGAGGGCTAGTGGTGGTAGCCTTTGAATCCTTCTGGGCCCCCTCCCAAGACAGTCTGTGTTGGAGAGCTCCCAAATGCTCTTCCTTTTGGAGGAAGACAGTGCCCTTGGCTTGCAGAGCAAACTGCAAAAGCAAGGTCAGATCCTAAACCCAGAGGCCATAGAGATTTTACATCTCAGCTCTAACAGTGATGACTCTGCATTTAGAGATGAAAAATCATCTCTGAAACTATGTAGGTGACTTATTTACGGATGATTGATCCCACTGTGTACTATGGCCAAGTCCAGTTCTGGCCTCATGCCTGGTAATGTGGGGAAAATACCACAACTGCTGTGTCTTGGGTACATTTCCATCTGCCAGGCATTCTCCCAGTTTCTGGGGGCAGTGAGTCAACAGTCCATCAATACTATGGATTTAGTGTCTTGATGTGGGTTCTGGTGTGAGAGTTCTTATAATGTTTAACACACCCCCACCCCCACCAGCCACAATTATGATATCAAACCCAGAGGCCAGATACAGACATCTTCACTCTCTTCCAGCTCTAGATCGTCTGCCTGATGGAGTCAGGGAATCCTTATTTAATTCAACAGGTAGTTTATGAGTGGCTACTCTGTGCCCAGCACTATCCCAGAATAAAAGAAAGGAAGTCTTCAGAAAACCTGGTGTAATTCAGATGAAACTGAGCTCAGACAATAATACTTAAATATCTCTTATTTATTAAGCACTTCCTTTGTGCTGTCCAGTGTGCTTAGAACATTACAGTTCATCCTCCCCAAAGCCCATGGTTGAATGTCTATTGCCATTCCCATTTTCTTCTTAATGAAAATAAAACAGAAATGTTAAAAAAAACTGGTCCCAAATGGCACAGCTGGGCAAGTGATGGAGTTGGATTTCAAACCCACTACAATTGATTCTTGTTATTCATGATAGTTATAGTCTATAATGTCTCTACAATGAGTTAGAGAATACTGAACCATTGCTTTGGGGGAAATACAGGGATGGGGTCCTCTTGTTGTCCCACCCCAGCTGTAAATGTGTGTGTTGGGTGACTCAAATTGTTCATGGCTATGCACCTGTCTGTAAATGACTGAGAAAGTGCCATGAATATTGATTCTGAAGTTACAAGTTTTAGCAAGCTGGCAAATTAAAAAATGTAGAATCTATCAATAATGAGGATTGGCTGTGATCTTATTCCAGAGTGTCTTTCTGCTCTTCTTCACACTTCACACTGCTTTGATTGGCAGCCTCTAATATAACCCCCAGTGATTCTCACTTCCTGTTCTTCATGCCCTTGGTAATCCCCTACCCTTGAGAGTATCCTCGACCTAATGATTGATTTTAAAGTACATAGTAAGATGTCACTTTCAAGATTCAATTACAAAAGACTATGGCTTCCATCTTGTACAGTCTCCTTCACTCTCTTGTCGCTTTGTGGGAAGCCAGATGCCATAGTATGAACTGCACTGTGGAGAGGCTAACATGGCAAGGAATTGATAGTTCCAGCAGGGAAGTGAGACCATTGATATAGCAAAGAACCAGTTCTTGAGTAAGCAGACCCCTCCCCAGTCCAGCTTCAAATGGGACAGTGGTGCTGGCTAACATGTCATTTGTAGCCTTGGAAGAAATCTGAGAATTAGAGGCAGTAAGCTAATGCCAAATGCTGGACTAGATGAATCACAAGCTGGAATCAAGATTTCCAGGAAGAACATCAGCAACCTCAGATATGCAGATGGTACAACTCTAACGGCAGAAAATGAAGAAAAACTAAAGAACCTCTTGATGAGGGTGAAAGAGGACAGTGAAAAAGCTGGCTTGAAACTCAACATTCAAAAAACTAAGACCATGGTATTCTGTTCCATCACTTCATGGCAAATAGAAGGGGAAAAAGTAAAAGCAGTGACAGATTTTCTTTCCTTAGGCTCCAAAATCGTTGCTGATGGTGACCGCAGCCACGAAATAAATAGATGCTTGCTCCTTAGAAGACGAGCTATGACAAACTTAGCATAAGCAGAGTCATCTCTTTGCAGACAATGATCCATCTAATCAAAGCTATATTTTTTCCAGTAGTCATGTATGGATATGAGAGTTGGACCTTAAAAAATGCTAAGCACCGAAGAATTGATTCTTTTGAATTGCAGTGCCTGAGAAGACTCTTGAGAGTCCCTTAGACTACAAGGAGATCAAACCAGTCAGTCCTAAAGGAAATCAACCCTGAATATTCACTGGAGGGACTGATGCTAAAGCTGAAGCTCCAATACTTTGGCCACCTGATGTGAAGAGCCAACTTATTGGAAAAGACCCTGATGCTGGGAAAGATTGAGGGCAGGGTGAGAAGTGGGTGACAGAAGATGAGATGGTTGGATGATATCATCTACTCAATGAACATGAATTTGAGCAAACTTCAGGAGATAGTGGAGGACCAAGGAGCCTGGTGTGCTATAGTCCATGGGGTTGCAAAGAGTTGGACATGACTTAGTGACTGAATGACAACAACAAAGCTAAGCTAGTTTTAAAAATAATTTAAAATGTTGTATCAAGCCACTGAATTTTAGGATAACTCACTACTAGCAAAAGATAACAATGCAACCAACTTCTTATAGGCTAGATTTGTTATATTGCACAGAATTACCTACCATGAGCTAGGTTTTTTATGTGCACTATTGCATTTGATCTTCACGGTGACCTGATAAGTGACTAATGTTGCTTTAATTTTATACATAAAAGCAACTGTCCATCAGCAAGTTTGGGTCACTTGTCCAGGGTCACACAACTAAAATGAACAGGTTTTGACCTCAGATCTGATGAACCCCAAACCCCATGCTATATTTGATTTACATAATATTAATATGTGGAGCTGAGATTGGAATGCAGACCTCCTGACCTCAAGGCCCATTCCCCCCTTCCTATTTTTCATAAAAGCAACCACCAGGTCCATCAACTCACAGGCTAAATAAGAAGATGAAACTGAACTAGCCTGGGGGTGAACCATAGCAATACTCAGTATCTACCGCTACTCCTTCCTAATCTTCATCTACCAAAAAAGCCCTTTGAGCCAAGGACTGTGTCATTATTATTCCTTACAAAATCACCAAGCCTGGAATATAGCTGTATCAGTCTGCTAGGGCTGCTATAACAAAATACCACAGACTGGATGGTTTCTTTCTTTTAAAAAAATTATTTATTTTAATTGGAGGCTAATTACTTTACAATATTGTAGTGGCTTTTGCCATGCATTCACATGAATCAGCCATGGGTGTACATGTGTTCCCCATCCTGAAACCCCCTCCCACCTTCCTCCCCATCCCATCCCTCAGGGTCATCCCAGTGCACCAGCTCTGAGCACCCTGTCTCATGCATCGAACCTGGACTGGCAATCTGTTTCATATATGATAATATACATGTTTCAATGCTATGCTCTCAAACCATCCCACCCTTGCCTTTTCCCACAGAGTCCAAAAGACTGTTCTATACACCTGTGTCTCTTTTGCTATCTCACATATAGGGTCATCATTACCATCTTTCTAAATTCCATATATATACGTTAGTATACTGTATTGGTGTTTTCCTTTCTGGCTTACTTCACTCTGTATGATAGGCTCCAGTTTCATCCACCTCATTAGAACTGATTCAAATGTGTTCTTTTCAATGGCTGAGTAATATTGCATTGTATATATGTACCACAGCTTTCTTATCCATTTGTCTGCCGGTGGACATCTAGGTTGTTTCCATGTCCTGGCTATTATCAACAGTGCTGTGATGAACACTGGGGTACACGCATCTCTTTCAATTCTGGTTTCCTCGGTGTCTATGCCCAGCAGTGGGATTGCTGGGTCATATGGCAGTTCTATTTCCAGTTCTTTAAAGAATCTCCACACTGTTCTCCATAGTGGCTGTACTAGTTTGCATTCCCACCAACAGTGTAAGAGGGTTCCCTTTTCTCCACACCGTCTCCAGCATTTATTGTTTGTAGACTTTTTGATGGCAGCCATTCTGACCAGTGTGAGATGGTACCTCATTGTGGTTTTGATTTGCATTTCTCTGATAATGAGCGATGTTGAGCATCTTTTCATGTGCTTGTTAGCCACCTATGTCTCCTTTGGAGAAATGTCTGTTTAGTTCTTTGGCCCATTTTTTTGATTGGGTCATTTATTTTTCTGGTATTGAGCTGCATGAGCTGCTTGTATATTTTTGAGATTAATTCTTTGTCAATTGCTTCATTTGCTATTATTTTCTCCCATTCTGAAGGCTGTATTTTTTCCTTGCTTATAGTTTCCTTCATTGTACACTTTTAAGTTTAATTAGGTTCCATTTGTTTATTTTTGCTTCTATTTCCATTACTCTGGGAGGTGGGTCATAGAGGATCTTGCTGTGATTTATGTCAGAGAGTGTTCTGCCTAGGTTTTCCTCTAGGAGTTTTATAGTTTCTGGTCTTATATTTAGATCTTTAATCAATGGGGGAAAAATATCTGTGCACAAGTAATTATGTGAAGAATCTCAAAAATCTTCTTCTTAAAAGGACATGAACCCTATTAAATCAGATTGGTTACCTCCATAAAGGCCTTGTCTCCAAAACCTCATGCTCGGGTTATGGCTTTACACATGAATTTGGTTGGGGGTGGAGGATATGATTCATTTCATAATGCTAATAAACACCTATTTAGTGTTGACATAATGACCAAAGGTAGAGGTTAAGAATGTCATTCCTAGAGCATAAGCCTGAACCCTGATACTGAAAGGAACCAAGGGAATATCCAGCAATCTGGTCAACTCCTTTCCTCTCAAGTTCTTTTTCCCAATAGATGCATAAAGACATATCTATAATCTCTGTATTTAGGAAATGTCTAGCCTTAGTAAATAGCACAACAATTCCAGCATGCTCATTTTACAGATGAGGGCCCTGAGGCTCAGAAGGACATAATGACCTACCCAAGGTCATAGAGCTGGTTAATAGCAGGGGTGGCACTGAATCTAAGTGTTCTGGCTCTCAACTTTATACTTCTTCCCTTTGGCCAGACTAGGAGATGGGTGTCCTGAGAAAACCATAGCAGGAGAATATTGAATGATCTCCTGGAAGGGGGGTGATGTACCATGTGGAGTGGGTTATGTATAATGTCAGAGGAAAGTGCTTACATCTGGGAAGGCATGTTATGTGTGGAATGTGTGGTGTATGTATGAAACATGGGATATGTATTAGGTGTGTGGGGGTATGTGGAATGTATAGGAGTGTCTGGGGAAGGTGGAGTGTGTGTGGGTATAGAGGCTGTGTAGTGGGTTTGTGTGTATCACAGGTAATAAGCCTGGAGGATGTTGTATATGGGTGTGCATGCCATTTGTGTGGTCTGTGGTGTGTGTGGTGTTTTGGTGGGCAGCATAAGTCAACTCAGCTAGCACTTTTATCTTCCTCATTATTCAATATCTCTTGGGCCCCCTCTTCTGGTGTAAAAGCCCCTCTTGCCACCCACGAGGGTAGGAATTGGCAAACTTTATCTGAAAAGGACCAGACAGAAAATATTTTAGGTTCTGTGGGCCATATGGTCTCTGTCACAACTACTCATTTTTTCTGTTATGGCTTGCAAATAGCCAAAGACAAATTTAAACACATGATGTAGCTGAATTCCAATAAAACTTATTTGCAAACAGATATCTGGTTGTATTTGACCCAAGGGATATAGTTTGCAGAACCCTAAAATCAGAGTGCTTCCTCTGTCCCTGACAAACACCCTCATACACATTTCCCCATCATTCTTTTACTTATCTCACTTCATCGAATTCTCAGACTCCAAACCTGGGACTCTACATGGCTCTGTCAGCAACCCTCGTTCTGGCTATGAGCCTCAATGTCACCCCCACCCCCCCACCACCATTGTTGTTATCCTGCTCCTGCCAAGCACTGTATTATGTATTATAATCACATTTTGAGTATTATGACATTAACCCCTTCAAAAATACCAAGAGGTAGGTATCACTCCCCAGCTAAGAGATGAATGGATTGAGGCTTAGAGAGTTAAATAACTTGTCCAAGTTTACTGTAACTACTTAGTGACAGATTTGGACATGGCTCTCCTGATTTATAAATCTGAAGCACTCAATAAATTCTCTATCAGCTCTAAATAGATGGTTTTATTCTAGCACAATGAGAAAAATCAACAAGGTGAAAAAGAACATAAAGTAACATGTTGACTCTCTGGATCCCAAATGTAGGCTTAGGGATCTGGAGCCATGATTCCTAGACGAGTGGTTACATGAAGGGTGAGCATTAGACTCTCCCTAGAAGATTGTTAACATGCACATATATTCCTGGATTGAGCCCTCAAAGATTTTGATTTCATAGACAGAGGATGGAACCTAGGAATCTGCCTTTACACCAGCATCCACAGTGATTCTGGTCTAGATAGCCTAAGTCTAGTGAGAGGCATCACAATGTCTAAGATCCTACTAAAAAACCCTGCAATCAGAGTGCTGTAACTAAGATGCTTTGAGATGCTCATCTCTGGGTCTCTGGTCCTGTTGAATGACTCAGTAGCACCACAGTTTTTGCTGATATACTGCTGATTATGACCTAATATTACATCCTTAGCATAACTTGGAAGTCTAGCCATAGGAGGACGAGAGAAAAAAAGGTCTGTTTTTTTTTTTTTTTCATTTCTGTGTCCTCCAGACCAATTCCTGGCATGTCTGTGCATACTAAATGAGTTAATTTTGTCAGAAACCTTTAATATCTTAATGTGGAGATCTCTAGCCCAACTGAGGCTTTGGAGGGGGGAAAAGGGGAATCCTCTGTATTTGAACCTTCTACAATATCACTAATGGAAATAAATAAGGGATGACCCTGCTTAGCATACAAAGGATCAGCATTTATGGATGTGTGGATGTTAACACAGATTTTGCACAAATGATTTTTTTCCTCTTGGTGATTTAGGAACTCAAATCTGTCTCCTTGCAATAGCATCTTAGCCGCAGTGAGAGCTCTATTTTGGAACATGGTCCTACGCTTTCATATTGACATCTTGCTTTCCTTTTGGTCAATCCCTAGTTGCCTGCTCCAGACCATTCTTTCCAGAGGTGTCCCACTCTCCCCATGAATGAAAAATGAATGTGCCATTGCAGCCTTGCAGGTGCAATGCATCATTCTGAGCAAGTGTGGGGTTCCTTGGTTTCCGCTTCAGGCATGCCGTGAACGTTCAATTGGGACCACTGGCATTGTCCAACCTGACTTCTTATGTAGTGGATATTGTTTGTATGAGGGTGGTGGAAAGTGAGTAATTTCATGTAATTTCATGAATTACTTTTTTTAATCAAATATTTTAAGGTCTAGTGTTCCAAATCCTTTTCCAAACATGCTATGGGAAGAAGTGTTGTAGTGTGTTATGTGAAATAGATCAGATTTATCTCCTCATCTGTTAGAATAACAGAAAACAGCTTAGGCAAAAATAGGAAACAGAGGTCAAGATGTCCCATTTGCAACACAGAATAACTCATGCCTTAGGGTATTTCATGTAATGACTTTAAATCACAGCATCTGGGAGCACACATGCCGGAGTGAATCTTGGCTCCATCATTCACTGCTCTGTGGCTTTGGCCATCTTCCATAACCTTTCTAAGTCTCAGTCTCCTTATCTGTAAAAATTAAAATAATTTTTTAAAAATTGTCTGTAAAATTGAAATAATAATACTTCCCTCATTGGATTGTTGCCAAGAAGAATTGAAACAGTATTTGCAAAAAAGTGTTTACACGTCTGGCATGTAGTAGGTGCTCAATAAATGTTAGCTGGATTTTCATTCACAAAACATGTATGGGATGCCTTTTATTCACCAAGCACTCTTTAGGTACTGAAGCTAATGCAGTGAACAGATAGGCATTCCTACCTTTGTGCCTAAAGGGCACAACTTCCTTGTAGCTGAGCTGGTAAAGAATACGCCTGCAATGCAGGAGACCTGGGTTCGATCCGTGGATTGGGAAGATTCCCTGGAGAAGGGAAAGGCTACCCACTACATTATTCTGGCCTGGAAAATTCCATGGACTATACAGTCACATAGAGTTGGACATGACTGAGCGACTTTCACTTCACTTATGGTAATATGCGCTATGGCAAGCACAAAGCAGAGAGGGGGCTGTGGAATGGCAGGGTGGGCTCAGCTCATTTTTCTGACCTCCTACCTGAGTGCTGTGTAGGGAGTGCAGTGTGGGATACAAGGAATGTAGGAGTATTGGCAGGTTGTAAAGACTGGCGATATCTTGGATAAGAGGCATAAACAGATTAACTCTGACCTGACAGTGTCGAGGCAGAGAACATTTGGGGGTGAGACTGGGGTGATTGTCTTTCATGAACACACAGAATTCTGGTTGTTGTTGTTCAGTTGCCCAGTTGTGCCTGACTCTTTGTGACCCCATGGAACACAGCACGCCAAGCTTCCCTGTCCTTCACTATCCCCTGGAGTTCACTCAAACTCATGGCCATTGAATCGATGATGCCATCCAATGATCTCATCCTCTGTCACCCCCTTCTCCTGCCCTAAATCTTTCCCAGCATCAGAGTTTTTCCAATGGCTCTTCATATCAGGTGGCCAAAGTATTGGTGCTTCAGCTTCAGCATCAGTCCTTCCAATGAATATTCAGGGTTGATTTTCTTTAGAATTGACTGGTTTGATCTCCTTGCTGTCCAAGGGACTCTCTAGAGTCTTCTCCAGCACCACAATTTGAAAGCACTCAGCCTTCTTCATGGTCCACTCTCACATCCATACATGACTACTGGAAAAAACATAGCTTTGAATAGGCAGACCTTTGTTGGCAAAGTGATGTCTCTGCTTTTTAATATGCTGTCTAGGTTTGTCATAGCTTTTCTTCCAAGGAGCAAGCACCTTTTAATTTCATGGCTGTCGTCACCATCTGCAATGATTTTGCAGTCCTAGAAAAGAAGATGTCACTGTTTCCATTTTCTCCTCATCTATTTGCCATGAAGTGATGCGACCGGATGCCATGATCTTAGTTTTTTTGAATGTTGAGTTTTAAGCCAGCTTTTTCACTCTCCTTTGTTACCTTCATCAAGAGGCTCTTTAGTTCCTCTTCACTTTCTTCCATAAGGGTGATGTCATCTGTGTATTTGAAGTTATTGATGTTTCTCCCAGCAGTCTTGATTCTAGCTTGAGCTTCATCCAGCCTGGCATTTCACATGACGTACTGTACATATAAGTTAAATAAGCAAGGTGTCAATATACAGCCTTGACATACTCCTTTCCCAATTTGGAACCAGTCTGTTGTTCCATGTCCTGCTCTAACTGTTGCTTCTTGGCCTGCATACTGGTTTCTCAGGAGGCAGGTCAGGTGGTCTGGTATACCCATCTCTTTCAGAATTTTCCACAGTTTGTTGTGATCCACACTGTCAAAGGCTTTAGAGTAGTCAATGAAGCAGATGTTTTTCTGGAATTCTCTTGCTTTTTCTTTTATCCAAAGAATGTTGGCAATTTGATCTCTGGTTCCTCTGCCTTTTCTAAATCCAGCTTGAACATCTGGAAGTTTTCGGTTCATGTACTGGTGAAGCCTAGTTTGGAGGATTTTGAGCATTACCTTCCTAGCATGTGAAATGAGTGCAATTGTGCAGTAGTTTGAACATTCTTTAGCACTGCCTTTCTTTGGGATTGGAATGAAAGTCCAAGTTCTGTGGCCACTTCTGAGTTTTCCAAATTTTCTGGCATATTGAGTGCAGCACTTTCACAGCATCATCTTTTAGGATTTGAAATAGTTCAGCTGAAATATCATTAGCTCCACTAGCTTGTTTCATGGTGATGCTTCCTAAGGCCCACTTGACTTCACTCTCCATTATACCTGGCTCTAGATGAATGATCACACCATTGTGGTTTTCTGGGTCATTAAGACCTTTCTAATACAGTTCTGTGTATTCTTGCCACTTCTTCTTAAAAGAAGAATTCTGGGCCCCTCTCTGTGTCCATATGTTGTCAGCAGAGGCTAGGGAATGGATGCTTTTATAAGCCATGATTAGTATCTTTGCCATAAAAATTTTCTAGCTCGGGATCAATGGCTGGAGTGAGAAGGACTTCTGGAACTCTAGAAATTTTATACAAAATATGTTTGTGCAAGGAGAAAGTTCATAAATTTAATCTCATATTCGAAGGGATCTGTGACCAAAACAGGGTTGGGACTGCTTGTCTCCATGATTCATAGGAAGGGTGGGAACATAAGAGCTACCTGTTCATAGCTAATGTCCTCACATAACTATGAACAGTACTTCCTTTCACTGTACAAGCTGTCTAGATGACTTTTTGGACTTCCAAGCTTTAACGCTCCTGCCTTACTTCTTTGTATGATACACATGTACATCTCTCAGATGACTTTCAGCCCTAGATTGAAAAGAAGAGTCTAGAACTTTGTTCAAGTGGGATGTTAGGACTACTGGTTATATCTCTTGCTCACTGCCTAGGCTGATGTCCCCAGCTACCCACTGCCTGAACAGGAAGGAACCTGAGCCACTCTAGCTTAGGAATCAGTGGTAAGCTTTCAGAGGGTTGCTTCCAGTGTGATGGAGAGTGTGTTTCTACTCTTTTCCTTAAGTCTCCTTTTCCATGCTTCCTCATTCACCAAGCAGATAATATGACATTGTTCCAATTCAAGCAGTAGGCAAGATGAAGTTAAAAAAAAACAAAAATGCAAAGCACCTGGATAATCAACAAGATAGATGATTAGAGCTGACAGCCCCTAACACTGCAGACTTAGGTGGTGAAAATCCCTAATCTGTTTCCGCTGAACCAAGCTTGAGATATGTGTCTGCATGTCTAAGGGCTTAGTTACAAGGGTGTTTGTAATATCTTCCCCTTCGGGCACCAAAGATATCTGAATTTTGCTTCCTAATTATCAAAACAAACAGAAGTAAAGGGAAAATAAATGTTAAATAGCATAAAGAACCAGCAGAATTAAATATAGATGAATGAGTTAACTTTAGAATATCCACCCCCTAATTTTTCTGCCTCTTCTTTTTCTCTTTGGTCCCTTTACAAATTTGCCATTTTCTCTGCAAAAGAAAGATTTTGGCTAATGACTTTGGGCTTCTTTGTGTCTTCTAACCTTGGAGAGCCAGGAAATAGAGTTGGCATCAGAATAGAGGGAGAGAAAGAAGAACAAGAAACTGGGAATCAGATATCCATTGAGACATACATGCCAGCCTCACTCTGTCATTTTTGGAGGACTGACTGCTTATATTTGGAAGTCTAAAGCTTTCAGTATTGGCTCCATGCCTTTGGTATATCAGGTGGAAAATTCCAGAGGTAGACTTTCCAAATAATTCCTATTTCTTATAAAATTATGGAACATAAAAAGATCATCCAATATGAGACTGTGTCATTTGAAACCAAACCCTTCCTATTAAGATACACCTTTACATAGGCTCATATACATTCCTTTTTGGACAGGGGAGGCCACAGTATCCCTACCTTTCCATGTGAATTTGGATTAAAGCTTTCTTTCTAGCAAACACCTAACCTACCACTGGAGATTGGATCTAGGGTGAGGTCCAGAGTCCCCAGCCAGAGAAGGGACCCTCAAGCATCAGGAGAGCATCAGGACAGCATGAGCCCTGCTGTGGGCTCAAGTATCAGTAGTGGTGCTAATGGAAGCTCAAGGTTCTCGTATTTGGTACACGTTACTAGTTTGACTAGTATACATGCTGGCTCCATCAGTTTTGCTTGTCAGGATGTAAAGCCATCGACTTTACATTTAGGCAAATCAGGCGTCTCTAATGTGTAGATCCTGGTAGTACATGGTAGCTCTCCTGCTGACATTGATATGATAAGGCATTATGTGACTTAGAGTCATAATTTAACATATACACCATACTGTGCAAAGGCCATGCTTCATGTTGGATAAGAAAGCATAGTGTTTTGTTGTTATTGTTTAGTTTTTGCCAAGACAGCGTTTGGGTTTTTGTTGTTGTTTTTGACACATCTTAAAACTGTGAGATTTCACATGATGATCTGATTTTTGTTGTTAGTTTCTTATATCGCAAGATCTAGTTTCCCTAGGTCCTCATAATCACCAGCCAAACAGGAATAGCCCTTTGCTCTCCATTTGGCCCCCATTTCTGCCTGGCACAGTTCTCTGTCCTGGCAGCATTGTCACTCTGCCCATGTTCTTCTCCTTGTTCAATGTGGTGACACCTGAGGCCCCTCTTATACAGTCTGGCTGGTCCAGACTGGTGATGTCCAAGGCGCCATCGAAGGAAGGAACTTCCCAACGACCACCTCTACTCTTTTCAGACAGTAGATCTGCACTGACAACTGCCACCTACAGAGCTTGGCACACTGTGGGCCAAGTAGGTCCAGGATGGAGAGCCAGCTCTTCTGATCCATGGCCCAGACTACTCCCCACTCCTTTACTTCTTGTCATCATTTTGAGTGTGTTACCCTGGTGTAACATCCCTTTCTCCCTGCTGTTAATGAAGGCCTCTTAATATATTTTCACCCTTCCAGCTAGTTAGTGGCCTTGAATTTCACAAGTACTGCAAATGTGAATTGCTTGAGTTGCATCTCCCAGTTGGAGTCTATGGCAGTCAATATTTTCCCAAGATGTTATCTCTCAGCAAGACTGAAGCCAATAAGTGGCAAGCAGGCAATCAACAAGTATTTATTAGTCTCCCAATCTTTGTTCTGCTTTCTGAATTACATTTAATTCCTCTTAGAGCAAGTGACAGATATCCCTGTCAAATTTGCTTAAGTATAGGGGGAATTTATTGGCTCCAGAAACCAAGTATGAATATAAAGTTATGGGAAGGGCAGGGTCACAGCTGGGCCTTGGGAAAACTAGAGGCAGAAACAGTAGTGTCAGGACTCTTTGGTTCTTACATCTACTCTGCCCTGTATTGGTGTCATTACCAACATGGTAGAAAAATGTCCACCAGAGTTTCCTAATTTTACACTTTCTGCTTCTGTCACTGGATAATTACTTACTCATTGTGAGTTTTCCAGAGCCTGTGAAAATTCTAACTGGTCCAACCTAGATCAGGTGCCTGTCCCTGAGCCAATCAGCCATAGTATGGGTGGGAAAAGAGGGAAGTACTCATCCATTGGGAACCAGTCAACAGTGACCTGGGATGACTCCTGTTGTACTAAGATGACAGCTTCCCCTTGTGGAAGGGATAAAAGTGGAGAGTACAGTCACAGAAAAGGAGGGAGGGAGAGTCTTAGAAGACTGTCTTAATCTGAAGGGATTGCCATAATGAGTTACTGTAAACTGGGTGATTTAAACAGCAGACATTGATTTCTCACAGTTCTGGAGGCTGAAAGTCTGAAATCAAGGTGCTGGCATGATTGGGTTTGAGTGAGAGCTTTCTTTCTTCAGTATAAGTCTGAATTTGGCAATAAGGACATGATCTGAACCACATTCAGCTCCCAGTCTTGTTTTTGCTGACTGTATAGAGCTTCTCCATCTTTGGCTGCAAAGAATTTAATCAATCGGATTTTGATGTTGGCCATCTGGTGATGTCCATGTGTAGTCTTCTCTTGTGTTGTTGGAAGAGGATGTTTGCTATAACCAGTGTGTTCTCTTGGCAAAACGCTATTAGCCTTTGCCCTGCTTCATTCTGTATTCCAGGCCAAATTTGCCTGTTACTCCAAGTGTTTCTTGACTTCCTACTTTTGCATTCCAGTCTCCTATAATTTTCATAGGGGACATCTTTTTTGGGTGTTAGTTCTAAAAGGTCTTATAGGTCTTCATAGAACCGTTCAACTTCAGCTTCTTCAGTGTTGCTGGTCGGGGCATAGACTTTGTTTACCATGATATTGAATGGTTTGCCTTGGAAATGAACAGAGATCATTCTGTCGTTTTTGAAATTGCACCCAAGTACTGGATTTCGGACTACTCTGTTGACTGTGATGGCTACTCCATTTCTGCTAAGGGATTCCTGCCAACAGTAGTTGATATAATGGTCATCTGAGTTAAATTCACCCATTCCAGTCCATTTTGGTTCGCTGATTCCTAGAATGTTGATGTTCACTCTTTTTTTTTAAATTTTATTTATTTATTTTGGCTGTGCCAGATCTTAGTTGCGGCATGTGGGATATTCCATCTGCATTGTGGCATGCATGGGATCTTCAGTTGTGGCATGTGACTCTTACTTGCAGCACTTGGGATCTAGGTCCCTGAACAGGAATCGAACCCCAGCCCTCTGCATTGGGAGCGTGGAGTCTTAGCCACTGGACCACCAGGGAAGTCCCGTCCGATGTTCACTCTTGCCATCTCTTGTTTGACAACTTTCAATTTGCCTTGATTCATGGACCTAACATTCCAGGTTCCTGTGCGACATTGCTCTTTACAGCATTGGACCTTGCTTCTATCACCAGTCCCATCCACACCTGGGTGTTGTTTTTGCTTTGGCTCCATCGCTTCATTCTTTCTGGATTTATTTCTCCACTGATCTCCAGTAGTATACTGGGCACCTACCAACCTGGGGAGTTCATCTTTCAGTGTCCTATCTTTTTGCCTTTTCATACTGTTCATGGGGTTCTCAAGGCAAGAATACGGAGGTGGTTTGCTGTTCCCTTCTCCAGTGGACCACATTTTGTCAGAAATCTCCACCAGAACCTGTCATCTTGGGTGGCCCTACACGGCATGGCTTAGTTTCATTGAGTTAGACAAGGCTGTGGTCCGTGTGATCAGATTGGCTAGTTTTCTATGATTGTGGTTTCAGTCTGTCTGCCCTTTGATGCCCTCTCTTAGCACCGACCGTCTTACTGGGGTTTCTCTTATCTTGGACGTGGGGTATCTCTTCACGGCTGCTCCAGCAAAGCACAGCCACTGCACCTTACCTTGGACATGGAGTATCTCCTCTCAGCCTCTCACTGCAGCAGCACGGCGCAGCCACCACTCACCGCTCCACTGCTGCGCTTGCCAAATTCAGACTTAAATTGAAGAAAATTGAAGAAACTGGGAAAACCACTAGGTCATTCAGGTATGACCTAAATCAAATCCCTTATGATTATACAGTGGAAGTGACAAATAGATTTAAGGGACTAGATCTGATAGACAGAGTGCCTGATGAACTATGGACAGAGGTTCATGATATTGTACAGAAGACAGAGATCAAGACTATACCCCAGAAAAAGAAATGCAAAAAAGCAAAATGGCTGTCTGAGAGGCCTTACAAATAGCTGTGAAAAGAAGAAAAGCAAAAAGCAAAGGAGAAAAGGAAAGATATACCCATTTGAACACAGAGTTCCAAAGAATAGCAAGGAGAGATAAGAAAGCCTCCCTCAGTGATCAATGCAAAGAAATAGAGGAAAACAGTAGAATGGGAAAGACTAGAGATCTCTTCAAGAAAATTAGAGATACCAAGGGAACATTTCATGCAAAGATGGGCTCAATAAAGGACAGAAATGGTATGGACCTAACCGAAGCAGAAGATATTAAGAAGAGGTGGCAAGAATACACAGAAGACCTGTACAAAAAAGATCTTCATGACCCAGATAATCAGGATGGTGTGATCACTCACCTAGAGTCAGACATCCTGGAATGTGAAGTCAGGGGGCCTTAGAAAGCATCACTATGAACAAAGCTAGTGGAGGTGATGGAATTCCAGGTGAGCTATTTCAGATCCTGAAAGATGATGCTGTGAAAGTGCTGCACTCAATATGTCGGCAAATTTGGAAAACTCAGCAGTGGCCACAGGACTGGAAAAGGTCCGTTTTCATTCCAATCCCAAAGAAAGGCAATGCCAAAGAATGCTCAAACTAGCACACAATTGCACTCATCTCACATGCTAGTAAAGTAATGCTCAAAATTCTCCAAGCCAGGCTTCAGCAATACGTGAACCGTGAAATTCCAGGTGTTCAAGCTGGTTTTAGAAAAGGCAGAGGAACCAGGGATCAAATTGCCAACATCTGCTGGATCATTGAAAAAGCAAGAGAATTCCAGAAAAACCTCTATTTCTGCTTTATTGACTATGCCAAAGCTTTTGACTGTGTGGATCACAATAAACTGTGGAAAATTCTTAAAGAGATGGGAATACCAGACCACCTGACCCACCTCTTGAGAAACCTGTATGCAGGTCAGGAAGCAACAGTTAGAACTGGACATGGAACAACAGACTAGTTCCAAATAGGAAAAGGAGTATGTCAAGGCTGTATATTGTCACCCTGCTTATTTAACTTATATGCAGAGTACATCATGAGAAACGCTGGGCTGGAGGAAGCACAAGCTGGAATCAAGATTGCTGGGAAAAATATCAGTAACCTCAGATATGCAGATGACACCACCATAAGGAAGAAAGTGAAGAAGAACTAAAGAGCCTCTTGATGAAAGTGAAAGAAGAGAGTGAAAAAGTTGGCTTAAAGCTCAACATTCAGAAAACTAAGATCATGGCATCTGGTCCCATCGCTCCATGGCAAAGAGATGGGGAAACAGTGGAAACAGTGGCTGACTTTATTTTTCTGGGCTCCAAAATCACTGCAGATGGTGATTTCAGCCATGAAATTAAAAGGTGCTTGCTCCTTGGAAGAAAAGCTATGACCAACCTAGATAGCATATTAAAAAGCAGAGACATTACTTTGTCAACAAAGGACCATCAAGTCAAGGCTATGGTTTCTCCAGTAGTCGTGTATGGATGTGAGAGTTGGACTGTGAAGAAAGCTGAGTGCTGAAGAATTGATAGTTTTGAACTGTGGTGTTGGAGAAAACTCTTGAGAGTCCCTTGGACTGCAAGGAGATCAGTCCTGAGTGTTCATTGGAAGGACTGATGTTGAAGCTGAAACTCCAACACTTTTGCCACCTGATGTGAAGAGCTGACTTATTGGAAAAGACCCTGATGCTGGGAAAGATTGAAGGCAGGAGAAGGGGACGACAGAGGATGATATGGTTCAATGACATTGCTGACTCAATGGGCATGAGTTTGAGTAAACTCCAGGTGTTGGTGATGGACAGGGAAGATGGGTGTGCTGTAGTCCATGTGTAGCAAAGAGTTGTACACAACTGAGCGACTGAACTGAACTGAGAGCTTTCTTACTTAATTGCACTTAGCCACCTTGTTTCTCTGTGTCTTCACAGGACTTTTGTGTGAGAGCCCAGGAGGAGAGTGAGAGAGAGTACTAGCTCTCTGGTGGTGAGTGAGTGACTTTGGAGCCCAAATTTCCACAGTTTATTGTGATCCACACAGTCAAAAGCTTTGGCATAGTCAATAAAGCAGAAATAGATGTTTTTCTGGAATTCTCTTGCTTTTTCAATGATCCAGCAGATGTTGGCAATTTGATCTCTGGTTCCTCTGCCTTTTCTAAAACCAGCTTGAACACCTGGAATTTCACGGTTCACGTATTGCTGAAGCCTGGCTTGGAGAATTTTGAGCATTACTTTACTAGCATGTGAGATGAGTGCAATTGTGTGCTAGTTTGAGCATTCTTTGGCATTGCCTTTCTTTGGGATTGGAATGAAAACGGACCTTTTCCAGTCCTGTGGCCACTGCTGAGTTTTCCAAATTTGCCGACATATTGAGTGCAGCACTTTCACAGCATCATCTTTCAGGATCTGAAATAGCTCAACTGGAATTCCATCCTCTCCACTAGCTTTGTTCATAGTGATGCTTCCTAAGGCCCACTTGACTTCACATTCCAGGATGTCTGGCTCTAGGTGAGTGTGCGTGATCACACCTTCGTGATTATCTGGGACATGAAGATCTTTTTTGTACAGTTCTTCTGTGTATTCTTGCCACCTCTTCTTAATATCTTCTGCTTCTGCTATTGCTCTAATTATCTCCCAAAGTCTCCATCTCCAAATATATCACACTGGGAATTAGGGTTTCAGCATATGAATTTGGGAGGGCACATTCAGTCTGTAACAAAGAGTAAACATAGTATCCAGTGCATCTGCTCACAAGATCTTAGAATTGAGTGAGGGGTTAAGATTTATATGTAGAAACTTTGGTGATAAAACCATGCAGTTGATGTGTCATTGATTATTTGAAGGAAGCATCCAAAGTGGATGCTTGTATAATCAAGAATGACACCACACAGAGTGCTGGCCTTCTCAAATTGGGATCCTGGGGTAGAAGAAGCTTGAATTAAAGATGATCCTTTTTCCTGCTACCTCAGTTTTACTTGAAATTGGGTGTTGAGAGAGTCCATTAAAACCAACATGTTATCGAGTCCAAGCTCCCCTCTGCTCACTGCATGACAGGGCAATAAGCTGGCAGGCAAGGTGTTGAGGCAAGGAATAACGAGTTTATTTGGAAAGCCACCAGACTGAGAAGATGGCAGACTAGGGTCTCAAAATAACCATTTTATCAGGATCTGGATGCCAATTTCTTTTATAGAACACGGAGGGGAAAGAGGTGAGGGAGTACAGTAAAAAGGCCCTTATTCTTGCATATATCTCCTGGAATGGCCAGCTTTGGGTTGGATATGTGTTAATTTCTTTTTTCTTGCAGCCATTCACAGGTGGGCAAGGTCAGAATGTTTCTCTGAACAAAGGCACTTTGGTTTAACATTCAGGCAGAGGGGCAGGGTTTCTTGAGGCAGGCCGTTATGTATAGACAGTATCCCGTTAGTGAACAAAAGCAACAAAAAACAAAGGTTAAAGTTAAAGAACCAAATCCAATATGTAGTCAGATTTTGTTCTTCCCTGTAACAAACATATAACACAGATATAAAGGATAATACAAAATGTGTTCATCTTTTAAAATAAAAGTACAATTTAAAAAGTGAAGAAATTCAGGCTTTTTGGCATGAGGTTCCAGTTCCCTTTCCAGTATAAGTTCATAGACTACTGTGTTCCATAAAACTTTGGTGAAGAAGTTTAAAAAGTTTGAAGGATAACTGTTGTTGAACATTGCTTATCAAGCACTTATGTGGCCTTGGAGTACTTGAAGTATTTGAAATGGGTGGGGAGGGGTGAGACAGACTATAGAGGAAGATCCCTGAACTACTTCTGGTGACAGCATACTGTATAGATCTTGTGTTTTATTTTACTTTGGGAAGCAGAATTTCCTCAATGGCACCACAAACCAGATGAGATTTAATTCGCTTATAGTTCTATAATTTCCATTCTGGGATCTCAAGGTTTAATTCATGTATAGTTCTATAATCTCAGTTTTGGGATCTCCAGACGGTCCATGTGATTTGCATATCACCTTTGGGACTCTCTGGGTAAATGCTGCTTAAGTAATGCAAATGAGTAGAGCTATTTTGCTATTAGAGGGAATAGATTGAAGGGCACCAGGACTCAAACAGAGAAGACTAGAGAGAGAGTGGAATTAGCTGGGATCAGGTCAGTAGAGACTGGAGGCCAGTGCGTAGCTTTTTTTTAGTGGAGAAAGAATTAGTTTTGAAACTTGAATGGATCAAGTTTCAAGTTTCTCGAAAACCCTAGGAAGGGTCAGCATGCTAGCACCTGTTATTGTTCAATCTCTAAATTGTGTCCAACTCTTTGAAACTGCATGGACTGTAGCATTCCAGGCTCCTCCATCTTCCACTGTCTCCTGGAGCTTGCTCAAATTCATGTCCACTGAGTCAGTGATGCTACCTAACCATCTCATCCTCTGCTACACCCTTCTGCCTTTGCCTTCAATCTTCCCCAACATCAGGGTCTTTTCCAATGTGTCCAATGCTTTTCCAATGCTCTTTGCATCAGGTGGCCAAAGTATTGGAGCTTCAGCTTCAGCATCAGTCCTTCCAATGACTATTCAGGGTTGATTTCCTTCAGAATTGACTGATTTGATCTCCTTGCTGTCCAAGGAACTCTCAAGGGTCTTCTCCAGCACCACAATTCAAAAGCATTAGTTCTTCAGCACTTAGCCTTCTTTATGGTACAACTCTCACATCCATACATGACTACAGGAAAAACCATAGCTTTGACTAGATGGACCTTTGTCGACAAAGTGATGTCTCTGCTTTTTAGTATGCTGTCTAGGTTGGTCATAGCTTTTCTTCCAAGGAGCAAGCATCTTTTAATCTCATGGCTGCAGTCACTGTCCGCAGCGATTTTGGACTCCAAGAAAAGAAAGTCTGTTACTGTTTCCATTTTCCCCCCATCTATTTGCCAGGAAGTGATGGGACCAGATGCCATGATCTTAGCTTTCTGAATGTTGAGTTTTAAGCCAGCTTTTTCACTCTCCTCTTTCACCCTCTTTTTAGTTCCCCTTCACTTTCTGGCATTATGGTGGTATCATCTGCATATCCGAGGTTGTTGATATTTTTCCTGGTAATCTTGAGTCTAGTTTGTGATTCATCCAGCTTGGCATTTTTCGTGATGTACTCCGCATAGAAGTTAAGTAAGCAGGATGACAGTATACAGCCTTGTACTCTTTTCCCAATTTGGAACCAGTCCATTGTACTGTTGCAGGAAGAGGAACCCCTTCCAGGGCCTGAGAGTGGGCTCTTGTCTAACACTCAGAAATGAACTGTCCAAGGCAGACTATGAGCTGACAAAGCAAGAGACATTATTGGGAAGGTGCACTCAGGCAGAGAGCAGTAGGGTAAGGGAACCCAGGAGAACTGCTCTGCCATGTGACTCACAGTCTCAGGTTTTATGGTGATGAGATTAGTTTCCAGGTTTTCTTTGGTCAATCACTCTGACTCAGGGTCCTTCCTGGTGGCTTACACATTGCTCAGCCAAAATGGATGCCAGCGAGGAGGATTCTGGGAGGCAGTAGGGCACATGGTGTCTCCTTTTGACCTTTCCCCAACAATCTGATTGGTGGTGGCTTGTTAGTTGCTGTATTCCTTACTAGGACCTCCTCTCATAAGATAGTTCATGCAAATGGTTACTATGGTGCCTGGCCAGGGTGGGCAGTTTCAGTCAGTGTGTTTCCCCTTATAGTGCCATGTCCAGTTCTAACTGTTGCTTCTTGACCCACATACAGATTTCTCAGGAGACAGGTGAGGTGGTCTGGCATTCCACCTATTCCAATGGAAACCACACCTTTCTCATTTAAGGCAAACCTCTCCACTTGTGTCCTGAGCTCCTTCCTCCCCTTCTTGTTGTTGTTTAGTCACCCAGTTGTGTTGGACACTTTGTCACCCCATGGGGAACATTGCATTAAATGCCCATATTTCTTGAGGTTCTGCCCTAAATGACCTTTTCTATGTATTCTCCATGGAGAAACACATCAGTAGCAAATGGTCTCATTTTCCACATTGTTCAGACACCAATTCTCTGACACCAACTAGATGTTCTGCAATTTATTTCAATTCTGACCCTAATTACTTGGACTTAGTACAGACCCCATAAGTTAAAAGCAAAGTCATTGACAGATTGCCTCCACTTCAGATACCAACCTCAAGTCTCAGGGACCACCCACACTTCAGAATGGCTATAAATTTAGGGATTCCCATGATCCCTCATATTCAATAGTTAACTGAAACAAATCACATTACCCACTGAAAGTGCTATTCTTATGATACAGTTTTATTATTAAGCATAAAACTCAACAATAGCCAAGAGATGTATAAGGGAAGATCTGAGAAGGGGTTAGGGACACAGCTTCTATGGCCCCTCCTCATGGAATTCCAGGTACATCAATCTCCCATCATAGCAATGTGTTCACCAATCAGGAAGCTCCCTAGATCTCCCAGGTGGTGCTAGTGGTAAAGAACTCACCTACCAATGCAGGAGATGTTAGAGACACAAGTTCAATCCCTAGGTTGGGAAGATCCTCTGGAGTAGGAAATGGCAACCTATTCTCATATTCTTGCCTAGAGAATCCCATGGACAGAGAAGCCTGGCTGGCTACAGTGCATGGGGTCACAAAGAGTCAGAGGCGACTGAGCGACTAACACTATGTCACTAAGAGTCATTTCACTAGCATAACAAAGATGTTTCTGTCACTCAAGTAATTCCAAGGGTTTTTTTAGAATTAATTTTTATTGGATTATAGTTGATTTACAATATTGTGTTTCTGCTATACAGCAGAATGAGTCAGTTATACATATACCCACTCTTTTAAATTCTATTTCCATGTAAGTCATCACAGAATACTGAGTAGAGTTCTCTGTGCTGTAGAGTAGGTCCTTATTATTAGTTATCTGTTTTATATATAGTAGTGTGTATATGTCAATCCCAATCTCACAATTTATCCCTTTGTGTAAGGAACTGGGAACAAAGACCAGATATATTTTTTATTATATCAGACACATATATACACATGAATCACAAATTTATTAGCTCTTATCTCTTCTCTGAAATTGAGACTCTCAGACCCATTTACAGCCTGGGTGTCGTTTTTAGAGAAGCCACGTTTCCTCTAATCTGTCAATATCTAAAAAGAGACTCCAATCCCCATCCCACCACCCTGTCCAACAGATATACTTTTTCTCCTATATTTCCTCTTACTAAATATTGTATCACCATCCACCCAGCTGCCCAAACCTGAAACCTATGTTTTACCCTTAATTTTCTAGCTCACATTCTATAGTGTTGCCTCATTTTTGAATGTTAATTCTCCATATCCCTTTCCCTTCCTACTTATCATTTAGATCTCAGCTTAAAAGTCACGGTGCCCAGGAAGCCTTTGCTGATCTCCTGAGACTGATTAGGTGCTCCTGATTAGGTGCTCCCACACTTACATAGCCTTGCCATTTTTCACTCAGTGTAATAACTTCCTATTTGTCTTTCTTGTCCAGTAGCTTGGTGATGGCAGTAATGGTGTCTGTCTTATTCAATTTTGCACCCTTGTACCTGGCACATAATTAACATTCAATAAATATATACTGAATGAATGAGTGAAACAATCCAAAATTGGAACATTTAAAAATAAGGTTTCTATATAATTATTTTTTATACTAGTGATTACCCACTTTGCTATAGGTGATGCTGGTTTAATCCTATTTTGAGAATTAAATAATTTATGTATTTAATAATTTTGAATTAGTCCGTTGATGGTTTAGTTGCTAAGTCGTGTTGGACTCTTGCAACCCCATAGGCTAGCCAGCCAGGCTACTCTTTTCATGGGATTTCCCAGGCAAGATTACTGGAATGGGTTGCCATTACCTTCTCCAGGAGATCTTCCCTGGATTGAACCTGTATTTCCTGTAGAAACCATATGGACCTAACAGAAGCAAAGATATTAAGAAGAGGTGGCAAGAATACACAGAAGAACTATACACAAGAGATCTTCATGACCCAGATAACCATGATGATATAATCACTCACCTAGAGCCAGACATCTTGAAACGCAAAGTCAAGTGGGCCTTAGGAAGCATGACTATGAACAAAGCTAATGGAGATGATGGAATTCCAGTTGAGCTATTTCAAATCCTAAAAGATGATGCTGTGAAAGTGCTGCACTCAATATGACAGCAAATTTGGAAAACTTAACAGTGGCCACAGGACTGGAAAAGGTCCGTTTTTATTCCAATCCCAAAAGAATGCTCAAACTACCACACAGTTGCACTCATCTTGCACACTAGCAAAGTACTGCTCAAAATTCTCCAAGCCAGGCTTCAGCAATACATGAACCATGAACTTCCAGATGTTTAAGCTGTATTTAGGAAAGGCAGAGGAACCAGAGATCAAATTGCCAACATCCACTGGATCATTGAAAAAGCAAGAGAATTCCAGAAAAACATCTACTTCTGTTTTATTGACTATGCCAAAGCCTTTGACTCTGTGGTTCACAAGAAACTGTGGAAAATTCTTAAAGAGATGGGAATACCAGACCACCTGACCTGCCTCCTGAGAAATCTATATGCAGGTCAAGAAGCAACAGTTAAAACCAGACATGGAACAACAGACTGGTTCCAAATTGGGAAAGGAGTACGTCAAGGCTATATATTGTCACCCTGCTTATTTAACTTCTATGCAGAGTACATCATGCAAAATGCCAGGCTGGATGAAGCACAAGCTGGAATCAATATTGCCGGAAGAAATATCAATAACCTCAGGTATGCAGATGACACCACTCTTATGGCAGAAAGCAAAGAAGAACTAAAGAGCCTCTTGATGAAAGTGAAAGAGGAGAATGAAAAAGAATGGCTCAACATTCAGAAAACTAAGATCATGGCATCCAGTCCCATCACTTCATGGCAAATAGATGGGGAAACAATGCAAACAGTGAGAGACTTTATTTTCTTGGGCTCCAAAATCACTGCAGATGGTGACTGCAACCATGAAATTAAAAGATGCTTGCTCCTTCAAGGAAAAGCTATGACCAACCTAGAGAGCATATTAAAAAGCAGAGACATTACTTTGTCAACAAAAGTCTGTCTAGCCAAAGCTATGGTTTTTCTGGTGGTCGTGTATAGATGTGAGAATTGGACTATAAAGAAAGCTGAGCACCAAAGAAATGATGCTTTTTACCTGTGGTGTTGGAGAAGACTCTTCAGAGTCCCTTGGACTGCAAGGGGATCCAACCAGTCCATCCTAAAGGAAATCAGTCCTGAATATTCATTGGAAGGACTGATGCTGAAGCTGAAACTCCAGTACTTTGGCCACCTTATGCGAAGAACTGACTCATTGGAAAAGACCCTGATGCTGGGAAAGATTGAGGGCAGGAGGAAAAGGGGACGACAGAGGATGAGATGGTTAGATGGCATTATTGTCTCGATGGACATGAGTTTGAGTAAGCTCTGGGAGTTGGTGATGAACAGGGAAGCCTGACATGCTGCAGACCATAGGTTCACAAAGAGTCGACAAGACTGAGCTACTGAACTGAACTGAAATGAACAGTGCTTGTCTCAGGATTTTGAAGAGTTAGTGAAATAATCTTGTGAGGCTTAACACAGTGTCTTGCAGACAATAAACAGTCAATAAATAATAGAAATTATTATAGGGAGAATTTTGTTAGTGCAATTTTTTCTTAGGAAAGCAGCTGTTCATTATAGAAAGACAGGCTGTGTCATGGCATTTACTTTGACCTTTTTACTATTAGGAAAAAAATACCTCAAGACCCAAATCATGATTAATTTATATACTGTGTTTATGAACAGCTAAGCTTTCTCCACTTTGGTTCTCTGAAAGGAATAAGGGTCAATGACAAGGAAAATTTGGATTCACCACAAAATGAACACTTCTGAAACCTTCATTTAGTTAAGATCAAAATAGACTGAGCTCTCTGGTAATGAATTGTGGGCATGCTTCCAGACAAACATGGAGTAAACTTGGATCCTTCCACACATACCACACTGGAGTGACAGCAATTGTGCTTTGGAGTGGCCAGGGTGAAATGTTTCTTCAGTGAATTGCCAGGAAGATGATAAGAACATTCCAACAGCTAATGTGTCACCCAAATGGCAGGTCACTTAATTCTCAGGTCTACTTTTTTCCTGACTGCAGAAAACACCAGGGTGGACAGCCTTAGGTTTATGTAAAATATGGTTGCCAGGGAAAGTTAATTCTCTTCAGAAACTGCAAGTTGATAATGGTTCAGATTTACAAGAGAAAATTTGTTATAAGACATATTTGACTGTTTATCTTGAAAGATCTTGCAGTGTGTGTGTGTGTGTGTGTGTGTGCATGCACATTGCTAGTACCTCTTGTTTGAAATGATCTAGCAGTTGTAACTTACAAATGAGATGAACCAGCCATTTGAAATATGTCTCAAATTTTTTCCTGGAGAGATAGAATATTTTCCCCACCACCCGGGCATTCTGTTTCGAAGCCCATTTACTTTCTCCTAGCCACTTTAGAGGAGAAGGAAATGGTAACCCACTCCAGTATTCTTGCCTGGAGAATCCCATGGACAGAGGAGCCTGGTGGTCTGCTGTCCATGGGGTTGCACAGAGTCGGACACGACTGAAGTGGGTTAGCAGCAGCAGCAGCAGTAGCCACTTCAGAATACACTGAACTCAAAAATAAAGCTAGAGAAACTTACAAGTTTATAATACAGAGCTTGGGACTTTCTCCATTTTGAAAAAAAAATACACACACACATAGTCACACAGAAAAGAAACAGTTAATTTAATGTGTTGTCCTAGAGCAAAGATCAGTATGACTCACATGAAAAATTAACAAAGGATCAAAGTAAAAATCCACTTTATTTTTCATTTTTTCACTGCATTTTTTTAATGAAAATATAAGGCATTTCACCTCTCCGAGAAAAAAAGAATAAGATATACATATATATATATAAATAAAATTTTAAAAATACATATAGCACACCTTATGGAAGAGAAGTGGGAGAGTTAGGAATAAAAGAAAAAGAAAGATAAAGGTGAAGAAAGAGGTGTAGGGAGAAAGAGTAAAAGTGAAAAATAGGATGGTTATAGATGACACAAATGCATAAAAGTAATACCAGGCATTTTCAGAGCGTAGGATTACTCTCTTTTAAGGCAGTTGTCAAAATTTCTAACTCTGAACCCCAATTAGGACATTTAGTTTGGGGCTTATGCTCTGTGACCTGATGAAATTTAGTAAATGGTCAGACCCAGCTCATGGTCCAGGGGTTCTCCTGCTCTGCGATAGAATCTGATGGAGATGGGTGGTGTTCTTTTGAATTGAGTAGGGCCAATGATAGTTTGGATCCCTCTTTAAGGAGACAGTACTGAATGGCAGATGAAATTAATTATTCTTTATATATAACCATTCTGTTTCATTTGTTCCAGTAAGCAAGAATTTCTTTAAAAAGAAAATAAACATAAAATAAAAGCATCTCACACATACATACACCTAGAGAGGCAATCAATTGGAGAAGAATTCATGAAAGGGACTAAGAAGGAGTGTTGAGGGTAGAGGCAAGAGGAAATCCAGAAACTGTGGTGTCCCAGATGCCAAGGGAATAGTTGACCTACATCACCTGAACTTCTACTTAGTTTTTTCCAGCAGTTTTACTGAGGTATAATTTATACATAGTAAAATGCACACATCTTGAGCATACAGCTCCATGTCTTTATCAAGTATATAAGGTATTAGTAACTCACTCCCTTTGCTGAATAGTAGTCCATTGTATGAATATACAACATTATTTGCTCTCCTGTTAAAGGACATTTGGGGATGTGAGGAATAAATGCATTGTGAACATTCTTTTATGTGTCTTTTTAATCCACTGTTTCTCTTTGGTGCAGACTGAGAGTATAATTGTTAAGTCATAGAGTGAGTATCTGTTTAACCTGATTAGAAACTGACAGTTTTCCAAAGTGTTGTGTTAGTTTATGCTCCCATGAGCAATTTGTGAGCATTCCAGTTGCTCCATGTCCTTGCCAGCACTTGGTACCTTAGTCTTTTTAAGATTAGTCTTTCTAGTGCCTATGTTCTCATGTTGGTTGCAATTTTCATTTCCATGATGGCTGATATCTCTGATTACCCCTTCATATGCTTATTGACCATTCACATATTTTCTTTTGTGAAATGCCTGCTATGTTTTTTTTCCTGTTTTAAAATTCTGTGTTTTTATTTTTAAATTATTCATTTGTTGAAATGTTTACTACATTTATGTTTAATCCAGTTACCAATAATTTACTCTTCTCCTACTTGTCCATCCACTTTTCCTGGCTTATTTGGGATTGGTCAAGTATTTTATATTTTTACATTTCACCTTCTCTAGGGACTTTTGCCTATATGTCTTTGTGTTACTTTTAGAAATTATTTATCTAGTGAGTATAATGTTCAACACCACAATCCACCTTAAATTATTAGTATACAAATCTATAAACAATGTTTTGCTATAATTTAGTCTCTCAGTTGTGTCCAACTCTTTGTGACCCCACGAATTGCAGAATGCCAGGCTTCCCTGTCCTTCACCATCTCCTGGAGCATGCTCAAACTCATGTCCATTGAGTCAGTGATGCTACCCAACCAGCTCGTAATCTGTAGTCCCCTTCTCTTGCCTTCAGTCTTTCCCAGCATCAGGGTCTTTTCTAATGAGTCAGTTCTTCACATTAGGTTACCAGAGTATTGGAGCTTCAGCTTCAGCATCAGTCCCTCCAATGAACATTCAGAGTTGATCTCCTTTAGGATTTACTGGTTTGATCTCCTTGCTATACAAGGGACTCTTCAAGAGTCTTCTCTGGCACCACAGTTCAAAAGAATCAGTTCTTCGGTGCTCAACCTTCTTTATGGTCCAACTCTCACATCCATACATGACTCCTGGAAAAACCATAGCTTTGACTATACGGACCTTTGTTGGCAAAGTGATGTCTCTGCTTTTGAATATGCTACCTATGTTGGTCATAGCTTTTCTTCCAGGGAGCCGGCATCTTTTAATTTCATGGTTGCAGTCACCATCTGCAGTGATTTTGGGGACAAAGAATGGTAAACAATGTTAGAACTTTACAAAAGTATGATTCTATTTATCCCTTTCTGCCTTTAGCTTAGTCACTCTGTTGTGTCTGACTCTTTGCGACAGCATTGTCCATGGCGATTCTCCAGGCAAGAATACTGGAGTGGGTTGCCATGTTCTCATCCGGGGATCTTCTCAACCCAGGGATTGAACCCAGGTCTCCTGCTTTTCAGGCCCATTCTTTACCGTCTGAGCCACCAGGGAAGCCTGTTAGTCATGTAATTTACTTCAAATATATTATAAACCTGAGGCTGTATTATTATACATGCTTTAAACAAATAGTCTTATAAAGAAAAATTTTTAAATCTTCCTTTATATTTATTCACATACTTATCCTTTTAAGTGCTTCTCATTTCTCCCTGCAGCTGTGGACTTGATCGGGATCATTCCTCCTTCAGCCTGAAGAATTTTTCTAGCTCTTCGTACTGCAGGTCTGCTGATCATAAATTCTATGTTTTTAATTGCCTGAAAATATTTGAATTGCCTTCATTTTTGAAGGATTTTTTCACTGAGTAGAACATTTTAGATTCACAGTTTTCTTTTTCTTTCAATACATTCAAGATGTTGTTCTAATATTTCCAATGACAAATCAGCTGTAATTGATGTCGATATTCCAGTAATGATTATTTCCTTCTCATTGATTTTAAGATTTCCTATTTATCTTAGCTCTTTAGCTGTATGGCTATTATGTACCTTGGTGTGATTTTTCTTTATATTTATTCTGTTTTGTGTTTGCCATGGTTTTAAAATGTATGGGTTGAAGTATTTCATCTGTTTTGGAAATTTTGGGGGTAGCATCAATTCAGGTATTTTTTCTTCTCTGTTCTCTGTCTTTACTCTTGAGATTCCAATTACATTTATGTTACTTGAATTGATATTGTTCCATGGGTCTTTGATATTGTTATTTTTTCACTTTTTTTTTTCTCTTTACTTTAGTTGTATAATCTCTGGTGACTTACCTCCAGATCACTAATCCTCTGTTCTACCCTGTGCAGTCTGCTGTGAAGCCCATCTGACAATTTCCTTTTCCTAAGATACAGTATATTTTAGTTATAGAATTTCTATTTGGTTCTTTTATAGAGTTTTCATTTATTTGATGGCATTCTCAATCTCTCACCCCATTGACTCATTCTTTTCCTCTGAACTCTTTAACATATGTATGGTAATTATAAGTCCTTCTCTGAAAATGTCATCATATGACTCATGTGTGGGTTTTAGTCTATTGATATGTTTTTATGTCTTTTGACTATGGGTCCCTTTTTCCTGCCTCTTCTTATGTCATAGTTTTTTTATTGTATACCAGATATAGTAAATAAAGGACCAGGAGAGACTGAAGTAGATGATCATTTTCTCCAAAAAAGGCTGACCCTTCTGTCTCACATGCAGCTATTATTAGGGGCTGAGCTCATCAATCTAATTAGCAGTGAGCTGAAATAGGGCCAGTAGAGTTAGTTTTAGTTCACCTTTGATTTAAAAGCCTTGAGGGAGATCAGCACCCCCAATTCCAGCAGGGTTTGGAGATGTGAACACTGTTAAGACCTCTCTCTGCTTCCCTCACCTTTTTCTAGGCTTTCTGGTGATTCTACTTATTGAATATAATTTCCATGGGAGAAACTGGGTGGATGGGAAGAGCTAACTTTGAGTTTGGGACTCTTCCAGATTCCAGTGTGCCATGCCAGCCTATGCATAGCCTTGAAAAGTTTGGCTGATTTCTCCTTGTTCCCACAAAACTTCTCTGCCTATAGCAGTCCTGATTCTCCTTCAGACTCAGCAGCTCCCTAGAGATTGAAGTAGTCTCCAGTCTGTGTGCATCTAAAAAAAAATCTCCCTGTCTTCATTTCAGTTTATTTAGATTTTTAGTTTACAGGCTTTAAAAGCCTTAAAGAGAAGTGAGTTGTTTTTTTTTTAAACTCTACCTGGTTTTGTTGTTGTTTGGGAGTGATAATGTTTGATAAACCTAGTATGCTAACTGATAGTAGAATTCTTGAATTTGATTCTGTTAATTTAAATAGTAGATTCCTTTAACAACCCATTTTATTTTAAAAACAGTGATTAATGATTTATGAACTTATAATCCACTTGCAGACGATTTTTCCCAATTGTAGCCAGCTCACCTTCAATATTATACTTCCCTACCTACTTTAGAAGTTGACATAGAGATGATATGAAAGACCTATTTTATCGAAGGGAAATGAAGGGTAATTAATATTTGTGAAGTGCTAGCATATAGTGTGTCCCTCAAATCTCTGCTTGGCCCTTGACATACAACATTTTTTAAATGTAAAAATGTTTATTGGGCATTTACGCGGGGGTGGAGGAAACTGGAAGAGATGGTAGTTGCATGGGAATCACAGGATCAAGATCCCAGCCAGGGAACATAGATAGAGATGGGGAATAGGTTTTTCTGAGCAAGGAGGGAAGCCAAGTAGTTAGTATTGGACTTGGCAGTGCGTTTACTTGTTCCTGATTTAGTGTGTACCAGGAGCCAGGAAATGAGGCATCTGGACCCCACATGTATGCTATACACGCTGATGCTTGGTTCTTCGTTCAAAAATAGGACCCCGTAGGCGCCACCAGGGTGGGAATCTCAAACATAGGACAATCTCACAAATGTGGAATGCTTAGCGACCCTGAATTTCTCACTGCATTATGGACATTTCCCTTGTTTTCCCTGTTCTCTTTCCTGGGAAAGATTGTGTTTGTCATGGAAATAATGACACCACATGACCGTGCCCTAAGGTGAAGGGCTAACTTCAATGCTTTTAATGCAACTTGGGCACAACTGATGAAATTGCGGGTAAGCTACATTATTCTCTATGGGAAATGGTACATTCTGAATGGTGTTCTCCCAAAGTTACAGTGATGCCTGTTGAAAAGAAAATGAGCAGTTTCTTTCTGCTCTTGTCGCTTAGTCTGTATTTCCACTCTGTGCAATTTCACTTGCCATACATTTTCTCTCCTCTCCTATTCCTTTCCTTCTGACTTCCCAACGCTGCTCGCCCCCTTCTGTTCACTTTCTTTCTTCCTTTTTTTTTCCGGTTATCTCTTCTTTCTTTTCCCTCTTTCCCTGTAATTATAAGTCCTATTAATTTCACTAATATTCATTTCTAACTTGAGGTGATCAGAATTGTCTTATTATCTTCTTATGATTTTATATAGTGCACTTATATTTTTCAAAGCCCTTTCAGATATAATAGTAATAACTATGATGAAGATAGTTAATACTTGTATAATGCTTACTTTTGCCGTTTGCTTTGTTGTAAGTGCCTTACGTGTGTTAGCTCATTAAAGCCTAACAAATCCTTTTGAAACAGGTAGTATTTTTACCCTCATTTGGCAGGTGGGAAAACTAAGACACAGAGAAATAATTTCCTCATGCAGTTGACAAGTAGTAGAACTGATTTTCGGAGAAGGCGATGGCACCCCACTCCAGTACTCTTGCCTGGAGAATCCCATGGACAGAGGAGCCTGGTAGGCTGCAGTCCATGGGGTCGCGAAGTGTCGGACATGACTGAGCAAATTCACTTTCACTTTTCACTTTCATGCATTGGAGAAGGAAATGGCAACCCACTCCAGTGTTCTTGCCTGGAGAATCCCAGGGCAGGGGAGCCTGGTGGGCTGCCGTCTATGGGGTCACACGAGTCAAACACGACTGAATTGACTTAGCAGCAGCAGCAGCAGCAGCAGAACTGATTATAACTCAGGCAGTCTGGCTCCAGGGTACATGATTTTAAGCCCTGTTCTAAATCATCTCTCGTTTAAACTACCTTAAAATTCTTATCCTAAGCCCATAGGATTTTTAGGGAAGATGCTATTCTTCTTAATTTAGAGATGAAAAAACTGAGACTAGAACTGACCACATCACTCTGAAATGATGGACTTGAAGTAACTTTTTGAGAATAGGTCTTCAGCCTTGGGGTTGGGAGAGTGTGTGTGTGTGAGAGAGACCCTAGGCCATTAGTTGTTTAGGAAAGATCCCTCCCATATATCTTTATTTCAGGCCAAATGTAGTAGGTTGGGATATTTTGGGCTGAAAATAATAGAAAACTAACAACTAAAATCATAGTTAACTTTATTTCTCACAGATAAAAAGGTAGAAGTCACAGGGAGGATTGGTAAGGCAACAAGACCATTAGAAGCTAGGCCTTTCCATTCTGCCATCCTCAGCATTTTAGTTTTCCTGCCATCATACTGGAGGCCTCATGATTACAAGATGGCTGCCTCAGCTACAAGCATCACATTTACTTCCAACCACATAGAAAGACAGAAACAAAAGCAGCCAAAATGTTGAGGAAATTGCCTTATGTGTGTCTCTCTTATCAGGGAGGAAAGTATTTGTCAGCATACTTCCCCTTCCATATCATAGATGGGTATTCCATCAAGTGGCCACCTATGACCACAAGGAGAAGCTGGAGAGTATCTGATAAAAAGAGGCTGCCTTTGTCATGATTGAATTAGCAGAAGCAATCATGATTCACTTCTCATGGCTGTGTACTTGGCAACCGAAACAAAATCAGGATTCAGTTAGTGCTGTATTGTATACATGGTAATTTACTTTAAAGTACTTCAGTATAAGTGGTGTGATGTGTATGTGTGCAAGTTAATATTAATCAACACTCTGGGAATGAGTGGTTAATTAGTATATGAAGAGTCCTTGTCTGAATGATTACCTTTGGGTTAGTTAATTAGCATAAGAAATGTTAGGAATAATTTTTTGTTGGTGAAATGAGTTGTGTTTAAATCAGTTAGGAGCTGGGTAGCAAGACCCACATGAATAAGGTAGAAGAAATGAACATGCTCAGTTGTCAATACCAAAGATAGAAGTTCTGGAGCCCCTTGGCCTGCATCCTCCCATGGAGGAGCCCCTCTCCTGGTGATGAGGTTTCTGATTATTCTTTAAGGCCATCTGTTTCTGAGGGAGCTGTTCCTGCAAAGGGCTTGCCAGGGAACCTAAACGCATAGAGAGGAGTAGTCTCTCCTTAGACGCAGAGTGGTTGTTTGCCTGCTTGCTGGTAGATGTCTGTATGCATATTGATTATGCCTGAGACTTCTTTTTACTTGATGATACCACCATAGAACAAGATTGCAGGAATAGGACCGTTTCACCTTCTCTGGCCTCTAACCACCAGAGGCTCACCAACGCACACTAAAAAGAATGTGGTATTTGCCAAACAAATTGTCTTATGTCTGTTCACTCAAGTCAGCCAAAGGGAAAAAGGGAGATGGTTGTTGATGAGACCACCAGTCCAATATGTCACATAACAAGGTTTTAAACTGAGATCATTTCAGTGGGAGGAGCAAATACAAGAGAAATGAAATTTCAAAATGAAATGAAAATACAAAGTGTTGAAAATACAACATTAAAAAAATAACCAATTTGGGGGCACTGAATGATTAGGAGTAGATTTGGAAGAAACATGTGTGACAAACAATTTTTGTATTGATCTGATGCTATTTGGCAAGTCCCAACTTCCAGAGGGAGATGTGGGGGATGGTTTACCCCTTACTACAAGTGTAAGGAGAAAGCTTTGTCAGAAGAGCTTGGCATACTGATATATGTCCCTTGGACATGAGATAGGCATGGCAGATTAATGTTTGGTACACACTTAAGAAATCTAAAGAATTTCTAGGTGGAGATGTCAAGGCAGAAGGAAATGGAGTTTGCTACTGTATTGGGAGTAACTTCTCTCTCCACCACTGGCAGGTGACAGATACATGGATACCGGGGACCAGATATAGAATCTATGGTAGGGATCTTTGCATGGGGATATTAATAAAGGAATCTTGCCCCAAAGAGCTACTTCCAGAAAGCAAGTTACCCAAACAGAGAGCCTGTATAATGTGGCCCTTTCAGAAAATAAACTGAAGCTAAGGAGGGCTGTGGAGAACATTCACACAAAGGAGGGATTTTGCCTGGATCATGGGAATAGCTGACAGAAGGACTCAACTGGAGAGCTCTTGAAGACCCCCTAAAGTGCTCAGAAAATAAAGAACCAGTGTATACCTCTGCCAGGCCCAGAGATTTACCCAGAGTTATCAAAAAGTTACAGACACACAAAAGCCTTTGATTGTGTGAATCACAACAAACTATGAAAAATTCTTTAAGAGATGGGAATAACAAACCACCTTACCTGCCTCCTGAGAAATCTGTATGCAGGCCAAGAAGCAACAGTTAGAACAACAGAACTCATTCTAAATTGGGAAAAGAGTATGTCAAGGCTGTATACTGTCACCCCGCTTATTTAACTTCTATGCAGAGTACATCATGCGAATGTGCTGGGGATGGATGAAGCACAAGCTGGAATCAAGATTGCCAGGAGAACTATCAATACACTCAGATTTGCAGATGACACCACCCTTATGGCAGAAAGTGAAAAAGAACTAAAGAACCTCTTGATGAAACTGAAAGAGGAGAGTGAAAAAATTGGCTTAAAATGCAACATTCAGAAAACTAAGATCATGGCATCTGGTCCCGTCACTTCATGGCAAATGGATGGGGAAACAATGGAAATAGTGAGAGACTTTATTTTCTTGAGCTCCAAAATCACTGCAGATGGTAACTGCAGCCACAAAATTAAAAGACAGTTGCTCCTTGGAAGAAAAGCTATGACCAACCTAGACAGCATATTAAAAAGCAGAGACATTACTTTGCCAACAAAGGTCCATCTAGTCAAAGCTATGGTTTTTCCAGTAGTCATGTATGGATGTGAGAGTTGGACTATAAAGAAAGCTGAGTGCTGAAGAATTGATGCTTTTGAACTGTGGTGCTGGAGAAGACTCTTGAGAGACCCTTGGACGGCAAGAAGATCAAACCAGTCAATCCTAAAGGAAATCAGTCCTGAATATTCATTGGAAGGACTGAAGCTGAAGCTGAACTCCAATACTTTGGCCACCTCATGTGAAGAGTTGACTCATTGGAAAAGATCCTGATGCTGGGAAGGATTGGGGGCAGGAAGAGAAAGGGACGACAGAGGATGAGATGGCTGGATGGCATCACTGACTCGATGGACATGAGTTTGAGCAAGCTCCGGGAGTTGTTGATAGACAGGAAGGCCTGACATGCTGCAGTCCAAGGGGTCTCAAAGAGTCAGACACCACTGAGTGACTGAGCTGAACTGAAGTGACTTAATAAAAGCACGTATTTGTTATCTCATTTCTGAGGGACAGAAGTCCAGTCCAGGCCTAGCTGAGTGCCTCACAAGGCTTAAATTTAGTGTTGGCAGGAACTATGATCTCTTCTCAAGGTTCCACTGAGGAAAGCTTGGCTTTTAAGCTTATGCAGCTGTTGGCAGAATTCAGTTCCTTGTGTCCTGTTTAACCTAAGGGCCTCAGTTTCTTGCTGGCTGATAGATGAGAGCTACCCTCAGGTTCTACCAGAGTTTTTGCTTTTGTTTTTTTAATATAAGTCTTCCCTCAGTTCTTTGCTGCTTGAACCTTCAGATCATGGGCCTCTTGCTTCGTCAGTGCCTGCAGGACAAAGTCTGTTTTGCAAGATTGGCATTACAAGTTTTTGTAATGTAATTACAGGCTTGACATCCCATTACCTTCATCATCAGTTCTGTTGGTTGGAAGCAGGTCACTGGAGAGATTATACAGGGGCATGAATACCAGAAGTCATGGATAGTTGAGGGAACATCTTGGAGTGGGTCCACTACAGCTTCTAATGTCTCTACCTTGTGCAGCTCTAGCTTGGAAGATGGGGATGGGAAAATTGGCTAAAACACCTTTAAGGTGGAAATGCCTATTAGACAAATAAACTGTGCAGTTGTTGAGGCCAAACAGCTCATGCAATATAACCTCAGTGGATTATTATCATAGAAAGTGTCTGTCCCTTCTCTCAGTTTACCCAAATGTCCTGCCATTTTGGAGCATCCCAAGGCTTGGAAGAGGATGAGTATGAGCTCCAGTCAAGGCAAGGACTGAGGGGATAAGAAAAACCTTCCCAATATTCTGACTTGTATGAAGCACGTACTAAATGTCAGGCTTGTGCTATCTACTTTATATGCATAGTTATTACAACCTATGAGGGAGGTACTCTTTTTAGTCCCATTTTACAAATGGAAAAAAAACAGAGGCTTAGAAGGTCTAAGTAACTTGCCTGGGTTAAGTGATGGGGCCAGGACTTGAAATGTTGTCAGTCTATTGCCAAGCCTGCTCGTACCACAGCCTTAAAGCAAATGTAGGCACCTAGGCAAGTGGAGGCAGCATGCAAACAACACTTCATTTAGAATCAGGAGATCTGGGTTCAAGTGTAGCTCAGTCCCTTATAATCTGTGTGATTTGGAGCTGCTCACCAGGCCTCTTTGGGTCTCTCTCTCTCTCTCTTTTTCCAGGCTGTATAAAGGGAATTGTAAACAATTTCATTATCCATATACCAAAAATGAATCTTGACCTTACCTTACACTACGCACAAAAATTAGCTTAAAATGGATCAAAGTCCTAAATATAATAAATAAAACTATAAAACCCAAGTTAGACAAAGATTTCTTAGATGAGCTATCAAAAGAAAATCTATAAAAAAATTGATAGATTGGACTTCATAAAAATTAGGAACCTTTGCTTTTAGAGAGACACTACCAAGAAAACAAAAAATAAGTCTTAATATGGGGAAAATATTTACAAAATACATTATGCCTGATAAAAGACCTGAATTTAGACAATGAAATAATTTCTTATAGTTTAGTGATAAAACAAACAACCTAATAAAAAATAGCAAAAGATTTGAATGGACACATAACCAAAAAAGATATTGAAATAACAAGTAAACACATGAAAATATGCTTAACATCATTAGACATTAGGGAAATGCAATTAAAGCTGCAGCGAGATATCACAAGTTCACTGCGCCATATATTATTTTTTTTAATCTTTGCAAAAACCATTTAAGTGGGAATCTTATTATTTCCATTTTGTAAATAAGAATACTTACTTGTTTTAAGTGAAGATTCAAGGTCACATAGCTAAGATGTGGGGCAACAGGCTTAATACTCAGTATTCTGCTTCCACATTGCTGCCCAAGTGCTATCATGACTCTATTACTCCACTCCATTGTCAGTTCCAAGAGGGCAAAGACCCTGTCTGTCTTGTGCACTGCTGGAGCTCCAGCTCCTTGCATGTAGTAGGCACTCAGTGTTGCTCATTGAATGAAAGCCATTCAGTGCATGGTGGGGCTCAGCCAGCACTTTTTCCTGCCATTAAAGAATCTTTGTGAATGGGCACGTTATACCCACTATGGTCTGGGATGCCCTTTTTTGGTACTTTTTATTTGGTCTCAAAAAACTCTACACCTAGTCTTGGGTGGGTCCTCTCTACCATCCTCTTATCCTTTTCTCCCTTTCTCTTCCCCTTCATTCATATTCTCTTTCTTCTTTTCCTTTTCTCACGGTATAACGTGACTTTACCTCACTCTGTCCATTCGGAGAGGATACATGGTGTTTCTTACCTCCAGGACCAGATGTGGGGTTCCCTGGAACAGCACCATCGGATAATAAATGTGCCGACCCTTAAGGCTGCCTAGCCTGCCCCGAGGATCTTTCCTGCCTATGGCAAGCCTTTGTGGGCCTTCACTGCCCTGAATTATAAGGGAGGCTGAATGGCCTATCCCTTCTGATCCAAGGTTTGTCAGCTTCAAGTCTATCCAATGAGGACCATAAAAATGTTCCTTTCTAGGAGAGAGCACAGAAGGGTCTAAGAATAGCTGTTGTTGGGGAAGGAGGCAGCAGGATCCAGGTCAGGCAGGACTAGGCCACGTGAAGCTAGCTGGGACCTGCCTTTCTCTGGCTGGGTTTAGGAGAGACAGGAAACTAAGTTTGCTTCCTCTCCTGCTGAGTAGGGAGGATGGGGGTTAAGCTGGATTTACTTTCAACTCTTGAATCCACATTGAGGCTGCCTTGTCTGCCAGGCCATATGGTTTACAGAGAGACAGCTGTGGACTGGGTTTTGGCAGATGGAGGGAGCAATGCTGAAAATGACGGAGTCTAGCAACTGAGGAGGCAAGGGGGCTGTCAGGCGAGAATCTGGGGAGGAGGCTGGGAGCAAGAGGAAAACCTACGAGAAAGCCAGGAAGAGAAAGTTAAAGGAAGCATTTTCCGATAAATTTGGTAAAGAAAGGGGAAAAGTATTATTTGTCTTAGAGAGGAAAGCATCAAGGAGCCCTGCATAAGGATACTTGCATGGCTACACAAAAATTCCCAAGTTGGTTTTTTTCTTTTGCTACATTTGTGTGCTACTTATACTATATTTCAGGCTTCCCTGGCAGTTCAGATGGTAAAGAATCTGCCTGCAGTGCAGGAGATCTGGATTCAGTCCTTGGGTTGGGAAGATCCCCTGGAGAAGGGAATGGCAACCCTCTCCAGTATTCTCGCCTGGAGAATTCCATGGACAGAGGAGCCTGGCAGGCTACAGTCCATGGGGTCTCAGAGTCAGACACAACTGAGCGACTTTCAGTTTACTTATGCTATATTTCATTAATATTTGTCTTTATGCTGACTCCTGAAAACTTCAAGTTTATTTAAAAAGGAAAATGTTATCACTGCTGCATGTGGATAGTTTGTTATGATTGGACGGTGATCATAATCATAAGGAAAAGGAAAACAGTATGGCGATATTAAATTCTAACTAGATACTATTGCCTCCTAAAAACTTGGACTTGGACTTCTTATTCCTTAAAAAAATAATAAAAGAAAGGATGGGGTTTAGAATATTAAAGACATGATAGCATCAAACTAGGACTTCTTTGATATGATCAGAAAGTTTCAAAAAGGAATGGTTTTTCTCACTGTGTTAATCAGTGTTGTTTAATGCAGCAGTATATCAGTGATTCATGTTTAACTAGAACATTTTAGAAAACTACAAGGGAGGGGGCAGATCCAACAGGGCCCTAGGAATTAGGAGATCAGGCTTCCATTTCTAGCTCTGTCACCATCATTTTAGACATACTTCTTTACTATGGGTCTCCATTTTCTCATCTATTGGGAGGAATAGAGTTGAACCGTGCCCCCTACCAAAAGCAAATTTGTTTCAGCATTTGGAATTACATACTGAAAATGATTCTGAAGCTGTACCTAAGCTTTGTGTGGGAAAGAATGCCATAATAGATTAATGATGTCTGCATAGGTGCAGAGCTGACAGTGAGGAGATGCATGTTGGCTATCTGCTAGTCTTAGGTTAGAAAATCTGTAGGATACACTCTGATTCTGATAGCCTGTGGTTGCATGATTTATATAATCAACCAGGAATATACTTGGCTTACTTATTTGCTCATGGCTGATGACAAAAGTATGAAATGACAATTTTTTACATGATAGGCAAACAGTTCAGTTCAGTCTAACACTCATTGAGCACCTATATTATGCCAGACCCTGAGTGGAGGCTTAAAGATGAATAATAAGATTTGGTTCCTATCCTGGAAGAGCTCATAGTCCTACATAGGATGAGGAGAGTTGGTGGCAAACGCATAAACAGATTTCACATAGGTTTCAACATGATGTAGTAAGTACTAGGTTAGAGGTACACTGGGGATGCCGGGGCAGCTCAGACCACTCAAACAAAAATTTCCTAAAATCATATCCTGACCTGAGGAGTGATGAAGTCAACACTCTTGCAGTTCTCAGGGGTTCTTGGAATCTGACTGTTATAAGTGAAATAAGTAAGTATTGGTCGTTCAGTCGTGACTGACTCTTTGCGACCCCATGGATTGTAGCCCCAGGCTCCTCTGTCCATGGAAGTCTCCAGGCAACAATACTTGAGTGGGTAGCTATTCCCTCTCCAGGGATCTTCCCAACCCTGGGATTGAATCCCCATCTCCTGCATTGCAGGTAGATTCTTTACTGTCTGAGCTACTGGAAATGGATAAGTGGAATTGTGTCTCTGGAAAAAAGGTATTTTGAAGTCTAACTACTGGTATTTGTGAACATGACCTTATTTGGAAATAGGGTCTTTGCAAATTGTTATGAGCTGAATTGTTGCCTTTCCTGCTTAAAAAATGAAAAAGATATGTTGGAGTCCAAACCCCCAGTATTTCAGAATGTGACTCTATTTGAAGATACGGTTTTCATAGAGGCTGCTGCTACTGCTGCTAAGTCGCTTCAGTCGTGTCCGACTCTGTGCGACCCCATAGACGGCAGCCCACCAGGCTCCGCCATCCCCGGGATTCTCCAGGCAAGAATACTGGAGTGGGTTGCCATTTCCTTCTCCAGTGCATGAAAGGGAAAGTGAAGCCACTCAGTCGTGTCTGACTCATAGAGGCAGTTAAGTTAAAATGACATTCTTGGTGTGGGTCTTGATCCAGTACAACCAATGTCCATATAAAAAGGGGAAATTTGGACACAGAGACAGACATGTGTAGAGGAAAGGTGGTGTAAAGAGTCACTGGGATAAGATGGCCATATAGAAGTCAAAGAGAGAGCTAGAATAGATCCTCCCCTGGTGGCCTTCAAAAGGAACCAACCCTGCCGATAGCTTGATTCTGGACTTCTAGTCTCCAAAACTGAAAAGCAGTGCGATTTTGTTATTTATGTCACTCAGTTTGTGATATTTTGTTGCTGCAGCCTTAGCAAACTGATACACTAAGACTGTACTCTTTGTATGAAAAGGAAATTTGGGAAACACACACAGGGAAGAACGCCACATGACAGTGGAGGCAGAGATCAGAGTGATGCATATACAAACCAAGTAATGCTGATGATTGCCAGTGACCACCAAAAGCTCGGAGACAGGCGTAGAACCAGTTGTCCTTCAGAGGCCTCCACAAGGAACCAACCTTGCCAACACCTTGACTTCACACTTCAAGCCTCAGAACTGTGAGAGAATAAAATTTGTTTTAAGCCATCCACTTTATGGTGATTTGTTATGGCAGTCCTAGGGACTAACACTGACCCTTTATCTTGCCCTCTCTTTCCACCCAATCCCACCTCTTATTCCTCCTCCTTTGGAAAAGGTACTTCCAACATAGAATATGCAGGCTACCAAGAGGAACACCATGTTTAGTAGGTGAAAATGGGAGGAAATTATACCTTTGAAATGTTGACCTTGATTTTACCCTGTATTTTCTATAACAACTACACCTTCTCCCCATGCTGCCCCCTAGCATTTGGACAGCTGGATGCCAGCTCTGATTGCTTCAGGGGAGTGCACTACTAAGTCTTGGTTTTGAGTTTACAGCGTGAAGCAGAGAAGGCTTACAATGGGAGGAAGAGAACAAAGCAGTGGTCTAGAGGGGCAAATAACCAAAGATAGATGAAAGCAGGGGCCTCTCAGTGGATCCCACCTGGGTACTGGGCTGTGGTGCTGTGGTGCTGAGGGTTCAGCTCCCTCAGCCCTATGAAGCTCAGACACAATCCAGCTGCGTTCAGCTCCCTCAACCCCAGAAGCCTAGACACAATCCAGGGGAGACCAAGGGAGGAGAGAGATGCAAGCTTGATTGATGCTGCTTCCACCACTAGCAGAATGAGATGTGTATTAGGAGCAGGACGAGAAGAGGAATCCAGAATACAAATGAAGTTCAGTTTAGAAAATCCGAAGTAGCTTTTTGCACACCCCAAGATTGAGCAGATATATATTCCCTGGTGGCTTAGATAGTAAAGAGTGCCAGCAATGCAGGAGACCTGGGTTCTATCCCTGGGTCGGAAAGATCTCCTGGAGAAGGGAATGACTACTCACACCAGTATTTTTGCCTAGAGAATTCCATGGACAGAGGAGCCTGGTAGGCTACGTCCATGGGGTCGCAAAGAGTTGGACCTGACTGAGCAGCTAATACACACACTCACATACATACCTGCCACAAGAAAGTGATTCTTTTATTTCCCACAAGGGGAAATAAGCTCAGACATGATTTGTGTATTTGAGCTTTTATTTATTATTATTATTTTTTAGTAAATGTAATTGAAGTATAACCTGTATCAAATCAAAGTGCACAGTTCAACTAATACTCACAAAGTAAACTCACCCATATTACCAGCACCCACACAACAGAACATGACTAGCACTGCAGAAACCTCCACATACTCCTAATCACACTAATCCACCCTAGAGGGTGAGCACTTTCCTGACTTCAGTCAATCATTTAGAATGTTTCCTTTTCTGCTCTTTTTTTTTCCCCCCTTTATGGCCTTGCAGCAGGGCTTATGGGATCTTAGTTCCCTTACCAAAGATTGAACCTGTGCCCTCAACAATGAAAGTCTGGTGTCCTAACCACTGGACCACCAGGGAATTCCCTAGGATGTTTTTAAACTTTATATAAATGGGATCAATCAAAAGGGTAGTCTTTTGTGTCTGACTTCTTTTGCTGGACATGTTTTTGAGATTCATCCATGGTGTCATATTTAGCTATAGTTCATTTCATTCTGTGATGATAAGATGTTTCTTATATGAATGTTCCAGGATCTGTGTATCCTAGAGCAGTCTAGACAGGCGTTTGGGCTGTTTTCAGTATTTATCTATTGCATATAGTGCTGCTATGAGCACTTATGTACATATCTTTTGGTGTACATAGGTGAGCGTTTCTGTTGGGATAATCTGAGGAGAGGAATTGCTGGGTCTAGAGTATGGATCAGTGTCAGCAGGCACTGCCAAACAGTTCTCCAGACAATTGTAGTAATACACAAGAGTGCCAGTCTCTCCACATCCTTCCTAACACTTGTGTTCTTTTTCATTTCAGTCATTCTATTAATAGTTTATGTTAGGATTTTAGTCACCTTGTTTCTCAGGTGAACACAAGTAGTGAGTTCTAACACACATTAGTGAGGCACTGATTCTAAGACTCTGCATGTCATTTCTTAGTCACTTCCTATTGTAGACAGCTCCATCCCCTTCTGTACTCCTTCTGCTAGGGAATTTGGAGACATAGAGACAACACTGTTTTCACTACCATGGGATATTAGAACTGAAGAGGTGTCTTTTAATATCTTCTGTCTCACTTCCTCATTATACAGATGAGAAAACTAACTGAGCAGGAGGAGATGAGTTTTCCAGAATCTTCCAGTCTGCTAATGCCTGAGGTAGGACTAGGGCTCAAGCCTCCTGATCCTGAATCCACTGGTTTATCTGCCTCCCTATGCTGTTTCTTCATTATAATTTCCAAATTTCACTACCAAACTTGGCAGTTGATGATATTCTTTGGAGAGAGTAATAGTCCATAGTCCATCAGACTATGTCTGGAGCCCATTCCTCTGGGTGGTAAGGACAGTCAGGGTGAAGGTTTCTAGATAGAATGGATGAGTTACATTCTTCAGCCTAGTCGTCTGCCCAGGGATTAAGATGAGATTGCATTTCAAAGCTTCTGGAAGCCTCTCTAACCCTCATTTCTCATCAACCTTGGCATCTGTCCTCAAACTCTGTGTCCTAGTTCGCAGACAGAGCCATGATATCAGTCAGGATGGAAGGTGGTGATGGTGTTTTCTCTTGCTGTTTCTCCACATCATGTGTCTTTTTATGTCAATAAACTAGTCACTTTTTCTTATGTGAGGGGAATACTAACACTTATTGAGTGCATGCCGATATATCAGGCATCACATCATTTAATTCTCACAACAGCCCTGTGAGGCCAGCAGTATTTTACCCCTATTTTACATATGAAGCATGGGGATTTTATAGCAATCAACTTGTCCAAAGACTCAGTGTGAAGTGATTGATACAGGACCTGGTTCCAGGAATTCAAGGCCACACTCTCAATCATGGCTCTGCAACCTCCATTGCTGCAAACCGTTACCATGGGAGTGAACAGGGAGAAAATGATGCTCAGGGCATGCCTTCTTTAATAAAACCATATAAAGGAAAATCTGAAGCTATAAAGCAGATGTATATCCTTGCAGAAGAAACACAGTGTTGTTTAAATCCAACTCTCCACCGGGAGCAGTTAAAGTGTTTTCACAGAATTTACTACTTGACATAGGGGCTTGGCAGAATCAGAGAGACGCAACTAACTTTTAGCCTCCAGTGATTGTTGGGAAATTAAGATAAAGCATCTCTTTACTGGAAGAGGGGCAGAGAGGCATTGTATAATTATAGATTTTGGAGCTGCTTCATAGTCAGAGACACCTCAGGATATAAAAGGTAATGGGGAAAGAGAATTGCATTACATAGGACAAATTCAGGAAGGCTTCCTTTACAAAAATGGGCGTATACCTGCCATTCTTCTCCTGAGACTAGTGAGGAGACTATGGCAGAAATATGGTTCTACAGAGAGAAGTCCAAAATACATCTTGTTCTGATAGTAGAGTAGAGAAATAGATCAACTTCCATTAATTAGGGAGAAGGATGTTTAGGAAGGAAAATTATCACCAACCTAGACAGCATATTAAAAAGCAGAGACATTACTTTGCCAACAAAGGTCCATCTAGTCAAGGCTATGGTTTTTCCAGTAGTCATGTATGGATGTGAGAATTGAACTGTAAAGAAAGCTGAGTGCCGAAGAATTGATGCTTTTGAACTGTGGTGTTGGAGAAGACTCTTGAGAGTCCCTTGGACTGCAAGGAGATCCAACCAGTCCATCCCAAAAGAGATCAGTCGTGGGTGTTCATTGGAAGGACTGATGTTGAAGCTCAAACTCCAATACTTTAGCCACCTGATGTGAAGAGCTGACTCATTGGAAAAGACCCTGATGCTGGGAAAGACTGAGGGCAGGAGGAGAAGGGGACAACAGAGGATGAGATGGTTGGATGGCATCACCGACTCAATGGACTTGAGTTTGAGTAATCTCCGGGAGTTGGTGATGGACAGGGAGGCCTGGCGTGCTGCAGTCCATGGGGTTGCAAAAAGTTGGACATGAATGAGTGACTGAACTGAACTGAACTGTTTAGGAAACAGGGTCAAAAACAAGAAAATTTACATGGAATTTTGCTGAGGGTAGAGTTCAGTGTTGGAAATTTTGATTTTAAACATTTAAAATCAGCTTCCCATAGCTTCCCTCATGTCACCACCCCCAGTCTTCTGCCTAAAACCTACCAATGTTCTCCTGCTGCACTTAAAATAAAACTCACTCCATTCCACAGCCTACAAGTTTGTATTTAAACTGGCTCCTGCCTGCCTTCCCAGCCTTTTCTCATTCCACTTTTCCCTTTATTTCACCAGCCATACTAGTGTAGTTTCTGTTCTCTGAACATGTTGCGCTCACACCTGACTCAGGTCCTTTGCATTCACTGGTTCCTCTATGTGGAATTCTCTTTCTTGGCTTTTGCATCACTGGATCCTTCTCATCTTTCAAATCTCAGCTCCTGTTCACCACCTTAGAGAATCTCACACTTATCAGGTGATCCTACTTCCTTCATAGAACTCACCAGAATCTCTAATTACCTTGCTGATGTGTCTCTTTGTTTATTGCCTGTCTTCATCCACTAGATTTCAAGCTCCAGATATGAAAAGAACTTTTTTTTCCTTTTTTTAAGATTGATGTCTGCAGCATTTAGAACAATGCTGGGGACTGCTGGGCATTAGACATAAACTTGCTGAGTGAATGAATAAACTGCTGGTAGAACTAGATATCTCACTAACCATGTAAAGAATATTCAGACTCCTAGTTCCTATTATAAACTCTAATTTTAAAAAAGAATGGAATAGGTCCTTTTTTGAAAACCAGCCCAAGCCTTCTCTAATTTTAAGAGTACCATATACATAGGTTCAACCCCTGGCTCAGGAAGATCCCTTGGAGTAGGAATGGCAACCCACTCCAGTATTCTTGCCTGGAAAATCCCTTGGACAGAGGAGCCTGGCAACTACAGTCCATAGGGTCTCAGAGTCAGACACAACTAAAGCGACTTAGCATGTCCCAGATATAAATCTATCAAATATAAAGATCTAACGCAGACAGTAAGATCATTTTCTTGAATGATAACATGAGGGACTTTGTGAACCCACTCCCCAGGAAAGCTGGTGAAATGTATTTAAAAATAACCATTTAAATCCTCTGGAAATGATCCGAAGTGTATGTAGTAAATGAAGAAACATATGTTCTAGAGAATCTACGAAAATTTTGTAAGAAAAGTGAGAATCTTTAGCTTTTTGGGAAAAAAAATCTCTCTATCCCCATTCTATGATTAGTGGGACTTCACTCTAACGGGTGCAGCCAAGAATGCAGGACTCCTTCTACCCCCATCTCCCAGTTGGAGGGCTTTTTTCCCAGGAGGGGCATTTCAGCATTTCCGTTGTGTCTCCAGTGACAAGTTGGTGAAGCTAAGTTCCAGAGCAGGAGACCTTCTTCTTCTGCCCCTTCCCCACTCATGGAATGAGGCTCTAGCTTGGACATGGTGTGCTTAGGATAGTGACATCCTGGTTGCCGTTACCCTGGCTCATGATTTTGGGGTTTCATGCCAAGAGAAGCAAACTGAGAAGGTCTCAGACTACTGTCCTAGCTATTGGACAGAAGTAGACACCAGCCCTCACCTCGGGCTATCTTATTTCCTCTCCAGAGAATTTAAATTGATTCTGAGAGGCACTAGTGAGTGTCTGGTGCTTATTTGAACTTGAGGCCTATAGAGTGGCCATCTTTGCCATGGCATGTGAAAAAAACCTGATCAAAGAAAGAGGATGAATCTATTGCAGATGGGTACAGACACAAGAGAAGGTGGCATTCTAGAGACAGGAACCCTGGAATCCAGTAGCTTTCCATTTGCTGGTTTCACTTGAACCCATGTACATTCCTCTTGCATTTTCTCAGAGTTTCATTCCTGCACTCCTATAATAAACTCCCTCTATTTTATTTTTGTCTGAGTGCGTTTCTGTATACTCGGTACCAAAAAATCTTGATTAAGCTACAGGTCAGGAAACATAGTCCAATTTTCTTAACCTTTAATATAATGTGCTTCCTTTCCCCCAAATATGAGAGTTTGGGAGAGAAAAGAAAAAATAGTATCAGAGAGAGTCTATGAAATGGACATTAGAAGGCACCTCTATCATCACATTTTCAACTACAAAGGGTAGCTGGAAAGGCCATCCCTGTTTTTAGATGATTACCCAGAAAGAGTGACTAATGCCTGGGGGGCTTGCTTTATACTCTAAACTGTATAATGCTACTGAATCTTGAGTTCCCCTCTGTAAATGAAAGGCATTAACAATCTCCTTCAGTTTCAACACATCAAAAGATTTCTTGTGGAGACAATTATTTGCTGAGGGGGCACATGACCTTGTTGGATCTGACATTTATTTTCTCTCCCTTTGAAAACAATTAAAATTACATGATTGATATTTTGCACTTGTAATTTTTTGCTTCTTGATGATTACCAGAAAAAATGATGATGATGACGATGATGATTAAATCTGGCTATTAGCTCGAAATAGACTTTGGAGTATTTTTTTTAAAGTTTTTTGGATGTGGACCATTTTTAAAGTCTTTATTTAATTTGTTACAATATTGTTTCTGTTTTATGTTTTGGGTTTTTGGGCATGAGGCATATGGGATCTTTGCTCCCTGACCAGGGATCAGACCTGAACTGCCTGCATTGGAAGGTGAAGTCTCAGCTACTGGACTGCCAGGGAAGTCCCTGGAGTCTTTTTTTTTAATAAAGAAAAAGAGACAAATAGAAAACTTCTCTGGCTGTACAACAGTCACAGGGATATGGCTGTGCAAATGTGAAGCATTCTTACCTGTGATGGGTGGAGAAACAAAGGAAACAGCAGCTACAGTTGCTGGTGTTAGCCTGGTCATCAAGTTTGAGATCGTGGCTGGCTCCGAGTTGGCTTAAAACAGATTCCATCAATGGTGTGTTTTCATATGCAGAGCCAGCCATTTCCTTATAGTACACCAACCCTCTGCTTGTTCCTTGACCTCCTCCCACAAATCTGGGACAATTTTCTAGAGAAAGAGATGTTGAATTCTCCCACCTATTTTGTCCTTGATACCCAGCATAAATGCCAAGTATAATAACATTTACATGATGGATTAAGGACCCTCTGAGATCATCACTGTGCTCCATGGCAGACAAGATTTGTAAAACCTTGACTACATTCTGGTCAGCAACTGGCTGTTTGTTCTTTTGCTTTACTTTTCAAAATGCCACCTCTTATTATTTGGGGCAGGGGATAGGGAGGACCTACTCACCTTCGTTTCCACATCTCAGAATAATTTTTTCTAATCTACTTTTTGTGGTGACCCTCAACTCCAAACACCTTTCTCGTTGGTGCTGATTGAATTCAAATTTTTAAAAATCCTGTTTTCTCACAGCCTTTATTTTGGGATGTACATCTTCATTGGTGCAGAGTGTACTAGGCTAGCCGTTGGTTTGGCAAGTCTTTGCTTTCTGCTTCCTAAACCTCAAGTGTCAGGATTAGATGTGGAATCCCATGGACAGAAGAGCCTGACGGGGTCATAAAAAAGGTGGACACAGCTTAGCGACAAACAGCAGCAACAAGTGTTTAAAACATTTTATTAACTTTGTGGTCAAACAGTAATTTCAGATTCAGAAAATTTTCTATTGGCATGAAAGGATTTTATACATTGATTAAAGTAAAAAACAAAGAATAGGAAAAAAATAAGATGATTTCTTGGATGTCAGGCCATAATCAGAGTGAGGATTTCTTTGATTCCAGAAAAATCCCATGCTAGCTTACTCACATTTTTTTCTTTCAGAAGTCTGTATTAGAATGTGGGAAAGCAGCAGGGGGGAGAAAAAAGTCTGTAATTTTAACGGAACTGCAGAGGCCACTTTGAAACATCGAACATTTTCATGAGAGCAAATATAATAGCTTCCACCTGATGTCACAGCCGCTTGTTCTCTTTAAGAACCCAAGGGTGAAGGTGAATTTTCATGACGTAAGGTATGACTGGGTCTTTCTGGACACTGAAGGGTGTCACTTGCAGGGTACTGTTGGCTCCCTGCTCTGTGACTCTTCTGTAAGTCTAGGTTTTGATTTCAGTGTTCCTACTCTAAAGCCATGGCCACTGCAGCTGGGCAGTGACTCAAGCAGATGGCTGACTGTGACAAGCCTCTTCTCATTGCTAATAAAAATACCAGAAGCTACACTGCATTGTGTACAAATATGTGAGACTATTGCAGATTCTTTGTATCTCTAGACTCTATTTTAAAAGTGTGTTGATCTTTTCCGTGCAGAACCCTCATGGAATGAGCAATCATACCAGGTGTGTGTTTGAAGCATCTATTGCAGTTTTTGAGATTCAAGATTTTAAAAAAAAAATCAGCTTTTTAAACAATATTCTTCCCCTCTAATCAATATTCTAAGGTTCTGACAGACTGCACATGATTTGTGGGTGGAGAGGAAGAGAAGAATTTCGATTTTTTTGTGCAGAAATCATCATAGGCACTCCCAAATTGAAAGGCTAACCCAGATTATATTGTCTCTCTCTTCCTTTAGAGATGCTGATAATGAACAAAACAATGAAAATATAGAATTGGGGGTGGGAGTGAACATAGAGGCAGAATCTAAATGCTGTGGAAACCATTACCTGGGTAATAAGTTAGGTAGAGAGTTGATTTTGAACTTTGCTTAGTACAGTGCATCAGGTCACAAAAATTTCAACATTAGAATCACCTGGAGTGTTTTTACAAGATTGCAGGTTCCCAGGCCCCACCCTCAGAGGTCCTGAAAAGCATGTTTACACTGTAGCCAGGGCATCTGCATGTTGAACAGAAAGTTTGGGTGGTCATATACTGCTGCATTAAAACATGATATTCATAAGTTTATGTCATGGGGCCAATTGCAACCCGAGCCAGCTAACTGCTAACTCTATGGCCTCAGTCTGCCAATCTTGAGGATTCTGGGTGGGGCAGTGAGGAGGAGTGGGAGGGAGAGAACAGACGAGTGATCAGAGGTTTAGTTTCCAGTCCTTGCCCAGTCATTTATTAGTTGTGTGTCCTTGGGCAGATGTGACCGGGAAGCTAAGTGTCTCATGTGTAGATTGGGGACCATAATTGACACCCTGTTTACCTCATTGGTCAGGAAGATCAAATGAGAAATAACTTTATAAAACATTACATGTTAGAAGTCACAAAATTTTTATAAAGAGGCAGTGTTTTCCCCCTTCAGTCTAATGATGGCATACTCATACTCAGCATCCTCAGACCAGGCATGTTTGCTCAGTGAATCAAAGGAAGCCTGGTGCAATGTAATGGCTGATTCTGAACACTGTCATCACAACCTGGAAGGCAATGGTTTCCAGAATCACCAGCTGCATGCATAAAAAGGGAAGACTCTGGAGTTCCATCTTGAATCAGAGTCACCAGGAGTGTGGGTGGGAATCTGCCATTTTAATAATGCCAGAGATCAGTTGTATTATATTAAAAGTAGGGGAGTCACTGGGCATGACATCAACACCAGGTCACCCAGGGTGATATTGGGGACAAGGGTCACTGTCCCCCAGCTGTGTAACCATCACAAGTCAGGCCAGCAGGCCTTCATGATGGTCAGCCTCCTTCCTGGACTCCTTCATTCTCTCTCCTGTGCTCTTCCTTCCTTTATTTTCCACAACAAGGCAATGGGATGTTTCCTTTCTGATATGGAAGGTCTCCTTCCTCTGGCCTTTTGTCATTTTATTACGCTCCAGAGAGTGTCCAACTCGGCTCTGATCTGAGAAGGCTGCCATAGATTTCCTACATGCCGCCAATTCCTTTTCCAGGGAGCTGGCAGCCTCTCTTCTGGGCCTGGCCTGGCCCAGGGAGCCCTGATTTTCTGTTTATAGATTTCTGGTGTGACATGAGGCTTATCGTATCAGAATTCTCAAGGCCAATGTTTCCCCAAATTACTATTAATGAAAACTCATTTCATGAGTACTGTGTTTAATGAGGGCAGTGTGTCTTCAGCCAGCATTTTTAAAGATTGCTTTTGCTTGGTTTGAAGGAATGATATTTTTTTAAACTCCCTTGTTTTAAATTGAGAGGAAAAATAAAATGGATGGTAGATTAAGAAGATAAATAGAGGGGAGCAGGATTGAAAAGACTAATTTTAGCAATCTTCGGTGGCGGATAGGAGATGACAGGCCTCCAGTTGGTAAGACAGCAAAGTGAGGCAACTAAGGGTCAGAGAATGCTGGAAACTAGCAAAACTGAGAGGGGCCAGAACATAGTTACCCTTGTATGATATCCTATGTCTTCTAGAAATACTATCAGGAATAATAGCCTGAACAGTCCTGCTGTGTCTCATCAACATTTTGAACAGGGGTCAACAAACTGCCATCTGCCTCCTGTTTTCATAAATAAAGTTTTAATGGAGCAGAGCCATGCCCATTCCTAATCATCTAAAGTTGTTTTTACTCTGCACCAGCAGAATAGTTACAGCAGACCATATGGTTCATAACACCCAAAATATGTGCTATCTGCTCCTTTATAGAAAGTTTGCTGACCCCTGACCTAAACTTTTGTATCCTCTAGAGCACTACTTTATAAACTTTCCCCCTTGGCAGCAGAGTGCATTTTTGTAAAGAATATTTTAAATGTAGACACTCATGAAAAAGATATGGGGTGATATGTGGAGGGATAGGAGTCACGGAGCCCACAAGCTCAGCTTTTCCCCTGATTCCCCTCCTCCAGTGGTGCTCCAGAACTCAGGGACTCATGGAATATCGTTTGAAAATCACTCAGCACACATTGCTTCCTGAGGACAGGGTACCACTTTAGTTTTTTATGTGCCTATTTTATGACTGACACATAAAATATACTCAAGATAAGTATGGTGGATGAGTGAAGGAGTTAAATGCCTTCATTCCAGATCCCAGGTCTGAATGGCTACTGTCAAATCTCTCTATGTCATCTAAACTATCACCAAGAGTGATTTATGCCCATTGCCTTTTTTCCTCATACCCTCACATAGCTGGTTTCTGACTTTAGCCCCATCACTCTGCTGAAACTATTGTTATTGAGGTGCACAATGATATTTTTTTAAGATTTTTTTTTAATGCGGACCATTTGAAAAATCTTTTTTACAATGTTGCTTCTGTTCTATGTTTTGGTTTTTTGGTTACAAGGCATGTGGGATCTTAGTTCACCAACCAGGGATTGTATCTGCACCTGCTGCATTGAAAGGCAAAGTCTTAACCACTGGACTGCTAGGGAAGTCCTCCACCCCCCACAGTGATTGATAGTCTTAACTTCCACGGTTCTGGATTTTCATCAGTTCCTATTTTCTAGTGATATGCTGAATATTTGACAGTTTGAATCTCCCTATACCCAGCCTCTTGTTATACCGTAATCTCCTGGGTTTTTTTGGTCTCTCTCTGAACTTTGATTCCCTGTCTCTGAAATGTGCTCTGTTTTCTCTGACCTTAAAGGAAGGTAGACTTGTGGCATTGACATCACCTCAATTTAAATCTAAATGTTGAGTACTCACAAGTCACTACTTCCTAAGTTTCAGACTCATTTATCTAATCCTCTGCCAGATAGCTTCACCTGTTACCCCAGACACAACCCATCTCAATCTGAATTCTTCGTGGTTGTCGTTAGTTGCTTCCTCATCAGTATTCTTTCTTTCACTTGATAACACCATCACCTGATCAGTTTTTGTCAACTTCAGCCCTGAAACTATGGCATTTCAAACCAAACTCCAAAATTACACTCGTTTTGTGGTCAAAGGATTTCTTGCTTCCATCCCCTTACTCCATCTCTTATCATCTTTCTTAATTGGTCTGCTGAAGTTTATAGCATAACCTGTTCTTCACTGTGAAGCTACAGGGATTATCTCTCTCACCTCTCCCTTGATACTTCCACACTACATACTCTAAATAGCTTCCCAGTGCACATGGCATAAAGGTCAAAATCCATGAATATGGTTTCAAGGCACTGCAAGGGCTGGTCCCTGTTTGTCTCTCCAATATAATCATGCATACATTTTTTTCACTCACTGCCTCTTAGCCACACTGGTCTTTTTTTCAGTCAGGTAAACAAGGCTCCTTCCAACCAAGGAGCCTTTGTTCATGTTATTTCCTCTGCCCTATATGGTGTTCCTTACATAACTCCTTTTCATCCTGTGAGTCATAGCTTAAACACCAATTTCTTGGAGATGCTACTTTCCTTGGTCAAATCATGTGTAGATCATGGATTCCTAGGCCATCACAAAATTCTCCTTCCTAACTCTTGTCATGATCTTTCCTGGTGGCTCCAGTGGTAAAGAATCTGCCTGCAATGCAGGGGACCTGGGTTTGATCCCTGGATCAGGAAGATCCCCTGGAGAAAGAAATGGCAACCCTCTCCAGTATTCTTGCCTGGGAAATCCCATGGACAGAGGAGCCTGGTGGGCTACAGTCCATGGAGTCGCAAGAGAGTCAGACACAACTCAGTGACTAAATAGCAACAAATTCTTGTCACAGCTGTATTTCACACTTACGATTATTACTTGATGTGTATCTCCGCTCACTAGACCCTAACCACCAAGAAGGCAGGAACCATGTCTGATTTTGCTCTTCCACTTATCTGGTGGCTACCCTAGTTCTGTATTATCTATAGTCTCTAGCACAGGGCTGGCACCTGAAATTGTTAAATGAATGAAATTGCATCCCTTCATCCAGAGTTGTTTCTGTTAAATCGAGTACATTCTACCTGAAAGACACACCAGACCTATCCCTGCCTGCTGTTAAATTGGTCCTCATTGGCTGCAAGAGAAAGTCAAGCCTCACACTATGCAAGCCCTGTCACGATTTTGACCTTTCTCTAGACTCATCTCCTGCCCTCATTGCTGGGCATTTTATACTCCAGCAACCCTGACCCACTTCCTGTCTTCAGCATACCATGTCCTTCCTTGCTTTTGTCATACCTGTAGGCCTTTGCTCCTTGAATAGGCTTCATGAAGATTCACAGATTGTTAACATTTAAGCACATTTGTTCTCCACCCTGTCTCTCTCTCTCTATGTGTGTGTGTATGTGTCTCTCTCTGTGACTCTGTCTCTCTGTATGTGCACTACGAGACACATTTGAGAGTAAGTTGAAACCATCAATGGCACTTCACCCCTGAGCAGTTTGGGAGCTATCATCTAAGAATAAGGTTAACATAATTATCACACTTGGGAAATTTAGCATTAATATAATACTGTTATACAGACAAAATTCGTATTTCACAGTGGTCCCAGTAATGAGCCTTATAGCCTCTGGTTTTGTTTTGTGCTATCTCATTCATACCCCTCCCCACATTCTACCTCTGGTTTGCTGACTCTACCTCCTCCTCTCCACACTGATTTCAGGAAGGGCAGAGATTGCAGCTGTACATCAAAGCCTGTTTCTCTTCTTGAGCAAACAGCCTGACTTCATTTCTGAGTCTCCTTTGAAATTAGGTGTGTGATTATTGACCAAGTTCTAATGGCAGTGATGGGTACAACGCCAGGGTCAAGATTTTTAAGAAGTAGCGAGATTTTATCCATGCTCTTTTGCCAGTTGAGTACAGTCAGTGAAGACAAAGCTCTAGGGAACAGTGAAGCCACAAGATATAAAGAAACCTGTGTCCTCAGATCACTGGATGGAAGAGAATCTCATGCCAACCAGGGACACCACCTGCCTTGTGTTGTTAAGTGAGCAGAAATACACCTCTATTATATTAGAGCTTTTACATTATTGGGGATCTATTTGTTAGAGCAGCCAGTGTCACCAAATGAGGTTAATGATCATTCTATAGAAAATGGGCTATTGCAATCTTCTTTTTCAGCAACTCTTATCTCAGGAGACAATGAGAAGTAAGGGGGAAGGTTTGACTTCACAGACTGGAAAAGAAAAACAGATGGTTCTCAGAGCTTTTGCTTTGAGGCAGAGAAGCATGCAGGAGCACAGGACATGGAGGCCTGGGTTCCAGATCTCTGTGTTCCAATATGTGTTTTCTGATGTCTAATTATGCCTTTTTTGCAATTAGAGTCCATTGAAGTTTTAAATAGCAGCAGAGAAAATGGTCAACACTGGGGCTTTTTATAAGTGCAGAAGAACTAAGAAAATAAAGAAAATCCATGAAAGTTTGGTTTGACAGTATGAAAGTAATATGACTAAATAATTACAGCCTTTATGTGAACTTCTCATTTTGTCTAATTACCACACAGCACAGTAAAAATATTTATCATTAAATATGTCAGATTCGCTCTGTTGTTAATTTATTTGATCACAGCTCCAAACTTTGTTCTTGAACGTACAGTCTGCATTGTTTGTTAACATTGCTGCTCACAGCTTAAAAAACGAGAGGGAAACTTTCTACTCTACTGTCACAAACAGCTTTATGGCTGAGTAAAATTTAAGAACATTTTGTTGGTATCAAAATTTTATGGCTCTTGTTAGCTTGTTTTAATTTTCAGCTGTGTGGACTGAATTGAAAAGGTGCTGAGGATTGAGAACTGTTGCTGAGCCAGGGATCTGAGACTTCTGATGAATCCTCTAGTCCAGCCAAAGCCTACCTTCTTCATGCAGCCAGTTAGACCACACTCATGGTCAGTTGGATTAGCTGAGGTTTGCCAATCAATCTGACTTTGCTCCCAAGATGTCAACATCTCCATACATTTAATTAATTGCATGTATTACTGGCAGTATTACTTGTATATGTTAACTGCATAATAATTTACCAATGACATTAAAGTGTTCGGGCAGAGTTACTCTGTATAAGTAAAAATGGAAAATCTCACTCTCAAACACCAGCTGATGCTATAAAAAAATAACAGCATCTGACACTTACTGGGCAGATACTGTGTGCCAGGTACTGTTCTGTTTTACTTCCTAACAAATCTTCACAACAATCCCGTGAGGGAAGTAGAGTAGTTCACCACTTCCTTACCTGAATTTTGAGACGATATAGAACTTGCCCCAAATCACAAAGCCTGGGTAACTGGGCTATCTTGTAGATGAGGAAAGTAAACTCGTTTATCTTTTCTAGCTTCTCTCCATCACTTTTTCTCCTTGGTATATCAATAAGTATATAGTATACTCAGTATATGTATGTATATAGAATATATATATATATTCAAAAATATATACCATGTGCTAGGTGCTGAGGACAACCCTATTTTCAACAAGCTTATGATTTACTTGGGAAAGACTAAACAATGAACTAGATCATTATAAGGCAATGGGATAAGTCTTCTGGTGGGAGGAGTATAGGATTTTGTGGGCCCTTCTAACCCAAATTTTGAGGGAATCAGGGAAGGCTTTCTGGAGGAAAAGGCATCTGTGCTAAGGCCTATAGAGGATTAATAAGTATTTCTTGGAGGAAATAAACCAGGAAAAGGGCGGAGGTGAGAAAAGAGAGTGCCAGGCAATAGAAACAGCAGTGCTGAGTGGGCCAGGAGAAACTATTACATATAGCCTATTGACAGTACACTGACTTCACCAAATAATATTGAGTGATCCTTTCTAGACAGGTTTCCCCTCCTTGTTACAGTGCCTGATTTTCTCGGTGTGGCAACTAACAAATATTTCTATCAATAAATCAATCACATTTATTACATATTTACATTAGAAGGCATTGGGTGGGTCATTGAGAAGAATTTTAAGAACTCTGAGACTCTACCTCTACCTTCAAAGAGTCTGCTGAGTGTGAAGTTGAGGCATTGTCAGAGGAAAAAGAAAAATTAAATAAAAATGCAGACATTAAAGTAAGAGGAAGAACGATTTGAGGATGAAATACTCAGGCTCTGGATTCAGACCCTAACTCTACCACTTTCTAGCGGTGCAACCTTGCACAGATTACTTACCCTTTCTGGGGTTCAGTTCACATCTATCAAATTAGAATAAAAAGGTCCCTTTCCAGACTATGGTAGGGATTAAACAGGTAATTGCTGTACAGCACTTAAATACTACTCAGCTCAGAGCAAGCTCTCAATAAATGTTTTAGCCATTAAGATATTGTTATAATTAATTCACTCTGTAAATACTTGAATGCCTCCTCCATAATGCCTTTTGTACTTTTCATTTCAGGTCTCTGGCTTCATGCCACACCTGCCACTACCCTAGCGCGAGTCTACTTTTCCATTGGATTCTGCTCTCAAGTCAGCATCATCATGCCAAAGAAGCATAAACCACAAGCTCTAGGGAAGCTGGCTGGTCTGGCCACAAGCAGGCCTCAAAGTCTCCTGAGTACCTTCCTAAATCTCCTTGGATGGTATGTCTTACAACACTGTCAGGGTGGGAGGGACTGTTCTCTCCTGACCTCTCAGCTGTCTCTCTGCCTTTCTTAGCTTTCTGTTCTTGTTTGCTTGGCAGCTAATTGCATACCATCCACTGACATCTTTTACCATGTTGTGATATATTTTTATTTAGTATTATTTCTATTAACACCTAACATTTGTTGAGCCCTACAATGTGCTGGCAGGACTTGGCAACGGCCTTGCTTGGGGAAAAGAGGATTATTACGTTAGGTTGAAACATCTTGTCCTAAACTATTATGGAGTACATGCTCAAATAGAATCAGTAACTAGAAGCATATTTGCTTTAAAGAAAGAAACACTAAAATCGAGTCAATTTACTCATTAAAGAACAGGTAAGGATTTCTTATGTGGTGGTTTTGAAACAACAACACAAAAACAACTATTAATTATTTATTTACTTATTTGATGAATAATGTTGAGGATGTCTGCTATGTTTTCTAACACAGTGCCTGGTGAAATTGGGACCCCATTAATGACAAGGGATAGCAGGTTTGATGGTACGGGTGTAGAATGGTAGACAAGTTCATTTCAAGGCTATGGCAGGCCATTCAAGTGAAACTGTCCAATCAAACAGTTGATGATTTCAGAGTGGAGCTGAAGGGAGTGGATGAGGAAGAAGTAGATTGAGGCATCCTTCCCAGGGGGGATGGTCACACTTAAAATAAAAGTCTTCTGGTGTCAGAGGTCCCAGTGAGGGACACATGTTAACATGATGAGAAATAACGTCACTAGGACTACATGTGCTTCTTTGACCAAGATGAAGGAAACTGACTGAGACTCAAGGGGCCTGGGGCCAGCCCCCAGCAGGCTTACCTTCAAGTCTCTTCTGTCTTAATACATTGTGTGAATATTCCAGTTTACTCTGCAATATACAAATAAGAGTTTAAATTATTTCTGAGTAAAACTGACTCTATAAGATGACAAGGAGCATGTAGCCTGTGGCTTCACATAGGAACAAACTATCCCAGGCATACCCACATGGAAGGAAGCTTGTACTTTGGCTTAAGCAGTAGGGAGCAATCTTTTCACAGGTTTTTTTCCTTGTTGCTGCTTTTGTTGTTTTGGCAGAAATTTGATTGTCAGATTGGCTAGTCAGTTAACAGGAGAAACCTTAGAGGAGGGATTGGGACCTCATATGGGGATATTTTGTTGAGGGTAAGACCATCAGGAAAGGTCTGGTTGCTCAGTGAGTATATGGTAGAGGGAGTTGCCTGGGTGACGTCAGGTCTTCGGACCTTACGGGATGGAGTGAAGGGCTCTGGAAGGGAGAAAGAAGTGTTGGGAAGCTGAGTCTTGGCAATGCTTTTGACCATGAGTGAAAGGAGGGGGAGAATGCCTTGGGCTGGGTGATCAGGGCACTGTTTACTTTGGGACTCTGTGAATCGAGGACTCTAAAGTTCTCTGTAGGGCCATTAACAAGCTGAGAGTGAAACAGATTGCCAGAACTTCAGTCCTGCAGCATATTTCTCTGACAGATTGGGTGCGATTTTTTCCTGAGATGGAGGTATTTCAAAAGCAGAAGAGGAAAGGGAGGCTGGGAAGGGGGAGGTGAGTGGGGGAAGACAGCTGTCAGCTTCTGTGTGGCTCCAGGACAGCTCTTGCAGATGTGGAGAGAGCAACAGTTGCCAATTCCCTGAGCTGTAGGCGATTCACCACATCCCAAGATTGGTGAGGGTCAAGGCAATCCGGATTAGACATGGGGATACCAAGAGATTTTTGGACACAGAAGCTAGCTAGCCTCAGGATGGGTTCACTTTGCACGTGAAGGAACATCTCTCCTTGCACCATATTGAATCAATTTGATCAAAATTTATAATGCAGACGAGCGTAATTAAATTGAAGATTTTAATTAGGCACAGTTTTGATGAAACTTAACGTGAGCCGGGAGGAATACTCTTGCTGTCTATTAAACGTAATCCTGCCTGGTGAAAAGCTCTTTAGTTGATGATCTTTAATACTGCCCAGCTCTCAGCTTCCTCACTGGTGTTCCAGTCAGCATGGAGGAGGATGGAAGATGGGGAAGGGATCAGGGGGAAGGAGGGAGGAGTGGGACATACAACCCTCAGGGAGGCATCTCTTTCAAAGTATTGTTGGTGCTAAGCTTTCAGTGTACCCAATTATTTGCTTTTCATCTGTCCAGGTGGAGAAATAGTGAAGAGTGACGTTGAGAGCTGTTTCAGGGTAATGAGTCAGGCAGAGAAGGCAGGGCTACCTATTGGCTGAGAGGTACTTCTGGCTTTTTTTTACTAATCACTTCAGCCTCTCAATTTTGCTTCACAGAGCTTAAATCTTGCACTGGCCTCCCAGCAGAAAAACCAGAAAGAAAGCTTCTGGGATCAGAGATCTGGAAAGAACCCTCAGCCTGCCATTTTGCCATTACTAATATTTTGGATATTAGTTAACACTGCATCACTAAACGAATGGCAGAATGAACAGACTAATAAATGATTGGCTCAAGAACTCTGTTGAGAAAGAGGAGCTAAAAAGTATGGGCCAGCAATGGCTGCTGCTTTTCTACAAAATGTGCTTGAACTTCAAAGAGAAATTCTCCCTTCCTTCCTCAATTGTCCTTTTCTTCCTTTATCCAGCCAGTATTTACTGAGGCCTCACTGCAGCAAACATTCTACCAGGAACTGTGTATTTGATGGGAATACATAAGAGTCTGAACTCTCTACCCTCATGGAGTTAAGAGACTAGTGAGAGAGACAGGCAGTGGGCACATGTTTAGGACTCATGAGAAGCCCTGAAAAGGAGTAACAGACAAGTCATACTTTGGTTTAGGTCAGGGATCAGCAAACTACAGCTGAGAGGCCAAATCTGCATGTTGCCTATTTTTGTAAATAAAGTTTTATTGAAACACAGTCACACATATCATTTACATATTGTCTATGGATGCTTTTGCTACAAAAACAGAGTTGAGGGCCTCCACACCTTAAGATATTTCCTGTCTGGCCCCTTACAGAAAATGTGTGCTGAATCTTAGCTGAGCAGAGCAAACCTCTTGGAAAAGAGACTTAACTCAGGCTGGAGGAGGAGCCTTTGAGGAGTTGAATACATTGGGAAGAGCAGGAGTGATGACCTTGCAATGGGGAGGAGTCAGGTGTGTTCAAGGACCTGGAAGAAAGTCCATTTTATTGGAAGGAGACAGGGCCTGGATGAGATGGAACAGAAAGGAAACCCTAGAAAGGGATTTGGATATGATTCTGAGTACACTGAAACACCACTGGGGAATCGTTAGCAAAGGCGTGAGGTTCTGTAATATAGAGCCCTCTTTAAGAATCCTCTGACTCCAGTGGTCAGAGTGGCTTGGAGGAGAAACGGTCCCAGTTCCTGTTAAATAAAGCAGAAGATGGTAGTGGCTGGGATCAAGGTCATAGAAGTAGAGGTGAAGAGTCACGGCCAGATTTGGAATATATTTGGGAAGTAAGAGTCACAGGATTTAGAAATAAATGTGGAAGGGGGTGGTTAGGAAGAGGGAGGGATCAAGACTGATCTCCCCTAGGAGTTTGGCTAGAGTGACTGGGTAAATTGTGGTACCATTTGCTGCGGTTGAGAAGATTGGACTTGGAGAGGAAAAGGTTAGGTGGAATGATTTAAGAGTTCAGTACTTTTCAGCATTCTTAAAGCTGAGATTCATATGAGATGCCAACTAGAGATGACAAGGAGACAGTTGGATAAATGACCCTCAAGTCCAGATGAGAGGCTCACAATGGAGAGAGAAATTTGTGAGTCATCGGCACATAGATGCTATTTAAGCTCACCTAGGGTGGGAGGTAAAGAGAAAAAAAAAATAATAGGACCTTTGACTGATGATTTTCTGCAGACTGCTTAGCTGTAGCTTGGCCTGTTACTCATTGATATTTATCAAAGCTTTAGGCTGAGGGTAAATTACTGAAGAGACTTAATTAAGGAATATGCAGAAAGAAATGCAATGAGTTAGGCTAAAGCATATGCAGTTACTCTGAGATGAGGCCCCTCCAAATGTGGTATCAAATGGAGGGCCTTATATCTTTTTGTATACTGAAAATATTGGTAGTGTATGCATTCTTGAATGTTGCATGAGAGATTTACTCTTCAGAATATTTATACATCCTTTAAGTTGACTGAGAGTTAAGTTTTTAACAGTGGTTGTTTCCAGTCACAGCTTCCCAGCAGAGTCATTTAACCAGCTAGTTAAAAATGTGAATTCCCCAGGCTCCCACCCCAAGTGATTTGTTATATCTGTGGTAAGTTCCCAGGAATCTGTTTTCAATGAAGACCCCAAGAAATCCTAATATGGAAAACCTATGGTTTGGCATTTGGTAACCACAATCTACATAGATATTTCAAAGGCAAACTTGAGATTGTGCCACTCAAATAACCATGTCTTCTTAAACTAACAAAGATCCAAATATGTGAGGTTGTGACAGGATGTAAATATTGTGCTTATATATACAATGAAATTACTGAGTTTCTTCCTCTTGCTTTCTCTTTCTCAACACCTTGCCAAGGCTTGAAGATCTTAGTTCATATCAACACATGTATACAACACACAAGCACACAAATAATGTTTCTCCTTCTCTTTCTCTCTTCCTCTTGCGCATATGCACACCTGTGTGCACACATGCTTCTATTTATCTTTGCCAACACTGCCTTGGTTCATGTCCTCCTCATCTTACAATCAGACCATTGTAATAGTTTCCCAACTCACAAGATAGGACCTTGAAGGAATCAGATTTATGAACGATATCTCCAGAAGCAATTTGGAGGATAAACTTGAGCTAGCGTTGATGGGACTGGCAAGGCAAGCAGTTGAACTAAGAGAAAGGCAGGTGTAAAGTGGGCCCTTGACAATTCATTGAGAATTTTTTTCCCCTCTTTCCTTGTTGTCAGTTTCTCAATGAGCTGAGTTCTTGAGGTAATCAGTATGCCTATCCATAGCAGCCCAATTTCCACTGTCTGATTTGCTGGTGGCTAGGAGAGCATATAGCTGAACTTATTAGAATTTTGTGAAAAACAAAATTCTGCATGGCACAAGAGTAACTCTCTTAGAGGGAAGTGCCTCAGTTTTAGTACATGGTCTTCCTGTAGTTTTGTACCTTGCTTCCTTATGGGTTCTCAGTTGTGTTCTGATAATTTAGGTTATCAGACTACATACTAATCTTTAGACAATCAAGAAATGTGTGCTATATACACTAGTACATGCACCATTCGTTGTCCTCATACAAAGTGAAGAACAATGAAGATAAGTGGTCATGAAAATTCATGGACACTAGTAGGTCTCCTTATGGACGCAGTAAGCGTCCTTAACCTAGAGTCCACAGATGGGCTTAAAGCATTCCATGAGTCCTTGCTATGTTGCATATGATATGTATCCACATGCATGCGTATTCTTCTGGGCATAGTTTCCATAGTTTCATAAGATTCTCAAAGGTGCCTAAAACCCATAAGAATTAAGACTCACCAATGTAAAATATTAGGAAAGATTGAAGGCAACAGGAGAAGGGGGTGGCAGATAATGAGATAGTTAAGTAGCATCACTGACTCAATGGACATAAATCTGAGCAAACTCCAGGGGATAGTGAAGGACAGGGGTGCCTGGCATGCTGCAGTCCATGGGGTTGCAAAGAGTCGGACACAGCTTGGTGACTGAACAACAACAATGTGATATATGTTTTTGTGCTTTTGTTTTTCAATGCCTATCTTTAAAATTAGCATGTGAATCTTAAAAGGTTTTGAGAATGGGAATGATATCTATGCTTGATTCCCTTTTCCTCCAGTTTTCTCAAGAATGTCTGGACTTGCTCTGTGCATCCATTATTTTAGCCTCAAAGCCAAGGAGAGAGAAGGCAAAATCACTTCTAACAAGTACTGTAAATAAACCCAGCTTCTGCTGTATTAGATCACTGTAAAACAATTCCCTGAAGCCCAAGGGATTAAATAATAGAAGAAATTCTTTCCATAAAACCATGTAGATGATAGAAAATATTCTCACTATAGTAATTTACACAGATTACCTCATGACAAATTGTTTGTTTGAGCTTATCATGTTGATTACTGAACTGCAGATTTTCTCCTGAATTTGAAAATGTTGCAAATGCATTGTGTGGCCCAGGGCTTTTGTTTACTGACTCACCAGCATGCAAATAAACTTTAAGAAATACCTGGTGATCTTAAAGTCAGAATGAGTATGTTTTGCTTACAAAACAGTTGTCTTCAATCTTCTATGTCAACATGGAGAAATTGCCAGGGCTCATTTAACAGTTTTTGGTCAGTGCTGCCATCATAGTCTTCTGGGAAAAGGACATGTGATACCCCTTGGTAGGGAATGGCTTTGGTGTCTTCATCTCACCTCCATCTTCCTCCGTCTCCAACCTGTTTTTCCCCATGTATTTCCATCTCATTAAATGATATTCATTTAGAGAGGAAACTATGAGCACTGTTTGAACTCCTCTCTCCTCATAGCCTTCTCCTAAGTTCTGTTGAGCTTACTCCCATCTTCTCATATCTCTCCATTCCCTTTGGTTCAGGACACCAAAATCTCTTGTCTGGATGACAGCTATGGTTTCTAACTGGTCCCCCTCACTCTAACCTGTAACACCTTTACTCTGATAAGGTATCTTTTTCAAGTGTCTAGATGCCACGTGCCCATCTATCTATTGAGCATAGGGTGGAAAGTGTAGTATTTCACATATTTGTTCATTCCACCCCAGGCTACATTTTATCATCCATCTGGAATAGCGCCCACTTTTCCACTGCAAATTGTGGCCCTATGGAATCCAATTTGAGTCCATACCCTAAGGATTTAATCACCGGTTTCTGTGATTGAATAGCAAGAGATTGAATAGAAGACTCAATTCAAGAAAGTCCCTCTTTAATAGCAATAATTTTTTGATTGCTATTCACAGTCTTCTTTTTTTCCTCTGGGGGATCTCTTTCATTCTCTGAGGCCCTGGTCAGGTTGTCCATTACAGTGTTTCAGCCCCACAGTAGGAAACACCTGTGACCCAGACTGGCCAATCTACCTTACCCTGACCTCCTGGGCCTAGTACAGGCTTGTGTCTGGGCTTGGAACCAGACCAAGTCATTTAGAGCCTCCTGAAAGGCTTCCCAGGTGGCTCAGTGATAAAGAATTCACCTGCCAATGCAGGAGAGTTCGGTTTGATCCCTTGGTGGGGAGGATCCCCTGGAGAAGGAAATGACAATCCACTCCAGTATTCTTGCCTGGGAAATCCCATGGACAGAGAAGCCTAGTGGGCTACAGTCCATGTGGTTGCAAAGAGTTAGTTGCAACTGAAGCGACTGAGCACACACATGAGATTGATAACCTAACATAGACAAAGAGAAATCCTCTTTCCTTCGAGGATGCAAAGCTCAAAGGATGTAGGTGTATGGCAACTGGTAGCCATTTTGTCACTGATGAGATCTTATCCTCAAAATGTAGTCAACAAAGGAAACTGATGACAGTGGTGGCAGTGGTGGTGATAACATTTAATGAAATCCAGCCATATGCCAAGAACTAATCTAAATGCTTTACATATATTAACTCATTTACTCTTCATAGAGCTTATACTTATGATCATTATTATAATTGTTGTTGCTATTTTTATCATCCCTATTCCACAGATGAGAAAACTGTGATATTTAGTGGTTAAATAAGTCCAGGTTTAAAAAGTTCCTGAGTGGGGAAGGCACAATTTGAGCCCGGACAACCTGGCTCCTGAGCCTGTGCTCTCAACCATTTCACTCTGCAGCCTCTAGCACTATTGACAGAACAGGATCGGGAGAAGGAAGGGGAGGAGGAGAAGGAGGCAGAGGAGAGGAAGAAGGAGAAGAAAAGGAGAGAGGGAAGGGAGGGATAGACAGAGAGGAAGGAGGAAGAGGAGAGGGAGAAGGGGAAGAGGGGAGGAGGAGGGATACAGGGCCCCTAGGACATTGCTGGAGTTCTTGGATCCTAAACCTGGGGTTCCGGGATGCCTAGTGGTAACCCAGTACACTTTTTTTTTTTTCAAGTCAGTTTGAATTGTGTTTCTATCCCCTGAAACTTGCCTAAAATATTATGCCTCTCATCCTCTCTGATTCTGTCTCTTGTCTTACAACTTTGCCTTAAATGATAATAACTTAAAAAATGAGATTAGAACATGGTAGAAATTTGGAGAATATAAAAGGATAACACAAAGAAGATATCTTAAGTGAAAATGTCATAACATTTGCATGTGATACAACCAATACACAATTATTATTTTTGTTTTCTTCCAGTCATTTTTTCCTATCATTTACGCAAAGAGTTGGACACAACTGAGCGACTGAACTGAACTGCACATATACATGATACACATATAAGGTTGTACGTATGTTTCTTTCTTTCTTTTTTTTTTATTTATTTTAGTTGGGGGCTAATTACTTTACAATATTGTAGCAGTTTTTGCCATACATTGACATGAATCAGCCATGGGTCCACACGTGCTCCCCATCCTGAATCCCCCTCACCCCCCTCCCCATCCCATCCCTCTGGGCCATCCCAATGCCCCAGCCTTGAGCACCCGTCCCATGCATAGAACATGGAATAGTGTTCTGTTTCACAAATGACAATATAGATGTTTCAATGCTATTGTCCCAGAACGTCCCACCCTCACCTTCTCCCTCAGAGTCCATAAGACTGTTCTATGCATCTGTGTCTCTTATTCTGTCTCGCATATAGGGTTACCGTTACCATCTTTCAAATTCCATATATATGCATTAGTATACTGTATTGGTGCTTTTCTTTCTGGCTTACTTCACTCTGTATAATGGGCTCCAGTTTCATCCATCTCAATAGCACCGATTCAAATGTATTTTTTTAACGGCTGAGTAATATTCCATTGTGTATATGTACCACAGCTTCCTTATCCATTCACCTGCCGATGGACATCTAGGTTGCTTCCATGTCCTGGCTATTGTAAACAGTGCTGCGATGAACATTGGTGTACACGCGTCTCTTTCAATTCTGGTTTCCTCGGTGTCTATGCCCAGCAGTGGGATTGCTGGGTCATATGGCAATTCTATTCCCAGTTTTTTAAGGAATCTCCACACTGTTCTCCATAGTGGCTGTACTAGTTTGCATTCCCACCAACAGTGTAAGAGGGTTCCCTTTTCTCCACACCCTCTCCAGCATTTATTTCTTGTAGACTTTTGGATAGCAGCCATTCTGACTGGTGTGTAATGGTACCTCATTGTGGTTTTGATTTGCATTTCTCTAATAATGAGTGATGTTGAGCATCTTTTCATGTGTTTGTTAGCCATCTGTATGTCTTCTTTGGAGAAATGTCTGTTTAGTTCTTTGGCCCATTTTTTGATTGGGTCGTTTATTTTTCTGGAATTCAGCTGCAGGAGTTGCTTGTATATTTTTGAGATTAATTGTTTCGTATGTTTCTTATCTTTACTTTTTCTCTTGACACTACATTAGGTACATTCCACCATGTTATATATTTTTTAAATTTTTTATTTTTAACAATTATTTAATTTTTATTAATTAATTTATTTTTTATTGAAGGATAATTGCTTTACAGAATTTTGCTGTTTTCTATCAAACCTCAACATGAATCAGCCATATGTATACATATATCCCCTCCCTTTTGAACCTCCCTCCCATCTCCCTCCCCATCCCACCCCCTCTAGGTTGATACAGAGCCCCTGTTTGAGTTTCCTGAGCCATGCAGCAAATTCCCGTTGGCTATCTATTTTACATATGGTAATGTAAGTTTCCATGTTACTCTTTCCATACATCTCACCCTCTCCTCCCCTTGCCCCATGTCCGTAAGTCTATTCTCTATGTCTGGTTCTCCATTGTTGCCCCATGTTATATATTTTTGAAAGCATGACATCTTAATGGCAGCATAATGTGCACATGTGGGTGGGTATGTCTGTCCATTGACGTCTCTGTGCTTCCTTGTACTTTTCATCTTTCCTGATTTAACCTTCTGCTCTAGAATCAGGAAGGATATCAAGGGCTGTGGAGTCAGGCTTGGCTTCTTCCTGTATCCCTTGGCCTATGTCTCAGTGTTCAGGGATTTGATGACCAGCCCTATACCCCACATCAGCCCCTGCCACAGCTCGACCTTCCAACCAGGAAGGAGACTGTCAGAGATGTTGGAAGCAGAGGCCATCTTGCTGCTGTTTATCCCTCTGCCCATGAGCCAGGAGGGTTCCGCAGCCATCAGACTGGGAATCAAGACACACTCAGGAAAAGGTCTAAGCCTCTTCACAGATCAGCAAGCAGAACAACAAGATGGCTTGGCAGTTCCAGGCATGATTTATTTTAAGGCACGCAGAGTTACCAGTTAGCACAGTAAGAAACCTCTTGTTCCTGCCTTTTTAACTCCACACATCAATAACAATTTGCTTGGCAAAACCCCGGGTGCTGGACCTAAATATGCAAACCACTGGGGAGAAACAAAAGGATAATGTTGAGAAATTAGATTTAAAATACCAAATAAACTCTTTTTACCATATCCCTCTGAGTTAGTGCTATATAAAACCTCATAACATTTATGAAGCATTAAATGCCACATAAATGACTAGTTATTGGTGAGTAGATGAAAAAAAGAGAAGGTGAATGAAGGAGTAAAATTAGCACAACTGTATATGATGCAGATGTCAGTCTTCTATTTGCTAAATCTCTGGATGTTAATCCACTGTGAACAGTGGTGGATTAAGAAGATAGTCTTTAAATCCTGCAAAAGGTACTAAAGGCAAAGGCTAGAGACAGAAGGAATGTTAGGTAGTCTACAACCAAGAAGAACATGAAGCCAAGCCAAAGGAATTCAGAACATCATAGTCATTCCAAGTCAAGTATTGATGTCACCACAAAAGCAGAAGCATCTACTCATCCATCCATTCATCCGTATTTCATTATCTATCTGTTATACTACTGCTATCACAACTATTAATTATTCAACTTTGAGCTTATTAATTACTATCATATGTAGTAAACGAAGGCTAAGTTTTTGTCAGATATTTTACAGAATGTTTTATGAGTCATCTCCTTTAATCCTCATAATCATCCTTTGAAATGAGTTTTTATTTTACCTTAAATTGATGAGAAAACTACTTCAGAGAGTGTAAGTGATCTGTGGAAGGTCAAGCATAGAGCATGTGTCAGGCCCACAGACCCATCTCTCCAGCCATGATCTTCTCTGTATTATAGCTGTTGAGTCCCTGGCATGTATCAAGCTTTGAATTAGGACTGGGGCTACAAAGGAACCTTCAACAAGACCCCTACATCACTATTTGTGGGGTAGATGAAGCTGAAGTTGAAAAGCTTTGGAGTCAGAAGGGTGGTGTCCCAGCGGTTGTCACTAGAACACCCAAAAAACGGTCTGCACAGGATCATGATGACCTCAGAAAGAGATACCTAACTCCACTTGGGTGGATTCGGGTTAACTCAACATAGATCTCGAGAATGAGTCATATTCATGAGCTAGAGAAGTGGGAAATATACTCTAGGAGGGGGAAACAGCATAGAAAAAGATAATAGTAATGATACAATACATAGATTAAAACATTGTGGTTGCGTTAAATCTAAGAAAATTCTTTAGAAATAAGCTACTGCTTCTTCACCAGTTCAGATTTTATATTTTTAAAATTATTCTTTAAGAGATTAAAACTCAATAATCTTTAAAAATCAAACCAAATTATAATCTAAATGAGCATACTAATTAAAGGGCATGTTTTCCTTGTAAACTTTAATGGTTCCCAGGTGGCACTACTGGTGGAAAAAAAAAGCCTGCCCACCAATGCAGGAGACATAAGAGACTCAGATTCGGTTCCTGAGTTATGAAGATTCCTTGGAGGAGGGCATGGCTTCCCACTCCAGTCTTCTTGCCTGGAGAACCCCATGGGCAGAGATGCCTGGCAGGCTACGGTCCATATGTTGCAAAGAGTTGAACACTACTTAAGAGACTTAGCAGTTAGCACATAAAACCAAATATATCAGAACTAGAAATGAGTAATTTAGTATTAAAAAAGGTTTAAAGTAGGTAGGCTTTATTATATATGCTAATATTACATGTGAATATTAAATTTTACAACAATGGAGTATCTAGGGAGTAGGCAGGAATTCAGAATACCAGGGATTATTCTCAGTACATTGTATCAGATAAGTTCCAGTGTATCATTAAATGCATGAGTTTCATTAGGCTCAATGAGTAGCAACATACATAAATTCTGTTTGTGTATAACATTAGATAAAGCAATAAAATCATAAAGAAAAACTAATGTCGCTCTTATCTGACTTGTCCAACTCTTTGCGACCCCATGGACTGAAGCCCGCCAGGCTCCTCTGTCCATGGGGATCCTCCAGGCGGGAATACTGGAGTGGGTTGTCATGTCCTTCTCCAGGGGATCTTCCTGACCCAGGAATTGAACCTGAGTCTCCTGCATTGCAGGCGGATTTTTTTACCTGATCCACTAGGGAAGCCCATATAGGAGCCCTCTGTAACAGGAGTGACATTGTCAAAACACCTGAAGGCTTTATGAATGAAATATTTTTACCTATTTACTGGTTCTAGTAGAAATGCAGATGATACATTCTCTGTCTTCATTAAATATTAATAAATATCACTTTTAAGATAAAAAAAAACATTGTGGAAATTTGAAAAATACACAAAAAAATCCACAAAGGAAAGATTTACTGAGTCACGAGAAATATGGCTATAGAAAGTGAGTCAAAGTCCACATAGCAGAAGGGAAAGGATGTGGGAACCAAGATATCTTGTGTGCTAAGCTGTGCATGTTAATATATACTTTATTGCAGCTGAGAGCCTGAGGGTACAAATGTACTAGTGTCATTGTGAAGTTAACAACTGGATAGCCAGACCCTCCCCTCATTAACCCCTACCTAGGTCTTCACCTCTCACCCTGCACCCCACCCTCATGGCTAGATCTCCTTATTTGCTTGACTTTTTCATGGCACTTAATACTGAATTATTGTATGAAATTTTTTGCTGCTTTACCGGTTTATTGCTTTTATTCCCACTAGAATATAAGCTACAGGAGAGCAGAGCTTATGTCCATGTTGTTTTATACATTTTCCTTAGTTGGTAGAATACTGTTTGGCATATGGTATTTGTCAAATAAATAAGTGAACACAACAGAGAAAAAGAACAAGAGTCTACTAATGAGAGGTGGGAGTAATAAAGTCCTGTTATGGGCCAGGCTCCTATCACTCACCTGGGACTCATGGTTTCTCCCTAATCACTTTTGATTGGTTTAGAGTCAAAATCACTTCTGTTGCCCTTGAATGATTTGGGTCCTAGCCCCACTATCCAAATGCTTCTTTTTACCACCTTCAGATCCTGGCTGTCAAATTGCTTGCACTTGGTCAACCCTTCCCTCTCCTGTGCCCATGGCAGACATTGCAAATCCAATCATGGCAATTTTTCTTGTAGTCTTAGAATCTTTGTCAATACCACACTCCAGACAGATGCTGCTAATCAATAGGAGGTGGTGTTAGAGATGACACTTTTCATCCCAAGCATGAAAAAAAACTAAATAGATATGAGAAGAAAGTCATGTAACTAGATATAAGAAGGAAAGGACAAATCTATATTCTGAGAAAATATTGTGAGCTTTATGTCTTCAGGCTTCTCCTCCAATGACAAATAGAATAGCTTAGAGACTATGTAGCACAGTGATTATGAACATAAACACCGATGTCAAGCTGACTGGGTTGCAGTCCATGTCTTACAATGTTCTAGCCACGTAGTTGTGAGCAAGTTTCTTGAGCCTCAGAGGTGTCATTATCTGTAAAATAAAACTAATAACCCTATCTAACTCATCAGATAGTTGCAAAGGACACAGTAAAATAATCCTTGTAAAGCACCTAGTCCAGTGCCTAAGGCATAGTAAGTGCTTAATAAATATTAGTTATTTATTTTTTTCTCAGAATTGACAAATTTATAAGCATAAAATTAACCAAGGGCTGGCTCTTAAACTCCAGAAATATTTGAGCTGATATCAGTCCCTTCCCTCTTAGGAACACAGAAGACAAGACCACTTTCCATGAAACTTCATCAAGTTTTCTATTTCCCTTTTCTGATTTTTATTCATTCATATTTAAACCACCATTATAAAAACATTAAAGAAAATATTTTAAACAATAAGCACTCAGCCATAATCACAGCCCTTTTACACAACTCATTTCATTTTCCCCATTCCTTTTCAGTCTTTTCTCAAGTGGAGGGTAGTTTTTTTAAAAATGGCAACCTAGACCTTCCTGGTTTTAAAGCTCTGAGCCATGAGATTTAGTTTTTATGTTTTTCTTCACTACTTTGTTGCCACATACAAGTCACATGGTCTCTCTCAGGCTTAGTGCTCCCATCTGTCAAATGAGGTAATAAAAGATGCATTGCTCACCTCATAGATTTGTTGGGTGGAGTATATGAGAAAATGAATACAGAAATAATGTTTAAAAACAGTTGTCTCAGCCACTTCAGGGGCTTCCCTGGTGGTTCAAATGGTAAAGAATCTGCTTGCAATGCAGGAGATCCAGGTTTGATCCCTGGGTCAGGAAGATCCCTTGAGAAGGAAATGGCAACCCACTCCAGTATTCTTGCCTAGAGAATTCCATGGACAGAGAAGCCTGGTGGGCTACAGTTCATGGGGTTGCAAAGAGTCAGACACAACTGAGCAACTAACACTTTCATTTTTCAGCCACCTCAAAGGGGAATTATCTACAGGAGTGAATTAAATGATAAATGTGAAGAAACTTATGTAAAATGGTATTATTAAATGAGCAGGGGAGAGTCAAAATGTAAAATTAAGAGGAAATTAGGAAATAATTCTGTAAGTTGTGTAATTGAAGTCCTTCAAAAATGATAATAAATCTTACTTAAGTTCCTTTTGGTGATTATGGCAAATTGTTGGATTTTCATATATAATTTTATCTTGTTCTCTTTTCAACCAAACACGTTAGATTCAACAGCAGTTTTTCTTCATAAGTAATACAATATCCCCCAAAGTCCTCAAATGTTTAGACAACCTGGTGAACAAAATGACCTATATGTTACACTAGGTGGGAAAGGAAAAACTGTCAAATTGAAATCACAGGAAAAAGTAGATAAGCATACAAACTATATATGAAACCCAGGTATCAGCAGATCCTACATCATTCTGGAGCTTCCTCAAAGGAATCCCCTCACAACAACAGATCAGTGAACAATGTTGGATTAGCTGAGGACCTCACAGGAGAGATGAAAGAGAGAGTTTAACCACAGTGAACAAACCTGAAATATTCTGCATCAGGCAATAAAATTTAAGTGATGTTGCAATAACAAACAGTCTCTGCATCTCAGGGTCTTAGCACAGCCAAAATTTATTTCTCCCTCACATTAAATACCCAAAGTGGATCTACAGGGAGATTCTGCTTGGTGTGCTTCCTCAGGGAGAGAGACTGATAGAGTTTCTATCTTGATATGTGGTTCCATGATTACCTCAGCGAGGGGAAGAATACAATACCCATAAGTAACATGCATTTCTTCTCCTCTCTTCTGCTCACATTCCATTGAGAGGCCAGTCACATGGTACACTTAACTTTAAAGGAAAATGTGACTGTGTGTGTCTGGGAAGTAGAGGAAGAGGTGTTTGGTACACAGCAGTAATGACCATCACTACTGCTTAGATATTCTTCATCCCTGAGGTCTTCCCAAGGAGGGCTGGAGAACAAGGGAAAATAAGAGAGGATTGGAAGGAATCCTTTTTTCCCTCCCTTTCTTATTTGCAGTATTCAGTTTTCCTGGCTTATCTTTCCTTCCAGATCATTCGCTGGCCACTAAATTACCCAACCTTTTACCATGAAGAGAAATTTCGCTGTAGCATATAGTGTTATTTCTCTTAAATTTTCCTAAATTTTCCATAAATCTATCACCAGCTTCAACTAATAAAAGAACCTTCCATTACCAGATCCCATCTTCTTCAGAAGGGTGTGTATATGTATTGGAGGCAATAAAAAAAAAGATATTTTTTAAGATACATATTTATTGGTGAGTGGATATTTCTCTGTATTTCGCACTAGCAAAGACTAAAGAGGACCAAGCAGTTCAGTTTTGAAGTAAAGAATGTGGGATCTAGGGCCAGGCAGTTATGGATGCAAATTTGGCTCCTTCACTGATCAACTGTGTGACTTTAAGGTAATTTCCTAGCTTCTTTAAGCCTCAGTATCCTAATCTGTAATATGAGGAATAATAACTCATATTTCTATGTAGAAATAACTTCTACATAGAAATAATTCTATTTCTACATGGAGTTGTAATGATATTCTAATGAGGACAGTATCTGGCACATAGTAAGTGTTCAGTAAATACTGGCTCATCTCCTCCTACAACCTGGAGTCCTTTTCTTTCCTTTTTTTTTCCCAAGGAGGAAAAATATCCATTTATTTAAATGAATTACAAAGAAGAGAATGGAGTGTGGCATTAGGAGTTCCTTTCTTAACCTTAAACTTTGTGGCTAGCACAGAAAACAATGGGACCATCATCTCTTAGGTGTATTTACTCTATTAAATCACAATATTAAGGATTCTTTGGTTAAAAGTGTCAGGAAACCAAGCACAAAATGTCCTAAAAACAAAATTAAACAAAAAGCCATCTCGTATGACTGAAAGACCAGGGATAGTAGGCTTCAGGGACAGTTGAATCCTTTGCTTAAATAATTTCAACAGAGCTCTCCATCTGTTTTCTTTATTTTCTTCTTTTTGCTTCTGTTATCAGGTTGCTTCCTTCCTCATGGTGATAAAAAAGACTACCAAGCAACTTAAGGGTCACTTCTTACTTTCCCAACAATCATGCTGAACAGAGAGATTTCCTTTTGCTCAACATTTTAAATAAAAATCTCAGAATTGCCTTTGATCTGTTCTGCTGGGAACCTGATTATCCTTGAAATAATCATTGTGGCCACGGGGATGTGATACACTGATGGGGCTGAGAGTAGAGTCAGCAGCGCTGGAATCATTTGTGCTGAGAGTGGTGGAGGGGTGTATAACCAGACAAAAACAGCTTTCACTTATCAGAAGAAGGATGAATGGATATTGGGCAAGAAAAAAAACAATAGAGAACTTTACACATTTTATGGATACACATAAATTTTACCCCACCATTGGCTAATAATAGGCAATATCTGTATCAGTGTCCTCCCATTCTTCACCCAAAGCCAACAGTGTAAATTAGTCATAGCCCTCTTGTCCAATGAGCTCAGCATATATCAGTATTTCAGAATCCTACTCAACACAGTGTTCCTGGAGGCTGATATAAATTGACAGAAGTTTCCATGAAATATGAAACTATTTTCTCTCTCCAGATCATTTTCAAGTGAACTGTTAAACCATATTATTCCTTCCTCGTGTATTCTGGTTGACTTTTTAAAAATTTCATAGCATGATGTTTTTGCGTATGATGTTTTATCTTGCTACATTTGGCCTATTGTCCTAGTCTGTTTGGATCTTATTTAGTCTTGCTTTTCTCATTCAAGTTTCTGTTATACTTCAAGTTTCTTGCCATCCATAAGGCAGGCCATGTCTGTTTTGATCAATGGAAAGTGTAAGGGCCAGGAACTGAGTTCTCGGTACATCTCAAAACATCACTCTCCAGTTAATTCCAGTTGTGAACAACAAAATTGATTCTGGAATGGGAAAATACCAAGTGCAATATAGTTACACACACATATGCGTTCAAGTACTATTACATCTCCATTATTTTTCTTTCTATTTTTGATTGACCTGGTAAAATAAACCAGTCACACCTAAATTGGCTGAGTCTGCAGAGTTAACTAGGACAAAAGGCAATTATTTTAACAAAGAAAACTTCGATCTGTATTAACTAATTCCATTATAGCTCCAAAATAAAGTATTTTTCTTTTTCCAGCATTGCAAGTTGCAAGAAGCACCATGGCCCTGGAAAACAATGTGCTTGGGTGAAACAGAATCAGTTCAGCTTATGCTGACAGTTTGTTTAGCTTGATCTAGGAAGAATTTAGGGGCACACATGGGGTGGAAGAGCTGTGCCCTGCCTCCCGTGGGAATCCAGATCTGCAGGGCGGGAGGATAACACCACATCAGAATACAAGCTCCTCCTGGTATTTGGGAATCTGCCTCTTGCAGCTTAACATAGATTCTGTTCTCACACCCCAGCCTGAGAGGTTCATTTAGGATGCCAAGGAACAGGCTTCCATGGGACATTTGATTCCTATTGTAGAAGTTTAACCAATAGAGGTCACTGGGGTTTGGGGGTTTTTGTTTGTTTGTTTATTTGTTTGTTTTAATAGTGCAAGAGCTCATGGAATGAAGGGCTGGGCTGGTTGTTTGTACAATACAGACCACCTCAATCTTTTTCTTTGGTCATCCCCCTACTGCTTGAAGAGGTCTTTCAGAGTAGCATCGCTGGAACTCACGGAGCCAAAAGCAGAAGGGTCATTGTTTCTTGTTAGTTGGCCGTAAACCATCTTTGTATCTCCTAGCTGACCTTATCAGAGAAGGCAATGGCACCCCACTCCAGTACTCTTGCCTGGAAAATCCCATGGATGGAGGAGCCTGGTAGGCTACAGTCCATGGGGTCGCTAAGAGTCGGACACAACTGAGCGACTTCACTTTCACTTTTCCCTTTCATGCACTGGAGAAGGAAATGGCAACCCACTCCAGTATTCTTGCCTGGAGAATCCTAGGGACGGTGGAGCCTGGTGGGCTGCCGGCTATGGGGTCGCACAGAGTCGGGCACAACTGAAGCGACTTAGCAGCAGCGGCAGCAGCAGCTGACCTTATAGCCTTGTTTCTTGACCTAAGACTCTTTCTTACTTTTTCAACAATGTCATGTACCTTCTAGCCCTCTCCTTCATGTCTACCGCTCAAATCACCTTTGTTACAGTGTGCAGAGCCCTCCAGTATTGGAGAAGCTGGAGTAAGCATCTATTATATATATATTATATTATATATATTATATATCTATTATATATTATATATATTATCTAGTGTATATATATAATATATATATTATATATCTATTATAACTTACATAATATTCACTCAGGCCCTAGAGAAAAGCGATATTATAAACTTGTTTTGCAAACAAGGACACTGAAGCTCAGAAATAGCAAGATCTGGGTGCATGGAAATAGAAGCAAGAATCTAAGCCAGGCCTTTCCTCAGAGCTAACTGGTACCCCAGCATTCAGCACCTTTCCCTCCTAGCGGATGATTCACTCATTGTGGATGAAGCACCTACTATATTGTGCTGGCCTTGTGGGGACATCATAAGAGATGTGATACTGTCAAGTCCCTCAAGAAGCTGCCTGTCATCACTTCAAGCATTGGTCCAGAGCAAGGGGCTTGTAGCCAATTGGAAATTTGTTCATGATCAAATGTAAAGCTCCACCCCTGAGGTGGATCCAGAGATAGCCTTAGATGTGTCTTGAGTGCTGGCACAACACACCTCCGAACTCCTTTCCAAAGGCCTGATGTGCCTCTATTAGAGATTTGATCCTTCAGCCAAAGATGCCTGTGACAGCACTAGGTACAGGACTCTGGGGAGGGCCCCTGGACTGCCTGAGCCAAATCCAGAGATGCAAAGACTGTGTCTAAACAGTTGACATGGTTGAGACTTACAACTAGGCTTAAAGAAGACACTAGTGAGCCCTGAGTATTATAATATTTGGATGAGATGGGCAAAAGAAGGCGTCTCTTAAAAGTATTGCTTCTGGGCTTCCCTGGTGGCTCAGTGGTAAAGAATCTGCCTACCAATGCAGGAGACACAGGTTCAATTCCTAGTCTGGGAAGATCCCACATGCCATGGAGTAACTAAGCCTGTGCACCACACTATTAAGCCAATGCTTTAGAGCCCATGAGCCACAACTACTGAGCCCATGTGCTGCAACTACTGAAGCCCATGCATCCTAGAGTCTGTGCTCTACAACAAGAGAAGTCACCACAATCAGAAGCCTGTACACATAAACTAGAGAGTAGCCCCACCTTGTCACCACTAGAGAAAAGCCAGCACAGCAAATAAATAAATTTTTTAAAATATGTATCGCCTCTGGGCAGGGTAGAATGGGAAATGACTGTTTAACTGGTATAGAGCCTCTTTTGAGATGATGGAAAAGTTTGCAGTTAGGTTGAGGTGATGGTTGTACAGCATGGTGAATGTGCTAAATACCATTAAAATGTATACCATAAAGTGATTAATTTTATGTTATGTGAATTTCTCCTCTGTAAAAATAGTTAGAAAAGTGAAAAAAGAATTTCCTCTGCCCACTGCCATAGTGCCTGCAGTGCTGTTGTTCATGGTAGGACTAACCATCCTCTACCACCACCTCCCTCCAACCCCCGTCCCCCCCCTGGATCCATTACACACAACCCTCAACTTGTCTGAAGCATTGAGAAGGTAGCTTTCAGACCTCCTTTTCTCTCTTACTTTGTCTTACCTGTGAGAAGAGGTGTGCCATCCCAGACTGGTATGGTTGGGGTAAAAAGTAAACTGTCTCATGTCTTTGTCTTAAGGTCATCCGCAGACCTACTTAGCAGTTCTAGATTTATATTGTTATCAGTTTTACTGCATATACTGCTTGTATACAAAGGGACCTGGGGTCCTTTCAGTGCTTTCCAGAACCACCTCCTTCCTTGCCAGCTGCTCCCTGTGTCACTCCTTGTCATCAGATCAAAGTGTACCTCTCCATTTGTGTTCATGCTCTCATCTGCAGAAATACATTGGCCTCATTTCTCTGGAAGAACTTTTCTTTAGGGAACATCTTACCTGCTTCCTCATCCACCTTGAAATTCTCGATGTTCAGCGAACAACCACCGAAAAGTGACACGAAGTTATTTGTGCAATAAAAAATGTAGTTATTGATTTCTTTTACATCAGTTTGCATTTTAAATTCAAGTCAAGGAGCTCTTTTCACAGTCAATCACTAGCGGCTTAGGTTCCATTTGCCCTTCTAGGCTGATGGACACGTGACTAAACATTTAGAAGGGCAAGTAAGCTTGTTCTTGGGAAATGTGTCATGTCCAGGGATCTGGAACCTCAAAGGAAAACAAAAAGGTCTTTTCATCCTTTTGCTTAGTTTGACTTGTTTCTTCTTTGGAAGCTAATTTCTAACTGTAATCACAGGAGAAAAGAGGTTTGAGCAATTATGCTGTGAATCTGATCTACGGAGGCAGCCCACTGGGATACTGCTTTCTTCAGGAGCTATAATTTTGGCCAAAATCATCTGGGAAATTTTCCTCTTCTAATTTATTATGCCTATAGAGACCTTGTTAACCATGCCCAAAATGCTTCACATTTGTATAGCCATTTTAGATTTTTTCTAAACCCTTGTCACATTAATCATCTCACTTGATCCTCACAAGTCTCTTGAGAGGTGGGTAGAGAAGGGATTGGGACCCACATATTACAGATGAAGAACATGAATCCCAGAGAAGTTAAGTAACTTGCGCAAGGTCACACAGCTTCCAGCCAGAGATCACCAAGTCTAGAGACCATATTTCCAACCCTCTCATTTTCCACATAGAGTAAAGCACAAACACAGATTGCTGCCTGGCTGATCTATATCAGAAACCCAGCTGTGAAAATTCCGAGAAGTGAAATTCCATCACCCTTCTCATTAATATTTGACTTTGGCATCACAGTTGTTGTTTCAGTGTGATGTGTATTATGAAGTGATTTGTTGTTTTTGTTGTTCTCTTTGGTGTCTGCATGATGCTTGATAAAAATCAGAGGATGGGTGAGTGACTTGGGTAAATCTTCTTTTGATCTGTTTTAAATGAAATCCTATTTACAAGAAACACTTCACTTCTTTTGATGTGTAGCTCACTAATTAGTTCACATCTGAGAGTAGGTTCCCTGGGAGAAAAAATTAATTAGCTCATTCCATCTAGAAAAGACACAATTCTTGAACTAATTATGGTATTTGAATGATTAATCTCCTTTAAATACACATGGATTCAGGAATTTTACAGTTAGGAGGAATATGTAATGAAAAGAGAGAAAGCAAAGGGTAAAGGAACAAGGTAGAGATTCAAGGCAGAAGTCCTGTTGAAGGCCAGGGAGAAAGTTTGGATATCCTTTATTATTCAGGTAGAATATTATTAATATGCAAAATAATGGAGTAAGCAATATTTGTTCTGAAACCTTCTCACATCTCTCAATTTTTCTTCTGTACAAGTCCCTGGAAGCCAGTCTCTTTAAGGTCTATTAAACTACTGTGAACCGCTACTGGGGTGGGGGGGCAGTGAGTAGGGAAGAGAGAGAGAGTTATTTAACTTATACTGAATAGTTAATGGCTGATATCACTTTCCATCTAGCTTTGCTCCTTCTGTAATTTTTACTCTTTAATAAGAAGCTGAAGTTGTACCACGATGACTGATCTTCTATTTGTGGATATTAGGAGATGGCATATATTCCTTTCTGATTGTCAGTGGCTGGCTGATTCATGTCACAGCCTGTTTACAATAGATTTGTGGAAAATAATGCTGTGATACATTGTGGTTTCTGCCATGGGCACAGAAATTGGGAGTGGATGTATATAAATCATGTGTCTACCCTCCTGATTATAGCTTGTAGGAGAGAGCAATATTATTTAGCATAGCAGGGAGACCTCTATATGGTTCATGAAATCACATTGTAAAGGGTATCACCTATTCCACTCAAAAGGTTGGTTGCCCCTATAGATTGTATTTCTGGTGGATAAGGGTTTTTCTTCACTTCAACGTTTATATTGTAAATTCCTTGAGAATAGAAACTTTCTTTTTGTATATCAAGGGTGCAGCTCAAGTTGGCCCTAAATAAATATTTGTTGAAACAAGCACAAGGAGATAACAGTAAGCGCAGAAAGAAATGTGCTACTAAATAAAGGTTAGGTGAGACTGCTGCTGCTGCTGCTAAGTCACTTCAGTCGTGTCCGACTCTGTGCAACCCCATAGATGGAAGCCCACCAGGCTACCCCGTCCCTGGGATTCTCCAGGCAAGAACACTGAAGTGGGTTGCCATTTCCTTCTCCAATGCATGAAGGTGAAAAGTGAAAGTGAAGTCGCTCAGTTATGTCCGACTCTTAGCGACCCTATGGACTGGAGCCTACCAGGCTCTGCCATCCATGGGATTTACCAGGCAAGAGTACTGGAGTGGAGTGCCATTGCCTTCTCCCAGGAAGGGTATAATGTAACAGACTTGTAGTAGTCAGGGTTCTCCAGAGAAAGAGAAGCAATAAGATATATAAAGAGGAAGATTAAATGTATTTATATTTATATATAAACATGTATGCGTGCATGCATGCTAAGTCTCTTCAATCATGTCCTACTATTTGCGATCCTATGGACTGTAGCCCACCAGGCTCCTCTGTCCATGGGATTCTCCAGGCAAGAATACTGGAGTGAGTTGCCATGTCCTCCCCCAGGGGATCTTCCTGACCCAGGGATTGAATCTGCCTCTCTTACATTTCCTGCATTGGCAGGTGGGTTCTTTAGCACTAGTGCCACCCAGGAAGCCCATTAATATGTATATTTTTAAATGTATATTTATTTAATATATATTATAGATATGTATTTATTATATAATACATACAATAAAATATTTATATATTATATAAATTTATGTTATAAATATATTAATTTGTTATAAAAATATTTTTATAAACTATAAATGTATCTAAAATATATAGTTTCAGATAAATATATTTAATCTTCCTCTCTATATATGCTTTTACTTCTGTTTATTATGAGGGATTGACTCATATAATTATGAAAGCTTAAAAGTCCCAAGATCTGCCATCTGCAAGCTGGAGACTCAGGAAAGCCAGTGGTATAGTTCAGTCTGAGTCTGAAGGCCTGAGAACAAGAAAAGCTGAGGGTGTAAGTCTCAGTCTGAGGGCGGGAGGTTGATGTCCCAGCCAAGAGAGAACAAATTCTTCCTTCCTCCATCTTTTGTTATATTCAGATTGAATGATACCCACACACATAAGGGAGGTTAATCTGCTTTCCTGAGAATAATTTCATCTGGAAACATGGTCAGAGACACATCTGAAATAATGATTAGCCAAATTTTAGACACTCCATAAACCAGTCAATTTAACACATAAAATTAACCATCATAAGACCCCTTGGTCTTCTGTTTTAAAACTGGTGTGTTTCAGTTACCCCTTGGTAACTGAAATTAAGCAGACTTTTAGCTCCAGTCATCCTGGGAGTGCACACGAAATGCACAACATGTTGGGTTATAGAGTTCTCATTCTATTGTTTAAAAACCTATGCAAGTCCATCTGGAGGGACATTTTTCCTTTCGCTAAGTCCTAGGAGAAATATGTCATGTGGTTTATCCTTATTAAAGATCATAGAGTAATCGAATGGCCAGATCTTTGAAAAGGGTTTTGTAAATATTTAATTCAGCAATATTTTTAAATGAAGTGGGATTTTTGTTTATTTTGTATCAACTGTCTCCAAGATGTAGTGGAAATAGCATTAAATTGTGAGGCAGTGAAGATATTTTTGAGATAATATGAGACAAAATATCATGGTAGGAGAGTTAGCCTTGGAATTCCTGCCATCTCCCCATTCCTAAGGTGGACTTCAGCCTTCTCTGTGGACCTTTTCCTTGGGCCTTGCATTTTTGTTCAGGCCCTCCTGTGCCCTGGGATGGAACTGAGTCTCTCACTATGAGGTGCAGGCCGAGTTCACCCTCATACATGGAATAATTTCCTCCATCTCAGCTCCATCAAGTACACTGAGGCCCAGTGTGATGCAAGGAGCAAGGGGAGGTGCAGCCCTGCCTCTGCCTCACATGTTCACATGACCTTAAGTTAATCATTTTCTCTATCAGGGCTTTGCTTTCTTCCTTGAAAAATATAGGGAGTTGGATTACCAGGAATCTGAAAACTCATTCTATAAATGTCCAAATAATAAATATTTTAGGGCTTTGCAGCCCATGTATTCTCTTTGTTATTATTGTCGTTTAGTTGCTAAGTTATATCTGACCCCTTGCAACCCCATGGACTGTAACCCACCAGGCTCCTCTGTCCATGGGATTTCCCGGGAAAGAATACTAGAGTGGGGTGCCATTTCCTTCTCCAAGGAATCTTCCTGACCCAGGGATCAAGTTCACGTCTCCTGCTTGGCATTCAAATTCTTTACTACTGAGCCACCTGGGAAGGCCTTACAGTTCCTTTGCAACAACTCAAATCTTACACTATAGTATGAAAACACTCAATATGCGAAGAAATGGTGTCACTGTGTTCCATTGTAACCTTACTGACAAAAACAGGCAGTGGGCTAGATTTGGCCCACCGTTTGGTGACCCTTGGATTAAGGGAGCAAAAGACAAAGCTGTTCAACAGCATTAGAATGTACACCACAAATGCGAGCCATGTATGTAATTAGAATTTTCTGGTAGCTGTTTTCTTTAAGTTCTATTTTAAAAAGTAAAATTAATGTCAATAATGCATTTTATTTAACTTGGTATATGCAGACGTGACTATTTCATTATATAATCAACATGGAAACTTATTCATGATGTAGTTTCCCTTCTATTTTTTATACTAGGCCTTCAAAATCTACACTATATTTTACATGCCAGCACATCTCAGTTGGACCGGCCACATTACATAGGCACTTGTGGTTAGACTACCATGCTGGACAGTGCAGTTCTGAGAGGCTTTTTCCTACTCTGTACCTATTCCTGACATTTGCCAGAAAACTCAAAACAACAGACTGTTGTTCTGTTTCCTCATCCCCAACAATTTAATATACAAATCTGCAAAAAATGTGATAATGAATGTTGGTAGGTCAGTATAGCGACTAGGTGACTTGATTACTATCTCCACTGCAATTAATAAATAGCTAATAATGTCTTCATGCATATCTTGCAAGGAGTGCCTCCTCCTGCCCACCCTCAGCACCTTCCTAATGGGAGAGATATGTGAACATTCACCCCTGGAGGTGGTGGAGAGTTAGGGTGAGTTAGAGGCTTTGCTTGCAAAAGCCACAACAAGTAGGACATTTCCTTGAAGTCTCATGTTACACTTTAATATTCATTCAACTTTGCTTTCTGCCCCACAATATAATCTGATTTAATTTTTAATTTGTATTTCTTACCAAGTAAAGCAGTCAAACCCTTGCCCTGCACAACACCCCTCCAGTCTCTTCCCTTCTCACCACAAACCTGTGACAAATTCAAGCTCTGTGAAGACGTACATTTACCATGGTGCCCTTGGGGATAGGTTTATGGGACAATGTGTTAAACTAGAAGTTTTAACTGAGACGTCAAACGCTAAAGTCAGGTAAGGCAGACCATAATGCAGAATGTTCTTTGAGAATTGGTTACGTGACTCTTGAATCCCATGGTGAGGGTATAAATGTGTTGAGAGAGAGCATTTTTTGTAGTGAGCGTTTTTTGGAGAAAGCTGAGCTGTGGTTTTACTCTCCTCTTCAGTCCACTTCCTCCCAACCTGAGGCCTTTATCTGAGACTTTAAAGATATCCAGGGGGCTTGAGGGTACACAGGGACTGAATCTGAAGGGTGAGAGAAGGGCTGGTTAGAGTCATAGGTAAGCAGAGAAGAGGTGCTGTGCTGGGATCGGCTTGAACTCCCAGAATTTTCCAGAGTCAGATATTCCTGCGGACCAGACACGGGTCATGAGTGAGGAAAACCAGATGAGTGGTGGGAGAGGATGGAGAAGGAAAGCCACTGGCCCCTTTCCCACACTCCTAACCTAGATGAAGGTGGGTGACAAATACGAGTGAAGGATGAAGCTTTGATCCTTTGACCTTCTTAGGACCAAGTGAGACAGCGCTTTAGGAGTTAAAGTGATCAGCCACACTTTGTATTGTCTAAGAGTAGTCAGGAAAGTGCTCCTCCCCCATTGAAAGAAAGAAAATAGGGAAATAGAACATGACTGTGTCATGAAGGAGTTAAGATTTTTGGCCTTAGGATGTTGTAGACTCTTGGATAATATGTTAAAGAACAGACAGGTAATGGAGGAAGTCTCCTGCCCATTGGATTAACTACAAAGATGGGAATTTCAGGCCCAATTCACTTGGCTGGTTAGGGGGATATTTGGTGGAGGTGGTGGGTTACTCCAATTATACCAAATCATCACCCATAACAGTAACAGTAATAGTACAGCTAGCACTCAGCCTTAAAAAAACAGGAAGATCCAATCCAGTAGAAGAGATAATCATAATAATAACAGATAATTTACTGAGAGACCTATGTGTGTTATGCACTGTAGTCTTCTTACAGCAACATGATATTTTTATATCATTTTAGAGAAGAGGAAAGGGAAGCTAGTAACTTCTTGCTTGTCCCAGAGGCAGCACTTGCCAAGAACAATTGCCAGCAATGGAATGACAACAACAAGGGTGTTTTCCATATGCTGTGCTCTGCTTAGTCGCTCAGTAGTGTCCAACTGTTTGTGACCCCATGAACTATAGTCCACCAGGCTCCCCTCTCTATGGGATTCTCCAGGCAAGAATACTGGAGTGGGTTGCCATGCCCTCCTCTCCTCCAGGGGATTTTCCCAACCCAGGGATCGAACCCAGGTGTCCCACATTGCAGTCAAATTCTCTACCATCTGAGCCACCAGGTAAGTCCAGCTGCCGCAGCTGCTGAACTTCAACAGCCCCTGAGGGGAATTCAGGGTGGAGAATGAGGCGCTCTGTGCTCCGAGAAACTGGCGGAACAGATCTTTAGATAGTTAGATATTTTCAGTAACTGATTTCATGATCCCGATCCTTTGTTGTTCAGTCACTAAGTCGAGTCTGACCCTTGGCAACCCCATGGACTGCAGCATGCCAGGCTTCCCTGTGCTTCACACTATCTCCCAGTGAAGTGAAGTGAAAGTGGCTCAGTCGTGTCCAACTCTTTGTGACCTCATGGACTATACAATCCATAGAAATATCCAGGCCAGAATACTGGAGTGGGTAGCCCTTCCCTTCTCCCGGGGATCTTCCCAAACCAAGGATTGAACCCAGGTCTCCCACATTGCAGGTGGATTCTTTATCAGCTGAGCAACAAGGGAAGCCCAAGAATACTGGAGTGGGTAGCCTATCCCTTCTCCAGTGGATCTTCCCAACCCAGGAATCAAACCAGGCTCTCCTGTATTGCAGGTGGATTCTGGATATCTCCCACAATTTGCTCAAACTCATGTCCACTGAGTCAGTGATAACATCCAATCATCCTCTGTCACTCCCTTCTACTCCTGCCCTCAATCTTTTCCAGCATCAGGGTCTTTTCCAATGAGTCAGATCTTTGCAACAGGTGGCCAAAGTATTAGAACTTCAGCTCCAGCATCAGTCCTCCCAAAGAATATTCAGGACTGATTTCCTTTAGGACGGACTGGTTGGATCTCCTCACAGTCCAAGGGACTCTCAAGGGTCTTCTCCAGCACCACAGTTCAAAAGCATCAATTCTTCGGCACTCAGCCTTCTTTATGGTACAACTCTCAACCATGCATGTCTATTGGAAAAACAATAGGTTTGACTATACAGACTTTTGTCTGCAAAGTGTTGTCTCTGCTTTTTAATACACTCTCTAGATTTGTCATAGTTTTTCTTCCAGGGAGCACGTGTCTTTTAATTTCATGGCTGCAATCACCATCCACAGTGATTTTGGAGCCCAAGAAAGTAAAATCTGCCACTGTTTGTATTTTTCCCCCTTCTATTTGCCATGAAGTGATGGGGCCAAATGCAATGATTTTCATTTTTAAATGTTGAATTTTGAGCCAGCTTTTTCCACTCTCCTCTTTCACCTTCATCGAGAGGCTCTTTAGTTCCTCTTTGCTTTCTGCCATTCAGTTCAGTTCAGTTCAGTTCAGTCGCTCAGTCGTGTCTGACTCTTTGTGAGCCCATGAATTGCAGCACGCCAGGCCTCTCTGTCCATCACCAACTCCTGGAGTCCACCCAGACCCATGTCCATCGAGTCCATGATGCCATCCAGCCATCTCATTCTCTGTCATCCCCTTCTCCTCCTGCCCTCAATCTTTCCGAGTATCAGGGTCTTTTCCAGTGAGTCAGCTCTTCGCATGAGGTGGCCAAAGTATTGGAGTTTCAGCTTCAACATCAGTCCTTCCAATCAACACCCAGGACTGATCTCCTTTAGGATGGACTGGTTGGATCTCCTTGCAGTCCAAGGGACTCTCAAGCGTCTTCTCCAACACCACAGGTCAAAAGCATCAGTTCTTCAGCACTCAGCTTTCTTTATAGTCCAACTCTCACATCCATACATGACCAATGGAAAAACCATAGCCTTGACTAGATGGACCTTTGTTGGCAAAGTAATGTCTCTGCTTTTTAATATGCTGTCTAGGTTGGTCATAACTTTCCTTCCAAGGAGTAAGTGTCTTTTAATTTCATTGCTGCAATCACCATCTGCTGTTAGGATAGTATCATCTGCATATCTGAAATTGTTGATATTTCTCCCAGTAATCTTGATTCCAGCTTGTGATTCATCCATCCCAGCATTTTGCATGATGTATTCTGCATATAAGTTAAGTAAGCATGGTGACAATATACAGCCTTGACATACTCCTTTCCTAATTTGAACCAGTGTTCCATGTCCAGTTCTAACTGTTGCTTCTTGACCTGCCTATAGATTTCTCAGGAGACAAGTAAGGTGGTATGGTATTCCCAGCTCTTTAAGAATTTTCCAGTTTGTTGTGATCCACACAGTCAAAGGCTTTAGTGTAGTCCATGAAGCAGAAGTAGATGTTTTTCTGGAATTTTCTTGCTTTTCCCATGATCCAATGGATGTTGGCATTTGATCACTGGATCCTCTGCCTGTTCTAAATCCAACTTGTACATCTGAAGTTCTCAGTTCACATACTGTTGAAGCCTAGTTTGAGGGATTTTGAGCATTACCTTGCTATTACGTGAAATGAGCACAATTGTGCAGTAGTTTGAACATTCTTTGGCATTGCCCTTCTTTGGGATTGGAATGAAAACTGTCCTTTTCCTGTCCTGTTGCCATTGCTGAGTTTCCAGATTTGCGGGCATATTGAGTGCAGCACTTTAACAGCAACCCAGTCCTTGCATCTCTTCATATCTAGAAAATGTCTAAATCTCTTTATGGTGGCATCAGCGTCTCATGACTAGTAGAAAACCTTTTGCAAATTAATCGCTTGATTACATTGAACTCCTCCTTCACCAAAATCTTATATACTGACCTTCCCCACTACCTCTTTGGACCAGTCTCTGAGTTATCTGAGGTACTGTTTCCCTGGCTGCAGTCCTCATTTTACCACAAATAAAACAACTCTCAACTCTCACATTGTGCATCTTTTTAGTCCACAGGTGCTAACCTGAGACAGCACCTGTTTGGTGTCCCTGGCAGTAAAGGAGGGACAGTAAATGGGTCAGTAGTTTAGCCTTAGTGTCTTCCTTCCTTCTTTCAGGGCAATACTAGAACACACTCATCAAAACTGCAAGAGCTCCCCCAAGCAGTTGCTATATACCCTCAGAATAGCTGTGTGCATGTGGGTGTGCTCAGTTGCTTCAGTAGTGTCCAACTCTGTGACTCTATGGACTGTATCTCACCAGTCTCCTTTGTCCATGATATTCTCCAGGAAAGAATAGTGGAGTGGGTTGCTGTGTCCTCATCCAGGGGAAAGGCAATGGCACCCCACTCCAGTACTCTTGCCTGGAAAATCCCATGGATGGAGGAGCCTGGTAGGCTACAGTCCATGGGGTCGCCAAGAGTCGGACACGACTGAGCGACTTCACTTTCAGTTTTCCCATTCATGCACTGGAGAAGGAAATGGTAACCCACTCCATTGTTCTTGCCTGGAGAATCCCAGGGATGGCGGAGCCTGGTGGGCTGCCGTCTATGGGGTCGCACAGAGTCGGACATGACTGAAGCGACTTAGCGGCAGCAGCAGCAGCATCCGGGGGATCTTCCTACCCCATAGATCAAACCTGTGTCTCCTGCATTGCAGGCAGATTCTTTATTGCTAAGCCACTGGTGAAGGCCCCAGAATAGCTGAGCACCATAAAATCATCTATGTGGGCATTATCTCTTCTTGCTCTTCCTTGACTCTACTGAGCTGTTTTTCTTAGGCTTCCCTTAAACTGTACTGCTAAGTGTTCAGACAGTGAATATAATCAACAATTCAGTAGTCCTCCTACTATAGCAGCATGAGATTCAAATGACATTTTTTGATAGGTAGCATCAGCTTTCAGATTTACATGGGACTCTTGCCAGAATAAGCTTCATGACCTAGGAGGAAGTCAGCGGAACATTTTTTGCCTGGATCTTCTTATGAACTCTGCCCTTGGATGTACATTTGAAAGAACATGATAAAAATTCCTCTCTGAAAGGAGCTGCTCTGATCCCTGACTGAAATATCTTCAACTCTGAAATTAGGAGAGATCTGTGACTAACATGAATGATGGCTTGATCCCAGATGCTGGAGGTTCTTGATGGGGAAAGGGCAAGACTCAGAGCAGGAAGAGGTAACAATTAATCATTGTTAAAACAGAACCAGATGAGGAAGACTCAAAGAGATTCATCTACAAAGTCATTTATCCACTGTTTAAAAGAAAATGTTTATTTAGCCCCTAGTACGTATGACATTGCTTAAAATAAGAAGATGGATGATAACAACAATAGAAAATACTTTCTGAAAATATACATCTCAGTTAGTTTGGGCTGCTATAATGAAATACCACAGACAGTGGCTTAAACAGCATTTATTTCTCATGGTTTTGAAGGCTGGCAATCTGCAATCAGGGCACCAGCATGGTTGGGTTCTTGGTGAAAGCTCTCTTCATTATATTCCTTATTTTCTTAAATGGCCTTTGATTGGTGCATGCACAAGACCTCATGTCTGTCCTTCCTTTTAAGGGAGCTCATGTCTGTTTCTTTTTTTACTAAACCCATCATTCTCATTAAATTAAACAGAATATAAGCTCACAAATCCAAAAAATCACCAAAATCACAAGAAATAAATCACTGTGAGTAAAAAGTAATCAATATAAGCAAATTCAATTTTAATTAGGTCCCTAAGGACTTCAATGGTGTGATCACTCACCTAGAGCCAGATATCCTGGAATGTGAAGTCAAGTGGGCCTTAGAAAGCATCACTATGAACAAAGCTAGTGGAGCTATTTCAAATCCTGAAAGATGATGCTGTGAAAGTGCTGCACTCAATATGCCAGCAAATCTGGAAAACTCAGCAGTGGCCACAGGACTGGAAAAGGTCCGTTTTCATTCCAATCCCAAATAAAGGCAATGCCAAAGAATGCTCTAGCTACTGCACAATTGCACTCATCTCACAGGCTAGTAAAGTAATGCTCAAAATTCTCCAAGCCAGGCTTCCGCAATACGTGAACCGTGAACTTCCAGATGTTTCAGCTGGTTTTAGAAAAGGCAGAGAAACCAGAGATCAAATTGCCAACATCCGCTGGATCATAGAAAAAGCAAGAGAGTTGCAGAAAAACATCTATTTCTGCTTTATTGACTATGCCAAAGCCTTTGACTGCGTGGATCACAATAAACTGTGGAAAATTCTGAAAGAGATAGGAATACCAGACCATCTGACCTGTCTCTTGAGAAATCTGTATGCAGGTCAGGAAGCAACAGTTAGAACTGGACATGGAACAACAGACTGGTTCCAAATAGGAAAAGGAGTACGTCAAGGCTGTATATTGTCACCCTGCTTATTTAACTTATATGCAGAGTACATCATGAGAAATGCTGGGCTGGAAGAAGCACAAGGTGGAATCAAGATTGCCAGGGGAAATATCAATAACCTCAGATATGCAGATGACACCACCCTTATGGCAGAAAGTGAAGAACTAAAGAGCCTCTTGATGAAAGTGAAAGAGGAGAATGAAAAAGTTGGCTTAAAGCTCAACATTCAGAAAACTAAGAACATGGCATCTGGTCCCATCACTTCATGGGAAATAGATGGGGAAACAGTGGAAACAGTGTCAGACTTTATTTTTTTGGGCTCCAAAATCACTGCTGATGGTGATTGCAGCCATGAAATTAAAAGACGCTTACTCCTTGGAAGGAAAGTTATGACCAACCTAGATAGCATATTTAAAAGCAGAGACATTACTTTGCCAACAAAGGTCCGTCTAGTCAAGGCTATGGTTTTTCCAGTAGTCATGTATGGATGTAAGAGTTGGATGGTGAAGAAAGCTGAGCGCCACAGAATTGATGCTTTTGAACTGTGGTGTTGGAGAAGACGCTTGAGAGTCCCTTGGACTGCAAGGAGATCCAACAAGTCCATCCTAAAGGAGATCAGTCCTGGGTGTTGATTGGAAGGACTGATGTTGAAGCTGAAACTCCAATACTTTGGCCACCTCACACGAAGAGTTGACTCATTGGAAAAGGCCCTAATGCTGGGAAGGATTGGGGGCAGGAGGAGAAGGGGACGACAGAGAATGAGATGGCTGGATGGCATCACCGACTCGATGGACATGGGTTTGGGTAGACTCCAGGAGTTGGTGATGGACAGGGAAGCCCAGCGTGCTGCAATTCATGGGGTTGCAAAGAGTCGGACATGACTGAGCGACTAAACTGAACTGAACTGAAGGACTTCAAATTTTGAAATTAATCTATACAGGATGTAAAATATATAGGTATAAAATGTATTTTAAATGAAATGTTTTTATTTGATGACTTAGCTATCAGTGAAAAAAGGATAACTACTAGCTACTATGAAAAACAACTGAGTAACTGAACTGAACTATGAAAAAAGGGAACATTTTGAAAATTATAACTATTGCTATTATGCCAGTGTCAGGGCTCAAGAGCATAGGAAGTATAGCTTGAAAGACAACATATAAACATCTTTCTGGTGGAAAAAGCTGAAGAAATTATCTAGAATACCCCATAGAGAGACAAGGAGATGGCAAATGTGAGTGATTAAAAGATACAGAGATCAGAAAGAGAAAGTATCATTGCTGGCATTATCTAATAGGGACCCAGGACAAGAGAATAGAGGAGATTATAGAGGTAATGGCTGAGAATTTCCCAGGATTGATCATTGGCTTGAATCTACTGATGCAGGAAGCACAGTGTATAACAATTAGGATAAATAAAAAGAAACCCATGTAGTGTGCATGCACTACAGTGAAGCTGAAGAAAAATTAAAGACAAAGAAAAAGTCTTAAAAGTGGCCAGAGCGAGAAAATACATAAAGACTGATGTTGATTTCTCTTTTTAAAAAAAATTATGTATTTTAATTAGAGGCTAATTACTTTACAATATTGTAGTGGTTTTTGCCATACATTGACATGAATCAGCCATGGGTGTACATGTGTTCCCTATCCTGAATGATGTTGATTTCTCAATAGTAACAGTGGGTGTCAAATGATAGAGAAAAACAGTTTTCAAAGTGTTGCAAGTTAATACTATCAGACTAAAATTGCATGCTAGGTTAATAACTATCTTTCAAGAATGAGGGAAAAATAAAAAGAAAATATTTTCAGAGAAACTGGGGGATTTACCTCCAGCACATTTGTAACACAGAACTTTTGTTGTCTTTCAGGGAAGGGAAAAAAATGACTCCACTCATAATAAAAACTTTCTGTATATGAGAAATAGAAGGGAATTTTCTTAACCAAATGAAGGATACCTATCAAAACCCCTTTGTATTTTGTTTTTTTAGTCACTAAGTCATGTTTGACTCTTTTGCAATCCCATGGACTCTAGCCCACCAGGCTCCTCTATCCATGGAATTTCCCAGGCAAGAATACTGGAGTGGGTTGCCTTCTCCAGGGGATCTTCCTAACCCAGGGATCAAACTCACATCTCCTGCATTGGCAGGCAGATTCTTTACCACTGAGTCACCAGGGAAGCCCATTAAAACCCCTACTGCAATCTTATTGATGATACACTAACATTCTCTTGAAAATGAGGACCCAAGTAAGGAAGCTATTCCTGTGTTGCACAGGAAGCAGAACCTGAGAGAGGTCGACATACTAAATGCTTGTTGGGGAGTTCTTCTGAGATTGATATATGTGGAAGGGAGAAGAAGAAAACTGGCTTAGGCAGAGAGAGAAATTGAGCTAGGAAGTATTTCTAATGAAGACCTCAACCAAACTCACAGAGTTTTGCAGCCAGGGTGGCCTCTGGGTCTTTATACCATCTCATCAGTCAGTCATTGGATGAGGGTTGGTCCTGGGAAGAACCATACCTTGAGCATGAGTTCTGTCTTCAAGCAAGGTGATCCCCAGAAAGGACTCACAACTGAAGACCAATTTCCAATAGCACTCCCAGCAACCATGATAATGACTCTTTGATTCTCAAAGAGTTGTCTGGATAGTACATTACATTATTCACCACATATTCCCATTAACACAATTTCTATTCAATATTATCTAGAACTTTTCCAAAGAAGACATAAAAGACAGTCAATCAGCAAATGAAAAAAAAATGTTTAACATCTCTAATTATTAGTGAAAAAGAAAACCAAAATGAGTTATCACCTTATACCTATGAGAATGGCTATTATCAAAAAGACAAGAAATAGCAAGCATTAGTGAGGATGTGGAGAAAAGAGGACCCTCATACACTGTTGGTGGGAATGTGAATGGAGCAGCCACTATGGAAAACAGTATTAAGAGTCTTCAAAAAATTAAGAATAGAATCCCATATGATTTGGCTATTCCACATCTTGGAATTTATCTGAAGAATATAAAATACTAATTTAAAAAGTTGTATGTACCCTTATGGCTTCCCTGGTGGCTCAGCTGGTAAAGAATCTGCCTGCAATGTATTAGACCCTGTTTCAATTCCTGGGTCGGGAAGATCCCCTGGAGAAGGGAACAGGTACCCACTCCAGTATTCTGGTCTGGAGAAGTCCATGGACAGAGGAGTCTGGCAGGCTACAGTCCACAGGGTCACAAAGAGGCAGACACAACTAAGTGACTTTCAAAATGCACCCTTATGTTCACCACAGCATTATTTGCAATGTAAGTGCCCATCAATAGATGAATGGATAAGCAACATGTGGTATATACATATACAATATTATTTAGTTATAAATAAGAATAAAATCTTGCCATTTGTAGCAACATAATTGGACCCAGAGGGTATTATGTTAAGTGAGAGAAGTCAGATGGAAAAGGAAAAACACCAAATGATTTCACTTATATGTACATTATAAAAAATAAACTGACCAAAAATAATCCAGACAAAACAGAAGCAATACAGATACAGAGAATAGAATAGTGATTACCAGTGGAGAAGAGTGGGTAGGGTAAAATGCATAAGGGAGGTCCAACTACATGGTGATGGGTAAAAACTAAATTTTTGGTAATGAGCACACTATTTATATACAGAAGTTGAAATATAATGTTTTACATGAAACATATATATATACACACACACACACACATGTATATGTGTATATATACACACACATATATATGTGTGTGTGTATGTATTCTAGACATCTAAGCAATGCTGTAAGACAATAAAAAAACAGTTATAAGGAGATAATAAAAAGTGATTAAGAAAGTGGCTGGACATGAGATTAAAATATAAAAATCAGTTGCTTTCCTAAACACTAGCCAAAACAGAATTCTTACATCAGGTGGTAGGTTCATGGACATTTTCTTGGCAATTATGCTTTACAAGTTGCACATATATTACAAGTACTCTTTTATATGCATCAAACATTTTGAAATTTTAAAAATATTTTTAAAGAGAGAAAACCCTGCATAATGAGAGATACTGGGTAAGTTCTGCAGTGTAAAGACTAGCAAGGGCTTCATGAAGAAGCTGGATGAGAACCTTACCTTGAATTACAAATAGGATTTGAAGAATAATGAAACTAATGAGTGGCAAGTGGCTGAAGAGGAGATAGAGTCCCTCCTACCACCCAGTATAGCAACAAGGCAGTGCTTAAAACTTTCTTAGGGCAAAAGTGCAGCCTTTTTCAAAAGGAGGAAAGAGACTTGCGCTTGTTTCTGCCTGTGAGGGTGGTGGGGGCTTTGTGAGGTGCTGGTTGGAGGTGCAGAGGGGGAACAACGGAGAGGCTGCCCACAGTGACGATATTAATACATTACATCTGGGTCCAAGTTCAGGTACTAGGAGAAATTCTAAACTTCTAGAATTTTACCAAAACAAAGCTTCCAACTGCTTTCTTTAGCATTATCACAAGGCCAGTTCTTTGGGAATATTGCAGTGTGGCATAGATACAAGTTTAGTGACTGGACATCTAATGTTTTTTGCCTGCCATCCACTTGTTTTCAAGACACCATACACGAACTTTGCTTAGAATATCCCCTCCTAATTTTTGACCCTGTAATTTGGAAGGAGTTTTTTCCCCATTACCTCCAGGGATGAACAGTTGACCCAGGCCTGGACAATCATTTTCTTCCAGTTGGCCATAGTGATGCTTCAGGCTAGGAACTGGTGGGAAAAGAGACAAAAAGACACAATCTGAAGTTTTTCTAGGACTGAGGAGAGAGAGAATCATTTCTCCTACTGGGGTTACTGAAGGCATAGGATCTATGTCTGGTGCTAATGGTGGCCATCTTGTCACCATGAAGGAACAGATTGCCAAAGAAACTTCTATTAGATTCTCCCTGCAATTGTGCCATTTTCCTTACTTTTCTTCATACAAAATTATTTATTTCATATCTACTAGCAGAGAGAGAGAAAGAGATTATTGATCTAGTCTCCAGGACAAAATAAAAAACAACTGGACACCTAACACTAGACTCCAGAGAACTTGTCTGGAAGTTGGGAAGGGCTAATAAACCATACTTCATGACCCCTGCAATTGTGTGGACACCTAACACTTGTCATGTTGGATGTATCCAGATAAAGTCCAGGTTAACTAAATGCTAACATGTCATGAAGAAGCTGGAGCTTTGGGATAGCAGTGCCATGTAAATGTTCCTATTTTCCAAAGAGGGATGAGAACTCCTAGAATCCTCAAAACACAGATGCATAGAACAGTCTTGTGGACTCTGAGGGAGAAGGTGAGGGTGGGACGTTCTGGGACAATAGCATTGAAACATGTATATTATCATATGTGAAGCGGAACACCATTCCATGTTCTATGAATGAGACAAATGCTCAGGGCTGGGGCATTGGGATGACCCAGAGGGATGGGATGGGGAGGGAGGTGGGAGGAGGGTTCAGGATGGGGAACACATGTAAACCCATGGCTGATTCATGTCAATATATGGCAAAAACTACTCCAATATTGTAAAGTAATTAGCCCCCAACTAAAATAAATTAATTTATTAAAAAAAAAAAAAACGAAACACAGAATGCCTGAATGGAGGGGACTAGGCAATACTCAGAGCCCAAAATAAGGAACTTGCCCAGGGTTTCTTATTTAGTTAAAATTACAAACCTCTTTGCAGTACTTTCCTCTGCTGGAATAAGGAGGAAATTTGAGCTCAGGATGCCAAATAGATCTTAGCTGACATTCCGGCTCTAAACAATTGTTGGAGTTTGGAGCAGCACTGTATTATGAAGTCTGGCTTTAGAAGAAAATAATTCTGTAATCAATTATCAGTGCCTGCCATGGAAAACAGCCACAAGTTTACTGACCTTGAAGACTGCACCAGCCGGTGGTTGCAGCCAGGGTGGGGGTGGGAAGGTCCAATGTTAAGTTGGGCTTATTGTACTCTCTCTCCTTCTTCCTAGACAGTCCCTCTGTTTCTATCTGTCCTATTGTGTATTTGATTTTTCATGTGGTCATAATGACTGTAAATCATCACTCCAGGTTACTCCCCATCCTACCTGTGATAAAAAGATAAGTTTCTAAGTCAGGTCCTGGGCTAGCCAGATAATAGCTTTTTGTTTGTTTTTCCTCTTACAGAGGGATGTTCACCTGGTCAGATAGATATCTCCCCAGGGCGCGAGACCAGCCTGCTGTAGAAGCCTATTGTTTCCTTTCCTTTGACTTCTTTGAGGTAAAGATAGCCGAGATTCTAGAACGTAGGAGAGGCTTCTGGGATCATCTGGTGAGATCTGATTTTACAAATGAGGACGCTGAGGCCCAAAGCAGAAAAGCAGGCTGCCAGTCTTTCCATAGTGCCATATTCATTTGCTTTATTATTTTTCCCACTTCATCTCCTCAGTTATGGCCATCAAATTTCCCATATTGAATCTTTTGGGAAAAAAAAAATTAATGCCATGTGACATACTGCAAGTTTAGCAGAGGAAGCAGCATAAATACAAAGTGACCATGACTCACTTATAGCTCAAAGGCAAATAACAGAAAGTGGCAGAAGACTTGAAATGGTGGTGATGGTATGTGGTACTAATGGTAAAGAACCACCTGCCAGTGCAGGAGACATAAGAGACATAGGTTCAGTCTCTGGGTCAGGAAGATCCCCTGGAAGAGGACATGGCAACCCACTCCAGTATTCTTACCTGGAGAATCCCCATGGACAGAGGAGCCTGGCGGGCTACACAGTCCATGGGGTCGCAAAGAGTCAGACATGACTGAAGTGACTCCACAGTCACTTCAGTACACACAGCACAGTATTATTCTTCTAAGGTGTGTGTCCCATTTCCAAAGTCCCATCAGAATTTTTTTCTAAGACAGAATGTAAAACATTTCTTTATTTGCAGTATCTGCTAAAGGCAATAAATAAATATATTGGTAATTGTGCATTTTAAAAGTTTTGATAGTTTTGCATTTGAACAAAAATGTATTGAGCCCCTATTCTGTGCTAGTAATGTTGCTAGGTATTAGTAAGACAGAGATGAATAAAGCACAGTCCCAAATTTGCAAAGCTTATGGTCTAGCTGGGAACACAAGTGGACTGAAAAGTACAGTGCAACATGAAGAAAATTATAAGTGTGTATGGAAGGTACAGTAATGGCACAGAGGAGGGACAGACTAACTTTGGAAGGCAACAGGAATTTTTTATAAAAACATCTGAGCTAGGCTTTGAAGGATAAATAGGAATTCTCTAGTAGCTCTTGTACACTGATTTACTCAATAAACTTAATAGCACAGGGCATGCCAATTACTGTGTTAGGTACTGGAGGCTGAGGTACATAAGATAGAGTCCCTGGCCTCTCAGAACTCATAGACTGGACAAAAGGTAAATATATAAACAAAAAATTACATTGCAGTATGTTGAGAGCAAGAGTCATTGAGAGAACCCAAGACAGTCATAAGGAAAGCCACGTTGAGGAAAGGACTCAGTGGGCACTTTCTATCTGTGCTTGTAATGCTCCTTTCAGGAAATACTTATCAGTCATCATGACAGCAATGGAGTATCAACAGGACAGTAACTATATTTGCAACAGAATTAATGAGAAGATAAGGACACTGAAAAAGTGATAGAAACCTAGCTATCAACATCCATTTAACAAAAAAATTTTAAGCTCCTACCATGTGCTAGGCACCACACTAATTTGTGAGCATATGAGAGAGGAATATCGAGTGCCCATAAAATCAAGGGGTTAATGGCATGGATGATGGAGTCAGCCTGCATGAGTTCAAATCCCAGTTTCCCAACCCACTAGCTATGAGATTTTGGACTAGTTGTTGAATCTGTCTGTACTTTAGTTTCCTCATTTGCAAAAAGTGGATAACAAAATAACTCTGGTTATTGTGGTATTGAAAATAATAAAGCAGGCAAAGGGCTCAAGTTAGTCCTGGACACTTTCTAAGTGTTCAATAGAAGTGTTACCAGTGAAGAAGATGATTAGGGGGAAGATGATAAACAGATGCTAAATTTGAAGAACCTAGTAATAAATTTGAACTTTTTATTCAACCATTAAAGCCATTAAGAGGTTTTAAAGAAGTGACATGATCAAATTAAAATTTTAAATACTTTTATTAAATAAAATTTAATAATACAAAAGCAGAGAACATACTTTAATATGGTCTCATATACATACCACTCAGATTCCACAGATATCTAGATTTTGCCATATTTTCTTCATCTATCAATTTTTCCTCTGCTTATGAATTTCAAAGTATCATAAAGCAGTCACAGATATAACTGAATCCTTATATACCTACAAATGCAACTTGTAAAAATATGGATATTTTCTTACAATCCTACCATGCCGTTTTCATACTTAACAACATTGTTAATCTCTTGGTATTATATAAAACTCATTCTATATTCAAATTTCTGTAGTTGTCTCAAATGGCTTCTTAGTTGGTTGAAATCAGGAACTAAACAATGCCTACGTGTTACATTCAATTGTTAAGCCTCTTTGTTGTTTTAATGTTTTTTTCACACCACAGTTAAAAAAAAAAAAGAATTATATTGGTCTTTTTGCCTAGTTATGGTGTCATTTAACTTGTTCCTCTATACTACAGTTTTCTTATAATTTGAAAGATAACTGAAATTTTTATTAGATTTGCGTTCAGCAGATTTTCGCAGGAATATTTCATAGTAGTGTGCCAATTATAAGTGCTTTTCATCAAAAATTGTCAGGTCCCCTGGGTATAAGGTAGAAGAGCACTTCCTTGCCTGGTGGCGCTAGTGGTAAAGAACCCGCCTGCCAATGCAGGAGACGTAAAGACAAGTTCCACCCCAGGGCTGTGAAGATCCCCTAGAGGAGGACATAGCAACCCATTCCAGCATTCTTGCCTGGAGAATTCCATGGACAGAGGAGCCTGGAGGGCTACAGTCCATGGGATCATAAAGAGTCAGACACTACTGAAGTAACTTAGCATGCACGCACATGATCATGTGACTTGCTTCAGTTAATCAAATAAGAGTGGAAGCAAAATGTGTCTGTTCCTGGGAAGAGCTCTGAGAGCCAATGTATGATTTGCCTTCTTCTTTTTCTTCTGCCAGTGTGATCGTGGGAGGCCATGTTGAGATGCATGCCTATCAGCCTGGATCCTTGTTAGGTAAGTAATCACTTTAGATATATTTGTTATTGCAACATAATCTTGTCCATTTTGACCAGTATATTGAATGGGATCATAAGGTGCATAATGTCTAGATGTTCCACCTGTAGTAATTGGTTGGTATATTCACCCTTTTCAGTCATGCATGGAACGTTTTCCAGGGCAGATCATATGCTGACCATAAAAATATCTCAATAAATTTAAAAGAATTGAAATAACACAGTATGTTCTCCAACCACAGAAGAATTAAATTAGAGATCAACTGCAGAAAGAAATTTGAGAAACCACAAATATTTGCAAATTAAACAACACATTTCTTAATAACTCATGGGTCAAAGAAGAAATCACAAGGGAGATTTGCACAGAATTAAAATGAAAGCATAATATGTCAAAATTTATGGGATGTAAGTAAGGCAGTGCTAAGAGGGAAATATGTAGCTTTAAATACCTATGTTAAATAAAAATTATCTCAAATCAATAACCAAATCTTTCACTTTAAGAATCTAGAAAGTGAAGAGCAAAGCAAATACAACGTAAGGTGAAGAAAGTAAGTAATAAAGATTAGAGAGCAAAGCAATGAAATATAGAACAAAAAGTTAAGGAAATCAATGAAATCATAAGTTGGATGTCTGAAAAGATCATCAAAATTGACAAACCTTTAGGTAAACTAAGGAAAAGGCAAGTGTCATCAAATCATGAATGAAAGAGAGGAAATCACCGTAAAAGCTACAGAAATTAAAAAGACAAGGGAAGACCGTGAATAGCTTTGTACCAACAAATAGACCAAATGAAAAATTTTTAAATTCTTAGACACAAATTACCAAAACTGACCCAAGAAGAAATAGAAAATCTGAATAGATCCATAACAAGTAAAGAAATTGAATTAGTAATTAAAAATCTTCTGAGAAAAAAACCCTAAGCCTAGATGTCTTCATTGGTGAATTCTATCAAACATTTAAAGATTTTAATAGCAGTTCTTCACAAATTATTCCAGACAATACTGGAGGAAAGAACACTTTCCAACTCACTGTATGAGACCAGTATTACTCTGATACCAAAGCCAAAGACATAATACAAATAAAAAATTTTAGGCCAATATCCCCAGTATTGGAGAAGGAAATGGCAACCCACTGCAGTATTCTTGCCTGGATGGAGGAGCCTGGTAGGCTACAGTCCATGGGGTTGCAAAGAGTTGGCCCTGACTGAGCGACTTCACTTTACTTTTATCCCCGATATAGACATAAAAATCCTCAACAAAATATTAGCAAACCATTCATATCATAAAAAGATTAGACATTATGATCAAATGAGAATTATCTCAGGAAAACAAAACTGGTTTAGCATTTAAGGAGATGAAAGCTTAAATCCCTCCATTGTAAATTTCCTCCTCAACCTTTAAACCAATGATTTCATCCAATGATGATCATTATCTGAATCAATTATTTCATTAAGGATTGCAGAATGATGAGTTTCAAACGCTATCCTTCCTAACACATTTATTAGTTAGAATCCCTCTATAAAAGATAAAAATGTCTCTCATCATCGAGGGTTGTTATGCTACTCTGGAAAACAGTTCTTCCAGGAAAGGCAAGATATATATTTGATTCTTTCACTTTAATTACAAGCTTGCAGAGTCAAGTTTGACCTAGTTACTTCTAACTGTGTTTCCAATGTGTTTTTCACCTTCTTCCTTTTTTTCCCCCTTCCTTTTATTTTCACTTTCTCTTTTTTTGAGTATCATTATGAATTTATGGTTTTTATATATTCAATGTGTTTTAATTAATTTTAGTCATTATTCTGTTGATGCATAAATTGTCCTGCTTTAGCCAGTGGGAAGTCACTCATGTCAGATCTTCGTCTTTTTAACTGGTCCTCATTACTCTGATAGTTTCCTTACACAATATTATATCCCCAGTTTAATTTTTCCACTTGCCATTTCCACCAGCATCTCTGATTTCTTTTAGTGGGAAGATGTTTAGACACCACAATCTGGGTCTTAGGCTTCGGCCTTTTTAGTAGAAAATTAGGAATTAATATTTTTGAAAAAGAATCACAAGTTCATACTGATACTTGTAATTTATTTTGAGAGCATTATGCTGAGTGAAATAAGTCAGAAAGAGAAAGACAGGTACTGTATGCTATTACTTAGACATGCAACCTAAAAAAATTGAATGTATAAAAACACAGAGTAAAATGATGGTTATCAGGGGATAGGAATGGGAAATTTGGGAGATACTGTTAAAGGGTACAAATTTGCAACTAGTAGATAAATAAGTTCTGGAGATCTAATACACAGCATAGTGATTATAGTTAACATTACTATATTATAAACTTTGAAGTTGCTAATAGACTAGATTTTTATAGTTCTCAACACAAAGAAATGATGATTGCTATGTTACTATAGTAATCATATTGCTGTGTATAAAAATACCAAACCAAAGCATTATACCTCTCAAACTTATAAAATGTTGTGTCAATTATATCTCATTTAAAAATCAAGATATTTATTAACTTCTAAAATAATAATTCTCTTACTTTGCTAAAAACTGTCTTAACAACATTGATTACTTGTTTCATGCTATAATATATAGAAAGTATTTCTAAAAGTAATAATATTGCTATAACATACTATATTTATATTTTTATGAATTAGATTACATGCAAAATATATTGTTATGTTTATAGTATAAAATAATATTACTATATAATCATATATTACTATATTTGCAATAAAAGAAATTTTCATTTTATAGGTCAACAGTGGCCAAATATTGGCAATTTTGTATGGTTCCACCTAATACTAACAATAAGACTACTGAATGAAGTGCTAAGATTTATTTGCAGCTTTTCTTGGTTTTAAAATATATTTCACAAGAATGTAAAGTCAGGACAATTTTATGGAAGTTACTTGAAATATTTTCTTATTCAATTTTCAGAAATGTCTTATTTTATTTTATTTTTACTTAATGTTATTTTTTGTGTGTAAACATTACATGATTCCAAAGTCAAGATTTATAAGAGGACATTCAGAGAAATTTTGCTGCCAACTTATGTCCTCAATTGTGCACTTCCTCCTCTTTTATCTTTATAAGTATTTGCTTATCTTTCAAATATAAGCAAGTAGTATATACATATGTATGTATGAATGTGTATGGTTTTCCTTTTCTTATACTGTTCCGCAGCTTGCTTTTTTCTCATGAAAATATCAGATTAGCATTTTGAAAAGATCACTCCTTCCGTAGGCAGAAGAGACTGGAAATAGACATTCTACTGGAAATAGGGAAGCATATTAAGAGGCCACAATGTTGGTGGTGGTTGGAACTAGGGTGGTGCAGGGGAGATGGAGAGAAGTGGACACTGGAGGTGAATTTTGGAGGTTGGACGTATAGGACCTAGATATTGTTTGGATGTAGGGAGAACCTACAACTTTGTGCAGGAAATCCAAGCCATCCCCCTGGTCACATTTATATTCCCAGTGGTATGAAATTTTCTATTGAATAGGATAGTAGACCATATCTATACTTGTTTCTTTTTTTTAAGTTATTTAGAAAATTTTAAACATACATAAAGTAGAAGAGTATCCTGAACCCTAACATATTAATCACAGAGATTCAGCCATTATCAACCTATGGCCTATCTAATTTTTTCTATATTTCCAGCTACTCTTATCACCCTCCACGAGCCCTAAGAATATTTTGAAGCAAATACTGGGAATCTTACTTTACTTGTCTGTTCCAGCACCTTAGGGAAGCATTGTTATTCAAATCCCACTGTTCCTTTCTCTGATACCTGCCACTCTGCTAACTGACTCATTAAAGTTCATTCCTTTATAGTAAGGCTTTGATCCCTTTAAAAATTCAACACAGCTTGTGTTTCACATAGATACCCAATGCACAGTTTGACTTAAAAATAGAATCCCTTTGCTTGCTGGATGGTAGTAGTTGGTGGAGAAAAAGGTCAGTTATAATGGTGGCTTATTCATCCACAAACACTCCTTGGAACCCAACTTCCCCATGAAAAGTCTGCAGTGTGGTTGGCACCAGAAGCCCTAGCCAAATGCTCTTGTGCTATAAGGTTCACGTCATGTCATTTCTCCTAGAGAAGCTTCCTGACTCATGGATACTGCAACCAGTCTTTAGAACTATTTGGACACCAAAGCAAGCTTAGCTCCAAACACAACGTTGTTTGAATTAACCCAAATTGTTTAATATGTGCCACAAACTTCCAGAACTCTACAAGTATCTTAAAATGAACTTGTTTCATTATTTATCAGTTCTCTCCATATTATCAACCATAGTCATCAACTAACCATTTATCTTGACCTAGAACTAAGAAATCAATTCATTTTAGGTTGAGTATGACTTTAGGAACTAAGTAGCCTTTGTGCTACTAAACTCAGTTGAACAGGCCCCCAGGGATGAGGGGGTGGGAAGGAGACAGCACCATAGTGGAAAAAGTGGTTTTAATTTTAACTTTTATTCGGTATTAACTGTTTTCCCACACTACTTTGTAAATCACAGACAGGAAAAAAACACAAAGCAATAGAAGCAAAATATATTCAAATAAAGCCCCACAGTATAGCATGGTAGCAGGTACTAAAGCCTTTTGAGGCTTAATTTTTTTTTTTAATGCCTCATTTGCTTTTGAATTTGGAATTTCAAAAGGCAGAAGAAAACCTGTTTTGACTTGTTTAAAAAATAGTTTAGGTTGTTGTTGAATCAAGACTAAAGAATCCCTCAAAGCTCTCTTCCGGGATACCGTTCTTGATGATTACCTCACCATTTTTTTTTTGGTAACTAACCAGGGGGATGCTAGCCTCTTACTTCTAAGGTTTGTGTAGCACTATTATATTGTTTAAAGTGTGTTAGTCACTCAGTCATGTTTGATTCTTTGCAACCCCATAGACTGTAGCCTGCCAGGCTCCTCTGTCCATGGAATTCTCCAGGTAAGAATACTGAAGTGGGTTGCCATTCCCTTCTCCGCGGGATCTTCTCAACCCAGGGACTGAACCCTGGGCTTCTGCATTTCAGGTGGATTCTTTACTATCTGAGCCATCAGAGAAGTTCCATATTAGTCCATCTCTGGTGTACAGTCGAGTTGCATCAAATATATATTAAACTCTGTGAATTCTGCATTTGGCAAAAGAGGAAGAGGTTAAGAGGATTTGGAAAGTGTGAGCAAGACCAGCCACTATTCCACTAGCCCCTAAGCAAATGTTCATTGGTTTCATGGGATGCTCTAATTGCAAAAGTGGTTCTCCAGGCTAAGTATGTGTTTTAGTGCTGGAAACTCAATTTTTTTATAGTGTAGTTTTAAAACTTATTTGGTGATCAAAGGAAGAAAAAGCAATGTCCTACATCCCTAGAAAGAAACATAACAGACTTTGAAGGGTAGTTATAGCTTTATCCACCAATTTCACACCAACCCCTACAAAAGATGGGACTCTGTTCACTGCAAGGCAGACATGGGAGCCATGCATCAGAGTGGCTATTCAGATCACAGCAGTTTCCTCTCTTCCCTGGCTGAATGATCCTGGAACAAAGACATGGCCTACGCAAGGACAATCAGATTCTCCATCCCAGGAACCTGAAATCTGAGTGAAAAGATGCAGGCAGAGATGTTTCTACTGCAGAGTTATTTGAGTGGCAGCTTCAGTGACTCCCAGGGCTGAAATCCCCTAAACTGCCCCCATTCCTTCTCTTTTCAAATCCCAATGGTTTGGTACTTCTTATGATTCCATGAGTCTTCCTAATCTTAAAAGAAGTTAGCCAGAGTTGCTTTTTGTGTTTGCAACCAAAAGAACTTTAATTAATATAGCAAGTTATCATCCCATTAAGTTAAAAGTTTCTTGGAATTAGAACAGAGTCATTAACAATAGCTTAAAGAGCCTGGAGTGTGCCCACAACACAAACAGCTCTGGATAATGCAAAATGAAGATGCCAAAGGACAGAACCAAGGTAGTCCAAGGCTATAAACTGGTATTTCCTAAGGTGGGTTCCACGGATCCCAGCAAATCCAGAAAAATGGTTTCTGATTCAAAAGATTCCATGGCCAAATCAGTTAGAGAAAATCAGTATACTCTACTCCTCACCCAGAAAGTCATGCAAATAAGCCCCTCAAACCCACTAAAGACCCAGCAATAAAGACATTTAATTTGTTAAACCAGAATTTCTAAAATGTATTAAATAGCATCCAATCTTCTCTACTCCGTCCCTCTACTCACTCCCCAAATACCAGTTAACACAGTAATAAAAACTATGGGGTGAGAATTGCTAGTGAGATATTTCCTGGGAGCATTGACTTCATACTCACTGGTCTCCCCCTCAGTCCTCAGGTGTCTACTGAGGACTGTAATGTGCCCAGACCTGTGCTGGGTGTTCTCAGAGCAGCCACAGGATGGTGGCAGGAGCTTTGCAGGAGTAGTGAGAAGATGTGTTTGGAACTTCAGCTCTGGCCTGGAACTCAGAACTGGCTTTGTTCCCATGGGCAATCCTTGACTTCATTCTGAATCTATTTCTTTGTCTCTCAAATGGGGCTGGTAATATCAACCTTACCTCACAACTGGATTGTTAAAAAGATCTAATAGGATAATGCATTTGAGTGCACTTTGCAAACTTCAAGGCATTACCTGAATATTAGCTATTAGAAGAAATAAATAACTTAGAAAATGATGTCAGATGTTATGGAGAGACAGCAAGCAAGCCATAGGATCACAGGCTTATAGCTGTGATTTTGGGATATAATAAATGCTTCAGTATCATAGTTGAGCATTAAGTGTGTCAAGACAATTTACTGAATTCAGTAATCTACTGAAATATGAATTTTTATTTGTACCTGTATTTGTTATTTTACATAACAAACTACTCCAAAACTCAATGGCATACAGTAATCAATATTTATTTCTTGTTTGTGTGTCAGAAGATTGCCTGGAATTCAACTGATCTGGGCTGTACTTGGCTGGGTTTGTTGATGAGTTGTTCTGGGTCTGCTTTACCTGTCTTTTATCTTCCTTGGACATGTGGCATGGATAATGGCAGAGTACAAAAGAGAACACCGAACCTCACAGGCACATTTCAAGGCCTAGCTTGGTCATGTCCATTAACATCCCACTGAATGAAGCAAGCCACATGACAAATCCCAGGGGTAATGACAAATCAAGCAAGTCACATGACGAATCAATGGGTAAGGGAGGAAGGCTCCTCCCACGGAGGTGAAATAAGGGTAGGGAGAGAAGATATTTACTGAGCAAAAACTCATCCTGTGCAGTCGCCATGATCTTACCTGCTTCCATTTCAGATATTCAGCCCCATAAGGGATTATTTCCTCAGGGATTACTTTGGAAGGACTAGTAATACTTGAAGACAGAAACTTCCCTGTCTGTCATAAAAGCCTAACAATTACTGAAGCAACTATATACTTGAGGTCAACTGGAAGTCAGAGAATGCCTTTGAAGTTAATGAGAGAAAAAGGAAGAGAGTTCACAGAATTTAAGTAAAAGTCAGTGTGGATGGAAAGATCATTGATCAGAACGTGGCTCCTGGGACTTAAGTGGTAGTCCAATGGTGTTAAGACTTGGCTCTCCCAATGCAGGAGGCTTGGGCTGGATCTCTGGTCGGGAACTAAGATCCCTAAAAAGTATTCTTTATTTCTCTAAAATATAAATTCAATTGGGTGTCCCATATTTTAGTCCATAACACTATGTAGGCCTCTGTAAGCATGAAGCATATTTGGGCCAGTAAATGGTGACTTTGGGATGACCTGGCCATTTTTGGCCTGTTCTGCAGCTGTCCAGCAGACTCTTTGAGGGCTGGGGTGACTCAAGATTAGAAGGTGGGCTTCCTACTGGGGTCACTCGAGGGGTGCTGAGCTTCCTTGTCCCTGATAAATCGAATGTTTTGCCCATGCCTTGCCTCTCTATTCAGAAGACATGGCAGGCAAGAGCAGCAGAAATTCTCATATTCAGCCTGCTTCTTCCCTGCCCTTACTAATTTAGGATGGTTTCCACAATTTTGTGGACATAACTGTGTAATCTAATAAAGGTAGATTAAATTACAGTTGAGTATTTTCAGATCTGAACATGGGAAAAATGTATCCTGTTTCAAAAAAATTATCAACTGCTCCGCACTCATTTTGTTTTTATTTTATCTGGGAACTGAGCAGACAGGAACTATCTTGGGTTATTGTATGTGAAAGTCTCGAAGCTGTGTTGGTTTTTTAACCAAAAAGAAAAAAAGAAAGAAAACCCTCAAATCCACAAAATTTTGTCCCACCACATACCAAAGATATGAGGAACCTGAGCTCTATAGCCTTGGAATAGATATTTCATGTTAAGAAAAACAAAAGTACTCATCTTGATCACTGCCACACAGCACACACGCAAGCACCATTTCTTAAGGTTCTTCAAGTGAGAAATGCTGGTCACTAAATCACTTAGGTAATTCTGTGAGCAGAGAAAAAAAAACAAACAAAACATGAATTTGAACCAGATGAAATATTGGCTCTGTTCAGGTTCAGCTCAAGGCATATTTAGATACAGAGATTTTGATCTGGTTCAATAGGTTTAGAGTATTAGGGTGGTGAACTCTGGTTTTTGGTTCAGAGTGGAGGCTGAGTCTCAAGAGAGAGAAAATAGTGTTCTTTCCCGCTTTGCATCTTTAAAAAAAGACCTTGTGTTTCCCTTTATTTATTTGTGTATTTATTTATTGTGTGGCACTGTTAGCTTTGCCTAGTGTTCTAATGCATAATAGCACATCTCCAGTAAAGTAGCGTTTGTTTGCTAAAAACCTGTAGGTGTTTCTTGGCCATTTTCTCATTAATAGAGTACGATGGGCAGGACCCATGGCAAATCAAAGAGGCTAGGGTTGAACACAAGACCACTGAAAATTCAGTCTGATTCTATTGGATGCCCTCCAAGAATTTTTTTTTCTTCTTGCCTCAGCAAGTGGATTTGGAGCTTCCAAGAACTCAGAAGATTCAGCTTGAGATGCTCAGAGATCCAGAAAGTATAAGAAGTTTTACTTAATTCAGGCAGTACACATATTTAATCTATTGGCTGAGGCTGACCTCTCCATGTTTTAAGAATAAAATGTTTGAAAACAAAATGACGATGTATGCAAAAAAAAAAAAATCAGAAAACAAAAAATCTTTGAGGAGTAAAATTAAAGTGTCCATGAGAATAAACAATTTTAAACACTGTAAAATTCTTTAGAAGCACCTATGTATTCAGTATACAAATTACAAACAATTCTTATTTTATTTTTTATTTGAAGTATAGTTGAATTATAATATTTTGTTAGTTTTCTGCTGTACTGCAAAGTGATTTGGATACACACACATTTCTTTCGTATCTTTTCCGCTACAGAATATTGAATATAGTTCCCTAAGCTATACAGTAGGACCTTGTTGTTTATCTATTTTATACATAGTAGTTTGTATTTGCTTCCCAAACTCCTGATTTATCCCTCCCCCATCCCTTCCCCTCTGGTAATCCTGTCTTTTTGTCTGTGAGTCTGTTTCTGTTTTGTAAATAAATTCATTTGTGTCATATTTTAGATTCCACATAAAAGTGGTATCATAAAGTATTTACCTTTCTTTCTGATTTCACTTAATATGGTAATCTCTAGGTTCAAACATGTTGCTGCAGATGGCATTATTTCATTCATTTTGTGACTGAGTGGTATTCCATTGTATATATGTACCACACCTTTAACCATTCATCTGCCAGTGGACATTTAGATTGCTTTCATGTCTTGGCTATTGTAAATAGTGCTCTGTGAACATTGGGATGCATATATCTTTTCAAATTATAGTTTTACCCAGATATATGCTCAGAAGTGAAATTGTTAGATCATATGGTAATTCTAATTTTGATCTCTTAGGGAAACTTGATACTGTTTTCCATAGTGGCTGTACAAATTTACATTCCCGCCAATAGTATAAGAGGCTTCCCTTTTCTTCATACTGTCTCCAGCATTTGTTATTTGTAGACTTTTGAGGTTTGTAACATTGTACGGGGAAAAGGCAGAGGAATCAGAGATCAAATTGCCAACATCCGTTGGATCATCAAAAAAACAAGAGAGTTCCAGGAAAACATCTACTTCTACTTTATTGAGTATAGCAAAGCCTTTGACTGTGTGGGTCACAAAAAACTGTGGAAAATTCTTCAAGACATGGGAATACTGGACCACCTGACCTGCCTCCTGAGAAATCTATATGCAAGTCAAGAAGTGACAATTAGAAATGGACATGGAATAGCAGACTGGTTCCAAATCGGGAAAAGAGTACGTCAAGGCTGCATATTGTCACCCTGCTTATTTAACATCTATGCAGAGTACATCATGTGAAATGCTGGACTGGATGAAGCACAAGCTGGAATCAAGATTACCAGGAGAAATATTAATAACCTCAGATATGCAGATGACACCACTCTTATGGCAGAAAGCAAGGAAGAACTAAAGAGCCTCTTGATGAAAGTGAAAGAGGAGAGTGAAAAAGCTGGCTTAAAACTCAACATTCAGAAAACTAAGATCATGGCATCTGGTCCCATCATTTCATGGCAGATAGATGGGGACACAGTGGAAACAGTGAGAGACTTTATTTTCTTGGGCTCCAGAATCACTGCAGGTGGTGACTGCAGCCATGAAATTAAAAGACGCTTGCTCCTTGGAAGAAAACCTATGACCAACCTAGACAGCATATTATAAAGCATAGACATTACTTTGTCAAGAAAGTCCCATCTAGTCAAAGCTGTGATTTTTCCAGTAGTCATGTATAGAGAGTTGGACCATAAAGAAGGCTGAGCACCGAAGAATTGATGCTTTTGAACTGTGGTGTTGGAGAAGACTCTTGAGAGTCTCTTGGACTGTAAGGAGATCAAACCAGTCAATCCTAAAAGAAATCAACCCTGAATATTCATTGAAAGCACTTATGCTGAAACTGAAGCTCCAATATTTGGCCACCTGATCTGAAGAGCCGACTTGTTAGAAAGGACTCTGATGCTGGAAAGACAGAAGGCAGGAGGAGAAGGAAACGACAGAGGATGAGATGGTTGGATGGTATCACCAACTCAATTAACATGAGTTTGAGCAAGCTCTGGGAGATGGTTAAGGACAGGGAAGCCTGGCTTGCTGCAGTCCATGGGGTTGCAAAGAGTCGGATACGACTGAGTGAGTAAACAGCAGCAACAGACTTTTAATGATGACCATTCTGATGTGTGTGACGTGGTACCTCATAGTAGTTTTGATTTGCATTTTCCTGATGATTAGTGATGTTAAATATCTTTTCATGTGCCTATTGGCCAACTAAATGTCTTCTTTTGAGAAATGTCTATTTAGGTCTTCACCAACTTTTGATTGCGATGGTTGGTTTTTTGTTATTGAATTATATGAGTTATCTGAATATTTTAGAAAGTTAACCCTGTTGGTTTCATCTTTTGCAAATATTTTCTCCCAGGCAACAGACTGTCTTTTCATTTTGTTTATGGTTTCCTTTGCTGTGTAAAAGCTTGTAAGCTTGATTAGATCCTATTTGTCTGTTTTAGCTTTTATTTCTATTGACTTGAGAGATTGGCCTAAGAAAACATTGATATGATTTATATCAGAGAATCTTTTGCCACCTATGTTCTCTTCTAGGAGTTTGATGGTGTCATGTCTTATATTTAAATCTTTAAGCCATTTTGAGGTTTTTTTGTGTGTGTAGTGTGAGGGTATGTTCTAACTTCATTGATTTACATTTGACTGTCCAGCTTTCTCAATACCACTTGCTGAAGAAACTATTTTTTCTCCATTGTATATTCTTGCCTTCATTGTCAAAGATTAATTGACTATAAGTGTGTGGGTTTATTTCTGGGCTCTCTGTTCTGTTCCATTATCCATATGTCTGTTTCTTTGCCAATACCATGCTGCTTTGATTACTGTAACTTTGTAGTATTCTGAAGTCTGGGAGAGTTATGCCACCAGCTTTGGTTTTTTCCCTCAGGATTGTTTTGGCAATTCTGAGTCTTTTATGGTTCCATATAAATTTTAGAATTATTCTAGTTCTGTGAAAAATTTCATGGGTAATTTGATAGAGATCACATTAAATCTGTAGGTTGCTTTGGGTAGTATGGCCATTTTAACAATATTAATTCTTCTAATCTAAGATCATGAGATATCTTTTCATTTCTTTGAATCATCTTCAGTTTCCTTTATCAATGTTTTATAGTTCTCAGCATATATCTTTTACCTCCTTGGTCAAGTTTATTCCTAAGAATTTTATATGATTTTAAAAGATATTTTAAAAATACATTTATGTGGTTTTTTTTACTTTCTGTTTGTGATATTTCACTGCTAGTATAAAGAAATGAAACAGGTTAGTCTTGTATCCTACTACCTTGCTGAATTTATCAATTCTAGTAGTTTTTGTTTGAATTCTTTAGGGTTATCTATATTATATAGTAATAGGCTTCCCTGGTAACTCAGACAGTAAAGAATCTGCCTGCAATGTAGGGGACAAGGGTTCAATTTCTGGGTCAGGAATATCCCCTGGAGAAGGAAATGGCAACCTACTCCAGTATTCTTGCCTGGAGAATCCCATGGACAGAGAAACCTGGTAGGCTATAGTCCATGGGGTTGCAAAGAGTTGGACACAACTGAGCGATTAAGCACATGTTTTTAGTATCATGTCATCTGCCTACAATGACAATTTTACCTCTTCTCTTCTAATTTGGATTCTTTATTTCTTGTTCTTGTCTGATTGGTGTGGCTAGGACTTTCCAGTACTCTGTTGAATAGAAGTGGTGAGAGTGGCCATCTTTGTCTTGTTCCAGATTTCAGCAGGGAGCCTTTCAGCTTTTCACAGTTGAGTATTATGTTTGTCATAAATAGCTTTTAATATGTTGATATATGTTCCCTTTATATCATTTTGTTAAGAGTTCTTATCTTAAATCAATGTTGAATTTTATCAAATGACTTTTTCGCATCTAGAGATGATCATGAGGTTTTAATTTTTTTCTTTTGCTGATATAAGTATCACTTTTATTGATTTTTATATGTTGAATCATCCTGGTGACCTTGGAATGAATCCAGCTTGATCATAGTATATGATCTTTTTTATGTGTTGTTGGATTCATTTTAGTAATATTTTGTTGAGAATTTTTGCATCTATATTCATCAAAGATATTAGCCTGTACTTTTCTTTTTTGGTAGTGTCTTTGTCTTTTGGTATCAGGGTGATGGTGGCTTCAGAGAATGATTTTGGGAAAGTTCTCTTTTCTTCAACCTTTTGGAAGAGTTTGAGAAGGACTTAGTTGTTTATCTTTAATACTTCCCAAAAATCTTAAGAAGAAATAGATAAATCCCATCTCAAATGGGATTTATCCACCACTCCACAAATACACCTTTCACCTCTCAAATATATTTAAAAAGCATGAGAGATATCTGTCCTGGTTTGATTATATACTCAGCCTAGTATCCTAAAATTGTTTTAAATGCGAACTTTTAAAATTCAGGAACATAGGAATTTCATGGTATCCTGGAAATAATTATTGATTTTTCAGATGAGTAAACTGAGGTTCAGAGAGGTAAAATGATTTACCCAAGGTCACATGATTCATGCTTTATGGAGCCAAAACCAAAACTTGAATCTCCAATTCTTACTTAGGTCAGAGCATAAAAAGAATTAATGGTCACAATAGTGTCCCCAAAATCTCACAACAGCTCAAATCCTTCCAGAATGACTGTCCTGGAATGACTGACCTTTAACCATTCTGCAATCCTTACTAGGCAAGAAAGAGAACGTGGGTTTTCTGGAAAGATGTTGAACAATCCCAGGACTGAAACAAAAGGATTTTCTGCCTGATCCTTAATTATACACGAAAGTTCCAAAACAACCCAATTTCCATAAGCATTCATTGCTGTTTTACATTATTTGGGGGGCCCTTACCTTCTCTATATTCCCTTTTTCCTTACCTCCCCCCCCAAAAAATAAAGGTCTTTGCTAACTCAGGCTTAAGCTACAGAATTTTCTGTGCTGTCCTAAGAGGATACTGCATGCCTATAACTTGTTTTTCCTTAAGCACCTAAGGTTTTGACTTGTAGGACACTGCTATTTGTTAAGCATCATGGGATGATTAATTAATATTTTGCCATCTCTGCTTTCCAACTCCACCAGGAGGAAGTAGTTGTTCAGTTTTCTTTCTTCCTTTATGGCAACAACTGCAAACCCCGACTCTTGGTTAACAAAGAAGGAAAAATTTGTAAGCATCCTGGGATTAATTACTACTGGGATCTTTCTGCCCATCCATGCTAATAAAATATGAGACTTCTCTCTATTTATCATCTTTATTTCCTCAGAGACACCAGAAAACAGCACCATAACCACCATCAACAGAGTGGAATGAATCTGATTAAGGCAGGAGCCCAGCATCCCGAATCCTTCATCACACTATCAGAGATTAAAAAGGTGTTGGTGGGAGAGAGGCATACAGCACAGAGTACCTATGTGACCTTTTGTCTCCTGTACACCACAATTGCCAGCCAGATTAGCATCTGAGGCAGAAAGTGGAAGGGCCTAATGTTCAGCTCTGTGTTTATGTTGAAACTAATTTCCTTTCCAGCATTTGAGGACTTGACCACTGAGTCTTCCTGGCAGGTCTGACTTTTTTGCCAAAGAACTCAGAATCTTTCTTGTCTTAGAAGAGAATATGCTGTTTCACTGGTCTGCAACAGGTTCCTGAGCCCCAAGATGCCGGGTCAGAGCCTTGCTTGTGCTGCTTGTTGACTATTTGCAATCCAGATTGGCCCAAAGCAATGCCAAAACCCTTGGTAAGGTACACCCTTTGTCAGATCTTCCTGTAAGGACTCAGAAGACCTGCTTTCACAGTGATTTTTTTTTACTACTATTTGTAGGATCATTTGAATAATACCTGTTCCTTCCCCATGATGTTAATCTCCATGAAGCCAGCTTCTACGTCCTGTTTCCCTGGTACATACAGCCCCCAGCACACTCCATAGCATGTAGGACACATTTGTGAAATGGATGCAGTCTGGTGAGACTAAGCAGGTATCATGAGCAACATTTTTTCCTGATAAAGAAACTAAGCCCTTAGAGAGGTTAAGCACCTCATCCAAGGTCATGAGCTAGTTAGCAAGAGATTAGAGACTAGAACCTAGGCCAACTTAACTTCTAATACAACATACTTACTATACTTATATGTGTGTAGGTTGTTCAGAGGATCTGGATTTTAATCTTGACCCTTCTGATTCCTTGCCATGTAACCTTGGTGAAGCCATATAACTTTTCTAAGCATTATTTTCCTCATTTGCAAGATGGAGTTAATAATGTACGCACATTGTGAATCAATATAACTAATATAATAACTATCAACCATTATTCTAGGAATGCTGCAAAAAATCTAGACTTTATTCATTAAAAATCTGTGGTAGTTTCAGTAAGAACTTGATTGGTGTTGGCCTTTTCAAAATCTATGAAGACCTCCAAGCTCTTAAGAGCTAGTCAGAACTTACTTGAGGGGAAGAGAGAGAGAAGAGATGAAAGATTTAGAATGCAAATAGAAGATCTTAACAACATTTGGGATAAACAGTGCGTTTAAACTGCTTAAAAGGACAAATTGTTTTTAAAATGTCAAATTAGGCATTTTTAGACGCATTTATTTACAGACAACCCTGTTACTATAATTGTAAACACTTATTCTCTATTCATTAAAGTAGGTCCCCTAAGGGGGTTCTTTAGTACATTTATTAGGCTGCTTCCAATTAGTATTCAGTGCTTAAAAGTAACAAAATTGCATGTCCCTTAAAATATCTTGTAATTGATCTCACTATTCCAGCAAGCCCCCACCCCACCCCCATCTCCCACCTCCATCTAATGCTGCCATTTCTTTACACAGAGCAGTCTCTTCCATCCCTCCAAACCTCTACATCTGCTATTTCTGTTGCAGGAACACCCTCCCCCAGATCTTCACAGAGAACTTTCCTTCTTATCATTGGAGCCAGGACATGTTCATTCCTCAGTGGGCACCTTATTAAAAGAGCCCTCTCCGCCTCACACAACTTCAACTCACCTTGGTTTAAGCTACTTTCATTCCCAACCCCCACTGGGAATTAATCTGAACCTGTGTGGGTTTATTTAATGTCTGTGTCCACCTTCTAGGCTGGAGGCTTCATGAGAGGAGAGGCCTCTCTTTGTTCCTGCACCTAGAACAGTGCCTGGTATGTAGCTGGTGCTCAGGAATTATTCAGTGAATGAATGAAATGTACAGTTTCTAGACCAACTTGATGTCTGGGTTAGAAAAAGCTGATCAGAGTTAATCCAGATAGATGCAAACACATAAACACAAAGTCCTTAAATCTCTCTAGCATGAAAGCTCTTTCTTTCAGAAATAGCAAACAATTTCAGAATTTTTACAGCAAATCAGCTGCAATATTGGCAAACACTGGTAGTCAGGGAGATGAGAACTATTTAAAGGATGGTTAAGATTGACTGATGTTTTAATGAAATGACGTACAATAAACCTCACCTTTCTGTCTCTCCTTACCCAGCACACACAACTCCACCACCCTTTTGAAAGTTTTAACCTAGGAATTTTTGAGACCAAATGCCTCATTTTGTGAAATTAATATAAGCTGGAAGAAGGTAGTAAAGGTATCATTTATACAGGTGCACAAATTCTAGGCTTGATAAATATTAAATCAGTCTTTCAGGGAAGCCAATATAAACAGTATGTTATCACTGACTAATTTATTTCAGAATCTCCATCTGATTTACTCTCATAAGAGCTGGATGGAAGTTTCATTATTTGATATTGAATATGGTGATGCAACTTTGTACTAATGAGGAAAGTTACTGATCCACAAAGATTACATGCCTTGTTTAAGGAAATCCAGGGAGTCAGTGGGAACAGATGGGAAAGGAGAATTCTAACTCCTCCCTCTCTCTCTACTTGTCAAACCTTCCTCTCCTCATTATGGGTTTTTTCCTTTCCCAGTTGCAAACTGTCTCTCCCTTTTCACCTCTGCTCCCCATCTCCACCCTTCTCTACTCCTTTCAAAACCATCTTTCAGGTCTATATTTTGGAGATAGCTGGATAAGAAGGAGGTAGTTTCACCAACTGGTACTAAGAATGATACATATAAACTAAGTCTACCAATCTCAGGTACCTACAGGGGCTTAAATAATTTAAGTCAGTGATCTAGGTTGAGTGCCACACAGTAGAGAGTGGTGGAGACTGTGGCAAGAAGGAATGGCATGTGCCCCTTTAGAGGGGACAGCTACTCCACAGCTCTGGTCTATTGTTGCTATGAAATGTGAATCCAGCATGACTAGATTTTTTAAGCTGGATATTTGGGGGTTTATGGAAAATTCCCCAAATTTTAAAACTCCAAATTTTTTCATGGCTGGATTCAGCCCATAGGCTGTCTATTTGCAAACTTGATATTAAATGTGCTTGGCTCAGAGTCCTTATCAATGGCTGAACCCACTCCAGCTCCTGGGACTTCATCATCCTGTCTTACTCTCCACCTGCCTTCCCACCATACCCTCCCCGCCACAGCCCAGCATGTACTCCATGTACTTCTTTTTTTTTTTTTTAATTTGTTTATTTTCTCTCTCTCTTTTGCTCTTCCTGTGTTCTGATATTTACAGAGTTGTGTTCCCTCATAAGGCAGAGTTAGTGGAGAGAAGAAAGCTGAGGGCATGAGGAGTGGGGCTCATTTACTAGGCTCAGGCTGGAGGCTTGCAGTAGAAGTGAGAAGACAGAGTAGAGTGGAGGAACTTGGCTTGGCCATAGCCCCTGGGTACTAATGAACATCCAGCTTAGAAAAATGTGGCAAACAAATGCCAAGGTGGGGTCCCAAGCAACCCCCATGGTCTTCTCTCATTATCCTCTCAGCTTCTCCCTCACTAGTTCTCCAGGCTCATGATAACATTGTCCGAAGGTTCCAGAGGCCTTTCCACATGATCTGAGAACAATAAGTAAACAACCAAAGGAAGAATTTATAGTGCTTTCCAAAGTAAAATCCTGGGCTACAGTTGTGAAGCCAGAGTGGACTCCGGCCCACATTCTGTCTTGGTGAGGAACTGTCTGCCAGCAGTCAGGGTCCATGATGGCAACCTTGAGCAGGAGCTGACATTAGTCACAGCTCTGTCTCCACATCCCAAGGCACCATTTAAATAGCCTGTCTCCCTGGAATGGAGAACAGGCCACACAAAACATAGAAATAACAGTCCCTATGGAGACTCTAATGCTTTACATGTATTACCCATTCATCCTACCTCTATGGGATAGGTACTATTAATTTCATTTTATAGATGGGGGAACTAAGTCATAGAAAGGTTAACTATTTTACCCAAGGTCACAAATACAGCTTTCCTAAGAATACTGTGAAAACTAAATGGGATTCTGCATGTGCTACTGTAATAAGATGCAAAGTACTGAAGAAGTGTTCATTTTAATTTTAAACTAATTTGCACAAAGCTATTAGCAGCAGATAATATGTTAATATATTACCCTTCCCAGGGGACTCATTCACTCAATAAATATTGATTGAGCATCCTCTATTGCACCCTAGATGTAGGGATGCATAAAGGAGCTTCTAGAATCTCCAAGAATCAGTTCAAAGTGGAGTCATAATAGATGAAGAGTTCCCCTCTTCCCACCACATGGCCCTAAACTGGGCACACCACTTGGCCTTGTTCTTAAGCTAGGTGATTCTTTCCAGAGAATGCACAGCTCAGTGGGAAGAGCCTGCCCTGAGGGGCCCCATGATTTGCAGAACTGCTAAGGCCCTCTGGCCATACTATTGTCTGTCTGTGAGTAGACAACAAATCCTCAAGCCCTTGTGTCACTCAGTATCACTTTTGCTGCCTTTCAGTTCAGTTTAGTTCAGTTGCTCAGTCGTGTCTGACTCTTTGCGACCCCGTGAACTGCAGCACACCAGGTCTCCCTGTCCGTCACCAACTCCCGAAGTTCACCCAAACTCATGTCCATTGAGTCGGTGATGCCATCTAACCATCTCATCCTCTGTTGTCCCCTTCTCCTACTGCCTTCAATCTTTCCCAACATCGGGGTCTTTTCCAATGAGTCAGCTCTTCGCATCAGGTGGCCAAAGATTTGGAGTTTCAGCTTCAACATCAGTCCTTCCAATGAACACCCAGGACTGATCTCCTTTAGGATGGACTGGTTGGATGTCCTTGCAGTCCAAGGGACTCTCAAGAGTCTTCTCCAACAACACAGTTCAAAACCATCAATTCTTCAGCGTTCAGCTTTCTTTATAGTCCAACTCTCACATCCATACATGACTACTGGAAAAACGATAGCCTTGACTAGACGGACCTTTGGTGACAAAGTAATGTCTCTGCTTTTTAATATGCTGTCTAGGTTGGTCATAACTTTCCTTCCAAGGAGTAAGCATCTTTTAATTTCATGGCTGCAATTACCATCTGCAGTGATTTTGGAGACCCCCAAAATAAAGTCAGCTACTGTTTCCACTGTTTCCCCATCTATTTGCCATGAAGTGATGGGACTGGATGCCATGATCTTAGTTTTCTGAATGTTGAGCTTTAAGCCAACTTTTTCACTCTCCTTTTCCCTTTCATCAAGAGGCTCTTTAGTTCTTCTTCACTTTCTGCCATAAGGGTGGTGTCATCTGCATATCTGAGATTATCGATATTTCTCCTGGCAATCTTGATTCCAGCTTGTGCTTCCTCCAGCCCAGCGTTTCTCATGATGTACTCTGCATATAAGTTAAATAAGCAGGGTGACAATATACAGCCTTGATGTACTCCTTTGCTGCCTTTGCCTGCTTTGTATCAAGGTCCCTTCTGAGACACTCCTTCCTCCTCCCACTCCTATTCCTGGGTGCTAGGGTCAAGTCCATGGTAGGTTACCTTGACATGATTATAAGTGGCAAGTTCCAGAAGAGCCTCAGATGAACCTGCTTCCCTTCCCTTCTCACAGGATAAACTCTTTCCTTCTACTTTGGGACATTTTACCGACATCCACAAAGACCAGTAATGTGGTGGCCCAATAGTGTGTATGGGAAGGGATTCAGGCCAGCTTGTGCTTGTCAGCTGGGAGAGTGAATTCCCTCTGGGGAGTCCCATTTTCTCCATGAGTGAACTGGGAAGGCTGATCGAGATGTTCTCTGGGTTTCCTTATTGTTACCACTATCATATTCAAGATCTTCTTAGACACTCAGCCAGATGGAAGGGAACGCAGGGGCACTCTAGGCAAAGCTGGCTTCCTCGCAGGCAGGGTAGACATCCACCTCTGTGGTATAATTCCAGGAGTCGGAGGCCCTTCCACTTTCCTGATGACAGCAACTCTGCCAAATTATAGTCATTTGCCAAGACTGAACCCATGTTAAAAAGCAGTATCATTACAGAATCTTAGCTTTAAGTATCCTTAACTCTGAAGGGGAATGCATCTTGGGATTGCATTTAAAAAAAAAATACAAAAAACAAACCTTTCATGGTGGTGTGAAGCCAGCAGTTGCCAAGGGAAATAAATAAGATAGAACTTTTGGAAACCAGCAAGGAAAAAATGTTGGGTGAAGTCTCTTGGGAAGAGAAACAGTATTTGTTTTTTCACTGCTATGTTCCTGGTATATCCACGGTTCTCTTTATCTTTAAGCCCATCTTTATTTGACAGAGAAGTAAATGAACAGTCCTCAGCTTTGGATGAAGGAAGGGAGAGAGAATTCCTGGGAAGAGCCTATGCTTTCTGGCAAAGGGTGAATAGAACCAACCTAAGATGAGTTGAGTGAGCACAGAGAATTCAGAGTTGCATAGAGTTGGAGGTCCCATCCACTGGCCACAAAAGGAGGAACCCTGGAGGAGGCCATCACCAGCCTTCAGCTTTCATTCTTTTGACATTGTTCATGTTGGGTGGGGTTCCTGCTAAGAGAGACAGTCCACTTAATGACTTTGAGCACAAGCTTTGAAATCAGAGATTGAACACTGGTCCTGTCACCTACCAGTCCACCAATCTGTGACATCAAAAACATTACTTCATCTCGCTGTGCCTCACATTCCAGTATGTTAAAACAGGATGCTCATAGTAACTAGCCCATAGGAGTATAATAAGGGTTAAAGGTGAGACTGTTTGCAAAACACCTCACCCAGTGCTGCACTGGGCAATGCTCAATAAATGATATGCTGAATTTGATGAAGTACAGACAATTCTGAGAAAGTAGGTTTATGAATGTCAGTGTCCCTTGGCTTGGGGGTGAGGGAATGAATCCCATTGTGATCTGATACCAAGGTCAGATCAAGACTCTGGGAAAGTCCCTGACCCCCTGTGTGCCTCATTTTCTTCTTCTGCAAAAGGAGTATGATCATTATACCTACACCATGGGATTTAGGAGAGGATTCGTTTATTCAGCAATTATTTGTTAAGCAACTTTTATGTGCCAGAAGCTGCCCTGTGCACTTGGGATACTTCTGTGAACAAAATAGGTAGAGATTAGGAGCCAACATGTAGATCTTCTGAAAGAGTTCCTGTAATTTAGTAAGCCCTCAGGGAAAGAAATTAAGAGGACGTCAGTGACAGAAGAACACCAACAATCTAATACAACTTCATAGACTCCAAACCAAATTTGCCAGTTCCAGGTTCCCAGCTCTGTGACACTAGACAAGTTCTTAACCTCTTTGGGTGTCAGTCTTTCTCATCTGTAAAAACATGGTAACAACTCCCTTCGTGAGGGTTGTATAGCACTGAAGTAAAGTGCCTGGTACATATTAGGCCATCTCTGCAAGTTGGTTACTGTATTAGTTTCCTAGGGCTGCCATAAAAAACTTGATGGCTTAAAACAACAGGAATATATCCTCTCATAGTTCTGAAGACCAGAAGTACAAAATCAAGGTGTTGGCAGAATTGGTTCCTGCTGGAGGCTCAGAGGGAGAATCTGTTCCGTGCCTCTGGTTCTAGCTTCTGAAAAAGAACTAGTTGTAGACAACCCTTGGCTTTCTTTGGCTTCTAGCTCCATTCCTCCAATGTCTGCCTTCATCCTCACCTGTTCTACTCTGTGTCTGTGAGTTCTCTCCTCTTCTTCTAAGAACACCAGTCGTTGGATTTAGAGCTCATCCTAATCCAATATGTCCTCATCTTGTCCCGAGTACATCAGCTAAGACCCTTTTTTCAAGTAAAGTCACATTTTGAGCTTCCAGTTGGACATGAATTTGGGAGGGCAACTATTCAACTCGGTTTAGTCCCTTTCTAACCTCTCTTCACTACAAGGTTTCTGAGCCAAGATTTTTGAGTGAGATATAGCAGGCTTTATGTTCTAGAAACTGAAGCCTTGCATAGCACAGTTGCCCCACCACCACCACCCCGTTTCACCCATATCCCCTCTAGAACCGGAAAGTTCATGCTGTCTCTTTGTAAATACTATTGAATCATCACAGGGAATGGACTAGAAGCTTGCAACCACTTGGGAATCATTTTGCTGGTGAAGGAGGCATGTTTAAGAGTTTCCTCACCTGTGTCCACTACCAAGAAATGAGGCATTGCTTACCTTGGAAAATGAGTCCATTCTTTCCAGACCAGTGGTGATTGAACTCTGATGGTTGAGTAACTAACAATCTGAGGTATTAATGAATCAACCCATTACATTTCTAGCTATTATGTCTACATTTCAGCAGAGACCTTCTGGAGACAAACTTTTAAATCAAGGGAGTGGCTCTGATGGTGGAACTGTCATGCGCTTTGGTGGGCTGCTGTGTGAAGGTGTTTGGAGAAAGGTAGAACCGTGGCCATCCAGTTTAACTCGGCTAACATTTCTTGTAGGAGCTAGCAGCTTCCACATGCAGGGCACTGATCTTAACACCCAAATGGAACTTACTGACCATAATCCCAATTCCTGCCTATCAGGGATTGCTGATAAAGTAACTGGACAAATAACAGTAAAGCAAGGGAGATGCACTATGAAAGAGATATGAAGGACATACATGGGAAAGGCAGAGACTAATTTTGATGATGATACTGAAAGCTCAGCTTCTGAGCACACTGGTGCCACCTCTCGGGAACAGAGTTTTGTTGAAGTAGAAAGATAGCATTTTTACTTTGCCAGGCAAAGAGGGCCACAGCAGGCTAATGCCATCAAAACCCTGTGTCCCAATTTAGGAAAAATAGTGAGAGGTTTTGGATGTGATCAGCTTGTGGACATTCTTCTGATGGGTTGGTGGTGAGATAAGTAGGAGTCACCATCATCAATCTTCAGGTCCAACTGCCCTGGGGTCTACATGCTTCTGGGCAGCATACCATTGTTAAATTTCTCTCACCTGAGGGGATTTCAGTATCTGCAATGTGGCTCAAAGATATTGTTGTGTATATGCTTAGGTGGGAAACAGGACCTTACCCCAAGACTGCTCTTGACTACTTGTTTCTCCCAGGTCTCACATCCCCTCCCTTCCCTAATTAACAACTGCTTGAATCTGCCCATTGGAACTCAGGGAGGGTCATGGAGGCTGAATGAAGGCTGCTTCCTATAATCAAAGGAAGGCCTTGGGGGACACAGAAAGGCTTTGTGCCCAGGAGCCCCTAAGGGCCCTGCGTGGTATCAATTGCAATGTGCTGAGAGATTAAATTTCAAAACTTTGAGGAATAGGCAGATTTTAAAGGGTGAAGTGGCAAGAAAAGGTCATGAGGGATGACATTCCAGGCTGAGGGACCAGCAGAAACAAAATCATGGTAATGGGGAAAGGCAGAGTACACCCAGCAACTATGTGTTATCTAGACAGGTGGTTGGAGCATGCTAAGAGGCTACATGGGAAGTTAGGACTAGAGAATTAAAGCCAGTCTTGGTGGTGGAGGGCCTGACTGCCAGAGGTTGATCTGAAGGCCATGGCTGATGCAGGAGAGAAACACGCTTAGGAGCAGCAGTCTGCCTGGCATCATGCTGCTGTCCTCCTTTAGTATCACAGAAGTCACTTCTCAGAGCCACTGACTCCTGGTCTATAAAATGTAGGTGGCAATTGTCCTACCTCATAGATTCCTTGTAAAATTTTCATAGTCATGCATGTGACTGCATAGAACAGCGCCGGGCACACACTAAGCAGTTGATAAAAGCTCATTACGAACTGCAAAGTTTTGGTAAGGGAAATGATTAAATTGAGGGGTGCTTGGTAGGTATGTGGGTTGATTTTTTCAGGGTACATACAGCTCATGGCTACCCAGACAAGCTGCCTGGTTGAGGGCAAGGAACTGAGGGAGGCTCTAGGGCAAGGTGGCTCCTTTTTGGCCTTAGGAGGAGCTGGTTGAGAATTGGGGACAGGCTAAGAGGAAGGACAGGGACAAGTCTATAGCTGGGGTTGGGCCCACAGGCAGCACCACAGAGGGGGAACCTGAAGGGAAGCTGAATTTTTTCAGCAGTCACAGGGGGAATAGTTGGCTTTCGTTGTCTCCAAGAAGCAGTTTCTCTTTTCTAGAGAGGGTAGACAAGATCTCAGAGTATCCAGTGTGTCCCCTCGGGAGCTATTTAACCAAAGGGGTCAAGGGTGGAGGAAACAGCACAGACAAAGGCCTAGGGGTAGAATGCACTGCAGGGAATAGCCAAGCAGGCACAAGGCAATTGCAAGCGCTGGTCCCTGCTTAGAGGGGCCCAGAAGATGAGACTGTCACCAATGTACTGCAATTGTCTCATTTACACCAGAGCCGGTGTGCCCTCCCTTCTCCCCTGCTTGTGCATAGCCCACTTGCCCTCTGTGGCCCTGCTCAAGCTCATGCCCTATTTGGAAAAAACTTTTCCAGCAGCCCAGGCTATGCTAATCTCTCCTGTATCTGAACTCCAGTTGTGCTAAAGACAGACTCAAGCTGTTTAGCACTGAAGTTGTTATTTACTCTGCCAGACAGAGAAGATGACTACTCAGAGGTTTCTCGTGTAGAGTAAATGAAACAACCCTTATAAGCACTAAGCACAGTACCTGGTGCCTAATCAATGCACAGTAAGTGCTGGCAGTTCTCCTGCTGCTGCTGTTCTTCCTCCTCCTTCGCATCGGTATTATTGTCACTGCTTGGAAACACATGGTAGATGGCATCCTTGGGAACAACACACCACTGGGGCCATGGATGCGTGGGCGTTAGCTGTTATTCCAGCCCTTTCTCTCCCCCTCAGGAAAACATTCTGGAGAACTAAGTGAATGGATGTGACATTATTATTATGATAACCTTGAATCCACTCTAATTCATGTTTATTTTTTAACCATCTGCCAACAGTGGTACTTTAGCTTCATGAGTCACACATTCCTTGTGGCAGATCTTATAATATATGGTGACTCACCAGTGCACTGTGGCCCTGAAGGTGAAAACTTCTACTCAAGTTTTCACTTGTGTTAATTTTGCCTTCCTGGTTAGATTGTAAACTCTGTGAGGACAGGAACCCTGCTGACTTCTTCCCTCCCCACCATGGTACTCAGTATACTGGTTGGCATGTGGCTGTTGTTAACTAATCATGTGCTGATGAACTGATAAATCAGACTTAACAGCTTCTGTCTTGTATTTCATCAGCAATGCTTATAGAAAGATACAGGTTGTTTAAATGATCGAAATTTCAGAGGCATGTCTATAGTTTTATCTCATTCCTATGAAAATCTCTATAAAGGGTGAAAATTATATATTCATCAAGATTTTGGGGGCATATAAGTGTTGGAAGCCTAACTGAAAAAGAACTGGCAGAAATTAGTTCATTTAACTGAAAAAGTCCAAAGGTGTAGTTAAGTTCAGGTAAAGCTGGATGCAGGTCCTCAAATTTTGTCAGCAGGACTATGTCTCAGTCCCTCCACTCTGTTTTTCTTCTAAATTTTCAAGCATGTTCTACACAGCTGGTCGCAAGGAGCTGCCAACAGCTTCAGGCTTATATTCGATCAGCTTGACAACAGCAGGCAAAACCCTGTCACTTTCCCAGATCATGTTAACAGAATGTGGACCTGACACTGAGACTCAGAATGGGCCACATGTCTATACTTAAACCAGTTCCTGTGACTCAGCTTGATCAGTTATTGGTTACCTGCTGAGCTGAGATATTATCCAACACCACTGGGCTGGATGTTTAGAAAGAATGATTTCCCAAAAGATAATCTTTATACAGTTCCTAGAGATAGAAGAAATGGATACTAAACAGGCAAATATTTTTGGCATTTGGCAAGCCTGAGTAAAGGCAATGATTATGTGTAGAAGCAGGAACGACTATTTCCATGTCAACTGCTGTCACCATGGTGAGGAAGTACCAATCCATTGCATCATGTGTGCATGCCGGGGGCTTTTGCAGCAAATTTCAGACTATGACTTTGGTGCTAACATTTCAAAGTTGCACTTATGAGGCCCTCACAGAGAGAGCCTGTCCCCACCAGACTGAAGAGCCAATGATGGCATCTGCTAACTAGCTGAAGAGGAACTTTACATGTTACTGAACACAGTTTACATAACCAGCATGAGGGAAAATCTGGGGATAGCTGCTGGTCAATTAGCAAGAAGGTGAATACCCTTTGTCTTGGTCTGATTGCTCTAACTCAAAAATTATCTTTTTAAAAAAGATTTATCTTTTCATTTATTTGTCTGTGTTGGGTCTTAGTTGTGGCATGTGGGATCTTCGTTATGTCATGCAGGATCTTTCATTGCAGCACGCAGGCTCTCTAGTTGTGGAGCATGAGCTCATTAGTTGCGGTGTTTGGGCTCCAGAGCACATGGGTTTAGTTGCTCCTTGGCAGGTGTGATGTTAGTTTTCTAACCAAGGATCAAGCCCACATCCCTTGCATTCCAAGGTGAATTCTTAACCACTGGACCACCAGGGAAGTCCCAGGAATTACTTTTTCATGTGGCCCCAGAAAAGACAATAATTCACCATTCTACCCCTATGCTTGATCTTTTCTTGTTGATTGTTTTCCATTCTCCATAAACAAGAGCTGGCTTTGACCAGAATTGTAGCTGCCTACCACTATGGAGAAATGTACTGGTTTGGCAAGGGGTATCTTCATGAAGATAAAGGTCTTCTTGGTCATGTGCTCTCAAAGAGAAAAAAAAAACCCAACTTTCCACTTGTTAGTTTCTCCTGTTAGAGAACTGTACTGAGAGATCCTAATTAACATTGTGTCTATTTTGTAATAATTGGTTAATAGTAACAGTGGTGGGCAGAACAGGGACCATCAAATTTTAGAATAACAAAGTAAGGATTGGCTTTATTAATCATTCCCACCCTGTAGCTTTCTAAGTTCATCAGCGGAATCTATCTCATTCACTGCTGTATTCCTAGTGCTGGCATAATGTCTAGAACACAAGGATGTGCCAGCATTCCTTATTCTTGTTCATGGCAGACATCACTAATCAATCACCTTACTTTTTCCATTGATCAAGAGTGTGGTCTCAGAGGAAACAACCTAACCTACCACCTAAAGGAATTTTTTTTTTCTAAAGGAATTTGAGAAGGGCAAAAAGCCCCAAAGTCAGTAGAAGAAAGGAAATAATAAAGATCAGAGAACAAAAAAATAAAATAAAGCTATAGATAGATAGATAGCACAGTGATAAAGAACAGAAGTCGTGGGTTCAATCCCTAGGTTGGGAAGATTCCCTGGAGTAGGAAATGGCAACCCATTCCAGAATTATTGCCTGGAAAATTCCCTGGACAGAGAAACCTGGTAGGCTGTAGTCCATGGGGTCACAAAGAGTCAGCCACAACTGAGTGACTGAGCACGTGCACACACACACACATATATATAAAGATCAATAAAATCAAGAGATAGTTTTTTTTTTATTTATTTTTTATTGAAGGATAATTGCTTTACAGAATTTTGTTGTTTTCTGTCAAATCTCAACATGAATCAGCCATAGGTATACATATATCCCCTCCCTTTTGAACCTCCCTCCCATCTCCCTCCCCACCCCACCCCTCTAGGTTGATACAGAGCCCCTGTTTGAGTTTTCTGAGCCATACAGCAAATTCCCATTGGCTATCTATTTTACGTATAATAATATAAGTTTCCATGTTACTCTTTCTATACATCTCACCCTCTCCTCCCCTCTCCCCATGTCCATAAGTCTATTCTCTATGTCTGTTTCTCCATTGCTGCTCTGTAAATAAATTCTTCAGTACCATTTTTCTAGATTCCATATATGTGCGTTACAATACAAAATTTATCTTTCTCTTTCTGACTCACTTCACTCACTCTGTACAATAGGTTCTAGGTTCATCCACCTCATCAGAACTGACTCAAATGCATTCCTTTTTATGGCTGAGTAATATCCCATTGTGTATATGTACCAAAACTTCTTTATCTGTTCATCTGTCGATGGACATCTAGGTTGCTTCCATGTTCTAGATATTGTAAATAGTACTGCAATGAATAATAGAATACATGTGTCTTTTTCAGTTTTGGTTTCCTCAAAGTATATGCCTAGGAGTGGGATTGCTGGGTCATATGGTGGTTTTATTCCTAGTTTTTAAAGGAATCTCCATACTGTCTTCCATAGTGTCTGTATCAATTTACTTTCCCACCAGTAGGTCAAGAGCATTCCCTTTTCTCCACACCCCCTCTAGCATTTATTGTTTGTAGCCTTTTTGATGATGGCCATTCTGACTGGTATGAGGTGATGTTTCATTGTGGTTTTGATTTGAATTTCTCTAATAATGAGTGCTGTTGAGCATCTTTTCATGTATTTGTTAGCCATCTGTATGTCTTCTTTGGAGAAATGTCTGTTTAGGTCTTCTCTCCACTTTTTGACTGGGTTGTTTGTTTTTCTGGCACTGAGTTGTATGACCTGCTTGTATATTTTGGAAATTAATCCTTTGTCAGTTATTTCATTTGCCATAATTTTCTCCAGTTCTGAGGGTTGTCTCTTCACCTTGCTTATAGTTTCCTTTGCTATGCAAAAGCTTTTGAGTTTAATCAAGTCCCACTTGTTTACTTTTGTTCTTATTTCCATTGCTCTCAGAGGTGGGTCATAGAGGATCTTGCTTTGATTTATGTCATCGAGTGTTCTGCCTATGTTTTCCTCTAAGGGTTTTATAGTTTCTGGTCTTACATTTAGGTCTTTAATCTACTTTGAGTTTATCTTTGTGTATGGTGTTAGGAAGTGTTCTAATTTCCTTCTTTTACACGTAGCTGTCCAGTTTTCCCAGCACCATTTATTGAAGAGGCTGTCTTTGCCCCATTGTATATTCTTGCCTCCTTTGTCAAAAATAAGGTACCCATAGGTGCATGGGTTTATCTCTGGGCTTTCTATCTTGTTCCATTGGCCTATATTTCTGTTTTTGTGCCAGTACCATACTGTCTTGATGACTGTAGCTTTGTAATATAATCTGAAGTCAGGAAGGTTGATTCCTCCAGCCCCATTCTTCTTTCTCAAGACTGCTTTGGCTGTTCAGGGTGTTTTGTGTTTCCATATGAATTGCAAAATTTTTTGTTCTTGTTCTGTGAAAAATGCCATTGGTAATTTGATAGAGATCACATTGAATTTGTAGATTGTATTTGATAGTATAGTCATTTTCACAATATTGATTCTTCCTACCCAGGAACGTGGAATATCTCTCCATCTGTTTATGTTATCTTTGATTTCTTTCATAAATGTCTTATAATTTTCTGTGTACAGTTCTTTTGTCTCCTTAGGTAAGTTTATTCCTCTATATTTAATTCTTTTTGTTTCAGTGGTGAATGGGATTGGTTCCTTAATTGCTCTTTCTGATTTTTTGTTGTTAGTATATAGAAATGCAAGTGATTTCTGTGTATTGATTTTGTATCCTACAACTTTGCTAAATTCACTGATTAGCTCTAGTAATTTTCTGATACTATTTTTAGTGTTTTCTTTGTACAGTATCATGCCATCTTCAAACAGTGAGAGTTTCAATTCTTCTTTTCCAATCTGGATTCCTTTTATTTCATTTTCTTCTCTGATTACTGTAGCTAGGACTTCCAGAACTACGTTGAATAATAGTGGAGAAAGTGGACACCTTTGTCTTGTTCTTGATCTTAGGGGAAATGCTTTCAGTTTTTCACCCTTGAGAATAATGTTTGCTGTAGGCTTATCATATATGGCCTTTACTATGTTGAGGTATGTTCCTTCTATGCCCATTTTATGAAGAGTTTTAATCATGAATGGGTGATGAATTTTGTCAAAGGCTTTTTCTGCATCTATTGAGATGATCATATGGTTTTATCTTTCAATTTGTTAATATGGTGTATCACGTTGATTGATTTGCATACATTGAAGAATCCTTGCATTACTTGAATAAATCCAACTTGATCGTGGTGTATGAGCTTTTTGATGTGTTGCTGAATTCCGTTTGCTAAAATTTTGTTGAGGATTTTTGCATCTATGTTCATCAGTGATACTGGCCTGTAGTTTTCTTTTTTTGTGTTGTCTTTTTCTGGTTTTGGTATCAGGGTGATGGTGGCCTTGTAGAATGAGTTTGGAAGTGTTCCTTCCTCTGCAATATCTTGAAAGAGTTTTAGAAGGATAGGCATTAGCTCTTCTCTAAATGTTTGATAGAATTCTCCTGTGAAGCCATCTGGTCCTGGGCTTTTGTTTTTTGGGAGATTTTTGATCACAGCCTCAATTTCAGTGCTTGTAATTGGGTTGTTCATAATTTCTATTTCTTCCTGGTTCAGTCTTAGAAGATTGAACTTTTCTAAGAATCTGTCCATTTCTTCCAGGTTATCCATTTTATTGCCATATAGTTGTTCATAATAGTCTCTTATAATCCTTTGTATTTTTGCATTGACTGTTGTAACCTCTCCTTTTTCATTTCTAATTTTGTTGACTTGATTCTTCTCTCTTTTGTTCTTGATGAGTCTGGCTAAAGTTTTATCAGTTTTGTTTATCTTCTCAAAGAACCAGCTTTTAGTTTTATTAATCTTTACTATTGTTTCTTTCATTTCTTTTTCTGCTTGGATCTTTATGATTTCTTTCCTTCTACTAACTTTGGGTTTTTTGTTCTTCTTTTTCCAGTTGTTTTAGGTGTACAGTTGGGTTGTCTATTTAATGTTTTTCTTGTTTCTTGAGGTAGGATTATATTGCTATAAATTTCCCTCTTAGAACTGCTTTTGCTGCATCCCATAGGTTTTGAGTTGTGTTTTCATTGTCATTTGTTTCTAGGAATGTTTGATTTCCCTTTTGATTTCTTCAGTAACCTGTTTGTTATTTAGAAACATGTTGTTTTTAATCTCCATGTGTTGTGTTTCTTATAGGTTTTTTGTTTTTTTTAATAATCGATATCTAGTCTCATAGCATTGTGGTCAGAGAAAATCCTTGTTATGATTTCAATCTTCTTAAATTTACTGAGGTTTGATCTGTGACCCAAGATGTGGTCTATCCTGGAGAATGTTCCATGTGCACTTGAGAAGAAGGTGTATTCTGCATTTGGATGGAATGTCCTGAAGATATCAGTGAGATCCATCCCATCTAAAGTATCATTTAAGACTTGTGTTTCCTTATTAATTTTCTGTTTTGATGATCTGTCCATTAGTGTGAGTGGGGTGTTAAAGTCTTCTACTATTATTGTGTTACTGTCAATTTCACCTTTTATGTCTGCTAGTTTTTGTCTTATGTATTGAGGTATTCCTATGTTGGGTGCATAGATATTTACAATTGTTATGTCTTCCTCTTGGAATTGATCCCTTGATCATTATGTAGTGTCCTTCTTTATCTCTTGTAATCTTCTTTATTTTAAGGTCTATTTTGTCTGATATGAGGATTGCTACTACAGCTTTCTTTTGTTTCCCATTTACATGGAATATATTTTTCTATCCTCTCACTTTCAGTCTTTATGTATTTTTAGATCTGAAGTGGGTTTTTTGTAGATAGAATATATGTGGGTCTTGCTTTTATGTCTGTTCAGCCGGTCTGTGTCTTTTGGTTAGAGCATTAAATCCATTTACATTTAAAGTAATTATTGATATATATATTCCTATTGCTATTTTATTAATTGTTTGGGGTTGATTTTGTAGATCTTTTTTCTTCTCTTGTATTTCTTGACTATATAGGTCCCTTTAACATTTGTTGTAAAGCTGGTTTGGTGGTACTGAATTCTCTTAACTTGCTTGTCTGAAAAGCTTTTTATTTCTCCATCAATTTGGAATGAGATCCTTGCTAGGTACAATAATCTTGGTTGTAGATTTTTCCCTTTCAGTACTTTAAATATATCCTACCATTCCCTTCTTGCCTGCACAGTTTCTGTTGAAAGATCAGCTGTGAAGTGTATGGGGTTTCCCTTGTATGTTACTTGCTATTTCTCCCTTGCTGCTTTTAATATTCTTTCTTTGTGTTTAGTCTTTGTTAGTTTGATTAGTATATGTCTTGGCATGTTTCTCTTGGGTTTATCCTGTATGGGACTCTGTGCCTCTTGGACTTGATTGACTAATTCCTTTTCCATGTTGTGGAGATTTTCAGCTATAATCTATTCAAAAATTTTCTCATACCATTTCTTTTTCTCTTCCTCTTCTGGGACCCCTATCATTCTAATGTTGTTGCATTTTATATTGTCCTAAGCAAAGGAGAAAAGGAAAGATATTCCCACCTGAATGCAGAGTTCCAAAGAATAGCAAGGAGAGATAAGAAAGCCTTCCTCAGTGATCAGTGCAAAGAAATAGAGGAAAACAACAGATTGGGAAAGACTAGAGATCTCTTCAAGAAAATTAGAGATACCAAGGGAACATTTCATGCAAAGATGGGCTCGATAAAGGACAGAAATGGTATGGACCTAACAGAAGCAGAAGATATTAAGAAGAGGTGGCAAGAATACAGAGAAGAACTGTACAAAACAGATCTTCATGATCCAGATAATCACGATGGTGTGATCACTCACCTAGAGCCAGACATCCTGGAATGTGAAGTCAAGTGGGCCTTAGAAAGCATCACTACGAACAAAGCTAGTGGAGGTGATGGAATTCCAGTTGAGCTATTTCAAATCCTCAAAGGTGATGCTGTGAAAGTGCTGCACTCGCTATGCCAGCAAATCTGGAAAACTCAGCAGTGGCCACAGGACTGGAAAAGGTCTGTTTTCGTTCCAATCCCAAAGAAAGGCAATGCCAAAGAATGCTCAAACTACCGCACAACTGCACTCATCTCACATGCTAGTAAAGTAATGCTCAAAATTCTCCAAGCCAGGCTTCAGTAATACGTGAACCATGAACTTACAGATGTTCAAGCTGGTTTTAGAAAAGGCAGAGAAACCAGAGATCAAATTGCCAACATCCGCTGGATCATCAAAAAAGCAAGAGAGTTCCAGAAAAACATCTATTTCTGCTTTATTGACTATGCCAAAGCCTTTGACTGTGTGGATCACAATAAACTGTGGAAAATTCTGAAAGAGATGGGAATACCAGACCATCTGACCTGTCTCTTGAGAAACCTGTATGCAGGTCAGGAAGCAACAGTTAGAACTGGACATGGAACAACAGACTGGTTCCAAATAGGAAAAGGAGTACGTCAAGGCTGTATATTGTCACCCTGCTTATTTAACTTCTATGCAGAGTACATCATGAGAAACGCTGGGCTGGAAGAAACACAAGCTGGAATCAAGATTGCTGGGAGAAATATCAATAACCTCAGATATGCAGATGACACCACCCTTATGGCAGAAAGTGAAGAAGAACTAAAGAGCCTCTTGATGAAGGTGAAAGAGGAGAGTGAAAAAGTTGGCTTAAAGCTCAACCTTCTGAAAACTAAGATCATGGCATCTGGTCCCATCACTTCATGGGAAATAGATGGGGAAACAGTGGAAACAGTGTCAGACTTTATTTTTTGGGGCTCCAGAATCACTGCTGGTGGTGATTGCAGCCATGAAATTAAAAGACGCTTACTCCTTGGAAGAAAGGTTATGACCAACCTAGATAGCATATTTAAAAGCAGAGACATTACTTTGCCAACAAAGGTCCGTCTAGTCAAGGCTATGGTTTTTCCAGTGGTCATGTATGGATGTGAGAGTTGGATGGAGAAGAAAGCTGAGCACCGTAGAATTGATTATTTTGAACTGTGGTGTTGGAGAAGACTCTTGAGAGTCCCTTGGACTGCAAGGAGATCCAATCAATCCATCCTAAAGGAGATCAATCCTTGGTGTGGATTGGAAGGACTGATGTTGAAGCTGAAACTCCAATACTTTGGCCACCTCATGCGAAGAGTTGACTCATTGGAAAAGACCCTAATGCTGGGTAGGATTGGGGGCGGGAGGAGAAGGGGACAACAGAGGATGAGATGGTTGGATGGCATCACCGACTTGATGGACATGGTTTGGGTGGACTCTGGGAGTTGGTGATGGACAGAGAGGCCTGGCGTGCTGCAATTCATGGGGTCGCAAAGAGTCGGACACGACTGAGCGACTGAACTGAGAAATTTCTGAGGCTGTCCTCAGTTCTCTTCATTCTTTTTACTTCATTTTTCTCTTCAGAATTTATTTCCACCATTCTTTCTTTCAGCTCACTGATTCGTTCTTCTGCTTCAGATATTCTGCTATTGATTCCTTCTAGAGTATTTTTAATTTCAGTAATTGTGTTGTTTGTCTCTGTATGTTTATTCTTTAATTCTTCTAGGTTATTGCTAATTGATTCTTGCATTTTCTCCATTTTGTTTTCAATGTTTTTGATCATCTTTACTATCATTTTTCTGAATTCTTTTTCAGGTATTGTGCCTATTTCCTCTTCATTTATTTACACTTCTGTGTTTCTAGTTTGTTCCTTCATTTGTGTAGTATTTCTGTGCCTTTGCATTATTTTTTTTTTTAACTTATTGTATTTGAGGTCTCCTTTTCCAGGCTTCAAAGTTTATTTCTTTCTTCCTTTTGATTTCTACCCTCCTAAGGTTGGTCCAGTGGTTGTGTAAGCTTCATATAGGGTAACATTTGTGCTGAGTTTTTGTTTGTTTGTTTGTTTTTCCTCTGATGGGCAAGGCTGAGTGAGGTGGTCCTCCTGTCTGCTGATGGTTGGGTTTGTATTTTGTTTTGTTTGTTGTTTAGATGACACATCCTGCACAGGATGTTACTGGTGGTTGGGTGATGCCAGGTCTTGTATTCAAGTGGTTTCCTTTGTGTGAGTTCTCACTATTTGATACTCCCTAGGGTTAGTTCTCTGGTAGTCTAAGGTCTTAAAGCCAGTGCTCCCACTCCAAAGGCTCAGGGCTTGATCTCTGGTCAGGAACAAAGATTCTGCAAGTGATTTGTTATGGCATTAAGTGAGATTAAAACAAATATCCAAAAATGAGAAACCACAGATGAACCCCACACAAATGGCAGTTACAAAATCAGGCAAATCATAATTTAAATAATGGAATATACACATATCCATATACACCCATGAACAAAGTCAAAACAGTCCAACAAAAATAAAGTACAATAGATTGACCCAGCAAACAAGGGAAATCAAAAATTGTATTCACCAGTTAAGAACAGAGCTAACTAAAGCACAAAGTGGAAAACAAAAACTAAAGCAGGGTGCCAAGTGGGGAATGAGGCATTGGAAACAGAACTAACAAATATGTTGAGAGGAAAGGAAAGAAAGTAAGAATAGATACGAAAAGTTAAATGGAGGTAGATGAAGAAGGGTTATATACATTAAGTATTAATTGCAAAGGGAAAAGAACAGTAGGAAAGGCAAACAAAGGAATAAATGTAGAAAAAATATAATAAGTTTAAAAAAATTGAAAGTTAAAATTATAGAAAAGAGGAAAAAAAAACACAAGAAGAAAGAAAAAAGGGGGGAAAAAGGAAAATTCCACAAAACTGCAAAAGCTCAATGTAGTTGTAGAGGTTTATAACAACAATGAAAAGTGTGACTGTTTAAACATATATGTATACACCCATAAACAAAATCAAAACAGCCCAACAAAAATAGATTGACCCAATGAACAAAGGAAACCAAAAATTACGTCTGCCAGAACAAAATTAACTAAAGCACAAACTGGAAAACAAAGCTAAAGCAAGATGCCAATTGGGGAATAAAGCAATGAAAACAAAACTAACAAATATGTTGAGAAGAAAGCAAAGAAAAGAAAGAAAGAAAGAATAGATATGCCAAGTTAAATAGAGGTAGATAAAGAAGATTTATATACATTAAAGATTAACTGCAAGTGGAAAAGCACAGCAGGAAAAGCAAACAAAGGGATAAATGTGGGAAAAATAATAATAGATTAAAAATTTAAAGAGAGAGAAAAAAAGGAAAACTTCCCAGAACTACAAAAGCCCCAATGTAGAGGCAGAGGTTTATAATAACAGTAAAAAATGTGACTGAGAAAAAAAAGAGAAAAAAAGCTCCAAAGCTTAATTAGATTTCATAGTGCCAATAAAATTGACACCTACAACAGAGGGGGGAAAAAGGAAAAAAATAGAAAAAAAGAAATCCAAAGGAATCTATAGAACAAGTCAAAACATAAGAATAATTAATGTTTTTCTTGATTCACTGTCTGAGTCCTTTCCCTTGCTGGGAGTCACAGTCTATCTCACCTCCCGAGGATGCCCTTCAACACTGTGCTGATCTCTGGACCTGTTGTAGGGGCAGCTCAGATTCTAATCTGGTCCTACTCTTCTATGTTCTTGCCTCTAGGGTCCAAAGGTATCAGAACTAGTGCATTTTCTTTTGTGACAGCTTTCAGTGACCTTTTATATATTCCATAGATACAGAGTCTGCCTAGTTGATGGTGTGGATTTCATCTGCAGCTTGTACAGCTGGTGGCAGGGTTTTGGGTCTTCTTCCTTAGCCACACTACCCCTGAGTTTCAATTGTGGTTTTATTACCACCTCTGGATATGGGTCATCCTCTGAGGTTTGCTCCTGAGGATGCCCTAGAGAACTTGGGTTTGCCCCTGTGAGGACCAGGTGTGGAGGTGATGCAAGTGCTTGGGTTGCAGGGATTCTGGCAGCACGAGGTACTCAGGGGAGTTGGCAGCTAGGGCAGCAGGAAATATAGTGCTCTAGAAGGGTATGGAAACCAGTATTGTCCCTTATGCTCCAGTATTCTTGCCTGGAGAACTCCCCTCCCTGACAGAGAAACCTGGCAGGCCACAGTCTACAGGATCACAGAGTTGGACCCTGTGACCAAAGTGACCCTGCGTGCACAGATGCAAGACTTTTTTTGCCTGTGGTAACTCTGCCCAAGTGAGAGTTGAGCATGAAGGTGGTACAGCTGCTTGGCTTGTGGGGACCCTGGTGGAGCCAAGTGTGCAGGGACACAGACTGCCTCTGCTGCAGGATTTATGACCCTATCAGAGTCTTTTAGGGAGGCTCTTGTAGCTGGCGATGAAAAGGCCCCTTTGGCCAGTGTTTCTCCATAGCTCCCCCCGTTCAGGCACTTAGAGGGCTCCCTTGCCTGGGGTCTTTCTCTGTTGTTCAGTGCATCAGACACATAGAGGGCCCCCCCGGCTGGAGCCCTACTCTGTATATGGGAGTGTCAGGCACTTAAAGGAGCACCCTGGGTGGGGTCCTACTCTGTAGTTTAGTGCGTCAGGCATTTGATGGGCTAGCCCCTCTATTGTTCAACTGCCAATGCTGGAGTGTTGGGGGAGAGAGACTATAGTGATGGCTCCAACACATACGTGTAACTCAGCAGTATCACCTTGCTTCCATGGCTGCCCAGCTTTCCTCCACAGGCACTTCCCACCACAATCTCCTCCCTCACATTCCCTTGATTTGTCTCTCCGCAGTCAGTAGCAGCCCTCACCCTGGGATTTCTCCACAATCCTTAACCTCCAGCTCCCAGCCACTGCACCTTCCAGGGAATCTATACCCCTGTCTGGGGTATGTATGGCTGTGGCAAGGACTGTCTGATTCTCATTCCATTTAGGCAGCCACAGATCAGATGTTTCACTCTCAGCCTTAAATGTTTCTCCTCTGACTCAGACAGTTGCCCTGATGTGGGAATTGGACCCCTGCTTCAGTTCCCCTACTCACTGAGGGCAGGTGCAGTCCTACTAACCCTCCTGTTTTTCTCCCTAGTTCCTTCATCCTACGGAGTTTTGTGTTGTTCTGTATATTCTTTTCCGCTGGCCAGGTAGACTCCTGTCCAGTCTCAGCTGGTGTTCTGCATACACTTCTATGTCTGAAGGTGTATTTCTGATGTATCCATGGAGAGAGATGTACTCCACGTCCACCTACTCCTCTGCCATCTTGTTCTCCCCGAGAGACAGTTTTTTGAAATCATAAACAAAATAGAAAAAAATTTAGCCAGGTTCATGAAGAAGAAAGAGTACCCAAATAAACAAAATGAAAAATGAAAGAGAAAAAAAAAGAAACAAAAGAGGAGAAATAACAATCAATACCAAGATACAAAAAAAATAAATAAAAAACCATGAGTGCGTACTACAAATAATTATATGTCAAGAAATTAGACAACCTAGAAGAAATGGATGAATTTCTAGAAGTGTACAGTCTGCCAAGACTGAATCAAAAAGAAACAATTGAAATAAACCAATATCTAGTAGTGAAAATGACTTTGTAATAAAAAAGAAAAATCTCACAGTGAGCAAAAGTCAGAATAAAAATCACATGATCATCTCAAATAATGCAGAAAAAGCATTTGACAAAATTCAACATCAGTTCAGTTCAGTTCAGTCGCTCAGTCATGTCCGACTCTTTGCGACCCCATGAACTGCAGCACACCAGGCCTCCCTGTCCATCACCAGCTCCCTGAGTCCACCCAAACCCATGTGCATCGAGTCGGTGGTGCCATCCTGCCATCTCATCCTCTGTCGTCCCCTTCTCCTCCTGCCCCTAATCCTTCCCAGCATTAGGGTCTTTTCCAATGAGTCAGCTCTTCATATCAGGTGGTCAAAGTATTGGAGTTTCAGCTTCAACATCAGTCCTTCCAATGAACACCCAGGACTGATCTCCTTTAGGATGGACTGGTTGGATGTCCTTGCAGTCCAAGGGACTCTCAAGAGTCTTCTCCAACACCACAGTTCAAAAGCATCAGTTCTTCTGCACTCAGCTTTCTTTATAGTCCAAATCTCACATCCATACATGACCACTGGAAAAACCAAAGCCTTGACTAGACGGACCTTTGGTGACAAAATAATGTCTCTGCTTTTTAATATGCTGTCTAGGTTGGTCATAACTTTCCTTCCAAGGAGTAAGCATCTTTTAATTTCATAGCTGCAGTCACCATCTGCAGTGATTTTGGAGCCCAGAAAAACAAAGTCAGCCACTGGTTCCACTGTTTCCCCTATCTATTTGCCATGAAGTGATGGGACCGGATGCCATGATCTTAGTTTTCTGAATGCTGAGCTTTAAGCCTACTTCTTCACTCTCCTCTTTCACTTTCATGAGAGGCTCTTTAGTTCTTCTTTGCTTTCTGCCATAAGGGTGGTGTCATCTGCATAATGAGGTTATTGATATTTCCCCTGTCAGAATGGCTGTCGTCAAAAAGGACACAAATAACAAATGTTGGTAAGGATGAGGAGAGAAGGGAACTCTTGTACACCTTTTGGTGGGAATGTAAATTGATGCAGCCAGTATGGAAAACTGTATTCCTCAAAAAACAAAAACTGGAACTACCATGTGATCCAGCAATTCCACTCCTGGGTGTATATATATTCAGAAAAAATGAAAACGTTAATTCAAGAAAGATACATGCCACCTCAGTTTTCATAGCAGCACTATTTACAATAGGCAAGCTATGGAAGCAGCCCAAATGTCCATCAACAGACAAATGGATAAAGAAGATGTGATGTGTACACACACACACACACACACACACACACACACACAATGGAATACTACTGAGCCATAAAAAGAATGAAATTCTACTTTTTGCAGCAATGTGGATGGATCTATACAATATAATGCTAGTGAAACAAGTGCAGCAGAAATAGACAAATACTGTATGATGTCACTTATACGTGGAATCTAAAAAATAAAACAAATTAATGTAGATAGCAAAACAGAAACAGACTCACAGATACAGAAAACAAACTAGAGGTTGTCATTGGGGAGAAGGAAGGGGAAGGAGCATGGTAGATGTATAAGATTAAGAGATAGAAACTACTATGTATAAAATAGATAAGCAACAAACATATATTGTACAGCACAGGGACTTATAACCATTATTTTGCAATAACTTTTAATGGAGTATAATCTATAAAAATACTAAATTACTATACTCTACACTTGAAGCTAATACTGTAAATCAACTATGTCATTTTTTAAAAATTGTGATCTCAGAATCTCAAGAATCTAATGCGAGCCAATATCTTTGACACGTAAGCCAAAACTGATTTGCCATTTCTAACTATAGAATTTTGTCAAAGGTTTGCAGAATCTTAAGGAAAGATTTCTGTCAACCATGTAGTTTCCACTTAGGAGAAAGTAGAGACTTAGGCAATTATATACAATAAGAATAGTGACTACTTTAGGCTTTGAGCTTGCTGTAGAACTCCTCCATTCTATATTCTTTATATCATTCCTCAGAAGAAATTTAAAGATCAGATACTATGCACTACAGATTAACTTCTGAGGATTGTGTACTTTTACCAAAGAGTTTTTATTTTAGCTCCTTAGTAATCTGAGGCTAATGATTAGCATGTAGAAGCCAGCCTACTTCAGGGAAAGGTTAGATGCTTAGCTACTCAATGAAGATCCCCAGGAGTTCTTTTCCTTCCTTTAGTGCTGACCATTTAGCATTTCAAGTGGTGAAGAAATGGCACTAGGAATGAATAGCTCACTCAGGTAGCACACTCCTTTCCTCTCAGATTTTAGGATAAGTGGCATTAGGAAGCAGTCAATTATGGACAATTTGGGACCCTGCAAATAACCGTGGAAGTTAAATTGACCCTGTGTGTAAGAGAAATAATCTCCTGGAAGACATCTATTAAAATAAACCCATTGTGCAGGGCCATGGGTGCAGCCAAAAAGATCATTAACAGGCTCAGTCAAATGACTGTGGTAATAGGAGGAAGAAAGGGGCTGGATCACTTAGATAATTGGAGCTGCAAAATCTCTCTTGTTGAATTCAACTAACAGGTCCCAGATCAGCATCAGTCCCAGTGAACAAGAACTGTAACCACGTTTATTAGCAATAAGATCATGCTTTTAATGCTTGACTGTTAAATTCAAGAAAGAAGTAAGAAAATAGTCATCTCCACCCACGTTGATATGAAAACTATTATGCAAATTCAAGGAACATATAAATAGAGTCTGCTAGTCCAGAGGCTTCCTAAATTATCACTGGGCTCTGAGGGCAATCAGCCATCCCCTGCTGCCTGCTAGGAACAAGCAAAAGCACCTAATGCCTCTTTGGTTTGGGGAGTTATTAGAATGATCTGGTGATTGAGCATCATTCAGCAGCAGGACTCAGTTGCGAGGTTCTGACTCAGATTAGCAGTTGTGGGTTGGGGCATCACTTACCATCAGACAGAACACACCTTTAGGTTTGCATCAACAGTTGAAACAGTTGTATTTATGCTAGGAAAGAGCAATTAAGGAGATAGATCCCAGCACTTTCAGAAAGAGGATATTAACTTCTAAACTCAGCCTCTTGAGCACAAGCAGTTCTTCCTGCCTATCAGGATGAGGGATAGGTATGGAGGAATTGTGGAAGAGTGGTTATAGCTTGGCTTTGATGTTAGACCTGGGAGCATATCTTAGTTCTGCTACTTACTAGCTGTCTGGCACTGAAACATTATTTAAATTGATTGGCCCTCAACCTCTTCTCTTTAAAACGGGGTCACCTATTTCCTCTTCATTAAAATGGAGATATAAAGTAAGCACTGTTGTGAAGATTACATACAAAAAAATATATATTTTAAGTGCTTAATGCTGTTTGCAACGTTTACCCAGATAGCCCATGTTCTGGGACATAAAACAAGTCTTAATACATTTAAAAGGATTCAAATCATACAAAATATATTTGCTGAACAAAATGGAATTAACTTAGAGATAAGTAACACATAGCTACTATAAAATTCTCGTATATTTGGAAATAACATAAACACTTAATAACCCTTGAGTTAAAGAAAAAATCAAAAGGGAAATAAAATCTTTTTAACTGAGTTAAAATAAAAACATAGCATATAAGAATTTACAGGAAGCTGCTAAAGCAGTGCTCAGGGGGAAATTTATAGCACTAAAATGCCTGTGCTTTAAAGAAGAAAGGCCTCAAATCCATGACATGAGCTCCCACTGTCAGAAACTAAAAAAAGAGCCAAGGTAAGAAGAAGAAAGGAAGTAATAAATAAAAATCAATGGAGAGATCAATGAAATAGAAAATAGAAAAGCAATGAAGAAAACTGTTGAAATCCAAAGCTTATTCTTTGACATCAATAAAATTCATAAACCTTTAACCAGACTGAATAGGATAAAAGAGAGGACATACATTGCTAAATGTCTTGAATGAGAAGTGACAACTCTACAGATTCTATGGATATTAAAGCAATAATAAGAGGATGTTATGAACAACTCTTTGCTTGTAAAATAACTAATAAATGCATATAAAATTAACAGCTTAAATGAAATGGACAAATGCTTCAAAAGACAATCTACCATAGTTCACTCAATAAGAAACAGCCTGGATTTGTAGTTAACAAATTTGTCAGGGAAAAAAACCAAAATTCAAAGAATAGGTTGTTTCACTGGGGAATTCTATCAAATATTCAAGAAAGAAATAATATACAAACTCTAAAAAAGTTGAAGAGGAAGCAGTACTTACCAATTCATTCTATGAGACCACCATTGCAGATGAATCGCTACCTAGTTTCAAGACTTATTATAAAGATACACTAATCATTAGTGTCATGTTAGTGTCATGATAGATAAATAAATAAATGGATCAGAATAGAGAGCCCAGAAATAGGTCAATGGACTTATGGACAACTGATTTCCAATAAAGATGCAGAAGCATTTTAGTGGAGAAAGGAAAGTCTTTTCAACAAATAGTGCTAGAATAATTAGATATCAGTATGGGAGTTGGGGAGACCGAGCTTTAATTCATATTGTAAACCATATTCAAAATTTGGCTCAAAATGGATCATAGACCTGAATGTAAAACCTGAAGCTGTAAAATTCCTAGAAGAAAACATAGGAGTAAATCTTTATGGTTTGGGCAAAGATTTCTTAAATATAACACAAAAGCACAATTCATGAAAGAAAAAAATCAATATCTTGTACCACATCAAAATTAAGAACTATTCTTTGAATTATACTGTTAAGAGAATGTGAAGACAAACCACAAAATGAAAGACAGTATTTATAAACCATGTATCTGTCAAGAGAATTGTATTCAAAACATATAAAGAACTCTAAAACCCAATAATGAGAAAATGAAAAATCTAATTTTAAAAATGGATAAAAGATTTGAACTTACAATTCACCAAAGAAGATACATGGATGGCAAATAAGCAAATCACAAAGATACTCAACATCATTGTCATTATGCTTGTACTCAATCGCTTCAGTCGTGTCCAACTCTTTTGTGACCCCATGGACTGTAGCCCTCCAGTCTTCTCTGTCCATGGGATTCTCCAGGAAAGAATACTGGAGTAGGTTACCATGCCCTCTTCCAGCAGATCTTTCCAATCCAGGGATTGAAACTGTGTCTCCTGTATCTCCTGCCTTTTAGGCAGATTCTTTACACACTGAGTCACCTAGGAAGCCCTCATTGTCATTAAATGCAAATAAAACCTGTTAGAATACCATGCACCCCTTAGAATGGCCAAAATAAAATAGACTAACCATACCAAGTACTGCCAAGACCATGGAGGTACTGAAGCTCTCAAACACTGTTGATGAGGATGTAAAATGCTACAACTACTTTGAAAAATAATTTGGCAATTTCTTAGAAAGTTAAACATACACCTACTGTATGACCCAGCCATTGAACTCCTAGATGTTTATTTACCCAAGAAAAAAATGAAAATGTATGCCCAGTACAAAGTCTTGTACATGAATATTCATAAGAGTTTGTTTATAATAGCCCCAAAACTGAAAATTTCTGATAGTGAAAAGGTAAACAAAATTGTGGCTTACATTGAGATGCTACCCAGCAGTAAAAACAACAAACTATTGATACATACAACATGGATGAATTTCAAAATCATTACACTAAATGAAAGAAACCAGACCCAAAAAGTGTACTTATTGTATGATATCATTTATATAAAATTCTAGAAAATGGAAACTAATCTATAGTGACATTAGCAGATCAGTGGTTATCTGGGAACAGGTGAGGATAGGCAGACTCTTGGTAAGGAAGGGTAGTTCATAATCCTGAGTAAGGTAACAGTTTCATGGGTATTAATATATACATGTCAAACATATCGCACTATTCACTTCGAACATGTACAGATTGTTATATCTCGATTATACCTTAATGAACTTGTTTTTTTAAAATGTATTTAGGTTGATGTGCAGCCAAGGATGATCCCACATGAAGGCTACCTCAAGCTGAGAGGCCTGGAGGTGGGACTGTAGGACCACTTTAGTAGAAAGGCAACCCCAAATGAACATTCCATTTTCTGTAGCTGCTGAGTGTCTGTCTGCTACCACTTATACTCCTGATGGTGGCAATAAGAATCAGTCAGATTTTTACAAGTATTTAGCACATAGTAGGTACTTTCTTTTCTTTCCAGTTATCCCTTGATTGACTTTGTTATTTTTTTCCTTTCTTTCCTGATGACTCTCTAAATTAGGGATGACTTTGATCTCACTGGCCAAATAGATTTGATCTTATAGGTCAAATTCTAATCCATAGGTAGTGGTTGTAGTGTACTGAGAGGTGTGATAGGTAGAATAATAACTCCAAATATGTCCTCATCCTAATCCAGGAACATGTGACTGTGCTTCCTGACATGGCAAAAGGAACTCTGCAGGTTATGGATCTTGAGACAGAGATATAACCCTGGATTATCCAGTGGGCCCAATCTAATCACATAGGTCCTTAGAAATGGCTTCCCTGGTGGCTCAGCTGATAAAGAATCTGCTGCAATATGGGAGACCTGGGTTCGATCCCTGAGTTGGGAAGATCCCCTGGAGAAGGGAACGGCTACCTACTCCAATATTCTGGCCTGGAGAACTCCATCAGTTCAGGTCAGTTCAGTTCAGTTCAGTTCAGTCGCTCAGTCGTGTCTGACTCTTTGCGACCCCATGAATTGCAGCACGCCAGGCCTCTCTGTCCATCACCAACTCCCGGAGTCTACCCAAACCCATGTCCATTGAGTCGGTGATGCCATCCAACCATCTCATCCTCTGTCGTCCCCTTCTCCTCCCGCCCCCAATCCTACCCAGCATTAGGGTCTTTTCCAATGAGTCAACCCTTCGCATGAGGTGGCCAAAGTATTGGAGTTTCAGCTTCAACATCAGTCCTTCCAATGAACACCCAGGATTGATCTCCTTTAGGATGGATTGATTGGATCTCCTTGCAGTCCAAGGGACTCTCAAGAGTCTTCTCCAACACCACAGTTCAAAAGCATCAATTCTGCGGTGCTCAGCTTTCTTCACCGTCCAACTCTCACATCCATACATGACCACTGGAAAAACCATAGCCTTGACTAGATGGACTTTTGTTGGCCAAGTAATGTCTCTGCTTTTAAATATGCTATCTAGGTTGGCCATAACCTTCCTTCCAAGGAGTAAGCGTCTTTTAATTTCATGGCTGCAATCACCATCAGCAGTGATTCTGGAGCCCCCCAAAATAAAGTCTGATGCTGTTTCCACTGTTTCCCCATCTATTTCCCATGAAGTGATGGGACCAGATGCCATGATCTTAGTTTTCAGAAGGTTGAGCTTGAAGCCAACTTTTTCACTCTCCTCTTTCTCCTTCATCAGGAGGCTCTTTAGTTCTTCTTCACTTTCTGCCACAAGGGTGGTGTCATCTGCATATCTGAGGTTATTTATATTTCTCCTGGCAATCTTGATTCCAGCTTGTGTTTCTTCCAGCCCAGCTTTTGTCATGATGTACTCTGCATAGAAGTTAAATAAGCAGGGTGACAATATACAGCCTTGACGTACTCCTTTTCCTATTTGGAACCAGTCTGTTGTTCCATGTCCAGTTCTAACTGTTGCTTCCTGACCTGCATACAGATTTCTCAAGAGACAGGTCAGATGGTCTGGTATTCCCATCTCTTTCAGAATTTTCCACAGTTTATTGTGATCCATACAGCAAAGGCTTTGGCATAGTCAATAAAACAGAAATAGATGTTTGTCTGGAACTCTCTTGCTTTTTCGATGATCCATCGGATGTTGGCAATTTGATCTCTGGTTCCTCTGCCTTTTCTAAAACCAGCTTGAACATCTGGAAGTTCACGGTTCACATATTGCTGAAGCCTGGCTTAGAGAATTTTGAGCATTACTTTACTAGCATGTGAGATGAGTGTAATTGTGCAGTAGTTTGAGCATTCTTTGGCATTGTCTTTCTTTGGGATTGGAACGAAAACGGACCTTTTCCAGTCCTGTGGCCACTGCTGAGTTTTCCAAATTTGCTGGCATATCGAGTGCAGCACTTTCACAGCATCACCTTTGAGGATTTGAAATAGCTCAACTGGAATTCCATCACCTCCAGGGGGTCACAAAGAGTCAGACACGACTGAGCGACTTAGGAGTGGAGAACATTTCCTGACTCTGGTCAGAGAGTGACAACAACATGAGAAGGATTTGATGCCTTGTTGCTGGTTTTGAAATGTAGGGAACTATGTTCATGAACTGGAGAGCGGTCTCTAGAAATTGGAAAAGTCAAGGAAATGAATTCTCCTTTTGCATTTCCAAAAAGGAAAGCGAACTTGCCAAAACTTTGAATTTAATCCAATGAGAACTGTTGGACCTCAGACCTGCAGAACTGGAAGATAATAAAATTGTGCTGTTTTAATCTGTTGAGTTTGTAGTAAATTGCTACTGTGGCAATAGCAAACTAATCCAAGCAGGAAAGAATACTATGATTGATTAATAATGTCTACCATGGATACCATAGGGGAAAGAAGTGTGTGTGTTATGTGTCTGCCATATTGGCTCTCATTTTCAAGGTGTGCCACTGTGGCAGTGAGGGAGGCACCTTCATTTATGGTATCTACCATATGCCATGCTCTATGCTAGGTGCTTCATGTCAGTTCTATTGTGTAAATAATACTTCCCCTTCTCATAGATAGGGATCAAAGAAATTAAGACTTCAACTCCAAATTAAGATCTTAACTCCAAATGACGTTTTCTTTTTCCCCTAAGAAAACACAGAGCCCTAAAAAAACCTAGGTGAACTAGGTTTCAAGTGTTGATGGAAAATAAGAACAAACATGAAGAGCCTTTGTCTTGGAACAATACTTCTGGCCCTGGAAGTGGTTCCTGTCACATTATTAGCACAGCTGGAGCTCCTAGAAGTGTCCTGGGAGTGGGAAAGGAACAATACATTTCTACTATTTGCTAATTATCATGAAAACTACTTGCTCCTTGTTTACACTTAAACTTCAGAACCGAGGAATGACACTTATTTTCTCTTTAAGCGCGATGTGTGTGACACATCCAGCCATCTGCCTCACTGGGCTCCTGGCCCTCTCTGGGAATGGGGCTTGTTTATGCCTCTGCTGAAGGGGATGCATAGCCCTGCATCCTTCTTGCCTTTACTTCCTCTTCCAAGATTGCTTCAGGAGGACGTGCTTCAGACAGCACTGCCGGATGCTCTGTCTTGTAGTGAAATTGCAACACCATGTGTTGGGGCAAGGGAGGGAACAAGACCCCAGATATCCTTCAAAACAGAACTGTGGATCCAAGCCAGGTTGCTCTCATTTGCTATTTCACTATCTTTCTTTTGAAGGAAGTTAATGAGTTGGGAAAACGGAAGGAGAAGGTTGAGAGCCTAGCTTCAACACTGAATAATTCTATGAGTTAACCTCTCCAATCCTTAATTTTTTCACCCATAATTTGAGAGTATTAATAGCAACCTCCCTGGGATACAGCAGTAGTTACAGTTGGTTAAGCACATTCTATGAATTAGTCACTGTGTCAAGGGGGCTTTACAAGCAAAACTCCCTTATCCTGGCAGCCTTGCAAGAGATATACTACTGTCATCCCATTTTACAGATGAGAATACAGAGGCACAAAGAGAATTACTTACTTGCCTAAAATCACACAGCTAGTTAAAGAAATTAACCAAGCCACTTGACTCTAGATCAGCACACATAAACACTATGGTGAAGCATTTAGCATAGCACCTTGAATAAGGCATGTGTTCAAAGACATAAGCTAGAATTATATCAGCTTTAGTATTAGTATTTAGTATTTAGTTAGGACTTGAGGTCCCCTCGATCCTTCTCTCTTTTTATTACTTGTTTGTGGTGAAAATAATGAAACACAGACATAGAAAGTCATACCAATCCCAGAAGTCCACCCACAGTCCATCTAATCACAGATGCCCACCAAAAGTAACTGTGATCTTGACTTTTGTGGAAATACCTCTTAGTCATTTCAGGCTGCTATAACAGACTGCTGTAGGTTTGGTGGCTTATAGATGACAGAAATTTATTTCTCACGGTTCTGGGGGCTGGAAGTCTGAGATCAGGGTGCCAGCATGGCTGGTTTTGGAGAGGGCCCTCTTCAGGTTGCAAATTAACTTCTCATTGGGTCCTTGCATGGTGGATTGAGGGCAAGAGGGCTCTCTAGGATCCCTTTCATAGGCCACTAACCTCATTCATGAGGACTCCACCCTCATGACCTAACCACATCTCAAAGACTGCACCTTCTTATACCATCACACTGCAAGATAAGATTTCAACATAAGAATTAGAGAGGGGAGCAGGAGATATAAACATTTGGTCCATTGCAATAGTTTGTTGAATTTCCTTTTAGTTTTCTCACTCAGTGTGCATTCCCTAGACACTACAGCTAGCTTTGCTCATTCATTAGGATACCTTACATCTCTTAATCTATAGGTTTCTGCACCCACTTCCAGTTCTTTCTTTCTCTTAAAATTTTTCTAACTTGCTTTCTGAGATTTCTGACTCTTCCCTCACTTCCAGCTTTTAACTGAACTTCTCTTTTTTTCGTCTCTTTTGTCCATTTCTTGCTCAATTCTTGTTCGACTTCCAGAAACTTCTCCCAAGTGTGGGTCCCTGTCCTGGAAGGGGAGCCCTAATGGTCAATTTTAGGAGCCCATGATGGCTAGACTGCTCCAGCCCTCCACCCTCTCTCTGAACCCCTTACATTCCTCCGCTACTGACTTCGGCAAAATCTCCCTGGTTCAGCTGCCACTCTCAGATTGGTTCATGTGTTTTCCAATAGGTTCCTGCTGCCTACGTTGGATTTCTCCTGTTCTCAGGGCTGTCAGATAGCCGATCAATTCCTTCCTTCCTCACCAATAGGCACCAATACCATGTGAGTCTAGGGGCAGTTGCTGCTTTGTCCCCATAGCTTATATTTGGGGATTCATGGAAACAGCAAATGTTTTGATTTTGTTATGTATTTGTTCTCTTTGTTTTTACATGGAAATTGAGGTAAACTCTGGAGAAGGCAATGGCACCCCACTCCGGTACTCTTGCCTGGAGAATCCCATGGACAGAGGAGCCTGGTGGGCTGCATTCCCTGGGGTCGCTACGAGTCAGACACGACTGAGCGATTTCACTTTCACTTTCCACTTTCATGTATTGGAGAAGGAACTGGCAACCCACTCCAGTGTTCTTGCCTGGAGAATCCCAGGGACGGGGGAGCCTGGTGGGCTGCCGTCTATGGCGTCGCAGAGTCGGACAAGACTGAAGCGACTTAGCAGCAGTAGCAGTGAGGTAAACTCAAAATGATTCTATCACCACTCTCATCTTCCAAAACCCCCTAGACGTCTTGAGTCCTCCTTTGATCACAGGACCCTGTCTAGACCTGGCTTATCCCTTATGCATGGAAGACCATCAATGTATCCCACAAGTGCCTGCCTTGTGATCCACCCAACTCCACTTTCTATCCCTCAGGGTAGAAACAATCGGTATGTTCTGACAAGATGGGTCTATATTTCTAAACAACAAGGTTTACCTCAACATAAAAGATCATTTTAAAACATTTAGCAATGAACAGAGCTGAGAAGAGATCAAAGAATCCTGTAGTGGGAGGAAATTTGACTACAGATTTAAAATCCCTTCCATCTCTAGTGTCTTAAGACCTGACAGTTTGGGAAGAACTCCCCAAGCTCTCCCAGCTTCTTTTAATTAATCTTATCTTAAGATGGCAGTAAGCATCCTTGGCATTTGAACCTCCACGCCTTTGAATTTGAGATTTCCAGAGGTCACCAGAACAAGATTGGAATCCTCTACTCGCGTTTTCATAATTATAGGCATGCAAATGCTATTATAAAAGAATTTCCACTTTTGCTTGACTGTATCAGAAACCATCCAAAGTGGCAATCATTGCTCCTGCTTTCCATGAACTCATACTCGGAGACAAGAGCATGCTCAGACAACAGCATGGTTTGTCATGATTTTACATTTATTAATGTTTCATATCATATTCTTCAGGAACCCCCAAAATAATAATATTTGCTTTAAGGAGACAATTTCTCTCTCCCTGGTGTTTTTTTTTTTTTTTTTTGGGGGGGGGGTGTTGTCCACATTAGTGGAGAGAAACTTTTATATCTTTATTTTTAAAGAAAAAGAAAAGCTTGTGCAACAAAGAGGTTTTGTTGCTGTTCTCACAAACACTGCTACCAGCTATATTTTGCAAAAATAAAAAATCAAACCTTTTTAGAACACTGATTTGGGGAGAGCAGACAAGGAGAAGGTCTTAGCATTTTTCTCCTAGCACCTCCCTGTCCACTTTTTTCCAAGAGGAAAGAGTTATCTGATGGTTCCCACTTGAGGAGGCTAATTGGGTCCCAACAAGAGTGGGCAGTCCTTGTGAGTGTGCTAGAAAGCTTTGGTCTTGAGCCTAAGCTCAATATTCCAGCCCAACTTGTCAGAGTTTGCAGAGGGGTGTCAGGCACAAGACTAGCTAATAATCAAATGTTCATGCATTACACATGTAATCTAGACCCTTGAGTGTAGAAGAGGTGGCATCACTGAGTTTCTGGTCTGATGATCACAGCACATCTAACCACACAGTTATTTCCAAACTCTCAGTCATTTTGCCGTCTGGTGGGTGGACAAAAAATGTAACTGCATACATGACTGGGGGCATATTATATCTCTCACCCTGCACATGACTCCTTCCCACTCACTGTGTATTTCATATAGCCTTCATATTGCTGCCTGGACAATTATTATTTCTGAAGCACAGATAAAATCATGCCTTCTTTCTACTTCCAAAAAGCAAACCATAAGCAAACTTTTAACGGTCTTATTGCCTAGGAAGTCATCTTGTATTATCACATGGTATTCAGTTATCCTCTTACTCAGACTCCAGTCTACCTTTTCAGTTTATTTCCTGCCACCCGCCACACCGTCCATCTCCGTATACACTGTGTTGTAGCCGTTCTGAGCTGCTTGCATCCCCAAAGCACTCATGTGCTTTCACACCTCCGTGCCTTTTTTCAAGCTGTGCCTTCTGCCAGGAAGTTTCCTTTCTGCTTCCAGAAATTCCTTCCAAACATGTTTATTGACTACCAACTGTATGCAAAGTACCATTTCACTACAAAAAGCTATCCTAAAAGCATAGACTGTTAACTGGTTGTACTTAGTGTCTTACTACCTATAATAATGGTGGGGAAAATCGTAACATTTTGGATTTGAGCAGCTCTCTCATTTCCCTGCTCTGTGGCTTATAAGTCAAAATCTCAATTTCCTCATCTACAAGATGAGGTGAAAAACCATCGTAACCGCCTTACCTGCCCTCAGGATTGGTGCTGGTCAAACATCATAGTGTCAGTGAAAGCACTGTGGCCTGGCTTCCCCGGCTCAGTGAGGCTGGGAGGACATGGGACAGAGGGGAGCTGAGTTTGGTGAAGACAAAGCAGTAGGCAAGGATCCAGGGGTCAGGAGGGCAACAGATCTGCACAGGGTAGGGATGCTAAGTAGCAGGAAAGTAGTATGAGGCAAAGGAATACTGATCAAAGAACAGAGAAGCCGGAGTATGTTCACGGGAGAGTGTAAAGAGGCCAGGAGGGGTGAAGAAAGAAAAGGGCAGCTTCTTGCCTTTCCTTGGGAAGGTGAGGAGGATGTACCACCTGCCTCAAGTTCCAGGTAGGATGGAATTTAATCACATAGCAAAACTTAGAACAGTTCGGGACTTTCTCTACCGTTTTTCCTAAACCACATTACTGTTGGGCATTTCTGAACCATCTCACAGGTTATGAGGCTGTTCCCATCCCTACAGATTCAATGTTTTTCATCGTCTATTTGATGATTCACTGGGGTTGGGGGCAGAGCCACACTGGTTAGTCACTTACCTGCTCTGTGCTATATACACCCCACCCCCACCCCAGGGGAGGAAGGAGTATCCTGTCCTAGGACGGGCTGTGAGAGTTAGTGAAGTGAGAAAAAGGGGTGGCATGGTCATGCTGACAACCCCACATCTTGTCTACTGGATGATTATGGAACTGCTCTGGCTTCAATCAGAACAACTAAATTGGACTTGTCAGTGAATTAATGTTTCTTAGGTGGCATTGTTAGTTTAATTCTAGTGCTAAAAGGCAACTATCAGAGGCCTAGAATATTCTCATAGACCCCTTCTATTCTGCTCTGTCAATAGTTTTTCAACCACATCTTGGAAACCAAAGGGATACAAAGGACATCTTGAGTTCTTAAAAAACTCATCAAATTGCATGTTTAAGTACATATAATCAATCCTAAAATCTGTAACAAGTAAATATCCTCTTAAGTGTGCTGTATACCAAATTTTAGCTCTTTGAGTCTATCATAGATAGTACCTTCTGTTGTTGAGTTAAGCATTCATGTGTGAGTGAGTAGAGATTTGGGATAAAGCTTCTCCTATTTTTTTTTTTTTTTTTTTTTTTAGGAAGAATGTCCTGACATTGTAAGACTACTTGCGGCTACTTTTCTGTTTGAATCAGATTTCCTTAATACTGGATAATAGTCAGAAATGTTTTAGTTGCAAGTGACAGAGCTCCAAGTCAAATTGGTCTGAAAGGCAAAAGGGGCATCACTGGCTTACATGATAGCAAATTCCAAGGGTCAAGCTGGATTAAGTTCCAATAAGATCCATACACTTTGATGGTGGCATCACATCCTCCTTCTCTTGGCAGAGCTTTCCCCTGTGTTGGCTTCCTGGACAGATTGTCTGTGTACAATAGTCCCCAGAAACTCCAGGCTGATGCTATTCCAGTTTCCAGGAAGAGCTTCCATTTCCAGCACTCCCTGTCTCTGCCTCCAAGACCCACTTTCGTAGCTGGGAGTGGGACCAGCCAATCCAGAGCCACTTGACCAGAAGTGAGAGATGGGAAATGAGGAATAGGGACTGGGCAGCAAAACAGGAGAAGTCCATCCTACTGGGCAGGCTAAGCAAACTCCCCCAAGGCTGCACTGTCTCCCTTTGATACCAAGCCCCTGAGTTCCCCCCAAATGACCTTATCATCTTACATATTGATTTGGTAATAAGTAAATCTTATACATTTGAATCTAAAAGTAAATGTACACTAATAATACAGCTCTTTTATTAATTTATATAGTTGGCAATTTCTACATAAAAATTTGTCCAAAAAGAGTGGGTTTCATGCATTTGAAAGGTTGAAAACTCATCATTGTGCATATATCCATGTCTGAAGTAGATTTGGTCTCAACAAAGGCTTCTTGGCTACCCAGGCTCATGGAAATCCCTGTCTCTTTTGTGTATGTTCCACTTGTTTAAGTCTTGGTTTAAGAGGCCATTGGATAAAGGGGAGGTTTGTCATTAGAAGTTTGGGTGTAGGTTTCTCTGTTTACTGTGTGTAAGATGGGAATGGTGATGCCTGTTTCCTAATCACAGGGGTTGATTAAGACAGACGATTTGGGGAAAAGTTCTTTAGAATCAGTGAAATGCTATGGGATTATAAGCCATTATCCTTCATTTTATGTTAATTGTATATGTATTTTATTGTATGTTTTTATACAATGTAATTATCTGTGCATGCCTCTGTCTAGTCTCCCTGCAGTAGCTTATTTGCATCAATGGCCTCATTTTTTATCCTTTCTGTACTTTGTAACCTTGTAGTGCCCTCCAGCTGTGACTTGATTTGACCTTGTGACTTGCTTAAACAGAGCCTTGAAAAACACTTGCACAACCAGGCTTGCTCACTTTTGCTCCTCCTCCCTCATCGTGAGAGTCTGCTTGGGCTAGCCTCCTGAGGAGAGCCAAGCCAACCAGTCCATCACCCCGGGTGAGGCCACTCTAGACCAACCAACAGTCAACCCCCCAGACTTATGGGCCTAAAGCAGAAGAACCAGCCAACTGAGTCTAGACTAAACTTCCAACTTGCAGATCTGTGAGCTAAAGAATGCTCACCATTTTAAGCCACTGAATTTACTATTGGTTTGTTCTGCATCACTATTGTAGCAAAAGATAAGTGTTATACTCCCTACCTAGGAAAGCAAAAATCTTGTTTTAAATCTTATCCATCATAATTCTGAAGTTCTCCAATTTCCCCAGCTCTCTCAAGAGTAGGGACTGAAGTAGAATTCCAAGATTTTTAAAGCTTTCTAACATTTGGGTACTCTGTGGGGTAGTTTTTATGAAGTAGTCTGTTTACTCTCCACAATATCCTTGGCAGATAGACATTTTTCCATTACACAGATGAAGAAACTGAGGCAAAAGGAGTAGATACCTAAGATCACACAGGAAGAGTGGCAGAGCTGGTGAGCCTGCTTCTCATGAAAGTTCTCAATTTCTACTGTATTTAGCTGCCTTACACCACTTGCTCCTCAAGTCAGGACCACTCCACTTGGCCTTATTCTAGATACCATCTTGTTCTCCAGTGGTGTCATATTTGTTTGTCTTGGATCACAGACCTGTCTTTCTCAGAGGTTTTCTTCCCTCATCACAGTGAAAGGTTTAACACTTTAAAAAATCACAAACTGTCAATTTCCTCATATTTGCTCTAAGAAACTTTGTTTCTTGTAAATAGACAAGGGGAGGGGAATTGCCTTCCAAAGGTCTCAAAAATCTAGCGTTTTCTTAGCTCAAATTTGGCCCTCATTCTGGGTTTATGGCCCCAATATTTGAGTTGTTCTCTCCACACCCAACAGAAGTTATTTTTAAGTTTCAGTTATATCCAAAGAGCATTTTTCACAGAATGCCTTGGAAGGTCCTGCATTTTCTCTTCAGCTCAAGAACTGTCTCTCAGCCTTAACCCCTCGGTCTGGGAATTTATTTTGGTCTATGCAAGAGTCACATGTTTTCTTTTGATGAAGTCATCAGAGTATTTTCCTCCCATGCCCTTGATCATGTTTCCTTAAAAAAGGTTGTGCTCTCTGATCTGCCAGGGGCAGAGATATGGGTATTGGTTGCTGTCAGTTCAGAAATGACATCTCCACAGAGAAAGGTCATGCCCACAAACCTCACCCATGGCTTCACCTAGGTAGCTCTAATCCAAAGCTTCTTTCTTCCAAGTCCAACCCAACCCATTTGCTTCTCCTCCATGAAGAGTTCCCTGGTTGAGGGCTCATGGAGTATTCCTCTTTTCTGAATGATTCGAGCAGCCTAAAACAGTTGATTATGAAATTATTTAGCACATGCTTACCTAGTAATACATGTGCCAGGCTCTACCCTCAGAGAGCTATAAGGTCTATTAAGGATAGTGAATCCACAAACAAGTAAATAAGATACAGTCAGATAGTAATAGTAATAATTTCAAAAATGAGATAATGGAATAGAATGAATAGGAGGATTGGAGGGCTGCTTCATATAAGGTGATGTGGGGAAAGATCTCTAGGAAGGTGACGTCTGTATTGAAAAGATGCAACCCTCTCCTCTGCAGAAAGAGCAGCTTGAGTGAAAGATATTACAAATCCAAAGCCCTGAGGCAGAAACTAGGCTAGTGAGCAGTGTAGCTAGAGCAAAGAGGGTGAGAGTTTGATAGTGCAGGATAGGACTGGAGAGGAAGGTCTGGCCCACCAACTATGTCAGGGTGGGGAGTCTGATTTTGCTCTTAATGCAGTTGAAGTATTGGAGGGATTTAAGCGTAGAAGTGATAACTGATTAATGTTTATTAAAGATCATTTTAACTGCTATGTCAAGACGAGATAAACTGGAGAGACAGGTGAGTGTTGTAGCTTGATTACCCAATATCACTATATTTCCCTTAATCTTCGTATGGTGATATACATGGGGCTCCCCACTCCTTGCTCCAGAGATAAAACTTGTATGCTAGCACTGAGGCCTAAGTCAACTCCATTTAGTAGGCACAGAGTTTACTTTGAAATAGATATGTGACCCACACCAAACTAATCAAGTTCACTTGAAGTTCATTGAGGAACGTCGCTTGTAAGACCAGGAAGAAAGAGCCATTCACACTTCCCCCACCAGGCTTGAACTTGAAGGGCTGGACTTCCTTCAGCTCCCTTGTTATCACACAAAGCCTGAAAAAGAAGACACCACACAGAGACAGGGTCCTGAATCCAATTGTGCCTGAAGCAAGTTCCAAATGTGGGCTTTTTAATACACACACCAATCAAATCCCTTTTCTTGATTAATGTGTTGTGAGTTGAGTTTCTATCATTTATAACCAAGAGTCTTTAGTGTTAGAATCCTTAGCCTCCCTTCAATGTAACATCTTGACTGTAACATCTAACATGCTTCACAAAGAACATCTCATAATATCCTCTTTTACTTGTTCTTCCTAAACCTGCCCATCCATTAACTTACTCAATTCCTACTACAATTTTCTGAAGTAGAGTAGGGTAAGAATTATTGATCCCAGTAGACAGAAGCATTAACTTTAACCCAAAGAAGCTGAGTTATTGTCACTCGCTATGGGAATCCCCAAATTAAAACAAAATCCCTGAACTAGAGCTCAGGTCGTCTGATTCTTAGTTCAGGTTCTTTTGTTAAATCTTCCCGCAACTTTCCTCCCACATTTCATTTCTGCATCTGCCAGTTTTATAGCACTGTTTTCAGAATTGTGATTTCTAGTGACAAACATTTTGGAGGTTATGGAAGGGCCAAGCAGATTTCGTTGATTAGCAATTCTTCACCCAGAAAATTGCCCCTATTGTGGGATAATTACAAACCTATCTGATGGGGCTTAATCTATAATGGTGATTGATGATAATGATAATGATGGTGGTGGTGGTGGGTGAAGATGATGATGATGATACAGTGTTGGAATGATAAACAATGCCAAATGTGTAGCAGACTCTGAAGAACCAAGATCCAAAGATTGACCACATTTGCAACTAGCAGTGACCACCACTGACAACTCTTTGCCCTTAGCAGCTTTCAGCCTTGGCAGTCACACTTTGTGCTAAATTAAGATGTTCTCAGGCTGAGTGAGGGAGTGTAGCATCACTGGAAATCAGACCCCCAGGTGCTGGAAACCACTGGAGCCTGGCACATAGGCAGAGCCACTTGGCAGTACAACGTCCCCCTTGGGAAGCAGACTGGAAGAGAAATAAATGAACCTGACAGTGTGTGCTATTGCCAAGCATAAAAGTGTTTTCCATAAGCAATCACTTGCAAGACAGCAAGAGAATTCTGTCCTCTAGAGAAAAAGTCCCCAGTGAGACGGTTAGAACCTCCTGTGGATCTTCGGGTCTTCCCAAGTAGATCTTAGATGCCAGAATGTAGCATCCTTCACCTTCACCTTATTGACATCAGAGCTGACTCACCTCTAAGCCAATAGTAACTATCACATACCCCTTACCCCCGCATCATCCAAGCTTTTTTGGGTCTCCCACAGAGAGATTAATCCAATTCCCTCTTCTGGCCCTCTTGAAGATTTTAATGCAGGACCTCTCATATCATTCAAGGACCTTCCACACCTCTATCCATCCCAAATCTTCATGGAGTAGTATGTACTCCTCTAAAAAGACTGACATCCTATCATTCATAAAGGCAACCTAATTATTTGTAAGTCATTTTACCACAGTCAATTTCAAATTGGCTATGAACCCTCATTCATTTTTTCATCCTTTTAGCACAATTTATTCATTGTCTACTGTGTGCAGAGCTCCAACACGTCAGAAATTGAGAGTTCAAACTATGTCAGATTTATCAGCGTAGCACACTACCTAATCCATGACTTGGCACACAGAAACATTCAACAAACACTTCCTGAATAGAGTAATAAGAGGGTTCAGAGAAATTTAGCCTAAGACCTGCGCCTCTAGGAGCTTGCAAAAATTGTCCTGCTGTGTAAAATTGTAGAAAGGGGTCACTCAGATCCCTCCCCACTCTAAACTTCTACAATTCATGGCTCTAAGTCTTTGTTAGAAGTCAGGTAGGTAGGTAGGTAGATAGATAGATAGATGAGCCTATATATCAAAAAGATGACAGAACAGAAGATGTCACAAAGCATTCAATAATAAGGCCCATAGAAGAGATAAGGATTGAAAGTGCTGGAAGTGACCAGAGGAGAGAGAGATCCTGATGGCCTGGGGAAGGAAGTTAGAGAAGGATTTAAGGAGGAGATGGGACTTGAATGAGACCTTGAGGCAAAAAAAAAAAAAAAAAGCAGCTAAAAGTAATGCAACTGTTCTATTTACTTATCACATATCTTTGCAAACATTCAGCATTATTTATTGAGCTCCTAATATATCCCAGGCACTCTCTTCAGATGCTTGGGACACACAATGAACAAAATGGACAAACTCCATGTCCTCATGGAACTCTCATTCTTATGGGGAGAGCAGATAATGTACAAAGTATATTTAGTGGGCTGGATGGTGCTAAGTGCTTTGGAGAAAAATAAAGCAGGGAGCAGGGATGGATGTTTAGAATAAAATAGAGGTGATTATCTTAAATAAAGTGATCAGGAGGGTCTCACTGAGAACACAATATTTGAGTAACTATCTGAAGAAAGTAAGGGAGTAAGACTTGCAGATGAAGAGCATTGCCAACAGAGAGAACAGTGAGTACAAAGACCCTGAGGTAGAATGTGCCTAGTGTGTATGAGGGACAGAAAAGAGGTGACTTGGCTGGAGCTGAGAGAGGGAGGGGGAGACTAATCAAAGATAAGGTCCAAGAAGTAACATGGGCCAGATGAAGAGGGTCTTATAGGCTATCATGGAGACCTTTGAACCTCAGGTTGACTCATTAGCTACCTGTCATCCATTCTCCTTTGCAAAGGGGAGAACGGAAGCTCAAACAGCTGATGTAACTTGCCCAGGATTATACAGAAAACAGCTGGCAGAGCCTATCTCACCCCTTCTCCTTCACCTGAGCCCACCATTCCCTCTCTATGCACCTGAATGTACATGCTCTCACACACCACATTCACAAACACACACATACACAGAGTTCACACCCACACCCACCCCACCGCTTTCAGTCCTCCAAAACACTAAGCTCTTCCCCACTCACAACTGCTGTTCCCTCTGAGAGGAATGCTCTTCTCCCTGCTCTGCATCTGACCAGTGCATCTCTAGGGCCTTGGTTCAAATGTAAGGACCTCAGAGAAGCCTTTCCTCAACCTCCGATGTAAATTGCCCCCATCCCATACCTTCTCTCTCAAAGCCCATAGTCCTACCTCCTTTTGTAATTGCATATTTATTTGTGGGTTGGTTTAAATTCTTCCCTTCTCCCAAGCTGAATTTCTACCCTTTGCCTAGCCCAGTGCCTGGTTCATAGGAGGTGCTCAATAAACATGTACTGAATCAATAAAAAGACCAAAAAGGTAAAGAAGACAAAGTAGGAAGAACCCAGAGAGGTTTCCAGGCATCTCTAGGGAAGAGAAACCAATGGCTTCAGCGAGAGAGGTTTGAGGATGTCTGTGGATTGGATCCTTTCTCCTTGATTTTGGAGTGAAACACTACAGCCCTTCTCTGGCTGTTCCATAGTCTAATACATTCATTACGTGATTTGTCCCCCACGCCCCCACCCCCCACCACCGCAGCAGCCTCTGGCATGAATATTATTTGGAGTACTTAGAAAATGCTAAGGTTTATTTTTAAATGCGATTAGGACCTGTCTCTTGCTTTCTGGACTATCACATGAGCATCTCAGAGATACAAAATACAATCATTCAGCACTCTAAAACCAACTCTTTTTATCTTGTCTTTACAACAAAGTTGCTAAGGTGATTTAGAGCAAATGATAACCATCCCTGCATGATTGATAGAAAAACTGAGACTTGGGAGTGATTAAATGTACCATCTGAATCCCAGTAGCTGTTTGGTTACAGAGTCAAGGGCTGGTGCATTTAAACCATACAGCAGCTGTGTCCACCCTACCATCCCACCTCCCACTATAAATTACAAATACCTCCCCCATGCAAATAATTCAGATAGTCCCCCAAACAGAAGACTATTCTAGAAAAAAGGAGCCACTGCCTTCTTGATCTGATGTTTTATGTGGTAGCAGGGCAACCAATCGTTCTAACTAGGCCACAGGAAGCTTGTTTCTCTTTAAGAACCCATTAGCAAGCTGGCAAAATCTCATCCTATTACTATGTAAATAAAGAAGGATAAATTTCCCCACCTTAGCTTCCCAGGGTTGAACCGAAGCTCTCCCCCCTGCACATTTTTGATAACCTGCTCATTCTGGAATACCTCACAATTAAAGACAGCGTGCCCTGAAAGTCAATAATTCATTGTGGATGGAGAAAAAGGAATGAGATAATTAACATTCTCTGGCTGGCTTTGGCTAGGAATTAGCTTAGTAAGCACAAGGACATTTTTTGGGCTATTTCCATCACGAGGGCAGAATAAATAAGATGGATCCTTTTGCTCTCTGATCCTGAAGGATCCATGTCAGGCTGATTGGCCCCAGGGCTTGGTTGAGCTGGGTTCAGACTCTCCACCTATGTTAAAGGAAGATGACCAGCAAATGTAGCCCCAGGGGCAGGGGGTGGGGGTTATAGGAGGCAAGCAGAGGATGTTTGCAAGCTTCTTTGCCTTAAGCCTCTAGTCCACACCCCAAGCTTCAACTTTTCAACGACCTGCTCTCTGATCTCCAATTATTTTTCTCCTCTGATCTTCTTTATCAAGTCTAGTCACTTCATTGAGCCTTCCTTAGTTTTCCCTTCTATGAAAGGGGTTGATAATGCATAGCAGACAGGGTTAATGAGAATTGAAACATCATTAGGAGCCCCTGGTGGCTCAGATGGTAAAGAGTCTTCCTGCAGTGCAGGAGACCTGGGTTCAATCCTTGGGTCAGGAAGATCCCCTGGAGAAGGAAATGGCAACCCACTGCAGTATTCTTGCCTGGAGAATCCCATGGATGGAGGAGCCTGGCAGGTTACAGTCCATGGGGTCACAAAGAGTCGGACACGACTGAGTGACTTCACTTTATCTTTATCTTTATCATCATCTCTAACCTTTATGAATCATTTATAATGTGTCAGGTTTTATGATGTGCTAAATGTAGTTCATTTGCATTATTATATTTGATGCCATCCTTGAAACCCTAAGCAAAATAAGCTAGAAATAGATTTTTTTAAAAGTGCTGGGTCACACAGTGGGAAATAAACTAATGAAACACATAACCCCCAGGGGGATGGTGCAGGCAGTTGGAGAGGGCTTGGGTGTATCTGTGCATGACAGAGCCATAAATGGGTGCTGGGATATACCTAACCTTTATGTTGACGTCAGGACAGAAACGGTTTCTCTGTTTCTTAAACCAAGGTCAAGAGTGAGTACAGCACGACTGTGCCCTCTGGGTGCCGTCCCGTGGGACCTCTGTTGGCAGCAGAGTGTCAGTCTGAGTGGACCATGGGTCTGCCCCAGTATGGCAATCCCTGTATTTTATGGTGTTATGACTCTTAAGATAAAAAAAATTTTTAGCCATTACTTTGGTTTCTATGCTGATCCACTGACCATTAGCCCTGTCTGTTTGTTCCCTGTGAATTCTATTTTCTTGATCTGAGTAGTGGCATTTTGGTGGCAGTTCACTATAGCAAGTCAGAAAGGAATTGTCTTAAAATGTTGGAATGCTTTAACCAGCACATGGAAAACTGTCCCCTGTATGATCCTTACATACCTTCACACCCTCACCGCTGTTTTGCCTGCTTCCCTGATGGAAGGATCATCCTCCTTCAATCTAAGGATAATCCCTCTGGCACTTTGGATCCCACACCCAGCACTACCTCCTAGGAGAACTGACTACTTCATAAACTCTCCCTCTGTCCTTCATCTTCAGCCATCCCCCAGCTCCCTAGCTGACTCCTTCCCAGAAGCAACTAAACTTACAGCTCTCTCTCATATTAAAAAAATGAAGCACTCTCTTGATCCCCCCTCCTTTTCCAGCTATTATCCTATCTCTTTCCCCATCAAAACCAATGACCTAAGAAACCTGTCTCTGCTTATGTCTTCAATTCCTCACCCCCCACTATTTCTTCCTGCAGTCAGATGGGTTCCACTCCTGTTCTGCCTCTGAAACTGCTCTCACCAAGACTCTGCTCTTGATGATCAGATCTAGCAGGCTTGCTTTGTGATGACGCACAGGAAGGGTTTCTTTCCCAAAACTCTACTCTCAGGTTTCCCATCACTAGATTTCCTCACGTTTCTCCAGGTCTTCTTTTTCACTTTCCTTCAAAGGTTTCCCCTGAATTGAGCTTTTACCAGGCTGTCCTCACCTCTCACTCAATGCTGTCTTACTGGAAGATCCAATACTATAATCCAGTCCATTTGCCAGTTATTCTCCATCATGTTCAATTCCCCATCTCGGATTTTCTCTCCTTAGCTTCTATCCATTCCTATCTGGATATCTCACCAGCCTCTTGCATTGGTTTCCTATTGCTGCTGTAACAAATTTTCACAAACATAATAGTTTAAAGCACACAGGTTTATTATTAATATCTTAAACTTCTAGATGTCAGAAATCCAAAATTAGTCTCAGTGGGCTAAAATCAAGGTGTCTGCAGAGGTGTATCCCTTCTGGAGGATTCAGGGGAGAATCTGTTTTCTTAGCTTTTAATCTTCTATAGCTGTCTGCACCTTGGCATATGACTCTGAATCACTTCAACTTCTGCTTCTCTGGTCATATCTCCTCTGACTCTGATGCTCCTGCCTTGCTCTTCTAAGGACTTTGCAATTGCATTGGATCCACCCAGATATTCCAGGATAATCCATCTTAAAATCCTTAATTTACCAACTGACTGACCTGCAACTGATCACAAATTTTTTAAAATTTGTCTTTAATTGAAGGATAATTGCTTCACAATATCGTGTTGGTGTCTGCCACACAACAATATGAATCAACCACAAGTATACATATGACCCCTCCCTCTTGAACCTCCCTCCAACCACAGATATTTGAATGAGCCCAACCAAGACCAGAAAAACCAACCAGCTAACCCAAACAAGACTCATAAGGTAAATGAATGCCTGTTGAAGCCACTGAGTTTGGGGGTCATTTGTTATGCAGAATTATTTTGGTAATAACTAATACACCTGACCTCCAGATTAGGTTAGATGCCTTTTCTCCGTGTTTCCACATCAAACTTGGTGTACCCCATCATAGCTCAGCAGGTGTCCCACTATATTGAAGTTGTCTGATTACTGTTTTTGCTGCTAGCACATATTGTTCATGACATCAGGGTCTGTATCTAATTCATCCTCACCTTTGTATCTCAGTGCCTATCACAGTATCTGGCACACAGAAGACCCTCGATAAATATCTGATAAAGAAATTGTAACAAAGCAACTATGACTATTTTTTTTTCCATCTCACTATGGTTGAGTTGGCAGTTACAATTTACAAATGCTTTTATTTATTATTTAGAATGAATAAGCCCTCCTCCCAACTCCTAACCCCCAAAGAGAAAGAGATCAAGTGTTCAGTCCAGATGCAAGGAATAGTTTGTACAACAGGGGAAAGCATTCACAAAGATAAGAGTTGGAGTGAGCCTGCCAGATAAATGTGTTTAACAAATACAGAGCTTCATGAGAATAGGCTGTTAGTACAACTGGGATTTACTCCCAACTCAACTGCTTATTAGTGTATTTATCCTTGCAGGAATTAAATCACCTTTCCAAGCCTCAGTTTCCTCCTCTTTAAAATGGGGAAAGTAGTACCAACTTTTTTTTTTTAATAAATTTATTTATTTTAGTTGGGGACTAATTACTTTACAATATTGTAGTGGTTTTTGCCATACATTGACATGAATCAGCCATGGGTTTACATGTGTTCCCCATCCTGAACCCCCCTCCCACCTCCCTCCCCATCCCATCCCTCTGGGTCATCCCATTGCCCCAGCCCTGAGCATTTGTCTCATGCATCGAACATGGAATGGTGTTCTGTTTCACATATGATAATATACATGTTTCAATTCTATTGTCCCAGAACGTCCCACCCTCACCTTCTCCCTCAGAGTCCTTAAGACTGTTCTATGCATCTGTGTCTCTTATTCTGTCTCACATATAGGGTTATCATTACCATCTTTCAAATTCCATATATATGCATTAGTATACTGTATTGGTGTTTTTCTTTCTGGCTTACTTCACTCTGTATAATGGGATCCAGTTTCATCCATCTCAATAGAACCGATTCAAATGTATTTTTTTTAATGGCTGAGTAATATTTCATTGTGTATATGTACCACAGATTCCTTATCCATTCGTCTGCTGATGGACATCTAGGTTGCTTCCATGTCCTGGCTATTGTAAACAGTGCTGCAATGAACAATGGGGTACACGCGCCTCTGTCAATTCTGGTTTAAAATGGGGAAAGTAGTACCAACTTTGTAAGGTTGTTGAATAGATGGACATCCTATAATGTTAGCCTGGCCAAGAAATAAGGAGGATGGGTAAAGAGGATGTCAGCAACAGTTATAACAATTTAACACATAAGCTCCCCTGATTCTGATAACCCTGGGGATTTTAATGATGAATTTTCAGGTAAAATATTGACAGGGGTGGTGATGAACAAATACAGGGTAAATCCAATTGTCTGATATCTTCAATTTAGACGCAGGAATGATGGATCCCCAGTGTCCTCGAGGTCCCACAGTGTGATCCTGCTTCAATTCTGAGTTCTAGATATCTTTCTTTTTCTTTATTTGTTTCGGAGCACAGGCTCTAGACACCTGGGCTTCAGTAGTTGCAGCGCACAAACTCAGAAGTTGCAACTTGCGGGCTCTAAAATGTAGGCTTAGTTGTTCCGCGGCATGTGGAATCTTCCCAGACCAGGGATTGAAGCCATGTTCCCTGCACTGGCAGGTGGAATCTTAACCTCTGGACCACCAGGGAAGTCCCTCTAGCTGTCTTTCAATAAAAACTTATGAGGAAGTTTCTCCCATAGGCCTCAGTTTCCCTACATCAGTTTTATAAAAAATGAGGATGCTCAACAGGAAGAGCCCTCCTAGCTCTTCTAGGAAAATAACCCAGAGCAGGTCCTGTGGACGGGCTCACCTGATGCCCTCTTCAACCTCACTCTAGTGTGCCATAACTGGAAAGCTAAAATCAATGCTTTTTGGACTCCTTTTTAGCGAGATTCAGATGTGTTTTAAGCTATACCCATTAGATGTATGTGCACAATACTTTGATCTGGAAGTGAACGAAGGAGAGAGACAGAGTAAGAGATGTGCATTTTGCCAGTGGATGGTAGCATACTTCTAGAGTCAGTGGCCATGGGGGCAGTTTCTCATTTTGCAGCTCTGTTGGATGCCCACTTCTATCCTATCATTTGCAGAGTTGTGTGCTAGTCAGCCCACCCAATAATTATATTAACTATTTAATAATAATCCTCTAACAACAAGAATAGTAATAAACACTGTTGATCTATTTATTAATAAACCTCCTTCTGTTTTTTAATTTTTTTTAATTGGAGGATAATTGCTTTACAGTGTTGTGTTACTTTCCGCTATACAACAACATGAATCAGCTATGTGTATACACATATCCCCTCCCTCTTAAGCCTCCCTCCCACCACCCCATCCCACCCTTCACATCATCACAGGGCACTGAACTAAGCTCCTTGTGCTATACAGCAGCTAAACCTGCTTCTATTTAAGCTTACTAGAGTGGGTTCTTTTGCCTACAACTAGGACCTCTCACCAATATCAAGGAAGAGAAAGGGAAGAAACAGAAAGAGGAGGTGAAGAGGAAATTACCAAAAGAGGGACGGCAATCAAGAAGGCAGTTTATTTTTTTTCTTAATAGATTTCCTAAAAGTATGGTAAACTATGGAAAGATGTCCATGGCAAATACTACATCTTTTAAAAATGTGTATAAATATCCAATTTTTGCAAAGAAAAAATATATACACATACATCTGTATATATGGATAGTAAACATTTTAAAGAACACAAGCCAAATGTTAGCATCTGTTATTTCTAGATAATATTAATAGAATCACAAGAGATTTTAAAAATTACTTTTAATTGTTCTATAATGAGCATGGATGATAATAATAGATATGTCTCATTTCCTTTGGATCCCACTTTTATTCTATAATTCTGGCCAGTAACAAGTTTATCACACACATTAGTACTTACAAATGGGTACAAGGCTGAATATTACATTATCTCTGAAAATACTTTTACAGAAAACAAAACCAAGGCTGATTCAACTTAACTCCTTTTAATATGTTCTTCTCCTGGGTAACAAATACCAGTAAAGCAACTACAAGTCCTGGTTTCAGATCGGAGTTTGGTTTCCAAATCTGTTTGGTCATTTAACAGTTGTGTAGCTACAGATGCTTCTTCTGCGAGTTTCTGTTTCTTTCATCTGAAAATTGGATATAATAATTTTATAGTACCTAACTCCAGGGTTGGTACGAGGATCCAATGAGATACTACTTGTGAAAAGATTAGAACATTGCTTGGCAAATCGTGCTCAATAAATATTAGCTACTATTATTTTTATTACTATTAGCATCCTGCTGTAATAGGATTCTAGCACACATATTTCTTTAATTCTGAGAAAAATAAGGACAAGGGTTTTTTTCCTGGGGCACCTTAAACCATGCTGATTCTGAGTTCTGGAAGAGTGGAGACACTGCTCTAATCATCTTTGAATTCTGAGCATCCTGTATAGTGGATGCTAATTTGAATTAATGAGTAGGTAGATGGATGGAAAGAGGGACAGAGACAAGTAAATGGGTGAGAGGTAAATAAATGGGTGCATTACTGGTGGTGGGTGCGGAAAGGGAGGACCTTAGGTGATTAGTATATCAAATGCCTGGGTGGGAAAGCAAATGGTTGAGTGGTGGAGCAGAAGGGTGGATAAGTGATGGAATGGGTGGATGGGTGGATGAATGAGTGGGTGGATGGATGGATGGATAGATGGGTGCGTGGGTAGGTAGGAGTAAGAGTCTTAGGTGACTAAGTATGTAGGGAAGACCCAGATGGATGGGAAGTCTGGTAGTTGGGCCCATAACTGGATGGATGACTGACAGATGGACAGATGCACAGAAGGCTGCTTTTCTCCCCTTAATCACCATAGCCCATCCTTCCTCAGTTCTGAGGCCTTGAAGTCAAACTGACAGACCCTGCCAGGACACTCCCGAGGGGTGAGCATCCTTCATCAGTATCCCAGCTGCCCCAGAGCTTCAAGGACCTGCGGGTGGGCTGTGCTGCTGTGGCCTGCAGGGCAATGCAGAGTGGTGAGAATTGGGGTCACACCCCTGCTCCCCAGCCCACTCCACATCCAGTGTCAGAGCACCTGACCTTTGCCTGCTCATCTGCATTGACCTAGGCTGCAATGCAGCCGGCTCTCGGGGGTCCATGATGAGTTATGATGCACATCCAGCACTGCTTCTAAAGAAAGGGCCATGACTCACCTTAGAAACTTACACAGGCACCAGCGCAGCTGTGCATGGATGGGGGTGGTGGCCTGTGGCAGCATGCAGGGTGACAGGCTGCTGTGGCCAGGTGTGTATCGAAAGCACAGTGGCTAGGACCGTGGCAAGGGGTTGGGAGGGAGGAGCCTGGAGTCCTCTGGGCTGGCAGCAACTCCCCTGCCTCAATCTGGCCGCCCCGCCTGGGTTCCACCACTGTGAGCTCAGAGTCAGTCTTCATGAGATGAAGAGCCCCATGTGGCAGGTTGCAAATGGCAGGTGGCTCACACTCTGTGCTCCTGAGCACTCTATTTCTCTTAATTCACTTAATCCTTAAAACAGCCCTTAAAGGAGGTGACCTGATCATCTCTCCTTTGCAGATCAGGACACTAAGGCCAGAGAGAAAGGAACTTGCCAGATGTGACACCACTGGTACAACCAAGTCTCTCAGTATATTCAGTAAAACTGTAGTTTGACAGATACTGTGGAACCCCTGCTGTGTCCCCAGGCCTGTGCTGGTGACATTGAGATGGATAAGCATGGACCTTGCTGGGCAGACTCATGAATGTTCTTTCTGTGCCATTTTGCAGGTGTTTACCTGGGGGAACTCAAATCCATCCCTTTCTATTCCACAGACATTTGTGAGCCCTACTCCACAGAGCACAGTAGCAGAGGGAACAGAATGAGGGTTACAGAGGTGACTATGGTAACTTAATTCATTCACCAAGTAGTTATTAAGCACCTACTCTGCTCCAGGTGAGCAAGGTAACCCTGGAGCCCACACCACCTTGGGAAGATGGGCAAACAAGGTAGGAGAAGTGCCACATCAAGTGCTCAAGGGACACAACACTGAGAGGGAGCACCCAGCCTAACCCAGGTCCCTAGTGAAGCAAACTTGATGCCCAGTCCTAGAGGATAACTGGAAGTTAGGCATATGGACAGGAGATGGAAAAGAGTTTCAGAGAGCATGTGCCTAAGCCCAGAAATGTGAGACATCACGCTGAGTTTGAAGAACTGAAAAGCATTCAGTATACATGCAACAATGAGGACAAAAGAGCTACAGTGATGAAAAATAGGAAATCAGAGCCAGGCAGGGAAGGGAAGCTTCTGAAGGACTTGGGACTCAGCCAGAGGACAAACAAACTAACAACTTGGCACACAGTCAGCTTCTTTTACAAAGAGCAGAGTGATATCAGTTCTATTTGTGCTAAAGAGGGCAGAAAAATGCCATGCTGATGGGAAAGGGATACCATGGAAGGCTTCATGGTGGAGGAGGCATTTAAGCTGTGCCTGGTTGACAGACTTTCTGTTGAAAGGGGAAGGGGAGAGAGAAGGAGGAACCATCTTGGAAACAGGATGGATGATGTAGAACCTCATCCAGCTCTTTATAGACCCTTTGGAGAGGCCGGGAAATATTCATTGGAGCAGGGCTAATGCAGCATAATCCTGCTAAGCTTAAATGTCTGTGGGACTCTCACCACTACTATTCAACATAGTTTTGGAAGTTTTGGCCACAGCAATCAGAACAGAAAAAGAAATAAAAGGAATCCAGATTGGAAAAGAAGTAAAACTCTCGCTGTTTGCAGATGACATGATCCTCTACATAGAAAACCCTAAAGACTCCACCAGAAAATTACTAGAGCTAATCAATGAATATAGTAAAGTTGCAGGATATAAAATTAACACACAGAAATCTCTTGCATTCCTATACACTAACAACAAGAAAACAGAAAGAGAAATTAAGGGAACAATTCCATTCACCATCGCAATGAAAAGAATAAAATACTTAGGAATATATCTACCTAAAGAAACAAAAGATCTATATATAGAAAACTATAAAACACTGGTGAAAGAAATCAGTTCAGTTCAGTCGCTCAGTCGTGTCCGACTCTTTGCGACCCCATGAATCGTAGCACGCCAGGCCTCCCTGTCCATCACCAACTCCCAGAGTTTACCCAAACCCATGTCCATCGAGTCGGTGATGCCATCCAACCATCTCATCCTCTGTTGTCCCCTTCTTCTCCTGCCCCCAATCCTTCCCAGAATTAGGGTCTTTTCCAATGAGTCAACTCTTCGCATGAGGTGACCAAAGTATTGGAGTTTCAGCTTCAACATCAGTCCTTCCAATGAACACCAAGGACTAATCTCCTTTAGGATGGACTGGCTGGATCTTCTTGCAGTCCAAAGGACTCTCAGGAGTCTTCTCCAACACCACAGTTCAAAAGCATCAGTTCTTCAGCGCTCAGCTTTCTTCACTGTCCAACTCTCACATCCATACGTGACCACTGGAAAAACCATAGCCTTGACTAGATGGACCTTTGCTGACAAAGTAATGTCTCTGCTTTTAAACGTGCTATCTAGGTTGGTCATAACCTTCCTTCCAAGGAGTAAGCGTATGAACAAAGCTAGTGGAGGTGATGGAATTCCAGTTGAGCTATTTCAAATCCTGAAAGATGGCACTGTGAAAGTGCTGCACTCAATATGCCAGCAAATATGCCTCATTTAACTTTGACAATGACTCTGAAAGTTTCTAGTCCAGTGTCTTGAAGAGAAACCTGAGGCTCAAAGAAGTTAAATGATTTGCCTATGTCCACAGGTTGTTAAGACAGTCCAAATGACAGTCTCCGTAATCCCTAATCTTTCTAATGGGAATGAGCATAGTCTCCCAGAAGAATGGCCAGAAGTTAGTACAAAGTAGGAATTGGATAGCCAGAAGGGAAGTGAAAAGGCTCTCCCCTTAAAGGTAATCAGCAACATAGAGATGAAACAAAGAATGGCCTGAAAGAGAAGCAATGCAGGAACTTCGTGCTAGAACATAAAGAGGGGAAAAAAAAGACTAGAAGGAAATGTACAAAGAGTTTGCTCACAAAAGCTTACCTCTAAGGGTTATGGGTAATTTCTATTGTTTAATTTTTGCTTGACTGTGTTTTCTTAATTTCCCATAATGAAAATTTGTTTCTTGCATAAACAGGGGAAGTACTAGCAGTTATATTTTCAGGGGATCATGTAAGGTTTTTCAGTTCTCCCAGGAAGTTACTATATCATCTTTATTATTTCATCCTCCTATGGATGGAAGATGAAATTCCTGGCACATAGTCAGTGCTCAATCAAATAAGTTAAAAGATAAAGTAGTGGAGACAGGATTAAGGATGGTAGAGGGCCAAGTCTGGTGTTTTGTTCTGAAACAATTTTCTGGTCCTCATGTCAAAAATCAATTAGCCTCGTAACAAACTGTTGAAACTGTTAATTTACCTGCAGTCATCTTCATAGCACAGACTGACCATACCATCAACATATGCCAGTCACAGCCAACAAATGCCTCAGCAAGTTTTAATTGAGCTCTTTCAATGTACTCAGCCCACATAGAGTCTATTGTGGAATAGATACAAGAGCTGTATAAACCAGGGCCGCTTGCCAGAGCAAATATTTTGGTGCTGAGTGATTTGGCTGCATCCAAGCAGGCGATACCTAAGAACACTCGCTCACAAGACTGTCTCTTATAACCAAATGGCACCACGTACTATGATGGTATAATATTAGGTTCTTAATCATGGAAACACTGGCATCTGCTTCGGCGGAAGCTCCCTCCCAGATGGCACGTCCCACTGTTTTTGTTGTCTGGAACAGTGTGAGGTTTCTTAAATGGTTTTAAGCTTCCAAGTCATCTTCCACATAATGGCCGCCTGCTAATTAAGTGGTCCCTTTGTGATTGCTTTTGATAAATATGAGATGAGAAGGGTTTATCAATATGTGAAGAAGAAAGGAAGGCAAAGCAACAGGGAAGAGCTCTTGTGGGCAGAAAGGCCTTTGTGTGGGCATCTTCCAGTGGGCTTCAAGGGACTTGGGGATGGCTTAGGATATGAAGAAAGGAGAAGGCTGGGATTCATAAGCAGAGCTGCCGTCTCTACCCGGTGGATGTCCAGCCAGATGCAAATGGTGTGTGAGTTCATTGTGGCAGCCACACCTAGCCCATCTCTTTTCACAGAGGAAGGCAGGGAGGTGGAAGCTTTCCAGATCTTTGAGTCAAGTGATTCCAACCACTCGCCTGTGTGCAGTTGTCAGCTATGCTGCCAGGCGCCGTTTTGACTCTAGTTGTCAAGATTCGGAAAGTGCAGCTCCAAAAAAGGTATCTGCTTTGGAAGCAGTGTTCTGTATTCTTGGAGCAGCAGATGACTGGTGACAACACACAATTAAATATAAATGCTCAGCCCAAGAACTCAACTTGGAGGACTGGTGAAGTTTCAGGTCTGACTTGTTCAACTTGTCCTACTCCAAAGACCAGGCAAGGTTCTCCAAAATCAGCACTCCAGGGAATCGGGCCTAACGATAAGTGGAGGCTTCAGTTGCACATAGATCTCCTTCAGCCATCCTCCTGCCTTCAGACAGAAATACATCAGCTGCAGGCTAGAGAAAAGGATCTGTGATACCTAATGACTTCCTTGTCCTGTCTGCTGATTCAGTCTTAGTTCAGCTATTCATGCAAAGATTATCTATGAGGTGTCTTCTAGGAAGAAGACATGTATCTGGGGATGTAATGACTGTGCTACTGTGCTCCTGCCCTTAGCAACTTACAGTCAAGCAAGCTCATGGTTCTGTGGGCATGTGAGGGCAGAGGCTTTCCCTATGTTTTTATACTCCCAACAGCTACCCCTACCCTACTTCCCTGGTGGCTCAGATGGTAAAGAATCTGCCTGCAGTGTGGGAAACCTGGGTACCATCCCTGGGTCGGGAAGATCTCCTGGAGAAGGGGATGGGTACCCATTCCAGCAGTCTTGCCTGGAGAATCCCATGGACAGAGGAGCCTGGTGGGGTACAGTCCCTGGGGTCACAAAGAGTCAGATATGACTGAGTCACTAACACCTACCCCAGTTCCTGTTGCATAGGAGGTACTTAATAATTGCTTGCTGAATGACTGCGTGAATGAACACTATTTCCCACTCCCTCCTGTAGTTAATATTCTATATCTTTCCTAACTTTCACCTCCTGCACTCGGTAGTACTTATTTTTTGGCTTTTGTGGCTATAGAGAACAGCTGTTTCTTAACGTCTGTACTCTAATGCCTGGAAATTGTTAATAATTCACATTTTGGCCATCACCCCTCCAGGTCCCTCTGGTCTTTCCCTGGTGTCAGCATCTGCTCTTGGTCACCTGAAATAAGAAAAATAATTTGTTTTGGCATCTAGTGATCCTTCACAGTTTGCAAAGGTTTTCACTTGTTAAGTATGATTTCAAGAACTGTGAGAGAACCCCTAAAACGCCCCAATATCACCCTGACTGCACCCACCCAAATACTACCCCTAACCCACACCCCCCTTAACCTTAAAGTCCAACATCAGCAGATTTAAACTCTCATTCCATGTTAAAATAAGATTTAGAGACTACCTCCCCTAAAACAAGCATCACATTGACAATCACATTTTTTTAGCCCAGTAGTGTAAACTATACCAGATCCTGTGCTGAAGGTGGATTATAACACAGCAGAAAGAAAGCTAGAAAAACACAGGCAAGTCCAGATAATTGGCCCCATCCAGACCTTCCCAGCCACAAATCTCTGAACCATAGCAGAGATGTTCAGCAGTTACTAACATGTTTTTATTATTGCTATTATTATTACAGCAACAACTACTACTATTACCGTTAGTGTGTTTCTACTATCTAAACACGAGTCGAGCAAATTTCAGCTTCCTTTGTGACATATGAGCTCAACTGTCAATTATATTTTCACAGCTTTTCACGACTGGGCTGCTCCTTTTGTTTTTATTCACTTCAAGTGTTAACAGATGTTCTCTTAAAATATTCACAAACTATCAAAGGGAAAGGTTTTGATGTCTAGTTAACTTAAATAGAATTGGAACTAAGGAGGAAGGATTTCTTTGGGGGTAATAAGCACAAGACAGAGTTGTGGTCTAAGAGAGACACTTACGTCTTTGTCTCTTAACCTGTTTCTTCTCCTTTCCAAGGAGTGGAGACCCTCAGTCCAGTGGCTGGTTTTGGAAGACTTTGTGAAAACTAGTTAAACTCATTGTCACATGTTCCAGTGGTGAGCCCATAACATCCTGCACTCTGAGCACTTCCCATGCCTCCACCGGGAGATTGGCTTACTTGTTCTTCACTATGGCAGCCCCCACCACCCCCCCCCAGGGTGGCTGTCTCCATTTCACACAGCTCCCCTGTAGAAAAAAGTTGATAAGAGGCTTTCCCACTGGTCAGGTGCTCCTGCCTCCTATCCATTACCCAGTCTTTTTGCCTGGCTTCTGAGCTCCTGCCATCCAAATTCCATGTATTTCTTGACTCCTCATGTCTGGTCTGTTTGGATTTCTCTCCTCTTGATGTTCCTTTGATACACGCTGCCCCTTTGCCTGATTTCCCCTAACTTCCTACCTAGTCTTTGTAAGCCATCATGACCATGTCTTCCCCAACAGAAGAAATATAGAGCCATACCTTCCCCAGCATCTCCTGGAAATGAGATGCTGGAGAAGATTCTTTAGAGTCCCTTGGACTGAAAGGAGATCAAGCCAGTAATACTAAAGAAAATCAACCCTGACTATTCTTTGGAAGGACGGATGCTGAAGCTGATTTTCCAGTACTTTGGCCACCTGCTGAGAAGATCCAACTCATTGGAAAAAAACCATGATGCTGGGAAAGATTGAGGGCAGGAGGAGAAGTGGGCGACAGAGGATGAGATGGTTGGATGGCATCTCCAACTCAATGGACATGCTTCTGCTGCTAAGTCGCTTCAGTCGTGTCTGACTCTGTGCGATACCATAGATGGCAGCCCACCAGGCTCCTCCGTCCCTGGGATTCTCCAGGCAAGAACACTGGAGTGGGTTGCCATTTCCTTCTCCAATGCATGAAAGTGAAAAGTGAAAGTGAAGTCCCTCAGTCATCTGACTCTTAGCGACCCCATGGACTGCAGCCTACCAAGCTCCTCCATCCATGGGATTTTCCAGGCAAGAGTACTGGAGTGGGGTGTCATTGCCTTCTCCATCAGTGGACATGAGTTTTAGAAAACTGTAGGAGATAGTGAAGGACAGGGAAGCCTGGCACACTGCAGTCCATGGGCTTGCAAAGAGTCGGACACGACTTAGCGACTGAACAACAGCAACGACAACAAAGCAATCTGGGTAAAAACTGCTGGACAAGAAATAGGTCACAACTTTCCACAAACAGAGCCTTGTTCTTTCTTATTATCCAGTCCAGGGCCTAAGCTTGTCCTCATATGATCATTGAGGCTTCTTTAGTCTTGACCAGCCTTCCTGGTAAGACAGAAGACACTGAAAATGGAAAATCCATAGAAGTAAGAGTTTTGACTTCTCCCCTCTGCCTTGCTCAAAGGGACACAATTTTCTCCAGAAATATGAAAGAGATTTTTTTTTTAAATAGACTTTGTTTTTAGAGCAGTTTTTGGTTCACAGCAAAGTTGAGCAGAAACACAGAGTTCCCAATATACCTTACCCCTACACATGCACAGCCTCCTCAACTATATACATCCCACACCAGACTGGAACATTTGTTGCAATTGATGAACTTGCATTAATACACTATTATCGTCAAAGTCCATAGTTTACGTTGGGTTCATTCTTGGTGTTGTGCGTTCTATGAGTTTTAACAAATGTATACTAACACACCTGCCATCACTGTATCATGTGGAACAGTTTCACAGCCCTAAATATTCTCTGTACTTTACCTATTCATCCTTCCATCCCCTGTGACCCCTGGCAACCACTGATCCTTTCACTGTCTCCATCATTTTGCCTTTTCCACCACATCATATAATTAGAATCATACAGTAGGTAGCCTTTTCCTATTGGCCTCTTTCACTTAGTAACATGCATTTGAGTTTCTCCATGTATTTTCATGGATGGATAGTAATAGTCCATTGTCTGGATGTATCACAGTTTATTGATCCATTCACATGAAAGGCATCATGATTGTTTCCACTTTTTGGCAAATATGAATAAAGTTGCTATAATCATTCAGGAAGAATATTGTTTTTAATTGTATTTCTAATCGATGATTTCTAGATGAACGAGGATGAGTTACAACAAACATATGTGACTCAGTAAGTAGGATACATAGCCAACACAAAGCCTCCCAAACACCTGCCCCCTCAAATAGTCTGTAGATAAATCTCTCGAGGAGCTTGTAGGAGTCAGATGTTTTTTTACTTTATTTTTATTATTGGAATATAATTGCTTTACAATGCTGTTAGTTTCTGCTGTACAACAACATGTATCTACCGTAAGTATACATATATCCCCTCCCTCTTGAGCCTCCCCCCCACATCCCACCCCTCTAGTTCATCACAGAGCACTGAGCTGAGTTTCCTGTGCTACACAGCAGCTTCCTACTAGTTATTTATTTTACAGATGGGATTATCTGTGTTGCTGGGACCATCTATGTTTCTGGGAGCAGGTATTCAATCCTGCTCTCCCAGTTTGTCTCACCCTCCCTTTCCTCCTCTCCACAGTGTCCACATGTCTGTTCTCTATGGGAGACGTAGACTCCCCCTCCCAAAGTCTGATTCAGTCAGAAGGGGAAATCACCAAGTAGAACAAACATAGGCTTAACCTCCAAAAGGAAAGAAACAATGGAAAGTTAAAATATCATTTGCACCAAAGAGGATTATTGTGTACATTGAGGAGTTTGGAGACTAATAACTAAAACTCATCTAATGGAGACATTTTGTTCTTCTCTGAACCTCTTGGGGAAATGACATGGTGGCTAAAAGAATTGTTGATATGTACTATCCTCTCCCATTAAAAGGAGCTAAAAAAGCCCTGGGCACCAAGATGTGAACTATTTCCTTCAGGGTAGAATGGAGCCACTAAAAATAGCCTTGGAAAATAAGGAGTTGTAGAGGTTCAACAAGGAAAACAAATCAGAAATAAATTTGGCACCAAGAAAGAAAGGAGGAGAAGGAGACGAACTCTCACAAGAAATAAGGGAGAAAGAGGCTATTAGCTTGAGTACATAACAACAGGTACATTTTTCCCACCCACAGAGCTGCTGGCTGGCATTCCTGCAGCGTAAATCAGTCCTTCCAGAGGGGAAGAAGATGAGTCAGGATCAGCCAGGATAGGCTAGATTAGTCCTGGGTAACAAACAACCCCTCAAATCTCAGGGCTTCAAAGCACAGTGGGTTTTTTTCTCATTTGTACCATCTGTTCAGTGTGGGTGGGTTTGGTGGGTTTACAATCTCTCCCTGTAATCAATCAGGGACCCAGGCTGATAAAGGTGTCATCTCCCCATGTGCTTCCAGGATCATTATAGAGGTCGGGGGTGTTGCACTGTTGTGCGCTGACAATTGAATGCACCAACCTGGAAATGATGCATAGCATCTTCACTGATGTTCACTGGCCAGAGCGTCACATCACCCTGTTTGTGTTGAAGTGGGATAAGAAAGTGAAAAAATATCATGTGTCCAGGAGGAAGAAAATGAGAAAAAGTGTAAACAACTCTGCTGGCCACTGACAGAGGAGCCTGGTGGGCTACAGTCCATGGGGTCAAAAAAGAGTCGGGAGCAGGCTTATCGAATGTCCTTGAGTGTGTACTGAGCCTCATTTCCTCCCCACAAGAAAAAGGACAGTGTAGTAGTGAAAAGCTAAGGCCCTGGAGTCAGGCCAACCCTTACCAGCTGTGTGACCTAGGGCAAATTATTAATCTCTCTGGATCTCACTTTCCTCAGCTGTCTAATGTAGATGACAATAGCACCTACCTCATGGGGTTATTGTGAGGATTAAATAAGAACATATGAGAAAAAAGCTTCAGGCCATAGCTGCTTAAACTAGTCTGTGCCAGCAAACAACTCAGGGAGCTTGTTTACCTGCACTTCTGATTCAGAAGTGAATCAGAAGTGAATCAGAAGTTCCTTGAGGCCTGAGATCTTGCATTCCCAACCAGCTCCCAGTGATGCCTATGTTGCTGGTTCATGGACCATCCCTGAGTAGCAAGGATTTTAGAGCAAACGGTGTTCAGACGTGGTAGATTATTCTTCAAACTGGATTGAGGGATTCCAAAGGTTCTGCTGCCCCTGCCCTCGATGAGTGGAAATTATAGCTGTTTGTTGGTGAAAGTTTCTGTCTGAAGCTTCCAGAGACAAATGTTCCTTGGAGGCTGATGGAGCAGGTGTTAGAATCAGGAGGCCTGGGTTGGTATTCAAATTCTGCTACTCAGCAGTTCTGTGGTTTGCGCTAGTTATAGAAACTCTTTGAACGTCTGTATCGACAGCTGTAAAGTGAGCATAATAATACAGATCCACCATTTGTCATCTGTGATTTCACAATCCAGAGAGCTCTGGATTCTTCAGGTTTCTTCACTAAGTTTGGCACACTGTGACCTGGTGGCAAAAGCTGACCTATAGTGACATGAGACTGTTCATAGGTTTTATTTTATGTTTCTATGACTATTTCTGCATTTCATTACAGAAATATTGAATGGGTTTGATAATTAAACACTGTTGCAAACCCTTGGGTTTAGAATAATGTATAGCAGGTGAACCGTCTACTTTTCCATAAAACTAAAATCTCTGATTTGGTGACTTCCCTGGTGGTCCTGTGGTTAAGAACCCACCTTCCAATGCAGGGACGTGGGTTTGATCCCTGGTCAGAGAACTAAGATCCCACATGCCATGGGGTAACTAAACCCTCACACTGAAGTGAAGAGCCTGTATGCTGCAACAAAGACCCTACACAGCCAAAATTTTAAAAAGAAAGAAAGAACTCTGATTTCTGAAACACACCTGGCCTCAAAAGTTTTAAAGCAGACAGTGTAGACCTGTTAGGAGAAAGGAAAATGTGCTTGCAAGATACTGAACCCCATACCTAACATAAAGTAAGTTCTCAACAAACAGGACTTGCTACTGAAGTTATTGTTCATCCAGAGGGAAAGGGAATTTGGGAGGCAAGGTCTGTGGGTCCCCTAAAGACAGACAGGATGGGATCAAGTTTGTCCTTATGTTTTAGCCCATGATTTGTCTTCTGTTTTCTCCTGGGGAAAAAAAAAATTACCATGAGGGTGCAGACAGGGAGATGGAACAAAAGCAAGACGCAGGCAGGTGGAAGGAGCTCTCACTGTGCCCGTGGAGGCAGTCAGCAGGAACTTAGCTTTGCAGGCAGCCAAGGATAGTCACTTTCCTTGTAAAGTCACTCAGTCGTGTCCAACTCTTTGCAACCCCATGGACTGTAGCCTACCAGGCTCCTCTCTCTATGGGTTTTCCAGGCAAGAGTACTGGAGTGAGTTGCCATTTCCTTCTCCAGGGGATCTTCCTGACCCAGGGATCAAACCCGGGTCTCCAGCATTGCAAACAGACACATTACTGCCTGAGCCACCAGGGAATGAGGCCTCTTTGAATATGCTGTTGAGGACTGTTGCCTGAGCAAAGGACTTGAGTCCTTACCCTGCCACTTACCTACTGGGGGCACTTGGGATATCTGTCTTCACAGGTCTCAGCTTTCTTAGGTGATAACAGGGCAATAATGCAATCCCTGCTCCAGCTGCCTTATTGGAGGGGCCACATTAAAAGTCACAAATGTGACTGCATTTTGAAAGGGAAACTCCGTGTTCACAGATTGAGTATAATTATTCATTTGACTACAAGCAGGAGATCAGTGAGAGGACTGACATCACACAGGGAACTCTGGTTAGCACGTTCTTTAATCACACTTCTGCTGTCTCCTCTAATGGCATTGTTATTTGTACTTGGCTCCCTCACCTTCGTCACTGCCATTTGTGCTTGTCAATTAAGGCCAGTGTGATTGAGTTTTCACAAGATTAACTGAGCTGCTCCAGCCCTGCCATTGCTTATAGACAACCGAAATCAAGGCTTTCGAATATTGTTATTTGGGTTAACACATGACAATTATTTGAAAGAAAACGAGTAAAAACAGGACCCAGATTTGAGATTTGTCCTTCTCACTTTTATTGTTAGCTGTGTCTTCAGACTTTTTGGCCAATGACTTTCTCACTATCTTCATGTTCCATGGTAATAGCGCACTGGTTTTGGGGTCAGACAGACCAGAGTGAGACCCAGTCCAGATTCTTCTGCTGCCTTGCTGTGTATGTTGTCTAGCAAATCATGGAACTCTCTGAGCCTCAGCCTCAGTGTCTCTGAGCCTCATTTTAAAATGGAAATAATTAGAGCTAGCTGGCATGTGTTTTTGTAAGGTTTAGGTACATAGTTCAGTTCAGTTCAGTTCAGTCGCTCAGTGTGTCTGCCCTCTGATGCCCTCTCGCAACACCTACCGTCTTCCTTGGGTTTCTTTTAACTTGGATGTGGGGTATTTCTTCATGGCTGCTCCAGCAAAGTGCAGCCGTTGCTCCTTACCTTGGACAAGGGGTATCTATTCACGACGGCCCCTCCTGACCTTGAATGTGGAGTAACTCCTCTCAGCCCTCCTGTGCCCACTCAGCCGCTGCTCCTTGGGCCTGGGTAACTCCTTGGGCCTGGGTAACTCCTCTCGCCGCTGCCCCCGGCCCCGGCCCAGCCTAGCCCCTCTCAGCCGCTGCCCCCAGCCCCCGGGCCCCCCGGCCGGCCTAGCCCCTCTGGCCCCCGGCCCCGGCTCTGCGCATAGATAGGATGTTAAATTTAAATTTCTATTGTCTCTAAAATTCACTTAAATCTCCCACACTGAATAATGTAAGTACTCCTGTATGCTAAACAAGGGTGCTAGTTCCCTGGGGCAGAAACAATCCAGCAACAGTAACCCCATGAACCAGCAAGGGAAATGAAGAATGGAAGTTCAAAAGGTGTGCTGAAAGACTCTAGAAAGAGATTTTGTTCCATATCCCCTCCCCAGCTCAGGACTGACCCTTCATAACCCAAATGTCTTGGAGGGGAGAGTGCAGCCAAGAGAAACATTTGCAGAGGTTAGCGGTGCCTGGAAGAAGCTGAGGTAGACACTTAATTACACCAGACCATGTCTTCACAAAGGTGCAGAATCACAGAATCCAGTGCTATCTTGGGGCTAGGGCCGATAACAGTGGGAGGCATCCTTTTGGTGGCATTCATGGTCATGAGGCTGGTTTACAAAAGACAGGAGGTTGGGTGGAGACACACAGCACACTCAGGCCAGAAGACAGGACTTGGTAGACAACAGCCTGCCCATTGCTAAGGCAAGAATCTGTGAGTGTCCCATGGGCCAAGGGAATGCTGCAGAAGCCAGCAGAGCCTGAGCCCTCAGTAAAAGGCTCTAGCACAGACAACCAGGGCAAGAGCCAAGAATGTCATGGAGATCAGCCTGAGTGCACAACCAGGGCCTCTGAGAATCTGCAAGTGTGCCTATGAGAACACCTATTAGGCACCTGCCAAAGGGCACTGATTCAAGCAGCCCTGTAAGGGGTCCCTTTTCCCTTCATCCCCACCTCTACTCTGACTCTGAGAAAGCCAGCCAGTCACAGGGACAGGAAAGAAAGGTAAGGATAAGTGAAAAAAGAGATTACACTGCCCCACAGTCCCCACTGCAGATCCCTGTCGTTAGAGTTGTGGGGTGGGGAGGTGGTGTTGAATGAGATGAGATATTGAGATATTGAAGGGTAAAATATTTATTTTGGCTGCACCAAGTCTTAGTTGCAGCACATGGGATCTTTGTTGCCACACATGGGATCTTTCGTTGTGGCCTGCAGTCTCTTAGTTGCAGCATGTAGGATCTAGTTCCTTGATCAGGGATGGAACCTGGGCCCCTGCATTGGGAGTCTTAATTCCTGGGCCACCTGGGAAGTCCTGAGATATTGAAGTTTTGACCTCATGTCGAGGGGACCATTTAACATCTGAATTGAGTGTAAACAAATAGAATTTGTTTCCATAACTTAAACTGATGAGAAAGCAACAGATGGAACTGTCCCAGATGTCATCAAGCGGTCTGCAGAGCATTGGGGGTGCAGCGTTTGGAGGGCTAAAGAAATCCTCTTCTTGCTTGTGCCTCCTTTGAGTTCTACCCACTCAATAGATTGGGTACATACGCCAAGTGCTTAGCTCAGGCCCTGCTGCCTAGCTCAGCTGTCAGATGTCAGTGGTTACTACTATTACCTTTATCTTAACATTCATTGCAAGCTGATTTATACCTTTTAGTCAATGTACAGAAACACAGTATGCCTAGTAAGTAAGAGGATGGAGACATTTCTTACTCTGCTTTAAAAAATTTAGAAACCTCCTGTCTTCACGAGGAAAACCAGAACCTCCTACAGAACCAGGCTGCTGTGTAGTCCACCAATATATTATAATTCAGAGCTGCAAAGGCCCTTCTCACACCTCAGAACATCATGGTGATATTGTGTCTGTCACCAGCTTCAGCCACAGAGTTGGAGCAAGAGGTTACTGATGTGACTGCTTGTCTTCCCAACACCTGGTTAAGGTGTAATGAAAGTCGGACACTGTGGGCCTCCCATCAGAACAGGGTCCCCAGCATGAGCCTTATTTTCATTGTCTCTCCCTGATCAAAATCTTCCTGTCCTAGGGCTCATTTCTCCTGGCCCTGCTCTCTGCTTTCCTAGAATGTCTGATAAACCAAGCCATTTGTTGACAGAGCTTCAAGAGGCTGAGGGCTCAAATGTGAATTCCTGTTCTGCCATTTACTATCTAGGATCCCTGGGCAGTTTTCTTTCTTTCACTTGGCTTCTGAATTTCCATCTGCAAAATGGATGTTGTAGTGCCTGCCCTGTTTATCTCACAGGGTTATGCTGGGATCCAATTGCACCTGTCGATGAGAGGGTTAGGAAAACCTTAAAGCACCATAGAAGTAACTTTGAGAAACTCAGGAGTGTAATGTCCTCATTCATTAAGTCCACATAACATTCTGCGTGTGAATAGATTGGACTCCAATAGACTTCAGAGTGGAAATGTGATAGGGTCAGTATGCAAAGCATATTTGGCAAACTTCAATCTGTCCCCTAAACTACTTTAAGATCCAGTGGTGCTGCTGATACTAAAATCCCCTTAGATTCAGTGTTTATCTGGCCCATTCCAGGATCTGCCACAAATTTGCTGTTTAAAAAGAAAATAAAATTACTGTCAAAATAAGAGGCTTCTTTGGAACCTTTTCCTTCTTTCATGTACACATTGCCTGGACTGGGCACTCAGTGCATTCACAGCAGCCAACACCGTGGCTCAGCCTAGCCCTCCTCCTACATAAGGGACTGCATTTTATTCGATGCCTCAGTGCAGGTCCCCTAGCAGATCTGGTCAGGCTCACCTGTGCATCTCACTGGCCCAAAATTGCTGAGGAAAGGCCTTTGTCCTCAGTGCTGATAAGCAACACAAACTCTCCCAAGCCAAGAAAAACATTTCCATCATCCCCCAAGAGGTAATGTCCAAGTCCAGAGTGGCTCCAGCCTGAATCGAGCAATTAAATTTGCGTCTGCCCCTACCAAACCTCAAAAATGCTAACATCTTGCACGTGTCAAGAGGGTTATTTATAAAACTATTTGCTTGTCAACCCCAGGAGGACATTCTGTACTTTTTTGCTGGAATACTGTATATTTATGAACCATGGCTTGAAAACTAACTTTGGCAGAAATATCTATGGGCAAAAAAATTCTATCAGCCCCTCGCACAGCACAGCCTGAGTTCAGTCACCGCGGCATGGTGGTGGCTGGGCAGGGTCCTGGTAAAGAGCTAGTCTGTGGCTTGCTGCGGCAGAGAATGAGTTCCAGATGTGTACTTCGTCAGGGGAAGAATTTCAGTTTTAGATAAGAGGCTTGTTTTCTTTCTCCCTCTCTGTCTTTTTTTTCACTCTAGCACCCCATTCCCAATTTTGAATAATTAGTCTTAAACATGAAGAACATGCAGTCTGTTTGTTGCCTGCTGCACTTGATGCTCTAGCACCCTGCTCCCTGACCTGGTGAAATCTCCCAGCTTGGAGAGCTAGCCTTCTGAACTCCCAGTTTCAGATCTAGTTATCTGTTACTAGCGTGTGACACACAGCCATTCGGTTAGAGAAGAGGGGACTGGTGTAATATGGGATAGACTCTAATCTGGGACAGCAAAATACCTGCAAGGGACTATTCCCCACTCTCTTCCCCACAGACTGCCCCCAGGGGGCACTTCCATCACATCCCCGCAGTCAGTTTCATCAGCCACAGGGTCTTCTGCTGACAGCGATGCTGAGCCTGTCAATCATCACAGCAGATTTCTTGCTCTCTCTTGAGCTTGAGCAGTGAACTTATGATTCATTTTTCTTCTCTCTTCAAGATTGAAGGGCCCAAAGGGGGAGTGGCCTGTGAGCATATGCATATTGTGCAGTGACAGATAAAAGAACTCATATCCAGGGACCTAGAGAGACCCAAAATCTGCACACGCATAGGGTAATGTGTAATTGATCCTCATACAGTCTCTGCAATGTTTTCCATAACTGTAATGCCCATATTTTTTCTTAATATATTTATTTTATTGAAATATAGTTGACTTACAATGGTTCAGGTGCACAGCAAGGTGATTCAATTATACATGTATACATATATTATTTTTCAGATTATTTTACATTATAGGTTATTATAAGATATTGACTATAGTTCCCTGTGCTTTACAGTAAACTTTTGTTGCTTGTTGCATATCCATTTTTTTAATTAGAAACCTAGTATTCTATTCATTCTAAGTCCTTGTTTTTATTCTTAGAAGCCTTTGAACCTTGATTCAAGGGCTTATTCCTAAAAGTCTTGAGCTGTAATGTCCTACACATCTGGTAGGTATACTTGGAGATAAAGTGAAACCCCTTTAGCTAATTTCCTTACTACACTGTGTAATAGTAATACTAAGTTATTATCATTATTGCCATTTATCAACTATTTGGTATTTAACACACTCTATTTCTGATTCTTAGAAGTGTAAAAGATTTTAGCACCCTTACTTTTCCGGTTAAAAAAAGCTGAGCCACAGAGAGGTTAAATAGTTTTCTAGTAGACACGTGGTTGATTATAAGTGGAACTGGTATCTTAACCCAGGATATGTTGGCTCTGTGATGATAGAGAAGAGAAGAGAAAAGAATTTAAGGAAGTGGGGAGGAGGGGGAGCTAAAGCATAAAACAAGACCATCAGCCCTTGGGAACTGGGTGTTGTTGACCCCAGCTGTCCTTCCAGCCTCAGCTGACCTCCATGAGTGAGGCACACTCTCCCTGAGTGGAGGGCCCAGGGCCCAGACCTCCTGAGCAGGATAGGAGTTCTCTGTGGGAGAGGACTTGTGTCCTCCTTGGGCCTTTTGGCAATGGAGGCATCCGCAAATCCAGCAGGGGGCTATTCAGGGCCAAGTCAGGAATCTAAAATCCCTGAAAGTTCTGGGGCTGGTCACTGGGATTCAAACTCCCCCAAGCATCTCTCCATGCCAAGGTCAGGGCACAGAAAAGCTGTCTCTGTGCTCATTCCTCTCCTGCCCCGGTCTTAGTCCACCGCACCCACAGTTGGTACCTGGCCAGCAGAGAGCAGTGCCTTCTAGGGGAACCAGGTCCTCGGGCCTCAGCCACAGTCCAGGCTCGGGAGGCTATGGGAGGGCCTCCAGGGGTGTGAGGGCAGTCCAAGGCCATAAATCTGTGGCCTGGGCGTGGGCACAGAGCCAGCGAGCTCACTTAGAGAGCTGTGGACAGGGAGGGCCAACTGCTTGAGGAAAGACCTCAGGCATCCTCCAGACCTTGGCGGGGAGGAGGCTGGGCCTGGAGGCTTCATCCAAACCCATTTTGTTTCAGGGAGTCACTGAATTTCTGAGTCTCCCCCTCTTTATGAGACTGTGTGATTGTGTCAGAAAAGCCCCATCCATAAAGTCAAGCCCCAGGCTGGATCGACTCCTTATTCTGCTGATGTGTGAATTTAAACATGTCTCTTGACGCCTGAGAAATGGGAAGAACACTTTAAAATCTAATAAAGACTAGAAGTCATGTATTTGAACTCTTAATTCAGATAGTCTCCTTCACTTCTTGCGTATGTGACTTTGGATGAGTTACTTAATCTCAGTTTCCTAGTCTTTAAAATGGAAATAATTAAATGACTATTATATAAAAGTGTTTTGAGGATAAACTAGAACATGAATGTAAACAAATTTTGCTCCTGGCATGTGAGTGCTCAATAATTGTGAGCTTTTAAAAAGTACTATTAATTTAACTTCCTGGAAATAAAATCATAGGAATGGTAATGTGCTTGGGACACTACATATTACTGTGTGGAATTATGAGTCCCTATATACAAGGAGGTAAATTAAATTCAGAAATGTACCAGATTTGGCCATGCTGCATAGCCAAGCATCACTGGTTTGGGAAATGAACTCGTATCATAGATGATAAGAAAATTGCTCCCAGGCTGACCTTAGTAAATGGATGTTTATTTGCTGGGGAGGGAGGAGAGCAGGTGGACAAGTTCATGAAAGGGAGGGATGCTCTAGATGAGGCTGTTCAGTGACCATGTTGGTGTGGTTAGACCCTTTGACAGGATGAGGCCTCTAGAATGTACCTTTCCCAGACACCCAATGGCCCACCCTTGCTCAAGGCTACCACCTAAGGGAAGAAGGACTGCTACAAATTGGGAGGAATTTGTTTTTCAGATTTGGACTGTATCTCAGGCAGCAGAGGTTAGTGGGTAAAGCAACTGCATTGAAGGCAGAGAATCTTAAATTCACATCCTCTCCTAGCCAGTTCCTCACTGACCTTGGACAACTTACTTAATCTCTTTGAACCTCAGTTTCCCCAGACTCTAAGTTGAAGACAATAAGTGCCTATCTCTGGTTTTATGTAAGGATTAAAAGAATTAAGTAGTAGGTGCCTTACTTTTCCTTCCTGCTCACCTCAGTGAAATAAACAGTTGGACAAATATTACAAAATAAGAGAGCCCTCCACTATAATTAACATCCTGTTGGCTGAGTACTAGATACTGGTAGACATAGGATCAACTTCAGTCAAGATGGCAGAATGAACAGAGTCAAGGAGTCCTGCCCTGTCAACATTAGAAATACCAAACTAAATAATGTTTTTAATTTTTAACAAACTTATTGGCTGAAAATCAGGAAAGAAAGTCAGCAGTTGTCAGGAATGAAGAAAAAAGACAATTCTTTAGATGTAGCATGTCTTACAAGGGAAGGACATCACAGGCTTGGATCTACCTAAGGAACTGTGGAAGCTATGGCTGCCCAGGACATGATGTCTGGACTGTGTAAAGTTTTCAGTCCACAGAGAGTCATTTTTTCTACTGTGCTAACAGAAAAGTAGATAGACTGTAGAAAGATTAATCCTGAATTATCCAGAAAATTCTGTTACCCAGAATTCCCCATTCTGCTGTTTTCATTTACTTGAGGTTTTACCAGGTGTACCAGGAAATGATTGTTCTGACTTTTCCTTTAACCCATAATCACTTAGCGTGTTTAGCTATTTCTCTTTTCTGTGTTTCTCAGCTCCTTTGGAGGGAAATGAGAGAACCTCCCCAGGCAAGGATGCAATAAACTGACCATCGTTTTAAGGGATCATGAGCTTCTTTCAAGTGCATCATTAAACACTATTTACAGAAGGAAGGATGAAGACAAAGGCTTTTAGGGTGGAGGGCATAAGTGAGAGTCCAAGAATGAAGGTGCAAAGGGATAGACAGCAGTTTGGTGTGGAGGGAGGGTTGTTCAAAAGAGGGAAAGGCCCGGGATTCAGGTAAGTGGAGGACATTACAAAGGGTTCCATTTGAGCCACACTGGGTTTGCCAGTCCTTAAAGGGTCTGAGGACAGAATGATGTGATCTGAGCCCTGAGGGGAAGAGAATTAGAGTTAGCAAAAAGCTTTGTACCTGCCAGTAAATGTATGATTATTAGGGCCATGTGTATTTAAGATGCTAAAGAAAAGCTCACTCAGAATATATTCCTACAGAGGAGAAGACTGCAAATGCTTACTTATAAAAGATCATTGCTTTAGATTCTTAAAAATGCCCCCAATTTAAATCTCCAGCTGATTAAAAAAAAAATTCTAAGTCACTGATGTGGAGAGGGGAATAAAGAAAATAAAATATAGCTATATCATTTACTAGTGGCATGGCACAAGGTTGTCATTTTTTTTTTCTGAACCTAAGTTTCTTCACCTATAAAGTGGGAATGATTATAGTACCCACTTCATTAGGAACATTGTGAGAATTAAGTGAAATAATGCATTTAAATGTGTGTTAAATACAGTGATGGTTCATCGTAAATGCTATGAATGACTGTGGTTTGGGCAGGACTGTTTGCCCAAGATGCCCATTAGCTGTCCTGGGACCTTAGAGGACTTTACTTTGCAAATGTGTTTGTAGATACAGTAGTCAAGTGTATAAGAGCTCTAGTTTAGACGGTTTGAGATTGTATCCCATGTGTGCCATTTTCCAGAGGAGTGAGTTGGGACATACTGTGTAACCTCACTGAGCTTCATTTTTTTATGCACAAAATGGGGGTGATGACAATATCTACCTTAGCAAACTCTCAAAGAGTGGATACTATTATTAATATTATGAGAACAAGTTCCTTCCTCTGTTTGGCTTTCCCTCAGTGACCTCTAAAGAGAATAATCACCATATTCACTGCAGGGATTTTACACTCAGTAGGTCAGTGGCCAGCAAACAGACTACAAACAGTGACAAAAAGTGTGGAGTCTCTCATCTGTACAAATTGATTCATCACAAATTTATCAAGTCAAGAATTCCAGATAATATTTTTTCAACCTTCACCTGCAGACCATGAAAAATATGGTAGGGATCCATAGCACCTTCATAAAGTTCATATTGTTACCAGAATAAGAAGCAGGAAAGGACGTCCACTGGGGGGAAAGATTGTAATAAAGATGGTTAGATTAGAAAAAACACCTACTCCTCAAGTTCACAAGAACATCCCTTAAGTGAATACAAAACTGCACGTGGTTGAACATTTAATAAGAATCAAACCCCTGAAGTTGCCACAAGGACTTCCAGCAGAGGAGGATGTGTGTAATGCCTGCCTCAGGAACATGGGAGTTAGCAGTGCATGGCATCTATGGTCCAGGAAGCAGTTAAGTCCTAATGCTGGAGCATTTTCAGATTTAAAAGGCAAATCATCTTCATTTAAAGATGGTGAGAAAGTGTTTCTATTAAAATATATTTTGAATATCACTCCCCCAAAAAGGCAAGTTCCAGATTGGTTTACCTTCCCTTTGCAGATTTGAGCTTTTGATGTACTCTAGATCAGACCCATGGGGTTGTCCTTTTCTTACTGTCCTTTGTGCCTTTCCTCCATCCACTATGAAAGAAAGCACAATGAGGATCGTATATCCCTTACAGCCACATCCTGTACTAGGGACCCCATCTGAGCAACTTTCAGGTTCTGGTATTCAAATGACACTGCCATGGTTGTTGCCTCTGAATCACCGCATGATTCCTCGTCCTTACAGGGACAGCCCAAATATTGGCAGAAGATATCAGAATTAATATTACTAGGGCAAACAAGGAGGAGGCTTGAAATTACTTAAGTGTAAAGTCAGCCTGCAGTAAACAAGCCTAGTTACTTGTCCAGAAAGAGAAGCTTCCATCTCTGCGCCTTCTTCTCCCATCTCTTTTGAAATCTGTTACAGAAAGACAAAGGCAAAAATATAGACTTGAACTCAAATTAAGTGACAAGTGAGTCAAAGTACTGAATGGGAAGGAATCTCTGATTCATGTGCCTCTGACTGCAGTTTGTAATTTCTCCTTTCATGTTTAATGGGCTTTCCCGGGCAAGGCTGGGAAGCCATGCAGCAGCCATATTCTGAGTTCCGGGTCTCCTCCCTCATGTCATGTGCCTGGGCTGTATCAGGGTCCAACCTCATCGATGAGGCATCAGAGGCAAACAAGTGTGAGCATGTTGGCAGGAATGTATGGAGTGCTGGAATATTAAAGCCTGGGAACAGGGAAGTTCAGAACCCAAACAATAAGGGAGGACAGACCTGGTGTCAGCTTAGACAAGTGGTTGACTCTCGGAGTACGAGACTCCCAACCTATGAAATCTCATAGGGCTACTGTTGGCATTAGATTAGAGCATGGATATAAACCATCTAGTACAGGGGCTATAAGTGCTTTGTGACTTTCTCATTCATTGTGGGTTCAGCCAACAAATAAATAGCCTGATAATTTGAATAGAAATTTCAAGCCCAGAAGAGGCAGGCACCTGCCTGAGGTTACTCACACAGTCATTAGAATTCTGGGGTCCAGGTCTCAGGCCCGTGCTGTTTCCCTGACCTGGGCAGTAGCATGCTAATCATTCCACCACTCCTGGCTACTCCCAGGGAATCAAGGCCTGCCCTGTTTTGGAGGCATCACCAACAGAGCATGATTTGGGGATACTTTGAAACCCCCAAATGCCCCAGGAGGCATCCTCATGGATTTTCCTCCCTCCTAATCTGAAGTTCCCCATGCTATCTGGATTAGGCAACAGAGCAGAAAGGGACTAACAATTCCTCAGTTCCATTATGTGTCAAATACCATTCTTGGCAGGTTAAATATATCTTCTTGTTTATTCCTCATAAGACCTCTTCGAGGTAAATATTTTTGTCCCCAGTCTGCAGGTGAAAAAACTGAGGCACAGAGATGTTAAGTGACTACTTGTGTTAAATGGCATCTTCCCCCAAAACACACACATTGAAGTCCTAACTCCCAGTACCCTAGAATGTAACCTTATTTGGAAAGCGTCATTGGGAATGTAATTAGGTAAGTAAGATGAGGTCATTGGAGTGGGCCCTAATCCAATATGACTGGTATCCTTATAAAAAGGGGAAGTTTGGACATAGTCATGCCCAGAGGGAAAACACCACATAAAGATGAAGGCAGAGAGTGGGGTGAAGCATCTAGAAGCCAAGAAATGCCAAAGATTGCCAGAAAACCACCAGAAGCTGGGGGGAGAGGCAGAGAACAGATTCTCACAGCCCTCAGAAGGAGCCAACCAAGTCAACATCTTGATCTTAGACTTTTAGCCTCCAGATCTGTGACATAATAGAGTTCTATTGTTTAAGCCCCCTGGTTTGTGATGCATTGTTATAATAGCTGTGGCAAATTAATATAGTGACTGCTAAGTCGCTTCAGTTGTGTCCGACTCTGTGCGACCCCATAGACGGTAGCCCACCAGGCTCCCCCGTCCCTGGGATTCTCCAGGCAAGAACACTGGAGTGGGTTGCCATTTCCTTCTCCAATGCATGAAAGTGAAAAGTGAAAGTGAAGTCTCTCAGTCGTGTCCGACTCTGAGCGACCCCATGGACTGCAGCCTACCAGGCTCCTCCATCCATGGGATTTTCCAGGCAAGAGTACTGGAGTGGGCTGCCATTGCCTTCTCCGAATATAGTGACTACAGATCGACAAATGACCACTTTGTCATGTCAGAAACCTGAGAGTCATTATTGATTCTTCATTCTCCTCTACCCTCCAGTCTGATCCATCACCAAATCCTACTGACATTTTCCTACTTAATATTTCTAATTCATCACCTCTTTTCATCTCTATTGACATCACTGTCATTCAGGCCACTGTCATCTCTCAGCTGCATCACCACAATCACTTTGCATCAGGTTTTCCTAACTCTTGCCCTACCCCAACACAAATTCATTTTCCTCAGAGTAGCCAGGATAATCTTCATTAAATAAATCATACTGCATCACTCCCCTGCTTAAAAATATTACACTGGCTCCCCAGTCCTCCTGAGGTGCCACCTGAACTTCTTCCTAGGCCAGCAGTTCTAGTCCCTGTTCCAATCCTACCTCATCTTATCCTTGATCTCTGTGTTTCATCCAGGTTCACTTACTTTTAGTTATTCTCATTCATCAGACCACCATTTCACTGTCTTTACATATTGCCAGTCCTTATGTTTGGAATGCTCCCACCCACCCAACATCTGCATTTTCAATCCTGCTAACTATACTGTAGCCTTCAGCTCTCATCCTGTATCACTCCTCAGAGAGACTTTCCCTGACTACTAGCTCCCTCTAAATTATTTCTACCTTGTTATTTTCTGACTAGGCATCTTGTTCTTTTTCTTCTAAGATCTTACTGTAATTTATATCTATGTATTATTTAATGTATATACTTCCCAAGGAGGCTTTATAAGAATAGAGATCTTGTGTTTTGTACACCACTGTCTCTCTAGTTTCTAGTATGCAGTACCTGGAATATTGTTGGCACTCAATAAATATTTCTTGAATGAATGAATGAAAGTCAGCATTATCATTTAAACTGGGTTCTTCCACCAGAGCATGCAGGCAATTGCCTCTTGAAGGTTATAGTTAAAATTAACTCATTATATAATTTCTGCTTCCCGTTATGATAGAGCACCTTGATTTTGACCAACCATCCCATCACTTTTAATTAAAAATAACTATGAAAGCTAGATTAAATTCAAAGACAGAAATAAAGAAGAGTCTGTTTGATGGCATCAGAGAATAACCATGGCAGCCAGGACTTGAGGGCATGAGATTCCAGGGAATAGAGACTCCAAGAGAAGTGAGCCTGACATTTTGCTCTGCTTTTTACCTTAAGGAATTTGCTGCATCCTAAACTGGGTGGGAGGAAAAGGTCAGGAAACCAAGCAGAAGGCAGCCAGTCAGAAGCTAAAAACTAACTCTCACAGAGCTGGAGAGACAAAAGTGAAGTTCATAGACATTAGAATGAGGAGCCCGACTAAGCACTCTGGGCTTCCAGTTAAGACCAGGAGTAAAGACAAACTAACAAACTGGAAGTAGACTAACCCCTACTAACTCTCAGTTGAGACTCATCTCCATCCCTGATTGGGTAGGCAGGATCCATTCTTCCTGTTAGTGCTGGCCAGAAGAAAATACAGTTTTCCCTGGAGAGAGATGACATCATCTAAAAGCACCACAATTTCTCATACACCAAGTTCCACATTTTCGTCATTGCAGTCCTAAGAAGTCTGTTGCCTTCGAAGAAGATGTGAATTCCACGTAAGTCTGAATCCCCTTGGACAAGCCCAGACATATGCCACGTGCAGAGCACAGAGTGACGAGAAGGATCTAGGTTGGCAGACAAGGCTGACAATTGGAAATTAACTGAGAGCTCAGACGCCTGGAATTTCACTTTGGAAACAGAAATTTTTTTTTCTGTCTACTGTGCAGCTAGCACATGGACATATGGAGACCCAACACAAATAGCACACAAACCAAATGTCAGCAAAGGAATAACTTCCCTTTCGACTAGTGATGAAAATGGCTTCAATTATTGGAATAATGTGATATTACAGATGGAAGGACTCTTAAAATTTGTCTAAGCCAAACCTTTTAACCGTTTGCTTGCATTGACTGAGGCCCTGAGATGGGCAATGATCTTCCTCTGTTCTCACAAAAAACTGAGTTGGTTCTTGAATATAGGCTGCTGGACTCCACATCCAGCCAGATTCTCTCCTTGGTTCACTGCCTCAGTGAAGCTCCAAGCTCAGACGATTCCAGCCAGTGGCCCATCAGCACTGCAAACAACTTCAACAAGACTCTAAATGTCATGTTAGACGTCAGATGATTAATGTGACTTCTCCCCAGCAAAGAGCCCTAATGGGAGAAGACAATGGGATTCCCATGGAATTCTTCCTCTCCCCAAGGATACCACAACAATTTCCCATTTATAGTGTTGTCCTAATAAATACACAGGAAGTCATAATTCACTGCTATTATTTAAAGTAGTCCTGTTGTTCTCACTTTCATAAAGTCACATTGGGCGGGATGTTTTCTATCAAGTAAGCAGCTGGGCCTTTAAAAAACACAGAGCTGGCACTTCCATCTGTGCTGTTACCTTGAAAATATGGATGGAGCCTCAGAGTTTGGGAAAAGGGCAGCCAGTGAGGTGGCAGGAGGGCCAGGTTCTTATCCTTGTTTTCGTTTCTGGTCTGGATGCTTTGGGCAAATCTCTTAAACAAAATAATATGAACTCCTGTTGAGCTCTGTGCTAACAGCTGGTAAGCTTCATCTCCTGTCACCTTCATGCAAGCTTCTAAGGTAGCAGCCAAGGAAATGGAGGCTCAAAGGGCTTATGACTTGAGTAGGGCCCATTGGAGCTGTTATGACAACTGGTATTCTAACTCAAATACAAGCTATTTGGCTCTAGAACCAGAATCTTCTTTGTTGTCTTGTGTGTGTTTGTTTTTACCAATGTCTTGTTGCCTTAGCTTCCTCAATTGCATGCAGCCCCAGTGGCAATGAAGCCAGCCATCTCTCAGACATCTAAATAACCTCAACTCAAACATCTCCCCATCCACTGCCTGTGGCAGATTGTGATTTCTCCAGATCCTCAAGGGTATCTCTTTTCATGGGCATCTCTGACTTTGGTTCTGCAAGTCCTGTCTCTGTCCATTCCACACCAACATTCCCAGATGAGAAATTCATGTCTTGTGCATCCGTAAAAGAATAAAAGGAAATTGCACCTAGGAGTCCACAGGTTTAGTGAGTTGAAAAACAATCCTGAGGGGTCACGAGAGGAGTCACAGCTCACATTTCACCCTCTCCCTCATCCCACCCTATCTGGCTAATTGTCTCTCTCCTTCCCCCAGGGCCCCAAAATGCAGCTTGGGTGTAGCTTGGGTGCAGCTTTTGGCCCTTTATCAAAAGCCTTGAGGTTGGCCAACATTTGTGGCCTGCAGGAACTCCCTGGCCAAGTAGGCGTAGCCAACCAAGCATTGTGTCAATAACGCCAGAGTTTTCTCTAGATGGGAGTCTCAGTGTCTAAGAAAACAAGTCTTTTACTATACATTATATGCAAAATCAAGGAGCTAAGAGAGATCAAAGATGGGTTCTCTGAACACCAATACCATGAACTCTTTTCAAACTCCAGATTAATACAATGCATTTATCTACAGTGAAGGTACATGCAATGTCAGGTGTCTTTGCTTTAAGCTTGAATTATATCAGCTCTTTGTGGTATCTGTGGTTCTCTCACCAAATTCTGATAACAACTATCTATGATTCTGGTTAATTAAAGAGCTCACATAAATCCTTTACTACTTAAAATTTGATCATTAAATAAACATTTATTGATCAATTAGTCTGTGCTGGACTCAGGTATTCAGTGGTAAAGAAGATGAAGTTGCTGCCTTCAAGGTGGTGGCAGACAGTAAATAAATAAAAGTGTCTATTCACAATAAATAAATAAATTTGTATAACAGTATTAGATAATGACTTGGGGATTTAGAATTCAAAGATCCATACCTATATGTCTCCCTTTTAAATCCAGCCTGGAGTTCTGATTATTTTTACATATCTTCCTGCAATGGTTTTAAGCTGGAACACACTCCAACCAAGAATGCAAGCCCTGGTGAGAATTGGTGTCAATTTTCATAGGATTATGAACATGAAAATGTTTCTTTGGGGGATACAGGATGCTATTTTAGTAGATGCTATAGTCTGCACAGTTATGAGCTAGTTTAGTATCTATTTTGCATATAATACAGCTTGAATCTTAATTTAGACCTTGATGCCAAAGCTTTTCCCCACAGAAAGGGAAGAGGGCAGAGGAAGACGGCTCAGAAAGAGCAAAGTTCCTTCAAATCCCTCGCTTGTGCTTTAATCTCCACAGAGGTGCAATTAACCAGGCGGCCCTTTCCCACTGCTTTCATCACTCTCACTCAGAGGAGCTTTCTCTGGGCACAATCAAGTGCCTTCAAAGCTTGAAAGTCACGGCTTTTCAGCGAATGTACCTTGTCCATTTCCATTTCATTCAGAACATGAAGGAAAGAGATTGCTCTTTGTCAAGTGGATAAGACACAGCGGGTAAAGAGGAAGACAAAAGACCGAGAAGAATCTATATTCTGAGAGCATATAAGTAACTCTGTGGAGATGTTTAGATGTACAGGACTGTGAACAGCCTTTTAAGAGTTCATAGACCAACAGAATGAAGAGTTAGAGAAAATCTTAGAGATCTATGAGTCCAAATCTATGCTTGACATAAGGGGAAACTGAGTCCTGGAAAGGAAAAGCAGTCTTTCTAAGGCTATAAGGTTAGCTGGTAGCCAAGTGAGGACTAGAACACTGACCCTCTGGTGCCCTTTCTGTCATTGGACTATTTCCACATTCCCTTTCTTTGCTTATCCTCTTTTATGTTGTTTTTATGAAATTTGTTCCAGCACATAGAAATCCTCCCTTGTGTACTAACCTGATGGCTCAGAGGTTAAAGCACCTGCCTGCAATGTGGGAGACTCAGGTTTGATCCCTGGGTCAGGAAGATCCCCTGGAGAAGGAAATGGCAACCCGCTCCAGTACTCTCGCCTGGAGAATCCCATGGACGGAGGAGCCTGGTAGGCTACAGTCCATGGGGTCACAAAGAGTCAGACACAACTGAGCGACTTCACTTTCACTTTCAAATACTCTCCACTTTGCAAAGGGGCAGTCTATATTCCACATGCTTCAACAAGTTAACCTAGTTATTCTAGGAATAATTTCTGCTCCGTTCGCTGAAATCACCCCATTTGTAATCTGAGTCATGCATTTGTTTGTGTTATAGCTTGCAAATGATGGTTTACAATTTAAACTGTCTTAAGTGAAAACAAAAAAGGAAAACTTGTTAGCTGCAAAACTGAAAAGTCCAGGGGTAAATTTACTTCAGTCATGACTGGATCCTGAGGCTCAGGTGACAGGATCAGGACCCAGCAAGGTTTTCTCCATCTCCCTCTTCTTCTGGGTGAGCTCCTTTCTCAAATGCTTCACTTCACAATACCAAAAGGCTGCCAGCAGCTCCACATTGAATTTTGTCCTCTTAACAGTGCCAGGAGGAAGCAGATTTCCTCTTTCCCAGCAGTTCCACAGAATTCCCATGTAGGCGTTTCATTGGGTCTGATTGGGTACATGCTTGCTGTTGGCCTGCTGTGTTCACCTCCTCTTAGACCCAGGAGATGGCTGTCATCATTAGATAATTGTCATGCCAGCATAGGGACACTTGATTATTATTATATGACTTGTGCACAATGCAGCATGCTGGTATTAAAGGCAAACTAAGAAATTGACAAGACTTGCTAAAGTCAGTTTTTGCAACCATGATGCTCTGGTTTTACAGTATGATGCCTCATTGGGAACTTCATGAAACTATAAGGATCTTGTGCTTGATGGGCCAGTTTCATCACCACCAACCCAAGAGAACTGTCCATAGGAAACTAGGGCATATCAAAAAGTTTAAGTCTCTGAACATCCTACAACCTGTTGTGTTCTGGTATATTCTGCTGATAATATATCCCTTGAGCTTATCAGAATAGTCTGTAACTTCTGTAAGAGTTAGTTCAGAGGGTACATTTTTTAAAGCTTCAGATAACCTTCTGCCCACGTTTGAATCAATTGCTGTAGCCACAAGAATATGATGCTCCCGTTAATCTGGCCTGAGTCCTACAATGACCTGAGTAGCTCCACATGGTAGAATTGACTATAGTTTTGGATTCTTTAATAGTATATATTTTCTGGAGAATGCTTTACAGTTCCTAATAGCATGGAGTATAGAGTGTCATTTTCAGCAAGGAAAATCAAGATGTGTTACCAGAAAATGAGGAAATGGATATTGGACAGAGAAGAGAAATGAAGATCTATAACAGGCTGTGTTCTCTCATTGTCGTATGTTAATTTTAAGCTCCTTGAGGGTAAAAATAGAACTTAATATTTAATCAATAATCATTACATTGTTATTGAGTAGTCAAAAGCAAACATAGGGGTGGGTACCCAAAGAGAACAAGATGCTATGATTTTCAGCAGGACCTTAAAGGTCAGACATTGCTTCAAATTTGGAACTCCAGTTTAGTGCAACAAACATATCCTAAATATCTACCATATGCCAAGCATGGTGCCAGTGCTGTGGATACAAAGTTGAACAAAATATAATCCCCACCCACAAAAGGCACCATCTATTTGGAATAAGAACAATAATACCACCATTTACTGAGTGTATACAATATGCCTATATTCCACATTTTGTTGTTCAGTTGCCCAGTCATGTCCAATTCTGCAACCCCATGGACTGAAGCATACCAGGCCTCCCTGTCCCTTAGCATCTCCCGGAGTTTGCCCAAGTTCATATTCATTGAATTGGTGATGCCATCCAGTCATCTCATCCTCTGACATCCTCTTCTCCATCTGCCCTCAGTCTTTTCCAGCATCAGGGACTATACATTAATCTTAAGTCTTAGTAAAACCCCTGAAAAATATGACATATTATTTCAATATGATTTTACTGAGAACCAGAGAATGATGCCTAAAATCTGATAGTCATTTGGAGGCCAAATAAAGTGTTAAGAATGCCCCAAATCACACTATTCTAATGTAGTAAAATGGAGAATTCTGGTTGCAAGGTGGATCATGGTCATTTCTGATCATTTAGATATGTAGATATTAAGACAGTGGGGAAAAAAACAGGAAAAAGAAAACCCACTTCAAACGCACTTTTAGCAAACCCTCTTTTCTAAAGAGTTCTGAGAAGCTCTTAAACCTTATTGCCTACCGCTGTCTTTAATTTTACTTTTGAACACATTACATCTTCAACCCTTTTCTGTGTGAATTACAAAGCCATTCAACCATTAGAGGAGCTCAGTGCCAGATAAGTAAAATGTATTATAGTTACCATTTTGGTCATAATTCTTTTTTTCCTCTAATGGAGCATCTCTTTGTGGCCACTGAACACTACTTCTAGTTGATTAGGCTCATAGTATTTAGTAAGTTTAAATAGGAAGTGAGCAGAATTAGTACAGTGTCCTGAATAATGAGCTATTAATGTATTTTTAATGACCAAGATGTTCTGACAAGAAACTTGTTGATTTTTGTCACTATAACATTATTGCAAAACTGATCTGCATGTAGGCTTCGTGGTGCTTTATTATGTGAAATGAGATGATGTTTCAGAACATTCAAAGCAGTACAGTTAGAAGCCAAGTCAATTTAGGGAAGTTGTCACAAAAAGAAGAAAGAGCTTAGAGGTCTGAATTGAACTGTAACATTTTTATAGTATTCTAACCATAAAAAGATATATTTCCTGTGGTGAATTTCACTTTGTCTCCTTTTCCTTCCTTGTTAGTGGCTGTTAACCCATTTTACAGATGGGTAAAATAGAAAAGTGTGTTCTCCTTTTTCCCCATAAACTAGAAAGATCATTTCTGTCTGACTTTGAACCTAATCATAAAGCCAGCTCACTGGTTTGTTCTGTTTTGTTTTCTTTTAGTAGACGAGATTATGTAACCTCTCTAGGTCTTGGTTTCTTCATCTGTTAACTGGGGATAATGAATCACTTGTGTTCATAGGATGTTTATAAGAATTAAATGAGATAGTTCGTGTAAACCACCACTAGGTCTTCCTCTTACTTATTCCTTCAGTTCAGTTCAGTCGCTCAGTTGTGTCTGACTCTTTGCAACCCCATGAACCGCAGCATGCCAGGCCTCCCTGTCCATCACTAACTCCAAGAGTCCACCCAAATCCATATCTGTCGAGTCAGTGATACCATACAACCATCTCATCCTCTGTCGTTCCCTTCTCCTCCTGCCCTCAATCTTTTCCAGCATCAGGGTATTTTCCAGTGAGTCAGCTCTTCGCATGAGGTGGCCAAAGTATTGGAGTTTCAGCTTCAACATCAGTCTTCCAATCAACACCTAGGACTGATATCCTTTAGGATAGACTGGTTGGATCTTCTTGCAGTCCAAGGGACTCTCAAGAATCTTCTCCAACACCTCAATTCAAAAGCATCAATTCTTCAACGCTCAGCTTTCTTTATACTCCAGCTCTCACATCCATACATGACTACTGGAAAAACCATAGCCTTGACTAGACGGACCTTTGTTGGCAAAGTAATGTCTTTGATTTTTAATATGCTATCTAGGCTGGTAATGACTTTCCTTCCAAGGAGTAAGCGTCTTTTAATTTCATGGCTGCAATCACCATCAGCAGTGATTTTGGAGCCCCCAAAAATGAAGTCTGACACTGTTTCCACCGTTTCCCCATTTATTTGCCATGAAGTGATGGGACCAGATGCCATGATCTTAGTTTTCTGAATGTTGAGTTTTAAGCCGACTTTTTCCATTCTCCTCTTTCACTTTCATCAAGAGGCTCTTTAGTTCTTTTTCACTTTCTGCCATAAGGGTGGTACCATCTGCATATCTGAGGTCATTGATATTTCTCCCAGCAGTCTTGATTCCAGCTTATGCTTCTTCCAGCCCAGCGTTTCTCATGGTATACTCTGCATAGAAGTTAAATATGCAGGATGACAATATACAGCCTTGACATACTCCTTTTCCTATTTGGAACCAGTCTGTTGTTCCATGTCCAGTTCTAACTGTTGCTTCTTGACCTGCGTACAGGTTTCTCAAGAGGCAGGTCAGGTGATCTGGTATTCCCATCTCTTTCAGAATTTTCCACAGTTTATTGTGATCCACACAGTCAAAGGCTTTGGCATAGTCAATAAAGCAGAAATAGATGTTTTCCTGGAACTCTCTTGCTTTTTTCAATGATCCAGCAGATGTTGGATCATTCCCACCAAGACTGTGGAAGAGTTCCCTTTTCCTCACACCCTCTCCAGCCTTTATTGTTTGTAGACTTTTTGATGATAGCCATTCTGACTGGTGCATGGTAATGTCTCTTGGTGGTTTTGATTTGCATTTCTCTAATAATTAGCCATGTTGAGCATATTTTCATGTGCCTCTTGGCCTTCTGTATGTTTTCTTTGAAGAAATGTCTATTTAGATCTTCCACTCATTTTTTTATTGGATTGTTTGTTTCTTTGTTTTTTTATTTTGAGCCACATGAGCTATTTGTAAATTTTGGAGATTAATCCCTTGTCTTATTTTATCTTCACAACACTAAGAGGTAAGTGCTATTGTTTCCATTTTATAGATAAAAGAAGTTAAATCCCTTAACTTAGTCATAGAGCCCATATCTAGTAGAAGCAAATTTTTAACCCAGTTCTAATGACTTAAAAATTGCATATTTAATCAATTTCCTAGCTGAGTCTCTATCTTTTCCCTTCTATTAATGCAAACAATAAATAGTAGTTTAACTAGAAAAAATTACTACTATATGTTTGGAGAATAAGTAAAACCCTTTGTTGAATGGACAGATTTATTTAGCAATGCAATAACAATTGCCAGGTACTTGTTAAGAGTTAACTATGGATCAGACATTTTATACAGAGACATTGCATATTATCTCTCATCCACAACTCTACATAGAAGATATAATAGCCCTGTTTTATAGATGGGGAAACTAAAGCCCATACCACTAAAATAAACTACTCTAGTTCCCAAAGGTGGTAAAACAGCAGGGCACGGATCTTTTTCCTTTTACCTCTCTGAAGCAGTATTATACCAGGAAAATCCTTTGATGTATAGAATGAGTGGCTGGAGACAAGCTATGGAAAAGACATAATACTTCAGCTTTTCAAGTTCTAAGACTCAGGAGGGATTGTGGGAGGGGGATTGGTTTTGGTTTTTAAAGAAATTATTCAAAAGCATCTAACAAATGTTTGGGATTTAGGTAAGGAATGCTAAAATATGCTTGTTCCCTTGAGAATGTTTTCCTCTGTGTATTAGAGTCTTTGTGTAGTTTCAGGCAAAATTTATCCATATGTTTCTGATTCAGTGCCCTAAACTTATTGTGCTTTGCAAGGCCCATTTAAGGTCTATGACTTTTGAAGTTGCTCGGAGCTACTTGTCTTTAAAGCAGGAAGTTACATTTCCCATGAGGGCGCCAGACTTGGCTTTCAGAAGAAAGAGGGTGCATTCCAAGCTCCAAGGTGCCATGGTTTCCAGCATGTGGCTGGGGTCTGCTTCTCTACTCTTCTCTTGGAAGTCTTAGTCCAGCCCAGAATCAGAATCTGTTTCATCTTCCTTTTCCTCCAATACTCAGTTCAAAATTCAGTATACAGTTGGAACCTAGTATTTCTCTCTCTGACTTATTTTTAACTGCATTGAAATTTATTTCAAGGACAGCAGAGATACCTTTAAAAAAAAAGAATACATTAAAAATAAAACATTTTCCTTTTTATTTCCTACTATTTCTTTTTTATACATATTCACAAATTCTTACAAAGCTGTAGTCAAAGCAGAGATCTGATTTTACATAATGAAAATTTCACTTAATCATAAATATGTTTCTTAGTTGTTACTTGGTCTTAAGTCATTTTTATATCTGTAGAATATGCTATTAAGTTGATATTCAATAATATAAGTTCAGAATTTTTAGATTCTTTCAAGTAGTTTTAAACATATGGAACAACAGACTGGTTCCAAATAGGGAAAGAAGTACATCAAGGCTGTATATAGTTACCCTGCTTATTTAACTTATATGCAGAGTATATCATGAGAAATGCTAGGTTGGATGAAGCACAAGCTGGAATTAAGATTGCTGGGAGAAATATCAATAACCTCAGATATGCAGATGACACTACCCTTACGGCAGAAAGCAAAGAACTAAAGAGCCTCTTGATGAAAGTGAAAGAGGAGAGTGAAAAAGTTGGCTTAAACCTCAACATTCAGAAGACTAAGATCATGGCATCTGGTCCCATCACTTCATGGGAAATAGATGGGGAAACAGTGGAAACAGTGTCAGACTTTGTTTTGGGGGGCTCCAAAATCACTGCTGATGGTGATTGCAGCCATGAAATTAAAAGACGCTTACTCCTTGGAAGAAAAGTTATGACCAACCTAGACAGCATATTAAAAATCAGACACATTACTTTGCCAACAAAAGTCCGTCTAGTCAAGGCTATGGTTTTTCCAGTAGTCATGTATGAATGTGAGAGTTGGACTGTGAAGAAAGCTGAGCGTCGAAGAATTGATGCTTTTGAACTGTGGTGTTGGAGAAGACTCTTGAGAGTCCCTTAGACTGCAAGGAGATCCATCCAGTCTATCCTAAAGGAGATCAGTCCTGGGTGTTGATTGGAAGGACTGATGTTGAAGCTGAAACTCCAATGGTTTGGCCACCTGATGTGAGGAGCTGACTGATTTGAAAAGACCTTGATGTTGGGAAAGATTGAAAGCAGGAGGAGAAAGGGACAACAGAGGATGAGATGGCTGGATGGCATCACTGACTAAATGGACATGAGTTCGGGTAAACTCCGGGAGATGGTGATGGACAGGGAGGCCTGGCGTGCTGCAGTTCATGGGGTCACAAAAAGTTGGACACAACTGAGCAACTGACCTGAACTGAATTCATCCATAGACATAATTCTATACCCTACCTCTTAAAAAAGGAGATGAAAATGAAATTTTCAGGTAAAAGAAAATTAAGACAGTTTTTTGCCAGAGCACTGTGTTACAAGAAATGATAAAATTCATTAAGCTTAAAGCAAATGATGCCAGGGGAAAATTTAAATTCAGGAAGGAATTAAGAGCACAAGAAATGGTAAATCTTTGAATAAATATTAATGCTATTTTTTACTCTTAATTTCTTCAAATTGCATGTGACAGTTTAAGGAAAAACTATAATATTGTCTTGCTGGGTTTATAACATAAGTAGATAGACTACACATGACAACTATAGCATAAAAGATGACAGATTACAGGGAGGTAAATAAAACTATCATTGCAAGTATTCTGCATTTTATATGCCATGGCACAGCATTAACTCTAATTGAACTTTGAAAAGTGAGAATTTTATATTCTAGTCCTTTAGGGTAGCCACTATGTAGTGCAAACACATATAGCTAAAAATCCAATAGAGAAATGGAGAATTCTAAATTTAAAATAATTCAAAAGAAAACAAGAATAGAAAACAGAGGGAAAAGCAGAAATTAAATATTGAAATGGTAGATTGAAATCTAGCCAAGTCAATAATTATATTAAAAGTAATGAGCTACTAATGTAGGATGTTACTAATAGGGAAACTACATATGTAGCTTATGGAAACTCTCTGAATTGTATTTGCAATTCTTCTGTAACTCTTAAACTGTTTTAAAATAGAAAATTTATTTTTAAAAATATGATGGACTAAATACTCCAACTAAATTATCAGAATGGATGTAAAATCAAAACTAGACTATATCTGCCTGCAACTCACACTTTAAACATAAAGACATGTATAGATTGAAAGTAGATGGACATCCTATGCACATCCATGGAGTAAATCACTATACCATGCACATAGTAAGCATAAAGAGGCTGGAGTGGTTATATTAAATGAAAATTGAACATATTGTGAGACAAAAAAGTGATACCAGAGATAAATAGGGGCATTTCAAAATAACAGAGTGTCAATTCATCAAAAATACACATAATCATAAATAGTTCAGTCACTCAGTCATATCTGACTCTTTGTGACACCATGGACTGCAGCACACCAGGCTTTCCTGTCCATCACCAACCCCTGGAGCTTGCTCAAACTCATGTCAATGAAGTCGGTGATGCCATCCAACCATCTCATCCTCTGTCGTCCCCTTTTCTTCCTGCCTTCAATCTTTCACAGCATCAGGGTCTTTTCCATTGAGTCAGTTCTTCACATCAGGTGGCCAAATATTATAGCTTCAGCTTCAGCATCAGTCCTTCCAGTGAATATTCAGGACTGATTTCCATTAGGACTGACTGGTTGAACCTCCTTGCAGTCCAAGGGACTCTCAAGAGTCTTCTGTAACACCACAGTTCAAAAGCATCATAAATAGGTAAATGCCTAATAAAAAACTTCAAAAGACATAAATATGAACAGAGTCAAAGAAATACATAAACAAATCAATGATCATAATGGAAAAATTTAACCCTACTCTTTCATTAATTGACAGAGCTACTTGGATGTTATGATAGAGACTCCCAAATATCAGTTGCTTAAACAACAAAAAAAGCTATTTACATCTCTTCTTCCATCTTGTTGCTCCACTATCTCTATGGCCCATGATGGCTCATTACCAGATCCTCAAGCTCAGAGTCAGAAGAGGAAATGGGAGGGAGCATATCCCTTCACTTTAAGAGCACGGCCAGAAGAAATTGCATGGGTGTTTCTGCTCACATCTCATTGGTCAGAAGTTAGTCACATGGCCACCTTCCACTGCAAAAGAAGATAGACAGTACAGTCTTTCTCCCCTGTAGCCAAACTCCCATCTATAAATCAGAAGTTCTATTACTAAAGGTGAATAAAGAAGAAATACAGAATATGACCAGGAGTCTCAGACACACCCCATTTTCATGATGTTTTTACTTGTAGAAGGAAGTTCTTTGAACTAGCAAAACCATAGGATGTCATATCATGTGATCATAGGTCTCAAAGCTCAGAATACTTTAGGGGATCACCTAGTTTAAAAGGCAGAACCATGTTTTATGGGCCATCTCAAAGCTCTTGTGAGCCATGGCTTACTTGCTTGTTCTCACTTCCTCGGCACCTAAAACATTTCGTGATATATAATAAAGACTCAATAAACTTGTTGACTAAGTGTACACATGTTTCTCAATTCTATTTCCTCATTGTTTAGGAATTTCTGGGTCTGTTCCATTAAAAACATGAGTTAGAAATCATTTGGGGCTCCATTTGACAAGGAATGTTAGGAATCTTCTGAAGCAGCTTAAGGAAGAACTTTTATGAAAGAGGGCAGAGTGAAAGAGAAGCTGCATCAATCTTCCAGTCAGAATGGACTTCATGTGAAACCCTGAGCAGAGTTGGCCCTCTGGCTTCACAAGTTTCTTATGCTGTGACTTCTGGCCCTCTCATTAAAAAATGTCTCCCCCTTGGCCTATGCAGAGGCCTGAAATTCCACTACTAATCATTCCTTCGGGTTAACTGAAGCCCCTATAAAAAAGTTATGTGAGAGGGCACTGTGACCCATGAGGAATCACAGTGTTAGTTAACAACCCCTTCTAGAAGACCATTCTGTTGGACTGTAGCAAGCAGAGTCCTGAAAAACAGGAACAATGAGAATCCAGATTTTTTTTTTAATTGTAGGGAGGAGCCCAGATCATAGGGAGCTGCCAGAAAGAGCAGGCCAGAGCAAGGGGAGAAGGTGAACAGAAATAGATTAGCCCAGCCAATAAGCAGCCTAAGAGCACTGGACACAAGATGGGTGCGGTGGGGTGGGAGATAGGGACAAGAGACCCAGGCTCACAGCTATAACCCCCTCACTTTCCAGTTGGTAGCAGGTACTAAAGGAATATTTGCTGAGGAGATCAGTGGTGTTCAATATTTATTTAACTAATTCATTTAACCAATGTTTATGTCATGCTTACTATGTGCTAGGCACCAATCTATGTACTTAAAAAATACTAACTTGAATTTAACCAAGGCAATGGCTTTGTTAAAAATCAGAGTTTGAGAGCCACCACCACCAGATTCTAGCTGTGTGACATCAGGCCAGTGACTCATGACTTCCGAGGCTCATTTCTGTCACCTGTAAGAGGACTACCATAGTGATTATACCTCAGAATCATTGTGAAGAGCTATCTAGCTAAGAGCCATAAAGGCACTTTATAGACTGTGAAATGTTTTGCAAATCCTGACTTATAAGTAAGCCTAGGACTGGCTCCAGAGTGAATAATAACAACAAAAAGTCATTCTGGTAATCATGATTGCTGTCCTCTTCTACATACCTTGTAGACTCTGGAATTGGATGACTTCATTCAAGTCCACATTCCCAATCTATTAGCTGCGTGACTTTAGGCAAACTGCTTTCTCTCTCAATGATTCTGTGTTGTCCTCTAAAAAAACTAGGACTAACAGTAGTCTGTATGTCATAGAATTGCTGTGAGAACTTTAAAAAGATGATAAAAGTAAAACACCTGGGGCAATAACCTGGAGTGAATGCATCGTGAATCATGTATACCTCTGCTCTTTTAAAACTCCCAGTCTTATGAAATAGGTGTTATTATTGTTAATGTCCTTATTTTCCAGAGAAGAAAGTGGAGAGACAGATAATTTGAATCACTTGCCCAGTGCCACATACCTAGGGAGTGATAAAGCTGGGATTCCTAGACAGGCTTGTTGGAACTGGGCGTTTTTATGGTTGCCTAAGCAAATGTCCTCACTGTCCCTGATGACACACCAGAAATGCTTGAGGGAACTCTTGAGCAAAATGAAGAGGATTTTAAAATTTAAAGAACGAGAGGTGACAAGTTCCTGATTTTTCCTTACATGCTAAGCTGTCACAAAAAGGAAACCTAAACCTTTCAACAAAAATGCTGGGACTGGAGACGCTCTGAGAAAAGATCTGTGCCCACCTTCTGGCCAGGTAGGCACAGTGCAGCCTGATGGTTTATGAACCAAACTCATCCCCTCTCTCTTCTGGGCCATGACACAAACCTTGCTCTTATCATATAAATTTAATGCATTTTTTATCTTAACTAAGCACTTATCACACACTGTGGCCATAACTTTTGCAGTTTGAGGTGTGACAGCAAAACTAGCATGAATTTCTTTTCCTTTCTTCACATTTTCATGGATAGAAGATTCATTTTCAGCATAAACCATAGCAACTCAGCATGTGATTTTTTTTTCTTTCCTTATTAAGTAGAGAACTTTCACCTTTCCACTTAAAGGAAGTATTATGGCTTCACTTTGCCATGTCCAAATTGCCAACCTCACTGCTCTTGCACTTTGGGGCCATTAGTAAGTAAAATAAGAGTGACATGTACACAAGCACTGCAATACTATGATAGTCAATCTTAGAACCAAGATGGCTACTAAGTGATACACTGGACAAAGGGAAGATGCACATCCCAGGTAGTACAGAACCAGGCAGCATGATATTTCATCACACTACTCAGAATGGCATGCAATTTAAAACTTACAAATTGTTTATTTCTGGCATTTTCCATGTATTTTGGGGCCATAGTTGACAATAGAAATCTGAAACTGCAGAAAGTGAAACTACAGATATGGTGAGAACTACTGTATAGAACATGATGGATCCACAAGATAGAATAGCCCTGAGTCCCTGAACCAACCCTGAAAGAGGTTATGCCTACCCATCAAAAGTTTTGTCCAACTGAAAATTGACAGAAAGCAAAAAGAACTCACTTAGATGGTTGAACCATTATATGTTTTGGGTCTGTTTGTCTCAGCAGCTAGTCTGACTAACCAGTAGAGGAAGGAGGAGGAAGGAGGACTTTCTAGCATCCCTGGCTATTGACCACCCAACCTCTGCCTAAATCTTTCCAGTGGTGGGGAATTTCTTCCTGAAGGGTTTGTTCACTCTTCATTCACTCAGTCAACTAATGGGTTTTGGTCTGGTTTTTATTGAGGCATGTGGTACAAAATATATGTATGTAAATTTCAAGTATACAACAGTGATTTTACAATTTTTAAAAGTTGTACTCCATTTATAGGTATTGTAAATGTGTTATACAATATATCCTTGCACCTTACTTATTTTATGCATAAGAGTTTGTACCTCTTAATCCCTTAACCCTATCATGCCCCTCCCACCTTCCATCTCCCTACTAGTAACCACTCCTTTGGTCTCTATATCTGTGAGTCTTTTTGTTATATTCACTAGATTTATTTTTTAGGTTCCGCATTTAAGTGATATCTGACTTATTTCACATAGCGTAATTATCTCCTAGGACCATCCATGTTGTTGCAAATGGCAACATTTCATTCTTTGTATGGCTGAGTAGTATTCCACTTTATATATATATATATATATATATATACACACACACACACGCACATACATATACCACATCTTCTCTACCCTTTCATTTGTTGGTAGGTCCTTAAGTTGCTTCCATTGGCAGTTGTAAATAATGCTATATGCATTATCATATGTATACATATGAGTGTGTGTATCTTTTCAAATTGGTGGGCTCTTTTTTTTTCAGATACCTACCCAGAAGTGGAATTGCTGGGTCATGTGACAGTTCTATTTTCAACTTTCTGAGGAACATCCATCCATAATCTTTTCCACAGAGGTGGCACCAATTTACATCCCCACCAACAGTCCCTTTCCTCCACGTCCTCTCCAACATTTATTCTTTGCGTTCTTTTTTGCTAATAGTCATCCTGGCAAGTGTGAGGTGATATCTCATATGGCTTTAATTTGCATTTCTCTGATGATTAACAATGTTGAGCATTTTTTCATGTGCCTAATGGCCATCTGTATTTCTTCTTTGATAAAATGACTATTCAATTCTTTTGCTCATTTTTTAGTTAGGTTGATTTTTTTTTTAATGTTGAGTTGAATGAGTTGTTTGTATATTTTGAATATTAACCCCTTATTGGTCATATCATTTGGAAATATTTTCTCTCATTCAATAGATTTTTTTTTTGTTATGTCCTTGGTTCCCTTTGCTGTACAAAAGCTTTTAAGTTTAATTAGATCCTATTTGTTTATTTTTTCATTTATTTCCTTTGCTTTAGGAGACAGACCCCTAAAAAATATTACTATGATTTATGTCAAATAGCATTCTGCCTATTCTCTTCTAAGAGTTTTATGGTTTCAGGTTTTACATTTAGGTTTTTAATCCATTTTGAGTTTATTTTAATGTATTTTTCATGGTGTTAGACTATTTTAATTTCATTCTTTTACATGTAGCTGCCTAGTTTTCCCAGCATCATTTATTGAAGATGCCACTTTGTCTCCATTATGTATTCTTGCCTCCTTTATCATGAATTAATTGACCATAAGTGCATGGGTTTATTTATGGGCTGTCTATCTTGTTCCATTGATCTATATTTCTGTTTTTGTGCCTGTACCATACTGTTTTGATTACTGTAGCTTTTTAGTATAGTCTAGAGTCAGGCTGCATGATTCCTCCAGCTGTGTTCTTTTTTTCTCAAGATTGTTTTGGCTATTCAGAGTCTTTAATGTTTCCATATAAATTTTAAAATGATTTGTCCTGGTTTTGTGAAGAATGCCATTGGTAATTTTGATAGGGATTTCATTGAATCTGTAGATTGCCTTGGGTAAAACTAATGTTTATTGAGTTCCTACTATGCACCAGGCCCCATGCTAGGCACTAGGGAAGCAAGGATGTACGAGGCACAAGATTTCTGCCCTCATGAAGTTTTTTGCCCAGATACGTAGACAGAAATCAAACAAGTGAATAGGCAGTAGACACAATGTTTATTAACTGTGATAAGTTACTTGAGGGAAATAGGCAGATTGATGGCACAGAATTACTGAGGGAGGGTCGAATGTAGTGGAGGAAGAGAGGGGGAGGAGTTCATGGAAATCTTCTCTGAGGAGGTGACTGAGACCAGACACAACAATTGGCAGACATCCCTGATTCATTTAAAAAAAAAAAATCATGAGGTTTTTGTTGTTGTTGTTTTGCTTGTGAGAACAGAGAGCTAAATCTGCTTTACCCCACATCGGGTCCTAATTATATAGTCTGGGGTCCCAGAGAAGTCTATTTTTTGCTGTTGCCAACTGACAGCTTCTCCAGCATCCAGCATTTGCAGACAGCTATCACATCTCTCCTATCCCCACGAGGCCCTCCTCCCCCTAAACCCCTTGAAACAGGCTCCAGAGGCTTAGGAGACCCAGACATGTCGTGTAGTTACTAAGAACAGACAGTTCCTAATAACAGTTCTTAGCAGAAAAGATCCAGGTAAACAAGGGGGTCCCAGAGACCCCCAGTGTAAAGGCTACATGGACTCTCCCAACATCTTGGGGATAATTGGTCCAACTCCTATGACATTGCTTATTCATTTCTCTAGGGCTGTTGCTAACTGCTGGCTCTCATCAGGCGTTAATTCTCTGACATTGGTAGGGAGCAGGCGAGGTTAGAAACCTTCAAGTGCTCCCGCTGGAAGCCCTCTCTCTCTCTTGAAAACAATTTATTTTTTTCAATGTTAAAATCATGTCCCTCCCCTCCTGGTTTGAACACCAAAACAAACCCAGCTGTCCTCAATGCTGGGTCCAAACCACAGGCGTGTGGCTGGAAAGCCAAAGAGGCAGCAGGAGGAGCTGCTCAGAGTCTGGCTCCTCCAGATTCCTGCTGGGCACTACTCAGGAGGCAGGGAGTCTGTGTTCTGCAAAGGCCCAGCCTCCCCTTCTTCAAAATTAAGCAGGAAGACACCTCAAGGGCAACAATTCTGCCCTGCCTCCAGGGAGCTCCTAGGAGGCAGAGGCCTATGCAAACTCCTGGGGCCTCTGGGTTAGCTGATACGCCCCTTCCCTACCTGCCAGGAATGGTGCCCAGCAGCTCCAGGGGCTCCCAGGGAGTTAGAAGGCTGAGGCCTGAGACCCCGGCAATGTGCACAACTGTTTTCTTTGCTTGATTTGGAGATAAAAACAACTGCTGCTTCTTGCTTTCTCACACTTTCCACTGAGGTCACTTGGGGCAAGACTGAGTCAAGGCTTCCAGAAGGTCTGGCAATAGCATGGAAGCAAACAGTGGTGATGTTAGCATAGGACACACTCTACCCAGCCCCCTCCACAGCAGAGGAATCAGAGCTGCATCACACAGCTTGCAAAACCGGCCTTGAGTGGCCTTCTTGCCACTTTTTTCACTTCCTGGGGTCTTCACTCAGCCTCACCTATAGATATGATTTCCCCTAACTCATTTCACCTCTCTCCCCTACACTCCACCCCTGTCATGCTCAGGGCTGGAGGTAGGGTGAGGTAAGTGAAGCACACAGGATGCAAAATTATCTGGGCGGTCATTTCTCAGGTCATGCAAGCTTAGTGTTTTTTGTACCCAGGATGCCTCATTCTCCCCATCCTACTACAGGTCCTGTACATGCCACCTAAACCTGCTCCCTGAGGATATATTTCATTTCTCTGACCTCTCCCAAACTCCATTCGTTAGAAAGAATCTATGCATGGCTTCTCTGTAAAAGATCAAGACTAGCTTGAAAAGGCCTTTTTGTTTGTTTGGTTTTTGGCCAGGTAGTACTTGAATTTTTTCTGTTGTTGTTGCCATTACTTAAAATTCAGAAGATTTCCAATGGGAAAAAACATCCTCGTTTCTAGCTTCTTTTGGCAACACAGAAGATAGGGCCCTTCTGGCTGGAGTGGAGCCACAGTTGCCTCTCTGTCCCACCTGTGTCAACTCCCCATTCATATTACCTTCTTAGCCCCCATAGGCATTTGAAGTTGAACCTTTACCTAAAGGCAGATTATGTCCAGACATGAAGTAGTAGAATTGTCTCTTATGGCACAATCCTGGCAGCAGTGACTAGCCAGTGTGGGAGACTGGGGCAGAAAGAAAACAAGGAAGATTTCCTGACGTCCTTGAACTCAGATCATGGAGGCAAGTCCCCATTTCATCTGCCAGCGTGCAAAAAAGACTAAAACCTGCAATGTAGAGGAAGAAATATGTTATGTGACAGTATCAAAAGAGCTGTGGAGACAAAGGGACTAAACTTGAGTTGAAAACAGCCCAAGAGGCCTGCCTGTGTATCACACATTTGCCCCTGACTTCTGCGTGATGTTGGACACAACCCCTCCGGAAGCCTCAGATTCCTCATCTCTTAATAAGGAGAGTCAGGCTGGATTATTTCTGAGAACCCTTCTGGCTCTAACTCTCTTGAATGTAACACTTACTATTCTTCAGTGGAATTATTCTAGTAAAAAGAGAATCTCAGAACATTGTTTGAGCCAGCTTAAAGGAGCAGTTGAGCAGGGACCAGAAACCACATTTCATTGACAGCATGGAATTTTGCAAGTTTCTCGGTGCTCTACCTATCCTTTCATAAATTCTCTGATTCTGCTGAGAATATACACTTAAAGGAGCTCAAACAATAGCTTGACTCAACAATCTCTTGCCTTAACAACCGCCTGTCTGCTTGAAAATTCACTGGATGTGAAATCTAGTCTGCTAAAGGCGTTGTCTCTCCCTTGAAGATACTGGAGGAGAAAACTTTCTGTCCATACTATGGGAGGCAGTCAACGTGGAATTCAAGGTAACAGGCATTAACAAAGATCTAAGCAGCACTCTATGCAATGTGGACTGTGGGAGGAAGCCAGGAACTACATCCAGGAGTAAAGCCCAGTCCTTGTCCTCGAAGAGATTACAGTAGGGCAGAAAGGTCAACACAATACCCGCAGAATCTAAATGCACAACAGAGTAGAAAAGTCAATCAGATTATATCAAGTGCTAGGAGGAGTCAAAAAAGGAATGAGTTACATAGGCCTCAGAGGTAAAATTTAGACTAGTAGTGAAGGATGAATAGATGAGGATGGGAAAGAAAGAACAGAAGCGTCAATCACTGATCTACCAAGGTTGAAAGCTTCCTACTGCCTGCCATGACCCTAAGCACTAGGATGTAAGGGTTAACAAGACAGGAGGAGTCCTGCTTTCATGGCACTAACTTTCTAGTGGGGGACTTAGGCTGTGGTTTAGTTTCTAAGTCATGTCCAACTCTTTGCGACCCCATGAACTGTAGCCCACCAGTCTCCTCTGTCCATGGGATTTCCCAGGTAAGAATACTGGAAAGGATTATCATTTCTTTCTCCAGGGAATCTTCCAGACCCAGGGATCGAACCTGGGTCTTCTGTGCTGCAGGGAGTCTCATGCACTGCAGGAGGATTCTTTACCAACTGAGCCACCGGGGATATGCTTAGACAAGTACACAAATACATAGGAAAACTTCAGATATTGTTGAGTGCCGTGTAGAATGTGAAATGAAGTGATTATCACAGATGGTGATTGTGATGGACAGGGAGGAGCCCTCTGAGAAGGCTCCAGTTATGCTCTGTCATGAGATGGTCTGGAAAAGAGGAACTGCAAATCCTGAATATGGCTAGAGTGTGGGTTCATGTGGGGCCCAAAAAGGGCCAGTCTGTAGAGGAAGACTGAGGCCAGCTCTTAAAGGGTCTTGAATTTTAAGTTCATCCTATAGCACAGAGGTCATGAGGAGCCATGGGAGACTCAGAAGCAGGAAGTATCACTGTGAGACCTATGCTGGGGAATAGGCAAGGAATGAGGACTCACCCTCTTATTCAGTACCTGAGGGGCTAATACTCACCTTTATCAGAGTTGATCTTCTGGATCTTATCCCAACCCTATGTCTCCAACTTTTGGCATGGCTCAGCATTGGGGGATGCAGGGGTGAGAACTAGAAGCACCCCAGGGAGCACAAGCTCTGTCCAGCAGTCACTCAGGATGGATTCCAGCTCCAAATGTCAGGAGGCTTTAACCCTGGAAGGACTGGGAGATGAAACTGCCTTTGTGCGGCTCAGAAAACAGATCCAAGCTTGGCCACACTTGAGAGCAGTTTGGAAACTTCATACCAGGTTTTGCTTTGTTTTGTTCACAGGCCCTCAAAGTAAGCCACAGGAATAGACTTCTGCGGGCTTGGATACCCTGGCTCCCCAGCTCCCATGAGCAGCCGAGGGCCTTTCTTGGCTTGGAGACACACCTAACGCCTCATCAGGATGGTCATCTTCTTTCCAAAACTGAGCCTACCTTCCACAAAGGGGCCAGCATTCACCAGGTTGGCTCCAGGCAGAAGTGCAGGAAGACTAGAGCTGTTAATGACCACCACCACTGAAACACTCCTATCTAATGACTCCCACAATGGACACCAGGTTAAATACATGGATCCTGACATCTGATGGCCAGAACAGCTTAATGAAGTAGGTACAACTATTTTCTTCATTCATCAGATAAACTGAGGCACAGAGGGCAACTTGCAGCTAGTACTTGGCAGAACCTAGGTTCAAAGCTGGTTCTGACTCCAAAGCTGGGGCTCTGTGCCCCCCCAATCTCCTATTTCTCAGTGTGCTGCCCCTTCCTCTACCCACCAAGTACCCGTTGCCTTGAAGCTGCAGTTTCTCAGGTAAACATCGTTCCTCCCACATGCAGCTCTTTTTTCAGGAGAGTCTCAACTCTGCCATGAATTAGTTCTTTGACCCTGGAAAAAGTCCTTTTCATCGTTTGTGCCTTGGTTTGCTCGTCAATAAAATGGAGGTGCCTTTTATATAGTCGATGTAGGGATTTAGTCCTCTGCTCCTAAAACTTAAGAAACCTGTTTTGGGCACATAACCAAAAGGTCTTATCATATTTATGCAGAAGTGACTCACATAGTCAGAGGTTCGAGTCCTGCCTGGGGCAGTGAGTACCCTGGAGGTCTCCACAAATAGACTGGAGTCACAGGTGTCTGCACTGGGGGCAGCTCTGTCCCCGCCAGCTCTGCTGGCAAAAGCTCTTGGCGTCTTCCACAGAGACAAGTCACATTCCACAGCCCAGCAGCCCAGCACCAGGAAACAACCCTGCCCAGACACAAGGAAAGTGAACATTAAAGGAGCTCTGTTTGTTTATAAAAGGTTTATGAGCCTCCAAGCTCTCATTTGGTGCCAAGGTGAGAAGACAGGGAAGGAGACTGGGTCCAAGGAAAACATGGAGGATCTCCTTGTTCTTAGCCATTAAACAAAGCACTGTCTCCCCCAGATTGAGGTCAATAGATTTCCCTACAGGCCGGCTATGCACTGCTGTGTTCCACACTCAGACCTGGGTCTAACAAACAGGAGCCTGAAAGCATCATTCTAGAACTCGTGTCACATCTGCTGTATTCATTTCCTGGAGTTATTGTAACACATACCCACAAACTAGGTAGCTTAGAGAAATAGAAGTGTATTACTGGAGGCTAGAAGTCCAAAGTCAAGGTGGTGGCAGTGCCATACTCCCTCTGAAATGTATAGGAGAAAGATCCTTCTGGCCTCTTTTAGCTTCTGATAGTGTTACTGACTCTGGTCCTTGGACTCTTTAATCAACAGAAATTGGTACGAGGCCAGATGAGGAATTAAGGCACGGTTTTATTGGTAACTGTGCTACATGGTGAGAGAGCAAAAACAAGTAGCAGTTTCCTTTATTCACTCCCTGAAGAGGGGTGAGCTTGTTCCTTAAGTGGAAGGAAGGTAAGGACAGATGGGTGGGTTGGGCCAAAGGGGTGGCTTAGGTGGTCTGCCCATCCCTTTAATGAGGCTATGTGCAGATACCATCCATGCGTTGTACCCTGCTTTTGCTCCCAGCACCTCAGAAGTGGAGGTTGGGTTTGTAGCCTTTTTGTATCTTATTGTTCATAATCATTCCAGCTGTGCACGCATGCAGTTATTTTAGTCCCTTTCTTTGTGCTGTGCTGCTCCAAGGAGATGTTTGTCCAGGTGCAAGCACTCTAGGAAAGGGTCTCAGGTCCCAGCCTGTCTCAGTAGCCCCAGGATTCCTTGGCTTGTGGCATCATAGATCCAGTCTCTGCCTCCTCCATGGCATTCTCCCTGTATCTTCACACCATCTTCTATCTATGAGCACTTATGTCCAAAATTCCTTTTCTTATAAGGACACGGGTCATTTAGATTAGGGCTCACTCTAATGACCTCATTTTTACTTGGTTGCCTCTATAAAAGCTCTTTTTCAAAGTTAGGTCACATTCTGAGGTATGGAGGTTAAACTATGACATATCTTTTGGGGACCACAAGCCAACCCATAATATATGCCATTCTCACACAGTAGGAAAAACGTTGGCTCAAAAGATCTCAATTTGACTCTGGCTACACCCCTAACTGGGGCTTCCCTGGTGGCTCAATGGCAAAGAATCTGCATGCAGTGCAGGAGACGTGGGAGACACAGATTTAATCTGTGTCAAATCAGATTTGATCTGGGTCAGGATGATCCCCTAGAGATAGAAACAGCAGCTCTGTCCAGTAGTTTTGCCAGGAAAATCCCTTGGACAGAGGAGCCTGGTGAGCTACAGTCCATGGAGTTGCAAAGAGTTGGACACAACTGAGCAACTGAGCACACATGCACATACCCCTAACTGGCTTCTAGTTTTGATAAGTGATTTTCAATATGGTTTCCAACTTGCTGAGTTGGGAAAAAGATGAAATGAGATCATAGACGTCACTAACTTTATAGCTTGAAGTGACCTCTGAGATCATGCAATATTTCTCAAAGTAAAATATTCATGAGAGTATTAATCCCACAAAATTCTCTTGGGATAACAATGGGGACTGGTGCTATAAGTCCCTCTCAGAGATTCTCAGTGTACATTAGCAGGTCAAAGGCCCTAAGAAGTCCTGAAGTAAAAATACCTTTTTGTCCCAGCAGCTCCACACTCATTTCAGCGTGGAACCCTATTTTTAGATAATCTCTGGTGACATTCAATGTTCTCATCTAGATTAACACCACCTCTAGTTCATTAGAAAACCAGGACTTAGACATTGATCACCTCCTACATAAACTACCCCCAAATCCCAAATCCTCATTTCAGGCTCAACTTTGAGGGGAACCTAAGCTGAGACAGATCTTTGTTCCCCAGAGTAAAAAAAAAATGGCTTTATACCTATTTTTAAATTTTTTAAAATTATTTTTAATACTATTATGTACTATAATACATATGTATACTATAATATAAACTCATTAGTTCATTTTCAAAAACTTCAGAAAAGAATAAGGAAGATAAGTAAAGCTCACCTTAAAGATTCCAACCCAAAAATAACTGACTAATATGAGATGTTTATTACTTCTGCCATGTTTTGATTGCAGAAAGAGGTGATGGCTTAGAAACTGGGATGGGAGCTGGACCCAGAATCACTGATCTCAGAAACACATCCTGATGTTAGTTCTTGCTCAAATTTTATACAAGTCCCTTGGGTCTCCTTATGCCCCAGCTTCCACTTACCACTTTGGGGGGAAATGTGTCTGCCTAGTGCAGATTCTGAAGATTGGTAATATTAATGGCTGTAATTTCTGGGTACCTACTGGGTACACACAATATTATATTATGTGTCATTTCATCCAGGAAATTAACTTAATCTTCATATCTACCCAAGGATACTAGTGAGATTATTAAGGCTTTGAAAATTTAAGTGACTTTCTTAAGATCCTATAGCTGGTAGCAGCAATTTGATCCAGAATTTGAACCCAGATCTGCCTAACCGAGGAACATTGCATGTAACCACAACTCTATGACATCTTACAACATGGGTTGCAAGCATCAGTTGTGTTTTCTGACTTCTTAGCTCTTCTTAAATGTTTCTGCTATGTTTGGGTTCATTTCTTCCCTGTGCATCCTACTCTTCCAAAGCAGAACTTAGAAATCTCAAATCAAATTTCAGCCTTTCTTGCAACTTGAATAAAGACATGTCTCAGGTTCTGCCCCCACTCCAGTACTCTTGCCTGGAAAATCCCATGGATGGAGGAGCCTGGTAGGCTGCAGTCCATGGGGTCGCTAAGAGTCAAACACGACTGAGTGACTTCACTTTCCCTTTTCCCTTTCATGCGTTGGAGAAGGCAATGGCAACCCACTCCAGTGTTCTTGCCTGGAGAATCCCAGGGACGCAGGAGCCTGGTGGGCTGCCGTCTATGGGGTCGCACAGAGTCGGACATGACTGAAGCGACTTAGCAGCAGCAGCAGCAGGTTCTGCCAATCGGGCACACTCCTTTAAATTTTGATTCCAAAGAGAGGAACTTAAGGAAAGAGATTTCCAGGAGATCCATTTTGCTGGCAGAATGGTGGCAAGGAGCCTTACTTTGGGAATGACAATGTTTACAAGGTTGGTATTCTGGCATAGAGTCAGTGTGGTTTCCTTGAGGTCCACCAGAGCAGGGGCAGTGATCCCTCTCAGTCCAGTTCTACGAAGTGATGTTTTCATTGCTCCTAGAAGCTTAGCTTCAAGCCTGACTCTCCCTTTCTCCTAGCAAATCTGACAGCTTCCAAGATCCTTTCAGTAAACAGCGTCTCTGGCAGAGTCACCTTCTGCTACTTGCCACCACAGTGACACCTATCACTACACAGATTCCCCAGTTGCTTTATGTATCTACATAGTAATGAATAGAGCCAGTATTTCTAATCAATTTGGTCAAAGTAGGCAACAAATTCATTCTGATCCCAAAAGGAACTTTTGGCCAGAGTTGTATAAATTGGTTTAAACCATGTGGATCATACAACCCATCAATGGCTAAATCTCCAGTTCACACTGAACTTTATTCCTGGAGTCTAGGTGTCAGAGCCAAAAAGAAACTAGACTTGCCCGAATGAATCTTCTGAAAGAAGTTTAATTGAAAATTGCAGTTATCCTTTAACCCAGCAGTTCTCAAACATTATATCCTCAAAATTATTTCCCATTCTTAAAAATACGGAGGACATAAACAATGTTTGTCTGTGTAGGTTATATCTATCCACACTTACTGTATTCAAAGTGAAAACTGAAGAATATTTATTTATAACTTTATTTTCAAGAATATTAAAAATACTGTGTTCACACAAACATAAAATATTTTTTTTAAATAACTGTATTTTCCAAACAACAACAAAAATAACTTATAAGAAGAGTGGCATTGTTTGACATTTCTGCAAAGTTCTTTCCTGTCTAGCTTAACAGAAGATAGCTAGATTTTCATATTTCCTTCTGCATTCTTTTTGTTGAGTGTCACATGTCATGTGGCCTCTGGAAAACTCTACTGTATACTTATGAGAGAATAAGAATAGAAGAGGAGCAAATATCATTTTAACATTATTATGAAAATAGTTTTGGCACGAACCTCTTAAAAAGATCTGAGGAACTTCCTGGGGTCCCCAGGCCAGTTTGAGAACCATTAGTCTAATCTCCAAACCTTTTCGTGCCTTACATCCTAGGTTTCAAATTCTAAGTACAGCTGATTGATATGACTGATCACTTTTACATCCTACCTGTCAACCTAATAATGGGGCCCCATCCTTCAGAATTATTCTATTCACTGGTCCATAATCCCTCTGCCTTGAGATGTTATTGTATTAAAAGCTCTGTTCAGGAAGTCAGAAGCCCTGGTTCTGCTCCTAACTAGCTGTGTCATCTTGAATAGCTCAGTTGTTCACTCTAGGCCTTAGTTATCCACTTGACAAATAGATACTTGTTTACTTCATAAGATGGCTTAAAGATTAAATTGAATAGTAGGCATAACAATGTTTTAACACGTGTATGTAATGGAATATTATATCATTATGTAAAATGTTTCTATTATTTAGGATGCTTTGGATTGCCAGTAATAGATAGTATGACTCAAACAAGCTTAAATTTATTGACTCAATTTACTGAAAAGTATAGAGGTGGCATGAGCCTTAGGCATGGTTTGATTCAGAGGATCCCATGGGCATCCAGGCTCTGGTTCATGTTTGCTGCTCTTCTTTCCATTCTGCTCTCTATAGCTTCAGTCTCAGCTAGTTCACCCTCCTGTTAGTAACAACCGCTGGACTTCTAATCCTACCTTCTGATGCCACACCACCCAAGGTTAAGAGATAGAACCAATTCCAGAAGTTTCCATGAAAGAGAGAGAGACACTTTCTAACCTAGAAATCCTTAGCAGATGTCTCTTCTTAGATCTAAACTGGGTCAGGTGCCCACCCTTGAACCAGTCGCCAAGGTCTGGATAATAAGATAAGCTGACTGGCTCAATCTGATCAAAGTTTACCCAGGAACTAGGGGTAAAATGACTTATCCAAACCACATGGCTTAAAAACTCTTCATTCTATTAAGAAATGAGAAGATATCAGTAGTTGTTTGGAAGTTAATTAGTGAATGTCCAATAAACATCACAGATCTGATTTACTGACCAAGGAAAATGATCATAACATACTGACAGTAAAAATTAGATGTCTTACAAAATAGATTAGTGTGTGTGTGTGTGTGTGTATGTATAAAATTCACTCAGTCGAAATAACTGAGGGACAGCACTCCAGGTAACTATGCACTCTTATTTGTTTAGTAGTTTGTGTTGGCTCATCTAGCTTTTATAGAATATAAAGTATTGTACTTTATGTCACTTTCAGTACAGCAACAAGTCTGTTATAAAGATATGAAGCAGGTCACTGAATACCCCATTTACTAGTCCTATCTTAGTCTTAGGTTCTAGCACCCAGTAGCTTTCCATCCTAGGACCTAAGGCTGATTTCGACTGCCATCTCTCATGTCACCTGATGAAACCCTAGGCAAAGGGCTGAGCTAGCCTCAATAAATGTCTCCCATCTGTGTGCATTTTTCTTCAACACCCCTAAGGAATCACTAAGTCAGTGTTTCTTGCTCAGAATAGAAAGTAGTCTATTTTCATTCATATGCAATTCTAATTTTCACTGGTTCTCTTCCCCTTTCCTCCCCCTCTCCCCAAGCCCTCTATCAGCTCCCATGACCTCACCATGATATTTAGAATAATAGTCTTTTCCCACAGGTCATCAGCTTCTAAAATAAATATATTTCCATCAACGGAAGCTGCAGAGTTACCAAAATTATTATACTTTGGTTCAGAGTCACAAGCTCATTAAAGACTGATTATTGTGCTTTTCCGAAAAGAATGGCAGTGGAAGAAGCAGGATGATTCTTTATTATTTAACTAGGGAAAGAGATGCATAGGCAGATTAAAAGGCAGCCTTTGGAGGTGGTAGCTGAGATAGCTAGCAGGTGAGAAAATGAAGGAACAACAATCAAAAAACCCACTAAGTTCTTAACAAGTGTTTCATTAGACTGAATTTTTCTGGTAGACACCAACAACATTGAGGCAGTTTGGACAGAAGGAAGACTCCAGAAGCCAGGAATTCTAGATCCCATACTACACCTTGCTGCACACTCAAACCGTGTCCACCTTTCTGAACCCTTGAAGTTGGGTAAAATCCAAGATGGCAAATGACTGACATCCCTCCACCATCCCCTCTTTCCTCTTCCTGGCAGCCATCACGAATCCAGTCCAGAATCCTTTCCCAGTGAGGCCCAGATGTGGCCTGAGAATCAGCGTCATGCTCCAAGCAACCACTCTCTGCCTCCACTTATCAGTGAACACGCGAGGCTATTATCCCTGGGCTAAGAATTTCTAAAATGCTCATAAACTGTGACACTTTCATTTCCCTTTGCTGGCCCAGCCTTATTCATTTGTTAAATGCTCATATCTGGCATTTAACAATCAGTCATAACATTATTAGCATCATTCATAAAAACAGCTGATAGTTACTGAATGCTTACTTTTGAGAGGAGGTTGAAACAATGGTGATGCATCTGACTTTCAGTGTCAGAGGAACTTTCATGTGCAAGAGACAATAAAATCGGACAGCCCCAAGAGATAAAACTGAGGCCACTGAGTGCAAGCTACAGGAAGACAAATGGTGACGTCTACAAGGCAATGGGCTGACCCATACAAGAGCATTTCTCTGTTTCTGAAGCTATTTCAGACAAAGTGGGCTCAACCACTTCCCAGGGAAGCTGTAGAACATGACTCACAATGTTAAACACCTACAGGGACCAGGCAGGTAACATAATTATGTGAGGCAGACACAGTGTAAGCAATGCTGGGCATGGTAAGGCCAATGATGACCAGAGAGCACATGTCTGGTCTAAAAGGGACAGTCACCAAGGTGCTCCAAACAAATAGAGCCCTCCTTTTATCTTCTCCATGCCTCCCAGCCCTCTGACTTACTCTGTGTCCTTCCAAACAAACCTCCCTCTTGTTTATCCACTAGACAGCTAGCAGTGTCTGCCATAGGTGTATGTGTGAAAAAGGAGAAGGTGGTATCAGTGGCATAAGCGAGGTGCCATGGGAACACAGAGTGCAGGGAGATGGATATTGTATGATGGAGTTGATAGAGACCTCCTGGCAATGGCTCTGGACTCTGAAGCGGAATGGAGTCCAAAACGCAAGGTGAAAAGGCAAGGCCTTCCAGACAGAAAAGCAGCAGAAGTAAAGCCACTGGGGGGAATAAAATGTTGGAGCAGAGGGAAAGTAAAGAATGAAGAGGTAAAGCTGGAAATGTAGGTCCCATAAAGGTCACAAAGCTGCTCAGATGCTTTATCAAGGAACTTGGGCCTTATAATGTCGCTTTGTTATTGTTGTTATTTAGTTGCTTCATCATGTCCAACTCTTTGCAACCCCATGGACTGTACCCCTCCAGGCTCCTTTGTCCATGCAATTTCCCAGGCAAGAATACTGGAGTGGATTGCCATTTCCTTCTCCAGGGCATCTTCTCAACCCAGGGATCAAACCCCGTGTCTCCTGCATTGGCAGGCGAATTCTTTACTGCTGAGCCATAGGGCAGCCCATAATATACTTTAGAGTTTTATATTGTTCCTTACTCCTCAGCTTTCCCTGAGCAACCTTCCTGGCCCCTTGACCCCACTCCTTACTGATGTCTCCCCTGCAGGATGATGGGAAATAGGCACAAATCATCTGATCCGTGAGGTGGGTTTGTGAGGAAAAAATGAGTGTGGGTGGCACCTGTGTTCTGGAGTGTTCTCTTCCATGGCATCAGAGGCCAAGGTCTCTGCCCAGGAGGTACATGCCAGGCCTCCTCTGCCTACAGGCAGAGATAAGTCTGTCTTATCCAGGAATGAAAGTGCTAGAAAGCCTATCGGTCAGTACAACTAAAAGCAGCATTCTCCATCAGCCTCATAAAGAAGAAGGGCAAATTTCTGTTCCTGGCTTGCCTGATTCTTGTGTTTCCTCCAATGTTTCAGAACTCAGGCTCGCAATGGGGTTGGGGAAAGATATGATTGATCCCCTGTAGCCCAAACAACAAACCGCTCCCCAGACCTGCTAAATCTCAGAGGTTGAAGCCCAAGCATATGTCCTTTGGAAAAGTTTCCAAAGTGTTTCTGATGCACAACCCTAGTTAAGAACTCTTAACTTCAGTTTTAGAGAGGCATAGAAGGTTTTTGGGCAAGAGACTATGGCAGAGACCAAGATTTACCTACCTAAATATATATATTCGTCATTATCCTTATTAAGAAAACTTCCAAATTCTTTTAGAGCAAAAATATGTCCTTAAAACAGACTACGTTTTCCAGGCTCCTTTGCAGATAGATATAGCCATGTGAGTAAGTGCTGATCAGTGAAATGGAAGCAGAAATGTGTGGTGGCAGCTTCTGGGGAAATTTCTTAAAAGACAAGTGGCATGGGCTCTTTTTCTATCATATGTTTCACCTCTTCCTGTAAACTTCTCCCTGGAATATGGGTGTGATGGCTGGAGCTCTAGCTGTCAACTTGACCTTGAGTACAATGGCCATACCCATAGCCTAACAGCTGAAAACTGAAAAGAATCTGAGCTCCTGATTGCCTAGGAGCCACCATACCAGAGAAATAAATAAGGTCCTATATTGTTTAAGCCTCTGTTATTTTTAGATTTCTGTTACCTGCCACTGAACCCAATCCTAACTGGAACAGAAGGAATAGGAACCAAAATGTATTTTAATCACACCACTCCCTGTGTTGGGGTTACTCAAATTAGTCAACCAACAAGTTGAGAACCCATAATGTCCCAGTCACTGGGGGAAAAATGAGGGAAAAAGCAGACTAAGTGCTGTGCTGCCCCCTTATTGCTTACAGTCTATTAGAGGATATGACTAATGATCAAGTAAATAAATAATAACTACAGAATGTAACAAGAACAATAAATGAAACAAGTATGGTGCCAAGAAAAGGAATGAGGGAGGTAGCAGTGGTCAGAAGCCCTGCAGTAGACATGGTAATCAGGGGAGCTTCTTGGGGAGACGAGTTTAAACAGAGGGCAGAAGAATGACAAAGAACCAGCCCTGAGAAATGGGAGTGGAGGGGGAGATTTGCAATATCGATGGTGACATATGCAAAGTCCCTGGGACAGGAAAGAGCCTTGTCTGAAAAATAAACTTGAAACTTAAAGCATATCAGGGTAGCTGGGCCATTAGTAGAACAAAGATGATGATTCTCATAGCAACTGGCATTAACCCACTGATAAGAGGAACAAATCTATTTGAGCATGTATCCTGCTACTTTCTGAATATAATGGATATCTCTGTGAAGCAAATGCCTTGTGTTCATGGCCAAAAGGAAGGGGTAAACACTCTTCCATATATTGTAGAGCTGAGGGTGGTGGTGGAAAAACAGATGATTTTCCTGTTGGCAAATAAACTTTCAAGGAGAGTAGAATATGTCCTTTCAGTTTATTCATGAGCCCACAAAGCTTTCTTAGCCAAACACGGCACACCCCAGGAACCTCTAGATACCAAATATTAGCATCTTTCAGGAATTTCCACAGGCAGGGAAGTGGGCAGTGATAGCTTTTCAGGAGGGAAAAAAAATCAAAATATAAAAAAGGTGGGCAGTGTGGGGGGGTTGTTTTTCAGTGCTGATTAGAAGGAAGAATCAAAATTTCCTGGCAGTTTCTCCAAACCAAGCACCTGCTTTGACCTAGAGCACAAAATTAAGTGAAGGTTCCTTTTAGAAACAAATTGCTACTCTAGAGGCATCAGTTCTCAACCCCAGTGAGACTGGGAGCACTGGGGCCCTTGCTTCATAGACAGATACTAGGCCCATTTCCAAAGATTTAGATTCAATAAGTTGGCAACACATGGCCCACAGATCCCAAAAGAAAGACAGAGGTACAGAGACTCCTCAGAAGTTCACACAGCTGTGTTCATACTGGGCTGGGATAACACTTGGTTCAAAGCCTGCAGCTCCTTACCTCCCTCCTTCCCCTCCCTATGATCTGTGTTGTCACCCCCTGCACCCACCCTCAGATCCTCACCACACACCTACTCTGTCCTAACCTCCTGGCAGAACCCCAGCCCTGAATAAATCCAATTTCCTTCCACCCTAAGCTGCACACTGTGGCCAGAAAAGAAGGCTTAACAGGGCTGTCAGTTCTTACTTTAACTTTTGGGGTGCAGATCTCAGATCCCACTGATCATCCTACTAAGGCCAACACTTCCATCTGTGCATTTCTTCTCTCCTCCTCGGGGCTTTGCTGACATCTTTCTCCCCATGTGCTCCTTTGTGAACAAGCTTTCCTTCTTCACTGGCTGATTCCCTAAGCCTACGGGCTGGCTGTAATATCTCCCCATCACCTTGGCATCCGCATCTGCCTCCAGTGGCCACCCTCTTTCCTCTGACTTCTCAGAGCAAACCTCCTTTAAAAATTGTCTCTACTTACCACCTTCAATCCCTGCCCAGGCATTGGCTTTGTCATCCTCTTCAGCCAGGTTTCCAAACCTCTGCTGTACAGAAACATTCCCCACTAAGGTCACTAGCCACCTCCATAATGCCAATCCAATGGGTTGCTGATCCTTAGCCCCTGTTAGCAATTCTTATTTAAACCACCAGGGGCGTTTGACATAGTCAATCACCCCTCCTTTTTCTCCACAGATATCTGGGACCCCATCCTCTCCCAGCTTTTCTACCAACTCTCTGGACCTCCCTCTCTATTTCTTTTACTGCCACATACTCTTGACCTCTCAATGTTGGAGGAGTCCTGAGGCTCTACCCTGGGTCCTCTTATCTCCAGCTTCTATTTTTACTCTCATGATGATCTCATCCAGTCCTGCCTGTGACTTTGAATACTACCCATATGTGCTCAGTCACTCAGTCGTGTCTGACTCTGTGACCCCAAGGGCTGTAGCCCATCAGGCTTCTCTGTCCATGGGGATTCTCCAGGCAAGAATACTGAAGTGAGTTGCCATGCCCTCCTCCAGGGGATCTTCCCAACTCAGGGATTGAACCCAGGTCTCCCACATTGCAGGTGGATTCTTTACTGTCTGAGCCACCAGGGAAGCCCAAGAATACTAGAGTGGGTAGCCTATGCCTTCTCCAGGGAAACGTCCTGACCCAGGAATCAGGAAGATCCTCTGGAGAAGGAAATGGCAACCCACTCCAGTACTCTTGCCTGGAAAATCCCATGCCTGGAGGGATCCTGGAGGAGCCTGGTAGGCTACAGTACATGGGGTCACAAAGAATTGGACACGACTGAGCGACTTCACCTCACTTCAGGAATTGAACCGGGGTTTCCTGCATTGCAGGAGGTTTCTTTACCAGCTGAGCTGACTATCCAAATGCTAATTCTCAAACATGCATCTTCTGTTCAGCATTTCCTCTGAACTCCACACTCAGATTATCTAACTTCTCATTCTTAATGGCTTTTAGGCATTTCAAACTTAATATGTCCAAAGCAGAATTCTTGATTTCCCTCCCTGAATTCCACTTTAAAAAATTCTTCTCTTATCCCAGTGCTTTAGAGCTTAAATGGCACCCAAGTCACTTGGGTTCTCAGGCTAAAAAATGTGTCATCCTTGGCACATCTTTTCCCCTCACACTCCACATTCAATCTGTTAATATTAGCAAGTCCTATCAGTTCTCACATTAAAAAAGAAAAGAAGAAAGATAGCACTAAGTTATGTCTGATTCTTGCAATCCCACGAACTGTAGCCCACCAGGCTCCTCTGTCCATGGGATTCTCCAGGCAAGAATATTGGAGTGGGTTGCCATTTCCTTCTCCAGGGGATCTTCCCAACTGAGGAATTGAACCCAGTTTTCCCACATTGCAGGCAGATGCTTTACCAACTGAGCTACACAGGAAGCCCTCTCACATTAAAGCATATCCCTAATCTGACCACTTTTCACCACCTCCACCCAACACCAGAGCCCACACCCTAATTCCTCTCCAGGACAAATACAGAAGCCTCTCTGCTCAGCTCTCTGCTTTCATCCCTCCCCTGGCCCCCATGATCCATTCACACAACAGCCAGAGGGGTCTTCGCCATCATTAAATCAGACCTCATCATTTTCTTTGCCAAAACTTTTCAACTCTTTCTTTATCACATTTGGAATAAAATCCAAACTCTTAGCAGGAACAATGAAGCTCCACACAAGACCCAGCCTGTCTTGTCAACCTCAACTGGAGAAGATGTATCCAGAAATATTTGAGGAATTAGCTCTAGCTCTGTGCCCAGGAGTGCTCCGGCGCTTGCATTGTATTTCTTGCTTACGAGTCTTATGATGGCATTTATCTCCTGCACTGATACATCTGAGAGATGGATGGGTGAATAACATTGTAATTCACCTCATGAAGAATCTTAGGCAGTAACCTCATGGGATATACTATAACTATCAAAGACTCTTGTTTGTGAGTTATAGAAAACCCTACTCAAACTGTCTTCCTACAAAACGGGATGTGTTGGCTCATGTAACTGATAGATCCTGAAGGATTGCTACTAAATTCATGATTTGATGGTCATCAGGACCTGGTCTTTCTCCATCTCTTGGTGGCTCTGCTCCCATTCATGATTTTTCCATTCTCAAGCTTCCTATGGTGCCAAGTGGGCTATCCTCTCCTGACTTTATCCTTTCTGCTTCAAACCCAGTTAAAAGATGGATATGCTTCATGCTTACCAATTCTCTTTGGCCAGAGGTAGGTCACATACCCAGCCCTAACCATTCACTACAGCCAGAGGATGAGTGCCAGACCTGAATCTACAGGCCCAAGCCTGATGCCAAGTGAAATTACTTCACTCAAAACATATTAGAGTTTCTAGAGGAAATCAGCTATGATAACCAAAAGAAGGGGAGATGGATGCTTGCTGGCTAACAAAAGCCTCCTGTGAATGAACATCTCAGAGACATGGTCCTTCAGCTCCTTCTAGGTTCCCTTAAGGGACAGGAAGCTTACTACCTTGTGAAAGTTATCTACTCCTCTTTTTGTGCTAAATTGTTATCACAATTGTCAGGTGCTAAATTGATAGCAGAATACATTGGGTCATGTATAACTCCCACAAACTGTCTCTGATTGTGGTCCCACAAACTGTCTCTGACTGTGGTCCCACAACAATACAGGAGGAGCAAATTCAGGCACGTTACAGCCCTTTAGATAATCAAAGATAGTTTTCATAATCCTCTCCAGCTTCCATTCTACAGGCAAAACATCCTAGTTCCTTCAACAGTTCTTCTAATGCTATTTCACTTTCTCCCTTGTGAACCACGACCTGTCAGTGTTCCTCTCAAACTAGAGCAGAACCATCACACCCATCCATCCTGCCCCGTGTGAGTCATAGCTTACATGCAAAGTGGACTCTAAAATCAGCACATGAGGCAAAAACTGAGTGCTTCTTAAATTATCCTTGGAAACAGAGGCCATATTGGACAACAACATTGTCACCACTCAAGAAATCTAACACTTCCAGTTTTCCACCAATGTTAGAACAAATCATTGCTCTTTGTTTGATCACATGATCATGTGTTCCATTCAGGGACCACTTGCATTTTAACACATGATATTATAATATGTACCTATAGGGAGTACAATCAGACTCAACACAAGGAAGTACTCATGCTTAGAGAGACACAAAGGAAATGAAACTAGCACATCTCAGCTCTTATTCTGAAACATACACAGTCACTGAGTGGCAAGGTAAGCAAAGCCCCTGCACTAATTTTAGTCTCTCTGTCTCTGTCTCTCTCTCTCTCTACCTCTCTCGTTCTCTAATCCTGCTGCCTCATGCAGGTCCATAGACTTGAATCTATACTTAACTATACTTCTATTAATGAAATCTATAATCTATAATTAGCCTCATCATATTTTTAGCAGTCATTTTATATTAGCTCGTATTAAACTTCTTTTCAACCAAACTTCTGGAGAAGACAATGGCACCCCACTCCAGTACTCTTGCCTAGAAAATCCCATGGATGTAGGAGCCTGGTAGGCTGCAGTCCATGGGGTCGCTAAGAGTCAAACACGACTGAGTGACTTCACTTTCACTTTTCACTTTCATGCATTGGAGAAGGAAATGGCAACCCACTCCAGTGTTCTTGCCTCGAGAATCCCAGGGACAGGGGAGCCTGGTGGGCTGCTGTCTATGGGGTCGCACAGAGTTGGACACGACTGAAGCAACTTAGCAGCAGCAGCAGCAACCAAACTTCCAGGGTTTATAATCTTTCCACAGAAGAATAATTATCAAGTCGCATCTCCTTGATATTCTTTCTATGTATTTGATTATTGGAATGTAAATACTGTACCTTCATATTTACTTCTGTTCAATTGCATTCTGCTGGTTTTACCCATGATTCTTACTTATGATGATTCGCTTAGAGTTCCCAGTTCCATCATACTGTGTATTCATTACCCTTCCCAGGCTAGTATCAGGGATAGATGTGATGAACCATGGTTCAACCCAAATGCTGCTGTAAGTATGGACCCAGTGGGGGCAGCATGAGTGCAGAGCCCTGAGGCAAACCTCAACCTTCTCATTCTTACTTGCCAGATCCAGTTGCTCCCTCAGCAAAAAATAAATAAATAAACCATTCTAGTCACATTCCTCATCTCATCCAAAAGAGATGCTACCGAAGTTCTGCTGAAACTAGCCTCACCATGTCTACATTCCCCAGAGCCACCAGTCTCACAGTTCTCTAAAACCAGATAAGATATATGTGGTATGAGTTTTAGAGGACCAGGCTGAAGGACAACCATTCCTTAATCCAATTGCTCATCGCTGTCTGTGGGAAAAATATTTTGCTGCCAACTGCCAACAAGTGGCACAATTGCACTCATCTCACACGCTAGTAAAGTAGTGCTCAAAATTCTTCAAGCCAGGTTTCAGCAATATGTGAAACGTGAACTTCCAGATGTTCAAGCTGGTTTTAGAAAAGGCAGAGGAACCAGAGATCAAATTGCCAACATCCGCTGGATCATCGAAAAAGCAAGAGAGCTTCCAGAAAAACATCTATTTCTGCTTTATTGACTATGCCAAAGCCTTTGACTGTGTAGATCACAATAAGCTGTGGAAAATTCTGAAAGAGGTGGGAATACCAGACCATCTGATCTGTCTCTTGAGAAACCTGTATGCAGGTCAAGAAGCAACAGTTAGAACTGGACATGGAACAACAGACTGGTTCCAAATGGGAAAAGGAGTACATCAAGGTTGTATATTGTCACCCTGCTTATTTAACTTATATGCAGAGTACATCATGAGAAACGCTGGGCTGGAAGAAACACAAGCTGGAATCAAGATTGCTGGGAGAAATATCAATAACCTCAGATATGCAGATGATACCACCCTTATGGCAGAAAGTGAAGAAGAACTAAAGAGCCTCTTGATGAAAGTAAAAGAGGAGAGTGAAAAAGTTGGCTTAAAGCTCAACGTTCAGAAAACTAAGATCATGGCATCTGGTCCCATCACTTCATGGGAAATAGAAGGGGAACGGTGGAAACAGTGTCAGACTTTATTTTTCTGGGTTCCAAAATCACTGCTGTGGTGATTGTAGCCATGAAATTAAAAGACGCTTACTCCTTGGAGGGAAGGTTATGACCAACCTAGATAGCATATTTAAAAGCGGAGACATTACTTTGTCAACAAAGGTCCGTCTAGTCAACGCTATGGTTTTTCCAGTGGTCATGTATGGATGTGAGAGTTGGACGGTGAAGAAAGCTGAGCACCGAAGAATTGATGCTTTTGAACTGTGGTGTTGGAGAAGACTCTTGAGAGTCCCTTGGACTGCAAGGAGATCCAACCAGTCCATCCTAAAGGAGATCAGTCCTGGGTGTTGATTGGAAGGACTGATGTTGAAGCTTAAACTCCAATACTTTGGCCACCTCATGCAAAGAGTTGACTCATTGGAAAAGACCCTAATGCTGGGAAGGACTGGGGGCAGGAGGAGAAGGGGACGACAGAGGATGAGATGGTTGGATGGCATCACCAACTCGATGGACATGGATTTGGGTAAATGCCGGGAGTTGGTGATGGACAGGGAGGCCTGGCATGGTGCGATTCATGGGGTCGCAAAGAGTCAGACACGACTGAGCAACTGAACTGAACTGATTGTCTCTTTTTCATTAAGTTCCATTAGAAACCAGTTTTTCAGAGTTTTTTGTTCTAGGGAAAAAAAAATAGGAATACTAAAGCTTGAATTTATTCTAGGAGGCTTGGAATACTAAAGCTAAAACTGAAGAAGCTTGAATATCATCTTGTCTGTGGCAGGCTATATCAAGGTTTCCAATGATCCCTGGTAAAAGGATTAGGCAGTTTCACTGTTGTCCTGTAACCTTTTAAAATTGAAGTATGGTTGCTTGACAATTTTGTGTTAGTTTTAGGTATGATGCAACATAGTGATCCAGTATTTTCTGCAGATTATATTCCATTATAGGTTACTATAAGATAATGGGTATAATTCCCTGTTTACATATGCAAAGTGTTTTTTTAAAAGGTAGATTGTTGTTGTTTAGTTGCTCAGTCATATCCAACTCTTTGCAACCCCATAGACTATAGCCCATCAGGGTCCTCTGTACATGGGATTTCCTGGGCAAAAATATTGGAATGGGTTGCCGTTTCCTTCTCAAGGGATCTTCCTGACCCAGGGATCGAACCTGCATCCCCTGCATTGGCAGGCAGATTCTTTACTGAAGGTTGGTACATGGTGTATTATTTTGCTCCTCCTCAAGCATGCATGATGAAGTCATCTTGACAAGCTCTTAGTCCTATGGTAGAAAATCTTGCCCAACCTTATTTAAGCCAGTGAGTCCCCAACTTATTTGACCACGGAATCCCCATTTTGAATAACACCTATTTGCATCCTGCAAACTTGTGTTCCAAGGTATAGCCTTATGAAAACAATGCTCCCACCCTGCTCCAATGCTGCTCACACCCTCACCCCAGTCTTGGGGGAACTGGGGGTTTCTTCCAAGATTCCCTTTTCAAGGCTGGCTAGGCGCTCAGTCCTCCCTTCCCCTCATCATCCCCTTCTTACTTTTCTGCCAGTATAATTACTTCATCTGTGCTCATGGGATCCTGGAGGGGAATAACTTAATGTAGATCTAGCACAGTCCTTAGGTATTGAATTTCATGCTCACCAGGAATGAGCTTCCTGGAGCAGGCCAGGAGGTGGGGCTATTTTGGTCCTAGCAGGCGTAAATCTCAGCGCTGAGGCAGCTGCCCACTCCTCACGCTGTCAGGCTGCCCTGCGAGATGTTCTCGCTCTCCGCTCTCCGCAGTACTGCTGTTGCTCTTCTAGAATATCATCCTGGCTCTGCGCTGCTGACACAGAGCTGGGGTGAGTGAGCTGCCTCCATAATATGTGCTTCTTCCCCTCATTCTTTCCACCTAGAGTTCCAAGAATCCAGAAGCAGAAGGAATTCATGTCTAGAGCTTATCTGGCCTAATAGCCTCATTTTACAGATGAGAACACTGAGGTACAGAGAAGCTAAAGTAAAGCTAGGAATTAGGAGTAGTAGTTGAAGCTGGTGGATTCCAAATCCAGGGTGTTTTCCAGTCTACAATGAAGTGTTAGTAATAGAGAAGGCCTGAAAACAAGTTAGGCCAGCACAAACATCTATGCTGTGAATACATGCACATATATGTGCAGAATACATATGTACAAAGATATGTGTATTTTTTTAAATACATATAGAATCATATGTATGTTTCTGAAGCTTGCTTTCATTTTATTTTTCATTTACTAATGTATTGACCATCTTCCCCATGATTACAGCTAGATATACCTCCTTATAAAATCCTGCTCTCTCTGCTTTGGTTCTTACCTTCTCATCATCCTTGCTGAATACAGCAGCCAGAATAATCTTCTTAAAATGTAAATCAGGTCTTATTACCTCCAAGCTTAAAAACCTTCAGTGGCCTCCCATTACTCTTAAGACAAAGGCCAAACTGCCCAATCTGATCTCTTAAGGCCTTAGGTAACCTTGCTCCTCACTCCCTCCCTGGACTCACCTCTGGCAGCCACATCAGCTGCTCTCATTCCTTAAAGGCACCAGGCTCCTTCCTGTACCTTAGAGCCTTCCAAACTGCTCTGCCCTGTCATTGAGATGCCCCCCATACATGCAAACACATCTACATACATATAGCACACATATGCACACATTCTTAGTAACACATGCATTCATACACATACACCGCATAGTCTTAAAAGTTCAACTCAAACATCACAACATGTTTCTGCTACCTCGTCCCCCACAACTTCCTACACCACTCCAGACTATAACAAATCTATCGCTTGCTAGGTTGTTAGTCACTCAGTTGTGTTCGACTCTTTGCAACACCATGGACTCTAGCCTGCCAGGCTCCTCTGTCCATGGGAAATTCTCCAGGCAAGAATACTGGAATGGGTTGCCATGCCCTCCTCCAGGGGATCTTACCAACCCAGGGATCAAACCCAGGTCTCCTTCGTTGTAGGTAGATTCTTTACTGTCTGAGCCACCAGGGAAGCCCAAATCTATTGCTACTCACCCTTATAGCACCATCTATTTATCTTTATGTCTTTATATAGGTGAATATATATATGTACAAATATATATATATATATATATAAGTATTTGATGAACAAATGTCTCTCCCGTAAGACTTGTAAGATCCAGGGTGACAGAGGGGGAGCGGGGCAGGAGCCAGTTTTGTGTATCATTATAACTCTCTGCATTTAACCCAGTACTTAACAAATAGAAGACTCTCAATTAAATTTATGGAATGAATGAATAAATGGAAATGCTAAAAGAATAGAGGGTATGTGCAAGTTGTGATGGAAATCATGTCAAAGGAAAAGGTCCTCTTTCCCTGGATGAGTCTGTACCCTCAAATCCAAGTTTGAAAGGAATATTGCTGTCTTTATTCTTTAAAATGTTTATTTCCTATTCTGAACCCACAATCTGCCATACTGGAGATTGAAGGGTAGTGTTTTTTTTAAATTTTATTAGAGTATAGTTGATTTACAATATTGTATAAATTTCTGCTGTACAGCAAAGTGATTCAGTTATATATACATATATATATTCTTTTTCATATTCTTTTCCATTGTGGTTTAGCGCAGGATATTGAATATAGTTCCCTGTGCTATACAATAGGACCTTATTGTTTATCCATCCTATATATAATAGTCTGTATCTGCTAATCCCAAACTCCCAATCTTTTTCTCCTCCAGCCCCCTCCTTGGCAACCACAAGTTTATTCTTTATTTCTGTCAGTCTATTTTATAAATATGTTCACCTATGTCATATTTCACACATAAGTGATAGCATATGCTATTTGTCTTTGTCTTTCTGACTTACTTTGCTTAGTATGATAATTTCTAGGTCCATTCATGTTGCTGCAAATGGAATTATTTCATTCTTTTTATGACTGAGTAATATTCCATTGTATATGTATAGATAGATAGATAGATAGATAGATATAGATATAGATATAGATATACACCACATCTTCTTTATTAATTCATCTGTTGTTGCACATTTAAGTTGTTTCCATGTCTTGGCCATTGTAAATAGTGCTGCCATGAACATAGGAATGCCTGTATCTTTTTGAATCATAGTTTTGTCTGGATATATGCCCAGAAGTGGGATTGCTGGATCACATGGCAACTCTGAGGAGCCTCTGTACTTGTTTTCCATTGTGGCTACACCAATTTATATTCCTTCCAACACTGTGCAAGGGTTCTCTTTTCTCCACAACTTGGAGGAGTAAAAGTCTTTTTTGGAGCACCCATCCCCTCCCAGCATAAGAACACAGCCTAATCAGTATAATCATGTGACACTCTGGAAACAGAAAAATGGTCTGCATCCTCCAGCCTACCATGGAAATCACAGGAAGTGTCAAGGTCCACCTCCTACAGTGATCCTAAAAGCCCAGCAGACCTATTCCCTCCCCCGTGCTCTGCTGTGACCCAGGTCTCATGTTCCAGGGTCCTATCTTCCTGGGGCTCCAAGTTGCCATCCCCACAAAGTCTCCTTATGCCCTTAGGAATTTGCCACAGAAAGTGCCCCAGTCCATATGGCCTGAAGGACCTCCACACACAGCAGAAAGCACTTTCTTGTGTGTGTGTGTGTATTTTAGTAATTTTATTATTATTATTTTTTGCTCAGCAGCATGTCCTTAAGCGATGAAGTAATTAGTTTTCATTGTGTAGACTATGTGACAATTTATTTATTCATATGAATGAGTGGCCATTTGGGTTGTGTTCAGTGTTTTACTATTTCAGACAGTGCCACAGTGGATTCTTGTTCATGGCCCTTGGAGTTCACATGCAAAAGTTTCTCTAGGGTACAAATGCAGGAGCAGAATTGCTACAGCATAGTGTATTTGCATCCTTCTTGCTTCATCATCTAGGTAGTACCTAATTAGTAGCTAAGGTGTTACTTAACAACTGGTATTTTAAACAGCAGCATATAAATGTTTCCTTACTCCCAGCTGCTTGTGAACCCTTGATTTATCAGTTTTCTCTATCTGATGAATGTGAATTATCATCCATAGTGATATTGTTTTTCCACAATTATATATGAAAGCTTTCAGAAATATATTTACTGACCACTTTTGTTTCCTTTTCTGTGATAATATATGTTTTTAATATTTTGCTCAAATTTTTAATCTGGTTGTTTAAGGAATCCTTTATATATTAGGAACACTAATCTTTTGTTGTGTGTTAGTCACTCAGTCATGTCTGACTCTTTGTGACCCCATGGACTGCAGCCTACCAGGCTCCTCTGTCCATGGAATTCTCCAGGCAAGAATACTGGAGTGGCCTGCCATTCCCTTCTCCAGAGGATCTTCCTGACCCAGGGATCGAACCCAGGTCTCCTACATTACAGGCAGGTTCTTTACTGTCTGAGTCACCAGGGAAGCCCTGATATTTTGTTAGTTGTATATGTTGGAAATGTCTTCTTCCATTTATAATTTGTTGGCTTTTTTCCCTTTAACTTTTAAAATGATGTCTTTTGGAGAACAGATGTTTCTGATTTAAAATATTCAAGCCTATCAATTTTTCCTTTATAGTTTGCCTTGTAATCTTTGTTTGTAACCCTCTTTCTAACACTAGTCTGAAAAATATTGTCTATATTTTGTTCTAAAAGTGTAACCATCTTGCCTTTTGTATTTAAGTCTGTTTGGTGTTGATTCTTGAGTACAGGCTGAGATAAATTTTTTTTTTCATATGAGTGTCTAATTGTCTTCGTGACTCTGAAAACGCCATTTACCTCCCTGCTAATCTACATTTCTCTCTGCCAAAAATCAAGTAAGCCAATAAGTGTGGGTCTGTCAGAAAGCACCACGCCTGAAGAATGTGCTGGATGCATCACCTGCTTCCTACTCCAGCCTGCCCCTGCCCCAGACCGCTCTTCCCTTTCCATACCAGGACCAACTTGCTCACTGCCTCCTCTTCCTGCCCCCCACTCCCCACAAGGACATCCAGTAATATTTCTTCACAAGTTGCAGATGGCTGTAGGCTGCTTCTGCTAACAGGAATCCCTGAGCAAGAAGCCCTGAAGGGCCAAGCTACCTGCTCAAAATGGGAAGGAAGAAGAGAATTGAGGAAGTTCAAAAACAAATTACTATTCCAATAAATCATCTTGCCTCACAAGTCACTCTGATGCCTTACATGCCCCTGCTTGCTGCCTGCGCCTGAGCCTGAGCCAGCTATCATTTGCAAGAAGGTTCTTTTAACTTTTGCTCAACTGCATGGGAGAGGTTGAGGCTCAGAGAAAAGAGAGGGACTTGAAGAGGGACTGGGGGCTACTAAAAAGACTGAGAGTCAGGAGGTGGGGCATCCGTAGCACAATGCCCAAAGGCCTACCTAGAAGACTCTGCCCTCACCCCTCACCGCCTCCCCAGTTACGACCCCTTCCTCCCTATACTGCAATAAGGCACACTTCTGAGACCTTCATAGGGATTTAGCTGCGTTTAGTCTAGGAAGACAAGAATGCCAGGACTCAAGAACAGGACTCTTCCAGAGTGATGGGTAGTGGGTGGTGGGTAGAACAAGCCCACTCAGTATTGACTGCTGGACAGAATGGACCACAGGCCAGCTCCTTCATGATGAATCAACCAGAAGGGTCTTCTCACCCCATGGCCCCTACCCCTCCAAATTACCTACATGTACCCTTTGAGGGCTTTCTTCTGAGGAAACTGTGGCTTCTCAGCAGTTAGAAGACAACCAAGAGATGAACTGTGAGGCTGTGCTCTGATGATGGAAGAGTTAGTCACATACCCTGGTGGCTCAGACGGCAAAGCGTCTGCCTACAATGCGGGAGAACCAGGTTCGATCCTTGGGTCGGGAAGATCCTCTGGAGAAGGAAATGGCAACCTACTCCAGTACTCTTGCCTGGAAAATCCCATGGACGGAGGAGCCTGGTAGGCTACACAGTCTATGGGGTCTCAAAGAGTCGGACACGACTGATCGACTTCACTTTCACTTTCACTTGAGTCTGGATGCCCCCACCCAGAAATCTTTCATCTGAGCTCTGCTGTTATTTCTAGCAGCTCTCAGCCCTCCAAGGAAGATGTCCCCAGCTTCCACTCTGGCACCAACTCTTGGGTGAACCACAAGTGGCTGAAATAACTTATTCTGGTAGCTAATCTGTAGCAGCCAGTCAGTTGGCTTATAACTCAAAGGCAGAAATTCCTCCTGTAGTTCATCAACACTGGTTTCTGCCAAGAAGCTGGCTAGGGCACAGGCTATGACCCCCTTTGGGCCCCTGCTTGTACACAGGCCCAGATTCAGGCTGTTGCCAATGCAGCCACTGGACCTCGGGACCTCCAGCTGTGTCCAAGATGTCATCTGAGGTAGAGTATCTTCTTACCTTGGCTGAAAATCTCCAACAGGATCCTGGTGGCGATAAACACAGTGATTACAAAGGCCTCACCCTGCCTTCTGCTAGCCAGCGATAAGAACCCCAAAGAACTAAATACTAATGCCTGTCTCGGCCATCAGTGAATGCTTGTTGAGTGAAGGAATAACTGAGAGGAACATATGAGTCCATGTCAATAAATATTAATGGTCCACATGGTTCTAGAGCTATTTTGGATACTGTCAGGAATACAGATGTAGTTTGGGATTCTCTCTATACATGATTCTTCTAGGTGAAGAAACCAAACTCATGCAGTGAGCTGTGTTCACTTATTAAACAGATACTGAGCACCTACTCTGTTCTGGTCACTGTGTTGTAACAACAGCTGTGACCAGCCCCTGCCTGCACAGAGCTCACACTGTCATGAGAATAACAAGAAATTAAATGAATAATTTATAGTAAAGTGTGATGGAAATTTCTGAGTGTTGTAAAATCCAAAAAGAAGGAAGCTTCACTGGAATAGGCTATTCAAGAGAAGCCTTGCTGGAAGGGCAAAAGGAAGAGGAGGGAAGACAGGAACCTGTGCTACTAAGACTTGAAGAGCAGACCGTGGGGGGACATACCAGCTCAAAAGCTAGTGCAGAAACTGAGACCTGAACAGCTTCTCACATTCAAATCCCACCTATCAAACAAGGAGTTGTTTGATCATGGACAACTTCCTCACTTGGAGCCTGTTTCATCATCTGTGATTAGATGGTGAGAATATTATCATCTCATAGAGTTGCTGGGAGAGTTAGACAAGTTAATTAATAAAGAAAGATCTGAGCATAATGTCTCAATATGCGATAACAAATATTGCTATCATTACAAGAGCTTAGCTGAGGCTAGAGCCAGGGAAATGACAATGATAGGCTGAATCCAAGTCATCCTAGTGGAACAAAGCCATAGCACTTGGTGACAAGCTATGTAGGTAACTGAGATGGAGGAAGAATCAGCAATGATTCACTCACTGTTGGTGAACAATGTGAAAACTGCAATGAGCCCTAAATTAGAACATCAAAATGCTTGGGTTTTCTCCTGACTCTAACATTTGGTAGCAGGGAAATTCTGGAAAATCACTTAGGGCTCTAAGCCTCAGTTTTCACATTTGTAAAGTGGAAATCGGCCACTCTGTGTACCAAACCGGGTGGTAGTGCAAAGCAAGCAATACTGGGTGGGCTTATTCCACCCACCTCCCACTATCCACCACCCATCCTCTGCAAGATTTCTGTTCTTGAATCCTGACATTCTTTAGTCAAATTGGAAAGGACTACCAATATGTGAAGTATTATTATCCTAAAGGTTCTAGCATAGAAAACCAAAAGTATGTGCTTTGGACAGAATCTCCAACAAACAGAAGAGGAGAATTTTATCTTCTTCTTTCATTTGTTTTTAAAATTTCCAAAGCTTTTCTTCTCATACTTGACTGTGTCTACAAATCACATGGGGGTCTCGCTAAGTGCTGAGTATGATTCAGTAGGTCTAGGGTAGGACCTGCATTTCAAACAACTCATAGGTGATCCTACTGCTGCTGGTCCATGGAGCACACTTTGAGTAGCGAGATTCTCTAGAGAACCATGTAGGCAAAGTGGTTACATTCCTTGGGGTGAGCTGACAGCAAAGTCTAAGGAAAAATGTAGGAAACTGTGAGAGTATTCAAGATCCACAGCTTTTAGGGTCCTACCATCCACTCTTCTTTTTTTTAAAATATATATATATATTTATTTATTTGGCTGTGCTAAGTGTTAGTGAAGCAACAGTTAGAACCAGATGTGGAACAATGGACTGGTTCCAAATTGGGAAAGGAGTACATCAAGGCTGTATATTGTCACCCAGCTTATTTAACTTATATGCAGAGTGCATCATGTGAAATGCCAGGCCGGATGAAGCACAAGCTGGAATCAAGATTGTCAGGAGAAATATCAATAACCTCAGATACACAGGTGACACCACCCATATAGCCGAAAGCCAAGAAGAACTAAAGAGCCTCTTGATGGAAGTGAAAGAGGAAAGTGAAAAAGCTGGCTTAAAACTCAACATTCAAAAAACTAAGATCATGGCATCTGGTCCCATCACTTCATGGCAAATAGATGGGGAAACAATGGAAACAGTGACTGACTTTATTTTGGGGGGCTCTAAAATCACTGTATATGTTGACTGCAGTCATTAAATTAAAAGACACTTGCTCCTTGGAAGAAAAGCTATGAACCACCTGGATAGCATTTTAAAAAGCAGAGATGTTACTTTGCCAACATAGGTACATCTAGTCAAAGCTATGGGTTTTCCAGTAGTTGTGTATGGATCTGAGTGTTGGACTATAAAGAAAGCTGAGTGTCAGAGAATTGATGCTTTTGGACTGTGGTGTTGGAGAAGACTCTTGAGAGTCCCTTAGACTGCAAGGAGATCCAACCAGTCCATCCTAAAGGAAATCAGTCCTGAATATTCATTGGAAGGACTGATGTTGAAGCTGCAACTCCAATACTTTGGCCACCTGATTTGAAGAACTGACTCATTGGAAAAGACCCTGATGCTGGGAAAGATTGAAGGCAGGAGGAGAAGGGGACGACAGAGGATGAAATAGTTGGATGGCATCACCGACTCGATGGACATGAGTTTGAGCAAGCTCCAGGAGTTGGTGATGGACAGGGAAGCCTGGCGTGCTCCAGTCCATGTGGTTGCAGAGAGTCGGACAGGACTGAACTGACTGAAGTGTTAGTTGTGGCACTAAGGTATTCGATCTTCATTGCAGCATACGGGATCTTTATTTGCTGCATGCAGAGTGCTAGTTGCAGCATGTGGGATCTAGTTTCCCAAGCAGGGATCGAACCTCGACCCACTGCATTGGGAGCTCAGAATCTTAGCTACTGGACCACCAAGGAAGTCTCCATTCTTCCTTTATTGACAGTTACTCTTGCTGAGTGCCAAGCACTATCTAAGCACCTGGCAAATATTTACTCATTTCATCCCCCAAATATCCCTATGTGATTGGTACTATTTTTGCCCCTGTTTTACAGATACAAAAACTAAGGCCCAGAGAGGTTAAATTGTCTGCCCAAGGTCACACAGCAGATAGTCCTTTTAGCCCCAATTCCAGAGCTTATCCCAGAAAAGAGATGAATAAAAACACAACACGTTCTGTGATCAGCTGCCCCTCCAAACTACAGGGCAGAAAAGTAACTGCTGATACATCATCCAGTGCTAGAGGCTGGCTAGATCTGAATCACTCAATGACAGTGACCTAAGCAAACATTTTCAGATACATCTGTGAGAACATCTCCTTCCATTCTGTGAGTCCCCTAGGAGCTGCCCAATAATGTATTTCACAGCTTAAAAAGGCTTTGGCTCTGGGACTTCCCAGGCTTCCCTGGTGGCTCAGAAGGTAAAGAATCTGCCTGCAATGCAGGAGACCTGAGTTCGATCCCTGGGTTGGGAAGATCCCCTGGAGAAAGGAATGGCTACCCACTCCAGTATTCTTGCCTGGAGAATTCCATGGACAGAGGAGTCTGGCGGGCTACAGTCCATGGGGTTGCAGAACAACTAACACACTAGGACTTCCTTTCCCTAGTGGTCCAGTGTTTAAGACTGCGCTTCCAATGCTGGGGCACATGGGTTCAATTCCTGGCTGCGGAACTAAGATCCCAAATGCTGAACAGTACAACCAAAAAAATAAATAAATAAAAGCTCTGGCTCTGAAGCCAGGCTACCTGGCTTCAAACCTTGGCTTCACCACTTGTTAGTTACTTCACTGACGTCCAGAGCTCAGTTTTCTCATTGGTAGCATAGGAATAATAATAGTACTACCCCACAGAGTTGTTGTGAGGTCTGAATGTGATAATACACGCTGAGCACTTTGCCAAATATTGATACACAGCGTGGGCTCCATAACTGTTTTTGGTATGGTCATTAAGGTACAAGTAAGAACAGGCCTGCAGCCCCTGTACTATGAAGTCACTCTGCCACACTCCAGCCACCAGACCCCCTCCTCAGATGCTGTGAGGAAGACCAGAGTGTGTGGGCTTGCTGCTGCTGCTGCTAAGTCGCTTCAGTCGTGTCCGACTCTGTGCGACCCTATAGACGGCAGCCCATCAGGCTCCGCCGTCCCTAGGATTCTCCAGGCAAGAGTACTGGAGTGGGTTGCCATTTCCTTCTCCAGTGCATGAAAGGGAAACGTGAAAGTGAAGTCGCTCAGTCGTGTCCGACTCTTAGTGTCAGTGACTTGTACTTCTGGCAGAAAGTTCCAGGCCACTGCACCTACCAGCAGTGCCTGCCACTGCTTCTTTTAGAAAATGGGGAATGTGTCACATTTATGGGGGCCCTTTATCGCACATCAGAGAGCACTTTGCACAAATGTTTGCATCAACTTCTCAGGACTCTAGCCCTAGGCCTGCTATGAGTCAATCTTTCAGTCTTGACTCAGCTCCACACTCCTCCAGAGATGGTCCTGCCCCATGGTCCCTCCACCCCTACCTTCTGTTGCCAGCCACCACCCTGAATCCCCCAGGAATCCGGGATGGAAAAGAGAGATGTTGAGTGATGTGAATGACAATTGCCAAAGAGCCACAGTGGCCCTCCAGGATTTGTTAACTGCTATTAAAAGATATTCCAAGTCATTATTGCAATATTATGGGGACGTCATTATTGCAGTTATTATGGGGATTAGCTGATTGCAGCTAATCTCAGACTCCCTTTGTGTTCCTAATGGAGGGGAGCGGCCTTGTGTGAAAAATCCTATTTTGTGCCTTTCTTCTAAAATTTCGTTTAAGAAAAACAACTAGGGGCCAGATGTAGTATTCAGCCATTGAAAATGAGTAAGATAAGGGTTTAGGTACAGAGCAAGTGAATCACAGAAGAGTCAGGTAGACATTAGGGATGGCAGACACACAGGATGAGTTAAGGAGTAGAGGATATTGAATCACTGGTGAGCAAATTGTCCTGCTTCAATTCTCTTTAATGCCTTCCAATTGCATCACTGAGAAACTCTCCTTTAGATGTGTCTAACATTCTGCAACACTAGCTGATGTCCTTTTTTAACAGAAACAGCTGGCCCGCACGGACAGGCAACATGGGACAGCTTGCCTGGATTAAAATTCCAGCTAAGACACACACTGACCTTGAGACTTGGACGAGTTAATCAACCTCCCTGTGGCTCAATTTATTCATCTGTAAAATGGGGTAATAGTCCCTCTTTCACAGAGTTACTGTGAGGATCAAATGAGCAATTTCACAAGAAGCAGACTTGGCTCAGGGCCCTCAGCCAATGGGAACTACTATTATTTGGCAGCCAACAGTATCTGACTGGAAAATAATAGCTTTGTTCTCACTGTGCTTATTTTTAAGGTTCTCTTCTACTTGGGGGACATGATACGGTTTTCCATTTTCAGTAGCAATATGAAATGAGTTATAAAAGAGATGTACTTAAATGTCAGTCAAAAATAGTATATTAACAATAAAATGGGTAATACTGAGCTGTGACAAAATCACCGAAATTGGGAAGGCTGATCCAGTCCAGCCCATTCATTCTACAAGTGAAGACCTGAAGCCCAGAGAGGGAAAATGACCTTTCTGAGATCACACTGCAAGTTTCAGGCAGCAAACGTCTAAAATCCAGAACCCTAACTCTCAGCCAAGTATTTTGCCCAGCACACTGTACTCAAGTCACTAAGTTGATAGTGTCTTAAGGAAGCACAAATTAAAAGGCACCTTTGAAGTGAATAGCCACTCCCTTTGAAGCCCTAGAATTGGTGCTGTTATAATGGAAAGCCTCAGTGAGAAAAGCAACGAGACACACTTTGCTCACACACACAAAAATGGAAATAATATCATTTTCAGAGTTTTTAGAGAATTCAAGCAGGGCACAAACACAATTCAGAACCCAAGATATTGTTTTCTTTGGAGCATGTGCAAGATATGTCTTTGGGTTCCTTTTTTTTTTTTTTTTTTCATAAAAGCATATTCAGACTAAAGTAGAAAATACTGTAATGATTGTTTTTATAAAAGCAAAAAGAGAGCAGGCAAGAGGATGTTTGTTTCATTGGAGAACAAAGGATGAACTTACATGGTCCAGTGTAATCGCAGCATAACAAGATTACATCGCAGGGGGAAAATCAGTCCAGTGGCAATTGGAGAGCAAAAAACAAATTGGTATCTAGCCATGGTCTGAGTGCTTACTGGCTCTGAAACTGATCATTGAACTCCCAACCCTCTTTATCTTTTCTCTTTACTTGGTAGGACCAGGGTGGGGTGGGGAAGTCTTTTAATTTCCACCATTCTTGGCATTGATTATTGATGAATGCTCTGGAGGCCAGGGAATGAGCTTCATTCTATTAGTAGGAAAAACCACTTCCATCCATACCCACTGCAATAAGCAGCATACTGAACTTCACCTCTGAAGAGGTCCTTCCTTCCCTTTAGGAAGCTTGAACTCATGTCTTGTGAATAGAACCTAGAGCAAAGAGAAAGATATTGAGGTGAAAGTAGAAAAAAGAGAACAACCTAGGAGTACATTATCCGAGGAGCATGAATATTCCCCAGCTGTACGTCCCACCCATTGCTCTATGAGAATCACAAACTCAAAAGTCTTCAGGGTAATGGCAAGTAATGGAAATGAGAAGGCCAGGCCCTCTGGGGACAGTGGGGACCTGGAAAACGTGGAACCCTCTAAAGGGGCCACAGCACCCCATCTCCACCCACCTGTTGCCTTATGATGTGGACCCAGTATTGCCACATCTTGCCCAGATGGCTCAGCAGTAAAGTATCTACCTGCAATGCAGGAGGCACAGGAGATTCAAGTTTGATCCCTGGGTCGGGAAAATCCCTTGAAGAAGGGAATGGCAACCCACTCCAGCACTCTTGCCTGGAGAATTCCATGGACAGAGCTGACTGGTAGGCTACAGTCCATGGGGTCACAAAGAGTTGGACACCCACTGAGCACAGCTAACACGCTCCTTCCATCATTAAAAAGAAGCCAGAAACCTAGATTTTTATGTACTTTTTTTTTTTTTTTTTTAAATGGGCTTCCCTGGTGGCTCAGCTGGTAAAGAATCCACCTGCAATATGGGAGACCTATGTTCGATCCCTGGGTTGGGAACATCCCCTGTAGAAGGGAATGTCTACCCACTCCAGTATTCTGGCCTGGAGAATTCCATGGACTGTATAGTCGATGGGGTTGCAAAAAGTTGGACACAACTGAGCGACTTTCACAGTCACAGAGCACAGCACACACTCCTTCCATCATTAAAGAGAAGCCAGAAATGTAGATTTTTATGTACTTTTTTAATTTTTAAATGTCAGTTATTAATTCAATTTTTTCTAAAACTCAGTATAGGCCTCACACAAGCATCTGAGCCCCAGATCCAGCCTGCAGGCACCTCTGCTCTGTGGCCTCTCCCTAAGCAGTCTCATTCCTTTCAGGGCTTAGAGCACAAAGTATGAGCAGTGACCTACCCCCCGCCCCAGGCTATACTTGAGCTTCACCCTCAGCAGTACTCTAGATAGGCATTCCTCAGCTCAGCTCTCCTCCTGTGCTTTTCTGTTTGTTTTGGACCAACATTAAAGGCATGGATGAAGGACAAGGAGGCAAGGAAGGAAAGAGAAGAACCTAATCAATGGCATCCAACATGGCGGAGCTCAGAATGGCCTCTTGTTCTTCCTGGTAACCCCAACCCTGAACCCAGTGCCTGGTGCACAGTAGATATGTAATAAATGTTTGTGAATGGATGATAAAATTATGGCTTTCCTGGTAGCTCAGATGGTAAAGCGTCTGCCCGCAATGCAGGAGACCTGGGTTCAATCCCTGGGTTGGGAAGATCCCCTGGAGAAGGAAATGGCAACCCACTCCAGTACTCTTGCCTGGAAAATTCCATGGAGCAGCCTGATAAAATGAAGGAGCAAACTGAAAAACAAATGGAGTCACTATGTTGTCCATAAGGAATAATAACCAGGATGCAAAGTTATCAGCCACTGTAATGGGATCATGAATGGAGAGACTGAAGCTTATGAAGTCAGAAGTCAAACTAGGGAACAAAAAAAGAGAGAATTTTAAATTCCATAGACTACATCAAAGTTAGGACATATCGTTTGGAGACCAAAAGCCTGGATTTGAGTCATTGTTCTGCAAATTATTAGCCACATGATTTGGGTCGATTCATGGAAGCCCACTGGATCTTGGTTTCTTCATCTGGAAACTGGGGCCAAAATTATCTAGCTCCTAGTGGTGACTTGGGAATCTAATGAGATAATGGAATTTACAATGCTTTGAAAACTGAAAAACACCCCAGAAGTGGGTGAGGGGAATAGGAGAGTCAAGTCACACAGAGGATGATGAGTCAGAAGGACAGTGCAGAGCCAACATGTTTCTTGAGCTGTCTGCATCATTTAACGTGTCAAGACCACTGTTGGCTTAGCCCTTGGCTTAAGTCATCCTGATTAACAGGTGCCTGGCCAGCCAGGAGTTGGACTCCAAGCTGATTGGATGACTAAATGAGGAGGAGCTCCTGAACTTGGACAGTGACAGGAGACAGCTAAGGCGGCAGCCAAGAGAGAAAGCAGCCTTTCCTGTCCAGTTCAAGGACAACTGGGTTATCTATGAAACATCCTACTGTCTGTCTGCAAGAGTACACAGATCACAGTTCTTCTGGAGGTCTTACTGTTGATGAAGAGGGTGCGCCAATGAACAAGCTCATTCAAGGTGTGAATTATTTATGTTCATAACATGCAAGTTTACGCAAATCCATTAACAAAAATTACATCTGGCAACTACTTCTAAGCAATTACAATTACTGGTTTTAAGCAGTGAGCAAGATAATAAAATAGAGCAGCCATCCTCAAGCCTGTAGCGTATCCCCTTGACCTCAGCAGCTGGAAGCTGGATAAATGGTTAAGAACATGGGCCTGGAGACAGACAGACCAGTTCAAATCCTAACTCTGTAACCTGAGGCCACTTAGTCAACCTCTCTAAGTCTCAGTTTCCTCAAATGTAAAATGGGAATAATAATAGTAGCTACTTTTGAGTGAGATTTTTAAGATTAAATGAGCTGGCCTTTGCCGGACACTAAGCACAGTGTTTTCTTCAGACAAAGCAGTCCAAAAATGATATATAAGATGTTCTTCAACAGTCCCTTTGAAATTCCATCTTAGATCTATTCCCTTTCTCACTGGGATCTGGGAGATTTCTAAACTGTTAAGGGCAGGTATATCATTTAATTAAGAGTAGCGAAGGCTTTCCATCTGAGGGCTCAGATGGTAAACAATGTGCCTGCAATGCAAAAGACCTGGGTTTGATCCCTGAGTCAGGAATATCCCCTGGAGAAGGGCATGGCAACCCTTCTCCAGTATTCTTGCCTGGAGGATCCCAAGGACAGAGGAGTCGGGCGGGCTACAGTCTGTGGATTCACAAAGAGTGGGACACGGATGAAGTGACTAACACTTTCACTCATTGAGGACAGAGGGCTTTTTTCCTTGGTGCCAGAGAGTATCTTAAAAGTCCATAAGAAGTTTTTTAGGGAGACAAAGAGGACCTCAAGTTAGAAAAACTCTAGACAAGACATGGGCTCTTCACCCAGAAGGGCTCCACTTCAACCTGTTTTGGTTTTTTTATTGGAGCTCAGTTTAGGATTTTTGCTTGATGAAACAGTAGTAAAAGATTCAACCTTTTTGTTGTACAAAGAGAACATCTGAGACCCAGGGTGAAGAGACTTGTCCAAAGATAGCTTGTGAATATAAAACAGACACAGGACTGGCCTTTATATCTCCAAACCTCCAAACTTTTGTTAAATATAAATAACAATTAGTCTAAATGATTAGTTATTGGATAATTACTGTCTCCAGTGCAACTATTCCATCTTTAATCAGATCAAAGTTACATCAGTCCAATATGCTCCTTCTACTTTGAGACATGAGCTAAGAAAATATTATCTCACATCCAGGGATATAGGGAATCTCACTTAAATATTAATATGCATTATGTACCTTGTGCCTGGGATCTGCACCTTATAATCCTGTACTTTGGCTTTTATTTTCAAAATAATGCAAGAGCAAACCAAGCCAAATTAAAGGAGATAGGGAGGAAGTGAGGAGGAAGGGAAAAAAAGAAGGCATGAAATCCCAAATTAGAAGGATTCTGGGCATGTACAGTGTCTAACCCTCTGAAGCACCATTAAAGTATCACTAGCTTATCATCATGTGCATCCCCAGACCTGCAGTCATTGACTGTTTGGGGAGTTTTTTGTGTTTTTTGAGCCAGCCATGTTCTAAGCACTCTATACACATTTTCTCATTTGAATCTCTTAAGGACCCTATAAGGTAAGTATTATTCCCATTTTACATATAAGGAAAGAAGTAGAGAGAGAATTAAGTACACAGCGCAAGATGACAAGACAGAGGTATACAGTGGACTCACTCTACTCCCACATGAAAATTACACAAGTTCAGCTAATGTTCAAACAATCAAAACAAATAGATAATACAATAGTATAGGTGGTCCCATCTGTCCTTCCCATTGACTATGGACCCCAGGGAGAGCATCAAATAGACTATGTTGTTGTAGCCACATGCCCTTTGTAGCATCATTGCTATAGCATATAGAGAGTAATTATAGACATGATTTTTCATTTAACCTGACCATAAGCCAGCTATATCATTTGAGAAGCAGCAGCAGTCAGGTCCAATATTGGGGGGAAAATGACTGTGTTTTGACTTCATCAGTCTCCAACCAAGGCAAGTCCTTCAAAGAGATGGTCAAGAAAAATTTTGACCACACACAATTTTTCTGCTTACTTGGTCACTTTAGACCCTAGTTTCTTTAGACGTTATGCCTCCTTCTCTGGACCAGCTGAGAGCCTGATGGGAAGGCAGGAGAGCCAGCTTTTTGTCCTGACCATACCACCAGTCTGGAAAGCCAGTGCCTCCTCACTGTCTACCAAATGAGGGACTGGACTAAGCTGGTCACTGAGGAGCCAAATGATGAAGAAGCATGGACCTGGAATTTGGGCCTCTCTGAAGGCTGAGGGAGCTAGGTTAAGCCAAGCTGAGCTCTACAAGGGGTTTGTCCAGATCCTCAGGAGATTCTGGGCCTCACACAGCAGGCACCTACCAGCACCCCTGCCCCCTTGCCGGGAGCTCTGTGTTGTTTAGCACCTGGGCCAGCCTCTTCCTGGATCTGCTGGGAAATAAAAGGAACAGCTTCCTAGCCTGGAGGCACAGCCACAGCTGGGCTGGGAATTGGACTTTGAGGTGAGGAAACAGGCTTCGAAGCCTCTCTCCATCCAAACCAGCCCCACCTCTTCTGCCCCAGCCACCAGCCACATGATAATTCATAATCTCGATGACAGGAGAGAGGTGGGGGAGCCAAGAAAAGAAACAAGATCCTTCCCAGCCAACTGGGATCTGAGCTGTTGAATCCAGAAGTTTGTTTTATTAAAAATAAAAAGGAAAAAAAATTGACCAAGTGTGATTATAGAGTGTCTGAGATTGCACGTGGCTGGGCCGCCTGTGAAGCATGAGGACTTCTCCATCAGCCAGTGGTTTTGTCTACATCATGCCACACAACCTGCCACATTCTTTGTTTTCTTTAAATGAATTGACCCGTTTTATTTGCAACAACAAACAGACCAATTGAGTGCCAGGCAACAAAACCTTCATACTCTCCTGCAGCTTAGCAAAGTTTCTCACAAAACAGCTTCCCTGCCTTTCTGAGCTGATGAAACATACAACTTAATCACCTAAGGCCATGAGCCAAGGTGACTGCAGAGAAGACAGTCAAATACAGCAGCCTGTGTGTAATGAAGGTCCAAAGCTCTTTGGAACTCAGTGGAAAACAATGCTCTTTGGAGCCTCACCCTCTTAAGTCAATAGGTCTTCTCCCAGTGGAATTTAACTTGTAAATACTGAAAGAACCAAGAAGGAAACAATTCTAGACTGAACCATTCTGCTGCTGACACTGAACTTTGTAATGCAATACCCCCTGACTTCTAGGCCCTTTAGAGAGGGTCGCTCTGCCCCTAATCAGATGTGCTCTGCAGACCAGCCTGCTTAAGGAACCAAGCCTCTCTCTGTCTCCAAAGGCTAAGACAGGTATTCATTTGCTACCGGTGCACTTATTCTCCAGTTTTAGGAGGTAGTGTGTGTGTCTATACACATATGTGCATGTAATTAATATTGATTAATATGTTATATCTTTCTTGTACCTGTGAACTGTAATACAACCCAAAAAACTTTATCTCTTGTTGCCACTCTCTTATTCTCTTTCTTTTTCTTACCAAACTATGAATATCTCTTGCTTTTCTAAATCAAGAGAATTACAGTGGAACTTAAAGGGAAGATATTAAAGGTGCATTTCCACATTCAGCACTTGGCTCCCTGTCTCCCTGTCCCAGAGCCCAGGCAAGACCATCTTATACTTGACACTCAGTCAGTAGTTAACAATTCAATCAGAAGTGAAAGTATTAGTCGCTCAGTCGTGTTCGATTTTCTGCAACCCCAGGGACTGTAGCCCACCAGACTCCTCTGTCCGTGGGATTCTCCAGCAAGAATACTGGAGTGGATAGCCATTCCCTTCTCCAGGGAATCTTCCTGACCCAGGGATTGAACTCAGGTCTCCTGCATTACAGGCAGACTCTTTTACCATCTGAGCCTCCAGGGAAGCCCACAACCAGAAGGTTGGTTAAAAGGCTGACTAGGGCTTACCCCAATCAAAGGCAGCTTCAGGTCTTGGCTCTGCATCCTTGACTAGACTCGAACTACAGGGTCCTCTGCCACCATCTAATAAACATGATGCACACATACAGTTGTAAGCTTCACAAGGACAGGTTGGGATCCCCTTTTCCCAGGGCAGCCTGTGGGTCAAGGATACAAGGGCAAGTGCTTCATTTGGGAGATGATTCGAAGCAGCACCCATAGGGTGCTTCCTTCCCTAATCAGGGAAGTAAGATGGAAAGGAAGGCAGCCAAGGCGAGGTGTGTAAGTGAGCAACTGAGTCATATTCCCCACGGAGACCTCTGGGAGAACTTGGAGAGCATGCCTCAGTTTGCCCCCCACCAAAGGGTATCTTCTACCAACTCCCATCTGTGAATTAAAGGCTGCTCCTGCAGATATCAGAACCCCGACTGCCTTGCTTGTAGACTGAGCATGCAGCCCGAGAAAGCGTCCAGGCAGAATCACAGGTGCAAGCGGTAAGAAGCTGGTGAGCAAGCGGAATCTGAGGGTAGGAGCAAGGGCACTTACTGATACTGATAGTGGCTGATTAGCTGGACTCCCCAGTGCCTACAGCAGTGCCTGGCACATAGCTGGTGCTCAAAACAAAGTTGCACAAATGCATTTATTCTGTTGGTTTTATGAAGAAAAGTTTAAGGAGGACACTTTCTTCAAAGGACATTTTATAAGCGAAGTTCAGAGTGTAAATGAGGTTAAAGAGGAGTTGCCTGATTTAAGGACTGAAGCCCATCCCCTCCTCTCACAACACACAGACAGCTGTGAGGAGCAGCCAGCGTGCCTCAGAGTCCACAGTGAGAAGCCCGAGTTTAATTCCTCCCATTTTACTCATGAGACAGTTGAGCTGCCATGTCTCTGCTGACACCATGTGTTAGTGTTGGGAGCCAAAGACAGTCCTAGAGAGTTGGTTGATATGGGTGGGCACAACCCTGAGCATTGGCTCAGTGTCAGCAGGACCCTCCCTGGAAGCACCTGGGAAGTCCTTGCTGAGAGCTGGGATGCTCTTCCCCCAAGACTGGCAGAGGAAGAGAGAACCGTCTGTCACAGTCATGACACCTCATCAGTCTCCAAGAACACAAGTGATTAAATCTGTTGTCATTCATGTCCCATCACTTCAGAACCAAATGTTAGCAGCCAAGGGGGATGTCAGCACCTTCGGTTGTTGCCATCACCCGAATCTGCTTTCCACATCTGCCAGAAAGACTGTCATCTTGGACGTCCAGACTCTACACCCCCATGCAGAATTGGATCTTCTCATTCCTAGGAAGGTGTATGGAACAAAAAATCCTGAAGAACTTTCAAACACAAGTTCCTGCTAGAAGGCCAAGTATGAGGCCACCAAACTGGAATGAACTCACAGTTTGGACAGAGAGAAAGAGATTGAGATGTGGAAGGGAAGATTTCAGCACTGACTTCCAGGAGCTCTTGGATTTCCTGTGGCAACACTTGGATCTGCGCATGGCGCCCACTCCTCTGGCGCCCACTCAGCTAGGTCTCTTGCTGCCAGCACTGAAAACTTCCAGCTCGACTGCCTTCCTTCCAGTCTTGACGTCAGTCTGAAAACCAGGTGAGGCAGCCAAGGCTACCTACCAGTTTTATCAGTGCAAGAGGGAAATCCCTCCTCCTTAGTCTCACTGGAGCACCCTCACTGGAACTTCCCTCTGCTGACAAGAAAGAGAAAAGAAATAGTAAGGAATGGTTTAGTGTGAACCCCAGCGGAAATTAGCTCTTCATCTCCGTCTATTCTCCTAAGAGGAGAGCTCAATGGATCATTCCAACTGGGGCAACCTGCCAGACTCCTCATTTTCACTGATGAAAATTTGAGTCCCAAAGAAGGAGAAGTGACTTGCCTAAAATCTCACAGTTATTTATAGAATATCTGTGACCAAAATAGCAGGTTTTCCTAATTCCTTGTCTAGTGCCTTTTTTCTATACTAATTTTAGATAAAATCTACCATTTTTTCCTTTAGCTGTGCTTTTTCTTTTTGTTCTTTCTTTATGTCTGTTTGTTTAGTTCTGACTCTGGCATATAAACTCTCATCAGATATTTTTTGAATGAAAGATGATATGAATGAATCTCTCTTCTAAGGGAAAAACTGGGACTTTTTTTTAAAGATGATTTTTTGACCTTCAGAGATCTTCCAAATGGTACAAACATAAGCATGCTGGACAAACTACATTCTTTTCTTTAATTGAAATATTGCTGACATACATTTTGTTAGTTTCAAGTATACTACATGTTAATTTGACATTTGCATACATTATGAAATGATCACAAGTCTAACTATCTGTCCCCATTCAAATTTATTACCATATTTTTGACCATATGCTTTATTCCTTATGCATATTACATCCCTGTGGCTTTTTTATTTTATAACTAGAGGTTTGTACCTCTTAGTCCCCTTCACCTATTTCTCCCCTCCCATGTCCCTCTCCTCTGCAACACCACCCATTTTTTCACTGTATCTGAGTCTGTTTTCATTTTGTATTGTTTATTTTGTCTTTTATAGTGCACATATAAGTGATATCACTTAGTATTTGTCTTTCTCTAACTTTTTTCGCTTAGCATAATACCCTCTAGATTTATCCATGTAGTAGTGAATAGCAAGATTTTTTTCTGATGGCCAAATAACATTCCATTGTGCATGTATATATATATATGTGTATATATATATATACACATATATATGTATATATCCGGAGAAGGCAATGGCAACCCACTCCAGTACTCTTGCCTGGAAAATCCCATGGACGGAGGAGCCTGGTAGGCTGCAGTCCATGGGGTCACTAAGAGTCGGACACGACTGAGCGACTTCCCTTTCACTTTTCCCTTTCATGCATTGGAGAAGGAAATGGCAACCCACTCCAGTGTTCTTGCCTGGAGAATCCCAGGGACGGCGGACCCTGGTGGGCTGCCGTCTATGGGGTCGCACAGAGTCGGACACGACTGAAGCGACTTAGCAGCATGTATATATCCATTCATCTATTGATGAACGCTTAGGTTGCTTGCATATCTTGGCTATTGTAAATAATTCTGCTATGAACATTGACATGCATATATCTTTTTAAATTAGTGTTTTTATTTTCTTCAAGTAAATACCCAGAAGTGCAACTGCCAGATCATATGATAGTTCAGTTTTTAATTTTTTGAGGAACCTTCATACCGTTTTCCATAGTGATTGTACCAATCAACAATCCCACATGAAGTTTCTCTTTTCTCCACATCCTCACCCACACTTGTTATTTATGATCTTTTCAATGATAACCATTCTAACAGACGTAAAATGATACCTCATTGTGGTTTTGATTTGCATTTCCCTGATGATTAGTGATGCTAAGCATCTTTTCATGAATCTGTTGGCCATCTGTATCTCTTCTTTGAAATAATGTATGTTCTATTCCTCTGCCCATTTTTTAATCAGGTTGTTTGTTTTGGTATTGAGCTGCATAAGCTGTTTATATATTTTGGATATTAACCCTTTATCAGATATATCTTTTGCAAATATCTTTTCCCACTCAGTAAGCTGCCTTTTTATTTTGTTGATCATTTCCTTCACTGTGCAAAAGCTTTTTAGTTTGATGTAGTCCCATTTGCTTATTTTTGTTTTCATTTCCCTTGTCTGAGGAGACAGACCCAAAACAATATTGCTCTGACTGATATCAAAGAACAGCCTGCTTATGTTTTCTTTTAGGAATTTTATAGTTTCGGGTCTTACGTTTAAGTCTTTAATTCATTTTGAGGTTATTTTTGAATGTGGTATGAGAAACTAGTTCAGTTTGCTTCTTTTGCATGTAGCTGTCCAGTTTTCTCAGCACCACTTATTGAAGAGGTTGTATTTTCCCCTTGTTTATTTTCATCACCTTTGTTGTGAATTAACTGCCCATATAAGCATGGTTTTATTTCTGGGCTCTCTATTCTGTTCCATTGATCACTGAGTCTGTTTTTGTGCCAGTACCATTATATTTTGATTATTGTAGCTTTGTTGCATAGTTTGAAATCAGGGAGTGTGATACCTCTAGCTATGTTCTTTCTCAAGGTTGCTTTGGCAGGCAGAGTCTTTTGTGTTTCTATACAGATTTTTTAATAACTTGGCATAGTTCTGTGCAAAATATTTTTGGTGTTTTGATAAGCATTGCACTGAATCTGTAGATTTCCTTGGATGGTATGGCCACTGTAACAATATTAATTCTTCCAATCCATGAACATGATGTATCTTTCCATTTGTTTGTATGATCTTCAGTTTCTTTCATCAATATCTTACAGTTTTTAGAATATAAGTCTTTTACCTTTTTGGTTAGGTTTATTCCTAGGTGGTTTGTTCTTTTTGGTGCAATTGTAAATGGGATTTTAAAAAATTTCTCTTCCAGATAATTCACGATTAGTGTATAGAAATGCAATACATTATTCTCTAATAATTTCTGTACAAAATTTTTCCATCCTGCAAAACTGAATTAATTTATTTGTTCTAAACAAACTGCATCTTTGATAGAAGGTGATGTTACTGGAATGAGGGTGATGCAGTTCAGAGTTCAGAATTAAAAGGAGTGATGGAGAGTAAGCATTATTTGGCAGCAATACCACTGCAGCAGCACCTCCTCAGAGGGTTCTTAGACCCCTCTTCAAGGCCTAAGACAGGGAGAAAGTCATCAAAAACTTTCTTCTTGGCAAGGCTGAAATTATTTCCAGTTCTAAAATTCTTCAATTCAGTACACACATTGACTAAAAGTCAGGATCTCTCTGCTACTGTCTATGATCATGTCTACAACCTCAAAACACTTAGCTTGATAAGATGATTTGGCGAAAAAAGAGGTTGTTTTGATCCAAAACAGCTACAGTGGTTTCCACCTAAGAGAGGAATCTCTAGACTTAAGCCTACATTTGTTGCAGCCTAAACTTGTCTTTCTTTGGCTTTATCTACTTACCATTAGCACTAGAGCACTGTAAAGCAAGCAGTAGCTTTTATTTTTGTTGATTTAAAGTTTTCTATTTACTAGTCATTCTTTTCTTTTCAATAAAACAGGCAAACTGTAAACACAATTTTTTTCAGGTAGCACAGATGCTAACAAAGAAGAAAATAAAAATAACTGTCAACATTTTTATGAACATTCTTCCTTTCACTTCTCTGAATCTGTCACCCAACATTTTAACTTCATCCTGCTGCTTCCAGTTCCCTAGAACTAGCTTTCTTTGAATCCACTGGGCTGAGCCCCTTATCTTACCTCACATGATTTTTACAACGTCCCCACAATGTGGCAATTATTATCCCCATTTTACAGGTTGGAAACTGAGGCTCAGAGAGTTTGTGCCTTGCCCAAGAGCACACAGTTAACAAGTAACAGAGCTAGGTTTCAACTCTAGGTTTACCTTATTTCAAAGAACAAGTCTAAAAAATACATAGCAACCATTTTTTTTTTACCTTTACTATGTGCCAGACACTGTGCTAAGTGTACTTACATACATTATCTTGGAAGAGCAAATTGATAAAGTAGGTTTTATTCTATTGTTAGGAAAACTAAGGCATAGAGGGGATAAGTGACTTGCCCAGAACCATACAGCTGATAATAAGCAGAGCCAAAAAGCAGATTCAGTATTTTTGACTCCTAAATCCATGCTCTTAACCAGGAAAATATATGTATGTTACCCTCCATTCCACTTGTCTAGACAGATTTATGTATATGTGGAGTCATAGTCCACACACTGTTCTGTAACTTGCTTGTTTTTCTCAAAGGTAAAGAGTTTTCAGTCCTTGTCTTTAAACTTGTTATGATTCAATCCTACTCCCGTAAGTCAGTGGTTTGCCCTAGTCCCACCTGGTGGCCCCAATACTCTATCATAGCCCACACCCTGACCACTCATTTCAACTGTCCTGCCCTCTCTCATATCTTAGCTCCTCACATTGGTATCAACTACAGGTGGTCATCTTACACCTATCCCTCAAATCGGATACTGTATAGAGACCCACTGACCAGACTGCAGGTTTCAAACAAGCTCTCATCCCCATGATCTGGCCACTTCTGTCCATTCTGGTGAGCCATCCCACCCCACCCATCCTCCTACCCAACCCTCAACACAAGCCTTTTCACCTTCCCTAGTCTGACTCTGGCTTCATAAACTAGTCAGCAACAGAGATTCCAAATTCCCTGTAGTTTAAAAGTAACATCCAATGTTACAACTTGAATAGGAGATGAGAGTTTTTGGTCAATATGCACAGACCACACTACCCTGAGGTTGAATTACACCATCACTCTGCTTGAGCTCCTCTCACTGTGTGGCCTCGAGTAAGTCACTTCAGCTCTCTTGTCATCAGTTTCTTTATCTGTCACATAACAGGTAGAAATAGATGGTCCCAGTTCCCTGCAAAGTCTGCAGTTCTATTAGCTCAAAATTAAGGAACTGACAAGCCGGGTAGGTATGATTCCCATTAGTGTTTTTGTCAAATCATCAACCAAACTAATGAGGCTTTTTATACAGTCCAACTTCCCAGTTCACTCTGGGGAAGAAAGGGAGGAACGGGGGCAATTGGACATTTCAGGACAGTGCTGGGAACCAAACATAAAGTTGATGGTAGTGTGCTGGTCTCAGTGAGAGGAAATCGGTGGGGGGATCCTTGCATAAATAGGGTGCACTTTGGAATGAGCAAGCACTTTCAGTGAGTAAAAAATGTTATCTGACTGAAGCCAAGATGAAATCTACTTAAAAAAAAAATTTTTTTTTTTAAAGTTTGGCTCAATCTCTTGTTTTTCTCTCTTCTTTATGTAATCTTGTGGGATGCGACGTCAGAATGTCATAAATCATTCATGGTGCTCCAGGGGGAAAAAAAAATCACTTGTGCAAAACAGTCACAATTTGAAATGTGAGAAGTTTTTTGCATAAAACCCAAAGAAAAACGTAATTTGTATGGTTCACAGCCCTTGATGATCGCTAATTCCCACAGTCACTATGCGGCTTGGTCATTTGTTTTGGGTTTTTTTGCTTCATTTTAAATGAAGACTGAGTTAAAGACATAACCTGTCACAACTGTACTGCATTTTTCCAGGAGGCTTAGAAAAGATGCTATAGTAATGGCATTTGTGGGGACAATTGAAGCTGGCAGATTTTATCTCCTGTTTGAAGAAACCAAGAAAGCCCGCTCCTTGCCCAAAAATCTTTTTCAATATGTCCATCACTGCTGTCCCAAATTACTGACTTAATTAAATTCCTTTCCTAAAATATACATTTCCCCTAAATCCACATGCATAGATACAAGTAGCCCCCCAGAAGAGGTAACCCATAAAGCTAACTCTCAAATATTATTGCCTTGAATAAATTGGTTTAGCTTTATAATTTCAAATGTGGCAGCTATCTGTTATGAGATTTCTAATAAACAAGCAAATAATGGGGTTCTTTAAAACCTCTTTCATATCCATTAACTCACTCAAGCTTCACAGAAGTAGCAAAGACTTATGTGCTCATTCATTAATTCATTTCTACAGCAAACATTACTGACCATCAAGCACTATATATAAGGGAGGCTAAAGATACAGACAAGATAACACTGCTTGCGTGCACTCACAGTGTATGGGGTGACAGACAGGTAAAAATCATTACAGAGAGACAAGTTACAGTGACTACAACTCCCCAGAGTGAAATGCTGTGCCCTGAGTCAAAAAGCCAGAAAGCTCTGGAGCAGAGATTTCTTCATAGGTCCCCCAAGTCTAAGCTCAGAACACTCTCAAAGAAATCCATTAGCTTCTTGTCAGTTGACACATTTTGATGGGGAAAAGTGAGGGACAGAAAGCTCCCAGACTGAGATCCTTTCTCTTAGAAGAATAATCTGGGTTAATTATCTTAGGAACCAATGAGCAACCAGCAGAACTGAGAGACAATTCTCAGCAGAACAACTGAGGGAAGCACTCCCAGAGGTCAATTTTACAATTTCTTCCTGTTAGTCCACAGAAGATGTCCAGTCTGGCGCAGTGCCTGGCATTGGGTTAGTCCTTAAAAACTGTCTCTTTACTCTTTGTCCAATTGAATTCAAATTAGTCATGTGACCACTTGTGGCTACATTACCAAATGACAGACGCTCGACCCAAAAACTTTTGAGATCTCAGTGACATTGCCTTGAACTCCCAGTTCCTCAGCATGAGAAAGCCTTAAACCATCCTCAAGATCTTGGCTGTTTCCTGAAGCTGAGAATCTTATTGTTTGATTCACTGCTACCATTCTACTCCCATGTCCCAAGGCACAGTCTTTTCCCCATTTTCCAAGAGAAAACTGTACAAATCATTTACTAGCTTCCAAGAATTGAGTAGACATCATATAATTATATCATGCACAACCCAGCACAGCTGCTTCACTATCTTGCTGGTTCTACTACCCCTTCTCTGTCTCTGTTTCATATGTCCTACTCCCTTTCCAGAGCAACAAATATGCCCTTCCTCTTTGTTCAGGCAGTTATACTATATATCCAGTTTCTATTGTAAGAGGACTTGTCAAGGTTTTTTTTTTTTTTTTTCCTTACCAAGGTGAATCTCTTCTTAGAAAGTATTCTCAGACTAACTAAGATAATAAGAATTTTCTGCCTTTATGCCACCCAAGGCTGAAATCAAAACAGTAGACCACTGCCCTTTATTTTCAGTGTCTCCTGTGGTCACATGTTGAAAAGTAGCAGAGAGTTCCTATCATAATATCTCAATGCAAATGTAAGGATTGATTTCACCTCATCCAATGCCTTACATATCCACCCAGCTTTGATTCTCTGGTACCACATGCTTTCTCTACCTGAGTGTGCTGTGATGGTTTCTGGGTCTGTGCAATAAGCAACAGAAAGAAAAATCATTAAACACCTACTGTATACAAAACACTCTTCTGGGGACTGGGAGGAATAAAGAATCATGACTCTGTTCCTGTCCTCTAGAAACTCAAAAGCTAATCTCTGGCATAAACGTACTATGAAATCTTAGGGAAATGACAGTGTCCAAGCTTCAGTTTCCTTATCTATAAAATCATGGTGTCCTAAACATTTATCTCATAGGGTCACTGCAAAGAGTAAATGAAATAAAGGGAAAAAAGGCAGGACAAGTAACATTCTCAGCTTGGCACATGGCTAACAATAATAATAAATGGAGGGAAAAAATAAAACGCAATACTGATTGTTGAATGAAACAGGAAAACATACACAATATAAGGCAGACTTGGATACCTTTTATTGGAGTGACACAAACTACTAGGGTGGTACATGGGAGAGAAAGTTTCACTCTAGTTCAGTGGATTGAGAAAGACTAGTCAGAGCAGATAGAAGTTGAGGGAGGCATGAAAAATGAGTAGAATTTGGACAAATGGTCTTGGGAAGTTCCCACAAGGAGTTGGCAATCAGTGTTGAAAAGTTGTATATTTCTGGCAGTGTTTCAGTCTTGAAGGTAATGATCTTGGTTCCTACTGAAGCAGTATTGCTATATTCAGAAATGATTTGGTTGGTAGAACTCTTCAAAGTTTTATGGCTGAAATTGTACCTGATGCCTATGCAGTCTGTGGGTGACACAGAAGTATAAGCCTAGACATTACACTGCCTGAGGAAACATTTAGACTAATATTCAGTAGATGTCTCAACTGTGTGGGTATAACATCCCTGTGCCAAATTCCTCTAATTATCAGTTCCCACAGCTTCAGTTAAAGGAGGTTCATTGCCAATACAATTTTGACCACAATTAACATGTTGAAAAGAACCAGAGGAGGGGAAATATACCAGGTTTATGAAAGATCATGGTAAGAAGGACAAAGCTTCCAAAAAGTATAATCTTAAAATGAATCTTAATTTTATTACTAGCTTGACACTAGGTAAGCCACTCATTCTCTTTCAACTTCAGAGTACCTCTCACACTCCTTATAGCACTAATATCCTTAAACCTTTGATTCAAAATATAACAGAAATCAAGTATCACATTGCAGAGAAAATCAATTGAAATTGAACATGTAAAACTGTTTTGTAATTTTTCAACTATAACATAAAGAGATTTTTATTACTGCTATAGCAATCACCCAATTTCAGTTCAACAAGCAGCACACCAATCCCCAGGAATACAAAAGATGAATAATCCCACCCTGCACTTGGAATGCATTGGAAGCCTTGTATCCAGACATGGACACTACAGTTTAATAGAGATACCAGTACTGAATACCCTATGGTTTGGGGAGAAGCTGGAGCTATTGCTGGGTCAGAAGCTGTCATCTAATTGAAAATTCCTATCAGAGCTATGTGGGAGGGACTAAAATTCTTTTAAATTACTTAGGGAAGAACAAATATCCACAGGTAGAAGTTCCACAGAAGTGAATTTCAGCTTTGTGTAAGGAAGAACATCCCAATAGTTAGAGTTGCCCCACTGGAAAAGTTAGTGAGTCCCCAGTACCAGAAGCATGTCAGAAGGATCTGGAGAACTAATTCTCAGAGTTGCTGTAGGAGACATTTCCACAGGGTCAGCCCAGACGATGTATAAATCTCCTCCCAGTTCTGAATCCCAAAGTCCCACAATATATAGGAATATTTATCATGGTTCATTCATTTACCCGATAAATATTTAGTGACTGGTTCTGACTTTGGGACCAGCATGGCTGGGTTTAAATCTCAACTCTGCCACTTCCTAGCTATGAGACTTTGGGGAGGTTAGCTTTGCTGTATTTTAGTTTCCTCATCTATAAGATGGGAACAGTAATAATTTCTGCTCATAGAGTTTGCTGTGAAGATGAAAGGAGATGATTTGTGTAAAGCACTTTTGAACAGTGTCTGACACATAATATACAGTCAATCAATAGCAAACATTGTTAACCATAGTAGTATATGTTAGGCATTGAGCTAGACACTAAATCACTAGGGTTAGGAAAACAACATGAATCCTACCTTTCTTGAGTGTAATGTCATCCAGTAGGGTATAAAAGATATTAGACAAAAAGTCAAAAAATACAAGTACAGTTTCAAACTATGACAATTGCTATGAAGGAAAAAAATAAAGAGGATGCTATGACAGCACACAAGAGAGGAGATGGGGACTCATTTAGACTGGGAGGTGCAGGGAAGGGTTCTTTGAGAACTTGTTATAATAGAGACATATCCAAACACCAGTAATTTAAAGGGGTGCCAAGTGCCTGGCCTTATTTTAAGTCAGCTAAGAAAGCAAACCAGCTATATGCTAGGGTATGAAGTCACTTGTCTGTCTGGGTCCCAATTTGTGTATCAAGCTTCACCTTAGTGTAAACAGGTTCTCTTTGCTTTGGCTATTAGTTCCCATTTGATTTTCCTCTGGATCTATAAATTCATCAGTCTATCCATCCATCATACATACATCTATTCATCCATCTCTATCGAAGGATTCAAAGATATGTAGATTCCAATCCTAAGGAGTTCCTGTAAGGGAGCCTGAAAAGTGAAAGTGAAACTCGCATAGTCGTGTCTGACTCTTTGCTACCCCCATGGACTGTATAGTCCATGGAATTCTCCAGGCCAGAATACTGGAGTGGGTAGCCTTTCCCTTCTCCAAGGGATCTTCCCAACCCAGGGATCAAACCCAGGTCTCCTGCATTGTGGCCAGATTCTTTACCAGCTGAGCCACAAGAGAGCCTGATATGTACACAAATTCCTGTAAGTGAAGATACATCAGGGAGATGGAGGGAAATGTTATGGAAATTTAAAAAACTAGAAATTCAGCACAGATGAGGGAATAAAGGAAGAATTGTTTGGGAAAAAGTGGTATGTTGAAAGCAAAAGTGAAAGTCACTCAGTCGTGTCCAACTCTTTGCAACCCCATGGACTATACAGTCCATGGAATTCTCTAGACCAGAATACTGGAGTGGGTAGCCTTTCCCTTCTCCAGGGGATCTTCCCAACCTAGGGATCGGACCTAGTCTCCCAAATTGCAGGCGGATTCTTTACCAGCTGAGCCACTGTTGAAGCATGCCAAAAAATTCTAAGCAAAGTGAATTTAAAGTAATCAAATCTTATTCAGCATTTGGGTTCTAAAATCAGTGCATAAAGCATGGTTAGATGCAAAAAATCACAACTAGATGATAGTCAACATTCCTTGAAAATCCCTTCAGCAGGAACCATTCTGGAAAATGACATACCATCGCTCAAGAAATCCAGTAGAGCCAGTGTTTCCTCTAGTGTTGAAGTCATTTGCTGTTGGCTTCGGTTGAACATCTGATGAATCTGTGAGCTTCCTTTAAAGTGCTATGTTGGAAAATTAGCAAGGAAACACAAACTTTAAATGATAAAATAGATCAGTTAGACCTAATTGATATCTATAGGACATTTCACCCCAGAACAATGAATTTCACCTTTTTTCTCAAGTGCATATGGAACATTCTCCAGGACAGATCACATCCTGGGCCATAAATCAAGCCTTGGTAAATTCAAAAAAATTGAAATCATTTCAAGCCTTTTTTCTGATCACAGTACAGTAAGATTAGATGTCAACTACAGGAAAAAAAAAAAAAACTATTAAAAATGCAAGCATATGGAGGCTAAACAACACGCTTCTGAATAACCAACAAATCACAGAATGAAATCAAAAAAGAGATCAAAATATGCATAGAAATGAATGAAAATGAAAACACAACAACCCCAAACCTATGAGATTCAGTAAAAACACTGCTAAGGGGAAGGTTCATAGCAATACAAGCTTACCTCAAGAAACAAGAGAAAAATCAAATAAATAACCTAACTCTACACCTAAAGCAGCTAGCAAAAGAAGAAATGAAGAACCCCAGGGTTAGTAGAAGGAAAGAAATCATAAAAATTAGGGCAGAAATAAATGAAAAAGAAACAAAGGAGACCATAGCGTAAATCAACAAATCTAAAAACTGGTTCTTTGAGAAGATAAATAAAATTGACAAACCATTAGCCAGACTCATCAAGAAAAAAAGGGAGAAGAATCAAATCAACAAATTAGAAATGAAAACGGAGAAATCACAACAGACAACACAGAAATACAAAGGATCATAAGAGACTATTATCAGCAACTACATGCTAATAAAATGGACAACTTGGAAGAAATGGACAATTTCTTAGAAAAGTATAACTTTCCAAAACTGAACCAGGAAGAAATAGAAAATCTTAACAGATCCATCACAAGCATGGAAATAGAAACTGTAATCAGAAATCGTCCAACAAACAAAAGCCCAGGACTAGATGGCTTCACACCTGAATTCTACCAAAAATTTAGAGAAGAGCTAACACCTATCCTACTCAAACTCTTCCAGAAAATTGCAGAGGAAGGTAAACTTCCAAACTCATTCTATGAGGCCACCATCACCCTAATACCAAAACCAGACAAAGATGCCACAAAAAAAGAAAACTATAGGCCAATATCACTGATGAACATAGATGCAAGAATCCTTAACTAAATTCTAGCAAACAGAATTCAACAACATATTAAAAAGATCATACATCATGACCAAGTGGTCTTTATCCCTGGGATGCAAGGATTCTTCAATATCCACAAATCAATCAATGTAATACACCACATAAACAAATTTAAAAATAAAAACCATATGATTATCTCAATAGATGCAGAGAAAGCCTTGGAGACAAAATTCAACATCCATTTATGATAAAAAAAAAAAAGAAAGAAACCTGCAGAAAGCAAGCATAGAAGGAACATACCTCAACATCATAAAAGCCATATATGATAAACCCACAGCAAACATTATCCTCAATGGTGAAAAATTGAAAGCATTTCCCCTGAAGTCAGGAGCAAGACAGGGGTGCACACTCTCACCACTACTATTCAACATAGTTTTGGAAGTTTTAGCCACAGCAATCAGGGAAGAAAAGGAAGTAAAAGGAATCCAGATTGGAAAAGAAGAAGTAAAACTCTCACTGTTTCCAGATGACATGATCCTCTACATAGAAAACCCTAAAGACTCCACCAGAAAATTACTAGAGCTAATCAATGAATATAGTAAAGTTGCAGGATATAAAATTAACACACAGAAATCCCTTGCATTCCTATACACTAACAATGAGAAAACAGAAAGAGAAATTAAGGAAACAATTCCATTCACCATTGCAATGAAAAGAATAAAATACCTAGGAATAAATCTACCTAAGGAAACAAAAGACCTATATATAGAAAACTATAAAACACTGATGAAAGAAATCAAAGATGACACAAATAGATGGAGAAATGTACCATTTTCATGGACGGGAAGAATCAATATAGTGAAAATGAGTATACTACCCAAAGCAATCTATAGATTCAATGCAATCCCTATCAAGCTACCAATGGTATTTTTCAGAGACTAGAACAAATAATTTCACAATTTCTATTAAATACAAAAAACCTCAAATAACCAAAGCAATCTTGAGAAAGAAGAATGGAACTGGAGGAATCAACCTGCCTGACTTCAGACTATACTACAAAGCTACAGTCATCAAGACAGTATGGTAGTGGCACAAAGACAGAAATATAGATCAAAGGAACAAAATAGAAAGCCCAGAGATAAATCCATGTGCCTACGGACACCTTATCTTTGACAAAGGAGGCAAGAATATACAATGAAGAAAAGACAATCTCTTTAACAAGTGGTGCTGGGAAAACTGGTCAACCACTTGTAAAAGAATGAAACTAGAACACTTTCTAACACCATACACAAAAAAAAACTCAAAATGGATTAAAGATCTAAATGTAAGACCAGAAACTATAAAACTCCTAGAGGAAAACATAGGCAAAACACTCTCTGACATAGATCACAGCAGGATCCTCTGTGACCCACCTCCCAGAGCAATGGAACTAAAAGCAAAAATAAACAAATGGGACCCAATTAAAATTAAAAGCTTTTGCACAATGAAGGAAACTATAAGCAAGGCGAAAAGACAGCCTTCAGAATGGAAGAAAATAACAGCAAATGAAGCAACTGACAAAGAATTAATCTCAAAAATATAAAAGCAGCTCCTGCAGCTCAATTCCAGAAAAATAAATGACCCAATCAAAAAATGGGCCAAAGAACTAAACAGACGTTTTTCCAAAGAAGACATACAGATGGCTAACAAACACATGAAAAGATGCTCAACATCATTCATTATCAGAGAAATGCAAATCAAAACCACAACGAGGTACCATCTCACGCCTGTCAGAATGGCTGCTATCAAAAAGTCTACAAACAATAAATGCTGGAGAGGGTGTGGAGAAAAAAGAACCCTCTTACACTGTTGGTGGGAATGCAAACTAGTACAGCCACTATGGAGAACAATGTGGAGATTCCTTAAAAAACTGGAAATAGAACTGCCATATGACCCAGCAATCCCACTGCTGGGCATACACATGGAGGAAACCAGAATTGAAAGAGACATGTGTACCCCAATGTTCATCGCAGCACTGTTTACAATAGCTGGGACATGGAAGCAACCTAGATGTCCATTGGCAGATGAATGGATAAGAAAGCTGTGGTACATATACACAATGGAATATTACTCAGCTATTAAAAAGAATGCATTTGAATCAGTTCTAATGAGGTGGATGAAACTGGAGCCTGTTATACAGATTGAAGTAAGTCAGAAAGAAAAACACCAATACAGTATATTAACACATATATATGGAATTTAGAAAGATGGTAATGATGACCCTATATGTGAGACAGCAAAAGAGACACAGATGAAAAGAACAGACTTTTGGACTCTGTGGGAGAAGGCCAGGGTGGAATGATTTGAGAGAATAGCATTGAAACATGTATATTATCATATGTGAAATAGATCACCAGTCTGGGTTTGATGCAGGAGACAGGGTGCTCAGGGCTGGTGCACTGGGATGACCCTGAGGGATGGGATGGGGAGGGAGGTGGGAAGATGGTTCAGGATGGGGAACACATGTATACCCATGGCTGATTCATGTCAATGTATGGCAAAAACCAGTACAATATTGTAAAGTAATTAGTCTCCAATTAAAATTAATTAATTAATTAAAAAAATAAAGTGCTATATTGGATGAAAAATATGAAATCTTACATATGAATTCTTAAATCACATGGTGTGAGATTCACAGGAGAGGCGAGAAGCAGTCACTGCCACACCTCCCGCATCCTCCAGGATGGAGCTCACCACTTCATGTGTGGAAAGGGCCAGAGCTGCCCCAAGAGCTTACCTATTAGTTAACTCTTACTTTCTGCCTCTCTCTACCAATTAGCCTTATTTTTTTGCCAAATAAATAGTTAAATTTGCATGCATTATGTAGAAATGATGTATATCCAATGTAACATGATCAAAGACCTGAGGTCAGCAAAGAGTTATGCTTTCAGGAAATAGTTTACTTACACAATATAGCTGAAATTTGAGGGTCTGTATTAGTTTCCTAGGGCTGCCATAAAAAACTACCACAAACTAAGTGTCTTAGAACAACAGAAATTTATTCTTTCATAGTTCTGGAAGTCTGGAATCCAGGTGTCAGCAGGACCATATACTCTCTGGAGGCTCTAGGGCTTTGCCTCTTTCAGCTTCTGGTAGCTCCACATTCATTGACTTCTGGTGGTGAAGTCCCCATATCTTTGCCTCTGTCTTCCTGTGGCCATCTTCCCTGTGTCTCAATCTTCTCTCTTCCTTGCCTTAAAAAGACACTGGGTTCAGGGCTCACTCTAAATCCAGGATAATCTCACCTTGAAATCCTTAACTTAATTAACGTCTTCAAAGACCTCATTTTCAGATAAGATCACATGCATAGGTACCTGGGGCTAGAATTTGGACATATCTTTGGGGAGCCACCATCTAAACCACTAAAAGATTTAAGAAAGAGAGTAATAAATGTAGATTGAAGCTCTATTTTGACCAGCTTTGAAAGCCAATTTCAAATGTCTTTGAGGGTTCTTTGCAGAGTTGTAATGCTAGCAACCTTGACTTCAACAACTGTTCAAACACCTATACTATAGGGTCCCCTCCTCTGCCTCACCATCACTATCTGACACCCTGAAACCCTCCTTCCCTTACTTTAATTACTCATTGGGATCACTGCAGTTCACAAAGCATTGACATACTTCAGTGTCTGCTTTTCCACGTCCTAATTAAAACTCCCATCCCATATCCCATCCTCTACGTGTGGTGGTGTGGTTTAGTCGCTAAGTTATGTCCGACTCTTAGGACCCCATGAACTGTAGCCTGCCAGTCTCCTCTAGTGGTGGTTAATCAACTGAAATAATCTTCATTAAGGAAAGCACTGGCTCATCAACATTATTTAAAAACCTATATGCAGACTTCCCTGGTGGTCCACTGGTTAAGAATTCATCTGCCAATGCAGGGAACACAGGTTCAATCCCTACTCCAGGAAGATTCCACATGCCACAGGGCAACTAAGCCCTAGAGCCACAACTACTGAAGCCAGCATACTCTAGAGCCTGCTTTCTGCAACCAGAGAAGCCACCAAAATAAGAAGCCCATGCACCGCAACTACAGAGTAGCCCTGACTCACCGAAACTAGACAAAGCCCACATGCAACAACAAAGACCCAGCACACCCCAAAACTACAAAAAATTTCAAAATAAATTAATTAAAAAAATTTTTTTAAACCCTATATGCATCGCCCAAAAAGTGTGATACCAGATCCCTCTAGGGAGATGCAGCTGCTACCAGAGACACCACCTGAAACTGATGGGAAGGGGAAAATGCCCTGGCTAGCCCCTTCTTCTTGCCCCCAGATCTCTCACCATTGGCCAAACCCAGCTAGAAGCTAGCTGCCACAGGAGCCTGGAAACAACAGCTTGCAGAAATCAGTTCCTGAGACGTAGAACGGTGGAGGGAGGAAAAGGCATGGATCTGGGGACACACAGGCCCGGGCCCAACACATATTATTATCCCCATTTTATGGAGCAGGTCATAGAACTTAGCAAAAGTTATTAGTTGCCCAGAGTCACATAGCTAGTAAGTATTAGTATGGATTTTGAGTCCAAGTCTATCTGAATCCAAAAGTTCTTGCCATGGTCTGATCTGACCATCATGGACATTTCAGTTGTTTTGTCCAATTGCCTACCTCGGGAAGCAGATCAGGGGCTTCCCTGGTAGCTCAGCTGGTAAAGAATCCGCCTGCAATGAGGGAGACCCCAGTTCAATTCCTGGGTTGGGAAGATCCCCTGGAGAAGGGATAGGCTACCCACTCCAGTATTCTTGGGCTTCCCTGGTGGTTCAGAAGGTAAAGAATCCACCTGCAGTGTGGGAGACCTGGGTTTGATCCCTGGATTGGAAATATCCCCTGGAGGAGGGCATGGCAACCCGCTCTAGTATATTTGTCTGGAGAATCCCCATGGACAGAGGAGCCTACTGGGCTACAGTCCATGGGGTTACACAGAGTTGTATATGACTGAGCAACTCAGTGCAGAAGCAGCTTGGGGTTCTGAGAGGCTGTTTTAAGAGGACTTTCTCTGGATTTGAGATTTGGATTTTTTGAAGGACACAGAAATGTACTGCTTCATTTCTCACTTCATGGAAGGACTTGCCATGCCCGCTGCTGTGAGTGCTATCAGCTCAAGCAGGACTGTCTCAGCTACAGAGAGCCACCTTGTCCAAAGTTGTGCCCTTCCCTGGCAGCCCATGTCCAATAACTGATAAAGGCTGGGTTTTTGGACGCACTTCAGCAGAACAACACAAATGAACATCGGAGTTCTACCTTTCCCACTGCCCAATCCCGAGGTGTTGGTCCATCTCCTTTCCACGGGCGTTGGTCCCTAACACCAACCCTGTCTCTGTACCAGCTTTTAGAGAACTCAACCTATGAGGACTTCTGTTGTTATTGTTCTCACCTTGGCCCATAACCCTTCAATCTACACATACTAGCTGATGGTGCAGGAACATCCATTATAGTGGAAGCAATAGGGGTAATGTCACCTACTTTCCTCTAAGACTGTCTACAGGCTTCTAAATCTGCCCTCACTGAGATTGTTCTGATTAAGACTGACAAGCAACTGAGACAACTCTCAGATGGGGAGGCACTTGGTCATTTTCTTCATGTTCATCCTTTGATGGTCCTCCCAGAATGAATCACCAGGAAAGCATTTGATCAGAACTTCTGTGGAAGCACAACCTCCAGCTCTTTAACCTCACGGTTTGTTTCTTATGCAGAGGGTAGGAAATGCCTTCAGAACCCCTTACTGTCTTGATGGCAGGGACTGAAACCCACTCTAGCATCCCTTAGCACTTCTGCATGTTAGGGTCTGCCTGGAAGTTGCCAAGATTGGACTCTGCCTTTCTGCAAAATGCTTGAAGCTGTGCTTAAACTCATTGGTTTCTGACTGCCAGCCCTCTCAGCCATGACAAAGGGAATTCTAGAAGACATCAAATCTGCCTCTCTGACCTTGAAGAAGGACCCCTCTCTCCAACACACCCATGTTTTTCCTTTAAAATGAAAGAAATTTCCTTTTTTCTTGGCTCTCCAATCAGATGGCAGTGAGCTGCAGAAGCTCTGTAGGACTCCAGCTAACCTCCCACACACACAGTTTTCTTTCTTCCTGCCCTTACCCTTCTTAGGTGTCAGTACAGCACCTATTATTCATGGCTTCATTGACATTTCTTCTCAATCCCCAAAGCTGGTGGTGACTCATCCTCTCCTGTCACTGAAGGGCATCACTGGGCTGTGTACAATGCACCACATGAAATCCATGCTACCTCTTCTCTGATGCCTTTCAACAGAGGCACCCTGGAAACTTTTTAATTTGATGACCTAAAGAAAAACACAAAGATTTCCAATTTTATAGCCTGTAGGCTTAAATTAAGCCACCTTCCTGGGTCATGCAGGAACCCAAGGACTCAGGACTCGCCTTGGGGGAGGAGAGTCCCCAGGTTAGTTTAGCAAGGGTCTAAAATGTCCATAACCTTTGCTTGGAGGATGTGTCTGAACACATCCACCCACCCTCAAAATGCTCTTAGCATGGAAGAGGAATGATACTTCAATGAAAGCCTTTCCGCAGACAATGTCTTTGGATTTTCCATAGGATATGTTTTTCCTAAAAAGAACTGAGAACTTACTGGGCTAAATGGGACTGAGGAGGCTTACTCCCAGAGAAAATTTGTGTCTCCACAGCACTAATAACATCATATAGGATGGCGACTTCCTAGGAGGTTGCATCCATCTCCCTAACCTTATTAGCCTCTTGACCATTCGGTAGGATAGATTCTCCTCATTCCCAAACTTGCAGCCTGAAACATAGTGATATGTGGATAAGAGAAGGGGGTCTCTGGTAATGGGATTTAGTAGAGAGAATGACAGTGACCCTTTTAGTAGAATCACATGCAGTATAAAAAGAGGAAGTTCATCCTGTGGGGCAAAGGTTTGCAGTCTTGCAAATGTAGTGCGTTGATGGCAGGCAACAGTTATGGCATTTGCTCTCCCTCTCCCCATCCTCTATCTCCCATCTCTGTATCTTCCAAGCCACAAACACAACCCCATCCAACAGCAAAATCAGAAAGCAGTCACTCACAACCCACACTTGAGATCAAACCAAGGAAGAGATATAACTTTGGGGCTAAAGCCAGGACACAAATGTGTGACCTCTAGACTATGCATAGTTCTCAGATGTGTTGGTTTAGTCCATGCAGTATCTTTCTTTAAAATTTAAATGTACATATAAAATTGTGAAGTTCCACATAAAAATATAGTTTTCTGATTTCTCTTGAAAAATAAAACCATCTTACCACATCATGCTAGAATTGCTGATGGCCACTACCAGCTAGAGCTGGTTAACCGACCCCAGCCACTTTACAAGAAACCCTCACTCTCCAATTTGCTTCTCTTACACAGGGCCTGTTTCACCTTTCTATATGGCCCCTACAGGCAACCAAGTCTGAGTCTCTTGGGTTAAGGCAGGTAACAGAGAGGAAAGAGAGAAGGTCAAATAAGAAGAGGTACTATTTGTACAATATATATATCCATGATGTATGTATGTTAAAATGCTTTGGGATACACATAACAAAATATCTGACTAAAAGTTGCTTGAACAGTAAGGACTTTTAATGCTTCAACAGGAATTGGCAAATTGTCAGATGCAGGGTTACATCAGTTGCTCAACAATTTCAAGATTTTAAGGCTCTAGGTCAGCTTCTCTGAAGTGTTCGTTGCTCTCTCCTCATGGTGACAAGACAGTTGCCACAGCTCCAAATACCGTATCCTCACTCAATGACAGAGAAAAGAAAGAAAAGAGAGACTAGAGTTTCTCCTCTCTGTTTCTCATCAAAGACAAAACTCTTTCCAGAAGATTCAGAAGACTTTGCCACAGGTCTCATTGGTGGGAGCAAGGCCACATGACCACTGCTAAGCCAATTGTTAGCAAATGAGAATGGGATCATCATGTTTGAATGAGCCCAAACATGGTTCATCCCTGGATCTAGTAGAGGGGTCCGCTTTGTATATTGCTACCCACCCAGTTCTGCTAAAAAGAAGGGAAGAATGTAGATGTTTGTAAAACCTACCACCTGTGAAAGATGTGGCCATACAGGACATCCCAAGATTCTACTAAGATGGCTCCCTGTCATCTGGGATGCTGGGAAAGACCTAAAATATGGCTGAGTAGAATCAGCCCCTGCGGCATCTGTAGGAGTTGTAAGATAAGGATGGAATACAAAGTGAAGGACCATTTGCCCCTTCTTATGGACTCCATTTTGCCTAGCTGACAGTAAGATCGTCTTGTTATGGGGGGAATTCTATCACCCCTTTCCACAGTTAGGGGCCTGGCATTTTTGTTTCAGATATTCATCTGGCCATTGGGAGGGTTGATTCCCATCCTGACCTCATCCCAGAATTTGCTCTCCAGGTTTTCTTTCCCCTAAGGGTGTGTAAAACAGCATTGCCCTTGGGAGCAGGCCTGGGACTCAGTCCTGCAGCTGGAAGGACAGCTCATCTGGCTAAAGCTCTTTCCCAAAGGAACCGATGATGTGGCTTCTGGAATTAGAGCCTCAGGTCATAAATCAGGGCTTGTTGCCTGGTCCCTTGTCGCTTCTTCCTTGGCTCACACAGTCCCAGACATCCTCAGAGTCACAGGCTCTGGGAAATGGTTAGCAAGTAAAACTTTAGCTCCTGGTCTATGTACCCTCTCCACTTATAACCCACTCTGCTAAACTGGAAGGACTGAGTAATGCTGATGGTACTAGAAGGCCCCAGGACAATAGGAGTACCCTGTCAAAGCCCTTTCCATCCCACTGCATATTAAAATATCAGACTAGGAGCCTAGTCTTGGGAGTCCTTCATGCACTATTTGTCAGATGCCCAATCCATGTCCAATAGCACATCAGTTAGCAAATTTCAAAAACTGAGAAATAAAATAATGATTTCTATACTTTATATTGACATCATGCTCTCCAGGCTTCTGAATACCTTCAAACCCCCTGCCTCATCAGATACTTCTGATGACCCTGAGCAGCCACCAGTGATGGGGCCAAAGAATAAGCTGTCATCATAGCCACCATCTTATCGAATGCCTGCTGCATGCCAGACACTGTGCTAAGCACTTTACATCCACCATCTCATTTAATGCTCTTAACAGCTCTAAGAAGCAGGTATCATTACTGACCCCATTTTACAAGTGAGAGATCCCAAACTCAGAAAGATGGTACAACTTTCCCAAGGTAGCAAGCAACAGAGCCAGGTTTCAAGCTCAGGTCTGTCTGGTTCCAAAGCCTGGGCTTTTAGTAATCACTATGTTATTCTGTCAGTAGTGTTTTAATGGTGGCTGGAGTGACTACTCCTCATCTCATGGATAAGCTTGGGCACTATACCATTAGTGTGACCCCCTTCCACTTCCTGCTTCTTCCTTCTCTCCCCGGACTCACCTCCTGTTCTCTGTTGCCCTCTGAGTTTCCCTGGGAAAACCTTCAAGGCTCAAGTTCTAGGTTGGGTTCTCTACATCCTAGAAGAACAGGTCCAGGTCTCTTCCAACTTTGTCCCGTCAGGACTCCAAGACTGAACCAGGCCTGAGAATCAGAGGTGGAAACTGGCAGGACCAAACACCAGGCTAGTCTCAGGCAATCCTGATGTGTTGGGGAGGTCAGGACCAGCAGGCCCAGAAGGACCCACTTGAATCAAGAGTTCAGAGATGAGCAACAGCTCTTACTTATGCCACATTCAGGGCCAGGAGCCAATGTGAGGGTCAGGGACCAAGAGGAAGAGCATATGAGGGAAGAACAAAGGGTCTGCACTTGGACAACAGGTATCTAGTCCAAGGGATCGCCCACCTCAGCTAGGAGCAAAGGCTTAGGCTCACACGTAAGCCAACTGAGAGCCATGGGAGCTAAGAGGAGAACCCACATTCAGAGCAGGACTCTGGGCCATGCAGAGGGCTCAGAAGTAAGGGGCCAATAGAACAAACAGTCCCAGACAATTTTGGCGGTCCCTGTTCTGCCAGGTAAAATCTGACCAATTAGTTCAGCTAAAATGTTATTGACTGCTTCATGTTCAAATTCATCCCTCTCAGGGGGCACGTAAGTAATATACTTGTACCATCTCTAATCCTTAGCATAGCCCCCAAACATAATAGATATCAGTGAGTTACCATTTTACAGATGAGAAAACAAGGTTGAAGAGCTTAGGTGACCTGCCCTAGGTCTTCTAGAAGAGACAGGATTGGAACCCTGGTCTTCCTGACTCCCTAGAAAATATTCTTTCCTTTCTAGCATGTCTCTTACCCAAGAATCATAACTGGCATCCTCATACACCAGGAAACTAAGGAGATCCTGCATGTATCCAGTTGTCAGCTAAGATCTTCTAGATAAAATCTTCTAGATACTGCCTCTGTCAGGAGTGTTCTGGGTGCCTCAAATGCAACAGGAGATGAGACACAGAGTCTGCACTCAAAGAACTCACTGCCCACCCCTCCCACTGGACTTTGCCAGTGTCCCTCAAAGCCCAACAAAGAGCCAGCTGCCTCTCCCTATCCTTCCCTGGCCTTTGGGAGGGCAGGTTGAGTCTGGTGTTGCATTTTCCCCCATGAACTTGCTCTGCCCATTATGAAACCACAGTGTTGACAGGTGCAGGACCATTGGGCAAGTGGTTTAGACTGTATCATTTTTAATCTAAACTGCATCATCTGTGATCAGAGGCTTCTACAGGCTCAGAGAGGTTTCTGTTTGTTTGGAGCTGGGAGGATTTGCTCAGATTAGCATAGAGATTGTCTGCGCATCAGGGAAAGGGGCCCAGTGGCTGCCTATGGCCCAGCTAGAACATAGTCAGCTCACCTCCTCCCCGTGGACCACAAGCCCTGGAGTGACACAGCACTTCTGTGGGCTCCGGCAGTAAGGAATGACATCTCTTGGCTATCTTATCACTCTCCATCACTGAAGCTCCTTAGGAATGATTTCAGCCCCTTCTCCAGAAGCCAGGGCTATAAATAAAGATTCCCCAGGGATGCTGAATCCTGCCCTTTATCCCAATCGCCTCTGTGACTCATCCCACAGGCAGATTCTTCTTCCATCTTCTTGATTATAGGGAGGGGGAAGTGAAAGTCTGTGCCTGTCTGTATGAGTGGGTGTGCGTGGACATGCTTGTCTGCATGCTGTGTGCATTTGTTTAGGTGCAGTCTGGGCACATGCATGCGTATCTGTGCATGGAATTCTGTGTGTATACCATATCTATTTGTGACTCAGTATTTAATTTTAAAGGATAAAGAGAACATGAATTCTCACATAAATTTTTCCGTTAGGACTGTTAGCTAAGGCTCCATATTAAGTCACATCTACTAGTATTTATTAAGGCCCTTCTTTGTGCACAGCCCTAAGCTAAGCAAGGAAAATAAGACATAGTTATATCATCTTCACTACAGCTGCTTAAAGCAAATAAGATCCCTGAATTGGCAGTGGCAGTTGAGAAAGCATTTCAAGAAAAGCCTCACCTGTGGCAGAGGAGAATCAAGAAAACAATTACCAAGTTCCTTCTCTGTACTAGATCTTTACTAAGTGCCACATCATTTACTTCTCACCACAACAACATCCCACAAATGAGAAAACAGCCTCAGAGAAGTTAGGTAACTTACCTGAGATCACGCAAACCATACAGTTCCAAGGTAAAATAAGAACCTAGAACTATGGGGCAGTATCTTAGAGGTCCTCTCATCTAAACTTGCATCTAATATTTGCATCAACCCTATAAAATGCCTTAAAACTGGCCATTTGGCCCCTTGGTAGAGAACTCAACTTTTGAGACAAAGTGTTCTATCTATAGACAGTGCCAAACTGCTGGAAAGTTCTCTCCTATGTTGAATCCCCATCAACCCTCATCTCATTTCTGCCTGTCAACTCTTTTGCCCTCTGGGCCAACAAAGTCTAATTCCTCTTTCTATCACTTCCTTTCAAATAAAGGATGACCACTGTCAAACTGTTTCCTCACCAATGTTTCCTTCAACCATTCCATACTTGAGATAATTTTGAATTTCTAAATATTTGCTCATCACTGTATCCATCATGCTTGTATGCACAGTGCTGATACAATTTGGTTAAGTAAATATCAGTTGAGTGAATAAAACAAGCCCTTTCAGGGTAGATGGTACCATGACTTTTTTCATTAAGATTTTTATCTTAATGAAGGATTTTCCATTGCCAGTGTGCCTATTCTGACTAGTTCAACTGCAGGTTTAAAGGAAGCATCCAAGGGACTCTAAAGTAAACTAAACATGAAAGTATTAAAGGGACTTATGGTATGAGAACAATATCAGAGAGCACCTACCACCCTCTTTCTCTGCTTCCTCATGTTCTTTGATCTCTACTTTCACTTTTTGTATCTACTATATTCTCTTCTTGGTATGCTGGTTTCTACTATTGCTCACGGTCCAACATGATGACTGTCCCATAGCCATATTCCCATATAGCTCCATGTCCATCAGCATAAGTAACAGGGGGTCTGTGTCTCAGTAGAGAGGAACTGATTGGTCATACTTGAGTCAGGTGACTAGTTCTAGGCCAGTCAGCATAGGCTAGTAGGCAACAGGAAGGGATCATTGAGTACAAACATGCATCCTTCAGTACCTTTTTAGCAAAGCTTCTAAAAATATGTTTAAAAGGAAAGGAAGATTCTTTGGAAAAGGAGTATGGGTGAATAGAAATGATGGCATCTCTTGTACACCTTTAAGTATCAGATTCTACACCTATCTCTATGGCACATGATACTCTCAGAGAAGCAGTTTATCCTTAGGATGTCTAAACGTGGGCTCTAGGGACTTTCATAACTTCTAGTGTTTCTGTAATTCCACTTCAGGGCCATGAGGCCGTGAAAAGCCTGACCAGTGGCCATAGGTGGCCTGGAGAGGGCTCAAGCTTGTAAACCTGCCGGAGGATGTTCTACTGGAGTTACTGTGGCTCTTTAGATCTTATCAGTAATCTTGGCCATCTAATACAGAAGATTCAGTCAGGAAATAAACACATAAACAGTCCATTTTCTTCTTTCCTGTATTCAGAAAGAAGGTATGTGCACATGGAGTGATGAGGGTTTTGGTTAGGGAAGGGCTAGAAAAAAGGGGAATGTTGCTGTTTTGTAAAAAGAAATTAAAATGGATTGAATTATAGACTGGAAAGTCCCTTAGAGATCATCTAGCCTTGTAGTCATCAAACTGTTTCTCAGACCTCTAGGGTTCCTTAAGAACCAAAGGAAGAGGTAACAGGAGCAGCTGAGTAGGCAGATTTCCACCTACCACCACCTGGCTCCCTGCATTTTACCAGCAGCGCAGCAATTCTGCTATTTTTAATATTATATGTTGCATTTCTGTGTGCTATTTCACTCTTTCTTAGGTGAGTAAACAGACTGCCGAGAGGGGAATGACTTGCTCAGGGTCACACAGACAGCCAGAGTCCAAGCGGAGCTGGTTCCAGCTGTGCTGATTCCCAGAGCCCTCTCTCTCTGTTGGCACAGGTCATACTGAGACAAGAAAGGGAACAATGATTTTTGACAGGGATAAGTATCATGACAGCTAACCATCTGTGTTTTCTTCCTACAGCAAAGTTTCAGGCGTTCACTCCTGACACTTTTCCATCACCCAGTAGCCCAGACATACAGCTGTCCTTGGCAATGTTCAAGCAGTAGGACAGTGATGAACTGGTAGCTTCAGGGCTCAAGCCCCATAAAGGGCCAAAATCACTCCTTAGGTGTCTATTTTGCAATTACCTGATTCATAAAAGGACGTTGTAGCAGTTAGGGTAATTTAATTGCAATCAACAAAGCCCAACTCTAACTAGCATGAAAGAGAGATTCAGAGAGAATATTGAAGAGCCTTCCAAACTGACAATGTCAAGTCACCATGGATGGAATGAATGAAGGTCAATCAATTTTCCCAAGATTGCAAGGTCATGGGAGGAGACAGATGGATGAACTTAGGTCACATGACCACCTCCTTAGTATCCACTGACATTCTTTTGTACAACTGCTTGTTCCAGGCTCTCCAGGTCACTATATTTACTGCTTCCCTTAAGCCAAGTCTTGGGTAGCGTGGCTCAAGCAGTCACAAGCTACCTATTTCACAAGTGGCCCTTGCTCCTTCTCACCTCTCCCACTTTGACCTGCCTTTTGTCAGGCTTTCATCACTCTAAGAATCATAACACCAAACTATTGTCAGACCCCCAAGTAGAGTTTCCTTGCTGTCTCAGTATCTTGGAACCTAGTGTTATGATTCCTTCAGCTCACCCATACAATTTCTTACTGTGCCCTCTCTTCTGGAAATCTGGGGATGGTTACTTTGGGGCCAGAATAGAGGGCAAGATGCGAAAAAACATAGCAATCAGAATTATCTCCCTTCTTTGACAAGCTGTCTAAGAACTGGACTCAAATTTAGAGCTGGTTCAATTCAAGAGTTAAGGGGAAGCTCTTGTTCCCCATCTTAGTTCATGAATTTTAGCCTAGAGCAAACAGTCAGCTCCAACATATTTCCTCACTAGTTCTCCAAGAAGATCTATGGGAACTTCAGATAGTCTGAATCCCTACATCTGAGTCCCTGCAGCAGACACAATTAAGTCCACCCCATGAACTTTGCTGCATAACCTCCAAAGTCACTTTTAGCTCTAAGTGTTTGTGATTCTCTGAGGAAACGAAGGGAATTTATTTCTAAGAAGAAGGTGATGAATGTCTTACTCAATGAGCCATAATTCACTCTGCCAGATTCTGGAGACTTCCTGGCTGATCATTGAGAACACTACCATAATGCTGAATTTGTGCCATTTGCTTGGGAGTTTATGACATCAGAGAGCAGAGTCTGACCTGACCCTTGGTGGAAAAATGTTATCTAAACCATGAGGTGATAGACCCTGTCTACCCTTGGAACCAAAAACATCACTTTCTGGTTGACTCAGGCCAGTTGACCAGGGGCTGAGCAGTTGCTGATAGCTGATTGAACAGACAGGAAAAATGGTCTATGCCATCTGCTCAACAAGCAGCCTTCATTGTGGCCAAAAGCCAAGGGTAAATTAAAAAGGAAAAAAATCAATTTAATTATGCATGTGACTAAGCTGTGTTTCATGATGAGAGAACTAAAAAGAAATTTGTTGTCCCACATAACTGAAGAATATTTTCCCAATCCCCAAATGGCATGCCAGTACATTTTGAGTTGTTTCTCCAAAATTGGAATGGTTTTTTCATCAACCATCACACTGATTCTTCTTTTTAAAAAAAGTGTTAGCCATACAATATGTGACCACAACACACAGAGGCACTAGAAATGTTCAAATGTGCCACCCTTCAATCCAAATCACTATTTGAGGTGGGCTTGCCATTTTGGGTAGAGGAAGGATTCCCAGGTAAGTTTCTGAAGTAGAGAAAGGCAGACACTTGGCACTTAGTCAACTCTATCATCAGCTCAGTTACACAACTCATTGTTGTAAGTGACAGTTGCTGGGATCTTGAAATCAATTTCTGTTGGCTGGTTCTGAGTAACTCTGCACACCTGGAGTGTTTGGCTTGAAGTATTTCTGAGAAAGGAATAAAAGTTGGAAATAGAAATGGTACATTTCGGTTGCCCTCTCATTAGAAGAGGCAGGGATCAAACAGCCCAGCACACACTGAGAATGCTGAGTAAGATCAGACTCATGACTCTCAGAACAGAAAAGAGACAGAGAACAAGCAGTCCAAAGCAAAAACTGATGATAAAAAAAAGTAATAATAAAAACAATAATAGTGAAACTTATGGATGGTAGAGATTTTAGTCAAATGCCTAGCCAGACCATATGTCCATATGTCCCTTCTTCTTTCCCAACAGAACTTCAGTTTTCTTCAGACACCCAACCTCCCTCCATGTAGCCTCAGGCGAAGCTGACTGTACCTCTCAGAGCCAAGGTGAGTTCCACTGGTTAAATGCTTCTTACAAGTAATTGGTCAAAATGGGCATGTGACCCAATTCTTACCAATAAGATATATGCAAAAGTTTGCTGGTGAGATTTTTAAAAAAAAATTTCTTTGCTTCAAATAGAGAGTCATAAGACAGACATCCTTCTTCCTCAGGACATTCATATATTTAGATATGATGCCTGGAAGTAAGGCAGCCATCCTGATAACCAGCCTAAAGTAGAACTCAGGATCACAAATAGAAATATGGAAAGAGCCAGGTTCTTGATGATGTCACTGAGGAACTAGTTTAACTAACCCTGCAGACATCCTCTCCCTAAACTTTCAGTTATATGAGCTATTACAATTCCTTCTTTAAACCACTCTTGGGTGGAGTTACAATTACTTGCATCCAAAAACATCTGAAGTTAGAGAATGCTTACTATGTTCCAGTCACTGTGCCTGGTACCCTATAAGCTAAAGGGAAATAATTTTCCCTTGTTTACCTTGTGGTGCCCTATAAGCCAAAGGGAAATCATTTTCCCTTATTAACCTTGTAGCTACCCTATGAGATGAATATCTTTGTTATGTAATTCTACAGTTGAGGAAACTAAGTCTTGGGGAGATTAAATAATTGGTCAGAATCAGCTGGTAAGTGGTAGAGGCTAGATTCAGAATTTAAGCATTTGACTCCAGGGCCTACACTTTTAGCCTCTATCCTCTATAGCAGAGAAGGAAAAGATTTGCTCCAAACGCACCAGAAGTCAATATCATCCCAGGATTGAAACAGAGGTCCAGTGCTCTTTCAATGCCCCTGTGGCTGGTGAGGATTTCAGAGATCAGGAGACAGTGTGGTCTCTCCTTTAACCAAGACATCCCTTTCCATGGGACTCATACTCTGGCTTAAATGTCTGGCCCTTCTCTTTAATCATTGGCCACATTATCTGGTTCTCTATGCCCTTCCACCTACTTTTTCATTTCTGCCTTTTCAGCTCATTAAGTGACTATTTTGCAGCTACTGAAGAGAGACATGATAATCCTGGAACACTCCCCATGGCAGGGGTAACATCATTGCCAGTGGGAAGTTCTCAGCATCAGGGAAATTAGGCTGTCAACTGGGGACTTGGAGGGTGAGTTGGCAGGTTTCCCCTGCTAACTGATTTCAGTCTTGATTCAGTGGGTCTCCTAAGTCAGGTGACAGCTCTGTAGTGGCCACAAGTCCCAGACATGGAAAAAAGGCAGACACCTGAAGCTGCTTCAAGCTGAGAATGGGTCACCAGGGCTCCCCCATTGTCCATAAGTAAGAAGACAGACTGACAATGGCTTGACAGACTGATATCACCATGCTAATAGGACAAAAAGAAACAAGGAGCCCCTCCTTACACTGTGGGGTTCTAGAAGTAAATAAGCAGCAGGATGTCATGATTTTGAGCATGGTTTCATAATTAAGTCCATATGGATCTGACTGCCAATACAGTTACTTGTTAACTAGTGAATGCAAAAAAGTAAGTAATAGAACTTCCCTGAAACTCAGTTTCCTCTTCCAGGAAAATAAGGGTAGGATGATTGTGGGGATTAGACATGATGAGCATTATGCCTGGCACATAGTAAATGCTCAATGCCTTTGAAGATAATGAAGCTGGCTACAATGATGATGGCAATAAAGATGAAGCAAGGACATGTGCAGACTATAATTTGAGCAATATGTAGGCATCATATTTAATTGGATCACCTACTTGTGCCTATATGTGTAAGGCTGAAATACATAGAAGAGATGATCTAGTGCAGAGTTATAACTTTTCTCCGTGGAGCCCTAGAGGAATGGTGAAAGTGCTACCAAGGGTTTGGGGCTAGAGGAAGACCGGAATTCATGGAACTCTAGCATGCCCACCCCTGACTTCCACCAGATCATCTATTTCTGGTTTCCATGTTGGGCTTTCATGTAATATTACTCAAAAAAATTTTTTTACAGTTTGGAAATCACTCTCCTGATTGAACCTACCCATTTTTCAGAAGAGGAAACTACAGCCTAGAGAAGTCATCTGACTTCCAAGTTTGCACAGTAGCTTCTAATGAAACCAAGACTAGGATTCCAGACTCAGTGATCAGCACACTTGCCTAAGAAATGCTACTGAAGCATTCTCTTGCAAATATACACTTCTAATCTACATAACTGTCACTATGAATATCAACAAACACTATTGTCATATACCTCCCTATGAGTGTGTGGTACTATAGGGCTTAGAGGGGCAGAATGCAGGGGTAATATCAGGAAGGCTTCTGGAGAACTAATGTCTGAAAAAAGTTTTGAACCAGTACATATGAGTTAACCAGTTGGAAAGGGGAAGAAATGGGAGTAATTCCAAACATTAAACCTTTTTGAAATTGAGAACTATGTTATAAATATAAGGCATATTGTTCTGACCAAATTACCAAGTGTATCAATCAGAGACCAGTCAGGAAACACCAAGCATATTAATATTTCAAATCAGAGGATTTAATCCAGTGAAGTACTTACAAAGTGTTGGAAATGCTAGGAGAATAAATAGGAAAAAGTTGAGGTAAGCTGGAGACAAGGAAAACGCAGAAAGCAGCTACTACTCCAAGGGTTTGGACAGAGATGACAGCATGTTATTATCCAAGTGCAGGAATGTGCTTATGACTGCATCTCTAGGGGTGCCAGAAAGGGTGATAGACTCATGAAGGAGGGGCTTCTGCATCTGTCGTAGGACCACAAGGGAGGGTTCTTCCAAGCTGGTACTGAACTGTTGTGGCTGAGGTTAGAATCTCCAGAAATAGTCACTCCCAAAAATTGTACAAAGAACATACCTTCTCACTTCCTCCCACCTTCCAACATCCTACCACTGCTTCCCCTTGGCTGAAGCTACACAGGGGATATGGAAACTGTGGTTTGCAGAAGTCCAGGCCCTATAATGAAGATTAAGGTGTGGAAAGGCAAGAATGGTGCTGAGAATAAGCAGGAAACAATCAGCACACCACATTTTCTGAATGTTACCTTCTTCCCAGGAATTTTGCCAGGGTCTGTGCTCTCCCTACAAATACATAATGACAAAGTGATATACCCACAATAGCAACCCAGTAGTAGACATTACAGGTTTTTTTATCTGTCCAGTACCTAAAGTATCTTCCTTTTTTAGGAGGGGGAATCCGCCACTGTACAAAATGAAACCTTAGATCTTGAATTTCCTAGCTTCCCTTGTAACTAGGAGGTAACATATGACCAAGGCTCCACCAATCAGATACACCTATTCTTAGACTTAGAACCAGGAGCTAGTGACACAAAGAATTAGAGTCAGGGAGGTTCCATCCTGATGTAGAAGTAGTCATATCCAGACTTTCCAGTGCTGTGGCAACTATGTCCTGACCAAACTGGTTAGACATGATCTAGACGCCCAGGGATTTTGAAAACTATTTAAGTTTTTCTACTAATTTCATTTTCTGCTTAAATCCTCTAGAATAATTGCCTGTTGCTTGCAACTGAGAACCTCTACTAGCATAAACTCCTTCCTTGTTTTGTGACCAGGGATCTTATGTCTTTAGTCTAGCATGTACGATTGCCCATGAGTTTTAGGGAGTTTCATCTCCTATAATATCCAAGAGAAAAAGGCAATGGCAAACAAGCATACTGGCCTAGAATCCTCTAGAAGTCCTCAGAGGCTGGAGTGTGCTACCAGCTTCCAGCATCCAGGGGTGTAGAAGCAAGCCGTCTCCAGCCATGACTTTGAAGAAGAGTCACTCTCCTTGAAGGTTAAGTTCGAAACCCACAAGATTCACCCCTATCCAGGAAGCTCTTAGTTTTGTTGCATCTCCCCCTCTCCCAGACCAAGCACTATCATATATTACTAAACTCTACCCCCTTGCAATTTCAGAACCTCCAGCCTCTTTGCCATGTTAGCCAAGGATCTCTAAGGAGTAGGACACTCACCCCGCTCCTTTTATTCTAAATTGTCATCTATCAAATTAGTCATCTAATGTTGCGTGATAAGTCACTTCAAAACTTAGTGGCTTAAAACAAGAGTAGTTTATTACCTTTCATGGATTTTGAGGATCAGGAATTCAGTCAGGGCACAATAGGTATGGCTTATCTCTGCTCCACAATGTTTGAGGGTCTCAGCTAGAAAACTCAAATGTTGGAGTTTCCATACATCTAAGGGCTCATGCACTCATATATCTAGCAGGTGATGCTGGCTGCTGGTTGAGGACCTAGCTGGGGTGACCAGCTGAAACACCTCCCACCCATGCATGGCCTCTCCATGGCTTGGGCTTCCTTACAACATGGCACTGGGTTCCAAGAGTCAGGTAGAAGCAGTATTGCATTCTAACCTCAGAAGTCATGTGGCATCACTTCTACCACATTCTATCGGTCAAGGCAGTTACAAAGATCCACCTCATTTCAAGAGAAGAAAACAAAGACCTCCACTTCTCAATGGAGAAATGTCACATCGTAAGACAAGCCTGAAGAATGGGAAATACATTGACATGGTTTTCTTGAAAATACTTTCTGCCCAATCACCTTAAGTAATTCTCAGGTTAAAAGGGCCTCTTCGGATTCATTCTCCTTTGATCGTGTAGCAGCTCACTCTGCACCTGACCTTCTAAGTATCCTATCCTCAGTGAATCCATCCACCTTCTAGGAAGGGGACTGCACTCAGTGAGTCCCAGGTGTTCTTGTGGATCCTTCCTCTGAGAAAAAGCAAATAAATGCAAATGTCATCTCAACAGAGCTCTCTGCTACACACACGAACCCGAAGATACTGATTTCAGTAACACCTTGGAGCTGTGCACTCCTTTATGGCTCACTGCACTTTTACATGCACAGCTTATTTAATCAATAAACTCAAAGATGATTTTTATAATAAAAAAATAAATAAAACTACACAGTATTAAGGACAAACATGGCTTGAAAATTGCTCACCCTACACTTTCTCCACTCAACTTCTGCCACCTTGAATTATATTCATGAAGACCTAGCGCCTCGAGGGCTGACACCTCAGCATGAAATAAATTCCACATCAGCAAACCTGTTGAGGTGGGAAAGGAAACCAAGTAGGATGGTGGCTTCCACGACAGAAAAAGGAGGCCCTAAACTTGAATTAACGTCCCCAAGCAAAGGCTCCTGCAGGAGCTGGATAATTTGGAAGTGAAAAGACACCAAATAAATCGACTGCTTTTAGCTCTTAGGCAAAGCATCAGTGATTCATTGCTGAGAATTTTCACAACACTCTCCAGCAAACTTGCTCCCTCAGTCCTTTGCTTTAGGCGAGGTTTGACTCCATGTAATATGAAATAAAATAATTAAATAAGATGATGAGCTTAAGTATAGTTCCTGGTCCACAAGAAGTGTTCGTGCAATGCTTAACAAAGATGAAGATGAGGATGAAGATGCAGCCTAGAAGAAGGGTCTCCAAGTGACAGTCACAGCCTGGAAAACAAGAATGAGAGTTGAACATATTGTAAAACAAAATGGGGAGCAAGATATGCATGCCAGCACCTCAAAGGTGAAGATTTGGGAGTTGCACCAAGCCAGGAAGAAGGGAAAAGGTCAAATATCAAGAAAGATACAATTCATTATTTCTTTCATCCATTCATCCATTCAGTCATTCAGTAAATATTTACCCGGCCCTTGCTACATGCAAGGTGCTCTGTACTGCCAAGGAACTGGTACTGTCTGAGAAAGCTGAGCAGCGAGGCAGTCAAGAGCAATATATCACCAAAAGCCTTTTGGAAATACCAGTCCAATGATGTGGGACTATGCTGGTGGGTCAGGAAACAGAGCGGGGACTTGCAGCCTTCTGCTGTAGTTCAGATAGCCTCACAGGCATTCAATCTGCCACCAGGTTCTGGGAATTGAAAATGCTATGGGAGACTAGACTGGAAAGGCTTGTCCCGTTTGGACCATCCCAAGTAAACCAAGTATCTCTTAGAGCCAAGATCGAGGCAGACCTGGTTTCAGGGGTCTCAGGCTCTCCCCTCACATGGCCAAAAGAGGCAGCTACCTACTTCTGCAAGGGGCCAGCCAGCCCAAAGCCGTCCTTGCTGAACTGCCGGAAACTCCCTCACCAGAGCCAGGCTCACAGGGAGACATCTATTCGGTGTCTTGGTCCACGCACATGTACCAAGAGTTTACTATTTGCCAGTCTCTGGTCTAGGTCTGGAGATACATTATTAAATAAAACAAATGAGGTCCCTGCCCCTTGGGGTATATGTTCAGGTTGGGGAAACTAACAACTAGAGAACCACAATCCCTTATCTGAAACAGTCACCACCAGATGTTTTCGGGGGGGGGGGGGATAGAAAATTTTTCACATTTTAAAGAGGTCATGCGGTTCAAATTTCATAAGATACTTTATACCCCATCGAGTCTGGGCCAGCTATTCATAACCAAACACTTTAGCAGCTCTGTAGCTGCACATATCCACATTTACACTAAGATGGATAAATTAAGGAGACAGATAGTTTCACATCAGTTCAGGTCAGATTTTGCTACGAAAACTGCAAATTTATATCAAGAACAAACTGATGAGTGCCAAACCCATTTTTTTTAATGTTCCATTTTCAGGGCGTTTGGAATTTCAGAATCACAGAGGAGGACAGTAAACAAGATAATTTTAGATAGTGATACAGACAACGCAGATAATCAAAAGAGGATCATGTAATCCTGAGTGAGGCAGCAACAGAGCAGCCTCGCAAGATGGATTCTCACCTGAAGCACCTGCAGGGCCCTCACACACACTGTCTCGGGTCAAGCCTCTACTCCCTGGGATGTAATGCTGTCACTTCCGTTTGACTGGAACTGGAGAACTGGTACTCAGAACCTCGTTCTAGGCCGGTATTTCCCAGATCCCCACAGAAAAGTACCATTTGTGGTTTTACCATGTTCACATACCTTAGGGTTTGTCCTTAGGGTTCTCCTTTAAATCAAATCAGCTTTTTTAACTTACATAAATTTATTTTTAAAGGAGGCATTATAGAACCACCATAAATGGAAAGATGGTATCTTTGTAGTACACATAAAAATGTTGGCCTCCACACCACCTAAAGTTATCTAAGTAGACCATACTTGGAGAAATGCTGACCTAGGCCAACAAGTGGAACTCAGCCTGAGCCCAGTATTCTTCCTCTTGCCAGGCATTACCTTTCTAGACCAGGGTGGCAACAAAGACCAAATGGACCTATTTCCCCAGCTCACCCCGCATCTTAGACCCAAAGGAATCTTCGTCTTCCTAGGAATGTGTCTAGAATGAACTCTGAGGGTTGAAAAAGAGAAGTAGCCTCTAGGCACTGTGTTAAGTGCTTTACAAATAGGGCCTTGTTCAAGCTTGACAACCCTGGGGTAGATGACACCACTACCTTCATTTCACAAAAAAAGAAAAGGAAGCTAAGACAAGGGGTGGCCAAGGTCACAGAACAACCAGAGGTAGAATTGGAATTCATACTCATCTCTCAGACATCCAAAGCTTACATTCAGTATTTATAACTGCAGCCTTCCCCAATGTCATTCCCATCCTCCCTTTGGCATTCCAGAGTGCTCTGCTACAGCTCTCCTAAAGTTCTTAATAGTAGTTTGCAGGTGTTGTGGCTCTATCTTTTTCATCCACCAAGCTGAGAGCTCCTAGAAGGCACAGCCTATGTTTTAGTGCTTCCTAAAGACTGACTCGATGGACATGGGTTTGGGTAGACTCCGGGAGTTGGTGATGGACAGGGAGGCCTGGCATGCTGCAGTTCATGGGGTCACAAAGAGTCGGACATGACTGAGCGACTGAACTGAACTGAAAGACTGTAAGATCTAAGAAAGCAAGGGTCATCTCTGTCTTGTTCAGCTCCGTGTCCCCTTCACATAGCGCAGTGCCTGACACCTGCAGGAGGTCTTCAGTAAATACCTATTGAATTAAGAAATAGCTTAATGAAAGAATGGCTGAGCATCTACCCATGAATCTTGTATCCCAGTTCCCAGCATAGTGCTTGGCATATATAAAGATCTCAGTAAAGATTTGTGGAATCATTAGAGAACACTCCTGTTACTTACAGATTAAGCACAACTAAGAATTTCTGATTCTATTATCTAGAATTCAAAAGAAAATTAATTTTAAATGGAACATTCTTCTGTTTCAATAAACAAGCTATCAATAGGCAAAGAAAGAAGAGAAAACACTTTCAATTCAGTTATTCAAGATCAGTTCAGATAAACTTAAAATGTTAAAAGCCTTGGATTTTAAACCAAACCCGAGCCTGAAAAGAGATATCTTTTCAGCAGTGTGCTTCCGGAAGAGTGTTTGCTATAATTCCCAGCTTTTGTATCAGTTCCCCAGAGATTGATGGCACCGACCAATTTTAAGTGATTAAATGTGTTCCTGGAATTCTCCAGTGTACTCCTGACTCAGATGGAAGGTGTGTGCTCAGGGAGGGGAGGGAATATCTGACGATCTCTATTGTTCAGTGAATGTGGGTGTGCAAGGGTGGGGAGGAAGGAGAGGGGCTCATGAATCCCTTATTTCACAGGGCTTGGAAATTTAATATAATGCAAAACTAACCACATGTTGAAGAGCACATTAAGTTATCTGTCAAATCCATTCTTGTTTTCCAACGTGATCATCTCAGGAAACATATTCATCAGCCATGCTCCACTGGAATCTCAGATGTAACATCCCCCTGGACAAAATTCTCAAGGGCAGAGGGCACTGCCTCACACAGGGTAGATCAAGCATCTTATTCCTCCAGGTTGCTAAGACAGATGCAGGATCATTAAACATATTCAGTGATTGGGGGAAGTGTCTAACTCAGTGCCCAGCACATAAGAATCCAAGAATTCCCTTCTGAAGTGATTAAAAAAAAAAAAAACTCATGTGGGACTTCCCTGGTGGTCCAGTGGCTAAGAATGTGCTCCTAATGCAGGGAGCCACCGTTTGATCCCTTGTCAGAGAGCTAGATCCCATATGCCTCAACTAAAACCTGTTATGACCAAATAAATAAAAATAGATTAAAAAAAAAAGCTCCATGTAGCCAAACTCTGTCCAAGTCCCAAATAAGTATTTATATAATATGGGCAATTTAGAAATTGCCTGCATTTCTTTCCTTTCATTTTTTTCCCCCAGAAACCCTTTGAAACCTTTTGACAAGAGCTTTATTATCTCCATGTGGCTGAGGAGGCAATCAAGGCTCAGACAATCAAGCAACTGACCAAAAGTCATACAGCAAGGAGGTGGCAGAGCTGGAATTGAAGTGCAGTGGTTTGGACTCCAGGGGCTATTTCCCTGAACTCCTCGGCCTCTCCCACTGGCTCCTATGGCTGTCTTGACCAGCCCCACCTATGGATGAAACAGGAGGTCATTTAAGCAGATTTTTAAAACTTTCTCTGCCTCCAGAAATGTATCCTCCAATGATCTTCCAAGTTTCCTGCAATCTTTGTCCACCTGTCTTCAAGGTCAAATGCCAACAGGTGACTCTTCACAGAGTTGTCCCATCTAGGTCCTCAAAAGGACCCAGACCTGTCCATGTTGGTAAACATTTGAGTCAAGATTTTCCTTCCAGACTCCCAGTGCTTTCATATAAAAAATGAATAGTCTGGGTCCATGATCTTCAAAGTCCCCCTCTGCTGGGATCTTCTCTGTCACTCTGATCTACATGGATATATAAGTAGTTTGGCCACCTCTTCCTTATCCAGTTATAAAACACTCAGTAGCAGGATAAGAACAAGGGACACTGGCACCTGAAAAAACAAGTATGCCTGAGAGCCCAGGGGCTGGCATAGCTCCAACTCCAATGCCATCAAGCTAATAACACTCACCACCCCTCCCTGTTCCCTCTCTCTCTCCCTCCCTGTCTCCTCTTCCTGCCTGGCCAGGATGGCAAACCATAGTTAGAGAAGCCCTGGGCAAGGCTGGTCGGTGGTATCGCCACTGGTTCTGCCTATTATTCCACCAGTTGTGCTGGTTCGAATTAGAAGAGGAGAGGTAAAACTGTCACTATTTGCAGATGACATGGTACTATGTATAGAAAACCCTAAAGTCTCCATCAAAAAACTGTTAGCACTAATAAATAAATTCAGTAAAGTTTTAGCATACAAACTTAATATATAACAATCTGTTGCCTTTCTATACACTAATAACAAACTGCCTGAAAGAGAAATTAAGAAAATAACTCCTTTACATTTGCATCAAAAAGAATAAAATACTCTTAAAAATATAAAACATTGATGAAGGAAATTGAAAATGATGCAAAGAAATGAAAAAATACCCCATGCTCTTGCGTTGGAAGAATTAGTATTGTCAGAATGTCCATATTACCCAAAGCAATCTACAGATTTAACGCAATGCCTATCAAAATACCCATGACACTTTTCACAGAACTAGAAGAAATAATACTAATATTTGTATAGAGCTATGAAAGACTGAATTGCCAAAGAAATCTTGAGAAAAAAAGAACAAAGTTGGAGATACAATGCTCCCTGACTCCAGACTATACTAAAAAGCTACAGCAATCAAAATATTTTGATAATGACACAAAAACAGGCATATAGATCAATAGAACAAAATAGAGAACTCAGAAATAACCAACAACAAGGGAGGCAATAATATACAATGGAGAAAAGACAATCTCTTCAATAAGTGGTGCTGGGAAAATGGGACAGCTACATGTAAAAGAATAAAATCAGAACATTTTCTCACACCATATACCAAAAAAATAAAAAACTCTCAGTATGGATTAGAGACCTAAATGTAAGTCCTAAAACCATAAAACTCCTAGAAGAGAACAGAGGCAGAACACTTTTTGACATAAATCATAGCAATAGTTTTTTGAATTAGTCTCCTAAGGCAAAAGAAACAAAAGCAATAATGAACAAGTATGATCTAATTAAACTTAAAAGCTTTTGTACAGTAAAGGAAACCATCAACAAAATGAAAAGACAGCCTATTGAATGGGAGAAGATATTTGCAAATTATATGACCAATAAAGGGCTTATATTCAAAACATATAAATAGCTCAATATCAAAAAATCAAATCACCTAATTTTTTAAATGGGCAGAAGACTTGAATAGACATTTTTTTCAAAGAAGATATACAGATGGCCAACAGACACATGAAGAAATGCTCAACATCATTAACCATCAGAGAAATGCAAATGAAAACCACAATGCGATAGCACCTCATACCAGTCAAAAAGTCTATCATCAAAAAGTCTACAAATAACAAATGTTGGCAAGAATGTGGAAAAAGAGGAATTCTCACACACTGTTGGTGGGAATGTAAATTGTAAATTAGTGCAGCCACTAATGTATGTAGTACAGCATTTCCTCAAAGAACTAAAAATAGAGCTACCATATGATTCAGCAATTTCACTTCTGAGTATATATCCAAAGAAAATGAAAACAGTAATTTGAAAAGGTACATGCATCTCAATGTTTATTGACACATGCAGCATTATTTACAATAACCAAGATATGGAAAGCAACCTAAGTGTCCATTAACATATGAATGGATATATATATACCACATCTTATATACCATATATATATACTGCATATATATATATGCAATGAAATATTACTAGACATAAAAAATAATGAAATTCTGTCATTTGCAAAAATGTGGGCGGACCTAAAGTATATTATGCTTAGTAAAATAAGACAAATACTATATTTGACATATGTTATCACTCATATGTAAAACCTAAAATATAAAATAAATGAATGAATATAACAAAATAGAAACAGACTCACAGATATAGAGAACAAGTTAGTGGTTCCAATGGGGAGTGGGAGGGGAAGGAGCCAGATAGTGGTATGGGATTAAGAGACATAAACTGCCATGTATAAAATAAATAAGCAATAAGGGTATACTATACAGCACAGAGAATGTAGTCATGATCTCATAATAATTTTAAATGGATTATAATTTATTAACATACTGAAACTAATATAGTATTGTAAATCAACTATAATATTTTTAAACATTTTTAAAGAAACAAACAAATTATGCTGATCTGTGATTCTGTCGAACGTATTTGGCTGCTTCTGCATCACCCATAAGAACTACTGAAGAATTGTCCCTGTTGACCCCTGTCACCACCACAACCCAACAAGTTCAGTGGTTTCCTGTGAACACAGAAAGCAGGGGAAAAGAGAGAGAAAGAGAGAGAGACTCCTGAGATAGTCATAAAGCATAATAACAGAGAATTATGCCCTTTAGATTTTAAAAGTCACTGGAGAAGGAAATGGCAACCCACTCCAGTGTTCTTGCCTGGAGAATCCCAGGGACGGGGGAGCCTGGTGGGCTGCTGTCTATAGGGTCGCACAGAGTCGGACACGACTGAAGCGACTTAGCAGCAGCAGATCACAGAACCTGATCCCCAGAAAGTGTGTGTGTATGTATGTATGTGTGTGTGTGTGTGTGTGTGTGTGTGTGTGTATGTGTGTGTGACAACTGAAACTACGATAAGCATCTTTTTTGGTGGGGGAGCCATATGCTTAACAGATTTTTTATATACTTTAAAAAATATTTTTTAATTGGAGGAAAATTGCTTTACAATGTTGTGTTGGTTTCTGCCATACAACAGTGCAAATCAGCCATAATTATACATATATACTCTCCCTCTTGAGCCCCCTCCCCTCCCCACATTGCACCCCTCTAAGTCATCACAGAGCACCAGGCTGGCTTCTCTGTGCTATATAGCAGCTTCTCACCAGGTATCTAGTTTTCACCTGATAGTATATATATATATATATATTGATGCTACTTTCTCTATTCATTCCACTCTCTCCTTTCCCATCTGTGTCTACAAGTCCATTCTCTACTTGTGCATCTTCATTCCTTCCCTGCAAATAGGTTCATCGATACTATTTTTCTAGATTCCATATATATGAGTTAATATACAATATTTGTTTTTCTCTTTCTGACTTACTTCACTCTGTATAACAGGCTCTAGGTTCATCCACCTCACTAGAACTGACTCAAATTCACTCTTTCTATGCCTGAGTAATATTCCATTGTATATATGTACTACATCTTCTTTATTCATTTATCTATAGATGGACATCTAGGTTGCTTCCATGTCCTGGCTATTGTAAATAGTGCTGCAATGAACTTTGGGGTATGTGTGTCTATTAGAATTGTGGCTTTCTCAGGGTATGTGCCCAATAGTAGGATTACTGGATCATATGGTAGATTTATTCCTAGCTTTTAAAGGAATATCCATACTGTTCTCCATAATGGCTGTATCAGTTTACATTCTCACCATCTGATAAGCATCTAATTATCAATTATACTCAGCAAATTATGCCTCTGACTTACATTCATAACCTAGGGGTTAAATCAAGAATATAGACATTAGAGGCTGTTAGCACATTAAACATATGTTTATATATTCCAACAAGGTGATTTTTAAATATTTTATTATAATTTTGATTACTAATTATTGACCATTTGCAAGATGCCCATCACTATCTAAGTATTTTATATGTTACCTCATTTAATCCTTAAAACATTCTATGACATTATTCTGGCAGTGTTCAGTACTGACTACTCCTTTTGCTTGGGAGTTTTCTCACTATCTGATGTTAGTATCAATGAATAGAAGCTAAGCTAGAGACTTGGGAGAGAATCTCTCACGGAGAGATGAGCAACAACAATGACAACAAAAAAGTCCAGGACCTCAAAGCATTTATAATTTAGAAGGAAAAAATAAGGCAGGTGTCCAATCAAACCAAACATTATATGCTGGCCGGATCATAAAAATAATTTTCAAATGTTAAGTGGTTTTCTAGGCAAACTGTCAGGCTCTTCTTTCCCCCATTCCATTCTGGATCCTTATGTGCTCTGAAGTAAATACCTACAAGGCACCTTCTTACTAAGAATTGCCCCTCCCTTATCCATATGGTCACCGTGGGTGCCATCCCATAAAAATGTGATGCCCTTTCCCTGGCCAGTGTTGATGGTTCAGGGCTGGTCACCTACCAAAGCCTAGCCAATGACAGAAGCCATTGCCTAGTGACAGCTGATTGGTTCAGATATAAACCCCGACCCTCAGATTTACCTGAACCCTCCATGGAAGTTTTGGGACAAGATTGATGTAAAGGACCCAGGCTTTTTGTGACTGCCCACATGCTAAGGTATAAAAACTAGGACTTTTTGTGGCCTTGTTTCTCATCTTGTAAATCACAGGAAGAGGGTTTCATCCTGTGGAAAGAAACAAAGATGAAATAAGGTATGTGACGAGTTATTCAAAGGGTCTTGAACCCTGAGTCCAGTTGTTCCTGAAGAGCAGATATATGCCAGGTTTTAAATTGCTTATGACACTCAACTAACACAGTAAATTGCTGTTTTCACTTAATCTACTTGGAGCTAGTTTTCTAGAACCAAGGGTCTTAAAAGCACATGATCCTGGTAGGTCTCATGTCTCTGATTCCAGTGTAAGTCCACCTAGCCAGATTTGGTCACTCCCTGATTCCTGCATTTAGACCTTCCTGGATGTGAGTATTGACCTACCTTTCAACTTGATGTCTTTTGTTCTCTTGGTTGGGGCTTCCCCACCCTCATCCCATTCTGCAGAACTCCATCTTGAATCCCCTGAAGACAGGGGAACAGGACAGGTTCCAAAGAAACTGTGACACCCAGGGGCAGGTGTGGATGGTGCCAGAGCTGTGTTGGACGGTGCCAGAGCTGCTGTAGGAGAATTTGAGGAAGGAGCAAGAGCTGGATCCAGCTGCAAGGGCCAGAGAGGTCCACAAGGATGTAGCTAACCCTCCAAGGCTGGTGGGACTCTAATCAGTGGAGAGGACTGGGATTATAAAGTGGAAGGAAACTTGAAATGAATACTTCTAGCAGAAGGAACAAAATAGGCCATACTGTTTGTGGGGAAATGGGTAAGTACAGCTTTAGTGGATTTCTAAGTAAAAAAGCCTTCCATCTTGATTACTATATTATTCAGTAGATTTTACTCCAACTGACTTCATCCTTTCAAAATAGTTTTTGCAGGGGGAGGGAGACAGTTGATTACAGGCCTGCTGTTTGGAAAAAAAAAAAGAAAGAATACCTTCAGAAAATATGGAAAATTATGAAATCACCTATAATCTTTCTACCTACTCAGATACAATCTCAGCTAATATTTGTCTTATCTGCTTATTACCTCTTTTTAAAGCATATAAACAATTTATATAAAAGTAGATTTGAGCCATTTATACAGTTTGGCATCCCAGTTTTTTTCATTTTCAATATTTTATAAGCAAAATGTCATTAAATATACACAACATGATTCTACATCATTGTCGTTAAAAGACCTCATGGCATTCTCTGTGCGGATTTATGGTAATGTGTTAACCAGTTACCCCTTGGCAGACATTTAAGCTGCTTCCAATCAGGTTGCAAGTATGTGTGTGTGTGTGTCTTTGCTTTTATATAAAAAATCATGATGACAGATCTTTACACATTTGTTTGCTTGTCTTATTAACATAAATTTCAACAAGTGGGATTGCTGTGTTAAAGTACTTTCATATTTTCAAGTCCTTTGATATATATTGTCAAATGACCCTTAGCAATGTGCCAGTTTACATGCCCACCATCGCTGTATCAAACAATCTATTTTCCTCACCCTTTTCCGACTTTTTAGACTCAGTTTTATTCTTTACTATCTGTTCAGTAGGTAAAAACCAGATATCATGGTTATTTCAGTTCAGATCAGTTCAGTCACTCAGTTGTGTCTGACTCTTGGCAACCCCATGAACTGCAGCATGCCAGGCCTCCCTGTCCATCACCAACTCCCGGAGTTTACCCAAACTCATGTCCATTGAGTCGGTGATACCATCCAACCATCTCATCCTCTGTCGACCCCTTCTCCTCCTGCCCTCAATCTTTCCCAGCATCAGGGTCTTTTCAAATGAGTCAGTTCTTTGAATCAGGTGGCCAAAGTATAGGAGTTTCATCTTCAACATCAGTCCTTTCAATGAACACCCAGGACTGATCTCCTTTAGGATGGACTGGTTCGATCTCCCTGCAGTCCAAGGGACTCTCAAGAGTCTTCTCCAACACCACAGTTCAAAAGCATCAATTCTTCTGTGCTCACCTTTCTTTATAGTCCAACTCTCACATCCATACATGACTACTGGAAAAACCATAGCCTTGACTAGACGGACCTTTGTTGACAAAGTAATGTCTCTGCTTTTTAATATGCTGTCTAGGTTGGTCATAACTTTCCTTCCAAGGAGTAAGCATCTTTTAATTTCATGGCTGCAATTACCATCTGCAGTGATTTTGGAGCCCCCAAAAATAAAGTGAGCCACTGTTTCCACTGTTTCCCCAACTATTTCCCATGAAGTAATGGGACTGGATGCCATGATCTTAGTTTTCTGAATGTTGAGCTTTCAGCCAAATTTTTCACTCTGCTCTTTCACTTTCATCAAGAGGCTCTTTAGTTCTTCTTCACTTTCTGCCATAAGGGCGGTGTCATCTGCATATCTGAGGTTATTGATATTTCTCCCGACAATCTTGATTCCAGCTTGTGCTTCCTCCAGCCCAGCGTTTCTCATGATGTACTCTGGATATAAGTTAAATAAGCAGGGTGACAATATACTGCCTTCATGTACTCCTTTTCCTATTTGGAACCAGTCTGTTGTTCCATGTCCAGTTCTAACTGTTGCTTCCTGACCTGCATACAGGTTTCTCAAGAGGAAGGTCAGGTGGTCTGGTGTTCCCATCTCTTGAAAAATTTTCCACAGTTTATTGTGATCCACACAGTCAAAGGCTTTGGCATAGTCAATAAAGCAGAAATAGGTGTTTTTCTGGAACTCTCTTGCTTTTTTCAATGATCCAGCGGATGTTGCCAATTTGATCTCTGGTTCCTCTGCCTTTCCTAAATCCAGCTTGAACATCTGGAAGTTCATGGTTCACATACTGCTGAAGCCTGGCTTGGAGAATTTTGAGCATTACTTTACTAGCATGTGAGTGCAATTGTGCAGTAGTTTGAGCATTCTTTGGCATTGCCTTTCTTTGGGATTGGAATGAAAACTGACCTTTTCCAGTCCTGTGGCCACTGCTGAGTTTTCCAAGTTTGCTGGCATACTGAGTGCAGCACTTTCACAGCATCATCTTTTAGGATTTGAAATAGCGCAACTGGAATTTCATCACCCCCACTAGCTTTGTTCATAGTGATTCTTCCTAAGGCCCACTTGACTTCACATTCCAGGATGTCTGGCTCTAGGTGAGTGATCACACCATCGTGATTATCTGGGTCATGAAGATCTTTTTCCTACAGGTCTTCTGTGTATTCTTGCCACCTCTTCTTAATATCTTCTGCTTCTGTTAGGTCCCTACCATTTCTGTCCTTTATTGAGCCCATTTTTGTGTGAAACGTTCCCTTGGTATCTCTAATTTTCTTGAAGAGATCTCTAGTCTTTCTCATTCTATTGTTTTCCTCTATTTCTTTGCATTGATCGCTGAGGAAGGCTTCCTTAAGTCTCCTTGCTGTTCTTTGGAACTCTGCATTCAAATGGGTATATCTTTCCTTTTCTCCTTTGCTTGTCACTTCTCTTCTTCTCACAGCTATTTGTAAGGCCTCCTGAGACAGACATTTTGCTTTTTTGCATTTGTTTTTCTTGGGGATGGTCTTGATCCCTGTCTCCTGTACAATGTCATGAACCTCCATCCATAGTTTATCAGGCACTCTGTCTATCAGATCTAGTCCCTTAAATCTATTTCTCACTTCCACTGTATACAATTTACATGTCCTTTATTAATATACAAATTTTTATATGATTATTGATCACTCATGTATTTTATTTATGATTTATCCATTCATATCATTTTCACATTTTTATAATGAATGTTACTCACCTTTTTGTGATTGATCAAAAGAATTTTTTTAATATCTAATGTTAATTGTCTATTATTTAAATGAGTTGAATGTATGTTTTAAATATGCCCTTTGTGTTTTAACTTGATAATGCAGGAGGTTTTGCCACAGAAGTTTTACATTTTTATTTATAGTCATACTCTTTCTCTTATGGTTTCTGATGTTAATGCCATTGCTAAAAAGAATTTCCCTAACCCTAAGAAGCTAAAACTATGCACCTACGCTTTCTTTTAGTATTTTCATGATTTAGATGGTCGCATTCAGTCTCTATTTGTGTGGAATTTATATTTTATGTAAGGTGAGAAGTAAGGCTCTAATTTTATTTTTTTCCAAATATCCAACATTGACACCATTTGTGAAGAACAGAAATGTCACCTTTATCACATATTAATTTTCATGCATAGTTGATCTTGTTTCAGATGATCTATGCTCTTCCAGTGATCTGCCAGCCTACCTCTGCCAGTCTCATTATCCAGCATTTTAATCTTGTAGGGCAATTCCCTCCACGTAGCCTTCCTTTTTTGAAAAAAAAAAAAAAAAAAAGCTATTCTTAAGCATATATTCTTCCAGAAGCACTTTGGAATCATTTTGTTAAGTTCATTCCAAATCCTATTGATATTTTGGATGGAATTGTCTTAAATTAATAGATTAAACTGTGGGACATTGACATCTTTATAAGACTTCCAGAAGCATAATACATCTTTCTGTTTGTTCAAGTTTTCTTTCATGCTCCTTACTAAAATTTTGTCATTTTTTGCATTTAGATCCTGTACATTTCTTGTTAAAGTTATTCCTGGGTGTTACATATTTATTTGCTATTGTGAGTTAAGTCTCTTTGGCATAATACTTTATAGAAAGTTCATGCTGGTATATAGCAAGCCATTGAGAAGTATGTATGTATAGATGGAAGTGGAGGTGGAGGTAACAGGTAGAGACTGAAACAGACATTGTTGAACCTGTCTGGTGCAGCAGGAGCTATGGAAGAACTCCTGAGAAAGAGGATGAGAGAGAAATGTCCTGACTTCTCTGTTTCATCCCAACACTTTTCTAAAAGTTTCTTGAGGGGTTTCTTGTTCATCTTGGCTGTCCTCAGCACCTACTGGATGCTAGAAGAATGAAGTGAAGTGAGATGAAGTGAAGTTGAACCTACTTAAATACAAATGATTGACATGCTGACTCTCTGGAGCCCTGCCACACTCTGATATCCCTCCCTGGTGATGGTTCCCTGTTTCACGTCTTCTCCCTTTGCTTAGTTCAGCATTGTAGATGGCAGAGTCTATGTTTTTTCCATGTTTGTGTTCCCCACGTGATCTAACCCAGCCTGGCACAAAGCTCAACCAATGCTCACACACTCCATGAAGGAGCAGATGTCCCCATCTATAAAGTGGGAGTCTTGAACATCTGCCTTTTGAACAGTGTGTGTGATAGAGTGATTCCTCTTGGTCTCCTAGCTTTGGGGAGGTGAGAAGTGGGTTTTTCTTCCTTCTGTACTGCCTGAATGTGTCTGTTCTCCTCCTGATGAGTCATCTGGAGCCAGACACCATTGCTATCAGACAGAACATGTCAGGTACTTGCTCAGGAGCAGCGGGGCCATAAATCTGTGCCACGTCCCTGTGGTTACTTAGGGAACCCTGGGGCCCAGCCAGAAAGAGGTGCACTGCAGGCAGAGAAGGCTCTGGCCAGTGTCCCAGCCTCCCAGCGACAGCCAAGCCAGCACTTCCCTCTCTCTAGTTTGGAACCAAGGTCCTGTCCCCTGTAGAGGGCAAAGGTGGCCTCCAGCCAAGAGGTTCTGAAACGCACCAAGATCCTCCTACTAGACATTCAGAGAGACAGAAGGGATCAGTTAGCAAAATGACTGTGACAGGAACCAGGGCAGCTGGAATCTGCTTCTGTACTTCATTCCTTCACCATTACACAGGCAAGCATAGGCAGATCCCCCTTCTACTCTCTGCAGGTGTGAGGAGTAAATGAAACATATTAAACTGCTTGGCTTAAGTCCTGATCACAGCAAACAATTAACAGAGGCAGTTGTAAATGTCATTATTATTATTAGTACTGACAGCAGCAATAGTAACTTGTTCTCACTATAATCTCCAAAGTATTTATCCCACTTTAGAAATGAGGAAACTGGGCCCAGAGAGATAAAGTGACTTGCTCAAAGTGCTTCTACTGAGAATCAAAGTCACTGGTTAATAGCCAGCTAGTTACTATAATGCAGAGAGATTATTCTACTATGCCCTAGGGGAAGGACAGACACTATTACTCAGCTCCATTCAGCTCCAGAGCCAGACAGGTGCCCTCACTGTCGTTGCATGATGGCTGGAATACTTCCAGACCTTACTGTAAATGCTTTGTAGTCTAATCCTCAAACCCATGAACAAGGAGTCCCTGGGCTCTCACTGGCTCTGACTGGGTCAGAGTGTCCCCTTCTAGAGCCGGAAGGGAGGGTCAGCCTAAGCCCGGTGGACAGCAGTGGGCACAAAGGGATGTGGAATGGAGGCTAAGGGCCCAAGCAGGATGTGTGTGTGTGTGGTCTTAAAACATTTGCCAAAATGTTTACAGAGATGCTCTCTCTGGATAGTGGAATAAGAAGTTGATTTCTCTTTTGTTTTCTCTCCTTTCCAGAGGTTTACCGTAAGCACATAGTTTGATAATTTTTTAAAAGCTATTTTCATTTGCTTAGTGGTTAAATAATGCAAATAATATACAGTTTTATTAAGTATGCTGAATTTTAAGAGTTTGGGGCTGGATATTTGAGGCCTCAGTCCCAGTTCTGGCTCTGAGTGACCATGGTCATGTCACTTGTCTGGCCTCAATTCCACCATCTGTAAATGAGAGAAGGGTCACACAACCTCTACAGTCTCTTCCAGTTATGATTCTCTCCTCTTCTGTGTACATACAGCAAGTAAAAAGGTGCAGATCAGCTGGGTCCTAGGATATCTGCTTGAATGTGAAGAGACCCTTGAACAACACAGCTTTTAACTCTGTGGATACTCTTACACAGATTTTTTTCAGTGAATATGTACTATGTAACATAACTACACAATCCCCAATTGATCTGTAGATACAGAAGAACAGGGCTGACTGCAAACCCTCCTGTCTTGACCCCTAAACTCCTCCTCAGCCCCCTCCCCACCCCCACTGTTCTAGAGTCAACTGCTACTTTCTCTGGTTGCAGCAAGCAGGGGCTATACTCTTCATTGTGGTGCATGGGCTTCTTATTGCAGTGGCTTCTCTTGTTGCAGAGAATGGGCTCTAGGGTAAGTGGGCTTCAGTAGTTGTGGCACACGGGCTTCATTGCTCCCAGGCCTGTGGACATGTACCCAGTGTCCACTGCATTGGCAGATTCTTAACCACTGGATCACCAGGGAAGTTCAGTTTATTTTTGTTTGTTTGTAATTTTTTTTTTAACTGAAGTAGATTTACTGAGTTGTGTTAGTTTCAGATATACAGCAAAGTCATTCAGTTATTCAAATGTATATGTGTGTGTGTGTGTGTGTGTGTGTGTGTGTGTATATATATATATATATATATATATATATTCCTTTTCTGTAATTATTGCTTAATAGAAATCAGTTCTGAATAAAAATGGGCACATTTATGTAGTTGAGAGAGTTTCTTCAGAAGTTGAACATGATCCCAGAACTACTAAAAGAGTGCCCTCCTCAGTGGAGACCAGTTAGCTGACTCCAGCCTTGAGAAATCTCTCCCTCCCTAAGAGAGAAGAATTAACATTACTGACTGGGCCTACTATACGTACAGCCTAATACAAAGTGTGTTATACACATTGTCTGACTTAAACTCATAATGGTACCATCATTTGACAAGCAAATAAATACTAAAGTCTCCCGCACCATTACTGAATGCTTGCCTTCCCATAAAGACCCTTGGGAGGAAGAAATTGTTCTTTGTTCATCTTCATATGTCTCTCAGACCCTAACACAGGGCTCAGTAAACACTTGCTGATCATTAGAAACCTCCTCCTATCACTGCTTCTTGGGCTCCATAGAGGATGATTCCTAATATCAAAGGTTTGACCAGCTCCTAGGTTAAGAGAATGATGATCAGATTAAAGGGGAGGATAAGGAACAACAGATTAGGTGATTATCCACTGTTGACAGGAAGCTGTCACTTTAAAGAGTTATCCTGATATGCACAGGGCATTCAGGAAATAGGACATTGGACAGGTAGACTTTGATCAGGAACAGAAGATTAGAAAGGTCAGGATTCGGGGTGTCTGGAAGCAATCTGAGAGCACTGGGAATTTTATTTTTATTGAAATACAGTGGCTGTACAATATTATGTTAGTTTCAGGTATGCTCCATAATGATTTGTCATTTACAAACATTATGAAATGATCACCACAATAAGGCTAGCAACCATCTGTCCCCATACAGAGTCATTACTACGTTACTGACCATATTCCTTATGTTAGATATTACATCCCTGTGACTTGTTTCTTTTATAACTAGAGATTTTTTCCTCTTAATCGCTTTCTCCTCTTTTGTCCACCCCGTCATCTCTCTTCATTCTGTTTCTTCTCTATACCTATTAGTCTGTTTTCCTTTTTTTTGTTTGCTTTTTAGATTCCACATATAAATGAGATGATACAGTGTCTTTTTCAATCTGATTTATGTCCCTGAGCATAATACACTCTAGATGCATCCATGTGGTCACAGATGACAAGATTTCCTTTTCTTATTAGATGAGTAATTTTCCATTGGGTGTGTGTTTGTGTGTATACATATATCACATCTTTATCCATTCTTCTATCTATGGACACTTAAGTTGCTTTTGTATCTCAGCTATTGTAAATAATGCTGCAGTGAACAGTGGAGTGCATATATCTTTTCTAATTAGTGTTTTTGTTTTCTTTGGGTAAATACCCAGAAGTGCAATTGCTGGATTATATGGCAATTCTATTTTTAATTTTTTATGAAGATCCATACTGTTTTCCATGGTGGCTGCACCAATTTACATTTCTACCAGTAGCACAAGAGGATTCCCTTTTCTCTACATCCTTGCCAACACTTATTTGTTGTCTTTTTGATGGAAAACAAAAGCAAAAATAAACACATGGGACTATATCAAACTAAAAGCTTTTTGCACAGCAAAGAAGACTATCAGTAAAATAAAAAGGCAGCCTACTGAATAGGAAAATATATTGGCAAACAGTCTATCCAGTAAGAGATTAATATCCAAAATATACAAAGAACTAACACAACTCATGTTAGAAAACAAACAACCCAATTTAAAAATGAGCAGAAGACCTAAATAGATGTTCTTCCAAAGAAGACATACAAATGGCCAACAAACACATGAAAAGATGTTCAGAATCACTAATCATCAGGGAAATTCAAATCAAAACCACAGTGAGATATCACCTCACACCTGTCAGAGAGCATTGGGATCTTGGACAAGGGTTAAAATTGAAAGGAAGGGAAGGTTGCAGGAGGAGAATGGATTTCCAACAGAAAATTCAATGGAAAAATAGAGTAAAGAAAGACAGACAATCAAACAAATCAAACTTCCTTCTACACAATTTTGCCTACAAGAAGGTCTGGTTTTAGGGATGAGATTAGATGTTGGGATCAAACAAGTGGGTCAAAAACAAGAACAAAAAACAATGTCTAGAGAAAGTCCATTGAAGGACAAAAGTTTCACAGATTTTTCCTGATTTTGAGTTTCAGTTAAGGCTGAAATCAACCTGCCCTTTTCATTCCCTCATTCATTCTATTACTCATCTAATAAATATTTATTGAGCACATAGGATCCATCAGACAGTGTACTGGCTCCTCAGATGAGCAAAAAGAAACAATGTGCCTGCTCTCATTGAGTCTGAAGTCTAGGGAGAGAGGCAGATATTGACCCAATAATCACATGAAGGTGTGAGTATAAAACACAAACCAGGGGGAATGCCATGAAGGAGAGGGATGTGGTTTTCTGAGAGCAGAGATAAAAGGAACCTCACCTAGACTGAGGTGGGGAGGGGAAAGACAATCTTCCCTGAGGAATTGACCCCTGACTTGAGATGTGAAGAACCATGGGCCCCACAGCAAATGGAGACCAGTCATTTTTAATGGGTCTAGCCAAGGCAAGACTAGTAGTACTGGTATGCAGACAATCTCAGGTTAAGACCTACACCCTCCAAGAACCCTCCTATGAGACATTCAGCAAAGTCATTTGTACTTTCTGGGCCTCCATTTGATGATCTGTAAAATGGTAATGATGGACTAAAACGACGTTTCTCAAAATGTGGTCTGCTGGATGAATGGATAAGGAAGCTGTGGTACATATACACAATGGAATATTACTCAGCCATTAAAAAGAATACATTCGAATCAGTTCTAATGATGTGGATGAAACTTGAGCCTATTATACAGAGTGAAGTAAGCCAGAAAGAAAAACGCCAATACAGTATACTAACACATATATATGGTATTTAGGCAATCGGTAAAGATAACCCTGTATGTGAGACATTAAAAGAGACACAGATAAACAGAACAGTATTATGGACTCTATGGAAGAGGGTGAGGGTGGGAGGACATGGGAGAATGGCATGGAAGCATGTAAATTATCATATGTGAAACGAATCACCAGTCCAGGTTCAATGCATGATACAGGGTACTCGGGGCTGGTGCACCAGGATGACCCAGAGGGATGGGATGGGGATGGAGGTGGAAGTGGGGTTCTGGAAGGAGAAAGCATGTACACTCATGGTGTATTCATGTCAATGTATGGCAAAACAAATACAATATTGTAAAGTTAAAAAATAGAAAATAAACTAATTTTTTTAAAAAAAATGTGGTCAACTGATCTTCTGCAGCAGAAGACACATGAAAAATGGGTTACTTGTGAAAAACATAGATTCCAGGATCTCACTTCATACCTGCTGGATCAAAGTATCTTGGGCTACAATTCTTGTACCTCCTCATGTCTCGAAAAGAACTGAAATTTTTCATGGTGATGTCTGCTCCTTGTGACTAACAGAAACCTTTTACAAAAAATATGTGCTTGATTGCATGTATTCCCCCTTCACCAAAATCACATATGTACTGACCTTCCCTTCTACCTCTTTGGAGCTATTTCTCAGAGCTGTCTGAAATGCTGTCTTCCTAAATGAAATTTAACTCACAACTCAAAATATATGTGTGTGTGTGTGTGTGTGTGTGTGTCTGGGGCTAGGTCCCAAGAATCTGCATTTTAAGGCTACTCTAGGTGACTCTTATACTCAGTAAAGTTTGAGCATCTGGGTAGGCAAACTTTTACCTGCTAAATGGCTCTTTATTTCTTTCTAAATTCCTAGGTTCCCAATGGAGCAGCACCAAGAAGAGGTAAAGTGGGCAGTCCTCCAGACTGAGCGAAGGAACCTACTAAAGTTTTCAGGTGACAACAAAAGGTCTGAGCTTTTATACCTGGAGCTGGTCCAGCTGTTTTAGGGACAAGTTCCCCAGACTGACTTGAGAGAAAATAGCTCTAGACTGATTTTTTTTTTACGATTTATGAGTGCTTTGTTAATATTTGTTTTTGTTTATTTATTTATTTGGCTGTGCTGAGTCTTATTTGCAGTGCATGGGACCTCTGATTTTTGTTGCAGTGTGTGATATCTTTAGTTGTGGCATGTGGGATCTAGTTCCCTGACCACAGATAGGACCAGGGCCCCCTGCATTGGGAGTGCAAAGTTTTAGCCACAGGACCACCAGGGAAGTCCCTGAATTTTTTTTTTTTCTTTTTACCTTCCACTCCACTCCTGGGATTTACTTGAAAATATGTATTTACTGAAGTCTGTTCCTTGCCCTTTTCCCTCCTTTCTTCTTTCCCTTCTCGTGACTCTGGTTCTCTGCAATTTGGGGGGCCAGTGGAGGTTCACGTAGGTCTCCCCTTCCTTCCCTGCCTTTCTAGGGCATGAATGGTCACCTCTGATGTGATGGTTTATAGTCTGTGAGCCTCTTTGGTCTGATATGAAAAACTCCTGTTGACATTGAGTCTACCAGAGACCAAAAATTACAGGCTGCCCTGCCTGCCAGGCCAAGCTGTTTCCCTTTCTCTTTGCACAGCAAGCTCACAGAACCCACCACCCACATACCCCACCCCCTCAAGGCACCAACACCCGTACTGATGTTCTCCAACCTCATTTTGAGTCTCTGTGTGAAGAAATATTTCCAGCAGGTCCTGAGCTCTCTAGGTGTGGTAGAGCCAGTCTCACAAGTTGCCTTTCAAAGGCCAGGTATATTATTTCCACCTACTGGCCAGAATGCTTGTATTAAAATGAAATAGTGCATATAAAGCACCTAACTCCAGCCTAGCACACAGAAAACCCTCAACAAATGTTAGTGTCCTTTATATTTATGTTATTTTTCCAGCCACTGTTTGTTTAGGGGTATTTATAAGGGAAGAAAAAAGAAATCAGTTATATCAACTGGCAAGTAAGGGGTTGGAAGTATCAGTGAGAGATCAACTAGGAAAATCTGTACGTAAATGCTCCAGATACTGAGAATCCTGTTGTATGTTTTTAAGATTATACAAAACATCAACAATAACTAGCTGAGAGCTTTCTAGGCACCAGGCAAAGTTTCATTTAATCTTCACAAGAATTATTAAAATCCACATTTTACAAATAAGCAGAAGCTTAACTAAACAAAGTCCCAAAGTGACAAAGCTAGGAAATGGCAGCAACTAGAATTTAATCTGATGTTTAATAAGTTACTTCCTTAGGTCTAACTGACATCTCTCATGCTGTCTTAGGAGGCTATATCTGCTCTCTCTGTCTCTCTCTCTCTCTGAGACAGACAAATAGACAACAGTTGATTGCCATCATAAGATTAATAACTTTTGCAGTCCTTAAAGGCAATTTTTAAATCAGGTCTCTTATGCTTCTTCTTGGAAGAAGTAAGGCTCAAGCCTGATACAAGCTCTTGCCCTCACTTGAGGTTCCCAGGCACGGGTTAGCAGGAAAGATGCAATCTTCAGATCTCACCTAGAGAAGGGCCCACATTGTGCGATAGCACACAGACCAGAACAACTGCTGTCTCTCTGACCAAGATCTCTGACCTGCTGAGATACCCAGAAATTCCTGTCACTTTATATGTGAGGTCAGCCTACAGTCAAACTCAGGTTATCTGAGAGGTGAAAAGTGCCACCTTTGAGTCAAACCACCTCTGTTCTAATCCCATCTCTGAATAATCTTGAGCAAGTTAATAAATCACTCTTATCCTCAGTTTCCTCACCTGTGAATTGGAGCCAATTGTGTCTTCTACAAAAGTGTTGTTTGTAGGGTTAAATGAGATGATGCCTGTGAATTAGCTTGACACAGGCTTGATGCGTAACTATACTCATAGTTAATTAACATAGGGCTATTGGAAGAGGGCAATGCTTATGTCTAAAGGGATAGAACTCTAAAGAATGAGGGAGATATTTGGAAGCCTTTCCAAGAACTTGTAATTCACACCATGCCCTAACTGCTCTGTGCTATGTGCTTAGTCGCTTAGTCATGTCTGAATCTTTACCACCCCATGGACTGTAGTCTGCCAGGCTCCACTGTCCATGGGGATTCTCCAGGCAAGAATACTGGAGTGGGTTGCCATGCCATCCTCCAGGGGATCTTCCCAACCCAGGGATCAAACCCAGGTCTCCCACATTGCAGGTGGATTCTTTACTGTCTGAGCACCAGGGAAGCCCCTATCTAGAAGTTTCTACAAAATCTTCCACATACCCTATCCCCGAGCACTTACCAGGGAAGTCCCACAAGAGGCAGAAAACCAATGCTCCTCCTCCTTCTCCCTTCATCTTTTCATGACTCCCAAGGCAACCTTCCAAATCTGTGGGTCTGGCGTCCAGTAAACAGTAGAGAAACGCTGGGCATTTCCTGTCCCAGCGTTCCTCAGGACACGATAGAGATGGGCAAAGCCAACTGCCTCTTTCTCACACTCCTCCCTCCTCCGCCATGTCCACAGGGCCTGAAGTGATAGCATACACATTTCCCAAACATGTCCACCCCGATTCCTGGGTTCTACCTGGTCACCTCTGCCAAAGAAGGCAGAGATCACTCTATGACATCACTTCCTTGCCTTGCTCCCCAGGGGCCCAGTCTGTCTACTCCAAAGCTTGGCTCTAACACTTTGTCCAGATACAATTTTTAGATGCCCCCAAGGAAAAAGGTTCCCACCACTTCTTTTAGACCTTTCTGAACTTGGTGGCCACCACAAGTGAAAGTCCCCCAAAAGAGGTTTGATGGTTTGGTTCAAAGAATTCAAAAGAGGAAGAAGAGGAAGTCAGAGAAACACGAGACCTATGTCATATATTTATCTGTTTCCTTATTAACTCACATTACTGTTCAATGTCAGGCACAATTCTCTCTACATCCTCAGATGCACACTTCCATTATCCATCTTACACTGTGAACTCCAGGAGGACAAAAAAAGCCAGCATCCATTTAGTTTATTCTATGCAAGTTCTTCTCCACAATGAATGGTCAAACACTGAATTAGTTCTGTTGCTCACGAGTAGTAGAGGTTACACCAAGATAAAGTTAGCAAGAGCAAACAAAGATAAGAAGCAACAGGGTGGCGATCAATTGATCAAGGCGCCCTGCCAAGAATTTGTCACTGAAAGAGCCCCTACTAAGAATTCAGAAAAAGTGTGGAATAAAGCAATGTGTCCACTGCTTTCAGTAGATTCTCAATAAGGTCTAGGACCCAAAAAGATAAAGAACAACTGGGAAGGGATATCACTTTTTCTTTTGAAATTTGGAGGGAGGGCAAGGAATAAGATTAATATATATAAAATTATGGGTGTGCTAAGTGGCTTCAGTCATGTCCAACTCTGTAGAACCCTATGGACTGCAGCCTGACAGGCTCTTATGCCCATGGGATTCTCCAGGCAAGAATACTGAAGTGGGTTGCTGTGCCCTCTTGCAGCAGATGTTCCTGACCCAAGGATCGAACCCATGTTTCTTATGTCTCCTGCACTGGCAGGAGGATTCTTTATTACTAGCGCCACTGGGAAGCTTGGTATTACAGAGGACATCAATATAATACTAGTGCTGCTTTTGGATGAGTGTTTTTTATGAGCCAAGTCCCAGGCTAAATCATTACAGACTATAGTTCCTTTAATTCTTGCAACCACCTATGTTGCTGTGCATTATCTCAAGAAAGAGAAAGCATTATTCCCAAGTCTCAGATGAAAAAAGGAGGCTGAAAGAGTTTATGTAGCTTGCCCAAGGTCACACATCTGGTCAACCAAAGCTAGGATTCAAATTCTGAGTCCATGCCAAGCTGCAGGAATTGATGACCTCAGTGGCATAAAAAGCCGTAGGGGAGGAGTCAAACCTCCAGGCTATGGACCCCGGTTCTGCCCTGGGTAAATCCCTCCCCCTTTCTGGACCTTTGTATCTCTGCATGTAAAATAAGAGTGAAACTAGATAAACAAACATTTAATGCAACAGTGTTTACAAAGTATGCAATAGATATTTACTCTAACGGGTCAAAGAGCAGATATTTTAGGTTTTGCAAGACAGCCTGTCTCTGTTACAGCTCCACAACTCTGTCATGGTACCATGAAAGCACCCAGAGACACACCCAAGTGAACAGGCATGGCTGTGTTCCATAAAACTTTATGTACAAAAATAGGCACAAGGCTGGATTTGGTCCATGGGATTATACTTTGCTGACCCTGGACCAGATGATCCGTAGGGTCCTTCTGAGTCTGACATTTCAGAAGTCTGGGTCCTGATTGTAGCAGTGGAGCCCAAAGGGACCAATGCCTTGAAAAGTCAGCTGTACAGAGCTTATTGCCATAACTTTTGTTTTGTCGTGTTTGACAGTGTCAACAAGCGTGGTTAGAACGTAAATCTCAGGGCTTCATGGTGGTTCAGTGGTGAAGAATCCACCTGCCAATGCAGGAAACACGAGTTCGATTCCTGGTCTGGGAAGATCCCACATGCCACGGAACAGCTAAGCCTGTGTGCTGCAACTGTTGAGCCTGTTCTCTGGAGCCCAGGAACCGCAACTACTGAGCCCACGCCCCCTAGAGCCTGTGCTCTGCAACAAGAGAAGCCACCACAATGAGAAGCCTGCACACTGCAACTAGAGAGTAGCCCTCGCTTGCCGCAAAAGAAAAGCCCCCGCAGCAACGAAGACCCAGCACAGCCAAAAATAAATAAATGAAATTATATAGACACACACATTAAAAAAGAAAGAAAGCAAACCCATTGCTCAGGAAAAAAAAAAAAAAAAGTAAATCCTGGCAGTGGCAATACAAAGCAGCTCAGAAGAGCTTTAGCTCCAGCAAAATCTCCATTGACACCTGATGTGGACAACTATTAATACATCTGTCTTGTGAAGAGCATGGTGCAAACACAGCTGTGTGCCCGCTTTTAAACCAGACTGCAACCCAAAGACCATTTCTTGAGAAATGTGGGGACCACCACAGATTTCTGAACAAAGTGATGGGCAAAGCCCATGGATGGTAACGGCACAACCAGAATCTCTCAAGAAAACGGCATGCGCTCCCCTTCGCCCTCTCCCTGCAGCTCTGTGAGTTGGTATTGGTGATCCTTGTCCCACAGGAGAAGCTGCTAGGGCATAGGGCATAAGGAAGAAAGGACACATTCTTGGTTCCAAACTCAATAGGCTTTTAACACTCTGTGCTTTGACCCCCTTAAACCCCACCCCACCCCTCCCAGTTCAGGGCTCCTGGGCTCTCCTGGACCATGTGATGCGACTTTAGCCCCTGGTGACTTGGAAATTAATCTTCACCAGCTTACTGCAAAGGGCTGCTCTGAGTTCTCTCTCTCGTTCTCTCTCTCGTTCTCTCTCTCTCTCTCTTACTTGCTTACCGGGAGATGCGGTGCAACAAGAATATCTGGGCTGGGGGAACCGTTGCTCACCAAAGATTGACAAACTATAATCACCAGAGAGAAAAGCAAGTTTGCCCCAAGGGAGCTGAAATCTCTCACTCCTGGGAGCCTCTGACCTGCTGTCTTTGGAGGCAGAGGATGCCTCTACTACAGCCAGTGTCTCCTGCTCAGAAGAAAGGGTGCTTCTCCTCTCCCTTCTGGGCCACAGCAGGGACAGAAATCCTCCTTCAGGTCCCCAGAGACCCTAGTGTACTCATGAAGCAGGGGCCTCATACCTCCAATTCTTTTGTCATTTTAAGTTTCATTTACTGGGTACTCTGTATTCCAGCTGTGCCACCTGCCAGCTGTCACCTTGGGCAACCACACTGAGACTGAGTTTGCTCATCTCTACAATGTCAATAATAACAGCATCTATAATATTATTATCAGAATTAAACCAGAAAATGTACATAAGGCATTTGGGGCACAATGTGTACTCTAGCACGTGGTAAGCACTAAATCCCTGGCTGATAGACTATTACCCTGTGTTAGGCACTTCACACAGTATCACATTTAATCCCCACGTCAGTCCTCTGAGATAGGCACTATTATGATCTTCATGTCACAAATGAGGAAACAACAGCTCAGAGTGGTTAAGTGACTTGCCCAAGGACACATAGCTAATAAATTAACGGGCCTGGGACATAAACCCTGGTCTGTTTAGTGCCAGTTTTCAGACTCTTAGTTACTTTACTAGCCTGCCCAAGGTCACATTAGCAGCTACTAAATAAAGGAAGCAGGATTAGTCACTAAGTTGGCTCTTAGATTTTCAGCTTACTGAGTGCTGGCTTGGGAGGCAAGAAAGCCTGACCCAAGGAGCTCCTCTACAGAACCTTCTCACCCGGACAGCTCTGCCGTACCGTCCCTTGCCTGACCTCTGCCTCACTCAGGAACCTGATCACATTCTGTCTTCTACTGTAATTTCCTTCAGGGCTAACACTCTGCTGCCTTTTTTTTTTTTCTTTTTTTAATCTCAGTCTGATGCAGAGAGAAGGATGCAAGCTTTGGAGCCAGACAATAAGGCTTTGAATATTCATGCTGCTTATTCATTGAATGGGTTTGGCCATATCACAGGACCTCTTTGAACCTCAGTTTCCTCATATGTAAAATGGGAATATTTCCTACCTTGCATTGTTGTAAAGATTTGAGTAAGTGCACACAGAGTACCTAAAACAGTGCCTGCCACAGAGCACGTCCTCTCTGAAGGGCGCTTTACCATCATCATCATCTCCTATGGCACTTAGCTCAGTCTAGGTTATTATTTGCTTGATTTAACTTGATTCACCCACAGCACCTAGCATGGTGCCTTACATAGAGTAGATGCTCCTATGTATGGCTGGCTGAACTGAAAACTGGAGAGAGGTAGAGAGGGAGTACCATGCAAAAGTGGACAACCACAGTTGAGAGGTCTCTAAGCAGCAAGAGAAGGTCCTCTAAGCAGATCTATGAATTTCCCACAGCCTTGGTCTCCCCACAGGTCAAACTCAGTGGCATCTTCTCCTAGAGGGCTCACAGAAATGGGAGTTTGCAACATCAGAGGTTTCTAATGTAATCAGATGGATAATGAAAAGCTTCTTCCCTGAGCCTTGAGTGAGTCAGAGCTCTGTGCCTGGCATTGCCCCAGGGAGTACCAAGAAAATGAAATATCCTCATGACACCTAAACAAATGGTCAATTCCGTGGGTCACATATCAGCCAAAGGGGTTAAGAGGCGTCTCCAGTGAAGGGAGGAAAGGAGCACCAGATCATGAACACGATGCTTAGTGGAGTCCTGGTACATGGCTCTTGTTAAGGCTAATACCTGTTTGCCTTATGATGGGATGTGTGTTTTGCTTTCATGAAAGATGCCGATAAATGCCAACATGTCTGAAATCCACATCCAGACACCTAAATCAAGATATAAGTTCTCAATTAGGTAATAAACTATTTTCTTTTGTAACAAGTATAAACCAAATCTGTATCTCATACTTGCTCTTTTTTTTTTTCCCTGCCCTTTCGCCACTGTAGAAAAATGTCTGATAGGCTAAGTTTTCACACTGCAGGTGGTTACTGTGATTATGTAGACACAGTCTGTGTAAATTCAGTGTGTGTTGCTGGCTGTTCAATAGCTGGTAAAATTAATGCCCAGGGAAGTGGGAAATGGGCTGCCACAGTCAAAATGTGGACTTGAAACTTGCTCATCATTTGCCCTACTCTTTCCCTCCCATATCCCTGACTTTGAGCTAATCGCCAGCTTTCTGCCAACTTACTGGCGTTCTCTTCCTCCTCCCACTCTGCCTTGGGAGTAAACCAGTTCAAGACAAGCACCATCATCCTAGACTTGAAGATACATTAAGATGATGGGAGCTGAGTGTATGAGACCCCACACCCACCCCCACTGTGGATGATGCATGGGAGAGGGTGGCAGCAAGGTTGCTGTCAGAGGCCACTTTATCCAGCAAAGGAAGCTGACCGCTGGAAACTAGAAAACCTCAAAAGACCATCTAGCCCAGGCCCGATCTCCAGACAGATTAGTACATGAGCCACCCAAGACCAAGGACAGTCTCTCCTCTTCACAAGGACCTCTGGCAGAGGCCTGCCTAAGTTGTCCCCATCTCACATCTCACTGTGTAAGTCATAAGTAGCTGCCATTTGTGGCTTCTCTCTGCTCTGTGGGCCAGGGAAATGGAGTTTGAGAACCAGCTCTGCACCTGAGTAGCTATGGGAGTTCACCAACTTTCTCTGCCTCCTGGACAACCTCCAAAATGAGAAAATGGGCAAGTGAGGGTTCTGCCAGCTCTGGAAGACCTGAATCACTATAAACCTGTGAATCTCTTATTTTAAAATCTTCAAATACAACTTAAGCCAGTTTAATTGAGTAGAAAAAGTGTTTTCAGGGCTCTCTCAACCACAGATTCCTTAATCTTAGGGAACTCCTTGAAATTCTATATTTTGTGCATTTGAGAGTCTGTAAATTTTGGTGGGAGAAGAGTAAATCCTTAGATATGTGTATAATATCCCAGAAAAGAGATTAGGGACCCACCTCTAGGATGAAGAACTGAAGTGTAAATCATCTTGAGTGGTTTCCCGGTTCCCCATCCCTGAACACCAGGCTGTACTGATCATCAAGGGCAGGAAGTAGGAAGATGCAGGATTCTGGATGAGAATAAAAGAAAGTATCAGGCTTTACTTTTCAATCTCCAGCTATCACTACCCATTGCTGTGCCACATGTCTGCTAGCCATACAACCTCAGTAATGCACTAACTCTCTCTGAACCACGGTTTTCTCAACTTTCAGTGGAGCATGGTACGCTTCTCTTAAAGATTGTTGTGAAGAATAAAAGAAATTGAGTAAATGCTTGACTATCAGTGGAAACTCAATAAACGTAAGTTTCTTCCCACCACTAGTGGCTCGGATCCCAAAATTGGCTATTTCAAAGATAGCTCCATCTATAACAATCAATTAACCCTTATCTCAAATGTAAATTGGTATAGTTACTATAGAAAACAATAAGGAGATTCCTCAAAAAATTAAAAATAGAGGTACTATATCACCCAGCAATCCTGCTTCTGGATATATATCCAAAGCAAATGAAGACAGGATCTCAAAGAGATATCCATACCCCCAGGTTCAGTGCAGCATTATTCACAAGAGCCAAGACATGGAAATGAGTGTCCATCAACTGATGGATGGATGAAGAAGATTGATATATATACACAATGGAGTATTATACAGCCAAGATAAAGAAAGAAGTCCCACCATTTGCAACAACATGGATACGACTTGAGGGCATTGTGCTAAGTGAAATAAATCACACAGAGACAGATACTACATGATATCACTTATATATGAATAAAAAAAAACTCATAGAAACAGAGTTAAGTGGTGGTTACCATGGGTTGGCAGGGAAGGACTGGGTGGGGAGATGTTGGTCAAAGGATACAAACTTCCAGTTATAAGATGAATAAGTTCTGAGGATCTAATGTACAGTATGGTGATTGTAGTTAGTAACACTGTATTATATACTTGAAAGTTGCTAAGAGAGCAGATTTTAAATGTCTCACCACAAAAAAAGAAATGGTAATTATGTAACATGTTGGAGGTATTAGCTAACACTATGATAGTAATCATTTTTCAATTTTTAAGTGTCTCAAATCAACTTACATAATGTTATATGTCAGTTATATCTCAATAAAGCTGGGGGTGGGAATTCACCCCCTTCTTTCTTCTGGGGGAAAAGCGTGACATAGCAGCTAAGTGCTCAACTTTGGATAGACGTGCATTTGAGTTCTGTTCCCAAATTCTCTGCTTGATGGCCATGTGGATATAGGCAAAGAGTTCAATTTTGCTGCACCTTAGTGTCCCATCTACAGAGTGAAATGGTTAGGAGAATAGTCTATCTTTCCTAGTGTTGTGAGAAAACATGAAAAGTACTTAGCACGCTGTCTGGGACTGGGACATATGGATAAATGTTAACTAACATGAGGCTCTCCCTCAGCGTCCTTAGCCACACCTTCTCTCCTAAGTACCATTCATCCACCTTGGGGAGTGTGTCCCTGTAGCTGAAAGTCCAACATGGATATCAGGTAGAAAGGAGAAAAAATCAACAAATAACACGGATTCTCCAAGTCCCCTCCCTACCCCCACCCCCACTGCCACCCCCAGATAACCTACAGTTTGTTGCCATTTCTTTCAGGTCGTGACTCAATCATCACTTCAGTAAAAGCCTGAGCACCCAGATAAAATTTCAAATGTGCCCTCAAACCATTTCATTTCCCCAGTCTTGCTTTATTTTCTGTTACACCTGTCCACCTAGGGCGCATCTCAGAATTTGCCTACTTATTTGTCTGTCTCCTCCCACTAGAATGTCAGCTCCCCAGGGACAGAGGGGTCTTTATCTACTTGGTTCAGCTGCTATACCCATAGCGCCTAGAAGAGAACCCAGGGCAGACAGTGGATGCCCGATTAACAATCTGTTTAATGAACGAGTGAGTGAGGGGATGAATGAATGACAAGAAGCTTCCCACCAGAAAGGCTGCACAAGGAGGCAAGGATGGGGGTTGATCTCAGACCTGACTCAAGGCCCTCTAAGCTGCTTAACCATGGAATTCTGCCTCTTAGATTCCACACAAGTTGCATAGCCCCTTAAATCTGCGTGCTCACTCCAGACCCCTGTCATTAAAAACAAGCACCCCCACCCCAATTTTGAAACTGCGTGGTCAACAGGAGGGAAAAGAACCCCAGTGGGCCAGCCGGGTGGAGGGGGGAAATGGAGGGCAGGGGGAATCCCCACGCTGAGGGCGCCCTACCCCGCCCCCTAATGCACACCCTACCGGCTTGCCCCCCGGGGGTGGCGGGGGCGCAGCCGGCCTCGGGGCTCAACTGGGTGGCGGCGTCGGGGCTGCGGGCGCCTTCGCTGGACCCGCATTGCCCCCTAGTGCCGCGCGGAGTCAGGGCGCCGGGCTCCCCCGCCTGATGTCACCGCCGTGCAGTCAGCCCAGAGGCAGCTCATTGAAAGCAGACCCTCCTCGGCGCTGGCTGGGCGGAGGCGCCGCTGTCCGCAGACCCGCCGCGGACCGGGCAGAGCCGGGCGCCCCCTGCCCCACCACCCACTCCTCCCCGCCGCTCCCCGCGAGCCCGGCCTGGCGCGCCTGACGTGGACCATTAAACTTGGAGCTGCCGCCTCGTCCCTTCTCTCCTCCTCCTCCCTCTGACAGGCGAGCGATCGCCTCGGTGCAGGCAGGAGACGAGCTGCCGGGCTGGGCAGCCCGGGGGAGATGACTTCTCGCCAGGAGGGCACCTCTGGGAAGAAGACCACGGGGGAAGCAAAGTTTCAGGGCAGCTGAAGAGCCTTCGCCGCAGCCCTTCTGAGCCCTGTCACCCCCCTGGCTATGGAGGGCGGACTCTAAAATGAATCCCAATCTGGACACCGGCCACAACACATCAGCACCTGCCCACTGGGGAGAGTTGAAAAATGCCAACTTCACTGGCCCCAACCAGACCTCGACCAACTCTACACTGCCTCAGCTGGACATCACCAGGGCCATCTCCGTGGGCCTGGTGCTGGGCGCCTTCATCCTCTTTGCCATCGTGGGCAACATCCTAGTCATCTTGTCTGTGGCCTGCAACCGTCACCTGCGGACGCCCACCAACTACTTCATCGTCAATCTGGCCATTGCCGACCTGCTGCTAAGCTTCACCGTTCTGCCCTTCTCTGCTGCCCTAGAGGTGCTTGGCTATTGGGTGCTGGGCCGGATCTTCTGTGACATCTGGGCCGCCGTGGATGTCCTGTGCTGCACAGCCTCCATTCTAAGCCTGTGCGCCATCTCCATCGACCGCTACATTGGGGTGCGCTACTCTCTGCAGTACCCATCACTGGTCACCAGGAGGAAGGCCATCTTGGCGCTCCTTGGTGTCTGGGTCTTGTCCACAGTCATCTCCATTGGGCCTCTTCTTGGGTGGAAGGAGCCGGCACCCAACGATGACAGGGAATGTGGGGTCACTGAAGAACCCTTCTACGCCCTCTTCTCCTCCCTGGGCTCCTTCTACATCCCTCTGGCGGTCATTCTGGTCATGTACTGCCGCGTCTACATCGTTGCCAAGAGGACCACCAAGAACCTGGAGGCTGGAGTCATGAAGGAGATGTCCAACTCCAAGGAGCTGACCTTGAGGATCCACTCCAAGAACTTTCACGAGGATACCCTCAGCAGTACCAAGGCCAAGGGCCATAACCCCAGGAGTTCCATAGCTGTCAAACTTTTTAAGTTCTCCCGGGAAAAGAAAGCAGCCAAGACCTTGGGCATTGTGGTCGGCATGTTCATCTTGTGTTGGTTACCCTTCTTCATCGCTCTACCACTTGGTAAGTTGGGGACTGGCTGAGGGGAACTGGGCATCTTCAGCTTTTGGGATTACTGATGAGCTTACTATAAAGTTTTCATGGGTTTTGGTGTTTTTTTATGCAGTTTGTGTGTGTTTGGAGGCTGGGGAATATTGTTTGCTCTGCAAAGGCTTTGCAGATTGGGTAGCTGGCTAAGAACCAACTCAGGTGTTAGCAGAACATGCTAAGGGGAGGTATGAGTTACTCGAAATAGAACCATGGGAGGAAAATCTGGTATGTGGAATGACTCATTCAACAGCCTTGGTTTAATAATTAAAAAGGACACTGGACTTGAACATCATACCACCGTTATTTCAGTTGTAATGATGTATCGGCTAAGGCAGTGTCTGTCACTAATGCAGCATGCAAAATAGTTTGTAGTTACCGCAGACACGGCATTTGGGAAGCTGGGAGGCAGCTCAGACACGGGAAGGCAGTTTTCATTCAGCATTTCCAGGGCTTTTGCAGAGACCCACGGTCCTCTAAAGCTTTGCAGAGGCTGCATTCTGCCCCCATCCCTTCACCGCTTCCTCTCACCTCCGCATACTCCCTTCATTATGAGTTAATAAGAGCATTTTATGCCTCACAGCCCCAACCAACCTTAATCTAAAGCTTTGAGATTTGAAAGAGAAGGATGATGGTCAGAGGGTCACCCAAAAATATCCCAAAATGTCCAAACTCTGGTGATTGATGGAATGCCCAGAATTATAGTTTCCCCTCACCTTCAGCTGCCAGACACCAAATCCTACTAGTATGAAACTGAGCCCTTCCTAGCCTATAAACATGTACCCATCTTCATTTGACTGGGGAGTCCTACTAAGTGAGTTGTTCAAGACGCTACCTGACTTCCTCTAAGGATGAAGCCGAGGTCTGGTTAGGAGGTAAACCTAGAAGAGGGTACTGTGACATCCTGTCCACATAGCTCAGGAAACACTTGTCCCTTCTCTGAGGCAGTGATCTGCTTTAGTTTCTTTCCCTGTCCCTGGGGGACGCTCCCGAAAATGAATGGAGGGAGGTGATCATGGCAGTCATGTGCTGTGATATCACAAGAGGTCACAGCTGCTGCGTGCCATGGACCACTAATGCTGCAGTCACAGCAGGGGCTCAGTTGGAACCAAACATAACCAATCCCTCAAGTCACGAAAATCCTAAAGACACACTGCTTCCAAAAGAAAGAGCCAGATAGAAAGAGGGCAAACAGATGTCAGGAGTTTCCGTTTAAGAATGACAAAGAAAAAAAGCTGTTTAACCTACTCTCATATTGTAATTTCTAAGGCTAGCTTTTGAGCTAGTGCCTTTCAGAAATATTTTCATTGTGTTGATCAGAGAGGTTTTGTAGCTCTATACCCAGTAGGTCACATCCCACTGCCCAGCTTTCTTTTCTTTCCTGAGGTCTCAGGGCCCTTTTGCAGGCCTGTCCAGTTAAAGTGGATGACAGTTCACACTGCACTGTACCATACAAAGATCATGGTCACACATGGGGTGATTTGGCTACTAATTAGCCATGTGACCTTAGGCAAATGATGACTGCTCTGTGAGCCTCAGTTTCTTCATCTGCAAAGTAGGGCTAATTACTATTTGCTCCATGGGGTTTGTGCTAGTACATGGAAAGGACTTAATACAGTGGTACACAGCAAATGCTCGATTTTAGGTATAATCCTATACCTGTTATTAAAGGCTCAGAAGGCAACTATTGACTAGATCTCATCTTTCCTTCCTTCTTCCCCTGATCCCCAACTGACAGAGGCTGTGACCAGAGCATCCTCAGGAAAGACAAGGTCCCAGCAAGATGCAGGAATGGATCACAGTTGCAGGCTTTCACTTTAGGGGCAAGGGAAACAAGTGAAAAGGCTGCCAACATGCTCAAATGGAAAGAGCAGTGCTCTGAGGGTCAGGAGCAATAGAGTATGTACATGAGCTTTGCCATCAGTTAGCTCTGTGACCTTAGGTTTGTTGCTTTACCTTCTGGGCTTCAGTTCTCACTTCCAGGGAACACCGAGGGTTGGACTAAATCAAGGGCTCTCAAACTTTAATAAGGATCAGAATCATTTGTGGATCTTAATAAAAATTCAGCTTCTAAGGCCTAATTCAGAGAAGCTAATTCAGTAAATCCCAAGAATCACGTGTTTAACCAGCCCACCACCAGGCTTTGAGAAGCACCAGCCAGGAGATCTCTCAGTTCCCTTCAGCCTCCAGCCTCCTGGACACCAAGGTTTTTAAACACTGCACAGGTTAGCGCTTCCCCACCCACATGGTGGTGCAAGACAATGTGGCTTCTGTCCACATTCCGCTCTTCATGCCCACCCTCAGTTTTTCTCCCTTATACTCTTTCAACTTCAGCCCTCTTTCTGTCCATCCCTTTCTGAGACTATCTTCCTAACAGCTCAGGTCCTTGGCTTCCATGCCACAGAAAGTGAGGCGTTCCTGCCGCCCAGATATTTATCAGAGCTTGTTTCTCTTCTGCTTGACTTGAACCCTTTCTGGCCGGCCGTTATCTCCCAGTGTGCTGTCCTGAGCAGACTCCATCCACACGCTTCTCCCCAGGACCTCCAGCCCCTGGAGGGTAAAGAGTGTGGACTCCAGGCATTGAGTTTGGGATGGACTTCAAAAGTTACTCACGAGTTTCAAACAGAGAAGTTACTTGATTAACATGTTCTTACTAATGTACAAAGAGCATCTGAGCAAAATGGAGATATGCACTTCTACTTCCTCTGAGTTCAGATAACACCCAAAAAAAAGTAACATGATGTAGAACAATAATCCCATTGGAATCTGAAGCAGATTCCAAATTCTAAATTTTCCATGAAAAGCTTTTCACTCTGAAGAGGAGAAAGCAGATCTGGGGGGAGACAGAGGTTGGCAAACAGAAAAGTCCAGGTAGGAGTAAACTTCCAGTGGTGATAGACATCCAGGTGCCTGGGCGGCACCAGATTTCTGTCTCTGTTTTTCTTCTCCATGGGAGAGGAGGGTTGGGATTCCTCCTGGGAAGGAAATAGCTTTGCCCCTTACAGGGTCCTGGTTAGGGGTTCCATTTGTTTTCTTTCCTCCCTTATTTTTATTTTGGAGAGCGTGGTTGGGCTGCCTGCAGAGACAGGCCTCCTGTCTCCTGTGGAGCCCTCCCCACCCGTAACACCCTCCCTATCTCCTCCCCACCCTTTCCCTGTGGCTTCAACAGAGTTGGGCCAGGGACCAGCTCTCACTTACTCAGGAGCAGGGATGGATCCACCAAACAAGAACCCCTTTATTCAGCCCCTGGAATCAGGCCACGGAGGGACAGGAAATAATTGGAATATAATATAGCAGCATTTCTACTTGATGGGCCATGTGCAAGATGTCCATGCGTGGCATTATAATGAAGGCCAACTCCCACCCGCCTGGGGTGGTCAGGGTTCAAGAAGTGCCTGGGCTATTGAGGGATGTGCATTGCACTGGGGAGGGTGGTGGGGGGGCGATTAAGATGGGAGTGGGGGTGGATAGCAGGAAGCGCTGGGCAGCCAACTAGTAGCTGAGCTTGGTGTGTTGTTTAGAAAACACTGGAACCTTGCCTCGCTCCAAATCTTTCTTCCGTCTTTTAAAATGCTGAAAGGCACCAGGAAGCCATTATTGAACTAACTGCTTTCCCCTCCAAATAAATGAAGGTCAATTTCAAAGAAACAGTTGTGCTCTCTATAGTACTGGAACCAAATCTGAATCTTTCTGTCCATTGATTTGTTTCTCCAATCCTCTCATTCAGATCAGGCCTAATGAATTTCCACCTCCCACAGGAGCATAAGGGAGGGTGGGGGTCTCAGGGACGACACAGGACAGAGCCACCCCACAAACACATGAAATTTCTGGTTCTGAGGTTTCAAAACATAGGGATTTGAGTTGCTCACAAGGAAAGTAACTGGGTTTGAGTGAGTGGAAATTTTACACACAGGGAATCCTTCCTAGGGGCTTCCCAGGTGGCACTAGTTGTAAAGAACCCAACTGCCAGTGCAGGAAACATAAGAGACTTGGATTTGATTTCTGAGTCAGGAAGACCCCCTGGAGAAGGGCATGGCAACCCACTCTACTTCTTGCCTGGAGAATCCCATGGACAGAGGAGCCTGGTTAACTACAGTCCATGGGTTTGCAAAGAGTCAGACACCAGTGAAGCAACTTATATGCATTCAATCCTTCCTAGAAAAAGGAAATCTTTCTGAAGGAAAATATATTCAACCACCTCTGAAATCATTAATGAAGACTTCCTAAAGCACCTACTATGTACTAGACACTGTACTAATCACTGGGTTCTTGAGCCAAAGCAAACATGGTCCCTGCCGGCAGGAGGCTCATAGCCCAGTGAGGTCATATTATCATAGAGCACATACTATGTACCAGGCATTCTACTAGACCCTCTACAGACATTATCTCACTAATCCTCTCAGCTACCCTAACAGGGGAGAATAATTGCTCCTTCTTGACAGAAGATACTGAAGCTCAGAGTGGTTAGACTTCTTGCCCAAATTCACACAGCAAGTAGATGATAGAGACAAAAATTGAATACATGTCTGTCAGAACAGGTACTTACCTGGTCCAGTGCACAAAGGAGATGTCTGATCTTTTTGCTTTCTGGTCCCAACCTGCTCTCATAGCAAATGTTCGTCAGGAGCCCTAGAGCCACCTTGTCAAAAGCTGATTATTCTACTTCTGTTACAAAACCCTGTTACAAAACCTTCTATTCCCTTTTCACCCCTGAAAAAGATTGACTCATAAAATATTAGAGAAGATCATCCTCATTCTAGCTCAAGGCTAGGCCTTCTCTTACCTCCTGTACTGTGTAGGATATGGGTCTCTCTACACTGGGCATCTAGTCACCCCAACCAGGAAGAAAAAGTGGGATCTTGACCTTCATCTGGAAATCTGATTCCACATCTTTATCATGCATTCATTCATTCACTGAATAATTATATATTTATTGGAAGCCTACTAGGTCCGGGCATTGTGATGCAGATCCAGTGGTGAGCAAAGCAGCTGTGTTCATTGTTCTCATAGAATTTAGTTCTAGTGGGGAACACAGGTAATCTGAAAAATACACACATGCAAATAAACATAAATGATTTGAAGAAAAGGGGTGTGCTGCTATTAGAAGTACACACCAGGGATCAGTATCACAGGGGTTCCTGAGTGGCATTTAGGCAGAACCCTGAACAGTTTGGAAGAGTTAATTCAGTGACAAAGCAGGTAGAAGAAGAGCGGTCCAGTCAGAAGGAAGGGCACCCCTGAAAGTCCTGAGGCAGGAGCTGGCAAGGAACTGACAGAGCCTGGAGAATAGAGGGCCCGCAGGTCCGACTCAAGCCTGGAGGTGTGGGCAGAGGCCAGGCCATGCCAGGGCTTTTAAGCCACATTAAGGATTTTAGATTTTATGATAAATTGCACCAGCCACTACTGAAGGATTTGAAGCCAACAAGGCGTACAGTATGAATTATGTGTTTAAAAGACGACTCAGGCAGCCATATGGCACACAGAGCAAAGATGGGGCAGTTAGAACATAATCCCAGTGAGAGCTAATGGTAATTTAGACTAGGCTGGTGGCAGTGAAGTTGGAAGGAAGAAGATGGTACAGGGACTTGGGGATGGATTGGTTATGATACAGGAGAGCAAGAGATGCATCTGGAATATCCTTGAGGTTACTAGGTGAAATACAACCAAGAAGATTCCTCCCAGGACCTGCTCAGACCCCATTCATCAGGACTCACAAGACACCGTGCCAGGAGTGATATGCCAGACGCTCTTATGAGTTGAGTAGGGGCTTCCCTGGTGGCTCAGACAGTAAAGAATCTGCCTGTAATGTGGGAGACTGGGGTTCAGTCCCTGGGTTGGGAAGACCCCCTGGAGAAGAATGGCTACCCACTCCAGTATTCTGGCCAGGAGAATTCCACACATAGAGGATGGCCTGGAGAATTCCACGCATAGAGGAGCCTGGCGGGCCACAGTCTATCAGGTTCCAAAGAGTCAGACACAACTGAGCAACTAACACTTATGAGTTGAATAGACAAAATGTCCCAACCCAAAAGTCAGAACCCATGACCATGAGCAAACCCGGATGCTCAGTAGAAACATCTAGCAGGGAACTGCTTTCAAACGCATAGATTGTTGGAATTCCCCTTACAGACCCTTTATATCAGACTCTCTCATATGGGACCATGAATCTCAATTTTTAACCAGTTCCCACAGGCAATTATGTCACCAGCATAGCACCAGCCCTCCCCATGCCTGGTACCTGGAATGAACATTCCATGGAGAGCCAAGAAAGTTGGGTCAAACTTTGCCCAGTGTAGCCAGAAGCATCACCAATCCTGCCCAGTCCTTCGGGCCAGTCCATATGGCAGAAGAATGGAGGGAAGGTGAATTCTTCAAACTAGAGCCTCCCTGGAGAAGGCGAGTTGAATGAGCACTGTGGAAGCAGATCTCCAGTGCAACAGGTACACTGCCCAACACTGAATATTATGTACAGCTTATAATTCTCTCAGTCCCTCTGCAGAGCCAGTATCATCACCCTGTGTCTAGAGTTCAGAGAGGCTCAGTAAATTTCCCAAGGTCGCACAGCTAGTAAATGGAGTCTATCGGACTCCATATTTGGCACTCAATAAACATTTGTTATATTATTCTTGCTATTACTACAGTACTTTCAGACATTTGTCTGAGGTCTAGTGCCCATGAGTGATAAAATTTTTACTGGCTCATGACAAAAATGAGAAAAAAGTTAGGAAAATTCTGTGTTTTTCCAAATGTACTCAATATAAATGACTGTTCTTTTATTCTAAAGACTATGTCCTATTTTGGGAAACTGAAATAACATTTCTTTAATGGAATGATGGTAATAAGTGGTGATGATAGCCATTGTGCATATGTGTGTGTGTGTGTGTGTGTGTGTGTGTGTATGCGTGCGTGCAGTGTTCTACTTGGCAAGATAAACAGTTGGTAACCATATGTTTGTCCCCACCAAAATTTTTTTGAAATTTCTCTGTGAGTTTCCTAAAGTCTTAGAATCATGGAAGACACTGTGATGATTAGACATGAAAAATATTTGTGGAAGAAAGGAGGAGGATGATTTATTCTCTCAGTGATGGATAAACAAATTAGCCTCAGCTTTGCTATAAGAGTCAAAGACCTGGGGCAGGAGTTGGGAACGGGGAAGGATGATGTGTGTAGGATCATGATTGTCAGATACGATAGTTTGGGGCCCATTTGTGGAAGCACCCAGTACTGCTGGGATGAAACAGAGCACAGAAATGCCAGCGGGTGTGTGTGTGTAGCTGCAGTGCCATCACAGATGGCCCTCGTAAGATCTGTAATGCAGGCGATCCCTTTACCTGAGTGTGTATGGCTCATAAAAATAACGGATGGCCGTTAGGCCACACTGGGAAATTGCTTTCTCCCATATCTGCAGGATGTTTCCGCAGTCACTGTGCTCCCTAACGATGTCTGCTAATAATAATACTAATAGCTCCATTTATTAGGTCTTGCCGTGTGCCTGGCTTACACCGCAATAAGGGTCCTTTCTGTGTATTCTCTCATTCACTCCTCTCCAGGGACTTACCAAGTGGATACTATTGTTGTCATAATTTTATAGATGAGGAAACTGGAGTTCAGAGAGATGGAGTGATTTGCCTCAAGTTACCCAGCTGATTGGGGTTTCCCTGGTGGCTCAGATGGTAAAGAATCTGTCTGCAATGCAGGAGACTCGGGTTCGAACCCTGGGTTGCGAGGATCTCCTGGAGAAGGAAATGGCTACCCACTCCAGTATTCTTGCCTGGAGAATCCCATGGACAGAGGAGCCTGGTGGGCTGCAGCCTATGGGGTCGCAAGAGTCGGACATGACTGAGCAACTAACATTTTTACTTTTTCACTTTTTTCACCCAGCTGATTAGTGCCAAAACCTGAATTCACATATAGGCAATAAGACTAAAAGTGTTCATTACCAGGGGGATCCTAGGTGTGGGACTCTGAGCCCTGATTTTTGTAAGCTTAAAGAGGCCCTAGGGAAAGCAGAATCTATTCTGAGAAGGTGGAAAGGAAGGGCGAGTGGCTGCCTATTATTCAGCCACCAAGAGGCATCATATCCTGGTGAGAACATAAAGAATATAAAAATAATTGGGTCTTTCCCCTAGCAAGCTAAGTCACAATTTCTCTTTTATTATGGAGGCTTTAGAGTTTTTTCAGCTTCTCAACACATGAGTGATGCCATATATCTTTTAAGACTTTTATTAAATTTGGGCTTTGGGGTTAATCACATAAAATTTAGAACACTTTTCACAGCCTAATTTCTGGCTGTATACATTTCAGAGCTGGATTCACCTCTGCACCACATAGGTATGGTTGAGACCACATGCACCACAGGACTCTCTCCTACCTTGAATCAGCCTCTGGTCCTACCTCTTGATGTCACAAAGGCTGGCATCATGGACAAGAGAGTATTTCTAAAAGCTGATTTTCCACTTTGCAGTAATCCTGACTAGTGATAACCTATACAGAAAGAAAATACTGCACACCACCTATGTATTTTCAAGAGAACCCAAGTGAAACATATCTTTAACTCTTAGCTGGTTCCCCAAAATATCCATGACCCCTATACTAACATGATCATGAAGGGAAATACAGCAGAGGGAAGTTGGAGTGGAAATAGACAGTGGTCCTAAGACGTTGCAGGTAATAGATCTTACTCATGAGACCTTTACAAAATAATACAAACTGGAGGAGACACACTGGGATCCTTCCTGGGGCTTTGGAGCCCCCAGGAAGAGAAGAGCCCTGAGGTTAAGGAAGTGCCCGTGGTCCACGCCAAACACTGCAGCAGTGCTCTCTCTAGCAACCTCGTGACTTACATGTGAACTTCTTGTAGACAGGGACCACATCTTTCCATCTTGCCTAATACGAGTGCTAGGTGAGTGCTGTGACTCAAATTGTTTGTCGTTTCCCCAAGTACACCTTGTATTTTCCTCCCCCTATGTGTTTCTTCATACTGTCCCCTCTGGCAGGAACGCTCTTCCTGTACCCTTGAATATCCATATCCTGCCCACCTGTACACCCCTGATTTTGTGGACACCTCTCTTAGGAATCTTTCCTGGCCCCCGCCTCTTTCCCTGGCAGTGATGTTTGCCTTTATACCATGTGTATGGTGCTTGTCACGTTTGTTCATGGGAATCAGGACTGACAGGTACATCTTCGGCAGTGTTAATAGACTGCAAACCTCTGGAGGAAAGGGTCCAGGTTTCACTTATCTTACTGTCCTCCAGGCCCAGAGACGTGTACTTGCTAGACTCCCAATAAGAACAGCAACTGCAGCTATGATTCATACAGTATGCACCAGACTTCACCTACTATTTAAACCTGCCAATGACCTATCAGATAGGTATTAATATTCTGCTCACTTTACAACTGAGGAAACAGATTTAGAGGTTAGGTGACTTGTCCCATTCCTTGAGACTACCACAAGCACGCTGAAAGGAAACTGCCTTGACTGCTTTTGTGAAACCAAGATGTCAGTATGGGTCTGCTTATGGGGCCAATGAAGAAAGATTAGATAGGTGAAGACCAGAGTGGACCCAAGGTATGAGCTCAAAAATTAAACAACATCTTAATTCTTTATAAAAGGTTGCCATTTCCACTGCCTCCGAGAGAACTATTGCCAGTCAGTCCCCATTTTCCCTGACCTTCTCAGCCCTTGTCACCTCCCTCTCACCTCTGGGAGGGCTGTGGTCAGAGTTGGTCACCACAGAAGTAGGAGAGGAGGGCACGATTCTGGTGACTCTACATCAGGACCCAATTAAGACCTTTAGAAAGGTCCAAGATACTGAGAAGTGAATGCTGCCCCCACTTCCAAATGTAAAGTCTGAATTCTGTCTCAGGTGCACACACACACATGGCCCTAAAATAAATGGGAAGAAGGCCAAGATTCTAATTTATCCCAGGAAGTCTACTTTGATTTCTTTAATATCAAAGTGAAAGTGAAAGTCGCTCAGTCGTGTCCGACTCTTTTCGACCCCATGGACTATACAGTGCTTGGAATTCTCCAGGCCAAAATACTGGAGTGGGTAGCCTTTCCCTTCTCCAAAAGATCCTCCCAATCAAGGGATCGAAGCCAAGCATCTCCCAAAAAAGTGAAGGTGCCCAGCAGCTCTGGTAACACTTTAAAGATACACTGAGTCTGTTTGTGGGTGATAAAGCATTGCTCCATAATGGAGTGACCAGACATCCCACTTTGCCTGGGCCAGTCTCCACTTATGTCTATTACCAAGGGCTCTGATGATTACTATAACCCTCTCTTATTCTCAAAAGTGTCTCAGTTTGAACGATAAAAGTGCCTTGATATTTTAACTCCGGGAGTAACAGTGTTTACAGTAGAACAGCCAAGGGTACCTTGGTTTCCCTGAGAAACCTGAGACGGGGGTGGGAAGAGTATGGCACCCAGGCCTCAGCAGTACAGAGAAAGATCAATAATGAGATAATGAAGTGGGCATGAATTTAAGGAGGAAAGACAGAATTTCATGTGTGTGCTTTTGTGGGAAACAGATTAATGTAAAAGTTGGTTGGAAATGTTTGTCTTCATCAGTTAGTTTACCATACGTGCACAAGTGAGTCACTGAGCTGGAATCTGAATCCATGGCTGTCTGACCCTAAATACTTCATGAGAGGACCCATTTCAGCACAAGGTAAATGGTGTTATCTGAATGGTGAGTGTCTCCAGAAGAGAGGAGACGGAAAGAAGGTGGGCCGAAATAATATTTGAGGGAGGAGAAGAAAAGCGAGCTATGTCTTAGGGACTTAGCAGGCTGAAATGATAGTAGGGGTGGAGCATCTCCAACCATCCTTCACACTCGTCCTGGGACAACAGAGCATAGGTCAGCTCAGGGTACTGTCCTCACTGGCAGGCTTGTGTTCTTAGGATTCTGTCAACAGCACACTCGTGACCGCACCCAGGGGCAGGACACGTGAATCCCCTCGGAGCACTCAAGTGCCCCTCTGTGGTGTGAGCACACGAAGTGCACTATAAAAGTCACGCCAGTGAACAGTTCACACTGAAACGTTCAGAAACAGAATGTCCTAGCACATGCAAGTGGACCATTCCTTTCAGAGCCCCATTGAATTTCTTCCAGGGGTATCTGCCCACAGTGTCTTGTTCCCCTGAAGCTGGGATGCATTTGGGGCTTGGCTTAGCACACTTTTTAGAATTCCTCTTTAAGATAGAGTTTCCTGCCAAGCTAACATGCATCGCTTAGGGGCTGAGTTCAGCACCCTGGCCATGCCCCAGAAGGAGGTTAAAATGGGACCAAGGGCAAGCCGGGCTCACTGTCATTCGCAAGCATGGGCCCCAGGGCTCACACCACCAGCACAGGGCCAGGCAAAGATCCAGAGAGGCATCTGGCGGGGGAGGACGGGGTGCCACCAACTGGAACAAACAAAAAAAAATTACATCTCTGATTTTTATATTCAGGCCATCAATCACCCCCTGGCATCATGAGAAAGTGGTACCTGCTTCCAGGTACACCCTCACAGAGTCATTTGCAGCTCCTTGTCCCCAACTCTGCAGAATTTATCTTAAACAAGGGCTCTTCGGCTTTTTTGTTGCATGGACCCCTTTGGTAATCTGGTGAAGCCCCTTCTCACAATAGATACATAAAATAAGATACACAGGATTTCAAAGAAAATCAATTATGTTGAAATAGCTATTATAATGTTGAAAAAAGAAATTTATTGTGGAGTAAAACAATGTTCTTCTTTATTAACATATTAAATAAACAAGACCTAGCAGCAAGTCAAATAAATAACTACTATAATTTGAGGTAGTGACAAGTGGAAATATTTCAAGACATCTGCAACAAATGTAATATAACATCATAAATCTGATTTCTATGGGTGACAAACCCTGGTAATTCTTCTGTGGCTGGTTGCCTGCCTTCCTGCTGAAGAAAATGCTAACTTTCAACCTAAGGTTAATTAAAAAAAAGGAAAAAAGAGAGAGGTAATTTTTCCTACCCTAATTCAGAGACTCCCTAACCCCGGAACAAGAACCCTGTCTTATGACACTATAAAGATGTACTTCAGGATATGAGGTTTTCTATACTGTGTTCTTTCAAATTATATAGTCTTGGGACCACAGGGAACTTGTGCACCTTCATGCTTTATAACTATCTGGCATGTTTACTCGTAGCAATTCTTAAATCTCGTTTCTTTATTTAAGCAGTATAATAAAAAAAATTCTATAATAACACATAGACTTTTATTTAAAACAGAAAGAAGAAAAAAATAGAAAAATTATTCTAACCACACCAGACCCCAGGTCCACCCATATCCAGCACCCTCAGTCTTTTTCTCCAAGAGCAAACCTGCATATAGTTCCAGAAATATTCTATTTATTTGTAAGCATCCACATACATATGTGTGTATGTGTAAATATTTGAGTTGTATGTGTGTGGAATGTGTGTGTGCATCCTGTGTATTTTTACAAACAGTATCATTTTATAACCACAATAGTGGAGGTTACGTTTTACACTCAATAGCATATCTTGAACATAGTTCTCTGTCAGAATTGTAGTTACTGTTTTCCTTTTTGTGGCTGTGTAATCCATTTGGGGAATATCCTACTCTATTTAACATTTTCCCAGTTCGTTGACATTAGGTTAATTTTGGTTTTTCCATACCAAGAACAGTGCTGCAATGAGAACTCTTGTCTTTGTGTCTCTGCCCACATATTCAGGATAAATTCCTAGAAATGGAATCACTGGAGCAAGAAATATTTGGTATTTTAGGTTTAACCTGATTATGTTCAAAAATTTACTATCTAAGGAATTTAAAATATATTAAAATGTAAAGTTGTTAATATGAATAGGTTAGATTTATCATGCAAGAGGGTTGTTCATGATATTGAAGTGAAAATGATAATTCACAGGATTATATATAATCTTATTTTTAAAAACTATTAACTTAGTCACCTTCAGGAGTATCATGAAGTGAGAAGGAGTAGATTTTAACTTTTTATATGCCTCTGTGTTGCTTCATATTTCACATTATTTCACATGCGTGCCGTGTGTATCTACACAAATAGGACTACGTAGTGCTTTTATCACTAAATATTAAGTGTGGACTTCTTACCATTTCAATAAATCTGAGTCATTTCAGTTTTTAATTTATATTTCACATCTTTTTAATGATGTATTGCAATCCATAATGGAAAGTGTGTGTGTTTAGTCACTAAGTCATGTCTATTCTTCTTGGCTCCATGGACTGTAACCTGCCAGGCTCCTCTGTCCATGGGATTTTCCAGGCAAGAATACTGGAGTAGCTTGCCATTTTCTCCAGGGGATCTTCCCAACGCAGGGATGGAACTCATGTCTCTTGCATCTCCTGCATTGGTAGGCAGATACTTTACCACTAGTGCCATCTAGGAAGTACCATAACATGATTAACCAGTCCACTTATGACAATAGTGGTCAGATTTATGTAAATAGGTAAGACACACACTAGGTATCACATTCACAAGGCCCAAGTGTAGAATGCAAAGCATGTCCCTCTCACTTCCATGGTTCCCACCTATCTAATTTCCCTCCCACCTGTCTAATTTTCCTCCCTGAAGGCAACTATTATTACCAGTTTCTTGCACATCCTTTCAGAAATAGTCTATGCATATAAAAATATATTTATGTGCTCTCTTTAATAGAAATAACATGCTGTTCTGCACTTTGCTTTTTCGCTGAATAGTGCATCTTGGAGATGTTTCCACTTCAGGATAAACAGAGCAGCCTCATTCTTTTTGGTAACTTCATAGTATTCCTTTTTTCCCCAGTAGACTTCGATCGAAGAATGTTTAGGTTGTTTCAACTCTTTTATTATTACAAACAACACTGTAGTGAATATTCCTGTACATACTTCACTGTTTCCCACATTATATGATTAAAATCCTGGAAGTGGACTATTCTGAGGAAATTTTTAATTTTTTATAAATATTATCAAATTGTTCTTCATAGTAATTGTACTAATTTGTATTTCCTTGACTGACATTTGAGAGTGACCACTCATTTCCTAATAGTTTGCTATCAAACTTTTTGATCTTGCCAACTTGATAGGTGAAATTTCTGTGAATGAAGTTACGTATCTTTTTGTGTGTTTGATAATCCATCCCCTCTTGATGTACGATTGCTTTGAGTTTTTAGCTGTGACAGATTTTCTTATATATGTATTTTTCCTTTAATATCTTTTGTACACTTGCTCTTCAAGATTGCCTTGGGATAAAATCCACTTTGAATGCTTAGCATCCAAAGGTAGACTCATGTGAAAGGCCTCAGACACGTTATCAGATTACCCTCTGGGAAGGATGTAGCAATTTGCACTCCCACTTAGTGTGTTTCAGCATAGCTGAAGAAACCACTTTTTATGCTGATAGCTCTTCACTGCCTGGGGAAGCTTCAGACATCTGTGTGACAAGTCAGCTTCCCCTCAGAGGTGATAAGACGGCTTGAAAGTTTCAAATCCTTCCAACTAATTTGGTGTCAGCCTTCCAGAGTTCAGGCTAGCAAGCTGCCCTCTTGGAATGCAACACCCCATCCATCAGGGGAGCTGAGCAAGCGGCAGCGTTGGAATGTGTATATTTCACACAGGACCCGAGAACAAAAAGCAGTCACCCACAGTGTTTAAACGGATTTGATCTTTCACAGTGCTGGCAGACCCACCGTGATCCACATCAATGGTTCAAGGCCCTGGGGTTGATGTACCCATTAAAAACAATAACTAAACAAGATACTCCCCCACACTCCAGGAAAACAGTCAGCTTTGAGGCACTCAAGGATGAGTTAATAAGGAAAGATTCCTTGGGGGGGCACTCAAGTTTGGATGAGTTGAATAGGAGGAAAGATTCTTGAGCTGCTGGTCTGGATTGGGGCATAAATCTAGAGGTGTTGGAACCAGCATCCTGGACAGGAAGGGAGGAGGTGAACTTTGACCCACTGCCACCAAGTTGGGAGATCAAGAAGATCTGAGCCAGGGATTCTCAGAACCTCAGGAAAGCCTTTCCAGTCACCTGTCATGGCCATTGCACCCCTTTCATCCAATAAAGAGGGCTGGCACCTTACCTTCTCTGCAACATCCTTGTTAGCCCTTCACAAGTTCTGTTTGACTGGCAGCTTAGAGTACTAGAAAGAACAGGGACATTGAAATCAGATGAATCCAGGTCTGAAGTCCTGACTCTGCAGCTCATCTCTCTAAGCCTCAGTTAACACATCTGTAACACGAGACTGAGACCATCTCATAGGATTGAGTGAGGAATAAATAGGAAAATAGATGAAAAGGACTCAGCTGGGTGCCAGACACTTGTAAATATTTCAAAAATATTAACTATTAATATTTCAGCTATTAATGTTTTGAAGCCTCTAATATAATATCAACTTTGTAGAATACATTTAATAAGTATCTGTTGACAAGATGGGCTATGTCTTTGGGGGAAATAAAAATAGGATCAGTTCCTTCTCATTTAGAGATTAGTAGATCAAAAATAATTTGAGACACCATGATACCTATGACAGCCCTCCTTGGGGCTTCCCTGGTGGCTCAGATGGTAAAGAATCTGCCTGCAATGAAGGAGACCCTGATTCGATTCCTAGGTTGGAAAGATCCCCTGGAGAAGGAATGGCAACCCACTCCAGTATTCTTGCCTGGAAAATCCCGTGGACAGGCCATGGAATTGCAGAATCTGACACGACTGAGCGACTAACATACACCCACATGACTCCTACACCCAGATTTAACCAATGTTAACATGTTGCTGAATTTGCTACCTATCTTCTTCTTCTCTTAAGAAATAAAATGTTACAAGTACATCTGAAAGGCCCCACTCCTTGTCCCATTCATCTCTTTCCTTCTCAGAGGCAATCACCAGGGTGCCTCTGATTAAGTAGATTCTCTTCTCTACATTTTCCTAAATGGATCCTCTCAGAAGGAAGGAGGAGAGTGGTCCAAAATGAGGCCTTGGATTAGGTCAATTCTGAGTTCAAATTCTGCTCCTGCTCCTTTACTAGCTGGGTATTCTATAGTAAATTGCTCAACCTCTCTGTTCCTCCTCTCCCCTCCTCTCTAAAAATGGGACAAATAACACTTCACTGGGTTTTGTGAGGATGAGATAAGACTGTTCATGTAAAGCAGTCGTTCCCAGTCAAGGATCAGTTTGCCCCACAGGGGACATTTGGCAATGTCAGGAGACATTTTTGATGGTCACGACTGGGGTGTGCTATTGGCATCTAGTAGGAGAGACCAAGGATACAACTAAGAGTCCTACAGAGCACAAAACAGCCCCCCACAACAAAGAATAACCTGTCCCAAGATCTCAGTTATGCCAAAGTAGAGAAATCCTAATAGAAAGCATTCTATCATTTTGTAAGGGCTTTAAACTATTTATTCAATAAACATAATAAATTATAATTTTTTCTTTGTTACAATATTGTGTTAGACATTTCCATGTGCATTACTCACTAGTAGTCAGTGAGTTGCTTCTTCTTAGTAAAAAGAATGATAGAAGGCAAATACTGTTGCTTCTGCTTATCTGAGGATATCTTATTCTACTTGTTAAAGTGGTAAACTTACTTGAAATACAAAATTTCAGGCTAATAGATTAACTGGACCCCAACTAAAATAAATAAATTTATTAAAAAAAAAAAAAAGATTAACTGGAAGTTGTTACTCAGATTCTAACCCTTCCTTCTGTAAAGAACAAATTGTATCAGCACTTTCAGCCACAAAATGGGTTCATTTAAACCACAAATATTCCTTCACCCACCATGAAGGAATAGCAGACCTTACAGTCTGGCCCCAGCAGGCTGAGGAGTTCGTGTTCTGTCTCTCTTCATCATCAGTGGGCAGTGTGATGTCATTGTTAAGAGGATAGGATTTGGTGGCAGGTTGACCTAGATTCAGATCCTGAAGCCCAGGGACTAGCATAGCAAAAAATTAAAGCATCGTAATTAAAGCTAGTCTTTTTGGCTCCTGTTCACAAGGATTGGCTCCCAAAACCCCAAGAAACTACAGAAGCGAGGTAGAATATGGGGAAAAGGAGAGAGGCCATAGTGCTGCTTCTCTGATTCACCACAGGCTCAGGTCTGGGCTACGCGCAGAGAGCACCCACTAGGAAAGGCCTTTGCTCCGAGTCTCTAAGTGTGGTCCCCAGCCCAGCAGCATCCACATCACCCAGGAGCTAGTAGAGATGATGCCCCAGACCTACTAAGTCAGAAACTGGGGGTTCAGCCAGGCAGTCTGGGTTCTCAAGTTCTCCAAGTGATTCAGATGCACTCTCAAGTTTAAGAACCACTAATCTAATAAGATGGCTCAGTGGTAAAGAATCTGCCTGCCAATGCAGGAGACGCAGGAGACCAAAGGTGGATCCCCGGGTTGGGAAGATCCCTTGGAGAAGGAAATGGCAACCCACTCCAGTATTCATGCCTGGAGAATCCCATGGACAGAGGAGCCTGGCAGGCTACAGTCCATGGGGTCGCAAAGAGTCGGACACGGCTGAGCATAAACACAACCTAATAAGGCCACATCTCACATTCCCTGTGGGTCCATTTCCTGTTGCCCATGGCCCTCACTGCTGTAACAAAGCTCACAAAGCTCACCAATACCTGTTCAGAAGTGAAGGAGCTACTCTTTATTGGTGTTTCTCTTGGGCTGGAATCTTCACATATATTCTTTAATTTACATAAGAATATGAGGGAGATACTGTTATCCCTGTTTCCAGATGAGAAAATTTCAGCTGAGAAAGCTAAACAGCTTGCCCAGGGTCAAAGCTACAGAAGAGGACTGGAATCAGGATCTGAATCTAGGTCAACCTGCCACCAAATCCTATCCTCTTAACAATGACATCACACTGCCCACTGATGATGAAGAGAGACAGAACACGAACTCCTCAGCCTGCTGGGGCCAAACTGTAAGCCTTGCCAAGTTAGTCTTTAGTGCCCCTCTGTCACCTGTCCTGGGGTTCACCTGGCCATAGGTAATCCCCTGGGATGCTTAACCCCCAGTGACCTGATTCTTCCCCCTAGAAGCCAAGGCTGCCCACACTATCATGTTCTTCTAGCCCTTGCCTCATATACTGGGACTTCAAATCCTCACTCTTCCTCTTACTAGCTGTGTGTCTTTGAAGCTAACTCAACCTCTCTGTGCTCCTGTTTCTCATATGTAAATCAGTTATTGTAATACATTCATATCAAGGTTGTTAAGAGGATTAAATGAGATAATAAACATGAAAACATCTAGCCCAGTGCCTGTTGCATAGTAAAAACTAATTAACCTGTTTTTCCCCCATGCTTTACACACCAACAGCTGTCAAAACTACTCAGTCCAGGGTTGATTCTATTGCAGTCTCATTTATTAGCTAATTAGCTAATATGAGGAGCTAATCTTCACTAAGATATTAATTCATAATAATGGCTTTCTGTGTTTGCCTCCACCATACCATTTACACTTCAACCCGAGGCCCTTAGTCCTTGAAATTGTGCAGCTTGGGAGTGATTAAGGATAGAAATATTAGGGAATATGGAAGGCCAGTGGGGAGCCTTTCCCTATCCTTCATATTGCTCCAATGCAACTCTAATAGACAGGGAATCCTGGAGAAATGAGAAATGGGACAAGAGAGGGAAGTATGCCTTCAAGGTTGCATCTGGCTTTGAAGAGAAACAATGAACTACTGGCATCTGAATATCAGGATAGGTGGGAAAGATGCAAAAAAAAAAGTGAAATCAAAGACTAATGAGCCGTTTGCCAACATTTAATACAATTGCTTGGTATCTGCGTGGTTGAATGTAATAAAGCTTCATTAAAAAGTAGTTATAACAACTAATAAGACTGTAATTAAATTACCTTTCACTGGGCAAGCTGCTTGTGAGGTCCTAATTAGGTTATTTGCTGCCATTGACCTAGCCTGGGAACAAAAGAAGATTCTATTATGTCCTCCATGATCCCTAGAAAGCCAGATCTCTAGACTTATGCAGAAAATACTGAGAGGCTCTGAATCTGAGGGCAGCTGGTCTCAAACTGTCTTAGCTCTCCAAAAGCCATGATGTGTGGCCAGAGTGAAATCCCTTAATAGGTCCCACTGCTCTTAGGAGCCAGATAGTTTAAAAGATGGAAAGGGCATTTAAAGATGGAAATTCTAAGAACTTTATATTACAAAAGAGGGCCTGAGAAGTGATTTATTCAAGGTCTTCCAGCCAGGAGCAATGTCCCCTCTCCACAACCTCCTCCTGCTGTGGTCTGGAAAAGACATAGAACTTGAGCTGCTAGTATGGATTTTCATTTGGAAAGGGAGAGAGAAACAAAAGGCACTGGCTTCTCAGAGGCTCCTGTCTTTGAAGCTGTGTGCGTGTGTGTGTGTGTGTGTGTGTGTGTGTGTTGTGTGTGTGTGTGTGTGTTTGATGTGTTGAAAGTAGTTCAGTCTCAGGTAATTGAAGACCTACTTACAGTGTGGGTTGAGCTCTCTCCAAAACCACCAGTGCATTTCTGCCACACGATCTTCCTAAAACACAGATCCAGTCACACTAGCATCCTGTTGAACTACCAGGGGGTAACTTCTGAGCTTCTGAGCATGGAAGAAATATTTTTCTGCAATTGGGCTCCATCACTCAAGAATGAATTTTCTGAACTGCCAGTAAATGCACCAGGATTGCTGTCACCACAGTCATCCCAATTATATACAAAGATGCCTCATTTAAAAATATTAAATATAAAAGTTAAATTTAAAAAAAAAGGCTAAACTTTATGCTCAACAAACGGGAGTCCCAGCTTTGCCCTCTTTAGTGGGCAGCCTTGAGCAAATTACTTCCTCTCTCAGTTCCCACCTTCTGCCTATTACATGGGGATGACATTTGACTTATCTCATCAGGGAAATAGGAGAATTAAATGACAGTAAAGCAGATGAGCCACAGCGGACCCTGGTATTACCTCTCCCACCACACGAGAGCACTCTCCCTTCCCTGGACATGCCTGCTCCGTCGTGTCCAAAGCCTTTGCACACACTCTTCTCTCTGCCTGTAGTACCCCTCCCCCTCTTCTCTGTGTTGTGAATTCTTCCAACTCAAATGTACATTTGCCATCTTCTACAGCTCCCCACAGTGTAGTGGACACTCCTGTCCTGTGCTCCCCTACCCTTGCTTCACCCCATCAGAACCTTGTCACCCTGGGCTGAACGGGCTCTTGATGTCCCTCTCCCCCAGGAGCCTGGGTCTCGCCCAGCACAAGCCCAGCACACATGAGAACACAGTAAGTGAATAGCACCTTATCACAGGAACTAGAAAAAGGAGCTGTGAACAAGAAACAAGATTGGCTGGTTCCACTGTCACCTTTGTTCCTGTCCCCAAAACTGAAATATAAATAAATTCCATTCATTATCACACACACATTCAAACACACACACACAAATTGCACACACAAGATATTAGCAGTAATTACCTATAGTTGTTTGTGTTTTCTTCTCATGCTTCCCTATGCCAAATATGTGTTGCTCTTGTAATAAGAACTAAATAATAAAGACAGTTCTTCAAACTGAGTGAGCTGAAAGCATAAAGGAGATACGCAAAGGGCCAGTTTTCCAAACATATCTGAAAAAGTTGGGGAATTGCTGAATTTCGATGTGGTGCAGTTCTGATTTAAGACCTTGAAGTCTCTGAATTTCTTCTCAATTATGTCTGTGACAGGAGCTAGTTTGGAACTCAGAGGTACGGATCAGGCAGCAAGTCACTTTCTCAGTATCTTCAAGGTGACTTTTTGGGGGAACTTGGAGTTTTTACAGAAAGGAGAGAATAAGTGCTCTGCCGTCTAATACAGTAGCCATTGGTCATAAAACATGAGTCAAACTATTTATTCATTAAAAGTAAATACAATTGAAAGTTCACAAAATTAAAAGTTCCTAAGCCACAAGTGTCACATTTCAAGCGTTCAGTAGCCATATGCAGCTGGTGGCTGACATAATGGACAGCACATCTTTGCAAAAGGTTCTACCAGACAGTGCTGAGTTAGTGTGTTTCTCAGCTTGCTGTCAACGTGGTTGGTGATGTCTCCAGAGAATAAACACATCCATTTACGTCATGAATATATTACGTCTTACTTTTAAAAATATGCATGAATGTTAGTTGCTCAGTCATATCCAACTCTCTGCAACCCCAAGGACTATAGCCCACTTGGCTCCTCTGTCCATGGAATTCTCCAGGCAAAATACTGGAGCGGGTTGCCACTGCCTCCTCCAGGAGATCTTCCTGACCCAGGGATCGAACCCAGGTTTCCTGCAATGCAGGCAGATTCTTTACCATTTGAGCACCAGGGAAGCCCTTAAAAAATAATATATACATACATATTTTTTATATTTTATATTATATATATTCATTGCAATGTAAAATGATGCAGTGACTTTGGGAAACAGTTTGGCAGTTCCTCAAAAAGTTAACCATAGAGATGCCTGATGGCTCAGTAATCTCACTTCTGATTATATACCCAAAAGAAGTGAAACCATATGCTCACACAAAAATCTGTACATCAACTCTCATGGCAGCATTATTTATAATAGATGAAAATTGGAAATAACTCAAGTGTCCATCAGTTGAAAAATGGATAAACAAATTTGATAAATACATACAATAGAGTATTATTTAGCCAAAGAAAAGAATGAAGTACTGATACATGCCATAACGTGGATGAACCTTGAAAAGGCTAAGGGAAAGAAGCCAAATAGGCCACATATTGTGTGATTCCATTATACAAAATCTCCAGAGTGGGCAAATCCACAGAGAGAGAAAGTAAACTAGTGGTTGCCAGAGGCTGAGGAGAGGGGGAATGGAAGTGACTGCCTATGGGTACTAGATGTTTTTTGAGGGTGATAAAAATGTTCTGGAATTAGATAGTGGTGATAGTTGTACAACTCTGTGCATATACACAAAACCACTAATTGTACATTTTAAAAGGATGAATTTTATGGTGTGATGTCTCAGTGAAGCTATAATTAAAAAAAAAAATACTCTTCTAATTGGGAAGCAACCTAAATGTCCACTTGTAGGCAAGTGAGGAAAAATCCCTGACACATCCATACAGTGAACTTCAGTGCAGCAGTTAGAAAGACTGGATTCGATCTAGTGAAGAAAGATCTGCAAGACAAATTGTTGTGGGGCAGAAACAAGTTTCATAGAGTTGCATACAGTGTAAAATGTAACATTTTTTAAAAATCCCAAATATTTTATTTTATGTGAGTGTATATCTAAAAATGCAGACATTTTGGTGCATTTCCCTTTATTTCACTTAGCAGATACTGTGCTTTTTACAAACCGAAGGGTTGTGGCAAGACTGCATTGAGTCTCTGGGCACCATTTTTCCAACAACACTTGCTTACTTCATGTCTCTGAGTCACATTTTGGTAATTCCCACAATATTTCAAACCTTTTCATTATCGTCATATCTGTGATGGTGATCTGTGATCAGTGACCTTTGATGTTTACTATAGTAAGGAGGGGGGCAAAGCACAAACCATGCCTGTGTAACACTTCATTGTTGTTGTTTAGTCGCTAAGTCAGGTCTGACTCTTTGCGACCTCATGGACTGCAGCATGCCAGGCTTCCCTGTCCTTCACTAGCTCCCAGAGTTTGCTCAAACTCATTTCCATTGAGTCAGTGATGGCATCTAGCCATCTCATCCTCTGTCACCCCCTTCTCCTTCTGCCCTCAATCTTTCCCAGAACCTGGGTCTTTTCCAATGAGTCGGCTCTTCGCATCAGGTGGCCAAAGTATTGGAGCTTCAGTTTCAACATCAGTTCATCTAATGAATATTCAGGGTTGATTCCCTTTAGGATTGACTGGTTTGATCTCCTTGCAGTCCAAGGGATTCTCAAGAGTCTTCTCCAGCACCACAATTCAAAAGCATCAATTCTTTGACACTCAACCTTCTTTATAGTCCAACTCTCACATCTATACATGACTTGCTTAGTTGATAAATATTGTATGTGCTCTGACTGCTCCACCCACTGGCTGTTTCCCTATTTCTCTCCCTCTTCTCAGGCCTCCCTATTCCCTGAGACACAATAATCTTCAAATTAGGCCAATTAAAACCCTACAGTAGCCTCTTAAATGTTCAAGTGAAAAGAAGAGTCACACATCTCTCACTTAAAAGTTAGAAATGATTAAGCTTAATTGAAAAAGGCATGCAGAAAGCCAAGATAGGCCAAAAGCTTGGCCTTTTGTTAGCCAAGTTGTAATGTAAAGGAAAAGCTTTTGAAGAAAATTAAAATTGCTACTCCAGTGAACACAAGAATGATAAGTGAAACAGTCTTAATTCTGATGTGGAGAAAGTTTTAGTATTTTGGAGAGACGATCAAACCAGTCACAACATTGCCTTAAGCCAAAGCCTAATCCAGAGCAAGGCCTTCTCACCAGTTCCACAAAGCCTGAGAGAGGTGAGGAAGCTGTAGAAGAAAAGTCTGAAGCCAACAGAAGTTGACTGATGAGGTTTAAGGAAAGAAGCCAACTCCATAACATAAAAGTACAAGGTGAAGCAGCGAGTGCTGATGTAGAAGCTGCAGCAAATTATCCAGAAGATCTAGCTAAGATTGTAGTGAAAGTGGCTACACTAAACAACAAACTTTCAATGTAGAAAGAACAATCTTATATTGGAAGAAGAGTCCATCTAGAACTTTCATAGCTAGAGAGAAGAAGTTAATGCCTGGCTTGAAAGTTTCAAAGGACGAACTGACTCTCTTGTTAGGGGCGAAAGCAGCTGGTAACTTTAAGTTAAAATCCATGTTCATTTCTCATTTTGCAAGAAATATGCTTAAATCCTTAAATCCTTAAGAAATATACGAAAATCTACTCTGCCTCTGCTTTATCAAGGTAGCAACAAAGCCTGGATAACAGCACATCTGTTTACAACATGGTTTACTGAATTTTTTAAGCCCACTGTTGAGAACTACTGCTCAGGAAAAGAAGATTCCTTTCAAAATATTACTGCTTATTGACAATGCACATGGTCACTCAAGAGTTCTGATGGAGATATATAATGAGACTAAGGTCTGTTTTCATGCCTGCTAACACACCATCCATTCTGCAGCCCATAGATCGAGGAGGATTTTCAGTTTGAAGTCTTATAATTTAGGAAATAAATTTCATAAGGCTGTAGCCAGCATGGACAGTAATTCTTCTGATGGATTCGGACAAAGTCAATTGAAAACTTTGGGAAAAAATTCACTGTTCTAGATGCCATTGAGAACATTCATGATTCATGGGAAGAGGTCAAAATATCAATATTAACAGAAGTTTGAAACAGCATGGTATTGTCACAAAAACAGACATATGGATCAATGGCACAGAATAGAGAAGACAGAAATAAACCCATATACCAAATACACCCAAACTCCTATAGTCAGTCTTTTACAAAGAAGGCAAGAATATACAGTGAAGAAAAGATGGTCTCTAAAGCAAGTAGTGCTGGTAAAGCTGGACAGCCAGATGTAAATCAATGAAGTTAGAACACACTCCCACATCCTATATAAAAATAAATTAAAAATAGCTTAAAGACTCAAATATAAGACACAGCACCACAAAACTCCCAGAAGAGAACATAGGTAAAACATTCTCTGACATAAATCATACCAGTGTTTTCTTAGGTCAGTCTTGTAAGGCAATAAAAATGAAAGCAAAAATAAACAAATGGGATCTTATCAAATTTATAAGCTTGTTTACAACAAAGGAAACCATAAACAAATGAAAGGCCAACCTACAGACTGGGAGAAAATATTTGAAAACAATGTGACCAATAGGGCTTAACTTCTGAAATATACAAACAGCTCATATAACTCAGTAACATCAAAAACAACAAAACAACCCAAATGAAAAATGGACAGAAAATCTAAATAGACATTTCTCCAGAGAAGACATACAAATGGTTATTAGGCACATGAAAAGACATTCAACATTGCTAATTATTAGAAAAGTGCAAGTCAGAACTATGATGAGGTATCACCTCATACCAGTCAGAATGGCCATCATCAGAAAAATCTACGAATAACAAATGCTGGAAAGGGTTTGAAGAAAAGGGAACCCTCCTACACTGTTGGTAGGAATGTAAATTGTTGCAGCCACTATCGAAAATAATATAGAGATTCCTTTAAAAAATAAAAATTGTGTTACTGTATGATCCAGCAGTCCCAGTCCTGGATATATATCCAGATCAAACTGTAATTTGAAAAGCTACCTGTGCCCAGTGTTCAAAGCAGCACTGTTTATAATAGCTAAGACATGGGGGCAACTCGAGTGTCCATCAACAGATGAATGGATAAAGAAGATGTGGTACATATACATAACGGAATACTATTCAGCCGTAAAAAAATAATAAAATAATGCCTTTTGCAGCAACATGAATGAACCTAGAGATGATCGTACTAGGTGAAATAAGTCAGAAAGAGAAAGAAAATACTGTATTGTATCACTTACATGTGGAATCTAAAATATGACCCAAATGAACTTATCTATGAAACAGAAATGGACTCACAGATATAGGAAACAAACTTACAGTTACCAAAGGGAAAAGAGGGTAAGGGAGGGATAAATTAGGAGTTTGGAATTAACAGATACAAACTTCTATATATAAAATAAACAACGAGGTCCTGCTGTATAGCACAGAGAACTATATTCAATACCCTCTAATAAACCATAATGAAAAGAATATGAAAAAGAATATACATATATATGTATAAATGAATCACTTTGCTGTACATCAGAAACCAACACAATATTGTAAGTCAACTATACTTCAATTTTAAAAGTTTTTTAAAACTCAGAAGTTTGCAAGAAGTTGATTCCAGCCCTCGTGGATGACCTTGAGGGGTTCAAGACTTCAGTGGAGGGAGTCAATGCAGATGGGGTGTAAACAGCAAGAGAACTGGAATAAGATGTGACTGATGGGCTGAATTGCTGTAGTCTCATGGTGAAACTTTAATGGATGAGGGGTTGCTTCTTATGGATGAGCAAAGAAAGTGGTTTCTTGAGATGGGATCTGCTTCTGGTGAAGATGCTGTGCATATGGTTGAAATGACACCAAAGGATTTAGAATATTATGTAAACTTAATTCATAAAGCATCAGGGTTTGAGAGGACTGACTTCAGTTTTAAACGAAGTTCTATTGTGGATAAAATGCTATCAAACCGCATTGCAAGCTACAGAGAAATCATTCATGAAAGGAAGAGAAATGACACCAAAGGATTTAGAATATTATGTAAACTTAGTTCATAAAGCAGCAGCAGATTTTGAGAGGACAGACTTCAGGTTTAAAAGAAGTTCTACTGTGGGTAAAATGCTATCAAACAGCATTGCATGCTACAGAGAAATCGTTCTGAAAAGAAGAAGCCATCGATGTGGTACACTTCATTGGTGTCTTATTTTAAGATATTGCCTCAGTCACCCCAAACTTCAGCAACCTCAGTCAATGACATCAAGGCAAGACCTCCACCAGCAAAAGGATTATGACTCACTGCAGGTTCATGGTAAAGATGGTTAGCATTTTTAGCAGTAAATTATTTTTAATTAAGGTACTATATGTAGTTTTTTTGACATAATGTTATTGCACACTTTAAAATAGAGTCTAGTATAATATATGCATAACTTTTATATACAATGGGAAAAAAAATCAGGTGATTCGCTTTACTGCTTATTCACTTTGTCACAATGGACTGGAACTAAACCTGCAGTATCTCCAAATACCTGTACAAAGGGGAAAAATACTGTAAGGTTATTCACCAAAAAGATATCAATAGCTACATAAAGAAAGGTCTCAGAAATTGAGGGCAGTTGTCAAAGATAGGTTCTTAATTTTTACAAAGAAAAAGTACTTATTTGTGTGTGTGTAATTAACGATTTTTAAAGCTCTCTTTATTAAAATAAAAGCATAAATTAGATCACCCCTATAGAAATAAAGAGAAATATAACAAAGAGCTTGCTTCAAAGAAATAAACTACCCAAGTATAATCAGATACTTTGTTAATTAACCTCTTATATTCTCCTAGGTAAAACAAACTACTTTTTTTTCTTTAAATTGGAATATACTTGCTTTACAGTGTTGTTTCTGCTATACAATGAAGTGAATCAGTTATCTGTATACATGTATCCCCTCCCTCTTGGGTCTCCCTTCCACCCTCCCCCCATCCCACCTATCTAGGTCATCACAGAGCACTGAGCTGAGCTCCCTGATAAACATATTTGCAGGGCAGGAATAGAGACACAGAACGGACATGAGGGCCCATTGGGGGAAGGGGACGGAGGGATGAATTGGGAGATTAGCATTGACCATATATACACTACCATGTGTAAAATAGATAATTCCTAGGAAGCTGCTGTATACAACACTTAAACTTTGCCTATCCCTGAACTCTCTAGGGCTGGAAATTCTCCTGTGGGGCTACTTCCTCTGGTTTCTTTGCTGAGGGAGTCCCAGACCTGAAGGGCCTGCACTCCAACCTGATTAGATGTGTTAGCTGGGTGAGTTCCTCTCTGTGTCACTGTCATCACCTCTCACTAAGAGGTCTGTCTCGGTGAAACCCTGAGATTCTTTCATGCTTCCTGTAGCCTATGCCTCTGCTGAGATGGTTGACGACACTGAATGTGACCCTGTTTAGGGGATTTTTTTTCCCCAGAGTTTGGGAAGAAGAGAGATGCTTTTCATTCGATATTCTGAATTTTTTTTCCAATCATTTTTTCCCCAAATCACAAGGAAAAAAGATAAAATGAGAAAGAACACAAAGGAATACTTTCTCATTATGTAGTTAAAATTCCATGGTGATTCTCTTCCAATTAGTATGTTATTACTGAGTGACTGACTGACGACCACAGTTGGCTCCCATTCTCCTTCATTCTCTTTCACTCTCTCTGACTCTCATTCTCCAATTAATTTTTCTGTGTGTTCTTTTCCTTTCAGACCAGTAGCTCTTTATCATTCAATGAGGATCTTTACTCAAGATGTGCCCTTTTATTTACATCATCATCTTACAGAGACCATGTTTACCTTTGGGAACTTCTTAAAACAGACAAGTTCTGTTCCCTCTGAACCTTTCAAGGAGCCTTTCCTTTTTTTGACAAAACATTTCTAAAGATACCAGTTTACTCAGAATGTCCCAAGAACAAATGATCCCATTTGTTATAGCGGAGAGCCTTGGCAATCTGCTTATTCACCAGCCAACATCTCCTGGCTGGAGTCTCCTGTTCCTGTGTTTTCATTTCTTACATCTGACCCTGGCACAGTGTCCCGCAGGCTGCTCATTCTTCTAGAAACAAATCTCATCTGCCCTGCCTTTTGAAGGATGATCGCAGCACAAGGTCTCTGTTAATCAGTCGATAATTGATTAACATGTAGAGAATGGCAAACGGCCAAAGAAACATCAGGATGATGTTCGGAAACCTGGTCCCTCGACATACCGTGTTACAATTTTGTCAAAGTGTCCCTAATAAAAGATGACTGCTTGCTCATGATAAATGAATCAGAGCCCGCTAGTAGGTGTCAGATTAACAAGACACTGCTGTTAGCACCAGCCAGCACAGCCACCATTTGTACGATGTGCCAGGCCCTGTGCTAAGTGCCTCACATATCTCCTGCAGTGTCTACAACAACCCTAGAGATGAGAAGATAGGCTTATTAGTAGTCTAATTTTACAGATGTCTAGACATTGAAGTTCAGAGATTGAGAGGCTTATAAAAATCACACAGTCAGCTCACATGTTAAGTACCTACTTTGTGTCAAAGTCTCTTCCAGGCACTACAGCTCTAATGAGACAGGCAAAGCCTCCACTTTCCTGAAGCCATCATTCTTGGGGAGTGGGTCTGGACAAATATTCCATATGTAAGTGAACAATATGTCCGGTCACTGTAACTCCTAGAGAGGAAATAAAACAAGGTGGTGGGCTGGAAGGGTACAAGAAAGTGGCAGCCAGAGTGCTGGAGTGACGAGAAAGAGGAGAGAGGTGGCAAAGGATGTCAGGTTGAAAGACAGCATGGACATTTTGTATGGTCTTCCTGGTCATGATAAAGAGTTTAGTTTTGTCTGAGTGTAGTAAAAAATCATTGGAAGGTTTTACAGGAAATAATAGAATCTGATTTATATTTTTTAAAGACCTCTGTGCATAAATGGAGAATTGATTTTAGAGACTCAAGAGTGGAGGCAGGAAGGCCACTTTTGGGAGGCAGTTTAAAAAGTGGTCCAGGAGAGAGGTGATGGTGACTTGGGACTGTGCTCTATTTTTATATGTAGAAAGCGAAACCATCCAGTATAAATAAATGTGATGTAGGATTTACAGAGAACCCTTCCTTCCTTACTGAATTGACTTGAGACATCTTTAGGCCTTGTCCCATCTCATACTAAATGCGTGCGAAGTATGTACCACTTGTTTTTCTTTACGCTTTTTATTGAAGTGTGACATACATACAGAAGAGCCCACCAGTCATCAGGACAGAGCCCTGTTGGTTTTCATAAAGTGAACACATCGTTGTAAGCAGCACCCAGACCAAGAAAGAAAAAATTTTCCACACCCCAAAGCCCCCCGTCCTGTCAGTCTCTGGCATTCCAAGTATGTTTTTCCAAAATGACATTCTGGAAATCAATTTTCTCAGTCTTGCCTAACCCATGACCCCTTTTTCCAAACTGAAAGTTGCATGCCCTCTGCCATCAGAGATTCGCTTACACAGCCAACGAAGAGATTGGAGCCTTGCATTCTGTGATGGGTAGTATGAAAACAACAGTATTCTCATATAAACAAAAATTCTAATATAATGTTGAATGTGCTTTTTTCAAACCTGACATAAACTCCCACTCCCAGATTCTGTTAGCCCCCCCTCTTGAGAATCACATGTCCAAATTCTGCTAAGACTGCAAGTTGCCGTTGTCTAGAACAGTCTGGAAATCTTAACAGCACAGACAATAGTACCGGGACACATGAGTCTGTAATAGAACAAAGCCATGATTTCCGGGGTTGTTCAGGGGACAAGACACTGGCAGAGAACCAATATTTACTGAACACTTATTATGTCTCTGGCACTGAACTAGGTGTTGCAGTATGTTTTCTTATTTAACCTTCACCACCCTTTGAGGATAGAGTCATTCTCTCCATTGAATAAGAAAACTGAGGCTGTGCTGTGCTATGCTCAGTCGCTCAGTCGTGTCAACTCTTTCGACCCTGTGGACTATGGCCCACCAGGCTCCTCTGACCATGGGAATTCTCCAGGCAAGAATACTGGAGTGGGTTGCCATGCCCTTCTCCAGGGGATCTTCCCAACCCAGGGATTGAACCCAGGTCTCCCACATTGCAGGCGGATTCTTTACCGTCTGAACCACCAGGGAAGCCTAAAACTGAGGCTAGGAAAGGCGAAATAATTGGGCCAAGTTCTCAGGACTCATAGTGACCAGTCTTGGAACAAGCTCTGTCTGCCTCCACATCCCATGCTCATTTCACTCAACCAAAGCAGCCTGTCTCATTTTTTTTTCCTCTGATCTGTACTTAATAAATTGAAAATGTTGTTCCTGCAATAAGCCACATTTCTTCTAAGGGTTTCCCATTTACGTTTTTTAATGCATGGAGTTTGAAATTAACGGTGAGGCAACAACAACAATTTGTAAATGAAATGGGAAACCTGGCTATAACTTTGCTTTCTTCCAGAAAACAAGGGCTGTTTAAGCCTGATGAAGTTTAATGCTTGCTGTAAATCCAGGAAAAGAATGAATGAGCACAATTTAAATCCCCCAACTCAGAGCCTGGCCACTTGAGGAACATAGGAGCCACACTGTGTCCGTTATTGAGAAGGGAGCCAGCAATTTACAAACAATCTAGATTAACCATGTTAACGTCTCTGGCAGAGCAATTCATGTTCTCTGGCTTTCTGGAAGCTCCAGGCTCAAGCTGTCCCTAGGTTCTTTGGCTTTGCGTCATAAAGGGAATTGATTTGATCAATTACATTGCTGCTGCCTAATTAGTAAGCATGGCCACACTTGCCCATCCATTTCACAGAGATTAAACTTGGAATCCTGACTGCAGACCAATTTTCGTAGCTAAAAGTCGCTGTGCCTTTCATCCTCAATCCATACCAAGTTCCCCAGAGTTAATCATAACAGGACTTTAGACCAGAGCTGGGGGCAGGTTTTCAGAGTCCAGACAACTGGGTCTCCGGGGCCCTTCTGCATGACAACGCAGATTATTTTGGGAAAGCTATTCTGGTTAAGAACCCCTGCCTTTTTGTGCATGTCAGGTATCACCCTTCACAAAGCGCATACACCCCACCCTTCCATTTGGGTTTCCTGGTTTCTCAGGAAGAAAGAGGTACAGCTCCCATTTTAGACACAAAGAAAGGAACCTTCACAGAAATAATTACTCAAGGCCATACAGTATTTCTCAACTAAGATTAGTCATCTGTTTTTTTTTTTTTATATAAGTAACTTTTATTGGGCTAGTTTTGTCTTATTGTTCAGCTTTAGAAGATACAGAAAAACAAAAAGGTAATAAAACGCCATTGTTCACACATAACCACTGAAATGTTTGACGTATATTTACTTACTCGGCCATTTTTCTGTGGGATGATACCATACATGCTACTTTGTAACCTACTATTACGAACATTTTTCCAACCATATTCACTAATTTAATCTTTAATGGTTGAGATATATGGATCATTAAACCAAACACTTATATTGAATATTTGAGATTGGTTCAAAATTTTAGTTATGATAAATAATGTGGCAATAAAATTCTTATCTCTAAATAATAATAACTAACATTTATTGAGTATTTATTACTCAGATTCTGTATTAAGCATTTTACATGTATTATTTTATTGATTGATTGATTTTTATTGAAGTATAGTTGATTTACAATGTTGTGCCACTCTCTGCTATACAGCAAAATGACTCAGTTATACACATATATATGTATATATGTACACATTTTTTAAAAATTCTTTTCCATTATGGTTTATCCCAGGAGACTAGATATAGTTCCCTGTGCAATACAGTAGGACCTTGTTGTTTATCCATTCTATATATACTAGTTTGCATCTGCTAATGCCAAACTCCCAGGCCATCCCTCTTCCCCCCCCCTCCCCCTTGGCAACCGTAAGTCTGATCTCTATGTCTGTGAGTCTGTTTCTGTTCTGTAGATGGGTTCATCTGTGCCATGTTTTAGATTCCACATACAAGCAATATCATATAGTATTTGTCTTTCTCATTCTGATTTACTTCATTTAGTATGATAATTTCTGGTTGCATCCATGTTGCTGGAAATGGCATTGTTTCATTTTTTTAATTTATTTATTTTTAATTGAAGGATAATTGCTTTACAGAATTTTGTTGTTTTCTGTCAAACCTCTGAGTAGTATTCCACTATATAGTACCACATTTTCTTTATCCATTGATCTGTCGATGGACAATTAGGTTGTTTACATGTTTTGGCTATTGAAAATCGTGCTGCTATGAACATGGAGGTGCATGTATCTTTTTGAATTACACTATAGTTTTGTCTGGGTATATGTCCATGGTAATTCTATTTTTGGTTTGCTGAGGAGCCTCCATACTGTTTTCCATAGTGGTTTCACAAACTTACATGCCCACCAACAGTGTAGGAGGCTTTCCTTTTCTCCATGCTCTCTCTAGCATCTGTTACTTGTAGACTTTTTAATGATTGCCATTCTGATCAGTGTGAGGTGGTACCTTATTTGTATTACCAAATTTAATCCTCCCAAGAGTCTTATGAATAAATAATATTACCTTCATTTCATAGGTGAGGAAACTGAGGCCTAGAGAGATTGAGTAATTTGCCCACAATGACATAGATAATGACTTCAGAGGCAGTGTCCTTAATCACTAAGATAAATTCTTAGGATTGCAATTTCACGATAACTAAATACAACAGATTGTAAGGTCTCTGAGTCATATTGCCCAACTGCCCTGCAGAAAGCATGTCCCAATTCATAGTTCCACCATCAGGATATGAATGCCCACTCACTTGCATCATCACAAACACTGGGCATTATTAATTTATGTTGTCCTTAGAGAAACAAAGTCAAGACTTCTGATAGCTTATTCATGCTCTTTAGAGCATGCGTGCAACCTGGTTCCCAATCAAAACAGATTTTCTTTAAACCAATTGTTCTTATCCTTTTTTTGGTACATGGGCCCCTTTGAGAATCTGATGGAAGCTCTAAAGCAGCTACACAGAAAATGCACACATGCACATCAGATGACCTTGTGTTTTTCGGGAATTCACAGACACCATTAAGGACTCCGATGCTTTCAGTGAAACTAAAACTAAAAACAGGGCTAATGAACCTCATCAAACGCTGGTATGACCTGATGATTCTTTTTAACAGTCCTGCAGTATAAGGAACTAGATCAGAAGAAGCTGGAATAAAATACTCAGGCACAATAATGGTCCATTTGCCCTGTGGAGGGGCGGTACCCAGGTCAAAATTCTCTCCTGAGGTTGGGCTGTCCTCCACCAAACCAGCAAGACCTCAGAGCAAATGGACAGGTCAGCCCTGGCCTGCCCCCATTCCTGCGCTTCAGCAGCCTCAGAAGAACAAGGCTGGGCTCCTTCTGCCAAATGCACTTCTTCACACACCAGTGTCTTTCACGATCTCCGCTCGCATCCTGCTCCTTCATGGTTTGGAAAACCTCATCCCAGATCCATCAAGCCTCTCCTATCACCAGCAGTGGAGGAAGACAAGAGGGGAGGGGAGCATGAGGGCCAGGACCTCACCCATCCATCTGCTATCATGCCACTGTGCCAGAAAGGCTTTTTCCGGGAACTTCCCTTGGCCAGAGCATATGCTTTGGGGGCCGTTTTTAATAATGATCCATTGAGGCTCAGTGGCCTTTTCAGAATTAGGGGTGGAACATCTGGTCCCAGCCTTCAAGGAAGGAGGGGGACAGAGAAATCAGCACTCTTGAGTGCACTGCCCTCTGGGGTGACCCAGTGGAGGGTTTAGCTCCATCTGGATAGACAGGCTGGGACCGCCAGACCACCAGGAGGCACATACGGAGGCTGCAGGCAGCTCCTCAGGCTGAACCCTGGGCTCCCTGTCCTTGCTGCCAACCCGTGGCCACCTTGAAAGTCTCATTCTGCACAGGACAACCATATTCTTGTCAGAAACATGAGGAGGAGTGGTAATGAAAAGGGAGCTTCTCTGCCCTTTTATTGTCTGGCTTAGCTCTATCTTTTTATCTCTGTTTATTAATTTTTGTTCATCCTAGGCCCTGTCCTCTCACGTTTGTTCTCAGCGTTGCAGGTGATGGAAGGGTTTGTGGGTTAAACATCCCTTTACCCCCCACCTTTTTGGGTCTCTGCGGCTTACTCTTGCAAGGCCAGGAGCTGACAGACAATGACTTTTCAATTCTAAATAATTACCATTCCTCCTGGATTTGGCCAGGAATATGAGTCATCTGAAAACTAATATATTCACACCCCAACATGGCTCTTCTGTTTCCCTTGCACCCTCTTGTACCCTCTTGTGGAATCTGCTCCACTTTTTAAAATATCCTTTTAGTCTTTGGTGTTTTGGTGGCCTTTCTCACAAGGTCCAAATGGCAAAAGATAGGAGAGCAGAAGCTCTACTACTTAACATCTCTGTGACTCTGAAGAAGTAACTTCTCTTCTAAGCCTCAATTTCAGTATTTGTAAAATGGGAACAGTAACTGTACCTCCCACAATGAGTTATTTTGGGTACTGAGATCATGCATGTTAGGGGTTCAGTACAGCCCCTGCCTCTTATATGCTCCCAGTAGATGGTAACGGCTATTATTATTGTTGTTGTTGTTAAATTCAGATCACCACCATCTTCTGTATCTCCTTGGGCAACATCATAAGGATTGAGTCCATTTCTAGCTATCATGAGAGTCACCCCAACTTCTCCAACTTCCTTGTGATCAGGACACACTGCATAGGATATCAGGCCTCCCTACTCAAGCACTAAATAGTCTAAGGTCACCAGCTCTCTGAAACACACCTGCCCCCTGAAACACACCTGCCCCACTGCTGTTACACCCTCACTCACAAAAGGGATACAATTCCCTGTCTTTTCAGCTCCTGTTTCCTCAAAATGTGCAAAGATGGAATTGGTTTTGCAGGAAACTTCTCTGAAAGTAGCAAAATCTAATGAAGTGAAGTGAAAGTCGCTCAGTAGTCGCTCAGTCATGTCCAATTCTTTGCGACCCCATGGACTATACAGTCCATGGAATTCTCCAGCGAGAATACTGGAGTGGGTAGCCATTCCCTTCTCCAAAGGATCTTCCCAACCCAGGAATCGAACCCAGGTCTCCTGCATTGCAGACAGATTCTTTACCAGCTGAGCCACCAGAGAAGCCCAAAATCTAATGACCCCCTTCCCAAACTATCACCCACAAACACCTCTCCATCTTAGCATGTAACCAGCATCTCCTGGTTTTCTTCTACGCCCCTTCACACAGAATGTTCCAGGGAAATAGCAAGTCTCTGGTCTATGGGAATCAGCACTGAGGTGCAGAAAGATCAGATGCTCTGGGTTTATGCCTGGGATTGAATCCTCTCCACCACTATGTAATTACATATCTCCACCCCTATGTAATCTTTAGTTGCTCTAAGCCATAGTTTTCTTCATCCATAAAATGGGCATGATGGTTGTATTAAACTCGCTGGCTTAAATCTCCTTGCTTTCCCAGTCAGTGTTAATCTCCTGGATTAAATGCTCAACCAGTTCCAGACACCTAGGAGATGTTGTTCAATAAAGACTCTGTGAAGTGAAGCAAAGTTTGGGGCCCTCCCATTGCAGGCAATAACCTAAAAACCTACATCAAACTGAGAAAGAGGCATTTGTTTACATGAAAGAGGTGAAGAAATTGTATTTTCTGAAAATCTGGTTCTTTGAGAAAAGGAACTGTCTTTAAGAAAATATCTTAATTAGACTGAAGGTGGAAAGTGAAACCCATCTCCTCACATCACTACCCTCATCCCGTCTTCCTCATTGCCCTCAGTAATGCTGATGCCAAAGCTACCAGAAGAGAGAACAGAAATTATTGCCTTAAGAACAATAAGAATATGGAACTCCTAAAGCAATGTGGGAGGAAAGGAGTTGAGGTGAGAGAGGGCAAGGAGAGGGGCAGGGAGCCCAGCCCTGAGCACTCCTTTAAATACTTGGTGAGGGTGACTTTCCTCTTCAAAATCACTGCTTCAGGGTGCTATAAGCAGAGCAGGCATCTAGGGAAACAGAGCCCAAGAAACAGGAGAGACGGGAATGAAGTTATCCCCCCTGCCCCACCCAGGATCCAGGAACATTGAGGGAGAGTTTCAGACATCCCGGGGTTAGGAAAAGGGACATTCAAGATCACCTTGTCTAGCTTTCAAGGGGAGGAAAGGCTCCAACTTATGTCAGGGCTACATATATATATAAACAGCATAGGCAGTAAATACTGAACAACTGTATCCTGTCCCTTCGTGGAAATTCTCAGAAAACATTCTTCCAGGGTCTCAGCAAGCCCAGCCAGCTCTCTGGCCTACAGGCCATCTTTGAGTTGAGCTATGAATGGTCTCCTAGGCACTTGCATCTGCAAAGTTTCCTAGCAGCGAGAAGCCTTTGAGCTGTAAGAAAGGGCAGCAGTTTGGGGGTCATTTTATAGCAGCTCTGTGAACCTGGACTGAGGAGCAGGAAGAGGATTTTCTGAAATCTGGACAGCAGCACGTATTCAGCAGCAAAGACTAATCATTTCATCATACAGTATTCATGACACCAGCAATGTCCCTGGCCCTCAGGATACAGAAAGACAGGCGAAGGCTCTGGTGAGAAGGCGAGACGTCCTAGATAGAGCAGGCTGGTACCATGCACCCTGAGGGCCGCAGGTGACAAGGGAGGCATGACGCCTGGGTGTGGACCCTCTGGAGGAGTGTGTCCTAGACCAGGCCAGACCAGTGGAGAGGAGATGCAGAGCTGTCCAGGGGTCCCAGCCTGGACCCAGCAAGCCAGCAGATAAGATTGGACTCCCACCAGCTAAAGGACAGAACAGAGGGATGAGTCAGAAAGAGGAAGGCATTGGGGGTCAGCAGACAGCTGCTCAGAAAAAGGATGAAAGGCATTGCACAATACCTAATGGCCTAAGTGGTCCCATCTCAGCGTTTTACCATCTGATTCCCCAAGGCCAGTAATGGTCCCTGTTCTCTCTGGAGCCTTTCATCCCAAGGCTCTGAGCATCTCGGCCAGGCAGCAGGCTATCTGCTCCTCAGAGGGCAGGCTCCAGTACTTCACCACCTGTTTGTTACAGGCTCGAAGGCGCTCTGGCCGCAGGTATATTCCTGCCTTCTCCTCTAGTCTCCCTTTCACCTCGACAGTGGGGTGAACACAGCTGAGAATCCAAGAAGCAGGGAGGACGGGTGCTAATGCAACCCTCTTGTTTCAAAATTATAGAAAAGTTGCAAGAACAGTACAAGGATTTCTGTATACTCTTTACCTGCTTTACCATTTGTTCATGTTTTGTTTCATTTGAGGAACCTGCGCCTCCCCCTACATGAGGAAGTGGGGCCCAGAAATGTGATGACCGTGCATAAATGTCAGTCAGCTATTTAGCCCTAGGCTGGCTCTTTTAGCTAATACTTTCAACTTCTCTTTCTCTCTCCTTTTCCCATCTCCCCTCTCTCTCTATTTCTAATTACAAAAGTAATTATTATTCATTGCAAAAATAATTTTAAATAAAAACTGAAAATCTTCCCATAAAGCCTTTCTCCAAAGATAACCGTTACGAAGTTTTTCCACCCAGATTTTTCTATGAACATGCATGCATATGTGCTCAGTCACTCAGTCATGTCTGTCCAACTCCGCAACCGCATGGACTGTAGCCTGCCAGGCTCCTCTGTCCATGGAATTCTCCAGGCAAGAATCCTGGAGTGGATTGCCAGGATCTGCTCCAGGGGATCTTCCCAACCCAGAAATCAAACCTGCACCTCCTACATTAGCAGGTGGGTTCTTTACCACTGAGCCACCTGGGAAGCCCTATGAATTTACAAATACACACATACACACATACATGCACACATGTGTGCACACACATGTTTTTTTACAAGAATCAGATCATACTAGACTTTCTTTCATGAAATTTGCTTTTTTCTACTTAACTGGGTCATGAGCCTCATTCCAGGTAGACCTAGCTTACCATTTTAATAGATGTATGGTTTTTCAATGCATGAATGCTTCATGGTTTATTTCACAATCCCCTATTGCTGGAATGTAGGTGATTTCCCATCTGGAAGGGGGGACATTACTGGAATATCCTGTACTTTTTAAAAATATTTATTTATTTGGCTGTGTTGGGTTTTAGTTGCAACATACAAGATCTTTGATCTTTGTAGCAGCATGCTAACCCTTAGTCGTGGCAGGTGGATCTTCCCTGACCAGGGATCAAACCTGGGCCCCCTACATTGGGAGTGCAGAGTCTTAGCCATTGGAACACCAGGGAAGTCCTCTGTACTTTTACTTTTGTTCTGTTTATGAGTACTTCTGTAGGATATGTTCCTAGATGTGGAGTATTTACATCAAAAGCAAACGCTAAGATCATTTTAATTGTATTAGATAACACCAGTTTTTTCAATCCAAAATTTGCACTCCCACATAGAATGTATGAAAATCTTGCATATATTTGCCAAACTAATAGACCTGAAATATTTTGCTGCTTCTTAATTTGCATTATTTGCTTGGTAAAGGAATTTTATGGTGTTTTCATGAATTCACTGGCTACCTGTTTTACTCACTCTTGCCATTTGCTTATCCATATGGTTTCCTTTGTTTTTATTGAGTTGTTTTCTCTTCTTGATTTGAAAGAGAGTTTTGTGTATTAGAAATATTATTGCCTTTACTGTTGTTTGAGTTACAAATGTTTCTCTCAGTTCTTTTAGCTTTGTTTTCAAATTTTGTGACCTTATAGAAATGTCCAGGCAAATACAGCAATGCTTTACAGATCCTGAATTCCTGTCATGCTTAAAAAGGTCTTTCCTATTTCAAAATCATATAAAAATGTTTACTATATCTTATAATATTTTAATAATTTTTAATATTTAATATCTTAGATCCATCTGGGTTTATTTTAATGTAAGAAATAAAGTAAGGATCCAGTTTTATTTGTTTTTAAACAGCTAGACTGCTGTCCTAACACCACTTACAGAATAATCTTTTTTCATACAAGCATTGAAATGATGTATCAAATTCTCATGGATATTTGGTTCTCTTTATAAACTATATAATTGCATTGATTTATCTGCCTTTTCTTGCACTTCCTGCCCTAGAGTCTTTTAAATACTTTTATAATGTGAGATGACTTTTTGGTAAGTTTCACTATCTATACAGGTAAGTTTCCACATTTTCCCCACACCACTCCTGTCATTCCTCTTTACTTGTTTTAATTAACCTGGATATTTTTTCATGGTTATTCTTTTATCATCTATATTCTTCCATATATTTAGTTTGGGATCATTTAGGTTCTTCTCTCTGCCCACCCCAGCCTCTAAAAAATACTGTGATGGTATTTTAATGAGATTGTCTTGAATTTACAGATGAATTCAAGGAGAACTGAAGTTGTCTTAGATAGGGACTTTCTATACTCATTAGAAAAGACCGTGATGCCGGGAAAGATTGAGGGCAGGAGGAGAAGGTGCAAAAGAGGACAAGATGGTTGGATGGCATCATCAATTCAGTGGACATAGGTCTGAGCAAACTCCAGGAAATAGTGAAGGACAGGGAAGCCTGGCATGTTAACAGTCCATGGGGTCTCAGAGTTGGGCATGACTTAGCAACTGAACAACAACATACTAAAGCAAGCTATGACTTCCTTTTATGTCCATTCATAAAATCGTATGGCTTCCTTCACATAGATTCCATCAATGCTCAGTTTTAAAAGGATTCTATTGGGAAATTGCCATTAAGGTCAAAGTGTGGAACACAGTTTGGCATCAAAGATAGACCCTTAAGTGCTACAGAAACCACTCCATCCCATCTGCTTTCAACTCTGGGCCTAAGCCAAGAGGTCGCTTCCCTCTTTGAAGTAGGAATGGGTCCATCGATTAACCAGTGGGCAATTAATGTCACTGACCTGATCCCCAGTCCTGTGCTAGAAATGTACGACAGACTCCATCTTCAAACAGCTTTGATGCTATCTAAAGAGACAAACAGCACTTAAGAATGACATTCCATATTGATCTATGTGATATGGCCCCGGTTTTGATGGAAAATACAGGAGAAGAGGCCTGGAGCAGTCAGGAAAGATTTCAGGAAGAGGACAAAAACTGAACTGGGCATTGGCCTGTGGTTCCCTTTTTAAAAATATTTATCTGTTTGGGTGTGTCAGGTCTTTGTTGCAGCACACTGGCTTCTCTCGTTGTGTCTCGTAGTGTGAGCCACACTTGTAGGCTCCAGAGTGTGCAGGCTCAATAGTCGTGGTGCACAGACTCTACAGTGCATGGGCTCAGTTGCCTAATGACATGTGGGATCTTAGGTCCCTGACCAGGGATCAAACCCATGTCCTCGGCATGGGAAGGTGAATTCTTAACCACTGAAACACCAGGGAAGTCCCTGTGGTTACCGTTTAAACAAATAAAGAAGAGGAAGAAAGCACATTATAAGCAAGAAACTCACCCCACACCTACCATGAATCACATAGATACTGTGTTAGGCACGTGAAGAGGAGGTTATGTGCTCAACAAATAGTTTTACACATTCACTATAACCCAAGGTCTGTGTTTGTTGCTAGAAAAACGAGTAAGATTGACCCTGGCCTTGAGGAGTTTGTGAAAAAGGGAGACAGACTCTTAAATAAATAAGTTCAGCAGCTGTTGTGATAGAATTCTGTGGAGATATTAGCAGAGACTCTTAATCTGGTGACTTTGCATCTCCTGGGCACCCACGGATGGGATTCAGTGAGTCTGTGAACTCCTGAAATTATGCAGTGCTAAATTACTTGCATAACCAGAATACTTAGGTTAAGAACCACTGAAGTACAGTGCCATAAAATTCTTGGTTTCTGTGTTTTAATGGCCAGATAAAATATATGTAAAGACACCATTACAAATAGAAAGTAAATAATTCTGGTCTTCCCCCAACTTCAGTTCAGTTCAGTCGCTCAGTCGTGTCCAACTCTTTGCGACCCCATGAACTGCAGCACGCCAGGCCTGTCTGTCCATCACCAACTCCCGGAGTCTACCCAAACCCATGTCCATCGAGTTGGTGATGCCATCCAACCATCTCATCCTCTGTCGTCCCCTTCTCCTCCCGCCCCCAATCCTACCCAGCATTAGGGTCTTTTCCAATGAGTCAACCCTTCGCATGAGGTGGCCAAAGTATTGGAGTTTCAGCTTCAACATCAGACCTTCCAATGAACACCCAGGATTGATCTCTTTTAGGATGGATTGATTGGATCTCCTTGCAGTCCAAGGGACTCTCAAGAGTCTTCTCCAACACCACAGTTCAAAAGCATCGATTCTTTGGCACTCAGCTTTCTTCATCGTCCAACTCTCACATCCATACATGACCACTGGAAAAACCATAGCCTTGACTAGACGGACTTTTGTTGGCAAAGTAATGTCTCTGCTTTTAAATATGCTATCTAAGTTGGCCATAACCTTCCTTCCAAGGAGTAAGCGTCTTTTAATTTCATGGCTGCAGTCACCATCAGCAGTGATTCTGGAGCCCAAAAAAATAAAGTCTGACACTGTTCCCACTGTTTCCCCACCTATTTCCCATGAAGTGATGGGACCAGATGCCATGATCTTAGTTTTCTGAACGTTGAGCTTTAAGCCAACTTTTTCACTCTCCTCTTTCACCTTCATCAAGAGGCTCTTTAGTTCTTCTTCACTTTCTGCCATAAGGGTGGTGTCATCCGCATATCTGAGGTTATTGATATTTCTCCTGGCAATCTTGATTCCAGCTTGTGTTTCTTCCAGCCCAGCGTTTCTCATGATGTACTCTGCATAGAAGTTAAATAAGCAGGGTGACAATATACAGCCTTGACGTACTCATTTTCCTATTTGGAACCAGTCTGTTGTTCTATGTCCAGTTCTAACTGTTGCTTTCTGACCTGCATACAGGTTTCTCAAGAGACAGGTCAGATGGTCTGGTATTCCCATCTCTTTCAGAATTTTCCACAGTTTATTGTGATCCACACAGTCAAAGGCTTTGGCATAGTCAATAAAGCAGAAATAGATGTTTTTCTGGAACTCTCTTGCTTTTTCGATGATCCAGCATGAAATGTTCCCTTGGTATCTCTAATTTTCTTGAAGAGATCTCTAGTCTTTCCCAATGTGTTGTTTTCCTCTATTTCTTTGCACTGATCACTGAGGAAGGCTTTCTTATCTCTCCTTGCTATTCTTTTGAACTCTGCATTCAGATGGAAATGCAAATATTGGCAATTTGATCTCTGGTTCCTCTGCCTTTTCTAAAACCAGCTTGAACATCTGGAAGTTCACGGTTCACGTATTGCTGAAGCCTGGCTTGGAGAATTTTGAGCATTACTTTACTAGCATGTGAGATGAGTGCAATTGTGTGGTAGTTTGAGCATTCTTTGGCATTGGAACAAAAACTGACCTTTTCCAGTCCTGTGGCCACTGTTGAGTTTTCCAAATTTGCTGGCATATCGAGTGCAGCACTTTCACAGCATCACCTTTGAGGATTTGAAATAGCTCAACTGGAATTCCATCACCTCCACTAGCTTTGTTCGTAGTGATGCTTTCTAAGGCCCACTTGACTTCCCATTCCAGGATGTCTGGCTCTAGGTGAGTGATCACACCATCATGATTATCTGGGTCATGAAGATCTTTTTTGTACAGTTCTTCTGTGTATCCTTGCCACCTCTTCTTAATATCTTCTGCTTCTGTTAGGTCCATACCATTTCTGTCCTTTATCGAGCCTATCTTTGCATAAAATGTTCCCTTGGTATCTCTAATTTTCTTGAAGAGATCTCTAGTCTTTCCCAATGTGTTGTTTCCCTCTATTTCTTTGCACTGATCACTGAGGAAGGCTTTCTTATCTCTCCTTGCTATTCTTTGGAATTCTGCATTCAGATGGGAATATCTTTCCTTTTCTCCTTTGCTTTTCGCTTCTCTTCTCTTCCCAGCTATCTGTAAGGCCTCCTCAGACAGCCATTTTGCTTTTTTGCATTTCTTTTCCATGGGGATTCTCTTGATCCCTGTCTCCTATACAATGTCACGAGCCTCTGTCCATATTTCATCAGGCACTCTGTCTATCAGGTCTAGTCCCTTAAATCTATTTGTCACTTCCACTGTATACTCATAAGGGATTTGATCTAGGTCATACCTGAATGGACTAGTGGTTTTCCCTACTTTCTTCAATTCAAGTCTGAATTTGGCAATAAGCAGTTCATGATCTGAGCCACAGTCTGCTCCCGGTCTTGTTTTTGCTGACTGTATAGAGCTTCTCCATCTTTGGCTGCAAAGAATATAATCAATCTGATTTTGGTTTTGACCATCTGGTGATGTCCACGTGTAGAGTCTTCTCTTGTGCTGTTGGAATAGGGTGTTTGCTATTACCAGTGCGTTCTCGTGGCAAAACTCTATTAGCCTTTGCCCTGCTTCATTCTGTACTCCAAGGCCAAACTTGCCTGTTACGCCAGGTGTTTCTTGACTTCCTACTTTTGCATTCCAGTCCCCTATAATGAAAAGGACATCTTTTTGGGGTGTTAGTTCTAGAAGGTCTTGTAGAATTTCCCCCAACTTAGAAGTATTTTAAGAGTTCAGAAGCTGTATTGTGTTATGAAAAATGCCCAGCTTTGGGACAGGCAATGAAGTGAAGTGTTAGCTGTTCAGTTATGTCTGACTCTTTGCTATCCCATGGACTGTAGCCACCCAGGCTCCTCTGTCCATGGGATTCTCCAGGCAAAAATACTAGAGTGGGTTGCCATTCCTTTCTCCAGGGGGTCTTCCCAACCCAGGGCTCAAATCCAAGACTCCTGCGTTTCAGGCAGATTCTTTACTGTCTGAACCACCAGGGAAGCTCATGCAGAATTGGGTTTGAATCCCAGCTCTACAGTTTAATAGCTGTGTAACATTGAGTGAGTTCCATACACATGAAGACTCGATTTCCTCATCTGTAAATTAAAAGTTGAGAATTACAAAACCCACTCCTGCCTCCTGCCTCACTGTGAGAGCGAGATTAGCTAAGCTGTGTCAGTTACCTGGATCTGAGCAGGTCTTCACAGCCTGCCCCTTCCTTCTACTTTCACACTTCATAGGAAGCTGGGCACTGTGGGCTGAGGTTATGAGAAGGAGGAATTTGAGCCAGGCCTAGAAGGGATAGAGATGAGGAGGGGAAAGGAACCGACATTTCAGACCAGTGGACAGAGTAGATGAAAGGAAAAGAGCAAGAAAAGTCAACTCTTATGTTGCAAAGAATCAGTCCATTGCAGCCGGGTTGAGCAGATCTTAAATTCCAACCTAAGCAGCTTGAACTTTATCCTATAAACTACAGGAGCCACTGGAGGGTTTGGGACAAGGAAGTCAGTCCCATGGTGAGGTGGCTTTCGGCCCAGCCTTTGCTCATCCATGAATTCCAAGATACCCAGGAAAACAATTTTAAAAATAAAATTGTAATGTGGACTAAGGCAATGCTTCTCACCTCGGGATCTTGTTAAATGGCAGATTCGGATTCACTGGATCATTGAGATTCTGCCTTTCTAACAAGCGCTCAGGTGATGTTGATGTTGTTTATCCATGAACCTCACCTTGAGTAGCGAAGGGCTAGCATATTTTGGCTTGCTGTCTTTATTACTAACTATTATTCTTGCAACACATGTTGACTGAGTGGCTATTCTGTGTCAGACACTGTGCAAGGCCCTGAGTAGAAAGAGAAGAATCAGACATGAACTCTCTTTTCTAGAAGCTCATAGTCTAATCTTAGATGAGACATAGCCCTAAGCAACTGTAATTCAAGATAGAGAGTGATAAATGCCACATTTTAGCTTCAGATAAAATACTATGACAGTTTAGTGAAGAGAAAGATTGTTCCAGTTGAGGGGGAAATTGCCTAGTGCTTAAAGAAATGAATAGAAGCTTCTTTTTCTTATTATTAAGCAGTGAATAAGAACCCAGACTTTAAAGTTAGATTTTAATCCTAACTCTACCTCTTACTAGACATGTGACTTCATTAATCTCTTAAACCTCAGTTTCCTCATCCATAGAATGAAATATAATAATAGCAATGCTTCTGGAAGGATTGGATGAGAGAATGTTTGTAAACATAGTACCTAATAACTGGCTCTCAGTTCATTATAAATGGTGGCTCTGGTGATTATTATTGTTTTCGGTATTTGCTTTAAAACTTAACATGGGTCTGTTTGGCCCTGAGGATATTGTATTTGTTGGACAGTTCTGTGATCTCTTTCCAGGGTTAAGTCTCAAATGAAAATGGAAAAACCTCGAAGGGAATTTCCAAATCCAAGGAAACCTCCTTCTCAAAGCCAATGCTGAAAGAATTAGTAACTAGTATTTGACATTTTGTTTTTAGCTTTTATTGGGCAAACTGTTTGCGCTGGGAAAACTTGGCTTGGCTGAAGGTGTAGCCAAGTGCTCCTAATAACAGCCCCATTGAAAGAGGCTCTATTTACAAGCTGATCACTCTATTTACAAGCTGATCAAAATGGTTTTACCACCCACTGTCTCCCTTGAGGTCATCTGCTTGTGTGATGCTGACTGTGAAATAAGTAAAATCAAATTTATAATCCCAGAGACCCAGATTGTCAGAACTCAGAAGGATGTCACAAACCACCCAGCCCTGGAGGGACCAGATAAATGATGCTCTGCATCTCTCTATGCCTTGGTGCAGTCCCCTGGTCATTCCTTCAACTAATATTTAATGAAGGTATATTACAGGGTCCATAGTAAGAGAATAAGGCACATCAGGGGACCCACAGACACATCAGGAACTAACAGAGGAGGCTGCTGGGCTTAACAACAAAAGGCCTCATTTCAACCCCCCCCCCCCTCTCCATACTTGTAGAGAGCCTGGAACAAGCGCTGCCTTCTAGTTACAGCTGTTTCTTCATCTGAAAAGTACGGATAATCCCACTTTGCTCATAGAACTATCATGTGGATTATATTTAAGTAGAACATTAAAAAGTGTCTTTTGGTTCATTTTTTGTCTTTTAAATAATATTCATTGGATTTTTCCCAATTACAAAAGTAATTCATGTTTATGGAGAAAATGTTGGAAAACATCAAAAAGCCCAGAAAAGAAGAATTCACCCATAATTTCAACACCGAAGGATAAACTCAGTTGATGTCTCCTTTCATGTCTATTTTTCCAGTCCTTTATACACATCAGCATGTGTATTTTGTTTCCCCATGAATTGTCTTGGAAGTGATTTACAGCCGCTGTAAGGGCTTCCTGGATTCATATTCAAACTCTGTCCCCCATTAGCTCTGTGACTTGGAGCTAGTTCCGTTCCCTCGAGTGTAATAGTCGTGACCTCCAGTGAGTGCCGTTGGGTTAGACTCCCAGACACCAAGGAGTCTAAGCGGGCAGAATGGCGCCCCCTAGAGCCATGCAGGGTGCAGTCATGCTGAGCTGTCTTAGGAACAGAGATGGTTGAAGGAGCAAAAAAGGGTGTAAAGATGGTTAGGCATTTGGCCAGTGATGGACACAGGATTTGTTGTTGCTGTTGTTTAGTCACTCTGTCAAGTCCAACTCCTTTGTGACCCTATGGACTGTAGCCTGTCAGGCTCCTCTGTCCCTGGGATTTCCCAGGCAGAATGCTGGAGTGGGTTGCCATTTCCTTCCCCAGGGGATCTTCATAGTAGCAACTATTGCACAAACAAACCTTGTGGTTTTGAAGAGTTGGGATTCACTGTTCAGATTCGTTGAATAGCACCTTAAGGATGACCCACCTGGACCATGGTCCAGCCAAGAAGTACTTCTCCTTGTGCTGATCCTGCTTCACTTTAGCTTTTGGATCCTTGTACTTCTCCATCCCTGTAAGTCACCCTTCAGCAGGCAAAGCCCATGTGATATGAGTGGGCTCACTGCTCCATCTGCTTGCTGCTTTATCCCTTTCCTCTCAAGTTCTACCTCTTACTTGCCCCACCCAGATGTGAAGCTTTCAACCCCTCCAAGCCCTTTCAGAAGTGTGCCTCATTTGATCTGTTTAAAAAACCTCAGTAAGAGACTAGCAAGAGGCATCCTAGTGGAACCATGGGGCCTCCTGCAAGTGGTTTCCCAGAGCTGTGCCCACAGTGCTGCTCAAAATGACTACAGATCTGAGTGATGTGCAAGATAGCTTGAAATGCGAGCCAGAGATGGCACACAAAAACTGAATCGCATATTCAGTCAGTCAGTCAGTGAACAAATATTTATTTAGCACTATTATGTGCCAGGGGCTGGGTTCTGTAGTGAGGAAATATTACCTGTTCACTTCTCTTTCAATCCTTCAGGTCCTCAAGGAATGAATGAATGAATGCCCCTCAGTTTAAGGCCAGCAAGTCTTCAACACCCCTCAACCTGAGCTAATCTCCCTCTTTGAAAAAGAGAGGAGGCTCAGACACACTACACTATGGAGCCATCCAGAGCTACTAATAATGTTTTGTCTTCATCTTCTTTTTCTCTGCCATTGCATTCTGTTTATAGCAAATAATGCAGCTTTTAAAACAGTAATAAAAAGCTTTCTTTTAAAAAAATTTAGATACCAAAAGCGAGTTGATTTAGAGAAAAGCATTAAGTAATGGGTGGTCCAAGGAGTAGAGTGACTGATGCTTAGGAAGCTCTGGACTTGAGATGGGTGAGGCTTAAACCTTTGAGGGTTGCTGACCTCATCAAGCCCATGATAGCTATGGATTCTCCCACAGAAAATTGCATGAATATCACATACAGTTTCATCAAGTTCCAGAACCACTTGAAGCCCTATCCCTGGGCCTGTACTGGAAAGAGCAGCAGGGTGAGAGTCCTGACACCTGCTCTGCACAGGAGATCTCATCTTCTTCTCCATTTCCTTCATCTTGGTAGCAATAGTACTAGCAGCAACAGCAGCACGGGCAGTAGTAACAGTATTTGTGTTTGCAGCAGTCGAATAGCTGTACTTATTGAGTACTTTCAACATGCCAAGCACTTACCAAGCCTAAGCTCAACTCATCCATTCAGAAAAGAATTATCACCGTTCCTGTTTTCCGAGAAACAGAGCTCAAGCAGCTTCTCCGAATTCACTCGGCTAAGAAGTCAGGGTCAGCACTTGAACCCAGGTGTACCTGCCTGTGTTATCTGAACAGGTCCTTAACCACTTAGCTCCACTGTCTCGATAAATGTTTTTTTGGATCAAGTGAAGGACATTTGAATAGGTTCTGGCTCTCATACTGCCATTCACCACCCAAGTGACCTTGTACAAGTCACTCACCCTGACTGACCTTCCCTTAAGGAAGAAGGTTTCCCAGTTCTGCCAAGCCATGATGCCAAGATGCAAGGCTAAGGCACATGGGAACATTTCATGGGCAGGAGATGTGGAGCCAGGCTCAAGGACATGCACTGAGAGTTGGTCACCCTGGCAAAGAGCAGACACCGGCCTGACTTCCAGCAGAGAGAGCAGGCTTCCAGGAACCTACATTTCCCATTGATATTTGCTCCCTCTTTTAGCATCTTCGTGCTCATTGCTCAGTTGTGTCCAACTCTTTGCGACCCCATGGACTATAGCCTGCCAGTTCCTCTGCCCAAGGGCTTTTCCAAGCAAGAATACTGGAGTGGGTTGCCCTTTCCTTCTCCAGGGGATCTTCCAAATGACCCAGGGCTGGAACCTACGTCTCCTGTGTCTCCTGCATTGCAGGCAGATTCTTTATCCACTGAACCATCAGGGAAGCCCCTTGGCATCTTTGTTGGCACCCAAAGGTCTGTTTTTTTGCCCAGAGAAAATAGGATTCCTGTCACCAACATGCTTTCATGCCCGAGGAGGCTTGGCACCTTCCCTAATTAAGGAGGGCTCTTGGCTCCCACCAGGGCATGCTGGTGTGGCAAACAGAGCCCCTAATCCGGAAGGCTACTGTGCTGCTGGCAGGAGAGAGAGGAAGGAAGGGGCCGAAATATGTATGGAATCTGAGGCGCATGGCTGTCCAGTCCCTGACCCGCACTGCCCCTCTGTGGTGGGTCTGGAGAAGCAAGGATGGGTAGGGCTTCTAGCGTTGGCTTATAGAGACTGTGAATGATACGGCTGGACAGGACTTGGATCAAACCACTCAACTAAAGGAGGGAAACTACATCAAATTATTAAAAACTAACATAATATTGTCCATCAACTCTATTTCAGTAAAATAAATAAATACATTTTTAAAGGATGGAAACTGAGGCCCAGAAAGGGAAAGCAACTTACCCAAAATGATACACCAAGTTAACAAACATCGATTTCCTGTAATTAGATTTCTAGTCCAATGAGTGGTTTATAGGAATAATTATCATTTGGTTAATTAGCATTAATGCAGAGTTGATTTAGGTGGCAGGAACCTGGTACCCAGTATGCTAATAAAAGCTTTACATGTTTTATCTTGTTTAATCCTCAAAACAACCCAGGGAAGGTGATACTCTTATTAGACCCATTTTACTGATGAGGAAACTGAAGCTTAGGGATAGTAGGAAGCTTGCCCAAGGTCACGGGTTTGGTGAGAGAACCAGGGTTCCATCCCAAGAGTCAGAATCTAACAAGAAAAGGGCAGTCCCTGTCAGAAGTCACTGAGGGCTTCCTCAAGGTGAGAGAGCCATTCTGGTCTGCTGGAGGACGAAATAAAGGAGAATGCAAATGGAACAAGAGGGCGGGCAAGGTCATTATTCAGCTCCCAGATACACGAGGATTAAAAACTGACCACACCACAAAGTTGTGGAGACGTAGGGAAAATATCGCACTCATTACACAGTCAATGGGATAGTAAATTGATATAGCCAATCAGAAGGCAGTTTGGCTAGCTGTCAGGACTTAAATGTGGAACCTGCCCAGTGATTCCTCATGAAGAAGGTTACCCTGCAGAAACACTCAAGCGTGCTAAAACACAAAATGCATGAGGCTTTTCCTTACTGCAGTTTGTAATAGCCAAAAATTGAAAATCAACTATTTGACTACTATCAGGAAAGAGTTAAGTAAACTACTATATATCCAGACAGCAGGATGTAATGTTGTGACATGAGGAAATGTCTTTTACATATTCTAAGTGAAGAAAGAAATTTGGGAAAAGGTATGTATATGACCCCATTTTAAGAATCCATCTGAAAGGATAAAAACAGAGCTGTTAACTCGAGTCCTATCTACTTGAGAAAGAATTTTCACTCTATATTATATAGATTTTTTTGTAGTGTGTTATTTAGCAGGTGTCACTTTTTTAATGTGACAGGTTTTTTTAGTAGAAGTTTAGATAATTTATAATGTTGTGTTACTTTCAGGCATACAACAAGGTGATTTGTTTATGTATATATTCTTTTTCAATTGTGTTACATTATGGTTTATTACAATCTATTGAATATAGTTCCCTGTGCTATGCAGTAAATCCTTGTTGTTTATTTGATATATGGTAGTGTGGATCTGTAAGTCTACTACTCCCAATGCATCCCTCCCCTGCTTCCCATTTAGGAACCATAAGTTTGTTTTCTCGTCTGCGAGTCTGTTTCTGTTTCGTAAATAAGCTCGTTGGTGTTATTTTTTATTCGACCGCTCTGGGTCTTAGTTATGCAGGTGCTTTAGCTGCAGCACAAGGGATCCAACTCCCTGACCTGGGATCAGACCCGAGCCCCCTGCATTGACAGTGCAGGGTCTTAACCACTGTATCACCAAGGAGGTCCCATTTGTGTCATATTTTAGATTCCACATATAAGTGATACCATATGGTGTTTGTCTTTCTCTTTTTGACTTATTTCACTTAATATGATCATCTCTAGGTCCATCCATGTTGCTGCAAATGGCATCATTTCATTTTTTTAATGACTGACTAATATTCCTCTGTGTGTGTGTGTGTGTGTGTGTGTGTGTGCATGTACATGTGCGCCCAGCACATTGTCTTCATCCATTCATCTGGCGATGGACACTTGAGTTGCTTCCATGTCTTGGCTATTGTAAACAGTGCTGCTGTGAACATTGGAGTGCAGGTATCTTTTTGAATGATAGTTTTCATCTTTTCCACATAAATGCCTAAAAGTAGGATTGCTGAATCATATGGAAACTCTATTTTTAGCTTTGTGAAGATGTGTGTGTTGTGTGTTAGTCACTCAGTCGTGTCCGACTCTTTGCGGCCCCTGGACTGTAGCCCACCAGGCTCCTCTATCCATGGGATTTCCCAGGCAAGAATACTGGAGTGGGTTACCATTCCCTTCTCCAGGGGATCTTCCTGACCCAGGAATTGAACCTGGGTCTCCTGCATTGCAGGCAGATTCTTTACCATCTGAGCCACCAAGGAAACCCTCTTTTTTAAGGATGTGAGGTTTTGTAAGTCTTAATTTTTTAGAGCAGTTCTAGGTTCACATCCAAATTGACAGGAAGGTACTGTGGTGAACCTATATTGACACATAATCACCCGAAGTCCACAGTTTACATTAGGGATCAATCTTAGTGTTGTACAGTTTATGGGTTTGGACAAATGTATAATGACATATATCCACCAATATAGTATCATACCAAAAATTTCACTGCCCTAAAAATTCTCTGTGCTCCCCCTATTCATTCTCCACTGTGTCACTTTTATAATAAAAATATAAAATATTAATAAAATGTAATAAAAATATTCTTTTCCTGGAATGGAAAAGAAATAAAGATGTGGTTTCTGCCCAGAAGGAGCTTACAGTCTTGGTGGTAAACAAGGACTTAGCCAGCCCTGGGATGGCTCAGCAACATTAACAGACAAACAATAAAATAACAGAATAAGATCTTATTGTATATGTTCTGAGGGGTACAGAATAAAGGAGTCACTCTCAGTTGGGTAGGGTTAATCAGCAGAGTTCCTAGAGGATGGCAATGAATGGGCCAGGATATAAAGTATGTTTGGAAAATGGCCACCATTTATCAATTTTCAAGGTGCCAGACCCCATATCAAGTATTTTAACATTGGTATTTTCATGTATTCAGAAAAATCCTATGAAGCAGATGTTATCCCCAATTTATGGATAAGAAAATTTAGCCTGAGAGAGCCAATTAGCTTTTCAAAAGTCAAACAGCCAATACTCAAAAAAAAGGGATGCAAAACCAGGCCTCTGCGATCCCAAACTCTGAGCTCAAGTCACCAGGTCACACTGCCAAAATTGGCTGAAGGCAAAGAATGACCTTCTTCTCAGAGGAACAGGCATCTCAGGGACCCCAAGCTCAAACTGTGGCTGTAAGTGAATGCCATGGGAAAATCAGCATCACCCCCCTTCCCTTTGGCTGAGCACATCTCAGCCCACTGGTCCTTGGAGAGTGCTTTGTAAGAAAATAAAGACAAAATTCCAGCCCATCTTTATCCCTAACAAAGTGCTTTCAGTGTGATGCGGGTGAAGAAGAACCTAGGAAGAAATGCCATATGGCACAGAAGGAGAGAAAGGCATTTATGCCCTATCATAATGCTATGTGTGTTCTGGTGCAATGAACTGCCTCCTCACAAGCCTGTGGACTGCCACAGGGCAGAAACGCCCCTAGTCGTATCCCCACAGGTTGGCCTCATGCCTGGCACTTAGCAGAGCTCCATATTTGTGGAATGAATGAATTAACAAATGAAAGAATGAATGTATAAAAATGTAAAAAGCTACCATTCATATGCTGGTGTCCTGATTCATAATATGGGACCAACTATAGTCCCTTTTGGGGGCTTCCTGTGTAGCTCAGTTGGTAAAGCATCTGCCTGCAATGCGGGAGAACTGGGTTCAATTCCTGGGTTGGGAAGATCCCCTGGAGAAGGAAATGGCAACCCACTCCAATATTCTTGCCTGGAGAATCCCATGGACAGAGGAGCCTGCTGGGCTACAGTTCATGGGATCGCAAGAGTCAGACATGACTTAGCACAATCTTTCTTATAGTCCCTTTATCTAGAGATTATTGTGATCATTAAACAGGTGAATGGTGTAAAGGGTTTAGTGTAGGATGTGTGCAAAGCACACACAATGTGACTGATGGTTCTGATGAATATTAGCTATCAGTATTATTGTAATTTGTGTATACTTTAAAAGCTGGTCCTTCAGGATACACCCCCTTTAGGCCATTTTACTACCACTTTCAACAGGGTTGGCAGAGTTACAAATCTGTCTTCAGCAAGGATGCTCTCCTGCTCTGGACTCTCCCCACCTTTGCCATAATTGTGCCCCCCCCAGCTCAATCCCAGGCCTTAACATGTCCTCATGGGTGGTGTGCCTACCTGTGCACATGCTCACCAGCATTTTCCCTCCAAGTGTTAGCTCCCTCTCTCCACTTTCGAGATTTACTCTCCAGTTTCCCATTTTTGTCAAGACCATTTTAACTATTCCCTTTAGACCCTGTGACAGAAACAAGACCATACGCGTGGGCAGAAACAACTCGCCCCATCTTGGATACTAGGTGTTCACAAGTCATATTTGCATTTCCACTGGAGCCTTCTGTCCAAATGATAATCTTGGACAGTCAGTTCAGTCGCTCAGTCGTGTTCGACTCTTTGAGACCCCATGGACTCCAGCATGCCAGGCTTTCCTGTCCATCACCAACTCTCAGAGCTTGCTCAATCTCATGTGCGTCGAGTCGGTGATGCCCACAGTGGGACAAAAACCCAACGGTGCAGACCTTATCACGAATCAGACCACGAGGTGGCGCCCTCATTGGCCTCACCTAGCGCTAACCCAGAGTTGAGAAGTCAGCATACTTATAGTTAACACTAGATGGCACTAGTGGTAAAGAACCCGCCTGCCAATGTAGGAGACGTAGGAGATGCGGGTTTGATCCCTGGGTTGGGGAAGACACCCTGGAGGATGGCATGGCAACCCACTCCAGTGTTCTTGCCTGGAGAATCCTATGGACAGAGGAGCCTGGTGAGCTACAGTCCATAGGCTCGCAAAGAGTCAGGCACGACTGAAGCAGCTTGGCACACACACACCCCGAGTGCGGATAACCCTCCTTCCAAGTTTAATCTCCCTGACTTAACCCTGCACCAGGAACCCTGGCCAGCCACCATCCCTGAATCGCCAAGCAGAGAGTCAGAAGGCCCACTGTAACAACAAGCCAGAGCTCAATAATCAAGAAGTTCAAGTGCTGCAGGGGGGAAACTCAAGTGCAATCCAAAATAGGGAGTCTTATGCCATCTATGCAACAACTGTGGGATCTTCAGCCACTTTCTGGGTCTCAGTGTCTCCATGGGTCAAGTGAGGCAGTTGGATTTCGAGATTTGCTAAGATTTCTACCACTCATACGCTCTTCCTTCAAATGGATCCAAAGGCGATCCCAAAGACCAGGCTCTTAGGAAGCTCACAGTATAACAGAGGAGGTTAACACAGGAATACGAAAGTCACTGTACTGAGGGTGGAGTGGCTGGCTTAGGGACATGGTTTGAAGTTACAGAATGTTCTGTGAAGTATAATTGCATTTTTAAAATATTTACATATGTACATACAACAAATATATATTCATTTGCATATGTATATGTATATACAACATTTACATGTATATATTCAAACATTTTACATATGTATTTACATGTGTAATATATACAACAGGAAAAAAATCTGGAAGTTTATGTACCAAAATGTGGTATCTCTGCATTGTGGGTTTATTTGTGCTTTTAAAATATTTTTTCTTTTCTTTTTGCTTTTTAATAGTTTCTCATTTTTCCACAAAGGGAAATTAATAGCATTCAAAACAAACAAACAACAATGTTTCATATTCAAACAGAATTGAGTTTAAATCCCAGCTATATTACAAACATACTATGCGGCCTGGGGCAAGTCATTTAACCTCTCCAAGTCTCAGTTGCCTTGCATTTAAAATGGAAATAGTTTTGAACTTAATTTTGCATTAAATGCTTTTGGACCTTGATTCAGAGGCATGAGTTAGTCGTGTTTCTCAGTTATCAGTACCGCATCATCATAGGTCTAAGTCTGGCATCTCTCTTATTTTATTGATTTATTTCCTTTTATTCCCATCCCCTATACCCCTTTCCCCTGCCTCACCCTTAGACACCCATTTTGCATTTGATATGTATTTTTTAACTTGAAAGTGTTTTTGCAAATGAGTTTGGTTGTTTGGTGTGTTACTTAAAAGATGTTATGTTATAAAACTTATTCTGTTTCCTACTTTTTTTTTTTTACAAAGAACAAGGTATTTGAGATCTTTCCATATTGCTATTTGGACTTTAGGTACTGCATAATTGCTCTGCTATATATGTTCCCGACTCTACTTTTCCATAATTCCCAGTGACGGGCACCCAGGTGTTTTCCAACTCTGTCATCATAAACACAGTCACCCTGAGCGTAGTCACACATGGCCCCTGATGACCTGTGTGAAAATTCTTTCAGATCCCTGCCCTGGAGCAGAATTGCTGGGTCAAGAGGTATCTGCATACTTAATGGGATCAGGTCTTCACAGTTTGTGCCCGCCACCAGTAGGAGACTCCCCATGTTTCCACACCCCTGCCTGCACTTGGCACTATGGAGCTTTCTAATTTTTGCCAATGTAACAAATATGTTCCTTCATTTTGTGGCTCTCACTTTATTTGACTGCCTAATATTTTGAGCACCTTGGCATATGCTCATTAGCCCTCAAGTTTTCTGTTTTGTAAATTGTCTGTTCCTTTTCTTTGCCCACGTTTCTACTAGGAATGCTGTCTTTTTCTTGTTGACTTTCAGGAGTCCTAATATACTCTAAATACCAATCCCTTGACAGTCTTAAAACATTGTAAATATCTTCTCTGACTCTTGCCCCGTAGTTTATCTTTTTGAAGTGTTAAGTCGTTTTTCTTCACCTCTCCATCGGTAAGACTGTCGTTTACCTTGTCTTCTTTTACCTTATAAAGGTTTACCTTTCACCTTTAGGTCTTTAATACATCTCATATTTCCCATGGAAATACTTCATGCCATTCTGTGAAGGATAAAATAGTAGGTGAAGAACCAACACAGTGCCGTTCCAAGAGCTGTGCAAGAGCTGTGTATGATAATTATTATCATTCACGAAGGAATTGGTAAGCGCTATTCTAGGACGTTATAGCTACAGTTGTTTCAATCCTGTTGAGCTAAATAAGGAAAGATTTTCTGGGCAAAGGTGAAGAGATGGAGGTTGGACTTAAACAAAGAATGTAGGAGTCATGTGTTTTGAGATGGAAAGGCAGTATTCCAGGCAGAGGAACTGGCCAGGGCAAAGGAGGCAGGAGACAGGAATACCACCGGTTGACAGTTTGTGGGCAGATCACATCGAAGAGAGGGTCTGACTTGCTCACCGATTGTTTGTCTTTCTGCCCGTGCCCACCCCACCCCTTCCCCCTGCAGGCTCCCTGTTCTCCACCCTGAAGGCCCCCGACGCCGTGTTCAAGGTGGTCTTCTGGCTGGGCTACTTCAACAGCTGCCTCAACCCCATCATCTACCCGTGCTCCAGCAAGGAGTTCAAGCGCGCCTTCGTGCGCATCCTCGGGTGCCAGTGCCCGCGGCCGCCGCCGCCGCCGCCGCCGTCGGCGCCTGGGCGGCTGCGGCTACACCTACCGGCCGTGGACGCGCGGCGGCTCGCTGGAGCGCTCGCAGTCGCGCAAGGACTCGCTGGACGACAGCGGCAGCTGCCTGAGCGGCAGCCAGCGGACCCTGCCCTCGGCCTCGCCGAGCCCCGGCTACCTGGGCCGCGGCGCGCCGCCGCCCGTCGAGCTGTGCGCCTTCCCGGAGTGGAAGGCGCCCGGCGCCCTCCTGAGCCTGCCCGCGCCCGAGCCCCCGGGCCGCCGCGGCCTCCACGACTCGGGTCCGCTCTTCACCTTCAAGCTCCTTGCCGAGCCCGAGAGCCCCGGGACTGACGGGGACGCTGGCCACGAGGCCGCAGCCGACGTGGCCAACGGGCAGCCCGGCTTCAAAAGCAACATGCCCCTGGCGCCCGGGCAGTTTTAGGGTCCCCGCGCACCGCTTCCTTTCCCTGGGGAGCCCATCATCGTGGGGGGAGGGCGGGCGGAGGGGGGAGGGGAGTGTCGGCTCCCGGTAGACTCGGAGCCCCACCGGGAAACGGGGGGAGGGGGGCGGGGAGAGGGGCAGCTGCTTTTCTGGCAGGGGCATGGGTGCCAGGTACAGCGCGGAGAGCTGGGCCGAGCATGCTGAGAGCCTGGGGGACCCGACGCCGGCCGGGATTTCCGTCTCTCTCTCTGTATATATCTAAACGAGTCTCTCTGTACATGTATTTAACTGTGGGGTCACGTGCGTGTGTCTGTGCGATGTGCGTGTATTGCGTGTGTGCGTGTGTGGGGCCGCCCGCGAGGGGGGCAGAGCGAGTGTGCGTGCGCCCAGGAGGCGCCGGGGCGCTGTCTGTCTCCTGATTTCTTACCTCTCAAGCCCCTCCTGTACTTCCCTGAAGGGTGTCACTTTGGCGGGGTTGGAAACAAAAGTCGGACATTAAAGGTCATTTCTCCTGTGCGGCTTTGAGTAGTTTGTGAATGCGGTGGCAGGTAGGCTCTTGAGTTTCCCTTACCTTCGCGTTCAGGTATGCCCCTCTCTCCTGCCGACCCTGTGGGTAATGGTTGTGCTGGCCCCGGCTTGGCTCCGTTTGTGCCTTTGCTATTCCTGCCTTTAAGGGCTGCACTAATCTAACCCTGTGGCTGAAAGTGACCCCCTGGACTTGTCCCATAAATCCTGCTTGCCTGCTTTTGACCCTTAGCAGTTGCAAATCCTCTAGCTGTGGGCAGGATGGGGCAATGCCTGCCCTGGTCCAGATCCCCAGGACGCTAATCCTAGCTGGGGCTACCTAGGTGGGCCTGTCACCTGTGAGCGGATGGGTCCCTTACCTCCTCCAATGTCTTTGGACGAAACACTGCATTGTTCGCTGGTGCCCATGGAACTGGAAAAAGAAAGCCAGACTGCAGAATTTTCTGGACAAGATAAGGATCCATGTGTCGATGCAACACATATGCGTGCAAGAACTTTCCTAAGCTCTGCTAACTGAAGAGCCTGCCTAGGAAAGAATCACTGAGGAAAGTTTTGCAGAGAGGAGGAGCATACCTTGAAGAAGGTAACTTCTGTTCTACTCTTGGTGCTGCTTCCAGTTTAGTACATGACCTTAAGAAAGTCAATCTCCTCTAGATCTTGGTTTCCCATCTGTGTAATGTCAAGATTGATTCTAAGGTCTTTTTCTGCTTCTAAAAGGCACTGGTTTGCTGAAAGAATAAAGGATGGGAAACAAAATAAGGAGCATTCTTCTTCCCTGAAATTGAAGAAAAAAAAAACCTAAGTGGAAACCCCTTCAATCCCTTTCTCTTCATGTTTTGCTTTTTCTATGTTGTGATTCATTAATTTTTTAAATGGCAGTAACTTCTTCCGATAATATTAGCACATCAGTCATTTATCCTATAGATGATTGAAATAGAAAACGCCTTAAGGAGGGAGGAGCAGTCATTTATTTAGCTGAAAAGTGTTGGGGTATTAGTCATGGCTGGATCCAGGAGCTTGAACAGTACTGCCCACTTGCTCACAGGCTCTTAGTCATTGATCTAGCTTCCATCTTTTAGCTCTGCTTGTCTTTATAAGTTTCCCTTGTTTCCTTTCTCCAAATAGCTTTCTCACACCATTCTTATAACTTTAGCCCCCTCCCTAAGGAGAAATATGATTCCCCAGCATATCTGCCAAAAAGAGAAAAAGAAAAAAATCCTGAGATGCTAGACATTCTGTATCACAGACCCCTTTGAGACTCTGATGAAAGCTATAGGTACACTTTCCAGAAAAAAAAAAATGCATACAAAAAAAATTACTACATGTTCATTGAATTTCAAGTGACTCAGCTCAGTTTAAGATCCTATGAACTAAGCATGATACCCCAGATTCACTGGTGATTTGAATGAAACTGGATGTTCAGAATTATGTAGGCCAATGCCCTCATCTTTTTTTTTTTTGCCTACTGAAGGGTTTATTTTTTTTTAATTAGTTTATTTATCTATTTTCTAACTTTACAATATTGTATTTGTTTTGCCATACCTTGACATGAATCCACCATGGGTGTGCATGTTTTCCCCTTCCAGAACCCACCTCCCACCTCCCTCCCCATCCCATCCCTCCGGGTCATCCCGGTGCACCAGCCCCGAGCACCCTGTATCATGCGTCGAACCTGGACTGATGATTCGTTTCACATATGATAATTTACATGCTTCCATGCCATTCTCCCATATCATCCCGCCCTCGCCCTCTCCTATAGAGTCCATAATAGTGTTCTATTTATCTGTGTCTCTTTTGATGTCTCGCACACAGGGTTATCTTTACCAATTAACTAAATACCATATATATGCATTAGTATACAGTATTGGTGTTTTTGTTTCTGGCTTACTTCACTCTGTATAATAGGCTCTAGTTTCATCCACCTCATTAGAACTGATTCGAATGTATTCTTTTTAATGGCTGAGTAATATTCCATTGTGTATATGTACCACAGCTTCCTTATCCATTCGTCTGCTGATGGGCCAATTCCCTCATCTTAACAGATGCAGAAGCTGAAGTAAATAACTTGCCAAGTCACACTAACCTAGGACTAAGACCTGCTGCAACCCTGTCCAGTATGTTTCCCTTCCCTTGTGCTGCCTCCTTGGTATTGAGTATATTCTCCAGCAAAGAGCAGGTATCTTCCTGCCCCTATATAAAAAAGGGAGTTCTAGGGAAGGAAGAGCCTGCACCCAATTCCCAGAGAAGAAAGTACTATTTGAGAGAGTCCTTCTGGAAACAGTTTCTTAGCAACACAATAATTTCAAACAAGTCTGTTACAGAATCCTGATGCAAGGGTGGCCTGGAGTGAAGTAGGAAAAGGAAGACAGAGCCTCAGCCCCTTGGCCTCCTCCTCCACCTCCTCAGCCCTTTCTCTGGCCTGCCCCAAACACTCGAGGGCTCCACAGCATGAAGTCTGAAGATCACCAGTGAACAGGACTTGGAGTCAACAGGACCTGGGTTCAAAACTTTGGGCAATTTACCTTGCCTCTCCTCATCTGTTTCCCCATCTGTTAAATGGACATGATCATCAGAGCCCAGCAGGAAGCACAAAGATTCAGTGAGCTCACTGTGGTGTAAACACTGAACTGTGAATCACTGGGCAGACGCAAGTTATAATTTGGACCTCGGGTATCTGAAGCCACAGTCACCAAAGGTATTCCTTGAGTTGCTCAGTTCCAATGACCTCAGACATGATTGGTGTTTGGAGGCCACCCAGGCAGCACAAAATAGCAGTGACAGCCTCATACCTCTTTCCAGAAGGAAGGTTGACCAAGCCATGGCTCACATCCCCAGAGAATGCTAGGTTCCGGATCTGCCCCCAGCCAGGGCCTGCATTACGCTGACCTCTCCAGGAAGCCTCACTGCGGTGTACCCCAGCCAAGGCCACGAGTTCATCAAGAGCCCTTGGGGAGAGTAGGTGCTCTGACCTCACAGCTGGCCATAAAGCAGCCCTACTTTATCATCTCCAGCTACCCAACCACTGCTGGGTCATTTGTCACCCCTAAGGCATGCACAGGGATACATTTTTACAGCAACTAAAGTAAAGAGGGCAGTGGCTTGGCAAGAGCAATAGTTAATCCTGCAGTTCTGGGCTCAAATCCCAGTCCTGCCACAACCTCAGTTTCCTTAACTATAACATAGTAATAATAATAATACTTCATAGGGATATTAGAAAGATCAAATGAGATTATGAGGGTAAAACAACACCATGCCAGTCACTTGGAAAACATCCAATAAAGGGTAGCTATTTGCAGAGTATTAGTTTATTCAATTCATTACTTTGATATATGAAGTTTAGGAAATCTGAGTAAAAGGACAAAGAAAAAAAATTCAGTGCTATTCATCAGATGTCAGGGTTTTAGGACTCAGGTCCAACTTGGGGAAAAAAGACACAAGTTTATAACAGTAAAAGAATTCTGTGTCTTATAGCATGAAGAAACATATTACTCAAAGCAGTGATCAGCCCAAACTAAAAAGTGAAATTTAATACAAAATAATGTTATAGAACATTCTAGAGTGACAAAGCCAGAATATGTGTGTGAGGGAAGCTTGGATGTCTTAGGGATAGTGCATCCCATGATAAAGGAGTGGGAGGAGGGGACACTGGTCTGCTCTGAACATGTGCCTGGGCTCAAGGCCCATCTCCACTGTCTGAACCAGCTACTCAGGCCTGAGATTGATCGCCCTGCGTGAAAATAGCGGATACAATTAGAACTGACCTCACATTGGGATGAGACAAAATACAGAAGAGCTTGGCCAGACTGGGCATTATTTTTAATATCTGTGGGCCACCTTATGCGTACTGAACCTTCTTAAACCAACAGCTCCTTTAAGAGTCTGATGAAAACCAGAGAAAACTGAGCGTAACAGCCCAAATCTCCCAACAGATACATGGATTTCAACAGATTTCACTCCCTTGATAAATAGAAGTAGCCAAATCCAGAGAGAAACATTCACAAGAGAGATGGAGCCCTCACGGAGACCAGCCTGGATGAGAGGGGGCTGAGTCATCAGGGAATCCCATTTACATGTATGACAGAATTTGGGGTGGGGGGGTGTCTACCACCATCCTCTCCTGGTGAGACCCCAAGTGTCAGGCTCCATCTACCATCTGGGGCATGGAGGTGATGGGTAAGTGCCCTGGGACCTTGGGAGGGGAGTGCATGGGACCTAGGCAAAGTACTGAGCATCACTTCTCCAGATGAAGGTTGGCCTCACCCTGCCTGTTATCCCCAAGAGGTCCTCGGCAGATGCCAAAGAGGAGAAGAGCAACCAATCCTCGGCTCAGATTCTGGGTGGACTTCCACCTGGCCCTGAAAACAGACATGGTAGCTTCCAGCTCCCCCACCTCCTCTCAGTAGGTTCCTTCAGGACCATCTTCACCCTACCCCATCAGTCCACAGAATCTTTATTTAGGCTGGCTGAGGGTGAGAGTGAAGATATGGAGAAACGTCATGTCACTTTAGAAGAACTTGCATCCTCTCACGGTCCTCCCACCTTGTACCTGGACCTGCCTTCTGAAGCTTAACAGCCAAGAATTGGACATGTTTGTCTTCCTACTTAGTTCACTGAAGTGTGTGCATTGGGAAGTGGGGAGTGGACAAATGTTCAGTCTGCTCTGACGTTCTCGCCTAGGCCCCTCCCCTTCCCTCTCTTCGTTGTGGCCACATTGGCCTCTGCTGTTCCTCAAACTGGGGAGCCTTGCTCCCTACTCAGGGCCTTTGCACTTGCTGGCACCTCTGCCTAGTTCCCCTTCTGTCCATGTGGCTTCCTCCCTCAACTCCTTTGCATCTTTCCTCAAGTGTCACCTCTCAGGGGTCATCTGATTCCTCTGGCTGTCCTGTTTAAAACTGACCTCCTCACCGCCCACATCATTCAGCACTTACTGATGCCTAGCATGTTATATGACCCACTGGAAAAGACCCTGATGCTGGGAAAGATTAACGGCAGGAGGAGAAATGGACGACAGAGAAAGAGATGGTTGGATGGCATCACCAATTTAATGGATATGAGTTTGAGCAAGCCCCGGGAGATGGTGAAGAACAAGGAGGCCTGGCATGCTGCAGTCTAGGGGTCGCAAAGAATTGGATACAACCGAGCGACTGAACTGTGCATGTTATAAATTTTTATCTGTTTTTATGTTTTGTTTTTTGTCTTCCTATGCTCACTAGAAATACAAGCTTTGTGAGGGTGGGTATTATTGTCTTTTTTGTTCATTGTTATATCCTCAGCATCTAAAGTAGCGCTTCCCATACAGTAGGAGCTTGAATATTTTTGAATGAATGAGTGTATGTTACCTCCCATGAGTGTCGGAATGCTCTCATAGCAGTAGAACAGAGTGCTCAGGGACCTCATGGCAGGGGCTGCTACCTCTAACCTGATGTTGGGAGCTGGACCAGGGGCAGTCCTGGTCAGGGAAGGCTTCCTGTAGAAAGTGGCATCTGAAGAATGTCAGTTGGATCCTGCCTACCCAGCACCCCTGTGTTTTCGTAGTTAGTGCTTTCATATACCCCTCAGTGGAGGCGCGAGTCTGAAGGCCAGGCATCTGGTCATAGCCCAGCCCCCAAGTCCCCACCCCTCTCTAGGCTTCTGTCTGTTGTCTGACAATCAGAAACACTGAGTCAAAGACAACCCCTAAGCTCTGCCAATCTATGATTCCGCTTTTGTTCTCTCCTCAACGCACAATCCTCAGAGACAAGCTATTTTTGGAGACAACTTCATTGGGATTAGTAAGATAAAGAGCATTGGCCCTTGCTGATGGCCTCATTTAGAAAAGTGGCATCTATATACGAAGCTTCCAGAACAGCTCAGGAGCAGATGAAAGTGGAAAAACCTGGTGACTGTTCTCACATGTAGTGCCAGCTGCTACTTCTGGAAGCACATTTGTGTCTCTGCCAAACACCACCTGAAACCCAGCAACCACTCACACCTGTGCTTCACTCCCCCACGTTCTTTCATTTATCCTACAAGCGATTGTTGAGCACCTACACAAAGCCAGGGGCCAAAGAAACAAAAGCAAATAAAACACAGGCTTTGTCCTGTGAAAATTTCAGTCTGGAAGAGGAGACTGGACATTCCCTGAAGACACAGGAATTCTGGAAGGACACAGTGTCGTTGCCATTGGAGGCCAGTAGATAAAGGGTTTGGGGAGTTTCAGGGAGAAAGGATTCGAGTTGAAGCCCTAACCTTCGATGTGATGGTGTTAGGAGGTGGAGCCTTCGGGAGGTAATTAAGTTTAGATGAGGTCAGGAGGGTAGGGCCTCCATGATGGGATGGGTGCCCTTATAAGAGGAAGCGACAGCTGAGCATCCTGTCTCCGTCATGAGAGGACGCGGTGAGAGGGAAGCCACTTGCAAGTCAGGAACAGGGTCCTCACCGAGGACTGGGTCTGCTGGTGCCTTATCTCAGATTTCCAGTCTCCAGAACTGTGAGAAAGAAATGTCTGTTGTTTAAGCCACGCTGTCTGTGGAGTTTTTTTTGGCACCCCAAGCTGATGGATACAGGAGGCTCCAAGAGGCGACAAATGAGAACCTGGATGAAGAGGCATGTCAAAGAGGTGAGAGGTGACAGGGTGGGTGTCTTCAAAGGACTGGCCCAAGCAGTTCCATGTCCATAGTGTTCCCACAGCAGTTTTCCTAAGACAGGCTGAGTAGGTACAGGAATCCCCACCTGACAGACTGGGAAGCTGAACCTCTAAAAGTTCCTTTTCGGGGTCACATGGCTGATAAAGGGAAGAGTCAGAACAAGACTAAACACTGCCTGGTCCCGTCCTAGAATTTGCCCTCTCCTACCTGGTCTGTCTGTGTGATAGACGTGTTTCAAGCCTACTAGGTTCCAATCAGAACATAGCTTGGAAAGTGGCAGTATAGCCTGGTCATTAGGTTGAATTCAAACCCTAGCTCTGCAATTGACCAGCTGTGTGGTCCTAGTGAAGTGCTTTAACCTCTCTGAGCTTTAGTTCCCACACTAGTAAAACTTCCATGATAGAATCTTCTTCACACAGTTGCTATGAGGAAGAAATGAGCCAATGCATGGAACTGAGAAGTGTTGGGCTTACAGAAAGTGTTCAACTAGTGTTAGCGATTTGCTCAGTGTGAGGACACAAGGAAAACCAAGGGTCTCAGAACTGGCCAACAGGAAAGTGAAAACCTTCTGTCTGAACCAGGGCTAATGGGTGTTAGAAGGTTCTCTTCTTGCTGCTCCGTGCCAGCATGTGGAATCAGAGTTTCCTGACCAGGGATCAAACCCAAGATCTCTGCATTGGAAGTGCATAGTCTTAACCACTGAACCACCAGGGAAGTCCCAGAAGGTTCTCTTCTGAAGCTACTTATGTCCACACTCCAACTCTGCTAGGAGAAATCCTATTTGGGGAGATGTGACAATAAAGGCAAACCAGGAGAAAACAAATAGTGCATTCAGATCCTCTGAGCAAGGACAGATGCTATTAGGGCCTGGCGAGCAAATCTCAGTGGCAGAACTAGGTTCAGGAGCTGGACTTCCAAGGAGTCTTCTAGACTAGGGCTCTCAAGCTTTTTGACTACAACCCACAGAATGGAACATTACACACTGAAACCCAGTACACGTAGATATAGATACATAGGTATTCATATACCAGGGTTTCTTATTCTCTACACTGTTGAGGGTTTGAGTCGGATAATTTATTCCTAAGGGAGTGGGGAGAGGGCTCTCTTGTGAATTGTAGGATACTTAGCAGCATCCCTGCCTCTACCTGCTCAATGTCAGAAGCATTTCCTGTCCCGCTTTAGTTGTGACAATCAAAACTGTCTCCAGACATCTCCAAACATCTCTTTGGGAGACAAAATTGTCCACGGTTGAAAACCACTGAGGCATACAGATATAAGGAACAAAAGTTTCATAAAGTTTATACTTGCTTACAGAATGTACTCTTTCTCATTTTGTATTATTAATTAGATGGTCACTTAAAATAGTGCTAACTGTGGCCCGCTAAATTTCACAGTGCAAGAACCGTAGTTTAAGGAATGCTGCTCCGGGTGAGGGTTTCTACTTATCTCAAGCCAGAAACTCAGTTGTAACTGTTTTCTAATGTCCCCTGTCCTTCCTGGAGAAGAACCTTTGCTAAGAATTGGGAAGATGTTTGGGTTGGGAAAGTTTTATATCATCTTAGGACCCCTGTAAAATGGGGGTCAAATGCCTACCTCAAAGGCTTGGGTGGATGGTAATGAGATAATCCCTAGAATAATCACTACCTCTGAGCAATTGCTATGTGCCAGGCACTATGCTCAGGGGTTTCACACATGCTCATTTAATTCTCATAACATTCTATGAACAAGGTTACCATTACTTTATAGATAAGGAAACTGAAGCATGAAGAGGCTGAGTAACTTGGCTAAGGATACATATTTTAGAAGATGTGGTTTTAAAAAACTTCTACAGCTGCTTCTTATTAAGAGGCAGACAGAATGCAGGGTCCTAGTGACCCTGTAGAACTTCCAAAGTCATGTAACATAATTCAGTTTCCCCATGTCTTGCTCTCTCGGGATGCTTGCTCTTGGAACCCACCTGTCATTTTACGAGGAACCCTAGGCCACATGAAGGGGCCACAGTAGATGTTCCTGCCAGCTGAGGTCTCAGCCAACAGCCAGTCTCAACCACCAGACGTGTAAATTACCCTTGAGTGAGAATCACTCAGCTGAGCTCAATCAACTCCCAGAATCATGATAGGTAACAATTAGTGACTTGCTGTTTTGTATCTCCAAGTTTGTTTTATAGGAAGGAAGGGGAGACCTAAGATTTCTACATGGACAGTCTGATCCTGGAGCCCACACACATAACCATTACTCCTAGCACCAGCAAATGCCCATGATATGTTCATTCTCTCTGACAGGGCTAAGGGAATGCTGGGCAAGATTTAACTTACAAAGGAGACAGAGGGCACGATAGGAAAAAATAGAGAATCAGGGCAGGAAGGGTTTGTACTTTGTGGTTTGATTTTTCTTTTTTCCCCAGCTTTACTAAGATGTAATTGAAGAGTAAAAATTGAATAAGGTGTATACATGATGTTTGATATAAGTATACACTGTGACATGATTACCACAATCAAGCTAATCAACGTATTTATCACCTTACATGGTACCTTTGTGTGTGTGTGGCAAGAATACTCTTAGCAGATTTCATCTATACAATACAGTATTATTAACTAGAGTCACTATCATGTACATTAGATCTCCAGAACTTAATCATCCCTCATAAGTGAAACTTTGTACCCTTTGACCAACATCCCCCCATTTCCCATACCTCTCAGCCCCTGGCAACTACCATTCTACTCTGTTTATATAAACTCAATGTTTTTAGATTCCACATGTAAGACCATACAGTATTTTTTTGCCTTCTGCGTCCGGCTTGTTTCGCTTAGCATAATGTCTTCCAGGTTCATCCATGCTATTGCATGGATTTCCTTCTCTTTTAAGGCTGAATAGTCCTGGGAGTATGTATAAAATTTTTGTCATTGTTCTGGAAGCTAGAAGTCAGATCAAGGTGTCTGCGTGGTTGGTTTCTTCTGCAGCCTACCCCCTTGGCTTGTAGATAGCTGTCTTCTCCCTGTGTCCTCACACAGTCTTTCTGCCTGTCTGTGTCCTTATGAGGACACTAGTCATATTGGATTGATGCCCACTCTAATGACCTCGTTTTACATTGCTTACCTCTTTAATGACCCTATGTCCATTTACAGTCATATTCTGAAGTACTGGGGGTTAGGACTTCAATACATGAACTGAGGAGGGGACACAATTCAGTCTGTAACAAGTATCCCAAGAACCCTGAGACTAAACCCAAAATGTTAGAAGGACACATCAATGAGGTAGACATTATTATAATCTCATTTTTAGTCTTAGCTCAGTGATAAAGAATCCACCTGCCAGTGTAGGAGATGCAGATGTGGGTTCCATCCCTGGGTTGGAAGATCCCCTGGAGAAGGAAATGGCAACCCACTCCAGTATTCTTGCTTGAAGAAACCCTGGATAGAGGAGCTCGGCAGGCTACAGTTCATAGGTTCCTAAAGAGTCAGACACAACTGAGCATGCACACACATAATTTAAGTAACTAGTCCAAGACTGTGGCTTCCAGGTGGCAAAGCCAGGAATGGAATTAAGCAGCCCCCCGGACTTTGCTCTGCACACCCCTAGCTTGAAGCAACCTTCTCTGTCTGTGGGAGGAAGCGCCTCTCACCTTCTTGCTTCTCCAACCTCCCTTCTCCTTTCTGCCAGCTCTGCCCTCTCTCTGGTCTTGGGCTTCACTGGTTACATTTGTAGCTACTGTTTCATTCAACTGGAAGGAAGCAATTATTAAGGGGGTTGGTGGTGGGGCAGGGGGTTGGAAAAGAAACTCATAGGGCTCTAAAAATACTGGGGAAAAATTTCTAAGAGGGCCTAAGGTTTGATAGGGGCTTACTAGGCAGAAACGTTGATAATACATATTTGCATGACCTAGAAGAATTTGCACCCTCTGACTGGTAGGACTAGAGCCGGTCCAGTCTGGAAGGAGATGGGCATTCAGAGGCTGGTTCTTAGGTCTCAGCGGGAGCTTTTGGTACACGGAGCTGGTCAGACTCAGGAAGTAAGGGAACTACTCCCGCAAATGTAACAGACCCACAGTTACCACCTCTGGCCTCTTCCAGCTGATTTAGTATATGGAAGTAAAGCCCGATAATCTGCATTTTTCGCAAGTGATTCCGCTGGTGGATAGACCACATTTGGAGAAGCACATGTACCCTGTCAGGAAAAGGATCAGGTTTTACTCGCCTTCCACATACCCCAGAGTCTGTTTTCCAGGACCTGCTTGGGTAAACACTGAGTTGGCCATCCGCCTTAAGCCTAGGTGGCTTCAGAGAAACGAAGTCTCTCCTCCGATCCTTCTGTCCCAAGTTGTTGACCTCCCACCCCTGCCTCCAGCGAGTAAGAAGCCAAGCCTGTGGGGGAAAGGACGGTGTTGTAACAAGCTCGGGGAGCCAGTTGCCAGAAGTCAGACAGCAGTTGTTACCATGTCTTTTAAATCACACCAAGAGGTTTCAGTTTCCTTCTCTAGCAGGCTCATAAATAAGTGGCGTTAGATTTCTGTGTTTTCTGCCGCTGCCAGGAGTTGCGATCGCTGTACAGGGGCGGGGGGCTCAGTGCGTGCGCTGGGCTCTCCTGCGGGGCTGGCGCCTCCGCGTCTCCAGCCGCGCACAGCAGAGATGAAGCCTCCCGGGACCGCTCCTCGCCTCCCAGAGTCGGGCTTCCTTCCTGTGTACGTGCCGAGACTGGGAAACAGTACTTTAGACAGCGCAGTGACCGACACCGCTCCAGGGCTCCTTCTCCGGAGCAGGTGCTGGGAGCGGGACAAGCTCGGCGGTGAGGCGGACCCGGGCGCCACCTGTCGTCCAGCGCGCCTAAGCGAGAGGAGTGTGAAGGCACGAAATTGTTTTGCAATTCCCAGACCTCCCCAGCTGACAAGTCAAAGAGAGGGAAAGTGCACCAAACACTGAATGGATTTACTGAACTTCCTCCATGTACCAGACAGGTAAGTCTACATCTGAGTCTCTTTTGGAGAACTCTGGGAGTAGTGAGGAGGATCAAACTAAGATTGCATTTTTCTACCTGGGTATACAAATGTGCCAGGGACTTCACAGAAATGTGGGATCGATATGGGGCATCTCCTGAAGCACCAATTTTATGGGGTGAGACATGTATTAAAACATTTTAAATATAAAACTAGAATCGTAAACCGAGGGATTTGAAAGAAATTTTCCTCTCCCTATGCTATGAGTGCTCAGTCGTGCCCGACTCTTTAAGACCCCATTGACTGCAGTCTGCCAGACCCCTCTGTCCATGGGATTCTCCAAACAAGAATAGTAGAGTGGGTTGTCATTTCCTCCTCCAGAAGATCTTCCCGACCCAGGGTTGGAACCCACGTCACTTGCATCTCCTGCATTGGCAGGCAGATTCTTTACCACTGAGCCACCAGGGAAGCCTTGCAATTGTGCTCCCCAGACATCCCAGATTCTGCTTTCACTCTCTCCTGCCGGTAGAGATTTTGGTGGGTAAGCCTGAAAAGCTCTAGATTAAGAAATAGGCGCTGTTGACGAAGCAGTGGAAGTTGCAGTTAGATAGGCCTTGACTCCATGGAGGCCTCCAGGCAGGAGGTGAGGCCCAGGTGTCCAGGAAAACTGCTGAAGCAGGGGAGCTGCAGCCCACCTGGAAGGATTTGGAAAGGGAAGGGAAAGGGACTGGTGGTAGTGCAGTTAGGGAGGACATTCCTAGAGAAAGAGATAGCAACAACAAGACCTAGCTGGTGGCCACTGTGTCAGTGTAAAAAGTGGGCTACTTGGCGGGGGTTCTGGGGGCTTCTGAAAACCCAGCAGGAAATATTTTTTAAATTGATAATCTAGTGAGAGTGTGAAGACAAGCCAACTTCATGCAGTGCTAGGGGGTGGTCTTAGCAAAGATGTTTTGGAAGGCAGTTTGGCAATATCTGTAACATTTTAAGGGAACTTTTCTTCAACAGAGCACTTGTAGGCCTATGACCCACAGGGAGACTCTTAAAGACCACAGGGATGTACAAGGATGTTTAGGGCAGCTTTGTCAGGGGAAGGGGAAAAATGGAAACTATGTAACTGTCCATCCAGAGAAAAATGCTTAAATAGATAATGCACATCCCTGCTATGAAATGCAGTGTGATGGTTAGAAGGAATGCGGTCACTGGCTGTATACTGACATAGAAAATCTCTAAAATGAGGTGGACACTATGGAAAGGGCAGGTTACCTAACCATACATATAGTTTCATCCCATTTATGTACGTTTTAAAGCTATGTGTTTGTGTGTGTGACTCTCAACAGGAAATGGGAATGAGAGTATGTACTAAAGAGAAAAAAAGGAACAGAAGGTTTTTCTTTTATTTCGTATATTCCCTGTCTTGGCTTTTATTGTATACAGGACACACACACACACTCACTCACTCACTCACTCACTCACTCACTCACTCACTCACTCACTCACTCACTCACTCCTAAAGTGCTTTAAGGTTTTTTGGGTTTTGTTTAATTGCAGTCAAATACACATCACATAGGGCTTCCATGATGTCTTAACTGGTAAAGAATCCATCTGCAATGCAGGAGACCAAGGATAGATCCCTGGGTTGGGAAGATTCCCTGGAGAAGGGCATGGCTACCTACTCCACCTCTCCAGCATTCTTGCCTGGAGAATTCCATGGACTGTATAGTCCACGGGGTTGCAAAGAGTCAGACACAACTGAGTGACTTCCACTTCACTCACACATAACATAAGATTTACTGTCATACCCATTTTTAAATGTGTAGTTCAATGGAGTTAAACATATTCACATTGTTGTGTACCAATCTCCAGAATCATCTTGAAAAACTGAAGCTCTGTACCCATTAAATAGCTCCTTATCCACCCTCCACCTCCCTGCCCTGCCCCTGTCAACCACCATTCTCTTTTCTGTTTCTGAGTTTGACCAGTCTAGACACCTCACGTACAGTATTTGTCTTTTTGCAATTGGCTTATTTAACCTAACATAATGTTCATCTATGTTGTAACATATGTCCGAGTTTCCTTTCTTTTTAGAGATAAATAATATTCCATTGTATGTATATACCACAGTTTGTTTATCCATTTATTCTTTGATGGACATGTAGGTTGCTTCCATCCTTTGGCTTTTGTGAATAATGCTGCTATGAACAATGGGTGTATGAATACCTCTTCAAGACTCAGATTTCAATTATTTTAGATATTTATCCAAAAATGGAATTGCTGAATCATCTGAAAATTGTAATTTTTTGAGGAACTAACATACTGTTTTCCATAGCAACTGCACCATGACATCCTCACGAACAGTGCCCAGGTATTCCAGTTTCTCCAAATCTTCATCAACAGTTGTTATTTTCTGTTTGGTTTTTTTTTAATAGTAACCATCTAAATAGGTATGAGATGGTATCTCGTTGTGGTTTTTTTTAATGGACCATTTTTAAAGTCTTTATTGAGTTTGTTACAATATTGCTTCTGTTTTTTACATTTTGGTTTTTTTGGCTGGGAGGCTTGTAGGATCTTAGCTCCCCCAACAGGGATTGAACCCGCACCCTCTGCATTGGAGGCAAAGTCTTAACCACTGGACCCCAGGGAAGACCCTCTCACTGTGGTTTTGGTTTGGCTTTCCTAATAGTTAGTGATGTTGAGCATCTTTTACATGCTTGTTGGAAGTTCTTTGCCCATTTTTAAATCAAATTATTTCCTTTTTATGGTTGAATTTCAAGTAAGTTTTTAAGCCAGTTTTATTGGGTATAATTTATATAAAATAAAACTCTTGGAGATAAACTAGGAGTATGTGATTAACATATACACACTACTATGTATAAAACAGATAACAGGAACCTACTGTATACCACAGGGAACTATATTCTGTGTCTTCTAATAACCTATAATGGAACAGAATCTGGAAAATATATATATATATAGTTTATTCACTTTTATTCGCCTGAATCTAATACAACACTGAATTAACTACAATTATTTTTAGTAGTTTAAAAATCTTTTTAGACTTTTTTTTTAAGTGTATGGTTTGATAAATTTTGACAACTGTATGCATTTGTGTGACCAATACTGAAATCAAGATCTAGATTTCAACATTCCCCAAATTTCACTCATGCCTGTATGTAGCCACTCTCCTCCCACTTTCAGTCCTAGAAACCACTGATCTTCCCGACAGTTTTCCCCAGTGTCACAGATATGAAATCCTCCCTAGAGGAACTAAATATGGGAAAAGTGAAAGTCACTCAGTCCTGTCTGACTCTTTACGACTCCATGGCCTATACAGTCCATGGAATTCTCCAGGTCAGAATTGGAGTGGGTAGCCTTTCCCTTCTCCAGGGGATCTTCCCATCTCAGGGATCCAACCCAGGTCTTCTGCATTGCAGGTGGATTCTTTACCAGCTGAGCCACAAGGGAAGCCTGACTCTTACTCCCCTCATCAGACTCTGTGTTTCTCACAGTGGAATCTTACGAGCTACTTGGAGGTTTTTCTAGTGTCTGGAACACAAAGTCTATATAGCGTTTTTATCTGGCATTTTTGAATATCATCCCCTGGAAAACTCTGTAAAAGCAAAGACAAGACGGATAACTTAACATCTTATATGTCTCCTTTGTGATGGCTGAAAACATCCTGTAAACACATAGCAGACTGACCTCTGCTGGGGAGACCTTTCCAGCACAGCCAGCAGTTGAGGATCTTTGTGTGTGAACATATGGATGTTTGCCTTTCTTTGGGGTAAATAGCTAAGAGTGGAATTGCTGCGTTGTATGGTAACTTTATCAAAACTGCCATACTGTTTTCCAAAATTGCTGTACCATTTGCATTCCTGTCAACAATGTGAGATCTCTAGAAGCTCCACATCCTCACCAACACCTGGTAATGCTAGTCTTTTCAAATTCAGTCATTCTAGTAGGTGTATAGCTTCTAGTGTGGCTTTAATTTGCATTTCCCTAATGACAAATGATATTGAATATCTTTTTATGTGCTTATTTTTATGTGTGTTTCCCTAATGACTAATGATATTGAACATCTTTTATGTGCTTACATCTTTGGTCATATATCTAAATTGTCTGCTCATTTTTGTTTTTGTTTTAAATCTTACTGACTTCTAAGAGTTCTTCATGTATCTGAAGCCCAATTCTTTGAATACATATGTGCTTTGCAAATATTTTCTCCCAGTTTGTCTCATTTTTTCATTTCCTAAACAGTGTTCATGCTTTTTATTGTCCTATAAGTGTTTTTTGAATTTAAGAATCAAGCAAACCCAGCAGACAACCCTGCATGCTTGATGAGGTTTTGAGGAAGGGAAAAGTTGCTCTTTGAACAAGGGAATGCAGAGAATGGAAAATTCATCCTCCTTTATTGGGAGGACTGAATGGAAAAGGGGAAAGACAATCGCTCCAGGTTCAGGGAGTGTCCAAGGCCTTGTTGCTGACTGCTCTACAGAGTGAAGGTGGACCTCTCCAACAGGACCAAATAATGACATGAATAAATATGTAACTGCAAACAGGGGAAGGTGTTAAAAAGGCGAAATGCACAGTGCTCCGAGAGCTGAGGACAAGTCCCCTAGCCTGGTGGGGGGTGGCTTTCCTGAGAGAATGAAGCCTGAGCTAAGCTTTGAGGGTGTAGGAAGGGAGCATTCCAGGCAGAGGGAACTCTCCATGCTTTTTTTTGTCTAAATCCAAGAGATTGGGATCAAAAAAGCAGATGATGTGATCAGTTGTACATTTTGGAAAGATTAATTTGGCTGATGAGTGGAGAATTAGAGAAGAAATGGAGAGTTAGTGTTCAATCAAAGTTAGTCCATCTCTTTAAAATGGCTACAATTCAACAAACAAATAAAAACCCCAGAAAATAACATGTGATGACAATGAAACAGAGAAATTGGAACCTTTGTACATCGCTGATTGAAATGCAAAATGGTATAGCCCATGTGGAAAATAGATAGGCAGTTCCTCAGTAACTTAAACATAGAATGACCGTTTAACCTGACAATTCCACTCCTAGGTATATACCTCAAAGAACTGAAGACAGGGACTCAAACAAAACTTTGTACATGAATGTTCATAGCAGCATAGAGCAACAGGTAGAAGTATCCCAAATGTACCCCAGCTGATGAATGGATAAACAAAATGTGGTACAACTATAAATGGAATATTACTTAGCCATAAAAAATAATGAAAAGCACTAATACATGCTACAACATGAATGAACCTTAAAAACATCATTCTAGGTGTAAGAAGCCAGGTATAAAAGGCCAGATGTTGCATGATTCCATTTATATAAATTATCTGATGTGAGCAAATCCATAGGAACAGAGATCATATTAGTGGTTGCCAGGGCTAGGAGAGGGGGAAGTGGGGAATGACTGATAATGGGTCCAGGGAGGCCTTTGGGGATGATGCAATGTTGTGGAACTAGATAGCAGTGATAGTTCCACAACACTGTGAATATACTAAAGTCTAATAGTAAATTTCACGTGTATTTGACTACAATAAAAAATTTAGTTTGTCCTCAACTCCCCTTGTCTATGCAAGAAGGAAATTGATTGCATTATGACCTTTTGATACTTTTTTAAAAAATATTTATCTATTTGCCTGTGCTGGGTCTTAGTTGTTGCACTCTGGATCTTTGATCTTTGTTGTGGCATATGAGGTCAACCTGGACCCTGCTTGGACCACTGGGGAAGTCCCTGATCTTAACTTTTTAAGATCCCGTAACTGCTCAGCTAGTGTACTTTGCACGCTGCCTACCTACAGGATGACTTAATTAGAACACTGAATAGGCAACAATATTAGACCATAAAATGAGAAAGTACTCTTTTCAGTTTTTTCAGTGCTTCCGATTACATTAGATTGAAAGTCTGACTTTGATGCTAGTAAAGCCCAAACACCCCTCTAACACTTTCCCTCTCTCTGTCTCTCTCTTCCTCCCTCCCTCTCTTGTTTAAATAAAGAAGTAGTACACCTCAGGCCTAGGGCTTTAGGCAGGCAGCCTCAGAGCTCAACTTTAATCAAATTGTTTCATTTTCATTGTATTTACTTCTGCTGAAAACTTCTCTTTAGAGCAAGTGGCACTAGTATTTCAACTATACAGATGACATAAAATTTTTCCTTTTAAAATAGATTTTTTTAAGTGGTGAAGTTATTTTTTGTTCAGTTGGAAATTATTTTTAAATATAGTTTATTATTTTTATTATCTTAAATATACAGAAATAATAGAGGACTCCAGAAATAGCAAATATCATGCTGTGACTGTACTAATGACTGAAGTTTGGAAAACAATACACTGTTCGATTACTGCTGTTACTTTTCAGGAACTGGAGCCCATCAAACTTGTGGAAATTATAGGCTGTGGACAAAGTTCTGGCTAAGGCTCAGCTTGTACCAGCCCCTACCCACCCCCACCCTGTCACTGTGTCACTATAAGGGAGTAAGGGGAGTGAGCCAGGGAGGCCTGCGGCTTGGAAATTAAAGCTGAGGAGGCAGAATCTGGCTTTCCACCCAAGGCCCTTGGAAGCTGACCTTGAGGGTAACTGGGGACTCAGCCATGATTCTCTCACAGAAGTCCTCAACAGGGGAAGGGATGGATGAATGGTGACAAGAATCAATCAACTTGATATGTTTCAAGACTTTTAATTACTATTTTTTTCTTTTTGCTGTGCTACAGCATGTGAGATCCTAGTTCCCCAATTAGGAATGGGACCATGCTCGCTGCAGTGGAAGCTCAGAGTCCTAACTACTGGACAGGGAAGTCCCCAAGAATCAGCCAGTCTTGTCAGTCTCACTACTTGCCAAACTCCAGCTCATCCTCCTGAAGTGAGAGGATCTTCTAGAAGCAGGTCTTCCTGAGTTATGTTCACAGTGCTGGTCATAGCTGTCCTCCCACGAGGATGCTACTGGCAGAGTCCACTCCTCTCTAAGTAGCCTCCACAAGCACTCAGACTTCTTTTCATCATTCATCCATTCAAGGAGCCCCTCAGAGCAATGATTACTAAGAAGCCCCCATATGAGCACTATTTCTAAATCTAACATCTAAAAAGCTGTTCATTTTAAGGTATAATAAAAGCAGCTCTCTGCATTTTAGTTCTTGGAAAAATCTTCCTAGATAAGAAAAAACATTCTGAGGAGTTTCCAATGTCCTTCAAACTGATGCCTTGAGAGCCCTTGGACTTTAGACAACTGGATTAAATAGCACACCAGCTCTACAGCTTCTAGAGGGGACAGGGAGTGGGGCGGAATCTATAAAAAATGCTAAAACATCACTGGCGTAAATAAGTGGAAAAGTTAATTGGTCTCATTCCTGCTCTAAAAGACAGTTCTTGATGTGGACTTTTTTTTTTAATCTACTCTTTCCTTACACAGGCCTAACTTTGTGCAATACATGTGTTTGGTCAGAGTCAACAAAACATTAGCAATCACAGCAAAGAGTATTTTTAAAGCTCTAGTTCTGCCTGTGTCTGGTAACATTCCCATACAAATGTTTCTTCTCTCTTTAAAAACAGAATTTAAGAGAAAAAAAAGATGTTCAAATAGTGATTATATTTTGGCTCAAAGTGTGTCACAAATCAAGATATAACTTTGTATAACTCCCCAGCAGAACCTAGCCAAAAGAAAGCCCTCCTCAGCTGAACTCAACTCCTAGGGTAGAATAGTCCTGTTTACAAATATGGAAGAGATGGGCAGTAGGAACCTGGTTATAGTTTAAGGGACAAGATTGGAAGGTCAGGCATGGAAGGGGTCCTTGTTGGACCCCGGAACTTCTCATATGTATCATCAGCACATGGCCTCATGAGCAGCTCTGTCCTGGGGCTTTCCTAGACACAGGAGGGGGAGACCCGAGTTCTACACTCTGATCCAGAAGGAGTGTTGACTTTGGGTAAGCGATTTCCACCTAGAAAATAGGTCTCGACCCCTGGGTGTCCCCTGTCCCAAAGTCAGGAGAAAGAAGAGTGGAAGGTAGACAGTTGATGTTGCTTCTTGTTTTTCCTTTATGCCTACATGAGAGAATAAGTAGTTTTCTTCCTAAGTTCCTGGTGGTAAAAAGCGATAAATTCCTTTAAACCATGCAGATGCTGCTGCTTCTGCTAAGTCGCTTCAGTCGTGTCCGACTCTGTGCGACCCCATAGACGGCAGCCCACCAGGCTCCCCCGTCCCTGGGATTCTCCAGGTAAGAACACGGGAGTGGGTTGCCATTTCCTTCTCCAATGCATGAAAGGGAAAAGGGAAAGTGAAGTCAAACTCAGTCGTGTCCGAGTCTTAGCAACCCCATGGACTGCAGCCTACCAGGCTCCTCCATCCATGGGATTTTCCAGGCAAGAGTACTGGAGTGGATTGCCATTGCCTTCTCTGATAGAGAGGTTGAGCACAATGAAATATTTTGATAAACTGTCCAGGTCGTGGGCTTACATGATGAAGTATTAGTCAGCCCAGGTGGCCAAACCACAGACTGAGTGGCTTGGCAACAACAGAAATTTATTTTCTCATAGTTCTGGAGGCTGGAAGTCTAAGATCAAAGTGTAGGTAATGTTGGTTTCTCCAGTGCCTTCTCAGCATGGCCTGACATGGCCCTTTTCTCTGGCCTACACATCCCTGGTGTCTCTGCCTCTTTTAAGGTCATCAGTCTTACTGGAGTAGGGCCTTACCCTTATGATCTCATTTAACCTTTATCACCTGCTCATAGGCTCTATCTCCCAATACAGTCACATTGGGAGTTAGAGTTCTAACCTATGAACTGGGGGGTGGGGACACAATGCAGTCCATTACAGTGCATGGAAATTTTCTGGAAGGATACGCAGCAAATTGTTGTTAATATCACTTCTGGGGAGTGGTTCTGGGGTTCAAGTTAGTCCTATTTCTTCTACAGGAATTTTTTAAATGACACTATTTTAATAGTTGGTGATGATGATAAAAGGATATTAATTGGAAGAGGTGCCAGATTTTAGCCAGCCCAGTACACATACAGAGCCTCAACCAGCCTGAGTGCAGAGAAGTGCCCCACGGCTAAGGAAGCCTACTTGGAAGGCATTAGCATCCCAAGTGGTTCCCAGTCCATCACTGCTGGGGCAAGTGATGTCTAAGGAAAGAAAGGACTGAGTGGGGAAATAGCACCATCCTGTTGTCAAGACCTGTAGGCAAGAGTGCCACCCATAGGGCCCCAGCTTGGACGGTAAAGGTCCAGCAGAGTACCCACGGGAGCAGGGTGGAAGGGGCATTTGGGGTCTGAAGGTTCTTCGCAACACCCTCCAACCTCTCCACTCACTTCTCATCCCACATTCTTCCTGTGAAGTCAGCATTGCTGGTTGGAAATAACATCTCCAAGGCTTATGCATGGAATCTGAGAAATAAATGAGAAGTTGCTTTCATTCCCTGAACTTGCATAAACCTCCTAATTGCTTCCATGTCTGTGGTTGTTAGCCACTAATTATTAGGTGTTTTGCCTCTGTCAGCATTTTCATAAACTATTCCTTTCTATGAGACATGATAAGTATTTAATCAAAGTTGAATTAGAGGCATGTGTACCAGAGGGAAGGGGGAGAGGGGATTTGAGGGGGTGGGAGGGTGGATAGGAATGGTGAGGCTGTGTATGTGGTTTTGAAGCTGTGAGCCAATATGGAAGAAAGAGCACTGAACCGCAAGACACTAAAACAAATCACAAGGCACTGAAACAATAATAGTAACAGCAGCTGCCTTTTTTAAAATAAAAAAGTTGAAATATAGTTGATTTATAATGATTTACAATGTTGTGTTAATTTCTGCTGTACAACAGTGACTTAGTTATATATATGTATATATTTTTCATATTCATTTCTATTATGGTTTATCATAGGATATTGAATATAGTTCTCTGTGGTATACAGTGGGACCTTGTTTGTTATCCCTTCTATATAATAGTTTGCATCCACTAACACCAACCTCCTCCCCACTTGGCAATCACAAGTCTGTTCTCTATGTCTGTCAGTCTGTTTCTGTATAAGTTCATTTGTGTCATATTTTGGATTCCACATATGTGATATCATATGGTATCTCTTTCTGACTTACTTAGTATGGTAATCTCTAGGTCCATCTGTGTTGCTGCAAATGGCACTATTTTGTTCTGTTTTATTTGTTGTTGTTCTTTTTCATGGCTGAGTAGTACTCCATTGTATATATGACCCACATCTTCTTTACCCGTCCATCTGTCTCCATGTCTGTTAGTGTGAACAGTGCTGCTAGGAACATAGGGGTGCGTGTATCTTTTTGGGTTAGAGTTTTGTCTGGATATATGCCCAGGAGTGGGATTGCTGGATCATATGGTAGTTTTGTTTTTGTTTTCTGAGGAACCTCCATACAGTTTTCCATAGTGGCTGCACCAATTTACATTCTCACCAACAGGGTAGGAGGGTTCTCTTTTCTTTACATCTTCTCCAGAATTTGTTATTTGTAGACTTTTTAATGATGGCCATCTGACCAGTATAAGGTGGTACCTTACTGTAGTTTTGATTTGCATTTCTCTGATAATTAGCAACGTTGAGTATCTTTTCATGTGCTCATTGGACATTTGTATTTTTTTGAAGAAATGTCTATTTAGATCTTCTGCCCATTTTTTTGATTGGGTTGTTCAGTTTATTCTGTTGTTGAGTTGTATGAGCAACAACAACTACCTTTAACTGTGCACTTGAAATTGAGCCAGGCACTGTGTTGAGTCCTCTGTATCCTCTGATCCTCACCAGAAAACTTTGATGTTGCTCTTACAGATGCAAAGCTCAGAGAGAGTCAGCCACCAACCAGCAAGAGGTGTGTGTCAGTGAGTGAACTGGCTATACATAACAGAACACAAGTAGCAGTGGTTTGAACAACTCAGAAGATTTTTTTTCTCATGTGAAAAGTTTGGGAGTAGTTAACCCAGGGCTTGTGTGGTTGCTCCTTACCAGTGAGGATGAAGGCCCTGTGTCCTTTCTAGCATTTGCCTGCGTTGTCCTTCTGATGTGGACACTAGGTCTCTCTTCTGGACAGGAAAAGCAAAGGGACAAGAACAAAAGGCACATACTGCTGACTCTGTCCCCCTTTTATTTAAGGAGATTTCCAGAAAGTTCTATCTCTATGTGCTTCTACCGTATCACCTGGCCATTTTTTTTTTTTGCAAGATGGCTATTGTGTGCCTGATACTGTGCCAAACATTCACATGTATTGTATTTATTCTTCATAACAGTCCTGTATGAGAGCTCTTTACAACCCCTGGCCTCTGGTTTTATCCTTGCTATTATATAGCTAAGCAGTCCTAAGTAATCATTTTCCATCTCTGACTCCCAGTTTTCTCATCTGTTTTATGAAGGACCAGACTAGCGAAGGCGTTTTTAAAGTCTCCAGACCCTTACAGGAACCATGGATAAAACCCAGGAAGAAGGGTTGTGAATTTGGATGGGGAAAACCATTTCATTCTTATTTTCTCTAACCTCTAGTTGAAATTTAGCATTTTCTTCTATTATGACTGTAGACAACAGACCACAGTAATAGTAGCAGATTCTGTGACTTTTTTTTACCAAAGGAAATCACAGGTACTTTAGAGCCTATTATAGTTGTTTCAGATATGTTAAGATGTCATTTATTGTGTTCATCACTACCTAAAATTGTGGTCATTATTTGGTTCAGTTCAGTCGCTCAGTCATGTCCGACTCTTTGCGACCACATGAACCGCAGCACGCCAGGCCTCCCTGTCTATTAGACCTGCCATATTTAATATGTTAATTAAGAGGCATGTATCTACATAGATATAGCTTACAAATTCTGTTTTTAATATTTTAGTAACTAAAAAATTAGGGGCTCCCCTGGTGGCGCAGTGGTAAAGAGTCTCCTGCCTGTAATGCAGAAGACTCACGAGACTCACATTTGATCCCTGGATTGGGAAGATCCCCTGGAGGAGGGCATGGCAACCCACCCTAGTATTCTTTCCTGGGGAATACCATGGACAGATGAGCCTGGTGGGCTAAGGTCCATAGGGTTGCAGAGAGTTAGGCATCACTGAAGTGACTGAGCATGCATATTTCAAAGTAATTTATTTTCTTCATAATCATGTGTATTTTGCTTTATGCCTTTAAAAACATTTTCTGAGAAGGGATCCATAGGCTTCATTGGACTGCCAAAGAGCCCGCGGAACAAATAAGACAAAGCTCCTGAAATATGAGAACTCTGCCTCTCTGGCTGTAAATGAAACTTTGCCACTAACTATCATGGTCATCCTGAACAACTCCCTTCAGCGTTCCATTTCCTCTGTTTTCTCTTCTGTAAAATGGGAATAAACACTTGCCTTATATAGTTAAGAGCTACTAAAAGAACCAGAGAAATCTGCATGTGAGTACACACAGATCCAGAGCTTATGCCTGTTCAGTTGTGCAGAGTCAGCTTCTGAAGTGGTAATAAATGAGGGTTATTAAGTTGTTCAACTTTAGACCTATTTCCCAGAGATGCTGATTTTTTTCAATCACTTCTAGATAAGTGTCCTGAGATAGTCATATAGATTGGGATTGAACTAGGAAAAAACTCAATAATAAAGGGGAAATTGCACCTTAAATGCACTTGGATAGAACTACTTAAGAACACAAGAGATAAAATGAGATTTTTCCCAATGGTTCATGTAACTCCAATTATCCTAGGCTCTGAAAAACTAGGAGCCTAGGAGCCATGGAATTTTGCAGGCAAGAGTACTGGAGTGGGTTGCCATTTCCTTCTCCAGGGGATCATCCCAACCCAGGCAGATTCTTTACCAACTGAGTTATCAGGGAAGCCCAGCTTCCCTGGTGGCTCAGACAGTAAAAGCATCTGCTTGAAATGTGGGAGGCCCAGGTTCAATCCCTGGGTCAGGAAGATCCCCTGGAGAAGGAAATGGCAACCCACCCCAGTACCCTTGCCTGGAAAATCCCATGGACGGAGGAGCCTGGTAGGCTCCTCCATCCATGGACTGGCAAAGAGTCGGACACGACTGAGCGACTTCACCTCACTCCTGAAAAACTTGAGTCAATAAACCGTGGCTAAAAGAAAAAAAATCACAGATCAGTCAGTCGTTTCCTCTGTAATCTCTAAATACAGGGATAATTGGACAAATGACTAGAAAGTTGAGAAAGTTGGTTTGTTTCTTTCATAGTCTGTGCCTTTAAAATATCTGTGAGTACTTACCAAATATTTATTCATCCAAGAAATCTGCTGAGGTGACTATAATTAATGTTTTAAGAAGCAAAGTAAATATCTACAAATATCTTATTTGTTAAACAATATTTTAGAAATGAGCTCAAATTATGTTTGGGGTGTTACTTCATGCTTTCATAGCCTTAAACTCAAAGACACAGTGTACTGGGAGGTATTCAGCTTGGCCAAGAAAGATGGTTCCTAAACAAGGTGATATTTTGATTGGTTTCCCCAAGGACTCTTGGAAATACCCTACGATGTTTTTGTTGAAGAGGATGTCTGGTTTGCACAATGGAAACTGCCCTTTTTTTCTAGCTTTGAGAGAATGGAACTCTGATTCTGCTGTCTTAACCATATAGAGAAGGACTTGGCTAAAAGTTAGAATTGAGGAAAATTTTTATTCTAAAAAAAGAAAAGAAAAGCCTACTTCTATATTATAAAAAAAAAAAAACAGAAAAAACTCTGGTTTTCTCATCTTGATGTTAATGAGAGATCATTCATTCATTTACTCATTCATTTGTTTACAAGTGTTCCTTGATTGCCCACCTTTAGCAAGGCACTATGCCAAGCACAACAGATGTGGCCCCTGCCCTCCTGACACTTAAGACTAATGTTGATAACATTAAAAATTTTAAGAGACAGGCTCTGTGCTAAGTATTTTACTTACGTGAATTCATTAACACTTCCCAGTCACCCTAGAAGGAAAATACTGTTACCCCATGTTACATTACAGATAAGGAATCAGAAGTTTAAGGAGCTTGTTCAGGTCTACAGGGCTAGTCAGGGACTGAGCTGGGATTCAGTGTTGGCCAATCTGGTGCCACAATCTGTGCTCTGAAACAGGGGTTGGCAAACTACAGGCCACTGGCCAAGTCCAACCCGATATCTGCTTTTGTAAATAAAGTTTTATTGAAACAGACAAGTTCCCATTCATTTGCATGATGCCTTTGGCAGGTTCCATGTAACAGTATTAGTCCAGCAGTTGTAGCAGAGACCACATGGCCCATAGAGCCTAAACTATTTACCTATCCCTTTACAGAAAAGGGACTGCTCCAAAACTGCTCTAAAACTCCAACTCCTGCTGCTTCCTCTCCCACAGAAATGACAAGAGGTAAGTAAAACAATTGAAAATAATTTTTTAACATACCATGATTCATGAAATGGAACCCTGTGAAAAAGAATCACTGGAGTGGTGGGGCATGAGCTCTTTAAAATGTGAGTCCCCAGAGAGCGACCTTCAAGCTGAGATCTGAAACCTGGGACAGAGCTTCTCGCTGAGGAACTTGTAGCTTATTTAGCTCCCCCTATATCCACCTCATCTGCAAAGAATGACAAAGAAACCAGTCTCCTTTCTGGAGTTAAAAGATTTCCCCCCGCCTTTAAATGGGAGCCTGGGAGGATTCAGTGAGGGGAATGACGGATGAAAATGTTCAGCATGGTACTTGACACCCAGCTGACACCAAACAGCCCTCCTTCCTTCTGTCTTCCGTCCTTGCCACCTGCTGAACCAAAATTGGTCTGCTGCCTAAACTTGCAAAGGTTTATACATCATGAACACAATGCTTTATGCTTTAAAATGGGCACTGACATTTAATATAGTAAAGTGAGGGTTGGAAGTATGTGTCCTAACTCAGAATAAATTGTTTGGTCCAGTGGATGAGTCCCAGGGGGGAAAATATGCTAGCTAAGTCATTCCATTTGTGGGTGGGGGCACAGATTCCCTTTCTTGATCCAAATGGCCAAGGCTGAGGACAGAGCGGGGGTTGGGCGAGTGGGTGCAGGATGCTTGCCTTGGCAGTCTTCTACATGAGTCCCTCCAAGACTGTCAGTCTCCATTTTATATGGTACCTTCATCCATCCATTACCAACATTAAAGGCCTCATCTTTAACTGGGCTCTGGGCCATTTGCTTGACAGTGAAAAACTGCTGAGTTTTCCTGCCAAGTATATATCCATATATTTTTTATAGATATAAATTGCCTTCAAAGCCACTTCTCCTCTTAACAGTTAAGATTACTATATCTGCCCACCTCTTTGGTTCTTTAGAAAAACACAGACTTTGTGGTTAGACCTGGCTTTATGTCCTTGTTCTGTTCAACTAGCTGTGTGACCTTGGGGAAAACTTTTAACTTCTCTGATCCTCAGTCTTGTCATTTGTAATAATAATATCTATTACTGTCATCCATTTATACAATATTTGAGTGTTTCTTATGTGCCACACACTGTGCTGGGCTCTATGGATTTCACAGCAAACAAGACAGATGAGATCCTTGTGGCTCTTCTAGTCTAGTAAAGGGAATTATTATAATCAAGTAAATAAATGCTTAAGATTGTTACAGATGTGATCAATGATATGGAGGAGACAGGGTGATGTAATAGAGTGAGCTACTTAAGTGATAGTGAGGCAAGACCTTCAGAATAAGAATGAGCAAACCATGGGAAGAGCTGTAAATGACATCAGGCAAAGGGAGAAAGGTCTGGAGGCAGGGAAAATGTGTTTTAGGAAGACAGAGTAGTCAGTATCCAACAGGGGCAGTAGTACAAGACAAGGTCAGAGAGGTGGATAGAGACCAGCTCACATGGGCCTTATGGGTCATGACAAGGAGTTTTAGGTTTATTCTAATCAGCCTGAGAAGCCAATGAAAGTGATTGAGATATGTATAGGATTCGCGTGTTTAAAAGATCAGTCTGGTTACTGCATGGTGAAGGGATCATAGGGAAAAAGGGTAAAAACAGGGAGGCCAAGGTTGTAAGGATTACCTGCAATTACAAAGGGAAAATAATGAGCACCCCTCCTGACACACAGAATTTCTCGATGAATGTTAGCTGTTCTTCTGAAAAATCTTTAAGCCTGTCTTATCTAATACGGTAGACAGTGGCTTCGTGTGGCTATTGAGCATTTGAAATGTGACTAGTGCAATCATGTAAACGTATTTTATTTCATATTAATTAAATTTAAAAACTAGTATTTGACTTAGTCACTTGGGAAGTACTTTTGAAAAACTTGGACATATGAGTCCATTTTTTAGCTGTAAATTTTATGAAATCTGAGTACAGATTCAACTATTTTTGATGAAAATTTAATGTCCAAATTGAGATGTTCTATAACAGTAAAATGCACACATGATTTCAAAGATTTAGTATGAAAAAGAAAATGTAAAATTCTGTTAATAATTTTCATATTGATTACATGTTCAAATTTTGGACATACTAGACTAAATTAAATATTACTTAAATAAATTAATTTCGCTTATTTTACTGTTTTTAAAGCTTTAAAAGATTTTTAGAATAACATATGTTACTGAGGCCAAGATTACTACTTCTTGCCATACAGCAAGCTAATAAATCAAGAGGTGAGATGTTGCGACAAGGAATAGAGACTTTATTCAGCAATCCAGCAGACTGAGAAGATGGTAGACCAGTGTCCCAAAGAACTATTTTCCCTAGGTTAGAATTCAGGTTTCTTTTGCGCTAAAAGAAAGGGGGTGTGGCTCGATGTTGCACATCTTGGTGCCAGAATCCTTTGTTGCTGCCTTTCCTGTATGTCTGTTTGGTACCAATGTTCCTGTAAACCTCCAACAAGACAAATGTCATTCTCTGTTCTGTGGTCTTGAGAGGAAAAGTGTTATATCTTTAAAGGTCAGAGCCTTGAGAATGGGTTCTCCTGTATATTGCAGGCTATAGGCAACATTCTTTTATAAAGGTGCAAAGCCAGCATGACTAAGCATGGGCCACAGAGCACATGGGTTAGAGCTAAAGAAATAGATCCAATATGGAGTCAGGTTTGTTCTTGCCTGTTACACATAAGTGTCTCACGTCTATTACTATTGGACGAACAGAGACAGAAATCTAGAAATTTAAACACACAGGATGTTAACACTTGATTATGTCTCCTACCTAGAAATCTCAATTTGAAGATTAGAACTGGGAAAAAATAAAAAGCAATAGCATCTTTTGGAGACACTAAGAATACAGGATCTGCATGTTAATTACATATTTGATGTGTATCTCATCCTTGGGGAATTCTTTTGGCATCCCTGACTGTTCCTGGATATTGGATCGATCTTTAGCAAATTCAAGCACTCCAACTCTGGGAGAAAGAGCCCAGAACTTAGAGAACCTGAAGGTGTAAAGATGAATCCCCAAAGCCGGGCTCAGTAACCTTGTGGTATTAATATATCCACTTCGAGCAGGAAAAGGACTGAGTCAGTCCAGCATAGATTGAAATCTCTAGCTCCAGGGAGCACAGATGCACAGAGCCTCCTAAAGGTTTAGGACACTGTGTTCATAGTAAGTCACTGGGAGAGGTAGGAGTGATTTCCATCTCTGCCTGCAGATTCTCCACAAAGCAATTAAATAAACTGCTTTAACTTAAAGCATAGTTAAAGTTTGTACCAGGGTCTGTATGTAGTGCTTTAGGTTCGTTACCCCATTTAAACTTCATGAAGCTTTCTGAGGCAGATGTTAAGGTTTAGTGACTTGTCCAAGATCATATCACGCAGCTGCTAAGAGGCAGAGCAGGGATTCAAACCCAGGCAGCCTGACACCAGAACCTACACTCTTAGTCACCAAACAGGCAGCAATCCTGTTGACATGTCAGTGACCCAAGGACCACCCTTGAATATAGGACGACTTCTCTAGTTCCATCACTTCTAGCCATTGCTGAGACTTGCTTACCCCTTGCTAGTCCCTGCTCTGCTCCTAGCCCAGAGCTAGCAGACCATGACTAAGTGGGCAACTCCTTATGATTGAGAGATGGGTGTGTGCCACTAAGAAATCACCCAGTTGCTCCCTCCAGAAAGAAAAGCAAAGAGTAAATGATTATTTTGCTATTCTCCAGATTTATCACTGTACCCACCACAGGGTCTAGTATGCTGCCTAGCATTCATCCACTATTCATTCATTCATGTTCAGCTTTCATTCTTTCAATAAACTTAGGCGATCAGTTCCCTGTCTTGTGGGATGTGAATGAAAGCTTCACAAATATTATCATTATTAGTAATATTATTGGTTATCATTAGTAACACTAATAATCAAGTTATATTACTATTAGTAATTGGTCATAATAGTGGTAATACTGTAACACCCTCATTAATAATAATAATATTTGTGGAGCACTTGCCATGCTAAGTACTGTTAATATTAATAGCACTTCATTAGGACTTAGTAATTTTTTTCTATCTTGAGCACTTCACTTTCTGTGTTTAATTCTAACAATGGTATAAGGAAATTCCAGAAGCCTGAAAATACTACACAACCCATGAGAGCACTGGGTTGTTAATTCACCCATGTGATAGCAGGATGTTCACTGACCCCTTACAACTGTAAACAAAACAGACATGGTCTCTGCACTGGGAAAATCACAACAGAACTGCCCTCTAGATGGAAAACACTTCTTTTCCTTTTACAGAGCAGGGTTGCAAGAACGAAGAGACAAAATCTCTAGAGTTTCCGGAATTGATTGGTGGGCTTGCATCTCTAAAAATGCTTCTTGTCTCATGCTCTATACCTCTGCAACATCCAACTCCTCATTCCCCGAAATGCTCCGAAGGTTTTCATGGTGTCCTCCAACCTCTCTTTTTGTCCTTTTTACCCTCTTAATGAATTATTCCTCCTCCAACAGACTAACTCAGATATCTTCTTAGTGAAGATCTACCAAACAGGTCCAACTGCTTGTTTGTTCTTGGTATAAAAGGAAAAGAATGGAGTGCTTCTTCCTTTAGGCTCAGTAATGCCTTCCTTCATCCCCAGTCTCCCAGCCTTCATCTCTAGCCTGTGAGTTCATGTGGATGGAGGAAGGCAAGGACTGTTTCTTATTAGGTGTCCTGTACCCAGCTATTGTCACAAGGCCTGTCACATATTATTACTGTCTCTAATGTGCATTAAATATTATGTGCCAAGCCTGTGGGTCCTTGTCTTCTAGATTATATCATTTTCTGCCAAAAAACTGAAGAGGGAGTAACCACTGTTTTTTTGTTGTTCAGTTGCTAAGTTGTGTCTGACTCTTTGTGATCCTATGGACTACAACACGCCAGGTTTCTCTGTCCTTCGCTATCTCCCGGAGCTTGCTCAAATTCATGTCCATTGAGTCAGTGATGCTATCTAACCATCTCATCCTCTGTCACCCCTTTCTCCTTTTGCTTCAGTCTTTACCAGCATCAGGGTCTTTTCCCATGAGTTCACTCTTCACATCAGGTGACCAAAGTATTGGAGCTTCAGTTTCAGCATCAGTCCTTCCAATGAATATTCAGGGTTGATTTCCTTTAGGACTGATTGGTTTGATCTCCTTGCAGTCCAAGGGACTCTCAAGAGTCTTCTCCAACACCACAGTTCAAAAGCATCAATTCTTCAGCGCTCAGCTTTCTTTATAGTCTAACTCTCACATCCATACATGACCACTGGAAAAACCATAGCTTTGACTAGATGGACCTTTGTTGGCAAAGTGATGTCTCTGCTTTTAATATGCTGTCAAGGTTTGCCATAGCTTTCCTTCCAGGAGCAAGCGTCTTTTAATTCTGTGGCTGCAGTCACCAGCCGCAGTGATTCGGGAGCTCAAACAACTAAAATCTGTCATTGCTTCCACTTTTTCCCATCTGTCTGCCATGAAGTGATGAGACCGGATGCCATGATCTTAATTTTTTGATGTTGACTTTCTTCACTCTCCTCTTTCACCTTCATCTAGAGGCTCTTTAGTTCTTCATTTTCTGCTATTATAGTGGAATCATCTGCATATATGAGGTTGTTGTTATTTCTTCTAGCAATCTTGATTCCACCTTGCGATTCATCCAGTTCAGTTCAGTTGCTCATTAGTGTCTGACTCTTTGCGACCCCATGGACTGCAGCACGCCAGGCTTCCCTGTCCATCACCAACTCCCGGAGCTTACTCAAACTCATGTCCACCGAGTCAGTGATGCCATCCAACCACTTCATCCTCTGTTGTCACTTCCTCCCGCCATCAATCTTCCCCAGCATCAGGGTCTTTTTCTAGTGAGTCAGCTCTTTGCAACAGGTGGCCAAAGTACTGGACTTTCAGCTTCAGCATCAGTCCTTCCAATGAACACCCAGGACTGATTTCCTTTAGGATAGACTGGTTGGATCTCCTTGCAGCCCAAGGGAGTCTCAGGTCTTCTCCAATACCGCAGTTCAAAAGCCTCAATTCTTCGGCGCTCAGCTTTCTTTATAGTACAACTCTCACATCCACACATGACTACTGAAAAAATCATAGTTTTGACTAGATAGACCTTTGTTGGCAAAGTAATGTCTCTGCTTTTTAATATGCTGTCTAGGCTGGGCATAGCTTTTCTTCCAAGGAACAAGCGTCTTTTAATTTAATGACTGCAATCACCATCTGCAGTGATTTTTGAGCCCAAAATAAAGTCTCTCACTGTTTCCATTGTTTCCTCATCTATTTGCCATGAAGTGATGGGACCGGATGCTATGATCTTAGTTTTCTGAATGCTGAGTTTTAAGCCAACTTTTCACTCTCCTCTTTCACTTTCATCAAGAGGCTCTTTAGTTCTTCTTGGCTTTCTGCCATAAAGGTGGTGTCATGTGCATATCTGAGGTTATTGATATTTCTCCCAGCAATCTTGATTCCAGCTTGTGCTTCATCCAGCCCAGCATTTCTCATGTATTTCTGCATAGAAGTTAAATAAGCAGGGTGACAATATACAGCCTTGACATATTACTTTCCTGATTTGGAACCAGTCTGTTGCTCCATGTCCAGTTCTAACTGTTGCTTCTTGACCTGCATATGGATTTCTCAGGAGGCAGGTGAGGTGGTCTGTTATTCCCACCTCTTTAAGAATTTTCCACAGTTCGTTATGATCCACACAGTCAGAGGCTTTGGCATAGTCAATAAAGCAGAAGTAGATGTTTTTCTGGAACTCTTTTGCTTTTTCTATGACCCAGCGGATGTTGGCAATTTGATCTCTGGTTCCTCTGCCTTTTCTAAATCCAGCTTGAACATCTGTAAGTTCACGGTTCATGTACTATTGAAGCCTGGCTTGTAGAATTTTGAGCATTACTTTGCTAGTGTGTGAGATGAATGCAATTGTGTGGTAGTTTGAACATTCTTTGGCATTGCCTTTCTTTGGGATTGGAATGAAAACGGACCTTTTCCAGTCCTGTGGCCACTGCTGAGTTGTCCAAATTTGCTGCCATATTGAATGCAGCACTTTCACAGCATCATCTTTTAGGATTTGAAATAGCTCAACTAGAATTCCATCACCTACGCTAGCTTTGTTCGTAGTGATGTTTTCCTACGGCCCGCTTGACTTTGCATTCCAGGATGTCTGGCTCTAGGTGAGTGATCACACCATCGTGATTATCTGGGTCATGAGGATCTTTTTTGTATAGTTCTTCTGTGTATTCTTGCCACCTCTTCTTAATATCTTCTGCTTCTGTTAGGTCCATACCATTTCTGTCCTTTATTGTGCCCATCTTTGAAAGAAATATTCCCTTGGCTCCATCCCAATTTTTACATATGAGGTACATTTATATATTAAGCTTAGAAGCATTAAGTAATTTGTCCCAATGTCACACAGCTAGTCAAATGGCAGAGCTAGAATTAGGATTCAAATAATCTCTTGCCTGGAAAATCCCATGGACGAAGGAGCCTGGCAGGCTGCAGTCCATGGGGTCACGCAAAGAGTCGGACACGACTGAGCCACTTCACTTTCACTTTTCACTTTCATGCATTGGAGAAGGAAATGGCAACCCACTCCAGTGTTCTTGCCTGGAGAATCTCAGGGACGGGGGAGCCTGGTGGGCTGCCGTCTATGGGGTCACACAGAGTAGGACACGACCGAAGCGACTTAGCAGCAGCAGCAATCAACTCATCCACCTAAAGCATTTTTCACAGCATATAGCACCTAATTAGCATGTAATCAATAAAGGCTAGCTACTAGAACTATCATCCAAAGTTGGACAGCTAGTAAAAAGCTTGACATTGTAATGTGTCTGTTGAATTTATTTACTTACTTAGTTTGCTCTGAAATTTACAGCCAGAATTTAACAGGACTTCTTGAAGATCATAAGACCTAATCACTTAACTTTTTGAAGGTCTTACTGTATTTAAAAAAATAAAAAATATATAAAAAGGTTTCTAAAATTCTGATACATTTTTAATATTTACTCTTGGCATATTAAAACTTTTGATTCACACAAAAACATAATTGTATGTATAACCTCATTCAGACACAAATTCAAAAACCAAATGTGATACCCTTCTTGAAAGTCACTTCCAGCTTTCTCTGCAGTAGGTTCTGTGAATTATAGAAAACTAATATTCTGCTGTTATCGTTGGTTATGTATCTGGCTACCTTAAAGGATATCTCAGTTCTGTATTCATAGCAGGCAATGCTTGGGGTGTAATTAACATTCAGTAAACATTTCTTGAATGAATGTATAAGCCAACAGTTCGCTTTTGGTTCCAGGACTGCTTAACACTCTCAAATATTATTGAGGACCACAAAAAGCTTTTGTTTATGTGGGTTCTACCTATAACTGAAAATATTGTAATATTAGTTTATTACTTCACTTAAAATAACAATACACCCATTATATGCTAACATAAATAATCTTTCTATAGATAACTAAGTTTTCCAAAACAAACAAACAAAAATGTATATATAGTGAAGAGTGGCATTGTCTTACATTTTTGCAAATCTCTGGCTTAATAAAAGACATCTGGATTCTCGTCGCTCCTGCGTTCAATCCATTGCGCTATCACTGGACACGTATCCTCTGGAAAAATCCATTGTACATTCATGAGAGGAGTATGGGGAGGGCATTAACAACTTATCAACGCGGTTTTGATCTAGCTGTAGACCCCTTTCGACAAAAATACACTTTGAGAAACATTAGAGGGAAAACTATTTTTGAACAAGGTTCATGCTTCAGGACTCTTCTGTACACAGCACAGCTGGCATGAGAGAGCTCAGAGCAGAGGAGTAAAAGGAACACCATAGAAACAGCCTTTTTCTTTTCCTTTTTTTCTGCAGAGCCCAGTATCGCGGAGTCTTGCCGTAACCCAAGATGGCAACCATCGCTCATTTTCAGTCCGTACAATGACGTGATAGAGCGACAGTGCCGCACCCTCTCCCTGAGGTTTTACTACATTCCCCAGCATGCTTTGCCAACGATGACGCTATTGGCCGGCGCCGACGGAAGACCACCTGACTGAGCGGAAGTAGAGGTCTCAGAGGCGAGGAAGGTGAGGACGAGAGGGCTTGAGAAGCTGTGAGTAGCCACATGGGTCTGTGGTCTTGGCGGTGAGGGACACAGCTAGGGGAGGAATGTTTGGGAAGTGTTGGGGGTGGCGCTCCTTAACTCAGGAGCTTCAGACTCCTGTGTTCTTATACTAGTCCTGGGAGCGGGGAAAAACAAAACGTTGTGGAGGCAGTCTCCGTATTAAAATCGTGCTGTTTTAAGTTTTCTTGGGACGAGATAGGGGCGAATTCGGGTTCTGTCGCAACCCACGGGTCTTTGGCGTGATTTTACTGCGACTGGAGGAGTGGCGCTGCTGATGGTCTGACTCAGCTTCTACAGCACTAGTTCTCAATTGGCTGCACCTGAAATTCACCTGGGATGCCGTTTTAAAACTACAGATGCCCTGGCTCCATAGCAGACCAGTAAATCAGAATCTGTGGAGTATACAGTCTGGTCAACAATACTTGCTAAAGCGTTTCGAGTGTTAACGTGCATTCAGGGTTAAGAACCGCTCTTTTCGTGGCTAATTCTGACCCCTTCGGGAATCCTGATGAGGGCTCCCTGAGCCAAGGCCTCCCTTCCACCGTAACCTGCGTGGGCTGTATCACATGCAAGTGGGTGAAGTTGATGATTGCTCTGTTGGCATGGATTGTATTTTGAGCTCTACCAGAAACTTATTTTTGAGTTTCGTGCGGTGGTGCTGGAAAGACAGGTCATAGTTTCTTATTTACGACCTGGTTATTCATTCTGAATAAAAATTAGAAACGCATTGTTTTTTTGCCATTGTTTTCGCTTCTGCCAATTTTTTGCAACCCTGAAAAACTGGGAGCAGTAGAAGATGGAAGAATCACATTAAAATCGGTGTCTCCTATTGGCTTGTAAGAAGTTCTGAAAAGGCTAGCAGTTGAAATTACATTTGGCATTGTTTGTGGGCTTATGAAAAGCCTTTATATATGAATATATAACTGAATCAATGATTTGAATTTTGATGCAGGAGTTTGTTTAAATGTGATGGTTAGGATAAGATAGGCAGGTAGATAGCATTACTTAACCTATTTTCTCTTTCGCAGTTTCAGCTTCACCTCCCTCACTGATTCAGCATGGGGGAAAAGTCGGAGAACTGTAGGGTTCCAGAGGATCTGTTCGCTGGTTTGAAAGTTACAGATCCCCAGGAAGCAGAGTGTGTTAATCCTCCAGTATCGAGTGCCAAAGAGCATCATTCCCCGAGCGAGCTGCTCAGGGATGTCGACGCCCAGCCCCAGGAGGACCAGGGGGAGGAGGAATGCTTTCATGACGCCAGTGCCTCATTTGAGACCGAGGAGCCGGGAGTGGACAACATTGAGAACAAACCTGAGGATAATATGAATTCCTCTGAACTAGATGAAGAATATCTAATGGAGCTGGAAAAGAACATGCCAGATGAAGAGAAAAAGGTAAATATTCTGTTTGTTGTGCATGATTTGCCATGTAAACTTTTTTAAAGTGCTAAATTTGATTGATACTATATCATAGATTGCGTCATTTGTGGTCAAGAGTGACTTGCCCATCTGTGTCCTTTTGCTTTAGTAATGATGGATCTGAGATAAATCAGTGACGTGGTGGGGCTGCATTGAGTGTGTCTGCTTAGCAAAGAAGTTTCCATTTTTTTCTGTGCACTTTGAGTTCTTATGTTCATCTTGTGTAATTATTTTATATATATATATACACACACCTTTTAGCTTTTTTTAATGACTTTATCTGTGGTTGGCTGCTGAAATTCCTGTCACGTATATTTTTTGGTCAAACTTTAGAATTTGGTATGCTGCCTGTTTGTTAATCCTTCGTCAGCAAAAAATGACTGCCTGAATATCCTGGTGTTGATTTGCTTACAGAGGGCAGTGACTGGGACCTGTGTCATTTACATTTTGTTCTTAAGGAACAGAATTGTGTGTGATAGTAGCTCATTTGTTAAGCACCAATAATATGCCAACCACTAAGCTTAAAATGTTGCTTGTGTTTTCATTTAATCTTCACAACATGCCTATGAAACGTATACTGTTAGCATCTCCATAAGACAGCAGCTTAGGGTAATACAGTAACTTGCCTGAAATCACATATCTATTAAGTAGCAGAACTGTTTCTCAAACCCAGATCTCTTTGATTCCAAAAGTAAAATATAATGCAGAATTTAATAACAAAAACAACTGTCTTCCTACAAAGCAGATGCACTAATAAAATGTATACTGTCCTGCTGCTTTGCCCCTGGGCTAGTGACTGAGCAAGCATTTATTTTGGGAGACAGAGGCTTGGTGTCTTCCATATATTCTTCTGATCTCATAAGCAAGGTGACTTAAAGAGGTACTGTAACATCTGAGTTTGTCTGCAGAGAACATGAGTGAGATTTGTAGCTTATGCCTCTGGAGCCCTCACTCGCTGAACAGGTTATGATGCATTGGTGATGGGCTGAGATGGTAAACATGCAGTGTAATAATGGGAGGGGATGTAGCAGGAAGTGAGGAGAAGCATCTTAGTCACTTTTCATTATCAAATCTTTTGGTTTTAACGTGCATGTGTTAGCTTTTGTGCTAGTGTCTGCCACTAGAGAACGAGAAAGGGCAAAAATGAGCCAAGTTCATAAACCACCTCCAGCAGAAACGGCTCAGAAAATTAAATCAAGTACTATTCAGTAACATTAGAGAAATGGTTTTCCAGAAAGTGTTTGGCTCAATTTTCGTAACACTGGTGTAGATATGAAATGGCTATGTTAAAATATTAGCAATGCTTTTCTGATACGTTAATGTAGTTTGCCCTGCTATAGTGAATTTTCTCCAATGCCATTGGTTTGACAATTGAGTGGTTTGTTACATACTATGCTTCCCATTCTCATTATAGCAAAACACTTTTTGTCTCCTGGCCAGAAAATTTCAAGTTCTATAAATATTAGAAATAATTCTTTTTACTGCTTATGAATCAAATATTCTAAATAGCAGAATACTTTTTAAACTTTTTTCCTTTTAAAAATTAAGATATAATTTACATGTTGTAAAACTGTTAAAGTTCTAAAACTTAAACTCACTGAGTTTTGACAACTGTGTATACCTGTGTAACTCACACCAGTTGTAGTATTAGCTTTCTTTTATGATGCTTTGATAAATATCTTTGTGACATTAGTATTAGGAAATCAGCTAAACAGATGAAGAAATGTCTTTGTTGCACATAAGGTTTAGTTTTATAGGTCATTGGGAAAAGGATATGTTTAAGCTTGATTCTTTTAAAGTAGACGCAGTTCAGATAATTCAACAACAAAAATAAACACAAAGGGCTGCATGGGAAGACTTTCAGCCTCAGTAATAATTTTTAAATGCAAATTAAAACATATCTCATTTCTCAGAGCATTGTTCGGATGTTGACAAGAAAAGGAAGTAGGAACTAATATAGTAACAGTGAGAGTTTGAATTGCTACATCATTTCTGTGGTGTACAGATAGCAAATTTTTATATGAACATTTCTTTAGATCACGGCTACCATGGAACCTTCTGCAGTGATGGGAATGTTCTGTATTTCCACTGTCCAATATGGTAGCCACTGGCTACCACGTTTTAACAGTCATCTGGCCATTAAGCAGTTAAAATGTGGCTAGTGCAGCTGACAAAATGAATTTTAAAATTATTTTTTTAATTTTAGTTAAATAGTCACACATGGCTGATGAGTACCAAAAAGACATGTTGCAGGATCATTCATAATTTCAGAAAACTAGAACTAATGTTGAACAGAAGGTGTTACTTTAAACAGTTTTGGCATATTTATGTGTGGTGTACAGCGTAGTCATTAAAAAGAGAGAAATCTTCGTATTGACATGGATTAATGCCTGAATGTTAAATGAATTAAGCAGGTGTTATAATGATTTGTAATAAATACGTATTTGGTGTTTGTCCAGTTCCTGACGCAGAGTTCCTAAGACCTTTGAAATTTCCTAAGTGAAAAGAGATGAAGGTTTATTTTGTTATTCATAGCAAGGCTCTTTCAACCACACCTGAGTTAATATTAATAAGATGACTTTGGGAAAACCCCTAAGGATGAGGTCTGGTTGTCAGTTTGGAGCTCTCAGCCCCACCCCCACTCCACCCCACCTCTGGGGAGGGAAGAGATGGTGAAGGTTAAATTAATCACTAATGATCAGTAATTAGTCAATCATGCTTACTTAATGGAAGCTCCATAAAACCCCTAAAGGATGGGGTTCGAAGAGCTTCAGAGTTGGTGAACACGTATAGCGGCTGAGAGGGTGCACATCCATAGAGCGAAACCTTGCCTTATGCATCTCTTCCATCTTACTGTTCCTGAGTTATATCCTGTATAATAAAGTGATAATCTAATAAGTGAACTCTTTTTCTGAGTTCTCTGAGCCCCTCTAGCAAATTAGTTGAACCTGAGGAGGTAGTCATGGAAACTGTCCATTTATAGCCCATGGGTCAAAAGTAGAGGTGACAGCAACATCATGGATGGACTTGGAGGTCCTTATGCTAAGTGAAAGAAGTCAGAGAAAGACAAATACTATATGATACCACTTATATGTGGAATCTAAAAAATAAACTGATGAATATAGCAAAAAAGAAACAGACTTGCAGATACAGGAAACAAACCAATGGTTACCAGTAGGGAGAGGGAAGGAAGGAGGGTCAGTATAGGGGTAGAGGAGTAAGAGGTACAAACTACTGTGTATAAAATAAGCTGTGGGGTATAGTATACAACACAGAGAATATAGCTAATATTTTATAATAATTATAAGTGGAGTATAACCTTTACAATCATGGATCACTGTGTTGTACACCTTTATATATAACATATAATATTGTGCATCAACTATAGTTTAAAAAAATGTATATATATATGTATATAAACTAAAAAAAAAACCAGCAGTGACAGCCTGGACTTGCAGTTAGCATCTGAAGTGGGGATGGAGCCAGTCTTGTGGAACTCAGCCCGTAACCTGTGGGGTCTGGCACTGTGTCCAGGTAGATAGTGACATAATTGAGTTGAAGTGTAGGACACTGGCCAGTGTCCACTGTAGAGCTGGAGCTGCTTGGTGTGGGAGAAACTTCTACACATGTTCTAAGTGAGTGTTGAGAGTAGAAGAGACATGCGGGTGTTTTACCAGAGGTTATAGAGCAGTCAGTGATTCCTTTCAAGTTAAAAACCTGTGTGAAAATAGTTTATACATGAAAATATGTTTATACAGGAATGCTTGGAAGGGTATACACCAAATTATAAAGTGAGTAGCTCTGAAGGATGTGGTTATTGGAGAATTTTCATTTGTATTTAATACAATTTTATAATGTTTGCAGGATTTTTTTTTTATGGTAAGCATGTGTTACATCTATGACCAACATCAAAAAAAGGAACTTCACTTTGAGTATATAAATAAATAAAATTTCGATTCTTTATAACCAGGGCAGACTTTTTACTAAAATAAGCACATAAAGCTGACCTTTAGGGATCTGGGAAAGATTTACTGTCACAGGATCTATGTATTGCCAAATGTATCAAGTGTCAATAGCTGAAGTCTGTTATTCAAGCTGACTTGACTTGCCCTGTGGCTGAGAAGAAGATCCAGGCTCCCGTGGGTGCCAGTTCTCAGCAGAACTCGTAGATCAGGAGGAATGGAGGAGGGAGGCAGTTAGGGTTTGGTTAAAACCGGCAGAATCGCTTCAAGAAAGCACTGTGTGTGTGTGTGTTTCAGCAGCAGTCTTGACTATTTGTGAAAACCTAAATGGTAGAGATGACTACCTGGAGGGATGGGATTTTAGCTCACATTTGAGATGTACCAGATCTGCAAAGCAAATAAATGATTTTTAAAGGCTTGACTGAGGTAGACTTACCTGGTAGCAGATGAGAATTATTACTATAATAATATTATGATACAAAGATGCTTATAGTTTGGGAAACTATAGAATATATTTCTTTGTGGTGGTATTGATGTAAGAGAATCATTTTTTTGTGGGCTACTTATCAAAATGGAGTTCTCTGGGTGTTCTTATGCACACACTAAAATTCGAAGACCACTATCTTGGAACCATGCACACTGTCTTCCTTCATTAAATAGCTGAGTAAGTAAGGTTTTCTCTCTCCCATGAGCACCAGTAATTGGTCTTATAGATTTCAGAGATTGTATCATTCATTTATTCAAGAAATATTTGTATTTCTTCCACGTGCCATGCATTGTTTGAGGCATTTAGGAAAACAGTGGTGAATGAAACACTCATCTCTCATATTCTAGTTGGGAAGTATGGGTGGAGGTGGGGGGAGCGATAAGATGAAAATGGCATGGGGCCTGGAAGGGTGGGCGGGACTACTATATTTTTTTTAATTGGAATTTAATTGCTTTACAGTATTGTGTTAGTTTCTGCAATACAACAACGTGAATCAGCCATATGTACACATACATCCCCTCTCTCTAGAACCTGCCTCCCCCCATCCCTCCTCTCTAGGTCATCACAGAGCACCAAGCGGAGCTCCCTGTGCTGTGCAGCAGCTTCCCACAAGCTCTGTCTTATACATGGTAATGTATACATGGCAGTGCTGCTTTCCCAGTTCATCCCGCCCTCTCCTTTCCCCTCTGTGTCCGTAAGTCCGTTCTGTATGTCTGCATCTCTATTCCTGCCCTGCAGGTAGGTTCATCTGTACCATTTTTATAGATTGCATATATGTGTATTAATATACGGTGTTTGTTTCTCTCTCTCTGATGTACTTCACTCTATGTTACAGATGCTAAGTTCATCCACATCACTACAACTGATTCAATTTCACTCCTTTTTATAGCTGAGTAATATTCTGCTATGTACCTGTACCACATCTTTTTTATATGTTCATCTGTCAGTGGACATCTATCTAGGTTGCTTCATGTAGGCAGGACTACTTTAAATTAGTTGGTCAGGGAAGACTTCTCTGGGGAGGTGCCATTTCAGGAAAGACTTTGCAGGAAAAAGGAGTCAAGTGTGTGAGGATCTGATGGGAAAATATTCCATATAAAGGGAGCAGTTAGTGTAAAGTTTGTACGGTAGCTGTAAGCTTGATGTATTTTTGGCATGGGCTTCCCTGGTGGCTCAGATGGTACGGAATCTGCCTGCAATACAGGAGACCTGGGTTCTATCCTTGGGTCAGGAAGATCCCCTGGAGAAAGGAATGGCAACCCACTCTAGTATTCTTGCCTGGAGAATCCGTGAACAGAGGAGCCTGGCGGGCTACAGTTTGTGAGCATGCAAGGAGTGCAGGGGCCGGGAGCTGGAGCAGAGTGATTCAGGAAGAGAATGGGGTGATGAAGTAAGAAAGAGTCTGATGATGGAATACCTTGGAAGCCGTGAGTAAGGAATTTGAATTTTTTTTCTGAGTGCAGTAGGAAAACAGATGGGTAATTTTAAGCCAGAGGAAAGATGAAAGTTATTAACATTTTATTAAGAGTATTCTGTTGGTCATGGGGACAGGGATGGTGCAGAACACCGAGACCAGTTAGGGCCTAATCTGTAGCCTGTGAAAGATGGTGGGGGCTTGAACTGTGGATTGAGTGAAGGTAGGTGAATGCTTCAGGATACATTTTGGAGGAAGAGTTGACGAGACATACTGGATTCTGTTTGGAGGGCTGGACAGAGGAATAAACATGATTCCTTGGCTTTGGCTACTGCGTAGCTGGTGATGCCCATTACAAATAGGCAGATGATGGAGGGCTTTTTGAGTTTGTCAGGTCTCTGGTGATTTCATTTTTGTGTGCAAATGAAAAAGGTTTTTTATTTGTAAGCCCGAGTGCAGATTGCATCCTTTTAATGGATTTTCTCCCTGTTGCCAGTTGTTTGCACATCGAGTTCATTTACAAAAAGTCTGTTGGTTGGTGAGCATGGACTCAGAGCATGTTGTTTCTGCGATTTTAAAACATTTTCCTTAGGTTCTGAAATTGTAAAGGATTGTTTTTTCCTTTAAGGCTGTTTAATCTTTAACCAGGAACAGTTATTGGTTTAGTGCTGAAGTTCTTTGTTAGTCTTTCCCCTGTCACTCCTGTATTTCTTAAATCCCACATTACTTTATCCTTTTGATTTCCATGTTTCTGCTGCCTCGTTGCATTATTTTATTTTAATATTATTTGTTTTATTTATTTGTCTGTGCCTGGTCTTAGTTTCTGCATGTCGAATCTAGTTCCCTGACTCGGGATTGAACTCAGGCCCCCTGCATCGGGAGCACCGAGTCTGATCCACTGGACCACCAGGGAAGTCCCCATTGCATAGTTTTCATAATCCTATCAGTGTTATTGTAACCGTGGGCATGTTTACCAGGAACAGTTCTCTTGGTTGCTTCCAGAAATTTTTCAGTAACTTTTCTATAGTGCCTTGCATATTCTGTTAACCTCATGGGAAAACCCTTTCTGATTTGTTCTTTCCCTTTTATTTCATTTCTAATGGGCATCCTTTTGAATTAAGGTTGCCATATTTATTAATTTCAAAGCATTTACCAGTATTAAGTTTAATGAATGCTACTGACAAGTGATTAAATAAAATCCTAGAATGTAAGAACTGGAAGGGACTTTAGATTTCTGATCCTGATTTTAAGCCAGGGGAAGTAAGAGTCGTTTACTCTAAAACATTTGGAAGTTATTTGCTGATGAAAGAGTTAAAATGGCATTCAGTGTTTCTTTTGTTTACTAAGGAAGATCTCATTGTGTAGATCAGTGGTTCTCAAACTTAATTGTGTCTAAGAATCACAGGAAACTTACTAACCATGCAAAGCCCAGAGAAGTGTCTGATACCACAAAATTGTGAGGTAGCAGCCAGGAATCTCCTTTGTTAACAAGCATCCTGAGGTTTGTTTGTGTTCCCATTGAAGTTAGTTAATTAACAGTGTTGTGTTCATTTCAGGTGTATAGCATAGTGATTCAGTTGTACTTTTTCTCAATTATATTTCTTTATAGGTTATTACAAGATATTGAATGTAGTTCCCTGCGCTGTACAATAAATCCTTGTGGCTTATTTTCCATGTCATTTTGGTTCAGGTAGAACTGTGACTGCACTTTCAGAGACAGCTAGATGGATGCAGATGGCTAAGCTTCCAAAACAAGAAGTATTGACTAACCAGTATACTGACTCCATCTAACATCAGAAGAAGAGCTTATTAATAGGATATATTTTTTTTACCCTGATCTTGTGCTCAGGGTTCTAAAAGATTAAAAGAGTTGGACAGAATTTAAGCAGTACCAAAATAAGAAAATTTATTTCTGTTGAGCTGAGTTTTGGGAGATGGGATTTTCTGAGTTAAGAAACAGGAAACGATTTCCAAGATCAGTCTGTCCTCAGAAGGATAAGACTTAGTGATAGGTTCTAACTACAGCTGCAATCTAGAGATTCTCCCTCCAAGCTCCTAGTAGACTAATAAAAATGACTTGTGGGAAGAGCAAATGTGGAAAGCAAATGATGTCTTATTTCAAAGAAAACAAAACTGAGCTTCTGTTTCTTTTTTAATGATAAACCATTCCCTTTGGGGTAATTTGTAGGTCGGTGTATCTAGCCCTTTCAGTGTAAGGGTTCCTCTTCCCATCTAAATAGGGCTGAAGCAGAAAGTTTTGTTGTCTGTGCTTCCACTTTCCAGCCCTTTAGCAAATATGTAGCTTTTTTTATTCCTCTTTTTTACCCAGATAAGATTGATCTCTGCCTACTCTGCTTTAAAAGTTTGTTCTGTTTTATTTTGTAGAAATTAGTTTACAAAGCTGCAGGGGGAGGCAGAGAGCTGCTGGTAGATTTACAATATGGACACTAATCTGCTGATAGTGAACCTCTTGTTTTTCTCCCTGTTGTCTATTAAACACATATTCACTACAAAATTATTTAATTAAGAGAAACTTTTTTTAATGTACTTAATGCAAATTTTTATCATTTAATAATGATAGAAGGGACATACACTTGTAAGCTCCAAATCAAGTGTGTTGTATTTATGTTTTGTTCACTAACCTAAAGTATAGGAAATATCCCTAGCCAGCCACTGCATCGAGAGGGTCTCTGGTGAAGAGTGGTTGTTTTGTGATTAATAAGGGAATGGTTGAACAGCTTCTGATATTTTTTCCCAGTTACACCAATATTTAAAGTTGTGTCAGTTAAAATTCTGTAGGATTCTGAGTCGCAGAAAGCCATTCCCTATACTGAGTTTAAAGAGGAATTCACCTGTTTTTTTCCCCAGTAGTTAAAGATTTTTACAGTTAGATCTGCAGTCCAGTTGGAGTTTATTCTTGTGTGTAGTGTGACATAAAAAAGCAATTTTTTTGTTTTCCAAATAACTACCCACTTGTCCCAGGACTGTTTCAAAATGTCCATCTCTGCCTCAATAATCCAGTTATATTTTAGTGTCAACTGAGTTTGTTTCCTTTCCCAAATGCTTACTTTCTTCCTGTTTGTCAGATTATTACTTAAATTTAGGTTATAGTGGCATTAGAACCTCGTTTAGACTCAGATAGGATCACCAGAGATTTGAGTGGTAATAAAATTTAAAAATAACTGGAGAATTAATTATTTTAAAAGTATAAAAGCATGCTGTTGAGATGGCTTTCTGCAGTGTAATATTTCAGTTCTTTCATAAAGTACTGTGCCCTATGTCATGTGAAATTATTTTACCTTATGATCCAAGAAAATAATTTCCTAGAAAACAGAATAAAAGACCCCATGCATCTATTTATTTGTAAGGGCAAAGAATAAGGGAGACCTGGGTTCAATCAATCCCTGGGTTGGGAAGATTCCCTAGAGAAGGGAAACACTACCCACTCCAGTATTCTGGCCTGGAGAATTCCATGGACTGTATAGAGTCCATGGAACTGTCACAGAGAGTTGGACATGACTGAGCGACTTTCACTTTCAAAGAATAAGTACTTGCAGATTGAATTCATCAATCTGCAAGGAATCTATTTTGCTAACTTACTGGAAAATGAACTTGGATTAACTGTAGAAGAAAGACCTGAGACCAGTGGTACAAGTCCCTGATTTACAGTGAGGTAGAGGTTTATTTTTAACATAGGTCTCAGAATCTTTATAGAGCAAATCTCTGGGACTAGATGACATGTTCTGAAGTAGTGTCATCTTCCTTTCAGGTGCCCTAATTCTTGGTAGCAAGGGAATTTAAAGTCACTTTCTCTTTAGGACAGTGAAATGTGTAAGCTCTGTGCTTATTACCTTTTGCAGCAGTTTCTGTGTCTTGCTCAGTTATTTCTTCCTGCAAACAATTTATTATTTCCATACAGTGGAAGACAATATACTCTTGTAGGTAAAAGCATGAAGGGTTAGACAGATCTGTCCTAGCTCCATCATTTAACTTGGTATAAGGTGGGATAACAATAGTACCTTTCTCACAGAGTTGTTTTAAGGATTAAATCTAGCACATGAAAGCAATCAGGAAGTGTTAGTTGTTAGCTAAGTTGTAGCTAAAATTCAATGTGAGTGTAGACTGCAAAATACTTAGGGGTATAGAGCAGCCTCTAAGATCTTTGAGTCGTTTTTGGACACAGGTCCCACAAGGTGGCAAGCATAAGTGAATATTTCAAATTTTTAGAATTGTGTTAACCTCAGTTAATAATACATAAATTATCCTTCAAGTTAATTTATGAAGAACAAATAGAGTGTTTGCCTGGGGATGTGGGGCTGGGGTGAGAGAGAAGCTATTACAAACTTGGAAGGGACACATGGGAAGTGTCTGAGGTTCTGGCAGTTTGTCCTCTTGATGTATGTTATAACTGCTGTTAGGTGCATATCCATTTTTATAGTTATTATATTTTCCTAACTTGACTCTTTTATCATCATGAAATGTTCCTTTTTTGTCTCTAGCAATATTTGTTTTAAAAACTGTTTTGTCTGATACTTCTATAGGCACTGCTATAGACAATATTTTCATCCTCCCAAAATTTATATCTTAGAAGCTCTCTCCCAATGTGACGGAATTAAGAGATGGAGCCTTTGGGAAATGATTAGGTCGTGAGGGTGGAGTACTCATGAGTGATATTTGTGCCCTAATAAGAGATCTAAGAGCCCTTGACCAGTCTGTCATGTGAGGCTGTAGTGAGAAGACCTTTATGATCCAGAGAGCAGGCACTCACCAGATACTGAATCTGTCAGCCCCTTAATCTTAGACTTCCAGCCTCCAGAATGCTTGTTGGTTATAAGCCACCCAGTCTTTGATACTTTTGTGATAGCAGCCCAAACTAAGACATCCACTCTCTTTTATGGTTACTGATTGAATGATATATTTTTTATATCCTTAAGTTTTCACCCTGTTTGCGTGTTTGAAGTGTGTCTTATAGACAGCATGTGATTAGATCTTCTTAATTTCAGTCTGACAGTTTCTGTCATTTCATTGGTGTTTAGTCTGTTCACATTATGCTTATTGACAAGGTTAAATTTATATCAGACATTTTGTCTTCTACATGTCTCATGTCTTTTTTATTCCTTTTTCTTTTACTACAGTCTTTTGTGTTAGATAATTTTTTTACTGTACCATTTTAATATTTCTGATTTCTTAGCCATCTGTTTCTTAGCTAAATTTTCTTGAAAGTGAAAGTCACTCAGCCCTGTCCGATTCTTTGCAACCCCACGGACTATACAGTCCATGGAATTCCCCAGGCCAGAATACTGGAGTGGGTAGCCTTTCCCTTCTCCAGGGGATCTTCCCAACCCAGGGATCGAACTCAGATCGCCCACATTGCAGACAGTTCTTTACCAGCTGAGCCACAGGGAAGCCCTAAAAGAGAAAATAATGTATCTATAGAGAATTTGGTGTATTTACCATTTATAATGCCCTTCATTTCTTCATGAACTTTTACTGTCCAGTGTCATCTTTCAGTCCAAAGGACTTCCTTTAGTATGTCTTGTAAGGCAGGTATGATAGCAGCAAATTCTGTCTTTATCTGTGAATGTCTTTATTTAGCCTTTATTTTGAGGTATGGTTTTCTTAAATATATAATTCTTGATTGACAGTCTTTTTTCTTTTACCATTTTGAATGTGTCATTGTACTGCCTCTGCCCTTCATTGTTTCTGGTGAGAGATAAGATATTGACAGTTTTCTTGTTCCCCTATACCTGACAAGCTGTTTTTATCTTGTTGCTTTCAGATTTTGTCTTTGAGCAAATTTGACTCTGGTGTCTCTAGAGGTGGATCTGTGTGCTTGGGTTCATTGAGCTTCTTGGATCTTTAGAATAACTCTTTTCATCACAGTTTTGAGGTTTTTAGTCATTTTTTCAAATACCTGTTCTCTCCTCATTTCTGGGATTCTAATCACATATGTTGTGACAGGTCCATTTTTTTTTTCCATCTTTTTTTTCTGCCTTTAGTTCTTCAGATTGGATGTCTATTGCTCTAACTTCGTTTACTTATTCCTTATGCCAATGCTGAGCCCATCTGTGACTATTTTATTTCAGTTATTGAATCTTCCATCTTTGTTTTCATTGTTTTTCTTTGTAAATAATGTCCTTTTTTCATGGTTCTGTTTTTTTAATCATTGTCATCATGCTCATTTAAGTCTTTAAACATACCCCTTTTAGTTTTTTCAACAAATTATTTATAACTGCTTTTTATTTTTTATCATCTTAAAATTTTAAAAATTTTTATTGGAGTGTAGTTGATTTATAATTTGGTTAGTGCATATATACAACAAAGTGAATCAGTTATGTGTGTGTGTGTATATATATCCTTTCTTTTTCAAATTCTTTTCTCATGTATGTCACCACAGAATATTGAGTAGAGTTCCCTGTGCTATACAGTCTTCATTAGTTATCTATTGTGTATATAGTAGTGTGTTTATGTTAATTCTAATCTCCCAATTTATCACTTCCCCTCTGTGTTTTCCCTTTGGTAACCGTAAGTTTGATTTTGAGATCGGTGGGTCTGTTCTGTTTTGTAAATAGGTTCATTTGTATCATTTTTTATTAGATTTCACATAAAAGTGATTTCATATGATATTTGTCTGACTTAACTTCACTTAATATAATCTTTTGATGATGGCCATTCTGACCAGTGTGAAGTGATATCTCATTGTAGTTTTGATTTGCATTTCTGTGATAATTAGTGATGTTGAGCATCTTTTCATGTGCTTTTTGGCTATCTGTATATCTTCTTTAGAAAAATCTCTATTTATATATTTCACCCATTTTTGATTGAGTTGTTTGGTTTTTTTTTTTTTTTTTTAATTTAACTGCATGAATTGTTTGTATGTTTTGGAGATTAACCCCTTGTCAATTGCATTCATTAAAAATATTTATTCTCATTCTGTGAGTTGTCTTTTCGTTTTGTTTATGATTTCCTTTGCTGTGGAAAACTTAAAGTTTAATTAGGTCTCATTTGTTTATTTTTGCTTTTATTTTCATTACTGTAGGGGGTGGATCAAAAAAGATATTGCTATGACTTATGTTGAGCCTGTGATTTCCCTCTAAGAGTTTTATAGTTTCCAGCGTTACGTTTAAGTCTTTAATCCTTTCCATTTTTGTCTATGGTGTTAGGATTCTCATTTCCAATTTTTAACATATAGCTGTCCAGTTTTCCTAGCACCACTTATTGAAGAGACCCATGTTTTCTCCCTTGTATAGTCTTGCCTCCTTTATCATAGATTAGTTGAAAATAGGTGCATGGGTTTATCTCTGGGTTTTCTGTCCTGTTCCACAGATCTTTATTTCTGTTTTTGTGCCCGTACTATATTGTTTTGATGACTGTAGTTTTGTAGTATAGTTTGCAGTCAGGGAGCCTGATTCCTCTAACTCCATTTTTCTTAAGATTGCTTTGGCTGTTCAGGGTCATTTGTGTTTCTATACAAATTTCTAAAATTTTTGTTTGAATTCTGTGAAAAATGTCATCGGTAATTTGATAGGGATTGCATTGAATCTGTAGATTGCTTTGGATAGTATAGTCATTTTGACAGTATTGACTCTTCCAGTCCAAGAACACTATATATTTTTCCATCTGTGTCATCTTTGATTTCTTTCATCAGCATCTTGTAGTCTTCTGAGTACGGGTCTTTTTGCCTCCGTAGGTAGGTTCATTACTAGGTATTTTATTCTTGATGTGATGGTAATTGGGACTGTCTCCTTAATTCTCTTTCTGATCTTTTGTTGTTAGTTTATAGAAATGCAAGAGATTGCTGTGTATTAATTTCATATCCTGTGACTTGACCAGATTCCTTGATGAACTCTAATAGTTTTCTGATGGCATCTTTAGGATTTTCTGTGGATAGGATCATGTCATGTACAAACAATGACAGTTTTACTTCTTATCCAGTTTGGATTTCATTTCTTTTTCTTCTCTGATTGCCATGGCTAGGACTTCCAAAGCTGTTTGAAAAGAAGTGGCAAGAGTAGACATACTTGTTCCTGACCTTAGAAGGTGTGGTGTGTGTATGCTGTCATGTCTAACTCTTTGCTGTCCCATGGACTGTCCCCATTAGGTTCCTCTCTCCATGGAATTTTCCAGGCAAGAAATAAGAGTGGGTTGTCATTTCCTTCTCCAGGGGCTCTTCCTGACCCAGAGATCAAACCTGTGTCTCTTGCATCTCGTGCATTGACAGGCAAATTCTTTACCACTTGTGCCACCTGGATGATCTTAGAAGAAATGCTCTAAATTTTTCACCATTAAGAATGATGTTAGCTGTGGGTTTGTCATATATGGCCTTCATTTTGCTGAGATGGATTCTCTCTGTACTCACTTTCTACAGGTTTTTTTTTTTAATGATAAATGAGTTTTTGAATTTTGTCAAAATCTTTCTGCATCTATTGAGATGACCGTATGGTTTTTCTTCTTCAGTTTGTTAATGTGGTGTATCTCCTGATAGATTAGCATATGTTGAAGAATCCTTGCATCCCTGGGGTAAATCCCATTTGATCATGGTGTATGACCCTTCTAATGTATTGTTGGATTTGATTTGCTAGTATTTTGTTGAGGATTTTTGCATCTGTGTTCATCAGTGATATTGGCCTGTAATTTTCTCCTTTTTGTGGTGTCTTTGTCTGGATTTTGTATCAGAATAATGGTGGCCTTGTAGAATGAGCTTAGGGGTGTTCCTTCCCCTGCAATTTTTTGAAAGCATTTCAGAAGGATAGGTGTTAACTCTTCTCTAAATGTTTGATAGAATTTACCTGTGAAGCAGTCTGGTCCTTAACATCCAGACTTAACATTTGTTGCAAGTGTTTTGATCACAGTTTCAATTTCAATACTTGTGATTGATACATTCATATTTTCTGTTTATTGTTCAGTCTTGGAAGATTGTACCTTTCTAAGAATTTGTCCATTTCTTCAAGGTCATCCATGTAATTTGTGGGTATAATTGCTTGTAGTCTCTTATGATCTTTTGTATTTCTGTGATGTCTATTGTAACTTCTTTTCCATCTCTAACTTTATTGTTTTGAGCCTTCTGCCTTTTTGTATTGGTAAGTCTAGCTGAAGGTTTATCAATTACATCTTTTCAAAGAACCAGCTTTTAGTTTCATTGATATTTTCCTTTGTTTTCTTCATCTCTATTTCATTTGTCTGCTCTGATCTTTATGATTTCTTTCCTTCTACTAACTTTGGATTTGTTTGTTCTTCTTTCTTTAGTTTCTTTAGGCACAAGGCTATGTTGTTTGATATTTTTTGTGTTTCCTAAGGTAAGACTGCATTGCCATGAACTTCCCTCTTAGAACTTCTTTTGCTGTATCACATAGGTTTTGGATCATCATGCTTTCATTATAACTTGTGTGTAGGTATTTTTTTTATTTCCTCTCTGATTTCTTCAGTGACCTATTGGTAGTTCAGTGTCATATTGTTTAGTGTCTGTGTTTCTGGTTTTTTTTTTTTTTTTACAGTTTTTATTTCTGTGATTTATTTTTAATCTCATAGTGTTGTGGTCAGAAAAGATGCTTGATATGATTTCAATTTTGTTAAATTTACTGGGGCTTGATTTATGGCCCAAGATGTGACATATCCTGGAGAATGTTCCATGTGCACTTGAGAAGAAAGTGTATTCTACTTTTGGATGAATTTTTCTATAAATATCAATTGTCTGTCTCACTTAATGTGTCATTTAAGGCCTGTGTTTCCTTTTTTATTTTCTGTCTGGATGATCTGTCCATTAGTGTTAGTGGGGTGTTAAAGTCCCCCACTATTACTGTGTTACTGTCAGTTTCCCCTTTTATGACTGTTAGCATTTGTCTTATATATTGAGGTGTGACTAGGTTGGGTGTATATATATTTATAGTTGTTACATCATCTTCTTGGATTGACCCCTTGATCATTATGTAGTGTCCTTCCTTGTCTCTTATAACAGTCTTTTTTTAAAAAGCCTGTTTTATCTGATGTGAGTATTGCTACTTCAGCTTTCTTTTGGTTCCATTTACACAGAATACATTTTTCCATCCCCTCACTTTCAGTCTGTATGTGTCCCTGGATCTGAAGTGGGTCTCCTACAGGCAGCCTATACACAAGTCTCATTTTTGTATATATTCAACTGTTCTACATCTTTTGATTGGAGCATTTAATCTATTTACATTTAAGGTAATTATCTATCTGAATTCTTAACTACCATTTTGTGAATTATTTTCAACTTGATTTTGTAGGTCTTTTTTTTCCCCCTTCCCCTTTTGTTCTTTCGTGACTTGAGGATTATCTTTATTTAGTGTCGTGTTTGGGTTGCATTTCCTTTTTCGTGTGTGTTGTAGTTTTTTGGTTTGTAGTTCCCATGAGGTTACGATATAGCAGTCTATATCAGTTCAGCTCAGTTCAGTTGCTCAGTTGTGTCTGACTTTTTGCGAGCCTATGGACTGCAGCACCCAGGCCTCCCTGTCCATCACCAACTCCTGGAGTTTACTCACACTCATGTCCATCGAGTCGGTGATGCCATCCAACCATCTCATCCTCTGTTGTCTCCTTCTCCTCCTGCCCCCAATCCTTCCAAGCATCAGGGTCTTTTCAAATGAGTCAGCTCTTCGAATCAGGTGGCCAAAGTATTGGAGTTTCAGCTTCAACGTCAGTCCTTCCAATGAACACCGAGGACTGATCTCCTTTAGGATGGACTGGCTGGATCTCCTTGCAGTCCAAGGGACTCTCAAGAGTCTTCTCCAACACCACAGTTCAAAAGCATCAGTTCTTCAGCGCTCAGCTTTCTTCACCATCCAACTTTCACATCCATACATGACTACTTGAAAAACCATAGCTTTGACTAGATGGACGTTTGTTGGCAAAATAATGTCTCTGCTTTTTAATATGCTATCTAGGTTGGTCATAACTTTTCTTCCAAGGAGCAAGCATCTTTTAATTTCATGGTTGCAGTCAACATCTGCAGTGATTTTGGAGCCCAAAAAAATAAAGTCTGACACTGTTTCCACTGTTTCCCCATCTATTTGCCATGAAGTGATGGGACCAGATGCCATAATTATAGTTTTCTGAATGTTGAATTTTAAGCCAGCTATACAAGGTTGTTTTTAAGTTACTGGATTTTTATTTTCAAATGCATCTCCCACTTCGTGCAGTTGTAGTCTCATCTCACAGTTGCTGGTTTTAATATCTTATTCGTGTGGATGAGTTTTTACATTTACTGTTTATTTGCCTTTATTGGTGAGCTTTCCCACTTGCGATTTTCTCGTTTCAGGTTATGGCCTTTTTCTTTTTTCCTTCCTTCCCACCTCCCACCCCCCCTCCACCCCCACCCCCTGCCTACAAACGTTACTTTTTATCATTTGTTGTAAAGCCAGTTTGGTGATGCTGAATTCTCTTAGCCTCTGCTTGTCTGTAAAGCTTCTGATTTCTCTGTCAAATGCGAATGAGAGCCTTGCTGAGTAGAGTATTCTTGGTTGTAGATTTTTCCCTTTCATCACCTTTAATATGTCATGCCATTCTTTTCAGCAGTTTCTGCTGAAAAATCAGCTGATAACTATGGGGATTCCTTTGTGTGTTAAAATTATTTGTTACTGTTAATATTTTTCTTTGTGTCTAATTTTTGTTAGTTTGGTTAGCATGTGTCTTGATGTGTTCCTTCTTGGGTTCATCCTGTATAGTAATCTCTGTGCTTCCTGGACTTGAGTGTTTCCTTTCTCATATTAGGGAAGTTTCAGCTATAATCTCTTCAAATATTTTTTTCAGGCCTTTCTTTTCTCCTTCTAGGACCCCTAAAATATGAATGTTGGTGCATTTAATGTTCTCCCAGAGGTCAGGTCTCTGAGGTTGTCCTCATTTCTTTTCATTTCTTTTTTCTTTATTCTGTTCTGTGGTGATAATTTCCACCACTCTATCTTCCAGCTCACTTACTCATTCTGCCTCAGTTTTTCTGCTACTGATTCCTTCTGGTTTAGTTTTCATTTCAGTTACTGTACTGTTCATCTCTATTTGTATTTTAAATCTTACAGCTCTTTGGTAAACATTTCTTGTATCTTCTCGGTCTGTTCCTCCGTTCTTTTTCCGAGATTTCATACCGTCTTTACTATCATTACTCTGAATTCTTTTTCAGGTGGATTGCCTATCTCTTCTTTATTTAGTTGTTCTCGTGGGTTTTTATCTTGTTCCTTTGTCTGAAACACATTTCTCTTGCCATGTCATTCTGTGTAACTTTCTGTGTTTGTGGGCTCCTTTCCACAGGGTGCAGGGTAGTAGTTCCTCTTGCTTCTAGTGACTACCCCCTGGTGGGTCTTGTCCCTCTGGTGGGTAGGGCCATGTCAAGGGGTATGTTTTGAGGTGGCTGTGAACTCAGTACGGCTTTAGGCTGACTGATGTGGTGACCAGGGCTTGCACTGACTGTTGAGCGGGACCTCCCCTTTGCTCTGCGGTTGTCACTGCCCTGTCAGGGGTGTGGTCTGCTCCCTCACTATTGGAGTAGAAGCCCCCAGATGTGTTTCTGAGGTACGTTTCTGAGCTGGGATTGGAGCACTCCCACTGGGAGAGAAGTCACTGAGTATTCCTCCTTTGAAGCTGTTCACCTGTGAGTGTGTCTGTTGTGTCACCTTTCACCATTGTGCAGGCTCACAGGTTACACCGTTGTTGGCACTGCTCTCAGCCCTACCGTAACTGTGGGTGGGCCTGCGGTTGGCCCTGGCATCTCTCAGGCATTCTTTTCACCAGGCCACCAGCACAGATTCACTGAAGGTGGGTCTCAGCACTGTAGTAGTCAGGCCCCTGGACCTGCTGTGGTAGCTGTGGAAGCAGCTCAGACTCTGGCCTGGCCCAGCCCCGCCCCCACGTGTATCTGCTCACAAAGCCCACAACTCTAAAGCTGGATGCATCTCAGCTTCAGGAGCACTTGTTGTTCATTGGGATGTTCTATAGGTGCTGAATTTACAGAATCAGCAGCACGGATGTAAATATGCGGTTTGCACAGCCATGAGCAGATATCAGCTCTTCTTAGTCGCATGGCCCCTGGGACTTAGCTGTGGTGTCAGCCCCCCTCTCCATGTTGGCTCCCCAGCTGGTGTCTTCTCCTGAGGCTGCCCCAGGGCACATGAGTCTGCCCACATGGACACCCCTTCTAGTGCCCGTGGTGGCAGGAGCCAACGTGAGGGGGAAAAGGCTGCAGTAGTGCCCACGCCCTTCATGCACCGCTCAACCATGGAGCTTCATTTCTATGAAGGCCCGGGCTCCTTCAACAAACTTTCCTGGTTCCCGGTTGTGGACTTTCTCGCTCCCATCCCTACAGGCTGTTTCTTCATAGCCAACAGAAGTCCTCTACCCTGATCTGTTCTCCAAACCCCACGTTCCAGCCCCCAGCCCCCATCCACACTAGCAGACCCACACTTCAGGCTGGGCTGTGCGGGGCTGTGGCATGCACCATCCGGGTAGCTCTCACTCTGTCCTACCTGCCACCAACCAGTTGCTGCACTCTACTGTGAGCCCCCAGAGCTCCTTTTCTGGTTAGGGGGCTTCCCCAGGTGCGGGACTCCTTCTTTTCCTTCAGCTCCTCACCCCTCCCCAGGAGTGCAGGTCCTGTCCTGCCTCCTCTCTCCTTTCTCTCTGTCTCCTGTCCTGCCCCTCATGTGGGGATCTTTTTTGTCCTTTCAGGTGTCCAAGGTCCTCTGCTAGCTTTCTGCAGGTACTCTGTGAGAATAGTTCCATTCATAGTTGTGTTCTTGATGCATTTGTGGGGAGAGATGAACTCCCTGTTCTCCTACTGTACCATCTTGAGTGCTCCCTTCTATGGCCGCTTTTTGTCTGTTAGATCTAGTCTCCCTGTATAATCAGATGTTTCTGTCCACTGCTGCTTTTTCCTGATTGTGGTCAAACTTTCCCTTTGCCTGTCTTACAATTTTTTTGTTGTTGATGAATCTGGGTATTTTAAGTAATATTGTTGCAACTCTAAGTCTGACCCTCCCCCATGCCTCAATTATTTCTGTTGTTGCTATTTTGCCTGTCTTATTTGTGTAGTAATTTATCTGGACTTACCTGGACTTAGCTGTGTGGTTCATTTCCTCTGGGATGTGTGGCCACTCCTGGCTCTGTTCAGTTGGTTTTGGGTTTTGTTCTTTTTTTTTTTTTTTTTTAATTTTAATTCTGGCTTTCTTGAGGTTGTGTCTGTTTCCTTACAGTGTAGTGGACATCCAGTACTGGTCAGAGATTATATTCAAACATACCAAACCAGTATGGCTTCCACTTACTATCAGTGGATCTATATGTGAATTTAGAAGTATATTCCAAGTTTAGATAGTTTTCAGGTCTGCACCGCTTGTGTTTCCTTAGTACATGTGCACAGGCTTCTGATAAAACAAGGATGAGTGAATAGTTTCAGCCTTCTCGAGCGTGCACACCAACTCCAGGCAGCCAGGATATTTGAAATGCTTGTCAAGTGCCTCTGTGACTCTCTCTCTTTTTATCTTCCCATTGCATTTGTCTGTCCCGTGGCCCTTTTACGTTTGTCTTTGCCCAACCAGGACTGCAACCGCAGATCAGTAGAACCCCTGGCTTTCCCCATTTGCTTGGCTCTCAGATTGCAGCACCACGAGGCCTGGATTATTTCACCTTCTTTAAATCAAGTCAGTCCTCCAGCAGTAAAACTGCTGGTTATTCACAACCTACCTTGTGGTGTGAAAATTACCACACTGAATGATGGGAGGAAGAAGGGGAGCAGTCCCTAGGAAGTATGCCACGGATTTTCATGATGATTTCCTGAAGTTCAATAGTTTTTCATAAGTAAGCATTATTCACATTGTCATAAGCCTGTAATCCATTTCCAAGACACTGAAATGGTTGTGCTTGATCTTTTTGTCCAGTTTTGTAGTTGCTCTTAGAAGGTTTAGAAACCTTCTCGTTTAGCCACATCAGAAGTCTCACTTAGTATTATTTTGAACTGTGTAAGTATTTTCCACTTTCAAATGTTAAAATTAAATCAGAAAGGATAAGGAAAATTAACCCTTAAAATGGACTATAGACAGAAACAAGTTGCTGTGACAAATTGATTACATGTTAGCATAACTATTTTGAGTTAATTACATAGAGAAGGTAATTCCAATAAATTTGGATATAATACTCTGGCTGTATATCCTTAGTAGAATATATTCTAAAGTTGGAAAAAAATGAAATCTTGAACTTCATGTAGTAGATTATAAGTAGTGATAGTTGCATAGTATTTGAAACTTTTGTTTATTGTTGGATAGAGCAAAATGAGTTAAGTACTTTGCTGTTACTGGGAATTAGAGTTTTTACTGGAATTGATGTAGTATGGTGGCTCAGGTGGTAAAGAATCTACCTGTAGTGAAGGAGACCTGGGTTCAATCCCTGGGTCAGGAAGATCCCCTGGAGAAGAGAATGACTACCCACTCCAGTATTCTTGCTGGAGAATTCCGTGGACAGAGGAGCCTGGTGGGCTACAGCCCATGGGGTCGCAAAGAGTTGGACACGACTGAGTGAGTGACACTCTCTTTTTCACTTTCATTTATATGAATACATACATAGGTTTCACTTGTAGGTGTTCTTTGACTCCTGGGATTTTTGTTTTATTTAAGATGTATTTTCATGAGTCTCTTCACTGAGAGGACCTAAAAGCAATAACCCCCTCAAAACACCTAGATCTTGGTTTTGGAGACATGACTGATTCCAGGTTCGGGGAAGGCAGAGTACGAAGTATTGCACTTGGAATATAATGTACACCTGCAGCAAAGCTTACCCTTAGGGGGATAGATCCAGGCAAAGATTCATGCAGATCCTGAGAGTGGGCTAAGAAGTCTTGGGTAAGAAATCTGGAGTATGGCCTAAAGGGGCCCCACGGGAGGAAGAGTGCAGTCAGAGGAGGACCTTGACTGGCCTATTTTGCCCAGGCCTGAGGAATGTACAATATTCTTCAACTCATGAAACCATCTAAGCATTTTGTAACCTTCTAGACTTTCTGCAGTGCTTTTTAAAAAAATTCTCTTATACTTTTTTAAAATAAACTGAGGTAGAATTGAATTGCCCAGTTAAAGGCGTTTTGTACAGTTTACATTCAGAGGAAGATCATGTGGGGAAGGACATGAAGGTAGTCTTGGGGAAGAGGTCTGGTTTGTGTTAGACTTGGAAAACAGCAAAATTTGGTTTGGGCAGTTGAAAGGAAAATCTGGAAGAAAAACAATGGCATTTCCAAGGTGGGTGCATAAGCAAAAGAATGGAATGAAGAATAAGAGATCCACCTATGTAGAAGAGAGGGCTTGTGTAGTAATGGGAGATAAGGCTGAGTAGGTTGGAATAGAAATTTGTTGCAAAAAATAGAAGATTTCTGAATCTTGAATTTTCTTTTTAACCTGTAAAATAGGTAAATACCTCCATGCCCATCTCTCAGAATTGTCTTGGGAAGCAGATGAGTAGAGCTCTAATGTGTATGACTGCAGATGTTAAACAGTGAAATCTATACTGGTAGAGTTTATAGTGAACTGAGTAACAGGCTGAAAAGTTGGCAGTTGTGGTGATAACTGTTGAAATAAATTCCCTTCATCAAGGGCATTGTTTTTGAGGTTTTCCTTGGCAGTTCCTGTGATGATTCACAATGCAAAATAATGTCACGGTTTCCCCCTGAGTTTTCAGTGATGGGGAGGTCTACTGAGTTTAGAGCCCTGTAAAATTTCTTTGGTTCCCATTCTTAAGGAAATAAAATTCTAGAACAGATGTTACCCCATGAGACCTCCCCAGATTGTGGAAGCATGTGAGAGGGCCCCTAACCACATTAGACCAGAACCTGGAAGATTTGTATCCAGTAATGCTGCAGGATACCAGCCGTACCAGTTCACTTATGTGTGAATGCTCCTGGCACTTAGCAGGCTGAGTAAGACTTACTCACTATCGAATCTGTCCTTGGATTCCATAGCATTACACAGTGTGCGTGCCATCCTTTGGTTAAAGAATGTGTTCCGGCGGCAGAATAAATCCTAGTCTTTGTACTGGGATCAAGTTAGTCTCGTGGCACAGCCGGGAGACAGTGCAGCTTTCTTTTCAAAGTGCTGTTTTTAGCTGTTGCCAAGGAGATATTCAGCATGATATTGATAATTGCATTAATCCTCAATTTAACACAATCTGTGAAAGCAACAGCTCTTTTCCAGTGTTTATTACTTAATGGGTCACTGAGTTGTGATTTATCAGACCAAAAAAATAAAATGCCTTCCTTAGAATAATTGGCCTCTGAAGTATGTTCCAGAGCCTCTTGGCCAGTTCAACTTTTAGGCCTAGTTGTAACAACACTGTGAACTTCTCTCAGGCTGCCTGCTCAAGCTGGCCCCTGTCAATAATTCCTTCTGGGTGTACTTTGGATCTAGGCTTTCCTCATTGGAATATTAATATTCTAAATTTACCAAATAATGATTAAACTCTTAAAACACACTCTTCACAAGAGCCTGATCTGGCAGTCTGAATGACTGATCTGTGTTCATAGAACATTCCTGGTAAATTGGCATTGGAGAACAGATTATAGATAAGAAAGTAGCTTAAAATTAGATTGAAATTGTTAATGGATGGGCATTGAACTCTTAATAACTTGATGAGCCACCCTTGCCTGAAGAATTTTTATTTTTGATAGTACTGTTTTAAAAATATATATATTACAGGCCTTAAAGACCTGTGATGCATGTATTCATGTGATCCTGTAATTTTCTCAACTCATTAACATGCTACCCTGCATTAATATATTTTCTAATGTGAAACCAATTTTTCACATTAGAACTTTGTTAGAACTTTATTAGCCAGTGGTAAATGGTTGTTGTGTTTGTGTGAATTTAAGATTAATTGAATGAAGTCACTACTATTGATAGGGTTTTCATTTTATCCTAATTGAAATTATTTTAGAATTTTTAAGTGTTTTTTTTCACCCATTTCTCCACATACCCTCCTGCCCCACTCTGTGAGCTTGCTGTTTATTGTTTCAAAATTTGTTTTGATTCTGCATATAAGAGAGACCATATGGTGCTTGTCTGTCCCTGATTTATTTCACCTAGCATAATGCCCTTGAGGTGTATCCATGTTGTGGCAGATAGCAAGATGTCATTCTTTTTTTGTTTGTTTGTTTTTCCCTAAGATGTCATTCTTTTTATGGCTAAATAATATTCCTTTGTGTGTGTGTAACCACTGTTTCTTTATCCATTTGCCTTTTTTTTTTTTTTTTTTTTTTTGAGATATGTTTCTTCTGTTTTTATCTGTGTTGGGTCTTCTTTGCCATGGGCAGGCTTTCTCTCATTGTGGTGAGCAGGGGCTGCTCTTTGTTGTGGTGGGTGGGCTTCTCATTGCAGGGGCTTCCCTTGTTGCAGAGCACAGGATCTAGGCACGTGGGCCCGCCCCCCGTAGTTGCAGCACATGGGCTTAGTTGTTCTATGGTGTATGGGATCTTCCTGGACCAGGGATTGAACCTGTGTCCCCTGGATTGGCTGGCAGATTCTTAACCACTGACAGCCAGGGAATTCCCTATCCATTTGTTCACTGATGGCCATTTCAGTTGTTTCCATATCTTGGCTATTGTGTATAATGTTGCAGTTGAACACGGGGACGCAGCTATCTTTTTGAGTTAGTGCTTTCATTTTCTTCAGATAAACACCCAAAAGTGGAATTGCTGAGTCATACGGTAGTTCTATTTTTAAGTTTTTAAGAAATGTCCATACTGTTTTCCATAGTGGCTTCACAATTTACATTCCTACCAACAGTGCACAAAGGTTTTCTTTTCTCCACGTTCTTGCCAACACTGGTTATTTCTTGTCTTTTGATAATAACTATTCTAACAGGCGTGAAATGATATCTCATTGTAGTTTTGATTTGCATTCCCCTGCTGATTAATGATGTTGAACATCTTTTCATGTTCACCATGTATGTCGTCTTTGGAAAAATGTTCATTCAGATCTTGACCCACTTTTTAATAAGATTGGGGAGTTTTTGCTTTTGAGTTATATGAGTTCTTTATGTATTTTAGATATTGCCCCCTTATCAAGTATATGATTTATAACTATTTTCTTTCATTCATTTTGTTGATGGTTTCCTTTTCTGTGCAGAAGCTCTTTAGTCTGATGTGGTCCCACTTGGTTATTTTTGCTTTTGGTGTCAGATTCAGAAAATCATCACCAAGACTTAACTTCAAGGAGCTTACCACCTTTGTTTTCTTCTAGGAGTATTATGTTTTCAGGTCTTACGTTCAAGTCTTGAATCCATTTTGAGTTACCTTTTGTGTGTGGTATAACACTGTGGTTTGTTTTCATTCTTTTGCATGTGGCTGTCCAGTCTTACCAGCACCACTTACTGAAGAGACTGTCCTTTCCCCATTATATATTAGTGGCTCCTTTATCATAAATTAATTGACCATATGTGTCTGGGTTTGTTCCTGGGCTCTCTATTCTGTTTCACTGATCAATGTGTCTGTTTTTATGCCAATACCATACCATTTTTATTACTATAGCTTTGTAAGTATAGGTTGAAATCAGGGAGCATGATGCCTCCAGCTTTGTTTCTCCAGGTCTCTTTGTCTATTTGGGGTTGAAATAACTTTTAACTGGATTGAGTATGGGGTTTTCTTTGCTTCCAGCATAGAATTCCCTTTCTTATGTGGAGGAAATACCCCTTACTGAATGCTGGTCAGTCCCGCATGTTCTTCACTCTGTTTCCTTGACAGCCAAGGCATGTGACTACGCTTGGCTCATTGGATGCTTCTGACCAAAACTTTAAATGTAAATTAGGACAGAGAAAGGGAAATGGTTAGGGTCTGTTGGCTGTTATTACAGCCCTATCTTGGCGAGACTCTTCTCCTAGAAGACACATCAATGTTTTTTAGCTTTTTGACTTCGGAGTTGCCTTGAGTCCTCTCTGTTTTATAAGCCCATATTTTAGGCCTCCCCGTGATCATGTGAGCCCCACGGTAGCTTTCCAGTAAACTTATTCCCTTAAAAAAAATATATATATATATATATACATATATATATATATTTTGCCCGAGATAGACAGTCCTTTTGCTTGCCTCCAGAAATCCTAACCGGGCTTCCCAAGTGGCTCAGTGGTAAAGAATCTGCCTGCCAATGCAGGGAGACGTGAGTTTGATCCCTGGGATGGGATTTCCTGGAGGAGAAAGTGGCAACCCACTCCAGTATCCTTGCCTGGTCAATCCCATGGACAGAGGAGCCTGGCGGGCTACTGTCCATGGTTTCGCAAAAGAGTCAGACATGACTTAGTGATGAAACAACAACAAAAAATCCTCACCAGTTCAATAGAGGATATTATAGTTCAGGCAGCTTCCTCTGGGTGGTAGTAGGTAAATGTGGCAACATTTTTGTATTTTGATTGTCATCACCACTGCCCATCTTTTTTTTTTCCTGTATTCCCTTGGAATAGGCCTTCTTCAGATATGTTATATCCTAAAATGAATTATTATTGTCTGCTGAACATCTGGCCTATAATAGATGTCGTAAAAATTAGATTCTGTTTATACTTGCTTCTTAGTTTCTTTATTGAGATTCATCAAGTGTTCTGTTTCTTGCAGAGTATAGTAATAAAGTATTTGGAAAGCACCCAGATCTCAGCAGCTCATTTATAGATCTTCTCCAGAAGTATTATATTTTTTCATTTGGTTCCTAATCTTTAGAGTACCGATTGTTTAGGATGTCAGCTTGTACTGTTGATGAAAATGTTTGTTAATTTTGTTTCCTCCCATTGAAGTTTTTATTGAGTCAGAAACTTCAAGAATGAAGGAAGAAATTTTCGGAGATTCTCTCTCTTTTTTAATGCTGTCAAAGGTGGCATGCTAGCTCTGCTTATGCTGGCCAACTTGCTGAGGTGTTCAGGGCTGAGAGCACATAGGGACTTGGCAAGTGTCTTTTTTGCTCCACAGACTAACGTTCACTCTGCCTTTGAGTCCCATGAGTGCTCTACCATCTGCGTGAATTTCTGTTGATAGAAGAGGCTAAGAAAAGAGATTTCTCTGGGTTTCTTTAAATTACCCTGCGTTACCTGCTAACAGCATAGCGCCTGACCCTGCAAAGACTCATCCCCCATAGTGCACTCGGCCAGCCTCTGTGTGTCTGCTTCATGACACAGTGCAGTTGTAGCTAAACAAGTATTACATTATTTATTTTGCAGAAAAATAATAGCTAATTTTTGAATCCTTATTCACCAGTGTATTGGAAGCTTTACATACATTATCACATTAACCCATAAATCGATTACAACCTTAATTTTTATATGAAGAAATTAACACCCAGAAAGATCTGAAACTTGTCCAAGATCATCTACAACTAATAAGTAGCAGATCTAGAATTTTAATTTATAAAGGTAAGCATACCAGTGGGTATATTAGTTTCATTTTTAGTAAATGGAAATTACTGTTCCATGCAAAAGCCAGAAACAAAGAAAACCTGGGTTTTATCTTTTTAGTGTCAAGAATTCACTTGATGTTTAGCCAAATGGTCATGTGTTTTTTTCCTGTGTGTTTGAGATTTAGATAAAACTGACCCAGTTCTGAAAAGTCAAGCTGCTGCCTGTTGAATAGCCTAATGTGTAATGAAAGCTGGCCTTTCTGTTCACTTATCATAATACTGTATTTATGTCATTCTCTGATCTTTTTCAGAGAAGGAGAGAAGAGAGCTCTAGACTAAAGGAGGAGGGAAACGAGCAGTTTAAGAAGGGAGGTAAGATGCTTCTTTCAGCGCTGATGCTGGCCGTCTTGACTCCTCATTCTTTTGTAGCGTCTGTGAAGAAACACTGAAGAATGTTTGCAAACAGCTAGCAGATCTGAACAGCTAACAATACTGAAGAACAAAGCCCTTTGAGTTTTTGCTTTGGGACACTCTAATCTGGAATGTTAAAAGGCTATTTGCTGCATTGCTGTAAAAAGAGGGTCTCAGTTCCTCGCTTGGAGATGATGCTGTGAATACTGGCCCAGTGCGTCCTGTGCTGCCTAGAGAAGGGTTTTGCTTACACTTCAGTTGCTCTTTCAAGTTCCTTTTTCTGTAGATGCCTTAACTAGAGAGATGGTCCTTCTGCATTTCTTTTATTTGCTTAGGGATAGTTGAGGTTCATTTTTATAATTTGGGAGAACTGTTTGATCTTATTATCAAATCTGTCACATCTCAGAGCATGTATGCTTTGGATATCTAGGAGCAGTAACATCTTCCCTTTGTTATTTTTAGGTTAAAAAAAAATTTTTTTTCATATATCCTGATTTATCAATTATCACTTCTTTTTTCCATGAGAACTAAAGGTTCTCTGAAAGTTTTATCTCTTTATATTTTACTATTAAATATTTCAAACCTGAGAAAGGAGTGACTAGGCAATTATCTTTTAGTATCCTAACTATAATTTTGTATGTGGCAATGGATGGATGAGTTTATCACCATTTTCTCTCTTAAGGTGTTTAGTCAACTACTGGTTTTTAACATAGTTGCTTTTATCTGTATAAAACGTCTCTCCAGACGTTTCATGGAAGCATTTTTAACCAGGTTGACTCCATGAAAGCAGAATATCTTTAATGAAAAATATATATATACAATTTTTTTTCTTCATCCTGGGCTGTTAACTCCAGATTTTAGTCTCTTTCATCTGTCCAGTTTCCTAATCCCCTTTCAAAACTCTTTACTAAATTGATAAGCCAAGTGAAAGGTGAATGTATAGAATGGAAAGCTATACATTCTGAGGTCATTTGGAATACAGTGATATCAGAAATAAAATCATAACAACTTCTTATATTTTCCCTTATCCTCAGATTACATAGAAGCCGAAAGTTCTTACACTCGAGCCCTTCAGACATGTCCCTCCTGCTTCCAGAAAGACCGGTCTATTCTGTTTTCAAACAGAGCTGCGGCAAGGATGAAACAGGTATGTATCTTGGACCCTGTCTTTTTCAGAAGCACATGAACTTGCACTGTTTTTGTAGGGTAGCTTCTCTCCGGAAACAAGCCTAGGGGCTTTAGTTGCTGCTTCTCTTTTCCTACTCCTATATTTCACTGATTTAAAGGGCATGGGAAGGATAGAAACATAATTTTGAAAAACTTAAAGTCAGATTACTGTTCATATTCCGTATCAAAGTGGCTGAGTGAATACTTTCACAGAAGGAAGCCTGGCACAGTTTCTGCCAAACCAGGGTAGGTTAATGAAGCAAACAGCCAAATAGTACATGTCCTAGAATAGCTCCAGCCGCTTATTCCAGGCCTCTGGAACTTGAGATAAGACTCGAAGGGACAGGAAGAAGTGCTTGAAACTGGACTTCAAGGTGCTCATCCCTGAGATTCTGATTTTCTTTTGAAAGTATGGACATAGGGAGAAGCGTCCAACAGTTGGGGTGAAAAGTACCCTGAAATGCAAAATAGGTGTCAGGGAAAATTCAAAAGCATTTTTGTATTTCCAAAGGATTGAGAACCTGGTATCGCAGGGTGAATGTAGAGTAGAGGAGAGTGTGGTGATATTTGTTTGGTATCATGTTAGTATTAAAAGTTAGATTGGTGATTTGTTGATATTCCTGTTTAGACAGCATAGTAAATCTTGCTGGATTGAAATGGTGAGAGCTTGAAAAAAAAACAGTACCACTTGTTAAAGACTACTTATATTCAAAGCACAAAGGGTAGAGTTTTTTTTTTTTTTTAACACACCTTTAAGCAACCACAAAGCAGGCGTAAGATTGGGTGAAGTGGTTTTCTGTTTGTTTTGATCAGGTATCTATGTCATTTTCTTTTTGATGTTGACTGAAATTTTCTAATGCTACCAAAGTCGCTTTGGATGATGAGGGCTTTTAAAGGGGAGAGTGGGGGGTGCACTTGAATGTTTGGACATTCAAAAAGTTTTATTTTAATCCAGGCTTGTATGTTTTGTTACTGGACTCAGTGTCCAGGGTGAAGTATTAATATTTTCAGAGCGATTCATGTGACATGAGAGAGGGAATAATTCTAGAGTATAGAGAGTATACAAACAGACATTTTGTATTAAGGGAAATAAAACAGTTTTTAGATTTATTTAAAACAACATTCATTAATACGTTCTACCATCGATCAGCATTCACAACTAACGGTCTTTCCACTTAGCTGGAAAATTCTGGTTTCACTTTTGCCTCTGGGAGACATCAAGCCACATTCATAGACTGGAAATTGTCCTTGTGAATTGAGATCGAGGACACCTTCAGTGTCAGAGACAACGCACTATACCCATTTGGCTCCTGGAATTTGGGATTCTTTGTTCTCACAATTGCCAAATTAGTGACATTGCTAGCATTAGGCTAGTATGAGCAACTCGTCCCTGAGTTAGGAAAATGGATGGCCTTGCTAGTCTTCCGTCTGTCACAGCCAAGGGGAACTCAGAGAGACTCGCTGTGTAACTCTCACCTCTACAAGGGATAGGTTTGCTGGTGGGCTGTTTTTGTTTGTTTTATTCTTTCAACTTTCGTTCTTAATATTTTAAGATTCTAAATTTACAGACTTGGAGACTCTCAGGATTAATGCACTAAAGTGATTTAAGGAGCCTATTCTGGAACTTCCCTGGTGGTCCAGTGGCTAAGACTCTGAGCTCCCAAGGCAGGGGACCTGGGTTTGATCCCTGGGCAGGGAGCCCATATGCCACAACTAAAGACCTGGCCCAGCCAAATAAAATAAATGTTTTTTTAAAAAAAAAAAAAAAAAGGAGCCTATTCTGAGTTTAAGGAAGTGATGGGTTAACTATTTTAAGAAGAATTTCTGAAAGACAAGTTTGCAGGCTCAGCATCCCTGATGGGGTATGCCTGGCCAGGCTTTATGTTTTACGTCTGGAGGGGAAAAGGCAAACTTGGAGTTAGGGCAGCGTTTCAGCTCTAGGCCTGACTACACAAGAGTAAACAAAGTCCCCCCCAAAATAGGTTCTAAAAATAGTTACTTGGGGGCACAAAGAATACCACCACATCAGCTGTACACACAAGTTATAGAGATTTACTCCTATATCAGAAGCTTTAAAAATGACATTGTGTGTCTCAGACTTAACAGTTAACTAAAAGTTGGGGAAATACTGACTTCCAGTTTTCTGTACTGCAGGACTTCTTGGTAGAGTTTTTAATATGTGAATTGCTATTTTGGACATTGGAAGAGATAATGTAGTTAGTGTTTCCCAGACGACTCTGGAACCTTTTTTTGCTTATTGTGGGTAAAGTACACATACTATAAAACTGACCATTTTAACCATTTTACAGTATACAATTCTGTGCCATTAGATACATTCATAGTATTAGGCAATGATCACCATGTCCATTTCCAGAAATTTTTTATGACCCTAAGAGAAACCCATTAAGCAGTCACTCCCCATCCTGGAACTGTTTTTGATTGAATCCTGAAGCTCAATTTGGTAGACATTGCTCTAAAATATTCTACAAAGTATTTGGCATTTGCCGTAGTAGCCATTATAGAAGTGTTAAACACTTATTTGAACTAACATCTCTCTAACATTGTAGAACATTTCCAATTTGGAAAAAACAGACATTTTAGAGCCTAGAAAAATTAAATAGCAGATGAATGTCAGAGCTAGAATCTCATTCTTTTGAGAATCTTGTTCTCAAGCTAAAATCTAGTTCTTTTGAAATCCTGTGTTGTTTTCACTATGCCATGCTTCTCAATTTGGCAAATTCTTTTGTATTTTTGTTTGGTCAGTGGATCAATTAAGGTTCATAACTGAGACTACATGACAAGCCATGCTCTGTCTGTATATGGACCACCTCTGTACTTTCTGGAAAATACCACTTTGGGTGTGACATGTAACAGTTCACCAAAGAGGAAGATTACTCATTCAGTTATTCATGTATCAGTCATTTGCCCTTTTTATTGATCAGAGTTTTATCACTATCAACATTCTAACGTAAAATGTCACAGGCCAGTTGCAGCAATCTTTAAATAAAGATACTTCAGGAGGAAGCACCTTGAATAATTAGTTGCCGGGAGGCTTTCAAGTCAGCTGTCAGCATAGTTTGAATGTTAGCTTGGAAGCGGCATGCATGTTGTGGTGTGATTTCCTTGAAAAGCATGCACCTATCTCTGTAAGCAATTATTAATGATCAGTTTATGTCATTGAGCCTTTGAGCTGTTGAGACAGAATTAGGGTGACACATATTAATGATCTATTTCCTTTTAGGACAAGAAAGAGATGGCCATCAGTGACTGCAGCAAAGGTACAGCTTTTTGGTCTTGTGCATGTTAACCTACAAGAGCATTACCTCAGCTGTTGTTTAGTTGCTGAGTTGTGATCAACTCTTTTGTGACCCCATGGACTGTAGCTCACCAGGCTCCTTCGACCATGGGGTTCCCAGGCAAAGAATACTGAAGTGGGTTGCCATTTCATTCTCCAGGGGCTCTTCCTGACCCAGGGATTGAACCTTTGTCTCATGCTTTGACAGGTGGATTCTTTACCACTGAGTCACCTGGGAATCCTGTTACTTCAGCTAGACAACAAATACAGAGGCTCTCAGTCAGCTGTGTGCGTGTACACATGCACCCTTCTGGGGCAGCTAAAGGAGAAGCTTTGGGTCTTTCTTAGAGGTGTGCTGCACAGTAGTCATCTTAGTGAAAGCATTTTTTGAATGGATAGTTCAGTCAGTTTATCCTGTATTGGTAAATACGTGGAGAAAATTGAAACCTACCTTGGCCATAGAAACAGTATATACTTCTTGTGCGCTCGCCTTTGAAATTGAAGATCTTAGCTGCTGTTGGGGCTTCTGAGTCTGTGTGCTTGGAGAGTGGTGGTGGTTGCTCTTGGGGAATCAGTACAGATGTACTTCATCCAAACCTCCTTGCCGTCATTTTTTATCCTTTCAAGTTCAACACGGTGAATCCAGTCTTTGTCATCTGATGTCTGAGTTCCATAATGATCTTTTCATTCTACCACCTCATAGAGACAGCTCCAGACATAGGGTCGTTATTGTTTTTTTTTCCCCAAAAATTTCCTGACAGGCCAGATGGTTGGGTTATCTTGTCTTTATAACCTGCTTGGTGTGGGGAACACATAATCTTGTTCCTTGCATCTTGCTACTCGCATGAGTTTTTCAAGCTAATATTGTTTTTTAAATTTGTATTTTCTTTTCCATTTTGGATAATACTTTCTCATTTGGATAATATTTTCTCTGAGAGAATCAGAGTTTAAAAGTCTGATTCATGTCAATGTATGGCAAAAACTACTACAATATTGTAAAGTAATTAGCCCCCAACTAAAATAAATTTAAAAAAAAATAAAAGAACTTTATTAGAAAAAAAAAAAGAACCTTATATATTATCTAATCCTACTCTCAGACCAAGCATGAATTCCCTCATCTGTTTTCTTTCTTGAGATTTTTTAATAACATTAATTAGTCACCCTCTCTTTTTTATACTTGGCATTTCATTAGAGTCTCTGAATGGAACTTAACACATTAGGATCTAGCAAACTTATTCTGATCTCTTACTATCTTGGGCTGGAACTAATTCTAAATGTACTGTTTTGTTTGGAAGAAGGTGTTTAACCTTAACCTCTGTGAGATGTGTGGGTTTGACGAGTTTAAGTTAGGAACAAGCTGCGATTTCAAAGTTCTTTTCTTGGTAACCAAATGGTGAGAAAATGGCTTGTAAGCTGATTAACGGGGAATACACTAAAAAACAGTTCATTTCAAGCTGTCGCCCTCAGACTAGGAGCCAAGAGAATGAGAGGAAATGGGGGGAAGTGTTTGTTTTCCAGATTTGTTTTTGGTTTTGGTTAAACCAAAATACATGTGCTTATACTTAGTTGTTATGGCTACATATGGTTTATCGAATCCATGCGCAAAATACATTAACAGTAGTACAGATTATTTAGATTACGTAGTACAGATTATTTGGATATATAGGACCTTTCATTCCCCTGCCCCTCAAGTAAACACATGCCCACTCTGTGTACAAACTTTGGCAAAGGACCTAACTCATTTGGAATTCTTGACTGTGAAATACTATATAAGAAACTGTATGAAAACTGTGGAACAATATTTAATGCCAGTCACCTTTATGCTTTTAGCCTTAGCATGTAAGTAAAGTTTAAGTTAATTCTCTTTGTATGGGTTGAGAAAGCAAATCACAAATTAGAGTGATAAGTTGATGTTAGAGGTTTTTATAAAGTAGTTACAGGGAATTCCCTGGTGGTACAGTGGTTGGCACTCAGTGCTTTCACTGCCGGGGTCCAAGTTCAGTCCTTGGTTGGGAAACTAAGATCCTGTCAGCTGTGCGGCCAATAAAAAGAGTAATCCTGGAAGGATTCCGTCTCTTCAGTCAATATTTGCATTGTTAGAAGTTATCCACTAGGTGACAAGGGGGCAGTCAGTATAGGAGTTAAAGTGTAAATTAGGGGGTTCAGTTTTTTAAAAGATGATATAGTAGAGGTCACTGGAGCATTTTTTTTCCTATGGTATTATATAGTTGGAAATATTTTAAGAGCATATGGTGTGCTGGACTAAGGGGAGGTTGACTGTGTGTAAAGTTGAAATCCTGCAGTTTGGGTTCTTCAGAAAACCTTCTCCTAAACCAATATCCCCTTCCAACCAGTGCACCATTTCTGTCATCTGCTTCATTGAAAGACTGTCTGCACGTTAAGTAGCCCATCCATACCGTGTAGTTTATATCTTCGGCCCTGCCCTGTAGTCTGGAGCCCGGTATCCCACTGCAAACTTGACATCTCCCTGGGACGTCTGATCCCATGGCATGGCAGATGTAACGTGCCCAGAACAGACTCTGGTGCCTCCCAGCCCCCATGCATACATGAATGCATGAAAACAACTTGCAGTTAGTTTTTTTCATACTAATGAATGGCATTATTATCCGTTCACTTGATGAAATTCTAAAACCTTTAGAGTCATCCCTGAGTTACTCTCTCATTCCACTGGGCTCTGATTCAGAGACATTTCCTTAATCTGGCCTCTCCTTTCTATCTCCACTGTTAGCAGCTTAGTGAGCATCCTCTGTCATCTTGACTATTGCAGTGACCTCCCAGCTGTCTGATTGCTTCCACCCATACCCTTCACACTATAGCCAAAGTGAGCTTTTAAAACTGTATATCAGTATGTCTTAATCTACTTGAAACAATTCCAGTGGCTTATCACACTTAAAATATCTAGTAAATGAACTGGATTCCAATTAAAATTATAGTAACTAAATAAAACAGACAATCAGCAAGGACCTACTTACTCTGTGGCACAGGAAACTCTATTTAGTATTCTGTATTAACCTAAATGGGCAAAGAATCTGAAAAAGAATAGATATGTATGTGTATGTGTGTGTATATATATATATATATATAACTGTTCCTGCAAACTGTTTTATATATATACATATATATATATATATAAAACTGTGTGTGTGTGTGTGTGTGTGTATAACTGAATCACTTTGCTCTACACCTGAAACTAACACAACATTGTGAATCAACTGTATTACTCCAATATAAAAGCTTTTTAAAAAATACAAAACAGAAAAAGTCCAAGCTCCTTTCCCTGGCCAGCAAGGCCTCCATGACTTGCTTGTTGTGTATCTTCAACCTCATCTCTTCTGCACCTCTACCTGTCACCAAGATGCCAAAATTATTCTTGCTTTTAGATCCTTTACTCTTTTTAGTTCTTTTTCCTATACTGTCTCCCTCAGCTTTTCAAATAGCTGGCTTCCCTCAAATAATCCCTTTTCTTATTCTTTCCACTCTTTATAAAGTCACTTATTCCCCTCTTCTCTTGAATTTGCATCACCTTGTTTTATTTTTCTCTGTAGCTCTGTCGCTATCTGAAATTATTTGTATGCCATCTTCTGTTGCCTCCTGGAATAGTTTAAAAGCTTCATGAGGACTTGGACCTGGTCTGTTCTGGTCTCCACTGTACTCTAGAGGGGCACTACCCTAGGTGCATGTATTAGGTATAAATAAACAGTTACTGAAAGCATGAATGAATTTAAAAATGAGGATATCATTTGAAAAGAAAAAAGTTCTAGAGCCATGATACTACTTTTTAACAGAAAAAGGAAAAACACAAAAAAGAATAGAAGAATGTAGTATACTTGAACCAAAACATGGGCACCGGATTATTACAAGGCATTTGCTGTTGGATAAAAGAAAGGATATTATACACTAGTGACCTAAGGGTGTTAGAGCAAAAATTTGAAGGAACAGTGAGCATTTAGCTAAAAATATGACCTCAGTTGTCATTGTGTGACCTCTGTAGTTGAGGCCTAGAAAAGAAGAGAATAAATGATAGACAGCCTGCCACTGTTCTCCCTCGGTTCTTTAACAAGCACCTTCAGATTCCCTCTCTTTTTCACTGTGCATTTGAGCTCTGTTGTTCTGGACTGTTCTGAAGTGGGTGAAGGATAAGTAGGTGGAAACCAGAACTTGGGGTATAGACCAGGGTTTGGTAAATTATAGCCACAAGTCAAATGCAGCCTGCATGCCGCCTGCTTTTGTACAGCCTGCAAGCTAAGAATGGTTTTTACATTTCTAAATCATTGGAAATAAAATCAAAAGAGAAGTAATATTTCAGGACACATGAAAATTATGTGAAATTCAGATTTCAGTACCCATCAATAAAATTTTATTGTGATACAGTCACCCTTATTTGCTTATGCATTGTCTGTGCTTGCTTTCATGCTGCAGTAGCAGAGTTCAGTAGTCATAACAGTCTGTCCCACAAAGTCTGAAATCTTTACTACCTGCCCTTTACAGAAAAAGTTTGCTGACCCTAGGTATAACCTTTAACAAGTAACTCTTCCTTTGGAGCCATGGAGAATGATTAATGAGGAAACGATATAACTGAGGGTGTGTAGGCCCTTTTTCCTCGTGGTAACAGTTACTTCTTCCCTCTTTACAGCAATCCAGCTAAACCCCAGCTATATCAGGGCAATACTGAGGAGAGCAGAGTTGTATGAGAAGACTGACAAGCTGGATGAAGCCCTGGAAGACTATAAAGCCATATTAGAAAAAGACCCATCGGTACATCAAGCAAGAGAAGCTTGCATGGTAAACCTAATTTTTTACAAAAGTATGTTCTATTCCTTGTGTTACTAGTCATTGAATCTTAAATAATCCTTTGAGACACAACTACATGCCATTTCTATGCTTTTGAGAAGTTTATTGGAAGGAATATGCAGGAGATAGGGCTTTGAAGTGGTGGCTGCAACCCACTGCGCCCTATACTATTTAATCTTCATTCTAAAACTGTTGTCTTGTGTAAACCTTTGACCTCTAGGGTTAACAAGAACTTTATTTCATTGTTGGACTAGGGAAGCCTTGTCTGCTTATAGGTGTACAGTTTAGTTGAAAGTGAGCCTTAATACTATAGATAATAGATAATAAATTTCTGGTTTTCTTTTCCTTACTCAGTCACCAAGTTTCTACTCATTGTCATATGTGCAGAACGTTTCCAGTTGACTGTATCCTAATCTTTTTATCCTTCTTAAAATGACTCTAATTCTTGTCCTTGTCACTAAAAATCCTTTTGCTTCTAAATGTCATATTTTTATGTCAGTTGTAAATTAAAACTAAATATTACCTGTTTTCCTCTCTTTAAAAATAACTGTAGATTTGTGCTATTACCTTTAGCACCATTCTTTATCTCCAATGCATAGAGTTATGTATACTCTTAAGGATTTGCTACAGAATTGAATGTGTGTTTCACTGCCCCAAAATAATAGGTATTCAAATAAGTTTGACCAACATTGGCTTTAACTAAACAGATTTCTTCATTGCCAGACTTTTCAGAGGGGCATTAGGATGGGGAGGTCTGTCCTGAACCCAGTATGTAGTAGAGATGGCAGGAGCCAGAGAGCTACAGGCATCTTTTATTTAGCCAGACTTTTTGGTTTTGTTTTTTTAATTGAGGCTACTTGCCAGCATTTAAAAATGGAAAGAATTTTTAAGTGGATAAAATTTTATCCATTTAAAATGGATAAAATTAAATGGATAAAAATCTAAGTCGGGCTTCTCTTGAAAACTGGAAAATGTGGACATGCTGGCTCCTCCTTGAACTCGCACATGCTGGCATGGGGCTGGAGTGCTCGGATTACATGGCTGAGCACACCAGTGCTATTGCCTTACACCTGATCAATTACTTATTTACATTTCCTGTCAGTCCCCTGGGGGCATCTGAGCCCCTACTCCACAGGATCTCCCGTTTAGTTCATGGGACTGTTATTCCACCAAGCAGACCTGAGAAATGTTGACTCATCTCCCTGCATTAATATCAATATCCTAGGTAGTTTGGGTTTTGTTTTGCTTTGTTTTTATACCCACTTGAGGTGAGTTCCTTCAGTTACAACAGGTCTTTTATTTACCTAGAAATGGAGTAATCGGAGAAGGGTTCATTTGGGTAATTAAAAAACATACGCAATTTGAAAGCAATTTTAATCCTTTATCTGACTTTTAACGTATCTCAGAATGGTGTTAGGATTAACTTAAATTGGACATGAGGAAAGGGAATAGAGTTCTTAAAATCTTGGCTAAATTTTTGGTGGCCTTTATCCTTGTCAAATTAGTGTTATGACAAAGGGAGTCTTTTATTAAAGCTTGTTGTTATAGGCTTAAAGAATTTATTTTATCTTGAATTATTACAACAGAGTTAATACTGGAATCACAGAGTGTATAGGGGCAACTCCAGAGCTAAAAGTGCCCAGAGAAGATCTGTGGCTCTCAGCTGGAGGTGGTCTGGTTCCAGGGGACATTTGGCTATGTGGGGGCTCACTTTATTATGATAGGAGGGTCCTGTTGGCATCCCTAAAGGCCAGGGATGCTTTGACCACTCCATTGTGCATAGGACAGCCCCAACAAACTACCGAGTCCAAAATATCAGTAGTGCCAGGGTTGAAAAACCCTAAACTGGATGATCATTTCAGAATATCTGATATCAATCTGATACTTTCTCAACAATTAAGTTACATAAAGAAAGGACCTCAAGTTAAAAAATACAGGTGAGCAGAAAATATACATATCAGCCCTTATCCCACTACCTGAATATAGCACTGTAAACATCTGATGTGTATCCTTTCAGATGTTCTGTGTGTGTGTGTGTGTGTGTGTGTGTATTTTTCACCAAACTTTTATTGAGGCCCTCCTGTGTCCACTCCAGTGACCCAGGAACTGTGCATAGCATTGAACCAAACAAAATCCCTGTCTCTGTAGTGCCCCCACAGAGAAATATTTGGGATTTTTCTATATTTAGTGGGATCATATATGTGTGCTTTAACCTGATCTCATTGTCACACAAGGTTTTTTAAAATGTTTCTCAAATTCAAAATAAAGCCAAAAGATTTTCACGACCTTGTTTTGGTGCTTTTTCCCTTAGAGATTACCTAAGCAAATTGAAGAACGTAACGAAAGACTAAAGGAAGAGATGTTAGGTAAGTATGCCTCCCTTACCTTCTCTTTACCATAAATAGCTCAGAAGCTGGGGGATGCGGCCATCCGTCCTTTTATTCATTAGAGGAGAACTCAACAGTTGGAAACAGCTTTGAGGCCCTTCTTCGGTTCAGTACCTGTATCATGGGGCACCAGCACCATGGGGCTTGTAAGTTCTTACTCAATTTTGACTCTAAAGGACCAGTGTGGTTTACAGTGCATATCAGCTTTTCAAAAACTAAACTTGCATTTTGCTTTTCTTTATTTTTTTGGTAAGTTTTCCTGCCTTCAAAATGCAAACATAATTAGCTCCCAACCCTGGGGGTGCCACCAACCTCTCTTTCAGATCATCAATTTCATAAAAACAGTTGAGTTTGTGCATTGAGGAAACAACTCCAGGCTTTAAGTTCATTAGGATGCAATCAGTACAAGCCAGTACCCTGTGAAAACCAAGGGGATTTTTGTTTTGAAAATAACATTCAGAGGCCCTTTAGTATTTGAGAAGACATGAGAGGTGAGAATTAGTAGTAAATGGGAAGAGGGGAAAAAACACTGTATGTGGAGGGTCAGGGGAAATGGTTTCATTTGACCCATGTTTTAGTTACTTCTTGGATTGGCCAAACCGTGTTTATGGTTGCGATTAGAGGGCTCTTCGTTGTGAACAGTCTGCTTGACCAACAGGAGTAAAGGTTCCTGGACAGAGACCTGCCCAGCACAGGCTGCTTATAACCTGTGTGATAGTTGTCTATTCATGACCTCCTGTATGTTTTCCTTATGAATCATCTATATCATGAATTGTAGTCACGTGGGCCAAAAGGAAAGATCACTTAAAATAAATTGAGCCTGGCCATTTATGGCCTTTAGGCATCAGTATCAGAGAATGAGACAAATTTCCCAAAAGATCACTCTGACAGAGAGTTGATTGAGGAGAAACTACTGACCTAGTAAATCCAAGTGTGGGCCCTGCTGGGTGGACTCAGACTCCAAGGAGAGCTGCTTCAGACGTGGGCAGATCTCTGGAGCCTTCCTCGGTTCTTCCAAGATTGGCTCTTTCCCTAATTTACATTTTTAATCAAATTTGACACCATGTTTGAGCCTAAAAGTTGTTTTGGAGGTACTTTTTCTTCAAAGAAGGAAGAAAAGAGCATTCCTCACCTATTCACAATGATGATTTATTTTAACAAAAAGGAAAAAGGTATTTGCATTTAGCTGAGCTGGATTTCGTGCTGAAAGAGAAGACTTGGTGAATGACCATAGTGGTCACTTAGGCACTGATCTCTGGGTCCATTTTTTTTTTAATCACCATGAAACAATAAATGGATAGATACAAACTGAATCTTACTGCCATTGTCAGTTCCAGACGGAATTAAGTTCCATCCGTCCTTGTCACTCAGTTCTCATAAGCTGATATTTCTTGTCTTGTGGTTTTAGCATTTACTTATGTTGTTCATTTCATGAACAACTTAAGTTGCTTGGTAAATAACATGTCAGTTTGTTGTTACACATCCGTAGTCTGAATGACCGGACTCCTTTATTTTATTCATGAATATACTGATAGTGAATAAAATACTGCTTCTTGGTGTCATCTAGCATAGGAGAGCCTTAAAGGGAGAAGTCAGTCTCAGCATTGTATGAGCTTACCTAGTGTTTTCCTTCCTCATTACAGATGAACTAGCTTTGATTTGTGCACTTTGAGATCCTTGGAGGCTGGTCCCTCCAGATGCGCAGAGCCATGTCACTTACTTAGAAGTCCTGTGCAGGCTTTTTGCAGTGGACTGCATGACTTTTAGTTTGTTCAGTACTCTTGATTTTCTTTTCCTTTTCTCTCTGTAACTTGACTTCCTTTTTGTTGGAAATGTACCCCCCCTCCTTGGGAAAAAAATTATAATTGAAACTATGAGTGGGTAGAACATATTTGCCCCTTTCTTCTTAGCCTGTCACTTGTAAATGTCATCCTTCGAACAGGAGTGGCCATTGGTCATAGTGCCACAGTCCTTGCCAGAGAGGATGATCGTGCTGACGTTGGATTAGAGGAAAGGGGTCAGTCACTGGAGTGTTTACTTGTTTGCCCTCTTCTCTTCTCTGGGAAGACAGCCTCCTGTTGTAGCCAGGGAACATAAGGTTTAAAAGGACTGCAGGGTATAGTCAGTGGTTTGATGAGGTGGGAAAGATGCCCTGGACAGAGCATCTAGCTTCTGTTCCACCCATTCTGGATGATCTGTCTTCCCACCTCAGCTGAGAGTCTGTCCTGACCTGGAAAACCTAGAGCTGGACATGAAACTCATTGACTCCCTCAAAGGTCAAGAGCCGTGGGCGAGGTGTTGCGCCAGTGACCCTGCCTTTCTTTCACTAGCTTCCAGCTGCTCAGCACACACGGGGGCCACGTTCATCATCCAGTCCAGCTTTCCACTTGACCATCCCCTCCTTCCACCTTCTTGGAACATGTTACCGGTCCTCTGAGTCCTGAAGTTATTACTCAGGTGTTCGCTCCTGGCCACTAGCATCCTAATGAGTGTGCATTTGTGGACTAAATTAAGAATACCACCTTGTACGATCCATGTTAAAAAGGGAGATTTGGAGCTGGAGGTAACTTGTTCATGTCATTGTAAGGGTTCTTTCGACTATTCCTCTGCATTAAGTGCTTCTGTGCAAGTGATTCAGGGTCCTAGAATCAGGTCGCTCCCTCGCCTGTCACTGTCCCTGATAGCTGCTGCAGCCATACATGTGGGTGTGGAAATCCAGGCTCCTTTCCCACATTTCTCTTCCTGCTGCACTCTGTAGTACTTACCTCAGACTGTGCACTTGCCATGCGGTGTGATCTGCCCACCAGAGAATCTCAGCCAGTTCCACGTTGCTGTTGTGCCCCTCAGTAGGGAATGCCAGTTTTGGGTTTTCAGTGCCCTCCCTCCCTTTGGGGCCTCATTTCCTGGTTGCTATTGCCATAGCCCCTCCTCTCGGGAGGATCACTCCTGCTGCTTCGATAGTTAGTTCTTGGTAAGGCTTCTTTGAGCTTCCACTTTCACCCAGGAGCTAATATGTAAGCATTTGAATTGGGTGTAAGTTTTATTTTCTGTATTCTGTGCTGTCTCTTAATTTGCCTTTTGCTCAGAAGAAATTAGGAGTCAGTTGCATGGCTTAGTTTCCTGCCTCAGAAGAGGAAGTGCAGTGTCAGGATTCACTTGTGTGCAGTCTGATTCTCCTAATAGAGGATGTATTCCATGAGGCCCAGGCCTCAGTGATCTTGAGGAGGTGAAAACAAACGGACTTGCTGCCTCTCCTGACTACGGCACAATCACCATCTCCAAAAAGAAGTGATGTATGACAAGTCAGTTGGTTTATTATAATACAGTGTTGCTTGCAGACACAGAAATTTAATATTTATCAGAACTGGATCCAGTGCCAAGCCTTGATCTCTAGTCATAAGTGTTCTTGTCTGAGCCCAAGCACTGTTGGACTCTTCTCTTTGCCATGGGATCTGGTCTGAGAGATGAGATCCTTACAGTTAAGGACATGTGTACACGTTCAGGCTGAGTGGTGGTACCAGGTTTGCTACAAGTGAAAAGAAGGGAACCTGATTGATTACTGCCCAGATAAGGGGCAGGTGAAATTTGGCAGCCAGTGGAGAGTGTGGGAGATGGGCCAGATGGCAGATGGTCCTGTCTGGGGTCCAGAGGAGCTGCTCGCGTCTCAGAGTCCAGCCTGACTGAGCAGCAGCAGGAAGCCTGTGAGCGTGTGAGCGTGTGCCGAAAGCTTGCTCTCGCTGAAGGTGCTTCTCTACCACCATCGTAAACAGTAAGGGTGAATTGTGCAGACACCACAACTTGGTTCTACCTGAATGTTGGGCTCTGTTTCCTTATGTCCTCATTGGTCCTACGCTGATCTTAGAGCGTCGTCAAATTGAACTGTAGTTGATTTACAAGGTGGCTCAGCAGAAGAAAAAAAAAACCCTGCAGTGCAGAAGAGGCAGGTTCTATCCCTGGGTTGGGAAGATCCCCTGGAGAAGGAAATGGCAACTCACTCCAGTATTCTTGCCTGGAGAATTCCACGGACAAATGGGCCTGGCAGGCTATAGTCCATGGGGTCGCAAAGAGTCGGACATGACTTGACAACTAAACCATCACCACCATTGTGTTAGTTTCACGTGTACAGCATAGTGATTCGGTATTTTTGCAGATTATACACCACTTGAAGTTTTTACAAGATAAGGGGTATAGTTCCCAGTGTATCTTTTTGCTTATCTATCTTATATATAGTAGTTTGTGTCTGTTACTTCCATACCCCTAACTTCAGAGCTTCTTTACCTGACAGGATAGACATCAGCTGTTTGTTCCATGAATAAATGGCCTCTTTCCTGTAATGTTGCACTAGCTCTTTGTCAGAACCGCTTCCAGACTCTCTTCTTTGGGTTTATTCTTCACTTTGCCCCACAGCATTATTAACACTGAAAGCTGTTCTCCAACTATCAGTGGCCTTGGTCGCACCCTCCCGCCTTCCTTTTAGTCCTATGGACTCGCTGCCCTCCCTTGCCCACCTGTCTCCATCCGTTTTTGCTTGCACTGCCTACGCCCTCTGTCTCAGACTACTGCAGTCCTGCCTGTCTTTGGTGACTGAAATGCAGATTCACATACACAGCTCTGCTAGGTCTCCCTCCTCCCTGCCCAAGCTGGGGGGGATCATCTGCTTACTGACTCTCAGAGCATTTTACATCTCAGCTCCATGTGAACTGGATTGTGTGGGCGTGTGCTTTTCCATCAGACCGAAGCTTACTTTGGTGTAAAGACAGTGTCACGTATCTTTGCATCCCCCACTGCACATACGTACTTGGTACATGTTGGTTAATTCAACTCAGGTACCTCAGGTCCTTTCTTACGTGGAGACTGTTAAATCATGTGTCTTTATTACATGTCTGGTACCTGCCAGGGATTTTATGTGCATTATCTATTCAGCAGGCAGACTTCCCATCTTCTGTTCTGCTGTTCTGGCGATAATAGTTAAGCTGCTGTGGAATGTTATGAAGGCAGAGATACGACAATAAAAGGAAAAAGTGATGCCACGTGTGTTAGGTTGAGACCTTGGAGAAGCCAAGATTGGATTAGAAATATGAGGGGTTTATTGGAGGGAACACCTGCACGGGGAAGTGAGCAGAGAGGGAACTGGATGTGACTGGGATCCCGTCAGGTCCCCGAGAGGAGCAGGGACCTAGGTCAGAGAAGTCCTGCCCTGCAGGTTAGTCCCGGGGACGCTTCAGCAAAGCCACTGGGGAGCCAACACCACCTGTCACAGGGGCCCCTGCTCTGTCCTGCAGAGCTCAGTCACTGACTGAACAGCCGTGGTACCTGCGACCTTGGCGTGGAGGCACCCTGCAACCGGAGAAGTGCGCTTTCTGGCTGCCACTCAGTGGAATCAGCCATGCTGAGGTCCCCAGCTCCGCTCTGTCTGCAGTGTGAATACTCGTGCCCTGGCTTCACTGCCATATCCAAGATATGGCAGGGGCCTCCTCACCACCTTCAGTACCTGCTCCCATCCTTCAGAGCCTCTGCCCTCCTGAAACACCTGCCTCACACCCCCACACGGGCCTGGGGGCTCCTCTGGGCTCACCCCAATCTGTGTCTGCTCGCTAGACTGTGAGCATCTCAGAAGTTACACCAGAGTAACTCATACTCTTTAGATCCCAGCGCCTCCTGTAGTGGACACCAGCTGATACACGCATTTGCCCTGGAGATTGTTGTTCTGGCCGTGGACATGGACGTGCAGTGATCCCTTCCCCCGGGTGGTGGCCCCAGGCTTGGCTGACAGTCCAGGGCCTTGGGACAGGCACCTCCTTGCTTCACTCACTCTGTGTCAGAGGAGCCAAGGATTGTACCAGCAGTGACATTTTATTGGGCTACTTTAAATGTTTTGTTCCCTCCCTATCCTCTTTCTTCGGTCCCAGGACAGACAAACTGCCAGAGTTCTGGCTGACTCCCGCTCTCCTGGGGAGGCCCTGTCTCCTGGCTTCCTAGTCACGCATCCGTCTCCTGCCCCACGCCCTGGGCCTCTCTGTGCTTCCCCCAGTGCGTGGGGACAAGGCCTGTGCACTGATTGTTCCTCCATCAGTGGCACTGAGCACGTGTTCCGGGTCTGGGAAGCCTGTCTGGAGAGTGATCAGTCTGGGTTTCTGTGAATATGGTGAGCTTTTCTGGGGGCTAAATCTCAGACTGAGTCCAAAAGTTCATTCCAGGAGTTCCCAGGAGAGGCCTTGGCATTTAAAGGCATGCATCTTTAAGTTCTTTACCTGGGATTTATTTCAAAGTGAGAGATCTCAGCAACAAAGCTGCCAACAAAGGCAACAAGGTGAGAAGGAACCTGTACCTCTGATGAGCAGGGGTTTCTTTCTTTTTTACCCTCTTCCTTCTCTCCACTGGAAGCAGACCTGCAAGAAAAATTAGAACAGTTTAGAAATGATTGAAATAGGTATTCACCCATCCTAGCCAAGATTTTCCAAAATACCCTAGTTCCAAATACTCCATCCTGTCGCCCCACAAATCCCAGTCTCCCAAATGTCCTGAAAACTCCCCAACTTTTGTATAAGCTCCATGTCCCTCTTACACAGAGAATCTTATGCTGTGTGTGTTCATTTGACTTTATGACATGAACTCACCTGGTGATTGACAAAGAAAGCCCGAGACTCGGGGAGGGAAACTAGGCTGTTGAGGTTGATGGAGCTGCGCAGGAGAACAAGATCTCCCGTTTCCCCAGAAATGATGAGTTTGGTTTGGAAGCTGAGACTTGACTTGGAAAAGCAGGAGGCTCTTGAGTTTCAACCCGGGTTCAGTAGAAATCTGCTGAGTGGAATTAGATTCAGCAAGTGGCTCTGCTGTTTCATGGAGAACAGACTTGGAGGCGCCTCGCCCCCCCCCCCCCAGGCTTGGCCTTCAGTCCCCAGAGCAGCAGCGCATCACTCAGCCCAAAGAGCCTGTCCCCTGGGGGTTCTGGCCGGCGTGGCCAAGACGCTTTGCTGTCCCAGCAGGGCCCCTTGTGCTCATCTGTGCGAGCGATGGCTCAGGTGGATGGCACTGAAATGACTGCTGTTGGTACTTTGGGGGCTGAGGGTTTCATAATTTTAAAAGCAGGGATTTCTTTAACTGCAGAGAGATACTCTATTTTGTAGTCAGATAGGAAGGCAGTTGGAATCTCCTTCTGCCGACTTCCCGTTTTTACTGGACTTTTTGCTTTTACGTTGCAGGTAAACTAAAAGATCTTGGGAACTTGGTTCTCCGGCCTTTTGGACTCTCCACAGAGAATTTCCAGATCAAACAGGATTCCTCTACTGGCTCCTACTCCATCAATTTTGTTCAAAATCCAAATAACAACAGATAACAAAGATAACAATAGCTTTTAAAGCTGGCTTGGAAATTGTGTGCTGCTTGTATTAGCAAGGGGCAAGGCCCCGCCAGTGTTTAACTTCTAAAAGCATCTGATCTCAGAGACAGGCTGTCTCGTAGAGCCCAGCACTCCCTTCTCCCCCTTGTTTTACGATCAGGGTGAAACACACTTCCTGATACAGTGAGCCTAATTTGATTTCCATTTTACGGTGGTGTCTGTGCTGCTGTTGCCCTGGTCCCGGCTGTCCTTTGTTTTGTCCAGGAGAAAGCCTGCTTATCGAGACTCACCTCCCTGAGCTCCACAAACACAAACCCAGCTGGAGTCTCCTGGGCTGAGCAAACCTGCCAGGCAGAGACTACCTGGCCATGCGTGATGGGGTCCCCGCCTGCTGTCCCCTCGCCCCAATCGCGCACAGTACCCTGCGTGGGCTCCAGCATCTCCTGGTTTCCTCTGGTAATAAATGCTTTCTGTGACAGTCTGAGCTGGGTTGTGAATTTTGTCCCCAAAATGACAGCTAGAGCAGAAGGCATCCTGGCTGTCGGAGGCGGTGTTGATTTTGAGCAGTGTTACTGGAGTCTAGTCCTCCCAGAGCCTTAGCTGCCACCTTGAAGACGATCTGGAGGAGCTGAGCGTCCACCACATACTAAGATTCAGAAACCCCATCTCACAAGCTGTCTCGGGCCTCTCCAGGTTTGTGCAGATGCTTATGAAATCAGTGTTTTTGACCTAGTACCAGTCTTAGTGATTTCAACTTAAAATAACTTCATTTAGGAATGCTGGTATGTGAATCCTAGAAAAGATTCCATGAACCCATAAGTTTCAAAGGTAGTTTTTTTCTAATCCTCAGTGCTGGTGAAAAGCTTTGATTGTTACAGTTTAAGTGTTACAGGCAGTGACATTCAGGTTTCATGTCAGAAATGAAGTACACGTATAATTCTGTAAGTGACACGCAGTAGGCATGCTCTCAGTGTTAAGAATTGTGCTGTTCTTTTGATTGGTTCCTCAAAGCCTCATAGCGTGTGTTGTTAGGCAGTGGAATGATCTGCTGTATCCACACTCTGGTTTGCTAAGCCTGTCTCCCAGGTTTTTTTGGCAGGGGCAGCATGTGAAATCTTAGTTCCCCAACCAGGGATTGAACCCACGTCCCCTGCAGTGGAAGCACAGGACCCCCAAGGGAAGTCCTCTTTCCTAGATGGAAATGAAATTCTTCATGCAGTTTATAAGGGGGAAGGGGAGAAGGAAAAAAAATGTGGTTAATTTTACTTTGCTGTCTTTATGATAAATCTGGCATCTAATTTTTCCCAGAAGGTGTGTGAGAAATCCCACAAGTAGCACAGAAACCTTGGCTGAAAGCTGCATGGTCCAGCCAGCAGTGGTCCATGCTCCCTGTGCAACAGTGCCCTGCTGGCCCAGCACTCCACCGACCTTTTGATTTCAGCACTACTCCACGCTCAGAGCAATGTAAGGAGGGGACTTCCCTGGCAGTCCTGTGGTTGAGACCCCACACTTCCACTGCAGGAGGCATGGGTTCAGTCCCTGGGCAAGGGACTAAGATCCCTCGTGCCACACTGTGCTGCCAAAAAAATAAAGCAAAAAAAATTTAAAGAGCACTTTGATTTATGTGGACTAATCTTTTGATATTTATCAGTATTTATATAGAAATTAAAATAGAAATTTAAAAAATATTCCTTTAAAATAACAAAATTTATTTTTTGTTAATAAGTTATTTCATAACCACTATGAAAAGTTTTGACCTTGTGGACACCTGAAAGGGTCCCAGGAACCCTTGGGGAGACCTGGACCACCTTGAAAGTCATTTTGTCAGATTATGGTGGCCTGTATTTACCTCATGTTATAAGATGTATGATTTAAAAGTTTGTGATGCTTTTGTCACCCCACAAAAAAGGTATACCAGCATAGACTTCTAAGGTAATCCATGCTGTGACATTTATTTTTATGCCAGTGACATTGCAGTGGATCACAAAAATTTTGGATCTCCTAGAATTTCCTTGAAGACTCAAACACATTTTTAAAAGTATTACTTATTCCTTATCTGCCTCCATGAATAGACCGTGAGCTTCTGGAAGGTAAGGGCCATATTTATCTTTTTAGTAGCACCTACTGCTTTACTCAAACTGTTGTTAAAGCATGTTCCACAAGAAGTGGTCTCAGTGTGAACAATCATTCTATCCAAACGTCTCTAGATTCTGTGGCCTTTCTTTCTTTATTTAGTACCTATGTTGGTTGGTTGGTTGGTTTTTGAAGCTTAAAAAGACGTTTGTAAAGAGTCCCTTAAAGCCAGTCAAGCCCGTGTTGTGCAGCCACATAGAATATCCTCAGACGGTGATCATTCACCCTGGCCTGTAAGCATAATGCCTCCTGATGTTTATATTTTCATTTCTGCATCTTGGATATTTACAAGGATTTGTCTTGAGACTTTGAGAAATCCCCAGCTTGTCCTCTGGTTTCATGCTCCCCTCCATCTTCCAGATCACCTTGTGTTCTCTATTTGTGTGTCCACACTGTCTTAGCCACCTCCTGGTTCTCACGTGAGCAGCTGTTTCATTCATGGGAGCCTCTGCAGTAGGCTTACCCAGGCTTGGCTCTGTTACAGTCACACTTGGGCGGTAGTTTTTCTGTGCAGAGTGTACTGTGGATTTAGTTCATTTTGCACACATCATGGATCTGAAGTATGGTTAAATCCTATTCTTAAAATACGGCCTTTTTCTAAGAACTCCTTTTCTACGTTTCCCTTCCATCACAATCACTGCAGCTGGTTTTTTTTCCCTATCCTTTTGCTCCTTGTCTGACCCACTGCCCAGATAACATAACTTAATCAAGTTATCGTGCTTACTGGACTAGAGAATGTTACCGCATGCCGAGATGCTGAGACAGGGAGTGGCCGAGCCTGCTAGGTTATGACATGAACATTGCAGCACTGGGCCTGTGTTTGAGCTGCAGTAAGATGACAAGACCTCACACACTGACCTCCAGAGTTTCTCAAGTAGAGTCAAAGGTGTGAGTGTTTGTTTAGTCCTACAGCACTTTGTGTAGTTGAAGATCAAGAGCTGCTTGAGGAGGTGTGGCTGCGCCTGGTAGTTATTTCTGGTGCTCCTCGATCTCTGTGCTGGTGTCTGAGCCTGTGGTTGAGTTTCTCAAGCTGTCAATCCAGACTGCTTTAGGAAGACAGGCACAGGGACTTTATGGAGGCGTGTTACTCTCAGGTTGGACTGGAGTGGAATGGGGAGCTGGCAGTGGCTGTTAAATCTAAGCCCGATTAGAAGGTGTATTTGGAAGGTTATCTGTTCCCAAGAGCTAATGAGCAGACCTGCAAATTGCCTTACAACCGGTTTAGCAAAACTTGGAATGTCAAAGGGGAAGGCTATGATAGGAGGCCAAGGAGGATGGAAAGAAGTTAATGGCGGCTTTAATCTTGAGAAGGATCTTTAAAGGACAGGACCCAGTAACCTTCCAAGACCAGAGTGTAAATCTGACACCACACTGGACAGAAGCCATCAACAACTGAAACGCATTTCCTCGTCAGCTCTGCGTGCGCTCCCCTGTGGAAAAGGAAGGCCCAGGGCTACCAGAGCTCAGTCTTGCTGAGCCTGCAGCCCAGAGGTCACTGCCAGCCCACAGTCCTGTCCATGTTGCTCTCTGATCACTTTCGACCCTGCCTTACTTCTTAAGGCACTGAAATCTTCCTCTAAGCCTCCTATGGGTGTATCCTGTGTACTGGATAACACATTCCCACAGCCTAGGAAAAATCTCCTGGAAGCAGTTTCAGTGAGATGTTCCTCATCCTTTGCAGCCTGCCCCTCTCTGCACTTCAGTAGTAAGCAACTTAGTCCTTCTATCATCTGGATTTCCTTTAGAAAAGGAAGCATTGATATGTGAACATTCCACCAGAAGTGGCTGGAAATTCTCTTTCTTCAGGGAAGATACACAGCTAATGCAGAGAATGGCGGTTTCCAGTTACTATCTGTTGTCTGGAGAGCAGCCTTGAGCTCACACTAGACTGAGTCCATTAGTACTCCTGAAAATGAGAAATGGGTTACTCGACAAGCCAGCCCATAGAGCATCAGAGTGACTGCTTACGAACTTCCAAAGGGCAATCAAGGAAACTAATGAGAAGGTTAGTTTATGAAAACTAGTGAGGATGTTTTCATATTTCAGAGTATCAAAAATTTCGGTCTTCCTGTGAGTAATTTTTTAAGGTAAGGATGGGTACATGGGGTTCATTTCTTATACTAGTCTGCCTTTACAGATGTTTGAAATATTCTAAGATTAAAAAAATACTTCATTTTCTAATTTCTCAACCCTCTGAGGGCTTCAAGCTAGGAATAAGCTCTGAGAATTTCTATTGGCCAGACTGCAACTCCCTACAGCTTCCTTTCACATTCCCGCCTTAGCTAAAGCACGGCAAAGCCTGTCACGCCACTGCCAGGGAAACCCACAGCTAATAGTATGTGGTTGAGATTGAGGCCCAGCTGCTAGTTCTACCTTGCTTAAAAAAAAAAAAAGAAAAATACAGCCTACCCAGATGGCAACCCCAAATCAAGCACTGGGGCTTCTCCAACATCAGGCATCATGACAGATGTGAAGGGAATCAACCCAGATGCTCTTCAGGAAGCTTTTAGTTCCAGGTGTGAGGAGCCAGATCTGCAGTGGAACCTCCTAGTACCAGGTGCAGTGCTGTGTCAGCGGAGGTCCGCATCTGACACCCCACCCCATCACACCAGGCACACAGTGCCCTCCAAGTCAGAAATCAGCAAGCGTGAACTAAAGACGAGGAGGAGGCCAGGGTTGGGAAGCGAGGGAACAGTGTGAGATGAGAAAGTGTTTACATTTCAAAGGATGGAGGCGTTGGAGGACTCTTTGGTACTTGGTCTCAAGGACGCAGGACTGTTGTTGAGGGATAGTCTGGCTGCCCAGAATAGATATGCTATCATCTGCAGTGCTACCTTAGGGAGTTAGGTGGGAGACAAAGTCTTATTTCCAAGAGCTGTGTGACTGACTGGATTCTCAGTGGGCTCCAGAGGCCAGGGGGCAGCTTTTCCAGCCGCTCCCTTTCTACTGGCATGAAAGCAGCTGTGTGGAAGCACATTCTTTAAAGTCGCTTTGTGTCTCACCAAAGCCCCTGGCCATGCTTTCCTAGGGCAGGGACACGTCAGATTCCTTTTTACCTCAGGGCACTGCCCATTGCTGAATCCATTTGCCTCCATTAGATTACAGGTGTAGGCTGTCTGCTCGGGATCCACAGGCACTGGGCACAGGCAGAATTCAGAAACGTAAGATTATTCCGAGTGAACTATTCTATAGAGTTCCCTGATGTCACCTGTGTCTTTGGCCTTGGCTGAATAGGAACTCAAGCTAGTTGAGTGAGACACCTATTTTCCATACCTCATCACCTCATCTTGGCCAGTGTGGCCACTAAGTGATTCTTCTGTCAATAAGGTAACTGATAGAACAAAGATTAAAATCCATGTCTTTACTGAGTAAAGCAGGTTATTCAGATAGAAGCATCATCCTAACATCATCCACTCACTTTCCCTCCTATATGTGAGGTTGCTTCTAAAACCGTGCTGCACAATGCAATGAAGGGCTAATCCTAGAAGTATTAACCATTTAGGACAATGACCTAGCCACTAGTTTGGCCAGCTCTTTCTTCCTCTGGCACGGAATGCCTGAGTTGTATTCTTTCATCCCAAGGTCATCACCCTCTTGATATCAAAGCAAAGGGATTGTTAGGCGATGAAACTTTTTTGTGAATAAGCCAAGGTTTGGCAGGGTGCTGTTCACCAGAGAAAAGTATGCTTAAGAAACACCTACAGTATACTCTCTTCAAAGCACTAAGGGAAGAATCATTACTTGAAAGAGTAGAAATGAGCTGTCACGTATAAAAGCAAGAAAACGGCTTCCTTTTATGTGCAGTGACATGCCAGCATTCCCAGGGAGACACTCCAGTGGCTTCCTGCTTACACTCATTTAGGTAAACTGAAATGGGAGAATGTTTGCGGTTCAAGACTCTGTGTATATACTCTGGAATAACAGGCAGCCTTCTAAAGGATTGCTTTACTTAAATGAAAGAAAAAAAAAAAATTACCTGACTGTAGTTCCTGGATCAACCTTAAAAAATCTCAGCTGTCTGGCAGGTGTCCAGAGGCTAATTTTTCCTAACAACTGAGTGTTCCTGGTCAAACACTTGACCTCAGACTGGAGGTACTCTGCTTTTAAAGAAGCAACCATTTATCCATAAGAGTAGAACTACTTGAAATTAAGGCAAACCCAACAGTAGATATTGGCTCTGAATGGTAGATTATTTGTTTCAATCAGAAAACAGTAATGTTTGTGCACAAGTTCCTTATTAAGCTAGTTTCCCTTCCTCTATCCTTGCTCATAAAGACATCCCATAAAATCTCCCAGTGATTAAAACTATAGGTTCTCCTAAGGAAGCAGTGCTACTTAAAAACAGCTTCCTAGAGAATAAGTGGTTGAATCTTAGGTTTTAAAGATTATTTTTAAACTTCTAAGTTGTAAACAAATAGTTTTTAAATAACTAAATTTTAAAAAAATCAAGACTTTATTGAATATATGTTACACAACATTCTTTAACATTTAGGTCTCAGCATAGTTTAGATGAGAAACAATTGTCATTCAAGTCTACAAAATGAAATAGGCTTGTGAAGATTTGAAATACAGATGAAGGTAGCATGAAGCAAAGCTTAAATATTAAGCAACTAAAGAAGGTGAAATAGCAAACATGGTATGTCTAGATTTTAAATACCACCAAGTTTCATTTTTTAAAAAATGAAAGTCTGGTTTATAACAAACACCACTGAGAATTGTCATAAAAAATATTTAGATACTTAAAACCTGATCTCTCCCGGTTCTTTTTGCCTTTATGTTACTTCCTCGTCATTTCCATCACTCTGCAATTAGAAGTTTTGATTATGCACCATCTGCTATGATCTGGGAGTTACCAGGTTCTTGGAGTGAGCCTGAAGTGGTACTGCTGGGTTACGGATCTGAAAGAACAAGAGGGACCCCAGCCTGAGCTCTGGGCCAGAGCAGGGCACCGCTTGTGTTTAGAGCTCCCTGCTGCTGCAGTTCCTGAGCTGATTCTTTCAGACTTGATCAAATGTACAGTGACTTCATGATAAAAAATTTTCCATAAAGACAACCTTAGAATGGAATCAAGACTTTTAGTTACAGCGTAATTAGGGTTGGCATTAAACTTGCTAGAAGCAAGACTGCCTACCTTTTCTAGAGTTGTAAAACAGATCCTAGCTGGTATATTCAGTGTTTTAAAACTTACCCAGAACTTTGTGTTAATCCTGAGTGTGGGGTTAATAAGTAATTCCAAACACATATAGTAAGATTATGCAAAGTTTGAGCACTGAAGCCAAATGCTCAGTTATCATTTACGTTGCTTTAAATGAATTCTTTATTTTTATTTTTGGCATTTTTTTCCTTTTGTATTAAGTAATCACTATGGATTATCTTTCTGGTTTAAAAAATATATCAGTATTGCCACTAAAAAACTTCAGGTATATTATTAAAAGTACGGCACCATCAAATATAAAATGCCTTAAAAATGTAGTACTAACAAGTTCATCTGGTTTTCTCAATGTTTTCTCCATTCATTAAAAAAGAAAAAGTAAGGTTTTTTATAGTGTGTAATTTTCATAGCTAAAACATGGTCTCTGTGAATAAGAATTCATACTTTATGCATGAAAACTTCACCGTCTTTATGGTTCCTGCTGCTTGTTCCCCAGGATCAAGTCCCATCAGACACTCTGAGGAATTCTTGCACTTAGAAAGAGGGGCTGTCTGTGGAGAGAGGTCAGTATCAAAATTCAGATATTATCACCTTTTGTGAACTCGATAAAATCAGTAAGGACAGGGAGAATAAAGCCTTTCCAGCTCAGCAGGATTAAGAACTAGCTCCTAGAGTATGTTTTCACTCCAAGCTTGACACTAGCCTATCCACTTGGAGTCAGAATTTGAAAGGTAAGAATGTAGTTATGAAAATGTGCAGAAAATATTAAATACTAGTGGCAAATAAATACATCTTAATATGTTCTAACAAGCAAATGTATATTTAAGATAATATAGTCCTGCTTTATTAAAGAAAAGATCCAAATTTTCTTGGTGGGGTATAGGGACACTTTACCATCCTTTTAGTAGGATGTTAGATAATCTTTTCTGAGCTGATTAACAGTAAACCTTGGAGAAAGCAGTTTTACTATGAAAAATAATTCAGCATTTCTGTCATCATCCGTGCCTTTTAGGCGTGTCCAAACTGTAGTGAGAAGAACTTCACGTTCAAAAGAAGGTACTGTCAGTGATTCTTCACACATAGAATTCAAGAGTTCTTGCGTATTTCACATCACTTTCCTCATCTCATGCATAATTTATTGCAATAGTTTTTTTTTTTAATAAAATACTCCCCTAATACCTTTTCTTCGGTTTAATATAGCACAATTTGCAAGTGCCTCTTTATAGACTGTTGGTTTTAACCACTGCCTGAACATTTACTTCTTAGTGCAGCTTTAAAAATCTGAGTCTCCAATTTCATTCAGTCCTGATGCTCTGGTGTTCTGTCATTGTGGTACAGGTCCATGAAACCAGCAGCCTGCTAATGTCTTTGTGCTGAAATATAGTAAAGAAAAGGAAGAAAATGTAGTTAAGCACAAGTAATTATGATAAAAAATGATGTCCTTGTTTTTTTAAGCCCTATATAGATTGTGGGATCACACCTGATTTTTTACTTAAAATCAATTAAATTTGACCAGTGTGCATTTTTTTGAGAAAACAACTTACTGCCACTGTAAACCAGCAGAAGCATTCCTATTCTTTCTAAAGTATATGTGGCCAAATTCCAACACAAATAAAATGGTTGTCTCCTTCACATAGTCGATCTGCACTTGAGTGTATTTTTCAACACTTTGTGAATGTTTGCCTAATAAAAGGGGGATTTTAGTTTGTTCTTTATGCTGCCAGTTCACAAGCAACAATATAAAAGTTTGCAAGTCAGCTTTGCCGCTGTGGACCATGAAACACCAGCAGTCTTCCTCTAGCACAGGCTACCTACAGGATTAAGAAGCAAACTTATATACAAAACCAGGTAAAAACTGCTGCAGATGACACTGTCTACACACATCTAAGAGCGAAACAGAGAGAGAGAGGGGTGGGGGATGCCTCCCCAGGGTAGACACACAGCGCATCCAAAGGCATCGGCAGTACTCTTTTGCAGCTAGCAGACAACTGGTTCCGTTGACCACAGTGTTCTTGTTACACCAGCAGAGCCACTCTATGCTGTACCTCCCAGAAAGCCCGACTCTGAACAGAATATTTATGTAGGACGAGGCTTATCAAAATCACTGCTAAGGAGCATGACCAGAAGGCCCAACGTTACAACCTCGCTCTGATCCCAAGAAGTGGTACAATCCCACTGAAACCCTCTACAGTTGCCTTTCCAACCTGGAAGCCTAAGTACCAGTAAGGGTTTGAGTTCCAAAAGAGGTGATCTGTGGAAAGAATGATGACTTTTTGTCAAATGTATTTTTAAACCAAAGATATGGTATCTTCAGTGGATTAATAGACAAAGCAAAAAGGGAAAACCATCCCCATCCTTCCCAGTATTTGACTTCCAAACATTTCAGAGTAGGTGTAGTTTCATTTTTTGATAGCACTCGTGATCTTATGTAAACTTTGCAGTGCTGCCATGCTTCATTCACTTACTGGATCAAGGCTTATAAATTTCACAGGGCATTCTATCACATTTCTTCTCAAGCAATAGAAAGTTACTTCTAGCCATAAATACTGCACACATCAAAACAACAGTAGTCCATGCTTACTAAAGCAATGGAATCATTAACATGATTTTAAAATTCGACATTGAGCTAAGAAAAGTTTTTCTTTTCTAAGACTATTAACACTAATATGATAATACTAATAAATTTAGACTCATGGAAATTTGGAAGTAAATATCCCTATTTTATAAACTGAAAGAGAAAAAAAGGTAAAGAGCCAATTCTATATACAATTCTATTTCTATTTATGACTCTCCCAATATTTGGCTTCAACTTTAGGCCTATTCAAGTTGGCAGGAAAGCCAAGTCTCGAAGCTTACTACTCCTCCTATGGGAGATGAAGAAAACTGAAAATGCTATTCCCTCAAGGGGTCACCACTACCTAAGACTCCTATATAATAGAGTCCAAAACATCCCAGCCACAATGTCTGATCCAAAATGTGTCATTCTGACCTGGTTTGCAAATTTCAGCTCATACACAACAATACAGTCCAATTACAGCTGTTCACTAGCTTCAAACAGCAGAGTTAACTAGCATTAATTCAAGGAAGCAAAAAAAAAAAAAAATCCTAAATTCAAAAGCAGCATGACGACAACAATCCCTAAGCCCTTCCTGCCATACAAAAGTCCTATAGAAGCTTTTGGTGCATTATCCAAGGAGGTTTTACTAAATGAGAAGAAATAGATTACAGCTGTACTTCAGCATTATCTTTTTGCCACCGTCTTGAATTTTGACTTGCCTTATGTAAATGACAATGGTTTTGAGGTTGATTTAATTCACCTGTGTATGTTCATATACAGATATATATTCTTATATATTAAGTAATGACTAAATAGTTAAAGTAATGAATATAAAAGAGACAAAAGACTGAGAAAAGACAAGTCCACTAGTTGACTTTCTGTGGAGCCTCAGTCGCTACCTGACATAAATTCTGCAAGTGGACACCCAGCTTCTCCCACCCTAGGAGATAACTCCTCTCCGTTCATGAAGGGCTCCGGAGGCGGCTCTTTTTAACACAACAAGTAATACTGACCGAAAGCTATTTTCACTCACAAAAACTATCACCAAATATGAGGTACACGCAGCTACCAAGGTCAATGAAAACAAAGGAAAAAGAGCCAGTGCATTCTTGTACATCTAGCCTAATCTACTTAGGGATGGTAAGGGATGACATGATGCCCTCTTCACTCTGTGGCAGGGCTTAACACAGACAGACCTGCCCGTTTCACTGTTAACTTCAATGCTCCCAGTCTGAATCCACAGTGGTCTGTCAGACACTGTAAGGGAGCAGCAGGACTCGTCACTGTCTGATGTAATAGCTGCCATTTGTTGAGACCTATGGTAGAAAAAACCAAGTTAACAAAAATAGAGCATTTGAGTTCTTTTTCATCCATTTACCAAAAAAAATAAAAATAGACTAAAATTCAGTTGAATTTTCATAATGAATTTATTCTAGATAGCTTGCTGGCTTCACACAATGGGAAGCGCTGGTAGACTTGAGGTGTGTACACACCAGTCTTGGCCAGGAGAGGGCACTCTCCAGCCCAAGTCAGTTGAGCCACAAAATGCCTTAAGGCTCATGAAAATGTTGCCCGCCAAAGCTAACTCACGGTTTAATTCTCCTGACAAAAATTTTGTACTAGCCTAGTGGTGAAACAGTCCTGATTGGTCCTGATCGTCTCATTATTCAACAAGGGCCAAAGCTGTCATCCCTACCTGTATCATATCATTAACGAGCTCAGAGACTCCGCTTTGAAGAATCGCCAAAACTGCCTGAATCCCTTTCTCTGTAACGCCAGTGGCACCTCTGCGTACTATTCAACAGCTGAACTTACTGTGAGGTCAAACCTGCCTGAAATAGGTTTGACAAGGTAAGCTTTCTCTGAGGCTTTAAGAGAGACCAAACACTAAGCAACGGGTTACTGTTAAGCCTTATTTTTTTTAACCTATTTGCTTGTTTCCTTTTTTCCCTACTTTAAGTACAGTGTAAGAAACAACTCATGTATCATGTCAGTGTAGGCAACTCTGGGATCACTGATTTAGATAATGTCCAGTCCCTATAATATTTTTAAGTTCTAAATCAGAAATAGTAGCTAATCAAAACCTTAAAAAAGGCTTTTCTGATACTATAAAAGAAGAAACTTTACACGCCTGATCTATCAACATGCTTACTTACTGAATTTTAACTCGAGAACAGATTTCTTAAATGAGGTTCAATAATGAGGTTATTTACGGTTTTGTTTATGGGGAAACAAATATACTATTAGCTGTAACCCAACAGCAGTCACACAAGTAGAAATATGAATGCACAAAGAATTATCTTTTGAACCTCTCCCTCCATGGGTAAGACTTAGGTTTCAACAATCATTCTAAAGAATCTCCTTTTCACTTCTAGGCAGGAGGAGGGTCAAAAAGCTGCATCAAAGAATAATCTTACCCTATGCATTAACCCCACCAGTGCCCAGAACTGCTGTGTAAAATATTAACATGCAAGACCCCAGTCCACAGAGCTTGGCCTGTGAGTCTTTTGTGCTAATGCTCAGTTTCCCCTCAGTGCTTTTAGGGTCTCAAGGTTTTTCTTTAGAATTGACCACACAGGATCCATTAGGAAGAACCAGAAAACCCTGACAGTGAGGTAGTAAATAGAAGGAGAACCTCATGAAAGGCAGGAATCTCATTGGAAATTACTTATTTTTGTCCTTTTTAAGAAGAAAAGCTTACATGCAACGATGGCAACTACTCCCTGGGATGCAAGCAAAGACATAAAGGGGCACACCAGAACAGGATAAGAATTTTCCTTTTTTTAGAGCACATGAAGGGATGAAGTAGAAGAGGTCACACTCTTAGAGCAAAGCCCAGAATTAAAAACTAAAGAACTAAAATGACATCCATCCTGCTGCCTCTCTTAATACAGTGTAGCATGATGCAACATGAACCACCAGGAAAAGCATTTTACAATAGACATTCTGGTTTCTCAGCCTCAATGCTGTTTTTCTAACCAGTTCTTTTTTAGGGTTTTAGACAAACTGCATAGTTCTTCCCTGCATTCCAGGACTCACACCAAGATGTGCCACTCCCAGCTGGACTCCCTGCTAAAAACTAAATGGTGAGGGGAAATCACAGGTTGGTAAACAACAGCACCTCAAAAATGAGCCGCGGGTAGAAATGACTACCCTCTGGAAAATACAACCACAACACACACAGATCAAGGCCTTGGAATGTGAGGTATTTCCCTGCTAGAAATGGGAAACAATCTCCTACTCAGTCATACCAGTGGCACTAAAAACGAATGTTCAAATGTCCACTTTTTCACTAATTGGCAAAATTAAAATAATAAACACTGTGGTTCCAGGAAAACAAGAAAACCAAAAAATGCTCATTTATGGTACTTAAAAGCTGACAAGTATACCTCTGTGGTTCTAATGCCTTTGGAAAGTCTTCCTAAGAGGACCTCTGCCCCACTGAGCCCTGCCAGCTCAGACACTGCTCATGCCTTTGAAGGCCTGAGATGGTGACTGGTAACTAGTACACAAGTGTCTGAAGCTCATTCAAGAGCTGCAATGTTCATGGACTTCTCACTATAACCTCCATGACCTCCAACCCAGTTGCTCTCCACAGGTGACTATTCAGACTACTCAGATCATTCCACTTTTAGGTATCTGATCATACTATGATTAATGGGATTTTCAGATAAGAAAATGGCAACCCACTCCAGTACTCTTGCCTGGAAAATTCCACAGATGGAGGAGCCTGGTGGGCTACAGTCCATGGGGTCGCAAAGAATCGGACACGACTGAGCGACTTCACTTTCAGACAAGAAAATTTAACATTTTTTTAAAAAAGTTTATACTGCATGTGTGTTACAGAAAGATACTATCCAGAGCTACCAGGATGAAATTTCTATGCCACATACAGAAAGTGGTAGTTACAACAGCAAGTATTTATGTTAGGTCTTATGGTCAGGCACTTTATTGCATTGAACATTTAAATTCTCACAATTACCTTTTGAAGAGGTACTATTTTTCTCCCCATTTCACAGATCATGACACTGAAGTAACCTGCCTAGGATCACACAGCTTGGAAGTGGCAGATCCAAGTCAGGCTTTGCCTAGGAGTCTAGCTCAAGAGCCTGTACTTTCCACCATGTGCCTGAAAAGTGAAAAAGAACGATCCTTTGCTCAATTAGAAGACTGATACCAAGCACTATTAGCTCAAAATGTTAACAAACACTCCAGCTCACCTGCATCTGGCAAGTTATATTCTCATAAGTATCCATTTCTATCATTCACACTCAACAGGATGATCCTCTCACATCTTCAAAAAAAAAAAAAAGGAAGTCTCCCCAGGCAATGGCGGGGGGCGGGGAACCTATTATAAATAGTGAAGTACCTGGGGGAATAGGGGTGGGGGTGGCGGGGAGAAGATGGGGATGTACTCCTTCCAAGCTTTTTCAGTAGCTTTTGTGCTCACTTCGGGAGTACATTTATCAAGATTTTTCCGTAGCTTTTAAGTGAATCTTTGTGCTGCAGACAACTAAGTGAGGGATACCAAGGATTACAAAATTATCTTAAATATTTAAACAACAAAAGGCCCTTGCTAAAACTTGATGTGCATTATAATTACAAGTTTAGTTTACATGAAAAAAATTAATACAGCCATAACACTTTGGCTATGTAACTAGAGGTACCTAGTTTTACTTCTAGATAGCTGCACTGGATAGAAAAAAATCATAAGGAGGTTTAAATTACGGTTCTGGCAATAAAAGCGCTCTAAGATTTCTAAGTCAATAAAAGGAAGTTAACTGTCACATTCTTAAGGAAAATTCCATCCTTAAATAATGGCTGTGTTTTCAACTTATTTTTTAATGAGATCTTACAAATATCAAAAACTTAAAAGAATATTTATGTTTAAGCTTAAAAACAAGTAATTTTAGAACTGGCCAGTTTTCAATATCAAAGTTTTATGAAATTGTTTCACAAACCAAAATGTCTAAAACAAAAGGCCCACAAGGTAGACTACATCTACTACAGCCATCTAATTTATTCAGTGAACAGTGAGAATTTGACTCAAACTCACTGTTTTGATAAATCCTGGAGACTTCTGAGTCTGGTTTCTTCATTTCCTTTACGCATCCCCACAACCAGTCTTTAATTTATGCTAGCATGACATAGGATCGCATAAGAAAAAATTCAAGTTTGGCAATTAGTTTTTTCAGAGATTAATTAGATGCATTAAAACCTGACTCTATCCAAGATGGACTTTAAGACAGGATATAAAAATTCATTATTTCCTACCAGAGTGTGGCAAACAAGATGATCTTAGAATTCCAAACAGAATTATCTACATATGTCAAGGAATATCTGTTTTTTCATTAGTAGTACTGACATAAAAAGTGGAAAAACAGTACCCATATTATGAAAATATGGTAACGAGTGTGATGGCATGTAAACAAAGTTTTGGAAACTAATTAATTCCATTACTAAAATCATTTAAATGATTTTCATATTCACAAAATTGTTTGTCATTAGGAAGTGATGGTTTAAACCCAAAACCTACTGTGATAAATACAGTCATACTAATTGCTTAAAAATTTTACCAAGAGGTAGTTACAGTTCTTAAAAATGGGCACTACTAGCACAGTGCAGGACCGTAGGCTGCTTAGGAAGGAATGCTGGAAACCAGGCTGCCAGAACAATACCATCCAAACTTACAAGACGTCTACCCAAACCCAAATTACAGGTGGATGGTAGTGACGACTGCTCAACAATGTGGGTGCACGTAATGCCACAGAACTGGTTAAAATGGTAAACTGAGTTAGGTATATTTAATGAGTTTTTAAATACCAAAAAAATAAAATCCCAGCAAATTACAGTGCTCTATTAATATAAGAGAAGAAAGGAGTTCCACCTAAAGTCACAAAAAGTCAACAGGAAAAAGGCCCTGTTTGAGTTTATAAAGGTTAAGTCTCTTACTTGAGTAAACAAAGAGCTGAGCTGTTTCTCTTCTCATCTCAGCATCAACTCTCCATGGTAAAAACACCAAGACATCCTGGAAAACTAAAAATACACAGATCATCTATATCCCTATGACTTTAACTGCTAAAGCTCTCATCTTTTAACATTCCTGTTCACCCTTTGTTGAAATAAGGTATACAGTAAACATACACAAGCAAATAGAGTATGAAGAGCCTAGTAACTAAGTCACAACGAGGTAAAAGTAATTGAGACAGCTTAGCTGTTTTATTTCTCCTGACAACTGGCATGGCACCAGCCTCCTGTTCTATTTCTGCATTCCCTCTATCAGGCACTTTAATTGTTTTAATATCAACCATACTAGTACAGTCCCAAAGAAAAAAAAGTAAATTTGTCCCAACTTACAAATAGGGTCTTCAAAATTCTCTGGCAAATCCCCTACTGGAGACCACCACTGGATACAAATCAGAACACTGTCCTGACTTTACATATTACCAACTTTTCTAGACATTTGCCAGTCTCTTCTCTGCTGAGTAGTAACAAATGTGAACCAGTACAGCACAAAGTATAGAGAAATTCACAACTTAGAAGGGAAAATCTAATTTTAGACCCAAATTATTGGTTTCTTAAGGTATTCCAGTTCCCAACTCAGTTACTCTGTATAAAAAGGATGTATGTGTATATCAAGGAATGTAAATGTGTTCTTCAGCATAACCACTAGTAAGTACCACCGGCTCAAATAGGGGTGCAACTCAGTATTTTCACATTAGATATTCAGACAATGTATATATTCATTCAGTTGATTTTAAGTTCCATATTCCTTTGCCTGCAGTCCACCCTCATATCTATATTCCTACTAGACAGGAACTATATACTTTACTATATACATTACTATATACTTTACTCATAATACCCAAGTAGGAACACTGTCAAGTCCTGCAAATGGGCTTCAGACAAGTCAATTCTGCTTTCTCTGTTTCACTGATATCTTAGATCTCTGGTTCCACATCTAGAAAGAGCTTCCAAATTTAAACCAGACCCTTTCTGGTTTATAAATTCTAGAAAACTAAAACACACTCTGATGCTTTACATTTCTGAAGATTTCTAGAAACACATCTTTAGCCTTCACAGCTTTTACTTCGCTTAGTTTTCACCCTTGCTAATCTTGTTCTAACCACTCTTCTTCGACCACTAGAGACGTGGCCTAAGCCTAGTATTCTCTCTGCACAGGGGAAAATACCAACTTGGTTGTCTGCATAGAAAAGAGTTGCTCCCCTGGTGGTTCAGACAGTAAAGAAACCACCTGCAACGCGGGGGAGACCTGGGTTCGATCCCTGGGTTGGAAAGATCCCCTGAAGGAGGGCACGGCAACCCACTCCAGTATTCTTGCCTGGGAAATCCCATGGACAGAGAGGAGCCTGGAAGGCTACAGTCCATGGGGTCACAAAGAGTCAGACACGACTGAGCGACTAAGCACAACACAAAAAGATAAGTGTCTCCTTTTTTGTCATTAAAAAGAAACTTAAAGAGAAAAATGACTACAATTACCCAATTCAATTCTATCTCCATCTACAGTAGACCCTGGACAAATATATCTTAGCTGCTTAAAAAATGTTTGAATAAAACACTGTTTAGTATGCAGCTATTGGATTAGTGTTTAGAACATACAACTTAAAGATTACAGAATTTCTTCCAAACTAGTTTCCTTACTGAAAATTTAGATGAAATATGCCAGACTGCAGGTTTAAAACTGAGGGCTTACTTGGCATGATTAGAGATCATGCACAATTGTGATTACGCTTCAACTTTTTCCTCAAAGGTATGGATTGTATCAAATTTTTACTTTTATATTCAACAATCATGATTTTTTCTTTTCCCCATGGCTTCTGAAACAAAGTTTATCCCACAAGAGCACACTTGCCCAGGCACTTGGCTACATTAGCAGTATCCACTGTCAAAAACATTTGTTAGGATAAAACTCACCTGGATCATTTCACAAGACGTTGGAATGACATAACTTAGGTGACTCTGCCTAGCTTAAAACTTCCTAAACCTTAGATTTGAAACTTTCAAAAAATAACTGAATGAAAAAATTCACTAATCTGAAACAAATACTCTGAAAACCTTTAAGATACTTCCTTAAAACCCCTCAATCACACTGAACTTCTTTCAGCCTATTATAATCAAAGAATTTTAAAAAAAATTGTTATTTCTGTTTGCAGGAAAGAATATGTTCTATTCAAGTGAAACATCTTTTTTAAATTGTGTGTTTATTATAATCAAAAAGCATTGACTGAGTTCCCCAGAAGAAATTCTACTTGTAGAAATCAGTACCTTACCTTAAGGAAGCTGACAGACTATTCATTTCAGTCTCCATTAAAATCTTTTCATAATTCCATAGGAACTACAGTATTTCAAACTGATTACTTAGGAATCCACAAAAAGTTGCTCTCTTTAAAAGTTCCAAGTTTCCACAAGTGTCAAATTGGCATTATATCATACTTAAAGGTTAAGCTGGATGCATACAATATGAAAGCAACTTACAAATACTGGGAGAAACCTGCCTCCAAAAGGCCATCAGATTTTTCACTAAGAATACAAAAGCTAAAAATGGAAAATAAGAGATCAAATCTTAGGGACAGATGGACCATGCAGAAAATAGTTAGCTAAGTTACAAGCCCCAAAAGCAATGATACCTGAGGCAGAAGATCAAGCAGAAACGTCTTTGTAATTGCCCAAATGTAAAACAAACCAAAAAAAAATGAAGCATGCGATGAAATATTAAAGCTAAATATGAAGTAATTAAAACCCATGTACGTATGAGAAATTGGCTGGAGGACAGGCTCAAATCTAGAAGCTTATCAGACCTCTAAACTACAAAACCTCATTTTAAGAATATATTGATTAGTCCCTCATTTGAATTTTATCTCTGCTCAGATTATATATTCCCTGATAGGGCAAATAGGAAAATATATGTGATTTTTTTTTCATCTTCTCTATATACTATTACAAAGAATAACTTTCTACCATCCTGAAATTTTTCAAAGCTTTTTGAGAAACACACACAAATAATTTGGATTTAGTCGATTTTATTTACAGCTTGTTTTTTTTTTTACATTTCAAAGCATTACACAATTACAGTTTCTCATTTTCTGACCTGCAAACAGATAACCTTAAATGGAAATATTTTTTTAAAAATTATCAAACTAGGTACATCCAGAATCCAACAATTACATATATGACAATTAATTCACAAAGTGTAATTTACCAGGACGTATCCTAAGAATTTAGGAACAGCCAGTCAGTCAGGAGAAATCTGACCAAATTTAGCAATCAACTATTTACATATCCAAAGACAAACCTATCTAAACTCCCAAACCAGAAGTTTGAAAGTTTTTGTTAAGTCCCCACTGGACAAGAGAGAAGGCGCGATGATTCAGACCCAGCCAGCCTTGACAGTCTTAACCCACAGTACTGAGCTGCTTCCCCAGTCTGCAACTTAACAGCAAACATCTCAGTTTGTCAGACATCCAAATATCAAACTCCTGTGCCATTACGCACATACAAAGTACTTATTAATTAAAAAACAAGAAGTCATTAAATATCCTCACTATTCCCCCCAGCTCACCAGCCCTTAAGATCCCGGATATGCAACCTGTGTCACACAGTGACAGGCAATATTTTATATATGTATGCATCTATGTACACACATACATGTACATGTGTGTATATACATATACACATACACACAGTACTAGGTACAAATGGCAATTAACAGTCCCTGCAAAAATTCATTTTCAGTTGAGGCTATGGCTCCTATGCCTTGGGATGGTTTGACTTCAAAACTGAAAAATACTACTAAAATCTCCTTTCCTAAAGACAAAATTCGATTGCTTGTTCAGTTTAAGCTTCTCTGTCTAAAAATGGCTATAAGGTTAAATATAAAAAAGCAGCCAACTGAATGCAGTTTCTCTCTTGGGTTTAGCCAAGCTGTCTTGTAGAAGTTACCCCTCACTAGACTAGGAAACCTGGGGCGCCTCCCAAAGGTTCTTGCCTACCTTACTGTCCATGTTCACGTTTCAAACTGTGTCAGCAGAGCCCGCACTTCAGGGGTCAGCTGCTTGGCAGCCTTAGCTGCCTCTGTGATCGCCTTGCGATACAGGCCCTTTCTCTTCTTATTAAAGCGTGACTGGAAGTTTTCTAAAAAGGGGGAGAGTTGTGAAAGAGCCAGAAAAGATGTTGTTGGAGACCCAAACCATGAAATACGGGCCTCCTGTCGGACTAAAAGGCCGCTATCTTTCCGGCTCACGGTTATGGTAAGAATACGGGCTGGCCACCAGGGGAAGCCATATATCTTGGCCCAGACAATGTCCCCTACACATATGGTCCTGCCATCTGGTGTGACGCACTTAGAGACATTTTTGGAAAAGACTTTCATTTTCAAGGAATTACTGAGCTTTTTCTCTTCCTTTGAAGAGGAGGAAGTGGAGGTGGAAGGTGCATGCATACAGCCTGGAGGAAAATCAAAACTTTCAGAAGAACTACACTCAGAGTTGGAGGATTTCAAATCATCTGTGCTATCAATGCTACACACTGAAGCACTGGAAGAGTCAGATTTCTTTTGATTTAGGGTCATGTAAACAGAGATACTGCTTTTGTTGCCCTTTCTGCCCAGTGTCTGCGGTTCCTCCTGCTCACCAGGCACAAGCACTTCAGTTGTGTCCTGAACCCCACTGCTGGCCTCTTCAGGGCCTTTGGAGGGACTCTGATTTTCTGAAGGGGCCTCACCTGCTGAGCGGGTAGAGGTGCAACGGGACTGGGGCTTGGGTGCCATCTTGCTGCTTCGAATTTTCTCCAGTCCGGTCTTCAGAGAAGAGTCATTTTCTTCATTCCTGTACCTCTGGGGCTTTAAACGAACCCGGGGTGGAAGGGAGCCTGAGCTAGGGTTCTGATATCGACGTGTGAAATGGACTTTTGAATGCGTACTTCTGGATGTAGAGGTTTCACTCTGCTTCTTCTGTGCCTTTTCTTTGGCAATTTTCAGCACTTCCCGAGCTTTTGCATGATCCATGTTTTTATTCTGGAGCACTTTTTTAGTATTTAACTGAGCTTTTGATGTATTTGCCTGAGCAGAAACTTTGACTACTCTGCCTCTGCTGTGAGTAATATTTGAAACCTTAACCACAGCATTTCTTTTCTGGCTTTCATTTTGGTTTCTCCCATCCACTTTATGGTCAGTTTTCAGTTTTTTGTTCACAGTAGTTACACTTTCATTTCTCCGTTTTTTATCTTCATATTTAGAAGAGTCACTTGCACTACCACCTTTTCTAATTTCTTTTTTTTCAGCAACAACACTGTTTTTACACTTGTCACACAAAACTTGCCTGGGTCGTAGTTTAATAGCATTCATTATTGAAGTAGGTTCTTCCCTGTACATTTTTCGTTTGGGTCGCTTAATTTTCCGAGGCGGCGGCTGAGGTATTGATTGGTTATATGTGTCCCTGATAAACAAAGGGGGAGGATAAGGTGCTCCTTCATGGAAGAGAGGTGGTGGTTTGGAAGTCCACAGGCTTTCAGCCAAGCTGAGCTCAGGAGGCGGGACAGGAGAAGGGTCATTGGGAACAGCACCATTCACTTCACGCTTGACTTCTGTCCCCTCTTGGAATGTATTACTTTGGAGCTGCATGGCTTCAGGTTTATCCTTATATTCCCTTTTGGGAAATACTGTCACAGGGATCCCATGGGGCCCAAACCTTTGAAAGAAATGAAAGGAAAAAAAGAAGCCATTAAGTTAGTATGTACAATTTCATTTCTTGAAAGACCACCTACTGTTTATGTGACCTTTCTTGAAAGCTATTTCACTTTAAAAAAACAAACCAAAAACCTACAGATGGACCTCCCCACAAAAGTCCCAAAGCGTACCATTCCATTTTTTTGGTCTTACATTCTGGCATACACTCAACAGGAAATACTCAATAGTTGCTCTAAGCAATGCTATGATAGTTGCTGTTATTTAAAATAGATCTTTTCAGTCTTGAATCAGTAAGGAGGTTCTGTCAGATAGCTTAATATTTAATGTCAGTTGCTGTAACACTCTCAACTAGACATGTCCAATAAATGCAACTATAAATGTGTAGTATATGGATCTTTCTCTGGTTATATAATAGCTTTTAAAAGCTTCACAAATCAAATTTGGCCTTACTTACTCCAAAATATTGAATCAGTAAAATCCTATCTCAACTTTATTGTTTAAACCCTCAAGATTGACAGGTATTTGCTTCTCTACTGTTCTACTGTAGCTCAGTGCCTTCATCCACCCGGCCCTATCGGGGGTGGGGGGGGAACAACAGAAATGTTAGAAATTCAGATAACCTCAAAAGCAGACAGCTATAGAACTATGGCTTTTGAGCTTTTTAAAATCACATCACACATTAAGAAATATTTTCACATTGCAATCCAATAAAATGTTTATGCATGTATACATGCATGCATACATATATAAATGCACACAACTGAGTAAAGCGTCGCTTAATACTTAACCTTATAATGTTATACATAATTGTATTTTTTTCTACTCTGGTCTATTTTCATTTGTTTTGATGCTAGTCAGATGCATTAAATGGATTTCAAAACTCCCTTACAGATCCAAACCCAGTTTGTGAAGCACTCGTAGAGAACAAAAATCTCTACAATGATCAATTTCTAATAAAACAGGGGCCAAATAACCTTGCTTCTCAGGTGGACTTACTGTGGTTTAATCTGCCTGAGCTAAACATCAAAAACCCTTAAATCTAAACTTGCTATATACTCAGAATCCTGCACATAAAAATAAAATCACACTACCAATTTCATCACGTACATGTTAACATGCTAATTTTAAGCACTAATTGAGTAAAACAGTATTGAACACAATACAGTTCTAATGCCAATCCTCTAAAGCAAAAGTGCGCAGAACCCAAGAACTGGCTTCAAATAGTCAAGTAGAACCCCTGATCTTATTAGATGCAAATGTTTTGTATAGATCTGTTTTTCTGGAGAATGGGTAAGTCTCGGTTCTCACATTGTCTAGACCATCCTTATGTCCCTGAAAATGTACTGACTTCTTCATTGGAAAGAAATCTTAAGATTGAGTTCTTAGGGCTACAGATACCTAAACTTGGGCAGGGATACAGGAAGAGCCAACCTCAGGATATTTGGTTCCAAGGCCTGAGTGGTTTTCTTCCTGAAGTCTTTTGTTAGCTTGACTACCACAAACCAGCAACTTTTAGCAAATATAAGCCACAAAGGAAGAGGAAAGCCTTCTTTACCTAGGGTGGGACAGGTTTGGGTCTGTGCTAATCCACAAAGGAAGGACAAATTCCTCACTATGTCAGACTTTGCAAAATTAGCTTTCAACTGTACACTTAAATCAAAAAAATAATTTTTTTTTAAAGTAGCTTTCTATTCCAGTATAGCATTTTGTACCCAAGTGTTTGCTTCCTGACTACTTAATTGCAACTTTGTACTTTGAGTATTTGGCCTTATACCTAAGTGCTCAACACTTTTTCAAGATGACAGGAAGGCAAAGGTTATTTTTGTGTTTTCTTCTGGAACTACATAAAAAACTTAATGAGGTGAGACCACTATTTGTATTAACAACAGAATTCCCTAATTTGTATAAGGAGCCATCATTTTGTCCCATTATACTTTCACTTATTTCCGTAACTGAGAAAAGAACAAATTTTCTTCCTTTCATTAGGGATAACTAAACTGCAGTCATCTTAGTTTGTTTTCTGTTTTTTAACAACTTTGTAAAACCCCTCTAAATTCCGTTTTTGCTTGTATAAAAGAGAATAGCACTATTTCCTACCTTAGAGAATTCAGGGAGGTTAATAGGTCAATAAATGTTAACCATTTTTCAAGTAATTTGATGTTACTTTCAACTAATAATTTACCTGAGTTTCAGATCCTTTCTATATCTCTTATGTATCATCTGGCCAATTACTTTAAAGCTGTTTATATCAAATAAGCTGTGAAATCTGATATGTCCACCTTCATGGAGTTTTTAATAAGAACATTAGTTTCCCCACTAGATTTTTTGCCTTTCCCTCTTATGCATATATAATACAAGTATTACATATTTTTAATAACAGGGAGGCACTTAACTGTATAATAATGGAAATTGCAGGCCAAAAAAGAGAGGGAAAAAAAAGAAAGAAGCCTAACTGGTATTTGTGGGTAGTGGATTGGCAAATATTTTTTAACTGATAACAAAACTTCCAAAAAGAACCAGAACGATAAATTATTTTAAGAGGAAAAGGGCAACGCTACTCCATCTTAGTGATCATTTTGGTTACGGTTCCAGGAACAACACTTAATACCATGGCTGTTTTCAAACTGAGTGTGGAAAGGCTGGTTGCAAAATCAATTTTGTGAGTCATGTCTGTGATTTAAATTTTTTAAAAACTGTAAATATATGTAACTGCAGTGCATCTGTCTCATGTGTATGTGTATATACAGGGGTCACAGATAAAATATATTTGTTACTATGCTCAAGTGTGAAAGCCAATGACCTATGAAACTGTAACCTTAATAAGAATATAAAGTAGCAACAAAACTATGGTCTCCTCAAAACCCTAAAATCTAATTTCTCAAATACAGTTGGGGAAATCTACAACACACCACCAAACGACGGTGTTTGAAAAGGGAGATTCTTAAGCCCTGCCCCAAGACTGAATGTGAAGAATCTCCTAGGGTGGAACACAGGATCTAAATTTTTAGCAAGTGTATCTGCTTTACCTTTTTCTAAGGTGAAGATATTTATGTCCCATGTGAATGCTCACCACAGAGTGACCTCAGCCGAGTAAGATTTCAATGATCAGGAGAGGAAGAAAGCAGCCTAGTATTCCTTGCATGAGCTTTTTCCAAAAGAACTTTTTACAAATACTCCAAGAGTTGAGTAGAAAGATTCAAACCATCTCTCCTCTTTCCCTTCCCATTCTTTGTGCAGCATGAGGATATTTATTAACACATTAGCAACAACTCATTCTAACTCCTATCCATTTCCAATCTTTAGTACCCAAATCTTCTAAAGGAAAATTATTCAGGTATTATGGCTTAATTAAAAATAGCTTTTGGATAAAGGAGACAGGAGGAGACCTCCCTGCCCCACCTCTGCAGATTCCTGTGAATCTAGTTCAGAACTAGTTTAAAACTAGCGATCATCTTAATAATCTAGGAGTAATGAGTATCAAAATTCTGAGGGCAAATACTGGGGCTTACTAGTTATTTTGTGTCAAAGCAAGAGAAAATCATATGAAAAAGAATCTTCAGCCAATGTAGATGTGAAACAAAAGCTCAGAAAAGAAGTTCAGGCAAGTTAGTTGAGACAGTGTTCCGTTTGGACCAAACCTCCCTCCAGTCAAGTGTATGAAGGAAAGACAAAGGGAATCCTTTCTCAGAATTCTTTTCTCTTATAAAAACCTACAGTAGGAAAAAATTATATGCAATTAACCCTTTTTAAAAAATATCTAGATGTACTCATTTCAAGCAGTTGTTTTCAGAACATCTACCTCCCTCCTTAAATTACCAATAGGTTCAATCATAAGGGAGGGAAAACTGAAGCAGGCTGATTTTGGTTCACATTGCATCTCTGCAAGATTGGTTGTTAGGTCAAGTGAAATTAGTTCTATAGTCAGCTACGTGTGATAGAAAATTTTATAAAAATAAAATACAATGTACATCTATGCCTCAAAAAATTAAAAATACAAGCCAGCACATCCACTTCTGAGTATTTAGCCAATAACTGGAAAAAAATAAAAATAAAAAGGGTTCTCAAAGAGATATTTGCTCACACACATACATAGCAGCATTCACCATAGGCTAAAGATGGAAACAACCCAAATGCCTATTAACAGACAAGTGGATAAACATACAAGCAGTATTACTCAGACTTAAGAAAGAAATCCTATCACATGCTACAACATGTATTATCCTTGAAAACATTATGCTAAGTGAAATAAGTCCATCACAAAAAGACAGTATGATTCCACTTATAGTAGTCAAATTCACAGCAGTTACTTAATGGGTACAAAGTTTTAGTTCTGTAAGATAAAAAGTTCTGAAGATCTGCTTCACAACAATATGAATGTACTTAACACTGCTGAACTACACACACTTAAAGAGGATATTTTATGTTTTTACCACAATTAAATTTTTTTTAATTGTCTAATGAAGAGGGGCAAGTTTGATGAGAAGCAGTATATTTCCATGGTGATAAAGGAATTATTACTGCAGGGGAAATAGTAATTATGGTGGAGAATAACAGGACAACACCCTGACCTGACAGAAGACTCAAACTGAACACCACCAGTGGGGGCACATGACCAGGCATGGTGCCCTGAGCATACAGCACTGCCTGTCCAGCCTGAGCCTCTGATGAGCAAGTAACAGACAACTAAAGGGAGGAAGTCCCCGTTTCATACATTCTACATTATACTACAACTAAAGGCAGCACATTCACTCAAGGAAACAAAGTTTTAAAGGACATTTTTGGGAAAACTGACAAAGTAATGAAACCCGAGCTACAAAACAGATAAAGGTTCTTTTATCAACATCTCCTGAATTTGAAAACTATACTGTGGTTATGTATGAAAATATCTTTGATCTTAGGAAATAAATGTTCAGATATTAAGGGGTAAGGGAGAATGATGTATGCAACCTACTCTCAAACAGTTCAAGAGAAAAACATGTTTATATAATGAATGATAAAGCAAATGTGGCAAAATGTTAAAAATCAGTGCAGCTAGATAAGAGTTCTAAGTTCTCTACTTTGAAATTATTTCAAAGTTTAAAAATTATTCTAAAAAGTATAATCTTAAATTTAGTTCACACCTTAGTTCCATCAAAACTTTCAATCAGGGACTTCCCTGGCTGTCTAGTGGTTAAAACTCCATGCATCCACTGCAGGGGGCAAGGGTTCGATCCCCAGTCGGGGAACTAAGATTCTACATGCTATGACACAGACAAGAAAAGGAGGGAAAAAAAACTTCCAAAGAAAGTATATAAAAAATAAAATTTGTTCTGCTTAAGCATAAATGCCCACAAACTCAAGTACCACTAAGCACAAAATCTATTCAAATACAAGTATGCTAATTAGTCAGATAGTATAAAACTAGTTCCCAGCCCTAGGATCAACTGCAGTAGGTGAGACAGCATGCAAGAGTCCCTGATAAAAAAAGGTTCTAGACTACAGGGAAAGAAAGCACTGAGGATTAGGGACTAGGCAATGAGCCTTGCAATACACTACACCTGGAAGGGCCCAGGCAGATTAAGTGAAGAGCAAAACAGGAGTGGCCGAGAGAGGTTGCCTGTTTTTGAATGTTGGTAACCAACTAAAGTTAGTTTTAAAAAGCAAAAAACTGAGCAGGTACAGTAAAAAGCCAACAGGTGAAAAGATGCAGCACAGGAATTACCCGTCAGCAAACTGACACCCCCTTCCATAGTAGACCGTTCAGAAGCTTACTCAAGCAATAAAATACAGATAATCCATATGGTGGGAAAAGAGGATATGTTGACGAGCGTGTGTATGAAGGAGGGTTAGGTGAGAGTGTGAGGGATGAAGAGTACTACTGATTACATAGTGATGGGACCAAAAGTACAAATCACTTGTTAAAAAGTTCAGCTGTTCTAGTCTGGTCCCACCATTTAATAAGTAAAAAGAACACCAAACATCTTCCTTTCCCTAAGTTTGAAATTTGTCTTCATCAAAAGTGAGCCCTTTTCAATTATGTTTTAGAAGCACGTAAGAAACAGGACTAAATTTCCCAAATGACACCATAACTTTCTCTTCATGACAAAGCCCATAATTCCCTCAAAATCCATCTCCCCCAAAGGGTTCACTGGAAGAAAAAATTGAGACACATCCCTCACCACCCATCATGAAAACTCCTAGTTATCTCACTCCTTCATAAAATATACATGTCATCCTTCCTTGTTAAAACGGGAAAGTTGTACTTCACCAGTATTACTTGAAGCTTACAGACTTTTTCAAGGTATCTGAAGATGCAGATTATACTGCAGGCCACAATGCTTTAGGGTGGGTGGCTATTCAAGCAAACCTATTTAAATGACTGTAACAGCGGCTGTCATCTTAGTTCCGCCACTTAACAGCTACTTCATAAAACTATGGACAGTTAACCACTACACAGTACTTACTTTGTGCCAGACACTATTCTAAATTATTTACACCGACTGCTTAATCATCACCATTTGTAGCTGGTGAAAAACTCAAGCAGAGTGTAATGGCGTTCCCAAGATCACAGCTAGTGAGCCAAGATACAAATCCAGGCAGCTGCCCCCAAAAGGAGAATCTTAACCACAACTACTACTGCTTCCCCTCACTTCCTCAAGCTACTTAACCCCTCTCCTCCACCTCTAAGGGAGTGGAGGAGCTAACAGGCCCACATACTGTTTTCTGAACCCCATGGAGGTGGACAGGCCTCAGAGTCTTCCCAGCTTTCAAAAGACAATAAGCACTGATTCATCAAGCACATTACTCGTTCAGCGGTGAAATGAAACAACTTCATACTAAATGAGATAAATACATATAATATCCTCATATAATTTCAGTCAGGTTAGGTTTTACCACCAAAAAATTTAACAGAAAATTGGGTTTCAGAGCTTTTTCAATATTGGAATTGAAGTAACTTGATAGAATTGTCAAGATTAATTAAGAGTATATATAATTACTGTATACTAAGTATAATATATGGTAACTATTATAGTAAAATTAATACATATCTCGGACTTCCCTGGTGGTCTAGTTGTTAAGACTCTGCATTCAACTGAAGGGGGCATGGGTTTGATCCCAGGTTGGGGAACTAAGATCCTTGGCTGGGAACCTGCGCAGCCTAGCCTAAATAAATAAATAAATATTTAAAAAATAAAATATATTCAATTTTGTTAACTGAGTGAATGGATATTTTTAATTAAAAGCCCTAAGTATTATAAAGGCCATCTGCAGGGACTGTGGGTACCCAAACGGGTGAGGAGGAAGGGAGGATGACTTCAACATAAAAACAAAACATCCACATATTATGAACAAGAATATGCCAGGAAAAATTAACTGGGGGTGCGGAGCATGGGCAGGCTGCATAAGTTTTAAAAGAACATCTCTGTAATCCTAAGAATCTACTCCATCTTCTAAAAAGTCTGTGTAATTCCCTTTCATAAATATAGTTTTTGGAGGAAAAGAAAAAAGAGGTTAATCATGAATAATTTAGAGTTTAAGCTCCCACTCATATACCTTCAACTAATCCTCCAAAATAGGGGCCCCCAATAATACCTGATGATCTCCGGTGGAGCTGATATAATAACAATAGAATCAAGTGCACAAGAAGGTAATGCACTCGAATCATCCTGCAACCACCCCCTACCCCGGTCTGTGGAAAAACTGTTCCATGAAACCAGTCTCTGGTGCCAAAAAGGCTGGTAACTGCTGCTCTAAAAACAACTACTTACCTGGATATTCTGGAAATAAGGAAACAACTATAGAGAAAACACACTTCAATCTTTTTCAAAGCAAAAATGGTCACAACATCTGTATGGTATTCAAATTATTTAACTCCCTAACAGTAAATTCTTCTTTTAAAATAACCATCCAAGAAAATGATAGTGACCATGAAGTGGCAAAATATTTTTAAGAGCTGACAAATCTTTGACTTCACTTTTGTACAACATCACTAGAGAAAGATACTTGGAAATGAACACTGGCATAAAAGAAATCTTAATTATCAACATAAATACTCATCAGTTTCCAAACACTTGGAAAGAATTCCCTTGGTCCTGGCTCTAAGACACCAATACACAATCTTAGGTTCTCTATGTTTCCATTATGATTTCTATGTACTTTTGATATTTCTTCTGTATTATATCCAACAGGATCTACCACACACAGGTCCAAGTTATTTCTCAATGGATGGACTTTTTAAAAAGCAACTAATTTCACTATTTCTATTTTACCACAAACAGGCTGTCCAACAACTTACTATAGGATAGTCTTTCAAGTCTTTCCCAATTCAATCATCCAGCACTTAAATCAATGCTGATCTTGTGCTCAACAAGCTTCCAATCTGACATTTTGTGATTCCTCCCATGAAGCGGACTCCACTGTTGCCAGGACCAGGCCAACCAAGGCAAAACATTTAAGACCTAGGACCATATATGAAGAAGAAACCCCATTTTCAAAAATGCCCCAAAGTGTTCACTAAATTGAGCTAACTGAAAAGCAGTTCACATTTTAAAGTCAAGCAGCTACTTTTGATGGAGTCAGGAACAGAGCCCTCTGCCAGGGTAACTCCCCACCAAAACTGTAAGCTAAATGGTAATGGGAAAAAATAGTTAAATGTATTAGAATTAGAACAAGGCTGTTTGTAAATCTTAAAGAATTGTATGTCATTCAAAAATGCATCCTCAGGGACTTCCCTGATGGTCCAGTCGTTAAGACTTCGCCTTCCAATGCAGGGCAGGAACATCGATCCCTCCTTGGGAAGTTAAGACCCCATATGCCTCCTGGCCAAAACACTAAAATGTAAAACAGAAGCAATATTGTAACAAATCCAATAAAGACTTAAAAAAAAAAAAGGGTTCCTCAATTCCTCAGTGCTTTCCTATTCAAATCACAAAATGTAGTTCTCACAAACCACTGTGACTATCAGCTGTTCATCTTATTGCCTGAGCAAAAAGGTGTCTTCAATACACCTACTAATTCCTACCACTTCCAGTTTTAGGCAATTAACTTAACCTCTGAGCCTTGGTGTCTTAATCTGTGAAATGAGGATTAATAGAATTTAACTTCATTGGACTGCCTAGAGTAAAATGAAACAATATATACAAAGTACCTGGCACAGTGCCTAGAATGGGAGTGGGAAATACATAGTAACTATTGTTAATTAAAGAAAGTAAAGCTTGGCAACCTTCTTAGATGGTGGGAATAAGCAGAAAAGAGAAGTCAATTATTATGGGGATTATGTGTTTTAAAAGGCTAAAAAACTCCACAATTCTGTTAAAGCCACTTGGTCCACAGGTAAAGAGACAAAAATTGACTTCTTAAACTTCTAGCGGGCAACCAGACTTAAGGAACAATTTGCAAGTCTAATTACCAGTTCTACACAAAGGATCTGGATCTGCCACCCAAGTGGCCCATGTATTGCTTACTTTGTAACTACATTCCAATCAAATTACCCAATAACTTTAAAAACAGGTTTAACAAATTTATGGTCCTACTATCTTGGCAAAACTACCCCTAAAAGTCAGTAATCTCCAAATGTGCTCTAAGAATCATCTGTATCAGAATCAGCTTGTTAAAAACAAATTGGTGGAGCAAGGCTCAGAAATCTTAAAGCACATTTGTCTTGAGAAAAACTGCCCAGAAGATTTTAACCAAAACATTCTCTATTAGATCCATCCAGAGGATAATTTAACCTCCACTTTCCTGCATGATCTGCCACTAAAGCAAGCTGCTGGTGTACCTGAACTAATGAGGGAATTAAGACAGAATGGGACCAATAAATATCAAGAAACAAGGATGCACTTCAGAGGCACAAGTTAACTACTAAAAATATCTTTCATTTTTAATCAATGTGAAATTAACTCAGCCATAACAGAGAAGATGAACACAAATTCTTTAATGGCTCCCCACATAAAAGCTGATTTTAGGAAGATTAAACCTAGTTCCATCAAGAGCTTTGCTTTAAGACAGTACACAGTGAAGTATGGTCTTATTCACACATAAAAGGCTGAAATTTAACCCATTTTATTGGAGACCCAACTCCAATAAAATATGCCTGGCATAATTCATGTGTAACACATCTAGTTATCTAGTCTATAAAATTCATTTTCAATACTATGATATTACAAGATCCTTTACATTCAAACTAGACTTTTAATGTTCAATAACTAATCACTTCCAAAAAAGTCACTGCAGTCCAACCAGCAATGAAGAGCTCACTCGCAATACAATATATATACAAGTACAGCAGTGGCTGTCCTAAAGCTGCCTGGATCAAAGTGATTGGCACTCATCTCTATGCTTTTTTACTGTGGAAATTCTTTATCAACATGTTTGGATATAAGCAAAATAATCAAAAATATTTTTTAAGTGTTTTAAATATGTACAACTCAACACAATTATTCAAGCACACTACTTCAGGGCCTAAATTCTCAACCTGGACACTTAGTATAAGCTACTCATACCACTACTCACTGCTTCACCAGAATGGCTGTATATTTTTCCCAACAAAAGTAGGGCTATCGCACCATACGTTTCATGATGTCTGTAAAGAAAAAAAATCATTGTCTTGGTTTATATTTCCTTAAAAAAACAAGTAAATCTATAAACTGTCTTAAGAATTTAGTGAAATCTGAAGTTATCTAAAGAAATCACCTCAGTTCTTGTTAATGCAACCTGCATACACACACAAAAGTCAATATTTGTAAAAGATCATTTCCAAAATACAACTAGCTACAATCTTTAACAGTACATACCACGAAATTAAAATGCACAAGGATTTTTAAGCGTAAGCATTTACTTCATGATCCCTTAGTTCATATCAGTTCCCAAAATATGGGATCAGAAGGATTTTTCAGAACTTCAATGTGTCTTTATAACTTTAAAGATGTGAAGAATAGTAACAGTTTAAAGATCCCTCTTATAGAAAGAAACCACAGGTCTCATATGTCCCTTCAAAAGGCTCAGTGGTAAAGAATCCGCTTGCCAAGTCGGAGACCTGAGTTCAATCCCTGGATCAGGAAGACCTCCTGGAGAAGCAAACAGCAACCCACCCCAGTATTCTTGCCTGGAGAATCCCATGGACAGAGAAGCCTGGTGGGGCAAAGAAGTCAGTCACAACTTACAGAAAGACTTCTTTTGTTTCAAGTATACATTGAGAAGCCTGGGAAACGACATGTTCAGAAGCTCCGACTGAAGGCTTTTGCCCTCAGCAAGTTATCTTGCCTGGTTAAACTTTTCTGTTTGGAATTACTAAAGTTGGAGGTGTGTTTAAGGGAGAGGCCTAGAAGTCTGCAGGCAGGCAAGAGATACTGTTATCATTTCTACTGACCCAAAACAAGGCCCTTGGGGGCCTGTAGGGGGCTACAGTTGTCCCATCTATTTACTCCTGAGGGAAAAGAACTATTTTTAAAATGTTATGGAAATGCATCCAAGGGGATGCAATTGGAAGAAACTCACAATGTGGAAAATTCTACCAAAAAGTCTATGAATTAACAAATAAACTGCAATAGAATAAAAGTAATGGCAGGAGAACTACAGATGAAAACTTTAGGAATTCTAATTTGAACAAAACTTAGATGTTAATTTTGAGACGCTGACTGCATATATTGATGATGTGAAGGAATTGCTACTATATTAGATGTGACAACAGTAGTACAGTTAAATCTTTAAAGTCCTTATCTTTTAGAGATCTGTACCAAAATATTTATGGTAAAATGATATGTTTACGATTTGCTTCAAAATAACTCAGTGGAGGTGTGCATATGATAAAACAAATCTGGCTAACAGTTGATATATGTCAGAGCAAGGAACATCCACTTCCCATAATACCATGGACATTCATTTACCATAAGAAAATTAAACAAATATTGTACAACCAATCATTATTCTGTCTAAAATAAGCATTAAGACAATTTAGCAACCTGAAGGAATGCTTATAATATTATATGATGCTAAATGAAGACACAAACGCACCAAGGTCAAAATTTCAAAAGCATCAAGTTAAGGAAGAAAAGACACTAGGAAAGCCAAACTAAATTTGGGAGTTACTTGATTCCTTTATCTGCTAGTTATTAGACTACTGTCATTAGACTTTGCTAATGAAGTCAGCAGTAGACAGGGTTAATTCAAATTACCTAAGAGGGCTGAGGATAAAACAGTGGGTAGGCCTAGAATAAATAATGCAAGCCTCAACTTAAAGCCGTTCAGTTTCAAGTCAATACTCCACTACACAAAATCTGTTTTAACTAGACATTCAAATATCCTCATTTTTAGAGTGACCATGTTTTTTACTTGCCAAAGCAAGCTACTTTGAATAAAGAAAGGAGATAACAATCAAACCAGATACAGGAAACCAGGTACCTATATAGGATGGTACAGGAAAACCAGACCACTTGGTCACCCTATTTAGGTATATAAACTAAGGTGTAAAGTTTGTTTGCTTATTTGTGTCTAAAGTGAATCGCCTTAAGTCAAAATGAATTAGCCTCATAAAGACTAGAGACTGAAGCCCACACAGGCAAAGAGATTTGCCCAAAGTCAAGGTGTTAACTGGAGAGGCAGATGCTAGAAGTCAGCACCCATGTACCCTGAAACTCTGTCCAGATCAATGTACCATTCAGCACCACTTTCGTTTCTTTAGGTTTTTTGTTTTTTTTTAATTACATGTGTCCTGCTCCTTTTCCACAAAAAGATTCTCTTCAAAAATGTCTTCTTCAATCAAATAATTCTAAAAATAAAGCAAAAAATAATTCAATGACAGGAAGGTAAAGAATGTCAAACAAATGCTTACAAAAAGCAGACTCTTGATCAATCCACATATATATAAAATCCTGTACTCTAGGATCAGACACTCTTTCTACATGAACAACTCTTCCAACTTTAAAAGACATTTCTGTGCCACACATGTCAGAATAAACAAATTAATAAAAGCATTAACTGGCCCACTGGAAGACTGAAGAAAAGCACATGAACAATGAATGATGCACCTAGTAGCCTCCCAAATGTTAATTATTTTCTGGTATCTCACTGAAGATGCAATAACCATGGCCTCAGAGCTTACTACGTTCCCACTATACAGCTATGAAAACGGGGAGTCTCCAGAGCAGGTTCTATGGCTATGAGCTGACTAAAAATATCTGCCTGGCTCCAACATACACAACCTCTGTATTATCCCATATACCTTCTAACAGAAGGATAAGCATATATTTCAAAAACATGCACTTCTTTACTTACTACTTAACAGGAAATTTGCCAGCCCAACTGCCTTTCTAATATGGAATTAGAAAATGCACAGGCTTTAGAATCAGATCAACTACATCTGAATCTTTGCCATTTACAAGCTAAATAACTGGCCAAATTGATGGAATTTCCTCCCATATAAATGAAAAATACCACCAGAATTATGAAGATTAAAGCATGAGGTTCAAAGCCTGTTACTTAGCAGGTACTCAAAAAAAAAAACAGGGAAGCTCTTAATTTTTATATTGGAGTACAATTGATTTGCAGTGTTGTGTTCATTTCAGGTGTACAGCAAAGTGATTTAGTTATACATATACATGTCTATTTTTTTCATATTCTTTTCCCATATAGAGGAAACTGTTGTTATTTCTACCTAAAGGTTTCCCTCAGTGGCCAATTCAAATAGGAAACAACTTATTTTTATTTATCTTTTGGTCATGCGACCTTGTGGGATCCTAGTTCCCAGACCAAGGATGGAACCTGGGTCCAGGCAGTGCGAGTGCAGAATCATACCCACTGGACAGAGAGGGAATTCCTGATACAAACTATTTTTAAAACAATGGGTGACTATACTCACAGTCTTGGTAAAATCTGTAAAGATTTCTCTCCTGGATCATCAGTTAACCCCAAAACTGCATGAAAGTATGCAATCAAAGTAAGCATAGATTACAAAATAATATTGGCAGATCTATTTTTCCAAATTATATTATGAAAGGATATTCAACTAATCAATCACTGATCCAATAATTCCTCAAAGAGCTAAAGTTTAAAAACTGCTTTATTTCCTCACCACTTCCATAGTGTGTATGCCTCCCATGTAAGCTTCTAGGAGGGTCAGATTTTGTCTCATACATATAATATTCAGAATAGCTAGGAGGGTGCCTTACATAAATGTGCTCAATAAATATTTGTGGAATGAAAAGTTAATATGGTTCCCTTAATGGCTTTTTAAAAACTACTTTAATGACAGGATCTTTTCATTTCAAAACATTAAAATGTAAAAGGTTCATAACAAGAGCAACAAAAGCTGCTGCTGTTCATTAGAAGTACTGTAGGTAAAACAGAACTGCAATTTCCTATGAAAGAAAATTTTAAAAAACAAACAAAACACCTGGACAGTGAGCGCCTCAAAACAGGAAAGCACTATGGATTCCATTTCCAGAAACAACTTACCTTTTTGCACCTTCCTTTTGCAGATTTGAAATCCAGATTCTCACACAATCACTGCCCTTCACTTCTGTTTGATTCAATAGCATACACACTACTGACCATACATTCTCTCTCTTGCTAATAAATACATCAGTAGAAAGCACACTGGTCTTATTCTGCTTTCTGTTTTACGAAAACAGAAGTGCAAAAGCCCTAACCCAAAATTCTTTATAAATAAAAAACTAAAAAAATTTTTTGAGAAATGTTTGCGGTAATGGTAAAGGCTCCCATCTTTTCCCATACTTCTATTATGTATTTCTTCCCCAAACGAGGAAAGATTCTTGTGTCTTGATGGGAAGGCAAGCAGTTAAAAGTAAAACACACTAAAATAACCCGTTTCTAAACAGGTGAGATACCATCAGAGTGTGTGCTGTTGCAGGAAACAGAATGGAGAGCCGTGAATGGGAGTCTCTGCACTTCATATCTGCAAAAGAAGAGAATAAAAAGGTTAACTTAATTCTAGGCTCAGAACACAGTATCTTCACCTGTCTAAACAAAAAGCCCCAAAACAACTTAATGTAAAAAATGAAAATGTGCTCAAGAGATTTATGGATGAACTCAACCATTCAAACTGTACCCACAGTTATAGAAGTTAGTATTTTATACCACTTTTCTACCACATCATCTTGATATTAAAAGTTAAACAATAACGAAAATCCCATCTCTTCTTTAAACTTCTCTTGAAACTTACCATAATTACCCAAATGTGCTTCCATATTGAACAGTTATATAGGGCAATCAAAGGGCTCATTTTGAATAAATGCTCTTCCCTTTATAAGGAGTGACAGTTAACCTTTCCGGAACCCCAATGCACACACCCCTTTCTCCAACCTCATTAAAGATTAATTTCAGAATACAGCAATCTCCCCCACCCTGTACCCCCTACTCTGCGAAAATCCTTCTGCATTTTGCATTAACCCACCCAACTCAGTGTGGGTAAGCCAGGGTCAGGTGTGAAAGGAGGCTGGGACTTGCGGAGTGAGACCCGGGAGCCCCTCAAGCACTCACGCCCCCCACCTGGCGGCACACCTGCCTCCAGGCGCCCACCTGGGGCAGGGATCGCCCTTTCGCGGCCCCGCGCGCCTGCCCCACTCGGAGCGCGTGCCACGCGCCGCGCGGTACCCGAGGGCTGCGCAGGCGACGGGGCGCCTGAGAGGCGGGAGCCCGGTGTAAAGCGGCAGCCCGGGCACGCTCCCTCCCCGGGGACCGAGCAGGCCGGGGTGTCCCGGGGGGCTGCTGGGGGCGGGCGCGGTACCTTTTGGACAAATCCATGAGGACCCCGGAGAAGAGCTTCTCCCCGAGACGGAACGACACGACGAGCGCGTCCTCAATGATGTGGTCCAGCGTGACCCGCACCTCCGAGCCGGGGATCAGTTGCGACACCGCAGAGTCCCCGCCCGCCGGCGGCACGAGAGCCGGGGCTGCTGGCTGGGGCAGCGGCGGTTCCTGGTGCTCCTCGGGAGCCGGGGGCTCCTCCGGCGGCGGGGCAGGAGAAGGTGGCAAGCGGGGCCCTTCCTGAGGCGCGGCTGCCGCCGGTTCCACTACTCGAGCGGGCAGCTTCTCCTCAGGCTCCAGCTCCAGCCCCGCCGCCTCCGGGCTGCGGGCGAGCTCCCCCGGCGGCGGCGGGAGCGGCGGTTCGTCGGCCTGAGGAGAGGACTGCTGCCCGTCGGCCTGGCCGTTCGGCACAGATGCTTCAGTGGCCGTGACCGGGAGGGGGTCAGTGCCGGCCTCGCTGCCGGGGATGGGCTCCATCTCCGGCTCGGCCTCGCCGGCGCCCCCCTCCCCGGGGGACGCTGCAGTCGCTGCCGCCTCTGCAGCCACGGCCGCCATTTTCTTCCTGGCTTCTCCCTCCTCCAACTCGGGCTGTAGCGGCGGCGGCGGCAGCGCTGCTTGGTTCCCTAGGCCTTCCCCTCCCTCTAGCAAACAGTTTTGTCCCGCCCTTACCCCGATGCTCGTTATTGGCACCGCGCCATTGGTCCTGTCCTACACCCCTCCCGCACTTTTGACATTTCATTGGTCAGATGGGGACGTCTATCATTCAGTCGGTCCAGCCTTCTCATACAGAGTAGGAACTTCTCATTGGCCAGACGAGTTGTCAAATGTCGAATCTTAGAGGAGAAGCGAGGGGGCGGGCTCAAAGGGGGCGGGGGAAGTCACAAAAGCAGAGCCTTGTACATATCGCCTCTTTCTATTGGATGGAAGAGAAAGTAAAGTCTTATGGTTGGCCTACGCTCCTGCCCATTATCAACCAGGTTTTTTCGGAGGTGGGATAAAGGAGGGAATCACGTGGCGTGGCTGTTCTTTCAAAGGCTTCAGAGGGGAGGAGTAACGAGGTAATGAGGGAGGGGAACCGCTTCCCAAGAATCTCTGCGCAGAGGTCCTTAGAATAAATGTTATTTCTAGGAGCGGACCTGCTTGCGGCCGCGTGTGGGCAAGAGAAGCTTCTTTGGGAAGGACAAACTCAAGTTTGAAGATAATTCTACAAACACTTTTTGAGTTCCTACTATGCTAGGCGCTGTGCTAGTGCTAGGGATAAAAAGATGTGACATTCTCCATAACCTCATGTCAGCCGCTTCAGCTCCCACACAAGGAGTGTCTTCTTGAGTACTGTCCACTTTCTAGGAACAACGCACCTACTTATTTCAAAGTAGGAAAATGCTAATGAAAACAGGAAGAATACCATGCACACTGGATTAAGCTGATGAATGTTTCAGAGACTAGTTCTGAGGCATTGCTGGACTTCCACATGAACAGCAATTTTTCAGCCCTAATTCACTGGAAAGTGGTCGCACCTGGTTTCTTGCCTCAGCCTTTATCGTTGCCTCGTGTATGCTACAGGTGCAAAAAGCCTCTCTCTTCAGTGTCCTAATGCCCCTACTTGTCTATTCCCACTTTAAGTTTCTTGATTTGTTTGTTTGGAAGACTCTACTGAACCCATTTCTCTCAAAGTGTACCTCAGAGTGAGCCTTTTCTCCAGAAGAGATCGTAGGCCCTGAGAATGCCTACAGGAGGAAAGGGAGAAAGGTTACCAAAATTAGAAATGAAAAAGGGAATCCTAAAGACTCATCACAGCCAGTACTTACTGAGCATCCCCTATGTGCCAGGCACTAGTACAAGCACTTAGTATAACACCTCATGTAATCCTTAAAATACTCCTATAAGGCAGTTACTGTTAATGTTGTTTAGTTGCTAAGTTGCATCCAACTCTTTTTCCACCCCATAGACTGTAAGTGCACCAGGCTCCTCTGTCCATAGGATTTCCCAGGCAAGAATACTGGAATGGGTTGCCATTTCCTTCAGGGGAGCTTCCCAACCCAGGGATGGAACCATGGCTCCTGCCACATCTCCTGCATTGCAGGCAGATTCTTTACCACTGAACCACCAGGGAAGCCCAACTGTTATTATACCTGTTTTATAAATAAAGAAATTGAGGCACAAAATGGGTGCCCAAGGTCACTCAGATAGTAAATTGCAGTCAGAATTCCAAGGTTTTGTGTGGGTTTTTTTTGGGGGGGAGGGGGTAGATACATTAGGAGTTTGGGATTAATAAATACACACTACTGTATATAAAATAAACAACAAGGACCTACTGTATAGCACAGAAAACTATAGTCAATAGTTTATAATAACCTATAATGGAAAATAACCTGATAAAGAATGTGTATGTATATGTGTGTATATATATATATATATATATATGAGTGAATCACTTTACACCTAAAACTAATACATTATCAATAAACTATATTTCAATTTAAAAAAAGCCCTGCAGTTTTACATTGAAAGGATTGAAAATGGGAAAGAAATATCACCATATGCCTTATTTCAAGCCCTGGAGCTCTTGGGAAAGGCAAGTAGGAAATCCCAGTCAGGGCATGTTCAGCATCTCCAGAGTAACAGAAGGAAATAAATGTACTGATCCACTCTGTACCAGAGATTTTCCCCATAAGCTCTCATTTAAAACCCTGTGAGTTAAACCTTCTCCTTGTTCTACAGGTGAGGAAACCGATCCTTAGCCAGGTTACAGGTCTTCTTAGCCATCACACAGATGGCTAGCAACAGATCCTAGAGAACTCAGGTCCTTCCAAGAGCATGATTGTTTCATTCATTGAACAAATAATCTGTCCCCTGCAGGCTAGATCTCTTGCAGGAAACATCCATGGATCCCACCTTACAGAGTTTTTACCATGATTGCTTTTCTATATTTCAACATAATCAATTAAACATAACATATAGTTCTATGAAACTTGGAGACCCACACTGAGTTCCCACATTGCATAATATCCCACAGGGAGAAAAATATAGTTCAAGTCCTAGGATGTGATTACCTCTTGCAGTAATTCACTGCAAGATGCTGCAGTAAATCCTTTAAATTAAGGATTTATAGCAGGTAGTGGCATACCAAGTAACCCTTCTAAATCACCATTTTCAGCCTGCAGCTCAAGAGTCTCTACTGGCTTCCTAGCCTCTTCTGCTTGTCCTTCAAGGCTCTCTCTGTTCCTACTTTATCTTTTGGGGTCTGTTCTCCCCTGCTTTTCAAGCTTTCTAATACTGGGGAGATCTTTCATCCATTTATTCAACAAATAAATATTCAAGGCCTACTGTATGTCAGTTGAGGATTCCCAAGTGGCTTGGTGGTAAAGAATCCACCTACAATGTAGGAGACCCGGCTTGGTTCCCTGGGTCTGGAAGATTTTCAGGAGAAGGGAATGGCAACAAGCTCCAGTATTCTTGCCTGGAAAAATCCCATGGACAGAGAAGCATGGCAGGCTATAATCTGTGGGGTCACAAAGAGTCAGACATGACTGAGCAACTGAGCACTCACACACTATATGTCAGTTACCAGGCTAGCAGTCAGAAGGCATGCAGAAAGAACATGTAAGCCTCCTGGGACTTATTTTTCTAGTTAGGGAGCTAGAAAATAAGCAATGAATAAATAACATGATTACAAATTGTGGGCAATGTCGTACAAGAAATAAACAGAGTGAGGTGATAGGGAATAGCTAGGGGAGGGGCAGAGAGTGTCTCTTGTAGATAAGGTGGTCAGAAAAGACCTCTGAGGACAAGACATTTTAACCAAAATGCAAAGGATTAAGAAGGAGCCAGGGACTTCCCCTGGTGATCCAGTGGCTGGGACTCCATACTCCTAATGTAGGAGGCCTGAGTTCAGTCCCTGGTCAGGAAACTAGATCTTATATACCACAGCTAAGACTCAAGGCAGCCAAGTAAATAAATATATTTAAAAAGAAGAAGGAGGAGCCAGCTCTTGACATTGCCGAAGGAACATTTGGGTCAAAAGGAACAGCAATTGCTCAAGTCCTGTGACAAAAGAGGGCTTGGTATACTCCAGAAACAGAGAGACCAGTGTGACTTCCCTAGTAGTTCAAATGGTCAAGAGTCTGCCTGCAATGCAGAGACCCCGGTCCAATACCTGTGTCAGGAAGACCACCTGGAGAAGGGAATGGCAACCCACTCCAGTATTCTTGCCTGGAGAATCCCATGGACAGAGGAGTCGGGTGGGCTACAGTCCATGAAGTTGCAAGAGTCAGACCCTAATGAGCGAGAAATCTCTCTCATTCAATGTGGTTGAAGAGGAATAAGCAAGAAGATAAGTTAGGGAGATGAGGCTGGAAAGGAAAACAGAAGTCATATTTTATGTACTTCAAATACAAAACCAAGGATCTGCCCTCAGGGGTTTCCAGATCTACTGGGAATCCAGCTGCTCTATCCTGGTCTCCACTGCCTTCAGCCTTCTCCTGGCATAGGGTCAGCATAGAGGAGGGCCTTGGTATTTGTAGGATGGATGAAGTGAAAGTGAAAGCTGCTCAGTCGTGTCCGACTCTTTGTGACCCCATGGACTGTATAGTCCATGGAATTCTCCAGGCCAGAATACTGGAGTAAGTAGCCTTTCCCTTCTCTAGAGGATCTTCCCAACTCTACCAGCTGAGCCACAAGGGAAGCCCAAGAATACTGGAGTGGGTAGCCTATCCCTTTTCCAGCAGATCTTCCTGACCCAGGAATCGAACCAGGGTCTCCTGCATTGCAGGTGGATTCTTTACCAACTGAGCTATGAGGGAAACCCCTATAGAATGGATAGCCACATGGCATTTGTTGCTGAATTGAGAGAGGTTTTGATGAATGGTTGAAAGGTTGGTCTATTTATGCTGCTAGAGCAAAATGCCACAGATAGGGTGACTTATAAACAACAGAAAATTGTTTCTTACAGGTCTGCAGCCTAGAAATACAAGATTGAGGTGCCAGGACAGTTCAGTGAGGACCCTCTTTCAGCTTGTGTAATTCTTGTTGTATGCTCACTGGCAGAAAGGGGCAAGAGTGCTTTTTTGGGTCTCTTTCATAAAGGCACTAGTTTCTTTTCATAAGGGCCTTGTTTTAGTGACCTAGTGCTCAGTCACATCTGACTCTTTGCAACCCTCTGGATTCTAGCCCACCAGGCTCCTCTGTCCATGGAATGTTCCAAGACAAAATACTGGAGTGGGTTGCCATTTCCTACTCCAGGGGATCTTCCCAACCCAGGGATTGAACCTATACCTCCTGTACTGGCAGGCAGATTCTTTACCACTGTGCCACCTGGGAAGTCCAGTCTAGTGACCTAATCATCTCCCCAAAGTCCCACCTCCTAATACCATCGCCTAGGTGGTTGAGATTTCAACATGTGAATTTGGGAGGGACACAAATATTCAGACCATAACAGATGAAGTTATTTGGTTGGACAAATTGTTGAAAGGATGGGTGGATTGAGAGATGAATGGCCGGGATAAGAAATCCAGCTGACTAATCAAGCTGGTTCTCACTGTCTCAAATAGACTTTGATCTCTGAGTTCTCCAGAGTACTACAATTTGTGTATGTGTTCAGTCGCTCAGTTGTGTCCAACTCTTTGTGATCCTACAGACTGTAGTTTGCCAGGCTCTTCTGTCCATGGGATTCTCCAGGCCAAGAATACAAGAGTGGGTTGCCATACCCTCCTCCAGAGGATCGTCCCTACCCAGGGAAGATAAAGTAAAAACCCAAACACTGGGGTGGTGGTTCATGAAGATGGATAAATATGGCTAATTATGTCTTAGTAGTTTTTGTTTCCTGGGCCCGGTCTCGGGAAATCAAATTACAGACAGACAAAAGCATGGGTAGTGGAGACTCAGGACAAAAGGAAGTAACTGTCAGCACATGATTGTGAAGTCATAGTGGCTGAATAAATTGCTCCTCCTGTTCTAGGCCTATTTCTGTCCAAGTAACCAATATTTCTCTTCTAAAATCAGATCACCCACTCCCAGACCAAGATTGTGATGATAACTACTGACAGACATGTCACTGGCTCTCCATGTGTCTCAGCGGTTCTCAATGTATTAAGGCATCTCTGAGAATCTGCTAAAAAGTTGTTTTACGTACTGTGTAATCACATTTATATAAAGTACAAAAACATAGAAAACAAACGTATGCTGTTACAACTCAAAAGAGAGGTTATTCTTAGCAGGAGAAAGGGGACAGTACATCTAGTGACTAAGAGGGAATACGAATGGAGTTTTTTGGGACTCTGATTATTTTTCTGTTTTTCATCTACTCACTAGTTATAAGGAATGTTCAGCTTATAAAAATTCATCAAGCTATGCACATATGTGCTTTTTTGTGTATAGATTTGTATTAGTTATCCTTTACTGCTAGTGTCTTAAACAACATATTTATTTTATCCGTGTCTCAGGTCAGAAATTCAGGCAAGGCTTAGCTGTGTCCTCTATTTAGGGTCTCTCTCAAGATGCCAGCAGGGACTGCAGTGTCATCTGAAAGTGTGACTAGGGAAGGGCCCACTTCTAAGCTCACTCTCATGATCCTGGCAGGATTCAGTTCCTCAGTGGCTGCCGGCCAGAGGCTACCCTCAACTCCTTGCCATGTGTGCCTGTCCAGAGAACAGTTTGTGATTTACAGCTTGCTTCATCAGAGCAAGCAAATGAGAAGAGCCAAGGAGAAACGGTGCAAGGAAGACAGAAGTCACAGTCTCTTATAGCCTAATCTCAGAAGAGGCATCCTGTCGCTTCTACTGTGTTCTGTTCAAAAGTCAGTCACTAGAGCCAGCCCAAACACAAGAGGAGAAGATCACACAAGGGCATGAGTACCAAGAAGGCGAGGATCACTGGGAGCTGATGGTCACCTCATTTAAAGGTTTTAAAAGATGAAAAGAAAAAATACTCTAGATGTTTCCCCAAACCTCACATACACACACACACACACACACTTATCCACAGACTCTGCTGAAGCCTCTTTTGCAATGCAGATGCTTTCCACAGCATATTACCTGCCTCTAGTAACAGATCCTCACCTCAGATTGGCAGGTGGAAGGAGCCATCATACTAAATAAAAGAAATCCTGCGACTTCCTTGGCGGTCCAGTGGCTAAGACTCTGAGCTCCCAGTGCAGGGCGCCCCGGGTTCAATCCCTAGTCAGTGAACTAGATCCTACTCAGTGAACTAGATCCTACATGCCACAACTAAAGATCCTACATGCTACAAGGAAGATTGATCTTGCATGCTGCAACTGAGACCCAGCACAGCCATATAAATAAATGAATATTAAAAAAAAAAAAAAAAAAAGTAAATCCCAATATTGAGGAAAATCTCTGTAAAGAGAGCCATCATCTCTCCAGCTATTTAGTGAGCACCTATTATGTGTCAGGCTGAGACAGCAGCCAGATGAGCCTGGAGGAATCAAGCACATCACAAGTGGGCACCGTCCTGAGTCATCTTCCTCCCTGGACCCAGGTGTTCCTTCATGTGGTTCCTGCCCCTCTCTGTATATGCTCAACAGCTACCATGTCAACATATTTCCTTCAAAAGGGACCCTAAGGGTACTGCTTGGGAGGCAGTGGTTCTAGGCTGAATGTCTCAGTTTGTTTGGGACTGAAATATTTCTTGCGACACAGGATGTTCAGTGTTAAAAGTTGAACAGACCTGGGATTTCCCTGGTGGTCAAATGCTTAAGAACTAAAACCCTGCATGCTGCATGGCACAGTCAAAAAAAACAAACAAACCCAAATTAAAAACAAAACAAAACACAAGTCAGTCAGGCCTAGCTAGGCAAACCCCAATGTTTGGCCAGACTTCATGCTTCGTATCTTACAGAAATGAACATTGATCTTTGCAACAACTGAGCAAGAAAGGGAGCCTTGGAGAGGTCAAAGAAAGCTTCCAAAGCTAGAGACTGGGCCTCACAGTCTCCAAAGAATGCACTCTCGGCAGCTTTGATCTTTTTGCTGTTTCTTATGTTTCCTTAGCCATCCCCTGGGACAGGATCCTTGGGTAAATGGCAAATCAGTGTGCATTTTTTTGGTCTAGCCTTCTAGTTTCAAGCTGACAGGTTAAATCTGACCTTTAAAGTAGAAAATCTAAAAAAACAAACAAAAAAAACCTGACCTTAGATTCTAAACACCTCTGATTGTACTCACCCCCTCATAATAATTCCAAGAACATTTATTTACTTAACACTCCTCTAGGTTGGGTTCTCCCCTCATGTCAAATGTGGTAGCTATTAGATTATTAGATCCTTGTAAAGTAAGGACTTAATTTTATAGCTTCCTTAGCATAGTGCTAGGCCAATTAATAATGTCTAATATTTATCAAGTACTTACTTTACATCAAGCCCTAAATCAATTAAGCCCTATGAGGTATAATCACATAATTATCACCATTACAGGTTAGGAAACTGAGGAACAGAGTGATTAAGTAAGCTGCCCAAGGTCACACAGCTAGTAAATATAGGCACCAAAGAGTAACATCTATTTGCTTGTTGATTACAAAGAGCTCCCTGTGGTTTTTCTGAAAAAAAAAAAACAACTATCATTTGCTTTGGCAGACTTTAGTGAATCTTTCTGAAAAACAGGTGGAAACCTCAGCTAAAGAGGTTCATATGATATGACATCCATTCTTGAAAAACCACAAACCCATTTTGATAGAATTACTTCTGTGTCATCACAGTTTCTGTCTTGGTTTCCTCATCTCTGCCTCAAATGTTAACTATCACCTCTACCTCAAAAAAGCAATCATCTCTACCTGGATCAGGGCTGTGAAGCAGCAACTGTTCTCACTATCCCCCCCAAAGGTCTGAAGACCTGGGTGGGAGTGTGGGGGTCATTTGGTTCATCCAATGTAAGAGTTGGGCAGGACAGAGCTCGCACACAATATAAATTCAGAGCTGGACGCTGCCAGCCAGGCCCTAGTCTTAGTATTCAGTTCGTGGCTACTCGTTTCTAAGCAGCTATTTCTGTGCTTACCCCTAGTAATTTCTCTCACTACACAGGTAATTTCTCTCACTACACAGGCTTCCCAGGTGGCTCAGTGGTAAAGAATCCACCTGCCGATGCAGGAGATGCCAATTCAATCCCTGGGTCAGGAAATGGCAACCCATTCCAGCATTCTTGGCTGGGAAATTCCATGGACAGAGGAGCCTGGTGGGTTACAGTCCATGGAGTCACAAAGAGTTAGAGACGACTTAGCAACTAAACAGCAACAACAGAGCTGTTCCATTTGCAAATACAAACATAATAGAATATTCAGTTTTATGTTGCTTTGGTTCATTTTTATATCAAATTCCTACTTTCTGTTTTATTTGTATTTGTTTTTAAAATAGCAGAGATTCTCCTTAGGAAGGAATGTGCGTACAGCTATACATAGAAAAATGCCCTTGTGACATCAGTCTTGTGCATCATTTGACCTCTCCCACAGAGCACAGAGCTTCAGCTCAGTGGTAAAGAATCAGCTTGCCAACACAAGAGATGCAGGAGACATGGGTTGGATCCCTGGGTCGGGAAGATCCCTTGGAGGAGGGAACAATCATCCCATGCAGTACTCTTGCCTGGAGTATCCTATGGACAGAGGAGCTGGAGGGCAGGGGTCGGGGGGTGGGGGGTACACTCCATGGGGTCTCAAAGAGTCTGAACACGTCTGAGTACGCACAGAGCACAGTGCCTGGCATACAATAGACCCTCAAAAATATTTGTAGCAACCTCCCTGGCAGTCCAGTGGTTAAGACTTTGTGCTCCCCCTGCAGTTGGCATGGGTTCAGTCCCTCATCTGGGAACTAAGATCCCAAACGCAGGACTGTCAAAAAATATTGTAAAATTCATAAACAAATGACTAAATGAATAGTTATTTCTAGGGAGTAGGATCACTGCGGGCTCTCTTTTTCTTTTTGGCCATCTACATGTCCCAGTTATCTTAATTTTCTCATTTTTCTACATAGAACATGTATTTCTTACAGAAAATGCTTAAAATCTTTCTTCAGCAAATAAATAAGTGTATAAAATAGAACCTGGGTAGTCTTGTAATAGGAAGATCACAAACATGGGCTGTCTGGATTGGGTGTGCAGAGCCACAGGCATGACTCAGAGACTTGAGATGTGATGGGGAGAAGGCACAAGAGTTCCGGTCTGAGAACCCAGAGCCTCGGCCAGCCTGCCCTTTCCATTCTCCTCTGGGTCACAGCACATCATATTTTGCTCTTATATATTTACTGGGTGAAAACAAGAAGCAAGTCCCCAAAGAGTTTTTCAAGGACTGTGAATGATTCATAAGGAGCTCTTCGACCTTGACTGTTTCTGTGGCTCAGCGTTTGTTAGAGGTGGCGCGGCTCCCACCCCCCGCCTGTCCCTGAACCCTCAGAGGTGACCCCTTTCCGTAAGTGCTGGCCCCCATATCCAAATCTGAATTCCTTCCATACTCGGCCCTCTCCACCCAGGTCTGTGGGTGCTGGGCAAGATGGGAACAGACAAGCCAATTTAGTTGTCGTCCTCGCTTTGTTCCCTTGACCTTGAGGCACTTAACTCAGCAGAGCTCCTGGTGGGGGGGAACCCAGTGGGGGGAGCCTGGCAGACTTCTGGAATGAAAGGCTAGAGACCTTGGAGGGCTCTTGGAGCTTGCGCTCCGTCTCTTGGCTTTGGTCACCATAGTGACTTCTCCCTGAAGCCTCAACCCTGTGGTTTTTGCTCGATATTCATTCATAACAAGGCCACCTCTTCATTTTCCACCCACGGGGGAACAGGCACTGAGTACATTCACAGTCATGCAGCTGACACACTGGGCCTTTAAACCGGGGAGGGGAAGGTAACAGGGCGGTGCTGAGCCTGGTGGAAGAGAGGCAGTGCTCTGCTGTGCAGAGGGAAGGGTCACAACTGGGAAGGGGTTGAGACTCCTTCTGGTTCTGTCCCCTCAGTTTACAGAGAAAGGACTCACCCACAGTTTCTTATCATCAAGGGTGAGCAGAGCCCATGTTCTCATCCCAAATTTTCTAACTTCTTGGCCTTTTGTGCCAAGCACTGGGGTCACACTTCCTGGGACTGTCACTAAAGGTTACCAAATTTATGGTAATCAGATTGTGATGAGCCCCTGGTGAAAGGCCAGAACTAGAGTTCCCCGTAGGGAGACAAAGCATTTTGATTTCCAGTACAGATTTCTAAGTAAATTAGCTCATTTAATCCTTAAAATTACCCTGCAAGGTGACTGTCATTATTTCCTTTTAAACTGAGAAACCTGAAGCTTCCGAGAGTGGTTGAATGGGTCTACTGGAGTCAGAGGTGAATTTGAATGCTACCCTGCAATTTACTAATGATAAAAGATGGTACAATAGCTCATTAATTCAGGCAATGGCTTCAAATTCACCGAGATCAAGTCCAGCCATTTCCCTGCTGTGTGACTCCTGACAGTTACTTCACTTTTCTGAGCCTTTATTTCTGCATCTGTACAAAGATGATAATAGAACCCACTTGATAAGTCATTGTGAGGATTTAATAAAGTAATGAATATAAATCGCTTAGCACTATGCCTGACAGTCAATAAGTGGTTTTTGTTATTTCAAAATTACAAAGTACTCTCCTGCTAGAACTTCTGGTCACAGACAAAAACAGAAAGTCTACAATCTTCTTCCAGACTCACCCAGAGCCCAAAGCCTTTGCTGTGTGTCAGCCAAGGAGCAGAGTACTTGAAAAAAGGACATTCCGTAGAGAGGAAAGTGAATTTGGAAGATGCTTTTCATAGCTTGATTTTCAATTTTCAAAAGATTTAGACAATGGAAGTGAAGGGAAGAATGGAAATCTGTACCTCCCTATAGCCTTGCTGCCAATACTTTCAGACCTATGCTGCCCAGCAGGGTGGCTGCCAGCTTTATGTGGTTACTGAAGACATGAAATGTATCTGGTCCAAACTGAGATGTGATGTAAATATAAAATACACACTGACCCTTAAAGACTTGTGGGAGAAGAATTTTATAGAATATCCCATTGTAAACAGCAGGATCCTACTGTATACCACAGAGAACTATATTCAACATCCTATGATAAAACCATAATGTAGAAGAATATAGTAAAAGATGAATATGTGTGTATATATATATATGTAGAACTGAATAACTTTGCCATATAGCAGTATTAACACAATACTGCAAATCAACATCAATAGAAATAAATTATTAAAATTCAAAAATAGAGTATCTTCATGTTGGGAATAATTTTATATATATATATATTCCACCACCACCCCCGCCGCCGTGCCATGTAGCATGCAGGATCTTAATTCCCTGGCTAGGGATTGAACTCACAGCCCCTGCAGTGGAAGTACAGAGCCTTAACCACTGGACCACCAGGGAAGTCCCTGGAATGATATTTTAAGTAAAATATATTATTAGAGTTAATTTCACCCATTTCTTTTCATATTTTTAATACAGCTACCAAAAATTTTTCAGTTATATATGTGATACATGTTGTATTTTCATAAAACTGAAGTGGTATAGAAAATTCTAATTCTAGCTCAGCTGACCTATGTAGAACATCTCACATTTCTCTCCTTTAATTGTCACAGCAATATTATCTGAAAGATACTGTTATCTATATTGTACTAGTAGAGGACAAACTTAGGGATACTAACCCTTCATTTTGCCAGATAAAGTCACCAAATCACTATTATTATGTACTGTATCATTTCATAAAGAAAAGACTTTAGTAAGAATAAAATTGAACATTTCAACTATATAAAACAGTATATTAACCCCCACAACTGTCTCCCATAAGAAAAAAAAAGCAGGCATTCTTATTATTTTGCAGGCACTGGGATAATATATACTTTATATCATTCATTTCTATAAAATCCATGAGATTGGTACTATTATCCTCATTTAACAGATGAGGAAACTGAGGCTCCGAGAGCCATTTAGCTTATAAATTGGGGTTATAAGAACATAGGTTACAAGGTCCCCAGAGAAAGAGAACCAGGAATGGCTTTCTTGATATTAAAGAAGCCATTTTGGCGTAAGCCATTTTGTAATCAGCCTGGCTGCACTGCTTGCCCTTGAACAGGTCTCAGTAATCCTTGACTTTAGAAAACAAAGAAATGCAGGAGCAGGGAAAAGGCAGTCAAACAATAGTGCAGTGGTTAAGTCCTAGTTCCTCCTCAGGGGACATACATAATAATATATCTTTTAAGTTCTGCAGGAACAAAGGCCCCCACCCTGGTGGGAAGTGAAATGGTGATGTTGACCCTCCCTACTTCAATTAACGAAAGGCGACCTTGGCCCCAATTCTATGGTGAATCCTCCTCTGCTCAAGCCTGTTCAGGACTTTGCATGTCCATGGGGTCAAAAAAAGTGTCAGACCTGACAGAGCGATTAACACTGGTTTTTTTTAGCTTAAAACTTTCCCAGTTTTGCTGTTGGGGAGACACTGCTTTAAGAAAGATCCCCAGTGTTCTCCTCATTTGCTGCTAGTAATAATAAATCCTTCCTTCTAACCCCATCTTTGGTTCATCACATACCAACAGCCAAGAGGCAAACCCATTTTTCAGGTAACAGAATTTGAACATTAAATGACAAAAATAATACATCTTAGACATGAGTGTTCTGTCCTTTACTGAAGTGAAAACAACCCATGGATGGGGAAGTACAGTGCCTCACAAGCAGCAGAGCACTCCTTCTAAGGGATTTTGGGCAAAAGAGCATCAGATGAGGCACTGTGGAAACAGTATGATTGACAGGAGATCAGAGAGGTCCTGCTTTCTAGGGTAAGGCGAGCCAGCTTTAGCTGAGTTGGAAGACTGTGATTAGTTTCCTAGACAGTCAGGTGTTTCCAGATAGTGTGGGCTGAGTTAAGTTTAGATTTATAACTTGGATCAGGCCACTGGTGTGCTGTGCTTAGTCGCTCACCCGGGCTCTTTGCAACCTCATGGACTGCAGCCTGCCAGGCTCCTCAGTCCATGGGGATTCTCTAGGTAAGAATACTGGAGAGGGTTGCCAGGCCCTCCTCCAGGAGATCTTCCCAACCCAGGGATCGAACCCAGGTCTCCCACATTGCAGGTGAATTCTTTACTGTCTGAGCCACCAGGGAAGCCCCAGGCCCCATTTTGTGGGTCCTGATATATGAATGTGATTTATCAATTCACCGCGTTTAATCAATACTCTCAGTTGTACTAGAGCATTGATTAAAACTTAAGGTGTTAGCTCTGCTCTGCACTACTGCTTTCTGTGAATGCTGGGATCAGGTTGGATCTCTAACTGGAATTCATAGGCTAGGATAACCAAGGTCTTGGTCCCTAAGTCGGCTATTGTCTTCATCTCATTTTTGACCTTCTGAGGCAGGAGATAAATGGGCCCCAGGCTCAGCAGCCAGAGTTTGTCCCCCTGGGGACAGATACTCCCAGATAAGGATCCAGAGAATAGCTAAGTCCTGCCCAGATAAGAGATAAAAGACCACATACTCCTCATTCTCCAAGTCCAGGAGACCTTCCCAACTACACATGCACAGAAAGGCTCCTTGAAGGTCAAAAGGGAGGGGGTATCACCTCATAATAAGTAGTGTCAAGGTACACATAAGCCACTTGACTAGAATCCATCTTGGCTATGAGATGCACAGGTATACATGGGAGGATCCTAAGATATGCCAAATACACTTAGAACTAGGAAAAGCAAGGTGACTGGCCAAAGGAAACCCAGAAGAAATATCCTTTAAGAGTGATTCAAATCACCGCAAGGGTGCGACTCTCTCTCTGAGCCTGCCAGTGTGTCTATCCACACTTACACTTTTTTTCCTCCTGATAAACACTCTGTTAGTTTCACTACTTTTCGTCTCTATGTGTAAATTCATGTCTACACAGCTGACAAGCCAGGGTCTTGTCCCTGGTGGTCTAGCGGCTAAGATTCAGCACTCTCTCTGTCGTGGCCTGACCTCGATCTCTGGTCTGGAACTAAAACCCTGCTTCAAGCCCCCACAGGCTGAGGCCACCTGAGATCAGCTATAGGCAAACAGAGATCATTTGTCTGGTTCCCAGAGGCTGCATGCGTGCATTTAAATACATGGCACACCAGGGAAACTATTAGAATGATTATAAGGGATGCCACCCAATATTTGGAGGGTACTTTGAGGCCAAGGTCCCCACGACACAAACCAACTCAGATCAGACAGATCAAAGAAAAACCCTGTTGAAGGAGTCACTTTCTTAAGTAAAATGGTTTGCTCAGTGATCTTACACAGCCGAGTCTCAACTAAATTATTAATCCAAGTGCAGCAAGTGGTGTTGGCCACAGTACAGATACCTCCTTGCTCATCTAAAAGATAATCAAAGGCTATCTATTATCAAGAACAACTTTGGTCAGAGTCCAGGGATTTTTGTTGGACAGCTATTGATTTAGCAGTTCAGGCACTCAGACCTCTTTAAAGTTTAAAAGTCTGCCACTATTTGGCACTCTCCTCACTCTCCCCCTCATGAAAGAAAGTGCTGATAGCTTGTAAATACTTTTTCCTATTCCTATTCCTAACATAAGTTATGGAAAAGAGATTGTGGGAGGACCAAATGGCCACTCTGAATTTCTCAGAGCTTGGAGATCTTATTGATATAAAACCTTTTGAGGTGGTCCAATGGCTAAGACTCTGTGCTCCTAATGCAGGGGGCCTGGGTCCAATCTCTGCTCAGGGAACTGGATCCCACATGCTGCAACTAAAGATCCCATGTGCCACAACTAACCCTGTGCAGGCAAATAAACGTATTTTTTAATGTTTATTTTTATTTATTTGGCTGCACTGGATCTTGGCTGTGGCAAGAGGGTCTTTTTTTAAGTTGTGGTATGTGGGATCTAAAATGATTAGGAAATGGGCAAATTTAATTCAGATGACCATTTTATCTATTACTGTGGGCAAGAATCCTTTAGAAGAAATGGAGTAGCCCTCATAGTCAACAAGAATCTGAAATGCAGTACTTGGGGGCAATCTCAAAAATGACAGAATGATCTCATTTCCAAGGCAAACCATTCAATATCACAGTAATCCAAGTCTATGTCCAAACCACTAATGCCAAAGAAGATGAAGTAGAATGGCTCTATGAAGGCCTACGGGACCTTTCAGAACTAACACCAAAAAAAGATGTCCTTTTCACCACTGGGGACTGGAAAGCAAAAGTAGGAGGTCGAGACATACCTGGTGGTGGTGGTTTAGTCACTAATCATGTACGACTCTTGCGACCCCATAGACTGTAGCCTGCCAGGCTCCTCTGTCCATGCGATTCTCCAGGCAAGAATCCCACTGGAGTGGGTTGCCATTTCCTTCTCCAAACATACCTGGAGTAACAAGCAAATTTGGCCTTGGAGTACAAAATGAAGCAGGGCAAAGGCTAACAGAGTTTTGCCAAGAAAATGCACTGGTCAGAGCAAACACCCTCTTCCAACAACACAAGAGAGGAATCTATACATGGACATCACCAGATGGTCAAATACTAAAATCAGATTGATTATATTCTTTGCAGCCAAAGATGGAGAAGCTCTAGACAGTCAGCAAAGACAAGACTGGGAGCTGACTGTGGCTCAGATCATGAACTCCTTAATGCAAAATTCAGCCTTAAACTGAAAAAAGTAAGGAAAACCTCTAGGCCATTCAGGTATGGCCTAAATAAAATCCCTTATGATTATACAGTGTAAGTGACAAATAGATTCAAGGGATTACACTTGGTAGACAGAGTGCCTGGAAAACTATGGACAGAGGTTCATAACATTGTACAGGAGGCGGTGACCAAAACCATCACCAGGTAAAAGAAATGCAACAAGGCAAAATGGTTGTCTGAGGAGGCCTTACAAATAGCTGAAAAAAGAAGGGAAGTGAAAGGCAAAGGAGAAAAGGAAAGATACACCCATCTGAATGCACAGTTCCAAAGAACAGCAAGGAGAGATAAGAAAGCCTTCCTCGGTGAGCTCAGAGTCTTAGCCACTGGATCACCAGGGAAGTCCCCTAAATAATTTGTTTTAATATGATTTCTAGTATCGGTGTCCTTAGTAGGGGAAGTGCGGATGTAGTGACTGTGGCATGAAAATTTTCCCATGCCTTTCGCTGATATTTCAGGCTCAGTTCTTTAAGAGTGATTTTAATGATAGCATGTTTAGAAGGGAGGAGAATGGTAGAGAGAAGAACTTCCACTTATTCCCTCTTTTTAATAGGAGTTGCTTGAAGTTGGAAATCTATATACCATGCCAAGGGCATGGTGGCTATCAGTAAATGTTAACTGATTTTTCTTGAGTTATGATATATGCTCTTCTGGTCAAGGCAAATAATTCTGCCTGTTGTGCTGAATTACCTGCAGGAAATGTCTGCATTCAACGAACTCATATTGAGTAGTGATCTCATCACCAGCTTGATATTTTCACTGTTTATTTTCAGTATGAGACCCATCCACACAGAGAATTAAATCTGGGTTATGTAGGCCTATGCCCTTTAGATCTGGATGTAGGGTACCTAATTGGAAAGTGACTGTCTCATAGCCATGTTCTTCTCCTGCACCTGATAAGGGAAGCCAGGCAGCGTTTAAGATGTTAGATGGAGACAAAAGCAGGATCTATAAGCAGTGGGTCTACTTGAGAGAAGATGCTGATCTTAGAACAACAGCATAAGATGTTTGAGATAAACATCAGTTCAGACCTGTTGAGGCTATTATTAACTGAGTTGCAGCTGTGACTGCCATAAGCTGATTTGGGTGAGCCTTGGCTCCCACGCAGCAGCCTGCCATCATATTCGGCAGGTCTCATTCTTCCTCTCCTAAAGCCTGGGACTTCCCTCGTAGTCCAGGGGTTGAGAATCAGCCTTCCAATGCAAGGGACATGGGTATGATCCCTGATCGGGCAACTAAGATCCCACATGCTGGGTGGGGCAACTAAGCCTGTGTGCCACAACTAGAGAAGCCTGTGCACAGCAACTACTGAGCCCACGAGCTCTAAAGCCCATGAGCTGCAAAAAGAAAAGCTGGAGAGCTGCAAGGAAGACCCTGCACAGCCAAAAAATTAAAAAAAAAAAAAAAAATTCCTAAAGCCTGATTATTCCTTTCATGGAGGACTACAGTCAAAGACTTGTCATAGCTGGGTATACCCCATGCCGGAGGACCATCTAAAGGTCAGTAGGTGCTTGTTCATGTTCGTCTTCCCCTGATGGTGGTTCTGGTGTGGTTTTGGTGAGTTCATAAAGCAGGGAAGCTTTTGAGGAAAAATTAGGAATCCAAAGCCTGCAATATCCTGCCAGGCCTAAAACCTTTTTTTTTTTTTTTGTGTGGTAGGCTTGGGAAAGTTTTGTATTCATTGTACGCACTTTAGAGAAAAGTAAAATCCCCTAGCACTTTAAATCATGTCCTAATTAGCAAATATACTGATTGCAAAACTCAAGTTTTTTCTTTGAGGACTTGTGACCTTTGTTTGGAAACTGTTAGAGTAAATATATTGAGTCTAATTTAGAGACCTCCTGTGTGGGAGAACATAACAACACATCACCCACATATTGTAAAACTGAGGGGATTGTAGGGTGCTCACATCTTGCTAGAGGGATTAGGAAAAATACGTGGAAGCCTCAGTAAATCCTTGAGGCATTGTGGTCCAAGTGTATAGCTGAGTGTTCCATGAAAGACAAATAAATGTTGGTGATTCGGGTCCACAGAGGTGCTAAAGAAAGCTGAGCTTAAGTCTACTACTGTGATCCATTTAACAGTTGGTGGGACCTGTGATAATAGGCCTTTGGATTGGGTACCACTGGAAAATGAGGAATTGCAGTTTTATTTATCGACCTTATGTCTTGGACAAATTGCCATACTTGCCTACTTGGTGTTTTAGTTGGGAGGATGGGAGTATTACAAGGCCTGGTGCAAGCAACAAGTAATCTTTGTAAAATTTAAGATTCAACAATGGGGATGATTCCTTGTGTAGCCTTTGATATTAATGGATATCCAATCAATTTAGACAAAACGTGCTAGATTATATTTTTATGAGTTTAGCACTTTTGATTCTGCCAAATGTCTGACGATAAAGTTGCCCACAGATTCTGGGGAACTTCAGATAACTCTGGAGTCATATAGGGTGAAACACCTTCAATACTATTCATTGCAAATTGTGGAGTGCATAATAATTGTGATTCAGGTGGGCCAGGGAATTCAAGGGTTATTTCTCCATTGGGTGTGATCTTTATGTGCCCTTGTAATTTTTTTTTTTTTTTTGGTGGCTAAGCTTGCAGAATCTTAGTTCCCTGACCAGGGACTGATCCTGCGTCCATGGCAGTGAAAGTGGAGGTCCCTAACCACTGGACTGCCAGGGAACTCCCCTTACCCTTGTAACTTACTTTTAGAATATTTATTTACTGGGCTGTATGTGGCCTTAGTTGTGACACTCGGGATCTTCCTTGTGTAATGTGGGGCCTTTTGTTGTGGAGTGCGGGCTTTCGAGTTGTGGTGCAGCCTCTGGAGCTATCAGGCTCAGTAATTGCCACACACAGGCTCAGTTGCGGCATATGGGATCCTAGCTCTCCAACCAGGGATGAAACCTGCTTCCTCTGCGTTATTACAAGGTGAGTTCTTAACCACTGGACCACCAGGGGAGTCCCTGCCCTTGTACTTGAGATCAAAGATCTTGGCCCATTAAATTCCAAAGAGGCTGAGTCACAGAGTAGAAAGGTATGATTGTTGGAGATTGGTCCTATGGTCATCTGGACCTGTTTTGATTCCAAATTGTATCTTATTTGAAATCCCATTTTATATTGTTTTCTTACTCTGAGAGATAGGCTGTTTTTAAAAGATGGGGTGACTTAGGTTTAGATTTGTGACTTGGGCTGGGCCACTGGGGCAACCTCCATTTCATGGGTCCTGATACATGAATTTCCTTTATGAGAACCCACATCTGGTCAACCAAAGCAAGTTCTCCATCAGTTCTATGTCCTAATAATTGTCCCAGAAAGTGACTGCAGTTTGCATTTGGTTATAAATTTGATGAGCTGTTGTGGCTTTTGTTTTTCCTTTTAGAATCCCATTATATATTCACATTCTTTCCTTCCCCACCCACCCCAGTCTGTTCCCAAATTTGCAGAAAGGTAATTACAGTTGAAGCGACACGTGTACTTAAGAGGAAATCAACACCTCTGCCTTCATCCTGCATGAATATGGAAGAGGAATTTCTATCTAACTAGTCTCCCTCATTTTCCCTTCTGCTGGCAACTGTCAGGAAGCTCTGGAGAAGGCCAGGCTGTAGCTGGGCTGCCTGTCTCTTTCTTACCCACGTCTTTCCAAGCAGGGCCTGAGGCCCTGGGAGACCACTCCACTTCTGCCCTCTTTCTACCTGACAGGGGATTAGAATTGAGCTTTCCATGCTTGAGTTACAATTGATTTCTAACTTATCCACCTCCTGGTTTTCAGCTCTCCAAGCTCAGCTCTCAGGGAGATCACACTTCTGAAAGCTGAAGAGAAACCTGCTGGGCGTGAACGTCCAAATTCAAATCCTGACATTGCAAGTTTGCAGGGTGGGTGATTAGGGAGACTGGCATCTTAAAGCCACAAGTATAAAGGGAGGCCATAATAATCACATCTTTTAGTCATATTGGGCTTGTGATTATAATAACTATTACTTGCTAGATGCTTTGCAAATAAATCATTTTGTTCTCACAGTAACTCTTATTCATCATACAAATGAGAAAACAGGCTAAGGAAAGGGAAGTGATTTGCCCCCGATCACACAGTTGGTGATAGCTAAGCCAAGACCCCAAGCCTGGCCTGCTGCTGCTGCTGCTAAGTCGCTTCAGTCGTGTCCGACTCTGTGCGACCCCATAGACAGCAGCCCACAAGGCTCCGCCGTCCCTGGGATTCTCCAGGCAAGAACAGTGGAATGGGTTGCCATTTCCTTCTCCAATCCATGAAGGTGAAAAGTGAAAGTGAAGTCGCTCAGTCGTGTCCGACTGTTAGCGACCCCATGGACTGCAGCCTACCAGGCTCCTCTGTCTATGGGATTTTCCAGGCAAGAGTACTGGAATGGGCTGCCATTGCCTTCTCCACAGACTCCAAAACCTATTTGTTTATACACACATATATATATTACATATATGTATATATGTATATATATATTTTGGTCACACATCGCAGCATGTGCAACTTCCCCCACCAGGGACTGAACCTGTGCCCCCTTCATTGGAAGGGCAGGGTCTTAATCACTGGACCACCAGGAAGTCCCAGACTCCAAAGCTTAGAACTGTAAGCTAGCTTCCCCAAGGTCATGTCATGGCTTGTAAGAGATGGAACCAGAATTCCAATTAAAACAAAAATGAGAGACCATGACTTTTCCCAGAGAACTTGTAAAGATGAAAGAAATGGTGATATCAAATGTGAGTGAAGATGAGTGAGATGAGCTTTCCTTTAGGCACTCAAGCCTCTGCAATTTGATATTTTCTTTTTGAATAGCAACTTGATAATATAAACAAGGTCCTTAATTTTTCAATTTCTAGGGAAGTGTTTTTTTTTAACTTTATATACAAAGAGTTTTATCACTATGCACCATGGCTCAATTGGTGAAGAATCCACCTGCAATGCAGGAGACCTGGGTTGGGAAGATCCCCTGGAGAAGGGAATGGCTACCCACTCTAGGATTCTGGCCTGGAGAATTCCAAGGATTGTATAGTCTATGGGGTCGAAAAGAGTCGGACACGACTGAGCAACTTTCATTTTCACCTTATTAAAGGGGAGGGAAAAGGAACAACCTAAATTTAACTAATAAGGTTTGGTAAATTAATTATAATATGGCCACTCAGTGGTATATTATGCAACTTTAAAAGTTGTATTCAGATTGCTGCTGTAAAAAACGGTATTTGAATTTGGAATGAAGAGTTTACCTTGTTCTTGGGTCTCAGACATGTGAAGAACAGTATACCATTGAGAAATTCTAAGAAAGTTTTGAAAATTCACCACTCAAAAATAAAAGAATATCATCACCATTAAAAAAAAAGTTGTATTCATAAAGATTTGCATTAACATGAGAAGTGTTTATAAGTTTTTGGATGCATTGTAATTTTTCTTCTATTTTTCTGCATGATTAAAATTTTCCATAAGGAACAAACTTGACCAAGGAGGTGAGACTTATATGCTGAGAACTATAAAACATGAATAAAGGAAATTAAAGATGATTCAAAGAAATGGAAAGATATCCCATGCTCTTGGATTAGAAGATTTACTATTTTTAAAATGGCCGTACTACCCAAAGCAATACATAGGTTTAAAGCGATTACTATCAAATTACACATGACATTTTTCACAGAACTAGAACAAATTATCCTACAATTTATACAATTAAGGGAACCATAAAAGACCTAGAATTGCCAAAGTAATTCTGAGGAAAAAGAACAAAGCAGGAGACATAATCTTCTCAGACTTCAGACAATACTACAAAGCTACAGTAATCAAAACAGCATGGGACTTCCGTGATGGTCCAGTGACTAAGATTTCATGATCCCAACAAGGGGGGCCCAGGTTTGGATCCATGCTCAGGGAACTAGATCCCACATACTGCAACTAAAGATTCTGTGCTCCCACAACTAAAGTATCCCACATGCCACAACTATGACCTGTCACAGCCAAATAAATTAAAAAGAAACAGCATGGTATTGGGACAAAAACAGACATATAGACCAACGGAACAGAATAGGGAGCCCAGAAATAAACCCACACACCTATGGTCAATTAATCTTTGACAAAGGAGCAAGAATATAAAATGGGAAAAAGATAGTCTCCTCAGCAAGTGGTGCTGGGAAAGCTGGACAGTTGCATGTAAATCACCATGCACACACACAAAAAAACTCAAAATGGCCTAAAGACTTAAATATAAGACACCATGAATCTCCTAGAAGAGAACATAGGCAAACCATTCTCTCTGACATAAATCGCACCAATATTTCTTAGGTCAGTCGCCCAAGGCAATAGAAATAAAAACAAAAATAAACAAATGGTATCCAGTCAAACTTACAAACTTTTGCACAGCAAAGGAAACCATAAGCAAAACTGAAAGATAGCCTATATAATGGGAGAAGTATTTGCAAATTATGCAACTGATAAGGGCTTAATTTCTAAAATATACAAACAACTTACACAACTCAACAATAACAAAAAACAACAGGATCAAAAAATGGGCAGAAGACCTAAATAGACATTTCTCCAAAGGAAAAATACACTGGACTATACGCACATGAAAAGATGCTCAACATTGCTAATTATTATAGAAATGCAAATCAAAACTACAATAAGGTACCATCTCAAATCAGTTAGAATGGCCATCATCCCTAGTGGTCCAATGGCTAAGATTCTGAGCTCCCAATTAGAGGGCCCCAGTTCAATCCCTGGTCAGCAAACTAGAACCCACATGCCACAACTAAGATCTGGCACAGCAAAATAAATATTGATATATATATATATATATATATATATTTTTTTTTAAGTCTACAAACAATAGGACTCTCCTGGTGGTCCAGTGGTTAGGAATCTGACTGCCAATGCAGGGGACATGAGTTCCATCCCTTGTCTGGGAAGATTCCACATGTCAAGGGACAACAAAGCCCATGCCCTGCAACTAGAAACAGCCCACCTGCAGCAATGAAGACCCATCACAGCCAAAAATAAATAGATAACTCTACAAATAACAAATGTGGAGAGGATGTGGAGAAAATGCTATCTAAAATGTTGAGGGGAATTAAGTTTGTGCAGCCACTATGAGGATGAGTATAGCAGTTCCTCAGAAAACCAAATATAAATAGTATCCAGCAATTTCACTCCTGGGCAGATATCCAGACAAAACTATAATTTGAAACGATACATGCAGCCCTATCTTTACAGCAGCAGTGTTCACAATAACCAAGACACGGAAAAACCTAAATGTCCATTGACAGATGAATAGATAAAGAAGTGTTATATATTTACAATGAAATACTGCTATTGCTGCTACTGTTTAGTTACTAAGTTGTGATCGACTCTTTTGCCACCCCATGGACCGTAGTTTACCAGGCTCCTCTGTCCATGGGATTCTCCAGGCAAGAATACTGGAGTGGGTTGCCATTTCCTTCTCCAAGGGATCTTCCACCCAGGGATTGAACAAACAAAATAGTGCCATTTGCAGCAACATGGATGCAACCAGAGACTATCATACTAAGTATTCAGTAAGTCAGAAAGAGAAAGGAAAAATACCATATTACTTATATGAGCAATCTAAAATATGACAAATGAACCTATCTATGAAGCAGGAGGGCTTCCCAGGTGGAGCAGTGGTGAAGAATCCACCTGCCAATGCAGGAGATGCAGGAGACTTGGGTTCAATCCCTGGGTGGGGAAAATCCCCTGGAGAAGGAAATGGCAACCCACTTCAGTATTCTTGCCTGGAGAATTCCATGGACAGAGGAGCCTAGCCGACTATAGTCCACAAGGTCGCAAAGAATTGGACACAACTGAGCACGCACGTAGACACACACACGTGAAGCAGAAATAGACTCACAGACATAGAGAACAGACTTGTGGTTGCCAAGGAGCAGAGGAGGTGGTGAGGGGGATAGACTGGGAGTTTGGGGTTAGTAATGCAAACTATTACATATAGAATGGAGGGACAACAAGGTCCTACCATATGGCACAGGGAACTATATTCAATGTCTGGGGATAAACCATAATGAAAAAATATAAAAAAGAAATACATATATATATATGGCTGAATCACTTTGCTGTATAGCAAAAATTAACACCACATTGTAAATAATTAAATTTAAAAAATTTTTCCATAAAGATATTTTCCCCTTAATGGATAAATATTAGCCACTATAAAAAGTATTCAAAAGTATATGTTCTGGTCTTTGAAAGCTATTTCAAGAGAAGGAAAATCATAATCAATAACATCTTTGGACTGGGTATAAAGCAGCTCAAAGTGACTAATTTGAAGAAAGAAAGATAATCTATTCAGACTCTGCTCCTCTCCCTTTCCTTTATACCCCTTTACTTGTTTTATTTTCTTTTCACCACTGGTCGCTATAAGAAATGATGGTTGTCCCTTCTGTACACCTCTCTCACTGCCCCCACCCCTGCATCTAGATAAGTCTCTAGCTGTCTGCTAAGTCACTTCAGTCGTGTCCGACTCTGTGCGACCCCACAGACGGCAGCCCACCAGGCTCCCCCGTTCCTGGGATTCTCCAGGCAAGAACACTGGAGTGGGTTGCCATTTCCTTCTCCAACGCATGAAAGTGAAAAGTGAAAGCGAAGTCACTCAGTCACGTCTGACCCTTAGTGAACCCATGGACTGCAGCCCACCAGGCTCCTCTGTCCATAGGATTTTCCAGGCAAGAGTACTGGAGTGGGTTGCCATTTCCTTCTCCGCTCTAGCTGTCAGTAGGCCTCAAAAAAGCTTTGCAGAAGGAATGAGTTCACTCTCACCCTGACTTTCCCCTAAGGCCAAAGTGCTGTTATCTTCACTCCAGCCAGGAGTTCAAAGAAGAGAAACGGAGAAGGGAAGGACAAGAATGTCATACAAAAAGATCTCTGGGAACTTCCCTGGTGGTCCAGTGGTTAGGACTGCACACTCCCTATGCGGGGGACCTGGGTTTGATCCCTGGTCAGGGAACTAAATCCTGCATCTGCAACTAAGAACTGGTACAAGCAAAAAAAAAAAAAAAAGGAAAGAAAGATCTTTGGGGCTTCTCTGGTGGCTCAGAGGCAAAGAATCTGCCGGCTTGCCAGTGCAGAAGATATGGGTTTGATCCCTGAGCCAGGAAGACCACGTGCCACAGAGCAACTAAGCCCATGGGCCACAACTACTGAATCCTGCAGGCCCTAGAGCCTGTGCTCTCCACAACAAGAAAAACCACCGCAGTGAGAAGGCTGTGCACCACAACAAAGACCCAGCACAGCCATAAATAAATAAATTAAATTACCAAGAAAAAAGATCTCTGATCCATCTCATCGGCAGCCTGCAATGGGTCAGGATTCCCATAATAAATCATGCCCGCTGCCAAACTTGAATAGAATATTTCATTGTTGGCCAAAAATGTTAATAAAAATAACTTCCATATTTGGAATGTTTACCACATTCTGATGTCTAAGCTGAAACTCCAATACTTTGGCCACCTCCTGCGAAGAGTTGACTCATTGGAAAAGACCCTGATGCTGGGAAGGATTGGGGGCAGGAGGAGAAGGGGACGACAGGGGATGAGATGGCTGGATGGCATCACTGACTCGATGGACATGAGTTTGGGCAAACTCCAGGAGTTGGTGATGGACAGGGAGGCCTGGCATGCTACGATTCACGGGGTTGCAAAGAGTTGGACACAACTGAGCGACTGAACTGACTGACCACATGCCAAGGTCTATGTTAATAAATGTTTGTGTGTATTAATATCATCTCATCTTTATGACAGCCCTATGGGTAAATATTATTATTCTCATTGAAGATATTTAGTCTCAGAGAGGTTAAAAGTCACCCAGATGGCAGGTGGTGGAGCCAGCATCCAAAATGAGAGCATTATGGTTTTGTTTTCACTCCTCGCTAAGCATGAGAGAATAGAGATTACCAGTCCCCACCTAAAGTCACCAACTCAGGATTTCCCAGTGTCTGGCTCTGGGATGCACTGAAAAGTATCCATAGGTGACCTGAAACCCACAAAAAGCTGAAGACCTAGGCCCAGTTTGGTCTTAATCCAAACTCACCTTTTTAACCATTCACACGCCTTGGACCCAGTACTAATCATATTTTGTTACTTCCCCAGAAGAATCTTTGTTTGGTAGAACCATTGATGGTCTTTGTGAAGGCTGTGGTCCAAAGATCAGCTTTCAGCATGTGACTCTGTCTTTGGAGTAATGGGAACCAGCCCACAGGCTTAGAGGAGTCTAACAGAAAGGGTCTCAAAAACCCAGATGATCTAATAATATCTTTTAAGCTCAGGAAGGTGCTTTTCTTTCAGCCTGGAGCCCCATACCCTCCTCCTTGCCTCTTTAGCACATACCCCTCCATCTTTCAGATCACAGCTTCCCACAAAGCTTTTCCTATTTACTTGAGTGATTAATATTTGTTGTTTCCCCCTGCACTGGACCAAACAGAGCAAGGACCAGGGCCTTGTGTTGCTTACCTCCAAACCCTAGCCCCAGATCTAGTATGCAGTAGGTGCTCAGTAAATCATAGCTAACCTGTATAGACCTCCTACTATGTGCCAGGTTCTGTGCTGAGCACTTCATGTTTATTAAGTCACTTAATCCTTGCCACAACCTAATCCCCCTTTCACATATGAACACACTGAAGCATAGAAAGACCAAGTGGTCACAAGAGTCTAAAAGGCTCAAACACACCACACTAGTCCACATGCAAAGCCCAGTTTCAAACCCAAGCTGTCGAACTCCAAATTTGAAACTCTTGACTGATTCATATTACAGAGGTTGATCAATTGATGGTTCCATTAATGGCCTGTGGAGCAGCCACACCCACAGTTCACCTGCTGGCAGACAGACAGAACACTATGCTCGGTTGTGTCCAACTCTGCGACCCCATAGACTGTAGCCCACCATGCTTCTCTGTCCATGGGATTCTCCAGGCAACAATACTGGAGTAGGTTGCCATTTCCTTCTCCAGGGGATCTTTCCAGTGCAAGGATTGAACCCAGGTCTCCTGCATTGCAGGTGGACTCTTTAGCATCTGAGCCACCAGGAAAGCCCTGGATATTAGGGCTAATGTCTGCCTGGGCAGGGCTGATCAGAGTGTCCAGGCAACGTGGCCAAGCACCAGCCATAAGAGAGATACAAGGTACCCTTGAGATACATCCTGGCTCCATCACTTACTCTCTTTGGACTCCAGTTCTCCCATAGGCTATGTGGGCTAGTAATTATCACCCCCAAGATTATTACGAAGGTTAGATGACCGGATATACATGAAACAATTTCCCACAATGTGTCATACCTGAGAGCAGGAATGCAACCCAGTGTTTCCTTTCTTTAATCAACTTCTCCCTTTCTGCATCTCAGTCTAAAGACTGAGCTCAGGCTCTAGCTTTTTTCAACAAATATTCTCCGGCTGAGATACAAAAGCAGCTGTGGCCTTTGCTTGCGCCTGCTTGCTCCCTCACTGAACACTTCTGCTATTTCTAGCTCATCTCTCATCAAGGTCCTTTTCTTTTTCCAAGGTAGCTAGGATACAGGCTTGCTAGACCTGGCTCTGATTTCCCGGAGGTGGCCGAAGCAGGGCCTTGGACAAGTAGCCACATGGAGAAACTGAAAAGCGCAGAATCAAGCGAAAAAAAATTGCCCTGAGAATGGAGTCAAGCCCAACCAAGCCATCTCCTCTGACAGCATCTCAGAAACAGAAACAGGCAGAGGGGTGGGGGAGGGGGGTCTTTATTCATTCTTTCCTTCCTTCCTTCCTCTTTCTTCTTCCCTCCAACCCTCCCTTCCTTTCTTCTTTCTTTCTTTCCTCCCTCCCTCTCTTCCTTTCTTTCTAGACAAAGGTCAGTACTTTTTAAAGGACTGAATGATTTGGGACTCCAAATGACCTGAGTCCCATGACCAGGACCCATGACAAGCTAGGAAGGACAGTATTTTTGTAGGGACAGGCTACTGTGGCAAGTTTAAGTATAAGGAAAAGTCAGGCTCAAAAGTTCGTCCCATTGGGTCTTTGTTTGGTTGAGTAAACTTTCTGCTTGGCTGTGCAAATAACTGGCAGAACCTCTCCTGCAAGGATGATGGATCTCTTTCTGAAATCACTCTCTGGAGCACCAGTGAGAATAGGGAAAGGGGTACAGGGGGGAGTTCGTACATAGACCTAGGTCCAAATGCCCCCTTTTCAAGGTAGGCCTCTGATCTCCTCTTTATATATATAACATTTTCCCAATAAGAACATGTACACAGTGAACAGTTCAGACCACTCAAGAGCACAGAGCGAAAAGTCAGCCTTCTTTCTACCCCAGTTCTTAGGATCTTGGGTACAACTATTACTATTATCTTCCCCCGCCCTCCAAGGTGTTATATAACATCAGGTCTCCTAGTCCAAGCATTTTGCTTCCTGTAAATTATTTCAATCACCAAATATGTACGGAGGCCCTTCTATGTGATAGGCACTAGGCTAGGTACAAAGGATACCACAATAAGCATAGATCCCAGCCCCTGGCCTCAGAAAGCCTACAGCTTAGAGAGGAAGAGCACGAATAAATAAGTAACCTTGGGAATTCCCTGGTGGTCCAGTGGTTAGGCCTCTGAGCTTCCACCTCCGTGGGTGGGGAGAAGAGGGTGGCTTCGATCCTGGTTGGGGAACTCAGATCCTGCAAGCCATATGGTACAGCCAAAAAATAAACAAGTAACCTCACAAACATAATTGTGAAAAGTGCCATAAAGGAAAAGTACAGGCATAGAGGGCTTCCCAAGTGGTGCTAGTGGTAAAGAACCTGCCTGCCAATTCAGGAGACATAAGAGACAAGGGTTCCATCCCTGAGTTAGGAAGACCCCCAGGAGGAAGGCACAGCAACCCACTCCAGTATTCTTGCCTGGAGAATCCCATGGACAAAGAAGCCTGGCAGGCTATATCCGTAGGGTCACAGAGTCGAGCACAACTAAAGCACCTTAGCACACACATATAGGCATAAAAATTGCCTGGCCAAGGAAATGATATTCAAGCTGGCACCTGAAGAATTTTAGGAGTTCAGTACAAGCGGGAAAAGGTTTTTCTGCCACAGGGAAGAGAATGTGTAAAGGCGCTGCAAAGGGAAGGCATCTGTAGGAAGAACTGGGAGAAGGTGGTGCACAGAGAAGGAGAGGTGAGGTGAGGTTTGAGGGTAGGCAGGGCTGGCTCACACAACCATCTGGCAACTCTGGCAACCAGCCCAAAGCTTTTCAGATTCGTGACCGTAACAAGGCCCTGTGCCAAGCACTTTGGAGAAATCAAAGACCATTCAAAAGTTGAAAAAAAAAAGAAATGGACAAATGAACCAAAGGCTGACAGCATGGAATTCAAGCCAAGGAGGCAGAACAGTCTTTGGGTGGGTTAGGAGGCAGGACAGAAGCCTTCACCAGGCCAGGAAGGGAGGAAATAAGAGTTGTTTGTACACTCATGCTCATAGCAGCATTATTCACAGTAGCCAAAAGGTGGAAGCGACCCAGATGTCCATCGATGGATGAACAGATAAACAAAATGTGGTCCATATAGACAAAGGAATATTATTTGGCCTTAAAAAGTGGACATTCTGACATCTGCTACAATATGGATAAACTTTGAGGGTGCTATGCCAAGTGAAATAAGCCAGTCACAAAAAGACAAATACTGTATGATTCCACTTGTGAGCTACCTAGAGTAGTCAAAGTCAGAAAGATAGAAAGAATCAATACTATAGAGGTTACTAGGGGCTGGTGAGGGGAGGGGAATGAGGAGTTGTCATTTTATCGCCTGTATAAGTTCCTATGTCCATACCACAGGCAAGATACAGAATAGCTCCATCACCAGAAGGATCCCTTGTGTTACCCTTTTGTAACCACACTTACCTCCCCACTTCATCCCCAACCCCTGCAACTCATCTGTCCTCCATTTCTAAAATTTTGTCATTGCAAAACATTATGTATGGGACTTTCCCACTTGTCCAGTGCTTAAGATTCAGGTTCGAGCCCTGTTTGGGAAACTAAGATCCCATATACTGTGCAGAGTGGCAAAAAAAAAAAAAAAGGGTTGTATAAATAGAAAAATACACTATGAAGTCCTTTGCAATTGACCTTTTCCCCCCTAAATTCCATGCAGATTCATCCAGGTTGTTGCATGGGTCAGTAGTTTATTCTTTTATGTTATTAAGTGATAAATTATTCCATGATACATTTGTACTTCAGTTTACTTGACCTGTCACTGCTGAAATATATTTGGGTTAATACCAGTTTTTGACTATTACAAATAATGGTGCTATGAGTGTTTATATACTGGCCCATTTTGTAAGCATAAGTTTTTATTTCTCTGGGGAAAATGCCTAGGAGTGCTATTGCTGGATTGTATGCTAGTTGCAATAATTAGTTTTTAAAGAAACCGCTAAACTGTTTTCCTGTATGCAGGACAAGAAGCAACAGTTAGAAACAGACATGGAACAATGGACTGGTTCCAAATTGGGAAAGGAGTACATCAACACTGTATATTGTCACCCTGCTTATTTAACTTATATGCAGAGTATATCATGCAAAATGCCAGGCTGGATGACTCACAAGCTGAAATCAAGATTGCAGGGAGAAATATCAACAACCTCAGATATGCAGATGATAACATTCTAATGGCAGAAAATGAAGAGGAACTAAAGAGCCTCTTGATGAAGGTGAAAGAGAAGAATGAAAAAACTGGCCTAACATTCAACATTCAAAGAACGAAGATCATGACATCTGGGCCCATCACTTCATGGCAAATAAATGGGGAAAAAGTTGGAAACAGTGATAGATTTTATTTTCTTGGGCTCCCAAACCACTGCAGATGGTGACTGTAACCACAAAATTAAAAGATGCTTCCTTCTTGGAAGGAAAGCTATGACAAACCTAGACAGCGTATTAAAAAGCAGTAACTACTTTGCCAACAAAGGTCCGTACGGTCACAGCTATGGTCTTTCCAATAGTCACGTATGGATGTGAGAGTTGGACCATAAAGAAAGCTGAGTGCCAAAGAATTGATGCTTTTGAACTGAAGTGTTGCAGAAGACTCTTAGAGAGTCCTTGGACTGCAAGGAGATCAAACCAGTCAATCCTAAAGGAAATCAACCCTGAATATTCACTGGAAGGGCTGATGCTGAAGCTCCAATGCTTTGGCCACCTGATGCCAAGAGCCTACTCATTAGAAAAGACCCTGATGCCGGGAAAGACTGCAGTCAGGAGCTAAGGGGGGCGACAGAGGATGAGATGGTTGGATGGTATCACCAATTCAATGGACATGAGTTTGAGCAAACTCCAGGAGACAGTGAAGGACAGGGAAGTCTGGCTTGCTGCAGTCTATGGGGTCACAGAGTCGGACACAACTTAGTGACTAAACAACAAGGAACTCTTTTCCACTGACACTCCCACCAGTGAAATGTGAGTGATTCCTGTTCTCTGCATCCTCATCAGCATGTGTTGTTGTCTAATTTTTATTTTAGCCATTCTGACAGATGTGTGATGGTGTCTTATTGTAATTTTAATTGCATTTCCTAATAGTTAATAATGTTGAACATAAAGATGTGCTTATTTGTTATCTACATATTCTTTTTGATGAGCTTATTCATGTTTTTAACCCAATTCTAATTAGATTGTGTTTTTAAAACTACTGACTCTGATGGTTCTTTATACATTCTAGATACCAGTCCTTTGTAAAATATGTGGTTTCCAAATGTTTTCTTCCAGTAAGAGTAGCTTACTGTTCATTGTCTTCATGTGGACTTTCACGGATCAAAAATTTTACATTTTGATAAGGTCCAATTAATCAATTTTTTCTTTTACAAATCCTACTTTTTGTGTTAAACCTAATAACTCTTTACCTACTCCTAGATATTTCACTCTTTTTCTAAAAGTTTTGTAGTTTTAAAGTCTATGATCCATTTTGATTTAACTTTTGTATGAAGTATGAATACTTCTTCATCCAGTTGTGGCTTCCCAGGTAGCTCAGTCAGTAAAGAATCTGCCTGCAGTGCAGAAGACCCAGGTTTGATCCCTGGGTCAGAAAGATCCCTTGGAGAAGGAAATGGCAACCCACTCCAATATTCTTGCCTGGAAAATCCCATGGACAGAGGAACCTAGTGGGCTACAGTCCATGGGGTTGTAAGAGTCAGACACAACTTAGCGACTAAACCACCACCAGACATGAAGTGTGAGGTTTATGTGGGTTTTTTTTTTTTTTTTTTTTTGCCTATGGACATCTAATTGGATTTGCTTGATTTTTTAGAAGACACATTTATTCAGCATCATGATCAGACTTGGGCTTCCCTGATAGCTCAGTTGGTAAAGAATGTACCTGCAATGCAGGAGACCCCAGTTTGATTCCTAGGTTGGGAAAATCCACTGGAGAAGGGATAGGCTACCCATACCAGGATTGTTGGGCTTCCCTTGTGGCTCAGCTGGTAAAGAATCTGCCTGCAATGTGGGAGACCTGGGCTCGATCCCTGGGTTGGGAAGATCCCCTGGAGAAAGGAAAGGCTACCCACTTCAGTATTCTGGCCTGGAGAATTCCATGGACTATATAGTCAATGGGCTCGCAAAGAGTCGGACATGACTGAGTGACTTTCACTTTCTATGATCAGACTATTAGATTTAGTCATCAGCAACAAACAAAGAAAAAACCCCAAACCTACATTAGAACCCTTGGTTGAAACTCCTATAAGAGATTACAAGCAAAACATCCTCTGACAAATCGTATAAATGTTTCCTTAGGTCAGTCTTTCAAGGCAATAGAAATAAAAACAAAAATAAACAAATGGTACCCAAACTTACAAGTTTTTGTATAGCAAGTTGTAAATAAAACTAAAAGACCACCTACAGAATGGGAGAAAACATTTGCAAACAATGCAACTGACAAGGGCTTTACTGCCAAAATGTACAAACAGCTCGTACAGCTCAACAGTAAAAAAACAAAACAGAACAATCCAATCCAATCCAGCATTTGCCCTGGAGACCTAGTATTTGCACAGGTTCCTTGAAGGACAGGATATTAGTAGCATCATTTTAAACTGGAAGAAAGTCAAGGAGAGGTAGGAAATAAATGCAGTAAGGATACAGATACACTTAATGGAACTGAAATCTAACAAGAAAATCCCTTCTTGGAGCCCCATGACCCCCTTGGAGCCCTGTGATACCTGGAGGTGGTGGAGGAATTTCCCAAGCATGAAAACAATGGAAGCAACTCATAGAAGAAGGAATAACATATGCAAGAGCCTAGTGGTGTGAAAACATGGAGACATGTGCTTGGTGACAAGGAAGTAGTTCTAGGAACCCGCAGTTGGACAGATCATAGGCACAAGTCACCCCTAACAAGAAATCAAAACCAACCACTCAACCAACCTTTCCCTCCAAGGGCAAAAACCAAAAGGAATATAACCCTAAAGCCTGGGAAAAGGAGACATCAAGTGGAACAAGTTAGAAAAAAAAAAAATCCAATAAAAAAAACAGGCATTTATCCAAAGAATAGATAAATACATGGCCAATAGGCACACAAAAGATGCTCAACATCTCTAATAATTAGAGAAATGCAAATCAAAACTATAGTGAGGTACCAGTTCACACCAGTCAGAATGGCCATCATTAAAAAATCTCCAAATAACAGATGCTGGAGAGGATGTGGAGAAAATGGAACCCTCCTCCACTGTTGGTAGGAATGGAAGTTGGTGCAGCCACGATGGAAAACAGCATGAAGTTTCCTCAGAAAACTAAAAATAGAATTACCATATGATCCAGCAATCCCACTCCAGGGCATATATCTAGACAAAACTACAATTGAAAAAGATATATGCACCCCCATCTTTATAGCATCACTACTCATAATAGCTAATGGAAACAACCTAGGTATCCACTGACACAAGAATGGATAAAGATGTGGTAAATATATACAATGGAATACTCCTCAGCTGTAACGGAGAACAAAACAATGCCATCTGCAACAACATGAATGCAACTAGAGATTATCATACTAAGTGAAGTAAGTAAAAAAAAGACAAATACCATATGATATCACTTACATGTGAAATCTAAACTATGACACAAGTCAATCTACTTATGAAACAGAAACCGTCTCACAGACATAGAGAACAGACTTGTGGTTGCCAAGGGGGAGGGGATTGAGGGAGGGATGGAGTGGGAGGTTGGGGTTAGTAGATGTAAACTATTATATAGAATGGATAAAAAACAAGGTCCTACTATATATCACAGAGAACCATATTCAGTATCCTATGATAAATCATAACGGAAAAGAATATTCAAAAAAAGAATATATACAAATTATACCTAAATCACTTTGCTGTACAGCAGAAATTAACACAACATTGTACATCAAATATACCTCAATTAAAAAAAAACTCTTTGTTGTGAAGCTTTACATTTTTCCACAGAACAGAAAGTAAAATAACCTTTTATACAATTAGTCACAAATACAGTCCTTGAGTTTTTTGCCCCTACACATAAGGACTGACTAAAACACGCCTCCTTTATAGAAACTGCCACCACCTTGCTTGGCTGAGTTTACAAATCTCTTGTAGCCTGTAGCTTCTCTGTCACTTCTCTGGCTCTCCTCTCCTGCTACGTGTAATTTCCTGGCAGTAATTAAAACCATCTGCCACTGTCATAGTTATTACTGCTGCTGGAACTGCCATAACCACCTTGGTTTCATGGTTTGACAAAGTATTGGTCTCCACCACCAGAAAGGCCAGAGTTTTCATCTCCAAAGTTTCCTCCTTTTGTGGGCCTCAAATTCAAAAATTAATTGTAATTGTAAATATCACTAGCTTCCACCACCTCTGAAATGGTCTCCACTATTACCAAATCCACTACAGTTGTCCCCACTGCCATAATATCCACCACTACACCATGACTGCCAAAAAAGCCACACTGACCACTGAAGTTTCCTCCATGACCAAAGCTGTCATTCCCATCAAAACCACCTCGATGACAACCACAGACTTTCAGGATCACTCTTTGGCTGGATGAAAGCACTAGCTATTTCTTGCTTAGCCCAAGTTTCCTTACTTCATCAGTACAATTTTTTTCTCTTTCTCTATGTTCCAGCTTTACTGAAATATAATTGACAGGCAACACTGTATAAGTTTAAGGTGTGCGACTGGCACCCCACTCCAGTCCTCTTGTCTGGAAAATCCCATGGACAGAGGAGCCTGGTAGGCTGCAGTCCATGGGGTCGCTAAGAGTCGGACACGACTGAGAGACTTCACTTTCACTTTTCCCTTTCATGCACTGGAGAAGGCAATGGCAACCCACTCCAGTATTCTTGCCTGGAGAATCCCAGGGACGGGGGAGCCTGGTGGGCTGCCGTCTATGGGGTTGCACAGAGTCGGACATGACTGAAGCGACTTAGCAGCAGCAGCACCAGCATGTGATATTTGATATACATATATATTGTGAAATGATCATCACATTACAGTCTGTTAACACAGCCATCACCTCAGATAGATATCATGTGTGGGGTAAGAACACTTTGAGATCTACTCTCAACAAACTTCAAATATACCATACAACACTGTTAACCACAGTCACCATGCTACACATCAGATACCCAGGACGTACTCATAACTGGAAGCTTGTACCTTTTGACAGTATGGAGTCATGGTCATCAGCAGTTACAAAAGCATAGATGCCTTCTTCTCGCCACTGCCTCAGTCAGTCATGCTTTCAGACACTTCAGTTTTCTCACAGTGTTCAAAAGAACCTCTTGGATGATGTTCTTCAGTATCTTCTTTAATGCTGCCAACAAAAATATTTGTCACTGTTAAAGGGGCACCTGGTCTTTGAGAATCCTCTCTGGACACAGCCCTCTTTGGTTCCACGACCCTGCCACGCACCTTGTGTGGCCTCGCACCCACGGCTGCAGCCCCCTCCTCCACAGTGGCAGGGGACAAGCCCAAAGCCCTGGAATGCTCGGGGTTTGGACCTTTCCTGACCTCAGTCCGTGAGCAAGCGTTCCCGACAGCTCAAGATGGCTCCTCAGCTTTGATATGTTGTTTCAGAGCTCAAAGCTCTAATGAAGAGCCTCACAGCTGTTGGCCCTCTTTGGGAGCCTCTGACTGAATTGGAGAGCAGTGGGAGGAGGCTGGAGCATGCTTACTCAGCACTGACCACCAGGAGAAATTGCGATTGCTTGACTTTCAATCATCACCTCTCTCCTCATTACTCACTCCCAATACACACAGAGAGGCCCCACTCCTTTAGGACATGCGGGGTTAGGTTTTGTTAGATAAACTGACATTACCTCTTTTATAAATATTCACAGAATCTCCCTAGGGTACTAGAGACCTTTCTATGTGTCCCCAGAATAAGTTTGGACATCATTGTACCAGAAGCTTTTGGGAGTTTGATGTAGTGTTGCTTTCTGATTGATTTCACATGACAATCATGCTAAGAGTTACCACGTGTGATGTCCATAGGGCCAATTGCTTTGCACTATCTATTTATCTCTTTTTATTGTCACAATATGTCTACCAGTTAGGTATTTTCATGCCTATTTGATGGATAAGAAATTGGGGATGAGAGAAGTTGGTAGGAGAACTGGAATTTAAACCCAATCTTTCTGATGTTAAAACCTGTATTGAAAGTGAAAACAGAACCCACAGAATGGGAGAAAATTTTTGCAAATCATATCTGATAAGGGAGCTTTATCTAGAACATATAATAATTCTTATAACTCAGTATTAAAAAGGCAACCCAGGAGAAGGAAATGGCAACCCACTCCAGTATTCTTGCCTGGAAAAGTCCATGGACAGAGGGTGGGCTGCAGTCCATGGGGTTACATGACTGAGCACGCGTGCATGAGGGTGGAGGGAGATGGGTTGGTAGCAATAAACTGGTAGAACTAATAAAAAATAAAGAAAGAAAGAAAATAAAATAAAAAGGCAACCCAATTTAAAAATGGACAAAGACATTGAGTAGACTTTATTCTGGAGAAGATATACAAATGGCCAAAAAAACACATGGAAAGCTGTGTAATGTCATTAGCCATCAGGTAAGGTAAATTAAAATTAAGAGATACCAATCTCACCCACTAGGATAGCTATTATATTAAAAAGATGAAGAACAGCAGTGTTTGGTCAGGATGTGGAAAGGTTGTGACCCTCATATACTCTTGATGGGAACGTAAAAAAAGCTGCGGCTGCAGTGAAAGGGTACAGCTGGGTGTTCCTCAAAAGGTTAAAAGAGAGTTACCACGTGACCCAGCAATGCCAATCCTAGGTAAATATCCAAGAGAAATGGAAGTATATGTTCACACAAATACTCGTATGTGAAAGTTCATAGCAGCATTATTCATAATAGCCAAAAAGCAAAAACAAGTCAAATGCCCATGAAGTGATGAATTAATAAATGCACTGTGGAATCTTATATAACAGAAAACTATTTGGCAACAGAAAGAAATGAAGTCCTGATACATGCTATAACCTGGGTGAAACTTGAGAACACCATGCTAACTATAAGAAGCCAGACACAGAAAGACCATATATCTTTGATTTCATTAAGTGTCCAAAATAGGCAAATCCATAGAGACAGAAATGAGATTAGTTGTTGCCTAGAGCTGAGGGAAGTCTAGGGGAAACGGGTCTGAGAACTAGGAGCCCACGTGCCACGGGGCAACTAAGCCCACGAGCTGAAACTAGAGAGAAGTCTGCTCAATGCATTGAAAGACCCCATGTGCTGCAACTAAGACCTGATGCAGCCAAATAAATAAATACTAAAAAAAAAGGAAAAAAAGGATCAGTATTCAGCCATACACACACCTACCATGCAGATGTCACTAAAATAGATCACACTACTCGAGATTCAGCCTCAGAATCCTTCTCAACACAGTGTTCTAATCAGCTACCATACCACCAATGGCTCAGAGTTAGCACATAAGCTTAGCACCTACTAGCTGTGTGTCTGAATTGGGTTGTTTCTAATATCCTGATGAATCTGAGCCTCTAGGTTTGCAATCACAACAGAAAGAGGGTATGGGAGTGGTTATGAAAGGAACACAGGCGATAGAATCAGGAAGTCCTGGGTGTGAATCCCAACAGTGCCACTTACTGTTTTGCAATCTTGTGTAAATTAGCTCTTATCGAATCTCAGTTTAGTCTTCTCTATAAAACAGGATCAGGGGCCATCGTACATACAGGGTTGTACAAATGAAATTAGTGATTATAATGTACCTTTTGCTTGCACACAGAACACAGACCCATCCAGCAAGTGTGTCCAACACTAAGAGACTTGTCTTCCACCCTGCTATGCTCCCCTCTCCATCCCTCACAGCAGAGAAGCCCTGACAAGTGGCTCCTGACATGTGCTGCCCTGAAGTCCCCTCCTCCCAGGGCTGTCTCTTCTGTCAGTGTCAGATGGTTCTCTGCCCTTTCAATGCTCCCTGGGGCCTGCCAGCACGTCACACAGCTCAGAGCAGCCTCACAGTCTTCTGGGCAAGGCAGAAGCTGGAAAGAACCTTCAGAGATCAGTGAACTGTGGGCTTTCCCTCTGGTTTTCACGCTTGGCTTCTGCTTAACAAGAGCAGCACCAGATGCTGGATGCAGGTGTGGATATAGTTTCCCAGAAACAGGGCTGTAGTGAGGCTATTTTTTTGTCATTTAGTATAGGTACCCAGAGCCATTGTGGGAAAACTGGGCTTATAATTTGTCTAGGCCCTAGACGGCAAGTTCATGGCCCAAGTATCACACACCTGCCCACCTCATCCCACCCCTCAACACCATGCTGTCTGAGAGCAGGGTTCTCTGGGAAGTAGACTCTGAGACAGAGATTTGCACGTGAAAAATTTACTAAAGATGCTTTCAGGACCAACAGCTGTAGGGTGGGAAAGAAGCAGACTGGAGCACTGCAGAAGTTGAATTATGATGTATATGCAACAAAGGTCCCAGTGCATCCTACTGGAAGCTCAGGAGCTGGAATGACTGGGCAGCATTGCCTCCTACTCTTGATGTACATTGACCAGTGGGGTGTAGCACTACAACCGCGGGCGAGTTCTGGAGAGGCACCCCAATAACACCCTCAGCAGACAGGCAAATGAACAACTTGATCTTGGAGTCGTAAACCTACTTGAGGATCCATCATATGCGTTCATGGAGACGTTGTATTTCTTTTAAAAGGCAATATGGGGCTTCAGGATTCTCCTCCAGACTGCTCCAGGCAGCCATCAGCAATCCATGGGGGCTGGCATGCAAGAGAAACCATATGTGTCATCCCTACCCTAATCTTAACCCTTCATTTTACCAAGTCAGAAGTTGAGGCTCAGGGACTTCCTGGCAGTCCAGTGGTTAAGACTTCCCCTTCCAATGTGGGGGGTGCACGTTCAATCCCTGGTTGGGCTGCTAAGATCTCACATGCCTTGGGGCCAAAAAACCAAAACATAAAACAGAAGCAATATTGTAACAAATTCAATAAAGACTTAAAAATGGTCCACGTCAAAAAGAAGCAGCAGCTGAAGCTCATAGAAAGAAAGCCACTTGCTCAAGGCCACACAGATGAGTTAAAATCAGAGGCAGGACTAGAGTACAAGTCCCTTGCCTCTGAAACTGATGCTCTAGACCTGTTCAAATTTAGAATTAAATTATTCAAATTAAATAAAATCAGAGACTGGTTCCAAATTGGGAAAGGAGTACGTAAAGGCTGTATGTTGTCACCCTGCTTATTTAACTGATATGCAGAGTACATCATGCAAAATGCCAGGCTGGATGACTCACAAGCTGGAATCAAGACTGCCAGGAGAAATATAAAAAACCTCAGATAGACAGATGACACCACCCTAATGGCAGAAAGTGAAGAGCCTCTTGATGAAACAGGAGAGTGAAAAAGCTGACTTAAAACACAAAATTCAAAAAACTAAGATCATGGCATCCAGTCCCATCACTTCATGGCAAATAGATGGGGAAACAATGGAAACAGTGAGAGACTTTATTTTCTTGGGCTGCCAGATCACTGAAGATGGTGACTGCAGCCATGAAATTAAAAGATACTTCCTCCTTGGAAGAAAAGTTACGATGAACTTAGTGTGTCAAAAAGCAGAGACATCACTTTGCCCACAAAGGTCTGTATAGTCAAAGCTATGGTTTTTCCAGTAGTCATGTATGGGTGTGAGAGTTGGACCATAAAGAAGACTGAGTGCTGAGGAATTGATGCTTTTGAATTATGGTGCTGGAGAAGACTCCTGCAAGTCCCTTGGACAGCAAGGAGATCAAACCAGTCAATCCTAAAAGAAATCAGTCCTGAATACTCATTGGAAGGACTGATGCTGAAGCTGAAGCTCCAATACTTCGGCCACCTGATGCAAAGAGCCTACTCATTGGAAGAGACCCTGATGCTGGGAAAGCTCAAAGGAAGGAGGAAAAGGGGGCAACAGAGGATGAGATGGTTGGATGGCATCATTGACTCAATAGACATGAGTTTGAGCAAACTCCGGGAGACAGCGGAGAAGGCAATAGCAACCCACTCCAGTACCCTTGCCTGGAAAATCCCATGAACAGCAGAGCCTGGTAGGCTGCAGTCCATGGGGTCGCTAAGAGTCGGACACGACTGAGCGACTTCACTTTCACTTTTCACTTTCATGCATTGGAGAAGGAAATGGCAACCCACTCCAGTGTTCTTGCCTGGAGAATCCCAGGGATGGGGGAGCCTGGTGGGCCGCTGTCTCTGGGGTCTCACAGAGTCAGACATGACTGAAGCAACTTAGCAGCAGCAGCAGCAGCCGGGAGATAATGAAGGACAGGGAAGCCTGGTGTGCCGCAATCCATGGGGTTGAAAAGAGTGGAACATGGCTGAGTGACTGAAAAACAACAACAACACTTCAAGCACTCAATAGCCACATGTGGCTGACAGCTACTCTATTTGACAAACACACGTTATTAGAACAGTTGCATCATGGAGAAAAGTTCTACTGGGCTACATTGGCCCTGGACCCACTACCCATGCTGCCTCTTTGTCCTCAACTTCAAAAGTTAGGACATCCCCCAAACACCTTTTTTTCCCTTAGCAACCCATCTGTCAGTGCTTGGTAATGGTGAGTCATGATAACGGATATGCAAATGTGAATGTTAACAGAACTATCTACCTAAGTGCAAGTCCTCCTGGGGCTACTAGGGACCCAGAGATGGATTGTTTTCTGCAAAAGGAAGTCATTATTTGTCAGGAAAGATGTACAGTTCATACTTATTTACTCATTCATCCATCCAACAAATATTTTATCAAGTTCAGTCTAGATTCAGGCACTAAGTTAGGTACTGGGGATTTGCTGTTATTATTGATGGTTTGGTTGCTAAGTCATGTCTGACTCTTTGCAACCCCTTGGACTGTAACCTGCCAGGCTCCTCTGTCCATGGGATTTCCTAGGCAAGAATGGGTTGCCATTTCCTATTCCAGGGTACCTTCCTGACTCAGGGATCAAACCCAAGTCTCCTGCATTGCATCTCTTACATTGTAGGAAGATTCTTTACCACTGAGCCACCTAGGAAGCCCAAATACTACTGATACTTTTTGGGAATTTATACATAGCCAACCAAACCTGATCATGATTAAGAATGAAATTAACTTCCTAATAACTCTGCCAACTTCTTAAGTTAAATCAAGAAGTTTAACTTAAATTTAACATAAGAGATTGTTACAATAGAATAACCTAGAGTATTACCATAATTATTTTCTCAAAGAATGACTTTGAGTCATTCTAGGGTAGAAGAAAGAATTAAGGTATATATCAAATACTCGTTAAAAAGCAGAAACTACTATGAAGTGGATTTAAACAGCTACTAAACAAAGATATTCTTACAAAATGGGTATCATAACCTGGGACCCAGGTGCTAGGGATGCTAAGACTAATTAGATGCAGATCTTGACCTTGAGATCTAGTAGGGGAAACACAAGGTATACTTTGATGGAAGCATCCAGGAGGGACAGCTGTAGAAAGTTTTCCAGGTAGGTAAGTGCTTTTGCAACCACAAAGGACAGAGAAGTGAGCAGCTGTAGAGTGACTGTGTCCCCCAGGGAACCTTTGGCAATGTCTGGAGACATTTTTGGTTGTCACAACTGGGGAAAGGGGTGCTACTGGCAGCCTAGTGGGAAGAGACCAGGGATGCTGCTGAATATCCTACAATGCACAGGGCAGCCCCCAGGACAAAGAACGATCCCATCCAAAATACTGCTACTGTCAGGGTGGAGAAACCCTGGGCAGGGTCTATATTGGAGATCTGCATGTGCCATCTTCAGTCCCATGGCCATGGAGGAGGGATGGTCAGTAAGAGCACACAGGAACTGAGAAGCTAGTTTAGAGGGCCGCAGGAAGCTACTGAAGAAGCTTTGCAGAGTCAGTGGCAGGATTAGATCTGCACTTGAGAAAAACCCGTGTTGGGGTCCAGGGTAAACCACCCCAAAATGTGCCTCAATGGCATATTGATCATTTTGAATTAAACTTTCTTACGAAACGGCCAGTGCAAGAGTGACACTCTGACCTCCTTTCTGTCTCCCTAAAAACAGGAAATCTCTCTCCTGTGAAAACGTACACCTCTTGCATCTGGAGGTATAGAAGTGTTGCAGGAAGGGGGACCCCTTCCTGGGGTCACAAGTGGGCTCCTGTCTAACACTTGGAAGTGAATGATCTGAGGAGAACACATGTACTGACAAAGCAAGAGGCTTTGTTGAGAAGGGGAACCCGAGAGGAGAGCAGCAGGGTAAGGGAACCCAGGAGAACTGCTCTGCCCTGTGGTTCAAAGTCTCAGGTTTTATGGTAATAGAGCTGTCTCTGACCAACCATTCTGACTCAGGGTCCTTCCTGGTGGTGCACGCATTGCTCAGCCAAGATGGATTCCAACGAGAAGGATTCTGGGACTTTGGTAGGACATATGGACTGGCCTCTCCTCCCTCCTTTTGACCTTTCCCAAATTCTTCCACTGACAATAACTTGTTAATTCTGTGTTCCTTACCAGGGCCTCCTGTTGTAAGATAACTCATGCAAAAGGTTACAATCTTGCAGGGCCAAGGCAGGTGGTTTCAGTCAGTGGGTCACCTAACAGAAGAACACCCTTATCACCAAAGATAAGTAATTAGGGCGAGAATCCTATATAAACAAACCTTGTTACATCTTTTATTTACTATTCCAAGCCCAGACTCTGTTCAGATTCTTCATTAATTGAGCACCCAAAGCCTAGGTTTCTTTGTCCTGTCAATTCCTCACAAATACATTGCTTCTTTGTCTAAAAAGTATAAAAGCCGCCTGCTTTGGCCACTTTAGTCCTATGGGACCTCTCTGTACACAAATTAAGATGTGTTTCTTTTTCTCCTGTTAATCTGTCTTGTGCCAATTTTATTATTAGTCCAGCCACAGAACTCAGCAAGGATAGAAGAGAAATTTTCCTTCTCCCTGACACCCCTCCTAATTACTGGGTGACCAATAGACTGAAGGGCTTGGAAGCTCGGAGGCCTCGGGAGGCTACTGGTGGTGGTGGCCACAGAGACACAGCAAAGACACAGGAAAGAAGGGGGAGTGTGGAGGAGCTATGGGGCTTGGTGAAGGGCTGAGGTAGAACAGAAGAAAATTGAGCACTTGTCACTGCTGTGACTGAGTAACTTTTTGTATAATTGAAACTGAGCAGGACCCTGCGGGGCCCTCCTGGGTACAAAAGTCCCTTTGTGCCCCCCTGTTCTTGTTTGCAAAAAAAGGCTTTAGTCTCCTAGGTCTTCCCTGAGTTCCAAAGAGCAGACTCAAGCTGTTACTAATTAGGGAAGTGAGGGAACGCAGAAACAAAGGAAAAGCAGTCAAGAAACATTAGTTCAGCATGGAAGTCCTAGTTCGTCCTCAAGGGATTTACATAACAATCTGACACACAACTTTGAGTTGTTTTGATGGAACTAAGACCCCCATGCAAGTGGAGGATGGTGACTTCATGCTGAGCATAAGCACACAGACCCCAGACTGGTTGGAACCAGGGGGTAGGTGATTAAGATTTCCAAAACCACCCTGTTATCTCACCACCTATCAATCAGGAGAAAATCCTACCTCACGCCAAATGCTACCTATAAAAACTCTCCCCTGAAAGCCATGGAAGAACTCAGGCCATTTGAGCACAAGCCACTGTATGTCTTGTGTGGCACCCTGCAAATATACACTGTACTTTCCTTTAGCACAACCCGTGGTGTCCACATATTGGCTTTGCTACATGTTGGGTGAGTGAACCCAAATTTAGTTCAGTAACATAGTTAGCTGCTTAATGTCTTTCTTCTTCCCCACTAGACTAAAGCTCCAAGAAGGCAGGGATGGCATATCTTTTCATTCATTTCCTGGACCTGGGCAAATTAATTCTTTTGAGCTTTGGTTTTCCCATTTGTAAAATGCAGATGACACTGGCAACCCTCCTTCTTAACTAAGTATTAGGATTAAACGGACAATCCAGCAATTCCACTTCTGGGTTATAAAGAAAAAATGTTGCCATTCCAGTTTTCCATGAATTAAGCCACTAGCCACTGCTGTCACCCACCAGAGGGTAATTTAGGATGGAGAAAAAAACCAGGAAGCATTCTGTGCTTTAGATATACTGGCCTCTAGAGAATTCACGTGCATATATAATGAAAAATGTCAAACTACCCCATACATTGTTGTTGTTGCTTTAGCTGCCAAGTCGTGTCCGACTCTTTTCTTACCGGGTGGACTGTAACCTGCCAGGCTCCTCTCTCCATAGGATTTACCAGGCAAGAATACTGGAGTGGATTGCCATTTCCTTCTCCAAGGGAATCTTTCCGACCCAGGGATCGAACGTGCGTCTCCTGCATTGGCAGGTGGATTCCTTACCACTGAGCCACTAGGGAAACCCTTACTCCATACACAGGAAAATACTAAAATCATTAAATTGAGATGTCCGTTCTTTGTGATTAGCAGTAATCTTTCCATGCTTAATTACATATTTCCCTAGCAAAAAGTCTATATACATTCTGGCTCCTCTCTTTTCTTTTCAGAGCAGTTTCTCAGAGGTATCTGAGAGGCGCATTCCAGGCTAGAGTCCACAGTAAGGTCCCCAAATAAAACTTAACTCATAACTTTTATATTACACATTTTTCTTTCAGTCGGCAGAGTATATACCCAAAAAAACCTGAAAGCAGGAACCTAAACAGATATTGGTACATCCATGTTCATAGAGAGTAGTTTCAGTACTATTCAAAATAACAAAAAGGTGGAAGCAACCCAACTATCTGTCAGTGGGTGAATGGATAAACAAAATGTGGTCCATACAAACTACAGAATATTACTCATACATGACTAAATGCAATTCATACATGACTAAATGAACTTTTCATAATGCTACAACACAAACCTTAAAGATGACATGCTAAATGAAATCAACCAGACACAAAAGGACAAATGTTTTGTGATTCTACTTTTATCAGATGCCTAGAACAGGCAAATTCATAGAGATAGCAAATAGAACGGTGGTTACCAGAGGCTGGTTGCACCACACTGTGAATGTTCTTAATGCCACTGAATCGTATGTTTAAAAATGGTTAAGAGGGCCAATTTTATGCTGCATATATTTTACCACCACCACAACAAAACGCTTTTTTGTGTGTGTGCGCTGCATGTTGGCTTCTCTAGTTGTGGCATGCAGGCTTAGTTGCCACATGGCATGTAGGATGTTAGTTCCCCAACCAGGGATCAAACAAGTGTCCCCTGCGTTAGAAGGCAGCTTCTTAACCACTGGACCACCAGGGAAGTCCCAAGGAAAAGATTAAATGAGATCATTTTATAAGGCCTCTTAGCATAGGAATATTCATTATTCTCCTTTTTCCCCCCTATAAATGTTCTAATAAAGGGAGGAACTAAGAGCTAGGGGAGCAGAAGCAAGCAAGCTGGCTCCCTGTCTGTTGTCTGCCCCAGGGACCATTCACAGCTGAGGTAACACTGGAGTGAGGCCTTGCTACAGGATTGAGGGTACAGGTCTGGGAAGCCAAAGCTGTAGCTTCTATGAGCCTGAAACCACCAGGACTATCAGTCTCTAGAAGGGTCTCCACACCCTTCCAGGGCAGAAGCTAGGGTAGAGGTGGGGAGTCCACCTGGGCCTTGCCCCCTAACAGCCTGAGGGTCCATCCTTTGTCTTCACCAGGCAGGGATTTCTGGGCCTTGAGACATTTGCATTTGGTGTCTTGACTGCTGACGTGCCAGCAGCTGCTAAACCTTGATATGCTCTCTCTGAAACCCAACGGGCAGGCAGCAAATAAGTCAACCTGGCCTTCCCAGCTTTTGTGTCATAATTTGTATTTTATTCCTTGTCTAGACGGAAAATAGCCAGAGCACCTGCTCTTAGAGGTGTCAGTTGCAACATTCTTTATATGTATACCATTTTAGGGGGAAGATTTTTAGCAGCCTTAATCTAACCCACTTGTTTCACAGCAAAGCCAGCACAATGCCAGAGAAGTCTACAGACTCGGGTTCAAATCCCAGCTGTCTACTTACAAACTCCGCAACTCAGAGCAAGTTCTTTAACTTCTGGAAACCTCATTCGTCCTCAGTAAAATGAGGATAATGGTACCTTTCTCTTGGAGATCTTCTGAGGAATGAACTCCAAGGCAGCTGGCTGGAGGGAAGGTTGGCTGCAACTCCTCCAAGAATGCCCCCTGCACGAACCCCACCTTTTCACACTCCATCTCTCACCTGGTTTTATTGTCTCCCTGACACTTATCCTCACCTGAGATTGTTTATGTGTATACTTGTTGGTTTTATTCTTCGCCCTTCCTCTGCCAGAAAGTAACTCTGACCCACTCTGGTTCAGCACCAAAGGCTAAATCTAGCATGTTGATGGCATTTAGTAAATGTTTGTGAAATAAATGGCACTCAAGAGTCACTCTGGGGTTACACTGAGCCTCGTTTCTTCAAATTGTCATACAACACATGGGCACTTTGGGTAAATTATTTCAGTAACTGTTAAGTCATCAGCCTAAGAGAGATACATTTAGCTGTGTGGCCCAGAAATAGTTCATATCTCCAAGAAAAGGAGAGAAAAGGAAGGCCTTTTGTACCAGACACTCTTCTGCTGGAACCCAGTGTCTAGGTAACCTGGGAGAAGCCCTGTGTTTCTGAGGGTAAAGGTGGGAAGGAGATGGATGTAAAGAGGAGAAGGCTGAGTGGGGGAATAAAACAACCCAGAGGGGGACTGGCTTTTCTAGGATTCTGACTCTTGTCTAGGCAGTACATTGTGGACTTGGGTTCTTAGAAATCACTATGTCAAACCAGGGCAGCTTAGCAGTGAAATACATAGGCTCTAGGTCCTAGGACCATCCCTTACCTCCTGTGTGATCCTGTAACCACAGAACCAGGCCACACTGGCCCTATCCTGGTCCTAACAAGACACTGAGCTGTTTTTCAGAGGTGATAAACAAAACTGCAAGTCATGCAGAAACGCGTGCAGAGGAGAAAATTTTGACCTCAAACAACACCTGGAACCAAATTCACCTTCTACCCCTCCACCCACGGAACCAAAGGACCGGGACAAGACTGGAACTTGAATGCTGGAATCCAGAAGGGAAGGATTGGTTGTCCAGGAAGATCTGCCTGAAGCCCCTTTCCCACACCTGACCCTAAATGGCCAGGTTCCAGAGCCCTCCAATCAGAACCTGCCTGGCCAGGGCTCTGGCATCTCAACCCTTGACTTTCTTGACAGTCCAGTGGCTAGGATTCTGTGCTTCCAATGCAGAGGCCACAGGTTAGATCCCTGGTCAGGGAACTAAGATCCTTCATGCACAGAGGTGAGGCCAAAAGCAAACAACAAAAAGAAGCATAACAGCCCTCCTCCCCTAATTCATAAAAATTTGACAGAACCACCAAATGGGGAAACAGATTTGAGCTGATCCTCCTGTCTCCTTGCCAGCCCACCATGCAATAAAGGTCACTCTTTTCTCAAAGCCTGGTGCCATAGTATCAACTTCTATGCACATCAGGCAGTGAGTCCCTGGCTCAGTAACAACCTGAAGTCAGATGTGTTTCCTCTCTAGGTTTCAGTTTTCTCATCTGTGAATTGGGATGATAATAATACAAGGTACCTTACAAAGAAAACTACAAAGTTATCTTGTAGTTAAATGAGATCAGTCACCCAACTGTTAGCATGGTGTGCTATTGAAATATATTTCTATTCCTGAGATGAAGCCACTTCCGCTTGGGGTGCCAAGTCAGCAAGCCAAAACTCAGATAACTTCCATGTCCCTGTAAATGCTCCGCCTGACCAGAAACACAATATCCCCAGGCAGCCAATCACCAAAAGCCATACTAATTTTGGGCTCTATACTTATTTCCTTGTTCCTTATTCTTTATCCTATAAAAGCTTCCTACCTTCTGACCCATTTTGCAATTCTTTGGACCCTTGGGAACAGGGACTGCCCTCTTCATGAAATGTTAAAGTGTTTGTATCATCTGAATTGTCTTCTTTGGTCATTTTTAACAGCACTCAGCACAGGGCAGCAACAGAGTCATTCTTAGCTTTGTTTTCATTCAGATGAAATGCTGAGATCCAGCATAGAGAGACATGACTGTCAGTTGGTGGCAGAGCTTAGAACTCACTGCTATCCTTTCCTGCTGTGTCCACTCTCTGTGGTGGCTGCCATCTCTTGTCCCCAGGGCCTTAGGTCTAAGAGGAGAGCCTGAATATGTACAAAATAAATCTCAACTACAAGCTCAACCACAGTTCGAAAGCATCAATTTAAACTGTGGTCCTGGAGAAGACTCGAGAGTCCCTTGGACTGCAAGGAGATAAAACCAGTCAATCCTAAAGGAAATCAACCCTGAATATTCATTAGAAGGACTGATGCTGAAGCTCCAATACTTTGGCCAATACTTTGCTCTTTGATGCAAAGAGCCTACTCATTGGAAAAGACCCTGATGCTGGGAAACATTGAGGGCAGGAGGAGAAGTGGGCAACAGAGGACACGATGGTTGGATGGCATCACTGACTTAATGGACATGAATCTGAGCAAATTCTGTGAGATAGTGTAGGATAGGGAAGCCTGGCATGCTGCAGTCCATGGGGTGGCAAAGAGTCAGACATGACTTAGTGACTGAACAACAACACAAGGATGACAAATGAGGCTTAGTATGTACAGTAAAGTAGACACATGTCTTACAAAGTTAGGATCTTCAGAAAGAACCCCCTATCCAGAATGACAGTAACGAATATAGTTTATTGAGTGCTTTCTCATATGTGTAAGACATAATTTGAGTGTCTAAAACAATTATGTTATTTAATCTCCAGAGCAACCCTAGCAAGTAGGAGCTGTCATGACTCCCACTTTATAGATGTGGGAATTAAGGCCATAAGAAGTTTAACTGATTCAAGGCCATAATAAGAAAGTTGATGGTCCAATGGCTAAGACTCCACACTCCCAATGGAGGGGACTTGGGTGGGATCCGGATTCAATTCCTGAGGAACTAGATTTGCAACTAAGAGTTCACATGCCCCCCAACTAAAGATCCGGTATGCTGTAACTAAGACCCGGCTCAGCCAAAATAAATTAATTAAATAAATATTTAAAAGTTCTAGGGAATTCCCTGGCAGTCCAGTAGTTAGTGGCATGGGTTCAATTCCTGGTCTGGGAACTAAGATCTCACAAGTCACAAGGCATGACCAAAAAATAATAATAATAAATATAAAAAATTTTTTAATTGAAAACAAAGTTCTAAGTGGAATTATGTGGCATTCCCTCCTTACCCTACCACAGATTGACGTTCCAGTATTAAAAAGTCCTCCTGTGGATCATAGCATCTTTTTTTTTCCTCTTGTCTTTTTGGCCATAATACATGGCTTGTGGGCTTTCCCAGGTGATGCAGTAGTAAAGAATCTGCCTGCCAATGCAGGAGATGCAGAAGATGTGGGTTTGACCCCTGGGCCAGGAAAATCCCCTAGAGGAAGAAATGGCAAACACTCCAGTATTCTTGCCTGGAAAATTCCATGGACAGAGGAGCCTGGCAGGTTGCAGTCCATGGGGTTGTAAACAGTCGGACACGACTAAGCAACTGAGCACACGTGCTTGCACATATGCGCGCGGACACACACACACACACACACACACAGGTACAATACTGCTTGTGGGATTTTAGCTCCCTAACTAGACATCAATTGCAGGCCCTCAGCAGTGAAAGCATAGAGTCTTAACCACTGAACCGCCACAGAATTCCCAGATCATCGCATCTTATATACTATACTTACTATAATATATAAGACTATACTAGGCCCCAGCAATTATGTGCATATTCAAAATGTATGAATCTGTTCACAGTAGCATCTCAGTGCTGACAGGAGTATTAGCAATAATAACAGCTAATACCCTGTCAACTATTCTGGTAAGTTCATGTAAACTTTATAAACAAGACCACAAAGTAGGAACGATTATTATTCTTGCCCAACAGAGGCAGAGAGGTTAAGTAAGTGGCCACTGGAATGGCGTGGCTGATGGCTGATAAGTACAACAGGGAGCTGAACCCAAGCAAGCCCAGGGCAATTTTGTGTCTTCACCTTGCCCTGTCCTACCTCTTGGTAAATGACCTACTTTGTTGCTTTGTAGGCTCAGGTGACCCTTTGCGAATCTGAAAAAAATAAAAAGCCATAAGTACTCTCCTTAGACACATAACTCTTTGTGATTTTAGGGACTTTCCAAAGCCTCTGTCTGATATTTATCAGAAAACCTCCCAAAAGGAACCTCAGCCCAATCTAGACCCTCTACTTCTAATCTCCCCACAACACCCTCATCATTGGCCTTCAACCTTGCTTGACCATCTCCAAGACTGGGAACATCCTACCTCCCAGGCAGCTAATTCTTCAAACAGCAAGATTCAATAGCAGCTTCTCCCCACTGCCGAGATGATGGTGCCTCCCAGAGCTCACAGCACAGAGCCTGGAGCCTTGCAGAGCACGTCAGCTCCCAGATGGCTCTTCAGAGGACAGCCCTGGGTCTGTCCCATCCCACCCTTGCTTCCTAGAAAGCTTCTGATAGGCAGGGAGCCCAAGCCTCTCATGCAGCTGCTTATCTCCCTCTCAAAGCAGGAGAAGTAGAGATGAGGGCAATGCTTCAGAAAGGATGTTCTTGTCTCTGCTGAGAGCTGGTGTGGTTGGAGGAGGGAGCCTAAAGACCCTTCTCGATCCAAGAAGTGCAGTTGTGGATACCCTCCCACTGGCTTGCTATGCATCCTTGGTCAGAGACTGGACTGCTCCTTTCTGGGCCCAGGTTAATCCTTTTGCAAAACTGCAGCGGGGACAGGGGTGATTATATTGAGGTTGCAAACCCAAATGTTCACCGGGGCCAAGCTAATGATAGAAATATCCAGGAGTATTCATTACCTCTACAAAGAAAAGTTCTCTTCCGATTTCCTTAAAACACGCCACTCTCATTTTCTATTTCTTATGAAGCTCTGGAGGCAAACTATCTAAAGTAACAAAGACAAAACTGCCAACGGTGAAGAAAATGGCAAGGGGCACTTGATCTCAGTGGAGGGGACAAAAGGGGTCTGTAGCCCCTTTCCTGTCTGCAGGGGCAGCTGAGGGATGCCTACTCTGTCAACAGGAGCAGCTGACCCTCAGCAGTACCCATGTGGACACGCAGATCTGGTGTTCGCGGATCTTACGTGCTTTCTAAAAAAGCTGGACACATGAATTTCTATGTGAAACCTCCCAGTTTTTAGAATGTTGGCTCAAAGTTTTCTTAAACAATGGGAGAGCCAAATACAACATGTTCTGATCTGCGATCCACCAGTCTGTGATCTCTGGAGCCGGTGTTTTTGCGGTGTCCTTTCCAGGCTGGGAGGCTGTGTTTAGTAAACTATCCTTTCCTCTTGCTTTCAGTTCTCACTCAGGAGAAACATAATGGCCCCAGGCCTCAAGAGTGTCTGAGCAGGTCTGAACAGGAGGCTCCGGTTTGTGGTTGGAGAGGCGGTGCCCTGGCTGCCGGGGCTGATGGAGAGAACAGAGGAGAGGAGAGGGGAGGAGAGGAGAGGGGGCCCAGCATCCTAGGGCAGAGGGGGCCCTAGGCCTCAGCCTCAGGCTGGACTGCTGCCTGCTCCCTGGCTTGCTTCTAGCTCCCGAGGAGCCCCGGATATCTTTCCAACTGTGTCAAGGAGGGAGTTTACAGCCCATGGTCAGCATGGCCGACCGCCAGCCTGGCAGGTGGCCAGAATCCAGAGCACATTGAGAAGGAGTATAAACAAGGCCCCTGGTGGGCAGCTGTGACCCAGAATCTTCCAGCAGAAGAGAAGCAATCAGGGAAGAGGAACACTAGAGGGACCCTTCCCCCTGCCTCTCAGGCTCCCTGGGCTCGGGCACCAGCACGGACAGGATGGGCACCTGGGCAACAGGCAAGCAGCCATCACAAAAGAGCTGCAGGAGTTCACTTAAAGGGGCCTGTCAGCCTCTGAGATGCTGTGAGTCCATGACTGTGATTCAGCTTTTCTCTCAGTATAGACGGCATATGTGGTTGCCCCTCGCCTGGAATCCATTTTGCTCCTTTTGTTGGCAGCACCCTAGTTATCTTTCCAGAAGCCACCCCTCCTCTACTCTCAGCCCATGTGGATCAGGTGAGGCTAACCTGGCCTTCCTCCCTTCCTGGCTCCAGGCTGGGCAAATGGGTCAGGCCTGGCCTGACTGATCAGCCCATTTCTTCTTCTGCTAGGTCCAATGAGATCACCCCAAGGAATTTTGCTGGAACTCTCGAGAAAAGAGACATTGTCAGCAATCAGCTTCATGCACAGCTGGAGGTGCTTGGAGACCATCTGGCCATGACACAGGGGGAGCTTGCTTGAGGAAGCCTCCATCACAGGAGACCCCATGGAAAGAGAGGCAGAGAACCAGACAGAGGGAGGGAGAGGGGACCAGACTGATGGATACATTGACGTGTATGAGAGAGAGACCTGAGACTTGATGCAACAGTTAGAGCCTTGGGATCTAGTTTTAGCTGATGAAGTATTGAATCCCTAGACTTTTCAGAAAAAGAGTCAAGAATATACCACTGTGGCATAAAAATTACTTTGAGCAGAAGGCATTTGAGTTCCTGATATTTTTTTATCCGCCTAAAAACACAGTTTCTCAAAAGAACTCAGTTGTTGTAAATTCCTCCCTGGGAAGCAACAAGGGAGGACTGATCAGAGAAGAGAATTACCCACCTAAACAAACATTGTCATAAAGTGATCATGTCTCCCATTTAGCCTTCTAAAGGCCCATTTCTCTTTCCTCATAGTCATTTGTTTTCCTGGAAGTGCCCTTCTCTCCCCACCCCCACCCTCCGCTCAGTTAAGATGGTATATAAACCCCAAATTCTAATCACCTTCTTGAGTCACATTTTTCTGTAAACTCCTAATTGTTATGTGATTAAACCTATCTATTTTTCTTACTAATTTGTCTGTTGTTGGTTTAATCTGCAGGCCCGCAGTAACTAACATAAGAGGGTAGAAGAACAGTTTTTCCTCCCTTACATCAGTTATATAAGCAAAAAACCAAACCAACTACCTCTGACATCAGTTTCTAGGACTCCAATATTTCACACGAGATTATATAATTATATTATGTAATTATACAGTAAATCTATGATTTAATCTATAATTTGCTTAAGGAGTAAATTCTACTTAATCTACATTTTTTTTTTAGGCTACAGAGAAGCTGGCAATGACCCAGGCCTCTGAAATCCTGCCCTGGTTGCCTGAAACTAGAGGTATTTGCCCAAGAAGGCTCAAGGATCCTGGCTGCATTCCTACCCTGCCTGAACACCCAACATATATCCTAGACAGCCCTAGTCAGTGCCTAGACCTGCAAAAGAGAATGTCGTAAGTCCCAGCAGTGCCTTTATTCATTCATTTGTTAATTCAGCACACATTTATGGAGCACCAACTGTGTTCAGAAATGAAGTTCTTATCCTCAGAGATCTAGAATTTGGTGAGAAAAACAGACCAATCAGAAGAACTTCATCAGAATGTGATGATTGCTATGCTAGAAATAAACACAGAGAAGGGACCTCCAGACCAAGGAGAGTGACAGGCATGTTGTAGAAGCTTCCTGAAGGAAGTGACCCCTGAGATGAATTCCACAGCATGAGAAGGAGTCAGCCCAGCAGGATAGAGGGTAGAGGATGTGCTTTCCAGGCAGGCGGAAGGAACAGGAGATACAAATTCCAGGGGTTGGGCGGGGCTTCGGCCTGCCAGTGGGACTGATCGGGAGAGACTCCCAGCGGGAGGAGGGGCAGGGGATTGTCATCAGGGAGCAGGGCCTGTTTGACAAGCTGGTTTGGATGAGCACTGCTTCCTGTGTATGTGATCACACAGATAGCTCAGCACCAAACACGAGGCCAGGGCAAAGCCTGACTCATGCCTCAGAGGAAAAAACAAAGAGGAGGATCCCCAGCCAGGGCCCTGGGTCAACAGTGTGCAACAGAGCCCCACTGCACAAGTATTGGTGATCTCTGCCCACAGAGGGAGCTTGGCCCTCCCTATTGGAAATGACTGAAGGCAGGGCCCAGAATCTCGTCTTCCATCTCCTCTCCCACTCCTGATTTCTTCCTCTCCCACTCCTTCCTCTTTGAGCTCTGCAGGGCCTGTGAGGATGGGAGTGATCAAGGGTAAAAGCAGGTACTTTGGGAGGTACTGGTCTCCAGCCCTAGCTGGGCCATGAACCCTCAACCTCTTCTTCAACCTCTCTGTGTCTCCTCCTCTGCAAACTAAAGCTAACAATAGTACTGATTCAATAAAGGAATGCTTATCTGGTGAGTCATGAATTCATCCATTTACCCGTTTTTTTAAATATTGTCTCATAGCATCCCTTTCTTCCGGGATCCACACCACACTATGTCCTCCGTTAAGACTTTCAGTCACAGGAACTTCCTTGGTGGTCCAGTGGCTAAGACCCATGCTCCCAATGCAGTGGGCCTGGGTTTAATCCCCAGTCAGGGAACTAGATCCCACATGCTACAACTAAAGATCCTTCATGCCACAACGAAGATTAAAGATCCTACATACTGCAACTAAGATTGGGCTGTCAAATAAATATTAAAAAAAGAAAAAAGAAAAGACTTTCAGTCACAGAGCCTTGGCCTCTTCCAGGCCATAGGGATGGGGCATGGACCGCACACAGTCAGTTATACTATCCTCTTCTTGGCAACAGTGATTGGTCCCTAGGGTGGATTAGAGACTCAAGTGTGCCGACCAGAGTCTGGATCTCTCCTCCCTGGTGGTATTGAGCTGCAAGAATATGAGTTTGGGGAGAGCCCGTCTACCTGTGGGTGAAGTCACTGCTTAGAAGGAAACAGAGCCAAGATAATGGCGATGATAACCACCATCATGATGATGGCATCATCATATCTGATCCTGAACTTCCCAGTTTGAAGAACAAATTCATTCACATTTTCCTGACGCCAATCTAGTTTGGTTTCCTTTGCCTGAAGCTCCAAGACTCTTCAGCCATTTGGCATGTGAAACCCTGAGCACAAAATAGGAAGAGCTTAGTGAACTGTCACCACAAGGAAAAAGGTGAAAATGGTCTTAAGCTCCTTCACCATCACCCTTTTCCTTCCCAGAACAGTCTCACCCCTTTGCATCCAGCCTGGGGAACGGGCTGCTGACTGTGTTGGCTTCCCATTTGCAAGAATGGCCTGGGGGGTAAAGGGTGGGAGGGAGGTTCAAGAGGGAGCAGACGTATGTATATTTATGACTGATTCATGATGTACAACAGAAACCAATACAACATTGTAAAGCAATTATCCTCCAATTTAAAGAAAGTTGGCTAAAAAAATCAGCTCAAGATTTCTCTTCATCAGAGGCTTTCAATCTGGTCTCCCTGTGAGCATGGTGTAGTTTCATAGGAGGCTTTGGGCCAGAAGGAATCAGGGTGTAATAACCCTTGTCAGCTTAAAGCAGAGCACCATGGGGCTTCCCTGGTGTCTCAATGGTAAAGCATCCACCTGCCAATGCAGGAGACACAGGTTCAATCCCTGGACCAGGAAGGTCCCACATGCCTCGGGGCAACTATGGCCACGTGCCAGAACTATTGAGCCTGTGGTTTAGAGCTCACAGGCCACAACTACTGGGCCTGTGAGCTCTAGAGTCTGTACTCTGCAACAAGAGAAGCCACTGCAATGAGAAGCCTGCAACTACAGAGTAGCCCCTGCTCACCAAAACTAGAGAAAAACCCTCACAGCAACAAATACCACACAGTCAAAAATAAGTAAATAAAATTACTTAAAGCAGAGCACATTGAATTTGTCCTGTTTTATACATTATAATTTCATGTAAGAGTTATTGGAAATAAATGTCTCTATTACCAAAAAAAAAAAAAAAGAATGGGCTAGGGGTAAGGGATATGGTGACAGGCAGGTCAAGCACCCAGTGCTCAGTAGTTAGCACAGCACAGAGCTGCAGCAGCTCCCCTAGGTCTCCAGCCTGCCCACTGAGTGTGATTTGGATCTACTGCCTGATAGATTGGCCATCACCTGTAGTCGCCCTGACCTGGTCTGAATCCTATCACTGCAGAAGTGTGACTCAGTCATCATCTTTCTGGGCTCCTCTTTCCTTGTCTATAAAACAGCTCCTGTCTCTCAGAGAAGCTATGAGGACTAAATGAGAAAAAAGTTAATAGCGCCTAGTATTGACAGTATGTTTGATATATTCCAGGCGTTGTTCTAACCACTTTACAAAATTAGTCCAACTGACTTCCACAACAAGCCAAGGAGGTAGGTACTACTATTATCATTCCCACTTTACAGATGAAAAAACTGAGGCACACAGAGGTAAATAACTTGCCAAGGGTCTCAATACTAGGAAGGGGTAGAGATGGGCTGTGAATCCAGACATTCTGACTTGAGTCCACATAAGTGGCTCAGACTCTAGGCTCCCAGTGTAGGGGGCTGGGGTTTGATCCCTGGTCAGGGAACTAGATCATGCATACCACAACTGAGAGTTCACAAGCCTCAGTTAAAGATCCCACATGCTGCAATTAAGATTCATGGAAGCCAAATAAATAAATATTGAAAAACAAACAAAAACCCATGCCAGCCAGTTCAAGATAAGGAATTTAATATGGGCAACTAGTTAGAGAGGGGCTAGAAGAGATGAAAACCAAGGAAAGGTGGAGCAACTATAGAGATTAACAACTGTATGCATGTGTGTGCTCAGTTGTATCCCGATTCTTTGTAATCCCATGGACTGTAGACTGCCAGGGTCCTCTGTCCATAGACTTTCTTAGGCAAGAAAACTGGAGTGGGTTGCCATTTCCTTCTCCAGGGGATCTTCCTGACCCAGGGAATCAAGCTCACGTCTCCCGAATTGACAGGTGGATTTTTCACCAGTGCACCGCCTAGGAGCCCTAACAACCATATAGGAAATCACTGTTTCCCCAGGGCTAAAGGGACCAAGGGAGGAGCTGGTGTCACTGCAGCCCAAGAAGGGCTTTGGCTCCTGGTAGGAGCTAGGATATTGGAGGAAGAAGCCACCCTCTGGAGTCATTGCCAGAGGCTGCAGAAATGGTGGTGTCAGGGGTATGAGGGGGTGAGGAGGTGGGCACAACCCAAGTTCTCCCTACCCTCTGTTCTCTGATCTGCCAGTACCTCCCATTGGCCAAACTTAATAGGAAGTCCCTGGTGGCTCGGTTGGCAAAGAATCTGCCCGCAATGTCGGGGATCTGGGTTTGATCCCTGGGTTGGGAAGATGCTCTGGAGGAGAGCACGGCAACCCACTCCAGTATTCTTGCCTGGAAAATCCTCATGGACACAGGAGCCCGGCAGGCTGCAGTCCATGGGGTCACAAAGAGTCAGACACTTAGACCGAGGGACTAAGCACAATACAATAGGAAGTCATTGGGCAAGGGACAGGTCTGAGGGCAAACAGTAAATGACCCGCACACCACCACCCCCTTGTGTCATCTAGCCTCCTCATCAAAATGCAGGGCACATGAGGGCAACTGCACCCACAAATGGGAATTGTAGGGACAGGAATTTAGATCCCTGAGTTCTAGTTTAATGTTGTGTCTGGTACAGAAGTAGAACCTAGCAATTATGAGCATCCCGTGACACTGAAAAGCAGAGGAAGGGGCCACTGGGGCTCCTATGGTGCCTCCTGGTCGTGGCCTTGGCACATCTTCTATACACAGCTCTACACAGCTGGGTGCAGATCTGCCACAAGAAGCAAGCATTGTTTTTCTGTTTAAAGGAAGTGAGAGCAGCCTGAATATCCCTAGCAACTGCTTTGAGATCTGAGAGAAACAGATGCGGCTGCTGCTGAAAACCAGGAGGCAAATAAGTGGGGTGAGGTGCCTCTCAGCTCCCCACACCCTCCTTTTGCAGAGGTCATTGTCTCTGTCCCCGCAAAGTCCCCTGCGGGCCCCGTATAATCTCCGTGAGTAGCTGGGAAGCAGCTGCCACTTGCAGCCCTGGAAGCTGGCAGGATTCCACAGGTGCCAGCATGAGCATGGGCAAAAAGTCCAGGCCAGAGCACAAGAGATATCAAGTCTGAGCAGGTGCTGCCAGGATGGAGAAGAGGTGGTCATTGGAACCCTTCCCTTTGACCAGGATTCTGCCTCTAGGGATTTATCACAGAGATAATCTTACACTGCAGATGGTGATTGCAGCCGTGAAATTAAAAGACGCTTACTCCTTGGAAGGAAAGTTATGACCAACCTAGACAGCATATTAAAAAGCAGAGACATTACTTTGCCAACAAATGTCCGACTAGTCAAGGCTATGGTTTTTCCAGTAGTCATGTATGGATGTGAGAGTTGGACTATGAAGAAAGCTGAGCGCTGAAGAATTGATGCTTTTGAACTGTGGTGTTGGAGAAGACTCTTGAGAGTCCCTTGGACTGCAAGGAGATCCAACCAGTCCATCCTAAAGGAAATCAGTCTTGGGTGTTCATTGGAAGGACTGATGTTGAAGCTGAAACTCTAATACTTTGGCTACCTCATGCGAAGAGTTGACTCAGTGGAAAAGACCCTGATGCTGGGAAGGATTGGGGACAGGAGGAGAAGGGGATGACAGAAGCTGGATGGCATCACCGACTCGATGGATATGAGTTTGGGTAAACTCCGGGAGTTGGTGATGGACAGAGAGGCCTGGCGTGCTGTGATTCATGGGGTCGCAAAGGACACGACTGAGTGACTGAACTGAATTGAATCTTACACAAGTGCATAAAGGCTTCTGGACAAGGCTATTCACCGCACTGTGGATTATGATTCACAGAAGACCAGGGGGGAAAAAAAGTAGCCAATTGGAATTGATTTGATTGAGCAAATAATGGTGTAGCTGAACAACAGAATGCTCTGTGCATCTACGAGGAATGAAACATCTGTATGAGCTGTAAAAGGCTGATCTTCCAGACAGATTCTAAAGTAAAAAAGGCAAGGGACAGAATAGTGTGCTTAGTATGCTGAGGGGGCAGGGCAGCAGGGGATATTCTTACATATATTTACATATTTATATTTACACATATATCTATGTATGTTTACACAAGCACCTCTTGCTATCCAGATCTATTTGGTTTCTGAATTCAGATGGGAGGGATTCAACGCAAGGGATGCTACATTATTGGAATCTTTGACTCCTGTCTTTCCTTTCAGATAGCAAATAGCAAGAGTTCATTAACAAACAGTTCATCCAAGAGGCTATATGAATCCATTTTGTCCCTGAGTTGGAATAGTGTTTGGATAACCAGGGTAGATAGTAGGGATATCTGTATATGTAAAACTGTATATGTCTGTAATATGGGGAAAAAAAAAAGCCTATGTCTGTAATATGGAAAAAAAAAAGCCTGTGTCTGTATGTATCCTCTCTCTGGAAAGATACACAGGGAATTAGTTAGCAGTGGTTGCCATGAGGAAGGGTAATTCAGCCCTGGGGAAATGAGGTAGAAGTGAGACTTGTTTTTCAGTTTACAAATATGCGTTGTGGTGGTTTTAAAACTTGGCTCCCGCATTCTTTGAGAGGAGGAGTCTATGTCCTGTCCTGTTTCATCAGAACTGTTTTGCATCTGCTTAGAAGGATGAAGAATGGCAGGCATGATACTATGTGACTTTGAAGGCTAGGTCATAAGAGGTCCTGCAGTTAGATCTGGGACACTTTCTCTCAGACCCCAGCCACCATGCTACAAGAAGTCCAAGCCACGTGGAACGGTCCTGGGCAGGCACTGTGGTCCAGTGCCACCTGGGCTTCAGCTAACAGCATATGCAACCATGTGAGAGAGCCGTCTTGGAAGTTCAGTCCCCCGAAGAGCATTCAAATCACTGCACCCTTAGCTGCCATGTGACCAAATCAATGCCAGAGACCCCAGATGAGAACCCACTATATGAAGCAAATCGGCATACAGAACCACAAGAGACAATGACACATTGCTGTTTCAAGCCACGGAGTTTTGGGGTAGTTCTTTGTGTATGTGATTATTAACTGAAACATATATATCATCACACATATTACCTATTCAAAACTAAGAGCAACTTCCTTGTAAACACACAGGGATGGTGCTAAATGTTAAATGTGCATTATCTCAATGATTCCTCACAAGTTCACTGTATCTCCATTTGACAGATGAGAAAACTGAAGCTCTGAGAGTTTCTTTGGTTACTTGTCCAAGAACACACCTCACAAAAAGAAGCCCTATGGGACTTCTCTGGTGGTTTAGTGGCTTAGACTCCACATTTGCAATGCAGGGGACCCAGGTTCAATCCCCGGTCAGGGAACTAGATCCCTCATACCACAAGATCCCATATGCCACAATGAAAACCAAAGATCCTGCGGGCCATAACTAATAACGCAGCAGGGCCAAATGAATACTTTTTAAAAAATAAACATTAAAAAAAAAATGTAGCCCTGGGATAAGAAACAAAGAGGCCTCTAACGTCTCAGGGCTACTGTAGGTCCTGGGACCCTGCTCTCACTCTTTCCCACTATGGGCCTCACCCTCTCCAGTGAGGGATTGGGAAGAGGTGAAGGTTGGAAACTCACAGCGCACAGGGGCCTGGTCAGTAACACAGAGGGCCAAAGTGGGCACGGTGGGCTCAGCTCCTGAAAGCCAGCTCACAGTAGCCAGGTCCTTAGATTTTTAAAATAGAATCCAGAAATCAGATTTTTATGCACCATCTATTTTTGTTTTAAAGTTATCAACTAGTCTTTCTGTTTGTTTGTTTTTAACTGAGTAGACTGAAAAGCAAAACAAAAACAGAAGTCTGTGGGTTTGCCTCTCTGGACTAGAAGATCTCCAAGGAGTCTTCTGCACAGACATCCTGACTTTCAGCAGAGCCTCACTGGGGAGACAGTGCAATTGCAATCCCAGGAGGCTCAGATCTGAGAAAGGAGAGGGGTGGCGAAGACAGAGACGCCCCAGCCTCTCCAGCAGTGGTGAGAGGAGGCAGGGGGTGCCGGGAAACCAGGCCACAGGGAGCCACAGCAGTGCTGGAGGGCAGCTGAGCCTGCGGTAAACAGCTGCCCAGAGCTGCCCGCCTCCCCCACCTCTGTCTGCTCCCTGGGGCCGAGGGAGGCAGCCAGGGCACCAGGGGAGACTGTTTCCGTTGTGATAGGAAACCACCTCCGCTCACACTAGCCATTTTCTCCACCTCTCCTGCTCACCCTGCTGCTTTTCCAATGGGAACCCTGCCCCCCTCCCTCCTCAGTGGAGGGGGGATCGATCCCCTCCTCAGCCATCTCCCTGGGCCTCTCTCCCCACCCCCCCACTCCCTAGTGTCTTCGATTCCCTCCTGAGCCTGCTGCCCATTCCATCTTTAGCTGACTAGTCTTCCTCTGAGATTCAGCCTGGCAGAGCGCAGCAGAGTGATTGATGAGCTAGGGAGCTCTGGCTGGCAGGACAGCCAGCCAGAGACAGGGCTCTCACAAGACAGCTGAGCTGCCCAGGGAAAGCCCCCAGCTACCAGTGTGCTCCTTGAGGTCCGTCCCCCACCTCTGTGCAGCCCATATTGACATGGCAGCCACTCTGGACAGAGCAGATAACCACAAGGGCCACTGGGTACAGTACCCGGCACACAGCAGTCCCTCAGCCAGTGAGAGCACTCTGCTCTCACTGTTCCAAAAACAGAGATGAAGACGGTGAGCTTCTTAGGGCTGGAAATGTTCTCATTCAGCCATGCCTCTCGGTTCAAGTGTTTATAATTTGTACACTCGTTCGTTCATTCATTCATACAGCCATGAGAGTTTGCTAGGAGCAACTAGGATAATTGCTAGTGTGATCAAACCACTGGGGCATAGTGGTTTGAATCCAGGCTCCATCACTTCCTAACTGCATGAACTTGGGCATATCACTTTACCTCGCTGGTGGTTTAGTCACTAAGTTGTGTCCAACTCTTGCGACCCCCATGGACTGTAGCCCACCAGGCTTCTCTGTCCATGGGATTCTCCAGACAAGAATACTGGAGTGGGTTGCCATTTCCTTCTCCAGGGGATCTTCCCCACCCAGGAATTGAACCCCAGTCTCCTTGCATTTCTACTCTCCTAAAAAGCTGTTTTCTTTCCTGCTTCTGAGCTGTGCACATGCAGTTGCCTCTTCTAGGAGTGCCCAATTCTCAGGCTGTTTCTATCCCCTCTATGTTCATCTCAACTTAATTTTTTTTTTCCCTGAACTTGTTAAATTGACCATCTCCTCCTATAAGAATCTGTATGGGCTCAGGAACAGACTGTGTCTTTCTTACTTCTGGATCCCAAACCCTTGGCACAGCCCTGCCCTTGGTAAACTCTCTGAGTATAGGTTGAATGAATGAGTGAACAAATGAATGAAGGTGAGACCTGAAAAATGAATTGAGTTAGACAGGCAAAGATCAGGGAAGGGAGTGCTAGTCCAGACAGAGAGTTTGACTTGTGCAAAGACCAGGAGGCAAGAGAACATGATATAATCAGAAAATCGAGAGGACTGACAGATCTGCAGCTACCTGTATTTTCTGCAAGCCCTCTGCCCAGCTAGCACACATGGGATCCTCAGTAAGCATGGAGACCTCCCTACTCTCTCTCATGAGTCAAAGAGAGAAACAATAGCAGGATGGCCAGAGCCTGAGAGCCCCCGGGGGGATGGACTGTGCCTCACTCTATGCCAGCCCCAGGCTGACGCATCATAGGCCCTCTGTAGTTTTTGGACAGTGACTGAGGCTGAAAGGACATTTACGCTTCAGCTGCAAAAGTGACAGGACTTGATCATTCCAGAATGTTATTGCAGCTCCAGTAAAGTCTTTACAGCCCAACCTGCCCAGGAAGTGGGAAATGAGGAAACTGAGGCCCAGAAAAGGGGATGGATTTGTGTTAGCTCACATAGCAGATGAGTGTCAGAGCTGGGATGGGAGCCCGGATGTCCTGCCTGCTGACGCAGAGCTTCTCCTGTCCTCCCTGTCTCCACTTCCCCAGTCCCCCTCCCTCCCTCCCTCTCCAGCCTTCAGCCTTTCAAGATGTCAGAAACCAGCAGATTGGAGCCAACAGAAAATCTCTGAGTGCCTTTTACAGAGTGAAGGCATTGTGTTACAGGGAGGGCAGATGGGGCGACCCATTAGTCAGCTAACACTGAGTTTCTGTGGGTTCCATTAGTGCCTCTGATTAACCCATTAGCACCCACTGGAAACAGGAGGCACAGAGACCCCCAGAGGGGATGAGTAATGGAGTGAGCCAGCTTTGATAAGGCCAAGGGAGCAGAGCTGGAGGGACAGAAAGGGGTCTTTCCTCTTTCCTTAGATGGTGAGTTTCCTTGGAGAGGGTGCCAGGTAGTGTCAGCGATGAAGAAGCCCAGGAAGGACTCAGAAGTCTGACATTTCAGAGCTGGAAGGAGCCAGCTGAGCTGATCCTTTGTAGAGATGTGAAAACTGAACAGCAGAGAAGAGGAATTTGTCTCTGAGTCACTCATGGAGAACCCAGGATTCCTGGCCATTATACTACATTACAATACTCAAGTGTGCTGCTGGAATTACAGTGAAAAATATCGCCAACCATTATTGAAGCACCAAGCTAACTGCTCTACACATTTATCTTATTCTCACAGCAACCCTGGGAGGTAGGTACTTTTACCCCAAAACTGAGGCTTAGAGTGGTTGAGTCATCTGCCCCAAATCACAAAGCTAATAGGTGGAAGAGCCAATATTCAGATGCGCACACACTGATTGCCAAGTCCTCATCTTTGTCATCATGCTGTCTTGCCAAGCAGCAAAAATAGATAGAACCACCATTTGATAAACACTGTCTGCAGAGCCCTTCACTTGGTTGTGCTTTTTATTTTAAGCACTTGAAGAAAATATCCTCCTATTTTACAAGTAGAAAGCTCAAGGCACAGTGAGGCCAAGGAGCCCACCTAATGTCATACAGACAGGTATTGTCAGAATCAGGATGCAAACCCATTGATCTTACTCCACTGTTAAGGCTCCAGGCCACTCTACCACACGAGTGTGAAGACCCCCACCTAGGACAAGTGTGTAAATGTGCCTACCTCTCTGCTTGGCATCCAGCTTGATCCTTCTACTTGTTTATCTTCATCCACTCAGACAACAAATGTAATATTGAGGGCTTGCTGTGTCTGCCAGGCCCCTGCTTACAAGACCAATGGGATTCCAGTACTTGTGCAGTTTCCATTCTACTTGAGGGACAGGAAAGACAGACAGCAATTTCATTGGGGTAGGGATGACCTAGTCCTAGCGGACAGAGAAGGCCAAGCGGGGACTTATAGGTCAAATAAGCATTGTCCAGGCAGAGACAAGCTGGGAGCAGCACATGCAGTGGTTCAGAGGTATAAAAGTCCACCAAAAGCTGGGTTGGGCCAGAGATTTATCTCTGGGAGGAGCCAGTGGAAATGGAGATTCAGGAAGCGGCTGGAAGGAGGACTTTATCCCCAAGAAAATGGGGACCACTTTTGAATATTACCTGTGCCATGAAGATCTGTACTTAGAAAGCCTGGCTCTGGAAGAAGGATGTGATGGGCTGATGGTGGATGCCTGGAGGCGGGTTTGATGGAGTTTCCAAAGATAAGGATGACTAGGGTGATTGATTAGATATGGGAATGAGAGGCAGGGAAGAGGTCTGGTTTCTGACTGGGCTGACAAGAGAATGGGGTTGGGGGTTGGGAGGATGAGAGACAAGTTCCTTGGACCTGTTGAGTGTGAGAACCCAAGGGGCTCTATCTAAAGTGTGGCTGGACTTACTGGCCTGGATTTCAGGCCTATGGGTCTTAAGATTTTGCAGAGAACTGACTCCAAACTTCCTTACCCCATGCCTCAGTTTCCTCATCTGTAAGATGGGTAATAACAACATGATCTCATAGAGTTGTGAAGATTAAAAGGATATAAAGTATATAGTTAATGTTGAAAGCATTTAACATAGTCCCGGGTATGTGCGGGTGCTTCTTTTTTTTCTTTGTATGCTTTGTATTGGCTATCTAGATCATTCCACCAGTATCTGTGATTTTCCATCATCTGAAACCATGTAACACTCAACACAGCAATGCTATTATTGCAGGTAGGATGTTAGTACTAACTAGTCTAATCTTGAAATTGGAGTAGACCCATCCAGTTAACACTGATGGTTCAACTCACTCACTCCACAGAGAAGACTTTTAACCATTATCTTAATCTCTCTACCACTCTTCTCCTCACTTGTCCTCATTTCTTCCTCTTGAGTTCTCTCCTTTAATCATTCCCTGTTATGTAAATCTCCCTCCATTACTCCATGAGGATAAAGGGTAGTGGAATAAATATATGAATGGATGATTCTTTGGGCTGTGGCTGCTACAAGTTATTTGGAAAGAGTTAATTTAAAAAATCATGGACCTTTTTCATACACAATGATATAGTGGGATTTATCCCATGGATGCAAGGATTTTCCAATATCCACAAATCAATCAGTGTGAAACACCACATTAACAAACTGAAGAAGAAAAACCATATTATCATCGCAATATATGCAGAAAAACTTTTGACAAAATTCAACTCCCATTTATGATAAAAACTCTCCAGAAAGTGAACATAGAGGGAACCTGTCTCAACATAATAAAGGCCATATATGACAAGCCCATGCTACTGCTAAGTCACCTCAGTCATGTCCGACTCCTTGTGACCACATAGATGGCAGCCCAGCAGGCTCCGCTGTCCCTGGGATTCTCCAGGCAAGAACACTGGAGTGGGTTGCCATTTCCTTCTCCAATGCATGAAAGGGAAAAGTGAAAGTGAAGTCGTTCAGTCATGTCCGACTCTTCGCGACCCCATGGACTGCAGCCTACCAGGCTCCTCCATCCATGGGATTATCCAGGCAAGAGTACTGGAGTGGGGTGCCATTGCCCCCTCCAGACAAGCCCATAGCTAACATCATTCTCAACAGTGAAGAGCTGAAAGCACTTCCTCTAAGATCAGGAACAAGACAAGGATGTCTACTTTTGCCACTTTTACACAATATAGTTTTGGAAGTCTTAGCCATGGCAATCAGAGAAGAAAAAAGTATAAATAAAAAGAATCCAGATTGGAAAAGAAGAAGCAAAACTGTCAGTCTTTGCAGATAAAAGACCTGTACTCTGATAGTCTATAAACTATAAGATGCTTATGGAATAAATTGAAGATGACACAAAAGGCAAGCTATATTTGAAATGGCAACCCATGTTCTTGGGTTAGAGGAATCAATATTGTCAAAATGAGTATGCTACCTAAAGCAATCCACAGATTCAATGAAATCCCTATCAAAATACCAATGGTATTTCCACAGAAATAAAACAAAAAGTTTTAAAAATTTGTATGGGGACACCAAAAATTCTGAATAGCCAAAGCAATCCTGAGAAAGAAAAACAGTGCTGGGGGCAAAGCAGACTATAGTCAGTGTTGGCCCTGACACCAGACTATACTACAAAGCTACAGACATCAAAACCAAGTGGCACTGGCACAAAAACAGAAACACAGATCAGTGGGACAGGATAGAAAGTCCAGAAATAAACTCACGCACCTACAGTCAATTAATCTATGACAAAGGAGGCAAGGATACACAATGGGGAAAAGACAGTCTCTTCAGTCATCAGTGCTGGGAAATCTTGACAGCTACATGTAAAAGAATGAAATCAGAACATTCTATAACACCATACAAAAAAGATAGATAGGGGGTTTCCCTGGTTGTTCAGTGGTAAAGAATCTGCCTGCCAGTGCAGGAGACACAGGTTCGATTCCCTGATCTGGGAAGATCCCACATGCCATGGAGCAACTAAGCCCGTGTGCCACAACTCTTGACCCTGTGCTACAGAGCCTGGAAACTGCAACTACTGAGCCCAGATGCTGCAACTACTGAAGCCCCAGTACCCTAGAGCCCGTTCTCTGCAAAAAGAGAAGCCACCGCAACAAAAAGTTCAAGCTCTTAAACTAGAGAGTAGCCCCTGCTTGCTGCAACTAGAGAAAAGCCCACGCAGGAACAAAGACCCAGCACAGCCAAAATAAATAAATAAATACAATTATATATACAAAAATAAACTCAAAATTGATTATTAAAGACCTCAATGTAAGCCAGGATATTATAAAACTCTTAGAGGAAAACAAAAAAGCAGTGCACTCATTGACATAAATTGGAGCAATATCTTTTTGGATCCACCTACTAGAGTAATGAAAATAAAGATAAAAATAAACAAATGGGACCTACTTAAAGTTAAAGGCTTTTGCACAGCAAAGGAAACCATAAACAAAATGAACAGACAACCTACAGAATGGGAGAAAATATTTGCAAATGAAGCAACTAATAGTGGATTAATCTCTAAAATATATAAGCAGCTCACGTAGCTCAGTATAAAACAATGAAACAACCCAGTCAAAAATGGGCAGAAGACTTAGATATTTCTCGCAACAAGACATATAGATGGCCAAAAAACAAATAAAGAGATGCTCAACACCACTAATTATTAGAGAAATGCAAATGATAACTATAATGAGGTATTACCTCATACCAGTCAGAAGGGCCATCATCAAAAACTCTACAAACAATAAATGCTGAAGAGGATGTGTAGAAAAGAGAACCCTCCGACACTGTTGGTGGGAGGGTAAACTGGTACAACAACTGTGCAGGTTCCTTAAAAAACTAAAATAGAATTACCATATGATTCCCTGATTGGGGAACTAAGATCACACAAGCTAGAAAAACAGCAACAAAAAAGAAGGTATAGTACATATATATGATGAAATGTTTACTTGTCATAAAGAAAGAATGAAATAATGCCATTTGCATCAACATGAATGGACCTAGAGATTATCACACTAAGTGAAGTCAGACAAAGACATATATCATATAATATCATTTATATGCGTACTCTAAAAAAATGATACAAATGAACTATTTAAAAAATAGAAAATGACTCACAGACTTTGAAAACAAATTTATGGTTACCAAAGGGGAAAGGCTGGAGGGGGGATAAATTAGGAGTTTTGAATTAACATATACATACCACTATACATTGGAGGAGGAAATGGCAACCCACTCTAGTCTGCTTGCCTGGAGAATCCCATGGACAGAGGAACCTGGGGGACTATAGTCCATGGGGTGGCAAAGAGTTGGACACGGGTGGGCCACTGAACCACTATCACCACCACCACCACCACCAGCACCATACATAAAATAATCCACAAGAATCTTGGCTTCCCTGATAGCTCAGCAGGTGAAGAATATAAAATAAAAATTAAATTTAAAAAAAAGGGAAAAATAAATCATGGACCTTTTTCCTCCTTCTTTAATATTCAGGGCTGGGTTGCAGAGTAGGGGAGAAGCATAGTAACAGCAATGTTGACCTGGAAAGGATTGGGTAATAGAGGGGATGGTGCCTTTTCCAATACTCATCCCCACCCTGGAGACACACACACATCTTTGGAGGTAAAACCTTTGCTAGATACTGAATAACTATAAACCTAATCAACTGGAGGGAATTGGAGGTGGGGGGTGGTTGGAGGACATTCTATGGGTGTAAGGCTTTGGGACATTGTTTTGGAGGACAGGAATGGCCAGGCCTTTTCTGTGCTCTCTCTCAATGGAGCTGGGGATCTTTCTGCGTGAAAACTCGTTTTAATGTTGGAAGTAAAGAGCTCAATGTAGAGCTCAGAATTTTCATTCATTCACTCACTTATTCACCCATTCATTCAATTAGTTCAATGGTTCTCAGTCGGGGTGATTTTGCCCTCTGGTGAACATTTGTCATTACCTAGAGACATTTTGGGGTGTCTCCCCCAGCTGGTGGGGGAGTATTACTGGCACTCAGTGGGGAGAGGCCAGGGATGCTGCTAAATACCCCAAAATACACAAGATAATCCCTACAACAAAGAATTTTCTAGCTCAAAGTGTCAGTGCTGTGGTGGTGGAGAAATCCTGATCTAGTTAGTACTTGCTGCTACTGCTGCTGCTAAGTCGCGTCAGTCGTGTCCGACTCTGTGCGACCCCATAGACGGCAGCCCACCAGGCTCCTCCGTCCCTAGGATTCTCCAGGCAAGAATACTGGAGTGGGCTGCCATTTCCTCCTCCAGTGCATGAAAGTGAAAAGTGAAAGTGAAGTCGCTCAGTTGTGTCCGACCTTTTCGACCCCATGGGCTGCAGCCTACCAGGCTCCTCTGTCCATGGGGTTTCCCAGGCAAGAGTACTGGAGTGGGGTGCCATTGTCTTACTTAGTGAACGCCTGTTGTGTGCCTACTAGGAAATATTGCAGGGAGACAGTCAAATTTACTACCAGGAAGGAGAGACACACAATAAATTTATCAGGTGATGATAAGCATTATCAGGAAAATGTGGGGGCTGCAGCACAGAGAAGGGACCTTGACTTTTCAGTTGCAAAGAGCTGGGGGAATGGAACTGCTAGGGCAAAGGCCCTAAAGACTGTGGGGAATTTGGTTTTATTTATCCTGAGCTTCCCTGATGACTCAGATAGTAAAGAATCCACCTGCAGTGCAGGAGGCCCTGGTTCGATTCCTGGGTTGGGAAGATTCCCCCACTCCAGTATTCTTGCCTGGAGAATCCCCACAGACAGAGGAGCCTGGCAGGTACAGTCCATGGGATCGCAAAGAGTCAGACATAACTGAGCGACTAAGCACAGCACATTCTGAAAATACTACTGAAGTGCCTCCTGTGTGTTAGGCACTGTCCCAGGTGCACAGTATAGACCAGAGGGTAATAAAGACACAAATTCCTGCCTTCATCAACAGTGCTGGCTCTGGTGTCTAAGGAGACTTCATAATAAAATGAAAAGTGCCTCTGGGTACTGGGAAGGTGACACGGAACCAATATTGGAAGTGAGAGAGTGAGCTTCCCAGGAAGTGAGGACCACCAGTGCAACAGTCCTGCGTGGGGAGGGAGCCTGTGGAAGGAGTGGGAAGAAGGCCAGTGGTGTTGAGTGAGCAGCCAGAAAGGGGCTATGGTCTGAATGTTTGTCATCCCCCACAATCCATATGTTAAAACCCTAACCTCCAAAGAGGAGGAGATTAAGTCAGAAGAGCTCTCATGGGATTGAAGTGAAGTCAAATGAAAGTCACTCAGTCACGTCCAGCTCTTTGTGACTCCATGGACTGTAGCCTGCCAGGCTCCTCTGTCCATGGGATTTCTCAGGAAAGAATACCAGAGTGGGTTACCATTTCCTTCTCCAGGGAATCTTGCCCACCCAGAGATCAAACCCAAGTCTCCCGAATTGCAGTCAGATTCTTTAATGTCTGAGCCACCAGGGAAGCCCCTCACGGGATTAGTGCCCTTATAAAGGAGGTTCCAGAGAGATCACTGTCTTTCATTTTTCTCTGCTGCTCAGCATGTGGGAATCTTAATTTCCTGACCAGGGATTGAATTTGTGCCCCCTGCAGTGGCAGCTCCAAGTCTTAACCACTAGACCCCAATTCATGTTGTTTATAAGCCCTCAGTCTGTAGTATTTGCTTACTGCAGCCTTAACAGACTAAGATGGGCCATGTAGGTCACTGTAGGGACACTAGCAGATAGGGTAGGGGGAACCAGAGAAAGAGAACCAGGCATGGCTTTCTTGACTTAAAAGAAGTCTCCGTTTTTTCTTGGCTGTACTACATGGCTTGAGGGATCCTAATTCCCTGACCAGAGACCAAACCCAGATCCCCGGCAGTGGAAACTTGGAGTCCTAAACACTGGGCCGCAAGGGAATTCCCAATAAGCCATTTTTGACCTAAGCCATTTTATCTTTTCCATGGCTGACAGGCTCCCCAAAAGGCATATCCAGTTTCCAGGATTGGCCCCAAAATGCTGAATCCTCCTCTGACCCCCCACGAATATGCATTGCCCTTAGCTTAAAACTTCTCCAAGTTTGCTGTTCAGGGAGACACTATCTTAGGAAAGATCTCTGGTAAGTAAGATTCTCCTTACTTGTTGCCAAGTGATGAAGCTTTCATCACCCCAATCTTTGATTTGGTTGTATCTTTCCGCTGACACCCCCCAAAAGGCATATCCAGTTTCCAGGATTAAAGGCAATGTCTGACCAGTGAGAGCTGCCCAGGAGAATCCTGTAGGAAAGAATAACAAGAAGGGTTGTGGGCAGTCTAGACTGGCAGTAATTAGTCCACAGGAAGCAGTGAGGACAGAGGGGAGAAGTGGGTGGCAAAGTTCCACAAGGAGCAAGCAAGCCTCTACCCTACAGACTGATCTCCAGGGGTAGGTGAGAAAATGAACAGCTCCCCCCTGAGGGTCCCGGAAGGGAATGGGCAGGGGTGTTGGGGCAGCGGTGGGGCAGGGGGAGGAGTGTGGGCACGGGGAGGGCAGGCTTCCGGCCAAAAAGGGGAAAGGAAGGTACAGAGAAGGGGCTGAAAACCCAGCAGTTTTCTGATGAGGACTGTGGGCTCGTGGACCCTGGGTCAGATTAGGAGTTGTGCGGGGGGCCTTGTGGGAACCAGGGTCCAGGAGATGGAGGATGGACGGACGCCGTGGGAAGCTCGAGTTTGTGGTGGTGAGGGATCTAAGAGTTTGGCAGTTACACCTATTCTGTTCCACACCTTTAATAAATGTTTACTACTACTTCTACTATTTCTCCAGGCAGCCAGAGGAAGGAGCTTCTGAATTCCTCCGGGGCGGCTCTCCCAGTACACCCCGGAGGGAAACAGGCTGGGGCGGGTCTCGGCTTCCAGCCGGGCGGCTGGAGCCACTGTGCACCGTACGGCTGCCCTCGGGCAGCTCCAACCGATCCTTCATCAGCCAGGAGCTCCCCAACCCCGCGCGGATCAAATGCTGCTTTCAGAGCCGTAAGGAGCTGGGCGTGTCTTCCGTGCTTTGCAAAATCAGGGAGTGCGGGGGGGGGGGGGGGGGGGGGGGGGGGGGCGGGGGGGGGGGGGGGAAGCCTGGGCGAAGTGGGAAAGCCTGGGGAATCTTCTGGCCCTGGTAGGCAGCAGGCAGAGCACGGGACTCGCCTTAGAGCTGGGCTGCAGCGGGGTGGGGGCAGGGGTGGGGGCCGAAGCCGCCGGATGCACGGAGCGGAGAACCGGGGAGCAGAGACCGAGGGGGAAGGCGGCGCGGGCGGGCGGCGGAGACCGAATCGCGGGGTCCTCCCTTTTCCCGCCTGGGAGAGGCCTCCACAGACACCCCCACGCCCCCAACCGCTGCAGCCCCCCTCGCGGCCCAATTGACCCTTAGAGGCCCCAGGGGCCGAGGGGCCTCCTAACCCAGGCGCTGGCCCACGCCTCTCTACCCTGAGGGAGGCAGTCCCCAACCTGGCTGTTAGCCACGTGCTGGGTGGCCTTGGACAGGTTGGCTCCAGGCTCTGGGTCTAAGTTTTCACATAAAAAGAGGATGCTGGACTCAAATTCTCCAAGGAGAATTTCTCTCGGCTCCAAGGAGTTGAGCTGGACTCAGCTCCTCCGGGTTGGAGCAGTTCCTGCACGACATACCTTCTGATTTGGAACTCGTCTTTCCCCCGTAGCCTTCAGGTGGACCCTGGGTTATCTCAGATGCTATTTATCCATTTTGTATTCTTGGGGGCAGAACTGTTGCTGTGCAGCTGTGTTTCCCAGCAGAGGTCTGCACACTTTTTCTAAGAAGAGCCAGATGATAAAAAGTTTAGGCTTCCTAGGCCATGAGTTCTGTGTCACAACTATTCAACTCTGCCCTTGGCAGCAAACGCAGCCATGGAGGATGGTGAGCTAATGAGCAGAGCTGTGTTCCCATAAGACTTTGTTCATGGCAGCTGATTTCAATTTCTTTTAATTCTTGGGCATCAAGACAATATTGCTGTTTTTAGATATATCGTTTCTTTCACTTAAAAACGCAGAAAGCATTCCTAGCCTAGCAGGCTGTGCTAAATCAGTTTGTAACCCCTGGTTTACAGCCCAGGCTTTGTATGTGGGCTTTGGGGCTGACTCCTTCACTTTTCTGGAGCTGTTTTCCCATCTACAAATCGCTGACAAACTTCAGCATGGTTGTGGATGAAGCCAGACCACAAATGAAGCTACTACATAATTGATGTCATTCTCTGTGTTGCAGCTGGTACATGTCCGCAGCAGAAGATGGTGGCTTAGAAGTCAGGATGGTGTCTTGTGGGGTCCCACACTCCCCCCATTCCCTGAGTGCTTATTATGTGACAGGCACTGTGTTAGCGGTGTGTGTGCTAAGTCGCTTCAGTAGTGTCCAACTTTTTGCAACCCTATGAACTATAGCCAGTCAGGCTCCCCTGTCCCTGGGATTTCCCAGGCAAGAATGCTGGAGTGGGTTGCCATTTGCTACTCCAGGTGATCTTCCCGACACAGGGATCAAACCCCCGTCTCATGTCTTCTGCATTGGAAGGCCGGTTCTTTACCATTAGCATTACCTGCTAAGCCCACTGGGTTAGCTGCTCACATGCAAATCCCATTCAATCATCTCAGGCTTAGAGACAGAAATTGTAGGCAGATAGGGTAAAGGGTCCCAGAGAAGGAGAACCAGGCATGGCTTTCTTGACAGAAGAAAACCATTTTTTGGCGTAAGTCATTTTGTGATCTAAACCTAGGGCACAAAGCTTGCCCTTGAATGGGTCTCAGTAATTAATGATCTTAAGAAGGGACGTGGCATCACTGACTTGATGGATATGAGTTTGAGTAAGCTCCGGGAGTTGGTGATGGACAAGGAAACCTGGCGTGCTGCAGTCCATGGGGTCACAAAGAGTCAGACACAGCTGAGCAACTGAACTGAACTGAAGAAGGGATGTGAGGGAATGAAGAAATAAAGGAAAAGCAGTCAAGAAGCAATAGTTCAGCGATAAGACAGTCCTAGGTCCTCCTTAAGGGATATACATAACAATCTGATTATGTCTTTGAGTTCTGCAGGAACCAAGGCCCCCACCCAGGTGGAGAGGGAATGATAAAGTAGACACTCCTGCCTTCAATCAACTAAAGCCTGGACCCTTCATGAATATGAATGTACCCTTAGCTTAAACATCTGCTTCTGCTTCATTGACCTCACTAAAGCCTTTGACTGTGTGCATCACAACAAACTGTGGAAAATTCCCCAAGAGATGGGGAGTACCAGACCACCTTACCTGCCTCCTGAGAAATCTGTATGCAAGTGAAGAAGCAACAGTTAGAACCGGACATGGAAAAACGGACTGGTTCCAAATTGGGAAAGGAGTATGTCAAGGCTGTATATTGTCACCCTGCTTATTTAACGTATATATGCAGAGTAAATCATGAGAAATGCCAGGCTGGATGAAGCACAAGCTGGAATCGAGATTGCTGGGAGAAATATCAATAACCTTAGATATCCAGATATCACTCTTATGTCAGAAAGTGAAGAGGAACTAAAGAGCTTCTTGATGAAAGTGAAAGAGGAGAGTGAAAAAGTTGGTTTAAAACTCAACATTCAAAAAGCTAAGATCATGGCATCCAGTCCTATCACTTCATGGCAGATAGATAGGGAAACAGTGGAAACAGTGACAGGCTTTATTTTCTTGGGCTCCAGAATCACTGCAGATGGTGACTGCAGCCATGAAATTAAAAGACGCTTGCTCCTTGAAAGAAAAGCTATTACCAACCTAGATAGCATATTAAAAAGCAGAGACATTACTTTGCTGACAAAGGTCTGTCTAGTCAAAGCTATGATATTTCCAGTAGTCATGTATGGATGGATGTGAGAGTTGGACCACAAAGAAAGCTGAGCACTGAAGAATGGATGCTTTTAAACTGTGGTGTTGAAGAAGACTCTTAAGAGTCCCTTAGACTGCAAGGAGATCAAACCAGTGCATCCTAAAGGAAATCAGTCTTGTATATTCATTGGAAGGACTGATGCTGAAGCTGAAGCTCCAATACTTTGGCCACCTGATGCAAAGAGCCTACTCGTTGAAAAAGATCCTGATGCTGGGAAAGATTGAAGGCAGGAGGAGAAGGGGATGACAGAGGATGAGATGGTTGGATGGCATCACTGACGCAATGGACATGAGTTTGAACAAGCTCTGGAAGTTGGTGAGGGACAGGGACGCCTGGCGTGCTGCAATCCATGGAGTTGCAAAGAGTCAGACATGACTGAATGAGTGAACTGAACTGAACTTAGCTTAAAACTTATCAAATTTTGCTGTTGGGAGACTCTGCTTTGGGAAAAATCCCCAGTGTTCTCATTGTTATCATCTACGTGTTCAATTGTGTCTGACTCTGTGACTCCATGGACTGTAGCCTGCCAGGCTCCTCTGAGCATGGGATTTCTCAGGAAAGAATACTGGAGTGGGTTGCTATTTCCTCCTACAGGGGATCTTCCTGACCCAGGGATCGAACCTGCGTCTCTTGCATTGGCAAGCAGATTCTTTACCACTGAGCCACTTGGGAAGCTCCTATGGTGCAATATTAATCCTTCCTTCTCCCTTTTTGGGGCTTGATTGTGTCTTTTGGCTCAACATCCACCAAGAGGTGAACCAAATTTGGGGTTAACAAGATGACATATTCCTACTTTACAGATGAGGAGGCCGAGGTTCAGAGCCCAGATTTGAACTGGATGTTAGGTCAGAACCCCTTCCCTTGTTTCCTTGTTCTTCTGTTTAATAAAACTTAGAGTTGCTTAGTTTAGCAATGTGATCTCAAACAGAACACTATTTTTCTAGGTATTTGTAATCTCTCTGGTCAAAGGACGAGAATTAATTCCCATTATGTTCATCTGTCATTTTGCTCCCATTTTTTTCAGAAGAGAAAACCGAGGCTTGAAGAGGTTGAGCACTGAAATCTGGGCCTGGCTGACCCCTAAACTGAGCCCTTTTGACTGAGAACAGTTTCCATGTAACTGGTTAAATAGGCTCCAAACCTAAGCCCCCTCTAGGTTTCCTCCTGTCCCTTCTCCCGTGTCCATGTTGGCAAGTTGTTTTGATTCATCCTCGAAAATATATCCTGAACCTATCATTTGAGGGAGGAGAAGAGCTGCTTTAGGGCTACTGTGATCTTTTGAAAATGCAGAGTAAAACACTGGGAGCTTTCCTAGTTGACTTGCAATAAGATCCCAAACCTTACCTAGCCCACAGGACAGTGTGCCACCTAGCCCAGCTCTAGCCATCTCCCCTGTCTCCCACTCATGGCCACATTCCCTTGGTCCCAGCCTCAGTGGCTTCCTACCTTCCAATGTAATGAGAGACTGAAAGAGACAACACAGGCACAGTATGGTCACAGGGCAACCGCCTGGTAAATGACAGCATGATGACAGTGGGACTGTGATCAAGAGGACAGTCCCTCTCAGGCTCAGCACTGTTGACATTTGGGGCAAGATCATTCTTCTGTTGTGGGGGCCATCCTGAGCCTTGAAGGGTATTTAGCAGCATCCCGTGTCTCCCACCCACCAGAGGCTGGTGGCACCCCCCTTTCAACTTATGATAACCAAAAATGTTTCCAGGTATTGCCACATCACCCAAGGAGACACAATTGTGTACAGCTCAGAATCATGGGTCTCGGGGAAAATGCTGCAGGAGCTGAGAGGGTGGCATGGAGGCAGCAAGAACAGGAGGTGGATGTGAAAGGCAGCAAAGCCTGCCTCCCCCTCCTTGCAAAACTCCACAGTCAGCTCCTCTTGCTCTGTCCCAGGAGACTCTTTGTCTCTGCAGGAGGCTTCCTTCTGATAAGGCTGCAGTAAACTTCATGCATGTGTGTGTGTGTGTGTGTGTGTTTGTGTAAGACTGGAGAGGGAAGGGAGAGAGGGACAAAGAAAGGAGACAAAGAAAGGAGACAGTGATGGGTATGAGAAGGAGAGAGGCTGCTGATAGAAGGGAAAAGAGCTCTGTGAGGCTGGAAGCCCCTCTGGCCTCCAGGTCCCCAGCCTCTGAACACTCTGAGCCACATCCCTGGGGGTCTATTGCAATGGAGTCTAGGGTCCTTTACCCCTCTTCTAAGTGACCCCAGGAGATGACTCAGTGGCCCTATCCTCAGGCTGAAAGGAGTATCGAGGGGGAGGCACCAGCCTGGTCTCGCCCCCCACCACCTGCGGCCCACCAGCTGTTCCTTTCCATCTGGCCTCTGGGATTCCTCAGAATCTGACTCCACCCGACTCGGGTTCAGCAACCATCCGCCTGTATCTGAGACCTGGAGTCCTCTCCTAGCTGCCTCCCTGCTTCCACCCTCACCCTTCCTATCATTTGTTCTCCAAGCGGATGGAATGACCTGTTATTAAAATTGCACTTCAGATCATGCCATCCTCGCTCACAGCCCTCCAGTGACTTCCTTGGGCCCCAGAATCAAATCCAAACATCCAAACCCCTGGCACACATTCAGGCAGATGTGGTCCTCAGCCCCCATCTTTTACCTGAAGTTCCCCTGCCTGCTTTCCCCAGTCCTGTGTCCTCAGCATGCCTCACCAGACAGGCCTTCCCTTCCCTCCTCATCTTAAAACATTTCCTCAAACTTGGGCACTTTCTCCCGTTGCACATTTTTCAAGGCACTTTGGACCACACGGCTTACCTTCTTTGTCTGCCTCGCCTTGCCTGGAATCTCAATTCCTTGTCTGTCATTAATTCCTGCATCTGCAGGGCCCATGTGGCTGGCACATAGTAGGGGCTCCATACACACTTACTGAGTAAACAAAAGAAGGAACAATTCGATGGTCTCAAGAGCCCCTGTCCTTGCTATGACTCTGTCGACCAAAAAAAGATGTACAGCTTGAGAGCTGTGAGTTAAGGTTTATTTGGGGCAAAATGAGGACTGCAGCCCAGGAGGCAGCATCTCAGGTAGCTCTGAGAGACTGCCTGAAAGTGGCAGTGAGAGAAAGTCAATATATAAGGTTTTGGTGAAGGGGGAGTTCAATACCGTGAAGCACTCCATTTACAAAAGGTTTTTTCATAGTCATGAGGCTCTGATGTCACCATGAAGGGATTTAGTGCTTCTCTAGATATGAGGAGATGAAGGATTGAGATCATAAAATCTGTTCCTAAAAACATCCAACTATCTAAAGACCTGTCCCACCAGATTTGCTGGAGCACAGGGTGCCTCACTCCACGCTGAACTCCCTCAGGGATTGAAGGTCAACAGCTATAGCAGAATGGGTTCAATCTCCATAGAAGCAGATGGCAAATGCCTTTGTTGTTCAGTCATTGGCAATGCTCTTGGTAAGTGCCAATTTGTAGTTGACAGCTTTGTGCCTCATCACAGGCTTTGTGGCCTTGGGCTCAGTGAGGCTCACAGGCAGGGCCGGCTCAGCCCAGAGTGATGGGGCAAGAGGCACAAATTCAGCTGCCCTGTGAACAGGTGAAGATGTCATCAGAGGCAAATGCAAGATGTCCCTGGTCACAGTGGAGGGGGGAACTTGGGGAAGTTACACACAGAAAGCCTCTAATGATGACTCCACGGCTTCAAGCATCCTTTCCCTTCTTTCAGCAGTCTCAGGGGCGCTCTTTTTGAGAGTGCCTCAGTGTTACTATTATTAAGCTGGCTTCCCTCCACACGGAATGACAATCCTGGGCGTAGTGCCCGCCTGGGCCCAGAGATGATCCTGGCGGGGAAAAGGGGCCGCCCCTCCTCCCTTGGGCCCCGCCTGTCCAGGACAGCCTGCGGAGCGTGCCACCAGAGGGCGCTCCAGGTCACCGCATCTCCGTGCAGCGGCCACCAGAGGCGGCGGGCCTGGGTTTTGCTGCCCCACCTGCTGGGGCCTCTCTCTCTCTCCCCATCTCCCTTTCCTTCTCCCTTTTGCTCTCTTTCAGGTCTTCCTGTAAGAAGTGGGGCTGTACATGGCCTTTTCCATGGAGAGAGCTCCAAATCCCCACCCGCTACCTGCAGCCAGTTCCTCTCTGAGCCCCTCACTGTGCAGTCAAAGGCCACGTGACTTTCTGAGATGGAAAAGGCTTGCTGGGGTCTCTCTGCTTCACTTCACTGAGGGTGAATCAAAGGCAGTGAAACACAAGGTTAAACCTGGATTTTTTTTTTTTTTTTTTTTTGTCCTGATAGCTCACGAGGTCTTGAGCTCCCAACCAGAGATCGAGCCCAAGCCCCCTCAGTAGAAGTGCAGAGTCTTAACTGCTGGACTACCAAGACTGGATGCATATCTTGACTCTGTCACTTAAGACCTGGGCCACCTTGAGTTGGTTCCCTAATCTCTCTGAACTCAGGCTACAAATGTTCCAGCCTCTTAGGGATGTGGGAGGTGACACATGCAACGTGTTTATCACTGTGCCTGGAGCTTCCCTGGTGGCTCACACTATAAAGAATCTGTCTGCAATGTGGGAGACCTGGGTTCGATCCCTGGATGGGAAGATGCCCTGGAGAAGGAAACAGCTACCCACTCCAGTATTCTTGCCTGGAGAATCCCATGGACAGAGAAGCCTATTGCAGAGTTGACACAACTGAGAGACTACTATTTTGCTTTCTGGAGAAAGCTATTATCATTATGAAAGTGGTCTACTTAAGACCACCTGTCAAGCCAAGGTGGCAGACCTGGGCCCAGAATCCTCTAACTCAGGCCCCAGCTCTTCCTCCTATGATGGGCAAAGGTCACCTCTGGCTGCTTGTGGGATCTTAGTTCCCCACCAGGAATTGAACCCAATCCCTCAGCAGTGAAAGCTATGGAGTCCTAGCCACCAGACTGCAAGGGAATTCCCAAGGGAGATTTTCTTTGTGGCCCTTTTTGTTACTCTTGAATACTGAAACATGTGAATATATTACCTATTTTGAAGCTTAATTCTAGAACTCTCTTTAATGAAAGAAAATGGAGACCAAAGAAAAATTATGTAATACAACATAATATGATAGGACATGATATAATGTAATATATTTGGGTTGGAGAGAACTCATGTGGGATTCCTTCTCCATCCCACTCTTCTTCCTTCCTTTCTCCACTTCTTCCTCCCTCTCTTCAGGTAACTGCCTTCCCTGGACCAGCCCAGATGGTGAGCTGTCTCTGAACTCATTCATTCATTCACTTGTCATTGATCTATTCACCAAATGTGCTCTGGAACAGAAGAAGGATTTAGGCAGACATAACTCTACTTTCTGCTGTCTATGGGGGAGAGAGATATTATGAACACACAACTACCCAACAGTGTCACTGCAATTAGTATGAGTGCTGTGACAGAGAGGTGACGTGGCAGCACAGAAAATGGACCTCACCTAGCCTCCAGGGTTGGAAAGGCTTTTCTGGGGAAGTGACTTCCCCCTACCCCTTTTATTCTTGAAAAAGCTCTTATAATTTCTTTTGAAAGAACTAAAAAATGTACAAAAATATAGAAAATATTATCATGAGTCCCATGTAGCCATCACCCAGCTCCCACAATAAGCAACACGGTTAATCTTGTTTTGCTTCTGTGCCACCCACTTCCCCACTTCACCCCCACCCAATTATTTTGAAGCAAATCCCAGGCGTCTTATTATTTCATCTTTAAATACTTCACTGTGCTGTGCTGTGATTAGTCGCTCAGTCGTGTCTGACTCTTTGGGACTCCATGTACTGCCGCTCATCAGGCTCCTCTGTCCATGGGGATTCTCCAGGCGAGAATACTGGAGTGGGTTGCCATGTCCTCCTCCAGGGGATCTTCCCAACCCAGGGATTGAACCCAGGTCTTCTGCATTGCAGGCAGATTCTTTACCATATGAGCCACCAAAGAAGCCCAAGAATACTCGAGTGGGTAGCCTATCCCTTCTCCAGGGGATCTTCCTGAGCCAGGAATTGAACAGGGGTCTCCTGCACTGCAGGCAGATTCTTTACCAGCTGAGCTACCAGGGAAACCCAAATACTTCATTATGTATCTCTAAAAGATAAGGATGAAAAATCTGCCTGCAATGTGGGAGACCTGGGTTCGATTCCTGGGTTGGGAAGATCCTCTGGAGAAGGGCATAGCAACCCACTCCAGTATTCTTGCCTGGAGAATTCCACTGACAGAAGAGCCTGGTGGGCAACAGTCCATGGAGTCGCAAAGAGTCGGACACAACTGCACGGCTAACACTTTCACTTTCAACAGATAAGAACTCTTTAAAAAGAAAAATATGTCAGTGGTAAAGAATCCACCTGCCAATGCAGGAGGCATGGGTTGAATCCCTGATCCCCTGGAGAAGGAAATGGCAACCCATTCCAGTATTCTTGCCTGGAAAATCCCGTGGACAGAGGAGCCTAGTGGGCTACAGTCCATGGGATTGCAAAAGAGTCAGCCATAGCTAGTGACTAACCAACAACAACAAAAATCACAACACCATGATCATACCTAAACAAAAGGAACTTTTCCTTAGGAGAGGAAGTGACATCATGCTTAGAGCAGGCAAAGCTTAGAGCAGGTGCAAAGGCCTGAGGCAGAAGGGTGGTGGCAGCGGCTGGACCATCTAGGGCTTTGTAAGCTACAGTAAGGACTCTGGCTTTGAATCTTACCCTCATAGCAATGAGTAGCCCATGAGAAAAGGGAAAGTGAAAGTCACTCAGTCGTTTCCAATTCTGAATTCTCCAGGCCAGAGTATTGGAGTAGGCAGCCTTTCCCTTCTCTAGGGGATCTTCCCAACCCAGGGATTGAACCCAGGTCTCCCGCACTGCAGGTGGATTCTTTACCAACTGAGCCACAAGGGAAGCCCAACAATACTGGAGTGGGTAAGGTAGCCTATCCCTCCTCCAGAGGACTTCCAAGCCCAGGAATCAAACCAGGGTCTCCTGCATTGCAGGCAGATTCTTTACCAACTGAACTATGAGAGAAGCCTGTAGCCCATGAGTGGCTTTAATCAATGTTGAGAGATGATCTGTGGGCAGTAAAAAAAACAATTCCAGCTGAATACCTGGGCCTCCCATTGAGCCTGAACTGTGCTTTCATGTTTTGGAGGTTGAACAGTTATTTATCTCCTTCAAGATGTTCATACAAGGGCTTCCCTGGTGGTCCAGTGGCTAAGACTACGCACTCCCAACACAGTGAGCCTGGGTTCAATCCCTGGTCAAAGAACTAGATCCTGCAAGTTGCAACTAAGAGTTTGCATGCAGCAACTAAAGATCCCAAGTGCTGAAACTAAGACTTGGTGCATCTGAATAAATAAACTAATAAATATTAAACAAAAAAGATGTTTCGACATCTGTGTTCCTGTTTGACAGAGCGTGAGCTCTGGAATGAGGCTGATTGGAATTCAAATCCCACCTCTGCTCTTTATAAGGGCTGTGAGTGGGGAAATTTCTCTCCCTTTCCAAGCATCGTTTCCCTCTTCTATAAAAAGACCCACAGAGTCCTTGCTTCAGAATTCCCTGTAGAAATGGGGTGAAATTCCATAGGGAAGTTGCAGGCTTCCCTGCTTCCTGACCCCGCCTTATTGTCCTTACTGGGAAATGTGCTGTAGAGTGAAAGAGAAGCCCAGGGCTCAGGGCCCACCAGGGTAGGAGGCACCCGGCCAGCAGCCTTGAGCTCCACTTCCTGCTCTCTCTGAAATCTTGACCTGAAGTTTACAGCCCCTTGGGTGGGGCTAGGGTGGGGATCATGGAGGGAAGCCATATGGCAGCTAAGCTTGCCCATTGGCTGTTGGCGAATGGTGATGTCCCAGGCAGAAAACTGCAAGCTCTCAGGGAATTAAAAAATGTGGTGGGTCCCCTCCTCCACTGCCAGGAGTGTGGTTTTAGTTTTTGATAAGGTCTGAGTCTCTTCCTGGTTCGGGACCCAAGGCCTCTCAGTCAAGGGCAAGATCCCAGTGATGATTCAATTGTTATCCTTGGCCAGGATTTACAGTCTCAGCGTATTTACCCAGGAAAGCCACAGCTCAGGCAGGTCAACCCCACTGACTTTCCCTCTTTTTGTGTGCCCAGACGTGAGCCCCTGGCTCAAGTGGACGCTTGCACCTGCATGCACATACACATTACACATTTCCTTGTGTGTATATGAACTTTTCTCTACACAGACTTGTGCATCTACATGTGCATATATGCACATAAACAGGTGTGTGTGTGTAAACTGACATGCACACACATGCACACAAATACACACTGCCCTGCACATACCCACATTCCTTAAAACATACACACACAAGCAAAAGTGCACATGTTCAGATACACCCACCTTCATGTTCAGGACGTTCTCCTGCTGTGGTAGAACGTCTTTAAAGATGGCTGCCTTCACTTTTTTTCTTCTCTGCACGTGCATGCTGCCCTACCTTTCCAAAGGTAAATTCTATTCCTTTCCTCTTGGATATCTGTGGAAGAAGTAACATTCCGAGATTTCTGAATCCAAGCTTTATGAGGACTGGCAGTTTTACTTCTTCCTTGCTGGAAGTCAGCAGCTATGTAAGAAGTGCAAACATCCTGAGACCACCATGCTGTAAGGAAGCCCACGCTAGTCATAAAAGAGAGTGAAGCCATGCTGAGGGGCATTCACATGTCAGACATGCAAACTTAGACCTTCCAGCTCAGCCCACTTACTAGAGGAATATAGCTTTGTGAGTGACCCCTGATGATGCCATTTGGAGGAAATGACCACCCAGCCATACCCCGCCCAAATTCTGATCCACAGACGATGGGAAATAATAAATAAAACTTTGTTGGTTTAAGATATTATATTTTGGAACAGTTTGTTATGCAACAATAGGTCATCAAAACAACCATACACAACATATATTCACTTATGTTCACATATACAAAAACTCATGTACACTTCTGAAAAGGCATACCTGCATACATGCACTTATCTTTGTACTAGATATCTTTTTTTTTTTTTTTTTTTTTTTTGCTGTGCCATGCAGCTTGCTAGAGAAGGGAATGGCAACCTACTCCAGTATTCTTGCCTGGAAAATTCCATGTTCAGAGGAGTTCATGGGGTCATAAAGAGTTGGACTCAACTGAGCACAGCACAGCAGCATGTATCTAGGAGGATTCTCTGACCAGGGATTGAACCCGGGCCATGGCAGTGAAAGCCTAGAAACCTAACTATTAGACCACCAGGGAACTCCTGTATTAGACCCTCTTGATTGTCTATCCAACAACCATTCCTGCTTTTCTTCCTTCCTGACAGAACTGTCAGCTGACTACCATTCCTCCAAGCAGCTTTGGGCTTTGAAAGGCTGTTTCCATCCTCAGTTTCAGGAGAGGGATCCTGGTGAGGCTAAACCAAACTTGGTGGTCTCATCCCCTCAACAGATAGGCTTAGCTTTGGCCATGCTTAGTTCTACCCCATGAGGGAAAACTTCCTCTCTAGGGAAAGTCACCCCAGAAACACTGGATTCTTTTTTTTTTTTTGGCTGTGCCATGAGGCATGCAAGATCCTGGTTCCCCAATCAGGGATCAAACCCATACTCCCTGCAGGGAAAGCATGGACTCCCAACCACTGGACCACCAAGGAAGTCCCAGTCACTGGATTCTTAATGTCTGAGTGTGGGATATGGAAATGCTACAGTCATTTTGTGACCACGAGAATGCAGAATTAAGCCAAGAGGAGAGGTGGTTGTTGTTCAGTCGCTAAGTCGTGTCTGACTCTTTGTGACCCCATGGACACCAGGCTTCCCTGTCCTTCACTATCTCCTGGAATCTGCTTAAACTCATGTCCATTGTGTTGGTGATGCCATCCAACTATCTCATCCTCTGTCACCTCCTTCTCCTCCTGCCCTCAATCTTTCCCAGCATCATGGTCTCTTCCAGTGAGTTGGTTCTTTGCATCAGGTGGCCAAAGTATTGGAGCTTCAGCTTCAGTATCAGTCCTCCCAATGAATATTCAGGGTTGATTTTCTTTAGGATTGACTGGTTTGATCTTACTATCCAAGGGACTATCAGGAGTCTTCTCCAGCACCACAATTTGAAAGCATCAGTTCTTTGGTGCTCAACCTTCTTTATGATCCAACTCTTACATCCATACATGACTATGGGAAAAACCATAGCTTTGATTAAAAGGGCTTCCCTGGTGGCTCAGATGGTAAAGAATCCACCTGCCAATGCAGGAGACCTGGGTTTGATCACTGGGTTGGGAAGATCACTTGGAGAAGGAAATGGCAACTCACTCCAATATTCTTGCCTGGAGAATCCCATGGACAGAGGAGCCTGGTGGGCTACAGTCCATGGGGTCTCAAAAAGTCAGACACAACTGAGCGACTAAGCATGCATGTATGCACCTTTGTCGACAGGCCCTTAAAGACATTATTGATCAAAGCAATCAGTCAGCTTGAGAGTCCTCCTTTCCTCTGGAATTTCAGTCACGTGAGATAAAAGCTTATTTATTGTTTGGGAAGGGTTGTTTGCTTGTTTTTGCTTGAAGTCTAAGGCATCCAACTAACATCTACCCTCCCTTCAGTAAATAAACACTCTCACATAACTATATACAAACAGATCCAGGGTCATGCTCAGAAAGTCACAGCTGAGCACATGTGCACTCTGCTTTGCATGGATACACCAGCACATAATAATACTCCACATGTATACCCAGTGATATACACCTACACACAAAGGAAGTATATATCCTTCTACGTACACAGATACGGGGCACCTACACATACTTTCTCAGGACATGCATGCAGTTTCTTTGTAGAGTACCGCAGATATAAACGCTCCTGGGCAATGTGCATTTTTGTACAGAGAAGCACAGACACACACATTGGCCACATTAATGTCAACATGAATTTAGCAATTCCTGCCCATGTCTGAATAGCGACAACAAACATAGAGCTCTGAGGGGCTCCCTGGCTGCAGTGAGAAGCCACTGGCAGAGGCCAGCAGCACCTCACCTGGGACTGACAGAAAGTTCTGCAAATAGGAAACAGGGACTTGCAGACCAGAACATGGCCCAGGAGGTGGGAGGTCAATTCCAGTGTGACCTAGACATGCACGGCAGCCCCGTGGTCATGGAGGCTGAACTCAACACAGCACCAAGGAAGGCTGTGAGAAGCTTGTTTCTACCCTCAAAGGGGAAAGAAAACCTCCCCCACAGCTGCCCAGCGCCTCCTTCCACACTAACACAAAACCTGTGCTGTGAGGAAGCCTAAGCTAGCTTGCCCTCCAAGGGCCTCTTTTGGCTTTCTCTGTGGGCAAACATTTGACACTGCATGAAAGTGGATTTTCACCATTTATGGCAATGGGCATTCCAGGTAAAGATGAATACATGCAAAGGCACCATGGTGCGAAATAGCATCATGAGTGTGTGGGGTTCCAGTGACCATGGATTTGCAGCAAAGTCAGGGCATGGCAGAAAATGAGGCTGGGGAGGGGGGCAAGGGCCACATCAGGCCCCTGGGTTTATCTCTAAACTCCACAATTCCGTTCAATCACCCTGACTCCCAGTGCCAAGCAGCTCTGCACTTAGGCCTTCACCTTCCATTCACTGGTCTTCTCATGCCAAACTCCTACATCAAACTGATAAACCAGATGTTTTGGGAGATAAGATAGCAATAAGCAAATTTCCTTTCTGGCTTGCTTATGAGGTTATTTGGACTTTATTCTCTCAATCCCCCTTCTTTTGTATCTTCCTGTAACCCAGACAATCTACCAAGGATATTTTTGTTAAATTAGTTTTTATTTATCATCTGATAATGTAAACTCATGTTTCAGAAATTTCATATTTCTAAAGTTTAATAAAACACAAGTTCTAAAATAGAACGTATGATACAATCCTATTTTGGGTAAAATGTTGGCATGTATATTTATGTGTATATCATAATAATGTCTGGAAGGGTGCATACACCAACTAGTAAACAACTGTCATATCTGAGTGAGGGGATGACAAGTGATCTTTCTAGTTTTTAGGCTTTTCTGCATTTTTTGAAATTTTATACAAAAACCATAATTTACTTTTAACATCAAGAGAAAATGATGTCAAACTAAAAAAAGAATTTAGGGACTTCCCTGGTGGTCCAGTGGCTAACACTCTGTGCTTCCCCCCATTCCTCCTAGTGCAGTGGGCCCAGGTTCGATCCTTGGTCAGGGAACTAAATCCCACATGCCACAACTAAGAGTTTAGATGCTGCAATTGAAGATCCCATATGCCACAACTAAAAGATCTCACATGCCAAAACAAAGACTGAGCATCTACGTGCCTCAACTGAGACCCCGCTTAGCCAAATAAATAAATAAAAATAATATTCTTTTAAAAAGAGTTTATCTATGTTTTAACCAAAAGTATAAAGCTGGTTGTTAGAAAGGAAGAATAAAGAGAGAATTTCAGGAAGAAGTGGGGAAAGGAAACATGAAATCAACTTGTGGATGATAGACTTTTCCAGGTGTCCTCAGAGCACTGACCTAACCCTTATCACCAGATTCTTGCAGCCATGCTCTGAACCAAGGCCAGACAAATAGGTAAAGAAGGTCATAGACCCAGCTGCCACCTCAAGGATCGTCTGATTGAGATGGCAGCCGGAGTCACATGTGCAGGAAATGCATGCCAAGCAGTAAATGAGAGGTGAGCTAGAGAGCTAAGTCACCTGGGGGTGGGGAGACATGGGTTCTGTTCCCAGCTCTGGCACCCAGCAACCTTGGGCAAGTCGCCTCACCTCTTTGAACCTCAGTCTCTTATCTGTCAGAGGTATAATGACGATAACTGGGATACTGTGATGATCAGATGAGATAACCTATCTGTGACTGCTTTGTGAACTCTGACATGTGCCATAGGTCACCTGTCAACCTGCATCAGGGCCTCTAATGTAAAGGAATCCATCCCTACAATGAAAATTCACACTCAAGCTGTAGGCAAGGGGAGTAGGCCATGTGGGGCAGGGTCACCTTTGGATGGGGCTTCCCTAGTGGCTCAGCAGTAAGGAACCTGCCAGCCAATGCAGGAGACGTGGGTTTGATCCCTGGGTCAGGATGGTACCCCAGAGGAGGAAATGGCAACCCACTCCAGTATTCTTGTTTGGGAAATCCCATGGACAGAGGAGCCTGGCAAGCTACAGTCCACCAGGTCACAAAGAGTCAGACACAGCATAGTGACTGAGCACAAGCACCACCTTTAGATGGTCTTTAAAATCCTACCACACAGGCTGCAGCCTGCCCAGCTCTGACATTACATACAGGACATAAACTCAGGAAGGGCATTCATGTCTTCACTCAAAGACCCACACAGCCGGAGCCCCGCTGTAGAGCAGTACAACCCAAAGAGAAAAAATAGGAGCAGCCACTTCCTGGCCTTTCTCTGAGTGTTCAGTCCTTTCCATAATTTAACTGCCTGCTCTGGGTAATTACTTTGCTCCTGCTTATAAGCTTACAGCAATAGTAGTTCCCAATAACTAGAGACTTAATAAGGCTAAATTATAATGAGTGTCCCGTGGAATTACACACTGCATTAGCACCAAATGAGTTCATTAGAAATTCATTAGGAGTGATTCCTATGGCTGCCACAGGTGTTAATCATGGTTAGCCAGCGGCAGGAGAGGGGGCAATGCATAACTGCACAGGAACTGTATGAAGACCTTTCGGCACCTGACTTTGGCCTGAAGCAATATTTTTCAAGGGTCACAGGCTGCTTTGGTTCTAAATCTGGAGGGCAGGTTGTTTGGATGTTGTTGGGTCTATCTTCCTTGCTTCCTCCTCCCTGCTGGCTATGGCCTCAGCAAGGGTCAGACAGGGAGACATGGCAGGGTGGCCCTGGGGTGCTGAGAAATTATAAAGAGGATTCAGGGTTCTTGCCTGCCCAGCATGCATTTCCCCTTCCCCTGTATGAGTCCTTACCTGTTCCTTGAAGAGCTACCTCTACCCCTGCTGCACATGGGTCTTCATAGGACTGTCAGTCAAGACCCTCCACCCACCCCCAGGAGTTGAGTACAACCTAGTTAGGCCAACAGAACTTTGTCTCCTGGTACTTTTTGTTTTTTTTAAGCGTGCTTGCTTGGTTGCTCAGTCGTGTCCAACTCTTTGCAACCCCATGGATTGTGGCCTGCCAGGCTCCTCTGTCCACGGGATTTTTCAGGCAAGAATACTAGAGTGGGTTGCAATTTTCTCCTTGAGGGAATCTTCACAACAGGGATCAAACCTGAGTTTACTGTGTCTCCTGCATTAGCAGGCAGATTCTTTAGCACTAAACCACCTGGGAAGCCCAGGGTATCTACATACTGGTTCAGTAATAAATTATTTACAGTATTACGTGCAATTTAAAGACAAAAATACACACACATACAAACCCATGCATGCTAAGTCGGTTCAGTCATGTCCAATTCTTTGTGACCCTATGGACTATAGCCCACCAGGCACCTCTGTTCATGGGAATCTCCAGGCAAGGATACTTGCCTGTAGTGGATTGCCGTCCCCTTCTCCAGGGGATCTTCCCAACCCAGGGGTTGAACCCACGACTCTTATGTCTCCTACAATGGCAGGCGGGTTCTTTACCACTAGTGCCACCTGGGAAGCCCAACACAAACCTACCACTGTAATAAAATGTCATGGTATTTTTAATAGCTATGTATTTCTGTGTATGATTCCACTTGACTCAAGAGGCTCCTAGATCATTTGCTATAAATTGAATTTCCAATTAAGACTTGGAAATCATAACATAAATAACACTATAGCACCTTGAGACTTGGCCTGCTTTAATGATACTTGCTGAATTGCCTGGCTGTTTTAAAAGTTATTTTTAATCTTTTTTATTTTCAGGAGAATTTTTACATGCTCTTACATTAATAGTATTCATTAATATGATTCAGTATCATTTAAGGAAAAGAGGATCACAAGGTGAAAAGTCCAAATGACCACTAAAAAATAGTCCTTTAAATTAGGTAGCATCTATTAAGTATTTGCTAGGTGCTATGCCCCTTCCTACATACCTTCATGTGTTGAGTTATCCAGTCCTCCCAATGTCTCTAGGAGTCACGTTTAATTGTTAGCCCCATTCTGCCCACAAGGAGTCCCAAACACAGAGGTTAAGTGACCTGTCGATATACCCAGTGATTGGTTGAGCTGGGAATTTGAGTCTTGCATGGAGGACTATAAGAAGGGAGGGTGGGGGACTTCCCTGGTGGCTCAGTGGCTAAGAATCCATGCTCCCAATGTAGAGGGCTTAGGTTCCTTGGTCAGGGAGTGAAGTGAAAGTGTTAGTCACTCAGTCATGTCTGACTCTTTGTGACCCCATGGACTGTAGCCCACCAGGCTCCTCTGTCCATGAAGAATTCTCAGGCAAGAATACTGGAGTGGATTGCCATTTCCTTCTCCAGGGGATCTTACCAGCCCTGGGATTGAACCTGCATCTCCTGCTTGGCAGATGGATTCTTTACCACTGAACCACCAGGAAATCCCCCAGTATATCCATATGGTGGATTAATTTAAGGTCATTCGAGTGATAGCAGGGGATGGGGCGGGCAGGCAGGCAGTGGGAGTGATGTAGAAGACTTGATAAGGGTAGTTGGCATAGATAATGGAGTTGGGAACCACTGATGAGGGGTAATACCACTGAGCTGTTCAAAACCTGGCTGAGGGCCGACCATGAATTTGTAGTGGTGGTGTGCCCCCCCACCCCCACCTTCAACTGCGTATTTTCTTCTGGTTGTAGTCAGCTGTCCTAGTGATGGGAAGTGGAAAGACAATTTTTTTTTTTTTTGTCCAAAGATGGGACCTAGGAAGCCAGGGTGGCCAAAGGACATTGAGAGTCCTAGCAAAAGAAGTAAAGCATCTGGGATTTCCCTGGTGGTCCAGTGGCTAAGAATCTGCCTTGCAGTGCAGGGATTTAGGTTCAACCCCCAGTCCAGTAACTAAGATCCCATACACCGTGGAGAAACTAAGTCTACGAGTGGCAACTACTGAGCCTGTGTGCTGCAACTAGAAAGTCTGTGTACCACAACGAAAGATCCCACATGAAACAACGAACATCCCATGTGCCGCAACAAAGACCCAGTGCAGCCAAATAAATAAATAAGTGAAGCACCCATGGGCTGGATAGGAAAGGAAATGAGGCTAAGGGTAGGAGATGAACCTGGGGAAAGGGAATGAGCCATGAGGCTAGGAGATTCATTCAATGGAGTGGAGACTGTTTTCTCTTCTGCTGTGTATCTTCCTTTCCTAACATAGCTAGGTGCTCAGTAAATGTATTTTGAATGAATGAATGCATGGGTTATAACTCTGATGTTAGAGCCAGAGATTGGCATTCTGCTTTTCATCAGAGAGCCATAGTGGTAGCAAATATCACTTCAGGTCAGAGAAAATTGAGTTCACATTCAATTTTGATCAACAACAAGCTGTGTGACCCTAAACAAGCCACCTAACCTTTCTGAGCCTAGGCTTTCTTTTCTGTAAATAGGAATAAGGACAAATTTCTCAGAAGTTTGTCGCAGGGATTAAATGAGATGCCATGTGTTGAGTCCTTAGCACTGTGTCTGGCACTTAGGAATCACCTGCTAAGTACCATAGGAGGAATCATGGTCTCCAAGAGCCTCGTTCTGGAGGCTGCATCCAAATTCAACTCCTGCTTTTAGTTAGAGGTCATGACTGCAAGACCTGAAGTAAAACTGCTTTCTCAGTCAACTAACTGTGACATTTCTGAGCCTGTTTCCTTATTTATATAGTGGGGATAATATCAAGACCTACCCAATAGACTGGTTGGGAAAATTTGAGTGACAATTTTTGTAAAGCATTTAGCATACTGCAGGTGCCCAACAGATGCTGGCTGCTAGGATTTCCCATTACTGGAGATGAGGAGGAGCTGGCTTTTTTGAGGGCATAAGAATAGGAGTTTTGGACCTGTCAGTCAGAAATGGCACAAGACATGAAGTGGAGCTGTTAGGTGGGCAGTTGAATGTAAATTCAGAGAGGAGGTCTCAGATGGGGAAAATATCTGGGAGTCATCAACATACAGATGATATTTCAAGCCAATAAACTGGGGACTTCCCCTGGTGATCCAGTGGTTAAGAATCCCCCTCCAATGCAAAGGACATGGGCTATAAAACTGGTCGCAGAACTAAAATCCCACATGCTGTGGGGAACTAGAGATCCCACATGCCACAACTACTGAGCCTGCATGCTCTAGAGCTTTGCACCATAACAAGAGAAGCCCATGCATTGCACAAAGACCCAGCACAGCCAAATTAAAACAACAACAATAACAAATCAGCTAAAAATTCAGCATTAAAAATAATAATAAGCCCATGGACTGGATGAGATCACCAAGGAAATAAGTGCTTAGAGAAAAGACAAGAATGAGGACTGAACTCGGGGGCACTGGATGCTTAGGCACTTCAAAGCTGGTGACCAGACACAGTGCATAGCCAGCCTGCCCCAACAACATTTATTTAACACACTCTTAAATACCGTGCCAGGCTCTGAAAAAAGTGCTTTATGAAAATTCACTCATTTAATACTCATAGCAATACTTTAAGTTAGAAGCAATTATTATCTCCATTTTGCAGATGAGAGAACTGAGACACAGGAAGATAGCTAACTTAACCAAGGACACTCTGCCAGCAAGTAGTAGAGCTGGGATTTAAACCCAGGGAGCCTGACCTCAGGGCCTCCATCTCTTCTAATTTTAAATTTCTAAGTTATACTTGTGGATAAACCAAGTGTCAATTAGATTTTCCAAGGGAATGCTGAATTTCTTATTCTCTGACCATTGAGAGCAAAGCTAGGAGAACTGTCCTGGAATAAATTGCCATCAGAGGTCCCATTCAGCCCAGGTACTCCAGGATTAACCCTAGTTAGCATTTCAGATTCTTGGTTGAAGAAAGAAGAGGAATGGGGTGGGTGGCTGATCATGGAATCTATAACCCTGATGGATCACTCACTTCATACATGGCCCTGGAAAGTCCTGGGGTGAGAAGGTTAGGGGGAGGTCAAGGACTCATGTTCCAACTGTGGACTCAAGCACCTGCATTTGCTACTTTCTTCACTAGTTATTCTCAGAAATAATGGTGGCTGATTTGACGCAGGAGTCAGAGTCCAGGTGGGAAATTGGGGTGGCCCAGGGGGATTAACCTTGGGGCTATTCTTTATCTCCATGGGGAATAGCTGCTCTAGGGGTTCAATTGCCCCATAAAATCTCACTGTGACACGGAAGCAGTTTGAGTTCATTTACCCCTCTTGGAAGGTTCTCAATGAGTGTCTGAACAAATAGGTGAATGTCAGTTGAAGAGGGAGACAGAGAGAGGGTGTGAGTGGGTGGAAGGCTGGAGGGTCAAATGCAAAGGGATTCTAGTTTAGAGGAGCACAGCTCAGTCAGGTGTCCTGGTGCCAAGCCTGTCCCTTCCCACACCCCTGCCCCTCCCATCCTGTCTGTGCTGCTGGCTTTGGATGAGCTACTGAGGAGAAAACGGTTCAGACCATTCACAAGGAAGTCCATGGGAAAGAAAGTGAAGTCAGGGTCTGCTGAACCAATCTGGTCCATCTACCAGCTGCTGCCCACGAACCCTGGCCTGTAGCTTCTCGGGGTAATAACTACAGCACAACTACTGGGGATTCCAGGGCCCCACCAGGCTGACCAATCAGAAGTCCTGTGAAGCAGGGCCCATAGGTTTCGATTTTTCACAAGCCCTCCTCTCCTGCACCCTCAGCAGTGTATGATTAAGACTACACTTGGAAAACAGTCTCACAGCCTATTCCATACTGCTCTGAACCAATAAGACAAAGTCAGAGATGTCCCAGTGCTTACTGGGTACATGGCCATAAAGAAGTAGGAAATGCAGCCTCTTTCCTTAAAGGGATTATAATCTGATTGGGAGATAAAAGACACATTTTGTGAAGAGTTAAACTAATGCTACAATAAATAGTGGGCATCCCTTGTGGCTCGGTGGTAAAGAATCTGCCTGCAATGTAGGAGACTCGGGTTCGATTCGTGAGTTGGGAAGATCCCCTGGGGAAGGGAATGGCAACCCACTCCAGTATTCTTGCCTGGAGAATCCCATAGACAGAAAGCCTGGCGGGCTGCGGTCCATGGGGTTGCAAAGAGTCAGACATGACTGAGCCTCTAAGCGCACACACACACACAGAGAAATAATAGTATCATTCAGTGAGCACCTACAAAATGCTAGATCCTGTGCTAAGCCCTTTATTTACATACTCCCATTTAATCCTCATTTAGTCTCTGGAAGCCAGGTCTGTTTTTATTTATTTGGCTGCACTGGATCTTAGTTGCAGCACCTGGGATCTTTGTTGCCGCGTGTAGGATTTTAGTTGCAGCATGCAGGATCTAGTTCCCTGATCAGGGATTGAACCCAAGCGCCCTGCATTCGAAGCTCAGAGTCTTAACCACTGGATCACCAGGGAAGTCCCAGAAAATAGGTATTTTTATCCCAACTTGTGTCAGGATGGCTGAGTGGTCTAAGGGGCCAGACTCAAGCTTCTGCTTCCCACTTACTAATGATTTATTTGCCAATTTCCCTCACACCAGCCTTCCCTGACCCTTAAGAGGTGACTGGAGTGATGCTTCTGTTTTTCAAAATACCCCGATATAACAGACTTTATCTCATTTATCACACCATGTTGCGACTGCCTGTTTACTAGGCTGGGTCTCTCATAAGACTTGAGGACAGATACTTGGCAGTTCCAGGGTCTAGTGCACTGGTAGGTACTCAGATAGTATTTTCTGAACGATTAAAGATTCTGTCTGAAGTCTCGGTTAATATTGTGACTCTAAAGCCCAGGTTTTCCCATGAGCCATTACAAGCAGCTGGTACACACCAGGTAGATTCTTGTAACTGATTATCTATAGGTTGGAGTAATCGAAGAAGGCTCCCTGGAGAAGGTGGAGTTGGGAGGACAATTCAAATTTGGAGAGACAGGTGAAAGGTGAGCAGTCATTCCAGTCAGGCCAAGGCACACAGGTAAAAGGGCATACTTCCTAGAGACCCCAGGGGATTTGAGGAGAGTATATCCCATCCCTTAAACCTCTCTAGCTTAACCATCTTACATCTAACCTACATCCCAAATACTGCTGTGGAGTTACTTTCCTCCATGCTTTCCAGGGAGATGGCAAATGCTCTTATTGGCTTCCCACGCCTAGACCAGTGGATATCTCCGCTTGGAAAGTCCCTTTAAATAATGAATGGGGTAGTTTTCAGTTTCCATGAAGAAATAAGATCCATTAATGTCTATGATATACTGCTAGATGGGGGAAAAGGCAAGGGAAAACAGTGTCTTTAGATATCAGCAACCGGGCAATCAGGGGCTAACCCAATTCAGTCCCAATGTGGTAACATATATTAAGAGTTGTAAGAATGTTCCAGATCCCATAACTTTGTAATCCTTTAATGCAAGAAAATACATGTAAACAATCTCACTGTGGCCTCTCATTTAAAGGGGTAACCTGCTGCTGCTGCTGCTGCTACTAAGTCGCTTCAGTCGTGTCTGATTCTGTGCGACCCCATAGACGGCAGCCCAGCAGGCTCCGCCGTCCCTAGGATTCTCCAGGCAACAATACTGGAGTGGGTTGCCATTTCCTTCTCCAGTGCATGAAAGGGAAAAGTGACAGTGAAGTCGCTCAGTCGTGTCCGACTCTTAGCGACCCCATGGACTGTAGCCTACCAGGCTCCTCCGTCCATGGGATTTTCCAGGCAAGAGTACTGGAGTGGGGTGCCATTGCCTTCTGGAACCCCCTAAAATTCCAACAGCAAACATTATGCAGCCATTTCTAACAATAAACATGGCAGCTTTGTGACTTCCTTGGTTGTTCAGCAGCTAAGACTCCATGCTCCCAATGCAGGGGGCCCAGGTTTGATCTCTGGTCAGTGAACTAGATCTCTCATACCACAACTAAAGATTTCAAATGCTGCAACTAAGACCTGGCACAGCCAAATATATATATATATGTATATATATATAAATGGCAGTTTTACAGAAACATGGGACTGTATTTACAAACCAATACTGAGCAAAGAAAAAGAGAATGGAATATTGCATTTACATGGTGACTATGGCTATTATATATCTGTTATAATTAGAGTCAGTGAGAAAGAAAGCAAGGATGAGAGAGGAGAGAGAGGAGCGAAAGAGATAAAGAAAATGCAATGGGATTATGGAAGGTTTTTGGAAATGTCTTTAAATGATGCTGAAAATTGTCTTGGTAGTAAATATGAACTATACACAGGGACTCTGTGACTTTGAGTGGGATAGTTAACTTCTCTGAACCTTGGTTTCCTGGTTTCCTCCTTGGCAAAATGGGGACAATAATGGTATCTACTTCATAGAGTTGTTTGAAAGATTAAATGAGATAACCCATGTAGAACACTCAGCATCATGCCCAACGGATGGTAAACACTCAGTAAGTATTAGCTATTACTGTCACTGTTATGTCGTCACCGCATCTCCTGTGTCCTGCATTGGCAGTTGGATTCTTTACCATTGAGCCACCTGGGAAGCCCTATAATAGCCATAGTCACTGTGTAAATGCAATAATCCATTCTCTTTTTCTTTGCTCAGCACTGGTTTGTAAACACAGCCCCATGTTTCTATAAAGCTGCCATTAAATATATATTATACTTGGCTGTGCCAGGTCTTAGTTGCAGCGTCCAATATCCTTAGTTGCGGCATTTGGGGATAAGGGAAAATGGATCAATGAAGGGAAATTCTCATATGCTCTAGATAGGAGTGCAAACTGTTCTAGTATAGATATAGTTTTAACTTGCATATAAGTTTATATATAACTTTAGGTATAAAATCCCTTTGTTTTAGGAATTGCATGTCTAGGAATTCATCCTTAGCAAATAATCTTAGTAAATAAGCTGACATGTACACCAAGAGGAGTGAATGAGAATTTTATCTACAGAAAAAGATTGGGAACAACCTAAAGGTCCAGCAATAGTTACATAAATTGTGAAACATACATACCATAGGATGTGGTATACCTTTATGTGATGATACACACATGTACTTACATAATTACATAAAGAATACACGACAGAACAATATAATCTTATTTACAAAAGAAAGTAACTCTGAGAGGACAGATACCAACTGTTATCAAGGACATCTCTGCCAGAACTGTCACTTGCTCTAATTATGAAATTTTAATATATATTATTTAGCATCAGAAAATCCAAGGTGCGGTGGGGGGGAGACAGTGTGGGTATGTCTTGATTTTTATTTTTTTTTAAATAAGACCCTTGGCTGGGGTAAGGAATTCTAAAATTGAAAATTGTAGATTTGAAGAATGTGGCAAACCTGGTTTCTTCAGTTCAGAAACTACTCAGTCCCAGGTCTGGGGTTAGCAACTGTGGTGAATTTTGCTTTGCATATAAATAATGGGGATTCCAAGGAACTCTGTAAAAGAAGACAGATGCAAAACTTCCCTTAATAATAATAAACATGAGAGCCTTTGTAAGTGCTTCATACTTTGCATGGTCAATCTATTTGATCCAGAGAGCAGTCCCGTGAGACAGGCAGGGCAAGAGTTATCATGAGGAGTTGGAGTCCTTGAGTGTGAAGTGGTGCTAGAGTCAGAACAGAGACAAGGGGACTTCCCTGGTGGTCTAGTGGTTAAGAATCTGCCTTCCAATGCAGGGCACATGGGTTTGATCCCTGATCGGGGAACTAGGACCTTGCATGCTGTGGGGCAACTAAACCTGTGTGCCACAACTAGAGAAGTGGTGCCTTACAATGGAGATCCAGCACAACCACAAAAGTACAGGGACAGGAAGTTGGGGCTGGACTCCTAGCCCTCCCAGTTGCTCAGCTGGAACAGAGTGAAATTTGCCACACTCCCAGCCCATGCCCAGCACATAGCTGGTCTTCAGGGCAACTAGCACTGCCTCCTCCAACTGGCTCCCTGGCTCATTGGCTATACCCCATGGGTGCAGATGATCAGACCATCTACACCTCATCTCATGCCTGTGCTTCTGCAAGTGTTCTTTGCTACAGACAAACTCATTGTTTCCTTTCTTGGTGGCCCTACCCACCTTCATCACATTATTTCCTCAACTTACAATGTTATCTGCCTCTTCCAACCTTACCACTTCTCTAAACATCCAAATTCTTTCAAGACCTGTATTAAATGCCACTTGCTTTGCAAAACTGCACTAGCCAGCTGGACCCCATTGCTTCTTTCCCATATCTGTGTGTCTCGGGACACGTCCCATCCTGCTTGCATGGTGATTCTCTGCAGGTGTGTTCTGTCGTTGGACCAGACAGGAAGCTCTTTGGGGAAGGGGGTATTCTCACTCTTTCCTCAGTGCTGGCCCCACGCTGAGGTACCCGACACACTCTGGTCAATGAATGCAGGGGTGACTGAGTAAAGGAGGGATGCTGGGAGCATGGGTGGAGGGAGGACATGGATGGATGGATGGAGGAGGGCTGGGCAAAGATGGATAACCACTCAAACCCTGCAGCAGAGCCATACCTAGCCTTGCCAATGGCAATGGGATTCCAGCCAGCAAGTCCCCAGGGTGAATAACCTCAGGGTTTTTGCTCCTCCACGTCCTGCCCACATCATAAAATTGCAAGTGCTTCCTCTTCAGGGGTGGGAAGGAGAAGTGGGGTGACTTTGGGGCTGAGCCTCAGCATCCAGGAGGGTTTATAAGCTGAGGCACGAGGCCCCTCAGCACCACAGCTCTTCCTTCTCATCCTCTGCTCCTGAGGCTCCAGCTCTTTGGCAGCATGGCCTTCACCGGCAAGTATGAGACTGAGAGTGAGAAGAACTATGATGAATTCATGAAGCGCCTGGGTGAGTGAGCTCCTGAGAGCACCTTCCTGGGGCTGGGTTGTCACAGCCAGCTCTGCACAGGGAACCCAAACTCCATGAGGCTCAGAGAAGCTGAGTGACCAGTGCAAGGTCACAAAGCTAGTAATGGGTGAGATGGAGAGTTGATTGGTTTATTCATTCAAATACTTATTGAATGCTTGCTATATGCACGGGCTAACCTAATGTTACTGATGGGGCACTTCAGCGAGACCTGCCCAAGGTCATGCATCAGTGCCAGAGGTCATGAGACACCCCCCCAGGAGCCAAGGATGAGATGACGAGTGATGTCTCCACATCCTGCCTGGGGAGAGGTGACAAAGGGGTGGGAATATAGACACCAGGGTTTACAAGCTACTCGTTCACTCCATCATTCAGCAAACAAGGGCCTCTTACAGAACTAGGCACCATGGGTGAAGATCAAACACCCCACTCTTCTGACTGCTCAATTTATAACACTGGTTGTGAGGAACCAAAAGGACAGTGGACTTGACAACCCTGCAGAAATCTTGGTGTGTTAGCCAAGTGTGAGGCAGTACAGCTGTCTAGATTCAGAGGACAGCCGCAGGGGACCAGGTAGGAAAGGGGCCCCAAGAGCAGGGGCCTGTGTGCCCTGGGGCCATGGGGAGGAAAAAGCCCTTCTGAGTCAAGTAGTGGGACTGGCCCTGAAGGAACAGTGACCTGGCTTCACCTACAACAGTCTAGTTTCAAAAATCCATATCTGTACAACAAGAGCAGCAGAAGACAGTCTTGCAGGTCTCATTCATTTTAGGATTTTGTGAGCCTGGCAAATTTCTAGCATACTACTTTTTACTATACTACTTTCTAGTAGTACAGTAGTAAATTTCTAGTATAGTATAGAAGAGCAGCTATTATTGTCAACTCCATGCTAGGAATTTTACCAGACACAATCACTGTCATTTAATCCCTGCAACAGTCCTGTGAAATGGGCCTTATTATCCCCAATTTGCGGATGAAAACATTGAGCTTTGGAGAGATAGTAACTTGCCCAAGCCACATGGCTCATGACAGAATTGAGGCTTGTGGTCTTGACTGTCAAACTAACCTGCCATGGGTGAAGCAAGCTCATCCCCAAAGCCACAGGTTGCAGGCAGCTCTTACACGGCCACTCTGCTTGTCCCTGGGCCCAGGGCTCTCCAGCGACACGATTGAAAAGGGCCGCAATTTCAAGGTCGTCTCGGAGATACAGCAGGACGGGCAGAACTTCACCTGGTCCCAGCACTACCCCGGGGGACACTCCATTTCCAACAATTTCACTGTTGGCAAGGAGACCGAGATGGAGACCGTGGGAAACAAGAGGTTCAAGGTGAGAGCCTGCTAGCTACCCCTCCCTCCTTCCCCAGGCCTCTGGCTGACTTCTTGGTCTCCACCATGTCCCCTGGGGCTGCTCCCTGAGCTGAGGCTTCTTCTCTACTCTGTGTGTTGAGTGCTAAGCCGCTTCAGTCGCATCCAAGTCTTTTGTGACCCTATGGACTGTAGACTGCCAGGATCCTCTGTCCATGGGATTCTCCAGGCAAGAACACTGGAGAGGGTTGCAATGCCCTCCTCCAGGGGATCTTCCTGACCCAGGGATCAAATCCAAGTCTCCTGTGTCTCCTACATTGGCAGGTGGGTTCTTTACCACTGGCGCCACCGGGGATGCCCTTCTTCTCAAGTCTAGCCTACAGTGTTAAGAGCTTGAGTTACTTGGCAATTTAGCCACTCTTGGTTTTTAATGATATGTCAATAATGGACACAATAATGATGATAAAGATTGTTCCCATCTGCCAAATCCTTCACACATATATCCCAGACAGTAGGTGGATCTGTCACACATCTTAATGCAGGTAAGCCCGTGAGGTCACTATAACTACCACCCCACTTTACAGATGGGGGAGTTGGGCTGAGTCATGGGATTAAATAGCTGCCTGGATCCCACAGCAAGGCTGGGCCTGCACACCCAGGCAGTCTGGTTCCAGAGAGCATAACTGCATTTTTATGCTGCCTCTAGTGTGACCTAGAGATTAATCTTGCCCAAGCCCTAGAACCAGACTCATCTGGGTTTGAAACTGCAATCATGGGTAGCAAAGAGTGAAAGTTGGCCGTTTATCCCCTTCCTACCCAGAATGGCCCCTCAGGTGTTCCACCCATCCCAGATCCTCTCTGTAGCCCCCAACCCTGACCAAAAAAGTACTCTGCTCCTCAGATTGCCAGTGGGGAGGATAAGCAGTCATAATATTGATATTCTGCCACTTGGGTATTTTAAAAATTTAACAACTTCTCACGGTATCTTTCAGTGTCAGCACATATTGACTTGCCTTATTCTTTTCTTAATGGTGGTATAGTGTCCTACAGTACAAAAATGCTAGTCACCATTCCTTCATTAATAGATATTTAGGCTATTTACTGGCGGATAACATAAGTTGAATATTTAGGTTGTTCACTGTTACAATCAATGCTGCAATCAACACCCTCGGATGACATCAGCATCACTTAATAACGATGATCATAACAGATTCTGCAGCTAACAAGGAGTGCTCAACAGGGAGGCAGGCACTGCTCTAGGCACTTTATGATCAAATATCTGAATTGGCAGGCAGTGCTTCTTCACTGACTGCATATATGATAGTAAATCATTTATTTCTGCCCTGAGAGGCCAGCCTCTGGGAAGCTGGCTTTACAGGCATGCCCTGTAGGCTGGGTTGTGTGCTGATTACCGGATGCACATGACTTCATCTGACCTTCACAATCATGATGTTAGGTAAGGATTTTTATCCCCATTTTGCAGGTGAGGAGACTGAGGCACGGGATGACTAAGAGATTGGCCAGAGGGCACAGAGTTTTTTTGACAGAGCAGGAATTTGGTGTTAGGCTCCAGACTCCAGTGCCAGCACTCAGCCACCTCAGGGGCACAAGTCTGGACCTCCCAGAGTATAAATGAAGCAGGGAGTCCTGGTGGGCTCTGCAAGCACAGCTGCCAGTCCCTCACTTCCATGAGGGACTTCAGGCCCTTACTGCTGTATCTTCTGGTGTTTCAAGAGAAGCTGGAAATCGGCACTTTAAGTGAAATTTCCAGGCTAGCCAATATTGGCAACTAATTAGAGGATTTTTTTTTAAATGTTGGCGGGGCCAACTCACACACGTGTGAACTGACCCCTCCCACAGGTTGTTTCCTCCTCCAGGGGCTCATCCTGACCCAAGGATTGAACCCTCGTCTTCTGTGTCTCCTGCATTGGCAGGCGGGTTCTCGGTAAACACAGGTTGGAGGTGCTCCATCTCCCATCCACCTCTTTCCCTGGGGGCTCCAGAGTTTCCCTAGGTGAAGGAAACAGATGTGAGGTGAAGAGAGAAAGGAAGATGCTTCTACATGTCAGTCATTTCCCCCTCATGAGCCTATGTCTTGGGCTAGAGTCCCCCCAGGGGAGGGCTGGGCTGTCCTCCCCAAGCCTCTCCAGGAGGAAGTGCTGAGGGAGGCAGGGTTTGCCACCTTCATTCCTCTCTAGCTTGCAATCTCTTCCCTGTTTCCTTGTTTTCCTCACCCGAGTCCAGTCTAGAGAAAAGCAGCACATGGCTCAAGAGGCTCAAGGCCCTCGCATTCTCCCATTTTACAGAGAAGCCATAGAGGCTCAGAGACATAGGCAACTTGCCCAAGGCCACACAGCTAGTCTGTAGGGGAGGCAGATGAAATTGGCTGATTTCTAAACTCTGCCTGCTCTTCCCAGGCCATGGGTCTTCCTTCCCTCTCTTCATTTTAGTTAAAAAAAAAAAAAAAAATCTATAGTGTTTTAAAATATTTCTGTGTACATATCTGTATACCCACATATACATACATATATATATATGGCATAGGCTTCTCCAATGGCTCAGCAGTAAAGAATCCTCCTGCCAATGTAGCAGATGAGGGTTTGATCCCTGGGTTGGGAAGATCCCCTGGGAAAAGGAAATGGCAACCCACTCTAGTATTCTTGCTGGACAATCCCATGGACAGAGGAGCCTCTCGGGCTACAGTCCATGGAGTTTCAAAGAGTCAGACACGACTGAGTGACTAAGCACAAGCATGAGCATTTTTTCTGGATGGAAACTGTCCTCTTGGAGAATCTGATGAAAGCCAGAGGACACCGCCTCCTAGAGGCAGAGCTCCCCAGCCCGTGGGAAGTGCAGGGAGAACCCAGGGCAGAGCCTGTGAGGGGTACAGGGAACCCAGGGCAGAATGAAGCACATTTGTGCCCGACAAGATAACTCATCTTCCCCAAAGAAGCAAATGTTTCCCAATTCCTGGGGGCACCTGACCATGGAGCCTGTACAGTGTGAGCAGTGACCGGAGTTCATGGCCATTGCACACACACACACACACACACACACACACACACATGCACACAGGCACAAGAATGCACACACACATATGCACATGGACAGACTAGGTACCAGAGAGAAGCTGTCTTGGTTGCATATTTCCTCCCATCTCTGGAGATCCAGAATCATTCTGGACACCTTCCTCCTTCTCCACCCACAGGGATGCATTTTGTGAGCAACCCTCTTCCCACCTCCACCCACCACCAGCACCCTTTCTCTCATCACTTCTCCTCTACACAGAACCCTGGCCTCCCCCTCCACTCCATCCTCCATCCACCCCCATATGAAAATCACACATCACTTTACTGCTGCCCTTAGACAAAACTGCCTCCACAAAATTCCATTTGCCACCCTCCCCCTCCCACAAGAAAGCAGCTCTCCTCTGCTGGGCATCAAGACCAACTGATGCTACGCACACATCCAATGACAGTGTGTCTTGGCCTTGAGCCCAGGGTGCTGCACACAGCAGGCCTCTGCTGAACAGCATCCTCTTTTCAGCCTCTTCCACAAAACCTTACACTTCCCAAGGGCAGAGACTGTATCTCCCCATCACTGAGCACAGGGGCCCCATAAATGCTAAATGGTGTAGAGGGTGAGCGTGGCCTTCCACCTTAGAGGGGTGATTGACTTCTAACCTTTAGTTTTCTCATCTGTACAACTGGGCAAGCTCAGTGTTGGGGGGAATGTGACTGGCATGGGTGAAATGAAATGGAGAAATGGGTGGAAGGTTATCCCAAGGAAAGTCACATCGTGTCAACATGTTAGTACTTTGGCCACATAAAAGCAAACAGAGTGAGCTTTGCAACAAACTGGGAACCAGAGGCCCAGAGAAGCAGTGCCACAGGCTCACTCCCATCAGGGCTGGGACTAGAGGCCAGTCTACCTTCCCTAGGCCCCATGGTCACCTTGGGGCCCCTGCACTGACTCCCTCTGCTCCCGCTGTTTTTTCCAGGTCTCCACCCTTGGAGGTGTGACCTACGAGCGCGTGAGCAAGAAGGTGGCCTGAGCTGGCCTGAGCTGGCGGGTAGGGCTCCATGGGGGCTGTAAAGCCGTATCAATAAAGCTGGTGTAACAAGACTTTCTGCTCGTTCCAGAACCTCTCTTTGTTCTCTAGTGTCTTGGGGCAGTTTTGGCTGGTGGAGATGGGAAACCCCTGAGGATGGCTGTGCAGGCCACACCTGGGCCCTGAGGTCCCTGTGGGCCCCATGTCACCACAGAGACTTGGGGTGTGGACAGGTGTGGACGTAAGACCCCTGGCCCCAGAGAGAAGGCACAGGTGGTGCTCAAGAGGTGTGGTGGGCACATCTCTGTGGTCCCTTCCCCTACCTGCCACCCACACTCAGGGTGGAGAGATCACTCTTTCAAGAGACAAATGTCCCCTGGGAGGGGTAACACACTGATTCTCAGATGGGCCACAGGAAAGTGTATCAGAAGCAGGGGCAGGACTGGCAATTCCCTGGAAGGACTCGCCGCTGCTGGGTGCCAAGGCTGCACAGACACTGGGATGGACATACCAGCCAGGTGCAGTGCTTCAGCGTGGCTGGGGCTCTCTGCTAATTCACTGTGGAGTCCTTCTTTGGGCCTCAGTTTACCCACTGGTACAAGAGAGGGCCAGGAGGACCAATGAGGGACTGAGGAGAAATGGGAGTCTATGAGATGACAAAGGGATTATGGGTGTGCCAGGCAGGAACTGAAATGTCATGGATTGAACTAGCAGGGCTTGGATGGGGGGCCGGGGAGAAACTTGGAGAGGCTGCAGTGGGATGGGAAAGGTGATCAGAAAGGTCACTCTGACCCCGGGTAGGTGCCTGGACCCCGGTATCACGGAGGATTCCAGGGCCGCACCTGAACTGAGCAAACGTCCCTGCCTGATCACGGTGTCTGTTCAGGGCATGGGAGAGGTGGAGGGAGATCTGCCTGTCCCCTGGATAGATCATCCCTAACCTTGAATGGGATTTTTTCATTCTCTTCTCTCCTTGGTACCACCCTGAGTTCTTCTCTCTTTTGTTTTTTTAATTGGCTATGCCACACTGCACACAGGATCTTTAGCTCTGGGGATAAACCCATGCCCCCTGCAGTGGAAGTGCAGAGTCTTAACCAGTGGACCACCAGAAAAGTGCCCACCTTGACTTCTTTTTACCCCATATGTTTCTCCAGGACAATTCATTTGTTTTTACTACAGAGAAAACTTTATACCACTTTCATACATGGAAAGCCAACATCATTTGCCATAAATAGATGAAAACTATTTTAAAAAGTCAAAGCTGAACAATATTTACTTTGAGTTGGATTCTGCTGCCAAAGCTGTGAGCCTTAGGCCTCCCTTTGTGAAGAGGGAAAGAGCTGTACAACAGCCAGTAGCACCAAACAGGAAACTCTCTCCTTATCAAAATGCCTGAAGGACTCCATGACAAGAGAAGAATGGACCCTTTTTACTAATTGAATTATCTAAGTGTCCATCAGTGGATGAATGGATAAAGATGTTTAACACACACACACACACACACACACGAATACTATTCAGCCATAAAAAAGAGTTAAATCCTGCCATTTGCAACAATATGGATGGAGCCTGAAGTGAAATCAAAGTGGCTCAGTTGTGCCCGACTCTTTGCGACCCCATGGACTATACAGTCCATGGAATTCTCCAGGCCAGAACACTGGAGTGGGTAGCCTTTCCCTTTTCCAGGGGATCTTCCCAACCCAGGTCTCCTGCATTGCAGGCAGATTCCTTACCAGCTGAGCCACAAGGGAAGCCCTAAAGTCTGAAGGTATTATATTAAATAAGTCAGATGGAGAAAGACTTTTCTGGTGGTCCATATGATATCAAAATAAAACAAACTCATAGATGCAGAAACAGATTAGTGGTTACTATAGAGTCTGGCATACAACAGGTGCTTAATAAGTGCTATGCTACCTGACCTCAGGTACTTGCAGCCTGTGTAATCTACAGTCTTTCACTCTCAGAAGCCTGCCTCAGCCTGGACAGACGGCACAGCCCAGCTCACTGGCAGCTCAGTCCTTGCCTCCTCCCACATTGTGCCCTGAAACTTGTTTCTTTCCAAGAACAGCACTCAGCCTCCCCTACCCACCCACCAAGCCAGGACCCTGTGAATTCCAGCATTTTGCTAAGACTTATTGCTAATTAAGTGAACTAGATAAGCATTAAATTAAACTAGTAGTGCTCCTGTTTTCCGTCCAGACTGAATAATTACTCATAATGAGCTTGGATAATAAGTCTCTAAATAATAGAGAGTTAAATACAACTAGGTGGAAAACGGAGAGAGAGAGAAGGGATAAGAGAAAGAGTAGAAAAGAAAGGAAGAGCTGGGAGGAGAGGGGTTGTTTTTGCTTTGGTAACCGACTCAAGAACAAATTCAAACACTGCAGCCAGTGTTATAGAGTCACAGACTCAGAGAACAGAAGAACCTCAGAGCTCAACTAGTTTAAATTCTCTATTTCAGATATGAAAACCAAGGCTCAGAGAGGTGAAGAGATTTATCTAAGGTCACACAGCTGAGCAAGTCTCTTGAGAGAAATGCGGGGCTGGGCATCACTGGCTGATGGAGGCTTCAGTTTCTCATTCCAGTTTATGGGAGTAAGTGGAGTAAGGTGAGATGGGGTGAGGTGTCCATTTTACCGGTATCTTGGAAAAAAGTTTCCTCAACCAGAAGAACGGACAGAGGTTAAGAGCTCTGACTCTGGAGTCATGCTGCCAGGGTTCAAATCTCTCTTCAGCCACCCAGAAGCTGTGCCACATTGGGGTAAGTTCATCCATTTCTCTGAGCCTCAGATTCCTCACCTGTCGGTGGGGATAAAAACTGCACTTACCTAATAAGAGTTGTCATGCTCGAATTAACTAGCCACTGTGACCATGACCACCATCACCTCCATCATCAGCACCATCATTCTCAAGCCAGTGTGATGATAGTGTGAGGAGTGCCTCCTCCACTCACTTCTAAGACACGTGGGCATGCTGCAGTGTTTCGCGGTGTCTTGTCTTGTCCCTGTGTAAAACAGGCTAATAAGGCCTTCCCTTCTTGGGTTGTAGAGGCTTTGAAAGGGTAAAAATCCATGCCAGTGGCCTCTGGAAAGTTAGATGTGCATCACCATTCTGCTGCACGGTCCAACGTGCCGTTTACCCGGACCTTGGGAATCATCGCTATCAACCACTTCCCTCCCACCAAGCTCACTTGGTGTAACAGGAGCTTCTCAAAGTACCTTTAAAGACCACCACTAGGTGGCGCCCCACCACGCACCTGTGGTCCCAGGGCCCCCTGGGTGGGCATGTATGCTGGGGGCCAGACAGGTGGTTGACCAGTGAAATCCCGAGTGACTGGGCCTTGGGGTGGGTGTGTACGTGTCCTGTGGGGGCTTAGGGGGCAACTCAGAGGCCACGTGGCTCCTCAGTCCAGCATATCTAAGTGCAAAACTGTTCACCATTGCCCGTGGCGAGACCTTGGGCCTCTCTGAACTTCAGTATCATCTGGAAAATTGTGATAGTAACTAATGCTAGGTCATGATATTGTGAGGACAAAAGAGGAGCAGGGGGTAAGAGAGCATGAGGAAAGTGTCATGTACAGGGCCTGGAACACAGTAAATGCTCACTGAACAGGATCCTTATGGGTGGCTTGACTGGTGGAATGGGCATACAGTGGGTCAGAGCTTCTAGAGCAAGAAGACCAAATCCAGATATGCATACACATTTCCTGGGGGACATAGTAAAAGGGCAGCCCAGGCCCGAACGCAGACCTACAGAATGGGACACTTTAGGTATGAAGACCAGGGAGCTGTAATTCTTCCCAAGTGCTGTCTAGCCAGGTGTGACCCTGCAGACCATCCCAGTCCCAATCCTCCCATTTTGCAGATGAAAAAACTGAGATCCAGAAAAGGGGAATGACTTTCCCATGTCTACACAGCCAGGGGGTAGCAGAAGGTCTGACTTCTAGTATATGCTGTCTGCTTGGCTTTGGCAAGGGCAGAACCTGAAACACTCGTTGGAGATGGCCCAGCAGAAGGCTGACCACTCAAGTTCCTCTCCCTTAAAAGTCAGAGCTGGGCTGGAGGGAGGTGAAGCTCTGGGGCTCATCTGAGCACCACCCCCCAAAAAGGAGTGGTCCACTTCTGAGTCCTCAAAGGATGCACTGTTGGATAATGATTCCATATATTCCATGCTTTCTTATCATAAATACAAAATGCAGCCCAACCTGACAACCTTCCCACCTTTATAGATGACGAGACAGAAGTTAAGAGGGGAGAGGAAGCTCTTCTCAAGGTCACCTAGCTAAAGGCAGGCAAACTCAGATCTTCTACCTCTTAGGTCCAATGCTCTTGTCTACACACCAGAAATTGCAAGTTTCTAGGCTAAGAATCTCCCTAACCTACAATGTGTTTCATTGGTCTTCTATTGCATTACAATTTTTTAGGTAGTTTTTAAAATTACAAATAATTAGATTTCCTAGAAACTGTAGACTTCCAGGTTCTTTGAAAATCTGAAGTGGCAACATACAGCTTACATCCCTGAAAGGCTACAGTTAGTCAGCGCTGAACAGAAGCCAGCCATATCCCTTACAGGGGAACACAGGCTTCATTAGTCCCCACCATTTCACACTGTCTCAGTCATCCAGCTGATCCACTCACTACATTACCTGCCTGGTCCTGATGGGCCTTTGGATTTGACACTCCTGCTAAAGGCTATGGCCTTTCTGATGAAATTTGTCACAAGGGGCTTCCCTGAGGAACAGAGAATGAGATTAATGAGGTTGCTAAGATTCTTTCGCTGGACTCAGTACCAGCTATTGCCAAAGCCAGCCCAGAGGTAGGGTCCCTCCCAGGGGATGCTCGGGGAATGCCCCAAGCAGGGTCTCAGATCTTCACCTTCACAGACGAGGCTGGGGGATCCCCTCCCAGGTCAGAGCCTGTTGGAGGCAGGCAGATGGAGCTGTAAATTGTATTAGCCTGCAGCAGCTGTGCAAAACCATTTCTGTCTGCTACTGCGCATGCTCTAAAAACCCCCTGGGACCCTGTCAATCAGCAGCACGAATGCCTGGCAACCCTTTTACAAACTCATATCCATTACTCTGTCATGTCTTCAGCAGGTGAGCGGGGTGGCCAGTGGGAGCCTTGTACTTGTCCAAACCCCTGAGACACCTCAGGGTGGCAGGGCAGCTCCTGGCTGCCTGAGTTTGAATTATGGCTCTTTCCTTCACCTGACCTTAGGCAAAGAACCCCTCTGTGCCCGTTTTCTGGTTTGTAAGATAATAGCTGATAATAGTTCCTAGTTTGGAGGCTTATTAGAGCAATTACAGGAAAAATATGAACGAATGCCTTAGCATAGTGCTTTATGCAGCAAATAATAAACGCCAGTTGGGTGATGAGCACTACTATCTACAAGTATCTATATATTCTATTGGCTGGAGGTGGTTTAGGGCACAGCCATCAAACTCAGTAAACTAATAAGATGATTCCAGATGATTTAACAGCTATGATGAAAATGAAAGGGACCTGGGGGATGACAGAGACCTGACTGGAAGTTGTTCTGTGGGCTGAGGTTTTTCAACCATGGCACTGTTGTCATTTTGAGCCAGTCCGTTTTTCACTGTGGGGACTGTCCTGTGCATTGCAGGATGTTTAACAGCCTCCTGGATTCTACCCGCTAAGTGCCAACCATGCCCCTCTCCCAATTGTGACCACCAAAAATATCTCCAGACGTTGCCAAAGTCCCCTGGAGGGCAAAAATGAGCCCTGCTGAGAATCACTGATTAAGGGGTTAATAGAGACAGAACAGATGGCTTTGGGGAGATGCACTTTGAACCTAGAGGGCATGAGGAAGTGGAACCTTAGCTCCAATCCTAATGCAGGCATTCGCAATGTTTGGCCAATTCCCTTAGAATAAATCACTCTCACTACATATACAATGGGCTCTGTTTTTCTGGAGAGCCCTGCTTGATTCGGTGGTGGTGCTGGGCTGACTCTTGCGGCCCATCCCAGGTCCCAGGGAGGCGTAGCTCCAGCTCAGAGGGCAGGAGCTCATCTTGCTGTCACCCACTCCTCCCTGACAACCTCTGGGTACCAGTGTGGATCCCTGGGGCTGACAAGGAAGAGAGAGGGAGGACTGGCTGAGAGAAGGCCAGGAAGAGAACCCAGAGAGGCCACAAGCTGGTGATGTATTTATTGCAGGACCACTTTTTCTCGGGGCTGGGCTGGCTGTGAGGCTCTATTTGGGGGGAGACCCTCACAAATGCCCAGACCCAGAAAAGGCAGACACAATAACTTGGAATCCAAACCAGTTGCACATAAATAGGAGGCTGGCAAGGAAAAAGAGAAAACAAACGAACGTGCACTTTCCTCTGCTAGTGTGACAACGTGACCCCTCTGTGCCAGCGTCCAAGCTCTTCTTTCACTCAGCTTCCATGCTGAGGCTCCCGTCAGCTCCGAAAATCACCTTCGGATCTGACTTCTGGCAGTCCCTCTGCCAGTCTCCTAGACTGCAACCAAGTCAAGAAAACCAAAATGGGTTCTTCTTTAAGAAACAAACCAAAATACGCTTTCATAGTTCTTTGTACCTCCCAGTTCCAGGGGATGAACAATGTGACCACTGACCCCAAACCAACCAAAAAATAAAATACGTTGAGCGCAAGCTGTGAGTCAGAATAAAAACATATTGCACATGGTTCCAAGAGTCTTCCTGAGAGCCCTCTCACTGCAGAGACCCAAATACTGGCTTTTGATCCAACCCATCGTTGGCTGTCAGTGGTGTCACAGACCCCACACGCCCCCAAATCCAGCTGGCGTCAGGCGTAAATTCCACCTTATGATCCTTTGCTCTGAGCCAAATGCAAGGCCAAGGCTGGGTTTAAACTCATGCACTAGAAGCATGCAGTAGAGGGAGGGAGGTGGGGGTTGCTGGTGTTAAATCTTTGTCTACTTTTCAACAGTCTTTTTTCTCTGGGTGGTTATCGAAGTTCTACAGATGAACAGAGCATCCAAGATGTGGAATCTTCTGGAACCGAGAGCCTGGAAAGTGGTTCTCCCCAACCATACACTTTTGCAAAAGAGAGCTCTATGGCTAACCAGGGGTCCATCCCAAGCTGGGTTAAAACCTACAGCCCACGCATGGGACAGGCAGTGTAGCAATTACCAATGTTTTTCTCCTAAGGAATTTTCAAGTATCACAAAATCCCTGATATAGCATGTAAACAAGACATCTTACTGAACAGAAAGCTAGGTCACTTCAGGAAGCAGCAACATTGAAACATCTAAAAGGCTGAAGGTTTTAGGTTCCACAACAAATCAAGACAGCTGCTTACTGTGTCTCTGGAGGCAGACGCACACCCAGGCCCCTGTGGCTGGAGGCATACAGCATCTACTGGGGTTCCTGAGAGCTCGTCAGGCCACCCCCTTTTCAATGGTGTAGCTGCCATTGGCAAAGAATAAAGGTGTCTTTGATGTTAAAACCTGGAGGTGCTTGTGGACTGTAGGTCTGCATTCAGTCTCCAGCCTTCTGGCCTCTTCCCAAGTCTCCCTCGACCTGCTGGGACCCTCTCCAGAGGGTGGCCACCGAGCCACCCTCCTGCTCCCCAGCCACAAGTGGAAGACATTTTTCCAGAGAATGCTCTTGGGTGAGGTATGTCATTGCCTGTTTTGCTCTGGGTCAGTTTTAATTAAAAAGACCACAGACCCGCTCTGTTCAAGGGCCCTGAGGCTCTCTGTGGGGATGGCCCCTCCCAGATGCCTTGCTCGGCTAGGCTTCCCTGGTCAGCAACCTTTTCCTCTGCCCGGGTCTCCAAGGCCTCCCTGTGTGGCTAAAGGTGCCCTATCTATCAAAACAGCCTGTGGGGAATGCATGACCCCCACTGAAGTAGCTGCTCCCATAGGTGGCAGTGAGGCAGTGCCTGGGCTCGGCTGCGATGGCCATCTGCATGCTGAAGGACGCGGGCAGTGGCACAGGACACACGTCCAGGGGCTGGAGGGTGGGGTACAGGGCATGGAGGGATGAGCTGGAGCCCCCTGAGAGCAAGGTCCCCGAGCGGTGGGCTTGCAGCGAGTCCCGATAGGCCAAGCACAGGTCCTGCACGGGGGTCTGGAACTGGGCCAGCGCCGTCGCTGTCGGCTGGCTGAGGCCCGGGTAGGTGGGTGGCTGGAACAGCACCTGGGTGGGTGAGCCGGGCACCATTGCCAAGGCCTGGCTCTTGACAGCAACGGCATCCTTGAGGACGTTGTCATAAGCTCTGAAAGGAAAGGACTGAGTGAGACTTGGGATGCCAGAGGCCGCAGTGCCAGTCACCTGCTTTGCTGAGTGGGATGCGAGGAGATCCATGTGCTGCTGGCCTCTTCTGGCTTGTGCTCACTGCCTCAGCTCATCTCCGACTAAATCCAGGCCCCAGATCTCAGCTTGGATCTGCTTCCCACAAAAGTCCGGCAACTCTCAAGACTAACCTAGCTGTTCATGTAGATCCTCTGCACTGCCCCCACTTGGCGGTCAACACTGCAGATGATAACTTTCAGGTCACTACGTAGCCCCTAGTGTGAAGTTTAAGCCTTCGAGAGGGAGGGCCCATCTGCTTTTGCTCATCACTGCATCCCCACACAGGGCATAGGAACCACCCCCTGGTGCTTAGGTGAGCACCCCTTCTGCCCTCAAGACACTTTTGGTCAGCTCCATCCCTGGCTGGGATGGAGTTATGAGACTTAACAGATTTCAAACAGGTTGCCCCTAGGGGCCTAACTGTCTCCATCTGAAAAGCAGGATAGAACAGGTTTTTTTCCATCTCAAAAAAAAAGCTTCCTATAATAAATTTGTTTTGGGAAAACAATTAGAGGCTGTGGTAAGAAGGAGGCAAGTGAAGCTGTAGCAGGTCTGAGCAGGGGCTACCCCAGAGCCTTGGAGAAGAGGCAAGGCTGGTGGCTAAGTATCTGGGGCACTTGTTCTCATTCAGGTCAGACCATATTCTCCAGCTTTCAAAAGGCAGAGATTTTAAAGTCAGGGCTAGGGAGCATGACTGATTTCAAAGGACTGAAACAAAGGCAGCTGTACCAGGAGGGTGAGAGATGGCTCTTCAGAGGCCTGGCCCCGAAGTGAGTGGGACCAGCACACAGGAGATGCTGCCAGCTGTTGGATAGAAGAGAGACCAGGTGTAGCCAGGTGAGAGCTTTCTGTCCTCTCTGTCCTCCTCCCTGCAATCACTATTCTTTGGCATCCAATATCAGTTTTAGGGTGCTGTGTCTTTAAGCATCCTCTCTAAACACTGAACATTTCCTCCCCAAGATTCCTAGGCTATGGTCTCTTAAGCAAAGCCACTCTGGGCTGAGCAGGCTAAGAGTTCACTTTGTGACGTCTGAGAAAAGCAGCTCATAATGAGAGTCTCTCCATGCGATCACCCAGAAGGCTGACTGATACACTGGGTCAAAGAGCCCAAAAACTCAGAAAAATGTGCAGTGAGCCCCTCTTCTCCTGCACTCTTGACCTGACAATTGCAAACCCAAAGCTACCCAAAATAGGAAGGACCAACTCCCCAAATTTGAATTCCATCAGGAGTCATGGTGGTTCACTTTCTGTGAGCCAAACTGCAGGAAATCACCTGAGGTGGGCCTTAAGAGCAAGTGGAACTTGGCTATTTCAGAAACACAAAAGGATCAGGAGAGGAACTTACACCAGCAGGATTTCGATGCACGTGCTGAGATGTTCCAGGGAGTAGTTTGAGATCCTCTGCAGGTCTCTGGTCCAATAGGGAGAAAGCTGAAGGCAAATCCTAGAGGCCCCAATGCAGGCTGCAGCCACCACAGAAGGCTGGAATTTGTAGAAAATATGATCTGAAAGAGAATCACAGAGAGAGAGTCACCATCAGAAGCCTGGCCTTGGAGCTCTGCCTTGCGTTCCCTCAGAACTGGGAGACAAATGATTAGGTCCAAGGTTGTTCACCATACGCAGTGCAGAGGGTCTATATGAAAAATTAAAACAGCATGAATTTTCATTCTTAAAACACCTCAGCTCTCGGTCTGGGATTTCTGATGTCAGTCTAGAGCAGTGATTGTCAAAATACATCCCTGGCTTCCAGGGGCTGCAAGAGACTTGCTGATGCTACAAAGGAGAAACCCTAAACATCTGTCCTTCCTTTGAAAGACAGTGGTGAACACACACCATTTCAAAGACTTCTGTCTGGGGTGCTGACTAAAGGCTATTTAGTAACAAAGCCTGGCCCACAGCAAGAACTCACTAAAAATCTGCTGAAGAACGAACAAACAAATGAATGTCTGTAAGTATTTGATATTCATAAATTTACTAGGTAATCTTCCCCTCACCCCACCCCAGATTTATTGACAAATAACTGACAAATACTATATATTTATGATGTACAGTGTGACGTTTTGGTACAAGTAAACACTGTGAAATGATATGAGAAATATTAATGTCCTACTAAGATATCTGGCAACCTGGCAAAGCTGGTACTAATATGTGCAAAGGCAAACTGCCCAAATTTCCACAATTCTCATGAAGAATAGCTGGTTATCTGCATATTACTTTGCTGTCTTAAACTGTTCATGACTTTCAATGATTTCAACATTTGCCCCTTAAAGTATGAATTAGGCAGTGTGGTAAGGTTATAAGCATAGTCAGAGTCAGACTCCCCAGGTTCAAATCCTAGCAATGACCTTAGGATAAGTTACTTCACATCTTGAGTATCAATTAAGGAAACTGATTTGTAAAATGAGAATAGCAGAAATGATCTTCACGTGAAGTTTCTGTGAGGTTCAAATGAAACAATACATGCAGAACACTAAAATAAGATGCCTGGTGTACAGTAAGTGCTCACTTACTGCTTAATATCATAATTGTTGATATTGTTAGTCATAACTATTTTGGCTTGGAGTGGGTTATCAAGTGGTTAAATCAACAGTATTTCTGACCTAGTGTTGTACCTAATACCTAGATCTTAATACCCAGATCTTAAGACACTTTAAAAGTCTCCAAACGGTAAAAGCGTATTGCTAAAGCAGATGGAAACAAAATCCTCTCTTCCATCCTACCTGTACGATACTCTTTCAGAATGACCTACCTGTGACACTGTGCTACTTAGATCATTTGCAGTGTTCCAAGTGAGTTAAAAACTACGAGGTAATGAATCAGTAATTCAAGTAAATAGACTACAGGTTGCCTGCACACAAGCTACTCCTCCCTTACACATTATTGCTAACTCACTTCGTCTCTGCTTACCCCTGCAAAGTGGGGTGATCTAATGATGTGGGTGCATTGGCCCCAGACCCTGGCCCCCATGTGGGTGGGGAAGGGTGGACAGGCCTTGACATTGGCCCCACCTTGCAGGGTGACCTCTAGGAAGTAGTGGGCGTACTCCTTGAGGCACTCTTTGGTCTTGCGGGGGCAGGTGGTGGGCCAGCTGTGGCAGTGGTGGTCCTTCTGGCTGATGGAGGCTAAGAGGTAGTAGTCGAGGAAGTGGGCGGGTGTAGGCAGGCAAAGGTTCCAGCCAAAGGCCTCCAGCAGCAACAGCTCTGTACTCAGCAGCTCCTTCCTGGTAAGGGAGAAGTTTTGGCTGCTCAGGATCCTGGTGCTGTTTATCTGCTCTAGCTTGGGGACATGGTCTTCCCGATCCTCAAATTTACCTAAGGGAGAAGCAGAGATTATGTGAGACAGCACTTGCTGTAAAGGCCCTCTTTATAGTACCCACATGGTGCTGGCAAGGAGAAGAGCAAGCCCAAAGGCACATAGTACAGATCTGTCACATTTGAGCTCTAATCCCCACACCATCACTTCCAGCTGTGTGATCATGGAACCATGTCTCACCCTCTCTGTGCCTCAGTTCTCTCCTATGTTAAAATGGAACTTATACCTCCTAAAGCTTTTGTTAGATTCAATGAGATAACACACACCAAATGTACAGACCAGCGCGTGGATCACAGAAGATACTCAATAGCAGTTAGCAATAGCAGCAAGGGCCAGGGCCCTCCTGTGTGGTCTGTACTAATTCAACATCAGGACTGGTCAGGGGGCTATAGTCACAGTGACCTTGTAAACCTGGCCTGTCCTTGCAGATGTGGAAGAGCCCTTCAGTGGCTCCCCAGTATCTTCAATACTGAGCTTAAACTCTGTCAAAGGTTTCTGAGTTTGGATTCCCTTAGAAACAGTTTTCTTGGGAGGTGAGCGTAGGGAAGATCTATAAGTAGTAGAAGACAGAAAAGGGACGAAAGCCAAAGGGGCATTTTATCTTGACCAGGTATCTGCACCCCATGTTCACTGTAGCATGATTCACAAGAGCCAAGAAAGCCTAAGTGTCCACTGACAGATGAATGAATAAAGAAAACAGTAATTTATATACAATGGGTTCCATCATTTCATGGCAAATAGAAGGGGGAAAAGTGGAAACAATGACAGACTTTATTTTCTTGGGCTCCAAAATTACTATGGATGGTGACTGCAGCCACGAATTTAAAAAACACTTGCTCCCTGGAAGGAAAGCTATGACAAACCCAGACAGCATATTGAAAAGGAGAGACATCACTTTGCCCCCAAAGCTATGGTTTTTCCAGCAGTCATGTACAGATGTGAGAGCTGGATCATAAAGAAGGCTGAGCGCCAAAGTTTTCAAACTGTCATGCTGGAGAAGATGCTTGAGAGTCCCTTGGACTGCAAGGAGATCAAACCAGTCAATCCTAAGAGAAATCAACACTGAGTACTCACTGGAAGGACTGATGCTGAAGCTGAAACTCCAATATTTGGCTGCCTGATGCGAACAGCCGACTCACTGGAAAAGACCCTGATGCTGAGAAAGACTGAAGGCAGGAGGAGAAGAGGGCATGGCATCATCAACTCAATGGACATGAATTTGAGCAAGCTTTGGGAGACGGTGAAGGACAGGGAAGCCTGGCGTGCTGCAGTCCGTGGGGTCGCAGAGTCGGATACGACTGAGCAACTGAACAACAACATTTTTGTTGTTGTCATGTCTGACTCTTTGCGACCTCACGGACTGCAGCACGCCAGGCTTCCCTGTCCTTCACTATCTCCTGGAGCTTAATAGGATATTATTCATCCATAAAAAGAAGAAAATCCTGCCATTTGGGACAACATGGATGGGCCTTGAGGGCATTATATTAAGTGAGTAATGAGAGAGACAGACAACTACTATATGATATTGTTACCGAAGATCACCAAGTCTGTGTGTCCAACACATAGTAAGGCCAAACGATATTAAAACACTGGAATTTGGTACAGAGAAAGGTTTATTACAGGGACATGAAAGGAGATGAGTGACTCATGCCTTAAGAATCCCAAAGTTACCATTCACCATTGCAACAAAAAGAATAAAATACTTAGGAATATTTCTACCTAAAGAAACAAAAGACTTATATATAGAAAACTATAAAACACTGATGAAAGAAATCAAAGAGGACACAAACAGATGGAGAAATATACCATGTTCATGGATTGTAAGAATTAATATAGTGAAAATGAGTATACTACCCAAAGCAATCTACAGATTCAATGCAATCCCTATCAAACTACCAATGATATTTTTCACAGAACTAGAACAAATCATTTCACAATTTGTATGGAAGTATAAGAAACCTCGAATAGCCAAAGCAATCTTGAGAAAGAAGAATGGAACTGGAGGAATCAACCTGCCTGACTTCAAGCTCTACTACAAAGCCACAGTCATCAAGACAGTGTGGTACTGGCACAAGGATAGAAATATAGATCAATGGAACAAAATAGAAAGCCCAGAGATAAACCCACGCACCTATGGGCACCTTATCTTCGACAAAGGAGGCAAGAGTATACAATGGAGAAAAGACAATCTCTTTAACAAGTGGTGCTGGGAAAACTGGTCAACCACTTGTAAAAGAATGAAACTAGAACACTTCCTAACACCATACACAAAAATAAACTCAAAATGGATTAAAGATCTAAATGTAAGACCAGAAACTATAAAACTCCTAGAGGAAAACATAGGCAAAACACTCTCCGACATAAATCACAGCAGGATCCTCCATGACCCACCCCCCAGAATATTGGAAATAAAAGCAAAAATAAACAAATGGGACCTAATCAAAATTAAAAGCTTTTGCACAACAAAGGAAACTATAAGCAAGGTGAAAAGACAGCCTTCAGAATGGGAGAAAATAATAGCAAACGAAGCAACAGACAAACAATTAATCTCAAAAATATACAAGCAACTCCTGCAACTGAATTCCAGAAAAATAAACGACCCAATCAAAAAATGGGCCAAAGAACTAAACAGACATTTCTCCAAAGAAGACATACAGATGGCTAACAAACACATGAAAAGATGCTCAACATCACTCATTATTAGAGAAATGCAAATCAAAACCACAATGAGGTACCATTACACACCAGTCAGAATGGCCGCTATCCAAAAGTCTACAAGCAATAAATGCTGGAGAGGGTGTGGAGAAAAGGGAACCCTCTTACACTGTTGGTGGGAATGCAAACTAGTACAGCCACTATGGAGAACAGTGTGGAGATTCCTTAAAAAACTGGGAATAGAACTGCCATATGACCCAGCAATCCCACTGCTAGGCATATACACCGAGGAAACCAGAATTGAAAGAGACGCATGTACCCCAATGTTCATCGCAGCACTGTTTACAATAGCCAGGACATGGAAGCAACCTAGATGTCCATCGGCAGACGAATGGATAAGGAAGCTGTGGTACATATACACAATGGAATATTACTCAGCCATTAAAAAGAATACATTTGAATCCGTCCTATTGAGATGGATGAAACTGGAGCCCATTATACAGAGTGAAGTGAGCCAGAAAGAAAAGCACCAATACAGTATACTAATGCATGTATATGGAATTTGAAAGATGGTAATGGTAACCCTATATATGAGACAGAATAAGAGACACAGATGCATAGAACAGTCCTGTGGACTCTGAGGGAGAAGGTGAGGGTTGGACGTTCTGGGACAATAACATTGAAACATGTATATTGTCATATGTGAAGCAGAACACCATTCCATGTTCTATGCATGGGACGGATGCTCAGGGATGGAGCGTTGGGATGACACTGAGGGATGGGAGGGGGAGGGAGGTGGGAGGAGGGTTTGGGAGGGGGAGCACATGTGAATCCATGGCTGATTCATGTCGATGTATGGCAAAAACTACTACAATATTGTAAAGTAATTAGCCCCCAACTAAAATTAAAAAAAAAAAAAAAAAAAAGAATCCCAAAGTTAGGGAAAGCTTTCAGCAAAGCCATTTTAAAAGTAAAAAGATGGGGGAGGGGCATGGTTACTTGTGTCAGATCCTTTGTTCTTGAGGTCAGGTAGTGATGTTCCTATAAAGCTCCACCAAATGAATGTTATTCCCTGTTCTGACAAGAAAGGGCCAGGCCCCAGGTACAACTTTCACCCTCCAAGGTACGGGTTCTGGCTGAGAGGAGGCAGAGCTCAGCTGGCAGCTCCCTCAGGGCCACATCCCAATACCCTGTCCAGCTGTCATCGCTGAGGGAGCCAGGGAGCCAGGCACCCAGGACCCAACTGGCCCGCACACTCCTCAAGCCGCCCATACGGCGGGGGCAGGTCCTGAAAATTGTGAGCCAGGCAGACAGCTACTGCTGTTAGGTCGCAGACGGGGACTGAGGAGAGGTTTACAGCTGCCTTAATGCCTGGGCCAAGGCCAGTGAGTGGCCTTGGCAAGGGCTCTGGAGCCCTGCAGGACACAGTCCCCAGTCGGTTCTCTGGGCCCCCAGTTCACCCGCTGGCCCAGGGCTGGGCAAGCTGGGGGTCTCGGGGAGAAGGCCGCGATCCGCCTCTTACCTCACTCTCCTCAAGACCACCACTTTACAGTTGCCTGAATCCCCTCACTAACTGTCGCTTCCCAACAGTTGTTGCTTGTGGGCGGGGCCCACTGCCGTGCTGTCCAATGGCAGAGAAGGACCACTAACGGTTCCTCTTTGACAGTTGGTTGCCAGTGGGCGGGGCCCACTGAAGCACCGACCAATGACTGAGCAGGACCCACTGCCTGGTAACAGAGTGCAGAGTAATGATGCACAGCAATGGCTACTATGCTAAGGGCTGAACTCCTGGCACTGTGTTACAGTATTTCTTACATGTAGAATCTTAAAATTGAACCCAGATACAGAGAACAGATTGGTGGTTGCCAGAGGCGGGGTGGGGGATGGGATCAGAAGGTACAAACTTCTAGTTATAAGATAAATTAGTCCTGGGGATGTAACATAGGGTATAGAGACTAGCTAACCATATTGTATATTTGAAAGTTGCTAAGAGAGTAGATCTTAAAAGTTCTCATCTTAAAAGAAAAAAATTCTATGTGAGATTATGGATGTTAACTAATTGTGATCATTTCACCATATATGCATGCATCAAACCATTATATTGTACACTTTAAATCAATACATTATGCCAAATGCATCCCAATGAAACTGGAAAACATAGTGTCATGTAACTTCCAAGACAATGTTTTAAGAGGCCTTACAACTTTTTAAAAAATTATTATTTTATTTTGGCTGCGTTGAATCTTAGTTGTGGCACACGGGATCTTCATTGTACCATGACAGACCTTTCATTGCAGCACATGGACTCTCTAGTTGTGGCTTGCAGTCTTAGTTGCTCCAAAGTATGTGGGATCTTAGTTCCCCAACCAGGGATTGAACCCACGTCCTCTGCATTGCAAAGGCAGATTCTTAACCACTTGAGTACCAGGAATGTCGAGAGAGGCCTTACAGATTCAAACTTGGCCCTACCTGGAGTGTCATTCCCCGACCTCCATGTAAGGAAGCACATTTAGCCTCCTGGAGTCAAAGAAGCCACAAGGATGAGAACAGACATGCCCAGGCAACATCCAGCACTGATTCTCACACATATGAATGAGGCCACTCTGGACCTTCCAGGCCAGTGGATCTTCCAGCAACTGTATGAATGAGCCCAAGTGAAACCAACACAGAACCACCATGCAGTGCACATTGCTGTTGTTTTAAATCACTAAGTTTTGGGGTTGTTTTGCAGGAACAGATAACTGGAATATACTCATATCAGTGCACAGTGACAAAAAGATGTGAAATCCCACAGACAGACCTGTCACATAGCTCAGAAAGTACTCAAGAAATAATGACTACAGGGACTTCCCTGGTGGTCCAGTGGTTAAGAATCTGCCTGCCAGTGCAGAGGACACGGGTTTGACCCCTGGTCCAGGAACTAAGATGCTCAGAGGCAACTAAGCCCGTACACCACAATACTGAAGCCTAACCACCCTAGAGCCCATGCTTTGCAACAAGAGAAGCCACCACAGTTAGAAGCCCTCGCATCACAACTAGAGAAAGCTCTCACGCAGCAATGAAGACCCAGCACAGTCATAAATGAAATAAAATAATTAAAAATTTTTTAAAAAAGGAAGTAATAACCGAGTCCAGAAACAAAACAGGCTCCAGGTTAGACATTTACAACTGGCTTCCTATTTGCATTTCTTGGAGCAGGAAGAAGTAGGCTTCAGACTGGACACTTCTAACCAGTCTCCTGCTTGCACTTCCTGAGATAAGAGATAGGTGGGCTCCAGTTGAAGCATTTACAATCAGCCTCCTATTTGCCCTCCAAAATGGAAATAACAATAGAAACAGGGTAAACAGCCAGTCTTTGCCTCTCGTAAACACCTTAAGGTAACAGTCATGGCAATAGTCAAGGTAACAGTCATGGCAAGGACAATGAGGGGCAAAACCCTGCTTGAGTAAAGCATTAAGGAATTTCTGCTCCCCACTTTTTGGGATAGAGAGACACTACATATGCGCAGAAAGGCTCCTTGTGGGCCAAAAGTCAGGGAATAATGCCGGATCATAATGAGTCTTGATCCTCCCAGAAGACTTCACTTCGAAATATATCTTGGTTGAGGGGTGTGTGCACATCCAAGGGAGGGTCCCAGGGTAGGTCAGGTGTGGAAAAAGAAACCAGATAATTGGCTAAAGGTAAACAAAGACCTCTAACAACTGACCTATATAAATGACTTAACCACCTCTTTACTTCATTCCTCCTCAGTAAGGGGGTCACCCACAACCTCTCTCTCCGGGTGTGCATCTCTGCCTTGCTTCTGTCTTAACAAACTGTTTCTCTGTGTGCTCTCCCACTAGTCATGTGGTCTCTAATGATAAACTCTGTACCTGCATTTACAGTTCTTGTCTCCACGATAAATGCATTTTCCATTAGGGGCAAAGATCCAGGGAAAAATAGCTTCTAGCCTGTAACCCTGGTTGGTCTGGTGGCTGGGATTCCTGGTTTTCATCCAGGCTACCCAGGTTCAATTCCTGGGTAGGAAATTAAGATCTCACCTCATGCCACCACTCACTGCTGCCTCACCGAGATCATGATTACATAGTGGAAGATCCTGGAAATAAACTGCATGAAATAAATCCAAATGGAGCTAGATACAAACAAAAATAAAACACAAACCTTGGGTTATCCTGCTCAGGGTCAAGAGAATGGAGGATTTCCATAGTAAGACCCCTGGGCAGTCATCCTTGGTGGAAGCCCCACAGCCAGCCTGCGCTGGAGGCGGCTCTACAGGGGAAACTGCTGGGGACTCCTAGCCTTCACACCAATGCTCAGGGAAACCACTCACACCAGACTGTGGCCTTGGCCACTGAAGTTTTCTGCAGGCACTGTGCCCTCCTTGCCAACAAGCCTTGGTTAGCACAGCCCCTCTGCCTGAAGCACCCTTTCCCATTGTCCTCATTCCACCAAGCTCACCCTGTCCTCCACCTCAAAGCCACTCCCCTTTGGAAGCCTTCCCTGACCACAGTCCCCACGTGCTGCCTGACACCCACATCAGACGGTGCACTCCAAGGCCTGACTTCGGTCCCATCACATTGGCCTCCAAGTCCAACCTTGCTGTGTGCAGAACAGCTGCTGGAGCAGATGTCGGAAAAGGCAATGGGCAACCTAGTTGAGCTTGGAGCACACATCTGTTCTGACAGAGGGAACAGCCAACAAAGCGTCCACACACCTGTGCACAACTGCCAGCGCCCTGTGACCCAGTTCTCAGCTGATGCTCTCGCTCGCCTAGAGATAAGGAAGTAACCACTTCAGGCAGGCAGCCCTGTAGCAGGGACAACACATTCCTCTGAGAAATGAAACACTGACTCTGGGAGGCCCACATCTTTCTTCTCAGGGAGCCAGGCAACAGCCAGCCCACTGGATGGGCAGAGACGATGACATGCAGTTCTGGTCTTTGCCTTGGAGGAGGGAAGGAGATGATGCTGACCAGTCCCAAAGTGGCTTACTGCAACCCAGACTCATTTCCTTCCCAGCCTGCCAGGCATGGCCCTGCCTCCAGAGCACACACCTTCCCTGTACCAGGGCAACTCGGGCAGGAAAAGGCAAGGACAGCGCTGCCACTTCCCTAGGTGGAAGAGGCCTTTGTATGATGAAATCCTGGGAGGGGGTGCTGCCTGCTGATCAGGCCTTACCACCTTCTGCAGCCTTGGGGCCCCACACCCTCCGCAAACACTGGATCCAACCACACCTGAAATGTGACCCCTCCTCCAGCGGGGTGTGCTCATGCCCTCACCTACCTTATCACGTGTCCTCCAGAGCTTTGATCAGAGGACACTGGGTGTCATCAAGGCACTTCTCACACTCAAGATTTTTTAATGTCAAATATTACTGTCAGTGGCCAGCATCTGACCATTTATAGGTCACTAACAAGTATGAGAGCTTCCCTGGTGGCTCAGCAGTAAAGAATCCACCTGTCCATGCAGGTGACACGGGTTCGATCCCTGGGTTGGGAAGATCCCCTGGAGAAGGAAATGGCAAACCACTCCAGTATTCTTGCCTGGAGAACACCATGGACAGAGAAGCCTGGAAGGCTACAGTCTGTGGGGTCCCCAAAGAGTCACACACGACGTAGCAACCAAACCATCAACAAGTGTGAGCCCCAGAAGAACAGGAACCACGTCCCACACGTTCTCAGCTGTGCCCGAGGTCCCAGCACAGTCCCCGGCACACAGTAGATGTCCCATGCCTATTTGTTGAGAGAATGAATGGTTCTCTCTGGATAGTTGAATTGTGCATGTTGCTTCAGTCATATCCAACTCTTTGTGACCCTAAGGCCTGTAGCACGCCAGGCTCCTCTGTCCATGGGATTCTCCAGGCAAGAATATTTAAGTGGGTTGTCATGCCCTCCTCCAGGAGATCTTCCCCACCCCACCCAGGGATCGAACCCACATCTCCTGTGTCTCCTGTACTGCAGGCACATTCTTTATTGCCTGAGCCACCAGTGAAGCCCTAGTTGAATTGCAAGCCATTTGAATTGCTCTCTGATGCTCTCTGATTATCTGTACTCCCTAATTTTTCCTCCAATGATTCACGTATTCTTTCGATAACTTAAGAAGAAAAAAAAATTTTTTGCGAACTTATTAAGGTTTCCCTGAACCTTGGGCTCACTTGAGTCAATGCTGTTCGCAGGCACTCAATAGCTAGTGCTCTTTTCTTCCCAGAATAGAAGGTGAAGGTGAAGGTCACAGCTCTGGCAGAAATATGAATCATGCCAGTAGTGGCACTGAGACCCTTCTACAGCTCTGCTGGCAGTCAGCAATCTATCCCAACAGGCAGATGTACTCAATCAGATTAGCTCCTCCCTGCCCTTGTTGGTTTCAAACTTTTCAGAGTTGTGCCTTTCCCACAGCTACCAGGACCCAAAGAATCACCCTGAAATGGAAGGGCCAACAATTACTGAGGAATCTGATTCACCAGCTTCCTCTGCCCCCCACACTGGGGAAGCTTCCTGGGGACTCATTGCACTGCAGGCCAGAGCAGGGCAGAACTGGGTCTGAATCCTCAAGCTGACTTTGGACCTAAAAGCACTGAAATCCAAAACCTGTTCATTTTCTCTCTAAGAATATGCCCCATGTGGAGAAAGCATGGCTGTGCAGTATGAAAAGTCTTATAAGACGTACCCAGCACAGAGAAATGGATGGAGCCCCACGCTGGGCTGGGCACCAGGCTTTGTGCTGAACACATGCTGGATGCCCCCAGGTAGGTTCTATTCAGGGCCCCAGAGACTCAGAGGAAAAGGTCCGGCAAGCACTCAAGTTCACACCTAGGAACGACCTCACACAGCCCATGCTCTTAGAACAATACATTTCACAGCCAGCAAAGATTTTATGAGTTTCCTGGCACTGCATGTTTACCTGGCATCCTTCTTCCCAGGACTGGGGGCCAGGCAGCCCTTTGTCCCCAGCCTGTCAGCACCAAGCACCGCCACCCAGCTGCTTGCTCCTGATTGACAAAGGGCACAGACAACAAATGCCAAGAGTCTTCAGGCAGGTCCCCTGACAGAGTGGGGGACAGAAGTCTGAGTCTTTCCAAGTCAGGCAAGAGCTACAGTTTGCCTTCAACTTGTTTGATGTACTTTTTATTAGGAAAATTTACAAATCCACCAGAGAGATGAAAGAACAGAACAATGAACCCAGATGACCCCTTCCCAGAATCACCAATTGCTGACAGAGTCACATAATTGCTGTGTGTGTGTGTGTGTGTGTATGTGTGTAGTATATAAATATTGGTTTTGCTGGACTATTTCAATTAAGTTGCAGACATGATATGCCACCCCTCATTACTTCAGCATCCCTTCCTGAGGTCATTTTCCTATATTATCATAATGCTATTAACAATTCCAAGAACATCAACATTAATGCAGTAACATTTTCTAACATTCAATCCATATCTGGCTTTCCCCAAGGGTCCTGAAAATGCCTTTATAACCTTTGTTTTTTGGATCCAGATCCAACAAGGTTACATATGCTGTCTATTACATCTCTTTGGTCCCACTCTTTGTTTTTCATGAACACCACCAACTCTGTATGAATTTGGGCCAGTTGTCTGGTACAATGTCCCATATCCTGGACTTCCCTGATTGTTTCCTCATGATCAAACAGTTTGGTCAAAAAGACTGCAGAGGCAATGCTTTGTTTCTACTGGATCTCCTCAGGAATTATACAAGGTCAGTTTGTCCCAGCAATAGCGATGCTACCTTTGCTCACTTGGTTAAGGAACTGAAACCAGATCTCTCTATTTTAAAGGTACCATCCTCCTGTGAAATTAGTAAGTCATCTGTGAGGTGACACTCAAGATGAAGTGAATACCCTGTTTCCCAACAACCTTTAACTTAATGGTTTAGCATCCATGGATGATCCTTTCCTGAATAAATTGTTATACTGGGGTTGAAAAAAAGAATTTCATCTGCATTTCATCTACATTTTTCTTTTCACACTGTTCCAAATTTGAACAGTGGAAGCACTATCAACATACTAAAGTTAAAAAAAAAATGCTAAGCTTCTCTGGTGGCTCAGAGGTAAAGAATCCACCTGCCAATGCAGGAGACATGGGTTCAATCCCTGGTCTGGCAAGATTCCACATGCCGAGGAGCAACTAAGCCCATGTGCCATAACTACTGAGCCTGTGCTTTAGAGCCAGAGAGCCGCAACAACTAAGTCCATGCACCCTAGAGCCCCTGCTCCACAACAAGAGAAGGTACCACAATGAGAAGCCCATGTACCACAGCTAAAGAGTAGCCCCCCACTAGCTGACACTACAGAAAAGCCCTCGAAACAAGGAAGACCCTGCACAGCCAAAAATAAATAAATAAAATTATAAAAAGCAATCCTAAGCCTATCCAGAGTTCCAGAAGAACATCTATTTCTGCTTTATTGACTATGCCAAAGCCTTTGACTGTGTGGATCACAATAAACTATGGAAAATTCTGAAAGAGATGGGAATACCAGACCATCTGACCTGTCTCGGGAGAAACCTGTATGCAGGTCAGGAAGCAACAGTTAGAACTGGACATGGAACAACAGACTGGTTCCAAATAGGAAAAGGAGTACGTCAAGGCTGTATATTATCACCCTGCTTATTTAACTTAAATGCAGAGTACATCATGAGAAACGCTGGGCTGGAAGAAACACAAGCTGGAATCAAGATTGCCGGGAGAAATATCAATAACCTCAGATATGCAGATGACACCACCCTTATGGCAGAAAGCAAAGAACTAAAGAGCCTCTTGATGAAAGTGAAAGAGGAGAGTGAAAAAGTTGGCTTAAAGCTCAACATTCAGAAAACTAAGATCATGGCATCTGGCCCCATCACTTCATGGGAAATAGATGGGGAAACAGTGGAAACAGTGTCAGACTATTTTTTGGGGCTCCAAAATCACTGCTGATGGTGATTGCAGCCATGAAATTAAAAGATGCTTACTCCCTGGAAGGAAGGTTATGACCAACCTAGATAGCATATTGAAAAGCAGAGATATTACTCTGCCAACAAAGGTCCGTCTAGTCAAGGCTATGGTTTTTCCAGTGGTCATGTATGGATGTGAGAGTTGGACGGTGAAGAAAGCTGAGTGCCAAAGAATTGATGCTTTTGAACTGTGGTGTTGGAGAATACTCTTGAGAGTCCCTTGGACTGCAAGAAGATCCAGTCAGTCCACTCTAAAGGAGATCAGTCCTGGGTGTTCACTGGAAGGACTGATGTTAAAGCTGAAACTCCAATACTTTGGCCACCTCATGCGAAGAGCTGACTCATTGGAAAAGACCCTAATGCTGGGAAGGATTGGGGGCAGGAGGAGAAGGGGATGACAGAGGATGAGATGGCTGGATGGCATCACCGACTTGATGGACATGGGTTTGGGTAGACTCCAGGAGTTGGTGATGGACCGGGAGGCCTGGTATGCTGCAATTTATGGGGTCGCAAAGAGTTGGACACGACTGAGCGACTGAACTGAACTGAAGCCTATCAAAGCACCCACCCTGAATCTGGGAGGCCAGTTGCATTCACATGAGCCCAGTGTTAGTGGTGATGGTGAAACATGCAAACAACACCTTTGAGGATGCTCTGCTCATCAGCTGACTGACTGCTCCCACACTCCTAGGGTCTGGTTCAAAGAGAGCCTGAGCCACTCTTGGAAGGTCACAGTTAGTAGACTGATGACATGTGTCCACCAAGTGGCCTAAACCACAGTCTCCACCACAGTGGCCAGACACTACAAGCCAGCAAGCCTCGGAAGGGATATCCACACAATAGCTTTTCCTTTTTTAAAAAATGGTATTTTTAAAAATTGTAGTAAAATGCACATAACATAAAATGTACCATTTTAATCCTTTTAACTGTACTGATCAGCAGCATTAAGTATATTCACACTGTTGTGTAACCAACCTCCAGAACCCTTTTCATTTTGCAAAAACTGAAACTCTGTAACCACTTAACAACTCTCTGTTCCCCTCTCCCAGCCCCTGATAAACACCTTTCTACTTTCTGTCTCTTGGAACTGACTAAAGATTAGCTCTTTCTTATTCTACCTACTGTCCTGACAATCAAGCCTTAAAGCAGATCAAATAGAATACTGATTTTTCTGAAGTAGGACCAAGAGAAGCAATATTTTTAATTGCTTAAAAAACCCCTCAAACTCTTAATTTCAGAAAATTTTAGATATACCAAAAAAAAAATACCCACAGAGAAAATGTTATAATGGAACCCCATGAATGCATTATGAAGCTTTAATGATCACCCACATTTATACTGTCTTTAGAAAAAGTCTTGCAACTTCCCTGGCTGGTCAGTGATTAAGACTCTGTGCTTCTACTTCAGGGGGTTCAGGTTCAATCCCTGGTTGGAAAACTAAGATTCTGCATGTCACACAGCCAAAAGAGGGGAAAAGAAAAGAAAAGAAAAATCCTTAAACAAAAAGGTAAACAAGCACAGAATGGGAGTTTTTCTTTAAAAAACTGCTTTTTAATTAAAAGTTGCCTGTTTCTCATGCCCGGGCCCAGCGTTGCCCACTCTCCACTAGACAGATTCCAGTTAATTCCTGCAAGAATCCTACATTCCTGGCAAGACACACACTAAAGAGACTCATTTAGGATTACCCGCTGCTCATTCGGGAGCTAAACCTAGGCTCAGATATGAGGCCAAGGCCTCCTGGCTAAAGAGACCAGGTTTTAATGCAACAGCTATGAAAACAATTCCTCTTTGCTAAAGAAGTGCAATGCCTTTTAAAACAGGCAAAGCTGCTCTTTCTCAAGAAAGGGCGCTCTCCTAAAGTCTCCCCCGGCCCACAACCACCGCCCCTGCTTTTCATCTGAGAACAAGAAACAAAATGTTCTCGATCAGAGATTGAGACCCCATGGCTACTCCTCCTTCCAGCAGCCCTTGGCCTTACTCTGTGTGCAGCCGATGATAAAGGGAAGGGTGGTAGGCAGGTCGGAAGGTAAAGAGCCACCCTGGTGACTGCCTGGCCCTCCAGGTGAACCTAATGTCTTCTGACATGACTGTAGAAGGTGCTGGGTGGTAGAGGAGGTGAGGACCCAAGAGGAAAGAGAAAGCCCTGATGGAAAAGGCTTTTCCCCAATAGCTGGGAGAGGAAGTATTTGGCTCTTTAGTTCCCAGGCTGGGCCAGGCAGAATGGAGACCTTTCTGATGCGAATTCTTCCTCAGAATCTTCTTTTAAGGGAAGGGAGAGAAGTGGCCTTCAGGAGGAGCAGGAATTTTTTGGGTTTTTTGAGCAAGATATTTAATTAGGGCTGAGCATCCTGCTACCAGGGGAAGCCCAGATTCTGGGGGAGGGGGGTCCTTAATGGAAACAGACAAGAATGCCTCCTCTCGCACCCTCACTCCCACCCCCACCAAGGATTTCAAGTTCAGGCTCAGGTGCTAGTTCTCCATCCTCACTGCTGTTATGATTTGCACAATTCTGGGCAATCACATGGAAACCTACACGCCAAAGGATGGTTGGGAGGGCTCAAGGAGACAGGAGGTAATATGATTGGCATAGGACCCAGGGTAAAGCAAGCGCTCCATAAATGGTAGCAGCTGCTGCTATTATTTACTGAACATGGTATTTATTCTTCGCACCCTGGACCTGGGATCTTCTTCTAAAGTCTTGTTAGTTGAGTAGAGATGAACTAGCGTTGGCAGTCAATACTACAAACACTTTCTTAACGGGCTCTGAAAAAGGGGTGAAAGTAAGTCCAACCAAAGGCTCCCTCAGCCCCACTGATCCCACCGGCTGGGCTGTACCAGACCCCAGAGAGAATGCCAGAGTGGCTCCAGCCTCCTTGCCCTAGACTGTGACCTTGAATTCCACCCTCCTGCTGGTGATTTCAAGGTTCACAGAGCCTGGGAGGTCAAGGGCAGCGTGGGATCCAAGGCCTTTCCCGGATGGGTCCTCCCCACTGGGGAGGGACTTTCCTAGTCTTCTAGCTGGTTGGCAAGAGGCAGAGAATCCACACACCAGGATGTGAGCCCCAGAGGGCACGTGGTTCACTCTTGGCTCCCCTCTGTCTCCCAGGCTCCAGCACCGCACAGCAGGCATCAAACAATGCAGCCAACCCCCAGGGAGGTGCAGCCCCCAGGGAGGGGCAGCCTCAGGAACCGACAAGCAAACTCAGTTCATTCTGGGAACAACCCCAGAGGTTGGGAGTGTTTTCCACATGGAATCAGAAGCTCAGAAAGGTTAAGTGAGTTGCCCAATCACCCAGTTGTGAAGGGCAAGAGCAAAATGAAAAGTCTGGCTAGCTCCTTATTCCATGAGGATGGGAACACATCTGTCTTTGTAACATTATAGATGCACTTCACTTAGCACAGAAGCCAGCACAAATTTAATACTTAAGTAGTTCTTTTTAAAATGAATACATAAATGGCTCCAAAGTCCAGAGTTTTCTACTCCACAAGCAAGAAATCTCAGATACAGTCACAAAGATCCTTGCAATCCCAGAAAGTCTCCATGAGTATATTTATCTGGGCTCAGGAATTCCCATGAACATGAGTGTCAGGCCAGCTGCAACCTCCCCATCTAACCACCCTGTGGTCCACAAATACTCATCTCTGTCAATCCTCCTCTTTATGCCATTTAGTAATTTAATCCCAGAGCCTTTCCACTAAAGATGTGTATGATCAAAGAGACTTAGTTTTTTCTTCCAAAGCAAACTTTCTGTAATAAAGAATAGCCTCCCCTAGAGGATGTGGAGAAAAGGGAAACCTCCTACACTGTTGGTGGGAATGTAAGTTGGTGCAGCCGCTGTGGAAAACAGTGTGGAGATTCCTCAGAAAATTAAAAATAGAATCATCATATGATCCAGCAACCCCATTCCTGGGCATATATCCAGGCAAAACCATAATTCAAAAAGATACATGCACCCTTATATTCACATCGCATTATTCACAGCTAAGACATGGAAACAACCCAAATGTTCATCAACAGATGAACAAGATGTGGTACATGTATACTATGGAATACTACTCAGGCATAAAAAAGATTGAAACAACGCCATTTGCAGCAACGTGGATGAACCTGGAGATTAGCTACTAAGTAAGTCAGAAAGAGAAAAATAAATATCATATGGTATCACTTATATGTGGAATCTAAAGTATGACACAAATAAACCTATCTATGAAACAAACAGCTTCAGGGACATAGAGAACAGACTGGTGATTGCCAAGGGGGAGGGAGATAGGGAAGGGATAGAGTGGGAGGTTGAGGTTAGCAGATATAAGCTTTTATATATAGAATGGATAAATAACATCCTACCGTATAGCACAGGGAACTGTATTCAACATTCTATGATAAACCATAATGGAAAAGGATATATTAAGAAAAGAATGTGTATATATGTGTGTATATATATATATACACAAAAATATATATGTAGGTATAGCAAATCACTGCTGTAAAGCAGTAATTAACACAACATTGTAAATCAACTATACTTCAATAAAAAGAAATTTTTTAAAAAGGACAGATTCCTCTCCACCCAAACCAGCTTTTCATTAAAAAAAAAAAAAAATGGTTTTTTTCTTAGTTATTGAGGCCAGAAGGTTGCTTCCTATTCATTCCCAAACGGGCACTGCTCATATGCAGCAGACAAGTGTCTTTCCAAGGAACCAGGGGAGACAGATTCTGAGCAATCTGATGGAGAAGCCAGAGCCAGCACAGTGCGCAGGGTTACCCAGGTTCTCTGGAGGCTCGGTCAATCACCAGCTGTGTGGCTAGGGGTGAGTCTCAACCTCAGGGCATGAACAATAGGAGCGACAGGAGACAAAATGCTGGTGAGGATGACATAAGGGCTCAGCATGCTCAGAAGGGTGCCTAGAGCTCAACAAACACTGGAATGTGCACTGCTTTATAAACATCTGCTCGCTTCAGAGCCAACCGTGCAGTCAGCCACAGGTGCAGTGACAGCTTCACTTGAGGACAAGATTTGAGGTGGGAGAGAGAGAAAGCCAGGGACAGAGAAAGAAGACCCTCCCGCTGTAAGACAGTACTTTGGGGACTTCCCTGGTGGTCCGGTGGCTAAGACTCCACACTCCCCATGTAGGGGGCCTGGGTTTGATCCCTATTCGGGTTAGACCCCACATGCCGCAACTAAAGATTCCACATGCCACAACTAAGACCCGGCATGGCCAAATAAATATTTTTTAAAAAATTAGATCTTTAAAGAAAAAAAAAAAGACAGTGCTTTGGTGGCAGTCTTCAGTGAAGGGAAGAAGCTATAAAGACCACTGTGGGTGGGAAATGGAGAGCATCCCATGCCCCCAGTCTGTCCTTGAAGACCTACTCCAGACGCACTGCAACCAAGAACCCCAGCCCCTCCAGGGATCTTGAGGTTAGGAAATGTCCTGCAGAAACAAGCCTGTGATCCCAGCCAAACTGGGGCATCTGGGAGACTCAGTGGGAAGGTAAAGTGGGGTTCTCCCCTGGTTGAGCTCCCTGCCTTCCTCAGCACACAAAGAAAGACCCTTAAGGAATGTCCATGATCCCTGCAATTGGAGATTCCTTTGACACACACACACCTACTACACGCTGAGCCTGGGAGATGGTGGGGCCTGAGATCAGATCCCTGGGCTAACCCTGCCTTTCAGAGTCTCCCGGTTCCCCTCCCCACAGCAGGCTGTTCTGTTATGGCTGCATCTTCAGGGTCCAGAACAGAGCAGAGCTCAATAAATAATGAATGAATGACTGAAAGCACATTTCTGACAGGCTGACTCAATTCCGGAGTTCAACTCTGGACTGGAGGTGAGGCTGCGGGTAGTTGTTTTCTCCAGGAGGAAATTGTAAAAATGCCTCCGAGTCAGAGGTGGCATTCAGCCAGCTGGGTCACACACCGGCTTCCCTTCTGGCCGTGAGGGCTTCCCTGTCTCAGGATGGAGCAACTGGCGCGATGACCTCACATGCCGACCCCAGCAAAGCTGGGCTTCTTTGTGCTCCTCTTTAAAAGGGACTCAAATAATTTCACTGAGTGTAAAAGCAGGGGTGTGCAATGTGGCCCCCTGTCGTGTACATAGCTGGTTTCTGGGGCCAGGGTCAAGCAGTGATGTGTGCGGAGGAAGGGAGTTCTCCCCTGTGATGAAGGTCACTGCTTTGCAGAATGCCTCTGCCAGCTGACCTGGGCAGCTCCGGACCAGGCCTGACTGGGCTGCCAGCCGCAGAAAAACTGACAACTGAGTTCTCTTCTGAGCTGAAGGCATGGATGTCAGGAGTTCTGGATCCTTTGTTATTCCAACTTCTCTGCTTGGAGAAGGGAGGAGGGGCGGGGGAGGAAGATAAGGAGGAAGAAGAGGAGGAGCGAGGCAGCAACCTTGGCCGCCTCTCTCAAGGTCAGTAAGGGGAGCCGCTTCCAGTCATGAGGCCTGGTCCCTGGGGCTGAAGTTTCCATGCAGGTCAGCTAAAACGCAGCTCAGCAGACTCAAAAAGCAGAGGAGCCAGGCATCTCCCAGCAACCTCTCCGGTCGCTGGTTTGAGTCTTCCTGCTACGGCCAAGGAAGAGAGTGACCTGCTGGGTGACAAAGGCTGCTGTTGTGTAGTGGCTGGAAGCAAGGACTTGGGGCCACCTGGGTCCCCATCTGGGCCTCTCACCCAGTGGGCAAGTTACCCAGCCACTGGGTCTCGGTTTCCTCCTCTGTCAACTGGAGGAAATAACAGTGCCTACTTCACAGGATGGTTTTGAGGATTAAATGTGCAAATCCACACAAAGAGTTCAAAACACTGCCTGGCCTATAAACAATAAATCTTAATCATCCCATGATCACTGAGGCCAGGATCTGCCCTCCATCCCCAAATTCTGATTGTAGGAAAAAACGCAGTGGGTTTGCAAGTAGCTTTTATTGTGTGCTTTCTACTTTTTTCTCTTTTCTAATTTTCTACAAGGAACAAATATCACTCTGCTGCTGAGGAAAAACAGTTTCAACTTCTCAGAAATCAAGATGCCATTGCTGGGACCCTAGAAGCCAGTACCAGCAAACCAAGTGCCAGAGAAGGTTCCTAAATGTGGATCTGCCCTCATTCAAGACGAGGATGTAGGGAGAGGTGAGGCACGCTCCTTGAAGACCATCTTGAAAATCTAGGCAAACACAAATAATACAATCTCATCTTGGGGGAATTTCCCGGCAGTCCACTGATTAGGATTCCACACTCTCACTTCTGAGGGCCCAGGTTCAATCCCTGGTCTGGGAACTAAGATCCGCCCCAAAAAGAAAAAGATTAATCTCATCTGACCTCCCAGGAAGGCTAGGCGAGCACATTCCCTTTGGGTCTGAAACGAGTTCTGAAACAAACCTCCTCTCTCGCCTCGTTTCCTAGATCACCAAGAAAAGAAGGAACAATGATCCTACAGAAAAAAATCCGTGGTCACGTGCAGCCCGTTCACAGCGCCAACTACGCCCAATGCATGCCCAAGGATAAGGCCATTAAGAAGTTTGTCATTCAGACTTCCCTCGAGGTCCAGTGGTTAAGAATCCGCCTCCCAATGCAAGGGACATTGGTCCCTGCCACACCCTGGTCCAGGAAGATCCCACATGCCTCGGGGCAACTAAGCCCACACGCCACAACTACTGAAGGCCACACCCTAGCAGCCCATGGCCCGCAACAGGAGAAGCCACTGCAATGAGAAGCTTGTGCACCACAACTAGATAGCAGCCCCTACTCGCTGCAACTAGAGAAAGCCCATGCGCAGCAACAAAGACTCAGTGCAGCCAAAAATAAATATTTTTTTCTTCTTAAAAAAATTTGTCATTCGGAACATCGTAGAGGCCGTAGCCATCAGGGATGACAATTCTGAAGCAAGTGTTTTTGACGTCTCTGTGCTTCCCAAGCTCTATGTGAAACAACACTATTGTGTGAACTGTACCATTCACAGCAAAGTAGTCAACCTGGCACCATTCTCAGAAAGCGCCGAAGGACAGAACAACACCACCCTGATTTAGATCTGCGGGTGCTGCTCCACGACCTCCACCGAAGCCCATTAAAGGAGATGAGTCCTTAAAGACTGAAGAAATACTGTTCTCTGAAAAGACAATAAAATGGAAATCATACTTTTCTTTTTTAAAAATAATTCTATTTATTTTTTTCTTTGGCTGTGCTTGGTCTTTGCTGCCTTGAGGGCTACTCTCCATTTGCAGTGGGCAGGCTTCTCACTGAGGTGCCTTCTCTTGTTGCAGAGCACAGGCTCTAGGGCGCTCGAGGGCTTCAGTATTTGCAGAATGTGGGCTCAGTAGTTGTGGTGCACGGGCTTAGCTGCTCTGTGGCATCTTTCCAGACCAGGATTCAAACCCATATCTCCTGCATGGGCAGGTGGATTCTTTACCACTGAAAAGGGAAGCCTGGAAATTATACTGAAGAGAAAAAGAAAAGAAAAGAAAAGAACCAAATGCTGCCTTGCTGGTCCTACTGTAACCAATGCAGACAATTGGTGGGTGCCTCATGGAGGGCAGAATGCTGTGACTAGAGGTGTGAACACCCCACCACGCAGAGTCCAAGTCTCCTTGGCAAGGCAGGGAGGGGCTCTAATCTGGAGGACAGACTCTGGGTGTGGGGAACTGGTGGCCCAATGATGAAGGACTCTGAACTCCGCCCTCTAAGCTTTCAGCACTAGCAGGAGGATGCTTATAATGCAATCCTGGCTGTGAGAGCGGAGAAAGTACCATAAGACACCGAGCAGTCACTGCTCAGTGGGTTCAAGGTTACTGTAAGTAAGAAAATAAAGATGCCTAGCCAGTAGCCAAACCGCAAATAGCATGAGGAACAGAGAGGGCGCCCAACGTCAATATCCTAGTCATGGTGTGAGCCGAAATATTCTCCTAACAGTAAGGACACTTGGATCTTCTCAGCAGGGTGACTGGCTTGTTCTTGGCATGTGCCCAGGACTTGCTGGTCATGCTTGGCTTGAAGCCTGCTTTCTTAGGAGGCGGGCTTGATCCGCTTTGTGCCCCACTATGCGCCGCTGAGTCTTCCAGGTCAACTCCTACTGTTCACCCCGTCTCCCTGAGGTTGACCACTGCGTCTGGCATACAGCAAAGGCGGAATACAGGTTTTTTGACTATTTTACCCATGTGGGGTCAAAGGCTCTTGAACACCGCATGATAAATCAACTCATGCATCTCAAGATTCCCCCTCCCCTCAAAAAATCTCTGAGACCAGAACAGCAGGCCTTCGCCAAACAAGTCTGGGTAGGGCAAATGGTGCAGTTTCTCAGTTTCCAGCCCAGTCAGCTGTCTGACAGGCACTTAACACAAAATCCCTCCCCTCAAATAGTTCTAAGCCTGCCAGGCTGCAGAAACAGGAACAGGAAATGGAAAATCACTATGTCCTCGCTCTCTGTACAGTAACACTGGAGCTGCTCGGCGTGGCCCTCACATGACAGACCACTGTTTCTAGCCTGCCTTGTGCTGTGTGGCCACTGCTGAAATACTACGGATTAGAATACGCACCACCGACACTGCAGCAGCTTTCTGGAGGAAGTAACACACACTGGTCATATAAAGTGCACGCATCAAAGGTAAGACCCATCCTGACTTCTGAAATGTGAAACCATGGCAGGAAGGAAACACAGGGCTGACCACTCTTGCATGAGAGACAGGGAGCGCTAAATTATTTCCGGAACAGGGACAGCCAAGTTTCCTTGCAGATTTGAGCCTAATCCTATAAATAAGTCTCACACTTTTTTTGAAGCACACCCCTGAACAAGGCTAGCTGGAAAAATCGCCCCCATTTGCATCTGTTGAGACACACGAGTTGCAGGTTCGATCCCCGGGTTGGGAAGATCCTCTGGAGGACGAAATGGCAACCCACTCCAGTATTCTTGCCTGGAAAACCCCATGGACAGAGAAGCTTTGAGGGCCACAGTCCAAAGGGTTGCAAAAGGTTGCTCCGACATGACTGAGCATGCAGGCACACAGGCATCCTGTGATTGGTGCCCCAATGGGGTCCCAAGCATCCCTGGCTTTAGGGGGAGCTGGGGTATCTTCCTTCATCCCTGTCAAGGAGGGACATGAGGAGGGATTAGGACTGCTTTCAAGTTTCCGAAATCATCTCAAAATCTCGGAGGGAGAGACCCCATCCCCCCACTCCGCTGGCAAAGAAGCTGCTTCTCAGCTGCTAAGTAATCAAAGCAGGGGAAGGGGAGGGGAAGGATACAGGGGTAAGAGAGAAGGAGGAAGACAGTTTACTGAGAGAAAGACAGGCCTCTTCTAGAATCTACAGAGGCCCAGAGGCAGTGCTTCTTTTGGTACCTTCACTAAGAGGTGAGGCTATTGATGTCCGGCTTAAGAAGCCTTAAAAGCAGTTACTGTGGGAACTCATTTCTTACCTGGGTATCCTGGACATCACAAGGCAGAAAGGCAGGATGCAAATGCACTCCCCGCTGGGAAGCCCTAGTGGACAGTGATGAGGGGCCAGGATGGGGGAGGGACATGGCTCTCCTTCTGATGGTGGAAAAGCATGGCTCCAAAGGCTCCCGCCCACTAAGTTCAACTGAAGGAAAAAAGGATCTCCTCAGCTGTTGGTTTCAGTGCAACCTACCAAAATCTTACATGCACACACCTCTGACCAAAGCCATCACATCTCTGGGAATTTATCCCACAAACATACTTCAGTGTGCAAAGATGCAAGGGAAAGGACAGTTGTTGTCACATTGTATAAAGCAGTGTTAAAACAAAAAAAAAGATGACAGTGTAAATATGCATTGACAGAGAAATCATTCTATAGATGCTGGTGTTTATAACATCGAGAACTCTGCACTCAGTATAAAGAGTAAGGTACATCCACAAAGACTGACAGGAAAGACGTTCCTTAATGTACCACAAAGAAAGCACCTTTGGTGTTAACCCACTTGTGCAGATGTAACTAATTCTGATTATTCACGGTGCACACTGATCTGGTGAACACAGAACCATGCTCCTAGAGGGAAGATACAGGGTTAGGTTCCTGTCAGTCTGATGACAATCAATCAACACATAAGCTTTTTTGGACTTCCCTAGTGGTTCTGTGGTTAAGAATCAATCCCTGGTCCAAGAAGATTCCACATGCCACGGAGCAGCTATGTCCATGTGCCACAACTACTAAGCCCATGTGCCTAGAGCCCGGGCTCCAAAAGAGAAGCCATGGCAACAAGAAACCCACGCACAGAAGCTAAAGAAAGCCTGAGTGCAGCAACAAAGACCCAGTGGAGCCAAAAAAACCCCCTACGTAACCTTTTCTGTGTATTTTTGTTTAATATATCATTGATTTATGATCACTGAACTCACAACTAACAGCACTATACCTTTTGCCTGAACAAAGCTTACCTAACACACAAATGTTCTCCTAAGAAACACTCAGCACAACCTTCCTAAACGCAAGAACAGAATACCGTAGTTCAACATGATGGTGGGGGCTCATTTCACACAGCAAAATCACCAACAAGCAGAAAAATAAGAAAACAAAGCACTAAACAGAGCAAAAAAGGCCACCCGATATTTGCTATTAGTATGAGAGCTGAAATGAGAAAGCACAGAGCTGCCCCCAAAGTTCCAGAAATATTGTTTTTGGAGTCACAAATAAATTTCAGTGAGTAGGTGAATCTGCAAGTATGGAATCTTGGTTCATGAAAGCTGACTGTATGTTTGTATACACAAAGAATATTCCTAGAAAATAGATTCGATCGATTTAGGGAAAAGATGTAAGAAACTGTTCCCCTAAGTTGTCTCTGAAGAATGGGATGGGCAACAGATTTTTTATTTTATTCTTTGAATCTCATTACAAGTGAGCGTACCATTGCTTATTTTAAAACTCTACCAGAGGGAGATGGGCCTACTACAGGTAAGCACAGCACAGCAGGACTGACTCAGGCCCGGCTAAGGGAGCCTGCCCTGCAGGAGGACCCGAGTACAGAGAGGGGTCCTTGCAGAGACCGTGGGATCACCCTCCTGCTTGATGCCTCCCTCTCCTGGGGAGGAGGATGGGGGCTGAGATGAAGCCCAGCACTGGACTCCGGCTCAGCTACACAAATATGGAAGTCAGAATTTTATCCCAAGAAACACATGGACTCATCCCCCTGAGCTCCCATAGCTTTTCACAAATCAGAAGTCAGGGGCAGGATGCGGTTCATCGACAATTCAGCACTCAGAAACCTTGTTTTCCCAGGGAGCGGGTGGGGGTCCAAAAGTCACAATGAAAGAAAACAGAAGCTTGCAAAGAGAAAGTATAATGGAATTGGGATTAGCTGGAAAGAAAGAATGAAAAAAAGAATGATAAAAGGAGGAAGGGAGGAAATCTGGCAATTTTGTTTACTGGGCAGTTTATATAGCTGTTAACCTATGATTCATTCCCTCGCCAACCCTGAGAAATGAAAATAGGTTTATTTTCTCAATTATGAAAATATATAAGTACATCTAGATCTGGAATGATACACCCCAAACTTTGGGATTGGGACTATGGATTTGGGGAGAAACTGATTTTTTTACACTAGGTGCTTCTGTTCCTTTTGGATTCTTTTTAACAATAAAAAAATAAAAATATACAGTAAGTCTCCTACACATGAACCTTCAAGTTGCAAACACTCAAAGATGCAAATGTGTGTCCCGTCAATGTCAGGTGTGAGTGAAACTGCAGCTTGCTCTGTCTCCTATTGCTGATGATCCTTCGGCTCTACCATCTCCCACCTCCTCTCCCTCCTCCAGTCAGTAACTCTTCTTGCCTGTTCAATCGATACCAGCCTCTGCCTGCCAGCTGTTGTACTGTACTACTGTACTTTTCAAGGTACTGTACTGCAAGATTAAAAATGTTTTTTTTTTTGTTTTTATGTGTTATTTTTATGAAAACTATTACAAACTTATTACTGTACAGTACTACATAGTAGATTGTGTTAGCTGGGTACCTAGGCTAACTTTGCTGGACTTTCGAACAAATTTGGACTTATGAATGCATTCTCAAAACACAACTTGTTCATATGTCAGGGACTTACTATATCTCATACTTGTTATATCATCATCGTAAGATCTTATACTACATTTAAGGCCCTGCCATCCTAGCAAAATGCCACTGGTCATTGCTCTTGCCTTTCTGGTTTTCTTTCCCCCTCTCTCTCCTTTCTCTCCTTCCCTGGTCCATATCCTCGGGATAAGGACTCAGCACACATTCATCTCTGAACAGCAATAACCAGGCAAAGGCAAAACTCCAAGTTTCCTTCAAAAAGTTCAACACAGAATAACCACATATGGGCAGCAATTCCACTACTATGTTGATACCCAAAAGAATTGAAAATAAATGTTCAAACAAAATTGGTACTCAAATGTTCACAGCAGCACTAATCCTAGCAGCTAAAAGGTGAAAACCACCCAAATGTCCATCAACACATGAATGGATAAACAAAACTGTGGTCCATCCATACAGTCATAACAAGGAATGAGGTACTGAAGTACTGATACATGCTACAACATGGATGAATCTTAAAAACTTACAGTAAGGGAAACCAGACATAAAAAGGTCACATATTGTATGATTCCTTTCCATATGCAATATCCAGAATAGGCAACTCCATACAGACACAAAACAGACTGGTGGTTGCCAGGGGCTGGGGATGGGAAGGAATGGGAACTGCTTAATGGGGTACATGGGCACCTTTCAGGGTGATGGACATGTTCTGGAAATAGAGCTGATGGCTGTACAACAGTGGTATGTGAACTAAATGCCACAGAACTGCACACTTTACAGTGGTTAAAACAGTAGATTCTATGTTGTGATATGAATTCTACCTCAATTAAAAAAAATACAGCAAAATTCCAAACTGCGTGACTTTGGGCCTCTCTGAACCTACAGAATGGGCAGATGACAGCACGACTACACGGGCTGGTTGCGAGGCTTCCAAGTGATGTGTGTATGAAGTGGCTGGCCTAGGACTGGGCGGGTAAAGAGGGACCAGTAAGCAATGTAGCCGCCCCATTAGGATGACGATTATGTGGCACGGTCAAAGCCAACTCACCTGCAAGTAGTGGGGTTTCTGTGCTGTCAAATTGCCCTTTTAATTAAACAAGAACAACAACCAAAAGACAGCTGGGGAGGGTGCGCTATAAGATGAAAAACTACAGAAGACAGTGGCTCTATTCTATTTATGGCACACTTATATCTAGATTATACTTACAGTAAGAGTCTCTCCAGGTAAAGAATCTGCCTGCCAATGCAGGAGACATAAGTTTGATCCCTGGGTTGGGAAGATCCCCTGGAGGAGGAAATGGCACCTCACTCCAGTATTCTTGCCTGGGAAATCCCATGGACAGAGAAGACTAGTGGGCTACAGTTTATGGGGTCACAAAAGAGTTGGACAAGACTTAGTGACTGAACAACAATAACGGAGTCTCTCCTCTGTTAAGGAAGGAAATGAAGTTAACTTGGTCATACAGGGACTTCCCTGGTGGTCCAGTGGTTAAGAATCTACTTAGCAATGCAGGGGATGAAAAAGAAATAAGGTAAAACTTGATCACAGAGAGGCAAAAGGCAGCTTTGCCACTGGTCTGCCATGGAACAGCCCACAAATTCTTGCCTTTCTTTCTCCTTCCAGTCTGGAGACATGGGTCCTTGACTGGCTCCTGTTTTATGGGAGCAGAGAGACTGTGTAGGTGAGAGGGTTCCATCTATGCAAGACCCTTACATGGAAGCAGCTGCAAAAACCCAAAAACTGTCACCCTTCTTATCTGGGAATTAATTATTTGCTAGGAAATTAGCAGAACTCAGAACCTCCTGACCAAGGTGACCTCCCTTGTGGCTGACAGTTGGCCTGGGGAGAGGCGAAGGAGGAATGAATAGGATTTCAGGCTGTCATGGAAACTTTTCTTTCCTGGGGCCTCTGAGCATATGGCAGGTGTCCTGAAAAATCCGTTCCTGCCACTCGAGGCTGGCTGCTGCCCTCAGACATGTGGGGGGGTAGGGTCCGCCTCTCTGTCTGAAAGGCCCCCTCCCTGTCATGACAGCCACGGCACAAAGAAGTCCCCAGTGCACACCTCCCACCCCAGCTCCCCAGACAGACACTGGAGCCTCGGTGGCCCCTTGGAAATCCAAGTCCCCCGCCCCAGGGGCCTCGATGCAGCCCACAGATCACAGACAGCAGCAAGCCAAAGGCCACGGCACAGACTCCCCGAGGGCCCCTGAAATGCAACGCCCGTCCTGCCTTCCGCCGGCAGGGACATCTCTCCAGCCCCCCAGCTCCTCCCAAGACCAAAGAGAGCTGCGTGCTGATTTGGGACTTTGAAGTAACAAGCAAGCCAGTCTCCCAGCAAGCCAGGCTCCCCTATATCACAGGGGAAAGCCAGCTGGCCCAAGGTAGAGAAAATCACAAATAGGAAGGCTGTAAACCCAAAGCTGGCAAAGGGATTATAGATAACAGCAGCTGGCAGGTGCCAGGGTGGAAAACAAGGCAGAATGTTAAAAATTCTAATGCCATGTGTTTGGAACCGGGTGATGGCGATGAAGGGTTCATAGCAGTGTGCCAGGGACAAAGCCACTGGAGAAAATGGGCATGGTCTTCTTGAAGCATCAGCGGGAATCAAAGAATGGGGAAGGGCCCCCTGTAATAAAATAGGACAATAACGTAATGTAGCAACGAAGGCAAAATCTGATTAGATATCAAGGAAATGTGACTGCAGCTGATCACTCTGGCGTATCTGCTCCTCTGCATTAAGGGCAATTTGGAGAAGTGTGGACGCCCCACTCTAAGGGAACCCTTGGCTCCATTCATTTCCTTTAGTCCACAAATACTACATTCTGAGGCCTTACCACGTGCTCCTTTTCCCCTCTGAAACTCACTGCTTAGTAGGGGTGTGCTACTCAGTCACTCAGTCTTGTCTGACTCTTGGACTGTAGCCTGCAGGTTGGACTGCGACCCCATGGACTGTAGCCTGCAGGTTCCTCTGTCCATGGGATTCTCTAGGCAAGAATACTGGAGTAGGTAGCCATTCCCTTCTCCAGGGGATCTTTCCGACCCAGGAATTGAACCAACATCTCTGGAATCTCCTGCGTCTCCTGCACTGCAGGCGGATTCTTTACAGCTGAGCCATCAGGGAAGCCTGCTTAGTGGGGGAGGTGGGTTTTAATTAAAAATCCACGAAGCTATGGAACTGTATATCAGAGACACCTTACACTCACTCTGCAGGCAGTGGTGGAGGCTTTCTTGGGGATGCAAGTGCCGTCTAACCAAGACCAGATGGGCGGATGAAGAGAATGGGAAGCGCTCTGGGCAGAGGGAACAGCATATGCAAAGCTCTGTGACAGGGGAGCAGGGGGACTGGCTGGAACCCAGGGATGGAAGAGGAGAAAGGCATGAGATCAGAGAGGCAGGACCCTGATGGCTGGTCCTTTTAAGACTGTCGGTAAACCAGGGGGCGATTTTAAAGTGGCAGCATGGTATGCCAGACTGTGTTTGAACCAGACCAGGAGCATGTTCATTTCCTACCTAGGCAGACAAACAGTTGGTCAAAGCCATGCTGTGTTTCAGTGAGGCCTCACTGAAAGAGGCCTGTGCCCAGGCCTGACAACTATATGAAGGGTCCTGCTTGGGCCCCACACAAGCAGTCACATTTTTAAACACATCTAAGGACAGTGGTTGCTAGAGTTCCCCACCCACCCACCTAGCACATTCAGAAGTCCTATGTCAGAAAGGAGGTAACATGGGGTTAAGATACAGATTCGGGCATCGTGCATTTCTGGGCTCAAATCCTATCTGCTATAGACCCAAGGCAAATTTCTTAACCACTCTGTGCCTTGGTGAAATGCAGGTACTCAAAGATCTGTCTTCTAGAGTCATTATGTGGATTCTTTTAAGATCAAGTTGCTAAAATCCTTATGCCTTATAGCCTGGTACATTTTAAATGCTAAAGAAAATGTTGATTATTATTACTATAGTTCGCATTCAGCTAGGGCTTCCCTGGTGGCTCAGACGGTAAAGAGTCTGCCTGTTGTGCAGGAGACCCAGGTTTGATCCCTAAGTCAGGAAGATCTCCTGGAGAAGGAAATGGCAACCCACTCCAGTATTCTTGCCTGGGAAATCCCATGGATAGAGGAGCCTGGCAGGCTCCAGTCCATGGGGTTGCAAAGAGTTGGACTCGACTGAGTAACTTCACTTCTTCGAATTCAGCTAAGGACGAATACAGAAGATGCACAAAGACCATGGAAATGTAGGACAATTCGGGAGCACGTGGGCTCATGGAGCGGGAGGGCACAGCACAGGGAAGGAAGCGGGTTCCACATACTTGCGAGCAGGAGGCAGGAGACTGCCACAGCGTACAGCTGCTTGGAGGTGGTGATGTCATAGCGATCCAGGAAGTGATCCAGCAGGTAGACAGCCAGGTGCCGGGCAGCGGGGCAGAGCTGGCAGTGGCTGCTCAGCAGGGTCAAGATGTCGACGAAGAACCGGCGGCTCTTTAGGAGCGGGGAGTGGGCTCGGAAGGTGGGCAGCTTCAGCTCCTGGAACAGGCAGGGCAGAAGAGGGGGTCAGGGCTGCCTCCCTGAAGCCTCAGGGCCTACCTGCTGGCTGGTGAGGGAGCATCAATTCCCTCCATTCCCTCTTCACTTTCCTTCAAGACCCAGATGGCAGTCCCTCTGTTCTAGAAACTCTTGGACCATCTGCCTCCCACCCTCGCTGAGCACAGTCTCGTCAAGTGTCAAGAACGTGAAGACAGAGGCAAGGGAAGCAGCCAGTCATTCCCAGCAAAAGGTCGACTGCCTGAGATGCACAAGGCCATAAAACACATAGGAGGACTTAACTTGGAGACCCAAGTCCAAATTCAGGTTTTTCCACTCAACCAGGTTGTATGACCTAGGTCAGCCCACCTTCACCTTGGCTTCCTTTCCAACAGCTGAGGATTAAATGAAAAATGGATGTAAAGCATCAAACACCCAGCAACCTCTCAGGGTCCCCGGCTTAATTTCCTCTATGGGTGGGATTATGAGAAACGATGTTTTGAAAAAAATTCAGTGTGAGAAAAGTTGTTAATTTTGAACACAAGGACTTCCCTGGTGGTCCAGTGGTTAATATTCCACGCTCCCAATGCAGGGGGGCCAGGTTCAATCCCTGGTCAGGGAACTAGATCCCACACGTCACAACTACGACTTGACACGCCACAACTAAGAGTTCATATGCCACAACTAAAGATCTCGTATGCCACAACTAAAACATCCTGCATGACACAATGAAGATCAGAGACCCTGAGTGCCTCAACTCAGACCTGGCCCAGCCTAATAAACAAGTACATTTTTTGAAAAACTAGAGTACAGAGAACTCCAAATAGCCTTCACCGAGATTTATTAGTTGTTATCTTACCTTTTCTTTCTCTATATACACACTTTTTCTAAAAGTAAGTTCCAGCCATCATATGTCCCATGTGAACGTGACTCTTCCTTCGTAATTTATATACTACTGTGTCATCTGAATTTATCAGTCTAACACAAGTAAGTGCAACAAGAGAACTATGTCACCCAAGATTTTGATGAATGAAAAAATTTTCTTATACCTCTACCATACATTTAACCAAGCAGACCAGGCACAATTTACTTAGGAAATGTCTTAGCGACATTTTGTCAAAAAGGGAAACAAAAAAGAAGCAAAAATCCAGGAAAAAGAGAAAGAAGAGGCTGCAGGAAAGTTATTGTGAGAGCTCACTAAGGGCAGGTTAGTGAGGGGGATGAGATTAAAACAAACTGGTGACCCTCCCCTGCCTAACACCCTCTTTTAACCCTGGGGCTGTGAGTAGCAACAGCTTTGGGACAAGGAGATATCTGTTCATTCACTCATTTAAGAGATACCAATTCATTCATTTCACTCAATAAGTATCAAGTAACTTCTACATATCAGGCATTATTCTAGGCAGAGGGGGTACAATCAGGAATGAGAAAGACACAGACATGACTGTAAGATTAAAACTGTAAAACTCTTAAAAAAAAAAAAAAAAACAGGAGCAAATCTTTATGATTAGGTTAGACAGTGGTTTCTTTGATACGACATACAAAACCGAAGGAACCCCCCAAAAAAGGAAAAAACTGCATAAGTTAGATTTCAAAATTTAAAACTTTCAAAAGACACCATCAAGAAAATGAAAGGATAACCCACGGGATGGGAGAAAATATTTGGAAATCATTGATCAGTGATTTAGATCAGACTCTAATTCAAACTATACCAAGAACTCTTACAACTCATCAATAAAAAGACCAACAACCCAATTTAAAAACGGGCAAATGATTGAACAGATATTTCTTCAAAGAAGGTATAGAAATTGCCAATAAGCACATGAAAAGATGCTCAACATTATTGATCTTTAGGAAAATGCAAATCAAAACCACAATCAGATACCACTTCGCATCCATTAGAATGGCTATTATAAAAACAAAAACAGAAAATAAACACATGTTGGTGAGAATGTGAACAAACTGGAACAAATTGGAACCCTCATACACTGCTGGTGGGAAAGAAAAATGGTGCAGCCACTGTGGAAAATGATTTGGCAGCTCCTCAAAATGTAAGAGTTACCGCATGACCTAGCAATTCTAATCCTTGGTGTACACTCAACAGAAATGGAAATAGATGACCACACAAAAACTTGTACTGGAATGTTCATAGCAGCATGATTCATAATAGCCCCAAAATGAAAACAACCCAAATGTCCACCGACTGATGAATGGAAATATATGGTATACCCATCCCATGGAATATTATTATTCCACAGAAAGGAATGAAATACTGATATGTGTTACAATTTGGATGAACCTTGAGAACATTATGTTAAGTGAAAAAAAACCCAGTCATAAAAGGCCACATATCATAGGACTCTCTCTTTATATGAAATGTGCAGCACAGGAAAATATTAGGGAACTGTAGACCAAAGCTGTCTGCCTCAGTCAGGCATGGTAATAACCACTTGCATGAGTTGTCTCACAACAGGTCAGAGGTACCCATAAGGAACACGGTGCTGCCACTGAAAACTAACCAGGAAAATGTGGGAGGGGCCAAAAGGAGAGAGGAGTCACCAACCCATAATATGTCCTGCCGTCCTCCCAGAAACCCTCCCTTGGCAGAGAGATCCCAGCACCAACAGGAAGGACCTTAGTCAGACCAAAACGGGGCACAAGCAAGATGACTGTCCAGAGACAACCTGGTAAGCTAATCCCATTACCATAAAAACTGAGACTGTGAGCCATGTGGCAGACGAACCCTTTGCCCAAGAGGAGGGAACCCCCTCCTAGGTTCCCTCACCCCACTGTTCTCTGCCTGGGCGCCCCTTCCCAATAAAGTATTTTGCTTTGTAAGGACATGTGTCTCCTCGGACAATTCGCTTCCGAGTGTTACACAAGAGGTCACTCTTGGGCCCTGGAAGGGGTCCTGCTTCTGGTAACAAATCCATACAAACAGAAAGTAGATTAGCGATTGCTGGAAGCTGGGGGCAGGTGGGAAGGTTAATGGCACGAGGAACTTGGTAATGGATATGAGGGTTCTTTTAGGAATGATGAAAATGTTCTTAAATTAGATAGTGTCGATGGTTGCACAACTCTGTGAATACACTAAAAGTAACTGAACGTGTACTTCAAAAGGGTGAATTTTATGGTATGTGAACGATATCTCAATAAAGCTGCTATGAAAAAAAATTAGATGGGCACATCACCCACTGTAATGGAGATTATGGCCCTGTTGGAAAGAGATGACCATCAAAGAGTAAGGCAACTGCAGAATTCCAAACCGGGATCAGCACTACAGAGGAAAGCTGTGGACACTGGTAAAGCTGCTCGTCTTCCCTGAGGGAGGGGAGGTCTGCCCTCTGAAAGCGAAGCCTGATAGAGATTTTATGCTAGGATCTCTTCTCTGACTTATTCCCCCAGACCCTGAGGCCACAAAACCACTCTCTCAGTAGCCCTAAAGCTGTGATCATGGAAGGTGCCCAACGCCTGATCAATTATTTCCTGTCCCTAACATTACACATGAAGAAACTGAGTGTGACAAAGTCCTATAACCCCAGGGCTTAACTAACAAGAAATATTAGATCTGAGACTAGAGGAATTTTAATGTATCCTTTTCCTCAACCTTTTATTATTTTTTTAAATCATGGAGAAAATCTTTCCTAATAAACAATTTTTAATTGCAGTATAGTTGATTCACAATATTTTGTTAATTTCAGGTTACAGCAAAGTAATTTAGCTAACATACATATTTTTTCAGATTCTTTCCCACTATAGGTTATTACAAGATATTGACTACAGTTCCCTGTGCTATACAGTAAATCCTTATTCTTTAAATATTTTATATGCATCTGTTAGTCCCATATTCCTAATTTATCCACCCCTCCTTTCCCCTTTGGTAACAAAGTTTGTTTTTTATGTCTGTGAGTCTGTTTCTGTTTTATAAATAAATTCATTTGCATTATTTTTAGATTCCACATATAAGTGATACCACATATTTGCCTTTCTCTACCTGACTTACTTCATTTAGTAAGTCACATGATAATGATACTCTCCAGGTCTGTCTATCTATGCTGCTGCAAATGGCATTATTTCATTCTTTTTTATGGCTGAATAATCATCTGCTGTATATATATACCACATCTTCTTTATCCATTCATCTGTTGATTCACATTTAGGTTGCTCCAAAGTCTTGGCTATTGTGCTGCTATGAACATTGGTGTGCATGTATCTTTTAGAGATAGAACTTTCATCTTTTCTGGATATATGCCCAGGAATGGGGTTGCTGCATGATAATGGCAACTCTATTTTTTTAGTTTTTTAGGGAATGTCCATACTGTTTTCCACAGTGGTTGCACCAATTTACATTCCATTCCCTGGTGGTTCAGTGGTAAAGAATCCACCTGCAATGCAGGAGATATGGGTTCAATCCTTGGGTCGAGAAGATACCCCCGGAGAAGGAAATGTCAACCCACTCCAGTTTTCTTGCCTGGGAACTGCCATGGACAGAGGAGCCTGGTGGGCTACAGTTCACAGAGTCGCAAAGACTTAGCAACTAAACAACAACAAAACAGTGTAGAAGGGTTCCCTTCTCTCCACATCCTCTCCAGCATTTATTATGTGCAGACTTTTAAAATCATGGACAAAATCTTCACTTCTTTAAGGAAAGGATTTGACTTCTTTGGTATTTTTCATCTTCATTGTGTGATGGATTCATGCTACCACCACGGGACTTCAAGCTCCTTGAGGGTGCAAGTCTGGGTCTGCTCTAACTCCTGCTTGTTTTGCCACCAGCCTGGTGTGACAAGAACATGGTCAGATGCCTGGAATTAAATGGTGAAGGAGTGAAGGAAGGGAGGGGGGGAGAAGAAGGGAGGGACTGCAGTGGTGAGTACTGACTGCCCAGGGCCCAGAGGAAGGTGTGACCACTTGTGTAGAGTAGCAAGTCAGGGGGAACCTCAAGGAGACATGTCTAGTCAAATTCTGGAAGGACGTCTAGGAACTAACCTGTTGAAGATGAAGGGGGAAAGGAAGTTCAGCTGTTAACACAGCACCTGCAAGGCCACACTGGTGTCCCAGCTGGGAAGCCGGAGCCCTTAGAACAGCCAGAGAGGGAGAATATGCTTGAACAAAGGAGGTTGCGAGGATGGACAGGGTCTCAGTCTATATGTCCTGCTAAGATGGTAAAGAACCCACCTGCCAATGCAGGAGACATAAGAGACACAGGTTCAATCCCTTGAAGGATTGAAGATCCCTTGGAGGAGGGCATGACAACCCACCCCAGTATTCTTGCCTAGAAAATCCTATGGACAGAGGAGCCTGGCAGGCTACAGTCCATGGGGTCGCAAAAGAGTTGGACACGACTGAAGGGACTTAACGTGTAAGATATCCCGCCTGCCCTGTGGGCAATGGGAGCCAGTGAAGGGTTTGGAGCAGGGCAATGACGGTGAAGGGTTTAGAGCAGAGTGGCCTTGCAGGGAAGATCTCTCATTCAGGCTTGCCCTGGCTTATAGCCAGACAGCTGGTAGCAGCAGCCAATTTGCGGCTGCAGCCCTCTCATCACCAGGACCCCCTTCCCACCCTAAAGCAGCCCCCACAACCTTGCAGCCTACTTGGGTATTTCCTCTAAGCAGAGGGTTCTAAGGCTCTTGACAAGACGCAACAACAATCTCTGATTCTTAGTGTTCCATAGGCAACAGCTGCCAGAAATTAGCGAAGTGACCTTTGGCCCGGGTTGCACTGCCCTCATCCAGGCGGTTCAAAGGCTCCAAACACAAGAAGTCAGATATGCAATGTCCTGACTTCTCTCTGGTTTTAGCTCAGCCCAACAGAGCTTCACTCCCATCCTCTGCATTTTCCCTTGTGTAGGAGAAGCTCAAAGCAAGATGCTGTACGTCTTTCCTCTGCATACCCTCCTGCAGAAAGAGCCCACTGGCTTGAGCAGACTCTCTAAGGAAGCCATCAGTACATAAAACAGCTATGGGCCTTTGGAACAGGCAATAATAGCTCAAGAAGGAGTCAGCAGGTAGGGCTTCATGGAAAAGGCTGTTCTCAAGGGTGTGCACGCTTCTAGGAAGGAGAACAGCTGTCTGTGATGCTTCCCAGCTCCACTTCTGCTCGTCCCTCAGACACAGGTTTAATCGTCACTTCCAAAGAGAGGCTTTCTCTGATCCCTCATCATTCTAAATCAGGTGCCCCTTGTTAGCACGTTGTTCTTCAAAGCCAGATATTTACTTATTTACATGTCTCTTCCTGCTAAACTTTAGCTGCAAACAGCAGGAGCCACATCCACCCTGCCAATACCAACTGCCCAGAGCCTGGCACAGGGGCAGGTGCTCAAAAAAAAATCTCTGCATAAGTTAAAAAAAGGAATGAACATCCATCAGAAGGCAAGGAGGAAATGTACATGCATGTTACTAAGTGAAAGAAGGCAATCTGAAAGGCCTTCATACTATGATTCCAACTATACGACAATCTGGACTAGGAAAAACTACGGAGCGAGTAAAGATCAGCGGTTGCCAGAGGTTGGGTGGGGGAGAGATGAACAGGGGGAGCACAGAAGACTTTCAGGGCAGTTAAAACTACTCGGTATGGTACTATAATGGTGGAGACATGTCATTCCACATTTGTCCAAACTCACAGAACGTACACCACCAAGAGTGAACCCCAGTGTAAACTGTGGTCTCGGGGTAATGTGTTTATGTAGGTTCACTACAGGAGCGCTTCCTGAGCCGCCCCTCACTGGCTGCTCTTTTGTTTCTGGAATTTAGGTGCCGATTTGTAGGTTCACTGACTGTTAACAAATGGACCCTGCTGGTGGGGGTTGTTGATAGTGGAGGAGGCTGTGGATGTGGAGGGGAGGTGGGGTACGCGGGAAATCCCTGTACCTTCTGTTCAATACACCGTGAACCTAAAACTGCCTGAAAAACAAAGTCAGTTAAAAAATAAGAATGAACACAAGGATATCCCTCCCTGTTCCAAATACACTCCTCCACACTTAGGGGAACAGCCTTGCACGGATTGTAACATTAGGCAGCTCTGGGGTGGAATCTCACCTCCATTATTTACTAACCCTGGACATGTGAATTCTGAACCCCAGCGTCCTCACCTGAAAAGGAGGTCACTGTCATAATGTAAAGCGTGTGGCACTTAACAGCACTTAGGCCTGCCTTTCCCTCAAACCGGGCAATCAACCTTCAGATAAGTTGAGCTTATCTGCCTCTGTCGGGCTCTCAAAGGAACCTGATTTGCACTGCTGAAGGAGACATTCTACCTGAGTGTTTATAGCTGGGCTGGGGTGGGGAGAAGGGGGTGGTGGTGCAGAGAAAGCAGCCTGCCTCCCTGTGCTGTGCAGAGACAGAGAGCCAAAGGAAATTAGGACTCTGAGCCTTCGCTTCTGCTCTGCACTTCAGAGCAGGGCGATTCTTTGGGAAATGAGCAACAATGCAGGACGCCAGCGTGCTTACCCTGTTTGGTTGAGAGTCCGGCCAATTACTCCCTTAACCCAATTGCGTGGGGGTTGCAGGAGGTGTGCGGGGGAAGGCATCCATTACAAGGGCTTTGCTCTAAGGATCGCATTCCTCCCGGAGCAGTCTTGACCTAAGGCAGCTCGAAGCAGCTGGGTGCATGAAGCCAGCCCCTCTGCTGAGCAGCCTGAATTCCAGAAACAAAAGAGCAGCCAGTGAGGGGGTGCTCAGGAAGGCCCCTGGATTAGGCAGGCACTTGGCAGGCAGGCAGGCGGCTGCTGGCAAGGGCGGAAAGGGGGCAGGAACTGGCCAGGCAGGGTGACCCTGCTCGTGGTGGGGCCAGGGGCAGCATCAGTGTGGCCGGCACAAAAGCCACAGTGAGAAGGGGAGGGGCAGACAGAGGCTTCCTGAAACTCCCCCTCCCTAGACCTTTATCACCTGAGCCAGATGGGAGACCTTTTGTCTGCCCTCCCAGAAGGTAGATTGCCCAGTTTGAGCAGGTGGGGGCACAAAGACAGATGGCTGTGATGGGGTTGGGGAGGGTGGGGAGGTGGGAATCCATCTTAAAAAACAAAAACAAACAAACAAAAAAAACCCTGCTTTTGCTATCTCAGTTGTTATTGTTTAGTCACTAAGTTGTGTCTGATTCTTTTGCGACCCCATGGACTGTAGCCCACCAGGCTCCTCTATCCAAGGGACTTCCCAGGCAAGAACAGTGGAATGGTTGCCATGCCCTCCTCCAGGGGATCTTCCCGAGCCTGGGACTGATCTGGTACAGTTAAGGGCAAATGAGCATCTGCTGAATGAGGGAATGAATGTATTAATGAATGAATGGAATGTTCTGTGATGAACACAGGTACAACCCAAGCAACACCAATTGGGGGAACTTTCCTCCACCTGGGGCCTTCTCTGCCCTCCTCTCCCAGGTCTCCCTTACCTGGTACTGCCCTCTTCCCTGGGGGTAACCAACATAGTTGGGGGACAGTCCCAGGGTGAGAAACCCCAGAGGTGCCATCCTGGAAGAGAGGAAGGTGATGGGTGTCAAGACAGGCTGGAGTCCTTTAGAAACACTCTCCTGCCTACCCAAGGGCTCTTCCAGAGGCTTCCAAAGCAGAAAGAGGGCTGCCTGAGAGGGACAGAGCTCCGAGAAAGACCAGGGACAAACGAATCACGACCTACACGAAGCCCCAGACCAAGTGACACACAGAGGCGGCAGGGCCGGCCGGAATCCAGGTGTCCAGACCCCTCCCTCACCCCCAGCACAGAGGCACTGACCTTGGCAGAGGTGGCAAGCCCTGCACACCTGCGCTGTGCTCAGATGTGTCTGGAAACAGGAGTGAGGCCAGCTGCAAGGGCAGTCTGACAGACCCGGAGCCCACAGCCGGGAGAGTTGGGCGGGGACCACAGCCTGTCACTGCTGCAGGACAGGTGGGCAGGAAATTCAGAGTGTGCTCCTCACACACAGGCTCTGCTCACATTTTGAGGCTAACCTCAGAGGGCTCTGAGGGTCACGTGCACTGTGAAAGTTCAGCCAGTCACCCCTGGTTTCTCACGATGGGAGGAAAGGAAGTCTTCATTTGACCCTGTGATGTCCTGCGCTGTGTTACTTTCTAATTGCCTATTAACCCACTCTTCCTGCCGATATCTACTTAAAGGTCACTTCTGAAGAGAGTGTCCCAGGGCATGGCCCTGTCAGAACTCAGGGGCGTCCCACACTTTCTCTCCATCCCTCCATCCATCAGTCCACTATCCTTCTTCACCCCTGACTGCAGACATCATGAGGGCAGGGACTGGGTTCGTCTTGTTCAGCTCCAGGACACCAACGCCTGACACAAAAGAGATACTCAATTCTTCTAATCTCCAAATTTTGGGAACAGTAAACACTGGAAATGAAAAGGCAGGAAAAAACGGCTTACTCCTGATCTTATGTTGAATAAAACTATTCATCTAGCTGGGCAATTTGAACTACTCAAAGCCTGGCAGTGTGGGAGCGGGGGTTCGGGGAAATGCTGAATTCCAGGGGAAAGAGAAAGCTGTCCTTGCCTTGCGGTGGCGTATGCCTCAGTCTACCCAGCAACAACATAGGGTAACCAAGGAAGAAGCAGGTCAGTGTTTACAGAGGACTGGAAGCTTTAAGAATCTAAATTAGACCCTCCATACTTGGTCATTTCAAAAATACTGCTTCCTGACATGTGTCCCATGTCACCCCAGCCCCTGAAGAAGAGGATTCTGTGGGCCATTAGTCTGGGAACACTGCATACTGCGTTGAGTGTGCATGCTCAGTCACTCAGCTGTGTCCAACTCTTTGTGACCTCATGTACTGTCACCCACCAGGCTCCTCTGTCTATGGGATTCTTCAGACAAGAATACTGGAATGGGTTGCCATTCCCTGCACCAGGGGATCTTCCTGACCTAGGGATCAAAGTGGTGTCTTCCTGCAAGTCTGCTGCACTGCAGGCAGATTCCTACCTCTGAGCCACCAGGGAAGCCCACTACTACATTGCTCCTTCCTAAAAAGCATCATATATTAGCACATTAGAGGCCCAGAAACATTTGTTCATAAAAAACTCACAGTTTTGAGAAACTCTGGGTTAAATTTATCCACTGACCACTATCATCCCTACCCATCCTTTTTGGCGCTTTACGGTGCTGGCAGCTGGGACCCCAGCACATCTGCAAGGCAAGACTCTGGTGAAAATCCCTGGCACACTGCCTAGTAATCTGATGACTCTAAACTTAGAGACTAACTGAAAAGTTTGCTGAGATGGAAAACCACAGCTTCCACCTGCAGAATGGCCCCTGGTAAGAACTTCCACATGGCAGTGGTATTAAGGAGCCTAGGAAGGGCACAAGAGGTCAAAGACGCCAGCCACAGAAGTCCCAGGCAGCCAGGTGCTGGGCGCCCTGCCTTGAGCGGTCCGGGGACTGGGCCCCAGATTAACCCCTGCCCACCCCATCCCACCTCATGCATGTGCTGTGAATGCGTGCTCAGTCACCTCAGTCCTGTCCGACTCTTTGCAACCCTATGAACTGTAGACCTCCAGGCTCCACTGTCTATGGCGGGTATTCTCCAGTCAAGAATACTGGAGTGGGTTGCCATGCCCTCCTCCAGGGGGTCTTCCCAACCCAGGGATAGAACCCATGTTTCCCGCAACTCCTGCATTGCAGATGGATTCTTTACTGCTGAGCCACCAGGGAAGCCCATCTTACACAACATATATATAACTTTGGCAGCATCCTGTCCTCCATAAACACAGACCTAGGTTCCTCCTTGATAACCTCTGTTGTTACTGGATAGACTGAGGTACATGCTATACCAAGCCAAGGACAGAGCTTTCTCTTTGTCCTGGATTACACCTCCCCTCTGGCCTTCATGAGAACCTGGACTTGCTCATTATGACAAATAGTTTTGTATAACCTCCCATTTCATATATATGTATCATATACAGAATTTGAAAGCTTATACGTCATTAGCCAGACACTACGTCTCATGCATTTTGTCCTCTCATCCTCCAACAGGCCCTCAAGATGGGGATCATCAGCGTCCTGGTGTTCTAGACCAGGACGACTCAGAGAAGCTAAGTAACCTGCTGAAGCCCATCCAGTTAATGAAGGATATATCTGAATCTGGGCTTTCTGACTCTGTGCTCGTAATACTATGTTTTGGGGCCTCCATGGGATAATTTAGGCTTGTGTTTTCCTTCCAAAATAATGTTATATGAAACCGTTTATAAAATATCTTACCACTATAGAAATTTTAGAAAATATGATGAGTACTAAGAACATTAAATCACCAGTAATCCCGCACCGGGAGATAACTGTGAGTCCATACAAGTCTTGTTACATGCCTTTCTGACATTGCTTCTCTACACAGAGATGCCCCCAACAACCTAACCCAGTTCAGGCTCTCCTCTCAACACTCCCCATCTTGAGGTGGGCCCAGGCAGGGGAACTGCCGCTAACACTAGCAGAACCCAGGAGACTGAGGCTCGGAAGCGCAATGGCCCAGGCCACACTGCAGGTCAGTGGCAAATCCTACCCCTCCCTCCCCTTCGCGAACTGATTGCTTCATAGAGCTCGAGCAGGCATTTTCCGTAAAGAATCAACTTCTCTGCTGGAACATTATTTCAACATCCTCTAGAGGGTGGCCTGCGGTACATGAAGCCAACAAGGCTGGTCACATCCTCTCCTGCTGATGTCTGGCCTGAAGCTTCCTTCCAGCAGAGAGAGGTTACCCCGAGCTACCCCACCTCTCATGGCCCCCCTCCTCCCCCAAACTCTGCAAATCGTAGGAAGGCCAGCTACAAACACACTTCCTCATTCCCAGGAGACAGAGCCACTGCCCTTCAGGGCACAAAGGCAAATCTGAGCACCACCCCCCAGGTGACACCCTTATACCCCCCCATAAAATGCCACCACCCCTGTGAGTTCTTCCTTAACAGCTTCCTGATACGACCCTGTCCCACACCTTCTGAACTGGAGGTGCCCCTCATTCTTCCACACCCTCTGTCACCTAAGGTCAGGGGTCATGGTGTGCCCCCTTCCACACTGGTTCTTTGCAATAGGTCCAACCCTCACAACTCTTCTCCTTTTCCCCTGGGTCACCATTCCTAAGCTGTGGCTTTCACTCCACACTTTCAGCTACCTGTCCTAATTTCCAGATTCCTTTTGATGCATTCTCCTGGGCATCCTGACCCTACTGTGCAGCCAGAAACAGGTCGGTAGTGGTAACCACCACCACTAAGCCCCAGCTGCTCCAGCTGGGATTCCAGTTCCCTGCTGACCTGGGCTCCCGCACCTGTGGCCAGTTGATCACAGGCACTGGAATCTCACGGGGATCTACTGAGACATGGAGGCTGCCCCCAGTACTGAGTTGGGATAGCATCTCCGCCAGATTCACATCCACCCAGAACCTTAGAATGTGACCTTATTTGGAAATGGTATCTTTACAGAGGCAGTCAAGATAAAATGAGGTCAAACTGGATTAGAGTGGGCCCTAATCCAATGACTGGTGTCCTTATAGGAAGAGAAAACAGAGACACACAGACACACAGAGGGAAGACCAGGCAAAGACAAACAAGAAAAGGGCCAGGTGAAGATGGAGGCAGAGAACAGACTGATAAAGCTACACGCCAAGGAATGTCAAGCATGGCCAGCAACCACCATATGCTGGAAGAAGCAAGGAAGGATCCTCCCTGCAAGCCTCTGGAGGGAGCACCACGTTGTAAACACCTTGATTTTAGACTTCTGGCCTCCAGAACTACAAGGGAATACACTTCTGCTATTGTAAGTCACCCAGTTTGAGGCAGCCCTAGGAATCTACTATACTCCCCATTTCCTATCTTGCTGACTCAGTCCTCCTACGATGGAGCTGGGTATCTCTCTGTGCTTTACAAGCACTTCATGTGAGCCTGGTGCTTGGCTGTAAGCTCCATGAAGGTGGAGAATTTTGTTTTGCTCACACTTATATCCCCAGCACATGGACTTCCCTGGTGGCTCAGATGGTAAAAGCATCTACCTGCAATGCAGCAGACCCGGGTTCAATCCCTGGGTCGGGAAGATCCCCCTGGAGAAGGAAATGGCAACTCACTTCAGTACTCTTGACTGGAAAATCCTAAGGACGGACAAAGGAGCCTGGTAGGCTACAGTCCATGGGGTGGCAAAGAGTCGGACACGGCTGAGCGACTTCACTTTCACTATATCCCCAGTATATAGTGCATGTATATCCCCAGTGCACTATATCCCCAGCTAGCAGTGCATGGCATGTGATCAGCTGCTAAAAAACATGTGCTGAATGAAAGAATCAAGGTGGACCAGCATGCAAGAACTAACTCCACCTTGGTCAGGACATTTTAGTTCTGTTCAGTCCCTCAGCTGTGTCTACCTCTTTGCGACCTCTTGGACTGCAGCACGCCAGGCTTCCCTGTCCATCACCAACTCCTGGAGGTTACTCAAACTCATGTCCATCAAGTCAGTGATGCCATTCAACCATCTCATCCTCTGTTGCCCCCTTCTCTTCCTGCTTTCAACCTTTCCTAGCATCAGGGTCTTTTCAAATGATTCAGTTTTTCACATCAGGTAGCCAAAGTATTGGAGTTTCAGCTTCAGCATCAGTCCTTCCAAAGAATATTCAGGGTTAATTTCCTTTAGGATTGACTGGTTTGATTTCCTTGCAATCCAAGAGACTCTCAAGAGTCTTCTCCAACACCACAGTTCAAAAGCATCAATTCTTTGGCACTCAGCTTTCTTTATAGTCCAACTCTCACATCCATACATGACCACTGGAAAAACCACAGCTTTGACTAGATGGACCTTTGTTGGCAAAGTAATGTCTCTGCTTTTTAATATGCTATCTAGGCTGGTCATAGCTTTTCTTCCAAGGAGCAAGCGTCCTTTAATTTCATGGCTGCAGTCATCATCTGCAGTGATTCTGGAGCCCCAAAAAGTAAAGTCTGCCACTGTTTCCATTCTTTCCCTATTTGCCATGAAGTGATGTAACTGGATGCCATGATCTTAGTTTTCTGAATGCTGAGATTTAAGCCAGCTTTTTCACTCTCCTCTTTCACTTTCATCAAGAGGCTCTTTTGTTCTTCTCTTTCTTCCCTAAGGGTGGTGTCATCTGCATATCTGAGATTACTGATATTTCTCCCAGCAGTCTTGATTCCAGCTTGTGCTTCATCCAGCTCAGCATTTCACATGATGTACTCTGCATATAAATTAAATAAGCAGGGTGACAATATACAGCCTTGATGTATTCCTTCCCCAAATTAAGCAACTTTAACAATCAAATGAGATAATGTGCATCAAACATTCAACGATGTCTGGCATGTGGTACCCAATAAACACCTACTCCCTTAATTTAGAGGGCAGTGGGAGCCTTGAAAAATTACACAGAAACTAGCAATTGCTGGAAGGAGCATTCCAACGACAATCTTCACCATGAAAAAGGCCACTCCCTCAGCAATGGAAAATCATTTTGTTCCAACAAGTAAGAAACATTAAATCTTTCACTCTGTTTGTTAACTGGTTCCTATGATCCTATTGCCTAATACTCTCAAGTCTTCCCACTTCCTGCCCTGGTTCAGAGGCCATCTCTTTGGAACACTGCCAACATCCAGGTCTTCAAGGCCAAGGATATTTTCCAGTGATACAGTCCCCACTCCTCAGAGTTCTCTATGTCTCAGGATAAGTGTAAACATCTACCGAGACCCACATCCTAGAGCCAATACTCCTGGTCCACTTGCCCGCTCGCTACTCACCAGACTGCCTCAGGCAGACCACCAATGCATGACCACCATTTGCTGCGGCCCTGGGCCCTAGTAGATGAAATTCCTCTATGTCTCACCTTCTTTTGAAAGCTTTTCATATTTTCCCAGGCAATGGGATGTCATCATGGGTATAGTGGTTAAGAGTGTGCACTTTGGAATCAGTCTGCCTGGGTTCAAATCTTGGCTCTTTCATCTATCTGTTGCATGACTTTGGGTAAGTTATTTAACTCTGTAAACTTTAGCATCTGTCTCATCTGTAAAGTGCGGGTAAAATGAAGATAATTTAGTGCCTACTAGAGGACTTAGAGGATTCCCACATGGCACTAGCAGTAAAGAATCTGCCTGCCAATGCAGGAGACTTAAGAGACACAGGTTTGATCCCCAGGTTGGGAAGATCTCCTGGAGGGGGGCATGGCAACCCACTCCTGTAGTCTTGCCTGGAGAATCCCATGAACAGAGAAGCCTGGCGGAAAACAGTCCATGGGATCACAAAGAGTTGGACACAGCTGAAGCGACTTAGCAGCAGCAGCAGAGGATTTAGATAATGGGAGGTAACATAAGTCAGGCACACAACAAGCACCCATTAATGGGGAAGAGCTTTGCTACCTTTCACTGGCTATTATGACCACTGACACATACAATGGCCAAAAGTGGTCTGAGATGATTATCCTCAGTTGTACTAAGAATAACGCCCCAGGAGTGAGGCTAGGGGCTGTGATATCTTCTGTACAGCTTCTCGGTGTCTGCAGGTGACACACGAGGTTTTGCGACCCCATGAACTACAGTATGTCAGGCTTCCCTGTCCATCACTAGCTCCCAAGCTTGCTCAAATTCATGTCCACTAAGTCAGTGATGCCATCCAACCATCTCATCCTCTGTCATCCCCTTCTCCTGCCTTCAATCTTTCCCAGCATCAGGGTCTTTTCCAATGAGTCAGTTCTTCACATCAGGGGGCCAAAGTATTAGAGTTTCAGCTTCAGCATCAGTTGTTCCAATGAATATTCAGGGTTGGTTTCCTTTAGGATTGACTGGTTTGATTTCCTTGCAGTCCAAGGAACTCTCAAGAGTCTTCTCCAACACCACAGTTCAAAAGCATCAATTCCTCGGTGCTCAGACTTCTTTATGGTCCAACTCTCACATCCATACATGACTACTGGAAAAACCATAGCACTGTCTGATAAAGAAGTTGTCAGCCAACAAGGCACGGGAGAGTCCAGGGAAATGAGCCAGAACTAGCCTTCCCAGACTCAGATCCAGGTCACTCTCCCTCCTGATCTGACTGCTATATCCCTGTCACCCAAAACAGGCTTCCAGAGAGGATTCCTAGCTGGGAAGGTGTTGCTAGTGGTTTGACCAAAATTCCCATAGAATTTATGGCCCATCTTAAAAGAAACCATGTAGGGACTTCCATGATGGTCCAATGGCCAAGACTCCGAGCTCCTAATGCTGAGAGCCCAGGTTTGATCCCTGTTCAGGGAACTAGATCCCACATGCCACAACTAAAGATCCTGAAGGGTGAAACTATGACCCAGCACAGCCAAAAAAAAGAAAAGTAACCATGCAAAAGAAACCCTGAAATGTTAAGGGATAACAGGGCATTGCATCTGCATCTTGGTCTGCATCTTGATCCAAGAGGGGAAAAAAAACTCCTAAAGAAAGAAAAAGGTGATGATAAGGCAAATGTGTTAAAGTGTTTACAATTGTGTACTGTGCCGGCAACTCTGCTAAGTTTGAAATTATTTCAAAACGGAAAGTTAACACAAGAGACCCAAGAGAGATTTCCACTCAGAGCCAACAGTTCTGTACCACTCGCCCCCGCCTTCTCACCTCCCTGTGTGGGTGCCCGGGTGTTGCCCCGCCATTAAGGGAAGTTCCTGTTACATATCACTGCCTTCAAGGCTGTGTGCAACTCTGCTTGTTGAAAGTCAGATTCCGGACAGCAGATATCAAGGTTTTAAGGTCCCAGCTCTCCCACTTGATGGCCAAGTGCTGAAGTCCTTGGAGCCTGTTTCTCTCCCAGCAGATGGAGTTACTGGCAGCCATGCTACCTACCCCACCAGGCAATGAGGTCCAGGAATGTGAGGTATGGACTATAAGGCACAGACCCCAGACCAGGCTTCCGTGATGAGCACATACCAATGGAGGCGGGGGGCGCTCATATGCAGCAGCTGCTCTGCTCAGAATTGGGGAGACACAGTCCCAGCCTGTCCTCACAAACCTGCCATCCAGGGAGATCCAAACGGAGTAATTCCATTAATAAGTATACAATTACAAATTGTGCTGAGTGCTGAAGGAATAATCAAGGGTTATCTAAGAACACAGCAGGGGCCCACACTGACCTTGTGTGGGAGCCAGGGAAGGTTCTTCTGAGGAAGTGATATTTGACTGACAGCTAGAGAACAAGAAGGTTACAGCATGTTCTAGTCCCACAGAGTAGGGAAGTATACAAGCCAAACTTAACAGTGAAGTTAAAGACACCATAAGGAAGTAATAGGTCAAATCAAGAATACGGGTGTCCTTCAGGACGTATGACCTGGTTTAGCCAAAATTCAAAGGCATGAAAAATAATTTTTTAAGGCAATGGGAGGTAGGGAGACCATTATAGCATGAAAGACTTAAGAATAATTTTTTAAAACCTACTGAATAGTAGAAATTATTTGCAATGATAAGACTGATACAATTCAACATCAAAAAAACAAACAACTGGATTTTTAAAAGGGTAGAACTTCAAGGAGATCCAACCAGTCCATCCTAAAGGAAATCAGTCCTGGGTGTTCATTGGAAGGACTGATGTTGAAGCTGAAACTCCAATACTTTGGCCATCTGATTCGAAGAGCTGACTCATTGGAAAAGACCCTGATGCTGGGAAAGATTGAGGGCAGGAGAAGAAGGGGACGACGGAGGATGAGATGGCTGGATGGAATCATCAACTCGATAGACATGGGTTTGGGTGGACTCCGGGAGTTGGTGATGGAGAGGGAGGCCTGGCATGCTGCGGTTCATGGGGTCGCAAAGAGTTGGACACGACTGAGTGACTGAACTGAACTGAACTGAAACAGACATTTTTCTAAAAGGAAATGCAGATGGTCAATAGGCACATGAAAAGATACTCAACATCAATAATCATCAGGGAAATGCAAATGAAAACCACGAGATATCACCTGACATCTATAGAATGGCCATCATCAAAAAGAACACAAGTAATGGACTTCCCTGGTGGTACAGTGGATAAGAATCCACCTGCCAATGCAGGAGACATGGGTTTGATCCCTGGTTTGGGAAGATTCCACGTGCCACAGAGCAACTAAGCCAGCGTCCCACAACCACTGAGCCCCTGCTCTAAAGCCCTGGGAACCACAACTAACAAAACCATGTGCTGCAACTACTGAAGCCTGTGAGCCCTAGTACCTGAAGGCCCTAAAGCTGGTGCTTCGAAACAAGAAAAGCCACTGCAACAAGAAGACCATGCATGGCAACAAAGAATAGCCCCCCACTTGCCGCAACTAGAGAAAACCCATTCGCAAGAACAAAGAGCCAGCACAACCAAAAGGGAAAAAAAAAAAAAAATACAAGTAACAAATGTTGGCAAGGATGTGGAGAAAAAAAGAGAACCCTCCTACACTGTTTGTGGGAATGCAAACTGGTACAGCCACTGTGGAAAAGAGTATAGAGATTTTCCAAAATATTAAAATAGAACTACCATATGACCAAGCAATTCCACTCCTGGGCAGATAGCTGAAAAAAACAGAGACACAAATTCAAAAAGATACACATACTCTAACATTCAAAGCAACATTATTTACAACTACCAAGGTATGGACACAACCTAACTGTCCTTCAACAGCTAAATGGATAAAGAAGATGTGGTGTATACATATATACAATGGAATACTACTCAGCCCTAAAAAGAAGGAAATTTTGCCATTTGCAGCAACACTGACGGATGCTAAGTGAAATAAGTCAGAGAAAGACAAATATTGTATGATATCACTTATATGTGGAATGTAAAAAATGTTACTAGTGAATATAACCAAAAAGAAGTAGACTCACAGATATAAACAACAAACTACTGGTTACCAGTGGGGAGAGGAAAAGAAGAGGGACAATATAGGAGAAGGGGGATTTTAAAAAAGTGTTATTACAGGATTATATTAAATCATGTATGTGAAACTTCTGAAAATTTTATAGCACTATAGAATTTAAAGAACCTGTCATTCAATTAAGAAAATGTAATGCATGAACTTTATCTGGATCACAATTGGAACAAAGCAACTATAAATGCCATTTATGAGACAGCTGGGAGAACTGAACATGAACTGAGCCATAGAAGACTATTAATGAATGATAGTGAGTTTTGTAAGATGGCATAGTTGTTATGTTTTTCTTTTAAAATGGCCTTTATCTCTTAGTAGATATTTATGGGTGAAATGACATGCTGTCCAGGGGCGATGAAGCAGGTACTGAAGCTAGGTGGAGAGTACACGGGGATTCACTCCACTATTCTCTCTACTTTTGTGTATCTTCTTAAATTTCTATAATAAAAAATTAAGGACAAGTTCACTCCAAAGAGTCAGAAGTATTAAGTCATTTGATCACTTTTACAATGATCAGAAAAATCAATTGTTATTAAGTATAAAGTTATGTACCTCGTCACATCTAATAATTCCACCTATTTTAGTGCGTAGATGAACCACAGTGAAACCAATTCTTCTCCGATGGGCACTGAGGTTGTCTACAACTTTTCCTTACAATAATTAAATCAATCCAATTCCTGATGCTTCTTGCCTTTCTTATGATCCTCCCTACCCTTCCCCATCACCCCAACTGATCCACTCAAGTCACTAGATGACCATTTTTCAACTCAGTAAGTAGCTGGTGCTACCAGCAGGGATGTCCTGACCAAGAGAACACCCAGGCTCTGGTACCATCTGCTCCAGTGACCTGCAAGGGGGCCAGTCCCTCAGGACAATTCAAATTCAGCCTGTGGATTCAGTTTTCAAGTAGCTGCTATGTGAGGATAGAGGGAAGCATACACTGCAGTGGTGGGGCCCAGGGGGAGCTTGGAGGGTTCTGTGGCCAGAGCCCAGGGAGAGCAGGCCTCCCCTAGCATGACACGAGTCTCAGGATGGTTCTCTGCTGCAGATGGGCCTCCTTGGATCTTGGAAAGTGTTCAGAGTTCTCTACCCCTTCCTTTGCATCTTTTAGTATTTTTCCTATTCAGAGTTCCTGATTCTTTTCAAACACAGACAAGAGACACCATTTTGACCTACTAAAATGGAACAGACTTTTTTTTTTTTTTTTTTTTTTTTTACTATTTATTTTACTTGTCTTAGTTGCAGCATGTGGGATCTTCGTTGCAGTGCATGGACTCTCTAGTTTTGGCTCGCAGGCTCAGTTCAGGACACTGAACCCGTGTCCCCTGCATTGCAAGGCAGATTCTTAACTACAGGACCACCAGGGAAGTCCCTGGACTTTTAGAAAAGGCTAATACCAGGGTTGGCAAAGTTACTTGGAGCAGATACCCTCCCACACCACTGATACGAGTGAAAGCTGGTGCAACTTTTGAGAATTTATTAACTGGTGAAATACAAAGCTCTTAAAATCACACCCTGTGATAAACAATTCCATTCTAGGCATTTATTCTCATGAGCACACTCATAGATAGCAGAGTAGGATCACTACTGCAGTGTTGTATAAAATCAAATGGTATAGGAGAAATGACCCAAAAGGCCATCAAGAGGGGGATGGACAAATTATCTAATATACATACAGTGGAATATTACTCAGCAACAAAAAAGAAATAAACTCCTAATAGATACAACCCAGGTGAATGTCAAAAGTGCTAAAAAACTAAGTTTAAAAAGGCAGATAGAAAAGAGCATATATATGCAAATCCATTTCCACTCTGGAAAAGATAAACTAATCCACACAGACAAAAAACAGGTCAGTGATTGCCTGGGGCTGGGAGCAAGATGGGGTGAGTGACTGAGGAAAGGTACCTGGGAACTTTCTAAGTTGATGGCAATGTTTTATCTCTTGACTATGGTGGTTGTTACATGTATATACATTTGTCACAATTTGCTGTATACTTAAAACTGCATAACCAGTTAAGATCTGTGCATTGTATCATATACAAATTAACTTCAGCTTAAAAAAATGAATAAGCAGCTCCATCTAAGTATCCAACAAAGAAATGAGTTAATCCAATCATGGTATATCCATACAATAAAACATTATTCATGATACTTGTAGACCAATAGTTAACTTAGAAAGTTATTTAGTATATACAGTTAACAAAAAAATTGTTATGAAACTATAATACATTGTAATACACTATGACAACATTTATATAAAATAAAATGTATACATTTGGATAAAAAATGGCCAAAAAGAAACATTTCATTCATTCATTCAACACAAATATATTGAGCATCTACACTATACCTTTATTGTTACAGTGAGCAGAAAAGACCAAAAAAATTCCCTTCTGGTCATGGTGCTTCTGTTGGTGGTTTCATAAAAATATTTAAATTATTAAAATGTAAACATTTAAAAAATCAAATGGTACAAGGAAGGGTATAAATTCTACTACCACTTGTGTCAGAACACACACACATGGTTTGTTCATATGCAGGATAACTCTGGAAGGATTCACGAGAAATTGGGGTCAGCGGTGCCTTTCAGGGAGGGAACTAGAGCTTCTTCACCATCCAACCTTTCATATGTGTTTTTTCCTTTCTTTTCATGTTCTTATATTGTCTATTCTAAATAAACACAATGAATTGTTTCGATTTTTTTGCAAAAGTCCAATAATCAGGATTGGGTGAAGAAGAATGATATGGAAATGTGAGCATGATATATTATGAAATCAAGTGTTTTAAGAAAAGATATTTTCCATCTTCACTAAATAAAAGCTCTATAAAAATGTGACGACACACACACAAAAGAACAGAAGAACCTACACTAAAATGTCAACAGATCACTCCAAGCAGTGGGATCGTGGGGGGACTATTACTTTCTTCTGTTTGCTTGTATTTATTTTCGTAGTTTCCTAGAGAAACAAAAAATGTACTTTGTGTGTTTAATAACTTTTTTTAAAAAATGAAGGGATATCCCTGGCTATCCAGTGGTTAGGACTACATGCTTCCACTGCAGGAGCATCGGTTCGATCCCTGGTCAGGGAACTAAGATCCTGCAAGTTGCGTAGCATGGCCAAGAGAAAGAAAAGAAAGAAACAGCAGACCAACAACGCCACCTCTTTCTGCCAGGTTCTCTCAGAGAGAATTGCTGGCTGCACTCCCTTTACCCAAGGGGCTGTGTGGTTTAGGAAGACAAAGAACAAGTCAAGGGCAAGGGCACAGAGCCAACCCAAAGTCTTAACTGTCCTCCCTTCACTTAGGGAGCACAGACTTCCCCAGCCAACTAGGATGCCTGCCAAGACCCTTCCCCACTCCACAATCCAGAGGCCCTGGAGACTGAAGGAGGATACTCATACCCATTTTCTCCCAGGATACCTAGGAGGCAGGGACCAGGAATCACTCTTCTGGTTTACAGATGAAAGGAAGCCTCCCGAGATAATCTGCTTCTTCCACAGATAATGTATAACGTGCAAAGATCTAGTCTCAGCTGAGTGTTGAGGGCACACTGGGGGCTTCTACAGTCTGAGGCTGCTAGGACTCGAGAGAAAATGCCAAGTTCTGGTTCAGTTTTGTCCCCAGATTCCTAGAGAATACAGGTAAGGCAGAGGAGTCAGGGAGTCTGCAAGCTAGATGCCACTTTGAAGGCCAACTCCTCCTGCCTCTGAACCCCGTTTCTCAATCCACCTTCCATCCTCTGTCTGCATACACCTCCAGGGCAGCCTGCATCAGCTCTGGAGGATGCACGCCAGAAACTTCTGCTTACGCTAAAAGCTTCACCCTTACCCCTGGGCTGGCTGTCTTCCCACTTGAAGACCACCACCATACAGCACCCCTGTCAGTACCCAAGGGCTTGTCCCAGCCAGCATTTGGGTTTGAAAGGCCTGGGTGACACATTCCTGGAACTAAGCTGGGCAGACACATCCCAGTATGTGGAACATTTTCTCATGGGTAGACCTGGGTGTGCCTCATGATTTAGGAAGAACTGCTCCCTGGGGATGCAGAAACCGAAAAATGAGGGAAAGGGAATAAAAAAACCAAGTAAGTGGTAACCCGGGTCAATACCTTCTGTAAGGAGACAGATGTTCAGCTCTGCAGTGGAGACGTTCAAGGAATGTAAGGGAAGGAGTGAGAAGAGGGAATATTGAAGTTGGAAAAGAAAAATGAAAGAATGTACGTGCTTTAGGGGTCACTAGAAGACAGTGCGGTTTTCATCCAGGTGAAGGACAGAGCTGGGGTGAGAGCCTACCACATGCAGCTGTCAGACGTCCAGGAAGAGGACGGTCCTGAAGCATCTCACCCTTTCCCAGGCCAGGAGAAACAGGAGCAGCCCACCAGGTGCGCCCGGGAGCAGGCAACAGCAGAGGCCAGATCACTTGAAGGTGAGAAGCAACATGCACAGGTGGGGCACGGGGACCCACCAGGACCAGATAAGGGAGGCCCCGCCCTGGTAGTCAGCAACTCCCCATGCCCAGGTTTCTCAGGATGGTTTAGGGAGAACCCAGCTCTTAGACAGCCATCGGACCACAAACTAAGATACAGAGCCTCCAGTGTCACGGAGGGCAGAGCCTTGATTGTTTTTGGCGTTGTACTTCCATTCTTGGTTAAAATGGGTGGTTTTCTCCCAAGCAAAATTTATGTTCAGGCTCTGATACAAGCAGGGATTTGATCTCACGACAGTTACTGACACACTCTGTCTTAGAGTTTCAATCTACAGGGTCAGTCCCAGAAGCGGGGCAAATATGAGGTGTAAGTGAGATAATACACAGGGGCGTGCTTGGCACACTGCCTGAAACATAGGAAGTGCTCAAAAAACAGTAGCCACTAACATTATCATCACTAAACATCATTTCTGTTGGTGTTTCAGAAGTTCTCTGTGTAAATTTAGTCACAGATCAGTAAAAATATCCTTTAATACTCCACTGGTTCCAAAAACACAGTCTCACACAGTTAAAGGCCTTTAAGTATACAAGAAAGCCAGCTTCAGGAAAACTGGCTGTTTTAGGGAATATACATTCCGCGGCTGCTTGCTCTGAAGATCTCAAATCTGGGGTGATGGAGAAGACCCCAAAGGTACCACGTGACTCCGATCCTGGGAGAAGGTGAATGCCCGATGGAGGAAGAGGGGGCTGGAGGAGGAGGAGGCCTCTGGCACACAGGCTCCCAGAGTCCCGGAAGAGAAAGCTACCAGCGCCGTCAACGTGGCTTCGGGAGGGCGGGGGTACTTCTTCCCCAAGTACTCCGCTCAAATCCCCATATTCAGAAAGTCTTCCACATACCCAAGAAGCCTTAAATCACAGTGATGAGGGCTATCAAACATTCTGTTTTACTAACATAAGCACTTCCTCCTAATTGGAATGATGATTATGTGTAAAACGGACATAAGTCAAAAGGAGACCAGAGCGAGTTCTATCTATTGTACTGCTCGTCCAAAGATAAAATTCAGGAAGGAAAACGGAACCTCCCGGCAGAAGTGTGGGAGGAATGATCTAGGTTTCTATTATTCAGGCTAAACCTGTAGTTCTTTTCCTACAATCCCAAGGCAGGGCTTTGGTCCAGGTCAGTAGATCTGTCTTTGTGGGGAATTCTTTTCCTAGTCCCTCCTCTATTCCTCTCCTCCCCACCCCCACCCCCACCCCCACATTATCCCAGGAGAGAATCAGACTATCTACTGTCTAAGTCTATAGCAGGCCAGGAGGCAGCCTTCACCTGATCTTGTCCCTGGCACAACAGCCAGCACTGCAGCCACTCACATGGACTGCCCCCACCAGGCCGGGGGACCTCCTGGGACATGCTTGAGACCCGACAGAGAGTCTCTGGGAAGCACTCCTGCACCATCATTCGAGTGCCCCAGGAAGTCCACCTGAGCCTGGTCCTTCCCCTCTGTGCTCCCCCAATGGCTGTGAATGCAGCAGGTGAGGCAGTGGACACCCCTTGTCTTCCCTCCGTACCACACACCGATCTGGGAAAGCTGAGATGTCACACAACACACCTCACGCCTGTGAGAGGCTCACAGTCTGGTGAGTAGGACACAGGTAATAGGACCATGAGGGAAGCATGAGGTTGGGGCCAGGACACTTGGGGGAGGGGAGAGAGGCTTGAAGGACCAGGGAGTTGGGCCTCAAGCTGAGAGCCATCCCCTGCCTTAATTCCATCATGTGTATCCAGAACCTACTCATTTTAGATGGCTGGATGCATCTTTTGGCCAAAAAAGAAAAAAAAAGTAGGAGCTAGTCTAATCCGAACACTCCCTGGGCCACATGCCTGAAAAACATCACCAACAGCCTCACTGTCACCACCAGCCTGGTGGGGATGACCTGCTCCTCTCTCAGGTTCAGTGAAGAAGTTCAAGGGCACAGGTGTGATGGGGAAGAATCCTGACTCCCTTGTACTGGCTGGCACCCCAGGCCCCACCAGAAAAGTAGTTAAATGAGGAGGTGCTCTAAGTCTGCTTCAGCAGAAGCAGTAGGGCCAGGTAGGATGCTCAAATGAATACTTTAATATTCGCAAATGATGTAACCTACAGGGCTTAATTTCCAAAACATACAAACAGCTCATACAATTTAATAACAAAAAAAAACAAACAACCCAATAAAAAATTGGGCAGAAGATCTAAACAGACATTTCTCCAAAGAAGAGAGACAGATGACCATTAGTCACATGAAAAAATGCTAACATCACTGATTTTTAGAGAATGGAAAATCAAAACTACAATGAAGTATCACCTCAAACTGCTCAGAATGGCCATCATTAAAATGTCTACAAACAATAAAAATTCTGTAAAGAGTATAGAAAACAGGGAATCCTCCTTAACAGTTGATGGGAATGTAAACTGGTGCAGTCACTATGGAAAACAGTATGGAAATTCCTCAAAAAAAACCAAAAATTGAGGTGCCATATGATCCAGCAATCCCACTCCTGGGTTTATACCCAGAGAAAACACAAATCTGAAACACCATTCACAACCCAATGTTCATAGCAGCACTATTTACAATAGCCAAGACATAGAAGCAACCTTAAATGTCCATCAACAAATGAATGAAGATGTGATATATATACAATGGAATACTACTCAGCCATAAAAAGAATCAAATAATGCCATTTGCAGCAACATGGATGAACCTAGAGATTATCATACTAAGTGAAGTTAAGTCAGAAAGAAAAAGACAAATACCATATGATATCACTTACATGTGGAATCTAAAATATGATACAAATGAATTTACTCACAAAGCAGAAACAGGCTCACAAACTTTGAAAACAAAGTTATGGTTACTGAAGGGGGAAGAGGGGAGGGGAGGGATAAACCAAGAGTTTGGGATTAGCAGATGCAAACTATTATATAGAGAATGGATAAACAGTAAGGTCCCACTGTATAGCACAGGGTACTATATTTAACATCTTGTAATGGAAAAGAATATGAAACAATATGTATATATATGCATAAGTGAATCAGAGTGCTGTACACCAGAAACTGACACAATTTTGTAAATCACCTATACTTCAATTAAACAGAAAAAGGAACTAATAAGACCAGTTTCAAGTCACAGGTGACTCTGGGCATTAACTCAAGTGAGTTTTCAATCTCTTAACATGTAAGACCTGGACAAATCCATCCTCCCTCAAGGTAGGCAGCCCAACAGTGGACTAATATGACATGGGTGAGGCACAATTAATGGGGAACTGCCTGCCCTGCTCCTTTGAGGGGCTGAAGGAGAGATTAGAACATTCTTATTTATATACAAAAGGTCGAGGATTCTCAGGTAACTGAGCTGGTTGAGTTTATACTGCTCTCAGAAATCCTACCTGCCAGAAAGGAACCAATGAGGTCAAAGCCATTCCCCTAAGCTACAAGCAGAACTGACAACCACTGGCACCTGCAAAGAACAAAGAAGCCCAGTTTTTACAGCAGGCCTCACTAATTCATTTAGCCACCACCTCCAGAAAAGGACCAAGACCTTACTACCTGGTCTACCACCCCCACTCCCTGCATGTTAACTGAACCACCAAGATCTGGATTTCTTTTCCAGATGCCTTGATATGCTTGCACCTTGGGCCATACTGTTCTGGGAAGAAAACCAAGGAAGCAGAGGAAAGCCACAGCCCTGACAAGCAATGCAAAACAGAGATGGACTAGTAGGTACAGGAAAAAAGATAACTGGACTGGAATACAGCTACCCCCTCATGAGGAAAAAACTCTTAATAGCTAATGACTTTTTAAGCAGAACTCCACAGGCATTGGGTGCAAATGCACTGGATTTGAGACCTGTTTGTGCAGGCACCCAGGCACTCCACTAAGGAGACCTCCCCCTCCCTGCACTGGTTGGATAGTGTCCCCCCAAAATTCATGTCTACCCAGAACCTCAGAATGGCTTTATTTGGAAATAGGGTCTTTTCTGATGTAATTAGTTCAATTAAGATGAGGTCATGCTAGATTAAAGCAGCCCCCATGCCAACAACTGGTGTCCTTATAAGGCGAGAAAACAGAGGCATAGACAGATATACGATAGAACACCATGTGCCAACGGAGGCAGAGACAGAATGATGCATCTACCAGCCAAGGAAAGCCAAGGAGTAACATGGCCCTGCCAACACCTTGATTTTGGACTTCCAACCTCCAGAAGTGTGAGAGAGTACATTTTTATTAAGTCCCCAGGTTTGTGGTACTTTGTCCAGCGAATAGACACCTTTTATTTCACACCTGTTCCCCAAAACACCCTTCCCAGTCCCAGCCCAGGGGCAGGAGACAAGACAGGCCACACCTCTAACCCACCTGGCCTCCTCCACCTTCCCAGAGCCCATCAGCACTTCTCCCTTTAAGGGGTGGGGGAGAGCAGAGATCACCTTTCAGCTGTTCCCACCTTCTGCCAGTGGGGCACACTGGCAGGGGAGTGCTGGTTTTCTCTCCACATTCTCCTTGTTTTGTAGCCTCTCCTTTAGACTAGTGTTTCTTAAAATCTTATTCAGTCCCATCCTAGATATATTTGGGGTGAGGCATTACTACATATGCCTTAGTCTAGCATTAACCTAACTGTTCTTTATATCATGTCACTACTTTTACTTAAATAAACTTATATTTAAAGGAACTGCTATATCGTTACAATAAATGGAAAATCAGCATCATTTACTCTATGCAGAGCTTGCTAGATACATGTTTTTAAATTGCACATTAAATATACGATAATTTTTTTTTTAAGTCCGTTCATGTATCCTTTAAAATAATCTAGGGTGACAATACTATGGGAAATACCACCTTAAGGAGTACAGTTTAGTTGTCTAAGAACTCTGGATTCCTATGCAGAAAAATCAATTTAAGCTCTCCAGTCCCGTTTCTCATTCCCCTTCTCCCCGGGACTGTCCCAGGAGGAGGCTAAGAGCAGAAGGAAAGAAAGGCACCGGACGTTCCTAGTTCCGACGCAGTGCGACCTGAGGATATGGAGTCAAGAGCGAAAGGGACTTTAAATACCCAGTCCTGCGAGTGACAAGGACGAGGAAGGACTGACCTTCTCGCGCAGGGTGCAGTGGACGTCCGAGGCGACGCGCCCTTCCCACCACGGCTCATCCATCACCGCGTCTGCAGCGCCGCTCTCCGAGGCTACCGGGCTCTGAGGGCGCACCCTGAGTGGACACAAGCAACTTCGGAGCCCGCAGCGCGCCCCCCAGCTCCTACCCTCGGCATCCCCATCGTCTCTTGTCCTCGGCCCGGGGCTCTGCCGGGTGCCCCCTTCTACCCTACTCAGCGGAGGATTGCAGCGTCCCCTCTCCTTTACTTGCGGGACCTGAGGCGACCTGGGGCTCTGCAACAACTTGCAGAATTTTTATCTTCCTTTTTGCAAAAGTTGCACAGAAAGTTGCAGACTCCGCTAGCTCTCCAGAGGCCGGGGCTCCGGCAGCGGCCACCGGTTCGCCGTCCCCAACTCCTCCCCCGCCGCCCAGCCTTTGTCCTGCTCCCACATCCTGCCCTCCAGCCGGGGCGAAACTCACGCATCCCTCTCCGGAGGTGGGGGGCTGCGGGCGCCGGGCCCTTCCCAGGGCCGAGCCGGCTGTGCCCTCGGGTGCCTGCAAGCGAAGGGGCCCCTGGCGCGGGGCGCTCCACGCTCTTGACGGCCGCCTTCGTAGCCCTGCTCGCCCCTGCTGCCGCCGCGCCCCTGCGTGCGCTCGGGTCCCGCCGTGGCTCGCAGCCTCCGGGCCGCCGGGGGCCTCCCTCCTTCGCTGGGGGAATTGGGGGCCGGGCCTCGCGCATGCGCCGCCGGCCCCCGCACCCCGCGGGGCGGGGGGCTGGGAGTTGGAGTCTTTCTTTCGCCCGAGCTGGCTGCTTTTCCTGTCCGCACTCCACCCGCGCCTGGGTGGAAAGCTTCCTCTCACCTTCGCTGGAACTCCCTGTGGTCTTCTGGACACCCGGTGTGCTCACGCGGGCAGCGCTAGGACCGCGGCGCCACCTGCGCGCGCCACTCGTGAACGGCGCGGGGCAGGATGCCCCCAGCAAGTTCTGTCTCTCGCGTGCGCTGTTCTAGCCTACGTTTAGTCGGTTCCACCTGTTTTTTCTTTTTAACTAGCCCTGCAATGCGGAGGGTGGATATCTAAATGTAAAATTCCCACGGACGCCCCCAAAACCCGCTCTTGATTATCCACGAGTCCCTGTCTCTAAAGGAGTCTCAGCAAATCAACGGATTTTGCTTTGTGCTCCTGCAAAGTATAGATCTACTCGTTACATTGGGAGTAAACTAGTGTTTTTGGAGGGTCCGGTGGATGGAAAGCGTTGTCTTTTTAATTTAGTTTTAATTGTTTTCGAAAAGACACTCCCTTGAATTAGCCCCTCTGATGGAACAACAGATTGATTGCTTTTTGTGATACTTTTGGAGATTCACAGACTCGTTTCAAATCCAGCTACCGACTGGATGACTTTTGCCATGTTCCTCAGACTCTCTATGCCTGGGAACCCTAATGTGAAAATTGGGAATTAAAAGTGCACCAATCTGCTGGAGATACTGCATCATTAAATAAGATAATTCGTATAAAAGGATAATCCCCATGCCAAGTATAAAGCAAACACTCAATAACTAGCTGCTACTAAGGAGGCGTTAGTTTCTGACTAGTTTCCTACAGGCAGGAACCCACCTGAAAAAACATTCTTAAATCAGCTTTGATAAGCTTCAATAGGTGCTTAAAGAGAAGTTTTAATGTTAAAACAAACAAACAAACAAACAAACCACCTTGTAAAAGTGAAAAATATCAAGGAAGAAGCATTAATAAATATAGGCTCTTAATAAAGACATAAAGGTTGAGCAGAATGAGAAATTTGAGGAAATAGAAAAAGGTGAAAATACCAACTTTACACAAATTAACTCTTTTAATAAAATTCTAACGATTGTGGGTAGATGGGGGGTGGGTGAGGGATGACAACACTTCTTTTTCTAACACTTGAATGGAAGAATATCAGTGAGTAAAGCTAAGCTTTTTATCTTTTAAAAATGAGGGATAGAGCTATATATTGCCAAATCTTAAAACATCAAAGATTTATAATTCAAACAGTGTGGTGTTGACACAAGAGTGGGTGGATAAGTATCAGTGGAATAATCGAAATTTTTGAAATATATCCTACATACTTAGAAACTAACTATGATAATGTGGCATTTCACTTTTGAGGGGAAAAGGATAAATTCTTCAATAAACTGGCCAGGGGAAATTAGTTAATTTGAGGGAAAAAAGTAAAATTAGGGATTTATTTAAACCATCATCAAAATAGATATAAGAACCTGTCAAATGACAAAATTGAAACAATTTAGTGACGGTTTGATGTTATTTATTTAAAGGAAAATAACTCATGGATTGAGACAGTACAGTGCCTTACAAACAGTAGAACATTCTTCCCAAGGAATTTTGGGCAAAAGTGAATTTTGTATGCATAATAATGGAACCTAGAAAGTTAGTACTGATGATCCTACTTGCAGGGCAGCAAAGGAGACACAGACATAAAGAACAGACTTCTGGACACAGTGGGGGAAGGAGAGGACCAGATGGGATAATTTGAGAGAATAGCATTGAAACATATATATTACCATATGTAAAGTAGATAGCCTGTGGGAGTTTGGTGTCTGACTCAAACACCTTGAGGAGACTGGTGCTCTGTGATAACCTAGAGGGGAGGGATGGGGAAGGAGGAGGGGAATTCAGGAGGAAGGGGACATAGGTATACCCATGCTGATCCATGTTGATATATACCAGAAACCATCACAGTATTGTAAAGTAATTATACTTTAATTAGAAATTTTAAAAGAGAGCTAGTTTTATAGAGTGTTAAAAGAAGGAGCAAACAGGACATGATTGACGAGGGGGTCCTATTTTTTAGGGTCGGGTGAGCCAGCTTTAGCTCACTTGGAGGACTCTGATTGCTGTACTTAGCTTCCCTAGACAGTGAGATGTTTCCAGTCAGTGTGGGCTGACTTAGGTTTAGACATGTGATATGGGCCAGACCCCTGGGGTGGCCTCCACATAAAGAACTAACTTTATCAAACCCAAAGAACTACAAACAAATCACAATCTCCCCCATTAAAGAAAAAAAAAAATCACAAGATAATTAAAAGAAAACATAGGTGAATTATTTCAGATGACGCCTAGAGGTTAAGGCACAGGAAGAAACAAAAGGCCAGGATGAGTATATATAGATTTGAATAAATAAACCCAAGGAATCCCATGGACAGAGGAGCCTGCGTCCGTGGGATCACACAGCCGGATACGACTGAAGTGACTTAGCACTCAGCACTCAGCCATCAAATATCACCAAAAAGGCAAATGATAAACCGGAGAGAATGTTGTTAACAAATATGACAATGGTTGATCTTACCATATAGACCTCTTATAAATCACTGTGTAAAACACTAACACCTGAAATGCAGGAATGGATGAACAGGCATGCGTGAAAGAAGAACTTCAAATGGACAATTATCATTTTTAAATAAGCTTTTTTTAAATGCTCATACTCACTAGCCAAGACATTAAACATGTTTTAGAAACAGGGTGTATCTTTGACAAGAATTTTTTAAAACACGATATACAGGATTGACAAATACAGTGTTGGTGGGAACGAAAATTAATACCATCTTCTGATAGACGATATAACTGTATTCAGACACAGTTCTGAGCGGACTGGGAAGCAGGCCAGACAGCCCAAGGGCCTGGGCCCTGCGTGGCCCACAAAACTGACCCACATTCTCCCTGCAGCAAGGCTTCCTCCACTTCATGGTGAGCGGAGCGGGCATCTTATTCCTGTAAGGTGCCTGGCCTCAATTCTTCATCTGAGACAAAGATCGCTAGTTGCAAGGCTCAACTAAAACCATTTACAGCATTTCGGCACATAGATTATAGTTAGTTTTCTGTCCAAAACCGTAGGCTTTTGCTTTTTTTTTAACTTTCACTGATGCACTCGATTATTGTCTTTTATACTGAAATGCTGGAAAAGTGGGAGATAATTATGCCTCATCTATTATTGTAAAAATGTAACAATAAACTTCCTCAAACTAAAAAAAACCTTAAAAATGTATCACTGGATCCAGCTATTCCACTTCTGGAAATTCACTCTAAAAAAATAAACAGATGAGTACACAGATTTCTTTACAGGGGGTTTCATCACAAAGCTTTTCCATTACAGCGAACAGGCACTCGTTAAATATTAATTTGGCTCAACATTTTTTAAGAGAATAAATAATTATTTGAGAAATTGTTCACAAGAGAATATTAAGTGAAAAAGGAGATTAGATTATGATCCCAATTATACATTATGCTCACATACACACACTTAAAAGAAAAAAATTGTCCATAAAAACATTGTCAGTCCAGTTCAGTCGCTCAGTCATATCAGACTCTTTGTGACCCCATGAATGTAGCACACCAGGCTTCCCTGTCCATCACCAACTCCCAGAGCTTACCCAAACTCGTGTCCATCGAGTCGGTGATGCCATCCAACCATCTCATCCTCTGTCGTCCCCTTCTCCTCCTGCCTTCAATCTTTCCCAGCATCAGGGTCTTTTCCAGTGAGTCAGTTCTTTACATCAGATGGCAAAAGTATTGGAGTTTCAGCTTCAACATCAGTCCTTCCAATGAACACCCAGGACTGATCTCCTTTAGGATGGACTGGTTGGATCTCCTTGCAGTCCAAGGGACTCTCAAGAGTCTTCTCTAACACCACAGTTCAAAAGCATCAATTCTTCAGCACTCAGCTTTCTTTATAGTCCAACTCTCACTTCCAAACATGACTACTGGAAAAACCATAGCTTTGACTAAACTGACCTGTGTTGGCAAAGTAATGTCTCTGCTTTTTAATATGCTGCCTAGGTTGGTCATAGCTTTTCTTCCAAGGAGCAAGCAAGCATCTTTTAAAACATTACCCTGTGTAATCAGAGTGGTAGTATTATGGGAAATTTTAATTTAGTTTTTATTCTAGTATATCTGAATTTTCTAAATTTTCTTTATGAAACATGTATTACTTTCACAATCAGAAAAGAAGAATGAATGCTATTTTTAAAAAATCATGTGATATATTTACAGAGTGGCCTTCCATTGAATAACAATTCACAGTGTTGTTTTGTTTCTGGTTTGGTTTTATCTTTTTCATAGCACTATTATTTCTTCCTCAGGACACACCAAAGGAGGTCATGTCTTCATTGTTCATTGATTTGGAGTTCTCTCTTCCTGACTTTAGGTTCTCGGTTATCCGGAGTCCCAATAGGTGAGCGAGATGCAGAGACTTTGGTCTTTTCTCCCAGGGCTATTTTAAGAGGATACTAAACATCATTCATGTTCTTCAGTCTTTTGTGTATCATTCTCAGGAGTCTCTCATTTTCCCTGTGTCTCTGAAAGATAAAAACATGCTGCACTGATGGTTCTGGTAGTGAGTCCTGTCCGCAGGTAGAAATGATGTCGGTGCCCTTAGCAGAAGAGGCTTCCTGTGGTAGATGACAGAGGAAAAATGCAACTGGAGTTACTTCTCCCACTCATTGCATTATGAGAAGTAAATAAGCCAAGAAGTATTCATTCATTCATTCAAAAACTACAATTTTATCAAATACGAACTATGAACCAATTACTGCCTTCCCACTTCCAATCTCTGAAACTCACAGGACAGGAACCAAAGATTTAGAGCAAGACCATCCTACCTATCTAAAACTTTCCCAGGTGTAAAGTGAGAAAATAATTTTTTTTCTCTGATCTTTCCACTTTCTCAGAGGACAAATCAATCTAATATTATCAACTGCTCACTTTTTTTTTCAATTGCTCACTTTAACTTTCCTTTGTCTTTTTTCCCCTCATAGGATACAAGCTCTCACATTATAAATATATATTTATGGTGAAAAGGATGTGTTCTCATCCTGTTCCCAGGCTTTGATCTCTTCCCCAAGGATAAGCAGCGCCTGACATTTCCTTCCAGAAGTGATCCACGCACTTACCAATATGAATACCCATGCCTTTTCCCCTTTACATGAATGGCAGTGTATAGAACACATCCTCTGCATCTTGTTTTTCCCTCTTGGTTGTCCCGTGGCAGTGCCCATAGAGCTGTACAGTTACCCCGTGTGTGTGTGTATGTGCTTAGTAGATCAGTCATGCTCAGTCATGTCTGGCTCTTTGTGACCCTTTGTGCTGTACCAGGCTCCTCTGTCCATGGAATTCTTCTGGCAAGAATACTGGAGTGGGTTGTCATTTCCTTCTCCAGGGTATCTTTCCAAACCAGGGATCGAACCCCCATCTCGTGCATTGCAGGAGAATCAGGGAAGCTCCACAGTTACCCAATAGTCACATAGTATAGATCCATCCATCATGATATATGGACCCAGTCTTCTTCTGCTGGACATTTACATTGTCTCCAGTCTTTTGCTGCCATAACCTCACTATAGTAAATAGCCTGGGTGGCAGGGGGGTCCATGATACAAATTCTTCAGGCATTCAGCTTTGCAGGTCCTAAGCTGAGGTTAGGCTTTGAGTAGTATTTCCTTAGAGGTTTTGTCTGTTTGTTTGTTTTAAAATTTTTATTGGAGTATAGTTGATTTACAATGTTGTGTTAGTTTCAGGCATATACCAAAGTGAATTAGTTATACACATACATTCTTTTTTTAGATTCTTTTCCCATATAGGCCATTACAGAGTAGTGAGTAGAGTTTCCTGTGCTTTACAGTAAGTTCTTATTAGTTATCTATTTTATACATAGTAATGTATATATGTAAACCCCAATCTCCAAATTTATCCCTCCCCCCTCCTTATTTCCTTAGTGTCTTAATGGTTTGCATTGCTCTATTTAGGACCAAAAGCACGAAGCCTGGCTCAGTTTATAGGGACAGAAGGAAGACATCTGGGCTATAAACTTTGAGACATAAGCCTTGTTTACCACTTTGGTCTTCAACCAAAAACCAGTCCAACCCCTTTAAACTCTTTCTAGCTCTGTGCTCTATAGAGTCAAAAGAACATTGGCCAAATCCTTTATGATCCTTGATTAGAAATTCTTGACTTATAACTCTACAGATTAGGTCTGAGACCCCAGCAGGACAAATTTTTAAAAGTAGCATTTTGCAAACAAAACTTGAAAACTAGGATATTTATAAAGCAGGCCCATACTACTTTTTTCAATTAAAAAGGTAGTATGGAATCTAGAAGGCACAAAAGAAATAAGAAAAAATAAATTTCCCTCTCACTGGGTCAATTCCCGGGTGTGTGACTTATGCAGTTGTACAGTCTGAAGCTCAGAAGGGCCTTGTGCTTTTTGTGTTCTACTGTCACCACCTTGAAATTCTTAAAAAGAGTTTTATCTTTGAACTTGTGTTTTGTAAATAAAGTCCAGGACAGAGGAGCATGTATGTGAGCAAAGGAGCTTTGTGCCGTAAGTGTCTGCTATTCCTTGCTGCCTTGGGAGCATGGAATTCCAGTGGACCTACAAGGCACAGGAGTTCAGTGAAATCCAAAGAAGTGGAAGGTAAGTGTGTTACATCTATAACTGCAGGTCACAGGGCAGGAAGAACTGACAACCCTGAGACTTCATACTTTCCACTTGAAATAGACTTGCTTTGAATGCAAAAAGAAGGTGTGACAGTTTCCCAAAGGCTGCTATTAACAAAATACCACAAACCGTGTGGCTTAAAACAACAGATATGTACTCTCACAATTCTGGAGGTAGAAGTCTCCATGCTGTTGCAAAGGTCTGACACAACTGAGCAACTGAACAACAACAGAAGTCTGAAATCAAGGTGTCAGTGGGGCTATGCTCCATCAGAGGCTCTGGGTAGAACACTTCCTTGCCTCTTCCAGTTTCTGGTGGTGGCTGTCAACCCATGGTGACTTGGCTTGCAGCTGCATCTTCTTCATCTGCCTTCATCTTCATAGCGTTCTTATAAGACACTAGTCAGTCATCTAAGATTAAGGGCTCACCCCACTGCTGTGAGCTCATCTTAACTAACTATAACTAGAACAACCCTATGCCCAAATAAAATATTAATGTACTTTGGTGGGGGCACAATTCAGCCCATAACAGAAGGCAGTAGCGTTCTGAGAAATATGAACAACCACGGAAGCCTATCAAAGTCTTTCTTACTGGTGTTGCTTACTTGTATTAAGCAACCACATATTATGACAAAGAAGGAAAGGAAAAGATGGGGCAACCTGTCATTTCTTTTCCTTTCCTCTCTTCCCTCCTCATGAGTGAGCCAGAGGTAGAGAGTATTGATAAGATGTGGACATCTCAAGAAGTTCACTGCAGCAGTATTCACAAAAGCCAAGATATGGAAACAAACTAAGTGCCCATTAATGGGTGAATGGATAAAGAAATTGTAGTATATTTACACAATGGAAACACAGAAAGACAAGTACCGTATTACTTACATGTGGAAGCTAAAAGCATTGAATTCATAGAAGCAATAGAACAGTGATTACCAGGAGTGGGAGCTAAGGAAAATGGGAAGCTATAGTTCAAAGGGTGCAAAGTTACAGTTCTGAAAGATGGATAAGTTATGAGGATCTAATGTACAGCACAGTGGCTATAGTCAATAAAATTGCATTGTAGGGATTTCCCTGGTGGTCCAGTGGATCAGAATCCATCCTTCCAAGGTAGGGGGTATGGGTTCCATCCCTTATCAGGGAACTAGGATCCCACATGAGGCATGTCCAAAAACAAACAAATAAACAAAAACCGCATTATATACTGAAAATTTGCCAAGAGAGGAGATCTCAGGTGCTCTCACCTCCAAAACAAACGAAAACAAAACCCTAGGTAACTATATATTCTGATGGGGGTGATGGATATGTTAATTAGCTCAGCTGTAGTAATCATTTCACTGTGTATAGGTAAGGCTTCCCTGGTAGCTCAGAGGGTAAGGAATCTGCCTGCAATGCATGAGACCTAGGTTCGATGTATATCAAAACACATGGTGTACACTTTAAATTATATAGTTTTTATTAAAAAACAAAAACAATGGAATATCACTCAGCCATTAAAAAGAATACATTTGAATCAGTTCTATTGAGATGGATGAAACTGGAGCCCATTATACAGAGTGAAGTAAGCCAGAAAGAAAAACACCAATACAGTATACTAATGCATACATATGGAATTTGAAAGATGGTAACAATAACCCTATATGTGAGACAGAATAAGAGACACAGATACATTAAACAGTCTTATGGACTCTGAGGGAGAAGGTGAGGGTGGGACGTTCTGGGACAATAGCACTGAAGCATGTATATTATCATATGTGAAACAGAACACCGTTCCAGGTTCAACGCATGAGACAAATGCTCAGGGCTGGGGCAATGGGATGACCCGGAGGGATGGGATGGGGAGGGAGGTGGGAGGGGGGTTCAGGATGGGGAGCACATGTAAACCCATGGATGATTCATGTCAATGTATGGCAAAAACCACTACAATATTGTAAAGTAATCAGCCCCCAACTAAAATAAATAAATTTATTTAAAAAAAACAAAAACAAAAGTCCCTCAGTCACCGATTCCTCACCTCCAGGCAGCCCTGTGTGGGGGTGAGGGTGGTAGGAAGCAAAGTGGGTCCAGAGGAGGGGCAGCGGAGGAGGGTGGGCAACCAGGATGGAGTGGAAAGGGAACAAGCCTTGACCTCCTGAGACTGGTGCTCGATAGAGCTCCTTGGTGTCCACTGGTCCCTGGCCCAGGAGAGGATGAGGCTCTGCCTCCCCGAGGGCCTGCCTGCGCTCAGGTGGGGATTCGACGTGCGGCCAGCAGTTGCAGTCTTGGCCACACAGGTGCCCTTGGGCCCAGGACTCTCCTGGGCCTCCGTTCCTATCGGCAGCAACCCTGGAAAGCGTCTGGAGTGGTCCTAGACCCCTTTGCCTTGGGGCTCTGAGGTGGGTCTGGCTGTCTGGAGGGGGCTGCTCAACGAGTTTGAGCTCCACCCCCAACCCCTGCCCTGCACAGAAGGCCAATGGCTGGTGAGCTGGAACTAATATTTATTTTAGGGAAACCTTGTGCCCACTGTCAAAGGATTGGGTCAGGCCTGCCGGCTGCACTCTTGTTGGCCAGCTGCACTCTTGTTGGCCAGCTGCTGGTTCTCTTTGTAGGGGAAGGGCCTGGTGCTGGGCATTGCTTGTGGGCCACCTGACTTTTGGGGCAGTGGTTGGTAACCCTACTCTGCCTCATGTGCTGACCTCGCCCTGGCCCTGGCACGAGAGTGAGTGCCCTCAGCTGGCCCCTGCAGCCCCACTGCTTCACCTGCCCTCAGAGGCAGGACTTGGGGGGCTCTGAGCTCACCTGCTCCCTTCCTTCCTACTCTGACTCTGTGTGGCCTGAGGCCCCACCTCCATATGTTCCCTTAGAGCTCTCTCCTCTCTCTGTCCTTCCCGGGTCACACTGCCCAGGTGCAGACCCGCACCGCTGGAGGGCTGGGTCCTTAAATGCCTGAAAGTGAATCCAAGAACAACTCTGTCCTAAACTGAGAACTACAGGCAAAGGGTTGGGCTCCAAGATGAAGATTAGCCTTCCTCACATAAGGAACCTGGGTTGACATCCATTTTGCAGCAGATATTTTAATCTCACTGGTGGCCTTCTCAGGCAGAGGACAAAAGCAATTTCTATGCAGTGAAAACGCTGATGAGAGCTGCAGATGGGAGCCACAAGCTTTTCCCGCACACAGGCAGCTCCTGCCCTGTTATGACAGAGCCACATTCACCCTGATAGCTGGGGCCCCGGGAGAAACAGAAAGTCAAATCCATGGAGAAGACAACTTCCCATCCAGAAAGTGGGGACATCTAGTAGTGTGTTAGTCGCTCAGTCGTGGCCGACTCTTTGCGACCCTGTGGACTGCAACCCACCAGGCTCAGTGACAGGCAAAAATACCGTTTTATATGCATCAGTATTTTTTGTTCATAAAAACTGGTAGATTATTGAAACAAAAACAAACAAAAAAGAAGTGAAGTAGAAAGTTGGTGTTATGGAGTAGGAAAAGGCAACCCACTCCAGCACTGTTGCCTGGAAAAGTCTATGGACAGAGGAGTGTGACAGGCTACAGTCCATGGGGTCGCAAAGACTCGGACACAACCGAGCTGCTGCTGCTAATTCGCTTCAGTCGTGTCCGACACTGTGCGACCCCATAGAGGGCAGCCCACCAGGCTCCGCCATCCCCGGGATTCTCCAGGCAAGAATACTGGAGTGGGTTGCCATTTCCTTCTCCAGTGCATGAAAGGGAAAAGTGAAAGTGAAGTTGCTCAGCCGTGTTCGACTCTTAGCAACCCCATGGACTGTAGCCTACCAGGCTCCTCCGTCCATGGGATTTTCCAGGAAAGAGTGCTGGAGTGGGGTGCCATTGCCTTCTCCGACACAACCGAGCAGCTGAGCACAAACAAACAAGGGTCCACCTTAATGCAGGTTGATCTCATCTCAAAACCCACAATTACATGTACAAAGATTGTTTTTCCAAATAAGGTCATCTTTGCAGGTTCTGGGGGTTACAACCGGGGCATACCTTTGGGGGCCACTATTAAACCTGTTGCCATCTGAAAAAAAAAGTTGGTGTTAGCCGTGTGCAGCATTTCCACAGCTATTATGTAAACTAAATACATATGTACATACAAACTGTGAAATACGAATTATGTAATTTCAGGGATCCTGCATATGAGTTAAATTCTCATTTTTGCAGTGAAAAGTGACAATGCACAATATAAAGATGAGTGATAAAACTCACAGTAATATTTAAATTAAAAAAAATTTTGTTTTCTTTTTAAAATTTTTGGTCTGCCAGGTCGCGTTTGGGGATCTTAGTTCCCCAAGCTGGGAATGAGCCTGGGACTGTGGCCTTGGCCGGCAGGGTGTTGCAGGGAAAAGCCGATTCTGACTCCACACTGGAACTGCTTCTTTGACGTGCTTTTCACTGATTTTGTTCTTATACTCAAGCCCCTCTGCCTCACTGTTAAACTGAAGTGCCTTTGTTCAGAACCCTGTCACCTGTAGATAGAGGGCAGGAAGGAGGAATCAACACATACCCTGCCTGAGGCTTGCCATTCTAGGATATACTTGCAGGATTAACGGCCTTTTTACTTTGTTTCCTCACCTCTCCCCATTTCTGAACTAGAGAAGAACCTGGAATCCAGACCCTCACCTCATAAGCTGGTTATTTTGAGACATTTATCTGCCATCTTCTTGGTCCATCAGCTCTCTGAATAATATTCCTCACCTTAACACTTCATCTCCGATTCATTAGCCTGTCATACTGAGCTTGGACTCAATAACAAAAGCTTGGAGTCCTAACCACTGCACTGCCAGGGAATTCCTAATTTCTCTTAACTTAGAACATTAAATAGCAAATAAAACCATGACAAGCTGAGAGATGGCAGATGAAGTGGGAAAAAACAATGTTTTAATGACTTTAACAGCACTGTTCTGTGCTTTTTGAACAAGGGGCCCTGTGTTTTCATTTTGCACTAGTCCCTGTAGAGGACCAGAGCTAGCCTAGCTCCCCACTCTGGTCCTCTGACCTCTACCTAAGGGGAAACCCACTGCTATGGTCTGAATGTTTGTGTCCACCCCTCGCCCCACCTCCCAAATTCATATGTTGAAATCCTAACATTCCAAGGTGATGCTGTTAGGAGCTGGGGGCCTTTGGGATACCGTTAGGTCTTGAGGGTTAGTGCCTTATGAAAGAGACCCCAGAGAGATCCATGGCCCCTTCAACTATGTGGAAGACACAAAGAGAGATAGCGCTGGTGGTGAACCAGGAGGAGGGCTTTCACCAGAACACAACCATGCTGGCAAGTTGATCTTTGTGTTCCCAGCCTCCTGAACTTCTGAGAAATAAATTCCTGTTGTTTATTTGTTTGTTTGACTGCACTGGGTCTTAGTTGCTGCACACAGAATCTTCGATCTTTGTTGCAGCATGCAGGATATTTAGTTGCAGCGTGTGGGACCAAGTTCCCTGACCAGAGATGGAACCTGGGGCCCCTGCATTGGGAGTGCAGAGTCTCAGCCACTGGACCACCAGGGGAGCCCTCCTGTTGTTTATAAGTGACCCAGTCTGTGTTATTTTGTCATAGTAGCCTGAACAGAGTAAGACACCCATTTACATTCCTTTCAAAGATAGTCTTATACCTTATAAAATGCTTAATCTGAACTCCCCCATCCCCCTCCATGGGCAATCATTGGGGCAAAAGTTTCCCCTTCTTCTCACCCTCAGTATTTACCCTCATACCACTTAGGCTCCTTGAGGAAAAGCACAGTGCCTTATGTAAAGCAGGTGGTCAATACAGGTTACCCGAATTAACAGGTAAATGAGGGATATGTAGCTAGCAGAGCTAATAGGGTCTGAAGGAATCACCTGGCTCAGACTTTTGCTTGGTGAGGCATTACCCCCAGTTTTTAAACGAGACTCAGAAAGTTGTGTGACTCCGGACACTTATGCTCTTTAGTTTTAAAAAGGAGGAACTTTGTTTCCTTACAAGACTGTTGTGATGATGAAAAGTAGCAGGGTGAGGGACATCCCTGGTGGTCTAATGGCTAAGACTCCACCCTCCCAATGCAGGGGTCCCAGGTTCAATCGCTGGTCAGGGAAATAGTCCTCACATGCAGCAAATAAAAGTTTGGATGCCACAACTAAGAGTTCGAATGCTGCAACTAAAGATCTTGCGTGCTGCAACTAAGACCCGGCACAGTCAAATGAATGAATTTTTAAAGACAATTTAAAAAAAAAAAAGAAAGGTGAGTGGAAGTACAAAGTGCTCTCTAATAGCGTCACTCATAACAAAACATGCCAGAGCCTTCCTAGGATATTGCACTTTAGAGCCTGAAGCAAGCGCTGTGCAAACTCACTGTAGGGACTTGACAAGCAACACTTCTTCCACAGGGCTCAGTTTCTCCTTCTGTCAAAGGAGGGGGTCAAAGGAGAGGATGGGATTAGATCCTGGCAGGGGCTGGGGGGGCACAAACCCAAGGGGATCAACATGAGAGAATCTTACTGGGTGGAAGAAAGCTCCCAGCCCTCCTGTGTAACTCCCCTACCCCCACTCCTCATTCTGAAAGAGACAAAGAGATAGAGAAGTATTCTTCTCTGTGAGGAGAATGGCAGCCCAAGTTTGATGGTCAACAGCCATGCCACCAAGGTGCCCGGGGCGGGGGGGGGCGGGTGACAACCAGGGTGCTGAGTATTGAGGTGAGTCAGACAGCTCACGGCGCATCCAGAGTGAAGCCCCCTCTGTGCTGCTCTGATTGTTCCAGCTCCATTATCACCAGTGGTTAGATTTTTCAAAGAAGAAACCAAGCCATCTTCTGAATTTTAAAATACTGGCTTTTTTCCTTTCCTTTTCTGTTTTTTTAGATTATGACAGTAGTTAACACATTTACAGGAGACTTAGATAATACAGAACTACCTATAGTTCCACTATATATTACAATTATTTTTTAAGTAGATTAAATTAAGATTTGTAGTTGGAGTTTCAATATCAAACACTCAAAAGTTAATAGAATGAATATACAGAGAAGTAGAAGGATATAGTAGGCCTGAAAAGCACTGTGAATCAATTCAGCATAATTAAGATTTATACAATTTTCACACAACAATAGGATACAAATTCTATTCAAGTTCCCATAGACTGTAAACTAGGAGACACTGGAACATATCCAGGGACATAAAACAAGGTGCAAAAATTTCATGGTCTAAAGTTATTGAAATCATGCAGAATCTATGCTCTTATCACTGTGGAATTATGTTGGAAATCAATATCAAAAGATATTTGAAAATAACCCAAATATATTTTCAAGTCCAATGTGACATTTACCCAGAGAAATCTTCAAGTTAGCCATCGAAATCCTCGATAAAGTTAGACTGAAAGAAACACAGAGGGTGATTGCAAAGAAGAAAGCATTTAAGTGAGAAATAAATATTTAAGACCCTTTAAACAAATTCCCACATATTGGGAACTTAAACGTCCATTTTTAAATGATGTGTGCCTTTACCTTTTTTCCTTTCTTTTTTTTTAATGCTTGTGGCCACACTCACAATCAGCCCCAGTTTGTGAACTCTGGACTAGGTGTGTGATAAGGAGCATTCCAGCCTGACTAGAAGTTTGTGGGGAACAATAGAACAGGAGCCTAAGAACTGCCCAGACTCCAGGAGGAAATAAAAGCCGTCATTAACTTAAAAGCCCCCGAGCCTGCCAGACACCCCTCCTCTGACTGACAATGAACAGGAAGGAAACTGAGACTGGACAGTAAAAAGCAACCAGACAAGCCTGCTGGGGCCTGCCCATGGCCCCCTCAAGCTGAGAAGGTTCTGACTTCAAGTGGCTGGGCACCACTTTCCTCAGGCCACAGGATGCCATGAGGTCTCCTTCCATGAGGGGCTTCCAAAGCTTGCAAATGCACAGAGACCCAGGCTCAAAGAGCCAAGAATTAGGGCAGCAGTTGCTCAGCTGGGGACCCTGAGGCCAAGGGTGGGGGACGGTGCTGGGCAATCTTCTATTTTGACAGGTTTTTTTTTTTTTTTTTTTTTTTGACATTTTTAAGTTACACAGGTATCACTCTGCTTGAAACATTATTAAAGCATGTTTAAAATATGTTTAAGATCCTGAACAACCCCACTGCCCCACTACCACTAGGCAACCATGCGCTATCAGTGTGATGGTGTCCTAGGCTGAGGACATAGATGGTGGGGGCAAGAGCGACCAGGTCGGAGGCTCAGGGTGGAGGCGATGGGGGAGGTGAGGAGGGGCCAGACTCTGAGCATGTTTGGAAGTTAGAGCTGATAGGATCTGCTGATGGACCAGATGCAGGGTGTGAAAGAGGGGAATGAAGATGAGACCAAGGGTTTAGTTCTGAGTATCTGAAGGTGGAAGTTCTCATTTCCTGAGACCTTAATCCCATCACCCAGGATATTTTTGATGTCTTGCCCTCCCCCACCCTAGCCTCTGCTTCCTGCAAGCTCCATGGTTCAATCAGGGTCCTGAGTGAGACTGCCCAGACTGCAATCTTTTTTTTTAATTAATTAATTTTTAAAAATTTAATTGGAGGATAATTGCTTTACAGTGTTGTGTTGGCTTCTGCTGTATAACCATCTGCATCAGCTATAAATATACATACATATATCCCCTCCCTGTTGAGCCTCCTTCCCACTCCTCCTGCATCCCACCCTCTAAGTCATCACAGGGCATGGAGCTAAGCTCCCTGTGCTATACAGCAGCTTCCCACTAGCTATTTATTTTACACATGGTAGTATATATGTCAGTGCTACAGTCGTGACCTTGCTTCTTTCTAGTTGATGATCTGAGGCAAGCTACTTAACCCCAGTTTCCTCATTTGTAGAATGGGGTAATAAGGAATAAATACCTCCTTTATAGAGTTATATGAAGATCAGTTCATGCCTGGTATGTAGATGGCACTAAGTGTGAGCCAAAATTAGTATAGAATCATGAAGCTGTAATCACCTGAATGCAGTTTTGTATCCTGCTGCTTCTAAGTCCCAAATTATCTCATGAGTATTTTTATGAGCTATGTTAAAAATATCTTTCAAAAATATTTTCAGGGGCTTCTTTGGTGGCCTAGTGTTTAAGATTTTGAGCTTTCACTGCTGTGGCTTGGGTTCAATCCATTGTTGGGGAACTAAGATTCTGCAAGTTGCCCAGCACAGCCAAACAAAAATGGTAACAATATTTTTCAATGACTGCATAATATTCTAGCATAAGGGCCAAATCATTTATTTAATTAGTCTTTTATTTTTGGATAATTTAAAATACGACTAAGAGTATTGGTAACACACTGTAGTTGTTTTTTTTCTTGTGTGTGTGTGTGTGTGTGTGTGTGTATAATATAAATAAAATCCTAAAGACATACTGTCTTTACGCTTCTCCAATTCTCTCCTGAGGATTCACTCCTAGAAGTAAGATTGCTGTGATCAAGAGTATGACAGTTTTACGCCTTCTAAAATAGATTATAAATGGGCTTCTAGCAACGTTCTACCAAAACTCATTTCTGTCAATACAATGTTGCTTCACTGGACCCACCAAGACTAAATTATGATTTAAAAAAAAATTTTTTTAAGAGAAAGTATGTTCAAATTTTCTCCAAACTGATTATGAAATTGAATATATTGTTTCAGTTCACATTTCTGTGCTATCCAGTGAGACTGGAGTTTTAAAATGTGATTATTTGTGTTTCTTCTACAAACTGTCCTTTATCTATCTTTGTGGTGGCCTGTTAGAGTTTTGCTAAATGCTAGTTATATATTAAAACTAGCAAGACTGTTACACTTGTGGCAAATGTTTTTCCTGCTGTCTTAAATTTTATGTTAGATTTGTATGATACATATAGTCAAATCTACCTTCCCTTCCTGAGAGTATGTGCTTCCAACCGTACCTGGGAAGCCAGAGTGCAGGCCCTTCCTGCCCTAACTTGACACGCACCTGCAGGCATGTGATATCTCTCAGATCACAGAGTCTCTGCCTGGCAGTGGGGGGCAGATCTGATTAGACCTCGGAGCTTCTTCCCAGCTCTGGCATTCTCTGATTCTAGTTCTAGAACTGTAAATTTGCCTCTGAGCTCACATTTCAAGAAGCTGTCATTGCCAGTTTCAATACTCTGTCTTACCCCAGGCTGCTATGACAAAGTACCATAGCCTGGGTGACTTAGACAACAGACGTTTACTTCTCACAGTTTTGGAGTCTGGAGGTCCAAGATCAGGATGCCAGCATGGTCCGGTTTTTGGGGAGAAGCCTATTTCTAGTTACAGATGGCCTCTTGCTTGCTGTATCCTCACATGGCAGGGAGAGAAAGCTCTGGTCCAGTCATCCCCCTATAAGGGCACTAGTCCCATCATAGGGGCTCCACCTCTCTGACATTATTCAAACTTTGGAAAGTAATCTTTCCAAAGGCCCTACCTGCAAACACCATCACTTTGGGGATTAGAAATTCAATGTATAACTTGAGGGTGGGGGATACAAACATTCAATCACATTTGTGACCCCTTCACGGTCTGATCTTTTATTTATTTATTTATGGCTGTATTGGGTCTTACTTGTGGCTCTTTCGTTGTGGTGATGGGCTCAGTAGTTGCAGTGCGAGGACTTAGTTGCCCTGTGGCATGTGGTATCTTTGTTCCCCAACCAGGGATTGAACCCACATCCCCAGCATTGCAAAGAGGATTCTTAACCACTGAACCACCAGGGAAGTCCCTTCATAGTGCGGTTTTTAAGTGGCATTGCTATCAACAGGGACCTTCCTGAAGTGAAGCTCTGAACACCATGCTCAAGGTTCGTTACCAGACTCCAAGCAGGCCTTTGATCTCCTTTCCTGTTCTCCCAGGCTTATCAACTCCTGCTCTCCATCAAAATGAATATTTGTGGTTCCCCACATATTTCTGTTCATACCATTACCTTTGCCTTTACAATGCTCCCACTCTGTAAATTTTATGTGGAAAAATATTACCTAACTTTTAACTCCAGCTGTGCACCGCCTTCTCCATAAAGCCATTAGTAACTGCTTCCCAGTCCAGAGAGAATTTTCTTTGAACGACAGTGTCTTTCACAGGCCACTTGCATTATGGCTATTGATATTTGTGCCTTACTTCCTGAACAGAAGCATACAGACCTCTGAGGCAATATGAGAAGCCACTGTATGTGGTGAGCGCAAACTGGCAGTCTATATGATATTTTCAGAACTGGGAAATTTCACATAAAGTCCCAATTTCCATCTTCTGTTGGAAAATCAGTAAATCTGGACTACATTCCTTTAAGGCAGGGGTCAGTAAACTATAGCCCAAGGGCCAAATCACCCATCATCTGTTTTTGTAAAGGATGTTGTTTTATTGGAACACGGCCACACCCATTTGCTTACAAATGCTCAGTGGCTACTTTCATGCTACAAAGCAGAGGTGAGTAGCTGCCACCGAGATTATACGGCTCCCTAAGCCTATTTACTACCAGGCCCTTTGCAAAAAAGGGTCACTGACCCCCGCTATTAGACACCAGCTGTGGGCCACCACTGGAGCTTCCTCTAGATGGAGCACATGCCCTCCAGTTTGTGGCAGAACTTCCCCAGTTGTTCTTATATCAAATCCAGCCAACTACAAGTATTAATCTTGCTCTCCAAGGCCTTTGAGTCATTTGCATTTTTTATTCTTATCCATTCTCTGAATCACACCCTAATACGTATGACATGAAAGCCTTATGCCATAGAAGCCAGACAGTCTCTAAAAAGTACCTAAAACCCTCATACTGCCAAAACTAAATGTGATGATCAAGTCTAATGATCTTTCTCAGTAACTATAGCTGCTGATGAAGGAAGCTCTTATAGTTCTCAGCTTTGGGGTCTAAAGTCAGAGTGCTTGGGTTGATAATTCCAGCTGTACCACAACTGCAACCACAAGTAAGAAAGACTGAGTCTTAATTTTCTTATGGAAAAATGAGGATAACAGCAATACATATGCTTGGATTGATGAAGGGATTAAATTCCTTCAACTAGTATTTATTGATACCTGCTACCTGCCAGGCACTATGCTGGGCTCTTGGAATATAGCAGTGAGCAGAAAGAACAGTCTCCCTCACTAAAAGTCTACACTCTAGTGGGGAGACAGTCAGGCAGCAGACACCTGAGCCCATAGTGAAGGCTTTCAGCTCTGCTTTGAGTTTAGATAGACCTGTGCTGACTTGCCTCTGGTGGCAAGTGTTAGCTGCTTAGTCGTGTCCGACTCTTTGCAACCCTATGGACGGTAGCCCACCAGGCTCCTCTGTCCATGGGATTCTCTAGGCAAGAATAATGAAGTGGGTTGCCATCCCCTTCATCCAGGGAATCTTCCCGACCCGGGGATCAAACCCAGGTCTCCTACATTGCAGGCAGATTTTTTACCATCTGAGCCACCAGGGAAGCCCAGAGCCTTCTCTAATACAGCTTTGCAGCTGAAACTAGCTTGGCTCAAAGGCAAACAGAGCCTAGAAGTCAGGGAATTAAAAGCCTCAGAGACAGCCTTGCGTGAAAGAGCCATCCGGGCCAGCAGCTGAAGGCGTAGCCCCTATATATAGCAGGACAACCCTGTGAGGTGTTCTCTGTGCTTAAAATGGGGCTAATAACAGTATCCAACACAGAGGGATTTTGTGAGCATTAAGCAAGTTAACTTATCTCGGAGGGGGTTAGGACAATGCCTAGCATACAGAAGGCCCTATTTGTGTTTTCCATTCTTTTCTTTCTTTCCTTTTTTTTGGCCACCCTGCTTGTGGGACCTTAGTTTCTGACCAGGGATCGAATTCCCTGGTAGTGAGGCTGTAAACATACACTGACCTTGCACCCTCCCTGTCTCAGTGTCCCTGCGTTTTCACTGCTGCTTTTTGGCCACATCTTCCAAATAAGCCATCTGTACCCAAATTCTAGTCTCAGTCTCTGTCTGGAGGGGAATGCAGAGTAGAACAGACACAAACAAAGCAAACAGTGTAGTGAGGATCCTCAGAGAACTGAAATTGGCATGAACAAAATTAGTGAGCAAAGGCCACGTGACATTGGGGATGTGGAAGCCCTCAGTTGAGACCTCAGGAACAAGAAGAATCTAGCCGTGCACAGACTAGGAAAAACAATCACCTGGGCAGAGGAAACAGCTGGGCAAAAACCCAACTCAGGAGTGTGCTTGGCATGTTAAGGAAGGGAAAGGTCAGTGACTCTGGGACATAGTAGGTGAGGAGATGAGGTAGAGAGGAAGACCAGATGGTGAGGGACGTAGTAATCCAGGAATAATGATCTGGGACTTCATTCTAAATGGCATGGGTGAGCAGTCAGAGGTAGATTTTAAGCAAAGGAGTAACACAGATTGATTTGCAGTTTTGAAGGATCACCCTGGCTGCTGTGTGAGAGTGAGTTAGAAACGGGAGTGAAAACAGGACTCTCAGCAGGCAATGACAGTATCTTGCACCAGTATTATCACAACAGGGATAAAGAGAAGGAGATTTGGGATATGTTTGATAAAGAATGGAAAGCACAGGGGAATTCCCTGGCTGTCCAGTGGTTAAGACTCAGTGCTTTCACTGCCGAGGGCATGGGTTCGATTCCTGGTCAGGAAACTAAGATCCCACAGGCGGGGTGTCCCCCTGCCCACCGCCCTGGCTAAAAAAAAAAGGAAAGAGAGAAAAGAATGAAAAACACAAATAGGGCCTCCTGTATGCTAGGCATTCTTCTAATCCCCTACATAGTTTAACTCATTTAATGCTCACAAAATTCCTCTGTTTTGGATACTATTATTAGCCCCATTTTACCACTGGGAAAATGGAGGCGCAGAGAGATTAATTTGCCTAAAGTCACCCAGAGCAGAGATTTGAACCAAGTTCACCTGACTCCATAGTCTAGGCTCTGACTGTGGCAATACCCTCTTATCTGTGGAGGATACATTTCAAAATCCTCAGTGGTGGCCTGAAACCTCGAATAGTGCCAAATTGTATATATACCATGTTTTTTTCCTGTATGTACAGACAACTCCGTTATTCTTTTTTAAAAAGTATCTATATATTTGGCTTCACTGAGTTGCAGCCTGCAGGCTCTTCAATTTTTGTTGAAGAATGTGGAATCTTTTAGTTGTGGCGTGCAGAATCTAGTTCCCTGATCAGGGATTGAATCCAGGCACCCTGCATTGGGAGCACAGAGTCTTAGCCACTGGACCACCAGGGAAGTCTCCATTCCTGTATTCTTGCCTGGAGAATTCCATAGACATGGACCCCACCACGGACAGAGACACAAAGTCCCCCCATGTTGATCATTTGTGGCTCAGGTGGAGAACTACAGACCCTGGTTCTCCAGGGAGCTCAGCTTCTCAGCCCTCTCTGCAGCTGGAAGCTGTGGCGCTCCTGCCTCTCTGCTCATGGACCTGGAGGTGGGGGGCTCTCCCTGCTCCCCCTTGTCTCTGCCCGACCTTCCTCCACTGTCATTCCCATAAAACCTTCTGGCTTGGAACCGCTTGTCATCAGAGTGCAGCTCCTGTCACCTTTCCTTGGCAGTCACCTCCTGACCACTAGGCTGTGACTTCTTTGCTTGAGGATTTTAATGCCTGTCTGGCTCACTGTCACTCTCTCTAACCGACTTCTGTTTTAATTCTTCGTATTTTTAATATCTAAGCAGATAGATGTACCTTCCAAGATTCTGGCCTCTTATTCCTTGACTTCCCATCTCCCAATCACCCCATCTTCCTTACCATGGTCTCACCCCATCCATAAGCTCAATTTCTAGTTTTCTCCCTCTAGAACCCAGACCCCAATAATCCTTGAAGTCCTGAATCCTAATACCTCTCCACTGTTTCACCTTGTCCAGATTCAGTTCCAAGGTCAATCAGCTGAGTCACTCTGGTGGCACTAGTGGTAAAGAACCCACCTGCCAATGCAGGAGACATAAGAGACTTGGGTTCAATCCCTGGCTGGGGGAGATCCCCTGGAGGAGGGCATGGCAACCATTCCAGTGTTCTTGCCTGGAGAATCCCATGGAGAGAGGAGGCTGGCAGGCTACAGTCCATGGGGTCACCGAGTCAGACATGATTGAGCAACTGAGCATGCATGCACCAAAGATTTCAGCCTGATGATACTGGTGGCTTTCTCTTAGATTTATGCTTCATGTTACAAATTGTCACTGACTTGCTTTCAGTGATGCATTAATGCTGACCCAGAAAGTACCTTTTCATCTGTTACCCATATTTGCCAAGAGGCAAGCTCTGGTTGACTAATTGGAAACACAGAAGCAAATGGATTGACTTTATCAATGTGTTCTGCATACCCAAGGCCATGGCCCATTTCCCATCAAACTTCAATATTATGCAAAGATTTGGCTAAGAAAAACATATTGTTTCTGTGTTCTTACAATGTTAATGATAGATTGTCAGTCACACATATTTTAAAGATTAAAATACATCAGCAAAATTCAGGAGCTGGGCCATGGAGCAAAAAATCAACAGATGGGAATTGTGGTAGGAGGCTCCATCTGCTGAGGTCCTGCTAGTTGAGGATTTAAAAGAATGCTGTGTGTCAGCACTGTGATAGAGGGAACGGCCTGATATGCCTGAGTAAGCACCAAACGTGATGACCTTTGTTGTTGCTGTTTAGTTGCTAAGTTGAGGCTGAGTCTTTGTGACCCCATGGACTGTAGCCCACCGGGCTCCTCTTCCAGCTACTAAATGGGGGCCCTTGGGGTAGAACCAAGGGTTGTGGGTTCAAGTCTCTGGTTTTATGCTTCTAACTGCAGGAGCCTTGATTTCATTATCTGAAATGGATGACTCCAAATTGCCTCAATCCTGTCATTCACTTTTTGACATTTCTAATATTGAGAGTGTGTCTTAAAATTAACCCATTTGAAGGAATCGTGTTTGTTTTTAAATGAAAAAAGAATAAAACAGAAAGCAATTCTACTTCTTAGTGTTGAGTTATAGTGAAACAGAGAGGCCCCTGATGCAGCACACAAGGCTGTTGAGAGGATTAAGGTAGCAGAAATGAGTTGTTGTAGGTAAAGCATTTAAGGGAGTGCCCGGACCTGGGGGGTGGGGAGGAAGGGATGCTGTAGCCTTCTGTGTCGCCCTTCCCAGCCCCGATTGCTGCTAAGATTTCCGTGTCATCTTATCTATGCTGTGACCTGGCAGAGCAAGGCAGAAAAAGGAGAAGGAAAACATCCCTACCCGGCTCTTCAGGGTTACTTCTTATCTATAATTTGTCATAACGAGGTTCAGGGACTTGGATTTCTCTGACGCTATTTCCTACCCCCCTTCCTTTATTTTGTTGATCACCTTGAATCCTATTTCAGAACCCTGTCAGATCTCTCCCACACGTTTAGCACCTCCACAGAGGGACCTGCAGCCTGCATTTACTTCCTGTTTACTTGTGCATCATTTATGCAAAACTATTGTTCAAACGTTCCAGGGACTCTCCAGGTTCAGTTTAGTTACTCAGTCATGTTTGCTACCCCGTGGACTGCAGCATGCCAGGCTTGTCTGACCATCACCAACTCCCGGAGCTTGCTCACGTCCATTGAGTCAGTGATGCCATCCAACCATCTCATCCTCTGTTGTTTCCTCCTCCTCCTGCCTTCAATCTTTCCCAGCATCAGGGTCTTTTCCAGTGAGTCAGTTCTTTGTATCAGATGGACAAAGTGTTGGAGTTTTAGCTTCAGCATCAGTCCTTCCAATGAGTATCCAGGACTGATTTCCTTTAGGATTGACTGGTTGGATCTCCTTGCTATCCAAGGGACTCTCAAGAGTTCTTCTCTAACACCACAGTTCAAAAGCATCAATTCTTCAGTGCTCAGCTTTCTTTGTAGTCCAACTCTCACATCCATAAATGACTACTGAAAGACCCATAGCTTTGACTAGATGGACCTTTGTTGGCAAAGTAACATCTCTGTTTTTTATATACTGTCTAGGTTGGTTACAGGTATTTTTCCCAAGGAACAAACATCTGTTAATTTCATGGCTGCAGTCTCTTTGTCTGCATGCTAAGCCCACGTGAGGTCAAAGGCCCTTAATGCCATCCCTGATCTCCTGCCATTGGTTCTCTAGCCAAGGTGGCTGGTTGGCTGAACACAGGGTGTCAGCCACCAGCTCAAACCTTTGCGTGTGTCATTCCTTCTGCCTGAAATGCTCCCCTCCCCCATAGCACCCTCAGATAGTTGCAACTCATCCTTGAAGAGTGAGGTGGCTAATGCTCAAGTGCCACCTTTGCAGTAACACCTTGGGTTTCCCTGGTAGCTCAGCTGGTAAAGAATCTGACTGCAATGCAGGAAACCCCGCTTCAACTCCTAGGTCGGGAAGATCCCCTGGAGAAGGGATAGGCTACCTACTCCAGTATTCTTGCCTGGAAAATTCCCCTGGATCAAGGAGCCACGCGGGGTACAGTCCATAGGGTCAAAAAGAGTCAGACAGGACTGAATGACTAAGCACAGCACAGTTCACCTTTTCTGAACACAGTTCATCTTTTCTGTTGTTAAATTCCTTACCTGCCTCTAACAAGCTCCCTATGTCCTCTCCTATTTTATTCTCTCTCCATAGTAATTAAGAACACGCAACATATTATGTTACCTTTTTACCTGGTTTATTGCCTCTCTTTATTAGAGTACAAGTTTCATGAAGGCAGGAATCTTCCTCTATTGTGTTTGCTGCTTTATCACCACTGTCCAGAACACAGCTGCACATATAGGTACTCAGTAAGAACGAGTCTTTAGGTGTCCCAGGTGGCTCAGTGGTAAAGAATCTGCCTGCCAATGCAGGGGAAACAGGTTCCATCCCTGGTCCGGGAAGATCCCACATGCTGCAGAGCAACTAAGCCCATACGCTACAACTGCTAAGCCTGTTCTCTAGAGCCTGGGAGGCATACCTACTGAGCCCACTTGCCATAGGGCCTGTAGTTCACAATAAGAGAAGCTACTGCAGTGAGAAGCCAGCACACTGCAACCAGAGAGTAGTCCCTGCTTTCTGCAAGTAGAGAAAATCCCACATAGCAATGAAGGCCCAGCACAGTCAAAAATCAATCAGTCAATAAAATTATTGAAAACAAAAAAAGGAGAACTAGTCTTTATGTATTTCACATATCCTTTCTTTAAATTGGAACTAAAAGAGGAGGCAAGAGGACAGGGCACAACCTCCAAAAGAATGACATAATCCTTGAGGATACAGCATAAATTGGTAAGACCCAACTAGGTCCAAGACAGGGGAAGATTCAGCTTCCAGGAGATCCTGAACCTCATTACATGCTCATTGTAATATATTCATGTGTGCTAAGTCGATTCAATCATGTCTGATTCTTTGCGCCCCTATGGACTGTAACCAGCTAGCCTCTGTTCACACAAAAATACTGGAGTGGGTTGCCATGTCTTCTTCCAGGAGATCTTCTCAACCCAGGGATCGAACTCAAGTCTCTTACTTTTCCTGCTTTGGCAGGATGGTTCCTTACCACTAGCACCACCTGGGAAGCCATTATAATACATTAGCATAAGCTAAATGACGCCCATGAGGGCCAGGACAGTTCCAAGGCTGACCACAAAAGGCCCCAAAGTGGGTGGTGGCCCATTTCCTGGAAATTTCCACCCCCACTCTTCCAAAATAGTGGGATAATCCTCCCACTATTTAGCATATGAAACTACCCAGCCCATAAAAACTAACTACCCCCGTATTTCAGGGTCTCTCACCTTCTGAGACGGCCTCCACTTTGTCTGTGGAATGTGTTTCTCCCAGAGCCCTTCTCGCCTTTTGAGACAGACTGCTTGTTGTCTGTGGAATGCGTATCTCTCTAAATAAATCCACTTCTTACCTATTACTTTCTCTCTCACTGAATTCTTTTTATGGCCTTGCCACATGAGAGATCTTAGTTCCCTGACCAGGGATCAAACACCTGTTCCTGCAGTCCTGCAGTGGAAGCACAGAGGCCTAACCACTGGACCGCCAGGAATTTCCCTAAATCTATGATCAATTTAGAGTTACTTTGTGCAATAAAGTGTGAGATTAGGTTGAGATTTTTTTGTTTGTCTTGTTTTTCCTATGGATGTCTAAATACGGAGGCTGCATTTTAACAGATCTTTGGGAATATCAAGGTCTGAGAAATTTCCAGGAGGGATTGGTGGGATTTAGATGGTGATGTGATGGTAAATGTTTCACAGCCAGATCTTGGTGGGGGAGGGATAGTTTCTGTGGTAGAATTACAACACTTCTAGCTGATTGCTAGCAACTAATAGGGTGCCGCTGAGCACAGAGTTAGGAAGAGATTCGTATGAGCACGCTGTTATGTAATACGCTCACACTTACAGTAGATGCACATGACCTCAGAAGTATAGAGAATAATAAAAGGTGGTAGGAATTGATGCGTTTTGAGTATTTATCAACTTTATTTTAAATATAACTTATTCAATTTTAAGTGTATGTCAAAAACTTTGGAGGTTCTAAGAGTTTGCCGTACTTGCCAACTAATACATTGTCAGTTCCACGGAAGCTGATGGAAGACATGAGACTCCTGGGTCAGAGACAATGGACTTCATTATTTACAGCAACTGCAGTAACTAAAGTGTCAGCATTGTCTTGTACTGGTTCCCTGAGCCCCAGTTCTCAAATGGTGATGCAAAATGGACCAGCTGGCACTTTCACCTGTAGTGCAGAGAGGGATCCTGAGCTTAGGGACCCAAATCTTTTATAATGCTAAGTAATCATCTTTTATAATGCTCAGAGCCAGACATTATCTTTATTATTCTGGACGATAAGCAAACCTGCCCTTTTTTTCTTAAGGGAAACACTATACAGACAAGCTTGAAAAGATAATCCTGAACAAAGACTGTTAGTGCTCCCTCTCATGGGACTGACTGAAATGAGAAAAACTCTTGAAGAATTGGCTCCAAACAGCTTATATAATTTAATTTTTAATAATGGCTGTGTCTAACAACCAGCCCACAAATTACCTGAAAATGGAACAATAGGCCCTCAGAAGCCAGTACAAATTGGCTCCAGTATACCGATGTATTTTGAGGGGAAAAAAAAGGAAAGACAAAAAGGAGAGACTCCCTCTGGGTTGATTTCACAAGCTGGGAGCCCAGGAGACCTCATCCTCAGAGAAGTTGTTTTAATGGCTTGTTTTCCAGAATGTTTTATTTTTATTTTTGGCTGGGTCTCCTGGCATATGGGATCTTAGTTCCCTGACTATGGATCGAACCTGTGCCTGCTACAGTGGAAGCTCAGAGTCTTAACGACTGGACTGCTAGGGAAGTCCCAGAATGGTTAGTATTATAATGGAAATTCTCCTAAGAGTTATTAAAGTAAAAATAGCAACTAGTCTTTGTTGCCTGTGAGTACAGTTTATTCATTTGGTGGGCTTTTTATCTCATTTAATCCTCACAATGATCTATGAACTAAGGACTATTACTATCCTCATTAATAAATGAGAAAACCGAGACCCCTAAGAGGTCAAGGAAAAAAGCTGAGCTGGGATTGAGCTTGTCAGGCAAACTCTAACACTGAACAGTTGAGAACTCATAGTCTTAAAAGCAACTTTTCCGTTCACATCAACTGGCATTATGGGGACCCTGCCTGCCTTCTCTGGAGAAGGAAATGGCACCCCACTCCAGTATTCTTGCCTGGAGAATCCTGTGGACAGAGGAGCCTGGTGGGCTGCTGTCCATGGGGTCGCACAGAATCGGACACGACTGAAGTGACTTAGCATGCATGCATGCATTGGAGAAGGAAATGTCAACCCACTCCAGTGTTCTTGCCTGGAGAATCCCAGGGATGGCAGAGCCTGGTGGGCTGCCGTCTATGGGGTTACACAGAGTTGGACACGACTGAAGCAACTTAGCAGCAGCAGCCTGCCTTCTTTCTGCCCCTGTCAGAAGCAGAGCTGTGTGGTGTCATACTGGGGTGCAGATTTCTGGTCTCTGTTCCCCAGTGAGGTCCGTTGTGACCTTGAGCAATTGTTCATCTCTGTACCTCTATTTCATCATCTGTCCAATGGGCTGATGATACTGTTCTGCTAGTCTTGCAGAGTTATCCTGAAAATCAAACATGCATCAACATCATCTGCGGTTGTAGTTTAGGCCGCATGACTTGCATCAGCCATAAAAATTTCTGGAACAACCACCCCCCGAAGTTTCTTATTTGCATTATGGGGACAGGGCATATGTAGTCTCCGTAAAGCTGTCAGATTCTGAGTCTATAAGTGAGATAATAGCTCCAGGAGGTTCTGGAAAAGGCAGAAAGCAGCCCCCAGATGTGAGGTATTGTTTTTGCTTTCTGCTGCCTCATCTCTTTCTAACTTCCTGTGGTTGTGCAGTAATGGGCTCAGAGAGGGTCAAGTAAGCAATTGTGACTTGAGTCTTTGGACTGCAGGAATGATGATGGATCAGGGTGGGGTGGGGGGTGGTCTCTCTGGAGGCAGATAAAGACTCATCCCAGGTATCAGAGAGGAGGTGTCTGGCAGGAGCAGGAGCCTTGGATAGAGCCTGCCTCTGGGCCTCTCAACTCAGAGTCTGTTCAGAGCTCCGTCTGGGCCCCACCTGGGTTCCAGACCTAGAGTTGCCGAGTGACTGGCTGGGGGAAGGCATTCCAAGCCCAGGGATCAGCAAGTACCAAGGCCTAGAAGGGGGAATGAACTGGGCAGTTTCGAGTGGCAGCAGACCAAGTGTCTAGAGAGGGAAAGGGGAGAAGGTCAAATACCCATATCCTGCTCCAAGCAGCAGAACCCCTAAGAAGCCAAGCAGGCCCGAGGGGGCAGTAAGAGCTGCTCCCACTACATTCTAATGCTCCAGAGGCTCTCAGAGGAGTCCTGCAGTCTCTGATAACAGGGCCACCTGGGATCAGCTGACCATTTCTCTTCCTCTTCTCCACTTGTCTGCAGGCTGGGTCTGGGCCAAAGGTGAGTGGCTGGCAGGGCTTGGAGATGCAGCCTGGAGGACTCGGCTTTCCCTGCTCAGCCATTAAAGCCAAACTGATGTCACCAAGATCCCTCAGCTTTCATCTGTCAGTTCCTGAAACCTAGTCACTTTGGGAGAAAGGCCTCTGGCAGCAGAACTGGTGAAATCACAGCCAATTTGAGCAGGAAGGGAATTCACAATAGACTCACCTATCTACAAAAATTCCCAAAGTCCTGGCTGTACTCTGGGCTAATTACACCATAACCTCTTCAGGGGAGGATTTGAATATTTACACCCCACTCAGAAGATTCCATTGTGCAACCTCTGTTGAGGACCAGGGCTGTGGCCGCTAAGAGCTTTCGGTGGTTTGGAAGTCAGATGAAATTTGATTTGAGCTCTCAGCTCTGCAACTTCACCAACTGAATGAGCTCAACCAACTACCTGAGCCGCTGTGAGCCTTGATTCCCTCATCTGTGAAAAGTGCATCATAGTAATACAAATACCTTACATGTTGTTTTCAAGGCCAAAGATATTAATCTATGATAAACACATGGCACAGAGGTCTCAATCCTAATAAAACACAATCAGTTAGTTCAGTCACTCAGTCATGTCTGATTCTTTGCGACCCCATGGACTGCAGCATGCCAGGCTTCCCTGTCCATCACCAATTCCCGGAGCTTACTCAAACTCATGTCCATCAAGTCGGTGATGCCATCCGACCATCTCATCCTCTGTCGTCCCCTTCTCCTCCCGCCTTCAATCTTTCCCAGCATCAGGGGATTTTCCAATGAGTCAGTTCTTCACATCAGGTGGCCAAAGTATTGGAGTTTCAGCTTCAGCATCAGGCTTTCCAATGAATATTCAGGACTGATTTCCTTTAGGATGGACTGGCTGGATCTCCTTGCAGTCCAAGGGACTCTCAAGAGTCTTCTCCAACACCACAGTTCAAAAGCAGCAATTCTTCAGCACTCAGCTTTCTTTATAGTCCAACTCTCACATCCATACATGACTACTGAAAAAATCATAGCTTTGACTAGATGGACCTTTGTCGGCAAAGTAATGTCTCTGCTTTTCAATATGCTGTCTAGGTTGGTCATAGCTTTTCTTTCAAGGAGCAAGCATCTTTTAATTTCATGGCTGCAGTCACCATCTGCAGTGATTTTGGAGCCCCCAAAATAAAGTCTCTCACTCTTTTTCCATTGTTTCCTCATCTATTTGCCATGAAGTGTTGGGACCGGATGCCATGATCTTAGTTTTCTGAATGTTGAGTTTTAAGCCTACTTTTTCACTCTCCTCTTTCACTTTCATCAAGAGGCTCTTTAGTTCTTCTTTGCTTTCTGCCATAAGGGTGGTGTCATCTGCGTATCTGAGGTTATTGATATTTCTCCCAGCAATCTTGATTCCAGCTTGTGCTTCATCCAGCCTGGCATTTTGCATGATGTACTCTGTATACAAGTTAAATAAGCAGGGTGACAATATGCAGCCTTGACGTACTCCTTTCCCGGTTTGGAACCAGTCTGTTGTTCCATGGCCAGTTCTAACTGTTGCTTCTTGACCTGCATACAGATTTCTCAGGAGGCAGGTAAGGTGGTCTGGTGTTCCCATCTCTTTAAGAATTTTCCACAGTTTGTTGTGATGCACACAGTCAAAGGCTTTGGCATAGTCAATAAAGCAAAAGTAGATGTTTTTCTGGAACTTGCTTGCTTTTTTGATGATCCAGTGGATGTTGGCAATTTGATCTCTGGTTCCTCTGCCTTTTCTAAGTCCAGTTCAAACATCTGGAAGTTCACAGTTCACTGTTGGAGCCTGGGTTGGAGAATTTTAAGCATTACTTTGCTAGGGTATGAGATGAGTGTAATTGTGCAATAGTTTGAGCATTCTTTGGCATTGCCTTTCTTTGGGATTGGAATGAAAACTGACGTTTTCCAGTTCTGTGGCCACTGTTGAGTTTTCCAAATTTGCTGGCATATTGAGTGCAGCCCTTTCATAGCATCATCTTTTAGGATTTGAAATAGCTCAACTGGAATTCCACCACCTCCACTAGCTTTGTTTGTAGTGATGCTTGGTAAGGCCCACTTGACTTTGCATTCCAGGATGGCTGTAGGTCAGTGGTCACATCATCATGGTTATCTGGGTCATGAATATCTTTTTTGTATAATTCTTCTGTGTATTCTTGACACCTCTTAATATCTTCTGCTTCTGTTACTACTACTAAGTCACTTCAGTCGTGTCCGACTCTGTGAGACCCCATAGACGGCAGCCCACTAGGCTCCCCCATCCCTGGGATTCTCCAGGCAAGAACATGGAGTGGGTTGCCATTTCCTTCTCCAATACATGAAAGTGAAAAGTGAAAGTGAAGTCGCTCAGTCGTGTCCGATTCTTAGCGACCCCATGGACTGCAGCCCACCAGGCTCCTCCGTCCATGGGATTTTCCAGGCAAGAGTACTGGAGTGGGGTGCTATGCTTCTGTTAGGTCCATATCATTTCTGTCCTTTATTGTGCCTATTTTTGCAAGAAATGTTCCCTTGGTATCTCAAATTTTCTTGAAGAGATCTCTAGTCTTTCCCATTCTATTGTTTCCTCTCTTTCTTTGCATTGATCTCTGAGGAAGGCTTTCTTATCTTTCCTTGCTATTCTTTGGAACTCTGCATTCAGATGGATATATCTTTCCTTTTCTCCTTTGCCTTTAGCTTCTCTTCTTTTCTTAGCTATTTGTAAGGCCTCTTCAGACAACCATTTTGCAGTTTTGCGTTTTTTTTCCCTAGAGGATGGTCTTGATCACTGCCTCATGTACAATGTCACCAACCTCCATCCATGGTTCTTCAGGCAGTCTGTCTATCAGATCTAATCCCTTGAATCTATTTGTCACTTCCACTGTATAATTGTAAGGGATTTGATGTAGGTCATACTTGAATGGTCTAGTGGTTTTCCCTACTTTCTTCAATATAAGTCTGAATTTGCAATGAGTAGTTCATGTTCTGAGCCACAGTCAGCCCCCAGTCTTGTTTTTGCTGAATGTGTAGAGCTTCTTCATCTTCGGCTGCAAAGAATATAATCAATCTGATTTCAGAATTGACCATCTGGTGATGTCCATGCGTAGAGTCTTCTCTTGTGTTGTTGGAAGATGGTGTTTGCTATGACCAGTGCGTTCTCCTGGCAAAACTCTGTTAGCCTTTGCCCTGTTTCATTCTGTACTCCAAGGCCAAATTTGCCTGTTACTCCAGGTATCTCTTGACTTCCTACTTTTGCATTCCAGTCCCCTATAATGAAAGGGACATCTTTTTGGGGTGTTAGTTCTAGAAGGTCTTGTAGGTCTTCATAAAACTGTTCAACTTTAGCTTTTTCAGCATTACTGGTTGGGGCATAGACATGGATTATTGTGATATTGAATGGTTTGCTTTGGAAATGAACAGAGATCATTCTGTCGTTTTTGAAATTGCATCGAAGTACTGCATTTCGGACTCTTTTGTTGACTATGAGGGTCACTCCATTTCTTCTGAGGGATTCTTGCCCACAGTAGTAGATATAATGGTAATCTGAATCAAGTTCACCCATTCCAGTCCATTTTAGTTCACTGATTACTAAAATGTCAATATTCACTCTTGCAGTCTCCTGTTTGACCAGTTCCAATTTACCTTGATTCATGGACCTAACATTCCAGGTTCCTATGCAACAAAACCCAATTCATGTGTTTATTGTTATTACTTTCCCAAGATTAAGCATTCTATTGCAAAGCTCCTCTTTAGGTTAAATTGCAATGGCTACAACCAGAGTGATCTTCTCAAAATAAGTTTGCTTATGTCATCCATCCACTTAAAATCATTCTGTGGTTTTCCTTTATTCTCAGAGTCAAGGCAGAAGTCTTGAATTTGACCTACTGGCCTTCAAGCTCTGAGCCCAGACCCCTCACCTTATTATTTTGCAGTGTTTCTCCATCCCCCATCATGACCTGGGGATCATGGTGGTCATCATACTTTGATTCCTCCAACCTGCCCTTCTGGTCCCACCACAGGGCCTTTGCATATGATCCTCTCACCCCTTCTCCCCTCAGATACCTTCCCCACTCTGCTTCAGGACTTCTCTGGAGACTCAGCTATAAAGAATTCACCTGCAATGCAGGAGACCCTGGTTTGATTCCTGGGTCAGGAAATTCCCCTGGAGAAGGAATAGGTTACCCACTTCAGTATTCTTGGGCTTCTCTGGTGGCTCAGTTGGTAAAAAATCTGCCTACAATGTGGGAGACCTGGAAGATTCCTTGGAGGAGGGCATGGCAACCCACTCTAGTATTCTTGCCTGGAGAATCCCTCTGAACAGAGGAGCCTAGCAGGCTGCAGTCCATGGGGTCACAAAGAGTCAGACACCACTGAGCAACTCAGCACACACACACCCTGCTTCTCCAATAATTTATCTTGCAGTTTTCAGCTTGTCCATATCACTCAACCAGTAAAGTTCTCCTACCTTGCCATTCTTATGACACCATCTGGCAGCTGACATTTTACATTTATTACCCTGGTCATTTGCCCAGTGCTTGTTGCCTGTGCTAGACCCAAGGATTCAGGAAGACAGAGACCATGTTTGCATTTTGCTTATCCCAGCATCCCCAGTGCCTAACTCGGGGTTTGGTGCTGAGTTGAGGGTTGTTCAAATATCTGTTGAATAAATGAACTGGCCAAAATTGGTCTCATGATAAAGTCCACCAGTTCGAGTTCAACTACTCCCAGCCGTCAGTGCCCTGGACTACAGGACTGCCCTACAGGAATGGGCAGGTACCCTGGGGACCCCTACTCTTCTCTCCTCTCCATTCCTTACAGAAGGTGCCTCTTCCAGACCTCCGTGTGCTCAGGAGCTTAAGTGTGATTTGTCTGTACAGTTGTGCCAGGTGAAGGGGCTGCTCAGAAGTGTTTTAGAATTTAAAGCCCTCCTTAGCCTTTCACCTCTGAGGCCCTTGTTCTCCATGTAATTAAGCTGATACATTAAATGAGTTTTATAGAATGGGAAGGCCCCATGTGGAATACCATCTTTTCACACCAGGAGGCCACTTGGGGCAATTGTCAGCCTCAGCTTGAAAAATCACTTGGGGTAGGGATGAATGTGTGTTGTGAGTTTACAAGGGTGTCGGTGAAAATAAATTCCAAGGATGAAGCTGAACTCTTCTTTTCTGTTTCTTTAAAAAGAAATTTTTTTTCCCTTTTTTGTCTGTGCTCTGTGGCTTGTGGAATCTTAGTTTCCCAAATAGGGATTGAACCCAGGCCCATGGCAGTGAAAGTGCAGAGTCCTAACCACTGACCACTAGGGAAGTTCCTGCTTATTTTTCATCAGGGTCAATCTGAGGCAAAATGATAAAGGAGATGATGAATGCCTTTTTTTTTTGAAGTGACTTGCCCAGAGCCATTTGGGGTGCTTTCTGAGAAATTCTGTTTAGGCTTTTGTCTCTGAAGCAGGGAGAGGCCTGGAATTTTGCAGAGGTCCTTAGGAGCCAGTAAGTAAGCACCTGCTCTCCTCATGTCCTTGGCTGCTGCCTGAGGAGCTGGGCTTCTCAGGGGAGGTTGGCTTCCATCTCATCCTCAGAGTGCCGCGGCCAGCGGGGCCTGAGGATGGCTGTGGAAGGGACTCCAGGAAAGGAGAAAATGACGAAAAAGGCATACACGCAGGTTCCAGCCCCCATTGCAGAGTAGAATCCGAGTCTTTTGTTTGGTAGTTTTCCCCTCAGCCTGGCGCAGGGATCAGCAAAGTGGCTATACTCCAGAGTTGGCTTGAGGAGCTTGGTTAATGGGCCAGACTCCCAAGCCCTGCTGAGGAAGCTGGAGGAGGTGTGGCTTGTCCACACCCTCCTCTGCCCTGGGAGCTTCTGACTCCCCACCTGTCTTAGGGACCACAGGCAAGTCCCCTGGCCTCACCACACTGAGGCCTTAGGAGGTGTCTGCTGAAAATGAAATCTGTAATCTTTAATAGGTTGGACAGAATCCTATGTTGTGGGAGGGATGTATCTGGGGCCCAACCCACACCATGCAGGAGTGCTTCTAAATCTGGGCTGTCCTGATTTCTCTGGCTCCCCTCCCGTGGGGTGGGGGGTGCACACAGTGTGGCAGGGAAGTCCTGTTGCCCACCGAAGGGTCTGTTCATGGCCAATGTCGCTCAAAGTGCAGACTCAAGATTCGCCCATTTGGCTCCAGTCTCAGTTATTGGGTTTGATCTTGGCGAGGCAGCAGTGAGCGGTGGCGTGAGGTGAGATCTTAATTTCCTACCCAGGAATTAAACCTGGGTAGCCTGGATGAAAAGCAGGAACCCTAGCCACCAGACCAACCACGGATATAGGCTAAAGATCCAGGGAAAAAAGATCCAGGGGCAAATGCCCCCAGTGAAAAATGCGTTTATCATGGAGGCAAAAACTATAAATGCAGGTAGAAAGTTTATTACTAGACACATAGCACAACAACAATTTGTTTGTGAGAAATGACTTGTGTAGTTAAGACAGAAGTAAGGTAGAGATGTACACCCAAAGAGAAAGGGTGTGAGTGTCCCCCATAGTGAGCGCAGTAAAGGGGTGGTTAAGTCACTGATATAGGTCAGTTCTTCTAGGTCTTTGTTTACCTTTAGCCAGTTATCTTGTTTCTTTTTCCACATCAGACCTTCCTTAGGAAACTCCCCTGAGTGTGCATGCACCCCTCAGCCAAGATGGATCTTGAAGTGAAGGCTTCTGGGAGGAGCAAGGGGGACTGGTGTTATCCCCTGATTTTTGACCCACAAGGAGACTTTACATATGTGTAGTGTCTTCCTGGCCCCCAAAAAAGGTGGTGGTGGGGAAGCGGAGGAGATCCCGTAATCCTTTACTCAAACAGTTTTGTCCCTCTTTGTTCTTGCCGTGAATATTACCTTGACTATTGTCATGACTATTACCTTAAGGCGTTTACAAGAGACAAAGACTGGCTCTTTACCCTACTTCTGTTGTTACTTTCATTTTGGAGGGAAAACAGGAGGCTGATTGTAAAATTGCTCAACTGGAGCCCACCTATCTCTTGTCTCAGGAAGTGCTAAGAGTTGTAAGCATCCAGCCTGAAGCCCACTTCTTTGTGGCCCATGAAATGCAAATAGGAGGCCAGTTGTAAATGTCTAACCTGGAGCCCATCTATCTCCTGCTTCAGACTGACCTTTGGCATTGACCCAAGCTTTTGAGGACTCAACTGTCCCCATCTGTAAAGTGGGAATGGTGATCATGATAACTGCTCACAGCGGGGTTGAGAAACAGAAGAGACCATACATGTAACACCCAGCATGTGGCTAACGTTCACTAGTAGTGAGTCTTCTTGTCTTCCAGCTCAGGAAACCTAATAATAGCAACCGACGATTGTCTTCCCGAGAAGCAAAGGGCCAGATGTGAAAGTTCAGTGCTTTAGAGCATGCTGGCTTGATTCATCCAGCTGTTTTAATTTATGTTTTAGTAATTTCAGGCTCTTTTCTTAGCTCTTCTTTGGAGACCGAAGCACAAATGTTTAGGGCTAAATGGATTCTGAGATCATCTGATCCATCCTTCGCTTCACAGGTAGTAAAACTGAGGCCATCTGACGTGAAATGGCTTGGCTGAAGATACACAAGGGACGGGAAGACAGAGCTAGGGCTGGAACCCAGATTTCTTGTTTCCTGGACAACTGCTGTATTCCTGCGCTCTGCCAGCTGCCTCTGTAATTGTGAATGTACGCAGGGAGAAGCCTGGTGGGCTACAGTCCATAAGGTCACAAAGAGCCAGACACGACTGAGTGACTGAGCACAGCATGCACGCACAATCCCTTTAACTGAAAATGCTAGGAAGATGTGTGGCTCTTGGGTTCTTTTTCTTTTCTCCAGCAGAGTGTCATGGTCGAATAATATCATGGATCAGACTCTCTCTTTCTCCGCACATCCCACCCCCGCCCTTTTTTTCCCCTTTGGCTCAGAATCTCTCAGCAGAGAGAAGACACCAGGGATGTCTTCAGCCTCTAAGCGGCGGGACTGGTGAGGTTTGTGTGGTAGACGCTCGCCCCCTAGTGGAAAGAGTGAAGATGACGGCCATGGCACTGAAGAAGAGTTTTCCACCTCTAGGGCCTGGCTGCCCAGGGAGTCTGAGGCATACTTGCATAACTGGGCCTCCTTTACCTTGACCGAATGCCGGCACTGCCAGACCCCATCTTTACTTAACATTTTGATATTTTGTTCATTAAAACTTTTTTCGTATTAATTTTGATTTATTACAATGTTGCATTAAAATATTATTTCTATTGACTATTTTGGGGGGCACCCCTTGAATTCTGTGCCTGATGTGACTGCTTCGTTTACCTCCCCCAGATCACAGTCTTGATTCAGAAGGCAGCATTGGAAGACCCTGCCTGTACCTGATGTGCTGACCCCCTCGTCGTCAGAGGTGCCCTGAGGCCGGGCGAGGGCTGGGCTGGGCTGGCCTGCGAGGGCAGTGTGGGTCTGGGGCTCTCTGGATTGTAATAGTCAGAGCTGCAGATTCCCCAGGCGTGACAAAGACTCTCCTTGCCCAAACTCTAGTCAGGCTCCTTCTTCTTTACTGGGCCTGTGGATCGTGGCCATAAAGACTTGAACAAACACTAATAAAGCTTTCAACAGCTCAAGGCCACATCCTTAGGATGACCCATCCCCCCACTTAAAGTGTCTGCCTGAAAACACTCAAGGCAGCCAAAGTAATGTACTGATCGTTCCACCCAGCATCTGAAGATAGCACCCCGTTTCCCAGTCTTTGTGGGAGGGTAGGAGCTCCATTTTGATAAAGATCTGTTTTTTTGTTGTTGTTGTTCAGTCGCTCAGTCGCGTCTGACTCTTTGCGACCCCATGGACTTCAGACACAAGGTTTCCCTGTCCTTCACCACGGGCTTGCTGACACGCATAAAGGCACATCTGAGATTCACCTGGATCAGCCCCTCCCCCTTCTGTAATTTTCCATTTCCCTGAGAATACAGAGCTCCTCCCCCCGCCCCACCCCCACTCCCTCATACTTCATTTAAAACACTGCTGCATAAACCAAAGTGAGTCCAGTTCACACTGGACTCTTCCCTACTGCAGTGATACATGACTGATTAAAATCAGTCCTTACCACTTTAACTAGCAATCAGCTTTGTTCCTGTTTGATAACGGCTGCCTTTTGAAGTGTGTCTCTTATGAGAAAAGACCCTGGGGCCAAGGGAAATTTTATTCCACAAAGATGCACTGAGTTCTTCATGACCCAGATAATCATGATGGTGTGATCACTCACTAGAGCCAGACATCCTGGAATGCAAAGTCAAGTGGGCCTTACCAAGCATCACTACAAACAAAGCTAGTGGAGGTGGTGGAATTCCAGTTGAGCTATTTCAAATCCTAAAAGATGATGCTATGAAAGGGCTGCACTCAATATGCCAGCAAATTTGGAAAACTCAACAGTGGCCACAGGACTGGAAAACGTCAGTTTTCATTCCAATCCCAAAGAAAGACAATGCCAAAGAATGCTCAAATTACTGCACAATTGCACTCATCTCATACCCTAGCAAAGTAATGCTTAAAATTCTCCAAGCCAGGCTTCAACAGTGAACTATGAACTTCCAGATGTTTGAACTGGACTTAGAAAAGGCAGAGGAATCAGAGAGCAAATTGCCAACATCCACTGGATCATCGAAAAAGCAAGAGAGTTCCAGAAAAACATCTACTTCTGCTTTATTGACTATGCCAAAGCCTTTGATTGTGTGCATCACAACAAACTGTGGAAAATTCTTAAAGAGATGGGAATACCAGACCACCTTACCTGCCTCCTGAGAAATCTGTATGCAGGTCAAGAAGCAACAGTTAGAACTGGCCATGGAACAACAGACTGGTTCCAAACCGGGAAAGGAGTACGTCAAGGCTGCATATTGTCACCCTGCTTATTTAACTTATATGCAGAGCACATCATGCAAAATGCCAGGCTGGATGAAGCACAAGCTGGAATCAAGATTGCTGGGAGAAATATCAATAACATCAGATATGCAGATGACACCACCCTTATGGCAGAAAGTGAAGGAGAACTAAAGAGCCTCTTGACGAAAGTGAAAGAGGAGAGTGAAAAAGTAGGCTTAAAACTCAACATTCAGAAAACTAAGATCACAGCACCTGGTCCCATCACTTCATGGCAAATAGATGGGGAAACAGTGGAAACAGTGGCTGACTTTATTTTTTGGGCTCCAAAATCACTGCAGAGGGTGACTGGAGCCTTGAAATTAAAAGATGCTTGCTCCTTGGAAGAAAAGTTATGAGTATATTAAAAAGCAGAGGCATTACTTTGCCCACAAAGGTCCACCTAGTCAAAACTATGGTTTTTCCAGTAGTCATGTATGGATGTGAGAATTGGACTATAAAGAAAGCTGAGCGCTGAAGAATTGCTGCTTTTGAACTGTGGTATTGGAGAAGACTCTTGAGAGTCCCTTGGACTGCAAGGAGATCTAACCAGTCAATCCTAAAGGAAATCAGTCCTGAATATTCATTGGAAGGACTGATGCTGAAGCTGAAACTCCAATACTTTGGCCACCTGATGTGAAGAACTGACTCACTGGAAAAACCCCTGATGCTGGGAAAGATTGAAGGCGGGAGGAGAAGGGGATGACAGAGGATGAGATGGTTGGATGGCATCACCAACTCAGTGGACATGAGTTTGAGTAAGTTCCAGGAGTTGGTGATGGACAGGGCGGCCTGGCGTGCTGCAATCCATGGGGTCGCAAAGAGTCGGACACGACTGAGTAACTGAACTGAACTGCACTGAGTTCTGGGTCTTCCTCAGTGCCTAAAGCATAAAGGCCTAAAGACAGGTGCTGTTTGCTGAGTCCCACAGGAAGCAGCCAGACTCGGAGGAGGGGCTGGTGCCCCAGGATGTCTGGGAAGGCCACCTCCTTGGAACACCTTCCTCAACTGGGCCTGCATCCTGCATCATCTGCTGGAGGACTCCAAGTCCTCATAGCACCTAGGAGGCAGGCACCCTCAGAAGTGTTAGGGGTACATCAGCCCTCATCCTTGCTATCAGAGACCCCTCAACTGTGTCACCTGCTTCTGTCCACCTGCCACAAACCCAGCAATGCTATATCACCCTTTCCAGCAGCCCTGGGCCACATCCAAGGAAGACAAGACCCTGGCCCTTTGGTCCTATACGGCCTCTGTGTGCCTCTGCCCCACCCCCACAAAGAGTGCTGAGTGCTCCCCATCATCCCCACTGCCCTTTCTGGGGCTTCTCTGGCAGGCTGTTAATGGGCATGGGTTTAGGTAAGGCCCAGAAGTGGCAACTACGGACCTTCGGGGCCCTGCCCGTCTTTATCTGGCTGGATTTATTACTCAGGCTTCACAGGGTTGTCGCCTGCCTTCAAATATCTGCACCCCTAAGGGAAGGGAGAGGAAGTGGCTAAAGATGCTCTTTTAAAAAGAGTAAAAGAAAGAAAGAGACAAAAGAATTGTTCATAGACAAAGATGCTTTCTGAGCTCAGAAGCTGGCCCTATTTTACAGGGAGCTGGGGAGGGTCCCAACCACATACTAATCTGCTTGGGCCCCAAACCCTCCCCACCTCATAGGTTTCATACATCAAAGAGAATGGAATTATTTTAAGCAAACTCCATTTTGTTTATGGATGGGTCCACTCCTTCCAGGACTACTCCAGGCAGTGTTTCCTGTCCCCGAGGGTCCCCCTGGTCCCACTTTTCCAGCCAGAGGTCAGTCAGCACAGTCTGCTAGCACTGGGGCTCCATCAGAAAGTCCTCTCCAGTGATCGACCTGGGAGGGAAGGGGGCCTTCTCAGCACCAGCCCCTCAGATCCCTGCACGCTGGAAACCCCTGGGCCAGGGGCAAGATTCGTCTATAGGCTCCTCACGTGTGCCTGGTGGTTCTCAGGCAGGCTGGCGTACCCTGCGTACCCCACTGAGGGAGCAGTGGGCCTGTGGGTGATTTGTAACTGATAATGAAGCACTTACGTATGATGTTGACTTGACTCATGCCTGGAACAGATTCAGGGTCACCCCTGACCGTCATGCTCACTCTTGCTTTCTCGAGCAGAATGAACTCTTTGCCGTGGCCTGTGAGGTTTTGAATAAACTTCCGGCCTCGCATCTCTTGTCCTTGTCTCCTTTCTCACTCACTCATCCCTCTGGCCTTTGGCTGGTTCCTGGGATAGGCCAAGCTCTTTCCTGCATCGGGGCTGCTCCTTCTGCCAGGACGCCCCTCCCCACTTTTGTCTTGCTATAGCTCGAGCTTCGGGGCCCAGCTTAAACATTAACCTCTTTCTGTACTGATGTGGAGGGGACTTCAGAGAGCCTTGAGGAGTTGGGGAGCTGGTGATATTCTGTACTTGATCTACACGAAGGTGACAAGGTGTGCGAATACATGAAAATTCACTGAGCTGTCCATTTAAGATTTATAGACATTATGTGTATGCTAAGTTGCTTCAGTCATGTCCGACTCTTTGTAACCCCATGGACTGTAGTCCGCCAGGCTCCTCTGCCCATGGGATTCTCCAGGCAAGAATACTGGAGTGGGTTGCCATACTCTCCTTCAGGGGATCTTCCTGACCTAGGGATCGAACCTGGGTCCCCTGCTTTGCAGGCAGATGCTTTACCACCTGAGCCACCAGGGAAGCCCAGATTTTATGTAAATAAACCCCAAAAGACAATATCTAAAAAAAACAACTTCACCCACTTCCCTGTCTCCTGTTCTTCTATGACTCTCCACTGCAGCACGTGCCTTTCCATCCTGGTACAATAATTACACTATTTGTTGTTTTGTTTGTAAATTGTTTCTCCCATTAGAATGTAAGCCCTATGAGGAGAGAACCTTTCGCTGTCTTGTTCACTGAGGTACCTTCTGGAGTGTAGCGCAGTGCCCTTCACATCGTGCCTATTAAGAAAATTAGCAAATGGATAGATGGAAGGATGAATAAAAACGCTTGGATTTAATGATGGAGGAAAAAGGGGTGGAGGAAGTTGGCCTGAGGTTAGATGCTCCCAACTTCCAGCCCCCAACAGTTTAGGGGTCTTGTGCTGGAAGCCCAAGTCTAGGAGCTGCTGGGAGACCCAGCACTGGCCCGACTACCCCTCACTGGGGCTGTCCTGGTCAGCGTAGATGAGGAAGCCCGTGAAGAGGCTGTCGGTCCAGTATGGGTCGTAGAAGAGCCCATTCTGCTCAGAGTAGAAGATCTGCAGCCAGACCTCGTCCCCCTGCCTGAGCGCCAGGATGGTGGAGCCCGAGGCCACGTCGTGGTTGCCCGTGTTGGCGTCGAAGGTCCGGATGCGATACTGGCCATTGTGCACCAGGCCGATGGCCAGGTGCTTGTTGGCCAGCGTGATGTCGTAGGTGAAGTAGTAGATGCCCGGCACGCCGCAGACGAACTTGCCACTGGAAGCGTTGTAGTGTCCGCCCTCATTCATTAATATCTTGTCGAATTTGATGGGCAGCCGCTCCCGTGGGTAGCTCTTGGTCACTGCCACGGAGAAGGCTGACTTGGCGTGGCTGCTGCCGCAGCTGCAGGGCCCCGGGAGGCCTGGCTCCCCCTTCTTGCCCTTGGGCCCCTTCTTGCCGGGTGTCCCGTGCTTGCCTGGGGCACCGCTGACCCCTTTGGGGCCACGTGGGCCGGCCCACCCAATGGTCCCGGCTTTGCCCTTTGGGCCTGGCTTCCCCCGATTACCTGTCCGGCCAGGTGAACCTGGAAAACAGAAAAGCTGGTGTTATGGAGGGGACAGCAGAGAACTAGGCAGAGGGCTGGCTTTGGCTTTCCATCCTTGGAACACAAGGCTTTGGGTAAAGGAAAGAACACAGTCTGTGCAGTCACACAGAAATGGATGCAAATCATGATGGTAATACCAGGGGCATTTCTCCCATCTTATCTGGAAAAATGGGAATGGTAATATGCACCTTCCAGAATGATGTGGATTGGGGTAAAGATAACTTGTCACAATTCATGCCCTTCCCTGTCCTGCCTTTGAAGGAAGAGTCTGGTTTGTCTGCCAGTTCAGCCCTTCCTCAGCTGTGCTAATAATGGGTTGAGACAAGAATTATAAGAAGCCTCTTGACTTCAAAGCATTGACCTTAGTGAAATCCTTGACCAGTGCCCAAGATCCCTGCCCATGTGGGCAAGGGTTTTTACAGCAGCATTGCTTACAATAACAAAAACTAGGAACAATTAAATGCTTATCCAAAGGGAGATGATGAGAAAAATTATGGTCCATCCCTTATATGCAATTCTCTACAGGAGTTTTAAAGAAAATGACACAGATTTACACGTACCATATGAAAACTTCTCTAAAATATACTGTTAAGTGGAAAAAGAGGGTGGCAGAAACTCTTTTTTGTTCAAAGGAAACCACAGTGCCCATTACTTTGCACATTTGAGTGCCTGGCACCTAGTAACCATTCATTAGATGTATATTCTTGGTGTATCCTGCAGAACATTTCCATGGTAATGTGTGCTTGCAGAACACCTCTGGGTTTTTAATTCCCATATTCTAATAATGTGCATTTCTCTCAACACAGTATTTTTGGCTGATGATTGTATAAAAATATTTGTATTTATGTCCCCCAAACTCAATACAACATTTTACATTTTAAACAAAATGTATGAGTAACTGGCGTCATATCCAAACACAATGGTTAATTGAAACAGTTGGCAGGCTGGCAGAGCTGGGGGAGGGGCAGATGTTTTGGAAAGCATGTTTATGCTTAGTCGTGTCCGACTCTTTGCCACCCTTTGGACTATAGCCTGCCAGGCTCCTCTGTCCATTGGGGATTCTCCAGGAAAGAATACTAGGGTGGGTTCCCAGAACCTCCTCTAGGGGATCTTCCCGATCCAGAGGTTGAATCTGGGTCTCCTGTGTCTCCTGCATTGCCAGTGTATTTTTACCTGCTGAGCCATCAGGGAAACATGCTGGATGTCAACTAAGGAGCCTGCTGCTGGAGGTTGCCAGGTGTAAGCAGTGTCTTAGCATCACTGCATACAAAGCTAGGGTCCGTTAACCACCCTATGAACTGGGTGGTCAGCAAGTAATGCTGCAGATATTTTACATCCTAACAAGGTGCTTTGCTTCTCATATGTATATATGCAGGGTTTTTTTGTGTGTGTGATTTGGAGTTTTGGGTTAATGTGTAATGCATTTAAATTTTTCCTATTTTAAATAATTGGGAAATAAATTCCCAAATAGCATTTTCTCACTGAACATCTAGTTTTCAGGAACAGATTGCTTATGCTAAGTACTTGGTAATGTTTGGTATTAGAATACATATATGTAAATACACAGAAAGAGACCAGGAAAGATATTCATTTAACCAGTTAATAGTGATTACCTTTGGAGGATAACAGGAGGATGCTGAGGTGGAGTGTACAGTTTCCAGTTTGTCTGTTGTCTGCCTGGCACCCCTTCCTTTGGAAAACTGCTGTTCACTAATTAATGTGTTCCTAGTGAGGCTGTCAATCACAGAGATCAACTGCTCTCACCAAACACACAACGCACACTCACACCCAGGGGTGGGCACTTGACCCAGTCCTGGCAAATGGTGGTACCTCACCTCTATGGTCAAAGCGATTGGTTCAGAATGAATATGTGATCAAGAAGAATCAGTCATCCTGAGAATTGTTCTATGGATCAAGCCAGGAGGTAGGTTTGAGCCCACCAGTGGGCATTTCATAAATTCCAACCTTTGTGAGAACCAAGCCAATATACAGAGAAGCAAAGCCTTGATAATATTTGAGCTCCTGGATGCAGCTATTCCTGAAGCTCGGCTCTTGGGCTTTCTAGTTGTATGAGCCAGTAAATTCCATTTGGGGCTATAAATTGGGTTTCTTTTAAAATTTTTATTTATTTATTTAAATTGGGTTTCTGTCTCCTGCAACCTAGAGAGTTCTGAGTACTATTTCAGGAGACTTGCTAAAAGCCACTGAGCAAATCAACAGTGCAGCTGGGGCAGGAACAGAAAATTTGAGGCTCACTGTTCCTTTCCAGAGAATACACCATATTTTTTTAAAATTAAAAAAAATTTTTTTTTGGCTGCGCTGTACAATGTATGGGATCTTAGTTCCCCAACCAGGGATTGAACTCGTGCCCCCTAAAGTGGAATGTCCTAAACACTGGACTGCCGGATAATTCCTACTGTTTTTTAAAGAGACATTAGTTTGGTTTAGAAGGAAATAAGATTCATATATATTAGTTTTCATAACTGTGCAAACCCCTTTTGAGTCAGATGTTATCAACAGGTGGGAACAGGAGGGACAAGCACTGGGCTTCTTACCTTCCTCTCCACTCTCTCCTCGGTCTCCGTCCTGGCCATCCTGGCCATCTCTGCCTGGAAAGCCCATTCTTCCCACCATTCCTGAGGGCCCTGGGGCTCCTGGGGGGCCGGGTGGACCCTGGGGGCCAGGCAGGCTGCAGATGAGTTGAGGGGAGCCCTTCTGGAAGTCTCTGCGGGCGAAGGCACCCAGCAGCGGGTCAGCCGCACAAGGAAGGGCCCAGGCCAGGAGCACCCAGGGGATCATGGTGGTCACCTGTGGGAGGTAACAGAGCTGTGAGTAGGTGAGTCTGACCACGGAGCTAACGGGAGGTCAGTCGTCCAGAGGGGGAGAGGACCCCTGGGAGAGATACGGTTATACTTCTGCTCCTCCCTCTCTCACATCACACGCAAGTGGCTGGACAGTGTTCTCACACCTGGACATCTCTGGATGAGCCGAGTCATGGACTCAGAATACACTTTGGAGGGGTCCTGGATCAGGGAGGCCCTCATCCTCACATCCTCGTGCTCTAGAGTGGCAGGACTGAGCCCAGTGACCACCGATGGGGAGGAGCTGTGGATGGAGAGAATCGATCCATGGTTTCATTCAAATATGTGGCCTGAATGGAAAGTTACAAGGGCAGAGATACTTCGGACTGCTGGTGGTGATTTGTAACCATGCTAGAGGTTTCGGGGCAGCACATTAGTGGGTGAGAAGTGAGGCATCAATTCTGAGAGTCGGTGACCCAAGCCTGAGCAGCACTGGCAGGCGATGGACACAACTCTTCTGCCCAGGGCTTCCTGTGTACCAGGCCTGGGCCAAGAGCTTTCCACACGTTACTTAATCTCACAGCATCCTAACCGAATAGATATGAGGAGGAAAGGGAGCTCAGAGAAGTTCAGTTCAGTTCGGTCGCTCAGTCGTGTCCGACTCTTTGCGACCCCATGAATTGCAGCACGCCAGGCCTCTCTGTCCATCACCAACTCCCGGAGTCTACCCAAACCCATGTCCATTGAGTCGGTGATGCCATCCAACCGTCTCATCCTCTGTCATCCCCTTCTCCTCCTGCCTCCAATCCTACCCAGCATTAGGGTCTTTTCCAATGAGTCAACTCTTCGCATGAGGTGGCCAAAGTATTGGAGTTTCAGCTTCAACATCAGTCCTTCCAATGAACACCCAGGATTGATCTCTTTTAGGATGGATTGATTGGATCTCCTTGCAGTCCAAGTTCACAAGGTGACTAAAGCAGGCAATTAGCGTGGCAGGGCTGGGATTTGAATGAGGCCATGAAGATCCAGAGCTCGTGTGCTTTGCTCCAGGTTACACTGGTTTTTTGTTTTTTCATTTAAATAATAATAAAAATGACATACTCACATTGTTATAAAGTGAAATAATAACACAAAGCTTATAATGAAAAACCATGCGTGATCTTCAACTCCACCCATCTCCCACATCAACCCTCTCCCCTCCCCCAAACTCTTAGCTATTTCTTCTGGAATTTATTGACACTAAAAGATAATATGCTTACGTAGCTTCTTTTTATCCATTTTAAAGTTGTTTGTTGTTTTCTTTTTTTTTTTTTGACTGTGCTGTACAGCATGCAGGATTCTAGTTCCCTCACCAGGGATTGAACCTGTGCCCCTTGCAGTGAAAGCTCAGAGTCCCAATCACTGAACCACCAGGCAGGTCCCATCAATTTCAGACATTGCCTTTTGAATTCCTATTATGACAGATGAGGATTCAGCCCACTTGCATCACTCAAGGACCCTGTTTTCTCCCTCATGCTATTTAAACATAATTTTTGACTAAACCAAAATTGACTCTTTGAAGTATTATAAGTATTATTTACTGCTAAGTTAAGCACTATACTATAATTATACTTCCTTTGTTACATACACTTTTCTTACTGGAGATATTAATAATTTTATTTGCTTAGTTTTCTATATCACTAATTTGTACATTATCAAATTTATCAGATAATTAACCTCTCCCATTTATTTTCCCGAAGACATAAGTCCCAGAGCCCTCCCTCCTCCTGTTCCAACTGTGTACACACTTCACAGCCCAGGATTTTCCTTTATAACCATCATGGTGATTCTCTTTGCCTCCCTCCTGTGTTTTATCTCCTGCTTTACAAATCCATGCCTTCCTTTTATTTTATTTTTTTTCACTGTCTCATTTTGGTGGCATATATCCTACAAGAGCTTCCTGGATAAGAAGTGTGCGATGTAATTTCTGGGTATACTTTGCAAGTCTCAAAAAGTCTTCATTTCACGCCATGTTCTCAAGGCTGGGGCAGTGGTGACATGATCACACCAGAGACCAGAGTGTTACCTGACCAGAGATTATCTACCCCAGCCCCTCTCCGGGAAGATGCCAAAGCAAAGGCCGAGAGCAGCAATAAGCCACTTGTTCAAGATCTCTCAACAAACTGACTCAGTCACTTTGCAACCAATAGCCTCTCTCCTAGGAATGAAACCAGGAGGGAGAATATTCTAAGCAAAACTTTCTGCCTCTAGGATGGGCTCTGAAGTGGTAACTGGCTTTGTGAATTTAGGCAAGCCCTTTTCCCTCTCTGGCCTCAGTTTCTACGCCCTGAAACGTAAGGGACTAGAGGACTTCCCTGGTGGTCCTGTGGTTAAGAGTTCGCCTGCCAAAGCAGGGGACATGGGTTCAATCCTTGGTCTAGGAAGACTCTACATGCCATAGGGTAACTAAGCCCGTGGGCCACAACTACTGAAGCTGGACACCCTAGATCCCATGTTCGAAAACATGATAAGCCAGAAAATGCGAAGCCTGTGTACCAAGGAGGTGACCTTCCCAGACACCCTGGGGGATCAGCAGCCAGAAGAGTCTGGCTGCTTCCCTGTGTCACCCGGCAACCACCGTCTATCTTTAGGCCTTCATGCTTTAGGCACTGAGGAAGACCCAGAGCTCAGTGCATCTCTCTGCAGTAAAATTGTCCTGGGCCCCAGGGTCTTTTCTCAAAAGGGACACACTTCAAAAGGCACAACTAGTGAAAGTCCACACTCAGCAATGAAGACTCTGCACAGCCAAATATAAAAATAAAAATTTTTAAAAATCTACAAGAAATAAGGGGTTGGTTTCCACGTTCGAGTGTGCATCAGACTCAACTGGAGGGCTTGTCTAAACCCAGATTTCTGGGCCCAACCCCCAGAGTTTGCAGTTCAGTAGGTCTGCCTTGGGGCTGGAGGATTTGAGGTATTTTGAGGAATGCTGAAGCTGGTGGTCCAGGGACCCATTTGACTGCAACTTGGGCTTCCCAGGTGGCACTAGTGGTAAATAACCCACCTGCCAAGGCAGGAGAAACCAGAGACGCAGGTTTGATCCCTGGTCAGGACAATTCCCTGGAGGAAGGCATGGCAACGCACTCCAGTATTCCTCCCTGGAGAATCCCTTGGACAGAGGAGTCTGACAGGCTAGAGTCCATGGAGGGGGTCACAAGAGTTGGACACAACTGAAGGAACTTAGCACACACACAGACTAGATGATTTCTAAGGCCCCTTCACCTCTGATGCCAACTGAGACTCTTAGACTCCACTTCGCCCTCTCTCAAAGCCTTTGACTGTGTGGATCACAATAAACTGTGGAAAATTCTGAAAGAGATGGGAATACCAGACCATCTGACCTGTCTCTTGAGAAACCTGTATGCAGGTCAGGAAGCAACAGTTAGAACTGGACATGGAAGAAAAGACTGGTTCCAAATAGGAAAAGGAGTACGTCAAGGCTGTATATTGTCACCCTGCTTATTTAATTTATATGCAGAGAACATCATGAGAAACGCTGGGCTGGAAGAAACACAAGCTGGAATCAAGATTGCCGGGAGAAATATCAATAACCTCAGATATGCAGATGAAACCACCCTTATGGCAGAAAGTGAAGAAGAACTAAAGAGCCTCTTGATGAAAGTGAAAGAGGAGAGTGAAAAAGTTGGCTTAAAGCTCAACGTTCAGAAAACTAAGATCATGGCATCTGGTCCCATCACTTCATGGGAAACAGCTGGGGAAAGAGTGGAAACAGTGTCAGACTTTATTTTGGGGGGCTCCAAAATCACTGCTGATGGTGATTGCAGCCATGAAATTAAAAGATGCTTACTCCTTGGAAGGAAGGTTATGGCCAACCTAGATAGCATATTTAAAAGCAGAGACATTACTTTGCCAACAAAAGTCCATCTAGTCAAGGCTATGGTTTTTCCAGTGGTCATGTATGGATGTGAGAGTTGGACGGTGAAGAAAGCTGAGCGCCAAAGAATTGATGCTTTTGAACTGTGGTGTTGGAGAAGACTCTTGAGAGTCCCTTGGACTGCAAGGAGATCCAATCAATCCATCCTAAAGGAGATCAGTCCTGGGTGTTCATTGGAAGGACTGATGTTGAAGCTGAAACTCCAATACTTTGGCCACCTCATGCGAAGAGTTAACTCATTGGAAAAGACCCTAATACTGGGAAGGATTGGGGGCAGGAGGAGAAGGGGACAACAGAGGATGAGATGGTTGGATGGCATCACTGACTCGATGGACATGGGTTTGGGTAAACTCCGGGAGTTGGTGATGGACAAGGAGGCCTGGCGTGCTGCAATTCATGGGGTCGCAAAGAGTCGGACACGACTGAGAGACTGAACTGAACTGAACTGAACTGAACTGAACAGATGCAAGGTCTTGCTGGCTTCTCTGTTCCCACATAACCTTCGACCACTTCATCAGAGCCTTCAAGCATGAGAGGGCTTCCTGCAGCCGCAGGGCTGGCAGTAAAGCTGAAACACTGCTCAGGTCTCACCCTCAAGGCTCACACTTCCCTCCTGGGCCCTCAGTCTCCCTTCACATCCTTCTTTGCCTGGGGCCTGGGAGCCTGTCCAGACCTCTGTGCTGGCTCTGGAAACAGGCTGACTCTGCCCCTCCTCCTTGCCCCTCCAAATCTTTAACCCTGGGAACACATGAGGAGGAGAGAAGACCAGGCCTCCCCTGCCAGGAAGAGGAGTGGAGATGGTGCTGGGACTCAGGGAGCTGGTCTAGTTCCACCTCCGTGGCTCACCAAGTTGGTGACTTTGCACCAGTCACTTTCCTTCTCTGGACCTCAGAGAAGAAATGTCACAGTAGCGTCCCTGGCCAGGGAGAGATGATTTAGTACCAGACACTGCCTTAAATAACATGTAGTAACAAAGTTATTATCTTTTCAATTTCCATAATCCTAATTAAGAAAAAAGTTTCAGTTTGCTGACCGTATATCTTTCATGTCGCCATTCCTCTTCCTAATATCCCTTTCCAATAAAGAGCACTGTCATCTGTGGCAGTGCACACCCATTCTTACAAAATTTTGTGCAATTTGGAAACCTTGGAAACCCCCAGACAGGACTACGGTGCCAGACACCCTGGGACAGAGCATCTGCTGGGGTGCAAGAAAGGCCTGTGGTCTGATGTGAGGAAAGGGACTCGACAAGGGCGCAAGTTAGCTCTGAGGATCTAGTCCTTTGGAGAGGATGCAAAGAAAGACTTAGTGGGTGATAGAAAGAGTGTGTTAAAAATCCATATTTTCATCTGGGCACCAGGACATATGAGAGGACATATTGCATGCTCAATCAAGGGGTCAGGCCAAAGTGAAGAACTAACAAAGGAGGAGCTTTTTTTGTTGTTTTGTTTTTAAAATTCTTCTTCTTTCTTTTTATTTATTTACTTATTTTTGGCTGCACTGGGTCTTCATTGCTATGTACAGGCTTTCTGCAGTTACAGCAAGCAGGGACTACTCTCTAGTTGCAGTTCACAGGCTTCTCATTGTGATGGTTTCTCTTGTTGCAGAGCAGGCTCAGGAGTTGTGGCTCTAGAGTTCGTGCTCAGTAGCTGTGGTGCAAGAGCTTAGCTGCCCCATGGTATGGGGGATATTCTTGGACCAGGGATCAAACCCATGACCCCTGCATTAACAAGCAGATTCTTAACCACTGAACTGCCAGGGAAATCCAAAGAAACAGTTTTAAGAGCTCATTCCATGACTCTGGGCACTCTTGGATTTTAAAAGGCAAGCTTTGGGAATTCCCTGGTGGTCTAGTGGCTAAGATACTGTTCTCTAATACAGGGGGCCCAGGTTGGATCTCTGGTCAGGGAACTAGATTACACATGCTGCAGCTAAGAGTTCACATACTGCAACTAAAGATCCCGCATGCCACAACAAAGACCTGGCACAACCAAATAAATACATATTAAAAAAAAATATCACCCATGAGGCTGGGAGGGGAAGAGCTGTGGACATGCATCTGATGACTGCATGCCAAGTTGGTGGCTGGGAGAGCAGCTGCCTGCTGCATGGAAGGAGGAAGAGAGCTCTCTGGGGCACAGGGAGGGAGCAGACTGCCTTCTCACCCTCCCCGATACATGGAAGGTACCAGACAGACATTCTGCAGTAGGAGCCAGCCTGGGCCAGAGGGATCAGGACAGGAAGTGAGGGGCCCAGCAGGGATAATCACGCAGGGTTATCTGAAAATAAGAAGCCTGGAATTGCCTGCAAAATGAAAGTGTAATGGGCTGCTTCACAGTTGTTACAGTCAGAGTGCTTAACTTGGGAACGCCCAAGGACCCCCACAGAAGGTACCCCCAAGAAAGAGACATCATCCGTGTCTGCCAGGTCCAGGGGAGCTTAGCCCTATCTCAGCCATGAAACAGGAACCACCCCCCACCCCCCACCCTGCCATCTGTCCCGTTAGTGCTTCTTCTGCTCCTTCCTTCAACCTGGAAAGAGGTGAGCTAAGGTGGTCCCAGCCAGCATCACAGCTGCACTGCGGGGACAGGAGGAAGCCTCACCTTTGATGATTGAAGAGCAGATTACCTGGGAGTAGACTGCCAGGCAGAAGGGGGAGCACCTTTGAACAGGAAAAGTTAAAATTTTACCTCCTTCTCCTTCTGCCTCTGTAACTCAGCTTGCTCCTTGCAAAGGCTAGATCATGTAGGTCTCAGAAAGTGGGACTCACAATACTAGGAACTGGAGCTTACCTCACTCACCCTTGTCCTGTTCTTTGCAATCGCCCGGCCCCTGCAAACCCACAAACCTGCTTAATCATTCCTGTCCATGTATAAAAACTCTGCAATCCCTTTGTTCGGGGCTCAGAGCTTGGAATGTTAACTCCTCTGGGCCCGCCGGCATAATAAACCTGAGTTCTCCAACTCTCCAAGTGTGGTGCTTGGTTTCTCGAGTACTGGTTTCTGCAACACCTTCACTGGCTAAATTATAAAGGGGCATGCATGCTAAGTTGCTTCAGTTGTGTCTGACTCTTCGATCCTATGGACTGGAGCCCTTCGGGCTCCTCTGACCACGGGATTCTCCAGGCAAGAATACTCGAGTGGGCTGCCATGCTCTCCTCCAAGGGATCTTCCCAACCCCAGGATCAAACTCATGTCTCCTGGATTGCCAGGTGGGTTCTTACCACTAGCGCCACCTGGGAAGCCCTATAAAGGAGCTTTATAGTATCCAAGAATACTGGAGTGGGTTGCCATTTCCTTCTTCAGGGGATCTCCCTGACCCAGGGATTAAACCTGGGTCTCCTACATTGCAGGCAGATTCCTTACCATCTGAACTATAGGGAAATCCCTATAAAGGAGCAGAGGGAGGCAAAAATTAAGCAGAAGTTTAATTAAGCTGCTGTCTTCTGGTGCCTCCTGTGCTCAACATGGGCTATGTAGTCAGTGGTAGAGATGGGAGGCAGACTTAGGAAACGTGGTGGAAGCTTACATGTTTGATGTACTTTTGGAAAACTGTGTCCTAGATTCCCCAGGTTCCAGGAATCTCCATCTCCTTCCCTGTCTGCTTGACAGGAGTCTTGCAAAACTAGTCTTAGTGTTACTTGTGAGCTGGGACACATCTGGGACCCCAGAAGAGAAATCCACTTCTCAAAGCAGATTTGAAATAATTTGGAAAGCTACAACCTGCAAATATTTTGGATGAGGGAAGGAGGAAGGAAGGAAGGAAGCAGGTGGGAGCAAGTCTTCCAGGCAGATGAGAGTCTGCAAGACAGGCAGGAAAGAGAGAAGGCAAGAGGAGAGAAAGGTGGAAGGGGAACCTTGTGCTTCAGGTTGGCTCCCCTCTTGCTTCTCATCTCTACTCCGGACACACAAGCCCAGCAAGAGGGAGCAGGGTCCGCTCTCCAGCCTCTGTGGACAACAGGGGATCTGGCTCAGTGAAGCTGGCCCAGGGCAGGCCCCAGGGGCTGGGTGGAGGCATGGGGTTCTGGAACTTGAAGGGAGGAAGGGATTTCTCTGAGCTGGAGCCTAAAGGTTCCTGCAGCTCCAGCCAGCAACTGTTTTGGAAATAGAGGGGGGGAGACTAGATTCTGACTCCAAACCCAGAGGGAGGGAAAGGAGAGTTTCCTTCCCTCTGGGGCACCTCCAAAACAACCAGCTCCACACAGCCCTGCTCGCAGCCTACTCTCCACACCAGAGTGGTGAAAAAACTAGGGGTGAGTGGGTGGAGAATGGACAAGTGCCCAGGTATCCAGACAAGTGAACCCTTGCTGAGTTTTAAAAATAAATTTAGGTGCTCGCTTTGGCAGCAAATATACTAAAATTGGAACTATAGAGAGAAGATTAGCATGGCCCCTGCACAAGGATGACATGCAAATCTGTGAAGCGTTCCCTATTTTTAAAAATAGATAGCCAGTGGGAATTTATTGTATGACACAGTGAGCTCAAACCAGTGCTCTGTGACAAGCTAGAGGGGAGGGATGGGGTGGGAGGTGGGAGGGAGGTTCAGGAGGGAGGGGACATATGTATACCTATGGCTAATTCATGTTGATGTATGGCAGAAACTAACACAACATTGTAAAGCAATTATCCTCCAATTAAAAATAAATATATTTTCAAAATTTAGAATTACAAACTTGAGGAGAGCCCCAAGGGACCATCCAATCCAACCTGATTGATTACAGAGGGGGAAACCGAGACAGAGGCAAACTGACTTAACTGGACACCTAAAAAGTTCCTGGCACTGTGCAAAGCTTTTTACTGGAATTATTTTATTTGAAGTTTACAATAAACCCTACAAGGCAGTAAACTTACTGTCTCATTTTTCATTGGAAGAAACAGAGGCTCTGAGAAGTGAAATGATTTACCCCAAATCACACAATTTGAGTTCTGGGGAAAATATTTGAACCCAAGCCTGACGGGCTATGGAGACAACGTGAAATGTACTACACCTTGTTTGCTTCTCTGCTATTTTTTTTCCCCCTAATTTATAGAAGAGGAAACTGAACTCAGAGAGGCTAATTTGCTCGTGTTTATACAACTAGTTCGTGGCAGAAGTTATACTTGAATTTGGGTTTGGCTGACCCTAATGCCCAAATGCTTTCCATTATGTCAGCATTTCTTAGATTTTTCTTCCTAAATATCCCAAATCATAGCAGAGACCTTAAAGCGTAGGCCAAAGCCATGCATAGCAATAGAGAAATTTCTTTGATATCTTTTTATACACACAGACACACATGCCAAACATACACACATATATAAAATACATGATTTGGAAAATGTAAAAGTTATGCTTTTTCTCCCTCAGGATATTTGAGATTGACATTTGAGGGAAACTCCTGTCCTCTGAGAGGCCCATACGTGGCTTAGCCAAGGTGATTAGGAGAAGTCTCCTGAGCCCTGACATCCCACCATTGGGATGCCCCTTTGGAATGTCAATGGGGTGTTCCGAGGGGCTGAACCAAAAGATGAGGGTACATAAAGCACCTCTCCCCAAGCACCATCAGCTCATTCCTTGCTTAGACCTGGCAAGTGACTCCGCCCAGGTCTCTTGCTCCCCTGATGGCCATTCGCCTGCCCAAGTCAGAGGGATCATTTACAAATGTAACTCAGCCACATCACTTTCTGGACAGTCTTACTCCAGCGGCTGCTGGCTGCAAAGAGCAAATATTGGAACCCCTGATGTTGACCTAAAGGAAATGGCCCCCTGCCTCCATCCTAACCCAGGCTAGTCCCCTCTCTTCCTGCACTCCCCTTCCCTTCAGTCCAAGCTCTAACCCACCCCTCGGTCTGCAACCTCCGTTCCACCACCTTCTTTTTCACCTCACAGAGCACGGGGCTCTACACCTCCTCTGAGGAGAAGGTTTGCAGCATATTTTACACATGGCAGGTACTCCATAAATATCTATTCAATTGATAAGGAAAAAAAGTATTAGTCCTTCCTTATCTTTTATTTACTTATTTATTTGGCCACACTGGGTCCTAGTTGCAGCATGCAGGATATAGTTCCCTGACCAGGGATTGAATCCAGGGCCCCTGCATTTGGAGTGTGGAGCCTTAGCTACTGGACCACCAGGGAAGTCCTCTTCCTCATCTTTTAAAAAAAACTCTCTTAGTTCCTGGTGTGAGTTGAACAGGGAAGGCTGCATGGTAGTTTTCCTGCCGAAGGGAAAACAATATTAGTTGGTTCAACCCCTAAAATGATATCATGAGGTGCTAAACTTGGATGAAGTTCTTCAGTCTGGTTTCAAATGGCTCAGTCCCTGGGTTCCTCATCTCTGTTAAGTAGCTAATGAATCATAAAGCCATGTGTTCTAGGAAAACAGTAGGAGCTAAAGAGCCTCGGCCTGAGGTCTACTGTCAGGACCTTCTCCCTGCTCTTGTTCATGGTCCTCTGGACACAAATCCCTACTTCATTCCCAAGGGTCCTCTATTCACAAAGTGACGTGAGAAGGGCCAGCAGCGGGGACATGGGTCTCTCACTGCCTCTACCTGTATGTGGCTGCCAGTGTAAACTCCAGAGACACTTGTCTGGGCCTTGAGGCTGCTGAATCTGAGTTTTGCACGATCTTCCTTGGAGACTGGAAGATATAAATTGTGCTCAATTAAATTTGACCTGTTAGTTATCAGGTTGTGACACACTGACAGACAGTGGTGGTGTTTCACTCAGTGCTAGCAGCTGTAGGAAACACAGTCACTTAGTTTCCTCAACTACAATGGGAATAACAGTATACTCAACTCAAAGAGTTTGTGCAGGAATAATAGCTAATGTATTCAAAGCTTCTAGCCCCAAGTGTGTCACAGTAAAAGTTCAGCAGCTGAAGAGAACTCTGAACTCTGCCTAACTGCCTTCCCTCAGAAACCTTCAGATAGCTGCCTGCCTCATGCGTCACATCTCAGGGCTAATGCCTCCTCAGAGAGGTCCACCCCTGCCTGTTTGCTCAGACCACCCTGGTCTTCCTTCCAAAGCACTTGGCCCAAGTTGTGATTATATATTTTTTGTTTCTTGGCTCATTAACCTTCTGCTGTCTTCCCCTTAGAGTGGAAGGTCCAGGAATACAGAGGCCCTGCCTATCTTGCTCTCTGTTATGTCACCAGTGCCTAGAGCTCAGCTCAGCTGTTCAATAGCCTTGAATGAAACGGTCACTCGTATGTAATAAAAGAGCAACAGGAGCAAAAGGATGACAAAGCCACACTTGGCTACTGAGGGAAACCCAAGGATACCACTGGTCTTGGACTCAGAAGAGGTGGGTCCCGGTCCTAGTTTTGTAACTCTGGCCATGTGGCTTTGGAAAAGTCATTTCCTCTTAGCTGGGCCTCCACTTCCTCACCTCTAAGATGGAGATCATAACCCTCACCCTGGCTGCCTTACAGGGTTCTTCTGAGAATCTAATAAGGTAACCAAAGTTGAAAGCAAAACAGTTTACAAAAGTTAGAGCCTTGTTTAAAACAGTAACAGCAGCACCGTCCTGGCCTCCCAGCAGAAGCCCCTGGAAGGCTTCAGTGGGAGGACACCTGACTCTGGCCCAGCCGGGCAATTCTCCCTGTGTTTGCAGTTGAAAGAAAAGGGCTGGTGGTGGGAATGGGGTGGGGCTTGCTCGCTGAAAATTCACTTTGATGGGAGTGAAAATTCCACGATGAAAAACATCCCATGTCCTCCCTGAATTCCAGGAAGCAAATTGGAAACAGCTTCTCTGAGAAGCTGCGAGAGGCCCGATGGGAAGAGAGAGGGTCTGGCTGCCGATCCTCCCACAGGGCTCACGGAGCCAGTCCCCCTTTTCCTGGTATCTGGAGACGGATGCCCTTGTGGAAACGCTGCAGCACCGAGTCTAAACACAAAGGATTAAAAGTCATGGGGCCCACTTGCCAGGAGACTTCCGAAAACATCTGATCTACTTTCTCCTTCTTCCACCCTCTGCCCCTGTTTCTGGCTCAGCCTAGAAAATAAAAAAAAAAGTCCACCGCCAAAGCGTTACCTAACGAGGCTTAGGAGCCAGATATCGCGAGATTTGCCTCAGCTGGAAACGCTCGCTGCACACCGGAAGTCAGCTTGGCGGCCACCAAGTTCTAGTCTCTGACAGATAGGGCAGATCTCTTCTTACACACCAACGCGCGTGACATGTGGTGGGCGTGCAGCCCGCTCTCTGGGCCCGAGGCTGCTTCACATGGGACCTCAGCTGCGGTCGGAGTCAGACTCTCAGGCGGCTGAAGCCAAAGCCGTCTTGTTTCAGTGCTACCCACAGCTTTCTCTGCCCTGGAGACCAAAGACCGTAGTGAGAGAAGCAGGCAGCTGATGTATAGGGTGTGAGGACGGGCGAGGAGGCCCGAACGTGTTCAGAGCCCTGTGTTCAGCTTCTACTGAGTTCTGCCCTCCAAGTGGCCTTCCAAAGTGCTGCCCAATAGGAGGAGGAGGATATGAGTCACATGTGTCTTTTTAATTGGTTTCACCGCCACGTGAGAAAGGTAAAAAGAAGCAGATGAATTTAATTTTCATGCTATTTTAGCCCAATATATTTCAAATACCATCATTTCAACATGTAGTCAGTGTAAGGTTGTTGAGGCATTTTACATTCTTTAATTACCACTAAGTCTTTGAAGCCCAGTGTGTATTTCACACTTGCAGCACTGGCCATTAGCTGTGGGTCTTTCTACAGGTTACTTACGTTCCCTCCCTCATCCTCATCCCCCCTCCAAAATGGGGATGATAATAATGATCATAACTACCTTAGAAAGTTTCTATAAGGATTTAATTTTCCTAGAGTAAGGCCTGTTATAGGGGAAGAGATATAAAAGCATTGCCTATTCTGTCCTTCTGAAAAGCAAACAAGGTGATGGATTTTTTCTTTGATGATAGAGTTGAAAGGAAACATGATACAAAAATTCAGACCTTGTTTAAAATTGTCACCAACAGACACTGAATCAACGAAAAATTACCCTCACCTCCTCCATGAGTCCTGTGGCATTTCACCTGGAGCCTCCGTGCTCTCCTAATAAATTCTCCGTTTTCAGGTAAGATAGTTTGTTTTTCTGTCTCTTGCTACCAAAGGAGAGTTCTATGGAGGCTTGGCCTTCACTCCTGCCATTCCATCAAGAGGGAAGAATGGGGGTGTCTGGCTTGGCCCCCTACCCCTGATCCATTTAGCATGTTCAGGCTCCACAGAACAAAGATAGGGGAATCAGTCAGAGTGTTGATCTCATTAACTGACAGGAGGGCCAAATGGGCTATCATGTGTGCAGATACTTGGTACCGTGACTTGGAAAGGATGCCTAATGGTGTGGCTTATTCTTATTGCTTTGGAGCCTAGACATTGGAGATCTGAAGATGAAAATATGAGGGTGTTGCTCTTATAGGGCACATGATCTGGTTTTACTGAGGGTCCCACTGGCATACCTATGCAACCAGGAGAGAAACAAGCCTTGCTCCTCCTTTCTCTTTGATCTAGGCTCCCTTGAGGAGCATCCAGGACCATACAGAGGCAGGGGAAGGAAATTTGGAAACTAGATGATCCCATGGAATGGTATGGAAGGGACTATGCTTGAGGATTCAGGAACTAAGGGAGAGGAACAAAGTCTGTACTCTGAGGGGTCGGGGAGAAAAAACTGTTTTCCTTGACTTCCTTGGGCTTGCTGGTTTCCAGGAACTCACTTCCAGTCAGGCCATGATGGGCATTCAGGGTTAAGTTTAAAGGTGTGACACAATGCTAGCCTTTGAGAGCACACGGCTGAACTGGTGGTTAAGAAGTGGTTAACAGTCATTTTCTAGCTGTTTGACCTCTGTTACATTATTTAAGCTCTCAGTTTTCTTGTCTGTAAAATAGGAAAAGCCATGTGTATGGTCTTATTTGAATTATTAAATTTGAAAAAGCATGGTATAAAAATATTTATTGTTTCACTTTATATGTGAAAATTTGTGAAGAACCTTGCAAGGATATTCTAATAGGTAAGCAGAAATTTTAATGGGTAAGCAGAAATACCTGTCATCCTTCAGCAGGTGAGTATTGAGTTACATCAATTTGAATTATTTGAGGACTTTAGGAATGTCTCCATGAATAATTTGATTGCTCATACCTCATTATAGAGTGTGAATATTAAATAGGATCATTCAGTAAATAGCTCACAGTAAGCCCTCAGTAATATTAATAATGGTATTATTCTGATATAATGATAAAATTTGAAGACAATGAGAGATAAAATGGGAGAAGGATAAACGAGCAGACCTGGGTCTGCTGTTTCCTCATCTGTAAAATGGTGAGAACAGTGACTTTGTGAAGAGTTGAACAGTTGTGAGCTTTGGGATAAACAGCATTGAAGGCAGCTGTAACAGTTGAGGTGATTTTACAGCATGGCATGAATGCAAAGGTGCAGGATTTCTATGGGTGTACCCTACTTTAAACAAGGATCTAAAACTGAAATTTAGTCATTCAATGATCAGCTTTTTGTTGAGATTGCAATGTGCAAGGACTTCTGCCTGAGAGCTGTGGAAGATGGTCCTGCCACTGATGAAGTTATAATCTAGACAAGAGATGACCAACTGGCTGCACTGTGCTTTCATTCATTTATTTATTTACAACTTTGAAATTGTTGCCAGTGTAAAGTTTGGGAGATTTTATGTTAAAATAAAGATTTCAAAATAAAATACAGAATGTATCTAACCAAGGAGGTAAAAGGCTTGTACTTCGAAAACTATAAGACTTTGATGAAAGAAATTAAAGATGACAGAAACAGATGGAAAGATATATAGTGCTCATGGGTGAAATAATTAATATTGTTAAAATGACTATACTACTCAGGGTAATCTACAGGTTCATGCAATCTCTATCAAAATACTAATGGCATTTTTCACGGAATTAGAGCAAATGATTCCAATATTTGCATGGAAACACAAAAGACCCCAAATAGCCAAAACAATCTTGAAAAAGGAGAACAAAGCTGAAGGTATCATGCTCCCTGATTGCAAACAATACTACAAAGTTACAATGTGGCTCTGGCACAAAAATTTTTTTTTAGATTAATGGAACACAAAATAAAAAATCAAAACAAACAGTAGAGGAGAAGATATTTGCAAACAATATATCTGATAAAGGGTTACTATCCACAATATACAAAGAACTCATACAACTTAGCAGCAAAACAAACAAGCAAACAAAAACAAATCTGATGAAAAATGAACAGAGGACCTGAATGGACATTTTCCCGAAGATGGCCAATAGTCACATGAAAGGATGCTCAATACCACTAATCATCAAAGAAGTGCAAATCTAAACCACAGTATCATCTCACAGTTGCCAGAATGGCAGTTATGAAAAAGACAACATGTAAATGTTGGACAGAATGGGGAGAAAAGGGAACCCTTGTACATTGTTGCTGCTGCTGCTGCTAAGTCGCTTCAGTCGTGTCCAACTCTGTGCGACCCCATAGATGGCAGCCCACCAGGCTCCCCCGTCCTTGGGATTCTCCAGGCAAGAATACTGGAGTGGGTTGCCATTTCCTTCTCCAATGCATGAAAGTGAAAAGTGAAAGTGAAGTCGCTCAGTCATGTCCGACTCCTAGTGACCCCATGGACTGCAGCCTACCAGGCTCTTCCGTTCATGGGATTCTCCAGGCAAGAATACTGGAGTGGGTTTCCATTTCCTTCTCCAGTGCATGAAAGTGAAAAGTGAAAGTGAAGTCGCTCAGTCATGTCCGACTCCTAGTGACCCCATGGACTGCAGCCTACCAGGCTCTTCCGTTCATGGGATTCTCCAGGCAAGAATACTGGAGTGGGTTTCCATTTCCTTCTCCAATGCATGAAAGTGAAAAGTGAAAGTGAAGTCGCTCAGTCGTGTCCGACTCCTAGTGACCCCATGGACTGCAGCCTACCAGGCTCTTCTGTTCATGGGATTTTCCAGGCAAGAGTACTGGAGTGGGTTGCCATTGCCTTCTCCAACAGGAATGTAAATTGGTGCAGCCACTGTGGATAACAGAAAGGAAGTTCCTAATAAAATTAAAAGTGGAACTTCCATATGATCCAGAAATTGTACTTCTAGGTATTTATCTGAAGAGAACAAAAACACCAGTTTGAAAAGATATGTGTACCCTTATGTTCATTGTAGCACTATTTACAATAGCCAAAATATGGAAGCAACCTAAGTGTCCATTGATAGATAACTGGATAAAGAAGATATAGAATATTACCAGCCATGAAAAAGAATGAAATCTTGACATTTGTGACAACATAGACAGACCTAGAATGAACATAGAGGATTTTATGTTACAGGAAATAAGCCAGAGAAGACAAATACCGTATGATTTTCACTTACATGTGGAATATAAAAAACAAAACAAATGAAACACATAACAAAACAGAAACAGAGTCATAGCCACAGAGAACAAACAGATGTTTGCCAGGGGGAGGCAGAGGAGACATGGGTGAAATAGGTGAAGGAGAGTAAGAGATAAAAACTTCCAGTTGTATAATAAATAAGTCACAGAAATGTAACGTGCAGCCTAGGGAATACAGTCAATAACATTGTAATAAACTTGTATAGTAACAGATGATAACTAGACTTATTGTGATTATTTTGTAGTGTGTAAAAATATTGAATCACTGTGTTGTACATTTGAAACTAATATCCTAAGTCAGTTGTATTTTAGTTAAAAAAAAAGATTTCCAGGCACCCCTGCAAACGAGGCGCTGTGAGCAGCCAGTGCGGAGCGTTCAGGCTGTGGCCTGTTGCCTGCGCACCATCTCTGCACCCAACACGCCCTGCCCACCATGGCCCTGGGGACCCCACTCTGAAGACAGTGTGGAAATTCACAGAAAAACATGAATGGGTAACAACAGAAAATGGTTTTGGAACAATGGCAATCAGCAGTTTTGCACAGGAAGTTTAGGGAGACATTGTTTACTGTAGTCTGCCTGAGTTGGGGACAAAATTGAACAAACCAGGAATTTGGTACTTTGGAAACTGTGAAAGCTGCTAGGGAGCTCTTTTCTCCTCTATCAGGAGAAGTAACTGAAATTAATGAGGCCCTAGCAGCAAATCCAGGACTTCTTATCAAAACTTGTTATGAAGATGGTTGACTGATCAAGATGACACTCCATAACCCTTCAGAAATAGATGAACTAATGAGTGAAGAAGTATATGAGAAATACACAAAATCTGTTGAGGACTGAAAATGGAACTCCTAAATAAACTAGTTTGAAACAACAACAAAAAAAGATTTCCAACTGTTTTTAAGGATCTGGAGGACCTGGCAACATTCTGGCAGGGCACCAATTGACTGCCTCTTGGACAAGGTGTTATGGGCTGAACTGTGTTTCTCCAAAATTCGTGTGTTGAAGTCCTAACCCCTGGAACCCCAGAGTGGGACTGTACTTAGAGACAGGATCTTTAAAGAGGTAATTAATGTCAAAGTCATATTGATGAGTCCTAATCCAATATGACTAATATCTTTATAATAAAAGGAGATTAGGACACACGCCCAGACCAAGGGATGACCATGCGAGGTCACAGTCAAAAGGTAGGCATCTGCAAGCCAAGAAGAGAGGCCTCAGAAGAAATCAAATCTGCGATCACCTTAATCACAGACTTCTAGTTTCCAGAACTGTGAGAAAATACATTTTTGTTGTTTAAGCCATCCAGTTGTGTTACTTTGCTAAGACAGCCCTAGCAAACTAATACCCAGGACCTACGTTCTTCAGTGTCCAGTCCTCACCACTCCTAAATGCTGTGCATCCTATTCACTTACGTATCATGCATGGTCCCTGTTGGCATATGAGTTTGCAACCCCTGATCTAGAGGAAGAGGGTATTTTCCATATGTGTTCTCCATATAAGTTGTGTGTTGCTATTTCAAAGCTCTCATGTTCATTTTCTCCTTTCATTTTCCCCCAACTTCTAAGAGTCTGGTTCTGTCATCCCCATTTGGCAGGAGAGAATACAGAGCTCAGAAAAGTGAACTCATTTTTCCCAGGTCAAAGCTGGGACAGAACCCAAGCCTTAACTAACTGGGCAGCTGTGTGTGTGTGTGTGTCTGTGTGTGTGTCTGTGTGTCTGTGTGTCTGTGTGTAGTATAAGCCAGTTACACCAATGCACAAATCCAAGGGAAGATTATTTTCTTTAAAAAATATTTGGCAAAGAATTCCCTTCACAAGTGAAACCTAGATTAGAACTTGATTAACAGAAATCTGACTTATGCAGCAGTTCATCTCATAGAGGCAACGCCAGCTTGGCAGGCCTTTGACCTAGAGGAAGGAGTAGGGGAAACTATGAGTAACACAGGGACTGTGCTGCCCATAATGAGCATTTGGGAGTAGAAAGCATTAGAACATGGGACTGTGGTAGAGAAGGTCCAATCATCTATGTCCAATCTGCAGGTGAAGATGAGAGGAGGAACAGCAAGATAGGGAAGAATGGAGGGATGTGCAGAGAAAGAAGTAACTTCCTGGGGGAACTCGCTGAATATCTGATGGAGGCTGAGTGGCTTTCAAGATGCCCCAGACTTGTGAAAGAAAATTCGTTTGTGTAATGACACACTATACACAGGAACAAAGTATATGGAGATACAGAAAGATGAAAAAGCAAGTTGCAGCAGGGAATGTCAAGTATGGCTTTTCTTTGAGTTAAACAAGACAGACACAGATAAATAGAGATGTATATCTATTTTATGTGTATATATATATATATATATATATATATATATGAAATTTCTGCAAGGACACACATCTTGTTAAAGGGGTTATCTCCCAGAATTGGGGAAGAGTGTGTGGGTTTTTACTTTTCACTTTCCACCTTTATATACTGTGTGAATTTCTTAAGATAAACGTTGTTAGTTTTGTGTCATTTAAAACAAAAGGTAACCCTAAGGCTTGAGGATTGGAAGATAGGCAAGGTTGTGTCCCTGCTAGGGAATGGGGAGAAGTTAGACATCTGGCAAGAAAGGAAGTCTGTGTTGCACTGGATGTATTAGAATGAAGGGCAGTAGTGAGGGTCTGAGAAGTGTGAAGGGGTTGCAGAGGGGCAATTGAAAGTGGGCATAATGGATATGATTACCAGACAACAGAATGAATCAGAGGAGAGCTGTGTAGGTGGGAGGGCGGCAGTGGAGGAACAGAGAGGATTTTGAACAATGGTAACTGAGCATCAGCTTTGGGTTGACAGATATAGGACAGTGTCGTTGCAGTTGCCGCTGGTTCAGTGGGGTCTCTGGGAGATGGCAAGTCTAAGGAGGGGACCCTTGAAGGATTCCACACAGGAGAGTTTTGCAGTCAAAGAGTAGAGGAGGATTGCACTGAGGTTGTACAAAGGACTAACCTGAGCTGCGAGGCTGCAGGGGGTGTGTGTGCAGCTGTTTAGTTGAGAGGAGCAGTCCCAGAAAGGGGCAGTGGCAGTGGGGATGGAGAAATAAGAACAAAGGAAATAAGACAAGGCTTGGAGAGGGGCACTGGGGAGGGAGAGTGAAGAGCATCGTGAAGAACTGAGTGCAGATCTCAGCTTGCCCATCTGTATGATATATTTAATTAAAGTAATATCAAGAGTCAATGAAATAATGCACTTGATAGGTAACTATGATTGTTAGCTCAGGTATTGGGATCAGACTTATCAGGGTTCAAATCCTTTTACCACCAACGACTAGCTGTGTGACTTGAGCTAGTCATTATTTTCTCGGAACCCCGTGCCCCTTCTTCAGGTGGGGATAACCTGTTGTCATAGAAATGATGCTGGCAGGGCCTGGCACAAAATAAGCTCTCAACAAATGGTCGGGCTGTTACCATTACTATCAAGAAAACCACTGAGCACAGATCCTGCCACAGGCTCTGTAAGCGCTCAGTAAATGTCAATTCATGTTGTAATTCATAAGGCAGAGGACGAGAGCCAGGAATCCGCGAGTTGCCCGGCCTGCGAAGAGAGGCTGTTGGAGGTTCCCTCCCTCGCACTTTCTCCTACCCCCGCAGTCACTGCGTATCCTCCTCCTCCCTGCCCGCACTTTCTGTCCCTGCTGGAGAGGGGCGGAGGTGCGGGCCGGGCGGACCGCGTGTGGACACTTACCCTCACCGCTGCCGGCCACGTCCAGGGGCGTCTGCAGCCACGAAGCTCTGGGCCGTCCCGCCTCCCGCGGCTGCAGCCCAGCCGGCGCCCGCCCCAGGCATACTTTTCCCATCCCGTCATGGGCGGGAGAGCTTTCCACCAGGTCACGTGGGCCGGCCCGCAGAGCTGCCTCGCTCTTGGGCTTTGGTTGGAAAAACCTTTCAGCTCCTGTGACAACTTGATTGTGTCGACGGATCATTCTGTGCGTAGAACTTGTCAGTGTATTTGAAGATTTCTGTGCAGGAGAGTGATCCTTATCCAGGCGTTTGCAAGGGTGTGGGTATGTGGCACGTGTCTAATGAGGCCTGTGTGTGAGCATGCATCTCGCTGTGAATCTAGGAGTACTGTGGACATGACAGCTTATAACAGAGAACCTTTTCATGTGTACTCAATGTAAGCGTGCTTGAGAGATATTATGAATTATGTGTATGTGTTTAGTTTTATGTGTGTGTGTGCGTAAGAGCATGTGTGCAAATATACATCAGGGCTATGTCTGCACATACACATGCATATATCCCAGCTTGCAGCTTGGTGTGCAACAGAAGTGTACTTCAGTTGCAGTATGTACACACTAGTGGTTGGATGTCTGTGTTGGGTGCACGTTTAAATGTATGAGTAGGCAATAACTACTTATCAATGTGTATGTGTATGATACTGTGTGGCACCTGTTTGTGCAGTGTTTATATGTAAATGTACCTTGGTGTGGGTTTTGTCCAGATGTGAGTGTGTGCATACACATAATAATGGATGGGGGGCCCCTGTGACCCCACCCTCATCTCCCTCCTCCCCAGAGGATGAGGCTTCACTGGCCTCATTAACTCTCTGGCCCAGCCTCAGGTCCTTGAGAGACATGCCCCTGCTGGAGGACCAGCCCCCAGATGGGCAAGGTGCCCATGTTTAGGTAGCAAGCAGACACCAGAAGAAAGAAAAATGATTAGAGGCTTGGCTTTTGCTTCTCCCTGTTCCTTCCCCTGCTCTGTTTCATTAGCTATCAGTATTTCACTTGGCTGCCAGAGCATCTGATGAACAGATAGTATATGACCCAGGGTTTATTTGAATGCATATATGCATTTAATTCTCATGCTGGTTCCACCACTGTAGACACGTCAGTTACCTCAGGTGATATTTCACTTTCTGAAAAGTAGGGAGAATAATAATTATATTACTTGTCCTGTCTTTCCCCCCGGAGTTGTGACACTCACTCACAGAGAGGTTTGGTAAGCCATCGAGCTATGTAGAGAATTAATATTATATAAATATTATTTGAGAATGAAAGTTATGGGCTCAGCAAACATTTAGTAAACATCTAGTATGTGTCATCCCCCATCTAGGTGCTGGGAATCTAGATGAACCCGTACTCAGTTGTATGGACTCTTTGTGACCCTATGGACTGAAACCTGCCAGGTTCCTCTGTCTATGGGGTTCTCCAGGCAAGAATACTAGAGTGGGTAGCCGTTTCCTCCTCCAGGAGATCTTCCTGACCCAGGAATTAAACCCATGTTTCCTGTGTCTCCTGCATTACAGGCAGATTCTTTCCACTGAGCCACCTGGGAATTTAGAGGTAAACCAAATAGACTTGGTGCCTGGCCTTGTGGCACTTAGAATCTAGTGGGGATGATTCAGGTGGTTTCATGTGAAATGTATTACAGAAGAGGGAGATACTGAATATGAAACTGGGAGGTCAGGGGAAGAGACCTGGGGAAGCAGTGTTCAGTTGAGCCTGAGGGATGGCGGGGCTTGTCTAGGTGTAAAGGAGTTGAGAGGGCGAGAGCTCTAAACTGACTGAAAGATAACATGTGAAGTGCAGTTTAGTGTGTCAATTCACAGGTGGTTGGAAAGGGGGCCTTGGTCTGTTCCCAGATGTGTCAGGAATAGACAAGGTGAGGGAACCTGGCTAAGGATGCCTGGAGGCCATTCAGAATCTAAAGGGCTCAGGAAAGCCTCTCCACTAGGGTAGAGTAAGAATCTCTCTGTTACCCACGGGGCTCCACTGTGACTCAGGTTGAGATCACTGGCATGCCCTTGTTGGCAAGAAAATGGTTAATGAACAGTATAGGGAAAGGCAGTGGTGCCGCACTTAGCACTGGGCAAGCATCTAATAAGTGTTTACTGGCTGCGTTAATGGGAGTGGATGTTTTCGCAACTTTTGGAGGTGCCCTGGAACCCAGGTCCCCTGAAGCCGAGGAGATTCCTGGGGACCTTGTCCTGTGGGTCTTTGCAGTGGTGATGGTTTCACAGAGTAGGAAATCTAAAATATTCATGACATGGCTATTCCGGGAGCTGCTTCTAGCTGCATGGGGGCTCAAGACTTCTCACTAACTTGTTTATGTTTTTTATTCAGTCCACAAACATGTATTACCTGTTATGAGTGTGGAGACAGAGAGATGAACTTCTGGTCTAGAGGGAAATGAATTTGAGCACAAATTACTCTAAGATACAAAGTACAATATTTTGTCAGAGGAAAAGTACAATGTGTTATAAAAAATGAGAAGGCTTTCTCCCTTTGATTCAGTTCAGTTCATTTTACAGTTTCATTCATGTCTGGAGAACCAGTTCACCGTTGAATGAGAGAAGATGAATACATTAGGATACTGATGACCACAGAGGGTTTACAGTCTGATAGGGGCAGCCATGTGCCTGACAGGGTAAATTTGCTTTTCCACATCTGTCCACGCCTCTCATGAGTGTGCCATCCCATATCGCAGAGGTTGTTGTTCACTCAGTCGTGTCTGACTCTTAGCTACCCCATGGACTGCAGCACGCCAGGCTTCCCTGTCCTTCACTATCTCTCTGAGTTTGCTCAAACTCATGTCCATTGAATTGATTATGCCATGGCTGGAAAACTAAAAACCCGTTTGCTAGGCTCCCTGCTGCTGGGTTCCTGTTTGAGATTTAGGTTTAGCTAGTCCTGTGTGCTTGTGCAAGACCTGAATTCAAAACTGAGTTAGGAAGAAAAACCGATTGAGTTTGGAGAGGAGGCAACAGTCTGGGAGAAATCCATTTTGCTGGGATCAGCCCAAAAGGCACAGCATGGCTTGGGAGTTCTGGCGGTAGCTCTTGGTCTCCAGGTTACACCTAGGATGGTGTGTTCCTGTAGCCAGAGACTGGGCCAGTTCATCCCTGAACTCTAGCTTCCAGATTGGATGTGTGTGGGGCAGGGGGGCATGGGGGTCCAACACTGTGGATGGTGTTCTAGAAATCACTCCTGGAAGCCCAGGCAGAACTCGCTCTGTGCTGATTCTGAACTCACTTGATTTTCTTTATTAGTTCCATGTTTTCTTAAAATAGCTAGAAGGGTTTTATCTCTTCGCTTGAACCCTAATTGATATGTTATGCTGTGACGTACAGGTGCCAGAAAAGTCAGAGAAGGGACGTGAGTGCACAGCGGAACAAGCAGGGAAGAAATCCAGAGTACTGCAATTCTTTCCTCTTTCAATTCCACCTCCTACCCTCAGCCCCTCTTCCATCCTATAATCAATATTCACATGAATTAATCAATTGAATTGCTTGTGTCAAACAACTACGTGCACAAGGCACTCTGACGTTGAGGGTCACAGTCGTGAACGGATACACAAGGTCTCCGCTTATGCAAAGATGGATGTTCTACCACTACTCAAATAAACACAGAATTCAAAATCATGGTAAGAGTTATGAAGGAAAAGAAGAGGGAACTGTGGGAGAAAATGATGGTGTGGAGTCTGCAAGAGAACTTATTTTGATTGGGAGGTCTGGGAAGATCGTTCAAGTAGGTAACATTTAAGGTGAGCTGCATAGGAATAAAAAAGAGCCAACTGTGCCAAGGGCAGAGGAGGTGCAGGAGAGGTGTCAAGCAGCAGGAACAGAGGGTTTAAGAGCCATGTGAGCCTTTCTCAACATCTTTCTGTTGCTCCCCGTGTAATAGCCTTAGGATAATGCCTCAATCCTTAGCCTTTTTGTAGCTTCAGTAACTGAAAGCCCTCTGTGATTTGTCATCCTCCCAGACATTTCTCCTGTTTTTCCCATGTGACGTTGTTCCTCAGTCTTGGCATTAGTGACATCTGGAGCTGGATGAGTCTTCCACTGTGGGGACTGTCCTGTGCCCTGTTGAATGTTACCGCTGGCCTCTGCTCTCTAGGTGATAGTACTTAGGCCTCTGCCCCTAGTTGTGACAACCAAAAATAACTCCAGACATTGCCAAATGTCCCGAGAGGGGCAATGTTGCCTTTCTTTGAAAACTGCCGCCTCCCCTCCTGCTCCCCAACACCTCCCCGCTTAGGTTAGGTGGTCTTCTTGCTGGCTCCTAAATGCACCTTTAACCTTGTATGTTTCTGCACCTCCACTTACGTAGTTCCCTCTAATTATTACCTGCTCTTCTGCCCCTCCACAAAGCTTTACCCATATTTCTACTAGAAATGCATGGCTCTTATCTACCCAGCATCCCTCTGTCCTTTGTGGCATTTGTATTGGATGACTCTCATGTGTTTGAGTGGTAGAGGAAGAGTGCCCTGCCTACCCAGGTATGTGGACCTGTGACCTTTCCTTCTGTGTCCAGTTAAGAGCCAGAGGCTGAATGTGAACCAGCCAGCCACCCAAACAGAGCCAGCCAGGCTTTCCATGGGCTCACCATGGGAGGGCACTCTTGTCTTCTGAACTGTTAACTCTTAAGTACAGAGCCCTGGACTGCCACTGGCATGGAACCTGCCGCTTGGAGAGGGCCTGCTCCAAGCCTGTGACCACATTATAGAGCCTTTTGTTCAGAGACTTGTGCTAAAGCATTCACATTCTATGTTCTCTCTCACCCCCCTTAAGCTAGTTTGGATTGTTTCTGTCAGTTATCACGAAAAGTGTCCTAATTCAATGCCTGGTGCAAATCTCTCCCCTTTCATGAAATCCTCTCAACTTAGGACAGTCTGAAGGAAATGCTTGCTTTGAACCCATTGCTGGTGGTTTTCTGGAGCCAGCAGCCAATTCTTTGCCTCTTTTCACCAGTTTGACTTTAGTGACATCAAGCCGCTATTTGAAATCATCATAGAATAATTATACCATGGAAATCAGCAAATACTACAAATCAAGGGTCTCTTTTTCCCACCTCAGCCAGTTTACCAGCATACCACTGTCTAAATCTTCTCAGCTGTACCTCCATTTGAATATTAATAATTCACTAATTTGTGACATCTCTTGCTTTTTGAATATGGTGAGGTTGGGAAGACAAGCGCCCTCAACATAGGCTGCATCTAAGTCTTCAGAATCTCAAAGGAGGAAAGGTCTTGAGAAATCATTTGGTCCAAGGTCTTCACTTCACACACAGGACAAAGAGATCCAGAGACGTTCAGTGACTTGGTAGTTAGTTGTGAAGTCAAAATAAAGCACAAGATCTTTGACTTACACGCATTATTAAAATACAGGCCTTCCTGGTCTTCCTCTGTGCCTTTTTCAACCTTTCCTTTCTCTGATTTTGGTACAAAAGAGGGTTTTAAAATGATTGTTGAATCATTCCAAATAGCTAATGGCCAAGATCCAAGTTGTCAGTGCTTACATTCAACAAGGGACTTCGAGGTTGTGAAGTCTCCAGAATGAGATCATTCCAGATGGGGTCTTAATAATGTGGCAACACTGGGGAGACAGCTGTTTACAAAGGGGACTTCCTACCTTCGCATGGAAAGATCATACTGCTGGAGTGAAGGTTGGCTGCCCTGGGTGTTATAACACTTAGAATGAAACAAGATGATAGTTGAATTGCAAGGAAAGCTTTGAAGATGTATAAAAATTCAAAATACACTTTTTTTTAAAATATAGCTGTTCTATATACAGTAATTTATCCTGGAAGTATTCATAAGGGAATCCATTGCAACCTTGTTTGAACTAATAAAATACTAGAAACAATCTAAATATTAAGCAATAGGGGACTAATTAAATAAAGCATTACACACACACACACACACACACACACACACACACACACAGGCAGAACTCTATGTACTATTATAGAATTTTCTCCAAGACATACTGTTTAGTGATAAAAATGAGGAACCGAATGGTGTGTGTAGTTTGCTGCCATTCAAATTTAAAAAAGAAGAGGAGAGGCTTCCCTGGTGGCTCAGTGGTACAGAATCTGCCTGCCAATGCAGGAGACATGGGTTCGATCCCTGGTCTGGGAAGATCCCATATGCCACGGAGCAACTAAGCCTGTGCACCACAACTACTGAGCCTGTGCTCTGGAGCCCAAGAACTACAACTACCGAAACCTGTGTGCCCTGGAGCCTGTGCTCCACAACAGGAGACCCAATCGCAGTGAGAAGTCTGTGCACCGTGACTAGAGAGTAGCCCCCACCACAACGAGAGAAAAAAAAAAGCCCACACAGCAACGAAGATGCAGCACAGCCAAAAATAAATAAATAAAAATTTTAAAAAAAGAAGAGGTGAGGAAAACACAGATGCACATGGACGTATGAGCATATTTTATCTCTAGGAGGATATACAAAAACTTGTAACAGCAGAAGTTGTCTCAGAGAGGAACTGGAAAATAGCAATAAGAGAGAGTTGTATTTTTATGCTTATGTCTTTTGGAACAATTTGATTTTTAAAACAATGGAAATCGTTTACTTAACACTCAATAAAATAAAAAATAAAGAAATGCTGTGTTGTGCTTCCTAGAAATTCTTCTTTTGCTCTGATGGATGAGTCAGATCTGGGGATGTGGCAGAGAGTTTAGGGAGCTAATAATAATAACCCTCTGACAATGACATACTTACTTGTTAAAAAAAAAACATTCTCAAAGAATAGTCTGTTGCAGTCTTCCACTTTTTGGACAAGTATTTTCCCCCTTGTACAGTTGAAGGAACTGGGGTCCAGAAGCAAGGCCATCTTCCCAAGGTCACACAGTGAGAGAGGGGCAGCATTGGGATGAGAGCTCAGAACTCGCCCAGGCTTAAGTTCCTTCTTCTAGGCCATGTTTAGCTGGGCAGAGGGCTTCAACAAGCATAGTTTTCATGAGAAGAAAAAGAAGAACCAGAGAATTCTAAGGGGCTCTTCTGGTCTGAGGTTTCAGGAGAGTTAAATGCTTGAGCCAGCTACAATCCCAGCACAAATGAAGTTAGACCAAAATAGACACCACTTACATTCAACGGGAAATGACCCAGAAAAGATCCAACCAGTTTCCAGATGTAACTTGAAAGGCTTCAGTTGGAGAGACTTCATTTTGGAATCTGATGCAAAAACCTCTTGATGAGATTTCTCAACTCAGTATGTGGATCGAAAAATGAACAGACGTTTGATTTGAGGGAGATGCTCTGTTAAGAAAGTCTAGAGCCTTCTGGTTTGTAGAATCAAGCTTAGAGAAAGTAGCCTATGAGTATAGGAGCCAAGTCTTTGCCATGCTTTCCCAGCATAATTTTGGGAGGGAATATGTGAAATATAGGGTCTGTCCCTGCCTTTTGGCTGAGAAGAAAAGCAGACATCCCAGATTGAGGAAATGAGGCTTGTTGAAACTGCATAAATGAGATTTACCTTGTGGCTAGAAAGAAATGTTTTATTCTGTTAGCTGTTGTGATGTGGAAGGAGACTAATTTCTCTAAATTTTGTATTTTAAAAGATTTCTGCAGATTTAAGAAATACTCAGAAGACACTTAACTCTACACATCTCATCCACTTTATTATAGGTATGATAAATTTATAAAGCACACAAGAGTTTGTCTAATGTGCTACTGATTATGAAGATAAAAGTTTATGTGCACACACATTTTTAACCACTCTTTAAAGACATGTAACCTGGTAGCTGTGGCTGCCTCTTAGGAAGAGAACTGTGGAGCTGAGATGGGGTGGGAGGTACAGCCTTCCCTGTACTGTCTCAATTTACCATATGCCTGTTTCACATTTTAAAAGTAAAACAGGCTCTTAAAAACCTCAAAGGGAAAAACATACCTTTATAATGGAGAGATTTGGTGGCCACTCTGTTAATCAAGTAGGGAAATTTAGCATTGGCAATCCACTCCAGTATTCTTGCCTGGAGAATCCCAGGGACGGCAGAGCCTGGTGGGCTGCCGTCTGTGGGGTCGCACAGAGTCGGACACAACTGAAGCGACTTAGCAGCAGCAGTGCGTGAAACCTGACGTTTACATGATACATCCAGATTTTAACCTGACTATAATTAAACCTTCACACCTAACCTCTCATTAGCAGAAAGCATAGGGAATAGAGAAACTAGGTAAACAACACAGGAGAAAACAATTCAGAGAGTGAGGCATTCTTCAAACTGTTAATGTCATAGAAATATTAAAAGGAGGTTTAAAAAATTAGGAATAAAAAATATTTGGGGGGCAATTGGAAGAAGTTTGAATATGGTTTGAGTATTAGACAAAATATTAGGGAATTATTGATAGTTTTCTTGTGTGTGAATAGTGGTTTTGTGGTTGTATAGGATAACGTCCTTATTCTTAGCAGATGCATGCTTAAGTATGGAGGGAGGAATCATGATGTTGGGAACTTATTTTTAAATGGTTTAGAAAACACACAAGAACACACAGGCACTCACATACACACATGAACAACCCCTCCACCCCACCCCACTCCCGCTACACACGCACACCGCACACAGAGTTGATTAATATTAAGCTGTTGTCTTAGTCTCAAACTCAGCTATGTGATGTAATGGCTGGGACTCTGCAAATGATGTTTCTCCTCTGCCATTGGACCTTCTGTTAGTCTGCCTGTAGGGGGCTCTAGAAGAGAATTGGGAACCTAAAGGAGCCGCAAAGAGCTTGCTTGTTTCTGTTTTGCTTCTGTTACTCTCAGCCTCACCCAAGCAACAGTTCCTCACCCTGGGAATGACATTAATTTCCTGTAGGAGCAGCTGGTTTAAGTTTACATTTTTTCCACAATCGCAGAAACCAGCCTCATTATGCTTCTTCAGACATACCTGTTGTTGTTCAGTCACTCAGTTGTGTCTGACTCCTTGCGACCCCACAGACTGCAGGATGCTACACTTCCCTGTCCTTCACTATCTCCTGGAATTGCTCAAACTCATGTCCATTGAGTTGGTGATGCCATCCAACCATCTTATCCTCTGTCATCCCCTTCTCCTGCCCTCAATCTTTTCCAGCATCAGGGTTTTTTCCAATGAGTCAGTTCTTCACATCAAGTGGCCAAAGTAATTGGAGCTTCAGCTTCAGCATCAGTCCTTCCAATGAATGTTCAGGACTGATTTCCTTTAGGGTTGACTGGTTTGAACTCATTGCAGTACTCATAAGTCTTCTCTAACACCACAGTTCAAAAGCATCAATTCTTCAGTGCTCAGCTTTCTTTATGGTCCAACTCTCACATCCATACATTTCTACTGGAAAAAACATAGCTTTGACTATACAGACCTTTGTTGGCAAAGTGTCTCTGCTTTTGAAGATGCTATCAAGGTTTGTCACAGCTTTTCTTCCAAGGAGCAAGCATCTTTTAATTTCATGGCTGCAGTCACCATCTGCAGTGATTTTGCAGCCCAAGAAAATACATATATCAGCTGGCTAATGCCTTCTCTTGTCCCAGCTCCATGGGACCTCTAATCCAAGCTTCTAAATTCTATTAATCCTGAGCTCTTCTCCTTATTTTCCCAGCCCTAGGGATGGTAACTGCTTTCTGTGTTTACTACAGTATTCCTTTTACCTTTCTAGTTCTCTAATACCTGGCTGACAGTTCTTTAAATTCTCTCTGCAAAAGTAACTGGTGGCGTTTGTGTCTCCTGACTGATACAGAAATTGGAATGAGGGATCTGAGGAAACAGAATCCCTTTTTTTAGGTGTTTGGGTTTGTCTTTAGACTTGAGTGCAATGTTGAACTCTTTGTCATGGAAATGAGATGCTAGTAACTCATGGCATGGAGTGGCCCTGGTTAATCAAATTATTGGCTGTAGATTATTGTGATAAGGAACCTCCTGGGGACTTCCACTGCAGGGGGCACAGGTTCAATCCCTTGTTGGAGAACTTAGATCCTGCATGCCACAAGGTGCAGCCAAAGGAAAAAAAGAAATCTCCTAAAGCAGGTACTGTAGGAAGCAAGTACAAGAGGGAATAAGCAGACTCCAGGAAAGGCATGCAAAAGCATTATCGATTTTGCTGACTAGCAACCTCAAGACATATGACTCTTGAATTAAGTCCAGAGGGAACATAAAAACATCTTGAAAGCAGGATGTGTGCCTGGAGCTGGGAAGCCAGCATCAGACTGTTCCATGACCTGGCATCTCTGAGTCAAATATTTTTTTGTATCTGGGGCTTTGTTATTTAGACAGCAACCTAAATCATTAGTTAAAAGTAAATCTTTCTTAGTTAATCTTTATGTTACATTCCTAGCCTATCTTTAACAGCCATATGGCTTCATATGCTTCTGAGAGCACGTTCTCCCTTGCACATACTCCCTTGCCTGAAAACATATAATAAAGCTGACTTGATCACTTTGGGCACCTTCACCTCAGAGCGGTGTTGGTCCCCTGATCCTCGCTTTCAATTCTTGTGTCTTTCTCATTCTTTCGCTGTATTGCGCTTTCGGGAAACCCTGGCTTGTTGAGCCAGACTTGACAGGTACCTTGGGGGACCCAAGTGGCTGCTGGGAATAATGATGACTACAACGAATGTGGGGTGAGATGCCTCCTTCTGAGTGCTCTGGAGTGCTTACAGAAAGAAAACACACTCAGCCCTTTAACATCTCAGCTCAAGTCCCAGTCAGAGAACTAGAGAGGGTCTATGACAGCCCCTAAAGGTATCTCACATCCATCAGAGTTACTAACTGAGACACAGGATTTCCTTGTGAAGGTTGTAGAATTTAATGTAAATTGAGTTCATGGCTGATGTCCCTCAGTGAAAGTTAGGATGAGGATTGGGGAAGTGTCCTCAGGACTTAGAATGAGGATGTCCGGGTGGACTCAGATGAAACTGAGAATCTTAACCCCTGAGTCACTCTGAGCCTTCCCCTTCTGTGTCTGACATTAGGCTTCCTTTGATTGAAGTCCCTGTAATACCCTCACCTGAGACAGGTGACTGAAGGAGATACCTATACTCTTCAAGACCTACCTTACTGCTCTTTGCTGCCACTAGACCCATAACTAGGGTCAGATCCAGCATATTCCAAGGGAACAAGTACAAAGTCTGAACCTGGAGGAAAGAATGTATAACCCAAAAGAACTACAAGATTTTTCTAATTTATATAGGCAGAAACCTGGTGAATAGATGTGGGAATGGGATTCTAGCAGCATTAGACCAAAAAAGTCAGGATATAACAGGCCAGATGCACTGATATGGGTATACTTATCAGGGATTCTGGACTTAATATGTTAGCTTGTGTAAGAATTCACTTACTTGGAGAACTTGGACTGAACAGTGACCTACATATAATGAGTTTGAGATCCCAGAACTTTCCTGGCACAATGTAGAGAAAGGAATTCAGAGACTTGGGGTGATAGAAAAGTTGGTAAACTTGTATGTGTGACCTTCGAACTTCCCTCACCCATTACCCCCACGACTATATGGTTCAAGAGGGCCCAGAGGACACCGCTTCCCTGAGATACTGAGTAATACATTAGTGAGGAGATCACCAATATCCTTGAAAATCTCTGTGGTGGCTGTTCTTTATGGGCTGGTAGGATGGTAGAAGATACTGCCAGTGGGATGAGTTCATGGGTTTTGGTGGGGTTGACAGGATCCTGGAGTAGCGAGGGCCATGTGGCAGTGTTCAGTCATGAGGGATGAGGTGGATGCACTCAGAGCACAGCAGAGACAAAATGGAAATCAGGATGTTTTGACTCAAAGGGATTGTTGATAGTAGCTGTGGTGGTTAATTTTATGTGTTGACTTGGCTGGGTCACCAGGTGCCCAGATAGTTGGTCCAACATTATTCTGGGTGTTTCTGTGAGGATGTTTTTGGATGAGATGAACATTTGGGATGAGGTGGGCTTTGAGTAAAGCAGACTGCTCTCTAAAATGTGGGTGGACCTCATCCAGTCAGCTGGAAACCTGAATAGAACAAAAAGACTACCTCAAGCAAGACAGCATTCTGTAGCTGGCTGTCTTTGGACTGGAACTGCAGCACTGGCTCTCCTGGCTCTGTGTTCTACTCGCTCACCCTGTAGACTTTGGACTTACCAGCCTCCATAACTGTGTGAGACAATTCCTATCATTAATCAATCAATCCTACTGATTCTGTTTCTCTAGAGAACCCTGACTAAAACAGCAGCTAAATGGTACAGTACATCTAGGAATGGAATAGATAGACAGTCTACTAAAGCACTGCTTGATCTTTATAACAGGAAAAGCATGAGGTCTGGTGCCCAGAAATCTGATTGAAGTCACTATGGAGAGAATCAGAATCTCTCCTCCAGTTTCTAGACCTAAGTCAGTTGTCAGATCCAGAGCCCCTTGTTTGAAGGACATGTTGAGTTCCCTTAAGAACTCTACAACAAGGCTTCCCTGGTGGCTCAGTGGTAAAGAATCTGCCTGCCAATGCAGGAGATGCAGGTTTGACACTGATCTGGGAAGATCCCCCATGCCGCAGAACAACTAAGCCTGGAAGCTGCAGCTATTTAAGCTTGTGCACCCTAAAGCCTGTGCTCCACGACAAGAGAAGCCACTTCAGTGAGAAGCCCTCACACTGCAAAAAATAGCCCCCACTCTCAGCAACTAAAGAAAAACCCATGCAGCAATGACGACCCAGCACAGCCGAAAAAAAAAATGTAAAAATTAAATAAAAAAAAAAAAGAACTCCACAACACTGCCACAAGCATATACTACAGACTTCCTTCAATACCTCCTCAGAGACCTGTAGTCTTTAATAGGTGACTTAGTATTATGAAAAAAGGAAATCCTCAGATCTTTTAGGGATTAAATAATAGGCACCGACCCTGAGTTAAGGCTAATTCCTGGGGCCAAAATACTACAATGGTCCTCCAGTTACAGTGAGAACTGGTGGTGGTCAGGTAATGAGTAGAGTATTGGCCCAAGCTAAAATTATAGAGAGCCTAGTAGGTCTGTGAACCCAGTGGTTATATCTCTAGTTCATGAATATGTAATTGGAATAGACGTACTCAATTCCTGGCAGAATCCCCAGATTCACTCTCTGATCCATGGAGTGAGGGCTATTATGGTAAAAAAAAAAAAAAAAGGCCAAGTAGAAGTCCCTAGAAAGTCCCTTCCCTATCAGGGTGTGTGTGTTTAGTCTCTCAGTTGTGTCCTACTCTTTGCCACCTCGTGGACTGTAACCCGCCAGGATCCTCTGTCCATGGGATTCTCCAGGCAAGAATACTGGAGGGGGTTGCCATGCCCTTCTCCAATATATCTTCCTGACCCAGGGATCGAACAAGAATCTCCTGCATTGCAGGCAGATTCTTTACCGTCTGAGCCACCAGGGAAGCCCCTCCCTACCAGATTAGTAAACCAAAATCAGTTAACACATTCCTGGAGGAAAGTGCAGAGATTAGTGCCACTATCATAGGCTTAATATGTATCACATCCCCATTTAAATTCACCTGCTTTTCCTGTGCATAAAGTTGTCGGATCTGGACAATGACTATGGATTACTGTAAACTGCACAGATGATGACTCCAATTGCAGCAACTGTTTCAGATGTATAACTGTACCAAAGAGAATCAGCATAACCCTTGGCATATATCAGTAGTGATCTGGCAAATGCTTTTGCCCCTCTATATCAACTTAACTCAGATGACCATTATATCTACTACTGTGGGCAAGAATCCCTTAGAAGAAATGGAGTAGCCCTCATAGTCAACAAAAGAGTCTGAAATACAGTACTTGGATGCAGTCTCAAAAATGACAGAATGATCTCTGTTCGTTTCCAAGGCAAACCATTCAATATCACAATAATCCAAGTTTATGCACTGACCAGTAATGCTGAAGAAGCTGAAGTTGAATGGTTCTATGAAGACCTACAGGACCTTCTAGAACTAACACCCCAAAAAGATGTCCTTTTCATTATAGGGGACTGGAATGCAAAAGTAGGAAGTCAAGAGATACCTGGAGTAACAGGCAAATTTGGCCTTGGAGTACAAAATGAATCAGGGCAAAGGCTAACAGAGTTTCTCCAGGAGAATGCACTGGTCATAGCAGACACCCTCTTCCAACAACACAAGAGAAGACTCTACACATGGACATCACCAGATGGTCAACACCGAAATCAGATTGCTTATATTCTTTGCAGTCAAAGATGGAGAAGCTCTACACAGCAAAAACAAGCCCGGGAGCTGACTATGGCTCATATCATGAACTACTTATGGCCAAATGCAGACTTAAACTGAAGAAAGTAGGGAAAACCACTAGACCATTTAAGAATGACCTAAATCTAATCCCTTACAATTATACAGTGGAACTGACAAATAGATTCAAGGGATTAGATTTGATAGACAGAGTGCCTGAAGAATATGGACAGAGGTTTGTGACATTGTACAGGAGGCAGTGATCAAGACGATCCCCAAGAAAAAGAAATGCAAAAAGGCAAAATGGTTGTCTGAGGAGGCCTTACAAATAGCTGGGAAAAGAAGAGAAGCGAAAGGCAAAGGAGAAAAGGAAAGATACACCCATCTGAATACAGAGTTCCAAAGAATAGCAAGGAAAGATAAGAAAGACTTCCTCAGTGATCAATGCAAAGAAAGAGAGGAAAACAATAGAATAGGAAAGACTGGAAATCTCTTCTAGAAAATTAGAGATACCAAAGGAACATTTCATGCAAAGAGGGGCACAATAAAGGACAGAAACAGTATGGACCTAACAGGAGCAGAAGATATTAAGAAGAGGTGGCAAGAATACACAGAAGAACTATACAAAAAAGATCTTCATGACCCAGATAACCACGATGGTGTGATCACTCAACTAGAGCCAGACATCGTGGAATGCAAAGTCAAGTGGGCCTTAGGAAGCACCATTATGAACAAAGCTAGTGGAGGTGATAGATTTCCAGTTGAGCTATTTCAAATCCTAAAAGATGGTGCTGTGAAAGTGCTGCACTCAATATGCCAGCAAATTTGGAAAACTCAGCAGTGGACACAGGACTGGAAAACGTCAGTTTTCATTCCAATCCCAAAGAAAGACAATGCCAAAGAATCCTCAAACTACCACACAATTGCACTCATTTCACACGCTAGCAAAGTAATGCTCAAAATTCTCGAAGCCAAGCTTCTACAGTACGTGAACCATGAACTTCCATATGTTCAAGCTGGATTTAGAAAAGGCAGAGATCAAATTGCCCACATCCACTGGATCATCGAAAAAGCAAGAGAGTTCCAGAAAAACATCTACTTCTGCTTTATTGACTATGCCAAAGCCTTTGACTGTGTGCATCACAACACACTATGGAAAATTCTTAGAGATGGGAATACCAGACCACCTTACCTGCCTCCTGAGAAATCTGTATGCAGGTCAAGAAGCAACAGTTAGAACTGGACATGGCACAAAAGACTGGTTCCAGATTGGGAAAGGTGTATATTATCACCCTGCTTATTTAACTTAAATGCAGAGTACATTATGTGAAATGCTCGGCTGGATGAAGCACAAGCTGGAATCAAGATTGCTGGGAGAAATATCAATAACCTCAGATATGCAGATGACACCACCCTTATGGCAGAAAGTGAAGAACTAAAGAGCCTCTTGATGAAAGTGAAAGAGGAGAGTGAAAAAGTAGGCTTAAAACTCAACATTCAGAAAACTAAGATCATAGCATCAGGTCCCATCACTTCATAGCAAATAGATGGGGAAACAATGGAAACAGTGAGAGACTTTATTTTGGGGGGCTCCAAAAATCACTGCAGATGGTGACTGCAGCCATGAAATTAAAAGACGCTCCTTGGAAGAAAAGCTATGACCAACCTAGACAACATATTGAAAAGCAGAGACATTACTTTACCAACAAAGGTCCATCTAGTCAAAGCTCTGGTTTTTCCAGTAATCATGTATGCATGTGAGAGTTGGACTACAAAGGAAGCTGACCACCGAAGAATTGCTGCTTTTGAACTGTGGTGTTGTAGAAGATTCTTGAGAGTCCCTTGGACTGCAAGAAGATCCAACCAGTCAATCCTAAAGGAAATTAACCCTGAATATTCATTGGAAGGACTGATGCTGAAGCTGAAACTCAAATACTTTGGTCACCTAATGCAAAGAACTGACTCATTTGAAAAGACCCTGATGCTGGGAAAGATTGAACTCAGGAGGAGAAGGGGGCAACAGAGGATGAAATGGTTGGATGGCATCACCGACTCAATGGACACGAGTTTGAGCAAGCTCTGGGAGTCTGTGATGGACAGGGAAGCCTGGTGTGCTTCAGTTCATGGGGTCGAAAAGAGTCAGACACTACTGAGTGACTGAACTGAAATCAATTTCAATGAATACCACAAGCAAGTTGTTTTCACCGTGCAGAACCAAGAGATCACCTTCACAGTTCTGCCCTAGGGCTACATCGACTAAATGTCTGCAGTAATCTAATCTGAAGAGATTTTGATGATCTTGCCATTTCACAGATCATCAAATTTGCCCCCCTCACTGATGACTTACAGAAGGATCTGATAAGAACGCAGAAGAAAATACTTTAGATACCTTAGTAAAATGCATGTGACTCAGAGAGTGGAAGATAAACCTCATAAAAATTCTAGGACTCATCTACTTTGGTGAAGTTTCTAATGTGCTAATGGTCTGGAGTATGTTGCAATAGTCTATTCCTTTTAAAAAAAATTATCTTTAAAAAATAAATTAAAATAAATAAATAAACAATAAGCAAAAAATTGTCTATTTTAGTTGAAATATATTTTGATACAACATTGTAAATTGGGACTTCCCTGGCAGTCCATTGGTTAAGACTTTGCCTTCTGATGCAATCAATCCCTGGTTGGGGAGCTAAGATCCAATATGTCTCTAGGCCAAAAACCAGAACATAAAACAGAAACAGTATTAACAAATTCAATAAAGACTTTTAAAATGTTCTACATTTAAAAAAATCTTAAAAAAATAACGTAAGTTTAAGGCGTACAACATGTTGATTTGATACATTTATAAATTATGATTGCCATCGTAGTGATGTTAGCAACTCTGTCCTGTCACATAATTATCATTTCCTTTTGGCGGTGGAATAATTAAGATGGAGTTGCTTAACAAGCTGATGATTGTAACACAACACTGCTGTCTATATTGTACTAGTCCTTTCAAGGTACCTCTCTTGCCACTACAACAGAGACACAATGCTTGATGGGCCTTTTTGGCTTTTGGAGGCAACATACAGCACAGTTAGGTGTTATTCTGACCCACAACACTACCAGGTTGAGTGGAGACAGAGCGCAAAACGTTCTGCAGCAAGCCCATGCTGTAGTGCTTGCTACTGCACTACCTGAGACCCAGCAGATCCAGCAACACCTGAATGTGGCAAATAAGGATTATGTGTGGGTTCTTTGGCAAATGCCAGTAGGGGAATGGAAGCATAGACCCTTAGGATATTGGAGCAAGTCCACACCTTCTCTTTTTTTCACACCTTCTTTTGAAGATTGCTATTCTCCTTTTGAGAAATAGCTCTTGGTTTGCTACTAGGCCTTGTCAGAAGTAAACAGCTGACCATGGGATTGGGTGCTGTGTGATCCAGCAAGTCATAAATTGGAGTGTGCACAGCAGTCATCTCCCATGATCTGGAAATGGTATACGAAGGCTGGAGATCAGGCAGGTTGGGAAAGCATAAGCAAGTTGCTTGAAGAGGTAACCCAGCTCCTGTGACAATTACTCCTCCTGAAAGCCTTCCTTTCCTCTCAGTCTGTAACTCCTGGCTGCATGGGGAGTTCCTTAGGACTAGCTGACTGGGATGAAGTAACTTAGGTCTGGTTTACAGTTTATTCTGCCCAATATGCTAGAATCAGCTGGTTGCTGAAAAAACTTCTGTAGCAGTACAATTCCAATCAGGTATGTCTGTGAAACCTTCTACTGAAGGGAATCTTCTCAGGGAGCAGAATTTTGAGCAGTACATTTGATTGTCTATGCTGTCTAAACTGAGCATGATCCAGAAGTATGGATCTAAACTCTAGTATTCAAGGTCAGTTACTCGTGTTTTTGTTTTTGTTTTTTTTAATATTTATTTATTTGGCTGCACCAGGTCTTAGTTGTAGCACACAGGATCTTTAGTTTTGGCACGTGGCATCTAGTTCCCTGACCAGGAATTGAACCCAGGTCCCCTGCATAGGGCTTCCCTGGTGGCTCAGACAGTAAAGAGTTTGCCTGCAATGCGGGAGACCTAGGGTCGATCCCTGCATCGGGAAGATACCCTGGCGAAGGAAATGGCAACCCATTCCAGTGTTCTTGCCTGGAAAATCCCATGGACAGAGGAGCCTTGCAGGCTACAGTCCATGGGATTGCCAAGAGTGAGACACGACTGAGCAACTTCACTTTCTTTCTTTTTTTTCACCCCTGTATTGGAAGCATGGAGTCTTAGCTACTGGACCACCAGGGAGGTCTCACTCATGGCATGATGGATGGTGAGGGTCTTGGAAAGAAAAGAATTAGAAGACAAGTGACAAGAGGGTCTGGGGGTGAGATATATGGAAGGACCTCTCAGTGGGCAGAGTTGAAGGTAATTGTGGTCTGGGAGAATGTTCACCAAAGGACTGTGCAAAGACATACAACTCTGAAGACATACAACTACAGGGAACACAATTAACCAAAGCCCTAGCTGCTGCCGTCTGATGCACACCACTGCACCTGGGCTGGTTCACACTTCCCATGAGCTATTCTCAGCAAGTGACTGAGAAAGGCAGGGATACTCAGTTCAGTTCAGTTCAGTTGCGCAGTCTTGTCCGACTCTTTGTGACCCTATGGACCGCAGCACGCCAGGCCGCCCTGTCCATCACCAACTCCCGGAGCCTACTCAAACTCATGTCCATCGAGTCAATGATGCCATCCAACCATCTTATCCTCTGTCGTCCCCTTCTCCTCCCACCTTCAACCTTTCCCAGCATCAGGGTCTTTTCCAGTGAGTTAGTTCTTCACATCAGGTGGCCAACGTATTGGAGTTTCAGCTTCAGCATCAGTCCTTCCAATGAATATTCAGGGTTGATTTCCTTTTGGATGAACTGGCTGGATATTCTTGCAGTCCAAGGGACTCTCAAGGGTCTTCTCCAACACCACATTTTAAAAGCATCAATTCTTCAATACTCAGCTTCCTTTGTAGTCCAGCTCTCACACGCATACATGTCTACTGGAAAAACCAGAGCTTTGACTAGATGGACCTTTGTTGGTAAAGTAATGTCTCTGCTTTTTAATGTGCTGTGTAGGTTGGTCATAGCTTTTCTTCCAAGGAGCAAGTGTCTTTTCATTTCATGGCTGCAGTCACCATCTGCAGTGATTTTAGAGCCCCCCAAAATAAAGTCTCTCATTGTTTTTCCATTGTTTCCCCATCTATTTGCTAAGCAGTGATGGGACTGGATGCCACGATCTTAGTTTTCTGAATGTTGAGGTTTAAGCCAGCTTTTTCACTCTCCTCTTACACTTTCATCATTGGCAGGCCTGTTCCTATGACAGCTGCCTTTGGCTCGAGGACTTCCTATTGGCCTTGCTGAACCTACATTAATGAAGAGGAAGCTCTCAGTAATCAAGAGGACAAGATGATGTACTTTGTAGTGATTAGTCAGCCTTTCTCAAGTCATCCTGATCATTGCCCCATGGGCCCACATATAGCAATGGCCACACTGGCAAGAATGGAGGCTCAACAACATGGACCTCCCTCCTCCCTGTCCCACTGAGTGCCTGAGCTGCCAACTGCAGAGACCAATACTTAGCCCCAGACATGGGCACCTGGTGGTAGATTTATTACATTAGATTCCTTCTATCATGGAAGAGGCAGCTGCTTAGTCTCACTGGAAAAAGACACACCATCTGGATGTGGCGTTGTCTTCAGTGCCTCTGCCAGCCTTATTGTGTCGTTGTATCCTGCACCACACTGCTCCTTATCAAGCAGCAGTAAAGAAGTGTGTGTTAGTCTGCTTGGGCTGCCATAAGAAAATACTATAGACTGACTGGCTTAACCAACAGAAAACTCTTCAGCTATGGAGGCCAGCAAATCCGAGATCAAGGTGTGGCAAGATAGGTTTCATTCTGACCTCCTTTCTTGGCTTGTAGGAGGCTGCCACCTTTCTCTGTGCTCACATGACTTCTTTGTGCGCCAGAGATACAGAGCAAGACTTTCATAAAGGCATTAATCCCATTGGGCCAGGCTTCCACCCTCATGACTTCATCTAAACCTAACTTACCTCCCAAAGGCTACATCTTCAAATATTATGCATTGGGGGTTATGACTTCGCCATATAAATTTGGGAGTGGACACAGAATTCATAACAGAGTGTGGCAACAGATTGACACCTATGTAATTTATTGGTCTTGTCATGTACTTGATCACTCAGAAGCACCTAGTCTGTTAGAATGACAGAATGACCTACTTAATACTCAGTTACTTGCAACTGGGAAAAACTATTCTAAAAGCTAAGGTTCTTATAGGATGCAATTATGCTTTGTATTGGTCACCAATGAATATACTTTTTTTTATCCACCAAGCCAGAATACATTAGTCTGGGAATCAGGGGGTGAGCCCCTAATAATTCACAGAATTTTTGCTTCCCATTGCTGTGACTGTGGCTCCCTTGGTTCCCAAGGGAGGAATGTTTTCACCAAGGGACCTAACAGTGTTTCTGCTGAATTGGGAGTTGAGACTACTACTGACCTTATTTGGCTTGTGCTGTGGGGGTTAATGCCAGTGGGCCTGAAATTGGTCTGGTCAAGGCATGGCATATCCTGATGAATAGTGTTGTTTTGTAACCATGTATCTGAGGAGTTTTAGGGTGGTTTGTACCAATTTATTTTAGTGTTTATTTTAACAGTGAGATAGATGATTTATACCTGGAGACTTCTTTTATGCCCTCTCAAGCCCACACAAAAATGTTGGTTGTTGGGGCTAGTTTTTAGGCAACAGAATAATTAAATGGCACTGTTACTAAATGTGAGGAGTAAAGACTTCTGTTTCCTCATTCTGGGGAGAAGGTAAAGCATCTTTATTTGTACAGAGGACAGTTACATCTTAAAAGAACCACAAAGCTATGTTTTTTGTATAGAGATTCAATTATGGATAGAAGGATGAGCAGCCAAAAAGATGGGCTGTGCTGGTTACTAAGCTATTGTCTTTCAGCTTCAAACCCACCCTCTCTACTTCCTGTCATCTGCTTTGTCATGATGGGGCTGGGCCCTCACAAAGTACACTTCTTTATCACCTAGCTTTCTGTTAGGCCCTGTAAGTAAGGGGTAAACAAGAGACATAGTGGAAATCTAGAGGAAGGACCAGGGACTTGCTCCTTCCTCTTTTGCTTCCTACTACTGACAATATCATCTGTGCAGCGATTCTTCACCCTGGCAGTGAGTTAGTTTAGCAGCAGTAGTTGGTTTTCAGTGTTTTCTGGAGCCAGCCTCATCATACATGCTTAGAGACAGCAGCAATCAGCAGGCTGGCACCCATTCTTAAGACTTTTGAGCTCCTAAGACATTAATACCAGTCAGGGCCTCTTCCTCTGTCACCCGAGCCTCATTTCCAAGGGACCCCTCATTCAAGCTTGTGTTTCAATGTCAGCCTCTTTTCTTGTTTATCTAGCCCTATGGATGCTGTTTCGTGCATTTATTATCTCTGTGACACCTCAGTATCCTCTTTTGCCTTTCCAATTCTCTAGTACCAGGTCAGTGATTCTTCATTTTAGATACTTTTTATTTAAAAATTGGTACAATTTCTGTTCTTAGTGGACCCTGTTGGATACAGGGACATCTATACATTTATATAAACAGGTAACTATAGCAAAATGTTAACAATTTTTGAATCTAGAAAATAGCCATATGGGTGTCCACTGTATTACTTGTCCAACTTTTTGGTATGTTTGAGACCTTTCATAATATACAATTAGAGATAAAGTTCTCGAGTATTTCGATAAATATCCGTACCAGAATAAAAAAGTAAACCTGATAAAGGGTGCAAGTGTCCAAAATTCTAGGTTACCTCTTTTGTTAGTAGAAGGAAATGATACATAGGAACTGTGATTGCTCCAGGAACCAAGCTGATGCCATTACCAAAAAGAAAAAGAAAAAAACAACAAAAGTCTATTTTTCTGTTTATATCTAGGAAAGGGTCTATCTACTATGTCATACCATCAAAATTCAAAAATTAAGCAGATGAAATATGACCTCTGTAGAAAAAATGAAAAGGTTTCCTAGGGAAAATTTGTCCAATTGTTTCATCTTATAGGGGACAAGTAAGAGTTGTCCAAAATTCATAGTAAAATTAATGGAGTCAAAACTTTCCCGTTAGCCATTCATAAAAGTAAGATTGGACCAAGTATATAAAGTAAGTTTCTAGGTTGCATGTGACAGGAAACTGCAAAAGAGGGAATTAGTTTATAGAACTGAAAAGTTAAAAAAGTATAATGCATTTAGGTGCGGAAGCAACGTCATAAGGAATTTCTTTTCTGGCTTTGTCTCTGCTGGCTTCCCCCTCTGGCAGGAAAGTTGACAACTGGAAGCTCCAGACTCACACCCCTTTTCTAGAGATGTTGAAAGTCAGGTATTTGGGGAGATTGTAATGAGAGTAAGTTTGCTTTTAACCAATCGTGCACTAAGAGTGACATCTGCTGGTCATAAAATTATGTCTTTATACGTCTTGACTTTTTGCAATTACCAATGACCTCATATTGTGAAAATATAAGAGCAATAATCTTTAACTTGGAAGAAAAAGAAACAACATATAGGACTTATACCTGCCAATGTACCACTGTACATTGGCAGAGTTTTTAAATTAAAAAAAAATTCAAGTTATCATTTTAGCAGACACTGCAGTCTCTTTCACTTGATCAGAGGAAAAGGAACTGTACTAGAATTTAAAAAAGAATGAAGAACTTGGTTAGCTGTTGCCTTTAAAATGTCCTTTGGAGTTTTGTTTCAGAGCAGAAATTAATTAACTTAGTCTAAGAGAAAATTCTAGTGGACCTAACAGCTGGCTATCACAGGTCATTTGCTTTTGGCATTTCATCCTAATCTTGCTATTGTATTGTTAGGTCCCAGGCTTCATTCATGCCTTTGCTCCCATCCCTACTTCCTTCCTATCTTTAGATATGCATACATATTAAACTTCATATATACTCTTCCAGATTTTTTCCTATATTAGCTTTGGAAATTTCTCCCACTGCTCTTGATGTTAGATTATATTAGGAAAAATTAGGACTTATATTTTCTAACTAAAATTTTTATAGAAAAGAAGGGGTGTATTTATATTTATTGATAAAGCATTTTGGTGGATAGTGATAAAGTTTAGTTTTGTATAGGAAATGTAAATTTCAATTTGCATACTCAAGTGGCATCTACATTTGATAGACTTCATTCCCCTTCAAGTTAAAAAAATCTTTTTCAAAAATGCTATGATTATCCACCTTATAAATTTTGTGGACACCCCTGATGCTTTCCATGTGAGAAACTCCTAGAGGGAAAAAATCCTCAATCAAAGGGCTATGAAGAATCAACAGAGGAAATAAGATTAATACTGCCATGACAAAAAACTGGAAGTAGTAGGAGATAGATGCTTTATAAATTCAGTCCTTACATATTATCTAGAGGAGTCAATATATATAACTGCTGACTCTTGTAAGTCAAAACTGGCATATGTATATTTGGTGTAACATATTACTTAGATATTTTGGGGGGACCAGAAAATGTTAAAGCAGCAATTGTTAAGGTAACTGGGTAGGAAGGGGACTGTGGCTTTTCATTATACGACTCATTTCTTCTCCAGCCTTGAGCATACAGTACTTGTATAAAACTGTAGGATTTTTATTTTTGAAATAAAAATCCTAGTTTCTTTAAATTTACAAATTAACCTAGCCAAATTATCATACAGGAAAGTATATTAACCTAGAGTCCCATGGGGACCTTTTTTTGATGGCCCTGAATTACTACAATGACTTCATGTTAATTTCTATATTATTTATATTTTGATCCATTCAAAAGTTTTGATCTTAGAAAAATACATATAGCTTAAGTTATAAAATAAGTGAAGAAACTGGGGTAAAGGAAAACCAAGTGTAGGAAGAATAAGATGTGGTGAGAGGGCCAAAGAATCCATCGGAGCCACCTGGAAAGCTGGTTGAAAATGAGGCTCCTTGGTCTAGACCAGTTAAATTAGAATCTCTTGAACAGGGCTTTAGGATCTCCTCTTTAGCTGCCCTGATGACTTGGAGTCTAGATGTAACTTAAAAGAAGACAAGGAGTGACTACCAAGATATCAGGATATTTATTAGTGTCATGAAATTTAGAGCATAGAACTAGAGGAATGGACATTGAGACTAACTCCAAATAATACATATAAAAATAAAACTTATACTAACTGGGATCATCCTTTCTTTCACTATAACATTTGATAATCCTCTTCTGATTACACTGCATCCCTAAAACAACCCTCAAGGACATGGGAGGACTCAGTATGTCATTTCATCCTTTGACTTTTACTTTTAACGTGAGATGGTGTGTTCTGGGAGGTCTTCTCTTTTTCTCTTGGCTCTATTCATAGCCTATTATACCAGGCAGCTTGGATATTCCAGTGCTTGGGTGTCTTTTTTATATGTATCACATCAAAAGGTTAAACAGATACTTAGAAGAATCCTATGTATTAGTAGCACTTAATCTTTTCTGCTGCTTGTGCTCTTATTCTCAAAACATATTTTCACATCTCACATGAAAATCGAAAGTTAAAAATGCTAAACTTTTAAAACATAGGATTTGGTATATCATAAAAGAGAGAATTATAGCTTAAGTTTACAATGGATTTAAGAATATGTTAAAAATTATACACAAAAAGTTTTTCAGCTTACAGTGACTTCTGCTGTAGCTGTAGTTTTTGTTCAATGATATCTGAGAAACGAGGAACTTTTTTTGAAATAGCCACACGGATGTCATCACTCATATTCAAGCAGCTTCTGGATTTTGTTTTAAAATGCAAAAGTGATGAAAATCCCAACTCACAAAGGTATGTAGTTGCAAATGGTATAAGGATTTCTAGCGCTGTCTTTGCCAGGCTGGGAAACACTGTGAATTGAGCACACCAGAAATCCTCAAGCTTCATTGTCTCAAATTCCATTAGGATTTGGCCACTAGCTCGTAATTCAGCAAGATCATTTTTCACTAAATAACCATCATCGACAAAGTCCAGATTAAAAAGAAATGGATCCAGTATCCATTTACTTGCCTCATCAAGATCTCCAACAGAGAAGTAGCTGTGGGAGAAGCTGCTCAGGTGTTGCAGGTGCAGTGTTATTTCAGCTGCGATGCATAAAGCTTCATTATCGGAAACAACAATTTCTTCAAGATAAGGAAAGTTGGTAAAATTTATTTTCTCAATCCGCTTTAGCCAAAATGGAAACTTCCTAACAAAGGCAGACAACTTCTCTCTAGCTGATACTGTGTTCATTCCAGCCCTTTGCATAGATGCACTAAGTTCATTTAGGTGTTTGAATAAATCTGCAAGGTATGCGAGGTGAATTTTAAACTCTTTGTTTTCAAAGCCATCAACTAAATTGCTGCTTTGGTGGTGAAGAAACTGATTTATTTCTTCATGCATTTCAAAAATATGAGTAAGTATTTGGCCTCGGGAAAGCCACCTCATTTCAGTATGGAAAAGGAGAACACTATACTCTATTCCAATTTCTTCAAAAAAAGCCTGAAACAGGCGATGATTTGGAGCTCGCCCTTTGATAAAATTTATTACCCTCACCACAGTAAAAAGAGCATCCCTCAGTTTTGTAGGCAATGTCTTTGTGACAAGTGTATGAGGGTTCAGCAAACAATGTGTGATCACAATATGAGGTACCTCTTTTTTCACACAGCAAACAAACTCTGAATTTTCTCCTAGCATAGACGAGGCACCATCAGTACAAACAGAGCCGCATACATCGAGCGCTATCTTATGTTTCAAAAAGAAGTCTCTGAACAGGTTAAACACATCTTTTCCCTTCATTGTTAACTGCAGTGGTTCACAGAACAGGAATTCTTCTACAATCTCTCTCTCTCTTATGTATCGTACAAATGCCATCAGCTGACTGCAGTCATCCATGTCTGTTGTCTCAGCAAGCTGAATACCCACTTTAAGAGGACTGGCTTTGATATCTTCTAGAACTTGCTGTAAGATATCCTGGCTCATTTCATCAATTCTAGAATGGATCACATCATCTGATAAGGGTACCTCCTGAAGCTTCTTTTGTGCATCTGGTCCCAAAACTATTTGTGCTATTTCCAGTGCACAAGGTTTCACTAATTTTTCAGCTATTGTATGAGGATTCTTCTCCTTGGCACATAAATATGCAAACTGATATGATGCCTGTAGTAAGGCATCTTCCTGAGATGCAACTCCAAATGTTTTCAGGGTTTCACTCTGATCAGCTGGTGTTGGCACATGTTTCAGGCTACTGAGATCGTGCCCACCTATACCACCATGCTGTCTGTTAAAATGGTCAGACAGTTTTGATGGTCGGAGGTCAGCATTTGAAAATACTGAGTTACACAATACACACTGTGGGCGCTGAGTTCCATCAATCTCTGTCATACAGGTGAACCAGTAACGAACATAGTCATCGTCCCATTTGCGTTTCTTCGACATGGCACCCCAAACTTCTCACGTAGTATTCCACAGATGTTGAAGATTTTTGCTTGGAAGTAAAATATAACCCAGACATTAAAAACCAGTGGCTAACTGAATTAAAACAAAGCTACTTCACATACCATCCTGTCATCTGTGTACATGTCAAGAAATATCCTGTAACGTGTCAGTTCAAAGTAAGCCATGACAATATGACAGCTTCAATTGAGCAAACTCACAGCTAAAGCCCTGGAACAGACACCTTGCCAACAAGTTATATATGAGAGATTAGGGTTTATGCAAATTGTGAATACCCTGTAAGTTCTCTATTGGTGAGCTGCAGTTATGGCTTACTTTGTTTTCAATAATGTATATTCCAAACAAATCTGGTACATTTTGTATCCCCAGAAAAGGCATCTCACTGCCATCCCCTCCTTCCATCCTATGCCAGAGATGCATGCACACCCCCGTTATGAACTAGTGAGTGGAGAAGGAAGTCTTCACTAAATACTCTAAGGAAGGGCAGATTTTGACATGGTGGCTAGTTCTTTCTAATATATAAGGATTTAAATCAAATAGTCTATAAAACTATTTGATCCTTGAGTGGCTTTGACTCCAACCTAAGCAGAGAATTTCAAACAGGTCTGACTAAGCCACCTTTGACACAGAAGCAGGATACACACTATAGTCCGTGATTCACACTGTCATAAAAAAAGCAAAACAAGTGGCTCAGGAGAAACACAACTATTCTTGTTACTGAAATTTCAGAAAAAGTTCTCTCATAGAAGAAAAGCCTTAATTATAGTAGGAAAGGATGTAGAAGGCAGGTATTCTCTAGTTTAGTAAATAAATGGAGGAATCATCTAAGTCTTTTGCTAAAATACATATTCTTGGACCCTACACTCAGATATTCTGATTCCCTAGCTCTGGAGTAGGGGCCCCAAGTATGCACTCTAAATAAGGTGTTTTAGATAATTTTTCTGAATAGTACCCAGAACATGAATCTCTTAACGAGACTGCCTATCACAATCACTGGGAGCACTTCCGAAAGAAAACATGTCCCTGTGCCACTTCAGAACTAATACATCATCATTCTCCAGAAGTAGGACAAGACAATCTAAAATAAAGTTGTCCAGGTGATTCTGATACATATCCAAGTACACAGACAGATTTAGAGGAATGAACATATCCCCAGGCCAATTCCTAGCCTTATAGATATTCTAGGTTGCTAAGTAAACACTAAATGCTTTAACATGCATTTACCTTTTCTGAGTTGATGACAACTTCCTATGAAAGCTGAGGGACCTAAAAAGAAAGATATGTTTTTTTTTTCTCTTTCTCCCTCCTGAGCAAGGAGTAATGGTATAATCCACATGTAGGCTCAAATATACCTTAGAAAACAATTCTATCTCCCATATAAATGATTCCCAAAGTTCTGGGCCACAGAATATGGCTGAAATAATGTAACAGGGGTACACTGAAATCCAAATACCCACTTTAGCCATAAAAAATCACAGTAAGTAAGCCAAGAATATTTACTTAAAGCCCTAGCTTGCTAGAGGCTCTGCCAAGAATAACTAGTTGTAAAATGTACTTCTGTGTAACCAGTAAGTTGATCTGCCATATGGTTGCTATTGACCAGTTTAAAATTGAAAGATGCCTGCCAGTCGGTAAAGACAATTTAGAGTTGATCTTAAGCTTTGTCAAGTGAGGAGACCATGGGCAGACTGTGTTTAGAATCTCTCCTGACTGATAACAGAATTATGAGATGAACATAAAAAAAAATGCTTATCTTTCTGTATATTGTTATGTATATTTTGGGGATACAGAGAAAGTGAAGGAAAAAGCTTTACTTCAAATGATTTTCTTTACTTCAGGTTTACTTCTAATGACTTCTAACTAGAAATTATAGGATGAGTTAAGAGTCTATTCCTATCCATTCTATGCTACTCACATATATTTTGATTGAAGATTTACCTGTTTGGAACAAGAGAATTTTTAGAAAAATTCTTCTCCCTCCCCCTCAGAAAGGGAGAATAGGTAGCAAGAAGTTTTAAGATCCTCGAAGATGAACTTACCGCCCAAGAGGCTTTCTTGTGTTATAGAATCTCACAATTCTCACTTGTTCCTTTGTGGTATTTAGCAATCACAATACCCTAAAATAAGTAAACATTAAAAAAAGCATCATCTTATTAAGGAATTATTATTCACTGAAACAAGTGTGATAATGGTATGGTTGTGTTTTTAAAAAGTCTTCATTATTAGAAACACAGACTTAATTATTTACTGCTGGAATGATGTCTGGGCTCTCTGAAATACAGTACTTAAGCACACACACACAATGGGGGTAAGCAACAGAATAGGACTGGTCTTGAGTTGGCTAGATGATGGGCACACATCATTACACCGTACTCACTCTATGTATGCTGGAAATTTCCCATAATAAACAGTAAAATAAACAAAAAGGTTTACTTACTAAGATAGACATAATTAGTTTTCAGAAAGATTTTTTTTTTGAGAATTTGTTGAAAGCCATCTGAAGATGCAGAATGAAAGTACAGATGCAACAGAGTAAAATGTTTTGCAAGTTTAGGAAAGGTAGATATGAAACAGTATCACAATTGAGAAAAAAGCAGTCAGTTACAAGTAAACATTCACATAACAGAAATACGCGGGGAAGGCTAAAACATCTATTTCAGCAGTGACAACACCAAAGTGCAGCAGGAAACCTTAAACTCCAAACCAAACACAATCAAACTTCTATCTGGCCTCTGCCTGTGCCAGACCATGATAGGTGTAGGTATCCAGGGAGGCAGAGGATTGAAAATTCACTATCTTTACGTTATTAAAAGCAAAAGCCAGGAGAGAAGGTACGGTAATGCAACAGCTGAGAGCAAGCCTGGGATGCTGGCTTTGTCACTTAGAGGCTGGGACCTGTCCAAGCTTCAATCCCTCAACTGGTGATGACAATAGTACCTACCTTATAGGGCTGTTGGGAGGTTTAATTATGAGCGTGCATGTAAACGACACGGGCTCATAACACGGGCTCGTAAGGCTTGCTGGTGTATTATAAAAGACGCAACATTTAGGAGGCGACCCGGGCGAGCTAAGGACTCCGGTGGCGCGGGAAGAAGACTCTGCTCGGTCTCCAGCGAACGGCTCCGAGACAGACGGCGCAGGCCCAAGGGATGCTCGGGCTTCTTTTAGGCGCCCGTTCGGGATCCACTTCACTCTCCACTCAGGCTAGGGCTCAGCCTCCAGGCTCTGGAACCAGTCTAGGCGGCGGCTCCTCGGGTGCGACCCCGGCGCAGGACCCTGCGGGGTGCGGTGAGATAGCTGCGCCCACAGCGACCCCCGCTCAAGCCGCGCCGGGCTCCATCCGGGTTCTCCTGGAGGCTTCCCGCCTGCAGGCAGGGCGAGGCGAGTTCCCGCACGCAGGCGCTCTGCAAACGGCTTGGGCCCCCAACCGCCTCCAGTAAGGAGCACGCGCGCTGGTTCCTTTTCAGGTTGTGTGCGTGGAGCTGGAAATTTTCTGCATGCTGTGTCTGCCAGAGAAGATGCATCGTAGAATCTCAGGGACGAAAGGCACTGTAAAGCCACTTAGTTCTACTTTTTAACATTCAGAGCACTAGAAATAAAAATTTATATTGTCAGGCTTTGAGCTTGGCGGTTACAAAGCTCCAATAATTAACCATTTTCTGTGTGGAATCCATGAGGAAGAAAAGAAGTTCATTCTACTTCCAAATTAAACATCCAGGCAAATGAGACAAGCTGTAAATTCTGTTAAAACGGTAGAGGATGAGCTTGTGTCCTCTTGCCCATGCTGGTTGCCCCCATCTCCCCATTAATTAGAACGTGTGGGTGAATTTGCTAAGAATCATCATCCATCTTAGAGAAATGACTTTTAAGATTATTTTAAACAAGACTTTTAGAGAAATAAACCCATATCAGATTTTAGAGAAAAACCCTAAAGTAGAAACTAGAAAATGTTGAAGGAAACAAACCTAAATACAGTCCTGTTTCCTATTTCAAGGGTTTTTAATGAAATCACATTTTATTCATTTTTGTATAGTCAATCTTGTGAGAAGCATCCCACAAGCCTAGGGGACAGATACCTCATTTTCAGGTATTGAGGGTGAGCCTGATAAAAACACTGAGAACCCGCTTAAGGTTTCTGTCAATGAGAGAAACTGCAAAAGACCAGCCTTCCTGGTCCAAAATCTGGGCCTTAAATGTTAGGGAAAGGAATAGGCTTTAGAGTCAAAGACTTTATGTCCTGACCCCAACCTTTCACCGTTAAGACCTGAGCAAGCTGCCTGCACTCAGTGAGTCCTTTTGCTTATTGTGAAATATGGGTATTATCCTATTACTCACCCCCTGAAAGTCTTCTGAGGGATAACATATGCAAACTATAGCACACAGTTCCAGTACTCAAGTCATCTATAACTGAGATAATAAAATCAAAGCTCATATCTTGAGTAATATTCTAGATGTTACCTTTTATCCAAAATGAAACAGAAATAAGACATAATTTCAGATATTATTCTTCCTAAAATCAGCATAAATTAGGTTTCACAAGAGAAAACAGAAGCCCAGAAATGTTAGGTGACACATTTTTTTGAGTTAAAGTGTCCTGAAATTTTCTAATTCAAATGTGCAGAAGCTAACTCAGCCTTCCTGCCAGTCCTATAAACTACTTTTCTGCCAAATATTTGAAATAATGCCACAAACCACTCACAGTTAAATATTTTCAATTATATCTTTATTAACAAAAGATAATTAAAATACAAAATAGACAATAATATCAGATTTTATGTTGAACCAGCCTATGTTAAGGTAGGAATATGAAAACATATATTTTTGATATTCTTAAAGTAGGTAAGAATTAGATCTGTTTGCATCACTGTTTTAATTTCATACTGGTCTGAATTTAGATACAATGTATATCCACAGTACTTGACAGTTTGATTCAGTTACTTTCCCATCAGCAGTATTTCTGAGATGTTAATTTAATGCAATATTCTAGTGGGTTTTGGTAGTTTGGAAAAGCCAGTGAACTGTTAAAAGTCAATGTACTTGTGTCAGGGGTTTTAAACAGGCTGTTTTCACCAATCCCACTCTGTTAGTAATATCTTCCCAATGTTATTAGAAGAAGCTTAAAAATCATGTCATTCTCAGATACTAACAGCCCTGTAGGCTTGTAATATTCTGAAGAAACCTTCAACTTCAGGTTTCACTTTTTGCAAATTTTACCGAGACACCTGCTGGCTATAAAGATGAGGTAAAACAGATACTCTACAATCTTTTAAAAATCTAATATTCATGACTGTTATATAAAGGCAAACTAAAATAGCAATTAGTATCACAAACCATATCCTCTGTGACAAAGGAGAGGATTTTGGTGTCTGAATACTCCTGTCCAGAATGGTAAAAGACCTAGGACTGATCAGTCAACACTGACTCAGGGTGAAAAACTTTTTTCCCCATTCAAAGGCTAACACATTTAGTTCTGAGTATAAGAAACAAGGAAATGTTTTGAAGATCAAAATTTTATAACCAAGTGGGAAACAGAATTGTTACTACGCAGACTGACATCAGGGATAAAGTTATTCACACGTTCTACAGATTTCCTTCCAGTAACCCAAAGCTCAAGATAGGTTATGAATTTCAGATCAGAAAAATCTGAGAAGGCAAAAAGAAATGATTATTAAATAACTACAGTTATAGTTACTATTAAAAAAGAAATGAAGCCCTTGTTTCATGAAAGAGTAACTAATTGCCTTCACAATGAGTCCTAACACTAAAGGGCCATGAAAATTGAGGAAATAAAGTCTGAAACTTAATAATGTTGAGAAGGTATTCATGATAGGTGGAGAACTAAGATCTTTTCCCACATCACTAATATAAAATCTGAAATAAAATCTTAATCTGCACTTAACATACCACTTTATTTCTTCGTCTTTGTTCTTCACTGTGTAAAGGAATGAATTTACTATGAGACTCCTGGATACCTTACTAAAGTCAGGCTGTCTCCTTGCTTCCTGACTTTAAAGAGAATAGATACGGATTTTCCATTGATAATCAACAGCAAGAATCTAAAAGAATGTATCAGCAGAGTCTATCTTGGGTCACCGTCAGTGACAAGTTACTACTGTCCAAGGAAGGAGGCCATGGGGTCATCTGGCCTCTGACGTTTCATTCTGTAGGCCTCCATTTCCTCTTCAGTGGGTTCCCGAGTTTCATATATGCTGTTGTAAGGTCGCTTCCTCTCATCAATCTGCATGATCTCCTTGACGTGAAGAAGACGGGCCTCCTCTGCATTCAGTGCCTATAGTGAGAAGAAATACATGAGTACTGTGGCTCTCAGTCAGATCCCTTTGGTTCAGAAATGGCCGAGTACCAAAAGACCCCACTGACTTTCAATTGTTACATCAAAAATCTAGATTGCCTCAGCTTGGGAGTCAGCACTATTGCTGTCAAGATACAACTAATTATTTGGCTCAAAAATTTTCATAGAGCACAAAACATTCTATAACATTTTCAATGTTAAAGAAATTTTATTTAACAACAAAAACTGAATGAGATTCATTTTACTGACAGAAGCCGGCAACTGACGCTTTGGGTGGAGAATACAATTCTGACTTTTCCCAAGACTTGCTGAAGCTTACAATTATAGAGCTAGATGGCAATTCTCTCTGGGGAACATGTCAATAACTCTAAAATAACAGCTATACCAACCATTTTTCTTCTGTGCATTAGTGATATTCAACGAAAGTTCAAAAGGTAGGCAATACGGAGACACACAAAATCTCCATTTGTATTCTAGACCTGATAGGTGACCCAAGCAAATCACCCAGTCTTGGGGTTTGTTTGCTCATTTTTAAAATGAGCTTGGGAATAAGACAAGATAATTTTCTAAGATTCCTACAAATAAAGAAGACTGTGGTCACTTTTACTATTTATTTAGCCTTCACAAAGTACCTTTTTCAACTTTTCATGTTTCTTTTCTTCATCATCACTCTCTGAACTGCTCTTTCGATGCTTCTTCTTCTTCTTCTTCTTCTTCTTTTTCTCCTCTTTTAGTTTTTCCTGATGCATCTGATATGGAGGATTTACATATAGTGTTATTAATGCAAAACCAAAGTTCTAGTGCAAGTTTTAAAGTCTTCCCTTTAAGACTTAAAAATTCAGGACAATTGATCATGGACATACCTCTATGAGGGTTTGAGGTTTTTTCACACATTCTTCTCCAGTTGCATCATTTATAATACATTCCTCTGAATTCTGTGGAAAAATATAAGTAATCTAACTTGAGTATCATAGCTACCAATCATCTAAGAAAAAGTTAAAATTTGAAACATAAAAATATATGTTTCATACAGATTTTTGACCTAAGAGCTTTGGCTGTTTTTACGAACCAGAGGACAATTACTTACAGCAATATCCTTCCCAGCTTCTCCAGTACAATAGGAATACTTGAAAAAAGAGTGACAGCATTTGTATCCCCATCGGCCTTCTTTCCAGTAAGATCCCCAGATATGCTGCAGAGAGGGAGAGAGAGAGGTTATTTAAAAAGGAACCTGAAACTAAGGTTTCTCATATACTGTTTTTCTTTGTAAAAAAATCCTCTCTTTAATTAATCGTATTATTTTTAAAAAACTGAAGTATAGTTGATTTACCGTGTCGTGTTAGTTTCAGGTGTACAGCACAGAATATATACATACATACATATATTTTTTTCTCTTTCAGATTCTTTTATCTCATAGGTTATTAAAAAATATTAAGTATAGTCCCCTGTGCTATACAGTTAGATCCTTGCTGGGTTAGTCTCACATGCTGGTGATTAAAAGTGAAAATTACGGGGACTCCAGGGTTAGCTAACAGGGAGAGTGTGTGGTTACAATGGTCTTACATTCTATTCTCACTCTCCCCCCCAAAATTAAAAAAATTAGGCTACTTTACTTCTCTTGAAAAATTCAGAAGGATTGGGAAATTCTGGGCACATTCACACTTGTCAGTAACTGCCTGTTGCTGACCAGTGGATGCTCCTTTTAGACAGGGCTCGTGTTCTCTAGTTTGTAAAATTTGCCTGGCTCATTTCACTCATACATGATTACTGGCCTGGCTCTTCTTAGGTAGCTAGGTTTTTGACTCTTACTTAGAAAGACAAGTGTGGTTTGGGTACTATAGAAGTACAGCAAATTAAATAAGCTTTATCATGTGATACAATATGCAATATGACATTTACTTTGTCACCTATTAAGTGTCTCTGTCAAAATATTTAACTTATATCAAGCCTTTGTATCTGAATTCCTGTTTATAGGAAATACAGGGAATAAAGCAACAATATTACAATAAAAATTAATTAAAACACAGATGAGTGATAAAGATGTGGTATACAACGGAATACTACTCAGCCATAAAGAAGAATAAAATTTTACCATTTGCAGCAACATGGATGGACTTGAAGGGGCATTATGCTTAGCGAAATACGTCAAAGACAAATACTATATGATATCACTTACATGTGGAATCTAAACAAACACAACAAACTAGTGAATACAAAAAAAATTAGTGTATACAAAAAAAAGAAGCAGACTCACAGATCAAACTAGTGGTTAACAGTGGGGAGGAGGGGAGAGGCAGTATAGGGATTGGAGAGTGGAAGGTACAAACTACTGGGTATAAGACAGGCTACAAGGATGTACTGTACAATGCAGGGAATATAGCCAATACTTTGTAAAAACTGTAAATGGAATGTAACCTTTAAAAATTGTTAAAAATAAGAAAGTTAAAATACAAAAAACCAAAACACAACAATGATTTACTAATGAAAAATATAATCCAGAGCAAAATGCTAACAAGGACACAATACAATTCTAGTTCAACACATACTGTATGATTGTTGATCTTCACATCTTCCTCGTACTTGGAGCAGGCGACAGCCCGCTCCTGTCCTTTGATGACTGTCCCATGTCTTGAGTACTCCACATAGTCTTCAGTCTGAGCTAAAAGCAATTCAGCTGGAGGAGCATCCAAGTGTTCTTGACCGCCATACTAAAAGGACATTGAACATTATTAAATATATTTTACAAAGATTTGCATTCAAATCTCTACTGAGGGGTTTATTTCTGATCACAAAGATTAGAGGACTATTCTTCATAGGCTTTATTATATAAAACACAGTGAAAAAAAGCCACCAAACTTTCATAGCCAAATAAAAGATGTCTCAATTGCTATTCATCTGTTGAGTGTAGTGAATTACAAAATGCTCATAAAATTCCCCTTATCCTGTATGCATGCCCATTTGCCACATGATTTTGCTGCTTCATCCCTTGGATATGGGCCTGGCCATGCTACTTCTTCTGGCCCCTGGAATATTGGCAAATATGATGTAAGCCAACACCTGAAAAACACTTGCGCACCAGGGCACACTTTGTTGCTAGACTCTGGTATTCTGAGAATGTCATGTAAAGAAGCTGGGCTAGCCTATCAGAGGATGAGAACCCACGTGGGGCAGAGGTGAGGCCTCCTTGGGACAGAGGAGGCCTGCTACCTGCTAGAAACCAAAGGGAGGACATTCTAGGTCATCCGGTTTCAGATAGGCATGCTCAGACCAGGAGACCGAGCTGATGTACAAAATGGTGAGAAATAAGAAATATCTACTCAAACTATTAAGTTTTGAGGTGGCTTGTTTTGCTGTAAAAGCTCACTGATATAGTTATACTGATACTGTATACCAATTGCACCTAGTCCCGATGGATTAAAATGGACTGTGTATTGTTTGGTCATATTACCTTTTCCAGGATGCTTTCTTTCTGCTGTTCTTTGAAGTCTTCTTTCTTGACTTTGAAGGACTTGTACAATAGCTCTAGTTTTGTAGGATCTGCTTGTAGATGCACTTCAGACCCCTTGTCATAGGCTTCCCAAGCAAACACTAGGGTAATTAAAACCGTCATAATGAGTTGTCAGCTACACTGTTTTCAGGCTTCTTGAAAACAAGCTTTAAAAAATGCCCCCAAATTTCTTATGAGCTGATATAAAATACCTTGACATAGAGGAAACACTTACATTGTGTCTGGGCCATTGAAATGGTATCTCCTGTGTATCGAACGAAGTTATCCCCTGCGTAGCTGACTCTTAAAAAAAAAAAAAACTCTTTCAGAGATTAATTTCTTTAAGGAAATTCTTTTTTGACCCAACCACAGATGATGCTCATTTTCATTCAGATTGCGTTTTATAAATAACAACTCCCTGCCCCACCCTGAAATCTTTACATTGAATTTGTTAACTTACTCATCTGGATTCTTTCCTGCATTTGCATAGGGATTCTCTCTCATCGCTCTAGTTTTGGGATCATAGTAAGCAGAATTTGGATCCAAATTCCGCAAATACTAGAAAGAAAAAAGGTTTTAAGACTGTGTTGATGTTTACTTTCATCAAAAATTTCAGCAGACTAGTAAGAGGAGACAATTAAATGTGTGTGTGTGTGTGTGTATGTGTGTGTACATGTCTGGGGGTACAGTTGAAGAGAAAGAAATCCAGAATAATATACTTTGGAATGACTGAGTATATTACCCATATACTATCCAGATACAATGTAAGTAGACAAAATTTAGGTTGGGAAGACAAATGTTTTCTGAATATGTGTGTTAAGTTGGCAAGGCTTACTTTTGCAATATCTTCTCGAATCCTGAGATTCCGGACAGTAATTCGTCTCTTAGAGTCAAAATTCTGTCCAGGCATGTCAATATCATCTGCATATTTATCTTCATCCTCATCTTCACTGTTATGATCTTTTTCCTGAAAGAGGAAGAGGGGGAAAAAATTTTAAGAAAAAGAGAGCAGCATCTATTTTTTATTTTCCCTTTAACCCAACTCTTACTCCTTGTGTTCTTTAAGCCTATTACTATTATCATGAGTTATTACTAACATTAGCCATCAGAAATTTAAACCTTAATGTATACCCTCATAGGACCTCTATGTATTACCGTCTGAGAATTCGGTTCCTCTTCTCCCCACTGATGTTTCGGAGAATTCTATGCCACAAAAGAAGAAAATGAATTTGTGATTTTATTACACTGAATCAAATGATTATTTAACTATGTTTTAACTATTATTTAACTATGTTTTAAAAACATAGTTAAAATAATAAATTTAACTGAACAAATTCTCATATTTCTCACCTATAGTGAGCACATAAGTTTTAAATACCAGTATGTCATTGTGAATAGTTTTATCAGACTGTCTACAAATCCAAAGTTTTCACTGATGATAGGATTATAATCACACAAATGTAACAGAAAGATTAAGTTGATAAATATACCTAATAAACATTCATTTCATATACGTTTATCTTCAGACATAACATTTTCATTAAATTTCACTGTTTTTCTATTAAGGCCAAAAAGGAAAGTTACCAGGATCATGTAATAAGTATCTTTAGAGCCAAAACAGCCTTTGTAAAATTTCGGCAACGAAGAAATCTACTCAGGTGACAACATACTGTGATTTAAGGAGGGTGTGAACACCATGCCTCAAAGACACCCTTTCTTAATTAGCAGTTGCTCAGGATATTCTCTAACTCCACAAAATGCCCGGAAAAAAGTGCTCAGTATTTCATTATGTCCCTTTAAAAGGCTTCACAAGTTAAAAAGAATATCTTATAGCTCAGTAGGGGGATGTGGAAATATGTATAAAAATACATATATATAGTATATTTGTAGAAGCAAAAATTTGTATAGCCTTTTAAAATGCTTGCTAAGTGATAAGTCATCAGATTTTATATATACATATTCAGTGCATCAACAATTGTACTTTTAGGAATTTATTGTAAGGAAATTAGTATGTCTATTATATAAAGATGTATATATTATGTAAGTCTCTAATGTTGTGTACTACTGTACAGAAAACTGGGGAAAAAACAAATTAACAAGAGATGAATGGTTATATAAATTACTGCACTCAATAAACACTGAACAACCATTAAAGTGATTTTGTCCAAAGTACAGAAAAATATTAATATGTATACTTTGGACTCCCTAGTGGGTGAGATGGTAAAGAATCTGCCTATAATGCAGGAGACTCAGGTTCCATCGCTGGGTTGGGAAGATCCCCTGGAGAAGGGAATGGCTATCCACTCCAGTATTCTTGTTTGGAGAATTCTATGGACAGAGGAGGCTGGTGGGTTTCAGTCCATGGGGTCGCAAAGAGTCAGCCACAACTGAGTGACTAACATTTTCACTTTTCATTTTTCATATTTTGCTACCTTTTTTTGTTTGAGGAAAAAAACGAAGGAAAGATGGGAATAAGATTATATATTTGTATTTGTTTGTATGTACACAAGAAACTCGAAAGGCTCTGTAAGAAAAATAAAAAAGATTATGGGGGGTGAGGTTTAGAGATAGGATGGACTGAGGCAGGAGTGGGAGAGTGCACTGCACATCTGTCTTAAATTATTTTGATTATTGAACCATGTGAATTTATATAAAAATTCACTGCACATCTGTCTTAAATTATTTTGATTACTGAACCATGTGAATTTATATAAAAATAAATGTTATAGGTCTACATTTAATGATACAGAAAACAAGTCCTCATTGTACTGTATATTATTTAATTGAAAGAGTAGATGATAAACGAGAATGTAAAGATGAATCCATTTAAAAAACATGTGGTATTATAATCACACACATAACATGGATATATGTGAGGGAGTGGACTGGGACACTGAAAAGCCTACTTTAAAGTGTTAATGGTTAACATAAGGAATGTTTTTCTTCTTTATAATTTTCTATATATTTTTTCTGAGTATCTGTTACTTTCAAAATTGGAAATTTTTTTTAAGAATTTTTTTGAGTTCTTGCAAGTTGCTAGTTCAACAAAGGATCTTTATATTGCTAAATCTCTGTAGTAGACACAGTCCTACTGTATGTAGTTAATCTTCACATTCAAATGGGCAAAACTCATCAGTCCCTTACAAACATTTAAGTATACTTACTAGGATGATAAATTATGTTTACAAGAAACAACAGAGAACATGTTAGAAAAACAAAAAAAAAGCCCTCTTCTTTCTTCCAGAGTTACTAATGATTAACAATCACAACACTAGCTACCAACTACCAAGTGTTTACTGTGTGACATGTATGCTAAGCCTCCTGCATGTGTATTGGCGGGCAGGTAGGCATTGTTATCTCTGCTTTAGAGATGATAAACTGAAGCTCAGAGAGGCAAATTAATTTTTCCAGGACCATCTTGCTAGCTAGGGGCACAGCTGGATTTTAACATTATCTGTCTGTTAACCTGTCCTTTGAACCTGCCTCTGTGACTGCTCACTTGGTGATAAACTTACCTAGTTCTGTTTGCTTTGTAATTATACTTGCTAAGGGTCCCTTTTAGAAATTCAAACTTGATAACTTGAAAATTTTTTTTATTTACACCATAAATTTGTTAAAAAAAAACTTTCACAACTCTAATAAACATAATTTAACTATTAAATTGACTGGGGAAAAAAAATAGGAAAAAACCTGTCTGCAATCCATCTTTTCTTTTTTAGTTTGAAAATTCTTTTTGCTTTACATGTTCAAAGTGTAGGAAACACTACAATACATAAAAAGAAAAATCCACAAATTCTATACTAAATGAGAACTAGTGTTTTAATTTCTATATTAAATGACAACTAGTGTTGTAGTTGTCTTCCCTGTGAGGTAGTATTATAAAATTTTACATGTGTCATTAAAATATGTGTTATCCAGTGTTATTACTAAGATTTGATGAAAGCCATTTTAAGAGCTATGCAACATTCTCTCATGCAGAGGAAGGGTAGCTCACTTCACTAATTCCTTATTAACTATTTTTAATTTCTTACTGTTGTAAAAAGTGCTGAAGTGAACATTTTTGTGCAGAGTGATTTTTATGAATACTAGAAAATTTTTAGGATGGATGGATCTACTAATTTAATTCCAGAAAAGGTATATAAATGTTTTATGGCAATATTCTCTCCAAAATGGCTGCATCAATTTACAGTCCCTTGAACCTTTAATGTGTCAGTTTTACTCTTTCCCCTTGATAGCACTTCTCTCTCTCTCAAATCTCTTCTAACTGGAGAGATATAAAATGAATTTTTGTGTCAATCTTCATTTTTTGTTTACTAAGAGTTTGAAATTTTTTAATGATCATTTTATTACTTACGGCCTGTTCCACTAATTTTCCTGAGGCTAATTCTTCTTGGAGTTTTTGGGCTTTCAGTGTTCGTTTTGCCTAAGGAAAAAGAAACATTTGAAATTTACTTTCAACATTCAAATGAACATTTAATTTTTTTAATATTTTTATTTTCATTTATTTATTTGGCTGTATTGGGTCTTAGTTGTGGCATGCAAACCCTTAATTGTAGCATGTGGGATCTAGTTCCCTGACCAGGTAATGAACCCCAGCCCTCAGCATTGGGAGTATGGAGTTCTGGCCGATGGACCACCAGGAAGTCCCATCAAATGAACATTTAATTTTTATATGAGTAAAAATGCATAAGCTTACTGTTTTCAGAAAAGGTCACTGGACAAGGTTGTCTTATAGCTCTAGACCTCTGGCTCCTGAAGAACACGGGTTACAGGTAATTCCCTGGCAGTCATACAGTTAGGACTCCATGCTTTCACTGCCAAGGGCCTTGGTTTGATCCCTGGTTGGGGAACTAAGATCCCACAAGCTACACAGGGCAGCCAAAAAACAAACAAAAAATGCCCCAAACTACTCAACGCTGTAGTGGCCTAAAAAAGAATGTATGTATGTATGTATGCAACTGATTCACTTTGCTATATAGCAGAAACTAATACAACATTGTAAAGCAACAATATTGCAATAAAAATTAATTAAAAAAACAGATGAATGAATAAAGAAAATGTGGTATACAATGGAATACTTCCTATCTATAAAAAAGAATGAAATTTTGTCATTTGCAGCAACATGGATGGACTTGGAGGGCATTATACTAAGTGAAATTGGTCAGAGAAAGACAAGTACTATGTGGAATCTAAAAAATACAACAAACTACTGAATAAAACAAGAAAGAAACAGATTCACAGATAACAGAGAACAAACTAGTAGTTACCAATTGGTAGAATAAAAGGGGAGGGGCAATAGGCAGGTAGGAGATTAATAAAAGGGGGGTATTATGGGATTATATGAAATCGTGTGTGTGAAACTTTTAAAAATTGTAAAGCACTGTAAAATTTAAAGAATCTTTCATTTAATAAAATATAAATTAAAAAAAAAAAAACCCAAATGAAAATGAGTCAGATCCAATTGGCCATATTTAAGCAGGAGTTATAAAGTCCTGTTTGAGTCAGGCATTAATATAAACTAAGCTAGATAGCACCAGGGATAAACTGCAGAGAGCAAGCCTTGCTGACAAAGTGCCACTTGACTCCAGATGACTGACTCTTCCAGGCTGGCCCAGGATTACCATATATTTCATTGTTTGAGAAAAGATAAAATTCAGATTTTATTAAAATGTGAAATCCCACGGTCTTAAATGTTAACGCTACTTTAAAAAAAAAGGAACACAAAACCAAAGAACAGCAGTGACTACGGTTTTTTAAAAAATGGGAGCGAGTAGGTGAAATCATAACAGAAAAAACTGAGGTTAAATTAAAATAAAATTCAGTTTCCTGAAAGGAGTTATCCTATTCTTCTTTCCCCACCCTCAAATGCTATGTTAGACAACTATAAAACAGGCCCATAGGCAAGATACAGTCTGGGAGCCAAGAGTTTATAACCTCAGGAAGCCGAAAGTTTTGAACACTAATCTATTCTCATGCTTCCAGTATTTCTTGCAAACTAAATCAGGGAGTAACGGACAAAATAAGAATAAAGTAAAAAGAAACTGCTGCCAAATAGGGTTAGTATACTGTTTATTTCACTATTCAATTAGGCTTACTACTACTACAATAAAAATGCAATCATTTTTATACTGCATAAAGACAAAAAACAGAGTTGCTAAACTAGAGATATACCAAAATATACATTCTTTAAGGATAGCAGGAAAGCAGTGAACTGTGCTTACCAGGTCAACTTTGGCATACTCTTCTACAATTTTCATGTGTTCTTCTGGATTGTAGCCATTCCACCGATCCCTCTTCCCATCGTAGTCAAACATCAGCTGAGGCTGGACATGTTCATCTGGAGCTATATTAGTCCCCGTAAATTTTGCACCAACTCGCCTAGGTCTCTGGAAAACGAGGAAGATTAAATTTTTCCCCTAAGTATCTGAAGCCATGAGGAAAATTTCATATAACCTTTACAGAGCAGTGTGAACATACCATGGGACTTTATGGTTTACTCAATTATTGGTTAGTCCTCCTGCAAAAAATTTTGATGGTACTGAACTAATTCATTCAAGTTAATGTTTTCATTTAACTTGTACCTAAATATAGGTAATTTAAAAAACAGAATTAAATTCTCTGACACAAATAAAGAAAGAGACTCTCTGACAGCAGTTTCCAAAATTCTCAAAGGTGAGCTTACCTCAAAACAGTCTTTCTTTTTGTGTGTCATGGCTCCACAGTTTTCACACGCTCCTTTTCGGTATTTAGTAGTTATGGAATTCTATAAGCAGATATAAAGAAAACCAAAGAAAATTTTTATTTATATAAATAAGTTAAAAATAACTTTGGCTCTCATTACTGTACTGTCTAATGAAATGACTTATCTGTTAAGAGGAAAACCAGTTATAAATGAGAAAGCTTAAAGACTTTAGCAATATCAAATTTATAAAATACAGAAACTAAAGTAGTATGTATTGTGAATTTTAATACCAGATAAAAGGTCATGTAATCTGTTCATACTTTATACAGTATTACATTAGAGGTTCTTATATTAAGTTCTTAAAAATCTCCATTTCTACACACATATATACAGGTTGCATACCTACCTCTTTTACACCCCTCTTGTACCATTCTACAGATGAGCTGTACTGCTTTTGCTTCTCTGGCTGTGGTCTCTGGTGCTTTAAAGTAGGCCTTTTTGATGGATCAATATACCATGGCACTGAAGAAATATACTGAGGAATATGAGGATTGATGTCTCTGTAATAAAAAATTTTTTTAACAAAGTTGTAGAATGTAAGGCTATCCTTACAGAATGTAAGGCTAGAGATATCATAGTGGGAGGGGAAGACAGAATATACTTGTTATCACTATAATAAAAAGAATTAAAAATGAAGTATATTAGAGTGAAAAAATTTCTAACAGAGAAACTAAAAATAGTCATATAACTAAAGATGTAGGAGAGGTGAAGGAAGATAGGGATATATGTTAGTGAGATTAATCTTTTATCAGAACAAGAAGTTAGTAATGTCTAGTTGATTATAATAATAGTAGTATAGGTATGTTATTTAGAGATGTGGAGGTTATCAACCAGAAAAACTCAAAATAAATTGACAAATTCGGTCCTCGCTTGATATCTGAGAGGGACTGGTTCTAGGACCTGCCTCAAATACCAAAACCTGTGGAGGCTCAAGTTGCACAGTTGGGCCTCTGTATCCATGGTTTGGAATCTGAAGATTCAACCAGTGGCAGATCATGTGGCACTGCATGTACTTACTGAGAAAAATATGAGTATAAGTTGACCCACACAGTTCAAATCTTTTGTTCAAGGTCAGCTGTAGTCACCTGTGTACAGTAGGACAGGGAGTGGGAAGAACTAAAAAGGACTATAGTCATCATTACAAGTCCTTCGTTATTATTTATTAAACTTTATACGTATGAGTTTGATACAATAAATGAAAACAAAAATGATGGAAATGGTAAAGATGGTTTCCTGTCAAAGCAAAGGATGAAAAATAGGTAAACTAAATAGACATGAATTTGAATTCTGAATGAACAGATCTTGCAAAAAAATTAAGTACTTACTTTCCTTCTTCATCAACTTCTGCAGGGGCATTACCCAATTTTCGCTGTTCTTCTAGCTCCTTCTTCTTTCTCCAGTCCTCTCTAGTCATCTTCTTTGGCTCCTCCAAACTCATTTCTTTGGACCCCGACAAGGGGGCTGCATTAGCTGCATCCACAGCTGCAGTTGACATGGTTATCTGGCCTCCTACATGAAAAGGAAGAAATATCTATTAGAATAAACTAGGCCTTCCTGAATTCACCAGAGAAACTATCAAAAGTACACCCTAATAACACATACTGTGGGTTATATAGAATGTTTCCTATGTTCTTTTTCTTTCATAGCATCTATAAGGGAAAGGTCTCTTTCTCCTCCACTAAAGTCTTTATATACTGTTGCAGTTGTGCTTTCAACTTTAATTGGTTAAGTGGAGAGAGACATGCACATGCATTTAAAATTTCATGAGACTCATTCTTTCATGTATATATTCCTGATTTCCTCTCTACATATGTGTCTCAAACTTTTCTACCACACTAATCCTTAATGAGTACACAGAGTCCTATCTCTGTTCCTCTTAAAAACTGGATGCTTTAAGATCACCTATATTCATTATCTCTATTTCCACATTATCTGCTGCCCTTCTCAATCATTCCCCTCCCCGCTCCAAAGATACCTCTAAGTTAGCAATGTGCTAAGTCCTCTGGACATTTTTTAGTTCTGTTCTTCCCCCTTTTGATATATTCTTATCCTTTGGCTGATGTGATATCATATTCCCCTGGGTTTTTTTGTACCCCTTTCACTGCTCCTCCTGTATCCTTCCTAAGTTCTTCCATTTCTGCCCAGTTACTTAATTTTGGATTCCACAAGGCTCAATTCTAGGCTTCCTTCATCACTCTAAACTCCACCAGAGGTCAAGTTCATCTATTTCAAGGTTTCAATAGCCACGATATACGACTGTTGGCTCTCCACTTTATTTTTCTACTTCAGACCTTTTTTCTGAGCTTCAGATAAATACAGTCCAATTGCTTACTTCAAAGTACCTCCACTTAGATGTCTCAAAGAAACCTGAACTCAACTAGTCTTAATTCAAATTCATAATCTTCCCTATGAAATCTAATCGTCTTCCACTGTTCCCTCTCTTGATGAAAGATACCACTATCCATTCCTTTTCAGAAGTGTTCCAGCTAATTCCCATACCTATTTCATCACGAAGTACTGTTATTTTCACTTTCTGAATATCACTCGAATTCACCTACTTCTATCAATAACCTGAGTGTATTACCTTTACCTACTAGTCTCTTCTGATTCCTGCCAGTCAGTTCTCCACACTGCAGTGTTATTTTTTCAAACACAGATTTGGTCATATCATGTCCCACTACCCAAGCTGAAAACCCGCAAATAAAATGCTGTCCAAGAGAAATATACCACCAGCCCTATACGTCAATTTAAATATTCCGTAAACATATTAAAAAAGCAAAAAGAAACAGATAAATTACTTTTTTGCAACATTCTGCCTAATTACCAACACATTTTCATTTCAACATAGGAAAAAATAAACCAAGTCTTTAAAATCTGATACGGATTTTACATGTATTCAGAATGGCCGACATTTCAAGTGCTTAAGAACAAGCACAGTTCAGCTCCAATAGCACCTTATAATTCTTACTTTAAAAACCACTGAGGACACAGTCCTGGTCTGACTGGGCACAAGTACCACTACTGAGGCCTAGGACAGCGGCTTCCTTGGTTCTCGGTCCCCGTTCCTTTCTCAACCTGGCGTTCATCAATCCCGTGAGGATATTCCTAAGAATTAGGAGCCTCTGGACCTCTTCCCCGAGTTCTCCACCTTCATCCTCCTCCTCGTTCCAAGTTCTCACAAGATTTCCTTACCCGGTCCCAACGCTGCTGACCCTAGCACAGTTCGACACGAAATGAACACAATCACCAATGTTTACTTCCTGACTTCCTCCCTCTCCCGGCAGACAGGCGACACTTTCCGGGCGACCCACACATGCGCACTTGGGCCTCAAGGGGTCCCAAGCGAAACTGGTCTCGCGAGATCTCGAGCTGTTCCTATAGCTCTACGGTAGGTCAGTAGCATGGGTTAGGTTTGTGCAGCTGCTTTTCTGCTCCGTGGTTTTCAACTCTTTTAAGACTCGACGAATATTACGACGTAAAACAAAACAAATTTCATACGGAGAACAGACAATAGCGTAAGCATCACTAGAGCGCTACGAAGTGCGTGAAGTTACAACAGTTAAAATCAGTATTAATTAGTAGCCAGGTAGTGTAACACGCTGGGGACAAGGTAAACACAAAATTGTCTTCCTCTCCTCGAATTTACATCATGTAGAGTGAGAAAGACTGAATTATTTAAGTAATTTACAGGTCTAGAAAGCCGCTATGAAGGGTGTACTAGGTGCTTTGAAGACAGGGCAATTCAGCAATTGTGACACCTCGCCCCTGATGTTGATACTGTATTTTACCATTAGGAAAAAAATACTGTAAAACGATTTACATTGTGGAAAAACAATGTCATAGATATCTCAACCTTCCTTTAAAGAATAATATGAAATAAAATAATGGAAAATAATAATTTTGGAGTACAGTTCTTCCCCCGCCCCCCTTTAAATCCTATCTGTTCTGGTAACGTTTTATTTTTCAAAACAATATGTGTTCCTTTCAGATGTCAAAATGACATCCGTGCCTCTAAGAGAATCTCATCATACTCTTATTAAGAATTTAGTGCATAGAGCATAGAAATGTAAATATTAATTTTGATTTTACAGGGCAAAAGTTGAAGGAATGGAAGTTGTCAGAAAATAGTCTGAAAGTGAGTAGTCTATGAATCACTCACACTTAATTTTTATCTCCTTAATACAATTCCTGAAATTTGTTTGAAAGTGTTAAGGTCTGTTTAGTTAAAACTACCAGGCACAAGTCAGGGAACACATCTCCCAGTGGAATTATGGAATGTGCCGGGCAAGAGGGAAGAACTTTTTGTAAGGTTCAGATTTCCCCGGAGGATTCTGAGGAGGATCTGAGGAAGCAGGGATCAGTTCTGGACGGGATGGCTGTTTGATAAACTGGGATCAATTAGGATCTTGGTGCGGTTGTGAGGTGAGGGTAGTTTAGCAATTGGATATCACCAGTAACAGTGCAGGGCATAGCAAAGTGAGTTTGGGGCATCATTAGTAAGAAAACAGAAGAATTGGTTATGGCATTTTACAGTTACCTTGGACTTCCCTGGTGGCTCAGACAGTAAAGTGTCTGCCTGCAATGCGGGACACCTGGGTTCCATCCCTGGGTTGGGAAGATCCCCTGGAGAAGGGAAAGGCTACCCACTCCAGTAATTCTGTCCTGGAGAATTTCATGGACTATCCGTGGAATTGCTAAGAGTCAGACAGGACTGAGTGACTTTCACTTCACTTCACCATAGAAAGGAAAAGGTCACCAACTTTTTAAAGCAAAATTTCTCCACATGTCTTGGAAATTGGAATTCATTTTGTATGTCTTTATAATTCCTCTGTTCTTTTTCTCTTGTTCATCCTTTTGTCCTGCCCCACCAGCTTTGATGAATATATTGCTGAGATGTTAAAAGTTTAAAGTAAGTATATTAGTACTTGCCTGGCAGTCCAGTGGATAAGACTCTGCTCTTAACTGCAAAGGGCACAGGTTCCATCCCTGGTTGGGGAACTAAGATACTGCATGCTGTGCAGCTCAGCCAAAAGCAAAGTGCTTATTAATTGATAGAATTTTAAGTTCAGAATTGTGTACTCATTAGATCATCATTTTGTTTCTAGGGTTGCAAAGGGTCAGGCATGACTGAGCAACTGAACAACAGATTCTGTATAATGGAGACAGCATCCTAACCTGAAATACTGATGATAGTCCTGCAATTAGGAAAAAATCAGTACACTTAAAAAAATTGAAGTATAATTGACTTACAATATTGTATTAATTTCAGAATCACTCCATTCTTAATCACAAGCACAACAGAATGACACAAACTTGTCATTTTATCTATCTGTACTTTCATTTCTTCTTAATTTTTAATTCTGCTCTGCCAATATTCTCTAGATCTAATATGGGTTTTCCCCCCACTGACTATTTATTGATGATATATGTATTTTTTATACCTCTAATTGAAATACAGTTGTTATGTGTCCATCTTCCATAGTCATTTCCCCAATGACAATGCCTTTCCTCCTGTGCTGCCTCTTTGTAATTTGATCTGGTGTATCTACTCTCTGGAAAAACAGTTGATTACTTCAAGACTTTAGGAAAATAGTTCTGTCACCATCTCACTTTGACTTTTTGAAGTTCAAAGTCTTCTCATCTAAAAATGTCTTGGACACCAAATGTCTTGGGCTTCCCTTGTGGCTCAACTGGTAAAGAATCCGCCTGCAATGAAATTAAAGCACAATAAAATTGTGCTTTAAAAAGTTGGTGACCTTTCCCTTTCTATGGTGAGGTGAGGTGATAGTGGCTTAGTCCTGTCCAACTCTTTGCAACCCCATGGATAGTCCATGGGATTCTCCAGGCCAGAATACTGGAGTGGGTAGCTTTTCCCTTCTCCAGGGGATCTTCCCAACCCAGGGATGGAACCCAGGTGTCCCGAATTGACCAGCTGAGCCACAAGGGAAGCCCTTCCTATGGTAAAGTGAAAGTGAAAGTCGCTTAGTCGTGTGCGACTCTTTGCAACCCCATGGACGATACAGTCCATGGAATTCTCCAGGCCAGGATACTGGAGCGCGTAGCCTTTCCGTTCTCCAGGGGATCTTCCCAACCCAGGGATCGAACCCAGGTGTCCCGCATTGCAGGCAGACTCTTTACCAGCTGAGCCACAAGGGAAGCCCTTCTGTGGTAAATGGAAATATATTAAACAAGATAAAGGAATCAATTCTAAATGAGGGAGACCTGGGTTCGATCCCTGGGTTGGGAATATCTCCTGGAGAACGGAAAGGCTACTCACTCCAGTATCCTGGCCTGGAAAATTCCATGGACTGTGTTGTCCATGGGGTCGCAAAGAGTCGGACACTACTGAACGACTTTCACTTTCACTTTGGACACCAAAGTGTCTCAGGAAAAAAACAAAAAATTGCAAAAGCCAACTCTGTCTCTTGGTATAACAATAATAATGACTTTCCTGGAATTAAAGACCGTATTTACTGTCTTCTATCTCTGTAGGGGGAGATTAAAAATCAACCATTAATAGCCATCCACGACCAAGCTGTCAGCGGGTTTGATTTTTTTTCCTCCCGGGAAACAAACGACGAATTTGCGGGGGGAACCTTTCAGGGCGGAGCCCAGGGAGCTTAGGTTCCTTCCATTGGCTCTTCCGGAGCTTCCGCTCCGCCCCTGTCCCGCCTTCTGGACGGATGAACCAATAGGGGCGTAAGTTGTGGTTTAAACGCGGAGTCGGGCGCGTCCGCTGGAGGCGAGTCTTGGGAGAGTTTGGCTGTTACTCCGAACGTGGGTGAACCGAGCGGTACCGAGTGGCTGGGCGGGTACGGTCCGGCGGCATAGGAAGCGGGAGTTGGCTTTGTGTGTGTGTGTGTGTGTGTGTGTGTGTGTGTGCGGGGGTTCGGGGCCTGGTAACCGGGGTCCGGGTGTCTGGGAGCCGGGGCCTGGGGTTTGGGGGCTGGGACTTCTCTGGAACGTCAGACGCGCTCAGCCGGCTTGAGCCACGGTCTTGAACTACTTGCGCGACCCACGCCAGTTTGGTTCCGAAGAGTACCAGGGCCTGTGCCAGTCCCAGGCCGCCAACTCTTCAGGAACTTAGGGCCCCTAACTCAGGCTTTAAGAATTAAGAACTGGATTAAGTGCTTGTTGGCTCAAGATACTTTCTACCTCTGCTTAGCTCCTGTTATAGCGTAGACGTCCCCAGGGTAGAAAGTTGGGTCAGTGCTACACTTGAGCTTCTTTCATCTTCCCTAACTCCCAAGGTTTAACGAGTGTTTCACACCTCTAGTTGATCGAGAATGGCTACTCTGATCTATGTTGATAAGGAAAATGGAGAACCAGGCACCCATGTGGCTCCTAAGGACGGGCTGAAGCTGGGGTCTGTGCCTTGTAAGTATACAGGCGGCTATCAGGTACACAGGTGTTGTGAATCAGTGGCGGGTGTGCCTTGGAGCTGGGGGAGGCTCAAATATACTTTGTGGGCAGTTGGAGTCGTGCGTGCTAAGTCGCTTCAGTCGTTTCCGACTTTTTGCGACCCTCTGGGCTGTGTAGCCCGCCACGCTCTTCTGTCCATGGAATTGTCAAGGCAAGAATACTGGAGTGAGTTTCCATGCGCTTCGCCAGGGGATCTTCCTGACCCAGGGATTGAACTGGAGTCTCTTAAATCTCCAGTGTTGCAAGGCGAGTTCTTTACCTCGAGCGCCACCTGGGAAGCCCAGTGGAAGTCGAGTTTACCCAATACTCTTACTGCCAAGCCAAAAATAAATAAATATTTTTTTAAAAAAATATTTATTTATTTTTGGCTGCTGGGTCTTTATTGCTGCCTGGCCTTTTCTTTAGGTGCGATGAGTGGTAGATACTTTCTATTTGTGATGCCCAGGCTTCTCATTGCATTAGCTTGTATTGTTGCAGAGCATGGGCTCTAGCAGACGCTGACTTCAGCAGTTGAGACACGTGGGCTCAGTAGTTGTGGCTCCAGAGCACAGGCTCAATATTTGTGGCACATGGACTTAGTTGCTCTGTGGCATGTGGGGGTTCCTGGATCAGGGATCAAACCCCCGTCGCCTGCATTGGCAGGTGGATTCTTTACTACTGAGAAACCAGAGAAGCCCTCATGTTCAGTATCTTAGAGATTATTTAAGAGGGTAGTGAACTGAAGTGCTGTTAGGAGTAGGACCATGCCACTGTCAAAAATGGGGGTTAAGTTTGGCTGTGAGAATTAGGCCAAGTTTATAGGCACCGTCAGCTTTCAAGTTGCACAGGTGTTTACTGCTGGAATGATCTTACTAAGACTTTTTCTTTAGCAGTCAAAGCTTTAGATGGGAGATCTCAGGTTTCAACACCACGTGTTGGCAAAATGTTTGATGCTCCACCAGCTTTACCAAAAACTGCCAGAAAGGCTTTGGGAACGGTCAACAGAGTTACAGAAAAATCAGTTAAGACAAATGGACCACTCAAACTGAAACAGACAACTTTCTCTACCAAAAAGGTAAGTGTTGGCTATAATTAAAAACGTCAGCACTTTGACTGTTAAAATGACTGCTGGCATCTTACCTGACTTTCTCCTCTGTGAATGGAAGGAAATAGAGACTAGCAAAGTAGATAAACAGAAGAGAATCATCATACAGTCTTTATGGACTTCCTCTGTACCTTGAGATCACACGTATCAGGAGCAGCTGGTTGATAGTTTTGCCTCTCCTGTCGTTAACAAGTGTCTTAAAACAGACTACTGAGTACTGTGAAGGAGGGTACTTTGCAAGAGGTTATGATGCTAGTATAACAACTCAGGTGCTGCCATCCTCTTCCCCTCCTTTCAGAGCAAGCACTAGCTTTGTAGGTTATAACTTGGTAGCATGTTGACCTTTGTTACGTGTGTTTACAAACTGTAGGTCAGTGCATCCCAGACTGAGAGGACTTGGCTGTGAAAGATAACTTTAGCATGTGAATTAGCACTGCATGCATTTCAGTAATTGTTTTAATGTGTATTAGCAAAAAACAACTAGTATACTTGATGTCAAACTGTTACGTGTGTTTTTAGGACAAAGAAGCAGTCCCATGTCTTGAAGAATCTCTCCAATCTCTTGTACTAATCAGTTGACAAGGCTTCCACTCTCACTAATGGATGTTTTCTTGCGTTTGTTTTAGATTACTGAGAAGACTGTTAAAGCAAAAAGTTCTGTTCCTGCCTCAGATGACACCTATCCAGAAATAGAAAAATTCTTTCCCTTCAATCCATTAGGTAATCTTTTGGTATTGTCCAAATGCTTTAGCTTTCAGTTTCTCTTAGGATCCAATTCAACTGTAACTTCATATGGCTCTGAATATGACATGTGATCTAAAACTATAACAAGGCTGTCTGAATCTGGGGTGCTTTGGAAAAATAACTTGTGGATTTACTTTTAAGGCATCATCTTAAGTCAGAAGAGGAATCATAGCAAAGACGGGAGAACATTATTCTTGTCCTCAAAAGCTAAAACCACCTAGGGGGAGATTACTTATTCAGTGTTAGCAGACAGCCTTCCTAGCAAGCCCACTTTTAGAAAGTGGACTTGATGTCAAGTTGAACAATGAAAAGCCTGAAAAATCCACATAGCCAGTGAAAACATGTGCCTTTTGACTTCTTCAACCTCCTACATGTATCTGAAATATTTTCTATTATAGAATCAGCTTTTTTTAAGCTTTAAATGTACTCACATTGAGGAGAGTAGATTGCATGCTGGGTGCTATTGGCTTAGGATGTAGTGGTTAACAAGGCAGCTCCCACCCTGAGGAAGCCCAAGATTTGGAGGGAAGGTGAGACACTGAACAAATCCTTTCACTTTGAGTGTGAGCCAAGGAGAAAAACAGGGCTTGTTAGGGGGGACTGAACCTAGCCTGGAAGAGCAGGGAAGTGTTCTCTCAGAAAGGGACACCCAGTGGAGGCTTGAAGGATGTAAGGAGATAGTTGGGTGGAGAAGGGATAGTGCTTGGCGCCAGCACTGTAACAGACAAAAGATCTTGAGGCAGAAAGAAGGACTGGAGTGGTTCTGGGAAACTGAAAAGCAGATGAAGGATGACACTGGTGAGGGGGATGGGTCAAATCACACAGGGTCTTTGAGATTTCTGAGCTGGGTTTTTTGCCTTTTGATCCAAAGAGCATTTAATTATTCCACTAGTATACATCTAGGCTGTTTCTGGCTTTTATATATATTACAAAACAATTCTGCAATTATTGTTGAGAGTTTGAGTATACCTGGAGAGTAAACACCAAGAAGAATTACTGGGTCTCAAAGCTGTGTGATTAAGTTTTGAGAAAATGTGGTGCATCTCATCATTACCATTCAGGAAAATGAGGTAGATTTATGCATATTGAGGGCTTCCCAGGTAACTCAAATGGTAAAGAATCTGCCTGCAATGCGGGTGACCTGGGTTCAATCCCTGGGTCGGGAAGATCCCCTGGAGAAAGGCGTGGAAACCCACTCCAGTATTCTTGCCTGAAGAATTCCCCCATGGACGGAGGAGCCCGGTGGGCCACAGTCCATGAGGTCGCAAAGAGCTGGACATGACTGAGCGACTAACACTTTCACACTTGAAGCATATTGGCCAGGAAAGAGGACTATGTACAATAGCTGTATTGGAGGAAAGAGATATTGCTAAACTGCTTTCCAAAATAGCAGCATAAGTTATTGAAACCACCTTCAGTGGATGAGGATGCCTGCTTTCCCCTTGTTCTCTAACTGCAAATGTTTTAATATTATCAGAAAGATAATTGGTGTTTCATTGTTTAAAATTGTGGTATGTGAGTGTGTCTGAGCATATTTGACTATTGGTCATTTATAGTTTTTAAATTTTCTGTTTGTATCTTTGTTTTCTCTTGATTTTTGTGACTTTCTTACACTGTGTGTGTGTAAAGAACTCTCTGGATAAAGGTAATTAGCCCTGTGTGTTGCAGACTTATTTCCTCTGGGGTCTTTTGTCTGTTTATTTTCCTTTATAATTCAGTGGTTTAAATTAAGTAGTCACATATACTCTTTCTTAAATTTGTTATAGGACTTCTACACTCTTAAAAATTAGTGAAGACCCCAAAGAACTTTTGCGTGTTGTTTATATATCCTATATTTTAAATTAAAATTGAAAAGTTAAAAAGTGTTAATTTGTTAAAATACAATAAACCCATTACATTAATGTACATAGCTTAAAACAAAATTTAATGAGAAGAGTGGCGTGGTTTTATGTTTTTGAAAATTTGCTTAATCTGGCTTAACATAAAACAGCTAGATTCACATGGGATTGTGCATTCCATCTGTTGAATCTGTTTTTGGTTGACATAGATGAAGAAAATCTGGCTTTTTGCAGCCGTGGTTAGGAAAAGAGAAACATTTTAGGTCTTTTCAGGTAAGTATAGATAGTTTTTTTTGCTATTACTCTAAAATTCAACTTGTGGCTGCTTCTGTATGCATAGTTGCAATGTAGAATCTGAAACCATTTCAGTAAGCATTGTATTATTCTCTGACACTTAAATTCATTGGTCTGTTTTGAACTTTGAATGTATCTTTTATCCTGCATTTATCACCATTGATTATTTAGAAATGCTGGTTTGCTGGGAAATGTAGGTCATCCACAAGTTGAAATGTTTCTTATGCGTGTCAAAAGCACACTTATTAATGCTCACCACTGACCTCATCAGAAAAGTCTTCAGTACTAGGAAGCTGTCAAGCTAATGATTGCAAATAAGTTTGCTGAAATTCTAGGGGTTTTTTCCCCTTGAAATTGTGGATTTTATCATTGGCAACAAATACTGCTTCCCTTGAACTGGTAGACTTTCACTGCTTGGAGAAAATGTGCAACACGTATCCAAGTCCGAGTTACCAAAGTTTGTCTTTCAGTTCTTTATAGTAAACGGTGTCCAGAAGTAACACCTCTGGTTTAGCTTGCAAATCAAATAATTGCACATATCTTTTTTCTTGGAAAACACCATGGTACTTCAGTATATGATAGAACTGTTTAATGGCATACTTCACAACTTATACAGAATACTAAAAAGACATGTTTTCAAGGGTTGAGAGCTCATAAAATTAATACTTTTTACTGCATATGGTAAAGTGATATGTGAAACAGGCATTTTTTTTTTAATACCAGTGAATGGTAGTGAGAAATATACTAAATATAATTTATTGCCACTGCCTTGATTTGTGCTAAGGCACAGAATTTTTATCCTCTGTTTTTGGACCACCATTGCAGATGTCAGCACAGTGGGAAAAGGTATTAACATTATTATGAAAATAGTTTGAGCTCCTGGGCCTCATGAAAGGGTCTCAGACTGGCAGGGTGCCACTCACCACCCTGAGAACTGCTGTCCTGACAGAGTGCTTTCTGTGGCAGATTTTGAGAGTTTTGACCTGCCTGAGGAGCACCAGATCGCACACCTCCCCTTGAATGGAGTGCCTCTCATGATCCTTGATGAGGAGCGGGAGCTTGAGCAGCTGTTACACATGGGCCCCCCTTCGCCTCTGAAGATGCCTCCTCCGCTGTGGGAGTCTAGTAAGTGAACAAGTGCCCTTCTAGAAGGGCTGTAAACAATCTGTGTCATAACACTTCCATTACTGTGAGGACACGGTTGTGCAAAAGGCTAGTAATTTCTATCCTTCAGACTGAAGGGATAAGGTTTCAGGATAATGAAAACTATTCTCAACTGGTACTGTTTTTTAGTTGCAAATGCCCAGTAAAATTAAGTAATTCTGGAATCTGGACAGTCTTACATAGAAGCAAAATGAGGTGAAATTTAGTGTATAACTTTTTATATTAAAAGTTGATGTAAAATAAACTTGCTTGAAATGAGAGTTCCAAGTTAATCCAAAGCTCATGTAGGATCAAGATCCACACAATAGCAGGAGGTTTTAGGTCTTGGTTCAGACTGGTGGTCAAAAGCCATTATCAGCATGTTTTCTATTACATCTGATGGAATCACTTACATTATTTGCCAGATTACACTACTGATAATTGTTGGCAGTTACTTGGGTCTCTAAGAATGATAGAATTTGGGGTACTTCTATGATTTATTTCATAATGAAGGTTAATTCTGGGACCACAGCCACATTCCAAGAAATAAGTGAGAAGGTGTATGTGTGTGTATGTAGGTGGGGCAGGGTAATTCATGACACAAAGGAGAAAATAAGAGTTCGAGTTCATGATTAAAGTGAAACTAATGTGTGTGTTGATGGACATGTAGATTTGCAGATTCTGAATAAGAAATTCCTGTTTTCTAGATCTGTTGCAGTCTCCCTCAAGCATTCTATCGACTCTGGATGTTGAATTGCCACCTGTTTGCTATGACTTAGATATTTAAATTTCTTAGCACTTTATAGTTTGGGTATGTATTAATAGTTTGTATTAATAAAGCAATTCTTTGTTTAACAGACTCTTGCTAATATTGTGGTTGGTGTTGTTTAGAATTTGCTTAAAATGTAGCAGGCTACAGGCTGCACAGCCCGTAGCCTGCTTTTGCTGTTGGTGCCTGCTGCCATAATCTTGCACCCTGTCCAGGCGATGGTGACCATGAGACTTATTAGTGGTCCTACTCAGCCATTGGTTTGTACTGTGGCGGGCCCCTCCCCCAAGCGACCAACTGTCAGTGAGTGACCGTTAGTGGTCTGCTCAGCCATTGATTGGTGCTGCAGTGGGCCCCTCCCCCAGGCAACCAACTGTCAGTGAGTGACTGTTAGTGGCAGAATGGTGGTTGTCAGGTGGAGAGTGAGGTAAGAGAAAGATCCTGGCCTTTTCCCTGCGGGCCTCCAGCTCACCCACCCTCAGGCCAGTGAGTGAGCTGAGGGGCCCAGGGAACCGGCTGGGGGCTGCCTGTGTCCTGCAGGGCTCCAGAGCCCTCACCAAGGCTGGCCACTGGCCTGGCCCAGACCTTGAGGAGGCGATGAACCTCTCGCCTATCCCTGTCTCTGTGACCGAATGGCAGCGGCCGTCTGCCTGGGTCACAATTTTCGGGATCTGCCCCTGCCATACGGGCAGCCTGAGGAGACTGAGGGCCAGTTGGGTCCTGGGTGCCTGGCTCCCTCAGCGATGACCAGGGTCTCGGGACCTGGCCCTGAGGGAGCCACAAACTAAGCTTTGCCTCCTCTCAGCCAGAACCCAGATCTCGGAGGGTGAAAGTTGTACCTGGGACCTGGTCCTTTCTGGTCAGAACAGGGAATAACTTTTATTTAATGTAACATTTACTTGGCTGTGACCTGACATCAAGAACAAAGGATCTGACACAAGAAGTTTACAACAATTAACCATTCCCCTCCCTCACCTTTCCTAGAAAAGGGCTTTGCTGAAGGCTTTTGGGGAGTTTGGGGGTTTTAAGGCATGAGCCAACCATCTCCTTGCATGGCCCTCAGTGAACCTTTGCCTGTACCATACTCCAACGTTTTGGTATTGTTTGGCCTCACAGTGTGAAAACTAATAAACATGTTTAACAGATGAGAGTCTATAATGTGATAAGAAGTTTGTCTAAGTTGAAAAACTTACCTTAAAACCCTCTGATTTAGCAGCTTATTTTAAAAGCTGCCACTGTTTTCCCTGAAACATACCTCTCCATGTATACTTTACTCCGTTTTTGTGGCCGTTAACTAGTGACAGTTATTAGACCTCTTAATTAGAGCCACTTCAAGCTCATTGTCTATTGCTAGGAATTCTTTATTGCTGTTTCTGTCTAGTTTCTAATGACTTCATTACCCTATATTCAGTGATCAAAATTTGAAAGGCTCTAAATCTCCTGAGAATTCTGCCTTCTTGAGCTCAATTGAAATTGGGTTCTTTGAAGATCACAGCAGATAATTTGCTGGTGGTGAGATCCACTCTTTACCTACAGGAAACTCTATTTAGTTGCTAACTCTGTGTTGGGAATTGTTTTTAAGTCTTTAATAAGCGTTATGTTTCATGTTCATGATCCTGTTTTTCAGATGAGGACATTGAAGTTTAGAAGCTTCATGTGCCGAAGGCATGAAATGCTAGAAAATGATAGAACTGGTATTTTGATTCCATAACTGATACTGGAATCAAAATATCAGATTGCTAGTGGTTGCCTCTGGATTGTTTTTCTTATTGGGTAGAGATGGTTGATGATGACTTTAAAAAATTAATTGCTGCCACTATTTTAAATTATAGTCTCACATATATTTGATTTTAGAGATTCTCTTTGAAAGGCAGACCTGTTAAATAGGCCCTTGTTTCTAGCACTTGGTTGAGTGGTGATAGAGTGCTGGCTGCCTTTTAGGTGGAGTGTGGGTTTTCTGTCCTCCAGACCCTATGTGAGATGACTTGAAGGGAGAATTGAAGTATTCCTCTTATTCTGTCTCGTCTGTGACCCAGCCTATTTAAATCACTTAACTTGCCTGGTGAGACGGTCAACTGAATTTGATCCTTGCTTAATACTAACCTACACAGGAAATCTTTCTCCTGAAATGTCTGTAGAGTCTATAGTCAAGTTAGAATATGAGCCCTTTCTTTCCCATTATTATTAGAGGAATCTACAAGGTGCTAGGCATGAAATGACAGGAATATACGCAGTCACTGGTCCTGACTTTAAAACTTGGACCCTCTAAACATTACTCCTTCAGTCTGGATTTCTGAAATCAGTAGAAAGATTTCTAAAAGAGAATAAGACAACTTGGCACTTGACTTTAAGGAAGAGAACTAGACCTCACATCCTCAGGTGTAATCAGGCCAGTTTGAAAAGCAAACCCTAATTCTGAGTGGCTTTCATACCCTACAATACATTTAGAAACTTTGGAAAGTGGTTTGTTGTGGTGGAGGAAACAAAGATCTGGGAGCAAGGTGACTGGTCAGTTCTTTACCAGGTCCTTGGTCAGACCTGAGCACAAATGATCTTCTCTTCACTGTTTATCAAAACTCAGAGTGCTTAATGTTGATTGACTTTGAGAATTTTAAACAGATGGTTCTTTAATATAGATAATTCTTTTTGTGAGTATTGTTGCTGTTTGTAGCAGTTTACTATTTTGGCTTCATTAAGAGAAAGCTTATGAGAAGGCTTGTTTGGAAATATGATCTGTCCTAAATGTAGAATTAAAGTTTATTTCTTTCAATCACACCGTTCCCCTACACTGCATTTAAGCAGGATCTTACTTATGTAAAGTTCATCCACACCTAACTTATTTTTGCACTGGCATTTTTTCAGGTTTCAAATTCCAATTAACCTTCAGCAGGAGCACAATTAGAATTTTTAAAAAATATATTGTTAGTATTCTGATCTAACCTGTATAGGAAGGTTAGTCCCTATACCAAGTCCCAAAAGGGTTAGTACTATGATAGAAATCCTAATTTGACTTGGTTCTTTCCAGTAATTATTTATCATTTATTAGGCTCAATGTGCTAGGACCTAAGCCTACCGTGGTTAAGTAACAATATTGCCCCTGCCCTCAGATGCCTGGCATCCAGTGGGGAGAGAGGTATCAAATGCCATTGTGATACAGGAAGATGCACATGGGGTGGGGAGGACCAGGACTTGGGGAACACTCCCCAGCCCAGTCTAGGGAAGGCTTCCTGGGGAAGTACATGTGGATAGAGCCTTGATGGAAGAGAAGTGTTCTGAGCAGAGGGAGCAGCTTTTGCAAATGGCAGGAGGCAAGTGAACACAGCTTGTTAAGTGAAAATTGCCTTTGTTTTTTTCCTGCTTTAGGTTTGAGCAAACAGTGTGGTTGCCAACAAAGGAGAGTGAAGCAGGGACCATATGGCTATTTGAACTGTGCAAGGGGTTTTGAGTTTGGCATGGGGGTGTTGGGTGCCATGGAAAGATTTTCTTTTGCTTTTCATTTATCGTTTATCTAATTGTATTTTTCTGCAAAATCATAGCAAACTATTTTCAGCAATGAATATACATATATCTTAAACTATACATATACCTCAACTGTATATAAAACAAAAAAATATCATTACAGAAAAGTTTGAAATTTTGACAAGATACGTAGCAAAATCCACTTACTGAAAAGAACATATATGGGGTGGTTAGTTGTGCTGCCTCTGTATCAATATATACTTTGAGTATCATCCTTCTGTACTATTGATGCATTTAATTTTTTCTTATATCTGCAAATACAAATTTCACTAATATTTTCCCTTTGAAATATAGAAATAGTTCTGCAGTGTTCCAAGGATCCCACAGTGAGAAATGCTCTTTTGTATATACCATCTTGAGTTCTTACAAGTTCTTTTGCTCTCATAGAAACCATATATACTATTTCCAAGGTGCACTATACATTTTTTTAAAATTTTTATTTTATATTGAAGTACAGTTGATTAACAATGTTGTTATTTTCAGGTGTACAGCAAAATGATTTAGTTGTACATATATATGTATTCTTTTCCAAGTTCTTTTCCCATTTAGGTTATTACAGAGTATTGAGCAGAGTTCCCTGTACTATACAGTAAGTTCTTGTTATCTGTTTTAAATATATCAGTTTATACATGTCAATCCTAAACTCCCAATCTATTCCTTCTCTCTACCTTCCCCTCTGGTAACCATAAGTTCTCTAAGACTGTGAGTCTTTCTGTTTTATAAATAAGTTTGTATTTTTTTTTTTTTTTTTTAGATTCCATGTATAAGTAAAATCATATGATATTTGTCTTTCTCTGACATACTTCACTTAGTATGATAATCTCCAAGTCCATCCTTGGCTGCTGCAAATGGCATTATTTCATTCTTTTTAATGGCGGAGTAATATTCCACTGTGTGTATGTATCACATCTTTATCAATTCATTTGTTGATGGACATTTAGGTTGCTTCTGTGTCTTGCCTATTGTAAACAGTGCTGCAGTGAATATTGGAGTGCATGAATCCTTTTGAACCATGTTTTTCTCTGGATATATGCCCAGAGGTGGGATTGATGGATCATATGGTACCTCTCGGAGAAGGCAATGGCACCCCACTGCAGTACTCTTGCCTGGAAAATCCCATGGACGGAGGAGCCTGGTAGGCTGCAGTCCATGGGGTCGCTAGGAGTTGGAGACGACTGAGCGACTTCACTTTCACTTTTCACTTGCATGCATTGGAGAAGGAAATGGCAACCCACTCCAGTGTTCTTGCCTGGAGAATCCCAGGGACAGGGGAGCCTGGTGGGCTGCTGTCTATGGGGTCGCACAGAGTCGGACACGACTGAAGCGACTTAGGAGCAGCAGCAGCAGCAGCAGCATGGTACCTCTATTTTCAGTTTCTTCAGGAAACTTCATACCGTTCTCTATAGTAGCTGTACCAATTTACTTTCCTACTAACAGTGTTGGAGGGTTCCCTTTTCTCCACACCCTTTGCAGCATTTGTTATTTGTAGACTTTTTGATCATGACCTTCTGACCAGTGTGAGGTGAAGTATGGTAGTTTTGATGTGCATTTCTCTAATAATTAGCAATGTTGAGCATCTTTTCATGTGCTTCTTTTCTTTTCCGTCTGTATTTTTTTTTGAGATTTATCTATTTAGGTCTTCTGCCCATTCTTTGATTTTTTTTTTTTTTGATATTGAGCTCCATGAGCTGTTAGTAAATTTTGGAGATTAATCCTTTCTCCCATTTTTTGTGAGTATTTTGTGCCATTCTGTAGGTTGTTTTTTGTTTGTTTATGGTTTGCTTTGCTGTGCAAAAGCTTTTGAGTTTAATTACATCCTATTTGTTTATTTTTGTTTTTATTTCCATTACTCTAATAAATGGATCAAAAAAGATATTGCTGTGATTTATGTCAGGGAGGATTCTGCATACACTTTTTTCTAAGAGTGTTATAGTACCTGGTCTTACATTGAGGTCTCTAACCCACTTTGAGTAATTGTGTGTGGTATTAGAGGATGTTTTAATTTCATTTTTTCAGTTGTAGTTCTCCAATTTTTCCAGCACCGTTTATTGAAGAGACTGTCTTTTCTCCATTGTATACTCTTGCCTCCTTTGTCATAGATTAGATGACCATAGGTGGGTTTATTTCTGGGTTTTCTATCCTGTTCCACTGATCTATAGCTCTGTTTTTGTGCCGATACCATACTGTTTTCATGACTGTTGTTTTGTAGCATAGTCTGAAGTCAGGGAGCCTGATTGCTCCAGTTCTGTTTTCCTTTCTAAAAGTTTCTTTGGCTATTAAGAGTCTTTTGTGTCTTCATAAAAATTCTAAGATTTTTTGTTCTAGTTCTGTGAAAAACACCACTGGTAATTTGATAGGGTTTGTATTGAATACATAGATTGCCTTGAGTACTATCATCATTTTGACAATAATGATTTTTCTAGTCCAAGAATATTGTATGTCTTTCCATGTCTACATATGTCCATGTCTACATATGTAGATCTACTTTATCCTTTGTAATGAACATATTTTATTCCATTGTATAACTGTATCATATTTTCTAGTTATAAACTATGCAACAGCAAACATCCTTGTAAAAACACCTGAGGACACTTGTATGAGGGGTTTCCTTGTACATTTTTGACTCTTGTGCTTTCTTCTTACCATTTGTCATCCTTCTGGTTCCAACTCCTTGATTCCTCCTGAATCCTTAGTCTTGTTTCCACTGTCATCTCCTCAGGATCATTTCTTCATCATCATCATGATCTGCAAGAGAGTCCAAATTGGTCTCCCTACTTCCAGAACAAGTATGAAAATATCTGTAAAGCTGTGTGTTCATCTGTTACCAGGATTATCTTGTGTGTGTATGTGTGTGCACACATTTGGGAGATTAGCATAGTCTAAATTTATGAAAATTTTTGTATTAATAGGATTATACCATTGAAAGAAAGAAAATGCCCTTCCCTCTGGAACCTTGAGGGCCTGGAGGTTTGAGAGATTGCCTTCCTATTGTTGATTACCCACTGACCTCATTGTGGAGTTGGGAGCGTCAGGTTTTAACCTTTGCCTTGATACCTGCTCTGAAGGTTGTAGGATGTCTGAACACCCAGTTTGTGACTTATGTTGGAGATTGGGCAGCTGATTCTGGGACAGCCTCAAAAGAGGCTAGGGATTGGATGCAGTACTGTGGTATGTTAGTGTCTTGGAGAACTGAAGAGCATTCCCGGAGAAAACCATCTTCTGAAGCTAGTTAGCATCCCTAAGGATTCAGGATCAACCAACTTTGGGAGCTGACCCCACGCAACATGGCCTGACAAGTTTTACACTCATACTTATCCTCCTACTTTGAGTCAACTGTTTTCATACCTCCTCTCTTTTTTTTTTAAAGCGGCAAAAATTTTTATTTAAAAAATTTTTATTTTATATTGGAGTATAGTTGGTTTACAATGTTGTGTTAGTTTCAGGTATATAGTAAAGTGATTTATTTATACATAGAGCTATTCTTTTCCCATACAGGTTATTAAAATGTATTGCACAGAGTTCTCTGTACTATATAGTAGGTCCTTGTGGATTATTCATACCTTCTCTACTCTCTAAACTTTTACCTTTCTCCCCAGCACCCCTGCCTCTCAGGTAGTGTACCTCCCTGTAGCAGAGGAAGGCTCCCACCAACAGTCGTTTATTCTATAAGCTGCCTGAATCTTGCAAAAGAGGTGTCCTTCCTGCTATCATAGGCCAGTGTCTCCACATGTGCTCTGGGTTACCTCCCCTCTTCAGTTATCATCTTCCTCTCCATTTTGTTTTATTTAATTTTTGCAACTTCTTTTAGTCTCAACTGCACCTCTAAAAAATCCTTCCTTATCTCCATATCTTTCTTAAATGTCACATTGTAAGGGCTCAGTGTTGGCCTCTTTTCTCACTCTACAAACCTTCTCCTTGTGATCTTATCTGCTGATGCTGTTTTGAATCCCACCTCTGTGCTGTATTTGTGTCTCTAGTCCACTCTAGTCCACTGTGAAGAAAGCTGAGTGCTGAAGAATTGATGCTTTTGAACTGTGGTGTTGGAGAAGACTCTTGAGAGTCCCTTGGACTGCAAGGAGATCCCGTCAATCAATCCTAAAGGAGATCAATCCTGGGTGTTTATTGGAAGGACTGATGTTGAAGCTGAAACTCCAATACTTTGGCCACCTCATGCGAAGAGTTGACTCATTGGAAAAGACCCTAATGCTGGGTAGGACTGGGGGCAGGAGGAGAAGGGGACGACAGAGGATGAGATGGTTGGATGGCATCACTGACTCGATGGACATGGGTTTGGGTAGACTCCGGGAGTTGGTGATGGACAGAGAGGCCTGGTGTGCTGCGATTCATGGGGTTGCTAAGAGTCGGACATGACTGAGCGACTGAACCGAGATGAACTGAACTGAGTCTACTTCTCTCCCCTGAACTCTGAGACACCTGTCTATAGTTGCTTACCTGAGATTTCATCTATATATATATATAAATTAGAACGATTGGTTCTCCCCTCCCAAATCTACCCTTTGCTAGCCTTCTCTACCTCCATAAAGGGCATTTCCTCATCTCAAACCAAACGTGATGGTTCTGCTTCTCGTATACATTTCTAGTTTTAGTTTGCTCACTTCTTTCCCACTCTTCCAATGCAAGCTGTTATCTCTCATGATGATCAAAGTCCTCGAACTGGTCATTCTGCTTCTGCTCATGCCCCTTCCAGTCCATTCAAACCATCGACCAGAGTGACAGTTGAAAACGCCAATCTAATTGTCAGTCCACTGCTTAGACTGTAATCTAAGTAGACTCCCATCCTACCTCAGGTAACATCTGAATTTGTCTCCTTGGCCCTGTAAGCTCTGCCTGATCTGGGCCCTACCTGGCCTTCCAGTGTCCCCCTTTTCTGTCCTCCCTCTCCCCTGAAGCCAGCTGCACCCATCTTTCAGTTTTTGAGCTCACTGTTCCTGCTCCCAGTGTGGCCCCTGCAGGAGGCATCGCCTGGTTTTATGGCAGATACCTCCTGAATTGGGCTTCACAGGTGGCACTTGTGGTAAGGAACCCACCTACCAATGCAGAAGACGTAAGAGATGGGGGTTCACTCTCTGGGTTGGGAAGATCCTCTGTTGGAGGGCACGGCAACCCAACTCCAGTATTCTTGCCTGGAGAACCCAATGGACAGAGGAACCTGGCAGACTGAAGTCCATAGTGTCACATAGAGTCAGACACGACTGAAGTGTGCAAGCACACCTCCTGAGGGCTTCCCTTGTGCCTCAGCTGGTAAAGAATCCGCCTGCAATGCAGGAGACCTGGGTTCAATCCCTGGGTTGGGAAGATCCCCTGGAGAAGGGAAAGGCTACCCACTCCAGTATTCTGGCCTGGAGAATTCCATGGACTGTATAGTCCATGGGGTTGCAGAGTCAGACATAACTGAGTGACTTTCATACCTCCTGAATTGCATTTCCATTACCCATTGCTGGTTCCATGTAAGGCACAGCTGATGCTCCCTGACCTCACCTCAAGTGAAGAAGCTGCTCACTTCCCATCATCTTACATTTCACATAGTCACCTTCAGCTTCCTTACCTCACACACCTGAGCACTCTACCTCATTCTGCCAATTCCTTCTCTTAGATGTTTCACAAAGGCCTGCTTCTTCCAGTGCTTGTCATTCCTATTCAGACCATTGTTTTCTCACCTGGGATGTTCTAACAGCTTCTTGTTCCTACTTTAATATTATTTTCCTAAAACCATTCTCCAGGTGGCACTGAGAACAAGTTTTCCCACTCAGCAAATGTTATGGTATCATTTAACTTCAGACACTGTAGTTTTCACCTCTAGAAATTTGATTACAGTCTTTTTTTTTTATATCTTCTGTCTCTCGAATCAATGTTTTGAAAATACAGAATACAGTTATAATCACCGTTTTAATGTTCTTGTCTGCTCATTCTGACATGTATGTCAACTCTGGGTTGGTTTCAATTGATTTTTTTGTTTGTTTTTTTTCCCCTCTTTACAGTTCATGTTTTCCTACTGCTTTGACAACTTTTAATTCGATATCAGATGTGAATTTTACTTTTTGTTTTTTAACAGAGTGTTTTTACATTTCTAGAAACATTCTTAAACTTTGTTCTAGGGTATAAATAAGCTATTAATACATAGAAATGGATTCATTTGAATCTTGCTTTTAAGGTGTTTTAGACAGAACTAGGGTTAATTTCCCCTTAGTACTGAGGTAAAACTTTTTTGCTATGTGTTTTCCCATGTATCTTTATAAAATGAATCTTTGTATTACAAATGAGGAAATGAGGCTTCCAAAGTTTGTGAAACAGGTGACAGGTTGTTGGAGCCTAGAGTCACACTCATATCTGTCTGGCCCCAGTCTCTGTTTTTTCCTTCAGTTTTATTGAAACATAACTAACATAAAGCACTGTATAAGTTTAAGGTGTACAGTGTGTTGATTTGAGATACATATATTACAAAATGATTACCACTATAGTGTTAGCTAACACTTCCATCACATCACATGTTTATTTTTTTTTTTTGTGGTGAGAACATTTAAGATCTGTTAGCAACTTTCAGTTATATAATACAGTATTCTTAGCCATAATGCCATGCTGTACATTAGATCCTAGGAACTTATTTGTCTTATAACATAGTTTGTACCCTTTGACCAACATCACTCAACTCGTTTCTATAAATCTGACTTTTTAAAATCCACATATAAGTGACACCATACATATAGTATTCATCTTTCTCTGGCTTATTTCACTTATCATAATGTCCTCAAGGTGTATTCATGTTGTTGCAAATGACAGGATATCCTTCTTTATCACCACTGAATAATATTCCATTGTGTGTGTCTGTATGTATGTATATCACATCTTTTTAATTCATTCATCTCTTGATGGACACTTGGGTTGTTTTTGTATACTGAATAATACTGCAATGAACATGCAGCAGACATCTCTTCAAAATCCTGTTTTCATATTCTCTGGATGTGTACTAGGAGTGCTGGATCATATGGTGGTTCTATTTTTAATTTTTTGAGGAATGTGATTAAGACTCTTAGTAGTCTATTCACTGTTCCATAAATTATGAGGTTTTACAGCCTGGTTGTTGGGAACAGATGCTATTCCCAGCTCTGTCTGAGTTCCGGCATTCTTCCCTCTAATCCAGTTTCTTGCATGCGTGTGGTGGACTCTGGAGGGAGACCCTCTGCAGATTTTCAGGGTTCTCTCTTCCTCTCTAGCTGCCATGGTCTTCCCTGAGTTTCTGCTCTGTTTCTTCAACTCTGGGGGCTGGCTTGGCTCTTCTTTCTTCCCCACATTGTGGCCTTGAAGCCCTCAAAGCAATATGCTGGGGCAGTCCTAGAACTCACTTCATTTGTTTCCCATTGCTCAGGGATTGCTGTCTTTTCTTGCCCGATGTCTATTCTCCTGGAAACCATGTTTCTTAGATTTGTCTTGGTTTTAGTTGTTTTCGGCAGGAGGGTAAAATTGGTCCTTAGTCCATTTTACTTGGTTGAAATAGAAAGTTCCCTCCAGGTATCATCTTTTCTTTTTTTTTCCAGGTAAAATTACATACATAAAATTCAGCATTTAAAAATTTTAACCATTTTAGTGTGTACAATTCAGTGGCTTTTAGTACATTTGCATTGCTAGGCATCCATGACCACTACCTAATTTCAGAAAATTTAATCACCCCAAAAAAAGAAACCCATGCCCATTAAGCAGTCAGTCCTCATTTCATTTACTTTTTAATGAAGCCCCATTTGCCCTTGGGATAAATTCTACATGGCTCCCAAGGTTATGTGGTGGCTCCCAGGGACATGATGATATGAGGAATCACCTGGAAATCTCTTCCTAGTGACTCAACTCACACCCAGCCATCCTTTAGCTCTCCACAGAGACACTTCTCTTACCAGAAGCTTTTCCTAGTACCCTAATATTGAGTTAGGTTCCTTCTTTTTGCTCAATTAGCCCCAGACCTTTAAACTTCTAGTGCTTACCAGACTAAGCTGTGTTTGGCTGTCTCTTCTGCTACCGCAGCAGCTGGCTGAGGTCTATCTTCTGTCTTGCCTGGAATGTGGTAGGTGTTCCAGTATTTGCTGAAATGAGGGACTGTGTCCAGTGTTAACATCACGCAGAGTCAGGGCTGAGGAGCCTTCCCTCATCAAAGGCTTCCGCAGAGAGGTGTGGGCAGAGCACAAATATGGGGGACTGACCTCCCGTTCCACCCTCCTCTCCCCTGCTCTGGTAGATGATTGTGTTCTGATAAGTTCCCAGCCATCAGGGTAGAAATGTGAAGCAGTTTTCCTTCTTCAATAATTACTACCAGTGGTGTCTTATTGACCTCACCTCCTGGGTGAGTGGTTTATGTTGTTCAGTCACTCAGTTGTGTCTGATTCTTCATGACCCCATGGACTGCAGTGTGCCAGGCTTCCCTACCCTTCACTATTTCCTGGAGTTTGCTCAAACTCATGTCTATTGAGCCGATGATGGCATTGAATGATCTCACCCTCTGTCACCCCCTTCTCCTCCTGCTGTCAATCTTTCCCAGCATCAGGGTCTTTTCCAATGAGTCGTCCCTTCACATCTGGTGGCCAAAGTAATGAAGCTTTAGCTTCAGCATCATTCATTCCAATGAATATTCAGGGTTGATTTCCTTTAGGGTGAGTGGTAGGTGATGCTTAACAGAATTTCAACAGATTCCATAGCTCTCTGGTTACTTTTGTTTAAAATGAATCTGGAGCTTGGAATAGAAGGCTCAATCCTATTTGTCTAAAAACTCCAGTCTCAAACTCATTGCAAGCCTTCTCCCTGTAGCCCAGCACAAGCTAGAGCTGGGACTGAACCAACACTGCATGTTCTTCTCTTGACCCTCCTCCCCCGCCCTGAAGCTGCCAAGCCCCTCGTGGGTCTTCTGCAGCCCACTGCTGGGGGGCGGGGGAGGTGGGCAGCTGGAAGGAGAGAGATTCTCCTTGTGTGGCCGACCGCATGCTGGTTATGGGGAGTGTCCTGGCTTGGCTCTGGGTAGTGCAGGTGGCCACCACTGTGTGGGTATGTGTGTGTGATCACATGCTCCTCCATGGCTGTGGATCCCCGCCCTCCTGAGAATGGCAGCCATGCCTCTTCCACACTTCTCCCTTGTGGGACTCCTCCTGCTTGGTCCCAGGGCCATCCATGCCCTCTGCCCTTCCATTAATAACCACTGGGGTCCACAATAATAACCACAGGGCCCTTTGAGGGCCACAGAGATTTGGATGGGGTGAAGGTTTTTCAGGCACATCACATCAGAGGCTCTTTAGACGCTGTTGTCCTGGGCTACTTTGGCAGGTGAGCCATCTCTGGGCCAGGAGCAGCACCATTGTTTGAGTTCATGTCCCCACAGGCCAATGATCCCCTCTCCGTTCCCATAAGGCAGTGAGATGAGTACAAAGGACACCCACCATGTTCTCAGACACTCAGGATTCTCCTCACCATGCTCAGCTCTATTGGTGGCACTAGGAGGGCCTATGATTTCTGCATCTGGGGGACAAGATGCCACTTTCTCCTTCTTGCAGGTCCTCCAGTCTTCATATGAAATTTATTTAGAGCTACTCTTGGCTACAGGAGGGGAGGAACCATGCTTTCCCACCATGGACATGGGTTTTCCCTTGTTGCTCAGTCATGTCAGACTCTTGCAACCCAATGGGATGTACCCCACCAGGCTCCTCTGTCCATGGAATTTCTTGGGTAAGAATACTGGAGTGAGTTGACATTTCCTTCTGCAGGGAATCTTCTTGGGCCAGGGATCAAACCCAGGTCTCCTACATTGGCAGGTGGATTCTTTACCACTGAGCCACCAAGGAAGCCCCGGGTTTTCCCTGCAGACACCCAAAAGCTAACTTTATCAGGCTTTCCTTCCATGATGGTTGATGGCTGGTTCTGCCATCTCTCAGCAAGCCCAGAACAAACTTTAGAACATGCTGCGCTTAGTGGCTTTTGGGGACCTTAGCCCCATGTGCTCAAGCAATGGGAACAATGAAATGGCAGATCTTCCATTTCTCTCTAGCCCAAGTGATTGGTTGCAGAGAAGTGGTTTATCTTTGCAGTCTCCAAGTCCACAGCCCTTATGGGGGTAGACAAACAACCAGTTTGTGGGATTGAGTTACAGCAGAAAGTATGACAAGTGGCTGTTGGGTGTTGTCTGTGTCCTAAAAAACACCAGTCATATTGGGTTAGGGTCTACCCTAAGGACCTCATTTTGATTTAATTAGCTCTTTAAAGGCCCTATCTCCAAACGTAGTCACATTCTGAAGTACTGGGGTTAAGAATTCACCATATGAATTTCGGGTGTGGTGAGGAGAGACCCAATTCAGCCCATAACAGATGTGTGTTTGCATTAAAGAGGCAAGGCTAAGTAGTAGTGGCATAAATATAACTTAGACTTCACTTTTAAACCTGTTAAAACTTCGAATAATGATTCTTGATAAATTCTGAAAAATTGGTAGTTTCTTTGCAGTTTAAAATTTTATGTAGAAGATGACTTAATAACTTTTTTTATTGTTTGAAACCTGCATAATCCAATTTCCTTTTTCATGTAGAAAATATCTATTGAGTGGTCACTAGGTGCCAGGCACCATTCTACGTACTAGGGATATAGTTGAATAAAATGGATACAAATCTCTACCTTCATCCTAGTTGAAGGAAACAGACTATCTGCAAAATAATAGTAAGTTATACCATATGCTATAGTGATAAGTGGCATGGAAAAAGTAAAGTAGGGAAGAGGGTGTATGTCCTTTGGGTTGGTGGGTTGAAATTGTAAATAGATTATAGATGGTCACATTGAGAAGGTACTTTTGAACAAAAATTTGGAAGAGGTGAGGGAGGAGTCCTGAGGACATCCACCTTTAGTAGGACTGTCCAGGCAGAGGAGAGAGCAAGTGCAAAGGCCCTGAGCTAGGAATGGACTTGACATGTTTGAGAAAATGCAGAGGGGTCAGAAGGGCTGGTGGGTTGTGAATAATAGGGAGAGGATTGGGAGACAATGCCAGAGAGGTAGACAGGGACTAAATCATGTAGAATCTTGAGAGCCATGAGTTTGAGAAAATGAATTTGGATCTGAAGTGTTGGTCCTTGGGGGACTAAAGGATTGTTGGGGACAAGGTATCACTGAGCCAGGAAGATGGAGAGTGGGGTGCCTGAGGATTAGATTATAGACAGTTTGAAGTTATTGGTAGTGATGTCATCTGGGAGATGACCACAGCAGCCAGTGACTCAGGTAGTGGAAGCCAAGCTCATTGGAAGAGAACTATGGGGATTTTGAGAGCAGGGTCTTAGAAGGAATAAACAGAATGAAGGAGTGGTTTTAGAGAGAATGGCAGTGAGCTAGTAGTTAAATTCTTCAAGCAGGGAAGGGACTGACGCAGGCATCTGCAACAAGACAGGCAATGGATGATGTATTCTGATGATGAGAGATTGTGAGCTGGGGTTTCAGGGCAGAGGGAGGTTGTGTGGTCTGGAAGCAGCAGTGGAACAGAGGCCCCCTCTTAACTGATGCTCATGGGCAGCCCAGGAGAAATGGCAGCTGGGGGCCATGGTTCCCTCTAGCTGTGAAATGCGACTGACTTTTAGGATATTGCTGTTGATGACTATTTAATAAAACCTAAATGATTATAACTTCTTAATATTAGGCTTCTTAGTCTAGATGAAACTGAGTGAGGGTTTCTTAGAAGTTCTTTTCCTTAAAAATGAAATAGCAGGAGTTAATCATTTGTGCTCCTTGGTCTTTAGACAGAGGCATCGAGGATTAAGGCAGAGCCTCTCTTTACTGCTTGTAGGGTTCCTTCTCGAGGCTCATCATTGCCTTGACAGGCTACATCCAGAGCACAGTGGGAGAAAACGTTGACTTAGTAGAAGACATGCAGTTGCCAGGAGAAGAGCAAGAATGGAGGGAAAAAGAGAAAGAAAAGGTGTTTGAAAAGTCAGTAGGAATGTTTCAGGTGGAAAGAACTTCTGGGAGAAGGGACTCATTCACCCTATAGATGGGTGGTCACAAAGCAGTGGTTCTCCAAGGGTGTCTGGGTCTCTATTAGGGATGTATAAGGTTAAGACCATTTCAGTAATCACACTAAGATGTTATTTTCCCTTTTCATAAGCATATAGTTAAGTTTTGTAGAAGTATGGCATCACAACTGATTGACTGTGGTGGCAGATATGAAAATCCAGTTGTCTTCTTGTAAGCCAGATATTAAAGAAATCTGCAACAGTGTCAGTCTCACTAAATATTTTTTCAGTTGTGAACATATTTTTCATAAAAATATGTTAACTTTAAAAGAGTTATTACAATATTTAAATCAACTAGTATATATTTCAAATTCTCATTTTGAGTTGTAATGCTGTATATGCTGATATATACAATCCTTATAAGCAAAGCAAAAGCTCATTATGGTCCTTAATAATTTTCAAGAGTGTAAAGGAATCTTGGGATCCAACAGTTTGAGAATTAATAGATAAGAGGCCAGGCTCTGGAGTTAGTGTGCTTAGGTGGGAATCCAGGCTTTGTGATCTTAGGCAAGTTTCTCGACCTCTCTGAGACTTTTAGAGAGTCTATGTCTATGAACTAGGCCACCTCAGGCAAGTACTGTGAACAAGTGAAATGATGTATTAAAGTCACTTTGCACAGTGATATTTGGGTACAGAGTGATCATTTCACAAATGTTGATTATTACTTCATGTAACAACTGACTGAGTGCATAAGTCTTTGCTAAGTACTGGCAGGATGTAAAATGGCATAAGTCACAGCTTCTACTCTGAAGAGGTTTGCTGCCCAGCAGGGTAGAGATTTCTGGATTTGTAGTTGGCATCTGTGAGTTCAATTCCCAGCTCTACCCTTGACTAGTGACCTCACCTTGAGCAAGCCACTTCCTGTGGGTAAAGTCAGATAATAAAGGCATTGTGTCAGTCCACCGAGGAGACAATAAATTCCTGCTGTATCTTCCAGGCATTGCTGTCCCCAGAACTTAATTTAACACTTGTATTTGTCCTTCTCCTTGAAAATTATACTACCCTTCTCTGCCTTCAATTTCCAGAACCTGCCTTTCTTCCCAAGATAAGTAACTATGCCAGTAGAGGGCACCTTCTGCCTTCTTATTCATCCATGGGCTCCTTTCTCTAATTTGGAAATGTTCTAGCTGAGATGGGTGGCAATTGTCGGTTTTTGTCTTCAGGCTAAATTTTGTCTGAAAATCCCGACTCATTTTTTATCAGTCAATACAGATTTACTGAGACCTACCTCTTTAGATAAAGGGGCTTCCCTCATAGCTCAGTTGGTAAAGAATCCCCCTGCAATGCAGGAGATCGCAGTTTGATTCCTGGGTTGGGAAGATCTCCTGGAGAAGGGATAGGCTACCCACTCCAGTATTCTCGGGCTTCCCTTGTGGCTCAGCTGGTAAAGAATCCGCCTGCAATGTGGGAAACGTGGGTTCGATCCCTGGGTTGGGAAGATCCCCTGCAGAAGGGAAAGGCTACCCACTCCAGTATTCTGGCCTGGAGAATTCCATGGGCTGTATAGTCCATGAGGTCGCAAAGAGTCGGACATGACTAATCCAGGCCGTGTTAAGTGCTTCACTTGCAACATTTCCTGAACTCTCGGAACACCACCACCGGGGGTCGGTATGGGCCCTCGTTTTTAATAGCTGTAAGCCTGGGCTCTGATTGGTTAGGTAACTTGTGTGAAGTCCACTGTGGTGGAGCTGATTCAAATCCAGAGAAAGTGTGCTGATAGCAGAGGAGGACGAGAGGGCTGTGAGCTGGAAGGAGAGGCAAGATCTGGACAGAAGGAGAAGACCAGAGAGAGTCTTGTCAGGCAGGGGAAATGGTCTCCAGTGGAGCTTGCCCTCAGTGGGGAGCCCTGAAAGCAGGGATCAGGTGGTTCTCAATCTTGTCAGGCACAAACGCCCCTTTCTTTAGAAAGTATTTTGTAACACCCATTTTACTATCCTGAAGCGAAATTCTAAAGTAGTATATATCTGTGTTAACATATATGTTTACACTTAATACAAAAGCAAATTATTACTTCCTATCAGTTGAGTAGCAGGCCTGCTGGTGAGACCGGAGAACGAAAGTGCCGGGCTAAATCCCCGAACTGTCCACCAGGGGGCGGTGTATATCTTCCTTGGCTGCGAACACTGACCTCACCAAGTCATGTGAACTCGCCAGGATTAGAGTCATGTTCTTTCAAGTTTTACTTTTGTTGTTGAATCTTTTGCTTAAAAAGTGATCATGAAGCAACATGTTTGTTTTATTTTCATTGAAATTATTTTTTAGGTTACTTTGTATTATAGCAAGCTGTAGGGACTTGGGGCTTCCCTTGTGGCTCACCTAGAAAGAATCCGCCTACAATGCGGAAGACTTGGGTTCGATCCCTGGATTGGGAAGATTCCCTGGAGAAGGGAAAGGCTACCCACTCCAGTATTCTGGCCTGGAGAATTCCATGGACTGTAGTCCGTGGGGTTGCAAAAAGCCGGACAGGACTGAGCCACTTTCACTTTTCAACTATTTATTTAATATTTTTCTCTAGTGGATTTTTCTTTAACCTAAATACATATATTTAAATAGAAACCTTAAATAAATGTATAAATGTAAAAATTATATCACTTGGCTTAACTAGAAGGTAACCAAAACAAAACCCCAAAGAAATAAAGCCAAATTACTACATTCTTATTTATATTTTGGTTTCCTGCCAAAGGTCCATTGTCTCTATAAAAAAGGAGCTTAAGAAGTGTTAAAGACATGGTCATACCAAACCAAGACTATCCTTAAGGTAATCAGAAAGCTAAAAGAGAAGTGAAAGGGAATATTTTTCTCACTATTTAAGAGAATCCACATTATTTAAATTTTTATCTGTGTACCCCAAAAATCATCTACCATACAACAGTGGGTAAAATGTTTCCCATTCTGGAGACAGGTACAGCAGATGGCTTCCTGAACCTGGAGTCAAGGGACCACTTACTAGCTGTGTGTCCTGAACTTGTCACTTGCCCTCTCTGGGCCTCTCTGGCCTCACCTGTAAAGCGAGCTTAGAAGAGATGATCTCTAAAGTTCTTCTGGACCTAATAGTCAAAGACTCTGAAGCCCTGATTCTCATCCAAAGGAGATCTAGGATGTAAGGTGGGCATCCTTTTATTTTGTGCTTAGAACCTTTGAAGGGGGTTGGGGAAAACCACGGATTCTCAGAAATTCCGACCAGCACCATCTTTACCTTGGGGCAGTTTAACCTAACATAGCAGAACAGCTGCGTGTTTAGAACCTGGAGTCCAAGATACCCGGATTTAAATCCTTGCTGTGCCTCTTGTAAGTATTGTTGTTGCTGTACCTCCAGTATGTATGTATGGTAACTTTGAACAAGTTACCCTCTTTGGCCCCCGTTTCTCTAATTATACAATAGGGACAGTGAGAGTATTTATCCATATTGTGAAGATGAAATTATAATGTTAGGTGCTTACTCCAGTGCCTGGCCCATGTCTCAGCAGTGATTCCTATTTATGATGGTAATTGCTAAGATTTATTTATTTATTTTAAGTGAAACTCGGAAGTAAGCCACTGGGAGAAACTGTTTGGTGGCCCTGTCCCCGGTATCTTAAAACTGATGAAATGAATGTTTCCCAACAAGGGAAAGCCTCGTCTGAGAAAGGTGAGTGTGAATGAATGTACAAGGCTGTCTAACTTACACGCAGCCTTGGTGCTAATATGAGGGCCAAGTGTAATTGTGTGGCTTTTAGGACTTTTGAAAAAAATAATTTTTTTGAAAAGCTTTAGCTGAGCAGCTTGTGGCTTTCCAGCCCACAGGTTTCCTGCGTCTCTGCCTGGCCCTTTGGTGCAGGTGTCTGCATGTGTGCGTGTGGGACTGAGGAGAGTGTGTGGCGGGGTGAGGTGGGGAATAGCAGAAGAACAGAGTTCCCCTTGATGGCCCCTGACCTGCTCTGTCACCATGGCAGGCCTGTTCTCACCCTGTGGGGCTGGGCAAGGTGGCTGGGGCAGCAGAGCGTGACATTTGAAAGAGCAGTATCGCTTGTCCTGGGCACACCTATCTTTGAGATCTTGCTGCCACTGCTGGGACATTCCTAACCAAGTGAATTCTCCTGATGACATTTTTTTTTTTTGGATGATGATGTGACAACTCCCTGAAGCATAGAAAGTTCTGTTATTAGAGCTGTGGACCTGGATTTTCATTCTGTCCTGACCACTAATGAGCTCTCTGACCTTTCTGAACACTTTTGTTTCTTCCTTTCCTTATTTGTAAAATAAAGGTTAGATCACACCAGTGGTTTTTAAGTTACAACTTATTTGTGTACGTGTTGGGTAGATGTCACAGAGCCCTTGGGCAAACTGATGAGAGTTACATAGACTCTGTCTCCAGAAAAACATAGGTCCCCACTCATTTTGTATAAAATTTGAGGCTGTTTCAAGACACCCCTGGAAACCCTTCCATGGAGTCCAGGTGGCAAACCAATGATTCTATGCTTTATTTAGCTTTCAAGCTTCCAAGAAGCCCGTGCCTTCCAAGTTGGCTTTCCTGCTGAACCTAAAGCAAATGAAGAACCTGTCCATTTACAAACGTGCGTTTAGCATACTCTCCCTCACAGTTCAGCAAAGTGAGCCTCAGCCCAGCAGGGGCATGAAGGAGCTGAGCTACCAGGGCCTTTGCATGTGGCTGTGCAGGTTATTCCCTGCACAAGGCATCCCAGTTGATGGCTACACCTTTTCCTGTTCACACACAAGTGGGACCTGGGCCAAATGTAGCCTTTGCAACATAGACTTGGATACCAAAATATAAGGTCCAGCAGGAAATTCTCTGCCCAAAGACTTGACCTGAGGCTGACTCTCCCTGTTTGGGCTCAGCAGACAGTATTAATTAGTGGCTGGAGAGAGGGGTCATCGAGAAACCAGAAATACGCACTTAAGACTTGGGCAAGACTGAGATCCTTGAATGAGTTAGGATTCTTGTGGAAAGTGACTGCATTTGTTGAAGTTCTTAGTTTGCAGACAACAGAAACCAATTCAGCTGACTTAAGCAGAAAGGGGATGTATTGAAAGCATGTCCGGTGGTTCACAGAAATGTCAGGAAAGCTACAGAACATGCACGAGATACAGAGCAGTGACAATGGAGGTGAGGCCTCCGCCAGAATAGCGGTCTGAGTGATGATGCAGCCCCACCCTAGCATGGATGCCACTGCCTTCAAGCAATCCCAGCTTACCTTGCTGCCACTGGTGATGCTGGATGGAAAGTGTAGCTGTTGCCACCAGCCACTAAGATGAATTCTCCAGGGCTCCATTTCATTGCGTGTAACATCTGATTGGTTGCCCATGGATCATGTGCTTGACCATCCCAGCTGCACAGGGTCCTGGGAGAGTGAGTGACTGACATTTTCAACTTCTCTGTCTCCCACCAAGACTCTTATGTGGAGGACTTCCCCAAACCATTGCAGGCAGCCCTCCCAAATCAACAGACATTCTGCAGACACAGCAACCAGCTAGAGTTAGCCTCAGTAAAGAGAACTCTTGAAGGCTGGAGGGTGTTTCATGAAAGTAAGGACAGGAGGGAAGCCAGACCTTCAATGGCCTGGAACCAGGAACTTGAACATCAGCGGAATGCTTCCTCTAGCTCTCATCTCGGCTGCTCTGGGCTCCTTCTTCATTTTCTCTCTCTGCTTTCTGACATTTAATGTCCACAGTCCAGGAGGTAGGGTCATGTGGTAAAAATGGGGTGTTTGGAGCCCCCACCTGTGGTTCTAAGGGTCCCTGCCTGGAAGGAGAGCTTGGCATTCACTGTGACAGGTGGCTTCCACCCACTTTTTACCTTCATTCTGGCTGCCCCAGATGGGTCTCTGCTGTTCTACATGGCTCCCTCATTGTGGAGGTCCCTTTAGATAACCTTGACACACCTCCTCGTATTTTTTTGAGGCTGCACTTAGCTTCTCCGATATTCCCAGAATGTCAGGTATTCCTCATTTTACTGATGGAGGGTCTAGGTTCTCAGAAATTAAGTGACTTAAGGTTCTGACCATCCCATGAGTGAGCTGGTGCATTCACACAGTGCTTAGAAGAATGCTTTATATGTGGAGAATTCAACAGGTGTTAGTGATATCACTAGGGTTTCTTTTCTTCTACATTTCTCTCCTCTCTTTCTCTTCATTGGCACCCTCTGTCCCTTCTCCATTTGTTCTTTCCAAAAATATGTACCATGTGCTGGGTACCATTCTAGGTACTGATAACTCATCTGTGAATAAGACACAATTCCTGCCCTTCCAAGGCTTTTAGTTCAGTAGGAAGCAGTGTCATGATATGATTTAGAGTAAAAGAAAATTATTTTTATCAGAGAGCCACAGTTGGAGGGAAGTTCTTCACCTGAACCAAACTAAACAACAACAATAACACCCAACTGACCTGTACTCTTCAAAACATGGCAAGATCAAGCAAGACAAAAAGGGGCTGTATATTGAATTTGCACGGTGAAGATATATAACAATTAAATGCAATGTGTCATTGGGATCAAATCCCTGATTGGGAAAAGCTATTCTAAGGAACATGACTGGGGAAATAATGAAATCTTGTAATGTACTTTTTTTTTTTTAAGGTAAGAGTATTGCATCATTGTTAAATTTCCTGGGTTTGGTAACTTGACTGTGGTTATGTAGGAGAATTTCCTTGTTCTTAGGAAATAAATACATGTGAAAGTGTTTACACGTAAAAGGGTATGATGTTTACAACATAGTGTCAAAAGGTTCAGAAAAAAATATATGTAGAGAGAGTGATAGAGCAAATATGAAATGACTTTAAAAATTGGTGAATCTGTATGAAGAGTATACTTAAGTTCTGTATTCTTGAAACTTTTCTGTAGAGGTGATTAAGTTTGTCTGTTATCTTGCTATTAATGTTTGTTTTCTACTTATTTCATCTGTTTTTGGATCCTTTTTTCTGTCTCCTTTTGGATTGAGAATTTTTTTAAAAAATGGACTTTTTCGATAACTCTTTTTTAAGTGGTGGCTAAATGCAGTACTTGGATGCAATCTCAAAAACGACAGAATGATCTCTGTTCATTTCCAAGGCAAACCATTCAATATCACGGTAATTTCAGTCCATGCCCCAACCAGTAACACTGAAGAAGCTGAAGTTGAATAGTTCTATGAAGACCTACAAGACCTTTTAGAACTAACACCCCCAAAAGATGTCCTTTTCATTATAGGGGACTGGAATGCAAAGTAGGAAGTCAAGAAACACCTGGAGTAACAGGCAAATTTGGCCTTGGAGTACAGAATGAAGCAGGGCAAAGGCTAATAGAGTTATGCCAAGAGAACGCACAGGTCATAGCAAACACTCTCTTCCAACAACACAAGAGAAGACTCTACACGTGCACATCACCAGATGGTCGAGACCAAAATCAGATTGCTTATATTCTTTGCAGTCAAAGATGGAGAAGCTCTATACAGTCAGCAAAAACAAGACCGGGAGCTGACTGTGGATCAGATCATGAACTCCTTATTGCCAAATTCAGACTGAAATTGAAGAAAGTGGAGAAAACCACTAGACCATTCAAGTATGACCTAAATCAAATCCCTTACGATTATACAGTAGAAGTGAGAAATAGATTTAAGGGACTAGATCTGATAGACAGAATGCCTGATGAACTATGCATGGAGGTTCGTGACATTGTACAGAAGACAGAAATCAAGACCATCCCTAAGAAAAAGAAATGCAAAAAAGCAAAATGACTGTCTGAGGAGGCCTTACAAATAGCTGTGAAAAGACGGGAAGCGAAAAGCAAAGGAGAAAAGGAATGATATACCCATTTGAATGTAGAGTCCCAAAGAACAGCAAGGAGAGATAAGAAAGACTTCCTCAGCGAGCAATGCAAAGAAATAGAGGAAAACAATAGAATGGGAAAGACTAGAGATCTTTTCAAGAAAATTAGAGATACCAAGGGAACATTTCATGCAAAGATGGGCTCAATAAAGGACAGAAATGGTAGGGACCTAACAGAAGCAGAAGATATTAAGAGGTGGCAAGAATATACAGAAGAACTGTACAAAAAATTTCTTCATGACCCAGACAATCACGATGGTGTGATCACTCACCTAGAGCCAGGCATCCTGGAATGTGAAGTCAAGTGGGCCTTAGGAAGCATCACTACGAACAAAGCTAGTGGAGGTGATGGAATTCCAGTCGAGCTATTTCAAATCCTGAAAGATGATGCTGTGAAAGTGCTGCACTCAATATGCCAGCAAATTTGGAAAGCTCAGCAGTGGCCACAGGAATGGAAAAGGTCAGTTTTCATTCCAATCCCAAAGAAAGGCAATGCCAAAGAATGCTCAGCTACCGCACAATTGCACTCATCTCACACGCTAGTAAAGTAATGCTTAAAATTCTCCAAGCGAGGATTCAGCAATATGTGAACCGTGAACTTCCAGATGTTCAAGCTTGTTTTAGGAAAGGCAGAGGAACCAGAGATCAAATTGCCAACATCCGATGGATCATCGAAAAAGCAAGAGAGGACCAGAAAAACATTTACTTCTGCTTTATTGACTATGCCAAAGCCTTTGACTGTGTGGATCACAATAAACTGTGGAAAATTCTGAAAGACATGGGAGTACCAGACCACCTGACCTGCCTCTTGAGAAACCTGTATGGAGGTCAGGAAGCAACAGTTAGAACTGGATGTGGAACAACAGACTGGTTCCAAATAGGAAAAAGAGTACTGTCAAGGCTGTATATTGTCACCCTGCTTATTTAACTTATATGCAGAGTACATCATGAGAAACGCTGGGCTGGCGGAAGCACAAGCTGAAATCAAGATAGCTGGGAGAAATATCAATAACCTCAGATATGCAGATGACACCACCCTTATGGCAGAAAGTGAAGAGGAACTAAAGAGCCTCTTGATGAAAGTGAAAGAGGAGAGTGAAAAAGTTGGCTTAAAGCTCAACGTTCAGAAAACTAAGATCACGGCATCTGGTCCCATCACTTCATGGCAGATAGATGGCGAAACAGTGGAAACAGTGGCTGAGTTTATTTTTCTGGGCTCCAAAATCACTGCAGATGGTGACTGCAGCCATGAAATTAAAAGACGCTTACTCCTTGGAAGGAAAGTTATGACCAACCTAGACAGCATGTTAAAAAGCAGAGACATTACTTTGCCAATAAAGGTCCGTCTAGTCAAGGCTATGGTTTTTCCAGTGGTCATGTATGGATGTGAGAGTTGGACTATAAAGAAAGCTGAGTGCTGAAGAATTGATGCTTTTGAACTGTGGTGTTGGAGAAGACTCTTGAGAGTCCCTTGGACTGCAAGGAGATCCAACCAGTCCATCCTAAAGGAGATCAGTCCTGGGTGTTCATTGGAAGGACTGATGTTGACGCTGAAACTCCAATACTTTGGCCACCTGATGCGAAGAACTGACTCATTGGAAAAGACCCTGATGCTGGGAAAGATTGAGGGCAGGAGGAGAAGGGGACAACAGAGGATGAGATGGCTGGATTGCATCACTGACATGGACAGGGGTTTGCGCAGACTCAGGGAGTTGGTGATGGACAGGGAGTCTTGACGTGCTGCGGTTCATGGGGTCTCAAAGAGTTGGACATGCCTGAGCGACTGAACTGAACTGAACTTAGAGTTTATAGTATACATCTTTAACTTATCACCACTTACTTGCAAGTGATATATCACTTCATATATAGTATGAGCCTTGAACAATATATTGCCATTTCTCCTGACCCTCCCTTTGTGCTATTGGTGTCATAACTTTGTACTTTCTAATATATTATGAACCCTATTGTACATTGTCAATATTTTTGTTAAACAGTCAATTATCTTTTAAAGAGATTTAAATAACAAGAAAACGTTATTTTTCTCAGTGCTTTTCCTTTGTGTAGATCCAGATTGTCACCTGGTGTCTTTTCCCTTCAGCCTGGAGAACTTTCTTTAACATTTCCTGTAGCCTGGGTCAGCAGATGATGAATCCTTTCAGCTTTTGTATTCTGAAAAAATCTTTATTGCCAGATTCTAGGTTGGCAGGTCTATTTGTTTCAGTGCTTGAAAAGTGCTGGTCCACTGTCTTCTCTTCTTGCATTTTTTTTTCAATAAGAAGAAATCTGCTGTTTTTCTTATCCTTGTCGCCTTGTGAGTAATGTCTTTTTTTTGCTAGATGCGTCCTCCCTCCCCCCTTATCACTGATTTTGAATAATTAGGTTGTGATGTACCTTCGTGTGGCTTTCTTCATGGTTGTTGTGTTTGGGGTTTGCTGTGTTTGGGGTCTGTGCTTACAGTTTCGGTCAAATTTAGAACATTTTCCTCCATTATTTCTTCAGTTTTTTTCTTCCTGTCCCCACGCCCCCCACCCCCTTGGGGACTTATAACTCACTGATGTTCATTTCATTCTTTCCCAATGCTTACTTGATAGGCCATTCCTAGATCTCAGCCCTAGAGATGCAGATTCCAGCGTTCTGGGTTGGGGCTTGGGAGCCAGTACAGTATTTTTTTTTTTAATTTTTTATTTTATTTACTTTAGACCTTATCAGAAGCTGAGCAAACACAATGTTAAAGAAGCCTGCACAGAGGTGACTGAGTTTGTGCTCCTGGGACGGACATATTGAGTTGAGCTGCAGCCTATTCTTTTTGTGGTCTTCCTAGTCATCTACCTGATCACAGTCATCAGCAATGTGAGCATGATTTTGTTAATCAGAAGTGACTCAAAACTTCACACTCCAATGTACTTCTTCAGCTACCTTTCCTTTGTAGATCTCTATTAAGCTACCAAAGTCACTCCTTAGATGCTGGATGCTGGAGTGACACCAATGTCACTCTCTTATCCAAAAGGAAATCCATTTCCTTCCTTAATTGCTTTATACAGTTTGACTTTTTCATTTCCTTGGGGCTCACAGATTGCTATATGCTCACAGTGATGGTTTATGACTGCTACATGGCCATCTGCAGACCCTTGTTATAAGGCAGTAAAATGTCCCAATGTGTCTCTCTCTCTCTCGTTGCTACTCCTTATAATTAGGTAGGTAGGTAGGTTTAGTTGCTAAGTCCTGTCTGACTTTTGTGACCCCATGGACTGTAGCCCGCCGTGCTCCTCTGTCCATGGGATTTCCCAGGGAAGAATACTGGAGTGGGTTGCCATTTCCTTCTCCAGGGGATCTTCCTGACTCAGGTATTGAACTCGGATCTCCTGCATTGCAGGCAGATGCTTTATCGACTGAGCCACCAGGGACGCCCACTCCTTATATTTGTGGCTTTGCAAATAGTCTTGCGCAGACCATTCTGATGTTCTGTCTCTTCTGTGAACCCAATGAAATCAACCACTTTTACTGTGAGAACCAACCTCTCTTTGTCCTGTCCTGCTCAGATACTTATGTCAATGAGACTGTTTGTGGTGGCTGGTTCCAACCTCCTGTATTCTCTCACGATCATCTCCATCTCCTATATTTTCATCTTCCGTTGTGTGTATTCACATGGCAGAAGGCACAAGGCCTTCTCCACCTGTGGATCCCATCTGACAGCTGTCACTGTCTTTATGGGACTCTGTTCTGCATGTATTTGAGGCCCCCTTCTGAGGCATCTGCCAGTACAGTATTTTTAAACCAGTCTCTGGGAGATTCAGATGCATCTGGTCCAGGACCATGTTTTGGGGCTTTTTAAAAATTAATTTTATTTTATAACTTAAAATATATTTTCAAACTTAAAAGTTGCAAGAATAGTTGTAAAAAATTCCAAACACTGTTTAACCAGATTTACCAGTTGTAAACATTTTGCTGTATTTGCCCCAGCCCCGCCAACAACAAACACACACGCTTTTTTCCCTTGGACTATTTGAGAGTAATTTACACCAAGCACTTTACTCTTAAATCCTTCAGAGTATATTTCCTAAAATGAAGGCTGTTTTCTTATACAACCACAGTGGAGTGATCAAATTCAGGAAATGTAACACTGATACAACAATACTGTCACCTCATCTTTTGTCCGTATTCTGATCTCTCCAGTTATTCTTTTTTAAAAAAATTTACTTATTTTTAATTGAAGGATAATTGCTTTACAGTGTTGTGTTGGTTTCTGCCAAATAGAAACATGAATTAGCCGTAGGTATACACAGTCCCCTCCTCTCTGGTTCTTCTTATAGTTATTCTATATTCAACCTGGGATCTGCCTGAGGTCATGAATTCCACCTACTTGTCCTATCTCTTTAATGACCCAAGGGTCAAAATGTGAAAAACACTACTATAAAACTGGTTGGTAGTGGGAGGAGAGGGAATACACTTCCTGAAAACAGCTGAAGCTGAGGAATGGCAGGACAGGCGGGTGGGGGGGCGGGGGGTGTGTGTGTGTGGGTGGGGTGCCGTGGGTGGGGTGGGGGTGTGGGGGTTGGGGGGGCCAGGCAAGACCTTCCTGCTACAGTGTCCACGGGGCTTCCATGGACCCAGGGCCAGCGTGTGGAATGCTCCAGCTCTTCCTGCTGCCCCGCCGTAGGTCTTCAGTTCCCCAGTATCAATGGCTTTATTATTTCCCTTTTAGTTTCTGCCCTACCCCCACTGCTTAAGGCAAACAAGTATGTCTCTATTATGTGCTACTGAGAATGGGAAAGGAAAGAAAAAATGAATGGTGAGAAGAATGGGAAAGAGAAGTAGAAAAATGGAATAAATCAAACCGCTCTGCCTTTATATCCACAGATCACTGGATGACTTTGAGCAAGTTGAAAAATATTTTCCAGTATCAGAACCAATATCAAATTAAATGGCTCTTACTTTCTGTATCCTGAGACTGCGATAATGTTGTCAGGGCCTTGGAAGTTGTTATTATAGTCAGATGAAGGATGGGAGAAATCTGCAGACAAGGTTGTATACTTATGAATATCCCACCTCGTCACACCAGGGTATCCACCTTCATGTGGATTTTGCCTGAGGTTTTTTTTTTTTAAGGGAGTGAAAGGGGGAACTCAGTGCACATGACATTGATGGGGCTGAAAAAAATCCCTATTTAGAAATCTGATACAAAAGCCAAAGTCATGATTCTTGAACCCGGACTTGATTCTGACTCATTGGCCAGACTAGTGCTTCTGCACAGGCTTCGGTAGGTGCTCCCAGGCCATGCGCCTGGAGGCAATTCTTCCAGGTGTGCAGACTGGAGCTTTAGGAGCAGGGTTTGTGCTCCGTGAAGCTGGCGCTGAGAAGTGCCCAGGGAGTGATGCCTTTGCTTGTAGGTGTAACACCTTCTGTCGTGATCTGGTCCCACCGTGCCTCCTTTCTGTCCACGCCCTACCTCCCAGTCTCTGTACAGCCATGCCACACCTCTTCAACTCCTCCAGATCTGGTGATCATTGTATTTCCTGTCTACTCTGCTTAGAATATTCTTTCCTGGCTCTTTGTCTTCTTAAATCCTGCCTCTCTTTCTTTCTGTTCTCAGCTTTGAAGTCACTTCCTAAGCCTTCACTGCCACCCGAGCTTGCAGTAGGTGTCCCTACCTGAAATCCCAACATGCTATGAATTCTCCTGACCTAGCAAGGCTTTGATGGACTGTTACCCTGCCTGCACTCTATGGTAGATAGAGATCTACCATAAGGCCTGTGAGATCAAGCGCTGTACTTCCTTTACTGTTATATTCCTGGCTTATATCATTCTCCTTAATGTACAATAAGTGCTCAATAAAGATTTATTGGATGAATTAAAGAGAAGCTGGCTAACATTTGATAGTTTGGAAATTAAAACAAAAAGGGTGAATTGTGTTTGGCAACATTATACAAGCTCACATGTACCCATCCACCTCTCTCTGTTATGGAGAGCTCAGATTTATTGCCTTAACCATAAATCTGGAGTTTATCTTGAGCTTCTTCCTCATCTTCCCCAGCTAAACATCTAAGTGGTCTCCAAGCCTGAGATTTTTCAGGGTCCCTCCTCTCATTTCTATTCTCACTGCCAATACCGTCATCACCTCTGTGTTGGATCAAGAAACTCCATTGCTCCTCAACTTGCAGTATCTACTTTATACTGGAATCTCCTCATCACAGCATATGAAACCTTGCCCTGATGGGTCCACTGGGCTCCTGTGATGGAGGTACCCATGCTGGGCTCTTGGCCATTCCTCAGCCATCTTTATTGCTTTATTCTTTCATCCTTGTTGCTTCCTTTGCAAGGAATCCACTCCACACCCGTACTTATTGAATCTGCCTACTTATCTTGCAAAGCTTAGCTCAGATTCTTCTTTTAAGTTTCTTAAGACTAAAGATATCCCTTACTCTCTAAATCTGTTTTGTTCCATTTCTGAGTTCATATATCATCTTTGGGCAGGGAGGGACAGTCGGTTGTCAAGAACTAAGAGATTCCTGACTTTGAGGGAGTGAGTGGCTGGTGTTCAGATAAAGAAAGACACCTGTCATAACCATGGCCTGTGCTCATCACCATTAACAAGGACCAGGGCTGAGCATCTCACCTTCCTTATCTACTTTAGTCTTCATCACAGCTCTTTGTGGGTGAGTGGGGAGAATAAGTTCTTTAAATATCCTGATTTTTCAGATAAAGAAACAGAGATTCAGGGAGGTGACTTGATTTTCCCACAGTTGCCCAGCCAGGAACTGGTGGATCCTTAGTGTACCTGGAATCTGCCCCACCTCTATCCAGAGCTTGAGCTGGTGCCCTAGAAGGACCTGAGTGGGTAGCTGCTCCTAGATATGTTACTTTGCATGTCGTGAATGCTCTATTAATCTTTCAAATGAATGAATGCTTTCTACTTGGTCTTGACATTATAATCTTTCATTGTTTTCTACCATTAGCATTGATAACAATATGGTACATAAATGCAGGCCTTTTGTTTATTTAAATAGAAGCGCTACATGTGAGTGATAAAAAAAATTAAGTAGTGCAAGAGCGTATAGGATGAAAATGAAGTTTCATTCCCTGTCAGGCTGTCTAGTCTAATCCCTAGAGACAACCACTGGTAACAGTTTCTTGTTTATTGTTCCAGAAATATTCCATGTATAAATCAGCATACGTGAATATGGGTTTCTTTAAAAGAAACACAAGTGGGAGCCTACTATGCATTGCTCTGCATCTGGTTTTCATTTAGAAATGTATTCTGGAGGATTCCATTCCTCACATGCAGGTCTGTGGCTGTCACTCTAAGAGCACCTTAGTGTTCTGTAGAATGGATATGCCAGGTTTGGTTTGATGAGCACTTATGTTGATGGGTATTTAGTTTATCCCCTATTTTGCTATTACAAACAATGCTGTGAAGAATACCCTGCACACACTTCTTTGCCCTCATGGTAAGTGATTTGTATCCCCTTACATGCAAATGTGTACATTATGAAAATAACTTTTACATGTATCTTTCTCGACAGGAGAAGCCACTGCAGTGAGAAGCCCGGGCACTGCGCCTGGAGTAGCTCCTGCTCTAAGGGCAGAGAGGAGAAACTATTTAAAAAAAAAAAGATGTTCCTTTCTTGGTTGCCCTGCTTTTTCTGAGACCATGAGGAATGGGGTAGCACGAAGAGCAGGGGCCCCTGGCCTGGGCTTGGCCAGAGTCACAGCTCAGAGTACAACAGAGCCTGAATTCACAGCCCTTATTCTAGCTGCCCATCCTACAGATGAAGAAACTGAGACTCGAAGAGATGTCATGTGACTGTCAGAGACTAATTGATATCATCTTAATGCAGGTCTGCTAACTCTCAGACTAGTGGCATTTTTAAGTAAGTAAAACCCTAAGCAGCCGCCTGTAAACAAATATAGCCCCAATGCTTCATTTTTATTTCACAAGTGCAAACAGGCAGCATCAGGAGACTCATGAACCTGCTCTGGGTCAAGGTCCTATTGAATGTTGGCCATATCCTGCCCTGAAAGGATGCACTGCCCAGATAGAACTATGATTTTTGATGTCCTGGTAGATGTGGAGAGCAACCATCAGTGGGTCTCAGGGGCCTAATGTGTGCTGACACTGCCCATAATTCAGACACTTGGATGGTCTGGAGGATGATGGTCAGCTGTCTCTTAGATAATATTTCAAGGCTGGCCATGATATTATCTGTCTCGTGCCCTGTTGACGTAGCTTGGAGAACTCCCAGACACTGCACTGATCTAGGTAAGATCTGAGCTGGCAACATTTCCTGTTGAAAGAACCTTGTAAGTCAGAACTTTCCAGTGAGCATGCAGTACTGTGGTGGTGATGTGAGTCCTTGGGGACAAGGAAACTCCTGAGCTCTCCTTGGTCTTTACATGCACGCAACCCTCCTGTTTGTTTTTTCTTCATTCTGGCCCAAGTGTGGGCACTGTGGTGTGGTACTTGGAGGGTAAGCTCAGGAACAAGCAGTGTCTGCATTCACATCCACTACACATAGCAGTGGGAGCTTGAGTGAGTTACTTAAATCTCAGTGGGCCTTTAACCTGGACAGGTGTGTGATTCTCCCAGTGCACCTGTGAAAATAGAGTTAAGGAGTTTGGTGATTTATCAGTGGCTTTCTGGGCTTTCACTTGCATTACAAAGGCCTCTAGCCTGAGAAGAAATCAAAGTTGTAGCTAGGGAGACAAGAGCATGGTTCTGGACCAAGGCTGCTGTGTTTGGATCCCTCAGTGGATTCTTCCCCCTTCCCACTGTGTGACTGTGGATACCTCACTGTGCTGGTCTTTGCTCAAGTTCCCTCAACCCTAAAAGGGGTAACAACAATACTTAAGTCACAGGTTATTGTGAGGATTATCTGAGATATGTGTGTAAAGTGACACAAATCTCATGAAATAAGTTCTAGGTTATATGCATATTCATATCTTTGACTCCCCTGCTCCCTCCTCCAAATACAGTGTGCCTTTCCTTTTTCCTACACCTTAACATCCTCTAATTGTTGAAAACATATGTGTAACAAAAGATACTCACACACACATGCAATTCATTCATATTTATTCATTCAATGAACACTCATTAAACTCATCCTGTGTGCCAGTGACTGTGTTCAAGGTACTGGGGACACATCAGTGAACAAGACAGACACAAATTCCTGCCCTTGGAGAGCTTACATATATTTGGAGAAGACAGATGACAACGAAGATAATAAGTTGTGTGTTAGAAGATGATGAATTGTATGGAAAAAAATAGTGGGGAGTGGATAAGACAGGAAATACTGAAGTGTGTGGGCTGTTTAACATGTGGGCACCTCCTTGAGAAGGTGAGAGTTGATCAAAGCCTTGAGGTGGGTGAAGGAGTGAGCCGTGGAGACAGTAGAGAGGACAGTTCTGAGGGACAGCGAGGATGCCTTTGTCACCCATTGGAGAGGGCAGGGCTGATGGTAGAATATGAGGTCCCAGAACTGAGAGGTGGTGGGTTGGGTGCAGATTTCCCTGCGCTGTACAGGGATTTTAATTTTGCTTTGAATGAGACCAGGTTCCAGTGGAGATTCTTGAGTAAAGGAGTAGCATGATCTGATGTAGTTTTAAAATAATAATTTAAAGTAGTCTTTTCAGCATTAGTCATTTGAACAAAGACTGTTAACAACCTAGATGCCCATCAGTAAGGAACTGGTTAAACAAACACAGCTGTAGAAAAGAAAACTTGTTCTGTATGGATATGATGCTGTATGCGATGTACTGAATGTTCCTGTCCTTCCAAAATTTGTATGTTGAAACCTAATCCCCAATGTAGAGCCTTAGGGAGGTAATTGGGTGACAAAGGTAAAGCCCTCATGAGATTAGTGCCCTTATAAGTAGAGAGAGGGAGAACTTGCTTTTTTCTCTCTCTGCTCTCCATCACCTGAGTATACAGCAAAAAATGTTCATCTGCAAACTAGGAGGAGGTTCCTTATCAAGAACCAGACTTTGCTGGTGACCTGATCTTCGACTTCCAGCCTCGAGCACTGTGAGAACTAAATGTTTGTTGCTTAAACCACCCAGTCTCTGGTATTCTGTTAGAGCCACCTGAGTTGACTGAGACAATAGCATATGCAAGTTATATTGCTGCTGCTGCTGCTGCTGCTAAGTTGCGTCAGTCATATCCGACTCTGTGCGACCCCATAGACAGCAGCCCATCAGGCTCCTCTGTCCCTGGGATTCTCCAGGCAAGAATACTGGAGTGGGTTGCCATTTCCTTCTCCAATGCATGAAAGTGAAAAGTGAAAGTGAAGTTGCTCAGTTGTGTCCGACTCTTCGAAACCCCATGGACTGCAGCCTACCAGGCTCCTCCGTCCATGGGATTTTCCAGGCAAGAGTACTGGAGTGGGACGAGTTATATTATCAAGTGAAAAAATGCAAAGTGCAGTATCTGTACCATGCATACATGTAGAGATCTCTGTTTTTATGTTAACTATGTCTGAAAATGCATAGGAAACTGATAGCCCATGGGAACTTGGGTTCTCTGGAGGGTGGTAAGAGGAGGACATCCTTTATTTATATGCTTTTGTCTGTTTTGAATTTTGAGCCATGTGATTATATTACCTATTCAAAAAAAGAATGATCAAAAATAAAAAGCATACATGTCTGTACCAAGTCAGATGATAAAATTTAAATATAAAGAAAAAGTTAATAATGGTCCCTTCTGTCTTCCATCTCTACCCTTTAAGAAAACCATTGATGTATATCTTTTCTACATCTTTTGCTATGTTTAAACATGAGTATATAAAACTTATAAATCCATCCATGTTTTCTCCTTAAAAACAAGAAACAAGCAAGAAATGGGATTACATTCATTAGTCTGCAAGTTACTTTCCCCCATGCTTCATAAAGCACCACGGCCATTCTGTAGACCAAGCCAATAAAATTAACATTTACTATTATTTTTAATAGCAAAAGCATTCATCATATGAATGTAGCAGAGCTTATTTAACAACTTACTCCTTGGGGGACATTTGTTGTTAGTGTGTGTGCGCCTGTGTATATGTGTCTTTGTGTATGCTACTTCTAACTGCTATAATGAACATCTTTTTATGTCTTCTAACTACTTTCAGGTACTCTATCTCAGCTGGTTTGGGACTCCTATGGGGTGAGGGCAGCGAGTTAATCTTCTTCCTGTTTGTGAAGCACGTATTAAGCACACAGAAGACCCTTAATGAGGGCTTCCCAGGTGGCTCAGTGTAAAGAATCCACCTGCTGATTCAGGAGACAGGAATTCAATCCTTGGGTCAGGAAGATCCCCTGGAGGAGTAAACGGCACTCATTCTAAGTATTCTTGCCTGGAGAACCCCATGGACAGAGGAGCCTGGTGGGGTACAGTCCATAGGGTCGCAAAGAGTCAGACAAGATTGAATGGCTGAGCACGGCCACAGACCCTTAATGAGTATTTATTGATCAAACAAATGAATGGACTATCTTGTTTAAGCTCGTGAAGTTCCATCATAGCAGAGCTGTGTGAGCGCGTGTTCCTTTTTTCCTCTACATCATGCTGCCTCTCGCCTCTGAAGTATCTTTGCCCTTAACCTTTACATCTTGTAACCACATGACCTTTTGTTCTACTGATACTCATGTGATGTGTGTTTCACTGTGATGTGTCTTTTACATATTAGGCTAGGGTTCTAATCTTAGTGTCCTCATTTACTATCTGCCTGGCTCCTGGGGCAAATTTTCTGACCTTGTTTCCTCCTCTATAAATAGGAATGGAAGTTCGCTATTTACCCATGCACATATGCTCTGAAGTAAGTTATCTAAGAAATTATGTGTGAATTGCCTAGCAAAGCCCCTGGTGAACAGTAGGTACTCAAAAAATGGTTGCAGTTGTGGTTTGAACAGGGTGTGGCCTACAGGATGGGCATTTCAATTTGACACGTGATGGTTGGGATCTGTTATGTGGGAGACAATGGCCTGGGTGCCCTGACGATTCAAAGCTGAGTGATAACGTGCCCTGTCCTTCAAGTAGCTCATCAAAACATCCTGAAAACATCAACTTTGTGGTAGAATTTTGTCAAAATGGTTAAGAATATTGTCACAATATGCATATTTCTCGTTTTACTTCTTGGTAATTAACCACGTTAAAAGACACATACGTATACACACAACATACAATTTTATGCATTTGACTTTAAGGGGTTTTTTTGTGTGCTTGTGTGAACCATTTAAAAGTCTTTTTGGATTTGGTACAATATTGCTTCTGTTTCATATTTTGGCATTTTGGCCGTGAGGCATGTAGGATCTTATCTCCCAGACCAGGGATTGAACCTGCGCCCCATGCATTGGAAGGTAAAGTCTTAACCAATGAAACGCCAGGGAAGTCCATGACTATTTTCTATGTTTTTCTTTTTGCCAATACCTGGACCATTTTTCAAGTCATGTTGTTGGTTTTGGAGGGTACCTTGGAAATTGGAGTGGGTTGAAATAGTTGAGGTAGGAAAGGATCAAGGAAGCTGAAGTCTTGTTTTCTTTCATTTTCTTCATAGAATGATAGCCTGAGACTCAACTCAATTAAACTTAATTGATGTAGAGAATGCCTGGAACATGGTTACAGGGAAAGAAATGCAAAGGACTGTTTATCTCAGAAAAGGGAATCGATTAGTCCTTCTTATGTGCAAGCTACAGAAAGCCAAAGCAAACTGGCTTAAGTAATACACAGTTTATTGCTTCACATAATTGAATTGTTTCATAGTAGGGCTAGCCTAAAGTAAGGACCAATCTAGGGACTCCAGTGATATCATCAAGAGCTTTTTTAATGATGGCTTAATTTTCAGCTCTTACATGAGGCCCTCCAGCAGCTCTAGACTCCCCTTATGGTCACTAAATGTCTATGGAAGCTGCAGACCCATATCCATATACTACATCTTCCAGGTGGGGAGAGAGGGTCTCTTTTAGAGATTCTGGACTGAGTCTCCCCAGTGCCGGGCAGGTGGTTGGATAGTATCACCGACTCAGTGGACATAAACTTGTTCCAACTCCAGGAGATAGCGAAGGACAGGGAGGCCTGGCATGCTGAGGTCCTTGGGGTTGCAAGGAGTCGGACATGACTTAGTGACTGAACAACAACATTGAGTCTCAGAATTGCTTCTCTTTCATTGGTCTGAATAGGGTCATGTGTCCTTTCCTGAACCAATCATCATTGTTCAGAAGAGTGGTTTAAGTCAATCAGCAACCATGTTTGAAAGGGAGAGTATGATCATTTCCATTCAAAATAAAAGGGATGAGAACAGGGGAGTAGTGATTTCACAAAGGAGTGTTTGGAAGGGAAATGGATGCTAGGCAGCCAGTGTATTGTAAGTGCCTAGTAGAATCACCAATTATGTATGTTTGGAGTACCTACTGTATGTTGACTATAGTTGTAGACATTTTATATGCATCAAACTCACTTAGTGCTAATGAAAACCCTATGAGGTACTGCTATTTTTTTTCTGTCCCTAGGATAAGGCAACAGAGACCGAATGAAATGAAGTTGCCTTCTTGAAAAGTGAAAGCACATGAATTCAATGTTGGCAGTCTGGTTCTGGATCCACTGCTTCAACCTTACACCATGGTTTTTTACCAGACCCAGGTTGTGATCTCAAATAGTTCTGCTCCACAAAATCACTTCCCTAATACTATTTTCTATAAACTGTATTTTTTCTCAGGATGCTTTTTGAAGAAGATTATGTTACAACTTGCTCTGGATCATTCTGCTTAGTTGAAAGCTTTTGGTTATTTTCAGGGTCCCATCATACTTTTAGGAGCACATAGGAAAGACAAAGTACTTTTTTGGTTTAAAATTACTGTTAAATTGCATTTATCTTTGATCTGTAAATGTTTATTCTCTGTTAATGCATGGGATATATGTTCTGAGGCTTTTATCTAGAATCTTTTACTAGCATCAGTAGCAGCACAGCTGGTGTTTTTCCTCAGCAGAGGTTTTGGAGAAAGCAGAGCAGAAAGATTTGTAGAGGAGAAGTAGCTTGGTAGGAAGATGTTTATGAACCCCTGCTTGCTGACCTCCTTTCGTTTCTTCTTTTTCCTCCTCCTTCCCTTTCTTCCTTTCTCTCTCTCTCTCTCTCTCTCACTTTCCCTCTTTTTGTAGAAGTAATACACCTGAATTATTTTTTAAATGTAGAAGCACAGATGAGAAAATTTAAGAAACATCTCACATAGCTACATCTCTGTTTTGTACATTACTTTTCTTGGTGTGTTGCTTTCACTTTTTTTTAAAAAATAGGAATTACGTGACTACATGCATTTTATAGTATTATTTCTAGGTATAGTATTATACCTAGAAGATCTTGAAAGCTACAATGAAGCATTCTTTAGCATCATTTTAAATAGAGTGGATACAACTCTTTGGTAGATGCTTCATAATTTATTTACCCAACTCCCTATTTTTTAAAATTTTATTGGAGGATAATTGTCTTACAATGTTGTGTTGTTTCTGCTGCTCAACAACATGAATCAGCCATAAGTATATATTCATATATATCCCCTTCTTCTGGAGCTCACTCCTGTTCCCCCATCCCACCCCTCTAGGTTGTCAAAGAACACTGGGCTGGGCTCCCTGTGTTATACAGCAGCTTCCCACTAGCTATCTATTTTACACTATTTTTGACAATTAGACTTGCTGCCAGTGTTTTGATGTTAAGACAGCTTTATTCAGTCTTCCACATCCAGAGATGAGGATGCTCTATCACTCTTTCAGGCCCACTATGTTGTTCCCACTTTGAAAGTGCATGGCTTTCAGGTTCAGGCGAGGCCTCTCAGAATGCAGGAACATGGCTGGCATCCTTATTATTTTCCTGCCTGTTTCTGTCACAGTGTAGTATCATCTCTTCATTGGGCACTGCCTCTCTGGACGTCCAGCTTAGGGAAAGGCCACCCCCAAAAATACAAAGTTATTTAATAGGTGATCTTTTTACTCTGTCATTTTCAGGGCCTGCGAAGGATTATGTGTTATATTTGGCACTTAACTGCTTTTTAAAAAATTTAAGCTTTAACATACCCCTGTGAGATAGGAATTATTCCCAATTATATTAGAAATCAATAAGTTTAGTTTTTCTCAGCTGGAGTTTAACGTCTGGCTGTTTGTACTACTCCTTGTTGTCTTGAATGGGGTCAAGTTGGAGACCAGTCGTGCACAAATGAAAAGTTAAAAACGTTGGACCAAGCATGCATGCCGGGCACTCCTGTGATATGGCGGAGGGAGGGGGAGCTGGGATGTGGCAGAGTGGAGGCCTGCTGCTGCTCCCGTGCTCTGTAGGTGGCACCCGAGCAGAAGGGCGCTTGGTGACATGGGGTTTTCCTTTGGATAGAGGCAGTCCACCAGGCACAGCTTATCCTCCCTTGGACCTGCAGAGAGGAGGATGAATTGAATCCTCATTCTGGGCTCCAGCTGAACTATAAGCTGTTTGAGGCACCAGCTCTAACCCTCACCCCTACAGAGCCTGTCTTATTTGGGGATTTCCTGGGTTCAAGAACCCCAAACATGTCAGCAACCCAGTGGGCTGGAAACACAAGCATCATCATGACACTTGGGGGTATTTTTCATAGCCACCTATGTCACAGTTTCCTAGTACCAAATCACAGTGTCTGAGGGCCAAAGAACTTAGGTAGAGATGTCCCCAAAGTAGTCAGGGGCACGTTTGAGGTCATCTTTCCAGTCTGACTTTTTGTACCCCTGAGCACTGTGATATTTAAGGTGGAGAATGGCAAGGTTCTCAGGCTTCCTGTAAGTGTATCGTGAATCATAGAGCAAAGCTATCTCTTAAACACGGACCCAGGTAACATATCAGAGTCTCTGAACACTATCTGTGCTTTTCCAGGGCTCATGGGGGAAGAACTGGCTGGCTCCAAAATTCAAAAAGAATCCTACAAAATCAATGTTAATAACTATTAAATGCCTCCTCAGCATAACATCAGAACATTGTATGAATTTATGAACTTTAACCCAACATTAGTTTTAGTTAACACAGTATTGTGAAAAATCAAGGGCTGCCTTATATGTAATATTTAGAAAGTGGGGGATGGGTGAGTGAATTATTCAAAAGGAAAGGTGGCCCTGCTTGGATTTAAAATGAAACAATGCAGGGTTCAAATTTTTTCATATTGATGTTGTACCCTTTGCCTCCCAAGTAACTGGGTAGAAAATAGCTCCAGCCCAGTAATCCTCATAATTTTTGTGTTTGTGAGCACCTGGAAAGAATAGCACAGCATTTAGTTAGATTGGGCTCCAAATCAGGAAAGGCAGTGTTCTTGTCACCCAGGAAGATTCATACCACTCAAAAATTCCTCCCCTCCCAGCATCACCTTCCTGCGTCGGTAACTCTGGGAAGTGATGAAACCTCTTTGGCCTCAGTCATCTGTAAATTCTCATCTGTAGGGTGGGGATGGTAACATCTATTTTCTGTGCATTAAATGAGAATGTAGCTAACGTGCCTGGAACTTTGCCTGGCATATAAATTCCACAAATGGTATTTGAGGTCACCCTTCCCACAAGATAAAATAAAAATGATATGAATTTTGATTATAAAAGGAGGCTAAAATATTATCCATAAAAACCTGGCTCAAATTTAGGGTTTGTGTGTGAGGTACACACAGCTGGTGGCATGTTGTTTTAGTCACTAAGTCATGTCAGACTCTCTGCAACCATATAGACTGTAGCCAGCCAGGCTCCTCTGCCCATGGGATTACAGGCAAGAATACTAGAGTGGGTTGCCATTTCCTTCTCTAGGGTATCTTCCTGACCTAGGGATTGAACCTGTGTCTCCCATATTGGCAGGCAGATTGTTTACCACCCAACCACCAGGGAAGACCCATCTGGTGGCATATAGTATTTAAATCCTGGCTCTGTCCATGCACTTCCTGGTTTCTAGAAAACCATACCAAAGGAGACTAAGAATGCAGACCCAGAAGTCAAGTTAACTGACTGGAACAGGGTAATGAACTTGTTAGCAGAAACCAGCCAGGCCTGGGTTTCTTCTGTTTATTCCATTTGCATTAAGCTCCAGTTAATGGGCCAAAATGGTTCTTTAAACAAGATTGTCACTAATTGACATGCTGCAGCTCTTAACCTTTTATAAAAGCTTCACAAATAGATCATTTACTCCTTACTTCAATGTGAGACGGGTTAAGAACACCCTTAAGTCTTCTGATCACTTTATCCTTCCTCCCTCTCATCCATCCAGTGTTTAACAAAAATGCCAAATAATGCCTAAAATTCAGCTCAGAGCTGACTCAGATGCCTGGCATCAGGCCCCTACTCCCAAGGAACTCCTTTCTCGTGAGAGAGAATCTCACAGAAGTACAGAGTTTTGATGTTGCCTCCCTTAACTGGCAGTGGGATGCAGCACCTAGGGTTCAGAGCTCTGAGGAGAGCGAACCTCAGTTCAAACCCTGGCTCTGCTTATTTCTGGCTGTGTGACCTTGGGCAAGTTTATAACCTCTCTGAGCCTCAGTTTCCTCATTTGTAATCTGGGGATGATAACAGGATCTACTTTTTGGCATAGTTGGGAGAACTGAATAAGAATCTGTATGCATGTACAGTGCCTGGCATGTAATGAGCACTCAATAAATACTTGCTTTCTAAAAAGTTACCTATAATAGAAGTTCAAACAAAGCTTTTGGGAGCCCAGCAAGTGAGCAATTAACACCTCGGGGAGGTCAGGGAAATGACTAACTCTACTTGGAAGCAAACAGCTTTAAATTGGCTCCTTTCTGTCCATGGGTAAATTTCCAGTGTAGGGAAGCGTGGTAATTTTGTCTGGGAATCTTCATTTGCAATGGCATATTCTAAAGGTTTAGGAAGGCTTTTCCAGCTTGGGAAAAGTACAGGGTACCCCTGGCAGGAGTTACTAGTTGTGTGACTTTGGGTAAGTTGCCCTAGCCTCCTGGGAGATAAAATTCCCTTATCAGTACGATGCGGTTCATTTTACTGGCTTCCTGCCAGGCTGCTCTGGGATTAGGAACGACCTTGCCTGTGAAACATTGAGTAGGATGCCCGGTGCATAGTAAGAATCAACTAAAATGGAGCGATTATTGCTATTAGCTGAGTGAAACAGCTTTGTATGTCCACGTTTCAGAGAACAGTACTAGGAAGAACATTTCTGGGTCTACTGCCTGCTAGATCAGCTCTCACTTCAAGAAGCCAATTAACATTTAAAAGCATCCATTTGTTCAAACTGATCGAGGCCTTGTATATCTGCAGCAAGGAAAGGAACTTTCTGCCCGATCCTGACCCCAAAGGCTGCTTGTTTTTGCTTTATTCTTTTGAAAATGAATGCCTTGCACATATGTTATTTATTTATTTATGGTTAACGTTAAATTGAGGTTTAGACCGAAACTCAACCTGCACATACTTGAAAAGCCGACAGGCTCGTTGGGCAGCGGATAAATCTCTCGGGATTTCCCCGCGGGGCTGCGGAGAGTACAGACAGGAAGCCCGGGACCGAGCGCCTGACCAGAACTTCCTCGGGGGAGGCTGGAGCAGAGCTCGAGCATCGCGCTCAGAACTCCCCGGAGCGCGCAGGCCCGGGCCGTCGTCGGCTCGCATCGCGCGCAGGGAGAGGGTCCCAGGCCCCCAACCGAGGGTCCAGACCCAGCGGGCAGCGGGAGGCAGGTTGAGGCTATTCCCCGGGGAGAGGCTGACCCTGCCAGGCTGGAACCTTCCATTCCGGCCCAGCCTCTTCCCCCCTCTCTGCGCCGAGTAGGGATTCGAGAAGGGACTTTCCAGAGAGCGTTAGCGTGCAGGGTGTGGAAATGGAATAAAAGCATATGCAAATAGGCCCCTGCGTGCCTTCCTCTACCCCTGCGAGCAAGAGCCTTTCTCCAGAAAGATGCTCTGGCTCCAAGACTCTTGACAGCCCTCATCCTTCCCTGGACGGCGGCAGCAGAGCCGAGTGGAGTGGTAACACCTGGGCCAGGAGCTGGGCCAAAGGGCGGGTGGGCTGGACGCACAGGAGCGAGTAGCAGAATGAGGAGGGCGAGAACGGCCGCTGAATTGGAAAGATAAAGTAAAATGAAATTTTAGGAGCTCGCTGTGAGTATGAGCTGGAAAAAAGAATCATTGCAAGCTGATTTATTATGTACTTATCTTCTGTCTGAAAGGCAGCTGGCTTTTGTACAGTGGGTTATTGCAGAGTAAATGGCACATTAAAGATATAATCAAGATGTTTAAGGCATATTGAATGACACTATGAGTTAAAGTAGGTGAGACTTCTGTCATGGTCTATAAATACAAAAATGTCAGGGGCTTGGAGAGATTTCCACTGCTTTGGTTAAGCTGTGGCTCCAGTTTCACAAGGAAAATATTTTTAACCTTTTGTTATTTTCAGGGTGAAGTGGGATGGGGCTTGGAAATGGTATAGAATCTATAGGGATGATAAAATAATATGCTTTAAACCCTGTAGCCTCTGTTTAGACTGTAGCCTCTATTTAGCAAATCATAAGCTTTTCTTTGTAGTGAAAATAGCGTGGAAATATTGCACAGTACATATGGTGTAACTTGGGGGCTACACAGTGAGGAATTATGACCATTTTGTCAGTTTTGTTCCTATTTTTGATCTCATACAATCTTTTTTAAATTTTTTAAAAACTTTTAATTTTAAGTAAAAAAGGTTAGTTTCAGGTGTATGGCATAGTTAATTCAGTTATACACATACATGTATCTGTTCTTTTTCAGATTCTTTTCCCATTTAGGTTGTTACATAATGTTGGATCTCATTCAGTCTTTAAGAGTTTTCTTTTTTTTGAAAATAATCCTTTTTTTTTTTTTTTTTTTTTTGACATGCTGAACCTGACTTTAATGGTGGCAAATAGTGTAGCTTTTCTTTCCTGAAGGCTTACTTACTGTATGATTGCATTTTCTTGTCTTTTGGGACTTTTGCAATCAGTGTCCATTATTTCACTTGCCTGCCCAGAATTCTGCTTGGTTTTGCCCCAAACTCTTCTGATTGCCCTGCGCTGCTGACATTTGCCCCTGTGTTGTAAACTATGGGTTTTTGAACAGAATGGATTTCTCTTCATTTGTTTAATAAAAATCACCTTGCTGTCCTTAGGCCTAGCACTTGTCAGAACAGATAAGCACACTCTTCATGGTGGAGTTCACAGAGGCAGAAGAAAGGAGAAACCTTGACTTTGGGGTTTCTTCAGATAGTTAGGAGTTGCTTGGGTTGGTAGCACGTGGGCCGCGTGGGGTTGGAGTCTTTTCTTCAGGACCTCACCAGGCCGAGGCATGGGATGGGGTGCAGTGCTGACTGGAAGGCCTGTGATGTTTCTTGGTCATCCTCTAATCTCTGAATTCCTATCATCCCATTTTTCCCAAGGACCCTGTAGAAACTTGGTGGAGTCTTAACCTTCTCTGGGATAAATCTGTAGCCAATGCTTTTTTCTCCCCTGACTGTCAGCATTTTATAGGCTTGGGTGTGGTTCTTAAGAGCACTTTTAAAAGTTGAAATGGTGATTCCTCCCTCTGGTTGTTCTGAATACAATCTGGCAAAAGTTCCTTATTTTGGTCCTGGCCTCAATCTTAATAATAACAATAACAGTAACAACAACAAGACATTCTTTTTATGTTAAGGATGACTGAAGGAAGTATTTTTACAATTTTCAAAGCATTTTCATGTAATTCTCCTTATCTGTAAGATTAGTAAAGACAGTAGAATTGGCACATAATGGGAACTTATTAAATATTTGTTGAGTGAATGAATTATATCTATTTTTCCCATTGAAACGCAGAGTTCAAACATCCTACCCTGGGCCCCACTCCCCAGGAATGACTCCAACTCAGATCCTCTGATTTTTTTCCAGTCCAGATTGGCTGTGATATAGAATTTTGCATGATATTTGTTGTTATTTCTCTTGGAAAATGTTTTTGATTCTTTAAAAAAAAGATACGGAGAAAATGCAAACAGATGGTTATACTATCAAAGAGTGACAGAGAGCTTCCCTATCTCTTTATACAGATTTTTCTTAGGTCCTTTACTCTGCCAGAAATTTGTATCTTTTAAGATCATGACTATTGGATATATTTCTTATTGGCGATATAGGTCATGCTGAAAAAATGACCATCCTGGATTTGTAGTATTTCTTGGAGCTGTAGGCATAAAACTGCACAGATCGCAGGGGAAACTAAAACCAGAGTTTGGTGTGTGTAGCTGAAAAGTTATCTCAGCTTTGTCTCCTGAGGCACAGGGAGATGCAGGCAGTGCCACCCTTCTGGCCAGGGGGCCTCGTGTACAGGGACCAGAGGTTGCCTGGCCTGTAATAGTTGTGACCACTGCTCCCACTGCTTGAGGAACTGTCTGTCACCCAGATCAGCTTGGATATTAAAATAGCAAGGAAAGAGCCCCTTGTTCTCTCAAAGCTGAGACTTAGTCTGTAGGGTTGCACCTATGCTTCACTAACACTCCATCTGCTTGCCAGAGACTTCCTGCAGCCCCGAGACACCAGGAAAGAGAATTTCCCTTCTAAATCTAAAGCTCGTTAGAGGGGAATGCCAGCAGGAGTCCGCCCTGGCCCTTTCGCTTTGACTTCTGTAATCGGAGATTCAGAGCTTTGGCTGTGAAATTTCTCCCAGAGGAAAGCTGTAAAAGCAATTCTGATTTCCTTCTCTACTGAACTGATACTCCTTCTGTCTGCAGTGTGCAAGTGTTGGCCACCTAGGTGGTCTCAAACCTGCCAGTCTTTCCCTTGCTGGTTTAGTTGCCTTTAAAAAAAACATGTTTTTTTATTTATGTCTGTGCTGGGTCTTCTTTGCTGTGTGTGGGCTTTCTGTAGTTGGGGCAAGCCTGGGCTGCTCTTTATTGCAGTGCATGGGCTTCTCCTTGTGGTAGCTTCCCTTGTAGAGTGGGGGTTCTAGAGTGCAGGCTCAGTAGTTGTGGTACATGGGTTTAGTTGCCCCACAGCATGTAGTATCTTCCTGGACCAGGGATTGAACCCGTGTCCCTGCACTGCAAGATGGACTCTTAACCACTGGACCACCAGGGAAGTCCATGTGCCTTGTTTAGAAAGGCCTTTCTCAAGTGAAGGCTATAAAGATTTATTCTTATATTTACTTATGAAACTTTTATAGTTTAAATTGTTATCACATTTGCAGTTAACTTTTTCATCCAGTTGAAGTGTATTTTCATAAAGTGTTAGGTCTGATGTTAATATTCTCCTCAATAGATACCAGTTTTCCCCTCTGCGGTTTTTTTTTTTTTTTTTTTTAATAAACTACTTTAGGGTAGTTTTGGCTGTATAGACAAGTTGCATAGAGAGTATAGAGCATTTCGGTAAACCTCTCTCAGCTGCTTTTTGATTTGAAAGGATATTTTCACGTGGCTCTAAATTCCCACATATACACAGATGTCTTTTTAGAATCTTACTTTCATTCTACTGATGCTTTGGCTATTTGTTTAATTAATTAAATGGCATATGTTTAATTAATATTATTTCTAGAGAGTTATAGCTCTTGATAGGGAATCTGAAATCTCATTGGCTTTCAAGAGGTCACATCCAGACCTCAGGCAAGGATGACAGCATTAGCCTTGTGTATGGGTGTTGCTGCTGCCGAAGTGACTGGCCAGGAAGGAGCACGTGTACCTCCCTAGTACATAGGGAAGGGGTCACCACTGGAGACCTGCCTCTTGTATAGGAAGCCCTGTTTCCTGAGCATAGCCCTCAGACACAGTGACGTGGATGAGGCTCTGGAGTAGGATTTCTCCTCCCCAGTACCATCGATATTTTGGAACTGATAAAATTCTTTGCTTTGGGGACTGCCTTGTGCATTGTAGGATGCTTAGCAGCATCCCTGGTCTCTGTATACCAAATACCTTTAGCAGCCCAGACTACTCATGACAATCAAAATTATGTGCAGATACTGCACATACTCCTGGAGGCCAACGTCCATGCCCACTGTCATCCAATTGAGAACCACCGGTCTGGTTCTACCTGCCTGAGCGTTAACCCTGGCTCCACCATTCAGTAGCCGTGGGCCTCTATTTCATCCTGTGTAAAATGCAAGCAATAATGATGTTTGTCTCCTAGGATGATCCTGAGGCTCAATCAGGCAGATACACGTAAGCACTCAGAACAGACATGGGTGGGACAGATCCTAGCTCAGTGTTAGCTATTATTGATGCTATTATTAAAAAACCCTTCATATGTTCTCACACTTCAAATAAACACACAGACTTCCCATTTTTGTATTACCTCCATAGCTTCCCCACCATGGAGCAAATGTGTTTAAATCAGAACAGTGTTCACTCCAAAGTTACATATCTGTGTTAATGAAATGGAATTCTATTTTCAGGGCTCTGTAACTAATAATTAATCAGCTCCCATGATAAACTTGTCTGAGCTGCCCGTGGTTTTTATTTGCAGCCACAGAAGAGCAATTCCAGTTAGTGAACAGGCTTTTAAGTGACAATCTTGCTCTGTAGAGCAGAAGGGCCCAGAAAGGATTTTCTAAGTAAGATGATAATGCCAGTGGGGAAAGAGAAATCTGGGATGAGGAGAAGACTGAGGATTTGCTTGATTCATTCACTTGGTGTCTTTGGGAACCCTGTGTTATTTACTGTTGAAACACACCATCATCTTGCAGTTCAGAGAGGGCTGGATGGAAGACTTGTCATCCATCCATTCATGTGACTTTGTCACCCAGAGGGCTTCTTTTCCCTTTTGTAACAGCAGCTTTTGTAAAACCATGTTTGCTATGAAGCTTGTCCACGAACCCCTCTCATGGGGAAGATTATTTCTACTATCTTAAGAAAATTTGGCTGACGTGGTGGGTGTGAGCTGTTTCTACCCCTGTCCAAAGGGCTCACTTCCTCCTGTGAAACCAGGAGTGGTTTGAAGAGGAGAAGACTGCTCTGGCTCGAGCTGGAGAAGGGTGTAGGCCAGGTGGGGCTCTTTAGTTTGCTGGCTTTGGTGAAACTTGGTTAATTCACTTAGCCTGAGCAACTGGGCTGTAGGGGACCTGGGTTCAAGAATCAGAATGATTAGGTTGAAATCCCAATTCCTTAACTCGCTGACTGTGTGGCCTTCGGCAAGTCACTTGAACTTTTTCCCGTCTATAAAATGACACTGATGCTAGAACCTACCTCACAGCTTTGCTGTGAATTTTAAGTAAAATATTTCATTTAGCCCAGTGGCACATAATAAGCACTTAATATATCTTAGATGTTATGGTAATTGTTATAATTATCATTTATTTGAGTGTCCTCTGTGAACCAATCATTGTGCCAGGGGCAGGGAGTACCCCTAGCAGGTCAAATTCTCCATTTTGTGCATCCACAGAGTTTAATACCCTGGAAATTTGTGTTTCTACAGGTGAGCATGCTAGCCTGGGGAAGTGGGAGAGTCAGAGAAATCCCCAGAAACTGGTACCTTAGTAACCACAAGGGCCTGGACCCTGGATATGGCAGAGCCTATGCACAGAGGGAGAGACAGTCAAGGCCATTGGAAACAGGACAGGGAACTCAGAACCCTCCTCCCCATCACCTCCCCCTCCCCAATAGGAAACAATTTCCGTTGAAGTGGATAAGCTGGACTACCAGAGGGAGAGGTATTGCTGGCTTCTGTCCAGTGAATCCAGCCATCAGTTTCTGCAGATTTAGGCCTGTTATGCAGTGAGCTCTGTCTAATTCCTGGCCAACTGGGCCCCAGAGCCTCGAGGTGCCTCCCTTACCCCCTGACCCCCTTCCTATACATGGGCCACAATCAGTTGTTCGGTGAGTTGTGTTTGATTAAGTCTCTTTTCTCTTTGCAAGAACTTGCCACCTGTTTATAAGAGGATTTTGTTTTGTACAAAGGGCTAACGAAGTTTAACCCTGGAGAATAACCCTGCAGTTTCTTCCTGGCAAAGATTTGTTGACCCTGTTTCTTTAATATGGCCGTGTCTGCTCCAGCTTTGCTTCTAAGGCTATGTGTGGAGACCTGCTGCTGCTGCTGCTGCTGCTGCTGCTAAGTCCCTTCAGTCGTGGCCTAAACAAGACAATTATGCAGACTGTGTTAAAAAAAAAAGTGCTATGTAAGGGACTATTTTTTTAGTGGAGAGCATATAAAGCAATTTGGATGCCTCTCCTTTACACCTTTTGGAAATGAACTGGAAGACCAGGATTCATTTAGCTTTGAAAGGATTTTAGGTTTACAAAGTTATACTAGATTAGATAGTAGCTCGCCTCAAAGTCTCACATGCTAGACACTCATTCCTATATTCTAACTGTATATAGCCAGAGCAGAGTGCCATGGTGGTAATTTTGGGGGGCAAGATCATATTTTTGACAACTTTTGGGTTAGTTTTTATTTTTCCCTCAAAGAGTAGGGAAAATGCATGAGGGAAGGCTTGAATTCTTGGAAACAGAGATGAATAGTTCATCTAGCGTAACACATCAAGACCAGGTCAGGTGTGGGTTTCTTTCCACAGGATAAATTGCATACATTTACCCAACAGAGTTACACAACAGAATTCTGTCTTGTGTACCTGGTGAGTTCAGGTTTTTATTGATTTCATACAACTTCAGTTTTTTTCTCTGGGTTCTGTCCTGGGGAAGTGCTAATAATGGGTAGAACAGGAGTGTTGATAAATTTAAACAGTCATTGGTTAAAAGGCCTTCGTATTTTCTGACTACAAATCTCATGAAATGGATAAACTATCTCACAGCGCAGAGTACGTCCTGGTAATAGGAGGCAATTACTTTGCTGAGTTGCTCTGTCCTGTTCTCCATTTCAGCTGAGAAATGGTTCTAGCTGTGCAGTTGAAGTTCACTGTGATCTGCTTCAGCAGCACAGGTGTGAACTCCTGCCTCATTGGTGATGCAGACTCTGAAGAACCAGAGGTTGAAGGGTCTGGGTGACTCTGATGTCCCCTGTCCGGGTGATGCAATGACTGTTCAGAGAGCTTGTGAGGAGGTTATCTGAAAGGTGTGGTGGTCTTCAGAACCAGAATGTAACAGTGGCAAAGGGTGCGGGACGGTTGGGGACAGGAGGGAATCTTTCAGAGGGCAGAGGCAAGGAGTTGTTGGTTATAAGAAGGACATAGAGTTTGTTATCACAGAATAATTACCCAAGAAATGTTTTCTAATTGTCTGTCATGTACAATAGACACCTGTTTTTGAGAATTTCGGTCTCACAAACACGCACTGATGGATACAAGAACCCACAGGATCATTGCATGATCAGATGATGGCTCAACAGGACTATTTCATGCCCTTCCCCCACCTATTCATCACATCTGGCCAGAATTTTTAAAAATGCAGTCAGGATCACATCATTTCTATGGTGCTTCTGTTTTTCCCTAATTCCTAAGAAAGGGTGATATGAACTGGATCTTGGCTGCCTGGGCCCCCCTCACCTCTGGGATGACCTTATCATCCCTTGTCTCAGTACTCTCCCCAGGAGAGGGGTCCCTCTCAGTCCCTACTTGTGTGCCTACTCCTGTCTTATCTCATAGTGTCAGAACATTCTGTTCCCTCTGCCTGGACTCCCGACCACAGCCTATTCATCCTTCAGGATTTTTCCTTAAATGTCACTTTTTCCTAACTACCAGGTACTTGATAGGATCGTGTACTTTTCCATTGGTAGCGCTTCTCACATTTGAGCTCACTTGTTTTGTGAGATTATCAGTAAGACTTCAGTCTCTCCTGTTATTTGGTCATCTCCAGGAAGACCAGAGCAGCAGCCGTGCTCATCTTGTTCCCTGCTGTACCCCTAGCATCGTGCTCCAGATCATGACATAGCAGGTGCTCTGTGAATGAGTGATGGACGAATGGATAGCTGGATGTAGATGGAGAGATTCCACTGTCCTTTCAAAGCACTTTGTCCCTCCTTGTATGGGAGCACTTGGTTTGTTGTATTATACTAAACATCTTGCCTACCCTCACATGCCTAAAGCTGCCAGAGGGCAGGAGTTGGATCATAATTGTCTTTTCATCTCCAGAGTCTGGCTAACATAGAAACCAGTGAAGGTTTATGGATGAAGAATTTATTGTACATGAATTGGGGGTAGGTGGCACTTATCTGGGTTTTAAAGCATGCCTGGGGTTGAGGTGAAGGAATAGTGAATTTAAGCATCCAAAATAACGGTCAGAGTTGGGATGCAAAATAGGATTAGTTTTTTTTTTTTTTAAAAAAAAAAAAAACAGCTGAAAACCTAAATTAGAAAAATACCACATAGTCACCAGACACCGCTTGACAGGATGTACTCACTTTGCAGATTGGAGGGTTGGGTGGCGAGGTCGCTGGGAATTTCCTGACCTGAACTTGATACCTTGAATAATGTCTGTCTTTCAGCCTGCTGTCCACCTCAGGCGATTTATCTGTTCTACAAATATTTATCAAGCACCTGTTCTCTGCATTCCCAACAGGGGAACTATCACCCTCCAAAGGCACAAAAATTGGCTTGTGGGAGGTGAACAGTTTCATTCCTTTTGTGTATAAAGCACAGATATACATATAGTACCTGAACAGATATATGACATATCTATGGTATTAAAATTTCATAGTGGAGGTGATTAGGGAAAATCTCTAAAAAGGCTCTTTGAGAGATGATGAAAAAAAAGGAAGAGAACTGACCTGCTCCTTGTCAGGCATTATTCTGATCAAGGTGCCTGTCCTCCTGGAACTTTCATTCTTGTGGGGCAGGCAGTAAACAAATAAGTAGCTGTAACTGTCAAATAGTAAGAAATTCTGTAAAGAAGAAAAGAGCAGGCATAGAGCTAGAGTCCTTGGAGTGAGTGTGGCTGTGTGTATAGCTTTTTTTAGGTGAGGGGAGGATGTTCTGGTGACTCAGACAAGGTGACACTTGAGAAGACTCTGGAAGAAGGGGGAAGAACGTCCCAGGAAAAGGCAGCAGCATGAAGGAATTGGAAACAGCAAGGAGGCCAGGGGGGGAGGAATGGAGGAGTGAGGGCAGGGTGGTGGGAGATGAGGCTGGAGATGGGACAGGGACCAGATCACACAGGCCTTACACACTGTGCTAGGGGGTCTGAGTGTTGCTTTGAGAGAATTTGGAAGCTTTATGCAGGGCAGTGGCTGACCTGGTTTGCCTTTTGAGTGGCTCTTCCCAGCCACTGTTTGGAGGATGGACAGCAGGGGCAGGAGTGGAATCAGGGACCCAGCGAGGAGGCTGTTGCTGGGTCCTCAGTGGGAGGTGATGGCGGTGTGGGTGAGAGAGAGAGGTAAGGTTCCTGTATGCTCTGAAGGTAGAGCTCACAGGCTTTGCAGAGAGATGGAAGGGAGGTTGAGAAAGAAAGAGGAGTCAGGTAAGCCAAGGTCTAGCCCAGACACTGGGTTCCATTTATGGAGACAAGGTCGATTGTGAGGGGAGCCTTCCTGGGAACTGTTCCTAGAGTGAGGTCTTCTTTCTACCAGCTCAAGGTCCTTCTTGTTGATGCCAGGATTAGCATATAGATTTTTTTTTTTTTTTTGGCTGCTCCACACAGCATGCAGGATCTTAGTTCCCTGACTAGGAATTGAACCTGTGCACCCTGCAGTGGAAGCGTGGAGTCCTAACAACAGAGCTGTCAGGGAATTCCTATTTTTTAAAAAAAATTCAATGAAAAAATTTTTAATTTTTATACATTTTTAAAGGCTGCTTTCCATTTGCAGTTATTACAAAATACCCATGGCTTTATTACCCATGTTGTGCAATATATCCAGGAGCCTATCTTAGCATATATTATATGTTGCCTTCTACAGTTACTTATTTTTTTATCTATATACATCACCACCTTACCTAATCTTTACATTGCTTTAGGGAAGGAACCTTTTCCAAGAGGCAGCCAGTGGGGCAGAGTGGTTAAAATTGTTATTGTGTGTGTGTGTGTGTGTGTGTGTGTGTGTGTGTGTGTGTGTACTAGGGTGAGGCTTTTAACAGCTTAGCCTTTATCCTCTTTCCCTTTCTCTTCCTCTTCCTCCTCAAGTTTTTTTTTTTTTTTTTTTTTTTTTTTTTGTAAAATGGAGAAGGCAACAGTATCTACTTCTACCGGTTTGCATGTGAAGTGCCTTATGTGGGTCTGGAAAGCAGTTGGTTGGTGCCTGGTGGTTTTCATGTTGTGTGCCTCCCCACCTCCCGTTAGATTCCTGTGTTGCTAGCTCTTATATCTCAGAGTCATCTAAGTTGGAGCTTTTTGCAGTAAGGCTATCCCCCTTTCCCCTTCCATGTTCTTGGTTTTCCTTCATAAAAAAGGGAGGAAGTGAGATTTACTGAAGCAGTGAATCCGTGGAGCTTCTCAGATCTGGGTATTTGCATTGTACATAACATTGAATTCTAAGTATGATAGGTTGAGTTGAGGATGGTAGAGAAGGCTTTCCACACCACCCGGGGGAAGTGAGCGCCAAGTGGATTGTTTACAGTAAGCAGAATTGATGCTGCAGTGTGAGCAATACATGGTGTTTATATAGTAGTCACCAAATTGTGTGGATCCAACCGGAATGAAAAATGTCTGGAGCCTTGGCTTAGGGCCACGGATGAACAGAGCATGAAGCCTGGCATGGAACAGGAGTGGAAGGCATGGGTGTAGCACAGTGATAGATATAAACAGATGTACATTTAAGTAGAGATCAGAATATGTGGCTGTCTCTTTCCCACTTTGCACTCGTGGCAGACTTGGTTCATCTGTCACATCATTGATTCCTGATTCTGATGTAAAGCTCATATTATTTGAGTATTTACTGCAAATCAAGCACTGTGTTCTATGCACATCATCTTACTCCCACAACAACTCAGTTAGGTGGGTCTATTATCCTCCTAGTCAGATGAGGAAACAGTCCCAGAGTGGTCAGTAATGTGCCCAGGGTCTCCAAGCTGGCCAGTGGCAGAGCTGAGATTAGAACCTGGTCACCAAACACCAGAGCATGGTATCAGTTATTGTGCTTTACAGCACCTAGCTATGCCCAGATGCTACCTCAGAATCCTTCTACCCCATAAAAATTCATCCCCATCTGCTTCATTAAGGTTGTGGGGCAGAGGTTCAAGCTACATGTGCTCATTTGTTCATTCACTAAACAGTGCTTCTGTGCATTTGCCATGTGCCTGGCACAGTATTCGGTACTGAGGATTCCACAGTGAATGAGACACAATCCTTGCTCAGGGACTGTACTTAGTAGAAGCATTACTTCCTCTCTGGGACTCTCACTGAGTAGGAAGACTCAGAATTTGAGTGATTCTGGATAGATACTTCCCTGAGTTGAACCAGAAGATAACCCAGTTGATGATGGGAATCAGCAACAATCTGAAAAATGCATTATAATGCCCCAGCGTGCACCCTGAACCAGAAATTGGGCCATCTGCCACCTTTTCCTGACTTGACTGATTTAGCTATTTTATCTCGGGCCTCAAGAGTTATAACTCATGTTCAAGCAGTGCTTTCTCACGCATTTGTTCACTTTGTTCCTTCCAGTACCTGATTGGAAGGAAGGGTTCTCTAATGTGCAGAGGGATTATGTGACCTGTTCAGTTCTCACAAGCTGGGACTAGAACCCAGGTCTAACTTCTAGCTCCTTGTTTTTGTGCAGCATCTTAATGTCTCAAGGCTTTCAGTTTCCCTATCTGTAAAACAGGGAAATTAAACTACATGGTCCCTAAAAGTTCCTCCCTTCCTCCCTTTCGTTCCTTTTTCCCAAATCACTACAGTGCCTACATGAACTATACATCATGCTTGAAGCTGGAAATAATGTTATGGAAAACAGATGCACACTCGTCAAAAAAGTTGAAAGAACCCATAGAGTGGAAAAAATATTTACAAATCACACACATGGGACTTGTATCCAGAACATATAAAGAACTCTTACAACTCAGTAATAAAAAGAAAAACAGCCAAATTAAGAACTTGGTAAAGGATCTGAAAAGACTTTTCTCCAAAGAAGACATGCAGATGGCCGGTAAACATGTGAAAAAAAGCTCCACATCATTAGTCATCAGGCAAATGCAAATCAAAACCACAATGAGATATCACTTCACACCCAGTAGCATGGCTATAACCAAAAGAAAGATAATGACAAGTCTTGGTGGAGGGTGTGGAGAAATTTAAGCCCTCACACACTGTTGGTAGTGTTGTGAAATGGTGCAACGAGCCTGGAAAACAGTCTGGAATAGAGTTACCCTATGACCCAGCAATTCTGCTCCTAGGGGGATACCCAAGAGAAATGGAAATAGAGGTCTACACATATGCTTTTACACAGGTGTTCACAGAAGTAGTATTCATAATAGGCAAAAAGTAGAAACAATCCATTTGGATTGCTTGAAGAAAATGTTTTAAAATTGATTATGTTGATAGTTACAAAATTCAGTGAATATACTGAAAACCAAGTTGTATACTTTAAATAGGAGGATAGTATGATATGTGAATTATATCTCAATAAAACTATTATATATACTTTAAAAAACCCTAGCATGAGCTCTGCCGCTGTGGTAAACATAATCTTGTTGGGGAGATAAATATTGCTTAAATAACTATACAAAAGTTTTGTTAGCTAGTCAGTTTTGGCAAATATGATGAAGGGAAAGAGCCAAATCTTATGACAGAGACTGGCAGGAGTTATTGGGGGTTAAGGAAGAGGTATTTGGAAAACTGTAACATTCAAGTGTTCCAACAGAGATCCTCAAATAGTAGTGGCTTAAGCCAGGTAGAAGGGGCTTCCCAGGTGGTGCTAGTGGCAAAGAACTTGCCTGCCAGTGCAGGAGATGAAAGAGACACAAGTTCGATCCCTGGGTTGGGAAGATCCCATGGAAGAGGAAATGGCAACCCACTCCCGAATTCCTGCCTGGAAAATCCCATGGGCAGAGGGGCCTAGTGGGCTACAGTCCATAGGGTTGCAAAGAGTCAGACACGACTGAAGCGACTTAGCAAGCAAGGCAGATGTTGAATTCTCACTCATACAGTAGCACAGGTGTAAGCAGTCTGGGCCTTATATGGAAGCCCACGATTTCAGGGATCTCCTGGTGTGTTGCTCTGTCTTTCCCGAGAGAGGGACGCTGTCCTTATCTGCATGGGCCCTGGTGATTCTCCAACCTGTCCATAGTCCAGCACTAAGAGAGGGAGGGGGCACTGGAAAGCTCTTCATTTCTGCTCATATCCAAGGCTCAATCACATGAGGCTGGGAAAGGAAGTCATATGCCAGATGTCATGTGCCCTTAGAGGCTCTGTTATAACCTTGGAGATCCTATTACTCAGAAGGAGGGGAGAAGAGATGTAGGGTGAACAATTAGCAGTTTCTGCCATAGATGGTCTCTCTGAGGCAGTGACATTGAAGGTGAGAACCTGAGGATGAATTGGTGGAGAAAGGGAAGGGTTTTCCAGGCAGGGGAAGAGCCTGTGGGAGGACCAGAAGGCAGGAAAGCCCAGCTACCATGTTTAATGATATGTGTATCTGAAAGGTGGGCTTCCTTGGTACTCAGATGGTAAAGAATCTGTCTGCAATACAGGAGACCTGGGTTCAGTCACTGGGTTGAGAAGATCCCATGGAGAAGCGAATACCCACTCCAGTATTCTTGCCTGGAGAATTTCATAGACAGAGGAGCCTGGCAGGCTACAGTCCATGGGGTCACAGCGTCAGACACAATTGAATGACTAATACTCTCTGTGAAGCACATCCTCCAGGTGGTTAGGACTCACAAGTGCCAGAACTAGACCTGGTCCAGGGAAGTGGCTGCTCTGGGTTCACCTGACTTTTCTCTCTTGTATCTCACAGGGCTGGGATGGACCTGGACCACGATGCGGGGTCTTTGTGCCGGACTCTGGAAAGCCCATGTGTATCCTCAGCTTTGAGAACTGAATTCCATGGGTTGTGTCAGTGTCAGACCTGTGAAGTTTAGTTCTTTAGCTGGGATATTTCTATCATCCTGGATTCAAGGAACGTTGGAGAGAACAGATCCAAGGTCAGCTGGAGAACTTGGAAGACTGGGGACTCAAGGGCCAAGTCTCAGGCTCTGAAGGAATAGTGAGGGTGGGTTCACAGGAGGCGCTCTCATTTAATTGTGAGAAGACTTGGATTCTAGCTGAGCAGTGTTCCAACTAGCTAAATGGATGCTCTAGGCAAGTCATTCTTGCTGCTGCTGCTTTTACTAGTTTATATTTATTGATTACTTATGACGTTCCAGGTACTGTACTAAGTACTTTCCATGCTGTTATAGGAGACTCCTGGGAAAAATCGCTTTAATGAAGCTTGAGATGCCTGGCACTGGCATGCAATGGTTTTTTTCCCCTCTGAAAGGCATCAGATGGAATTAACAGAATGTGACAAGTATTATTTAGCATGGACTGCTGAGCTAATTGATCCCTTTTTAGAATGAGACACATGGATACATCCCTCTTGTGGTCCCCCTCTCCCTTTATTTGAATCTCTTTCCTTGCCTTCTATAAATACATTAGGGCTACATTGTGTCTTTGTATTACAAACTAGGCAAAAGGAGGATGTGATTAGACCTTACTATGGTGCCCAGTTTCTTCCGGGGAAAAGGAATATGAGGATTTTGAAGGCTCCTTCCCTTTGCCAGTATGGCCAGCTTTATGCTGTGGGTGAAGCCGTGTGTTGTCCTCCTATGTCCCAGGTCGCTAGGTCTGCTCTGAAGGTCATGTTTGCTGCGATGATGGTGATTTCCCCCTTTAGGCAGAGGGGTGCATTCTGTGTAAGTAGCATCTGGGCTTTGTTAGGCTTTAGATTTGATGGGGAACCGGGCATTCCCATCCTTTGGAAACTCATCTTTAAGGGTCTTGGTGTCCTAAAATGTCCATCTCTTAATGTCTGCAGAATGCAGGTGTGGTCTGGCCCAGTGAGGGAAGGCAGGCCGAAAGTGGGAGACCCTTCTCAGTGACACTGATGTTTACTGAGTACCTACTACATGCTGGGCACTGGGCTCAGTGCATTTTGTGCATGATCTCAATGAATCTCACATCAAGGGTTATCTGGAAACTGAGGGCGAATTAACCAAAGGATGTCAAATAAAAAAGTGTAGTGATGTTATGCTATGCAAAGGAGTGCTTGGTTCTTCTGAAGCCCCCCCCCCCCAACCTCCCCGCATGGATGTTGGGACATGGGTGTGCTCTCTGAGCTATACCGATGTTATCAAGGCCCCGCCCCTCCCTCTCCCCCCAACCCCCGCCCTACCAGTCTGCCCACTTCCGCCTCTTGCTTACTAGACCTTTAGCCAATGACTCATTTTAGAACCAGAACACTGGTGAAACTCAAGTGGGATCGGAGATCAGTCTCTTTAGTCCTAGATGCTAGAGAAAATCGAGAATTTACTCCAGAAACTCCAGATGCTCTGAGTTTCTGGCCATCTGTGTTGTGAACAGGGACTTAGACCACGGATTCTGATTTACTGCAAAAGGCTAATCCTTAATGCAGGTGAACTCTTCCTAAAGCAGACCTGGTAAATGAAATATGGAATTCACACACACACACATATACACACTTTATACAATGATGAAGTAGATCTATGAGGAGTAGGCAAAAATTTACTATATGAAGAATGTTTCTTTTCGTAAGAGGACTTATTTTTAAGTCAGAGGCGATTCCATTAAGTAACACATTTCCCAAGGGTTTTTGAGATTGTATTTGCTGTATCAAAACTTATTTTCTGTTAGTGGAAAAAGCGGGTTACAAAATAGCATGGATTTTATGATTCAATTTATGTAAAATTGTAAATGCATAAAGGAATATGTGCATTGAAAATATACATCAATTTATCAACAAGGATTACCTCTGGAGTGGTGGTAATTAAGATATGTTTTCCTTTCTTTGTATTTTCCTCTAGAGTTTGATTCTTACACTGAACATGTTTAATTAAAACAATAAAGTTACTGAAGAAGATTTCATACACAATTGTGATCAATCTAGACAAATGCTAGTGCTGTGCATTTAGTAGAAGTTATATGGAGGGAGGTTCCTGACATGTTCAGTGAAGGAGGTGAGTGTAGAAAAATGTATAGTGTGATTTTTTTTTTCAAGAGGGAAGTGTGCATGTGTGTGGGTATGTGTGTCTGTATGGAATCCAGTGGGTCATGGATGGTGAGGTAGCAGACGATTTTTCTCTCTTCTTTACTTATACTTTCCTGCCCAAATAAGAAGAAAAAGAATTCTCATTGTCTATGTGTTACTTTCTAAGAATCTATCCATTGTGTAAACCAGTAGTGTTTTCAAGTGAGTTTCCTGGACAAGTAACATCAGTATCACCTGAGAACTTGTTCAAAGTGTAAATTCACGGTCCACCCTTAACACTTTAAGCAATGTTTTTTGACTTTCTCAGACTCTTTATTTCCCCTGTACCCTTCCTTGCATTTTTTTCTCTCCTTTTCATCCTCTCCCTTCCTGCTGTGATCAATGGGATCTCAGAGGCAGATTCATCATCCTCTGGCTCTGTGCTTGGGAGAGGACATGTCAGATGCTCTTGGAGAGGTGCTTTGGGAGTAATAATATTAATACTAATGGAATTATTGATTTGCCATCCTCTGACAAAAGGGAAAGGCCATGATTTATCAGTTTGCATAGATGGGACACAGTGGGTAGCTGGACACACACTCAGTAGTTTCTGTCTATCCACATGATGAAGCTACTGATACTTGGTGATTTAGGGGCACAGTAGTTTTGTGAGTCTTCCCAGCTGTTAAGCCTCTGTTAGTTAAGGTGAAGATTCCTATATTAGGGTTCTGCAGAGAAACAGAACCAATAGGATTATATATACATTGAGATTTATTACAGGGAATTGGCTCATGTGATTATGGAGTCCCACTTGGTGGGGTTAGTCAGCAAGCTGGAGGCACAGGAGAGCTAATGGTGAAGTTTAAGTCTGAGTTTTAAGACCTGAGAATCAGAGGGACCTGGTGTTGTTCCAGTCCAAAGGCCAACAGGCTTAAGGCTCAGAAAGAGCTAATGTTTCAGTTTGAGTTCAAAAGCAGGTGCAAAATAGTCCCAGCTCATCAATCAGACAGGAGGTATTCCATCTTACTCCCAGGAGTTCAGCCGTTTTGTCTATGTAGGCCTTCGACTGATTGGATAAGACCCACCCACACCAGGCAGGGCAATCTGCTTTACTCAGTCCACCAATTCCATTTTTTTTTTTTTAATTTTAATGGCAAGCCATTCCAGTATTTTTGCCTGGGCAACCCCATGAACAGAGGAGCCAGGTGGGTTAAAGTCCACGGAATCACAGAGTTGGACATGACTGAGCAACTGAGCACATAGTTACCTTACAGTGTGATGTTAGTTTCTGCATGGGTGCATGCTAAGTTGCTTTAGTTGTGTCTGACTCTTGGCAACCCTATGGACTGTAGTGCACCAGGCTCCTCTGTCCATGGGATTCTCCAGGCAAGAATGCTGGAGTGGGTTGCCATGCCCTCCTCCAAGGGATCTTTCTCACTCAGGGATTGAACTAGAGTTTCCTGCATTGCAGGTGGATTCTTTACTGCTAAGCCACAGGGGAAGCCCCACACTATTGATATTGTGTAAATGTAATATGTCTGTGTGTCGGTTCTGTTTTCCTGTTATTTAACGTCTTGTCATAAGCATTTCCTCATATCTGTATATATCTTTTCGATGCATTTTAAACTAATAAGAACAGATACTACACTTGATCTTAGTCAAAAGGCCGAGAAGCAATTTTCATGCATTTTAAATGGCTGCATATGTAGTTTGTAGAGTAGCTGTGCCTTTGTTTATCTTCCCCTCTTATTGGACATTTAGAACCTGGATCTTCTGAATCCAAATCTGCTGATCTCCTGCCCACACATATCTGCTTTATTTCCTTTTAGCCTTTTGCTTACATTGATTCAGGCATTATTTGTGATGACCTTAGTGTTGAAAAAAAAAAGCCTAGTAGCTTCTTAATCAGTAGTGTGCAAAATTGCTAATGTTAAGGCTTTACTATGTACTGAGTTCTTTCTTCTTTAAACTAGTTTTTATTGGAGTATAGTTTCTTTACAATGTTGTGTTAGTTTCTACTGTACACCAAAACGAGTAAGCCATTCATATACATATATCCCCTTCCCTCATGGCTTAGATGGTAAAGCGTCTGCCTACAATGCAGGAGACCCAGGTTCGATCCCTGGGTTGGGAAGATCCTCTGGAGAAGGAAATGGCAACCCACTCTAGTACTCTTGCCGGGAAAATCCCATGGACGGAGGAGCGTCATAGGCTACAGTCCATGATCAGGCTCCTCTGTTCATCGCATTCTCCATGAACAGAATACTGGAATGGGTTACTGTGCTCTCCTCCATGGGATCTTTCCCATCCAGAGGTTGAATGCCACATCTCTTATGTCTCCTGCATTGGCAGTTAAGTTCTTTACCACTAGTGCCACCTGGGAAGCCCATGTTCTCATTAGTTATCTATTTTATACATGGTATCAATAGTGCATATGTGTAAATCCAAGTTCTGTTTTAAGACTTTGAACAGATTTCATTAAAGTTACCATTTCTGTTATTCTCATCATACAGATGATACCACAGAGGCTCAGAGAGGTTAAGATAAGTATCAGAATGCACTCACTGGTATTGAACAAAATAGTCAATTTACAGAATCTTATACAAATAGTTATTTATTCAGTCTGCAGTGAATTGATACTTTTGAACTGTGGTGTTGGAGAAGACTCTTGAGAGTCCCTTGGGCTGCAAGGAGATCAAACCAGTCAGTCCTAAAGGAAATCAGTCCTGAATATTCATTGGAAGGACTGATGCTGAAGCTGAAACTCCAATACTTTGGCCACTTGATGCAAAGAACTGACTCATTGGAAAAGACCCTGATGCTGGGAAAGATTGAAAGCAGGAGGAGAAGGGGACAACAGAAGATGAGATGGTTGGATGGCATCACCAACTCGATGGACATGTGTTTGAGAAAACTCCGGGTGTTGGTGAAGGACAGGGAAGCCTCATGTGCTGCAGTCCGTGGGGTCGCAAAGAGTCAGACACGACTGAGTGACTGAACTAAACAGTCTGCACATGAGCAGCTACTGATACTGGTTTGGAGGCTCAGTGACATTGAGACTGCTGTCACTGCAGTCCTCTTTTCCTGTGCCTCTGGGTTTTAAATGGCTGTGCGATTGCTCTAGACATCACTTCCCAGTTCAGGGCAGGAAGTTCTGACTTAATATTTCTGCCCATTTTATCAGGAAAGCACATTTTCTTCCCAGAACTCCCTTTTTCACTCAGCAGAGTTTCACTCATGAACTGTGTTTTACATGATCATTGCCAACCAGAGAAGAGTCTGGGGAAAAACTTATTAACCTCTGGAGAGGAAGTTGACTAGATGAGAATGATTTGGTAAGGACTGTTGTGTCAGTTAACCTACAGTGACCACCACAAGATACTTGCCAAGGTCAAGTGTTGGTCTTATGTGATCCAATCAGCCTGTTTCATACAGGGACTAATAACTATTAGCTGGGAATACTTTCTTACACCTCTAAAAGTAGCTGGACTAGAAGTGGCCTGGAGCCTGCAAACCTCCTCTTTCACTGAGCATAACAGTATCTAATACATGCTAACATTTTCATCAATATTAGTGTCACTGCAAAGTGCTGTTAAAATAGAAGTGTTTTTCACACGTTATGTATCTGCGGTGTGTCCACCAAGTCATTCTTTTGCTGGAGCGCCACCTTCTTGGCATTTATAACTGGGTAACAAATCTGCAGCTCACTGGGTTCATATCCCCAGGCTGTGGCAGAGGGAGAGGAGGATCTGTGAGCTGTTTGGGCTAAAACAATTTGCTGTATTACTTTTGTCTCAGCCAAGAGCATATTCATCAGGGGCCTGGCTACAGGTGAACTGAGCTAGAGGCTGCATAGTGGCAATGCTGAAAATTATGGCTGGACCCTACTTCTTGAAAATATGGCTTTATCTAATTAGGAGGGGGCTCAAAAAAGATCCATCATTTACTAGAACCATTAAATTGTGGCTATTTCTAGAGCAGAAGTCTAAAATAGCAATTAATAGGAGTGTTTTGTTTAGGGCTGGAATGAGGTGAGTGAGGTGCTTAGAATACGAAATTTGAGGGGATGTTCACTCGCATGGTTACGTATCACTTGCATGGCCCTGGTTTTGTTTTGTCCTCACTAGTTGTTGTTCATTGTTCAGCCACCCAGTCGTGTCCACCTCTTCACTATTCCATGGACTGCAGCACGCCAGGCCTCCCTGTCCCTTACCATCCCCTGTAGTTTGCCCAAGTTCATGTCCATTGCATCAGTGATGCCATCCAGCCATCTCATCCTCTGATGCCCTCTTCTCTTTCTGCCCTCAGTCTTTCTCAGCATCAGGGACTTTTCCAATGAGTCAGCTGTTTGCATTAGATGACCAAAATACGGGAGTTTCAGCTTCAACACCAGTCCTTCCAATGAGTATTCATGGTTGATTTCCCTAAAGATTGACTGGCTTGATCTCCTTACTGTCCAAGGGAATCTCAAGAGTCTTCTCCAGCACCACAGTTCGAAGTAATTCACCAGTTACTAATGTCTAGAAAGTGGGATAATTATTCACCAAATATTTTTTGATCACTTCTGTGTGCCTGGCGCTATTCCAGTCACTGGGGATACAGTAATGAATAAAATAGCTGTTATTGCCCCCATGGTACTGATATTCTAGTAGAGGTGAGATTTCATGTAGAAATCTGGATTTTTGGCTCAAAGTATCAGAAGAACTGATAACTGTGAGCTGGCTTTCCCATAAGACAACCGTCACTCAGATTTGAGGAGTTGTTATCTCCTTTTAGTTGAGGTGTGAGTTCGTCACACTTCCCATCACTCCCTACTGTGATTTTTGATCCTAACGGGATCTCTATGAGTGGATACCACTATTATTATTATTGCCATTTTGCAATTGAAGAAACTGATGCTCAAAGAGATAAAGTGACTAGCCCGGGGTCTTCTGGCTACAGAAGGTAGAGTGGGTTCTTTGCAATTTTGGAGGCTGAGATTGTTGCCCCCGAGCACAGAGGTGATTCAGGAGTCAGGAACACAGATATATCAGCAAGCAAAAGCATCCAGCCTATAGAAGATCAAATTAGAGAGCAGTATCAGCAGGAAACAGGTGGCACCTCAAATTAGGAGAACTCAAGCAGTGTTCGTAAAGAAACTATTTATAAAAGTGTGGGCAGAGTGTAGGGAAACCACAAGGTATAGTGCAGAACCCCAGATTAGTAGTAGTGGGCCTCTATTGCCACTCTGAGACCTCTAAGGGCAGGTGACAGAGTGGGCTAATGGAACTGGGGAGACAGGACTGTGGAGAAGGCTGCATAGTTGAGCTGAGACCTTAGAATGCAGCTGGCCCTTGGCCCTTAGAATGCAACTTGGCCCCCAAGTTCTCTCTACTCCTTTCCATTGATCACTTACCAGTGGCAGACTCAACTGGAGGTCAGAGGATGAGGAGTCAACTGATGTATCCTTCCAATCTGGGGGTCCTGGGGGTACAACAGAGCAGGGTGGAGAGCAGTGGGGAGTGGCTCAGGAGGGGCAAGCAAAGGCACCTGGCACAGGGACAGGTCAAAGCCGAGGGCATTTTATGGGACAGAGCGATGATGGGTAGGGGAAGAAATTAAGATGATTGTGAATTCAGGGTCCGACTTTGTTTTAGTTTTGCCAATATATTTTTTAATTGAAGTATATCTAGTTTGCAATGTGTTAATTTCTGTTGTACAGCAAAATGATTCAGTTATATGTAACATATATCTATGTATGTACACATTATATATATATATATATATATATATATATAGTTAAAAATATTCTTCTCTATTATGGTTTATGATAGGATATTGAATATAGTTCTCTGTGTTATACAGTAAGACCTTGTTGTTTATCCATTCTATATATAAAAGCTTACATCTGCTGACCCCAACCTCCCACTTCATCCCTCCCCTAAACCGCTAGCCTTTGGCAACCACCAGTCTGTTCTCTATGTTTGTGATTCTGTTCCTGTTTTGTAGACAGGTTTGTTTGTGTCATATTTTACATTTTTTTGGAGGTGTGTGTGCGCCACATGACATGCAGAATCTTAGTTCCCCAACCAGGGATTGAACCCATGCCCCCGTAGTGGAAACATGGAGTCTTAACCACTGGACCACCAAGGAAGTCCCCATTTGTGTCATATTTTATATCCCATATATAAGTGACATCATATAGTATTTGTCTTTCTCTTTCTGACTTATTTCACTTAGTATGATAATCTCTTGTTGCATCCATGTTGCTACAAATGGCATTATTTTGTCCTTTTATGGCTGAATAGTATTCCATTGTATATATGTACTATATATTCTTTTTATTTTAAATGATTGTTTTGCATGTTTATTTATTTATATTTGGCTGTGCTGGGTCTTCATTGCTTTGTGTGGGCTTTCTCTAGTTGTGGAAGCAGGGGCTACTCTTTGTTGCAATTTGCAGGGTTCTTATTGTACTGGCTTATTGTGGAGCACAGGCTTTAGGCAAGCAGGCTTCTAGCACAAGGGCTTGGTAGTTGTGGCTCTTGGGCTGTAGAGCATAGGCTTAGCAATTGTGGTACATGGGCTTAGTTCCTGAATCAGGGATCAAACCCATGTCCTCTGTGTTTACAGGCAGATTCCTATGCACAGCGGCACCAGGGAAGTCCTATACCATATCTTCTTGTTCTATTCATCTGTCTTTGGACATTCCATATCTTGGCTATTGTGAACAGTGCTTCTATGAATATAGGGGTGCATGAATCTTTTTTAGTTAAAGTTTTGTCTGGATATATATCCAGGAGTAGGATTGCTGGATCATATGGTAATTCTATTTTTAGTTTTCTGAGGAATCTCTATACTATTTTCCACAGTGAATGCACCAGCTTACATTCCCACCAACAATATAGGAGGGTTCCCTTTTTTCCATACCCTCTCCAGCATTTGTTATCTGTTGACTTTTTAATGATGGCCATTCTGACTGGTGTGAAGGTAGTGTCTCATTGCAGATTTTTTAAAATTAATTCTTATTGGAATATAGTTTGCATTACAACTTTGTGTTAGTTTCCTGCTATCAGTTCAGTTCAGTTACTTAGTCATGTCTGGCTCTTTGTAACCCCATGGACTGCAGCAGGCCAGGCTTCCCTGTTCATCACGAACTCCCAGAGTTTACTCAAACTCGTGTCCAATGAGTCAGTGATGCCATCCAACCATCTCATCCTCTGTCGTTCCCTTCTCCTCCTTCCTTCAATTTTTCCCAGCATCAGGGTCTTTTCAAATGAGTCAGTTCTTTGCATCAGGTGGCCAAGGTATTGGAGTTTCAGCTTCAGCATCAGTCCTTCCAATGAATATTCAGGACTGATTTCCTTTAGGATGCACTGGTCGGATCTCCTTGCAATCCGAGGGACCCTCAAGAGTCTTCTCCAACACCACAGTTCAAAAGCATCAATTCTTCATTGCTCAGCTTTCTTTATAGTTCAACTCTCATATCCATATGTGCCTACTGGAAAAACCATAGCTTTGATTAGACGGAACTTTGTTGGCAAAGTGAGGTCTCTGCTTTTTAATATGCTGTCTAGGTTGGTGACAACTTTTCTTCCCAGGAGCAAGCATCTTTTAATTTTATGGCTGCAGTCACCATCTGCAGTGATTTTGGAGCCCAAGAAAATAAAGTCTCTCACTGTTTCCCCACCTATTTGACATGAAGTGATCAGACCAGATGCCATGATCTTAGTTTTCTGAATATTAAGTTTTAAGCCAACTTTTTCACTCTCCTCTTTTACTTTCACCAAGAGGCTCTTTAGTTCCTCTTTGCTTTCTTGCCATAAGAGTGGTGTCATCTGCATATCTGAGGTTATTGATATTTCTCTCGGCAATCTTGATTCCAGCTTGTGCTTCATCTAGCTCAGCATTTCTCATGATGTACTCTGCATATAAGTTAAATAAGCAGGGTGATAATATACAGCCTTGACGTACTCCTTTCCCTATTTGGAACCAGTCTGTTGTTCCATGTCCAGTTCTAACTGTTGCTTCCTGACTTGCATACAGGTTTCTCAAGAGGCAGGTCAGGTGGTCTGGTATTCCCATCTCTTTAAGAATTTTCCAGAGTTTGTTGTGGTCCACACAATCAAAGGCTTTGGCACAGTCAATAAAGCAGAAGTAGATATTTTTCTGGAACTCTCTTGCTTTTTCGATCATCCAGGGGATGTTGGCAATTTGATCTCTGGTTCCTCTGCCTTTTCTAAAACAAGCTTGAACATCTGGAAGTTCACGGTTCACATATTATTAAAGCCTGGTTTGGAGAATTTTGAGCATTACTTTGCTAGCATGTGAGATGAGTGCAATTGTGCAGTAGTTTGAGCATTCTTTGGCATTGCCTTTCTTTGGGATTGGAAAGAAAACTGATCTTTTCCATTCCTGTGGCCACTGCTGAGTTTTCCAAATTTGCTGGCATATTGAGTGCAGCACTTTCATAGCATCATCTTTTAGGATTTGAAATAGCTCAACTGGAATTCCATCACCTCCACTAGCTTTGTTCGTAGTGATGCTTCCTAAGGCCCACTTGACTTCACATTCCAGAATGTCTGGTTCTAGGTTGGTGATCACACTATCATGATTATCTGGGTTGTGAAGATCTTTTTTGTATAGTTCTTCTGTGTATTCTTGCAACCTCTTCTTAATATCTTCTGCTTCGTTTAGGTCCATATATGTATACATATATCCACTCTTTTTTCCTTTCCCATTTGGTTACCACAGAGCATTGCCTAGAGTTCCCTGTGCTACACAGCACATTCTCATTAGTTACCTATTTATACATAATAGTGTATATATGTCAGTCCCCATTTCCCAATTCATTTCACCTTACCTTCCCTCCTTGGTAACCACCCATATTATAATTTCGATTTGCGTTTCTCTAATAGTTAGCAATGTTGAGCATCTTTTCATGTGGCTATTGGCCATATGTGGGCTTCCCAGAATCCTCCTGCTGAGCAGGGGACGCAAGTTTGATCCCTGGGTTGGGGAGATCGCCTGGAGGAGGAAATGCAACCCACTCTAGTATTTTTGCCTGGAGAATTTCATGGACAGAGGAGCCTAGCAGGCTACAGTGCATGGGGCCACAAAAGAGTTGGACACAACTTAGTGACTAAACCACCACCACCACCATTGGCCAGTTATGTTTCTTCCTTGGAGAGATGTTTGTTTAGGTCTTCTCCCATTTTTCAGTTGGCTGTTTATTTTTTTGTTGTTGTTGAGTTACATGAACAGTTTATATAGTTTGGAAATTAAGCCCTTGTTGGTTGGATTGTTTGCAAGGATTTTATCCCTTTTGGTAGACTGTGTTTTCGTTTTGTTTAAGGCTTCCTTTGCTGTGCAAAAGCTTGCAAGTTTGATTAGGTCCCATTTATTTATTTTTGTTTTTAATCTTGTTGTGTCAGAAAATGGAAGGTCCAGCTTTGATGGGGCTGGGAAATCTCTTTCTCCTTCTCTGTCCCTGTTGGCCATGCTTAGCTACCTTGCCTACTAGAAATGTTATTGATTCCATGTCAGAGATTCCGCACATTTGTAACATGGGGCTTGAGACTTTTGTCTTGATGACTTTTCCAAATGGACGAAAGGCTGAACAATGCAGCGAGGTACCTTCTTCTAAGTTTTCAGAAGGGTAGAAGATCTCATTGAACCCTAGGGTTGTAGAAAGCTGTATCTTCAAACATTCAAGACAGATCTGTCTGTTTTTAAATTTCTCCTCTAAAAGCTATTCAGTTTAATACTTCTTGTCAAACACTGTATATCCTGCTAAATTGAGCCATATATTACCACCACTAAAAAGAATTTGCTTGCTTGCTTTCAGAATTCTGTTTCTGAAATCAACTAGACCAAGGTTTTGGATCTTCAGTGGATTTTAATCAGTGTGTTTCAATCATCTTTACAGTGACATTTCCCATAGGTTTATGAGTATCACAGAGGTTTATGAGTATCCCTCTCAGCATAAGTAACAATAACAAAATCAGTAGCACTTTAGCTAATATTATAACAATGCAAATAGTCCTTAAACCTAGTATTTGTGGCTCAGAAACACATATACTTCTGCAAAGACATAGCTGCAGGGAGGGACATAGAATGGCTGGGTGAGAATATTCATATGAGGAGCATGGTATCATAATTAATTTAGGGAACAGCTGTGACATAAGGAAAGCATTTTAAATCTTACAGTACAGTTGAAAAGTTCAGTAGTACAGTTGAAAAGTTCAGTAGTACAGTAAAACAGTTGGCATACAGGGGCTGACCTCAAGTGAACAGGCAAGAAGAGTTACTGACTGGAGGAGGCAGGAGAGGTGGGAGATGGTAGAGCTGAAGCATGGTCAGCAATAGGAGACAGAGGGCAGGCTGCAATGTCACTCATGCCTGACATTGATGGAAATCATGTTCACATCTTTGAAAGTTTGCAACTTGAAGGTTGCAATATGTAGGTTCGTATGTAGGGGATTTACTGTACACAGATGTAAAACTTCGATCAAAACAGAAATGTTGAAAATAGAAACTAGAGTGAATCCTGAGTTCTCATCACAAAGGAAAAGTATTTTTTGTTTTGTTTTGTTTCTATACAAGATGCTGAATATTCACTAAACTCATTGTCATCGTTTCATGATGTATGTAAGTTGAATCATTATGCTGTATACCTTAAACTTATACAGTGCTATATGCCAATAAAACTGGAAGGCAAAATAAAAGAAGCTGGAAGCCACCTATAACTCTCTACCTCCTACCTACCGTGTTAATTTCATTGTTGTGCAGTTGCTCGGTCGTGTCTGACTCTTTGTGACCCCATGGACTGCAGCATGCCAGGCTTCACTGTCCTTCAGTATCTCCTGGAGTTTGCTCAAACTCATGTCCATTGAGTGATGCCATCCAACCATCTCATCCTCTGTCACCCTCTTCTCCTCCTGCCCTCAATCTTAGCCAGCATCAGGGCCTTTTCCAATGAGTCAGTTCCTTGAATAGGGTGGCCAAAGTATTGGAGCTTCAGCTTCAGCTTCAACCCTTTCAATGAATATTCAGGGTTGATTTCCTTTAGTATTGACTGGTTTGATCTCTTTGCTGCCCAACAGACTCACAAGAGTCTTCTCTAGCACCACAGTTTGAAAGCATCAGTTCAGTGCTTCAGCACTCAGCCTTCTTTGTGGTCCAACTCTCACATCTGTACATGACTACTGGAAAAACCATAGCTTTGACTATGTGGATCTTGGTGGGCAAGGTGATGTCTCTGCATTTTAATACACTTTGTTGTAGCTTTTCTTCCAAGGAGCAAGAGTATTTTAATTTCATGACTGTAGTCACCGACTGCAGTGATTTTAGAGCCCCAAGAAAATAAAGTCTGTATATAAACTATGTTAATATGATGTTTAAAAAATAGGATCTTGAATAGACATACTTAACAGGACATCTTAGATTCTTTTATATGAAAAATGTAGATCTACCTCATTCTTTTTAGCAATTGTGTAATATTCTGAAGCATGGCTAGATCATATTTTAAAGACCTGAAAAAGTGGTACTTTAAAAAAATGTGATCCATGAGTAACTATTCTATATTCATCTCTGCCCCCGATCTCTGCCTTCTGTTGTTTTCAGCAAGTGTTTCTGTCTTTCAGAGAGGCATGCACAGGGAGAAGGCATGTGGCACTGTGAAGGGACACAGGATTTGGGGTCAGGCAGATTGGGACTGGGGTTCAGCCCTACCATGTCCTAGCTGTGTGATCTTGGAAAGTAATTCAGTGCTTTATATCTCCGTTGCCTCACCCTCCCCCAAAGGGATAGTAAAACCTACCTCTTAAAGTTGTTGTAAGGGTTCGATATAATGTATTAGATAACCCATGACCTAGAATGATACTCAAAGAGTGACAGCAATTATTCTATGAAAGGAGACACCTCCATGAACTAACGTAACTGTCTTTGTTTATTCTCACCGAACACACAACGGACAAAGATGCAAAGGATTTGTTAGACCAAAATAATTTCTTGAAATTATTGAGCAACTGTATCCCAAGTGGTACAAAGTAGGTCCATGAAAACAAATAATCTAAATTCACGTTTGTGTCACTCTTGTAAAGGAGTTAATGTAAACAATGAACCTTCATTTCATGGACAGAGGCCTGCAGATACATACAGTATAAGTAATTTATCAAATAGGCCAAGAAAAAATGACACGGTAAGATGATTTTAGTAGGCTGGAGTGGTAGGCTAAATCAAGCAAGATGAATTTTATTAGGGGGATATGTAAAATTCAACTGTTTGGTTCCTTTTCTTTATCTGCATAATACAGAATGGGAGAAGTGAGATTTAATAGCAGGTATGAAAAAGGCTTAGGTTTTATGTGAAGCCATAGTGTGATCCAGCTGTCTAATTAGGCAAATGAAATTTTAGTCCTTCTAAAGTCTTGTAAACTTAGGATGAGGAAAGTGATGCCTCCACTTAGTTTGCCTCCTCAGATCACATGGGCTTCCCTGGTGGCTCAGCCGGTAAAGAATCTTCCTGCAGTGCAGGAAACCTGGGTTCGATTCCTGAATCAGGAAGATCCCCTGGAAGAGGAAATGGTTACCCACTCCAGTATTCTTGCCTGGGAAATCCTATGGATAGAGGAGCCTGGCGGGCTACATCCATGGGGTCACAAAGAGTTAGACATGACTGAGTAACTAACACTTTCATTTCTTTCATATCACATGCTATAATATGAGGATGGTGAGTAACTGGCATGCAGGCTGAGGCTTCGCGTTTGCATGCCTCGGCAGATAACTCTAATTCATCATATTCCACTGCATTTAGAGGTAACCTCTGAATTCTTCTCAACAGGTCTTTAAGGGGTCAATATTTTTATTATTATAATTTTTAAGTTTTGGCTACACCCCACGGCATGCGGGACCCTAGTTCCTGACTAGGGATCCAACCTGCTCCCCTTGCATTGAAAGACAGAGACTTAACCACTGGGCTGCTGTGAAAGTCCAGCCAATATATATGTTTTTAATATTTACTTTCATTTTTTTGGCTGCACTGGGTCTTAGTTGTAGCATGCAGGATCTAGCTCCCGGACCAGGGGCTGAACCCGGGCCCTCAGCGTTGGGAGCATGGAGTCCCAGCCACTGCACCACCAAGGAAGTCCCCAGCCAGTATTTTTTGAATGGAGTTGGCATGCAGGAAGAAACCTGTCAGTAGCCAATGGACTTCAGGCTTCCTCCTGTTGTCTTCTTCCAAGGACAATCCTTACGCTTAAATCATGTAATCTAGCCTTTTACTAGCCACAGCGGATTGGACTCAAGGTCTGCCAACCCACAGGCTGTTTAAAGAGCTTTATCCAAATCAGAACAAGTTCCCTCACTTTGATTCTTCTGGAAGTTTGAAGTGGGAAAAAAGGAGCACGTCAGGTGGTTGGCGGCAGGCTGGAGAGGTGTTGTAGAGGCCAAGGGGGGAACATAGGAACATAGGGAAACAGAAGCAAGAATGAGGAAGCAGGAGCTATGAAGATGAGCAAATCTGCAAGAGGAGGGGGATAAGGAATTGGCTGGTGGCAGCAAAAGTGGTGGAAAAAGAGGCAGAGCTCTGAAGGTAAATGTCACCCTGCTGCTAAGGGATTAGCAAGGTCTCTTGTCCCCTGGCTGGAGATTCAGCTATGGTGCCATTTCTGTTCTTCCCAAGAGGCCTCATCAGCCTGTTGTCCAGTCAGGCTGGCCAGAAACGTGAGGTTCTTGTTTTTCTGAAGTCCGCTATAAACACCTCCTCTTGCTTGAGGTGACCTGAGGGAATCTTTGTTCCTTGAAATCCAAAACATCTACTTAAGATTCCGTGTCTAGCTCTGGGCACCATACTGGAAAACCAGAGCAGGTCCCAAATAGAGAGAGACTAGAATGGTAAAGAAGTCTGGGAATCTCACACAGAAGGCGTTTACAAAGGTTCAAGGGTGTTCATTCAGAGCTGCTGCTGCTGCTAAGTCGCTTCAGTCGTGTCCGACTGTGCGATCCCATAGACGGCAGCCCGCCAGGCTCCGCTGTCCCTGGGATTCTCCAGGCAAGGACACTGGAGTGGGTTGCCATTTCCTTCTCCAATGCATGAAAGTGAAAAGTGAAAGTGAAGTCGCTCAGTCATGTCTGACTCTTCGCAACCCCATGGACTGCAGCCTACCAGGCTCCTCTGTCCATGGGATTATCCAGGCAAGAGTACTGGAGTGGGCTGCCGTTGCCTTCTCCATCATTCAGAGCAGTGGTTCTTAAAGTGTGATTCCCAAGCAGCAGCAGTGTCACAGCATCGGCATCTTAGAAATGTAAATTTCTGGGCCTACCCCAGACCTACTGAATCAGAAACTCTAGGGGTGGGGCCCAGCACTCTGTGGTTTAGCAAGATCTTTACATCTGATGCATGCTTGAGTTTGAGAACCACTGGCCTAGAGAACACCACACAGAATATGAGCACCATCTTTAATTATTTGAAGGACTGTCAGGGGAAGTGTGATATGAGACCCCCAAGGGCAGCACTAAAACTAGAGCTTAGACAAAATGTGGAGACAGATTTCAGGGCAATAGAAGGAGGACTTTGCAAGCAGTTAGTGTGGTTTGAGAATGGTTTGTATCTGCTGGGTAGTGAGCTGCTTGTCCCTGGTGGTGTTCAAGGAGGAAGCTACCTGACTATCCAGTTGATAGATATTGTAAAGGGCTGTGAAGTCCACAGGAGGGAAAAGAGGAGACTGAAGGAGGAAGTGTGAATTAGGAAGACTCTGTAAACCAGGAACAGCAACTGAGGACTGGCATCCTGGGTCCCTGGTTGCCATAGTGACAGTGGGGCTGGGGCAGTAACAAGACAATCGTGTGTATAGGAGTTTCAGGTGGGGCTTCTTGCTGTTAGAGGCAGATCCACAATTCTGGTCTCTGTCACGAAACAAACCCTAACATCTAGCACTGGGAGTCTACTGTGGAATTTTCCTAATATTCCTATCTCTAAATTCTAGCTCTTCATTTAACAGTCTTAAGCAAAGGCAGAGACTGATATTGGGGCAAACGTGGAGGCGATCTAAACACTCACTCACCCAAGCCTCTTGCTTGGGACAGGCAGCTGCATCTAGAATAATGAATGCCAATATCAAACTGCCACATTGCACTTAGTGGATGCAAATGTTGACTCTGGAATCAGAAGGCTGGACATGTAATTGTATGACTTGAGCAAGGCTACTTCTCTCTGCTTTATTTTTATTGTCTTTTATTTGTTTTAATTTTCTTTCAATATTTATTTATTTATTTGCTGTGCCAGGTTTTAGTTGCTGCACATAGGAACTTTAATTGAGATTTGTGGGATCTTAAGGGTTGGCATGTGGGATCTAGTTCCCTGACCAGGGATTGAACCCAAGACCCCTGCAATGGGAGTGAGAAGTCTTAGCCACTGGACCACCAAGGAAGTCCCTTTCTTTTCTTTTAAATTGAGGCTTATATTAGTTGCCTTGTCATAGGATTGTTTCAGGGTTGAGATAATCCATGATGAGCACTCAGTATATTTAATTATTATCACTGCTATTACTGTTGGATCTCATCAAACTCCTAAATTACCTGTGAGGAGGGTAGGGTAGGTTTTATCACCCCCATTTTACAGCCTGAGCAACCACAGTGCAGGATGGTTAAGACCAGGCTAACATCACACTGCTTCAGTATTAGTGGCAGAATAGAACTAGAAATTAGTTTTCCTGACTTCAGGTGGCCAGGACAAAGGACAGATTTCTGTATATGTGTTCCAGAAAGGAGAGAAGAATTAGTTTTTTGAAAAGGCAGTATAGGCATGTGAGAAACATTCTACAAAAAGGCATGTGGTGAAGTCTCTCCATGCCACTAACCTCTGGTTTCCTAGTCCTTTTCTGTTGATGGACTCTGGCATCCTCCAGGACCTGGTTCATATGTGGACAAACCGGGCTTGTATGGATCCCTGGGCACTATTTCTAAGGCCTGATGCTGTTTCTGTCTCCAGTTCTAGGTATTTGTGTGTGTGTGTGTGTATGGGAGGAGGGCTTAAGAGGGCATGTAAGGGTTTGGAATCTAACCTTGCCCTTGGAAAGAGAGGCCAGTAGGTTTGTTGCCATTTACTCATTAAGTCATGTTCAATTCTTTTGCAATTTCATGGACTGTAGCCCACCAGGCTCCTCTGTTCATGGGATCTTCCAGGCAAGAATACTGGAGCGGGATGCTATTTTCTCCTCCAGGGGATCTTCCCAACCCAGGGATCAAACGTGAGTCTCCTCTGTCTCCTGCATTGCAGGTGGATTCTTTACCACTGAGCCACCAGAGAAGCCCTCAGTAGGTCAGGGAAGTGCCAAGGTGACTCAGGGCCACTGCTGGGTGACCTCCTTTGGCCTCCCTCAGGGCTGGGGGTCTTTGAGTCCTTCACCCTGTTCTTGAAGGCACAGGAGGGTGGCCTGGGGGTATAAACGTGGGACCACCTCCCCTAGCTCTGAGTCTGGCTTTTATCTCTTTCTTAAGGTGCTCTCATTCCCTCTGCTCCTTCCAATCTTCTTGGGGAAGAAATCTGATGGGGACCCTTTGACCCCATCACTGGATCATCACTCCTGCAGCATAGGACAGGGGTGGGGATTCAGATCATAGATCTGCAGGTCACAGGCCCAGGGGCCCCAACTCCTTGGCTCTTCTCCTTTCTCCTGGGGCCTCTGCTCAGCCAGCTTCTGGGGGAAAGATCAGACTCACTCAGTTTTAGTAATCCTGTCACTTTCCTAGCTTAGAGGAACAAACTTAGTATTTATTATTATTATTATTACTATTATTATTTAGCTTCTAGAAGCCATTCTCTGACAAACACCTCATGGCCTTGGTAGCCTGCCAGTTTGGTCAGGAGACAAGAGGTGGGGCCAGCCAAAAATACCGTCCTTTCTGGGGTCAGCTGGGCAGAGAGAAAGGCTCTCTGTGCTGCGACCATCAGAGCAGATTTCTGTGCTTCCTGGTTGCTCTTCAGGCTTAGTTTCTGGCTTCCCCTTTCCTTGGCCTGGAGTTTAAAAGATTCTGTATGAAGGCCTTGCTGTGTTGCTTCTCTGAAGCTGCCCTCAGCTGGGTCTTGCCTCTCTGATGCCTGGAACTATTTAAAAACATCCCTATCAGTTAGCTCCTTGCTGGACTATGCAGGCTTGAGTATGTCCAGGCATGGGGAACTCACCACTTCTGGAATCTCTCCATCTCATTCTTAGATGGTTCTAGAGGGAGAAGAGTAGAACCAGAATTTGTGGCCAGGGCTGTTTTGAATTGGCAGCTACTGGGCTCCTAACCTCAAATTCCTCTTTCACTTAAAAGTCCTATGGGTTTTTGATCTCAGGACGTCTCTGAACATTTCTCTTAGGGTCAGGTTTCCAGCGGCCCATGTAAAGCTTGGATGGGCTGGGCTGGGCCTGTTGCTCATGCGAAGGAGTGTAAATGTAGGAGAAATCCCTCTGTCACAAGAGAGAATCAGGGAGGGGATGGACAGAGTGATTTCTGAGGTCCTGTCCTCAGGCATTTTGGCTCCACATTCTCTTATTCTCTGAAGAAGCCAGAGTCTGCAACCTGGGTGCCTTATCTTTACTGCAAGGAGAACAAGTTTGAGAAGTTACCATGTCCTGGGATGAGCCCAGGAGCTTTCATCTTTTTCTCACTGCTTCTCTTCTTTCCCCCACCATTTCCTGCCTGGGGTGGGTACAGCCAGCAGCCAGAGCTCCAGAGCCCTGTTATTTAAAAATTCAGCTGTCACCATGGCAACCTGCAACCCGCTCCATTTCAACGAGAGATACAAAGAAGCAGTGAAAGGGAAAGTTTAATAAGATTTTTTTTTATTTTATTTTATGAATCTCACTGACAGTGTCTATCTTTTTGGGAAATAGAAATGTTCCATTTCGTGTTGTTATCAAAATGCCATTCATTTTCTGCCCCTTGGCTTCTGGAGGGTCACCATTACTCCTTGCTTTCTAGAGGTTGCTAACATTACCCCTTCTCTCCCTCCAGAATGGGTGAGGGGTCTTATTTGTCATTTCAGCTTTCTGAAAGAGTTTGAGGCTGGGTTAACACAAGAGCATGTCCATGGCTTTATTCTCCCTTCCATTTCCCTGTCATCCAATGAGAGTCACATAAGGTTAGTCAAAGCGTTCAAGATCACTTACTCTGCAGTGCCATTTCTGTTTTTGCATGTCTAGCAACTATTCGCTCACATTCTGAGAGTACTTCCTTTATCACCCCTGGGGGTGCCTGGTCTCTGGTTGAGTCAATTCACGTGATTCTGGTGGAGCCCAGAACTTCTCTGGACCACAGCAACTGGCTCATGGTTGGGCATGTGGCCCAAGGGCACCCATGAGGCAGTCCAGAGAAAGCCCCTCTGTTTTTTCTGCTGTGGGGATGAAAGCCTGGAGCTGCTGGAGATCCTCATATATAAGGAACATTCCAGAAAGAGAACCAACAGGGAACCAACACAGGAGGGAAACAGTGCTGAAGGATGGAGGAGAGAGACCAGGCTGGGAGGAATTTGCTTGATATCCTGGACTAGTCAATTTTGAATCCATGACTTTTCAATTTCATGAGTAATATGTATCCACTTTTGCCTGCTTAGGACAGTTTAGGTTGGGTTTTGTGACACCCGAGAACCAGTGGCTTTGATGCTGCATTCCCCAAAACTTTGGAAATGGGACAACAGAGAGCCTGTGAAGAAAGGCACCACCCAAGGTCACACGGAGAGGCAGCTCTGAAGGTCAGGTCTTCTGACATCCATGTAGCCACTCAATCTGCTGGTCTTCAGTTCTTGGGCTGATTTCCCCACCATGGCAGGAATGAAAGCTGAGCTGGTGGGGGCTGAACGTTAACAAGTGTAATTACGGTAAAGATAACCTGCCCAGCTACCTGCCCCAAGGGTGATGGTGACCATTTGGGGTGATAGTCAAGGGTGGTCTCTACTCTCAGAATTTTTTGTGCCTTTTATAGGTTAGGAGGGATCCCAAGACATGTCAAGAAAAGCACTGATCACACAGCCAGTGCTGCATAGCCCTGAAAACCCAAGTAGCTCACCTGCTTTCTCTGTTGAGGTTTACTTTTTAACTCTGTAAACAGCTATCATTCAGCCATTCAACCAGCACTTGTGAATTCGTTAATTTGACTGAAAAGCATTAACTGAGGGCCTCCTTTGAGCTACTGACTAGTTTAGGGGCACGGATTCAGACAGATTCAGTAGTCAACAAGATAGCCTCAGTGACTGTCCTCGTGGAACTTATGCTTTAGTGTGGGCATGAAAATAATGAGAAACACAGACTTAGGGACTGTGAAAGTTCTTATGAAGGATACACACCCAGAGCCACGGCAGCATATAAAAAGGACCATGTCATCTGCTGAGGCAAGGGAAATGCTGAGCAGAGATGGGCAAAAGGAGCAGGCATTAGCTAAGCAGAATGGGGACCCGTATTTTGAATATTGGACAGAGCTTGGGTAAAGTTAGGGGGCAAGACTTTGAATTCATTCATGCCGGTGTTATTTGGGGGTACCATGTGCCAACATTCCTCTCTTTTGCTATTTTAGGTCCTTTTATTCCTGCCCAGCAGATTCTCAGAGCTCACGAGTCCTTGAGTCAGTTATATAATCTATCTTCAACCTAGGATCCTTGGTGCTCTGGCCTCACGTCTCCGCAGATTCAGATCCGCTGCAGGCTAACGTCTACTTAGTCACGCTTTTGTGTATGAGGTTAAGAAACCCCACCATCATAACCAAGCCTTCTCTTCTAGAGAAGGATACGGATTGCCTCTATTCCTCTTCAGAAAATCCGCAACTCAACTTCCCTTTCGTTTGACTGAAGAATATTGCCGCAGTGAAGTTTGCTGCCACTAGGGGGCAGGAGCGCCAAAGCAAAGGACTAAGTTCCGGGAAGAAAACAAATGAAGTCCGCAGGTAACAAGCTTAGCAGTCGGACAGGGTTTGCGCTGGTTGTGGGACCCGTCAAGCTCCGAAGCCCAAACTCTGCGTGTCTCGATTCGGACACACCAAGTGTGCTTACAATGATGACTCCCTTTTGCACAGTGTTGATTGCTACAAGTGCTAGTGCCCGCCGAGAAAATTTAATAAAAGTGAGCTTCTGGTGGGGATGGTTCGTATTGCCTGTAAAACAAAGGAATGGAGTCTTGGATTAGGATTTAAGCTTTAAGAGTCCTTCAAAATGTGCCGAGGGTCTAGAGGGCCCCAGTCTTGGTTCTCAGTGTGCTGTGTGACCTTGCTTAAGAACATAACCTCTCTGGGTCTAAACTGCTCTTCTATAAAAGGATGCTACACTGTGAAAAGTCACTTTTGATTCGAAGAATCCAAGTGGTGAAGACAGTTAAGAGTGGAGAACTGCCCCCCTCAGATGCCTTCTCGTGTAATTTCTAATTTAGGGGTTTTTCCCCCTGAGGGAGTTCTGTTTTCCTAACTCATACCTCCTTTCATTTTACAGAATATACTTTACCACAAAGTAATGAATAGCTCGGGCGGAGTTCTGGCAAGTGATGAGAGAGATACTGTTTTCAGATCACACCAAGACAGTCAGAATCCTCTTTGCCTTTGATAGGGATGAGGCATTTGGCTCTGATACGGGAGCCCGGGTGAATACATGTGAGAAGCAAGGTTCTCCCTGAAACTCAAACCCTCCATGATCCTGGAATCCAGAGCCTTACGGAAATGGCTCAGGAGGCTACCAGCTTGGAAAGAAAACATGGTGGAAACAGGACTGCTCTGGGATTGAGGGATGATCTTTAAGGCCCTTTCTGCCTCCGTATTCTAGAGTTAGAAGTTTATGGCCAGACAGGACTATCTCTGGGAGGCCCCATTAAGAAGTGGGCCTTCTGCCTAAATCTGCGGACTTGTTCTAAGAGGGAGGACCCCCTGGGACTGGCCCCCGGAGGACCTGTGATGTCGTTACCCATCCCCTGATGCCTCGGGCTGGGGTGGACCAACCCAGAGATGAAAAACCCAAACAAATGAAAACCAGCAACAACAAAAACCCTATCGAAAAACCTCCTTTCTCTGGTAGTACCCGTTTCCGGGATTCGCAGTACAGGGTGGGAGGGGTCCTCAGGAGCCGTGGAGGCCAGGCTTGGATTCTCCTTTCCTCCTTGGGTGATGGTCTCGGCCCTCCCATCGCTGCCTGATTGACAGCAAGCGGCTGCCTCGAGCGGCTGCTGAATTCCCACAGGATGTGATAGATACCTTTACTCTCAGTTAATATAGATTAGATCGTGATTTGTGTTTCTCTAAAGATTATTTTCATGTTTACGTACATTTTAGGGCAAGTTTTTTTTTTTTTTGGTTGGGTGACATCAGTACCATAATTTGTAATGATTGCAGAATGTTATAGTTAAGATTTTTTTTTTTTTTTTTTGGCCACACCGTGCAGCTTGAGGGGGTCCTAGTTCCCCAACCAGGGGTAAACCTGTGCCCCCTGCAGTGGAAGCAGAGTCCTAACCAGCAGACCCCCAGGGAATTCCCCTCCCCCACCGTTTCAACTGGCAGCCCTCCACCCTCCTCAGGCACCTGTTGTACATTCCCTGTGTTGCCTCTCTTCATCTTGAGGTTGGTCGCAGCATCTTAGGGCTCATCCTCTCTAGCCCTTCCGTTCTTCAGAGCAGAGACTTGGCTTCCAGCTGATGGCCAACCAGGGCTAGAATTCAGGTTTTCTGAGTTGCTACCCGTGTCAGGCTTATTGAAGGTGGCCAGGAAGGGAAGAAGAGGGGACTTCATGCTCCAACATCTGGCTGTTTACAGATGGTTAAGAAAAATGTCCCTTCTTACGCAGTTTTACAGTCTGTTCCATGTTACTGCAAGTGACCAAAATCCTGTCCCTGGCTGCTTGCTTTTTGGACAAATTTGGGCTTCTCCTCCTTGCAGTGCCTGCAAATGTCATTTTAAGCCCTTCCTTCCTCTCTCCCAGATCTGTCCCACCTCTGCTCTCCCCAGGATTGAATTTCCCAAGGGCGACTGCCACACAGTGCTAGCAGTCCAGTCACAAGATGGCTAAATATACACCATCAGACTGCAAATAAGCTTCCATGATCATCTGCTTCTTTGTTTAGCTTCTTATCCTCCCAAATCAGACCGGCGAGGAGTCACACACCTCATCCGTGCTGAGCAGGACCTGGTGGGTATTCATGTCCCCCAGGACAAACCAGAAAACACGACTCTGCTGCGTGCAGAGTTGTTGCCTTCTCTGTGGAGCAGGCCCTGCTCTCCAGATAAAGCTGACAGTCCTCAGGCTTTGACTTCCAAAGCAAATAACTGCGGATCACATCAGCATTGGGAACAGATGCAACAGTCTGGCTGAGGGCTGAGTGCAGTCAGGGACAGAGACTCATCTCCATCTCCTCATGAGAGGACAGGAGTGGGGGACAATGAGATGGGCAGAGGGTCCAGGGTTCAGAGGTGTGTTTCCATCCTGGAATATGGCGTGTAGACATAGTGACCCCTAGAGACGCACATTTTTCAGTGGGGACTTCTAGTCAATTAGTGATGTCTGATGCAATGCCAAAGAATGTTCAAACTACCACACAATTGCACTCATCTCACACGCTATCAAAGTAATACTCAAAATTCTCCAAGCCAGGCTTGAACTGTACATCAAATGAGAATTTCCAGATGTTCAAGCTGGATTTAGGAAAGCCAGAGGAACCAGAGATCACATTGCAAACATCTGTCTGATCATCGAAAAAGCAAGAGAGTTCCAGAAAAATGTCTACTCCTGCTTTATTGACTACGCCAAAGTGTTTGACTGTGTGGATCACAACAAACTGGAAAATTCTTAAAGTGGTGGGAATACCAGACCATCTGACCTGCCTCCTGAGAAATCTGTATGCAGGTCAAGAAGCAACAGTTACAACTGGATATGGAACAACGGACTGGTTCCAAATTGGGAAAGAAGTATGTCAAGGCTGTATATTGTCACCCTGTTTATTTAACTTATATGCAGAGTACATCATATGAAATGCTGAGCTGGATGAAGCACAAACTGGAATCAAGATTGCTGGGAGAAATATCAATAACCTCAGATACGCAGATGACACCACCCTTATGGCAGAAAGTGAAGAGGAACTAAAGAGCCACTTGATGAAAGTGAAAGAGGAGAGTGAAAAAGTTGGCTTAAAGCTCAACGTTCATAAAACTAAGATCATAGCATCTGGTCCTATCATTTCATGGCAAATAGATGGGGAAACAATGGAAACAGTGAGAGACTTGATTTTGGGGTGCTCCAAAATCACTGCAGATGGTGATTGCAGCCATGAAATTAAAAGACACTTCCTCCTTGGAAGAAAAGCTATGACCAACCTAGACAGCATATTAAAAAGCAGAGACATTACTTTGTCGACAAAGGTCCATCTAGCCAAAGCTATGGTTTTTTCCAATAGTCATGTATGGATGTGAGAGTTGGACCATAAAGAAAGCTGAGCACTCAAGAATTGATGCTTTTGAACTGTGGTGCTGGAGAAGACTCTTGAGAGTCCCTTGTACTACAAGGAGATCCAACCAGTCAATCCTAAAGGAAATCAGTCCTGAATATTCATTGGAAAGACTGGTTATGAAGCTGAAGTTCCAATATTTTGGCCACCAGATGCGAAGAACTGACTCACTAGAAAAGACCCTGATGCTGGGAAAGAACAAAGGCAGGAAGAGAAGGGGACAACAGAGGATGAGATGGTTGGATGGCATACTGACTCAATGGACATGAGTTTGAGCAAGCTCTGGGAGTTGGTGATGGATAGAGAAGCCTGGCGTGCTGCAGTCCATGGGGTAGCAAAGAGTTGGACATGACTGAGTGACTGAACTGAATTGATGTGGACCCAGGTTTAACGGTTGTGAGTAGACATGCCACATACTTGCCATCTGTGATCTAGAGGAAACCAATCTCAGGAGATAGAATTTCTTGGTATGTAGGGTGTAGTGGTGGCTCCAGAAAGTTACAGGCTTAGCTGAAGCCTCAAACTGTCATGTTGAAAACAGCCCTAGTGTTCAGGATCTCATAAATGGTTGGTTTTCCCAGAGCGTTGAGGTCTGTTTTGAACCTTGGATGGTCATGGGGACAAGTCATAGGAAAGAACCTGTGTTTGGAAAGGACCCAAAATGGGATGCTATCATGAAATGGCACCTCAATTTCTGATGGATCCTTCTTCATCTTAAATGAATCTTTGTCAGTACTTGATGCCGCTGGCTATCTTCCTTCTTTTTTATTTAATTTTAATTTTTATTATTTATTTATTTAATGTTGGTTGCTCTGGGTCTTTGTTGCTGCGTGCGGGCTTTCTCTAGTTGTGATGAGTGGGGGCTACTCTTTGTTGTGGCGCGTGGGCTTCTCATTGTGGTGGCATTTCTTGTGGGGCACAGGCTCTAGGTGCATGGGCTTCAGTAGTTGCAGCATGAAGGCTCAGTAGTTGTGATGCACAGGCTTAGTTGCTCTGCATCATGTGGAATCTTCCTGGACCAGAGATTGAACCCAGTCCCCTGCATTGGCAGGCAGATTCTTATCCACTGTTCCACCAGGGGAATCCCTTTTCTTCCTTCTTAAATTATGTTCTTCCGTTGCTTAAAAACACTATTCTGCTTTTCCTTCTCTCACTGGTCTCTCCTTGATTTCTCTTAAGGTTCATCCTCTTCTGCTATTAAATATTATGGTCCCTTGTCCACAGACTTGTCCTAGGCCCCCTTCTTTTCCCACCCTGTGTTCTCTCCCCTGGTATTCTCTCATCCTAGCCAATTACTTCAATTCCCACCTACATGGATATACTTTACTTTTTATATCTTGAGCCACACAGAATCCCTCAGCACCAATGGCCTAGTTAGGATATCTGCTTGGGTATCCTAAAGGTGAGTCAAACTCAACATGTGTAAAAGTAAGTCTGTGATCTCCCTTCTGTACCCACACCAAATGGATCTCTTCTAATCTTTCTTATCTCCAGTTAAATATTTAAGTCAGAAATAGCAGCCTGAACATGCCCCTCCCTCTCTCTTCCTGTATCCAGTCCATCACCTAGCCCTGATGATTTTCTTTGCCAGTTTTATTGAGACATCGTGGACATACAGCATAATGGCTTGCTGTGTAAGTTTAAAGGATACAGCATAATGACACACATATATTACAAAATGATTAGTTTCGTTAACATCCATCTCACATAGTTACAAAACCATTTTTTTCCTTGTGATCAGAACTGATAGGATTTCAGCTCAGTAACTTTCATATATATCGTATTGCAGTGTTAACTGTAGTCACCACGTTGTACAGTACACCTCTGGAGCTTATTTACCTTATAATTGGAAGTTTGTGCCTTTTGAACACCTTCATCTATTTCCTCCACACCCCAACTGTGCTTCTAGTAAACACACATCTGTTCTCTTTATTTAAGTTTGGTTTCTTTCTTTTTTTTTTTTTTTTTTGAAGCTTCTACATATAAATATAAGATCATATAGAATTTGTCTTTCTCTGCCTGGCTTATTTCACTTAGCATCATATCCTTAAGGAATACCCATGTTATCATAAATGGCAGAATTTCCTTCTTTTTTTTATGGTTAATAACATTCCATGGTGTGTATATCTCTCTCACATTGTCTTTATCCTTTCACCTGATGTTGGACACTTAGCTTGATAATTTTACATCGTAAATATTTTTAATTTGTCCATTTTTTTTCTATCCTGACCACCATCCTAGATCAAATTACAATCAACTTTCCTTTCTTGCTTGGACTAAGATGGCCCAAAACACCCCAATTCCTTTCCTTAAATTAATTCCAGGTCCCAAGTGGTCAAAAAAGATCTTTGGCAAAAGGCACCTTGGCTCACCCCCTCTTTCTCCTCCCTGTGCTTCTACTCTGATGTTGGCCTTTAGTTTACTATGATGCTGAGAAGGACTGTTAAAATCCTAGCATTCATATGGTGCTTTTGTTTCAAGGCAACTTTGTTTATATCATCTAATTTTATTCTCAGCTAGGCCCATGAGTGGGTCACAATCACCCCATTTTAGGGATCTTATCTGTCTTTCTTGGAAACAGTCTCGGAGACATAGATTAACTCTTCTGAGGTCATCAGTGGTTAGCAAGGGGGCCACGTCTGCTGACTCCTCACACTGACCTCACTGTTTTCCCCCACTACTCACAAGAGGACTTTGGATGAACCAGAGGCCCTGTAAGGCATATCTAGCACCAACAGTCTGTGATTCTGTGGTTTGCAGGGATCAGGAGGAAGTTGCAAAAAAAAAATTTCAAAGAGAACTTTAGAGGCCAGGTTGAGAGTAAAGCTTCAAAGTGAAACTTGCCTTTCTCCAAGAGTGAGTTTCAGATCTAAAGCCGGGAGACAGCAGATCAATTCTCTCCACCCTGTGGCTGTTTTTTCCTCTGTCCTCTCAGTGACCATGACTGGAGGTTGACTTACCCCCTTATATTGACCCAAGAAAGGTCCAGGAGTTTTAATCTTGCTTGGGGAAAAGAATGAATGCGGGAGGAATGAAAACCTCACTGTTTTGTTAAAGAGTGTATTGAGAAGTGAAAATAACTCACTGTGAATGAGTCCTTGTGACAGCTTGAAGTAGAAGCAGGTGAGCCATAGGGATGGAGAATTTGAGGGAGAAAAGGGTCAAAGCAGTGAAGGGCTAGTGATTTCGGGTTCCCAAATGCAATCCTTATAGTTTATATCTGAGAACCTACCAGAAGTTTCTATTCATGGTATTGATTGCTATATCTTCTCTTAGTGTGTGTTAATTAAGGGCTTCTCAAGCTGCAAAGAGGTTGTTAATGGACTGAATGATCAGGAAGGACTCCTTTTGATGAGATGGTCATTCTTCATGAAATTTTCATTAGACTGGAAACAAAAATAGAGACATTTCCTTTTCCTGGGTGTGCATATGACAAATGGCCAGCCTGTGGACCGTGGAGAGTAGGGATGGTAAATAAGTGTAATTTCCCATGGTACTCCTGATTGTGTATATGGTTGTGGCTGACTTTGTTTATTTTTCAGACATATAAAATGTTCAGAACAGGAAAGATAGAAAGCAGAAAGTAAATTAGTGATTGCTTAGCCCTGGGATTGTAGGGGAAGGAAGAATAGGAAGACAACAGGTAAAGTTTACAGGGTTTCTTTCTTTGAAAAACTTTTAATTTTTACCTCCCATTTCTCCTCCCAATCCCTCACCTCTAGCAACCACCAATTTGTTCTCTGTGTCTATAAGTTTTTTATTTTTTAAAAAGAGTCTACATATAAGAGATATCATAACTCTAATTTGTCTTTCTCAATCTGACTTATTTCATTTAACATCACACCCTTGAGATCTATCTATGTTGTTGCAAATGTCAAGGTTTCATTTTATTAATGGCTGAACAATATTCCATTGTAGCTGTATAATCCACAGTTTCATTCATCTGTCGATAGACACTTAGGTAGTTTCCAATATCTTGCCTATTGTAAATAATGCTTCATTGAACATGGGGTGCATGCATTTTTGGAGTTAGTATTTTCATTCTCTTCCAATAAATACCCAGAAGTGGAATTGATGGATCATATGATAGTTGTATTTTGAGTTTTTAAGGAACCTCCATACTGTTTTCCATAGTGGCTGCACCAATTCACATTCTCACAACAGTGCATGAATGTTCCCTTTACTCCGCATCCACACCAACATTTCGTTATTTCTTGTCTTTTTGATCATAGCCATTCTAACAGATGTGAAGGGTAGTGGTTATCTTGAACACTGGGATGAGGAAGATTTTTAAACAAAACATGGGCTACATGGGGAAATGTGTGATGACTGATTAGCAATATTTGCTATGGCTGAGGAATGAGGCAGTGGGAATGCAAGTACTGACCTGGATCAGTGCTGCTCATAGTGTGATTTGAAGATGGATGCAGGTCTTCAAATATTTGTTACCCATGAGGAATTGAGTACAGAAATGGTCAGTAAGCATATGGGAACTTTTATAGAAATTTGACATTGCAGCCTCATCTAAGTATATAATTCCTATTATCTTTGTAAAGTATTGATCTGTGATGGATTGAAAATGAAATTAAAACTTGGCCCTTTACCAGAGTTAGTTTGAGAAGTGCTGACCTGGAGGACTGAATTTGACCCCATTAGTTCCCATAAAGGACTTTGAAGTGCTCTGGATTTGGAAAGCTTACGAATACAGCCAAAGTCCTATACACGTAAGCATTTACATGGACTTGGTGACTGAGCATGGGTGTTTGCCAGCTTTCCTGTCTTGCTTGGCAGAAGGATTAAGATAATAGCTACTCAGAGATTGCCAGAAATGCCTTCTTTGCTTTCTCTATACATTTCTACTTTCCATATATTCCATAAAGCCTTTACCAACATTGGCTTCTTCCAGTGGAGAGTCAGTGAGGCCAGCAAAGAGGTGATGTCATTGAAGGACCTGAATGGTGATCAGAGAGAGGTGTCCAACATCAGCTGTTGTATTGGCCTGGGTGACCACTGGGATTGTACATGAAATCACCCATTTATGTGTTCCCACTCCTTCATTCTGTCATTCAACATCTCTTTGTGGAATTCCAACTATAAGTGTCAAAGTGCCAGGTCGTGGAGATATGATAGTGACTAAGGCATATTAGATCTCTGCTTTGATACAACTGACAGTTTAGGAGGGGAGACAGATATTAAATTGATAATGTGTATGAGTGGTGATGTGAGTCCCACTAGGTGCTCTGCTGGAGAAGAGTTTGTTGCTCTGAGAGTGTTTAGCAGGGGCTTTATCCTAGCGAGGGCATCTTGGAAGGATGTAACAAGTCTTTCAGAGTGGCTGAACCGTGATGAATGACTAAGTGCAAAGGAAGTGACTCAGGACCATCCTGGGGACATGGGCAAGGGACAGATGGTGCCAGGCCTTGTGGGCTGCATAGGGAGTTTACTCTTGATCCCAAGAGCAGTAGGAAGCCTAATGGAATTACAAATATTAATAAGATATGGTAAGAGACCATAAGCACTGTGGGAGAGAAAGATACCCAAACAATTAACTAATATAAGGTGATCTGGGTTGTACAGAGGTGTATACATAGAAGGGAAATGGTGGGGTTAGGGGACTGAGATGCTTTAACAGATGAAATTTGACCCTGCCATTGTCCTGCTTTAAACGTTTCTGTGGTTGCCTGTTGTTCTTAGAACATAGTTAAGATCTTTCTATACTGCTTCACATGATCTGGTTATTCCCTCCGTGCCCAGGCTTTTCTGGGGGCACTCTCTTTCTTGCTTCCTTCACTTTTGACTGGCATCCTGATTGTTATTTACATCCCCAGAAACCACATTCTGTCTCCCCGCAGAGCAGCATTTTGTTTGGGATGCTTTCCCTGTGCCCCCACCCCACCCCTGTCTGCCTCACTTATTCTTTAATTTTTTCCATCTCAGCTTAGATATCCCTACCTCTCCAGAGGACTTTGCACTCCTCCCTCTAAGTGCTTAGGACAAATAGAATTCTTCTTCTTCTTCCTTTTTTTTTTTTTTTTTTTTTTTAGTATTTATTTATTTGTCTGCCCTGGATCTTAGTTGCAGCATGTGGAGTGTAGTTCCAAGACCAGGCATCGAACCCAGCTCCTCTGTATTGGGAGCACTGAGTCCCAGCCACTGGACCACTAGGAAAGTACCAAGTAGAATTCTTTGTTTGTATGATTAGTTGTTTAATGTCTGTCTCCCTTGATGCAGTAGGCACTAGATACATTGTGAATGAATGAATGAGTAAGAAGACAGCCGGCCTGGCCTGGGAAGATAGCAGTGCTGCTGTGAGAAAGCAGACATGGGGCATGGAGTCTGAGTTGAGGGTGGAGGGGTGGGCATGACTGGCCTCAGAGCACAGCTGTTTCTTTGTTGGCTTTTTCTCTGTCTCAGGCAAGTGTGAAATGGGCCACAACATGATGGGCTTCTCTGAAAGCCAACTTTCAAGGGATCATCAATGCCAATCCTTAACTCTTCAGGGAAAGCAAACATTCCAGGTGGATAAACAGTACTTAGTCCTGTCGCTGTGAATTATAAGTAAACCCTTCAGTCTTTAAGTTGCTCAGAACTACAGAGCTTCTGTTGAGGTATGTCATTCAGCAGGTAATGAATATGTTGAAAGGCTGGGGGCTGGGGCTGTGGTCAGCAATACTGAGCCCTTCCTCTTCATTCCCCTCTGACCTGTGTGAGTCATGCCTTGCTGGCCTTAAGCTTTTGGTTCAAGAACCAAGAGGCCCCATGTCTATAAAATTTTCTGTATGTGTCATCTATTGCCATATAAGAGCTTATCTCCAAATTTCATGGCTTAAAATAATGATTATCATTGAATTTCTCTCATGGTTTCTGTGGGCTTCCCCAATGGCTCAGCAGTAAAGAATCAACCTGCCCTGCAGGAGGTGCAGGAGATGTGGGTTCAGTCCCTGGGTCAGGAAGATTCCCTGGAGGAGGGCATGGCAACCCACTCCAGTATTCTTGCGTGGAGAATCCCATAGAAGAGAGGAGACTGGCGGGCTGCAGTCTGCAGGGTCCCAAAGAGTCAGATACAGCTGAAGCAACTGAGCACAGCACAGCACAGCACGTGGTTTCTGTGGGTCAGGAATGTAGAACACAGAGGGCATGCTCTGTATCTGATGCACCAATTCTGGGCCTCCGCTATGGGACAAGCAGGAAGGGTCAGAGGCTGAGTGTTGGAATCATCTAAGGCAGTGGTCCCCAACCTTTTTGCCACCAGAGACTGATTTCCAGGAAGATAGGGGTGGGGGTATGGTGCAAGCAGTAATGTGAGTGATGGGTAGCAATGGGGAGTGGCAGATGAAGTTTCTCTACCTCGACTTGGTTGCTCACAGGCCACAGACTGTGTACTGGTCCATGGCTTGGGGTTGGGGGCCCCTGATCTAAGATCTCCTTCAAGTATGAGTCTGGCGGTTGATGCCGTTGCTGGCTAGGGGCCTAGCTGGGTCTGTTGGCTGAGACATCCATGTGCGGCTTTTCCTTGTGCTTGGGTTTCCTCACAATGTGGTGGCTGGATTCCAAGGGCAAGCATCTCCGGAGACAGCCAGGTGGAAGCTGAATCCATTTTAGAACCTAGTTTTGAGTCATACAACCTCACTCCTGCTACATTTTGTTAGAAGCACTAAATCCTCCTCATGTTTAAGGGGGAGGAAAATTAGACTCCAGTTTTTATGGGCATATTTTAAAACTACCACATTCCCTTAAAAGCCTGGAGAGTATCCTGTAATAGCGGTGTACACTCCAATGTAAAAGAGTAACATCATAGCGAAAATTTCATCTCTGAGATTTTGTTGGACCCTACTCTAGGCAGTGTTTTGGCAGCTTCTTCCAGCTCCCAGCTCCCTTTGGGAAAATACCCTAGTTTCTGAGAAGCTTCTTTACCCCTGGTTAAATAAACATACAACAATCTGATTTTTACTGTGTGAGTGTGTTTGTGTTTGTGAGTGTGTGTGAGTATGTGTGTGTGTGGGTGGTGGGGACCACCCACAGTTCACCTGAAGCTCTGCAGACAGGCTCGTCACTGTCCTGGAATGCCGGGCAGATTCTCAATGTTCAGTAGATACTTGTGATATTTTAGAGCTGCCAAAGAGATAATAAAGAAATAAATAAGCCACACTAATAGTGAAGAGTTATGTTTAAGGGAAGGTTCTTTGACTAAACTAGTTTAAATGTTTATTTTATTACTCAAGAGGACACTTTGGAACTCCCTGTCATTATCAAACAATTAAACTGTAGCTCCTTATTAATTTTTACTGCTTTCCTAGGGTAATTAGTGGCACATAATGTGAATTACATCCTATTAATGAATAGATTTTTGAATGTGAGTGGGCAGAACCTTTTATTTGGCTATACAAAAAGACAAGGCCCATGAAAGGAAGAAAGGTGGACCCTTGCCAGAATAGATGGCCTCCGCACACCTCCCTGAGTCTACAGCGAAGCCCAGCATTCCTCTTTATAAAGCACATAATCATCTAGTTTTCAGGAAGAATGATGGTCCTGGCACCTTCCTTGAACTCAAAGTTAGCAGTCAGAAAAAACGATAGTTCTTTTGGAACAAAGATTTGGAAACCAAAACCAAGATATGGAGATTCTTGAAGTCTTAAAGGAATATTATCCATTGAGGATTCATTTTTTAAGCTTAAAAAAATTATTTTTGTTTATGCTGGGGTTTAGTTGCTGTGCACGAACTTTCTCTAGTTGTGGTGAGCGGGGACTACTCTTCATTGCGGCTTTTGGGCTTCTCATTGTGGTGGCTTCTCTTGTTGTGGAGCATGGGCTCTAGGGTGAGTGGGCTTCCGTATTTGCAGCTCGTGGGCTCAGTAGTTGTGGTGCATGGGCTTAGTTGCCTCTTGGCATGTGGGATCTTCCAAGACTAGGGATCAAACCTGTGTCCTCTGCACTGGCAGAGTGGATTTTTAACCACTAGACTACCAGGGAAGTCTGGGTTTCCCTGGTGGCTCAGATGGTAAAGAATGCGCCTGCAATGCAGAAGACCCAAGTTCAATCCCTGGGTTGAGAAGATGTCCTGGAGAAGGGAATGGCAACCCACTCCAGTATTCTTGCCTTGAGAATCCCCATGGACAGAGGAGTCTGGAGGGCTACAGTCCATGGGGTCGCAAAGAGTCAGACACCACACTAGGGACGTCCTAAGGAGTTATCTTTTTGGTTTGTTGAGAGTGCAGTTAATGAAGCACCTAGTATGTGCCTGGTCCTTTACCTGGCAACATGAATATATTATTTAGTTCTCAATGCTCTTTCATGAGATCGCTATTATTGTCTCCATTTTGTAGACAAGGAAAACTCATCTTGGGCTTAAAAACATGAGATCATATAGTAAGTGACAGATCTTGGCACTGAGGCCAAGTCCAGCTGAGTCTCATGCCCAGATTCTCAACTATTGTATCTTACTGTGTTATGGTTGGGCCATATCTTTATTCATATCCTCTGTTGCATTACTGATTTAACTTTTTTCTTGTTTGTAGATTCTATAACTAACAAAATTGAACAGAAATGTTAAAGGACCTTAGAGATGTAATGTGATCTATTCCTCTTTTTTTTTCTCCTGCATCTTATAAACGAGGAAATTGAGGCCCCCAAAAGAGAAGGGACTGTTGATTAAAACAAATGTACAACCTAGAAGTTGAGAATTATCTTTTATTTAGCAGACTTTCTGAGGACTTCAGTCTCAGAACACAACCTCTCAGATAGCTGTGAAGGACTGCTTGGAAGAGGTAAGGAAGCAGACAGGATATTAGAGGTTTTTGCAACCAAGACCAGCTTGTCTGAACATTAGAAGATTACCATTAATTAAAGACAACCATACGTCTCAAGTTAATGAATTTAGTACTTTTCTATGTATGGGAAGATGCAAGAGTCTGGGCTCACTGAAACCATTCCTTTCATTTGCACCTCAGCTATCTAGAACCAGCATCCTGTTCTTTCCCATCCTGTGTTGCACAGTTGGGGTGACTCCAAAGGCTGAGGATTTGGCAGCGGGCAGCCCTTCTGTCTCCATCCTGAGTTCCTTAGGGCTCACCATCAGGTGTGGCTGTAGTAGCTTGATGATTGAACCATCCTTTTTTTACTGTTATGGCAGGCAACTTTTTTCATCCACAGGACCATCTGACCCAGTGAGAGAGCAGTGGATCTGGTTCCACGTACATCCTAGAGGTGGTCTCGGCTGCCAGCATTCCCCTGATTCCTGTTCTGTTTGCAGAATCCTCAGATCCTAACAGAGAGGCTGACCTCTGGATTCCCAGGTGGGCTTTTCACCAGCAGTGTCACCTGCTCTGAGCATCTAGGTAAGCCACATTCCCCACGTGGGAAAACTGTAGCCAACTATGTCTTGCTCACTTGCAACCCAAGTATCACCAGCCTGGAAATACAAATTGTGTTGGCATGAGTTAGCACTTTCTTGGCTGACAGCATTCACCTACCCCCCTGCCCCTCAGCTGACCTGGGGCTGGGGAAGTAACTGAGACCACAGGAAGCAAAACTGCGGACAAGGGGGATTACTGCATAGGAGAGTTTGGATGCTGCCAAACCAGCTCTAAGGCTGCCTTCCTCTGGGCTTCTCATTTAAAAACAATCAGTGCAGAAGGGTTCAAGACATTCTCATCCTCTTTAGCAGTTATTTCCTGCTGAAAGCTATAGTAACAGATAGCAGTATGTTGAGCGACGGGGACACAGTCCTCGCCCCCATGGAGCTTACCTGCAATCCATAGATGGAGAGATGCTGAGAAGGGAAGAGAGCTGAGTTGTCGGCACAGGCAGTGCCTGGGTGCCAGCTCAGCTGTCTCTTCTGCTTTTCAGAGGAGAAGAAGGCATTCCTTGCACGTTGCAAATCCGCTCAATATAATTAAATTCCATCTCTATTTGCTTTTACTTTTAACTTCTAATTTCTCAGAGTAAATATGAGCCTGGAAGAGCTGACCAAGGAAGCAGCTGCTCCTACGAACCTGGCGGGCCAGCAGGCAGCTGAGGTAGATTGTGAGCTCATTCAGAGAACAGTTTTGGATCAATAGTGATTTCAGTTCCACCAGAGGCCGAGTGTTTGGAGCCAGTGTCTCTGGGCTGAGTGATGCATACATTTGGAGTGCTGGGGCTGTGGGTAGGGGCTCTTTTCTTCTCACTTCCTCTGCATGAGGAGAAGTAATTTCTTTTTTGACTGAAGGGTTGCTAAGTTAGTCCACCCTGGCAATGGATGGTTCACCATTCAGATTTTCTTTCCCAGGTGGCAATTTTTGCCAAGGGAGAAGCAATGGAGGGTGCTGGTGAAGATTTCCAGCTCTAAGAATCCTCATTCTACCTCTTTACATGCTGTGTGACCTTGGGCAAGTTACTCAGCCTAGCTGAGCCTGGATTTCTTTGTCTGTGCTCTGTGGACAATGACAGGAGACCAGGTTTCTGCTCATTCTACCTCTTTACATGCTGTGTGACCTTGGGCAAGTTACTCAGCCTAGCTGAGCCTGGATTTCTTTGTCTGTGCTCTGTGGACAATGACAGGAGACCAGGTTTCTGCTGGCCTTCGGCAGACCTTCCAGAGATCTTCTGAGGAGCAGGGTCACCAAGAGCTGGAATGGGACAGAATGAATTTGTGGAATGCACAGAAATGAAAACATCCCCAGCAGCTGGGGGTGTAACATCAGTCAAGGCACAGAGGTCAAACAAAATAAAATAAAAGCAGGAAACAACCCCCAAAACAGGTGTTACCAGAGGTTTGGAGATGAACTCTGTCTCCCTGCCTGAATCTGGTACTTCCAAGGTCCTGCCCTGTGAGAAGGGCCCCTTTTAAAATAGAACTAGGACACGCCCCCAAGCTTGACATCCATAAGCAAATATTTTTTGATGATATTCAAAGTTTCTATGTTTTTAATGGAAGAAATAGGCACCTTTATAATGCTGGTAGATCTGTGTCTTATTATTAAAACATTTTAGTAGGACAATAGTCAGCATGAGTCAAGGGTCCTAAAAGTGATCATCTCCTTTCACCTGACAATTCCCCTTTCAGGAAATGGTTAAAGGAAAAAGTATGATTGTGCAAAAATTTAGATAACATGCTTCTGGAACAGTGTTATAAAAATAGAGAGGAACAGTTCATTAATTTCTTAAATTCTAGTGAATGTGTAAGTGGAATACCACATTACCATTACAAAATGTAGGATATTGCTTTTTAAAAAATTTTATTGAAATATAGTTTATTTACAATGTTGTGTTAATTTCTGCTTGACAACAAAGTGATTCAATTAAACACATATACGTATATATAATATATATATTCTTTTCCATTTTTCTTGATCACAGGATATTGAATATAATTCCTTGTACTGTGCAGTAGGACCTTGTTGTTTAGCCATCCTATATATAATAGTTTTCATCTGCTAATCCCAAAATCCTAATCTTCTCTCCCCCATCTACCCCTTGGCAATCACAAGTCTGTTTGCTATATCTGAGGCTATTTTTATTTCATGGATATGTTCATTTGTGTTATATTTTAATTCCACATGAAAGTGATAGCATATGACATTTGTCTTTCTCTTTCTGACTTACTTTGCTTAGTATGATAATCTCTAGTTGCATTCATGTCATGGCAAATGGGGTTATTTCATTCTTTTTAATGGCTGAGTAATAGTCCATTGTGGGCTTCCCCGGGTGGTGCTAGTGGTAAAGAATCTGCCTGTCAATGGAGGAGACATAAGAGACAAGGGTTCATTTCCTAGGTTAGGAAGGTCCCTTGGAGGAAGGCATGACAACCCACTCCACTATTCTTGCCTGGAGAATCCCATGAACAGAGGAGCAGGTGAGCTATAGTCCATAGGGTTGCAAAGAGCTGGACATAACTGGAGCAATTTGGCTTGCATGCACGCGATAGTCCACTGTATCTGTCAATGGACATTTAGGTTGTTTCCATGTCTTGGCTTTTGTAAACAGGGCTGCTATAAACATACAGGTGCATGTATCTTTTTGAATTACAGATTGTTTTTTTTCTTTCTGGACATATGCCTAGGAGTGGGATTGCTGGATCATATGGCATCTCTAATTTTAGTTTTTTGTGAAGAAACTCCATACTATTTTCCATAGTGGCCGAACCAGTTTACATTCCCACCAGCAGTGTAAAAGTGTTCCTTTTCCTCCACACCTTCTCCAGCATTTATTATTTATAGACTTTTCAGTGATGACCTTTCTGACTGGTGTGAGGTGGTAGCTCATTCTTGTTTTGATTTTCATTTCTCTAATTATTAGCAGTGATGAGCATCTTCTCATGTCCCCCTTGGCCATCTGTATGTCTTCTTTGGAGAAATGCCTTTTTAGGTCTTCTGCCCATTTTTTGATTGGATTGTTTGTTTTTTGTTACTGAATTGTAGTAACTTTTTGTATATTTTGGAAATTAAGCCCTTGTCAGTCAGTCACATAAAAATGTAGAACATTGTTGAAAGCCTGAGAAAAGGCTCAATGGATCCAAACGTGAAACATGAAGGCTCCAGTCTTCTATAGTTCTGAGGTTTAAACCTGCTTCTATCACTTACTAGCTATGTTGCATTGGACAAATTACACAGTTTCTCTGTGTTTAGGAGTTTTCATCTGAAATAGGGATTATAAATTATGATTGCTTAATGAGTTTAGTATAAATGAGATAATGCTTGCAAAACTCAGGACAGTGACAAGTACATGGTAAATCCCTCATCTATCATTAAGTGAAACTATGAGGACATGTTTCAGAAAAAAGGAAGAAAAGCATATGTGGTTAAAAAAAAGAATTTATTTTTTATTCAATGTGTGTTTACTGAATACCTCCCATATGGCAGGCTCTGGAATAAAATAGTGAACAGAAGAAGCCTAGATATCTGCACTGGCAGGGTTTACCATTCCAAAAGGAAGTCATCGTAAGAATCGTTGGGGGTGCCTTTCAAAATTCAGGTGCTGGGGACTCATCCATGCTCAGAAATCTGGATTCTGCAGATGTGGGGGGCAGGCCCGGGAGTCTGATTCTGTGTGTGTACAGGGAGATTCTGCTGCAGGCTTTGGGAGACTCTGCTGGTTGATGTACTGCCAGGCAATGGTTGGAGAGGGATGTGTGTGCTAAGTTGCTTCAGTCATGTCTGACTCTGCCACCCTATAGACTGTAGCCTGCCATATGCCTCCCTCCATGGGATTCTCCAGGCAAGTATACTGGAGTGGGTTGCCATGCCCTCCTCTAAGGGATCTTCCCAACCCGGGGATTGGACTCATGTCTCACATCTCTTGCATTGGCAGGTGAGTTCTTTACACTAGCGCCACCTGGGAAGCCCAGAGAGGGATGAGGAGTGACATTTTTTTCCTTGTATTTTTAAAAGTTTCAACAGTAAGCAAGAAGCATTTTTTTTTATAATTAAAAAGATAAACATTTTATGTGTTTAAATATTCAGCCGCTCTGCGCCTCCCGGCTGCCTTGCCCCCCGCCCAGCACGACCCTCACTTCTGCTCCAGTAGCAGAAGCACTTCACATAGACTCCAGATTAGGAACACCTCTGGGAATGGATGCTGGGGTGGTTATTCTCAGAGAGTTGCAACATCACAAAGGGAGGTGGCAAATTTCTTGTTCAAATCATCTGCTTTTGCTCAAATACGCCTTGGAGCAGACTCTTCTATAAGGGACCTCTTTAAAGAGGCATTTCATTTGTTTTCTTTTTCCCTGCAAATTCTCCTGACCTTGAGATTTTCCCCATGGTTCTAGTAATTGGTGCAGATTCCAGAGTCATTTCTATGGACACTGTGTAATGTGGAGGTGGGTGGCGGGGGGGGGGGCGGGGGGGAGAAATTGCTGCAGTCATCCTGTGCTTGTAGCAGGTGAATTTATATTTTATGGGTTTTGGTCAGATTGAATTTTGTGAAACACCCTGGGGTATTTGCAAATGTGAAAGCTCTTGTAGTGCTGATCGCTTGTTTGCATTTACAGGAAGAATTAAAAGAGAAAAAAATTTGCTCTGTCTGTCGACAAACCCCATTGTCCCCAGGAGCATGGTAGGGAAGCAGATGAAGGGCTTCCAACAGGACAGAAAATTAGAGACAGGGAGGTCAGAGATCAGGATGAGAAGCTGCCAGTGAGGACTGATCTGCCCTGGGAGTCACATGCAGTGGGCTGCATGGTTTTAAGTACTGGGTAGATTTCACTAAGGGGCTTCCCTGGTGACTCAGTGGTAAAGAATCCACCTGCCAATGCAGGAGATGCAGGAGACACAGGTTCCATCCCTGAGTCAGAAAGATCCCCTGGAAAAGGAAATGGCAACCCACTCCAGTATCCTTGTCTGGGAAATCCCATGGCCAGAGGGGCCTGGAGGGCTAGAGCCCGTGGCATCGCAAAAGAGTCAGACACGATTTAACCACTAAATAACAACAAGTTCTCACTAAAGAAGTAAGTTAAGATAAACACAACTGCTATGATTACAGGCTTTAACATCCCTCATCTCTTTTATCAGTGGGCTCTGTGGTCTTACCTCAACTTCATTCTGCACAACAGTATCCATTTTGGGCTGATCTTAATAATTGTGGATACACAAGAATATCCAGAAAAACATCCCGACCTGAAACACCCTCCTTCCTGTCCATCTGATTCTTGTTATTTAGGGCTTAGTTCATGGTCCATATCTTTATGCCAAAGTCTTTTCTAAATACCAGCAATGATTTCTCTGTAAAGTTCCAGGCCATTTACAACTTATTCTACTCACTTGGTACCAAACATCTTCTGCTGAGACATTTGTTCCCTTTTAATGTCCATGTGTTTGAATTTTTTAGCCACTAGACAAGATTGAAGGTGGGAGGAGAAGGGAATGACAGAGGATGAGATAGTTGGATGGCATCACTGACTCAATGGACATGAGTTTGAGTAAACTCTGGGAGTTGGTGAGAGACAGGGAGGCCTGGCGTGCTGCAGTCCATGGGGTCTCAGAGTCGGACACAACTGAACAACTGAACTGACTGACTGAGACAATAAACCTTTTCAGCAGGGTCTGAGCCCTCATGTTCCTTTGTTTTGAGTGTATGTGTTGGGCAAGAATGACTTGTTGGGAGGGAGGCTCCAGAGGGAGGGGATATATGTATACATATAGCTGATTCACTTTGTTGTACAACATAAACTAACACAACATTGTAAAGCAATTATACTCCAATTTAAAAAAAAAGAATTATCTGGCTGTCCAGGGCTGGTGGGAGGAGGGGATGCTGGTGGAGGGTAAATGAACCTCACTTCATCTACTCTGTTCTCTGGTTGAAGCCCCTCCCTGTTTCCATCTGAGGCCTTGGAAATGGGATTCAAAACATAGGCTAGGATATCTGTGGGTTTTCACAAGGAAAGCTAATGCGGTAATGAGAGAGATTAAAAGGAGGATCTGGAGGGCTCTGAGCATTTTACTGCCAACCCCAGGTAGTGGGACAGAGCACTGAGACAAGTTCCACTTCCCTTTGGTTGTTCACACCCTAGTAGGAACTGATACAATATCCAACACCCAAAATCATTTAATCTCTAATTTTTCCTTTAGGGAGGAATTGCATTTTATCAAAACATTTCTTTTCACTGTCACTCTGCCTTGCTCAAAATCAGGTGTCAGGGCAAGTAGATTTTATTTTGTATATTTGACAAATTTCTTAGTAAGTGTTAAAAAATAAATCTTCTCCCTAAAAGTCATATAAATTTCATTGTTTGAAGCACAGAGAAGATAAATAATAGAAATCAGACTTAATGTTCAGTTTCTGAGTTTTTATTCTGTGTATTTCCAGATTGCATAAGGATGTTTTATTCAAAATGATTTTCCTTAATTATAACATCAACATATTTGTATTTTACTTAGAGAATACATTTCTAATAAATCCACAAATTTATAAAAAAATATTCAATGAAAAATTGGTACCAGTCACTGAGCATATAAATGATCATTCTTTTCATGTTAATGAATACTAAGGCAGAAGTTATTCAGAACCAAAAGCCCAGTGGAGAATCTGAAACCCAAAGGGCATGGGACCTGGCTAAGGTCCAGGCTTTGTTAATACAACTTGAAGAAAATGACCCCCAATTTTCTACCATATCCTGACATGCATATACCCAGTTTCCATAGCTAGTTGGTAAATTCTTTGATATTGGAGATCCAGCTTCTAGCCCATGCTGTCTGTGTGATCTTTGACAAGCAACTGGACCAGTAATCCCACAGTCCTCCTCTGTAAGATGAAGAGGTGGATGAACTGTGAATTGCGAACTGTACTCTTCAGTGCCTTAGGGCTCCCTGGGGAGGGCAAAAGGGCAGCTCTCTACCAACTTCTCCCACTACAGCAGCTCTGTTTTTAATTTTTTTTTAAAGGCCAAGAGACATTTAAACTCTGGGTAGTCAATGATTAGGTTACACACAGTATAAGCAAAAAATTGAGACTCGAATATGGTATTTGGTTGAAATGGGGCTTCCCTGGTGGCTCAGTGGTAAAGAATCTGCCTGCCAATGCAGGAGACGCAGGAGACGTGAGTTCCATCCCTGGGTTAGAAAGATCCCCTGGAGAAGAAAATGGCAATCCACCCCAGTATTCTTGGCTGGGAAATACCATGGACAGAGAAGTCTGGTCAGCGGCTGTCCATGGGGTCACAAAGAATCAGACATGACTTAGTGCCTAAACAACAATTACAACACTTGGTTGAAATAACATAGTCAAGTAGAAAACAAGCAATGTTTTGCATTATACCATGCATACATCAGAATATTTTAAAGGTGAGAAAATACTGGCAAATCACAGAAGCTCTGTTTTTAGTTATTATTGTTATTTTTGGGTGTTACAATTAAGGTTCGATTTAGGAAAAATGAATGATATCTAACTTATTGTTCAACTTTCAAAAATTATATGTCCAGTCTCTTCTCCTAAGCTCTAGTTCAGTGAACACAAAAGGGCTTAATACATTTTATTGGCTAAGAAAATAAAAGGAAATAATGAATTTGTGAATAATGGCTGACATTGTTGGGCTATCTAAAATGTGATAAATGCTTCATAATTTTTATTTCACTTATTCCTCACCACAGCCCTGTGAGGTAGGTCTACTATAATTCTTGTAGAGAAACAGAGATGGCTGAGATTGTTAAGCAACTCAGCACATTACTGGTGAGTTGTAACTATGCTGATATTTTAAAATATTTATGAAATACTCATATTTGGGTTCCATTCTCAAACTTTTGTGTACCATTGTAGTTTTCCCTTGAGTTCTCTCGTCTCCTCTATACAAGAATTCATAGCTCTCCTGAATCAAAGTTTTTAAAGAGTCTCAGGAAAAAAACCAAAAAATCATTTCTCTAGATCTGTGTTCTTGAGGATGCTTTAATCATTCAGGGCACGGGAGGCAGAGGACTAGAAGAAATGACCTAGTAAGGTTAATTTCCAAGTTTCTCATTCTATTTTCTCGTACAGTGGTGGCCAAGACACCTATTACATTCAAGACCATGTTTCTGAATAGATTTCTGTCTTCAGCATCCAGGGGACATGTGCCCTCTAATCAGCCCCACCTCAACCTCCCCAAATAGAAATTACATACCTTTGGTGGTTCAGGATGGGAATTTTGGGGGTATGTGGTGAGGCTAGGTTGAGGTTTTATGTTTGAATTCTCCCCCTGTGGTACAACTTTAATGAACTAATATTTCTAACATGTTCCCTGTAAGCAAGAGTCAAAAAGGGAGCATCTGGGGTTTTTAGGAAGCTTGGAGAACAACTTTCCCAACTTTGTCTTTTTAGGAATCAATGTGATAATTTCTTGGTGATGTATACCTGGGAGTAAGATTTGTGGGTGGTAGGAATACCAGACCACCTTACCTGCCTCCTGAGAAATCTGTATGCAGGTCAAGAAACAACAGTTAAAACCGGCTTTGGAACAATGAACTGGTTCCAAATTGGGAAAGGAGTACATCAGGGCTGTATATTGTCATCCTGCTTATTTAACTTATATGCAGAGTACATGATGTGAAATGCCAGGCTGGATGAAGCATAAGCTGGAATCAAGATTGCCAGGAAAAATATCAAAAACCTCAGATATGCAGATGACAGCACCCTAATGGCAGAAAGTGAAGAGGAACTAGAGAGCCTCTTGATGAAAGTGAAAGAGGAGAGTGAAAAAGCTGGCTTCAAACTCAGCATTCAAAAAATGAATCATCCGGTCCCATCACTTCATGGCAAATAGATGGGGAAACAATGGAAACAGTGACAGACTTTATTTTCTTGGGTTCCAAAATCGCTACAGATGGTGACTGCAGCCATGAAATTAAAAGGCACTTGCTCCTTGGAAGAAAAGCTATGACAAACCTAGACAGCATATTAAAAGCAGAGATGTTACTTGGCCAACAAAGGTCCATCTAGTCAAAACTATGGTTTTTCCAGGAGTCATGTATGGATGTGAGAGTTGGACCATAAAGAAAATTGAGCACCCTTGAAGAATTGATGCTTTTGAACTGTGGTGCTGGAAAAGACTCTTGAGAGTCCCTTGGGCTGCAAGGTGATCAAACCGGGTAATCCTAAAGGAAATTGGTCCTGAATATTCATTGGAAGGACTGATTCTGAGGCTGAAGCTCCAATATTTTGACCACCTGATGTGAAGAACTAACTCATTGGAAAAGACCCTGATGCTGGGAGAGATTGAAAGCACGAGGAGAAGGGGACGACAGAGGATGAGATGGTTGGATGGCATCACTGACTCAATGGACATGAGTTTGAGCATGCTCTGGGAGTTGGTGATGGACAAGGAGGCCTGGCGTGCTGCAGTCCATGGAGTCGCAAAGGATTGGACATGACTGAGCGACTGAACTGAACTGAACTGAGGGAAGGTGTACTGACCCTGGGGTAAGGTTGGATGGGCTACATGGTGAGCTCAGGGCCTTCCAGAATGATCTTAGCTTTTTAGTGCTCTGAAGATCCCATTCTCCCATATCCTCACGGAACATCTGATGAGTCTCCCGGGGTTTCTCACTGTTGTTGGAAGTTGAGCAGAAGATTATCTTTCTCTTCCATGAAACAGTAAGCTCCCCAGAGGCTGAGGAATAATCATGTGTGTATATTTGACCTCTGTTACCCAGTAGGATCTTCTTCCTTACATCAGTGCCTGGCTCTTCCTTCAGCAGAGGCTTGAGGTGTTCCAAATACAAATTTTTCTTGAAATTTCTTTAAGTTGGAAGCATCTGTGTCTACCTAGTGTTTGCCAGCACTGCAATCAGGATAATGACAAGTGCATTTTTTTTCTGTGAAATCAGAAAATCGGTGAACTTCAAGGATGCAAAGAGGAATATTCATCTAATGACAGGTTCCACTCAGTAAACTCTGATTTCTAAACTCTTGTTTGTCCTCAGTGTGAATGTCGTCTTGTCAGCTTGTATGCTGCTCACTTAAAATATTTTTATTTGTTTATTTGGCTGCATTGAGTCTTAGTTCAGCACAAGGATCTTCGTTGTGGCTTGTGGGGATTTTTATTGCAGCATGTGGGTTTTTCTCCAGTCACTGTGGGCCATGGGCTCCAGGGCACATGGGCTTACTCTTTGTGGCTCACAGGCTTAGTTGCTCTGTGGCATGTGGTATCTTATTTCCTCAGCCAGGAATTGAACCTGTTTCCCTTGCATTGGAATGCAGATTCTTAATCACTGGACCCCCGGGGAAGTCCCTGGCCCACTTTTATTTGCTCTGTTTGAAATACTTGCCAGCAGCCATCTCTGAGAAATCTTCTATCCCACCTTCATCCCATCTCTACACCAGTGGTTTTGAGCACTTTGGGATGATGCATTCCACTGATACTATGATAATGGATATAAACCCATTCTCTGGAAAATTCATGTATGCACAGAATTTTGCACATAATCTCAGTGGATGTGATGACCTAATGACTTATGTGGCAATCATTTATTTACACACTCATTTATTCATTTACTTGCTCATTCACTTATTCACTTGTTCATTCATTTACCGTTAGCTAATGTTGTAATCTAGGTGCTGTGTTAGGTTTTGGAGACCCAAGAACAATGATCCCTACCCTCAAGGATTTTATAGACCAAGCTTACAGATGGTAAGTAAACCATCTGTGATGGTAAATTTTATGTGTCAACTTCATGGGGATAAGGGATGCCTGGACAGCTGGTAAAACATTATTTCTTGGTGTCTGTGAGTGTGTTTTTAGAGGAGATTAGCATTTGGTTTTGTAGACTGAATAAAGATCACCCCCATACCCCAATACTATTGAGCATTGTCCATCTATTGAGGGCCTGACTAACACAAAAAGTGGATAGAAGGGCAAGTTTGTTTTTTTTCCTTGGCTGGGACATCAGTCTTCTCCTGCCCTTAAACATCGGCATTCCTCATTCTCAGGCCTTCAGACTAGGACTGCAACTTAACCCTGGGCTCCCCTGGTTCTCAATCCTTTGGACTGAATTCTATTACTGGCTTTCCTGGTTTTCCAGCTTGCAGTTTTTTATGGTGGTAAAATATATACAACATAAAAGTCACCATTTTGACCATTTTTAAGTGCACAATTCAGTGACATTAAGTACATATGCAGTGTTGTATAATCATGTGCTGTGCTCAGATGCTCAGTCATGTCCTACTCTTTGCAACCCCATGGACTATAGCCCACCAGGCTCCTCTGTCCATGGGATTCTCCTAGCAAGAATACTGTAGTGGGTTGCCATTTCCTTCTCTGGGGGGTCTTCCTGACCCAGGGATCAAATCTGTGTCTCTTACATCTCCTGCATTGGCAGGCAGATTTTTTACCACTAGTGCACCTCTACCACGTCACTATCCATTTACAGAACTTTTTCATCACCCCAAACAGGAACTCTTTACTTACTAAACAGGAACTGCCTCTTCCCTATTCCCTTCTCCCCAGCTCCTGGTAATCTTTATTCTTCTTCCTGCCTGTATGAATTTGCCTATTCCAGATACCTTATATAAGTGGAATCATACAAAATTTTCCTTTTGTTTTTAGCTTACTTAAGTTGGTGTAGTGTTTTTGAGGTTCACCAAGTTCTAGCATGTATCAGAATTCATTCCTTTTTAAGGATGAATAATATTCCATTGTATATATGTGTGTGTGTGTATATATATATATATATGCATATATGTGTGTATATGTATGTGTGTATATATATATATGTTATATATATGTATATATGTGTGTATATATATATATATATATATATATTGGTCACAGTTCATCTATTGATGGACAATTGCTTGACTATTATTTATGATTGGTATTTATTATTAATGATTGGTTATATTAAATTTTATTCTGTAAGATTATTATCCTTTTACTTTGGTAATCACCTAGCACAGTTATTCTCATACGTAAGCTTGTATCAGAGTCACTTGAAGGGCTTGTGTAAACAGAGAATTGGGCTCCACTTCCAGAGTTTCTGATTTGACAGGTGTGAGGTGAGGACTAGAAGTCTGTATTTCTAGCAAGTTTTCGGACAAGGCTGATGTCACTGTTCTGGGAACCATGTTTTGAGAACCATTGACCATGTATATTTGGGAATTCTTGAGGTAAAATAGAGCTTACCAACTGTTTTCAAATGTAATAATTTTGTGAATACTAAACCTAATAACTGCTGAAGTTGGCATGATATTATAAACATTCATTGTAACGTTGTAGTTTTACTTTTGTATTTTGTAATCAACAAGTTTTTTCAGGTCTCTAACATTTTTATAGGCCTCCCCCAGACTTACAGGCCTTAATTACTGTGCCCAAATCATTGACGGAGAGAATGGTTTTGCCCAGTGGCTATGTGTGCTCAGTCACTCAAATGTGTCTGACTCTTTTGGACCCTATGGACTGTAGCCCACCAGGCTCCTCTGTCCATGGGATTTTCCCGGCAAAAATACTGGATCAGATTGCCATTTCCTACTCCAGGATATTTTCCCGACCCAGGGATCAAACCCATGCATGTCTCCTGTGTCTCCTGCATTGGCAGGGGAATTCTTTACCACTGAACCACCTGGGAAGCCCACCCAATGCCAATAGATTTGCCTTATTTTTTTTTTAATAACTGGGTTATTAACCCATTGTGTGAATGGGTCATAATTAATCACACCCAGTCAATAAAATCTAACTTGTTTGTATTGCTTTCCTTCTACAAGCAAAGCTTCAGCGAATACCCCTCTGTCTCAGGTGTTCACACTTCTGACTGCATGTTAGAATCATCTTTCCTGTTTTGTTCTCCCCAAATATAAAAGGTTTATTCTCTTCTGTCATCAGGATCACGAAATACAAAGTCTCCCCACTCCCACCCCCCCACCCCCCAATTTCTCAGTGTTAACAGTGATGAGATTGTCCAGGCAGTTCTGCCGTCCACTCCCGGCCTCAGGCCTCGAAAGTGGCATAGCTGGCACTCAGCATTTTTTCTAATCAACTCTTCTACTCCTGTACTTGGATCTCATTACCTGAGGTTCTGATTTTATTGGTCTGAGTGCTGCCCAGGCATGAATATTTTTAAAAAGGTCTTCAGGTGATTTTAATGTGCAGACTGGGGCTAAGAGTCACGGTTGTACATGCATCTTTGACCACGTGTGCTGTGTCTTGTCTGGGCCAGGAGAGTCCCTAGAGATATGATGCTAACCCAGAAGAAGACTCATTATCTTTGTAAAAAATGATGTTGAAATGATTGTCCCACAAGTCAAGACATGCTGTGTTATCACAGCAGTGGCAGCGGCAACAACTGTCCTGCTGGTTCTCCTCTGCCCTAAAACATGCGCACCCCTAGCCTTTCCTGGTGTAAATGTTTGTCTTTTAATTACCAGGGAGGAGGGAATGAGCGTTAAAAAGATAAGCTTCATTGCAGGAATCTGGTCGGTGGCTCATTTCTTATCATTAATAGAGTCTCTGAATTCAGTTGTTTTCATAATTTAAATTCTAGTATCAAAGAAATCTTCAGTGTAGAAACACTAGGACAGATTAATAAGAGAAAAGAAAAATACATAAGCATCTAGTTTTTATTTAATGAAAAATAATGAGAATCAAGTCTAATCATCTTAACAGCAGTGTTCAAGTGCAAATGTTACATTTTGGGTCAGAGAAGATGAATGACTAGCAACAGATGCAGAAATTTTTGTCACTGTTGTACGTACTTAAAGACAGATGTGACTATGCATCAAGCCAAAAAACTGAAGATGATGTTCAAAATGTACAACAGCTGGTATAGCATGGGGCCTGGGGCTAGCCAGGACATAGTTCTGGTCTGTTTTGACCAAAAACCAGCCCTCCAAATACATTTGATATAGTGGTAGTAAGATTCTCCTGCCTTCACAAGCCTACCCCTCTTGTCTGTCACACTGCCTGAGATTCTACTCCTCAATTGAGTAAAAATTTTATTTTCTTGAAAGAGAAATACAGATATATTTTTTTTAAAAGAGCGTATGTGTTTATATGTGAGAACGTCCCCTCTTACTAGCTTTGTGCCTTGGCTACTGATTACTTTATAGTTTATAATATGAGTAGGTTCCCTGCTGGAAAGGTTTTCCTGGTGGACAGGACATAGATTAGGTTTAGTGTTGGTGGGGAGAGAGAAAAGTCATGACTCTGGGCTTCTGCCTGGGCAGATAAGGCCTCACGTATGAGGTGACGTTATTAGGGATGGGGGTGGAATGGGAAGAGGACTTGAAGATCAGTGAGGCCTGTTTTTTTCTTTTTTTATCATTTTGCCAAGTAATTAACTTTAGCAACGATGGCTAGATCTGGAAGGAAGTGTAGAGATCATCTCTTCCACATGACCCAACTTATATCTAAGGAAGCTGAGCCCAGAGAAGAAAAGTGACTTGTTCAAGGTCACACAGTTGTTTAGTTTGGCAGTGTGGGAAGAACTGTAGTGTCAGAACCGGCTTTAGGGTCTGGCTCTGATCCTGATGAGGTGTGGCTCTTCTGCTGTCCTACAATATGGGGAATAAATTTCGGAAAATTTAAAACATATTGAAGGAATGAAGAAGTCCAGAGTATACCGTTCTTGCATAACACTTGTTTTGGGCTGAAGCATTTGAGATCCTGAAATTGCTTATCTGCCTAAAAGCTCTCAAAAGAGCTCGGTTGTCATAAATCCCCTCCTTGGGAACAACTCTCTAATCTTCTTGGAGATGTAAAGCTGGCACCACACCAAAACAGACATTGCTACGAAACTATTCTACTCCCCATATTCAAGTGCCCTTTTTTCCCTCTCCTTCTAAAAAAAGTCATTTTTCCCCAGAAGTGCCCTTCTCTTCCTCTTCCCTGATTAAGATGGTATATAAACCCCTTTCAGAGAAGGCAATGGCACCCCACTCCAGTACTCTTGCCTGGAAAATCCCACGGACGGAGGAGCCTGGTAGGCTGCAGTCCATGGGGTCGCACAGAGTCAGACATGACTGAAGCAACTCAGCAGCAGCAGCAGCAGCAGCAGCATAAACCCCTTTGAGTTGCGTCTTTTTTTATGAACTTCCATGATTAAATCTATTTCTTCTCTTACTAATCTGTTCTTTTGAGCTTAATTTGCAGGCCCCCAAAAACAGAATATAAGAGGGTCAAGGAAAAATTTTTCTCTATGACACATGAATTATACAAAAGACAAAAAACATTTAAAGATTTTATTCAAAGAAGATAGAGTTGATTCCAAAAGAAAATTTAAGAAACTTTTATATAGTATGTTAGTCAAATGGATTGGATGTGGAAATGAATTTGCTAAAAGATACAAAATTGGTTAATGTTCTACAGGGCAATGAAATTGTAACTTTTGGGATAGAAATTAGCAAGTTGACATTATTTTCACAATGTTTGTTCTCTAAACAAGTAGAATGGCAAAATCAAAGAAAGTCCTAATTAATACTCTTCTGATGAGTCTGTTAAAAACAATGATACTGAAAAGACATACCTTTATCATGGTAGTTTATTTCCAAGTTGGATAAATTTGGTTTCGTATGTGAATGTGATGGGAAAAAAAAAAGTTTGAAGTACTCCTCAATTGTTACTATCTAGAAGGAATATGGGTTTCTGGAGTGTTCTGGATCCTTGATTCTTTGAGGGTCCATCTATCTGTATATCTCCTATGTATACACTGCAAGAGGAAGTTATCTAGGAAAGAGAAGTCTTGTTCTATAACATCAAACCTCCCAGTATCAACCAGCCAAACTGCTGAGTATTTGAAATCCTGAACCCAGGAGGGACCTACTCTTTGCTAGATGCCAGAGTAAACAGATTTAGTTGTCAGTTTAGCCAAGAATGAGTAGAAATAAGTGAAGATTCAAATTTCCTGAAGCAGAAGACCTGTTGAATTAGAAGTGGGCATTGGGCAATGACATCTCTCCCCATCTGTTTTGGGAGAAGGGAATGGTGCCTGAAATCATTTCACTTCTTCTCACCTTGGTAACAAAATCTGGCCACATACCTTGGTGATTCTCCAAGTCCAGGACTTGTCCATGAGGTCTGGTCAGGGCTGAATCTGCCCCAGTCAATGTTCTTTTGGGTGTCTACTTCTCAATTTGCCTCTGTTTGCATTTCAAATGCTTTGATTATTTAGTTAAGAACTAGTCTGTTCCTTGTTCTTAGGCGGGCAGTGACCCCACTGAAACAGTTTGGAAATGCTGCATATATTTGTATCTCTCAGCTCCTGTCTCTGGGCTGAATTCTGTGTCCACTCTCTCTCACATACCTTTAGAGGCATGGCTGTCTTTGGTCATGTTGTGGAATGTTTGGGAATACATTTGTCCTTGTGCCTTTGGCCCTATTAAGGCATAAAGGGGGATGCCTTTGACACCTCCAACCCCAGTTCTCATAGCTCCTACACACCCCAACAGAATGGTGATAAACACACTATTTATTCATACCAAGGGATAAATGACTGACAGCTTTTAATTTGTTAAGTATCCCTGAGGTCTCATTTTTTTTTAAAAAAATTGAAGCATTCTTGATTTACAGAGATCTCATTTTTAAGATATGTATTTTTTTTTTAAATAAGAAAAGTCTTGTTCATTTTGAAAGGCTTAGGAAATACAGAAATGTATTAAAAAGAAAATTTAAATCACCTAGAATATAACTATCCAGGAATAACAAATGTGGTTAACATTTTGCTATATTTGCTTCCAGATATACACATACTTAAAAAAAAAACTGAGATTCAACTGTTTTATTAACTTTTTAATTGTGGTTGAAGCCAATTTCAAAGGTATAATTTCATGAATCAGTTAGGGGGTTGTAAACAATTCTTTTTTGATCTGGGAAGTTGATGGGGTGGGAGGGGGCAGTGGGAGTTCATAGATATTCATGAACTAACACTGTAGAGGCATCTCCATCCAAAGAAATGATTTTCTGTCCATATGTTGGGCTGGCAGATATGGTCTCTGAGATAGAGAAGATTTTTGGAGCTATTTATGTTACTGTGCATTCAGGGAGTACATGAACCCGGGGCCTTATTGCTCCTATTTGAGAATGTATGTACTCTAGCCTTCTCCAGCTTTCCACTTGTCACTATTGCCTACCTAGTTGAATATTCAGGCTAGAGCTTGATTCTCACTTTCCTTTTCTGCTTACATTTTGAAGGTTCTCCCTTAAAAGTTTTCCTGAATAGGATCACTTTTTAAAAAATTTGTTTATTTTTAATTGAAAGATAATTGCTTTACAGCATTGTGTTGGTTTCTACTGAACATCAACATGAATCAGCCATTGGTTTACCTATGTCCCCTCCCACTTGAACATCCTTCCCACCTCCCTCCCCATCCCACCCCTCTAGGTTGTTACTGAGCCCCTGTTTGGGTTCCCTGAGTCCTACAGCAAATTCCCATTGGCTATCTGTTTTACAAATGGTAATATATGTTTTCTTGTTATTCTCTCCATACATCCCATCCTTTCCTTCCTCCCCAGCCCTGTCCATAAGTCTGTTCTCAATGTTTGTGATTCCGTTGCTGCTCTGCAGATAGGTTCATCAGTACCATCTTTCCAGATTCCATATATATGTGTTAGTATATGTTATTTGTTTTTTTCTTTTTAACTTACTTCACTCTGTATAATTGGCTCTAGGTTCGTCCACCTCATTAGCACTCATTCAAATGCATTCCTTTTTATGGCTGAGTAACATTCCATTGCATATATATACCACAGATTCTTTATCCATTCACCTGTCAATGGACATCTGGTTTGCTTCCATGTCCTAGCTATTGTAAATAGTGCTGCAGTGAACATTCCAGTACATGTGTCTTTTTCAATTTTGGTTTCCTCAGGGTATATGCCTAGTACTATCTTCACTGTTACACCTTGATCTATGTCTCCATCATTTATAACTTGAATGAGTTCAGTTAATATTTGTGGAAATAAAGACCAACTCAGTGAGAACAGATGAAGGTTATTTGTACACAGCTTGCTGTAACAAGGGAGCCAACTGCCATCACTTGGGTTTTGGCTGAGACTCAAAAGCAGGCTGGAGAAGGCAATGGCAACCCACTCTAGTACTCTTGCCTGGAAAATCCCATGGACGGAGGAGCCTGGAAGGTTGCAGTCCATGGGGTCGCTAAGAGTCGGACACGACTGAAGCGACTTAGCAGCAGCAGCAGCAAAAGCAGGCAGAGAAATGGGAAGATTTTGTAGTGGAGAAAAGAGAAGACTTTAGGTTTGCCCTGATTGGATGCTGTTAGTGTGTCAAAGTTCTCAAGAGGGGGGCCAGCTAGAGTCAGGAAATCTTATGTGATTGGTTAAGGGTGCATATTTGGCTTTCTCTGGTTTTCTAAGTTGGAAGCAAGGACAAACTTTAATGAAGCTGCCAGTTATTAATCAATTCTGCCTGTTTTGGGCTGCTAGTGACAGGAGTTGTTGTTTGGCTTCATGGAATTTTTTTTAGAGATAGTGGTCTGACTTTGTACAAGTCTGCCTTATAAATAATAACTGGGCTGGATTCATGGGCTCCCTAGATAATGAGTTGGTTTCTAGGGCTGGTTGAGATAGAAGGCTTGAGTTCTATTTTTACATAGGGTTAGGCTGTTGTATGGGCTTCCCAGGTAGCTCAGCTGGTAAAGAATCCACCCATAATGCTGGAGACCCCGTTTTGATTCCTCAGTCGGGAAGATCCCCTGGAGGAGGGCATGGCAACATACTTCAGTATTCTTGCTTGGAGAACCCCCATGGACAGAGGAGCCTGGCATGCTACAGTTCATGGGATCGCAAAGAGTTGATAACGGCTGAGTGACTAAGCACAGCACAGGCTATTGTATATTCAGTCTCTTACGTTGTATTTGCATTCATAACTTAATGGTGCTTCTTTGATGAACACTTGGAGCCAACTTGATTGGGAAGTAACTACTGTTATTGTCATCTCCGTTTACCTAGAAGAACCTGAGAGTCAGAGAGGTTAAGTAACTTAACCAATATCACACAGTAAGAAGAGCCTGGCTTTAAACTTTGGCAGCTTTCACTCCAGAAACCACCACCTTAGACTACCTCCCTTAGCCACTAAGAGACTGGGAGTCACTCTGTCTTTGCCAGTATGTTAGCCAGTAAGAATTTAAAATGCAACCTCTCCTTCCGCAGAATTTACATTTTGACTGCTACTTCTATTCCTGAGTAAGGGAATCCATTCTGTATGATCTAACTCATCTTTTATCTTCTCAGTGAAACTTAACTCCATTCATCCCATTAAAAAAAAGTAATTTATTTAAAAAAAATCTGTGGCTGCATTGAGTCTTTGTTGCTGCATGCAGGCTTTCTCTAGTTGTACCTCACAGGCTTCTCATTGCTGTGGCTTCTCTTTGTTGTGGAGCATGGGCTCTAGGTGCACAGGCTTCAGTAACTGCAGCATGTGGGCTCAGCAGTTGTGAATTACTGGCTCTCCAGCCCATGGGCTTCAGTAGTTGTGGTTCATGGACTTACTTGCCCCAAGACATGTGGAATCTTCTTGGACTTTAGAGATCGAGCCAATGTCCCCTCCATTGACAGGCAGATTCTTAACCACCGGACAATCAGGGAAGTCCCCCATTTCCCCTTTAAATATCCGATGTGAAACCGTTTACCTCAGATTGGGACTTGAACCCATGTGCTGGGACTCAAACCTGGCCAAAACCTAGTTCAGGACTCAAACCCATGTGACCAGGACTTGAACCCAGCCAAGACCCATGGTACCTGGTTTCAGGACATGATGAAGCTCAGGTTCTTAATGTCTGCTCGCAGAAAGAATTCAGTGAGAGACAAAGTGATAGGTAAGAAGTGGATTTATTCAGGTTCGGAGAGGAACACACTCCACAGACAGAATGTGGGCCATCGCAGAGGGCGAGTGTGGGGTCCCTGAAATGTGGCATGGTTAGCTTTTATGGGCTGGCTAATTTCATAGACAAATGAGTGGGAGGATTATTCCAACTATTTTGGGGAAGGAGTGGAGATTTTTAGGAGTTGGGTCCCTGCTCACTTTTTGGTCTTTTGATTGTACCTTGGAACTGTCATGGCCCCTCTGGGTGTGTTGTTTAGCTTGCTGATTGAGGGTCAAGGTCTAGTCAAAGTGGACTTGTGTGCCATCTTGGACCCATTTGATTCTAATTGGTTTATGTTGTATCCTTGGGTTATGTCATTCTTTTAAAAGTTGTGCCCTGTCCCCTTCCCTCCTGTTTCAAATGGACTGTGGAATATAAAGGATTGAATCTCTGAGAGGAAAATGGAAAGTCTTGTGACACCCCTTGTACACACACCCAGAAGTCAGACTGCCTGGGTTTGGTTCTCAGCTCCCTCATTCAGTAGTTACAGACCTTGCGCTGACCTCTGAGTTTATCTAAGCCTCAGTTTCCAAATCTGTAAATGGGGATGATGGTACAATACTACCTGTCCTATGAAGCTTAAAGATTCAAATATCAGACATAAAGCACTTGCAAATGCCAAGGCAGATGGTAAATTCTTAAGGTCAATTAAAACAGAAATACTCTAAGAAGATTCTCTTCTATGGCTTTAACTAACTATGGAAGCGGGAATTTAATTGTCAGTAGTCTGGGCTGGAAAGGGAGAGGAGAACAATCCTACAGAGCACTCTTTTTCAAAAAATTGTCTGGGGCAAGTGAAGACTTTTCAAAGAAGTTGACAGAAAGTGGCATTCCCACCCATCCTCCTCCCTCCCCCACACATACTTCCCATTCACTTTTGAGATCCTCCGATGATTACAAGGGAAAAGACTGAATAAGATCTCATTTTTACTGATTGAATTGAACAATTGGTCTTTGTAAATCCAAGTAAATACACAACACATTAAGGACTTCAAATCTTCAAATCCTATTTTACTTGTCTTCTGTGGGTCACTGTACTTGAAATAAGTAGAAGCCAGATAAATAGGCACCCACTGGAGGAACAATACAGGGAAGCCCAACCTTTTGTTTGTTGAAATAATTGCATATCAAGGGCTTTATCCTTTACTTTGGTACAAAGCACAAAAGAATAATTTAAATTTCCAATTTAACAAAATAAAAGAGATCTGCACTCCCACCACAGTTTATTCTGTCTCGGTGGCATCTCCCCATCTAGGGAGGATGTGGCACAAGGAGAGAAGAGAATTGGCTCACTCTAGTGGTGCTGCTGCCTCTGGAATCCCTGGGTGGCCAGGGAAAGGTCTCTGGAACCCAGCCCCATAACTTCAGAAGGGTGGTGAGAACGTGGGTGCAGGTTCACCTGAGTGAAATGGGGTGGGAATTTGTGGAAGTTCTTATCTCATTGCCTCTGTTTTCTAATGATTTAGAGAAGCAAAGTCAAGTGCTGAAAACAGGGACGGGGACTTGTGGTTTGCAGTGAGGGGCAGAAACATGAAAGAATTCTCAGTGTGGGTGGAAAAGTGAGCAACGGGAGCCACTGATGTTCACGGTCACGACTTGACAGTGATCAGTTGGCGTGGTTATATTTTTCTCTAGCCTCTTTTAGCTCTCAGTGTATAGGGACAGAACAGGCAGACACTTGGTTTTAACTAAGAAATCTGTGTTTTAGCCAAGTGAGTCTGACAAAGTGAGAAGAGGCCAGCGGATTGGGCGAGAGGGAGCAAGGATAACAATGGGCAGGGAATCTAAGCCTCTATTCACTGTCCCTCCTCCTCCCCCATGCCACATCCTCACTTGGAGAATGGGATGCTTGAAAGCTGAAATTTTGGAGGGGTTTTAGTGATTGGTAATGACAAGGTCTAGGGTCTGGGGTGAGACCATGGGAGAGGTTGGTGGAGTGTCATGGAGACCAAGCTCATCAGAGGCAAGAAAATCAAGGAAGTATGTGAACAGGATATTGGAAGGGTCAACAATGTAGACACGAGAATCACCAGTAATTAGGACTGATCTGGTATTGCAGAGAGGGACAGTGAGCCAGGAGCTAAGTATTCAAGGAATTAAAGGAGTGACGCTGGCAGAAGGACTGTGACAACAAAGGATGGTGGGTGTTATAGTCTGAGAACACAAAATTCAGAGCTGCAGAGGTTTTACAGAGGAAGAGAAGAGAATGGTCTGGAAGAGTGGATGTATACTCCCTCTCCAGAGGATGGAGAGAGTGTAGTTTTTACTGGGGGGAATCTTTAGGTTAAGTCTCATTCTCAGGGCAAAGCCAGGATTCTGTTAAAAAGGTCCCTTTAGAAATTCAGCCAACAGAGTAAAGGGGTAGAGAATGATGCATAGTAACCCTAGACTAGAATGTGATACACATGCTGCTGTAACTGCACAGAGAAGGGGCAGGTGGGACAGTTCTGGGTAGAAGGTGACAGTTGACCTGAGGTCTAAGCGATGGGTACAAGTTCTCCAGGCAGATGAGGAGGAAGGAAGGAGAATAAAAAGAGCCCAGACAAAGGTTTGGGGGCATGGTCGGATGTGGGGAACAGAAAATAGGCTGGTGAGAATAAAGGAGGAGGGAGGTGGGGCTGGAGAGTTTGAGGCAGGGGTCCCATCATGAAGGGCCCTGAATGCCATATTTGGAGGTTGAAATTTTCTTGAAAGTGGTTATGTGCTGTTGAAGGAGTATAAGCAGGAGAGTGGCCGGATTTTTAAACATTAATAGTATGGAATTCAGTAAAGCAACCATTCTGTGATTTGCATTTTTTTTTTAATGTGTGTATCTATGAATACAGATGTCTGTTAATCTATCTATATAATCCCAGATATGAAGCTGATTCCAACTCTTCCAGACCAGATTGTTGTCATCTGGACTCAACCAAACACTAAAGATTTAAGGCAGAGGCCAGAGCATTAAGTGTCTTGGGGAAGGGCCTAAAGACTCCCAGGGATTAGGAGTCTTTGCACGAACATAGACCTGAATTGGATTCTTAGGTTTTCAATGACTAGTTTATTGCCTAGGACAAATTACTTAAGTTCTCTGACTCTCCTTCTTATCAGTAAAATGGGATTAATAGTCCCTACTTGAAGGTTTGTGTGTGGATTAAATGAAATCGTGCAGTAATGTACTCAGCAGCCTGACTGTCACATGATAATTGCTCAGTAAATATTAGCTGTTGTTTTAATGATGTGTGAACTTCAAGCCCACACATATGCCTACATTACTTCGTCTTGAGTTTGACTGCACATTGCAATGACTTAGTTCTACTTTTAAAAAACAGGCAGGGGGCTTCCCTGGTGGTTCAGTGATTGAAAATCTTACTGCCAGTGTAGAGGACATGGGTTTGACCCTTGGTCCAGGAAGATCCCACTTGCCACAGCTTAGCTCAGGTGATTAGTTAGCTCAGGTGCTAAGCCTGAGCACCACAGCTACAGAAGCTTGCGCACCTAGAGCTGGTGCCCTGTAACAAGAGAAGCCACCACAATGAGAAGTAGCCTGTGCTCGATGCAACTAGAAAACGCTGCATGCAGCAATGAAGACCCAGGGCAGCCAAAAATAAGTGCTTAATTAAAAAACAAATAAATAGGTATAACCTGGTTCCACTCCAGGGATTATGATGAATTTGGTCAAGGGTACGGCCTAGGTATTTTTGTAAACTCCCCAAGGTGATTTTAATGTGCAATAAAGTTGAATGGTGTTGCTTCTCAGGGGCGAGACCGTGAACCAGCATCAGTAGCATCACCTGGAAATTACTTTGAAAGGTGAAATTCCCCTGATCTATTGAATCAGAAACTCTGGGGGTGAATCAGCAATCTGTGTTTAAACAAGCTCCCCGGGTGATCCTCATCACACTCACGTTCTCTTAAGTCCTGATCCAGGGCTAGCGGTTCCGGGTGCTCATTTCAGCCGTTGACCTCACTTACATTGACCCAGCAGGTCTTTCAAATTCTCCCCTTCCATTTCCTAGGCATTCCCTCACCTGCTTTCCTTTTCTTCCTTCCCCTCTTAAGAAGAGGTTAGATTTAGGGTTGAGGTTTCTTTTCTTTCGCTTATTTAATTTTATGTATTTTATTTTTATTCTATCAGGTACTCTTCCATTCTCCCAACAAAATGTTGGTGTTGGGAAAATGGAGGAAATTTTCCTAACATTTCCTGGAGCTTAATAAGGAAGACACAGTTTCTAAGCCCATGGAATTCCCAGTTGTCATATTGATTTATAATAAATGTATATTTGGTCTTTGTCCCCACTTCTGGCACAGACCTCCAAAATTGGAATTTCCCTTGGAATTTCCTGTGATGAGAGCATTAAAAGTGTCTTTTGTTGTGTTAATGGTGACTTCTGGACAACACCTAAGGGAGGAGCCTGGTTGCTAGGAGACCCACTCATGTGATTACAACTTTGCGTTCCACCCCCTGACCTCAGAGCAGGGCAGAGGGGATGGCCAATGAGTTCGATCTCCAGTGGCCAATGATTTAGTCAAGTGGGCCTACATAATAAAGTGGCTTTAAAAGCCTGGGAGGCCTGGGTTCAGAGAACTTCCCAGGGAAGGTGGAGGCCCTGGAAGGGTGCTGCAGCTGGAGAGGACATGGATGCTTCCCCCACCCACCCTCCACCCCTGTCTTTTCTGGCAGTCTGGTAAGTAAAATGTTCTTTTGAGTTTTATGAGCCGCTCTAGTGTATTAATTGAACCTAAGCAGGGGGTCTTTGAAACCTCCAATTATTGTTGGTCAGTCTTAAAACCTGGGCTTTCACTTGGTGTCTGAAGTGGGGAGCAGTCTTGGGTTGAGCCCTTAAGTTGTGGGATATGATGCTACCTCTGGGTACACAGTATCAGATTTGAGTTGAATCGTGGGACATCCAGGTGGTGCTGGAGAACTGCTTGGTGTGGGAAAGGACCCACACATTGGAAGTGGAGTCAGAAATTTACCCGCATTAAAAATAAAAGTGGCTACCTGGGTGGAAGGGAGGTTTGGGGGAGAATGAATACATGTACATGAGTTTAAGAAGACTCTGGGAGTTGGTGATGGACAGGGAGGCCTGGTGTGCTGTGGTTCATGAGGTCGCAGAGTCGGATATGACTGAGCGACTGAACTGAATACGTGTATATGTATGGCTGAGTCCCTTCACTGTTCACCTGAAACTATCACAACACTGTTTGTTAATCGGCCCTACCCCAATACAAAATAAAAATTTAAACAAAAAAAGTGGCTAAACTGTGCCTGCCTCGGGCAGACTTGTGCAGGGTGATTTTAGGGCCTTAGCTTGCCTGTTTTATATCCTCCTCTTTCTGTAATTTTGTACTCTCTGCTCTGCCCATGTGAAAACCTACTCTCACGTTTGGCTTTGACCTCAGTCATTTGTAAGTTAGTCTGGGCTACTCTGAGAATAAGCCCTGTTTGCTTCTCAGACTGCATGCACCTGAGGAAAGGGGCTGTGTCTTTATTTCTTCACATGCACATACTTCCCCAGTTCAGACTCCTGTAATAACATGCCGCTTGTATTTTTCAATTTTTTAATTGAAGTATTGTTACCTTACAATGTTTTAGTTTCTGCTGTATAGCAAGGTGAATCAGCTATTGCAGTTGTTCAGTTGCTAAGTGGAGAAGGCAATGGCAGCCCACGCCAGTACTCTTGCCTGGAAAATCCCATGGACGGAGGAGCCTGGTAGGCTGCAGTCCATGGGGTTGCTCAGAGTCAGACATGACTGAGTAACTTCACTTTCACTTTTCACTTTCATGCATTGGAGAAGCAAATGGCAACCCACTCCCGTGTTCTTGCCTGGAAAATCCCAGGGACGGGGGAGCCTGGTTGGCTACTGTCTATGGGGTCGCACAGAGTCGGCCATGACTGAAGCGACTTAGCAGCAGCAGTAGCAGTTGCTAAGTTGTGTCTGACTCTTTCAATCCTGTGGGCTATAGTGCGCTAGGCTTCCCTGTCCTTCACTATCTCCTGGAGTTTGCTCAAATTCACGTCCATTGACTCAGTGATGCTTTCTAACCATCTTGTCCTCTGCCACTCTCTTCTCTTTTTGCCTTCAGTCTTTCCCAGCATCAGGGTCTTTTCCAATGAGTCGGCTCTTCATCTCAGAGGCCAAAGTACTGGGGCTTATTCATATATCCCCTTCCTCTTGAACCTCCCTCCCACCCCCATCCCACTCCTCTAGACCATCACAGAGCTCAGAGCTGAGCTCCCTGTGTTATGCAGCATCTTGCTACTAGTTATCTGTTTTACACATTGTAGTATATATATGTCAATGCTACTCTCTCATTGGTTCCACCCACTCCTTCCCCCACTGTCTACAAGTCCATGCTCTATGTCTGTGTCTCTATTCCTGCCCTACAGATAGGTTCATTAGTAGCATTTTTCTAGATTCCCTATATGCGTTAATATACAACATTTGCTTTTCTCTTTCTGACTTACTTCACTCTGTGCGGACAGAGTCTAGGTCCATCCACATCACAGCAAATAACCCAATTTTGTTTCTTTTTACAGCTGAGTAATATTGCATTGCTTATATGTATCACTTCTTTATCCATTCCTCTGTTAATGGACATTTAGTTTGCTGTCATGTCCTGGCTATTGTAAATAGTGCTGCAATGAACACCCCCAGTGGCTCAGTGGTAAATAATCTGCCTGACAATACAGGAGATGTGGGTTTGATCCCTGGGTGGGGAAGATCCTCTGGAGAAGGAAATGGCACCAGTATGCTTGCCTGGAAAATTCCATGGACAGTGGAGCCTGGTGGGCTACAGTCCAGGGGTTGCAAAGAGTCAGACATGACTGAGCAGCTGAGCATGCACAAACATTGGGGTACATGTCTTTTTGAATTATGTTTTTCTCATCCACTTGCATTTTTAAGTGCTGAGCAGCACTGCCTTTGGCACCACAGAGGAGGGTTAGCCAGCTAACCGTGTAATCTTGAACAAAATCATGGAACTTTTTGGCGCCTCAGTTTTCTCATCTATAAAATGGGCTTGATGATGGTTAACATCATACAGTTACGAAGACTGTATAAGATGATGCATGAAAAGTGCTTTGGTCAATACTGAGGGTATTCACTGAGAGCACTCAATGAATGGTATGTATTAATGATCGTTATTTATTAACTTTCACTTCCTGCTATGGAAGGATAGGTTTCATCCAGGGCAATATGGTAAAATGAATGTCAGACTCTAGTGAGCTGTTGGGAAGTTTTCGGGCAGAGTGTTTTCCCTGAGGTACAGTTCCCACTCTGACAACTCCCTTTCTAGGCAGCCCAGAACTCACCTCCACCAATGTGTCCAGAAACACCCGTTGCTGGGCCCATCTATGCTTTCCTGTGGGTTCACCAGCACTGGTGCTGAAACTGCCTGGTATGTGTGCCTATGTGCTAAGTCACTTCAGTCGTGTCCAACTCTTTTCGACCCTATGGACTATAGCCCGCCAGGCTCCGAAGCTGCCAGGAGCAAGTCTTAAATCTTTTTGGGGAGTTTAATACCTTGCAAAAGCCTCAAGTCTATTTTAATTGAATTATTTCATTCAATGTCAGGCTTAAAGAGCACCCTACAGGGTCTCAGCTCTGAATGAATGCATTAAGAAATCAAATGATATAGATGATGGCATAATCCTCCAGGCAGATATAAATAGAATCTCCTCTGTTGCCCTTTCATTTCCTTGCATTAGTTAATAAACACACATTTATAGCATCTGCTTTTTCTTTTCTTCACCTAATATTCTTTAGTTGCCTTAGTAAAAAAGAGAACAGAATTCATAATAAAAAAGATATTGGGGAAGAATTTACTATCTGGATTTTCAGGGCTGGAGGGGATTTTCTACATTACCTGGTCTAACCTTTCACGTAATTTACCTAGTTTGGGGCGGAGATCTAGGGAGATGACTTGGCCAAGGTTACAGAGCTTCGCCTCCAATGAACTCAGCTTGAAAAAGACACAATCTTTGTTCTGGACGAGTATTGGGAGTCGTAGCAAAACTTGGTGTGGAAAAATGAGTAGATCAGGGCAGGGGTTAAGGGGGAGGGGTGCACAATCTGGTCTCAGATTCCCGGGGGGTTGAATCCTAGTCCATCTGATGATGATTGGGCAAGTGATTTAAAATGACCATTGCTGGGGTAAAAGTTTTCTTTCCCCCAAGTAGGGGTAATAACACCACCTACCCCAGAGTGCTGTTGAGTCCAGCTACAGTTCACTAAAAAACTGAGTACTGTACCTCAACACATTTTAGCTATTATTGTTATTAGCTTTTTTTTTAAAGCTCTTATTGGGATGGTAATGGGAAGGTTCTCCATCTTTAGTGCTTTGTGGCTCCTTGTAATGAGTCAGTTTCTGGCCCCTAAAAAGAAAGTCCCAGTGGTCCTTAATTTAAGGGCTGATTTCTCTGCTAATGAGAGTAGGTAGAAAAAGGGCAGGTGTGAAGGGTCAGCTCCATCAGAGAGGGCTGAAAACAATGCTATTTGATCCTCTGAGAAGATCAAAGTGAGTTTAAGTGCTTAAGAAACATGGGAGCTCTGTGAAAGGAGGTGTTAGTAACAAAAATAAAATTAATGTTACCAAGTACGTTAACATGCATTGTCTCACTTTATTCTCAGTTATATATGATTATATATTCTATAGATTCTATGTAGTAAGCCATTAACTCTCTTGAATAAACAAATGAATAGTTGGATAGGCATTATTGTCCTATTTGAATGAGGAAATGGAAACATATTCTTTGCTAGGTAACAGACTTCCCTGAAGTTTAGTAGCTGAAAGCAACAATGACTCCTTGAAAAAAATTTTTTTTTTGTTGATTTACAATGTTGTGTTAATTTCTGGTATACAGCAAGGTGATTCAGTTATGCATACATGTATATATATGTATGTATTTTCCATTATGGTTTATCACAGGATATTGAATACAGTTCCCGGTGCTATACAGTAGGATCTTGTTTATCGATCCTATACATACTAGTTGGCATCTACTAACCTCAAACTCCCATTCCATTCCTCCCCCCCTCCCCCTGCACTTCACAACCACAAATCTATTCTCTACAACTGTGAGTCTATTTCTATTTCACAAGGAAGTTTATTTGTAACAACTTCTTCATGATTTTGTAGTTTGGCAGGGTGGCTCCTCTGCAGGTTTTGCCCAGGTTCGAGATGCTGGAGGGTCCATTGGATTCGAGGGTCCAAGAGAGCCTTAATGGTGTATTTTGCAGTTGATGTTAGCTATGGGCTATGACGCCTTGCTTCTCCCCCACGTGGCTTCCCCTCCTCCATAGACTAGATTAGCTTCCTCACTTGGAGGTCTCAGGGAAGCAGTCCAAGATGGTGAAGACAGAAGCTGTAAGGCTGTTTCTTCTACTACATTTCATTTGTCACAGCAAGTCTCAAGGCCAGCAAAGATCCTAAGGTTGGAGAAACTGCCTCTGTTGATGAGAAAAGCTGTAAAGTACGCGTGCTGCTGCTGCTGCTAACTCGCTTCAGTCATGTCCGACTCTGTGCGACCCCATAGACGGCAGCCCACCAGGCTCTCCCATCCCTGGGATTCTCCAGTCAAGAACACTGGAGTGGGTTGCCATTTCCTTCTCCAATGCATGAAAGTGAAAAGTGAAAATGAAGTCACTCAGTCATGTCCGACTCTTCACAACCCCGTGGACTGCAGCCCACCAGGCTCCTCCGTCCATGGAATTTTCCAGGCAAGAGTACTGGAGTGGGGTGCGTAGTTATATTTATTAGGAGATGAGCAAATTTAATCCTTCACTAGCACTTGGTCAAGGTCCCAGAGTTCATACGAGTCAGGGCCATAACTTGAACAAGGCTTCTGTGACTCCAGGGCTTGTGGCCTTTCTCCTACAGCATGACCACATTTGTGGTATGAGTAAACATAGACATCTTAGACATCCTAGGACATTGGGCACCTGAAGTGTCTGAAAAATGTCATAATCCTGAAACACTGTAGTTTGGACATAACATAATTCTTTATTTGTAAACTGTACAAAAATAAAATATTTTTAAGTAGTATAATTCAGAGTAGGCTCTTTAAAATGAGAACAGAAAAAAGAAAATGAGAACAGAATGGCTGGCCCTTCCAGGAGAACTAATGTACCTTTGTGGCTTAAATTAAACATTCACTCTCTGTTATTCATAGAAATACAGATCTAGGAAAATAAACTCTTTAAAAAATGATGAAGTTTGAGGAAAGGCCACGTGGTTCCTAAGCATTCAGCTGAATCTTGAGAAGACGAAACAAGGGAGATTGAAGACAAAAAGATCAAATTTCAAGCCAGCAGAGGCTCCTTTAAAATCTTAGAACAGAGCAGTCTGTTGAATAGAAGCCCTGTAGGAGAATCTGCCTAAGTAGAGTCCCAAACCGTAGTGATCTGTTATGAGCAGTAGAAGAAAGTGATTCACAAAATGATTTGTTGTTACATTTTTTTTTTTGATGCTTGTGATGGTGCAAACTTTAGAACTTTACTGTGACCCCCAAACGTACTTAATGGCACTCAAAATGGTTTCTTGGAGGAGAAAAGAGTAACTTATAAATCCTTGGTCTCCTATTCCTGTCTGTTAAGGAGAAGATTGGTGCTCAGCTGCCTGCCTCTGCAGTGCTGACAGAGGCAGTGGACAGAGCCTCGGGAAAGAACAAAGTGCCAGGAGGTGTGTGACTCTGAAGGGCCCTAGGCCACCAGCGAGGAAGGATCCTGGATGGGACGCAACCGAGAGGCTGTGAGGGAGGAGAGGGGCAGCAGGGCACAGGACACCTTTGGGGAGAAGGAGGTGTGGATCGTCTGGGAAGATTTTTAGGAAGTTCAATCTTGTTCTCTAGTGGGGAGCGAAATTCTCCTTTTGTGCTTAAGGACACCTTCCCTAAATTCTTTGATCCTGGAGACTCTTGGGGTCCAACTTGTGTTTATTTTGAACATAACCCCACACAGAGAAGCAGGAATTGGAAGACCTAGTTTCATTTGGGTTATGCTCTGTGCCCATCTGTGCTCATTTGCTCAGTCATGTCCGACTCTTTGCGACTCCATGGACTGTAGCCCACTGGGCTCCTTTGTTCATGGGTTTTTCCAAACAAGAATGCTGAAATGGGTTGCTGTTTCCTTCTTCAGGGGATCTTCCCAACCCAGAGATCTAACCCTTGTCTCTTGCATCTCCTGCATTGGCAGGTGGGTTCTTTACCACTGTGCCACCTGGAAAGCGCTTGGGTTATGCTAGCTTTCTCTTAGTCATATTTTCCAGGCATTTTCACCTTTCCAATCATTTTTTTTTTCCAGATGATGGGGAGTTTACCAATCCTATAGGTTTTTTTTTTTTTCTTCCCTATTTTTGTTGTTGGAATGTTTTGCTACTGGGGAGTTCTGGTCTCTGTATACAAGGCTCTTGATGAAAAGTGCTGCCTGGCCAATAGTGAGAGTTCAAGATATTGCTGACCCAGCACAGCAGGCTTGTTCAGGGCCCAGCACAGGCTGTTGTGGACTGCACATCTGAGCACTGGCCTAGTTTCTCTAGCCCAATATTGCAAGTAATTTAGCAATCATGTTACTGCCCCAGAGTCACCCTGAAATTGGAGCCAGCAGGCATTAAAGTCATGGTCATTTGTATTCCTAGGTGTTTCTAGACAAGCTTTGTTACTCATGAGAGTCAGCTGTCATCTTGTTTCATTTCCCACTTTCTGCTCTTTCATGTTCTTTTCGTGGCTGTGGAAAGGGCATCTAAGTAGAGGGATATCTGGATTAAGATGAAAGAACAAGAGGCTTCCCTGGAGTAGTGTCAAAGCCATAATGATGATAATGAGAGCACATACATATATAGGTTCATTGACTTTTTTTTCTTTTAAATTAATTTGTTTATTTTGTGTGCTTAGTCACTCAGTCGTGTCCGACTCTTTGTGACCGTGTGAACGGTAGCCCACCAGGCTCCTCTGTCCATGGGGTTCTCCAGGCAAGAATACTGGAGTGGGTTGCCATGCCCTCCTTCAGGGGATCTTCCTAACCGAGGGATCGAACCCAGGTCTCCCACATTGTGGGCGGATTCTTTACTGTCTGAGCCACCAGGGAAGCCCAAAAATACAGACCATGGAATTCTCCAGGCCAGCATACTAGAGTGGGTAGCCTTTCCCTTCTCCAGGGATCTTGCCAACCCAGGGATTGAACCCAGGTTTCTTGCATTGCAGGCGGATTCTTTACCACCTGAGCTATCAGGGAAACCCTTATTTATTTTAACTGGAGGCTAATTACTTTACAATATTGTGATGGTTTTTGCCATACATTGACATGAATCAGCCATGGGTGTACATGTGTCCCCCCATCCTGAACCCCCCTCCCAACTCCCTCCCCACCCATCCCTCTGGGTTGTCTCAGAGCCCTGTGTTCTGCTTCATACATTGGACTGGCACTGGTCATCTATTTTACATATGGTAATATACATGTTTCAATGCTATTCTCTCAAATCATCCCACCCTCACCTTCTCCCACAGAGTCCAAAAGTCTGTTCTTTACATCTGTGTCCCTTTTGCTGTCTTGCATATAGGGTTGTTGTTACTGTCTTTCTAAATTCCATCTATATACATAAATACCCTGTATTGGTGTGTCTCTTTCTGACTTACTTCACTCTGTATAACAGGCTCCAGTTTCATCCACCTCATTAGTACTGACTCAAATGCATTCTTTTTTTTATAGCTGAGTAATATTCCATTGTGTATATGTACCACAACTTCCTTATCCATTTGTCTGATGATGGACATCTAGGTTGCTTCCATGTCCTGGCTATTGTAAACAGCTCTGCAGTGAACATTGGGGTACATGTTTCTCTTTCAATTCTAGTTTCCTCAGTGTGTATGCCCAGCAGTGGGATTGCTGGCTCATATAGCAGTTCTATTTCCAGTTTTTTGAGGAATGTCCACACTGTTCTCCTTAGTGGCTGTACTAGTTTGCATTCCCACCAACAGTGTAAGAGGGTTCCCTTTTCTCCGCACCCTCTCCAGCATTTATTGTTTGTAGACTTTTTGATGGCATCCATTCTGATTGGCATGAGATGATATCTCATTGTGGTTTTGATTCAGATTTCTCTAATAATGAGTGATGTTGAGCATCTTTTCATGTGTTTATTAGCCACCTGTATGTCTTCTTTGGAGAAGTGTCTGTTTAGTTCTTTGGCCCACTGTTTTATTAGGTTGTTTATTTTTCTGGTATTGAGCTGCATGAGCTGCTTGTATATTTTGGAGATTAATTCTTATATACTATATATATTTTAAGACTACTTGGCAAATAATATAAGTTTTAGTGCATATTGTTGCCAAATCATTCTAATTTTCAAGTCATCTTTTTTAGATTTTTTCCAGTTTTACGGAAAATATATTTTTTCCAGTTTTATGGAGATATAACTGACATATAAGTTTAAGATACACAACTGACATATATAACCTCATATAAGATATACAGTGTGTTGATTTGACACACTTATAAGCTGTGAAATAACTACCATAGCATTAGTTAATACCTCCATCACATCACTTAGCAACTTTTTTTGTGGTAAGAACATTTAAGATCTATTCTTTCAGCAATTTTCAAGTAAATCATACAGCGGTGTTAATAATCACCGTGGTGACACACAGAACCTTTTTATCTTATAGCTAGACATTTGTATTCTTTGACCAATGTCTACTCCTTTACCACAGTTCTTATCTGTTTCTATGAATTTAACTTGTTTGATTCCAAATATAAGTGATATTACAATATTTGTCTTTCTCTGAATGACTTATTTTACTTAGTGTAATGACTTCAAGGTTCATACATGTTGTCACCATTGGCAGGATGTCCTTTCTCATGGCTGAACATATCCCATTGTGTACGTATGTGTGTGTGTATATATATATATATATGTATATATATATATATAATACATACTACATCTTTATCCATTCATCTTTTGACTACCACTTAGGTTGTTTTGATATTGTGGCTACTGTGAATAATACTGCAATGACTATGGGAGTGCAGATATCTCTTCCAGATGCTATTTTATTTTTTTGGATATATACCAAGAAGCAGGATTGCTGGATCATGTGATTGTTCTATTTTTAATTTTTTCTTTCTTTTTTTTTTTAATTATTTACGGCTGTGCTGCATCTTTGCTTTCTCTAGTTGCTGCCCATGGGGGCTACTCTTTATTGCTGTGGGCAGGCTTCTCATTGCCGTAGCTTCTTTTGCTGCAGAGCGCAGGCTCTAAGGGTGTGTGGGCTTCTGTAGTTGTGGCACATGAGCCTAGTTGCCCTGTGGTATATGGAATCTTCCTGTGCCAGGGATTGAACCTGTGTCCCCTGCATTGGCAGGCAGATTCTTAACCACCAGGAAAGTCCCAATAATTTTTTTTTTCCTTTGAGAGTAAAGACCATTTTTCTTTATTCAATCAGTGAAAATTTACTGACCATGCACTGTGCATGCATTTTAGAGAAGGAGCATACAAAGATGAGTAAGACGATGTCTCTGTTCCCAAGGAACTTACAGTTTATGGGAGGGACAGGGCAATTACAAAACAGGATAACAGAGATGCACCAAAAAAGAGAAGAAGGGTATAAAACCCAAACTGAGAGGTAAGAAAAGTTGCCTGGAAATTAGAAAGTTCAAGCTGTGTTTGGAGGGAGAGAAAACATTACATTTATTTTATTTGAAGATCATAAAAAGAACTTCAGATCCAGAGTTCTCTAGGTACAACTGCTTGTCATAGAGCTGTAGTCAGGCATTAGAAACTGGAAGGTTCAGACCAAATGCATCATTTCTGAGCCTGGATGTTTGGTGAAACCAAGACATTCTTTGTTTATTTTTAAAAATTTCTTAAAAAATTTTTTGGAGTATAGTTGATTTACAATGCTGTGTTAGTTTCAGGTGTAGAGCAAAGTGAATAAAGTTATCTGTATACATGTAGATTCTATTTCCGTACAGATCATTACAGAGTACTGAGTAGAGGTCCCTGTGCTATATAGTGGGTGCTATTTATTTATCTACTTTATATATAGTGGTATGTGTATGTCAGTTCCAATCTCCCAATTTTTGCTCCCCTTCCCTTTCCACCTCCATAACCATAAGTTTGTTTTCTACATCTGTGACTCTGTTTTATAGTAAGTTCATTTGTACCATTTTTTTTTATTCCACATATAAATGATATTGGGCTTTCCAGGTGGTGCTAGTGGTAAAGAACCTGCCTGCCAATGCAGGAGACATAAGAGATGTGGGTTCGATCCCTCAGTTGGGAAGATCCCCTGAAGGAAGTCATGGCAACCCACTCCAGTATTCTTGCCTGGAGAATCCCTAGGACAGAGGAGCCTGGCAGGCTACAGTCCATAGGTCACAAAAAGTCGGACACAACTGAGTGACTAACACTTTCACTATTATAGGGACAGGTTGGACTGGAGCTGGATGCCTGCTGGATTACTTAAGTCCTGTGCCTTTTAGGACTCTAGATACCAAGGCATAGAGGGCATCCTGTCTCAAATGTGTAAATTCATGGAGGGCCTTAATGAATTTCTACTGGAGGCTACTGGGGTCAAGAAGAGTTTCATTAGAAGTATACCATCTGGATGAGTCGATATGGAAAAACTTCTGGGCTGCCCATGCCTTTTCTTCCTCCATATAGGTGGGTAGAGGAAGAGACTGGGGCAGGGATAAGAGCTCCCTGTCCTGGGGCTTCTTTAGAGGTAGCCTGCTTAGCAGCTTGGTCTGCAAATTGGTTTCCCTGTGTAATGTCAGATGAGCCTCACTGATGGCTTTTGCAATGAACTATGGCTACCTCTGGGGGCTTCACAGGTGGCGCTAGTGGTAAAGAACCCACATGCCAATGCAGGAGACATGAGTTTGATCTCTGGTTTGGGAAGATCTCCTGGAGAAGGGCAGGGCAACCCACTCCAGTATTCCTGCCTGGAGAAGCCCATGGACAGAGCTGCCTGGTGGGCTACAGTCCATAGGGTCGCAAAGAGTCGGATATGACTAAAGCGACTTAGCACGCATGCACACACACACGGCTACCTCTGTAGGCAGGTGGACAGCCTGGGTTAGCTGATTAATGAGGGCTGTATTTAATGGGGCTGTTTTTGGAGATTAGGTGTCCTCTTTCTTTGCAGATGGCTACACAGGCATGTAGGATCAAGAAAGCATATTTAGAATCAGTGTAAATTGTGAGCCTTTTTGATTTGGCCAATTCTAATGCTCAGGTGAGTGCAGTGACTTTGGCAAGTTATGGGGATGAGCAGTGAGGCAGAGCCCAGGCCTCAGTGATCTCATGGAGGGACATGAGGGCGAATCTACCCAGCCTTGTGTTTTCCCTCTGCTGTATTACTGTTTCCATCGGTGAACCAAACCTGGTCAGCATCAGCCAAAAGTTGATCTGAGAGGTCCAGGTGGGCATTTAAGAGAATTGTCAGGACCTTGGAACAAAAATGGGTAGGACCTTTTCCCCCTGATATGGGCAAGATTGCTAGATTTAAGAGTCCTACAAACATCCAAGATATCTGTAGGTTTTACAAACAAACAAACAAAAAAACCCAGGGGGTTGGGATTTGATATCTGAGGATCTTATTGTCTGAAAGCCAGGCTGAAGCCTGGTTATTAAGTAAATGTGTTACATGCTGGGCAGTGAGAATCCAAATGAGTGCTCCCAGGGTGAATTAAAGGGCCTCTTCTGTTAGGAGGGATAGTACTCCCTGTGCCCTAAGACAGGGGGCCAGCCCTTCACAGTGGGACCCAACTGTTTGGAGAGATAGGCTACTGGCTTTGGAGTTTCTCTTAGTCTTTGGGTGAGGACCCCTAAAGCAACACCCCCTTTTTCATGGGTGGAAAGTTGGAATGGCTTGGAAAGGTTGGGTAATCCTAAAGTTGGAGCTCTGGTAAAGAGATTTTTTTTTGCCAAATCGCTGGCAAAGAGATTTTAAAGCTGGAGCTCTGGCAAAGAGGAGGTTTCTATGGCCTCCTGTTGGGATGGCCCCCCTGCAAGGGGTATTTAATAATCTCTGCCTTTTAGGGCTTCATTTATGGGCTGCGCAATGAAACTGTAGTTGGGTATCTGAATACAATACCTGGTTAGGCCCAGGAATGCTTGCAGCTGCTTACAGGTGGTGGGAGTCTGTAGGTTAGATATAGATAGCTTTTATACAGTCTTCTGAAATGCTGTGCCTGTCAGTATACCAGTCAGTATTGTTCTGAGATAGGAAACTTACTGTTGTACTAACTGAACCTTAGATTCAGACACCTTATAACCCCACTCGGCCAGGAAATTAAGGACCTGACTGGCATGAATGGCCTAGGGTTGAGAGAGGAAACAAATCAAGAGTTCATCTACATACTGTATGAAAGCTCCCCTCTCAGGTGTTAAATCTTGTAAATCTCAGGCTGGAAGTCACTCAGTTGTGTCCAACTCTTTGCAACCCCATGACCTGTCGCCTGCCAGGCTCCTCTGTCCATGGAATTTTCCAGGCAAGAATACTGGAGTGGGTTGCCATTTCCTTCTCCAGGGCATCTTCCCAGACCTAGGGATCAAACCTAGGTCTCCTTGCAAACCTAAAGAATTGCAAGCAGATTCTTTACCATCTGATCCATCAGGGAAGCCCTAATCTCAGGCTAGCACCTGTCTAAAGAGGTGGAAACTATTCCTAAAGCTCTGCAGCAGAACAGTCCAGGTCAGTTGTTGAGGGGCTTGTAATGGAGATTCTCATTTGAATGCAAACAATTATTGTGATTCTGGGGCCAATGGGATGCAGGAGAAAGCATCTTTCAAATCTAGGGCTGAGAACCAGCTACTATCTGGGGGTAGCTTTCCCAAAAGTATACAAGGTTTGGAGACTCTTGGGTGTAGGGGAATTATTGCCTCCTTAATGATTCATAAATCATTAAGGAGGCAATAATGGACCAGGTGGTAAGTGCCATCCTTTTTCTTGACTGCTAGTATTGGGGTACTGCAAAGTGAATTTGTGGGGATACGGAGTCCATGAGACATCATGGATTTGTATATGGTGGGTTGAAGTCCCATGTGGGCTTTGGACCTAAGGAGATATTATGTCTTTTGGGGAAATTTATGTGGGTCCTTAGAGCTGTCGTGAACAGTGTTTCATTTTTAGCTTTTCTTTGGACACCCAGGTCCCAGGCCAGTGGGTTGACTTGTAGCCGGTCTGGCCCAGAGGAATTATTGATATCTTCGTTAGTTAGAGTTCCTAAAGTTTCCCAGAGTTTGCACCCTGGATGGGGTCTGTGTGACCCTCCTAGGAAGAGAGAAAGAATGGCATTCCACTTTTGTAGTACGTCCCTCACCAGGAGTCGTCTAGGACAGTCAGGCATTTGTAAAAAATTATGGGAGAATCCACACCCCTCCTAGACACAGAAGAGGGGTATAGTAGAAGGCCTGTTGAATGGCTTGCCTGTGGGTCCCATGATGGTCTATGAAGAGAGGGGTCCAGAAAGGAAGTCAAGGCAAATAGGTGGCCCCACAGTTGAGTAAGAAAATGGTTGACTTACCTGCCACATCCATTTGTGTTCTTGACTCCACTCCAGTGATGTGGATCTGTTGTATTGGGGTCAACTGGAGGGGCCCTCCTCAGTCTTGGGCAATCATCTGGGTAGCAGCCTCTTGTCCTTGGTTTCTTTGGATCAAGGGGCAAAGGGCTACCCAGTTTCCCAACTGTTGGCATTTATAACAAGCAGTCTTAGGTTTATCCCAATTGGTGCACTTCTGTGCCTAATGGCCCATCTGGCAACAAATGTGACATTTGCCTTTTTTTGAGCTGTAAATTCAGGGTACTCTTGGGGGCAGCTTGACCCTGTAGGGCAGCCATCATTTGGGCTTGCCTTGATTCCTTCCTTCTTTCCTTCTCCCAGGCCTTGGGCTCAGTCTCTTGGTCACAGTTATAGAAGACAGAGGCTTTCTTCACTAATGCATCTAAGGTGACATTTAGGTCTTCAATTAGGTTTTATAATTTGTATCTAATATCAGGTGCTGAGTTAACTTGTCCCTCTTACAAATCCAGATCTAGATTGGTATATTTAATGAATGCTTCCCTCAGCCTGTTAAGGAAGGCTGTTGAGTTTTCCCTGGGCTCCTGGCTGATTGCTGTTACGTGGGAGTAGTTTATGACTTTATACTGGGCTGCCTTAAGGCCTGCTTTGATACAGATGATAAAATTGTTTTTTTTCCCATTGATGTTCTTTCTGATTGTAGTCCCATTCTGGATCAATGCTGAGGCCTGCTGTTTCCCCAGTGGGGTATTTAGTATCAGAAAGGTGGAGTCCATCAGCAAACTTGTTTGCCTCTCAACTCGTTCTATCGGAGAAGGCACTGGCAGCCCACTCCAGTACTCTTGCCTGGAAAATCCCATAGATGGAGAAGTCTGGCGGGCTGCAGTCCATGGGGTTGCTAAGAGTCAGACACGACTGAGCGACTTCACTTTCATGCATTGGAGAAGGAAATGGCAACCCACTCCAGTGTTCTTGCCTGGAGAATCCCAGGGACGGGGGAGCCTGGTGGGCTGCTGTCTATGGGGTCGCACGGAGTTGGACAGGACTGAAGCGATTTAGCAGCAGTAGCAGCAACAACTCGTTCTATATCGGTATCAGAGAGAGTCTAGTTTAGGATTATGGTAATATCTTTCCAGGTCATTTCATAAGCCATAGTAATATGTTCGAATCCCTCGATATATTTAGTGGGATTGTCTGACAAGCTACCCAATTTTGCCTTGATCTGTTTTAGTTCTACCAACGAGAAAGGCTTATGGACTAGTTGTGGGCCAAATTTGCCTCCTGGTGCTTCCACCAAGGGATAGACTTTAGCTGATGGAGGTAACAGAGGTCCCTTGTAAGGTGGTGGGGCAGAACTAGATGTGATGTGGCTGGTGGAACTGAGGGATTCTCCTTAAGTAGCAGGGTTGCAAGGGTGGGAAGTTTATAAGTTGTAAGGAAATTCTGGCTATTCTGTAGGACAAAGGAAAGTTGTACATATGGGATATCAGACTATTTGCCCTGCCTTTTGCAAAATAGGTCTAACTGGAGAATAGTGCTATAATTAATGGTTCCATTTAGGGGCCAGGATTCCCAGACCCAAAGGTGATATTGGTAAAAAAGGTGATACAAAAGAAAATGAGTCTCTTCTTTTGTAGCATGGCATGGTCATGGATGTTTAGCTGAAGGAGTTGTCTCTTGTTCTCAGCTAACTTTCTGCTGAACAGAGAAATGAGTGAAATATGTTAAGGGGGTTTCTTTGTTTGTTTGTTCAGTCTCTAAGTTGTGTTCAACTCTTTGCAACCCTATGGACTGCAGTATGCCAGGCTTCCCTGTCCTTCACTATTTCCCAGAGTTTGCTCAAACTCATGTCCATTGATTTGGTGATGCTATCTAACCCTCTCATCCTCTGCCATCCCCTTCTCATTTTGCCTTCAATTTTTCCCATCATCAGGGTCTTTTCCAGAGAGTCAGCTCTTTGCCTCAGGTGGTCAAAGTATTGGAGCTTCAGCTTCAGCATCAGTCCTTCCAGTGAATATTCAGACTTGATTTCCCTTAGGACTGACTGGTTTGATCTTCTTTCAGTCCAAGGGACCCTCAAGAGTCTTCTCCAGCAGAAGTATAAATTTCCATTACAAAATAAATGAGTCACGGGGCTGAAATGTACAGCAAGGAGAATATAGTCAATAGTAATGTAATATCTCTGTGTGGTGACAGGTGGTAACTAGACTTATTGTGGTGATCATTTTGTAATGTATAGAAATCTCAGATCATTATGCTGTTCATCAGGCACTAATTAAAATTTTTCTTTTTTAATTCCAAACAGCCAGAATGAAAACTTAAAGAATTTGGCTGCAGCTATTTAACCTAAGGGGTAAAACATGTTTTAGTTGTAGAGAATATCTGCCAGCTGGTATTTTTTTCTTCTCAGAAAGAAATACGAGGAAAGAGACAAGAAATTGCAGCTTGAGGGAATGAAGCTAGGAATGAAAAAAAGATCCCTGACAGTATGGTGATGTTCCTTGGACACTGGAATTGATTACCAAGTATTTGATCAGACTGACGTTTTGCCTAAAGGTGATCTTATCGATAAACCACCTGAGAGCTGAGAGTTTTGACAAGATATTTTCCACAACTCCTTGAAATGTGTGTTTGACAAAGATCAAAATCACTGGGGTGCTTCAACTGGGGTTTTGCATTTTTAACAAGCTTTCTTTATTAGTCATTATCTAGTCAGAGAAAAAGCAATGTCTTCCATCTAATGAAAGGGATCAGTTATTATCAGCTTATCTGTTGGGAGGTTACAGAACACCCTAAAACTAGTGGCTTAAAGGAACAACTGTTCATTATTGCTCCTCAGTCTAGTGGACAACTGGGTTGCTCATCTGATCCTGGCTGGTCTCAATCGTGTGTCTGTGGTAGATGTACAGTGAGGTGCCTCTGGTCCTGACACCTGATGGATGTTGGCTGGGACACTTTGTTCTCCTCTGTGAGGTCTCATTCTTCAGCAGACCAGCTCAGGCTAATTCATGCAGAAGCTTAGTGGGATTCCAGAAGAAAGCATGCAAGGTTTTTAGGTCTAAAATCAGAACTGGCAGTGGGCTTGTGGTATATGGTCTTTATTATGTTGAGGTATATTCCCACTATGCCCACACTTTCCAAAGTGTTTTTATCATAAATGGGTGTTGGGTTTTGTCAAAAGCTTTTTCTGCATCTATTTAGATGATCATATGGTTTTTATTTTTTGGTTTGTTAATGTAGTGTTGGTCTTGATTCCTTTCATCCTTGGGATAAATCCCACTTGATCACAGGTTGTTGGGTTGAAATAAATATATGCAATACAAAAAAAATCAGAACTGGAATATTGCTTTTGCTACTATTTATTGGCCAGAGGAAGTCATAGGTCCAACCTAGATCGAAGAGGTGGAGAAAGACATTACTTGTTGATGGGAGGAGATTTATAGTCGTACTGCAAAGGGTAATAGGTTGTCAGAAGGGATTAATTTGGACCATTTTGCATACTGTCTATCATAAAAATAATGGTGTTGGGAGAACTGGAGGAGTTAAAGTAACAAGGAATGTGCTAAGGAATAGCACCTTTTTAATATGATTTTAGGGGAGCAGGAAATGGCACCCACCCCAGTACTTTTGCCTGGAAAATCCCATGGACGGAGGAGCCTGGTAGGCTACAGTCCATGGGGTTGCTAAGAGTCGGACACGACTGAGCGACTTCACTTTCACTTTTCACTTTCATGCATCGGAGAAGGAAATGGCAACCCACTCCAGTGTTCTTGCCTGGAGAATCCCAGGGACAGAGGAGTCTGGTGGGCTGCCGTCTATGGGGTCGCACAGAGTCGGACACGACTGAAGCGACGTAGCAGCAATATGATTTTAATGGAACTGCTCCTTTGTAGGGGGTGGAGTCTTCTCCATCTCTTGAGTCTGGGTGGGCCTTACAGCTTGCTTTGGCTGTCAAATGACAGCGAAAACAATACTGTGTCAACAAGCAGTGCTGGGGTCTTGGAGGGAGGTGTGCCCTGCTGCTGCTTGAATTACTTATGATATACCGCCTCTGCTAGGACCAGAGTGACTTCTCCTTTCCAGATGCCAATGATTCACATTGACTGAACCTAACAAAAAGCCCCTGAGAAGAGAATCTGGAAAACCTAGCATGCTTCCAGGCCTGGCAGGGTAGAGTAGGAGATTGAAAGGGGAGTGTGTGGCTGTGAGCAGACTGGAAAACAACCGTACAATTCCACAGTTTCCTGTGGAATTCTTATCACGTTACAGGTGTGAGATCTATTGCTCTAACATGCTGTGATTCTAGGGGAGTAGTTTGTCATCCCAAAGACAAACACTGGCTGAGTCACCTGTGGCTTGGTGATTCCTGGGGAATTACTCTTGCTGTTTTTGACCTGTAACTAGCCTGGAACTAGGGGTGTCCACAAGATAACTGTGGTGAATGGTCAAGAAAGTCAGATTTTGGTCTCATTCATCATTATCTCAAAGGAGATTATCTGTATGGAGAAGCAATGTGCATGCTCAGTTGCTAAGTCATGTCCGACTTTCTGTGACTTTATGGACTGTAGCCCATAAAGGAGTAGCCCACCATGCTCCTCTGTCCACAGGATTCTCCAGGCAAAAATACTGGAGTGGGTTGCCGTATGCTTCTCCAGGAGATCTTCCTGACCCAGGGACTGAACCTGAGTCTCCTGTGTCTCCTGCATTGGCAGGCAGATTCTTAACCACTGAACCACTTGGGAAGTCACATGGAGAAGCAATAGATAACAAAAATTTTGACGCTTGTCTTGTGATAAGTTGCATGGCCAGTGGTCTCAGCCATCAGCACAGAGGATTTGCATGATACTGTGAGTGAATAGGGTATAGAGAGGCAGGCAATCAGCATGAAGAAGTACAAGAATAGTAATCTAGTCAGTCTTGTAAGAAGTTACAATTCTGGATTCTCTAATTAGAAGAGAGAATTTACATATTACTAGAGAAATCTGGTAGCTTCCACTTAAGAGTCAGATAATGACTAATTACTGCAGCTGAGGGGACATCTGAAGGCTGGGGCAGGGGTCAGGAAGGCACAAGGCAGGGTGACAAATAGTACAAGGATGACACTGCTACTGGGGAGTTTATAAAAATTCCACACTGAACACTGCAGAAACTTGATTATGGATTCTGAAGACGTCTAAATATGTAATGGACTGATCTGGCACGAATGTGTTTTGAATATGCATTACTTTCCTGTAAGAACTATTTAACAGTGATTATTTATACCGAGGCTTAATCAATTAGTGTTTGAAATTGGCCTGCAAATGTGAAAGAAATAACTACTTAACCTTAGCTCTTTAAAACAGGTTAAAAATCATCTAGTCCTCCTCTCCTTGTGTCTATAACGAAACTGGGGCCCAGAAAGCTGATGTAGCTGGTCTGAGGATTAAAGACAGAATCAGGACTAGAACTCAAGCTGGGTGATTCCCAATCAGATGGGTTTCTATTCCCTTTATCATAATTTCTGCCTTTTATTTTGACAGAAGTGAGGCCTGTATCTAAATGAAGCTTGAAGAAAATGTTTTCTAGATTCATCAGAATCACCCATGGGTGCTTTTATAGATCTGCCTGGAGCCTAGCCCAGAACTTCAGAGGCAGAATTCTGTGTATTAAAAACAGCCACCACCACCTGCTTAGGCATTTTTGATGTCCTGTCTCCCTTTTATCTTGCCTAGTCCTGTGTAAGGATATGCTTTTAGGCATTGATTAGCAGGAGAGAGAACTATTTCCAGAGGTCTACATGCTTTCAGTTAGGTAAGGGTTTTGTAAAGCTCCCCTCCTTTTATAAATACTTATTTATTGATATTTGGCTGCACTGGGTTTTAGTTGCAGCACACAGGATCTTCAGTCTTCATTGTAGCACATGGGATCTTTTTAGCTGTGGCATGTGGGATCTCTGCTTTTAAATATACTATCTAGGTTGGTCATAACCTTCCTTCCAAGGAGTAAGCGTCTTTTAATTTCATGGCTGCAATCACCATCAGCAGCGATTTTGGAGCCCCCAAAATAAAGTCTGACACTGTTTCCACTGTTTCCCCATCTATTTCCCATGAAGTGGTGGGACCGGATGCCATGATCTTAGTTTTCTGAACGTTGAGCTTTAAGCCAACTTTTTCACTCTCCTCTTTCACTTTCATCAAGAGGCTCTTTAGTTCTTCTTCGCTTTCTTCCATAAGGGTGGTGTCATCTGCATATCTGAGGTGATTGATATTTCTCCCAGCAGTCTTGATTCCAGCTTGTGTTTCTTCCAGCCCAGCGTTTCTCATGATGTACTCTGCATATAAGTTAAATAAGCAGGGTGACAGTATACAGCCTTGACGTACTCCTTTTCCTATTACTTTGCCAACTAAGGTCCGTCTAGTCAAGGCTATGGTTTTTCCAGTGGTCATGTATGGATGTGAGAGTTGGACGGTGAAGAAAGCTGAGCGCTGAAGAATTGATGCTTTTGAACTGTGGTGTTGGAGAAGACTCTTGAGAGTCCCTTGGACTGCAAGAAGGTCCAGCCAGTCCATCCTAAAGGAGATCAGTCCTGGGTGTTCATTGGAAGGACTGATGTTGAAGCTGAAACTCCAATACTTTGGCCACCTCATGCGAAGAGTTGACTCACTGGAAAAGACCCTAGTGCTGGGAAGGATTGGGGGCAAGAGGAGAAGGGGACGACAGAGGATGAGATGGTTGGATGGCATCACCAACTTGATGGACATGGGTTTGGGTAAACTCCGGGAGTTGGTGATGGACAGGGAGGCCTGGTGTGCTGAGACTCATGGGGTCGCAAAGAGTCGGGCACGACTGAGCGACTGAACTGAATTGAACCGTGGGATCTAGTTCCCTGACCAGGAATCAAACCTGGGCCCCCGGCATTGGGAATGTGGCGTCTTAGCCACTGGACCACCAGGGAAATCCCTAAAGCCCTGTCTTTACTGAGCAACTTCCTTAGGGGCTCTCGAGCTGTAACCCCTCACTCATGAGAGATTTCCATGGACCCCCTCCTTTGTATAGAGAGTAATAACACTGAAGGTACAGCACTGGCTATTGACAAGTTGGTTCCTCCAAGTAAAATTGTAGGATGATGTTCAGTTCAGGCCGCCTCAAGTGTTGGTCACCAGGTTCTAGGTTGTCGCTGTGTTTGGCCAATGGTGAGTGTGAGTTATCAGGAAGAGAAGCCAATTCTAGGGATAAGTGAGTCTTTATTGCCTTTTGTGGTATCTGCAGCTCCTGAAACAGTACCTGACATATATTAGGTGCTAAGTAAATATTTGCTGACTGAATGAATGAAATGAAGCCCCTTATTGGGTGCCAGCAGTGAAGTAGCTGTACTTAATGTATCTTGAGTCACTAAGTATCCTGTTTCCAGAAGTGTGGTTGGATTCTGAGTGTAGTTGGGATTCATCCTGTAAAGCTCCACAGGGCCTAATGTATGATGATAAATCATAACCCTCCTAGGTGTTCAGAATCAATTTCACAGCTTATCTGTTACCATGAGCAGAATATGTGAGAAAGTACCCTTGTCTTTGTAATACATCAGCTCACAAAAATAAAAAAATGCCAAAGATCAAAAAAGGGAACACTGTTATAGTGCATGGTGCTTAATTAGCTACCCAGACAGTGATGGATTTCAGGGGATATTTACATTTGAATCATGACATCTAAAATGTCTCAAGTACAACCCATAGTTTATGGGCAGCATGGAGGCAGTTTTAAAAAATCATTTCTCATTACTTGTAGTTAGAAACAAAGTCTTTTTGTAGACATATTCTTTCTACAAAAGTAATAATAAAAAACTGAAGATAAAGTCCTGTCTAGATCAGTGATAGGCTTGGAGTCCTCACTGTGTCCCTGACAGACATCATTGATTGATCACAGTACTTTGCCCGGTACAGTTTCATTACTTATCAATCCAAGGCTCTAAGAAGCCATTGCTGATTGATCTGAGTTGACTGAAACTCATTGGCCACTGCTGATCTAGAGTTTGTCTTTGTTCTCTGAAAAGCTAACAGTAGTAGATAGTAAGAAGGTGTAGGGAAAAGCAAAGGAAATGCTATTAGTTTGGAAAGAATCATGGATTAGTCAGCTGACCCACGTCCTTGCTTCTGAACCGGATCATATTCAAAGCCATGGACAGAATAATAATTTCCTTGCTGGTGGTGTTTCACCAGTTGAGATTCTGGGGCCAGGTGCATCATGAGTGATATTGTAGGAACTTGTGCCTTGCTCAAGACATAATGGATCAGAACCTCTGGGTATGAATTCAAGGAGGCTGCATTGGAACTAGTACTCAGGTGCATCTTAGTCCCTCTAAAGTTGGCGATGATGCCCTATGGATATCTGGCGGTCTAGTCTCACCTCTGTGGTTTACTCGCCATGAGAATCTGGACCTATCCCTTACCACAGCCTCAATTTTCTTATGGAGAAATAGTAACATTGTGCCATCAACTCATAGGGCAGTCATGAAACTCACTTGAGATGGGACTTCTGAGAATGCTTTCAGGCAAAGTGAGTGCTGTAAACATGGAATATGTTGTTGTTTTCCTGTTAAACTTTGTGGGGGAATTGGAGTATGCTTTTGAAAGTTTGACTTTAGCAAGAGCCAGTGATCTACTAAAAACCAGAATGACACTGAAAAGTAAAACAACTCTGTTGAAGAGACCAGAGCAGTAGTTGTCAACCATGCTTATAAATTAGAAACATTAGGGAAGTTTTTTTATGTATACATATACATGGAGTTTCATGCTTTATTGAAGAACGGCTGACCTATTGGTCTTTCAATCCTTTCAAATTTTACTCAGGCTCACATTTGTTGCATGTGACCAGAAAACCTGAACTGATATCTCATTAGTCAGTTAACCTTCAAAGCTAGGGACTGTGACTGTCTCCTTCACCTCTGGATCCGGAGTGAGTCACACAGTTCCTGACACACAGTGAGATGAAAAACTGGCTTAACAATTTAAGGTAGAATTTTTTAGATTATTGCAAACCTTATGGGTGTCTAAGAGTTATAGCATGTACTACTAATGTCCAGGTGAATTCTTTGGGTAATTTTACGTGGGTAAAATTTACTTGGGTAATTCTATCTATATTTGGACAAAAAAATTTATATTTGAGGAAACAGTTTTGTTCTACAAGTCAGTGATAAAGTGGAAAAAATCACTGGTTTTGAAGGAGGAGTCTTAACTCTCTAGTAATATGCCTTAAGGAGAAGCCACACAAAGTCTCATCCAAGTGGTGAACACATCTGATCCTGTGTGGCTTCTGAGATCAAAAGAGACAAGAAGTCTTTGGGCTGGTGAGGTTGGGGTAAGAGTACACAGGGAATCTCTTCCGGTTTTGTAACTTTTCTGTAAATTAAAATTATTTCAAAATTAAAAAAAAAGGTTGACTTAAATTGAGAGCTACCCAAGTGCTGATCCTCACTGGGGCAGATTAAATCTTGATGTTTAGTCGCTTAGTTATGTCCAACTCTTTGTGACCCCATGGACTAACAGCACGTCAGGCTTCCCTGTCCTTCTCCATCTCCTGGAACTTGCTCAAACTCATGTTCACTGAGTCGGTGATGCCATCCAACCATCTCACTCTTGTTGCCCCCTTCTCCTCCTGCCTTCAATCTTTCCCAGCATCAGGGTTTTCCAGTCAGTCAGCTCTTCGCATCAGGTGGCCAAAGTATCAGAGCTTCAGAATCAGTCCTTCCAAAGAATATTCAGGTTGATTTCCTTTAGGATTGACTGGTTTGATCTCCTTGCAGTCCAAGGGATTCTCAAGCGTCTTCTCCAACCCCACAGTGTGAAAGCATCATTTAAATCTAGGTTTCCTCAAAGTGAAGAGATAATGCATGTAAGGTTCCTGGCATTTACGTGTGGTCACTCAGTGAATAATTGTAGTGGTTGTTTTTTAAGGCTGTGGGGATATAAAGGTGGGGAAGACTTAAATGAGTTTGTGGTAAATGAAGTTTTATGCTGATAAAGAATGAACGTAAAATGTCATTGGAATATGGCCACGTTCATTCATTTGTGTTGTCGATGAGAGATTTTGTGCTAAGGATGTAGAGTTAAGTAGTAGCAACAGAGACCATATGGCCTGCAAAGGCTAAAATATTTATTTTCTGGCTCTTACAGAAAAGGTTTGCTGACCTCTAGTCTAACAGTGTAGGTTGGATAAATGTGTGTGTGCTGCATATCCTCCCTTTGCCCCACAGGGTCAAATTTTCACCCTTTCCACCCTGTTCTGTACCCTAGAAGGCTGGTGTCTAGCCTAGGGTCTCTGGCAGTTGTTCTCAGTGTCTGGTCCTGGAATTGGCATTATGCCAGCATCACTAGTGATCTTGGGGCAGATTCTTGAACCCCACCTACCCTAGAATAATGGAATCAGGAAGTCTGGGGGAGGGGCCCAGGAATCTTTGTTTTAACAGTCCTTGGGTGATCCTGATGTATGATTATTGATTTTTTTTAATTGGAGGATAATTGCTTTACAATGTTGTTTCTGCTGTACAACAATGAGATTCAGCCATAATTATAAATAAATATGCTCCCTTCCTCTTGAGCCGCCCTCCCCGCTTCCATCCCACCCTACTAGGTCATCATAGAGTGCCAGATTGAGCTTCCTGTGTTATACAGCAGCTTCTGATGAGTGTTAATGTTGTAGAACCACTGGTCTATGAGTTTCTTTGTCCTTCAGCTTCCTGTCAATGTCTGCCAGTGAGGAGCATCAACAAAAGATGGGTAGAGAGAGGGAGGGAGGAAAAAGAGCAAGGCAAGATATTTGTTCACTGTCTCTTACCCAGTGGAATGATTTATGTGTGTGTTTGTGTGTGTATATATATATGTATGTAATTAAGCATATATGCATGTATTTATTTATTTATGTATTTTCCCATCTGGGATTTTTTTCAAAAGAAGTATAGTTAATATACAATATTGTGTTAGTGTCAGGTGTACAGAAATGATTGTTTTACATATACATACACACACATGTATATGTATATATAAAAATTTTTTTAATCAGATTATTGCCATTATAGATTATTATAACATATTAAAGTTCTCTGTGGTATACAGTAAGTCTTTGTTGCTTATCTATTTTATGTGTAATAGTTTGTATCTGTTAATGCCATACTCCCAATTTGTCCCTCCCTGACCTCCCTTTCCCCTTTGGTACTATAAGTTTGTTTTCTGTATCTGTGAGTCTGTTTCTGTTTTGTATACAGACTCATTTGTAAAATTTTTTGGATTTCACATGTAAATGACATATATAGCGTTTGTCTTTCTCTGACTTACTTTACTTAGTATGATAATCTCTAGGTCCATCCATGTTGCAGAAAAAGGCATTATTTGTTCTTTTTTATGGCTGAGTAGTATTCGTGTGTGTGTGTGTGTGTGTATCTCACATCGTCTTAAGCTAATCGTCTGATGATGGGCATTTGGTTGTTTTCTTGTCTTGGCTATTGTAAATAGTATTTCTTTTTGAATTAGAGTTTTAGTTTTTTCTCTGGAGTTATTTGATTCCTCAGCTGATAGTCACAGTTCCTGTAAGGCACCACTCTCTAGGCAACACTTTTTTGTGTTGGGTCCCACTGACCACAAATGTTCCCTCTTCTCATCCTTTTTTTTTTTTTTTTGAACTGGGAGTGGTTATGAGGGCCTCTATTGCCAGACTTGTGGTTCACACTAGCTTCTGTAGTTTGCCTCTTACCTTTCCATACCTTTGTAGATAGTCCCTTTATTAAACACTTCCAAGTATTCTAAAGTGAATACATTTCTTGTTGGAACCACGGCCCATACAACATATAAGATGTTTTAAGGTGTTATAAATAAAGGTGGAATGAATGATAGTAACCATTTGGGGAGTCCAGAGGTCAGAAAGTCTTTCCAGAAAGTTTTAGGGGCTAAAGTACTCACAAAGCTTCAGAGAAGGTGTGGCTTCTTGGTTGGTCTCTTAAAGATGGGTAATACGCAGCTAAATATAGGAAAACCTCCAAGAGTTGGATAGTATATATGACTTTTTAGGCAATGGTAAGTTGTTGAGTTTGATGAACATATAATGTTGGGTTGAGAGCCACTGTTGTAGGCAGTAAGGTGTCATTGAAACTTTTGAAGCTGGTAAGTGATGTGGAGATGGCTTAAGAGTAAACAATTCAGATTTGATGGTTAGGTAGACAGACTATGGACTTAGAGGGACCAAAGATAAAATCGAGGCCTGCCTTATACTAGTTGTGTGTCCATCAGTAAGTAATATCTCTGAGCCTTAGTTTTCTCTACAAAACAGAAATGGTGATACTTTGTTACAGATGTCATAAGCATTAAGTGAAGCGGTATATGTAGAGAATTAGTACTGTGGCTGGAATATTGTAAACGCTCAAGGAATCCTATCATTATTACAGTTACTCTTATTATCCTTTTCAACCTTAAGAACTTACAACATTTCCAAGAGCTGTGAATGTTAGAGAGGAATCTCAGTGGCCTGGGTTCTGACAGCTACAGGATGCATCATCATTGTGACTTAGTATCATCCTCCAACATGCTTCTCCTTTCTCTGATGGCTTCTGGAGAAGTTGCTGTGCGTGCTGTAAGCAAAAGCTACTTTCCCTACAGCTGTCTTTAAGGACACAGTGTCAAAAGGGTTCTCATTTAGGGTGATTGGTACCGTGATTCCTGGGTCAGAAAGATCCATTGTAGAAGGGATAAGCTAGGCACTCCAGTGTTCTTGGGCTTCTCTTGTGGCTCAGCTGGTAAAGAATCCGCCTGCAATGTGGGAGACCTCGGTTCAATCCCTGGGTTGAAAAGATCCCCTGGAGAAGGGAAAGGCTACCCACTCCAGTATTCTGGCCTGGAGAATTCCATGGACTGTATAGTCCATGGTGTCGCAAAGAGTTGGACATGACTGCGTGACTTTCACAGAAATAACTAGCACATTCTTAAATTTTAAAATTTTATTTAAGTATAGTTGATGTACAATATATGTTACAGGTGTGCAACACAGTTCAGTTCAGTTGCTCAGTCGTGTCCAACTCTTTGCGACCCCATGAGCTGCAGCACGCCAGGCCTCCCTGTCCAACACCAACTCCCTGAGTCCACCCAAACTCATGTCCACTGAGTCGGTGATGCCATCCAACCATCTTATCCTCTGTCGTCCCCTTCTCCTCCTGCCCTCAATCTTACCTAGCATCGGGTATTTTCAAATGAGTCAGCTCTTCGCATCAGGTGGCCAAAGTACTGGAGTTGCAGCTTCAACATCAGTCCTTCCAATGAACACCCAGGACTAATCTCCTTTAGGATGGACTGGTTGGATATCCTTGCAGTCCAAGGGACTCTCAAGAGTCTTCTCCAACACACCACAGTTCAAAAGCATCAATTCTTTGGCGTTCAGCTGTCTTTACAGTCCAACTCTCACATCCATACATGACCACTGGAAAAACCATAGCCTTGACTAAACGGAACTTTGTCAGCAAAGTAATGTCTCTGCTTTTTAATATGCTGTCTAGGTTCGTCATAATTTGCTTCCAAGGAGTAAGCATCTTTTAATTTCATGGCTGCAATCACCATCTGCAGTGATTCTGGAGCCCCAAAACACAAAGTCTGTCACTGTTTCCACTGTTTCCTCATCTATTCGCCATGAAGTGATGGGACCAGATGCCATGATCTTAGTTTTCTGAATGTTGAGCTTTAAGCCAACTTTTTCACTCTCCTCTTTCACTTTTATCAAGAGGCTCTTTAATTCTTCTTCACTTTCTGCCCTAACGGTGGTGTCATCTGCATATCTGAGGTTATTGATATTTCTCTCGGCAATCTTGATTCCAGCTTGTGCTTCCTCCAGCCCAGCGTTTCTCATGATGTACTCTGCATATAAGTTAAATAAGCAGGGTGACAGTATACAGCCTTGACATACTCCTTTTCCTATTTGGAACCAGTCTGTTGTTCCATGTCCAGTTCTAACTGTTGCTTCCTGACTTGCATATAGGTTTCTCAAGAGGCAGATCAGGTGGTCTGGTATTCCCATCTCTTTCAGAATTTTCCACAGTTTATTGTGATCCACACAGTCAAAGGCTTTAGCATTACTTTACTAGCGTGTGAGATGAATGCAGTTGTGCAGGAGTTTGAGCATTCTTTGGCATTTCCTTTCTTTGGGATTGGAATGAAAACTGACCTTTTCCTGTCCTGTAGCCACTGCTGAGTTTTCCAAATCTGCTGGCATATTGAGTGCAGCACTTTCACAGCATCAGCATCATCACTGTGTGCAACACAGTGAGTCACAATTTTTAAAGATTATACTCCATTTCTAGTTATTATGAAACATTGTGTATATTCCCTATGCTGTACAATATATTCTTGTAGCTTATTTTATACCTAATAGTTTATACCTCTTACTCTCCTAATCCTATATTGTCCCTTCCTCCTTCCCTCTCCCTATGGATAACACACTAGTTTGTTCTGTGAGTCTACTTATTTTTTGTTATATTCACTAGTTTATCATTTTTTTTTTAGATTTCATATATATGTGATAATCAGTATTTGTCTTTTTCTGTTGGATTTATTTGATTTCACGTAATACCCTCCAAGGCTAGCCATGTTGCTGCAAATGACAAAATTTCATTCTTCTTTTGTGGCTGAGTAGTATTCTATTGTGCATGTATATATCTTCATTTATATAACATTTCTTAATTATTTTGTCAAAGTATAGTTGATATGCAATGTCAATTTCTGCTGTACAGCAATGTGATTCAGCTATACATATATATATATATATCTTTTTAACTTTTTTTTTAATTATGGTTTAACATAGGATTTTTTTTTTAATTAAAAGGCTTTTTTTAACACCCAAAACATTTTGTATTGGAGTATAGCTGATTGACAATATTGTGGTAGTTTCAGGTGAGCAGCAAAGGGACACAGCCATATATATATATATGTATCCATTCTCCTCTAAACACCCCTCCCATTCAGGCTGGCACATAACATTAAGCAGAGTTCCAGGTGCTATGCAATAAGTCTTTGTTGGTTATCAACTCTAAATATAGTCATATATCGGGATAGTTAGGGACTTTGGGAAGGTCATGTACACAATGCTGTATGTATCATAAGATACGATAAAGTCCCTAACGATCCCTATATATAACTATACATATGCTAACCCCAACCTCCCACTACATCCCTCCCCCTTGGCAATCACAAGTCTAGTCTCTATACCTGAGTCTATTTCATAGACATGTTCATTTGTGTCATATTTCAGATTCTCTATATAAGTGATATCATATGGTACTTGTCTTTCTCTTTATGACTTACTTCACTTGGTTGATTATCTCTGTTTGAATCCATGTTGCTGCAAATGGCATTACTTTTTTTTTAATGGCTGTGTAGTTTTCTGTTGTGTACATATACACACTACATCTATGTTCATTCATCTGTTGATGGATGGTTAGGTTGCTTCTATGTCTTGGCTATTGCGAATTGTGCTGTATGAATATAGGGGTGCATGTGTCTTTTTGAATTAGTTTTGTCTGGATATATGCCCAGGAATAGAATTGCTGGATCATATGGCAACAGCTTAAGTTTTTTGAGGAACCTAACATACTGTTTTCCACAATGGCTGCACCAACTTCGATTCCAACCAACAGTGTAGAAGGGTTCCCTTTTATTGACACCCTTTCCAGCATGTGTTGTTTGTAGACTTTTTGATGATGGCCATTCTGACCAGGTGGCTCAGTGATAAAGAATCGGCCTGCCGATGCAGGAGATGTGGGTTTGATCCCTGGGTTGGGAAGATCCCCTGGAGAAGGGAATGGCAATCCACTCCAGTATTCTTCTCTGGAAAATCCCATGAATAGAGAAGTCTGATGAGCTGTAGTCCATAGGGTCCCAAAGAGTTAGACACAACTGAACACAGCACATGTCTTCTTTGGAGAAACATAGATTTAGACCTTCTGCCCTTCTTTTGGATTTTGTTGTTGTTGTTATTGAGTTATATAAGTTGTATATTTTGGAAATTAAGCCTTTGTTGGTCATATCATTTGCAGATATTTTCTCCCATTCCATAGATTGTCTTTTTGTTTTATGGTTTCCTTTGCTGTGCAAAAGCTTGTAAATTTGATTAGGTCCCCCCCTTTAAATTTATTTATTTTAAAATAATTCCTATTAGAGTATAATTGCTTTACAATGTTGTGTTAGTATCTGCTACACAGCAAAGTGAATCAGCTATATGTATACATATATCCCTTCTTTTTTAGATTTCCTTCCCATCATAGAGCATTGAGTAGAATTCCTTGTGCTATACAGTAGGTTCTCATTGTTGTTGTTCAGTCACTAAGTCATGTCCAACTCTTTGTGACCCCATGGACTGCAGCACACCAGGCTTCCCTGTCCTTCACCATCTCCTGAAGTTTGCTCAAACCCATGTCCATTGAGTCAATGATACCATCCAGCCATCTCATCCTCTGTCGTCCCCTTCTCCTCCTGCCCTCAATCTTTCCCAGCATCAGGGTCTTTTCCAATGAGTCAGTTCTTTGCATCAGGTGGCCAAAGTATTGGAGCTTCAGCTTCAGCATCAGTCCTTCTAATGAATGTTCAGAGTTGATTTCCTTCAGGATTGACTGGTTTGATATTGCTGTCCAAGGAATTCTCAAGGTCTTCTCCAGCACCACGTTCGAAAGCATCAATTCTTTGGCGCTCAGCCTTCTTTATGGTCCAACTTTCACACCTGTACACGACTGTTGGAAAACCGTAAATATCTTTGACTAGATGGACCTTTGTGGGCAAAAGGATGTCTCTGCTTTTTAATGCTGTCTAGGTTTGTCATGGCTTTTCTTCCAAGGAGCAAGCAAGTTTTTATTTCATGGCTGCAGTCACTGTCCACAGTGATTTTGGAGCCCAAGAAAATGACTTCTGTCACTGTTTCCTTCTTTTCCCCGTCTATTTGCTAGGAAGTGATGGGACTGGATGCCATGATCTTCTGTTTTGAATGTTGAGTTTGAAGTCAGCTTTTTCACTCTCCTCTTTTACCGTTATCAAGAGGCTCTTTAGTGTTTCACTTTCTGCCATTGGCGTGATAACATCTGCATGCCTGAGGTCATTGATATTTCTCCTGGCAATCCTGATTCCAGTTTGTGAGTCATCCAGCCCAGCATTTCACATGATGTACTCTGCATAGACGTTAAATAGGCAGGGTGACAATATACAGCCTTGACGTACTCCTTTCCCAATTTTGAACTAGTCTGTTGTTCTGTGTCTGGTTCTAACTGTTGCTTCTTGACCTACATACAGATTTCTTGGGAGGGGAATAAAGTAGTCTGGTATTCTCATCTCTTTCAGAATCTTCCACAGTTTGTTGTGATCCACACAGAGGCTTTAATGTAGTCAATGAAACAGAAGTAGATGTTTTTTCTGGAATTCTCTTGCTTTTTCTATAATCCAACTAATGTTGGCAATTTGATCTCTGGTTCCTCTGCCTTTCCTAAATCCAGCTTGTACATCTGGAAATCCTTGTTTCATGTATTGTTGAAACCTAACTTGAAGGATTTGGAACATTACCTTGCTAGCATGTGAAATGAGTACAACTGTGCAGTAGTTTGAACATTCTTTGGCATTGCCCTTCTTTGGGATTGGAATGAAAACAGACCTTTTCCAGTCCTGTGGCCATTGCTAAGTTTTCCAAATTTGCTGGCATATTGAGTACAGTACTTAAACAGCATCATCTTTTAGGATTTGAAATAGCTCAGCTGGAATTCTATCACCTCCCATAGCTTTGTTCTTAGTAATGCTTCCTAAGGTCAACTTGACTTCACACTCTAGGATGTCTGGCTCCAGGTAAGTGACCACACCATTGTGATTATCCAGGTCATTAGTTATCTATTTTATACATAGTAGTACATACATATTTTGAGGGACCTCCATACTGTTTTCCATAGTGGCTGTACTAATTTACTTTCCTATCAACAGTGTAGGAGGGTTCTCTCTTCTCTACATCCTCTCCAGGATTTATTATTTGTAAGTTTTTTTTAACTCATTATTAAAAAATTAATTTATTTATTTTAATTGGAGGATAACTACTTTACAATATTGTGGTGGTTTTTGCCATACATTGACATGAATCAACCATGGATGCACATGTTCCCACCATCCTGAACGCTCCCCCTCACCTCCCTCCCCACCCCATCCCTCTGGGTTGTCTGAGAGCACTGGCTTTGAGTGCTCTGCTTCATGCATCGAACTTGCACTGGTCATCTATTTTACATATGGTAATATACATATTTCAATGCTACTCTCTCAAATCATCCCACCCTCACCTTTTGCCACATAGTCCAAAATCTTCTCTTTAAGTCTGCATCTCTTTTGCTGCCTTACATATAGGATCATTGTTACCGTCTTTCTAAATTCCATATATATGCATAAATAATATACTGTATTGGTGCTTCTCTTTCTGAATTACTTCACTTTGTATAATAGGCTCCAGTTTCATTCACCTTATTAGAACTGACTCAAATGCAATCTTTTTTATATAGCTGAGTAATATTCCATTGTGTATATGTACCACACCTTTCTTATTCATTCGTCTGCCAATGGACATCTAGGTTGCTTCCATGTCCTAGCTAATGTAAACAATGCTGCAATGAACATTGGTAACACGTGCCTCTTTAAATTCTGGTTTCTTCAGTGTGTATGCCCAGTAGTGGGATTGCTAGGTCATATGGCAGTTCTATTTCCAGTTTTTTAAGGAATCTCCACACTGTTCTCCATAGTGGCTGTACTAGTTTGCATTCCCACCAACAGTGTAAGAGGATTCCCTTTTCTCTGCACCCTCTTCAGCATTTATTGTTTGAAGACTTTTTGATGGCATCCACTCTGACTGGTGTGAGATGATACCTCATTGTGGTTTTGATTTGGATTTCTCTGATAATGAATGATATTGAGTATCTTTTCATGTGTTTATTAGCCATCTGTATGTCTTCTTTGGAGAAATGTCTGTTTAGTTCTTTGGCTCGCTTTTTGATTGGGTTGTTTATTTTTCTGGTATTGAGCTCCATGAGCTGCTTGTATATTTTGGAGATTAATTCTTTGTCAGTTGTTTCATCTGCTATTATTTTCTCCCATTCTGAAGGCTGCCTTTTCACCTTGCTTATAGTTTCCTTCATTGTGAAAAAGCTTTTAAGTTTAATTGGGTTCCATTTGTTTACTTTTTGTTTTTATTTCCATTACTCTGGAAGGTGCGTCATGGAGGATCTTGATGCGACTTATGTCAGAGAGTGTTTTGCCTATGTTTTCCTCTAGGAGTTTTATAGTTTCTGGTCTTACTTTTAGATCTTTAATCCATTTTGAGTATATTTTTGTGTATGCTGTTAGAAAGTGTTCTAGTTTCATTCTTTTTACAGGTAGTTGACCAGTTTTCCCAGCACCACTTGTTAAAGAGATTATCTTTTCTCCATTGTATTGCCTCCTTTGTCAAAGACAAGGTATCCATAGATGTGTGGATTTATCTTTGGGCTTTCTATTTTCTTCCATTGATCTATATTTCTGCCTTTGTACCAGTATGATACTGTCTTGACTGTAGCTTTGTAGTATAGTCTGAAATCAGGAAGGTTGATTCCTCCAGTTCCATTCTTCTTTCTCAAGATTGCTTTGGCAATTTGAGGTTTTTTTGTTTGTTTGTTTCCATACAGATTGTGGAATTATTTGTTCTAGTTCTGTGAAAAATACCATTGGTAGCTTGATAAGGATTGCAATGAATCTATAGATTGCTTTGGGTAGTATACACATTTTCACTATATTGATTCTTCTCATCCATGAACACGGTATGTTTCTCCATCTATTTGTGTCCTCTTTGATTTCTTTCACCAGTGTTTTATAGTTTTCTATATATAGGTCTTTTGTTTCTTTAGGTAGATATATTCCTAAGTATTTTATTCTTTTCATTGCAATGATGAATGGAATTGTCTCCTTAATTTCTCTTTCTGTTTTCTCATTGTTAGTGTATAGGAATGCAAGGGATTTCTGTGTGTTGATTTTATATCCTGCAACTTTACTATATTCATTGGTTAGCTCTAGTAATTTTCTGGTGGAGTCTTTAGGGTTTTCTATGTAGAGGATCATGTCATCTGCAAACAGTGAGAGTTTTACCTCTCCTTTTCCAATCTGGATTCCTTTTGTTTTTCTGCTCTGATTGCTGTGGCCAAAACTTCCAAAATTATGTTGAATAGTAGTGGTGAGAATGGGCACCCTTGTTTTATTCCTGACTTTAGGGGAAATGCTTTCAATTTTTCACCATTGAGAATAATGTTTGCTATGGGTTTGTTATGTATAGCTTTTATTATGTTGAGGTATGTTCCGCCTATTCCTGCTTTTTGGAGGGTTTTTATCATAAATGGATGTTGAATTTTGTCAAAGGTTTTCTCTGCATCTATTGAAATAATCATGTGCTTTTTATTTTTCAATTTGTTAATGTGTTTTACATTGATTGATTTGTGGATATGGAAGAATCCTTGCATCCCTGGGATAAAGAAAACTTGGTCATGATGTATGATCTTTTTAATATGTTGGATTCTATTTGCTAGAATTTTGTTAAGGATTTTTGCGTCTATGCTCATCAGTGATATTGGCCTGTAGTTTTCCTTTTTTGTGGCATCTTTGTCTGGTTTTGGTATTAGGGTGATGGTGGCCTCATACAATGAGTTTGGAAGTTTACCTTCCTCTGCAATTTTCTGGAAGAGTTTGAGTAGGATAGGTGTTAGCTCTTCTCTAAATTTTTGGTAGAATTCAGCTGTGAAGCCGTCTGATCTTTTGTTTGCTGGAAGATTTCTGATTACACCTTCAATTTCCGTGCTTGTGATGGGTCTGTTAAGATTTTCTATTTCTTCCTGGTTCAGTTTTTGAAAGTTATACTTTTCTGAGAATTTGTCCATTTCTTCCACGTTGTCCATTTTATTTGCATATAGTTGCTGATAATAGTTTCTTATGATCCTTTGTATTTCTGTGTTGTCTGTTGTGATCTCTCCATTTTCATTTCTAATTTTGTTGACTTGATTATTCTCTGTTTGTTTCTTGATGAGTCTGGCTAATGGCTTGTCAATTTTATTTATCTTCTCAAAGAACCAGCTTTTGGCTTTGTTGATGTTTGCTATGGTCTCTTTTGTTTCTTTTGCATTTATGTCTGCCCTAATTTTTAAGATTTCTGTCCTTCTACTAACCCTGGGGTTCTTCATTTCTTCCTCTTCTAGTTGCTTGAGGTGTAGAGTTAGGTTATTTATTTGACTTTTTTCTTGTTTCTTGAGGTAAGCCTGTATTGCTATGAACCTTCCCCATAGCACTGCTTTTACAGTGTCCCATAGGTTTTGGGTTGTTTTTTCATTTTCATTCGTTTCTATGCATATTTTGATTTCTTTTTTGATTTCTTCTATGATCTGTTGGTTCTTCAGCAGCGTGTTGTTCAGCCTCCATATGTTGGAATTTTTATTAGTTTTTCTCCTGTAATTGACATCTAATCTTACTGCATTGTGGTCAGAAAAGATGCTTGGAATGATTTCAATTTTTTTGAATTTACCAAGGCTAGATTTATGGCCCAGGATGTGATCTATTCTGGAGAAGGTTCTGTGTGCGCTCGAGAAAAAGGTGAAATTCATTGTTTTGGGGTGAAATGACCTGTAGATATCACTTAGGTCTAACTGGTCTATTGTATCATTTAAAGTTTGTGTTTCCTTGTCGATTTTCTATTTGGTTGATCTATCCATAGGTGTTGAGTGGGGTATTAAAGTCTCCCACTATTATTGTGTTTTTGTTAATTTCCCCTTTCATACTTGTTAGCATTTGCCTTACATATTGCGGTGCTCCCATGTTGGGTGCATATATATTTATAATTGTTTATCTTCTTCTTGGATTGATCCTTTGAGCATTATGTAGTGTCTATCTTTGTCTCTTATCACAGTGTTTGTTTTAAAGTCTATTTTATCTGATAGGAGTATTGCTACTTGTGCTTTCTTTTGGTCTCTCTTGGCATGGAATATCTTTTTCCAGCCCTTCACTTTCAGTCTGTATATGTCCCTTGTTTCGAGGTGGGTCTCTTGTATACAACATATATGGGGTCTTGTTTTTGTAACCATTCAGCCAGTCTTTGTCTTTTGGGTGGGGCATTCATCCCATTTACATTTAAGGTAATTATTGATAAGTATGATCCTGTTGCCATTTACTTTATTGTTTTGGGCTCGAGTTTATACACCCTTTCTGTGTTTCCTTTCTAGAGAAGATCCTTTAGCATTTGTTGGAGAGCTGGTTTGGTGGTGCTGAATTCTCTCAGCTTTTGCTTGTCTGTAATGCTTTTGATATCTCCTTCATAACTGAATGAGATTCTTGCAGGATACAGTAATCTGGGATGTAGATTATTTTCTTTCATCACTTTAAGTATGTCCTGCCATTCCCTTCTGGCCTGAAGAGTTTCTATTGAAAGATCAGCTGTTATCCTTATGGGAATCCCCTTATGTGTTATTTGTTGTTTTTCTCTTGCTGCTTTTAATATTTGTTCTTTGTGTTTGATCTTTGTTACTTTGATTAATATGTGTCTTGGGGTGTTTTGCCTTGTGTTTATCCTGTTTGGGACTCTCTGGGTTTCTTGGACTTGTGTGATTTCCTTCCCCATTTTAGGGAAGTTTTCCACTATTATCTCCTCAAGTATTTTCTCATGGTCTTTCTTTTTGTAGTCTTCTTCTGGGACTCCTATGATTCGAATGTTGGTGTGTTTAACATTGTCCCAGAGGTCTCTGAGGTTGTCTTCATTTCTTTGAATTCTTTTTTCTTTTTTCCTCTCTGTTTCATTTATTTCTACCATTTTATCCTCTGCCTCACTTATCCTATCTTCTGCCTCCCTTATTCTACTGTTGGTTCCCTCTAGAGTGTTTTTGGTCTCATTTATTGCATTATTCATTATATATTGACTCTCTTTTATTTCTTCTAGGTCCTTGTTAAACCTTTCTTGCATCTTCTCAATCCTTGTCTCCAGGTTATTTATCTGGAACTCCAATTTGTTTTCAAGATTTTGGATCATTTTCACTATCATTATTCAGAATTTTTTATCAGGTAGATTCCCTATCTCTTCCTCTTTTGTTTGGTTTGGTGGGCATTTATCTTGTTCCTTTACCTGCTGGGTATTTCTCTGCCTTTTCATCTTGTTTATATTGCTGTGTTTGGGGTGGCCTTTCTGTATTCTGGCAGTTTGTAGTCTCTTTATTGTGGAGGTTCCTTGCTGTGGGTGGGGTTGGATGGGTGGCTTGTCAAGGTTTCCTGGTTTGGGAAGCTTGTGTCGGTGTTCTGGTGGGTGGAGCTTGATTTCTTCTCTCTGGAGTGCAATGAAGTGTCCAGTAATGAGTTTTGAGATGTCAATGAGTTTGGTGTGACTTTGGGCAGCCTGTATATTGAAGCTCAGGTCTATGTTCCTGTGTTGCTGTAGAATTTGCGTGGTATATCTTACACTGGAACTTGTTGGCCCTTGGGTGGTGTTTGGTTTCAGTGTAGGTATGGAGGCGTTTGATGAGCTCCTATTGATTAATGCTTCCTGGATTCAGGAGTTCTCTGGTGCTCTCAGGATTTGGACTTAAGCCTCCTGCCTCTGGTTTTCAGTCTTATTCTTACAGTAGCCTCAAGACTTCTCCATCTATACAGCACCGATGATAAAACATCGAGGTTAATGATGAAAAGTTTCTCCACCGTGAGGGACACCTGGAGAGATACACAGAGTTACATGGAGAAGAGAAGAGGGAGGAGGGAGATAGAAGTGACCAGGAGGAGAAGAGGGGAATCAAAAGGGGAGAGAGCAAGCTAGCCAGTAATCATTTCCCTATGTGCCTTCCACAGTCTGGATCTCTCAGAGATGTTCATGGAGTTACACAGAGGAGAGAAGAGGGAGGAAGGAGACAGAGGTGGCCAGGAGGAGAAAATGGGGCATCAAAAGGAGAGAGACAGATCCAGCCAGTAATCAGTTCCCTAAGTGTTCTCCACAGCCCAGAACACACAAAGAGATTCACAGAGTTGGGTAGAGAAGGAAAGGGGGTGGGGGGATATAGAGGCGACCTGGTGGACAAAAAGGAGAGTCAAAAGGGGAGAGAGCAATCAAGCCGGTGATCTTGCTCCCAAGTAAAAATGGATACTGAAGATTGTGTTCTTAAAGATACAAAATTGATAACAAATACCAAAAAGCAAAGATTAAAAATCGAGAGTAGAGGTTAGATTCTCAAAAATACAATATTAAAAAAGATAGTCATAAAAATTATAAAACATATATATATATATGAAGTTTGTTTTAAAAATAGGTTTTTTTTTTTTTGCAAGGTAATAGTAGGTTATAAAAATGAAAATTGAAGGAGTAATAGAGGACTTAAAAATAAAAAAAAAATTGATAATAGTAAAAATATATCTAGGACTTTCTCTGAAACTGTTGTGGGCAGTGTGGGGTCAGTTCATTTTCCGAAAGTTGCTTGGTCTGGCTTGTACTTCTCAAGGTCTATAGGTCCCTTCCAATGTAGTCGGTGCTAACTACAGGGTTTTAATCTATTGCACCTGTCAGTCACTTCCAAAGCAGTTCCCTCTGTTTATTTTAGCTTCTTCTGTCTGCTGGTCTCTTCAGTGTCTAATTTCGGCCCTGACACAAGGGTGGCGGTGGTGGTCACTTTTTTTAGTCTCACTTGTTTAGTCGTGCTGTGGGGAGGGAGGAACACTGCAAACAAATATCACTGGCGTGTGCTCACAGTGATTCAGCCACACTGAGCTTGCCTCCAGTCACGGCGTGTGTGCTTTCCCAGTCTACACTGGTCAGGCTCTAGGTTGCTCTGCTCTGAGGTAGGCCCCTGGGTTGTCGGTACTTCCCAGGTCTAAGTCGTTCAGGTTCTCAGGTACTCCCCAAAGGCACAGACTTGGTTGGGCCTGCGTTTTGTGCCCTTCCCAGGTCCGAGCAGCTCAGGTGACCAGGTGTTTGGCGAGCGCAGTCGGGGGCTGTGACTTATTCCCTCCCCCGTCCCAGCCGCTCAGTTTTCTGGGCGTACCATGGCCACGCCTTCCCAGGTGTGCTGTGTGTCTCTTCTGGGGAGCTGATCTCTGGCTGCGACCCTCCCGGTGGATATTGACCGTCCAGAATCCCAAGAAGTCTTGGTTAGCAACAAAGCTTGGTTGCAGTTTGGTATAGGATGCCTCTCTCCCGCCACAATTGCCTCCTTCCAGCTCTGGTTGCCCTCGCCTGCCTGTCTGTGGTGGGGGATGGGCCGGTCCGCAGCCAGCTAGCTCTGCTCAGTCCTTTGTTCTGTGAGCGGGCCTGGTGGTGTCTTAGGTTAAGGCTTTTCCCGGGAAAGCTAACTCATAGTCTGGGTTGATATCTCAAGCTAGTTCCTTCAGATTGCCCTCGGGGCATTCAGGCCCAGCCCTTACCCAGAGCAATGCAGCCTGCTCCTCCCTGTCCAGCCACTCCCCACCCACACCCCCCGCCACTTGCTAGTGGGCAAAGCACGAGTCTGGGCTGCTGCTCCACTGGGAGTTGCTGTTAGGCATGTAATCTGTGGGTTTTAATTATTCATTTATTTTTCCTCCCGGCTATTTTGTCCTCTGAGATTCCAAGGCTAGCCACAGACCCACCGGAGAGAGAGTTTCCTGGGGTTTGGAAACTTCTCTCTTTTTTAAGACTCCATTCCCAGGATGGATCTCTATCCCTACCTCTTTTGTCTCTCTTTTTATCTTTTATCTTTTGTCCTACCTCCTTTTGAAGACAATGGGCTGCCTTTCTGGGTGCTTCGTGTCCTCTGCCAGCATTCAGAAGTTGTTTTGTGGAATTTGCTTGACATTTAAATGTTCTTTCGATGAATTTGTGCGGGAGAAAGTGGTCTCCCCGTCCTATTCCTCTGCCATCTTAGGACTGCCCCCTACCTGTTTCTTTCTCAAGGTTTCTTTGGCTATTCCAGGTCTTTGTTTCCATACAAATTGTAAAAGTTTTAATTCTGCAAAAAATGCCATTGATAATTTGATAAAGATTGCATTGAATCTGTAGATTGCTTTGGGTAGTATAGTTATTTTCACAATATTGATTCTTCCAGTCCAAGAACATGGTATGTCTCTCTCCATCTGTTTGTGTTGTATTTGATTTCTTTCACCAGTATCTTATAGTTTTCTGAGTACAGGTTTTTTGCCTAGGTAGGTTTATTCCTTGGTATTTTATTCTTTTTGTTGTGATGGTAAATGGGATTGTTTCCTGAATTTCTGTTTCTAATCTTTTGTTGTTAGTGCATAGGAATGCAAGAGATGTCTGTGTATTAATTTTGTGTCCTGAAACTTTACCAAATTCATCGATAAGCTCTAGTAGTTTTCTGGTGGCCTTTTTAGGATTTTCTATGTATAGTATCATGTCATCTGCAAACAGTGATAGGTTTACCTCTTCTTTTCCAGCTTGGATTCCTTTTATTTATTTTCTTCTCTGATTACTGTAGCTAGGACTTAAAAAAGCTATGTTGAATAGTAGTAGTGAGAATGGACATCCTTGTCTTGTTCTTGATCTTAGAGGAAATGCTTTCAGTTTTTCATCATTGAGAAAGATGTTTGCTATTGGTTTGTCATAAACTGTCTTTATTATGTGGAGACAGTTTCCCTGCATGCCCACTTTCTAGAGTTTTTTTTTTTTTAATCATAAATGGGTATTGAATTTTATCAAAAGCTTTTTCTGCATCTATTGAGAAGATCATACGATTTTACTCGTCAGTGTGTTAATATGGTGTATCCCATTAATTGAATTGTGTATACTGAAGAATCCTTGCATCCCTGGGATAAATTCCACTTGATCATGGTGTAATGATCCTTTTAAAGTGTTGTGGGATTTGGTTTGCTAATATTTTGTTGAGGACTTTTGGTGTGTGTTCATTTGTGATCTTGACCTGTAATTTTTTGGTATGATATCTGTGTCTGCTTTTGGTATCTGGGTGATGGTGGGCTCACAGAATGATCTTGGGAGTGTTCCTCCCTCTGCAATATTTTCAAGAGTCTGAGAATAATAGGTGAGAGTTAATTTCATGGCTGCAGGTGCCATAATTTTGAAGATAAGAAAATAAAATATGTTATTTTTTTTCACTTTTTCACATTCCATTTGTCATGAAGTTATGGGACTAGATGCCTTGATCTTAGCTTTTTGAGTGTTGAGTTTCAAGACAGCTTTTTCACTCTCCTCTTTCATCCTCATTAGGAGGCTCTTTAGTTCCTCTTCACTTTTTGCCATTAGAGTGGTATCGTCTGCATTTCTGAGGTTGTTGATATCTCTCCCATCCTTCTATGAAATGTTCCATTGATACCTTTGATTTTTTTGAGCTCTCTAGTCTTTCCCATTCTGTTATTTTCCTGTATTTCTTTGCATTGTTCACTTAAGCAGGTGATCTTATATCTCCTTACTACTCTCTGGAACTCTGCATTCAGTTGGGTATATCTTTCCCTTTCTCTGTTGCCTTTTGCTTCTCTTCTTTTGTCAGCCATTTTTAAATACTCCTCAGACAACCTCTTTGCCTTCTTGCATTTCTTTTTCTTTGGGATGGTTTTTGTCACCGCATTCTGTACAATGTTATGAACCTCTGTCCGTGGTTTATCAGGCACTCTGTCTACCAGATCCTGTTGTTGTTCATTCACCCCGTCATGTCTGACTCTTCGCAACCCCATGGACTTGAACAAAAAAGGTCATAATGACCTGGATAACCATGATGAGATGATCACTCACCTAGAGCCAGACATCCTGGAGTGTGAAGTCAATTGGACCTTAGGAAGAATTACTATGAACAAAGCTAGTGGAGGTGAAGGAATTACAGCTGAGCTATTTCAAATTCTAAAAGATGAAGCTGCTAAAGTGCTGCATTCAATATGCCAGCAACTTTGGGAAACTCAGCAGTGGCCACAGGACTGGAAAAAGTTAGTTTTCATTCCAAAAGAGCAATGCCAAAGAATGTCAAACTACTGCACAACTGCACTCATTTCACATGCTAGCAGGTTAACGGTCAAAATCCTTCAAGCTAGGCTTGAACAATACATGAACCAAGGACTTCCAGATGTACAAGCTGCATTTAGAAAAGTCAGAGGAACCAGAGATCAAACTGCCAGCATCAGTTGGATCATAGAAAAAGCAAGAGAGTTCCAGAAAAACATTTACTTCTGCTTCATCAACTATGCTAAAGCCTTTGACTGTGTGGATCACAACAAACTGTGGAAAATTCTTACAGAGATGAGAATACCAGACCACCTAACCTGTCTCCTGAGAAACCTGTATACAGGTCAAGAGCAACAGTTATAACTGGACATGGAACAAAGGACTGGTTTAAAATTGGGGAAAAGAGTATGTCAAGGCTGTATATTGTCATCCTGCTTAGTTAACTTATATGCACAGTACATGATGCAAAATGCCAGGCTGAATGAAGCCTGAGTTGGAATCAAGAATGCTAGGAGAAATATTAACAACCACAGGTATGCAGATAACACCACTTTAATGGCAGAAGGTGAAGAAGGTGATGACTTAGGAGAGATGGTTGAATGGCATCACTGACTCAATGGACATGAGCTTGAATAAGCTTCAGGAGTTGGTGATGGACAGGGAATCCTGGTGTGCTGCAGTCCACGGGGTCGCAAAGAGTCGGATACAACTGAACAAATGAACTGAACTGATGGTAGTGCTATTTTAGCTTGTTGAGAAATGTCTGTACTGTTTTCCACTGTGGCTGTGCCAATCTTTTTCCCACATAATTTTATGTATTTATTTTTGGCTGTGCCAGGTCTTTGTTGCTCCATGGTCTTTCTCTAGTTGCAGTGAATGGGAGCTACTCTCTAGTTTTGGTGTTTGGGCTTCTCATTGCGGTGGCATCTCTTGTTGTAGAGCATGGGCTCTAGGATGCTTCAATAGTTGCATATGGGGGCTCAGTGTTTGTGGCTCAGTTGCCCCATGGTGTGTGGGATCTTCTGGGCCAGGGATCAAACCCCAGCCTCTGCATTGGCAGGTGGATTCTTTACCACTAACCCACCAGGAAAGCACTGGCTCTGCCAATTTACATTCTCACCAGTGAGGGTTCCCTTTTCTCCACATCCTCATAAACATTTGTTGCCCATTCTTAATTTAAAATGCAAGAAAAGGGATAGAATTTTCTCCTCAGAGAATGCCACAAAGAATTGTTACACTGCATGCAAAGGCACTGGTGTGTCCATGGTGTTTATTGGCAGGTGGTTTCATTTGTGGGAAGGTAGTCATTCTGACCATTTAAATATGTTTGTTTATTTGGCTGTGCCACGTCTTAATTCTAGCATGCAGGATCTTCAGTCTTGGTTGTGACATGTAAGATCTTTAGTTGTGGCATGCAAACTCTCAGTTGTGGCATGTGAGTTCTAGTTCCCTGACCAAGGATTGAATTCATGTCCCCTGTTTGGAGAGCATGGACTGTCAGCTACTACACCACTGGGGAAGTCCCTGACCATTTTTAAAATGAGTGATTTTCAACTGAGACATGCTGGTGGGATACAGACAAATAACTGGGTATTCTGGATGTGGCAGCCTCTCTTCTTTCCTGATGCCCCTTTGAGGAAGGACATGGAAGTTTGGTCCATCTCCCAAGAAGAAGTGCCATTTAACTGAAGACTATGCATGGCAATTATAAGAGAGTCATACCTTTATATATCTTGTTCTTCTCCCTAGAGTAATTCTTCCTCGCAAACCACCTTTTGTATCTCTTTTTTTAAGTCACAAATCTCCAATATTAAAAAAAAAAACACTCTCTCACTCTGTGCCATTTCACCCTCACCCTGTACTTGTACACCTACACTCAGCAAAACCTAGCATGATGTGTGTTACTGATTTCCCTCATCCTTCCCTGCGAATGAAATGGGGGTAGACTCAATTAAGGCCTCCATTTACCATATTCCTGGTGGAGTCCAGCTGGCAATGGTGGTGGAATTCCAGATAGAAAGGGGTTGGGTTATGACTCTCTAGGGCAGAGGGAAACAGTGGGTCTTAAACACAGTGGGCTTTTAAAATGATGACCTGCCTGTCTTTTTTTTTAATTAAACTATTTTATACAAATTTACAAGTTTCTTTCCATTTACAGGTATTATATTCTCTGTGTTGTACCTAGATCATTGATTACACCCAATAGTTTGTATTTTCCAACCCAGTCTGTTCCTCCCCCACCCCCCGCTCCCCCGCCATTTCTCCTCACTGGTAACCACTAGTTTGTTCTCTATATCTGTGAGACGGCTTCTTTTTTGCTTTATTCACTAGTTTGTTGTGTCTTTTAGATTCCACATAGAAGTGATATCACATAGTGTTTGTCTTCCTCTGACTTACTTCATGTAGCATGCTGTTCAGTCACTCTGTTGTGTCCACGTCTTTGTGACCCCATGGACTGCTGCATACCAGGTTTCCCTGTTCTTTGCTATCTCCTGGAGTTTTCTCAAAGTCATGTACATTGAGTTGGTGATGCCATCCCACCATCTCATCCCTCTCTCAGCCCCTTCTCCTCCTGCCCTCAATCTTTCTCAGCATCATGGTCTTCTCCAGTGAGTCAGCTCTTGGCATCAGGTGGCCAAAGTATTGGACCATCAGATCAGCATTAGTCCTTCCAATGACTATTCAGGGTTGATTTCCTTCAGGATTGACTGGTTGGATCTCCTTGCAGTCCAAGGGACTCTCAAGAGTCTTCTCCAGCACCACAGTTCAAATGCATTAATTCTTTGGTGCTCAGCCTTCTTTATGGTCCAACTCTCATATCCATACATGTCTCCTGGAAAAATGATAGCTTTGACTATATGAATCTTTGTCAGCGTAATACTCTCCAAACCCATCCACATTGCTGCAAATGAAAAAATTTTGTTCTTTTTTTTACGGCTGAGTAGTATTACATTGTGGGTGTGTGTGTATGTATATGGGGCTTCCCAGGTGGTGCTCGTGATAAAGAATCCACTTGCCAATGCAAGAGACACTAGAGACACAGTTTTGATCCCTGGGTCAGGAAGATCCCTGAAGTAGGAAGTGGCAACCCACTCTAGTATTCTTGCCTGGGAAATTCTATGGACAGAGGAACATGGCAGGCTACAGTCCATGGGGCCACAAAGAATCAGATGTATATATATCCCCCTGAAGTGGCAACCCACTCCAGTACTCTTGCCTAGAAAATTCCATGGATGGAGGAGCCTGGTGGGCTATAGTTCATGGGGTCGCAAAGAGTCGGACACGACTGAGCGACTTCACTCACTCACTCATATCCCCCACATCATCTTTACCCAGTCATCTGTTGATGGGACACTTACGTTGCTTCCATATCTTCTGCCTGGTTTCTTTTGAGGTAGTACCAGAAGAATCTCTTCTGTTGGACTAATCAGCTTTCCAAAAAAAAGAGTTCTCTGATCTCATGCTTGGTTTTGGGGCTGCCTGCATTCTAAGAGCTAAGAGCCTAACATTTTGATCAGGGATGATCTTGCTCTCAGCCTGTCCTCTGCTTATGTTACCTCTTGCAGAGTCTTCATTTCAACTCCTGCCTGGTGTGGGGAATTGAAGTTCCATGTCTGCACCGGTTGGGGGAGGGGATCTGGCTCAGACTTTGCAACACCTTGTTTTCAGCTCTACTCTGTGGATCCCCGTTTTCAGAGTTAACTTGGTGCTTCTGATTCCCAAGCCTCTGAGGGCTGTTGGTAGGTACTGCCTGGATTCATGTTGGTTTCTCACCCTGCAGGTCCTTTGCAGAGAGAGGAAAGCTGAAATGTAATCCAGTTACCTTTCCTTTATTTCTTTTCCATTTTCTTAAGTTTTGTTGACTGTTCTTTGGCTTTATTTCTCTCCCTTTTTTATTTGTTCTTGAGGATTTATACCTTTCTACTCTCTTATCTCACATTCTAGTGGGAATTTAGGAGAAAGTGGAGATAAATATGTATGTCAATCCATGTCATTTAATTGGAAGTTGAGCTGATCTCTTTTTACGTTTCAAAAGTTAAATAACTGTCTGTCATCATTGGTTATGTGGGTCTGTCAGGCTTTCATTAACCAGAATCATTTGTTTTCATCCTGGAAGACCCATGGAGATTTCTTTTAGGTTTCAGATTTCGTCTTTAGAAGATTTTCAGTCAAGCAGCTGACACTTTGCCTATTTTCAAAGCTTGCATGTGTAAGCAATGCACCCATTCAAGAGAGGAAGGGTAGAAAGTCTTATTAGTCTGGACCTGTCAGCCTGGACCAGGGGGCCTTCCATCTGCCCAGGAAATCTGCCATAGAATTATGCTGAGCTATCTTAGTTATTAAAGAACGCCTACACATCACTCAAATCAGTTCCCAGCTCCCCTGTGCTCTGAGTTTCTGTATCTACAGTCATTAATATAATCCCTGGGTGTTTTCTCTGCTTCTCTGGGATTCCATATTGATCCTTTTCCTTGGCCCTCATGTCTCTTTCATCACTCAAATCGTACAGCTGCTCTATTCTAGTGTGGCCGTTTCCTTACACCGTTTCAGTTCTTTCTAGTTCATGGGCTCCACAGCTATGAAGGATTTTAGGTATCACCTAGTAGCTTCAAATTTGTAGTCTACAGATCAAAAAGAAGAATTTTCTTTAAACACAATCTTGGGGGAGAGCCTGCCACATGAATCAGGTAGAATGATAGCTGCTGTGGGTAATGCAGGCAAGGGAATCTGCCATCCCCATCCTGACCACATCTCCCCAGGGAGATGTACTGACTACCCCTGATCCCGTTTAACTCTCCTCTCGAATGTAAGGGGCTGAGTCCCCAGAGAGGGGAAATAATTTGCAGAAGGTCGTGTAGCGGATTAGTTCGGGACTCGAATCAAGTCCTCCTTATACTTTACCGCTGCCTCTAGATCCACAAATGATGAAGCCTTGAGGGTGATTGTGGAGACTTTCAAGTGAGTGATCAAACAGTGGCTGCATTCTATTAGTCTGATTGCCCCTTTTTTCAAAGCCTCAGAAGCCTCCGCTCCATCCATAGTTTTGCATGAAAAAATCATAAATAATAATTCTCACTGAAATAGCCTCCTTCCTGCCCCAGAATTGGTGTCCTGCTGGCTTGTTAATTTTAGTTTGGGAGTCAGAGACCTAGTGACAACCGCTCTCATGCAGGGCTCCTTGGCTGTTCAATAAATGCTAATAAACCATAAGCAGGAATCCTATCTCTGCTGCCCAAACTGAAATGCAAGGGCAAAGATGACTTTGGTCAGAATTGGATTTGAAAAGGCTGAAAGAACAGGCTTTGAGTACTCAGTGGAAATGCCAGTTGAATATTAATTATAGCGGCAGTGCCGGCCCGAGGAAGACGCAATGCGGGCGAGATGCTTCTGGCTATACAAGTGTGGCTTCACACAGAAGCCAGGGAGCCTCTGGTGGTTTTCTGTAGCTCTCCTGGTGTTCAGAGAGGTCTTTCTGGTCTTCTCATTTGCTCATTTTATTTATTCCTTAGAATCACCGGGATGACTTAGCCAGGAACTGTCTTAGGGGTAGATTTTAATTAGTGACTTGGGGATCTGAAAGTGGCAGCAATGTAGGTGGGGACTCCATAACCTCTTTGCCCCATTGATTATTTCCCACATTCCAGGAATGGGATGTTCGGGTCCACAAGCAACCAGACATGGAATTATTGGGTTGGCCAAAAATTTATTCAAGTTCTTCCATAGGATGTTACAGAAAAACCTGAATGAACTGTTTGTCCAACCCAATATAACAGGTCCCTTTAATGCACCCCCTGCCCGCCCCCCACCCCCAACACACACAGCATTAATGGCATGGAGGTGTGGGTTGGGTAAGGATAGAGGTTTGCTGACTGAGCCATAGGCAATAGATAATGTCCATATATCTTACCCCTTCCCTGGTAAACTTTTAAATTATGTATACTGAAGAATTTCCTACAGCTCTAACTGCCCCATAGATTGTGTAGCTAATTGTTTCTTTACACTTAAATTGGGAGCCTCCTGGTAGGCTGTATGTTTTGGTGCAATTATGTTGCCTGGACCAGGGCTGAGGCCATTTTAGCCACCCAAGGGGTGTGCTAATTGTTCTGAAGTGTGTAGCCTGGGGTGTACCTCATTGTTGTAGTGGTTTTAATGGAACTTCTAATTAAAAAGAAGCAGTGAGACAGGGCTGGGTGCATTCCTCCCATATCAGGGGTTCAGGCAGGGCCCCTTTGTGCACAATAGTGTGAACATGCCCATGGTGGGAGCCAGCTAGGGCGGAGATTGATGTGCCTCTGGTGTGGTTTGTCTATAGGCTTGGTGCAGGCTGATTGAGCTATAATTAGAGCAGGGCTGGTGTCAGTGTGGCAGCCAGTTCTAGGCTCTGTGTCAGTGTCTGGACAGGGTGCCTGTGGAGGAACTAGAAGGGGAGGAGGCTGGAAAGTTTAAGTAGCTGGAGGTATAACCCGAGACTCCGAGGGAGTTTGTGAGACAGGACTGTTCTGGAAAATCATATGCCCTGCATGTCACATTCCCAGAGACCAGGCTGTCTTGGTTATTAATTACAGTGCACTGGGAATCTGATCTGGGTTTGGAATACTTAGTTCTGTCTCTTGTTAACAGTGCATCTTTGGGGAGATGGCTTAACTTTTCTGAGCCTCAGTTTGTTTATCTATAAAATGGGGATAAAAATACAAATTAAGTTTGGTATTTTGGCATCATGGACATAGAAATCAGGAATGCCTGCATCCTACATGGGCAATCACTTCTACCCTTTGTGGGCCTCCACTTCCCGATTCCCTTCCTCTGTTCTCCTAGTCTAGTACCACAAGGAGCATTAGCAGGATGGGAACAAGAATAACTTATTTATAACTGAGCCCCGTGACTCAAAGTAGGAGAAAGAAAAGAGAACAAATGAGAGGTTGGCTTTCTGCATGAGATGAGCCTCAATTTAGTGTGCTGGCTGACCTCATGGAAGGAGGAAATGCAAGAGAGAGACTGTATCTCCTTTAGGACACAGGCCTTCAAGAACCACTGATTTGTCTGGCACTTTGACCTTTGGATCATCCTCTGGTCTTTGCCTGTAGGGCAGGCAAGAGTGGGAAGACAAGACAGAGACCTCATGGCTTGGGAGAGGCAGAAGAAATACTCCATCTCTGCATCCTAGGTTTAGAGTCAGGATTAGAAGGTAGAACATTCTTATGAGCTAGTCTGCTACTGTCACTCACCCTAGAATGACCTAGAGTTGAATCTTTCATGACCAGTGACATCAGGCTCTGATATTCTGTCAGGAATGATTGGAAGAAGAAAAAAGAAAAAAAAAATGAGGACCTAGAGGTGAGTCTGTATTGAGTTCTGTAAGTGGTATGCAAAGAGATTTGAAAGTTCAGTGACTAGGGAAATCTTTATGGAAGAAATGGTTGAGAGATCTGAATTTGAAATTTGGGTCTTGAGCAGGTGTTCTAGGTAGGGAATGTGGCCTGACCAAAGGCACAGAGGTTGTTTAGGATGGCAAGCACCCTGTTTGCCTCAGTCACAGGCTCTGAGCTTGGTGAGGAAGGTCATGGTCAGGCAATGGGGGCACAGTGAACACCTGGTTCAGGAGTTGGGGCATAAATTGAGCACAAAGCTCTTTCTTATCTCCTTTGTTGTTCAGTTGCTCAGTTGTGTCTTACTCTTTGATCTCATGGACTGCAGCATGCCAGGCTTCCCTGTCCTTCACCATCTCCCAGAGCTTGCCCAAACTCATGTCCATTGAGTTGGTGGTGCCATCCAACCATCTCACCCTCTGTCGTCCTCTTCTCTTCCTGCCTTCAATCTTTCCCAGCATCAGGGTCTTTTCCAATGAGTCGGCTCTTTGCATCAGGTGGTCAAAGTATTGGAGATTCAGCTTCAGCATCAGTCCTTCCAATGAATATTCAGGACTGATTTCCTTTCAAGAGTCTTCAACACCACAGTTCAAAAGCATCAGTTCTTCAGCACTCAGCCTTCTTTATGGTCCAACTTTCACATCCATACATGACTACTGGAAAAACCATAGTTTTGACTATATGAACCTTTGTTGGCAGAGTAATATTTCTGCTTTTTAATTTGCTGTCTAGGTTGGTCATAGCTTTTCTTCTAAGGAGCAAATGTCTTTTAATTTCATGGCTGCAGTCACCATCTGCAGTGATTTTGGAGCCCAAGAAAATAAAGTCTGTCATTAACATTTAAATCAAGAGTTCAAGCAAATGATTCTTGAAATAAAATTATAATAGGCAGAGCTTTTAATGGAGCAATGTATTGAACACTGCAGATTACATAGACAAACTTGAAGGTGGTGTTGACTATGTATGCAGCATTAGGACAAGCCCTGAATTGGAAGTGAAACCCATTATTGACTGAATAGAAGTCCTTGGTTGCTGACAGAATCTCTGACTTAAAACTGAGGGAGTCAGTAATGAAGTCCAGGATCAGTAAATGTGAGCAGCTAGTCTAATCGCAGATTCCAACCCTTAGATGGTTTTCCCAAGCAGGGTCCGTTGTTTCTCCATCGATTTGCCATGAAGTGATGAGACCAGATGCCGTGATCTTAGTTTTTTGAATGCTGAGTAGTTTTAAGCCAGCTTTTTCACTCTCCTCTTCATCAGGAGGCTCTTTAGTTCTTCTTTACTTTCTGCCATAAGGGTGATGTCATCTGTATATCTGAGGTTATTGATATTTCTCCCGGCAATCTTGATTCCAGCTTGTGCTTCATCCAGCCTGGCATTTTGCATGATGTACTCTGCATATCAGTTAAATAAGCAGGGTGACAATATACAGCCTTGACAATATACTCCTTTCCCAATTTTGAACCAGTGCATTGTTCCATGTCCAGTTCTAGCTGTTGCTTCTTGACGTGAATACAGGTTTCTCAGGAGTCAGGTAAGGTAATCTGGAATTCCCATCTCTTTCAGAATTTTCACAACGGTTTGTTGTGATCCACATAGTCAAAGGCTTTAGTATCTTATCCTTCAGATTCCTTCCCTGCCACCTGCTTACTTTCCCTGTCCCCCACCTTCCAACCATGTTTGTGGTTTGCTTATACTTAGCTAGTCAGCAGGTTTTCAATCCCTTTAAAAAAAATAATTTTATTTATTTATTTATTTTTGCCTGTGCTGGGTCTTCACTGCTGCATGGACTTTTTCTTTAGGTGAGGTGCTCAGTCTTCTCAGTCCGTGGGTTCTTTTGTTGTAGAGCACCGTCTCTAGTCTTGTGGGCCTCAGTCATTACACTCCCAGATTCCAGAGCACAGGCTCAGTAGTTGTGGCGCATGGGCTTAGTTGCTCTGAGGCATGTGGGATCTTCCTGGACCAGGGCTCGAACCCATGTCCCCTACATTGGTGGGTGGATTTCTTATCACTGAGCCACAAGGGAAGCCCTTTAATTATCCTTCTGAAGAGCTGATTAGCCTGGTTTCAAACACATCAACTCAAAAAAAGATTTCTTATTGATATCTTGAGTGGAAGCTTCAAGTGCATTTAGGAGTCAAATGAGAACACGTTCTTCCAGATGAGGATCACCAATTTGGAAATATGTAACTACTACTACTATTACTAAAGTTGTTTCAGTTGTGTCCGACTCTGTGAGACCCCATAGACGGCAGCCCACCAGGCTCCTCTGTCCACGGGATTCTCTAGGCAAGAACACTGAAGTGGGTTGCCATTTCCTTCCCCAGGAAGTATGTAAAGACCTGAGAAATCTCCTGGCCAACCTCTTTATTTCATACACAGAATATAAGAGGGAAAAGGTTTCCCAATAAGAAACTTGTAGTTTTGGGAGCCAGATCTCTTGCCTCTAAATCACTCAGGGCTTTTCAGTGGGTTGTGGAAGGAATGTAGCCGAGAGGTTAACATTTTGGGCCCTGGAGTTGGGCAACTTGGGTTTGAATCTTGGTTCTTGGCCACATAATTGCCTGTTGACTTTGGGAAGAGCCTCAGTTTACCCATCTTTAAAATGGGACAAGAAAGTCAATTTATTATCTGCAGGGAACAAAAAAGGGGCATATATTCCATTTGTCCTATTGTACAAGAGCTGTCTGATGTGTAGGCAAGGGTTGATTGAGGGGTCTTTTAAAGAAAGAGGCTTTTGGCCAAAGGTATTCATCTCCAATGCCCTACCAGCCTGCTTGAAGAACTCCTGTTTTCTGTTGCTTATTCAGCATGGGTAGCCCAAACTGCTGTTAAAATAGATGAATTAACAAGATGGGATCTCACATTAGGTCATGATGTTCATTAATACTGTGGTCTGAATGACATTCTCCAATTTATCCTGAGCCAATTAATGGATGGTGAGGCCAGGAGGGTGACCTGAGGTCCTGTTTGGAAGGGCACCATGGACCCATTTGGTAAATCACCCATTGAGGGTTCAAGGGTACCCCAGAGGTTCCATTTTCAAAAAGGAACAGATCTTCTAATCACTGTCCTCCAGCCACCAGGGGCAATGGAGGGTAGCAGAGGTGACTCTCAACCTCTAGCAAGTTTACATCTCTTCTTTTGGCCTTGTATCCCTCTCTGTGTTCCTTGCTCTTTAAATAGAGAAGGACTTTGCTAGAAACCTAGCAAACATTAAATTCCCTGTACTCACTTCTTGAAAGCGAAGTTTCCCTGATAGTCTGTTATAAATATTTATGTATGTATTTGCTGCGTTGGGTCTTAGCTGTGGCATGTGGGATCCTCATTGCAGCATGTGGGCCCTTTCGTTGTGGTGCATGGCGTGCAGGGTCCAGAGCGTAGTTGTGCCATTGCAGGCTTAGCCGTGCAGGTTCAGTGGTTGTGGTGTGCAGGCTTAGTTGCCCCGAGGCATGTGGCATCTTAGTTCCCCCAACCAGGGATCGAACCTGCATCCCCTGCAGTGGCAGGTGGATTCTTAACCACTGGACCACAAGGGAAGTCCAGCTAATCTGTTATAAATGGGGAAAGCAAACATGCGCTTCTCTTCACACTTTTGTCTTTTGCATTCCAGTAAAAGGGACAAATGCTACTTTGTTTGTGTGTGTGGAGGGAAGGGGAATGTGAGTTCTTTTAAAGGCAAGATTTGAGGCTTAGAAGCAGCAGTTGGTGGGGCTTCAGAATTCTGTTTTTGCTTCGGAGGACCAGAGAACTCAGAGGTGACTTCTCCCTGGAAGAGCCCCATCCTTCACTCCCAGGCTACCCTTTTGCAAAAAGAGTGATATGAAGAGTTCTAGATCAATTCCATAGTCAAACAGATCTATGCTGGCTCACCTGCTATGTGGTCTGATATTTTAAAATTTTACCTTTTGGGGTTAATCTTCTCTTTTTTAAATGTCCAAGCAACTCTGAAAAGGACTGCCAGTTAATCTCTAGCTGTTGAGATGATTGAAGAGTCCTTCTTGGGGAGTGTCAGGAAACCCCAATTCCAGTCTCTGTTCTAACTCCAAATTACAGGGTGACCCCGGGGACAGCCACTTATCTTTCACCTGAGTTTTTTCATCTGCATCTACAGGAATATCTCCCACTTCATCTTGTGGGAACGTAGGTGAGCTTGGATAGGAAGGGCTCATGACATGGAAGAGAAATCACTTTTCCTCAAAGTTGAGTCAAGTGTCTGTCAGGCAGTTTCCCTTTGTTGCACTGGGATCTGAAGAAGGCTCTGAGGTGCCTCCCTCAGAGCACCATATATCTCTGGTGCCTCCCAGGTCAGCATCCCTCACATGCCTGAGATGACCTTTCCCCAAGCCTGACCTGCGAGGAGCTGGCTCCTCTTGCAGCCTGAGAGTCAGGGGAGAGCTGGTGGCTGTTTAAATGTGGGCAGAGGAGGGGCATAGGGGCGGTGGTGCGCATGGTGCTGGAGCTTGTCTGGGTGTTTTATTTGTATAGTAAGCAGTTGTTTTTATGGAGAAGCATGGAGGTACTGATAGAGGTTACAGGCAAGTGAAGCTGCTCTTTGTCCATCCATTAGCGCCTGGAGTGAGCTGACAGTGGTGAGAAGAGGCATCCTGCCTCCGACTCCCTCCTGACAGCTCAAATGGCGGTTGCCCTGCCCCTTGCTTGGGTGTTTGCAATTCCTTACTACCTACTTATCTGAGAATGGCAACCTGGGGCCTCAGTGAGGCTTAGGGTGTCCATTATCTTCCCAAATGGTTGCTGCCCTCCTGCCTTCTACACTCATCCTGAGACCAGTCCCCATCTATGATTTTCCTCAACAGCAAGAGTTACCATATTGCTGAGCTCTGCCATGTGCTAAGCCCTGGGAATGCATCAGAGAAGATCACAGACTCCCTCCCCGTGGGATCTTCGTGTGTGTGTGTGTGTGTGTGTGTGTGTGTGTGTGTGTGTGTGTGTGTGTGTGTCTCATGCACAAGACTCAAACAACTGCACCAGTAGTAAATTGATTTACCAGGGGTCCTTCCGTCACTGTAACCAGCCTCCCCAAAATAGTTTTTAGAATCACAGGATGTTGGGACCAGTCCAGTTCCCTCCCTGAGCATTTGGGGAATCTGAGTGAGCCTCACTTTGAGGTTGAAACCTGGGAAAGCTTTGTCCAGAGCCACAGCAGAAACTGTGGGCAGAGCCGGAGTGGTAGATCTGGCTTCTGACTCCTGGCTCCCCCAGGTCCTGTTATGCCTGCTCCGGCTGCAGGAGGAACCCCTCAGGTGCAGCAGTTCCTCCTCCAATGCTAGATGCTAGGTGGCACCAGCATGCCTTGGAACAGAAAGGCTCCCATCTAGCTTCTATCTGGAAACCTTTGAATCCTTAGTGTGGGTGGCCTGGAGTCCTGGCTGAGCGCTCTCCTCTCCTAAGGCCCTCATGAGGCCTGCCTGCCTGGGGGGCTGCCCTAGATCACAGTCCCATCTCCTTCATCCAGGGAACCCATCCCAGATGCCTTGGGGATCGGTTTGCTGGCTACCTGGAAGAATTCACTCCTGTGTGATTGATTTCTTCTGGGGGCTCTCTGTGCAAAATGGAAAGTTATGCTGGGTAATCTTTCCAACTACTCTGCTGAGTTCTGAGCCAAGTTCTTTGCGGTTTCTGTTCTTTTAGGACATTGTTGCCATGCACCAAAGCTGGCTGATGCCACTGAGGATGTGAGGCAGTGTGGAAGGAGACCCTAGCCACACAGCCCAAATTGCCCGCTTGCAGCATCGTGAGTATGTGAATCATTTTTGGGGTGGTTTGTTATGTTGCAGAATCTGGTTGAAATAGGAGAGAACAGTGCAGTAGTCTCCCCTTATCCATGATTTTGTTGTCCATAGTTTCAGTTAACCTGAGGTCAATATTGGTCCAAAAATACTAGAAAATTCTAGAAATAACTTATATGTTTTAAATTGCATGCTTTTGTGAATAGTTTGATGAAATCTTGTACCTTCCTACTGGGACATGAATTATCTCTTTGTCCAGCATGTCCACATAGCACATGCAACCCCACTGCTCAGCACGCTCTGGTCTTGGTATTCAGATCAGTGGTCCCAGTATCACAGTGCTTGTGACCAAAGTCACCCTTACTTTACTTAATAATGGCTCCAGCACTCACCAGTACTGATGCAAGCAATTTGGGTATTCTCTTATTGTACCTAATTTATAAATTTTATCATAGGTAAGTACGTATAGGTAAAAACATTGTGTATGTTTGTATGTATAAAGTGAAACTGAAAGTCACTCAGTCATGTCCGACTCTTGGTGACCCCATGGACCCTAAGGACTACACAGTCCATGGAATTCTCCAGGCCAGAATACTGGAGTGGGTAGCCTTTCCCTTCTCCAGGGCATCTTCCCAACCCAGGATTGAACCCAGGCCTCCCACTTTGCAGGCGGATTCTTTACCAGCTGAGCCACCAGGGAAGTGTGTGTGTATTTATATTTTATATATATTTATATTTCTAATAAATATATTAATATATAAATATATATATTTATATTTCTGTTATATGTGGTTTCAGGCATCTACTGCAGGTCTTAGACTATAACCCCCTTGAGTAAGGGGGACTGCTGTACCTACATTGAAGGGTTGCAGTGAGGTTTACATGATAATATGAACTTAGATCTGCGCTTAGCACACAATAAGTGAATACAGTGAATACCACTGACATCATCATGGGGCACCTCCTCTTGCTTTTTGGGTTCTAGTCCCAATGACCTCCTTTCTTGTCTTCCTCCTCCTCCTCTTCTCCCTCTGCCTTTCCCCTTCCTCTTTCTTCTCCTTCCTCCTCCTTTATTATATATCAAACTCTACCTTTTTCAAGGCTTTCATACTTAATTCTCTCCATTCAGAATGGTCCTTCCCTGCTACCTTGTTTTCATGGTTAGGGTCTCCTCCTTGAGAAAGCCTTCTCTGGTTATGCCGAGAACCTCCTGCCTCCCATCCTTTCCATTCGTGTTTCATTTCATTGTGTGTCATTATCACATTTATTGATTCCCTTGAATATTGTCTGGGTCCCCTTCTAGACTAAATCCCTTGAGGGCAGGAGCTGGGCATGTATGCTTGCTGCCCACCACAGTGCTGTGTACAGTGGGAACTCACTTGGTGTTTGTTGAATGAGTGGGTGAAAAGAGGCACCTAATCAGTACGAGTTTGAGGTTGGTGTCAGGCGTCCAGGAAGAGAAGACTATCCAGGTTGGAGTTTCAGAGAGAGAGAGAGGGGATTGGGTATGCTGCTTCTAATTCTTACAGCCATTTAGGTTTGTGTCACAATCTTTGTTGGATCAATTATCTTCCTGATACCCTATGTCCAACAAGGATATGGGCTTCTTTAAGAGATGGGTTTCTCACAACCCCAAGCACATTGTCAGGCATCTAGTAGGGGCTTAACAGAAGTTTACTGGATCAATAAATGGATGGATGAATGAGTGGATGGGTGGATGAACAAATGAGTGGATGTCAAGAAAGATGGACGGGCAGTAGTACTCAGAATAAACCATGTTTATTTTTTCTTTTAATAGAGGATAATATGTTCCCAGTCAATCTGTAAAAAGTCGTGAATATATAAAAAAGTATTAATTACAATCATTAGCATTATGTTACAGAGAAATAGTTGTTATAACCTTTTCCCCTAAGATGGCACTTGGACGAACGCAGTTGGTTTGCTTCACAAAAAAGGGCAAGAGTAGGTGACCAGTTGGCCCGGTCGGCCCAGGACTGAGGAGTTTCCCAGGCTGTGGGGCTTTCAGTGCTAAAACTGGGAAAAGCCCAGGCAAACTGGGGTGCTTGGTCATGCAAGAAAGAGAGCAGTATGAGAATGTCAGGTGTGCTTTGGCATTTAGGTACATGTGATATTCTCTCAACTATTCTCCATGATTTTGCTTCCTCTTAGCTCTCAAATAAAAATCCCTGTGTTGTTACCAAGGATGTTACAGCTTTCAAAGGGTTTGAACAACCCCATGTAATTTTTGCTTGATCCTTATGCCGAATCTGGGAGGTAGGGCAGGGGAGGCATGCTACGTCAATGCTCCTGGCTCCTAGAGAATATGGGGCAGAGAAAAGGCTCACACCTCCATCTCCTGAGGCCACTGCTCTTCCCACTACTCTGTTCTTTTCTGAAATGTCCTACCTGTCTATCTGGCTTTCAGAGGTGGACATGAATCTTAAAGGAAAAGGAAGGACCCTGAGCTCCAAGCTTTGGCTCAGTCCCTTCATTTGGGACAATTTATGTTATTACTGCTTTGCCTGATATGTTCACCTGCTCCTCCTCGAGCTGTCCTCATGAAGGATTCCCCTGAAGCCCCACCAGCTGGCTAGTGCTGGCTCCATTATGTGGCAAAGTCAGTGAGAGAGATCCAGTGTATTGACTCTAGGATGATGCCCCACATGGCCCTTCCAGTTCAGGTTTGCCAGCAGGATGGTCAGGAGATCAGCTTACTCTGCCATCTGTCAGCTTGATTGTTGAGCTCTTTTTGGGTGCTTTTGCTGAGAAGTTTTTCAAGTGATGTCAATTCGTAGGGTGGCTGTGACTTGCCACAATTGTTTCTACCCTTGTAGCAATACTTTTTGCTCAGTATTTAGGTACCACTTTAAGGTGGGTACTCACCTTAAAAGACTAGTGACAGGCTATCCTTGCCCACTGTAGAGCTCACATCTCTTGACAACTTATTAGAATCCTATCATCCATTCTTTTATTCCAACACTGTTTTCCATACAAGTTGTCTATGTAATTCTTTTTCCTGTGACGTGAGACTTCCTCTGGCTCTCCCTTACTCAGCTGAAGCCTGTGATGTTCTGGATGAATGGGGTTTAACATTGGTTCTACTCTTTCAGATGCTGTTGTTTGAGCTCAGAGTTGCTCTATCATCTGGGTTGTCTATTCTGGGTGCAGCTGTGCAAAGGTTTGATCTTGGAGTTTGCCTTTTCTGAGAGCAGAATGAGGATGGGTGCAGGTTTCCCCTGCAGTCTGAAAGTAGAGCGTTACTATGAAAATTTTCATAAGCTGAAATGGTGTAAACAAAGAAGCAGTTACCTTAGGATACATCTTGCTAACAGATGTACAAAATAAATTGAGATAAGGCACAGATGCTCAGACAGAGTTCAAAACTATGGCGGTTTGATTCTGAGATGCTGTTCTGAGATGCTGTGTAGCTCCCAGGGAAGGAGGTTGGCAGTGCCACTGAATGCTCGGTTAGAGGTGCAGGCTACCTCTAACCACTGGCCGCAAGACGAGTGCTGAATGCTCTTTTCAGCTTTTGTTTTGGTAAAAGGAAAAATTCTCTTTGGATTTCTTTCGGTTAGCAACAATAGGTACTAATGTAGGTTTTTTCCTTAAAGGGAAATGGTGTAAGGCAAACTTTGGAGAACTTGGGGATATTTATACTTTTATTTAAAATAAATAAAATAAATATCTTAAGGAAGAGTGCTGCCTATGTCCTCTTGGTAGATTACCCAGACTGTGGGACATGTGGCCTATTAGCTAAAGCATGGGGTTCACTTTCACATGCTTGTTTTCTTTCTGCTCTTACACTAGCTGTGGCCTTACCACCTTTGGAACTGTCTGTGGCTCTGAGTTCAAATCTGGTTTTAATCTTCAGATGTCCTTTTCTTTGGCTTAGAGCAGACCCAGCTCTGAGAATGGAAGAGATGTTAACCCTGACATGACCATTCCTGCAATACTCTTGAGATGAGGCACTTGTGTGTATGAGACTCTTCTGAAACTTGAACTATTGGCACTAAGGGATGAGGTGATGGTTTGACAAGCCCAGAAACTTCCAGATCTTGAGATATTGGCTAGGTCAAGACACTTCTTGGCATCTAGGAATCTGATGGCCCAGTTGCATTGGGTTGTAGGCTGTCATTATCCAGAGGGTCAGAGAATCTCTCTGGGCTAAAGAATGAAAAAACTCAATGCCATAGAAATATAACCTTATAAAAAACCATTTACAAGATGTGCTGCCTGGGAGCAGGAGAAAACTAGAGGTTGACTGGTTTCCAGTTCTTTTTTGTTAAACCCTGTGGGGACAGCACATCCTCTAATGGTGAGGAGAAGAGAGTAAGACTGGCACATTCTTTCCTCTTTGAGGAGGAAGAGTCATGGTTAATTAAGCCGCTGATCGGGTGGCCTCCTCTGAGTGTGTACAGAAGTCTGTAGGCCCCTCATATGGTCAGTGAGCTCTGGGATCGGCGGTGGCTGCCCCGGCTGAAGGGCCGGTTCGAGTTAGCCTGTCCGCTTGAGTAGGCTCCGGACGCCATCATCCTACTAGGCTTCAAGAGCAGGTGCTCCCTAGATGAGAATTTAGCCCAGGAGTCCCCTGAGTATGGGTCATGCCTTGTGTGGTCTCTGCTGCATCTGTCTCCAGGCAGTACCCAGTCCTCCTTGTAGCTCTGTTCGGCGGGGCTTGAGTTTTTTGGGGTGCTGCTTCTGAAGCTCTGATCTGAGGCAGGCGACCCCAGATGGTTGGTGGGCTGGGCCTCTCCGGGGACGGTGGCAGGCCTCTGGCAGCTTCTCCAGCTCTGGATTTCCAGCTCTCTCTTGTCCATGGGGAGTTTGTCAATTTTCTGAGCTCTTAGGATTGGAGAATTCCCATATGTCCCTTGTAGAGTCAGGAAAAAGTACCTGGTGGGAAATAACAGAATAAAGATATTTTGTGACTTCTGGCTTCTTAGATTTCAGCATTGAAAGGGCCCTTAGAATCAAAGTCCCCACCCAGTGGAAGATCCCCTTTGCTGCTCTGTTAACTGATGGATCAAATCTATGTCCAAGCACTTCAGGTACTGGGGGAGTTCAGCAACAAAATGTAACAGCTAACATTTGTTATGTACTGTACACATAACTCATGTTATTCTCCCTCAAATCCCATACAGCTGGTACTTTTGTTTCCCACTATGTACAGACATGGAAGCTGAGGCACTGAGAGACTGAACGATTTGTCGAGAGCCATACAGTGGTCGAGCTGTGGACAGGACCCAGTGCCCTGGATTCTGATGCTTTCCTCTCATCTGCTATACATGTGGCAGTCCATTCTATTTCTGGGCTGTTCTAATTTAGGCAAATTTACTTGCTTTTGAGTGTCAACTCTTTGTGGAACTTAATAATTTTTAAGTAGTTTCCCAATACATAATCTTTTCTTGAATCCATGGGCTATGCCAACTTCACAGCATCAGTATATTATCACTATTGGCTAGATGAAGATAATGAGCTGGATTTCCTAAGATCTCCTGAGTCGTTGACAGATCTCCCTGATGGTTAACTCATGGTTCCTCTCTCCTGCCAAGTTACCTATAGTGGACTCTGGAATAGAAGTCTCTATATGTCTCCTGTTCCAAGATGAAGTAGGAAAAGGGGGTAAGAAGGTGATTACAACTATGTGATCTATATCATTAGAAGGACTGATGCTGAAGCTGAAACTCCAGTACTTTGGCCACCTGATGCAAAAAACTGACTCATTTGAAAAGACCCTGATGCTGGGAAAGATTGAAGGTGGGAGGGGAAGGGGACGACAGAGGATGAGATGGTTGGATGGCATCACTGACTCAATGGACATCAGTTTGAGTAGAATCCAGGAGTTGGTGATAGACAGGGAAGCCTGGCGTGCTGCAGTCCATGGGGTCACAAAGAGTCGGACACGACTGAGGGACTGAACTGATCTAAGCATATACAATCTTGTGGTTCTCGGCAACTTATACTCAGTCTTTGGGTGTTGGTTTATCTAGAAAGCAATCCAGTTGGTACCATTTCCCTAGATTCCATATTTGCAGGGAAGGAATAGAGACACAGACATAGAGAACTGACTTGTGGACATAGGGAAGGACAGGGTGGGACAAATTGAGAGAGTAACATTGACATAGATACACTACCACGTGTTCAATGTAGCTAGTGGGAAGCTAGTGTATAGCACAGGGAGCTAAGCTCTGTGCTCTGTGATGACCCAGAGGGGTGGGATAGGGGTAGTGGTTCAAGGTGGGGGGATATAGGTATACTTACAGCTCATTCACATTGTTGTACAGCAGAAACTAATACAACATAGTAATGCAATTATAGTTCAATTAAAAAATAAAAAGTAATCCAACTGGTCCAGAGGACATCAAAGGTCTTTTCCAAAAATAATCCTTATTTTTTTTTTTTTTAACTTTTTAAGAGCCTTATAAGCAGAGAGGCTCTTATCCGTCTATTATGTCTAAAAGATTCCGGATGACCTCAACGTGAGCAGGGTTTCTGAAGACCACAATAGATCCTAAGGAATCAGAAACTTTCCCCCCCTCTTTCTCACCTCACTCAGGGAGGCAGTACAGGTGGCCATGCCTCTGTGTTTCAGGAAAAGACTCAACTTCTTGCCTGGAAACTAGAATTTCCACAGTTTAAACATTCCCCCAAGCTATGAGTTTCCGTCTCTGTGCATTTAGTGAACAAATAACCATCAAGTTCCTACAAGGGCCGAGCCCCAAGGGATTAAGCTGTGAACCAGACTGACAGGATTCCAGCTGTCAGGAAGCACAGGAACCAGAGTTAGAAGCCACGGGAACAGCAAGTGTGTCACACACACGATCTGGTGTTAGAGACCTTCGTAGAGGAGGAAACAATAAAGCTGAGGGCTGACGGACGCACAGGAGGGAGCCAGGCAAAGAAGGGGTGAGAGCCAGATTCTGGGCACGATAGCTGCCGTGTGGCGACTGAGGGCAGGAGTGGGGTAAGAGGACACAGGTGTTGGCGAGGCCAGAGCAGGCAAGGACCGCGGGGAATGTCTTGGGTTTTGTACATTATTGTAAAGGCCGCGGCAGGCCCTTGGAAAGTTACAAACATGACATGATTGCACTTTGACACAATGATAATGGATTAGAGTAACCCCAATAGGAGACTGTTGAAATAATTTGGAATGAAAGAATTATAACCTATCTATGGTGGTGGCTGTAGAAATGGAAAGTTACAAACATGACATGATCGCACTTTGACACAATGATAATGGATTAGAGTAACCCCAATAGGAGACTGTTGAAATAATTTGGAATGAAAGAATTATAACCTATCTATGGTGGTGGCTGTAGAAATGGAAATAGCAGATGGATTCTATTTAACAAGATAAAACGATCAGGTCTTGGCAGTGGATAAGAGGGCCACGTGGTGGTGGGTGGTGTCAAGGATAATTCTCACGGGCCTGCCTTGATCCTCAGTGGGTAACAGTGGATGGAAGGAACGTGGGAAGAGAGCCATGTTTCTGGGAGGGTGGTGGTGATAGAAGATAGATCATGGACTGAGTTGTAGATGTCTGCCACTTTCCTCAGATGTGGCATGTCCAAGTGCTGGTGAGGCACAGGTAGCTAGAAGGATGTATCCGGGATTCTGGAGAAAGACCTGGGCTGGGAGTTTATATTAGAGATTTATCTGTGAAAAATGACATTTAACTTCACAATAATGGTTGCTATGTTTATGGAAAGAACTAAAGTTAGAAGACAGAAAAACAGAGGACAAAGGCTTGACATACACCGTGTCATCTTTGAACCAGCAGAGGAAACAAGAGGTAGGAGAAAAACCAAGGGAGTGTTGTTACTGAAGCCAAATGAAGTGTACAAGGACTGTTGGGGCCTAGTGTAGCTAATTATGCTGCATTGTGTTTTAAAGTTTGTGTGTTAGTTATTTTACAGATAAAAGAAGTTTGCACTCAGCTTAAGAGAATCATACAGTTCCTTTATACTGGTTGAAATAATTAGACTACGCTTAGTGAGGTCATGGTTAGTGGCTAATTATCACAGGCTTGGTGAGTGAAATCAATCTTATTATAAATACAGCTTACATCTTTAAGTGAACAAATAGAGTTTTCTATAGCAAACGTTCTGCCATGTAGATTTCTGTAACAAAAATTAATTGTTTCAAGGTTATAAGTTAACAGTCCTTGGAGCTATTAAAGTAATCCTTTCTCTGTCAAAGGAATCTCTTTGCCTTTCTTAGTAAACAGAATTAAGTAGGAATTCAAGTTTATGATGATCAAGAATAAGCAGAGATTTAACTTGCATGCTATGGTAACTGGCAAGAAAATATTTGCTGACTTTCCCTAGCTTGTCCCTCATCTGTTTAACAAGATATAATGGTGAGTGTTTGTCTTTTCCAAGAATGTCCGTGCTTTTCAACGATCCTTGTCAAGCTGGTAGCCTCTGGCTCCAAGCACGTCTTCTAACCAAGAATAAGACAAAGAACCTGGAACTCTTTGTAGATGATGAACTCTTCCTCTACCTCAAATAAGACACCGAACAGAGGAGGTCAGTCCTTGGTCAGAGGTGATCACAGCCATATTTAACCCCAAAAGTGTGGATGAAAGTATTTAACACAGACACATGATACCCTTTTCCAGTGAGGGCAGGACCTTCAAGGTCTTTCCCAGGAGAGGGGCTAGGTCTTGCCTTTGGGTACAGCATCATTAAGTTCACCAGATACTCTGACTATAGGATGTAGGCTGGAGAATAGAACACTGGCCTCTGAGTTGGGAGAACAGACTCCCCCTGTGATTAGTGGTAAGCTGGAGGACACATTCTGGTTCCTCTTGGGACCTCAGCTGTTGCATGAGCAAGTGGGACTACAGCCACGGCTCTGTCTAATTTCTTAGGTGATTTTGAAAAAGCAAAATGATGAACTGGATAGAAAAGGATGTGTGAAGAGCAAACTCCAAGGACATGTGAGGCATTGTTGTTGCTATTTTTTTGGAAAAGGTGACTGTAGAGGCTATAGACTGGAAATGTTAGAAATGGTCGCTCTGCAGAAGTGATTTATTTGGCTAATATAGGGTATGTGTATGAGTCTGTGTGTGTTTTAACAAATTTGAGTGGTATTTAAAAGTTGGATATTTCCTGCAAAATTTGTGGGAAAAATCGAAAGCTCTGAAATGCTCATCTTGATTTTTCCTTGTGGCAATGATAGGCTGAAGCTTAGAAGTTCCTTCCCCAATGCCTGTACTTCACCTGGCTTGCTGCAGTTGCTTACTTGTCCCTGAAGACATTTGAAAGTGAGACTCCTGGGCTGATAAATAAAGGACTATAAGAGCTTTTCAAAGTGATTCTTTATACACAACAAGATTTGTATGGCAGGAGGGGAGAAATTAGTACTCTCACTTTACAAGTGTCGTAACAGAGGGCATGCCCGATTCGGTGACTTTGCTGCTCTGTGGCTGACCTGGGACCAGATTCCATGCTATTTGCTTCCAGGTTTATTCTTTCTGTCCTAGCTCCCTCCCTTTGTAACAAGAGCCTCCAGCATCCCAGCTGGGGTCAAACTCCTGACTCTTAGGCTATGAGAATGGCTGATGGAGGAGAGTGGTAGTTCTAGGAAGGAAACGGCACCCCCTGCTCAAACCTTGGGAGAAGAGCCACGGCCGGTGTGAGGAAGCAGACAAGGTAGAAAGTGGGGTCTGAGAGCTGGCTTTCCATCACCCAGTAGGGATTGGTGGGGCTGTTGCAGGTGACGCAGATGGCATTGTACACAAGGGACACCACAATGTACATCAGGAAGCTGCCTGCGAGAACAAGCCCGTGGATGATGGTCTGTGGAAGGAAAGAAGTAAACACTGCTGAGGGGATAGTTTAGATTAGGGGGGAATGCACTCACGCTACTCTAACTTTGTTTTAAACTTTTCTTTTTGGGAAATGCAACATACATATAAACCGTTTTTAAAAGTGTGCCATTTAATGGCTTATTATAAAGTAAATACCTATGTTGCTACCACCCAGAATTTGAACACAGATGCCCCAGACGCCCCTAAATCACCTTGACTTTTGTGATAATTTTCATGCTATTCTTTAGTCTTAAAGTTAGTTATATCTTGTGTGGCTTTTGTCTTTTTTCCTCAATGTTATGCTTGTGTGATGAATCAGTCTTTTCCACATGCGGCTGTCAGTTACTCATTTCTGAGACAGCGCTGTCGTCTGTAGTCTGATCTCATTTTCTCCTGCCTCTCTTACGCTTCTTCCAATTCGTGTCCTCTTGTAAACTCACTGATGATTTCATACAATTTCATTTCCACCTCTACTAGTTTGAAAGTTCTGTATTTCATTTCAATTCTGTCAGTGATGACTCAGTAAATGACAGTATAAAGTTTACATGTTTCCCTCCTCCTAAATTATGCAAGGGCTTTGGAATAAATTAACTCTGTTTACCTTCCTCCTGATTTATATCTTATTGCTACTATATATTTAAATTCTATCATCTTTGTAAATCACACAAATCATTATTACAGTTTAATATGGTCAATAGTCTTTACGATTTACTTACATGCTTGACACTTTCTATGCCTTCATTATCTCTTGCATTTTGGGTTTTCCATCCGAACTGTATTTTCTTATCCTTTTTTAAAAAAGTTTGTATTGAGGTGTAATTGATTAACAATGTTGCACTAGTTTCAGGTGTATAGCAGAGTGATTCAGTCATATATAGACAAGTATCTATTCTTTTTCAAATTATTTTCCCATTTAGGTTACTACAGAATATTGAGCAGAGTTCCCTGTGCTGAATAAGTAGGTTCTTGTTGGTTATCTATTTTAAATATAATACTGTGTACATGTCAGTCCAAAACGTCTAGTCTATCCCCTACCCCTTTTCCCTCTGGTAACCACAAATTTGTTCTCCTAAGTCTGTGTTTCTGTTTTGTAACTAAATTCATTTGTATCATTTTTAAAAGATTCTGCATGTAAGTGATATCACATGATATTTGTCTTTCTCTGTTCGACTTACTTCACTCAGTGTGATAATCTCCAGGTCCATCCATGTTGTTGCAAATGGCATTATTTTACTCTTTTTAATGGCTGAGTAACATTCCATTGTACACATGTACCACATCTTCTTTATCCATTCCTCTATTCAGACATTCATTGGACATGTCTATTCAGTCAAGACAATAGCCATGTCTTGGCTATTGTAAGTAGCACTGCAGCGAACACTGGGATATCTTGTCTTGTACTTTTAGTTGATCTTTGAACAACAGGGGTTTGAACTGTGTGGGTCCACTTACATGTGGATTTTTCTCAAAATACTGCAGTATTGCCTGATCCGTGGTTGGTTGAATCCACAGATACAGAGGACTGACCATGGGACTTGAGCATCCACAGAATCTGGTGTTTGCACTGTGTCCTGGAACCAGTCCCCAGTGGATACTGAGGATGGCTATACATCCTTTAGAATTTTCCTTTTGTGGAACTCTGCTGGTGATATATTTTCTGATTCATTATTTCATCCTCATTCTTAAAAGATATTTTTGGTCTTTTTTGGAAGTTATTTTCTTTTAGCATATTTAATATAGCATTTCACTTTTTTCTGGGCTTCCCAGGTGCCTCAGACAGTAAAGAACCTCCCTGCAATGCAGGAGACCTAGGTTCAATCCCTGGATCGGGACGGTCCCCTAAAGAAGGGAATGGCTACCCACTCCAGTTTTTGTACCTGGAGAATTCCACGGACAGAGGAGCCTGGCGGGCTACAGTCTACGGGGTCACAAAGAGTCAGACATGACTGAGGGAGCAACTTTCACTATTTTCTGGCTTCTATTGTTGCTACTGAGATGTTAGCAAAACTTTATCTGTTGCTCATTAGAAGGAAATCTTTATCTCAAAATCTGGCTGCTTTATGATTTTTATTTTTGTCTTTAGTGTTCTATAGTTTTCTTATAAGCGTGGCATTTTTAAAAAAAAAATTATCTTGAGTTTTGCTAAACTTCTTGAGACTGTGGCTTGATGTCTTTTGTTACTTTTGCAAAATTCTCAAGTCACTGTCTTTTCAAATATTACCTTGGTCTCTCTTTGTCCTCCAAGATTCTAATCAAATGTACGTTAGATCTTTTAAGATACTCATCTTATCTTCTATATATCTCTTCCATAATTTTCATTATTATACTTATGTTTTACATTCTGGATAATTTGACCAATTCACTAATTTTCTCCTTAGCTCTGCCTAATCTGCAGTTAAGCCAGGCATTGAAATTTAAATTACAGTTATCGGATTTTTTAATCTCTAAAAGTTTTGTCTTTAAAGAAAATCTTCTAGGTTTTTTTGTATGACTTACCATACATTCTTGCAGATACTTTAAAGCTTATTTGTCTTTAAACATAGCAAACAAATCTTTTCTATGAGTTATTTCTGATAATTCAATACCTAAAATATTTGTTACTGATGTATGTGCTTGTGATCTTTATTGATGAGTCCTTGGTTCATTTGAACTTCATTATTTGTGTGTGTGTGTTTAAAATTTTTTCTTAACTCATTTGAGAGTTATTTAAATATCTTAATACAGCCAGTAGTTATATAGTGCAAATATCTTAATGTCTACTGTTATTATAACTGAGGTAGAGTTGATTTACAATATTGTGTTAGTTTCAGGGGTACAGCACAGTGATTTTGTTACATATATGTGGTCCATTTCCCAGGATGAGTCCTTTATATTGACTCTCCCTGATCTGTTCAGCACAGTGGGGACAATCCCGACAGTCCCTGCTGGGGAGAGAAGTGCAGGTAGGTGTACCCTTACTCTGAAGGTAGAGCATTTGGGGCCCTAATGTAATATGATCTCTTATTAGACTGTCACTACAGGATCCTGGGTTTTAATTTCTGAATATTATGTTCAATGAAGTCTGCCAAAAAGTTCATTTTAGGCAGGGTTGCAAACACTCTCAAGAAAACATAGACTTTGGCATAGCTTGCTTCACTACAATCCCACTTTCCCAGAGGTTTTGGTCTTTAATTATCCTATCAGCCTTTTCATACTTTTAGAGTATGTATACATATATATATATATACACACACACATACTCTTTGTATATGTTTATATATATATTAAAATGTACATACACACACATTTATTTGTTTTCAGTGGAAGAGATGTTTTGAAATATCCTAACCCCTGTTCCTAGAGAAGAAAACAGTTAGCTAACATTTTTCAGTCACTTAGGTGAGGACTGTGAAAGCTGACACAGCTATTAAAATTCATGTTAGAGTTCGAGACTTCCCCAGCTGTCCAGTGGTTGAGACTCTGCTTCCAATGCAGGGGCACAGGTTTGTGGAACTATGATCCTACATGGCGCAGCCAAAAAAAACTCAAGTTTGTTTTCTACCCATGGAAGAAAGACACTCTCCCTCTGCTTCAAGCACTTGAAAAAGGGAAATACTTTCTTCAAAATAATGGTAGTAGCTGACTCCTTTCCTTGAAGCAACAGAAATCACCAGTGACTACCAGGATACCTGGTCTAGAGATGCATTAGATGGATTAATAGTGCTGAATGGTGAGTGAAAGGAACAAGGTCTCTGTTTTAAAGCATGCAGTGCTCTGAGAAAGAAGGCTGAATGACCAATCATTACTCACTTACATTGTGGTCTGATGATTTACAGGGCATTTTTGAAAGGTTAAAAAAAATATCTAATGGTTAAGGTCATGGAGAGAAGAGTTCCTCTTGTGAAATATCTTGTGCTACTGTTTAAAAAAGACTGTAATTACTGTGAAATATTTCAAGCACAGACAACAATCTCATGCATGCGATGTCCAGCTTTACCAGTTTTAACCTTATGCCATACACATGGGAGCAGAATCTGTCACTCCAAAATGTGTCTCTGGCATCAGGATTACCTTGAGCTGGTTGTTTTTGAGAAACAGCAGACAGAGGAGAAGCTCTGAAAACTGAATAGACGTTTTCTTTTTGTAAGAGACATTTATACTTATAAGGGAAATCTCCATTTGTAAGGGTGTCTCCCTCTCTGTACCAGGAAAAAGAAACATTCTCAATTTCTAGAAAGTCTTTATCAACTTCCGCATCTGGGCTCCCCTAACCCCAAAACTTCTTTTGTCTTTAGTTGGTGATGGTATTTAAGGTGGTAGCTAGGGCCATTTCAGAGAGATACCTCGTTTCCTGGTCGCTCTCATGTGTATAGGAAATACTGATTAAACTTGTGTTTGTTTTTCTCCCACTAATCTGTCATTTATTACAGGAGTGTCTAAGCTGAGACCTAGAAGGGTAGAGAGAAAATTAGTTTTTCTTCCTCTACACACATTTCCCTCAGATTTTATTAAAAGGAGCCTTACAGATGCAATTCAACCACCACGTATCCCTTGCAAATGCCTTTTCTTTCATCTTGAAAATAAATCGTGTTCATCATTTTTATGTGTATTTTATATATACATGTTTATGTATGTATCTGTGTTAATGGATACTTTTAAAATTTTATCATGTAGATATCCTTCTGAATTCTTTCCACTAGACAGTATGCTTTGGAGGTTTATTTTTGCTGCTAAATGCTGTTCTAGTGTATGACTATGCTACTATTTGTTTTCCTGTTGGTGAACATTTAAGCTGTTTCCAATTTTTAAATTTTGCTTTAAAGAATAATGATGTAATATCTTATATATGTCTATGTATCTACATGTGTAAAAGGATTGTCCAGGTTTCACAGTTAGAAGTGGAATTGTGTCACAGCATGTGAATACTTCTAGCTAACTCTTCTGACATATTCTTCCAGCTATTTAAAAATTGCTTCTCCAGAGTGGTGCTATCAGTTTACAGTTTACCAACAGAATATGAAAGTTCCTAGGTTAGGCTTTATTATCTTTAATGAAGTAGTATTAACTCATACTGCTACAGTACTATTATACCACATACTATAGTCTATGCTATACTATATACTACAGTAGTATTAACCCATACTACTGAGTTAATTTGCCAATATATTATTTAGAATTTTTACATTTACATTGAGGAAACTGCTCTACAATTTTGTTTCCTAGGACTGTCCAAGCTCATTCTGATATCAGAATTATTCTAGCCATAAAAATTGGATTGCTTATGTTTCTATTTTTTGAATCCATGAAAAAGTTGGTATGACATAGGAATTATCTGTCTCTTATAAACTTGGTCAAGCTCACCTTTACAATCCTTTGGCTCTGTAACTTTAGGGCTAAGATTGCTGATTTGGTTTCTAGAATGGTGATTGATTTATTCAGCTTTGATGAATGATTTTGATTATAGTTTGGTAAATTTTACATTTAAAGGACTTGACTTGGTTTACCTTTTCAGAAAAATATCAAATATTGATTCCATTGACCATTGTATACATGAGGTCTGCATCCATGAAAACAGAGGGCTCAATACCATCTTATATAAAGGACTTGAGGATCTGTGGATTTTGGTATTCGCATGAGTCCTGGAACCCACCCCCTGCAGGTACTGAGACAACTGTGTATCCATAATTGCAGTCTTTTTCATTTCTAGTACTGTTTTCGCGGCCTTCTCTTTCTGTCTTCTTTTGGATCAGTTTCATCAGAGGTGAGTTTTTTCCCATTTTTGGCCATACTGTGCAGCATGTGGGAATCTTAGTTCTGTGACTAGGTATTGAACTCATGCCCTTGGCATTAGGAGCATGGAGTCTTAACCACTGGACCCCCAAGGAAGTCCCAAGAGGTGAGTTTTCAATAGGGTTCTGTTTTGGTCTTATTGACCTTTCTTTGATTTTTCTCTCATCTTTTTTTCTTTTCTATTTTGTTTAGGTTTACATGGTATTTTTAAAAGTTTCTTAAGTTGAAATTTTAACTTAACCTCTTTTTAATTTTTGTTTTTAATAGTAAAAGCTTTAGCTGCATCCCACAAGTTTGCATATATATTTTTATAGTCATTCAGCAGCAATAATTTCCATTATGATTTACTTTTGACCTCCTGAATGACATATTTAGATGTGCATTTTGAAATTTCCACGCATGGTAGGCTTGTTTGGCTCTACCTTCATTGTTTGTATTTATTAATCTAAATGCATTATCATCAGATAATAGGTTCTTTATGATACTGATTCTTTCCAATTCCGTTGTGATTTAGAATTTGGTCTTTAAATTTTTGGTATATGGTCAGGTGTGTTTGAAAGATGCATATTTAGTATTTGTTTAGAGCAGGATTTTATATATTAGTGCTAACTACATTAGGTCAAGTGTGGCAATTTATCCAAAGCTTGATCTGTGTCTGTTTTGATAGAGTTCTATAAAAACATCATTCTAGAATTGTAATCTTTTCCATTTCTCTTCATATTCGTGGGATGAAAAAGTCCTATCTGATACTTCTGGCCATCATTTTCTCTGTCTTACCTTTTCCTCTTCCCTACAGCCTAGGGAATTGATAGTTTCCTATATTCCTCTAATTTCTTTCCTCTCCTTTATGTTTAATCTTAAGTTTTAATAAACCTTAAAGTATCTTAATACTTATAGTTAGGAGGTGCTAAATAAATTAGACTTTTATGGAACAATTTTATGGTTGTGTATTTCTCGTCCTACTCATACAATGAAGACTTCAGCATAAATTACCTACTGATTAGCCTTTCCTTACCATTACGTTGCTTCTTGCAGTTCTAGCTTTTCTTTTCTTTCATGTTCTTGCATATTTCTTTCTTCCTTTAGTGAGGGTCTATAGGTAGTAGACCTTACAGAGTTTATCTAAAAATGTCATTCATTTTTTTACCACAGGCTACTAAGGAGGGACAGAAGCGTGTTATATACAGGTAAGAAGGGAGGAAAAGCAAACATACAGCTGTATCATTTGCCTTTGGTTCTTCTGTTTGATAAAAATAAATCATTTTCTCTTGACTGAATGAATATAGTAATGACCTAGGAGATTTTCGTGGCCTTCCTAAAGAATTAAAATCAGTGTTTCTCCACTGGTTGGGTGGGTGTACTTCCCTTGGGAATCTGTTCATTTATCACTTAGTCTTAAGTGAACAATCACTTAAGTGTAGTGATAGTGTACAAATAGTGTAACTGTTTGCTATTTGGCCTTAAGTCTTTGAATATAATTGCTTCACTATTTTTTGGTTTCTATTGTTTAATTGCTGTTAATTTTCAGGTAATTTGTCCATAGTCTGTGGCAGATTTTAAGACGGTTTCTTTTAAACTGTACAGTTTTACTACCAGGTACTATATCCAGATTTATTTTGATTGTCATTCTCAATGATGACCTCTTCACTACTTCTCTAACCATTCTTTCCTTGTTCTTCTATGACTTCTATTATGTGGCTGTTGGAGTCATGTATTCCAAATATCATTCTTCTTGATTATAGTTTCATATTTATGTGGCATTCTGCATGAGTACACAATACTTTCCAATTTTGGTAGTTTACTCTTAGCCAGTGTCCAGTCTAGAGTGGATTCCACAAATTGCATTTTTAGTTTCAAACTTTTTGCATTTTCAAGAGTTCTAAATATTTCCTTAGCTTGGTTCAGTTCCTAGTATTAAAATTATGACTGCCTTCTTCACAGTTTCTGATAAAACTAAGTGGTTTCTCTGATGGTTCTGAAAGAAATTTGTTTGAGCTTGACTAGGCCTTTTTGTTTTTATTACTTTGTTCCATCTGTCATGGCATGAACTGGAACTAAGGGGTTTTCAAGATGGGAACGCCGTGGTCTGGAAGCTCCTGTGGGTGGCTGTTATCAGCCACTGCTTGGTCTAGCTTCTGACAGTAGGGGGAAGGGGGGAGTTCCATTGTAGAAGGTTGGGAATACCCTGAGCCTACTTAGGGACGTTTCTAAACATTTAATACAAATGCTCTCAGAAAGATTTGGTCTTTGCCAAGCTGAAATGGTTCTTTCCGTAAAGTGGCCTCCTTGCACGCATCAATCTTACCTCGTCACACTACTGGCACAGAGGTTAAAAGGTCAAGAGTCAGCCAGCTAGGGTTTAGGCTTGCTTCTGTCTTGCACTGCTTGGGGAAAGTTTAACCTCTTTATACTCATTTCTGTATCTATAAAATAGGAATTAAAAAAAATACCTAACACATGCATATGTTGCAAAATGATTTCCACAATAAGTTTAGTAAACACCCATCACTTTGCAATACAGTTGACTCTTGAACAACACAGGTTTGAACAGCTTAAGTTCACTTATACACAGATTTTTTTCCCACTAAATACATAAACAGTACGGCATGATACACTGTTGCTTGAATCTGCAGATATGGAACTTCAGATTTGGAGGGACAACTGTAAAGTTACAAGTGGATTTTCCCCTGTGAGGAGGATTGGTGCTCCTAAACCCTGAATTGTTCAAGGATCAACTGTGTATGTCAAGTCATTGTGTTGTACAACTTAAACTTATACAGTGCTCTGTATAGTTAAGTGAGAAAGTACATTAAAATCATATAGGTGTGTACCTGGCATGTAATGTTAAGCTCTATGTTTTTTATAATTATCATTGACTAGTGGAATTTAATAAGACAGCTAGCATTACCATTTTGGATTACTAAAAAGTGATATTTGGACATACTCAAGATATGCTTATGTGGAGACAGTCTTCTAATCTTTTACCCTCAAATTAAATGGACAGCACACCTCCCTAACATTGCCTCAACTATGGTCAGTCAAATGTTTTCCTTGTCTCTCAACCAGCTGTGAATTTTGAAATCGAAAGTATCTGTTTTGGCAATACACTGCCTCATTGTATTAAATGTCTTAGTTTTTTCATCCTGACCAGATGGTGAGCAAGTTGAGGCCAGCAGTTTTATCTTCTCTACTTCTTTATCCCTATCAAAGTGGACCATAGGTACGAGTTCATCACGTGTGTATTCAGTGGATCAATGATACGGAGAAAGGCAGCTCAAATCTGAATGCAGTCGATGGAGAGGAACACAATTTTTAGGCCCAAAAGGGCTTGGGGGACTTACCCAGGTCTTCATTTCCATTGCCTGGTGCAAGAGGATTGTGGCAAGGGAGATGGTGTTGATGGGTGTCCCAAAGGTAAAAACGTCGATATCAGAGTCTTTGTAGGTCTGCAGAGCAGGAAAAAACAGGTGCTGTCAGCTGTGCCCATGGACTGAAGGCCTTGGTTTGGACAAGTGATTGTAAAGCATCAGTGAAGGCAGGTGTCAAAGGGAGGGGAAGGAATGGGGAGAAGCTGTCCAGCTACCGTCATGTGGAACTGACTGCAGGGACAGACAGGAGGAGGAGTGAATTGATAGGACTAAACTCTTCAAAATGCATTTGCAAAGGAAGCCATGAAGACTATCCCCAAGCTTTGCAGAATGAGTAAACAAAAAATTGAGTACCTACCAGGCACAATGCCAACTGCTAAAGATACTCCTGTGTTCACTTTCAAGGAGTTTAGAGTCTACTAGGCAGGACAAATGTGGTACAGTTTAAGGGTGTAAATGCTAAAATGGGAGCAAGTGCAAGGCACTTTGGGAGTAGAGATGAGAAATCAGCTGAGACTGTAGTAAGAGGAATTGTTCTCTTGGAAAGAGAGAGGAAAGGCAGATCAGGCAGAGGCCAGAACTGAAGGGGAAAAGCCCAAATTATCCTAGATGGAATAGTCCTAAATGGTAAGTCTGTTGATCACATAGTAAGGGCAAAAGAGGCCTGACTATTGTAAACCAGGAAATTCAGAGAAAGCACAAAAGCTCGCCTCTGCAACACCCATCATGTTGCTGTTTGCCTAGTCTCTGGATCACATTCTTTTGCAGACACCACTGTTTTCCTGGCACAAATTACTCCACATCTGAGCTCCCGGTCTGGAAAGAATACAGATATCCTATGCTACATACATTCTCACTCTTTAAACTGGGGAACCGAATTAAGATGGGGCTGGTATCCTGAGCTCTCTGTATTCTTGTTTTTATTTCAGATAAGGTAGTAACCCTTAGTATCAGAACTTGGAAGCACAAATGTAAATACAAATCAAGAGTTGTAAATTCAAATACCTTCAATGTTCAAGTAAGAAGCAGTAAATGAGTGAGTGAAGATGGCTAGGCATGACACAAAAGGGCATGGTGGGGGGACTATGACAAACTAGAGAACAGGTGCCCTAGCTATGCAGGGTGATGAGTCAGCTCTGGATTTTGCCATGACCCAGTGTAATAACAGCTTTTAGTTTTTCCGAAGCTGGCAGAAATTAAGACGTTTTAGTAAAGAATTCTGACATTCTGAATACTCGGAGTAGGGTGGAGTCTGCAGGCCTCCTATTTGGAGCCTCTGCTCTGAAGTGTCCAGAAAGATACTATTTGTCTAGGATTTCATATTAACGGGACCAGTTCTACTCTGCTGCTTGTATGGTTAGAATGGGACCATAGAACTTACCAGGTAGGGGATAAAGAAACAGACGAGGCTCTGGTAGAACGCATCCACCATGGAGATCCAGAAAGTCAGCAGGTTATAGGACTGCCAGGAAAGAACACATCGACAGTTAGCACCATCCGAGCAAGCCTCTGTTCCTTGTAAGCAACATGACACTTACTTACAATGTTTCTTACCCTAGAGGCAATACGATGGAATGATCGAGAGCACAGACCTGGGAGTGACAGGACCCCAAGTCAAGTTCCAGGCCCGTGTGACCTTAGTGAAAGTCACTAAACTGCTTTGGGAATTGTTTTTTCTTCCATGGGAAGTCGATAAAAACAATATCGGCTGGATTTCCTTGAGTTTCAGGAGGTCTAAATACAACTGTGCTTTGGTATCTCAAAAGGGCTCGGCTGTTAATGATCATTAGTACTAGTGCTAATACAAACGTGGTAAGTTTAGAGATTCTGAATAACATCTGAAACGGAGCTCTCAATCACAGCCCAGGATCACGAGTTCCCAAGAGACAGCTCAATGGCTTCAGAGATGAGCGTTCTCATTTTGTGTTTCCTTCCCTGGGAACAGTGAAACCATTTACGGTATATGTTTCTGCTACATTAACTTCTTTTAATGTTAGATACTCAAGGAATACATTATGCAGCCAACTCACCTATGGGAAGGGGACAATGAGAAGGGCCCAGGATGTCATGTGTAATCTCCACATCTCCCTTGCCTGAAGTGCTGGTATATTGCTGCTATATGGCTCTCCACCTGTCTTTGGGTGAGGATGGGGCTTGGTTCAAGTTTCACCAGCTCTCAAGCACCACATCTGGCTTTGCCCTCCTTATCTGAGGTGTAGAGCTACCCTCATGCATAGCAACATCCCTTTGCCCAGAGCTCCTCCTTTGAGGCCATCAGGTTCCCTCTCTGCCTCCTGCATCCAGGTTCGCAGCCTGTCTGCGCTGGTCAGACTGCCTGCTGCAGGACTTTTCCAAATCATTTAGGGCATCAGTGTAGCCTCTATGCCTTCTAAGAAACTATTTTGATGGCTTTTAGCCCCAGGGATTCCCAAACCAAGCCTTGGGGGTTCTGTTGAAGGTCTACAAAGATAAGGTAAAAGTGATGCAGTCTTTCTGTAAGCCCTCTTCCCCTTTAACTAGCACAGGCCCATATTAATGTGTGATATAATTAAGAAATCACTAAAAATAAAAATATCCACTTGTCTGGTCCATCCCCTTCAACAGCAAATGAGAAACAGGCCAGGAACAGGGAGCAGACTTCCTGGGTCACATGGGAGGCAAGGGGCAGAGTGGTGATCAGAACACAGGATTTCTGGCCCAGCACTCCTTCTCTGACACCTCCAGGAGGAGCTGAAGGTCACCTCCCTGTCCCCTTGCCTGCCCGATCCCCTTACCTCGGAATTCTGGCCACTCTTGTACAGTTCAGGCAACGCCAGGAGTGTTTCCATAGAGATGTCTTTATCGAGGACTCCGAAGACAAGAGGAGGCAAGGAAGTAAAGAAGAGGTTGAAGAAGATCAGCTGCCAGTAGTCAATCATGGTGGAGCCAGAGAAACCGCAGAAGAACTGGTACCAGAAGAGCAAGTTGACGTAGCACTATGGGCAGAGAGCACGGCCTTGTAAGTGAGGACCCGAGGGCAGCCATCACCAGACGCTGCTTAGGAGCTCTGACAACTAACTGCTCGGACTTGGAACTTCAACTCCCTCACTTGTTACATGCAGGGTTGTCTAAGGATTAGAGGTAATTCTCATCCTTAGATTCTGCTATTACTATTACTACTAACTTTCTTTAGGACATGAAGGGAATTCTATCAACTTGTAAAGTATACTACAGTGGTTTTTGGAGGCAGGGAGGACTGGCTTTGAATCCTCAGTTCTGTCATGTACTAGCTGTGTGACTTTGGACAAATTGTTGAACCTTTCTGAAAGTCATCTTGCCACCTTTCATATGGGAATAGTGGTATACAGACCATGGCACGTGAAACCAAAAGGCAGTAAGTAGTTATGATTACTAAGAGGAAAGACTTGACTGTGGGCAGGATGGCTGGTGGGAGGAGGACTTCATTAGAAAGTTGACCTCTAAACCCTTTCCTAATGGTCACACAACTCAGAGGGTGAAGAATAAAATCTTATTCTGAAGTGTTGCTTTATGCTTTCTAAAGATCTTTCCACTCAAGACCTCCTCACTGGAGAAGGGCTGGGTCACAATTATTGTCTAACATATTGTGATTTGGTTTGGTGACTTGACCAAGGTCACGATAACAGCTGGTCCTGGGGTTGGAACTAGAACTCAGCTCCATGTGGCTGAGGCACAGAGGGGTAAAGGGTTTTTAATGTGGAATCATTCAGCAGGTTTGTGTTCAAGCTAGTATTCTCATCCCCTAACTACTGGGCCAGCATTATTTTTAAGAGGCTCTCTGTTTATACTACTACTAGTAATATTAACATTCATATTATTAATACTACAGTTATTATTTGAGCTTCTATTTGTGATGGGTGTGTGGTAACAGTCTATTAGTATACAGCACATTAGGTGGCGCAGTGGTAAAGGATCCACCTGCCATTGTAGGAGATGAAAGAGACAGGAGTTCAATCCCTGGGTTGGGAAGATTCCCTGGAAAAGGAAATGGTAACTCATTCCAGTATTCTTGCCTGGAAAATTCCATGGACAGAGGAGCCTGGCAGGGTACTGTCCATGGGGTCATAAAGAGTTGGATATGACTGAGCACGCACATTAGTAGATATAGAATATACATAATTTGTCCCAACAACCTAGCAAGATGTTATTGCTAATAATATAATAGTACTATATTATGTATTATTAAATAATATTTAACATTACCTACAGACGAGGAATTTGAGGCTCTGAGATACTCACTTATCCCTTGCCCATGTTCGGAGCTAGGAAGTGGCACAATTAGCCCCTGAGTTTTCAAAGCTTCTTCCTCAGCCACTCCAAGCCCTCTTAGTCCCATCTTTGGATAATGCAATAACAATGCTGACCCAGATTCTTCCATCCAAGAAGCTCCATCCTTTGGCTTTTCGCCCAGATGACTAGTGCGGAGTCTGAAAGAGACCCTGGTGCTCTTAGACACCCTGGACCTTGCATTGCTCTGTCCAAGGGCTGGGCTCCCCTCCATTGCTGCTCCGGGGCTTCAGGTCACCTCTTCCCACTCTAGTCCTATGATGCTGAAAGGGCTTTTCTGCTATGAGTTTTTGATGAAGTTACTTCCAGAGGAGGAGATTTGGGAAGGAGAGGGCTCAATCTGTTTCACGGGCAGACTGAGTCTGCAAAACAACATCAACCATTTATGCCCTTGACAGGGTGGCTTTAAGAAGAACCAAAGTGCTAAAGTCTCCTTGATACTAGTGTTTAGCAATCATATGAGGCTTTGGTTTTTGTTTTTTTTTGGCCCTTTGAGCATCTTACCTTGCTTCTCCCTCCCTAGCTGGCTGAGAAAGACACTCACTCTCAGTTCTATGTACACACAGGTGGCTTGAATGGCTCAGATGGGGTGACTGACACCACTCAAGTCCCTCGGCCAGTTGAGGTCGGAACTGTGACTTGAGGTTGTAGAATCTTAGGATGCCGGGGCTGGAAGTGACCCATCTACAGACGAGGCCAAGAATAGCAATGGCAGCAATAGCAACAGAGGCTCCTAAAGCACTTCCTAGGTGCCAGGCTCTGTTCTGACCCATTCAATCCACTTACAAGCCTTATGAGGCAAACTCTGCTATCCTCATTTTACAACTGAGGAAACTGAGGTTCAGAGAGGTCAAGTCATGGGGCTAGGGTTACTGACTAGTAAGTAGCAAGGCTGGAGTCCAGACCTAGATGTTCAGGCTAAACAATATGCTGCTAAACCACCAATGGATCACTGAAGAAATCAAAGAGGAAATAAATACGTAGAGACAAATGACAAGGAAAACACTATGATCTAAATCCTATGGGATGTAGCAAAAGCAGTTCTATGAGGGAAGTTTATAGTAATACAGTCTTACCTTGGGTTTCCAAGCTGGCACAGTGGTAAGGAATCTGCCTACCAATGTAGGAGACACGGGTTCAATCCCTGGGTTGGTAAGATTCCTGGGAGTAGGAAATGGGAACCCACTCCAGTATTCTTGCTTGGGAAATCCCACGGACAGAGGAGCCTGGTGGGCCACAATCCATGAGGTCCCAAAGAGTTGGACACGACTGAGCACAAGAAAAATCATGAAGAAACAACCTAACTTTATGTCTAAAGCAACTAGAGAAAGAAGAACAAACAAAACCCAAGGATAGTAGAAGGAAAGAAATCTTAGAGTAGAAATAATGCAATAGAGATGAAAAAAAACAATAAAAAAGATCAATGAAACTAAACGCTTGTTCTTTGAAAAGATAAACAAAATTGATAAACCTTTAGCCAAACTCTTAAGAAAAAAAAGGGAGGGCTCAAATCAATAAAATTAGAAATGAAAAAGGATACATGTTACAACAGACACCACAGAAGCACAAAGAATCATAGGAGACTACTTACTACAAGCAACTATATGCCAATAAAATGGACAAATTCTTAGAAAGGTATGGTCTCCCAAGACTAAACCAGTAAGAAAGAGAAAATAGGAACAGACCAATCACAAGTAATGAAATTGTTGGAAATTTTAAAATCACAGTTTCAGAAAGAAGTCCAGGACTAGAGGGCTTCACAGTCAAATCCTATCAAACATTTAGGGAAGAGCCAACACGTATCCTTCTGAACCTGTTCCAAACAATCGCAGAGGAAGGAGCATTCCTAAACTCATTCTATGAGAACACTATCACTCTGATAACCAAAATCAGACAAAGATACCACCCACACAAATTACAGGCCAATATCACTGATGAACATAGGTGCAAAAATCCTCAACAAAAGACTAGCAACCAAATCCGACAACACATTAAAAGGATCATACACCATGATCAAGTGGGATTTATTCCAGGGATGCAAGGATTTTTTAAGATCTGCAAATTGGTGCATTATAGCACATTAACAAATTGAAGAATAAAAACCATGTGATCATCTCAATAGATGCAGAAAAGCTTTTGACAAAATTCAACACCCATTTATGATAAAAGTTCTCCAGAGAGTGGGCATAGAAGGAACGTAACATAAACCCACACACCTATGGTCAATCTATGACAAAAAAATGCAAGAATATACAATGGAGACAAGACAGTCTCTCTAATAAGCGGTGCTGGGAAAACGGGACAACTACCTGTAAAAGGATGAAACTAGAACATTCTCTAGTGCCATATACAAAAATAAACTCAAAATGGTTTAAAGACTTAAATATAAAACATGACACCATAAAACTCCTAGAAGAGAACATAGGCAAAGCATTTTCTGACATAAATCATACCAATGTTTTCTTAGGTCAAGACACGAGAAATAAAAGCAAAACTAAACAACTGGGACCTAATCAGACTTAGAGGATTTTGCATGGTAAAGGACACTATAAAATGAAAAAACCACCTATGAACTGGAAGAAAATATTGCAAATGAAACAACCAACAGGGGATTAATCTCCAAAATATGAGCTCAATACATGAAGCTCAATATAAAAAAAAAAAACACCCAGTCAAAAAATTGGCAGATATAAATAGACATTTCTCCAAAGAAGACATACAGATGGTCAAAAAGCACAGGAAAATATGCTCAACATCACTAGCCATTAGAGAAATGCAAGTCAAAACTATAATAAGGTATCACCTTATAGCAGTGACTGAGGGACTTCACTCTTACTTTTACAGCAGTCAGAATGGCCATCATCAAAAAATCTACAAACAATAAACGCTGGAGAGGGTGTGGAGAAAAGGGAATCTCCAGCACTGTTGGTGAGAATGTAAATCAGTACAATTGTTATGGGGAACAGTATGGAGGTTCCTTAAAAAACTAAAAATAGAGCTTACTGTATGATCCAGCGATCCAACTCCTGGGTGTACATCCAGAGAAAAAAACTTGAGAAGATACATGCAGTCAATATTCACTGCAGCACGGAAGACATGGAAGCAACCTAAATGTCCACCAACAGATGAATGGATATAGAAGATGAGGTGTATATATACAATGGAATGTTTCCTCAGCCATACAAACAATGATAAAATGCCATTTGCAGCAACATGGACCTAGAGATAATCGTACTAAGTAAAGTCAGAGAGAAAGATAAATATCATATAGTATCACTTATGTGGAACCTAAAAAAATGATACAAATGAACTTATTTACAGAAGAGAAATAGACCTATGGATTTTGAAAACAAAGGTTATCAAAGGGGAAAGGTGGTGGGAGTTTGGGATTAACATGTACACTCTATATAAAATCTATAATCAACAAGGACCTATTGTATAGCACAGGGAACTCTACTCAATAGTAATATATACAAGAAAATTTGGGAAGGAGTACATAAGATATATGTAAATGTCTGAATCACTGCTGTACAACAGAAACTAACATGACAAATTTACATTTATACGTATAATTAAAAAATTATAAACATTATAAATCAACTATAGTCTAAAATAGAAATTAAAAAGAAATAATCTAATATAAAAAACTGAAGCTGTATTAACTAAAAATAAAAAATAAATACAAGATTTCTGACCTTTGATCTTGGACTTTTACCACCATATCATTTTACTGCTCCACCAGGGATTTTCAGTTAGAGACATATGTAGAGTACAGCCACGTGGCTCAGTGGTAAAGAATCCACCTGCCAATGCAGGAGACACGGGTTCGATCCCTGGGTCGGGAAGATCCCTTGGAGTAGGAAATGGCAACCCACTCTGGTATTCTTGACTGAGAAATCCCATGGACAGAGGAGCCTGGCGGGCTACAGTCCATGGGGTCTCAGAGAGTCCAACACGACTGAGCACACGTGCACATCTGCACAGGACACCAGTGCTGCTACCGTGTTGTTCACGGACCTGCGTTGATCCAGGAATGTCTATACTGGTCCATGATGAAAAATTGAAAGTCAGCTTTTAGAAACTTATATAAGCAATCTGACAGAGTAGTTCACGTCTGTTGAATGTAATAAACAATTAAAAAATACTTGGCATTTTATCCCAGGTTACAGGTGTGACCAAACTCCTCCCTTTATGGTTCCTGATCTACACTCTTATACTTCCTTTATAACTTCCTTACTGCCTTGTGTTTTTTACTGTAAGTCACTTACACTCAGATATAACATACATCATAAAATGATGAGTAAACTTCCTGAAATATTTCCTGTAACGACTCAGGTTGTCAAACATCTCCTCCTTGGTCGGGGAATTGAGTAACTCATAGTTGAATCTTGTCTTTCAGGCAATAGCTTAAATGCTATTTTCTTCTGGATTGATTAGGTTAAACTCTTCTGGCAATATGTTCACAGCACCCTGATCTTCCTCTAGGGGAGATGCGCCAAGAAAATGTTTTAAAAGTTTTCATTTCTTTTCCCCTGTCCCAGTGCTTGTCAAGCTTTCCGGTTCATATGGATCACCCACGGATCTTTCTGACTGCAGATTCCAAGGTAATGGGCCTGGCGTGCAGATTAGGATCCCATTTCTAACAAGCATCAATGTGATGCTAATGCTGCTGATCCAAGAACCACATTTTGAGACTTATTGAAACCAGAAGGTGACAAACTACATTCTGCACGTCAAGTCCAGCCATAAATAAAATTTTACTGGGACACAGCCACAGTGATTCATTTGCATATTGTCTATAGAGGCTAGAGTAGAGCTGAGTTGGTGCAACAGAGTGACAGAGGCTGTATGTGCACAAAGCAGGAAATATCGATTATTAGACCCTTTGCAGAAGAAGTTTGCTGAACTCCGACTTAGACTATACATCTCATGAGAGCAGGGAACATGTCTGTCTAGATGTCTGCTCCATATCCAATGCCTGATACTGTTCCCGACAGCAGCTGTTCAATAATTATCTGAATGAACGAATTACATCTTGGTGGTTCTATTGTCCCAACGCCCCATCCTGGAGTTTAAACATGAAAGTGTGTTTCCTTCCCCCACAGGTCATGTTAGGACCTTACTTGTTTCTACTTGCTCTGCCTGGCTGGAATCTCTGCACCCCGAGGGAAGAGCACTGAACTCCATGATGGCAGATGGCATGGCTGAGATTGGGTGCCTGCTTTTCCTCCCAAGAAGCTACAGTGCATAATTAATTCATTGTTCACATTTCAGAGCAGGCAGGGTTTTAATCCCCTCTGAAATTGGTTTCGGATGTGGAAGTCATAGTTCTCCACCCTCTAATTGCAAAGGGGAGATAATACGGCATCGGTATTGAAATTTCAAGCACGGCATCAGGCTGGAAATAAATATCATTTAAGCTTTGAAAGCATGGCTGGCTGGAAACGTTTCCTTTTCTATTTCACAAATTTAATGCAGAGAAGTTGTGCTTATTCAAAAGAATGATTCTTTTGGAGACAAGGGAAAAAAAACATTAAATGGGGGCATTTTAAATTCTAAATAAGCAGTCTTTCAAGTCAGATAGAGACTTGTTTGCATAGACTTGCTGAAATCATGGTGCCATCCAGTTTCTCAAATTTACATTATTAGTTATCTTGCTGCTTATGTACATATTCATTGAACTCTGCACAGAAATGCTTATTCCTGAGTCAGGGTAACTATGATGGTGCCTGAAAGCAGGCCTGGGAGAACGGATATATGCCATTTTGTAATTTCTATTGGCCTGATATGTTTCCCTTCCATCACTCTGGTCTTAATCCTCCCTTTTTTCTTACGCAAACAGGATTCTATCTGGAGTCTCCTGGGGATTATTTAAAGGTCCCTGAACTGGATAATCGGAAACGCAGGCCCTGTTCCCTCCCTTAGTAAGGCAGTGCTCTGGCCTCTTCCTGTGCCCATTGTTAATCAAGTGCTTTGCAAACAACAACCTCTGACAGTTTTACTACCTCAGTTGGTGTGTGCCTGCTTTGGGTCCTTATCAACAAGACAGAAGTACACATTTTTTAGAGAAACAATAATAGCTCACAATGACTATTTATATAGTGCTACATGCTACCCAGAGCTCTGATGAGAAAGCCTCTTGATAATGCTCTCTGAGGACAGCGAGAGTCCTAGTCTCCCCATATTATTGATGAGGAAATCAAGGCTCAGAGAAGTTAAGTAATTCTTTCAAGTTCACACAGCATATTAGAGTCAGGCCAGACTAAAACCCAGATGATCACTGTACTCTAAGTATTTTTGCAAATAGATATTTAGAAAATTATTTTTGGCTATACTGTTCAGTATGTGGGATCTCAATTCCTTAATCAGGGATTGAACTCGTGTCCTCTGCATTGGAAGTGCAGAGTCTTAACCACTGGACCGCTAAGGAAATTACAAGGCTGGCAATGCTAGAGTGATATGTAGGGTCTTGGGTGGAAGCCCAAGATTTCAGTCCTAAACCTTTCTCTTCACTCTCCCAAGAGGCAGAATGGGGCTCTTACATTGGTCTATCTCTATCTGGAGAGGAAACCTAAGCTACAAGTTGCACTAGCTGTTCTTCAAATCCTTCCTCCTTGCAGTCAGAAAACAAAGCTCATTTATGGAGTTCCTCTGAGAATTACAACAGCAGCACCAAAGATAAAAAAGAGTGGCTAATTTTAGAGGGTGATCACTACATGCCAATCACTTTCTACACAAGCTGTCATTTCATCTTCATAGCAAGCATATGAGAAAGCTACTATTACCATCCCCATTTTTCAGACGGGGAAACAAAGGCATGAAGCCATTACCAAATACAGAAACCTCTATTTGAACCAAATCTGATCTGATTCCAGAGTGCATGTTTGAAACTACTCACAGTACTGCCTATGTGCCAGGTGCTTTCCAGACAGCACTGCTAGTCTTCACAATAACCTCACCAAATAGTACTAGCCCCATTTTATCAAAGAAGAAATTGAGGCCCAGAGAACTGAATTGTCTTGCCCAAGGTTCCCTGGTGGCTCAGACGGTAAAGCGTCTGCCTGCCACGTGGGAGACCTGGGTTCGATCCCTGGGTCGGAAAGATCTCCGGGAGAAGGAAATGGCAACCCACTCCAGTACTCTTGCCTGGAAAACCCCATGGATGGAGGAGCCTGGTAGGCTACAGTCCATGGGGTTGCAAAGAGTTGAACATGACTGAACGACTTCATAAGTACAAGGTCATTGAGCTGGTAAGGGACAGTTGCAGGATTCAAAATCCAGGTCAGGCTGACTCATTCCCTTATGCTGAGACGCTTTGTCTGCCTGGGTGGGAGGGAGGTTGCAGCCGGGCTACTTACTACGTTCTTGTAGAAGTAGTATACCACCATCCTGGCCAGGCGCGAGTAACACCAGTGGCCATGCACAAGCAGCAGCTTCTTGAGGTGTCTGAAGCGGGAGATGGCAAAGTCGCTGGACATGACAGCCTGAGAGGCAGAGCAGACATATCAGCTTACATCCACGGCTGCTAACAGACCAAAGAGGCTCCCCTGAGGGTGGTGCTCTGTTCTAAGGTCTGCAGTAGGTAAGGCCTGAAAGACCCTTTGTCACATACAGCAGCACCCTTGGGTGACTTTTTGGACTCTGACAACCCCTGCCGTGGGAAATCTGGATCTCACTAGAACCCAAGGAGGGCGGTCAGAAGGGACCAGTGGTCTGGTCTGGCTCTTCCCCTCCTTCCACTTATCCAACAAGCATTTACTGTGAACCAGTGTGTGTTGACCACCATGCTAGGCATGTGATGGTTGACCAGATACTGGGGGCTTCTGTGCAAATTATCCTCAAACCTCTCAATACCCTTGGCCACCTCCCAAGGGAGGCCTTCCACTCCAGTCTCAGGTGGAGCTGCTGGTTGGATAGCTGTTTCTTTCTGCAGAACCAAAATGTGTCTTCTGCCCTTGGGATGACTCAGAACTAGGCCCAATTCATATTACTTTTCAGAGTAGGAGGTTTGGACATGCCTGGTTATAAATCCTAGTCAGAGTCTTGGTCGAGGTGTTTAACCTCTCTCAGCCTCAGTTTCCTCATTAGAAAAACGTGGAATAACAATCCCTAACACACAGGGTGGTAGTGACTGCTGAAACTGGGATAATAAATGTGAAGTGCAAATAGAGTGCTGGCCTATGATAGACACTCAAAAAGTGACAGTGTTCGTTCCTCCTCACCAACAAATTTAGGTAACACCTAATGGCTGTGCTGGTGGTGGGAACACAGTTGTTAGTGGTCCAAAACTACAAAGTGGGGTCTGTCTTAATGGGGAACATAGCAGTTCAAGTTAGTATACTTGTTCCAGGCCGAATTTTGAGTAATTTTGGTACAAGCAATATGGAGGTCCATCTAGCCATCACAACTAAAATGGCAATTGAAAATTGTTTTCCAGTTGCTCACAAAGGGTGTTGCAACCTTGATGTGGGTGGGGGTTGCAGGGAGGAAACATGGAATCAGGGGGAAACTTAGTTTTCCCCGAATGGCTGGGTACTATTTGGCTTTAGAATACAGGTACAGTCAGCTGTCTATAAAAAGCCAAGCATCCTTTGATCTCTATTCTGAAAGACTAGCCAGTAGGGATGCGGTGATAGAGGTTATGTATAGGCAGGGAAGCCCCCTGCCTCTCAGATGATAATTCTGCAAAGCTCTTTAGGAGTTCCTCCAACACTGAGGGGGAATTCCTTAATTCACCAATAAGGATGAAAGAGGGTAAGAAAGGAACAAGAAGAGTTGAAGGAAATGATACCTGCATGCCTTCCTGTCCAGATATTCCAATCCCAATATCAGCAGCTTGAATCATGCTTACGTCATTTGCTCCATCACCTGAAAGGAGAGCAGTCATGAGATCCTGGTCCAACTGCTGTGAGACAATGAGAAGTCTTATACGTGTGGTTTTAGACTGTCTCTATTTGCACATAATTGAATCCTTTTAATGTTGCTCTGAATAATCCTCTGGGAAAGCCATCGCTGGTCACTTAGCCTGAGAGATGTCTTTTCTTCTTTGGACAAGAAATCCTACTTTTCTTTTATTGTTCAACAAATACATACACACACATGCTGCCTTTCATACCAGCATTGTCAAATGGATTTTTGTTTGATAGAAATGTCCTGTTCTTTACTCTCCAATTTGAAAACCATTACCTTCCTATGAACACTGAAATGTGGCTGATGAATTTCTGTTTAATTTGAAGTGTAATGTGAAATAGCCACATATAGCAGGGGGCAACCATTTTGGACAGCACAGTTCTATAAACAGTGAGATCTTTTTCACAAGCCTGGCTTCTTCCAATGCCTTATTCTTCAGACTAAAGTTAGGCAAAGTTTTTCTGTAAAGGGCCAAATAATAAATATTTTAGGCTTTGTGGGCCAAGATGCGATATTGAACAGTTCTTTCTGAATGACAAATAGATTTTTACGCATGTTACCAGTAAAAACACAAAATCCATTCTTAGCATCTCTACAGAAATATGCAGTGGGCTGGACTCAGCCTGAGGGCCACAATTTGTAGACTGAAATGACTTCCTTTCTCTCTTGGCCCCACCTGTTTTTCTAGTAGGTTCTCGTAACAGTGTAGAAATATATGATATTATAAAGAATATGCAGTTGGGGGAGAGAATTTTCTAATTGTCTGGCAAAAAAATTTATTAATCTTAAAAATGTTGTCATTGTAAGTAGCTGTTACTCTTCTAACGATTTTTTCCTTGCTAGCATAGCAGTGCATAGCTTTCGTATTCCCTGTGGCAGAACAAACCCACTCTTTAGCCTCTTCTGTTGGTAAGCAAGGGGAAGTAGAGGTGTGGAATCCTATTTTTCGCCCCGCTGGTTTTGTTTCTGCTGCGGTGGCACTGAAGCCAGCCCCTTACCTAAGGGAGTTGATCCTGGGCTATTGCCTTAAACGTGTCTGAAGCTTTGAAGAGGACAATTTAGGGAATGAAATTAGGATGCAGCTGCTAAAACTCTGCTCCTGCTCTCTGTATTCTTTCTGCCTATCCCCTTCTTGTTTTGCTTTTTCTGGTTTTGAACTGCTTTTACCTGAAGACCAAGAGGGAAAAAAGAAAACAAAACCCAACCCCCTACCCCTGCAAAACAACAACAACGTAGAGTAGGTCTCTTATTTGAAATGCCAGGAAGGAAAATTTCTTTCCATATCTGTGTAGGAGGAAGAAAACCCGAACCATCTGTAAGAATGTCCCTAAATAAAAGCAATGTTCACCATGTGCTGGGTACGCGCTGAGTACAGGATGGAATTAAGAAAGACTGACATTGTCCCTTCACTCGAGAAACTCCTGGTCTCCTGAGCAGCCCGTCACCAAGTCATAACAGTGCTACGAAGCCGGCAGAATGTATAGTAAAGGAACATCGGTGTGATTAGAGGAGGTTTTACAGAGGAAACGGCTTGATCAAAGGCCAGGAGGTGAGAGAGAATGGGGATCCTGGAGAATGGTAAGCAGCTTCCCACGGCTGGAACACAGAGTGCTGAATGTTGGGGGGAGGGAGGTGGCTGGAGAGGTAATGGAATCCAGATCATAAAGATTCTTATAATCCAGGTTTGGATGTTTCTGGAAGGTTTGCAGTAAGGACAGTTTTAATTTCTCTGCTTCAACCACGACTAAAATTTAATCTCCTATAGGAATTTTTCATCAGTCTACAAGCCACCATTTATTGAAGGTATGCTTTATCTGGAGTCTTGTATTTAGAAATGAATATACAACGTTAAATGTGGGGCAGGCTCCACTTTTAAAATCTCCCCACTAGCCATCAACACTCAGCAGAATATCAAGTCCACAGACACCTGAGGTGCATGGTATTAGGCCATGTATTAAGTATTAAAGAGGACATGGTCTACATCTCAGAACTGAGGGAGCCTGAGTGTATACTGATCGACCTGGATGTTCTGAACTTGGCTTTGGCCTCCATCCAAGTCCTGACATTTCCTTAGCAGAGAACTGGGGTTTGCTCTCCTACTCTGCCTAGCGTCTGTTTCCACTGCCGGCTGTCATGTCTTGATTGTCACTTTGACAGTGCCCTCAACCTGAGCATCCTGACTGTGACACCTGACCTCCCCGGTCTGGTCCAGATGTCATGTCAGAGTGGCCTTGCCCCTCCCTCTCCCCCTCCCTCATCTCTACATGCCAGGTACCTATGGAAAGGGTCATGACTCTCAGCCTGTCCCGCACCAGCTTGACCAACATGCTCTTCTGCAGCGGGGTGGAGCGGCAGCACAGGACAGAGCGGCAATACCGGGTCAACTCCAGAAATTTCTCCTCCAGTTTTCCCTGGAAAATGGCATTGAGTGTCTTCCCATCGATGACCAACCCAACATCTGGAGCTGCAGCTCCTGAGGTGGGGGGTGATGTTGCAGAAGGTAGGTGGAACCCAGAGAGCTTGCCGTCTGGCTTCAGAGGTCCATGAAATTGCTTTACCTCTTCCAATGCCAAGTTGAGGATGGAGTCACAGGTTTCCTATAAAGAGTATAAAGAGCAGAATAATCAATTTGATGTTAGTAAGCAACACTGGAAACATAGGTTAAAAGCCTCATTTTATCCTCCCGTAAAAGAGTTATAAAACTCTACTACCATAGAGATGACCTGGAAATCACTCTCTGATTTTGACATTTCTTTGCAGTATTTCAAACAGCATCAGAGCAAGAATAATTTGGAACCACATTAATAGCCCAAAGAGAGAGCGAGCTTGGGTATGAGAGTGAAGATAGCTCAGTAAGATGGGGACTGATACAGGGATGGTATCATTTATAAATGATACTGATGAGATGGTAAATGATGACAATATGTCAGGCTGGTATTGGGCTTTTCATTTCTTACAAGTCATTTCCCTTCTCCTTTGTTCCTCAGAACATACCTGTGTGGTAGGTAGGGTGGGTATTACTGACTTTAGCTTAGAGATGAGGAAATTGAAACTGAAATCCTTAGTAAGTTGTCTAAAGTCATCCAATTTAGTAGTGGAGGCAGATCATGATGATTCAACTTGTGGCTTTGTAATTGAAAAAATACATTGTGTGTTCATCATTGGTACAAATGTATTGGTCACATTGGTTGAAATTGACCATGTATATGAGTCTTATTGGTTTAAAGAAACTTATTTTTTCTGAAGTTTATCTTGATATATGGGGAAGAAGCTATTTCCTTTTATCAATTCTTCTCCATTACTTTTGATTGTATCAAAGATACAGACAGATTTGGATCTAAATATATCCTTAATACCTCTTTCACTTATGTAAACATCACTTTTAAATAAAGATAGAGAAAAGCTGTGGCAGTCAGTTGGAATACCAATTTTAATTGCATTGTTTTGTTCACAGGGTCTTTATTTAGCAGTGCTGTTTTATCCATGGCAAGAGATGATATTTCATTTATTGTACTGCTAAAAAATTCTTCTAAAATTTAAAAAATTTCAGTCTATTTAAATGAATTTATTAAATAAATAACAGTATAGGTAGTATATGGATTTAGGCAAAAATTGTGAAGTTTGTTCTGAAATGGCAAGTTTGAAGACCATTGATCTAGGAGCTTGTAAGACTATTTGGAATAATTTCTTCTGAAGAGAGTAGAACTGCAGTTCATCATTCTGCAGCCTTCCTTTAGGGGATGCTAAACTGAGCACTGCAAGCAATAGGGCGTGCATAGGACCCAGAGGGGCCACAAGAAGTAGTTCAGGAGTAGGTGATTACAGCTGAAGCATTTCTCTGGGAAAGAGAGCAAAGTAGTCCTTGCTAGAAGCTGGGGTTAGCACAATTTATATACAGCCATATCTTGGAGATATTGTGGGTTTGGTTCTAGACTACTGCAATAAAGTGAGTCATGTGAATTTTTTGGTTTCCCAGGCCATATAAAAGTTACGTTTATATTGCAGTCTATTAAGCATACAGTAACATTATGTCTAAAAAGGTATATAGGTATGTACAGAATGAATGTCGTGTCAGCAGGCACGAAAACAAAATTAATCTCATTGTACATCTCCATCAGAGCTCTTGGGTGACCAGGTGCATTGTCAATGAGTGGTAATATTTTGAAAGGAGTCTTTTTTTTTATCCTGAGCAGTAGATCTCAATAGCGGGCTCAAAATAGTCAGTAAACCATGTTGTCCACAGATGTGCTATCATTTAGTCTTTGCTATCCCCTTTATGGAGCACAGGTAGAGTAGATCTAACATCATTTTTAAGGGTTCTATCATTTGTGGAACGGTAAGTGAGCACTGGCTTCAAACTAAAGTCAGGAGACGCGTTAGTCCCCAGTAAGAGAGTCAGCCTGTCCTTTGAAGCCAGGCATTGAGTTCTCTCTAACTAGAGTCCTAGACAGCATATTTTCCCAATATATGGCTGTTTTGTCTACATTGAAAATCTGTTCTTTAGTGTAGCCACCTTCATTAATCATCTTAGCTGGATCGTCTGGATAACTTGCTGAAGCTTCTACATCAGCACTCAGTGCTTCACCTTGTACTTCTACATGATGAAGATGACTTTTTTCTTAAACCTCATGAACCAACCACTGGTAGCTTCAGATTTTCTTCTGCAGCTTTTTTACCTCTCCCAGCCTTCATAGAATTGAAGAAAGTTAAAGCCTTGCTCTAGCTTAGGCTTTGGCTTAAGGCAATGTTGTGGCTGGCTTGGTCTCTCCAGATCACTAAAACTTTCTCTTTATCAGCAATTAGGCTGTTTCCCTTTCTTACCATTTGTGTGCTCACTGGAGTAGCACTTTTAATTTCCTTCAAGAACTTTTCCTTTGCATTCAGAATTTAGCTAACTGTTTGGCACAAGAGGCCTAGTTTTTGGTCTCTCTTGGCTTTCTTCATGCCTTCTTCACTAAGCTTAATCATTTTTAGCGTTTGGTTTAAAGCTAGAGATGTACAAGTTTTCCTCTCACTTCAACACTTGGAGGCCTCTGGAAGGTTATTAACTGGCCTAATTTCAATGCAGGTCAGGAAGCAACAGTTAGAACTGAACATGGAACAACAGACTGGTTCCAAATAGGGAAAGGAGTATGACAAGGGTGTATATTGTCACCCTGCTTACTTAACTTATATGGAGAGTACATCATGAGAAATGCTGGGCTGGAAGAAACACAAGCTGGAATCAAGATTGCCAGGAGAAATATCAATAACCTCAGATATGCAGATGACACCACCCTTATGGCAGAAAGTGAAGAAGAACTAAAGAGCCTCTTGATGAAAGTGAAAGGGGAGAGTGAAAACGTTGGCTTAAAGCTCAACATTCAGAAAACTAAGATCATGGCATCTGGTTCCATCGCTTCATGGGAAATAGATGGGGAAACAGTGGAAACAGTGTCAGACTTTATTTTTTTGGGCTCCAAAATCAGTGCAGATGGTGATTGCAGCCATGAAATTAAAAGACGCTTACTCCTTGGAAGGAAAGTTATGACCAACCTAGATAGCATATTTAAAAGCAGAGACATTACTTTGCCAACAAAGTCCATCTGGTCAAGGCTATGGTTTTTCCAGTGGTCATGTATGGATGTGAGAGTTGGACGGTGAAGAAAGCTGAGTGCCAAAGAATTGATGCTTTTGAACTGTGGTGTTAAAGAAGACTCTTGAGAATCCCTTGGACTGCAAGAAGATCCAACCAGTCCATCCTAAAGGAGATCAGTCCTGAGTGTTCATTGGAAGGACTGATGTTGAAGCTGAAACTCCAATACTTTGGCCACCTCATGCGAAGAGTTGACTCACTGGAAAAGACCCTAATGCTGGGAAGGATTGAGGCCAGGAGGAGAAGGGGACAACAGAGGATGAGATGGTTGGATGGCATCACCGACTCGATGGACATGGGTTTGGGTAGACTCTGCGATCTGGTGATGGACAGGGAGGCCTGGTGTGCTGTGTTTCATGGGGTCACAAAGAGTCGGACATGACTGAGTGACTGAACTGAACTGAACTGAATTTCAATACTGTTGTGTCTTAGGGAATAAGGAGGCTTGAAGAGAGGGAGAGAGATGGGGAACAGTTGGATGGTGGAGCACTCAGAACACACACAACATTTATTAAGTTCACCATCTTATACGGGCATAATTTGTGGCACCCTAAAACAGCAAGATCACTGATCACAGATTACCATGATAAATACAATAATAATGAAAGAGCTTGAAGAACTGTGACAATTACTAAAATGTGACACAGTGACCCAAAGTGACCAAATGCTTTTGGAAAGAAGGCATTAACAGACTTGCTCAATTCCATGAAACTTCAATTTGTAAAAAACACAGTATCTGTGAAGTGCAATAAAATGAGGTATGTCTATAAATTCCTCCAACATATGACTGCAGCAAGTCATTGGAAATAGAAGCTTCAAAATAAAATCTCTGAATGTACTTCCTTCAAACTGTCTTTATAATAATCACAATTATTACCATTCATTTAACATTTAGTATCTGTCAGGTATGGTGACAGGCAGCCTCTAAGATGGTTCTCAATGATCCCTATACCTCCTGGTAGTCAGTCCTTCTTTGTGTAATCTCCAACCCTTGATTGTCATTATGACTAATATTTCCTTTCTAATGAAGAAAATTTTGCAAAAGTGATGGGATGTCCCTTCCCAGGTCAGTCTATCAAAAGACTGTGGCTACAATTTGGCACTCTTTCCCATTCCCCCAGGCTTACCCTGGGGGAAACCAGCTGCCATGTTGTGAAGCATCTATATGGAGAGGCTCCCATGGAGAGGAACTGAAGCCTACTCACAATCATGTCCATGAACTTGGAAGGAGGAGGACTCTCCATCCCTAAATGACCCATTCCACTGAGCCTTTATATGAGCTCACATCCCTGACTGCAACCTTAAGAGAGACCCTGAACCAGAGGTACCCAGCTAAGTGCTCCTGGATTCCTAACCCATAAACATTGTGGGATAATAAGTGTCCACTGTTTTCAGCTACTAAGTTTAGGGGTAATTTGTTAATTCATACAAATCCTGTGTTAATAACTATTTTTCTGCTATGATCTTATTTAATCCTCCAAATAGCCTCTGAAATAAAACTTTTTAATTCCCCATCTTACAGATGAGAAGACTGAAGTTTGGCAAAGTATGGTATCTGGACCATATTAAGCCTTCAATATATGTTGTTAGTGATAATAATAATAGTTGCTATTACTAGTTCCTATCTAACACTATGGGTTCCTCTGGTGGCTCGGTGGTAAAGAATCTGCCTGCCAATGCAGGAGACACAAGTTTGATCCCTGGGTGGAGAAGATCCCCTGGAGAAGGGAATGGCAACCACTCGATTATTCTTGCCAGGAGAATTCCACGGACAGAGGAGCCTGGTGGGCTACAGCCCATGGGGTCAGAAAAGAGTTGGATGCGGCTGAGTGACTACACAACATCATCTAATACTATATAGTCCCTTCTAAAATTCCTTGACAGATCAACACTTCCAGTGATGGGTTGGTAATTCTCTCACTTTATGGATGAGAACCCTGAAGTTTAGAAAGGTCTCATAACTTGCTTATAGCTTTAAGATACATATCAAAGAAACAATAGTCCTAAATCAATGTATATAGAATCAAACAGATTAAAACCATTGGAAAAAAATACCTACAGAATATGTAATTACATTAAACTGGGGTTTAAATAAGTCAGATTTAGAATGGATTTCCCCCATTTCTGTCTTAACATATCTCTGTTGTTGTTGTTCAGTCATAAGTCGTGTCCAACTCTTTGCAACCCCGTGGACTGCAGCATGCCAGGCTTTCCCGTCTTTCGCTATCTCCTGGAGTTTGCTCAAATTCATGTCCTTCGAGTCAGTGACACTGACTCTGTGCTATCTCTGTATCTACTACTTTTTCAACAGGATGAGAAAGCCTAATCTTTCAGGTTTAGTGGGCCCAGCGGTGTGGGCAGTGCTCAACATTCAGGTACCATCTTGGAGGGTCATGGACATCTTTAAAATGGTTGACAGGGACTGAGCTCAACTTGGGTATGACCTGCTGTTTTTTGGGAACTTTGGCTAATTAATCAACAAACATCCTCAGCTTCTTACAGGAAGGCGTTGCATTTAACAGAATCCACAGAAAACCACTCCACCCCCCTCAGGAGGACTCACAGGCTTGTTGATGACCTCCTCCTGGAAGTGAAATGATCGTTGCAAATGGAATTGCCGTTGCAAGCTGGGCAGGCAGACATCCACACTGTTACAGGGATCAAGCACTCAAGCGAGATGTAAATTACTTCCTTTCTTAAGCATAATATTAATGCCAAGATTTCCCTGGGATTATTTTCCTCTTGAAAATTCACTGGGGTTTCATCTAATCATAGCATAGTCTGTGCGCCTGACAAGAGAGTAAGTGATTTTTCTAATTCATCTTTAGGCCACATTAGGGTCTCTGGCATTTTTTATTAGGATACACCACTTCTTAAAAAAAAAAAATACATGGATTCTTCATTGAATGAAAACCAAACTGAAACGTGTAAGCATCTGTTTTGGGTCCAGATCGGCTTCAGGCAAAAGCGAAGGAGTGAGATTCTGTCATCCTTCCTGCCTCTCTCTCTGCTTTCTTCCCATCTCTCATCTTCCTCCCTCTCTCCATCCTTCTCCCCATGGAATGTTCTAGGTCTCCAGTGCCCTCCACCCACCACCCCCACAACCCAGTGTCTTTCTTGTTCCAACTCCACATCTACTCCAATACTGCTCCCTTTGATAGGGGCAACTGACTCAACACCTACTTCCTGTATTCATCAGCCAAGGAGCTACTGAAATTTTACTTTCTTCAGTTTACATCATGAAAATAGGTTTTTTCCTCCTGAACAGAAAAACCATTGCAACTTTAAACACGTTTCTTTAGACTTTCTATAGCCCTCTTTCTCCAAACATTGTTCCCTGCCACTCACAACCTATTAAGGCTGAAAATTGCGGTTTTTGAACTTGGCTTATCTTTCTCTCTCTCCCATCCCATCAAAGCATACTGGTCTTGTGTACTGCTCTCTTCAGATTTCATTCTGTGGCAACCAGTTTGATATTACAAATTGGAGGTGAAAATTTAAACTCAGAACCATGTCAATTTAGTTAGGGTTTTTCAATGGATGAGTTAATCCAATATATAAGAAACTAATAACTGAGATTCTGTGAGCAGACAGTCTGGAATAATGCAAATAGCACTGGCCTGACCAGAGAAGGGCATTCTAGACTTAGTGTGTCTATCAGAAACTACAAGGTGGCCCTGGGGAGATGACTCAGCTCCTCTGTAGTCCTCAGTTTCTCATACATAGAATAGGGAGACTGGGCGAAGGGTGGAATTCGAGAGAGCCACACCTTGCTAGTAGGTTTTGCTAGATGTAATATAAATAGATCAGTCAACCATGTGTGGGGATGACACAGAGGACCAGGACTGCGTGAGGGCCAAGATTTGGGGGGGTGGCGGTGCTGTCCCTGTGTATCCGTAGTCTTGTCTCCTGTTGGCCTAGGTGCCACTTTGCACTGGGACATCTGGGCTCTACTTTGGGCTCACCTGACTTTCTGTGTTAATGGAGTAAACGGTGTCCGTCTGGTCTAAGAGTCTGCAGGCATAGGCGATGTTGACCGCTGTCTCCTGCTTATCTCCAGTCAAGACCCAGAGCTGGATCCCAGCCTCCCGCAGAGCAGCGATGGTGTCTGGAACACCTTCCTGCAGCCGGTCTTCAATCCCAGTGGCTCCTGGAGTGACGAAAGACAGCACAGTTCACATTTATGTTGGAAAAAGGAGCTGCTTAATCTCCCCAAAGCCCTATCAAACCAGGCAGTGATCATTGATTATCTCCATGTTCTAGGCTGTGCTAAGCACCCAGGATACAGCAGTAACAGAGACAGAGCTGGTCCCCACCATCTCTGCACTCAAAGGCCTGTTGAATAAGGATTTATAACCGAGTTATGGGAGGAGAGAAGCCCAGGGTGCTGGACAACCATATACCCGGAGACTTGAACTTCTTCTAGAAGGTCAGGGGAGGCCTTGCTGAGGAAGAAAAACAAGTGAAAGTGTTAGTCTCTCAGTCATGTTCGACTCTTTGCGACCCCATGGACTGTAGCCCACCAGGCTCCTCTGTCCCTGGGATTCTCCAGGCAAGAATACTGGAGTGGGTGGCCATTCTCTTCTCCAAAGGATCTTCCTGACCCAGATTCTCCTGCATTGCAGGCAGATTCTTTACCGTCTGAGCCACCAGGGAAGTTGGAAGTGCCATTCAATCTCAGACCTGTAAGATAAATCCTAAAGGTGGGGAAGGAGGAGAATTCCAGGCAGAGAGAGCAGCATGAGTAGCAAGGTCTAGAGATCCGAGTAGAAGATGACACAGAAAGGGAGGCAGGGAAGGGAGATGCTGGGTCATGCAGAGCCTGTCAGGGCGTGAAGGGACTTGGCATTTACTTGGTAGCAAATTAAAGGGAGTTAAGTTGGAGAGAGATGGACAGTTTTGAATTTCAAGAAGATCATTCTAGAGACTGGACTGGAGGGTGAAGGAAACAGGATGAGGTTCAGGGCTAAGAGTCAGAGGAAAGCTGGCATGGCTGGACTTGCATAGCAGCAATAGGAGTGGAAGGACATGCGGACACTAAAGTCTTTCCTCTGCCAAGTGCTCACTGCAGAATTAATAGAGCTGGGTTTTTAAAATAATATTCTTAGAGGGAATTAAAGATGTGAATTCCATCATTTTTTGAATGATCTCAAGCTCTGAGCCAACCTTGATGAATATATACCCAAACATCCAATGGTTGCCAAGTGATTAAGCAAAAATAAATCTGCATTTAAATTGAGATTTGTTTCAGACCACAGACTAATGGCTGTCCATTTCACTCTGGGCAGGAGTGAAGCATGCCGTTTCTTTTAATAATCCCGAGTGACAATAGGTTGGCAAAGCAGTCATGCTGGATGCATATTGAAAAGATCATTTTGTACTGGGAGACCCGGTGTGAATGCAATGCAGCTTCTGAATGGCAAGGCAGTTTCTTGGTGGCAGGATGAAGTCTCTTCTCGGCCCCAGTATGCTCTATCCTAAGCCACTGTGAGGGAAGAAAAATAAACCTCCCCATCCTGAAATAGGCTCATTTTGTATTTCAGGCCCAAGTGCAATGGAGAACAATCCCAAGAAAAATGATGCCTGACCCTCATCTTTTTCTCCAAGCATTAACCTGGAAGGTGAGAGACTGAAGCTGATGTATATTACAGGGAGGAAGAGTGAAGGAGAGAGGAGGAAAAACACATTTAGTGGTGTGAGAGAGAAAATGAAATGAAGGGTGAGAGCCTTTCTCAGCCAGGGAAGCCGACAGGTCCTAACAAGTGTGTTCTCTTTTATGCCGAACCGGCTCAGGGGCACTCCTCACCAGCGGGGGCCAGAAGCCTCCCTCAGAACAAGGGGAAAAGTGTGTAGGAGTCAGGGGCCCTAATGGGATGACATTCCGATGGTGGCCTGGTGTGCTGGATGGAGCTGTCCGCACCAGCTACACCCTGGTTCCTGTTAGAGTGAGTTCTCCAGGCCAGCTTTCCAGGCAGCCTCATCAGACAGCAGACAAGGGCCTCTGCAGTCCAAACACAGGAAACAAAAGGCTGAAGGAGGTGGGGTGCAAAACTCCTCCCCTGGCTCGCCACTCATCCCATTAAATCTTGCTGCTACGTTTTAAATATAAAGAGATTTTACCATATTCTTACAGCAACACCCTAGGTCTCCCCCTTCACCCCTGCCTGGCTGAGCTAGGTGGAGTGTGATTTCTCCAGAGGAGGCAGAGAGGCTCAGAGGGGTGCGGGGAAGTGTCCCTGGGCACACAGGGCCAAGACGTGGCCTTCATCCCTGGATCAGCACTGCTTCCCAGGCGGAAGAAGGCTGTTGCCACGTGGCCAGTATGTGCATGCTGTGCAGGCGTTGCCTTTCCTAGATCTTGTTCCCAAGCTGTGAGGAGACGAATCTGAAAAAGAAAGCCTCCCTTCTCCCTTGGCAATGCTTTTCTTTCAACAGAAATCCATCACTGTCTCTTAGCTGGTGCTTTCCATCTTTCCCCCAGGGTAGCCATCTAATTTCTATACAGCAGCAGTCAGAGTGATTTTTGTAAACATAAATCTTGTCCCTGCTTTAACTCCCCTTCTCCAAACCTTTAGCATATGATTTACATGGCCCTTCATAATCTACATGCTCCTGACCTCTCTTACCTCATGGGTCTCCCTCACACTCTGTGGTCCAGCCAAGGCAGATCTCTAGGTCTCCGGCTAGCCTGGGCTTTCTTACCTCCAGACCTTCATTCAGGCCCTTCCCTCTCATGGAACACCCTACCCCTTTGATGAGCTCCCTTTTTCCAATCAGCTTAAGCCCTCCTGTGCCCTCTTTGGCTCCATGGTAAGTTACCACCTTCTCCTTTGTGCTTCCATCCTACCAGCTACATCTCCCAGCCCCACTCTTGTCACACCCTGATGAAATTTCTTATTTAATCTTCGAGGGCAGGGACCGTGGCTTTTGTTCCCCCTTGAAGCCACAATACCTAGTGTGCTACTTGGCACACAGTAGGTGCTCAATAAACATTTGAATGACTGGAGGAGAAGCAATCAGGCTTCCTCCAGCAGGGAGTGCAGGAATGCTCCCGGGCATCCTCGGGAAGCAGGGTGTGGAGCCTGGTAGGATGCCGGCACAGCCCACTGGCGCCAAATGCCTGGAAGGATTCCCCAGGGAGGCTCCTAATTGAGACACATTTGTAATAGTGTCAGAATCAAGGCCACGAATGCCCTTTCCAGCTTGCAGCATTCCTTTTAAAAAATATAACAATAAACTTATTTTTAGCTACCGAGTAAGGTGAGTTGATTCTCTAGATGCTGTGCTGTCTCCAGGAGAAGCTCATCTCTGTTGTTGAGGGATGCCTCAGCTTCACGCCGGAAACTGGCCCATCGCCCGAAGTCCTCTTCACTTAAGACCTATGAGATGGGAAGAGGCTCGTTCACAACTCTGGGTGACTCCTTCCCCTGCCCATGTGCTGGACCTCCTTACAGGCCAACTTGAGTTTCACTATACAATTAGATGGGGCTTTCTTCTCAATGATTTTTTTTTCTAGATTCTTGAATTGTTGAAGGATTGATCTTCATGTTCCATTATCATCAAATGTCTGTTGACCCCTGTGATGCTCTGTGTACTATGGATACAGTAGTGATCAAGATAGACAAGAGCCCTACAGACCTGGGCGGATGTGCTAGTAGACGGTGAGAGACATTATCTAAGTGAATAATTTAAAAGAATGGACCATCCCAAGGACTTCTATACAGGAAGACAAACAGCATGTGACTGAGTAGGGGGATAGCTGTGGGAAGAGGGGTTATTTTTGTTTGGATCGCCAGGACCCTTAGACAAGTTGACGTACAGGCTGAAATCCAATGATGAGAAGTGTTTGGTCATGGGGAGAGGCAGGTTCAAAGGCCATGAAACAGCAGTGAACTTGGCTTTCTTTCTGTTCCTTGAACACAGCAGTTGGCTTAAGGATGGAGAGCCAGATGGAGAGGACCAGCGATGAGGCTGGAAAAGTAAGTAGCAGACAGGTCCTGTGTAGCCTAGTAGACTACTCCACTAGCTCCTGAAGGTGTCCAATGGCTGAAAAAAATCCAACTAGAGGACACAGGGGCCTTCTCTGGTAGCTCAGTTGGTAAAGAATCTGCCTACAGTGCAGGAGACCTGGGTTTGATCCCTGGGTTGGGAAGATCCCCTGGAGAAGGAAATGGCACCCACTCCAGTATTCCTGCCTAGAAAATCCTATAGACAGAGGAGCCTGGTGGGCTACAGTCCATGGGGTCAGAGTCAGACATGACTTAGAGACTAAACCACCACTGGCACCCCACTCCAGTACTCTTGCCTGGAAACTCCTATGGACGGAGGAGCCTGGTAGGCTACAGTCCATGGGGTCGTGAAGAGTCGGACACGACTAAGCGACATCACTTTCACTTTTCCCTTTCATGCACTGGAGAAGGCAATGGCAACCCCCTCCAGTGTTCTTGCCTGGAGAATCCCAGGGATGGTGAAGCCTGGTGGGCTGCCGTCTATGGGGTCGCACAGAGTCGGACACGACTTGGCAGCAGCAGCAGCAGCCGCAGAGGACATAGTTACTCCTCTGGAGTCCATAGCATTTTAGACCCCTCTGTTGGCATTATCTTAAAGGAGATCAGTCCTGGGTGTTCATGGGAAGGACTGATGTTGAAGCTGAAACTCCAATACTTTGGCTACCTCATGCGAAGAGTTGACTCATTGGAAAAGACCCTGATGCTGAGAAGGATTGCAGGCAGGAGGAGAAGGGGACAACAGGGGATGAGAAGGCTGGGGGGCATCACCAACTCGATGGACATGAGTTTGGGTAAACTCCGGGAGTTGGTGATGGACAGGGAGGCCTGGCGTGCTGTGATCCATGGGGTCACACAGAGTTGGACACAACTGAGCGACTGAAATGAACAGTTGGCATTATATGCACACTGTCTGTTACAGTAATAAATGATTCTTTTGTCTAAGCATCAAATATTCTTTAATTTCCCACCCATGCATGGCACTGTGGGGAAATGGGGACACAGGTAGTTCTTTTACTTTTGAGAAAGAATTGTCTTATCAGAGGAGGCAAAATAGAAATAGATAATTTCAATAAAATATAGAAAGTGGTAGGTTTTAATTATAATCTATAGAGTGGAAAGTGCTAGTCACTGTCCCAGCATTACCTGTGTTATCTTAGTTAATCTCCATGACAACTGTATGAAGTAGTGAACACTAGCACCGTTTTACACATGAGACCATCCCAAAGCTCAGAGAGGTGAAGAAACTGGCCCAAGGTCACATCACTGATAAGTGACTGGGACTTGTCCCAGGCCTGGCTTTAAAGTGAGTGCTCTTCAACTTTATGGTGCATAAGCACCACAAAAGAGATGAAGAGCTCTGCGATTTATGGAGAAGAAACCCCTTCTATTCTTTTTAGATTCTTTTCCCATGTAGGCCATTACAGAATACTGAGTAGCGTCCCCTGTGCTATACAGTAGGTCCTTATTAGTTATATATTTTATATATAGTAGTGTGTATATCAATCCCAATCTCCTAGTTTATCCCTCCCCCCATTGCCCCCTGATAACCATTAAGTTTGAAAAGAATCTAAGAAAGAGTGGAGATATATATATATATATATGTATAACTGATTCATTGTACACCTGAAACTGGCAACATTATAAATCAGTTATACCCCAATTAGAAAAAAAAGAAATCACTTCTAACCATCTTGAAATGTATGCCCATTGTGGTTCCCCATATCTGATTTGAGGTACTTCAGCTCTGGGATTCATAGCTCTTTGCTTGCCTTTCCTGTAGCGGCTGCAGACTGAAAGAACTGCAGAGCCCAGGGAAGGTAAACTGATTGAATCTAGCTGGGCCAAGGGCAATGTGATAGAGAGTGGTAAGAACTGTGACCAACCCCAGAACACAGAAGAATATATTCCTCAGCAGGAATCTGCTGCTACCTGGCTACAGTATTTGAAACTATTCAAGAATGGTGATCCAGTTTTCCAGATTCTCTACATTTTCAAGAGAAACCAGAAATCTAGATTTGTATATGAGCACATAAAATCTCCCAACTTCTAGATCTCGGCAAGTAATGGAAATTTAAGAGGATATTTAAAGGCAATTACAACATTAAAAAATCATGAGTTATAGGTTATTAATTATATAGACAATGAAAAGCAGGGAACCACAAGCTCAGATTTCTGTCCTGGCAAAATTGTCAAAGTTGTGGGTCTGTGTGGTCAGGGTAGCCAATTTTGAAAATATTAGAAGAACCAATATTGAGGATCTTCTAACAAGAAACAGAAAAGACACAAGCAGGGTTGGAGCCTTTTGGCCACTGAACGCGGAATTTGTTCTTACCTTCTTGGCGATACACAGTGTTCGAAGGCCGTCTCTCGCATACAAGTCTAGATGCCTCTGGGTCCGAGCTTGGATTTTCCTCATCTTCTTTTCCACATCAGTGTCGGTCACTGTCAAAGTCATTGTTCCCCATGAGGTCATGGACAAAATGCTTTGGGATCCCGTTTCTAACACCCGGGAGTCTTTAGAGGAGGAATTCCTTTATGCCACCCCCACCCCCACACACCCCTTCCACAAACATGAAGCAGCTCTTCCAGGCTGCCCTGCAAAGTGGTAACTCCAAGAGTCCTTAAACTGTCCGCTTTCTATATCTGATCATCAGAAGTCTTGCTGAGAGAAGTACTATTTAGGGAAGTTAGGTGGCTTCAAGTATTGTTTCCAAATGCTTGTGGGAATTCCCTGACTGTCCAGTGGTTAGGACTCTGTGCTTTCAATGCAGGGGCCCATGTTCCATCCCTGGTTGGGAAACTAAGATCCTGTATACTGTGCAGGCAAAAAAAAAAAAAAAAAGCATGGAAAACTCAAGTATCTGTTTGCATGAGAATCACCTGGGAACTTAAATAATAGAGATTTGCAGGTCCAGTTGAAGGCCTGCTGAATCAAGGAACAAGAATTTCTTCCCTGTGACTAGTTTAGCCCTGAATAACCACTGTTTACATGTGTGCTAAGTCGCTTCAGTCGTGTATGACTTTTTGGGACCCTGTGAATTATAGCCCATCAGGTTCCTCTGTCTATGGAATTCTCTAGGCAAGGATACTGGAGTTGCCATTTCCTACTTCAGGAAACCTTCCCAAACCCAGGGATCAAACTCCAGTCTTCTGCATTGGTAAGAGGGTTCTTTACTACTAGCATCACCTGGGAAGCCCCAACCAGCTGTTTGCTAAGTCTTAAAAATGTTGTCCATCACTTGCTCTGTAATCTACTTTAGTCCTTATGGAAAGTTGCTTCCAAGATGAAGAGAGACCTAAATCTCATTGCTAAGTTCCTTACCATACTGGGTTTTCTGAGTTAGGTTTCAAAAAAATATTTTTTGGATTCCTATAAATCTAGTGTCAAAAATATTTCCTTGTGTAGCTCAAAGTCCCCCTTTAGAAGTCCTATATAATACATTTCTCTTAGAAGAAATTTATCTTTTTCATTTGAAATTCCAGTACTTTTATCTATCAGATAAAAAAGAATTTTTCAGCCTGGGCTGGCGGTTATGGGGCAGGATTGATGCCATCACCACTTCCTTCATCTGAGATATCACAGACATCCCTAATCAATGCAGCACTTTGTAAATCTAAGCTTGAAAAAAGCATCAGAATCCTTCTTTACTAGAGCTGGCTTGAGATCTTTAGTAACCCTAAGCAGTAAACAGACTTTGTGCCCCTTGTTCATCCCTCCATATAATGCAGAATTAAAAGTACAATTCTTTGCAGTAAGACAAGTATAAGCAAGTCCAACAAAGCTCTGATTTTTTTCCCTGATAATACTCTAAGCCTGCTTTTATGCAGTATAAAATCCCTTCAAAGATGATTTCCTTATTTTTCAGATGTTACTGGTTTCCAGGTGCCTTCAGTTCAGTTCAGTCACTCAGTCATGTCCGACTCTTTGCAACCCCAAGAACTGCAGCACGCCAGGCCTCCCTGTCCACAACCAACTCCTGGAGTCCATCCAAACCCATGTCCATTGAGTCGGTGATACCATCCAACCATTTCATCTTCTGCCGTCCCCTTCTGCTCCTGCCCTCAATCTTACCCAGCATCCGGGTATTTTCAAATGAGTCAGCTCTTCACATCAGGTGGCCAAAGTATTGGAGATTCAGCTTCAACATCAGTCCTTCCAATGAACACCCAGGACTGATCCTCTTTAGGATGGACTGGTTGGATCTCCTTGAAGTCCAAGGGACTCTCAAGAGTCTTCTCCAACACCACAGTCCAAAAGCATCAATTCTTCAGTGCTCAGCTTTCTTTATAGTCCAACTCTCACATCCATACGTGACTACTGGAAAAACCACAGCCTTGACTAGACAGAGCTTTGTCGGCAAAGTAATGTCTCTAGTTTTTAATATGCTGTCTAGGTTGGTCATAACTTTCCTTCCAAGGAGTAAGCGTCTTTTAATTTCATGGCTGCAATCACCATCTGCAGTGATTTTGGAGCACAGAAAAATAAAGTCAGCCACTGTTTCCACTGTTTCCCCATCTATTTGCCATGAAGTGATGGAACTGGATGCCATGATCTTAGCTTTCTGAATGTTGAGCTTTAAGCCAACTTTTTCACTCTCCTCTTTCGCTTTCATCAAGAAGCTCTTTAGTTCTTCACTTTCTGCCATAAGGGTGGTGTCATCTGCATATCTGAGGTTATTGATATTTCTCCTGGCAATCTTGATTCCAGCTTGTGCTTCCTCCAGCCCAGCATTTCTCATGATGTACTCTGCATATAAGTTAAATAAGTAGGGTGATGATATACACCCTTGACGTACTCCTTTCCCTATTTGGAACCAGTCTGTTGTTCCATGTCCAGTTCTAACTGTTGCTTCCTGACCTGCATACAGGTTTCTCAAGAGGCAGGGCAGGTGGTCTGGTATTCCCATCTCTTTCAGAATTTTCCAGTTTATTGTGATCAGCACAGTCAAAGGCTTTGGCATAGTCAATAAAGCAGAAATAAATGTTTTTCTGGAACTCTCTTGCTTTTTCGATGATCCAGTGGATGTTGGCAACTTGATCTCTGGTTCCTCTGCCTTTCCAGGTGCCTTAAGCACAGTCTTTGTACTTTGTCTTTTGGAGCACTATCTATGATGTTTTATTTTCAAAGACATCTGCTCCTGAATTTTAAAACACCTTTTGCCTTCTACCTGTGTACTTCTGAGTTTACTTTATTGCTCAGGCTACCAGGAACCTCAGGGTCAAGTTGACTGTTCAAACATTGTACATATATTAAAACTGAGGTTATTTTCCTCCCTGCCTTTGAAATCTTTGCTTCTCAAATCTCATAGTAACATCGTATATGTATCTTTTACTGGAGGCATCTCTCATTCATTTTGGAATCAGGTGAGGAACAAAGAAATATCTCCAGGGCAGTGTGGAAGGCTGTTGTACAGGAATGAAATGCTGTGGCTCCCCTGACTCCGAAACACCAAATCCACTTGCCTGCCAGATTCTGGGGATGAAGACACTTAATTAGCTCCCTTCCCATTCTAAATGCTCATCAATCCCCATGAACCTCTTGGCTCTGATCCATAGCTGACAATGCAGGAGGCACAGAGATGCCTGGGCAATTCTGAAGCTTGTCTGGAAGCTCCTGTCCTGGGAGAATCATAGCCCCATAACTGTCTTCTCCTTGTTAGCAATCAGGAAGCGGCTACACACTAATTCATGCTGCTCCAAAATTGGACACTCATATGTAGGGATTTTGGAACATTTTTCTGGCTTGGAGAAAGTTAATGAAAATCCATGTAGGGGAGGCTGGGGAAAAGAATGATAAAGAGCATCCCTTGAGGTTTCCCAGAGTGAATCGAGCCCAGTGCAGAATTCTGGTGGCGTGACAAAAGCTCTGAACCAGGATTCAGGACACCTCCGCGAGGATTCACCACTAGTTAGCTGAGCATCTTCTTTTATGCTACTTCCCTCTTCAGGTTCAGTTGGCTTCTCCCCAAAACTAACAGTTAGGACCACAGTATTTTCTAGGGTATATTGACGGATGTCCTGGTTGGGGGGCGGGGAAATTTGTGTATGGAGCATCCATGTTTAAATGAGTTTGGAGAATTAGAAACTGAGATAAATAAAGAGGTTCCTCTGTGACAAGGCTGCACAATGCCTTTAATAAGCTCTGTAATTCTCCAGGTCATGGAGATGTGGCGAGCAGTGTGTGTTAAGGAAGATGCTATGAGGAAAACATCTCAAGGGCTTGTGTTCCAGCTGGGACCTGCTGGACTGAGTGACACCATAATGCAAGACCCCCAGTTACCATCCCACGCCACCAGTTAAACACCAGAACCCTCTCTTCTTGGACCCCGATGAGATGGACTCACTACAGGCTGGGTCTTCCAGCAGGTCCATGATAACGCAGTCGGCTCCCTTGGTGTAGACAACAATCTCACCGGTCAGCGGGTGCCTCACGACCACGGACATCCTCTTTCTGACAGAGTCAAACTCCAGGGTGTAGAGGACATCGAAGGTGAGGCAGGTGCCCTGGGGCAAGCGCACGGTCACCTGCTCGGGTGTCCGGGACACCAGTGTGAAGCTGTAGGCACGGGCAGCATGCACTAGGGCGGCCTCGTCAGGGCTCTCGGCCTCATAACAGAGCTCGGGACTGGCCAGGCTGAGGGCTGGGGCCTGCAGCACCTCCTCCAGGGAGGCCCTCGGCCCTGCCCCCAGGATGTCGCCCTGCTCCCACATGCTGCTTCTGTAGTCGCCGTCGGTGGAATAGCCGCCACTGCACACTGACGCGTCATCTCTCTCTTCCGAGTCTGTGGTGGGCATGTTGGCCCCCAAGCTCTCCCCCAGGTCCATGTCGGAGGGTGCAGCGGATGAGAAGGACTGGCTGAGGCTTGAAAGCTTCAACCTGTGGAACAGCTGCTGGATCTTCTCTAGGGATGTCCCCAGAGCCTTGGTCGAGGGTGGCATGGTGACCTTGAAGCAAAAGAGGAAAGGAGAACATGACTCTCCAGGTTGGGAAAACTATCAAGCTGCCTTATGGCAGAATATAAAGCTCATTTTGAAGTCATCCACTTCAATGATGATGGGCAAGCCTTCTCCCTTCTGTGAACCTCTGTTTACCCAACTGTAACGTGAGAGGGTTAGCCCACTGGTTTCCTTCCAGCCCTGACTTCCTAGGGATTGGTGGTGATCACCCCACTTTGATCACGGGCCAAGCAAAGAAAAGGAGACAAAAGCCAGACTCAGAGTTGCAGTTCACATGCCCTGAACCCTTACCATCACCTTGCCTGCTTTATTTTTGCATGCAGCATCTCACTTCATCCTCCCAGCAACAATGCTAGGGGATCCTATCATTATCCCAACTTCTGGATGAGGAAACCAAGGCATAAAGAGATTAAGTGGGCTGTGATCACCCAGCTTGTAGGTGGCAGAGCTGGCTCTCACATCTGGGTCTGTCTGACTCCAGGGGCTTCTGAGCTACCTGCCAGCTGCTGCCTTCCATTAGCTTGAAAATTGAGAAATGGATGGTATACTTCTTTCTCTCTTGAAAATAGAACTTCTCAGATATGCTTCCTGCCTCCCAAAGTTCCCTGCAGACCTCTAATTACTTGCTGACTTTTCAGGGAAGTTTAGAACCTGGGTGTAATAATAGGGGCTCTGGTTTGGTACCTGGTTGAACCCTCTTTTTCTTAATTTTTGTGGCCATGTGTTGTAACACTCATTATTCTTATTCATCACTTATAAGAGAGCTTGGGTGAGAGTATGTGGATAATCAAAGATAAATCTATCTTCAGTACTGAAAAATAACTCCAAATATAATCTTTTATAAATGGCCATCCAGCTGTGTTATCTCTAACTTAGCAGAACCTCATACATGGTGTTCATTTTTTTTTAACTCCCCCTTTAAAAAGCAGATACCTCAAGTTCATGCCACGTTTGATACTTGCTAAATCCAAAGACATACCCCACAGGATTGCTGGGCCATAACGATTAAATGATAGTGCAGGTGATGTTTGGCATAGAGCCCTGCACATAGCAAGCGCTAAGGTTAAGGCAAGGAAGAAGTCAGCAATGGAGGAGGCAGTGGCAAGGGAAGGCTTGGGGGGTCTGCCGTCTGACAGGGTCTCCAGCCACAGAGCTGCGTCTCGCACCTTGGACAGGAGATTTTTATCCGGAGTCACGTCTGTTTCCTGGAAGAGAAAGGCTAGGGTCAGAGTCTTTCCTGAAGGGACTGGGGAGGAAGGCACCCTCATGCCTGGGAAAGGCTGATACAGTCCTCCCTGCATCCTGCACCCAGCACGTCTCCCTTCCCCCGGGCCTGCTCACCGCAGAGTCTGATTTGGTTCCTTCCCTTCCCTCAAGCCCACATGTCCATCAGTTAAATAGGCTCTGGTGATTCTGCCCCCACAGCATCTTCCCACCATTTACCCCTCATTCCTGATGCTTCCAGCCAGGCTCAGACCCTCTAGCCCTCCAGCCTGGGTGTATGCATGCTCAGTTGCTTCAGTCATGTCTGACTCCTGCAACCCCATGGACTGTAGCCCACCAGGCCCCTCTGTCCATGGGGTTTTCTAGGGAAGAATACTGGAGTGGGTTACCATGCCCTCCTCCAGGGGATCTTTCCAACCCTAGGATCGAATCCGCATCTCCTACATTGTAGGCGGATTCTTTACCACTGAGCCACTGGGGAAGCCCTCTGGATTTCCACTTCAGCCTTTAAAGTGACTGCCTCTTACTTCATTTCGTTCCAACCCTTCATATGTATATCACCCATACTTCCTTCTAAGACACCATTTCCCTCAAGGTATTCTTGAGATTAAAAAATCTTCAGATCTTCACTGTGAACACGATCATTTCAGCCTGGCATCTAAATTATTTCCCAGCTTGCATTTCTCCCATTGATTCCCACCACTCTGCGTGTGGTCCTTCAGCTCAGCCAGGTGGTCTGGTGGCTGACTCTTGGGTGTATACTCCCCTCCTAGGCCTCTCATCACACTCTGTTGGAAGTCCTCTCCTGTCTACCCAAATCCTACCTTGACTTCATAACCATAAAAACTCCACGGGTTCATGAGATCTGACTCAGCCACAGTGAGTCATCTGTCTTCTGAGCCAGAAGCTTCAGCAGCAGCTTCTTGAACTGAGAATATCCACAGGAGTCAGGCAGGTAAGGGGATCGAGGGAAGATGGCCAAGTTACAGGTGAGGACACTCTGGGATGGGGGAGTGGGGCTGTGAGACCTGGCAAGTCCCACCCCATCTAAGAGGGGGTGACTGTTCTGCTAGTAAAATGCTCCAAGGCTGGGGCATTTTGCTAAATCTCTGGGTTTTTCAAGATAAAGTAGAGAATGATGTAAGGACTGTTTTTTTTTTTAATTTCTTTTTAAAAAACTGCCGACTGGATCTGACTCATGGATTTCCAATTTTTTCACATCTTTGTTGAAGTTGCCACTTCTTCTATCCCTCTAGAATTCACTACATATTGCCTATATTTTAAATTAAGTTTTCTTATGTCCATGTTTAATCTCCCTAGAGATAAACCAAGAGCCTGAAAGATGGACTGCCTTTTCTATGAAGTTGTATCTTCTGGAACCCCAAAGATTGCCTGATGTGAAGCAGAGTTCAATAAACATCAGCTCTTCATAGATATGACAAAAGCCATTCTGTAAAGACATTTTTACATGGAGCCATTTCTATCAATGCTCAGAGTTCACAGGTTAATCCAAGTTTAAAGAGTCAATGATTGCAAAAGATGCACTGAGGGGATTCTGACTGATACATGCAGAGAGAAGACTGAGGGCCCGTGAGCTCGCAAGTTTTACAAACCAGAACCCAAGCTGAAATTAAAAACATCCTGTGGGGCACACTTGGAAAACGAACTTATGGTTGCCAGAGGGAGGGGACAGTTAGGGAGTTTGGGAAGGTCATGTACACATACTGTTTTCAAAATGGATAACTAACAAGGCCCTACTGTGTAGCACACAGAACTCTACTCAATGTTATGTGCCAGACTGGGTGGGAAGGAAGACGGGGGGAGAGTGGATACATGTATGTATGGCTGAGTCCCAGCACTGTTCACCTGAAACTACCACAACATTGTTAATAGGCTATAGCTCAATACAAAATGAAAAATTAAAAAAAAAATCCTGTAGGAAAGAGTCCTCAGACTGTATCTTCTCTGACTACCAACTGCAATGACCCCGGAGGTCAGATCTTAAGCTCCCTGGTCTGCTGGCACAGGTGAGAGTCAGAGGGAGGAAACACAGACAGGCGTGGAGGCGCTGGACGGCTGGAGGGATGCGAGTCTGGTCTCCACCTGCACAGTTGATCAGGGGAAGTGGACGGGACGTGGAACACACACTTTAAAGAGCTCTAACCTTCATTTGGAGGACTCTCACAGAGCCAGCACCTAGACTTCCATCTTGTTCATCCCATATTAAGAGGAGAGTTTCCTGCAAAAACCTGTTTATGAAAAGGAAGAGTGCTACTAAAACTGCATCATCTGCATTTCCCCTCATTGCCCTGTAATGAGTAATGGTGGCCCATCCGTACCATATGGTGTCTGCACTTGCAGAAAGCTTGGGAAGGAGCAAGGACCACCTGTCCTCTCTGCCTTTGAGTGCAGTTGTCACAGCAGGAGCTCACAGTGATGGAGCTCATCCTACCTCTCCAACAGGGTCATTTATGCATCTCACTGGGTTCTCACAGCCCCAACCAGAGATGAAGCTAATCTCAACTGAAACCCAGAAGGATGGGCTGACTTGACAAATGACAATGAGTCAATGTAAAGCCAGAATTGCACATCAGACCCCTTGATTGTGAGTCTAGGGTCTTCCTTTCTGTGGTCATAGTAAAGTAGTATGCTCCCTTAATGCTCCCATGCTAACTCCGCTAATTTTATTTCAGGGTCCCTCCAGTACCTGTCATCAGTTTACCAACACTGTTCAAAGAACTCTGAGCCAATTTATCCTAACAGTAATGAGAGTTCTTATCTGTGGAGTGTTTCTTATGGTCTGTACATCTGTCATCTCATTGCATCCCTGGAGCATGTTATCTATACACCCAGATGTTCAAGCTGGACTTAGAAAAGGCAGAGGAACCAGAGATCAAATTGTCAACATCTGTTGGGTCACAGAAAAAGCAAGAGAATTCCAGAAAAAACATCTACTTCTGTTTCATTGACTATGCTAAAGCCTTTGACTGCATGGAGCACAACAAACTGTGGAAAATTCTTAAAGAGATGGCAACACCAGACCACCTTACTTGTCTCCTGAGAAACCTGTATGCAGGTCAAGAAGCAACAGTTAGAACCGGACATGGAACAATGGACTGATTCCAAATTGGGAAAGGAGTGTGTCAAGGCTGTATATTGTCACCCTGCTTATTTAACTTATATGCAGAGTAGGTCATGCAAAATGCCGGGCTGGATGAAGCACAAGCTGGAATCAAGATTGCCAGAGAAATATCAATAACCTCAGACATGCAGATGATACCACTCTTAAGGCAGAAAGTGAAGAGGAACTAAAGAGCCTCTTGGTAAAAGTAAAGAGGAGAGTGAAAAAGCTGGCTTAAAACTCAACATTCAGAAAACTAAGATCATGGCATCCAGTCCCATCAGTTCAGTTCAGTTCAGTTGCTCTGTCATGTCCAACTCTTTGTGACCCCATGGACTGCAGCACACCAGGCCTCCCTGTCCATCACCAACTCCCGGAGTTTACCCAAACTCATGTCCATTGAGTCGGTGACGCCATCCAACCACCTCATCCTCTGTTGTCCCCTTCTTTTCCCACCCTTAATCTTTCCCAGCATCAGGATCTTTTCAAATGAGTCAGCTCTTCACATCAGTTGGCCAAAGTATTGGAGTTTCAGCTTCAACATCAGTCCTTCCAATGAACATCCAGGACTGATCTCCTTTAGGATGGACTGGTTGGATCTCCTTGCAGTCCAAGGGACTCTAAAGAGTCTTCTCCAACACCACAGTTCAAAAGCATCAATTCTTTAGTGCTCAGCTTTCTTTACAGTCCAACTCTCACATCCATACATGACTACTGGAAAAACCATAGCCTTGACTAGATGGACCTTTGCTGGCAAAGTAATGTCTCTGCTTTTTAATATGCTATCTAGGTCCCATCATTGCATGTCAAATAGATGGGGAAACAATGGAAACAGTGACAGACTTTGTTTTCTTGGGCTCCAAAATTCACTGCAGATGGTGACTGCATCCATGAAATCAAAAGATGCTTGTTCCTTGGAAGAAAAGCTATGACCAAACTAGAGAGTATATGAAAAAGCAGAGACATTATTTGCTGACAAAGTTCTGTCTAGTCAAAGCTATGATTTTGCAGTAGTCATGTATGGATGTGAGAGTTGGACCATAAAGAAGACTGAGCAGTGAAGAGGTGATGCTTTTGAATTGTGGTGTTGAAGAAGACTCTTGAGAGTCCCTTGGACTGCAAGGAGATCAAACCAGTCCATCTTAAAGGAAATCAGTCCTGAATATTCATTGGAAGGACTGATGCTGAAGCTGAAGTTCCAATAGTTTGGCCACTTGATGAGAAGAACTGATTCATTAGAAAAGACCCTGATGCTGGGAAAGATTGAAAGCAGGAAGAGAAAGGGACAAAAGAGGACGAGATGGTTGGATGGAGTCATGGACTCAATGGACATGAGTTTGAGCAAACTCTGGGAGATGATAAAGGACAGTGAAGCCCAGTGTGCTACAGTTCATGGGGTTGAAAAGAGTCGGACACGACTGAATGACTGAACAACAACAACTACTATTCTCCCAGTTACCTCTGCATTTCAAATGAAGAAACTGCTGCCCAGGGAGATTAGGCATCTTTCCCAGGTCATACAGTCAGTTGATTCAAGAAAGTTCAACTCTAGAATTCATGCTCTTTAACCCCCATGCCAGGCAAGATCCCCCATGAGAAAGAAGTAGCCTTTGATTCTTGCTGACTGCTGGCATCTTTAGTGTCTGGCATCTCAGTGAACTTGCATATCTAATCCTTAGGGCTCAGCAGACAGTCCACAAGATTATAAAGGGGATTACAGGGATCTTTTCCAGAAAATATTTTATCTTTTTTTTTTTTTTTTTTGGTGAGGGTACATGAATGGGATGCTTTTAACCCTTACCACAGATACCCAGACTTGGGAACAAGCTTGGATGTCATCACAGCCAAATCCCCAATTTTCCTGATGATAAAACTGAGTGCCAGGGAGGAGGGAAGTGAACTTCTCAAGACTGCATGAATCAGGGTCAGAACTAGGACAGATTTCACACCACCTGACTCCAGCCTGATAGCACACTGCTTTGCTCCAAGCTATGCATTATGTATTTCCAAACGGTGACACAGATAAAATGATTTAATGGTTACTTATTGCATGTCCATTTACTCTCTAGTCTCTAAGTGCCATGAGGGCAGAGACTGCGGTGTGTCCCGGTGCCTAGCAGCCTGCAGGCACTCACTCAGACCTTTGTTGCCTGACTCCTATCTAGGGCAAGACACTACCTCACCACTGATGAACTCACAGGGGCTCTTTGTTAAAACTCTTTCTTAGTATTTCCTTCCAACCATACAGCACTGCATTAAAAAGAAGTTCGGCGAAGGGCCTACTTGTCTCTGGCACTGGCAGCGGGCCCAGCCTGCAGGTGTCAGCAGCAGATGTCACGGCAGCTTTATCCAGACACTCAGACTTGTTTCTGCAGGGCAAGCTTCTTTGTGGTTCCCTTTGCCCACAGCCCATTGGTTTCCTATCTGGTTCATTAACACTAGGAACTTGGCATGTAGGATACTTAGCGAGAAAGCAGCGCCCCTTACCCACCTCTGGGCCCTTTGGCTAGTCTATTTCTCTGAAGGAAAAGAAATACACATCTGTGGGGCTACTGATTGTTCAGATTAGAGCTTTGTGGCAACCAGGCACCCAACTGGTTGTATTTCTTTCTATAGCAGACCACCCCCAAGGCTTCCTCTTTGAAGAAGGTGCTCTCTGACCTCACACCACACCCTTAAGGATCCTGTTATTATCACTGGATTGTGTCTATTGACAACTCACAGCAAAGTGAGTGCTATGCTAAGTGCTTCTGTGTGTGTGTTAAGTCACTTTAGTTGTGTCTGACTTTTTGGGATCCCACGTAGCTTGCCAGGCTCCTCTGTCCATGGGATTCTCCAGGCAAGAATACTGGAGTGGGTTGCCTCCTCCAAGGGATCTTCCCAACCTAGGGATCGAACCTGCATCTCTTATGTCTCCTGTATTGTCTGGCAAGTTCTTTACCACAATTGTCATCTGGGAAGCCTGGCTTCCATGAATATTATCTCATTATAACAGCATTAAATAGCTATTATCATTCTCCCATTTTATTAATGAAGTGAATGAGGCTCACTGCCAATAAGTAACTTGTCTAAGTTCTCAAAATCAATAAAAGAGCTCAGTCCTGAACCCAGTTCTGCTGATGCTAGACCCAAACCCTTAAACATGATGCCAGTACTTCCCAAACTCTAACATGTACATGAATCAGCTAGGCATCTTGTTTAAACACAGATGTTGATTCAGCAAGTCTGGAGTGAGGCCTAAGGATCTGAATTTCTATAAGCTCCCAAGTGGTGCTCCTGACTGCCGTGGTTCTGAGGACCACAGTTTGAGTACAAGGTTCTAGGCTGTATGGCTGCCCTATCGCTCCCATTTCCTCTCTGGCTGGGAGCATTCGACATTGAAAGCTGTGTGGAGGTGGCCAAGCTCCGATCCACTACTCTCCTTTCACTTTAAATGACAGTTCATTCACAGTCACACTGCTGACAATCATTGATTGGGTGCAGCAGATTGCTGCTGTGGGAACCCACAGGGCCAGCGGTGGAAATTAACAGGAGCCCTGGTGTACAGGCCTGGAACAAACTGTGGCCTAGTTCCTCCCATGCCTCCATCTCCTCTTCTCCTCTATATGACCTGTGCCTCTTATTGTAGCTACTGTTTAGAACCCCAAGTCTCCATTTGCTTGTGTGGAATGTCTCCCCCACAACAACCTGCAATCCCCCCCACTAGACAGTCTCTTCTCTTTGCTCTGGTTAACCTTTAATTTTGTCTCAAATTCAGCTTCCCTTTTAGGAAGCTCCCCCTGACTCCTAGTTTGATGTAAATGCATTTCTTTTGGGCTTCTAAGCACCTCTGCCCCCTTACATCCCAGCCTGAGAGCAGTGGCCGGTAGTCACTGGGATTCTTCTTGTCCCTTCATTGGACTGCAAATGCCTGAAACCAGTGATGATGCCCCATTAGACTTTATATCCCCAGTGGCTAGAATGGTACTTCCCATAGTGTAGATGCTTGTTTAGTATTTGTTGGCTGACTGCCAATAAATGAAAGGCTAGTCTGAGAAACGTAGATACGGATAATATATAGAATTGACATATGAAGAGGAAGCAGACCTTTCCATTTGCTGTTGGTGAGTGTCTGGACTGCTACAACCACTTGGGTAGTATCAATCCAAATTTTAAACGTGTACAAAATCTCAATTTAGCATTTATCCTCTAAGAATCTATAGAAAAACTTACATACATGTAGAAACAGATGATGGCTCAACCAGTCAACAGATTTTAACAGCCATTTAAAAAGTGACAAGGCAGCTCTCCACTGGGTATCTGTCCATTTGTCTACATACATGAAATATTCCTCAAGATTCATTAGGTTACAGAGAAGTTCAGAGTTCAAAACAGTGCATGGTGCACTTTTGTTTGTGGGAAAGGATGTGCTTATATGTGTATTCCACTCGCATGCTTTTATTCGGTTTTCCAAAAAGTTCCTTTAGGTTTTTCCATAAGAGAATATGAAAACCCAAACAAACTTTTTGGCCAATCTGATAAGGAAAATTCAAATAATGGCTGTCTTTGAGTGGTGGGGAACAGAGGAGGGAAGGAGGCTTACTCTTCCATCTGCCCTTCGGTTCCTTATGAATACTTAGCCATGTGTTTGTATCCTCTTGTGGACATAAACTTTCTCGGTTACTGGGGGTTGAAAGCTGAAGTACTATTTAGGGTAGTGATGTTTTTTGCCCTTGCTGAGGTTGTGGCCTTGATATTGAGTTTGGGTGAAGAATAAGGAGAGTCCAATGTTAGTAATTGCATCCACGAAATTAAAAGGTGCTTGCTCCTCGGAAGAAAAGCTATGACCAACCTAGATAATACATTAAAAAGCAGAGACATTACTTTGCTGACAAAGGTCTGTCTAGTCAAAGCTATGGTTTTTCCAGTAGGCATGTATGGATGTGAGAGTTGGACCATGCAGAAAGCTGAGCACTGATGAATTGATGCTTTTGAACTGTGGTGTTGGAGAAGACTCTTGAGAGTCCCTTGGACTGCAAGGAGATCCAACCAGTCCATTCTAAAGGAAAGTCCTGAATATTCATTGGAAGGACTGATGCTGAAGCTGAAGTTCCAATACTCTGGCCACCCAATGCAAAGAACTGACTGATTAGAAAAGACCCTGATGCTGGGAAAGATTGAAGGCAGAAGGAAAAGGGGACGACAGAGGATGAGATGGTTGGATGGCATCACCGACTCAATGGACATGAGTTTGAGCAAGCTCCAGGAGTTGGTGATGGACAGGAAAGCCTGGTGTGCTATAGTCCATGGGGTCGCAAAGAGTTGGACATGACTGACTGACTGAACTGAACTGAATGTTAGTAAATATTTGCTTAAATAGAAGCACATGGATTGTTAAAGTGAGCTTTTCCCAAATGGGACAGAAATTCCAAGGGAAAAACTCAGTGGACTAGCAAGAAGAGAGTTCCCTACAATATTGATTCATTATAAAAACCCTTACCAAAGTGGGTATAGAGGGTACATATCTGAACATAATAAAAACCTTTTATGACAAACCCACAGTCAACATAATCCTCAATGGTGAAAAACTGAAAGCCTTCCCAGCTAAAATCTAGAACAAGACAAGGATGCCCACTCTCACCACTTCTGCTCAACATAGTATTGAAAGTCCTAGCCACAAACATCAGACAAGAAAAAGGAAAGGCATCCAAATTGGAAGGAAACAGATAAAATTGTCATTATATGTTGATAGCTTGGTAATACATGTATAAAACCCCAAAGATTCCACAAAAAAACTACTAGAACTGCAAGGTGGCAGGATACAAGATTAATATTCAGAAATTGGTTGCGTTTCTTTAAAACTAACAATGAAATATCAGAAAGGGAGAATTAAAAAAAAATCCCTTTTAAAATCACATCAAAAAATATTTAGGAATAAACCTGACCAAGGAGGTGAAAGATTTATATCCTGAGAACTATAATACATTGATATAGGAAATTGAAGATGATACAAAGAAACAGAAAAAGAGTCCATGCTCTTGGAATGGAAGAATTAATACTGTTCAAATGGCCGTATTAGCCAAAGCAATCTACAGATTTAAAACAATCTCTATCAAATTACAGTGACATTTTTCATAGAACTAGAACAAAAAATACTAAAATTTATATGGAACCATAAAAGACCAAGAATTTCCAAAACAATCCTGAGGAAAAAGAACAAAGCTGAAGGCATAACTCTCCCAGACTTCAGAAAATACTATAAAGTTATAATAATAAAAACAACATAGTATTGTCACAGAAACAGACATATGGATCAATGGAACGCGATAGAGGTCCCAGAAATAAATCCACACACCTATGGTCAATTAATTTTCAACAATGGAAGCAAGAATATACAATGGAGAAAAGACAGTCTCTTAAGAAAGCAGTGTTGGGAAAACTGGACAACTGCATGTAAATCAATGAAGTTAGAACCCTCCCTCACAACACACACAAAAATGAACTCAAAATGGCTTAAAGACTTAAATAGAAGACATGACACCATAAAAGTCCTAGAAGAGGATATACAAAAAACATTCTCTGACAGAAATCGTAACAATATTTTTTTAGGTCAGTCTTTCAAGGCAATAGAAATAAAAGTAAAAATAAACAAATCAGACCTAATCAAACTTACAAGCTTTTGCACAGCAAAGGAAACCATAATACAAAAAGACACCCCATGGACTGGGAGAAAGTATTTGCAAATGATGTGACTGGCAAGGTCTTAATTTCCAAAACGTATGAACAGTTCATACAACTCAACAAAAAAGAAACAATCCGATCAAAAAATGAGCAGAAGACTTAAAAAGACATTTCTCCAAAGACATTCAGATGGCCAATAAGCACATGAAAATATGCTCAATGACACTAATTATTACAGAAGTACAAACCAAAACTATAATAAGCTATCACCTCACACCAGTCAGAATGGCCATCATTAAAAAGTCTACAAGTAACAAAGGATGGAGAGGGTGCAGAGAGAAGGGAACCCTCCTACCTGTTGGTGGGAATATAAGTTGGTGCAGCCACTATGGAAAACAGTATGGAGGTTCCTTAAAGAATTAAAAATACTGTTGCCATATGACCCAGCAATCCCATTCCCAGGCATATATCCAGAGAAAACTCTAATTCAAAAAGATATATGCACCCCAATGTTCATAACAGTACTGTTTACAATAGCCAAGATATGGAAGCAACCTAAATATCCACTGACAGATGAATGAATAAAGATGTGGAATACTACTCAGTCATTAAAAAGAACAAAAGAAGGCCACTTGCAGCAACATGGATAGAACCTAGAGATTAGCATATGAACCAAAGTAAGTCAGAAACAGAAAGACAAATACCATATGTTGTCACTTATAGGTAGAATCTAAAATATGATACACTACACAGTAAAAAATAAAATGTGATAAAAATGAACTATTTACATAACAGTGTCATATTCACAGATACAGAACTCTAATTTATGGTTTACCGAAGGGGAAAAGAGGGGTAGGGAGGGATAAATTAAGAGTTTGGGATTAGCACATACAAACTACTATATGTGAAATAAACAATAAGGTCTTACTGTGTAGCGAAGGAACTATATTCATTATTCTGTAATAAACGGTAAAGGAAAAAATATGGAAAAGAATATATATGTGCATAAATGAATCACTACTCTAGACTAGAAACTAATACAACATTGTAAATCAACTATACTTCAATACGGAGAAAAATATCATATATTAACAAATATGTATGGAATCTAGAAAAATGGTACAGATGAACCTATCTGTAGGGCAGGAATAGAGACGCAGATGTAAACAGACATGTGGGCACACAGAAGGAGAGGGAGGTAGGATGAGCTGGAAGAGGAGCACTGACATATATACACTACCTTGTGTAACCCAGAGAGCCAGCGGGAAGTTCCTTTCAAACAACAGGGTGTGCTCTGTGCTGACTCAGAGAGGTAGGATGGGGGGATGGGGTAGGAGGGAGGCTCAAGAGGGAGGGGATATATGTACACATATAGCTGATTCACTTTGTTCTAGAGCTGAAATTAACACAACATTGTAAAGCAATTATAATCCAATAATAAAATTTAAAAGTCTATACTTGAATAATATTTTTTTTTTTAAAAAGGAAGGGATGCACAACGAAGGAAACTATGAGCAAGGTGAAAAGGCAGCCTTCAGAATGGGAGAAAATAATAGCAAAGGAAGCAACGGACAAAGAATTAATCTCAAAAATATACAAGCAACTCCTACAGCTCAATTCCAGAAAAATAAATGACCCAATCAAAAAATGGGCCAAAGAACTAAACAGACATTTCTCCAAAGAAGACATACAGATGACTAACAAACACATGAAAAGATGCTCAACATCACTCATTATCAGAGAAATGCAAATCAAAACCACAATGAGGTACCATTTCACACCTGTCAGAATGGCCGCTATCCAAAAGTCTACAAGCAATAAATGCTGGAGAGGGTGTGGAGAAAAGGGAACCCTCTTACACTGTTGGTGGGAATGCAAACTAGTACAGCCACTATGGAGAACAGTGTGGAGATTCCTCAAAAAACTGGGAATAAAACTGCCATATGACCCAGCAATCCCACTGCTGGGCATACACACCGAGGAAACCAGAATTGAAAGAGACGCATGTACCCCAATGTTCATGGCAGCACTGTTTATAATAGCCAGGACATGGAAGCAACCTAGATGTCCATCAGCAGACGAATGGATAAGGAAGCTGTGGTACATATACACAATGGAATATTACTCAGCCATTAAAAAAAATACATTTGAATCGGTGCTATTGAGATGGATGAAACTGGAGCCCATCATACAGAGTGAAGTAAGCCAGAAAGAAAAACACCAATACAGTATACTAATGCATACATATGGAATTTGAAAGATGGTAACGGTAACCCTATATGCGAGACAGAATAAGAGACACAGATGCAAAGAACAGTCTTATGGACTCTGAAGGAGGAGGTGAGGGTGGGACGTTCTGGGACAATAGCATTGAAACATGTATATTATCATATGTGAAACAGAACACCATTCCATGTTCGATGCATGAGACAAATGCTCAGGGCTGGGGCAATGGGATGACCCAGGGGGATGGGATGGGGAGGGAGGTGGGAGGAGGGTTCAGGATGGGGAACACATGTAAACCCATGGCTGATTCATGTTAATGTATGGCAAAAACTACTACAATACTGTAAAGTAATTGGCCCCCAACTAAAATAAATAAATTTATTAAAAAAAAAAAAAGAAAAAAGGAAGGGAGTTTCCCAGATATTGCAAGACCCAGTTCTTTTTTTTTTAAATTTATTTATTTTGAAAAGTGAAAGTGAAGTTGCTCAGTCGTGACCCCATGGACTTTAGCCTACCAGGCTCTTCCGTCCATGGGATTTTCCAGGCAAGACTACTGGAGTGGGTTGCCATTTCCTTATTTATTTTAATTGGAAGCTAATTACTTTATAATATTGTGGTAGTTTTGCCATACATTGACATGAATCAGCCACAGGCATACATGTGTCCCCCCACCGCCTGAACCCCTCTCCCACCTCCCATCCCAACCCATCCCTCTGGGTTATCCCAGCGCACCGGCTTTGAGTGCCCTGTTTCATGCTTTGAACTTGGACTGGTCATCTATTTCACATATGGTAATACAAATGTTTCAATGCTATTCTCTCAAATCAGCCCACCCTTGCCTTCTCCCACAGAGTCCAAAAGCCTGTTCTTTATATCTGTGTCTCTTTTGCTGGCAAGACCCCGTTGTTATGAATAGGGCTGTGGACCCCCATTTGGGGCTCTGGGAGCTAAGGGAAGACATGCTGAGACAGGCTGCATCCATTTATTGCTCTGTATAGTCACGTCACTTCCTAAAGGACTTTGCACGCTAGGTTAGTTAAATGCAGACTCTCATCTAACCTTGCCGTGCGAGTGTGTGCACGTGGGCTGTCCCAGAACAGACAACAAGTGTGACACAAGTATCTTCCCAAGAAGGAAAGGAAGACCAAGTTTCAGAAAGAAAGCAGAGGGCCAAAGACAACCTTCTTTACTTTCCTCTATTGCATTCTTTCCAGACAGATGGGAGAGGCTGTGTCCACAGGAGGGAGAGGTGGTGAAGTATGGAGCCTAAACCACCCTGATGCAAATTTTATGATTAGGAAGATAGTGTTTGGTCTGATGACTGGAAAACATTTTTCAAGCGGCATGTCTAAACAAAGACTTTGTACTCCAATCTTGGCTGCTCACAGACTGTGGGTGGGGGTGGGGTGGCGGTGGGGTGGGTGGGGAAGGCATTTCATTTCCCATCTACCAGAACTCTTAAATACTGGCTAAGGACTCCTTAATTTCCTAAGTATTGATATATTACCCCACCCTCAAGTCACAGATATGACGGCAGCCAATTAGACAACAATTACCAATGCTACCTTGTTCTTTGCAGTAAAAGAAAAAAGTCACCTTTTGTGGTGGTAGTATTGTTGATGCACATTTTATTTTTGGTTTAGAGCAAAGGGCCATGGACCAACAGTGGGCATCTTTGAAGGGGGTTGGGTGCTCCGCCACAACCTGGCATCTCCGGAGCTTCAGAGGCAAGTTCTGGCTGGATTTACAAAGGGAAGGTAAAGCACTGTTGGTGCCAAGAGATTATCCGACCAGATTGGAGGCCAGATGGGCGGGTGGAAGAAGAGACAGCACAGAGTTTGCCAAGAGTGGGTGGGGGTGGGGGTCAGGAGCCAGGGCATCCTCCTGGGGCTGCCACAGATGTTCTCCACAGACAAATTCAAGGATCTGATATTCCAGCCACAGAGAGTATACAGGATAGTATCAGATCCCTTTAAGGCAGCTTAAATCACCCCCTTCAACCAATGCTTTCCAAGCTGTAGAAGGAGCCTATTTGAACCAAATGAAGACTATTTCTGAGTGGGGTGATGGTGTGCTTAGAGAGGTTCTTAGTGGCTGCTCAGTAGAATCATCAGAAATCAAAATATAAATACTCAGGCCCCACCCTAGACCAAATAGCACAGAATCTCAGGGGAGAGGACTTCAAGTATTTTATGAAAACTCCCGTTTCTTCTCCCTGTCATCACTTATGTGAACATTTGTCCAAGGCAGGCGGCTTTCCTTTAAAAGGTCATTTAAAACTTCTATTATTTATCCCTCTGTCTAGAACACAGTATTTTAAGAATTAAATCCTCAAAATCAACTCACGAGGCATAACAGTAATCCTTTTTTGAGATAAGAATATTGAGGTTTCCACTCGATGAACTGACCAAAGTCACAGAGCTGATATACAGTGGAGCTGAGTTGAAGACCTGGGGGCGTTTGACCCCAAACGTGCCTAATTCACAGCTGGAAGCGACTTTGCTAGTCAGCACGAGCGTCATATTCTTTGACTTTTAGAAGAGTCAGTGAGAGTTGTAAGCCAAGTATTTTCAGGTGATGAAACAGGGACAGAAAGAGGTTTAACATGTTGCTTAAAGCCACCCAGCAAACCTCGGTAGAGTTGAAACCAGAGCCCACGTTTCCTGACTCTAGGCCCCGTGCCCAATCCACCCCCACCCCCCAAACAAATAGCTGGGGTGCTATTGTCTGACTAACCCCAGATTTTCAGTCTGAAAATTTAGCATTTCATAGAAGGAACACATCACCATCTTCCTCTGCCCAGGCAACAAGAACTGGATATTACTGTGTCAATTTCCTTATTGTTCATGAGTGAATTTAGCTAGAACTGGACTTCAAATGTGCCAGCTAGGGCAAATCGATGACATGCAAGATCTGGAAACAGCTCACAGGTGCACGTGCCCCTTTCAGTGACCATCAGCTAGGGGCTCTGAGTAAAAGTTATACTGACTGAGTCAGGGCCACAGTTTTTCCTGGGCTCTGAAATTTGTCACACTGAACAGGTAGCAGTGAACCTGTATATCCCAACTGATATCTACACAGGAAAGCTTCCTTTTTCTCCTGCACGAGACATTCTCAGATACACAGGATGCCTGTGGTATCTAGAACTGGAAGAAACCAAAAGACACCAGCAGTGCAAGATTTAGTCCCCGTGCCCAGAGAGAATTCACTGAATTCATTGTCCAAACATTTAGGTAAAGAGCTGGGGGACGAGCATTCCATTCAGAGGGGACAGAATTAAATCAGAGAAAGACTTGACAATATGCATATCCTATTTTACTCCTTTTGGGAAAATCAAAAAGAAAAATAAAACCAAAATATTCCCAGAGTCATCAATCGATCATTCTTCTTGTAGGTTTATAAGTATCATATGTCTTAACACATTGCTATTTTTATACTTGCTATTGTTGTGTTTATGTGCATGACATACATGTACAGAGTGTACATTACATGTATTATATAATTACATAAGTAAGTTAACTTTGTACTTACTTAAATTAGATACACCACAACCCAGAAGATACAGACTCACAGAATTTCTTGTCACGGTCAGAAAACACAGTCCTGGGTAATGAATACTAGGTAGCAATGTAGAAAAGGCTTTTGCTGTCATGTCAGAATCCAAAAAAGCAGCAGCTATAATTTATGTGTATGATGACTGCAAAAATGTTAACACAGGTAGTTTGTGTGTGTGAGTGTGTGTGTGTGTGTATAATGAGGGGAATGAAAGACTGGAATGAAATTCACCAAACTGATCATTCTGAAAATCTAATGTTCTAACAATAGGATGATAGCACTTTTGGTCCCTCTGTGAGTATATGTGTCTTGTCCCTGAGGCCTTCTCTGTAAGTATAGAAGATCTGAATGATATGTTCCCTAGAGGAAGAGCCTGATGCAGAGGACAGTGGAATGGGACAGGAGTCAGAGGCCCTGGCTTCTAGGGCATGCTGCGTCATCTTGGGGAACGAACTCAGTTTCTTCACCTGCTACCTAGATGTTTAATGGTAACTGTCCCAGTGGATCACACGTGGAGGGACCATATGCAGAAAACCCCAAATTTGCCAAGTTCAACATCCTAGGGGCCAAGCAGTTAGCCTAAGGGAATGAGGTGGACTGGGTAAATTTGACAGAGATGTTCTCTGCTTCATAACAACTTAAGACTCTCTGATTATCACAATAAATACATTCTCCCATTTTTCTTGAAATCTGTAAGCCTTATAGGTTCATCTTTCATTTTTCCACTTTATAGAAACAGGGACTTGTCAGATATCTCTCTTTCCTATCAACTGTATTTTGGAAAAATGTACATAGTGAACATGCTGCTGGGCCTCAGTGCAGGGATGCGTATAGAGAGAGGGGGTGGGGGACATGATGGGCTGAGGACGGCACACCCAGCCTGGGGAGCACGGACTTCTTAATTCAAACCACTTATCACCACAGGGAAACACTGGCTTAGTGGGGAGACTTTTTCTAATTCCATTTTGAAATCTCTCAATTTCAAGACATTGAACATTTGAAATTAACAAGACTCGTACATGCCCAACAAAACCCATTCAGATTACAAACAAGACCAAGGGCTGCCATTTTGAGAGCAATTCAGGGTTTGCACACCCTTCTCTTTCATGCCCTGGAGCCCATCCCCTCTCTCTCCTCAAGAAAGGTCACTTGCAATTCAAAGAGTGAAAGGCAGGTACTTACTATGGAGCTGCTGAAGGCCACAGAGGGCTGTGAGATTTCACAGCGCCCCATAGACCTTTGTCGCGAGTGGCCCTGGATGGGTACACAGGCACTCTGGCTCCTCCTCAGAGGCTGGGACCCCCCTTGGCCCCTCATTGTTGCTGGGCCCTGGTCCCTTCGGGCTGGGAAGGACAAGCACCGGTATTGGGTCCACTCTTCATTGTCTGAGTCCAGCTCCTTTGGGGTCTCTAGCCGCTTAGCTGCAAGAAAGGAATCTTGTTATTGCATCAGTCGTACCTTGGCCAGATCATGGTTTCGGAGATGCTAGATTTTGGGGATGAAGCTAAAAACATGGTGTAAGAACATTATGCTGCTCTAGATAACAGACAGCTGGTTACCCTGACTGGTGAAAGTGGGGTGCAACTTGGTCACACAGGTTCAAATCCTGGCCCTCCGACCTCCCAGCTATGTGACTTTGAGCTTTGCATAACCCACACCTCTACTTCCTCAATTAGGGGTTATAAAAACTATCCAACTCATTGTTTTGAAGATTTAATGATATAATGGTATGTATAAAATACTTAATATATAACGATATAAAGCTGATAAGCATACTCTAAGTACTGGTAATGGTAGCTGTAATTATTAAGATTAGAAGCTCGCGTGTACTTGGTTACCACTGTGGCAAAGGGGATTGGACTGCCTATAGTAGCTTCTCTTTTTCTTCATCGTTCCCACTCAGAAGAATGAAGAATGAAGGAAGTGGTGTGTGTGTGTGTGTGTGTGTATGTGTGTGAGTGTGTGTTTGTGTGTGCACGCGTGCTGTGGGGGGAAGGAACCGAGGGGATCAGTCAGCTGTATCAGCCACCTTCAGTCTATGCAAGATGACAATCTAGGCATTTCCTAGCCTGGAAAGCTAAGGCAAAGCTTTAGCATCCTCTAAGGCAAAGCTCTGGATCAGTGAGCCCCAAGAGGTCAGTTAGCATGGAGGGCATTTCCTGATTGTATCCCATCCCACCGTGTGCTTCCACCTGGGCCTGTCCTGTCAGGTAAGGTAACCTGAAAAATTCCTAAACTTTGGTTTCAGGACTGGAACATAATTTGGACATCTCCCCAGTGCATTCCTGACAGATAAAAATCCTCTGTGTCAATTGCACCAGGCAAAGATCCACTGAGGACAAAGATCAACCAGCTGGAGGGCTACCACACAGATTATCCATAGCCTTCAGGAGCAAATGAAAGTTTACAAGTGATAAGAACAGCATTGATCTGTGACAAGGAGGCCGCAGGGATACAGGAAGCTACTACCCACAGAGCCACTCAGCCTTTGCTGAGAGCCAGGAGAATGGGTTTTAATCACCACGCTCTTAGGAGAGCAGGGGTGATTTCTTTATAAGAAGGGTGGGGCCCCCAGGAGCCCCCTCGTACCATTTTCTTGGTGAGAATACTCGTGGCCCATGATGGTACAACGTCGGAACACCATCTTGTTCTCGGTCAGCGTCCCTGTCTTGTCGGAGAAGATGTACTGGATCTGACCCAAGTCCTCAGTGATGTTGAGGGCTCGACACTGAATGGACGAGTCAGTCTGTTCATCATACAGGTCAAGGTCGTTGTGCAGGAAGAAGACTTGACCGAGCTTCACCAGCTCAATGGACACGTACAGGGAGATTGGGATCAGTATCTGTGGGGAGATTGAGTCCCGCTGTGTCAGATAAAGAGGCTGGTCTGCCATCTCAGGACCTTCCTGAGTGATGGAGCAGCAAAAGCATTTCATGAAAAGCTTAGGTCAGCTCATGCAGTGGGTTTTCTCTGATAAATTAAAGCTCAGTGACCTCATGCCTACCTTGGGATCCTTAGGAGAATCTGAAAAAGACATAGGCCTTCCTGAGCCAGGAGTATTTGGTATGGGGTAGACACTCACCGCTGCTTGTTTAATGACTGAGCTGGAAGGAGTAAGGAGCTCTAGTTAATTTACAGAGTCGTGTTGGGTTCAGGTATGCAGCAAAGTGATTTCATTCTCTATATATAACATTGTATATACTTTTTTATGTTCCTTTCCATTACGGTTTATTACAAGATATTGAATACTTTATATGGTAGATTCTTGTTATCTGCTTTATATATGATAGTGTGTATCTGCTAATCCCAGACTCCTAATTTGTCTCTCCCTCTCTTTTCCCTTTGGTAACCCTAAGTCCGTTTTCTATTCAGATTTATTGTTGATCACTGCTCACTGATGTAGTTCAGATGGTAAACAATCTGCCTGCAATGTAGGAGACCTCGGTTCAGTCCGTGGTCGGGAAGATCCCCCGGAGAAGGAAATGGCAATCCACTCCCACTCCAGTATTCTTGCCTGGAGAATTCCATGGATTGAGGAGCCTGGTGGGCTACAGTCATGGGGTCGCAAAGACACAACTGAGTGACTAACACACACACACACAAATACTGAGTGCTGGTTTAGGTCCTTCAAAGGCAATGAGTAGAATAAAGCCCTGGGCTTGAAGACCTCCCATTCCAGTAAACAAACAAAGAAATCTATATTGAGCGCTGGCAAGTCACATGAAAAAAAAGAATAAAGAAAAGTGAAAAGAGTGAAGGCTGGGAGGGCGTCTTTCAGAAACCACAACCTTTGTGCTGAGGCCTGAGGAAACGAGGGTGTGAGCCTGAGGTTACCTGCGGGAGGAGGTCTGCACGGGCAGGGCACGGGCGGGCGGCTGGGCGTCTGCAGGGCCGGGGTGAGAGGCAGCAGGCGTGTGTGCCAGTGTGGGAAACAGCTCAGAGATGTGGTCCCCGAGGGAGCGGGGCCCAGATCACTGAGGCCTTGTTGGTCGCCTCAGAACTTTGTATTTCACTTTGTATTTATTTCACTTTTGGTTATGAAACCATCAGAGGGTTCAGGGCAGAGGAAGAGCATGACTTCCTCCTCACATTTAAAAGGGTTACTTTGCTCCGTGAATGAATGAACTAATGAAGGAAAAAAGTTGCCAGTTGGACCAAGAAACATGCTCAAGTACTGTAAGAACTCATACAGATGGGGTTTTGTCAAAACAAAACTACAACTTCCCCTATCTTTTCATAGAGTGTAATTCTTATTGGGCCTGAGGTTTTTTTTTTTTTTAAATCTCTTTGTATCTCACTGCAGGTGTTTACTTATAAGCAGGGGCCTTTCTTACCTCTCTCTTACAGGTACTCTATGTCTTTTGCCTTTTTTTCTCCTATATATAGTGCTGGTTCTTCTTCAATCTAACAAATATGAAAACACTAATCTGTGGTTTCTTTCTCTGAATGTTTGGGGCTCGAAAGTTCTCTGTCATTGTTTGTGCTGTGTTATCTTTGTGGTTCCCAGGTCAGAGGGTTCACCAGTTCTAGATGTGGCAGCAGGACAGGCACCCGTGGATCTCTGCTGCAATCTTACTTTTAAATACAAGAGTCTGATAAATATTTCCCTCTGTTATTATCTGAGGCCAAGGTCCCCTCCACATGGCAGGGCTGGCCCTGACATTATACCAGATATGAATACTTTCTAAGACCCATGCTGCTGCTGCTGCTGCTAATTTGCGTCAGTAGTGTATGACTCTGTGCGACCCCATAGACGGCAGCCCACCAGGCTCCCCCATCCCTGGGACTCTCCAGGCAAGAACACTGGAGTGGGTTGCCATTGCCTTCTCCAATGCATGAGAGTGAAAAGTGAAAGTGAAGTCAGTCATATCCGACTCATAGCACCCATGCTGCTGCTGCTGCTGCTAAGTCACGTCAGTCGTGTATGACTCTGTGCGACCCCATAGACAGCAGCCCACCAGGCTCCTCCATCCATGGGATTTTCCAGGCAAGAGTACTGGAGTGGGTTGCCATTGCCTTCTCCATAAGAAGCAATAAATGTTTTCTCATCTCAGTCCAGTTCTTTCTCAGGGTCAGTACTGAGTTTTCTTTTTTTTTTTGCAAAGTTGTACAGGTGTTGGCCGCAGGTCTTTTGAGCCCCGAGTTGGGGAGGACCTCCTACCTGGAGCAGGATGATCATGGTGAGGAACATGTAGAAGCCCCCAAGGGCAAGGGGAAGGTAGTTGCCCTTGGCATCTGGCACATCAAAGGGAGGGTGCTCTGTGAAGGTCCCATTCCAGAGGCCGTGACCTGAGAGGAGGCAAAGCCAAGCATGAGGCAAAATCTCCACTTAATCCTAAATTGGTCAATTACATCAGCCCTTCCCTGACCTACTGCCAGAAATCAGTGTGCTTTGGAGGAGCACATCCTTGTTCTACATAACACTGTGTGTGCGTGTATATTCATTTAGCTCTAAGGTGGTCCTTCACATACCCTACATTTCAATCTCTCCTCCTAGCAGAGGAGACTAGCATGGTGACTATTTAGATTTTGTTTAAGTCCTATTATACAGGAGTTGGAAATAGAGAAAGGGACAAGAGTTTGTTTTCTCCCTCATGTACCCACCCATCCAATCATCCATCCCTCAGTCCATCCATCCACCCACCCACCCATCCATCAACTCTGTGTATTCATTCCTCCCTGCCTCTTTTCTTCCCTCTTTTTATCCAAAATTTATTAATTCAAAAAGGAGTTGGTTCTACTTCTTATCTTTGAGGAGTTCCCTACCAAGTCATGGAGTCTGATGTAAAGATACAAATCTCACCTAGCATGAGCTACATCCTGGAATGCTATAAAAGCCCATAGCAACAGCCTCAGATACAGACTGAACCCTCTGTGTCTCTAATTATAAATGGGGATAGCAACACCCATCAAGTGCAGATTGATAAGTGAAACTGGCACTGAGCTCCCTGAATCTCAGCATTATATCTATCAGTTAGTAACAGTACCTTCTCCATGGGGTTATTGTGAGAAAAGGATCGCCCTATGTGTATAATGCTCTTGGCTCCAGGGCAGAAACTATAGAGAATAAAAGGCAAAAAGGATGCCACCCTGCCCCTAAGATACTTCTTTGCCCAAGAGATTGGGCCAAATACCATCATACACAGCAGAATAAAGGAGACTTATAAATGTGAGGTTAAGGGCCAAATATATGGTACAGAGTAAGGGTCACTGGTTTTCAGAGGAGCTAGAGATCATGAAAGAAATCAGAGCAGGTTGCATGGAGGAGGAGGCCTTGAGGGATTCTGAAGCCCAGGTGGGTACTGGGTGATCAGAAAGGCCTGGGGAGGACAATCCAGACAAATAAAATAGAAATTCCACCTTCATACATTAAAGTAGTGAAGTGAAAGTCGCTCAGGCGTGTCCGACTCTTTGCGACCCCATGGACTATACAGTCTTTGGAATTCTCCAGGCCAGAATACTGGAGTGGGCAGCCGTTCTCTCGCCAGGCTCCTCTGTCCATGGGATTCTCCAGGCAAGAATACTGGAGTGGTTGCCATTTCCTCCTCCAGGAGATCTTCGCAACCCAGGGATCAAACCCAGATCTCCCACATTACAGGCGAATTTTTTAGCAGCTGAGCCACCAGGGAAGCCTGGTAGAGTAAATGTGTGATAAATAGCCCTGGAATGGTGCTCCTTTGAGAGCTATCACCTCCTGCAGGAGCTGTGCTTTAGTTAGGTGCCAACAGACGCCTGTCACTCTATGAGTTGTTATTCTCAGACAAGAGAATACTGCCCCTCCCCATTACTTTCTCAAAGTATTTCTTATTTTGGGCAGCCTACCAAACTGCTTCTGGTTTGCCTGAGTCTTGTTTATCTCTGTGACCTTTTAATCATTAACTTCCTTTCTCTAGAGACATAGTGACATGATCCTCAATGTCCTTTCCAGCTTTGACGGTCCCTAAAAAACTTGCCCCAAACAGGGCCAAGAGTTTTGCAGCATCTCTGGGGACACAGATGGACCACAAAACCAATGGGTGGTTTTCTTGTTTGCTGGCTTCTGCTCCCTGCAGGTACTGCCTTTCCAGCTTTAAGCCCCTCTCGGAGTGCCTTGAGATACACCTGGGAAGTACATTCATTCTAAACTCCAGGCCATGCACAAGACTAAACTCCACTGTGTTCACTGTGGTGACACCTAAGAACTTTGTGGGCTGAGCAGCATTTTAGGCCTTGGACACTGTCTTCTAAAAACAATGATGAGGACTTCCCTGGTGGTCCAGTGTCTAAGATTCCGTGTTCCCAATGCAGGGGGCCTGGGTTCGATCCCTGGTCAGGGAACTAGATTCCACATGCTGCAACTAAGACCTGGCACAGTCAAATAAATAAATATAAAGAAATATTAAAAATAAATAGCTTCAAAAAAATAAAGTAGAACAACAGCGATGGGTGCGATTTCTGATAGAATCAAGTGAAGAGCAAACGTCACGGCTGTTCCCTGGTGTGGAGTTGGCAGGGGGCTCCAGACTCAGCGTATGAGTTCTTCAATTTGATCCTCCCTGCTTATTTTAAGGCCTCCTTTAGGATGCCAAGACGGAGAAGGCAATGGCACCCCGCTCCAGTACTCTTGCCTGGAAAATCCCATGGACTGAGGAGCCTGGTAGGGTGCAGTCCATGGGGTCGCTAAGAGTCGGACATGACTGAGCGACTTCACTTTCACTTTTCCCTTTCATGCAGTGGAGAAGGAAATGGCAACCCACTCCAGTGTTCTTGCCTGGAGAATCCCAGGGACGGTGGAGCCTGGTGGGCTGCCGTCTATGGGGTCGCAGAGAGTCAGACACGACTGAAGCGACTTAGCAGCAGCAGCAGCAGCAGGATGCCAAGAACCATCCTTAGTGTTAAGCCATAGAGGGGGAGAGTAAGAATGAGGATCGTACTCACTGCCCTGCCTACACTCCAAGGATCAACTGAAATGACTCCGGATCACTCTTCCCACAGCAATCTACATTGGCTGTAGTAGAACCTGGCCTCAGCCTGCTTCTGTTCAGGGTTCCATCCTTGGCCTTGCTCTTGCCAAACAGCCAAACTCTCCTCTGCAAAAGAATGATTTTCTCTCCTGCCACTGTGCTTTGTCTGTGCTGTCCTTGGGGTAAGGTGTCCTCTCTTTTCTTTCACAGCTGCTGGTCCCATCCTGTCCTTGTCCCTGTTCTGCTGAGAATCAGCTTCAGCAAGACTTCATTCCATGATGCTCCCATAACACCTGCAGAAGCTGAATAACGTCCCTTAAGGTGTCTGTGTGCTCAACCCGGGGCCCTGTGAATATGCAAAAGGGACTTTGCAGATAGGATTGAGTGAAGGACCCTGAGATGGCGAAGAGGGGCCTGACGATGGATTTACAAATGTCCTCATAAAAAGGAGGCACAGGGAGATATGCCTACAGACAAGAAGATGTGAAGTAAGGCGCTTTGAAAACGAAGGCGTGTATGTGTGTGTGTGCTCATTCGCTTAGTTGTGTCTGACTCCTCGTGACCCCCCTGGACTGTAGCCCTCCAGGCTCCTCTGTCCTTGGGGTTCTCCAGGCAAGAATACTGGAGTGGGTTGCCATTTCCTTCTCCAGGGTATCTTCCTGACCCAGGGACGGAACTCAAGTCTCCTACGACTCCTGTACTGGCAGGTGGATTTTTTACCACCTGGAAGTCCTGAAAATCTCCTGATGCTGCAAATACAGAAACCCAGGTGGCCAGTAGAAACCAAAAAGACCAGGGGCTGCTTCCCCTGCAGGGTGTCCAGAAGGAGCCGGTCCTGCAGGCACCCTGGTCTTAATCCAGTGAAATTGATTTTGGACTTCTGAACCCCGGATATGTAACAGAATCAGCTAGTGTTGTTTTAAACCACTCAATTTGCGTTAACCTTTTACAGCAGCACTAGGAAACGAACACAGTACTTGGTGCCGCCCTCACTGAATGTGACAGATGGTGTTATTGATTCTGTTCTCAGGCTGGACTTGTTCCTGCTGGACTCTGAGCACCTTTCTGCTCTCTGAGGACAGTCCTGTGATTGATTCATCTGTTATCCTCCCTGGGTAAGGGGGTGCCTGGGTTCAGGAACTATTTCCTGAATAGACACATGACAGATGCTCTTCCTACAATTTAGGGCACATACAACTCTCAGAACAATGTCACCTGCATTTTCGGCAGAATGGGCACCCTGTTAAATAGGGTTGCCTTTTATTTTTTTATTAACTTCTTTTCGTAGATAATTTGGAAACTGAGGCTTTGTGTTGAGGCAACTGGCATAAAAGAAACAGAAGATGCCTGTGGGGTTGTTCTTTCCAGAACATTCCATACCTACAGCTCCAATGAGGCACATGAGGAAGAGGATGCCAATGCAGGAGAAGATGTCTCTGTTCATGCGCCGCTCGATCTTGCTGCGTTTGTACCGCGGGCCGCTGTTGTTCAGCATGGCTTTCGTCTCATGGCCTTTGAGGGAAAAGTAAGATTGTCAGTCTTTGGCCTCCCTGTTTGCCTCTGGCTCTTCCCACAGGAGATTTACCTCTGTGCAGGGCAGGGACAGAGTGCAGATGGAGAGAATGGATGTGTGGACACAGGAAGTGACTGGGTGGGGGGCTGGGATGAAATGGGAGAATAAGATTGACATGTATACACTACCGTGTGTAAACAAGATAGCTAGTGGGAAGCTGCTGTGTAGCACAGGGAGCTCAGCTCAGTGCTTTGTGATGACCAAGAGGGGCGGGATGTGGGGGGGGTGAGGGGGTGAGGCTCAAGAGGGAGGGAATATATTATATAATATATGTGTATACAAATGGCTGATTCGCAAGTTGCTGTATAGCAGAAATTAACACAACACTGTAGAAGCAACTCTACTCCAGTTGAAAAAAACAAACATAAAAAAACTAAAAAAAAAAAAACTAGAGAGGCTTCATTCTCTAACCTGGATGTGTCCTGGCATAGGGAGGTTCTGGGAACAGCTGGAGAGACCTCACAGAATTGGTCAGCAGATTTTTACGGAATACCCCCTACCTGCCGGACATGGAGGGGGAGGGGGCATAGACCAGGCTCCTGTGCACAGGCTGTGTCCTACACAATTCAAGAGGGATTTGTAAGCCTCTTAGGACACATTTCTAGCAAACAACAAAAGGCTGTCTTGAGGAAGGGCCTCAAGACAGGACCTTCTAATTTGCACAAAGGGGCTGTTAGGGGTTAGTGGTAGGCTACAGTAGTCAAGACAGATGATTCACATGCTGGTGAAAACACACAAGCAAACAAGTAAATAAGGTCATTACAATTGGTGATAAGTCCCATGAAGTAAACAATAAATAAGGGCTAAAAATTTAAGAGATGCTGTTAGAGAGCATGGTCAGGGAAGGCTTCTCAGAGGAGGTGACATTCAAGGGAGACAAGAATGGAGAGAGAAAAGTTGGAAGAAAAGGGCTTTAGGCTGGGGAACGGTATACGCCAAGGCCCTGTGGCAGCCCAGTACTTGAGGCCAGTCATCTTCATGCTTGCTTCTTTGCTAAGGTGTTTGTGGCTTGTACAAGAGTGTAGTGGCCAAAGGCCTCCACCCCAGCATTAACTCTGGGCAGCTCCTCTCCTGTCTTGGAGTTCTGCATAAAATTTTATTCAAAGAAAAAATAATAAAATTTAAAAACTACTGATCTTATCCAGTCACCCCTTTTCTCCAGTTGGTGAAACCCATGACGGAAGCATAGGAGGGACTTGTTCCAAGTGAAAGGATACATGAACGTCAGAGCTGCATCAAGAACCCGGGATGCTGATTCCCACTCTAGTTCTCCTTCCACTGACCCTTGGTACCCAAGCCACCCAGCTAAGAGCTGACAGTCTAACTGAGCCTTGTCTTTAAACAGAGCCTTTCCTTTGGGGCTGCTAAATTTTAATTACTGTGCCATACTCCTCAGAAGACAAATTAAAAGACACCAGTCACATGTTTCCTGTGCAAAATGAAAGAGAACCAATATATCAGCTCTAGCAGCGAGTGGTTTAATGCTGCTTAGCTCGTGGCCTTGTGGATTTAAAGCGGCAGTGAGACTGCAGGAGTGAGCGCGCTCTGGGCTTATCACGCCAGACTTCATGCTGCAGTTGTTCATGGGCTGCCACAGCTGTGGCCCCTGCCTGCCCGGGGCTCACCCCATACAAGGGGTCCTGGGACCACCCCCTTCACCCACTCCTCACTTCGTAAGACTCCTCTGTTCCTTTGGCAAAATGTGGTCTCATGGCGGAGGCAGCATGGTGTGGTGGTTAGAACGTGGGCTCCAGTGTCTGACAGAGCTTGGCTCTCAGGCACTTGACCTTGGGTTAGAGGGAATTAATCTCAGGAGACATGTGACCTTGTTGGAATTAACCCTTTTGTATCTCAATTCCTCATCTGCAAAATGAGATATGATGGTTGTATGCTCGGGGATAAGAGAGTGAACTGATACACATAAAGTACCTAAACTGGTTTCTGGTACACAGTAGGGCCTCAATAAATGTCTGCAGTGAGGAGCATACTCCTCCACGAGGAATTTCTTCCTTCTGGAAAACTTGAAAGCTTTGTTTGCCTTTGATCCTGAGGTGCTCCTGTTGTGTCCATCTGTACCATCAAGTGGAAAAGGCAATGGCACCCCACTCCACTACTCTTGCCTGGAAAATCCCATGGACAGAGGAGACTGGTAGGCTGCAGTCCATGGGGTCGCGAAGAGTCAGACATGACTGAGTGACTTCATTTTCACTTTTCCTTTTCATGCATTGGAGAAGGAAATGGCAACCCACTCCAGTGTTCTTGCCTGGAGAATCCCAGGGACAGGGGAGCCTAGTGGGCTGCCGTCTATGGGGTCGCACAGAGTTGGACACGACTGAAGTGACTTAGCAGCAGCAGCATACCATCAAGGCAGAGGGTACAGCTCCCCGACCAGTCATTCTCCACAGGGGACTTTGTCCCCCAGGGGACATTTTGTCAGTCTTGGGACATTTTTTCAGTCTTGAGAAATTTTTGTTATCATCTTTGAGGAGGTAGAGCTAATGGCATCTAGTTGGCAGAAGCCAGAGCTGCTGCTAAACATCCTATAGGATGCCCATCCCGCCCCCACCACCACCCCGCACCACAAAGAACAATCTGGGACAAAGGTCAACAGTGTTGAGGTTGAGAACACCTGCTCTAAATGACAACATGTAGCACCATCAGAAGCGAGGCAGCTGCGACGGCTCCGTGCAGAAGTGTGGCTGAGAGGAGCTAGGCTGGGCCGGGGGCCGGGGGTGGCGGCGAGAGGAGCTAGGCCAGGCAGGGGGTGGCGGCCGAGAGGAGCTAGGCCGGACCGGGGGCTGGGGGCCGCGGCAAGAGGAGTTACCCAAGGCCCAAGGAGCACCAGCTGCGAGGGCACAGGAGGGCCGAGAGGAGTTACTTCACATTCAAGATCAGGAGGGGCCGTCGTGAGTAGATACCCCTTGTCCAAGGTAAGGAGCAATGGCTGCACTTTGCCGGAGCAGCCGTGAAGAACTACCCCACGTCCAAGGTAAGAGAAACCAAAGTAAGATGGTAGGTGTTGTGAGAGGGCATCAGAGGGCAGACACACTGAAACTAAAATTACAGAAAACTAGCTAATCTGATCACATGGACCACAGCCTTGTCTATCTCAATGAAACTAAGCCATGCCGTGTGGGGCCACCCAAGACGGATGGGTCATGGTGGAGAGGTCTGACAGAATGTGGTCCACTGGAGAAGGGCATGGCAAACCACTTCAGTATTCTTGCCTTGAGAACCCCATGAACAGTATGAAAAGTCAAAAAGATAGGATACTGAAAGATGAACTCCTCAGGTCAGTAAGTGCCCAATATGCTACTGGAGATCAGTGGAGAAATAACTCCAGAAAGAATGATGGGATGGAGCCAAAGCAAAAACGATACCCAGCTGTGGATGTGACTGGTGATACAAGCAAAGTCCGATGCTGTAAAGAGCAGTATTGCATAGGAACCTGGAATGTTAGGTCCATGAGTCAAGGCAAATTGGAAGTGGTCAAACAGGAGATGGCAAGAGTGAACGTCGACATTCTAGCAATCAGCGAACTAAGATGGATTGGAACGGGTGAATTTAACTCAGATGACCATTATATCTACTACTGTGGGCAAGAATCCCTTAGAAGAAATGGAGTAGCCATCATGGTCAACAAAAGAGTCCAAAATGCAGTACTTGGATACAATCTCAAAAAAGACAGAATGACCTCTGTTCGTTTCCAAAGCAAACCATTCAATATCACAGTAATCCAAGTCTATGCCCCGACCAGTAACGCCGAAGAAGCTGAAGTTGAATGGTTCTATGAAGACCTACAAGACCTTCTAGAACTAACACCCCCAAAAGATGTCCTTTTCATTATAGGGGACTGGAATGCAAAAGCAGGAAGACAAGAAACACCTGGCGTAACAGGCAAATTTGGCTTTGGAGTACAGAATGAAGCAGGGCAAAGGCTAATAGAGTTTTGCCAAGAGAACGCACTGGTCATAGCAAACACCCTCTTCCAACAACACAAGAGAATACTCTACACGTGGACATCACCAGATGGTCAACACCAAAATCAGATTGATTATATTCTTTGCAGCCAAAGATGGAGAAGCTCTATACAGTCAGCAAAAACAAGACCGGAAGCAGACAGTGGCTCAGATCATGAACTGCTTATTGCCAAATTCAGACTTAAATTGAAGAAAGTAGGGAAAACCACTAGTCCATTCAGGTATGACCTAGATCAAATCCCTTATGAGTATACAGTAGAAGTGACAAATAGATTTAAGGGACTAGATCTGATAGACACAGTGCCTGATGAACTATGGACAGACGTTCATGACATTGTACAGGAGACAGGGATCAAGACCATCCCCATGGAAAAGAAATGCAAAAAGGCAAAAGGCTGTCTGAGGAGGCCTTACAGATAGCTGGGAAGAGAAGAGAAGTAAAAAGCAAAGGAGAAAAGGAAAGCTATTTCCATCTGAATGCAGAGTTCCAAAGAATAGCAAGGAGAGATAAGAAAGCCTTCCTCAGTGATCAATGCAAAGAAATAGAGGAAAACAACAGAATGGGAAAGACTAGAGATCTCTTCAAGAAAATTAGAGATACCAAAGGAACATTTCATGAAAAGATAGGCTCGATAAAGGACAGAAATGGTATGGACCTAACAGAAGCAGAAGATATTAAGAAGAGGTGGCAAGAATACACAGAAGACCTGTACAAAAAAGATCTTCACGACCCAGATAATCACGATGGTGTGATCACTCACCTAGAGCCAGACATCTTGGAATGTGAAGTCAAGTGGGCCTTAGAAAGCATCACTACGAACAAAGCTAGTGGAGGTGATGGAATTCCAGTTAAGCTATTTCAAATCCTGAAAGATGATGCTGTGAAAGTGCTGCACTCGATATGCCAGCAAATGTGGAAAACTCAGCAGTGGCCACAGGACTGGAAAAGGTCAGTTTTCATTCCAATCGCAAAGAAAGGCAATGCCAAAGAATGCTCAAACTACCGCACAATTGCACTCATCTTACATGCTAGTAAAGTAATGCTCAAAATTCTCCAAGCCAGGCTTCAGCAATACATGAACCGTGAACTTCCAGATGTTCAAGCTTGTTTTAGAAAAGGCAGAGGAACCAGAGATCAAATTGCGAACATCCGCTGGATCATCAAAAAAGCAAGAGAGTTCCAGAAAAACATCTATTTCTGCTTTATTGACTATGCCAAAGCCTTTGACTGTGTGGATCACAATAAACTGTGGAGAATTCTGAAAGAGATGGGAATACCAGACCATCTGACCTGTCTCTTGAGAAACCTGTGTGCAGGTCAGGAAGCAACAGTTAGAACTGGACATGGAACAACAGACTGGTTCCAAATAGGAAAAGGAGTACGTCAAGGCAGTATATTGTCACCCTGCTTATTTAACTTATATGCAGAGTACATCATGAGAAACGCTGGACTGGAAGGAACACAAGCTGGAATCAAGATTGCCGGGAGAAATATCAATAACCTCAGATATGCAGATGACACCACCCTTATGGCAGAAAGTGAAGAAGAACTAAAGAGCCTCTTGATGACAGTGAAAGAGGAGAGTGAAAAAGTTGGCTTAAAGCTCAACATTCAGAAAACTAAGATCATGGCATCTGGTCCCATCACTTCATGGGAAATAGATGGGGAAACAGTGTCAGACTTTATTTTTTTGGGCTCCAAAATCACTGCTGATGGTGATTGCAGCCATGAAATTAAAAGATGCTTACTCCTTGGAAGGAAGGTTATGGCCAATCTAGACAGCATATTTAAAAGCAGAGACATTACTTTGCCAACAAAAGTCCGTCTAGTCAAGGCTATGGTTTTTCCAGTGGTCATGTATGGATGTGAGAGTTGGACGGTGAAGAAAGCTGAGTGCCGAAGAATTGATGCTTTTGAACTGTGGTGTTGGAGAAGACTCTTGAGAGTCTCTTGGACTGCAAGGAGATCCAATTAATCCATCCTAAAGATCAATCCTGGGTGTTCATTGGAAGGACTGATGTTGAAGCTGAAACTCCAATACTTTGGCTACCTCATGCGAAGAGTTGACTCATTGGAAAAGACCCTGATGCTGGGTAGGATTGGGGGCAGGAGGAGAAGGGGACGACAGAGGATGAGATGGTTGGATGGCATCACTGACTCGATGGACATGGGTTTGGGTAGACTCCGGGAGTTGGTGATGGACAGAGAGGCCTGGCATGCTGCAATTCATGGGGTCACAAAGAGTCGGACATGACTGAGCCACTGAACTGAACACCATTAGTACCATTTTTGCTCACATTTTTTGAGACCCTGATGTGTGCCAGGCTAGTGTTAAGCCCTTTTCACAGATCATCTCATCTGAACCTTACAATCCTATGAGAACAGGTTATCAGTGCCTTTTGTGTGGAAAGCTTGACCAGCTTTTCAGGAACGTGCATCCAAGGGATGGTTTAGTGTGTGTGAAAGTCGCTCAGTCGTGTCCCACTCTTTGCAACCGCATGGACTACACAGTCCATGGAATTCTCCAGGCCAGAATACTGAAGTGGGTAGCCGTTCCCTTCTCCAGGGGATTTTCTCAACCCAGGGATTGAACCCATGTCTCCTGCATTGCAGGCAGATTCTTTACCGGCTGAGCTTCTAGGGAAGCCCAGGGCTGGTTTAGCCCCAGGCAGTCTGACTGCAGGGAACCATAATTAACTCCCTCTCTGTCTACCCTCTCATAGGCCACTCCCGGTACCCACTCAGAGCTTTGTTTCTGCTCAGGGAGAGAAGAAAATTCAATGTTTATGAGGGTTTTTTTGGTGGGGCAGGGATTGTTGAAGGGGTCATGTTTAGTAAGTCTGCCAGAGAGCACTGAATTCCACTGCCAAAGACCCTTGAAAGCAGTGACCTGTATTGACAAACATAACATCCCTCCCCCAGAGTAGGGAAAGCCAGCTAGATTGTGACAGTATTCAAAAAAAAAACCCTACTTTTCTCTCAGTCTGCCGAAGGGAGTCATAGGGTAGATTGATGCGTTAGTGCTCTTCCATGTCTAACAAAGTTTGGATTCTATGCAGACCAAAACATAGCAACTAAAAGCAAACAAAATATTACGAGGTGTCCCAGTGAGTGAAAGATCTAGGGAAGCTTATTCTGGAGAGTTCCAGGAAGGCAGACACTCCAGGGAGACTGTGTTACCTCCATAGCTGTTTGCAGTTGTTCAAGTAACAACAGACATGTACTGAGCACCCATGGAGCACCAGGTGCTAGGTGCTGGAGATTCAACCGTCCCAAGGCCCCCTCCAAATCTCATTATGAGAAGTGCTGCTGTTACCTTTTTTCAAGGGGAAGCAAAATCAAAGTGCAAAGAAGAGATAGACCACCATATACAGAACCACAAAATGAGTAAAGCTAATAATAAAAACAACTGCAAAAGCAACAACCAAGACTCATCGTGCCCTCGCGTGCTACACACGGCACTGGGTGCTCTCTATGTCTGGGTCACTGTACTCTCGCAAGTGCTTTATGAGGCAGATACAGATGCTACTCCCATTGTACAGATGAGGACACTGAGGCACACACGGTGATGTTGCTAAGTCTGGTGAGGTTACTCCTCAAGCTCAAGAAGATGCTCTTCATCCCACCTATGGTTAGTGTCACAAAACCGTTAGGGATGCATGAGTCCCCCTCCCCGTGTTATCCAGATGAGTGACAGTGACTCGGAATCGAATTATGTCTCCTGTGGACCAAGTGAGCTGCTGTGATTCCAGCCTCAGTTTGCTTAGCTGAGAAATGGGAAATCACATGACTCTACCCCTTAGAAGTGCTGTGAGCTCCCACCAACTAAAGATGAATTCGGAGGAGGCTTTGGAGGAAGGAGGAGAAAGGGCAGGGACATAGGAAAGTGTCCAGGGACAATAACCTGTGTAGATGACAATGCCAACAGCCACTTCAGTGTTTCTGATGGTGCAGCCTCGAAGCAGAAGACTCTCACTGCCAAAGCCTGTCCTGGTCTGATCGGGATGTTCCCTGGAGATGATGAAAAACAGGAACAGTTTGGTGGCCTCTCCACACTTTCACTGGTTAGTGTCTCAGAATTAGAAGTGGTGAGTAAACACAATCCCTCTTCTCCCTCTTCTTTAGAAGAGCAATATTAACTTGGAAACTAATTCCCATGTTTAAATGGAAGACTTCATTGGCCCTAGGACACCTAATGGGGACTGGACCATTAGAGGAGAATTACCCATCCCTAAGGATGTGATTTTGCCTAAAAGGCAGAATTCTGATGAGGAAGATTCAAAATGGTTTTAGGGGCAAAATGGGGAAGAACTGGCTTCTGACCCTGCAAGGATAGGTCCTGTGCTCCCTGAGGCAGTGTTCACACACCCATTACCCAGCTGCTGTGTTTGCACCCACACAAGCTGAATGTCCAAGTCTGTAGAGGACAAGAGACAGTCCCACCTCTCTTATCATGAGATGATGAGGAAGGGCAGCCCACGGGCTCCCCTCTTGGCCTCTCGCCTTGCTACGCTTCTCTTGCTCCATCCTCATAAAATTAACAGACCTCACGGCAGGAGGACCAGTAGCCTTTGTGCAACATCCTGGGAGGAGGCTTCTCCAAGGGGAGATCCGTAGAGTGCGTCCCTTCTTCTAGACTCAGGAGGCAACACAATTTCCCACTTCACTCTAGAAACTTCTGAGTCAACCCACACCAGGGTTTACTCGGTGTCTGGTCCTCATTCAGTCCTGATGCCCTTCCCCTCTGGGATTTTTAGGACCTTTAAATATAACTTCCTCACAACATTGGGGAGAACAGAACAATAATCATCTGAACCCTAATGGATTTTCTCTCCTTCTAAGTCTTTAATACTTCATTTCTCTAGGTCCAATTATGTATCTTATGTATTAAATAATGGTCATGACAACCTTAGAAGATAGGTCATGTTTCATACCCATTTTATAGATAGGGAAACTGAGGCAATCATGGTATAGGGCAGAGAGGGGATTCAAATCAAGGAAGTCTGGCTCTAGAATACTACAATACCACTCAATATACTCAGAATTATTTTTTACTGTGTTTATAAATTATATTACTTACATGATTTTATTTGACTCTTCACAGCTCTGGAAAGTTAGCAGGGTGATTATCCTTGCTTATGAGAAAGTTGAACCTCAGAGAAGGTGAGAGATCTTTCCAAGAACACACATCCAGGACATAGGACATCCTAGGACTTGGGAACCCAGGCTCCAAACACCAAGCCTCATGTGGTTTTCACTACACTGGAGTTCTTAAAGTAGCACCCCATTAATTTACATTGAATCAGTCATTTCCATTTGTAATTCTTTTGAATTTAACAAGGAAATACCTTAGTTTATCTCTGTTAATCCTTTCTAGCACTTATTTATCTAATTTTTTAACACAGAGGAGGTTTTGGCAATAGTTTGTAGTTAGAGTAAAATAGCTGTTTTGATTTCATTTTACTAATTTTAGTGTTATAAAATTTATATATGGAAAGTAATACTGCCATAAATCTATGGCAAGCTATATATAGCTGCGATACCGGTTGCCCATAGAACCAGTAACATAACTTTTTGTTTTGAAATAAATTAAGACAAAAATAAGCCAATTAAAAATTTATAAAGTATAGTGTTTTATGAATGTGATACAAATCATGTGGTTTGAGAATGGCTGAAGTTGAAGACCCACCTGTCCTTACAGAGGGAGCTGCTACAGATAGAATATTGAATGATTCACTGTCAGTAGCTAGTGGTTTAAAGAGTACTTTTATGACCTATGACAGCGTCTTCCTTGTCTCCCGTTCATAATGTTCCTTTTTCAGTGGATGGTGCAAAGGGATTGTGATCTCATAGCCCTTCTATTTAGCGTACTGCTTACAAGGATGCTTTATTTAACTGACTCATGGCAGTATTTCTCCACCCTGACACTACTGACTATTTAGGTGGGATTAGTCTTTGTTACGGGTCTGTTCTGTGCCTCATAGAATGCTGAGCAGCATCTCCGACCCCTACCCACCAGATGCCAGCAGCACCTCTTCCCAGGTGTGATAATCAACAACATGTCAGACATCGTAAAGGTCCTCTGATGGAAAGGAGGGACAGGGGTTTGAGAGCCACTGCCCTGGAGTGATCTTATCATTTAAAAATTGCATCATCAAATCTGACATCCCAAATCTTCAAAGCATTAAAAACTACATGGTTCCTAGCCAGGCTGGGTAGCCCCAAGAGAGTTCCTACATTAAGGAGACCCAAAGAAGCTTCTGGACACCTGGAGGCATCAGACCTGCGGTTTGCTCAGGAAGACAGCATAGATGATCTGTGGGTGCTGGGCCTCGGCAGAGATGTAGGAGCATGGTGGAGAACTTGCCAGCATCCCATGGGTTTGTGGCTAGACTGACTAACTGGACTTTCTGGGCTCACCCAGGAGCCCTCAGCAGGTAGGGAAAGATGCCTTTAGAGGCAGTGACCAGGAAGAAGGGGTTCTGGGGGTTGAATGGAGCTGGGAAAGTTCTGTCTGAGATGAGCCCAGGCTGAAGCTTAGAAAGGCTGGCTGCTGGCATGAGCTGTTTGGGGGACAAAGGATTACAAATAGAAACCCAGCAATGAGGCTACTCTCCAAGAGGATGGAGATGACTCAAGGCATGGGAGCCTTGGGATGAACCAAATTCACAAAACTCAGGCATGAGGGGTGGACTTCTTGCCCAGGCAGGTGGCAAGCTCCACCTCGCCAGATGCCTGCTTTGAATCCTCTTCTCCGCCAGGAACTTGTACCCTTCTCTGTCTGTCTCCATCTGCGCTCTCTTAATTTTTAAAAAGTTATTTGCACAGAAAATCTGCTATTTCTTTTGTATTGTTCTTGCTTTTCCCCTTATCTTGCTCCTCAAGACATCTCATATGGCCTGGGAAACAGTGGTTGGAGGGAAAGCCCTGACATCTGCCTCCTGAGAAATTTTCTGAAGTCTCATTGCAGGCCCTTTGGTAGAGAAGCTGCCATAACCTGTCTGCGCGCATTGTCTGCGTGCAGACAAGGCAAAACACACAGGGGTTAGAGTGAAAAGACAGGATGGAAGTCCTGGCCCCCCCTTGTAGCTGCTGTGTGCTTCTGAGGGAATCCTGAAACATTTTATCATCAGATCTCCCATCTGAAAACTGGGAATCAGAATTCTCACTTCCCTGGGCTGTTTTGCAGATTAAATGAGATGACGTTCTGAGAAAGTCCTCTGAAAGTCTTAAAGCCCTGGATAGGTCATTTATTCACATCTATTTCCACTGCTCTTTTTTTTTTTGGTCTTTTGCATTAAGACCAGTTGTCAAATGTGGGAGCAAAATTACAGCAAAACTCTCCGGCTGAATCAAAACTGACAAATAATAACAGTAATTGCAACAGCAGCAGCACCATGAACTATCTACTCTGCCTGTTTCCATGCATTGTGTATGATCAACTCTCAGACAAGAAAATTCCTGTGATGTGATCTTTATTTTACGGAAGTGGCAATGAAGGCCCAGAGAGGTTAATTAACTTACTCAAGGTCACACAGCTTGTAAGTGGTACAGTCTGGTTTTGAACCTAGGTCTGTCAAACTCCAAAGTCCCCATTCTTACCTACAGTGAAATAAAGGCTCCTTCAGAAATCTGGTCTAAATTTAATCATACTTGCCTCCCCTGAATCAGACTGTGGTCTCGATTTTGATGCTGTTTCACAGAGTTCTGACAAAACTATTAGTGAATTTAAACCTGCGAGATAATTAAATGTCACTCCATCAACAACAAAGACTGGAAAAGGTTTCTCAATTTAGTTAGGTTTCTCTAGCCCTTTCTTAAGATAAAAAGAAATAAACTTTCTTAGGACCCAGATGCTTATCTGTTTGGCCATTTTGAGACAAAACTTCTAGCTGCAGAGGCAATATTTATAAGCACCACATGGGTGGCAAATACTTACATATAACCCTTAAATTTGTTGAGGTGGTTGTTGGGCTTCTCACACACGATGGTGTTGTGGAAATGTTCTGGTTGGAACTGTACCTCCTGTGAGAGAGAGAATGCTGTTAGGTTATTAAGTCAGAGAGATCTTGTTTTAATAGGATCACTGGGAGAGCTAATCATAGTTAGAACCATTGCAAATAAGGTAATCCCCGCTTTGTCACACCGTGATAATTGTAATGTCTTAGAAACAGTAACATCCTCATTAAGGAGGAAGTAGATGCAGATGAAAACTTGAGTGCTTGGCAAAGGGAGGGCCCTGTCCTGACTCTTTTTCTGGCCTGGATTTCAGTCTCTAGACTCAAGTTGCCCCATAGAACTTACTGCCATGGTGGCCATTTTCTATGTCTGCACTGTCTAAAGTGGAAGCCAAGCATCATGTGTGGCTGTGGAAGTATGGTAGTATGACTGAGGAACTGATTTTTAATTTTAACCTAATTTAAATAGCAACCTGGGGTTAGTGGCTACCAAACTGGGCAGTGTAGAAATAGATGATCAAAAAGAAGAAATTATAAATCACACCACCTACAGCTAGCCAATATTCTTGTGTATTTAGAACTTCCAGGGTTTAAAAAAGTATGTACATACACCTACACACATTTATGTATGGACACACACCCACATTAATGCATTTCAAAAATGAGACTTAGTGGTCATATACAGTGAACATTTTTACACATTATTACATTTTTCTACATCTCTTTAAACACCTGGATAGAAACCTATTGTATAAATGCCGCCATATTTCACTACTGAACACTGACCTGGTTTCAACCGTTGGCTGTTGCAAAAATGCTGTGAAAATAATAGCTAATAAAGCAAAATAAGTAGCATTTCTTGGACTCTTGCTTCTGTCAGATGCTGTGATGAGAACTTCAGAAACGTTATTTTTTCTTCAAGCTTACAATTCTTCTATGAAGTAAGAACTTGATTATCGCCTTTCTAGAGATGGGAAAACTATGACTCAGAAGGGTTAAGAGGCTGCCTGTGGTCATATCAGGACTAGGATTTGAATCCAAGTCTGACTGCTGACCCTCTGTTCTTTACTTGTACAACACACTGCCCCCCACACCCTACCCCCACAAACATTCTTGTAGCAAAGCATTTAAAACACTTTCTTGACTCTTCATATTTTCCTCTTTTGTTAGGTATTTTAGTTTGCAATCTCTTAAAGTCCAACCTGAGGAAAACACAACTAGGGGTGAGATCTTGCTTTTTAATTCCTCCCCACATTGGCTAAAAGTACATTCAATCCTTGAGCCTCAGTTTTCTCATCTATAGAATGGGGCTAACACCACTGTGCTTCAGAAGACAGAATTTGTGTGTGGGAAAGTTTTGAAAGGTGTAACAGGCTATGCCATAGAAGGAAGTAGTGCTAAAGGTGGGATTGGAACTGGTTCCCTGGGTAGAGCTTTTAGCCTGAGTAGTGAATTTATCACTCCAAGCTGCAAGGTACAGCTGTTCAAAGGGGTAGATGGATTAGAAGAAATGACAGCATCTTCTGGCTTCGTGTAAATATACTGTCCATTGGTTCTGTGAAGGTGCCAACATAAATAAACTCTCTGCTCACTTGAAATAAATTACCCATCCAGGAGTTTCTAAAAATACAGCCCTTTCCCCTCAAAGTATTGATTCTTTCAGGGACAAACACTTGCCGAGTTCTGAGATGATGACAAATAACATTGTGATTTGTCAGCTGCCTTCGCGGTTCTGATTAAGCCACGTGCTTCCCTCTGGATCCATACCACTCGGCTCACTGCTGGCTTCTGGAATCCGAACTCATTTCAGATGTCTGCAGCAGTGGGTCTGAGAGCTAATGATCACACTGCAGTGAGCCTGTCGCCTGTTTAATCATCTCCAGGGATCCCTGGCTGTCTTGTCCCTCAGTGGGGCTTCCCAGTGACCTTCCTTCTGAAGTGTCCTGCATTCTTTTATTCTTCTGGGCACTTGCCTTGGGTGCTGTGTCTGTCTCCTTCTCCACATGGAGAGGTGATTTTGCCCTTCCTAGCTCCCTGTGCCCTGGGCTCCATCCATTCTTCCCTAGATGGGCTGTGGAGAAGGACACACGGGCCCCACTGTTGCCAGACAGCCCCTCAGGATTGCTGCCTTCCCTGGCTTTGCTGTAACTCACTCCAGGCAGCTGCTAGAAGAACCCAAGGACAGCAGTGGTGGGGCACAGTCAAGCCCTCCAAATCTGTCAGGGGCCTTTATTTACCTTTTTGAGCTTGTAAAATGTATTCATTTATTTATTGGAGTATAATTGCTTTATGATGTTGTGTTAGTTTCTGCTGTACAGCAAAGTGAATTAGCTATATGTATACATATATCCCCTCCCTCTTGGACATCCCTCCCTCTCCCCTCACCCCATCCCACCCTTCTGTGTCATCACAGAGCACTGAGTTGAGTTCCCTGAGCTACACAGCAGCTCCCTACTAGAGTTTCTGATCCACTTCTCGCTCAGCTTTTCTTACCTTGGGGATAAAGCCCACTAACCACGTTTTCTTGGTGATCCAGCCTATTACCGAAGGCACCACCCTTGAGGAAAGTAATAGCCATCAGGGTACAGGAAAAGATAAACCCCTTCCGTAGAGGACAGCATTGTATGTGGTTCTTCAGGTCAGACCCAACGATCTGGGGCATTTACTATGTTCCAGGCACCTGTCATTAAGTTTTCACAGTAACTTTAAGAGGTGTGGACAGAAGTGCAAATGCAGATCAATAAAGCAATTGTCTTATGGTTGGTAAGTAACAGAGACAGCATTGCAGTCCACAACATCAGAATCTAAAGCCAGTCGTCATTATCACTGTCATCATCATCATCAATACATTTATTCCACTTTCTCTTCGTATCATTATTATTACAGCACTTATTGGATGCTTATTATGTGTCAAGAACAGCTAAATATTTCACACATGCTCTTCTCTTGAAGTCACACAATAAACTGATCAGAGCCGCACTATTATTACCCTAGTTTTTAATACAGAGGAAGGAACTGAGACTTAGGGAGAGTTAGTGAATTTTCCCAATAGCACAGAGTTAGCAGAACAGAAGACAGGCTTCAACCTCAGAATTTTTGATGCCATACAGCCCACTTTCTCAAACTACATTTCTATTTTGATGCACAAAGGAAAGATGATCATTTAAGAGCTCCTTTCGGTCCTGTTTCCTTTTCTATGTTCCTTTTCCACTTCCTGTGATCAAAGTACCTAATATGATAAATGAGGTTGACATATAGTTGACCCTTGAACAACATGGGTTTGAACTGTGTGGACCCACTTACACAGGTTTTTTCAGTAATAAACACTATGGTACTACCTGATCTGTGGTCAGTTGAATTGTTAGATGTGGAACTGTGACTACAGAATACTGACTATAAATTATAAATAGATTTTCCATTGTGTGGATGGTTAGCATCCCTGACCTCTGTGTTATTCAGGGGTCAACTATATGTGGTATCTAAATTTTAATAAAAAGCTATTGCCAGAGTCAGGGAGTGGTGGGTGGGTGAAATGGGTGAAGGAAGTCAAAAGTTAGAAGCTTCCAGTTAAAAGATAAATAAGTCAAGAAATATAATGTAAACATGGAAACTATATTAATATTTACTACAGTGCATATTTGAAAGTTAAGAGAGTAGATCTTAAAAGTTCTGATCAAAAGAAAAAAAAGTAACTATGTATGGTGATCAGTATTTATTTAGACTTGTGATCATTCCACAATATATACAGATAAAAAGTCATTATGCTATACATCTAGAACTAACATAAGGTTATATGTCAGTTGTATCTTAATAAAAAATATAAGCAAACTCCAATGTCTAGAAATCATATCATTATCACCATCACTACCACCCTTCTTAACTTGGGTCAAATAAGGAAGAATCAAAAGCTAAAATACATAATATTGTCATGCTGACTTTTGACTTACTGCTATTAGCATTTTTGTATTACTCTGTTTCTAAAGATTTATTTTTATGTTTCATGAAAAGTTTTGCACTCTCATTGTTTTTTCTAGTATCTATACAGATGCCTGGTTGGTTGGCAGGTCAAGGTGTTTCTAAGACCGGGGTAGCTCAAATCACTCTTGACATTTCAGGCCAGATGACTCTTTGATGTTTAGCAGCATCCCTGGCCTTTACCAACTTGATGCCAGTAGCACCCTCCCTTTCTCCCCCTCAGTTGTGACAGCCAAAAATGTTTACAGACATTTCCAAATGTCCCTTGGGGAGCGGGGAAAGAACTAAGAATTGCTCTCAAAGAAGTTCCAAGTTAACATGAGATGAAGTTGCAAGGATTGAGAATATTCTTTATCCTATCCGTCCATTAAGAAAGGACATGATCTTAATTTTTCTATTTTCTTTCTCATCTATTGGAAAAAATATTAGGCTTTATGCCTGGAGGTCATAATGACTGGTAATAAGAGAAATCGGTATATATCACACTATACTATAGAAACTACTATACAAGCATGGTGGGGGTCTAGGTCATAATGACTTGTAATAAGAGAAATCTGAATATATTATTATATACTATAAAAGCTACTGTATAAGCATGGTTGGGTCACTTGCAATATGTGCACCATCTTATGGTTAAAAATAAAAGGAGACTGATTAGGAAAAAAAAAAGAATTTCTTTTTTATATATCGTAGAAAATTTATGGGATTTCCCTGGTAGCTCAGCTAGTAAAGACTCCTCCTGCAATTCAGGAGACGCCAGTTCATTCCTGGGTGGGGAAGATCCCCTGGAAAAGGAATAGGCTACCCATTCCAGTTTTCATGGGCTTCCCTGGTGGCTCAGATGGTAAACAATCTGCCTGCAGTGCAGGAGATCTGGGTTTGATCCCTCAGTTTGGAAGAACCCCTAGAGGAGGGCATGGCAATCCACTCCAGTATTCTTGTCTAGAGAATCCCCATGGACAAAGGAGCCTGGTGGGCTACAGTCCATGGGGTTGCAAAGAATTGGACACAATGGAGCAACTAAGCACACATGCACATACACAGAAAATATATGAAAATTACTACAACTAATAAACAATGCAGTGTGTTACCTCTTCCAAGTATATTTGCAATTTAAAGTAGGGTGCTTTAAAAGAGTAGAGGTTAAGATACAAAATTGCCTAGATATAGAACATTCTTTGAGAATTATTAATTTTATACATATATTTTTAACATTTGAGATTTTTTAATTTGCCACCTCCTCTATGACACCTATCCAAATCCCCACAGTTTCACCTCGGTCAATAAGAACCGTTCTTTTAACATGTTTCCACATAAACTCTCATGCCTCCACTTAACACTGGTGTATATAGGTCTCTGCTTTCTTGAGTTAACTGTCAGCTTCCTCTAGAGCACCTCCCACGACACCTTGTGTTAACAGGCATACTATAAAGATCTGGAGCTTCAGCTTCAGCATTGGTCCTTCCAATGAATATTCAGGGTTGAAGCAAATCTGTGAATATTCATTGTAAGGAGACTGATGCTGAAGCTCCAATACTTTGGCCATCTGATGTGAAGAGCTGACTCACTGGAAAAGACCCTGATGCTGGGAAAGATTGAAGGCAAAAAGAGAAGGGGATGGCAGAAGATGAGATGATTAGATAGCATCACTGACTCAACGGACATGAATCTAAGCAAACCCCAGGAGACAGTGAAGGACAGGGAAGCCTGGTGTGCTGTAGTCCATGGGGTCACAGAGAGTTGGAAATGACTTAGCAACTGAATAACAACAACATCAAGATTGGTAAAGGTAAGGTTAGCTGGAGAGATGAATATTAGGACATTAAATACTGAAAGGTGATGGATGAGGATATAACAAAGAAAACCTCTGTAAAGACTTGTAAAAGTTCCAGGTACAAATGTTAACTTTGATTCATGGGAATAAGATTGCTTTTGCAAGGAAATGTGGCTCAACTTAGAAAAGAAAATCTAATTCTTTGGCTCAACTAATAAAAAAGAAAAAGGAGTCAAGGTCCTAGATCCCAACATAGGCCAGACTAGTCTCCCATCCATCCACATATTCAAGCATTTATTGAATATTCGTAAAGTATGAGCCATGGAAGAAATGAGAGAGAATCAGAGAGAGGAAGAGGTTATTGACACAACTCAATTATTGCAGCCATAAAACAGCTCAAAGTTCCCAGGTTAGTCTGGTGTGTCAATTGTGGTATCTATAAAAGCAAAGGAAAGTGAGCCAAGAGTTAGAGTGTAATGACTGCGATTAAGGTACTCTCATTGACCTATGCCCTAGATACAATAAGCCTCCTGGGACCACCGGGAAAGTCAAGGTGAAGCAAAGAGGTTGAGATATATTCCTATACCTAGGAGAGGCTATTCGTCTTGAATTAGCCTCAACTTTTACTTTCTTAGGCTTATTTTTTCAGTATTTTTCATGTTGATCAATAAATGTGATTACATAAATGTATGAATGATCTTCTGAAATTTGTTTTCTGTTCACTCACTCTCTATCCTGTTCTCCTTTCTTTAACAATCCTTTAACTTCCGTTTGGAAAATTACCTTTTCTCCCTGGCTCATAATCTTCATGGGACTATAAATCAAGATGCCCTGCCCACTAGCCTATCTCACTGTGGGACTTTGACTTGAGTAGAATAACTCAAGGAAGGAAAAACAAAGGATATTATTAAGTAGTTGCTGCTACCAATATTCTCCTGATGTACTAGTTCTTGTTTTTGTGCCTGGGTCTTCATATTTCCTTAGATTCTATGAATCACACCGTGTATTTCACTCCTTCTATTTCACCTCCCAGCATATTTTTGTAATAATCCTGTTTTGCTTAAGTGAGCCAGAGTCATTTCCGTTCCTTGAAAACAAAGAATTCTAGTCAACACAGTGGTCTGCTCAATCTATTGGGTGTCTCTGGGCCTTTAAAAAATAACCATGTTTATTTACTTGGTAAAATCACACTTCAAAAAATGCTGTCCCTCATTTGCTTAATCTAATTTGATCTTTCCAACACTCCTGTAAAGTGTTCTGGACAGGTTAGTCTCATTTTATAGGAGAGAAAACTGAGTATTGGTAATGCTAAATAGCTTGCTAAGGTCACATAGCTCATGAACATCCATTTGTCTCATTCTAAAGTGTGTGCTTGTTCTTTGCTGGATGTAAGCATTTAATGCTGTCTTCTTACACAACAAACCCTCTGAGCCTTTTTCATGCTTTCTTTGCAAGTTTTCCATATTTACAATTCTCTTAAATCTTTATTGCTAAGCTCAAGGGTTTTACCTCTTAAGGACCCAACTATCTACCACAGATCACAGCAATTTCTCCTTTCTTTGATTCTAGACAATTTGCAATATCCATCAGTTCAGTTCAGTTCAGTCACTCAATCGTGTCTGACTCTTTGCGACCCCATGAACTGCAGCATGCCAGGCCTCCCTGTCCATCATCAGCTCCCGGAATTTACCCAAACTCATGTCTGTTGAGTCAGTGATGCTATCTGACCGTCTCATCCTCTGTCGTCCCCTTCTCCTCCTGCCCTCAACCGTTCCCAACAATCAGGGTCTTTGCAAAGGAGTCAGCTCTCTTCATCAGGTGGCCAAAATATTGGAGTTTCAGTTTCAACATCAGTCCTTCCAATGAACACCCAGGATTGACGTCCTTTAGGATGGACTGGTTGGATCTCCTTGCAGTCCAAGGGACTCTCAAGAGTCTTCTCCAACACCACAGTTCAAAAGCATAAATTCTTCGGTGCTCAGCTTTCTTTATAGTCCAACTCACACATCCATACATGATTACTGGAAAAACCACAGCCTTGACTAGACAGACCTTTGTTGGCAAAGTAATGTCTCTGCTTTTTAATATGCTGTCTAGGTTGGTCATAACTTTCCTTCCAAGGAGTAAGCATCTTTTAATTTCATGGCTGCAATCACCATCTGCAGTGATTTTGGAGCCCCCCAAAATTAAGTCAGCCACTGTTTCCCCATCTAATTAGAACTTTCAGTATTTTATACTTTTAATTGTCAAATACCAAGTTATTTCTATAAGCCAATTGGTAGATGAAACATTGCAACTTGTCTATAAATCCCCATGTGTACCAAAATGCTGTCTGTGGACAGAGTAAAAATACCTCTCACACATACGTGGTTTTCAATTTTCTGTAGCAATTCCTGAGGTCAATAAATACAAATTTATTTTTAAAGATCACCAAATTCATAGTAGCTTTTCATTTTAATTTATTGTCTTAACTAATAGATGCTGAAAAGACAACTACTTTCAGAGAAAAGGGATTGGGGTGTAAGGATTATCAAACAAATTTTTTTATCATTTTTTTAATCAAAAATTTTTGATTATCACTGAGGGTCTTTATGTTAAAGAAAAATAGGGACCCCTAGTCCTAAGCTCTTAAAGGACAGAAAGTATGTCTTAGACCACTTTGAAACCCCTCAAGTGCCATTAGGAAATAGTCAAGAAAGATTCTTCTAGCAAGATGGCATAGTAGGAAGACCTTGAGCTCACCTCCCTCCATGGGCATATCAAATTGTAACTATTTACAGAGCAACTAGGAATGAGAATGATCTGAAGACTAGAAGAAGAGATTTTTCAAAACTAAGGATGTAATGAAGGAACCACACGTTGTTGAGTAGGAGGTACAGAGAGGTAGAAATGTAGTAATAGTCAAAATCCACACCTCCAGGTAAGAAACTCACAAAGAGGAGAGTCACAATTGCAGAGGTTCTCCCCAGGGAGTAGGGGTCTGAGCCCCTCATCAGGGTCCCCAGCCCATAAGTTCTGCACCAGGAAGACAAGCCCCCGTAATATCTGGTTTTGAAGGCTAGTGGGGCTTGTGTATGGGAAAGCTGAAGGAAACAAAGAATTCATTCTTAAAAGGCACATGCAAAATCTCACATACTCTGAGACCCAGAACAAAGGTTGTCATTTGAAAGGAACCTGGATCAGACCAACTTACTAACCTTGGAGACCCTTTCAGAGTGGCAGGAGGCAACTGGGACTTCCCTCTGGGAGAGGCTGGTGGCAGTTATTTTCAGATGCTCATCCTACCGTGAAGAGGCTGGTGTTGACAACTGCCAGTCTGGAGTCCTCTTTCTAGCCTCTTAGAGCTGGGCCCTGGGCCCTGGCCCCTCATGGCAGAGGACACTGCTCTTAAAACTGCTTTTGTTGTATTCTATAGATTTTGAATCATTGTTTTCAAAAACAGTTTTAAGAGTAAAGCTATAGAGATACAAGCTTACTTCAGCAAACAAAAAAATTCTCAAAAAAACCCAACATAACCTTGTACTTAACATAACCAGAAAAAGAAGAACAAAGTTAAAAGTTAGTAGAAGGAAGGAAATAAATACCAGAGTGAAAATAAATGAAAGAGGCTAAAAGAAAGAAAGATTAATGAAATTAAGGGCTGGTTCTTTGAAAAGATAAAACTGATAAATCTTTAGCCAGACCCATCAAGAAAAAGAGAGAAAACTCAAATAAAATAAACCAGAAATGAAAGAAGCTACAGCTGACACCGAAGAAATACAAAAGATCAGAAGAGATTACTATGAACAGTTATATGCCAATAAAATGGACAAAACATAAGAAATGGATAGACTCCTAGAAACATACAATCTCTCAAGACTGAGTCAGAAAGAAATACGGAATATATACAGACCAATAACACTAATGAAATTGAATCAGTAGCCAAAAAACTACTTATAAGCCAAAGTCCAGGACCAGACGACTTCACAGGTAAACTCTACCAGACACTTAAAGAATTAAATTCTATACTTCTCAAACTTCCTAAAAATTGAAAAGAAGTGCTTTCAATTTCATTCTGTGAGGCCAGCATCACCCTGATTCCAAAACCAAAGAGACTACAAAAAAATTACAGGCCAATATCAATGATAAATACAAATGGAAAAATCCTCAACAAAATATTAGCAAACCAAGTCTAACAATATATTAAAAGGATCATATACCATGATCAACTGTGGTTTATTCCAGGGATGCAGGAATCATTCAATATCTTCAAATCAATGTGACACACCACACTAACAAACTGAAGAAGAAAAAATCATATGACCATCTCAATGGATGCAGAAAAATCTTTTGACAAAATTCAACATCCTTTTATGGTAAAAACTCTCAACAAAGCGGGCATAGAGGGAATACATCTAAACATAATAAAGGCCATGTAAGACAAACCTGCAGCCAACATCATACTCAGTGAAAAGCTGAAATCATTTCCTCTAATATCAGGAACTAGACAAGAATGCCCACCATTACCACTTTTATTGGAAGTTCCTAGCTATAGCAACCAGACATGAGAAAGGAGTAAAGGGCATTGAAATAGGGAAGGAAGAAGTAAAAGGCCACTATTTGCAGATGACACAATACTGTCCATAGAAAATCCTAAAGATGTCACCAAAAAAACTACTAGAATCCATCACTGAATTTCATAAAGTTGAAGGATACAATACATAGAAACCTGTTGTATTTCTATACACTAACAATGAACTATCAGAAAGAGAAATTAGGAAAACAATTTCATTTAACAACTGCATCAAAAAGAATCATACCTAGGAATAAATCTAAGGAGATTAAAGACCTGTATTTGGGAAACTATAAGACACTGATAAAAGAAATCGAAGACAACACAAACAAATGGAAAACACACCCTTCTCATAGATTGGAAGAAATAATATTGTTAAAATGACCAGACTATCCAGTGCAATTTATAGATTCAATGTAATCCTTATTAAAACACAAGTATTAAATTTCATAGGACTAGAACAAATAATTCTAAAATTTGATTGGAAGCACAAATGACACAGAATAGCCAAAATAATGTTGAGAAGGAAGAACAAAACTGGAAGCAACATACACTCTGATTTAAAACTGTACTACAGGGCTACAGTCATCAAAACAGTATGGTACTGGCATAAAAACAGACACATAGATCCATGGAACAGAATAGAGAGACCAGAAATAAACTCATGCTTATATGGTCAATTAATCTACGACAAAGGAAGCAAGAATATACAATGTGGAAAGACAGTCTCTTTAATAAATGGTGCTGGGAAAACTAGACAGCTGCGTGTGAAATAAACTATACTATTTTATCACACTACGTACAAAAATAAATTCAAAATGGATTAAAGACTTAAATGTAAGGCCAGAAGAAATTACTATGAAGAATTATATGCCAATAAAACAGACAACACAGAAGAAATGGATAAACTCCTAGAAACATACAATCTCTTAAGATTGAGTCATAAAGCTCCTGGAAGAAAACACAGCCAGTATATTCTTTAATAGCAGTCTTAGCAGTACTATTTTAGATCTGGTTCCTCAGGAAAGAGAAACAAAAGCAAACTTCCAGTTACAAAATAAATGAGCTATTGGGATGAAACATACAGTATAGGGAGTAGAGTCATTAATAATGTAATATCTTTGTATGATGTCAGATGGTGTGGTGATCATTTTGTAATGTACAGAAATATCGAATCACTATGTTTTACACCAGAACTAACATAGCGTTATTGGTCAATTCTATTTTAATACCAGCTTACCAATCAAATAAACTCACAGAAAAAGAAATCAGACTTATGGTTACCAGAAGTAGGAGGTGGGACAATTGAATGAAGGCAATAAAAGGTACAAATATCTAGTTATAAGATAAATAAGTACCAAGCATGGAATGTATAATATGATTAACATTGCTGACGTGAATTACCATTGCTGTATGTTATATATGAAAGTTGTTAACACAGTAAGTTGTAAGAGTCCTCATCATAAGGAAAAACGTATATTTTGTATCTATATGAGATGATGTATGATCACTAAACTCATTGTGGTAATCATGCCATTTTGTGTGTCAGTCAAATCATTACACTCTACACATTAAACTGAAAAAAGTTCTGTATGTCAACTATATCTCAATAAAACTCAAAGAAAAAGAAAATAAAAAACAAAAAATAAAGAGCTAAGCACATTAAAAAATAAAGATTCTGTTAACTGAAGAAAGAGAAACAGCTAATTTCTTTCCCCCAACACAGAATGCATTTATATATTGAGCTTTTATCATAAGCCAGAGATGTATGTGAAAAAGAAGAGTCGAACTAGGGATCACCAAGCTTCTGTGATGCTCTCAGAGCGTGTTTTCACACAACGCTCAGGTTAGATGACTAGAAGAGCCACTCCCACTCCACATTGGGAGGGAGAATGACAAAGCAGCATCAGTAATTCATCTGCCTTCTCTGCAAGGACTCACGGGCTCACAGGGACTCTGCAAGGGCTGGGGGTTACGGGCTACACAAACCACATCAACCTGGGCAGCTACACAAGAGATACACTGCAACCTTAGAAGGGTACTACTTAAAGTGGTTAATTTTTTTTTTTTTTAAGCAAACTCGCTTGGATAAATGGTAGAATTAAATGTCCTTTATGTCCCAGCTGCTGAGTCAGGTGATAAAAATTTATCCCCTGGCATGCAAATTAGCCCTGTGATTGCTGAGAATTCTATCTGAAAACTAATGACATTTTCCAGTGCTTGATAACCTTCCCGCTCCCTGGTCAGAGTTCTTTTCAAGATAACTGCAACAGAGTGACTGGCAGATACTTTCATCTCTGACTCTGGATGAAGATATGCTCTGCATGTACAAGTACCCGGGGCTCCCTGCCCGCCCCAGTGATTCCCACACAGAACGGGCTGGAGGGCTGTGGGAAAAGGACTCTTAAGAATTCTTTCCGATCTATGTTCCCTTTTTTAAAGTGAATAAATTCTCTGGTTTTTATTCAGGGTTAAGATTAAATTTATTCTTGAAAACTTCCCATGACATTTTGCAACCAAAAAGGCATGGGTTTGGCGTTTGAAGCAAGTCCTGAAAAATTGATGATTACTTCTGTTATTCCTAAAAGGAATCAATTGTTTGTGGAGTTGTTAACAACTGTCTGTTTGATTCCCCCTTAGACCTGTATCTCTTATTTACACCTGGACCCCCAGAGTACATGACAGCGCTTGGCACACAGAAGGCATTCAGTCAATATTTGGTGAATGAAAGCGTGAATGCGTGATGCTGGAAACACAGGCAGCTGTCACCAGATGGGCAGTGGTGCCTTAAGGGAGTGTTGCAAAGACACTCTTTTCTGTACGCATTTTTCTTGCTGTGGATAACTGAGATGCGAGAAAATGACATGAAATCCAAAATTCTGTACCTCATGTTTTGGGCAAAAGAGGTCACAAAGAAGAGAGTATGAATTCCAGTTTGAGAAAGTCCATATTCAGTTATTCATGGAAGATATGACCATAATGTATCATGTGTTGACTGAGTAAATGAATTTATTAAATGAAGTACAAAGAGGTATGTGCAGTCATTGAGGGTGAGAAGACTGAAGTCTGTGGGAGCACAAAGAAAGGAGGGATTTGTCCTGGATACTTTGTAGAGAAGGCTGCATGGCAGAGAAAGGGCTGACAGGAAAGGGCTTTCGGGGAAGAGCAAATGCCACTGGGAGCTTCTGGAGAGAGGACACCGGGCCCCTGTCCTTCAGCATAGATGACCTTGGTTGTACCTGTTAGGCTTATCTAGCCCTGATGCAGAATAGATGCGATGAATATTTACTGCTGTGCTGCTCAGTACTCTCCTGCCTCACAGGGCAGTTTCAACCATGAAGGTGAATTAGAGGATGCCAAGGACCGAATGCTTCCCCACTGGCCAGAGTGAATTGGTCCAGGGTTGTGCACACATGATTCCAGCCAGACTAATCACTCCTTCTCCCTGGCATGCTTTTCAAACTGGACAACAGGGAAGGTCCCTAGTCCCTTCTGGGGGGTGGGTCATAAATGTAGGTTTATTGGTACCAGTTTTTCTTCCACGTGAAGGAAACTGGTTTGAGAGATTGAAACCAACCAAATGCAGAGAGAATTGCAAACCAAAGAGATGGGGACTGTAGAGATGAACCGAAATTTCCAGTTCCACCTGAGTCTAAGGTGCATCTCATCCCATATCCTTCCAATAAGATCCCTTTTTGTCCAAGCTACTTCAAATTGGAGTTCTCATGTGTAACCAGGAATCTTGACTAATCCATATACTAGATTAGAATGTCTTTCCTTTGAGAAACTAAATACTTCTCACATTGGCCTAAAATACTCGCAATTATGCATACTGGTTAAGGCAGAGAAGGCCACTATTACAATATAAATATGTTAACATGGGGTATGGAGAGAGTGGGAGGGAGAAAACCTTTAAGCTTTCATCTATTAACACCTTGAGAATTTCAGTCATGTCCAACTCTTTGTGACACCACAGACTGTAGCCCGCCAGGCTCCTTCTGTCCATGGGATTCTCCAGGCAAGAATGCTGGAGTGGGTTGCCATTCCCTTCTCCAGGGGATCTTCCTGACCCAGGGATTGAACCCAGGTCTCCCATATTGCAGGTGGATTCTCTACCATCTGAGCCACCAGAGAACACCTTAATGAGGTTATATCTTTCACACACAACCTAGCTGAGCTTCCTCGTGAGGCCCTACAGAGATAAAAATGGAAAAAGAATTGTTAATAGAAACGTGCAAATAGGGCTCTTCACATTGGAAGGGGGGATCCTATGTCTGTGTGTGTGTGTGTGTGTGTGTGTGTGTGTGTGTGTGTGTGTGTGTGTGTGTGTGTGTGTGTGTGTGTGTGTGTGTGTGTGTGTGTGTGTGTGTGTGTGTGTGTGTGTGTGTGTGTGTGTGTCTGTGGTGTGTGTGTGTGTGTGTGTGTGTGTGTGTGTGTGTGTGTGTGTGTGTGTGTGTGTGTGTGTTGTGTGTGTGTGTGTGTGTGTGTGTGTGTGTGTGTGTGTGTGTGTGTGTGTGTGTGTGTGTGTGTGTGTGTGTGTGTGTGTGTGTGTGTGTGTGTGTGTGTGTGTGTGTGTGTGTGTGTTGTGTGGTGTGTGTGTGTGTGTGTGTGTGTGTGTGTGTGTGTGTGTGTGTGTGTGTGTGTGTGTGTGTGTGTGTGTGTGTGTGTGTGTGTGTGTGTGTGTGTGTGTGTGTGTGTGTGTGTGTGTGGTGTGTGTGTGTGTGTGTGTGTGTGTGTGTGTGTGTGTGTGTGTGTGTGTGTGTGTGTGTGTGTGTGTGTGTGTGTGTGTGTGTGTGTGTGTGTGTGTGTGTGTGTGTGTGTGTGTGTGTGTGTGTGTGTGTGTGTGTGTGTGTGTGTGTGTGTGTGTGTGTGTGTGTGTGTGTGTGTGTGTGTGTGTGTGTGTGTGTGTGTGTGTGTTGTGTGTGTGTGTGTGTGTGTGTGTGTGTGTGTGTGTGTGTGTGTGTGTGTGTTGTGTGTGTGTGTTGTCTGTGGTGTGTGTGTGTGTGTGTGTGTGTGTGGTGTGTGTGTGTGTGTGTGTGTGTGTGTGTGTGTGTGTGTGTGTGTGTGTGTGTGTGTGTGTGTGTGTGTGTGTGTGTGTGTGTGTGTGTGTGTGTGTGTGTGTGTGTGTGTGTGTGTGTGTGTGTGTGTGTGTGTGTGTGTGTGTGTGTGTGTGTGTGGTGTGGTGTGTGTGTGTGTTGTGTGTGTGTGTGTGTGTGTGTGTGTGTGTGTGTGTGTGTGTGTGTGTGTGTGTGTGTGTGTGTGTGTGTGTGTGTGTGTGGTGTGTGTGTGTGTGTGTGTGTGTGTGTGGTGGTGTGTGTGTGTGGGGTGGTGTGTGTGTGTGTGTGTGTGTGTGTGTGTGTGTGTGTGTGTGTGTGTGTGTGTGTGTGTGTGTTGTGTGTGTGTGTGTGTACTCACGCCCTAGCAGGACTATGGAGGAGCGGGTCGCCAAGGGGAAGTCTGAGGGCTGTAAAAATGAGAGTAACAGTTCTTTTGTGGGGTTGTATCTGTCATAGTCAAATTAAGTATTATTATAAACAATTATAACTAAAACTTACAAAGCTCCAATATCTTCATATATATATAAATTATAATCACTTGAGAAATGGAAAATACACATAAAGGAATTTAAAATTTACTTTAGCCATGGGAAAAATAATCAGGTACACCAGAATTGAGCTTCACTGCTGTCTCAGAAGACCAAGCAACGAAGAATTGATGCTTTTGGACTGTGGTGCTGGGGGAGACTCTTGAGGACAGCAAGGAGATCAAACCAGTCAATCCTAAAAGAAATCAACCCTGACTATGCACTGGAAGGACTTATGTTGAAGCTGAAGCTCCAATACTTCGGCCACTGATGCGAAGGGCCAATTCATTAGAAAAGACCCTGATGCTGGGAAACAATGAAGGCAGGAGAAGGGGATGACAGAGGATGAGATGGTTGGATGGCATCAATGACTCAATGGACATGAGTTTGAATAAACTCCGGGGGTTGGTGATGGACAGGGAGGCCTGGTGTGCTGTGGTGCATGAGGTTGGAAAGAGTTGGGCATGACTGAGCAACTGAACAACAACCTGACGGAGCACTGACTCATTGGAAAAGACCCTGATGCTGGGAAAGATTGAGGACAGAAAGAGAAGGGGGCGACAGAAGATAAGATGGTTGGATAGCATCACTGACTCAACGGACATGAATTTGAGCAAACCCTGAGAGACAGTGGAGGACAGAGGAGCCTGGCATGCTGCAGTCCATGGGGTTTCACAGAGTTGGACATGACTGAACAATACCAACAACTGCACAGTAACCAAATATATTTTTAATTAATTAATTAATTTTAATTGGAGGCTAATTACTTTACAGTATTGTGGTGGTTTTTGCCATACATTGACATGAATCAGCCATGGGAGTAACTGAATACTTGATGAGGAGAAATTCCTTTTTATACATGACTTAGGTATTACCATTTTGCAAATTCCATTGAATTCATGGATATAGACAATAATCATCAATGACTACTTACATTGAAAAAAAGACAATTGGACATTCTGTGCCTCAAGATGGTAGCACATTTTTTTTCTTATAATGTAATGTTGACATAAACACGCACACAAACACAAATCTAAACTGAGTCTGATTTAGGTACTAAATTCAACCATCAGTTTATAGAAATATAGTGGACAGAAAAATATTAAATGGAATCACAAGGAGATCAGCAAAGTCCAGACTATGGGAAATTTTACAGGACAAACATCTTGGTTTATTCAACAGCAAAAACTAAATATGCAAGGGAGAAAAAAGAGAAAGCTGAGTAGAGAAACTATAAAGTAAAAGAGATTTAAGAAAGTAATCTTAGTATTTGACCTTATTTTGATCCTTGTTCAAGCAAACTGAAAATACTGAACACTGACTTAAAAGTTGAGATTAAGGAATTATTGCCACTATTTTGGGCTTCCTAGGTGGCCCAGTGGTAAAGAATCTGCCTGCAGTGTAGGAGACACAAGAGATGTGGGTTTGATCCCTGGGTCAGAAAGATCCTCCTGAGAAGGAAACAGAAACCCACTCCAGTATTCTTGCCTGGGAAATCCCATGGACAGAGGAGCCTGGTGGGTTACAGTTCATGGGGTTGCAAAGAGTCAGACCCGACTAGAGCATGGACACAGCAGCCCCTATTTTAGGAATGACAAAGATGAAAGCGAAGTGAAAGTCACTCTGTCATGAATCTTTAACATGGGCAATGAAAAAGATAAGCACAATCATTAATTACATTAATCAGCGATGCCCTAGGCCACTGCTTTCAAGCTTTAATGTGCACACGAATCACCTGGAAATTCTTAAACTTCAGATTCTGGTTCAGTTTGGGATGGGGCCTGAAATTTTGCATCTGACAAGCTTTCAGGCGATGCTGAAGAGGCTGGTTCCTGTCTACTTGGTTTCATAAGTTCCGTGTCGCTGGGAAATGATCTCACACACACTTCAGTAGGACTTTGGTCTTCAGTGGTCTGGATAAAAGATAACTCTGAAATACTAATTGGGGGAATTCATTTCTGATTCTTTGGCTTTGGTAAATGATCTATCTACCCTGACTTGGTTGGTCCAAGTTGCATTCTGAGAAAAGGATTTTGAAACTCACTCTTTGGCAACTTTGAGGATGATGTGCTGTGTCACAGAAGAAAGATCCTTTAGAGAAGCTCTTTCATGTTGATAATTTCTCTGAATCTAGACAGGAAAGGGAAGGATGAGCTGCCTAGGCTGTGACGATGGTCAGCCTCTGTGTCACCCTTCAGCTGACGTGATCATCTGGTTCCCCACAAGGTAGATTAATATTTTCCTCAAGCTTCCATAAGAAGGAGAAAAATTTTTGCGTCCAAAACAGTTCAGAGGCTAAATTAGTTTGAAAAGCTCAGAGTTAAAGAAAGATTAATTGACCTCTTCTCTCCAGGTCTTCTCTGAGATCTTAACATATTCTGGACAATGGAATCTCTAAGAGGGGTTGACAGGACACGAGCCGCCCAATCAGATTTGACCATGGACCTTGTTTTTTTTAAGAACTATCTCTTGAGATAAGGGTTTGGCAGACTCCACCTTGAGAAATGCTGATCTAGGGGAGCTGGGACAAAGTTTGTCTTACTGACTTTGAATTCACCGAACTCACTGGTGAAAATGGGTGTGGGTATACGATGTGGAGTTGGGAATTTCTAGAAATCTTTGCAGTTAGTGAACACTCCCTTTTGAAAAGATAAAAGTCTCATATCCAATAGGAATAATAAGCTAATAGAAGACTTTAATTACTTAAATTTCCAAACAAACCACATTTGCAGGTTCAAAGTCTTCTCTGAGACAACTGGTGAAATTTGCCTTTTCTGTACGTCCAGGTTTTCATCATCAGATGGAGTAGAAACAGCTACCTCACAGGATGGTTATGAGGACAAAAGAAAATGGGTACAAAAATGCTAGCACACGTAAGACGTCTATAGGTGATGGCTTTATTTTCATTATTACAATGAAATTTTTTTGGAAGTAGCACCTTCCTTTTCTTATATAGATTTTTAAGGAAGTGGTTGTAGGTTCATATTATCATTTGGGAGAATATTTAAAACATATGCATGCCCAGACCCCATGAATTATAATTTGGTGATGATAAAAGGGAAGGATATATGTATATGTGAAAATGTTTCTCCCTGTGATGGTTATGATACATCTGAAACACCTTCAGTGCATTTAAGGCAAATCTCTAAGTTGTGATCCCATTTCTCCTGCAGTAGTCCTGGTATATGGTCCATGCAATAAAAGGTTTCTGTGTTTAAATAATTAGAAATGCTACATACTAGAACCTTCCCTGACCCCTCCTCCTTGGGGGTTATTAAAGTATCTGAGAAGGTCTGCAATACACACTATTTGAAAACTTGGAACCTATTGTCGTCTGATCTTACTTGAAAGGGCATCATGTATTTTTTCTTGCAACTCTCATGGACATCTTTGTTCAACATATTTGTGACATATTATACATAGAGTTAAAAGAGAATTCTGTACATATTTGGAAATCTTTTTGCATTAAGACATAAGGGAGAAGCAAGACAGCAAAGAGCAGCTAAAATTCCTACTCACCTGGGATCTGGCTAGGTCTGCTTTTATCCCTCCTGCCACTTGTTACTTAAAAGTGGAAAGAAATATTGAAAATGATACATGTGTGCTTTCAAGTAAGCAACTCTGGGTAAAAGCTGAGTGAGAGTCAAAGGACTGGGGAAACGAGCTACTGCACATTTTAAGAGCTGAGATTGGACAAACTTGGCTTTGAATTGAGGTTCCAATACTTCCCAGCTCGATGACCTTGGACAAGTTACTTCACTTCTCTGTGCCTCATTTGTCTTACGTGTAAAAGGACTTTAAAAAGGTGCATTAGAAAGCAGAAATACAGACACAGACATAAAGAACAAATGCATAAACACCAAGGGGGAAGGGGGCATGGGATTAACTATGTATAAAATAGATGACTAATGAGAACTGACTGTATAGCACAGGGAACTCTGCTTAATGCACTGGGATGACCTGAGGGGAAAGGAAATCCAAAAGGGAGGGGACATATGTATACATATAGCTGACTCACTTTGCTGTACAGGAGATACTAACACAACATTGTAAAGCAACTATACTCCAATAAAGATTAATTTAAGAATGCATTATTAGTAGTACTATTATCACTGTTCTTATAGAAATGGAAAAGCACACTTAAGCAAAGTGAGAGGGAGAATCAGTAATTGAAATAGAGAATTCTCAAAACTTTCAAGATCAAACAAATCTTCTACTCTTTACAAACAAATTTTATTTTTTTGTAAATCATTACATCAAGTACCCTAAGAGAAGTCAGGGTTAGAGTTTGAGAGATGTGGTTAAATTGAGTTGGCTGGTTTATAGCAGTGGAGTGTGAATGACCCTTTCATCCAGCTCTTCATTCTGGTCAAATCCCAAACCATCAGACTAATTAATACATAAGAAACAGCTCGGGGCTGGTGCCCACAACAAACAAAAGAAGTAACTGGGTGAAACAGCGACACCAGATAACTACCCAAGAGAGTAAAAGGGCTCAGATTTGTGGGGAGGCTGTTGGGGTGTGCAGCCGGAAAAGGGAGATTTGTAAATGCATACAAGTTTTACTGCTCTGCTCCTAGAATTTAATTGAAAATTGAAATTTTTCACACTTAGTTTCAATCAGTCAACACATATTCCCTATGAATGCCACTTATATTTACTGCCAACTCTTTATTGGTCTCTTCCTACATGCCTGGCTTCATGCTAAGTAATTCATATACCTATCATAACTGAGCAGGACTTTATGGGGCCATACTGGGGCCAACACTTACCCCATATCCTCTGCTTTAGTTCCTTTCTGAAGTACCTAGATAATAGTTTCTGATGTACATTTCCTGAGCTGTTGACATGAAAGCCCCCATCAAATGGAAGGTGTAAATTGCTTAATGACCATGAGGACACAGCCCTGAGGTCTACAGCACACAGCCCAGGCGACTATGGATCGATAACCCCTGTGACACTGCCCTGTTATCTTACGTCAACCAGTCAGAGAACTGAGCATGAGCTGCTCACACACCCTGTCCCCCTTCCCTTACTTAGGATTTAAAAATGACATTCTGTTCCTTAAAAAACTAAAAATAGGACTATCACATGACCCAGCAATCCTATTACTGGGGACATACCCAGAGAAAACTACAATTCAAAAAGACACATGCGCCCCAATGTTCACTGCAGCACTATTTACAATAGCCAGGACATGGAAGGAACCTAAATATCTGTCAACAGAGGAATGGATAAAGAAAATGTGGTACATATATACAATGGAATATTACTCAGCCACAAAGAGGAACAAAACTGGGTCATTTGCAGAGATGTGGATGCATCTAGAGACTGTCATACAGAGAGTGAAGTAAGAGAAAAACAAATACCGTGTATTAACACGTCTATGTGGAATCTAGAAAAAATGGCATAGATGATCTTATTTGCAAAGCAGAGATAGAGACACAGGCACAGAGAGCAAACGTATGGAAACCAAGGGGGGAAGGGTGGGTGGGATGAAATGGGAGATTGGGATTGACAAACACTATTGACACTATGTATAAAATAGATAACTAGTCAGAACCCACTGTATAGCACAGGGAGCTTTACTCAGTGGTCTACTGTGACCTAAATGAAAAGGAAATCCCAAAAAGAGGAGATATACGTATATGTATAACTGATTCACTTTGCGGTACAGTAGAAACTAACACAACATTGTAAAGCAACTATACATCAATAAAAATTAATGAAAAAAAAATGCTATCCGGAAACCCATCAGGGAATTTGGGCCTTCTGAGCACTAGCTGTCCTGGACTACTTGTATGAAGCCTTAGAATAAATGCTGTGTTTTCCTTCACTATGACCCAGTGTCAGTAGATTGACTTTACAGCACATGGGCAAGCAGAATCAAGTTTGGTTCAGTAACAATTCAGTCCTCATATCATATCATATCATATCAATATGCACATGTTTATATGTATGTATAGTATGTATAGTAGTCATGTATGGATGTGAAATTTGGGCTATAAAGAAAGCTGAGCACCGAAGAATTGATGCTTTTGAACTGCGATGTTGGAGAAGACTCTTGAGAGTCCCTTGGACTGCAAGGAGATCCAATCAATCCATCCTAAAGGAGATCAACCCTGAATATTCATTGGAAGGACTGATGCTGAAGCTCCAGTATTTTGGCCACCTGATGCAAAGCACTGACTCATTGGAAAAGACCTTGATGCTGGGAAAGATTGAGGGCAGGAGGAGAAGGGGCTGAGAGAGGATGAGATAGTGGGATGGCATTACCAGCTCAATGGACATGAATTTGAGCAGACTCTGGGAGATACGAACCCTGGCGTGGACCCTGGCGTGCTGTAGACCATGGGGTCAGAAAGAATCGGGCATGAATTAGTGACTGAGAGAAAAGAACAACAAAATGCTTGGGAAAGGAGGCATCTACTACCTTCTCCTCTACCCACCAGATTGAATCCAATTTCCAAGTAGAGTTGGCTGACATCGTCCCCTGGCCCTCCAGTTAAAGATCTTATCTTAGAAAGAGTCCTACCTGCTGTGAGAAGCCCTTCACAACCCGCCTCTGTTTGAGGTTGGTCTCTCCATCCAAGTTGGCCGTTTCCAGATGGCAGACCCCACTGGGGTCGGAGGAGAAGAGGAGGAGTATGTCGGCTGGGATGATCTCGTTGCAATGCATCTGGATGAAGTCCCCCACACGCACATCCTTCCAGCACTTCTGCACGTAGCTCTGCTCTTTCCTGGGGTGGAAGAAAGACAGGGGTCAGAGTGAATGTTAAGGTTCTCAGAACATAAATGAGTGAATGGAAAAAGTCCCCCTCCCCGTACCTAATATGCCCCAATCAACCTGTCACAAGACTGCTCTGTATTCTACGTGCCCCAAATGGCCACTAGCATCATCTCTAGAAAAGCTAGGCATGATCTATAGTATTCCACTAGTAAAGATCTCTCCTGATGACCATGTGGACTTTTGATTGACTGCTGGCTCTTGACTGGTTGCTGTGCTCAGCCCTTGCCTCCTGGCAGGAGGAAAAAATTTTAAGGAGAAGGTGACCATATATTCATATTAACATCATATTCTTTATAAACTTCACTTCCTAGAATACCCAGTTATCACTGAAGAAAGCAGGGTCATAAAAGACTGGAGAATAGGACATATTGCTTCTGGTTATAGATGGAGAGTGGCATTAGAAAGGTGAGAATATAGCTCACTGTCTAGGAAGATCTGAAGGGTGCTGAAACGGGAAACAGGGAATTAGGGAGACGGCGCCAGGAACGTTGACAGGGTGGGCCCCACACTGATCACAGAGTCAGGGGGCTAAAGACGTCTGAGAAAATGATGCACTTGCTCTTCCCATCCAGTTTATCAGAGCTTATATAATGATGGGGGCAGCAACAACTGTGAATCTAGCATTTCTACCATGCCAAGCACCGGTATAAATTAATACTTCATTTGCTTGCATAATAATCTACTGAAGAAGATATTATTATACCCATTTCACAAAGAGGGAATGGAAGGTTTAGAAGAAATTTCCCAAAGTTTTACAAAAACAGAGCTGGACCCTGAGTCTGGGTCCACCTTGACCCCAAACCCAGTTTTCACTGCTGCACAGGTCTCCTACCTCCTCGAAGACATCCCCCTCTTTCTTCTCCAGTGAAATGGCAGTGTCAGCTATTACAACCCCAGCAAAAAGACTCGTTATTCCCCAAGGCAATGCATTTCATCTCCAAGAGCCCTCATTTTACAAATTCTTCCTTCTGATTAACAAATATTGAACTCATTCCGTTCTCCCAGGCAATCTGATTTATTCCATCTTCTACCATTTAAGAAATATTTTGAAGTATTCATCAGGCATGCTCTGAAGCCTTTTGGACTTGCCAAGTCAAATTTAACTTTCTAAGTGCTCTCAATTATTATGGGTAGCATAGTTTCCAGATCTGTCCAGAAGTGAGGGCTCCTTTAAGACTGCTTGGAAATCTCTTTAAATGTGAGATTTGGGACCAAACCTATACTCCAGATGTGGCCTTTTGAATTAGGCCCAGCTGGCTTGCAGATGAACACCTCTGAGCCCAGCCAGGCCTGGAAAGGCAGCTCTCCTTTGCTGTTTTTCTCCACGGATGCTGGGCCCCTCTGGACATGCTGTTGCTTCTGTTTCTGCGGGAATCTGAGCTGCCCTGAGCACGACAAGACCACTCTTCTGCAGACAGAGAGATGTGACTGGAACGTCACTTTTCTCCTCAGACTGAAGATAAAGGTTTGAGGTTTCTCCTTTCTTTGGGGCTCTCTAGAAAATCCCGAGCAAGCCCTCCTAAGACTGCATTTTCCTTGTCATAAAAGATCCATGTGAAGGACTCCCCCCACTTTCCTGAAATAGATGTATATCCTTTGGAAGCCTTTTGGAAGGCCATCCAAGAGAAGATCTGATCAGAGTCTATAAAATAAACAGGGTTTGCAACTAGGGAGCAGTCTTACAACTCTCAAGACCCAGAGAATTCTTCGAAAGTGCCCACAGCGCAGCAGCCACTGGCTAAACTAATCGGGGGGCAATATCGTCCCAATGGAGACCACTTCTGAGTATTTTGAGGGCAGTGCATCTGCAGCATTTCAATAATTCTTTTAATGGAAAAAGTAGGTTTCTAAGCCCTTTTCATTACCTCAGCTTGTTTTATGCTTTCCTGCTTCTCAATGTTATTTAAAAATTTTTGCCATGAAGAATAGAGATAGTTCTCCCAGATTTGTTTCTCACTGCCATCTCAGAGAAACACTTACATGGTGATTCAGGAAAACTTTTTTCCTTTAGAGCAGCCTTGGTAACACCTGTTAAATGTCCAAATATAAGGCTACTTAAAGAAATTGGAATGGCAGATACTCTCCACGGGAAAACTTACATGGTGAAGGAGGGAGGCTTTCTCTATTGTTTTTTTCTTTTTTTCCCCCTTTGTGAGAGGGCAGGTAGAAAAAAAAAGATTCTTAAATAGTACAGCAAAATTGCTCCAAAGAACAAAGGATTGCCATTCAACTTGTCTATATTCTTCTCCACTTCCCGCCTTTGACTTCTGTCCTTTGGGAATGGCCCACTCCCAAAGGTGACCTCAGCACTCTGCTTGGTACTTGAGATGGGATTTTATGAGAACACCACTGACTCTGAGCAATATTCTCACTGTCAATATTTTCAGAGAATGATGGTTCAGGAGGTTTGCAAAAGCTAGTTGGGAGTGCCATATACATAGACATACCAAAGGCAGGCCAACACACCTCTACCCATCAATATTGAACCTCATTCTTCCTCCTCCTAATAAAGGAGTCCACTGTTTATTACTGGAGGAGGAAATGGAAACCCACTCCAGTGTTCTTGCCTGGAAAACCCCATGGACAGAGGAGCCTGGAGAACTCCAGTCCATAGGGTCACAGAGTCGGACACAACTGAGCACGCATGCATTACTTATTATGTGTTGTGAGTTATTAAGAGAGTGGAAGATGGAGGTTATGCAGATGAATTATGAAACATAAATATCTATATCTATATAGATAATTATGAGGAGTCACTTCTGTGAGTTAGGCTGGAGTACTGTCTTGTCAATTCCCATGGTGATGACTGGTATCGCAAGATCAATGGAACTACACAAGAAGCTATACATCAGGCTGGTCTCTAACTTCATTGCATCATTCCTTGGATCTCAGGGAGGTCCTGTCCAGTACTGCTGTCCTGGTAACAATCGCCTGTCTTTCCTTTAGACGTAATCTTCTCTCCCTTAAAATGACATGCAGTGCTGAAGAACACTCTTAGTCCCTGCTGTAGGCTTACCCTCCCCAAAACAGAGACTGCCCACTTCCAGCTCATGCTGCTCAAACAGAGGCTCATACCCCTGCAGGCATATATCCTGTCCTGTGTCCAGGAGCACAGAAGCTATGGAAGCAACAGATTTGGGGGAGGGTGTTTAAATTTTTTTTTTTTTTTGGGGGGGGACATAATTTAGTAATTAGCTGGTATAGAATTTGAATTACATTTATATCGATTGACCCAAGCAAAGTAATATTATAGAAATGGAGTTAGATTTTATAGGAATTTGGGGATAAGAAAAAGTGACATTGGAGACATTTCCTTCTTACACTGGGTTATTCTGGGCTGATTTTCTGATCCGCTGGTGACCCACTCTGTCTCCTCAACTGTTAGAAACATAACTGTGGAAAGGCAAGGGTGCACAGCCCTGGGATCCAGCCCCAGGAGGTGCTGAGTGGCTGAGTCTCACTGAGGCAGAAAAGTGGTGTGCTTCTGCACTGAGGGGCGCCCAGATGTGGCCAGCAGCTGGCTGGGAGTCACCTGCGGGAGTCAGTCCCTGGTTAATCCAGCCCATTTGGAGCAGATGCCCCGGGTGGACACGTCCACACGCTCCTGATCATTTCCCACATGCTCAGTGAGTCCACACCTGGGAACTGATTGCTATTTTAGTTTTGTGGCATGTTCACTGCTGTTTAAAAATAAGACAAATCAACATGGCTGGGGACAAAGACTCCATCTGGCAGATTCTGCCTCAGGGAGAAATTAAGTGGTGCAGTGCTAAATGGCTTTCTGAGAGGAGCTAGGGCTTATTAAGAGGTAAATAAACAGCATGAGAGGTTTGTAAACAACTAGATCCTGTGGGGAAGCAGGTGAAAGGTGGGGAATGGAGGAGGAGAGGGTGTTTAAGGTCCCATTTCTCAAGTACTATGTGGGTTTGGGGTTCCCTAGGTGGCACTAGTGGTAAAGAACCCACCTGCCAATGCAGGAGATATAAGAGACGCGGGTTTGATCCCTGGGTCAGGAAGATCCCCTGGAGGAGGGCATGACAACCCACTCCAGTATTCATGCCTGGAGAATCTCATGGACAGAAGAGCCTGGTGGGGCTGCAAAGAGTTGGATATGACCGAAGTAACTTAGCATGCACACATATGAAGGTTTTATGTTTTTAGGAACTAGAGTAGAGGAGATTTATCAGGAAGCTTAGTTGTCTGTAGGATTTCCCACCCAGTATCGGATGAGCTGACCTAGACTGTCCTTCAAGAAGCTGGCATGTCAGGCCCCAAAAGGTCCGTGTCGTTACCCCAGGGTGAAAGGGGAAGCCAGTGAGAATGAGTGCAGTATAGGGACTAAGAGTGGGCTTGAATCTCAACTTTACCACTACTACCTGAGTGACCTTGGGGAAGTAACTTAATCTTTCAGAGAGTATCTTCAGTTGAAGGTAATACATGTATTTGCCTCAGATGCTTATTGAAAGGATTAGTGACATGACCCATGTAAGGGACTGAGAGCTCAGTTTTGCACTTAGTAAGGACTCACTAAATACAAGCTGCTTTTATGATGCTGATGACAATGATTGTTAATGTTATGGGGGAGGGCTAACCACCACCGTTGCCCCAGCATTTTCTTCTTCATGCTATTGGGATGCCCACTTTATGTCTGTCATTACATTTCACGAATTGGGTTCAGACACATAATGTGCAAACACATTTAAAGAAACTTTAAAAATCCAAACATTTCCCCCAAGCCCAAAAAAGGCCAAATTCAGCCTAAGGACTCTGGATGCTGGTTACTGGGCAGATTCTCAGAAATATATATCCTTAAAATCAGGGCTTCCCACCAAGTTTTTGAGGATGTTGAAAAACTATGAATAGTTCTAAAGTTTATATAAAGAGCCAAAAAAGGCCAACTAGCTTTAAGACTTACTATAAAGCTACAGTAGTCAAGACAGTGCAGTATTGGCCAAAGAACAGACTAATAGATCAGTGGAACAGAATAGATAGCCCAGAAATAGATTCACATAATTATAGTTCACTGACCTTTAACAAAGGAGCAAAGGCAATACAACTGAGCAAAGATAATCTTTTCAACAAATGGTGCTGGAACAAGTGGACATTCAGATGACAAAAAACAATAAAATAGAATCCAGACACAGATCTTATACTCTTCACAAAAATTAACTCAAAATGGATCACAGGCCTAAACGTAAAATGCAGAACTATAAAACTCCAAGAAGCCAACATGGCAGAAAACCTAGATGACCTTGGGTATGATGATGACTTTTCAGGTAAACACCACAGGCACTATTCATGAAAGAAGTAATTGATAAGTGGGATTTCATTAAAATCAAAAATTTCTGTTTTATGAAAGATGATGGTAAGAGAATGAGAAGACAAGCCACTATCTGGGACAAAATATGTGTTTTGCAAAAGACACATCTGATAAAAGATTGTTATCCAAAACATACAAGAACTCTTAAGTGTTAGTCACTCAGTCATGTCTGACTCTTTGAGACCCCATGGACTGTAGCCCACCAGGCTCCTCTGCCCATGGGATTCTTCAGGCAATGGTTACTGGAGTGGGTAACCATTCCCTTCTCCAGGGATCAAATCTGGGTCTCCTGCATTGCAGGCAGATTCTTTATCATCTGAGCCACCAGGGAAGCTCTTAAAACTCAACAATAAGAACAAACAACCCAATTAAAAAACAGACAAAAGACCTAAACAGATGCCTCAATAAAGAAGATATACAGATGTCAAATAAGCATGCAAAGAGCTCCACATCATATTTCATCAGAGAGATGCAAATTAAAATGAGATACCATACATGCCTATTTGAATACCCCAAATCCTGAACACTAACAACACAGCATTTTCTTCTTCATGCCATTGGGATGGATGCCCACTTTATGTCTGTCATTACATTTCATGAATTGGGTTCAGACATATAATGTGCAAACACATTTAAAAAAATTTAAAAATCCAAACATTTTCCCCGAGCCCAAAAAGAAGGGCTTTTTCTTTTTTTAACAGGTGAGGAGGCTGAGCAGCAGGCACTCTCATACATTGTTTGTAGGAATGGTACAGCCATTTTCAATGGTACAATGGAACTGCCACTCTGAAAGACAATTTGTTGGTTTCCTAAAAAACTAAGGCCTACGGCACTTAACCTATACTATCATTTAGCTGCCTACTTTTATTGTATTACTACTGCTATCTCTGTTTCATAGATGAGGAAACTTAGGCCCAGAAAGGATATCCAACTTGTGTAAGGTCACACAGGTACATCTACCAGGACACAGGAATGACAGCTGTGGGGGCTTCCCGGCTCCACGTGGTCTCTTGGTTCTGTTGGAGAGTGAATACAAAGCAGATGAAGCCTCAGCATCTGGTGACATAAATGTAACCAAGAACAGGGGTTGAGAACAGGAGCCTCAGCTTTTGGAATTGTGAGCTCCATCATGGCGAGACAGAGGCTATAAATTGTCATCTGCTCAGATACAAATCATGCCTGTTGACAGGAGACGAGAGGTTTGGGGACACCGGGATTCTTGTTTCATGATTCTTACACCCACTGAGTTTGGGGGAGAACCTAATGCATTCAAACCTGATGATAAGCTGAATTGGGCCAAATAGTTTATGGCCCTCTGTGAGTGCAGGCTGAGGCTGTGGGAGTGGGGTGGGCACTTGCAAAACTGATGCTTCAGAGAGGGCGTCTGTTTGGCTGGTGCCAAATGCAGAGCAAAGAGCTGCACGGTGGATGCAGCGGTCTGCTGGTCTGTTAACTCCAGCCAGTGGCACGTTTAATAGTCATGCCTCAGATGACACTATGTTTCTCTGTGGTGCACATTTTTCAGATTCTTCCCCCAGACCTATTTTGCTTTGTTATTAGAGCTTGGATTCAAGCTTCATGATAAAGAGTTTGTCTTCTTCCATGCAGTTCAAATCCCCAGCCAATGGTCTGTCTGTCTTACTCCCCTGGGCTTCTCTGATGGCTTAGCTCATAAACAATCTGCCTGAAATGTGAGAGACCTGGGTTTGATCCCTGGGTTGGGAAGATCCCCTGGAGAAGGGAACAGCTACCTACTCCAGTATTCTGGCCTGGAGAATTCTATACAGTCCATGGGGTCGCAATGAGTCAGACACGACTAACTGACTGTAACTTCACTTAGATCAAGCTTATGGTGGCTCCTGGCTATCAAGGTTATAGAACTGTCCTTAGTAACATCTTAGCCAACATTTGCTGATGGCTATTGAATGCCAGCCACTACATAAGCATTTTACACACATTACTTCATTTAACACTCGCAGCAAACCCAGGGAAGTAGCTTTAGGGTGATGAATTTATGAGTGTATTTTGATGTTAAAGCCTGGTAAAGCCTCAATTCTACCCTGTCCATCATCCCATCACCTTTGGGTTTACCAGAGGGATGGTATATGGAGGAAAATAATAATAGCATGGGGATCAAATAGCTATTAATATTAAGAACCACACAAATATGATATTCTAATGTAGAATACCATGTGTTAGAAGTTGGGTTGGGAGAACTGGCCTGGGCTCTAGGACAGATGAAGCCACCTAAATCCTTTGTATAATCTAAGTCTCAGTCTGTGTGTACTCAGCAGTGCTATGGAAAGGGTTTGGGGGAGAGAGGTCCAGGTTCTAGAAGGGTTTCCCAAATTCAGATTTTAAGTCCTGCCACATGAAAGAGAAATGAGAGAACAGAACACAGGTTCTGCTTTTAAAACACGGTTACCCTGCCCAATGGAAAACGTGATTCAGTGAATGCCCGTGACCTATGCCAATAAAACAGGCAATTCCTCAGTTGTATGGGTGGAGAATGTAGCAGGAAAATGAAGGCTCAGGTTGGACCTGGCTTTGAAAAAATTAGAGTTGAAGTGACTGGAAATAAAAAAATAATAATAATGTAGTGCTAATTATAGTGCAGACACTGAGTTAACAGTTTATAAGGATTATTTCATTCAATCCACAGGACCCTGGGAGACAGGTGCTAATACTGGTCCCATTTTACAGAAGATGAAATGGAGGCTGCAGGGATCAAGTAACTACAAATGTTCACGCATTTAGGAAGTGGCAGTTCTGAAACAAGCCCAGGTGTGACACTGAAGTCCCTGACTCCAAACATCCAGTAAGACGTCACATTTTGAACATATCTGTTGAGACCACTTTATGCACTCTCCTCTGGCACTGCACTGTCCAGTTATTTCTAGAGCTCTGTTACTTTCAAGCTCTCTCATATGTCATCTTTTCACAAAATCTACCGTAGAGGGACTATGATCACTGGAGATGAGACAAATGCGGCCACAACTGCCTAAGTGGCTTCATTTAGGTCATGGAGTTAATAGTGACAGACCCAGGATCAGGATCTCTGGTCTACTCACTGTCTGGATTTCCAGGGGGCTCTGGCATGGAAGGAAACTGACATACAAATAAAACCAGATTGCAGGCCAGGCATCTGCCTTCTCCAGCAGAGCTCGCCGTGGCTGGGAGCCCTCACGACCATGCTGTCAGAAGACTGGCCACAATCCTGTAGCGTTGGGAATTCTTTTTATGTTATAGCAGCCAACTGACTTATAGAAAAAGAGCATCTCCAAGTTTTGGTAAAAAGTCAGAATTTAAAAGTTTCCAGGGAATTCTTTGGCAGTCCAGTGGTTAGGACTCAGCTTTCACTGCTTGGGGCCTAGGTTTGATCTCTGGTCAGGAAATTAAGATCCCGAAAGCTGCACAACGTGGCCAGTTCAGCTCAGTCACTCAGTCGTGTCTGACTCTTTGCGACCCTGTGGACTGCAGCACGCCAGGCTTCCCTGTCCATCACCAACTCACAGAGCTTGCTCGAATGTGGCCAGTAAAATGAAATAAAACTTTCTAATTGGAACCATTTCTCACCTAAGCTCCTGACATCTCTTGATCCTGGTCTTTTGGTACCAGAATAAGTCACACGTACAACCTTTGGGTGACACGTCAGGCTGTGAGCTGATGTGTTTTCTCTGCCTGTTTGAAAGCTGCTCATCCTTCAGTGAACTCCTGAAATGTCACCTCTTCAGGGAAGGCTTCCCTTGGCTGGCTCTGATGTTTTTGGCAGGCAGATGCGTCACTGCAGCCCATGCATGACTGTGACCCTCTATCCACAGTCAGGGGACACTAGCTGTTTACCAGTTCCTCATGATCTATGGACCGAGAGCCCTTCGAGGGCTCAAAGGGTCTTCCATGTTCATGCACATGCATTTGGTCCCTACTTGAGACCTGCTGAACAGATGAATGAGTGTGTGCTCGGCAGCTGAAACACTGAAAGGCTTTTACTGCATTACAATATGGTGACAAAAACCTTCATGGATTTTTTTTGCTTCCCGCTTCTGCTGCCTTATTGCCTGTTTTCTGAATACCAATAAAAAGGTATTAAGCTCGATGGAAAATTACAAATCTCTTGCTGGGTATGGTTTCTAGATTCATTAAATTGAGCCCTGGGAGAAACTAAGCTAATACAATTCTGAAGCTAATCTCTCCTTGAAGTCATTCCATAAATCTGATTAATGGGTCACCTTAAGACCACAAGCACAGTGGCTGTATTAAAAGAAAATGCTCTAACAGGATTGTAATTCTGTTAACAAGGATTGTGCTGTTTGCAAAAAGATTTTCTCACAGTATAAATAAGTCTAGGCTGGATGATGCATGGGACTAGGAGGAGCAAAATTCTAAAGGTCCTAGTATTCAACTGCACAAAAATGAAGACATTTGACTTCAGTTTCTGAAATGCGTGCGTTGGAGACAAACTGGATAGAACTAGTACTTGAGATATAAGCTTTTATAGTGCTTCTCAGGAAAAAAAAATGTCCTCTCAGATCTTGTATTCTTTGCCTGAAATTCTGTCATATACCTTTGAATGGTAGAAGTGAATGCTCCTCACCATCAGATAAGATAATAACTAACACTTATCTAACATTTTCTGGCTTGCTATTTTGGGGTCTTTCATAGAATTAATCCACTTCAGGATTGGAAGAACTTTAGGGATTTATATTACAGAATGTTCCAAAGTGTTTCTGTTCCTGTTAATATGTGGAAAATAATTCACAAGGACTTGAAGCTCAGAAATATTTTAAGGTGATGGTATTGAGGACATGGAGGCGGTCTCTCCAACATCTGCTCCTCTTTCTCTCGGAAATAACTCATGTTTTCAATAGGATTTTTCACCTTCCCTGGGAAGCCCATGTGTTTTCAAGGAGGTGAACCTTCTTCCTGGGCTCTGTGACTCAGGTATAACCTAATTAGAATAATCTCAGCTCCTGCTCACAAGGAATGGTTAAAGGATGGGCATATGACCCACTGGGGTTACTAAGAGGTGAAGAAGATCTGGGGTGTAAACTCACTGAACCTTCTGAGAATGCCTCCAAAAGTCCTTTTGTTTCTCCCTTTGTGGATTATTTTATGTAGACGTGAGGGCTGGAGCTGCTGCAGTCATCTCATTACCATGAGGGAAATCTGCTTGAGGGCAAAGATGACATAGAGGGGGACCAAATGAAAAGGGCAGCCAAGTGCTGCAGCTAGTACCCCACTGACCGGCTGACTGAACTACGCCTGATCACCCGCCCGCCTCAGGACATTTGTAGTGACTAAAGAAACAAAATCTCTTTACTGCTTAAAATGGTTTGAGTTGAGGTTTCCACTTCTTGCAGTAAAGAGTATCTCAACTGACACAACAGTTCAATCAAGTCGGATAGTTCCTTACTGAAGGTTCTCCCAGAATCCTTATTATTAATGTTCATTTGTTTGGCTCAAGAGATTTATAAAGTAATTACTATTTCCCAGATTTAATTGGCTGTGGGTTCTGTTCTTTCAAAGTTCATCCCACAGGACAAGATCTAGTCTGACTCCCAGGTTTTACAAAAGTAGAAGCTGAGACCCAGAGATTTCAAGGACTTTTCTAAGCTACCACTAGTAGTTAGATATAGATCTGGGCCTAGAGTATAGGCCTTCTGACACCAAGGCCTACATTCTTGCTTCAAGTTCATACCACCTCTCTACAGAGATGTTCCCTCACTGAAGATAAATCTCAAAAGGAGAATCTAATTATTCTTTTGCAGCGATTCCAACTTCCTATGATATTATAAAGCAAAAGTTACAAATTAGGTGGCTCAAAGGCAAAGTAAGAATTTTAGGTCAAATAAAATAGGTCTGTAGTGTTTGGGAAAAAATGTATCAGTTGTCAACACTGAAAAATCAGGTCATTTCAGGACTTGCCTGGAGGCACAGTGGATAAGAATCCACCTGCCAGTGCAGGGAACACAGGTTCAGTCCCTGGTCAGGGAAGATTCTACATGCCAAGGAGCAACTAAGTCTGAAGCTTGTATGCTCTAGGGCTCATGAGCCACAAATACTGAACCTGTGCATCACAACTACCAGAGCCCACATGCTCTAGGGCCCAGAGCCACTACTACTGAGCCTGTGGCTTCAACTACTGAAGCCTGTGTCCCTAGACCCTGTGCTTCGCAACAGGAGAAGCCACCACAATGAGAAGCCTACACATCAAAATGAAGAGTAGTCCCTGCTTGGCACAACTAGAGAAAGCCTATGCAAAGCAACAAAGACTTAGCACAAAGCAACAAAGCCACAGGACAGCCCCCATTCAAAAAAAAAATCAGGTTATTTCAAATAAAACTATTGATTTATAGCTCCCCTAATAAAATTCAGACAATGTGGCAACATTAGGCCTGCTTTTCCACATGGTGACCAGCTGGAGCTCAGTGGCCAGTTCTGTCACCGAGGATGAATGCATGCCCCTGTCTCTCGGGTTGCCACAGGTCCCACCGCTCCCTATTGCCTCCTCGCATTGATGTCAAGTGTCAGTTTCCATCTATCAGTGCATCAATAATATTGCTTTCCTTTTTATATCCAGTCTATCCCATTCAATCACTTGCCAGGTTCTTATAGTCAATTACTTCATAATACTGGAAAAATTAAAATTTCCTATATTGAAATACTATAAAATCTTTCCAAGATTTTACAAGTTTGGAACAACATCAAGTTAATCAAAGATGAACAGGTTTGTTGTAATCTTTTCTTAGTCTTTCATGAACCATGGGTCTAGGAGGGCCAGTGTATATTTCTCTGTTTATGAATTTTTTTTTTTTTTCAGAGACCATCTCTTGTCACTGTCATTCCACTGAACACACTTTGGGAAATACTACCACAAAACCCCCTTACGTAAACAATAAGAACCTACTATATAACAGAGGTAACTATACTCAACATCCTGTAATAATCTATAAATGGAAAAGAATTTGAAAAAGAATATAAAGATATATATAATTGAATCACTTTGCTGTACACTTGAAACTAACACATTGTAAATTAACTACAGTTCAGTTGAAAAAAATAATTTGTATTTATATTAAGTCTTCCAAGTACATATAGCATGATATAGGCATTCCCAAAGTAATTTTTAAGTCCTGACAGCTATGATAATCAAGTATTGAAATGAACTGAACTTAGATTCTGGTTTTCAAATACTCTCTGGGTTAAACTATGATTTACCAAAATAATGAAGAATGATCAAACCCATTATTATTACTAAACATTGATGTGGAACAATTTTGAGAAGATATCTCTGAAATTATATTATTAAGAAAAAAATAAATAAAATGATATATGTTTTTTAAAAAAAGGAAAATCTTTATGTCCCTCTCTACCAGTGGCCTGGGAATAAAAGTCTTTTTCTCTGGATTGTTATCACCTCCATTTGTTACTGTTCTCCTGGAAGTTATTTTGAGAGCAGAATGACAACAGCCTGGCCTGTATCAGACCAGCACCCAGGTCAGTCTGACTGACACAAATTACCCCAGAACAGGCCCATTTTTATGGGATGCTCGGAACAGAGCAGGGAGAGCGAGACCAAGCTGACTGAGGTCCACATGTGTCCCTGCTTCACAGGAACCAGCTTCACAGGGCATCTTTTATGGGAAGACCAACAAAGGAGAAAGACAGAAAAAAAAAAAAAGCACAAAACCAAAGGTAATGGGGGGGGGGGTGGATTGGTGACAAGACAGAAACAATGCTTTCTTTAAAAAAGCAGTCTCTTTGGGAAAAGTGACACACTCCAACAGCTATTTTTTCTCTCTTAATAATTTCCTTATTCAAAGTTGAGGAATAACTCAATCTCAACTCTAGGTATTCAATGTGCTGATCACATTCAACACTTAGATCTAGCCAGGAAAAAAAAAAATCAAGGCTTCAGGTTAATATTTTTAGGGATGCAATTGTGGCCCTATGGGCACAGGGACCAGAAGCTCATCTTTTGCTGAGGGGAGGGTATGGAGGTTCTCTTAGGGGTGCCCAAGGGACAGCTGAGTCCCTTGCATTACATGATCTCCAGAGAAGCTTCCCCAGGCTACAACTTTCTGAGTGGAGTCTGGCTCTTAAACTCTCTCATCAGCCAGCTCTAAGTCGATAAGTTACATGTTTTTCCCCAGGGAAGAGGGCTTCTTAGAAAGCAGCAGCCCCTGAACAGTGGTGAGGCACACCCTGGAGCAAGCTCCTTTCATCCCAAGAAGGACCAGAGTGGCAGCACCAACTTCTGCTAAACTGAGATCCACGGTATCAGAGGTAACAAGTCAGAGCGATGGTGCTTCTCAAGAGAGATGGACTTTTTTCTTACTTGGCAGGAAGTCAAGCCCTCACCTGCTGCAACTGACTGACTCATCTAAGGCGTCTCATTGCCAGACCAGAAAGCACTCTTTGTCACTGAAATCTCACTGCAAGCCCAGACTCCATTCCCTTGCTTCTTTCTGGGCTACAGGAATTGTCATAAAGTTGAGATAGGCGATAACTTGACTATCTTCCCTTACTGATTGGGAGCATGTCCTTTTCCCAACAACCCAGTCTGGTTATTGACTCAGTGGAGTATTTCTAGAACAACAGCATATATAAAATTATGTTTTATAGCATGGCACAACAAGTGGTGAGCCGTTTTTGTTTGGGTTGGGACAGTGGAAAGAGAGCTTAAGGGCAGTCTTGATGAAGCTAATATGAGTTTTACATTCTAAAAATAAAGCCACGACAGCTTGTACACTGAGTATCATACAACAGGAGCAGTGCTAAGTACTTTCCAAGGATTATTACACGCAACTCTCACGACCACCTCAGGAAGTGTTCCAATTTTACAGATGACAAAATGAGTCTCAGAGAGGCTAGGTCACTTGCCTAAGTTCACACAGAGTTAATGACTGATGGAGACAGAGCTCAAAGTGGGAAGTGTGTCTGGGGCTTATTCTCTAATACAGTGCCTACTACTCCCCTGAAAAACAGTGATGCAACTTTTCTCTGAAGGTCTCTAAACATGCTCCAACATGCTCATGGCCACACTCAACCAAAATGAATGTGAATATTTGCAAAATTTTTAAACATCTAAGACATTTTACACAGCAAAGGAAATATCACATATATAAAGATCTCCTAATTTTAATAAATGATGGACTCAAATCTCAATTTATTTTGTTTTCTTCTTTTCCCCATTGTGGAAAATCAAACAGCTTCACTACGATAAAATAATGCTATCTCCCTACCCCATCCTTTCATAAACAGCTGCTGTGGTGGCAGCAGCTACAGAAAGATCAGAGCTGGGGTCAAGACTTCCCCGGGTGTTTGGCTTTACCTGCTATAGACGAGGCACTCTTGGCTATTGATCACTTTATCGGATTTGTACCTCCGGAGGTCTTCCCAAGCATCCTTGATGGCAGTGACCGCCAGGATGATACAGATTGGTATCACGCTCACCTCAGGCTGGAATGCATTGAGCATGGGGATAAAATTCAGAACTACGATGCCCACAAAATAGAAGTTGGCAAACCGGTGCAGCTGCTCGAAGATGTTCTTGGGTACAAAGGACAACACAGTGTACTTGCTGGTCTTGATTTGATTCCCACAATAATGTCTGTTGGGGCTCTCTTTGTAGGCCCATCCTTCAAAGGGCAGGTTGGAAACCACCACTCGTTTCTTGTCTTCTTTCCTTTTCCGCCTTTTCTTGCCTTCCTTTCTCATCTCTGCTCAATCCTGTCTCTAATTCCCATAGCAGGACACTCGAGTTCCCCATAAAAGAGGTTCTTTTCTGATCATTTCCATTGTTCAGCTGCCAGCGAGTGATGACATCTTTGACTTGCCTTCTTGGCTGAAAATTTCTCTCTGCTTTCAAAAGGAAAACTAAAAATAAAAAGCCGGTATATAAACACTAAGGGAGAAGGATGATAAGGAAAGAGCTTGCAGAGAACAGGTGTGTATCCACTGGGTCACTTCCTTCTACTTGTTGAGACTCCACCTGTTGGAATGCAGACGTCATTCACAGGTAGCTTCCTTTTCCACCCCAGGCAACCCAGAACAGGTGTGCCAACTCTGGGTCCTAAAACCTACCTGGTTAAGTTCTAAAGGCAAGGATTTACAGCCAAGAGCCACAGATGCTCGAAAAATGATATACACCAAAACCTGACAAAGATGCCACAAAAAAAGAAAACTACAGGCCAATATCACTGATGAACATAGATGCAAAAATATTTAACAAAATCCTAGCAAACAGAATCCAACAACATATTAAAAAGATCATACATCATGACCAAGTGGGCTTTATCCCAGGGATGCAAGGATTCTTCAGTATCCGCAAATCAATCAATGTAATACACCACATAAACAAACTGAAAAATAAAAACCATATGATTATTTAATAGATGTAGAGAAAGCCTTTGAAAAAACTCAACATCCTTTATGATAAAAACCCTCCAAAAAGCAGGAATAGAAGGAACATACCTCAACATAATAAAAGCTATGTATGACAAACCCACAGCAAACATTATTATCCCTAAATGGTGAAAAACGGAAAGCATTTTCCCTAAAGTCAGGAACAAGACAAGGGTGCCCACTCTCACCACTACTATTCAACATAGTTTTGGAAGTTTTGGCCACAGCAATCAGAGCTGAAAAAGAAATAAAAGGAATCCAGATTGGAAAAGGAGAAGTAAAACTCTCACTGTTTGCAGATGACATGATCCTCTACATAGAAAACCCTAAAGACTCCACCAGAAAACTACTTGAACTAATCAATGAACACAGTAAAGTTGAAGTATATAAAATCAACACACAGAAACCCCTTGCATTCCTGTACACCAACAATGCGAAAACAGAAAGAGAAATTAAGGAAACATTTCCATTCACCATCGCAATGAAAATAAAGTACTTAGGAATATATCTACCTAAAGAAACAAAAGACTTATATATAGAAAACTATAAAACAGTGGTGAAAGAAATCAAAGAGGACACAAATAGATGAAGAAATATACCATGCTCATGAGTCGGAAGAATCAATATAGTGAAAATGAGTATACTACCCAAAGCAATCTATAAATTCAATGCAATCCCTATCAAGTTAGCAACGATATTTTTCAGAGAACTAGAACAAATCATTTCACAATTTGTATGGAAATACAAAAAATCTCGAATAGCCAAAGCAATCTTGAGAAAGAAGAATGGAACTGGAGGAATCAACCTGCCTGACTTCAGGCTTTACTACAAAGCCACAGTCATCAAGACAGTATGGTACTGGCACAAAGACAGAAATATAGATCAATGGAACAAAATAGAAAGCCAGAGATAAATCCACGCACCTATGGACACCTTGTCTTTGACAAAGGAGACAATATACAATGGAGAAAAGACAAGCTCTTTAACAAGTGGTGCTGGGAAAAGTGGTCAACCACTTGTAAAAGAATGAAACTAGAACACTTTCTAACACCATACACAAAAATAAACTCAAAATGGATTAAAGATCTAAATGTAAGACCAGAAACTATAAAACTCCTAATGAAAACATAGGCAAAACACCCTCCGACATAAACCACAGCAGGATCCTCTATGACCCACCTACCAGAATATTGGAAATAAAAGCAAAAATAAATGGGACCTAATTAAAATTAAAAGCTTCTGCACAACAAAGGAAACTATAAGCAAGGTGAAAAGACAGCCTTCGGAATGGGAGAAAATAATAGCAAACGAAGCAATGGACAAAGAATTAATCTCAAAAATACATAAGCAACTCCTGCAGCTGAATTCCAGAAAACTAAACGACTCAATCAAAAAGTGGGCTAAAGAACTAAACAGACATTTCTCCAGAGAAGACATACAGTTGGCTAACAAACACACGAAAAGATGCTCAACGTCACTCATTATCAGAGAAATGCAAATCAAAACCACAATGAGGTACCATTACACACCAGTCAGAATAGCTGCTATCCAAAAGTCTACAAGCAATAAATGCTGAAGAGGGTGTGGAGAAAAGGGAACCCTCTTACACTGTTGGTGGGAATGCAAACTAGTACAGCCACTATGGAGAACTGTGTGGAGATTCCTCAAAAAACTGGAAATAGAACTGCCATATGACCCAGCAATCCCACTGCTGGCCATACACACCGAGGAAACCAGAAATGAAAGAGACACATGCACCCCAATGTTCATCACAGCACTGTTTATAATAGCCAGGACATGGAAGCAGCCTAGATGCCTATCAGCAGACGAATGAATAAGAAAGCTGTGGTACATATACACAATGGAATATTACTCAGCCATTAAAAAGAACACATTCGAATCAGTTCTAATGAGGTGGATGAAACTGGAGCCTATTATACAGAGTGAAGTAAGAGAGAAAAAAAAACACCAATACAGTATACTAATTCATATATATGGAATTTAGTAAATTGGTAAAGATAACCCTGTATGCGAGACAGCAAAAAATACACAGATGTATAGAACAGTATTTTGGACTCTATGGGAGAGGGCGAGGGCGGGATGATATGGGAGAATGGCACTGAAGCATGTAAATTATCATATGTGAAACAAATCGCCAGTCCAGGTTCAATGCATGATACAGGGTGCTCGGGGCTGGTGCACCGGGATGACCCGGAGGGATGGGTTGGGGAGGGAGGTGGGAGGGGGGTTCTGGAAGGGGAACACATGTACACCCATGGCAGATTAATGTCAAGGTATGGCAAAACCAATACACTATTGTAAAGTTAAAAAATAGATAAATAAAAATAAATAAATAAATAAATAAAAATGGTATACATTTTCTGGTTTGGGAGACATTGCCCTTGAGTCTTCAAAGAGCTGTTCCTGATGTTGGTCTCCTGAGATGATTCAGTCAATTTCAGAGTTTAATTCTTAAAGAAAAAAAAACTATTTATCTCTCTGTCTACTATTTGACTGTACCAGGTCTCAGTTGGGGCACTCGAGATCTTCATATAACACGTGGGACTTCCAGATGTGGCATGTAAGATCTTCAGTTGCAGAATGTGGGATGTACTTCCCTGACCAGGGATTGAACCTGGGTCCTTTGCCTTGGGAGCATGGCGTCTTAGCCTCTGGCCCACAATGGAAATCCCTAGAGTTTAAGTCCTGAGCTTTCTATCCTCCTCTTAATAATGTAACATCCTAGGTTTAATAATACGGTGTTTACATGAGTTAAATTAAGGTTTCTAAATCTCAGCACTAGTGACATTTTGGGCAGGATTATAATCTTTGTTGTGGGAAGTTTTCCAGTATATTGTAAAATGTTTAGCATCATCCTTGGTTTTTACCCACTAGATGCCAATAGGACCTTGCTTCCCAATATGGCAACCAAAAATGTCTCCAAAACAGTTCAGAAGTTCCTTGCATGGGAAAGTTGCCCTGGTTGAGTATCACTGAATTAAGTGAATTGCAAAAAATGAATGTGAGAAGAGAGACCAACTTTTTGAGGATGCTGATAAGTTTACACAATCTATTTGCCACAGAGAAAACAGAGAAATACTTGCCCTTACCTTTCGTATATCTGGATGCTGGAGCAGTTTATCTGTCTATCAAAGCGGTATCTCCTGAAGTCCTCCATGCCATCCTTGACCATGATGATAAACAGGACGATGGCCAATGGTAACATGGTGATTTCCCTGTGGAAGACTTCCAAGGTGGGCATCCAGTTCAGAATCACCAGGAACAGGAAATAGAGGTTAGCCCATCTGGAGGGAGCAAGAAAGGTGTAGGTGAAAACTATGGAGAAGAAAAATGTAGTTGACACACTATTTCTTCCCTACTACTAGCTTTTACTAACTAATATGACATGCTCTTTCAGCGTCACCTTGAATGTCACGGTAAGGGCTTTGAAGTCAGATCCATCTAAAATGGAGATAGTACTACCTACTTTAAAGGTTTCCTATACATATTACATGGGATGATATTTATTATGTATGAACTAGAGGGTTCCACAGTATAGTAGTTGCTAGATAAATGGTAGGTGCTAATAATTACAAAATTTAGGATAATGTCTGGATGCATACTTTGCTTTATAATTAAAATATAATTTTGCCTATATTATCTCAAAACAATGACTTGCAAGTTTTAAGCTTTCCAAGGTACATCTTGCTCCCTCTTGCCACAATGCCTTCACACATAAAGGTCTGTCTGAAACAACATTCTTCTGGCTCCCTTTTCTGACTCCTATCTGCCTCTTTCCACCTAGTTAATGCATTCTTTTCTTTCAGGTTAGACTTCCACTGTCCCTTCCTCCTGGAAGTCTTCCTTGACTTTCCTAACTAGGCCTGATTTCTCTTGTATTCATACTAATAGCAACACGTACCTCTCCTTGGAAGCACCTATCTGAATTATAGCTTACACCAATTCATATAACTTCTGGGCTTCCCAGGTGGCGCTAGTGGTAAAGAACCTGACTGCCAATACAGGAGACATAAGAGACATGGGTTCAATCCCTTTGGGTTGGGAAGATCCACCAGGGTAGGAAATGGCAACCCACTCCAGTACTCTTGCCTGGAGAATCCCACGGACACAGGAGCCTGGCAGGTTAAAGTCCACAGGGTCACCAAGAGACATGACTGAAGTGACTCAGCATGCATATAATTCCTAAAATTAACATCTGGTTTCCTTCATTAGCCAACATAGTCAGGACAATGCGTCTTTTTTTTTTTCTCCCTCATATATCTCTAATACACAACACAAGATCTAACACCGAGTAGAATCTGAATGAGCAAATGAATGAGCTTCCCAAGGTACATGCATTTGGATACTAAAGGAAAGGTAGCCCAGAAAGCAGCATTTCTGAGTTCATCCGAGTGGCAAATGCATGGTTAAAGTACACAGTATTCAGCCAGGTGGTCGTGTACCTGTGAAACTGCTCCAGGAGATTCTGGGGCAGGAAGGTGAAGAGGGTGTACTTGGTTGTGCAGATTCTGTTGCTGGAGTATCGCCTGGAGAACTTGGCCCAGTCCTGGTGGAACACGTTATTGTTGGGGAACACGACCCGCTGCTGCGCCAGGCTGCAGCTCCGCGTCTCCTTCTCTGGGAGCAGCAGCGGTGTGGCTTCTGACGGAGACTGGGGGAAGCCATCTCTGAATCGCCGCTGCCACCGGTGCCAAGATGAGTCCACCGAGAGGGCCATGTTTGGGAGCAAGCTCCGGCCTGGAAAAGGACACAGGAGGTTACTGTGGTCAGTGAGCTTGCATCTGTGGTCAGAACCTCACGTGAGAGTAATTGGTGAAACAAAGGAGAAAGTTTATTTCTAGGAAGTTTGGGCCTGAGGTGAGTGGACTTCACTAAGTGCGGTTCTATGAATACGCGGGCTTTTTCTGATTTGGTTGTCAGGGGTGGGGGTTGGAGACCACTTTCTTTCTCTCCTTTCCATTTGGTGGTTTCCAAAACTGAGTGCTTAGTCTGAGATGGAGGAAGCAGGCTGCTTTTTCTTGGGTATCCCAGGTTCTGAGCTCTTCTAACAACTTATTGACCAGAGACATATTAATACATCTTTTTTACCTGAACATTATTGACCAGAGACTTTTCAATATTCACTTACATAACAAATCACTAGCCATAGGTGTTCATTTCTGCAAAAATCCCCTAGTCAATAACATGTTAATAGAACCTATAATCAAGCTTCCAATGTTCCTTTGGGCCATATTTTGCTTAGAGATCCAGAAGAATCTATTCAAATACATAATTTATAAGGCTAGAAGTTGTACAGAGTTTTCTTTTCACCTAGTAGGCTTGCAGGATGATTTTCTTTTGAATAAATGGATGAGTGAATGTCAGGTATTATTAATCTCACAGTGACCAACCCCATCTGTCATTGAAAATGGGATTCACTAAAGGAGAAAAAGTTCCATTTCTCGTTTAAATGGTAATATTTTATCCTCCTGATGCTCCTATGATCTGACCCTTATCCTAATTCTCTTCATGACTTTAATCAATCCAAATGATTTCCAATTCATAGACCCCGAGGCTGTAAGAAGCTCTTTGGAAACTTAAGTGAGCCCTTGTATCAAGCATGAAAAAGTAAATGCAATTACTGGTGCCCATCACGATGTGACCAAAAGCAATATTTTGACAGGTAGTAAGCTTGAAATAATAATATATATCTTTTTCCTCAGTATTAAAATAAATGTCCCTTTTATGGATTCTTTTTAAAAAATATTACTATTGTAAAAGAAAAGGAAATGAAAAGATCATTCATGAATAGAATAGAAAATGCAAATGAGAAATCTTGCCTTGGCTAACGCCATACATATGAGACATCTCTCAGTTTTATGTGATAGATTGGATTGACGTGGGAGATGCAGGTATTTTAGGTAAGGTAATTTAGAAAGTCCATTTATCATATCACATTCCTTTTTTTCTTTATTAACAATGTTAACTAAGCTTCTGTAAAAATCAAGCAGATACAAAATGGATGTCAAATTAGCAGATGAAAGCTTGATGAGGAGCTGAATATCTGCATAGCTTCAAAGTCTCTTTCCATCAAATTACTAATTACAATGGTTTTAAAAAAGAGAATCACTTTGTAGTGGAGAAATGTGGCAGACACCACCTTCTCCAAGGGATCAAAGCAAACATCACCTATTTGGGGATAACTTCATATGTTAAGTCCCTTGACACAGTATATGAGAAGGACATCGCTTCCGTGGAAGTCACAGGGAAAAGAGTGAAAAAATCTCAAACTAGGGGCTAGTCTACAAAATAACTGGCTTAGGTTTTTCAAATGTCAAAGGTCAAAGAAAAGAAGAGGAACTGTTTCTGATAAAAGAAGGTTAAAATGTAATGTGCGATCCTGGATTGGCTCCTGGACAGGGGAAGATCAAAGAGGTATAAAAGACATTACTGGACAATGGGGAAAATTTAAACATGAAGTATGGATTTTAGTATGAACAGGATTTTAATAATGTTAAATCTCCTGATGATGATAAATATATGGCGCTTATATAAGAAATTGTTCTTGTTCATAGGAAATCCATCCTAAAGTAGTTATGGGTAAAAGGGCAAGACATTTCAATGATTCAGAAAACAATATGCTTAACTACTATATTTAAAATGGATAACCAACAAGGACCTACTGTACAGGACAGGAAACTCTTCTCAATGTTATGTGGCAGCCTGGATGGGAGCAGGGTTTGGGGGAGAATGGATACATGCATATGTATAGCTGAGTCCCATTGCTGTTCACTTGAAACTATCACAACACTGTTAATCAGCTATACCCTAATACAAAATAAAGTTTAAAGTTTGGGGGGAAAAAAAAACCATCCTGTGGGGAAGAGTCCTGTCAGACTTTCTTCTCTGACTACCAGTTGCAGTGACCCCAGAGGTCAGCTTCTAAGCTCTCCAGGCTGCTGGCAGGGGCGAGAGTCACAGGGAGGAAAGGCAAACAGGCGTGGAGGTGCTGGATGGCTGGAGGGGTGAGAGTCCTGTCGCCACCAGCACAGGTAGATCAGGGGAAGTGGGTGGGAGGTGGAGCACATTGTTAATCGGCTACACTCTGATACAAAATAACGTTTTTTTTTTTTTTTTAAAGAAAGAAAATATGTTTGTATGTGTATGTATATATAGACACTATTAGCTAGGTAGAAGGTTGTACGAGTGTGTTCCAGGTAGAACTGGTTCTAGAAACAAAATTCACAGGACTCTCCCATAGAGGCCATGAAGTAGGAGACAAAGTAGCAAAAGGTGAGGGTGTAGAGATGACAAGGGCCAGATGGCCCAATAAGGCTATTTATGATGCTGAGAGGAAGAAGCCCTGGAGACTGTCAGGCAGGGACCCAAGGACCAGAGCTGTAGGCCCCAGGCTGTGCTCTGGCAAAAGTGCAAAGGAATGGGCTGGAGGGGCCAAGATGGACAAACTCCCTGACCCACTGCTTCCCCCTTGCTCCGGATAAGTTACTTCTTTCCAAAAGTAGAACAGGAACCAAAGGGGGATTGTGTAATGCTTTTATCTGAGGTGTGGTTTTCACTGCTTTGGGAAAGGGAGGGGCACATCTGCAGCAACTCGCCAAGGTCCTTCCAGTTGTAAAGTCTCCCTTTCATTCTAGTTTTTCAACATGGCACCTCCCACTAACCATAAACTAGGGGATTATTTGATTTTTCTAATTAACACTCAGATCACCTCTGGCTTGTAGCAGTAATCCTCTGGGGTATTAATATCACTTTTCCACTGGGCAAGATTTCCTCTAGATGGGGGTGTGTGGAGGGACCATTCTTCTACAGTGGACCATGGGTCTAAAATACTGGGTTAACTACAGTTTGTTAACAAATTTTGTTCTTATTCCCAAATTTATTCCATCCTGCCTGGCTCACATTTTCAATCAACCCTAGTTCTTTTCTTTTACATTTTAATGAACTCAACTAAACCTCATCTTTAGCAAATTCCATTTTTATTACAGGGGTAAATTAAACAGAAGCCTGGTGGGCTATCGTCCATGGGGTTGCAAAGAGCCGGACACGACTGAGCGATTAACACTTTTACTTTTCAAACAGTTATTCATTGAAACAAACAAACAAAAAACCCACTTATTGAACATTTTTTTTTGCACCAGGTGAGTAAAACCTAGACATCTATCCCTCTCCTCTTGGAGCTTGCATTCTAGTGAGGCTTAGAGATTTTATTTTACTATTATTTTTAAAATGTATTTATTTTTAATAATCCATTAATTAGTTTTTATTTCCTGGTTTCTGATTTTTGCATTCTATTTAAGAAATTATTCCTATCTCTAATATCATGCACATATTCTTAATTGACTTAGGGGAATTCCTAAACTTTAGCTGAGAGATTTTAAGCACACACTGATAGAAATAGGTACATATGCACCAATCAGGATAAGTGCCAAAAAAGAGAAGAGGGTACTGTGTGACTGCAAGACAGGGATGTGACCTTGCCCCTGAGCAGGTAGAGTTCTGCTGAGATTGAGGGGATTAGAGGTAACTGGATGAAATAGTGAGCATGTGTTATATGTGTGTAAAGACATGTGTATGTGTCTGGAAGTAAGTGAGCAACTTAGCAAGAAGTCACACACGCAAGCTTCCTGCACCTAGAGAAAATATGTTGAATTTAAAAATGGAAAGAAGACCCAAGTGGGACTATAAACGGGAAAAAGTGGTTACTAGAGAATTATTTTCCCTTCATGTACAGTTCTCTACAAAGTGAATCAGTTGGTCAGGGCCAGGGGAGGGGGGAATCCTATAAAACTAAATATAATCTACACTTAGATTCTTGAGAAATAGTACACTATCCTGATATTAGAATTAATTAGAATGTAAGAAAGTTTGATGGGTTTTTAAAGCACTCCACCCTGAGTACAAATAGTATAAATTCACAGAAAGAGTCTCCTGTCAGACACTGAGTTAAACAATAACCATCATAGAAGAAATAGTCTAGGGTTAATGTGTCTTTAAATCATTTAATTACATCAGTTTTCCCCAAAATGCAAGCATTCTTGAGTCACCTTTCCAATTCTTACTGTACCCCAATATTATTTGTTTTATTAAATGCAGTATATTTTAAGTCAACTCACTTTTAAAAAGCTTAATCACCTTTGGCTTTGTGCTAAAACATTGATATTAGAAATTAGGGCTTGACACACATTATTTTTTTAATAGATACTAATAAGACCTACTTTTATCAAAATGAAAACGGTTGGCCTGTTACTGCTCCATTTATTTTGTTTGGATTTGCTTGAGGAAATGGCCTTCACCCTGTGTAGTTGTCTACTTACATTACTCATACCCATTTTACAGATGAAGAAACAAAAATAAAGGCAATAGAATACTTTCTCCATAGAAACTGTCATTTCTTTCTACTCCCTTTCAGGAACACCTGTGATTACTAGAATCTAAGATGTAACCCCTTCATCCCCTCACACACACACTGTAGTATTTTGAACCCAGGATATGTCATATTCTAAGTTTTTTTTTATGATGTAGACCATTTTTAAAGCCTTTATTGAATTTGTCACAACACAATTACTTCTGTTTTATGTTTTGGTTTTTGGCCACAAGGCATGTGGGATTTTAGTTTCCCAACCAGGGATTGAACCTGAACTCCCTGTATTAGAAGATGAAGTCTTAGCCCCTGGACCACAAGTGACTTCTTTATGTCACATTATTGATATGGTTATATACAGTCATGTTTCTTTTTTTTCTTTTTACCCTCACAACATTATTCAATTGATAGCATTTTTGATTCAAGAAAATATGTTTAGTTGCAGGCCAGAAAACAGAAATCATGGTTTGAAAGCCATTCACTAAGGTTTCTAGCTCTGGGACCTGCCCAGGAAAGTTCAGTAAAGCTTCCTATGAAAGGAATGGTCAAAGGGGAGAATGGTCAAAAGGGAGACCTTATCCTGCAGTAGAGTTCAGCTAGGCTAGAAGCCTCGAGGACAGCCCAGCTTCAGAGCCTTCACTGGCTGTGAACTCAGCTACAGGAGTCTACATATAGCTGCTGTGTGCTCGCAGTTCCTGCAAGCACCAGACGTGCTCTGTCCTCCCCAAAGGGAAGGGCAAGAGCTGTGATTGTGCCTCATTCACAGACTACAAAACGTGTCCTATAATTAGGATGCCAGATGCTGCCTTCCTCCAGAGAGGAAGCAATACTGAGTAAGAACTGACTCTGCAGGACCTTGCATAGAGTGGGGTGGGGATGGCTGCCTTTAGAGGTTGGTGAAAGTGGGGACTAGCATGAAAGGAGTTGGGAAGTGAAAAAGAAACAGAAATCACCTTTAATACTAATAAAATTAACCAAAGGATGCAGTTCTGTAGAACAGGGTTCTCCAATCCCCAGGATCTAAAGCTTGATGATCTGTGATGCAAGCTGATGTAATAATAATGGAAATAAAGTGCACAATAAATGTAATGCCCTTGAATCATCTTGAAACCATTCCCCATCTCTCTGGTCCACGGAAAAACTGCCTTCCATGAAACCAGTCCTTGGTGCTGAAAAGGTCAGGGACCACCGCTGTTGAAGATACTGAAAATACTTGACAAATGAAATCCTTATAGAATGGACCTGTGCGGGAAAGGAGTGATCAAAGACAGATTTTTACAAGACTTAGGTTATCACAACATGCCCTGCTCAGAATTCACCATAAGTCTAGTTAATGCTTTTGTCCCTGATTGATTTTCTGTTAGCTTCTAAGTCCATGAAAGCCTTACTCCAACAGACTTTCAAGGACAACTATTTTTTTAAACAGATGAGATTATTTTTGTAGTCTGCCATGTTAAATGTCATTATCCCCCAAGTTCATTAGTGTTCAGGGCATCATCAATTATATAGCAAGCTGATATCCCATTCAGTGTATTTGGAGCTCAAACCTCATTCATGGGCACTGACTAGGATAATCCCAATGCCTGAGATTGCCATCTCCATTGCTTTGCTGGGTATCACAACTTTAACATATCTAGAACTCTTGGATTCTCCCCAAAATTCATTTTGGTTCCAACAGTCCTTATTTTCATGAATAGCATCTTCAATTACCAAAAGGACCATTGCTATTCAGTCATGTCTGACTCTTTGCTACTCTATGGACTGCAGCACACCAGGCCTCCCTGTCATTCACCATCTCCTGGAGCTTGCTCAAACTCATGTCCTTTGAGTTGGTGATGCCATCCAACTGTCTCATCCCCTGCCATCCCCTTTGCCTGTCTTCAATCTTTCTCAGCATCAGGGTCTTTTCCAATGAGTCAGCTCTTTGCATCCAGTGGCCAAAGTACTGGAGCTTCAGCTTCAGCATCAGTCCTTCCAATGAATATTCAGGACTGATTTCCTTTAAGATTGACTGGCTGGATCTCCTTGCAGTCCAAGGGACTCTCAAGAGTCTTCTCCAACACCACAGTTCAAAAGCATCAATTCTTTGGCACTCTTTATGGTCCAACTCTCACTTCTGTACATGACTACTGGAAAAACCATAGCTTAGAGGAACATTTGTCAGCAAAGCAATGTCTCTGCTTTTTAATATGCTGTCTAGGTTGGTCATAGCTTTTCTTCCAAGGAGCAAGCATCTTTTAATTTCATGGTTGCGGTTACTATCTGCAGTGATTTTGGAGCCCAAGACAATAGTCTGTCACTATATCCATTGTTTCCCTGTCTATTTTCCATGAAGTGATGGGACCAGATACCATGATCTTAGTTTTTTTGACTGTTGAGTTTTAAGCCAGCCTTTTCACTTTCCTCTTTCACTTTCATTAAGAGGCTCTTTAGTTCCTCTTCGCTTTCTGCCATGAGGGTGATATCATCTGCATATCTGAGGTTATTGATATTTCCCCCAGCAATCTTGATTCCAGCTTGTACTTCATTCAGCCCAGCATTTTGTATTATGTAGTCTACTTATAAGTTAAATAAGCAGGGTGACAATATACAGCCTTGATGTAATCCTTTCCCAATTTGAAACCAGTCTGTTTCATGTCCGGTTCTAACTGTTTCTTCTTGATCTGCATACAGATTTCTCAGGAGGCAGGTCAGGTGGTCTGGTATTCTCATCTCTTTATGAATTCTTCACAGTTTGTTGTGATCCACACAGTCAAAGGCTTTGGCATAGTCAATGAAGCAGAAGTAGATGTTTTTCTAGAGTTCTTTTGCTTTTTCAATGATCTAGCAGATGTTGGTGATTTAATCTCTGGTTCCTCTGCCTTTTCTAAATCCACCTTGAACATCTGAAAGTTCTTGGTTCATGTACTATTGAAGCCTAGCTTGGAGAATTTTGAGCATTACTTTGCTAGCATGTGAGATGAGTGCAATTGTGCAGTGGTTTGAACATTCCTTGGCATTGCCGTTCTTTGGGATTGGAATGAAAACTGACCTTTTCCAGTCCTGTGGCCACTGCTGAGTTTCCCAAATTTGCTGGCATATTGAGTGCAGCATTTTAACATCATCATCTTTTAGGATTTGAAATAGTTCAGCTGGAATTTCATCATATCCACTAGCTTTGTTTGTAGCGATGCTTCCTAAGGCCCACTTGAGTTCGCATTCCAGGATGTCTGGCTCTAGGTAAGTGATCGCACCATTGTGGTTATCTGGGTCATGAAGAACTTTTTGAATAGTTCTTCTGTGTATTCTTGCCACCTCTTCTTAATACCTTCTGGTTCTGTTAGGTCCATACCATTTCTGTCCTTTATTGTGTCCATCTTTGCATGAAATGTTCCCTTGGTATCTCTAATTTTCTTGAAGAGATCTCTAGTCTTTTCCATTCTATTGTTTTCCTCTATTTCTTTGCATTGATCACTGGGGAAGGCTTTCTTATCTCTCCTTGCTATTCTTTGGAATTCTGCGTTCAAATGGGTATATCTTTCCTTTTCTCCTTTGCCTTTAGCTTCTCTTCTTTCCTCAGCTATTTGTAAGACCTCCTCAAACAACAATTTTGTCTTTCTTTTTCTTAGGGATGGTTTTGATCACCGCATCTTGTACAATGTTACAAACCTCCATCCATAGTTCTTCAAGCATTCTATCTATTCTAATGCTTTGAATCCATTTGTCATTTCCACTGTATAATTGTACGAGATTTGATTTAGGTCTTACCTTAATGGTCTAGTGATTTTCCCACTAGGACCTAGTCAAGGGATCTAGTCATTACCTCTGATTCCTGCTTCATTTGCTACAGCCAATCTATCTTTTTGGTCTATCCATTTTTGTCTTCTAAATATTCTTCAAATCCATCTGCTTCTCAACATTTCTACTGTTTTCTAATAAAAGGTATTAGCATCTCTTGTGTTGGATGAATTGCAACAAACTTTTAACTTGCTCCTACAGCGTTGCTTGTTCCCTTTCCAATCTAGCCTTCACACAGCAGCCAGAGCTATTTTTCTACAGTGCAAATTAGATCACATCAGTTCTCTTCTTATGCTCTTTGTGGTTGCCTTTGCACAAAATCTAGACTTCTCATTGTGGCCTACATTTCTTCATATGATGCAGCTCCTGCCTACCTCTTTCCTTCCTGCTCAGTATTCTCAAATACCCAAGCTCTCCTTCTCTCCTTCTTGTTTCTAGGTGCACGGATCTAGGTATTTAGCAGTTCCTTAAAAGCTGTTTTTTTCAGTTTTATATATTAGTCAGGCTAACCCATATGAGAGGCTTCCCTTGTGGCTCAGTGGTCAAGAATCCCCCTGCAAATGTTGGAGACATGGGTTCAGTCCCTGGGTCATGAAGATCCCCTGGAGAAGGAAATGGCAACCCACTCCAGTATTCTTGCCTGGAAAATCCCATGGACGGAGGAGCCTGGTGGGCTTCAGTTCATGGGGTTGCAAAGAGTCAGACACGACTTAGTGACTAAGCAACAGCAACAAAAGCTATGCAGCTTGTGAAACAAATAAGGCTCCGCATCTCAGTGGTGTAGCACAACCTACAAAGAGTCGAGAGGTCCACATAACTTGCTCCCGTCCAGAGACTTATGGATCCAGACTCCCTCTCCACATCACGATCTCAACATGCGGCTTTAAATGTAGCCATAACAAGGAACCATAAGTGAAGAACATTCCTTTTCTCAGAGGCAAATGGCCAGAATCAGTCACACGGCCTCACCCTGACTGCAAAAGAAGCTGGGCTACTTGGGAAGCACAAAGAATCTTTAGCCATTCTCTGCCAGGCTCCAGATTAAAAGACATTTAGTCAGAGAGTTAAACAACAGATGAAACCAGTGAGGGCTGTTGGAGTAACGTGGAAGACGACAATATGACACGGTCAGACTTGTCATGACTGCTGTTAGCTGAAGAGAGAGTTTACATTTTCCAAACACCCTGACACCTTCTACTTGGGTGTCATACTTCAAATCTGAGGCCAAGAGAGTAGCCCCTAAACTCTGGTCCTTATACTTTTCCCTGAGGTAGGCCACTGACAGCGAGAGGTCAGAGTATTCAATGTCCTCCTGGCATAGTCTGTAGATGGAACACATTTTATGCTGCATACAAATACGAGTCCCTATTTTAAAGTTTGGCAGTTACTTTAAGATTTTTTTGATGTGGACCATTTTTAAGTCTTTATTGAATTTGTTACAATATTGCTTCTGTTTTATGTTTTGGTTTTTCTGGCCATGAGGCATGGGGGATGTGAGCTCCCTGACCAGGGATCAAACAAAAATGTCCCACATTGGAAAGCAAAGTCTTAACTACTGGACCACCAGGGAAGTCGTAGCAATTACTTTTAAGATAGATATATCATAAATTTGTCTAAAAACATTACTGATTTCACAATAGGATTTCACTACTATGCATTTTCTCAATCCATGATTACTAAGTGTTTGTTGCTCAGTTGTGCCTGACTCTGTGCGACCCCGTGAACTGTAGCCCACCAGGCTCCTCTGTCTATGGAATTCTCTAGGCAAGAATACTGGAGTGGGGTGCCGTTTCCTTCTCCTGGGGATCTTCTTGACCCAGGGATTGAACCCAAGTCTCCTGCATTGCAGGCAGATTCTTTACTGTCTGTGCCACCAGGGAAGTCACACAAAAACTAAAATTACAGCGAATTTCAGGTAGAGGTTGTAAAGTTCTTTGATGACAAAAGGGATCTTTGGGCTCTGAAAGGTTGGAAATACAGGTGTGGTAGTGGGAGCCCAAGACTGCAGACAGGGGACTTGGCTTAGTGCTGAGTGACTGATCTGTAATGAGAGTTCCTGACCTAACAAAATAATTATAGAAATGAGATGTACACACAGGACAGGGGAATGCATAGGCTATCAATGGGAAGCTGAATAAGTACAGACAGCAAGCAGTGGTAGTTGTCACAGATAGAAGAACAAGCCAGCTTCCTGGTGAAGCAGAAGTGGCCAGTTAGTGAAGATGAGAGCTTGGGTGTCCAGAGGCGGCATGAGTTTAGAATGTGAGAGAATAGGCAAGTAAGAAGCCCCATCTCTCAGACCTAATGAATCAGAAGCTCCAGGGCTGGGGTAGAAAACCTACTCTGTTAAACAGTTCCCAGAACATTCCAGGACAGGGGTTGCCCAAGAGCAGATCTGGAGAAGCCCTGCCCTATGCACTCCCATGTATGGGAGCTTCTCTGGTGGCTTAAATGGTAAAGAAGCTGCTTGCAATGTAAGAGACCCAGGTTCGATCCCTAGGTCGGGAAGATCCCTTGGAGAAGGGAATGGCAACCCACTCCAGTATTCTTGCCTGGAGTATTCTATGGACAGAGGAGTCTGGCAGGCTTCAGTCCATGAAATCGCAAAGAGTCATACATGAATGAGCAACTAACACTTAACATATGCAGTCCCATACCTGCTCTCCACTGAAAATAACTTCTTCCATTTTCTCCTCTCTATTCCACGCCCGATTTCTCATGTCTCTTCCTTAATGAAAGACAAAAAGTCTTGGGAAAGACAATGTGGGCAATCCTGTCTTTGCAAGAGGCAGGTAAAATGAGATGCACAATTTCATTTTTTATATCCCCCCAGGCAGGAATGTGATTTCACTTAAAAGTTGTTTTATAGATTCTTTCGGTTTGTTTTACTGACAAAATAATTAAGTTGGATCTAATTAAAAGTGAATAAATTGCTCACAGAAGCTGAATAAATCAGTGCTGAGCTGAAGGGTGTAGAAAGTTATTCAAAGTCTGCAGGTCTAAAAGCAGTTAAAAGACAATAATACACATTGATGGGTTCAGTTTACTTCACTCAAGACATATGCATGCTTATGTGAGTTGCATGCTGACTAGCAAGCACAGGAAAGCCTGAGGTCGGGGCAGACAGGGAGCAGGACCTGGGAAATTTGGGAGGAGCTTTCTACAAGGTCAAATAGACTAGTCATCTGGCATATGCAAAGAGTGTAGGACCAGATTTGTTAAGTGGGGTGAGAAAAATGAATATTTTAACAGGTGGTTGCAGAGTTTCCTTAGGGAGGGAGCATCTCCTGATTAGCACTTGGGCTTAATGGCAAGGAGACAAGAATTAAGTGGAAAAGAGAAAAGGAAGAGGGGTGACTCAGTTGGCAAAAGCACGAGAAATGAGATTAAGATGGTAGCAGATTGGTTCTTGGTTGTCAAAAAAAGGCAGAGGGTCTATTTTTAAAAATTGAGGCATAATGGACATATAAAAATAACATTATATTAGTTTCAGATGTATAGAATAATGATTCTATAATTGTATACTTTGCAAAATGATCAGCACAAGAAGTCCAGCTAATATCTGTTACCATATATAGTAACAAAATGTTTTTTTTCCCCTTATGATGAGAACTTTTAAGATCTAGTAGTCTCAGTGACTTTCAAGTATGCAATACAGTATTATTAACTATAGTCACCATGCTGTATGTTACATTCCCATGTAACATTAATTTTGTTTGTACTTTTTGTACCTTTAAGTTTGTACCTTTTGACCCTCTTCAGGGGGCGGCAGAGGATGAGATGGTTGGATGGCATCGCCGACTCAATGGACATGATTTTGAGCAAACTCTGGGACATAAGGAAAGACAGGGAAGCCTGGCGTGCTGCAGTCCATGGGGTCGCAGAGTCAGACATGACTTAGTGACTGAAGAACAACAACACACTTCCCCCCTCGCACCCACCTCTAGCAACTACTAATCTGTCTACATTCCACATGTAAGTGAGATCATACAGCATTCGTCTCTGTCTGGCTTATTTCACTTGGCATAATCCATACTTACGGTACACCCAGGTTGTTACAAATGATAAGATTTCCTTATTTCTTTATGGCTGAATAATATTTCATTGTATAAATGGTACTTTAAACAATATTCACTTACAAATATGTATGATAGTATAATATGATACACTATCCATCCATGTTACTTTAAAATTGTTAGTAAAAGTTTACAACACAGAGTGGCCTTGACTGATCGGTATCATTTGATTGGGGGTAGAGGTCTAGAAGTCAAGGAGGAGTCGTCCCCATATTTGGCTCAATGACAAGGGGAGAAACTAAAAGAGCCATAAGAAAGAAGAGAGTGAGAAACTTAGCAATTGCTGGAAATGAGAACCAGACATGACCGGGAGAAACGTCAGTCCCACACGAATTCACAGAAGTTGGGGCTAGGGGAAGTGATGGTGCAGGGTTTTCCAAAGGATATGGGATGGGGGCTCAAGTTGACCTCTTGTAGATTTCAAAGGGCAGAGTAAGACACCAAATTGACATGTGGCTTACACATCCTGCTAACCAGCTGTGTGATCATGGGAAGGTCAGTTACTCTGAATCTTAATTCGTTTCTCTATAAAATGGGGGAATTGGACCAGTAGTGGCTATGGCCCATGTATATCTCCCACACTTTCACTTTATCTTTAATTCACTGTACCTTTTCTGAAGTCAAGGGCATGAGTGACCCTGATGAGGGATCTTGACAGATGGCAAATTATTTCCCCTCCAGATGCCAGCCTATCCATAAAAGGAAGTGGTCTCATAGCACATCATTGTTAAGTGGCTGATCTTTTCTCCTTTCAGAAATGGAGCTTTCTTATCTGTTTTGGCTGAGTTACTCTCTCATACATGTGTTGGACTGAACATTCTCTTATTTCCAAAGACATTCTCTTATTATAACTAATGCTCTCCTTTTATTATTTCTCCTCTGTTATTAGATTAATATATTAATGGACAAGGTTCTCAAAAGGCCTCCATATGTTCCAAACTTCTATTCTGAAAGTAAGGAGAACTTCAGGAAAGATCCATCAGTCTATTGGACATCACTATTTGGACATCTCTTGAGAATATCAAGCTCAGCTTGCCTCCAAATACTCATCTTTACTCCTACATCTGCTCTTACCTCCTATTTCCTATCTCCATGGAATAGGAATTCTACAGTTTCATTCCTCAAGTTTTTGATTCTTCTCTCTCTTTTTTTTTTTTTTTTTTCTTGAGCATTTCTTTTATTTATTTATTTATTTTTATTTTAGTTGGGGGCTAATTACTTTACAATATTGTAGTAGTTTTTGCCATACATCGACATGAATCAGCCATGGATTCACATGTGCTCCCCCTCCCAAACCCTCCTCCCACCTCCCTCCCCCTCCCATCCCTTTCTGTCATCCCAACGCTCCATCCCTGAGCATCCGTCCCATGCATAGAACATGGAATGGTGTTCTGCTTCACATATGACAATATACATGTTTCAATGTTATTGTCCCAGAACGTCCAACCCTCACCTTCTCCCTCAGAGTCCACAGGACTGTTCTATGCATCTGTGTCTCTTATTCTGTCTCACATATATATAGGGTTACCATTACCATCTTTCAAATTCCATATACATGCATTAGTATACTGTATTGGTGCTTTTCTTTCTGGCTCACTTCACTCTGTATAATGGGCTCCAGTTTCATCCATCTCAATAGAACGGATTCAAATGTATTCTTTTTAATGGCTGAGTAATATTCCATTGTGTATATGTACCACAGCTTCCTTATCCATTCGTCTGCCGATGGACATCTAGGTTGCTTCCATGTCCTGGCTATTGTAAACAGTGCTGCGATGAACACTGGGGTACACGTGTCTCTTTCAATTCTGGTTTCCTCGGTGTATATGCCTAGCAGTGGGATTGCTGGGTCATATGGCAGTTCTATGATTCTTCTCTCATTCAGTGTATCTAATTACCAAGTTCTGTTGGTTGTAACTTCTATACATCTGTCAGTTCTGTTGTGTCTTTTCTGGGCTGATTGTCACCATACCCGTCAGGGCCACTTTCATCTCTTGTCTTGATTACTTATCATAGTTTGTCCATATGTTTCCAATTTTTCTTCCCTCCAATCTGTTTTTATACAGTGAAGTCAGAAAGATGTCATCAAACTGCCAATCCATTTATGTCATAATCTTGGTCAAAACCCATCCTGGCTTCAATTTCCCTCAGACAGGGTAAGGAACAACACTGTAATATAACTTACAACTCCTTACCTCCATCAACTAGAGATGGCCTCTCTTTGTAGCCTCCTCTTTTGCTAATCTCTCATTTGTTCATGCTCTATTCTAGCCAAAGGAAATTATTTTATTTCCTCTTGTGTCTGTCTTTCTCTGTCACACCAGTGCTGTTACCGTTAGCACTTCCCAGCTCCCATCCCCCCAAAGCCTAGCTAATTTCCATTCATTTTTTTGGACTTAGATGTCACCTCCCCCAGACAGCCGTCCTTTGTCTTGTTGTATAATTGATGTGCTACTCATTCATGTCATAGTACTCTGACCTTATCCCTTCTTAGCTCCTAGTTCTGTATATTAAACTTTTGTACTTGTAGACATTGAGTATTTCTATAGAGTCATCACCACTTTACCCAGCAGTGTGTCATGGAAGCAATCAGCACTTTACACCTCCTTTCCCAGTGCAGTGATAAGCACTAAGACATGGTTGATTTTTCTAATAAAAAATTTGTATATCAATATTATTAATACTTAAAAAAAATTCAGAGAACTTCAACTCTATTACAAGTGTACCTTGGAGATATTGTAGGTTCAGTTCCAGACCACCACAATAAAGTGAATGTTGTTGCCAAATAAAGTGAGTCACAAAAATTGTTTGGTTTCCCAAGGCATTTAAAGTTATGTTTACAGTACACTGTAGTCTATTAAGTGTGCCATTGCAGTATGTCCACGGCTGCTGACTGATCATGGTGGTGCTTGCTAAAGATTGGGGTGGTTGTGGCAATTTAAGAAAACAACAATGAGGTAGGTTTGCTACCGAAGATTTTTCTGTAGCACAAAAGGCTGCTTAATAGCATTTTATCCACAGCAGAATGCCTTTCAAAGTTGGAGTCAATCCTACCAAACCCTGCCATTGCTTCATCAGCTAAGCTTAGGTAATGTTCTAAATCCTTTGTTGTCATTTCAATGATCAAGTTCAAAGTCTTATATGGGTGTGGTTCGTGGCACCTCAAAACAAATACAATGGTAACATCAAAGATCACTGATCACAGATCACCATAAGAAACATCACAATAACGAAAAAGTTTGAAATCCTAGGACAATTGCCAAAATGTGACACAGAGACATGAAGTGAGCAAATGCTATTTGAAAAGTGGCATCTATAGACTTGCTCAAAGCAAGGTTGCCACAGACTTTCAACTTATGAAAAAACACAGTATTTGAGGAGTGCAATAAAATGAGACTTGACTGTATTTCGTTTTACCTTCAAATAGCCCTTTGAGGTAGGCTAGGTCTGTACCACAGTGGTTCCCCCCAGCTCTAAGTGTTAAGCTACAGGTAAATCTGTGGTTAAGAACTTTAGAACTCACAGAAGTTCCCTTTCCTTGTGACCAAGTTTGAGAGTGTAATACAAAATATTTTGAACAAAGCAATCAAGGTAGTCTACTACATAATGTCAATATCAATGACATTTACCTTTTAAAATATAGGTACGGTACACTTCCATTCAGAATCTGCTCCCTACAGCCTTTTAATGCTCGCCTCCCCTAACACGAGAAACTTGAAATTAATTTTGTTTGTCACTAACATCTGTTATGAAGCATGAAAACAAAATTGTTCTGGTTTATGACTCAGAGCTTTTGATTTCTGTCTCCTCAGATCTCAGAGACTAAATGACTGGATTTTTGAGATGCGCAAATTATTGGGGGAAGTGTTGCTGAAACTTCCTTCCCATGACACACTGTTACATGTCCTTAACCTTGCTCAGGAGGAATTCTGATCAAAGTACTTTTAACTGAATGCTCTGATACCTCTCAGCAAAAGCTTTCCCTACAAACCCAGGGTGCGGTTCTAAGATCATAAGTCACATGCTTTCAATATTCCTTATCCTTCCGTATTATGTCACACCGATCTTTACTTCCAATATACCATCTTCATTCCTAACTCTTTATTTACTTGTTCTCTGAGAAATGACGTGATAATTGCATATATTGAAATTGAAATTGCCTGGGTTAACTAGAAGATATGCAGAAGTAAATCTGCTTCTACTGAATTTTTGCATTTGGTGAAATCATGGCTTGGAGAATATGACTGTGGATAATTCTGAACTTTTCCATATTTTGCAGATCAATCTGATTTCCCTTTTTCTCTGGAATAATAAATAAAATGAGGAGGGGTTAGGTGACTTGCTCAAGGTCACAAAAATTATCAGTGGTAGAGTTCACGTCCGTTTTCCAATGTATAGGTGGAGAATTTAGCTTTTGGTTTTTCTAAGTCATTGTGAGCCATTTATGTTTACTCCTGTAATTTTATACACCTGTGATTGCCCTGGTTGATTTGTTTAAAAATACACATCTGATTTTGGAATATTCTAGGTTTACAGAAGAGTTGCAAAGGTAGTACAGAGATTTCCTTCATCTGAGATTCTCCTATCCTTACAAAACTAGAAAACATTTGTCATAATGAGAAATTAGTGTACAATACAATTAACTAAACTATAAACTTTATTTTCATTTTACCTTGGCATTTTTAAACTTCTAAAATCACAAAGCATCTTAAATTAGAGAAAAGTACAGACTCTAACCCCAGGACCACAATACTTGATCACTGGCAGCAAGAGACTCAATCAGTTAAACACTGGTTTGTGGATTGTTTTCATATTCCTCTATTTCTAGCTGAAGTGATACTAAGTGACTTTCTTATGGGACCCACACTCCTTCTATCTCACTCACTCAGGAAGAGCCTTGAGCTGGTGTGGGTGGGCAGGGGGCTAACTCCTCAGGGCAGTAACTTTGGACTCATCCCAATCACAAATCACTAGGTTCTTGCCTCATTTCGGACTCTGAAGGGTTCTTTGGTTGTTTTATGGCCAACTTAACTGCAGGCAAGCAAATTTCTAGACAGAGACTTCACAATGGCACATGACAACATCACGTACTCTTCTTCCTTTTTTGTAACATACACAGTTTATCTTCAGGATAGGGCACACAGATCTACACATGGCTTTCTGGAGAATAACAGACCACGGTTGTTAACGTTCATTTCCCACGGCAAAGAAATGTTTGCTTATATCAGATGACTGAATAGAGGTCTACAAGACAGTAAAGCAGAGGGACTTCTCTAGCAGTCCAGTGGTTAAGACTCTGTGCTTCCACTGCAGGGGCACAGGTTCAATCCCTGGTCAGGGAACTAAGATCCCACATGATGTGTGGTGAGGCCAAAAGAAAAAAAAAAAGATTGTAAAGCAGACTATGACTCTGGTTTCCTATGGTGAGACCACAACCCCAGAGATGGAAGAGGAGAGAAAAGAGACAAAAAAGAAACGGGAAGAAAGGAGGAAAACAGGCTTCACCATTTAAATATTGTCTGGCCTAAATGACAAAGGCCCATGGAGACAGGGGAGTAGCATGTGTGCTCAGCCGCATCCGACTCTTTGAGACCCTATGGATCGTAGCCAGCTTCTCTATCCTTGGGATTCCCTGGTGGTTCATATGGTAAACAGTTTGCCTGCAGTGCAGGAGACCTGGGTTCGATCTCTGGGTTGGGAAGATCCCCTGGAGAAGGAAATGGCAACCCACTCCACTATTCTTGCCTGGAAAATCCCATGGATGGATGAACCTAGCAGGCTACAGTCCATGGCATCACAAAGAGTCAGACACAACTGAGAGACTTCACTTTCTCTATCCATGGGATTTTTCCAGGCAAGAATACTGGAGTGGATTGCCATTCCCTCCTCCAGGGGATCCTTCCCACCCAGGGATCAAACCTGTGTCTCCTGCACTGCAGACAGATTCTTTACTGCTGAGCCATTTGGGAAGCAGGGGAGCTGCAGCACAGTGATAAACCAATCAGTCACAGTCAGCCTGAAGGAGAATGGCAGTGATGCTCCCTGGCTGGGCTGCTTGATGGAGCTTGGGGGCTGCACACGCCTCCACGAAATTTACCCCTTCTGAAGACTTGGTCCCTGAGGCCCAATTCTCCCCTCTTCATTAAACTTCAATCCTTGGTGAGAGATCTTGGATGTTTAGAGAAAACCACTGGGCCTTGCTTTTTATGCTCTTGTCTGATTGAATTCTGATTGCATTCTGTGGAGGGAGACCCACTGACATTTCCTGGTGCCCAAGGGGGTTGGCAACCATTTCAACATTTCTTAGGATGTTTCAGGGGCTTTGTTATCTGATTAATAAAGCAAAATCAGCATTCTCTCTGGTGCCGTTTGTTTGGACTATTATTCTGATATAGAAAATTGAGATAAAAGCAAATTAACACATGTAGGTAGCTACACTCAGCTGCCTTCCCACCTCCTAATCACTTCATTCTGTCCTTTCATGAACAAGCCAAGGACATAACACTCCAACTCCTGAGTGGATAATCTATTTCTAATTTTCTCAGTCTTTTTAGAGTTGTGCATGTGGGGATTTGGTGACTTCTTACATCTGCAATCTAATGGTTTCTCTCACAAGTGCTTCATAACTATCCAGGCTATAAATATTGCATCTAGGCAACTTTCCCTTCCTTTGGACTATTAGAAAGACAAAATGGCTTTGTTGTCCAGCAGTGTTGAGTACAGCATCACAGAGCCAACTCTGATGGTGGCAGGATGCATGCATGGGTTTTGCAGTCTGAAACACCACAGGGCATATAGTGAGAAGAGATGGAAGAGGCAAGTTTAAATTAAATGTATCTCTCCCTTCTGCTGTATCCCTGTGGCACTGACACTTGTCTTACATAATGCTGGAAGAGCTATCTGGACTTGAGAAAACCCATCCTATGATTTGATTTATCTGCATGATGCCAACAAACCAAGCTTCTCACAGACTAAAGACCTTTTAGAGACTGAGACTCAGGCAGTGTGTATTGGCACCAGGATAGCAAGCAGACAAATGATACACACAAGAGATCTGGGCAACAGACTCGTGTACATATGGGGACTTAATACGTGACAGATGTCACCTTACAAATCAGGGTAGACAGACAGACTGCCCAATCAATAGTGTTGAGATCACTGTTAGCTCAGATAGAAACAACAAATTTCTACTTCATGCTGCTCATAAAAAATATATCCCCGTTGCAGTCAAGACTTCCTTCCTGGGGAGAGAAATTTAAAATGAAATAGAGGAGAAAGTCCCTATGACCTTGAGGTTGAGAGGGAACTCTTTTAAGGCACAGGCATCAATAATTAAAGTTTGATAAATTTGACTACATTAAAATATCTATGCCCCAAAAGATGGGAAAAGACAAGTCACAGATTTGGAAGAGATGTTTGTAACATTATTACAGATACAAATTCAAACAGAGGAAGATAAACAACCCTGAAGAAAAATGAGAAATGATAGGAACAGGTTGTTCACAGAATACAAAATCCAAATGGCTCCAAACCATATAGTTATTTCCAGCTTCCCTACTCATCAGGGAAATGCAAATTTAAACAAGAACAAAGCAATACCTTGCTACAACATCAGAATGGCAAAAAATAAGAAGTTGAATTACCTTGGGATTTGGGAAAGATGAGGTTCAATGGGGATTTTCTTACACAGGTTGCTGTGTTTCACTTTGTAAAGCAAATTAGCTTTATTGAGTCAGGTGGAAAGCTCATATGCCTCTAGGATCAGCATTTCTACTTCTAGGTAGATGCCTTGGAGAAACTCGTATGGGGGTAAACAAGGAGACATGTTCAGAACGTTCAATGCATCATCGTTCAGTAAAAGCTAAAAACAAGAAACAAAAATCCATCAAACATAGAGTAAAAAAGAAAACAATTAGAGCATGTTTATAAAATGGAATATTATATGGCAATTAAAATGGAACTATATCATCACAGACAAGCAGCAAAATAATAGTATATCTCTACAGGTTTACTTATGATATTGCTGTAGGTACAGTTGTAAGCACTTTGCATGTGAATATTAACCCAATTCATTCTCTTGCCAATCCTGTGATGGGGGTACTATGATCATCCTCATTTTATAGACAAACAATGAAGATAGAGAAGTTTAAGCTGTTATCCAAGGTCTCACAAATCTGTCAATGCCAGAGTTGGGCTGTGACCCAGCCAGTCTAATTCTAGAACTGGTGATTTTAGCCCTAACCTGCCTCAAAAGATAAACAGAATGCTGAGCAATGAAAATATAATGCTGAAAAGAGATTCATTTTGGAAGATGATACATACAGTATGATTCTTTACTATTTAGGCTTAGCTTCAATGGCTTTTAATCACGGGAAGAAAACATGCGTTAACTACAATATTTAGTTACGACACAAGACACATCTTGAGGCAGGTAGTGCAAGGCTGGCTGATGCAGAGGCTCTAAGGTCATGAGGGACTCAGGCCTTTCTGCTCCACCTTGCTTACCACTGGCGTCCAACCTCCAGGGGTGTCATGAACTGAGAGCCTCTGGAGCTTCATCCACCTCAGTCATATTCCAGGTAGGAGGGAGGAAAAGGGGAAGAAGAGCAAGGATACACCTGGCAAGTGAGTCCCTAAAAAGGATCATCCCAGAAGCCCTGGCCAATGACCTTCACCTTCGTTTTACCGGCTACCTCTCTAGCAGAAGTGAAGGTGGGAAATGAAGGCCATGATGGATGCACTGTTGCCCGGAGCACACTACATGTTCTGCAAAGAAGAAAATATTGAAGTAGACCAGCTAATAAACAAATACTGAGCAGGCAACAAAGTTTCTATCGTAAATTCCATTTAGATAAGGTTTAAAAGAATATGATATACTATTTATGGATTTACACATACTTATTATGATATAAAAACATGCATGGGAATAATATCAAATTTAGAGCAATAATTAGGTTTGGAGAAGGAGGGGGCTACACAATAAACTTCAACTGTATCTCAACTTTAAAAAAAAATCTGAAGCAAAAATGATTTAAATTGTGATCATTTGGGTGGAGGGTAAGGCCTCGTGTGTCTTTGGGACGTGTTATGTGTGTTTTCAATGCTCTCCTTCCTTGATGTGATTTTTTCGCTCCTTCTCATTTTCCTCTTGTTTTGTAGGGAAGGGCCCCCCAGAGCCACCTCCCCTGTTGAAAGCTCAAGCCCTCACTGAACTTAAGGCAGTTTGTTTCAAATTGCAACATTTTTGGAGTGTGCCTGCTTGGATGGGAATAAATTGGTTGAGAGCTTATCAAATGTCAACCGCTAAGCTATGGCCTAGGCAAGCATTAACTTATTTAATCCTCAAAAGAGCCCTGGGAGCTAAGAATAATTATTATTTCCATGTGACAGAAGAGGAAAATAGGGCTCTGAGAGGTTGAAAATCTTTCTGAAGATCCCACCGTCCAGATGGGAAGCCATACGAGTCTGGCCTTTGGACCTGGGCTCATAACCAGCTCTTCTCTCGTCCACTTGCTTCTGACGTCCCTGCCCCATCTCCTGCTAGAACTTCTAAGAAGGGCTCTTTGGGATGTATCCAAACAAGATGCCAAGGATAAGGTGGGATGCTGGGACAGGCATGGAAAAACAGGCTGTTATCCTATGCTTGGTGGGGTCTCAGTTTGGAAGGGCCACAGAGGGCCAGACTGAGGCAAAGAAGAAAGCAATTTTCTCAGAGTAGGGCCTTGGTCTGGAAGCTAAAGAAATAAGAAGGGTTTCTTAAGGAGCTTTTATTAGTAGCAGTGTTATCCCTGCAGGGTAGGATGTGCCAGGCACTCAGGGTGGAACTCTGGCCAGGAAGAGTGTATGGGCACTAACTTCCCTCCTGTCAGTTCTCCCTGAGCTTTAAACAGGCCCAGCACCAGCCACCTGTGTACCCATTGCCTGCTCCCTCTGCTGCCCCTCTGAGGGCACCCTGAGGACAGAGACTGTCTGGTGCAAGATCTGACATGGTGCTGACACACGGTGGGAACAAAAATGTTTGCTAAACAAACAAATGAACACACAAACAAGTAAACTCAAGAGGACTGAGTTTCACTGGTGTCCTCTGAATCGGGACTGAGCGCTCAGCACAATAAACACAAATTTAGCTTAAGTTCCTTGAGGGCAATGCATTATTCATGTTTGTACACCTTGCCCCAGCACTGTGCCCACAGCAGTTCTTGCTGAAGAGCTGAGCAGAACTGAGATGAACTATCAAATAAATACAGGGATTTATAACAATGGGCTGGAGTTGTATGGGGGTATTCCAGAGATCCGCAGATTAAAGAGCCTGGAGGTTGTGAAACCGTGTATGAGCCCGTGTGCTAGTCCATTGAAGTAAAATGCAGATTCAAGAGTTAATAGTTGGGAAACATGAAGATGTAAAGACAAAGAACAGCTGCTGGACTGGGCAACTGGTAACAATTTAGACTATAAATCTGCCATATAGCAGAACTGCCAAACTCACTGTTCCCTGAAAGATACAGATAAAGGCCTGACACAAACACTCCTAAGTTGTTTTTATGGGAAGCAGATCTCCCTCCAGATAAAAACTGCTGACCACAAGTACACAGACTCTAGATTGGTTGAAACAAGAAGGTTGGTGATACTTGGAACTTTAACCTGATGCCAACCAGTCTGAGAACTGTTCATGAGCTAATCATACCCTGCTCCCTGAACACTGTAAACTCCTCACTACCCACTCCAGGGTGGGTCACACCCTAAGGTGTATTAGTCCACCGTGGCCACCTTCGCCTGGCAAAGCAATAAAAGCTACTCTTTTCTATTTCACCCAAAACTCTGTCTTTATGTTTCTATTTGGCACCAGTGAACAGAGACTGAGAACTGGCAACAGTTGCTTAAAAATGATCCCATACCTCAAATAAAAACTTCATTAATCTCATCATCAAAAACAAAATAACTATGGACACCATTTGTTTGGTCTGACTTATGTACCAGGTGTTGTTAAGTAGATTATCTCTAAAACTTACTATCATGTTGCAAGGGAAGTATTATTCTTGCCATTTCACAATGAAGAGACCCAGTCCCAGAAGGTTAAGTGACCTGTTGAAGATCAAATATATCACAAGGAGCCCAATTAGGTTTTAAAGGCGGGTCTCTTGGGCTTCAAAATCTGTGCTTCTGCTAGTGTGGTGGCCAGACTGTCCCCTTTCACAGACTGAATTGCAGCTTCAAAGAATGGCAGAAAAGAAGTTACATTTCTCCTTGAGGAAAGATCCTGGTATGTTCCCTGTAACTACTCCTGAAGCACTGTGACTACTCCTGAGGCACTGTGATCTTACAGCTACTCTGAATATACTTAAGGTGCAGCTTCTAACCTAATTGTTTTCTGCTGGCAACTCTAGTTGACTTAATGTGAGCCCTTATTTCCCATGAGAGGGATGCGTGAACTGGTATTACCCTATGCAAACTTGGTATACCCTAAAATACCAACAACACTAGTCATAAAAATAAATGAGGGACAAAGCAACCTCCAGTTCAGTTCAGTTGCTCAGTCATGTCCGACTCTTTGTGACCCCGTGGACTGCAACACACCAGGATTCCCTGTCTATCATCAACTCCTGGAGCTTACTCAAACTCATGTCCATCGCGTCGGTGATACCATCCAACCATCTCATCCTCTGTCGTCCCCTTCTCCTCCCACCTTCAATCTTTCCCAGCATCAGCATCTTTTCCAATGAGTCGGTTCTTTGCATCCTTCAAATATGTGTTTTGCAAACATTTATTAAGAAGCAAAAATCAAATAGGGAATATAAAGACTACATTGTATTTTCTTTCTGTTATTGAACAGAATTTACAAAAATCTGAGAGCAATGAAGTCTGAAATCAAAGTGCTGGCTTCTTTTTCTGGCAAATACTCCTCTAACAAGCTTCTTAAGCACCCTCTTTTTGCTCCAGGGTCCTCTGAACTGAATTCAAATTAAAGTCAACTCTTAAACTTTTCCTATGAGTCAATATGCCTGAAAACCTCTGCAATCAGGCTGTGACCAGGCAATCTTGATCCATGTTTTACAACATAAAATCCTCTGCAATGACTATCTTCTTAAGAGGTTCAGCTCTTTTACGCATTTTTATTTCCCCCTGAGTTTCAGTCGGTAAAGAATCTGCCTGCAATGCAGCAGACCTGGGTTCGATTCCTGGGTCGGGAAGATCCCCTGGAGAAGGAAATGGCGACCCACTCCAGCATTCTTGCCTGGAAAATCCCATGGACAGAGAAGCCTGGCAATCTACAGTCTATGGGGTTGCAAGAGTTGGACATGACTTAGCGACTAAACCACCACTGAGTTTATGGCCTTCTTGAACATCTCAAACTATCCTTAAACTCCATTTGGAAACTGGCATTTCATCACATCTGCTGCCAGCTTTTCAGAAAGATGTTGTCTTGGTAAAAAAGTGTAGCTTTGGTGGAGCAGTGAATGATTTGCATGTCCGCACATAAAGCTATGTGATCAAAAATTATTCCACCTCATGACTTAGCCCATTATGTCTTCTTTTTTAATATTCTTTTCCATTATGATTTGTTACAGGATATTGAACATAGTTCCTTATGCTACACAGTAGGACCTCATTGTTTACCTGTTTTATTTATACAGTTCATATCTGCTAATCCCAAACTCCTAATATACCTCTCCTCCAATCTCCTTTCTTCTTTGATAATTGTGTTTGTTTTCTATGTCTGTGAGTCTGTTTCTCTTCCATAAATAAGTTCATTTATGTTATATTTTTAGATTCCACATGTAAGTGATATCATATAGCATATGTATTTCTCTGTCTTTACTTAGTATGATAATCTCTAGGTCATTCCATGTTGCTGCAAATGATACTATTTCATTCTTTTTATGGATGAGTAATATTTCATTATATATATACTATAAAGAAGATATATATCTTCTTTATTCATCTGTCAATGGACACTTAGGTTGCTTCCATGTGTTGTTCTTGCAAATAGTGCTGCTGTGAATACTGGAGTGCATGTATATTTTTGAATAAGAGTTTTCTCTGGATATATGCCCAGGAATGGGACTGCTGGATCACATGGTAAGTCTATTTTTAGTTTTTCAAGGAACCTCCATACTGTTTTCTATAGTGACTGTACCAACTTACATTCTGACCAACAGTATAAGAAGGTTCCCTTCTCTCAGGGAGAGAGGAGAAAAAAAAACTTTCTTTATAATTTATTTGTAGAGTTTAATGATGGCCATTCTTACCAATGTGAGGCAATACTTCATTGTAGTTTTGATTTGCATTTCTCTAATAGTGATGTGAGCATTTTTTCAGGTACCTACTGATTATGTCTTCTTTGGAGAAATGCTATTTAGGTTTTCTGCTCATTTTTTTGATTTTCTTTTTGTTGTTGTTATTGAGTTGTATGAGCTATTTGTATATTTTGGAAATTAAGCCCTTGTCAGTTGCATCACTTGCAAATATTTTCTCCTAGTCTGTAGGTTGTCTTTCCTTTTGCTCATAGTTTTCTTTGCTGTGCAAAAGCTTATAATTTTGATTAGGTACCATTTTTTTACTTTGTTTTTATTTCTATTGACTTGGGAGGCTGACTTAAGAAAACATAGATATGATTTATGTCAGAGGGTTTTGGCTATGTTCTCTTCTAGGAATTTTATGGTGTCATGTCTTATATTTAAGTTTTTGAGCCCTTTCGAGTTTACTTTTTTGTGTGGTGTAAGAGTATGTTTTAACTTCATTGAGTAACACGTGGCTGTCCAGCTTTCCCAACACCGTTTGCTGAAGAGACCATCTTTTTCTGACTGTATATTCTTGCCTCCTTTGTCAAAGATTGATTGTAGGTGTGTGGGTTCTTTGCTTTTTCTAATTATTGTTGGTGTCAATTCACTCAGCAGATAACTGGCCTGAATGACTACATTTGTTGTAGTAAGTAGGCCAACTCTAACACACAAGTTGTGGGTGCTGAGGAGTAAGAGTGTTTGTGTGTGTGACGTGATAAGAACCGTATAAATGTGAGAAGCTTCCAGAAGGTGAGGCAGAGCATACACAGTCCTCTCGTTGAATCACGGGGTAGGAATGCATCAGAACACCTAGGGATTCATGAACAATGGTGCTCATTCTTTATGGAATGTGTAGGAGTGGAAAATGCTCCCCTTCTTCCTTTCTAGGTTGTTTGGCTGGTCTAATAATTACACTGACATATGACAGATTAACAGGAGAAAAACAAATTTTATACTTAGGAAAGGCCCGTAAAAATGAGACTCGCTGCAGTCAGATAATTGAGGCTTATATACCATCCTGAGCTAAGGAGAAGGGGGCAGGGATTTGGGTTTTCAGAAGGGAGGAAGACAATTTACAGGAAGATGAGAACAGCAAATATTTGGTAAACAAATATTTGCCCCACCATACAAATGAGTCTTTCTGATATAAAAAAGTTATCTCTGGTAATATGAATAGTTCTCTTTCGGGTTGTTGCTGTTTAGTCACTAAGTCATGATGGACTCTTTGTGACCCCATGGACTGTAGCCTCCCAGGCTCCTCTGTCCATGGGATTTCCCAGGCAAGCATACTGGAGTGGATTGCCATGTCCTCCTCCAGGGGATCTTCCCGACCCAGGGACTGAGCCCATGTCTCCTGCTTGGCAGGCAGATTCTTTACCATTGAGCCACCAGGTAAGCCCTCTCTGCTGGGTACAAGCCTCCTATTGAAATTCCTTCAGGCAGTTAAGGGGGGAGTAAAAAGCTCTTCCTAAATTTGTCAGTTCCAGTTGTCTGCAACTCAAAACAATCCTCACGCACATTCTGGAGGTGGCGTATTCTGCTCCCCATCAAAGGTTAACACTTCTGAGTAAGGAGCCTTCATAGGTAATTATGTTGATATTGACCTGATTTGTAATATTGATTGAATATTGAAATGAGGTTTCAAGATATAAAATGGATTCTGCTAGACCTTCAACACTGTCATCCCTGGGCTAAACCTCACACTTTTGCCTGATCTTGGCCCAAGTCTATTGCCATGAGTATCATGGCATGAAGGAAGGAGCATGGAATGGAGAGTTCTGCACAGGCTGCTGCAGGGCAACTCAAGATTCCCAATGAAGCTGCTGGAGATTAAACTTTCAAACTCTGTCCATTTAGACTATTCATTAGTATCTTCAGAGTCACAGATGAGAGGTAAATATGACAGCCAGACAGAAGAGGCTAAGAAGCTCAAGTTGTGTGTTGGTCAGTTATAATGGGCCATGTTCATGCTGATGGATGGGGTCACAGGCCAGTGTTGCAGATAAAACACACAGAAAATCTAAGAGACCAGATAGATGGCTGCAGATGTTCCTGATGACTTGACCTCTGGTTCTAATTCCTGTGAGGGTAGCTGCTTTCTTGCCTTTGGAGTCTATGAGATGCTCTGATTTCTTTCAATGTAACTTCCTTAATAAATCAAAACCAAAAAACAACTCCACATCCATGCTTTCTCCTTGCCCTACCATGACACTGTGTAGATAGTTAGAGCCAGACTACCTAAATTAAAACCCCAGCTCTGCCATCCCTATCTGTGAGTCCTACTCAGCCTTCCAGTATTTCAGTAACCTTATTTCCATGGGGATAGTATTAATAACAACATCTCCTTCCTAGGGTTGTGGGGATTACATAAGAAACAATTCCTAAAACATTAGAGCAATCCATGTTATGTGGCAGCGTGGATGGGAGGGGAGTTTGGGGAAGAATGGATTCATGTATATGCATGGCTGAGTCTCTTTGCTGTCCACTTGAAACTATCACAACATTGTTAATTGGCTCTACTCCTATATAAAATAAAAAGTTAAACAATTATTAGAGCAATGACTGCCCCATAGCAAGAGTTTCCTTTCAAAGTGGTTAACTTATATATATATATATATATTTTATATATAAATGTATACATATTTCGTACAATTCATGGATACTTATAAGTCAATTGACCTGATAAAAAAAAATTCCCTGATTTGCATTAAAATTTATATTTATATTCTGAATGGGTTATTATTTACTTGAAGATAATATTCCATGGAATATCATCTATACAAAGACAAAATTTCTTGGACCAACAAAGTAAAGACCAAATAATAGAATCTAGCTTACTTCTTCTCCTGCCAGGTAAAATCAGAGGAAATAATTTTGAGCCTTCACTAATTTACTCCTTCATTCATTCATCCACTCATTCATCACCCCAGTTGTTCTATCTTATCCTTCCCATTGGATTGTCTTAGCACCATGTCAGCTCATCACTGGTACCCTCCCTGAACGTGATTGCTACTTCAGCTGCTCCCAAGGACATGAAATATTCATTCCAGACCAAATAGCCTTTCTGTGGGCAGTGAGCATGTCAAAACACAGAGAAAAAGACTCAGGGATTAAAAAAAATAAGACTCGAAGAACACGACTTGCCATACCAAATGGAGCAAATCTTATTTACAAATGACCTCTAACCTCTGAAAGCAACTCAAATAAAGAAACATCTATCATCTTTGGGAACAGCCAAAACTCTTCACCCGGACAGGGGGCCTCCAAAGAGCAGATTCCATTTCAATCTAATTGGCTCCTTGCCCTTTTCCTGCCTTCCTCCAGCCACGCACAGAGAGCTGAACCGTCTTGGGACAGGCAGCCAACCCAGAGATGTGTGACTTCTTGACAGCGGAACCAGGACACGGAGGCAGGGCAGCGGCTCTGCTAATTAAAGACAGGATGCACTGATTTCAGCTTCAGAAGGAGGAGCACAGATTGTGGTGTCTGGAATCTCAGAGCTCCTGCTGATGGCGGCACTTAGAACTTTTTCCTCCAGCAAGGCATAGTACAGAGAGCATTTTCTGAGTGAACTATTTAACCTTGCATGATCCACCTTTTATTTTTCTTTTATATTAAAATAAATTTTTTTTGATGTGGACCATTTTTAAAGTCTTTATTGAATTCATTACAATACTGCTTCTGTCTTACTTTTTGGTGTTTTGGCTGTGAGGTATGTTCTATCTTAGCTCCTTAACCAGGCGTCAAACACGCACTGCTTGCATTGAAAAGCAAAGTCTTAACCACTAGAGCCTCAGGAAAGACCCTGATCCATCTTTTAGAAAGGCCCTCCTTAATGCCATTTTCTAAAGTCGTAAATGGATCAGTATAAACACAAGAAACATGTCAAGAAGAGATATATCATGGGAAATGCAGGTTGTCTGAGTGTTTAATTCTTTCACACTTTTGCTCATAAGTATTTATCAAACATATATTAAAGTTGAAACACTTGTAGAAGCTGATGATACAGCATGAACTTGGCAGGTGAGATCTTTGCCTTCATGAAGCTTTCATTCTGGTGAAGGGATGGATGACAAAGAAAAATAAACAAGATCGTAGCAGACTGTGCTTAGTTCTCTGAAGGAAGCAAGCAGGGAAAGGAGGATAATCTTGAGATTAGTAGCTAACACTTGAGTTTTACATACCAGGAAAGATTCTAAGCCATGTGCTTGTAACAACACAGTTACAGTTAATTTACCCTTTCGGCAGATGAGAAAACAAATCATAATTTGTTCCCAAATTACAACTCTATCCCTCCAATTGTTGGCCAAATGCTTCTGTCATCCTTATTTCTCTTGTTTTTTTCTGTCTCTATTATACCCTATTATCTAATTATATACAATCAGTTGGGCTTCCTAGGTGGCCATAGTGGTAAAGAATATGCCTGCCAATGCAAGACACACGAGATGAGGTTCAATCCCTGGGCTGGGAAGATCCTCTGGAGAAGGAGATGACAACCCATTCCAGTATTCTTTCCTGGGAAATGCTATGGACAGAGGAGCCTAGCGGGCTACACTCCATGGTGTTGCAAAGAGTTGGACACAACTGAGCATGCACGCACATACAGTCAATCAGGAAACCTCTACCTCAATATACAATTGACCTTTGAACAAAGCAGGGGTTAGGGGTACTATCCCTTCCTGCAGTCAAATAACTGGCTGCTGGGGTATGTGATTCCTATGTATTTGTGGCTCTATATTGGTAGATTCAACCAACTGTGGATGGTGTAGTACTGTAGTATTTATTATTGAAAAAATCCATGTATACGTGGATCTGCACTGTTCAAACCTGTGTCACTCAAGGGTCAACTGTATTTACAGAATCTGACCACTTCTCTCCATCTCCTCTGATATACCCTGGCCTGAGCCACCATCACCTCTCAACTGGCTTATTGCAATAAGCTCCTAACCTGTTACACTTCTATTCTGGCTCCTTGGAGTCTGTTCTAAAAACAGTAGCTATAGTCATTCTGAAAAATAGAAATCAAATTATTTCACAACTCCACTCAAAACTCTTCAGTGGTTTTCCATATGGCCAGAGTAAAAAAGAGATTGAGGGCAGTAAGAGAAGAGGGCAACAGAGGATGAGAAGGTTGGATGGTATCACCTACCCAACGGACATGAGTTTGAGCAAGCTCTAGGAGACAGTAAAGCCTGGCATACTGCATTCCATGGAGTTACAAAGAGTCAGACATACTGAGCAACTGAACAACAAAGAGTCAAAAGGGTAACTAATAGTGATCTGCCATCACTACTGAACACCCTGTGTATTCTGGCCTCTCCTCTCCCCTCTGATCACCTTTCTCAGCCCCCTCCCTCTCATGGCTCACTCTGCTCTAGCTATGCTGGCTTCCTACTTGTTCTTAGGCATTCCTGCCACAGGACATCTCAAAGACCAAGACTCTATCTTGACAGCCCCAGTGGGCTCCCTTGATCACCTCCCGTGGTTTTTACTCAAATGTCATCTTTCCACTGGGACTTCCCTGACCAATCTAACCACAAGCCCTCTACGCCCCAAATCTACAATTTTTCCTTACATTTTTCCTCCAAACCATTTACCATCAATTGGCAGAACATGTTTTTACTAATTTTTATTCACTTATTGCTTGTTCCCCGCTACCAAAATATAAACTACATGAAGGCAGGAATTTTTGTCTGTTCTGTCCATTTCATTTTTTTAGATTGCCTAGAAGAGTTCTTTGTATGTAAGAGGCATTTAGTAAATATTGAGTTAATGAATGAAGGAAGAGGACCTATTCCTCTGACTTGATCATTTAAAAGAAATCAAGATTGAAAAGGATGGTGATGCTTGATCTAGAAGAGGAAGAGGAGGAATGATTACAGACAAGATGAGGAAGGAAGAAATATTTACAGGGGAAGCTGACTTTGACACAAAACAAGAGAGGTCGGGCATAAACATAGCCTGAAGGTACAGAAAGCAAAATGTTTGGTTTCATGCTCTGCAGTTCAGTCTTCATGGATTACCCTCATCAGTCTTCCTCTTTGCTCACTAAAAATGCCTGAGAACTCAGGGAGGTGACTTTTTCTCTCTAGACATGGCAGGAAAAATAAGGTCAATGCAGCAGCATTTGTCGGATGCAGCTCTAATCTCTGGGGCTATGTCACAGGCTGATCACGGGATTCTCAGGGAGCAAACATGCAGGCAGCTTATCACTGACCATTCCCAATACCACGTTCATGGGAGAGGTGCAGGGAGAGAAACTGGCAAGGTTTGTGACTCAGATCTTCAGCAGTCTGAAAACAGAGGCCCTAAACCAGGACTTTCTTCCTCATGATGGTAGCCCTGTAGGAGAAGGTATCTGGGGGAGGGCGTACGTGGAAGTGCGATCTCAGTCACAGAGTAGAATGGCTAGGGGAGGGTTTGGCTTTTCCGAAACCACAGAACAATTCCAGGCAGCATCAGGAGAGCTATTGAGAGTCACACATGCCTAACTCAGATGATGCAAGTTCTGGTCTTGCTAAGACCTTGCTCCATAACTCGCTTAGTATCCGTCTTGGGTGCTTTAACATCTCTGTCTATGGGGTGGGTGGACGGTGCTAACAATAGTGAGGATGGCAGGGCTGTTCTTAGGGTAGTTTCCTGGCACGTGAACTCAGTAGAGATGCCCAGGCAGGACTGTTGTGTAACCAGAGGTGAAACAGGCCCAGACATCTGTAGCAGCCTCGATATTTTTAGAAAACACATTTTTATCTTCAGTTTACACCAGATCTGGAATGGAGCTAAGTCATTACAATGTGTTAGGTCCTATTATTCCAGCCCAGGACAGCTAGCTTTGATCAGCAGATACCAGCAGGGTATACCAAAGCTCCTGCGGGAACCTGGGTCCCTTGAGGTGGCATTTCCTTAGTCACAGCAAGCTGAAGTGACATTCTTCTATCCTGAGAGAAGATGGAAGGGTGGAAAAGGAGAGAGCATAAGGCAGCAGAGGGAGAAGGAGAGGGACAGAGGGAAGGAAGGAGGGAGAGAGAGGAAGAGAAAAAAGAGAAAGAGGAGGGGGAGGCTAAAAAAAGAATTGAAGAACAGGAAAAGGCTATTACCTTTGTTGGGTACTTACTATACATCAGAACTATATTAAGTTCCCTAAAAGCATCAACTCTAATCCTTTCAAATACTGTGAGGCACAGGCATTTTTACCTCCATTTTCCAAAAGAGAAAACAGGCTTAGAGATGTGGGTGACTGGTGAGGTCACGCAAGGATAAACGGTCAGTCAGCACAGGCCTGTCTGGCTCCAAGTTCATACATTTCCCAGCATGCTGAAGTGGGGGTAATGACAGTCAGGAAGGGTGTCTATGCTGGGCTCTGCAGAGTGCAGAATTTAACCTTGCCCCAAAGAGGTCAGCTATTTGGCCTCAGCTTCTGGGAAATAATCTCGAAGGTCTCAGAATGTCATGTGTGAGTGTTTCTTTTTGCCTGGGGATGTTGGCTCATGTCAGAGAGACTAACAACATGATCTAGGGTGGATGCTTTGGGTCATGTAGTGTCAGCTTGGTGTTCAGAGGGGCCTAGCTCAGTCACGTGGGCAGACAGCTGTATCCACAGGACGGAGCCCCAGTAAAAATCTCCGGACACACAAGGCTTGGGGGAGCCTCTCTTGTCGGCAATACTCTGTGCATGTTGTCACACGTGGATACTGGGAAAGTAACACTGTCCACAGTTCCATGGGAAGAGGACAATGGGAACTCTGCATTTGGAACTTCCCTGGAATCTGCCCCATGATTCCTTGGCTGATTTTCTTCCATATCCTTTCCCTGTTGTAAACTATAACCTTAAATATAACAGCTTTCAGTGAATTCTGAGTCCTGCCAGTGAATGATCAACCCTGAAGGTGGTCTTGAGAACCTCCAAACTTGCAGTTGGTATGAGAGGAGCAGGTGGGCTGATGGACTGTGCTCCCTTTAACTTTGTGGGTTCCCTCACTCCTTGCATTGGCAATATTCTTTTGGATTATGTTCCTCTCTTTTCTCAGCAACAAATCCTGGAATGAGCCACTATCACACTGGGTTGGGCTAGCAAGGGACTGGGGACATGAAGTCAGTCGTCAAGTCCAAGAAAGTGAAAGCCAAGCAAAACCTGGAAATGGCAGGTAGGAGTTGAGGAAAGGCTGGTCTGGATGTGGCGGTCATAGACACTACCCAACATCCCCCCTCCCTACCTCCTGCCACACACACACTATCATCCTAACTTCAGCTCTACTTCTTGTTTAATGCCTCTGGGGGCTAGAGGTTAAATCTCTCTGAGCCTCAATCTTTTCAACTGTAATATGGAGATACTGTTATTCTTAGGTCCCTTAGTTCAGTTCAGTTCAGTCGCTCAGTCGTGTCTGACTCTTTGCGACCCCATGAATTGCAGCACGCCAGGCCTCCCTGTCCATCACCAACTCTCGGAGTTTACCCAAACCCATGTCCATCGATTTAGTGATGCCATCCAACCATCTCATCCTGTCATCCCCTTCTCCTCCTGCCCCCAATCCTACCCAGCATTAGGGTCTTTTCCAATGAGTCAACTCTTCGCATGAGGTGGCCAAAGTATTGGAGTTTCAGCTTCAACATCAGTCCTTCCAATGAACACCCAGGACTGATCTCCTTTAGGATGGACTGGTTGGATCTCCTTGAAGTCCGAGGGACTCTCAAGAGTCTTCTCCAACACCACAGTTCAAAAGCATCAATTCTTCGGCGCTCAGCTTTCTTCACTGTTCAACTCTCACATCCATACATGACTACTGGAAAAACCATAGCCTTGACTAGATGGACCTTTGTTGGCAAAGTCATGTCTCTGCTTTTAAACATGCTATCTAGGTTGGTCATAACCTTCCTGCCAAGGAGTAAGCGTCTTTTAATTTCATGGCTGCAATCACCATCAGCAGTGATTTTGGAGCCCCAAATAATAAAGTCTGACACTGTTTCCACTGTTTCCCCATCAATTTCCCATGAAGTGATGGGACCAGATGCCATGATCTTAGTTTTCTGAACGTTGAGCTTTAAGCCAACTTTTTCACTCTCCTCTTTCACTTTCATCAAGAGCTCCTCAGTTCCTCCTCACTTTCTGCCATAAGGGTGGTGTCATCTGCATATCTGAGGTTATTGATATTTCTCCCAGCAATCTTGATTGCAGCTTGTGCTTCCTCCAGCCCAGCGTTTCTCATGATGTACTCTGCATATAAGTTAAATAAGCAGGGTGACAATATACAGCCTTGATGTGCTCCTTTTTCTATTTGGAACCAGTCTGTTGTTCCATGTCCAGTTCTAACTGTTGCTTCCTGACCTGCATGCAGGTTTCTCAAGGGACAGATCAGATGGTCTGGTATTTCCATCTCTTTCAGAATTGTCCACAGTTTATTGTGATCCACACAGTCAAAGGCTTTGGCATAGTCAATAAAGCAGAAATAGATGTTTTTCTGGAACTGTCTTGCTTTTTCGATGATCAAGCGGATGTTGGCAATTTGATCTCTGGTTCCTCTGCCTTTTCTAAAACCAGTCTGAACATCTGGAAGTTCACGGTTCGCGTATTGCTGAAGCCTGGCTTGGAGAATTTTGAGCATTACTTTACTAGCGTGTGAGATGAGGGCAATTGTGCGGTAGTTTGAGCATTCTTCTTTGCAGCCAAAGATAGGTCCCTTAAGGCTTATGATTTTCTGAGATTCTATTGTCTGACAGCATGGAAAAAGTAACAACTCTATGCAGGCTTAGAAGAGGACTTTATTTTTTCATTTCTGGTTATTCTTGCAAATTCAGTTGCTTAGAATACAGGGCTAATAGTTATCATGATCACAGATCGAGGTCCACAGAGGGCAGAATGGAGTGCCATTTTTCTGCCTCTCTGCCTTCTTTCCTTCCCTCCCTCCCTTCTAACAATTCTAGTGTTTCAATTTTATGTCAGTCACTGTGCTAGCCGACAGGGACCACAAAGATGATCATGACACAGTCCTGCCCTAAAGGGAACCTTAATAAGATGCTGTGTTGGGTCACATGAACAACTTCACGGAAAATCTAAGGACTAAATAAGGGCTAAATAGTAGACTGACAAGCAAAATTTGAAAGAGTGAACAAATATCTCAAAAAGTAACAGGACTAGTAGCTTTAATAAAGACCTATTAGGAAGTTTTACTGAAACTAGAAGTAAGAACTTCAATGGAGGGTTTCCCTGGTGGTCCAGTGGCTAAGACTCCATGCTCTCAGTGCAGGAGGCCTGGGTTCGATCCCTAGTCAGGGAGCTAGATTCCACATGCCACAACTAAGAACTGGTGCAGCCAAATAAATGAGAACAATTCCAATGGACAGAGACTGGTTAAACGACCTTTCCAAGAGAAGAAAGTGTCAAGAATGAAGGCACAGAGTTTTTAAGTACAGAGCATGTCTAGGGACAGCTCATAGCCCGTGAGCCTGGGTGATGAAGTATAGCAGGGCAAGCGGCAGGAACAAGCAAGAGAGAGAGAAAGTGCAAGAGATGAGGTTGGAAGGGCAGAGATTGGAGAATGAATGGCCTTGTCTGTCAAGTCAAAGCATTTTTATCTTACTTGGTAGCAAGGAAGAGCCTTCTAAAGAAGGAAGGATAAGCCCATCCTTTGAAACTATATTTATCTTTATTTCTACTGTGCTTTCCTGAATCAGTAGTGATACTGATGATAGTAGTGGTGACAGTAATAATATAAAAAAAAATCACCATGTACACCTGTAGATATTTTACATTTTTCAAAGCACCATAACTTAAAAACAGTTTTTAAGACTTAAGTTAAGCCCTCACACTGTTGGGCCCGATGCAGTGCTTTGCATAACTCATTTCATGCTGCCAAAGCCCAGGATGGGCACACTTATCTTTGTTTTAGAGACACAGAGCATGCAGGTCCGAGAAAGTGAGCTTGCACAGGGCCTCACAGCTGATGGACAGCAGGGCTAGCCTTGACCTCATCTCTCAGACTCAAGTCTGTCCTGACTCCTTCCCTGCCCCACTATCTCACTTCATTCTTACCCTGTGTGGGGAAATAACACACTTCCCATCTTATAGATGAGGAGCCTGAAATGAATAAAGATAAAGTCATAAGCCCAAGGGGCTTCCCAGGTGGCACTGTTGGTAAATAACCTGCCTGCCAATGCAGGAGATGCAAGAGACATGGGTTCAATCCCTGGGTCAGGAAGAGAAGCCTAGCAAGGGACTGGGTACATAAAGTCAGTGGACAGAGAAGCCTAGCACTATACAGCCCATGGGTTTGCAAAGAGTCAGATGCGACTGACCACACATGCACACATAAGCCCAAGACCACACAAGAATGGAAGTTATTTATTTGGCTTCATAATGCACTTTTTCCTCACCTGACCGTAGTTGGAACGACACACGCTACATATAGCATGCATAGCTGTTGCATATGTTTAAGTCTGAATGAGCTGCTGGTAGGAATCAATATTTTTTCATTGTTGAATTGGATGAATGAGTTCTCAATGCAGTTTTCTCCTTTATGTGTGTGGTGCCCATAAAGTGACTCCTCTGAATTTGCCCTGTACTCTCCCTTAGGTCTTCTAGACACTTCCCAGAGTGTTTTCCCAATTATCCTTCCTGTTATGAAAACTATACCCCTCTAACTCCCACCTCAGGTTTCTACTGTGTGAACCACTGTCTAGTCAATTGGTTGGAACAACTGGTCGGACCTGAGTGCATTCTCAAAATCAGCCAGGCCAATCAAATTCTTTCATGACTTGGCAATGACAGGGGGACCCTCGATGGCAGTACACTGGTGGAGGGGGTCCTGGACCTCCACTGCTGAGGCTGCTAGGCTGCCCCAGGCCCTGTCCTCCCTGAGGCCTGCGTGCAGCCATGCTGTGGATTCTGTGTGAGACCTCATGAACTTTCTCATAAAAGCCTTTTGGACATCTTCTCTAGTTCGAAGGAAGCTAACCAAAGAAATGTAGCAAAAAAAAAAAAAAAAACAAAACCCAGTAGATTTTGACTACAGAATCTGCAGAGAAGATGCAGAAGCTACTTTTTCATGTGACAATAGTCTCTTTCGTTATTATTTTCAGTTCGTTTTAAATATAGGTCATAAACTCAGGTCACCTACTGAGATGATCCAACCTTGTTTGCAGTTTGTAGGTCTTAGAAAAACATAGGGAGTAAAAATGCTTCTAATGTAAGTTCAGAGAAGCCATGTGGTCCTGACCCAGTCTTCTGTTATAATGACCATATCTGGGCTGATCCTCTATGGGTGAATTTGGTGTTGCTCAGGGGTTTCTGTCTGTCAAGTGAGCAGGTAGCTGTTGTTGACACCTTTGCAAGTGTTATTTTGGGTACTCTTACCCCAAGTCAGAGTCCTTCATGAGCATGATGCAATGGTTTTCTGAGCCCTGGGCACATAATATCTGGATGTAGAACCTGGTGAAGTGATCAGGAGGTAAGGCACAAGATCAATATGATGATCTTAGCTTAATATAGATAAAATTCTTTTTGCTACTTTTGAACAAACTCATTCATTTTTATTTATGAATAAACACATATTTATCCAGTGCCTGATAATAAAACTTATGATTTATTAAGTGCTAACTATACTCCAGGTACTGTGATAAGATTTTAGTTTGTATTATTCACCCATTCACCCAATAACAATTATTGAATTCTTGTTATATGTCAGGCATTGCTTTAGGTGCTAGGGCTATAGCTGTAAAAACAAAGCAAAACAAAATCCTGTCCCCAGTGTGTGTGTGTGTGTGTGTGTGTGTGTGTGTGTGTGTGTGTGTGTGTGTGTGTGTATGAAACAACTATGCAATAGTTCAGACAGTGATAAGTGCTATGAAGCAAAATAAAATGGGGTAACAGAACTAGGTAATGGGTATAAGGTTGCTATTTTCTGCATTAAGATCAGGAAAGCCTCTAGGACAAGGTGACATTTACACAGAAACTAGAAGTAAATGGGTAAAGCCGTGGGAATACCTAACAGAAGAGAATTCCACGAAGGGAAAATGCCAATGGAATGCCCCCAAACAGAAGCACACTTGTATTTTTGAGAAAAATGAGGCCAGTGTAGCTAGAGTGAAGAATAGAACTAGGAAGTGCAGTTTGGAGGTTACTGAAATAATACTGCCATTTGAGACATTATTGTGGCTTATATCAGTTCGGAGAAGGCAATGGCACCCCACTCCAGTCCTCTTGCCTGGAAAATTCCATGGACAGAGGAGCCTGGAAGGTTGCAGTCCATGGGGTCGCTAAGAGTCGGACACGACTGAGCGACTTCACTTTCACTTTTCCCTTTCATGCATTGGAGAAGGAAATGGCAACCCACTCCACTGTTCTTGCCTGGAGAATCCCAGGGACGGGGGAGTCTGGTGGGCTCCCATCTATGGGGTCGCACAGAGTCGGACACGACTTAAGTGACTTACAGCAGCAGCATATCAGTAAGTTAGTGATGGAGATAGCAGATGATCAGTTCAGTTCAGTTCAGACACACAGTTGTGTCTGACTTTTTGTGACCCCATGGACTACAGCACGCCAGAATTCCCTGTCCATCACTAACTCCTGGAGCTTGCTCAAACTCAAGCTGACAAATGGTCAGATTACAGATATACTCAGAAAAGCCCAAAGGATTTCCTGATGTACTACATTTGGGGTAAGACAGAAAGAAAAGTCAAGGACCAGAGGGCAGTATTTGTCACAAGCCATTAGATATAGAGTTCTTAAATACTGAAAGGAGAAGACTACCGAAAGAACTGGCTTGGAAGATGAAGACAGAAAGTCAGTTTGGGATATGTAGGTTTGAGGTTTAATTATGTTGGTTTAATTACGTATGTAAAAATTATGTAGGTTTAATTATCAAAGTGGAGGTGACCTTTTGAGAACTGAGTATTTGAATCTGGAATCTGGTGGCGCGATCTAGGTTGAAGATACATATTTTCAAGTCATCAATGTGTAGGTGGCATTTAAAGCCATGGGATAATATGAGATCATCTAGATAGTGGGTGCCGAGAAGTGTCCAAGAAATGAATCCTGGGGTACTGAAAAAGAGTGTCCAATGAAGTAGGAGGAGAACCAAGGGAGAATAGGGTTCTGAAAGCCAGTAAAGGAAGTTAAGAATGAAGACTGATGACTAGCCTGGGGATTTGCCATTATGGAGCTCTTAACAAGAAATATTCTCACTGAATGATAGATGTAAGAGCCTGATTACATTGATTGAGTAGAAAATGGGTGGTAAGGAAATGAAAGAGTGAGTCCAGACAAGTCTTGAAAACTGTTAATAGTGGGTAGAACAATAGAGGGCATATAAAGTTAGGAGAAATCTGATTTGTTTTAAGCAGGGGAGTTGTCACAGCATGGCGGTATGTTGATGGGGATGATCGAGTAGAGGTGGAAAAATGATGACCTAGGAGAGAGTAAGATATTGCAGAAACAATGTCCTTGAGTAGAAAGTGCACACGAATAAGACCTCAAACACAGAAGTGAAGGAACTGCCTTAGGTAGGAGCATTGATATTTAACAAGAAGAAGAATGGAAAAAATGGGCACAGATGTAGGTGAGCAGGTAGACTAGTTGGGAAATGTGAAAGTTTCCTTCTGATTGCTACTGAGTTCACAGTTTTCTTAGTGAAATAAGAAGCAAAAATTCATTGGCTGAAAATGAAGAAGGGGTAGAAGGTATTGGGAGTTTGAGGAAAATGAAGTTATAAAACATTCATAAAGAAGAATAAGAGAGTGTTTGTGCTAGGGAAATAATTTTATTTATCTTAAAATAGCTTCATAAATCAGGTATTATTAAGTATATTTAAAATATTAGGATGCTGGTTACAGAGGTAACTTGTCAGAAATATATAGTAAATCCATAGCATAATCTAGATCTAATCTTGATCTATCTGCCCTTAATTATTGTGGAGGGTAAAAACTAATTGCCTAAGACATATTTCTTGTGGCCATGGAGTTTAAGCCAATTGTGAGGAAAAAAACCACCTTTAATTCAAAAAGTAAATAATGACCTAAGACACTATATGTGATGTAACCACTGGAATTTTAAGAAAACTTTACTTGAAGAAGACAATGTTAACTGGGAATAGAATGGATGATGGTTTCATGGTGGAGTCTGAGTTAGGACTTGGATGGTAGGATCTGGATAACAAAGACGCACTAAAGAAGGCGCTCAGAGTGAGAAGTAGATCAGAAACAAAGGGAAAGATGTAAGTGATAAAGGAATGGAGTGTTGGCAAATCTAACCTTAGGAGAGCTCAAGACAAATAAAAATTTTTATGTGTCAACAAGTTGCTCTATCAATGGAGACAATTTTAACACTGAAGTGACAAGGTACAGAAGTGGAGGAGGTTTTGTTGGAAGAGACCCGTTCAACTGCTGGAGGTGCTAGTGAGAGAAACTGTTTTTGTGGCCTGGGTAAGGAATAAGTCTGGGGAAATCACACTCACCACAGAAAGAAAGAGGAATAATTCCAGAAGGGAAAGAGCCAGAGAGGGGATCCTTAAATTCTGTCTTCCCACATCTCTGGTTCACCCTTGAACTATGCACACATGGAACAGACCCAAGAAGATCAACTAAAAACAAAGAGAGGTGAACTGATATGGAAGCTGCTTCCCAAGAAGAAAACTTTGCAGTCTAATTCCAACCAAGGTAAATGTCTTCTAAAAGAAAAGAAGCTGCATCTTGTACAAAAATAATAGGATCCAGAGTCTCCAAGCTTAACATTCAAAATGCACAGGACATCCAACATATACGAGCCAGGAAAATGTGACCAGTTCTCAAAGGAAGAGGCCGTCAACTAAGATGAGTCTCAAGATGATCCAGATTTTAGAATTAGCAGACATGAAATTTAACAGTTATGATAACCATCTTCAATGATATAAAATAATATGTGTTTGCAATGAGTAAAAATCTTAGCATAAACATGGGAACAAGTAAAATGTGCAAAAATTAATATTCTATAACTGAAATTAAAATATCTGCAATAAAATATTCACTAGACAGATATAACTATAAAATGAAAATGACAGAGGTAAAATTTAGTGACTCTTAGGACAGAGCAATAGAAATTATCCAAAGTGAACAAAGATAAGACAAGCAGAGTATCAGAGGCTTGCTAATAATATAAAAAATGTCTAAAGTACATGTTATTGAAACCCTAGAAGGACAAGAATGAACAAAGAGGGTATATAAAAATATGTAAATAAATAGTGGCCCCAAATTTCCTGAATTTGAAAAAAACAAATTTGCATATTCAAGATGCTCAGTAAACCAGAATAAATTTAATCTCAATAAAGCAGAATAAATATGAAGAAGACTATCAGCTCATAATATGTCCATGACTATCAGAAGCCAAGGAAGACAGTAAATCTTGAGAAATCACAGAAAAATGACACAATGCATACATAAGAATTTTGATTTGATTAAAGCCCAGAAAATATTAAAACATCTTTGCTACTGCTGCTGCTGCTAAGTTGCTTCAGTCGTGTCTGACTCTGTTCGACCCCAGAGACAGCAGCCCATCAGGCTCCACCATCCCTGGGGTTCTCCAGGCAAGAACACTGGAGTGGGTTGCCATTTCCTTCTCCAGTGCATGAAAGGGAAAAGTGGAAGTGAAGTCGCTCAGTCGTGTCCGACTCCTAGCGACCCCATGGACTGCAGCCTACCGGGCTCCTCTGTCCATGGGATTCTCCAGGCAAGAGTACTGGAGTGGGGTGAAAACATCTTTAAAGAGCTTTAAAAATAGAGTTGAATTATATAAGCAGCAAAAATAATTCCTCAAGAATAAAGGCAAAATAGATATTTTCAGATAAGAGAAAACTATGAGAACTTGTTAGTATCAGATAAGCACTACAAGAAAACACTAAAGTAACTTCTGCAGGCTAAAGCAAAATGATGCCAGATGGAAACGCCAATCCCCAGAAAGGAATCAAAAGTATCAGAAGTGGTGAATATCTATGTAAATGTGAAAAACATGATTTTTTTTGCCCTTTTCTTCTTAATTTGTTTGTAATACAAGTGCCTGTATAAAGGAAAAACAGCAGTAGTACCTTCTGAGATGTTTATGTAAGTGGATGTCATAAATATAACAGTGGCATGAAATTGGAAGTAGGAGAATGGAATTACATGATTTCAAAGCTTTTACATTTTACATGAAGTGGTACACATTAACTCTAGGTGACACATTAAAACACAATAAAAGTTAAGGATTTTAAGACTTAGAAAAACCATGAAAAAAAATTAAGAAGTGTGGGGGAAAAAACCCAAGAGAAATAAATAAGATGGAATTTTCACTATTATTAAAATAATCCCTAGAAATAGAGGAACAACAAAGCCAAACCAAAGGGAGCATGTTGAAAATAGCAAAATGCTAGGCTAAAATAGAGTCATATAAAAATCATATTATATATTAAGGAGATTAACATTCTAAATGCAGAATTTGTCAGAATGGATAAAAATCATTAAATTCAAAATCAAAAAAATCAACAACATAGTAAAAGGCTCATACACCATGACCAAGTGGGGTTTATCCCAGGGATGCAAAGATTCTTCAGTATCAATCAATATGATATATGACATTAACAAACTGAAGAACAAAAATCATATGATCATCTCAATAAATACAGAAAAAGCTTTTAACAAAATTCAGCACTCATCTATGATATAAACTCTCTAGGAAGTGGGCATAGAGGGAACCTACCTCAAAAAAATAAAGGCCATATATGACACACCCACAGCAAACATCATTCTCAATGGTAAAAAACTGAAACATTTCCTATAAGATCAGAAAAAAGACAAGCATGTCCACTCTAGTAACTTTTATTCAACATAGCTTTGACAATCAGACATGAAATGTCTATGACAATCAGAGAATGAAAAGAAATAAAATAAATCCAAATTGGAAAAGAAGAAGTAAAACTCTCACTGTTTGCAGATGACATGATACTATAAACAGACAATCCTCAAGAAGCTACCAGAAAACTTGTAGAACTCACCCATGAATTTGGTAAGGTTGTACGATACAAAATTAATACACAGAAATCCCTTGCATTTCTATACACTAACAATGAAAGATCGGAAAGAGAAATTCAACAAACAATCCCATTTACCAATGTATCAAAAAGAATAAAATACCTAGGAATAAACCTACCTATGGAGGCAAAAGACTTGTTCTTGGAAAACTGTAAGATGCTGATGAAAGAAATCAAAGATGACACAAACAGATGGCGAGATATACCATGTTCTTGGATTGGAGGAATCAATATTGTCAAAATGACTATACTATCCAAAGCAATCTAAAGATTCAATGTAATACATATCAAACTACCAATGGCACTTTTCACAGAACTAGAACAAAAACTTTCTAAATGTGTATGGAAATGCAAAAGACCTTGAACAGCCAAAGCAATTTAGAGAAAGAAAAACGGAACTGGAAGAATCAGGCTCCCTGACTTCAGACTATAGTATAGTCATCAAAACAGTAGGGCACTGGCACAAAAACAGAAATAGAGATCAAAGGAACAGGACAGAAAGCCAAGAGATAAACCCACGCACCTAAGGTCACCTAATCTCTGACAATGGAGGCAAGACTATAAAATGGAGAAAAGATAGCCTCTTCAGCAAGTGGTGCTGGGAAAACTGGACAACTACATGTAAAAGAATGACATTAGAACACTTTCTAACACCATACACAAAAATAAACTCAAACTGGATTAAAGACAAAATCTAAGACCAGATACTATAAAAGTCTCAGAAGAAAAATAGGTAGCACACTCTCTGACATAAATCATAGCAATATCTTTTTGGATTCACCTTCTAGAGTAATAAAAATAAAAATAAAAATAAACAAATGGGACCTAGTTAAACTTAAAAACTCTTGCACAGCAAAAAAAACCATAAACAAAATGAAAAGAAAACCCACAGAATCAGAGAAAACTTTTTCAAAGGAAGTGACTAACAAGGGATTAACCTCAAAAATATACAAACAACTTATGCAGCTCAATATAAAAAAGCAGACAATCCAATCAAACAATGGGCAGAAGATCTAAATAGACATTTCTTCCAGGAAGATGCACAGATGGTCAAAAAGTACAGGAGAAGATGTTCAACATCACTAAGTATCAGAGAAAAATAAAAGTGAAAGTCACTCAGTCATGTCAGACTCTTTGCGACCCCATGGACTATACAGTCTATGTAATTCTCCAGGCCAGAATACTGGAGTGGGTAGCCTTTCCCTTCTTCAGGGGATCTTCCCAACCCGGGGATCAAACCCAGGTCTCCCACATTACATTGCAGGTGGATTCTTTATCAGCTGAGCCACCAGGGAAGCCCAAGTATCAGAGAAATGCAAGTCAAAACTACAATGAAGCATAACCTCACATTGGTCAGAGTGACCATTGTCAAAAAATCTACAAACAATAAATCCTGGAGAGGGTGCGGAGAAAGGGAATCCTCTTACACTGTTGATGGGAATGTAAAGAAACAGTACGGGGGTTCCTTAAAAACTTAAAATAAAATAGGGCTACCAGTCCCATTCCTGAGCATATTTTATCTGGAAAAACCCATAATTTGAAAAGATGCATGCACCCCAATGTTCAAAGCAGCATGGTTTACAATAGCTAGGACACAGAAGCAACCTAAATGTCCATCGACAGAGGAACGGATAAAGAAGACATAGTACATATATACAATGGATGCTACTCAGACATAAAAAAGAAAGAAATAATGCCATCTGTAGCAATATGGATGGACCCAGAGATTATTATACTCAGTCAGTCAGAAAAATATCATATGATACTGTTTATATGTGAAATCTGAAAAAATGGTACAAATGAACTTACAAAACAGAAACAGAGTCACAGATAGAAAACAAACTTATGGTTACCAAGGAGGAATGTGGGGGGAGGGATAAACTGTGAGATTGAGACTGACATACACACTACTATACATAAACTAGATAACTAATAAGAATCTGTTGCATAGCACAGGGAACTCTACTCAATACCACTCCATATGGGAATAGAATCTAAAAAAAGAATAGATATATGCAAATGTATAATTAATTCACTTTGCTGTACAGCAGAAACTAACACAATATTGTAAATCAACTATGCTCCAATAAAAATTAATTAAAAAAGAAAGCATGTTCATTCAAAGACTTGAATGTTTATATTTATAGTGAGAGTTGCTCAGTTGTGTCTGACTCTTTGTGACCCTACGGACTATACAGTCCATGGAATTCTCCAGCCCAGAATACTGAAGTAGGTAGCCTTTCCCTTCTCCAGTGGATCTTCCCAGCCCAAGGATCAAACCCAGGTCTCCTGCATAGCAGGTGGATTCTTTACCAGCTGAGCCACCAGGGAAGCCCAAGAATAATAGAGTGGGTAGCCTATCCCTTTCTCCATCTGCTCTTCCCAACCCAGGAATTGAATGGGAGTCTCCTGCATTGCAGGCAGATTCTTTACCATCTCAGCCACCAAGATAGGTGGGTCAAGATTTCATCTCTGCTCTCATCCTGTGAGATTAATAAGCAGATTGTCTAATTTTAAATTGGCACAATCAACTATATGTGCCACACCTCATGTACACACAAATATACATTAATTTAAATAATGTGAGTGGTTCCCCCTGCCTTTCCACCCGCTCACTGAGCATGAGCTCAGATGAAAGAGGTGAACAGCCGTGATTTCTAATCCTCAAGCACCTAACCCCAGTAAAAGTGATTCCAATGTGTAAAGACCCATTTTCAACAATATGGTTCCTAGAGGCAACTCAGGCTTAACTGTCCAGGGTGAAAACTAAAATCATATTTATATACAGTTTTTATGAACAATTTAAAGGATTCTCAAAATTTTAACCAGCTATGATTTTGGTTCAGGGCCAATTTCAATGCTGATTTCTACGTATGCTGGGACTTTCCTGATAGCTCATTTGGTAAAGAATCTGCCTGCAATGCAGGAGACCCTGGGTCGATTCCTAGGTCAGGAAGATCCACTAGAGAAGAGATAGGCTACCCAACCCAGTATTCTTGGGTTTCCCTGGTGGCTCAGCTGGTAAAGAATCTGCCTGCAATGCAAGAGACACCGGTTCAATCCCTTGTTTGGGAAGATCCCCTGGAGAAGAGAAAGGCTACCCACTTCAGTATTCTGGAGAATTCACATATATAGCCCATACAGTCCATATTGTCTATACAGTCCATGGGGTCGCAAAGAGTCAGACACAAATGAGCGACTTTCACTTTCAAGGATTCTCAAAAATAATTTTAACCAATTATGATTTTGGTTCTGGGCCAATTTCAAGGCTGACTTCTACGTATGCTGTGACTTTATTGAACTTCAAGAGAATCCTAAGGATACACAGAAGAGTACCAGTCTATGTCTGGACACCTCAAGTGAGAAACCTGGCATGTCACAAAGCATTCCACTCCATTCTGGACCACTGAGTTCTCAATTTTCTGAATGTAGGCCATCTTGCCATGACCTCTACTTACTGGCTCTGGATCTATTTTATGGATACAGGTTAAAAAATGTCATCTTTTCTTTTCTTTTAAATGCCTGAAGGGTATTGGGTTCATCTCTGGTCTTTTCTTTTTCTTTTTCCAATACTAACAGCATCTATTTATGCTTCATTGACTATGCTAAAGCCTTTGACTGTGTGGGTCACAACAAACTGTGGAAAAGTCTAAAAGAGATGGGAATATCAGACCACCTTACCTGCCTCCTGAGAAACCTGTATGCAGGTCAAGAAGCAATAGTTAGAACCGGACATGGAACAATGAACTGGTTCAAAATTTGGAAAGGAGTCCATCAAGGCTGTGTATTGTCACCCTGCTTATTTAACTTCTACACAGAGTATATCATGAGAAATGCTGTGCTGAATGAAGCACAAGCTGGAATCAAGATTGATGGGAGAAACATCACTACCCTCAGATATGCAGATGACACCACCCTTAAGGCAGAAAGCAAAAAGGAACTAAAGAGCCTCTTGATGAAGGTGAAGGAGGAGAGTGAAAAAGCTGGCTTAAAGTTCAACAGTCAAAAAACTAAGATCATGGCATCCAGTCCCATCACTTCATGGCAAATAGATGGGGAAACAGTGGAAACAGTGACAGATTTTACTTTTGGGGGCTCAAAAATCACTGTAGGCAGTGATTGCAGCCACGAAATTAAAAAGATGCTTGTTCCTTGGAAGAAAAGCTATGACAAACCTAGACGGTGTATTAAAAGACAGAGACATCACTTTGCTGACAAAGGTTAGTGTAGTCAAAGCTATAGTTTTCCAGTAGTTATGTATGGATGTGAGAGTTGGACCATAGAGAAGGCTGAGCACAAAAAAATTTGACGCTTTTGAACTATGGTGCTTGAGAAGACTCTTGAGAGTCCCTTGGGCAGAAAGGGGATCAAAGCAATCATTCCTAGAGGAAATCAACAGTGAATATTCATTGGAAGGCTGATGTTGAAGCTGAAACTCCAATAATTTGGCCACCTGATGCAAAGAGCTGACTCACTGGAAAAGACCTTGATGATGTGAAAGACTGAGGGCAGGAGGAAAAGGGGTCAACAGAGGATGAGATGGTTGGATGGCACCATTGACTCAATGGACATCAGTTCAGTTCAGTTGCGCAGTCATGTCCGACTCTTTGTGACCCCATGGACTGCAGCATACCAGGCCTCCCTGTCCATCACCAACTCCCAGAGTTCACTCAAACTCATGTCCATTGAGTCGGTGATGCCATCCAACCATCTCATCCTCTGTCATCCCCTTCTGCTCCTGTTGTCAATCTTTCCCAGCATCAGGGTCTTTTCAAATGAGTCAGTTCTTCACATCAGGTGGCCAAACTATTGGAGCTTCAGCTTCAACAACAGTCCTTCCAATGAATACCCAGGACTGATCCTCTTTAGGATGGACTGGTTGAATCTCCTTGCAGTCCAAGGGAGTCTCAAGAGTCTTCTCCAACACCACAGTTCAAAAGCATCAATTCTTCGGCGCTCAGCTTTCTTTACAGTCCAATTCTCACATCCATACATGACCACTGGAAAAACCATAGCCTTGATTAGACGGACCTTTGTTGGCAAAGTAATGCCTCTGCTTTTTAATATGCTGTCTAGGTTGGTCATAACTTTTCTTCCAAGGAGCAAGCCTCTTTTAATTTCATGGCTGCAATCACCATCTGCAGTGATTCTGGAGCCCAAAAAGATAAAGTCAGCCACCGTTTCCCCATTTTTTTTGCCATGAAGTGATGGGACCATATGCCATGATCTTAGTTTTCTGAATGTTGAGCATTAAGCCAACTTTTTCACTCTCCTCTTTCACTTTCATCAAGAGGCTCTTTAGTTCTTCTTCACCTTCTGCCATAAGGGTGGTGTCATCTGCATATCTGAGGTTATTGATATTTTTCCCGGCAATCTTGATTCCAGCTTTGCTTCATCCAGCCCAGCGTTTCTCATGATGTATTCTACACAGTACGTCAATGGACATGAGTTTAACCAAATTCCAGGAGACAGTGAAAGATAGGGAAGTCTGGTGTGCTGCAGTCCATGGGGTCACAAAGAGTCAGACATGCCTGAGCGACTGAACAACAACAACAGCAGCAAGAAAGCATTTCTAGCACTGGATTTTTTGTTCCTTTCTGTAACCAGTACAGCAATGGCCTGTGGCCTCAACCCAAAATATGGCTGAATTAGACAATGACCCCTTGGCACTGCCTGTCGTCAAGTGACTTAACAACTTTAGCAATTGCCAGGTACAGGAAGCCGAAGAATATCAAGAGTTCTTGCACTAGTTACATTTTCCCAGTTAAGCGCTACAGGAAGAAGTAGCAGGGGTGTAAGTCTCTGGACCTTTGCCTGACCTCCATCCGTGATAAGTCACTGATCTGCTTTGGGAGGTCACCATCTGTGGCCAGCTCTCTAACCAACTTGGCTCCCACCTCAATGGGTCTTAATAAAGTCATGGCATGACTTGGCATGGCATGACCTCCCCAATCCTCACTTCCCTTGCCACAGCCTCCATCAGGGAGCTATCCAATGTCCAGTAATGATCTTTAAGAAGCTGCATGTTTATTTTGCAGGCAATCTTGACTGCCTCCGTTAGTGGACTGAGCCCTCTCCCAGGCTCTCTTGGAAGCAGTCAGGCTTTGTGAACTGTTCCCAGGGTAAGCACATCACCAGCTGTCAACAGTTGAATACTCTTTTACCCTGAAGAGCTGGAAAAGGAAGGAAAGAGAAATAGCTCTGAAGAAATGCTTCTGTAAGTTTAGCAAACAGAAGAGCTACACAGAATCATCTAATGCCTCTCATTCTGTAAATGCCATTTGTCAATAATTCCAGGCTCTGTACAAGGTCCAGTCTCTGTAGGACCCTCCCATTCTGTGAAGGAGAAAGACACCAGACCGAAGCCACAGACTTGGCTCCTGATCCTGATTCAGCCTTGAGTTAGCTTGAGCAATGGTTTCTGGCAGTCTCTCCTTGTCTAGGAATGTGCTAGAAGTGCCTATGAGTAGTGAGCCTGTCAAATGCCACCACCAGGATGAAAAGCAACCACAACAACAGCGTGCAAAGAATGAAAAGATTATTAGCAGTTAAATCTGTTTTTCATTTTACATTTTTCATGGTTCCTTCTTCCCTAAAGCTCGGTTGAGTCTGTCACTATATTTCTAAGCAATTATAGGCAAATAATATTAACTCCATTTTAACTTGATTGGAAACTATGCTTCAGAGGTTGAGATAGCCGTACAAGATAACATTTAGGAACAAATCTGGGGACTTAGGTCAGGTCTCTTAATTGCTAATGCTGGGCTATACTGCTCTGCACAGACCCCCACGATCTTTATCTAAATAACCATTATTTTCAGAACTATTAACTGAGTAGCTATTAGATGCCAGGCTTTGAGCTCAGTCTGTCACATTGTTTATAAACTGAATCACTAGAACAACCCTATGCAGAAGAAATACAGAAGTGAAAACTGAAGCCAAACAAGTCAGATACCTTAACAGAGTCATTCTCCAAGCCAAGCCATATTAATATAAACTGATATGTAATATTGAGCCACTGGAAACCTGACTCAGAGTTTAACAGCATCTCTTCCTGGTCTCCCAGGGCTTAGCTAGTATGGGGACCATCTGTGCATATGGCAAAGAGAATGCCTTAATATGTGTGAGGTAACAATGTTTTTCTCATAGCTAGTAAACAGCCGAGTTGGGATGAAAATCCAGGCATGTGCATTTCCAGACTGAGGGTGTAAATGTGATGGTATATGTCATACTAAGTACCCAGTAAAAAACATTACCCAGACCTCTCGCTGCTGGTCATCTACTCAGAAAAAAAGAGGACTTGATGGTAAACACTTCAATCTTTGTTGATTAAGAAAAAAGGTCAGTAAGTCTATTGAATCCTTATATTCCAAAGGGATGTTTCCTTCATGTTGGACACTCAGACAACAAGGAGTTAATGCTTGGTGGTGAGAAAGGGGTTATAGCTACTTCAGCTGCATCATAGATTCACTTCTTCCTTGCAAGTCTTTGCTTTTTACCTGCTGAGCAAATAAGTATCACTAAGGAACAAGATATTTTCTTTCCTGTCATTCTGAATTCAAGTGTAGCCACTTCAAATGATAGCAGGAGTGATTTTTAGAAAAGGAAAGGTGAGGGGGTGGGGGGAGGTCTAAGAAAAGAAAAAGGGAAGGGTGATTTGGGGGACGTTTAGGTGGGTCTTTAGGCACTTCCTGGTTTCAGGTTCTGGCTGAGTTCATTGTAGATATCCTATGGTCACTTTGGCTGTGGTCTAGAGCGATAGAAAGGTACGATGGGATAAGTTTTAATTGCTTTTTAAAAAATGTCTATTTCTTCAAAAGTTTCTGAAGCAATCTCCTGTCTGCCTGAAGTCATTACCTCCAGATATTTCCAGTGCAGATAGGAGGATAGGGAATGAAGTGATCATTAAAAATAATTATAATGGTGATGATTATAGTGGGAAGAACGTGTATAGAATGGTAGCTAATGCACAGCATTTTGCTGAAGACGTCACATATGTATTTTATTAAATTCTCACAACCACCGTGTGGGGCTGGCACTATTACTGTCCCCAAATTGTAGATAATAAAACTGCAGTTAAGAGCTTCAGAAACTTACTCACCACCCTGAAACTAGTGGATGGACGGATGAGCCAGGACTCAAACCTGGGCTATGCTCTGATTATGCGGTTTGGAATTTTAACACCCACACCATACAGAGTGTGACTTAAGCCCTTAAGTAACTGAGTAGTAATTACTGGAGAAAACTGTTTAGAACAAGACAATGGAATCTCATCTTTGTAGACTCCTCTTTGCAGGGCAGCAATAGAGACACAGACATAGAAAACAGACTTGTGGACACCGTGGAGGAAGGAGAAGGTAGGATGAACAGAGAGAATAGCATGGAAACATATATTACCATATGTAAAATAGATAGCAACTGGGAATTTGCTGTGTGATTCTGGGAGCTCAACTCAGTGCTCTGTGACAACCTAGAGGGGTGAGATAGGGAGGAAGATGGGAGGGAGGGTCAGGAGGGAGGGGACATATGTATCCCTGTGGCTGTTTCCTGTTGATGTATGGCAGAAACCAATACCATATTGTAAAGCAATTATACTCTATTAGAAAATTTTAAAAAGACAACAGAAAAAGATAAAGTGAAAAATAAATAATGCCCTTTGACAGGAGAAAGGCTGTCTGGGATGAGGTAGGCTGCCTCAGCCAAGACAATTGACACTTATTTTTGTTTGTCTTCCAGTTTCACATTTGTGGGAAGAGGAGATAGGATGAAAGAAGGGAGTTGAAAGCAACAGGAGGTGGTGAGGTTGATCTGTGCAGGATTGTTAAGCGGTATGTTTTTAGTAACTGACTTGTTAACTTTTAGTAAGAGCAGCTGGTGTGATGGCAAACCACTATGATGCTGTCCTCAACCTATGAACCAGGACCTCCAGACAAAGGACATGTTTAGCAGTAGGAAAAAATATACTGAGCCAAACTTTTCATTTAAAACTGATCTCAAATATCAAAGGGATCATAGGACTAAATAACTAGATGATGAAATGGCATCTCTGAAATTCCCTAATTCAATGTTCTCAATGGAATTTATTTTGCCCTCTAGGGGATATTTGGGCTACCCTGGTGGCTCAGACTGTAAAGAATCTGCCTGCAATGTGGGAGACTCAGATTAGATCCTTGGGTTGGAAAGATCCCCTGGAGAAGGAAATGGCAACCCACTCCAATATTCTTGCCTGGAGAATCCCATGGACAGAGGAGACTGGTGGGCTACAGTCCATGGGGTAGCAAAGAGTCGGATATGACTAATGTGAGCGACTAACACTGTCACTTTCACTAGGGGATATTTAGCAATGTGAGGAGGTATTTTTGATTGTCACCAATGGGCCATGCTAGTGGCCCAGAGAGGGTGGAGGCCAGAATCACTTCTAAAGATATTCCAGTGCCCAGGGCAGCTCCCACTGCAAAGAATCATCCAGCCTTAGATATCAATAATACTAGGACTGAGGAATCTGTTCTAGTTCAACTCTCTAGAAATTTAATGTTTAAGATCCATATTTTATTTAAAAGTTACATTTTATTAGTAAAGTGTAAAGAAAATAAAGCTCCAGGGAGGTCTAATCTATCATTAATCATGCCATCAGCTCCAGCCTAATCATGTAAATTAAATACCTTCTGGGAGGTCCCAGAGAAACCAGAGTTCAGACAAGTCTGTTTCTTCCTGTCTAACAGCTTTCTGTTCTGTGTTCCCAGAACCCAAGGTTCCCTGAAGAAGCCTCTTGGGCTTCTCGGCCACCCTCTTCCTGTGATCACTGCAGATTCTCTTTTATTTATATAAATCCAGTGGATTGGGATCTGTTTCTAACCACTCTAGACATATTTTTACCAAGTTTGGAGAGTAAAGGTGTGTGTGTGTGTGTTTGTTTCTGACTTCTAATTTACTTTCTGAGACAGACATGACTATCTCTTTAAAAGATCTTTTGGAGCATCTCAAAGACAAATTAGCTAAGGCTGAGGTACAAGGACAGGCCTAGTAACTGTCAGTGAGGAGATATGTTTCCCACAGATGAAGACCCTGTGGATAGTAAAATCAAGCTGGGGTTTCAATGACTCAGGATCATAAGGGCAAAGGCATGGCTCTGCATCACTGTGGCTCTCTGAAAGAAGCATCTTCTTACTTGGGAGTGTCTGGAGTTAACTAGGGTGGAGAGCAGAGGAGCAGGGTGGGGAAGGCTGTGAGCCTTGGAGGCAGTCTGCCTAACTCCCAGGCTGAGCTCTGTGACCTTGAGCAAATTACTGAACATCTCTGAATCTCAGTTCCTCACAGAGATGTTGTAGGGCTTTGATGAGTTACCGTGGTCAGGTCTTTTTTCTTTTTTAAAAATATTTATTTATTTGGCTGCACCAGGTCTCAGTTGTGGCATGTAGGATCTAGTTCCCTGACCAGGAATTGAACCCAGGGCCCCTGCATTGGGAGCTTGGAGTCTTAGCCATTGGACCACCAAGGAAGCCCCAGGGTCAGGTCTTATAATAAATCGTGCCTGGCACACAACAAATTCTCAGCAAGGATTAGCTGCTGCTATTATTACCTTCATCATCATTATTATGCTGGAGCAGTACATAATGGACACCAGCTGATTCTATTCTATGTGCTGGCATTCTATATAAGGTTTCATTTAAAAAAAAAAAAGGGTTTTCTGCTAAAAATAAAACTGAAAAACCAGTGGACAGCTTCATTTTCACATCAAGAGCTTTTAAGACTAAATGACACCCAATATTAACACCAGACTCTTCTTATTCTGAAGCGTGAATCAAGAGTGTCACGTGGATGAGGAAAAAAAGCTCAAGGATGCAATCTCAGGTCAAATGATGTGGCGCAGGGGGGAGTGTTCCTACCTCTTCTTTGCCCTTCACATTGAAAGAAGCCTATGCAATCATTCACTTATTCTCTTTCGTTCTCACTGTCCATCAGTGGAATATGTTAGAGGTATTAGCCAATGCAACTAGGTTGTCATCCTTAGAACTGGATCATCACTTAGAACTGGTAGCCTGGTTGGTAGAGGGTCTTAGAAGAGTAACAGGAACACATATTGAAGATTGTTTACATTTACAGTGATTACATTCTGTGATCTTGAACTGCCTGGGTTCAGATCCTGAGCTTTGCCCCTTATAAGCTCTGTGACCTCTGCAAATTATTGAGCATCAATAACTTGCAGCCATCATCCAGAGAGGTTATGTGATTTACCCAAGGTCACACAGAGAATGGCAAAACTAGACCTGGGATCCAAGGCTCTTGACCAAAGATTGCAGAGGCTGCCCATGGGGCTAGGTTCAGTTTGCAGATGGGCTTAGTTTGGCTGCACAAGGTTTTGAAAAATATTTGACTGGGCTGCCACAATTTAAAGGAACTGGGAGATTTCACCCGAAACTCTGGACTTACTGCTTCTGTTTCCTCGTCAATGAAATAGAAGTCATTATAACATCTACCTCTGAAGGTTGGCATGAGAACTGCAAATAATCCCCAGCAGCTCTGAGCACAGGGCCTCACATGTAGAATCTGCACAGCGAGCAATTATCATCAACATGAAAGCAGGGATTGAAAGATTTCCCTCAGTCTCCACTCTAGGACTCTCTCTCCTAGCAACTCAGTTATATCTCCCTCACATCTCTGCATTTGGAATCTGTGCATTTAAAACCACTAAAGCAGCCACTAAGTCTGACTCAGAGAGGAGCCCTGAGAGGGGTTATAGCACTAGAAGAGGAATTATTCAGCGTGAGGCTGGGGCAGGCACTTTCCTGTGGATTTAAACTGATCCACTTACATAATCCTCAGAGCAACTCAGGAATCACTCAAGTTCCCAGGGTCTAAGTTTTGTTCCTCAAACTACTCTGTATGTTGCCGGCACCTGGTACCCCACACCTTGAAATCCTTCACTTATTCACTTATCACCATACCATGTTGGGTATTGGAGACTGCCTCATGCCCCACTAGGAAGCTGGTACAAAGATGTGAGAGGAATCACTGAAGGTCACATGGTAAGTAACAAGCCTGGAACTTAAACCTAAGGCTCTTTGCAAGTGTGGGCAGACTGGCTGCTCATGACTGTCCTGTTTGCAGATGGGCTGTTTGGCCTGCATCACATTTTGGAACAAATTATTTGCCAAAACTAAAAAAAAACAAGTTGCCAAAGTTTAAAAAAATTTGTGAGATTTCACATAGAAATCTGGATTCTTGGTTCCTTGGAGGGTCTGGCCTGCCTGGGCTTCAGTCCCACAGAGCAACAGTGGCTGGAGCCGAGGGGTCTTTACCCTTATCTGAGGCCAGGACTTTAGTTCATCCTCATCCCAAGGCTAAGGGACAACCATCAGTGTTCCTATTCTGCAGCCTGTTTTGTAACTAATTTTATTATGCTACTTAATTAACTATTATGTTACACCAGAATGTGTGACTCTACAATCACAATCAGGGTCTTTCCAGCCTTCCCCAGGGCCTTCTAGAGTACTGGACTAAATGAATCAGACAGAACAGCCTCTAATGGGTAGAACTTTGTCCCCCCCCCCCCACTCCCCCCCCCCCTCCCCCCGCCCCCCCGCCCCCCCCCCCCCCCCCCCCCCCCCACCCCCCCCCCCCCCCCCCCCCCCCCCCCCCCCCCCCCCCCCCCCCCCCCCCCCCCCCCCCCCCCCCCCCCCCCCGGCAAAGATTTATTAAAGTCCTAATCCCCAGGGCCTTTGCATGTGACCTTATTTAGAAATAGGATCTCCTTCGAAGATATTATCAAGATAAGATCATCTTTAATTAGGGTGGACTCTACTCCAGTGTCCTTATTTAAAATGGATAACCAAGAAGATCCTACTGTACAGCACATGGAACTCTGCTCAATGTTATGTGGCAGCCTAGATGGGAGGAAGTTTGGGGGAGAAAGGATTTATGTACATGTATGGCTGAGTCCCTTTGCTGTTCACCTGAAACTATCACAACATTGTCAATTGGCTACACTCCAATACAAAACAAAAAGTTTAAAAGGAAAAGAAAAAATAGAAAGAGGAGCAGAGACATAGGTACAGGCCCAGAGGACAGACGGCCATGTAAGGTTGGACACAAACTAAGCCACAAAGGAACATCTTGGACTACCAGAAGCTAGAAGAAGGAAGGAAGGACTCTGCCCTAGAAGCTTTGGAGGGAGAACAGCTCCACAGATACCTCGACTTTAGATCTGTAGCCTCCAGAAGTGAGAGAGTAAATTGTCTGTGGCTTTAAGTCCCCCAGGTTGTGGAACTGCAGCCCTAAGAAACTAATACACAACCTTGTCACATATCCTGCTCAATTCCGGTTCTCAGAGCCTGCTTTCATCTTTGTACTCCTTCGTTTCTGCTTCCCTGTCTCTCTCATCCATCCTCCAGGAGGACACCTCTATCCTTCTCCCTGTCTATCTCAGGTCCACTATGGACTCTGAACCTGACTCATGTCTCCCAGGATGAAAAGGCCCCGGGCGCAGCTCTGGATTTGGCAGGTGGGTAGGTGACACGGGAGAGGGACTATCTATGGGTGTTGATAAGGTTACTGCTGGGCGGCAGCACTTCCAGGCTGCCAGAAACAGCTGTGGGAGCCTGAAATCCCAGCACCGATCACGGCAGTATCACCTTTGGAAGCTGTGAGAACAACAGGCTTGCCCAGGACTTTGTGTGAATTGGCCCCGACACCTCTCCCTCTACAGCATCTCAAAATCGACTCTAGTAGCTTCTTAGCATTCAGCGCAGCCCCTGCCGATGAAGCTTAGACAGGCTGTTTGGTCCCTGCAAAGCAGGGTGCTGACAGCTTTTCCCCTTTTCTCTTCCTCATTACTTAATCCATCCACTTCCTGATACTAATGGATTTTTAAATGAGCCTAGGACAATTGATAGCATTTCCCAATTAAAACCAAATATCCTTCATCCACCCTTTATACAGCCACTGGGTATGCAGGGGTCCAGCTAGACGTGAGTTTCCAGCTGTCCTGCCTCTGACCATCTCTGTCTGACTATCCCATGCCGCTCCTTCTCATGGGACATGGCTCCTGCAGAGGTGCTGGGAGATGTAGGAGTGACTTCTAGAAGCCAGAGGATTCTGGCTGAGATTTCTGAGCAGACATAAGGATAGAGTCAGAGACAAGATTTTTTCTTAATCCTCTCTGATGTCAACTGGTTTCATAAGCACTGAATCTGGATGCTGCCCTCTGACTAGGCAGAAATCCTTATATAGTCATAGTAATTGATAGGAAGTTTGAGAGACAGTGGGCTGAGGGTCTGTAGAAGTATATCCTCTTATTTTTTATTGTTATAAATGAGTATAAATACAAGAATATAGCTACTGCTTATTGAATGTCTGCTGTGTGCTCCAGCCTGTGCTTGGAACCTTACAGAAATTACCTCTAATCCTTGTAAGAACATTTGAGAAGGATAACTGCTCTTTGTTACAGATGAGGAAATAGACATGCACAGAAGTTAAACAACTTAACCAAGACTGCACATTTAGGAAATGTCAGGACTGAATCTAGGTAGTGTGAATCTGAAGCCATGTTCTTTCTGTTCCTCTAGGAGTGACATATTGCACTGCCTGGAGGGAGTGCAAAGTACCTAACCACAGCCTTGGGGACTGTGCTCGAGGCTATGTTAGAGGATTGACAAATGGTGAAGGTGCAGAGGAGAGTTTATTTACTCATTGTCTTATCCATGAGGGAGAAGAAGTGCCTAGGAGTAGTAGCCCCACTCTCTACCTAGAATTCTATCTACTCAGAGCTCAGTGCCCTTCTACAGAAGATTCAAGGTCACCCTGAGAGAATGCTTTCCTCATTGCATGACTGCAGGAAGGAGGTGGTGGGAGGTTCACTCTTTCTCTTTCTACAATCCAGCAGCCCTCTCCACGCTACAAGAGGCAAACCCCAACTCCTGTTTCAGTTCCAGACCTCTTTCCTGAGCCATGTCTTATTTATTCCTCATTGCCACTGGGTGGGGTGGGGCCCTCTCTTGTCACTGTTATCCCTGCCACACAGAGACGGATCCTCTCTGAGAATGAAGAAACTTGTTCAATATAAACATCTCAGCTAGCTGTGGCCCTGGGTCCCAAATCCACACCCTTTGACTTCATGTACTTTCCTGACAGAAGCCAAGATCCTGCACAGATGGATGTAGGAATGAGTTCTGCCTTTGGAACAGGGCTATTGACCATGGAAGAAGAAGATGAGTTTAGCACTGGGTTTGCTGCAAGAGAGAATGGAGCATAAGTGAATACAGGTGAGGGTCACAGATGGAACCCTCTAGCCAGCCAACTGGCAGACTACTACCAGAGGCAACCCAACTTGGCCACATTCTATCTCATTCCAACAGGCCCTGCCTTTGGCATTCTTCAAAGCTGACTGAGGTTGTTGAACTCCACAAAGGCTAAGTTCCTGGGTATCAGTGCAAATAGCAACATGGGAATTAAATTACTTCTTCCTCCAAGGCTCAAGATGATCTCTGATCTTTTATGTGCTGGTAGCAGGAATGGAGGGTGGAGAAGGAATGTAGGTTGTTATTAAAGAAAATGTAAGAAGATGCTCAAAATGCTCTGCTGTGGTTGCTCTTATGCACCTGATGGTGGGGTCTACACAAAATCTCATTCTAGAATCCCTCATCATATCTTAAGCTAAACGTATCATCGTCTCATAGTTTTCCAGGCCTGTTTCCAACTCTGGGCATACCTACACACCAGTCTCACACAAAAGCTTAACAGCGCCATTCTAAAAGCTTCAGATGACTTTTAATCAACTTGGCTTCTTTCTAACCAACCAACATGCCTCCAAACCTATGCCTCCATCACTTAGCAAATGGTTCTGCCATTCACTCAGTTGCCCAGCAACTTGGGCTTCATTTTTCATCTCTCTCCCTTTCATGTTCAATAACTTTTCTTGGTTCTAATTTACAGAATTCCTAGAACATATCCATACCTCTCCACGGGCACTCATCTTGTCTAATCCATCACCCACACTCTTGTCTCCATAGGATGTTTCCCTCATTCCCTCCACCACTACTGTTGGATGCCAGAATCTTCCTGCACTCTACTGCCAGCTTGATTTTGATTATGTTACAAACTTTCTTAAAGCACAGCGAATGGTATCCAATCACTTGGGATAAATCATAATGGAAAAGAATATTTTAAAAATTGCATATATGTGTATAACTGGGCCACTTGGCTGTATAGCAGAGATCAACACAACACTGTAAATCATCTATAATTCAATAAAACAAAACAAATTAAAAAAAAATCCCCAAACCCTCTATCATGGCTTCTCATCAATCTTCCAGATAAATGAACGTGAGGAAATAGACACTCTCAGAAGTTTAATGACTGAACAAAGACGGTACACCTAGTAAATATCAGTACTGACTCCAGGTAGTCTGAATCCAAATCCATGTTCTTTCTGTTACTCGAGAGTAATTTATGGCACTGGCTGGAGGGAGCATAAATTAAGTAAACATATTCGGGTTCTGTGCTCAAGGCTACCTTAGAGGACTGACAAATGATGAAAGTGCAGGGGAGAGTTTATTTATTCATTGTCTTATCCATGTGGGAGAAGAAGTGCCTGGGAGTGGTAGCACGTAAAGAACCCTGTTACTGTCCCTTCTCCCTGCAAAAATACCCGTGTCAGCACCACCGGCCACCTACTCCCACCGCCCCTGTACTTATGCCCTGGAAGAATCTGCCCCTTATATTTTTAAATGCTTGTTTAGTTGTCTTTCTTTTCCAGACAGAGAGCTGTAGGAGGCTGCAGACTGTTCATTATTAAGCACTGCACCAGGCATGTGGTGGGCCTCAATAAGTATTTCCTGCTTTCTTTTCCTTCCCTCTCAGTTTCATTGGTACTGACCATCTCAGGCAATAGTGAGCTCCTCTCAACACATCCCCAGTGGCTTCCAGACTGCATCCCGCCTTTATCTCCCTCTCACGTTCTCCTGTCCTCTCCGCTCAGAAAAAGTTGTTTCAGGCTCATGACACTTCAAAACATTTGACAAAAAACAGAGAGAAGCTTAGTGTTATTTTCTTTTTTCCTTGAGTCTTCCATAGTGACAGGATGAACTGAGTGTGTAATGGATTTGAGTTGCCATGGTAACTGATAACGGTCTAGTCCTTTTACTTTCTTTGCAGGGGAAAAATATATTTCTTTTTCCATAACTAGCAAAAGATGAGGATTTATCTTACCATCTACTAGATGTCTAATAGCCCAGAGGACTTATCCTCAATTACCTGGTGCTTTCATTCCATTCCATTCCAGAAACTCTTGGTTGCTGATCGGAATGATTCATCAGAACTGATACTGTCACTGGTGCCATCCCCTTGGTTGTCACTCTGAAGCCCCGCAAAAGCTTGGCTGGAGGAATTCTGAACTCTCTGACAGAAGGGGTCTGGAGCAAGGAGTACATGTGTGTGCACACATGCCTGTGTGCGCGCGCGCGTGTGTGTGTGTGTTGGGGGAACTGGTAGAAGGCAAGATGTGTTTTGCACTTTTGTCCCGGCTGAACCAGGTCATTTCACCTAATAATTCAGGGGCTATCTAAACATGAAGGCTTAACTGTAAAGATCAGAAGAAGACTCTTGGAGGCCTAGGATCAGTGCACATCCTCTAATTGGCTACATGTGTAGGAGTTAAAGACAGCCGCTCAGAGCCAGCTTAGACTCTAAGTAGGGCAGCCACATTTCCAATCTTACATTAAAAAAAAAATCTTTACATAAAAAGTCATTTGTGCATACAAGAGAATAAAGATACACTTGAGCCACTTCAAACTCCAGGGGGCAGGTCCCCCTCATCTTTTCGCTCTATGAAAAAGAGAAAATCTGATTATTTCCACATGGCCTTTAGATTTCCCTGGGTCATTTCACATTTGGGTTGCTGATGCAATGAGGTGGGCCGATGGATTACCCTGATGTCCAGAGAATCTAAATGACCTACTGAAGGTCAAAGAGCAAGCTCATGACAGGCTCCATGAAAATTCAGGGCTTTAAATTTGAAATTCAATGACTCTTACCCATCATAAAAGGACACCCTTTCAGGAGAGAGCTGGACCTTCTGACAGCAGTCACCTCCTTTGCTGGCCATAATATATATATTCACGGGAAAAGTCTCTGAGGCAAGACATTTAAGTGCAAGAAAGTTAGTGAGTCTTCTAAAAGATTCTTTGTACTCATATTGTGAGTCTATACTCATATTGTGAATTGAGTTTGCTGCTGATACTCTAATCCCATTTACTCTCCACAGCAAGACAGTTTGGTCAGTACTAAAGCAATCCTGTTTTAACAATATATAGAGAGAGACTCAAAAAGGTTAAGGACCTTGCCCAAGGTCAAGGAGTTAATAATGTGTAGAACCAAATATGAAGAGAAGAGAAAATGGAAGGAGGAAGGAGAGAAAGGAAAATTCTTATGGGCAAATATTTACCTACCACGTTCTGGGTCCTGTGCTAGGCACTTTTACATTCAGAATCTGGTTTAATCACAGAGCATCCCTGTGAGATGGATATTTATCCTCTGCGGATATTTATCCTCTGCAGATATTTATCCTCTGCAAGATGAAACTGTGGTTCAATAGGTTAGACTGCATTCTGGAGATTACGCAGCACATAAATAGCAAAGCAGAACGATCAGCCTTATTTGAGTTGGTCAGGCAAAGCCTGCACTCTTGGTTTTTATTAGATTTTGCCTCTCATATCTGGCATAAGTGACATCAATTTTGAAAGGCTACAGCGGAACAAACACTGTGAGACAACTGTCAGTCAGTCAGTCAGCTCAGTCACTCAGTCGTGTCTGACTCTTTGCGACCCCATGAACCGCAGCACGCCAGGCCTCCCTGTCCATCACCAACTCCCAGAGTCTACCCAAACTCATGTCCATCGAGTCAGTGATGGCATCCAGCCATCTCATCCTCTGTCGTCCCCTTCTCCTCCTGCCCCCAATCTGTAGGACTGAAAAAAAAAAAACTAGGAGAGCTCCCTATGTGTGGACTCAAGGGGTAAGGACACAGGAATTCTCAGAGCTCAACAACTGTCCTAAGACATTCAGTGTAATGGACCCTGAGTTGTGCTGGTGAAAGGCATAGCTATCCATCACTAATTAGCTGTGTGATATTGAGCAAATTGTCTACCCTCTGGGCTTCTGTTTTTATATGTGAAATCTGGTGGTTGGACTAGATCAGTATTGGCAGAGAGACTTCAAACCACATGCCGATGCCAATTAATTAATATGTAGGGGCTGCCTGGAACACTGTGTTGTGAAGGATCCTGAGGTTGCACCTATGCCATGATCATCACGGATCCTTACCTTGGGCATTAGAGGTGAGAGTGGGCGCACACATGCCATAGATTTGCCATCGCCAGACTGATGAGTAATGAACATTTATAACCTTATCTTAATTTATTCACTCAGTTTCTTGCAAAGAGATTTCTATTTTTGAGCTATAGTTGCCTCAGCAATAAATTCTCCATGGATCTTTATTGTTAAGCTACAAGGAACACCCCTACCCCCTACACCTAACCAAGTGAGGAATTGGCTGAAAAAAAATCCTCCTTTTCAGCTCCTCCTTTTCAGTCCATTCGTAGACCTCAGTCATTCCAAAGTTTTTCTTGCTGTATCTTTCCATACAGAAGAATTGTGAATCCTTCAGTCTCTCTCCTTTTTCTTAATCATTACAATGGTAAGAAGAATGATGGTAGGATAGAAAGAAGTTTTTTCTTTCTTAAATTTATTGAAAAAATGTAAGGTTTATCATTTTGGAAAGGAGGCGGCTTCTATCCATTTGAAATCTGACTGAAATGGACAGAAGCATGATCAAGGGAATTAAAGGAATGATGGGCTTGTCATGAAATACACAGATACAGCAACAAAGTTTTTTGGAAAACTTAGTGAAGAAATGTAGTTTAGGATGAAAGGTTCCAAAGTGTGATCTGAAGAATGTGGGGTTTCCTGGAAGTACTGCAGGGGCAGCTGTAGGGGACAGGAGTGTGTGTGGGGTTTGGCTGGGTGGCCACTGGTTTCATTTTTCAATCTACACTCCTTAGCTCAATTTTTCTGCTTTATGAATTATGTTTCCACACAAAATTCAGTTGTGAGTAAACACTGTAGGTTTGAAAATCATGCATTTAGGTAAATAAAAGAGAGTACCGTTGCACATTAACAGCCAAATAAATAACCAGATCCATTCATATGAAGGAGTGCTTTAAAGAATTGTTAAGACAAAATCATTGATTCGAAAGCTTTGGACCAATTTCTGAAGGAAAAGGTGAAAGAGAGCTGCCGGGGGAGGCTGTGCCCTTATCTAACATTACAGTGAGGAGACATCTTGTCCTTTTCTGGGAAACATACATTAGGTAGAACTGATGACAAGTCTATATTCCCAGTCTTGAAATTGCTCTCATGTAGATGGCACCCTGCTTGTTCTGAATACTCTTTCTAGAAGCACCCTCGTTATTGACATAGAAAATAGCACGCTTGCTCCTGAGCTGGTAGGAGGATTGAAGAAGTAGCAAGTACTCAGAATTAATTAACTCTGATTTACAAAGCAGCACTACTGACACACACAATAATTAAAATCTCACATTAGTTATTATTCTATTTGCTTTGCTAAGCAACACATACACACACAGAAAAAGTGTTATTCGTACTGTGATCTGGAGAATGTTAAGGCTTTCTTGGGAGCACTTCAGGAATAGCTGTAGGATAAATAAGTTGTTTTGAAAACTGAAAGAGACAGAGGATTTTAAATGGATGATGCCTACCATTTATCCAACACCTATGACACGGAACAGATCATCACAGATAACTGAATAATGCTGATGGCAACTAATAGTTATTGAGTCCTCTTCTTGTGCCAGTACAAGTGTAAACATTTTATATATATGTATCAATTAATTTAACCCACATACCAGCCTTATACGTGCTCTTATGATCCTCATTTTTACAGATGAAGAAATCAAGGCATAAAGTATTACAAAGTAAGTGGCAAGATCAGGATTGAAATGGAGACTGACTTCAGATCCTGTGATTTGAATGACTGCACTATGGTTTCTTTTGTCTGCTTGTTTGTATTTTAAGAAGTTGAATATTTTGTTATTAAACTGTTTCTTATTTTCCTGAAGGCTATTTGCTTCATTGCATAAAAATAGCACCAGCAAACACAGTATATTGCAAAATTAAGACAGTAATGTTTTTCACTGGACACTAGACAACTAACAAACTTTTCTCCACTTTCAGTTATTTCCAGTGGGAATATTATTGAGTATTTTGAGCCAAATCTAGGGATGGCTGTAAGCAAGTGACAATATTATATAAGACTGAAGATACCAATATTATCCTTGAATTATAAAATTTTTATAACTAGTTTTACCATAGCTAATTTCAGGAAGTCTGAATATTATAACTAGAGACTAGTGTACAAACCACAGGGTGCTGTGAAAAAGATGCAGTGTTTGCCTGAAGTCATTAGGAAGTTAAGGGGTATTTTCTTCAGGAAACATTGTTACAAGCAGTTCCTTTTGCTACAAGCTGCTTTTGAAACATATATCACTGCTAATTGAAGATAACTATGCTAGATTAAGTTGTTTCAAATACTATGGCTTAATTTAAAAAGTTCTTTAAAGAAAATATCTTATTAAATCCTTACAACAATCCTCTCACTTTATAGAAGAGAAAATTGAAGTTCACGAAAAGATAAAACACTTGCCGTTAAGTCATGTAACTAGAAAATCTGACGAATGGGCTTTGAGTTCATATTTGAATCCAGTTTGTGGTAATTTCTTCTGTAGCCTCCCATGTATAGTATACCTCACAGCCATTTTCTGTTACCTACATACAGACATAGAGGAAACCGATGGCATGATGACAAAAGTCTGTCAGAGAGCATCAGCATCATCTTTCTGAATGCCATCAATGTCAATTCCTAATTACTGAATGCCTGTTTAACAGAGAAGAAAATTGCTAGGAAATAAATGTTTTGATGAGCTGTGGTTTTAATCTGGCTCAGGATTTTATTGTTTCCAGCTTAGGAAAGAGACGATGAAAAGTCAAAACAGATAAGCCTTTAAAGACATGTAATCAGGGGTACAAATAAAGATGTGAAATCAAACTCCAGGATGATGTGTTGCAACTGTCTGTGGGAGTGAAAGATGTGTTCAGACACTGTGTTTTAGCAGATTGGGTCTTGTGTGACCTCCAAGCTATGCCTTGACTTTAAAATGATTGGTGTAACTCAATCTGGACTTAGTGACAATGAATTGGTCCCTGATGTGCAAGTTCTAAGGAAGTGTGGATTCTCAGTTTTTTGTGGATGGGCTGACCATTGAATGAAGGCACCAGCAGAACTGTCCTAGAGATGACAGAGGCCAGAAGGTCACACTTGGCTGTCACTAAAGGAGGCAGGCAGTCTTGCTAGCCTGTTAGCACTACAGGGACAGAAACACATGCGGCTCATTGGGCGGCAGCCTCTCAAATGGGAAAAGAGAGCCAAAGTACATAGAACTGATACTCAGTTTAATTTATTTAATTTTTCCAAAGTTTTATTGGGATTTAATATACAATAAACTATGTGTATTTAAGGTATACAATGTAATGAGTTTGATATAATCTATATGCATGAAAGCATCACTGCAACCAAGATGACGACTATGTCCATCATCCCCAAAGCTTCTTTTGCCCCTTTATAGGTCTCCGTTCCTTATCATTCATTTCCTTTAGGAAACCACTGATTTGTTTTCTGTCTTACAGATGATTTACAATCTTCACAATTTTATATAAATGGAACCACACAGTGTAGATTTTTGTTTGTATTTTGATAGTGGTGGGGGCATGTGTCTAGGTTTTACTCAGCATAATTATTCTGATAATCATATATCTTGTGTGTATCAATCATTGATCCCTTTCTACTGCATGGATATGCCACAATTTACTTATTTATTTACTTTTGATGAACATTTGGGTTGTTTTCAATTTGGGGCTATTGTAAATAAAAGCTGCTCTGAACACTTGTCTACACGTGTGGATATATTTCTTTTCTCTTGAGTAAATTCTTAGGAGGGAATAACTCTGTTGAATAGCGGGTGTACATTTAATTTCTTTTCTTTTCTTTTTTTGAGAAACTGCTGGAGTGTTTACAAAGGGATTTTTCCATCTTGGATTACCATCAGCAGTGTATGCGAGTTTTAGTTGCTCCACATTCTGGACAATACTTGCTATGATTAGTCTTTTTAATTTTTAACCATTCTAGTGGGTTGTAGTGGTATACCATTGCAGTTTAATTAGCAATTCCTTAATGATGAAAGATTACACAGCTGTTCATGTGCTTTTTACCATCTGTAAACTTTTTTAAGGGGTAAGATATCTTTCAAATCTTTTCCCTTTTAAAAACTAGATTGTTTGTCTCACTGGTAGGTTACAGGTGCATGCTTAGTCGATCAGTCATGTCCAACTCTTTTGTGACCCCATGGTCTGCAACCCGCCAGGCTCCTGTCTATGGGGATTCTCCAGGCACAAATACTAGAGTGGGTTGCTATGCCCTCCTCCAGGGGATCGTCCCAACCCAGGGATTGAACCCAGGTCTCCCACGTTGCAGGCGGATTCTTTACCATCTGAGTCATCAGGGAAGTCCAAGAATACTGGAGTGGATAGCCTATCCCTTCTCCAGAGGCTCTTCCTGACCCAGGAATTGAATTGGGGTCTCCTGCATTGCAGGCGGATTCTTTACCAGCTGAGCTGCCAGGGAAGGTAGGCTACAGGAGTTCTGTACGTATTTTAGATAGAAGGCCTGTGTTGGATATATCTCATGCAAATATCTTCACTCAATCTACAGACTGCTTTTTAATTTTGTAACAATGTCTTTTAAAGTACAAACCTTTAGATTTTGTGAAATCTGTATTCTTGATTTTTTTCTTTTACAGTTCAGGCTTTTGTGTCATATTTAAGAAATATTTGCCAAGCCCAAGGTCACTAAGATCTTCCTCTTATTTTTTTTTCTAGAAGTTCTGTAATTTTAGATCTCATATTTAGGTTTATACTCAACTATGATTTTTTGTTTAGGGTGTAAGGTTGAAAGATTATTTATTTTGCATATGACAATAGAATTTTTTTTCTAGCATCTATACTATAAAATTACAGTCATCAAGACAGTATGGCACTGGCACAAAAACAGAAATAGAGATCAAAGGAACAGGATAGAAAGTCAAGAGATAAACCCATGTACCTATGGTCAACTAATCTATAACAATGGAGGCAAGTGGAGAAAAAACAGTTTCTTCAATAAGTGGTGCTGGAAAAACTGGACAGCTACATTGAAAAGAACGAAAATAGAATACTCCCTAACACCAGACACAAAAATAAAATCAAAATGGTGAAAGACCTAAATGTAAGACAATATACTATCAAGTCTCAGAGGAAACCATAGGCAGAACACTCTCTGACATAAATCACAGCAGTATCTTTTTGGAGCCATCTCCCAGAGTAATGAAAATAAAAACAAAAATAAACAAATGGAACCGAAATAAACTTAAAGCTTTTGCACAGCAAAGGAGACCATAAACAAAATGAAAAGACAACCCACAGAATGGGAGAAAAAATTGGCAAATGAAGTAACTGACAAGGGATTAATCTCCAAAATATGCAAATATTTCATGTAGCTCAATATAAAAAAGGCAAACAACTCAATCAAACAATGGGCAGAAAACCTAAATAGACATTTCTCCAAAGAAGACATACAGATGGCCAAGACATATTAAAAGATGCTCAGCATCACTAATTATTAGAGAAATGCAAATCAAAACTATGATGAGGTATTATCTCACATCAGTTAGAATGGCCATCATCAAGAAATCTATAAACAAATGCTGGAGAGGGTGTGGAGAAAAGGGAACCCTCTTACACTGTTGGTAGGAATGTAAAATGATACAGCCACTATGGAAAACAGTATGGAGGCCACTTAAAAAACGAAAAATAGAGTTATTATATGACCTAGTAATTACACTACTGGGTATGTATCAAGAGAAAACCATAATTCCAAAAGACACATGTTCACTGCAGCACTACTGACAATAACCAGAACATGGAATCAACCTAAATATCCATTAATAGAGGAATGGATAAAGAAGATGTAATATGTATATATATTACATATTATATATATAATGGAATATTACTCAGCCATAAAAAGGAAAGAAATTTAGTCACTCTCATACAGAGTAAAGTAATTCAGAAAGAGAAAAAAATACTGTGTATTAACACATATATGTGGAATCTAGAAAAATAGTATATATAGTCTTATTTGTAAAGCAGAAATAGACACATAGATGTATAGAACTATTTATGGATACCAAGGGTAGTTCAAACTACCGCACAATTGCACTCATCTCACATGCTAGCAAAGTAATGCTCAAAATCCTCCAACCAAGGCTTCAACAGTACGTGAACTTAGAACTTCCAGCTGTTCAAGCTGGATTTAGAAAAGGCAGAGGAACCAGAGATCAAATTGCCAACATCTGTTGGATCATAGGAAAAGCAAGAGAATTCCAGAAATACATCTACTTCTGTTTCATTGACTACGCTAAAGCCTTTGACTGTGTGGATCACAACAAAATGTGGAAAATTCTCAAAGAGATGGGAATACCAGATCACCTTACCTACCTCCTGAGAAACCTGTATGTAGGTCAAGAAGTAACAGTTAGAACTGGACATAGAACAACCAGACATGGTTCCAAATTTGGAAAGGAGTACATCAAGGCTGTATATTGTCACCCTGCTTATTTAACTTATATGTAGAGTACATCATGAGAATTGCTGGGCTGGAAGAAGCACAAGCTGGAATCAAGATTGCCGGGAGAAATATCAATAACCTCAGATATGCAGATGACACCACCCTTAGAGCAGAAAGAGAAGAGGAACTAAAGAGTCTCTTAATGAAGGTGAAAGAGGAGAGTGAAAAAGCTGGCTTACAACTCAACATCCAAAAAACTAAGATCATGGCATCCAGTCTTACCAATTCCTGGCAAACAAATGGGGAAACAATGGAAACACTGTGAGGCTTTTCTTTTTCTCTCGGGCTCCAAAATCACTGCAGCTGGTGACTGTAGCCATGAAATTATAAGATGCTTGCTCCTTGGAAGAAAAGCTATGACCAACCTAGACAGCATATTAAAAAACAGAGACATTACTTTGCTGACAAAAGTCTGTCAAGTCAAAGCTATGGTTTTTCTAGTAGTCATGTACAGATGTGAGAGTTGGACCAGAAAGAAAGCTGAGTGCCGAAGAACTGATGCTTTTGAACTGTGGTGTTGGAGAAGACTCTTGAGAGTCCCTTGGACTGCAGGGAGATCAAACCAGTCAGTCCTAAAGGAAATCAATCCTGAATATTCATTAGAAGGACTGATGCTGAAATTGAACCTCCAATAATTTTGCTGCCTGATGAGAAGAGCCAACTCATTAGAAAAGATCCTGATGCTGGGAAAGACTGAAGGTAGGAGGAGAAGGGGACAATCGAGGATGAGATGGTTGGATGGCATCACTGACTCAATGGACATGAGTTTGAGCAAGCTCTGGGAGATGGTGAAGGACAGGGAAGATTGGCGTGCTGCAGTCCATGGGGTTGCAAAGAGTCAGCCACGACTGAGCAACTGAACTGAACTGAATTATTGATATTGTATACAAAATAAATAACTAATGAAAACATACTGTATAGAACAGGGAATTCTACTCAATGCTCTGTGGTAATCTAAATTGGAAGGAAATCAAAAAAGATGGAATGTATGTATATGTGTAGCTGATTTACTTTGTTGTACTAGTTAGTAGAAACTAACAACATTGTAAAGCAACTATACTCCAATAAAAATAAATACATAAATAATTTTTTTCTAGCACCATTTGTTGCAAAGATTATCCTTTTTCCCACTGAATTGCCTGGTGCTTTTGTCAAAATCAATTGACTTCATGCATATAAGTCCATTTCTGGGCTCTCTATTCTGTTTTATCGATCTGTGTACAGACTCACATTTGACTTGAAAGTAGTCATGCTTTCCCCAAGGGTCTTGATTGTTAGAATCTTTTTATTGGTTTTAAAAGGAGACATGACCAAATCAAATGATAACAGGAGATGATTTCAAAATGGGTAGGGAACACGTAGGTCTTCCCTGGTAACTCAGATGGTAAAGAATCTGCCCACAATGTGGGGGACCTGGGTTTGATCCTTGGGTCAGGAAGATTCCTTGGAGCAGGAAAAGGCTACCCACTACAGTATTCTTGCTTAGAGAATTCCATGAACAGAGGAGCCTGGTGGACTGCAGTCCATGGTGTCACAAAGAGTCAGACACGACTGAGCAACTAACACTTTCAGGGAATATATTAGGCTGAATATATTAGGCTGTTCATTGGAGTATAAGCTTTGTGAGAATGGAGACAATGTATTATTCACTCTATTCAAAGTGAAATGAAGGTTGCTCAGTCGTGTCCAACTCTTTGCCACCCCATGTTCTATACAGTCCATGGAATTCTCCAGGCCAGAATGCTGAAGTGGGTAGCCTTTCCCTTCTCCAGGGGATCTTCCCAAGTCAGGGATCAGACCCAGGTCTCCCACATTGCAGGCAGATTCTTTACCAGCTGAGCCACAAGGGAAGCCCAAGAATACTGGAGTGGGTAGTATTCACTCTATTCCAGATGGACTAATTGAAAGATTAGTACACGATGTCATTGGAAGACGGTTGAAAGAGGAATCAGGTCATCTGGGTCTAGTTCTGGCTTTGTCATTCACTAGTATTTGTAGTATTTGTACTAGTATTCACTAGTAGCTCATTTAGTCTTCTAAACCTCCACTTCTGGATAAAGGGGACTGTTAAAAATAGGTAGGTAACAGAAGACTTGAGAGTCAGTGCACTAAGGATGCTAGTGTGTGAGGGGGTGGCTAGACCTGATGTTACTGTAGTATTTGTAGTATTTGTACTAGTATTCACTAGTAGCTCATTTAGTCTTCTAAACCTCCACTTCTGGATAAAGGGGACTGTTAAAAATAGGTAGGTAACAGAAGACTTGAGAGTCAGTGCACTAAGGATGCTAGTGTGTGAGGGGGTGGCTAGACCTGATGTTACTGCTCTCTTTACAGTCTAATGGCTAACACAGAAATCAGTTCAGTTTGCTTTATGTGGCAACAGAATCGGATTTCTCAGTCTTAGCACTACTGAACTTTTAGGCCCGACAATTCTTTGCTGTGGGGGACCATCCTGTATACAATATTTAGCAAGAACCCTGGCACTCTACATGGAGTGCCTGTAGAACTCCCTTTCCAAGTGTAGCAGCCAGAAATGTGTCCAACATTGTCAACTGTCTATAAGGGAAAAATCAATGTGGTTGAGTACCATTGCTATAAAAGGTGCAAATGGTATTCAGGATAGCAGGCTGCAGGGAGATAGCATTTTCAATAGCAAAGGGACTTCATTATGGTCAGAATTACCCATGGGAGACTCAAGCTGTCTGTGGTGGAGGTGGTGGTGAATGTGGATTTTCTAAAATATGTCAACACTAGGTGGCTAATCACAGTGGGCATTTAGATAATAAGCAGATACTCAAAGGAGGTAAAGCCTGACCTTTCTAAACCTCATTTTCTCCTCTGTAACACGGGTAAAATTATGCCAACACTACAGGTCTCTATAATGATTAAGTGAGATGATGTCCACAGGGCCCTCAGAATAGTACCCAGCACAGAGTATATGCTTAATACGTGGTGAGTATTGTTGTTGTTATTATAGAGGCAGGAACATCTGCACTCCAGAAATACTTCCCTACATGGGAAAGCTTGGGCCTCTGTCCTTTCTCTTCCCAAGACCTCTGGGAGAGAAGCGAAGATGCTTACACGACTGATTAAAGAACTGACAGGAACACTAGTGGTCAAGGTCACTGTACCTTGATAAGCTTTAGCCTCTTGCTTGCACTTTTGCCTTCTGGTCTCTGCATGGTAAGCAGATGTAGGCAGTCCCGTCCCCTGATTTCCAGCCTCTCTTCTTTTTCTGATTCAATGTCCCCAGATAAATGAATGAACTTGTGCCTCTCCTGGGTCTGGTCACCTCTCTTTTCCTTCCAGCATATTTTGGAATACCAGGTCAAGATTTAGATGGGAAGGAGAGAGAGAAAGACAGACACAGAGACAGAGAAAGTGAGAGATAGGCAGGTAAGAAATATAAGAGGGTCCTCAGTAAGCCCTGTGACTCAGCCTATTCCTTTTACTCCCAACGCTATCAGTGATGTAGTACTTTGCAACGCTTTTATTGGTTAGCCATTGTACACAATTTTCTTGAGAAAATATAAAGTGTCAGGATGGTTAGTAGAGCTGGATTTGGGTCTCTCAGATTTCTGGACTGAAAAATAACCATCAAATCATTAACCATCAAAACATTAACCATCAATCCATAATAATTTAGAGTATCTTTTACCAATAAAATTTTTTTTTTATTCACGAATCTGGGAAAGAATGTTGGACTTCCCTTACAGGGTCCTTTTAAGCTCTAATTATTTTCTCTGACATGCATTGAGTTCTAGGCATGTGTGTGTGTGCTAAATCACTTCAGTGGTGTTCACCTGTTTGCGACCCTATGGACTGCAGCCCGCCAGGCTCCCCCTGTATATGTCATTCTCCAGGCAAGAATATTGGGGTGGGTTTCCATGCCCTCCTCCAGGGGATCGTCCTGACCCAGGGATCAAACCCGCATCTCTTATGCTTCCTGCATTGGCAGATGGGTTCTTTATCACTAGTGCCACCTGGGAAGCCTAGGCACCTGAGAACCTTCAAATATTTTGCATCCTTCATGATAAGGAAAACCTTGCCTGGTGTCTGTCTGGTAGAACAACCTACAATTTTTTTTCAGAACCTCTTATGGGATGACAATTCATTTTTGAATAACACCTTAGTCTTAAATTATTTCATGAAAGAAACATAGGTGAGCATTCAAATAGCTTATATAGCTTCAAATAGCTTATTCAAACACTCTAAACATGATAGTAAGAGAACATTTTTGTCACCCATGAATGATGTATCTAATTTTCTTTCACTGAATTTACAACAAGAAAATAAATCAGAGTTAGAATCTTTTTTTTTTTTAAAGGATCGTGACTTCTTGTGTTTTACTGAACTCAGTAAAGCATGGGTGAATGTTCGAGTTCTTTCTAAATTTAGATTTTCCAAACATCAGAGTGCATGTTTTATAGACACCTCTGGCAATAGGCAGTGTAAGAACAGTCAATATGTCTGCACCCAGAGAAATATCCAGCTGTCTGCTCTTGCCTGAGCCCTCTCCCCTATCTCTACTCACTGTCTGCATGCAAACATTTCCTTCTGTACCCTCCACCCTTTCCAAAGGCAGACTGTTTTATCTTTTAGAAGCGATTTCTCTGGAGTGGAAATCCACATGTTGTACCAATTTCCTCAACTTTGTTTCTGGTGTGAATACAATCACTCATCCCCAGGCTGGCTCTGACTCTGTCCTAGACTTTGCCTGTCCATGAGAATTCTGGCATCTTTGCACACCCACTGACATCACTACCACAGCCACAACTGCAGAGGCAGCATCTGGGCCACTCCCAGAGGCATTCAGACCTAGTCTGCAGCTCTTGCATGAACATTCTCAGAGTTGCATCCTTGGATAACAGAAGACAGTACCAGCAGTTTTAGGATATGATTCCCAAATTTTAAATGCAAAGGGAGAGATGAACGTCCATTCTTATTCTAGGCAAATCAGGCTGTCACAGCACCTGATACCCTCAGCACACAAGTCAATACCTCTACTTACTTACTGCTAACAGGTACTTTGCAAACACTTAGAACAGCAGTGTTGGTGAAAGGAGGTGTGACTGGGTTTTAAATTGTGTGCTTGCAGCTTCAAATAATCAATAACCAAGCAGGTTAAAATCCTTCTTTCCCAAGGAAGCCTTGCTATCTATCGAAACCCAAAGACACAGTGTCCCCGGATAAAAGGTACTGCGATCACCTCATCTGTCCCAGTCAGCCAAATGAGGATTTTCTACTCCCCAGGCTAGCGTGCCCATCCTTTTGGAGTATATGATACAAAAATGTTTCTAAAGAAATTCTGGTAGCTGATCTATGATGGTCTTCCCACGTAGCTCAGTCAGTAAAGCATCTGCCTGCAATGCAGGAGACTTGGGTTCAATTTCTGGGTCGTGAAGCTCCCATGGAGAAGGAAATGGCAATCCACTCCAGTATTCTTTCCTGGAAAATCCCATGGACATAGGAACCTGGCAAGCTACAGTTCATGGGATCGCAAGAGTCAGAGATGATTTAGTGCTATCTTTCTTCTTTCTATGATGGTCAAGTGTTTACTTTCTCAATGAAGTCAAAAGCAAAACCCAAGCTACTTTCACTTTTACCATGCTTTTATTCTGTTAAGATTAGGAATGACATGCTGTTAGAATAAATGATAATCCCTTAGTTAAATAAATTTAACCTTATACAAAACGTATTATATATTCTTAATTTTTCTCATTTTGCTGAAGACAGATTTGAGGATAACACTGGTGCTGTTTCATACATGCAAACACATTCACTCAGAGCAAGATAAAAGACAAATGGAACTGGACAACTGCCACCCCCACCCCACACTCCCACAGTCTCTGGGACATTGTCCAAGCTAACCCAGGAAGTGCAGGGGTCCCCCCCAGGATCCTCTGGGTCAATGTTCTCACCATCGAATAATTTTTCCTAAGGTACAGGGGTAAGCTGAGGAAGCACTGCTTTCTGCAATGTGAGAAGACCAGTTTTCTCTGATTCCTGAGTCAGGCACTGTGTGAGCACTTATTTATATTTTAACCTCTAAATAAGAAATAAGGCAAGTATTTTTTATCCCCTCTTTTTTGTTTAAACAAATGAAGGAACCGTGCTTCTGAGAGATTAAGTAACTTGTATGAATTCACAACAGTAATTCTGAGATTTGGACCCATGTCTGACACCAAAATCCATAACTTGGAGTTAAATATCTGTATCTATGAAATGAATGGGCTTCCTTTGTGTCTCAGCTGGTAAAGAATCCTCCTGCAAAGCGGGAGACCTGGGTTCAATCCCTGGGTTGGGAAGATCTCTTGGGGAAGGGAAAGGCTACCCACTCTAGTATACTGGCCTAGAGAATTCCATGGACTGTATAGTCCATGGGGTCACAAAGAGTCAGACACAACTGAGCAACTAAGCACAGAGCACATGAAATAGATTATAGCTATTACTTCTGTGGGCTTCCCTGGTGGCTCAGCTGGTAAAGAATCCACCTGCAGTGCAGGAGACCTGGGTTTGATCCCTGGGTTGGGAAGATCCCCTGGAGAAGGGAACGGCTATCCACGTCAGTATTCTGGCATAAAGAACTCCATGGACCGCACAGTCCGTGAGGTTGCAAAGAGGTGGACACGACTGAGTGACTCACTTCACTTCTTAATTCAGTAGAAACAAAACTGGACACTCTTCTAATATGAGAAAAGGGGGGACCTCGTTCTCAGAAAACCTCCAAAGTAACAGGTTACCCTGCCTGCTTCTGAACCCCAATATATCAGAACATTGATTATTTCACATAAGCCTTGAAACCCTCACAAAGCAATTTAATCCCAGGTAATGCTAAGCTGATGTCTATGGAAATGTCCTGACCTCTTTACATATGGTAGCTCCATGAGTGCGTCACTGTTTTTCCACCCTGAAGACAAATGTGAACTTGTTATACTTGGTGATTTGGGAATACCTTCCTATAAACACTTGTGTTTTGCATTTAGTGAACATGAACTTCAGCAGTTTGACAGCAGCTTCCACGCATTCCTTGCAAGTAAACTTGTTCTTTCCTGTCCTGAATGTCTGTTTCTCAGTACTCTGTCCCTTCCCAGTGTCCCAGGTCTCCTTGTATTGGTTCCCCCAAACCCTCTTTGATATTTGTCATTCAAATTCCTTCCCCAGGTACTTGTCTCCTTCCTTGTTTCCAGTCAGACAAATCTTCTGCTTTGAGATCTTAGTTATTGTCGACGTCCATCATTATGATCTTCTTTACCTTCCTCTCAATATCCTTGTGATTTATTGGGTTGGCCAAAAATTCATTTGGACTTCTGGATATTATGGAAAAACTGGAATGAACTTTTTGGTCAACCCAATACTGAGCATTTTCTATATATCTTGAGTTTTTCTAAATCCTGTATTCATATTGCCTCCTTTAATCCTACTTTTTTTTTTCTGGTATCTATGTGGCATAGCCACAATTATTCCCATTTTTAAAAAGAGTAAAATTTAGACAGATTGTGCTATTTACCCAAATTTAGTTCACTGGCGAATGGTCAAGCTGGGAATGTAAGCAACATTTGTCCATAATCCATGCTGTTAACTGCTTTATGCGCCCTTGCCTCTTTATACAGAAAACTTGCCACAGTTTCTCTGAATGCTCACACTCAAGTCTTATAGCATAGTCTGTCTCATTTTTCTGGACCACAAGAATTCTTTCTCCTCTCAAACAGTGAGAGGAATAAAACTAGGAATAAAACCACCATATGACCTGCAGTCCCACTATTGGGCATATACTCTGAGGAAACCAAAATTGCAAAAGACATATGTATCCCAATATTCATTGCAGCTCTATTTACAATAGCTAAGACATGGAAGCAACCTAAACGTCCATCAACAGATGAATGGATAAAGACGTTGTGGTACATATATACAATGAAATATCACTCAGTCACAAAAAGGAATGCATTTGAATCAGTCCTAATGAGGTAGATGAACCTAGAGCCTATTATACAGAGTGAAATCAGAAAGAGAAAAATAAATGTGTATATATGGAATCTGGAAAGATGGTACTGATGAACCTATTTGCAGAGCAGCAGTGGAGACACAGACAGAAAACAGACTTACGGACACAGCTGGTGGGGGAGGAAGGAGAGGGTGGGATGTATGGAGAGAGTAACATGGAAACATACATTACCATATGTAAAATAAATAGCCAATGGGAATTTGATGTATGACTAAGGGAACTAAAACCAGGGCTTGGTAACAACCTCGAGGGATGGGTTGTGGAGGGAGGTAGGAGAGATGTTCAATTTCTCCAATACTGAATTAGTACCAATACATTAGGCATTACTCTGTTTTGTATCATTTGTCACTAAGTTATAAGTGCCCTGTCTCCTCCGCTAAACTGTCTACCACCTGGGATTCCACAGGGACATAAGATAATTAGGAAACAGTGTAAGCCAAGCAAGAACATCCCTGTTTTTATAGCCAGTGAACATGATAACAGGTGGAATATTCCAGCAAGTTACCCAGGGTGGGCGCAGAGCTTTGAGAACATTGAGAAGGAGACATTCAGGAAGTTAGTGAGTCTCAGTGGTCTGGCAATACGATCTCAGCTGACTTGTTATTCATTCTTTCCATAACTGCTTAATGAGCGCATACACTGTGTTGGACTCTGAGACAGGTCTTGGGGATACAGTGGGAAACAAAACACATGCTACAGATAAGGTTGCATAAAACCGAAGCCTCAGGCTTGAGTTGGCACTCCATAGTGGGGAAGTAAGTGATCATCCCCAAAGGCACAGAGACATAAGTGCTCACGAGGCTACCCTGAACAACTGTCACACTTGCCTCTGTCTCAGCACCAGCTGTGCTCTTCCTGCAGCAACTTGGTAGACTGAGGCTTGTTAGATGAGGCTAGAGTGGTACATAACACATTTGTTTAACAGAGGAGGCATGATCATCATTTAAATCCTTGGCAAATTTCCTTGTCTTTATGAGTCAAATCCCTTCCCTTGAGGCCCACATCTCTTTCTTCTCCCTCAAAAGGTTTCCAAGACGGCTCGGTTGCTAAGCTCCTCTTCTAACTGACTGTATCGGTTATGGAGATTGACAGAAGAGGTGATGTGTGCATTACAGAAGGAACCGCTCAGAGTACCTGAAATTGAGACCCGGGCCCCATTTCACAAGGGTGGCACGTTCTACAAGGCCCACACAATTGCTCTATTAAATTAAATGACTGCAGTCTCCATCTGCACTAGTAATCTCCAGATAGGCTGGGCTCCCTTCTAGCCAGTAGCCAGCAGGTGTGCAAATAAGCACTCAAAGTCCACACCAGATGTCAGGGCCTAATTAAAAGATAGAATGAAAGTGCTCTTCCCTAGGTACTGGGCTGTCAGCGCCGTGGTGCTTCTCAGGACAGGAAGTGGCAAAGGCAGAACGCTTAATTCCAGTTGTTGAAGCAAATAGCCGCAAGAAATTCACCTCCAGAGAGCCACTTAGCAAGGAGTGGAAAGTTAAAAAGAAGCACTGAAACCATCTCATTCTTGTGTTCAACAGCGTTTTCAGTTGGTTACCATAGTATAATTAGCATGGTGATTTTTTTAGATCAAGGAGAGAGATTCAGAGTGTAGGACCTCAGCCTGACTTTCAGATTCCACAGTCACAGTGCCCTGATTATGAACATGTTTCTACAGTTCACAGTTCCACTTTAGTGGGCAGTCATATTGTGTGGATTCTGAAAGGGGTTCTAAAGTCTTTAAGAGAAAAGAAAGCTGAAGTGCTGTCAATCACCTAAACAACATACAGAGACAAATGGTAACTGTAATTTAAAAGCCAGAGGAGCCCAAATATGGAGTTACAAGAAAGGTTTATAATCACTTAATAATTTACCAAATCCTTTCCCCCACTTCCCTAAAGTTCCCTCTTTTTCTGTTTCTGAATACTAATTTGCAAGTCACTCTTTTTCTGCATTTTTATCTTTCTTCTTTTATCACCTGTCCGCCCCCCTACCCTTTAGCTCCTTCCCAATGGCTCCATTCCTGGTTGTGATGCAAAAAAAAAAATGTGGACCTTAGAACTAGATGTGAGTATAAATTCTGGCCTTGGCCTATTTTCATTTTAAGTAAATATACATTTTTTCTATTCCGTAGGCATATTTTAAACATCAGATGAATTCAGTTTCAAGGGACTCTCTCAAAAAACAAAATTAAGTTGTTTAAAATCTGAGTAGCTCTCAATTTACTTTCTCAGGGACCTCAGTGGGCACTGTTTTTCCCTGAGAAGGGGCCTTTCATATCTTCGCTGCAACCCTGCTCAATCTGCAGTGTTTTTATCTCTAGTGATGCACATGGCAGTTTTGCTCAGGGTAGTTTTAACAGTTATACATTTATTTTAATATAAGCTTAGGGAAAAATTGAAATAAGCTCATCAAAACCATGATCTCACAGATAAGGAAAAAAGTTGATTTACAAGAACGTATGGGATGCAGGTAGGACAAATAGATGCCATGCATTTAGGGCAAAAAATATGAAGGTGGTGCTTGAATGAGTGCAGTTTTGGAAGCAAATGGTTATTACCATAGGGTCCATATTTACACGCTTGTCATATATGGAATGGATGCCAAGGCTAGGTCCACATTTGTGTGGTGGACCATTATTTATCATCTATTATTATCCATGTTCCATCCTTTTTATTACTACTTAAGACCTAGAGTGACTGAGGCGCTGAGTGGTTAAAAATTCACGCAAGCAGAGAGGGCTGGGATTGAATCACGGGTCTGGCGTCAGGTCTGGGGCCAGACACCTTCAGTTACACCATGATGCCCTGGAAGCCCGTGCAGCACGGGCACCTGGTCAGCTTGCAAGAAATGACAACTGTTCATCAGCAAAACCGTTTCTGTAAAACAGATGCTTAAACTCTCACATCAGCCATGAGAGGTAAATGTTCATCTCTTTCTTTGACAGGTGATCAAACAGGCATAAAAGGGTTAAGTGACAGCCAGTGATGAGGAATATCTGAGATTATTCCTAGAGGGTCTAATAATACATTAACATTAGCATCTTTAACCTTCATACCTGCTAAATGTCGGCCAAGGGGCTTGGATATCCCATATATGGGGTATAATTTTAAAACAATCAGAATAATCTTTAATGAGTTATTTTACAGGCTGCACATTAAAAGGAAGTCACTCTCATTATTTTACAGTTTCATCTTATTTGAAGTCACAGTTAATGAGAAATGTATCTGTGGTATGAAGACTTATAAGATGGTCCCCAAGATTCCTGGCCCCAGCTCTACATTTGCCTTCTCCCATCTAAACAAATATTATCCTAGGGACTGTGGAGAGAAGGCTCCGCAGTTATAATTCAGGTCCTAAAGCAGTTGACAGATTAAGACAGATTATCATGGGTGTGTGACAAACAAGGTGAGTCCCTCAAGGGGACTGGGCTCTTCCTGGCAAGAGAAATTCAAAGTGTGAGAAGGATTTGATGGGAAAGAGATTTTCCATTGCTGGCTTTGAAAATGGATAGAAGGGTAAGAAATGTTGGAGACCTCTAAGAGTTCTTATGATTAACAAGGAAATGGGGACTACAATACTACAACTGCAAGCAACTGGATTTGGCCAATAATATGAATAAGCTTGGAAACAGATTCTTTCCCAGAGCCTCTGAAAAGGGACACAGCCAAAATGAAGCCTTGATTTCAACCTTGAAAGATGCTGAGGAGAGAACTCAGCCATGACTTGCTGGACTTCTGACATAGAGAAATTGTGACATGCTAAACACACGCTGCTTTAGGCTAAATTTCTGGGAATTTGTTACACAGAAATTTTTATAAAAGTGGATACTGTATGTAAAGCCCTATATGGTATCCATATTATATAAATGTAATGTTATTATTATGTATGGGCTTTTCTAGTGACTCAGATGGTAAAGAATCTGCATGCAATGGGGGAGACCCAGGTTCTATCCTAGGGTTGGAAAGATCCCCCGGAGAAGGGAATGGCAACCCACTCCAGTATTCTTGTCTGGATATTACTCTCTATATAAATGAATTCAACATAGTTACCCACTGCACTTTCTAGTCTTAGATTTCAGTAAATTCTACTGCTTATAAAACCAAATCCATAATCTAACAGTAATTACAACAATATGTAACATTCATTGAACAATCATGACGTATTCATTGTGCTAAGTGCTTTTTATGTATTAAGTCATTTAATCTTTACAGTCTTAAGAAGTAGGTGCATTATGAATCCATATTTTACAACTGAGGAGATTGGCGCTTAGAGAAGTATCAAGGGTAACAAATATTCTATTATTTAAAGGCAAAGTCATTATTAACAGTTATGGCATTGAAAATTTTTTTGCTTGCATTAGTAAAGGTAGGAATCTTCCATCTTTCTTTTTTATATGCCTTTACACTCATCTCAGACCTGTGATCCTCAACCTCCAAGCTTACATTTCCTCATCCTTACAATGATAATAAATAAATCTTCACTAAAATATTAGCAAATCTTGTCTAGCAATGCATAAGAGTAATAATACATCATGATGAAGAAGGTTTATCAGAAGAAGGCAAGTCTGGTTCAGTATCGATGCAATTCATTACATTAACAGACTGAAGAAGAAAAATGTTGTGATCATCTCAATAGATACCAAAAAAGGAGCATAAGATCTGTTCAAAATAAACACTGTCAGTAACTAGGAATATAAGGAAAATCTCTTAACCTTTAAAGGACATCTAAGAAACACATATCTCCTATCACAGTCGATAAAAAAAAAACTGAATGCTTTTGCCTTAAAGCAGGAACAAAGCAAGCATCTCTTCTCTCATCACTGCTATTCAACATTACACTGAAAGTCTCAGGCACTGCATTAAGGCAAGGAAAAGAAAGGAAAGGCATATAGATGGGGAGGTGGGAATTACAAGATCAAACTACACACCTGTTATGAAGGCTAAAAGTTAAAGATGATATCCAATTTGGGTGAAAATATGGAAGAACTGGAATGCTCCAGGGAATGTGCGAATGTTAAAATGATATTAACCCTTTGGAAAACAGTTTGTCAGTTTCTTTACAAAGTTAAACTTATATATCTATAATATAATCCAGACATTTCATTGCTAACTGTTTTTCTTTAAAAAGAGGAGAAAAAGAAAATATATACTCTTACAAACATTTATATACAAATGGGCAGGTCTATTTTTAATAACCAAAAGCTAAGCACAATACAATGGGCTTCCCATGTACCTCAGCTGGTAAAGAATCCACCTGCAATGCAGGAAACCCCTGTTTGATTCCTTGGTCAGAAAGATCCACTGGAGAAGGGATAGGCTTCTCATTCCAGTATTCTTGGGCTTCCCTGGGCTCAGCTGGTAAAGAATCCACCTGCAATGTGGGAGACCTGGGTTTGATCCCTGGGTTGGGAAGATCCCCTGGAGAAGAGAATAGCTACCCACTCCAGTGTTTTGGCCTGGAGAATTCCATGGACTGTATAGTCCATGGGGTCACAAAGAGTTAGACACGACTGAGTGATTTTTGCTTTCATTTTCTTTCAGGCACAATACAAATGTCTAACAATGATAAATCAACTATAAATGTGTGTACACCCATACAATGGAAAACTACTCAGCAATAAAAAGAGAAATATTGATATATGCAACAAAATGGATAAAATTAAAATGATCATACTGAATGAAAAAAGTCAGACCGAGAAATAACAGAAGTACAATGGGTTGGGAAGGAGTGAGAGAAACTTCTGAAAGCTATAAATATATTTGTTATTTTGATTGTGATACAGTTTCACTGGTATGTTAAAACTGATCACATGCTGCATTTTAAATAAATTCAGTTTATGGTATATCAATTATACCTTAATAAAACTATATTAAAAAAATACAAACCATAAAAAAGCCAGGATAAATAAGAATAAAGGACAATCAGAAGTATCACCTCCCAAGACTGCTCACTAAGTTATATCAGATACTTGGCACATGGTCAGCTCAGGGAAAAGTAGGTTTTCTCAATATTATCCTCAGATTATATGGGCAACACATGCCACCCCCTACAGGTTTGCATGCCAGATTTGCTTCTGATTGGCTTATTTCCTGCTGGACACATGGTCTATCATCCAGGAAGTCACCTGGCAGTAGTATCTGTAGATGGAGCTTGGATATCTGGTCTGTGACCTTGTGTCCTAAACAGCCAGCCCTCCTTGGTGCAAGTCAGTGATGCTTGAGCACTTAGATCCTCAATATCCCTGGGTCTGTGGCTCTGACAGAAATCCCCAGTGAATCCTCAGCGAGGATTGGCTGATAGCTTTCAACAGTTGCTAACACGGTGGATACCAGGACCTTTTGGATCACACCTGAGATAATCAGCCACAAAAACCATCTTGTTCTTAATTATATTGTACTGAGTTGGGTGAGAAGTTTATTAGGCTGGGAATCAGAAAAACTGAGCGTGTTTGTTATTTTTATTGTTATTATTATCTAGCTAATAGTTCTGTGACCTGCAGGTTGCCCAAGTCAACGGTGTCCCACGATCATTTTAAGGACTCATGCTCACCTGCTTGCTGAAGAAGCTTTGAAAAACACAGAAGCCTGGACCCTATTCTCATATTTTGAAAAGTAGTCTTTGCTCATGGAAACACTGTACTTTTGCCCTAAACAGACTCTGTCATCACATATCAAATGAGCAGGGAGATCTACAAAGTGAGTGAAGTGAAAGTCACTCAGTCGTGTCCAGCTCTTTGCAGCTCCAACTGTAGCCTGCCAGGCTCCTCTGTCCATGGAATTCTCCAAAGTTAGAGTGTAAAAGCAGGCTGCATGGGATAGAAAAGTCTGGGGTCCAGCCTATTTTTACATTTTTCAAAAGCACCACACTTGATACTGATGCTCAGGCAGATTTAGGAACCTCTGTGGGAGATTATTTCTGGAGTCATTTCCAGCTCTATTAGAATGGTAGCTCTATCGCTTCTGAGATGGCTCATTTATTCAGCTAAATACTGTATGCGCCATTTGTTAGGTTACATTTAAGTTCCACTCTATAGTTGAGAAATTTCAGACTCAGAACATTCTATTTTCCCAGGGTCACACAGCTAGAAAGTGTCACACAGCCTCCAATCCCATTCTATCTGACGCTCTGCAACAGTTTATGGTTCACCAGTGCAGTCGCCAGCTCTGGGTGGGAGGGTTTTAGGGTACCAGAAACATCTGCCTCTATCTGAGCGAGCAGTCATGTGATTGGCAGTCAGAGAGTCCTATCCCATGCGACCTGACCTCACAGCTTGTTTGATGGTTAATTGCAGAATCCATCTAGGTCACAACATGGTGTTTCCATTAGCAACAATGAAAACTACTTTATAAAAACCCAATATGGTGGGCCTGAAGTCTCTCGGGCCATTTGCCATTGTAAAGCCTCCTGTTAGCTTTGTGGATCATCAGAGATACAACTTTTTCTCTTGTTTATTCATATACAGCCTCTCGATTCAGTGTTTTCCTCTGCAGGTAAGACGATGTAGCAGGCTTTCTTAATGGCTTTAATTGAGAAGGATGTGTTCTTCTATTGCGGCTCATTAGAAGCTTTGCCAGCCTAACCCCAGGAGGGACAGACAAACTAAACGACATCGGTCTTCATTTTGGCCCCATGGGAAGAGCAACTCAAGGTCCTGGCCACTTCAGCAAATCAGGACTGAGGGCTTCCCAGGCTGCACTGTCTGTGCCAAGCGCCCGGCCTGTACCCTCACATCTCCCCTGGAGGTGAAGCTGAGGTCTAAGTGGCATCAGGAGTAGAGAGATTGGAGTTCTGGCTCTGTTTCTTCCATCAAAGCACAGGATGACTGCATGCAGATCTCATAACCTTTCTGGATATTCAGAGTCTGCACAGGCATAAAATAAATGAAAACATTTTGTCCCCACCTGGAGCCACAAGGCTCGAAGGAGACCCCTCAATAGCAAGGCCTCGGGAAGGGATAATACCCTTGGCCAAGGCTTGGTCACCTCCGCTGGGCTTCCTCAGCACCCCCGGGCCATTCTTCATATCCCTGAGCTGACTGTCCATCCTGGGAGGCAGGTTGAGGGTTGGTCCATGAAGGACTCACTGCTTTTGTTTCAGTTCAGTTCAGTCCCTCAGTCGTGTCTGACTCTTTGCGACCCCATGGTGTTTTAGGATTCTTAATTCCATATTGGGAACAAGATTACAAATCTAGTCTGTTTTGGCTGGGTGTTCTCTTTTTTAAGTAACTCAGCTCTGAGCTCAGGCTCTATCATCCTTTGATTGTGACTGTTTGTGGAGGGCAAGGCTTCTTTGTTTTCTGCAGAGAGCCTTGTTTTCACTCCCGTCAACAATCTTAACAGTGCCTTCAGGGTGTGCAGACCCTGCCTCCTGGCTGGTAACTGTGAGCCATGAATAAAGGGAGCCAATGGTGGAAATCATGCTGGCAGCATTTTACTTATTGCTGGCGTCACTGGCTCCTGGACCCACGAGGTACCTGCGGAGACTCAGATGGATCTTCCAAATCAGGGAGGCAGAACTGAAGTTGGAGACACCTCAGGGTGTCTCCACACCTGTCTGCATTCCCCCAAGTCAAACTCTATTTGCATGGGCCGAAGGTGGCCAGTATCTATCACTGGCTGAACTAAAGGAGCTTTTCTCTTGATGTGGAGTCCTTGAAAATGCAACTAGGTAGCTTAAGAGAGCAAAGTGGGTTTAAGTCCCGCTGCCTGATTTTAATTATATTGCACTTGATATATTTCATGGCTAATCATAAAACAATATAGAATTTTTTTTTACTGCAGGAGCTCAGAGCACAAAAAAGCAGATATATTTTACATGTGATTAGATGTGGGCTGCATCAGTAACATCTAATAACATCAGTAACATTTCAGCCCTAGCTCCCACCCCAGTGTCAAGCCACCTTGTTGTTGTTCAGTCGCTCAGTCATGTCTGACTCTTTGCGACCCCATGGACTGCAGCACGCCAGGCTTCCCTGTCCTTCACCATCTCCTGGAGTTTGCTCAAACTTATGTCCATTGAGTTGGTAATGCCTCCTTGGAAATAACATGATGAACTGTGCTAGGATGCTGCCTGGGTTCCAATCCCAGCTCCGTCATTTTTAAGCTACATGACCTTGACAAGGCGTTCTGCTTTTTGCAAGCTGCAGATTGCTAATCTGTAAAATGATGATAATAATAGCAGCTACCTCCTACAGCTACTGAGAAGACTAAATGAGCAAAATAGCACCCAATAAACACAAACTATTGCAGTTACTGTCAAGAGTATCCTGGGGCAGCTTTGTAAAGGCAGTGGTGGGAGGCAGTAAAGGATCTCCATCGCATCCTTTTAGACTGTCAGCTCCATGAGGACCAGCACCGTGTCTTGCTCGCTTATTTCTCTATCACCAGTGGTTGGAACATGCAAACATCCTATAAATATCTGAATAATTAATGAGACAGGTGGACCTAAGTTTAAATTCTATTTCTGCCACTTTTATCTTGGGCATTTTTTTTTTTACCTTCTCTGCTTCTGGGTTTGCATATTTATGAAATGGGGAAAAACAATCTTGAAGGCAGAAAGTGAAGAGGAACTAAAGAGCTTCTTGATGAGGGTGAAAGAGTAGAGTGAAAAAGTTGGCTTAAAACTCAACATTCAAAAAAAACTAAGATTATGGCAAAGAGATGGGGAAAATGTGCAAACAGTGGCAGATTTTATTTTCTTGGGCTCCAAAATCACTGTGGACAGTGACTGCAGCCATGAAATTAAAAGACTCTTGTTCCTTGGAAGAAAAGCTTTGACAAACCTAGACAGCGTATTAAAACACGGAGACATCACTTCGCTGATGAAGGTCTGTATAATCAAAGATATGGTTTTTCCAGTAGTCATGTATGGATGTGAGAGTTGGACCATAAAGAAGGCTTGAGTGCTGAAGAATTGATGCCCTCAAACTCTGGTGCTGGAGAAGACTCTTGAGAGTCCCTTGGACTGCAAGGAACTCAAACCAGTCAATCCTGAAGGAAATCAACCCTGAATATTCATTGAACTGATGCTGAAACTGAAGCTCCAATATTTTGGCCACTTGATGCAAAGAGCCCACTCATTGGAGAAGATCCTGATACTGGGAAAGATGGAGGACAGGAGAAGGGGATGACAGAAGATGAGATGGCTGGATGGTATCACTGACTCAATGGACATGAGTTTGATTAAGCTCAGGGAGATGGTGAAGGCCAGGGAGGCCTGGCATGCTGCAGTCCTTGGGGTCGTAGAGTCAGACACAACCGAGTGACTGAACAACAACAAATCTTGCAGGGGCAGCTAGAAAAAAAATAGCTAACTGGTACTGTGTGTTTATTATGCGCCAAGAACTGGGCTGAGTACTTTCCACAGGCTGCCTCATTTGATCCTTACAATATCCCTTTCGAGGTAAGTGTGGTTACTGGTGTTTTTCATATGTGTGTTTTTACAGATCATATACTGAGTGATCAAGAAATGTGCTGAGTGACATGAGCTACTGAGTGATGCAGATGGGAGTCCAGATCAGGTAAGCTGACACCAGGTCCTGAACTGTCCATCCTGATGCTCCGTGTCTCACATAGACTCATAAAATAGGAACTCAAATGTAGCTGCTACTGTTGCTGTTATTAAGGATTTTCCCTCCATGACACTCGGTAGAAGGAAATGATTCAGTCAGCTTAGTCATCTGTATGCTTATGGCAATTTGTCCACATGTGAAAAATCTTGCTCAGTCAGAACTCAGAGGCTGGGATTTCAGTGTGTGTGTCTGTCACCCTGGCCAGAATACTGATTTGAAAATCAATGCAAACATGTGTCTTCAAAAGGCATTTCAGTTGGGCAACTGTGAGTCATTCCCATATGCAGCTGGTCAGGAAGGCAAGAGACAGGGGCAGATCTCCATAGCTGGTGAATTCTGAGTGATCTGACAAGACAGGGATCAGACCAAATAAAGGCAGATGCCTGAGTCTGACTTCTCCCGCCACGTGTGACAGCAAATCACAAATCTGGGGAAAGCCAGAGTTGGATGACCTCAGAGGTCATCTAGTCTTGCTCAGAAAAGAGGACCAGAGAGGCAGAGAGAATCGGAGCCACAGGAGGGGTGCTGACACAGGGTCACTGATGAAGGGTCTGCTTAAATGACCCCTAGGGTTGGCATCTATGGTTTGTGCCTGGCTAGTATCCAATCCTCCATTTTCTGGTGACTGTATCTGCTGGGGGAGCTTATCAACAAGACGTGACCACCAGTTTGACCTGTGAGTCGGGCGCCAGCAGTCAGATGCTCGTCACCCCCACCTCTGCCCCCGGAATGTGTGGTCTTCTTGCCTTCCTGCTGACAGAAGCTGTCCAAGAACACAGCCTTGAGATAGTAATGTGCTGTTGAGACCATTTGGACTGCATACACGACTGAACCCAATTAAGGCCTCTATATAAACTTTTAAGATTTGCCAGATGGGTAAGGAAATCCATTTGTTTTGCAGCCACTCAAGACAAACCTCATAAGTAAGTTTCTTTGCTTATTTAAACAGCCAGTTAGTAACCTGGAGTGGTTTCCATCTTTATTTTCTCTCCCTGCCCTCCACGCAGGGCAGGGGGGCGGGGTAGGGGTTTCAGATTACACCCAGGAAGCTCCCCAAAGGAGGCTGCACCCCAGCACTAAACATCTTGATTTGGGCAAACCACCTGTGCAGTCCAAGCACACTGACCTAAAAACTGGTGCTCTCCTAACACACCGTCCTGCCACAGCTCAAGGTCACCCATACCTCCCTGGATTAACTCTGTTAGCTAGTCTGGAGAGGAGTTCTTACCCTTGTTTCCTAGGATTGTACTGCGAAATCCAGAGATGGAGAGAGGCACCTTAGTTTCTCAAGTCTTTCAGGAAAGTCACATAGGACTTTTCTCTCTTATCAGCATTGTGTGCTTATTTAGCTAAGGTACCAAGTATCAGAGCAAGGGGAGCACTGTAATTCAGAGAATTACATTGGAAAAGTCCAAAAGGTGGTTATATGTCACTGTTATTCAGTGTTGTTCCCCCAACCTGGCTCAAACCATGATGATATGGTTCTTAAGTGGTCAGCAAAAGCTATTAGACACCAACATTAAAAGCCAAATGCTTTCCAAAGCAATTCTCTAAATGATGTATCTATCACAGCTTTGTTTATAAGAGCAAAAGATGAGAGTCAATCTAAGTATCCACCCATAGGAGACTGATTACATAAATTCTGATTCACTCATACTACAAACTGTTATGTGCCCATTAAGAAGAATAAGCAGGTGTTGTGTATACTAATACAACACCATCACCAAGAAACAGTAGGTGAAAAGACACCAAGGTGTAGGTCAGCGTGTATACCATTTGGGTTACAGAGAAAAAAATAAGGGGTATTCATATGTATATTTGAAAAGAGATTCTCACTGGAAGGATACACACACATACAAAGTGGTTATTTAAGGGAAGGAGAGCAGAAAAGTTGAAGGCAAGCTCTATACAAAGCTTGTGAAAGAAAGTGAAAGTGTTAATCGCTCAGTTGTGTCTGACTCTTTGCGACCCCATGGACTGTAGCCCGTAACCCACCAGGTTTCTCTCGCCATGGGGGTTCTCTAGGCAAGAATACTGGAGTGGGCTGCTGTTCTCTTCTCCAGGGGTTCTTCCTGATCCAGAGAACCCAGGTCTCCCTCATTGCAGGCAAATTCTTTACCATCTGAGCCACCAGGGAAGCCCAACGCTTACTTGTCACTAAATATCCAAAATGCTTTAAACATGTTTTACCATGTGCATGAATTACCTATCTCAAATAAACACATACATAATTTTTAGACAATAATAAATAGGTCCTTTCTCACTTGGAAACTGCATCTCAACTTTTCTCTATCCTTCAAGCTTGATTAGGAGGCTGATTTAAAGACATCTTTTTTTCCCTCCCACAGTGAAGCCTTAGGGCTCTGAGGCTGGGAGAAAGCTGTTCAGATCCTGCAATATCCTGCCTTAAGTGATTTGATGACACTGAGCGAGAAGAAGGAATTGTCTAAACTACTCCTCATTCAGTATTCCTCCTAACACTCATCAGAGAGGGGAGGAGAAGGCTGACAGCCAATTTCTCCATTTTCAGTGGTTGAGTAGCAGAGGCTTTCAGCTGTATCACATCATCCCACTTGATGTTCACTAGAGAGTCATGGATCACAGGATGTCGCAGTTAGAAGAGGGTTATCTTGGTAGTCTCCAACGTGGGGGAGGCCTCGGAGTGCAAAACAATGCTCTGTAGTGTGGATAAAAGTGTTTCTAATCACTTTTTGCATAAAAGAAATTTCAAATCCCTTTTTGCAGTAAACTTAACTCATATTTAATTTTACATTAAGAGGCATGTTATAAATACATATGCATATGGTAAAGGTGCATTCTGAAAGCTTTTGCTAGTAGGAGTTCATGGTCAAAACATTTTGAAGACCATTCTGTACATAATTCTAGAGATGGCAAAAGACATAGTGACAATAACATCAGCTTTAAAACCAGATGGACCTTGGTCAAAATCCCAGCTCTGTCCCTATGTCATGTTGAATAAATATGACTGCCTCTTGATGCCTGCTTCCTGACTTTTAAAAATGGCATAATAATAGTACCTATCTTAAGAAGTCAAAGTGAAAGTGAAGTCGCTCAGTCGTGTCTGACTCTTTGCAACCCTATGGACTGTAGCCTACCAGGCTTCTCTGTCCATGGGATTCTCCAGGCAAGAGTACTGGAGTGGGTTGCCATTTCTTTTTCCAGGGGATCTCCCCGACCCAGGGATCAAACCGGAGTCTCCCGCATTGCAGGCAGACGTTTTACCCTCTGAGCCACCAGGGAAGCTCCAGAAGTCAAGGTGAAGATTAAACAGAATAAAGCGTGTATGGTAGGCTGCTTATAAGAGGGCTCGGAATTAGTCCCACCTCCTTGTATTCATTCCCTGTGTATTCTCTCCTCCCCTTGAGTAGACAAACTGACTTATATTTAATGAATACAATAGGTAAAGGTGATGGGATAACCCTTCTACAACTAGGTGACAAAAGACTGTGACTTCTTTCTTGCTGGCATCCTCTCTCACTCTTCTTGCATCCTTGTCCTGTAAAGTGGGCAATCAGGCAAGGAACAGAGGACAGGCTCAGGACAATGGCTGGTGAGGAACTGAGACCCTAGTGCAACAGCGCTGGAAGAACTCAATGCTACCATGTGAACTTGGCAGTGGATCCTTCCCCATTCAAGACTTTGAGTAAGACTGTAGCCCTGGCTGAAAACTTTATTGTGTCCCAGTGGGACACCCTGAGACAGAGAACCTAGGAAAGCTGCTCAAAGATTCACAATGCACAGAAAATACGAGATAACAAATATTATTCTTTTAAACTGTTAAATTTTGGGACAATTAGTTATTTAGCAAGAGATAACTAAGACAGCATGCAAGTAGCTTGACAGTACATGATATACAAAGATTTAGTAAATGTTGGTATGGAACATTATGTGGCTGATATATGGCTTTATCCCACACCCATAGCAGACATCTATGTTTGGAGTGACAGAAGTGTTCCATACATTTTAATAGTGATTGTGGCTCAGCTGATAAAGAATCCACCAGCAATGTGGGAGACCTGGGTTCGATCCCTGGGTTGGGAAAATCACCTGGAGAAGGGAAAGGCTACCCACTCCAGTATTCTGGCTTGGAGAATTTCATGGACAGTATAGTCCACGGGGTCACAAAGAGTCAGACATGACTGAGCGACTTTCACTCACTTCACTATAGCAGACATCTGATTCATCACAAAATATTTTTTTCTGATGAACTCAAATGTAGCCTCAGAATCCTTCTTAACAGATCTCCAGTTCAGTTCAGTTGCTCAGTTGTGTCCACCAGGAAGCTATTAATTGCTCAGATTAAATTTTTGGTAAACTCTGATCTGATTAATATTTCTTATCTATTCATTCTTCCTCTTGTGTTATAGTCCTTTAATGGAAAACCAAGTCTTTCATCACGAGAGACTATAAATTATCAGAAAGGATCTACGAATGTATATAAAATAAAAACAGCTGCCATTATATATAAGGAGCTTCCCTGATAGCTCAGTTGGTAAAGAATCCGCCTGCAATGCAAGAGACCCTGGTTCAGTTCCTAGGTTGGGAAGATCCCCTGGAGAAGGGATAGGCTACCCACTCCAATAGTCTTGGGCTTCCCTTGTGGCTCTGGTAAACAATCTGCCTGCAATGCAGGTTTGATCCCTGGGTTGGGAAGATCCCCTGCAGAAGGGAAAGGCTGCCCCAAGAATAGATTTTGCTTGAAGGAACGGTTGAAGAAAACCTGATAATACTTGGAATCTTAAAAGAACAGGGGAGATGTGTTCAGAAGAAGAGTCTAGGAGCACTGAAGTTCACTTTATCCTGTCTTTCACTTTTGCCATGATTTGGCCTTATTATAGAGCTGCCAGTTTGAAAAAATAATAGAACGGAGGGGGAATTGCTTTGAAAAATAATGAAATGGTCTACGGAGTAAATATTTGCTTTTAAATAGAGAAAGTATCCTTTAAATTATGAAAGTTTTTAATTTGATGTATTTATTATTAATATTATTATTTTTGCCTATCATGATAAAAGTATGAGCTACGGAAATAAAGAGCTATGGAAATCAAGCACTTTCAGTGATTCTCTACTTGATGTGTACTTTATTTTGTGGGTTAAAGTACAGAGAGAAACAGGAAACAGGAAGATAGCAGGAGGAGGTCTCCTAGGAACTGTCCTTTAGATCTTTATGTGCATGCTAAAACACCTAAGAGTCTTGAGAAAATGAATATTATTCTCACTAGTTGGAGCCTGGAATTCTGAATTTTTTAGAAGTGACCAGGTGATGTTAATTCTGTTGGTTTCCACACTTCACTTTGAATAGTCAAATAGTAAACTTTCTTCCTACTGGGACAGTTGAAGGATTTCTAGACTTGGTTTTCCACGGAAGGAATATTATACATGAGGAGGAGTGAAGATATAAGAAGTATTGATCAGAGTTGGTCAGTAAGTTTCATCTGAGTAACTGACAGTTTCCTGGAGGTCTAATTCTGATACCCTAAGCCCAGGAGCCTAATGGAGTTGTCAGTTGACAATGGGTGTACTAGGTCCTTGTTGCTTTCCTATTTTAAATATAGCAGTGTGATACCCAAGTTTCTTGGAATTCTTGTTATCCTTCTCAGAGAGGAGAGAGTGGTTTTCCTGTTCCTTAACTCACTTAATATCTGTGTGTCCAGCAAAAGAGCTAGCTAAACAGAGGAGCCCTACACCCATTGCCAACTGACAACCCCATTGGCTCTTGGGCTTAGAGTACCAGATTTGTAAAAACCTAAGTAGGAAAAGGGGACTTCCCTGATAGCTCAGTTGGTAAAGAATCTGCCTGCAATGCAGGAGACCCCGGGTTGATTCCTGGGTTGGGAAGAACCGCTGGAGAAGGGATAGGCTACCCACTTCAGTATTTTTGGGCTTCCCTTGTGGCTCAGCTGGTAAAGAATCTGCCTGGAATATGGGAGACATGGATTTGATCCCTGGGTTGGGAAGATCCCCTGGAGAAGGGAAAGGCTACCTACCCACTCCAGTGTTCTGGCCTGGAGAATTCCAAGGACTGTATAGTCCATGGGGTCACAAAGAGTTGGACACGGCTGAGCAACTTTCACTTTCACTTTCAAGTACAAAAAGAATTTGAAAAATAGATACATGTATATGCATAACTGAATCACTTTGTTGTACACCTGAAACTAATACAACATTGTTAATCAACTATCTCCAATGTTAAATAAAGATTAAAAAAAAGAAACTTAGATAAAGCCTTGAATTATATGGCAGGAAACATTTATGAAAATAGAAAAGGCAAATAAATATCATTTATGGAAAGAAAAAAATCCTATCTTTCTGATGTGTCTTGGAGCAAATCAAACTGGTACAATATTACAGAACCCATTCATTTTACAGTGGATAGAATTTTGTGTAAAGTTACATCTCTAAGTCCATCCCTTTGATTTTTCATAACCTCACCGAATCGCATCTTGTTTAGAATGAGAAAGGTAAAAATAAATCAAATGCTGGTCATAAAAATAGGTTGACCCCTAAGGTCATTTACTACAATATGCTCCTTATACAATACTTCCTGAGGCAGACTTGTCTTTTGCTCTAAAATACTAAAGGAATACCTGGAGTTGCATACCTATTTCCATTGTTTTTGGATGTAGATTATAATAAATAAGTGATGGTGAGGGCCGGGTGAGATTAAGAACAGCATAGATTCTCCAAACACTTCACTCTTTAGGGACTTCCTTCTTTCCATTATGAAATACTTCTATGTAATTAATTCACTCTTACACTCAAAAAACACATTTACGCAGCAATGTACTGCAAATATATTGGGCTTTCAATATGTATTCATGGACAACAAAAGAAAACTAGACTTCGTTTCTACCCACAGGGAGTTTGCAGTCTAGACAGATAACAGACAGACCATTACTCAGACATAAAAATGAATATAATTGCCTGTAATAACAATAATCCCCTAACTGTTCCATAGTAGGACGAGATGAAAATATGGCATTAGGAAAGTTCACATTTGGTGCACTTTGCCTTCATTTTCTTCCTCTTGTCATTTAACCTCTCCCTTCTGTAGGAACCCAAACCTCACAGGCATATCCAATGGCCCCATGAGGGCCCATGCTCTGGAGACTCACGGCACTGTTGAGATTCTAGTCCTTTATGACTCCTAACACAGCTGTCGGGTCTCTCACTGACCCAGCAATCACCCTTCTAGAAACTTGGCTAAACAGAGAACCATATGTGTGGAGAAAGGTCTCCATGCACATGAATGTTTGGTATACTGTAAAATGGTAAAAATATTAGCAAGTAAGTACTTACATTTTTTCATAGGAGACTGAGTAAAAAATTTAGCTTTCACTCCTGAGATGCAATATACATCAATGGTAAACAAAAATGTGGACACACACAATGCAATGGAAAGATGTTTATAATGTATTGTTGACTTTAAAAAGTAGGTTATAGAATAACTTGTAGAAAGGAACTCACTTATGTAACATTGTGTGTGTGTGTTGTGTGCTTAAACATAATACGCATCTCCATTGTATGTAAGTAGCCACATATATGTGTGTGTGTGTGTGTGTGTGTGTTGTGTGTATATATATATATATATATATATATACACTTAATTTTTACTATAGATCCAGGAGGACTTTTCTCTATGTATAAACATATTTGTATTCTCTGTCTCAGTCATCACTGGGGCTAAGGGATATACTTAAATTGAGGTGTATAAGAATAGTTTAATATTCCATCGTGATCAGGTAGCACATCTGTCCTGTAGCTGAGAACTTTGAGATCTAAGTCAGGGATTTTAGGCAGATCAATAAGAGAGGCAGTTGGGGGCAGGAAAGTCTTTCTGCACCTCTTCAGTCACTTCTCATAAATATTTAAATTTAAGACCACACACAGCTCACAAGTGACTCAAAAGCAGATGAAGACATCTGAGGAATGTTATCTTCCTCTGGCTGCACAGAGCAATTTCCTAAACGTGAGTGATGGTAGTCAATGTCCAGAATAATGAATTTGAGAATCCTGTTAATAGAATGAACTCCTACTTGTAACTTTCAGGCATCAACTCAAACTCTTCAGCTAAAAAAAAATGAGCTTTAGATTTTCTATTGCTGTTGAGTTCTTTTAGGCAGGTGGAAGGTTTTATTAAGCTCTCAGTATCTAGAGTTGTGCATGTCTCTGTGAGATCCCAGACAAATTAAAAAGTCCAATTAGCAATGCATATTTAATACTGCTTTGTAGTCTTTTGGTTTTTTTTTTTTTTTTAAGTTGGCAGCAATGTTTACTCTTTGAGGGGGAGTTTATAGTTATGCAAATTGGAGAAACAGTCTGCATACGGTACAATGATAATGCCTTGGCTTTTATATCCAGAGTCAACAGTAGGTCTAAATATTTCTTCCGTTTTATCCATGACATGGGGGGAGGTAAGCCAAGGCTGGGGCCCTGCTCTTTCTTTAGTGATGGAGTATATGGTGCTTTGGAGACTGGCTACCTATAAAAGCTTTCATCGTGGAGGAAGTACCACTGAGGTGTGCACAGTATCACCTTGTAGCCTTAACAATAACCATTTATCTTCCTTTCTCCTTTTTAACAAGATTTGAATCTTGTTCAGATATTCACTTTCTTCTGTGTGACCATACACTTCAGAGCACGTGGGTCCCCTCCCTAGCTTCTGGGAGAGATGAATGACTGGTCTAAGCTAATCACTGTGGTCCCATCTGCTTTGCCAGGGACTGATTTAAGCAAGGTTATGTGACACAGTTCTGGCCCACGAATGTGAGTAAGAGCCTGCAGGGGGACTTCTGGGAAGGTTGGTAAAAATATAAATGAAACAGACATCCCACTGAAGCTGTTAGAACCTAGATCATGATGACCATTTTGAGCTACTCAGTTAACCAACTATGGACCTATCCTACTTTAGGATATCTTGCTATGAGAACTAATGATCTTATTCTTATTATTTAAGGCAACTTGAATCAGTGTTTTCTGTTACTTGTGGCTAAGAATACATCTTAAGTGATTTTCACCTTGATAGTTCCTATATTGCTCTGGGGAATACATATATATCCATATATAAATATTTTCATATATATATACATATATATGAAAAGGTAAGCCATATGCTTGCCATCTGATTTACCAATGAGTTAATGGATATTTGTTTAAATTGGTTGGAGGAAGGATGGTAATTTAATAAAGCTCATCTTGACACCATAAAGGAATCCCTATCCTGTAAGCAATAAAAAGGAAAAACTATTCACTATTCACACTCTTGCTTTCACTGAAACAAGTGTCACCAGTCCCAGTCCTATCAAAGCAAGTCTGCAAGATGCAGAAGAGAAAAAAAAAACACAAAATATACAATCTCATTCTGGCATCAGGTAGTTTATCAAGTATTTTGCCTTTTTCTCTCCATCTGAATGGCTCCAACTTTAAACTCCAGGGAGCAGACTGGACATTTCCCCAGGAAGTCGTTTTAACAGGAGTGGTTTATTTCCACTAAAGAAATCGGGTCTACTCCTTTATCTGCAGCTCTCCGGGTGCACATCCTGTTCCCACACACTCTAGCTAAACGCTTAACTGCTCTGTGAAACATGTATTGGCTCAGCCACCCAGTGCATTTTATCTTCTTTGACACATTGACTGGTTCAGGGATGGGCACAGGGTCTGATTCAGGCCAACGTATGTCAGTCCTGAAACTTGTGTTGAAAATGTAGGGTAAGAGAAGCTCTCCTTCAGCTGTACTTAGGAGGGCAGGGATGCCACTCCCAGAGCTGTTGGCAGCCAACATGAGAAATCAGGACTGCAGTTTTGAGTGAGAGGTACCAAGCCCTGATGGTATGTGGGTACTGGCCTCTAGCTATGATCAAAATGTCTGGACTCTACAGTTGCGTGAACCAATATGTAATTATTTTTTGCTTAAGCCAGTTGGGTCTTCTGTCTCTTCCAATCAACAATCCTCACTTAAAACAGAGAGGGGAGGGCAAGTATCATAATCCTCACCTTACCAAGTATGAAACGGAGGCTCAGGGAAAGCTCAGCATGGGAGATCCAAGACCTTTGCTCAAGGGCTCCAGCCATTCTATCTGCTGCCTACTCATTCAGTGATTCATTGCAGTAAAGTGGAAGGAATCAACACACCCACGGCTATCTTTACTGACTTCAAATATTTCTGCTTTAGAGAAAATGAAGGGGTCTTCCACTGGGTTACTAAGGGAGGTTATTTATGTGACCTTAGCAGAGAAAAGATTGTTACACATGTGACACACACTCACCCCTATACTACAAAAGGCCATAGTAGGTGCCTTAGATTTGCACAGAAGAACATCGCCCTGGGATCTGCCCAGGCTGCAGACTGTCGCTAGTTGAAACCCCCTCTCCCCAGGGGACTGATGCCCTAAGTCTACAGATGGTCTCCACTGCCTGTCTCATCATCCTGATCCTGTCATCTCTGTGCCCTCGTGTCTGCTGGTCTGTGACTGAACTGATCACAAATAAACATTCCACCCAGTTGACTGACCTGCCCAGTGACCCGTCCACTCTCAGAGAGTCACTAAGCAAAGGTCACAAAGATGAAGCCCACAACCCAATCCTACTCCTTTTTGTGTTTTGATTCACTTTAAAAAAAATGGAGCTCCATTTAAAGATTGAAAGTTTTTACATAAAAACTTAAGACTTTATGCTTCACTTGAAAAAAAATCAAAAGGCCTGTCAACACTATATGTACTCCCACACAGTCACATGGGTGAATCCAGGTGGTTCCTGAGTCCTTTTTAGACTTATTTCCTTTCTTCACCATATCACGTATCTGGTTTTTATTTATTTATTTTTAACTCACTTCTGCCATCTGCCTGGTCGCTATGAGCACACGCACTTTCAACCGTCTGAACTTTCCTGCACCTGTTGGTGCTAACCCAGCTGAGATGCCACCTTGCCCTCCAGTGGTTGCGTTTGGAAACGGCCTCTTTGTAGCCAGATGCCCAACCCAAGACTCCAGTCTCTCCAGAAATAAAATCACAAGGGCATCACAGTGTGATTTTATTTTATGTTTCCTTATCTTTGGATCTGGATCTTCCAAATTCTCTGCTAAAATACAAGAATCACTTTTTTAAATCAGAAATTGTTTTATTTTTAATAAATACTCTTGGAAAATGAAGCTGGTCTGTGTCTTGCACGGCATAGGGGTTGGAGGGAGGTGGTGTGGTGTAATCAACCAGGCATGTGATGAGAAGTCAGAATATTCTGTTACTCTGCGAACGATTTCCTTCTTTCTACTTCAGTTTCTTCATCTGTCAATAAAGGGAGTTGAGCTAGATCAGAAATTTTAAGCTGGTGGCCCACAACTCATATCCAGCCAATAGATGACATTGTCTTCTTTTATTAATTATACGCTAGCAGCTAAAAAGAAGCATATTTAAAGTAGGAATCCAGAGTATTCAGATGACAGACTTCTCAGAACTATCTAGAAATCAACAATGGGGCGGTATCCTTGCATGACATGATGGTAAGATGAAGGCTCTGAGTTCACCTCAATCCTCACCCACTTCCTAGTTGCCATACACACACCCTCACCATGGGTGATCAGTTCATTTACAGCCCTGCCTCTCCTCACAGGCATTTGCTCTTGCTACCCGTGAATGAGATGACCTCCAGGGACCCATCAGCCCCCATTCTGCGAGTGGAGACTAGTGATGTAAGGGTTAGAGATGATTCAGAGAAAAGAAAAATGTTTTGAGCAGAGACCATGCTTCAGAATTCCAGCAAATCTTAATGGGTCACCACTTCCCACTTGGCCCAGAGTTGAAACAGCAAGACGCCCAAGTCTTTGTGAAGATCCCACTACACAGTTAATCCTGAAAAAGCAACAGCCGGGCTTTGAAAGTAGCAGAAATATTCTTCCGTTGGGGTTGCTAGCTGATTCTCTAAGTAATTTGCAATTCAAGTGCCTCTTTGTTTTGTATGAAAATTTGCTGCTATTTGGAAAGTGGGGAAGAGCTAAATTGCATCCTGCTGGTTTTACTTTGACTGTATCAAAAAAGAAACTGTTAATCTGGTTCCGTAATTAACTTTCCTGTTCTAAAAAGGCCCTGGGAGAGAGTCCAGAGAGTGGCTGTCAACTCCCTGCTTCCCTTCTCAACAACGCCTTCAACAGGATGCTCTGAAAGAAGAATGAATCCATGTGGGCACTGGTTTGATTTTCACTTTTCCCAATTTTTCTTCCCTTTTATCCCCATACAACCAACATTTAGGGAGTCCTTACTGGAGGTAAGGCACTGGGCTGACTCAGGTGAGCATAAAGATAAATAAATTTCTGTGGAGCTGTCAGAGACTATAAGTTAATTTCCCATCCATCCATTCATCCGAAGTGTATTAGGTTTCTATAGTATATGTCAGACATTGTGCTAGACAATGGTATGTCATAAACACGAAAGTGACTTAATCAGCATCCAAGAATTCTAAAGTGAAGAGGTGATTTCTTGACTAGTACCATGAAGGCTGGCTTCACGGAGAAGATAGCATTTCAATTGGTTTTGTCCCCTGTGATATTCATGTATGTGCCTGTACATGTACACATGCCCATACATGTGTGCAACATGCTAACGGGACAGGATAACTGATCCAAGCAAAGGCATGTAGACTGGAAATCAAGCTTGATGATCAAAGGGAGACACTGGCTACAGCAGAGGGCCTAGACTAAAATTAAGAACTAACACTCATTGACTACTGAGAATAGTGCTAAAAAATTTTAACTATGACCACAATGAGATCTCACCAAGTAGTACTTCTTTGGTTACATGCTTACAGACAGGAACCAGACTCAGGTAAGTTCTCAGGGAACACACTGGTGGGATAAATGGCAGAGGTGGGACCAGGACCCATGTGTGGCTTCAAAGCATAAGCTTTAGGTATGAGACTGCACTGCCCAGAGGGAAAGTGACTAAAGAGGGACTTGGAGTTCCACCAGTTACTCAACTGATCAATAATGCACTAATTTGGGACTTCCCTGGTAGTCCATTGGGTAAGGTTTCACCTTCCAATGCAAGGGGTGTGGGTTTGATTCCTGGTCAGGGAGCTAACATCCCACATGCCTCACGGCCAAAAAAACAAAACATAAAACAGAAGCAGTATTATGACAAATTCAATAAGGACTTTAAAAATGGTCCACATCAAAAAAATCTTAAAAAATAATGCATTAATTCACCAATTCATGGAAATACATATTTGTTAGTACTCTGCAGAAGAACACTCTGAAAGCTGGGACTAAAGAAAGCAGGACAGACAAGGTCCTTGTCCTCCTGGAGCATACATTCTAATGACCTCACACTGAAGTGTCTCCATTCCCCAAAGGCACGAGGGAGAAAGTACAAAGATCAAGGCATAATGGTTCTCTAAAGAGAACACTGTCAATCAGATGACCTTTCCCCAGCTCCACTTAGATAACTTGGATGGTACCCCATCTCCACATTTTCTTTGCAGGGCATTTGTTCCTGCTTTTCTTTTTTCTTCTCTCTATTCTCTTCTCACCTGCAGTTTGTTACATCTATTTTCAATCTTTTCCTCAAATTTAACCCGAAAGTTTCTATAAAGAACTTCCTCTTCGCAGCCCACTGAAAAGACTTATGTCCTTTTGCAGAACTGCTCAGGGTCTTTCAGGTTCTGGCTTTGAGGAAGGTCAGAGACTGACCTAGTCTTACATGTGGTCTTCATCCCACCCCTACCTGAAAAAACTAGCAGTCACCAGACTTGGCATGTAACCTGGCCCCACCAACATCTAACAGATGTTTGCATCAAGTTCACATATCACCCCAAGCTTTTCCAGAGACCAGGCAAAGACACTGCATTATTTCTGAGAATTAGAGGAGGCCAGGACTCCTGACTGGGTCGAGGCTATAAAGGACCCCAAGCTTCCAGGGAAAATTGCCCCTTGGGTCATTACAGCTGTAAATGAGGTTGACAGCTGAAACAAGATCTCAAATGGACAGGAGAATGAGGGCATTGAGGGAACTTCATATTCTCCAGCTGTGGTAGACAGACTAAGTCTCTTTTAAAGATGTCCATGTCTAATTCCTGCAACCTATGAATATGTAACATTACACAGCAAAAGCAACTTTGAATTAAGGTTACAGACCGTAGGCCTTATCTAAGGATAAGATAGAGAGGTAATACTGGATCATTTGGGTGGGCCCAGGTAATCACATGGGTCTGTAAAAGTGGTAAAGGAAGACAGAAGAGTTGACCAGATATATGCAATTACGGAGAGAGAGGTAGATGAGATTTGAAATGTGGAGACCTGATCTACTGTTGGGGCTTCCCAGGTGACACTAGTGGTAAAGAACCTGTCTGTCAATGCAGGAGACATAAAAGATGCAGGTTCGATCCCTGGGATGGGAAGATCCACTGGAGGAGGGCATGGCAACTCACTCCAATATCCTTGACTGGAGAATCCCATGAACAAAGGGACCTGGCAGGCTACAGTCCATAGGGTTGCGAAGAGTTGGATACAACTGAAGAGACTTAGCAAGTACACACGATCCACTGTTGCTGATCTGAAGATGGACTGTGGGGCCATGAGCCAAGGAATGTGGGCAGTCTCTAAAAGCTGGGAATGGTCCTTATTTAAAAGCTAGAGAAGAAAGGGGAGTCCTCAGTCCTACAACTGCAAGAACTAAATTCAGCAAACAACCCAAATGAGAAAGGACATGGATTTTTTTTTAAGAGTCTCCGGAGAGAAAATAGATCTGTTGTTACACTGAATTTATCCTAATGAGACCCAGGTTGGACTTACAGAACGAAGATAAATAAATAAAGTTCTGCTGCTTTACATCTCTGAGTTTGTGGTAATATATTATGGTAGTAAGAGAAAACTAATAAGCTGACTTTTGGTTGCCATTCATTGTTACGTTTAATGTAGCACCAGGTGAGGTTTGAAAGCTAGTTAGGACTTGGTGTGTCTATGGCATACAACAATAACAGTGGCTTAAACACCCAAAGACTTTTTCTTGTTTTTTCTTTTAAAATATTTCATAGGTATGTATATCTTTTTGTGCTTCCCCCCCAGGCTTTTAAGATGTCTATATTGAGACTGTTATATTAGTAAAGTCTTTGTAAAGGGTTTGGATAAGGCAGACTTTCTTGATAATAAGGCAACAATTAGATGGCGCTTCAAACTTCTTCCAGCTCTTTGAAGTGAGGTTGAAAAGTGACTAAGCATAGCTTAGGGTTCTTTGCATGTATATCAACAACATCTTCCAACATTTATTATAGTTTACTGAGATCTCCTCAGTCTACCTCCCATATCTTTTGTGTTTGATTTTTGGGCTTTAAAGAAGCCTGAGTGTAGGCAGTCCAGGGCCTCCCACTAAGGTGCTTCTACAGAGACATCAGGAAAGTGGGCAGATTCCAACTTTCTGTTCTTCTACCACCAGGGTTGGCTGCCCTTCCTCTGACTCAATATGACTTCCAGAGCTCTAGCTATCACATCTGAATTCCGGGCAGTGGACTGGAGGGAGTGTGAAGGAAAGCTACTTCCTTGATAACACTTTTCCATAGTTGCATATAATGCTCCACTCATATATCTTTGGCCAAAACTTGGTCATATGATCACATATAACTCTAAATAAGGGTGAGGCAGACAATATACTCAACTAAAAGTTAGAACTGTCATTAAGGAAACAGGAGAGAATGGATTTGGAGAGAGAACCAAGAATATCTTTCTTCATTCTTTTTTTTTTTTTTTTTTGGTGATTAGCAGATGGCTCTCAAAAGCCCCCATCTATGCAAATAACTCTGGCTGGCATGCCAGTTCTTCGCTCCACACTGACTACAGTCCTTTCTCTCCTTTTTCTCAGTCCTTTTTCCTAACTTTCATTTGCATGCTGCACTAATTCTATCCAATCTTAAAGGCCCATTTCAAATTTAACCTTAAGAATTTTTCCCAAGATTCACTCAGAGGAAAATTAATTCTCCACCTTCCTTAAACTTTTCTAACACTGGGTTTCTATTTACTCCTTGTCACACTCCATGTAATGTGAGAGCTACTGCTGTATTTGAGAGTCTCTTGCCTTCTGGAATGCAGGTCTTATTCACAGCTGACAATCTCAAATACAGCAAAGACTCAATACATACATGACACAGCAGGGACTGCTAGCTTGTCCCCCAGGATCATAGTCCTCTTTCCTTATTAGAAAGAGCCACCCTTCCTGGCCCTAAGTGTTAGCTGTATACGTTGCCATATCACTAGATAGTTCAGTACTTTATCTCCCTTGGGATTATGTGTGACCATATGATTAAGGACCAATGGAATATGAACTGGATTGATATTTGCAAATTCTGGGTCATCTATATAAAGATAAATCTACTTGCTTGGACTCTTCCTCCTACCCCTTTTCCTGTTGTCTGGAAAACAGTACAGCAATTCCCCTAGAATCAGAGATGGAAGCCCCATGTGGAGGAGGGCAGAGCCAAGGGGCCACCCTGTAGCTCACAGAGGCCTCGTGGAGCTGCCTACCTGCCCTGGCCTGCTGTCCTCCTTTTAAACTGGGAGGGATACGCAACCTTGCTCTTCTAAGCCACTATATTTGGTCTTTATGAGAGCAGTGTATCTGTGCCGTAGCTCATTCCCATGATTAATGGAACTAGACTCCTTCCCTATGGATACAGTCTGGCTTCATTTCCACTTGCCTTTCACCAGGAGTGTGACACGTAGCCTAAAATAATGAGACCTGAAGTACTGAATGTACACAGGCCATGCCTTAAAAGTACCCAGGGGCACTTGATAAGATGCGAGCCCAGCTCTCTCATTCTGGCCAGCTAGGAGAGCTAACTGAATAGGTTCCAGTCTAGCATTTTATTATTTCTGCTGGAGTTACTCTGGAAAATACCTTTAATCAGAAGTATGTCCAGACTCGCTAAGTAATGTTCTGCACTGACATTCTCTGCGGATTCATCCCATCATTTTGGAAAATTGTCTTTTGCTGCGTAAGTATTGCTTTCCATTGGAAACTTTCTTTACAAAGTCCCATCTTTTTCCATACCCCTCTAAGAGCCTATTCAGACAATTCCACTGAGCATTCATTTTCTAGCTGGCTATTAACAACAAAATGCCTTTTATTCGTATGTTGTTTTAATAGTTTTCAAAGTCCTTTCACAATGCAATAGCCTTTAATCATTAAGGAAACCTGCTAAGTTGTGTAGCCTAAGTGGTAGTATTCCTACTCCCTAGATCAACAGTCTTCAACAATGATGTAGTAGAAAAATAATATCTAGTAATCCATTGTGAAGTATGTTATAATGGAAATCATGTTTTATCAAATAATAAAGTGTCATTCTTTTATGTCATTATATAAATGCAACAGACAGCTTTGGAGGAGTCAATGTGTCCTAGGAATAGTCTGCAGTATGGGGAATCTAGTGATGAGCAAAATAGACCATATCCCTGTTCCCAAGGATCTGATGGACAGTTGATGAGTCAAGACGGCTCCTGATTTATTTTTTTCTCCTGATGCCCAATATCTAGTACATCAACCAAGTTTCATAGGGTTTACCTCCAAATGATACCTTAGATCCATCCTTCTCTTTCTATATGCAGTCACTACCCAAGTTCAGATCTTCACTATTGAGCTTCCCTGGTGGCTCAGTGGTAAAGAATCCACCTGTCAATGCAGGAAACACAGGTTCGATCCCTGGTAAAGGAAGATCTCACATGCTGTGGAGCAACTGAGCACAGAGCAACTCTGCGCCACAACTATTGAGCCTGTGCTCTAGTGCCTGGGAGCTGCAACTACTGAGTCCATGTGTCCTTGAGCCCATGCTCCTGAACAAGAAAGGCCACCACAAAAAGAAGCCTGTGCACTGCAATGAAGAGTAGTCCCCAGTTGCTGCAACTAGAGAAAAGCCTACACAGTGACAAAGATCCAGTACAGCCAAAAATAAACTAATAAAATTAAATTTTAATAAATTAAATAAATCAATAAATTTAATAAATTAAAAAATCTTCACTATCTTCTGCCTAGAACAGTGCTATAGACCCCAAAAAGGTTCTTGCTCCCCTCTTATCATCCTATAATCTTTCCTCCATATAGAGATCTTGAAAAATGCAAATTAGATCCTTCCCCCATGCACACACACACACTTAAATCACTACATCATACTTTGAATGTTATTCACACCTTTTTTCTGGCCTACAAAGTGAAAAATGCCACCTGCCGTCTCATACCACTCACCTTCCCCATCCAGCTCTAAGTTCTGGTCACAAGTGTTTTCCCAGAACATGCCAAGCTCACTGGCCCCTTAGGGCATTGTGTTTGGGAGGGAATGCCTTCTCTAGCGTCTTTGCAGAGAGGGCTTCTCCAAATCTCACCTCAATTTCACAGAGACTCTATTCCTTTAAAGTAGCATCTTCAGCAATAGACTTTCTCACAGAACTCTATTTCATTCATAGCAATTTTCCAAATTTCAAAAGAACACTCCTTTGTTTTATGATTGCTGTCTGTCTCTCCCATATTGTACTGCAGTCCATAAATACAAGGAGGATGTTCATTTTGTTCACTATTGTCTCCCTAGCCCTAAGCACACTGCCTCAATATTTGCTAAATGAATAAACAAATGAGTATATGAACAGAGGAATATTTCTTACTGATGGTAACGACAGGGATCTTATGTTATACAGAAATCATCCCCTTTTTGTTTTGACATTGACATGGTACACTGGCCAGTCCATTCCTTTATCTGATAACAAGCCAACCCTTTAAATCTTCATTAAAAAATAAGATTTGAGTTGAGTCTCAGATTGGCTATCTCAGTAGCAAAACAATCTTCCTTAAAGTTTCTATTACCCAGAGAAAAAGATCTAAATATTACAGAAAATACCCATATTACTCATATATTTGGGTAAAACCACTGAAGACTGGTGTGGAGAGAAGATTTGATTCTGGTATCTACCATACTATCCTGGGTAAGTCATTTTCTGTCTCTGTTCCTCAAATTTCTGCATTGGGCTCCTCTCTGTGCTACTGCCAAGATGTTCAGCATGTCACCTAACCTCTCTCAGCTCTAGGGTACATACAGTGGGCTGGATAGTGAGCCTCCCAAAGAGAGGTCTACATCACGATTCCTGGAACCCACGAGTGTTTCCTTGTTTAGAAAAAAGTCTTTGAAGATGTTATTCACTTAAGGATCTTAAAATGAGGAGATCATACTGGATTATGAAGATGGGCCTCATATCTAATTACAAGTGTCCTCATAAGAGATAGGCAGAGGGAGATTTGAGATAGAGGTTATATGACCACAGTGACAGAGGATGGGGTGAGGTGGCCATCCACTGAGAAATGCCAAGAGCCACCAAAAGCTGCAAGAGGTGAGTAACAGATTCTCCCCCCTAGAGGAACTGGCCCTGCAGGATTGTGGACTTCTGACCTCCAGAACTGTGAAGGGACACGTTTCTGTCAAGTTCCCAAGTTTACGGTAATGTGTTCTGGCACCGCTAGGAAATTAACAAAGTATTCATCTGTAAGCCCAGTTGTGACTGATGGTCCCTTGGCCTCTCTAGCCCAGAACCAAGTTTCTAATCTCATCATATCTAGGAACTCTCCTAGGCCCACTCTAGAAGCTTAAAAATTGATATACAGTCCAGTGAAAAGAGAAATGGGGAACCATCTAATCCATATCACACCCCAGTGTGTCATCTTTGTCATTAGTCATCTTATGACAATTTCACATTCTATCTCCCACAGCAGCTACTGCTCCCTCTTTTCCCTGGGACCTCTCTCCTCCAGCCACCTTCAGTCATATAGCATCTCTTCTCCTCTTCATCCTCACTCCCTCTCCAACTCCCTTCAGATGACACAGCAGCAAGTGTTTGAGGAGGGGTCAGTCTTCCCTTAGGTGCTATGAAGGTTTCCACTCCCACAAGCGATGTGAAAACATGAACAGTACTAGTAATAACAGGGGTAATAGTAGCTAACACTAACTGGTTTTTTACCATGTGCAACTGAGGTGGTAAGTACTTTTCATGTATTGTCTCTTTCAGCCTCCAAAATCAGGACCTCCTAAATGAATTCCCTAGTAAGCATATTCTGAAATTCTGGAATTCCAGAAAAATATCTACTTCTGCTTCATTGACTATGCTAAAGCCGTTGACTGTGTGGATCACAAGAAACTGGAAAATTCTTAAAGAGATGGGAATACCAGACCACCTTACCTGGCTTCTGAGAAACCTGTCTGCAGGTCAAGAAACTATATTTTGAACCAGTCTGTTGTTCCCTGTCTAGGTCAAACTAGGAGTTTGAATCAGAATACATCAAGGTTGTATATTGTCACCCTGCTTATTTAACTTAGATGCAGGGTACATCATGTGAAATGTCAGGCTGGATGAAGCACAAGATGGAATCAGATTGCTGGGAGAAATATCAGTGACCTCAGATATGTAGCTGACATCACCCTAATGACAGAAAACTAAGAGGAACTAACAAGCCTCTTGATGAAGGTGAAAGAGGAGAGTGAAAAAGCTGGCTTAAAACTCAATGTGGCATCGAGTCCCATCACTTCATGGTAAAGAGATGGGGAAAAAATGGAAACAAAAAAAAAGTTTATTTTCTTGGGCTCCAAAATCATTGTGGATGGTACTGCAGCCGTGAAATTAAAAGATACTTGCTCCTTGGAAGAAAAGCTATGAGGAACCTAGACAGCGCATTAAAATGTGGAGAAATCACTTTGCCAACAAAGGTCCATATAGTCAAATCTATAGTTTTCCAGTAGTCATGTATGGATGTGAGATGAGAGAATGGCATTGAAACATGTATATTGTCATATGTTAAATAGATCGCCAGTCCAGGTTCAATGCATGAGACAGGGTGCTCAGGGCTGGTGCACTGGGATGACTGTGAGGGATGGGATGGGGAGGGAGGTGGGAGAGGGGTTCAGGATGGGGAACAGATGTACACCCATGGCTGATTCATGTCAACATACAGCAAAAACCACTACAATATTGTAAAGTAATTAGCCTCCAATTAAAATAAATAAATTAATTAAAAAAAATGAATTGATGCTTTCAAACTGTGGTGCTGGAAGAGACTCTTGAGAGTTCCTTGGACAGCAAGGAGATCAAACCAGTCAACCCTCAAGGAAATCAATCCTGAATATTCATTGGAAGGACTGATGCTCAAGCTCCAATACTTTGGCCATCTGATGTGAAGAGCCAACTCACTGGAAAAGACCCTGATGCTGGGAAAGATTGAGGGCAGGAGAAGGGGGTGACAGAGGATCAGATAGTTGGATGGCATCACTGACTCAGTGGATATGAGTTTGAGCAAACTCTGGGAGATAGTGAAGGACAGGGAAACCTGCCATGCTGCTGTTCATGGGGTCGCAGAGTCAGACATGACTTAACTGAACAACAGCAAGTCAACATATCTGGACTTCCCTGGTGGCTCAGTCAGTAAAGGATCTGTATGCAACTCGGGAGACCATATTCAAGGCTCACTATTGTATCCCCGGGTTACCTAAGTTGTCTTGCTTCATGTTTACACATGCCCTTCGGAATGATATAATTCCTCCAGAAGGACCTTTGATTCTGACTGGCAGACTGCAGAGGAAACCACATTTTTATATTCACTGGACATTAAGGGGTCGGCTTGTCCTCTGACAGGTTGTCTGTTGTAGACTCTCACAGGAAGTAAAGACTGTGAGCATGGACACTTCAGCCAGGCACCACTAGCTGCAGCTGGGGGACCAGAAGGGTGTCCTGAAGGACTAGGAGAAAAGGGAGGAAAGGAGCTCTTGCTAAGCCAGCTGTCTAGTGTATTCAAGTTGAGTGCCATTTACTCCAGGAGCATAGGGATTTCATTTCACTTGGGGCTCAAACAAACCATTTTGGTTGGCAACTGGAGGGAGGGGCAGAAAGAAATCTAAAGAAAGTTGTCATGGAGGACCTGCCCCAGCTGCAAGGGGCACCCAAGGGTGGGGAGCAAAAGCTCACCCTGAGTCTCCAGTGTATGTCAGAACTCATTAAACACGTATGGCTTCCGGGCCCCTGGAGGTCCAGGAACCAGGACTCTGGAAGCCAGGGCTGAGAAGGCTTTATCGGCTGTGCCTTCCTCTTGACTGCCTTGTCTGCTGCAGCAGATGGGCTCACACATTACTCCACATGGCTTCCTGGACCAGGCCCGCAGATGCACCTGATGCCCTGGGGGTTTCCCTTAGGTATGTGCATCCTGAATTACTCTCATTTTTTGCATCAATACCAGCTCCCTTTTGCTCTGATAGCAACTTTCTGAGTCTCTCCCCACCTGTGTCCCTCTGTTCCCCTGAGACTGCCAGCTATGCTAAAATGAGTTCTTCCTACGGCACTTTTTCAATCCTTCTCTGCTTGAACTTAATATAGCCTATCTTAGCATTTTTGGCATCTATCTCTGATTGCACCCCCAGCCTAAGTTCTTTGAAAGCACAAATTATATTTCATATATTCCATGTCCCCCAAGTCCTCAACACCTGGCCTGTTCCTAACATTAAAAAGATTTAATAAAAAGTGCCAAATTGCCTTCAAGAATGAGTAATTTAGACTCCTTCCAACTGAACAATAAGAATGGCAATTTCACAGAATAGATTCCCAAGTTGTTTCTTTAATGATCAGCTCTCCATTTGGTACGTGATCTGGTGACAGGGACGTGATTGGTTCTGGGAGAACAAGCTCACAGGGAACAAGTTAGTTGTGGACAAGCTGACTTTCAGTGAGAAGCCTAAGAAAATACACAGAGCCCTGGTGTGATGCTAAATAACAATACAAGAAAAGAAGCAAATATAGTGACTGAGAATAGTGGATGGGATCAAGGAGCTTAGACAGGTGGGTAAGGGCAGATTTCTCAGAGGACGTGACATTTAAATTGAGATGTGAGGGTGTGAAGGAGCCAGTCAGGTGAAGAGATGGCAGGCAGGGAGCATTCTGGGCTAAGAGGACTCAGAAGTTCAAAGGGTGGGAAAAAGTTTGACATATTCAGAGAATTGAAGGGTGGCCACTGTGACTGAGTCTCAGCTGGTAAAGGTGGAGAGTGGGATCAAGTGTGAAGTGGGCTGAAGGGTTTCCCTAAAATTCAGGTCCGCCCAGCACCCCAGATGTGGCCTTACTTGGAAACAGGGTCTTTGCAGATGTAATTGGTTATGATGAAGTTGCATGAGTACTAGAGAAGACTCTTGAGAGTTCCTTGGAAGCAAGGAGAACAAATCAGTCAATCCTAAAGGAAATAAATCCTGAACATTCATCGGAAGGGTTGATGCTGAAACTCTAATACTTTGGCCACCTGATGCAAAGAGCTGACTCAGTGGAAAAGACCCTGATGGTGGGAAAGATTGAGGGAAGGAGGAGAAGCGGGCAACAGAGGATGATATGGTTGGATGGCATCACTGACTCAACGGACATGAATCTGAGCAAATTCCAGGAGATAGTGAAGGACAGGGAAGCCTGGTGTGCTGCAGTTTATGGGGTCGCAAAGAGTCAGACATGACTTTAGCGACTGAACAACAATACCACAAGTAGGATGGGCCCTATTCCAGTGGGTGTTATCCTTGAAGAAAAGAAAACAGACAGACTGAGAGACACACAGAGAAGAGGGTCACGTGAAGACAAAGGCAGAGAGTACAGTCCTGCGTCTAGAAGGCAAGGAATGTTTGGGATCACTGGCCATCACTGGAAGCTCGAGAAGAAGCAAGGAAGGATCTTTCCCAAGACCTTGACACCTTGATTTTGGGCAACTAGCCTCTAGTACCATGAAAGAATAAGTTTCTATAGGTGAAGGCCACCAAAAATGGGAATTTGCCATGGTAACCCTAGGAAATTAGTACAGGGGGTAAGGGAAAGTCTACATTTTATTATCAGTGAAATGGAGATTCATCAAAGAATGTTAAGCAGTAATAAGAACTGATTTGTCTTTCAGATTTGTGTTTTATAAAGGTACATCAAATGAATCAGAAAAGTCCTCATGCTCATAACAATTTCCTTAAAGCTGAGATGCCCACGGCACCGATAGTGTAGCTGCCCACTGACCATGCATGATGGGGCACTCTGGGAGATGAGTCATCTTTTTAACCATCTCCACCATTAGCCACTTGAGGTTTCTAAACATTTTGCTTCTATTTTTAAGCAGACTGGGGTTTACTTCTACATTCTGGATTATCTCCTTTTCTCTCTGGACACGTGGTGACGACATGTGCTGTCCTTTCCCCTCCTCCCTCCAACCCACTTCAGATTTAACGGAAAACATCACACATTCCAAAGTCACTGTTAATTAAAGCTGATGTTTGCTTTGCTGACATTGCTGTAAAAAGTGCTTCTTTAAGGGATGAAGGGTTCTTCTAATTCTGAACACGACTTTCAGTATGTGCCTAAAAATCAATGCATGGCTGGATTCAGGTGCCCAATTACAGTTTGAATTAAGCAATTCATGAATGCTGGCTGTCTGACGCTTGTGGAAAAACACGTAAATTGGGGACTCATCCCAAATTGGTCAAATGGGAAAATAGGGCATAAACCAGAAAGTTCTGGAGTTCACAGCTTTATGCAACTTGATAGGATTTGGATTTCTCAGTTTCTTAGCATCTGGGGGAAAATAATTTTCTTTTTCCCTTATAACTAATGGTGAAAAGTGAACATGTTAGTTACTCAGTCGTGTCTTACTCTTTGCGAACCCATGGACTGTAGCCCATCTGGCTCCTCTGTCCATTGAATTCTCCAGGCAAGAATACTAGAGTGGGTAGCCATTCCCTTCTCCAGGGGATCTTCCTGACTCAGGAATTAGACCCATATCTCCTGCATTGCAGGCTGATTCTTTTCAGGGTTCACCCATAATTCTCCTCCATTCAAGATGCAAAGCTTACTGATTAGAAATTTGAACCTCACTCCTTGCCAGCTGGAATAAAGCCTTTTGAGTTGGAACACTAAATGTGCGCCAGTTACTGAACCAAATGCTGTATATCCATTATCTAATTTAAGAAGGAAATCATACACCAGTGATAAGGATGAAAATGACAATAACTGTCATTTACTGAGTGTCAAAAATCTTGGTTGGTACTTCACGTACATTATTTCTTATAGGCCTATCATTGTAGGGTAGTGGTTGGGAGTATAAACTTGGAGTCCAACACCCTGGATTGAAATACTGACTTGCAACTCAGTTGCTAAGTGAGTTAACTGCTTCATCTTTCCAGGCCTCAGTTTTCTTGTTTTGTAAACAAATGGAAACAATGAAACTGTATTTTATGAGGACTAAGTGGATTTCTGTAATATAGTCTGGCCTATTACAGTAATGGTGATGATTAAAAATTAAAAAGATAATAGTAACAACTGTATAGTATTTGCTATATGCCAAGCATGTTTCTACACATGGATATTTTTATTCCTATTTCATATATGAGAAAATTAAAAAGTAGAGAGGTTAATAAACTTGCCCTTTATCATATGGCTAAAACATGGTAGAGTTGGGATTTGATCCATGGTTAGCACTGTGATCTAGAGTTCTCACTATTCTTGGTTTGCACAAAGTACATGCCAGATAAATATTTGTAAGCTGATAAATTATAGGCAGTGTATTCCTTCCAGAGGCAACTCTTGGATCTCACTTAGTAACCTCCATTTAGGCTTCCCTGTGGTAAAGAATTTGCCTGAAATACAGGAGACCCATGGAGATCCCTTGGAGAAGGGAATGGCTACCCACTCTTGTATTCTTGCCTAGAGAATCCCACGAACAGAGGAACCTGGTGGGTTACAGTCCATGGGTTCCCAAAGAGTTGGACACAACTGAAATGACTTAGCACACATACTTGATTAGGTTCCTAATACAACTGGCTGCTTCTTTCCCTCCACTGTGTTCTGGAGAGAGAGGCCATTCCCTTTGAATCTCAGTAGTTCTTCAGTCTGAGCAGAAAATACTTCCCGGTTAATATCTGGGAATGATGACATCAGTTTAAGAAACACTTTTAAAAACATTCATACTTCTAGGCTCAGGTAACGCCTTTCCTGTTTCAGGAATCTTCAAAACTTCCCTGTCCTCTGAAAGGCCCTCTGCTACAAGGCCCGCAGAGCCCAGGCCTTTCCTTTGCCTCTTATTAAATAACTTCGTGATGTAGTTTGCAGACTTTTGGTTCCACTTTCACACTGTAAAGCCGTGGTCAGCCCTAGGTCAGAATGTCCTAGAGTTACTTTCAGGAATCCTTGGGGGAGTTTCACAGGAACTTGTGCAATTCTGGCCCCCTCCTCCTTCATTTCTGGGGCCCAGGAATCCACTGGGATGTATTTAACCACCACCCCAACCCCCAGGGTCCTCTTTGTGAACACATTCCCTGCCCAGGGAACTTCCTAACCACAAACCCCACCAGGAACTAACATGGTGCTGCTTCCTCTACAGAAATGCAACTCGCCACTTCCCCGTCTCACTGGTCCTGCAGTCATTCTGCTTATACCTCATCTCACAAAGCCCTTCATGTTAACAGCTCCTGGAGCCACTGCTTGTAACCCCTTCCCCGTCAGTCTCAGACTGTAACCAGGCTCAGACACAGAGGTATACCTGATCTTTTCTATTGTAGCTCTTATTACTAATGGTAAATACACATTATTTTGTGACATTTCTGCCTAATGTCTGTCTTCCCCATTAGATGGTAAACTATGGGAGAATGAATTGAACATACTTTGCTCACCACCTCACACTCAGGGTAGCACAGTCTTGAACATAACTGTGCTCAATAAATACGTATTGAGTGAATAAATGACTATTCTGTTCTCCTGAACCCTTGTTTTTCCAAATCAAGGATCCAGACAAAGAAGGCAGAAGTTCTAATGCAAATCAATGTCTAGAAAGAGCCCACACATTCACTCTGGCCCCTGGAATAATGCATACCCCAAGTTCACCAGGTGATCAGATAGAATCCAAATCTGGATTCAAACTGCAGGTCTTGAATTTACAAGGTATGTAGCCCACGTGGTCCTTCCAAATAGATTAGAAGCTTTGGATCTGGGGGCAAGGCTTCTTTCATCTCAGCACCTTCCACTTTATCTGGCACAAAGACTAATACAAGAAATTGGGCCAAGAAATACTTGTGGGGTAGAGCTAAGTATGATTTTCAAGATGAACATCTGCTAGCTTGTTACTGATCTGCTGCTGTTCCCCAGCCCTGTGTGTGGAGGTGGAGGCATGGCAGGGATTTCTGCAACAACTTTTTCCTTCAGTTAACCTCTCTGGACATGATTCATACCACTGTACACCAGGTGCTGAGAAACTATTTCCTAAAAATATAGGTGGGCCTTAGAAAGCTGAAAATAAGCTGAGGAAGCTAAGTGCCTAATGACTGCTTCCTTCCACGTGAGACAAGGGGATGAGCCAAATGCTTCCTGATTTGCCTCAATTTGCAAAGACAGAACAAAAATATCTCTCCCAGTGATGCAAGACTTTTTCTTTAGGTACCGTCAGGCCATGAACTCTAGGCTGTGCCCTTAAATGAAGTCAGGAGGATGCCAAACCCACAGCCATGGTCAGCCTGCAAGTCAGATGTCAAGTCTTAGTTCTCAGCTGGGGGCAGTTTTGTCCTAGAAGACAACTGCCAATGTTCAGAGACATCTTTGGTTGTCACGGCTGGAGATTTTAACTGGTATTTAAATGAAAAGATATCAAGAAAATATCTTTTTAGCATTATCCCTGAGATGGTGCTAAACATTTACAATGGATGCAAAGAACAATCCCTCACAAGCAAGAATTATTCGGCTCACAAAATCTCTAGTGCTGAGGTTGAGAATCCTTGGCATAGATAAAACAAAACCCAGGGCTAGTGACACATTGAATTCACACAGAACTGCTGCTTAAGGTACTGGAGTCCTTCCCCTCTCTTCCTGCTTTTCGTCAGCTGCTCAGGCAATATCATCTCTACTCTCCCAGCTGCAGCCTTCTGGATGTGGCGTTCGCACATTAGGGGGCAGCGTGAGTTTAGACTTTCAGCCTCTGTTGTAGCAGGAGCCAGAGTCCCATTAGATGGTAAACTGTGGGAGAATGAATTGAACACGCGTTGCTCACCACCTCACAGTGAGGGTAGCACAGTCTTGTGAGACGGGGACGCCTTTGTCTGGTGTCTCACCTTTTTCCTGCTGAGCTCATGGGAGTGAAATCTGTCTCTTTCCAGATCCGCAATTCTGCATGCTTCACCCCATTCCAGAAAAGGGAAGGAGGGGAAACTAGGGCTCAACATTTTAAAGTGTGCTCTGCACTTGCTCAGAAGGAAGGAACTAGTTTCAGCTGACATCATGCTTCTGTACCTGTTCCCTGAGCGGCGTTTTTGTTTGATGATTTCCCAATGGCACAGTCCTGCTCTAAAGGCTGGTTCACCTGGCTTGCTGGGTTTGGATCCTGCTGACCTGGGTTTGACTAGCTGTGTAACTTTAGACCTCTGAACCTCAGATTTTCCTTTTACGTAAAAGGAGAATGCTGTGACCAATCATTTTAGTTGTGCTACATGGATTAAAAAAAAAAAACCATACATCATCTGCCATGGACCACTACTTCCATTAACACAGTGATGAAGATTGCCATATGCCAACACTGTGCTAAGTGATTTACACACTATCTTATTTAATTATCACCATAATCTACTTTTGATCTCCTTGCAGTCCAAGGGACTCTCAAGAGTCTTCTCCAACACTACAGTTCAAAAACATCAATTCTCCCTTGCTCAGCTTTCTTTATAGTCCAACTCTCACATTCATACATGACTACTGGAAAAACCATAGCTTTGAATAGACAGACCTTTGTTGGCAAAGTAAAGTCTGCTTTTTAATATGCTGTCTTGTTTGGTCATAACTTTTCTTCCAAGGAGATCAAACCAGTCAATCATAAAGGAAATCAGTCCTGAATATTCATTGGAAGAGTTGAAGCTGAAACTCCAATCCTTTGGCCACCTGATTCAAAGATCTGATTCATTGGAAAACACCCTGATTCTGGGAAACATAGAAGGCAGGAGGAGAAGGGGACAACAGAGGATGAGATGGTTGGATGGTATCACAGACTCGCTGGACATGAGTTTGAGCGAGCTCTGGGAGTTGGTGATGGACAGGGAAGCCTGGCATGCTGCAGTCCATGGGGCCACAAAGAATTGGACATGGACACGACTGAGCGACTGAACTGATAATCTATTTTTAAGAGGAGTAAACTGAGGCACATAAAGAGAGAACTTGCTCAAGATCAGGCAGCCTATAGGTGGTGGAATTATTTAAACCTGGTAGTTTACACTGAGCTCTGCCTTAGTGATATAGAGTAAGAACTCTGAATAATGTGAGGTACTCTGTAAATCCCAGAATTTCCCCTCTGCATTTTGTATTTGTTCTTTATACTTTCCACTAATATGTACTGAGCAGCTCTTGTGTGCTACAGACTGTCCCAGAGAAGGTCACACTGAGGTTTCTCCAGCACTGTCCCTGCAGGATTCACGGGAAGGTAGAGATCAAATTTCTAACGTAGTCCCTGAACCAGCCTACTGTTCTCTGATGGCCTCCTGAGTGCCAGCACGCAGATTCACAGCAAAAAGAACACCCAATGTCCTACATCCACGACCATGCATAGAGACAATTAAATCTGTTGGGCTAAATAGCTACTTCTATGAATGATGAAGTTACAAGTGTTCTTCATCTCTTCAGGGAAAGCTTTTTTTGTCTGGTCAAAGTCCCCCTTGGGAGGGAAGTTTGGGGGAGAATGGATATATGTGTATGTATGACTGAGTCCTTTGCCTGTCTACCTGAAACTATCACAACGTTGCTAATCGGCTATACTCCAATATAAAATAAAAAGTTAAAAGAAAAGTCCCCTTTATATGGTCTCACAGCAGCATGTATCTCCCGACTCGGTAATGTCCAGTCTGCATTATGTGTGTGATAAGAATGTGAACCATGTTGAACAGCCTTTGCTGATAATTTTTGCCCGGTGTTTACCACAGTGTTGTATATACCATTCCAGAAATAAGTCAAGTGAGTAAACTGGAATTTATGGAACAGTCTAGGCCTGGAAGCACCATCTTACCATGCATTCTGCCTGTATTATCTTATCATGTGAGACGCATTGGTGCTAAAGTTTTGCAGATAAAGAAACAGGCTTAGGAGTTCACCTTCACACAGCTAGTAAGTGTGGAGCTAGGATTCTAACCCAGACTCATCTGGATCCAAAGTCCCATGTTCCCTTAGTATTAGACTAGAATTTGAAAATTAGATATTTACAAGTTTGCAGTCATGTGGGAGAAGATGTTATAATCAGCAGTAAAGCATGTGGGGTCCAGAGTCAGTCAGCTTGGGTTCAAATCTTGGATCCATCACCCTTCACATAAAAGGAGTTTGATCTTTAGTCCTATGCCCCTTCTGTACCTGAGTTTATTTATATGTAAAACAGAGATAAAAAAATAGTATCTCATGGTGTTATTGTGAGGGTTAATTGTATTATTTGTAAAGTATTTAGAGCTTGGCATAGCATAGTGGCCACATATCCACTTTTATTCTCCTTCTATGAAGATGGCTTTATCTCCTTCTATGAAGATAAATGGCTTTACAGAACATTTACCACTGCGTCTATATTATATTTAGGATTCTGCACCTAAGTATCCCAATTTGACGAGAAATGTTGAAATTTAAATGCTGCTGATGAAAATCTCTTAACAGTAATTAACGTGAATGTGCATTTTCTACATGGCAGCACCTCCACAAATTCAAACAATCACTGGTATTTAGCAGCACCTTATTGATTTGAGCTGTCTTGCTAAATGTATCTCTAAGAAACCATTTAGATCATCACTGAGGTTTTAAGTTGCCTGCTCACTTTAGAAGTCAAACCAAAGCTGCCTGCAATGCTGCTGATTTGAGGATTGGCAAGCACACAAGGGTATTTCTGGGTGACTACACTAACGCTATCCAGTTAGTGTAGTCACCCAGAAATACTAACTAACCCACCTAGAAAGGCCACCTGGGACTAACCCACATTTTCAGAGCCAGAAATCTGTCTTGCTGCCTGCAAAGACTCTGGCACAGTCAAGTATAGGGTGCATTTGTGTAGTGCTTGCCATAGCCCCAAGGGCCTCAGATGATGTCTCTGGGTTCTTGGAGCTTGTAGCTGTGTGTGTGAGCAAATGGTCCTAGTTTGAGATGGGGGGGTGGTGGTGTTCTGTGGGAAGACAGTTGCAAGTCCAATGACACTCTCCTGACACAGACCAAAGTCAACTGCCTTTGGTGTCAGTAAGGACAGGATCTGAAAACAAGCTACCCGTTTTGAAGGGCAACCTGGCACTGCCATCTTTCCTTAATAACAGTGTGCATATACCCACACACAATTATCCCCCAGAGCAGAGATAACATTCAAGAGACAGAGATGCGAGCTGAGAGCAGAGGTTTCCTTTCATTGTGTCTTTCTCTTTGAGCATCATCTAAGAGGTCTTGGGAAGTTGATCTTTATCCTCTAAGGAAGATGGAGATAACAACAGCAATTAGCATTGATTGAATTCTTACCATGTGCTAGACATTTGACAAGCATCATTTAATCTACTCAACAACTCTGCCTTATTGAGTGCTCTTTTTATTTCCATTTTCCAGTTGAAGAAATTGAGGAGACACAGAGTTTGAGTAACTGGTCCAAGATCACTTAGCTGGAGGTGGTAGAATCAGGATTTGAAAACAGCCTGTCTTCTTAACCAATATCTATAGTGTCTTCCAGAATTCATCATCACTTCCATAACTATTTACGGAAGCAGAGTACTCTATCAGCCTCCACATAGTACAGTAAATCCCCTACATATGAAGGAGTTTATTCCAAGAGTGAGCTTGTAAGGGCAATTTGTTTGTAAGTCCAACAAAGTTAGCCCAGGTATGCAACTAACACAATCAGCCATATAGTACTGTACTGTAATAGGTTTATAATATTTTTTCACACAAATAATACATAAAAAACAAACACAAAAAATAAAGAAAATATCTTTAGTCTTACAGTGCACTACCTTGGAAAGTACAAGTATAGTATGACAGCTGGCACACAGGGGCTGGTATTGAGCGAACAGGTAAGAAGAGTTACTGTCTGGAGGAGGGACAGGAGGTGGGAGGTGGTAGAGCTAAAGGATTGTCAGCAATAAGAGATGGAGAGCAAGCTGCAGTTTCACTCGTGCCTGACACTGATGGGGTACATGTTCGCATCTTTTAAAGTTCGAAACTTCAAGGTTCGTGTGTAGGGGACTTACTGTACAGGGAAACTTTCCTTACTTCAAGCAGGAAGTAGAGCACAAGAGAGATTAGCTCCATGTTCAAGGACTTCAGAGAACAGACAAACGAGGAAAAATATAAAGAGACGAGAGTTCGATTCAGTCAAAGAGAAATTTAACAACAAATTAGAACCACAGAAGAAAACTATACATACAGCTGTTAAGAAAGAATAGTTCTCTAGTTACCAATATGGAAGCTATGAGAGAAAAAATACCAGGCAGGAGGGTGTGTATAATTGCTCTAATTATGTTACAAAAATAAAATATTCATGTATGTTTATAAACACATAGACTTTGCTGCTAGTAGTGATTGCTTCTGTAAGGAAAACTCTTCTGATGGGAGCAGGGGAGGAGGGAGATGTAATTTTCACTGTAAACATTTTTTAATCTTTTTAACCTTTGTGCCATGTACTTGTATCACCTAGTTCAAATGAACTTTTAAGCTAGAGCCAAGAAACAGAATGGTCTGTGCTTTGAGGTGGTGAGTGGACAAGAATATTCAGACAGACACTAAAGATACCAGAGCTGGAGTAAAGATACTTCAGAGGGTAGATTGGGGCTTGGAGGTATTCTAATGACTTTCCATTATACTACACTCCTGTCCCTGGAAGTGGTACTTTCACCATACTCCCTGTGGGGAAAATACATTGAGGATGGCATGTTATCTCTGTCTGAGGGTGGTCAAGGGATTCTATAGGGTGTCCATGACCTTGGAGACGCCCAAATAGATGAGGACAAACTTGACTGTGAGTGTTCTATTTTGGGTCATCATTTATCCTTCAAAAGGCTAAGGCCCATCATCAGTTCCTGCCACTGCCTCCACTATCCTATTTCCTCTTAATATGTTGTAAATAAGCTTTTCTCTACCTTAGCTGGTTGGGCTACACTGTTCTCTCTCATTGTAATGTCCTGCCCCAAACTCTAAGCAAACTTGCATCCTTCTTTTCCTTCCGATGTCAGTTTAACTAAGACATTCTCTGGAAGATTTTCCTTGACCATTTATCCAGGCAAGATTCTCCACAGTTCTCCAATACATTTCCTCATTTATTATCTTTAAATAAACGTGTGTTAGTTTGTCACAGCTGCTGTGACAAAGTATCTGAGTGGCTTAAACAGCAGAAATGCACTGTCTCACAGTTCTAGAGGCTAGAAGTCCAAGATTAAGGTGTTGGCAGGGTTAGTCCCTGCTGAGGGCTGTGTTCCGTGCCTCTGCCGTAGTTTCTGGTGGTGTGCTGGCAGTCTTCGGAGTTCTGTGGCTTGTAGAAGCATCACACTCTCAGTTCTGTTTTCATCTTAACGTATATTATAATTCTACCTGTATGCCTCTGTATCCAAGTCTCCCCTTTTTATCAGGACATCAGTCACACTGGATTAGGGCCCACCCTAATAACTTTATCTTAGCTAATTACATATGCAATGATGCTACTTCTGAATGAGGTCATATTGTGAGATACTGGGAGTTAGGACTTGAACACATGAATTTGGTTGACACGATTCAATCCATAATAAAATGTATTCAACTTGATTTATTTGTTTACCTGTTTATTGTTTCTTATTCCTCCACTGGACTGTGAGCATCGTGGGGGCAGAGATGACATTTCCTTCCCTTTTGTAAGTTGGGTATTCACTGTAGTGCTTTGCACACAGCACAAATTGGACTTCATTCTGTTAGCTTGTCTCTTACTGTTGCTAATTTGTGCGTTTTCATGACAGACTAGATAATAATTCTTTCTTCTTCGACCTATTTTTTTAGTTTCTGTCCAAATATTAAAATTCTAATGCCATGTTAATAATTGCTTAATAATTTTTTCTAATTAAATCCAAGTATGATATCAATTTTTTTAGTATTTATTAACATTTATTTTATGTTTAGTGTATGGAAAATTTTTTAAGTAACTGTTTATTCTTAAAAAGGATATCTATTGTCTAATCGAGGTGATGGATTCTCTGTGTGCTCATTTCATCAAGCTTGCTAAATGTATTCTTAAATCTTTATATGTTCTTATTAATATTTTATGTGCTTCAGCTGGAAATTAATCAGAAAGCAACAGTAATCTCCCATCAAGATTGTGGTTTTATCTCCTACACTGTTAGTGGGAATGTAATCTGGTGCAGCTACTATGGAAAACAGTAGGGAGGCTCCTCAAAAACTAGAAATAGAGCTACCATATGAGGTCAAGAAGTAACAGAACCAGACAGGGAACAACAGACTGGTTAAAAATTGGGAAAGGAGTGCATCAAGGCTTTATATTGTCACCCTGCTTATTTAACTTCTATGCAGAGTATATCATGCAAAATGCCAGGCTGGATGCAGCACAAGCTGGAATCAAAATTGCTGGGAGAAATATCAGTAACCTCAGATATGCAGATGATACCACTCTAATGGCAGAAAGCAAAGAAGAACTAAAGAACTTCTTGATTAGGGTGAAAAAGAGTGAAAAAGCTGGCTTGAAATTCAGCATTAAAAAACCTTAGATCATGGGAACCAGTCCCATCCCTTCATGGCAAAGAGATGGGGAAAAAATGGAAACAGACAGATTTTATTTTCTGGGGCTCCAAAATCATTGTGGATGGTCACTGCAGCCATGAAATTAAAAGATGCTTGTTCCTTGGAAAGAAAGTTATGAGTATTGCTAGACAGAGTATTAAAAAGACTAGACTAGTATTACTAGTACTAGTCTAGTAATACTAGACAGAGTATTAAAAAGCAGAGACATCACTTTGTCGAAAAAGGTCCACAGAGTCAAAGCTATGGTTTGTCTAGTAGGCGCGTACAGATGTAAGAGTTGGACCATAAATAAGGCTGAGTGCCAAAGAATTGATGCTTTCAAACTGTGGTGCTGGAGAAGACTCTTGAGAGTCCCTTGGATGGCAAGGAGATTCAACCAGTCAAATCTAAAGGAAATCAACACTGCATATCGATTGGAAGGATTGATGCTGAAGCTCCAATACTTTGGCTACCTGACGGGAAGAGCCAACACTTTGGAAAAGACCCTGATGCTGGGAAAGATTGAAGGCAGGAGGAGAAGGGGACAACAGAGGATGAGATAGCTGGACGGCATCACAGACTCAACGGACATGAGTTTGAGCAAACTTGGGGAGATAGTGAAGGACAGGGAGGCCTGATGTGCTGCAGTCCATGGGATTGCAAAGAGTTGGACATGACTTAGTGACACAACAACAACAACAACAACAACAAATATGATCCAGCAATCCCATTCCTAAGCATATATCTGGAGAAAATAATTAAAAAAGATACACTCACCCCAATGGTCATAGCAGCATGATTCACAACAGCCAAGACATGGAAACAACCGCAACATCCACTGACAGATAAACAGATAAATACAATGTTGTACATAGACACAATGGAATGTTTCTTGGCCATAAAAAGGAATGGAATAATGCCATTTGCAGCAATATGGATGGAACTAGAGATTATCACGCTAAGTAAAGTCAGTCAGAAATAGAAAGACAGATACCATATGATATCACTTACATGTGAAATCTAAAATATGACACAAATGAACCTATCTATGAAACAGACTTCTAGACATAGAGAACAGACTTGCAGTTGTCAAGGGGTTGCAGGGTTGGGAGGGGGGCATATGGGAGGGATGGATTGGGGATTTGAGGTTAGTAGATGCAAATTATTATATACAGAATGGATAAACAACAACAAGGTCCTACTGTATAGCACAGGGAACTATATTCAACGTCCTATGATAAACTATAATGTAAAAGAATATTAAAAACAGTATATATGTATAATTGAGTTACTTTACTGTACAGCAGAAATTAACAACATTGCAAATCAACTACACTTGTATAAACCAACTAAAAGTTTGTGGTTTAAAATTCTGTTAGTTTGTTTATACTTATTATGAGGCTATGCACTTAGTTGTAGGAAAATTTGAGTTTTCCCAGTGAATTGTAACTTTACCAATGTTGTCAGCCTCTTTATTTCTACTAATTTTGCTTTAAAGTCCATTTCATGGGATGTTGATCTTGCTGTGCCAACTTTCTTTTGGTTAGAATCTCTTTATATTTTTCTACTTTCAGTCACTTTATGTCCTTAATTTAAAAATTAAGAGCTTCAGATTGGATTGTATAATTTTAATCCATTATGTTAAGTCTATCTTTATAGGCAAGTTTAACTTATGTTTTTGTGATTTGACACACTTTTTTATTTTTCCATTTTATTCAGTACTTTCTAGTTAAACATTTGCTCTTCTTATGTCTCTATTTTCTGTATTCTACTGGTTTGGATGTTATTCAATGTATTTTTATCTTTTTCAATGATTATTTTTAAAAATCTAACATGGGTACATAAAAAGTTGAAATTAATTATATATTTATGTCCCTGTGGAATTTAGATTTCTTTGACTCTGCTCATCTCTGTTCTGCCCCCACCCCATCTGTCTTTCCAGTTGCTACCCAGAATTTAGGACTTCCCTGTTAGCTCAGGTGATAAAGAATCTGCCTGCAATGCAGGAGACTTGGGTTTGATCCATGGGTTGGGAAGATCCCCTGGAGAAGGAAATTGCAACCTACTTTAGTACTCTTGCCTGGGACATTCCATGGAAGAGGAGTCTGGCAGGCTACAGTCCATAGGGTCACAGAGTCAGACATGACTTTGTGACTAAACCACCATCACCACCACCCAGAATTTAATTCTACCTTTGTTTTTACTACTTCTAAATAAATATTATTGCTTTCTCATATGGTTAGTATTGATTTAAATTTCTTGAAATGTTTAAACTTTTTTTTGCTCAGCAGTTTCTTTCATTCCATTTTTTTCCTACTGGGTTAATTTCTCTACTGATTGCTTCAGTGGAGTCTCTCAGTAGTTCTTCTAGTCTTTGTCTGAAAACATCTTTATTTTGTTCTCACTTTTAAATACTACACTAGCTGTATACATATTGGGGTTAAAATTGATTTTTCTGTAGCACCATTTTCTTTATAGTCTATTTATAATGAGAAGTCTTTCTTTGCAAATAATATACACATTTAAATGTTTTTCTGAGATTTTTGTCTATTTTCTGTCTAAATATGGCACTTCAATTTCTGAATCTCATTCTAGTTAATCTGAAATATTAAAACAACAGTTTTAGTGATCTCATTCTCATTTTCTCTCCTTCATGTCTAATTTTTTTTTTTTACCCTGTAGTTGCTATCTCATTAACTCACTGTACTGTTTTTGGGGTAATGTCTTTATAACTATATTCTGGTTCACTTTTCCATTCCAGTTCATCAATTAGTTTTAAAAATCACCTTATTTTTTTTAACTTCAGAAGTTCTATTTGGTTCTTTTTATATCTGCCTGGTCATATGTGTGTGTATGAGTGTATATATATATATATATTTTCAGTCCCTTCTATTATGTTTTTCAATCATATTATAACATTTGCCTTCTATCATCTGAAGTTCTTGTTGTCTAATTCTGATATTTGTTGTGTTAATAAACTTTATTCTTGACAAGTTGTTTTCACATTTTTTAAGCTTTAACATTCCAAACACAGAAGAATGTTTCCTTTGAAAATTTTTCAGATTTATATCTGATGTTAGTTTATCTTATTCAAATTCATTTTTCAAGGTTCATTATTTTCCTGTATATGTAGTCATATGTTTCTAGAAATATTTGTTGAGAAGACAATTTTTTGTTGCTGTTGAATTACCTTGGCTCTCAAAAAACAATTGACCATCAATTCTGTTTTATTGGTCTGTACATGTATGTCAATACTACACTATCTTGATCACAACAATTTTATAGTAATTCTTGAAATCAGGTTGTACATGTTCTCCAACTTTATTATGCATTTTAAAAGTTCCTTTGCCTATGTGAGATCTTTGCATTTTGATACAAATTTTGGGATCACGTTTTAAATTTCTACAATAAAGCCTGATTGGATTTTCACTGAGATTGTTTGGAATACACACACAAATTTCAATAGAACTGACATCTTAACAACACTGAGTCTTCCAATTAATGACTTTAACATGTCTTTCTATTTATTTAGTTTTAAAAATTTCTCTCAGCAGAGACTTTAGGTAATGTTTTGTTTAATGGGTTTTTCTGATCTTTGTAAACAGTATTTTAAATTTTATATCTAATCATTTTTCCAGTTTTTAAAAATACAAATAAGTTTTCTATATTTTTCGGTGACCTTCCTAAATTTCTTATAGTAGTTTTATTGAGGAATTTCCAGTACATGATCCTCTTTTCTTTGATTAATAATTTATCTTTATTCCTTTCTAGGTAATATGTCTTTTTTCTTCTTGATGCTTTTTAAGATTTTCCTTTATATCATAGGTTCTTAGAGATTAAATTTTGATGTGCTGTAATGTGGTTTTCCTTATATATTCTCCATGGAGGTCACTGAGTTAATTGGATTTTTAGCTATATAGTTTTCATCAATTAAAAAAAAAAAAATCTAAAACGTTCTTTTGCAGGTTCCCCCTTCTAGAACTCTAAGTATACATGGTTAGTTGACTCATTACTGTCTCACAGGTCACTGAATCTCTTTCTTTTTTTCTTTCCACCATTTTCTCTTTGCTTTATAGTTTGAATAATTTTACTCTTTTGACTTTAGTTTCATAATCACTTCTTCAGTATAAAATTGGCTGTTACTCCCACCTAGTGCATATTTTATTTAAATATAATGTACTTTCAGTTATGAAATCATGTTTCTTCTTTATATTTTTTATCTCTCTTCTCACTATGTTCAAATTTCCTTTAGATCCACTGAGGATATTTATGGCAGCTATTTTAAGGACCTTGCCTACTAATTCCATGATCTCTTGTCATTTCTGGATCTGTTTCTATAGAATGATTTTTCTCCTGGAAATGGGCCCCATTATCATGCTTAATTCTAACTCTATTAGAGTTGACTGAATGCTCAACATTGTGAATATTATACATTGTTGGATATCTGGATCATTTGTCTCCTTTTAAAGAGTGTTGGACTTTGTTCTAACAGCCAGCTAATTATTTGCAGGTCACATTACTTTTCTGAACTGTATTTTAAAAATTCTTTATAGTCTAAAGCAACTTTTACTCTAGCACTAAGTTATCCCATCCACTAAAGTGTGTAGGGTGTGGTCTCATGGAGTTGCTACCGAGTACACTCAGTATCTAATGCTTACTCTCCACCAAGTTTGCAGAACACTATTATTTCCCAGCCTTGTATGAGCTCTGAATGGGCCAGCTTATGATGCCCAAGTTTTTCTTTGGTTGGTCTCATGTAGTTTCATCTTGCACAGGTACACTTTGATATTCAGCAACACCCTGGTGGGCTACAGTCCATGGGTTGGCAAAAGAGTCGGACCCTACTGAGCACACACGCACACACACACATAATCAAAGGGACCCCTGTGAAATGCTCTGGAACTCTTTCTCTGTAGTTTCTTCTTCCCTGGTGCCCTAGCACACAAATTCCCTTCACCTTAGCCTTCCTGAACCCTTATTTCAGTCTATTCCAATCACTGAGTCTGTTGAGTTCTGCTTGGGTTTTTCCTCCCTTCTCTGTGGTCTAGGAAATGCCTACAAGCAGAAGTTAGGGGAATCAAAAGTTTACCTCATTTTCTTCCCTTCTATTAGGGACCATAGGCCTACACTACTTTGTGCTCATTGTTTGAAAAGAACTGTTTTGTGTATTTTGCCCAATTTTCTGAGCTTTCATGGAAAAGTCTAGTTTGGCTAGTCTAGTTTTGGCTAGTCTAGTTGAAAAGTCTAGTTTCAAATCTAGTTTGTCTCCTCCAGCATGACCAGAAGCAGAAGATCCCGAGACCATTTGTGTATGTGCATGTTACAGCTTCCTAGTTCCTGGACCAAGCAGATGGTATAAAAATCAAATTCCAGGGACTCCCCTAGTGGTCTGGTAGTTAAGAATTTGCCTTGTAATACAGGGAACACAGGTTTGATCCCCAGTCAGAGAACTAAGGTCCCACATGCTGCAGGGCAACTCAGTCCATGCCAACTACTGAGCTTGTGCATCACAACTAAAGAGAAGCTCAGGGTGCTGCAACAACAAGAAAAACATCCCTCATGCCACAATTAAGATCTTGAACACCACAACTAAGACCCAGTGCAGCCAGATGAATAAAGTTCTAAAAAGATTCAAACTCCAAACACAAGTGAAGACAGATTCATTATGAATTTTCAGAGGTTTTTTTTCCTAATACTTTTCCTTGAGCTTAGGACATTGTAAATACATAAATTTCCAGCGTCCCTTTTTCGATGGGCAGATTTACCCCTTCAATTCTAGCCTTTCATTGAAGTTAGAGTCTTTTGAAATTGTTGGTTTTATATAGAGAGCTTAATTCAAAATTCCTCAAATAGTTGAGACTCAAGATGTTGGTTTCTGCACACTAAAAATCAAGTTATGTTAGAGAGACTACCAGCCACATCTGCCATTCCTCAAACTCACTTCAGGGACTCAGAATAATATCCATGCTGTCTCTTCTTTGGTCACATTTTTGATTTTGACCCTTTAGGATTTTCCTTACTTTCCTGGGTGCTTAGCTAGCACTAAAAGGGTGTTTGTAATATTTTCACTTCTAGGTGACTTTCAGAGTATGTAGCCACATCGTCTATAAAATTTTTAGCTTATTGGCCATCACGTCAGAAAACAAACCTTATGTTAAATAATTTCCCATGAAACTATATAGCTATTCATTAGTATTTTTAATGGCTTTAAATGTTCTAAAAGTTGATCTAACTTACCACTATTTGATATTTAAGATGTTTGCGTAATTTTTACTACTATTATAACTAGTTCTCTTACAAGTTTAATACAATGAATGTTTTCTTTTTTTTTTTGAGTAACCTCTCCAGATAAACTTTAAGAAGTACAGTTTTGGGGTTGAAATCCACAAACCTGTTTAATAAGATTCCCATCTAGTTTCTACAGCTTTCTTGTCTCTGTATCTTGTAGTCTAATGACTAAAACCAAAAAGGGATTCAGACTGAATAGCAGCTGAATATTGGTTTTCCAGTTTTCATTATTTTACGAATAATAAAGAGGGTTAAACTAATTCCTGGAAAAGAGAGTATCTCTTAGTGGCCTAGAGACATATCCAACACAAACAAGAGGTACCTGAACAAACCTCTGAGCAGTGACATGGCAGAAATAGAGCAGCCGCTTTTCTCATTCCAGTTATGCCAAGAAGGGGGGAGGTTTTCAGTCAACACCAGCAGGTGCCACTTTGCAGCTTACTCTAATGTAAAATAGTTTTCAAGAAAGTACCCTCTGTTATATTTTGTAATTGTTTATTCCAAACTGTTTGCATTTTCCTTTGATTTCAGGCAAGTACTTGGTCCTGCTCACAAATGATCGCCCCAACCTAAGAAGATGTACAGTAGAAAATCAGATACAGCAGCTTCCTGGGTGAGAAGTCCACCAGAGGACACATGCCTTCTTTGAATATCTCTAACAAAGAGTGCTTAAGGCACTAGCCTGGGGGTCAAGGACTTTCCTCAGCAACCTACCTTCTCCCTCTGTGCCTGAGTTCCTCTTTGGTAAGAGAGGACACTTGGAGAAGGAAATGGCAACCCACTCCAGTATTCTTGCCTAGAGAATCCCATGGACAGAGGGGCCTGGTGGGCTGCTGTCCCCAGGGTCACACAGAATCGGACACGACTGAAGCAACTTAGCATGCATGCGTGTATTAGAGAAGGAAATGGCAACTCACTTCAGTGTTCTTGCCTGGGGAATCCCAGGGATGGAGGAACCTGGTGGGCTGCCGTCTATGGAGTCGCACAGAGTCAAGACACGACTGAAGCTACTTAGCAGCAGCAGCAGCAGCAAGAGAGGACACTTAGCTGTGATCTCTCCAATTTTTACTAACATTTCCATTTGTTTATACCACTATTATACTTCTTATGCAATTATCTTTTTTGTTCTTTTTGTCTCTCTTCTCCACTGAGCAGTAAGCTATTTGAAAATTGTCCTACACAACCCCCACATTCCCCAAATCCAACACATATCTAGCATGTAGGAGTTGCTCAGCAAATTGATCTGTTGGATCAATATGAGATTTCTACTGTAAGATTTTATTTCACTGATGCCATTTAAATTACTTACTGCTAATGTTTATTTGTATGTCAAAAGTTAGTAGTATACATTTTTATATTTTCTTTATTCTTCCATTTTTAAAAAATAATCTTCCCAGAAGCACTCAAGCAGTTATTCCCCTAATTTTTTCCAATGACTGAGTGTATGTGTAGGCACTGTGACAACTGACATGGTGCTTGAAAGTGAAGTGCCCAATACATGTTTGCTGAATAAATATGCTTTTTGCATGTGACAAATGGTAACCATGCCACTAGATCAAGTAGGCCTAGTATTTTTTGAGCCTTGAAAACCTGTGCTTTGCTTTGTCAAGTGTGATTCCAGCTGAAGATTAAGCTAAGCCTTTTTTTATACGTGCATTGATTGGTTATCCACAGAGAAAACTATTGAATTCACATAATCCAAATTCATTAGGAATTGAGCCAAATTTCTATGTGTGAAACTCTCTGGACCTTTTTTCCCTTTAGCTCGGAGATACTCTGTATTGTCTTTATCTGCAGTGCAGATTTCTACAATTGAGTCTACAGCTGATGTCAATGGAAGCTCCAGAGGAGAAATGGGACAATGTTTGGAATAGGATCCAGATGGATGGCTCACAGTGGAAATTTTATCCCTGCTGGTCTGGCCTCCAGTCTCTGATTCTTATTTTAGTGAATCTGACACATTAGGAAAAACACTTTGGCTAGTTTTGTTCTCCTTCTCCATCTCTTTCTCTCACACTCACACACACTCAGCAGAAAGAATATTATCGTGGTTGAAGACAGTCTTTGCAATTAGGCAAATTTAGATCTCAATTTTGCCACTTTTTTTTGTTTGTTTTTCTTAGTGACTTTAAATGAATTGGGTTTTTTTGTTTGTTTTTAGTTTCACTGGGTGCATGGTTCTTTATCTGTTCATACAAAAAATAGTATTTTCTTGGTCTCCTGTTGAATGAAGTCAGTAAGATGATTCAGGGGAACTTCTTAGCATCATGGTTGGGATTAAGCAGTTAATGCTGACTACCTAGCACATAGTCTCACTTGTTTAACTGTACAACTTTCTTCTGATACCTTATTACCAGTAAGATTACTGAATTTTCCTTCTGTTGGATACACGCATTCTGTTTAAGCCTTTAATAAGCAAGAGAACTGCCTAGATCAGGAATTCAGGGGGTAACCAAGTACATCATGCTTCACTTATGGGAAAATACAGATGACTAACATGAAAGAAGGAAAGAAGAGTTGTGGGAAGGCCAAATAGGTTTGGGCGAGTTCAGGGATTTGAGTGCCTTACTGACTCATGGGAGAGCTCATCAGGTCCTCTGATTTTAAAGTTCACTTATTTTTAGTTTATAAACAATTCTAACAAGTAGCACATGTCCTCATCTTTGAGGGGGAGGAGCCTTTCTGGACTCGGTGACTCAGAGATTAGGAAAAACAGGTAACTCATTATGAAAAGTGCTCAAAGTCTAATCACAAGGAAAGAGATAGAAGAAACAAGAATATTTGGATTTATTTTTAAAGGAAACAATTACTTAGAGCAGTATGTCCCATACTGCGTTCTTTCTATAGGATGTCAATATATAATAGGCAATGAGAAGTTACTTGATCTATAGGTGTGGAAAACACTAGGTTAAATAAAGTTAAGAAGATCATCATTCCTCTTCACGGCTTTACAAAGTTTTTAGTATATTGAAATATACTCTGAATCTCAAAGAAGGGTGTACAGCTAGTGTATACTGGGTTTCCCAATCTAACTTGATCATAGAAGTCCTTTTAAAGGAATATTCATGTCACTAGTATTCCATATAACCTACTTTGGGTTATTGTGATCTCTGGCTCTCATGTAAGTATGGACTATTGGTCAAATAGTCCAACAGTTGTCAACAAGTGATAAGGGAATCACAGTAGAGGGATAGAGTCATAATGGCATCACAGAGCCATTTGGAAAACTTAGATTGTGTTTAATTAATGTCATGTTGTAGAAGTAGGAAACACCTTCAAATTAGTTATTTTAGTTTGAGAAATTCAACTTTAGAAATGCTCATAAACCCTGCATACCTTTGTAAAGATTGCTCACAAATAGAGTATTTATCATGTTAAAATACTTAATGACTAAATGTCCATCAGTAAGAAATTTCCTGGATAAATCATGATTCAGCTTATATGATGGAAAACAAATGTTCAAAAGAATGTAGTAATTTCACCTGTATTGGTAGGGAAATATACACATAACATACTATTGGAAAAAAAAGAATGTTGTAAAGCACATGCATGGCAGGCTAAACATTTATTTTAAAAGTTAAACACATATGACAGAGAGAAAGAAATGAATGAATAAATGAATAAAAGTGTCTGTGTTTATAGACCCACCCATACGGATGCACCTGGGGAACAAGAAAGACAACCTTCAACTTTTAATGTATGACTTCTGCTTCCAGTTAGAATAGAGAATGTTTTAAGAGACTGCTGCTCCCACCCTGACAGTAAGATGAAACTAGATAGGTCACAAAATCCTGTTTCTAAAAAAGTCATTGGAGAGTTGAGGATGCAAAGAAATCTAAATAAAACAAACAGAAAGGGATGAGCAATTCCTAGGAGAAAAGAATGCCACCCCTCCTTTCACTTCTGAAGACATGGTAGAAAAAGAAGGAAACCTGCCCCAGATGAGGGCAAGGAGAAACGAGCTCAATATGTAACAATCTTTTCATGGCCAGCTATGGAATGGTGTGATAGATTCGAATCCTGAGCAAATCCAAACACAAGCAAGAATGCTCTCACCTGTCAACTCTTTACTATAGCACTTCAACCAAGTGTACTGGGTTAGAGTGCCCAAATCTGTGGTGGGTGGGCCAAGAGATCTGATAGAGACTTACTTTAAGGAGCATGGGCCTTCAAGTATAATGCATCATTTTTTTTTTAAGGCATTAGTCTTCCAAATGGCAGGTAGTATCTACTATCAGGTGGCAGCCTCGTGGCAGGGTCATATGATGGGGAGATTTCACAAGGCACAAAAACCTAAAAGACTGATGGCTGTGTCATAAAACAGGAGGATCTCCAACAATTTCAAGAGCTGACAGCTTGATGGTAGAGTGTAGAGGAAACTCAAGATTCTCACTAATCATGAAATCCTAAGCCCTGATGAAGGCAAAGCTCCGATCCTGTCCTCAAATCTTTGAAGCAAGTGGTGAACTGAATTTAACAAAAGTTCCAACAAATCCCAGATCCAGTTCAATTATAGGTTAGTTGATCCAACTGACTCAACTTTTCACACTAGCAGTCTGAAGATAAAGGTTATGCTCTTTTCAAGGAGTTAATATTTGTTTCATTCTATCTTTTTTTTTTTTTTTTACATACAATGTCCAGCATGAAACCAAGAATTATGTGATGGGCAAAGAAACAGGAGAAGGTGATTTACAATGAAGAGAAAAAATAGTCAGTAGTAGTAGTTCAGATGTTGGAATCAGAAGACAAAGACTTTAAAATAACTGTGATAAATATGTTATAAAATCTAGTGGAGGAAAGTGAACAATCCACAAAGAGACAGAATTTTGAGCAAAAAATGAAGACTAAAAAAAGAACCATATTTTTACATTGTATGCAGTTTATCCTTCACATTTGGGCAGTGGTAAGACATTTAAAGAATTTTTTAAGTGACTTTAAAAACAATTTTATGAATCTTTCCATGTGAAATGGCTCAAGCATAATTGAGACACTTTAGAGGGAAACCTCAACTCTACAGATAAAAAACTTCAACGAAGATCTATGCACTGGGGTTTATTGGCAATAATACCATACTTGGAGGCAAAGAATCAAGGTCTAGATGGACATCTAGACATTACGATAGTGACCGCATCAACAGTATTTCTGAAAGCCTATGCATGGGAGGTAGACTTTCCAATCCCAGCAGCATGATTCCAGGATAAACAATATCCTGGGGGAGAGGGAGACACACCGCTTTCTCTGGGAAGAACTTTTTCATCTTTTTAAGAAGTAACAGCAGATTTGTTTGCTGTCATAGGCATAATGCTATTACAGAGTAATGGGCATGCTGTCCAGGATGGTCAAGTTCAGTCTAAGCTGGATGTGGCAGAAGCCAATATATGTTGATTTCTAAAAGATTTGATTAATCTGTACAAAAGGATATTGTATTTTCAGGGCAACATTCTTTATATAATGCTACTGGTGGAGATAAACATGGATGAAACAGAAAAATAGGCAGAGTGATTGGCAATAGGGTGAACCATGTTTAAAATTTAATGAAATGAAACCTTAATCTGGGGCTTTAGTGATGGGGCATCTTCTCAATTTACAGCATGTATCTGGATTCTCACACAAATTCTCATCAAGCAGAGAAGCTCTTTGGTCATGATCCTTGTGGTATACATTTCAGAGGTTTTTTATATGCATGCTTCCTAGTCCAAACATAGATTAGTTATTATGATAAATCTTTCCTTGACGATTAAGGATCCGTAAAACCTCAGCATTCTCAGTACTTCTCAGTAAAGGTAATGACCACAACAAGCTTAGTATGTATCTCAGTGAATCCTTGACTAGAATTTGTGATTGCTTCCTTCTCTCACTCCCTACAAGACTGCGTGTGTTCTCTACAAAAATGAAAAAAATCAAGGTTTTTCCTTAAAATGAAGTGACAGCTGAGATACAGATTACTCATGAGGTGAGAAGTTCCTCTGAACACATGTTCAGTGGGAGAATATGCAAAAAAGAGACAGAATTCCTCAGCAAGACTTTTTTTCATTCTATGAGAGTCCTGTTTCTAACACCCTGGATTAAGATGTGACAAAAAAATAATTTGTGATTGAGGGAGAGGGGAATAACATTATTGGTTTGACTTGTCACTTCTAACACCAAACACTGGCTCAGAAACACACTGTGCTTGCTGGAAAACAAGCTGAGATGTATTGCTTGTGGTGGCTTTTTGTTGGAAGGAATGTTAAACTTCTGCTTGTCAGTCACCTGCAGGGGGAAGGGAAGTGGAAAATGAAAGTAGTTGTGGCAAGAAGAACATATGGTCATCTCTCTCTGCTGCCCAAGGTTTTATGGAATATGCTGTTCTCTGGGACCTCCTACCTGCATCAGGAATAAGCATATGTGCTACACTGGATCTTGACCCACTGGCTTGAATCCAGTTATTTCTCTCTTTAGGGGTTAGGATGAAGGCAAGCCATGGGCATGCTCAGCATTATGAAAATAAAGATTACCATTATATTTTCAACCAGAAAGTCTCTTTCTCTTCGTGATTCCCAAGTTCTATCTGTCAAGCAGCTATTGTCTATATTATACACATTTGGATAATGTCTATGAAGCAAGTTGGACATTGGCTTAGGGAGTTTGGCTAAGACAGGGCTTTTTTTTCATGCATTGGAAATATACAATCCTGCCTCAAAAAACACACACATCTTTCATAGGGTTCCTGATTGTCCCCTGTAGTCAGATCTGATATTTTCCATTTCTGGTTTCCTAGATATTCTTTCAATCTCAATTAAAAAAAAAAGCGCTATATAGAAATATAGAATAAAAATAGCCAATTTTGTTTGTTTCATGGAGTTTACAATCTTTTATTTAACTAATTCTTGAGGTTTGGGTCCTGACTATTGATATCCTGGAGTGTTTTGATATCCATTTCAAAACACCTGGGCAACTGAACATTGGATAACCCTCAAAACCTTGTGAATTCATAACCAATCAATAAAGATTTAAAGTTTCTTGGAAACAGTGCTGCTGCTACTGCTGCTAAGTCGCTTCAGTCGTGTCTGACTCTGTGTGACCCCATAGACAGCAGCGCACCAGGCTCCGCCGTCCCTGGGATTCTCCAGGCAAGAACACTGGAGTGGGTTACCATTTCCTTCTCCAATGCATGAAAGGGAAAAGGGAAAGTGAAGTTGCTCAGTCATGTCTGACTCTTAGCGACCCCATGGACTACAGCCTACCAGACTCCTCCGTCCATGGGATTTTCCAGGCAAGAGTACTGGAGTGGGTTGCCAGTAGCTTCTCCAGCTTAGGTCAATATTTTAAACTTTTTTTTCCCTCTTACCTAACATAAACATTTAAAGCTATAATTTCTCTCTATGGACTACTATGACCGCACCTGTCATAATATTCTTTCTGATATGTTGTCTTATCACTTAATTCAAAATATTCCTAAGCTTGCTTTTTATTTCTTGACTCATGAATATTTTGCAGCAAGGTACCTAATTTCCAGATATCTGGGGCATTCTCTGTCTTCCAGAAATGCTTATATGTTGTAGCCATCCTGTAACTAATAGATTAATTGTAATTAATAGCCATGGCAAATAGATGGGGAAACAATGGAAACAGTGACAGACTTTATTTTTGGGGGCTCCAAAATCACTGCAGATGGTGACTGCAGCCATGAAATTAAAAGACACTTGCTCCTTGGAAGAAAAGCTATGACCAACCTAGACAGCATATTAAAAAGCAGAGACATTACTTTGCCAACAAAGGTCCATCTAGTCAAAGCTATGGTTTTTCCAGTAGTCATGTATGGATGTGAGAGTTAGACTATAAAGAAAGCTGAGAACCAAAGAATTGACGCTTTTGAACTGTGGTGTTGGAGAAGACTCTTGAGAGTACCTTGGACTGCAAGGAGATCCAACCAATCCATCCTAAAGGAAATCAGTCTTGAATATTCATTGGAAGGACTGATGTTGAAGCTGAAACTCCAATACTTTGGCCACCTGATGTGAAGAACTGACTCACTGGAAAAGACCCTGATGCTGGAAAAGATTGAAGGCAGGAGGAGAAGGGGATGACAGAGGATGAGATGGTTGGATGGCATCACTGACTTGATGTACATGAGTTTGAGTAAGCTCCAGGAGTTGGTGATGGATGGGGAAGACTGGAGTGCCGCAGTCGATGGGGCTGCAAAGAGTTGGACACGACTGAGCAACTGAATTGAACTGAACTGAACTGATGCTGTAATTAAAGAAGGCTGAGCGCCCAAGAATTGATGCTTTCAAACTGTGGTGCTAGAGAAGACTCTTGAGAGTCTCTTGGACTGCAAGAAGATCCAACCAGTCAATCCTAAAGGCAATCAACCTTGAATATGCATTGGAAGAACTGATGCTGAAGCTGAAGCTCCAATACTTTGGTCACCTTATGTGAAGAGCCAATTTACTGGAAAAGACGCTCATGCTGGGAAAGATTGAGGGCAGGAGGAGAAAAGGGCAACAGAGGATGAATTGGTTGGATGGCATCACTGACTCAATGGACATGAGTTTGAGCAAACTCTGGGAGATAGTAAAGGATTCAGAAGCCTGGAGTGCTCCAGCTCATGGGGTCACAAAGAGTCAGACACAACTTCGCCACTGAACAACAACATTCTGTAATTCAGTGTTGAGTGAATGGAGTATACCTGGAAGGCCTCCCACGTGCTCAGTAACATGCGAGTTACGTGTAGAGAACAAACTGAGATAGAGTCCTTGTGCGTCTCCTTTCCGGTCTAGCTGTCACATGTACTTTATTTGTCCTTCATATTACTCTATCAGAGTTATATTTCTAAAACCCTAATTTTATCACATTATTCTTTACATCCTACATTTCCTTCATTGCTTATTTAATCAAGTTCAAATGAACACTCTCTGTGAACTAGTTGCAAACTTTTTGCTTCCTTAACTCTTACCAACCCAACAGACAAGTTATTTCTCTGCACAAGATTTCTAGCAAATTCAGAGATTCATATGTTTGCTCACCCTGGTACCCCTGACTCAATCATTCCTTCCCAAGGACTTGACCCAACCACACTCTTCAAGCTGCAATTAAATGCTACCTCCTCCAAGGGTCTTTACTTATACTCCATCCCTGGCCATTTCTTCTTCTTCTTCCTTACGTTACATAATGCTATTATTTCTTGTAACTTTTTCCAGAACTATGAGGTCCTGTTAATAGACTCAACTGCTGGAGTTCTCAAATACTCCCTTGCTCAAGCTGAAAATGTCTTTAGTGTTTCAATTTTCTTTTTCTTAGGAGTTTTGAAGTATGACAACCCTTTGGAGAAATCACTATTTGGCTGCTAGGCATACAGATTCACTGTCTTATCACATATCCAAGCAATCAAACATCTTTCCACCTCATTAGTCAGTCCATCATGTTTTCTCATCACTGCTGATTATATTTGTCTAATACTAAGTTGTTTGGTGGTTCTAAGAGATCATTTTGTGGGGTTTTGTTTTTTCAACTAGCAAGGTCCTTTTGAAGGAGGGATAAAAAATCAGCTACTATAAATGTGGGTGAAGTGGGTCATTTATACCTGGTTACTCTCTCTTACCACATACTGCAGAAGATTTAGCTGTTGGAATATTCTTTGCAAAATTACAAATGCTTTGAGATAAAGGGGTATATTTATTTTTCTTTATACTCCCTTAGTACCTAGTAGAGTATCATGAACTAGCAAGTGCTTATTAAACATTTGTTGAATTGAATAGCTTCTAAAAGGGAAATCCATGTTAGTGTTTCTCTTCCTAAAATGTCATTACTGTTGTATATCATGAGAAAGGCCTAACAGAGTTTCTAAAATATGACTAAGGTTTCTTTACCAAGATATATTTAGTTTTTCTGTGAAATCACAGCAAAGTAACACAGTTTTGATGCTGGCCATTAAAATGTCATTTGGTGGTAGATCTCCCCTCAAGTTAATAGTGCTTAGCAAGAAGCCCTTTTACACAAAACACAAGCTTTGCCTTCAGAGCAGAAATGTAAATGGCTATAATTTGTTCTCCTGCATTTTTCAAATACAGTACCATCTGGTTTAATCTCTTAGTCCTGGAGAACAATTTTAAAAATTATTTCCCCATGACCTTTTCTCCAGCCTATTCTTGCCCTGGAGATAGTCCTGTACTTATTATTAGCTCACCGGTATATAATAACCACTACTGTTTAGAAAGGTATTCATTACTTACAGAAGTTTGAGCAAAGTTATCAGAACCAGACACTGTCATGACAGGATTCTACAATGTAGCCACAGACTGCAGGCACCATTTGGGACTGGGCTATCTTTCACTCACAAACTTTTGCCAGAATTACGAGATTATGCTGGTACGTAGAAGCCTGCTCCAATTGCCTTCTCATATGGCACACATTTTGAAGCCTTGGGTTACTATGCTATACCTCATCAACTCCCCATGCCTCTCTTCTCTGCTTTATGTAGCATGAAGTTGGAAAATTGCATGGGGCAGCTGGTGCTAGGCTTCCATTCTGGAGGGTCTCACACTGCTAGTTTTAGGGTTTAGAATTACCCTTATTCTAGATTCCTGTTGGAATGGTTGAGGGAATGAAAGAAAACAGGCTCACAGGTTCAATAAAAACAAGATGTGGGTAAAACTTCCAATTTGTGATATGGAAACAGCCTGGAGAAAACTTCAACAGGGCTCTCATCTGGTTGTTAGGCAGCATCAAGCCATTGTTAACTGTGTTTCTAGTATTGTTGTCTACTTGAGACCCTCAATATACTTGACCCAGGTTTTTGAGTTTTAGAACTTTAGCCGGGCAGTATTTAATAATGCCAAGATGCCATGAGAAATATGTTCTTCAGCTGAAGGGAACATTCAAATATTTTCTTTAGCCTTCTGTATCTATCTGTGAATTTTATTAACAATGGCAAGTTGTGGCATGTGCTTTGAAGAGAAATCATGTCAGACAAGGGTCTAGAGATCAATACAGTAGTGATTTTTAAACATGGGGTCAGGCCTACATATGCTGTCTACAAGAGACCCACCTCAAGACTAGGGACACATACAGACTGAAAGTGAAGGGATGGAAAAATATATTTCATGCAAATGGAGACCAAAAGAAAGCAGGAGTTGCAATACTCATTTCAGATAAAATAGACTTTAAAATAAAGGCTGTGAAAAGGGACAAAGAAGGACACTACATAATGATCAAAGGGTCAATCCAAGAAGAAGATATAACAATTATAAATATATATGCACCCAACATAGGAGCACCACAATATACAAGGCAAATACTAACAAGTATGAAAGGGGAAATTAACAATAACACAATAATAGTGGGAGACTTTAATTCTCCACTCACACATATGGATAGATCAACTAAACAGAAAATTAACAAGGAAACACAAACTTTAAATGATACTATAGACAAATTAGATTTAATCGATATTTTCAGGACTTTCCACCCCAAAACAAGCAATTTCACCTTTTTCTCAAGTGCACACGGAACTTTCTCCAGGATAGATCACATCCTGGGCCATAAATCTAGCCTTGGTAAATTCCAAAAAATTGAAATCATCCCAGCCATCTTCTCTGACCACAATGCAGTAAGATTAGACCTCAATTACAGGAAAAAAGCTATTAAAAATTCCAACATATGGAGGCTAAACAACACGCTTCTGAATAACCAACAAATCACAGAAGAAATCAAAAAAGAAATTAAAATATGCATAGAAACGAATGAAAATGAAAACACAACAACCCAAAACCTACGGGACACTGTAAAAGCAATGCTAAGGGGAAGGTTCATAGCAATACAGGCATACCTCAAGAAACAAGAAAAAAATCAAATAAATAAACTAACTCTACACCTAAAGCAACTAGAGAAGGAAGAAATGAAGAACCCCAGGGTTAGTAGAAGGAAAGAAATCTTAAAAATTAGGGCAGAAATAAATGCAAAAGAAACAAAAGAGACCATAGCAAAAATCAACAAAACTAAAAGCTGGTTTTTCGAGAAGATAAACAAAATTGACAAGCCATTAGCCAGACTCATCAAGAAACAAAGGGAGAAGAATCAGATCAACAAAATTAGAAATGAAAATGGAGAGATCACAACAGACTACACAGAAATACAAAGGATCATAAGAGACTACTACCAACAGCTATATGCCAATAAAATGGACAACCTGGAAGAAATGGACAAATTCTTAGAAAAGTATAACTTTCCAAAATTGAACCAGGAAGAAATAGAAGATCTTAACAGACCCATCACAAGCACGGAAATCGAAACTGTAATCAGAAATCTTCCAGCAAACAAAAGCCCAGGACGAGACGGCTTCACAGCGGAATCCTACCAAAAATTTAGAGAAGAGCTAACACCTATCCTACTCAAACTGGGAGAAAATAATAGCAAACGAAGCAACAGACAAACAATTAATCTCAAAAATATACAAGCAACTCCTGCAGCTGAATAACAGAAAAATAAACGACCCAATCAAAAAATGGGCCAAAGAACTAAACAGACATTTCTCCAAAGAAGACATACAGATGGCTAACAAACACATGAAAAGATGCTCAACATCACTCATTATTAGAGAAATGCAAATCAAAACCACAATGAGGTACCATTACACACCAGTCAGAATGGCTGCTATCCAAAAGTCTACAAGCAATAAATGCTGGAGAGGGTGTGGAGAAAAGGGAACCCTCTTACACTGTTGGTGGGAATGCAAACTAGTACAGCCACTATGGAGAACAGTGTGGAGATTCCTTAAAAAACTGGGAATAGAACTGCCATATGACCCAGCAATCCCACTGCTAGGCATACACACCGAGGAAACCAGAATTGAAAGAGATGCGTGTACCCCAATGTTCATCGCAGCACTGTTTACAATAGCCAGGACATGGAAGCAACCTAGATGTCCATCGGCAGACGAATGGATAAGGAAGCTGTGGTACATATACACAATGGAATATTACTCAGCCATTAAAAAAAATACATTTGAATCGGTTCTATTGAGATGGATGAAACTGGAGCCCATTATACAGAGTGAAGTGAGCCAGAAAGAAAAGCACCAATACAGTATAGTAATGCATGTATATGGAATTTGAAAGATGGTGATGGTAACCCTATATGTGAGACAGAATAAGAGACACAGATGCATAGAACAGTCCTGTGGACTCTGAGGGAGAAGGTGAGGGTGGGACGTTCTGGGACAATAACATTGAAACATGTATATTGTCTTATGTGAAGCGGAACACCATTCCATGTTCTATGCATGGGACGGATGCTCAGGGATGGAGTGTTGGGATGACACAGAGGGATGGGAAGGGGAGGGAGGTGGGAGGAGGGTTCGGGAGGGGGAGCACATGTGAACCCATGGCTGATTCATGTAAATGTATGGCAAAAACTACTACAATATTGTAAAGTAATTAGCTCCCAACTAAAATAAATTAAAAAACAAAAAAACAAAAAAACATGGGGTCAGGGATTCTTTTGATGATGAGATAAAAATATGATTCCAGACTTGAATGAAGTGAGAGAAAGTAAATAGTATAAAAATTTCGAGGAAGGGCATTCAGAAAGAAGTAACCCAACTGCAAAGGCCTTGAGATGGGAACATGTTTGAGATAGATCAAGAAAGTCATGATGTTGGAGTTCAGTGAGTGAGTGGAAAGTCATAGGAAAAAACCTCAGAGGAATAGTTTAAAAGTAGGTTATGGAAGGCTTTGTGGGTCATAGCAAGGATACTGGATTCTATTCTGAGATTGTGGAACCATTAAACATTTTGAAATAATAAAGGGTTAAATAAGAAAAAAAGGAATCAAAGATATTATAAATACCAGGCTAAACAGTACAAGAGAAACATAAAACTTCATAAATAGCCAAAGGCTAAAAAATAAAAAATAAAAGCAAAGACCATACTATGAATGAAGAAGGAAAATATGATGCTCACAGAAATTGCAACATAAATGACATAGTCGGCACCAAACATCTCTCTCTCTCTTTAGTTGCTAAATCATGTCTGACTCTTGCAATCCCTTGGACTGCAGCCTGCCAGGCTCCTCTGTCCATGGGATTCTCCAGGCAACAATACTGGAGTGGGGTGCCATTTCCTTCTCCAAACATAAGTCATAGCAATAAACATGAAAGAGCTTAACTCATCTATTAAAATAATATGATTCTCAAGTTTATCCAATACTGAAAATCTAAATTCAATGTTGAATGAAAGAGATGCAGCTAAACTGCAGTGATTCAAGGCTAAAAATATATGCAGATTTACCACAGGCAAATGAAAACAATAAGAATGCAGGAATTGAAAATTTCATACCAAAGTAGAATTTAAGCCCAAAGCATAAAATGAGGCCAATGACATTTTATAATGCTAAAAGCCACATTTCTCAATGAGAAATATAACAAAACTCAATAGCATTCATATACATAAATAATAGTCAGTTGGAAGACAGAATGAATAAGAAAATCTTATTTATAATAACAATAAAAAAGATAAACTATTTAGGAACCAACATAATGAGAAATAAAACTATATGAAGAAAAGTATAAATACTCCTGAAGGACATAAAAGTAGATATGAACAAGTGGGAAAATAATCCTGTTGCTTAGGATGCCTCAACATAATTGTGATCTCATTTCCACTATACTAATTTGTAAATTTAATGTAACTGAACAGAAATATTGACACAATTTATTATTAAGCCAGATATATTGAAACTAAAGTTCACATGATGTCAAATTATCACATTGTATACTTTAAACATCTTATAATTTTGTCAATTATGCCTCAATAAAGCTATGAAAGAAAAATAAATATACAAGGATATGTAGATAAAGAGTGAATAGGAAGAGCCTTAGATGGGGGTGTGGTCTAGTCCTCTGGCTGTTAATGCTCCTAAGCCCCTATAATTAGAGCAGTGCAGTATTGGGCTCGTGAGGAGACGGAATGTAATGGAACACAGATCTAGTATATTACAAAGGTGGTGTCTACACTTACTGGGGAAACAGTGATCTTGTTAATAAATAATCTTGGAATAACTGGATGACCATTTTTTTAATGGGAAAAAACGACTCAATCCTCATGTCATATACAAGAAAAAACCCTAAATTGAGAAAAGTAAATGAAGGAAATAAAACTTTACCAGTACAAGAAGAAAGTATGGGTGAATTAGTCTATAATCTAGATTTAAGAAAATGTTTCAAATTGTTGACTAAAAAATCCAGGTTATAAATAACCAATTGATAAATTGAAATCTATGGCAACAAAACAAAACACCATAAGCAAAGTTAAAGTACAAATGACAGACTAAGAGAAAGTGTTTGCAGTGGAGATCACAGAAAAGGGCCAGTGCTGTTAATAAACAAAAACCTTTAACACCTGAAGAAAAATAAATACTAATAATTCAATAGAAAATGGATAAAAGACCTGAAGGGGCAATTTACAAAAAAATATATATATGAGCCTTGAACATATGAAAATGTATTCAACTTCACTCAAATTAAGATAAATCCAAGTTAATACTCACTGAGATACTACATCTCTCTTATCAGACTGGGAAAAACTCACAAGCTTGGTAATACACTTTGTTCCTTGGCTGTGGAAAACAGGCCCTCTCATACACTGTTGCAAGGAATGCAAAATGGTATGAATGTAAAACCCTTACTGAGAGGAATTTGGCACCAGCTAATAAAATTACTTGTGCATCTAACCTTCAATATAGCAATCCCACTTCCAAGAATTATCCTGGAGATATAGCCCACGACAGTTAACAAAAAAGGCTTCCGTGGTGGCTCGGACTATAAAGAATCTGCCTTCAAGGCAGGAGGCCTGGGTTTGATTCCTGGGTGGGGAATGGCTACCCACTCCAATATTCTTGCCTGGAGAATCCCATGGACAGAGGAGCCTGGTGGGCTACAGTCTATGGGGTTGCAAACAGTCAGACGCGACTGAGCAGCTAACACAAAAATACATATGCACAATACAGCTAATTACAGTATTATTTTTAGGAAACTACCTAAATGTCTAAGCACAGGAAACTGATTGAATATATGGACAATATGTTCAGTAGAATACTTCCATCTGTAAACAAACAATAAGAAACATCTCTATAAACTGATGTGGAGTAATCTCTGGGAGATACTATTAAATGAAAAGGCAAACTGTGAAAAAGCTTACATGCTACCTTGCATAAAAGAAAGAAGAGGTAATAAAGTAACAATATACAACTACTTATCATTTAAAAAAGCAGAGGAAGAATAAGTTACAAAACAATAGTGTTGGTTACCTAGATGGAGACAGGTAGGAATACAAGAGGAAACGGTACTTTTCTGAGTATTCTTGTTTGCATAGGTTTGATTTTTAGAAGTATATTAATGTTCTTCATATTAAAATAGTAAATTGATAAGGATGTGAAGGAAGAAAACTTCTAAGCGAAAGCAAATTGAAAACAAATGAACCCAATTGCATTTCCAATAAATAATATAACCATGCTAAACAGAAGGGGAGAAAGAACAATTCCAATTAATTTATGAACAAGAGTATTTGATCATATACTTTCAACCTTGCGCAGGATTTCAAGTGCATGTGGAACATTTTACCAAAATAGATCCCTTGCAGGCCATAAAGCAAGTCTCAACATATTTCAAAGGATTTAAATCATAGACAGTATATTCTTAGATCACAATGAATAAAATTAGAAATAAATAAAAGGAGATAACTGGAAAAGATTTCCCCAAATCTGAAAGCTAAGCAATACACTACTAAATAACTCATAGGACGAGAAGAAGAATTATTATGAAAGTTTAGAAAATATTTTGAACTGAGTAAGGAATATGGTGTCTCAAAATTTGTGGGATACAGCTAAAGCTGTGCTTAGAGGGAAATTATGCCCTGAGTGCAAACACTAGAAAAGAGACGGCTTTCTCAAGGAAGTAAGAAAAAGAGCAAATGAAACCCAAAGACTGCAAATTGAAGACAGTTAATTCAATTTTGAGCTGTATAGTATATAGAATTTTAAATTTTCAAAAGGTGGCTTCGGAAAAACTAACAAAGCTTACATACCTCTGGAAAAGCTAATCAAGAGGAAACCCCATGGACTGGAGCCCGCCAGGCTCCTCTGTCTATGGGGATTCTCCAGGCAAGATTACTGGAGTGGGTTGCCATGCCCTCCTACAGGGAATCTTCCTGACCCAGGGGTCGAACCCACCTCTCTTGTGTCTCCTGCATTGACAGGCAGGTTCTTTACCACTAGCGCCACCTGGGAAGCCCCAAAGGAAAGTAAAGAATATCAATAAAGATTTCATTGACAAAAAAATCATTGGAAGATATTATGAGCAACTTTATACCAATAAAATTAAGGTGATATGAACATTCTTAAAATAATAAACATACCAACTGACATATGAAAAAACAGGAAATCTGAATATGCCTATGATTGTTAAAAAAATTGAACTCATCATTTAAAACATTCCCGTAGAAAATTTATGGACCATGTGTTTTTCCTGGTGATATTTTTTTTTAATTTAAGGAATAAATAACACTGATTTTACAAAAACTGTTTCAAAAATTAGAAACTTTTCAATTTATTGTATGAGGTCGCAGAGCCTTGATGCCAGGACCAGATAGACATCTTATATAAAGTGAAAGACACAGAAGACTATCTCTGGAATTCTGATCCAAGATGGCAACACGAGAACCTCGTGAATGCACCTCCTTTCCCAGACACACCAAATCCACAGGTTTATTTATAATGAAGCAATTTCCTCTGGAAGAAATTCAGAAACTAGCTGAGTGACTCCTACACATTAAACATAAAAGGAAATACCCATGTGACCCATATCAAAATGGGTAGGAAAGACTAAGACATACTTTTGCCATTAAGCCTGACCCCAGTCATAGCCCCATACAATTGGGAGAGAACTCCCACCTTCCAGTTTCTCCCTGAGAAGTGAAGGGTTTGGACCCCACATCTAGTGTCCCAGCTGGTAAGACTCCCAGCTGAGGGAGGCGCCCCCAAACATCTACCTCTCAAAGCCAATGGGACTTGTGCTCACAAGATCAAAGCAAACAAACAAACTGCTCAACACAGGAAGTGAAGGTGAAAGTGTTAGTCACTCACTTGTTTCTGACTTCGCAAACCCATGGACTATAGGCTGCCAGGCTCCTCTGTCCATGGGATTCTCCATACAAGAATACTGGAGTGAGTAGCCATTCCCTTTTCTAGGGCATCTTCCCAACCCAGGGATCGAACCCAGGTCTCCTGCATTACAGGAGGACTCTACCATCCGAGCCACCAGGGAAGCCCCACAAAACTCCCATCTCCCACAGAAATTCTCTGTGAAAGAGATCTATTTGCATACTTTAAAGCTACTGCCTGGAAGTCAGGTTTCTAGGGGCTGACTACAATCTCTCCCCTCCTGGACCAGGGAAACCAGCAAATACCACCTTCAGCTCCTCACCCGAGTCCACTGCAAACCGCCAACATCTCCACAGAAGCTTACACACAGGTCTGGTTCTGCTGTTGTACCTGATGCCCAGGGGACAGACCTCTAGGATTGCTTGGCTACAACAGCCACTGGGGCTTGTATTTCAGTCTATCTGGACTGTAGTAAACAAAGAAACATCAGTTACCTGGCTCAGCCCTTCCAAGGCTCAGTAGAGAGGGAGCAAACGGAAACATCTATTTCCCAGTCTTTCCCTGAAAGAGGCCTGTCTGCATACTATAAAAGCTGCTGCCTGAGGGCTGAGCTTTTAATTCAGCACACATCTAGGGCCTGACTTTGACTCATTCTGAGTAACAGGGAAGAATGTGGACACCTTTAAGCTTGCTCCAATTTGACAGTATCTCCCTGGAGGTACTGGCACATATGTCTGGCACCCCGACTTTTGTGAAGGCACCCAAGAGATGGGCCTCCAAATCACATGGCTTAGAGAGCCAAAGGTACTTGCATTCAAAAGTCCTACAGGATTGTAGTAAACAAAGAAGGAATCACTGACAGGCTCAGAAGTAGACTGCACAGATACACATCCAGACCCAGCACATGCCAGAAAAAAAGGAGGCAAAGAAGACCATCTCCCAGTTTCTCCCTAGCAGGGCCCTAACTACAGACTCTCCCATCTGCTGCCTGAGGATCAGCCTGCATCTAGCTGTGGCCTGTTGGGGACAAAGAACGTGACTTGTTACTTCAGTAAATGACAAATGTTGCCTCATCAAGCCATCAGCCACTGCAGCTGCACCTAACAGTACTCCCTAGGGGGGGGATTCAGGATGGTTAAAAACAGCATCCTAGCCCTAGATGGTTAAGATGGCTATCTAAGGAAAATTTTTAAATGACCCCAGATTCTTGAATGTTCCCATACATAGAAAAGCACTAAAATAATTAACTTGAGATGTCTCTTCTTTGTTATTAGCAGTAATCTTTTTACACTTGGCCAGAAGTTTTCCCAGCAAAATAGTTTACATATATTCTGGCTCCTCCCTTACCTCTTCAGAGCACCTTCTCAGAGCTATCTGAGAGGCTGTCTCCCAGGCTATAGACCTCAATAATGCCTCGAATAAAACTTACTTCTCAACTTTTGGGTTCTGCCTTTTTTTTCTTTCTTTCTTCAGTCGACATTGTGACCCTCCCTTTTGCAACAGGCACAGGTTTTGGCAAACTACCAGGAGCCACTAAGAATAAGAAATGAGGCTTGGATGATTACAAAGGTTTGAATAATAATCAAAAGCTTGGGCTTAGCTGATTAACAATTCATCTCCTAAATAAGACAACTCCATCAAGACTAGGTGAGGCAGTAGCTATTTTATCTAATGTGCAGAAAACAGAATAGAGACAAAGAAAATGAAGAATATAGAGAAATATGTTCCAAAATAAAGGAGCAAGATAAAACTCCAAAAACAGATCTTAATGAATGAAATGGAAATGTGTGATTTACATGATAAAGAGTTCAAGATAACAGTCATAAAGATGCTCACTGAGGTCAAGAAGCATGAACAAAGGGAGAATATCAACAAAGAAACAGAATAAATAAGAAAGTACAAAACAGAAATCACAGAGCTGAAGAATACAAAGACTGTTAGAAATATAATCTGTTGCATGTAAGCCTCACAAGAGTTGCAAAGCAAAAATCTGTAGTGGATACACAAAATATAAACACAAGGAAATCTATGCAAATCTTTGCGAAAATTATCAAAGCAAAAAAAAAAAATGAGTAAGAAAAGAAGATGGGGAAAAGAGAATTACAAAGATGTCAGAAAACAAAGAAGAAAATGGCAATAGTAACTTCATTTTTTTTTCGTTAGTTACTGTTCGACTTTTTGCAACCCCATGGACTATAGCCCAACAGGATCCTCTATATATGGAATTCTCCAGGCAAGAATACTGGAATGGTAACCATTCCTTTCTCCAAGGGATCTTCCTGACCCAGGGGTCGAAACTGGGTCTCTTGCATTGCAGGTAGATTCTTTAGCATCTGAGCCATGAGAGAAGTCCAGTAAGTCCATACCTATCAATAATTTCTTTAAGTGTAAGTAGGCTGAAATCTCCAATCAAAATACCGAGTTCCCAAGCTGATAGAGTACAAAGAACCTAAGCTCACGTCCTCTCATGGGAACACCAAAACTGTAACTACTTACAGAACAACTATGGATGAAAAAGATGAGAACCTAGCAGAAAAGTTATTCTACAGATAAAGATATAGAGAAGGAACCTACACACAAAGTTTCCTGTGTAGGTTCCTATGTAGGAACCTCTTCTACATAGACATATATAGGAGGAATGGAGTTGTGGTATAGTCAAAACCCATACCCGCAGCAGATGATTTACAAAGAAGAGAATAGGAATGAGGGTTCTCAACCCAACATCTGGCTCCCCAGCATGAGGGTCCTTTACTGGAAAGACGAGGATTCACACCATTTGAATTTGAAGGCCAGTGGGCTTAATTTCAGAAGTTCCACGTGGCTGGGGGAAAGAGAGACTTCACTTTCAGAGGGTATACACAAAATGCTCTGGGACCCAGGGCAGAAACAGTAGGTTGACAGGAGCCTGGGTCATACTTTACCTGCTGACCATGGAGAGTATCCTGAAGAGGTAGGAGCCAACTCACCCTGGGGACATAGACACTGGCAGCAGCTCTTGTGGGAGCTCCTTCTACCACAGGAACATTTCAGCTGGCAAGCGCCATTTGGAATCTTTTCTCTAGCTTATTAGTCCCAAGGCCCAGCCCCAACCAGGCCTAGTAGTCTGTAGGCACTAATGCTGGGACGTTTCAAGCCAACCAACTAACCAGGCAAGGACTCAGACCCACCCATTACCAAAAAGGCTGCTTAAGAACCCTTGACCCCAGAGCTGCCCCTGGACATGGTGCTGCCTGCCAGAGGGACCAAGACCCACCCCCATATACCAGTGCACAGACCCTAGACGTGGAATCCCCAAGGCCCTCCAGCTAGAGACCCTGGGACACCCTACCTGCCAGTGGGCAGGCACCAGCCCCAGAATCCCCTGGGATGAACGCACAGAGAAGTTAAAAATTTTAAACAAAGAGTTAGAAAATAAAAAGAAAAACCAAATGGAGATGAAGAATACAATAGCTGAAATGAAAAATACACCACAAGCAATCAACAGTAGACTAAATGATACAAAGAAGTGGCTCAGCAGACTGCAAGACAGCACCAAAAGCCACCGAGGCTGATCATGAAAGAGAAGGAATGAAATGAAGTGAGACCAGTGTAAGACAACTGGGCTTAAAGCTGTCTGGGACAAGTTCAATCACATTAATATTTCCATATTTATAGGGATCCAAGAAGAAGAATACAGAATGGGACTGAGAACGTAATTTTCTAAGACATAGTACACGAAAACTTTCATAACCTAGGAAAGGACATCCAAGTCCAAGAAAGTCTCATACAGGATTAAGCCAAAGAGGAACATGCCAATTCACATTGTAATTAAAATGGCAACATTTAAAGATAAAAAGATAATATTAAAAGCAGTAAGGAAAATGCAAGATGTTACATGCAAGGGAACTCCCATAAAGCTATCAGCTGACTTTTCAGCAGAAATGCTGCAATCCAGAAGGGAGTGGCATGATATATTTAAAGTGATTAAAGGGCAAAACCCACAACCAAGAATACTTTACACAGCAAGGTTCTTGTTCAGATTTGATGGAGAGATCAAGTTTTACAGACAAGCAAAATGTTAGGGTCTAGCATCACCAAACCAGCTTTATAAGAATGTTAAAGAAATTTCTCTAAGTGAGAAAGAAAAGCCTACAATTAGAAACACAAAAATTACAAAAGGAAAACCTTATAGATAAAGGAAAACATACAGTAAAGGTATGTTTAAAGGATAAAGGAAACCATCATGCATGCACAAAGCCAGTAGGAAGGTGAAAAGATGTAATAAAATCATCTATATACACAATAAGGATATTCAAAGAGATACACAAAACAAGTAAATATAAAACATGATGTCAAAAGAGTAATTGTGAGGGGAGGAGAGAACAAATGCAGTATTGTTAAAACACATTTGAAATTAAGAGATGAGCAATTCAAAAGAATCACACACACATATTTCTATATATAAACCTCATGGTAACCACAAAACAGTTGGAAGAGGGTGTTTGCTATGACCAGTGCATTCTCTTGGAAAAACTCTGAAAGCCTTTGCCCTGCTTCATTTTGTATTTTAAGGTCAAATTTGCCTGTTACTCCAGGTATTTCTTAATTTCCTACTTTTGCATTCCAGTCGCCTATAATGAAAAGGACAACCTCAGATACGCAGATGACACCATCCTTATGGCAGAAAGTGAAGAGGAACTAAAGAGCCTCTTGATGAAAGAGAAACAGGAGAGTGAAAAAATTGGTTTAAAACTCACCATTCAGAAAACTAAGATCATGACATCTGATCCCATCACATCATGGCAAATAGATGGGGAAACAATGGAAATAGTGACAGACTTTATTTTGGGGGGCTCCAAAATCAATGCAGGTGATGACTTCAGCCATGAAACGAAAAGACACTTGCTCCTTGGAAGAAAAGCTATGACCAACCTAGACAGCATATTAAAAAGCAGAGGCATTACTTGGCCAACAAAGGTCCGCCTAGTCAAAGCTATGGTTTTTCTAGTAGTCATGTATGGATGTGAGAGTTAGACTATAAAGAAAGCTGAGTGCAGAAGAATTGATGCTTTTGAACTGTGGTGTTGGAGAAGACTCTTGAGAGTCCCTTCAACAGCAAGAAGATTCAACCAGTCCATCCTAAAGGAAATCAGTCCTGAATAGTAACTGGAAGGACTGATGCTGAAGCTTAAATGCCAATACTTTGGCCACCAGATGTGAAGAACTGACTCATTTGAAAAGACCCTGATGATGGAAAAGATTGAAGGCAGGAGGAGAAGGGGATGACAGAGGATGAGATGGTTGGATGGCATCACCAACTCGATGGACATGGATTTGAATAAGCCCTGGTAGTTGGTGATGGACAGGAAAGCCTGGTGTGCTGCAGTCCATGGGGTTGCAAAGAGTCAGACACGACTGAGCAGCTGAGCTGAACAAGGATATATTGTACAACATGGGGAATATAGTCAATTTTTATAATAACTATAACTGGAATATAATCTTTAAAAAACTGTGAATCACTATGTGTACAGCTGAAACTTACATAATATTTTACATCAAATATACTTCAATAAAAATAAAGATATTTCATGTTTATGGATTGGAAAAAAATTGTTGACATGTCCATGTTAATCAAAGTGATCTATTGACTGAATGCAATTCCTATCAAAATTCCAGTGGCATTTTTTACAGACCATGGACGGAGGAGCCTGGTAGTCTGCAGTCCATGGGGTCACTAAGAGTCTGACACGACTGAGTGACTTCACTTTCACTTTTCACTTTCGTGCATTGGAGAAGGAAATGGCAACCCACTCCAGTGTTCTTGCCTGGAGAATCCCAGGGTCGGGGGAGCCTGGTGGGCTGCCGTCTATGGGGTCGCACAGAGTCGGACATGACTGAAGCGAGTTAGCAACAGCAACAACAGCAAAAAGAATTCTAAAGTGTGTATGGAATTGTGAAGATGTGAACAGCCAATGCAACTTTGAGAAAGAAGACAAAGCTGGGGCATCATACTTTCTGTTTCATATTATATTACAAAGCTATAGTAATCAAAACTATGATTTTGGCATAAAAACAGACACACAGATCAATGCAACAGAAGAGAGAACTCAGAAATACATCCATGTGTATATGATCAACTAATTTATGACAAAGAAGTCAAGAATATAAAATGGGGAAAGGATAATCTCTTCAATAAATGATGTTGGGAAAACTGGACAGCTACATGCCAAAAGAATGAAACTGGACCCCTATCTTCCACCAAACAAAAAATAAACTCAAGATGGATTAAAGACTTGAACATAAAGCCTGAAACTGTAAAGCTCCTGGAAAACATAGGAAAAAAATCTTCCTGTTAATGGAATTGGGAATGATTTTTCGATTAGACACCAAAAGCAAAGGTAACAAAAGCAAAAACAAACCATCAGCAAAACAAAAGGCATCCTACTGAATGGGAGGAAATATATGCAAATTATTTCTCTGATTAGGCAGTTAGTATTCAAAATGGGTAAAGAAACTCATACACAACTGAATAGCAAAAAGAAAAACAACTGTATTTAAAAATGGACAAAGGAACCGAATAGACATTTGTCAAAAAAGACATACACAAATGGCCAACAGGTATATGAAAATGTTCTTAACATCACTAATTATCAAGGAAATGTAAATCAAAGTCACAGTGAGGTATTGCCTCACATCTGTTAGAACATCTGTAATGAAGAAGACAAGAGATAAGTCTTGAGGAGGATGTGGAGAAAAGGGAACCCTTGTGCACTGTTGGAGGGAATGCAAATTGGTACAACCACTATAAAAAAGGAGTATGGCAGTTTCTAAAATAGAATTAGTATGTGTTCCAGAATTCCCACTTCTGGGTCTGTACCCAAAGGAAATGCAAACACAACCTCTAAGACGTATCTGTATTCCCATAGTTACTGCAGCATTATTCACAAAAGCTAAGATATGGAAACTACCTATGTGTCCATTAAGAGATAAATGGATAAAGAAAATGTACTGCATATGTATTCAATAGGATATAGTTCAGCATGAGAAAGAAGGACATCCTGCAGTTTGTGACAACATGGACGGACCTTGAGGCCATTATGCTAAATGACTTAAGCCATACAGAGAAAGACAAATACTGCATGTCATCATTTATATGAAAAATCTTGAAAAAAGCCCCTCAAACTCAGAGATAGACAATAAAAAAAAATGGCTGCTGGAGCTTAGGGAGTGAGAGAAACAGGAGGGGTTGGTGAAATAGTACAAACTTTCAGCTATTAGATGAATAAGTTCTGAGGATCTAATGTATAAAAGGTGATTACAGTTGATAACACTGTACTGTATGGTTGAAGTTTGCTACGAGAGTAGAACTTGAATGCTCTCACTGAGAAATGGAACATTTCCTGCCATATCAGAAAATAAGAATGTCACAGTCTTCAGTGATCGCAGCCCTCCAATGTGAGCCAGTGAGCCTGAAGGAACTCAGGAAGGGGAAGAATGCAGGCCATTTAGCAGCCATCAGACTACAGTCACTCCTTACGGAGAGCCCTGAGGAACTCAGGATAAGAAAATTGGATACTGGCCTCCGATAGCTGAGGTATATATCAAAGGAATGATTTCAGTGAGCCGAGTCTCTCACATCTTCCCATACATAGAAAAGCACTAAAATTCCTTAACTTGAGATACCTGGTTTTTTTTAATTTACAATCATTTTTCGACATTCAAACTACCTGCCCTTTGTCGAAAAACTTCTGTATAACCTGGCTCCCTGCCTCACCACCTCTGAGCAGTTCTCTCAGGGTTACTTGAGATGCTGCCTCCTGGGCTTAAGTCTTAAAAATTTCCGACAAACAAAACATAACTCTCAACTTTTAGGTTATGTCTATTTTTTCAGTCAATATCATCCAAATAAAATGAGTAAGTAAAGTGATGGAGATGTTAACGAACTAGACAGGAGGAATCCTTTCACAATGTATTTATTTGTGAATACATCAAATCATCACAATGTACATTTTAACTACCTTTTATTTTTATTTGTTAACCGTATCTCAAGAAAGTCGGAAAAAGGTAAATACTACTGACTGATCTTTTATGATCACAGAATAATAATCCTAAACCAAACATTCCCCAACAAAACCTATAGATTTATAAAAAGGAAAATACATCATGATCAGGCTGCACAGGAATGCAAGGGTGGCTTTAAGTTAGAAAAGTAACTGGACTGTTTCAACATGTAGTTGGGGGGCCGGGGGGCAGCAGGAAAGTCATATGATCACTTCAACAGAAGCAGCTATGGGTATATGTGAGATTTGGGTAAGTTGAGGGTATCTGTAGTTTGGATTTAGTGGTGTATTTTTATACAATTATAATTACCTAATTAATTATACAGTTAATATACTTAATAGCTAGCAATGATTAATTGCTAGCTGTTCTAGGGTGAAGGAGTCTTTGGGCCTAGAAAAGAAAACAACGGTCTCAAAGGCCCTTGCTGAATCATCTAGCTTAGGAGAAAACAAAACCGAACTTTAGGTCCTGCCCTGATGCTCCAGCCGGTTGCATCTACCTGGGACTTATTACCCCCTGTCCAGAAACCTTCCACCCCCTACATCTGCCAGGGACTTATCACCCCTGCCCAGAGGACTTATCATCCCCTGCCCAAAACCTCCCACCCCCTGTTCAACTACAAATGCCATCTCAACTAAAGAATACCCCAAACATCCCTCCTGACTAACGTTTCCCTTATCGCATCCACAAACCTCCCTCTAAATATGAAGCCTCTCTGATCCCTCTCACGCTCAGCCTGGTCATTAGGCCGACTGTCACCCCTCCTTTCCTGAATAAAGGTAACCTGTTCAGAAAACTAAGATCATGGCATCTGGTCCCATCACTTCATGGGAAATAGATGGAGAAACAGTGGAAACAGTGTCAGACTTTATTTTTTTGGGCTCCAGAATCACTGCTGATGGTGACTGCAGCCATGAAATTAAAAGACGCTTACTCCTTGGAAGGAAGGTTATGGCCAACCTAGACAGCATATTTAAAAGCAGAGACATTACTTTGCCAACAAAAGTCCGTCTAGTCAAGGCTATGGTTTTTCCAGTGGTCATGTATGGATGTGAGAGTTGGATGGTGAAGAAAGCTGAGCGCTGCAGAATTGATGCTTTTGAACTGTGGTGTTGGAGAAGACTCTTGAGAGTCCCTTGGACTGCAAGGAGATCCAACCAGTCCATCCTAAAGGAGATCAGTCCTGGGTGTTCATTGGGAGGACTGATGTTGAAGCTGAAACTCCAATACTTTGGCCACCTCATGCGAAGGGTTGACTCATTGGAAAAGACCCTAATGCTGGGTAGGATTGGGGGCGGAAGGAGAAGGGGACGACAGAGGATGAGATGGTTGGATGGCATCACTGACTCGATGGACATGGGTTTGGGTAGACTCCGGGAGTTGATGATGGACAGGGAGGCCTGGCGTGCTGCAGTTCATGGGGTCGCAAGGAGTCAGACACGACTGAGCGATTGAACTGAACTGAACTGATCTCTGTTGAGGTCGTCTCTGCTTCTTTTCTGCCTCGGCCGGAACTATACTTACATAGGGTAGGAGTGACTTCCAGGTATACACTATTTCTGCCATGCTGGACTTCGACGGCAATTCAAAACAAACGGGACCATCTACTAATGATTCAATACGTAAGTCACCACAACCAGGAAAGTGATGACAAAGAAACTAGTAAGTTTCACCGATTTAGAGAATATTTAAGACTACCTACTGTGCAACCTGCAACATCCTAAAAAACTGCAGTTCATTTTTGAAAAAAACCTGAGAGATTCCTCAAATTTGACAAATTTTTGAACTTAAATACACTTTTCTAAACTACCTGTATTAAAAGTTTTTATTAAAGTATAAGAAAATCTTTGTCTTTATATTCTTTAAAGAAAGTGAAAATGCAAAATTATCACCCCATGAAGGGGTAATTCTGGAAAAGGCAGCTAGAAGCACAGAAGTGAAAAATTGTAGGCGTGATGGGCAGTGGATGCAAATGATTTTTCTCAATTTTTCTTCATTTAATGGTATTTGGGGTTATTTCTTGCCTTTTAAATCTTAAAATCTGCTGGGATTTATTTTCTTCTAATCAATAATTATTCATTCTTAATTTGTATTTATAAATTATTTGTTTCCTTAGATCAGACCTCCCAAATTGAATTAACCTTCAGACAGCACAAAATCTGGATCTTTGCCTACTAGAATTGGCTCGCGTTAAAATTACTAAAAATATTAAATGTTAGTATGATATGGAACAACTTATGCTCTCATACAATCCTGGTGGAAGTGTAAACTGGAATGACTACTTTAGAATACTTTTTAGCAGTATCTACTAAAGTTGAAATACCCATACCCTATGACTCAGTGATTCTCATGTGTACTGAAAGCTATGTTCAAAACAGTGCATAGGAGCATTATTGACAATAGCTCCAAATTGGAAACAGCACAAATTTCCATTGATAGAATACATAAATAAATTGTGTACTCACAGTAGAAAACCAAACAGAAATAAAAATAAATGACTGCTGCACATAATATAAACGAATTTCATAGACCAGACCTTTACAAACCTCTTCAGGTTACTTATTATCTCAGCAAAAGTTTAAACTGTCACTACACCAAAAGAAAAATATAACCATTCTGATTATTAAGTAGTGAGGTCCCCAAAGCTTCATATTTACTAATAAAAGTGAAAGTCGCTCATTGGTGCCCAACTCTTTGTGACCCTATGGACTGTAGCCCGCCAGGCTTCTCCTGTCCATGGAATTCTCCAGGCAAGAATACTGGAGTGGGTTGCTATGCCCTCCTCCGTGGCATCTTCCTCACCCAGGGATTGAACCCAGGTCTCCTACATTGCTGGCAGATTCTTTACCATCTGAGCCATGTTCCTCACCTTCTTCCCTGGTGGCTCAGCAGGAATCCACCTGCGATGCAGGAGATCTGGGTTCGATCCCTGGGTCGGGAAGATCCCCTGGAGAAGGAAATGGCAACTCACTCCAGTATTCTTGCCTAAAAACTTCCTTGGACACAGGTGCCTGGTGGGCTACAGTCCAATGGGTTGCAAAAGAATGGGACATGACTTAGTGACTAAACAACATGTCCTAATAAATTAGTGGCCATGTTAAAAAACACATGTAAATTGAAAGAAAAAAAACTAGTACTTATATTTCATCCTTAAATAACCACAGTATCTTACTAAAGGGATGTGTATACCTGCTAGATATTGCACAGCTTCTCACATCTTGAAGTCAGATTGGAAACTGCCACCCTTATTTTTTGTTCCAGTGATGTTTACACATACTTGCTTTTAATTACAGCTTGAATGAACTTTTGAATGTCTGCAAAGGTATGAAACCATGCAAAGAAATGTAGCACAACTTAATGTTGAAACTAAACTGTCATGAACTATTACTTTGCTCACCGTTCCCTAAGTGTTGAGTATTGTCATGTTTCTGTAAAATGTAAAAATACCCTGCAGTACTCTGCAATGCTTTGGTACATAGTTTGGGGAACCATGAGTGTAGACATCACATTAAACAAAAAAGCCAAACACAAAGGCATATGTGTGTGATTCCATTTGTATAAGATTTCAAAGACAGGCAAATATAATCCTTGATACTAGAAATTAGGATTATGTTTATGTTGGTGAAGAGGGGGGAAGCCATGATTGGGAAGGGGCACATCAGAATCTCTGGAAAGCTCCTAAAAACATTCTATTTCTTGACTTAGTGGTGGCTTCTTGATCAAGTGACTATGTGGAAGTGTTCATTTTGTTATAATTCATTAACCTGTATACACAAGATTAATCCACTGTGTATGTATAAATTATACATGAATAATATGGTATTTTAACACAGAAGCCCTTAATACAGAAAGAAACAATCTAAGCAGCAAAATAAAAGAAATTACCCCTTAAGGGTGAAACCTCTTCTGATTCCCAAGTCAAATCCTTTGTTTTCCTTTAGAGCTTTACATACTAGTCTATAATTATGCAATTATTGATGGCATCTCTGGCTGGACTGTGAGCGCCTGGAGGATAGGGCCATGTCTCACTTATCTTTAGTTTCCTAGTGCTTCAAACACGACAACATGGAAGGTGGTTAAGCACTGTGAAATGAAGAACAATTGTTCAAAATAAACATATAAACTCAGGTCTTTTTTTTACCTGCTGTCTTTTCTTCTACCTGCTGTCTTTTCTCTATCTTACTCAAATGCCCTGAGTGATATTGTATGTGTCACAATACACTTGTGGCTTTCCTTTTGAAAATTTCCTGTTTTTATAATAAACATTTATCATCTTCAAAGAATACATTGTAAAGGGATAGGTACACACACCCAGGACTTTCCTGGTGGCTCAGGGGTAGAGAACCCATCTGCCAACGCAGAAGATGCAGGTTTGCTCCCTGGGTCAGGAAGATCCCCCGGAGAAAGAAGTGGCAATTCACTCCAGTATTCTTGCCTTGGAATCCCATAGACAGAGGAGCCTGGCAGGCTACTGTCTGTGGGGTCACAGAAAGAGTTGGCATGACTTAGCGACTAAACACCACCACTGCATGCTGACACACCCTCATTCTCTTTTAAGGAATTTATATTATTATAAATTTCTAATGCTACTCAGTATAGTCCATGGACCAGTGCTAGTCCATGAACTGTTGATTACTGGTTTACAGCAAGTTAAGCACAGAAATTGAGAACGTATGTTCAGAAATAAGTACATCAATATAATCTGGATTATATCAATATAATCTGAAAAATGGAGTATTTTCTGCCATATCAGTAAACAAAGGATGTTACAGTCATCAGAAATTGCAGCCACCAGGGATAGTGAACCAGTGAGCCCTTAGGGAACTCAGGAAGAAGAAGAATACCTGCCATCTAGCAGCTATCAGACTGTAGCCATTCCCCAAACTGAGTCCTGAGGAAATCAGGATGTGAAAGCAGGATACTGGCCCCAATAGCTGACATGCATATCACAGGAATGATTTCACTGAGCCTAGACTCTTCTATCTTCCCATATATAGAACAGCACTAAATTCCTTAAGTTGAGGTGCCTGGTTTTCTTTAATTTACAACCAGTTTTTGACATTCAGACTGCCTGCCTTTTGTTGCAAAATTTCTATATAACCTGGATCCCCCCCCGCCCCCACCTCCTTGGAGCAGTTCTGTCAGGGTTACTTGTGTTGCTGTCTCCCCAGCTTAAGTCCTAAAAATTTCCACTGAATAAAACTGTGTCTATTTTTTCAGTTGACAAACCCTACTAAGATACTGAAATGTGATTAGGAAATTTGCCTTCATATGACATGAATTAAGTTCTAGTCATTCATAGTAAAACTAGTTATTGGTTGAAGATGGGTTGAACTACAACAAGAATCTGGTCCTTTTCCATGAATAGTTTTTAAAGCTCTGCCATTGACTATTCAAGTTGGAAAAGACCAACCTCATTATTTTATGAGTGGGGAAACTAAGATGTAGCTTTTACCCAGTTCCTGATTGCCAAGTTAATGGTCTTTATACTACAATGACATCAACATTCCCAATATTAACAAAAAGATTCAAAGATAAAAGCAACATTTTATTCCTACCATTATTGGCAGTAGCAACTGTAGCTACTGTTTATCCAAATTCAGTGCTTAATAGCCACAACCACATGAAATGGCTATCTATATATTTAAAAACTGTCATGTCCATAATTTCACATGGTTCCACTCATGGGTGTTTTTATGCCTTAAAGAAGAGGCATCTAGAGCCAGAGTACACGATGTTTGGCAAGTTCTCTCTGGGGCCTGTCCCCACATCCCTAAACTGAAGTTAATAATAATAACCTCAGATACTAATATTTATTGAGGCTTAAATAATCCTAGTCCTTGGACGAGCAGCTGGCAGGAAGTAAGTGCTTAATGTGTATTACCTGTTCTGATTAATCAAGGAGATGATGTCAGAAATAATCTCAGAACAATCTTGTGAAACAGGAACATTTTATTCTCAGTTTATAGATGAGGATACCAGAGCTTTAAGAGAAGATGCCAATTTGAACTTTTGTCCATCTGAGTTCAAGTACACGCCCTTACATATGTCTTACATAGCAATTTTCAATCAAGTGACAGTTCAATCAAATAACCTCATTGGGGTGTTTCAGCAGAATTGTCAATATTTGAGTAGATCAAGCATCTGGGACTGTTTAATAGTCACTTATGTGAAAGACAGTGCAAGGTTTTTTGTATTCTATTAAGAGAAACTGATGTCACCATTTTTGTTGTTGTTATTTTTAGGTCTCCTGATGGACAAGAATGCTGTAAGCAATAGACAAGGTAATGGTTACCACCTCCAATTTCCTAACAGTGCAATCTTGTAGTAACCCCTTAAGTACTTCTTTCACCTCCCAAAGGGCCCCCAAACCCCAGCAGCACCATCATCCAGATGCTGAGGAGGGAAAACTCCATGTGGCACTTGCTGCCTGGAACCCAAGCTGTTCAACTTGGTCAGCGTTTTGTATAAGACCTAAGAAACACTGTCACTTCTTCTCAAATAGAATAAGTAGTCAAGAAATTCCCTTGAGAAGCACAAGATCTGATTGAATTTCTCAGAAATTTCTATTATTTTATCAAGTTCACCTGACAGCAAAGGACAAGCTGCCTTTCACATGCTATAAGCAAACACATCAGCAATTCAGAAGGAAAAACGCGGGTTATTAAGTAGGAACAAGCCTCTCTGAATATATTTACACCAACTCATGGAAACCATTTTCCCTAGAAACTTCTGTGACAATCTATTTTCTAGTCTCAGTAATGTTTTAAGCTTGACAGATGATAATAAAATACAATGAAATTACCTCTGAGCTCTGAAATGTACATCAGCTTACAGATTCCTCATGACTTGAGTTTTTATTTTACCAATGTGGCTCGTCCAGTGTCAGTATTATTCTCAAGCATTCAAGGTTTATGTCTGGGCAATGTGCCATGCTTAAAGGTAAGGAATACAGAAGTTATTATATATGTATATATATGCATATATGCACATATACAATGTACACGTATCTATCTGTTAACTAAGAGCTGGAAGGGGCCTTTGAGATCATCAAGTCTCATTTTGTTGTCTTATAAATGAGGACTCTGAAGCCCAGAAAGAAATGCTATTCTGAAGGCTATGAAGCAAACTGGCTTCTAAACAAAGCTTGGGGGAGTAAGTGTGTAGGAAGCACCTAACATATTCTGAGGACTGCAGCAAGCATTCTCTGTACATAAATTTCCATACCATTTCTATGATGTCGGTATCATCATTCTCATTTGGTAGATGAAAAAGTTGAGATTAAGAAAAGTAGTATAACTAATAATGACCATAAATGGAATTAAAGGTTTGATATACCTGGGTTCCTTTCAGTACACCCAATGTTTCTCTGAATGCACTCACCGCCATATCCCTGTTTCTTTTCTGCCCATATCCACATACCAAATGGATTACTGTTTTCTTAACCTTTTTCTTAAATAGACTAAACATTTATAAAGGAAGCTTTTTATCACACTTAAATGTAAAACAAATATCATGTGCTGTAAGGAGAAGATATTTATAAAAATAAACACAAACCAACAAAAATATTATTAAACTTTAGTTAGACTCTGTTGCTCCTTACATTGGATTTGCATTCTAGTCTCTGTTGTAAATGGATGTTAGCAATGATTATAGAGATATTAAAGGCCCAGCAACACCAAACTGAGATTTAAGGATTGAAAGACAAGCAAGACAGAAAACTTTCACTATGTGATTCGGCTGTTTGATGCTACATCAGTGTCACCTAAAGTCATCTTTGCTCTATCTCAGATGGTTTTGAGTACTGTCCTGGTACCTACTCCTCACTTTGAGAAAAACTGATGTACCTACTGCACTTGGGCAGGTTCTCCAGACCATGATGCTCTAATTCTAGTCAGCAAGCTGGAGGCTTGTTAAAAACACAGATTTGAGTCTTACCAAGTTTTTGACTTAGCATGTCTGGGGTAGAACCTGAGAACTTGCATTTTTAACACATTCCTGAGTAATGGTGAAACAATTCAAACAGGAACAACATCTTAAGAACCACTGCTCTGGGCTATACTTTGCAGAGAGCAGGTAGAGAATACATGATGGCACATGTGTGAAAATTTCACCAAAAGTTTGAGAGTAATTGCAGGGATCTGGCATTTGTATTGAAATAGGCAGATGCAGCCAAGAAACAATGCATTCTTGTGTTCCTGTGTAGTTTCTTCAATCCAATGAGTTCACACTGATGCGACGCCACATCTGAGCAGTCCGAGGTAATATCAGTTGAGGGATGGAAGTACCTCCCGCAGACCCAATAATTCAGGTCAATTCCAGGCAACTTACTATCTGCAAGGCTCTTTGCATTAACAGAAACCAGTGATCATTAATCTCAAAAGCAAAAAATGAGACTCTCTTTCTTTCTTCCACACATTAAGACATTATGTAATGTTAATAAATGCTACGACAGCTAACATTCCCTCTCTTTTGGTTGCAGTTAATAGTAATGATGAGTAATTGTAAAATGCCGTTTTTGAATCAGTCATTGCATTGTACTAGGTAATTGCACACACACACATACCCTCAGTCACTCACTCATTCACTCTCAAAGCGACGGTTTGAGAGGCTAAGTAACTTATCTAAGGTCATACAATTACTAAGAAGTATCACAGTGATTTAATGCTAAGTTCAATTTAAATACCTATTTATTTATTTCTGTTTTTTTCAATACTAAGCCACCCCATGCTATTGTTACTACTCAATTTCCTTTTCCTTAATTTATTTTTAATTAAAGGATAATTACAATATTGTGTTAGTTTCTGCCATATATCAACATGACAGAAACATCAGTCATAGATTATACGTATATCCCCTCTTTAGCAATCTCTTAATAAAACTGTATTTTATAGAGAACCAAAAAATAAGAAGGAGAAAGGGCTCCAGATGCTTGAAACTTTTGAAAGAAAAATTTAAAACAATGTCACTGAAAGGGAGAAATCAGTGATACTTAAGCAGCAATGGAGGTAGAGTTTCCTAGGTTCAAGGATGGAAGAATGTCTAAGTTTTCTTCTTAGGATAGTGAATAAGTGGACACAACCAGTCTCAGAAATCCAACCTGCCTTAGTGTACTTGAGTCAAGAAGGAGGGTTTTATTCCCTTCTTATATGTTAAGGGCCATTTTGGAGAACAAGTGTGGTAGAACAATCAAAACTGGATTGAGACCCATGAACCTTGAATTCTGATTGTTGTTTTATCTCAGTAACTCTGACTTTATTTCTCTGAGCCCCAGGTTCACTATCTGTAAGCCAGGCAGTTGGCGCAGGTTCCCTTCATAATTCTCCCTTTCAGAATGGCAGACTCCTTCAGCTGGATTTATTAGCACCATACGCTTCAAAATGATTATGCTCCTCTTTCAGCATAATGTGAATATGGTTTGATTGCAAACTCAGCAGTGGGTTTCAGCCTACCGTCTTTCAAGAGCCTATTAATCTGTCCATATGTGACGTTACCCTGCTACATTCTTTGGGATGTAGCACAACTGGAGGAGAGAATCTGAACCCTCCAAGGTAGAAACAAAATTTAAATCCATTTAAATAGAATTTAAGAAGAAGCAATTTAATTATCTGATTAATCTTTAAAGTCATCAATGACAATGAAACGACAAATTCAGTAGGTGTTATTAGGAGTAATTATGGCAATATCTGAAAAGAAAACAACATCTGTGATTTGCCTGATTAATGGCTTAATGTGTCAGTGCATCTGTTAGTGGAGTAACACTCCTGGCGTTCTCGACTGTATGTTTGCAAGATCTGGAAATAAAGAAAGGACTGGTGGAGAAGAAAGGATCAGGGTTCCAGATTGGTTATTGGTGGTTAAGTTCCTCCCGAGACTTTTGAACTCCCCTCTGGCTACCTCCACCAGAACTGTATAGCTAATTCAGAGGATAAATGAGCTCCACCAGGTATATGAACTCCTGCAGGCTAAACAATTAGCTTCTTAGAGTGATTGCAAAAATTTTACTTTGCACCTTGTGGTTGGAGATGTGTTACCCCAGCCCTGATGGCATGCCACAGAAGGATTTTTACTAAAGGTACGCATCATGGAACTACTTGTACATAAGAGGCTTTTTTTGGGGGGTGGGGATGGGTAGTAGTTAATAATTGAGGGAGTAAATGTATTTTTCTTTAAGCATCAATTTTCTCTTTTGAACTCAAAGGAAAACATGACGCTGCCACCTATAATTGAAAACCACTGCAATGTGGCAGCTTCAGGGTGTATCGAGATGAAACTGGGAAATCATATAATGGTCTCACTCTCTTCCTCAAAGTTGTATTTTCTCACTGCTTTGCGAAACAGACACAAACTACATCTGTTTCCTCAGGCTGCAATGGCTGAGAGAGGGATAGATTATTGTAAAACATATTCAGGTCCATTCAAACTGAAAGCTCTATTGCATGAGTAAGTAGCTTATCCTAATGAAATCAATTGCAGAAAAATACGACATTCTGTTACAAAAGAAACGTGGATCTCACACTCAGCAAACCAAATGCAATTTCAAATGTGGTAAAAAGAAAAGCAGTTATGAGTTGGGCATGACTCACAAGTTAAAATTAGTGACCAGAGGAGGCAACGATTCCCCTATTATACGGAAGGGCCAAGTTGCTTTTACTCACCCCAGCAAAGATGACGTCTCTCCTGAGTGGGCTCCATTAGAAACTATGGAAAACTGGGCTTGAAAGTGGCATATTTCTCTTGTGCTGCTTGGCTAAAATGTCATCTCTCTTTCCTATTGCATTTTTCATTTCTCTGATTATATCTGATGGTGTCAACGTGAGGCCTTAAGCTAACACTCCCTTGGAAATTCAGAAGAGGAGGAGGCTTGGAAAGAAACAACTCTGACCAATAAAAGAAAGAGACAAATAAGCTGCCTCACTAGAGCCCTGTGAGAAAGAGAAGAATGAGCTGACTATGAGTGTGGGGCCCAGTAACAGAACAGTGAAGGCAGTGTTCTCAACTCGGCTGTGCATTCACAGAGCACCATCACTGTTAGATATGGCTCCTGCATAAATTTCTGCTTTCTGTGAATCAGTGAGCCAGCAATATAAAAATTCATAAGTGATTCTATTCTCTATACATGGTACAAAAATGACTTTGTCCATTTACCTTTTGCAATGCACATAATTAAGTGTGAGACAATTATAACCTTGTACCTCTCCTTAGGGGTTTGAAATATAATTTAGTCGCTGTGTTTCAAGGGCACTTAAGGAAGAAAAGACTCTCTGCAGTGACTTTTATATGCATGCTGGTGATGAATTTACCCTCAAAGCTTCTGAAGTCCCATTTTGCAGCAGTTGTACTTCTTATTGATTACTGTTTGATTACACAAAATAAGGAAAGTGGGACCAGAATATTGTACTTATGTATTATGCGAATTCTTCAGACGTACAGAAAATCAGAATTGCTTATGGGCTTATTGAGAGATGTGAGTCACTCCCTTAAAAGGAGATTTTCATGCATAACATTTTTAAAAAGTGAGTTTTCTATTTACTGAGCTAATTGGAGTAAATGCTATGAACCAGCTGTCACACTGATGGACAGTTATTGGTGAGCCCATAAAGAAGAAGGTAAAGCAAGCAACAATACTATTTTGATGGTAGCAATAAGGAAATACTAAGAAGCTTGGGGATTAAAGAAGGTGAAAGGAAATCAGCATACCAATTCCATGAAAATCTTTCCACATGCTCTTGGTTGGTTGCTATGTTAATTGTGAACTTACATGTACAGTTGGATCCTATTAGAAACTGTTAATAAGAAACATGGACACAAGCAAAGTTTTAGAAGGACTGAAACATCCAAAACATCTAAACTTTAAATAGCTGTAAGGTACAAGCCAGCAACTTTTGAGAACGTAAAATCTGCCTAACAATTGAGACAGTCTAGAAATTTTTCAGAAGGCACTTGGCATTTCACAGCTGTCCATCTGCTAAAGAGAAGAATGCTTTGCAAGTCCTAGTTTCTTTCTCTCCCTTTTCTCAGAGCCCTGTGTTTCTTGGCACTAGCATGACCTGGACTCACAGATTTGGTACATCACGGAGTGTTAGCATCAGAATCGGAGGTTGTTTGGCACTGTTTCCTTGTGCTGTGGCAGAGGACACTAAAGCTTACAGCAGTTAATAAATCTGCTCAAGGCACACAGGAAACAGACGGGCCACAAACCACATCTCCTTGCTTCTAAAACCAGTGCTCTTCCTCTCACCACTTCTCCAAGAAACAGAGAGGCGCACACAAAGCTGGGATGAGACGATCTAGCATATTAATCTCTTGATAATCATGGGGACCAGTGGCTACAGAGTACTCAAAGCATAAGCTCATTTTCCAAGCTACTTAGAAACTGTAAATATTGATACTAACAGGCATGTGCCAAATTATTTGCATCATGAAGTTGAAATTAAATATCTCTGTCCAGCTAATTAGAACCCTAATGACAAGTAATAGATAGCAGAGACAATGTTCAGTTTTTGCTAGAGAGGCTAACTTTCTTTCATCTGGCTGCTAGAATTTCTCAATAAATCATGCTAAAAGGTCACACATGACAGAGTTTTATGTAGTCCCTCTTTCCTGCCATCAACTTTTCTACACTTAAGTGAATTAATCATTTTTGTATGTATTTGGATTTCTCATTGGCTGCATCATGCTTTTCATGTAAAATTTTTAGAGTTTGTCATGGTTGAGCCCTTATATTCTTGCTGCCCCAAATCACCAACTAAGAGGTAATAGTTAGGGCTTCCCAAGTGGCTCAGTGGTCAAGTATCCATCTGCCAAAGCAAGAAGCAGTGGTTGACAGAAACTTTTGCCTCTTCATCTCCCACCCACCCATACCACACAACCAGGATAAATTTCATATGCTTAAGGCCCATTATTTACTCCATACTGTGCAAATTTTACTGGTGGTAACTATAACTATTAATGAGTAGTTACTCTGTGCCAAGCACTGGGGTAAGTACTCTGCATAATTAGACTTATTTAATTCCTCAATATACTTTACAGTTTGACTTAATTATTCCTATAAAAAAAGTCATAAAATTCTTCATATGCTAACAGAAGTAGTTGCAGGGAAAAATCTTCCTGTAGTCACTTTGATAAGTCAATGCTTATTTGTCTTGATTTTAGTCAAGAGAAAGTCAAGGGTCTAGAAAAAATCTGCACTGAACAAGCAGAGTAATGTTTTAAGTACTTGGAATGGAAAATAACTTGAGGCCTTTTAGCTGGTTAACCAGATGCAACACTGGTTGAGGATTAATGAACAAGGGTTGGAAGAAGTACTGAGTAATAACAAGATCCTGAGGAGGAGTTAGTTACAGCCGAGACTAGCTATGAAACTAGTGTCTTTGGGACTGAGGTTTGGGGATGGACAGCAGGACAGTAGCCCAGGGCACAAACATCTCTGGAGATGTAACATGATGAACACGGTTCGTTTACAGCTCTCCCCTTGGGAAGAATACAGTATAAGCAGCCTGAGAATAGGTAAGATGCCCTCAAGGGCCAGGCATGGACACGCCTCCTAAATCAGTATTCTCAACAAGGGGTGACTTTGCCCACCCCCCATCCCCAGAGGACTTTTGGCACTATCTGGAGACATCTTTGACCATCATACTGTGATGGGGAAGTTGCTGGCATCTGGTGAACAGAGCCCGGAGATGCTGATAAACATCCGACACTGCACAGAACATCTTCTTATGATGAAGAATTACGGGGCCCAAAATGTCAACAGTGCTGAGGTTGAGAAATTCTGCCTTAAATGGTCCCTGAGCAGGGAGCTCAAATCAGGTGCTCTGTGACAATCTGGAGGGTTGGGATGTGGTGGGAGGTGGGAGGGAGGTTCACGAGGGAGGGGACATACGTATACTGATGGCTGATTCATGTCAACATGTGGCAGAAAACAATACAATGTTGTAAAGCAATTATCCTCCAATTAAAATGAAGTAAATTTAAATTAAAAAAAAAACAACTGTTCCCTAAATTCCCGAGGTGCTGGGTTAAGCTAACCACAGAACTGAATCACCAAGTAAATGAGTTTGGTGAGTCTTGTTTACCTTTCCCCAACCTAGGCTTTGCTCTTTCTCTAGACAGTTATTGAACAAACTTCTAAAGATGAGCAGTTTGAAGGAGTGTGAAGTCTTAGGCTGGGTCGCTAGCAATTAATTTGATTTCTGAAATAATTTTCAAAAGCAAAGACAAAATAATGATGAAAAGCCTTTATAGTAAGAAGTATTGAGGGGGCAAGGGCAGGATTGGCTGAAAAACACCAGTAACTACAGAAAACTTCAGTGGATGATGACTTCTTGGTCATTTGTCATCAGGTGATTTATGTGATATGCAGTGTTCCTAAACCCATGGGACAGAGTGGTAATTACCTGCACAAATATTTCATTTGGCCTGCACAGACTTAAATTTTAGATTCATTGGCAGTGTTAAACATTGGGATGCTTCTCATAATAATAGAGTTTTTTTTGTTTGTGGAACTCAACTAGCCAAAGAACTGACAACTGTGGGTTGTTTCTCATCACTCAAGAGCTGTCCATTGCTGAATGGTGCTGCCTGGACAGGGCATGAGCAGCTCCGTTCCTCAGCTGACTGCTTCTGGAGGTTATATTACCTGCCTGGTCCTTGTCGCCATCTTAGCTTGCAACTTCTGTCTTAAAAAAATCATACTTACTCTTCTTTTACTTTCCTCTTTAGGGTGACCCTATAGAATGATGGTGTCTTTTGCAATGTATGCAGTGGTGCCTAGACTGATTTTCACTCAGTCAGTTTTACACCATCTTTTGGCTATGTTTGTGTTAATCACAATTATGACTTTTGGATGACTTTGTTTTTCTTTTTCTTTCAATTTTTCTGGTTACTCAAAAGGTGACTAAATAGTAAAAAAAATGACGCATCGTTAACCCACTGGGATGGAAAGCCACCACAATTCCCATCCTACCCATTTTGTTAGCTTAAGAATTTTGGATATATAAAACATGAGTAAAAATATTTCCCAAATAAATATTTTGACCAGCACTTAAGGAAACTTGGTAGGCATAATTTACTGAGATCTATATAAAATTAGTTTTAGAATAAAATACTGCATACTGATGTTGAAAGTGAGAAACAAAGTTCAAATAGGTATTTTATACCATCAGATCAAGTCACTAAAAGAGGCTTGTGACTCAGTATTCCTTTATACACTTAAAAATTATTTAGGGCTTTTTGTTTATGTATGCTATATCCATCTATACTTACTGTATTAGAAACTTAAAATTAGAAAAATCCAAATTATTTATTCATTTCTTTAAAATAATTAGCGAGAACTTTTCTAAATCTCATTAGTGTTTGGATTTATAGAAGAGAGCTGGATTCTCAGATGCATTTATCCATTCGTTCTGTTGCATCATGTTGTTTTGCTTGAAATACATGAAGAAAAATCCAGCTTTATACAGTTATAAAGGGGAGCACTCATGGACCCCCTAAAAGAGCTTTGAGAACTGTGGTTAGCTTTATGTGTCGACTTGGCTATGCTACAGTGTCTGGTTATTCAACCAGGCACTAGGAGAAGGAAATGGCAGCCCATTCCAGTATTCTTGCCTGGAGAACCTTGTAGATGGAGGAGCCTGGTGGGCTGCTATCCATGGGGTTGCACAGAGTCGGACACGACTGAAGTGACTTAGCAGTCTAGGTGGTGTGGAGGTATTTTTGTAGGTGTGACTAAAGTCCATAATCAGTCCACCTACAACCTACAATAGAGCCTGATTCAGTCAGTTGAAATGACTTGGAAACACAGCTATGTCTTCTCAGAGGAAGAAAAAAATGCCATCTATAGACAGCAGTTTCAGCTCATATTTAAGAATTCTAGCCTGGCCAGCTAACGGCCTTCCCTATGAATGTCATACTTGTGTAGCTAGCCCATCAATCATGTAAGCCAATTCCTTGCAATAAATCAATAAATTCTCTCTCTCTATATATTTATGTGTGTGTGTGTGTGTGTGTGTGTGTGTGTGTGTGTGTGTGTATAAAACCTAGTGGTTCTGCTCCCCTGGCTGAACTCTGACACAGGAAGCCCCTAGGGGGTCCTCAGACCACACTGTGAGAATCACTGATATAAGATATACTTTATAAAGTGTTTGATGTCAGTTACCTAATTGGCTTAACATAATAATTCTATGAAGTCAAAAAGGCAGAAATCATTATTTTCTTTCCCCAGAGAGGATATTTATCAAATGCCACATACCCATCAGAGGCTCTTAGTCTGGATCCTTAACAACAACAACAATTTCAGTGCTCCTATCCTTCAGCACAATAACTGTCAATATATTTGCAAGTATACACACAAATCTGTGTGTAGGTCAAGAAACAGCAGTTAGAACCAGACACAGAACAATGGACTTGGTCAAAATTGGGAAAAGAGTACGTCAAGGCTTTATATTGACATCCTGCTTATTTAATTTCCATGCAGATACATCATGCAAAATATCAGGCTGGATAAATAACAAGCTGGAGTCAAGATTTCCAGGAGAAATATCAACAACCTCAGATATGGAGATGATACCACTAATAGCAGAAAGTGAAGAGGAACTAAAGTGCTTCTTGATGAGGGTGAAAGAAGAGTGTGAAAAAGCTGGTTTGAAACTCAACATTCAAAAACCTAAGATCATGGTGTCCAGTTCCATCACTTCATGGCAAATAGGTGGGGAAACAATGGAAACAGTGACAGACTTTATTTTCCTGGGCTTCAAAATCACCGTGGATGGTGACTGCAGCCATGAAATTAAAAGACGCTTGCTCCTTGCAAGAAAAGCTATGACAAACCTACATGGCATATTAAAAAGCAGACATCGTTTGCTGACAAAGGTCCCTCTAGTCAAAGCTATGGTTTTTCCAGTAGTCATGTACAGATGTGAGAGTTAGACCACAAAGAAGGGTGAGCACAGAACTGATGCTTTCAAATTGTGGTGCTGGAGAAGACTCTTGAGTCCCTTGGACAGTGGGGAGATCAAACCAGTCAGTTCTAAACGAAATCAATGCTGAATATTCACTGGAAGGACTGACGCTGAAGCTGAAGCTCCAATACTTTGGCTACCTGATGCAAAGAGCCAACTCATTGGAAAAGACCCCGATGCTGGGAAAGATTGAGGGCATGAAGAGAAGGGGGTGACAAGAGGATGAGATGGTTGGATGGCATCACTGACTCAATGGACATGAGTCTGAGCAAGCTCTGGGAGACAGTGAAGGACAGGGAAGCCTGGTGTGCCATAGTCCATGGGGTTGCAAAGAGTTGGACACGACTTTGCAACTGAACAACAACACAGATCTAGACAGTCATATTACTTAATGCACACACACCATACAGAAATTCTTTAGAAAAGTAGATAGGACTTAAAACCTTTAAGTTGGTTTCCTACAGAAAAGTGATACTAAAGAAACATAGGGCTTTGTTTAATGCTCAAGCAGCTTATAATGTGCCTGGAAGAATAAGATTACTCACTCCTGAAGGTATGAGATTCAATGAGATGATTAGGAATTTGATTCTTTACCAATAATTTTTAAGTACTAGGCTCTGGAATAGGGCTGCTTTCATCTTTTTCAGCTACTGCTATTATGGAATGGATCCCCCATGCATATTTGATGCTCCCACTACTCAGTGAATTTATGGAAGACAGGAATTGACCAGTGGGTGCTTAGTAATAATGACCTGTTCACTGAATGACTGAGGATGCCAAGGATGGGTGCGATACACAGAAGCGAAAAGAAAGAGAAAAAGTGGAAAAGTTTAGAGAAATGAAAAAACCAAAGAGCTTAAAGAAGGAATATGACTTTTAAAAAAGAATAAAGGGAAAACTGAGCTGGAGAAAAGACTGTGTATCAAAGAGTAATAAGAGAGTTACGTGAGCAAATGAAAGGCTTCCATTCTATGAAAGACTGGCCAAGGAGTCTGTCTTTCATCAGGAAGAAGAGGCAGAATAATATCATGACTGAGAGAATAAACTTTAGCCAGACAGATATGAGTCTGGGTCTTAGTTACATCACACATTAGCTATGTGATCTTGGGTAAATTACCTAATTTTTTGGCCCCAGTTTCTACAACCATGAACTTCAGTTACTGTGAAGATCAAAGAAGTACATACAAAGTACATCACATATGTCTAGCATAGAGTAAATCCAGTGAGTGTTGGCTCCCATGATTATTAATGTTACTACTGCAATTATTATTAATTCTAGAGGCAGTAAGCAGCCCATGAGAGGCTTTTAATTGGGATGGTAATAGGGAGACACCTGTCAATTTTAAAAATATATTTCATGCTAGTTAGAATGAATCATTAAAGGGAAATATTGGAGCCAGAACAATCAGGAAATTACTTTAATAGTACAAGCACAAAGAAGTGACAGAGGTAATTAATATTCTAGCCCAGTGCTCCTTCCACTGGATCAGCCAATATACAACAGATTGGACTTTTGCATTTTGTTATTCTAAATCGGAGCAAAAGTTCTTTTTTTAAGCATAATTTGGAAAAGAGAAACTGTATAAAATTTTGCAAGCATATTTAATTTCAATACATCATTGGTCAGATTTAGGGGAGAATGTTAGAAGCTGAAAGTTGCAAATTTTAGATTGTCAAACTTTCTCACATACCTATTACATTTTCAAGTTCTCTCTGCTTACATGGCAAATTAACTAGAGGTTCCCAGGAAATGAACTGCTAAGGAGGCACCAGTCTAGGCTAATAATAAAAAGCAAAACTGCTTACAAGTCACATAAACATCTTTGTATATGTCTAGGATCTTCTAAGAGAGACACATAGCTGAATATGTGATATCTACAGAGCTTACAAATGGTGGCTATTCACATTCAGTGAAACTCACATGTTAATATCTGGGTACGCTGGCAGTAAAATCAGCTGATGACAGGTAAGTAGACAAGTAGGTAAGTAGGAGGATTCACCTGCCAATATATGGCACTGGTCACAATATATGAGCAAGCACTGCTCTTGTTAATATAGCACTAGTCTTTTTATGCCTGTATCCACAATAAGTAATAATCACACCTTTAAATTTGCAGTCTTAGTGTGAGGTTTCATTTTTATTTTTGATGCAGATCAAAACTACAATAAGTTACCACCCCATACTGGTCAGAATGGCCATCATTAAAAAGTTTACAAATAACAAATGCTGGAAAGGGTATGGAGAAAAACGAACCTTCCTACACTGTTGGTAGGAATGCAAATTGGTGCAGCCACTATGGAAAAAAATATGGAGGTTCCTTAAGAAAAGTAAAAAGAGAGTTGCCATATGATTCAGCAAGCCCTTTCCTGGGCATATATCCAGGAACTGTAATTTGAAAAGATATATGCATCCTTATGTTCGTAGCAGCACTATTTAAAATAGCCAACACAGAGAAGCAACCTAAATATCCATTAGTAGATAAATGGATAAAGAATATGCAGTACATATACACAATGGAATACTACTCAGCCATTAAAAAGAGTGAAATAATGCCATTAGTAGAAATACGATGGACCCAGAAAGTATTATACTAAGCAAAGTCAGACAGAGAAAGACAAATACTATGATGTCACTTTTATGTAGAATTTAAAATAATATGCAGATGGATTTATCTACAAAACAGAAACAGACTCAACAGACATAAAGAGCAGATGTGGTTGCCAAGCAGGTAGGTAGGAGTGGCGTAGATTAGAAGTCTGGGATTAGCAGAGGTAAACTACTGAACAGTACATGGAATGGATAAACAAAATGGAGTTAAAGCAGTGAACTTGGAATAACAATTTAAGATGAAATAGGCCTTGGGTTTTAAGTAATCCAAGATTAGTATATCACAGATAAAGGAGACAAAGACTCAGGGAAGTTAAGTAGGGTCATGAGTCAAGGTTACCACCAGGACTACCTTGTAACTTCTAATCAAATGTACTTTTGTCACTTCACACTGTCTCAGTGTGGTCACCACAACCACTGTCTTCCTACCCAACTGTTTTCTACCCGTATACTTTAGCAAAAAAAGAAAAATTTACTGGCTCACAGAACTGGAATGTCCAGAGACCTAAGGGCTCCAATTGCATGCTTTAAGCTGGCTTTCTCCATGTGGTGGCCAGATGGCCTTTGGAAACTCCAGACTCATACTGACTCAACCCAGAAGCCTCATTTGAAAGTCTTTCCTGACATGTTTTATCTTGCCAAAGTCTGAGGAAAACCTCTGATTGGTTCATCCTGGATTGGGTACCCATCTCCACCAGCTCATATAGCAATACATTCTCTGCACCAAGGTCTTTTAAGCCACACTGAATATATTATTCACAGAAAAGAGGGTTATCTAATTAAAAAGAAGTCAAGGATTTTAAAAACAGGCACAAGCAACAAATATATATTAGAAACATGTATTAACAAATATATATTATAAACGTACTTCTAAAATAAAACCATATGGAAGGAAATATCTAAAAACAGAAGCTTACCAAACACAGGAAGTCAACTATGGTGATGGTGTTGCTTTTCTTCTTTTAAATAATTTGTGTCAATTTCTGTAATGACAAAGATAAAGAAAAATCTCATTTCAGGAGATGAAAGATTGATTCACTATGGCTTACATCATAATAATTGCTTTTACACACACTCAACATACAATATTTTATATTCCCTGCACAGTGTCTGGCAGAGACATTCAATGAATGCTCATTCTCATTCTTTGCACACGTACAATAGTTAGCTTGATTTGTGCTAAGGCTACTGTCATCACCTTTCTATCACCACACACTGTCAGTGTCATTCATGTTATGAAGTCTCAGTTGAAAGACAACATGGACTATAAGCTGTGACACATTTTTTGATTTTCAATGTTTGAGCTTTTGAATGCCACAATTTTCAGAATGGCTTGCCATGTGCTCTGGGATTTCATAGCACATATTCCCCACCCTCCTGTACTTCAGCGGAATTTCTATTATTCAGATTTTATTTCTTAATTTCAATTGACATGAACTTTGGTTATTATGTCTGAGAATTTCATGAATATAGCTCAAATCGTGTCATCTGGTAAAATTAGGTTTCTACAATGTCACTCTGGAGAATAACCACAGACTTAAGTAAAGCACAAACTGTTAAGAAATTGTCACCTGTCTGATTTCATTGGAGATCAACGAGGTAGAGTATGATCATAGTTAGGAGACAGGGCTATTTAGTTAAACAGTTCTGGGTTCAAATCCTACCATCTTACTGGTTGGTCTTAGTCAACTTAGTTTACACGATAAGACTGAATGACCTCATCCATAATGTGGGACAGCAGCATTAGCTAATTCATAGGTAATGCATGTAGAGTGTATGGTACTCTTTGAACTCTAAATACAGATTAACCATTGTTATGACAGCCATAGAAAAGTAGCTTATTTGTGGGCAACAAAATAAAGAGCAGAAATTGCTCTGCTGCAGTTTGCAAGCACAAAATGAAAATGCACATATACATTTGTGAACGTTGATTTTACTGATAAACAATCTTTATATTTTTCCCAAGAAGCCTTCCCACATTTCTTTGTTTTCGTTTGTCCACCTCCTTTTGGATTCTTCATAAATCACATTTTTTTTTTTTTTTTACAGTTTTGAGGTACAATTGACCTTGTACCTCAAATAAAAATTGTATATATTTAAGGTACACAAAATGATTTGAAATACATGTACAAATGATAATCATAACCAAGCCAATTAACTCACCCATCACTTCACATAGTTACCACATTTTTGTGTGTGTGTGGTGAGAACACTTAAGATCTACTCTCCTGGTGACTTTCAAGTAACTAATAATATATTATTAACTATAGTCACCATGCTGTAAGTTCATTCTTCAGAATTTCTTCATCTTATAAGTAGAAGTTTGTACCATTTGACCAACATCTCTCCATTTTTGCCTGATTATTTTGATTGTTTGTTGTTTTTTTAGAATAAGACATTAAGACAGATTGCCAGCAGATACAGAATTCTCTGTGACTGCTGCTTGTCTCTAAAATCTCTTCATTTCTTCCATCTCCCTTGTTTGAGTCCAGGCTACATCTTCTCTCGCCTGCTCCCTGTTGTTCTCACTGCTTCTGTGATCACATCCTGTGGTGGTCATTGCTCCGGGTCACCAATAGTCATCCCTCCTGTTCATGCGTGCTAAGTCACTTAAGTTATGTCTGACTCTTTGCAACCCTATGGACTGTAGCCTGCCAGGCTACACTGTCTATGGGGATTCTCAGGCAAGAATACTGGAGTGGGTTGTCATGCCCCCCTCCATGGAATCTTCCTGACCCAGGGATCAAACCCATTGTTTCTTGTGTCTCCTGCATTGGCAGGTGAGTTCTTTACCACTAGTGCCACCTGGGAAGCCCACCAGTCCTCCTGTACTTTTGGGCATTTATGAAGATCACCCTTTCCCAACCCTTAAAGAAATGCATGGCCATGACTGTGATGTATGAGTGGAAGTGACCCATGGTGCTCCAGGTGGAAGCACTTAAACTCATGTGTGTGGCTTCTCATGTCCAGTCCTTGTTAACATGACCACCAACCTTCTGAAATGCAGAGCTTTTGTCAGTCAGAGTTGTAGAGTGAGGATGATGTGGAACAGAGTGACAAATAATACACAAACAAGGAATAAAGCTTGTTTCACAAACACAGTTTAAGTACTACTAATTACAGACTGCTTGGAACATAAGCTGTTGCATAGTATTCTTTTCAACTGAAATTTAAGCAGCTTTTCTGTGGAAATTACAAGTTGCTTCTTCCACAGTCTCTATATCATCATCCTGAGCTTAGTATAAGAAACCAATAAAATACTTGTCAATGGACTGACCACGGAAAGGAATTTCATTCTCTCCTGCAACTCTCTGAATTAAAATTTGACTATTTTACATACGTTAGCAGTCAACTTATTACAAACAGTTACTATAGATAAATGGACTGGGACAAAAACTCGTCTTACAATCTTCTAAGACTCCTCACACTCTCCTTTTGTATAGATGTGTCTAAGGCCCATAAATCTCAAATTATTATTCACTTGCTCAAAGGGGCCCAAATAAACCTATGTCTTATATCTATATATTATCTTAATATTCTTCTATTATCAAAGATATGGAACGAGAAAGGTAATGGAGGATGGACTTTCTGATAATTTAGCTGTCATCTTTAGCATCATGCTTTGGCTAAAGGCTGGAATGTTCAAACCACGATTATAAACAGTGGTATATAAAGTGTCTCCTGGGACTTTGGTCCAGGAGCAGTTTACATTGCTAGTAGATTAAAGCATTCAATTTGATATTTCCTTGTTGTATTTGCTTAATAGGATGGCGGTGGCAGAAGTAGCAGATGTGGGGGTATCTCAGATTGTGCCCTAACATGAAGAAAAGCCCAGGCACCAAATGTTTGCTAAGGACACTTTTTATACAAATAGCCTTGGGAAAGACTTTCAAAACCTTGTTCAACAACTCCAGAATTTTTCTCCACTCTACTACTCCTCAACAGTCAGCAGTCCCCATATCTTGCTGTCCCTTCTCTGCCTCTTCTGTTTGTTGTCTCTTTCACTTTGTTATCTGGTGCCTGTGCAGGGTACAAATCCCATCTCTGTAATCACATCAGTAACATCATATAGAAACTCCCCAACTGTATGCCCATAAATGACCCTCCTCACAATTCTCCATCGTAACTAAGTTTGAATCGGGGCAAAGAGTATAGGATGAGAGGTCCATGTGTGATTTACCATCAACTTCAGCAGTGACTAATATTCCACTACCCTTGGTATCTTTTCTTTTCTCCAAGAAAGTCTGTGGGAATGATCCATTCAGATTAGTTTCATAAGATCAAAGCTCTATTACTATATATATTGTCACTTTTTCACATTCTAATGTTTCTGAAATTGTGGTGCCTCTTACACTTGATATGCATCTTTAGTGAGATATTTAATCTCCAAATGTTATCATTAAATTTATAAAGAAATATATAATTGATTGCATCTTAAACTTCAAGGTTAAAATTATTCCTCATATTTTGTTGTTCAGTTGCTAAGTCATCTCCTACTCTTTATGACCCCATGGACTGTGGCACACCAGGCTTCCCTGTCCTTCATTAGCTCCTGGAGTTGCTCAAACTCATATGCATTGAGTCAGTGATGCCATCCAACCATCTCATCCTCTGTCACCCCCTTCTCCACCTGCTCTCAATCTTTCCCAGCAATGGGGTCTTTTCCAATGACTTGACTCTTTGCATCAGGGGGCAATGTATTGGAGCTCACAAATTAGATATAATCCTGTGACAAACAGATTCAAGGGATTAGATCTGATTTGTGAACTTCTCATGTTAGAGGTTCTCAAGTACACTTTATGGCTTTAGCTTTTTATTTCACTGCATGCATGCCATTTAATAGAGCTAAAGGGTGATAAATTTAAGAGCTATGAAAGGTAACCAAACCCTGAGCATCACAGGCTAGAGGAGTATTGAGCCTGGTTTGCACAGATTTGTCTGGCCTGCTCTTTAAGCTTCCATACAAAACCAACAACAACCGTTCCTCATCAGGAGAAGCCGTCAGAACATCACCACATCTGGGGTGGAATAGCAGCTAATTTTACACAGAAAGAGTGCCTATTTGACTTTTTGCTCAATTTCTTTTGGCATTCCAATCAATGTAAACATGTTGACTAGATGGTTATTTTCTCAGGGAAAACTGTTTCATCTGATCCCATTTACTCTTTTTCTCATACTTAAATTTACAAGTAAACATTCCAGGGTTCACAATGAGGCTTTACTTAATTTCCCTATTTGTATTCAACATTTTACTTGTTGAAACCACTGCTATGAAGTTTATAATTTTCTTTAGACAAAAGCATGTACACCAAAACACCGCATCTTTTCCAGTAACCCCATTTTAAGGCATATAAGCATATGATAACAAATTCATATCCCAATGTGAAAACACACCATCTAAAATCTGCTGTTTTACTTATATGTCTCTCTCTAATCTGAATGTCAGAGATTAAATTATCATGCTTATAAAGAAATCTTTTTCTCTTCAACAAATCAACTACATGATACTGCCCTAAACTTTGGGAAAGTAAATGACTTTTTCTAAGACCCACAGATTAGTAAGGACTAGCAGCAAGCTTTACACACATGGATTTAAATTTCCAGGAATGCTTGGTGAGGAGAATCCTAGAGTTCATACCACAATACCTATACAGATTGAGAGAATTAAGATTTGGGGCCCTGATTAGTTAATGAAGCCGGGGATATATTATTACCCACCCAATCTACAATTATCCAATTGCATTAATTAAGCAGGGAAGCCAAGTGATTCCTGTAAGAGTTAAATATGTATTAACCACTAGGAGTCAGCAAGATTATGAATGTTCACTGAAAATGATTCACACAGACCGACCTGGTTCTAAATTCACTTCTGCCACCTTTCCCTGGTTGTTTGACCTTTTAAAACTACTTAATCTCTTAGCCTTAAGTTTCTTCTGAAAAATAAGCAAAATAATAGCTATTTTACATGATTATAAATTTCCTCTCTCTATATATACATACATATATATCTGTCCAATGTGTGTGTATATACATATTTGGCATAATGAGTACTCAATGGCAATTTCGTTATCACTGTACTGTACCCAACCCAACTGTAAACTCAAATACTCTAATATCTCTCATTTCTCCTATCAATATGAGAAACAGACAATGAAATTCATCTCCTAGGATACCATCATTTATCAGTTCACCCTCACTTTCTATTTGTTTAAGAGAAGTTGAGAGTAGGTAGGATTAACTATAAAAATCATACAAATGTCTAATTTCAAGGAAACAGTGCCTGGGGACAGCAAATAGTTGTATAATTGCCTCATTTTTCAGTTGAAAAAAGAAAAGTCTGAACAAGCCTACTCACAAAACCTTCCATTTAAAATTTTTCCTAGCACCTCCTTCATAAAAACCTCTTGCAAATGACTGGTATAGAACTGGGAAGGAACATCAAGGCAGAACAAAAACTGCTACAAATTCAGTAAACCATAGAATACTAGAATGGGAAAAGCAACTTAGAAAGGATTAGTGAGAGGAAGATATTAAAAGAGACAAGCCTTTTACTTGTCCCTGAAATTATATAAAACTGTTATTAACTATACCCAAATCAATGGCAACTTCTTTAATAGAAAGACCATATTTTCTTCACATTGCCAGAAGACTCTTCCAAGTGTACATTTGTACATGTGGTGTATCAAATAATAGGGGGTGAGGTTTGTTATGTCAGCAAGGAACAGTAGCTTTTAGAAAGTCAAGTGATGCTATGTTTCCAAGCCTTCACTCCTGCAATGAGATTGGAAAAAGAGAGAGTTTTGAGTTTGCTAGGGCTGCTATAACCAATTACAACAAGTGGGTGGCTTAAACAATAGAAATTTAGTCTCACAGTTCTGGAGGCTAAAAGCCCAGATCAGGCTGTTAGCAGGGTTGGTCCTTTCTGAGGGCTGTGAGAAAAGAATCTGGTTCATGCCCCTTTCATAGCTTCAGTGTTTTGCTGCAAACCTGGATGTGCCTTGGCCTATAGACCCATCACCTAGATCCCTGTCCTCATGCTCACATGGCATTCTCCTGCGCACGTCTCTACACACACATCTCAACTTTGTATAAGAACAGGTTGTATCGGCTTGGGGGCTCACCAACTTCAGAATGACCTCATCAAAGCTTCATTACATCTGCATGACTATTCCCAAACGAGGTCACATCCTGAGGTACTGGACATTAGGACCTCACACATGAATTTGAGGGAGACACAATTAAACCTTTAGCAAGACAGAAGAGAAAGGACTGCTTCTGAAATGATAGAGCAAACCATCCAACCTGTCAAAGTAGACAAAACCTAGCTAGACGCTCATTAAAATAGGTGTCATTGCTGGTATACATGTTGAATGTCACTGGCACATCTGGCAGTTTTCTTATCTACCAAGTAGATGATTCTGCTTACTGCTATTCATCTTTGCAACCCATGGACTGTAGCCCATCAGGCTCCTCTGTTCATGAAATTCTCCAGGTAAGAATACTGGAGTGGGTAGCCATTCCCTTCACCAGGAGATCTTCCTGAATCAGGGATTGAATCCAGGTCTCTTGCACTGCAAGCATATCCTTCACCTACTGAGCCACCAGGGAGGCCTGGTGATATGAAAGAAGGCACATGAGTATTTCAAAGTATGAGAGAAAGAAATTAAGGTCCAAGTCCAAGCACACTGATACTAGGACATCTAGTCAGGGAATGAAACACCTGATTTCATAAGACTTTCAAATTTACTAATAGTTCCTTTTTCTTTCTAGAATATTGTTTATAAGCAGCTTTATATTATTAAGTAAGTGTAATTCACTGTTGCTGAACCTAAGCAAGTCTTCCAAAACCCTAACTTCATCAGAATTATTAATTCCTCCCAGAGATATACATGCTTTATTCTGGGGCCAACTATATTGCAACAACTCTTTGTTAATAACAAAGGGTGTAGGTTTGGGTAGCTTGAGGTTCTACTTTTATGGGACTTGATGTTTTACTTTTTTTAAAAAAAATCAACCTAATATGAACATGAACCAAGAGCTTTCATGTCTTCCAGGTACCAAAAAATCTCTCCCACACAAATTTCAGCTTCAGTTAATTGACCAATGTTTTCCATGGTTGGGGGATGATACTTAGAAGGGTTTTGAGCAAAGTGAGGATGCTACCTGAAAGTGGTAATGTGACATTGATGTTAATATTGAGATTATTCTTTTTTAGTTTCATTTTGTATTGAATAATAGAAACAATTCGCTATCAATCTGGTGCTAGTGTGATTTTAATCATTAATACATCCTAATCTCCCTCGTAATGTAAAGGAAGATACCATAGTTCTGAGTTTTAGTGTTGTTTATTTAGAATGTGATGCTATTTTTAATTATGTTTATTTTAACATTATTATCTAACTATGGTGTTTGATATAAATATTCCTTTTAAAAATTTGAAAGTATTTTAAAAATAAATTTAAAAGTCAATTTTTTAAAAAGAAACTATGAAATAAGTAACAGTCACGAAGCTAGACAAACATTTGAAAGATAGCATGCAAATAACTAAAATTTGGGAACTAATGATTTCTTTCTTTTACCTGAAGGCATTTGCATAGAGGAACAAAACATTCCACTGGATGCTCGGTAAATGCATCCAGTTGCAGGAAAAAGGTGTCCTCCATGCCCACTTGGCACGTTTTGGTTGGGCAGAAAGCAAAAACATGGAAATCCAACAGATCTCTTTTTTGCTGGAATAGAGCAAGGACTAAATTCCAACCACCTTAGGAGCTGGTGGCAAGCCCTCCTCCTTCCTTTCTATTTTCATCCCTGGATTCCCTGGTTTGCATTATGTTTGATCCCAAAAGCCACCTCTGATCTTTTTGGGAACAGGCAGAGTATATAAAAAGGGAGGTGATTAATCAGTATTCGTTGAATAAATGAATACGTAAGTGAATGAATAAGTTAACAGAGAAAACAGAGGGACTAAGAGGGAGAATTTGCAAAGCTCTGATTGTTGTTAGCTCTCCTGTTTTAATAAGGAGAGTTGATTCAAGGAGTACACTGTGATTCTAACAAGGAAAATAGCACCACGCATGGCCCAGCTGGGAAACATGGAGTCTGAATAGGCAGGAAATTAGAGAAAACACTCCTTAGCGATTGTTTGTCTTCCCTCTAGATGCATTAGAGGGCTGGCTGATAATCCCAGATGGACCCAGAAATGACTTTCCAGGCAATCAGAGGAGACTGAAGCTGATGGTCACCTTGGCTGTATCTTGGATTAAGCGTATTGATCCTAATTTACAGGAATCATGAAAATAAAATCCTGGTTGTTGGTGGAAACGAAAGTTATAAAAGTCCATCTGAGAGGGAATCCAGCCTGAATTAATGAGAGAGAGAAAACATGCCATGTCTTTGTTCTCTGCTCAGGAAGTCCATCAGAGTGACTGAAAGCTCTTCTGGGGAACGAGAGAAACTCCCTGGTGGCTGTGTGGAAGTTGTTTCCATCCTAGTTGATGGGATGATTCATAGGCTGTTGGATAAAACATCTTGCAGAGCAGAGAGAAATAGGAGTGAAGTAAACCTATTGTTCTTGACTCTCTAGTTTTCAACACATCTTCTTTTGCAATATGGGACTTCCCTGGTAGCTCAGACAGTAAAGGATATGCTTGCAATGTGGGAGACGAGGGTTTGATCCCTGGGTTGGGAAGATCCCCTGGAGAAGGGCATGGCAACCCACTTCAGTATTCTTGCCTGGAGAATGCCATGGACTGAGGAGCCTGGTAGACTACAGTCGATGGGGTTGAAATAATCAGACACGACTGAATGACTAACACTTTCACTTCACTTTCCTTTGTAATATAGAACTTTACATACATGTTCCCTCTCTCCTAAATTGGACTCTGCCCAAAGGTAGGATCTATTTCTTGATTCACTTTTGTTGTTGCATGGTACCCATTATTTGAGACCCAATAGGTGCTCAGTAACCTAGACAGCATATTAAAAAGCAGATACATTCCTTTGCTAACAAAGGTCTGTCTAGTCAAAGCTATGGTTTTTCCAGCAGTCACGTATGGATATGAGAGTTGTACTATAAAGAAAGCTGAGCACTAAAGAATTTGAACTGTGGTGTTGGAGGAGACTCTTAGGAGTCCCTTGGACTGTAAGGAGATCCAACCAGTCTATCCTATAGGAGACCAGTCCTGAATATTCATTGGAAGGACTGACGCTGAAGCTGAAGCTCCAATACTTTGTCCAACTGATGAGAAGAACTGACTCATTGGAAAAGACCCTGATGCTGGGAAAGATTGAGGGCAGGAGGAGAAGGGGATGACAGAGGATGAGATGTTTGGATGGCATCACTGACTCGATGGACTTGAGTTTGAATAAACCCTGGGAGTTGGTGATGAACAGGGAAGCCTGGCGTGCTGCAGCCATGGGGTCACAAAGAGTCGGACACGACTGAGTAACTGAACTGATGAATGAAAACAGACATTTGAAAATCTCTATGGCTGCTATTTAAATTCTTCTCCATGAATATCTGAGTGCTTACCATGAACCAGACAACTTTTTTCACTGGGAGAAATTTTACAACAGACTCATTTGTAAAGACATTTGTAGACCTGAGGCTGATGTAGCCATGAACATTAGTAACATTTATACAACTTGAGATCATGAGAAACAAAGTGCGAGGGAGCTATGGTAAAGGGTTATGGGTGCACAGAGAAAGAGGAATCAGTTTGGGGGTCAGTAGGGTGGAGATCAGGGAAGGAGCATTTGTTGAAGGCTTTGAAGGATGCAATTCAACAGGTGGAGGTAACTCTGGAGAAGGATGTTCCAGGGGAAGATTACACCCCAGACAAAATCTTGAGATGGGGTAGAACAAAGCTTTTTAGGGGAGGGATACTGGGTAGTTTAGAGGGGCTATAATAATGTTTACAATGTAGGGATGTGTATGTGTTTGTGTGTGTGTGCAAATGTATGAGAGAGAGGAGAGAGAAAGTAGTGGGGAGAAAGGACAAAGAGAGCAAGAATCAAGGAGTTAAGGCCATCTGGGCACAGATTTTACAGAGCCTTAAAAACTCAGCGAAGCCATTTGGAGTTAACTAAATAATGAAGGTCATGGAGCAAGCATATGCAGAATCTCAGCTGCTCTTAGGATCTGGACACAACAATTAGCTCATCTGACCAACAAATTTAGGCAAGAGTTAGTAACGCCCCCTCCTCCAGGGTCATTCTTCTCCCTTTTATCACAGGTGCACCATCCAAAAGGAGATTCCAAAAGATGACAGCAAACTCAAGGAATGGCTCCCTGCTGGAATTTCATCCCAATAAGTAAGGACAGCCTAAGAGGGAAACAGTGTGGGCATCCTTCTGTAGCACAAGCCACATTTGTCTCCATTTGAGAGGCTAATTTGTTTTTTCTAAAGCTTCTCTTGAACATATGCCCTTAAAGGGAATGATCTAAGTGTTTATTTTTACGTTTCAGCAGGAAATGTATTCCTGTGCAATCAAATACCTAGAATTGTTGAGAAAGCTATATTTCACAAAGGAATGTCAGCTGATAAGCATAGAATGAGTAACAAAATTAGCAAACGTGTCTGCAAGCTCTCATGTAATTGATTCAGGCAAGAATTTTCAACTGCTGTTAAAACTATTTGGTGAATGGAAATACATTGTAGAAATGTGATGAACAAAACACAAGTGAGATTTCACAGCTCCTCTGATCTAAGCTTAGCATTGGCCCCTTTCACTCTGAGACCCAGCGCCTTACAGAGGCCACCAAGGACCCACACCACCTGCCTCCAATCCTTTTCTGAACTCAACCTCACTGTGATCCTCTTGCTCCTATAACTTCAGCCACGTTGTCTCCTTACCATTTTTTGAATGGATGTACCAGTCATGCATCCTTTTAAAGATTTTTGCTCACTGTCCTATGTCTGGATTCCTCTTCTCCCAAACATGTGCATGGCTAAGTCTCTCCTGATACAAATCCCTATTAAGAATCAACTTCTTGGGTTTACCTGGTGGCTCAGTGGTAAGAATCTTCCTGCTCATGCAGGAGGCATGGGTTTGATCCCTGATCTGGGAAGATCCCACATGCTGTGGAGCAACTAAGCCTGTGTGCCACAACTATTGAGCTTGTCTTGAGCCTGGGAGCCACAACTACTGAAGCCCTCAAGCCCTAGAGCCTGTTCTCTGAGCATCAACAGAAGCCACTGCAATGAGAAGCCTGCTCACTACAACCCGAGAGCAGCCCATGCAGCAATGAAGTCCCAGAACAGCCATACATAAATAAATAAAATTATACAAGAAAGAGAGTCAACCTCTCAACACTCTGTTTACAGATACACCCCACCCCATTGCCACGCTTGAACTCTCCCAGCCTCTGTCACTCCACTCTCTGCTTCTTCCTCCTAGTCATCTACTACCTGCTAACCTATGATAGAATTTACTTGGGTTAGGAGACAGAGATTTTTGTCTTGTGTTTTCTGCAAAAATCCAGGCATCTAAGATAGTACCTGGAATGCAGTAGTTGCTCAAATATTTGTTTAATGTATTGAATAAAAGCCTGTGGGCAAAGGAACCTTTGGTGAGTCACCCTTGATGAGTGGTACCGCACTGCCCATGTGTACAGTGGGGGCACAGATCACAAGTGGGGACTGGCCTCTGTGTACAGAAAGGGGCAACCCTTGCTCGTGGGCATTTCACTACGATAAATATGTGAGAAGTGGCACCTAATTAGAGGATAAAGTAAATATATTAATGCTGAGAAATTAATGAGCTTGAGGAACAGAAAATCAGTGCTTTTGACAAAGGAATTTGTTAGAGAAACAAACACAGCAGAGGCCAAGGGAGAGGGCAATGCCAGTTTCTAGAATTGGGTTTCTCGGCTTCAAAGATCCAGAAGTTTTGTCTCAGATAACCTTCATTAACAAGCCAACAGAAATCTCCCAACACCCAGGCAGCTTCTTTGAATTTTCCTCATTTTGTGAGCCATTCTAGAAACCAGCCCAGGATCTACATGCTGGGGAAAGAATCTTTCATCTGACAAGGGGAATAAGGCAATCTGCTTCTTCAGTCTGGGGGACCGTTCTTGCAGGAGGCCAGGTGTAATCACCTGTCTAGAATCAGGAAGCAGAGGGGAGGGGTCAGAAGCACGCAGTTCAATCAACCAGGCTGTGAAGTCGTTTCATTTTCTCTTCTATAATCAGCTTTGTTTTCCCTTGTTCCTAAGATTATGATCTTTTATGTTTTTTTCATTCCAGCAGCTCCTAACTCATGAAGTCATGGAATTATTGCCAAGGGTTTGAAAATTCATGAGAACTAAACATTATCATTAGAGTGAATAAATAACAGATTTTTATATATATGTGTGTGTAGGTACATATACATGTATATATGTGTACACACACATATATATACACACACATACACATTATTTTGAGACATAGGTGTTCCTGGGAACAATGAGATATGAATCCTATTAAAAGTGTTGCTGAATTCATTGAGTGGTTTGTTTTAATACTCTTAACACAGTAACTGTTTGTCACAATGGCTCAAATAAATTAGTTGCTATTAGCACATTAGACAAAATTTTCTGTAGGAAAGACTACGGTAGCGATAAATCATTTAGGTCAAGATGTTCATTATTCACTTCCCTAACAGGATGGAGAACCAGAGAGATGGAGAGACTTTTAGGTTTCGTGGTGAGATAAGAGCACTGCAGAAGATCCTGGTCCCTGGACGCCAGCATAATGCTCTCAGCAAGTGCGCTAACCTGTCAGCTGACTCCAGACTTCAACATTCCTCACTGAAGGAATATTCCCTACCCTTTGACCTCTGACCATTTAATCTCTTGCTACGGTGGTCAGAAGGGCTTCCCTAGTGGCTCAGTGGTAAACAACCTGCCTGCCAATACAGGAGATGTGGGTTTAATCGCTGGGTCAGGAAATCCCCTGGAGAAGGAAATGGCGACTCACTCCCGTATTCTTGCCTGGAAAATCCCATGGACAGACAGAGAAGGCTGGCAGGCAACAGTCCCATGGGTCGCAAAAGAGTTGGACACGACTTAGCGACTCAACAACAACAAGGGTCATCAGAATCAAGGGACCAGAGTGCTCAACTGATAAGAGAATCTTACTCTTGAAGCTAAGACCTCCTTTCAGTATATGACCTATTTTTCTTTCTAAAAGCCATCAGCCTCTGCAGAGCCTAGGAAACAGGTTGAAATGTGCCCTTGCAGCAAAAAGTTACAGATGAGTTTCAACAGAAAATGACATTTCTCTTGGCCCTATTCATTTACCTTGGTAAGCTAGTCTTCAAGTTTTAAAAACTTGGGAAAATTATTTAACCTCTGAGTCAGTTTTCTTATTTGTAAAATAGGAATGATACCTGTTTTATTGAGGCAAACGAAAACTATAGGTCAAAAGCTTAGAGGTGTGCTTAGCAGACAGCATGCATCATTATAAAATACTCGTTTGTTATTTTTATCCAAGCTAAGGTGCCATAGTAGAGAGAGAATTTCATTATTATAATTATTTAAAATATCATTTTTATAATGATTCCTAATTATCTGTTTTAACCAGAAGGTTGATATTTTCTTCATTTATGAGTTCTTTAGTGAGAAGCCATGAGCTTTAAAGAATTAAAGGTGCTCCTGGGCTTCCCTGGTGACTCAAACAGTAAAGAATTTGCCTGTATGATGGGAAACCTGGGTTCGATCCCTGGGTTGGGAAGATCCCCTGGAGAAGGAAATGGCTATCCACACTGGTATTCTTGCCTGGGAAATCCCATGGACAGAAGAACCTGGCAGGCTACAGTCCATGGAGTTGCAAAAGAGTTAGACACGACTGAGCGACTAACACTTTCGCTTTCCTCTGAGAACTTCCTATGACTTCTCACTGTGTTTAGAATAAGACCCAAACTTCTTTCAAGGCCTTCTGATCTGGTCCTTACCTTCCCCTCTAGCTGTATTCTCTGACATCTCTCCATTTTTCTCAAGCTCAAACCTAGAGGGCCTCAAGCCTTGCTCTAGCCTTGTAGGGTAGCTGTTCCCCTGAGGCTCCAACTTCTTTCCTGCTTCGGGTCCTTAGCATCTGCTGACCACCCAGCCTTCAACTTTATCTCCCAGGCTTCCCCAAGCTTTTGGGTAAGAAAGAAACTTCTATCAACTCCCTTAACTCCCTTTCATTCCTTATACATGATGTTAAAAATAGAAACAAAATCACAAATATTTTTGTCACTGTGTGCTTTCCATTTTCCTTCAATATTTGTTTACCTAGAAGTGGTCAGTGCCCCCTGCTGAGCTGTGAGCTTCATGAGTCAAGGAGCCTGGTCAGTTTTGCCCTTCACTTCATACACAAAGCACCGAGACAGAGGAGCTTCTTCTTTGTTGAATGAATGAAACCATAATTTTTCTTCCACCCTGGTGCCAAAATCATCTCCAGTGAGCCTTATTTCCAATCCCATTATCAGATCAAAAGTGATAGTAAGCGTCAATATTAAAAATCATTCCCAGTTGCAGTGACATATACAGAGAGATGCATCTGCCTTCACGGAAGCAGCTTTGACATGAGGGCAGGGGTGAGGGGGAGCGAAGACATCAGAGTGTTTAGAGGGATACTGAGAAAAATACTGTGAGCTCCCACTCCCAAGCAAACAGAACCACAAGGATCTGATAACATCAAATTGTCTATAATTACTAGAAATAAGAAGATGGAAAAACACTATAGTCATGTAGAAGGCTTTTAGGGGAAAGGGTGGTGGGAAGAACTACAAAGGGGCACAAAAAAACTGCGGTGATACATGTGTTCATCGAGGTGACTGTGGTGATGGTTTCACAGGTGAATCCATGTGTCATAACCTGCATCTAATATTTCAAATATGTGCAGTTTATTGTACGGCAATTATACCTCAGTAAGGCTACTCAAAACAATAACAAGATTAGAGAGAAAACAATAATAACCTCCACAGCAAAACAGCATCATGAATTTTCTCAGGCTGATTAGTTTCAGAATCTACATTTCTGAAGATAGAGATAATGCATCCCATTTGTTCTGGGAATGTGGGGATGGGATACTGGTGGGGTCCCTTTTGCAGACACAAGAGAGACAGAACAGCCCTTGTGGGGCAGTGGTTGCTGTCCAGGCCTCACTTTCATCTTCAAAGAGGCACCTTGGGGGAGTAAAATCAGGACAGTCACGGGCACCAGCATTCAGAGGGAAACCGTCTATTCCAGACAAAAAGCAAGTTGTGCCATTACCATGCTCTGTTTTTGCCTAAAGCAGTGAGGAGTTCAGACAACAGACCAGCAGCTCCTGTAGAAACCCCATCATTTCCCACACAGCCATCGACCTCTCCTCTCTCAGTGCTGCCCTCCATCTCTCGGCTCACCCTCAACTGCTGAATCCTTCCTGTTTACAGACAAGGCATCTCTCCCCACCACACCTGTTTTCTTTCCTCCTTTTTACTCTGCTCATGTTTCCTTTCTCTTCTTGTTCTATTCCCTCTTTAAATGTAAAAATAAATTAACATTGGTTGAACACTACGCAGCCAACTTCTCCACTTACATTATTCTATTTTATCCTTTAAACCACCCCAGGGAACAATTGCCATCACCACTCCTCTTTCACAGAAGAGGAAAATGATACTGTGACAGGTTCAGGGACTCATGGATACTCTGCCTGCTATAAATGCAGAGCCCCAAATTCCCCTCTTTCTTTCCCCTTTATACATATATTAAGATGTGTGATACCTCCACTGGAAAAGTATTCTATGTTTCTTAAAAAAATGTGGTAGACTATATTAAATGGTATGGAAATAATTATCACATACTGTAAAGCATAAGAAAAGTGTTTAATAATTAGGTACTCTATGGCCTAATTTTGAACTGTGGTACTGGAGAAGACTCTTGAGAGTCCCTCAGATAGCAAGGAGATCAAACCAGTCAATCCTAAAGGAAATCAACCCTGAATATTCATTGGAAAGACTGATGCTGAAGCAGAAGCTCCAATACGTTGGCGACCTGATACGAAGTGCCGACTCATTGGAAAAGACTCTGATTCTGGGAAAGATCAAAGGCAGAAGGAGAAGCGGACAACAGGGGATGACATGGTTGGATAGCATCACTGATTCACTGGACATAAGTTTGAGCAAACTCTGGGAGATGGTGACGGACAGGCGAGCCTGGCATGCTGCAGTCCACAGGGTCACAAAGAGTCGCCCATAACTTAGCAACTGAACAACAACAACTCAATGTCTAATGCACATGCATATAGTAAATTAGAAGCAGAGACACCAAATTCAGCAAGGTAGCAGGATACAAGATCAACACACAGAAATCAATTGCATTTCTTTACACAATGAAATATCAGAGAGGGAATGTAAAAAAAAAATATGTTTTAAAATTGCAACCCCAAAATAAAACACTTAGGAATAAACCTCACGAAGGAGGTGAAAGACTAATATGCTGAGAAATATAAAACATTAACATAGGAAGTTGAAGATGATTAAAAGAAATGGAAAGATATGCAACGCTCTTGGATTGGAAGAATATTGTTGAAATGGCCAAAATACCCAAAGCAATCTATAGATTTAAAGCAATTCCTTCAAATTTCCCATGCTCTTTTGCATAGAGCCAGAAAAAATAATCCTAAAATTCATATGGGACCATAAATGACCCAGAATTGCCAAAGCAATCCTGAAGAAAAAGAACAAAGTGGGAGGCAAAACAACCCCAGACTTCAGACAATACTACAAAGCTATAGTAATCAAAACAGTGTGGTATTGGTACAAAAACATACATATGTATCAATGGACCAGAATAGACAGCCCAGAAATAAACCCACACACCACAGTCAATCAATCTTTGATAAAGGAGGCATGATTATATAATCGGAAAAAGACAGTGTCTTCAGCAAGTAGTGTTGGGTAAGTTGGACAGCTGCATGTAAATCAATGAAGTTAGAATATGCCCTCTCATCATACACATAAGTAAACTCAGAATGGTTTAAAGACTTAACCATAAAACTCCTGTAAAAGAACACAGGCAGAACATTCTTGACATAAATTGTGCCAATGTTTTCTTAGGTCAGTCTTCTCCCAAGGCAATAGAAATAAAAACAAAAATAAACAAATTGGACCTAATCAAACTTATAAGAGTTTGAAAAGCAAAGGAAACCATAAACAAAACAAAAAGACAACCTACAGAATGGGAGAAAATATTTGCAAACAACATGGCTAACAAGAGCTTAAATTTCAGTATATACAAATAGCTCATACAACTTGCGGAGAAGGCAATGGCACCCCACTCCAGAACTCTTGCCTGGAAAATCCCATGAATGGAGGAGCCTGGTAGGCTGCAGTCCATGGGGTCGCGAAGAGTCGGACATGACTGAGCGACTTCACTTTCACTTTTCACTTTCATGCATTGGAGAAGGAAATGGCAACCCACTCCAGTGTTCTTGCCTGGAGAATCCTGGGGATGGCGGAGCCTGGTGGGCTACCATCTATGGGGTCGCAAAGAGTCAGACAAGACTGAGGTGACTTAACAGCATACAACTTGACAACAGTAACAAAACCCCAATCAAAAAATGGGCAGAAGACCTAAAGAGACATTTCTCCAAAGAAGACATTCAGATAGCCAATAGGCATAAGAAAAGATGCTCAACATCATTAACTATTAGATACATGAAAATAAAAAGTACAATGAGGTACCACCTCACACCAATCAGAATGGCCATCATTAAAAAGTCTATCAATAACAAATGCTGGGGAAGGTTTGAGGAAAAAGGAGCCCCCTTTTTATACTGTTGGTGGGACTATAAGCTGTTGCAGCCACTGTGGAAGGAGGTTTTGCAAAAAACTATAAATAGAATTACCATATGATCCAGCAATCCCACTCTTGGGCATATATCCAGAAAAAGCTATAATTCAAAAAGATACATGAACCTTTATGTTCATAGTAGCATTATTCACAATAGTCAAGACATGGAAACAACCTGTATGTCCATTGACAGGTGAATGGATAAAGAAGATGTGGTTCATATATACAATGGAATGCTACTCAGCCATAGAAATAATTGAAATAATTATATTTGTAGTTATATGGATAGACCTAAAGATCAACATACTAAGTGAAATAAGTCAGAAAGAGAAAGACAAATGCCATATGATTCACATATCTGGAATCTAAAATACAAAATAAATGAACTTATCTATGAAATAGAAACAGGGAGATAGAAAATAGGCATAGACAACATAGGTTGTCAAGGAGGAGGGGTTTGGGAGGTTAGGTTTAGCAGACAGAGCTTTTATGTATAGAATAAAAAAAAAAAGTCCTACTGTATAACACAGGGAATTATATATCCAGTATCCTGTGATAAATCACAATGGAAAAGAACACGAAAAATAATGTATATATATGACTGAGTCACTATACTGTACAGCAGTAATTAACTGCTGAATTACAACATTGTAATTCAACTACAATTCAATAAAAATAAATTTAAAGAAAGAAAAAAAATGAAGCACATATACCAAAATGTACCAGTGGTCATCTGCATCATGAGATGATGAATTAGATACGCTTTCTTCTTACAGCTTATCTGCCTTTTCTTAAATATTCATGATGAACACGTATTACATGTGTCACAGGCAAAAGTACAGGAATGCTCTCTAAAGAAGTAGCAATCTTTTAGAAGGAAGGGATATAGTTTCCTTTTTCCCCTTATAATCTTGGTTCTGACTAGTGAGTGGCATGTCTTCTCTCCCAGGGGAGCAGAGTTATGTGGTTGTTCCAAGAGTTTAGGAAAGTCAGAGGTGTGAATAAAAACATGTCTAAAGCAAAATTCAGTAAAGCTCAGAATGGGAGTTTTCCTCCCAAGAGTCATCACAGCTAAACAGACAGACTCTGTCCCAGGAATGCTTGCAAATAATATGGACTTTCACATGCCACCTTCTACCCAAGAATTACTTCAGCTCTCTCACCCCAACTAACTCTTCCTTTCTGTTCTGGGCTTGGCACTTCCACCTCTATCTACATTATAAAACCCACCAAATTTGCTCTGAGGTAGAAAATTCTGATGGTGATTGCAGCCATGAAATTAAAAGACGCTTACTCCTTGGAAGGAAGGTTATGGCCAACCTAGATAGCATATTTAAAAGCAGAGACATTACTTTGCCAACAAAAGTCCATCTAGTCAAGGCTATGGTTTTTCCAGTGGTCATGTATGGATGTGAGAGTTGGACGATGAAGAAAGCTGAGCGCCGAAGAATTGATGCTTTTGAACTGTGGTGTTGGAGAAGACTCTTGAGAGTCCCTTGGACTGCAAGGAGATCCAATCAACCCATCCTAAAAGAGATCAATCCTGGGTGTTCATTGGAAGGACTGATGTTGAAGCTGAAACTCCAATACTTTGGCCACCTCATGCGAAGAGTTGACTCATTGGAAAAGACCCTAATGCTGGGTAGGATTGGGGGTGGGAGGAGAAGGGGATGACAGAGGATGAGATGGTTGGATGGCATCACCGACTCGATGGACATCGGTTTGGGTAGACTCCGGGAGTTGGTGATGGACAGAGAGGCCTGGCATGCTGCAATTCATGGGTCGCAAAGAGTCGGACACGACTGAGCGACTGAACAGAGAAAATTCATAGTTTTAGAGAAATAAAGAGGTTTTAGTAGTGTAACAAAAAGATCCTTATACTTCTTCACTTGGTTGTGAATCAGATCAGGGCAAGGCCCATGTCTGTTTTGTTTTTCAATGTATTCCTGGAAGCTAGGATTTATTAATTCATTCGATTAAAAATAGAGTGTCTACTTGGTTCCAAACACTGGGCTGCATGCTGAGGATTTAGTAGTAAAATGACAAACTCTCAGCATCCCCCAGCTTATGGGGAAGGAGCAGACACACTAGATACTCAAACCAACAGAACATTGTTATACTGTGAAGGAAATACACAAGGTGACATGATGAAGAGTAACTGGGAGTCAACTGTAGATATGGTGAAAGAGAGGGCCTTTCAGTAGAGATGATATTTGAGCTGAGCCTTGCAAGTCCAGGGACAGGAAGCACATGATAGATACATATCAGACCTTTGGTTTGGGAATGAATCAGTCAGCTTATTCTGCACCCCCCAACAGGACCTTGTGCACAGCAGGAGACCAATACATTGTTGAACTTCATTCAGACAGGTTATTGAGCTCCAGTTATTAGTTAAGCATTCTGTTTTATAGACTCCACCTCACTAAATCTTCCCAACAGATGAGGTAACCCTTTAAATAAAGGACCCATATTCTACTGGTTTAGAAACCAATGACTTGCCCAATGCTGATGAGTAACAGAACCCAAATCAAAGCTCATATTTATTGGCCAGCTCCAAAATCCACCTCCTTTCATTCATCCTTAAAGGAGTAAAGGTATGAAATCATATACAAACAGGTATAATGAAAGAACTAAAATTGAACACATTATTGTTTACATAGTGGAAATAAAAATCAAATATTAGTTTTACAAAAGTCCTTTGCCTCTTTCAAATATGAAATCAAATTTTAGGGGAAAAAGCCATTTTTTGTAATAGGAAAAAAAAGTTTCATTGTCTCAATAGCACCTCAGGTGGATGTTCAGTTCAGTCGCTCAGTCTTGTCCACCTGTTTGCAACCCCATGGACTGCAGCACGCCAGGCTTCCCTGTCCATCACCAACTCCTGGAGCTTGCTCAAACTCATGTCCATTGAGTTGGTGATGCCATCCAACCATCTCATCCTCTGTTGTCCCCTTCTCCTCCTGTCTTCAATCTTTCCCAGCATCAGGGTCTTTTCTAATGGGTCAGTTCTTCGCATCAGGTAGCCAAGGTATTGCAGTTTCAGCTTCAGCATCAGTCCTTCCAATGAATATTCAGGACTGATTTCCTTTTGTATTGAGAGTTTGATCTCCTTGCAGTCAAAAGGACTTTCAAGAGTCTTCAACACCACAGTTGAAAAGCATCAATTATTCAGCCCTCAGCTTTCTTTATGGTTAAAGATATTCAAAAACATTCTTGTGGGCAAGAGAACTGAAGAGCATGGACTGAATGAGCTTGTGTCCTGGATTGGCTTTTTAAGGAATTTGCTACATAATCTTAAAGAAATAAATCCACAATTCTCTGTTTTGGAGTCCTTGATGACACCCTTGCCAGCAAACACACTAATGTGAGAGACTGTGGCAAACGTACGGGTGGGAACAAGTGGGTCAAAGTGGGATAAAGAATGGCAGAAGAGAACCTAGTTTTGAAGTCTGCTCTGGGAGAAAGGAATAGAGCTCACGATGAAGGATAAAGGAGTAACAGGACAAGAACAGAAAGGGACAGAAAAATGAGAACACTTTTTCTTTTCCCAAATAGCCATAGACTTCCTGATGGTAGTGCCTATTTCTTCCATTTTTTTTTCACTATTAGAGTTGGCCATAAAGAAGGCTGAGCACTGAAGAACTGATACTTTCAAACTGTGGTTCTGGAGAAGACTCTTGATAGCCCCTTGGACTGCAAGGAGATCAAACCAGTCAATCCTAAAGAAAATCAACCCTGAATATTCATTGGAAAGACTGATGCTGAAGCTGAAGCTCCAATACTTTGGCCACCTGATGTGAAGAGCTGACTCATTGGAAAAGACCCTGATGCTGGGAAAGATAGAGGGCAGGAGGAGAAGTGGCGACAGAGGATGAGACGGTTGGATGGCATCACCGACTCAATGGATGTGAATTTGGGCTGACTCTGGGAGACAGTGAAGGACAGGGAGACCTGGAGTGCTGCAGCTTATGGGGTTGTAAAGAGTCACATGTGACTTAGTGGCTGAACAACAACAAACAGGACCTGTTCAAGGGCCCCAGCACATAGTTTATGTGATTCATTGACTGGTCAATAATTTGGAACATTCAGAGATGGGAAAGGATGCTTACTACAAAGACATGCTGACTAACGTTTAGAAAGAAAGAAGTAGACAAAGTCAGATAACTATAGAGACTCACTGTGTAAGCCTCAGGAATTTGTCACCAGCAATTAGCATGGACACAGTTCACATGTAGAAGTATACACAGGAGGGCGAGTCTACTTCTCTCTGATGGGTTCGTGTGAGTACATACCAGGCGTGTCCATGGCAGGCAGTTCAGAATATAAATTGGTCCTATCCTACCACCATCCATCTGACATATATTAATTTATTTACACTTATTCTGTGTCAGGCACTGTTGAACAGTGGAGACAGAATCTTGGACAAAACACATCTGCCCTCTTGGAGCCAAAAACCTAGTAGATGAATTACCTTGCCTCAGAAGACGAGTAACTTAACAAAAGCAGCAAATGGCTGAGAGGTTGTGTGACCTTTTAAAAGTGAAAGTCTCTTAGACCATATAGTCTAAAGCTTCTTTTTAAAAAAAAAAATTAAAGCTTTTATTTTATATTGGGAATATAGCTGATTAACAATGTTGTGAGAGTTTCAGGTGGACAGCAAAGGGACTCAAGACATAGGTATACATGGATCAATTCCCCCTCAAACTCCCCTCCCCTCCAGGCTGCCTCATGACATTGAGCAGAGCTCCCCGTGCTATACAGAAGGACTTTGCTGGTTATCCGTTTTAAATATAGCAGTTTGTACACATCAATCCCAAACTTCCTAACTATCCCTTCCCTCTGGCAACTGTAAGTTCAATCTCTGATTTTGTGGATCTTTTTTCTGTTTTTTAAATAAGTTCACTTGTATAATTTCATTTTAGATTCCACATGTATGGGATATCACGCAATAGTTCTCTTTATCCGTCTGCTTACTTCACTCCGTATGATATTCTCTAGGTCCATCCATGTTGCTACAAACAGCATTATTGAGGCTCCAGAAGGCCAACTTGCTCAGGGATTCATAGCTTGTTGATGTCAGTCCCACAGACCAGAACTTGGTCTGATGACTTGAAGTTTCTACATTGCTAGGCTGGGTCTCAGAGAAGTCTGTCCCTGTTCTCAATGCAGTGATGCTGAGGCCATGGCAGGCACTGGGGCTTGAAGGTGCTTATATGTGGTCCACAGCTCTCCATGCCTTGAACACAGGGAGAGTGGCTTCTAGCAGGCTTTGGCAGACAGGCTCTCAAAGACATGCCATTGTCTGCATGGCAAATGGGCTTCACAGAGCTATCAAGGGACCAGGGCCTTCCAGCATCTCTTCGGTAAATGGAAAACAAGTAACAACATGAATCTGTTCTTTCCCATTACACAAAACACTGAGTACCCAAGCGTTTGACGGTCTATTGCAAATGAAATATCACAGAAGCCCTGATATCATTTTAATATCCTTTTTGTCATCCCATTTAGCTGACAACAGGATGATCCCAGTTGTCATTTGAGGTGCCTCTACCACATGCTTGGCAAGGTTTATCCTGGCTGTTCCCTGCAGGTTTCCCACATCCAACAACAGTGGAACAGGAACAGAGTGTGGCCCTACCTGCCTGCCTGCTAGTCTCCTATTTTCCTTGTTCAGAAAGGTGTGCAGGCGTGCTGAGTGGCTAGAAACTGCAACTCTACACTCTCCCCAGGTCAGGGAGGGTGGGACCAAACTTTCTGGACCAGAAGGTCATCCCTGACTAGTGGCCCTGAGGTGAGTGTCTACCTGGTGACCTGTGGGAGGTCAGGATATCCATGTGGGAATCTCACCTGATACTTTCCATCACCAAAGGTTTTAGGTCTGAGGCTCTCAGTTCCCTGCTGAGGTTACCACCCCTGTACTTTTCTCCCCAGCACCAGGAGAGATCTCAGGACTTGAATATTCAGGAAGCTGGAAATAGTTTCCTGTTTTTGCTTTTTTTTAAAAGGGGCTTAAGTAAAGAAACTAAAGTTCTGAGTGTGGTGGTTGATAGTTACACTGCAGGTTAGGTTTCCCATTTCCTAATGGGGTAAGCTACTCCATCTCTTTGAGCCTCATGTGTGTATCTGTAAGTAAAGATATCCCCAGTACTTTTCCAACAGGGCTATTGTGAGGAGCAGATGAGGCAGCCCATGTGAAGTGCTTCTAGCAACGTCTGAACCTTAGTTGTTACACAATACATGTTAGCTCTTCCTGTTCTGGGTCTTTACCATCTAGAGAGAGCAGGATGGGCAGACAGTCCTCACCAGGGAATCACATTAGCCTCTCCCACTCAATGTTGATATGTGTAGGCACTCATACTGGCATATATGTACATACACACACACACACACACATATATATTTAGTTAATGTGATAACTTGGTCAAGTCTGCTTGCCCAACTTGCAATAGATAATTTAAGGCAAAATATATATTTTGCCAACATCAGCAAGAGAGGAGGAAAAGGATGAACAGATTCTTCAATGACATACGATAATGTATCTAGAATGTTTTGAAGAGCAGTTGGCATGAGGCAAGTACCTCGTGAATAAGAGCTATTATTATCCTGAGACTCGGGGCTGCTGGCACTCCTGTGCCAACAGTAAGCTATGTGATTTTTCTTAGAACTCGTGCTTTTCTTCGCTTCCTTGGGAGACAGTTTAGCTGCCCTTGGCACCTGAATCAACTGTGAAAAGCATGGAATGACAGGCAGAAGGAGACATGGAGAATATTGAGATAATTTCCTTCTATTTCACAAATGAGACCTGGAGAGAGGAGAAAATATTCCTCACGGCTAAACAATGAGTTAGATAATGAATGAAATTCCATCAAGGTTGGAAAAAAAAACAAAACAGCTATTGAACAGTAACCTTGGATTATTATATCAAGTCCTGTCAACAAACCTATATTAGTTACTATTATTAATCCCATTTTCAGCTCAGTTCAGTCGCTCAGTCGTGTCCGACTCTTTGCAATCCCATGAATCACAGCACGCCAGGCCTCCCTGTCCATCACCAACTCCTGGAGTTTACCCAAACTCATGCCCATCGAGTTGGTGATACCATCCAACCATCTCATCCTCTGTCATCCCCTTTTCCTCCTGCCCCCAATCCTTCCCAGCATCAGGGTCTTTTCAAATGAGTCAACTCTTCACATCAGGTGGCCAAAGGATTGGAGTTTCAGCTTCAACATCAGACCTTCCAGTGAACACCCAGGACTGATCTCCTTTAGGATGGACTGGTTGGATCTCCTTGCAGTCCAAGGGACTCTCAAGAGTCTTCTCCAACACCACAGTTCAAAAGCATCAATTCTTCGGCACTCAGCTTTCTTCACCGTCCAACTCTCACATCCATACATGACCACTGGAAAAACCATAGCCTTGAATAGATGGACTTTTGTTGGCAAAGTATTGTCTCTGCTTTTAAATATGCCGTCTAGATTGGCCATAACCTTCCTTCCAAGGAGTAAGTGTCTTTTAATTTCATGGCTGCAATCACCATCAGCAGTGATTTTGGAGCCCCCCAAAATAAAGTCTGACACTGTTTCTATTTACTATGAAGTGATGGGACCAGATGCCAAATTGCATTTTACAGATGAGTAAGCTGAGGCTTAGAGTACTGGGGAAATTTAATGAAAGAGAGCTAGTTAGGTTCTAGAGTTCATGTTTTTGACTAATTCACCACCCTGTGTGAGTGAATCTCAATGGTGGAGTTACAGGTAGGAAGTTAGGGCATTAGTTATGTTTGGTGGTGGTGGTTTAGTCACAAAGTCATGTCTGACTCTTGCAATTTCATAGACTGTAGTCCACCAGGCTTCTCTGTCCATGGGATATCCCAAGCAAGAATACTGGATTGGGCTGCCATTTCCTTCTCCAGGGGATCTTCCTGACCCAGGAATCGAACCTGCATCTCCTGCATTGGATTCTTTACCACTGAGCCACCAGGGAAGCCACCAGATATGTTTAGCCAATAATAAAACACCTTGGGAGATAGCCCAGCTTTGTATTTAAGACAGAGGGGCCTAGATTCAATCCCAGCCCTGCCATTTTATAGCTCTGAAGCTGACTATGGGCAAGTCATCAACCTCCTTGAGCCCTGGGCTCCTTGGGTGTAAGGTGAGACAACCTGTGTCCCATGGGCTGCTGAGAAAATTCTACAGCAGCACAGCTTAGTGATTAAGAGAACCAGTCTGACCCACAGCTCGACCGCTTGTAGCTGCGATATTTGACAAATGTCTCAACTTGCTTGGATCTTCAGTTTTTGTATCTGTAAAACAAGTTAAGAAACAGCACCTTTAACCTGGTGGGGTCCTCCTGATGAATCAAGAGGATCGTTTATGTAAAGCACTGGCACCAAGCCTGGGGCTCAGTGAGCACTTCCTAAAGGTCAGCTAATATTATGATTACAATGTATATGGGACTCTGTTACAGCACAGGACACACAGCCGACATTCAATAAAACCTGGCTGTTAAATCATGATAAAGTGAGCTGTTTCATTAAAGTATTAAAAAGCGGAAGCATTTCTGCCTAGGCTCTTTTCTCAAGCCTATCTCATTTCACTGGAATAAAAAAAATGTGTTTGTGGGTTAGAGTAGGGGTGGGGAAAGGGTTAAGAAAGAGGTGGGACAATTTACACAGGACTTAACTCTTCAAGATGTACCTTCCCTCCCTGCCTCCACTCCCTCCCTTTTATTGCCCTTACATTGGAATCATGTCCCAGTTGTTATCTAGGGATGTTTCAGCACCTGACGTTTAGATTTAGATTTGCAGCTTTTGAATATCGAAAGCTTTGAAAGGTAGGTTCTGAAGGAACTTGGGAAACAGCCTCTATTTATTGAGAAATTAGAATGGGTCAGGAATTATGCTGAAATTTTAGAACATCTATCCTCCTACCTATTAATGTGTGAGCACAGAAAAGGATTGTCCTGGGATCTTTGAGACATTTCACTACAGGAGGAGCTCTTGCTTTTTCTTTCCAGTTTTATTGAGAAATAATTGACTTACTATAGAAACAGGCTTTAACCAGAGAGATCTATCCAGAAATAGCCTCTGGGGAAGCATCTATCAACCAGTCCACTCTCCATACCCAATACTACTCAAGTTCTCCTGGGCCAGGAAGAGTCTCTGCAGACCCCATGGAACAATGTTCACATCTGTCTACTTTTTATAAGCATCATGGAGAGCAGAATCAGTGAAAGGAATTCCTCAGGTTCAGGTCGGTTGTTATCTCCTCCCCACTCCCTCTTGTATCACTGATGTTCAACTGGGGACATTTGACAGATGTGATAGGTTAGCACATCTGTTTTTCCAAGCTCAACTTCTTTGCTTAAATCTACCAAAGGGTACTTAAAAATCAGAATTTCACAGATTCCCTTGCAGCTAGGGTTAGCTTTGTGTCACAGTTTGTCCAGGGAGATGGAGTGGAGGTCTGCTGGTAACACTCTCCTTCCTCCTATTGTGACTGTAGGTATGGGGATGAGGGTGATGTGTCAAGGAAACAAGGAGGAAGGGTAGACAGCATGGGGCTCGGAGGACATCACTGAGTCCACGCATCAGCACTGGACTGCTTCCCTCTACACTAATATTGCGTCTTATTTGTATATGACTTATCCCTAACCCATATAGTCGGAGAAGGCAATGGCACCCCATTCCAGTACTCTTGCCTGGAAAATCCCATGGATGGAGGAGCCTGGTAGGCTGTAGTCCATGGGGTCGCTCAGAGTCGGACACGACTGAGCGACTTCACTTTCACTTCTCACTTTCATGCACTGGAGAAGGAAATGGCAACCCACTCCAGTGTTCTTGCCTGGAGAATCCCAGGGATGGGGCAGCCTGGTGGGCTGCCATCTATGGGGTTGCCCAGAGTCGGACACGACTGAAGCAACTTAGTAGCAGCAGCAGCAGCAGCAGCAGCAACCCATATAGTGACTGGATATTACTCATCTGTGGTTACTCAGGCTCCACTCCCTTTCTTCTGCAGCAGGAGCCAGATTTTCTTTTAAAGAACTACTTCTTCCCCAGAGGAGAACTGTCAAAATGTCTAGCCCTGGGTTTGCCAAGGGGATGGCACCAAGTCAAAGAGTTTCAGGTGTTTCCTACCACAAAGTCTCGGTTGCCTGTCTTTTACAAGCTGGTTCTTCAGTCTTCATTTCAACTCTAAAAGGTACCCCAAATCCTTCCACTAAATTATGTATTTTCTGAAGTGAGTTAGAACCTGTTTCTGTCACCTACAGCCCAAGAGTCCTTCTTGATGCTTCCTAATCTCCACAACAACAGTGGTATTGAATAGTTTCTATCCTGGTGACTCAGATGGTAAAGAATCTGCGTGCAATAGAGGAGATGAGGGTTCAATCCCTGGGTTGGGAAGATCCCCTGGAGAAGGGAATGGCAACCCCCTCCAGTAATTCTTGCTTAGAGAATTCCATCGACACAGGAGTCTGGCTGGCTACAGTCTATGGGGTCACAAAGAGTTGGACATGACTGAGTGACTAACACTCACACACACACACACCCCTCTGGGATGTACACCAAAAGGTTTGAATAATGGTTCGATCCCTAGGTTGGGAAGATCCCCTGGAGAAGGGAATGGCTACCCACACCAGTATTCTTGCCTGGAGAATTCCATGGACAGAGGAGCCTGGCAGGCTACTGTCCATGGGATTGCAAAGAATTGGACATGACTGAGCAATTAACACTTTGTATCTACTTTTTGTGAGGTAATGTGCTCAAGTCTTTCCCTGCAGTATCCCAGATAATTCTTACAAAGTTCGATAGAGTAGGAACTGTGAGGCCATTTCAGAGTTGGAGAAACTGAGACTCAAAGAGGCTAAGGGATTTCTCCAACGTCATACAGCAAGGATGTAGCTGTGGCAGAGACAGCTAGTATTCACCAATATCCACATACTACTTTGTATTACTGAGCCTTCTGGCATTTAGATGGGGCCCTGGTAAATAATCAAATGGAACCTGAGTGGCCATGACTTATGCACTACCAGGTTGAAGCAGGTGAGAGCTGGTGCATCATCCCCATTCTCACTCCCTGCCTCCGTGGCCTTTGAGGATGGCTTGATTGCAGGTGCGGTGATGGGCTTGCAACCCACACAGGGCTGTGACATTAGAGAGAACAGCCCATTAAGCTGCTGAGAGTTCAAGATGTGTTTTTGTGTACTTCAAGTTAACTGTCCTGCTCAATGCAGAGTGAGTTGAAATCACTTCTGGTTTACTTCTCTCTGTTTTATCTTTTAACAAAAACAATATAGAACTGGAAGAGGAGATAGAAAAGACACCTACTTAAAAAATAATCCTATTGGAGCTCTCTGGTCTTAGCCTGGGTCTCTGGGAATATTCCCTTTCTCTTTTCTTGCCTTGAATGCATGTCAGTGGGGTTCCTTCTAGTGCAGTGATGACCATGATCACATAAGGAAATATCTTTGAGTGTTCACTTGCCATTGGCCATTGAATTAGTAGGTGGCAGATTGGAATTCAAACCCTGGAAGTTCAGATTTCAAAGCCCACATTTAGACTCCACATCTCAGTGCCCTCTAAGTTCGACTGCTCATCTGCTTCTGAAGGACTGGAATCGGCTGACAATGCTTACTTTTTTGTGCCCTCCTTCTCTCTCCCCCGCAGAGACCTCATCTCAGAGAGAACCCTGAGGCCAGCTGTGTTGGGGCATCCCTTCCTCTGTCCTCAGCAGGAAGGGAGCAGGAATCTGAAAGGCATGGAGGCTGCAAGCAGAGAACACCTCTGCTTACCTCCCAGCTCCCAGCATGAGGGGTTCTGGTTATCATCAAGCTAATGATTTTGCTAATTTGATTCCATTTATCCCCACTGCTCTGCTGGGAGGGGAGCAGGCAGTACAGTTTGATGCTTATTATTCTTTTATTCTTCTGGTGAACACTCCTTCTGCTCTCTCATCAAACCCAACCCTCCCTCAGGCTTACTGCTTGGCAAGTTCTGAGCCCAGCTCCCTTATTTCCCACCCACCACCCTTTATTCTAGGAAAGCTGATCTTAATTTAACACAATATAATATTAATTGAGTATCTACTATGTGCCTGATACTGTGCCAGGGTCTGGGAATTGAATGGTGGACATGAAAGAAATATGGTACTTGCTCACATCAGATGATCTATGGTCTCCTGGGTGAGGGGGAGGGTGAGGGATGGGGGTGTGGGGGTAGGTGGAAGACACAGATAATCCATCACAATACAGTGTGATGAGGGCTCTGATGAGAGAAGCTGAAGAGGCTCTAAATACCTTAGCAGAGGCACTGAACCCAGACTACCAGGAAGGCTTCCTCAGCATTATAAGGTGTCAATTGATATGGCCAAGAATTTAAAACATGAACAGAAGAAGTGTTAGGGTGAGAGGCACCAAATGCTGGCTATTCTTCCTGAACTCGATTCCCCAACAGGGCATGCAGTGCTGGGGGTTCCTCCACACAGTGTGGAGAGAGAGGGTTCTGCCACTCACACTGCCCTTTCAAGTTTGGTTGAGACTTATGCCCACATTCTGGGAGAAGTAAGAGCTAGGAGACTTACAGATGCAGTATCAGTCTTTCCAGGTCCCTCAGCTCTGTAGCGACAAGACCACATTGTCATCACAGGGACAAAGCAGAACTGGTAGCCAAGTGTCCCCCCAAACCTTCTCTGCCTCCAACTCTCTAAGAAGGCCATTTCCTCCAAGGCATCTAATCCAGGTAGGGGCAGGGACTGTCATCTCACCATCCTCTCCCTGGGCCATGCTCACCCTGCCTCCCCTGGCCAGAAAGACCACCACTTCACTTCATTTATCCTCCTCCTGCACAGCTCAAGTCTCCCTCTCCATTTATGCTCTTCCATGAAGCCTTCTGGTTGCTGTGGTTTGCATCCCTCTCCCCTCTCTTTCTTCCAGGAACATATATTCTGGCATTTGGAAAATTTAAGTAAAAAATCCAATGGGATTTCCCTGGTGGTCCAGTGGCAAAGACTTTGTGCTCTCAATGCAGAGGGCCCAGGTTCTATCCCTCATCAGGGAACTAGATTCCACATGCTGCAACTAAGACCAAGGGCAGCCAAATATATAAATATTTTTTAAAAATCCTAAAGAACATTCTATCTGGAAATTTTCCTTATAAGTGTTCAACTCTTTGGGACAGAAACTATGTCTCATTGTATCTCCTAAAGACTTCATAATGTTTTGTCCACTGATGGGCACTTAGTAGACACTTCCTAAATATTGATTGAATGGACGTATATGGTACAGTTCAAAGCATCCCATAGATGCTTATTAAATAGTTTTGGGACCAATATTATTATGCATGAGCCAGTAGTTATGAATGGATCTGGGAGATGGACCATAAAGAAGACTGAGTACTGAAGAATTGATGCTTTGAATAGTGGTGCTGGAGAAGCATCTTGAGAGTCCCTTGGACAACGAGATCCAACCAGTCCACCCTAAAGGAAATCAGTGCTGAATATTCATTAGAAGGACTGATGCTGAAGCTGAAGCTTCAGCACTTTGGCCACCTGATGAGAAGAGCTGACTCACTGGAAAAGACCCTGATTCTTGGAAAGACTGAGGGCAGGAGAAGGGAACAAGAGACCACAAGATGGTTGGATGGCATCACTGACTCAACGGGCATGAGTTTGAGCAAACTCTGGGAGATAGTGAAGTATAGGGAAGCCTAGCAAGCTGCAGTTCATGGGGTCACAAAGAGTTGGACATGACTGAGCGACTGAACAACAGAAAAAGGTAGATTGATCTGGAACACTAAGAGCCTTTAATTCTAAGAGATTCTGTGGGAAGAGAAGGGACACGGTGCCAGATACTTTGTTAGGAATTTTTTCTCTTTGCATACTTTTTGTACGCAAAATATTTTTTTGTATTCATTGTCCAGGTTCATTACAATAAACACCCTCTGGGGCTCCTCTGTCCATGGAATTCTCCAGGCAAGAATACTGGAATGGGTTGCCATTCCCTTCTCCAGGGGATTTTTCCAACCCAGGGGTTGAACCTGGGTCTCATGCATTTCAGGCGAATTCTTTACCATCTGAGCCACCAGGAAAGCACTGGGTAATATTAACTTGATCTAATAGATGAAGAAAAATAACACAGCACTGGAGAATGATTCAAATTCAAATGTGACATCCGAGCCTTGGTCTTACGACACATCACACTGGTTTCCCCACTGGGTGTACCTAACATGGGCTGGTCTCTGATGATATGTGTCTTAGTTCCAGGTCAGTATTCTATAAGAAGAGAGCAGAGGAACTTAGCAGAGGACTACAAATAGCATTAGCTACTCATCTCAAGACAGTCAGTGTCCTGGACCAAGAGCAGGCTCTCGGGCTTCCTTGGTGGTTCAGTGGTAAAGAATCCAGCTGTCAATGCTGGAGGCCTGGGTTCAATCTCTGATCTGAATGGATCCCAACACACTGAGGAACAATAAGCCCATGCACCACAAATCTTGAGTCTGAGCTTTAGAGCCCAGGAGCCACAACTACTGGGCCCACATGCCTAGAGCCCGTGTTCCACAAGAGAAGCCACTGCAATGAGAAGCACGCGCGTTGCCAACTAGAGAGTAGCTCCCACTCTCTGCAATTAGATAAAAGCCTGCAGAGCACAGCCAAAATTAAATAAATAAAAACTAAAAAAAACAAACACAGGATCTCTTTAGGTGTGTCAGTGTACTATTCCTGGTGGAATGGCCAGAGACCACATAGATGAGCTGGTGTGCAGAGTCACCTGCCAGGTCTTTGTCTCCATCTTGACTAATTCAGTATTTGAAAAACTAAAAGTTAACCTAATGGATTAGAAAATGGCAAACCACTCCAGTAATCTTGCCTGGAAAATTCGCTGGACAGAGGAGACTTGTGGGCTATGGTCCATGGGATCGCAAAGAGTCAGACACGATTGAATACACACACACACACACACACACACACACACACACCCTAAAGGTTTGGAATCACTTCTATTTTTGTTTTTGCTTATAAAACAGTTAAGTGATAAGAATATATTCATCACTAATTAGGAGGAAAGTCATAAATTAGAAAAAATTGGGAAAAATCACAGCAGTGCAAAAGAGTATCAGGCTGCGTCTTGAAGGCCTTGGCTGACTGACAAACGCCACTTTCTGTAAGTGGCCTGATAAAACAGAACAGCTGTAAGGAAGCAAGACAACCTCATTTCCAAAACCATCCAGTGTTTCAATGACACTGAACAAGTCACAGTGATTTAGTTCCTGAGTTAGTTAGAAGCAGGGGCAGGACAAATCAAAGTCCAAACTCATTCTCATAACCTGAGACACTGAGTATGATCCAGCCTTGGCTCATGTCTCTGCTTTCTGTCCCCTCTTCCTCCTCGTCCACTGCACTGCAGCCACTCTCCTCTCATCCACGAGGACTCGCACCACGGCCTTTGTGTTTATGCTTCTGTCTGCAATGTTTTCCCATCCTCTTCCTCTTAAGAGGAGACAGATATCTTTTTTTGACATTCGGGTTTCAACTCCAACAGGCTTTCCCTGACTCTCTTAGCTAAAACGATCCTCCTCCACACAGTACTGTTATATTACCTTGTCTTATTCATAGGATCTACCACTTTATATAATCTCCCTTGCTTGTGTGTATATTCTCATTATCTTTCTAAGCGCAGGAAAGCTTCATAAGAGCAGGGACTTTCAGGGTTTTTCTCCCACTGCTCTAACCTCTAGGGGCTTCCCAGGTGGCACTAGTGGTAAAGAACCTGCGTGTCAGTGTAGGAGACATAAGAGACCTGGGTTCGATCCCTGGGTCAGGAAGAACCCCTGGGGAAGGGAATGGCAACCCACTTCAGCAATCTTGCCTGGAAAGTCTCATAGATAGAGGAGCCTGGCAGGCTACAGTCTATAGGGTCACAAAGAGTCAGACATGACTGAATCGACTTAGTATGCATGCATGCAATCTCTACACTAAGAAAAATTTTGGTACATGTGCTAAATCACTTCAGTCATGTCCAACTCTTGGCAACCCCTCAGAGTGCAGCCGGTCAGGCTCCTCCATCTGTGGGATTCTCCAGGTAAGAATATTGGAATGGGTGGCCATTTCTTTCTCCAGGGGATATTCCCAACCCAGGGACCAAACAAATCTCTTTTGTCTTCTGCATTGGCAGGCAGGTTCTTTACCACTAGCGCCACCTGGGAAGCCCACTCCATTGGTACATAGTGTATGGTCAGTAAATATCTAGTAGCCAGCTGAATAATAAGGTTTCTATAGTTTTCAAGTTTAGTCTCATTGAGACTTTACTATTCTTTTAATTAAGAATTATTGTACTTCAATACCAAGATGATTTGTGTGTGTGTGTGTGTGTGTGTATGATAACTAATTTTATAATTTGGAGGATTTTAAGGGGAAAGGGAAAACCACCCCACTGAATGTGTTTTATAATTTATAATTATATATTTTATATTTATATTTACTTATAATAGATATAATATAATAGTATATATTATATTATATATAATTTTATATTTATAATTTATAAGGCTGAATCTGCTTAAGAAACATTGATGACAAAAAAGTGTGTAACTTAGAATTAAGGAAACACCATTATAACTATTTAAAAATGAGGAAGAAACTTTCCCCAAACCCTGAAGGAAGCTAGTGGTAGAAACTGACGTTTAAACTTCTGGTGTCTTTTGTATTTCAGGTTAAACACCCAGGACCAGCATTATCTGGTTATGGTATCTTTTCAAGGCTCAGAGGACAAAGGAGCTACAACTCAAAAGTAACTCTTGTGCTGTATCTTGAAAATTCAAAAAGAAAAATTGAGCTTCATTTGACCTAGAAGGTGAGAAAAAAGGATGAAATGAATCACAAGGGAAGAAAGCATCCCTTCTGCAAATGTAGCCAGGGTGCCTAAGTACAGAGTTGGCTGGAAGTGGGAGGCTGGACTAGATGCCTTTCAAGGTCACTTCTAATCTTTTTTTTTTTTTTTTAATTGAAGTACAGTTGATTTTAAAGGCTTCCCTGGTGGCTCAGTGGTAAAGAATTTACTTGCCAATGCAGGAGACACAGGTTTGTTCCCTAGGTCAGGAAGACCCCCTGAAATGGCAGCCCATTCTAGTATACTCGCCTGGGAAATCCCATGGACAGAAGAACCTGGCTGGCTACAGTGCATGGGTCGCAGAAGAGTCAGACATGACTGAGCAACTAAACAACAACACAGCTGATTTACAATATCATGCTAGCTTCAGGTGTATAGCATAGTGAGATACATAAATATATATATATATATTTTTTTTCAGATTCTTTTCCCTTACAGTTCCTATGCTATACAGTAAGTCCTTGTTAATTATCTATTTTATACATAGTAGTAGTATGTATACGTTATTCCCCAACTCATATATCTACACCCACTTTCCACTTTGGTAACCACAAGTTTGTTTTCTATGCCTCTTTCTGTTCTGTAACACATGATTTTGGGTGCCAAAGGAGTACACATGCTCAGATACATCAAAACTTAGTAGACTAATTCTGGTGGTGATAATCTCCCAATATATACAAATATCATGTTGTACACCTGAAACTAATATTCTATGTCAATTATAGTTCAAGTTAATAATGAACCATACACACCCCCCCCCCCCAAAATATTCCGTTTAATAAGTCTCCAGGTAGATAAACGGGTAAGCGATCTCTTCCTTGTCTTTCATGAAACTAGCACCAGAATGGGAATTAAGTGATACATGCTTCCATGGGTCAGCAGTATAGAATATGCCTGCAATGCAGGAGCCACAGGAGATGCGGGTTTGAACCCTGGGTCAGTAAGATCCCCTAGAGGAGGGCATGGCAACCCATTCCAGTATTCTTGCCTGGAGAATCCCATGGACAGAGGAGCCTGGTGGGCTACAGCCCATAGCGTTGCAAAGAGTAAGACATGACTGAAGTGACTTAGCATACACATGTTTCCAATCCCAGCTCCATGCTTTTTGCAACTTTGGTGGAACTCTGAACTACATTATAAAACTCAGTGGGACTTACTATTCTCTGGTGACCTCCTTCTTCTGAAATCCAAGAAGTCAATATTGATGGAGGAAATGGATGCTAGGGGATTCCCTTCTGCCTCCTTTTATTTCCTCTCCACCTTCAGAACTTCGTCAGATTCATGGAGGCTGAATTGGCACCAGAGGTGTTTGTTGTGCAGCCTCATAAAACCAGATTGAGCAAAGTGAAAGCTGCATGTATATACCAGTGTTTGCATTCACAGTTTGGCCTCTTTGAGCTCATTTTCACTGTCCATCCATTACCTGCTTCACATCAATCCTCTTGGCCCAAATCTCCCATCCTAATTTGTTTATGCAACTCACGTCTTTCATTTCCCCCATCTAAAGGCTTCTAAGACAAAAGTGCTGGCAAAAAAAAAAAAAAAAAGGAGAGAGAGACTGGAAAAATGTAAAGAGCCTGAATGTTCTATCTCTTGTATGTATCATTTATGCTGTTGCACCTTTTACAGGGTTGGAAGCCTCACATTGATAGCAATGAGTTATTCAGAGCATGCAGTGTTACTGGAGCTGAGTATAATGTAAATGGAATAACTTGCCATGGAAATACCCAGTCCAATCTCTTAGTAAATTGCAATCTCTGAAACTAAGTCCCTCTGGAAAGTGCTTAAATAAATGTATACCTTGTCTGAGAGATTTGCAGCAATTTGAGAGACATATTGGATTCTTTCAAATATCAAAATGAAGGGCCTCTGTTCCATGTATCATAAAATTTAGTTAGCTATCATCTATCAGAATCTGGTAATTGTTTATTGTTTGACAGGTTGAATCACCAAAATACTTCAAAAAATGCAAGCTATGTGCCACTTCAATATACATGTATGCGCATAGGTCAGGAATGTTACATTGTATGTATTTATTTATGAAAAAAATTAAGCAAGCTTTTGTGTTTTGCTTGGTCAGACTAAAAATTTTTTTGAAGATTTAAAAGCAATTTTGTTAGATTAAGTTTTTTCCTATGTTCAAAACTGTCCTGGACCCAAAGGCAAAGAGGTTATATGATACCGCCTTACTCTCAGGGACACCTTACAAATTAAATTGGGGACTTAAGACATATAAAGGTGAACTAGATGAAAAATGCAACGCTATAAGCAGCCATGGCTATACGTGCATGCGTGCTAAGTCAGCTCAGTCACGTCCGACTCTCCGCGTCCCTGTGGACTGTAGCCTGCCAGGCTCTTCTGTTCATGGGATTCTTCAGGCAAAAATACTGGAGTGGGTTGCCATTCCTTCCTCCAGGGGATCTTCTCAACTCAGGGATCAAACCCGAGTCTCCTGCATCTCCTACATTGGGGGACGGGTTCTTTACCACTAGTACCACCTGGGAAGCCCTGGAGCCGTAGCTTTAATAGACTTACGGAAGGATCCAGCATCCTCCAATATGTTAAGAACCACTAGTTTAGTAATGCTAAGCTATAAAATCATAAACTGCCAATATTTATGAATGCATTGTAATGCTCAGTATTATTCTACACATTTTATATATTTAGCTAATTTAGTCCTCATAACAACTCTGATAGGTACTCATTTATACTTCTTTTAGAGATGAATAAACCACAGCCGAGAGAAGTTAAGTAACTTTTCTAAGGACACACAGTAAGCAGCAGAAGCCAGATTCTGAAGCCAGGCAGTCTGGCTCCAGGGTCCATACTCTTAAACTACTACACATCTGTTACTTCCCAACAGACATGTGGAACAGGACTGTGCCTCCCAGTGTGAAAGCCTAAAGTTCAAAGGACTGAAAGAGCTCAGAGATCATCTGGTTCAGTGGCTTCCTAACTTTTTCATACTCAATTGGACGCTATTTTTATTATCTACAGTGCCACGTGCCCTGTATGCTGGTGCATGAAACAGATGAGAGCTTCCGAGAAGAGCAGGGGTGTATGCAGTCAGTATGAGTGTATGTAAGAGTGTGTGCGCCTGTGTGAGAGATTGTAGGGGGTCAGTGAAGGGGAAGTGTGAGTGTCTCAAAGTCCTCCTCTTTTGCTCTCCACGGTGGCTCCAAGTTATCTCTTCAGGACCCTATGGCTTCAGAGACAGAATATGAAGGTCACTCGGCTTGCCTGCCCTTCCATCTTCCAGGGGGTAACATGGAGCCCAAGGAGCAGGCAGCTGGGTATGCCCCCAAATTCTTGATCCCAATGCACTGTTTTCTGTCTGCTGATCTCCTTGCTATTACCAGGCTACTGCCCAACTCGTGGCCAAAAGACTATTACTAGTCAATGACAAACACACTCCATTATCCTTCAAGCCTCTCCCTGGGTTGCCTGGATGTTTGAATGCTTGTAACTTAAAAGCTAGCTGGGAACAATCACCAAAAGGCTTTCAAGGACAGGAGGACTGGAAGAAAAGCTTTGGAGTGGCTTGGTAATATCAGGAATGTCAATGACAGGAAAATGGTCACCTCCAAGTGGTGGGGTAGGGGCTCACGTAAAAAGCTCCTTATATTCAAATCACATCACACTACTTGTCCACTTTGAGTGAGGTAGTCGGTAGAAGGGGGAAAAACACCTCTCCTCCACCAGTCCGCTGACTCTGGTGAGACTCATTCTTCAGACAGAACGTGTCTGGGATGTCAGACCTACTTACAAGAAAACTTTGCTGCCCTCCCTGCCACCTGCCTCCCCTTCTGGATTTGCCATCACACCCCTCTGTTGCCTCAGCAGTTGGCAGCTGGACCTGGCTCAGTGTTGCAAGGAATAAGCTTGCAGGAGAGCTGTGGCCTGATTTAAACAGGGAGGGGAGCACCATGGGGCAGGTTGGGACCCAGCAGCCACAGTGCTTCCCAGCAAGTCCCCGCGATACTGAATGACTGGGCAGAGTTTCTATGTATAGGCAGTGGAGGCTCACCCTCCAGGAACACCGTGAGAAGGGAGGCCCGGCATCCCCTTCTGCTTACTCTCTCTTTTCACACTGGGGGTTCTAATAAGGGCTGCAGATCACCAGCTATTCATTCCAGGGAGCATCTATAGGATGCTGGGCATGGTGCTAGATGCTGGGGGGAAATGAAGACAGACAGTCCTCATGAGGCCTCAGGTATAAAGGAGAAGGCAAACTTACATTAGATAATAGAGTCTATAATTATAATTGGTAGCAGTCCTCATAAAGGAAACATAAGGAGCTAGAACATAAAATTATGGGTTTGATTGGGGCAGGAAGAAAACTTGCCTGTAGCAGTAATATATCTGAATTGAGGTCTGCAAAGCAGGTAAAATGACTAGGAAAATAGGTAGGAAGAATATCCAAACGGAGGGAACACCAAGTACAAAAGCACTGATGCTATCAGAAATACTTCCTTATTCAGCATGAAATATCAGTGACATATCACCTATACATGTATTTACATATACACATTCTATTTACTCATCATCACCTGCTACAATACACACTTATATTTTCTCATTTTTTTCTTTCTCAAGGTGTTAGAGAGGCAGACACAAATATGGAAGAGTTAAGTGAAATCAGAGATTATCTATGTGGTACATGTGCATGTGTTTCTGCATGCTGAGTCGTTCGTCTCTGACTCTTTGTGACCCCATGGACTGTAGCCACCAGGCTCCTTTGTCTGTGGGATTTTCCAGGCAAGAATACTGAAGTGAACTGCCATGCCCTCCTCCAGGGGATCTTCCCAACCCAGAATTGAATCCACATCTCTGGCATTGTGCGCGGATTCTTTACCCACTGCTCCAGCTGGGAAGTCCCTCTATGTGGCATAATGCGGACATAAAGGAGGGCCATAATAGCCTAGAAATTTGATGAGACAATGGAAGTTAATGGGAGGAAAATACTCGTCTAAGAGTACAACTTCCCACACAAAGTGAGTGAGGAACACAATGATATCTTAGTTCAGTTCAGTCGCTCAGTCATGTCTGACTCTTTGCGACCCCATCAATCGCAGCACGCCAGGCCTCCAAGTCCATCACCAACTCCCGGAGTTTACCCAAACCCATGTCCATCGAGTTGGTGATGCCATCCAACCATCTCATCCTCTGTCGTCCCCTTCTCCTCCTGCCCCCAATCCTTCCCAGCATTAGGGTCTTTTCCAATGAGTCAACTCTTCGCATGAGGTGGCCAAAGGATTGGAGTTTCAGCTTCAGCATCAGTCCTTCCAATGAACACCCAGGATTGATCTCCTTTAGGATGGACTGGGATCTCCTTGCAGTCCAAGGGACTCTCAAGAGTCTTCTCCAACACCACAGTTCAAAAGCATCAATTCTGTGGTGCTCAGCTTTCTTCACCGTCCAACTCTCACATCCATACATGACCACTGGAAAAACCAAAGCCTTGACTAGACGGACCTTTGTTGGCAAAGTAATGTCTCTGCTTTTAAACATGCTATCTAGGTTGGCCATAACCTTCCTTCCAAGGAGTAAGCGTCTTTTAATTTCATGGCTGCTGGGGTAAAATTAACCAAAAGGTAAAAGGTAGAACACAGCCTGGTACCTATACAGGCAACTGGAAGCATTTCAGTGTTACCGAGAAACACATTGCAAAGCAGAGGGGGGAAGATTAGGCAGGAAGCTTTTGTATGACATCCTTGCATGCATTTATTTTTTCAGTGAATATTTATTGAGCAACTGCTACAAACTAGACCCTAGGTCTGACACTGCACAAAATCAGACTTAGTCTATAGCCTGGGAATCTGGACTCACACAGAGCAAGGACTCAATCAGGTGAGAAAGACAACCCAATAAACAGACCACTGGAAGTTGGGGAGATGACTAGGAGAAGAATCTAGAAGTCAGACTCTCTAGACCCTGTTAAGAGTATTGGTGTTTATTTGCAAAGTTCTTATAGAGCTTTATTTATTTTTGGACAAGATATATCTTTCCTTTCCCTAATCACTAACTGAAATATAGCATTTCTTTGAGTTTTAAACGTAGTCAACAAACCATAGTGGTATTAGCGGTACCTGTGCCTTTGTTACAAAAATCACAGATATTTTCATATTATACTTTGAAATTACATCTCAAAGGGTTTTAAACAGCAGTTCTAAACATGTTCAGATTAACATTTGGAGAAGATGCTTCTAGGTACTGTTGGGGTGGATGCTGTCAGAGGGGGTCAGCTATTCTGATTTGGACACCCCCCTAAGCCCCCCAACACCTCACACCTGTCTGGCAACAGAAAGGAAGCTTGGAAACCACTCTCCAGCATCACCTGGCCACGCGGAAATCCTAGCAGCTTCCACTAGCTCTTTGCACTTGCAGTCATCTCGGGTTACTAACCATGACGCCTTGCTGACTGCCTCTAGGCCAACTGCAATGTCTTGGCAACAAAGAAAAGTGTCAGATAATTTGCTAAGAGACAGCAGAGTTTGTACTGTTTGTCAAGGGACGGGGGAGGTGGAACTTGAACTTTCTCACATTCAGCTGCAATGTGAGAAATATCATCTGTATGTGAGATGCTCAAGGCAGAAGAAACAGATGTGGAGGAGCGACAGTGAGAGGAGCCCAGGGCAAGTGGGGAGGGGAAGGGAAGTGGACATGACCATCATTACCGCCTAAAAATGATCAAGCACTTTTATCATTTTATTGGCAGTTCTGTGAGGCAGGTGTTAGGCCCACTTGACTAGGGCTCAGAGAAGTAAATTCAACTCCGTATTTTTCTGACTCTAAAGTCTGATTTTAAAAGATCTGACAGGAACTTCCCTGATGGTCCAGTGGCCAAGACTCTGTGTTCCTAAGGCAGGAGGCCCAGATTCCAACCCTGGTCAGGGAACTAGAGCCCACACGCCGCAACTAAGGGTTCACACGTGACGCTGAAGAGCTCGATGCCACCAGGGAGACGGAAGGCCCCACGCACCAAACGAAGACCTGGTGCAGCCGAAGAAATGAATAAATAGGAAGACAACTATTACAGTAAATAAATAAATTAAAAGACGTGACATTATGCTCCATCTATGGATTAAAGAAGGCTTGTCATTGTTATGTGCCTTGATGAAAAATTATAGTCTATTTTATATGAGGAAGAAACATCTTGTCCCTCAAGTTCAGGGGAATATAACATTATATGTTCCTGTGTGATGTTCACGTGACCTAGATGGTCATCCTGGCTGGTGCTCTGAAGTGTGGGGCACATAGTGATTTCTAAGAGGCACATGGAACCCACGATGAGTAAGACTGAGCCATGTGGTAAGACTATTGGGAAAAATGAAGGGGTTAATATAGCAACAATTACATTACATCTGAAGTTGGCAGTATTAACCATCTCCATGGGGTGGCCTGGGAGCCTTAAGAACTCCCAGGCTCAAACCTTACCTCCAAGATTCTGCTTTCGTTAGTCCTGTGCCTTACTTCTCACACTTTAATGTCCTGTGAGCCACTGGTGAAAGGTGAAAGTGCAAGTATTAGTTGTTCAGTCGTGTCTAGACTCTTTGTGATCCTATGGACTGTAGCCAGCCAGGCTCCCGTGTCCATGGAATTCCCCAGGCAAGAACACTGAAGTGGGTTGCCATTTCCTTCTCCAGGGGATCTTCCTGACCCAGGGATTGATCAAACCTGGGTCTCTCGCATTGCAGGCAGATTCTTTACCATCTGAGCCACCAGGGAAGGCACTGGGGACCTTGCTAAATGTAGATTTGGATTCCCTGAAACTGGATGGGTTTGAGATCCTCTATTTCTAACAAATGACAAGCTCACACAATGCTAGGTCAGGGTACCTGACTTTGAGCAGCTGGAATCTAGGTGGAGGCAAGGTTGAGAAGCATTGCTTTAAGGAGATAGTTTCACTCAGGTGCCTAGCTTTTTTTTTTTTTTTTTTAATATTACAGATAAATTTAATCCATTTGCATTTATAGTACATTTGAAGCAACACTTCTAGTTATTTTGGGCGTGTGCTTGGATTTAACAAATTTGTAGTTTTTTAAAGATCATCTTGCGTTATTTTATTTTTTTAAATTAATTTGTTTATTTTAGTTGGAGGCTAATTACTTTACAATATTGTAGTGGTTTTTGCCATACATTGGTGCCTAGCTTTTTAGGGGTTTAAAAAACCTGTCAGTTAGAATGAGTTATACAGGCACATGGAACACAAATCAAATAGCAGTGACCCACCCTCTCCTTCTACTTCCCATTCCCTCTACAGAATCTGGTATTGATATCCTTCCAGAGGGATCATCGCATATACACGCCTAGATGCATGTGTATATACATACTCCTTTAAAAACAACTCACAGATGGCAGCATTCAGGTCACACTGTTCAGCACTTTGCATTTTTCACTTAATGCATGTTGAACACTGTTTCTTAACTGTAACATAAAGAGCTGCTGAATTTTTTAACAAGTAAAATATATATAAAATAAAATTTACCATCCAGTGCATTGACATTGCTGTGTAACCATCATTACCACCCATCTCCAGAGTATCTCCGACTGAAACTCCACACCCATGAAATGGTGCCAGGTAATATTTAACTCTGCTTTGAAACAAAGCAGGAACTGGTCTCAGGGCCAGAGCTTATAGGAGACAGTGATATTTGACTAGAGTTTACTCATGGTGCTCTGGGTTCAGTGTGTTTAACTATCGTTACCTTCTGTGATAAATAGTACTAATTTTTCCTGGTGGCTTAGAGGTATAGAATCTGCCTGCCAAACAGGAGACCTGAGTTCAATCTGTGGGTTGGGAAGAAGATCCCCTGGAGAAGGAAATGGCAACTTGCTCCGGTATTCTTGCCTGGGAAATCCCACTGACAGAGGAGTCTGGTGGGCTATAGTCCATGGGATCACAAAGACTCAGACATGATTTAGCAACTACGCAACAAAAACAACCTTCTGCGATGAACACTATTGATTTTTCACTTAAAGTAATTCCTTTCTAAATAAACCAAAGTTCCAACGAAATAATGAGGTCTAGTGAGCTTTAGTCAAGGCTGCTCCTGGTGGTGTCCCAGATCAGAAAGTTGCAGTTCAAGAAGAACTGAAGCACAAGACACTCCTGCCCCCTTTCTGAGCTGCCACTGATGATCTTTCTCTCCACACACTACCTGGGAGACTGGTCTTCCCTTAGGGCCTCATGTATCCAAAGGCAGTTTTTTATAGGCATTTTTCTCCAAGTCAGACCACATAGCAGACCCTCCTTCTGCAAGAGAGAGGGAAACTATTTTTTTTCAGTTCAGTTCAGTCCCTCAGTTGTGTCTGACTCTTTGCGACCCCATGGACTGCAGCATGCCAGGCCTCCCTGTCCATCACCAACTCCCGGAGTCTACCCAAACTCATTGAGTCGGTAATGCCATCCAACCATCTCATCCTCTGTTGTCCCCTTCTCCTCCCACCTTCAATCTTTCCCAGCATCAGAGTATTTTCAAATGAGTCAGCTCTTCGCATCAGGTGGCCAAAGTATTGGAGTTTCGGCTTCAACATCAGTCCTTCCAATGAACACCCAGGACTGATCTCCTTTAGGAGGGACTGGTTGGATCTCCTTGCTGTCCAAGGGACTCTCAAGAGTCTTCTCCAACACCACAGTTCAAAAGCATCAATTTTTCCACACTCAGCTTTCTTTGTAGTCCAACTCTCACACCCATACATGACTACTGGAAAAACCATAGCCTTGACTAGATGGACCTTTGTTGGCAAAGTAATGTCTCTGCTTTTTAATAGTCTGTCTAGTTTGCTTATAACTTTCCTTCTAAGGAGCAAGCGTCTTTTAATTTCATGGCTGCAGTCACCATCTGCAGTGATTTTGGAGCCCCCCAAAATAAAGTTAGCCATTGTTTCCCCATCTATTCACCATGAAGTGATGGGACTGGAAGCCATGATCTCAGTTTTCTGAATGCTGAGCTTTAAGCCAACTTTTTCACTCCTTTTTCACTTTCATCATGAGGCTCTTTAGTTCTTCTTCATTTTCTGCCATAAGGGTGGTGTCATCCACATATCTGAGGTTATTGATATTTCTCCTGACAATCTTGATTTCAGCTTGTGCTTCATCCAGCCCAGTGTTCTTTTTAATGGCTGAGTAATATTCCACTGTATATATATGTACCACAATTTCTCACAGACTTAGAGAACTAACTCATGGTTACCAGGGGGAAGGGTTGGGAGGAGAAATAGTAGGAAGTTTGGAATGTACATGTACACACTGCTATATTTAAAATAGGTAACTAATAAAGGCCTTCTACATGGCTCAGAGAACTCTGCTCAATAATCTGTAACAATATAAATGGGAAAAGAATTTGAAAAAGAATAATACATATACATGTATAACTGAATCACTTTGCTGTATACATGAAACACAACATTGGTAATCAACTATACCCCAATATAACATACAAAGTTTAAAAAAAGAAACAAACAAGGAATACAACCCCAGGCTCCTTACACTAAAGCAATAGGAGATTGCCCTAACAGAAAATAGCACCCTTTAGTGCCATTTTCTCTTCTCAGGTGGCACTAGTGGTAAAGAATCTACCTGCCAGTGCCAGAGACACAGGAGACTCGGGTGCAGTCCCTGGGTTGTGAAGATACCCTGGAGTAGGAAATTGCAACCCACTTCAGTATTCCTGCCTGGAAAATTCCATGGACAGAGGAGCCTGGTGGGCTACAATCCATAGGGTCGCAAAGAGTCAGATTCAACTCAGTGACTGAGCACACACACAGTGCCAATTTCTGGCTTGAAAGAAGTCAGAGAAGGACCAGCATCTGTCTCACATGGTAGGGTGCTTAACAGACCGTGGCTGAAGGCAGGGGTGGATTCACTATACAGCCTACGATGGAAAGAGCTCAGACTGGGTGCTCACAGTCCTGGCACGGAGGCCAGGGCTCACCACCCACCAACACTGTGACCTCCAGCAGGTCATTTCACCTCGTCAGTGGCAGGGTTTTGTTCAGTGCAATATGGTGAGGTGGAGATCTTGTGACAGTGAAATGAGACGGTAGGGAGGTGTTTTGGCTCAGCTGGTAAAGAATCCGCCCACAATGCGGGAGATTTGGGTTTCAGCCCTGGGTTGGGAAGATCCCCTGGAGAAGGGAAAGGCTACCCACTCCAGTATTCTGGCCTGAAGAATTCCATGGAATACAGTCTGTGGGGTTGCAAAGAGTTGGCCATGACTGAGCGACTTTCACTTTTCAGGGAGGTGTTTAGCACTGAGCCTGGCACATTGTTAGCACTCAATACCTGGAAAACTTATCATCCTGGAGTCTTCCTGAAGAGGAATTAAAGGAGATGTGGGGAAGACTGGGGTCTAGGGACACTCACGTGGTCACGCTTAGCCAGGCTTCCACCTGTGATGGAAAGAGGTGCAGTGTGTGTGACGGGCCTCCCAGTTTAGCTGTGAGGGATAAATGGCATTATTAGGTGGGATGGAAATGACGAGCTCCACCCCCAAATAGAGTCCAGACTAACTCAAAAAGTAGCTTGGCAGAGAAATACTCCAAGAAGCTGAGAGACGAAAATGTGTTCCCAAATGTAGTCATTCCAGTGACCCAACGCTTAACCCTCTCCCTTCTTTGCAATCCACTCTCATATTCTTGCCTAAAAAACTCCATGGGCAGAAGAGCCTGGCAGCCTACAGCCCAAAAGGTTGCAAAGAGTAGGACATGACTGAGTGACTAAGCACCCATCCAAGCAAAACAAACAAGTGTCTGAAAAATCCATAATAAACATGTACCGGTTTCCCCTGAAGCTAACACAGTGATTCAGGGAATAAACACTTGAGCCCCTCTTATGTGCCTGGAACTGCACTGGGTACTGGGGAACAGCGATACACAGGCTGGAGCCCCCTGCACTGATGTGCATACATCCGGCTGGGTCCACTCCCAGCCCCGACTCCAGGGCCCATTCAGTTTGCCCACACACAAGCCCTGCTTCTCTCTGAGTGTCTTGGAAAGGCAGTGGGATCTGGGGGGTCCTTCTGCCATGCTGAGAAAGGAAAAATGGATGGCTTCTCAGAGGTAAGCACAAGTAGTTGTTTGGAAGCTCTCTCAATTGTTAAGAAACTGAAAAGATTTATGCTTATCGATGAGATATCTTTCTGTGGTGGGGGGAGCAGAGAGAGCTGCAGGGGTAATGAGTGATGGCTGGGCTTGGGCTGGAGCCACATGGTTCACTGACTGGGAGGTTGGCAGATGAGGAGCAGTGTCATGAGACAGGGCCTGGAAAGAGTCCTTAGCATGAGCTGCAAAAGCAGACTGCACTCAAGAGAAAGACTTAGGCATGCTCTCATGGCAGAAAAGGAAGAATTTAACATCGCACCATCAACCAGTGGCATTATGCTGGTCTGGGGGATCAAAGTGAAAGTGTTAATCACTCAGTCATGTCTGACTCTTTGTAACCCTATGGACTGTAGCCTGCCAGGCTCCTCTGTCCACGGGATTTCCCAGGCAAGGATACTGGAGTGAGTAGCCAAGTCTGAGGGATAGATTCTGACATTAATGGAAACATTTACACTACCATATGTAAAATAGATAGCCACTAGGAATTTGCTATATTACTAGGGGAACTCAAACCAGGGGTCTGTGACCACCTAGAGAGGTGGGATGGGATGGGAGGGAGGTTCAAGAGGGATGGGACATATGTGTACCTATGGCTGATTCATGTTGATATATGGCAGAAACCAAATCAACATTGTAAAGCAATTATCCTTCAATCAAAAATAAATAAATCTAAAAAAGAGAAAGAACTGGTTCAAGCCCCCCTCCACCACTTTGTTAATAGCTACTTAACCTTACAAACCTGAGTTTCCTAATCTTTAAAGTGATGTTCACACTATTTACCTCATTAGGTTATCAGTGAATTAAGGGAAATGGTACGCATAAAGCGGTCAGTAGAACGCCTGGGACACTGTAGAAACCTTATTACTAGATGTAGGCAGAGCTGAGCAAAATGAAAGCAGTGTTATGCTACTGCAGAAAATAACTAATTTGTGCAAGATCACATGGATAGTAAAAGGTCATGATGTCTAAGATTTAACTAGATTTCCCAACTCCTTCCTGCATTTACTCCTTTTAACAGCCCAGCTGTACAAGCACCACTTTCAACGGATGACACTTTCTTGACAGGCAGCCACCATGCAGCTCACTGTTTTGTCTGCTTTTGTAAATAACACAATTCACAGGCCGGTCCTCAGGCTAAGATGCCAATTACTGAGTTACCTTGCAGCACTGAAAATATGCTTTATAATTGATCCAATTCGGCTCGCTTTTAAACTAGGCTGAAAAGTGAACAAAGAAGGCCAGAAAAGTTAGACTAGCTCAGAAGGTTTACTGTTCAAAAGGATAGGTACTGAGGGGGACTGGCAGAGACAGAAACTCCCCTCTCACTCTTTTCCACTGTGATATTTCAGTGACTACAGAGTTATGAACCCCAGGTGGCACAATGGGAAAGAACCTGCCTGCCAATGCAGGATATGCAAGAGATATGGGTTTGATGCCTGGGTTGGGAAGATCCTTTGGAGTAGGAAATGGTACCCTGCTCCAATATTCTTGCCTGGAAGATTTTGTGGATGGAAGAGCCCAGTGGGCTATAGTCCATGGGATTGCAAAGAGTCAGACGTGACTGAGGGCACACAAACACACACACACACACACACACACACACACACACACACAGTTACGGGGAGAAAGCCAGCTGGAGTAGTTAAGGTGCTCAATTGTGTCTGGAGAAGATGCAGCAAAAAGAGAGCAGGCTCAAGGCCCAGGGAAACCAGGCGAGGCAGGTTTGTCTACATCCCCCATGGGGTTGGCCCAGCAGGACCAGTTTTTCCATAGCTAATGGGGAACACGTTATCACAGCATCTCAGAGAGGGTGACTCAGGCAGGAGGAGTCTGGGGTTGACGAGCACTGAGGTGAATAACACGTGTTCAGTCACACATGTTTGGGGGCACATCCTGGTGGCACCATCAGTTGGGTGCCCTTGACCAAGGTATTCCCTTGATGTCATCTTCCTCTTCCCTAAAATAGGACAATACTGGAACCTACTTGAGAGTATTGTTAAGATTCCGTGAACTCTCACATAGCAAGTACTCAGTGAAAGGAAGCTGTTAATTATTAATGACAGCCATGATGTGGGAGGCAGCTGGGAGCCAGGCAGACTCATTGCTGGCAGCGGAAGGAGGAGGGCGTCCCAGGATCCCATGCTCTCGCACCGTATACTGGGACCCTGCAGAAGCAAGTCCTCGCCCAGGAAGAATGAACCCATACATAACTCCAATATCCAACTAGGTACCATGGTCAAAAGGGTACAAGGGCTGGCAGCTGTCTTTGACCAGCCCAGGACAGAACCCTGGACAGTTTCTTCTGGTCACTTATGCCAACACAGATGCTAATTCAAGAGCCTGTGTAGTGACAGATTTCAGCCAGCCAGCACAGAACAATGTTATCACAGAGCTAGAAGGCGGCCCCTCACTGGCCAGGTCAGCACTCTGTCTTGGGGAAGGGGAATGGCATTGACTGCTTTTAATGAGCAAACTTATCACCTCAAGGCCAGTGTGGCTGCCTGCCCACAGACCAAATCTTGAATAGAGGAGAGAATTCTGGTTGGTTTGATGATAGCCTAGAGGTAGAGCTTAAGACATCCGCCACAAGACACTTCAGTCACCATCCTAAAGATGACATAAGTAGCTACATGTATGGAGAGAATGTAGGTTGCGTTTTGGAGTGTGAATTCCTGTCCAACTGAGTTCCCAGAGGAATGTATGTTTCTTTTAGGGTTTACTGAGGAAATAGGACATAGAAAAGGGGAGGCTTGGGATGAACATGGTTGGGGGTTCAAATCCTGATTTCAGCTGTGTGACCTGACTCTTCATCGGTTTCTACACACGCAGGATGGGAGTGAGAGGATGGCACTCACAGGAGGGCTGAGGGCAAACTTTGAGACGACAGCTCAACTTTGAGACATTTCATACCAAGCACCATTTCAGCCCGTTACGTGTATCACTTAGACAATACCCACAACATCTAGGGGAAAAGTTTAGTAATAGCTCTGTTTATAGATGGAGAATGTGAAACAGAGAAACTTACCTAAGTCACACAGCTAGCAACTGACTGAACCAGGCTCCCGAAACCACAAGCCCACACCTTCCCCATTGAGGAATGCACATGCTTTAACAGGAGGAAACGGCTTCCATCAGTGTGGAGTATGAAGTAGTAGTTAATGAATCTTGACTATTCTGATTTTATCATTAACTCATAGCATAGTATCTACAAATTCTCAAGAAGAAATATCCATAGAACATTTTTCCAAATTTTGGTAAACAAGATGTATGAGAAATGGTGAAATAAACCTGCATCATTTCATTAAACCTTCACTGGCATCACCTCTTTGGATGACACCCTGTGAGGACAGCAGGCCTGGGAAGGTTGAACTGTGTATAAAGATTCCCAAGTAGTATGGCTGAGTAGATACCAAGTTACCTGGTACATAAGTGCCTGTGCTCTTAAGTCAACCAGCATGTGTTCAAATTTGGGTTCCATCACTCCCTTGTACTCTCTGAGTCTCACATTTCCCATTTTCAAAAGCAGGAATGGTCAGCATCACCATGAAATAAGAACATCTAAAGAATCCTTTAAACATTCCCTAAGTTCTCAGTAAAAGTCCACTGCAGTATTGCTATTATTCCCCTGGCCCCATGGTCCAAGAAGTCAGGAGAGAGTTCAAGTCCCAATCTCTGGATACTTAATGTCATTCTCCTTCCATTACACAACTATGCATATGGATATCTTTCTCCTCAGAAGATCCTCAAGACTCTGGCTTCACTCCTAATTTAAGCATCTATTTTCTTTCGAACAAGTCATCTTTTAAAGTCTGGAAGTGAAGAATTGCACAAGTGAGTAGAACAAGATAAGGAGTGCATTAAAAAATAGAATCACAGAACAACCTGAGGATCAGAAATAAAATCAGCAGTCCCTTAAATCAAGTGGGGCCAGGGCTGACGCCAGAAAGGCTTACCACACATTACAATGAAGAGCACAGAAGAGCAAGATGGGACCCATAAAACCACCAGCATGTGAAATACTGCCAAGTGCTGCATGCCTGCCAAGGAGGAAGTGTCACCAGGCTGGAGTCTAATGCAACTCGCTGCAAAGCAAATCGTCTGGGTGTTAATTAAAGTGTGTAAGTCAATTCTTGAGGTAGCTGCCTGGGAGAAGGAATCCTGTAGAGAAGTCTCTTCCTCTCACAGATTTTTTTTGGAACTGTGGATTTTATGCAAGCAAAAATATCCACAACAAACACATCTCCCTGTGTATTCTCTGCTGCTCCTTGCTGGCAGGCCCAGGTACTTGTAAAGCAAGAGATTTATGGCACTGGTTTCTACATCACTGTCCTCCAAAATCCACTACAACCTCGTGGGCAGCTATTCCCATGCCATTTTATAGAGGAAAAGCATGAGATGTGGACACACTAAGGGACATGCCCACAGTGGCAGAGAGCGATAAAGCCCATAGAAACACTTGAGACCCCATGTTCCTAGGGATGGACCTCTTCCCATCCAGCAAATAAATGACACTCCAAAATAGCAAAGGGCATGTGAGCAAAGGCTGGTGGCTAATCTGAATGAAAGGCTTGATGAAGCAGGCCGGGAACCATGCACTCTCAGCTTTCTGAAATATCATTGTCTCTACAAGTACCCCAGGCAGAGCCAAGGTCAATACCCTGTGTCCAAAAGATGGCTGGGCTGAATCATAGGCAGTGAGTGCTGCTTATCAAGACTGGCCAGCAGAGCCAGCCTTATCATACCTTGATGTTTCTCAGGGAATGAAATTCATTTGATGCCATTTAGCCTTTTTCCCTTCTTTATTCCAAGAATGCAACCAGTTGCCCCTTGAACACTTGAAAGCTCAGATGCTATTATATTTCACCTTCTAGACCAAGACATTTGCATCCATATGGGAAAATGAGTCGAGGTGTTGGATAAGGAGGAGGCAATGATATCTCCTGATCCCTTGTATTATTTATTCACTCAACAAACATTAACTCAGGCCCTGTTACTGGGAGACCTAAAGCCTGGGGATCCAGTAGTGTCCAGCAGGCAGAAGACATGCAAGGTCCCTCCCCTCATGGAGTTCTACTGGGGAGACAGACGACAAACAAGAGAACCAAATTTCAGATTGACATCAGTGTAATGACTGTAATCAACATGATAAGGAGTGTACTCGGGGTGGCAGTGGCCAGTCTACTTGCCATCCTGGTATCTAGGAAGCCCTCTTAAACAGGCCAAACTGAGCTGCAGCCTTACTGAAGGGAGAGATCCAAGTACAGGAAGGGCCCAGGGGGATGTGTGGCAAGGAGAGGAAAAAACCACAGGTTCTAAGCAGGGAAAGTACAGAGGCAGCCAGTGTTGCTGGCTTACCTCGAACTGAGGGGCCATGTAACAGGTGAAGTTTGGAAATAGGGAATGGTTGGCAGCATGAGAGATGTGGTAAATTGTTTGGAGGTGGGGGTGTTAGGTTTAATTCTAAGTGGCCACAAGGCACTGGTTCTCAAATGCATTCCTGTCCTCTGGTGTTTTAAGGACCAGCTCCATTGCTCAGCTGTAGCCTCTGAATTCTTAATGACACTGACCTTTGAGATTACATATTGCTGACAGTAGGCTCTTAACAGTCTCCAAATCCACAAGACGGGGCTATTGAGGCCTGAGATGTAGAGACTCGGGTCTAAATTAATTTCTGAACATGGCAACAGGAGATAAAGGCTATCAGATGGAGAAAGCCTCTGCACAGTTGGTTGCACCGCACCTCTGTTCACTTTGCATCTGAAAGACCTTCGGCTAAATACGACCTCATGGATAGAAGTCAAGAGCATGTACTGATTTCAGCAAACCCTGGTTTGGCTCAGGTAACCTTCCTGCCCCTCAGCCTCCCCACCACCAATTGTAGATAATAACCAACACCTGCTGCACGGACTGCACCAAGATGAAAAGTCTTCATCATCATGCTTTGTAAATCATCATCTCTCAGTAAGCTCTTACCCTTACTGTTTTTATTCATCACCATCAAATACTCAATTCTCTCACTCTCACTCTTCCTCACACAATGTACTTCTTTCAAAACGCTGCACAATGGTTTGGTAAGCTTTCGGAAAAAGGTCCTGAAATATTACAGGTAATGACCAATGCTGGTATATTATGGACTCTCTGTACAGGTAATTCATTCCAAGCTCTATCTAGCAAAGGCAGAGGTTGTCTGCTCATCAGTGCATGAAAAAAGCCGAGGCTACATCGAGCGACCATCATCACTATCTGAAGTTGCCCTCATGACCCAGTCAGCTGCATGCACTGGACCTTCCAGTGGGAGCAAAGAGCTCCCCAAACAAGGCAATGAGGTTCCACAGGACCCCCAGCTGCAGGTGGTTGGTGGTAGGCATGGCTGCAACACCCAGAAAACAAAGGATGAAGCCTCTGGAGCAGCCTCAGGGGAAGCAGCATCCTAGCTCTGGGCCAGCAAACTGGACGGAGCGCTAAGACAACCCCCCCGCACCCGCAGTCTTTGCATCAGCAGGGTCCTTACCTCCTCTCTCCTCGGTGCAGTTTCTACAGCTATGACAGGGGAGTTGGCATGCCTTGGGCCCTTCTTGGGTTCCTCTTCTGGGGAGGGAGACTGGGCTGCGACACCTCCAGTTATCCCTTCAAATGGGCATCACAGCCTCCGAGAGAGCGTCCTTCTCCTCCCTGGCTTCAACCCCTTCTGAAGCCTGGCCCTCAGTGGCGCACACCTGAACACAATTCCTCCACCCCATTTCCTCCTCTCCAGCCTGCTGCAGAGACCTGCTCAGCCCCGCCCTCCCCAGGCCTCGCTGCTCCTCTTCCAAGGCCGGCATCTCCACCCTGCTCTCCAAGGCGGCCTGGCAGGGCTGGTCTAACCGGCTAGGAGACCAGAGCAAACCCTGGAGAGGCTGCTAGCTGGGGGCTGCTGGTTGGCCTGGTCCCTACCAGCCCGACTCCCACCCCTCCAATTTATTTTGAGAGAGAACCCCTGGCTTAGTTAGAGCCAGCACTTAGGACTTTGGTCTAGCTGAGGGAAAATGGGAAGTATCCATTTTCTGGTGATTAATTTTTAAACTGTAGGAATCTGAAGGTCAAATGTCAGGAGACGGGGCTTCTGTCCTGTTTTTGTCCAGGCCAAAGAGCTACTTCTCTCTGTCTGCGACTTGGCTAGATCACATCCTTACTTCTGGGCTCCAGCTTTTCCCAAATCAGAGGCAGTGCCTACCTTTATTCTCAGTAGAAAAGTGAGGAAGAGGACCTGAGAGCCAGGCTGAAATCTGCCCATCAGGCCAAAATGAGATTTTATTTCTTCCTCTGTGAAGCACTGGGGAGATCAGCAAGGAAAGTTTAACAATGCACCCCATGTCTGTTATTAAAAAGCACTTTGTCATTCTAGTTAATTGCTATTCCACTGAAGCCACAGGTGGTTTTAACATAAGGCACTAAATGATCCTTGAAAAAAAGGCATCATTATTCAGGTCCCAAATCTAACTATTTGGGATTTTATTTCCCTACCTTGGCAAGTATTTTGTCTTTCCAGATGAGAGGTTTGCAGAGTTTAGGATTCATAGGAATTATCCAGGTGTTAAAAATGCAATTTCTGCATGAAATGTTCAGATTCCAGGAAGACTCGGGAATACGTACTTAAAAATTTTATCCTGGGTGATTCTGATGTGAGTGGTCTTGCACCTGAACTTGAAGGAATGCAAGTCTAGAAGACACCTAACTTCTCCTATCCCATTCTGGAATTTCTTTTAAATTTTTACATTTTATTGGAGTATAGTCGTTTATCAATGTTGTAATAGTTTCAGGTGGACTGCAAAGGGACTCAGCCATATATACACATGGATCTATTCTCACTCAAATTCCCCTCCCATCCACCATCCTGGAATTTCTTGGAGGTTTTAAACTCAGCGTTCTCCATTGTTTCCAAATCACTCTTTCACCCCTGCAATGTGGAAGACCTGGGTTCGATCCCTAGGTTGGGAAGATCCCCTGGAGAAGGGAAAGGCTACCCATTCCAGTATTCTGACCTGGGGAATTCCACGAACTATACAGTCCATGGGGTTGCAAAGAGTCGGACATGACTGAGTGAATTTCACTTTCACTCCTGTCCTCAGGAATTTTCCAGCTGACTCCAGGCCAAGGAGCTCCCGGCAAGCAGCACAGGCAGACTCTCTGTGGTTAGTATCTTCCTCCTTCCTTTGACTCATAAATGAGCTTTGTCAGGGGAGAGTGTTAGCCCCAAAGATTTTGTACCTATGCGTGCGTGCATGTTAAGTCTCTTCAGTCGGGTCTGACTCTGCGATCCCATGGGCTGTAGCCTGCCAGGCTCCTCTTTCTGTGGGATTTTTCAGACAAGAATACAGGGGTGGGTGGCTATTCCCTTCTCCAGGGGATCTTCCCAACTCAGGGATCCAACATGTGTCTCTTGTGTCTCCTGCATTGGCAGGCAGGTTCTTTACTAGCACCACCTGGGAGGACCTTTGTACCTATAAGAGGCATTAGAGATGATATTGTTGAAGCCTTTATCACAACAGCAAAGACCAAAGACATTAAGCCCTAGTTTGGCCCTTTCTCCCCATCAGAGGCCCAGACCTCACAGTATAACCACCTGTCCCAAAGCAAATCCCCCTACGCCAGCCCCACCCCATGCACACTGTCCTCATAGCACCCCATCATAGCACTTCTGCTGAAGCTAGGTTCGTGGGCCCCACAATCAGTTCCTCTTCCTGACTCATAGCCGACACAGTCTGTTTGTGCTGCATGCTAAGTTGCTTCAGTCATGTCTGACTCTGAAATCCTATGGACTGGAGCCCACCAAGCTCCTCTGTCCATGGGATTCTCCAGGCAAGAACACTGGAGTGGGTTGCCATGCCCTCCTCCAGGGGATCTTCCCAGCTCAAGAATCGAACCCTTGTCTCTTGTGTCTCATGTCTCCTGCATTGGCAGATGAGTTCTTTACCACTAATGCCACCTGAGAAGTCCCTTATTTCCTGAGTCATTTAGTTTTAGAATGAGATTCTCACATCCCACCTGCTCTCCCAAATGGAGTTTTCATGCAGGTAACTAGATCTCCCAGATGACTGCTTTGTTCATGCTGATCATTTCCACCCTAAAGCAAGAACTACAAGGCTGTTTAAAACACATTGACTAAGCACCTAATGTGGGCAGGGGCTTGCGCTCAGACCAGCAAGGAATGCAAAGAGGACAAAAATGTGTGGATGGGGACTTTCCTGGTGGCCTAGTAGTTAAGAATCTGTCTTCCAATGTATAGGATGAGAATTTGATCCCTGATCAGAGAACTAAGGTCTCACAGGCGGCGGCGGGGGGTGGGGGGGGGAGGTAGCAACAAAGCCTGCATGTTGCAACTACTGGGGCTCATGCTCCACAACCAGAGAATTCTGTGCACTGCAACGAGAAGTCCTTATGCTGCAACAAAAGAAGCCCTGTGCTGCAACTAGAGAAGCTCCTGCAGACCACAGCTAGAGAAAGCCCAGATGCTGCAACCAAGACCCAGGACAGCCAAAATTAAAAAGAAGGAAAAAACTCAAAATGTGTTGATGATGGTGTTACAGTTATTGGCATCCATCATCCTACCAGTGAATTGGGCAGAGGGCACTGAATAGGAATCCATTCATGAGAGTAATGTGGGAAGGAGTGTGTGCTTTATTTGTTCAAGGGGAAATGCGTTCTTGGGGCTTCCCACCCCCACCCTATCATTAGCTCAAGTGATCCCATGTGATACAATATAAAAACTAAATAGAAATGTTTTCTTGCCTTGTTAATGAAGTTCTGTAAGACTTTCCCAGGACTCAGCATATTAAACAGCAGAGAGAGTACTTTGCCAACAAAGGTCCATACAGTCAAAGCTATGTGTTTTCCAGTAGTTGTGTACGAATGTGAAAGTTGGACCATAAAGAAGGCTGAGCACCAAAGAATTGATGCTTTCAAAGTGTGGTGCTGGAGAAGACTCTTGAGAGTCTCTTGGACAGCAAGGAGATCAAACCAGTCAATCCTAAAGGAAATCAGTCCTGAATAATCATTGGAAGGACTGATGCTGAAGCTGAAGCTCCAATACTTCGGCCACTTGATGAGAAGAGCCAGTTCATTGGAAAAGACCCTGATGCTGGAAAAGATTGAGGACAGGAGGAGATTAAGGTGACAGAAGATGAGATGGTTGGATGACATCACTAACTCAATGGACGTGAATTTGAGCAAGCTCTGGGAGATAGTGAAGGACGGAGGAGCCTGGCATGCTGACATCCATGGGATTACAAAGAGTCGGACAAGACTTGGTAACTGAGCAACAACATAATCTTCAAACCAAAGGAACGGCATCAGGGTCCAGTGGTTACAAACACAGACTTTGGGTTGGACTCAACCCATTCTTTACCAGCTTCCAGTTACATTTTTGGGCAAAGTGCTAACCTTCCTTTCTGGGATAACAGTAGTACTTTATATCATAGGGCTGTTACCAGGATGATATGAACTAATATCTATAAAGCACTTTTAACAGCAAAAGTGCTTAAATACCACTATTATTATTCAGGAGATCCTGAACACTGTTAGCAGCACTATGCATATTTATCTGCAGTACAGAAGACTCATAATGTTTTCTCACCTAAAGACAAATAATCTTGTCCAAACATTTGCTTTATTTGATTTACACTTCTCAACTCTCTGTTCAAAGTTCTTTATTATTTTACCCATGCTTTCCGTCATGTATTCATCTAAATTTTCTTTTCTTTTTTTTAAATTGAGGATATACTACGTGCCAAGAACTGACAGGTCCTGAGGATACAATGGGTGAACAGACAGTCATGATTACTGCTCTGAGGAGTTCACAGCCCATTGGCATACAGGGTATTGATTGAACAACCACACAAAAATTGTGACATTAATATTGTGATAATTGTCAAGAGGGAACAGTGCTGAGAGAGCATGTGTGAGAGGTAATTTGACCTGGCCTAAGGGTTAGATTAGAACTGGGATGTGAAGGAAGGATGGAGTTAGCCTCATGGAGTAGGGGTGGCCAGTCAGAATGTTACAGATAGATGCCATGTGCCATTTTTTGTTGCAGGAACAAAAGACCTCCTTGTCTCTGTGACTTACTTGCTTATTTTACAGGTAGGCTGTGGTTGACTGCTGTCTGCCCAGGCTATGACTCTGCTTCTCATTCAGACACTCAAACTGCAGGAACAGTCCCTGTGTGAGACACGGTATTCATGTAGCATAAAGAAAGGTCAAGAGCACTGGTGGAAACATGCCATGACTGAGGGCTTCTGATTGGGTGTGGCCTTGTGCTGTGTACATTCCTTTGGCCAAAGTACAAAGCCAGTGGGACAGGAATGATGGTCCTCAACACTGGGGACACAGCAGTTGACAGGAATGTGATCCTCCTATAGGAAAGGGATGGCAATGAAAAACTGCAAAAATGATGTAATTTACTACGTTAAGGCTCTGTAATAGGAAAAAGTCTGAGGCCTACACGGCTAGTAGTGAGCGAGTTGGCTGGAACAGGAGAGATGAGGGTGGAGTGGCAGGTGGGGCCAAGCCATGCAAAGGAATCTGAATTGTATCCTGTGAGCAATAAAAACACTGATCTTTACCCATTCAATCTCTTCCCTTCGTTGTGAAAAAATACTTTTCCTGTTTTTCTGATCTCTGAAGTTATACTGTTTATTAGAGAAAGTGTGGATATGGCAGATAAATTTTAAAAAATCACCCTTAATATTACAGCACAGAAGCGTCATTCATTGATATTTTGTTGAACATATTTCTAGACTTTTAGATGTTATTTTAATGTACATAATTTCTACAACAAAAACCGGATCATATTCTTCATCAGTTGTTACAAATATTCTCCAAGTTATTAAATAGTCTCCTTATTGTCTGATCATATGCATGTGCCATAATTTAACTAGTTCTAAACTACTGGACATATAGGCTTTGTTCCCCTCCAATTTTTCCACTTTATAAAAGTCTCTAAATAACTCTGTAATGGACTTCTTTAGATTTAGCAACATCCATATTATTTCACAGATGTGACATTTTTATCTTAAAGGATATAACAAATTTAAGACCACTGACACAAGTTGTCAACTTTCCCTCCAGAAAAGTCATATCAAATCACACACAACAGCAGAACAGGATTTTCCAGCTCTGTTGATAATTATCTTATATTGCCATTTTAATCAGTGGAATTATTTTAATTTTACATTTATTTGATTATTCAGGATGAACCTGATTTTCTATAATTCCCAGTGTTTTCATCAGGGAAGGACTTACCTGATTGACATGCTGGGCCTTTTGGATCTTTGGCTTAGAATGCACTCTGTTTCTCTTCAGCAAATTATGACTGCTTGTCACCTTATGACTCTGCAAGATTTTCTTCTGCTTCCTACAAGAAGTCTTCTCTGATTGTCTCAGTCTCTTTACTGTGGAAGCTGCCAGGAAGAGTGCAGACAGTTGGTTTTATGTACATGAAAGGATGATAATGTTTCCTATACACCTTATCTCCCCAAATGAAGAGCGTGTTTCTGTAGTTAAATGTTGTGCCCTCCTACAGTGACTCACTCTGTCCTCTGCATGCCTTATAGTCCATAAACATTTCTGAATGAATGCCAAGAAAAGGCATAATGGCATAATGGGTGGGTAAATCCTGACCTGATGAATGACTCACTTGTGGAGACTGGAACGTGGCTATATCAATAAAAGATTATGGACCAAAAGTCATTGTGAATGTCACTTAGACTTTCTTTTTAGGTTGTAATTAACACCAATTTTTCAATTTTCATAACAGAGGTTAGCAACAACACCTGATTTGATAGAAGCCCGATGACTTAAATCTCTCTTTCTTATATACACACTTTTCCTCCTCACCAGAGACAAAGAATTTTTATCCATTTGATACGTGGCATGATTTCCAGTTAATTTTTAACAAAGACTGGACTTTTTTTTCCCTCCTGTCACAGATTGTGCTAATGTCTTGTCAAGCTAGTCTGACAATGTAAATTGTACCTTCATGCTCTCCTTCTCATGTTACAGAGGGGCCAAGCCTCACAACATCAAAAGGCCATTAGCAGAGCACTGGGTTGTGTCCGTGGGGAATGCGGAGAAAAGGGCAACCCTTGTTGACATGGTCCTGCTTGCTGGGGTGGTAAATTAAGTGCCTGCAAGTCTCTTAGAGGCCTCAGGTGAATTTGACTTATGATGATTTATCTCTACACTGGCATCATTTGCACCCCTGTCTTGAAAGAGCAGGGGCTAAAGCCTGTCAGTTCTTTGTTCCATCATGTCACTCCTTCTACACTCATTCTGTGCCACTGAATCCAGAAGTAAATGTAGGAGTAGTCCACAGAGCCCCCCTCAGTGACAAAAATGGTTACATGACTGACATCAAATCTATTTGCCTTCCCTACCTGCTTCAATATTACCAGATGGTGCTTATAGTATGTGTTATATACTATACAGAATACTATACACATACTACATAGAACATAGTATGTGTGTTAGTCGCTTAGTGAGTCTGACTCTTTGCAATTCCATGGACTGTAGCCCGCCAGGATCCTCTGTCCATTGGATTCTCCAGGCAAGAATACCGGAGTGGGTTACCATGCCCTCCTTCAGGGGATCCACCCCACCCAAGGATTGAACTCAGGTCTCTTGCATTGCAGGCGGTTTCTTTACCACTAGCGCCACTTGGGAAGTCCTGAATATCGTATACAGTCTACCACATATTCTTCCTGTTCTCTCCCATCTTGCAAATATCACCTATGCCTTCAAACAAATAGATGCCCATCTCCTTCCAGAAATAGTGAGGTTTTGGTTTTTAATCATTGTTTTCCAAATAAAGCCAAGGCACTCCCTGAACAGGTGTTCTCTCCATGAGTTACTTAATTAAAAGAGCTCCCCAAAGGCCGTTGAAATACCAGAAGAAGAGACTGAAGAACAGAGATTTAATTTTGAATAAATCCTTTATTAAAATGGAAGGAAAGACAATCTGGTCTATTTCAACTTAGGAGGCTACATTAAAACTCCATCAGCAAAGAATGATGCCTTGCTCCAAAGCAGTGTTTTCAGAGTGTGCCATGAAGACTGCCTACATTAGGATGATTTGGGGAACTTGTGAGAAATTTAGGTTCTTGGCTTCACCCCGGACCTACTGAACTCACCGAGGGTGTAGCCTGCATCTGTATTTTAACATCCACCACGCTGGATAAGATGGTAAAGAAACCGTCTGCAAAGGTGGGAGACCCAGGTTTGATCCCTGGGTTGAAGAACTCCTGGAGAAGGGAATAGTTACCCACTCCAGTATTTTTGCCTGGAGAATTCCATGGCCAGAGGAGCCTGGGGGACTCTAGTCTGTGGGGTTGCAAAGAATCTGACACTACTGAGCAACTAACACTTTCATTCTGGGCTCCCCAAGTGTGAAGAACCTGGGAACCTAGAGGTAAATAACCCACCTGCCATTGCAGGACACATAAGAGATGTGGGTTTGATCCCTGGGATAGAAAGATCACCTGGAGGAGGGCATGAAAACCCACTCTAGTATTCTTGCTTGGGAAATCCCATGGACAGAGGAGCCTGGTGGGCTACAGTCCACGGGGTCACAAAGAATTGAACATGACTGAAGTGACTTAGCAGGCACGCATGCAAGATAATTTCTTTGTACATCAAAGTTTGAGAACCAACATAGGGCTTAATGATATTCTAGAGGAGAAGTCTGAATATGATATTGTCTTCTTAAAACTCTACAAGGCAGAGCATTGTTTAATGTATGCCTCCTCCATTAAGTTGTTAGATCTGTAATGGTAGGGACCAGTGACTTCACCCCCATATCTCCAGGGCCCAGCCCAATGCCTGGCCCATTTCATACCTACTGGATGAGAAACTTAAGGACTCAGGCCCATCTTTATTTTAACAAGTCCTGGAGTTGAGCCTTATTTCTGCTATAGTTTGAGAAGCCCGAGTATAAAAGAATTTTTTCAGAACAACTACTGGCTTCGTAAGAATAGTGATCTACTGCCCTTCCCCTGCACCCTCTGCGGGCCATTTCAAATGGGATACTCTTTGGTCTGTATGCTACCATACAACTCTTAAGATCAGGATATATTAGATTACAGGCATAGTTTCAAGAAAAGAAAACATTATTTCCACTTGATAACAGAGGAGAGTGAGGCACATTGAATGGAGGTGACTTGTGTGAGGCTGATAATGGACAGACTTAGGGTTTAATCTCTTAGAAACTTACGCCCCATTCTTCCTTATTTTTTTTACTAATTGCCTGTGTGTGTGCTCAGTCACTTCAGTTATGTCCAACTCTTTGTGACCCCATAGACTGTAGCCCACCAGGCTCCTCTGTCCATGGGATTTATCAGGCAAGAATACTGGAGTAGGTTGCTACTCCAGGGGACCTTCCTGACCCAGGGATTGAACCTGCATCTCCTGCACTGGTGGGCGATTCTTTGCCACTGAGTCACCTGGGAAGCCCTGCTAATTGCCTAGGTCCTGGCTTGTGTTTCATTGGTCTGCAAGAGGACTCTTCGGTGAGTTTTTTAAAGGAGAAATAACACAGTCTCTTCTCTCATCACTAATAGCGTCACCCTGAGGATATCTGCCCTGTAGGACTGAGATCTGAGTAATTTCCTGAACAGACCATCCAGAAGCGGCCTGGAGGGAGCACTGGACTTCCAAGCTGGAGCAACTGCCTGTTACTGTTAAACTGTCCCCTCTCACATTCACCAAATGGTCCTGAAAAGTTATGCATTTCAAAAATTCTGTTCCAGTAACCAAAATAAGTCATGTTTATACAGACTGGAGGAGATCAGAGTAGACCTAATGGAAGAATATTCATTGTGAATAAATAAATCTCTTGAAGACATATCTGTGTTTTTTTTTTTTTTTTTAATTCAGAGTAGCGAGTGAGGTAATGCTTGACTGGTCTAGAGAAAAGTATATCACTATTCCATATATGATCATTTTGAACTCATGGTTGCATGAATACAAAAAACAATGCCATATCAAATGCAGCAAGATGAGTGCCACAGCAAGCAAAGGCAAGATACTGTGGCAACACTTAAGAGGACAAACTGAAGAGGTGTGGGAGTTAAGGAAGGCTTCCTAGAGGTAGTGAGGTTAGGACCTGAAGATTTTATAGGCACTGCCAGCTGGGGTGTGTGCAGCAAGAGAAGTGTAGGGAGGAGGTAGGGGTTTCTCTACATATAAAGAGTATATTTCAGAGTCAACCTATCTAGGTCTTGTAATTATACCCCAGCTTAGCTCTGTTCTTTGGGGAATCAAACCAAAACAGATGTAAGACAGACTTGCCCAGTCAAAGTCTTGGCATCCTCTTAATCTTATTTATCATCACCATCATTGTCATAATACTATTATTAGAGAAAATAGAATGGCAGACTATACTAATAGAACTATGGGCTCAAAAGAGGGTGAATGGAAAATCCTCTTTCCTTCTTCTCAGATTAGAAATATCTGGGTTTCATGTCTGATACCGCACTGAAAGGCACCCTGATAAACTGCAGTGTGTTCAGGAGTAGCTAAGGGGAAAGATCTTATATGAGGAATATATAAAGAACTAGAAGGCTGAGGAGAAGCAGGAGAGCTATCTTTCAACTCCCAAGTGCTATTATTGAGGGAGAACTTCCCTAAGAACTTCCCTAAATCAGTCCTGAATATTCATTGGAAGGACTACTGATTCTAAAGCTGAAACTCCAATACTTTGGCCACCTGATGTGAAGAGCTGACTCATTTGAAAAGACCCTGATGCTGGGAAAGATTGAGGGCAGGAGGAGAAGGGGATGACAGAGGATGAGATGGTTGGATGGCATCACCGACTCAATGGACATGGGTTTGGATGAACTCCGGGAGTTGGTGATGGACAGGGAGGCCTGGCGTGTTGCGGTTCATTGGGTCGCAAAAAGTCAGACACAACTGAGCGACTGAACTGAACTGAACTTCCCTAAGATGTAACTCTAGGCTATCTCCCATGAAATTGCCATGGCACCCTTTAAATTGTACATCTCATTGGAATAAGGACCAAGATTGTCTTACTACTGCTCCCTCAATGCCTAGCACAGTGCCTGGTACATAATAGCTACTCAGAGATATTTGTTGAATGAGTGAATGACTGGGACAGAAGCAGTCCCAGGCCAACTGCAACTTTTAGGCTCTGTATTATTCCCACCATTTCCAAAGATGAGAATTTGGTTGTATTCTTTTTCAGCTAGAAGTACGGCCCACTTAAAAGATACAAAGCTCATCACATCATTGTGTCTGGTTTCCATGGTGTACCTGCAGACAAATCCTTTAAAACACTTGACCAGTGGGTGAGATGCTGTGTCTAGTGGTTCTGCAGTACAGCTTGGAGAGTTTATTTTTCACAATCTGTTGTATGCGTCAAAACCCAAAATATACAATTGAAATCGATGCTGAGAAAGTGACACAACTTTTTTTCAAGTCTGGGAATTGACTCCCTCTGCCTAATCTACTGATAAGTGCCCTGAAATTATGCAAGAGGAAAGAGGGGATAAGTGAAGATTTTAATCACAGAGCTGAGAGGTTCGAAGCACCCCAAGCAGTTTTCTGAGCTCCTTAAGCATCAGAGCATCCCTCCAAGGGTCTTTGGAGACCACTTAGTACAACATCTTCATTTTTTATATGGGTCAACTTGAGTTCCAAAAAATAGAGAGTCTTTTCCCATTAAAGCATCCTAGTAGTGGCACAGCAGGTGTCTTTACTCAAAGACCCGCTTTCTCCACCATGTACTGCCACTTTGCTGCTATTCTTTCTTTTCCATCTGTGGCAAGCTCAGCATTCATCTTCCTCTAAAAATCAAAGATGGGCTAAAACATTAAGCTGACTTCCCTCACTTTCCTCCACCAGGAATCATGTCCTTCTCAGCTACCTCTTTTCATATGCAGCCTATAGCAGATTTTCCCCCCTTATCTTCCCTTTGGGTTTTCTTTTTCACTGAAATGGTCTGTTTAACTAGTAATGGTCATTTACATCTTGGCCCTCTGGCAGCCTATAGCAAAATAACAAATGCGGGAAAAACAAACGGAGGGGAGCATTCTAAAGATCCAGACTTTCAAAGAATAAGGAAACACTCAACTTTACTGACTTTTTGTTAAGTTTCCTAAGATGAAGACATTTAAACATGTAAAATACAATACTCACCTTAGGCAGCTGCTCATTTATGAGACTTTTGTCACCAGCCATCCAGATTTGAGTTTTTAAAAGTGAATGATTGATGCTCTCTTTAATCTTGGTATTTCATATTTATTGTATGAATGCTTATTCCTAACTAGATCTAGATGGCAGGTTGAATGATTTGAAGACTAGAAAGCTTTTCCATTCAAGATTATATTTTCATTGGCCTATTAAACAATCTAGACTTAGATAGATATTCCTTTTCATGAAGGCATTTGTCTTCAGGGATCTCCTATAAAATACAGCTAGGACTGGTACAACCAAGGTACCAGGAGCCATCAAATATTGAACTTTAGGTGAGGGAAACCCAGGTTTGATCCCTGGGTTGGGAAGATCCCCTGGAGAAGGAAATGGCAACCCACTCCAGTATTCTTGTCTAGAGAATACCATGGACAGAGGAGCCTAGTGGGCTATAGCCCATGGGATTGCAAAGAGTTGAACGTGACTGAGCAACTAACACTTCACCAGTTTTTTCCTTGAAAATCTGAAAATATAATTCCCCTCATTAATGGGAAGCAAGACAGGTAAATTTGATACATGCAAGCTTGGAACATATGTCATATTGACAGTGAAGGAAACAGGGAACATAGGGATCACAGCACGGGAAACGTGACTAAGGCAAGAAGAGTTATGAGATCCTTTAATAAAACTTACATTTCTCCCTTATTTTGCACAGGGACAGACTAGATAGGAAAACTCTACATTTTTGAAAATTTTACTTCATTCATCTGTTTGCTTTTTATGATTTTGTTTTAGAATCACTGTCTTTTTTAATTGGAATGATTGCTTTACTATGTCATGTTAATTCCTTCTGTACAATGAAGTGAATCAGCTAGACATTTATTGCCTCCCTCTTGGACCATCCCTGCCTAACATCCTACCTGCCTAGGTCATCACAGAGTACTGAGCTAAGCTCCCTGTGCTATACATCAGCTTCCGTTTAGCTATATATTTTATACATGGTAGTGTATATCTGTTAATCCTAATCTCCCGATTTGTCCCACCCTCCCCTACCCCCATGATGTCCATATGTCCGTTTTCAAAATCTGTGTCCCTTTCTACCTTGGAACTAGGTTTATCTGTACTCACACCAGTCAGAATGGCCATCATCAAAAAATCCACAAACAATAAATGCTGGAGAGGATGTGGAGAGAAGGAAATTCTCTTGCACTGTTGGTAGGAATGTAAATTGGTATAGCCACTAGCGAGAACAGTATAGAGGTTCTTTAAAAAATTAAAAATAGAACTACCTCGTGACCCAGCAATCCCACTACTGGGTATATATCTGAGAAAACCATAAGTTAAAAAGACATATGTACCTCATCTATTTGCTACACTTCATGAACAACTAAAGTTAAGATGTGCTTACTTAGTAGCTCAGTCATGTCTGAGTCTTTGTGACCCTTTGAACTGTAGCCCACCAGGCTTCTCTGTCCATGGGATTTTCCAGGCAAGAATTCTAGAGTGGGTTGCCATTTCCTCCTCCAGGGGATCTTCTCAATCCAGGGAACAAACCTGTGTCTTCTGCATTGCAGGCAGATTCTTTACCTACTGAGCCAGCCAGGAAGACCATAAAGTTGATACTTGATTCTGGAATTCAAGTTTTTAACTGTTTCACTCTGTTCTCCTCTGAAGGAGCCCCAGACGGAAACATCTGGTCCCAAAAGTCTTCTGCTGGGTTTTAACGAATGAAAACCTCGCCTGAAAACAAAACAAAACAAAACCAAAAAAATCCTCCATGAACCCTAACCTCAAGCCACTGTTTTAGCTTTATTTGAGCAATTTGATTTTTTAGTCCAATCAAGCAAGTGATGAGGTTGTATTGAGTTGAGAGGTAGCCTTATCTTAGCTTCCTGAGGTCTAACATTAGGATAAAATTTCTCATCTAGATCAAAGCTTTCCAGAAAAGTCTGCCTCTAAGAGAGAATAGTTGCTTATCTTGAGTGAAGACAATGTGGGGCAGGGTGTAAGCACTGTCTCCATAGGTTAACACTGACGGAGTGGCTCCTTTTACTCTCTCTCAGGTTATCTTTGGTCTTCTCATCTCACCCTTCATTTGGGGTGTTTTCTTTTATCCAAATATTTATAAGAAATTGACTCTGGTTTTCTGGGCATTTGGCTCAGGTTTCTTAGAGTTTGGTTTCCTACCTCAGAGGTGATTCCAGATATCACTCTTAGAGAAGAACACATTGGTGACTGTTGTATTCATTAGTGCAAAATGTATTTCAGTTGAGGAGAAGAGAGCTTTAACTTTTGTGCCTCCAAGGATGATAGGGAAAAGGGCTGCCCTAAAAACTGAGAGTGCTGAAAGATGAGACATACAAATAAATCTTTGGCATTGCCATAAAAAAGCTTGTTTCTCACATTTGCTTTGCAATAAGAGCTTGGTTTTAGTTTGAAAGCTATTCAGCCTGGATGTTTGAAATAATAACATTTTATTCTCAAATCTGTTTACAAGTCACAAATCATACTGGTAAATATTCATCAACCATTTTCTTTTGCTTCCAAGAAAAGTATGGAGAGAAGGAAAACACCTTATGGGGTCAGAGCTTGGAGTGTGGTGGGAGATAAGATTGAATATCAGCAGAGTTAAGTTGGAAGTAAATTTGGGTTGCCGTTTGTGGATCTTGGTTGAAAAAATAACCTCAAGCACTTTCAACGAATGATGCTAGGGAAAGGCAAAGCCCAACTTAATGGCCCCAGTCTAAATACATACAGGCTAGGATGCTAGAAAACTGACAGCAATGTGCCTCATATAATATCTTCTCTTGCACTGTGTAGAATGATTTAGAATTTAACAATCATGTGCACATATATTTTGCTACATGATACTATGACTTGCATTATTATCCCCATTTCACAGATGAAGAAACTGATGTTAATTTTAAATGACTTGCATATGTTTATAAGACCAATAACTCAAAAAAAAAAAAAAACTGAACCTGGATCCCAGATCCAGGTCTAAGATTCTTTCAGGTATATATTATTCAGGATTTGGATTAAGATACCTCTTCCTCTGGTAGATTTTCAGTCTACAATCCAAAACCTGGATTGTAAACATCTCTGGGTTCCAAAAAGTACCCTATAACAGCCTAGGTCTCATCACAGTGACTTGTAATAAATTATTACCTTGATTTTATTTTTCACTGGACAGTGAGCTCCATGAGAAAAGTGACTGCTTTACCATAGTAATTACAACACACTGGCCCTGGTAGGAAAATGTTTCCTAAGTCTCTGTGAAGTGAACTGAATTCCAAGACTTATTTTGCCAAAACTGGAAGGATAGTAAAGATCTGACTTTTAGATTGACAAGTTCCAAGTCTGTTTCGAATGGGTGTTTTCAAGGAAGAGCTAGTTACTGGTGCTGCCCTCTTGAAAATCTCATTAGAGATGCCCAAGAGAGGACTGGAAAAAAAAATTCTTCCTAAGAGAGACCATGGTTATGCCTTAGGAATTACCTCCATTTCAGTCTCATTTGAAGGGCATTTCTACCCAGTTGTAAATTCTAGATGGCAAAGGAATGAGAAATCCTTAAAGTTCTCTGGGTACACAGAACCTTTCCTGTTGTTTTCTCACCAGTGCCCACACACCTGCAGATGAAGATCTGGAAGTCTGACACTCTAGAGAAGCTGGATCTGTTTTCCAAAGAAGCCATCCTCTGCCAGGCAGAAAACCTTGATGATAAGGTTGACAGAGCTACCAAATGATGTCTCATCATTCCAGATGAGAAGGAGCAAATGTTAAGGGAAAATAAACAGTGAAAAGTCTATTTAAAACCCATAACCTGTGTAATTCAAAATTGGAAGTAGGACTTAGGATCTCACTCTCCTTTGAAAATTTGTACACTATGCCCTACTTCTGTGAGATTCTCCAATGTGCTAGCATAGCCAGAGTTGGCTAGACTCCCAGGAGCAACGCAGAGCCCATCTGTTTGGTCACTCTGTCTGATGTGGATTTGGAGAGTGAATTGCATGTATGGGACATGTTCCAGATAAATCTGAATTTCCTAAATATATTGAAAATGTGGTTGTGAGTTCTCAGAGAGATTCCCACTGTACTTGGTCCCCACCACTCAATTTTTTCAGATCATATACAACAGAGGTTTAAAGGAACATGGAATGTACTCTGTTGTAAGGCTGATGAATCTAGTTTAGCAAAATGCCTGGTTTAGAGAAGGTATTTAATAACCATTTCTTTAATAATAATAATAGTATGTTTTTAATATTTTTATGTATCAGATGATATGTTAAGTACTATCTTTCTTCTCTCGCTGCTCTCTCTCACTCTCTCCAATCCTTCCTTCCCTTCTTTGTATTTCCACTAATATTCATGGAGTTCCCTGTACATATCAGGTATTCTTTTAAGAGCTAGGGCTATACTAGTGAACAAGTGACATCATGCATCTTACATTCTGTTTGGAGGGATACTAATAATAATCAAGTGAACAGACAATACAACTTCAGATGGGGATACAGAACAGAGTAATATGAGATAGTGACCTGGGGATGAAAGATTACTTTCCTTTGCATGTACATGAAAAACTTCTCTATGGGAGAGACATTTTAACTGACCTTCTTTCAGTGGGTAAGAAAGAATTTGCCATGTAACAATCTGCAGTGGAGGTTTTCTAGGCAGACATTTCTAGAACATTTCAAGACAAATGTCCCCAGTGATCCAGTCTTGTTGGTGGGATAGAAAGAAGCCAGCATCTCTGGAGCAAGATGCACAATGGGAGAGAGTCATCTGGACACGAGGTTGGAGAGGAAAGCAGATGGCAGGTCACTGCAGAGATGTGTGTGTGTGCGTGTGTGCTCAGTTGCTCAGTCGTGTCTGACTCTGTGACCCCATGTATCATAGGCTTTAGGCTCCTCTGTCCATGGAATTTTCCAGGCAAGAATACTGGAGTGGGTTGCCATGCCCTCCTCCAGGGCATCAAATCCATGTCTTCTCTGTCTCCTGCATTGGCAGGCAGATTCTTAGCACAGCCAAACAAACCCAGCTTAAGTGCTATTTGTATCCCCACTGCACCCCCTGGGAAGCCTTGAGGAGATGTTTTAGGTCATGGCAAATAACACTTCAATGTATTATCTTCTTCAACCACCACAATAACCCTACAATGCAAGTGCTATTTGTATCCCCATCTACAGAAGAGAATAGTGAGACATAGACAGGTGATGTAGCATGGTCAGGGTCATATCACTGGCAAGTGGCAGAGTCCATATTTGAAACCAACCTGGCTCCAAAATTCAAAGCACAAGTTCCAACATAAATCCAGACATATTCATTATCATCTTAGAATCGTCCCCTTCCCCATATCCAACCACTCATCAATCCAAGTTCCCGTCAGCATCACAGAGCTCTTAGTACCGGCATGGATACAGGAATGAGAGGCAAACAAACCCAGCTTAAGATCTCAGTTCTGCTTTGTTGGGCTATGTGATCTGGGAAAGTCATCTAATTCATTATGGCTTCTGTTTTCTCATCTGTGAAATGAGACTAATAATAGTACTTTCCTCCAAGATCCCCTGGAGGAGGGCATGGAAACCCACTCCGGTATTCTTGCCTGGAGAATCCTTTGTACAGGGGAGCCTGGCAGGTGACAGTCCATAGGGTCACAAAGACTCGGACACGATTGATGCAAGTTAGCCTGCACACACGCATCCACTTCTTAGGGTATTGTGGGCATACAGTGATATCATAACTTCATATTCTAAGTCCTCAATAAGTTCTTAGCCTCAAACCAAACCAAATCTGCACCACATGTATCATTTAACACAATCCATCTGTCCTTTCTCTCTCCTTCCCCACTGTTACCCTGGTTGCAGATCTCCGCTATTACCCATCTAGCTCTTCTGAGTCAGACTCCTCAGATAGAGTCAGAAAGTTGCATTTTAACACACTCTTCAATTGTTTCTATGCAAACCAGAGTTTAAGACCATTGAAACAGACCATCACCAAGATACAAGTGGATCTTAGTAGATCTCAGTGTCAGACTCAGACACTGTAACTGTATTTGCAAATATTCAGTGTTAGGGTTAAATGGGATTTGAGGTCTTTTTTGATACATTTTGATGATATGACAGTTAGTTTTTGGTAGTACATGAATCTTGCCCTGCTCGCACACATTTCCCACATTCTCCTGCTCTTTCAATATTCCCGTGTGAATTATATGCAAGGAATAAGAGCCAAATGGTATTTAAAGTACAATGGGTAACATCTCTCAGCACACAATTACGGTAAAGGTTAATCTGATTTGCCTGTTTAGGTTCAACTGCTAACATTTAATTCAAATGTTGACATATCATTTCAAATGTAATATTTAATTTCAAATTTAATGTATAATCAAACTCATTATTTTTCCTCTAAATATGCTCCTTCAATAACCTTTCCCATTTTGGAAAAATTGTATCTGTCCTTCCAATTTCTCAGACTGAAAACTTGGAGAAGTCAGTTCCTCTTCTATCTTTTTCATGACTCACATTAACAAAACATGTTGATTTTATCTTCCAAACATACCCAGGATATGACTTCTCAGTCACTCTGCTGCCATCACCCAAAACTGAAACATCACCATCTTTGGTCTGGGGTACTGCAAGAGCTACCTGACAGGTTTCATTGCTTCTGCCTTTGCAATTCCAGAACTCTCTTTTTAAGAGAGCAGCCAAAGAACCCTTTAGAAACATAAGCCAGACCAAGGTATCTGTGGTAGAGTGAACAGTGAAAAGAAAAAAAAAGTGAAAGTATCAGTCGCTCAGACATGGAATTCTCCAGGCAAGAATACTGGAGTGGGCTGCCATTCCCTTCTCCAAGGGATCTTCCCAACCCAGGGACTGAACCCAAATCTCCTGCATTACAGGCATATTCTTTACCATCTGAGCCACCAGGGAAGCCCAGAGTGAACAATGTGTATGTGTGTGTTATGCGTGTTAGTTGCTCAGTCATGCCCGAGTCTTTGCGACCCCATGGACTGTAGCCCACCAGACTTCTCTGTCCATGGAATTCTCCAGGCAAGAATACTGGAGTGGATTGCCATTCCCTTCTCCAGAGGAACTTCCCAACCCAGGGATTGAGCCCTGGTCTCCTACATTACAGGCAGATTCTTTACCATTTGAGCTACAGGGAAGTCTGTAGAGTGAACGGTGGCTTCCCACATATGGCCAGATCCTAACTCCCAGAATCTATGCATGTTACCTTATATGGCGAAAGAGATGCCACAGGTAAAATTAAGTTAAGGATTTTGAGATGAGATTATCTTGGGGGAGGGGGTCTGATGCAACTACATGGGTCCTTATAAGTGGATGCTTGAACAGAGTTAAAGGAGAAATAATGTGATGATGAAAGCAGAGATTGTAACAACATGTTTTGAAGATGGAATTAGGGGCCAGAAGTAAAGGAATGCAGGTGACTCCTAGACCCTGAGAAAGGCCAGGAAACAGAGTCTCTTCTCCCAGCCTCCGGAAGGAACCATCCCACTGACACCTTGACTTCAGTTCAGTGAAATTAATTGCAGACTTCTGACTTCCAGAATTGCAAGAGAATAAGTTTGGGTTGTTTTAAGTTGTTAAACTCATGGTCATTCGTAACAGCAGCAACAGGCACTGAAGACAGCACCCTCTTCATTCCCTCTCATCCTGGGTCAAATCCAAAGTCATCACAAGGACCTACAGGGTCCCACACCATCTGTACCCCACCATCCACCTTGTGACTCAGACTTCACCTCCTATGAGCCTCCCTTTTGCTCGCTCTTTCCAGCCACTTGGCCTCCTGGCTTCAAACACTCGGATGTGCCCTCTGCTCTTTGCCTTTATCTTTTACATACCTGGCCTGCTCTTTTCCCAAAATAGTCACATGACTTGAGCCTCACATCCTTTGGTGTCATTCACCGGTCTCCTTCCCCATGGGGCTTTCCTGACCACACTACTTGAAATCAGAATGCATCTCCTTTGAACCCTTCTATTCCTTACATCACTTGCCTCCTTTATTTTCACCAAAGAACTTACAACTATCTGGCGAGCTCTAGTTTTACTCACTTATTTACTAGAATGAAAGATCTATTTTTCATTGCTTTGTGCAGTGTTACAAGCCCATGACTCTCATGATGCTTGCACATAGCAGGTACTATTTAGTTAATTGGAAGAAATTTAGTGAATGAATGCTAACCCAGTGCAATGTCTGGCATGACTTGCATGCGTGCACACATGCTGGCATGCAGGCAAAGTGATGGTAGGGCTCCAAGGAGAATCCTGACTCAGCTGAGTGAGTGTATTCATCAAGTTTGAGAAAAGTAGAGGCAGGTGACATGTCCTGCCAACACAAGTCGTATTTGACTTACAACCAAGCGGTGTGTAGTGGATGGCAATGGAGAGAGGAGAAGGATATGGGTTAAGGTCTTTTAATGCCATGGCCCTATCCATTAATAGTCACATCACAATTAATTCTTGATCTCTGACCAATTATGTTAGAAATTCCCCCCAACCCTTCCCTTGAAAGGAGACCTGGAAATACAGTGGATAGATACGAAAGCTAAAATTTCTTTCCCTTATATTGAGTTATTTTTAAGACACATGTACACCCGTGGCTGATTCATGTCAATGTATGGCAAAACCACCATAATATTGTAAAGTAATTAGCCTATAATATAATAAATAAATAAATTTTAAAAAAGGAAGTCTGAAGAAGCGATTTAATGAGGAAACCATCAATTTCCAAACTTTCTGTCAATGACACACAATGATCCATGAGAAAAGTTTAGCTTCCTTTTCAGCATAAGGATGTGTCCTATGCAAGTTAAAAGGTCTTCAGCAGTCATCTGTTAGCAATGGCATGATATACACTAGACTACATACACATCACACTGTATAAATACAAGGGAAATTGACACCACTGGGACCCAAACCATGGACAAAACTCAAAGTAGAAGCCTGGCTGGAGCGACTGCATGGGTGGCAGATAGTCTGGCTCACAGGCCAGTTCTAAAGTAATTGCCTGAAGCTCTAAGTTCTCTTCCAGAGCAATAGGAAAGAGTGCTGTTATGCTGACTTAGTGATACTGGCCACGAGCATAGGAAAGCAACACGTGTCACAGTCTTGCTTGTTTTAGATGAGAGAATGTATTTTAGAGTTTAGGATTTGCAAGACAAACTCAAATTCAAATGGCAACCACTGGGTACTTTCCCTTTCTCATCCTTGGATTACCACCTCTGCCTATGTCAGGAAGGGAGAAAGCATGTTAGAAGGAGGTTAAAGGTCTGGTTAAACTTGCACAGTTCATGTATGAAACAGCCTAAAGTCCCAGGGTTTCCAGCAACTCTGGTTATCATTAAGCAATGGCATGTGACACACAGGAATAGGTACTCACAGGACAGAACTATGAGTGTGTGGAAGCTTCCATGGATGAAAGCCTGTTTTCCTCATCTTGATTGATCATTTCTCACCACATGTGCTATTTATCAGAAAATGGCTCCCTAGCCACCAAATAGGTGATCATTATTGATAAGACAAGAAAACAAAACTGGAAGGAAAGCAACCAGGCGTGCAGAAAAGCAGACCGTCACTAATCTTCTCATCACCATAGTGAATCGCCCAATCCGTTCTGCTCTCAAAGTTGGCTTTGAGTCAGCCTCCTTTGGAGACCTGCTGATTGTGTTACAAATACGAGTTTGACATGGAGCAGATGAGGATTTTTCAGAACACATGTTCTGTGAAGAGGGAGGTCACAGCTTAAGTGAAATCAATGTGAGCTCTTGGCCTGGCTCAGATCAAAAGACCTGGGGAGTAAAATCCCCTGGAAGGCCATGTAAATACACCTGCTGCTAACCTTACTTTCCCTCATCAACCTCCAGGTCTTCAGAGGTTTCTGGTTATGTGGGCCCTTCCTCAGGTACTGCCATCATCTTTCAGGTTTTGGCCTCCTGTAGCATCCTCAAATATTTTTCTATCATCCTCCCCATCATCTCTCTGCCCTGACACTGTCTTGTGGATAATCCTGGCAGCTCGCCCCATACAATGCTGCTCTTGGTAGCTGCAGAGCATTTGGAGGTAGAATCTTTTCCTGCAGCTTTTATCCCTGATGGTATGGAGACTGTATGCCAGGTGACACCAGGTAGAACAGATGGCCTCATTTTCTGTCTGGTTCCAATTTAAAGTCAAATTCTTTTCCTCTGATGTCATGTATATCAAAAGCCACTCCTCCTAAGCAATGATATTTACTTAGATTAATTATTGCTGAACTCAGAATTGCATTGAAAGACAATTTAGATGTCACTAAATTGTTTAAATGGAGTTTTTTCTATAAATTGAAAAGGCGCATGGTAAAATAAATTCTAAAACTGTCAGAAAGACACAAAATAAAAGATAAAGTCTCTCTTCTCTCACCTCTCCTAAAGGACACCGATAAACTTTCTTGCATATCCAGTCAGAAATATATTTACACCAATATTTATATACAGCTATATTTTTTCTAATTCCCAGAATTGAGGTAACACACTATATACTGTTCTTTACTCAGCTTTCTATTTTTATTAATAATTTATCTTGGAGATAGCGTCATATAAACAATATAATCTTATACTCTAATATTTTTACTGAAAATATACTACTTCATCACATAATGTACCAAGATTTATTTTCTTAGGATCCCATAGGTGGACATCTGGGTTATTTCTGGTAACTATCATTACAAAGCTATTGCAAAAACTGAGGGGTGCTTATTCCTGTACTTGGCCCACTTCTGCTTACATCTAACAGCTTTGTTGACTCCACTCTCTTCCGTGTGTGTGTGTGTGCTTAGTCGCTCAGCGTGTTCGACTCTTTGCAACCCCAGGCTCCTCTGTCCATGGGGATTCTTCAGGCAAGAATACTGGAGTGGGTTGCTATGCCCTCCCCCAGGGGACCTTCCTAACCCAGGGATCGAACCCAGGTCTCCCGCATTGCAGGTAGATTCTTGACCATCTGAGCCACCAGAGAAGCCCTCTCCTCTTCCATAGCTCCTAGCAATTCTCCAGTACCTTATACCGCTTTATTTTCTTTCTAGAATTTGGTATGTCTAAGATAACCCATCTATTTCTTACATCTTACTTCCTGTCCTCCTAAGCTAGACTATTAAGTATAATAAAAGTAGATATTATGTCTCCTTTACCTTTGTATTACCAGCACCTAGAACAGTGCATGGCATACAGTGGGTGCTCAATAAATACTTGAACAAAACGAACCTCAACAAATTTGGTAGAATGAATTTTCCTGAATGGAACCAAAACCTACAATGCAAACTCAAAGAAAGCAAAAAGAAAATTTATCTCATGAACCTGGATGCCTAGCCATGTGGCAGTTTCTTTTGATCAGTGTCTCAATAATGCCACCAAGGACCCAAATTCTTTTCTTCTTTTTATTCTGTCATCCTCAGCCTGGGCTTCATTTTATGGATGGTTGTGTGCTCAAAAATGGCTGCAGGATTTACAGGCATCGCTGGCAGATATGATAACAGCCAGAGGAAGAAGGTAAACTATTCCTTTCTGTGTTTCATTTATTGGCCAGTTAGGTCACAGGCACATTTCAGAGTCACTCATCAAGGGATGTGGAATCTGGCCTGGCTTAGACTAATATTACACCTTGAGTGAAACCGAAGTGAAGTCATTCATAAATGTGCACTGCACTTGAGTTCTGGAGTCAGACTGAGACAAGCTGGGACCTGGAGCCCTTTGCTGCAGTGCTGCGATGCTTGTACCTGGACATACCTCTCCTCGAGCAACAAAATACGAAGAGGCTACATGGAACTAAAAGTAACTGCATGCATGCACAGTTGGGGCAAATTCTGGACCAACAGATACAAAAAGACAAAAAGCCCAACTATCATTTCAGAAGAGTTGGGAGTAACAAAAAATTGGGTGTCAGAAGCAAAAGCAGGGTACTGCAAATGCCCCTGCACTTAACATCACAAATGAGTGGGCAATCTACCTATACCACCCCTCTGGCTGAGCCCTGAGCACACCCCTACCTTCACCCCATAAAAGGAACGAGCAAGGAAACCTGTTACTTATTTTCCCTCCATCCTGCACCTGGCACAGGAGTCCCAATAAAGCCTTGCCTGAATTTCTTGTCAGTCCTCTTATCAATTTCTAGTGACTGGGGAAGGCCCTGGTCGGTATCAGAACCAACAGCCCTAGTGTTCCTGGATTCTAAACCTAGCCACTGGCAAGGTAGCAGCTAGTTATACCTGAATGCAGCCATGAAATTTAAAGGTGCTTGCTCCTTGGAGGAAAATCTATGACAAACTTAGATAGTGCATTAAAAAGCAAAGACATCACTCTGCCAACAAACGTCCACATAGTCAAAGCTATGGTTTTTCCAGTAGTCATGTATGGATGTGAGAGTTGGACCACAAAGAAGGTTGACAGCTGAAGAACTGATGCTTTCAAACTGTGGGGCTGGATAAGACTCTTGAGAGTCCCTTGGACAGCAAGGATATCAAAGCAGTCAGTCCTAAAGGAAATCAACCCTGAATACACAGTGGAAGGACTGATGCTGAAGCTGAAGCTCCAATACTTTGGCCACCTGATGTGAAGGGATGACTCATTGGGAAAGACCCTGACGCTGGGAAAGATTGAGGGGGGAAGGAAAAGGGGGCAACAGAGGAGAGAGGGCTGGATAGTATCATTGACTCAATGGACATGAGTTTGAGCAAACTCAGGGAGATAGTGAAGGACAGGGAAGCCTGGTGTGCTGCGGTCCATGGGGTCATGAAGAGTTGGACACGACTTAACGACTGAACAACAACAACAAGTGGGACCAAAAGAGGGGGTAGAAGGATAGAAGTGGGGGGATTGAAGGAACTAAACTGATCTGTAATAATAGAAAGCATTTCCTGTTTTGTAGGCAAAGATATATATTTTCAGACCATATTCCTCTGGGGGACAACTTTCCTTTCAGAGTCTGGGTTTAGAAATACATGTGACTAAAATCAGTGGCTTGTTTAGGGTGAAGTGTGCATTTTTATTTGCTCAGTAGCCCTTCAGGAAGGCTGTGTGCACATGGGTTTCACCGCAGGCCAAGGCAGCTCACAGGGAAAACTAAGATCCTGCTGGTTCTAAATATGTCACATAACTGCACCAGGCTCATCACTTCCACTCATGCACATTCAGCTGGCGCTCCCTTCTCCTGCCTGGGCCAGCGCGTTACCTGTGTGGACCGCTCCTCCCAGGGTCTTGGCCTTCTCTTGTCTCCCATCAGTTGGTTCTCCCCAAAGCAGCTGAGTGAGCTTTTGAAAATGAATCATCATTTCCCTGGCTCAAATGCTCACATAGCTTTTCACCTCACTCAGAACAAAACACATCCCCTGTTTGGCAAGGGATAAATTAGGAGTTTGGGATTAATATATACACATTATACACACTGCTATCTATAAAATAGATAGCCGATAACGACATGTTGTGCAGCACAGGGAACTCCACTCACTGTTTTGTGATAATCTATAAGGGAAAAGAATCTGAAAAAGAATATATGTATATACACATATTCTATGACTGAACATACACACACACACACACACACACGTATATGTATGTATATGACTGAATCACTTTGCTATATACCTAAAACAAACACATCGCAATCAACTATACTTCAATAAAAAAATAAAATTGCAAAAACTGTATCTATAAAAATTTTATCTAAAATATGTATCTCCAAAATTTACAAAAAAGCTCTTGTGGCTCAATGTCAAAAAAAAAAAAAAAGAACAACACAACCCAATCAAAAAATGTGCAGAAGACCTAAATAGACATAAACGCAATTCAAAACTACAATGAGATATCATCTCACACCACTCAGAATGGCTATCATCAAAAAATCTACAAACAATAAGTGATGAAGAGGGTGTGGAGAAAACCAAACTCTTCTGTTATTGGGAATGTAAATTGGTTTAGTCACTATGGAGAAAAGTATGGAGGTGACTTAAGAAACTAAAAATATAGCTATCATATGATATAGCAATCTTGCTCCTGAGCATATATCCACAGAAAAACATGGATCAAAAGAATACATGCATCACAATGTTCATAGCAGCACTATTTACAACAGCCAAGACATGGAAGCAAACTAAATGTCTGCCTGGCAGAAGATGGCTGCTTTAGAAAACAGATACAGCTTCTCTAGAAAGTCAGACCTTCCTCTTCTACAGGGGTGTGGGTATTGATGAGGAAACAGCAAGAAAGTTTCTGTGTGTCCTGAGAACTTTTAGGATTTCTCATTCATTCACCATCTTGAATTTGCAGCTGGGCAGAAATGTCCTACAAATGAGACTGAAACAGGGGCAATTCCCAAGGCAGAACCATGGTGTGTTAGAAAGAATTTTCAAGCCCTCTATTACTCATCTGCAATGAGATTTTCAAGAGAGCAGCATCAGTAAAACTGGCTCTTCCTTGAAAATAAGATGTGGTACACACACACACACACACACACACACACACACACACACACACACACACACACATACATTCACACACTGGAATATTACTCAGCCATAAAAAAGAATGAAATAATGCCATTTGCAACAACATGGATGGACCTAAGCATTGTAATACTGAGTGAAGTAAGTTAGACAGAAGAAGACAAATATCATATGATACCACTTACATATGGAATCTAAAAGATATGATACAAACCAACTTATTTATAAAACAGAAACAGACTCACAGACTTAGAGAATGAACTTAATGGTTACCAGGGAAGAGTTGGCAGGAGGGCTAAATTTGGAGTTTGGGACTGACATGTACACACTGCTATATTTAAAATAGGTAACCAACAATGATCTACTGTATAGCACAGGGAACGCTGCTCAATATTTTGCAATGACCTAAATGGGAAAAGAATTTGAAAAAGAGCAGATGCATGTATATGTATAACTGAATAAGTTTGCTCTACACCCGAAACTAACACAACATTGCAAATCAACTATGCTTCAATAAAATTAAAAACTAACTAAAATGCACTATCTATTTAATGATAGTTTTGAAAGACTAAAGATAAATGTTCTATTTACTATTTAAAGAATGAAAACAACAAAAAACCACGTTCTCCTTACCTTACACCCTTGACCCCTCCACCATGAGGTGATATGCCAGTGCCCTTGCCCTCATTTGCTTAATTCCAACACCATGTGATGCTGTCCTTACCCTTGAACATGCCAGGCTGTTACTTTCTGAAGGTCTTTGCCCTGGACTTCCGGTTGGTCACAAGGCTGCCACTTTCAGCTTATTCAGGTCTCACCTCTAATATCACATTCTCCCTAGGCCACCTTGAGCTGCAGCAAAAGTGACTAGATCCCATGTCCTAGTAACTCTCTATCTCATGGTTTAATTTTGTTTGCTCAGAATTTTATTACTATGTAATATCTTACCTATTTCTTTGTTTACTAATTAATATTCAGTGTCTCACAATCAGAAGGTATACTCCTAGATGGTAGGGTTTTGTTTGGCACTTAATCCCTAGTGCCTAGAACAATGACTGGCTTAATTAATATTGGATTGTTTAATACTTGATAACAACAATGGCAACGTCTGTTCTTTTTATCAACCCCTTCTATTGATCCATAGTATTTTCACATCACATGTTGCACATGAAGGCTCAGAAAAGAAATGACCCCCTAACAGGCATGATTTTCTGGAGAACAGAAAAGAGAGTGCGTACAGGCTTATACTGTTTTTAAAGCTGTGGTTTTTCCGGTAGTTATGTATGGGCTTCCCTGGTATCTCGGTTGGTAAAGAGTCTGCTTGCAGTGAAGGAGACCTGGGTTTGATCTCTAGGTAGGGAAGATCCCCTGGAGAAGGAAACAGCAAACCACTCTAGTATCCTTGCCTAGAAAATCCCATGGATAGAGAAGCCTGGTGGGCTGCAGTCCATGGAATCGCAAAGAGCCGGGTATGACTGAACAACTAACACACACACACACAGGCTTATAACCCTTTGGTCAAACAGTAAAGCACTGTCATGTAGAGGAGTGGCTCCAAGGTCAAGCCACTTTTACAGGACCAGTAAATAGGTATTAGGAGATACTGACATAGGCTCACAAAGACTACAAAAGAGAAGCCCCAAATTGCCATCAATTTTTCCCTCTTATAAAACGAATGATGCCCTCTTGCTGAGAGAGGTGCTAAGTCAGTCTATATAACACACATCTTGGGGAGAAAGGGCAATGGAAGACAGAAGAAAAGGAAAGCTGCAGTAGTGGTAACAGAGGAGAAATGTTTCGGGGGTTGGATGGTGATGCAACAGCAGCTGCACATTGAGATTAAAGGTTGGGAGATGAAAGACATTTCTTAGGTCTGGATGGATAATGTGTCTAGCTATGGACACATTATTTGGGTCACTTTTAATGCTGTTGAGTGGAGAGTAGAATTCCTTTCTCATTACTTTCTTTTGCCAGGTTGTGGCACGTGGAATCTTCATTCCCCAACCAGGGATTGAACCCACACCCCCTGTAGTGGGGAAGAGTCTTAACCACCGGAGCATCAGGGAAGTCCTCGTTGCTTCCAGATATTGATCATATTGATATTTTTGAACATAAAGTCCCTCTGTGACTGAACCACCTGGGTACCTGGATTATAATGGTTACATTAAAAATACAACTTAAAAACAGCTGACTGAGAATGGAGAATTTTTTTTCTTCCATTAGTAGCTTGTCATTTGAAATTTAAGCAGAACCAAAAGACCGTTTGCTGGAGACTAAAGTACAAGTTATTTGCTAAAGTCTGATCCAACTCTCATCAGACCTTGACCCTAGTCTACTGCCAGGGAGAAAGAGCTTCTGGGAGGAGAACAGAAGGGACCTTTACATGTTCTTACAGACAGACTCTGGGATGAAAGGTGGCCAGTTTGGGTATGGAAATGGGTACAGCAACAGGACACTGTTTCTGTTTTCCCACCTAGAATTTCCTGCTGAATGACCTGCCGGGTGTAGAAAACAGAGATGCAAGGGGACCCTGGAGAGATGAGGAGCATGGGATCAGTTCTGGCCAGGCTTGGATGTGTGAGCTCAGGTTGGTCTGTGTGCATGCTATCCTGTTGCCTGCATGCAGAGGAGTGATACTTTCTGTATGTACAGAAAAGATAATCTGTTTGCGGATTCCAACCTCAGCAAAAATGGTCCCTGGAATGAACTGAGCAGGCAAACAGGTGATGAACCAATTGCAATGAACAGATGAGAAGGGCACTGGATTGCAGAGGTTCCTGGTGACCTTGTGAGTGTCCCTTCCCTCTCTGGACCTCACTATGTTTATATGTGAAGGAAGAGGACTAGACAAGACATTCAGGCAGCTCTCCTCCCTTGGATATTCTGCTGGTTAGCAAAGCTGCAGGTCAGTATGCTTTTGCTGTTACATAATACTCAGAAACTTGAAACTTAGAATAAAACTGGAATACAGAAATAAGGCAGAAGACAGCATCAAGAGAGAAACAAAAAGAACTGGACAAGAAAAGCACCAATTAGAGTATAGAAAATCATTAATTTGCTTAGGGAAAGAAAGTATTATTTAAAAAATCTTAGCAGATTTTCTTCTGCTACAAATATTTCTGAGAGGTGAGGAACTGTAGATGAGAAATCTCTTTTTTCTCCTTTATTTCTTACTCTTCACTGCTGGTCTGAAAATCTGACCTTTAATGACACACGAGGCTCTCCATGATCTGCCCTGTCTTTGCTACTTTCTCTCTCCATAATCCTTTCCGATCTTCCATTACCATGGCCACTTCAGACTCTCACATTGTACTTTGCTATCTGTATTAGTTTGCTCAGGCTGCTATAGCAAAACACCACAGACTGGGTGGCTTAAACAACAGAAATTTATTCCTCACGGTTCTAGAGCTTAAGATGCTGGCTGTCCAAGATGAAGGTGCTGGCAGGTTTGGTTTCTCCTGAGACCTTTCTCCTTGGCTTGCAGACAGCTGCCCTCTCGCTGCGTCCTCACGCAGCCTTTTCTCGGTACACGGGAATCCCTGGTGTCTCTCCCTCTTCTTATAAGGACACCACTCACATCAGATCAGGACCCCACCTTAGTGGCCTCATGTAACTTGATCATCTCTTTAGAGGCCCTATCTCCAATACAGTCAGAGTCTGAGGCACAGGAGATTAGAGCTTTAGTAAATGAACTTCGGGACATGATTCAGCCCCTCTCACCATCTCATGAACTTGGTTCAAGTTTCTGCCTCCTAGAATGTTGTATACCCTTTTCTTTCAAAATCCTATGCATCCTTTAATTCTATCTCAAAACGCTTTCCTCTTTTCCTTCCTTCACTTATCATCCCCCCTCTCTGTAACTTTTAATTGAAGAAGTAACACGTGTACACAGTATGCTAACAAAAACATAAAAGTTCTATCCTGTAAATGATAAAACTCTTTCATACCCCAAGTCCCCCATCCAGAGTGCACCTCTGCAAGCAAACGGTTAATACCAGTTTGGAGAGTCTCTTATCCCATCCATGATACCCACATCCTGGCCATTAGACTACACAGCTTAGAGGGAAGAGATCATTCTAAGTGAGGGATGGATGAGGACATCAGAGACTGCTGAATATCCTCTCATACAAGGTCCTTCCCAATCCCCGATGGTTAGATCTGCCCATGAGCAGTGGGGCCAAGAGCAGCCTGAAGCTTCATGATGCCTGCAGACTGGGATTTGAATACAAGCACCAGAACTGCAAGTTGCATACTTTGGACAAAGTGTTTCATCCCTTCAGGCCTCTGTTTACTTGACTATAAAGTAGGGACAATCATTATACCTTCTCTACCTGTGGGGTGGAAAAAGAGATTGCTTGTGAAATGCCGTGTGAATGGCCAGCAACAATGCTGCAGAAATGGCCTTTCTTTCCATCAACCTCTGTGCCTCTGCAGGACTCCATGACTTCTCCATGGCTTCTGCAGGCTGACTGCTCTCAGCCAGTCCCGTGGTTCCTTTGCGAGCAGGGCCCAGGTAGGTGTAGATTTACATCTTTGAACACCCCACTGATTCTAACTCTGTACCTATTTAGGCAGTAAATAAACATTCAAATCAATTAAAAACTGAATCTGTCTGGCACACAAAAAGCAAAGCGTTATGTTTTGTGGCAGAAAGATGTGGGAGAGTAACCCAGTTCTGTCATCTAATTGAGCTCTGGCCTCAGGCAAGTCATTTAAGCCGCTTTCATCGACAGGTTTCTTATCTGTAGAGTGTGGGTGGCCATCTCTACCTCATGGGGCTCGTGGGAGGGAAACTGAGAGAAGCCCAGAGCTGCTGCAGGACAGTCACATAAAATGAGGAGGACCTTTCTTACCAGTTTTTGCTTCCCCTTCCCTGTGAAATTCTCCCTTTAGGTGAGAATTCATCCCTGCAGGTGCCCCCTCCTTATCCTGAGAGCTCACTGGGCTGGAGGGAAGATAAGAAACTAAAGTGTGTGCAAATATTGTCAGAGTTACTCTTTCCCTAAGTACTGACAGTTTGAAACTGCCTTGCTGAAATTTTCTGTTGCATTGTCAAATTGACTTGTGTGAGTCATCTCTATGGTAATCATTAGAAAAAGCCTCACACGATAGTTTATTTAATGATGGAATCCACATTGTTCTGCTGTCCTCCTAATATCCAGTCAGCAACTGAGCAGCAGGACATCAGTCAATTTGTGATCCTTTTGGGTCCACTCAGCATCTTCTGTGCAGTTTTTAACTATAGCACCCAGTTCTCTGGCACCTCACTTTATATTCCAGAACCTCCCATTTGAGGTTTTAACTGAGATCTATTCAGGATATAGGGGCTTCCTAGGTGGCTCAGTGGTAAAGAATCCGCCTACCAATGCGGGAGACATGGGGTTGATCCCTGAGTCAGGAAGATCCCCTGGAGAAGGAAATGGCAACCCATTTGAGTATTCTTGCCTTGGAAATTCCATGGATGGAGGAGCCTGGCAGGGAAAGCACCTTGGACAGCAACGAGATCAAACTAGTCAATCCTAAGGGAAATCAACCCTGAATATTCATAGGAAGGACTGATGTTGAAGCTGAAGCTCCAATACTTTGGCCATCTGATGCAAAGAGCTGAATCACTGGAAAAGACCCTGATGCTGGGTAAGATTGGAGAAGGCAATGGCACCCCACTCCAGTACTCTTGCCTGGAGAATCCCAGGGACAGCGGAGCCTGGTGGGCTGCCGTCTATGGGGTCGCACAGAGTCGGACACGACTGAAGCGAGTTAGCAGCAGCAGCAGCTGTGTAAGATTGAGGGCAGGAGGGGAAGGAGGTGACAGAGGATGAGATGGTTGGATGGTATCACCGACTCAACGGACATGAGTTTGAGCAAACTGTGGGAGATAGTGAAGGACAGGGAAGCCTGGCGTGCTGCAGTCCATGGGGCTGCAAAGAGCCAGATATGACTTAATGACTGAACAAAAACAACAAATGGCAAAGCATATCATGCACTGACTCTCTGATCCCATTGCCGTGTCCCCATCTCCCAGATTACATCCTGAATTATTGCTGTTGTTTAGTTACTAAGTCACGTCCGACTCTTTACAACTCCAGGGACTATAGCACGCCAGGCTCCTCCATCCATGGAAGTTCCCAGGCAAGAATACTCAAATGGGTTGCCATTTCCTTCTCCAGGGGATCTTCCTGACTCAGGGATCAAACCCATGTCTCCTGCATTAGTAGGTGGATTCTTTACCACTGAGCCACCTAGGAAGCCCCTATATCCTGAATAGATGTCAGTTAAAAACAGGGAGATCAACCTTGAAGTACTAGTCAGGCAGGCCACCAGGCAGGCTTGCGGTAAGTGTGTGAGCAGGCAGATGGATTTAAAAGGAGGAGACAAAGTTTTTCCAGGACAGTGCTTCTCAGACATTTTAGTCCCAGGATTTCTTCACATTTGTAAAAATCATTATTCATGTGGGTTATATCTACCAATAGTTATCACATTAGAAATTTTATAAAGAAGTTAAATTGTTGTGAGTTTATTTAAAAATAACAATAATAAGTTGTTAACATCAGCACATTAATAATACACATCATATGGCCTCTGGAAAACTCCATTTTATATTTAAGAAAGTATAAAAGTGAAAAGTCAGTTAATGCCAGTATTATTATAAAATGTTGATCTCATGAACCTCCAAAATGGGTCTTGAGGACCTTTAAGAGCCACTGGTCCAGACAAAGACACTGGAGATTAAAGGGCTGAGAGAGAGGGAAAGAGAGAGAGTGTTTCTGTGTTTATGTGATATACATGAATCTTTTTCTCTTTTGGTAATAATGATAGCATGTTGTTTACTTTGAATTAGATACTATGCTAATTCACAGTTATTATTTCATTTAATACCCATAACAACTCATGAGAGGCAATACTATTATTACATGGATTTTAGAGATTAGGAAGACAGATTTTAGAGAGGTTAAAACTCAAACTGAGGCCAAATTTCCGTGACAAATATCAGAAAAGAAAAAATCAGGTTTCTCATGCAAACATGCTAAAGCATGTAGATAGAAAACAAAAAGACTTGAGGAATACTCTCCTACAAAAAATTCCAGGTTAAAGGTTATTTAACCCTGGAGGATGACAAGAGTAAATTCCTGGTTGGGTTCTAGGGAGATGGGGGAGCTGGCTGTAGTGCATGCTGTCATGCGCTGCCCACAGCCTCCTCAGAGCTAAGTCACCCAATACTAACTGCTGGCTATTCTCAGCGAGTTCCTCTCCGGGAATTATTCTCAAAAAGAGGGCTGTTGACTATGGAAGGTAGTATGGAGATTCCTCAAAAAACTAGGAATAGAACTACCATATGGCCACACAATCCCACTACTAGGCATATATCCTGAGGAAATCACAAGTGAAAAAGGCACAAAGGTACCCCAGTGTTCATTGAAGCACTATTTACAATAGTTAGGACATGGAAGTAACCTAGACTCCCATTGACAGATAAATGGATAAAGAAACTGGTACATATATACAATGGAATATTAGTCATAAAAAGGAGCACATCTGAGTCAGTTCTAATGAGGTGGATGAACCTAGAGCCTATTACACAAAGTGAAGTAAGTCAGAAAGAGGAAAACAAACATTGTATACTAACACATATGTATGTGTGTATATATATGGAATCTAGAAAGATGATACTGATGAACCTGTTTGCAGGACAGCAATGGAGACACAGACATAGAGAACAGGCTTATGGACATGGGTGCAGGGGAGGAAGGAGAGGGTGAGACGAATGGAGAGAGTAACATGGAAACATATATGCTACCATATATAAAATAGAGAGCCAATGGGAATTTGCTGTATGAGTCAGAGAACTCAAACCAGAGCTCTGCAACATCCTAGAGGGGTGGGAAGGGGTGTAAGATGGAGGGGGGGTAGTTAGAGAAGGAGGGAACATATGTATACCTGTGACTGACTCCTGTTGATATATGGCAGAAACCAACACAATACTGTAATTATTCTTCAGTTAAAAATAAATAAATTTATATGTATATATAAAAAGAGGGCTGTTAATCCAAGGTCACACCTATTCCCCTGGGGCAGTCCAAAGCCAGGGCTAATTAGCAGTTATATAAAAGCCCTTACTACAAGGCAGGACAACTCTGAAAGGCCATCCAATTGCAGATATCCCCAAAAGATCTAAGGGGGCCTTTCCTGCTTGTGCATTACTATCCAATACCTCCCTTGGCCCAGGCCTGCTGCCTTCGTTCCCCTGAAGGTGGTCCTGAAGGCACTTCTCAATCAATATCTTGCCACCAAATCTCCTTTTCAGAGTCTATTAACCAGAGAACTAATCTGAGACAAATTCCCAAGTCTTCCACCATTCAGAATAGTCCACTCCAATTCCTTTTAAGTATTAGGTCTCTGTAGGGTTAATATTAAGCCTCTTTAAACTTAACAACCAATAGAATAGTCCTGATTTATGCTTATCCATCATTCCAGAGATAGTCTTTTCATGTCATGTTGGACACTTAAGATTTCGACAGTTCTTTCTATGAGTGGAAGTCGGCCTGCCTGATATCCATGGACGGTTGTTAGTTTTCCATGTGGAACTTTTCAGATCCACCCATTCATTCTGGCATGATGGGCTGCGCACACATTACAATCTGGGTGGATATATGAGAACTTCACCAGTCAGTGAGCTAGATGAGACAGCATTTTATGTGCTTCCTCATCCCAAGGTTTTCTGATTTTAGGAAAGTTTTTCTAGTAGGCTGTACATAAGAGACAGTTCCCCGCTTCCTTTCCAATCTCTACCTTCCATGCAGACTTGGATGCCTCATGCCATGGAGAGGTGATAGCCTAACAAACTTCTTTCTGATTTTTCTTTTGTTTTCTGTTATAGTCCAACAGGGGTTGGAGATTTAAGGCCACTTAGCTTCATGGTTTTCAGTTTGACCTCAGATATTGTCTTTCTTGTGAACCAACTTACTTTTGTGCAATCTCATCTTCCCTGCTGTGCTCTGGAAGTAGGACAATTTTCAGTGTTATTTTTAATCACATAGCACTCGGGGAGATAATGATATTGATTAAAATATGAGTCTAAGAAAGGTAATTCGCTTGGAGAAGGATGCATGGAAGAACTGTGTCTTGACTCAAAAACTCCACTAGGTGGCATTTCATTAAAGCAGTATTGCTACTGTGCTTATTAGAGGTAATTGTGCATGATATTATTCTTAAAGGGATACTAGTAAACTCCTCAAAGATTTAAATGTCTACATTTCCATAGTAGAGTGAGGATTCTAAAACAAAAGCTTGTCTTATTTTTTAAGATAAAATACGCAGATCCATGCCTGGCAAATCTAGTACAGCCTAAAGAGAGAATGGGGACTCAAGATTTTTAACCTGGATTCCAACAATAACTTATTTATGTGACCTTGTGCAAATTATTTTCCCTCTCTGGGCTGATTTCTTCCTTTATATAAGGGGAAAGAGCAAACTAGACAATCTTCTAAGGTCTTTTTACTTCTACTACTCATAATTCAATTTCATTCATTAATGTGTTTAAAGGACAAGCTTTTTAATACCTTCATCACCGAATTTCTAATGAAGATAAAACTTGACTGTTGATTTGTTTATAAAATACTTACTATGAAACATTATTGTGATTTTAGGCAATTCTAGTTTTTATTGTTGAAGAAGACCTGTTAGAGGCAGTTCTTTCTCACATTGAGTTGCAGAATCTTTTATTTCAAGCCAAACAATTTCAGTGGTCGACAACATTTTTTCCACCCTTTCAAGCCGTTGTGGAATGAGCATCTTTGAAACTTAGAGAAACTCATCTGGGGGAGCAAGAGGAGATCTTCACAGCTTATTATCAGCATTAGACAGGAGAAGTGCACTCAGTGGTCTTGTCCAGTTCTCCTGAAGAATCCTCTTTAAAGTTTCCATTTTCCAGATTGCTTTTACCTGAATTATAGCAGATGCCACTGAACAGAGGCTTACAATATTGTACAATGTCATATAATTTTTTCTCCATCTTTCTATCTCTAAGCCTTCATAAAACAGAAGAGATAGTGTCTTCAGAACCTAAGCTCCTATAGACCTATGGATTCTGTCTCAGGGGAGAGGATTACTGCTCTCCTATGGACATTGAATAATGCTGCACCAATTTCATGGTTTGAAATCCGCATCTCCCTCACTTTCATGGCTCCCTTACCCCAGAGTCACAGAACTTAGGGCTATCGAGCTCAGAAAGAACTTGGCTGGTTGCCTGGCTCTGTTCTTCAGTGGGTGTTCCATGAAACAAGAGCCACTGTGGGAAAAAGAAATGGCTCTTTTTTTTTTTTTTTGGTCAAATAAGCTTCAGGAAGGTTGCAAAGAATTATTATAGTGTACATCAGCATTTTAACTCTCTGGGGTTTTCTACAGTAAAGGGACTTGTTCATAGAACCCTTTGTTTGGCAAACCTATGAAATGTCTTTTTAGGGCTTCCCAGGTGGTGCTAGTGGTAAAGAACCTGCCTGGCAATGCAGGTTAGACTTAAGAGACTCAGATTTGATCCCTGGGTTGGGAAGATCCCCTGGAGGAGGGCACAGCAACCCACTCCATGGATAGAGGAGCCTGGCAGGCTGAAGTCCTTAGGACTGCACAGAGTCGGCCACGACTGAGTCGACTTAGCATACAATATGAAATGCTTTGGAGAGACAGAGCTAATTTAACCATTTTATGTTATAAATAACGAAGAAACAGTTCTGTCAAGAATAAAGTCAAAGAGAAAACTAACTTTAAAAGATACATGCACCCCAATGTTAATAGCAACAATATTTACAAAAGTCAAGGCATGCAAGCAACCTAAATGTTCATTGACAGATGAACGGATAAAGATGTGGTACATTTATGCAATAGAATACTACTCAGTAATAAAACGGAGAAGGCAATGGCACCCCACTCCAGTACTCTTGCCCAGAAAATCCCATGGACCGAGGAGCCTGGTAGGCTGCAGTCCGTGGGGTCGCTAAGAGTCGGACACGACTGAGCGACTTCACTTTCACTTTTCCCTTTCATGCACTGGAGAAGGAAATGGCAACCCACTCCAGTGTTCCTGCCTGGAGAATCCCAGGGACGGCGGAGCCTGGTGGGCTGCCATCTATGGGGTCGCACAGAGTCGGACACGACTGAAGCGACTTAGCAGCAGCAGCAGCAACAGTAATAAAAAAGAGTGAAACAATACCATCTGCAGCAACATCGAGATTATCACGCTAAGTGAAGTAAGTCAGAGAAAGACAAACATCTTCTGATATCACTTACATGTGGAATCCAAAAAATGATACAAATGAAATCATTTACAAAACAGAAATAGACTCGCAGGCATAGAAAACAAGCTTATGGTTACCAAAGGGGAAAGGAATAAATTGGAATTTGAGATTAACAGATACAGACTACTATATATAAAACAGATAAACAATAAGGACCTACTGTATAGCACAAGGACCTATATTCAATATCTTGTAATAACCTACAATGGAAAAAAATCTGAAAAAGAATATATATATATATATATATATATATATATGTGTGTGTATATATATATATATATAAATAAACGAAATCACTTTGCTGTAATGTGAAACACCGTAAATCAACAATATTTCAATTAAAAAATAGAAACTAAAAAAGAATAACATGGAAAGCTCCATTACCATAGGTAAAATAGATAGCCAATGAGAATTTGCTGTATGGCTTGTAGAACAAGAAGCAGCTCTGTATCAACCTAGAGGGGTGGGATGGGGAGGGAGGTGGGAGGGAGGTTCACATGGAAGGGGATATATGTATACCTATGGCTGGTTCATGTTGAGGTTTGACAGAAAACAACAAAATTCTGCAAAGCAATTATCCTTCAATAAATAGATAATAATAATAAAAAAAGAATAAAGTCAAGAATTTAGTCACACTGAAAATGTAGGGGAAGCATTAGACTCAGAGCACTGGCTTTCAGCTCTGCTATTTTTCCCCATACATTTCAACTGCAGATCCAAATCTAGAAAATCCTCTACAGTTTTTCAAAATGAAATATGAATTGCACACATTTTAAAACAAAAACGGCCCCAGACAATGTTACTTACTGTTATTTTATTAGTGAGCAAAGAAATACAGAGAGGTTTCGTGAGAGGTTGGGTGACCTTCTCAAGGTCACACAACTAAGTACAAGCAGAACTAGAGACAAGGGGTGAATTTGCTTAATGTGTATCTAGGTATGGTATACATACTTATGTCTTTTGTCCACATTAACCTGTGCCTTTGAATTAAGAATGAACATTATGTCTGTCATTCTGTATGTGTGTTATTATCAACCATTAAAAAATTCAGTTGAATAAGGTTGCTCCTTTTGCCTTAGTGGAAGGTGACAATAGTACAGGTATGTTTTGATGGCACTGTTTTGACAGGGAAGAACTAATAAAAATAAGTATCAGAATGAAAAATGTCAAATACATAACTTTGAACTCATGTTCTTTAAAGTTTGGCTTGGCTTATACCCACCAAATTAGTGAGAAATTGTGTTCTTAAAATTAAAAAAAAAATCTAATTATAGCCCTGGGTAGCAATGACAAAGGGCCCAAATATTAAAGATAATAATAATTATAAAAATACAGGAAGATAACATTCACTATTTGTGCAGTGCCGGACACTATGCTAAGGACTCATACACATCTAACCTTTGCAATAACTCTACAAGGTAGGCATGCCCATTTCATGGATGTTCAAGCTAAAGCTCAGAAAGGTTAATCGATTGGTAAAAGGTCGCACAGTAGCAAGTGGGAGAAATAGGATCTGAACCTATGAAGTTAGTCTCTAGAGTCAGTGTCCTGAACCACTTTACAATATTAAAATGCCACACTGGAAAGCAAATCTGAAAATATCATACAGAAATGTCTTCCTTCTTGGAGAGCCCTCTTGCTCAGCAGGAAATGTGAATCCCCACCCTTCCATCCATTTATGTCAGTGAGTTCATTGCTGGCCACTCCCTAGATAAGTCTGTACTGCCTTTTATTTTGAGAACCTCTTAAAGAATGAATATAAGCAGAGAAATCACTTTGCCCACAAAGATCTGTACAGTCAAAGCTATGATTTTTCCAGTAGTCATGTATGGATGTGAGAGATGGATCATAAAGAAGGTTGACAGCTGAAGAATTGATGCTTTCCAATTGTGGTGCTGAGGAAGACTCTTGAGATTTCCTTGGACAGCAACAAGATCAAGCCAGTCAATTCTAACGAAAATTAACCCTGAATATTCACTAGAGGGACTGATGCTGAAGCTGAAGCTCCAATACTTTGGCCCGCTGATGTGAAGAGCTGACTCGTTGGAAAAGACTCTGATGCTGGGCAAGATTGAGGGCAGGAAGACAAGGAGGTGATAGAGGATGAGATGGCTGGATGGCATCACTGACTCAATGGGCATGAGTTTGAGCAAACTCTGGGAGACAGTGAAAGACAAGGAAGCCTGGCACGCTGAAAGAGTCAGACACAACTTGGTGAAAAAGCATTTCTAGTTTCATATATAATGGAATTACGTGGCTTGGAGAAGGAACTGGGCTGAAAGCAAATTTCCCTGCTCTGAGAAGAAAGGGTTTGCCAAAAAAGAAAAAAAATGACGTAGATAAAATGCCCTCAAGTCTGCATAAGAAAACTGGTCTGTCAAAAAGCATTTGTCTGATTTCATTTGTACAAGGTACCTAGAATAGTCAGATTCATAGAGTTAGAACGCACACTGGCAGATACCAATGGGGATGAGGAGTTAGTGTTTAATGTGGACAGAGTTTCAGTTTAGGAAGGTGAAAATTCAGGAGATGGATTATAATGAAAATTGCACAACAAAGTGAATTTACTTAGTGCCACTGAACTGTATAGTTAAATATAGTTAAAGTAGCATGTTTTATATTATGTGACTTTTACTGCAATTAAAAAAAAAAGTAGTCTACTGTAATTTGGCAGTTTTCCAAAATGTGCTCATATCCAGGATGCTGGTTCACCTAAACATCCCCTGTAAAAACCTTTGTTTGCTTTCTCTTATGACCAAGGTGATGGTAGAAGCTCCCTTGCCTTTTGGAGAACAGCCAGCCCTTGTTTAAATGGCTGGTTCCATGGCTCTGGGAAGGCTGAAGTGTTACCAAAATTTCTAGGAGTTCTCAGGAGCTTGCTTCCTCCTGGTGACTTCTGTCTTGAGGTCTGTGGCCATTGTGGGGTTGGCCTATTCTCCTCTTTCCAGGGAAATAAAGCTACTCCCATTTTGTGAGTTAGATTACCTTTCCGAACATTTGGAGGGTCAGAGAGGAGAGCATACACTGTATCCTGGAAAGGTTTCTGCCACCTCTGCCCTCTCCTGCCCCCCCTTCTCCTCTCCTCTCTCCCCACCCTCTCCTCTTTCCCTCTTAGGAACAACTTTCCTTTCCTGTCACTAGCAGGCAGCTCTGCCCTTCTCTGAAGGCTCCCTGTAAGCTGACATGCATTCCCCACAGCCACTCATTGACCCAAAGAGAGCCTCTCATGGTGTTCTTCCAAGGTATGTGCTCTTCTCTGTAATAAATTCTGTAGCATACCCCTGAGAATAAATTTTTCTCTACTTGCTGCAACCATATGTGCTTGCAAATAGAAAAATCATGTCTTTTCTTTAAATTCTGTGCTTCTGACTTCTCACCAATGCACTCAACCTATCTTCCGGGTTATTTAATGCTAATAATTTGTAAAGAAAATGGTTCTATTTTTATGAAAATACTATGCTTCTAAGTCATCTCTTATCTCATGTCTCTTCACCGTTCTTATGAAAGGAGAGTGGCATTAGATGTTGCTTAATTTTCTTTAAAGATGAACAAAAAAATGAGACCCAGGGAGGTGAAACAAGTTGTCAGAATTCAACCTGTCACGTATCTGGCACCAATGCCCATGTTCTTTTTTGATGTACTCCTTCACATTTGATGTGCTTTCCCCAAAACATAGTTTAGAGCATCATGGGTTTCAGTAGTGTGTATACAGAGCAGCAAACTCTGCAGTGCAGTTCTGGGGCTGGTGAAAATGTTAGTCACTCAGTCGAGTTTGACTCTTTGTGACCCCATGGACTGTAGCTTGCCAGGGTCTTCTGTCCATGGGATTCTTCAGGCAAGAATACTGAAGTGGGTTGCCATTTCCTTCTCCAGGGGATCTTCCTAACCCAGGGATAGAATCTGGGTCTCCTGCATTTCAGACAGATGCTGGAGCCCACCACAAAGAGAGAGAAAGATTAGACAAAGGAAACAAAGACAAAGAGAAAAAAAAAAAGTCTCCATCATTACTAGTCCTCCATGGGCTTTGGTTAAGTTATCTGGGAGCAACTTTTCTTCATCCTTCAGGAGGAATGTGCTTTTAAATTTAATCAGACCATGATTCAAGTTGAAATAGCTTCCTTTCGCTCTTGGGTCAAGATTCAAATTTCTGTACATGCCCTGCCTCTTTTTCTTCCTCACCTGAGTTACCTGCTCCCTCCTTTGATCAACTCCAGACAGCTGGCCTCTTTGCAGTTCTGCAAATAAGCCATGCTACCTTCTGTCCCAGGCTCCCTCCACCTGCTCCAGTCTCCTAGCCTAAAATTACATCCTCTCATCCCACCTGCCACCTTTCCACCTGGTTGACTTCTATTGGTTCTATGATTTCCATTTACTTGTCTTCTCTTTTGAAAAGCTCTTCCCACCAGTCTGTCTTGAAGAGACTTCTCCCCATTTTGCCCTATTTGTATTGATTATTATTTTTTATAGTCTCTTGTTCCCATGAACCCTTGTTAAGCTCTGAGGGCAGTGCTCAATGTAGTTCCTGGCACATAATAAACTTTCAATAAATAATGCCATATGAGTGAATGAATGAATGAGCAAGGAAGCATGGAAGATATGCTTTTCTGTCTGTGTTCAGCTCATGTATTTGCCCATCGCACAAATGTCTGGTAAGCTCCCCAGTCGCATGTATTAAGGGAAACCAGGGTTTGTGCTGACAGAAGCCCTGCCATCTGACACTTAAAATGGAAGGCAAAGTTGTCTGGGAGCTAGGAGGCAAGTTTGGAGCACCATGACTTAGCACAGACTTTGTCTTTGGCAAACCTTCTTATCTACCACCTTCCAGAATCTCCTTAAGGCTGCCCAACACGTTCTGTGTCCAATACATCATGATGACCCTCTAAGCTGCCAGGTCAGCGGTATTAAAACGTGCATGGCTCCCCCATCCTGCTGTGGTCCCAGTGATTGCCAGGCCCTGATTTTGCAATTTCTGAAAGAGCTGCAAGGACTCTTGGGATTAATACCTGAATTTAATCTGTTTGTGTATCACGAATTGAGAAGGCCAATCTGCCTATTTCCTCCTCAAAGGGAAAAAAAAATTTAAATTATACATTAGAATGCTTATTCCAATTCCCATCAACCTTAAGAGCCCACACAAGCCTGAAAAATCCCTGAACTTACCCGTCTTACTGTTAATTCTCTGTAAATAGCTTTTCTTTCTCTCATCTTGTCATGTGATCACACAAATTCACATACTGTCATGTAAACAATGTTGCATTATTCTTTAGCTATTTTAGGGGTGTGTGTGTGTTTTCTATCTCTTTATGGTGTTCCTTGAGTATAAGAACATACGCACTTCCTTTATAAACCCCATAGTGTTTAGCTGGGTCCCAGACGTTCCTTAAGACCTCAGAGAGGTAGGTCCCATAATGATATGTCACAGTTTGGGTTTTCCAGAAGCAGACAAAGAGATGAAGTTCACTTTGCAGGTTCGCTTGCTCCTTGGAAGAAAAGTTATGACCAACCTACACAGCATATTCAAACACGGAGACATCACTTTGCTTACGAAAGTCTGTCTAGTCAAAGCTATGGTTTTTCCAGGAGTCATGTATGGATGTGAGACTTGGACTATAAAGAAAGCTGAGCACTTAAGAATTGATGTTTTTGAATTGTGATTCTGGAGAAGACTCTTGAGAGTTCCTTGGACTGCAAAGAGATCCAACCAGTCCATCCTAAAGGAACTCAGTCCTAAATATTCATTGGAAGGACTGATGCTGAAGCTAACGCCCCAATACTTTGGCCGCCTGATGCGAAGAACTGACTCATTGGAAAGGACCCTGATTCTGGGAAAGATTGAAGGCGGGAGGAGAAGGGGATGACAGAGGATGAGATGGATGGATGGCATCACCGACTTGATGGACATGAATTTGAGCAAGCTCTGAGAGTTGGTGATGGACAGGGAAGCCTGGCGTGCTGCAGTCCATGGGGTTGCAAAGAGTTGGATGTGACTGAGCAACTGAATTGAACTGAACTGAACTTGCAGGATATTTGTCAGGGATCAATGCACGTGGAAGGAAGGTGGAAGAAGAATTGGGCAGATGGAGAAGTCCAACTGAGTTGCAGACCCTACAAAGCATCAGTCAACCCAGCCCTACAGAGTTGTTCCCCAAAGTACCAGCACAACAGGGCCTCTACAGCCTCCAGCCTCTGCCTTGATCAGTCACTGGACATGAGGCTCCCTCAGAAGGGCCTGCCTTTGTGTGTCCTACTGCACTGACGTAAGGCCCAGAGCAGCTATCAGCTGAGGCTGCCTGCTGACAACTGGGGCAACATGTCTTGCCATGAAGGGAAATCTGGGTGGCACTTCACCGTGTCTATAATGGCAGGTCACCAAAAGCCATATGAGATTAAAGTTTAATAATTACCTGTGGAAATGAATCCTATTGGCCAGATCTCTGACTAAAGTGAAAGACCACCCCATGAACCCAGACACTACCTAATAAGAAAAAAAGAACAATGGCACCTTGGTCTGGAAATGATATGGGGCAGATAAAGCATCCTCATAAATTTAAAAGGTTCTTGGACATGTATGAAAACTTACATTTCCAAAACCCATCCAGGATGGTTCTTTTTCACAGACAGTTCTGATTCAATGAGTAGAGAAATGCTCTCTGCCCAACCACATATTCAATTCAAAATATTTCCCCAGCAGGGCTTTAAATCTCTACCCTTTTAATGTGCATGACAACAAGACATCATCTGACTCACATAAAAGCCTATGAAATAGCAATAGCTTCTCCTTACTGAAAGTCCGCTGTGTATTCGGCATTTTACACATCTGTTTCTTAACATTTGTGGGGTTATGAGCCTGATCTTGTGCTAAGTCCTTTTAAGGGATCATCTCATTTAATCATAACAACAGTATAATGTAAAATCTCTTATTCCTATTTTAGAGACAGGGAAATTACAATTTACCAAGAGGAAACAACTTGCCCCAACAAGGTAGGAAACTGCAGAACCAGAATTTAATCTAAGCAGTCTGCCCCCAGGGGGATTTTAAAATTTTCTTTACAACAAGGACACCACTCTCTCATTAAAGACTCTAGCCTATTTTTTGAAATTTGTTTCATAAGTCCCTTAGGGTTTCAGAGCCTCAGGGATTTGATCTCAAGGCTTAAGAGGGTAGAAAACTATTGTGCCTAACAATGTCAAGGTAAAGAACTCAAGTTCCCCAAGAGGGAATGAGAGCGACCAGGTGGACTGGTCCCTCTGTGGACAAAGGGTTGATGAGCATCCTTGCTCTCGCCTTACCTGTGGCAGCTCAGTTGATGCTCTTTAGGAGAGAAAAAAACAAGTAATCAAAGTGGAAAAAAATCACATATGTAATAAAAACTTCCTCCTCAATCTTACAAAAGCTTCAGCAAAATCAATCTTGCTAGTGAAGAAGACACTTGTGTGAGTGGATCCTTTAGAGGAGCTGGAGGAGGTGCGAAGATCTGCGTCTGAGTGGTTGCTGGGTGATCACAGAAACAGCCCACTGAAACAAAGGCTCCCCAAAACAAGAGGACAGCTGATAACTGGGTTTCCCTTCCACTTAAAACAACCTATTGGGTGAGTTGGGCTTCCCTCATAGCTCAGTTGGTAAAGAGTCTGCCTGCAATGCAGGAGACTCGGGTTCGATTCCTGGGTCAGGAAGATCCCCTGGAGGAGGGCATGGCAACCCACTCCAGTATTCTTTCCAGGAGAATCCCCATGGACAGAGCAGCCTGGTAGGCTACTGTCCATGGGGCCACAAGAGTCAGACATGACTTAGTGACTAAAGCACCACATTGGGTGAGTTGATATTTCCATCTTGTGGCTGAAAAAACAGTGACTGTGAGACATGACCTTGCCAAAGGTCACACAGAGAATAATGACAAACCAGGTTCCATAGCCTGAGCTTATTTTTCTATGACCTTCAACTGTCATCAGAAGAGGTCAGGGGAAACATAAAAACAAACAAAAAGCTGTTAATATTTTGATTCCACTCTTAAGTCCTTAATTTTAATCTCTTTGACCTGAGCAGAAGAAGCTAAATGAAAAGTGAAAGCCACAGATAAGACTCCTTCTGAGTGACTGTGCATGTAATACGAAGGGGCTCTGATCCCCCATCTTCCCCCATGAGGACAGTCATCACTGCATAATGAAGTTACAGCTCTTGCAGGAGATGCAGAGAGCCAGGGGATTTCAGCCTCAGAGAGCTACAGAGGCTATACATCACAACCCTTCAAAATTGGGGATCCTGTTCCTATCCATGACATCTCTGCAAAGCAGTCATAAAATTGAAATTCAGGGAGATCCAGGTGTTACTTCAGGATACAGGTACCTAGCCCTCCAAGGAACATCACTGTTTAGATAAAAAGGAACCTGAAATATGAGAGTTGACTATCAGCGTCACATCAAAACCCCAGCCAGGGGACTCTCCTCTGGTTGTTTCATTTGCATTGAAACAGGCATGCCTGCCAGTAGAGATTACAGCCCCAGATGTCCTCATGTGACCCACACTTGGATGGGTAGAAAGAAGCAGACCATCAGGCAAAGGTTCTCAACTTTGAATATTTACTCTGTACCAGGGTATTCTTGGTGCAGGTGACTGAACGAAGAATAAGCGAGATGAGATCCTTGCTTCAGGATGCTGACGGTCTCATGGGCAAGATGCGTAGGACCATGTGGAATACAAGACAGAAGAGCAAGGGAAGTTCTCACACTCATTAGACCAGCTTCTTGGTTACTTAAGTTTAGCTGCAAAGGGGCCTTGAGGAGGAGAGATAAGCAAAGACTTACATAGGAGAACCATTTGTGTCTAGGCCTATGATTCATTAGATAGGAAAAGGTGAAGGGGTAGAGTCAGGATGCCCTTGCCTTGTTCAACTCTCAGGGCATGAAGACCAACAATTGTCTGGTGTCAGGAGGCCCTGGGATTTCTTCTCCCACATTATCCATGGGAACGTCCCACAAAACCTCTGTCCCTTTGGTGTCTTGCACCTTTGAAGACTTCTTTTGCAGCAATCATTACCCTCAACTACCCAGTGCCTTTGTCCCAGGGTACATGGGTGCATGTGAGAAGCATTTAGGGTCTTTGTCCACACAGACTTCAGTGCGCTGAGTAGGAGCACCCCGTCACCCCCTGAGAAGCCTGAAGTCCCTCCTGTGGAGCATGAGGTAAGGGTGTTCCTGAAGGATCCTGTCAGGCTGCACCAAGCTCATGCCAAGCACAAGGTAGGAGTCTCAATTAAGGAAAACGGAGACATACCATTCCCTCCAGTCAGTTGGTGGATCCTTTCTCTTCTTCAACCCATTTCTTCTTTTCTCACTCACTCTCCCCACTCTTCTTTCCACTCTGTCTAGCTTTCCCCGGCCCAGTGTGTAACTGCACTGAGGGTGTTCCCACCACTGATGACTGGGCAATCCCTTGGCCTGCAAAGAAGATTTGCAGCCAAGCACCAGGCAGAGATTAAAGGGGCAGAGCCTTCCTTCCATCCAGGGGAATCATGTCATGGTCAAGTTCAAAGTTTGTTTCTAGTATCTTCAGGAAAATGTTCTCATACCTGAATCACTTAACAGCTGGGCTATCTTATCAACTGGGGAAGGTAGGGAAACTTGACTTATGTCTGGGGTCCATTTCTGTGTTCCTACTTTTGAATCAAGTTCCCATCCAAGGGCTGGAGACAGACCTCAGAGGCCCTAGCATGTGTGAAGAGATGTCCAGGCTGATGAACCTCATGTCCTACTGCTTCTCCTGGTTTTGCTAAAAACTTCCTCTGAAACCTTCCCTCTCTCCCCTCTGCTGTTCTCCCATTTGGGGAAAGAAGAACACAGAAAGGACACTGCTTTATGCCACCACCCCATCCCCAGCTCCCTTCAGATCCCCTGAATCCAACAGTCGATAGCCAAGGTCACCACAAGGTGGACAGTCATGGTCCACCCACTGAGCCATTTGCAGCCTCTCTGGCCTTGAGACAGGAAGTGAGGCTATAGAAATGATAAACATCTTCATTTGTGTAAATAGGGAAATGAAGCCCACTGCAGCCACCCCTACAGCTACACACACACACGCGCACACACACACACATATGTATGTATGTACACACACGCCTGGAAATCCAGCTCCTGGAGCATGTCAAGTGGGGAGGGGGAAGCCATGGCCCTCTCCACCTCACTAAGACAGAGGGGCAGAGTGCAGTGGGGGTGGGCGGAGTGTTCGTCTCCTAGTCTTCATCAGGAAGGGAAAGGGGTCTGAGTTAAGGGGTCAGCTTTTTCCACCAAGAGACTGAGAAACACAGATTTCCCCCAACTCTTCCAGACTCAGGACCCAGCCTGCCCAGACTGCATTCTCACAGGGTGATATGTGAGGTGCTTGTCTTTTACTCTTCATGGAGGATTTCTGGCCATAGCAGGCCTATGTGGCCCTATCGACCCCACCTCTGTGTAGAGTTCAGGAGAGCCAGGGTGTAGGGTGAAGGGCTGCTTGAGCCGGCATTGGGCTTGGGACTCTAATGCATGTCTTACCCTCACAGGCTCTTAGAGACTTTTACAATATGTCTTTGTTGTGAAACTTTTAAATGATAAATTTAAGAAAAAAATATTTTAAGGTAGAGTCTCTCAGTGATGAAGAGGAAGAAACTCTGGATGGTAATGGATGTGCGATCCCACTGTCAGCTTCCCTCCAGAACGGGCTCGTCTGGAGGCAAAGTAGGAGCTTTCTAGGAGCAGGTGCTCCCTTTATCAGAGCACAAGCTACTGGGGTAGCCTAAACCCCAAATGCAGCAGACACAGAGGACATCACTCTCCGATTTGAATAAGCATATTTTTAAAGAACATTTTGGGGGGATAGATAAAACAGGTTATCCTCTTCAGAGAAGGTTCTACATGGATGGAAGGAGACTTTAGGGCTCAGGGAGGAAAGCACATCCCATAATATGGAGCAGATGGCAGTGGTGACAACAGTCTGTGGGACCTGGCACCCTTGCCACCTGCTGGTGGGTCCTTATGGGAAACACAGACTCTCCAGGAGGGATGGAAGAAGGATGCCTTGGACTCCATCGCTGGACAGCTGACACTGACCTAGTTGATTTCAAGGCAACTTGCTATCTTTTCCCTTTTCTCCTTGGACAAATCCACGCTAGCAAATAGCTCATCCTTTTTTTTTTTTTTTGGTTTTCTTTTATGAGCATCTTGTTCCTCAATGCAAGAACTGGGGCACTAAGGTCTCTGTTGATCCCACATCCTGGGAAAGGTGGTGCATTACCTCTCTGATGAGAGAAGTCCCTCTGCCTTCTCACTGAGTTCCCTAAAGGGAATGTCCCCATCTTTCCCCCAAAGGGGAAAAAACACTTTATAATTCAAAACTGGTAATGTGATAAAAGTAGAAGTCTGGGGAACTTTTGCAAATTATAAGATATTCCAGACATGATAAAGATAATATGTGATCTTAGGGCTTCCCTAAGGGCTTCCCAGTGGCTCATTGGTAAAGAATCTGCCTGCAATGCAGGAGATGCAGGAGACACGGGTTTGATTCCTCAGTCAGGAAGAACCCCTGGAGAAGGAAATGACAACCTACTCCAGTATTCTTGCCAGGAAAATCCCATGGACAGAAGAGCCTGGGGCTATAGTCCATGGGATTGCAGAGTTGGACATGACTGAAGCAACTGAGCAGCACAATATGTGATCTTAGGTGGGATTCAGTTTTGGAGGTTTTGGAGGAAAAACGCTTTGACACAGACCTGGGGAAGGACACTGCATCTCAATGCTCTTCAGTTTCCTGACCCAGAATGTGGAGATAAATACACTCACTTAAGTGGTCAAAACAACAACAACAAAACCACAATAAATAAGCCACATGAGAAAGATTCCTAAAAAGAAGCGTATCAAGAGAAGATTAACCCTATCAGGAAAATGAAACAACCGGCTACTATAGTTGAAGCAGAATGGTACCAATTCAGAGGCTGGACAGAAAAATAATGAAAAAGAGCACAGTTCAGAAATGAATCTCAACTCCCAAACAAATTTTGTGTTTGAAACAGAAGGCATTTAAAATTGTTGGGATAATGTTACAGTCAATATATTTGGTTGAGAAAAGCAAGGAGCTGAGGAGAAATGGATTTTTAGGATTTTGAAAAACAGGAAGCTGAGATGCTCAGAAACATCTCGGCACTGCCCTCACTTTTCTATCTTAAATGCTAATGCGGAGTGCAGGCAAAGAGCTTATACTGGAGAAAACTGAGAACAGCTAGACACTAGATGAGCAGGTATAGACCTGAGGTAGTTTTTACTCTTGTTTGAATGCACAGAAATGGTCAGTTTTTTGATTGGGGTATACACACACCTCCTCCCCCGCACCGGCTTTCAGTCTAAAAGAATCAGGGTGGGCGTATGCAGCTGAAATCATGCATTAAAGAAAACAGCTGGATCAGGGCTAGGCAAGTTTGTTTTTTTCTCCTGTGAAGGGCTTGATAGTAAATATTTTAGATTTTGCACATCAACAGGCAATGCTGAGGATATCATGTAGGAAGCAGGTAGAATTCTAAGACAGCCCTGAAGATTCCTGCCTGTTGGTTTATACCAAGGACATACTGCCTTCTCCTTGACTAGGGTGTAGGGCCATAAGTGGAATGAGATTTCAACCTTTAATTAGGCTTCATTATGTGACAAATATACTGGGATGGTCATCTCTGTGGTTATGGTATGTCATGCAAGACTTAGTCATAACAGACACTGATTCTCTTAATTGCTTTGAAGAAGTTGCCAAGTTGTGGTTAGGACCAGAAGGCAGCCTCTAGGATCTGAGAGAGACCTCTATCCAGACAGTTAACAAGTGTTGACTAAAAAAAGATGCACAACTTGAGAGTTGTGAGTTAAGTTTCATTTGGGGCAAAATGAGGACTGCAGCCCGGGAGGCAGCACCTCATTTGTTTGACCCTCTCTTTTTATCGATGAGGAAACTGAGTCCCGGGGAGACTAGGTGTGGGAATAAATTTTGACTTGCTACTCTTTTCAAGATTTAGTAATATATGTGTAGCTATTCTTTTTTAGCAGCCGCAGATAGAGTTGGGAGAGTTGAAAAGCTATATGGAAGACTGATGTCGGCTACTTGGCAGGATAAAAGGACTCCCAGTAATACCTTTTACTTTGTTTCCAAGGGAAACAATATGCTTTGTTGCAACAGCAAAGGACTCTTTCTACAGAAAAAGAAAAATCAATTTCTACAGATGCCAGCTCTGTATTTTCCAGCTATGTGGTTAGAAATATGAAACTGAAATACTGGGTTGACAAAAAGTTCAGTCAGGTTCTTCCGTTCTATCTTATGGGAAAAATCTGAATGAACATTTTGGCCAACCAAATATAATGGCCAGGGATTTGTATTAGGACCCCCTTGGGAAGGTATGCTGGGGAGAGGATGTGATGAACTCACACTGCACTACTTCTACACAGTTTATAAAAAAAGACATCTATTTGGGTCACTGATATTATTGCTTAGAGTACCACCACTGTCTATCATCTCTCAAGATTCTAGGCTGAATTAGACTTCTGCTTCCAGAAATGGACCAGATATGAACAAACAGACCTCTCTAAGAGGAGCAGCGGTTTCCTGTGGTTTGTCTAAAGTCTTTATAGTCCTCTATACCTAATGGCAGTTAGTTACACTTAACACCTGGCTGATTATATTAGATTCTCTGTTTGAATTTAGCCACACTTGAGTCTTGTTTTAGACCTTCTGTATCAAATATCTTGCACTGGGTGGAGATATACAACCTCTGTAATCATGGAAGTGGCTTGTACATCAGACACTAGGAAAAGGGATTTTTTAACAAGTAGCTTTGAAAGAAAGGGAAGGAGAACTAGGGGAGTGATATTTTGAGGTTTGCAGATCTCAGGATTTAAAATCATCTGATGTTATTAAGTAGCATAGGACTGTTAGTTAGAACTGCTTTCTTATAGGGATAAATACTGTTGCCTTGACCTAACACTGACCACAGGCCAGGGACTTAGAAAAGACTGATGTCATGGGGAAGAAGAGAGACAGCAGGATGAGGAAAGGAGGAGAGGGTAGAAGAAAGGAGGAAAAGAGGGAAGAGAAATAAGGGAACTCAGAGGAGGAGTTAGCAGAAAGGGAAAGGAAGAGAAAGGAAGAAAAAGAAAAATGGAAGATGAAGAAGAAAATCATGAAAGATGACAAAAAAACCTCTATTACATATTATAAAACATAAGCACTGTTTTTTCTTAGGCTCCTACATAAGAGAAATCTGTTAACCTCTCTGAAAGTGAAAGTCGCTCAGTCATGTCCGACTCTTTGTGACCCCATGGACTACATAGTCCACGGAATTCTCCAGGCCAGAATACTGGAGTGGGTAGTCTTTCCCTTTTCCAAGGGATCTTCCCAACCCAGGGATCAAACTCAGGTCTTTTGCATTGCAGGCAGATTCTCTATCAGCTGAGCCACCAGGGAAGCCCAAGAATACTGGAATGGGTATCCTATCCCTTCTCCAGCAGATCTTCCCATCCCAGGAATTGAACCAGGGTCTCCTGCATTGCAGGCGAATTGTTTACCAGCTGACTTTTACCAGTTAATTGCTTCCCTGGTGGCTCAGACGGTAAAGCATCTGCCTACATTGCGAGAGACCCGGGTTCAGTCCCTGGGTTGGGAAGATCTCCTGGAGAAGGAAATGGCAACCCACTCCAGTATTCTTGCCTGGAAAATCCCATGGGTGGAGGAGCCTGCTAGGCTACAGTCCATGGGGTCGCAAAGAGTCGGACATAACTAGGCGACTTCATTTTCACTTTTTTTACTGGTAGGATTGTGTCATCCTACCTGTTGAGTGAATGGATTGGACCAAATGACTGATATGGTCCTTGGTGGCTTAGGACCATGAGAATAAAACTATCCCATCATGGACTAATTGTCAGTGTGCTACTGTCTGTGTGATCTTACTTGCATCTATCACTCCTCACTCACTCTGTTCCAGTCATGTAGACTTTTCTGCTATTCCTTCATCATACAGAGTCCATTCCCTATCCTCTGACGGCCTCCTAGGTCTTTTGCATTGCCACGCCCTCTTTCTGAAGTTTCTCCCATCAGCTCTTCACAAGGCATGCTCTTTTGCATTGCTTACGTATCTGCCTAAATAGCACCTCCTTGGAGAGTTCTTCCCCGACCTTCCTACATAACAGGAGATCTTACCTGCACTCTCCCATTCCTCTCTAATACATTACTCAGTTCTACTGACTTACGGTGTAACATAAATGTATGTAATTATGTAATTACATTTTTTTTTTCTATGCCTCTATGAGGCAAGAATTTTGTCTTCTTCTGTGATCCTTAGCACCTTAGTACCTGTCACCTCATAGGCAACCAACAAATATTTATAGAATAAACCTCACCTGGCTATGCTGGTAGACCAGTCAGGTTTTAATATCCCCTTTCTATATGTCAGGACACCACAGTGTAAAATAGGGAATGAGCTTAAAACATCCTGTGATTTGGGGTTATTTCTGCCTTATTCCTTGTCACCCGGCACTTCCCTTGCATTTACACTAGAGTTCAAGATGGTGTTTCCTTCCCCATCCCCGTCCCCACCAAACTCTATAACATCCTGCCCTGATTAATCAATTGCAATCAATTGCAATGCCTTATTATCTCCTTAGGAGGCCTGAAAAGAATGCAATAGATGGAGCATACTTACCTCTCAGCACGGGAGGGGAGCTATGGCTGGGTAACCCAGAAAAAAAAAATACTTCACGAAGAAAAAAACACATGTACATGAACAAATGAAAAGCTGTTCTAGGCAGAAATAACTGAAATCCATTTGCTGCTTCTAATAGCAGGTTTAATAAAAGTTTCTTGATGTTTGGAGGCTTAAAGTAGTTTATTTCCAAGTATGGTCACCACCTGATTCAGATACATCCAAGCTGCTTGGTAAGAATGCAAATGCCTGGGAAAACTCCAGATTGATAGAATCAGAATCTCTGAAGGCGTGGTTCAGAAATTTGCATCTTTACTAAGTTCCTTGTGATGTTTTCTGACACACATTAGAGTTCGGACTAAAACTGGCTGAATGATTATTCAAACAAATATTGTAATATTAGTGTATATATATATATATAATCTAGAAAGATGATATTGATGAACTATGTGCAAGGCAGCAGTGGAGATGCATACATAGAAAACAGACTTGTGGACATAGAGGCGGGAGGAGAGGATGGGACGAATTGAGAGAGTGGTATTGAAACATATATATTACCACATGTAAAATTGATAGCCAGCGGAAATTTGCTCTATGATGCAGGGAGCTCAAAACTGGTGCTCTGTGACAGCCCAGAGGGGGGAGATAGGGTAGGAGGTGGGAGGGAGGTTCAAGAGGGAGGGAACATATGTATACTCATGGCTGATTCATGTTAATGTATGACAGAAACCAACACAATATTGTAAAGCGATTATCCTTCAATTAAAAATAAATTTAAATTAAAAATAAAGTTTAATGTAAAAATACAAATAACACAATCAAAAAATGGACAGAAGAGATGTCTCCAAAGAAAACATAGAGCTGACCAATAAGCGTATGAAAAGATATTGAACATCGCTAATTATTAGAGAAATGCAAATCAAAACTACAGTAGGGTATCATCTCACATTGGTCAGAATGGCCACCACCAAAAAGTCTACAAATAATACATACTAGAGAGGGTGTCTAAAAAGGGGACCCTCCTAGGAAACACTGGTGTACATGTAAATTGGTACAGCCATTATGGAGTACAGTATGGTATTTCTTCAAAAAAAATCTAAAAATAAAGTTATCGTATGATCCAGTAATTCCACTCCTTGGCGTATATCTAGAATAGATGAAAATTCTAATTCAAAAAGGTACATGTACCCCATTGTTCTTAGCAGCACTATTTACAATAGCCAAGACACGGAAGCAACCTAAATGCCCATCAACAGATGCATGGATAAAGAAGACGTGGTGTATACATACAATGGAATATTACTCAGCCATAAAAGAGAATAAAATAATGCCATTTGCAGCAACACAGATGGACCAAGAGACTATCATACTGAGTGAAGTAAGTCAGGCAAAGACAAATATCATTTGCTATTACTCATACGTGGAATCTAAAAAAAATGATACAAATGAAGTCATTTACAAAACAGACATAGATTCAAAGCCATAGAAAATTAATTTATGGTTGCCAAAGGGGAAAGTGGACAGGGGGACAAATTAGGAGCTTGAGATTAAAAGAAACACCACTGTATGTAGATAACCAACACGGACCTACTGTACAGCACAGGGAAATATATTCAATATTGTATAATAACCTGTAGTGAAAAAGAATCTGAAAAGTTTTATATATATACATATATTTGTATATAAATAAACTCAATCACTTTGCTGAACACCTGAAACTAATACAACGTTGTAAATCAAATATATTTCAATAAAAAAGAGTAAATCACTTGATTTAGGGATTCTTTCCTTCATTATTACAAACATTTGCCGAGTGCCTACTATGTGTGAAACTCTGCGCCGGGTACTTGGCTATGTAAATGAATGAGACATGAGCTGTGTGGTGAAGGCCTCTGACTTTTAAAAATCACTAAAGGGCAGAGAGAGAAGTCAGTGCAGTGCAATGGAGGGATCCCATTCTGTAGTCTGGGTGGGAAGGCTACTGTCAGATTTGAAGGGTTATCATGTGGAAGGGATAGTGTATTAAAAGGCAGAGACATCACTTGCTGACAAAGGTCCATATAGTCGAAGCTATGGTTTTTCCTGTAGTCATGTACGGATGTGAGAGCTGAACCACAAAGAAGGCTGAGCACCAAAGAATTGATGTGGTGTTGGAGAAGACACTTGAGCGTCCCTTGGACCACAAGGAGATCAAACCAGTTAATCTGAAAGGAAATCAGTCCTGAATATTCATTGGAAGGACTGATGCTGAAGCTGAAGCTCCAATATTTTGGCCACCTGATTGGAAGAGGAAGCTCATTGAAAAAGACTCTGATGCTGGCAAAGATTGAGGGCAGGAGGATAAGGGGACAACAGAGGTTGAGATGGCTGGATGGCATCACCGACTCAAAGGACATGAGTTTGAGCAAGCTCCGGGAGATGGTGAAGGACAAGGAAGCCTGGAGTGCTGCAGTCCATGGGGTTGCAAAGAGTTGGGCACAACTTAGAGAGTGAACAACAAGTAGAAGTGACAGAAGCCATGTTCTCTGTGATCCAGAAGCAGAAGTAAGGCGGTGGATGGCTGTTTCAGGACAGTTAACTTGAGCTCCACATGGAGAATAATTTTCCTGTGATGAGAGCTGCCTAGCTGGGGCACAAGCAGTCACTGGCTTCATCAAAGTAGGTATTGGCCAGAGGGATTACCACACTTAGGGGGAGGTGGAGCTCCATTGCTTTTGATTCTAAGATTCACTGATGCACAAAAATACTTATCAATCAGTATTTCACAACAATTTATGGACAAAAATTATTTTATGTCTAGACTCTGTGAAGGGTATAAAACACACAAGACAGGCTCACCATTCTTATAGACTAAGAAGAAAATAATAGATACAAAGATTGACAGCTAGTATTTCCTGCAAGCTTACTATGTGTTCAACCTTATGTTAAGCACCTTCAATATATTACTTTATTTTGTCCTTGGAGCATCCTTATGGTATATGTGCCATTATCCTCTCCATTTTATAGCTGGACCCAATGATATTTTAACCCAGTGACCTTCCCAGGAAGAGGAGTCCCATTGGAGGTTGGCTTGTTGGTTTTGCAGATTTTGAAATGTTTAGACAAAGTTCTCATGTGAGACTCCCCGGCTAATGTGTACTAAGGTCTCAAATCTTGCCTTCAGTGTTGCTTCCTGGGGATAACCTGCTCAACTCCCATAGATTGAGCCAGGTCTCTTGATCTTCTGCTCCCACAATACCTTCTGTCTCTCTTTCTTAGCTACTGCCATGAACTATTATAAGGGGAAGAAACAGCTTTAAATCTCATTTAACAAAGATTCAATTTATTCAGCTGAAACTATGCCTCATCTTATTCTATGATGGCACCATGATTACTGAATCCTAAATCCTCCTGGGGGTTGCTCAGCCTGGGAGAGAAATATAAGATTTCAATTTTACCATAGTCTGCACGTGTCATACAAAAACTCAAAGGTTCTTTGGCCCACAGTGAGTGGCTTTAGGTTTGCATATAAAACCCTTCCTTCATGATCTCTGATCACCACTTTTTGCTGACTTCCTCCTCCACTCTGGCCCACCCTCACCATAAATGCCTAATGAGCCTTGCTGTTTCTTCTCTTCATTATTTTGCTCATACTGCCACCTCAACCTGCATCCCTGTATCCTGCCTCTCTGCTTGGATAACTTTCAAGACATCGTCTTTCTCATGAGACCTCCCCCTGCTTCATTTGAGCCCACGCTCTATACCCCGCACAGAATTCTATAATAACACCTGCGGCACTTGGTTTCACTTAAGCCTCTTTCTACTAGATCAGGGAGAGCAATATTTTTCTGGAAAGACTCAGATAGTAAATATTTTCAGTTTTGTGGCCCACACGGTTTATATTACTGCTTATCTCCACTGATGTAGCACAAAACAGCCAGAGATGATATACAAATGAATGGGCCTGGGCGTGTTTCATAACACTTGATTTGGCAAAACATGTTTTGGGCCAAATTTGGCCCAGAATCTAAGGTCTGTCGGTGTCTGTTCTTGATTATCAGCTCTTCAGAATACTGAGCATTACCTATTTATCTCTTTCTAGGTGCTATCCTTGGGGCTTCCTTCAGAGCTCAGTTGGTAAAGAATCTGCCTGCAATGCGGGAGACCCGGGTTCAATCCCTGGGTTGGGAAGATCCCCTGGAGAAGGAAATGGCAACCCGCTCCAGTATTCTTGCCTGGAGAATACCATGGAGAGAGGATCCTGGCAGACCACAGTCCATGGGGTCGCAAGAGTCAGACACGACATAGCGACTAAACCACCATCACCACAGGTGCTATCCTAATGCTTAGCACAAGGTAGGTGTTCAGAAAGTGTTTGTTGACTGAACACATGATTCTAATCCTGATAAAAACTAAGTCATGAGCCGACACAATTTCCTTCCTGACTAGTATTTGAAAATCCTAACACTCTTTCCATTTTGAGCTTCAGTTTATCACCTGACAAAAGGAGGAGGTAGCAGTTATCTTGCAGCACTCACAGGGTTCTGATGAGGAAAAAAGTGATCTTGCACTTGGGCTAAACTTATATAAAATGGAGTACCCACCTGAGAGAATTTTCTATCATGTGCTGCTGGGCCTGTAGCCAGTGAAGTCTTTACAAAAACTGTTAGTGGATGAGGAAACGTGCAAATGGGAGGTCTGATTTGGCAAATGAAACTGACAGAGGAAGACATGAGGAGCAGGCAGGAGAAGTATTTACATCCAGCGGCTGCACTGACTCCAGCTCAGCAGGTGTTGGAGCTGTTGTGTGGCATCATTACCACCCTGATAAGGTGATCGCCCCAGTGGCAACTGATGTGTCCCCTCAAGCAGCAGGGCTGGGTGCTTCTCAGGGGTTGCCTTAAGCTGATCTGAGCCTGGGTCCAGCCTCAGTGAGGAGTTGGGAAAGAGAGCAATGGTTGCTTGGGGAACTACGTCATTGGCAGATGGACATATCATAGATCGAGTTGCCTCGAGGACCTGAGTGTGTCCATGGCAATGTGGAACTAAGGGAAATGTGAAGATCTTAGGCACCTGGTGAAAGGCACACAAGACAATTCAGAAGGTATGGTAAACCAGGAAGAGATAGACAATATGAACAGATCAATCACAAGTCATGAAATTGAAACTGTGATTAAAAATCTTCCAACAACCAAGAGTCTATGACCAGATGATTTCACAGGCGAATTCCATCAAACATTTAGAGCAGAACTAACACCTATCCTTCTCACTCTTCCAAACAACTGAAGAGGGAGGAACACTCCCAAACTCATTCTACAAGGCCACAATCACCCTGATACCAAAACCAGACAAAAATATCATGCAAAAAAGAAAATTACAGAAGATAAGGTGAAAATGTGCCCATATCAAAACAGAACCATGTGAAAGAATCAGACCAGGAAAGATGGTACAATCTGTCTTCTGTTCTCTCTCCCTCCTACTGTGAAGAGTCCAAATGCAATCTACATTATTGGTACTTTAGATTGCCCATTATATGGGTCAGTTATGCCCCAGTGGGCTATTAGAGAAATTTGTCTCCATTTAGAACACTGCCTTTATCAGTAAGTTAATTCCAAGGTTTTCCCAGTTGATTTATAAACTAGTGGCTTAGTCGGTAAAGAATATGCTTGCAATGCACGAGACTGCCTGCAATGCAGGAAACTTGGGTTTGATCCCTGGGTCAAGAAGATCCCCTGGAGAAGGAAATGGCAATCCCCTGGAAAAGATCCAGTGTTCTTGCCTGGAGAATCCCATGGACAGAGGAGCCAGGCATGCTATAGGCCATGGGGTCGCAAGAGTCGGACACGACTTAGTAACTAAACCACCAACCATCACCACCAGGTCAGCTTTACCCTATTTGGTATCTGTCTAATTTATGTGTTTTGCATTCTTTCTCTTTGTGAACACTTTGAATCCGGCTGGCCTGCCTGCCTGTGCCTTCTGCTTTGCTCTCTCTGTGGTTCTTAATACCAGCAGTACTAACAAATAACGAGGAGGGCTTTTAAGATGATTTGGTGCCATGGACTCTGTTAGCAGAGGTTCTAATTTAGTGTGGGTAGGACATAGGCATCAGTATTTTTTAAAAGCCCTCAGAGGGGATTATAATTTTTTTTTGTAAGTTTAACAATTTAACACAGTGGTTAGAGCTCAGGCATCTGGAAGAGACAAGGATGGTTTCATGTCCTCATTTCCCACTTAGAATTTGACCACGAGAAAATGATCTAACCTGATACTTAGTTATTTCATCTTGTTTAATGAGGTTAATAGTAGTCCCTTCCCCATATGAAGGACAGATTAAGATAGCATATAAACAGCACGTACAATAGCAAGTAGCACATGGTAGGTTAGTAATAAATAGCAAGTATGATGGCTATTGTAGTTTTTGTTCTTATTGTGGGGGTTATAATTCTTATTGTTGTTATGATTATGATTATGATGGTGATAATCACCAGTAATATACACACTTTATTTGCCTACTTCTGGACCCCAGTGGTTACTGCCAGGCACAACAGAAAGCTAACTTTCTATTTTTGCTTTTCCATTCTATAGCAGGCTATGTAAACAACTATAGAACAGGAGTCTAGAACTAGAGTCAGAAGACCTTTGTTCCAGAGCCCAGTTCTGCCATTTATTAGTTACAGGATCTTAGGTAGCCTTCTAGTTTTCTCAGTTACAAAGGCAAACCAATATATACACACAAAAGAGCAATACCATTCCCAGAGAGGGAAGACAATTAAACTTCTCCATGTGCATGCCATTCCATAAAGAAGACCTGTAATATCTTTCTTCTTGTAGTGTAATCCTTTTACTCCCCTAACAACAAGTCAAAATTCTACCTTCTTGCTTAAGAACTTATGGAGGACATCAGCTTTACTTTTATGTTTCTACAGTTTACTACTGGTACTTCCATTTTACTTTGTCTTGTATTATAACTAGTTGTTTACTTCTATTCTCTCTTACTATGAGGTCACTAAAGTTAGAGAGCAATTTTTTTTCCACTTGTAGCCAGATATTTTCTAGAAATAAAACCTAGCATGTTAATCAGCCATAGCTGTATAACAAGCAACCTCAAAATCTCAGAGGCTACAACATAGGCATTGATTTCCTGATCATGCTCTACTGGTCAGCTGGAGAAGCCCTACTTCAGGATGTAGGTCTGTGGGTTGGCCAGGGCTGCTTGGCTTTATGTGTCTCTCATCCTTTATCTGGGGCTGGTGGGTTGCTGGAGCATGTTCTTCTCATGATCATTGCAGAAGTGCAAGGGGACAAGCTCAACCTCACAAGCCCATTTTAAGCCATTGTTCATGTTGTTTCCATATTTACCACCAGCCAAACCAAACCACATGGTCAAGAGCAAAGTCATCTACAGTGAGAACTGAAATTTATATGTCAAAAGTTATGGATATACAAGTGATGAAGATTTGTAACCAATAATTCATCCTAACATGTATGTAATAAGGTTGAAAAAGCAAATAAGCAAATAAGCATTTTCAGCTAATAAAATTCATCATGATGCTGGGAAAACATTTACTAAAATATTCACCATGAGACACTAATTTCAAGAGGCATGACTTAATGTTTCATCGTAAAGGAGGGAAGGGGTGGGATTCTATGGTAGATTACAGAAAATACAGAGGCATGTTTAAATGACGTTTTGTTTTGCTAACTGAGGCACTTTCAAAGTGTTTTATTTGTTCACTTGTGTCATAAATATGCTAAAAGATGATGTAGTAGGTAGCTTTAGCAAATCTTACAGGAGATGAAACTTTCCTTTTAGGAGCATCTTGCTGAATTAGTATTGTATGGCCCTATTTCAGGACAGTTATTGGGTAGAATGATGGGAACACAGTTTTCTTAATCTTTCACTTAGAAGGAGCTGATGAAGGATTAAGGCAGTAAGGGCAGAATGGCCAGTGAGAAAGTTGAATGAAGACTCCAACTGATGAGAGAAAGTGGACACAGTGAGGCAACTATTTCAAGAAAGCATGCTCTTGTGAAGCCCAAATAATTAATCAATATAGAAATTGAGAATTCTAACAATACCCTCCATGTTTCAAGTCACTATAATGTCAAAGCAGAATCTGTCTGGTTGATGAATTAGAGTTAAGACTTTGAAATAAAATTACATTTAATTCAGCATAAGAGGACAGGAAATGTCCTGTCCTCTGAGGTGCCATGCTTCAGACTGCAAAGCTGGAGCTGATTTTCAGGGTTAGGGGACAAGCCCACAGAAGGGGTGGACTATGGGCTCACTCTGAACTCTCCTACTCTCTAACTGGTGTCCATCTCCCCTCCCAGTCTGTTGTTCTTTCCTTTTCAACTGCTTCACTGAACTCTAATCTGGAGAACACAGACCTGAAACTCCCCTAGCTCTGTTGACAAACAGCTGATGCATTGATTAGATGGATGAAACTGATAGAAGCAAAGCTATTATTGGGAGTGAAATGAGGAATGTAGATAAATGAACAGAGAGAGGGAACCAGGAAAAGAGACACAAGACCTATTTTGTGGAGGAGTAGGAGAGCCCTTCTCTACCCATGGGGTCAGACTTCAGGGAAATGTGTGGAGATGGGTTTGTGAATCAGGACTGAATAATAAAACTTAGATGAAAGATAGAGATGAGAAACACAAAATTTGAAGATGCACAAAGTATATTAGTCTCTTTCTGACAGCTTCAAATACTAAATGCATTTAATTTCTTTGATGTCCTCATGACTGTAACAAGTATTTAGAGCAAAATTGTTGACTTTCTCTGTCAAGAAATCAAGTAGTAAAGACAGCTTTTATGGCCGAGGTGATAGATTCAACTGCCTAGAGAGCCTCCGTAGATGATGTCAATGGGTGAAATTGGACAGGGATGAATTGGGAAGAAAGGGACAGGGGTAAAAGTGCTAGTCTCACAGTTGTGTCTGATTCTCTGCAACCCATGAACTGTAGCCTGCCAGGCTCCTCTGTCCATGGAATTCTCCAGGCAAGAATACTCGAGTGGGTAGCCATTCCCTTCTCCAGGGGATCTTCCTGACCCAGGAATGAAACCCAGATCTCCTGTATTGCAGCAAATTCTTTACTGTCTGAGCCACAAGGGAAGGCCAGTGATAGTGGTAAATGAACCCAAAAACACATGTCCCATCTGTAAGGAAAATTAAATAGTCATGTTTAGGCTTCAGAAAAGGGCTTCCCTGGTAGCTCAGATGGTAGGCTGTCTGCCTGCAATGCATGAGACCTAGGTTTGTTCCCTGGGTCTGAAAGATCACCTGGAGAAGGAAGTGGCAACCCACTCCAGTATTCTTGCCTGGAAAATCCCAAGGACAAAGGAGCCCGGCAGGCTACAGCAGTGAGGTCACAGAGAGTCGGACATGACTGAGCAACTAACACTTTCACATTCAGGCTTCAGAGACAAAGCAGAACAGGCCTCTAACCTTACTTCTAACCTGCCTGGACACTGCCCTGACTGTGAGTGACTGCCTGCTATAAGTGCAAGACTTGTAGCACCATAGATAGGATGGGGTGAACTTGACATTGTTGAACCTCTGGAGGGGATCTGGCCAACCAAGCTCCAGGCTTAACAACATTCCAAGTTTTACATGATAAAACAAACAGCATTAACATGCAACCAGAGCTGCAAGTTGTTCACAGATTGAAGACGATATCAGTTTGCATCCTGGGATTATAAGTGGGAACCACAAATTGCAATTTTTGAAGTCTCACTCATGGAGCAGAAATGCTGCCTGGGACCTTTTCCTAATTGGGACTCCAGATGTGCTGTGACCCAGGACTTCCCAGCACTGTTTAAGTCTGGATGTTGGTGAAAACCCAATTTGGTGATGTATCCTCTGCTGTTACTATTTCTTTTTTCTTTTAATGCTAGCATATTGAAAGTAAGCTAGATAATCCTATAATAAATATTTATTTGTATATAATGAGTGGCTTATTTTGTTAACAAATCCTTTGAACCTGAGACGAAAGTGAAGACTTTTGGCCAAACACCCATCTAAAGGATCAAAAGCTGGAAACCATCTTCAGGCAGTTGTTGCCTTGCTAGAATGGGGATCCAGAGTTGCCAGATGTTCTGATTTATAAAGGAAGGTTATGTGTGCACATTCTGTGTGTAAATTAACATCCTTTGGGACATGCTATGTGGGATAGCCCAATCCACCTCTCAGGAGTCTGTGAACTCTTCATTAGAGGACGCAGTGAGGCGAGATGGGGAAGGCCAGCTTTGGAATCTGACACCTGGATTTAGATCCCAATGACCTGGGGGTCACTTAATAACTGACTTGAAATTTCCTTGTCACTAAAGAGTGGGGTGATGATGCCCAACTTACAGACTTAAGTGTCTTAACAGTTGTAGTAAGAATAGCAAAGACATTGGTCCACCAAACTTCTGCTGTCCTTCCTAGGACATAGTCATATGTCCTAGGTATTGACTTCCCAGCAGTGACTACATTTCCTAGGTCCCACTTAGAGCCAGATGTGGTCTGGCGAGTAGTTCTCCATAATGGACTGAGGACAGAAGCGACACATATCCTCTCTCTGTCAGCTGAATACATGCGATGAGGAGGGGGACTGAGCCATGAGACAAAAGGAACCTGGGTCTCAGCATCGCCACGTGGAGGACAGCCAGCAGCCCACCAGGAACATCTACTTTCTCTGTTAGATGAGTGATAGATGTACTCCTATTTTGTTTGGGCCACTGTACACATTGACATCAATTCTTCACTGCAGCCTGACCCAGTTCCACAATACGATCCTTGACACATGGCAGGTGCTATGTGAATGTGAGTTCTTTTCCCTTGAGTTACACTCACAGTTCTGCTCAGTTACCTTCTCTTTCACACCTACGACATATGAAGCACTCTCCTGGACTCCTGGCCTGCGTGCTGTCATTCCTCACCACAGTTCTGCCAGGTAGATATTATCACTTACGTTTTACAATGCAAATGAATCAGTAATTCTGAGAGGTGAAGTTACACTCCCAGGGTGACCCACCTCATAAGTGGTAGAGCTACATCATGAACTAGGTCTGTCCAATTCCATGCCTGGGCTTTTTCTGGTGAGCTACACTGTCTTCCTGTCCTGACAGTGGGGGCAGATGGAGTATGATAGAAGAAAGACTCCACACGGCTATGAATACTCTGCTAGATGCTTTTAGTCCCTTTTCCTTCTTTGTCAACAAATAGAGCATAGACAGCTTCGGGAAACATTTCAGTAATTTAGAGAGATTTGTGGTGACTCCCTGCTGGAACCTAAAAGTAGTTTTGCCTATCCAAATTGGATAAAGGATGTGATTTTCCAAAGAAACTTCACACTGAATTATTATACGACAATAGTATCAGACTGGACTTGCTCAGCCGTATTGAAGACAAGTGAAGGGAAAAGACTTCTCAATGTCCCAGAGAATCTAATCTCAAATTTATTGCTGCATCCCTAGGGCTTCTGTCATCTCTAACACATAATGGGCATGGAATTATGGTCTGGAAGGGAGGAAGGAAAGAAGGGAGGAAAAATGGAAGAAAAGAATGAAGGAGGAGATGGGGGAAAGAGGCAGAAAGGGAAAGTGACAAGAGTAAAGGATCAGAAATTAACTAGGAAAGGAAAGGGGGAATTCCCTGGTGGTCCTGTGGTTAAGACTATTCTTTTTCCAATGCATGGGGCATGGGTTCGATCCCTTGTCAGGGAGCTAAGATCTACATACCACATGGCAAAAAAAAAAAAAAAAAAGGCAGGAGCTGGGGACAGAAAGGAGGGGAAGGAAAAACAGGAGGAAGACAGGAAGGGAGAGGTATCAGATTACTAACTGCAGTCCTGTCTTCTATTTTGGGTTGAAGTCCCAGTGGTTGCAGCAACCAGCTGTATAAACTTCTAACATAAATTTAGAATTGAAAGTCACCTTGGGTATCTACTCAGAGCCCTCTCTGGGAAGATAAGGAATTTGAGATTCAGAGGTTAGACAAACCTGACAACAGTTCTCAGCTGCTTGATTGTAGGACCAAGCTTAGCATCTAGTTCTCTTCATTCCCAATTACATCACATTTAAAAATTTTTGCCGTACAATTGCTGCAATAATAGATGCAGCTGAGATGGAAGCATTGAGGCTGCTTGGCAGAGAGTTCACCAAAATAAGTACTTGTGTGTATATACGTAGCTTCACTATTCTGAGCCAGTGACTTACGATAATGGACCCGGCTAAATTTCACAGGTAAGTTCAGTGAAGACCCAACATACATTTAATTTTGTCAAACATAACTGCAGGAGCTCAGCAAAGAAAGGGAGAAGCAAAGAGGGAGGGAAGAGTTTAAATAAGGCAGGTGGCTGGCCAGTCACCCCCCTTAAGCTCCTCTAAGACCCAGAGCAGCCAGACACAGGCAGACACACCATTCCTCCCTTGTTAGTAAGTTCTCTCGTGCTGCCCATGGAGACAGCATTTCACTCTGCCGTTGAGTGTTTGGTGTTTAAAGATACATATTTTTCATACAACATTGCCCCTGAATGCAAGCCAACTCACCACTTCATCTGGTGCTCAACCGAAGAAAGAGCAATCTGTTTCAAAATTGGAGCAAATGCAGTCTGAGTTGGATAGGCTGAGAGTTAGTGTTGGGATCTCCAATGCAGCGCCTTCTCAGGGCGGTAGCAAGGAGATTTTTGACTATTTTTGGTGTTTGCTTTAGAAGCTGACTTGTGATCCCAACCAATCCCCTGCCAGGATGTGAGGTTCCTGTGTTATTGGCTTCTACCATAGACATTCAGTCCTATTTGCTCGCCTCTCTGACTTTAACAGGGTCAAGCATCATGCACTTTCACTGCACTTTATGCTTCCCTGGTAGCTCAGACGGGCAAGGAACCGCCTGCAATGCAGGAGACTGGGGTTCGATCCCTGGGCTGAGAAGATCCCTCGGAGAAGGTAATGGCTACCCACTCCAGTATTTCTTGCCTGGAAAATCCTATGGACAGGGGAGCCTGGTGGGCTACAGTCTATGGGGTTGCAAAGAGTCAGACACGACTGAGTGACTAATATATATCATTAACTCCAACAGTGTTATCAGGTAAATACACGCCAGGATGATGAGCAATATTTAAGATTCCTATAATACTGGGGACTCATAATACAACACTGGAATTTTTTTTGATGGCAATATTTAAGATTCCTCTAATTATAAGAACCAACAAGAAAGTTCTCCCAAGGACAGAAATTCTGTAGATTTCAAAGAGATGTGGATAATAAGTCAAGGTTCTGAGTCTGAATCTTAGTCTTCCATTGATGGATGGATGGCCCTGGGCATGCCACTTTCACTCTCTGGGATTTGATTTCATCACGTAAACATGCATGCTAGTAATTATGATCTCAAAAACTGCTTCCAGATTTTACATTGTTTCAGTATGTTAAATATATTCCCCTTACTTGTGTGTACAGGGAGAAGAGAAAATAGCTCTTTCGATTCTGTTTGCCCACCTGCCACTTGGTAGATCAGAAAGCAAGGACCGAATTGAGACTATAATTTGGCTGATTCCCAAATTAGAAGTTTGAAGTTGTCTTACTTTCTTCTACAATTTTTTTTTTTTTTTGCTGTTGCAGGTGCAGTCACTTGGATTCAGTTTCACTTTTTATACCCAGCATTCAAAATGTAAGAAACCCCAGTGTGTGTTTTCCATGTCCTCCCACTATAACCTCATTCCAGTGAATCTGGGCATGGCTGACTGGTCGGGGTGGGGGGTCTCCTGGACTTGGCTTTCAGGCTACAAATGCTTACTTATTTCAATGCTACCAAAGGCTCATTACCTGAGAGATCCAGCCAATTTCTACCTGGTTCTATGAATCTGTGACCAAGAAGAGTTGATGTGTCTTCAAAGTTGGAGAAAAGAACATTCTATGAAGCTGAACTTGCTTTTTCTTCCTACCAACCATGAATATCAATGAAAGCCTCCTGTCCTGGCCAAAACATAGCATAGCCCAGCAACATCTTACCACCTTTTGAGTTAAACAAGGAAAGTATGAACAAGGAAGGAACTAAGGTGGAGGATTCTTAAAAGTTTCAAAATGGAAAACAGAGATTCAGATGAATGAAATGACCACCCCCCCTTTTTTTGGAAGTCCTCCAAAGAGATGAGTGTGATCAACTGAAAGACACTGAATGGTACACTGGGGGAAAAAAAAAGTTGCAGAAATAGTGGCTATTGTCCACAGAGTTGCAAAGAGTTGGACACAACTGAAGTGACTTAGCACACATGCAAAATGAAGATACATTGAGCAGTTCCTGAGCTTTGTCTGTGCTATTAATACAGCAACTCCCTCCCCTCAGGGCCCAGACATGGATGTGCCTTCTCATGTCATCATGTCTGTCTGTCTTCTTCACCTAACTGTGTGGACTTCAGGGATCACACCAGACACTTAGTGCCTGCTTTCCTGGTGGCTCAGATGGTAAAGAATCTGCCTGCAATGCAGGAGACCCAGATTCGATCCCTGGGTCGGGAAGATCCCCTGGAGAAGTGAATGGCTACCCACTCCAGTATTCTTGCCTGGAGAATCCCACGGACAGAGGAGCCTGGAGGGCTACAGTCCATGGGGTCGCAAAGAGTCAGACACAATTGAGAAAGTAACTGCTACTGCTGCTGCTAAGTCGCTTCAGTCGTGTCCAACTCTGTGCGACCCCATAGACGGCAGCCCACGAGGCTCCACCATCCCTGGGATTCTCCAGGCAAGAATACTGGAGTGGGTTGCCATTTCCTTCTCCAGGAGCAACTAACACTTCCTGTATTAAATATTCTCTTAGAACATCTCTGATTCACTGCCTTCATCTGGAGAAAGTCCCCCTAGTTTTTCTTTTGCAGGCACAGAAACAGGATGGAAGAGAAGGGGAAGTTTAAGGTCCTCTGTTAGGAGTATATTTATATACCAGTCATTTGTACATGGAACACCCAATATAGACAAAGATAATGATTACAGGGGCAGTTGAGGAAACTAAACAGAATGATACAAAGTTGGAGTATAAGCAAGATCTAAACAATTCCACGGAGCATAACATGACTTCTGAGAAGAGGATTGATGATTGTGGGTTGGAGCTTCATGTGGCATTCACCTACCAGAGTAATGGTTAGGAGAGAATATCCTACATGACGGTGGCTGGATTTGCAGTGTGGGAAGCTGGGAGAGCCCATACATTTGCACTGCCCCTTCCTGTGAGCCAAAAGAGGACCCAAACTTCCCTCATTCAGCAGAGGAAGCCATGTTGCCTGAACAGACCATCTCTGCTCTTTGGCCATTGAAGTGTTTCGGTCATTGTGCTGCTGCTGCTGCTAAGTCGCTTCAGTCGTGTCCAACTCTGTGCAACCTCATAGATGGCAGCCCACCAGGCTCCCCCATCCCTGGGATTCTTCAGGCAAGAACACTGGAGTGGGTTCCATTTCCTTCTCCAATGCATGAAAGTGAAAAGTGAAAGTGAAGTCGCGCAGTCATGTCCGACTCTTAGCAACCCCATGGACTGCAGCCCACCAGGCTCCTCCGTCCATGGGATTTTCCAGGCAAGAGTACTGGAGTGGGGTGCCATTGCCTTCTCTGTTGGTCATTGTAGGAGGGGAGAATATGGAGTCTCTGGAGAAGAATGTACTCACTTACTATATTTAAAAGCTCTGAAGCTCCAAAATAACTAATTTATCAGACAGAACTTCCACCACTTGTTTTTAAACAATCCAGTGAAAATGGTATTCCAAGGGTGAAGGTGGGGTATGGTGATAAAAGAACAACAGTGGTAATAAGGAAATAGTTCACTAAATTTAAAAAGCAAGCCAAAAAATTCTTTTGAAAGACTGGAAAGATGCAGATAGTGCGCTATCTTTCAGTTTGTCTGAGTTTAGCCTCTGATGAGAAGACCATGGAGAATTGCGTTCAAGTTTACTCTGCATGACAGACACTTTGCTAAGTGTTTTTTTATGGCTTGTCTCACTCAACTCTCACAGTAACACTATATATTATGGACTATCATGGACTCATTTTAAAAATGTATAAATGTTCTACAATGAAGTTCCATAAAACTACCAGTAAGTGCTGGAGCCAACACAAAACCCCAGAGTCTGCGTTCAGAATCCACATTTTCAGGGGTTGTCTCTCTTACTGCGGCAGATATTATGCTGGATGTTTAAAAACTATCTTATTTACACAGCACTGCCCCCCTCCAAATATACTAAAATGGAGGGACATTAAATGACTTGCCTAATACCACGTAGGTCGCTAAGAGTCGGACACGATTGAGCAACTTCACTTTCACTTTTCCCTTTCATGCACTGGAGAAGGAAATGGCAACCCACTCCAGGGTTCTTGCCTGGAGAATCCCAGGGACGAGGGAGCCTGGTGGGCTGCCGTCTATGGGGTCATACAGAGTCAGACATGACTGAAGCGACTTAGCAGCAGCAATAGCTTGATGACTGACAAAAAGTCAAAATGTTAGTCACTCAGTCGTGTCTGGAAAATCCCAAGGATGGAGGAGCCTGGCGGGCTGCAGTCCGTGGGGTCGCTAAGAGTCAGACATGACTGAAGTGACTTAGCAGCAGCAGCAGCAGCAGCAGTCGTGTCTGACTCTCTGTGACCCCATGGACTGTAGCCCACCAGGCTTCACTGTCCCTGGAATTCTCCAGCCAAGAAGACTGGAGTGGGTTGCCATTCCCTTCTCCAAGGGATCTTCCTGACCCAGGAATCAAATCCAAGTCTCCTGCTTCGCAGGCAGATTCTTTATCATCGGAGCCACCAGGGAAGCCATGATCAACAAGTGTGTTTATTTTTAAAGTAACACTTTTGACCTAGGGACGGGAGAATATAGAAAAACAATAGATCTTGACTCCTTCCCTCCAGAATCTTAGTCTTCTAAAGGATATAGAAAGCAATGGACAGAAAACAGAAGAAATGGAATTCCAATTCCAGTTCAAAATATGAGGTTAGCAATTGACTGCTCTGAGCCAGGAGGAATGGGGGCCAACCTTTCAGCTACCCTGGACTGAAAGCCTGTTGGGGAGGGTGGATGGTTCTGGAATTTGCAGGAAGACTTGTCAATCCCTCATTTTAATCATCTCCCCATCTATCTGTTTCTTCTCTATGGATCTTGAAATAAACCTCTTGTCTATTTTCAGCTGAATGATGCCATGGAGACGGGCCTGGTGTCCAGGAAGTAGAGATCCCAGCAGTCTGTCCCGGAGTGCCTTATGACTCTGGAGCCAGGGCAAACACAGAGCTGCCACTGCTGTGGGGGCCCAGCCTGGGCGTGGTAGAAGGTGGTTGAGCAGCCACATTGGTGCCAGAGGAGAGTCTCGGGTTGGCGGTATTAGAAATTAGAAATCAAGGCTGCCAATGACTAACATTTCGTCTGGGGAGGATTTTGAAACACATGTTTGCATGGAAATGTATTCAGTGAAGCTGTGTGTAGAAGGACGGGCCAAGGGGATGATTTTAAGAGAGAAGAAAAAGACATGTCTATTATATATGCTAAGTTGCTTCTTTCGTGTCTGACTCTTTGCAGCCCTATGGACTGTAGCCTGCCAGGCTCCTCTGTCCCTGGGATTCTCCAGGCAAGAATAATGGAGTGGGTTGCCATTTCCTGCTCCACATGTCTTTTATATATTCTCACAAATGTTTTTGACCTTCAGAGAAAACACTAAGAGCTACCTTGTATGGGCTGTGGGCCATATGCCAAGTGCTTTGCATAACTGATCTCTACTTATAGGGATTCCTATTTAACAAGGGGTAGAAATGGAGCATTTAATTAGGTTAAAGTAAAACCATACATTTTTGAGCCTAGTTGGGCTTGAATCCAAAGTCCATGCTTTGTAGACTATAAAGTATCCTACATGTGCTCAGAGAATCCATGCCTTAGATAAAGCACATCCCTGCCCTTCCTCTCACATCCGGGAGCAGGTTTGTGTTATGGTTTCTGGATTTGTATGTGAGAAATGAACCATACAAAATGGAAGCTCTGCACACAGTTAACAGGTTCTTGTTGTAAACACACTGCTGGAGGCTCTTCTGGGGTGGCTGGGCTGAAACTTCTGCTCTCTCTCCCTTGTCTTTGGTCCAGGTTGTGGGTGACACTGCAGTGGAGCCTCCACACAACAGCCCCTGGGGTGACTGGACATTTCTCCTGACTGCCCTTGATGATGGCTAAACAGCAGCCCAATGTGTTTCCAGAAATCATATCAGCTTCTATTTAGAAGCTGATAGAAACTATTTAGAAGCTTCTATTTAAAATTATATTCTGTTTGAACTAATCAGAGCGGATTCTGGGGTCTGCATAAGTCCCTCTGACTTATGTCATCGCATTTGACAAATGAGGAAACAGGCTCAGAGCTGCTTATAAGGAAGGAAACATTCCTTCCATTAAACTCTTTTTTTTTTTTTTAATTTTAGTTGGGGGCTAATTACTTTACAATATTGTAGTAGTTTTGCACAGGAAACATATTTTCTCATTAAAGTCTTCATGGATGAGGTTTATTTGTAAGAAACTTGTGGGAATTTAGTCTGTTCATATGGTTTTACCCTCAGTGATTGATATGTGTCATCAGCTCAAGTAACATGGGATTTTTTTTTTCTGACCTGACTTTAAAGGAGTAAGAATCCTTACAAACACCATGAACCAGAGATAATATCTGGTGAACTAAAATGAAGGCTGTGTAGATTACCTGTTGTTTTGGCCAGTTCAACGGGCTTCTCCCTTTTGTGATGTGTCTTGCTTCTCCTTTCAAGAACTGTTATTCCTCCCTCCAGGTGATTCTGATGGGACTTGTGGTCCCTGCACAGGACCACACATGACTCAGATTAGCCAGAGAAGCAGAGTAGTCCATGGGAGAGCATGGGACCCAGGGAGGTCAACCAGAGTCAGTTTTAGAGGGTTGTTTTGACTTTTGCCAGATAGAGATCTCCATTGCACTCTAGGTTTCCGTAAACATGGAGGCTTGAAACTTCAAGGGACCATCTTCTACCATGTGGAACAAACTGATTGGAGAATTAAATTTGGAAAGAAGAAAACAGAGCTGCTAACTGAGAAACAGGAGAGGCAGATGAGGAGAAACAACTGGGGAGAGAGGGAGGAGGGGAGGAAAGGAGGCAGGGAAGAGAGAAACTCAAAGAAAAAGGCAGGAAAAGACAAAAACCAAGAAAGAAGAGTTATGTCAGGCACATATACATACAGATCACACAGATCCATACACATAAACACAGACAGGGAGCAACACATACACACAAACAGAAAGAGACACACGTGCAGACACATCGGATATATGTGAAGAGGACCAAAGGGACTTGATGCCACTGACACTTGATGGTATTATTTGAATTCCTGCAGTCATCTGTGCATAAAATGGTATCTGTTCATAGGACTTCCTGGTTCTAAGAGATGACATTGCTTGAGCCTATTGGGTTTGGTGCATGCTAAGTCACTTCGGTTGTGTCCAACTCTTTGCCACCCCATGAACTATAACTGGCCAGCCTCCTCTGTCCATGGGATTTTCCAGGCTATAACTGGCCAGCCTCCATTTTCTCATTTTTTTAAAAAATCCATGGGATTTTACTTTACTTTACTTACAAGCTCTCCAAATTGTGAGATATATCAGGAGAATTTGGGTAAAAACAAATGCTATACAGATATATGGACATCATCATGGAACAAACTACTTGGGTAGTCAAAACCCAATAGTTGGTATTTATGATAATTTGTGCTCATGTGCTACATCACTTCAGTCATGTCCAACTCTTTGCAACCCTATGGACTGCAGCCCACTAGGCTCCTCTGTCCATGGGATTCTCCAGGCAAGAATACTGAGTGGGTTGTCATGCCCTCCTCCAGGGGATCTTCCTGATCCAGGGATCGAACCCACATCTCTTATTTCTCCTGCATTGGCAGGAGGGTTCTTTACCACTAGTGCCACTTGGGAAGCTCATTATGATAATTAGGTTGCCTCTTAAAATCAAGGTGAAATCTTTTGGAGGAAATCATCTCAAAGGTATTCCTACAAAGAGAATATCTACTACGTACTGAGTTCAGGACAATGAAATAGATGTCTCCTGTCCTCTATCTCCTTGAGATCTCGCACATGGAGTAGGTAATTGAAGCACATTATCTAGAAGGGGAAGCTGAATATGGAGAAATTAGGTGAGAGATTCCCAACCCAGGTTGTATATCAGTATCATTTCAAGTGCTTGTTTAACAAACAGATTCTTTCACTGAAGCCCAAGTGATTCTAATGTGTGGATCAGGTTCAGGAAACACTGTGTTCAATAACTTGGCCAGGAACATACTGACTGCTAGTTGACCTAAGTCTGCCTGAATCCAAATTCCAGATTCTTTTCCTGTCATTATCTTTGTTGATGAATCCTTCAAAGTACCTTAAACAAGCAAAAAAACCCCACAACCACCCACATCTTTTGCATTGTTCCCTGCATAAAAAATAGGAAACACAAATCCTATTGAATCTACATTTCTGAAAAATCATTTACCCTCTAATGGTGGTTGTCTCTATCTCAGACCTAACATAGGGCTAATGAAATGCTCACTGTCCTAGGCCAGGTTTGGTGAGTGACATTGGATTGGTTATCTACTTGCTGGCAAAATTAAGAGAACAAAACACATTCACTAGAGTGTGGAAGGTCAGCTCTCCTTAATAAAGGGTTTGCGGTGATGTGAAATTGGAAAAGAAATGATGTATTCTGAAGCTATTTTCATCCCATTACCTTCAGTCAAGAAGAATAAAGGCAAATGTACTTTCTAAGATTGGTCTCCAAGTCTGATGTGCAGTGAAGGGACATAACTGACTTTCTTCTCTCACGTACACTGACCCTTTCCCCCTCAGCTTGGAAACTTGTACTAGAACATTCACAGCTGCTAAAGGCATATGTATACTTTTCATGTCTTTTGTTTGTTTGTGTGACAGGACTTACATTTTCTGAGTTCAGGGCCTGCAAATCTACTGATTCTCAGAGAAAGAATTCTGTTTCCTTCTTAAGGCCAGGCAGCCTCACCCACCAGCTGTCTTCTTCAGAACATAAACCAAATAAATATGGGACCACGGTGACTTCTACCGTTTACTTCAGAGCTAGTGGCAGATTTATTTTAACTCAGTGTAATCAGGTTCCTCCAATTGGTCTGTTTTATGATTTGGAGCTTTTTCTCCTAGCAGTTTTGACTTTTAAAGAGTAGTACCAAGATAATGAAGAAAAGAAAAATGAAATTTGAACTAGAGAAAGGATTGTGTTAGTTACTCAGTAGTGTCCGACTCTTTGTGACCCCATGGACTGAAGCCTGACAGGTTCCTCTGTCTATGGGATTCCCCAGGCAAGAATACTAGAGTGGTTGCCAGTCCCTTCTCCAGGGGATCTTTCCAACCCAGAGATCCAACCTGTGTCTCCTGCATTGCATGCAGATTGTTTACCATCTGAGTCACCAGGATGGTGATAATTTAAAACCTTATCAAAAAAGTAGAGACTGTTCCTGGTTTATATAAACCACAGAAATCTTTTCACCCAAAGACACAATCAGAGGAGATGCATTTCCAGAGTGTTTTTCTTTTTCAAAGTAATAAATAAATAAAATAAATATTTTATATGTACATAATTTTTCTCATACTCACTGTAAACTGCAATTCGATATGGTTCCAAATATTCTGAATCAAAGACTGCCATTTCACTTTGAAAGACCCCATGTTGTCTAGTTTTTTTTTTTTTTGATATGACAAGTAAATCTGGGTCCTCATCAGAGCCATGACAAGTTTGAGATAAAAGTATGAGAGAGATGAATGGGGATGCCCTCAAAATGCACAGAAAGATTTTTGAATCATCTGCCTTTAACAATGGAATTCCTAGTGATAAATGAGGCCTGAAGGTGGAGGGAGAGTGCTGCATCACAGGGTGTGCTGCTTGTCCATGCTCCATAAAAATGGGAACCTCAGTGTTTATTTTCATGGGGACCCTCTCCACTTCTCTGCATTCCTGTAGCTTCTCACTTTGTCTTCGTCCACATGGAAATTCTCTCCCATTTCTAACCACCTAAGTTAGGCAGATTTGATTTTCCCAGGTTGTTCCTGTTTTCCATACAACCTATACTTGACCTCTGACTTTTCCTACAATAGGCCATTCTGGGAAACCATCTGGTTCATTCCAACCCCTGCTTCTGAGATGCCTCCAGCTGTATCAGCAGATTTGGTTGGCTTCCTTTTGTTCTTGCTGAGCTTTCTGTGGGAGGCATCATTTCATTCCATTTTCTACCAGTTAACCAGATACCAGCTGACTAATTTATGTTGTAGCAAATGTCTGTTAGAAGCAAATCTGAAATAAAATAGTGCTAGGCCTTTGATGGTGAGATATGATATCACCAAACACATGACTATCTTTTCAAGCACAGCCCCTACTAACCTTGACACCCAATCTCCCTCATCCATAAAGAAGTTAATTCAGGCAATTACTCCCTCATCCATAAAAAAGCTAATTCAGGTAATTAATAAAATATTGGGTTGGCCAAAAATATTCATATAGGTTTTTTGGAATGCTAACAGAAAAACCCATAGGAACTCTTTTGTCAATCTAATACTTTTCAAGGTCTGCTTCCATCTTCTTTATATTGTGTATATCTGCTAAACGGGCCTGAAGCAAGTGTGACCCACTAAAGTATCCTTTACCTAGATTAGTGTCTGACCTAAGTGTTCCCTTCAGGATTATCTGTTTCCAAGTTAAGAGAAGATGTCATTTAGACTTCAAGGAGGAGGAGCCAGATCACTTTCACAGGACCAAAAGGGAGAAAGGCTAAGAGAGAATTCCAACTCCTTTTTATTTCAATTCACAATCTATTTATCTCCTCTGTTCCATCCATTTTGTTCTTAAACCTTATCATGGCACCTCCTTTACCCTGATGAAGTGAGGTGTCGTGGTGTGCATGCGTGTGTGTGTTTGTGTGTGTTAGAAGACTCTCGCTTGGGGTTAGAATGTGCAGCTAATAATGACCTTAAGGGCATTTGATGAAAAAGAGGTGGAGAGGGAAGTTGTGTGAAGATTGGGCATTCTCAAACTCTGCTGGCTGGAAGGCAAACTGGTTAAACTTTGCTTGAGGGTATTCTGTTCATATTTACCAATCATCTTAAAAATCTACAGGCTTCCCTGATGGCTCAGATGGTAAAGAATTCGCCTGCAGTGCAGGAGACCCGCGTTCAATCCCTGGGTTGAGAAGATATTTTAGAGAAAGGAATGGCTACCTACTCCAGTATTCTTGCCTGGAGAATTCCATGGACAGAGGAACTGGCAAGAAAAATGTGTAATGTTGATAATAATGGAAGAGACGTAATCCAACCATCATTGTTCAATACATATCAGTTCAGTTCAGTTCAGTTGCTCAGTCGTGTCCGATTCATTGCAACCCCATGAACTGCAGCACGCCAGGCCTCCCTGTCTATCACCAACTCCTGGAGTTTACTCAAACTCATCTCCACTGAGTCAGTGATGCTATCCAACCATCTCATCCTCTATTGTCCCCTTCTCCTCCCGCCTTCAATCTTTCCCAGCATCAGGGTCTTTTTGAATGAGTCAGTTCTCCGCATCAGGTGGTTAAACTATTGGAGTTTCAGCTTCAGCATCAGTCCTTCCAATGAATATTCTGGACTGATTTCCTATAGGATGGACTAATTGGATCTCCTTGCAGTCCAAGGGATTCTCAAGAGTCTTCTCCAATATCACAGTTCAAAAGCATCAATTCTTCGGCGCTAAACTTTCTTTATAGTCCAATTCTCACATCCATACATGACTACTGGAAAAACCATAGCTTTGACTAGATAGACGTTTGTTGGCAAAGTAATGTCTCTGTTTTTTAATATGCTGTCTAGGTTGGTCATAGCTTTTCTTCCAAGGAGTAAGCGTCTTTTAATTTCATGGCTACAGTCATGATATGCAGTGATTTTGGAGCCTAAGAAAATAAAGTCTGTCACTGTTTCCACTGTTTCCCCATCTATTTGCCATGAAGTGATGGGACCGGATGCCATGATCTTAGTTTTCTGCAAGTTGAGTTTTAAGCCAACTTTTTCACTCTCCTCTTTCATCAAGAGGCTCTTTAGTTCTTCTTTGCTTTCTGCCATAAGGTGGGTATCATCTGCATATCTGAGGTTACTGATATTTCTCCTGGCAGTCTTGGTTCCAGCTTGTGCTTCATCCAGCCTGGCATTTAGCATGATGTGCTCTGTATATAAGTTAAATAAGCAGGGTGACAATATACAACCTTAACATACTCCTTTCCTGATTTGGATCCAGTTTGTTGTTCCATGTCCAGTTCTAACTGTTGCTTCTTGACCTGCATACAGATTTCTCAGGAGGCAGGTAAGGTGGTCTGGTATTCCCAGATCATCCAATCTAAGTAGACATTGGAAGATTCATTATAGTCCATGGGGTTGCACAGAGTCAGACACAAATGAATTAGTAACACTTCCACTGTTTCACTTAAAAATTTACTTTCCTTCCTTTAGAAATCTATTTTTAAACCAATAATAAGAAATACAGAAAAAGATTTGTGTCCAAAAATCTGAATCTCAGCATTGTTTATATCAACAAAAAAACTCAAGGATTTGTCAGGAAAGTTATGAAATATCCACACAATGGGATTCTGTCATTAAAAATATTGCCCCTAAGAATTTTTAGTCATGGGGAAGTGATTATGCTAAGTGAAAAGGATAGATATAAAACCATGTGACTAATACCAGTTCTGCCAAAAGTGGAATATTGAAAAAGACTGTACAAACATGTCAACTGAATTTCGGGTTGCTTTTTCTTCTTTTTATTTTTCGTATTTAAAACACGCACAAACACACACACATCTCCAAAACCATTAGGGAACAAAAGAAAGAGAAATAAGGCAATTTGCAAATGCAGGCAAACCTTCTGGGAAGTGCCCACAACTTCAAACACAGAAGCTAACTTTGACCCACCTGCAAAAAGCCATTGTGGAAAAGACACGTGGGGCTCATAGAACAGGAGAGAAGCCTAAAGATAAAGCAGGAGAAAGACAGATAGGCTACCCAGAATGTCTGTGGGGCCAGAGCAAGTGTACAAATGGAAGCCCATATAATACATGTTTAAATATGTATGAGTTATATATCAAACTAATTACATGAAATATGTTATGTTCTTTGCCCTTGACAAATACTCCTTCAGAACAACAACCAAAAATATGTGCAAAGCCATAGTTACTTCCAAATAACTGTGGCTCACCTGCACATTTGCCCTGGGGTTCTGCCGACTCAGCCGGAGCCAGGCAGGAATAGAGAGAGAACAGAGAAGAGCTTCCCCTGACTGCCGGTGCTCTTCCTTCAGCTTCCTCTTCTGAGAGTTCAGGAAGTCCATAAGGAAAGCTCTGTGTTTTCTCTTTCTCTGAGGTGTCTAAGGGGGCTCTTAATCCACATACAGCTGATTGCCCACTAACATCCCCTTTCCCCAGAGATCTCTTGTACCTTTCATCATTTAAGAACACAGATAGAAGGTTCTGGCTCGGAACCAGGAAGCCGCCAGGCCAGTGTCTTAGTTTTGGACTTCCCAGCCTCCTGAACTGAGAGCAATACATTTCTGTTGCTTGTAAGATAGCCAGGGTACCGTGTTTTGTTATAGCAGCTCAAAGACATTAAGACAGTGCATAAGATAGATTGGAGACAGGAAGACAAATTAGGAACCATCTCGGCCTTGGAGTAAATGTTAATGGTTGCCTCTGATACCAGTGGTCATCAAAAACAATGACCCTCAGATTGCATCTGTGGGCTTGGACTCCAGGAAATTCTTTCCAACTCTCTGTAGCTTATGGCGTGATTTCCTGCCTAACTGATAAGATTGTAAGTGATGCTGAGTGAAGTAAGTAGCTCTCTGCTTGCTCTCAGGCAAGCATATTTGGACACACAAAGGCAGATACGCTGGCTTGTGTCTGGAGGTACTACCCCTGCATTAAGGTAATCACACTGAGACCCACTGTGTCTTGGAACACTTGCCAATGAAGGATGAAATGAATCCCTTGGAGAATATTTATCACACACACACATACACACACTCACACAGAGAATGTTGAGAGGACCTAGTAACATATAACTGCGATAGAAGAATTTATGTGTCAGAATTTATGTGTCCTCTCATAGCAACTGAACTCAGTGCTTATGTGTGAATAGATTTGGGGAGAGGGCTGCGGGGAAAGCTTTTATTTTATACCTCGACTTGTGAGTTTAATGCTTAGCTTCTGATTAAGTTTCTGAAAAGCACAACAGAAGGTCTCTGGGATTAGGGATTATAAATTCTCCCACATGAGCCAATATTTCAAAATCTCTCACTCAAGTGTGTTAATGCCCGTGCTTCTAGGCTGAATGATTCATGGCCTCTAATACATATTTTCTCCTTTGAAGGTTGAAGTGACGATGATGTCTTTTACCTCATTAATTTCTTCTGTCCTCTTAGTTTCTCTTTGTCCTTCCATCCAAGGCTTCTCTTTTTCCTTCTGAGCTCCCCTCTTGCTCCAAATTAACCACCTTCTCTGTCTGACATCTCTGTCCATGAGTCACTTGTTGTTTGTCTTATTCAGAACTGATATCCAGGTGACATCATTTTCCCCTCCACTTTTCTCACATCTCGTCAGTCAAAAGCTCTGTCAGCCCTGTCAATGTGACCCATATGATGTACTTTATGGGCCCACCATCCATTCACTTCCTGAGATCCCACTGGGCTACTTCATTATTGCTCATGTTTATATTATGTTCAGAGCTCAAATTTTAAAAACAATCACCATTAAAAAATTTATCTCTCTTCATGCAAGTCTCTATTCTCTTAGGAGACTAATACATTGTTACTAAACACTATTTTCAAACTTTCCAAGGAACTTCCCAGTATAAATCTCAAATTCTTTAACTTGGCATGAAAGGTTCTCATTCCATCAAGTATCCACCTTCTTTACATTTTTCCTCCCACAACATTTGCAGCTGGATTTCAGTGTTCTTGAAAATTTAAAGCACACTTTTTACTGGACTATCTTTGTTCCTACTATTCTACCTGCCTGCAATTATTTCCTTCCATCTCTACCTTTGCCCAATTCTAGTGTATTTTTTAAAGCAGGGGTCCCCAGCCTCAGGGATCTAATGCCTGATGATCTGAAGTGGAACTGATACAATAATAATAGAAATAAAATGCACAATAAACGTAATGCACTTGAATCATCCTGAAATCACTCTTCCTGTCCCCTGGTCCATGGAAAAATTGTCTTCCGTGAAACTGGTCGCTGATGCCAAAAAAGTTGGGGACTATTGCTTTAAAGTCTGCCTCACACCTGACCTCTGCTTTGTAACCTTTTCTGTTTAATATTTTCTTCTCTCTAATAACCTACAGGAACTTACACTTTCGATCATCCTCTCATTTTAATTTAATGCTAGCTAGCTATAATCTTCGGAGAAGGCAATGGCACCCCACTCCAGTACTCTTGCCTGGAAAATCCCATGGATGGAGGAGCCTGGTAGGCTACAGTCCATGGGGTCGCTAAGAGTCAGACACGACTGAGCGACTTCACTTTCACTTTTCCCTTTCATGCACTGGAGAAGGAAATGGCAACCCACTCCAGTATTCTTGCCTGGAGAATCCCAGGGATGGCGGAGCCTAGTGGGCTGCCGTCTATGGGGTCGCATAGAGTCAGACACGACTGAAGTGACTTAGCAGCTTAGCAGCTATAATGTTATTTCTCTACTAAAAGAAACATCCTGTTTTCCAGCTAACTTGAGTATATAACCTTTCTCTCATATTGCTTTGACTTGAAACTCTTAACAATAACAATTAATGAAAATATTAATAGCAACATTCATTGGGTAGTTACTATGTGCTGGGCACTGTGCTGAGTTTCATGTTTCTGACATTACTTGACTCCTTACCATCAATGAATTAGATAGGCAGTGTTACCTACTGCGTTGCACACAAGGAAGCTGAAGCTTAGAAAAGCAAAGTAATTTGTCTGAGGTCACTAAACTAGAAAGTTATAAAGTCAACATGTGCATCTTGGACTTTCTTGTGGCAAAGACTAAACTTATGAACCCATTTTCTACTGAATCTCCAGTTTTTCATTCAGTTTTCACATTTAAACAGTTCCTGAGGGCCAGTCATACACAAAGCATTGTCCTTCTAACTTATTCATTGATATGATAACTACGAATAGCTAAAAGTAGTTCAAACTGGCCTACCCCAAATGGGCCATTTCCTCTGGAGGCAGGCAACATTCTCAGGGAACCCAAGTGCAGCAAACCATAATTCAGAATTAAGGATGGCACAAATTCCTTTGTAATTTTTTGTTGCCAGAGCTGCTCCAGGTCCTTTGCTTAATACCCTCCACCTCCCATCTTTAGCAGGAGTGTCTTGTTCAAAACCTACCAACCCCCACCTTTGGCAGGAGTTCATATGCATCTTTAGGTTAAGTGTTCAAAGATAATCAAAGGAAGTTACAAACGACAACAAAGCCCAGGTAGAACCAGCTGGGGCCAAGATCACTAGGAATGTGACCTCCACCAGACCTGAGTCTCATATAGGTTAATTTTACAACATGGGCATATTACTACTCATGATATACCTACCAGTGGCCATGACCAGACATTCAGGACCAAAGAAGATAAAAAGAGGGTAGCACTCCACTATCTCAAAAAACCCCTGCCCCTTCCCAGGCACATTAAATCATATGTCTCCCCATCACTGACCTCACCCCTCCTCCCTTTGTCTTGACTCTTAAAAGTAAATCCCTCTCACCAGTTGGGCTAGAAGCTGATCTGTAAACTTAGTTTTGCTACTCTATTGTTTGGCCTCTGAATAAAGCTAGTGTTGTATCCATGTCAGCTTCAGTTTTGTTATTTGCCTTCTCAAAACTAACATAAAAAAAGAACCCTCCCTGCCATTCAGAAAGCCTAGGCAGGGCTAGGACCCAAGCAGGGCCCATATGACTTAATTTAATAATATTTTCATTAAGAGGTCAAGTCTCATTCTCCTCCCCCTTGAATCTAAACTGGACTTAGTGAATTGCCTGACTGATAAAATTGGGACAGAAGAGAATGCAATGCCCGTTTCCAGTCTGGGACGTTGAGAGATTAGTGGCTTCCACTTCCTCTCTCGGAACACTTTCTAGAGGAATCCTGAGATCTCTGAAACAAGTCTGAATAATCGGAGACCGCCATGCTAAAGCGGTCACAGGAAGACATTTCTAGCTGAGTCCAGGCTTCCCACCAACCTTACCATGGCACTAAGCACGTAAGTGGAGATACCATGGGCCCTCTAGACCAGTCTGTCTGCCAGCTGAGTATCAGTTAGTAACTTTGGACAATGACAGGAAGTGGGAGACCCATCCAAGCTCTGCTCCAATTCCTCACCCTTAACATCCTGGGATGTAATGACATGGTTGTTATTTAAGTGAAGTGTTAATTGCTCAGTCATGTCCAGCTCTTTATGACCTCATGGACTGCAGATAGAATAAACTGGTCATAGCACAGCTCCTTAGTTCATGTGTCCTTCTAAGTCAAGAGATGATGGGAACTGAATAATATTTCTTGTTTTAATTCTAAATTTCCATGGGATAAATTTTTAAATTGGGCTCAGCTTGAGTTGCTTTTCAACTCCTGCTACAGAGAAAAAAAAAAACAGCCAAGGAGAAGGGTTCACATAATACAAATAGGGCTTCCAGCATCCACTATAGTGTGTGTGTCATAGGGGGATGAGCAGTTCTGAGAAAAATCCTCAGTAATGCTTTATTTAAAAGCCTGCCTTCCTTATTTGTGGATCCTCAAATGACACTGCTCTCTGCTTCTAGCCTGTGAAGTGTATCAGCCTCCTAAAGCGTTTCACGTTGCTCATTAGGACAATACTGATCCCTGGAGCAGCCTCCATTACTCACTCTCCTCTAGTCGGTCTTTAGGAAGCACAGGAAATTGGCGCCCCAGGCAGAATCAGCCTCTATCAGTTAAACATTCTCCCCAGGAGCTGGATTGGGATGCTGGTCCAGAGGCAGAGTAGTGGAGTAGTTAGGAAGGAATCTAATACCTCTGAGATATTACAAGTTCAGTTCCAGACAACCTCAATAAAGTGAATATCTGAATATCATCACAATAAAGTCACACAAATTTTCTGGTGTCCAGTGAATATAAAAGCTATGTTTATACTATATATTATGGTCTAGTAAATATATGGTAGCATTATGTCTAAAACCACAATGTACATACCTTAATTAAAAAATACTTTATTGCTAAAACATGCTAACCATCCTCCAAACCTTCAGTGAGAGAAGGGAAAAACTCAGCTCCTGTCCACCATCACCTTGTGGAAGGAGGGAATACCTAACTCCAGCCCTCTCTAGTCATCTTGTTCCAACTAAGAGGGGAGGAAAACTAAAACACATGTGATGATCCCAGTCCGGAGGTTCAGACTCACTGAAAGACTGACTACATCAATAAAGGCCTATTTACAGCAATTCCTTTTACCCAGTACCTCGTGTCTGGCTACCAGGAAATATTACAAGGTGCACTAAAAGGGAAAACAACACAATTTGAACACAGAGCAAGTATCAATACCATATACGGCAGGGATGTTGGAATTATCAGACTGAAAATTTAAACAACTCTGATGCATATAATAAGAGCTTTAACTGACAAAATAGACAGCATGTAAGAACAGATGGGCAATGTAAGCAGGGAGCTGGAAATCCTAAAGAAGAAACAAAAAGAAATGCTAAAGAACAGAAAAACTTTGCCAGAAATGAAGACTGCCTTTAGTAGACTCCTTTATAAACATGTCACAGCTGAGGAAAGAATCTTTGAGGATTTGTCAACAGATAACCTCCAAAACTGAAAAGCAGAGAGAACAAAAACAGAAAATAACAGAAAAATAATGGAACAGAATATGCAAAGACTGTAAGAGAACTCCAAAATGTGTAACATATGGACAACGGGAATACTGGGAAGACCAGAGGAAGAAGAAAGAGAGAAAGGGATGGAAGAAATATTTGAAACGATATTGAGAAATATTGAAACGATATTGACTGAGAATTTCATCCAAATTAATGCCCAATACCAAATCACAGATCAAGGAAGACCAGAGAACACTGAAAAGAATAAATGTCAAAAGTACACCTAGGCATGTTATTTTCAAACTACATAAAATCAAATATAAAAACTAAAAGAAGCCAGAAGAAAAAAACACCTGACCTATAGAGAAACAAAGATAATAGCTACACCTAACTTCCCAGAAACCATGCAAGCAAGAAGAGAGGGAAGTGAAATATTTAATGTGCTAAGAGAAATATTTAATGTGCTGCCTCGCATGAAAAGTCAAAACCAGTTTTCTTAGAGAGAAATAAAACAATTTAGGTCAGAAACCTGGATCTACATAAGAAAAGAAGAGCACTGAAGAAGGAGTAAGTGAACATAAATAAATACTTTTATTTCTCTTACTCTTAACTGCTCTAACAGCATGTTCAAAATAATAATAGCAACAATGTACTTTATTATGTATACACTACACCTTACTGTATTCCTTGCTGTTATTTCAGTCACGAAGTCATGTCTGACTCTTTTGCAGCCCCACCGACTATAGCCTGCCTGTTCCCCAAGTTGGAAGATCCCCTGGAGGAGGGCATGGCAACCCACTCCAGTATTCTTGCCTGGAGAATCCCATGGATAGAGGAGTCGGGTGGGCCACAGTCCATGGGGTCACAAAGAATAGGACACAACTGAGTGACTAAGCACAGCACAGGTGTTGTTATAATGTGCCTAAAAACTACCTTTGAAATGGTATAGTATTATTTAAAAGTATACTTGGATTAATTTTAAATGGATTTTGCAAACTGTAGGAGAACCACTAAATAAAGTAAAAAAAAAAAAAAGAACTATAACTGATAAAGAGAGAAAATGTAATTATATCAAATGCTCAGTTAAATCCACAAAAGGCAGAAGTGCAGACGATAATAAGAATAAGGGCAACAAATAGAAAATAGTAACAAATATGATAGATATTAATCCACCTATGTTAATAATTAATTTGAATGTCAGCAGTCTAAATAAATGAATTAAAAGACAGAGATTGTCAGAGTGGGTCAAAAGAAAAGACTGAACCACATATTGTTCATAAGAAACCCACCTTAAATATATAAAGACACCTATAGATTAAAAGTAGATAGAGAAAAATATATCTATGCTAAGGCTGATCAAAAAAAGTAAGAGTATCTATATTAATTTTAAACAAAGCAGACTTCAGGAAAATTATCAGGAATAAAGAAGGATATTACATAATGGTAAAGACCGACACCATCAAGCAACTGGATATAATGAATCTATAGAATATTTGATTCAACAACAGCAGAGCAAACATTCATGTCAAGATCACATGGAACATTCAGAAAATATACTACATTCTGGGCCAAAAAATACAACTCAACAAATTAAAAAGAATAGAAATCATACAATATCTGCTTTCAGACCACAATGGAATTAAAGCAGGGATCAGCAACACAGAGATAGCTGGAAAATCCCCAAATATGTGGAGATAAAACAACATACTTCTAAATAACACATGGTCAAAGAAGAAATCTTAAGATAAATTGAAAATATTTTGAACTAAAGGAAAATAACAACACAACTTCTTAACTTTTATGAGATGCAGATAAAGTAGCACTTAGAGGGAAATATGTAGCATTTAATGCATATACATTAAAAAAAGAAAATTTTAGTCATTAATCTAAGTTTCCACTACCAGAAACTAGAAGAAAAAGAGCAATTTAAATCCAAATAAGCAGAAGAAATGAATAATCAGAATTAGAGTATAGTTCAATAAAATATAAAATAGGATATCAACAGAGAAAATTAATAAAACCAAATCTTGTATTTTGAAAAATCAGTAAAATCAATAAGTATCTAGTCAGGCTTATAAATAGGGAGGAAACAAATGACTAATATCAGAAATGAAAGAGGAGGTATCACACAAATCCATGACCAGGCAAGAAACCATGCAAGTGAGAGGGAAGGGAAAAATTTAATGTGTTGAGAAAAACAAACAAACAAACCCACTGTCCTTGAATTCTGTACCTTCAAAAGTGAAGGAGAAATAGACTTTCTCAAACAAGTGAATATTGAAGAAATTTGCCAGTATACCTGCCTTGTAAGAAAAGTTAAAATCAGTTTTATTAGACAGAAATAAAATAGTTTAGGTTAGAAACCTGGATCTACATAAGACAATAAAGAAGACCATGAATAACTCTATGCCCACAAATTTGATATCCTCAATGAAATGGACCAATTCTTGTAAAGGCACAATTTGCCAAGACCAACACAGAAAGAGACAATCTGAATAAGCCTATACTTATTAAAGAAATTAAGTCAATAATTAATAACTTTATAAAACAAAGCACCAGGCCCAGATGACTTAATTGGGTGAACTCTACCAAACATGTAAAGAAGTAATTAATTCCTTGCACTAATTGTAAAGAATACAATTGCAATTGTACTCCAATTCTGTATAATTTCTCACAGAAGATATAAGCAAAGGGACTACTTCCTAACTCTTGCTATGAAGCCAGCATTACCTAGTAGCAAACCAGAAAATGACATCACAAAGCAGAGAATTATAGAAAGATCTCTGTCATGGAAATATTAGCACATCAAATCCAACAGCATACAAAAAAGTTTTTACAACATCCAAGTGAGAAATTTCAGGTATCTAAGCCTGGATCAACATTCTATAATCAATTAATGTAATTCTCACATCAAGAGGCTACAGAAGAAAAATCACATGATCATATCAACAGATGAAGAAAAAGCATCTGACAAAATTCAACACCAACACATGATAAAATCTCTTACTAAACTCAGAAGGGAGAGGAAATTCTTCAACATAATTTTAAAAATCTACAATAAACTGACAACTAACGTCATAGTTAACAGTGAGGAACTAGAATGTTCTAAGACTGGGAATAAGGAGAGGATGTCCCCTCTCATCACTCATTTACTTATCTTCAGCATCATACTTAAAAGTCCAATCTCAGATAAGAAAAGGAAACAAAAGACATATAGATTTAAAAGGAAAAAGATAACTGTCTTTGTTTGCAGATGACATGGCTGTCTATGGAGAAAATGTGAAGGAACTGAAAAAAAAATTCAAACTAATAAACAACGATAGCAGTGTTTCTGGTACAGATGAATATAAAAAAGTCAATTGCTTTTTGATATACCAGCAATGAACACATGGAGTTTGAAATTAGAAACACAATACCATTTACATTAGCACCACCTCAAAATGAAATACTTAGGTACAAATCTGACAAAATATGTACAAAAAAATATATAAGAAAAGCTATAAACCTCTGATAAATGAAATTAAAGACCTAAATAAATGGAGAGATATTCCATATTCCTGGATAGGAAGACTTAATACTTCAAGAGATCAGTTCTATCCAACTTCATTTATAGATTCAGTGTAATCCCAATCAAAATTCCAGAAGTCATTTTGTAGATAAACTTATTCTATAGTTTGTGGAGAGGCAAGGAATCCAGAAGAGTCAACATAATGCTGAAAAAGTTGGAGGACTGACACATACCTGACTTCAGGACTTCCTGTAGAGACATAGTGGTCAAGTAGTCATAGTAGTCAAGACACTGTGATAATGGTGGAAGACTAGGCAAATAGTTGAGTGGGACAGAACAGAGAGCTCAGATAGAATCCTATAAATGTAAGCAACTGACCTTTGACAAAGGACCAAAGGCAATGCAATTGAGCAAAGATAGTCTTCTCAACTAATGGTCCTGAGACAACTGGACATGCATGTGTAAAAAAAAAGTGAGTTTAGACATAGACGTTATATACCCTTCACAAAAATTAATCCAACATGGATCACAGACGTAAATGTAAAGTACAAAACTATAAAACCCCTAGATAGCAATATAGAGAAAAACCCAGATGACCTTGGGTATTGTGATGGCTTTTTAGATGCAATACCAAAGGCACTATTCATGAAAGAAGTAACTGATAAGCTAAACTTCATTGAAATTAACTTTTCTGCAAAAGACAAATTCAAGAGAATGAGAAGGAAAGCAACAGATTAGGAGAACATATGTGTCTTTCAAAAGATAAATCCTATAAAATACTGTTATCCAAAATACACAAAGAACACTTAAAACTCCACAGTAAGAAAAGAATCCAATTGACTTAAGTCCTGAACAATCTCACTGAAAAGCCACAAAGATGGCAAATAAGCATATGAAAAGACGCTTCCCATCATATGTGATTAGGGAAGTGGAAATTAAGACAATGGGATACCACTACACATCAGTTCAGTCAGTTCAGTTCAGTCGCTCAGTCGTGTCCGACTCTTTGCAACCCCATGAACCGCAGCACTTCAGGCCTCCCTGTCCATCACCACTCCCGGAGTCCACCCAAACCCATGTCCATTGAGTCGGTGATGCCATCCAGCCATCTCATCCTCTGTCGTCCCCTTCTCCTCCTGCCCTCAATCTTTCCCAGCATCAGGGTCTTTTCAGCTTCAACATCAGTCCTTCCAATGAACACCCAGGACTGATCTCCTTTAGGATGGACTGGTTGGTTCTCCTTGCAGTCCAAGGGACTCTCAGAGTCTTCTCCAACACCACAGTTCAAAAGCATCAATTCTTTGGTGCTCAGCTTTCTTTATAGTCCAACTTTTATATCCATACATGACCACTGGAAAAAACCATAGCCTTGACTAGACGGACCTTTGTTGGCAAAGTAATGTCTCTGCTTTTTAATATACTGTCTAGGTTGGTCATAACTTTCCTTCCAAGAAGTAAGTGTCTTTTAATTTCATTGCTGCAATCAACATCTGCAGTGATTTCGGAGCCCAGAAAAACAAAGTCAGCCACTTGAAAGTCAGCGACCTCTTGGACTTTAGGCTGCCAGGATCCTCTATCCATGGAATTCTCCAGGCAAGAATACTGGGGTGGGTTGCCATTTTCTCCCTCAGAGGATCTTCCTGACTCAGTGATGCATCTCTTTTGTCTCCTGCATTCGCAAGTGGATTCTTTACCACTGTGCCACTTGAGAAGTATTATATAGAGTAGGTACACAAATTTGAAATTTTACCTGCAGAATATCTATTTTGGGAGATTATAGTTGGGCATAATATTTTGGTTTTTTCTGGCCTTCAATTCAAACCAATTCATTGGTGAGAAGCAGTGTTGGTTTGAGCTGTGAAACTTCCTAAATACAGATGCACTTTTCCTCACTGGATGCTGAACATTCATTCATGTTTAGAGTCTTTCCAGCTTCTTATATGATTTCCCACCTACTGAAGCATCTACTTGTGGTACACTCAAAATTTCACAGTGCATTAACAAAGCACATTATTTATAAAAGTATTGCACAAATAGCATTCAAGCATACATATTACTTATTCTTTTCATTTTGCCAAAGTGGAAATAACTTTCATCAGCAGTTAATTCCCTTCTTAATTCCTAATAAAACAAATTCATTAAGATGTTCATTCTTTTGTCCTTTCTGGTTTTCTTTCTCATTGTGATCTTAACTTTTCTAGCCTATTTCTTTCTTAACCCAAGGGGAAGGTGAGGAGATGGGAAGGGAGAAATTACAACCAAAAAGCATTTTTGTACACAAATAAAATTTTCTTGCCAGTTTCTTTGGTAGTTACTATCTCAGGTGCCAAGATGTTATATTAGTTTCTGCTATCAGTTTGAGTTATGAAGGTATTTGCCATTTTTATTTTGCTTTGGCCTTTTAAATACATTTTTTAGCATTTCTATTTCGTAACTCACAGATGGCCCATGGATAAGAAACACCAGCATCACCTGGAATCTTGTTAAAAATGTAAAATTTCAGGCCCCACCACAGACCTCCTGGATCAGAGTTTGCCTTTCAACAAAATCAAATATTCATATGAACATAAGGTTTGAAAAGTGCTGCTCTAACCCATTAGTTCTCAAACTTGGCTGCACATTGGAATCATCTGAGGTATTTTCAAAAATATTAATTAAAAAAAATTCTTTTTGCCATTCCCACATGATATTGATTACCATAGCTTTAAAATAAGTCTTAAACTTTGGGGTTCAGTTCTCTGACTTTGTTCTTCTCTTTCAACATTGTTTTGGCCATTCTGGGTGAGGTCTCACCTTCTGAATTCTGATGAAATTGATATGAGTGACGGTATTTTATTAAAAGTTCATCAGATTACTTTTACTGCAAAGTGAAAACTGCTGCTATTGCATGATTTCACTGACAATATTGATAGATTTCCACAAATAAACTTTAAGTCCTCTGCCTATGTTCTCCTCTCAGTAAAACTAGGACATCAGTGGGTAAGTTATTAATAAGCCAATGTTACAAATGGAGATGACAAGATTCAGGACAGGTAACTCACCTAGAAGGAATAATTATGATGTTTACCCTACAATTTGCTCTTCTGATGCTTTTTCTATGCTGCCCCTTTGCCTCTTATATTAGTAATACCTAATGTATGATTTTCAAAAATTAGACTACATGTACTACAGACATGCTATTTCAAACATATCACCAAAACCCTGTTTTATTAGAACAACTTGATTTTGCCATATATGTTTTTCTAGAAAGCAGGGGTTAATAATCAGCTGCCTGTTGCTCTGGCTAAGCCATGAGAAAAACACCATGGGAAAAAAATAAAAGCAAAATATAGCAATCCAGTATAATCTAAGCAAAAGTACATCGGGTTGATTAGTTGGGGTTGTCATGCCCTGCTGAGCTAAGGAAAAACATAGTGTGGACCTTGGAATGCCAGGTCAGTGCAAGTCTAGAATGCTGTTTGTGTACACACCATATGTTTTCTCGTTTTCCAAGATGTTTTTTGCATATGTTTTCCAAAAGCATATGCAGGTTTATGGCCTCCAGCTGGGTGATACTCTTTGTACAAGAAAATGACAAAGATAGTCCAAAGTAATCAATAAAATGGGAGACGTGACCGTGGACACAGGAGGCTGATTTTATCATAGCACAACAGATGCTTTCTGTGTGCCAAGACACTAAATAAAAGTGATGCGGCTCTGAGGAACAGGGCTCTTGAATCTAGAGGCCCTGAAGCCCTCGGTCCCATCTTTAAAACTTTAATTCTGTCTCTAGTTTCCTTTTTCCAAACTGTGCGTCGACCACTTTCGATGCCTCCCTGCTGCGCTGGCTGCAGCACTAAAAGTCTGTTAAGTTGGAATAAAAGGAATATCAACGTGATCTCATCATTACTTAACAATTTACTTGGTATCTTTACAACTAGAGATCAAAGCTGTTGAAGCCCACTGACTAAAAGCCACCAGGAACACCCAGAAAAATTGCTTGGTTTATTTACCTCACTGAAGCAAAGGAAAATGCCTTCCAGAGAAATCATGGGAATATCTCTGTAACGGAGAAGGAGGCTAGGAAGGGCTTCTCGTAGGACTTAGGCTTGTGTTAGATGATTCTCTGGAGAGATTAAGAAAGCCGAGGCTGGTTGTCTACTGGAAGCTCTCAAGCAGCAGTGACTGTGAATCTTAATGCATTTTATCTATGAGGTGGGAGGGTTATCGGGACTAGAGCTACCACTTGCAGCATCAGAATCACACAGGTCAGTCAGGAGGCTGTGTTTGATCATTTGTGATTGCCTCTGTTGTTTTCCAAATATGAGTCTAATGTGGTCTTGTTTGAGTCTTACTTATACTCCGAAATCTCATAGGCTATTTACAAGATGGTAATTTATTTTTACTTTATCAAAGTATGCCTTTAAGTTCCAATAGCTCTTTAGAAAATTTTAAGAGGAAAAAGAAAAGGAAGGAATATAAATTCCTGGGTCCTTATTACTATTGGGCTCTAAAAATGAACGCAGTTGGAAGTTTTAGACTCAAAAATATTATTACTGCATACCAGAAAACAATCATAATTTATAATGCAATGGCTTTTTAAATGGGGTGGATTTTGGTAGCTTAAAGGGGTTTTACTGTTCTGCTGATTAAATGATAGGTGAAATATTCATGGTAAAATGTTAATGGCAACATTAACATGGTAAAAGAGTAGAAATAAGAGTATATTACCACCAAATAGTGGAAGAAGGGACATATATTTGGAAAATGATCTTAGTCAATCAAAAAGAAGATTATTAGCATAAAAATTACAGAAAAAAGAAGGTGAAAAAAAGAACGCAAAGTAAATGCTAGGAAACAGTGCAAATATGTTAGTAATAATGAGACAAGGAGAAAAGAAAAAATATACCCATTTGAATACAGAGATCCAAAGAACAGCAAGGAGAGATAAGAAAGCCTTCCTCAGTGATCAATGCAAAGAAATACAGGAAAACAATAGAATGGGAAAGACTAGAGATCTCTTCAAGAAAATTAGAGATACCAAGGAAACATTTCATGCAAAGATGGGCACAATAAAGGACAGAAATGGTATGGACCTAACAGAAGCAGAAGGTATGAAGAAGAGGTGGCAAGAATACACATAAGAACTATACAAAAAAGATCTTCATGACCCAGATAATCACGATGGTGTGATCACTCACCTAGAGCTGGATATCCTGGAATACAAAGTCAAGTGGGCCTTAGGAAGTATCACTACGAACAAAGCTAGTGGAGGTGATGGAATTCCAGTTGAGCTATTTCAAATGCTAAAAGATGATTCTGTGAAAGTGCTGCACTCAACATGCCAGCAAATTTGGAAAACTCAGCAGTGGCCACAGGACTGGAAAAGGGCAGTTTTCATTCCAACCCCTAAGAAAGGCAATGCCAAAGAATGTTCAAACTACCACCCAATTTCACTCACCTCACACGCTAGTAAAGTAATACTTAAAATTCTCCAAGCCAGGCTTCAACAGTATGTGAACCATGAACTTCCAGATGTTCAAGCTGGATTTAAAAAAGGCAGAGGAACCAGAGATCAAATTGCCAACATCCGTTGGATCATCCAAAAAGCAAGAGAGTTCCAGAAAAACATCTATTTCTGCTTTATTGACAATGCCAAAGCCTTGACTGTGTGGATCACAACAAACTGTGGAAAATTCTGAAAGAGATGGGAATACCAGGCCATCTGACCTGGGTCCTGAGAAATATGTATGCAGGGCAAGAACATGGAACAACAGATTGGTTCCAAATCAGGAAAGGAGGATGTCAAGACAGTATATTGTCACCCTGCTAATTTAACTTATATGCAGAGTACATCATGAGAAATGTTGGAGTGGATGAATCACAAGCTGGAATCACGATTGCTGGGAGAAATATCAATAACCACAGATATGCAGATGACACCACCCTTATGGCAGAAAGCGAAGAAGAACTAAAGAGCCTCTTGATGAAAGTGAAAGAGGAGAATGAAAAAGTTGGCTTAAAACTCAACATTCAGAAAACTAACATCATGGTATCCGGTCCCATCACTTCATGGCAAATAGATGGGGAAACAGTGGAAACAGCGACAGACTTTATTTTTTGTGCTCCCAAATCACTGCAGATGGTGATTGCAGCCATGAAATTAAAAGACACTTGCTCCTTGGAAGAAAAGTTATGACCAACCTTGACAGCATTGAAAAAGCAGAGACATTACTTTGCTGACAAAATTTCATCTAGTCAAAGCTATGGTTTTTCCAGTAGTCATGAATGGATGTGAGAGCTGGACTATAACGAAAGCTGAGCACTGAAGAATTGATGCTTTTGAGGTGTGGTGTTGGAGAAGACTCTTGAGAGTCCCTTGGACTACAAGGAGATCCAACCAGTCCATCCTAAAGGAAATCAGTCCTGAATATTCATTGGAAGGACTGATGCTGATCCTGAAACTCCAATATTTTGGCCACCTGATGTGAAGAACTGATTCATTGGAAAAGACCCTGAAGCTGGGAAAGACTGAAGGTAGGAGGAGAAGGGGATGACAGAGGATGAGATGGTTGGATGGCATCACTGACTTGGTGGACATGAGTTTGAGTAAACTCCGGGAGTTGGTGATGGATAGGGAAGCCTGGTGTGCTGCAGTCCATAGGGTTGCAAAGAGTCAGACATGACTGAGTGACTGAACTGGAACTGGATGTGACAAGAAAGAAGCAGGACACAACCTTTAAAAGAATGACACAGCCCGAGGACACAGCATAAAATGATCAGAACCAAATAAATTCAAGATGATGGGATAAGTCAACTTCCACTAGGCCTTGAGCCTCAGTATCCACTCATTGTAATACATTAGCAAGCTAAATGACACACGTACAGGTACTATGACAATTTCAAGGCCAATCATAAAGTTCAAAGAGTGGGCAGCAGCCTGACTCCTGGAAATCCCACCCTTTCTCCAAAAGAGCTGGAATACTCCTCCCACTCATTCAGTTCAGTTCAGTTCAGTCGCTCAGTAGTTTCCGACTCTTTGCGACCCCATGAATTGCAGCACGCCATGCCTCTCTGTCCATCACCAACTCCCGGAGTTTACCCAAACCATGTCCATCGAGTCAGTGATGCCATCCAACCATCTCATACTCTGTCGTCCCCTTCTCCTCCTGCCCGCAATCCTTCCCAGCATTAGGGTCTTTTCCAATGAGTCAACCCTTCGCATGAGGTGGCCAAAGTATTGGAGTTTCAGCTTCAACATCAGTCCTTCCAATGAACACCCAGGATTGATCTCCTTTAGGATGGATTGATTGGATCTCCTCGCAGTCCAAGGGACTCTCAAGAGTCTTCTCCAACACCACACCTCAAAAGCATCAATTGTGCGGCGCTCAGCTTTCTTCACTGTCCAACTCTCACATCCATACTTGACCACTGGAAAAACCATAGCCTTGACTAGATGGACTTTTGTTGGCAAATAATGTCTCTGCTTTTCAATATGCTATCTAGGTTGGCCATAACCTTCCTTCCAAGGAGTAAGCATCTTTTAATTTCATGGCTGCAGTCACCATCAGCAGTGATTTTGGAGCCCCTCAAAAATAAAGTCTGACACTGTTTCCCCATCTATTTGCCATGAAGTGATGGGACCAGATGCCATGATCTTAGTTTTCTTAACATTGAGCTTTAAGCCAACTTTCCACCCCCATAAAAACTGACAACCCCATACCCTGATATCTCTCTTGTCTTCCAAGATGGCCCAAACTCTGTCTATGGAGTGTTTCCTTCCTGAATATACCTTCTTTCACTGTACTATGGCTCCCTCCTCAATTAATTCCTGTGTGAAGCCAAGAACCCACACTAGGCAGCCATTCCAGTGTCTCAGACATGACCTGGGATGTGACTATCCTCTTGCTTTACTCTCTTTTCTGCAACAATAACAATTACAATGAACTATGCCTGTTAACTGGGAGACAGAGACTACCAGATTAAATTTTTAAAAATTCAACTCTATGATATTTAAAAGACACATTTAAAATATTAATGAGAAGACTGAAAGAAAAATGATGGAAACAGGCCCATCAGGCAAATACCAAGCAATATGTATCTGGGTAATTAGGCAAACTGTACTTAAGGAAAAAGAGCATGAAAGTAAATCCTTATTAAATGATGATAGGTTTAATTACAAGGAAGACATAGTAATTCTAAAATTATAGGTATCTAATAAAATGTTATAGCAGGAGGAGAAGGGGGCGAAAGAGGATGAGTTGGTTGGATGATATCACCAATTCAATGGAGATAAGTTTGAGCAAATTCCAGCGGACAGTGAAGGGCAGGGAAGCCTGGTGTGCTGCAGTCCATGGGGGTCGCAAAGAGTTGGACACGACTTAGCAACTGAACGACAACAAAGACATACATATAGATATAACCTATGATGGAACTACATGGGCACGCTGAAAGATCCATCATCATGGTGGAAATTTTCAATATATCTTTCTCAATTTTAAGACAAGCAGATGGAAAATCAGTACGATATAGAAATTTAAATATACAAATAACAAGCGTGATATAATAACGTACACAGAACTCTGCCTTAAACAACTATAGAACACATTTTTTTGAAGCACCTATGGAACATCCACAAAACAAACCTAGTACTAGGTCATAGAGCAAACATTGATAAATTTTAGGATATGAACATTATTAGAACACATTATATGATCACAATGCATTTAGAAATAACTTTTGTAAAGGGATAGACTCAAAGAAATAATTAACAGTAAAGGAAACTTAAAAACCTTTAAATTTTTTATCTTGAGACTAGAAAAAAATCATAATGGAAATTAAAAATACAACTGAATAATAATTAAAATACTGAGAATACTGTAGAATAGTCATATAATGGTATACTAGAGTCATGAAAATTGACAAATTACTGCTTTATGCAACAAAACGGATGAATCTCAAAGACACAATATTTAGCAAAGATTAGCAAAGAAGCCAAACACAAGCTTACACATCAAAAGTTTCATTTTCATAATAAAGAGGCAAAACTAATTGATGGTAATAGATGTCATAATTGTTCTCTCTTTCAGGAAGGGATACTGACTGGGGAGGTGCATGAGAGTGTGTTCTGAGGTCCTGGTGATGTTCTGTACATCAACAGGGGTAATAATCCTGTCACCACTGACTATTACTAGTGCTGCCTTTATTCTATAAACATTCAGCATGCTGCAAACTTATGGTTTGTGTACTTCTCTATGTATATTTCACTTAAAATTTTCCTTCAACAAAAGCAAGCAAAACAATATAAAATATTGCAGGTGAATACATATGTGTTAAAAATTTTTTCTTAGTAAGCCAGATAATGGCTCACCCAAAATTTAGACTAGAAATTACCTCTGAGGAGCAGTGGGAGGCTGGCAAGTGATCTGGGAGGACTGTAGGACATCTTCAGAATCAGTGATGTTCTAAGCCAGGCCAGGGGTTGGAAGACTTTTTCTGTCAAAAGACAAATAGTAGGTGTTTTCAATTTTGCAGGCCAGAAAGTCACTGTTGCAACTACTCATCTGTGCCATTGTTGCCTGAAAGGAGCCACGGACAACATATAAATGGATGGACTTGATTGTATCTCAATACAACTTTACTTACAAACCAGTGCTGGAGTGGATTTGGCCCACAGGTCATAGGTTTCTGATCCCTGTTCTAATTCATTACAAAAGGTCTAACAGTCTCATTCACAGTTATTCTCTGCATTTCTATACTTCCTCACATGGTTCTGTCAGAAAACAGTCATCCACCAAACTCATATGGGGTGATGTGGGGTGGTATGAGGGAATCTAATGTGACAATGCCTTTAAGTTGGACTTGCTATTTTATATTAACTGAACACTGATAAAGTGCAAATACTTCAGTATCATTACTTGACTAGCAGACCCTGAATGAACCATATAATCGCTGTTTCTTTACCTATAAGTGAAGATAGAAATAATGTTTGTTCTTCACAGTTATTTGTAAAACCTAACTGCAATAGTGCAAATACAGTGTATAGCATTCTGTCCAGTTCATAGTGAGCATTCAATGCTGCTGCTACAACCACTCTGACTGTGGCTATTGCTACTGCTTTGACTACTGCTACTGTACTGCTATTATTAATACTGACCTCTAGGGGCCCAGGGTCTTTGGTAGAAAGTGAGAGAGATAAACAAGGTAAACTTAAAAGCTACTTCAGCTCAGTGTCACAGAAGAAGGAGGCAGCAGAGGATGAGATGGTTGGATGGCATCATTGATTCAATGGACATGAGTTTGAGCAAACTCTGGGAGGTAGTGAAGGACAGAGAAGCCTGTTGTGCTGCAATCCATGGGGTCACAAAAAGGCAGACACAATTTAGTGACTGAACAACAGCAACAGCATAGACAGATAGGAAATGAGTTAGGAAGGATAAGTGTTTGCCCAGTTGAGGTGACTTGATTTAATGAGGAAAGAAGAACAATAACACTAAGTCTCTGTTTGCTCTTGACCTTTCGCTTCCTTAAGTAGCGTAATGAATGAATGAATGAATGAATGTGAAGTTGCTCAGTCATGTCTGACTCTTTGCAACCCCATGGACTATAGCCTACCAGGCTCCTCCGTCCACGGGATTTTCCAGGCAAGAGTACTGGAGTGGGTTGCCATTTCCTTCTCCAGGGGATCTTCCCAACCCAGGGATTGAACCCAGGTCTCCCACATTGTAGGCAGACGCTTTACCATCTGAGCCACCAGGGAAGTAGTGTAAACATACCCAGAACACCACTCATTTATGCTGCATATGAAGCAAGTGGCTCCTGAACAATGTGCATTGGTAGCCTCAACTTTAGAATGATTACAAATCCCAAATGAATTAAGACTTCACTACAGAAAAGATACTGAAAAGAGGTCAGAAAGAGGGGGAAAAAAGCATAGAGATAAAAGAGGTCAAGCAGCCAAGAATTCAGTGTAGCTGAAAAGTACAGTTGTTGAGTGTTTTGGCTCCTGGTAGACCTGGATTCCATCCTGATTCTGCTCCTTTCCAACTAGGTCACCAAGGCAGTTACTTAAAGCTAGAGCTTAGTTGCTCACTCTGTAAAAAGGAGGTGATGATGAAAGGAATCACTTAATGTTAAATACATGTCAATCACATGGCTTCAGGCCAGCATGTAGTAAATGTTCAACAAAGGGCCTTGGTATCATTTAATACCTAATTCTGAGTGTTCCTTTTAAACATGGAAGACAGAGGACAAACTTTAAAACCTGCAACACTCCGAAAGAATCCCCCTTTCCCCCATGGACTCAAGAATAAAAAAGTGTGACCGTGCATTTGCCAGAGATCAGTCAGTGGATTTTGTGTATATTATCTCACTTAATCCTCACAAAATTCTACTGAGGTGGACATTACTATCCCTCCTTAAAGAAAAATAAGCCCATATTGAGAGAAGATGGATAACTTATTCCAGGTCACAAAGTCATGAGCTTAATCAAGGTTTCTCTGACTCTAAATGCAGGACTTTTTTCCGCTCATCACCTTGTCTTTTTTTCCAACGGATCCCTTTGTTTGGCTGCAGCGTGTCAGTGGTTCAAATTATCGGTATGTTATTGCATTTGTGATTTGGTTATTGGCCTCTGACTTACTAGGCTTTCTGTGCCAGGGGTCTGAGATTACTACATTCTTCTCTTGGCCTAGAAGTTAGTTTTTGAAAAGAAATCTACCCATTTCCAGTTCCCTCATATGTGCAGTCAGCTCCTGGAGGAGAGAATTATCCCTGTGTCCGTTCACAATAGACTCCTCCCAAGGGCTACAGAAAGGTTCTGCCCTGTGTCTGGCAAATTCCAGCCCCATTCTCCCAAGGGCCATGACAACTACCCTTTTATATAAACCCAGCATGGAAACATTTTTCCTTTGATACTTCCCAAGAGAAGTAATTACCCACTCCTAATTGAAGAGCAATTCAAATGACTTTACATTGAAGAGGAATAAAAGACTGAGAAACAGTGGTGTTTTGTCAATTGTGGGACCTTGAGGTCCTGGTACAAGAGCCCTAGTTTGGAAAGAGCAGACACAACAGGCCACCACTTACTTCCAGTAAGTAAACGGGGCCTTGGCATGTCCCTTACTTGAGCTTAGCTGATTCAAGGGAAAATTGCACTGCTGTACACACACAGAATCAACAGGCTGTGATATTTGGTCCCCGGCATTCAAGAGCTGTTTCATGACTGTGGGTTGACACCATGTCGCTACACTATTTTGCTCACCGCTTTTTTCTGCTTCTGACTTGTATACATTTGTGTGACTTAAGTCCATAACTCCTAACTATGAAAGTTAGGAAAAGCTAATCGATCTCCAAAGATATAAAACCCATGAATTCCTGAATGATGTTTATGGTCAACAACCTAATTAATATTCTTTTCTCTACAAACATGATAAAGTCATATAGTCTACATTTGAGTGAAAAATAATTAAGAAATTAAAATAGAGATGTGTAAACAGAAAGATACATGCTAACTGAATGAGTAGTCTGTGGCAGTTGCTGCTCTCGGCATTTTTAATACACTGTCTCATTTAGTTCTTCACACAATCCTTAAATCAGTGTTATTATTCCTACAGACAGTTGTAGGACACTGTGTTTTACAGACACAGTCCAGAAGAACATGGACTCACAGATAGTGGGTGACTTATTCAATGTTTTGAAGTCTCAGAGAAAAGATTCAAAAGCACATGCATTTCCACAGTCCCATGCTTCCTCGCCCCTCTGTAAAGTTTACATTTTAATCCTTATACAAGCCTTTGAGGAGAGTATATATGATACCACCTGCATATTACAGATGAGGACACCAAGGCTCAGAGCTAAGTCAGCTGCCTAAGATGGCAGAGATCGTACATACAAAAACCAAAATTCTCATTCAAGAATGTCTGACCTCAACAAATTTTAAATATTAGCAGTGGTACCTGGTTTTGAGCATTTCAGTATTTTCAATAAAGTACTATGTCCAACTGAACCAACTGACCTCTGCCTTTCAACTTGCAAATTCAAAGACTGAGACTGAATGGAGCTAGAGTCAGCATGAGATAGAGGAAAGAAGAGTCTCAAAGGAAAGCTCTATTTGGCCATTCATCAAGTCTCCATCAGTGTCTAGATCGCATCTTCACAGCTTGGATTGGGACCACTGCCCCTTAACTAAGCAGTGGGATTAGATAACTGACAAGGAAAAACATAGCAGAAAGCATTTTTCTTGCTGTTTCATTATTGCCTTTCAGAATGCACAGCTATGACTGGGATGTGGAGAACAAGAAGGGATTAAGAGACCTAATGGTAAATTCTTAGGCTGAAGTGAGATCTGAACCAGGCAAATCCTATTCTGCTATACCACCCACATGCATGTATGTACATGTACCCACATGCACAGATTTAAGAGTTGAACCATAAAGAAGGTTGAGCACCAAAGAAGTGATACTTTTGAATCATGGTGCTGAAGAAGACTCTTGAGAGTTCCTTGGACTGCAAGGAGCTCAAACCAGTCAATCCTAAAGGAAATCAATCCTGAGTATTCATTGGAAGGACTGACACTGAAGCTCCAATACTTTTGCCACCTTATGCGTAGAGTCAGCTCATTGGAAAAGACTCTGATGCTGGGAAAGATTGAAGGCAAAAGGAGAAGGGGGTGACAGAGGATGAGACTGTTAGATAGCATCACTGACTCAGTGGTGAATTTGAGCATGCTCCAGGAGATAGTGGAAGGACAGGGGAGCCTGGAGTGCTGCAATTCATGAAGTCACAGAGTTGGACATGACTTAGTGAGTGAACAACAACAAGCTGCCTGCTGGATAACTGGGGGCATGTTATTTAAACTCCTGGGGTGCTGTAAAGATGAAGTAAGTTTGTACAAGTGATGTATTTGGCATTGTTCCTGGTACATAATAATAACACTGTAATTGTTCATTAGTTTATCATGATAGCCTCAGCCAGGGCAAAGGGATGGGAGTGGTTTCCCACCTCTCTTGGTTGGTTAAGTTCCATTCATTTCAGTCCAGACTAAGGTCTGTCTCAATTCATTCCAGGTTATGTCCCTTTCTCTTCACTTCTCTCTGAAATACAGAGGAGTGGGTGGGCGAGGGACATAGGAAGGCACACCGGATCCTCTTGAGATGCTGCCTGAAGCTCCTCTGCACAGCCTGCTCTGCAGACCAGGTGTTCCAAGCACCTCATCTTTGCAGGTATTTAGCAAATCAAAGCCAACAGCAGGAGGCTGTCAGCCTGACATATGATAAACACTCTCTGCAATTTAGCACGTAGCACAGAGAGAGTGTGTTAGCAGGATGAGTTAATTGCCAAGCTCTCAACCGAGCTGATGTTTCTTGAACATTCTGAAAGGCAGCTGAGAACTGCCTAAGAGTCTGGGGTAGTGGGAGGTTTTCAAGCCAGAAGAGAAAATTGGGTGGGGACAGTCAGTGAGAAGATTGGCAGGCAGTAACACAAACTGTATTAGCTAACTCTTGAAAATATAATTACCTACAAACAAGAAGAAAATGACTCAGATGGAGGTTTAGAAATAATGTAATAAAAGCCTTCCATTTTTCAGGTAGAATTGAGGCTTTGGATGAGGCATGGAAAGATTTAGGGGAAAGAAATAAAGACTATAGCCAGTGACAAAGTCAGCACTGCAATGTCCATCTTTTCAGTCTGAATTCATATTTCTGCAATCATGTTTTTATTATTAAATTTTCTTCTCGAGTTCATAAAGGGCAACATAGCACAGGCTCTGGTATATCTTGGTTTGACCAATTACTAGTTCTGTCTGCTTAGGCAAAGTATTATTATTTTTTTCTGGGCCTTAGTTTCCTTAACCCTAAAAGGGTTGATATTAGTATCTGTTCCAAAGGATTATTACGACAAATGTGTATGCGTGTGCATGCACTCAGTCATGTCTGACTCTTTGTGACCCCATGGACTGTAGCCTACCAGGCTCTTCTACCCATGGAATTTTGCAGGCAAGAATACTAGAGTGGGTTGCCATTTCCTCCTCCAGGGGATCTTCCTGACCCAAGGATCCAACTCACGTCTCTCGAGTCTCCCATGTTGGCCAGTAGATTCTTTCAGTTCAGTTCAGTGGCTCAATAGTTTCCGACTCTCTTCGACCCCGTTAATTGCAGCATGTCAAGCTTTCCTGTCCATCACCAACCCCCAAAGCTTGCTCAAACTCATGTCCATCAAGTCGGTGATACCATCCAACTGTCTCATCCTCTGGCAGATTCTTTACCGCTGGACAAATGAAATGATGTTAAACGTTTGGAAGGTTGTGAAGGTGTCAATAAAATGCAGTTGATATTATTATTGGTTCAAGATTACTGGCTTTGGTTTACTTGGTGAAGAGTTTGGCTTGGACTTTTGTAGTGATTGAGGACATGGCAGAAACATCTTTCTGAGTCCCCTCTTGTATTTCTTAAACACATACTGAGGGAGGAAATCTACTCACTACAAAATAGAGCCTTGGACCAGTATAGGTGACCACCAGTTTATAATGGTTTTACTTGAAATTTTATGACTTTAGGACTTTCCTGGTGGCTCAGATGGTAAAGCGTCTGCCTACAATGAGGGAGACCCAGGTTCGATCAATGGACATGAGTTTGGGTAAACTTCAGGAGTTGGTGATGGACAGGGAGGCCTGGTGTGCTGAGGTCCATGGAGTTGCAAAGAGTTGGACACGACTGAGCAACTGAACTGAACTGACTGAAGGTTTATTCTTATTATAATTTCATTCTTATATAATGAAAGTTTATACCATTTGATCACAACTGCCCATCCCCTGCTCCTAACCCAAGCCACTAGTAACCACTATTCTATTCTGTTATGTAAGTTTGATGTTTGTAGATTCCACATATAAAAGAGATCATGCAGTAACTGTTTTTAGCTTATTTGATGAAGCATAATGTCCTCCAGTTCAACCAAGTTGTTGAAAATGGTAAGATTTCTTCTTCTTTAATGTGAAGTAATAGTTCTGGGTGTATATGCGTGTGTCTCACATATCCTTTTCCATTCATCTATTGATGGACACTTGAGTTGTTTCCACATTCTGCCTCTTGTGCATAATGAAGCAATGCACATGAGACTGACAGATACTAGCCTTTTTTTTTTTTTTTGGCTATACACCTAGATGTAGGATTGTTGGATCACGTAATATTTTGAATTTCTTAAAAATTTTTTGAGGAACCTCTATTCTATTTTCCATACTGGCTGCACCAATTTTCATTCTCAATAACAGTGCACAGGATTCTTTTTTCTTCGCATCTTCACCAGCATTTTCTATCTGTTATCTTTTTGAGGATACCCATTCTGACAGGTATAAGGTGATACCTCTTCATGGTTTTCATTTGCATTTCTTTCATTATTAGTGAAGTTGAGTATTTTTTTATATACCGGTTAGCCATTTGTATATCTTTTTTGAAAAAAAGAAAAAAGGTCTATTCATTTCCTCTGCCCATTTTTAAATTAATTATTATTTTAGGTTCTTGAGTTGTATGAGTACTTAAAAGCCATAAACATGGATTAACTTCATACTCCATAAAGGTAAAAAGAAGCTTTATACATCAAAAAAATCTTTCAGCAGCACTGTTTACAATAGCCAGCACATGGAAGCAACCTAAATGTCCATCAATAGATGAATGGATAAAGAAAGTGTCGTGTGTGTGTGTGTGTGTGTGTGTGTGTGTGTGTGTGTGTATACAATGGACTATTACTCAGTCACAAAATATAACAAAATAATACCATTTGCAGTAACATAGATGGACATAGAGATTGTCATACTGAGTGAAGTAAGTCACACAGAGAATATCAAATATGATATCACTTATATATGGAATATAGAAAAAATCGTACAAATAAACTTATTTACAAATCACAGATGTAGAAAACAAACTTATGATTACCAAGGGGGAAAGGGTAGAAGAGGGATAAATTGGAAAACTGGGATTGACATATACACACTTATATATAAAACAGGAAAAGGAGTACATCAAGGCTGTATGTTGTCACCCTGCTTATTTAACTTATACGCACAGTACATCATGAGAAACGCTGGGCTGGAAGAAGCACAAGCTGGAATCAAGATTGCCGGGAGAAATATCAGTAACCTCAGATATGCAGATGACACCACCCTTATGGCAGAAAGTGAAGAAGAACTAAAGAGCGTCTTGATGAAAGTGAAAGAGGAGAGTGAAAAAGTTGGCTTAAAGCTCAACATTTAGAAAACTAAGATCATAGCATCCAGTCCCATCACTTCATGGGAAATAGATGGGGAAACAGTGGAAACAGTGTCAGACTTTATATTTTTGGGCTCCAAAATCACTGCAGATGGTGATTGCAGCCATGAAATTAAAAGATGCTTACTCCTTGGAAGGAAAGTTATGAACAACCTAGACAGCATATTAAAAAGCAGAGACATTACTTTGCCGACAAAGGTCCATCTAGTCAAGGCTATATTTTTTCCAGTAGTCATGTATGGATGTGAGAGTTGGACTGTGAAGAAAGCTGAGTGCAGAAGAATTGATGCTTTTGAACTGTGGTGTTGGAGAAGACTCTTGAGAGTCCCTTGGACTGCAAGGAGATCCAACCAGTCCATCCTGGGGGAGATCAGTCCTGGGTGTTCATTGGAAGGACTGATGTTGAAGCTGAAACTCCAATACTTTGGCCACCTGATGCGGAGACCTGACTCATTCGACAAGTCCCTTATGCTGAGAAAGATTGAGGGCAGGAGGAGAAGGGGACGACAAGAGGATGAGATGGCTGGATGGCATCACTGACTCAATGGACACAGGTTTGGGTGAACTCTGGCAGTTGGTGATGGACAGGGAGGCCTGGCATGCTGCAGTTCATGGGGTCGCAAAGAGTCAGACACGACTGAGTGAACTGAACTGAGCTGATATAAAATAGATAATCAACAAGGACTTACTGTTGTAGAACAGGGAAGACTCAATACTCTATAGTAACCTATATAGGAAAAGAATCTGAAAATCAAATAGATACGTGTATGTGTATGAAGTTAGGCTTCCGTGGCGGCTCAGATGATAAAGAATCTGCCTCCAATTCAGGAGACCTGGGTTGAGCCCTGGGTCAGGAAGATCCTCTGGAGAAGCGAATGGCTACCCACTACAGTATTCTGGCCTGGAGAATTCCAGGGACAGGGAGCCTGGCAGGCTACAATCCATGGGGTACAGAGCAACTAACACTTCTAATTATTTTGCTGTACAGCAAAAACTAACATAACATTGTAAATAGACTATTTACAGAAATTAATTTATTTTTAAATTTTTTTATTTTACAATATTGTATTTGTTTTGCCATATGTTGACATGAATCCACCATAGAAATTAATTAAAAAAAAGAGGAAGATAAAGAAAATCTTTCAAAAATAAATGCAAAATTCATAGATATTAAAAAAAAAAAGTCTAAGAGAATTTGTCACCAGCCCATGACACTACAAGAAATACTGAAAGAAATTCTTCAGGATTAAGAAAAATTATCCTAGAGGAAGTACAAAACTGTATAAAAGAATTAAGAAAATTAGAAAAAATTAAATCGATATGAATGTCAACTGCTTCAGCAACAACGATTGTGTTGTTGAGTTTATATACAACAAATAGAAGTAAAATGTATAAAAACAATAGTTCAGAATGTAGAAAGGGATATAAAAGTTAAACTGTTATAAAGTTCTTGCAGTCTTTGAGAAGTACTAATAATATAAGGTGGCATATTTAAGTTCAGGATGTATATTCTAAGGTCTAGGGTAACCACTAAAATATTAAGGTAAACCAGCAATAACCAAAAACCCTACGGAAGAGATAAAATAATATAAGACATTAAAATAATATGAAATAATAAAAAACAATAAAAAGTAGGCTAGAAGGAATAAGAAACAAGAACAAACAGAACAGAAAGAAAATGAATGCCAAGATGGACTTAAACCTAATTATGGCAATAATTATATTATGTGTAAATGAACTTAGTATTCTAACTAAAAGACAAAGATTGTCAGACTTGCTAAAAGAAACTATGTATGGCTATATTATCATCAGAAAAATAAAGCTTTAATACTAAAAGTATTATTAAACATAGAAAAGGATATTTCATAGTAATATGAAAGTTAATTAAACAGGGAGACATAAATTTTCAAACTTCCTATGCACTTAATGTGTTGTGCTTAGTCACTCAGTCATGTCCAACTCTTTGTCGCTCCATGGACTGTATAGCCTGCCAGGCTCCTCTGTCCATTGGGATACTCCATGCAAGAATACTGGAGTGGGTTGCCATGCCAACCTGCAGGGGATCTTCCCAACCCAGGGATCAAACCTGGTCTCCCATCTCAACCACCAGGGAGGCATACACTTAATAACATAACTTTAAAATATGTAAAGTAAAAGCAGACGGAAGTAAGAAGAGAAATAGGTGAATACTGAAATCTCAGTTGGAAATTTAAACATACTTCTACTAGTAAATGATAAAAAAAAAAGATTAAAAATTAAGATATAGAATTCAGTTCAGTTGCTCAGTCATGTCTGACTCTTTGTGACCCCATGGACTGCAGCACACCAGACTTTCCTGTCCATCACCAACTCCTGAAGCTTTCTCAAACCCACGTCCATTGAGTCAGTGATGCCATCCAACCATCTCATCCTCTGTCGTCCCCTTCGCCTCCCGCCTTCAATCTTTCCCAGCATCAGGGTCTTTTCAGTGAGTCAGTTCTTCACCTCAGGTGGCCAAAGTACTGGAGTTTTAGCTTCAGATATAGAATTAATGCTTGTAAGACACAGCCAACAAGTACAGAATACAAATTCCTTTTAAAAGGATTAGAATATTTACCAAAATAGACCCCTGTCTGGGACAAAAGCAATACATTGCAAAAGGCTGATATTATACAATGTATGTTCTCTCACCACAATAGAGTGAAACTAGAAATCAACAACAGAAATATTACTAGGCTACTCCCAAATGTTCAGAAAAATAAGCAGCATACTTAATAGGTCACTGGTCAAAGAACAAGTCAAAATATAAATTAGAAAATACTTTGAAGATAAACAGAAAACTGACATAAACTTATTTAAAATTACTTTATAAGCAGGGTCCTTATACTTAAAGATTTTTCAGAAGTACAGGTACAGTTGAAAAATTCTGTGGTCAGATGGTGTATTCATTCGCTAGGGCTGCCGTAAAAAAGTACCACAGATGGGGTGACCTATGAAACAACAGAAATTTATTTGCTCATAATTCTGGAAGCTGGAAGTCCAAGATCAAGGGCCTGGAAGGCTTGATTATGTCTGAGGGCCTCTCTCCTTAGCTTGCAGATAGCCCTTTCTGATTGAGTCCTCATATGGCCTTTCCTTTGTGCAAATGCATCCGTGTGCCTCTTCCTTTTCTTATAAGGACATCAGTCATGTTGGATTAGGGACTAACCATATGACCTCATTTCACCTTCATTACCTCTTTAGAGGCTCTCTCTCTATATACAGTCACATTCTGAGGTACTTAAGGGTGTGGGGGGGTGTAATTCAGACTTTAACAGATGGAAAAGTGTTGGCTTATGCCCTCCTCATCATTAAGGTTGGGGCAAAGAGAAAAGTCAATGCTGAAGAAAAAGTTGGAAAAACCAAGGTTTGGGGAAACAAAAAAAATCCTATAACATAAGCAACTGTCTATAGTTAAAAAGTCACCAAGGCTTCTGGCTCAGCTGGTAAAGAATCCACATGCAATGTGGGAGACCTGGGTTCGATCCCTGGGTTGGGAAGATCCCCTGGAGAAGGGAACAGCTACCCACTCCTGTATTCTGTTCTGGAGAATTCCATGGAGTGTATAGTCTGTGGGATCACAAAGAGTTGGACACGATTGAGCAACTTTCACTTAAAAGGTCACCAAAAGTAGCAATAGTAATATTACTAACCACTAACATTTGTTCTATGCTTATTATTTAGATTTTCTTGATAATTAAATAAGATAGTCATACAAGGTAAGCAAAATTCAGACCTTAAAGCAAGTATTCGAAAAATGTTACAAACTGTTCTGCTATTTGAGCCATGTTTTTGCTTCTTGAAGGAGAAAGCAGGCAGTGGCTCAGGAGCTAAATTTTGTTTAAAATTGTTAAAAACATATGGTGCTATTTTATCATTTGTTTCAAGAACTATAATGGCAAATGGAGATTAGAAGGAGTCTGCTGAACATCTAAGAAAAAGTATTGGTTGTTATGGTGAATCAAGCCTTGGAAGAAGCAGAAAATGTTTCATTTTATTTTGACGGTTATCCCAGTGTCTATGAAAGTCTTCCGTCATTTGGAAAAGAATACAAGTAAGCTATGAAAAATTGATTTCTCACCAACAGGACATTTGGCAAATATGGTGTAAATATGTGTAAGCAAGAAGAGAAAAAAAAATGGTTTTCAGATCTGTTCAGTTGAGAGTAAAAGGAGACAGGATGAAATTGTATCAGTGCCACGAATGAGCTTCTTGACAGACCCTCAATGGTCTCTATTACCTTTCCATTCCAAGGGGACACCTGTAATACAAACAGTCACAAGAACTGCCCTTTGTTGAACACCTACAACATGTCATGTGCTTCCCAGGTGGTGCTAGTGGTAAAGAACTCGCCTGCTGATGCAAAAGTGGTGAGAGATGTGAGTTCAATCCCTGGGTTGGGAAGATCCCATGGAGCATCATGGAAATCCACTCCCTGGAGAATCCCATGGACAGAGGATCCCTGGTGGGCTACAGTCCACAGGGTTGCAAAGAGTCAGACATGACTGAATCGACTTAGTACTCACCACTATGTATCATACACCATAAATCTTTTTTCTTTCTCCGCCAAACCCACTAAAATAGGAAAGTGAGTCTCAGAGAGGTTATATGAGCTCCCCTCACCCTAAGTTCACATAGCTCAAATGGGTGAGCTGAAATACAAATTCAAATTTGCAGAATTGAAATCTCATCCTCTTTCTGTTAAAGGCATGTTTGTTTATTCAGTGGTTACTGGGGAAAGTAAAGAGGCAGGATTAAAGAAGTGACTGAGCACAAACTCAGGTTCACATCCCATCTTCTTTGAGGAGCTCTCAGAACTGGCACTTGTCTTCTACAGAGGAAGTCAGCTGGGCAGCCCATCCATGGGTAGCTGGGTACCAGCTGAGTAGCTCTCATCCCTGCACCCTCCCTTGCCATCCCCTGCGTCTTTCCTTCTCTCCCAATTTCTACTTCCTTTCACAGGACTTTACTAACAACCTCTTCACTAATGTCCTTCACTTTCAGTCAGTCCCCAGTCCAAGTTCTCTTCTGCATACAAGGCTTGTCAAACTTAGGTTCTTTCAACCACAGTTAGGAATGTGTTTTGTTGTTCAGTTGCTAAGTCATGTCTGACTCTTTGCAACCTCATGGACTGCAGCATGCAAGGCTCCCCTGGCCTTCACTATCTCCCAGAGTTTGCTCAAATTCATGTCCATTGAGTTGGTGATGCCATCCAACCATCTCATCCTCTGCTGTCCCTTCTCCTTTTGCCCAACCTTTCCCAGCATCAGGATCTTTTCCAAAGAGTGGGCTCTTCTCATCAGTGGCCAACTATTGGAGCTTCAGTTCTGGGAGCCAGCTCATGAGATCCCACCCATGACAGAGTCATGAGGAGAAGGACTGATCGAGCAGAGCTACTCAGGCCTCAGGGATTCTCGGAAGGTTGCATCAGCGCTCACCTTAAAGATGACATCTGTCTTTCTGATGTTTGCCATAATAAACCTCTTCTTATTTTCTGTGACTTAGGCAAAAGGCCTTTGCTGATTCTCTTCTAAAACTGATCAATCTGAAACCTTAATCAACAAGGCCCCTGAACGGTAGCACCCTAATAAAATTATCTAGGATATAGAGTATGCTAATCTAAATTCCTCTTGCTAGCATATTGGTTTGTTTAATAAATGTACCTGTGCCTTTGGAGCTAATGTGCATGACTGCTCCTTAACAATAAACAACATTGAGAGCCTCCACACAGAAAGCCCCGATGGGCACAGAGCCCTTCGTAGGAAAAAAGGCTTATTAGGAAATATAAGAGATATTGCTTTATGAAACTGTTACTTAGTCTATATTTACTATGTTTTTGCTCTTAACATATATAGCATATATACTGAAAGCATAATAGTTAAAGATTTATATAAATAGAAGTTTAGCTTTAATACAAATAATAAGACGATTGTTAATTCAGCTGGTGATTTTGCTAAGCACTGACTTTGGCACTACATTGTTTTCAGCTTGCTGTGCCATGACTTTATGGACCACATTCTTCTCTGTTAGGCTCAAGACATAAGATAGAGTACAGAAAACAGGTTTTACCTTGAAACTCTGAGTTTGTGAATTCTTTCTTTGTCATAATCTGCTGTGCCTGTATTCTTTACAAAAATGTAACCCTGGTACTTTCTGTGCCTGATGCAAAAGTGTCCTGGCTGATTAACCCTTATCAATAAAAGAGTCACCAGATGCTAGCAGGGCTCCAGGCCAGAAGATGATGTAAAAAACTTTAAACTTTTTGCAACTAAAAACACAAACAGTGTCCTGGTTCCGATAAGGGTCAAAACCTGCTGACCCATTGATTTGATTTGGCATGACTTTACACTTTACATTTGTCTCTATGTGCAACTAAAAATATAAAAGCTGTCTTGAAAACAATAAAGTCAGGCGACACTTGGAGACGCTAAGACTCGCTGTGTCTTCTCATTCGCTGACGCCGTCCATCCTGAGGGAACCCCTGGACCAGCTGGAGCAGGACTCCGGCACTTCAGCTTTAGCACTGGTCCTTCCAATGAATATTCAGGGTTGATTTCCTTTAGGATTGACTGGGTTCATCTCTTTGCTGTCCAAGGAACACTTAAGAGTCTTCTCCAGTATCACAATTCTAAAGCATTAATTTTTTGGTGCTCAGCCTTCTTTATTGCCCAACTCTCACATCCATACATGACTACTGGAAAAACTACTGGAATGTGTTACTTCTTCCCTAAAACAACAGCTACTCCCTGTGTCACATTCAGAACAAAATCTCACTGAGCTCCAGTTGCCTTTCCTACCTTCTCTTCCACTCTCTGCCCACACTTGTGGTGTCCAGCCATGCTGAGTTTACCACCCTCTGTTAGGTCCCTAATTCCTAGCTTCCCCACTGGTTTGCGCTACTCTGTGTACTGTCCTCCCGTGCAGTATACCCCCATCTATCAGATTCTCTATTTTGAGCCCAACATCAAGGCAGCTCTGCTGTGATATCTTTCTAGACACCCAGAGTTGTATATCTCCCAGAGCAGGGTCTGTCTATTGTTACAGCTGACATGGCTGCCTATGGGTCCCAGAGGATAAGCAGTTTGAAGATAGTGAGCATGGCCTCTTCTTATTTAGTTTTTTAAAATCTCCACTGCTTGATAAATAGTCTGTCCTCAGTAAGTGTTTGCCTTGGTTGAAGAGACAACTCTGTGATACACGCACTTCACAGTCATATTGACTATTTACTTAAAGTGTGGTTATTATAGAATTTGGGCAGAAAGGGAGGCAAAGTAGATTGGTTTAAAAATCCTCTTTGGCCTAGTTCTGTGTAGCTTCAAAACTTTGTGTATCATGAGAGTCAGAATTCTTTTTCCTGTTGAAGGAATATCTAAATACTTTAATCAGAAAGACAGTATTGTAACATCAAAGTGAAAATTACAGACTCTTTCTTTTTTTTCCTCTAACAGAAAACTAATTAAAAAATTATGGCTGACACAAAAAATGTGGGGAGAGTAGGCAAGTGTGGGAAACACAGAATGCTACAGCTTCCATTTATTTTACACACAGGGAAAATGAAGCATGTGAAATGAATGACCTAGAATCACTCTTTTATCAAATACTTGAATTTTATAGCCTAAGTAGAGCACAAGGACAAGATTAAATCTTGGCTTGGTATCAAGTCCCAGTTGTCAGCACTTTGTCCATAATTTTTTTATGTGTGTAGCTGAGAGAAGTGTCTCTGAAGTCGGGGAATACATGTTTTCACTATTTACTATTTCACTATTATTTGGATGAATTAATTAATTTGTCTAAGATTCATTTACTTATCTAAAAAAGAGAAAAAGAACAGTATCTACCTCAAAGAGATGTTGTGAGCTTACAGTTGGATAATGCTCATAGAGGGCTCAACTCAGAGTCAGGTACACAATGGAGTACTTGATGAACATTAACTATCACCACCACCATCAGTTTTACATTTTAATTGTCAATATCAATGCACCATACTCTCTTACCATTTCCTTCTGTGGCATCTTGGGCATAGCTCCTTCTCAACAATGAATGAAATCTAGGAAGATACTCCCATGATCAGGATTACCTTCTGTGGTTGTTACTAGGCCATCAGGTCCTCCAACCCTGATCTCCCACACTGGAAATTCTGGTGCAGTAGATCTGGACTGGGACTAGGGGCTTGTTAACCTAGATGATTGCTTAGAGAGGGGTTTGCTTCTCACAAAGCTATCTCATCATCCTTTTGACAAGTCCATGATCAAATCTGATGGAGAACAAAGAAGGTACTGCTGGGTGTGACCCACTGTGAAATAGTGGGACTAGAATATCACATATAGGAGAGACATGACAATGCCGAACACTCTTTAGGACTCTTAGAGTCCCTCCAATAACTCTATGAGGTGAACGTTCTTAACTCATGTAATAAATGAGAAAACCAAAAAAAATTTGATAAGTTATTTGACTAACAAGTCATACATTCAGTAAGTTAGCAAATGTCAGAGTTACCATCTGAACTTACATATTTACCCTTATGAAACTTTCTACCATTCCTTGAGAATCTCTAGAAGTAATGGAAATCTGGGAATGAAGAGCTATGAGATGAAATATTTTGTAAAGCAGAGGGTATGTATTACATATGACTAGATCCTCTGTGCCTAATGGTATCCTGCTCATGGTAGGTGTTCAATAAACATTTAGTGGCTGAATAAACTTGGCTCTTACATAGTGAAGCACTGATATACTATAGATTTTAAACAGTGAATTATAAAATGAATGATATTTACTGTGGGTGCTCCCATGTTTTTCTTTTTCCCTTCTTCTGTTCTAAATGTCCAGGGTCCTTGGATTTCTCCTACTCAGATCCTAACTGCTCAAAGAGAGGGGCTCATGTTTTCCAGCTCTTCTGCAAATTATATTGGCTTGATAAATGCTTTTCACACATAAATTTACTTTTTTAACCAGAAGGTTGTTGGCCAGAACAACAATTTGGGGGGAAAAATCAGGGAGGGGATGTTGAATAGGTGAAATACAGGAGATATTTTTTAGATGGTGACACTATTCTGAATGATATTGTAGTCATGGATGCATAACACTATAAATTTAAGTACATAAAAGAGTAAACCTTAATGTATGAAATTTTAAAAATATTACAAGATATAGGGAAATCTAAAGATGGAATACAGACTATGACAAAATAATTTAACTGTATTACAAAGGTATGAAACAACTGTACTTACTGGGGTAGGAGAAAATGATCTTGACCTAACTAACTTTGGAGTTGGTCAGGGTCTACAAGGCAAAAGGAACAGCACATTAGCACCATATACTAGCTGATCAGGTTGTTTCCCATGGAAGCATGGTTTCCAATTTTGAAACTACTTTACATGTATATGTAAACTGAACAATTAAATAAATAGTAAGGAAGAGAAAAATGATGAACATTAATTTGGTTAGGTTATCAAGATCAGCGTCAACAACAATAATGTTGATAGTATGTACTCTGATGTGATATAGTAAGCATGGTCCTTTACCTCTGGGATCTCCCACCCTAAATCCCATAATCCCTGTCTATTCATGAGAAAAGGAACATCAGAGGAATTCTAATTAAGACATTCTACAAAATATCTGACCACTCTTCCTCAAAATTATCAAGGTCATCAATAAGAAGGAAAATGTCAAAGTCGATAGGAGTCTAAGGCGACAGGATGACTAAATGTAATGTAATATCCTTGATGGAATTTTGAAACAGAAAATTAGGTAAAGACTAAGGAAATATGATATTGACTTTAGTTAATAATAGTGTATCAATACTTAGTCATCAATTGTGACAAATATACTGAACTAACATAGGATTTTATAATAGGGACAACTGGGGTGGAGTATATGGACAGTCTCTGTTTTATCTTTGCAATTTTTCTATAAATCTAAAACTATCAAAAAATAAAAGTTTATTTAAAACATGACAGAAAAATCATTCCTAACTGACATGAAATTGGTTTATTAATGCTCTTGCTTTAGAAGCATCTGTTGGCATATTTGGATTTAAATGTTCAGATATGTATTTGGTGCCAAGAAAATTATTTCAAAATAATGGCCCCTGAATTAAAAGTCAACTTTGGTAAAACAGCTTTGTGGTTTGCAGTTTAACGGCTGGGGTCAGCTCATGTAGTTGGTGACTAACCCCTCTCCTATTTGTCTTGTCAAATCACAGCAATAAAGAACTTGCCAACATAGGAACTCTTTTGTTAAAAAAAAGAAAAGGTGGATGTATGTTACAGTATTTTTCTAGGGCTTCCCAGGTGGTTCTGTGGTAAAGAATTCACCTGCAAATGCAGGAGATGCAGGAGACATGGCTTTGACCCCTGCAGTCACGAAGATCCCCTGGAGAAGAAAATGGCAAACAACTCCAGTATATTTTTCCGGAGAATCCCATGGAGAGAGAAGCCTGGTGGGCTTCAGTCCTTGGGGTTGCAAAGAATTGGACACGAATGAGCATGCACACAGCTGTATTTGTTTTAAAGCTTTAAGTTTTTCACTGAGGAGGTGGGGAAAAGACCACTTTGAAATGATGAGTTGTTTTGTGTATTTTTGCATCGAATATATCAGCTTTTCCACATGTTTTTCTGTATTATCAGATTTTTTATTTACAGTAAAACAAACATGCTTGTGTGCTCAGTCATGTCTGACTCTTTGCAACCCCACGGACTATAGGGTGCAAGGCTCCTCTGTCAATGAAATTTTCCAGGCTACCAAATGTGTATTTAGTGATCTGATTTAGCATCCTTTTCATATGAATTGCACTGTGAAAGATAGTCCCCATTAATCTTCTGGCTTATGAAGTTTTGTATATATGTAAAAGCACCTATTCTCTTTCTAAAGTTTAACCTTCAAATGACGCTGTTTCTAATAAATACTAGTGTTTAATCACATGTAATACTTCAGTATATTATTGAAAGAATGGGACTTGGAGCTTCAATGTAAGAAGTAAATATTTAATACAGGATTATGGGGAAACTTGTCTTTGAAATTAATATCTTGATTGAGCCTGTTGGTAATTACAAACTATCAGCAAATTAAATTATTAACATTTGCATTTAAACATGTAAATTATATCCTTTAAAATAATAAATATTACTTGGCTTATCAGGATTATTTGAATGATTTAAAAAATTGTGTTTCCACCCATAAATGTACACCCTCTACTAGTATTTACACTAACAGGAATTTCAGACACTCTGTTAAAGTATCCTTCTATTTTACTTTAAATGGAGGGGTTAGGTGAGAAAATATGATGCAAAAATTATAAAATTAATTTACTTGTCAACATTCTACTCACCCTTAAAGTCTAGCTTGTTAACTTCCTATCCTTGATAGGATATATGTACTGTCTCTCTCTTGAGAAACTCTGTTAACTTCTCAGAAAAACTGATTCTGAAAAAGACTTAGGTCTAGCTAGTCTCAAGGAAAGAGATTCCAGAAAAGCTAACTCAAAGATTTCTCTCTTATTGCCACATGTAGAAAATAAGGTAAAGCAATGTCCAGCTAAATATGATTGGGAGACAGTCACAAAGATGAATGTAGGACACTGTTGTATCTTTGCAGGTCTGGCCTGAGGCTGCTAGGCAATAGAGGGGGTGGATAGCTTCTTTTCCCTTTATTGTTCAGTCACTCAGTCATGTCCAACTCTTTGGGATTCCATGGACTGAAGCATGTCAGGCTTCCCTGTCCTTCACTATCTCCCAGGTTTGCTCAAACTCATGTCCATTGAGCTGATTATGCCATCCAACCGTCTCATTCTCTGTCACCCTCTTCTCCTCCTGCTTTCCATCTTTCCCAGCATCAAAGTCATTCCCAATGAATTAACTCTTCACCTCAGGTGGCCAAAGTATTGGAGCTTCAGCTTCAGCATCAGCCCTTCCAATGAATATTCAGGGTTGGTTTCCTTTAGGATTGACTGGTTTGATCTCTTTGCTGTCCAAAGGACTCTCAAGAGTCTTCTCCAGCACCACAGTTTGAAAGCATCAGTTCTTTAGTGGTCAGCCTTCTTTATGGTCCAACTCTCACTTCCCTTGGTAGCTATTACTCTCATTAAAAGCTACTGGATAATTGTTCAGGTATTCTATCAGGAATCTTAGATACTATCTAGGAGAGGTTATCAATTACATGTTAATAATTGACAAAAATATTTTGCCAAATGAGGTTTAAAAGAAAATTTTCTTTCTCTGCACTGAATATCTCATCTCAAACCAGATACTTAGTGGCAGCTTGCATAACCCTGGAAGTGGAGGAATAAACCTGGAATGTCTTCCTATGCTACACTTTTACTGGAAGAATTTTTAGAGGGAACAAAATCTTTTTCTCTCTTAAAGGGATTTGCCACAGATATTCACAAGTAAATCATCAACATTTCTATCTCCTCCAATGACCCCTATTATGCTTTACAAGCATAAGTTCCTTTCAAGCCCAAGGAATATAACAGTTACTTGCATGAGTGCTAGAGGATTTTCAACTTTTGGGCTTTTGAAAACATTGTGCTATTTGTACTACGTTAAATTAAAATGAAGGAGTTCATAATTTCAGTCATAAAACTGCACACCAATATCTCTAACTGACTATAATAGATGAATAAAGACTGCTGTTTTAGAAAACTTCCTTTGCCATCTTAGAAATTCGGGTTGCTTTTTTTTTTCCTTCAGTACTAATTACAGATAGGAAAAGCACAGCCTTCCACAAACCAATTCAACTTCCTATACATACATTCAAAATTTTAATTCACAAACAATTGGCTGTACTGAATTTCAATTCACATGGAACAAAAGAACACACATGATTCTGGGTACTGAAAGTTTTATTTTCTTCTTTCTTTGTCTAAAAATGAAGACAATTTCACTTGCAGCAAGAAACACAAATTATTGAATAAGATAAGATGTTTGAAGTATATGCTTACAATTGAAATTATGCAAGACAGGGAGGGAAATTCAGAATAATCTCAAGTAACTAATGCCTTTAATAAAAACAGTATCAGTGCTGAAGATGTCACAATGAACTAAATAGTGAAAAAGAATAGCAATCCCAACTACAATTAGAGCTCCACACACTTCACTCTTAGTCACTGATAGAGCAAGAAAGACAGACAGAAAGCCAGAAAGGACAATGATGATTTAAGAGAAAAATAATAAGTTTTTGCCAAAAAATTGGATAATTATGCCAAAAAATTGAAAATATGTGTTCTTTTTGAGCAAACATTGAACATTTAAAATGAATGTATACTAGTACATAAATTAACTGTTGATAAATTTCAAATCTGAAAGCATTCAGATCACATTCTTTGAAAAAAATTCAATTTCTTAAGAAATCAGGTACTAAAAATAAAACAAGAATAATTCCTTAGGACTGGCAACCAAAAACAAAATACACACATCCCAACAATGAATGCATCACCTAAGAAACCTTAAAGGAAACTAGATTCATAAGTTGAGTGTAATGAAATTACTATATGTTAAAACCTGTAGAACGTAGATTTTTGAATGTCAACTTCTGAAAAGAAGGATAGCCAAATAAGTTAAAAATCTTATAAAAATACTAAAGAATAAACAGAAAGAAATTTGATATTAACATCAATAATAAAGGTAGCATAGAATCTAGTGAAATAGAAAGACACAACAGAGAAAATCTACAAAACTCAAGTTTGGTTGTTTGCAAAAATTAGCAAAATTCACAAACTTCTATAGACAAGTTCTAATAATTATCAGAGAAACATATGATCCCAATCTCATATAAGTAACTCCAGATAATGGAAAAGGAGGATGATAAATCCAGTTTCATTTATAAAAGTCTAGTATAATCTTGATACCAAAAGCTGATGAAGAAAAGAAAGAATACTTATAGTCTGATTTTGTTGAGGAATATCAAAAGTCCTGAACCAAATACTAGTAAATGAAATCCAGCATAGAGCGATACCATTATTACTATGCAGTAGAAGCAGGGGGAAAAAAAGAAAGTATAAATGTCACCAAACGATGACCTGGAGCTGACTGTGGCTCAGATCACCAGCTCCTATTGCAAAATTCAGGTTAAAATGAAGAAAGTAGGGAAAATCACGAGATCATCTAGGTATGACCTAAATCAAATCCCTTATGATTGTACAGTTGAGGTGATGAACAGATTCAAGGGATTAGATCTGGTAGATAGAGTGCTTGAAAAACTATGGATGGAGGTTCATAACGATTGTACAGTAGGCAGTGACTGAAAACACCCCAAAGAAAAAGAAATGCAACAAGGCAAAATGGGTTATCTGAGGAGGCCTTACAAATAGCTGAGAAAAGAGAAGCGTAAGGCAAAGGAGAAAGGGAAAGATATACCCAACTGAATGCAGAGTTCCAGAGAATAGCAAGGACAGATAAGAAAGCATTCTTTAGTGAACAATGCCAAGAAATAGAGGAAAACAATAAAATGGGAAAGACTAGAGATCTCTTAAAAAAAGAAAAAAACTGGAGATACCAATTTCATGCAAAGATGGGCACAATAAAGGACAGAAATGGCAAGGACCTAACAGAAGCAGAAGAGATTAAGAACAGATGGCAAGAATACATGGAATAACTGTCAATAAAAAAAAAAAAAAAAAGGTCTTAATGACCCAGATAACCACTATGGTGTGGTCATTCTTCTAGAGCCAGACATCCCTAAGTGTGAAATCAAGTGAGTCTTAGTAAGCATTACTACAAACAAACCTAGTGGAGGTGATAGAATCCCAGCTGAGCTATTTCAAACCCTAAAAGATGATGCTGTGAAAGTGCTGCACTCAATATGCCAGCAAATTTGGAAAACTCAGCAGTGCCCACAGGACTGGAAAAGGTCAGTTTTCATTCCAATCCCAAAGAAAGGATGGAAACAGGGGAAGATTTTATTTTCTTGGGCTCCAAAGTCCCTGTGGACAGTGACTGCAGCCATGAAATTAAAAGACTCCTTGCTCCTTGGAAGAAAAGCTATAACAAATCCAGAGAGCATATTCAACAGCAGAGACATCACTTTGCCACCAAAGGTTCGTATAGTCAAATCTATGGTTTTTCCAACGGTCATATAAGTCATGTACAGATGTGAGAGCTGGACCATAAAGAAGGCTGAACACTGAAGAATTAATGCTTTTGAATTGTGGTGCTGGAGAAAACTCTTGAGAGTTTCTTGGACTGCAAAGAGATCACACCTGTCAATCCTAAAGAAAATCAAGCCTGAGTATTCACTGGAAGGACTGATGCTGAAGATGAAGTTACAACACTCTGGCCACCTGATGTGAAGAGTCGATTCATAGAAAAGACCCTGATTATGAGAAAGATTGAGGGCAGGAGGAGAAGAGGGTGACAGAGGATAAGATGGTTGAATGGCATCACCAACTCAATGGACTTGAGTTTGAGGAAACTCTGGAAGATATGAAGGACAGGGAAGCCTGGTGTGGTGCAGTCCATGGTATCACAAGGAGTTGGACATGACTTGGTGACTAAACAACAACTGGAAAGGAAGAAAGCATTCTACCATTACATGTAGATGATAAAATGTCTACACAAGAAACTCAAAATAACATACAGGTATACTATTAGAACTAATAAAAGAATCTGCCAGTTGCTGAATTAAAAAAAAACATATAAATTCCAAATAAATTTCTTTATATCTTTAACCAACAAAAAATATAATCTAAAAACATATCAACTACTGGATACTACCCAGATACAACAAGTTTAACTTATAAATCTAAAAAGATGAGTAAGTCAACTGTGGAGAAAAATTTTTAAACTTCAGACGTTAAACAAGATATAAGTAAATGGAGCTTTATGCCATGTCCATGAATTAGAAGCTAAATATCCTATAGACATCAATACTCACTAAATTGATTTTTGGATCCAATGCAAGTCTAATCAAAATGCCAACAGCATGTTTTGTGGAACTTGACAAGTTGATTTTGAGACATAAGTGTAAGAACAAAAGGTCAGATGTTGGCTAAGAGATTTCTGAAGAATATGTGGGACAACTATACTAGCAGAAATGAAGACTGGAAATCAAGCTGTAAACATTAATGTATGATCTTGTAGCAGAGAATGAGAAATGGACCAAACGAGCACAACGAAAGTCCAGAAATAATATTGCATATAAGAAAATTTGACTGTGACTCAAAAAACTATGCTGGAACAATTTGTTATCCTTAAGGGAAAAGCTGAACCCTCAATCACATCATACAGGAAGAAAGTTCTATTTTGAAAGCATACTTGAAAGCTTATAGGATAAAGCACAGAAGAATATCCATAACCTAGGACTAAGTGAGGATAAGGACTTTAAAAAAAATGCAAATTATAAAAGATTGAAAAATATAACCTCATTAAGAATAAAACATATTTATTAAAGTTATGATAAGAAATGTCAAAATACAAACTTAGGCATTGTAAGAATATATTTATAAAGGAGTTTTTTCCTGAATATGTGATGAAGTGTTGAAAATCAACAGCAAAAAATGCAATCCAATCAAAATGGATAAAGGACTTTAACAGACTTTGGAGAAAAAAAAAAAATGGCTATAAATTTATTAAAATATATTCAACACTGTTAGTAATCTTCAAAATACAAGTGACAATGAGCTTCTGTTTTACATCCATCAGATAGACAAAGATCAAAAAGTCTGACAGTAACAATAATTGGCAAGGATGTGGAACAATACGGTCGCTTATAATCTGATGGCATTATCAGTAATATAAATTTGTGCAACTACTTTAGACATAACTTGGTAATATTTTGTGAGGCTGAAATGCCTATTCCTTTCAAACCAGTGACTTTTTGAGAAATCTTGCACATGTTTTCATGAATTATATCCAAGTATGTTCATTGCAAGAATGGGGGGAAAAAAGTGGAACTGCCCAAACATCCACTGAAAGGAAAATGGAGAAATAACATGGTGTCAATTAAAGGATTTCTAGACAGAACTGCAAGTAAGTGAACTAAACCTATACAATCATCATGGATAAATCTGAAGAATGCAATATCGGCAGGAAAAAAAAATCAAGTGATGAAAGAATTCCTAGTTTTATTCTGTATATTAACACGTCAAGCACAAAAACCTGAAAAATTAAATGATCTAATGCTTGGTGAGGTATTTTTTGCTTGTGAAAGCTACTCAGTTGTGTCCAGCTCTTTGTGACCCCATGGACTATAGTCTGCCAGGCTCCTCTGTCCAGGGAATTCTCCAGGCAAGAATACTGGAGTGAGTCGCCATTCCCATCTCCATGGGATCTTCCCAACCCAGGGATCGAACCTGGGTTTCCTGCATTGCAGGCAGATTCTTTAACATCTGAGCCACCAGGTGATGTATATAGGGCAAAATTTTAAAACATAAAGCAAGGAAACAGTAGACATGAAATTCAGGAAAGTGACTAACTCAGGTGGTTGTACGAGAGGATGATGAGATAGGGCTTATATGCAACTATTAATGATGGTTTTTAACCTCTAAACAGATGGTGGGTATATGGAGTTTTAACTATTGTCACTGTAAATTATTTGAATATATTATAAATTTATTTTGGGTACATATACCATTTTTACCATAAACAACAAAAAAACTTTAAAAATTCATACAGTATTAGATCTTACCAGAGAGATCTTGACTAAAAACAATTCAACTAAAAGTAACTCCAAATTAGAAAATAAAGATCACCTCAGTCTCTGATAATCATTTTGAAATGTGATGTTCACTATATTGGACAAAATTTGACAACGTCCCGTCTGGTAGAAGTTTGGGGTTGAAATGGTAGTAGCCAGTCTTGAAAAGGTACACTCATTTCAAACAATTAAATAACATGCTTCAGTGTATATAATGTCTAACATACTTCATCAGATTCCTGGGGAACTGAAGGTTATGTAATTCTTTCCTTAACTATTGTTTAAAACAAGAATATGAATAGCATTGTGATTTTGTCATTTCATGAAGGTATCTTAATCGTCCTTACGGTTATAATGTCTGAAGTTATATGGTGCTAGCGATAAAAAAAAAAACCCACCTGCCAATGCAGGAGATGTAAGAGATACAGGTTCAATCCCTGGGTCAGGAAGTTCCCCGGAGGTGGGCATGGAGAATTTCATGGACAAAAGAGTTGGTTATGGTCCATAGGGTCACAAAGAGCTGGACATGACTGAAGCAACTTTGCACATAATTAATTTGCAAAGTGATTCATAATGAAATATAATAATTGTTGAAGGCATTTCTAATATGATATATAGGCAGTTAAGTGCACATGTGATTGACCAGGAAAGATGACTGGACACGTGCAAATGAAGCTGGGCTGTAAACAGGCTGCATGAGGAAAGCAGGGAATTTGATTATGGCTTCTAGGCTTTCTGAGTTCAGCAATGGACTTTATTGCTCTAATTTCTCTTTTGATTGTACAACATGCTGCTTTAAAAAGGATAAAAAATATATTCTACAAGACTTTTTAGAATAATTTGTAATCTAAGTCCCTACCTTCTACCCCATTTTTTTCTACCTTAGCCAGCAGAAGGAGCTGATCAGTGTAAACAAATTGAGAGATTGAATTTGCTTTTCTTTGTGAGAAGAAAGGAAATGGATTGCTATATAAAGAGAAAGGAATCAGATTGAGTGAAATATCTGTTCAGTTTAACAAGCAAGAGAGACTTACAGAATTGGTTTATGTAACCAATTTTTTTCTTAAGAAAGAGTTTCTCAAAGCTGCACACTTATAATTAACATTTCCAAGGCACAAGCTCTACATGTTTTTATTGAGCATGAAAAGGTTGCTGCAGTGTGAAGCAGGTTTGAGAAGAAGCAAACTGGCCACAGAGACCACAACTCATTTGAGACTTTTCATTCATTAAGATTCACATCTCAATAGATAAATTAGCAAAAAATGATACATCTTAATTCTCTCTGTCTCTCTGGTTTTCTCTCCCTATCCCTGCCAGCCTCCCCCTTCTCTCTCTCCACCTCCCTCTCCTACCCCTTGTCACACATGCATGTGCATGCACGCGCACGCCCTCACACACACACACATATCCTTTGGTGGCTATTCTGCTGAGAGAGGAAACTACAGTGTAAGATACGGCATCAAGTTTGGCCTATGAGTAAAGAAAGTGCTGGCGGGAACTCCCTGAATCTTACTGATTCTTTAGCAGCGTTCTCATCACACTGGCTGAGCTGAAAGAACAAAAGTACTGTTTTGATTTGTATCCACATTTGTATCTACTAAAACGTTTGCTCAAACCTAGCCCTGACACCATCTAGTCTCAAACATTTCAGAGAGTAGAGCTTATAATTTCAGACCAACTTGAACAACGTTCTTTGGAGAATATTAGAAATGAAAGAAAATTTTGGAAACAGTTCAACATATCCCTTCCTCCCCCAAATTATATATACGTAGAAGGCTCAGAGAGGTAAAGAGGTGAACTCAAGACAATACACTCACTCCTATTTCTAGTTCAATCCCTGGTTTGTTTATCAAATACTTTGAGAGGGAGGGAGGGAGAAAGGGGGAAAGGGAAAGAGAGGGAGAGAGGATGCTTTATAAAGCAGATGTAAGATATTAAACCCATACAAACCCTCAGCATTTTCTGAGAGCTGAGTATTTGAACAATGATGAGCGCTTCCCTGGTGGCTCAGATGGTAAAGAATATCCCTGCAATGCCGAAGATACAGGTTTGATTCCTGGCTTGGGAAGATCCCACTGAGAAGGGAATGGCTACGCACTCCAGTATTCTTGCCTGGAGAATCCCATGGGCAGAGGAGCCTGGCAAGTTACAGTCCATGGGGTCGCAAAGAGTCAGACATGACTAGCGACTAACACACACACAAGTGGAAAGAACCAGACGGGCACCACTCTGCTTCCTTACTCTTCCACCTACATTGCCAGTCCTATGTCTGCACAAGGGAAATTTATTTATACCGATGGTCTCTAATGTCTGACTCCACCAAATTACTGCCCATTCCTATGGTTACAATCCCTTAGGTAGTGTAGATACATTCTTGGTTTAAACGAAGGAGAAAGGGAGACCTCTTTGAAGAAAATGTAGAAATTCACTGTGTATATTTAGTTTCCAGAAAAATTCCAATAACTAGGGTGCAAATCACTTTACAGTTCACTTTCAAGAATCACACAGTCACAACAGCAGGTTCTCTGAAGTTACTGGAAGTGACTCCCTGGTTCACAACACACTGGGCACAGCTCCAAGCACTGACCACCTGCCTCACACGGCAGGGCTGACACAGCGATCTAACTACAGGATGAATGTTATAACAAGGCACTCCAGATCACGGCAGCTTCTCAACTGTTGGGAATTTCCTCACATGGAAGCCACTGCAACTGTTGTGAACATTTTGACTATAGATTGAATGTGCTAAGAGAACTGGAATCAAAAAGAAATCTGACATAGCTACATGTGAACTATTTTCAAAAGTTGTATGATTAAAGTTTTTAAAAAACTGTATAATGAATATTTTTAATTTCAAAAAAAGTAAACATTTAAAAAATTCTAACAAATTGAGGATCTTAACCTTTTTCGACAGTTACACTATTATCTTTAATACCACTTTATCCATGTGTGGATGAGTCACTAATTGCAGTAATTTGGTTTCAAAAGACAGGGGATTTATTTTTTTAAACAAGAGACAACAGCAATGAACATTCTTATGAAGATATTTTGTTCTATCTTATCTGTGGGTTGTAATATATTATGTGATGATCTATTATCTGGGTACCGAAGAGGAGCCATTTCCTATCTCCATGGTATCCACATTAAAATTCTGTTTTGAGGGTTCATTTTTGATGGCAGGCTGTCAAGGTGATGCATGCACATGCCCGGTGTTGTTTTCCAAGTTTCTAATTTGTGATAATCAGGTTGTGTGAAAGATCCTCATGCTCATCTTGGAGCATTCTCTACATCATAAAACTCCTACAGGAAGCACAGAGCTAAGAAGGCTCCCAATGGTTGTTTTAATTTTTTGGGTGGGGGGAATGAAAACTACTGGATGTGGTATTGAGAGGCTTTGAAGACTGACCCAAGATCACTAAGATATGTCTGATCAAAGATCACTAAGATGTGTCTGAAGCTGAAAATCAAGTTCCTCTTCCTTGGGAGGTTACATGTATGGGGTTTCTAATTAGTAGTTATCATAATAATGTTCGTGGATATTTTATGGCACTTTATATAATTCTCGTGCTGCACATTGTTCTATTAATGTATACTGATTTGCCAAAACAAAAGAAAACATAAATTTCATTATTCCCTTTATTTATCAAGAGTGTGCCCCAAGGGAGCAGGAGCTAAAAGAAGTCTCGTTTCTGCTCATCTTTCTCTCAGATCCCACACGCCTTGGTGTATAGTGAATACTGAAGTCACTAAATGTGAGCCTGCTAATCAAAGGTGCACATTTTTCATACAATCTGGCTCTAAAACCAACTTTCTCCATGTGGTTCTTGAGTGAAGAAAACAAGATCTGTTCCAAGACTGAAGGAAAGCCAGCTGTACTGGCCAGAGAAATGACAGCACTGGCTTTCTTACGGTATGTGAGAATGACTATGAACTAGAGTTGATTGATAAAATACAGGACACCCGATTAAAGCAGAATTTCAGACTAACAAAAATTACTTTTTTTAGTATAACTGAATTTCATTTAATGTATTAATCTTAGAACCTGCCATCATATAAGATGAGACTGTACTTCACTTTTATAAAACTCATCCACAGCTACTGTCTCACGTAGCTCTCCACTGGGACTTTTATTGGGATATAAAGTCTGTCTTACTAAAAAAAATGTTTCCTTTTCTTCAAGATTCTATGGTATAGGTGATTCAGGATAGTACAGCCTTGTATTGAGAGATTCAACAGGCTTATTTGATTGCCTTACCATTTCACCATATGAAACATTTCATCTACTGAAATTGTTCAGTGGCATAAAAAATAGAAATGCATGCATTTTTCTCTAAGAGTTTTATACTAACTGATCTTATGTTTAGGTCTGTAATCTATTTTGAGCTTATTTTTGCATATGGTATTAAAGAATGTTCTAATTTCAGTTTCAACATATAGTTTCCAGTTTCCCCAGTATCATTTACTGAAGAGATTGTCTTTTCTCCATTTTATAGTCTCACCTTTGTCACAGAGTAATTAGCCATAGGTGCATGGATTTATTTCTGGGCTTTCTATCCTATTCCATTGATTTATATTTCTGCTTTTGTGCCAGTACCATATTGTTTTGATGACTGAAGCTTAGTATATATAGTCTGAAGTCAGAAGGCATGATTTCTCCAGCTCTGTTTTCCTTTCTCAAAGTTGCTTTAGCTATTTGGGGTCCTTTGGGTTTCCATAAAAATTTTAAGATCTTTTTTCTGTTCTAGTTATGTGAAAAAAAAAATGCCATGGGTAATTTGAAAGGGGTTGCACTGTAGACTGTCTTGGGTAGTATAGTCATTTTGACAATACTGATTCTTCCAATCCAAGAACATGGTATATCTTTTTATCTGTGTCATATTCAGTTTCTCTCATCAGCATCTTTTAGTTTTTGGAGTACAGGTCTTTTGTCTCCTTAGGTAGGTATATTCCTAGGTATTTTATTCTTTTTGGTGTAGTGGTGAATGGGATTTTCCCTTAACTTTTCTTTCTGATCTTTCATTGTTAGTGTATAGAAATTTAACAGCTCACAGCAATATCTTTTTGGATCCATCTCCCAGAGTAATAGAAATAAAAACAAAAATAAACAAATGGGAACTCATTAATAGCAAAAAGAAAGTGAAAACAAAAAAGCCAACCTACAGAATGGGAGAATGTATTTGCACACAGTGCAACCAGGAAGGGATTAATCTCCAAAATTTACAAACAGCTCTTGCAGATTAACATAAAAAAAAGAGAGAGAGAGACAGAGAACGCAATCAAAAAAATGGGCAGAAGACTTAAATAAACATTTCTCCAAAGAAGACATACAGATGGCCAACAAACACATGAAAAGATGTTCAACATCACTAATTATTAGAGTAACATAAATCAAAACTTTAATGAGATATCACCACACCAGTCACAATGGCCATCATCAAAAAATCTACAAACAATGAATGCTGGAGAGAATGTGGAGAAAAGAGAACCCTTCTACATTGTTGGTGGGAACGTAGATTGGTGCAGCCATGATAGAAAACAGCAAGAAGATTCCTTAACAAACTAAAACTAGAGCTATCGTATGATCCAGCAATCCCCCTCCTGAGCATATACTTGGAGAAAAATAGGTTTTGTAAAGACAAACGCACCCCAATCTTCATTGTAACACTGTTTACAATAGCCAAGACATGGAAGCGACCTGAAAGTCCATCAACAGATGAGTGGATAAAGAAGAAGTGGTACATATATACAATGGAATACTACTCAGCCACTAAAATAGAATGAAACAATGCCATTTGCAGCAACATGGATGAACCTGGAGATTATCACACTAAGTAAAGTATGTCAGACAGAGAAAGACAGATATCATTAAATGATACTGTTATATGCAGAATCTAAAACAATGATACAAATGAACTTATTTACAAAACAGGAACAGACTCACAGGTTTAGAGAGTGAATTTATGGTTATGCAGGGGAAGGGTGCAGGGGAGGGACAGACTGGGAGTCTTGGATTGACATGCACACACTGCTATATTTAAAATAATATCCTTCTCCATGAAAAAATTAGATGAATTATGGAAACTAAGATTTTTTTTAAAGAACAGACCTTGAAATTATTAAAATCTTTTGAGACATCCCCTCTCCTGTGTCTACACACACGCATTCATGTTCATGCCTTTTGTTGAATCAACCATCTAAACTTCCTGTCTGGAAATCACTTTCAAATGGCTTATCCTAACGAGTTTTATGTTTTTGATTGTGCCAATCTGCTTCCTTTCCTGGTTTGTTTCAATTTCTGGGACTAGTAGGACTTAACACAGTGATAACATGATGCAATATTCCGTGGTTTATTTACTAAAATGTTGTAGATGGTTAGTAACACACACCAGGGCACGTGGTCATGATTGGAGCAGTTTCAACTTTGCCACTTCTCTGGTGAAATTTCCTCACACTTAGGTTGGCAGAGAATGAAACGTGTGCCACCCGAAATGTGGCTCATCTTGCACTGTGGAGTGGGACAATCAGTAAGGGTTAATATACATGGGAGCAGGGCCAGAATCTCCCCACTCGATGCATTTATTAGTGGGTGAGTTCACTCTTGGATTCTTTCTCTCTCTCAAAAAGTCATTTCACCAGATCCACTTTCAGCTAAATCCTTGGTGCTTTATGCTGTGAACCACTTTCTCTTCCTCACGGATGATAGATGGCAATGTACAAGTACAGAGTAACTTTGTAAAGAAATCTAAGGATCCTGGGGATAGACAAACCATTAAGAAACAGAGGAAAAGCTAAGGGAGAAAATAGTCTAAGTGGAGGAAAAAGACCTTGTGAGAAAAATATAAAAATTGGGACTTTAAATCCTTTTTGATGGTAGAAAATTATGCCCTTCTTTGCTCAAAGGAAATGGAAAACTTTAAAAGTTTCTTGGACATCAAATACCATTTTAATACTTGATACTTCAATGAGGGAGAAACGTGCTGCTTAAACTTCCTTTGAAATTTACATCTGATCTAAGACTCAAGTCTAAAAATGTTCTTAGCATAATAAATTTATAGGCTCCCAGCTCTGGAAGAACCTGCAAATAGATCAAAACACAACCCCATGGCACCCGTTTTTCCCCTCTCTGCTGTTGGTACAGAGAAGATAGTTTCATCTTTTCATTTCAGTAAAGGAGCAGTGTCTGAAACGAGGCACTGAGCAGATTCAGATGAACAGGACTGATGAAGTGGAAATGAATATGCTTGAATTAATCATAATGCTTTAATCAGGGCTTTCTAATGCTAGTTAATTGCATCCACAAAATATAGCACCAAATGAGTTTGGTGAATTGTGAAAGGGAGACTTAGAGACCCCAAATAGGATCCCATTTTGAACAAGGGTGATGTGGAAAAATTGGCCAATTGGACACTGAAGCTGTTGTGTTCCCATGTAGCTGCATAAGCTTGGCTATCAGTCAAGTCAATTAAATTATAGGTAGAAATTAAACGTATCATAGAGCTATCATATTCAGTTTCACTTGTTTTCCTGAGTAATTTAATTCCCAAGAGATACTAGACATTTCCATGGACTGAAAATAAATTATATATTTTTTCCCAATGTGGTTTCCATTAATTTAATATACTGCATAATAATTAGAACAGTTGGGTCCCTGTGGCATTGGAATGTCTATATGTTCAATGTGACTGTGCTCCCCAAAAAAATTAGAATAGGAGACTCTATGAACTCTACCCCCTTACTCCTGCCTTTTAGAAACACCAATTTGGTCTCTCTGACAGGACCAAGCATTTTAATCATTAATTCTCCTCTTTGGCTAGCACATAATTTTTATTTCAACCTGCCTGTATGATACAGAGGACCATATCTTAAACACTGTTTCTGTTATTGCCAACAAATCATTTTAATAATTGAAACTAGTGCTCTTTTTTCTTCTTTCAGTAGCATATTCACTCAACTCCACAGCAAAGATCCTCTGGTCACAATATGTGTCATTAGCATTTATAAGCTGCTAAAATCTCTCCAACCTCTTCCTCCATCATGACTAGTCTCAATATCTAAGTTCATGAGGGCTAGCTTGTTCTAAGTAAAGCCAATTCTTATCTAGGACAATGAACTTTTTATCAACAAATGTCCAATCTTTCTGAATCCCTTACAAATATTAAGCCTTCAGATCTTTGAGGGTGATTCCAGGAGTTTTTATAACCCAAATTTCTAATATATTGCTTTGTCTTTTTTGTATCTCTGAGGAGAAACCCTTGGCTACATACTTCTCTAGTTTGGTAAGTTAGGTGTTAGCAGACTCAGAGCAAATAGACCGGTAAGGAAGTTAAATTATGATGGCGGTGGGATGGGGTGAGGAAATGAATAGCAGGTGAAGAGAAAGGACATAATCTAGTGAAGATGAATTTTGTAAAGCAAAGCAAAGCAATCCTTCTCACACCTACATCCCTGTGTTACTGAGGTTTCTAATTCCAAACATACTTCTCTGACTTACCTGAAAATAATCTAAACAGTTTGTTTGTAATTATGTTTACAATATATGCTGTTTTTGTGCACTATTCCTTAAGAGCCAGGACACTTGCAGACAAGTCTTTGCTGATCACTTGTATTGAACTAGTTACTTCATAAATTTGGCTGGGTTACACTGACTCATTAATTTGTCTGCAAAAGCCTAGGCTCTGTGTTATAGCTGATGTCTAGTTTCTTTCCAATCAGTAATCCTTTACGCTAAAAGGCAGAGTGGGCACGAGTCAAATCATGAAACGGGCAGACAATTTCCTTAACAACCCATCCGCTTGCTCTCTCTTATCTTTCCTGTACATTTTTTGTCACTTCTAAACAACTAGGAATCTTTTAATGTGATGCTCTCCTGTATAGAACAGAATTCTATGGAGTTTTCTATTAAGTGAATGGAGAGGTAATAGGTTAACCTCTCTATGTCTTAGTTTCCTCATCTGTAAACCTACTTAGTCTATTTACAGAAAATTCATAAGATCAAAAATAAATAAGACATTTAAAAATAATGCATCAAAAGAACAGACCAAAGAACATCCCCTTTTCCATTTCACCCATTTATAGTTTTTTTTTTCAGCAACAAATAACTGATATAATTATTGTTGTAAGCAACAGAGAAGATCCTTACTTCCTAGATCTATAGTCTAGTTTCAAAGATTATAAAAATTGTATTATAATGAGATATATGTATTTTTTCTTAATGTACATAGAGGGATGGCATGTAGAGGCATGTGTTTAATAATTTGCTAATGGTTATCTGTGGTGCTTAGTAGGAAACATGTAGTTAATGCTAAATTTCTTAATGCTTACTACAGAACAGGCATAGAGACATTTATATGCATTAAATGTTATTAAACATACATAATAGCTCTATGTAATATATACTGCCACTACTCTCAGTTAGCATAAAAAGAACCTGAGACAAAGAGAAGGTAACAGTTTTACCTAAAATCACATAGATAATAAGTACTAGAATTGGAGTTTCTACTCAGGAAGTCTAACTCCAGAGTCTGCACCCAAAGTTTTGCACACTGTTGAACTAACTGTAGTTACAGTTAGTAGACAACTGTTGTAGCTACATAGAAATTTTCCCACCCAAAGTCCTTAGGTAATTCAGGGGAGGTTCTTTTTTATTATGAGATATGAGATAAAAGGTAAGGCAGATTAGGTCAGTAGATCTCTTAATATCCCCATCGAATTTTCCCAAAGATGAATATTTTTAGCTTTTAAAACTAAGGTAATAAATAAAGCAAATTTAAAAAGTTAAAATGAGCAACACCAGATATTCAGTTATACTAGAGATCAAATTAATTAAATTTTTGTTCTACATAGAGAATAATAGGTAATTATTGCTTTTAATAGGTAATACTATTACCTATTACCTAATAGCATATACCTATTGCTAGTAATAGATAATGCTTTTATTTCGCTAGCTAATACTTAGTAAACCTATAAAACTAACACAGTTTATTTACACTGTTGGTTCTTTTGATTTGAAAACAAGTACTAATTTCTACTGTGAAGTGTGAGTTTTGTTGAAATTTTGTTCCCTTGATTTTTCTTTTTTTCCTACAAAGATATTTACTTTCAGCACCATGGAGAGAAATAACCCCCCTTGAGACTGATGATTTGCCTATGCCAACCTGCTAAACATTGGAATTAACCGTGCCCCTTGTCAGGGAAAAAGAAAAAAAAAATTATTGATTCATTATCTTTGGATTGAGGATTAGGAACATCGAGTAAGTGGGCATAACCCATAGGTAATTCTGATTAGCTGTTCTGAACTTCTGAACTAGTTTTATCAAAGAATCTTAGAATCATTTTTTTCATGACTTATGCCAATGAAATATCTCTCTGTGTTAACATACTCCTGGAATGTGTTGTTGTAAGATGAGCAATTCATGAACAGTTGGTATAAACTGGAAATTCATAGAAGAGAATTATAAATGACCAAATATTTAAAAAATAAAAAGATGACCAACCTCATAGATTATTAGGTAAATGAAAAACTTAAAAATCAGATATATTTTTCAGTAACCCAATAGGTGGGTAAAAAGCTTGAGTTTTCTAGTGTTGGCAAGGATGCAATAAAATGGGAATTCTCAAACACTTCTGTGGGTTTAACAGACACTGATATTTTGCTAACACATTTTCTGCCACTTTCTCCCTTGTCTACCTTAACATTAGAGACCAAAAATGTAAACAGTCATTTCTCAGACTTCTTTGCAGCTGTGGAGGTCACATAACAGAGTTCTATCAATAAATATATGAAAAACTCTGAATTGGAGGTTTGCTGATAAGAAAGTAAATTTGTAGGAGATACTTTCTTGTCTTAGCTTTATTATGTTTTGATGTAAACATGATACTTGGAGCAACGGCTGTCCTCTTTTCATCATAAGGGAAAGGACAAGGAAGTCACAGATGTGCAGCTATAATATAACTGAACAAGTGCCAGTAGCTGTCTGCCTCCACACTTACTAGTCGGTGAGAAAAATAAACCTCCATCTATTTGTTACTTTTAATAGGATTTTCTGTTACTTGCATAATTCCTAAAATACACAGTGGAATTCTGGATTGATGAAATGTTTTTGGAAGGCAATTTGGCATAATTTATCACATTTTAAATACAGTAAGTATTATTATTGTAATTTTATGTCTGGAATATATGAATTTATCCTAAAGCTATATTTAGCAATATACCAAAGACACATATATGTATACAAGAACATTAATTTCATCATTTTTTTGCAATAGCAAATAACTGGAAATAACCTAGATGCTCACTATTGAGAAGAATGGTTACATAAAACATGAGCACCACGCAGCTAGTAAAATAGTGGCCCTACACACAAAACCACAGAAGGGTCATCAAAATTTGTTGCTGGCTTAAAAAACACATTTGAAAACAGTATGTATAATATGCCCCCATGTACATAAAAATGTATATGTGTAGAGGTAAGCATGTATGTGGAACTTTGACAATTGCTCATTTTTTTGCATGGAATAAGAACGAGAGATTCTGCGTTCTCTCCAGTCCTTAGTACTGTTTGAATCTTGGTCAATGAGCATATAATTACACATTAACATGCCAATAAATTTATTCATGTCAAAATGTAAACACTTGATAACAGCTTAAATGTTTACCTTCCTCATGAGAATTTGAGTTTCAAATAGTAATTGAAGGAATTAACTGAAATTCCAGGTAGACAAGAGAGAAACATAATACATATAGCTTCTTTGTCCTCAAAAATTATTTGTAGAGGTGGCTAACTTTTAGTTATTCCTAAAACTAGTTTTTCCTCAGTGCATAGTTGGTGGTAAATGGGTAGAAGAGCTTCAGAAAAAAAGATTCATAAATAATAAAAACCTTATGCATGAACCTTTAATTTTGAATGAATCTACAAGGATAATTTAGAGATTGCTATGGTAAGGATTACCTTAAATTACTCTTTTGTTCTAGGGCTTCTAGACTGTTCAGCTTTTGAGGAAGAGTAATATCATTTTCATTGAGATAAAATTTTGAGAACTGCAAATATTATTTAAGAACAGATCATTTTATTTTGCCTTTCTAATGACTGCTAGTGCCTACCTTATTAAATGTTATGTGCTTTGATTTGTTTATTATCAATTCACATCCAAAAAATAAAAAATGAAAAACTCTTAAAGCAATTAGTCATTTTAATACTTTAACTCACACTTTGACAGCTGTTTGATAACACCGATGAAGCTAAGTTTATAAACTGGATCTACTGCTTTTGTAATGATCCCAAAAGATGAGTGATCTTTCTTTCATTATTTTTTTGTTCACAACCAGATAAGTTTAAAAGACATACCAATAGTTGTGTAGGAATAACTACATGGGAGTAGAATGAAACCTGTTACCAGAGTGAGCTATTACTGAAAAGTTGAGGAGGAATGAATCCTGTGTCTTTACAAGAGACATCATGTTTGTTATAATTCAATACCTTTTACTGAACACTTACTATGGCCCTGGCATGATGATACCCTCTTTACATGCTTTATTTCATTTAATCTTTAAAACAAGATATGAAATAGATTCTAATATTTTCTTCATTTTACTGATGAAGTAACTGCTGCTTAGAGAGACTAAGTATTTTCCCTAAGACCATATAAACAGTATGGGATTCTATCCCAGCTTTGTGTGATCCTGAAATTCAAACTGCTGATTATTATTCTTTACAGGTTTTAAAGGCATTAGACATGAACTTGCCTGTGATACATACATACATACACACATATATATATATATATATATATATATATATATATATATATATATATATCTCCCATGCTGACAGGTACATTGTGTTATTCAATACTATTCAGACACGAATGAAGCGACTCAGCAGCAGCAGCAGCAGCAACACCAAGAATAGATACTCAGTATATATTTGTTGAAAAGGTGAATAAATATATACATGAGTAAGAGGCTAATAATCTGAATGGAAATAGAATCAAATCTTTTTTTTTTTCTTCATAAAGCCATCTTCCCCTCTCAGGATGCTGTTTAGTAATTTCCTTCTCTGGGTATCTTGCTGGGGAGACCCCCTGTTTAATAATCTTAACAATTTAGGAAATACCATTTATTAGTCCTAGAGAAATAGCTCTAAACTGGAGACTAGCTGAATTTTCCGCCCATAGATGGAGAGAGTTCTGGTGGAACAGAGTTTGTAACAACCCCAAACAGCATGTCCTTCTTTATTTCCTCCTCTCACCGGGTCATAAAGAAACTCATGGAGAGGGCTGGCTTTGAAGAGCTCCCAAGATAGCTTTCCAGATGACCTCTTGTTCACAAGGACCTGCTATCAATACTTTGAAAGGCATAAGTACCATGGAGAGCAACCGGAGTGATGCCATTTCCTCCCTTGATTGGCGCATTGTTCTGGAAGTGCTGATGCAATGTTCTTCCTCAGAGGGAGGGAGCCTAAGGTCCTGGCTTTGCCTAATTTACAAATCCAGAGACTAATCAGTGTTTTAGAACTCTATCAAACCTCTCAGATTGAAGGAACTAAGAATAATTTCTACATATGTGATAAGAAAAGAAGCAAAAGAAAGCCTAGGGTCTGTGTTAGTCCATATAGAGACCAGAGGTAGTACCTGCCTTTCCTTTAATCCAGACCATCCCCTGATACTTTCAGATTAACTTTCTCATGCATATTTGGGAGAATATTAAACCACTTCCTTGTTTATGCACCCTGTATCGCTCTCACTGCCTAGATTCCTTAGCACTGAGCCTTCTGCTTAGCTTTGCCGTTACCTTCCACAACTGTCCTAGGTGAATTCTCTGCTTCAGATAGAGTGATTTATCAGCCTCTATTCTAAAATTGAGCTTCCAGTAACAATATTAACATCTAGCATTTATCAAGCATGAGCTTTGTGCTAAATATTCTGCTAAATTCTTTATGTAAATTACCTTATTAAATTTCATGACTATGAGGTAAATGGGGGCTTCCCTGGTGGCTCAGATGGTAAAGAGTCTGCCTGCAGTGCAGGAGACCCAGGTTAGATCCCTGAATCGGGAAGATCTCCTGGAGAAGGAAATGGCAACCCACTCCAGTATCTTTGCCTGGAAAATTCCATGGACAAAGAAGCCAGGTAGGCTACAGTCCACGGGGTCACAAAGAGTTGGACACGACTGAGTGAGTTCACTTACTTTTATGAGGTAAATGCCATTTTATAGATAGAGATACTGAGGTACAAAAAAAGATAAGTAATGTTTCCAAGGTCATACAACCATTGATAGAAAGCTAGAGTTGGAATGTAAGCAGTTTAATTCCACATTGCTTTAACCACTAAATCTCTGTCATAGAAATAAAACAGTTCAGATCTTTATTTTTATCCTTCAGCCAAGGTATAGGGTCACAATACCAAAATGAGTAGAATACTCTTTTGCTTTCTCAAGAAGCTGGAAGACATGCAGATAGCTTATGCATTTGGTTCATCTAGTCATTCAACAGTGTTTATTGAGTACTTTCCATGTGTCAACAGTTTCAGGCCCTGCAAATACAGTAGTGAAGAAAACAAATGGAAATCTTTGTCCTCGTGGAACTTATATTCTAGCACATTCTAGTTCCTCCTATTTTATCAAAAGAGACTTAAGTCAGTCTGGATGATACAAGGAAGTGTTTGTCCCCGGCAAGGGACATGCAAGCATGTAATTTGCTTTGCTTTTCTCTTGGAGAGTGATCACTCAGCCAAAAGGACATACGGTTTCAAGCTTATCAACCAAGATCAAAATTTCGTATTATAGTATTCAGAATTCTGAGCACACCTCTTGTATGCGTGTGTGTGTGCGTGCATGCTAAGTTGCTTCAGTCGTGTCTGACTTTTTGTGACCTCGTGGACTGCAGCCAGCCAGGCTCCTCTGTCCTTGGGAGGACAGAGTGGAGTGGAGTGGGTTGCCATTTTCTCCTCCAGGGGATCTTCCAGGTATCGAATCTGCATCTCAAGCCTCCTGCATGGCAGGCAGGTTCTTTACCACTAGCACCACCTCATGTTATAGTAGCCAGCCAGGAAATGTAACAGAAAGTGGGTAATGAGTTGACAATGTTATATTAAAGCAATGTAGCCAATCTATAAAAGCAGACCCTTCTCAGCTCTCATGGGCTCTTCCCAGACTGGAATGTGACCCAGTTTTGTGAAGCTATCAATACTTCAAGAGAAGGCAGAAATCATAGTTTTTGGCAGAATATTCAATTTTGTAAATTTTGGAAAATTAATTCAAAGTAAAAAACAACAAAATAGAAAGACCCAAACTTTGTGCCAATTAACAAATGCCTATTTTAAGGTGGAATAATATTTCACAAATACTTCTAAGAAGTATCTAAACTAGTCAAACACATAGAATTAGAGCATAGAATTGTGGTTGCCAGGGGCAAAGGAGAAGGGGAAATGAGAGATTATTATTCAGCAGGCATAAAGTTTCCATTATGCAAGAAGACAACGCTCTACAGATCTATTGTATGATACTGTCTCTATAACTAACTGTATCATGCTTTTAAAATTTTGTTAAAAGTGTAGATCTCATAGTAAGCGTTCTCATCACAATTAAAAAGAAAACAACACATCTGTCAGAGTATATCCATGTGCTATCAAGTGTGTGCTATCTTCCCCTGTGCATGTGTGTGCGTGTGTACACTGAGGTGGGACAATTAGAAACATTTCAGCAGTGAGCATACTGATTTCACTGGAGAATCATATCACCAGAGACCTCAACTCCAAATCTAGTAGGACAGAGAATGAAGGAGACCAGGGACTTTGCAAAGGATCCTGGAGAAGAAAGGAGGAATTAAATCACAAACCGAGGGAGGTGCAAGGGGAGTTTGATAAAAGAATCAGGAGCAATGTCAGCATGTACCTTCCTGCAAAAACATCACTGAAAGTTTATTTCAACCAACCTCGCTTCCCTTCAGGCTCTTGGCAGCTCACTGACTTGCTCTGAGATGGAGAACAGACAGGTCATTTCTTCTTTGTCCTGGAGCTTTGGTAGAAAGAAATTTTTCTTTTGAAGCTTCAGAGGCAAGGAAGAAAGAAAGTCTAGGTGTTCCAGAGGACTTACTTGTGAGGGAGATGAAGTTTTACCTCACTCATCTTGTCTTGCAAGGTCTGGGCATTGCTGTTCTCTAGCAAGATGGATTTGTTCTTTGGCTCAGACGGTAAAGCGTCTGCTTGTTGTGCGGGAGACCCGGGTTCGATCCCTGGGTTGGGAAGATACCCTGGAAAAGGAAATGGCAACCCACTCCAGTACTCCTGCCTGGAAAATTCCATGGACTGAGGGGCCTGGTAGGCTACAGTCCATGAGGTCGCAAAGAGTTCGACACAACTGAGCTATTTCACTTTCACTTTCTTTATTGTGGTAAGAACACCTAGCATGAGATCTACTCTCTGAACAAATCTTCAAGTGCATTGTACAGTATTGTTGACTATGGGTACTATGCTGTAAGCAGATCTCTAGAAAAAATTCATCTTATATAACTGAGGCTTTATTTCAGTTGAACAACTCCCCAGTCCCCTTCCCCTCCACCCCTGGTAACCACCGCCCTTAAGTGGAACCAAGACGTTTGTCCTTCTATGGCTCTCTTACCTCTCTTACATCATGTCCTCCAGGTTCATCCATGTCATTACAAATCTCTAGGTGTGTTTCAGCTCAATTTCCACTTACACAGTCATGGATGAATTTGAATTCAAATATAGCACACTCATGTTCTAGAATCATTAAGCAGAACACTTTACTCAGCAATAGAAGGAAAAATATTATTCACATGACTTTGAATAACTTTGTAGGTACGGAGGAAAACTGAGAAATCAATTCTGTGGCATTTTTGTTTCTGGTAGAAGGTAGATTCTTCAATAATAGAGGAAAGAATCAAAATGTTTAGCTAAATGTTTAGTACATGGCAAACATCCAATAAAGGTTAGTGATTTATCATTATTACTCAATTCAACAAATATTTTGTCCTTTATTGTAATTATACACATGACTTCTGACTCTAGATTCAGGACTATTCTCATTGCCACAAGTTGCAGTAAAACATAATTTGTCTTTTCATTCTGGGACACTGCCCTTAGCCTGTCATCCATGTGTAAAGCTACAGTACATTGTGCTGTGAAAATCACTTGAAAATGTATTGACGTGCTTTTAAATACTGTTTATAGACTCCGATCACTTTTCTATCACCTAGAAACTAAGTAATGAATTAAATTTAAAAGCCCATAAGCACTTGGTTAAGACTCTAGCATGCTTGTTGATTATAATTTAGTTGGGATGTACGTTATTCTCCAGTGAGCTAATCAATAACAAGTGATTAAAATCACTGATTAAATGATAAACATGTTGGAGTTTTCAACCTTTTAATTGTTTTATTGACAAAGCAGGTCAAAGTCTAACAGAGTTTTGCCAAGAGAACGCACTGGTCAGAGCAAATGCCCTCTTCCAACAACACAAGAGAAGACTCTACACACGGACATCACCAGATGGTCAATACCGAAATCAGATTGATTGTATTCTTTGCAGCCAAAGATGGAGAAGCTCTACACAGTCAGCAAAAACAAGACTGGGAGCTGACTGTGGCTCAGATCATGAACTCCTTATTGCCAAATTCAGACTTATATTGAAGAAAGTAGGGAAAACCACCAGACCATTCAGGTATGACCTAAATCAAATCCATTAAGATTATACAGTGGAAGTGAGAGATAGATTCAAGGGATTAGATCTGACAAAGTACCTGAAGAACTATGGATGGAGGTTCATGACATTGTACAGGAGGCAGGGATCAAGACCATCCCCAAGAAAGAGAAATGCAAAAAGGCAAAATGGTTGTCTGAGGAGGCCTTACAAACAGCTAAGAAAAGAAGAGAAGTGAAAGGCAAAGGAGAAAAGGAAAGATATCCTCATTTGAACGCAGAGTTTCAAAGAATAGCAAGGAGAGATAAGAAAGCCTTCCTCAGTGCAAAGAAGTAGAGGAAACAATAGATTAGGAAAGACTAGAGATCTCTTAAAGAAAATTAGAGATACCAAGGGAATATTTCATGAAAGATGGGCACAACAAAGGACAGAAATGGTATGGACCTAACAGAAGCAGAAGATATTAAGAAGAGGTGGCAAGAATACACAGAAAAGCTGTACAAAAAAGATCTTCACAACCCAGATAACCACGATGGTGTAGTCACCTAGAGCCAGACATCCTGGAATGTGAAGTCAAGTGGGCCTTAGGAAGCATCACTATGAAGAAAGCTAGTGGAGGTCATGGAATTCCAGCTGAGCTATTTCAAATCCTGAAGATGATGCTATGAAAGTGCTGCACTCAGTATGCCAGCAAATTTGGAAAACTCAGCAGTGGCCACAGGACTGGAAAGGGTCAGTTTTCATTCCAATCCCAAAGAAAGGCAATGCCAAAGAACGTTCAAATACCACACAATTGTACTCATCTCACATGCTAGCAGTTATACTCAAAATACTCCAAGCCAAGCTTCAACAGTACATGAACTGTGAACTTCCAGATGTTCAAGCTGGATTTAGAAAAGGCAGAGGAACAAGAGATCAAATTGCCAACATTCACTGGATCATCGAAAAAGCAAGCGAGTTCCAGAAAAACATCTATTTCTAGTTTATTGACTATGCCAAAGCCTTTGACTGTGAGGATCACAATAAACTGTGGAAAATTCTGAGATGGGAATACCAGACCACCATGGCAGAAAGTGAAGAACTAACAGCCTCTTGATGAAAGTGAAAGAGGAGAGTGAAAAAGTTGGCTTAAAACTCAACATTCAGAAAACTAAGATCATGGCATCTGGTCCCATCACTTCATGGCAAATAGATGGGGAAATAAAGGAAACAGTGAAAGACTTTATATTTTGGGGCTCCAGAATCACTGCAGATGGTAATTTCAGCCATGAAATTAAAAGATGCTTGCTCATTGGAAGAAAAGCTATGACAAACTTAGCATATTAAGAAGTAGAGACCTTACTTTGCCAACAAAGGTCTGTCTAGTCAAAGCTATGGTTTTCCAGTAGTCATGTATGGATGTGATAGTTGGACTATAAAGAAAGCTGAACACCAAAAAATTGGTGCTTTTGAACTGTGGTTTTGGAGAAGCCTCTTGAGAGTCTCTTGGACTGCAAGGAGATCCAACCACTCCATCCTAAAGATCAGTCCTGGCTGTTGATTGGAAGGACTGATGTTGAAGCTGAAACTCCAATACTTTGGCCACCTGATGAGAATAACTGACTCATTTGAAAAGACCCTGATGCTGGGAAAGATTGAAGGTGGGAGGAGAAGGGGATGACAGAGGAGGAGATGGTTGGATGGCATCACCAACTCGATGGACATGAATTTGAGCAAGCTCCAGGAGCTGGTGATGGACAAGGAGGCCTGGTGTGCTACAGTCCATGAGGTCACAACGAAATTGGACATGACTGAGCAACTGAACTCAACTGAACTTGCATGCCAGGTGATTTCTGATGTAACTACTTCACTACAGCTGCAGCATGAAAGTGGTCAAAGATAATGAGCAAATGAATGGATGTGGCTCTGTTTCTAAAAGTATTTACATGTCGCAGGTCTAGGCTTGCAGTATAGATGTGATATATAAATCAGACATTTTTCAGGCAGATATGTTAAAAAAAGTTATTAATTCTAGTTTTGTACTGTCAAGATATTTTTTTTCATAAAACATTTACTTTATAAGAACCAATTATTTCTCCATATCTTCTTCCCCCACCCTTCATGCAAATGAACTATGGTAACTGTAGCAGGGCTCACGAGGAGTTTCTGAGGATTTATGGGTTAGTCAGCATTCACCAAGTGCCTACTCTGTCCTGGGCATGGACTAAGCGCTCTTCTGCATTAGCTTATTTATTTCCGAGAGAAAGTGAGGTTACGGACGCTATATAACCTGCTCATATCAAGTAAGCCATGAGAATAAAGAAAAAAAGAATAGTCGTTCAGCCATGTCTGACTCTTTGCGACCCCATGGAGTGTAGCCCACCAGGCTCCTCCATCCATGGAATTTTCCTGGAGTGGGTGGCCATTTCCTTCTCCAGGGGATCTTCCTGACCCAGGGATTAAACCCGGGTCTCCCACATTGCAGGCAGATTCTTTACCATCTGAGCCACCAGCAAAACCCTGGAAGTGAGATATGAACCTAATTCATCTCCTTAATTTACCCTCTTAGGACCATAGGATGCTCTGTAGTATACTTGTAACTGATGATTCTCTTCAACAGCAGAGCAAGTTATATTTCAATATATGGAGTCTAAACCAGCAGTAGAGAAAAGCTAGCGTGGTTGTCTAAGGAGGGTGTGTATGCCACTCTTTGTCAAAATATTTTAACATGTTTTTGGAGTAAATAAGCAATTCCATAGCTTTAGAAATCTCTAAAATCTGCTGGTGCTGTCATGGAGAACATTGTGTTAGTTATGCTATAGTAATTTTTAAAATCAGATTTTCTTAGTTAGTTCGTTAGGATTGGTCCAAGAAGAAAGCAGAGCATGAAACTTCATATATTGACAATTAGAAAATTAATATCCATATTAAGAATATATTTACAGTGATTGACAACTGTCACTAGAACAGCAGCTAATTATGAGGAAAATAATAAAAAAAAAAAACAAGAACAAGTTAGAACTCTACTATATAATTTAAGAGGAATCAGTTTCATATACAAATTGTAATATACACATTCTTCAAAATGGTATAAATGACATATTTTCCAGATACAAAACCAAAAAAGCTATTTTTGAACACTAAGTAATAGCAGGTTCTAACCATCATCTGACTAAAAGAAAGACAGCGAAAAAGAGAAGGGACCACAAATCTAAGCTGACAAACCATGGTATTTGATTGCTATTGGACTGTGCTTTCAGTCCATGTGGAACTGAGGTCCTGCCAGACCAGATACACAGCTGGGTTGGGAGCCCATAGCTCATTCTAGAAAACACTGAGTCTAGCTGTGGGATGGAAAGTCTGAAGGCAAATGAGGAGCAAAGCAGATGATACTTTGACATCTAATCTTTGGTGTTTGAAAGAGAAGAAAGATGAACTAACAGTTAAGTAGTATTGAGGTTAGATTTGAACTGAGAGTTTGAAAAAACTCCCAATTTCAGAATAGCAGCAAAATTAGTGCAGGGAAGGATTCAGTCACATTTTGAACAGAACAGAAAAATAGGGGTTAAATAGTTTCTTCAAAATGAAGATACACATGTAGAAGGGAACAGAGAACAGGAGAGGATAAACTGATCTGAAGAAATATAGAAATTTATGGATAATTTTTCTTTGAATGACAAGAATATATTGATATTATTCTGCCCTCTCAGAAATTATCCAAGAAATAATCTCTACCATCCCGAGACAGCATTTGAAGATTTGGTTCTGTAGTAAGGCATCTAAAATCAATATGAACCCAATCGTTCATTTAGTCAACAAATATAATTTCTATTCAAAAAACAGAAATCTTTACTTTGCTGCCCTTCACCTTGACATAACTTTACAATTTTTCTTCAGCACACATACCCTCTTTGGTTCACATTCCCAGGGATTTCCCTGGTGGCTCAGTCATTAAAGAATCTGCCTGCAATGCAGGAGACCCAAGTTCTATCTGTGGGTTGGGAAGATCCCCTGGAGAAGGAAATGGCAACCTACTCCTGTATTCTTGTCTGGATAGAGGAGCCTGGCGGGCTATAGTCCATGGAGTCACAAGAGTTGGACACGACTTAGCAGCTAAACCACCAACCACCACCCAGTGGCATGAGTGGGCCCCACCACCATCCCTTGATACTCAGAGGGTCCTAGGTCAGTTTAAGCCAATCAACATAGTCCACCTCCCTAGACTCCAAGGTTGATTCAAGGTTGGGCACATCATAGACAATTTAAAACAAGAAGCTACTGAGCTTCCTTTGTCTTCCACGGAAGCAACTGAAACAGATTCTCTCGTTCTCCCTCTGATGGTGTGATATGAAGATGGTGAGCCTGAAAGCACTGAAGCCTTCAAGCTGCTAGGAGAAGTCCCCTGGGCCTTGGTGACTGAGTGGGTTTGAACCACTGAATCAAGCCTTTCATGAAGTCAGAACATATTCTGGACTTTTTGATTTTGTGAGTTAATGAACTCTCTTTATTCCTTAAGTCTGTTTGGTTTGGGTTTCCTTCTGTCAGTTGTTTTCAAGAGTCCTCATAAAGTAAAAGCACACTTTGTCAGGTTCTATGGAACCAAGACAAATAATATGATCTTTTGCTTTCAGGAGACTTTTTTTTTTTTTAGGAGACTTTTTTATGTCATGAAAATATAACTCCCAGTTACAAGTTCATAGGGGCCTGGCTACTTTCAGGTGAGATACTGGAGCACTAGAAAAAATTTATTGGATTAGAGTTTTTAAAAGGGACATAATCAAAAAAAAAAAAGGAAGAAATGAACCAAAAGATCACCTGAAAGTCTGCAAAGTCTGATTTCAATGCCACTCAAACTGGTTTATATGAAAAACACTGAAATATCCTTAAAGATTATTGTGCACAACAGAGGAACTCTGGGGAGATTCACAGCTTTTAAGAGCAAAGAGCATGTCCCTTCCTCCTACAAATAACTGGCAACAAGATGTCTGTCCAGAATTAATCACATTAGTGTCAAGGATGATTTACAAAGCAAGCAACATCTAAGAGATCATCTGTGTTATCTTTGTCCTTAAGAACAGTTTAAGTTGTTAAAAATAGATTGATTGTGTTTTGAGTTCATAGCTACATTCAATTACATCCTCTGTCACAGGAAAATGGGCTGAGATTGTTAACCTCTCTTTTACAAAGGAATAAAAGCAGCATCCTGGCATGACTAGGAATGGCTCTTTTAACTTAACATAGAATGGAAATTTATTGTGCTGGGTTATGTAAAAGACAAGGGAAAATAAATGCATTTGTCTCCCAGCTATAAAGAATGATCGCCTGTGGATTAGCTTTGGACTTCGACATACAAAATGGGGTTTTGATGTAGAAAAGTTAAGACTCAAACTATAATGTGCATACAAATCACACAGGAATCTTACTGAAATGCAGATTCAGATCCAGATATCCAGGGTGGGCCTTAGAACTGCACATTTCACATGATCCCCAGTGACAGTGGTATTTTCAGGACCATGAATCAGTCTTTGAGAGGCAAGGATGTAGAGTAAAGAACTGGGCTGTGCAGGATCAAGAAATCTGTGTCTAATTTCAGCTGTATAATTAAAGAATCACAACACCTTTTAAATGTCACTTGCACTTTTAATGTTTCTCATTTATAAAATGATGGGTTGGACTTTTTTGCTGTTGCTGCTTAGTTGTTAAGTTGTGTCCAAGTCTTTTGTGACCCCACGGACTGTAGTCTGCTAGGATCCTTTGTCCATGGGATTTCCCAGGCAAGAATACTGGAGTGGGTTGCCATTGCCTCTTCCAGGGGACATTCCCAGCACAGAGATTGAACCCCATCTCCTGCATTGGCAGGCAGATTCTTTACCACAAAGCCAGCTGGGAAGCCACTGCAGAAGTCCCAGGTTGGATTCAGTCATCTCAAAAATCCCTGACAAACCTAATCCAACAGGAAAAAGAATCTCTATATGTTTTGCATATAAGATCTTCCCTATGCATTGTTCCTTGTTCCTTTTCTCCATGTCATCAGCCATTCCAGCAACTTGAATATTCTCTTTGTCTCTTCTCTCCTCATCACCTCCCTGTATTCGGTGATTCATCAAGTCTCATCCAGTTCCTTCCTAAATAATTTTGGATCTTCTGTTTGTGCGTTTCTACTTCCACTGGTACAAATAAAACTCAAGTAACCATCATCTTCCTCTTGACCATATTATACCAGCCTCTTAAAAAGTTTCTACCCTTCTATTCCTCTTCCCAATCCATGTTTTTCATTCATTTATTCAGCAAATGGGTGTCTTTAAAAGTCTGCTTAACCACTCTTCCTGTCCTCTAGGCAGAGTGTTCCCTATACATTGTAGCACACCTCCCCTCCTGACCTCTCAGCCCTGTGGTTAGATGGGCTCCACCTACCTTCCGTTCCAATACTGAATTAATACCTAATTGTCTCCTGCCCAGTATGAAATCCTTCGAGGACATCCCACATTTAAAGGATGTGAACTGCGGTCTCTGTTATGACATAGGCTTGGTATGATGTCACACTTGTCCACGCTCCTTTTCCCTTCTTGCTCTCATATTCTAGTCCTACTGGATTCCTTTAAGTTCTGCAAAAACACCATGCTCTTTCTCATCTCAGCTTCCTCACACCTGTTGTTCCTTCAGCATATTCACTTTCCCCCCTCCCTCCCCAAGTCACTGAGTCCCCACTGGTGAATTACTTTGCTGGGCTCAGTTGAAATGTCACCTCTTAATTCCCACAGTTAATTTAGGACTCTGAGATTAAATGTGCTAGAAGTACATTGCACTTGACCATCATAATACACAGTGACACACTTTTAAATATTTCTTCAATGTTTGTTTTAGGTAGTGGACTATATGCTTGATGAGGAGAGATAACCCAGATGCCTCACACAGGGTTGGATTTGAGAACATTTGCAATCAACACTAACAGAAGTCAAATGGAAAACTTATAGATAACTTGGCTTTCCTCACCTTTAATGTCTAGGTTTTATAGACCATTGGACAACTCTTGGATTCTGTGGTTTCTATGCCTTTAATTTCTCTTTAAGTCAATCTTTTTTCATACTGCTGGCATTTATTTCAAACCAGAGCCCCAGTCATCTAACTCCTCTGATCAAAAACTATTTTATGGCTCCTCACTGCCTATGGAGTAATAACACAGTCATGGGCTTCATTTAAGTTGCTCCATAATCTGTCCTAAGAAATTTTGGGGACATCACACACTGCCCAGGCAAATATTATAATATCCAGCCAAATGGGATTATAAATTGTCTCCCAAACCTCTCTCTGGCTTACCTGGTGGCTCAGATGGTAAATCCACCTGCAATGCAGAAGACCTGGGTTCGACCCCCGGGTTGGGAAGGTCCCCTGGAGGAGGGCATGGCAACCCACTCCAGTATTCTTGCCTGGAGAATCCCCATGGACAGAGGAGCCTGGCAGGCTGCAGTACATGGGGTCACAAAGAGTAGGACATGACTGAGCAACAAAGCACGCATGCAAACAAACATCTCTCACATTTCTAGATACCATGATTTTGTTGCTACTGTGTCCTTTTCATAGAATATTTCTATAGCTCAATATAAATGTCATTTTGTTATCAGTCATTTTATATACCCTGGATTAAGAATAATCTCTTCTTCCTCTATCTTCTCTTAGTAGTTCTTCTGCCCCTTCATGCTAGAGTTTCAAAGGACCCTGATCACCCTTGTCCTCTTCTTCCTGTTCTAACCACTGAAACAGACACAAGAAGCTAAGAGCAGTAATTAATAAATGAGGCTTAAAACTCATAAATAACAAATTTTCCTGGACTGTTAAACATGGCTTGGACTTAAGGGCTTCCCCATTTCTCTACCCTTCCCAAGTCTACAGTCCATGTGGGAGAAATTGAGTCTATTGAGAAAATGCTTATATAGGTAGCTAATTACAAAAGTGCAGCTTCCTTCGCCAGGGCTTCCCTGGTGGCTCAGTCTGTAAAAAACTTGCCTCCGATGCAGGAGACCTGGGTTGGGAAGATCCCCTGGAGGAGGGCATGGCAACCCACTCCAGTATTCTTGCCTGGAGAATCCTCAAGGACAGAGGAGCCTGGTGGGCTCCTCTAGAGGGTCTAGAGGGTCACAAAGAGTCAGACATGACTGAGCAACTAAGCACAGCACAGCTTCTTTCAAAGACTTATACAGAAATATTAGAGCAATATTGTGTAATTGAGATATGATGTGAGACATATGCAGTTTAAAAAATTTTCACTAGCCACATAAAAAATTTTGAAGTGTAAAATTAGTTTAATATTATAACATTAATTTTAAATGTATTTATTTAATATTAATTAAATATTCATTTAATTGTCATACAATAATTATTCAAAGCATTATCATTTCAACATGAGATATTTTGCCTTCCTTTTTTGGTCATACTATATCTGGTATGTATTTTATACTTAAAAGACATCTCTAGTGTTTAGTAGCCACATGTGGTTAGTAGCTATTCTATCAGACAGCAAAGCCTTAGGGTAATACAGAGATTACTACTTCCTTTTACAAATAAATTTTTATTTTGAACTGATGGCTCAGATGGTAAAAAATCTACCTGCAATGCAGGAGACCCAGGTTCAATTCCTGGGTCAGAAGATCCCTTGGAGAAAGGAATGGCTACCCACTCCAGTACTCTTGCCTGGAGAATCCCATGGACAAAGTAACCTCACAGGCTACAGTCTATGGGGTCACAAACAGTTGGACACAACTGAATGACTGAGGATGCACACAACTACAGATTCAGAAGCAGTTGCAAAGAATGAAGAATAGGGTTCCATGAACCCTTCAGCCTATGTCCCCTAATGTGGATTCTTTTAAAAATTATAGTATAATAACAAAACCAGGGGATTATACTGATCCAACATTACCTTTTAAAAGCAGTGACTTTTCCTCTCTATATAACCAGATTTCTTTGAGATCACCAATGGATATTTCTTCTTTTTCCTCCAGGGAGGAGTGATTCATAATAAAATGGAGATATAGGCTAAAGCTTTTCAATCAGATTTTTTTTTTCCCTAGAGAGTGGATCAGATCTCCTTCCACCCATGAAGGAAAGAACTCTTTCCTACATCCACCTCAGGATATTATACCCTGCCTTTTCGAGTTAATTATTTCTAATTCTACTTTTATTCAAGAAGTAATAAGATCCTGGGATATAGGGAAATATTCTTTCCAATATCTTTCATACATACACTGGTTTGCACAGAGAAGATGCTCAGTGAGTATTTATTGTGATGGTTTCTTGAAATAACCCAACCGTTATATGAAAGGCATTCACCATGCACATTGTCAAACGACTCAACTGTTGCCTAAAAGGGATATGACATAACCTTTGAATAGGTTTGATGAATGGCTTTTCTCAGACAAGAAGGATTTAAGGGAACACAGTAAATTAACCATTCTATCCAGCCAGAGATACAAGCCTCTTTTCCTTAATTTAGTTTTAATTGGAATTAAGTCTTTGAGGAATTGTCATCCATTCTGTGGATAGTTTTTGAGTTTACCATCTCCACACTTCAAAAAGAGAAAAACAGAGATGTAAAGACCTCCCAGGCAAACTGATGTACATGATTATTCAGCTAATAATTGGTACATGGATACAAACCATCATCTTTCCTGTCAATTTTCACAGTCTAGATGTACTGAATCAGCTCCAAGAGCTACTGACTTCAAATAGACTAAAGCCCAAACAATTCATATACCTAAAAATATATTTTAGATCCAGCATGGAGCCAGGAACGTGGCAGAGATCAGCACACATATGTTGAATAAATGGGTAAATGAATCGGTGGTATCCTTATTCAGTGTCACTTCTGCCTGGCTGTAGGATCTAAGAAGAGACTGAGTTGGAAGGGTCTTAGGGAACTCCTAGGGAGCTGTCAAAACTCACCAGGAAATGTCACCAGCTGCTCAGCATCACCTGGCAACAGCTGACCAGGGGTGTGTGGCCAAAATCCTGAGCATAACCAGGTCCAATCACTATCACTTTTCTTCCTGTTATCCAAGAATATCTATACGGTAGAGACTGGAGTTCTGGTCTTTACTGTCTTCTAGGTGAATTCAAAGTCTGTGCAATCAATACCAGCATGTCTTCAGATCTTTGCTTATCATTTATATCCACCTAACTCCCACCTGCCACCTCCTCTAGTCTTTGATGGAAACCAAAACATTACCCTTAATTTTCTCCTTTCACTTACACCTCCACATTCAATTTAAAACAAAATTCCACTGCTTATGATCCTAAAACAGCTCTGAAATCTGGCCATTTCTTTGTCATGCAGCCACAAACCATCTCTCACTTGGAAAACTGCCACAGGGCCCAGGGCGGGCCCCACATTTCCTTCCATTCTTGCAGCTGTCCATTCAAAGGGTAGATGTGCCCATGTGACGTCCCTGCTTCAAATCTTTCAGTGTTTTCTCATTAGTAATGAGCTATGTTTCTAACATGACTTCAAAGGCCTTGGCTCATCTGGACCCCACCTACCTCTCCAGGTTCATTTCAGCTCCTCTCCTCTCACATACTACTGTAGACTTAAAAGACACTCACAGCCTAGAAGTTGAGAGTTATGTTTTATTATGTGGGACTTCAAGCTCAGAAAACAGCATCTGAAGTGTCCCTAAGAGAACTGTTCTGAGGAGTTGGGGGTGGGGTGAGGAGGGAGTCAGGTTGTACAGAAGCTTGTAACAAGGGGTAGGTAGTGTGAACATCAAAAGACTATTGTTAAGGAAGGAAATCAGATATCTCAAGTTAAAGAATTTAGTGCTTTTCTATGTATGTGAAGATGCAAGAGTCTGGGTTTACTGACATTTCTCCTTTCATATGCACCTCATCTATCTGTGGCCAGCATCCTGAGATTGGATTTTTCACATCCTTAGTTCCTAGCTCACTGTGAGGAGTGGCTGATGACCAGTGGATAGTTGGCATTATTCTTCCTGGGTTCCCTCCGGGCTCAGAAATTCACATTTGGAGGGCCAGAAGTGAGGATGGTTGTGATGCTCTTGTTTATTGATATGGCAGGAAATATTCCATTTCACACTATGCTTGAGCCACACTGGATGTCCTTTGGATCTCAAGTGACACGGTATTCCTCCTCATGTCCTGAAAGCACTGACCTTCACCCCACTGTCCTACCCTCTTTCAGGAGCTGATTACTACTCATCCTTCAAATTTCATTTTAAAAAGTACTTTGTCAGTAGGTCTTATCTGGCCTCTTTAAATCAGCTTAGAACTCTGGTAACAATTCCATTCACACATCATGTTTCTTCTTTATGCCACTGACTGTAATTATAACTTCTTGTTTAACATCATTAATACTCGTTCTACTGTTACTCCCAAGAGGTCAGGGTCTGTGAATGTCTTACAAACCATTGCTATGTTAATGCCTAGCACAGTGCCTGACAGTTTTGGGGTGCTCAATAATTATTTAGCAAGGAAATGAAGTATAGGTTCTCAACATTTCAATGCTTCTTTCTTTCATAGGTCGCACCTTGCATCACCCTATGACTCTTCTATCTATATAAGTTATTCATGATCATCACCTTTTTGTGTGGTACAGTGAGAAATGCTGGTTTGCTGGAGGGTTTGCCTGGGGAGATGTCTCGTGTAACAAAAATGGTACTTAACAGGAAGTTACAGCTCCAAGTTTTAGCTCCAGGATCTACCATTAGGTAGCTATACAAAGTTCAGCTAGTTCCTTTCTCACTTTAGGTCTTAATTTACCTTTGTGTAAACTGCACAGTAGTATAGCTTAAGATGACCACTCAAAGCCAATGTTTTCCGTCTCAGGGCCTCCCCAAAGAAACCTGGGAGAGCTGACCCTTCAATGATAAAGTGTAGATGCCAGAAAACCTTTAAAAATAAAGTATAACAAACTGTTAGAGAATCTAAGAAAAACTTGTGAAATTCTTTCCCAAAAAAATGCTTGTCTGTGTAAGCAGGACCCTGATATTTTGCTTAGAATTTGAGGCTAAGAAGTATTGCTTCAAATTAAATTTACATATTTCTAAGAGCACCTCTCAGATATGCAGATGACACCACTCTAATGGCAGAAAATGAAGAGGAACTTAAGAGCCTCTTGATGAGGGTGAGAAAGCAGAGTGAAAAAGCTGGCTTAAAACTCAACATTCAGAAAACGAAGATCATGACATCCAGTCTTATCACTTCATGGCAAATAGAGGGAAAAAGTGGAACCAGTGGCAGATTTTACTTTCTTGGGCTCAAAAATCACTGCAGATGGTGATTGCAGCCATGAAATTAAAAGATGCTTGCTCCTTGGAAGAAAAGCAATGGCAAACCTAGACAGCATATTAAAGAGCAGAGATACCACTTTGCCAAAGCTCCATATAGTTAAAGCTATGGGTTTTCTAGTAGTCAAGTATAGATGTAAGAGTTGGACCATAAAGAAGGCTGAACACTGAAGAATTGATGCTTTCAAATTGTGGTGCTTGAGAAGACTCTTTGAAAGTCCCCTGGACAGCAAGGATATCAAACCAGTCAGTCCTAAAGAAAATTAACCCTGGATATTCATTGCAAGGACTGATGCTGAAGCTCCAATACTTTGGGCACCTAATGTGAAGAGCTGACTCTCTGGAAAAGTCTCTGATACTGGGAAAGACTGAGGGCAAGAGGAGAAAAGGATGACAGAGAATGAGATGGTTGGATGGCATCACTGATTCAATGGACATTAGTATCTCCCAAACTCTGGGAAACAGTGAAGGACAGGGAAGCCTGGTGTCCTACAGTCCATGGACTCACAAAGAGTTGGACACGACTTAGCGACTGAACAATAAGACTACCTCTAGGCAAATTTTTGAGGTAGCTAAAGTGTGATTTTTATTTCTTTCACCCTTCTATTTGCTTTTTCTTTGTTCAATCACTTATTGGCACCTAGGACTACTCTCCATTTAGGTGTAAAATCTCAAGCTTTTCAATTACCATGGGTTACCAGTTATCCATCAGATAGAGGAATTCCAAAAGAAATCAAAAGGTCTAGTAATTATTTAATAATATTTGTGGTATTTCATTGTTTGGGTGTACCAGAGTTTATCTACTCACCTATTGATGGACATTTTGGTTCTTATGAATAAAGCAGATATAAACATCTATGCACAGGTCTTTGTGTGGACATGTTTTCAGTTCATTAAGTAAATAGCAAAGAGTGTGACTGATGGATTATATGGTTAAAATATATTTATATTTGAAAGAAATTGCCAACTTGTCTTGCAAAGTGACCATATCACTATGCATTCCCATCAGCAGCAATGCAAGAGAGTTCTTGTATCTTTACATCCTTATCAGCATTTGGTGTCATCAGTGTTTCAGATTTTGGCCATTAAAATAGGTGTATAGTGATATCTCATCATTGTTTTAATTTGCATTTCCATGATGATGTTTTATGTGGAACATCTTTTCAAATGCTTACTTATATGCCATGTGTATATCTTTTTAGAGAGATGTCTGTTAAGATCTTCGGTCCATTTTCTAATCAGGTTGCTAGTTCCCATATTGTTAAGTTTTAAAATTTCTTTGCATATTTTGGATAATAGTACTTTATCAGATGTATATTTTACAAATATTTTCTCCAAGTCTTTGTCTTGTCTTCTCAATCTCTTGGCATTATCTTTTATAAAGCAGATATTTTCAATTTTTATGAAGTTCAGCTTTTCAATTATTTCTTCCACAGACTGTGTCTTTGGTATCATATTTTAAAAGGCCTTGACATACTGAAGGACATCTAGATTTTCTCCTAAGTTATCTTCTAGGAGTTTTATAGTTTTGGGTTTTATCTTTAGGTTTATATATTCTGAGGTAATCTTTGTGAATGGTGTGATATCTATGTTGATTCATTTTTCTGCATGTGGATATCTACTTGTTCCAAAATCTAATAAATAACTAATGAGGACCTACTATATACCACAGGGGGAAAAATGAAGGTACAGTATGTTTGAGGGACATATATTAAATTAACCTTAAAAATGCATTCCAATATACATTAGGTACAGACAAATACTGTTTGATTCCTCTTATATGAGCTACCTAAAACAGTCAAACGGAGTCAGAAAGTACATCGAGTAGATGCCAGGGGCCAGGGACTGGGGTGGTAGGAAGGGGGAATGAGGACTTAGTGTTTAATGTGGACAGAGTTTCAGTTTAGGAAGGTGAAAAATTCAGGAGATGGATGATGGTGAGAAAGTTGAGCAACAGTGTGAATGTACTTAGTGTCCCTGAACTGTACAATTATTAAATATGGTTAAAATGGTATGTTCAATATTACATGAATTTTATCATAATAAAAACAATATAAAAAACATAAAATGTCATAAAAACATGAAACAAGACTATCTTTACTCCATTGTATTGCCTTTGCTCCTTTGTCAAAGATCAGTTGGTTCTATTTATGTGGATCTGTGTCTGGGTTCTCTGGCCTGTTTCATTGATCTATTTGTCTAGCCTTTTGTCAATACTACACTGTCCTGATTACTGTAGATTTATAGTAAATCTTGGAGTCAGAGATTAGTTCCTTTCTGGTTTAATAGATACTTATTAAGTATCTACCATGTGGACACAATGATGAACAAAACACAAACACAAAACCAAATTTATTCTTCACAGGGTGAGGAAAATATTAATCAAATAATCAAACAAATAAAAACTGACGAACTGCAATCAGTGTGGTTTAAGAGGAATTATAGGGATTTATGAAAGAGATGAAATCGGAAATAGCCTGTTTGAGGAAGTAAAAGAACAATGTGGTTTATACATGATAAACAGAAGGTGGAGAAATGTTTCAGAAGGTTGGGGAGGAAGGCAGAGCCCAGACCCTATGAAGTTTTCGATGCCACATTAAATTTCTAACTATTTCTCTAGAGCAATGGGAAATCATGCCGGGGTTCTAAACAGGATAAGTGGCATGATCAAATTTCTCTTTTTGGAACAATCAAACCAACTGACGTGAGAGAATATATAGAAGTAGGCAGGACAGGGAACTCCCCTGGTGGCGCACTGGATAGGAATATGCCTGTCAATATGCAGAGGAGATGGGTTTGATCCCTGGTCTGGGGAGATTTCACATGCCAAGGCGCAACTAAGAGCAACTAAGCCCCTGCACCACAACTATTGAGCTCTGGCTCTAGAGCCCGTGAGCCACAGCTACTGAACCTGCGTATCTACAGCCTGTGTTCCCCAACAAGAGAAGCCACCACGATGAGAATTCCACAACTAATGCAGCTAACGAGTAGCTCCTGCTTGCTGCAATTAGAGAAAGCCCCCACAAAGCAATGGAGTCCCAACAAAGACAAAAATAAATAAAATTTTTAATTGCAACAACATAAATGGACCTAGAGAGTGTTATACTGAGTGAAGTAAGTCAGACAGAGAAGGAGAAATATTGTACCCCTTATATATATGCAATCTAAAAATAAATGCTACAAATGAACTTACTTACAAAACAGAAACAGACTCACAGACTTAGAGATTGAGCTTACGGTTGCTGGGGGGAAAGATAAGGGAAAGGGGTAATTACAGAGTTTGGGATGGGCATGTACACACTGACCTGTTTGAAATGGATAACTAACAAGGGCCTACTGTATCACACATGGAACTCTGCTCAATGTCATGTTGCAGTCTGGGAGTTGGGGGAGAATGGATACATGTATATATGATGTATATGTATGGCTGAATCCCCTCCCTGTTCATCTGAAACTATCACAACATTGTCAACTGGCTATATCCCAATACAAAATTAAAAATTAAAAAAATATAATAAATAAACCCTTTATTTATAAAAATAATAAATAAGCCCTTTATTTATGAAAAAGAGAGTCTAAAAGAATATCTTGCAATATTTCAAATAAAATTTCATTGTAGCTTTGATTTATGACTCAGATTGTTGCTCAAAGGGATCTACAAGACCAAGTACTCAACTCTGCTATCTTACAGGTGAGGTAATTAAGGCTCAGAGAAGTTACAAATTTTGCCTAAATTCTACCATTTCTTCAAAGGCTTCCTGTTTCTGTTTTCTTCGCCTCTCTCCTTCTCCACTTCTCCTTCTTCTCTTCTTCCTCCTCACCCTCACCTTCCTCTCCCTGTTCTTATTCCCTGAGGCCCTTTTTGCTATGCACTTAGGGACCAATCCTTCCTCCTAATTACAACTTAAAGTCATGCTGGATGCCCCTTGCAAAGGCATTTTGTTTTGTCATTTTAGTGGGCTAATGTCCCTGCAAATAGATGACAAGACTTTCATAACCAGAGGCCAAGACATACACAGGCTTCTTAGCCTGCCCAGCATGTTGGGTTTTACTTTTAAGGGTAATCCTTCCAATTAAATCATTTTGCAGGATAATGGATGAAATGAACAGAAACTTATCAAAAGGTAGACAACTCAGGAATTCACTTCTAGAAGAAATCTGTGAAATGAGAGAAGGTGAGGTATATTCTGGATTCTAATTACAAAGGCCAATCCTCTGCCATTACACCAAGAGGTGCAAGAACAGAGGCCTGGATGCTCATCTCTCCTCTGCTGTTAATGAGCTTGGGCAATTAACTTTGTTACTGAATCTAGGATGCTCCTTTAGCGGGGACAATCCATCACCAAAGGGATGGATTTCAGTCTGTTATTTATTTTAGGACATAAAGAAGCCTAAAGAAGGCAAGCAAAGCACAATCCAGAACTGACTCATAAGTGACCTTGTGACCTAAGCAGATATTCTTTGTTACTTTCCATTACAAAAGCCTATAAATATCTCGTAAATCATAAACCTCAATGTGTAACTGATTTGTTGTTTCCTCTTTTATTGTCTATTTTCTCACTGGATTGTAAACTCTGAGGGCAAGGACCCTGTCTTTTATGTGTTATGTTATGCCCCCTGATATAGTACAGGGCATGGCCTCTAGCTCATACTCTGTTGCCATTTGTTAAATGCATGCGTGAATGAAACGGTTACATTTTTTCAACGTACCTATTTCCGTCCAGTCTCAACACATGATCCTAACCACCCAAGCCTCATAAGAATGAGGTGAAGCAATGTTGTCAAAGCATTTTCGGAAGGAGTCGGAAATCTTTGCTACTAATTCAGAAATATTTATCTTTCAGTGTCTAATTTTCCATTTTGCCCTGATTTTTAGCACATATTGATAAACACTGACGCATTGGGCTTGTCCAGAAATCGTGATGCCTAGATCATAGTATGGATCCTTCTTCATGATTAGCTTGAACAATGTCATCTAAACACCAAAATTGTATAGATTATACATATCAGCCAAGGGTAAATTTGAAAGCATTCTAAAATAATAATGGACTGCAGACTCTCCCAGATATTTCTGACTAGTCTAATAGTTAAGACAGAGGACTGAAGCATAAATTAGAGCAATGCCTTGGTCCTGAAGAATAAAGATGAGAGAATTTTCATTGAGGTAGATTTGTTCCACTTTAAAAGGGAGCCCATTATAACACCTCAGTTTTGACAGATCCTTATCTTTTTGTTATTGAAACTCTCCAAAAGCTTTCTTTCCCCTGGCCTCCGTTTCTAAATTGTGGTGGAACCAGACATTCTCTGCTTCTACTAACGTTTCTATGAACTTTCCATCCAAGTCAAAGAGTCAAGATGTCTTGATTTTCCCAACCTCTCCTGCACAGTGTGTTCAAGGAACCAGTTTACTTCCCCCTCATCACTAGCCTGCAATCTCCATAAATGCAGGCATCAGCCTTTGTTCTTCACTAATGTATTCCCGCCACCTATTATAGTGACTGATATATAGGAAGAAATCAGTAAATATTTGTTGAATTGTTGAAATATCTGATGGCACAGATCTCTTAGTCCCCATAGCAAGTACACATAAAAATCAATTAATCAAGCCACAGGACATTACCATTGGAAAGAATTTCTTGAAATTTTCTAGTTGAACTCCTTAACTATATACTACACAGGAAGAAACTGGTGTATAGTAAACTAAACATCTAGAATAACTGTCTCACATCCAGGAAGTGATTGATTCGGCCTGCAGTGCTGGTTTTCTGTTCAAAACCACCAAAACTTAAGAGACCATATTTGACAAAACAATTATAGTAAATATAATATGATCTTTTCTCAGTAATTCTCCAGCCCTGCAAGTTCTTACAGGTTTTTTTTGGGTCCTTGAGAGAATAATTCTCATGAAGAGATGTGCCAGTCAACGGAGATCACTGGTTTTTTAGAATGTCACATGATAGGGAGCTTGATTTGTTTCTTTGAGTCAGCCAAAACTGCCTCTGGTGGGAGTTGTATAGCCAGGCTTTCCAAGTTAACAGATTTAATTACTACTAATGTTTATTTTGCACTTACATCATGCCAGACATTTTTCAAAGTGCTTTATGTGAATTATCTCATGGACTTCTCATGGCCGTCTTGTAGGGTAGGTTCTATTATTATCATTTTCATTTCGTAGGTAAAGAAATTGAGGCACAGAGAAGTTAAGTAACCTCCTCAAGGTCAGACAGTGAGTTAGTGAAAGAGGACATGAAACCAGGAAAAGTGTTTAAAGATGACAGGAAAAACAAGTATTTATTCTCCATGGAGGGTATATCTGGCTTCCCCATTCACTTGCAAAAGTGAGTCAACCTTCTCAAGATACACCTTTAAACTGTTGTTACCTTTAAACTACTGAGTTACATAAGCCCATATATTCTCTACTGTAAGGAAGTCTGTTGGAGCTGGGTTTTCTATTACTTGCCACCTAACTGTTCCTAGCTGAAATAGTTTTCATGTCAAATAAATGAGTCAATGTGTACATACAGCTATGCCTAATACCTGGTACTTATCAAGCGTTCAATAACTTGTATCCAACATTATTCTAATCAGAAGTTTATCTCTATGGTTTTCAGCACCTTTTGCCTTCACTCTCATTCCTAAGACTGTTTCTCAGGTTCTTAAAGCCCTCTCGAAATATTTAAGCCCATCTCAAGTTCCTTCTCTCCTCCAAGGTCTTTGCCCAGATCCCTGGTCACCTGTCTGTAGCCAGTCCAGGTGAGATGCTTAGGCCCTTGCTGCAACTCTGTGCTCACTGAACACCTTCTTCCTCTGTTACTTAACACATGACATGGTAACTGATCCTCTGTCTCTTGCTCCTTGAGGCAGGGACTAATTCCTACGGCTGCATTCCCTTACAGCCTAACAGATAGTAGGTGCTCAGTAAATGCATGCATGATCAAATGAGGCTTTATTAAGCAAGCTCATCTTAGGAGTTATGTCCCTGGCAAACAGACAGGAAGAATATCAAGAAATCTCCCTGCTATATCAATCACATTAATAATTCATTACCAGAAAACAGAGGAAAAACAAAGCAGAGAAAGCTTTTCTAGCTACATACTCCTGAAAAGCAACAGGCAGTAGTTGCCAGGAACTGCTTATCAATGTATAGTTTATTAGAGCTTTTGATAATGGTTTGTATATATCCTTGACTTTTTTCAGAGAAGTATTTTCTCATCCCTCCATCCTCATGTTCCATATTTAAAACTCATTTCTCAAATATTGGCATGCTGAAAAGTGAACCAGGGGCTCTAAACTCACCCGTGAAAATTTTCTTCCCTACTTTTTGCCAGCCATCAGGCGGAAATTTTAGTTTAAGGATGGTGTGAGGGAAGGGAACACATTGCCTTGGCTGCCTCAGTGGAGAAAACTTTTCTTTTGAATCCTTAAGTTGAAATTAATTTCCACATTCTATGAAAGGCCTGGAGATAAGACTGAAGAGAGGTGACTGTGAGGGGGAGTTTCTAAGCACACTGATTAGGGCTCTTGTCCTGTTCAAGAGGAAAAAAGAGAGCAGAGAGGTGTTTGATGCAGAACTTGAGCAGAGCCTCCCTGGGATGGAAAATGCTTCTATCTGGCTACTCTGGCTCTTGAGGTCAACTTCAAAACTTTGCTTCTTGACAAACAAGCTTGAGTAAAGGCAGCTCTTCTCCCCCGTGTCCTCTGGCAAAGTTGGGCAGCCTGGAGCAGCCTTTTTGTTTTTTACTTAAAAATATATTCTCTGCACAGAGCTAGGGTTCAGGAATAAGAAGCAAGGCACTTGGCAAATCGCAGGTGCATGAGACAGTCATCAAATAGAAGCATTTCAGTCCCAGCTTATAATCATTCAGGTATGATCCGCTAAGCCAACGCTCTTCACCACTATATGCAATCTCTAGTCTTAGTAAGGCAGCATTTGTTTGTTGTCTGTTTGTTGTGGTCCTTTTGTTTTTTAATATTATGCTCTTTCTCTGTCTTCTGCAGTGCACAAACATAAGAGTGCCTGCTACAGTGCCAGCCGGGGCAAATGCCTCCCTGTCCTCAAGGAGCAGGGAGCCATAGAGGGCAGCAATGAGGAGTTTCAACTACAGTGTCATCATCTAGACTAGGGTTTTGGCTCTGCTTCTGTCTCTTAATAGCTATGTAGCCATGGACAAGTGAGTCAGTAATATCCACCCCACAGTTTTAATGTGAACATCAAATGATATGTTGGTTTACTATACATTTTATATATGATAATATATAAAATAAGCAGTCCCTGATGCATTGTTGCTCACAAGTAAATGGTGGTCCTAGTGTGATTTCCATCAAAGTTTAGACTGCATTCTTTCTAGAAAAAAATCATTACATTCATCTTTGGGCACTGTAATATCACCATCCTTTATTTTCCAATTACCTTCTGTTTAATAGTAATTCATACCAAAGGACAGTCTCCTTTCTCTTGTGGAGACAGAAAACTGTGTACCTGTATGTGGTAAGGGAGGTGAAGAGTGGTTCTTAGGAGAGGCAACAAATCCTTTAGACAGAATGTGAAAGAGAAAAAAGTTAAAGGGTGAGCACCAATCCCTTTCGCTGAGCTCAGCTGCCATGTATTTTGGCTACTAATGGTTCATAGTGGCATACTCTTCTGTGACAATTTGCCCTGGATCAGTTGAAGCTCCTGAGAAATCTGTTTGTGGGTAAAGAAGCTACAGTTAGAACCATACACATAACAATGGACTGGTTCAAAATTGGGAAAGGGGTATACTGTCACCTTGCTTACTTCTATGTAGAGTACATCATGAAAAATGCCAGAGTGGATGAATCACAAGCTGGAATCAAGATTTCTGGGATAAGTATCAATCACCTCCTATATGCAGATAATATCACTCTAATGGCTGAAAGCAAAGAAGAAATAAAGAGCCTAACTGATAAGGGTGAAAAAGAGTGAAAAAGCTGGCTTGAAACATTTAAAAATATTAAGATTATGGCATCTGTTCCCATCATTTCATGGCAAATAGAAGGGCGAAAAGTGGAAGCAGTGGCAAATTTTATTTTCTTGGGCTCCAAAATCACTGCAGATGGTGACTGCAGCCATTAAAAAAAAAAGATGCTTGCTCCTTGGAAGGAAAGCTATGACAAACCTAGACATCACATTAAAAAGCAGAGACATTACTTTGCCAACAAAGATTCATATAGTCAAAGCTATGTTTTTTCCAGTAGTCATGTACAGATGTCAGAGTTGGATTACAAAGAAGGCTGAGAGCTGAAGAATTGATGCTTTTAAATTGTGATGCAGGAGAAGACTCTTGACAGTCACTTGGACAGCAAGAAGATCGAACCAGTCAGTCCTAAAGAAAATCAACCCTGAATATTCATTGGAAGGACCAAAGCTAAAGCTGAAGCTCCAATACTTTGTGAAGAGCTGACTCACTAGAAAAGACCCTGATGCTGGGAAATATTGAAGGCAGGAGGAGAAGGGGACGACAGAGGATGAGATGGTTGATGGCATCACTGACTCAATTGACACATAAGCAAACTCAGAGATAGTAGAGGACAGGGGAGCCAGGCATGCTGCAGTCCATGGGGTCACAAAGAGTCGGATATGGCTGAGAGATTAAACAATAACAAGAGGAAGCCACAATGCTCAGAGATGCCTGGGAGGATACACCACACCCCATTCCCCAACCACCCTGCAGCTCTCAGTTAAGGACTGATTGATAGGAATGGAAGCCTGCTATCTTACCCCAGGGTGGTACATTTTGATTCTACCATTCCTGCTGTAGAGCCCCCAGTGAGCTCAGGCTGAGTCTGCATAGAGTCTTAGTAGAATGGTGGTTGCCAAGGGCAGTGGCAAGGGGAAATGGGAGTTGATATTCAGTGGGTATAAAGTTTCAGCTTTACTAGATGAATCATTTCTAGAGATCTACTATGCAGCATTGTGCCCATTAATAGTACTGTATAGAACAATTAAAATTTTGTTAAGAGGATAGATCTTATATTAAGTGTTTTCTTACTATAATAAAAAATAAACACATTCTGATAAGACTAAAAAGGTATTAATATTTTTATTCAAGTTATTTGCTCAGGGCAGAATAGGAAATAAAACTTGTTTTATAGTTGGTTAACAGTATTCTTTCTAAATATTGATGTAGCTCTTTTCAAAATTATTTTTTTTTTTTAGTGAGCAGAAGATTTTTTTTTTTTTTTTTTTTTTTTTACACTGTCCATTATCACTCAAAGCCAAGAACTTAATGGTAAGTTAAGGAAAAAAACTGGGACAGTAAACCTAGTTAAGAGTCTCTGCTTATCTGGGACTTTCTTATCTTAAATGCAAGGTTTTCAGCAATGTCATTTCCAAATCCAGCACGCATGGTTTCAAGAAGGCCTCGTGATTTGGAATAATTTTATAATATTACCATAGCAACTCATGTGATTGCGCAGATACTGAGAATAGAAATCCACAACAAAATTGTTAGGAAGGAATTTTTTTAAACACATATACAGTCAGAATTAAATAAAAACCAAATTGTACTTTTGTGGAGTGATGGTACAGACATTTTTTTAAATGAATCTTATTTTACCTTTTTAAATATGAGAAACTCAGTAAGGAAAATTCAATGCAATAAGATGGCTATAAAAAAAAAATCCTGAAGAAAGTAGTGCTTGTGTAGCAATACAGGACAGAGGGCTGCAGGGAGAATCTGCATGTTACAAAGAGGTTGAAAATGTACCGAGTAGATATGCAGGCTGTATGTGTGTTGCGGGGATGGGGGGGGGTTGGTTTATCAGTCACTCAGTTGTGTTTGACTCTTTATGGTCCTATGGACTATAGCCCACCAGGCTCCTCTGTTAATGGAATTTTTCAGGCAAGAAGACTGGAGTGGGATGCCATTTACCCCTCAAGGATATCTTTCTGACCCAGGGATTGAATTCTTATGTCCTGCGTCTCCTGCATTGGCAGGTGGATTCTTTACCACTGAGCCACCTGGGAAGCCCATAGCTGGTGAATATTTCAAAGGATTGATGAAAATTATCAATAATATGACTGTGGGATTGTTCTTGCCCCAGCCAAAGGTGCCCGATTTGGGAGTTCCAAAGCTAGGGAATTAAAGATTATTAGAATGAAAAAGTTCTTAGAGGACATTTATGATGTTTGACTCTCCCCTGCCAATTTTGTACTAAATGATATGCCAATAATATACAGTGGTGGATACTGGCTCTTTTGTCCAGTTGCTATTTCTCTTTCACATGGTAACATATTTTATGATTTTCTTTGGGGAGCCACTCTTCCCCATCACATCATTGCATTTGCTGGGGCTGAATCCATAGCAACCCAAAACTCCTTGTTGGGGGGAGGGAGGGACACACAGGTCAGCTGTAGTCCCAGTACAACATCCTCCCACACACAACAGTGAGATAAAACCTGAGCAAGGCTGAAATCCGACAGGCAGGGACATCTTTATATTTTTAGTGGAACTCTCAGGAAAGAGGCTCTATCTTTCTACTGGACTTGCTAACGCATTAGGTTGAAAACAAAGAGAAGCAGGCACAAACAAGGTTAAGCCTGCCAGAGAATGAAGGCAAAATCCAGAAATATGACTGCAAACCTCAAGTGGTCCCTTGGCATCGCCTGGCAATTCTAATATATTTTTCTGGCCAATCTACTCTCTCATTCTCTGAGAGGTTCACTTCAAATCTTCCCCTTACTCTTCAACCTTCTGGTATGTTCCCCTCACCACCCACTTGCATCTGATGATATCACTTTTTATTTCAGTGAGAAAATAAAAGCAATTAGAAGGGGACACCCTATGTTTCCACTAGCAAGGCTATCAAACTTCCAGCTTCTGAGTAATATTATAAATATTGTTTTCCCTTTATTACAATGGTCATCTGACTCTGATCTACTATCAACCCTCTCTGATGTGGTAGTGTTGCTGTTCAGTCACTAAATCTGAACAACAGTGTTTGACTCTGCAACGCCATAGACTGCAGCATGCTAGGCTTCCCTGTCTCACTATCTCCCAGAGTCTGCTCAAATTCATGTCCATTGAGTCGGTGATGCTATCTAACCATCTCATCCTTTGCCACTCTCTTTTCCTTTTGCCTTCAGACTTGCCCAGCATCAGGGTCTTTTCAAATGATTCAGCTCTTCACATCAGGTAGCCAAAGTATTGGAGCTTCAGCTTCAGCATCAGTCCTTCCAATGAATATTCAGGGTTGATTTCCTTTAGGACTGACTGCTTTGATCTCCTTGCAGTCCAGGGGACTCTCAAGAGTCTTCTCCAGCACCACAGTTTGAAAGTCTAAATTCTGCAGTGCTCAGCCTTCTTTATGGTCCAACTCTCACATTCATACATGACTACTGGAAAAACCACTGCTTTGACTACATGGACCTTTGTACACAGATGTGTACATAGCACATAGATGTGTACTGGGTTCCAAATATTAGCACCAATACTCAAGGAGTCTGCTTTTTCATTTACTCCTTGCTCCTTGTCATTATCAAAGTTCTCTTTACTATGTTATTCCTGTCAGTTTATGAACTTTCTGTGACTTTTCCCAACCTAGAAAACTAAAAACATTCCCTCTCTTAACTCATAAATCCTTCTTCAACTTCTGCCTTTTTCTCTATTGTCCTTTACAGTGAACCTTCTTCTAAGTATCTCTCTATGCTCCTGGTCTCCTCTTTCTCCTCCCATCTCCTTTCAGCCCTCAGCAATCAGAATTATGATCCCACTATCCCGCTGAAATCACTCTTGTCATGTTTTCACTTTAATCAATGTTTCACTTTTTCATCTTGATGTGTTGATTTCAGTTGACTTTGAGAACATTTGTTTTCTCCTTGTTATCTGCTGTTCCTTTCTCATTGTTGTAACTGGATCTTCTTTCTCTTTTAGAATAGAGCTCAGCCCCAGATTCTCTTCTCTCCCCTATTTATATTTACTATCCATGGCTTTAAATGCCATCTTCTCACTCATGGATAGTTCCTATGTGTTTATCTTTAGACCTTTACCTTGAGATGGTCTACAATAATATGCATCTCTGTGAATCTTTACACACACACACACATGCCTGAATATTTTTCTGCTTAGATCCAAAATATCACAGTCAATCTTCACATCTCTATTTCTCTTACACTCTTACAGCACACATCTAGTCCATCATTAAGTCCAGTCAGTCACAAACCTGACCACCTCTCTTGATATTTGTAGCTTTACTTCAGTTCAAGCCACTTCCATCTATCTCTCACTTGGATTAGAACCATAGCCCTCTAACTTGTTACCTGCTTCTTAGAGTGTCTTGCACTCATTAGATGACACTTTATTCAGCAGACAGACAAGTTATTTTAATATAGAAATCACATCATGGCACATCACTGCTCAAAACCTTCAGTGGTTTTGCATCAGCCTTGCTCGGGTTTCAAGGTCATATATGTCCTGGTCCTTTTCCCTCCCAAACTCCTTTCATACTGTCTTTCCTCTCACTCACTTGCCTCCAACCAACCAGAACTTTTTAACACTTTGCAACTTGCAACTCAAATATGAAAGCATGCTTCAATATTAGCACCTGTGAATTTGCTGATAACTGTACCTGAAATGCTCTCCCCTGGTTATTCATATAGCTTACCACCCAACTATCATCACCTCCCTGACCAACCAGTCTGTTATAGTCCCTCCTTAAGCCCATCATAGTTCCTTACTCTTTAGGTAGGCTTGTTTTTCTTCATTGCACTTATCAGTCCATACAGTTTTATACATTGACTGTCTCTAGACCTAGAACTTCTTGAAGGCAGAACTATGTCTATTCTACCACCTGTACACTCAGCACACAGAATAGTACCTGACCCACAGTGGGTATTCAATAAATAGATGGGAAAAGAAAAAAAAAGTGAAAGTGTTAGTTGTTCAATCACGTCTGAATCTGTGCAACCCCATGGACTGTAGCCTGCCAGGCTCCTCTGTCCATAGGATTCTCCAGGCAAGAATATTGGAGTAGGTAGTCATTCCCTTCTCCAAGGAATCTTCCTGACCCAGGGATTGAAGCCAAGTTTCCTGCATTGTAGGCAGATTCTTTACCATATGAGCCACCCGGGAATCTAAATAGATGTGAACAAATCAATAAATCAGTGAATGAATGACAGCAGCAAAATTCCTAACATGTTTGAGCCATGAACCCAGCAATGCAGGGTATGGTCTTCTCCTCCAACTTTACAGTACAAGAACCAAAAATCTTATTTCTCTCTCTCTTTCTCTCTGATATTTCAGTTCAGTTTCCTCAAACTGGTGGCTGAAAGACTCTTGACTACAGGGAGTGCTGTGCTAGAGCTGTCTTACTCAGGCCTATGAGAATGGAATGTGCTCATTTCCTTCCAGCTCTGCTTTTAATGGTATTAGCTTCAAGTCCAGAGAAGGCAATGGCACCCCACACCAGTACTCTTGCCTGGAAAATCCTGTGGACGGAGGAGCCTGGTAGGTTGCAGTCCATGGGGTCGCGAAGAGTTCGGACACGACTGAGCAACTTCACTTTCACACATTGGAGAAGGAAATGGCAGCCCACTCCAGTGTTCTTGCCTGGAGAATCCCAGGGACGGGGGAGCCTGGTGGGCTGCCGTCTAAGGGGTCGCACAGAGTCAGACACGACTGAAGCGACTTAGCAGCAGCAGCAGCAGCAGCAGCAGCTTCAAGTCAGGCACACTGGGAGTATTCACACTATGGAAATCAGCAGACTCAACAAGTCAGCGATTTATGTTTTCCTTTTTACCTTCTGTGGAGACTTTGAGTTAACATTTGCCAGCATACCACTGTATTTCTCTTGCCATTCTTTGTCAAGTTTCAGTGATGGGGCTCTCCCTCATCACTGAAGTGAAGTGAAGTGAAAATCACTCAGTTGTGTCTGATTCTTTGCAACCCCATGAGCTATACAGTCCTTGGAATTCTCTAGGCCAGAATACTGGAGTGGGTAGCCTTTCCCTTCTCCAGGGGATCTTCCCAACCCAGAGATCGAACCCAGGTCTCCCGCACTGCAGGTGGATTCCTTACCAGCTGAGCCACCAGGGAAGCCCAAGAATACTGGAGCGGTTAGCCTATCCCTTCTCCAGCGGATCTTCCCAACCCAGGAATCAAACTGGGGTCTCCAGCATTGCAGGCGGATTTTTTACCAACTAAGTTATCAAGTCGTGATCACTAAACCAACCTAATCTGATGTGGGAGAGCTGTCACCATTACAAGTACTTAGTGATTATGTAGTTTCTAAAGTGTGTGGCATTTGTCTTTTTAATTCCCATTCTGCTTTCTGCAGCAACACAGAGCTAGTCTAGTCATTCTTCTATATAATTAACCCCCAATATTTGAATAAAACTCTTTGTACATCATCCTCCCTCTTACTCTTCATCTCTATGTATTTCCAGGCTAAATACCCTAAAATCTCTCCCTTTCCTTCTTTTACTGGCCAATCCCCTGTTTTAAAGAAAATTGTTATTTTTAATATATACTGAAATATTTTATACATGGTAGGAACTCAACTGATACTTGATGTGAATTTATGAAGCATTCTGGAAGACAAATTATCTTGATTATAATTTTTTTAAAATGTCAGCATTGATGTATATTCAGAACTTCTATGTATAAACACATTCTGAAGTCAAGATATATTTCTCCCTTATTTAATTTCAGCAAGATTAAAGCAGACATCTTTCATGGTACTTCTCCTCATAGTTTATGTCAAATACTTTCACAGCATTTCACAGAGACACTGAGTCTGAGTTGTTAGAAGACTTGACCACTGATATTAGCAAAGTAAGATCTTCCAACTCAGATCTCAGCCTTTTTCCCCATTAACTCCTAGATTCATCTCTTAAGAAATAAACATTTTTTCTTAAAATGGTATTTCTTAATGTGAATTCGTATTTACCATCTGTTAGATCTCATTCAGACACTAGATGAATAACTAACCAGCATCTTTACTCTTGGTCTTATCTGCCCCATTGCCAAATCTAGATAGTATTACTCTATCAGCCCAAAGACCAATAATCTTTTGTAAACTTTTTGTTCATTTTTCCTATTAAGACTTATGTTGTTTAACAAAAAAACACCATTGATTTTTATTTTGTCATTTTCTAGGTGCTCATTCAATCAGCACATCTTTACTGAGGATATTTTATGACACACAATCTTCTGGGCTTTGATGGTACCAGGGTGAACAAGATGAACAAGTCTCTGATCTCTTGGAGCTTAATTGATGATATGTAGGGTTTAAGCAGACAACGAAGAAGAACTGTGGATAGTGGTAAGCTGTTTATAAAAAAGAAAACAGTATTACGTGGTAGGGATGGCTCCATGGGGGAAGTGGTTGTTTAGTCATGGAAAAGGTCTTTAAAGAGGAGACTTTTGAACTGAGGCTTTAGAAATAATAAGGAGACAGGCATGCAGAGTCCTGGAAGGAAAGAACACTCAGAGCAGAGGAAATACTGATGATGAAAGCCCTGGGCAGGAATGCGGTTGAATTTTCTGAGGCAAAGAGAGAAAGTCAATGTGGCCCCAAGGTACAAAATGATGCCACAGATGAAGTCGGGGACCAGATCATAAGCTTTTTGAACAATAACAAACCTGAACTGTATTCTTAGAGGTATGAGAAGCCCCTGGGTAGTTTTAAGTAGTAGAATAACATGATATAGTTTATATTTAAAACTCTCTCTCTCTGAATCTGCATAGAGTGTAGATTGTCAGGATCAAGCATGGAAACAGGGAGACCAATTAGAAATGGTCCAGAAGAGAGACATAGCATGGTGTCATCAGTAGAGAGAGCTATATTTTCAAGAGTATATTTTGAAAACCGAGCCAAAAGAATTTGAGGATGAGTTGAATGCAAGTATTGGGGAGAACAGAGAAACAAAAAATGAGTTCATGGTTAAAGATGTGTGCAACGGGATATATGTTGACGACATTGACCAAGATGAGAAAGCAGGGGGTGAAAGTGATTGGAAAAGAACCTGAGTCAGATGGGATAGAAAATCATTTAAGAAGGTTGTAGTAAAGGCAAAAGAGTGATGCATGGGGCACTAGAAGAACAGCTTTCTAACCCTGGGTCCCTTGTTGATCACATGAGTGACCCTAGGCATTCTCCCAAAACATGCCCAACAAAGTCTTAGATTTGTCATTCTTTATGTGAGTGGTCTAGATTGTTTCTAAATTTTCCCCCTACTTTTCCCTTCTCAGATGTACAGCAACATTTGCTTCTCCACAGTCGAGCACTCCCAGGCCTGTTTTCCTACAAGAAGAGAAGTCCTTGTTCCCAAATTCAGACCTGGGTCTTCTATTTCTTGTCCCCTCTCTTTAACAAAATTATTTTTCATTTTCCTGCCTTTGCCAGGTAACAGACTAAAAAATAGTTCTTCTGCATTAATTTTCTATCTTTTCAAGCTACTTAAGTTCATGTCTTTAAAACACAGACTCAGTATAGTTTGTTTTTTCACACTGAATGTCACAACTGGAGAAGTATGTTAGAAGAACATGTTAATGAATGAGGGAGTCATATGTATTTCTTACTGTAGATCCCCCTCAATTGAAGTGTCTTTTCTTGTGGTCAAATTCACCCAAATGAAAGACATCCCAGCAATGGTGTAAGAAGCTATTTATAAAGAAGGAGGGTGAAAGTAAACAAGTAAGAAAGATTAATGCTCCCACCTTCAGGAATAACGTGCTGCCTGCCTGAAAAAGAACCAAGTGCTGTTGTCTCCAATAAAGGTTCCATTAATCAAAGCTTTGTGGTAACTGCATAATGAAGCCAAGAAGTTAAGGAGGTTTAGAATAACGCTGTGCGTTCTCCTTTGCTGGCAAGAGTGGCAGTCTTAGGGTCTGCACTAGTGTCATCTGTTTCAAAATATTACAGATGGGAAAAATAAATGACAATGGGCAATTCCCAAGGAGGGTTCTGCAGACCACTCCCTAGTATCAAAAGCTGCTCCAAAGACAAAACAGTTTCTTGGTTAGTTCGTGGAGAAAACTCTGCATACTCTACACTTGTCCTGGTGATGTGTAAAACATATCACAAAGCCTCACAGTAGAGAAACCTGTTTCCTTCTGTTGAATTAAAAGTTTCTCAAATTACTTTGCTCATATCATTACCATCTGCAATACAGTCTCTTTTTTATAGAGGCTCTACTGTTTCAATTACTTAATTACTAGAATTGTCCAACTCAGGCTCCACAAGGCTCTCCAGCATGACTTTTATGCTGTCTTTATCTGGGCACAGTGCCTGGTACAGAATTCATGCCAAACTGGCCTCAAAAATATTAACTCAATTTGAATCACATTTAGTCTAACATTCTGCCTGTCAGTGCTGTGGACTGTCTATCTCAGTTTCACTAGCTGATCCCCATTTGAAGTCTATCTTGCAGAACATGTTCTGAACTTATTTAGAGGCTCAGCTTCAAGAAAATTCCATATATCCTATTCCATGTATTCTATTCCCAGGTTCTATATATGTTTAAAACCTATTGCTTTTCAGACTCACAGATACAGAGAAATGCATGGTTATCAGTGGGGAGGGAGAAAGGGGTAGTACAGGGGTTGGTGAGCTGGAGGGACACACTACTGGTTGCAAGATGGGTTCAAGGAAGTACTGTACTGTATGAGGAGTACAGCCAACATTTTATTATAACTGTAAATGGAAAGTGATCTTTAAAAATTGTATTAAAAGTAAAAAAAAAATCTACTGCTTTTAAGCTTCATGACTTTCTCTCAGGTCTTGTTATACAATATTTATTTGGTTTACAAGAAAAGCTCTCATTTCAAAGTTTCTGGATACTTCCTTTGAAGAAGGCAGATCTTCTTGGAGCAGTTTTCCTTGCCCTGGGGAGAATCTGATGGCTCCTTGGAGGTTAGGGATAGATGGATAGAGAGGTGCACAGTACTTATGAGAACTGTGTAGCAATGAGCTGAATTGGGAAAGAAATTGGTTGACTTCTTTGGCTTCAAATGAGATTTTTGGAAGGAAAATAACCTCTTTCCTTTCAGAGAATTAGAAATTCACTAGTAAATTAAAATGGTTCTGAAAAAGGTTTTCTACTAAACAAAGGTCATCAAAAGAGAATTCATCCTGAGGAATGGTAAATGTAATGTGGTAAGGAGTAAGGCAGTCTTGGTGGGAAAGCTGGCTTGAGCAAAGAACAGGTGGCCCTCAAGATTACTGTTCTAGTGCTTATGATGAGATTAGAGACCAAGTCTGAGCTGGTGAGTGTGACTTAACTGTAGGAACAGCTGCACAGCACAGAATCCAGGCATATTTTCCATAGCCAGACTCTGTGGCAGAAATAGAAGCACCTGTGAGTCAAAATCTCGGATATTTTAAAACAAAAATAACATTCTCTAATTCTTTCTGTCAGGTAATGAACCGACCCATTTGGCATGGGTAAGCCCCTAGGGAGCTGTAAATGTGAACCAACTGATTGGGGTGATCAGTGGGCTTTTAACAAGTCACATGATTTTATTTTGCATTCCTCTTTTGTTTCCCGAGTTATCCTTATCCTTATTCAGAGTTTTCAGAATTCTTACCACTTGGCTCTGTACTCATTGTCCCCACCTTCTTTTCTGAATTATTTAGATTAAATACTTAAACATCATATTTCCTATAGAAAGAATGATTATCTTTTATTTTCAACGCGTGGAATACTTGCTGAAAAAATGTAATAGAGCACAAAGAGGAAAATAAAATTTTATTGAAAAGTTTCCTATTGTTAAAAATAAGGGAAATCTTCAAAGTCTTCCCTAGATGATTTAATATAAAAACTTTTATATTTACCAAGGGAATAATCTATCTCTGCCATTTTTCTCCAATATCTAGCGAAAATCTTTGCATATGTTAGGTGTTCAAAAAACACCTACTGGTTGATAAGAGGGCAAAAACTTTGGCAGTCACAGGATGATATTATAGAGAAGGCAAAGACAACCAGTCAAACATGGTGGGTAACAGAATGAAGGGTTTACCCTCCATACATCTACACATAGATCTACTTTGTACCAGGTGCTATGCTAACTTGCTTTTTCCTGTATCTATTTAAGAATTCACACAATAAAGCTATGGCAAGGTGCTATTATCCTCATCAGGCACACCAGTGAGGTTACCTGGCTCCAAATAACAGAACTGGGAATTTGGACACAGGACCCTTTACATTCAGAACTCAAGTTCTTAACAACTTCATATAGTGACTATATAATATTTGTGTAATACATCTCTTATAAACAATTGAGATTATTCCTACTTCATAAAGTATATAAATACAAAATACTTTAAAATATATTTATTTACATATAGATAACATATATAAATATTGTCATATTTTTGAATCAAGTGATCAGATTTATAGGTTCAATAATAAGTTGCCTACCCTACTTTTTTCCTGTCACATGATTCTGGGATGTTACTCTCCTGTTCATTTTTCAACAATGATGGGAAATAATGCAGATTTTCTATTTTATTCTCTAAAGAATGAGCAAAAAAAAAAAAAAAGCGTCTAGCGCCAAAATTTTGAAGACTTAGGTTAAGCATAATATTAATTTATATTTACTTTATACTTGAACCAGTTTCTCTGCTATTACCAGACGATGAATTCTAGTTCAAGATGCTGTCCTTGATTATTAGAATGTGTGGATTTCCATTTAACTTCATTATTGTTAGAGAACATGCTTTGTATGATTTTAATTTTTAAAAATTTGCTGAGATTTGTTTTATGGTCCAGAATATAGTCTATTTGCACTTGAAAAGTTTGTGTATGAGTATTAGGCAAAATGTTCCATAAATGTCATCGCAGTCATATTGGTTCATAGTGTTTTCAGGACTTCTATATCTTCGTTGATTTTTCTACTTAGTCTACCAATTATTGAGAAAGGAGCGTTGAAGCCTCCAACTATACTCTCGGTTTGCCCATTTCTCCTTTCAGTTTTTGTTTCATTGTTTTGAAGCTCTGTTGTTAGGTATATAACATGTCAGATGGTTCTGACTTCTTGATGAATTGACTTCTGTATGTAATTATGTCTTTGCTTCATGCCCTCTCTTTTCTGGTATATTTTTGTTTTGAAGTCTCCTTTTCTGATATCAAGATAGTCATGTCATATTTATTTTGATTAGTGTTTTCATGATATATTTTCCTATGTTCCTCTTCTCCAGTCACTGCGTTCAATCTAGTGCCACACCCTGCAGATCCAAGCTTCCTTATAACTCTTGAATTACTCTCTTCATCTCTTTTAATATCACCCAAGTCCAGGTCATTTTTACATATTGCTTCACTGGGGGCAATTTCTTCCCTGCCAGTCTCCCTGCCTCCAGAGTTGACTCTCACTAACTCTCCCCACTCAACAGTGACAGAATGAACCTTCTCCTATGCTAATCTGATCCTGTTAGTTGGCTGCTTAAAACTTCAGTGGCTCCCCACTGGCTCAGAAAAAAGGGACAAACTCCTCAAGAAATGTTCTAGTTGCTATTGCTGCAAAACAAACCACGCAAGGTTAGAATTTCAGATACATTACAGTGGAAACAGCTTGTCTCTTCTCTGCTCTAGTAGGTATGGGAGCTCATTTGGGAATACTAGCAGATTGGGACCCACTCCAGTGTTCTTGCCTGGAGAATCCCAGGGATGGCGGAGCCTGGTGGGCTGCCATCTACGGGGTCGCACAGAGTCAGACACGACTGAAGCGACTCAGCAGCAGCAGCAGATTGGGAATAACCTGACAGCTGGGTTCTGGTATCATCTAGAAGAGAATTCACTCACATGGTTGGTGGCTAATGTTACCTGTTGGTTGGACAACAGCCAGCCATTACCCCCAAATACTTTCATGTGGCTTCTCTTTGTGTTCTTTTTGTGAGGACTAGCTAGGGTGTCCTCACTGCATCATGATTGAGTTTCAAGAGCAAATGTCTTCAGAGAATAAAACAGAAGTAATAGCATTATATAATTTGTCTCAGAGATTAAAATGTCCATCCAAGTTCTAGGGGAGAGAAGAAGGAAGAAATGTTTGAAGGCAGAAATGTGGGAAATTCACATTTTAGAAGAGCTTGTGAAGTCAGAGATATTGTTGTAATTATCTTTTGAAAATAGAATCCATCACAATTTACTTACGGCCTTTTACGATTTGATCTCTACTTACATCTCTATAGCACTGCCCTCACCTCTCTTGAATTCTGCTATCTAGACATACTAACCTCTTTCCCCTAAATCTACCATATTTACTTGTGTTTGATCTTGTTCACAAGATTATCCCTCTCTCTGAAATACCTTCCCATCACATCTTCCCATCCTCCCCATCCTTCCTGGCTAACTTCCTCCTGGATGTTTTTCCTGACTACTGATGTCTCCTCCAAATCTGGGTTGTGCCACTCTTTTATCATTTCCAGATAACACCATAAGCACGTGAGAAGTGGTCAAGAAATATTTGTTAAATAAATGGATGCCTCTCTCAAATTAGGGACTTATATTCACCTCACTATGGCTTCCCCTAAGACTAGTACAGTGCTGAGCCATAGTAGGTGTTGAAAAATATTTGTTGAAAGAATAGTATATTTATCTATAGAGGATTTTTTTTTTTTTGAGAATTCACAGGGGTAGGTAAAACTATTGGAAGAAGGCTTCAGGCTGAGCCAGTGCTATATCAACTACTGCTAACAGAACTAAGTCATGAGTCAACTGTGTTAGCATCCCAGAGCTTCTTCCAAGCTAATTCTTTCCACTTCTCACTCAAATCAACACAGTCTCTACTCAAAAGAAAGAGGATCAAATGTCACAGAAGCACTTACTAGAGAGCATCCCAAAATTTCTGCCAGAATCTCCAGTGCAGATTGAAAGGAAGAAATTATGTGGGTTTTCCACTATTAAGATTGGTAACAGAGATATGTGAGCTCTGTTAGAATAATAAGAATTCGTCTTATAAACATCGCTATGGTAACTGACAGGTAATTAGCTGTTTATCCCACATACACATATGCACACACAATTTCAAACTGGAGACTGCAACAGCCTGTAAGCATAAGGAAATGTAATCCATTGCAGACTATTCTCAAAATTATTTTTGGAAAGCCTTCCCACTGTGAGCATTCTGAGGAAACAAAATATTTATGATATGGACAAGCATCACTGAAACTGATCTTATTTTCAACTGTTCCCTTTTACATTCTTCCTCTCACTCCTCTCTGAAAAAGAGAATTTAGGTTTAGAGACCCCCATCTTAAATTTTGAGTTGAGAAATCGGCAGAAAAGATGGCAAAGCAAAGAAAAAGAGATAATAATAGCACCGGTGGCTCAGATGGTACAGAATCTGCCTGCAATGGGGGAGACCTGAGTTCAATCCCTGGGTCAGGAAGACTCCCTGGAGAAGGGAACGGCAACCTACTCTAGTATTCTTGCCTACTCACCTGTTAAGGAAATATGTAAGGAAACCAAATTTCCTTCTAGCTACGGGTCAAAATGACTAATTATTTTCTTTCTATTTTCTAAAATGCTCCATGGTGCTAACATGAAAAAAGCAATAGAGAAGGTAGATACTAAAAGAGAGCAAATTGCTTATTTTGGCCCTATTTTGTATCATTTTATGATTGGACTACAAAAGCCTATTGTGAATTTTATCCACATAATTTCTGAATATATTTGTGTATAATAAGCTTCCATCCATATGTAATTACATTCTATTTATGCATAATCAAAAGAGGCAGTTGTAAGAAAAACAAGTTCATCAGAAGATCTGCAAAAGAGATTAAGAAGGGCCTAATTAATACTTTTAAGGAGGAATAAATTCTTTATCAATGCACACTTTATAATTATCTCATTTAAGTTTCTTGAATCACAACTTTATTTTGAAAAAAACAAAATACTTGGAAGCAATTATCAGAATATCTATTTTGTCTTGCTTAAAGGAGCATGACAACAGATGTTTCTCATATGTATAGACAGAACCTCAGCTAGCCCAATATTTATCAAATGATAACACATATCATAGATCAAATGAGTCTAAAGAGCATATTTAGAAATTGTGCTAATGTGTGTCTCAGCAAGGGCCCTGTGCTCCTTGATCACGTCTCTCCAGGAAGCCAAGACTGGTGTCATACATTAGCAAGGAATGAGCTTGAAAACATAAGTTAAGGAGATGGAGCAGGAAAACTACTTCATAAACTCTTGCAAGGAATCATGATAATTGTGATTGGAAATCTGAAACAAACTAATGGAAAGAGAAGTGATAGCCCCACTTTTTCATTTTAACCACCAAGATGATTCTCATGTGCCGTACTCAGGAGGAGCAAGCCGTACTTCCTGCTTGTTTTCTGTTAAATAGACCTCTGGAAAACTATAATAATCAGGCTATTGGTTTAGTGAGAGGCATCTTATACTTTGAGATTTCCAATAATGGGTACAGGCAGCAAGTCTCAGGGCTGATAATTTGGTAGGAAGAGGACACACACACACCGATTGAGCTGACCCTGATACAACTCTCATTATGTAAGAAGAGCAGATGTAACATAAACATCACTTCTCTTGGCCCCTGCTGTGGACTGAATTGTGCCCCCTCCAAATTCATAGTCAAAGTCCTAACTCCGCCCCACAACCATGTGACTATTTGGAGACAGTACTAACAAAGCGATAATGAAACATCAGAGACTTTTTACTCTCTCTTCCCTCTTCCCTTCTACCACCCTCCCCTTACCCTGCACCCTCACACCTATGAAAGGTCAGGCCAGGAAGTGGCTTCTCATCAGAAACAATTGGCTAATACCTTGATCTTGGGCTAACCAGCTTCCAGATCTCTAAGACATATATTTCTGTTGTTTAAGCTTCTTAGTCTGTGTTACTTTGTTATAGGAGCCCAAGTAGATGAATACCACCCAGAAGGTCTCCAATGGAGACACAGTTGACCTTGACACTGTCCATGCCTAAGGGATCTTGCTGGAGTGGAAAGCTCCAGTCTTGCCACATCACTGACCTTTTATACTTAGGATTCCATCAATTAGCTCTTCTGATTTAAGGCAAATTTACAAATATGTAGTATTCCTTGTTCTCTGGCATCATTGCAACACTTGATTGTGGTGAGCCTGGAAGGTATGGAGAGAGAAAACCAGAATCCCTAAAGAATATCTCTGCCTCCAGCTTTTTCACCTCCAGGAAAGTCCATTTCTTTGCACCACCTTTTGGTCAGGGTTAGTTCATCACTGTGCGCTGTGATGGCTAGAACAAGGATTGTTACCATTATCGCAATTCTGACAACACCATGTAGGGTTATAAACCTCATTCTTCCAGGTGAAGCATCTGGGAAGCACAGTCATTTGCTCAAGATCATGAATCCAGATTCAGGACTTGAACTCATGTGGTTGACCTCCAGGTTCAAACCAGTGATGCTTATACAATAAATGCATCTAAAGTGTCCTACGGACGAGATGAAACTTTACAGAATATTAAACCAATCTGAGAAACAAACCCAGACTCAAAGGTTAACTATTTGCTTACTAAAGCGCTCTTCACTGGCAATATTCTTAAATTTTAATAAATATCATTTAGATATAGAGATCTTTTCAAATTGGGAAGTAAGTTCTTGGCCTTTTTAGTTATTTGTGTAAAAAAACTCTTCTGTAGGAGAAAAGTATTAAACGCTCTTTGGTCATGTTTGTGGTTTCTTCAAACCAGAAAAGTATCCAGAAGACAAAATTCCACTTTCAAAGGTTAGCGCACATTAGAGTGAAAAATACCAGATGTGGGTTAGAATGTTAGGATTATGATTATACGCTTCTTAAAATTTTTCATAATTTCTCTAATGTTATTAATTGCCTTCATGATAAAAAATTTGCAATAACATTTATTGAAAACTTACTATTAAGATTTAAATACTTAATGCATAGATAACTCAAATAATCCTCCTAACACTCTTGTGAGTTAATTATTATCATTTTGCATTGTCGTTTTACAGATAAGAAAACTGAATTCCTGAGAGGTTTAAAGCTAGTTAGTATATGGCAGAATCAGGATATAAAGTCAGGCATTCTTTCTCCAGAGACCATGCACTGAACTCCTCTAACAAGCTGTTTTTTTGAATAGCTGTATCTAGTGAAAAACAGAGGTCCAGAGCATTTGAATTTGGAGGTCTAAGACAGGGGAGAGGAGGAAGGAGGTGGGAAAAGGCAGCTAAGAAATTAGACAAAGACCTCAGATTCAGATGAGGGGGTGGGAAGAGCTTTGCTCTGTGGCAGTCCTGTTTCTGATGTTAACATATCATGTGAAATTAATTCCCAGTTCTAAAATAAATGAGCAGCTTTATATCCTTATATCCTCAGCCACAATAATCATATTCTATGCTTTGTTTCATACAGTCTCTCATCACAAAATTACAAGGTAAATGCCTTTAATGGGCATGCTTTAGCTTCATAATTAGCAATCTTATATAATAAATTTCTTTTTAGGTAATCCTATCCAAAAAGGGCAACAGTTGTATAGTGGTTATGTGGTTTATGAATAATAGAAATAAAATGCATTGCCTAGAAGCCAGGCACTAAATATTCAGGTCAAGCAAAATGACTCCCTGATATTTTGTATTACCCCATTACCACCTCAAAAATAACACCATAAGTAATATTAGTTTTACTGAATGTGTAACAACAATAATACAAATCAGTCTGGAAGAGCAAATATCTACTTGCTGCATAATGGTTTCAACAATGAATTTCATCTTACTTGTGGAAAGTTGTTACAGTGATATTGGCGAGGTCAGTATTTAGTTCATCTACAAGGAAAAGGAAAGCAATTTCCTCCATTTATACGTCCAAACATCTATCCATTATTTCATTCTATCCATGCAGGCACCCACCCGTCCATTTACCTATCTATCTCATCGATCCATGTATCTTCCCGGCCACCTACTGATCTAATGAGTATTTGTTGAGCACCTACACTGAGCGTGTGTCAGTTAAGAAATGCACAGCTGCTGCTGTGGATTCTCTTTGGGTGCTTTCTCTTCTTCTGTTCCTAGTCCACTGTTTTTCCCAAACTGCAGTCTGTGAAGCACTTGCCACAGAATTTCCTGGGCATCTTATTAAAAACATGTACTCCAGGCACCCATCTACCTTACCTCCTTTATTACAATTACTGGCAGGAGTCTTCTTTTTTTATCCTAAAGATAAATTTAATCCATTAGAGGTTAAGAAACTCCAATCTGGACCAATTCTGTTTCATAAGAATTCTTAAAAGGGTTCAGAAAACAGAATTAAGTACAGTCATTCATTCAAAGGTATTTACTAGTCTCAAATGCAAAGAGCTGATGATCTAAAGAAGTGTGACTAGAATACTCAAGACCTTGAAGGGACATTTGCAGGATCTGCCTTTCTTTAGTCTCATCTCCATGGGTAAGAGCCAGGATTGAGAGAGGATGTGATCAAAGCTCTCTGAGAATTCTCAGACCATCATGGCTGTCCATTTATTTATATTTTATGACCTTTTCTGGCCTATGATCTTTTAACTTTCACTTCAGTAGCCTGCATCCCAGACAGTCTTTGAATTTGGAAACAGGATCCTAGATTACTTGGATGATCACAGATAAATCACCTAACTTCTCTGATCTTTAGATTCTTCAACTGCAAAATGGTAAAGATTATACCATGTAACTTTCAGCATCTTTTGAAACACGTTGATACTATATTCCTTTTGTTTCTGTAGCTTTCTTACTACTGAATTATGCTGTGGATGATTCTCAGCTATCTCCTACTCCCTAACCAGGCTAGGCCTGTGTGTTATATATTCTTTCCATTGAATTCCTCTCCAACTATCTACCCCAAGTAGCTCAAAACTCTCCTTTACATTCAAATTTGTGTTGAATATGGAGAACTGTCTGTTCGTGTCCCTGCATGTTAGGAGCTAACAATCCAGTGGTGTCCAAGAAGTTGAGTTTTGAAAAATGTAGAACAGGAGTTGTTTTTATATAGATGTACAAAACAATGAAGTAGCAATCAATGTAAAATTTCTTAATAGATGGCATTTGAAAAACCAACGGGAATTCACACCAAATATGAATGAAATTCCAGAAATGCTTCCTATACAAATTTCATCATCAGAACACCGTTCAGAGTCATTCAGTCACTTATTATTAATTCAATTACCCACTGATTGATTTTCTATTTCATATAGCATGTTGCGGGCTGGGGTTTTGGCAATGAATAAATGGATTATAATGCCTTCTCTCCCAGAGTTTGTAGTCTAGTGTGGGAGTAGATCCATGTTATTTTATGCATGTGGACAGAAAGACAAAACAAACCCTTGAGAATCAAGACTAGTGATATTCCAGCAAGTCAGTTTCATCTGCAGGCAGAAATTAAACTTGAATCATTATGTAGATCTACAGGGGATAGGAAAAGGATTGGTCAGGGAAAAATACTGGAAAGAGAGGATTAGATTTTCATGAGAGCAATGCTGATAATTTTTAGGGCTTTTTCTCTGTTTCCTAGCTCTAAATTGATCACCTCTTGTGGAATTAGCATGGCACTGCTTATGGTAATATCCAAAATTTCTCCCACTCAGGTACTTTTTATACATCAATAAAGTGGTGGGTGACCCCTCAGATGTAAAGGTATTTGGTGCTAATGTATGTGTTGAAATAAAGTGGTCCATGAACCAGGGTTGATCTTTCTTTTCTGAAGCTACAGTGACAAACAGCCCAGAATGAAAGTCAGGGGAACTGGATGAGAAGAAACAGCACCTGTAAACTTGCCTTGGTTCTATTTAAGGGCTGATTCCCGCAATCATTCAGGTACATAAAGCTGGCAAATATCACCTCCAAGATCATCACGGAGTTATGTTCACAAGAGGGAAGTAGGTTCACCAAAGTCATGAAGGATGTTAGCAAGAGAGTCAAGGGGATATGCTGGGAGCCGTTCTGGAACTACTGCTGGGTGACAAAGTCACAGCACCAATCAAGAAGAAACTGCAAAGCGTTTCTCTCCAGGATCGGAACCTTCCCTCCTTCCTGTTTCTATGTTTTTGTTGTGGCTAACTCTGTTTCATTCTTTGATGGCTGGAGTTGTAGGGGCTTCCATGATGAGATCATGAGAGTCCAATAAAAAGAAAAATGATCCCTTGCCCCAGAGAAACATTCCAAAAATGATTAAACCTACTGAGGCCCTTGACTGGTGGGTCCCTAACATTCAGCCAGGGAATAAGGCCATGATCATTTGGAAAACAAGCCCTGAGCCTATTGTGACCTGGTCTCATGAGGAAATTGTTATTGATGACTGGAAAACTTGGGTCATGTATCAGGGAAAATTACAGAAACTAAGCCAATTGCCTTTTCCCCTCAGAATCTAAGTATAAACGGAAAAGATATATATAAATTGTATTGTAAATAGTTTCTAGGTAAACTGCAAAAGACTTCCCCCTGCCAGAAATAGTCTTGTGGTATGTGGGTAGATGGTAAACAAGCCACCACTGACAATGGCTGTACTATGAAAAACTTTGCCCTTAGCCACCGCTATAGTTTTTAGTCATTGAAGCAAGACACTGTACTCACTGTAGTAGCAGGCTGTACAAAATAAGCAGAGGGAATAATATGATTTATAGATTATGTTTTAGTAAAATAAAAATAGGTTTCGGGGTAAACATGTAACCAAAATGTGACAATAGACTAGGAAAAAACTTTTAACACATATTAGAATTAGGGGATGTTGATCTGAATGGAAAAATACTGTAAGAATCATTACGTAGAAAAACATGTGCTATATAAATAGAGACTAAAGCAATAAAGATTATAGTCTTTGGGCCATCAAAAAACTCTGTCTCCTTTCTTTTCCTTTCGCCAACACCGTTCATCCCTTGGGGACCCTTGGACCAGCTGGAGTGGGACTCCAGCAGGGACAACACAGGTCTCTCAATTTTTTGTCTAGTGTTCTCTCGACCGACCATATCTGAACACCTCCATGAACTGAAACTTTAGATGGCTGAGAGGCCATTCATTTTGTTCTAGAAGCTACTGACAAAGAACCCATTTTTCATTGAATATGTCACCTGTAGGTGAAAGACCTATACCAGATGCCCCATGACCTCAGGAACCAGTGCATCAGTCAACTGTCCTCTTCCACGGTGAGGAGGCCCTGCACAGAGCAAGACACTCTGAATTGGGGTTGCCACTCACATCAAGAAAGCCTCCACTCAAAAGCTTGTGCCATAAAACTGACACCTATTATCGTCCCCATTGTTGTATTAAAATCATCAGCCTTACCCATACAATTCAGATTAACATGTACCAGACACTTCAAGTGGTAACAAATTGAAATGGTAATGGCATATTCACATATTCTTACTGATGCATGATTTCAACTCTGCACTATTCTCCCCAACCCTCTCCCCATGCCCCCCACATCTGTGTAGGTGGAGTGAGAGAGTCAGAAGAAATACACAGAAAAAACAAATGTTATGAATACTGGCAATTTTCTTCTCCCATCCCCACATATCTTTGCCACTTGGCAGAACTAATGAGTAATTCTAACCGTCAGATTCTTCTCTTCAGGTAAAACTTTTGGCAAATTGTATATTACCTGGCATGAGGGGGAAATACTAACATTGGGCAGACTTCCTGCCCATTATTCTGTGAAAAGTTCTTGTACTCATTGTCCCAATTAATCTTTCCACCAACCTTACAAGCCAATTGACACCTTGCATAGCAAGGGTTCTGGAATCAGGACACAGAGAAAAGGTTTACGAAACAATGTTAGCTTTCATTTGAACTAAGATTTATGGTTTTCAAAGTATATCCACATCCATAATCTCATGAACACAATTATTTTACAGATGAAAAAGCTAGTAGGCACAGTGGTTGTCTTCCTAGTAAGCATCCTTTCCTTTGTGAATGTCTCCTTTCCCCTCTCAGTGGTCTTAGAAATGTCAATCGTGGGCTCATGAGCAGGGGCTCTACTCTGCCATCCTGCCAACACACAAATTCGAGCATACTACCAGCCTGACCTCCCAGATGATCACTTTCCTCTGGTTCCTTGAGTTTTAATGCATGGACCAGGTAGAAATGAAGAGATCCTTCTTCCTTTTGGATAGTGAGTCCAGGCAAAAAGCTTGAGAACAAGTCTAATTAAAAAGGTTACAGTTTGGATTAGGTTGAAAGGTTCAAAGAAGAGGGCTTGAGAGAAGATGCTGCTATTGATAAATGCTTGGATCTAGCAAATCCTGACGTCTTCAATTATGTAAGCCAATGATTTCTTTCTTAAGCTAGTTTTGATCTGTTTCTGTAACTTTCAACCTAAGAAGTCATGATTAATACACATACACAACAGAAACCAGAACCAGAATTCTAGCTTTTCTGATGTCAATTCCAGTGCTCCTTCTCCCAGACTATGAGGTCCAAGGAAACCTGGAGCTTGCAAAATCATCCAGAAAAGGTATATCAGCTAGGGTAGCAGAATTGAAAACACTCTGCTTCTAAAAGGAAGAAGAAGTGTGAAACTCACAGCTCAAATAGGAAAGGGCAAAATGGAGAGAACTGGTTCTCTGAGGATGTTAGGAGAGAATTAGTTCTTCTTAGGAAGTGAACACAATGAAGACAAGTACATTTCTTTCCTAATTTTGCCACTAGCTACCCCTACAAACTAAACTCAGCTGCCACCACCTCTGACTCCAAGGCAAGGATCCTTGTTAAAGAACTCACAGCTTCATTAAAAAAGGGGTGGTTTCACCTTTCTTTCTATCCTCACCACTGTTCTCTACAACTAAGGCCTTGTGACCTGCTTAGAATATGTTAATTTACAGAATGTAGTCTTTTCCCTTATCAGCCCCTCCAGGCAGTTGGCAAGAAGTATTTTCAGCTACAGACCTTGCAATCAGCCACTCAGACCTGCTGGCTTCCTGTGCTCTGACAGATAGAACTAATTAGCACTCAGCAGCTTTTATGCATTATCTCTGGCTCCAGAACATCCCCATAAATGAGGGGCAGGCTTGTCTCCACCCATAGAGGACAAGAATAAAGTCTCAGATATTTAGAGGTTAAACAACTTTCTAAAAGTTCCTCCCTCTATCTGAATTTCACTTATCCTTTCATGGTCAGCTCATGTCCCATTGTTTCTGAGCAGCCTTAGGAGACTACATTAATTTTTAAAAATATTTTCTTTCTCATGTAAATTTGTATATAATTTTCCTACCATGCTGTCACCACATACAACACAACTGTATGATATTATCCTCATCCATTCATCCAATCAACCAGCATTTACTGAGTGCCTACTCTATGTCAAGGAAGTGGGGATTCAGAGAACCTAGCAGAAAGTGAGCTCAGTTATATACTAGTTGGGAAAGAATAGATAAGAAAACTAATTAGCAAGATAATTATGTATCATGATGAGAACTACTGAGTTAGTAAATCAAATAATGGTATGCAGGGTGAAGGGAGTATTGAGCAGTTACAGAAGGCTTCTCTAGGGAGGTGACATGCAAACTCAGATAAGGAAGAGTTAGCCAAGCAAAGATGCAGAAATGGGCACTGTCCAGGAAGAAGAAAGCAGTAAGTACAAAGGCCTTCATAAGGATATGAGGCTTGTGAATTTGAGAAACAGAAGGAAGCTCTGTGTAGCTGGAGAAAAATGAGTGAGGCAGGGGATGGCTTTAGAAGAGGTCCGGGATTCATTCCGTCTTTGGATTTTCTTCTGACCGTAGTGGAAGGTCATTGGAAGACTTTTATATCATCAAGTAACAGGATCTGAATTAAGCTTTGGAAAGATCACTCTTGTTGCTAAGTGGAGAATGAACCAGTGGTGGGTTGGGGAGGGCAGGAGACAAGTGTGGTAGCATAAAGCTGATTCACTGTCCCATGTGTAGTATGTGCTTGACTCTTAGCTTACATGCTCCACTTCTGTTCTTCCTGGATCTGTTTAGAGCCCAGAGAGGCATCCGTTATTTTTATATTTTATAAATGAAGAACCAGTTTGGGACTTCCCTAATATCATAATTATTAAGTGGTTGAGCTGAGATTGAACATCCAAATAACTCCAAAGCCTTTGTGTTTAAATACTTTATTTATTGCATCTTGCTGTGTCATAAACCCTTGACCTTTATAAACTTAATGATGAAGGTTTTGATTAATTTTAAGAAATCCCAATGTCCCATGATGTATTAACTTTTATGGAAGCACCCACTTCTGTGCACTATAAGGATGGTTATGTATCAGGGAGGCACTTTAGGAGTGAGTTGTTCTTCAGCCAAGAATATGCAGTAACTCTCATGGAATGCCTCTCTAGAGGTTGAGCATAAGAAATATATGATTCTCCAGGGAACTGTGAATCCAGGAGCAATATTTTCTGATATATTGAAGTAAGAATGTGAGGAGAACACTCACATTTTTCAAACTTTACTGCTTTTTTCAAAGAATATATATGCTATGGAAATATGTGCAAATTGGGGATTTTTTTAATATCTGTGAATCTCCTCTTCCAAATGTCAAGGGTCTGGAGTTTATCTATAAGTGAAGATTTAGGAATAGCCATCACCAGGTCCTTTCAATCAGGCTGCCAGACTTTGTTCTATCAATCTCATTTCTTTATAATTGACAGATGAAAACCTAAATTTGATTCCAGAATTCCATAGCCATAAACTCCATGATGAAATTAAATGTTAAGTCATGCAAACTTATGTAATCACTGTCAAATCTGGTACCAAGATCTTGGAACCATCAAAATATTTTGGGGATTTTCTTTTTAAAGGGAAGAATGGCATGTTGGGGTGAGGTCTGACTTAGAGATAGGCCTCTACCTTGTTGGTAGGCCAGCAAGAATGACCTCAATGGGTAGAAAAAATTATTTTCTGACTTTTCAAGGGAAATAGTAGAATACCAGTCTGTAATCATTGTGGGGTTGGAGGTGTTCGGAGGAATCAATGAAACTCACAGAGTCTTTCCTAAGGGGGAGAGAGTACTACCCAATTATATACCCTTTGTACCCATCCAAGCCTTTTTTCCTACACTTAGAACATATCTTCATTAGGTCTTTTACTTTTTGGAAGCCAAGGACTCCTCTAATTATTTCCTTATACATCTCAGAGTATATATAATCACCCTAGCTAGGGCAATGACATTTTACCAATAATTTTAGAGGGATAAGACACACCCCAAAGACTCAGATGCTAGAACAGATCTGTGGGTAAGAAACATTGCCATATGTGATGACACACATGCAATTATATGATATTATATATATATATATATATATATAGTATAAGGTATGAATACACTCAGCCATGAAAAGAATGAAATAATGCCATTTGCAGATAGATGAACTTAGGTTATCATACTAAGTGAAGTAAGTTAGAGAAAAACAGAAAGTGACAATACATACTAAACATAATGAAATTATATGATATTGTAGAAGGTATGCACTCAAACAAGATAAGATAGGGGAGGATTTGAAGGGCCACTTGCAGAGGGAAATTCAGTATTAAATAAAAAACATATAAAACCTCATTAAAGGTGATATTTATGCAAAAGCTTGATGCAAGTGAGTGGTTACCTAGACAGATAACTGGTGGTGGGGGTGGGGAGAAAGGCAAACATTTCAGGTAGAGCGAATAGTTGGAATAGACCTGATGGTGGGAATATGCCTGTTGTATTAGAGGAACAACAAGAAAACTAATAGATTTGCTGTTTCTGGATATTCATCACGCCCAGGGCCGTTTTTTGAGGAATCTCCACACTGTTCTCCATAGTGGCTGTACTAGTTTGCATTCCCACCAACAGTGTAAGAGGGTTCCCTTTTCTCCACACCCTCTCCAGCATTTATTGCTTGTAGACTTTTGGATAGCGGCCATTCTGACTGGTGTGTAATGGTACCTCATTATGGTTTTCTTTGGAGAAATGTCTGTTTAGTTCTTTGGCCCATTAAAATTTTTTTTTTTTGGTGCAAAATTGGTCTCAATAATTTTTGGCTCATTACCCTACTTCCATCATTGATCCATGTATGGTCCTCTTTTATTGATTCTTTCCAATAATTTAATAACACCTTTGGATTCACTACACGTTATGAAAGCTAGGAGGCTTTGACAACAGTCTTTCTCTCTTTCCTCTAACCCTTGTCCCATACCCCTTTCCTTCCCAATTCAAGGTAACCATTATCCTAAATTCTGAGTTTATTCTTCTCTTGTTTTCTTTTTCTGTTTGAAGTCTTGCAATCCTATTTGATTTTTTTAACATTATAAATTATGTTAAAAGTTCACATTCATATTTATTCACATTGTTGGGAAATCTGCAGAATTATTTTTATCTTAGAAAATTGAAACTATATACATCGATATCAACCTTCTATTTTCTCCTGTCCCTGCCAACCGTCATTCTACTCTCTGTTTTTATAATTTTGACTGTTTAGATACCTCATATAAGAGGAATCATACAGTATTTGTCTTTTTTATGTCCGACTCCCAGCAGCCCCATGGACTGCAGCCTACCAGGCTCCTCTGTCCATGGGATTTTCCAGGCAAGAGTACTGGAGTGGGTTGCCATTAGCCTTCTCCATTTTTATGACTAGTTTATCTCATTTAGCATAATATTATCAAGGTTTATCCATGATATAGCATGTGACAGAATTTTCTTCCTCTTTAAGACTGAATACTATTCTACTGAAAAAAAAATATATATATATACATACCATAACACTTAATGTATTTTTAAAAGGTATACTTTATTTTGGAAAGCGCACTCTGGCTGCTACTGGTGAAGTTTGGAGGGAGATGAAATAGTCCACAGGTGGCTATGATGTTCACATTACACTAGTGGAATTAGTTGCATTCCAGGCATTTCCACACACACAGGCAATTACAGAGTTCCGAAGCTAGGGTATCACATGTCATGGGTATGAAGTGTGGTGCCTGAGAATTATCCTCTCCTTGTTGAGTCTGCCATGAGTCACAGAAATCTCATTTCTCACTGTGTGAGATTAGATCATCCACATTAGCTGAGATCTGCAGTTTCAAAGGCTAGTGGTAGGCATGAAGACCCCTACTATCCTCAAATGACCAACGCATTGTCTCCCATTTTTTCCCCCAACAGAAAAAACCTTAATATAAATGAGGTTCTACTGTATAACACAGGGAATTATATTGAATATTCTGTAATAAACCTTAAGGGAAAAGGAGATTTTAAAAGATTGTACAGGGACTTCCCTGGTGGTCCAGTGGGAGGTCCATGTTCCCAAAGCAGGGGGCCTCGTTCAATCCCTGGTCAGGGAACTAGATCCTACATGCCTCAACTAAGAGGTCACATGCTGCAACTAAAGATCTTGAAGTAAAGCTCCCACATGCTGTGACAAAGATCAAAGATCCTGCATGCTCAACTAAGACCCGGAGCAGCCAAATAAATAAAAATAAGGAAATATTTTAAAAATAAAAATGTATGTATATGTGTAACTGAATCATTTTGCTATACAGCAGAAATTAACAGAAGATTGTAAGTCAACTAAGAATGAAAAAGTCCTTAAACTGAGTATCAGACATATAAATGAGAATTTTGAATAGTATCTTCCTTTCCTTTCCATTACTTCATGCATGACCTCTTTCTGGAACACTTGTGAATAAACAGAAATTTAATGGGGTCAGAAGGGATTAAGATGGAGCTGTCATAGACCAAAATAGTGGGATGCAAGGGTTGGGGGGAAAAGGCAGGAGGGAGAGAGAGAATGATGTGATTCCAGAAAAGGAGTCAGTCAACAAGATGCAGAAAGAAATGTGCAGGGGAGAAAGTTTACTGGGGCACAGAGTATTATACAAGCTACCAAAACATGTAAGAGAGGAGGTGGAAGAGGCAGAGGGAGGGCAGAGAAAGCGGGGTGGCCAGAGGTGGGAATCGGCCCAATGAAATGACGCCAACTCCCAGGGAGATTGCTGAGGGCTTCCAACCTGCAGATCCATCTGTCTCCTCGGATTCTAGGGCAAACCTCATTAGTGTGAGGGGCACCCCATGGCTCAGCCCCTACCCCGGGGACCTCGGATCCCCATCTGGCAAGCTAACGGAACAAGTCTGCCATGGGTTTGCACTCTTTCAAACATTCTTCTTCTGATAAGAAAAATGCATGTTTTCCACTATTTATTTGGTTTTATTGGTTATGTCATGCTGTTATTTTAGCCTTAGGAGTCACACTCATTTGATTTTAAGCTGACTGTTAAAGAAGAAGAATAACTTAACTCTTTGTGTAATTAAACTCTGAAAAGCAAATCCTCTTTTATAGTCATCTTACCGGGCAGGTGGTCAAAGACGTCCACCGGACTTCCAAACCGTGGCACCTGGGATGCAGGCCACATGCTTAAGGGCTGGGGTTACACAGAAGCCCAAAGGGTCACACGCTTCATGAGATGTTTTATTTCTTCCTGCGAAGAAATGGGAGAAATTAGGGGGCTACTGCAAATCTAGAGATTTACAATTCTAGTGGCGAAAAATACTATCCATGCTGGTGAGTGGTTTAGTCATTAAGTCGTGTCCAATGCTCATGACCCCATGGACTGTAGTCCACCAGGCTCCTCTGCCCATGGGCTTCTTCAGGCAAGAATACTGGAGTTGGTTGCCATTCCCTTCTCCAGGGGTTCTTCCTGACCCAGGGATTGAACCCCGTTCTCCTGCCCTGGATTCTTTACCGATCAAGCCACCAGGGAAGCCCACTGTCCATTGGAACTACAAAGAAAGTGAAATATAACTGGAACTTATACAGGAAACATCAATGCACATAACCAGAACTTACTTAAGGATAGTTCAAAATTCTCATAGATGGGCCTTCCTCTGCCAAGGCTATAAATTCATTCTCATAAGGTATTGAGGGCTTCATACTTTCTCTGCCTCTAACTAATTCTTTTATTTATTCAATAAATCTGTATCAACTGCTCACTCCATGCCAGCATTGTGGTAATTATTGGGGTTACAATCAGTTGTATAAAGGACATTTTTTTTTCTTGCCCTCATGGAGCTTATAATTCCTTGTGATAATTGAGGTTGCCTAACGTAAGAGAAATAGTCAAGTACCTTTTCTGATAATAAGAATATATTCTTCTTCTTTGCTATTGTGGCAGACATCACTCCAGAGTTCCCTGTCCTCTATTCGCTTGAGAATGGAACAAGGGAAAGAAGGGAGGTGGGACACCCAATGCCTACCTTGTGGTTCCACGTTCTCTGCTTTGTTGTGTGACCTTGGGCATGTCACATAACCTATCTGAGACTCCATTTCCCTCAACTATCAAATCCAACCTGCCACATTATCTTATCTCACAAAAATTCTGTGAAGTTGGAATAAAGTTAAATACGGGAAGCCCTTTGTAAAGTGTTATACAATGTGTTCTGTTTTGTCCCTTTTCCCTTAAGCTTTGATGGCAAGCCATAGGGTGGTAAAAAACCCCTCTGCATACCACTGTGTGGCCTTGGGTGTTTTCATGACATTTTCTGAGGCTTTATTTCCTAATTAGAAAGTGGATATTATAATTGAACACATACAATTGCAAGGATTAAGGAAAAGCTAATAATGTACATACACCCTTACTCTGGTTCAGCAGCAAATGTGCTCTTGATAAAAGGTTAATTTATTATTTCCCTTCTTTCCTCTTGTTCTGCTTTCTTTCTTTTTCTCTTTCACTTTGTCTCTGAAGACCACCAAGGAAGCAAGATCAAAGTTATTGTGGGTGGAAGGGAAACTATGGCAGTGTTTTCCCTCTCAATAACAATTCTTATACACTTGGCATTTTTCTTCTCTGGCAAGGCAGTATTTACTTTAATGTGGGTAACAGTCAATGAGATAATAACAATAGCAGATAACAATTAGCGCTAACTATGGAATTAGGATCTAAGCACTTCAGAAGAATATGCCATTTAATCCTCTCTGCTCTGAATTAGGTAGTTATTATGAGGAAAATGATGCACAGAGAGGTTAAACAACTTGACCAATGTCGTGGTGCTGGAGTCAGAACTCGAGCCCACTTCATCTGACATCCGCATCTATATTCTTAAACTGCCTGGTGTTCTGGGCTCCTGGTCACTGTATCTTATAAGGCTTGAGCTAGTCAAGGGAAATTGGCACTTTTCAGATTTTCTCATCCAAGTTCTGTAACTAAGCTATTCATTTAGACTTAAAAATAAGTATTTAACAAAAAAGGATGGATGGATCAATGAATGGATAGTCCCTGAAAACTTCAAAGAATATGTGGTTATTCCAGACTCTGAGTGATTTTCAGCTTTCTAAGCAAAATCTGTTTTGTTCCAGCATTTCTGCTCTCTTGCTCATTTTTACTTATTCTTTCTTTGCCTTTGCTTTGAAGATGAACTACCACCTTCAACGTCCTTTCTCCTTATAGGAAAATCACTATCTGCTGCCATTACAGCTTCAGGCCATTCAATCCAAATCAGTTTGGTTCAGGTACTACAAATCACTCCTGCTTTCTTGTTCATCTCTGATGTCCTGGTTAGGAATAGCAGAGGGGCCACAGATAATCATTTTGTTAATATAATTATATATCATTGTCATATAATTGATAATGTAATCATCTGAGAGTCTTTTGGAAGCTAGAAATTGCGATAGATTTTTTTTACCTTTTTATTTTATCTGCATAATTATCCTGCTTAGGCATTATTCTGTCCATTTTACAGATGAAAACATCAAGTTCAGAGCCCATGACCACAGTTATCACATAGTGCAATCAGGTTACAAGTCCAGGCCTGGGCTCTTTGTTTTATATGAAACAACTTCATACTCTCCTCTAAGTTTCAACCTTTTAATCAAGAAAGCATTAAATTAATCATTAACACTTTTTGGAGACCAAGATTATTCTTTTGAATGGATGCAAAATTGCTACTTATCTGTTTCTAGTCTCAAAGTTAACCTCCTCTTTTTTATTAAAATAGGGAAAAAGCCACTTCTTGATTCCAGTGTTCTCTCTAGACCAGTAACACCTAAGAGTTTTGCTTCATTGTTACAATTTTATTCATATTACTCTTACTCTTGCATAATAGCTGCATACTTCCTTTAGTCCAAGAATAAAAAAATACCATAGAATTCTCCTCTCTACCTTGAATGATGTGTTGCAACAATAAGTAGATAGCTTAAATTTATTCCATGTGCCCCTTTATCTATTTCAGCAAATACTTGTTGTGAATGTTTATTATATTTGTTTGAATACTGATGTGACCTCTCTATTGAGCAGGGAAAGCCAGGATAAAAAAATGTGATCTTTACATTGGCACTTACAGCATGTAGAAATTCTATGTCTCTACACCACTGAAGAACTTCTTGGGGGAAGAGATGGATATGAGAACATGGCAAACTATTTTTCCTCGTAATCTTCACGCAAAAGTGATGTTTTATTCTCTGTCATGATCCTGCTTCAGAAAATTCAGTTTTCTGGAAAGCTATGAAAGAAGGTAGGCATGGCCCCAGCTTTGAAATGGAAGCTGTATTAATTAGGTCCTCAGGGAGTAGATGCTGAGATGTAATTAGGATTACAAGAGGCTTATTATATAAAAGGAGAAAAAACAGTGTTGAAGACAGAAGGTTTACAGGCATGGCATTAGATATAACAAAACTCTTGGTCAACCCAATGGAGGATCTATGGAACAAACATGTTCCATTAGATGAGTCCTATATTGGATATAAATGTTCAGGACCACATCATGCTCAGTCTTTGGCTACAGCTGTCCAGAAAGAGCACGACTTCAGTGTGAAACCTGAAGCAGGTTCTGAAGATGTTCATAGCTAGAAGCTGTTGGCTTATTTAACTCCTTGCAATACAAAGTCACATATTTTCTTGAAAGGAGATTTAATTGTACACCTCAGTGATGCTACAGTAGCCCATTAGAGGTATATTAGAGGTCTTCTAATCCCATTCTCACATGTTTCTGTTGAGTCCTAAAATTTCCTAAAGAATTCTTCAGCATCCTGCAGCCTCTCTGAATACCTTTTTTATACTTCACTGCATGTTTCTGAAGTTGTTTTAAGGGACTTATTTTTTATGGTCACATAGAGATAATGTAGAGCCTCTTCACAAAGAAGGTAAAAACTCTGCAGTAAAATGCATTGCTAACCCCATGAACAGTATGAAAAGGCAAAAAGATAAGACACTGAAAGATGAACTCCCTGTGTCAGTAGGTGTGCAATGTGCTACTGGAGATCAGTGGAGAAATAACTCCAGAAAGAATGAAGGGATGGGGCCAAAGCAAAAACAACACCCAGTTGTGGATGTGACTGGTGACAGAAGAAAGGTCCGATGCTGTAAAGAGCAATACTGCATAGGAACCTGGAATGTTAGGTCCATGAATCAAGGCAAATTGGAAGTGGTCACACAGGAGATGGCAAGAGTGAATGTTGACATTCTAGGAATCAGTGAACTAAAATGGACTGGAATGGGTGAATTTAACTCAGATGACCATTATATCTCCTACTGTGGGCAAGAATCCCTTAGAAGAAATGGAGTAGCCATCACAGTCAAAAAAGAGTCCGAAATGCAGTACTTGGATGCAACCTCAAAAATGACAGAATGATCTCTGTTCATTTCCAAGGCAAACCATTCAATCATGGTTATTCAAGTCTATGCCCCGATCAGTAATGCTGAAGAAGCTGAAGTTGAACAGTTCTATGAACCTACAAGACCTTTTAGAACTAACACCCAAAAAGATGTCCTTTTCATTATAGGGGACTGGAATGCAAAAGTGGGAAGTCAAGAAACACCTAGAGTAGCAGGCAAATTTGGCCTTGGAGTACAGAATGAAGCAGGGCAAAGGCTAATAGAGTTTTGCCAGGAGAACGCACTGGTCATAGCAAACACCCTCTTCCAACAACAAAAGAGAAGACTCTACACATGGACATCACCAGATAGCCAACACCGAAAACAGATTGATTATATTCTTTGCAGTCAAAGATGGAGAAGCTCTACACAGTCAGCAAAAACAAGATTGGGAGCTGACTGTGGCTCAGATCGTGAACTACTTATTGCCAAATTCAGAATTAAATTGAAGAAAGTGGGGAAAACCACTAGACCATTCAGGTATGGCCTGAATCAAATCCTTTATGAGTATACAGTGGAAGTGAGAAATAGATTTAATAGAGTAGATCTGATAGACAGAGTGCCTGATGAACTATGGACAGAAGTTTGTGACACTGTACAGGAGACAGGGATCAAGACCATCCCCATGGAAAAGAAATGCAAAAAAGCAAAATGGCTGTCTGAGGAGGCCTTACAAATAGCTGGGAAAAGAAGAGAAGCGAAAAGCAAAGGAGAAAAGGAAAGATATACCCATTTGAATGCAGAGTTCCAAAGAATAGCAAGGAGAGATAAGAAAGCCTTCCTCAGTAATCAATGCAAAGAACTGGAGGAAAACAATAGAATGGGAAAGACAAGATCTCTTCAAAAAATTAGAGATACCAAGGGAACATTTCTTGCAAAGATGGACTCAATAAAGAACAGAGATGGTATGGACCTAAGAGAAGCAGATGATATTAAGAAGAGGCGGCAAGAATACACAGAAGAACTGTACAAAAAAGATCTTCATGACACAGATAATCACAATGGTGAGATCACTCACCCAGAGCCAGACATCCTGGAATGTGAAGTCAAGTGGGCTTTAGGAAGCATCACTATGAACAAAGTTAGTGGAGGTGATTGAATTCCAGTTGAACTATTTCAAATCCTCAAAGATGATGCTGTGAAAGTGCTGCAAGCAATATATCAGCAAATTTGGAAAACTCATCAGTGGCTACAGGACTGGAAAAGGTCAATTTTCATTCCAATCCCAAAGAAAGGCAATGCCAAAGAATGCTCAAACTACCACACAATTGCACTCATCTCATACGCTAGCAAAGTAATGCTCAAAATTCTCCAAGCCCGGCTTCAGCAATAAGTGAACCGTGAACTTACAAATGTTCAAGCTGGTTTTAGAAAAGGCAGAGGAACCAGAAATCAAATTGCCAACATCCTCTGGATCATCGAAAAAGCAAGAGAGTTCCAGAAAAACATCTATTTCTGCTTTACTGACTATGCCAAAGGCTTTGACTGTGTAGATCACAGCAAACTGTGGAAAATTCTGAAAGAGATGGGAATACCAGACCACCTGACCTGCTTCTTGAGAAACCTGTCTGCAGGTCAGGAAGCAACAGTTAGAACTGACATGGAACAACAGACTGGTTCTAAATTAAAAAAGGAGTACGTCAAGGCTGTATATTGTCACCCTGCTTATTTAACTTATATGCAGAGTACATCATGAGAAACGCTGGGCTGGAAGAAGCACAAGCTAGAATCAAGATTGCAGGGAGAAATATCAGTAACCTCAGATATGCAGATGTCACCACCCTTATGGCAGAAAGTGAAGAAGAACTAAAGAGTCTCTTGATGAAAGTGAAAGAGGAGAGTGAAAAAGTTGGCTTAAAGCTCAGCATTCAGAAAACTAAGATCATGGCATCTGGTCCTGTCACTTCATGGCAAATAGATGGGGAAATAGTGGAAACAGTGTCAGACTTTATCTTGGGGGGCTCCAAAATCACTGCAGATGGTGATTGCAGCCATGAAATTAAAAGACGCTTGCTCCTTGGAAGGAAAGTTATGACCAACCTAGACAGCATATTAAAAAGCAGAGACATTACTTTGTCAACAAAGTCCGTCTAGTCAAGGCTATGGTTTTTGCAGTAGTCATGTATGGATGTGAGAGTTGGAATATAAAGAAAGCTGAGCAATGAAGAATTGATGCTTTTGAACTGTGGTGTTGGAGAAGACTCTTGAGAGTCCCTTGGACTGCAAGAAGATCCAATCAGTCCATCCTAAAGGAGATCAGTCCTGGGTGTTCATTGGAAGGACTGATGTTGAAACTGAAACTCCAATACTTTGGCCACCTGATGTGAAGAGCTGACTCATTTGAAAAGACCCTGATGCTGGGAAAGATTGAGGGCAGGCGGAGAAGGGGACGACAGAGGTTGAGATGGCTGGATGGCATCACCGACTCGATGGACATGAGTTTGGGTAAATTCCGTGAGCTGGTGATGGACAGGGAGGCCTGGCGTGCTGCGGTTCATGGGGTCGCAAAGAGTCGGACACGACTGAGCGACCGAACTGAACTGAACTGATGCACCTAACTCTTCATGTTGTTGTTGTTACATATGTTTATCTATATGTGCTATAAATCCCACCAGACAACCTGTAAATTTTGCTTTAAACAGTAATATAACTTACACAAAATTGGAGAAAAAATAAATAATAAAATAGGTTTCTGAATTTATTCAGATATATACCATTTACATTGTGCTCAAGTGTAATGTGAGGATCTGAATTTACATTCGATATCATTTTTTTTTTTTTAAGTCTGGAGATTTTCCTTAAAGACATTTACGGTAAGATGTCTCGTAGTTTTCCTTAGGTTGAATTGGTCTTTATTCTTGCAGGTTATTTTTTCTGGATTTTCTAATTTAGGATTAAAAAATCTATAGACTCTGGCATAATTTTTCTATTTCTTTCAGCACTTTAAAAATGTTGTCTCATTATCCTCTGGCCTCTGTGGTTTGCGGTAGGAAATTAGATTTCAGTTGAATTAATCTTCCCCTATAAGTAACGTGTCATTTTTCCCTTGCTGCTTTCAAGATGTGCTTGTGCACCTTTATATTATAGTAGGCTGACTGTGGCTTATAATAGTTCGACATTATGAGCTTCTTCATGTTTGTTCTGCTTTATGTTTATTAAGCATCTTGTATCTGCAGATTTCTTCAATCAAATATGGGGAATTTGAGGCCCTTATTTACTAAATATTTTTACTGCCATAATTTTTTCTTCCTTTCTCTTTTGGGATTCCAATTATCCAATATGTTGAAACAATTTGTTACAACAGGTCTTCAGAGCTGTATTTAAGTTTATTTTTCTTTCTCTTATTTTCTTACTTTTATTTTTATTTTTCTCTCTTATTCATATTAGATAATTTCCAGGATCTAACTTTCAAATTAACTTGCTTCTGTCATTGTGATTTTTTGTCTTTGGTTAAGCTGTCCTAGTCTGGCCATCAATGTGTGGTCAGGGATCAACCAGAGACATGGGTAGAAAGAATTTGAAGATTCCCTCTTCTGTCTTTCCAAGATCCCTCAGTTCATCAATATCTCCATAGCTCTAGTTCTCCTTGTCAGAAAAAAGTGCATACGAGCCACAGCAACTGCCCTTAGTCCAAGACTAAAAGCTGTGAAAACAGAACTTTGTCCAGCTCCACTCCTCCCGTGCCCAAAAAGAGCACTGTTTCCAATATGCTTTCTTCTATTCTGTCTCCAGGGCCTCAGGAAAGCTGTTATTTTTTTATTATGTCCAGGTTTTATAACTGTCTTCTGCAGGGGAGTCATCTGGTAGTGTCTGCCATTACAAGAAGCTGCTAACCAAAAGTTTTTAAAAAACATCTCATCCATAATTCAATTTCATGTGACTTCCTAATTTTGCTTCCTGAACAACTCTGAAATCTGATTCTCTCTCTCCAGGCTGTTGACCCCCTCACTGGTTATTATTACTTCTGTCCTGTTCAACTAGTTTCTTTGAATTTACTCACGTGTTCTCCACAAAATTGTCAGAGATATCCCAACAGTACAAATCTAAATAGGTCTCTCTCTCATTTAAAAGCTTCAAGTGTATCTCTACTAATTTTAGAGTAAAATTCCAAATTCTTAGATAAACAAGATGCTGCATAAAATAGCCCTTGCTTATTTATCTAGAAAAAGGGACTAGATCGCTCTTTCTATGTGAGCTCCAGCCACATGGCCTTTTTTATTTTCAGTGATATTGATTTTCATGGTCATTGCCTATATACAGGGGATCCATTCTTTTGGATAGGAAGTCTCTTCTACTGTTCTTTGCTCAATAACTTCACTTTGTCCTGAGTTCTCTCCTCAAACATTAGCTTCCCCAGGAAGACCCTTTGTCATTCAGATTAGGTTTAGGGTGCTTTTTGATAGACCTCACAGCACATGGCTCTTTGAGCACCACCACTGTACTATCTTCAGCTTTTGGGGGCTTCCCTTGTGGCTCAGCTAGTAAAGAATACGTCCGCAATGCAGGACACCTGGGTTCGATCCAAGAATAAAAGCCCTCTGGAAATATAGGTGAGATGAGGGAATTGGATTTGAAACTATGTATCTTTTTCATAGTTAGGAAAAAGAGAGAACCAAAAAATTTAATGAGCTCTCCTAAAAATGCCTTTGATTCCAGTTTTCATTTTCACTAGGGGGACTGAAGGAATCTGATATTTTTGGATTTTTTAGTAGAGTTAGTTAATCTATGAAAATGGGAAGTATATTAAAATTAGGCACAATGTATTCTTATTCTCTTTTGTCTGTACTTTTTTTATAGGATAAAAAGAAAAAAGAGGAAAGGTGTGCTGTAAATATGTCAGCATAAGGATTTAAAACTCTGTACAGCATATCACCTTTTTTTAATTGAGGTAAAATTCACATAATGTAAAGTAACCATTTTAAGGCACATAATTCAGTAAAATTTAGGACATTCACGTTATGCAGCTATCACCTCTATCAACTTCTGAAAACTTTCCATCACAAGAGGAAAACTCATACTCATTAAGCTGTCACTCAATTGTATTTATTTCCCCCTCTCCCCTCAAATCCTGATTGGCTTTCTGTCTGTGTGGTTTCGTCCTTGCTTAGTTGCTAAGGCTTCCCTGTTGGCTCAGATGGCAAAGAATCTGCTTGTAATACAGGAGAGCCAGGTTGGATCCCTGGGTCAGGAAGATCCCCTGGAGAAGGGAATGGCTATCCACTCCAGTATTCTTGCCTGGTTGATTCAGAGTGTCTATGTCTATGAATATACCTATTTAGCATATAGCATATAAGTGACCTTTTGTGTCTGCATTTTTTCACTGTGGCATGCATCAGTATTTTATTTCCTTTTATGGCTGAAAAATATTCCAATATATGTATACAACATAATTTGTTTACCCATTTGTCTGTTTATACTTTGAGATTGTTGTGAATAGTACTATTAGAAGCACTTATGTACAAATATTTCAATTATTTTTGGTGTATGCCTAGGAACAGAATCACTGATCAGATGATAATTCTATGTTTAATATTTTGATGAGACACCAAGCTTTTTTTTTTAACACTGACTGCGCCATTTTACATTCCCAGCAGCAATGAATGAAGGCTCTTTCATCTCCACATCTTCACCAAATTTATTTTCCATTGTATTTTTAAAAACAAAATATAGCCTAGTGGGTGTGAAGTTGTATTTCTTCATGATTTTATTTCATTTCCTTAATGACTAATGACATTGAGCAACAACATTTCATGTGCTTCTTGGCCATTTGTATATCTTCTTTGATAAAATGTCTATTCAATTACTTTCTCATTTAAAAAATAATGAGAAATCATTTTTCTGTTGTTGAGTTGTAAGAGTTATTTGTATATTTGACCTTTATATATATACATATGGAACTTTTTATAAAGCCCAATTCATCTATTTTTCTTTTGTGCTTGTACTTTTGGTGTCATATCTAAGAATCCCTTGCCAAAATAAAGTACATGAAGACCTACTCTTACTTTTTCTTCTAAGAGTTTAATAGGTTTAGCCCATACATTTCTGTGTTTTGATTCATTTTGAGTTAATATTTGCATATGAAGTAAGGTGTGGGTCTAGCTTTATGTTTTTACTTGTAGATATGCCTTTATTGAAGCAAAATTTGTTACAAAGAAAATATTCTTACAATATTGACTGGTTTGGCACATTTGCCAAAAATCAATTGACCATAAATGTAAAAGGCTAACGCATTCTTGTTCACCAATGTTTTCACACTCATAAACATTACTGTGCTCTTAGATAATAGGAACAAGACATACTTCTTTTAATTCGCATACTTTGTTTTTAGAAATCAATGCAACCTCTGCATTCTACTTATTAAACATTGACATTCTGTGCTGTAATTTACTACACTGTTCTTTTGTTCCACCATTTATTACTCTCATTATACAACCGTGACTTTCCCACAGAAACCAAAGTTACTGACAGGCTTGAGTTCACATTTCTTATTTTGGCTCTTAAATTGTGTCAAATATTAAAGGTAGTACTTAAACATCTACCATGAAAGTAAGCCTACTACGAAAGTTATTAAGATGGCTCTAGGAAATACCTTTAATATTGAATATTTTGACTACCTTGTATTTTCTTTATTATCAGCTTTTAAACATTATACTGAAATTTATGTCTTTTGATTACAATTTATATGCTCATTTCTACTCCATTCCATTATGTTGAAATCAAATGAGTAATTTTCAACTTAAAGTCTCATACTAAACACAAATAAATGCCTATGTAATTGACATTTTCTGAAATAAAGTCTACAGATTCTCTTTTTAATTCTAAATCTGGTGAATAAATGGCTCTAAATCCATGAGAACTTACAATCTACAAGTAGTGTGAAAAAAATGTAGGAATATTAAGGATACTGTATTTCTAAATGTAAGTTTTTCTGTATTTACTTCTATTTTTGTTAATATGATTGGCCAGATATCGATTATAGCTTTCTGCTATATGCACACACACACACACAAACACATACTAGTGAACACTAACAAAGAAGGAAAAATTTATCAGGCAAATATCTAAGTCAGATGGTGGGAAACTTCAGCAGTGAGACAATTTGGGCTGTTTCTCTTTTGTAATGCCCCTAAGCTAAGAATGTTTGCTATGGTTTTAAATAATTGCAAAGAGAAGTTTCACATGAAAATTAAATGAAACTCAAATTTCAATCTTTATAACTGAAGCTTTTATTGAAATACGGCTTTTCTACTCATTTACCTATTGTTCATGATGCTTTTGCACTAAAATGTCAGGGGTGAGTTATCCTGATGGAGATGTTATGCCTGTAAGCAGTGCCTAAAATATACACTGTCTCAGTTCAGTTCAGTTCAGTCACTCAGTTGTGTCCGACTCTTTGCGACCCCATGAATCACAGCACGCCAGGCCTCCCATTCCATCACCAACTCCCAGAGTTTACCCAAACTCATGTCCATTGAGTTGGTGATGCCATGTTACCATCTCATCCTCTGTCGTCCCCTTCTCCTCCTGCCTTCAATCTTTCCCAACATCAGGGTCTTTTCAAATGAGTCAGCTCTTTGCATCAGGTGGTCAAAGTATTGCAGTTTCAGCTTCAATATCAGTCCTTCCAATGAAAACTCAGGACTGATTTCCTTGCAGTCCAAGGGACTCTCTCAAGAGTCTTCTCCAACACCACAGTTCAAAAGCATCAATTCTTCGGCACTCAGCTTTCTTTATAGTCCAACTCTCACATCCATACATGACTACTGGAAAAACCATGGCCTTGACTAGACGGACCATTGTTGACAATGTAATGTCTCTGCTTTTTAATATGCTGTCTAGGTTGGTCATAACTTTCCTTCCAAGGAGTAAGAGTCTTTTAATTTCATGGCTGCAATCACCATCTGCAGTGATTTTGGAGCCCCCCAAAATAAAGTCAGCCACTGTTTCCACTGTTTCCCTATCTATTTGCCATGAAGTGATGGGACCGGATGCCATGATCTTAGTTTTCTGAATGTTGAGCTTTAAGCCAACTTTTTCACTCTCCTCTTTCACTTTCATCAAGAGGCTCTTTAGTTCTTCTTCACTTTCTGCCATAAGGGTGGTGTCATCTGCATATCTGAGGTTATTCATATTTCTCCTGGCAACCTTGATTCCAGCTTGTGCTTCATCCAGCCCACTATCTATCTAATCCTTTACAAAAAAAATGTTTGTTGATCTCTGGTCTAAGTAAAAGGCTAAAATCTAATGCAGTAGGCAAAACACTGTGACTGCTTTTGACTGAAAGGTGTTTCGGGCCTTGCTGGCAAACTGAAAAAAGGAGGTTCTAATAGGAGATTTTCGACTGTATAAATCTGGCAGACCAAAGGTCAGTATCTTTACTGTAAGCTATGAATCAGAAATAAATGGTTCCTCCAACCCCTAGGAACCACAATGAATGCTACCTTGATGCTAAGCAATAGTACAGGAATCCCTGAACTGTTAAACAATATACTTTCCTTAAAGGGGTTTTGAAACACAAATTAATGCTACTTGCGTAGTCCACAAAGCTTCTAGTTGTAAATTAAAAAAAAAAAAAAAAGTTCTTAAATACTTTCAGGTTTCTAGCAAAAATAAGTAAATATGTGTATTTTTATCATCATTTTTACTTCCTTTGTTTTAATATGTATATAAAAAGTAGAAATTTAGAAAGTTGGCTTGCTCTGTTAGTTTTCTATATTATTTTCCAGTTTATTCATTTCTGTCTTTATATTTAAGCTTTCCTTGTTTTTATTTACTTTGAATTGAATTTGTTTCTTCTGATTTCATTAGGTAAAAATTTCAATCATTGATTTTAAACACTTTTTCTTTTCTAATATAAATATTTGAAGCTATAAATTGCTATATGATACAAACATTAAACTCCGCATTAGATGCATTCTACTTTTTAAAAAAATTTACTTTGAATAATTTTAGAGTTAAGAAAATATTTTTAAACAGAATGTAGAGTTCATGTATACCCTTCCCAACTTCTCCTATCATTACCATTTTACATAACCATCGCACGGCTATCAAAACAAGTAAATTAATGTTGGCATAATGCCATTAACTAAACTACAGACATTATCTGAATTTCACCAATTTTTCCAATATTTTTGTTGTTTTTATGTTGTTTCTCCTTATTCTTCTACAATTTTGGACAGCTCCTCAGTCTTTCCTTGTCTTTTGTGCCTTAACATTTTGAAGAATACTACTCAGTTACACTCGAGAGCCTGAGTGTTCATTCACGTCAGGGTCTTTGCTACCCCGTGGACTGTAACCTGCCAGGCTCCTCTGTCCATGGGATTCTCCAGGCAAGAATACTCGATGAGTTGCCATGCCCTCCTCCAGGGGTCTTCCTGACCCCAAGAGTGAACTTACGTCTCTTGAGTCTCCTACGTTGGCAGGCAGATTCTTTAACTGCATCACCTGGCAAGCCCCATTATAGTTGAGAATATTTCTCAAATTGGGTTTGTCTGATAATTTTTTATAACCAGGTTAAAGCTATACATTTATTTTTGCAAGAGTGCTACAGAAATGATATTTGGTACTTTTTTGTAAAACATATCCTGGGCTTCATATCATTATGTCTTATTTTATTTTGACCTCATTCACTTTATTTGATATACTGTACATTTATTTTTTCAGATGGAAATATTTTCTGATATTCTTTGCCATTTCTTCTTTAACCCATAGAATATTTAAAGTGTGCTTTGTTTTATTTTTAAGTTTTGGGATTTTTGAATATGTTACTTTTTAAATTTCTAATTTATTGCATTTTACTCAGAGGAAATAGTTTGTAAGACTTTATTTTGAAATCTACTGAAACATTTTTAGCTTAGCTATGGGTTCAGAAAGTATGTGCATTCTACAGGTTGGGGAAGTGTGAAAATGTCAATTAGCTCAGGGTGTTAAATCTCTAACTATGATTGGGGATTTATCTTTCTTCCTTTAATTATGTAAGTTTTTCCTTCACATATTTAAAGCTCTGTTATTAGGCCTATAAAGGCATACCTCAGAGATATTGTGGGTTTGGTTCCAGACAACAACAATAAAGTGAATAGCACAATAACACAAATCCCTTTTTATTTTTTTGGTTTCCTAGCACATATAAAAGTTACATATATATTATACTGTAGTCTATTAAGTGTGCAATAGGATTAGGTCTTAAAAAATGTATCAAGACATACCTGAGTTTAAAAATAGTTTACTGTTAAAAAATGATAACCATCATCTAAGCCTTCAGTGAGTCATAATCTTTTTACAGTAGTAACATCACAGATCACAGATCACCATAACATATATAATAATGAAACAGAAATATAGTGAGAATTAATAAAATGTGACACAGATTTGAAGTGAGCATGTGCTGTTAGAAAAATGGTACTGATAGAACTGCTTAACACAGAGTTGCTTTTAACCTCCAATTTGTATTAAAAAAAAAAAAAAAGCTTACCTGCCTAGAGCAGCAAATTGAAACACAATAAAATGAGGCCTGCATGTATACATTTATTATTGTCTTATTTTTGGATGAATTAATCTTTTTCTCATTATGAAATGTTCCTCTTTATTTCTGATAATATTTTAAGTTCATTTATTATGTTAATATAGCACTCCACTTTTTTCTGTCTACTATTCATATGGCATTTCTTTTTCTATCCTTTTAGTTTTTCCTATGTCATTAAACTTAAAATGGGCTTTTTTAGATAACATATAGTTGGGTCTGATTAAATCCAACATAACAATCATTGACTTTTAACTGGAAAGTTTAATCCATTAAAATTTAACTATCAATATGGTTGAATTTGGAGGCGGGATGGCAACGCACTCTGGTATTCTTGCCTGGAGAATCCTCGTGGGCAGAAGAGCCTGGCAGCTACAATCCACAGAGTTGCAACGAGTCAGACACAGCTGAAGCAGTTTAGCACTCATGCACGTGTGACTGAACTGAACTACCATCTTACCATTTGTTTTCTATTTTTCTGACTGTTTTTGTTCATTTCTTCCTTTCTTTCTTAGGGATCTAATAATCCTTTTCTAATGTAATATTTTAACGCCTCTTTAACTTTTTAGCTAAACCTATTAGCATTAGTTTAGTGGCTGCTCTAGAGTGACAATATCTATTCTTAACTCACCATAGAATTCCTGGAATTAATTTGTACATATATAGCAAAATATAAGAAAGTTGTGATAGAATATTTTCAATTACACTCTGGCCTTTGTGCCATTGTTACTTTATATACTATATAGGCATATGATAACAAATTACATAATACATGCTATTTTTTTTAAAGTCATATATTGTTTAAAGAAATTAAGAGAAAAAATTAAATATTTATCATTTTCATTGTTCTTTCTTTCTTCTTATAGATACAAATTTTCATACTGTATATTTCTGGTGCCACTCTAGCCTAAAGAGTTTTCTTCAGTATTTCATGCTGTGCGGGTCAGATGGTAATACATAAATTATTTTTTATTTACTGATTCTTTCATTTGTCAGCCAATCTGTCTGCTACGTATACAGGAAATTTTTCATTTCAGATATCTTATAATTCTAAAATTTCCATTTGGTTTTTATAGTCTCCATTTCTACTCTGGGTTTCATATAACTTCTCTCATTATGCTTCCCTGGTGGCTCAGCTGGTGAATAATCCACCTGCAAAGCAGGAGACCTAGGTTTGATCCCTGGGTTGGGAAGATTCCCTGGAGAAGCGAACACTACCCACTCCAATATTCTGGTATGGAGAATTCCATAGACTATCCCATGGGGTTGAAAAGAGTCAGACACAACTGAGTGACTTTTATTTTCACTTTCACTTTCTCTCATTATAAGCATATTTTCCTTTGAGTCTTTGGATGTATTCGGAATTGGAATCAAGATCCAAACTCTGCCTTCCCTGTGGTGAGAAGCAACTAAAACTTTCAACATTTTTAGTCTTTCATCTGTTGCTTTACACAGAGAAATTTGGTGCCTCCTTGATTCATGAACAGTTCAGGGATCACCAAGGGATTTTGGCAGTATTTTGGAGATTTTTGTGGCACCTTCCTTTCCAAAATTTCACCTTTATTTTACAGAGTCTGACTGCACTGATTTTCATTATCTGATTCATTGAGCTAGTAAGATTGAGCTTAGCCATGACTCTTCCGATTTGGAGTTTTCCATCACATGAAATAACAAATCCTCCATACAGTTCTTTTTGTCTTAACTTAGTTTGATTTGATTTTCCATCTGTTGAAACTGAAGAAAATCTAAAATAAAGGCTTTTGGTATTAGTAGAACCTCTGTCAACAATGGAGCTTTTTCAGTGGGGGGGTCATAGATTCCAACCCCTCAGTTCATGTCAAATTCAAATAAGGAAGAAATATCTGTACCTTCACTTGGGTAAAATCAAAACTGTAAACAATGATTTGTTCAATTTCTGTGCTTTTTGCTAGACTGTGAGAGTCTTGATGGCTCTCCTATTGATCTCTATATTCCCAGGGCATAGCATGGAGTGCTCAACGAATGTTTGTTCAGCAAGTGAATTTTAACATTTGAATTTGGCAATTGAACTGCAAGTTACTATCTAACCAAGCAGTTATTTAAGTCAGGGATTGATTGATCAACCCATCCTCTACACTGAAGCCAAAACAATCTATTCAAGATTAAAGTAAGGGTTTCCCTCATGGTCCAGTGGTTAAGAATCTGCCTTGCAATGTGGGGGATCCTGGTTCCACCTCTGGTCCGAGAAGATCTCACAGGCCTCAGGGCAACTAAGCCCGTGCCACAACTACTGAGCCCGAGATCTTGAGGTAGTGAGCCCCAACTACTGAAGCCAGTGTGCCCTAGAGCCTGTGCTCTGCAACAAAGAGAAGTCACCGCTATGAGAAGCTCATGCACCCCAACCGGAGGGCAGCCCCTGCTCACCACAACTAGAGAAAAGCTGTCCAGCAACAAAGACCCAGAATAGCCAAAAATTAAAAAAAAAAAAAAAGAAATTAAAGTAAGTAATTTCAGAGACTACTTAGTACTATCCAACAGTTTCCCAATGCACTCAAGACAAAGCATGATTTTGCTTCCAAGGTTTAGAATGGGTACCATGTCCTGGCCCTTTTCTCTCAAGTTATTACTACCCTCTCATTTTTTTCATTATGCTCCAGCTTACTGGTCTTCTGTCTCTAAGATTTTTTTTCTCTCTAAGCTTATTTCTAACCCAGAGTTTTCTTCACTTGCTGTTCACTCCATCTAGAATGTTCTTTCTGCAACTTTTCAGCTGGTTCCAATCTCAAAATCTCACCTTTTGAGAGAATTTTTCCCTCATCTCCCTATGTACATGAGTACCCACCTATCAAACACAGTTTGAAAGTAAAAGTGAAAGTCGTTCAGTTGTGTCCAATTCTTTTCGACCCCATGGACTATACAGTCCATGGAATTCTCCAAGGCAGAATACTGGAGTGGGAAGCTGTTCCTTTCTCCACGAGATCTTCCTAACCCAGTGATCAAACCCAGGTCTCCCACATTGCAGGTGGATTCTTTACCAGCTGAGCCACCAGGGAAGCTCAAACACAGTTTAGTGCATTACTTTATTATTTAAAGCACTACTACTTTATGAAATCATCTTGATTATTCATTTGTTTTCTGTATGGTCTGTCTCACATCAAAATGGAATCTCCATGGGAGCAGGAAACTTACCCGCCTTGCTCACTCCTATATCCTCAGTGCCTATAACAGTGCTTGCTGGGTGCCTAGAAAAAAAATGAATAAATATTTGATAAGCAAATGAATTTAATCATAACAAACAAACCAAAGGCGACTGTAAATAATCTGCTTTAAAAATAGTCAGTTCACCATAAAAAGAAATCAAACTAGCTAATTGGAATCATGAAGTGAAACTATTCTCGCTCAGGTCCTGCATGGCCAGAAATTAGGTTGAAAGCAGATATATAGCCATCATGTAAAAATAAATAAATAAATAACAAAGGGCCAGCTTAAGTTATTTTATTGGTCTCTCTCTCCTCTTGAAGTAGAATTTATACATAAAAAATGAGAACCATTAAAGTTAATCGTGTATCACAGACTGGCCATATAGATTTTTCTCCACAATTGATCTCATTCATTTTGGGTATTTACTATTTGCTAGATATTCATTTAGGAGCAAGCATTAGCCTCTGTATTCTGGGTGATCCTTTTTATTGTTCATTTTTTAATGCTGTTACTCCAGACACATACACAAGTACATTTGGTAGTTTTCCCTACAGAAACTGCCATTTTTTCCTGATGAAGATCTCTTCTCAGCATATTTATTTATAAACATGATAGTCGGTGTATTAGCACTGTTTGAATATTTATGCTACTTATCACACGATTGTGTATGGAGATGGTATACATTGGCAAGTCTTCAGCAGTGTCATGGAGGAATCCAGACAGGCATAGTTCACTCTTTCTCCTACCTGCTTTCCAGAACTTCCAGCCTTGTAGAGATATTCCCCTTCTTATGGATACTACATCCACAGAAGTGACTTATGAACATGTTTCGTCCATTATCACAAAAAAAGCACTGGGTTTTCTCCACTCACTCTAGCCTCCTCCTAGGGCAAGTCCCATCTCTGCATCTTTACACCCTTTGGGCACCACAAGTGTTGCTCCAAGTCCTACTCTTGGCGTCTCCTGAGCAGTGCTACCTGCTCTTGCTGCTGCCATTGTCAAGCAGTGCTACTACTCACCACAGCGCCTAAGGTGACAGAGCCACCATATTTCAGGAAGACAGAAAACAATTGACTCCCCTTTTTTTCCGTCATCCACTTTGTCATATGGCCTCCAAATAGGAGGCTGCTGTTGCTGCTGCTAAGTCGCTTCAGTCGTGTCCAACTCTGTGCGACCCCATAGACGGAAGCCCACCAGGCTCCGCCGTCCCTGGGATTCTCCAGGCAAGAACACTGGAGTGGGTTGCCATTTCCTTCTCCAATGCATGAAAGTGAAAAGTGAAAGTGAAGTCGTTCAGTTGTGTCCGACTCTTCGAGACCCCATGGACTGCAGCCTACCAGGCTCCTCCATCCATGGGATTTTCCAGGCAAGAGTACTGGAGTGGGGTGCCATTGCCTTCTCCAAATAAGAGGCTAGCGTTATTAAAAAAAAAAAAAAAAGAGGCCGGTGTTTCCTAAGTTTCCTGGTGAGTTAGTTGCTTCTGATTTCAACCATTCTTGAGCCTCAGCTCTATTCATATTTTTGCCCAAACCTATAGTGGAATCTGGAGAAGGAAATGGCAACCCACTCCAGGATTTGTGCCTGAAGAATCCCACAGACAGAGGAGTCTGGCGGGCTATAGCCCTTGGGGGTGCAAAGAGTCGGACATGACTGGGCAACTAACACATGGCGGAATCTATATGCAAGGAACAATTTGTTGTTGTTGTTCAGTTGCTAAGTCATGTTGGACTCGTGACCTCATGGACTGCAGCACACCAGGCTTCCCTGTCCTTCACCATCTCCCAGAGTTTGCTCAAACTCATGTCCATTGAGTCAGTGATGCCATCCAACCATCTCCTCCTCTGTTGCCCCCTTCTCCTCCTGCCTGCCCTCAATCTTTCCCAGCATCAGGATCTCTTCCAATGAGTTCACTCTTTGCATCAGGTGGAAAAAGTACTGGAGCTTCAGCATCAGTCCTTTCAATGAATATTCAGAGTTGATTTTATGTATTAGCTGTGTTCCTCCTCTGGTGACTAATCTTCTTTACTGAACTATGCTTAACTGCCTGACTCAATAACAGCTACTAATATTTAGGAGTTCTAGTCATGTGCTTGGCGTGTGCTTTGTGTCTTAATCTCAGCTAAACCCTATAAGGTAGATTTCGGTCATTATTTCTAGGAAGGCAGAGAAATGTGCCTGTTTTGTTTCCTACTATATTTTCAACACCTAGAACAGAGTCTGAAACAGTAATTGTCCAATAGATATTTGTTAGATGAATGAAACTTCATTTTATTCATGAGAAAGCTGAGGTTTAGCAAGGTAAAGCAACTTGCTCAAAGATTTGGCAGGACTAGGATGAAAACCTTCCAAAGATTCCTTGGTCTCAGGTAGAGACCTTTGCCAGACCCAACTCATCAACCAGATGGACCCATGCCTAAATCTCAGCATGAAGTGTGGGCCAGGCTCCAGGGAGAATGGTGTCACACTCATTCTATGAGGGAAACTGAGAAGTTGATATGGAGCCGAATGTTTTGAAAAAATTAAATATTCAAACTTATTAGAGAAAACAGATTTAGCAATTCCAAATCATACTTGTCATCTTTCCAGTCTAAGTTCCTTTAAATTTGGGTGAGGCCTCAAAACTACCATTGCTTCCACTAATCCCTCACCTGGAAGGCTACTTCTTCTCCACCCAAATCCTTCCCATCCTCAATGATCCAACTCAAAAAGGATCATGCCTTTGCAAGCTTGATTGCCTTGGTGAGAGGTTAGCTCTCTCTTCCAGCTGAACTTAGTAATTGTTTGGCTAAGGTTATCATAAAGCTGCCGAATAAACAGAAGTTATTTATATGAACTGAGTAAACTGAGTAGCTCAAACTGAGAATTTATTTATTATTCGTTTGTTCATTGCATACCACCTTGCATTTTATTTTTGCATATGTTTCCCCTCTTTACTCAGGTCTCAAGAAGCTTGAGGACAGGGTCTGTGTCCAGTCTGTGTCCTTTCCTGCTTCATACTGCACACAGTGCGGAGATTATTGTTAGGCACTAACCCTTTGCTGGGGATTAGATTTATTGACCAATATGGTGACTGATTGGCCAATATAGGCAGAGTCTTGGCAAAGGGCACAAAGTTCTTGGCATTACTGTGCCTAGCTTAAACTCCATTGTGTTGATCCTTACGGACTAGAAAACTCACAGCCAGAGTATGTTTCCCAATTAGAAGGTTTAGATGTAAGAGGTTTTATTCACTTGAGATTTTGATTTCTGATCAACACTTGAGTTGCTTAGTTGTTGGTAGGCCTTCCAAAGTACTCGAGCACTTCATAAGTGACTGGTTAGGGTCTTTGGAGTAGAGAACATATGTAGGCAGAGATTTTGCACAGAGAAATGTGGATACAAGTCCCTGGATGGGGACTTGGCCTCACTTAACTAATCACAACTCAAGAGTCAGGAGAAACTAGAATGTGTCAATATTTCCTTATATAGAAGTAAATGTACAGCTAATTTTAAGTTCTTGCTGAATGGTGATATAACTTACCACAAATAGGGTCTTTCTTAAGTCCAGCATGACCTTACTCTGTAAGAATTACCATCAACATCCAAGTCTTCCCCCAGGGATCCACATGCCCAGTGAAAACTTGGATAAAATATGTGGTATCTACATGTGCTGCTGAGTTTTTCTAAACTTGATTGGATTAAACATTCTATACACTTTTTCAATCAATCAAAGAATATCTGAAATGCCCAGGTATGTCACTTGCACATCTAAATCCCAAAAGAAACGTATTATCTATTAAGTTTTTTAATTAATTGTTTCATTTAAATCAATGTATTTTCCCTTGGTTGCACAGAATCAGACATGACTGAAGCTACTTAGCACAGCATGGCATTCTCCCTCGCATATCTTCGATAAGAGTATGGAGTTCTTCGGTCCTGGGTTATTCAAGTGCATGCTTACTCACTCAGTTGTGTCCGATTCTTTGCAACCCCATGGACTGTAGCCCACCATAGTCTGTCTATAGAATTCTCCAGGTAAGAATACTGGAGTGGGTTGCCATTTCCTTCTCCAGGGGATCTTCCTGACCCAGGGATTGAACCCATGTCTCCTGTGTTTCCTGCATTGCAGTTGTATTCTTTACCCACTGAGCCATCAGAGAAGCCCAGATTATCCAAGTGATCTCCTATTTTCCTAAATTGTTTTCAGCACAGTCAAAATAAGAAAAAGATATTCCCCCAAATTTTTATAGGATATGATCTTAACTGGACTTTGTATCTATTAAGACATTTTAAAGTTACGATTCTTAGCTGCCAGCACAGACCTTAATCTCAAATTGCATCATTTTAGGAGATCCTAAAAAGCTGTCAGTTCAACAATGACAGCTCTGAAGTAACAGACCAACCTGTGTTATCCCAAGCAGATCACCCCAGCCAGGTCCCAGTAGAGGAAATACAGATTAAAAAATAAATGACAAATACAAAAGTACACAAAGATGCTAAAGAAAAATAGCACATCTTCGGGACTCAGCAGAAAGACTCCAAACATCCAATTCATGGCCAGCTGGTAGGATAAAGTACATAGAACTTATACCTGCTTTAAACCTCATATATATGCTAAAATGCACTGCAGTTTACAGATATATTTTACATAAGCTATTGAATTTGATCTTCCTAACTAGCATGTAAAGCTGGTAGGATTATATCTGTGTCAAGATGAAGAAATTGAAACATGGAAAGCTGAAATTGATGTTGAGAACCTGGTTTAAATTCTGGCTCTTTCAGTGACTTTTTCTAGTTAATAAGTGAGGTCAAGTAAGCTAATTTCAGTGGTGACAGCTTCCTTATCTATTAAATAACACAAGACCTACACACCCAATTGTTGTGAGGAATCAATGCGGCAAGGTGTGCAAAGTGCTTACTAAGCATGTTTGCACATAGTGCATGACCTGATATTATTGACATTTTCAAGGTCACTAAACTAATAAATCACAGAGCCAGGCCCAAGACATCAATCCTTATTGAGAAGTAAATAGTTTACAGAGTAAAACTCAGTATAATATTATCTGTTTACTCTTGACAACTTTATGAATTTGATGTCATGACTTAAACTACTAAGGCAATGCCACAATCGGAAGCAGGCATTTCCATTAAATTTGACATTTTTATAAATCCTTCCTAGGGATAATGCATTTTTTAGTCACAATAATCTTGTATAATCAAGAGGGACCATATACCAACATTACAGACAGATCAGGAAATGAAAAAACCAGACCCATCTGTTTCTCCATCAATAGCACTCATCAGCTCAGTAATGGGACCAAATGATACTGGTTGGGCAATGGTGAGTTTTTTCAGTGCCTCTTCGAATGTGAGATTGTGATTGAATGGACCCACTTTCCCTCACTTTTCCATTTTCTTCAGATAAATATTTTATACTCTGTTTTTTTTTTTTTTTTTTTTTTTTTAAATCTGTCCCTCTCTTTCCTAGGCCAGAATCAAGGACGAAGTCATGGTTCTTCTGTGGGTTCTTGCAACAATCACCTAAATGGTATCCCTGTGTATATTCTTGTTAACCTCTGATTTGTCTGTGGCAATTTTCTTTTGACAGTGAAAGAGCTCCGTGATTGAGAACTGATTTCTGGAGAAAGAAAGTACCGAGTGGCCTTACCAACTGGCTGCATAATGGACATTACAGCTGACCTCTATCTTTAGGGCAACATTAAGTGTTCTCGTGTTTAATAATGGACAACTGGCATATTCCATAGGCTATAGTTCCTGTTATCAATCAGCTTTATGTGTTTAGCCTGGGGGCTTAGATTCTCAGTGAGGCCATGCTAAAGATGTGTTTGCTAGGCTGAGTAGGGTATTAAAGAATATAGCTGTTTCCTTCCAGAACTGTCCAGATCTATAATGGGGACAAGAGTAGTCATCTGTAGGCTTGTTATCAGGTTCAGATGTGAAGATGCAGATAATGCAATTAAGTACAATACTCAGCAATTAACATATGCTCACTAAATGTTATAGGCCATTGTTATTCTTCAAATGGTTTTGATTCTCTTGTTATTAAAAAATAATTTGAAGCTAAGATGCCTGAAAAGACACTGTTAGCACATTGAGAATTCCTCTAGTCTCTTCTCCATACTCAGCACAGGGTTTGGTGTTCCCGAATCTTACATGTAAACTATTATCATATACACAAATATTTAATGAATTTATTACATGAGTGAATGTTAAGAAGAACACTATATTCAGGAATTTTCCTAATTTGTTAGTTGGCTGAGTTCTTGACAACTTCACCAATTTTTCAGATTCTTATGAGGAAAGTACTAGAAATTGTAGAGACATTATTCTCTTCCTGTTAGCATTGAAAAATTCTTGTTGATACCTCTTTGATGATATCAAAGATTTCACTGAAGTCAAAAAGAGAGGAGATAGGAGGTGTTTTACATTTAGGAGAGATAATATAAGCCAGGACAATACAGGCCCATTTTATAATGATACATCATGAGACACCATTACTACTCTGCAGGGTGTGGTATTAAATGGAAGACATAAGGGGTAGGGACACAGTGGTTTAATTGTTTAACATCATTTAACTACTCTCACTGCATGGACACATATACCAAAAGGCATACATTTAAATGTCTAAACAATAAAAGAAAGCATAGTAAACCAACATATCAACAAAGGAGCAACAATTAAATTATGGTCCTTCTGTATAATTGTGCATCATGAGAAAGATGCTAACTGTAAAGATACAGTTAGAATCAGTGTTTCTTTAACTTTGGACTGTTTAAATTACATAATGTGTAGTTGGATAATAAATTCACTATGCTGAGTTTTAAACCAGGAGCTGGAGGAATGAGCCTTGTGGGGACCCGAACTCTACTGCCTCACTTCTAAGCAAGAATGCATCTCTCTCACACATGCATTTTTCACTCCTCCCATCTTTTCCTCTTTCCTATCTTTGAAATTATCAGATGCCTGGTTGTGGGTAGGAGGACACAGTCAGCAGTCTTTGAGACAGCCACTAGGTTGTCTGCCCAGCCACAGTGCTCCCCTTAACTGGCCCTTCATCTAGGCAGGTTTCCCTGATGGCCATGTTATACAGCGTGCCTCCATCATTCCTAGGTCAGAAGTGGACCCTTCACTCAAGCAGGATCAGGAAGAGTCTCATTTATCAGAATTTGGGTTGAAGTGAAGTGGGGCTTTCCTTACGGCTCAGCAGGTAAAGAATCCACCTGTAATGCAGGAGAGGCAGGTTTGAATCCCTGGATTAGGAAGTTCCTGGAAAAGGGCAAGGCAACCCACTCCAGTATTGTGGGGAAAATCCCATGGACAGAGGAGCCTCATGGGCTACAGTCCACGGTGTTGCAGAGTCAGACAACTCTAAAACAACAAAGCACAGCACACAAAGTGAAGAGAAGGAGAGAAGGAAGGGGAGGGAGGAGGAAAGGAGAGCATGATGGCTTCTCTTTATTAGTCAGCCACTCTGTATAAACATAGCCCTGTTTTACCTCCTTTGTGTCGCTTATTAATATGAGGAATGATCTTGTTCTTGTTTTTGTGTTTTCCTGCTCTGTATTTCCTCTCTGGTGATAACTACAGGCAGAATGTCCCACGCCCCTTTGTCTTTGGAGCCTAGAACAGTACCTGACATACACAGACACTCAAATGTTGAATGAGTTAATGGAAGGGACCACAGACATGATTTTTCTTCCAGTGTCAGAAGCTACAGACCAGACTGTCCATTTTGGATAACTCTATTTGATCTCGTAGGGAGAATTCAATTAACAATGTCAAAAATTAAATTCCTCCAAAGACTTTCTCCCCTACTCCTCCCATAAACTATACTCCCCATTTTTCTTCACTCTCTTACTGAAAGATAATACTCAAGGTTATAAGAAGCACCTGCTGAAATAATTTAAACCAAGTATATAATGACTACAAGCATCTCCTTCTGCCATTTTACTTTCCAAATTTCATAGACAAAAAGAAACATGATGTAATTCTTCAATTCTGGACAAGGAAAAAAGTTCAGAGAAGAAAAGGTATCATTCATTTCAATTAAATTAAAGTTTACAAACACTTGGCTTCTTTTACCAAGTAACTTTGAGCTTTAAGATAAGCTCTCCTATAGGATATGAACTACCTACTTACAGCATGCGGGCGGGGTGGGGGGGTGTTTAGTGGCTAAGTCATGTCCAATTCTTGCAACCCCATGGACTGTAGCCCTCCAGGCTCCTCTGTCCATGGGATTCTCCAGGCAAGAATGCTGGAGTGGGTTGCCATTTCCTTCTCCAGGGGATCTTCCTGACCCAGGGATTGGACCCGGGTCTCCTGCACTGCGTGCAGAGTCTTTACCAACTGAGCTACGAGGGAAGTCCACTTATAGCATAGAGGACTAATTTATTATTCATTTAAGTTAACTTTTTCTTGAGAGCCACCATGTTCAGAAAACTATTCCAAATAGGATATACAAAAAAGAACAAAGACATATTTTTTTTCCTTCAGGAGCTGATACTGGAATCATCCATTCTGGATGAGCCAAAAACAGTTACAAAAGAACACAAGGTTAAGTACGTAACATACACAGAACCTAAAGGGAACTACAGACATTCACAAGTGCTCACTTTGGGTGGTAGGATAGAACCCATGTATTTATGAAATTAATATTTGCCTTTGACCAATAATTTTGTATTAGTTCCTGGGTGGATAAGACAGAATTGGTCTCCGGGAGCTTATTATTTAGTGAAGGGGACTAAGAAATAAAGAAATAAATAGTTACAAACTCTGGTAAATACCATGATAATAAACTAAGAGGGTAATATGAGAAAAATATCTTAGGGGACCTACTTTTAGCAGGAGGCATGGGTGAAGGGATCTTGAAAAGCTTGTCTGAGGAGATGACACTTAAGCTTAGACCTAAAGCAAGGGAATGACATCATCAGGAAGGGGATGGCAGGACGCAGACAGAGGAAGCACATGTGTGAACTCCATAGGGAGGTCATCAACTTGGCATGTTAGAGGAAGGTAAATAAGAGACTGGAGTAAAGAGAGTTGAATAGCCTGAGATGAGTTTGAAAAGGTAGGATGATCAGGCAAAGCTTTGCAGGCTGTTGTAGAGTGTGTTTACTTGGGGAAGATGGAAAATTATCAAGGCATATCACAGCTTCTTTTTTATTTAGATCTCAACAAATTAGTAATTGTTGACTAGGCACAGAGCTAGGCACTGCTTCCTGGCAAGCATGGATTCAGAAGAGTGTCCCTGAAATGGACTATTGCAACCTATGGATAAGCAGACCCAGGGCTTGGCTGAAAATAAAATGCCTTCACTTAGTACTAAGCCCAGTCCTCACCCTTGGTCTCATCACAAGCATTCAGAGATATGAAGAGCCTGATCTATTCTCTGCTCATCATTAGTAAGAGGAAATTACAAGAGGGAAAAATGCCTTCATTAGAAGAAACTTCTTTAATCTAGTTATAACTAGATAATGTTTTACATCTGCTTCTGAGGCATCCCAAAGGGAGGCCTTTTATTATTAGCATTGCCAGAGTTGTGCTAAGTCTGCTGTATGCCAAATGCTTCGGAAAATCCCACTGACAGCCATGGTTGTTGTGATGGTTGGAGATTACAAGCCGTGATAAGATGTCAGGAGTCCCACCTGCTTCAATGAGTCGGAAGAGGCTAAAATAGTACGTGGAGGATGATAAGTGTGAAGAAGAATATGCAGCCTTACTTTGATGCCCTGAGAGTGGGAGGGAAAATTCTAAACATTTCTATAGCCAGCCATTTCCTATTTGTCTAGGATGATATATTTTAAATGACTGGGAAAGCACCACATGATTTAGATTTCTCTAACTTGCCAGCATCATTCATCTTTTAAAATGTCACTTATTTTATTTTTAAAATTGAGGTATAATTGACATATAACATTATATTAGGTTTAGGTCTACAATGTAATGACTTGATATTTTATATATTGACAGACGATCACTATGATAATTCTAGTTAACTTCCATAACATACTTACATTTTTCTTGTGATGAGAACATTTAAGATTTACTCTTTTTAGCAACTTTCAAATATGTAATATAGTATTATTAACTATAGTTACAGTTATACATTGTATTCTCATAATTTCTTTATTTTATAAATGGAAGCTTGTACTTTTGATCCTTTACCCATTTTGTCCACTCCTCACATCCTGCCCCCTGCTTTTACAAACTTATTTTTTGTTTAACTTTTTAGATTTCACATATAAATGGGATCATACAAAATTTGTCTTCCTGTGTCTCATTTATTTAACTTAATATAATGCCTTCAAGAGGCGGCTGTGATGGACTGAACTGAACTGAATGCCTTCAAAGTCTATCTATGGTGTCGCAAATGTCAGCCTGCTAGAATCTTCGCAGAACTTTTCCAACTTTAGTGTACATGTGACTTATCTGGGGATCTTGTTAAGATGTAGACTGCTTTGAGAAGTTACAGGTGGGGCGGACATTCTACATTTCTAACAAGTGCCTGGAGATGCAGGAAGCACTGGTCCATGAGCCAAAATTTGGAAGGAGTTATAAAATCTATTTTAAAATTAGAGTGATGCAGAGCTGATGAAAGATACTGATAAGACAACTCTGTCCTAAATCTATTTTCCTACTTAGGAGTCCTAGAACCCTGAATGCCCATGATGACTGGTTTCCTTCTGTGTGTTTTCCCTTCTTGTTTTCTCTTTCAAAGTGCAAGTGATTTATGAGCTGAAATACATCAGAGCTCAACAAATTCTGCTGCATCTACTCCAAATATCTTGATCGCAGTCTCCTAATGTTCTATGCCCCCTTTTTTTTTGTGACTTTACCACTTTTCTGCTGGACTGCTCCAAGAACATCTTAATTAGACATTTTAGCCATCTTGCTTCTTGTCTCCATTATGGCTTTTCATATAGGAGACAGAGCTATTTCTTAGAACTGCAAATTATATGTCATGACCTATCTTAAAATGCTTTAATGGCTCCATATTTCCTTCAGGATAAAATTTAATAGGATCCAGAGAGGGATTTTTCCTAATATTGAAATTATAGTTAGACCCAAAGTTGAGGATAAAAGACACTAAGTTTCACACATCCTAAATTCAAATAGCTGCTAAGAGAGCTTAATGAGATACAAACAGATAAAGGGATTTTTAACAGGGAATTGACTGTCAGCAATTGTGGAAGCTGGATAATCAGTCTCTGTGAAGGCTGTTGTCTCTGTGCTTGGCTGGAAGGAAAGATAGATGTAAAGTAGGAGGGTCAAGAGCATCCCGGAAACCACAAACTCAACCTGAAACCCCACTGAAACCCTGTCAATTCTTGTCTCAGACCCTGGTGACAACAGTGCCCTGTAGACATCAGGATCCTTCATCACAAAAGTAAACACACCTACCTCACTAAGAAGTCAGAGAATCTAAAACAGATACAGGAAAAGTAGAGCAACTTCAGATCTAACTCCTGCTTCATGAAAACAAATTGTCAGCAGATCAGCAAATATGTACATGAGCTAAATAATAGATGTTGCTTTCCTTTCATCCTCCTGTTCTCCCAAGAATCTTCCCTGTAGCACACCCTAACCAGAAACACAGCAGAAAGTGAGTACTGGAAAATATATTTCAGCCTAGCCAAGTTGACACACTGCACAGTCACCCCAGAGGGTTTATTCTTTAAAATAGGCTCATCAGACCATAGTACTTTTTTCAGAGTATTTATCTTAGAGTTTGGCAATATATTTCTCCTTCATTAGGCAATGAGTCTCATTAAACAGGAGATGTACTTGATTTTGCCTGTCACTATAGTCATAGCGCCCAGCCTAAAACTTCACATTTAATAAACCCTATTTACTGCATAATTAATTAATGACTGCATAGATGTGTAAAAGGCAATAAAGCTGTAGGAATAAAATTTGGCTTGTGTCAAGTTTCTGAAATGTGGAGGCCATGGACTCCGGGGATGCTTTAAATAATATCCGAAAGGAATTCTTTTCAGATATAAACTGATTCCAGACAATATGACATAGGAGGAATCATATCTACTCTCCTCCCTGAGACATATAAAAACAGGCACAGAAATATGTGAAACAATAGTGTTCAAGACACTGAAAAACAGGCAATGTGGAACAGTGATTTTGAGAAACAAAAAATGAACAAGGTAAACCCTGTGACTGCCTCAGCCTATTACCTTTAAAGAGTTTCTAGACCATGGTGCAGTGGGTAAAACAGACAGAACCCAATAGATTCCCAAGTTCGGGGAACAGAGCTGAGAGTCCAAGAAACCAAGGAAATTAGAATTCACAGGACAGAGTACTGGAGAGGAAAAAACCTACAGAGAGATCCTCACAGAGAGCTGCAGAGGGTCTTTAGAAATTAAAGTGTCTGGCACTCACCCAAGGCTGGTAGTAGTGACACAAAAGTGACAAAGATTTTACATTAGCAGACAAGATCACTAGAACAGCAATTATAATGTATACTTTTAAAAAGTTAAGTAGACACATAAGATACACTAATCAATTGAATTGAACATCTAGAAATAAAAACAACAATAACTAGGATGAAAAGGTACACTTAACTGATTTCATGTTGTATCAAATAGATCAGTATAGGGTATAGAACTTGAAGATTTGTCAACAGAACCTATCCATAATAAAACACAGTAAGAATTTTTTAAAATATATAAAAGAAACAAAAAGAATATTAGTGAGCAGCAGGAATACTTCAGGCAGCCTAGTGTACCTATAATTAGAGTATCCAAAAGAGAGAAGGCACAGAAAAGCTGTATCAAGAAATGACTAAAAGCTTTCCAAATTTGATGGAAACTACAAATCCACAGATCTAAGAAACTAGAAGAGATCTCAATTACAAGAAATACGAGGAGAACTATACTGAAGCATGGGCATCCCTGGTGACTCAGACAGTAAAGAATCTGCTTGCAATGTGGGAGACCAGGGTTCGACCGCAGGTCAGGAAGATCTCCTGGAGAAGGGAAGGGTTACCCAGTCCAGTATTCTTGCCTGGAGAATTCCATGGACAGAGGGGCCTGGCGAGCTCCAGTGCATGGGGTTGAAAAGAGTTGGACTTGACTGACCAACTAACACACATGTACTGAGGCATATTAGAGCCAAATCGCTTCAAACTTAATAATAGGGAAAAATTTTATGTACAAGGCAGCAAAATTGAAGATGATAACAGAATTCTCACCAGGAACAATACAGCTGTGCAAGTGAAAACATCTTTAAAGTACTGGCAGTAAAAAGTGTCAGCTGATAAATTTATACTCAATGAAACTATCTATTAAAAATGAAGATGACATAAAAGGTATTATAGGATGATACTAAGAATGATTGAATATCAATAATTTAAGTAACAGAATGGACAAATTCTTAGAAAGACACAAAGTATTAAAATATAGCAAAGAAAAAATCTGAATATATGTATAAGGTAAGAGACTGAATTAGTAATCAGAAAAATTTCCACAAAGCCTATGAACAGATGGTTTCAATGGTAAATTCTGCCAAATATTGAAAAATGAATTATCACTAGTCCTTCACAAACCCATCCAAAAATTTTGAGAAGGAAACCTCCTTCCCACTTTCTTCTATGAAAAAAAATCTATCTTGATACCAAAAGTAGACAATGACATTACAAGAAAACGAGAGACGAACATCCCTCAGAAATAATAGAAAATATTAATAGAATTGAGCAAATACATAAAAAAAAAAAGACCATGTGCCACTACCAACTGGGATTTGTCCTAAAAATGCAAGACTGGATCAATACATGTAAATCAATCAATGCAATGGAACATATTAACAAGATAAAAGACAAAAATGATATATGATCATACCCTTTGATGCAGAATAAGCATTTGAAAAAATACAATTCCCTTTCCTGATAAAACACTGAACAAAACAGGAATAGGTTGAATATCCTCAGCCAGATAAAGGGATCCTATTTAAAAACAAAAAAACAAAAAAACCTAAAAATTAAAATAGCATCATGCTTAAAGGAGAAAAACTAACAGCAAGTGTACAGAATATAAGATTAATACATGGTAATAATAGTGTATCTATGCACTAGCAATAAGCTCTAAAAGTAAAATATGAAATAATATTCCATTTATAATAAAAAATATTAAAATATTTATGAATAAGTTTAACTAAAGATGTCCTTACTTGTGCACTGAAAACTACAAAACATCATTGAAAGATACTAAAGAAAACATGAATAAACTGAATAAGCCTATTCACGGATTGGAAGACCTAATATTATTACAATGGAAAAACTGCCCAAATTAATCTGCAATATTGCCCCACAAATCCCTGTTGAAATTGGTCTTTTTGGCAGAATGTGACAAACTGATCCTAAACTTTTTATGGAAATTCAAGAGACCTAGAATAGCTAACCAACTATGAAAAAGAACAAAGTTGGATGAATCACACTTTCAAAACTTATTACAGAGTTACAGCAATCAAGACTGGGGATACTGGCATAATGCTAGACATACAGGTCAATGGAAGAGAAATCAGAGTACAGAAGTAATCCATTCATTTATAGATTTTTGAAGAGAGTTTCAAATCAATTCAAATACGGAAAAATATTCTTTTCAACAAATGATGCTGAAACAAACGGATGGTGGCGTGACAAAAGTGTATTATGGATCTGTATACCTCACATTACATTTTTAAATTACCTCTAAATGAAACAAAGACCTAAAAAGTAACTGCTAAAACTATGAAGGCCTTATAAGAAAACATATCAGATTCATGACCTTAGTATAGCTTCTGGTTTCTTAGGTATGACACTCAAAGCACAAGCAATCGAAGAAAAAATAAATATGCACTTCATTAGGATTAAAAAGTGTATGCTTTAGAATGTACTGTTAAAATGAAAATGGGAGAAAATATTTGCAAACCATACATCTACATATCTGATAAGGATCTAGCATTCTATGTTCTTTTATGTTTGTTTTTTACAGTGTTTCAGGAAATCTAGTGTGCAGCATGAATACCATCCTCTACCTGGGTGGGGACCTTCGTTTCTGCGAACTCAAAGATATACTATAAAATACATTTGTTGAGGAGGAGCCTGCTGCTGCTGCTCAGTCACTTCAGTTGTGTCCAACTGTGCAACCCTATGGTCTATAGCCCACCAGGCTCCTCTGTCCATGGGATTCTCTGGGCAAGAACACTGGAGTGGGTTGCCATGCCCTCCTCCAGGGGATCTTCCCAATCCAGGGATTGAACCTGCATCTCTTAAGTCTCTTGCATTGACAGGAAGGTTCTTTGCCACAGAACCTCCTGGGAAGCCCTGTGGAGGAGACAGGACCCTGCTTTATCACAGCTCTATTGTTTCTTGACTGTTTCTCTTTTGTTTCTGCATTCCTACCCTTCTCTAATTAAAAACAGTCTACCCTTTTGAACTCAGGGGAGGTCTAAGAAGCTGAAGCCCCTTTTTTTTTTTTCAAGCAAGAAATTGGGGGACACAGAAAGGCTTTTGTACTCAGGAGTACAATTCCTTCTTAGTTCTAACCCCTCACTTTTCTTTGATATTCCTCAATCTTGAGGAGAACAAGTGTTGGACAGAAAGGAAACATTTTGGATAGACAGATTTGTCATAAAATCTGCAGAGGAATTTGGTTTTATGGGGATTTGGTTTCAGTCCCCAATCCAATTTTCAACCTTCTCCAAATCTTTCAGGGGACAGAGTAATGTCCATCCCAGCTACTTTCTTCTGTAACAGGGTATAGTCCTGCCTCAATTCAGAGAATGGATGCCAAGTTGGAAATATTCCCAAATTCTAAATCTTAGATCGGCATCTTGTATGATTAAGATCTCAATCTCTTAGTCCAACATTTTGGTGCAACAGACCCAATCAGAAGTAGCTAGAGTGAAAGCAATTCTTTTGCTGCTTTCCTGTTTTCCCATTTCTGTTACCCTCTAATGTTAAAAGAATCTAATGATAGGAATGGGGTCGTTGGGTAATTTAACCTAACTCCTGACTTATGTTCTCCTTAATGCACATCATGCCTTGTATAACTTGTTGATTCTTTTCCTAGATAAAAAGAATGAAGAAGTAAGAAGTTAAAGAATGACTAGCTCTTGATAGTGGTAAAGAACCCACCTGCCAATGCAGGAGACGTAAGAGATACGGGTTTGATCCCTGGATTGGGAAGATCCCCTGGAGGAGGGCATGGCAACCCACTCCAGTATTTTGCCTGGAGAATCCCATGGACAGAGGAGCCTGGTGGGCTACAGTCTATAGGGTCACAATCAGACATGATTGAGGCAACTTACCATGCACATACTACCCACAACAGCCTCTTTGCAATCCTGCAGGCAGATCACTCAGGCAAGATAACATCTGAAGAGAATCAACCAGCCTGTACACAATGGAGAATGATGAAGAATCCAACCTCCAGCCTCGGTGGATCACTGAAATTCTTACCCCCTTTCCCCTTTGAAAATCATCATGGCTAAGCAGAATCCTCAGAATTGGTTTCAGGACATGAGTCTACCTTGTCCTGAAAGTCAAACAGAAAGCTGGCTTTTCTGATTAAAGCATCTTTCCTTTCTACTGATACTTGCCTTGCAATTATTTGCTTTCGAGTGGTAAGCAGCCAAACTTGAATTTTGTAACAAAAGGAATGACTATCTGAACTTCAGTAGACAAAAATAGATCTCATTTCTTGAGGAATTCAGAAGAATAAAGTTGAAAACAGTCTGGACCTGGCACTTTAGGGGAGACTTGCCATAGCTAGTTGTCAAATTTTATCTAAGTAGGTTTTCAACCTTTGATAGCATCCAATGTTCTTCCATCTCAACAATAAAAATAACCCTCAAAATGAGTGAAAAATTTGAATAGACATTATTCAAAAGAATATATACAAATGATGTATAAGTACATCAAAATACTCAATCTCATTAGCCAGTAGGGAAATGTAAATCCAAATCACAAGATACTACTTTGTATTCACTAGGATGGTTATATATATATATATGTGTGTGTGTATATATATATATATATATATATATATATATAAAGACAAAAACAAGTGTTGGTAAGGATGTGGAGATATTGGAAATCTTGTATACTGCCTATGACATTATATAATGATGAAACCACCGCGAAAAAGTCTGATAATCTTTCAAAATAGAGAAAATGCCTATAATGATGAATGCAATTCCACTTGTATATATTCCTTGGAATGATTTAAACTTGGCTATACCAATTGTAGGGGAAAATATAGAGGAACTAAAATTCTCATATGTTGCTGCTGGGATTGTAATATTGTGCATGCCCCTTAGAAAGGAGTTTGCCAGTGTTTTAAAGTGTTAAACACATACCAACCATATTATACAACCACTTAGCTCTCAGATATGAATCAAGAGGAAAGAAAAAATGTTCATGCAAAAATTTGTACATGAGTGCTCTAGCATGTTTGTTTGCAATGGCCAAAAATTGAACCCAAATCAAATGTGCCTCAAGAGGGGTACAGATAAACAAATTGTGGTTTTCCATACAACAGAACACTATGCCACAATTAACAGGAAATACAGTTATGCATGTCAGATTACTCTCAAAATAATTATTCTGGGTTAAAGAAGCCAGATAAAAAATTCCATACAGTAGAATTCTATATATAGAACTCAAGAAAATATAAACTAATCCATTTTGATAAAAAGTGTGTGAAGATTTCCTTGGGGAATGAGGAGATAAAGTGGTAAAGAGGATTAGGGAGATGAGGAAACTTTTGAGAGTGATGGTTATGGTCAGTATCTTGATTATTGTGATGATTCCCTGTATATATACACATATCAAACTTTATTACACTGCACACTTTAAGTATATGTAGTTAAGTATAAATCAATTATTTACTAATTATAAATTTTATGGTTTTTTTATCTTAATAAAAACAAATAAAATTAAACAGCATAAAATGAGAATTATATAAATAATACACACTGATGTTTCTTCAAAACTAACATTTTGAATGATTTAATGATAATTGATTTTAAGTGTAATTACTTGAGACAAATCAGTGTTTAAAAATCTTTGAATAAATCTGAATAAATACAGTCTTCTGCTTTAATTAAGCAGAAAAATAAATTCACGTATATATGCATATACACACACACAGGATAGTGAACTTGGAGATCAGTATTTTTGTAAAGAGGAGTGATAAAATGAATAAATTTCTTGACATTTTGCTCTAAGCTCTGAGTGATCACGGGTGACTAATATATAAATATACTAATATACTAATTGCTAGCTCATTTGAATAAGTCCTAGATAAACATAGTACATAAATCAAAAGTTTCAAAAAGGCATCCAGTAAAATTACCTCCCTTCTAATCCTGGACCCTGATATGTAGTACATCTATCTAATAATCATCTATGTTATTGACGAATTTGACTATATATAGAGAAAACCATCCTTCAATAGTTAACATGAACATTAACATACTGTAAACATTCCTCTTCACTTTGCTTTTCTTATTTATAATGAAGGTATATATCAATACATTAAAATTGTTCAGTTCTTTTAACCTATTGCCTTGTTTTATGTTGTAGTGATGTGGGTTATATATTTTTGCCATGTGCTTCTTAATGGATATTTCTCTTGCATCCAATCTTTTTATTACTAAAATACTTTGCTAAAAATATTATATATAATATGCCTATGACTAAATTTTGTGGATAAATTTCTAGGAGTTGAATTGCTGATAAAGAGCATGGATGTTTACATTAGAAAATACTGTGGAATTTTCCTGCATGTAGGTTGAACCTGTTTACCATCTCACCAGACAAAGAAGAATGTCACTGTTGACCCACAGTTTAACTAGTAGTAATTTATTAAACTCTAGTTTTTGTTAATGCGAAAGTGAAGATGGTAGCTTATAGTCTTAATTTCACTTCTTATATGATGAATATGGGTGATTTTTTTTTGAAATATCTAGAAAAGTTTTACATTTCTTTCTTGTAAACTGTATTCATGTCATTCACTCATTTTTTACAAACCAGGATCTTACACAAAATTATCTAGAAAGCTGAAGAGGAAGGAATACTTTCCAACTCACTCTACGATACCGGTTACCAAAATGAGACAAAGACTTTATGAAAAATAAATCTATGGAGCAGTAGCCTTATAAACATAAATGCAAACATTCTAAACAACATTTTAGCAAATTACATTCAATATTATTAAAGTTTAATACATTACAGCCTCTTGGGTTTATTCCAGGATTGCAAGGTGGGTTAAACATTTAAAAATCAATCAATTTAATTCACTATATTAACTGTAAAAGAAACATATAATCATCTCAATAGACTGAGTAGGACTTAACAGAATCCAAGGTACATTTTTGAGAGAAAATCTCGGTAAACTAGGAGCACAAGAGAACTTGCTCTACCTGACCAAATGTAGACACAAGAAACTTTCAGCAAACATTTTATGCAACGGCACAGGATGGGATGCTTGTCCCACCACTTCCACTAGACACTATACAGCAGGTTGTATCCCCCGCCATTAGGGTAAAAGTAAGAAAGGAATAAAAGGCATTTGGATTGGGGGAAAAAAAAGTGTCTTTATTTTCAACTAACGTAAGAGTTTACCTGGAAAATCTGAAGGAAGTGACAGAAAAGCTATTAGAACTAATAATTGAGTTCAGTAAGTCTGCAGGATAAAAGATCAGCACTCAAAGAGCAACTGAATTTCTATATTTAATCAACAATCAGAAACTGAAATTAAGAAAATATTACTATTTATAACAACACAAAAATATCAATTACTTTGGGATTAATTTGAATATGTCAAAGCCTTGTTATATTGAAAACTGTAAAACATTTCCAGGAGAAATTAGAAAAAGACTTCAAAAATGAAGACCCTGTTTACAGAAGACACAACATTGTTCAAATATCAGTTCTCTACAAACTGATCTATAGATTAAATTCCAATCAAGACAGTGGCAGACTTTTTCAAGGAACTGACATTCTCATCATCACTAGTGAAATAAAAAGGACCTAGAATAGACAAAATAACTGTGAAAAAAATGTTAGAGAAATCATTTCAGTTCAGTCACTCAGTCGTGTCCGACTCTTTGAGACCCCATGGACTGCAGCACGCCAGGGCTCCCTGTCCATCGTCAACTCCCAGAGCCTGCCCAAACTCATGTCCATTGAGTTGGTGATGCCATCCAATCATCTCATCCTCTGCCCTCCCCTTTTCCTCGTGCCTTCAATCTTGCCCAGCATCAGGGTTTTTCCAGTGAGTCAGTTCTTCACATCAGGTAGCCAAAGTATTGGAGTTTCAGCTTCAGCATCAGTCCTTCCAATGAATATTCATGATGGATTTCCTTTAGGATAGACTGGTTTGATTTCCTTACAGTCCAAGGGACACTCAAGAGTCTCTCCAACATCACAGTTCAAAAGCATCAATTCTTCGGTGCTCAGACTTCTTTATGGTCCAAATCTCACATCTGTACATGATAACTGGAAAAATCATAGTTTTGCCTAGAGGGACCATATTGGCAAGGTAATGTCTCTGCTTTTTAATGTGCTGTCTAGGTTTGTCATAGCTTTTCTTCCAAGGAGTAGGTGCCTTTTAATTTCATGGCTGTAGTCACCATCTGCAGTGATTTTGGAGCCCAAGAAAATCAAGTCTCCCACTGTTTCCATTGTTTCCCCTTCTATTTGCCATGAAGTGATGGGACTAGATGCCATGATCTTAGTTTTCTGAATGTTGAGTTTTTAGCCAGCTTTTCCACTCTCCTCTTTCACTTTTATCAAGAGGATCTTTAGCTCCTCTTCACTTTCTGGAATAAGAGTGGTATCATTGCATATCTTAGGTTATTGATATTTCTCCCGGTAATCTTGATTCTAGCTTGTGATTCATCCAGCCCACGATTTTGCATGATGTAGTTTGCATAGAAGTTAAATAAGCAGGGTAACAATATACAGCCTTGACATACTCTTTCTATTTGCAACCAGTCTGTTGTTCCATGTCTGGTTCTAACTGTTGCTTCTTGACCTGCATACAGATTTCTCAGGAGGCAGGTCAGATGGTCTGGTATTGCCATCTCTTGAAGAATTTGCCACAGTTTGCTGTGATCTACACAGTCAAACACTTTGGTGTAATCAATAAAGCAGGAAAAGATTTTTTTCAGGATTCTCTTGCTTTTTCAATGATCCAGAGGATGTTGGTAATTTGATCTCTAGTTCCTCTGCCTTTTCTAAATCCAGTTTGAATATCTGGAAGTTCATGGTTCGTGGACTCTTGAAGCCTCACTTGGAGAATTTTGAGCATTACTTTGCTAGCGTGTGACATGAGTGCAATTTTGCAGTAGTTTGAACATTATTTGGCATTGCCTTTCTTTGGGATTGGAATTAGAACTTACCTTTTCCAGTCCTGTGGTCACTGCTGAGTTTTCCAAATTTGCTGACATATTGAGTGCAGTACTTTCACAGCATCATCTTTCAGGATTTGAAATAGCTCAACTGGAATTCCATCATCTCCTCTAGCTTTGTTTGCAGTGATGCTTCCTAAGGCCCACTTGACTTTTTCATTCCAGGATGTCTGCCTCTAGTCCAGTGATCACACCATCATGGTTATCTGGGTCATGAAGATCTTTTCTGTATAGATCTTCTGTGTATTCTTGCCACCTCTTCTTAATATCTTGTGCCTCTGTTAGCTCCATACCATTTCTGTCCTTTATTATGCCAATTTTTGCATGAAATATTCCCTTGGTATCTCTAGTTTTCTTGAAGAGATCTCTAGTCTTTCCCATTCTATTGTTTTCCTCTGTTTCTTTGCATTGATCGCTGAGGAAGGCTTTCTTATCTCTTTGCTATTCTTTGGAACTCTGCATTCAAATGGGTATATCTTTCCTTTTTTCCTTTGCTTCTCTTCTTTTCATAGCTGTTTGTAAGGCTTCCTCAGACAACCATTTTGCCTTTTTGCATTTCTTTTCCATGGGGACGGTCTTGATCACCGCCTCCTGTTCAATGTCATGACCTCTCTCCATAGTTCTTCGGGCACTCTGTCTATCAGATCTAATCCCTTGAATCTACTTGTCACTTTCACTGTATAATCATAAGGGATTTGATTTAGGTCATACATGAATGGTCTAGTGGTTTTCTCTACTTTCTTCAATTTAAGTCTGAACTTTACAATAAGGAGTTCATGATCAGAGCCACAGTCAGCTCCCAGTCTTGTTTTTGCTGACTGTATAGAGCTTCTCCACCTTTGGCTGCAAAGAAAATAATCAATCTGATTTCAGTATTGACAATCTGGTGATGTCCATGTGTAGAGTCTTCTCTTGTGTTGTTCAAAGAGGGTGTTTGCTTCGACCAGTGTGCTCTCTTGGAAAAACTGTTACCCTTTGCCCCGTTTCATTTTGTACTCCAAGGCCAAATTTGCCTGTCACTCCAGGTATCTCTTGATTTCCTACTTTTGCATTCCAGTCCCCTATGATGAAAAGGACATCTTTTCATGTGTTAATTCTAGAAGGTCTTGTAAGTCTTCATAGAATCGTTCGGATTCAGCTTCTTCAGCATTACTGGTCAGGTCATAGACTTGGATTACTGTGATATTGAATGGTTTGCCTTGGAAATAAACAGAGATCATTCTATCATTTTTGAGCTAGCACCCAAGTACTGCATTTTGGACTCTTTTGTTGACTATGAGGGCTACTCCATTTCTTCTAAGGGATTCTTGCCCACTGTAGTAGATATAATGGTCTGAATTATATAATTTGAATTAAGTTCACCCATTTCAGTCCATTTTAGTTCACTGATTCCTAAAATGTTAATGTTCACTCTTGCCATCTCCTGCTTGACCACCACTAATTTACCTTGATTCCTGGACCTAAAATTCCAGGTTCCTGTGCAATATTGCTCTTTACAGCATTGGACTTGACTTAAATCACCCGTCACATCCACAACTGGGTGTTTTTTCACTTTGGGCCTGTCTCTTCATTCTTTCTGGAGTTATTTCTCCACTGATCTCCAGTAGCATATTGGACACCCACTGGCCTGGAAAGTTCATCTTTCAGTGTCCTATTTTTTTGCCTTTTCATACTGTTCATGGGGTTCTCAAGGCAAGAATACTGAAGTGGTGTGCCATTCTCTTCTCCAGTGGACCATGTTTTGTCAGAACTGTCCACCATGACCCATTCGTCTTGGGTGACCCTACAGGGCATGGCCCAAAATTTCACTCAGTTAGACAAGGCTGTGGTCAATGTGATCAGTTTGATTAGTTTTCTGTGATTGTGGTTTTCATTCTGTCCACTCTCTGAAGGATAAGGATAAGAGGCTTATGGAAGCTTCCTGATGGGAGAGACTAACTGTGTAGGAAACTGGGTCTTGCTCTGATGCTCAGTAAATCTTTAATCCAATTTTCTGTTGATGGGCGGGGCTCTGTTTCCTCCCTGTTGTTTGGCCTGAGACCAAACTATGGTGGAGTTAAGGAAGATAATGGTGACTGCCTTCAAAAAGTCCTGTGCATGCACTGCCGCACTCAGTATCTCGGACCCTGCAGCAGGCCACCACCAACCCACCTCTGCTGGAGACTACTGGACACTCAGAGGCCAGTCTGGGTCAGTCTCTTGTGGGGTCACTGCTCCTTTCTCCTGTCTTCTGGTGCACACAAGGTTTTGTTTGTGCCCTCCAAGAGTCTGTTTCCCCAGTCCTATGGAAGTTCTATAATCAAATCCCACTTGCTGCCAAAGTCAAATTCCCTGGGGGTTCTCAGTCCCTTTGCCAGATCCCCAGGTTGGGAAATCTGTTGTGGGTCCTAGAAATAGCACTATCTATTTAGAAGTTAAAGAAATAGCACTATCTTATTTCAAGGCTTATTATAAAGAGAAAGTAATCAAGACAGTGTGGTTTTGGCACAAAGATAGATCAAACAAAAAAAATAAAGATACATAAATAAACCCAGACATAAATAAGTAAGGGATTTCTGGCAATGGTGCAAAGACAATTCAGGGAAGAAAAGATAGTTTCTTTCGCAAATTTTGCTTTAAGCACTGGATATTCATTCACATACAGAAAAGCCAACTTTGATTTGTACTTCATACCATATATAAAAATCTATCTCAATGGAGTATAGAAGTAAATATAAACCAAAATTATAAAACTTCAGAAGTCAACATGGGAGAAAGTTTTTGTAACCTTGAGTTAGGCAAATAAATTTTTAGATAATATCAAAAGTATAATCCATTAAAAAAAAACAACAAAATTTTTAGTGAACTTCATCAAAGTTAAAAAAAAATACCTTTGTTCTTCAAAATAATATGTTAGGAGAATGATAAGAGAAGACAGTGGGAGAAACTATTTGTGAATTATATATATGATAAAGAATTTGTATCCACAATATATGTAGATCTCTAAAGCTCCATAAAAAAAGAAACACCCAATTTTTTTCAACTGGGCAGAAAATTTGAATCAACCAATCCATAAATACATTCTTAATATCAGTCATTAAGAAAATAAAAATTAAAAGCACAATGGGAAACCATTATACATCTTTTGGAACAGCTACAATTAAAAAGACTGACCATGTCAAGTGCTGACAAAGATGTAGAAGATCTGGAATTCACACACTCCTCCTGAGGTAGTAATGGTACAATCACTTTGGAAAACTGATTATACTTTCTTAAAAAGTTAAGCATGCTGGTAACACATGATTTAGCCATTCCACTCCAAGTTATTTACCCAATAGAAATGAAAGCATATATGCCTATAAAGGCTTGTACAATGATGTTCATAGGAGTTTAACTTATAGAAGTCAAAAATTGGAAACATTTAAATATCCATTAAGAGCTGACAACCACAGAATATCTATATAATGAATTCTATTCAGCAAAAAAGGGAATAAACTATTAATACATGCAACATGAACGAATCTCAATTATTCTGAATTAAAGAAAACAGGCAAAAAATACATATTGTATGATTCTACGACTGCATTTGGAAATGCAAGTCAGTGTATCATGACCAAAAACAGATTAGTTATTGCCTGCGTGAGGAGAAAAGGAAGGGGTAGGCATAAAGCATTGCAAGGGAGATTGAGACAGTTTCCATGGGTGATGAAAATATTCATTATCTGATTGTGGTGAAGGTTTCATGGGTACACAGATATGTCAAAAATTATGAAATCATAAATTTCAAATACGTGTAGTTTATTGGATACAATTTCCCTCAATAACTCTATTTCTTTTATTTTAAGGATCGATTCATCTTTCCAGGTATTACACATTTTGAATGACTCTGTCATTTGTCAGTCATAAAATTTCTAAATCAACATTAAGACCGACATTACGAAAACAGAAGACCTCAAAATGTTCATGACATCCCATAAATGCTGCCTACAGAAGCCACAAGGCAGCTTCTCTTAGAGGTTTTTCATTCAGTTAAATGTATTTCCCTCAACTGAAATAAGGAGTAAAATCTGCCAAGAATTTCAAGTTGTTAAATGTATTTCTGCAATTCTATTTTCAGTCGTCATGCCTATATGAAGTTCTATCCCAATTTACATTTAAATCCAAAGCTTTCAATATCAAAATTTGCAGAATGCCTATTAATTTCTCATATTCTATTATTCAAATGATTGGAGCATTACAAATATCATTAAAATAATGGAAAATGTTATCACAGCATCACTGCACAAGATTTGTATTTATATATATTTCAAATTTGGGCTTCTCATATTACTCAGCCAGTCTCAAACTTTTGAAATAAAAAAACAACAAGAATAATAAAGCAACAACAGCAGACTAATCCGTAATGATTGTTTTCTACAATGGCACATGTTCAGCAGAACGATGAATTGGCTGTTCCCCGTACAAATGGCCGTGATGGTGCCATCAGTCAATGTCCCAGACTTTTATTTGATCTGTGTTCATTACCTTTATACCCGGTCTAAGTAATGTACTGTACAAGCCCCTCTACTCACTATCTTGTCTCATACATTTTTCAATAAGGGAATGATTGTAATTGCCTCAGTTTTGCTAAATATAAAATACAATAACAGTATTAAGATAGTTTTCTCTGGAGATCATTTAAAGTTCATAATACCGGATAACTTGAGTGATTTATGGATAGCAAGTTATGAAGGAAATCCTGAAGGTAAGTCTCCACCTGGAAATTTTAGATGTGGGTGAGACTGCCTTGTTATCACACTATAAAGTCAGCTAATTCACTGGAACTTTGAAACAGGAATTGAAAGTAAGTTTGAAGCACAGCACGGTAAGTCCATTTTGTAGTTGTACCATTCTTATAGTTCAAAGCTTTATCTGCTCTTGGTACCTTTACATCAATTAAATAAAAACAAGCCAGTAATTTCTTTACTAGTATAACTGTCATGATATATACCAATTAATTCATTTATCAAATATTTACAAAAACCTACATTGTCCTAAGTGCCAGAGACACAGCAATGGACAAATGAGGTAAGGTCCCTCTCAAGAAGTCACCAGAGTAAGGCTGCTCAAGTATTTCTGTCCTGGAGAACAATTAAAGAGTGTTATACAGCAGTATGATTTTCAGTATCTATCTATCCATTCTTCCTTCATTCTCTCTTCCTTTCTTTCTCTCTCAGATAACAGGGATCTCTTTTCAGTTCACATTCCCAGTTGGATGTTATCTTTTTCTTCAATAAATCATGGAAATCAACTTTCCATGTGAGAATCAAAACACAGTCACTAGATCTTCAGATCTACAGGAAAAGTTGCAAGGTCAACCAGGAACCATTCTTGGGTAAGAAGGACTGAAGCTAGGGTTTTGCCCAATAGATCGGAAAAAAACAAACAAAAATAGTTGCTATATCCATGATAGAGAATATTACCTAAAGAGATTTTAAGCAATGTCATGAGTGTATTTAGACAGCATATTAAAAAGCAGAGACATTACTAGGTCAACAAAGGTCCATCTAGTCAAGGCTATGATTTTTCCAGTAGTCCTGTATGGATGTGAGAGTTGGACTATAAAGAAAGCTGAGCACCGAAGATTCTTTTGAACTGTGGTGTTGGAGAAGGCTCCTGAGAGTCCCTTGGACTGCAAGGAGATCCAACCAGTCCATCCTAAAGGAGATTAGTCCTGGGTATTCATTGGAAGGACTGATGTTGAAGCTGAAACTCCCAATACTTTGGCCACCTGATGTGAGGAGCTGACTCATTTGAAAAGACCCTGATGCTGGGGAAGATTGAGGGCAGGAGAAGGGGACGACAGAGGATGAAATGATTGGATAGCATCACCAACTCAATGGATATGAGTTTGGGTAAACTCCGGGAGTTGGTGATGGACAGGGAGGCCTGGAGTGCTGCAGTTCATGGGGTTGCAAAGAGCTGGACACGACTGAGCGACTGAACTGAACTGAATGAGTGTATGAACTTGGAGCAATACAGAATTGCATTCGAGTGCTGTTTGGATCACCGACTTCATCATATTCCCTGAGCTGTAGGGTTATGGGCAATTACTTAAACTCCTAAAGCTTTTGCTTCCCTTGTATAATTTCATAGAATTGTTTTAAGTATCAAATAAAATGACCCATGAAAATGCTTAACACTGTGCCTAATAGTAAGACTCAGCAAATATTTACTGAATAAGCGGTATTTGTCAGAACAGTCACACAAAAATGAATAAAACATATAGAATATTTGAATACCAATACATTTGATTCTCAGTGTGTGTATATACACACAAACATACACACATATATATGTAAATAGATAGATTGATAGATAAATAGATTTAACTGTTTTACTTTCAGGTTAAATGACCCAATAGTATTACAGATTTTGTTTCTTTCCTTCTTCCTTTTGAATATTTTTCTACCTGTTTTCATTTATGGTTCATAAGTACCATTTTAAAAATACACAGCATTCTACTTGCTAACATTCAAAGTGATTTGGGGGGAAGACCAATACTTTGGCCACCTGATGCGAAGAGCTTACTCATTGGAAAAGAGCCCAATGCTGGGAAATATTGAAGGCGAGAGGAGAAGGGGACGACAGAGGATGAGATGGCTGGATGGCATCACCGACTGAATGGACGTGAGTTTGAGTAAACTCCGGGTTTGGTGATGGACAGGGAGGCCTGGCGTGCTGAGGTTCATGGGGTCACAAAGAGTCGGACACGACTGAGCAACTGAACTGAACTGACTGAGTGTCAAGGTTTATAAAAAAGAAGCACTGAATTCAAACAAAATACCAATAAGAAATAGAAGCAGTGCTCAAGGAGGAATGGCAGAAAGACTAAAAAAGACCTGCAAGGCTCAACTCTACTATTCAGAGAAAAGAGGATTTTTCAAAAAGACAAGAGCAAATACTCAACTAGGAATTCAATAGTAGACTTACATGAGATCAAACTAATTTCTTTCACTCAACAAATATTTATTGACCAATAACTATTTTTGGGGGACTGATTTAGTCATTGAGAATTTGGCAGTGACCAAACAATACACAGTTAAGCACAAACACATATATGCACATGTGTGTGGGTGTATGTATGTATATATATACATATATATACACACACACAGGATATAAAAAATAAGTACAATAAAGAAGAAGAAAGCAGGGTGAAGGGTAGAGAATGCATGTAGAATACTGTTCATTTACAAATGTCAGGGAATGCCTCTCTAGTACACCTTGGAAAGCTTTTGTACAGCAAAGGGAACTATCAACAGAACAAAAAGGCAGCCTACTAAATGGGAGCGGATATTTGGAAATGATGTATATAATAAAAGATTAACATCCAAAACACAGAGGGAACTTATACAATTCAACATCAGAAAAACAAAACAATGAATAACTTGACTAAAAAATGGGCATAGGACTTAAACAGACATTTTCCAAAGAAGACATGCAGATGGTCAACAGACACATGAAAAGATGCTCAGGATCAGTAATCATTCGGAAAATGCAAATCAAAACCATAATGAGATATCTCTGTCAGAATGGTGTCATCAAAAAGACAAGAAATAACAAGCATTGGTGAGGGTGCAGAGAAAAGTGAATCCTCGTGCACTGTTGGTGGGGTTACAGACTGGAGCAGCCACTGTGGAAAACAGTACAGGAGGGTCCTCAAAAAGTTAAAAAATAGAACTGCCATATGATCCAGCAATTTCACTTTGAAATGTTCATCCAAGCAAAACAAAAACACTAATTCTAAAACCTATGTGTCTTCCAATGTTCACTGCAGTATAATTTATAATAATCAAGATATGGAAGCTTTGACAGATGAATGGATAAAGAATACAACTCAACCATAAAAATGAAGTCTTGCCATTTGTTACAACATGGATGGATCTAGTCTATTATGCTAAGTGAAATGAGTCAGACAGAAAGACAAATATCACACAATCTCACTTATATGTACAATCTAAAAAAGTAAAATGAACACAACCAAATGAAAACAGATTCATGGGTACAAGAGAATAAACTGGTGTTTGCCAGATAAGAGGGCGTTGGGGAAGGTGAGTGAAATAGGTGAAGGGAGTTACAAGGTAAAAATTTCCAGCTATATAAATAAGTGAATAAGTTAAGGGGCTACAATATACAGCATAAAATATAGTCAATAATATTATAATAACTTTGTATGGAGACAGATGTTAAATAGACTTTTGTGATCATTTCATAATGTAGGCAAATATCAAATTATGTAGTACACCTAAAAGTAACATAGTATTGAACATGAATTACATTTCAATAAAAAAATACATTTGTTTTCTAAAGGAAAACAAAAGTCTGTCATTTGAATGGGAGTAGCAGTGAAGTGAGGGAACTAGCCCTAAGGATATCAGGCAGAAAATTGTTTAAGCAGAGGAACAAGAAAGGGTAAAGACCCTGAGACAGAAGCTGGACTGACATGTTCAAGGAACATTGAGAAAGCCTGTGTGGTTGGAATACGGTGAACTAGGTGGAGAGTTGTAGGAAATGAGACAGCAGAGACAGTGGAGAGAATATTGAAGCTGACTATAAGGGTCTGAGCCTGTTACTACATGATTTGAATGGAAGACATCCAAATGCTGTTTAAACACAGTAATACTTTTAATAAACAATAGCAAATGCAGAATAATAAAAAATGAATTAAAGTGACAATATTCTGGTTAATGTAGAAATTTTACGTTATTTGCAACCTTTCACTGTTATAAATTAATGCTTCCAGGAGCGTAGCTTTGTAAGGGCTCTATTCCATTTTCTTTTTCCTGTTAACAACTTCATATCACATTTTTCTTTTGTAGGAGTTTACATATTAGCTTTAAGTATTACTTCCTAATGGAGACAAATTAAAGGAGGTATTTTTTCAGTGATGCCAAGCTTCTATATATTGAGAAAAAAAATCTACAAATATCAACAGTACACCATCTTTAAAGTTGACAGATACAGTATCACTTGATTCAATTTGACATCTCAACAGGTATTTAATGAAAGTCTATTAGGTTCACAGATCCTCTAGGGATATGAACCTGATCAAAAAACAGTGTTTTCCTAATTTCTCAGTGTTTTGCATGGTAGTAATGCAGCCATGAAATTAAAAGACACTTGCTGCTTGGAAGGAAAGCTATGACAAACCTAGATGGCATATTAAAAAGCAGAGACATCACTTTGCTGACAAAGGCCCACATAGTCAAAGCTATGATTTTTCCAGTAATCATGTACTGATGTGAGAATTGGGACCATAAGGAAGGCTCAGCGTTTTTGAATTGTGGTGCTGGAGAACATTCTTGAGAGTCCCTTAGACAGCAACGAGGTTTAACCGGTCAAACCTAGAGGAAATCAACCCTGAATATTCACTGGAAGGACTGATGCTGAAACTGAAGCTCCAATACTTTGGCCACCTGATGCAAAGAGCCAACTCATTGGAAAAGACCTTGATGCTGAGAAAGATTGAAGGCAAAAGGAGAAGAGGGTGGAAGAGGATAAGATGGTTGGGTGGCATCACTGACTCAATAGACATGAATTTGAGCAAACTCCAGGAGATAGTGAAGGACAGGGAAGCCTGGTGTGCTGCAGTCCATGAGGTCGCAAAGATTTAGACATGACTAATCAACTGAACAACAATTATTATTAAGGAAGTTTTCCCAGGTGACTCAGTGGTAAAGAATTCACCTGCCAAGGAGGAGACATGGGTTTGATCCTTGGGTCAGGAAGATCTCCTGGAGAAGGAAATGGCAATCCACTCCACTATTTCTGCCTGAGAAATCCCATGGACAGTGGAGTCTGGCGGGCTACAGTCCATAGGGTTACAGGAGTCGGACACGACAGCAACTAAACAGCAGCAGCAATCATCAGTATTAAAGGGATCCCTGACTAGAAATGGGACAAAACTTATTTTAGAATTTTTCCAGTGTAATAAACTTTGAATCATATTTGAGTCTAAAGATCTGGATTCAATCTCAGTTTCCATCTTCTGACTGACTGTGACTCTGAACAACTGAGGTACCTATTAAGTTTTTTTATTTGTAAATTGAGGCTAATGATGCCTTCCATGATTAATTCACAAGGACTGGAAACAGTGTTCTAGCAGTAGCATAGCATAAGGTAAAATGATTAGAAATTTTAAAGTCTGTCAAGGAGTGAGGAAGTAGAGTAATAACAACACAGATACTACTACTCTAATATTAATGGAAACAATTCAAGGTGGGTATTGAAAATGCCTAAGTTGAGATCAATTATACTAACTTGGGCCAAATTCCTTAACTTCTTCAAAATGAGGGTAATTATGGTACTTAGCTCTCAGTACAGTTGAAAGACCATTTTTGCTGAAGGATAAGTTGAAAGACCATTTTTGCTGAAGGACTTGTTTGGGATAATGCCCACGCAGTGGTTAGCAGAGTGCCTGGCACACTTTAAATGAACTGTAATCTTATCATCATAAACATGATAATGACAATGGTAATTGCACTGCTCATAAGCCACAATTGTAAACAACAGTAGCCACTCGTGGCTTACTGAAGCTAGAAAGGAATCTACTGAAACTATACTGTGTCCCATAAAGGTACAAGGTGAATGCCTGGAAAATCAGGTTCTGAAAACAGACAACTACCACCAGAATCCAGATAACTAACACAACAGGCAAAATCATGCTCCAGAATCAGATGGTGGGGACAGCACTGAATACACAGTGTCATGCCTTACCCTGTAGCTACAAAAGAGAGATAATGGCAATTCTACCACCAGTGCCTGTGGAAACCTATTATGCTACTGCTTCCTTGTTCCTCTTTGACTCATGAGTTTCTGGATCAGGTTATTACTTTTGAAAAAAACCATTTGGCAAAATGGTTGTCTGAGGGGGTCTTACAAAGAGCTGAGAAAAGAAGAGAAGCTGGAGGCAAAGGATAAAAGGAAAGATATGCAAATGAAGGCAGAGTTCCAGAGAACAGCAAGGCGAGATAAGAAAGCCTTCTTAAGTGAACAATGCAAAGAAACAGGAAAGCAACAGAAATGGGAAAGACTAGAGATCTCGTCAAGAAAACTAGAGATACCAAGGGAATATTTCATGCAAAGATGGGCACTATACAGGACAGAAATGGTATGGACTTAACAGAAGACGAAGATATTATGAAGAGGTGGCAAGAATACACATAAGACCTGTACATAAAAGGTCTTAATGACCCAGATAATCACGATGGTGGATCACTCACCTAGAGCTAGACATCCTGGAGGGTGAAGGCAAATAAGCCTTAGGAAGCACTCCTATGAACAAAGCTAGTAGAGGTGATGGGATTCCAGCTGAGGTATTTCAAATCCTAAAAGATGATGCTGTGCAAGTGCTGCACTCAATATGTCAGCAAATTTGGAAAACTCAGCAGTGGCCACAGGACTGGAAAAGGTCAGTTCTCATTCCAGTCCTAAAGAAAGGCAATGCCAAAGAATGTTCAAACTACTGTACAATTGCACTCATTTCAGACGCTAGCAAGGAATGCTCAAAATCCTTCAAGCTTAGGCTTTAAGATTACATGAACCAAGAATTTTCAGATGTTCAAGCAGGATTTAGAAAAGGCAGAGGAACCAGAGATCAATTGCCAACATCTGTTGGGTCATAGAAAAAGCAAAAGAATTCCAGAAAAATATCTACTTCTGCTTCATTGACTAGGCTACAGCTTTTGACTGTGTGGATCATAACAAACTATGGAAAATTCTTCAAGAGACGGGAATACTAGGCCACCTTACCTGCCTCCTGAGAAATCTGTATGCAAGTCAAGAAGCAACAGTTAGAACCTGACAAGGAACAATGGACTAGTTCAAAATTGAGAAAGGAGTACATTAAGGCTATATATTGTCACTTTGCTTATTCAACTTCTGTGCAGAATACATCATGTGGCTTGCTGGACTGGATGAAGCTCAAGCTGGAATCATACTGCTGGGAGAAATATCAATAACCTCAGATATGCAGATGACAACACGCTAATGACAGAAAGCAAAGAGGAACTAAAGAGCCTCTTGAAGGTGAAAGAGGAGAGTGAAAAAGCTGGCATTCAGAAAACTAAGATCATGGCATCCAGTCCCATTATTTCATTGTAAATAGATGGGAAAGAGTGGAAACAGCGGCAGATTTTATTTTCTTGGCTCCAAAATTACCACCAACAGTGACTGCAGCCACGAAATTAAAAGATGCTAGTTCCTTGGAAGAAAAGCTATGACAAACCTAGACAGCATATTAAAAAGTAGAGACATCACTTTGCCGACAAAGATCTATCTAGTCAAAGCTATGGCTTTTCCAGTAGCCATGTATGAATGTGAGAGCTGGACCATAAAGGAGGCTGAATGCTGAAGAATTCATGCTTTTGAACTGTGGTGTTGGAGAAGACTCGTGAGAGTCCCTTGGACAGCAAGGAGATCAAACTAGTCAATCCTGAAAGAAATCAACCCTGAATTTCATTGGAAGGACTGATGCTGAAGCTCCAATACTTTGGCCACCTGATGCAGAGCCGACTCACTGGATAAGACCCTGATGCTGGGAAAGATTGAAGGCAGGAAGAGAAGGGGATGACAGAGGATGTGATGGTTGGATAACATCACTGATTCAATGGACATGAGTTTGAACAAACTCCAGGAGATAGTGAAGGACAGGGAAGCTTGGTGTGCTGTAGTCCACGGGGTCGCAAAGTACTGGAGCTGGCTGAGCGACTGAAAAACAACAACCACAATTTCTTTTTGAGAAAGAAAGCCTAGAACACATTTGTGGCTAAGCTTTAAGGGTCCTGGGAAAGTCCTTACCTAGACCTTGTTTCTCCCATAAAGGCTCACAAGATGAAAAATTTCCTGCACTACAGGACAGAGTTTCCAATTAGAGACAGCGCCCCAACAGAAAATGGCCAGTAAGATGCTGAGGATTTGAAACAGTGAAGATGAGACATACCAGTGACTTCCAGAGATGGCCCTGAATGACAGCAGAAGTGAACCACTGGTTTGAACCTTGCTTGCTATTGTTTGTGCCATTGCCTGGCTGATGCTTTTTGCCCTCTGTTTCCCTCAGGATTATGTTGTAAATGCTCAGCAGAGAGATTTATGGATACTGTGTGAACCCTGTACTATTTTTCCTGTGATAGCAGATGGCATGGAAGGGGCTTCTCAATATTAATCATAGTTTATGAAGAGTATTATCATTTGACAGAATTCAGGGGCAGCAGGCCAAAGAGTGCAATTTTGTTTCATAGCTAATACTGATAGGAAATGACTTAAAATTAACTATTATAAAAGTTAAAAGAGCATGATTAAACTGATAGTGTTTTAGCAAAACCTGTACCAGTAATTTTTGAAATTTGGGTAAATTATACTTCCCATGAAATTCTCCTCTGGATCCTAGCCCATCCCTTTCATGGTTGCCTACAGGATTCCCTAGCCTTCAGTTTCCAACTCCTGGAAGAGCAATACACAGTGGGTAACTCATCATTACCATTAGAGGCGACCATGGAGACCTCTTGGTTTCTGAATGAGTAAACAGCAAACAAAGTAAGTCACTCAGCAAACAAAAATAAAAGACAGAAAAAAAAAATCCTGATAGTCTACAAACATCTTGTCTGGAAAGAGAAAAACAAACTCAAGCCACACTTATTGAAAACATATCCTAAAAACAAACATACTTTGGATACCCCAAATATATATAGTTTAAGTAATTAAAAGCACTTCAAAACTGCTATTTTAACCATATTACACATTTGATATCAATATGTTTCCTCTATTAATCAGTCTAATGTTTGGACCATTCTTCCTGTGTTTTGTTTTTTTTTTAATTTTGTTTATTTGGCATTTGAAAATAAAGGTTGTTGTTTACTAATTTGGTTTGTTTTTCTGATTCCAAAACTGTCACTGAGATCCTTAAAAATGTTTCCCAATAGTGGACCAGAGACTAGGAGAACAGGGTTTGGATTTCAAGGTCTTCCCAGAATAGATAGCTCTGTTGAACCCCCTCACTTTGAGTAGGGTCTCAAGAAGTTGGCAGAATTACATAGCCTTATAGATATTGCTCAATTATTCTTATATTCTTGTAGATATACTCAGTATTCTTGGGGCTTCTATGGTGGCTTAGATGGTAAAGAATCTGCCTGCAATGCAGGAGACTCTGGCTCGATCCCTGGGTTGGGAAGATTCCCCTGGAGAAGAGAATGGCTACTCTCCAGTATTCTTGCCTAGAGAATTCCATGGACAGAGGAGAATGGTGGGCTACAGTTCATGGGGTCGCAAAGAGCTGGGCAAGACTGAGCGACTAACAATTTCACTTTCATTGATATTACAGCTCAAAACAGAAAGATCTCAATTCATGAAATTATATTGAGGTGAGCCCAGGGTGCCAATGTCCCCAACATCCTGGAGTATTAAGTCTCATAGATCAAATGTGAGTCCTTCCTAGAGGAAAATGATACATTTCTAGAATCAACACACGTGTACATATACTTTCTCAAATACAGTGCCAAGCACACATTATAAAACAAGGCACACTAATAGACATACAATATTCACGACATGACAGAGAAACAGACACACACATCCTCCAGGTACATAAGTCTTGAAATACAGATATTTAAGCAATCATGTTTTCGATTCATAAAGAAAGGAAGTCAGGGAAAGAAAGAGAAAGAAAAGAAAGAGAAAAACAAATGGACAGTTTTTGCAGAGAACTGGAAACTATAAAACAAAAATTCAACTAAAAAAATGTAATTATGTGAAATGCAGGCTGCAAAGGGTAGCTTAAAATCAGAATTAAGACAGCCAAAAAAAATCAGCAGATATTAAAAAAAAAGCAGAAGATATGCAAAAATAAAAAAATTAAATAACCAGAATGAAACACAGAAATAAGATTAATAAATTGAAAAGAAGCAAAAGAGGTGTTATGAATGTCCCCAGAGAGAAGAAAACAGGACAAAACAGTATCTCTAAAGATAACGGCTGAAATGGATGGATATTAAGAACAGGATGTAGAGTCTTAACAAGTTTTTACCCAAAGTATTAAGCCAAGAGAAATAAAGAATATGTCTAGACAAACACTTGTATGCAAACATCCATGGACCTTTGTAACGCTCCAAACTGAAGAGAAAGAAAACTTTAAAAATCCACAAATTGGGTGGATAAAAAAATTATGATACATTATTGCAACGAAATACTACTAACGAATAAAGCACATCATCTTAAAAATGATTTATTTAGAGTGTCTATATTGTCTTTTACTGTGGCCTATTTCCCTTTTCATTTTAATAGTGTGAAAAGTTTACATTTTAATTTTATTTTCTTAGTTTCTCTTTAATTTTAATACTTTCTATACTATTGCAAGAAATAATGAAATTAATACTCATTTCTTTCTTCTACTGACTAAAGACGGGATAACTTGAGCATTAGAAAGAACAATGGGACTTCCCTGGCAGCACAGTGGATATGAATCTGCCTGCCAAGGCAGGGGACATGGATTTGATCTCTGGTCTGAGACGATTCCACATGCCCCAGAGCAACTAAGCTTGTGAGCCACAACCATTGAGCCTGTGTTCTAGAGCCCACAAGCCACAACGATTGAAGCCTGTGTGCTGGAACTACTGGAGCCAGAGGGCCTAGAGCCTGTGCCCTGCAACAAGCGGACCCACCACAATGAGCAGCCGGCATACCGCACCAAAGAGCAGTCCCTGCTCGCAGCAACCAGGGAAAGCCCATGCTCAGCCACGAGGACCCAGCACAGACAAAAATAATAAACAAGTAAATAAGTAAATGAAACTTTTTAAAAAAGAAAGCACGATGGTCGAAATTCTGTTTTGTAATGATTAATGGTTATACAGTGGAAGTGACAAATAGATTTAAGTGTTTAGATCTGATTGAGTGCCTGAAGAACTAGGAACAGAGATTCATAACATCGTACAGGAGGCGGTGACCAAAACCATCCCCAAGGAAAAGAAATGCAACAAGGTAAAATGGTTGCCTGAAGAGGCCTTACAAATAGCTGAGAAAAGAAGAGAAGTGAAAGGAAAGGAGAAAAGGAAGGATACACCCATCCGAATGCAGAGTTCTAAAGAACAGCAGAGAGAGTGAACAATGCAAACAACAACAACAACAAACAGAAGAAAAGAATAGAATGTGAAAGATCAGAGATCTCTTAAGAAAATTAGAGATAGTAAGGGACCATCCCATGCAAATATAGGCACAAGAAAGGACAGAAAGGGTACAGACCTAACAGAAACAGAACATATTAAGAAGAGGCAGCAAGAATACACAAAAAAACTTACCAAAAAGGTCTTAATGACCCAGATAATCATGATGATGTGATCATTCACCTAGAGCCAGACATCCTAAAATGTGAGGTCAAATACACCTTAGGAAGCATTCCTACGAACAAAGCTAGTGGAGGTGATGGAATTCCAGCTGAGCTATTTCAAACCCTAAAAGATGATGCTGTCAAGTACTGCACTCAGAATGTCAGCAAATTTGGAAAACTCAGCAGTGGCCACAGGACTGGAAAAGGTCAGTTTTCATACCCTTTCCAAAGAAGGGCAATGCCAAAAAATGTTCAACCCACCACACAATTACGCTAATTTCACACGCTAGCAAGGTAATGCTCAAAATCTTTCAAGTCAGGCTTCAACAGTACATGAACTGAGAACTTCCAGAAGTGCAAGCTGGGTTTAGAAAAGGCAGAGGAACCAGAGATCAAATTGTCAATATCTGTTGGGTCATAGAAAAATCAAGAAAATTCCAGAAAAACATCTATTTCTGCTTCACTGACTACTCTAAAGCCTTTGACTCTGTGGATCAAACTGGAAAATTCTTCAAGAGATGAAAATATCAATCACCTTACCTGCCTCCTGAGAAACATGTATGCAGGTCAAGAGGCAACAGTTAGAACCAGACATGGAACAATGGACTAGTTCAAAATTGGGAAAGGAGTTCATCAAGGAGTATATTGTTACTCTGCTTTTTTTGTAATGACGGTTTTAATAATTTATTGTGGACATGATTTGACTTTTGAATGTGTCTCTTTTCATCAGAGATACATAGTCAGTATTTATAGATGAAATACACATCAAGATTCTACTTCTAAATAATACGAATTTGGGGTATAGAGTGTGCACCTAGGGGCATCCCTGATGACTCAGATGTTAAGGAATCTGTCTGCAATGAAGGAGACCTGGGTGTGATCCCCAAGTTGGGAAGGTCCCCTGGAGGAGGGCATGGAAACCCACTCCAGTATTCTTGCCTAGAGAATCCCCACGGACAGAGGAGCCTGGCAGGCTACAATCCAAGGGGTCACAAAGAGTCAGATTTGACTGAGAAACCAGACACACAGCACACAGTGTGTACATATAGACTTAATAAAAAGATTTGCCATAAACTGCTAATTGTTAAAGTTGGATTATGGCTAATTGAATTTATTATTTCCTATTCTCTCAATAACTGTATACAGTTGAAGTTGTCAATATGAAAGAGTTACAAAAAGATAATGCCTGTAATTCACAAAGGACATTATATATATTTTAGAATACCATGAGTTCATAAGAAAACATATCTTCCTACTCCCAAAATGAGATTTTATATATACATACACACACATATACACAAGTCATTGGGCAGAACTAAAGATGTTAGGATAGTAGCCACTACTCTGAACACTGATAATTAAAAAGAAGTAAATATTTATCTTGCTTTTGCCTAATGAATCCTACCTCAGATATTTCTTTTATAAAGAATTCTAGCTAATAGGTGCAAAAGAGATGACAGAATTAGAAAAACCACCATTTTGCAACCCATAGTAAAAGAGTTGATTCAAGTAATGGTCATCAAATAACGGTAAACTACTAAGTGAAACTCCATGAGGGAATTTGCAATGAAAGAATCTATTATTATCTATTAATCATTGATCAATATTAGTGTCACTAAAGTGAGACATGTCTTCCCTCATACAATGTAACACAGTGATGAATTTATGAAAACACAAATTCATCCTGAACTTGATCAGAGTTTTAGGTCCACAGTTCAGTTGATAGATAATATGGTCATGATAAACTAGTTCAGTTACACCATGAATGTAGAGCACACCTTACTTGTATTCCTTAACAAACCAGTAACATAAAAAAAAGTAGGAGTAGAGAGAGGATACTATCTTAAAAAAGACTTAAATGGACTTCATAGCACTTAAGTATTAACAACTTAATACCATGAGTGGACACAAGTTAAACACTAATTTGAATCATCCAAAGGTAAACAAATTCTATGAGAGAGATTTGAATATAAATTTGGTATTAGACAAAAGGAGCTGGAGTTAATTCTTTTGTGTTAATAATGGTATTGTAGTATGCAAGAAAATGTCATTTTAAATATGCATGTTTAAATATCTTGATGTTAAATGACATCTGACATTTGCTATAAAATATTCCAGGAAAAAAACTCAGAATTAAATGAGAATGTAAAAATAAAGATGGTTATTAGAGTTGGATGACTGGCACATGGGGTACTTTGTATCTTTTATTTGGGGATATGTTTAGAAATTTCCATAATAAACAGTTTAAAAAAATGACTGAAATACAAAATTTGTCTGATGTGATTTACAAACCAACCAATATAGGTGAGACATATAAAAATCAGTCCATAACTCTTTGCTAATGAAGCCATTAATCCTTACATCCAATTCCTAAAACATATATACACATATACAAATCCAGGGCTGTGTCTAATTTTACCAGCTCACCAAAGTTAAGGAGGAGAGTAAATCACCACTGCCCTGTGGCAAGCGATTTAAAATTTGACATTTGTGATAAAGAATAAGCAAGAAGTCAGAAAATATGTGCCCTAAAAGAATTCTTTTTCTCCTAAATAAACACAATTCATACAAGCAAAAGGAAAAAGGAATTATTCAATGACCTAAAATACACAAGTGAAAACCAGTGTGTGCATGCATACATGGAATATGTGTGACCCAGGCAATGTCTTTGTAAGGCAAGTATTCCTTTTCACTGGAGTCAAGACAGATCTGAGTAATCAGTTGACAAAATACTTTTTATTTCTTCTTAGTTTTTAAGTAGCAGAATTTTTTTTCCCCTCTCCATCAAACAGAATTTTGTGACACAGAAGAATGTGAGAGAGAGCTCAGACTATGGAGCCAGAAATCACGAGTTTGTACACTTCTCTGCCTCTTATGAGGTGGCTAAGGCTTAAATGCTTTATCTACAAAGTGGGAATAATAATAATTTATTGTTTTGTAAGGGCTAAATAATAAGCCCAGTACCTGATACATCATAAGCCTTCAATGACAGAGTGCTCATAAAAATAACTTCTTTAGCAGGCATCTCTAGATTTTGCCTGCATGGAACACACTCCTCCTTCCTCTGGTGCCAGCATCCTGATTTTCCTTCGGAAATGTCTTTTTCTACACATTTTATTGTTGGATCCTCTTATCCCACTCCAGGGATAGGCATGGGTTCCAGGCTTGATCCATTCATCTTCCATTGTGTAGTAGGGTTTCCCAAATTCAGCACTATTAAATGTGGAACTGAATAATTCTTTACTGTGGGGGACTGGCTTGTGCATTGTATGTTTAGCAGCCTCCCTGTCTTCCAACTATTGGATTCCAGTAGCATGCTTGAGCTGTGATAACCAAAACTGTCTTTAGGTATTCCCAAATGTGCAAAACTGAATTCCACTGGACAATAGTGATTGACTCAGGGATAGGAAATGTAACTCAGTTTAGTCCAATCAGAGTCAATCACTGGAATACCAAATAGGAGATGAATTCTTCCCTGGGTTTGCTAGACTAGCGGAGTTGCCAGATTGGAACTATGATGGACTTCTTGCCAGGATGTGGCAAAATATTTCTTGAAAAAAGACTGAGTCGAGAGATGGAGAGAGAAAGGAAAAAAAAAAAATTAGTCTTGGTAATCTTCTTTAAAAGCCTGTATCCAGCCAGTTCTGAAGCAAGATGTCTCTGGACTTTTTTTCAATAACAAAAAACCATGAATTCTCTTAGTTCCTAAGTCAGTTTGAACTGGGTTTGAAGAACCTGCAGATTCAAGGCTCGCTGTATTATAACTACAGGGCTGGAGCAGGAACTGAGATTCAGTATTATGTGAGGCAAGCTGAAATGAGAGGGTCTTAACATTTTTGTCCTATGCATCCTTTAGATATAAACATACTTTTATACCCAATTTCAGAAGACTCAGGGACAGCTCCCCAAAGTCCTAAATTTCAGGTGTGAATTAGAGAACTTTATGTTCTAAAAGACTGGCTCTGATGCCAGCATATGGCCTAATAGATTCAGACATTTAATTATGTCTCTAACACTTCTTTCTCAAAGATAGAGAACAAGCGTACAAAGCTATCTTTGGATGTCTCCAGAGTCCTCATTCTCAGTGTCAATGCCTGGAGATGATCAGCAGGAGAGATCGTCTATCTCTGTTGAATTAAACAGAGACAGTCTTACGCCTGGCACTAATAATTATTGCCTGCCACACTATAAACACTTTAGCAATCAGAGGGAGTCTCGCCAAGCATTCTCTGGACTCCTGGAAGAGACCACACTGCATGACCCTGTGCAGCTGCAAACAGCACAGGCAAGTAAATACAGCTGCCTGGGAGCAGTACGTGGTGTGCCCTATTTCGGCTCACCTTGAGCAATGACGAAGCCTCGAGATTTTCTCTTTTTTCTGCTAAAGAATTGGAGCATCAAATAGGAGGCCTCCTCAGCTTCCCACTCTGGGAAGAGCCTGGGGATTTACCAAACAGCTTGAGGTAATCTTCTGCTTCACCTTTGAAATGGGTCCTTTTCCTCATGCCCTGCTGGTTCCAGTGGACACTCTTACGCTATGATTTTTGTGAAAACAGCACAGGTGACAGACCCCACTTCGGGGCTGAGCTTCTGAGTTCCTTATTGTCACTGCACATATTTCCATTATGTGGTTTATTGTGATATCTTTGTGATCTAAGGTTAAAACACCTTGTTTAAGCACTAGCTCACTTGTAATGTCCTCAGTCTCCCCATCTCTTCAAGGGGAACTGGTTGGACTGGGTAACCTCCACATACCTGTGGTACTACAGCATCCAGGGCAAAGTGGCAGGGCAGCCACAGAGCTCTTACCGTGCCAGCAACTCTGTAAACTGCTCCCCATACTTTACCCCATTTGACATTTTTTTATGTTTTTTTTTAATTGAAATATGTTTGTCATATAACATTGTATGCATTTAAAATGTATATGTTGATTTGATACATTTATATATTATAGCGCAATTGCCACTATAGTGTTAGCTAACACCTCTACACACCACATAATTATCTTACTATTCCCATTTGACTTTTATCACAATCTAGTGTGGTAGGTAATAACGTTATGCACTTTTTGGGGACACGACTGAGCTACTGAACTGAACTGAACTGAGGCACACTGATGGTAAAGGACTTGTTTGCAGCTACATAATGAAGAGATAAGGAGCCAAGTCCTTAAGCTAGCCTGAAACCAGTTTCTCACCTTCTTGGGTGGCATCACTGGCACGAATCGAGATATTATTCTCCTCTGTCACTTCTTGTTCCAGAACTGCCTTTAAGCTTTGCCATGAAGATCAGCCTGACTTTAGGCAGCATCTTTAGCTAAACACTCCAAAGAATGGCTCTCTGCAAGGAGTACCTATAACACTAACATCAGGCATCTGGAGGACCAAAGACTTTTAGCCTGCTGCGAGTATCCTGGATGATCACTGGCTTTTATTTACTTCGGTTTAGTTACAATTAACTTACAATATTATATTAGTTTCAGATGTCTAACAGTGATTTGCTATTTTTATACATTGTAGAGTGATCACCACAGTAAGTCCATCACCATACAAAATTGTTGTGATATTATTGACTATATTCCCTAGGTGTACATTACATTCCCATCACTTACTGGTTTTGCAGCTTAGAGTTTGTGCCTCTTAATCCCCTTCACCTATTTCGTCTGTGCTCCCTGCTCCAGCAACCACTAGCTTGTTCTCTGTATCTAAGAGTTTGTTTCTATCACTAGCTTTTAAAATGTGGCTTGAATCCCAAGTATGGTGGGAAACTCTTAATCTTCCTCATGGTCGCCAGTTTCTTGTGAAGATCGTATTTCTCCTGGTTGATTCTTACTCAGAATCCTTGCTTCCACTTATTAGCTTTCGTATGTTTCTTTTTATGGCTATTTCCTTTTCTTTAATCTTCATAAAACAAATGCTGAACATAGCTTTTTCCCTTTAATATCCTTATGTCATCTAAGCACTTTCTATGATAGTCTTTATTTTTTAAGATTCAGGATAAAAGTAGAGGAACTTGTAGCATCGTATTAACTTTTGAGTCCCTTTAATTTTAAGTGGTAATGATTTGGCAGGAGACAGCATAGTTTTCAGAGTAATCCACCCTATAAGACTGACATTGATAACCTGACATACTATACAATGCTCTGTTAAAACATCAAAACATCACAATGACAAAGCTAGGCTAAACCACACGTGTCCCATGGAAAGGGAATACAATTCTTCTAATTACCTAAACCATGTCTACCCTCTTCAGTCTTCTGACTAAAAGCTTTGGTGGTGTTACCTGGATATAGAAATGAAGCTAAATAAAATGTACAAAAGTTACTGATTTTCTCTGGGGCAACATTGCATTTGCAAGTAAGAATGCGTTCCAGAAATTCAGCTGGTAAGAACAAAGGCAATCTATACACAGAATTTGTTACCTATTTCTTCAACTTCCTAACCTGCTAAAAATATGACAGCTTCTACATCTGTTGCTTTGTCAAATTTTCATCTCATCAATGCAATAAGTATGATTTTTGTTTATTTATATGTTATTCTCAAAGAATGGCATTTGAGTTGTTGGTAGAGGAGGGGTGTATTAGATGGCATTTTGGTCAAGGGATCGTAGAATGACATAATTCTGCCCCAAATTAGAGCTTGTCTCCATTTTATGAGGTGCTTAATAGAACTACAAATGGCAAAAAATAAATCCAAGTATCCCTTTGAGATGGTGCTGAAACCCTAGAAGTGGTGGTTTCTGGAGAACTCCCCATAGCACCTGGCTTCTATGAAAGCACAAGGTGACCCCATTCCTTCCTGGTGAATGATGCCCAACAAATGGTTTATAATCTGACCAAATTATCCCCCCCTTCTTGGTTTTGAAAGGAAGGATGCGAGAAAGGATTCCCCTGATGTATAAGAAGAGGAAAACGTTTCTTCTTAGCCCTATAGTCACTTCTACTATTGCCCTTCCTACAGTCCTTCCCAAAAAAGGAATATGAAACACGTGTGTGACCTAAGATAAATCCATTTTAATTTATTCTCATCATCTTGTTCTTCAGTCATTTTTCCTACCAGTGAAGAAGGAATTAGGTCGATAAGAACACAAAATATCTCAAGTAATAAGATATAAATTTTGAAATATCATACACAACGGATGAACGTGGAGAAATAGTTTCTCATGCTGTATTTTAATACTGAATAATGTATTCTGGGCAGCTGTGAACAAGCCACTCTCTGGGAGGCAATGTTATTTTGAGGTTCCATTCCCAATATTGTATGTGATTAATAAGCACAGAGAAATTAAATTCAAACCAAGTGTTCTTCACATTAAAAGTGAGGCCCACACATATACCACGGAGATGAGTTATAAATGAGACAGTACCACCAACTAAGTTTGTAAATGAGTTATTACCATCAATTCGAAGCTTTTTAAAAGCTTTTATATTCAGATTTTTTGGCTTTAAAAGGTCTATTAAGGATATAAAAATATGTTCATGCAACACAGCCATGACCAAAAGATGCTATTGAATTTTATTTATACTTTTTGCATACGTTCATGGAGATGAAATATGATTACAAATAAACTGGCCCAGGGAAGAGCAGAGAAGTAGAGAAAGTAAGTTTGGTGAACTCTCAACCTCTTCTTTTCAAACTTCTTGCCTTCTCTGTGGCCTTGTGCTATCATCTTTCTTCCTGCTCTCAGGAAAAGCTCTGAAATAAGTCATTTCCAGGAAGTCTAAGTTTTGGTCCCTTCATTTCCTATCCAAGGGGGATTTTTATGTCTTCCAGATTCTGATTTTGTAGCTTATTAAACAACTTCCAGCACCAAAAGGCAGATGGAGAAGTTTTTCTTGGGTAGAAAGATTTTCTTACTAACCAAGATATTTAAATTAAAAGGGCTTTTTACTTCACCCAGTTTTAGTCCTATTGGTACATCCCAGAGAATTTTCACATGGCAGCTCAAAACAATACATTACCCCAGAGTGACAAGATAGTATCTTGCCATTGTATACCCTTATTTGAGAAATAATAGATCAAAGATGAACAGAACAGAGTTGTCAATAGCCTTGTAAATACAGCATTTATTCTTGAACACCTCTGGCAAATTATTTTATTCAGAGTTCAAGGGACTGAGTGGCAGAAAGGAATTAACTGCGATGTTGAAATGTATCAGTAAACCCAACTGCAACTCATTTTTTTTGATCCTGATGAGATGGATTTCCATAAAAAAAATCTTTTGGACCAAAGTTCTAGAATAAATGATTTGTGTCATCTAAACAGATGATTAGATGATTTATATTATTTATTATCTAATAATGATTTTTATTATTCTCAGTCATCAAGAATGCACCTCAAAGAGGAATTTATTTTCCTTTTATCTTGCCAAATTCCAATGCACAAGTTCCTAGGTTCCATAGTGCCAGATGACAAATAATAGCTTGTGTTTAGTCAGTGAAGCCCAGATAATTTCTTGAATGCAGTTGTTAAAAATGACCTTAATCAAAGAAACCACTAAATGAGTAAGCAAGTTGTCATAAATAGGCAAGCAGCCATTGTCATGCACCATTTTGTAATCCATTAGGCACATCATATTTTATACAATTCTGAATTCCTAGAGGGGGAAAAAAGATGCACCTCCTGGATGGAATCAGCATTGAACTTGAGGGTTGGAAAATATATTGCCAAGGGTTCAGATACTAGTTTCCATATAGTACCCCCATTACAACAGTCCCAGAGGCAACATATTAGAGACACTGTATTGTCCGACAACTTGAGAAGTAGGTAAGAGCATTCCTCTGTGATAAGGTATACCGTCATTCAAATTTTATTTCCCTCAGTTACTATCTGCATGTATTGGTTAGGGTAACACTAGTTGCTGTGATAAGCAAACCCTCAAGATCTCAGTGGTTTAATACAAAGAAGTATACTGTTCTCTTATTAAAAGACCCAAACTATAATTCCTGATTGGTTAATGGCTATCCTCTAAGCAGTGATTCAAGTTTCCAGGCTCACTCATATTGTGATTTTTGCCATTCTCAAAAATAGCTTCCAGAATTTATGGTAGGAGGAGGAAAACGCCTGGAGGATTGAGCGGGGACATTAATTGCAAGTCCAGCCTACAAGTGGTACTCTTCATTTTTTTTAAAGTGCATTGGCTAGAACTCAATATCACGGCCATAGCCAAGAATAAAAGAAGGCTGGAAAATCTACACTGATAGTGTTTTCAGAGAGAAAGATGAAGTAGTTATGAGGTAGCCAGGCTCTGTCACTCTGAGTGATGTATGTATTATGCAATACTTGATCTCTTTGCATGATTTTCCTCATTCACAAATGAAGTTAAAAATGCCAGTATAAACTAAATTGTTCTAAGAGTATCACAATGTTCTGCAAATAGAAGTAGTGGTTATTGTGTATAATAACATTTCACTGAACATTTTCTCTACACTGAGAAAGGTTTTATCACTTTTCATTTTTTGATTATTCAACATCAAACATTTATTCACAATTCAAATATATTACAAGAATGAATGACTCCTCCATCCTTACCCTAGCTAGATTCAAGAAAAGCAAGAAATTTTAAGATGATTCAATAGCAAAGGGCACAGAATTTATGAATGTTCAAATCAAATGCAGAAGAAGGGGAAAAAGTCTTAAGACAAACTAAAGTAAAATACCCTTTTTATCATTCTAAGAATGAAAAAGGCTTGAACAATTTTGCTGGAAATTTCTATCACCTACTTACAATAGGCATCGTAAAGATTCTGTGTAAAGAAAATCATAATGCTTTTGTCAGAATTTCTTCCTCCACTTCTAAATTTCTTCATAGCCTTTGGAAAAGATAAAAAAAAAAATTGACATTCCTAACTGCTGATCTCAGAGAAACTAAAATGCTAGACATTTTTTTTTTTTCAAAGTTACCACCAGGTGAAGAGTAGTTAATTAAGCCCCTCATATTATGTCGACACACACAAACCATTGGCATGATTTTGATCAGTTAAAAATAGCTTCACAATATCATACTTTTAATTCAAAGTAAATTCTACAATGGCTACTGGTGAGACTGGCTTATAAATCATAAAGGGCTATGACTGTACATTTTTCTCCAATAGGAAAGAATTGTACACCCTGATGAATACGGACAAGTTATGTTTTCTTTAGGGGATAAATTCTTTCAGCTTAGATCAGAAAAAAGTTAATCCTTGGCTTGTTTTTACGGATGATTTGCACTGGCCCTTGGGACAGAATCTCTCAGAAAGATTGATGGATCCATGAGTTAGCAATACTTTATCAATCTAAAGTAAGTATAACAAAACAGGGAAGATATAGCTATCAAAATGGATCAAAAGTGGAAAACACTGGAAAGAAGACCATGTTGACACACTTCAGAAGAAAAGTTCTTGCTTGGGGAGATGCTAAGACAAACTGTTATTGCTAAGGAAGTTAGATAGTATAACTCTGGGCAAAACATAAGGATGACTTTGAAAATTATATCTGAAACTTAAATACTCAGCTGAAATAATCCATAAGGAGGCTAGGAGGCAGAGACTTGAATGTGTAGAGTCATGTCACATGACACATGTCATGACTTAAGTCATATCACCCATCCTTATGCCTTGGTAGGTGGACAAGTCACTGATATAGTTAATAATTATCTCTTCAGTCTTATTTCCCTCTCTTCCATTCAGCTCTCAACTCCTGTTAAAACTGAAATACTTGCAGTTCCAACAGTTTTCTTTTTCTACACTATTGCACTGATATTCCTCTAAGCACAGACCCAGACCTTCCTTCTTCCCCTGGTTAATTCTTTTGAAATTCTATTTATTTTTAATTGGAGGATAGCTGATTTAGAGAATGTTGTGCTGGTTTCTGCCATACATCAACATGAATCAGCCATAGGTACACATATACCCCCTCCCTCCTGAACCTCCCTCCCACCACTCACCCCATCTCACCCCTCTAGGTTGTCAGAGAACCGAGTTCTAGGTTGTCAGAGAACCGAGTTTGAGCTTCCTGAATCACATCGCAAATTCCCATGTAAAATAGATGTCATCCTTCAGAATTTTGTTTAGCTGATGCTTTCTATAAGTGGTTTCTAAGAGTTACTAAGAGTGCATTATATGTTCTTTTTCTGTGTTTCCACTTTATCCAGTGATTATCATAGTAGTCATGAGTTGCCTATATGCATTTGTTAAGTTTTATCCTCCTGGAGTTTAGAGAATACATTATCTTGCTGTGTCCTCCCTGTATCTTGTAAATTGCTACGTACATAGTAGAGCTTAATAAACTTGTTGAATACACAAATGAATGAAGAATGAGGTCTGCCCTCCCATTTGCCTTGGAAGATATCTCAGTTGTAATGTCTTCCTGAGACTCTTCTATGCATCAGACCCATTATCTTGCCTGAAGTCTAGTTTATTTCAGATAAAACTTGATGTCTTTTGAGATCTCCATAGAGGTGAAAGATAAATTAGTCTGAAACACCAAGAACTGTGCAATGGTTTGGTGGTTATTTGACTTGAAAAGTTATTCTCTCCCCTGTCCCTTGCTTAGACGAATACTTATGTCTTCTATATATTTCTTATTTCTTAAAAGCCTTCTTACGCCAATCATGCAGAGCACAAATAAATTATGTCTACAAAAATATGCTATCATCTAGAGATGAAAACTGCTATGTAAAGAGAAAACCCTGCACTATTACCTTTAGTTACCTTTAGAAGTTTTGCATCTGAAAAGCAGAATCAAATTATGCTTTTTAAAATCAGTTTTAAAATCAAATTAGTCTCCATTTCATAGTTTTAACTCATGATTAAAACAGTGTTGGACCAGAAGGTTTTCCACTAACACCAAACTTGTATACAAGATGCTACCCTGTGTTGCTGTCTAAATAATCCTTTATAGAGATGAAAGGTTAATTACCAGCTGTTCTAATGATTTGTTGTTATTGATTTAAATGCTTCATTTGTTTCAATCACAGTTGTATGATTTTATGCTACAAAAATTCCCATTAACCTGCTAAGGAAATTACAGTCCCCCTTTTGAATAATGTTTCTAAAGGTCTAAGGCAAAGGCAGAAAAAAAGAAAGTGAAAACAACTGGAAAGTTCCCTTAATAGAAAGTTTCCCATGGTTTGTGAATGATAATCACTCCCTGTGGGGGAAAATATCAACAAGATGAAGCATGTAATGCCATTATCTTGCATTTTCATTCTCCAAACAGGACCGTGTATATTTAAATTTCAACTTTACAACTGAGAAAAATGGGGAAATGGAAGTTAAGTGACTGTCCAGGGATATAATCAAAAGTATGACTAGTTCTCTTAAGTTGTTCTTGTGTTATTTTCTCATCAAGAATACACACACACACACACACACACGAGGACGCCTGCAAGCATTGAGAAAGGGAAACATTTTAAGTACTTCACATATGAAAGTGAAAGTGTTAGTCGTGTAGTCATGTCTGACTCTTTGTGACCACATGGACTGTAGCCCACCAAGCTTCTCCGTCCATGGGATTTTTCAGGCAAGAATACTGGAAAGGGTTGCCATTTCCTTCTCCAGGGGATCTTCTTGACTCAGGGATCGAACCTAAGTCTCATGCATTGCAGACAGACTCTACCTTCTGAGCCACCACAGAAGCTTTACATATACATAATATCTTTTGCTTATTGGCAAAGTAGAAATTTTTAAATGTGGCAGAATAATTTGTGGGGAATTATTGATTAGCAAAATTCTTCTTTTTTTTTAAATGAAATGTAAAATAAGCCTTGAAAGGCTCTATGAAATACTCAATGACAGATTTTTTTCAAGAAAGAAAGACTTAAGTATTGTACTAGGAGGCCCTGAGAATTCACTAGCTTTTAATAAACATGGGATTTAAAGCTTTGAAATCCTTTTTTTCCATACGATTGCTCTATGATTTGCCATCAGGATTTGTAACCAAAATCTGTTTAAATGTGTCAGGTGCCACTAAGGTTTACAGCAGCACTATCACAGTAGCTAAAACATGGAAACAACCTAAACACCCATCAACAGAAAAATGGATAAAAAAGATGTGATATAATCAATAGATACATACATAGACACACACAATGGGAATATTATTCAGCCATAAAAAATGAAATAATGCCATTTGCAGCAACACGAATAGACCTAGACATTATCATATTAGGTGAAACAAACCAGAGAAAGACAAATACCATATATCACTCATGTGTGAAATCTAAAAAGAAAAAAATGATACAAATGAACTTATGTATAAACCAGAAATAGATCCACAGACATAAAAAACAAACTTATGGTTACCAAAGAGGAAAGGGGTGGGGAGGGATAAACTAGAAGTTTGAGATTAACACATACATACCACTATATATAAAATAGATAACCAGAAAGGACCTTTGTATAGCACAGAGAACAAAAGCAGGGAAGAATCCTTAAAAGTACACACACACACACACACACACACACACACACACACACACACACACACACTGGGGTATATAAATAAACCCCACCCCTGGTAGCTCAGCTGGTAAAGAATCTGCCTGCAATGCGGGAGACCTGGGTTCAATCCTTGGGTTGGGAAGATCCCCTGGAGAAGGGAACAGCTACCCACTTTAGTATTCTGTCCTGGAGAATTTCCTGGACTGTATAGTCCATGGAGTCACAGAGAGTTGGACACAACTGAGTGACTTTCACTCACTCCCTATATAGATACATATATTTCAATCACTTCGCTTTACACCTGAAACTAACACAACACTTTAAATCAACTAGACTTAAAAAAAAAAAAATGGATCAGGTGCCATTTTACTTCTTGGTCTTACTTGTATTTTATATATTGTAATGATTTGTTAAGAATGAAGGCTGGTTTAAATCTACACGTACAAGGAAATTGCTTAAATATATCCTTTCTTCTCTTATTTATGCACTGCTTTCTTAAAAAAAAATTATGTTCTTCATAGGGCTGTTGAGTGTCCTAGACGAACTATTCATGAAGCCCTTTGTATGTGCCTAGCACACAGTCGACTCTCCACAAATGGTAGTTGCTGTGTGTCACTACCAGCGCTAACTATTAACAGTTGGGGCTACACAGATCCTCACAGGAAAATGTCTGCATTGCAAGGCTGACTATAACGTACTGCAATTACATTATATCTCCTTTAAACTTACAGTGCGGATAGATTCCAAGGATAACTCTTTATAAAACAGGGCCTTAGTTCTACACTTTTTGTAATGATTCTACTGTTACTCAAACTGTCACAGCACTGAGATCAAGCTGTCCTGTGCTGTTGTGCTGTTGCTTCAGCTGTTTTCGACTCTTCGAGACTCCACGAACCGCAGCCCACACGGCTCCTCTGTCCGTAGGATTCTTCCGGCAAGAGCACCGGAGTTGCCATGCCCTCTTCCAGGGGATCTTCCCCACCTAGGGATTGAACCCGCATCTCCTGAATCTCCTGCACTGCAGGCGGATTCTTTCTCCCTGGGCCACTGAGGAAGCCCCAAGATCAAGCTATAGAACCAGCTAATAAGCCAGTTGAAGGCAGCAGCCTTAACACTTCAGTTACGCTTTTTACACTCACATGATACTGGAGTTTATTTCTGAAGGTACAAGTGTGTCGACACCTCATTTACTGCCAAATATTGTGTCCTGAAGTGACTCTGGAGTCTAAAAACAAAGATCCTTTGTGACTCAAAAACAGAGAGGATTAGGTAGGGTAGGCAAACTGTTTGGGTCTGGGACACAAGTACCTCTTTCAGTAATTTCACCAATAAATTATCAGTAATTTGATTTTCTCCACAGTGTGGAGCCTTGCTTTCTAGTCACTTGCTGACTTCTCTATGACAATGTAGAGAAACAGATACCATGCCAGTCTGTAAACTCTGATTCTCTTTCTTGCCTAGAGAAGGACAGAAAATTCCCATAGCAGTTCAACTGAGTCAAAGATCATGCCCAGTTTCCACTTCCCTTCTTTTCCTGCAGGTCTCGTTCCTTAGCTCTATTTGGGGTTTTGTTTACGTTTTTTGAAGTCACATTTCAGTGACTAGATACTCAATATTGCTATAAAATCTGTGCCTTGGTCAAGTAAAGAAAATCCACTCAAACTATATGAAGTCAAGGAAGCAACTTAGACGGAAGTAAGAGTGTGTCCCATATTACAAGCAGCACAGGGAGTCCAATCTTCAAAAAGGATGGAAACAAGAAAACATGCCGACAAACGTTAAACTCTCCAGTAACTACCTTAACTCTACACCAAGGTAGCTCTCTCTCTCAGCCCCATCAATGTTGTTATCTCCACCTCTCTGCAGCCACATCATTTTTCATCCCTGCTCAAAAGTGTCTCTTTCAAGCTTTCCTCTTGGCAGACCCACTTCCTCTTCCTCCCCAGTGCGTGATGCAAAATGCCTGCTGTAGCCTTTAGTTTATGTCTCCTCAACTCAAGCAGGAAGAAAGACGGCCAGTATTTGGAAACGCTAGTACCAAACTTCTAGGAGAGGCACCGGGATTAACCCACACATGGGTCAAACATGCTCCTGGTCTGATAACTTCCATCCAGGAGAAGGAATTTTTACAACAGAAATAGGAAAACAGTAGCACCCTTCAGCTCCCTCTATACTCCATGGACAGAGGGCATATAGGGTGTGGTATGGACCAAGAAGACACTCTGTATGTTGTGTACTATTCTGTTCTCCATTTTGAAAAGATTAATCCCCATCTACACGCTTCCCTAAAATAGCTTTCCCATTTTTATTACCTCAGGGAGAATGTGAAGAGGGTAACTCCTGCCAGGCAATGCCAAAGCTATTCATATTCTCAAAAGCTAATGAAGACACCATAGCTAATCTCTGGGAGGCATCCGGCACAGCAAGGTGAGGTCAAATGAATAAAGCAATTCAGTTAGAATAAAGCCATCCAGAGGAGCACCTTACAGACATGCTGAGCAGCTGCCACTGCCTTTGCCTCTTTAAACAGAGGTGCTGATGCCACAGAAAACATCAAGGACACATTCCAGTCAATGCCAACTTTTTCCTTCAGACACAGACACAAACACAGCCCAGACCCACATACACGAAGTCACCTTTTTTTAAGAAGCAGAACTCAGGGTGTTTTACTGGCATGCTAGCAAACAACCACTAGACAGCACTGCACTCTGTACTTCAAATATTTGAAGTGATTTTTTGAGGTTCTGCTAAGTGCCAAGCACCACACTTAGCTCTGATGACACAGAAATGCACAAAGTGTGGTCCATTCCCTTAGATCAGAATTTAGTGGAAGGGATGGTTAAGCAAACAGGAAAATGTTAAGAGGCAGGAAATAAAGTTTTAACATGGGAGGAGGACAGATGGCTTTGCAGGAATGTTCTCTGAGATAAGACCTAAAGGATGTTTGGGAGGTTAAGATAGAGAGGAGAGACTAAAGGATGTAAGAGCAGTTAATCAAGGGTATATATTTATTAAACTAACGATTATATGCCAGACTTTGGGTGATATCCATGGGATACAGTGGAGACTAGTTTATATAGCCTCTGAATTTTCAACTGAATGGAAAGCCTAAAAGTAATCAAAACATCATGGAAAAAACAGTGATGTGGGCCAGGAAGGAAAAGTACAAGGGAAAAAGCATCTCTTGAGAAAGTAAGAATAACATGCCTTATTTCTATTTATTTAGCCAAAGGAGCACTAGACTTAGGAGATAGAGGAGAGACACTTGAGAGCTTCATGTGAGTGGAGCAGGGAGCTCCAGAGTCATAGGGCAAGACAAGGGGAAAGGCAGGAAGCAAATCCGACTTGCAGGGCTGAAGGCTCAGTTGAAAGATTTTGGCTTGAACCCAAAGCACAGTCAAGTTCCAGTGAGGGTCAGACAGAGCAGGCCTACACTTGCATTTGATTTTTCAAATGATCACACTGATTACTATGGAGAGTGTACCTGTGGTTGGGAGTGAGAAAGACAAAAGTATGGATCTAGGGAACTAGAATAATTCAGTCTGACTGGAAGTCAAGAACAGAATGAGACAGATAAAGACAAATATCATATGATATCACTCATAAGTAGAATCTAATTTTTTAAAATGATATAAATGAATTTATTTACAAAATAGAATCAGACTTACAGATTTCAAAAACAAATTTATGGTTACCCAAGAGGAAATGCAGGAGGAGGGATAAATTAGGAGATTGGGATTAACATACACACACTACTATATATAAAATAGATAATTAACAAGGACCTACCATATAGCACAGGGAACTCTACTCAATATTCTGTAATAACCTATATGGGAAAAACCTATATCTGAAAAAAATGAATATATGGCACCAAAGAATTGATGCTTTCAAACGATAGTGCTGGAGAAAACTCTTGAGAATATCTTGGACAGCAAGATCAAACCAGTCAATCCTAAAGGAAATCAACGCTGAACATTCATTGGAAAGACTGATGCTGAAGCTCCAATATTCTGGCCACCTGATGCAAAGAGCCTAATATTGGAAAAGACCCTGATGCTGGGAAAGATTGAGGGCAGGAGGAGAAGGGGGCAACAGACTCAATGGACATGAGTTTGAACAAACTCCAGGAGATAGTGAAGAACAGGAAAGCCTGGCATGCTGCAGTCCATGGGCTGGCAAAGAGTCAGACACGACTTAGTGACTGAACAACAACAATATGCAAAACTGGATCATGTTGCTGTTTACCTGAAACTAACACAAATTGTAGATCAACTATACACCAAAAAGTTAAAAAAAAAAGAAATCTATCAAAGTGGGAGGGGGAAGAATGGTGTAGACAGAGAGTGGGAAGACATGTGTGGCCAAAGAAGCAAACAGGAGGAGATCTTAGACTATATTGCAATCCTATGAGAAAATATATAATCTATGATGAACAATGATACCCTGCTTGGGCTGCGATAACAAGAACATCACAACCTGCCTGGCTTCAACAATAGAAATTAACTTGTTCGTGGTTCTAGAGGCTGGGAAGTCTAGGGTCAAGGTTTGGCAGCACTCAGTTTTTCATGAGGGCTTTCTTCCCGGTGTAGAGATGGCTACCTTCTCACTGGGTACTCATAAGGCCTTTCTTCAGTGTGTGTGTGTTTGGGGAGTGGGGGGAGTAGGAATGAAACTAAGCTTCCTGATAGCTCTTCTTATAAGTACACTAATCTCATCAGATCAGAGCTCCACCCTTATGACCTCACTTAGCTTTAACTATTTTCTAAAGGTCCTATTTCCAAACATAGTCACAATGTGGATAAGACTTAAACATGTGAATTTTGAGGGGGCTCCATTCAATGTATAACATTCAGGAAATACATTCCTTCTACATTGTCCAAGTACGTTTTGTTTAGAAGACTAGTTATTTGATTGCAGATAATGCCCTCTTTTCGCCAAATCAATACATCCAAGAAAAGGTAGCTTTTTTATTAAAAATCTAGAGCCTAAAAAATACTTTTGATTCTAAATCTTATGAAAACACTAACCCTAAGTATTTTGCCTAGATCCTATTGGGAAAAAAAAAATTGTCAAGAGACTTTCTGTCCCTTTCTTTTGATGCCAAATTTTGACATTACAATTATGATTCATTTTACAAGGTAAATGTACCCAGAAACTAATATCACATTTGCACTTGCATTAATTGTTCTGATAATATATTATCTTGAAAACATTCCACTGAAATGTTTGAGCCTTTTGTCCTCTTTATTTCAGTTTGTTAGGAGTCCAGAGATGATGCCAAATGAATAACACTGCTCAACTAAAATGAATTATTTAGGTACTCTATTGTCTATGATTTATCATGGCAGTGAGTTGAGCTCAATGCAAGAATTTTCCATAAATGGTGTGTTCCACATTGCTGACCATGTTTAAGCAGAGCCTGGAAGATGACTTGGGGGCATGAAGGTGAAGTAGATGCATTAGAATAATGACCTTAAAAAATCTCTCCCAACCATTCCTCTTTGTGATTTATTGTCAGGCCACTACATCCAAAGATCTATCTCTATTTTAGTTCTTAGGCTTCATAAATCTCAAGAAATTGAAATTTACTTTTCTACTTATAGTTATTTATCTGCACTTGCAGAATCTTGCGTGGCTTTTGTGCTTATCTTATTTATTCTGTTTATCCAAAGATTTTATTTACTGAGAATTAGATGAGGTTTCTTTTGGAACATTATAACGTGTTCTTTGCCAAGGCAGATGTCAAAGGGTGTTAAGCTTCGGTTTGTCTAAAATTATGCTTCTAGATGGAAACTAAATCTCTTTGTTTTACAGAGGAGGAAATAAGTTTTTTTGAGTTTTGAATACAGGCAGTAACTGATAAAAATATCGACTTTCTATATCCTTTCATAACCATTCCCCAGCATAGCATGTGTAAAGTGTATAGATTTTAGAGACAGATATGAATTTAAATCTAAGCCTTGACATATACTGTTTAATCTAGGGTAAGTTATTTAACCTCTCTGAGTCTCTACTTCCTCATCACTAAAATGCAGATGTCATACTTTACTTGTTGCAAGTATGAAAAATAACTTCTGAACAATGCTTGGCATAGGGTAGGCACTCAACGTGGGAGCCATTTTTAGTATTACTGTGGATCTCTCACCGCTGAGATAGCAAACTGTCGTATTTCCCCTTCTCCTCCTTTCTCTTTCAACCTCATATTACCTAGGGTCATCTCGTCATCTCATGTCAAGTCCCGCCAGGACGAGAGCCACAGAGCCAGAAGAGGAAGTGGTGACAAGAGACAGAAAGGCTCCTCTCTGCTGATTTACTCCTGAAGCCACTCATTCTGCCCCTTTCCTCAGAATTGGGACCCCCTGTGTACCACCTGGGAAGCCTAAGAACCGGTATATTCCCAGTGGATATAGATGAGTCCTCTTGTGTTCCTTGGGTATAAAAATCCCCTATTAAGCGGTGATACCTCAAAGAACTAAGAATAAAATAAAAATACTAAAGTATAAAGACAGCGCTAGCGGGAAAGGCAGCACACAAACATCCTGGCTTAGCTTCCACTCCCTATCTCTCCAGCCCGGCTTCCCCGGTGGCACTAGTGGTAAAGAACCCGCCTGCCAATGAAGGAGACATAAGAGACGCCAGTTTGATCCCTGGATCCGGAAGATCCCCTGGAGGAGGGCACAGCAACCCACTCCAGTCTTCTTGCCTGGAGAATCCCATGGACAGGGGAGCCTGGTGGGCTAGGGTCCATAGGGTCTCAAAGAGTCAGACACGACTGAAGCGACTTAGCACGCACCTCCCCAGCCAGCCCCTCCCCACAAGCACATACATCCCACTTGTACCGGAAAAAAAACCCTGTTCATTCAGCACAGGCAGCAATGTAACTAGGAGCAAACTGAACTAGAACCAAGTTTTCGAAACTCTTGGCCTAACATTTATTTTTAAGGGAGGCCTAAATGATATTCTCAAGCAGAATTTAAATCAATTCTTGTTTCTAACTTAAACACAGTCAACACCCAATTTCCTGCACTGATGGAGAGAATAATTTATAGTTGATGTTAGAATACATTGTATAAGGGGTATTAGTTTTCCAAAGATATACTTTCCTAATTACATTCAGCTGAAGGCAGCTTAGTGGGATGAAATGGGTAGCAGCTTAGGCGTCAGGGTGTCCGAGTTAGTACTCTGTACACACTGTCTACAGCATCTACCATTTGACCTTGAGATGACCACTCTTCTCTAGGAATCTCAGCATTTTCCCCTTTGAGAGTATTCATGCATACTTGGAGAAATGTGCCACATCATAAAAAGGGAATGCAATATAAGTTCATGTTGTACATATTAATCTGAGTATCCCTAGCATATACCTGAGAGCCTGACACACAGTAGATGTGCAGGGAATGCTCAGTGAATGAAAGTCTTTATTTCTGCCCAAGAGACTGTACCATTTGAGGCAAGAAACTTCATTTCTGGATTTTAGTTTCTTCTTCTGCTAAATGGAGATTAAAAACCTTCTCTAATTAATAATAATAATATAATAATAACAGCTAAAATTTCTAGAGCACATACTTTTACATGAGGCATATGCCTACAAACAACTTTTCTTGCTCTGTTTCCTTGGTTCCCCAGGGCAGTTTACTGTGGTAGGCAGTATGTCTGCTTCATTTGATGGATGAAGAAATAGATGCCCAAAGGATTTAAATAAACTGCTCCATCTGAAGAACCACTGTATTGGGAAGGAGTTCTGACAACGTCCTTAGATTTCCAGATTTTGAATCTATTAGTGAGGTTTTTCCTTCTCTGAGCACATCACCACTGATGAGAGATGGAAGGTGGGCAGATGCCTGCTGATGCCACCCAGAAACTCTTTGGAGAGAAAATACTGGGTTGGCCAAATGGTTCCGTAAGATTATATGGAAAAACTTGAATGATCCTTTTGGCCAACCCCATATCAATCAGCAGGATAAAGTTCAGATGTGTATAATGTGCCCTGCTTCAGGCATTCAAGGCAGCAATCTAAATAATGAGAGCCCAGCTGAGGCGAGCAAAGCACATGCAAGGGAATTAAGAGAAAGAGGAAGGTAAGAGATCATTGCTGGGGATGCAGAAAGCATGGCAGGAGAAAGAAAGCGTGGAGCACAGGGTTAGCAGTACAGGTTGCCTGTGAGCCTTCATTCTTCAACATATTATTTGGGACAATGAACAAGTTTCAGAATCTCTCTAAACCTTGATTGTCTCATTTAAAATATGAATAATTATAGCACACCCTCCCTCAGTGGTTGTAGGTGGGATGAAGTGACATAGGTGAAGCATGGAGCCCAAGGCTGGGTGTTTAGTAAGTGTTCAGTACGTATTAGCTAATTGTTAGATGGTGGAGCAACGGAGCTGGGACCAAGTGGCTGTGCATGACCCAAGGACTGTGCTTAGACATGGAAAGTAAAGGCACATCTCACCAAATCCATCTCTGTGTGTGTCCTTTGTCTAAGAGTGCCATAACTCTTCGGAGTGACATTTTGAATCAGTCCCCACTGGTTTCTGAATAATGAAGCAGCCCAATAGAAAGGTTGTCTCTCAAAACTACATCACTGTCATGTGACAGCAGCTTACAGTGGATTAAATTAGATGATGATGATGGCTCGTCTCAACTCCAGAGATGCTAAGAGTGTTCAGTGCTGCATAAACCAGCTTCAGCAACAGTTTAACCTACTTTCCTTCATCTTCCCAACCTCCGTCTCTCTCCCCCTTTACTTCCCTTTATTTTTTTCCACGCCTTCTTCATCTCTCCTTTGGATTTCTCCTTGAGGGATCTACCTGGCTGGATTGTGAATCCAAACATGTATAGAGGAAACACAGACAGATAAAAATCCTGTTAGAGGTGAGACTGCAAGGAAAGTACAGCAGATATGCAGAATTATCAAGAGAGTAAAGAAGGAAGAGTAATATATCTCCATATATCAGATCTCTAAAGAGTCATATCGGTTAAAGAAACCCACTGCCGTACAAATAAAAAGGACTTAATGAGTAAGATCTAAAAGCCTTCTTGTCTCCAGCATTAAGTATATTTTTCAAGAGTTGACTAACAGTCTGAACCCCATCCTATGCAGCTGTAGAAAATATAGCAGTTTTTCTCCCGAGTTCCTTGCAAGCAGTTCTACAGATTCTCTAGGAATGATAGGACATGCTGTTCAGATCCATCCTGTCTCCTGTGTCCCGTGGCTCTGCATGCACTCTTCCCCTGGGGGCTGCTTCTCTCTGCATGCTGGACCCCTCGCCTCCAATAGGCTTCATTTCATCCAAGCATCCTTTCCCTACAAGCATTGCTGAAACCAGGATACGGTGATTAAAGAAACTTTACTAAAGACCCAGGTATAATATGTAGGAATTTAAATGCAGAAATGGGAATCTTCAACCTTTCTGATTGGTTATCAAATATCACTGATTCTGGGGTCAACTGACTGCAGTCGAAGGGGTAAAGAGCTGGACCTCTCTCTACCTTGACCTGCCACATTTTCCAGATGTATGCATACTTCCCCCCTTTTTCCTTTGACCCTGCCCATGGTGGCCGAAAGACAGAAGAAACAAATCTAAAAAATCTAAATAATTTATGTTCTACTCAGTCACCGAAGAAGACAGACCTTCAGTCCCTCATACACCGACCTCTGCATTCTAGTACAGGCTCTCAGCTTGGCTTTTTCTTAAAAAAAAAAAAAAAAAAGATGTTTTCAATGGCATGTTTTTCTCCCCAAACAAGAGAAGTATGACCTTTAACATCAAGGTTAAGACTCACACAAAGACTTAATACAAGTTGACATTTAATTCCTTTTTTTTTTAAAAGGCATCTGAGATTTGTTTCCAAGTTGGGCTCAAGGTCCAGGTAACTGGTATTTCTAATGCAAACACAACCAGTGGGAAGCTTTTCTCAGGTCCATTGTGTTGGCGGCAGAGATAAGAGAACTGAGTAGATCTTTCTATTGCTTTCAGAACAAAACTCTGGAAATCTCTGATTTATTTTTCCAAAAATATGACACTACAACCCTACTTTTTTCTTCCTGGGAGGGGATAATGCAAGCTTAATAAGAAATCAAGAGATTACATTAAGTAGATTTTACTGACTCTTTCCTGATGTTCATTAGTTACTTCACAGGGTTTGGGGAAACAAAGGAGATTTGAAGAGATTGAGAACCTTCCCCCCCACACACCTCTCAGCCAAATGCTGTGGTGCCCTGATGGTCATGCTGTCCAACTTACCCAGGGTTTCTTACACAAAGTACTTCAAATGTTTTACAGTGAGAGACATAAGAAATTAAATGAAGCTGACAAATTGGGAATAATTTCTGCTGCAAAAACAAAACAAAAACAACAAAGCAATTTGTAGAAAGGAAGCGGAAAAAGAAAGACTAAACAAGAGGCAGGTGTGGAATGCTTTCCTGGTATAAGTTTGCTCATAACTGTATTTAGGGGAGATAAAAGGGAAAATGTCTAAAAAAGTCAAGACAGATATCCATGATACCTACATGGCTTGGATGAGATTGAAAGTGATCAGAATACGACTTCATAAAGTAAAATAAAGATTAGAAGGTGCTTTGAGAAAGGTAATAATGGAGTAGGAACATGAAATATGCACATGAAAGTGACTTTCAAAGAGCCTAGTCAGTAAAAATACGCAGTGAAGAATTTGGACAGGTCAGATTAGAGTCCTGGTTGGTCTTTCAGGACAAAAATTCACCTGGGGACTCACACCAAAGCCAAGCCATGTACAATAAGCGAAGGCAGAACCTGGGAATCTATGTCATTCAGCAGCCAGGAATCTAAAAGAAACATTACTAAGACAAGACCTCTAAGGTAAGATAAATAATTGCTGAGCTTGGGGAGGCATAAAACCCACTCATTAGGTAGAAAGGCAGATCTTTCCGAAGTCTGTAAGCACTTACCTGGTCTTGCTACTGCAAGGCATTTCAGGGTTGAAGAGCAGAAGGCAGATGCTACTGGATACACCTCCCCTTTGCTCCATTTACTGGGAAAAAGCTGTTCTCCACTGTAATGCTAAGATACTGGGCAAATTCCAGATACAGCACCGGACCCTTTTTACTCATCTCTCATCTTCACCGCCATCTTGCCTGTGTTTTACAGCTGAGGACTGAGACAGAGAGAACAAGTAACCACCTGGATCCACCTAGGCTAGTGATTGGTTCAGCTGGGAACAATTAGGAATTGCTGGAGGCCTCGGTTATAGCTAATAAGATAGCAGGAATTCCTTTTCTGCAACTGGCATTTGCTTATTGAATTTACCTGGGGATAATATGCCATGGAAAATGCAGGAATGTGAAAGAAGACTTCAGTCAAGCTGTGTTTCTGTCATATATAAGTTATGCAATTTTGGAGAAGTTATTTAACCTTTCTGAGCTTCCTTTTCCTTATCTGCAAAATGAGTTTTGCTTATTTAGAATGGCATGAAGGTTAAATTTTGCAGTATCAGTGAAAATCCTTTGACTCGGATTACCAGTTCTGTTTGTAGTTATTCTAAATGGTGGGACTTGGCCGATAGTAAGTACATCTTTGTTCTCTTTTTGTTCTAATGATTCTCCAGTTAATATGTGTCTAAATCAAGATGTAGAGATAAGAGTGTTCAAGCTAACAACAGTGAGAACTAGAAACTGACTCAAGCTAACTTAATATAGTGAGCTCTATTGTAATGATCCTGGGTATCTCAGAAAATTTAAGGTGGGGCTTCCCCTATAGCTCAGCAGTAAGGAATTTGCCTGCAGTGCAGAAGACACAAGTTCAATCCTTGGGTCAGGAAGATCCCCTGGAGGAGGGCATGGCAACCCACTCCAGTATGCTTGCTTGGAGAATCCCATTGATAGAGGAGCCTGGCAGGCTACAGTCCATGGGGTGGCAAAGAGTTGGACACAACTGAAGTGACTGTGCAGAGACAGACATGCACATCTCACGAGGACAGCTGTCAAGAACCCAGGAATTTTCTCTCCCTTTTTTCCTTTCCTTCAATATGCATATCTTCTAGACCAAAAAAGTTGGTTTTGGCTCCAGGGACCAAATTTGTGGAAGTCAATTTTTCCACAGACTCAGGTAGGGGGTATGGTTTCAGGATGATTAAGCACATTACAGTTGCTGTTCACTTTATTCCTATGATTACATCAGCTCCACCTCAGATCATCAGGCATTAGACCTAACAGGAGGCTGGGGACCCCTGTTAGACATCTGCTTAATTCTTTCCTCTAAGATGACAACTTTTCTGTCCACTCATCCACATGTATATAGCTGTCCCTGAAGGCACTGCTGAAAACCCTTGCCATCAACGTGACTTTCCATTTTGGCTGTCCTACAGGAACTGTGTCCATCCCTGTGTTGTTAATTCCCCTTTCCCAAGAGAAAGCATGTGATGGACTCAGGTTAGTTTGGGGGTGGACCTCAGTGCTCAGTCAGCTGTAGATAGAGGCTGTGAGTCAGAGGTATCTTAGGCTGACTTTTCTAGGTTATGATGATACATTTTTTACAAGAAGTAAGATTGGGCAATCCAAGAGAGCATTGCCATCTCTAGGTGCTCACTGTGCCTTTCTTGAAAGATATCAATATGATTCTTAATATCTGTACCTCTGTATGGGCTTTCCTGGTAGCTCAGCTGGAAAAGAATCCGGCAGCAATGTGGGAGACCTGGGTTCAATCCCCGGGTTGGGAAGATCCCCTGCAGAAGGGAAAGGCTACCCACTCCAGTATTCTGGCTATAGTATTCCACTATATCTCTGTATGGTCAAATATCCTTTGAGAGTCACGAATAAAGAGTAGGGAAGGGTTAGTGACTTTTCCCAACATTACTCAGATATAATTAGATCTAATTAGGGTTATATCTAATTATATCTAAAAATTAGATATAATTATATCTAGGGTTAGATGAGTTAGGCCCTTGACAAGAGACCTAACATCATTAGAAGACACAAGAAGATTTTAGAATAACAGATGTTTTCCTTTTACTATACATTACAGGTTCCCTCTATGCTTCACAAACATATCCTCTCTCCCTTCAAGTAATTTCCACAGCAATAATCTTCTATTATACTGAAATTTTCTTTCTGGATTTTTGGAGCTTCATAAACGGTAGAGCTCAAAAGACAAAAATGTGGTTTCACTATTTCTTCTGACACCTGCAGGGAAATCACTGCCCTGCCACTGATTTAATCAACTGAGAGCATTAAACCCTTAACATTTAAAATAGATAAGTGAATGATTCTTTAAGGGTCCTAAAATCCCTTGTCTTCATTGGCAAATCCATTATTTAAAATAGGACGATCACTACCGTGTTTAAAAGTTGAGTTCTGCTCCAGGACATGGGCTTCTTGCCAGGATTGAGCAAAGTGCAATAACTTAGTAAAGGCTAATAACTGTGAAATGATATTACATTATTTGGACTCTTCTCTGAAAGACACTAATAGCAGTGACTTTTTTGTGAACTGCCAGGCTACGGAAGTGGATGGAACTGAATTTGTATCCATCAGTAATTCTATGAGATAGCAGATCTCAGTCAATTGCCCTGGGATAAGCTTCATCACCATCTGCAGGATCTTGAAATATTCCCCTACCCCACCCTGCAAAAAAAACCCGAAAAACAAAACTACTAACAACTCCTTCCCACTTTTTTTTTTTTTTCCTGCAGAAGCCCACACTCTTATGTATTTGAAAGGATTGAGACTGATGGGGCTGATTTTTTGAAATTGTTTAGAGAAATAAAGTTTGGGCTACCATTCTGAAGACTAAAGCTAAGAATGAGCTTCTGGGTCAACAACTCAACCCCATTCTCTCTGACAACTGCTTGTCCTGATCCTCTGACCAAATCTGTCTGGGTCAGGAGAGAAAACCTGAGCAAGCTGGGCCATCATGTTCTCTATCTTGAAAGAGTTTGGAATTACTATTCAAAGATATCACTTAGATTTTTTTAGTATCTGAACTCAGAGGATATTCAAATTTGGCAGCTATGGGGTCGGAGAAGGCAATGGCAACCCACTCCAGTGTTCTTGCCTAGAGAATCCCAGGGATCGGGGAGCCTGGTGGGCTGCCGTCTATGGGGTCGCACAGAATCGGACACGACTGAAGCGACTTAGCAGCAGCAGCAGCTATGGGGTAGTCTTTTTAAATTATGTTCACAGAGCAGCAGACAGTGTGAGGTGGAGAGACAAGGAGACAGAAATACAGAAAGAGTGAGTTAGTTTGAATAGGTTTCTATTACTTCTAACCAAAGTAACTTTGGATAAGATGGTAGAGAGCAAGTGTATAAGCCAGTGAAAATGGAAGAAAATAAAAAAGAGAGAGAGAATTTGTTGAAAAGACTCTTTACAAGATTTCAAGATTTTGGTGGTGGTTTAGTCACTAAGTCGTGTCTGACCCTTGCAACAGCATGGACTATAGCCCGCCAGGCTCCTCCATCAGTAGGATTTTCCAGGCAAAAGTACTGGAGTGGGTTGCCATTCCCTTCTCCAGGGGATCTTCCTGGCCAGGAATCAACCCCAGGTCCCCTCTACTGCAGGCAGATTCTTTACTGACTGAGCTACCGGGGTATTTACACTTATTTGTTGTGATGGACAAGGCGTACAAATTCCCCTTTTAGAAGACGGAAAGTTAAATGAGATAACTCTTTGAGATTCCTTTTACTGACATGATCCTAGTCAAGATATTAACTTAGGGGGATAGCATTCTTAAACTAACTTGAAAATTTCTTTTGAAATCAATACTTGAGTAGAGCAGACCTCTTCCTTGGCATCGGCAACCACTGCAAGTTAGAATGAAAGAAACCATCTCAAAACAGAGCCTACACTGTTAACCCAAGCAACCATGACCCCGGGAAGGTATTCAGTTCACATGGTGTGACTGCTTCTGCTCGAATGCTTATTTTCCTTAATAAGTATAAGGAGATCTTCTGGCATATCCACTACTTATTAAGAGAATACACAGTATCTTAAGAGTGTGAATTGGGGCGGCCATTAAGATGGAGCCACTGTTCCTAAATCACAAATAGAAGGAATATTAATGGCTGTTGTGGTTTCTCAAGCAAAATCAGACACTTCTCAGGTAGAGAGATAAAAAGCTTCTCAATATCAAAAGGGAGGAAGGGTGTAATGGGGTAGGCTATTGTTTCCAGGGATTTTTTTTTTTTTTTTGAAGGAGGACGAAGTTGGTAAAAATGTTTTAAAATTAGATAGTGGTGATGGTTTTTGTTCAATTCTGAATTTGCAAAAATCTCTAAGTTGTATACTTCAAAAGTGTGAATTTTAGAGTAACTGAGGTATATTTCAATACAACTTTAAAAAAATACATGCAATAACGTCACAAAATGTCATAAATAATTGAAAATGTCACTGATAATGACACAATAAAAATTTACTAGAATGTTAAAATGAGATCATCTTTTTTAGGCTATAGGCAAAACCTTTTATAACAACTCACACTTGATTTGACCTTCTCTAGGCTTCTTCTCTTCCCACACTTCTCTAGGCTTCTGAGACAGTTTTTGGAACCCTGAGGGAGAAGAGCCCAGCTTAATCCTTCATGAAATAATTTCATGACATCTAGTCTCCCTGCAGTCAATATCCAGCATTTGTTGTTGGAGTTCAGTTGCTATGTCATGTCCTACCCTTTGCGACCCCATGGATTGGAGCACACCAGGTTTCCCTGTCCTTCAATGTCTCCCGGATTTTGCTCAGACTCATGTCCATTGATTCGATGATGCTATCTAACCATCACATCCTCTGCAACACCCTTCTCCTTTGGCCAACATGAAATGAGGTGAATCGGGCACTAAACATGAGCAGCGGAGAAATGCCTCATGTATTAAGTAGCATATGGGGAAAAGAAACTTGATTCCTCCATGTCTTCCTGTAAAAATATTTCTGAGGTCCTCGGAGAAGACATTAGTATGATGGTGGTTTAGTTTCCCCAGTGATTATCCAAAAAAAAAAAAAAAATTCAATTTCTCTGTTTGATAGGGTAATCACTGCTAACTTCTCTACAGCCACATTTTCCTAAGAATTCTTGAGTGGAGGAAGAATTTTTCTGTTAATTGAGCTATGTTCCATGAAAACTAAGATTTTATCTCAGGTGGGACCTGGAGGAATCTCAGAGGGTCTCCTAGGAAACCTAAACTTGCTAACTGTCTTATTTAGCTCCTTAAAATCTCACAGAGGGGACAGTAAATTAATGTCACAGTATTCAACACAGCACATTTTATCACTGAATAGTATGTACATGTAACAAAAAATCCAGGAAATAAATCGAGATGTTACATGCTATTCAACTTAGGCAAAATTCATACTTAAATAGAAGAAAGTAGGGAAAACCACTAGACCATTCAAGTATGACCTAAATCAAATCCCTTATGATTGTACAGTGGAAGTGACAAATAGGTTCAAGGGATTAGACCTGATAGACAGAGTGCTTGAAGAACTATGAATGGAACTTTGTGACATTGTACAGGAAGCAGGGATCAAGACCATCCCCAAGAAAAAGAAATGCAAAAAGGCAAAATGGTTGTCTGAGGAGATCTTACAAATAGCTGAGAAAAGAAGAGAAGCTAAAGGCAAAGGAGCAAAGGAAAGGTATACCCATCTGAACGCAGAGTTCCAAAGAATAACAAGGAGAGATAAGAAAGCCTTCCTCAGTGATCAATGCAAAGAAATAGAGGAAAACAATAGAATAGGAAAGACTAGAGATCTCTTCAAGAAAATTATAGATACCAAGGGAACATTTCATGCAAAGATGGGCACAATAAAGGACAGAAAAGGTATGACTCTAACAGAAGCAGAAGATATTAAGAAGTGTCAAGAATATACAGAAGAATTATTCAAAAAAGTCTTAGTGACCCAGATAACCACGATGGTGTGATCACTCACCTAGAGCCAGACATCCTGGAATGAGAAGTCAAGCGGGGGGTCTTAGGAAGCATCACTATGAACAAAGCTAGTGGAGGTGATGGAATTCCAGTTGAGCTATTTCAAATCCTAAAAGATGATGCTGTGAAAGTGCTGCAATCAATATGCCAGCAAATATGGAAAATTCAGCAGTGGCCACAGGACTGGAAAAGGTCAGTTTTCATTCCAATCCCAAAGAAAGGCAATGTCAAAGAATGTTCAAACTACTGCACAGTTGCACTCATCTCACATGCTAGCAAGGTAATGTTCAGAATTCTCCAAGCTTAGGCTTTAACAGTATATGAACTGAGAACTTCCAGATGTTCAAGCTGGATTTAGAAAAGGCAGAGGAACCAGATGTCAAATTGCCAACATCCGTTGGATCATAGAAAAACCAAGAGAGTTCCAGAAGAACATCTACTTCTGCCTCATTGACTATGCCAAAGCCTTTGACTGTGTGGATCATAACAAGCTGTGGAAAATTCTTCAAGAGATGGGAGTACCAGACCACCTTACCTGTCTCCTGAGAAATCTGTATGCAGGTCAGGAACTAAGAGTTAGAAATGGACATGGAACAATTAGGGTTCAGTTTAGCCAGATGAAAAGTGCCCTGGAGATTAGGGGCACAACAATGTGAATGTACTTATTGCATTTATCTCCTGTAGTTTATCTCCTGTAGTACCAATTTTTTCAATAGTAATATATCCAAATACTCTATCTAGGTCTGAAATTATTAGTCTCCCTTTAGTATTCCCATGTCCCTTCTGAATTGTCATGGCTTAACTCTCCTCCGTTATTTCAGCCTGAGTCCAGATCCTTAATGGCTGCTGGACTCCATTTCTGTATGCCTGAACTGTGATTGTGTGTGTGTGCATGTTAAGTTGCTTCAATCGTGTCCCACTCTTTGCAACCCCATGGACCCTAGCCCACCAGGCTCCTCTGTCCATGGGATTCTCCAGGCAAGAGTACTGGAGTGGACTGCCATGCTCTCGTCCAGGGGATCTTCCTGACCTAGGGATCGAAACTGCATCCTGTATATCTCCTGCACTGGCAGGCGGCTTCTTTACCACAAGTGCCACCTGGGAAGCCCTCCATTATAATTTTAATTTGTCATCATTATGAAGTAGGTGTTAGGTATTTCAGGTTGCAATCTCATCATTTAAGATGTAAGAAAACAGAGACCCAGAGTTGTTAAATGGTAATAACTTATGTAGGGCTTTTAGTCAAGTGGGTCTCCTTCTTAAGAAATCTAAGTAAACTTGACTTAAACCCCAATTTCTGGCCTCTGAAAATACAGACTACTTTCTCTAATTTCAAGAATTCCTCAAAGACTGATTTCTTCATAATCCTAACTGTCTGGGACTCTTATCTTGCATATACTCTGGACAAGAAACTCAGTCTTTTCTTTGATCCCTCCTAAATTCCTTTACATTGAGATTTAAAATTTCTAATTAAGGCTTTATTGCATTCTGCTAAAAACTGAAAAGTTTTTGAGAAAAACTTCCATTCATATTCTAGACTAATACATCTTGGAGCTCCTTATTCTCCACTGAATTTTAAATTTTAGTGCGTCACAAAAACCATAGCTCTCTCTTATACTCTTTTTTTTTCTTTCCACATGATTCTTCCCCAAACTGCACTCCCTATCTCGACTGAGACAGAGACTGCAGTCTCCAATTTTTTATTTATTTATTTATTTACTTTGTCATGCTATGTGGCTTGCTGGGTCTCAGTTCCCTGACCAAGGACTCAACTGGGCCCGATCCTACCCACTAGGCCACCAGGGAACTCCCTCCAACTCCATTTTTAATCTCTGAACCAGCTCATTTTTTTAACACTAGGTTTTAAATTTAATTGTCTTTTTACCTATTTCCTAGAATAGTACAAATGAGGAGAGTTCTTAGCTGACTTGAAGACAAGATTTATTATTGCTATTTGGACCTACAGATGGAGAAGTGAGAATATCCTAGAAGACTGTCGGGGGCACTAGGAAATAGAGAAAATAGATTTAAATAGAAATACTAGAAATACACATGTAACTTCCTACTGATTTTTTAAGGCGATAGCTTTTTCACCTCTCAGATGGGGTGGCCAAGTTTTCAGAAGAGCAATGACTTACTCATGATGCACAGTCAGAATAGTGTTTGGCACACACTAAGAGGCTTACTGGGAAACTGTATGCACTTACCCCAGAAAGGACATGGCCCTTTGTTGTTGTTGTTATTCCTGATTAGTACTATGGAAGCGTGCCTTCACCTAAATGCACAATCATGAAAAAGATGAAAATATGTTCCATGGACCATAATATGATAGCATCTATAGGCCAGGTTCTCTGCTACAAGTTATTTATTATTTCCCCCAGTTATAGGCAATAAAACTGAGGCTCAAATTCCTATCAAAATCCTCCTACCTAATATGTGAAAGAACTTGCCTGTGATACTAGTGTCAAAAGTCTATGTGTATTATACTAGTGACTATAGTTAAAAATGAAATGCTAGTGTTGGATCTGTCTTCAGAACTATCTATTCCATTGTTAATGCTAAGTTTAGCAGATGAGGACGAGTAAGTGGCTTTCCCATTGTCAATATGATAAGTCAACAGCAGATCTGGAAGAATTATCATCTGACTTCAAGTACTTTACATTGGAATATAAGATGTCTTAATTTTGTTCTATAAATTATTATCATGTTTGAGTCTTCTTTCCTCAAAGAGATTTTAAGATCTCTGAGGGCACTATTGCCTCTTAGACCTTGCCAGTTCTCCCCTTTTAGTCCATCTTGCCCCCAACCATGTTTAGCTACAAACATTCTGGCCTAGTTGCATTTTTTTGATAATTCATTTTGACTGTGCTGCATGGCATGTGGGATCTTGGTTCCCTGACCAGGGATCAAACCCGTGCCCCTTGCAATGGAGATGTGGACTCTTAACCACTGAATCCCCAGGGAAGTCCCAGGTCTAGTTGAAATAATTTTAATTTTCATTTCCACCGCATTTAACAGCACATATTCTCAACCTTGACATGACATATTGTCCCAATCATTCATTCTTGTACGTGTGTATAGGGGGAAGTGTGTGTTGAGAGGGTGTGTGGGAAGCATCCTGTGCATGGTAAAATGTTTAGCACCATCTCTGGCCTATACCAACTAGATGCAAGTAATGCATTTCTCTCTTCCCCTACCAGTTATGACAACCAAAAAATATCTTTGAAATTGTCAAATGTTAACAACCTAACTGTAACCTAAAGAAACTAAAAATAGAAGAACTAAGACCAAAGCTAACAGAAGGAAGAAAATAACAATGATCAAAGTGGGAATAAACGGAATACAGATTTAAAAAATTACAGAAAAGATTAATAACACTAAAAACTTGATGTTTGAAAATGAACAAATAGACAAACTGCTAACTAGACTTACCAGGAAAAAAGAGAGAGGACTCAAATATAAAATTAGAAATGAAAGATGAGATATTATAACTGATGCCACAGAAACACAAAGGCTCAGATTATAATTATAAGCCAACAAACTGGGGAGAACCTACAAGTAATATAATATATAAGTTTCTAGAAACATGCAATCTACCATGACTTAACCATGAAGAAATAGAAAATCTGAAGAGACCAATTACTAGGAAGGAAACTGAATCAGTAATCAAATCCTATAAACAAAGAAAAGTATAGGATCAAATCAAATTAAAAACTCCAGGCTTCCTTGTTGAATTCTATCAAATATTTAAAGAATAAATAATACCAATACTTCTAATATTCTTCCAAAAAATAGAAGAGGAAGAAACCCTTCCAAACTCATTATATAATGTCAATATTATCCTGATCCCAAAGTCAGATAGGAACACAACAAGAAAAGAAAAGAAAACTGTGCCAATATCCCTGATTAACATACATGCAAAAACCCTCTACAAAATATTAGCAAACTAATTTCACGATATATTAAAAGGATCATATATTATGATCAAATGGGATATATTCCAGGGATAGAAAGATGGTTCAACAACCTCAAATCAATTAATTTCATATACCACACTAATAAAGAATAAAGATCATATGATCATCTCAACAGATGTAATAAAAACTGACAAAATCCAACATTCTTTTATGATAAGAACTCTCAACAAACTGGGCATAAAGGAAGCATACCTCAATATAATAAAAGCCACATGTGACAAGCCCACAGTTGACATCACACTCAACAGCGAAACAGCTGAAAGCTTTTCCTCCGAGACAAAGATGCCCATGCTCACCACTGTTATTAGACATTATACAGGAAGCTGTAGCCAGAGAAATGAGTCAAGAAAAGAATAAAAGACATCTGAATTAAAAATGAAGTAAAATTGTCTCTTTTTGCAGATGACATAATATTTTGTATAGAAAACTAAAGACTCCACCAACAAACGTTAGAACTAATAGATGATTTCAATAAAGTTGAAGAATATAAACTCAGCATGCAAAAATCAGTTGCATTTCCGTACACCCAACAATGAACTATTAGAATGAGGAATTAAGGAAACAATCTTACTTACAATAACATCAAAAAGAACAAAACACTTAGGAATGAATTTAACCAAGGAGGTGAAAGATCTGTACACTGAAATCTATAATATGCTGATGAAATAAACTGAAGAAGAGACAAACAAACATATTTCATTTTTATGTATTGGAAGATTAATATTATAAAATATCCATACTACCAAAGTGATCTACAGTTTTAATGTAATTCCAATGTCATTTTTCACAAAAATAGAACAATTTAAAATTTGTATGGAACTAGAAGACTCCAACTAGCCAAAGCAATTTTGAGAAAGAACAAAAGTGAAGGCATCTCACTTTCTGATTTCAACCTATATTATAAAGCTATAGTAACCAAAACAGTCAAGCAAGGTGGGTATTTTCCTGTCCACATTACATATGAGGGAACTGAGGCCAAGCAGAGAAAATGACTTGATGCCAAGAAACTATTTAAGGTGTTCATTCATTAAATGTCTGTCTGTGTTTCAAGAAAGCAGAGACTTCTTTTTAGTTCATCCCTGCATCTCTAGCATCTAATACAGTGTCTAGCATATAATATGTACTCCTTAAATGATGAAGAAAGAAAATGGAAAGGGAAGAATGAAAATCAAGATTGAAATCCAGGTCTATCTAATTTCAAAAGTTGCTCTTTGTTGCAATCCAAATCCCTCTGAGGGATATTGGCTAGATCCCAGTGACCTACGAGGTCACTTCTGATTGGAGCAGTTTCAAGAATAAGTGGGGTGGACGCAGGAGGAGGGAAGCAGACTGGAAGCTTGCCTCTTGGCCCGGTAGTCAAAAAAGCTGCACAGTATGTTCAGCGGAGGAGGTCCAACTACAGAGTGAATTATCTTTTGAGTTTAGAATAAGATAAATTTCATCCAGATTGTAGACGGGCTTTATAGCAAATTCCTAAAATTCATTCCATTCGATGAATGGTTTGAGGCTTCTTTCTTGAGGATTCCATCCTAAAGGCAGTGGATACATGTAAAAGCTGTGTCTTCTGGACCCACATGATCCCAAACTGTTGCTTGTAAACCCATTTCTCCATCTTGTTTTTTCCTTTTTTTTTTTGGTAGCTTCTCACTGCTGCTGAGGCCAGATGCCCACACAATATGTTTGTAACAGCATTTCCTGGCAGGTTCTTTCTCAGAAAGCCAGTCTTGTTTTTGGCCTTTCCAGTTGACTATACGCTCTAAGCTCACCCAGGATGCAGAATCAGGAGAATACATATACCTGGAGATAAGCGACTGCCAGGGTCAGGCCAAAATTAGTGGGATAAAAAGCAGAGTCATGACATTCATTGTTTCATATCAACACAAGAATGACAATAGCAGCAGCAATAACAACATCTCCGAACAGTTACTTAAAAGGCTTAAAAACAGCAAAACATTGCTGAAGACCACCTGGGTAGCTGGCAGAATCAGGGTACGTGGGAGGACACAGTCCTTTCCATTTTTTTCTCACCCAGCCTCTCAGACCCATGAAATTAGACTCTATATGGGTCAAGTTAAATCAGCTCAGTCACAAAAGAGGAATATCTTGACTCATGTAACTGAAAAATCCTGGGTTTTGTAAACAGTCTCAATGGCAAACTCTTCCTCTTCCCCCTCCCTCTTTTCTCAGCTTGAGAAAAAGAAAAATAAATGAGACTTTTCATCAAGTGCGTATGTTATTGTTCTTCCGTGGCTAAAAGTCATGTTGTGACTCTTTGCAACCCTGTGGACTGCAGCACGCCAGGCTTCCCTGCCCGCTCTCCATCTCCCAGAGCTTGTTCTAACTCATATCCATTGAGTTGGTGATGCCATGCAACCATCTCATTGTCTGTCGTCCACTTCTCCTGCCCTCAATCTTTTCCAGCATCAGGGTCTTTTCCAATGAGTTGGCTCTTCAAATAGGGGGCCAAAGTACTGGAACTTCAGCTTCAGCATCAATCCTTCCAATGATATTCAGGATTGATTTCCTTTAGGATTGACTGGTTTGATCTCCTTGCTTTCCAAGGGACTCTCAAGAATCTTCTCCAGCACCACAGTTCCAGATCATCAATTCCCTGGCACTCAGCCTTCTTTGTGGTCCAACTCTCGCATCAGTACATGACTACTGGATAAACCATAGCTTTCACTAGATGGACCTTTTCTTAGCAGTGATTTCTTTGCTTTTTAATACATGGTCTAGATTTGTCATAGTTTTCCTTCCAAGAAGCAAGTGTCCTTTAATTTCATGGCTGCAGTCACTGTCCACAGTGACTTTGGAGCCCAAGAAAATAAAGTCTGCCACTGTTTCCAGTTTTTCCCCATCTACAAGTGTATACGAGTCTCTCCAAGAGGACTTATCGTGGCCTTAGGGTGACATGTCTTTCCCAGTACAAATCACTGAGGTGAGGAGGACTGGCTGACTGCTTCACAAAGCCCAATCCAGAAGTGGGGAATGTGGGTACCTTGATCGATAGTCCCACCTGGACACAAGGAATAGGGCTTCTGATGGGCCTATCCAGTTGCTTCTTCAAATTCAGAAAGCCAAGGAGTTGAGTCGGGGTTCACAGCTTCATATGAATAGGACAAGCACTGCAGGTCTTCCATCCAGAACCAGGGCTCAATCTTCTTAGAATATTTTCATTTTTCTCTTGTCATGTAAAGCAAGGTTTTCCCCTGCATGTTCCTGTGCTTGTTACAGCAGAAACAGGAGCATATTTCTTATTGGTTCATCTCCTCCAAGGGCCTACTCATTAGAATTAGTGGCTTCCTTTTTTTATTGGATTAACTGATTTATTTATCCCAGGGAAAGGAAGTTTTAGTAACGTAAAAAACTAAAACTACTGGAGGCTGAAAGTTTGCTTCTCCTGTTTCTTATCACATTATTTGAGATGAGGAAAAAGAATTGAGATCTATTCTTGTTTTTTCAATCTTTCGGGTCAATAAAACCATAAGCAGAATATTCAGATAGTCCTATATTAAATAAAAGTTACCAATTATAAAATCCGGCCACTCCATGTTCTGACACATTCTTTGGCTCTGGTCATTGTCTGTATTTTTGATTAATCATTTCCTATCTTGGACCTTACTGAATATATCTACAAAATACTAGGAACTTTAAAAATATTTACAAATTTTATAAAGAAGAATAAGTATTAGCCTGAATGTGTAGATAATGAGACTGAAGATGAGAATATTTAAATTGTTCAAGCAAGGCTACAAAGCTAATAAGGAGAGGAGCTGAGATTCACAGCCAGGCCCGTCTGGCTCCAAGCCTATCCACCCGCCTCTCAGGCCGTCACATTGTTTATGCATGAGACACCATGTTCTTGATCATTTGTTCAAAGACGTCTTTCAGTTGACTAGCTCTTATCAAAACAGCTAACTGAAGGCCCTCTTAAATAAGGAATGCTGTTTTTTGGTGAGACTGGGGAATACCATTCATCCAAATCTTCTGGATCATTCATAGTTAATTTGTTTCTACATCCTGACTCTCACATAGCTTTTTTCCTGTTTCTAACTCTCCTCAGATTAGTAAGTGAGTTTAAATGATCAATGCATAAATATCACAACAACATCTTTAAGAAGGTGAAATCAAATGTGAGTCCACCCTAATGCCTCCCCCGAAAAGGAAGAGAGGCAATAATTATCACAGGGAAGAGTCTGCAATAGCAAAACCTTTGGGAGCTTATTAAAAAAAATGGAACTGCTTTAAGTTTCAATCACTGAGCCTACTGAGCCTAGAATAGGACCAGCCAGATACAAGCGATTCACTTGCAGGCACACAACTGGGAAAATCTTGGTGCAGCAACTCAAAAACAAACTCGATGCTTGTTATATGTGGTCTCATCCCTCATGCCCCATTGCTAGATCAAAGTCTAGTGATCATGACCTGAGATAGTGAAGGATAGGGAACGCTGTCATGCTGCAGTTCATGGGGTCGCAAGGAGCTGGACATGACTTAGCGACTGAACAACAATATTGGAAAGGATGCATTGTAATGACAGAAGACTGGACTAAGTGCCAGGAACCCTGGGTTTGAATCCTCTCTTGGTCTTAGTTTTCTGCTTTGATAAAAATTCAATAAGCACATTTGGAAAAGTTAAAATTAAACTATATAAATGCAGAGGTTTTTTTTTTTTGAAGGATTTCAGAGATGCAGCTTCTCGAGTGGAAGAACTGACAAAGGGGTCTGGATATAACTTTTATTCTACATTAAGACAACATTTGTGAACCTTCCAACTTATTTCCCTCAAGGATCAAATAGAGTTCTGAGGCTTATATGAATTTCTTCTGAAAGAATTTTCAGTAACCTAAGTCTATTTCCCCAGCTTCTTCTATTATTCAGAAACCTAGATGGGAATTTAAGTGTCCTAAATACATACCTATAATATGTACATAATAATCATTATAGAATTATTATAGATAGAAGAACAACAAAGAACACTCCTTGACAAAGACAGGCACACTGCGTTCAGGTTACTCACTAGCAAGAGGAAAAAACCAAATGAATGATTCAGAGGTGATTAAAAATAATACAAGTTCTCTTCCATTCTTCAGGAGAGGTTACCTGTGAGTCTTGTTTTCACTGTAAGCGTCTTGTCATTTCACTGAATTTAATTCTGTTTAACCTGATAGCCCAGAATTGTGTCTGTTTTCAAACCTGCCATTTCCACTCAGCTCACAAAAGTAAAAATGGCCGACAGACATAGGGAAATACTTGATCTCACTAACCACTGAAGAAATGTAAAAGAAAATGTTTTTTCATGAATAACAAATTGGAAAATACTTTAAGATGAACAAAACTTATAACAATGCTGGGGAAAACTGGGAAAACAGATGACTCTCACTCAGTGCTGATAAGAAACACAATGTGAGGAGATGTATAAAATTCTCGAGTCCAAATAATTTGACTTGGCAATTCCCTTTAGAGTATAACACATAAGAGTAAGCATGAACTTGTCCAAGATCTTCCAAAGGCTGTGGTGTCACTAGTTAAGGAGCTTGTCACTGCCGGGAGCCAGCTCACGAGATCCCACCCACGACAGAGTCATGAGGTAAAGGGCTGATTGAGCACGGCTTCTCAGCCCTCAGGAATTCTCATAAGGCTGCCCCAGCGCTCACCTTAAAGATGACATCTGTCTTTCGGACGCTTGCTATAATAAACCTCTTCTTATTTTCTGTGACTTAGGCAAAAGGCTTTTCCTGATTCTCTTCTAAAATAGATCAATCTGAAACCTCAAATCAACAAGGCCCCTGAACGGTAGCACCCTAAATAAAATTATCTGAGATATAGAGTATGCTGATCTAAATTCCTTTTGCTAACATATTGGTTTGTTTAATAAATGAACCTGTGCCTTTGGAGCTAATGTGCATAACTGCTCCCTAGTAATAAAACCGCATTGAGAGCCCCCGCACAGAAAGCCCCTATGGGCACAAAACCTCTCGCAGGAAAAAAGGCTTGTTAGGAAATAGAAATATTGCTTTATGAAACTGTCACTTAGTCTATATTTACTCACTACGTTTTTACTCTTAACGTATTTAGCCTATATAATGAAAGCATAATAGTTAAAAATTTATATAAATAGAAGTTTAGCTTTAATACAAATAATAAGACAATTGTTGAATTAACTGATGATTCTTACTTAGAGCTGACCTTCAGCTTGCTGTTCTATGACGTTATGGGACCACATTCTTTTCTGTTAAGCTCAAGGCGTAGAGTAAATTACCGAAAACAGGTTTTACCTTGAAACTTTCTATTGATAAATTCTTTCCTGCTGTGCCTGATACAGAAGTGTTCTGACTGATCAACCCTTATCAATAGGAGAGTCACAAGATGTCAGCAGGCCCCCAGGCCGGAAGATGATGTAAACAAAATGAGGCTTTTTGTAACTAAAAACAGGCAAACAGTTTCGATGAAGGTCAAAAACTGCTGGCCTATTAAGCTGGATTGATAGGCCCATTAAGCTGAATTCGTATGCCCACTAAGCTGAATTGGTATGATTCTATACTTTACATTTGTTTCTATGTACCACAAAAAATATAAAAACTGTCTTAAAAACAATAAAGTTGGAAGACATTTGGAAACACCACGACTCGCTGTGTCTTCTCATTCGTATCGCCGACGCTGTCCATCCTGAGGGAACCCTGACCAGCTGGGGCAGGACTCCGGCATGTCACTACAGAAAACTTTATGGAAAAGCTTCACGGAAAGTGACCCTGGTGAAGCACTGAAAGAAATCAGTCCTGGGTGACCACAAGCTGGAGCCCAGGCCCTTGATCATGCCACAGGGAGGTGGTGGTGGTGGTTAAGTCACTAAGTCATGTCTGACTCTTGCAAACTCCATGGACTGTAGCCTGCCAGGCTCCTCTGTCCATGGGATTCTCCAGACAAGAATACTGGAGTGGGTTGCCATTTCCTTCTCCAGGAGATCTTCCTGACCCAGGAATCGAACCGATGTCTCCTACACTGCAGGCAGATTCTTCACTGTCTGAGTTATGAGGGAAGCCCACAGGGAAGAGGGGCTTCCCAAGTCACAAACATTGATGTGACAAATTCTGTCCTATTAGTTGCTACATTGTTGTTTTTGTTTAGTCCCTAAATCATGTCTGACTCTTTCAGACCCCATGGATCATAGCGTACCAGGCTCCTCTGTCCATGGGATTTCCCAGGCAAGAATACTGGAGAGGGTTGCCATTTCCTTCTCCATAGGCTCTTCCCCACCCGGGGATTGAACCTGCATCTCCCGCGTTGACAGGTGGATTCTTTACTGCCAAGCCACCAGGGAAGCCCAGTTGCTATACTACACAGCTATAAAATATGAAATTATGAGATTCAATAGAGAAAGATGATAGAAATATAACTAGTAATGCTCTCCCTCTAGACCATAGGTTTCTCAATGGCATGGAAAAGGACAGCAGCTGTTCGCCTTTCAGTTTATGGTTCACAGCAGGTTACTGCCAAAGAATACTGGTGTTGAGACCAATAATGGCATTAGTTAATGTTATTTACCTGTGTCAGAAATTCCACACTCACTTTTTGCAATCAACTCAGATTTTTTTAAAGGCAAAGATGGGATAGTATTTTCTAACTGAGCTCGTATTTGCTTTCACTTATTTATCAGCATTTGTTTTGGTTTCTGTTGAGTTGGCAAATAATTGGTCAACATCCTCTTAGTAATAAATTATATCTTGTGCAAATTTTACTATGAAGTTGAGCCAAAATGTTACTTCTCCAAACCAATCTCAGTTCTTTATTATTTATGACATCTTTCACACTGCTTTATCTTTCGCTTTTGGTCTTTTTTTTTAATCCTTTCCATCGTTTCCACACACTTTGTAACATGCTGAATAAAAGTCTTACAAGAATACAGGTCTCATTGTATGAGGGGTAGCCATGTGGATATTGTTGCCACCGGGTAATCTTGCCCATCAGGAAAACCAGGCCTTTACTGTTTCACAATTTGAGCCATTATTTTAGTACCTTTGCTTCTCTTAAATAAATGGAAGGCAAGCTAAAATCAGGATGGACACCAGAGAGGCTAAAGGGGGAAAAAGAATCTCTCTTTATTATTTATATAAGCAGATGGATTCTCCTTTCTGGCTTGAGATAATGTGAGTTGGGTTTCTGTTACTTGCACCTTGAAGGGACTTCAACAGAGATTATGAAAATCTCTAAAAGAATGATTAAGAAAGCAAGCTGTGAAAAGAATGCCTAAGTGTCACAAAGGCTGTGCTAATGAGGAGAAAAAAGATAAAAGGAATGTGATCTAGGCTGGGATGTAGCAATAAATAACAGTGTTAATCGTAGCTAGTATTTACTTAATGCCTATTTTATGTGCTGAATATTCTATGGTAATTAAACATCATTCTCATAAAGAAAGTCATTAGACTGATAATGTTATTTATCATTCCTTCTTTACAGATGAGGATAAGAAAGCAAAGAGTGGTTAGGAAATTTGCCCCAAATCATATAATGGGGACAAGGCCTAGGTTTCAGTTCTGCGACCTGTGATGTTAAGCCTTGAGTTTTTAACTATGACATTTATTTCTACTGAAAATAGAAAACAATAACATTGATCTAGTATTTCCTCTTACTTTTTAGCTGCTTATGACTCCCTTTGCTACTGAAGCTGTGGTAACTCCATAGACCTCACCCATTCCATTTGAGTAGCCAAACTTTCTAACCTCTATTTTTAATTTTTTTTTTAAATGAACACCTTGGATATTTTCAAGTATTTTTTTGCCTTAAATAACAGCATAAACATGCTCATTCACATGTTTCTCTACAAAATACTGGCTGGTTTCCTGCCTTGTGAAGGGCATAACACTAGGCACCAAGGATGCACAGAGGATTAGCACTTTTTCATTGTTGCTCTGGTTACTTCTGCCAAAGTTTTTAGTCTTTGGGATAAATGCCTTTCTATGAAAGAAAAATAATAGTGAAACTTACAAGAAATAGTCTCATGAGACATGTTGATATACAGCTTCAGGAAAAATTGTTTTCATCCTAGTGCCTGGAAGTGAGAGGTTATGAACCATTAAGTATCTATAATAGGATATTGAATCACTAGGTAAAGAGAAAAAAGTATTAGTTGCTCAATTGTGTTGGACTTTTTGTGAACCCATGGATTGTAGCTCACCAGGCTCCTCTGTCCATGGAATTCTCCAAGAATGAATACTGGAGTGGATAGCCATTCCCTTCTCCAGGGGATCTTCCTAAACCAGGAATCAAACCTGGGTTTCCTATACTGCAGGCAGATTCTTTACCATCTGAGCCACTAGGGAAGCAAAAGTTGGCTATCAAATAGAGCTGCTTCTTCTGGGAATGTCAGAGAAAAAGAAGCTGGGGTGGCATAAGCAACTAAAAAGCAAGAGGAAATACCAGGTCAACGTTATCGTTTTCTTTAAATGAGATAATATAACATAGCAAACTTCCAAATCTCAGTGCCAACCATTTGTTTATTGCTTATGAGCCAATACAAATGAAGACAAGAAATAGGAACACTGAGGTCATGTCTAGATGGCATCATTTTACCACACAGAGAGAGACACCTGTATCTTCACTTTCTAGAATCAGAAAGCTCCATGAGAGTTTCAGTCTTTGCTTATCTGCTGAGTTCACTCTGCTGGGAAAGGGTGTTGATACCAGACCTATTTCTTTTGCTTTTCTTTTCTGGGTTCAGTGACTTTAGGAGCACCCCATTCTCATGGCAGATGGCAAGCCATGCTCTATCTGAAGGCATGGCTGAGGACCCTTCTTTTATTCCTAACTTCTAGTGGTCGCTAGCAATCCTTGGCATTCCACAGCTTACAGTATTGTAACTTCAGCCTCTATCCATGTCTTAACATGACCATCTTCCTTTGAGTCTCAGTGTATACCCATGACTGATTCATGATGATGTATGGCAGAAACCAACACAATATTGTAAAGCAATTATCCTCCAATTAAAAAGAAATAAATTATAAAAAAGAGAATAGTCATTGAATTAGGGCCCACCTTTACCCACTATGACATCATCTTGACTTAATTTCATTTCCAAATGTCGTCTTTTTCTACCTGCCAGACTTCACAGTCACTCAGGCCACTCCTTGTGCATGAAGTATACGCTCCTTTCTCTGCTAGTCATATCCTACTTCAAGGCCTAACTCAATATACTTGCAACCTCCATTATACCCTAAATTTAGTGTGGACAGATTTGAAGACTTCCCAATCCACATTTTTTTAATACTATTTGGTATTTGGTGGGTACTCAGAACAGTTTGTTGAATTTATTTTAATAGAGAAAACAAGACTGTTTAGTGATTCCTCTGGTGGAGGATATGCTAAGCTCAACTCGAGGCAAAGAATTTTACTCTGCCATAATGTGCAGGAAACCATGCCCTTCTCTAGGAAAGCAGATTAAAGGGAGATGGCAGTGAAATAAAGAGCTTCTACTTAGAATTCTAATAAATGATGCTATTCAGTGTGCTTTTCTGAAATATCTCTAATTGGAGACATCCCTTATTCAGAAGTGATTAAAGGTGTCATTTAGGCAAAAAATCAAACTTCTCTTTTTGATTACATCTGTAATTATAATGCATTAACAGAACAACTGTAAATACAGAAACCTCATGTGCTTTGACATCAAAATGTAGTTGTAAAAGCAATAAAAATGACTCAGCTGCCACTGAAGCCAAAGTCATGTTAATTACCTTAGATTTTCCATGTCATCACTCCAGTGTCTTAGTGTGTTATAGAAAGAATGTTTTGTATGGCTAGTTTATGTTTTGGAAGGTGATTCAAAGTCCTTCTATTTTCATATCGGGACCAGCTTCCAAAATGGCCATCATATGTCAGGGTGTGTCTGAGCTATGCTTAAAAACTTTCACATCTAGGATAACTTGAGTTATCCAGCAATCATTTCTTCAACTTTCCCCCTTCTCACTTTGTATGTGGTAAAACTGAGGTAACATCCTTGAATGGGTGATAACCTGATGCTTTACTTCTGACAGGAAATAACTTTCTACTCACATGCCTCCCAGTGTAAATCAGTCTCCTTCAACAGTCTTTTACCTTGGTTGTTGTGTTGTGCTTAGTTGCTCAGTTATGTCTGACTCTTTGCAACTCCATGGACTGTAGCCTGCCAGGCTCCTCTGTCCATGGGGATTCTCCAGGCAAGATTACTGGAGTGGGTTACCATGCCCTCCTCCATTGGATCTTCCCAATCCAGGGATCAAACCCAGGTCTCTCTCATTGCAGGCGGATTCTTTACCACCTGAGCCACCAGGGAACCCCTTTATCTTGGTGATCTTCAGCATGTAAGTGGTCAAAACCCAAGTCAAACTAGCATGGGGCTTCCTGATTCTAGAAAGTGGAGGCACAGGTGTCTCTGCATGACATAATGATGCCATCTAGAGATGATCTCAATCTTCCCATTTCTGGTCTTCACTTGTGTTGGCTTAATTTACAGGCAGACTCCTTGTCCTGGCAGGATGGCTGCTAGAAGTTGCCACACTTATATCCTATCCCATCCTCAAATCTTGCTGAAATAAAGAGGATATCTTACCTGCTGCACACAGAAGTCCATGGTGGCAAAGCATTGATTGGACTGATGTGGTCATTCATTTGTCTCTCATGAATCACTGTGGACAGGAGGGATAAATAGAATAATTGTTCAGGTCTTGATCAGGTGTTCACTCTGGCGTCTCCAGGGCTGTGAGCCCTGGCAGATCACAAGGATTGTGTGTGGAAGAGCAAGGAACCCAAGGTGGAGGTGGGGCAATGGAAGGAGTCTTCCAACTTTGGAAGAAAAATCAGCTTTGAACATTCGGAGTTGGAGATATCCATTAGACAATCAATTATATTAATGTCAAGAAAATGTCTGGAGTTTAGGGGGGTAGTATGTTTTGATATCTGGTAAAGTGAGCTCCTGTGCTTTTAATTTTTATAGTAATTATTTTTGTATTTTGCTCTTTGTTATTAAAGATTTCCTTCTTTACTGAAAAAACAAACAAACAAAAAAACTTGACCTTGGTTGAGTTATAGGGCAGAGGGTATTATGATGGCTAATTTTATGTGTCACCTTGGCTGGGCTATAGTACTCAGATATATAATCAAGCATTATTTTGGATGTTTCTGAGAGGTTGAAGTTTGGATGAAGTTAAAAACCGCTTGAAACCACTGACTTGGAGTAAACCACTGACTTAGATTGCCCTAAGTAGATGAGTCTCATCCCATTAGTTTCAGGTCTGAATATAAATAAAAGATTGACATCCTTGAGCAAGAAGAAATTCTGCCAACAGATGGCCTTTGGGCTTGAACTACAATATCAGGTCTTTCCAGTCTCTAGCCTGAAGGCCTTGCTATTTGAATTGTAACTTCAGCTCCTCCCTGAGTCTCCAGCCTGTTGGTCTACCCTTCAAACTTTGGATGTACCAGCCTCCATAATCACACGAGCAAATTCTTAAAACAAATTTCTCGTTCTCTATACACACATCCTTTGGCTCTGTCTCTCTGGAAACCCCTGACTAACATAGCTGAGAAAGGGAGACTGGAGGCAAGAGGACTCACCAGGCTCTGCATACGCTGTGTTGAAAGCTCCCTGAGCTCTCGATTTTCCCTGCGCACTCCACACCATCTCAGAGAAGCCATCCTGAGTGCTCCAAGCCTGCTGCTGGCATGAGAGCCAGAGCCAGGAGCCAGCATCTGTGTTATCTGCCGAAGCTGGGCCAGGGAAAGCTCTCTTCAAACTGGCAAGATCCCCCCTGTATTTTAATTTGAGATAAAGATTCTTAAACATTTAAAAGCTTTTATTTATTAATTTTATTGTCCTTTGTATGCATCCATAGTTTTATCTTATCCAGAGGGATTCTTGAAATGTACAAATGAATTCCTGGCAAGTAGAATGAGAAGTAAGAATGAATAAATAAAGAGTTGGCAAGCCACTTCTGAAACGCTGCCAACCTCAAATGGATCTTTGATCCATCCAAGGGTGTTCTGAAACATGGAGAGAAAACTATGTGTAAAAAGAATCATTCTATATACACGCATTAATATATGGTATTTGTTTTTCTCTGATGACCTAGAAGGGTGGGATGGAAGGGGTGGGAGGGAGGTTCAACAGGAAGGGATATATGTATACATATTGCTGATTCACTTTGTTACACAGCAGAAACTAACATACCATTATAAAGCAATTATACTCCAATAAAAATAAAAGCAAAAAAAAAAAAAAAGAATACTTCCATTTTTTGTCAGACGTAGTCCAGTCAGAGAATGAGAAACATGAATTCTCCCCTTGTCTACACCTGTATCATTGTTTGAAGAACCCTGATACTTCCCTGGCATGGATCTCACTTATGTTCAGGAGCATTTATTAACCTGCACATTCAGAACCTCCTTCAATCTCTTGGAAAACTTCAGGCTAATGGCCAGGCCTCCTTGTGTCCAGCTAACCAGTTGACAAGAGAGATGGGCTTCTTCTCTCTGTATTGTCTTAGCTACAGTGAAAGGTACAAACTTTACTGCTGAGACTTAAATAACAACACCGAAAATTTCCACATTATAAAGTATTGCTTTTGTAATTTATAATTTTAGAAAAGGAAGACAGAGAAAAAGGAATGGTATTTAGAGAACAAGAGAAAGAAAGTAGATTTTCAAAATCCTTTGAGAGATGTGTTTAAGTTACTTGTTTGATTTATTTCAACAACTCTCTGCTTTCACCCAAATAAATTGAGGGATACATCAAAATGTCTAGAAATTGGCAATTCTCAGTTTTAAGAATAACATTTTAGAAATGTAAAACTATAAACATAAAATGGAAACTCAGGAGTAAACACTTCTTTCTTTTTATCCCCTAAAGATTTTGGCCTTGTTTTCTAACTTTACTCTCAAAGATGCTGTATATCCAAAAGCTAAATTGAGGCTGGGAAAATACAGGGTAGCAGCAGAATAAAGGCATTAAAGGCATGGGATTTGGGGTTGGCCAGCTCTGGGATGCAATACCCATCTTTGCCATTTTATGTCCTCTGCAACACAGGTGTGGTGGTAGTTCACACCTCACATGGTTGTTCAGAGAATTAAATTCATATGGAATTCTAGGAGGGGAGCATGTGTCAGGTCCTGAAAACATTTCTCAAGTTCTTTTTTCCGTCCTCACTTTATTTTGTCCTGTCCTCTTCCCTTTCTTCCTCTTTCTCTCCTCGCCCAGGACACAAACGGTGGGATCAGGTTTCCCTGCACAACACTATGGATTAGTGATTTTCAAAGTGTTTTGTTTCTCAGCCATACACATTTTGTTAGTGTGATTAGGATGAAATTTCATTTACGATTTCTTTCTCCTGTCATTGCTTCTTCACCTCCAATAGTTCTGGATAATTTTTTTATTAGTTTTTCACTTTCAGGTTTATTCACTAAATTCCAGTCTACGCAGGGTCCTTGGGGAGGTGGAAATGTTTGGGTCGCTTCCGCCACCCATTGAATTTCTGCTCGTGCTTCATCCCTGGAGTTTACGTAGTGGAGAACCTTAGAGCCCGTGACCACCCCTACACCCCGTCAGTGAGAAAGTGCCCCAGAGCCTTACCCTTGCCCCCCCTTTTCTCCCTCTGTTGCTTTCCCAGCAGTTCCTTGCCCCTTCAGCATGATTTGTTCCTCTCTCAAACCTTTGATGAGCAGCTTTGCCTTATTCTCAGTCAGGTCCACTTGCTTGCTGAGTGGGTTCAGGAGGTGTCAGGGGAGGGTGAGGGGCTTCTGCTCCACAGGTAGGAGAGAATCAAAGGCCTGCTGAGTGAGTGATCTAAAAGCCAACCAGACTGTTCACGCTGTGAAAGCTTCTGCTGAGCTTTCTGAACCTGTTTCTACGAATAGAAGTTTCTCTATTTTTTGTCCTGGGAAAATACAAAAGTACCTGACTTTCTTACATGCGCTTCCCCGGTGGCTCAGATAGTAAAGAATCTGCTTACAAGGCAGCAAGACCCTGGTTTGATCTCTGGGTCTGGAAGATCCCCTGCAGGAGGGAATGGCAACCCACCCAAGTATTCTTGCCTGGAGCATCCCATGAACAGTCCATGGGGTCACAAAGAGTTGGGCATGACTGAGTGACTAACACTTCCTTTTCTTTCGGGCTCCAGGAAAGGGAAGCAAATTGATCTTGTCAGGATTCTAATGCACAGAAGCTTGTTCAGTCTACACACACTGTCTTGGAGCTTGTCATATGTTCCTTCTTCAATGGCTACAGAACATCAGCATAGGGATTTTTTTTACAAGAAAGATGGAAGCTTGTGTGTTTCTCTGGCTGTACTGTACTTGCCCATAAAGTACAAGGTTCAGTGCTGTGGGAGTTTCTTCCATTCGCAGATTAATCTGGCATTACTGGGCTTGCAGTTCTTCAAGATGACTTCCAGATAGGGTTCATTAATGACTGCCTCTTCAGATAAGAGCTTTTTCCTCACCAGTTACCCATGGTCTCCACTGTTCTCTGTGGTATTACACCAGGCCTATATTATTTGCCTACAGTTCCATTAAGGCTTGTATACACATTTGAGTTTCCAAGACATAAGATATACTGTAAGATATGATACATGATAAGATATAAGATATAGCATAAGATATAAGACGTATCAATTCTTTAACTAAATTTTGCATCTCATTAGCCCTTTAACTTTCAGAACTGGAACCAATTATTCCCCACCCATCTTTGGACATCTTTGGACATTACTGATCCAATATTCAGTTCAGTTCAGTCGCTCAGTCGTGTCTGACTCTTTGCGACCCCATGAACTGCAGCACACCAGGCCTCCCTGTCCATCACCATCTCCTGGAGTCTACCCAAACCCATGTCCATCGAGTTGGTGATGCCATCCAACCATCTCATCCTCTGTCGTCCCCTTCTCCTCCCGCCCCCAATCCTACCCAGCATTAGGGTCTTTTCCAATGAGTCAACCCTTATATTACTAATATTGATCTGACATTAGATCCAATATCAGTATATTACTGATCCAGTATCAAATTCATCCTACTGTATTTCATAGTACTTCCTGACGTGGAGCGACCAAGGACCCACTAGGTCCCAGATGAGAGTGTAGTGATGAGCCTAATTTCTTAAATGAAGCTGTAGAGGAAAATCCACATCTCTTTTTTTCCACCATGTTGTAGCCCGTTTGATTCTTTCACTGGTCAAAGACTCTGCCACTCTAGAGGCATGCCTGGGGCAGCGCCAGGGGCTGGCCTTCTAAGCCTCACTGTGCCATCTGCTCTGAAGTCTGCCAGTCCCCCAGGTCACCACCGCTGAATGTGTGCAGGTCTCCGTGTCCATGAAACCTGCTGCTTTTCTCCTGCCCAGAATCAGAAAAGGCATCCCTCCCTCTCTCCTTACCCTGAAAGACACTCATGTTCCTGAGTACTTGTGGGGTGCTAAGCATCATCTCTGAGTCTCTTCCAGCAGTGTTTCCATTCTATCCAATACAAATCTCTGAAATGGAAAGATAAATATGTAGATAAATAGTAATAACCTAGCTGGCAACCTGAAAGAAAAAGATCAGGGCAGGCACAAATGAAGACAGTGGTTAGAAGACCTGACAAAGAAACCTAATCATCTGGGGCTTGTCTGGAAGTTGTCACCGCGTGACCACTCCTTGTTCTAGTTCAGGCAGAGGGCTGATGCTGTAGAGGGTAATATAGGAGAAGGCTGCACATTTGGCTAATGTTTTTATACACAGACTTGAAGAGATATAAATGTGTTTGGAGCTATCCACTTCAGGAAATCAAGACTAGTGGATTGATTGTGTCTCATGATATCCCTGAAAATTTTTCTCACTAAACCGGTATTATTCTGGGAGGTGGATCTCATGGTTTAGAGAAATACTCTGCATGGGAAATGTCATAATATTTCATAATTTCATAAAAGACTTCTTATGGATTTTCATTTCAACTATAAAATAGCTCTGTGAAGGAGGTACAATTAAATCTTTGCTTCAGATAAGAACACTGAAAGTAGGATAGGTTAAATAGCTGTACAATCATCCATGTAATATGATTGTGACTAGTCATAGCACAACTCAAGTCTGCCCTAAGCCAATCCCAAGTGTCCAAATTTTTTACTGCTTTTCACAAAAGCTATACGTCTACAATAGAATTCGTATTCATAGTTCAAAAAATTTCTGAACTCAATGAGACCACTTATACACACATCTTTTTAAGTTTTATTTATAGTTCTTAGTTCAAGAATTACACACTAGTCAACATTATTATATATTTACATGCTGAAACTGGCTGTAATAAGTTTAAATTCAAGAAAATAATTCTTATGTGCTACTCATTTATAATCCTCATTTGTTACTATCTCATGTATCCCAGAGATTGTAGTAGTCCTGTTTTTAGAAAGACATGAAAATAGATACAATGATACCCACTTGTGTTTTGCATTTTCTAGCCATTGGAAAATGTGCATTATGTGCATATTAAGAAAGGCTACAAGGTAATTAGTAAGGCTGAAAATCACTACATTGTGAAGAAACTAGAATATCACTTGTTAGAAAAGGACAATTCAGAACTGTGCAGGGACAATATTTAAAATGGAACTATTTAAACACCCATGCAAATAAAAACTTTAAAATGTCATGAACTTAAATTATTTTCGACACTGTTTGAACTAATATGCTTAAAATGACCACTGAACACAAATTATTGAAATAAAAAGAGAAAGATACAAGCTGATGGAACTGTCAACTTGCTTCAGATGGTGCCAGGACACAGATATGGGCATCAGAATAATGACATGTGACAAGAGAGAGAGATTTGGCTTTCAAGTTAAAAAATCACAAGTTTTTGTTTTTGTTCATTTTGGATCACATTTAACTTGATCACAGAACAAATTCTCAAAGCAAATTAAAATCTGATGTTAGCATTTTGCACTCATCTATATATGTACAGAAATGTTTTACTTCAACTTTCAAATAACTAATAGATGTTTAATATTATTTTTTTTCCTTAAATTATTTCCTTAGGGCAGTATCTTAATTAGCATTCTGTTGGCTCCTTACTACTTTTTTACAATATCCCTGGTGTATTTGGAAAATATTTTTTAAACCTTTGGTGTGAAGCAGTGTCTTTTTTTCTCCCATTTTCCCTCATTTTTCTTTCTTTTTTAAAAATAATTATGAAGTCTTTGGTTAAAAGGAAAAATGCTATCTAAGGACAAATGCTATTATTAAAAAAAAGTCTTCTCTATGTGCTATTGTGTAACATATTTCTGGAGCAGGTATATAATAAGCATTTGTTTTTCCTGTAGTGCCATCAATATAAACTTTTACTCTTTGAAAATTGAGATTTAAGTTATGAACTTTGGTTTCTTAAACTCATACATATAAAAAGATCTATCAAGTAATCAATGATCATTTCTGCTTTTCCCAGTTGCCATTTCTAAGGCTATCCCTTGGTTGTTATAAACACTACAGTGTTTCCCATAGACGGGGTATGAGTGGGAGTGACAAGTGGGAGTGGCAAGAAAAAGTGTGTGTGTGTGTGTGTGAGAGAGAGAGAGAGAGTGAGAGATAGCAAATTAAAACCCTTCTGTCTGGGATCCCAAAGCATTTATGCAAAAGGGTGTTTGAATTTCTCTGCTGGGGCTGCAGTAACTATTTTTACTTAGTAAAAAATAAATAAAAACTAAAAAAAAAAAAAACCGAACTAAACAATGACTTGTATCTACTGACTGTTCATTTACAGCATGTTTAATTATTTACATAATAACACATTAACTTAAGCCATAAACAGAATTAGCACATTGCCTTACCATAAAATACAAATTAGAAGTTAAAAATATTTAAGAAATCTGTTTTAATATTTACACACGCTCAGTGAAAGTTATGGTTGCTCACATTACATGGACTCTGTACACTTAGCAAAATGGCATGATTGCTACAGTTGAGAGTATCTGCCCTAACCAACATGGTGGGGTTTAGTTATTTTTTTTCCTCCTCTTGGGAGGAATATATATATATATAATTTAATCATTTTCTGTTTTCTTAAGACATTTTTGTTTTTAAATCACCATTGAACAATGCTAGTTGTTTCCTTGAAAAAGAGAATAAGTAGACAAGCAATGTGAGAACTAGTTAATTTCCATGTTCTGAGGTACAGTACTATTACAGTGTCGAACTGTGCAGTGGTTCATAAGAACTGTAGGCATTGATTCGCTGATAGAGAAATGCTCAGTACCCTGTATTACTTGTTTCAGTATGTTGATTTGTCGGCTGCCAAATTAAAAATATTCATACATTGGTTTAATGAAGGAAATAAAACATATTAGCTTATTCCTTTTGTTTTCCAACATATGAATGCATATATATGTATGTATGTTTATATGGACCTATATATACACATATATACATGTAAATATGTGGTAAGACCTGTTTGTTGGCTGTTTTTGTATGAATTTAATCATAAAATTGGAACACAGTTACCTATAGAAAATGGAAATTGTCTTAGTAGACAATTTAATGCAGGTCTTGCTTAAAATAAACGTGATTCATTTCTCCATTATGCATCCCACTGAACTTTCTCTATGCATTGTGCTTTTGTAAGCTGACAGATTTTTTTGTGTTCCTAATGCTAGAATGTAAAGTCTTTTGGTTCCTAAACCATTTATTATTACTATTTTTCACTTAGCACTGCTTTTGAAGAAATGAGGAAAGGTCTAGATGGCACTGCTTAAGTCTTTTCCCCTGTTATTGAATTGCAGTAGAAAGAATTGTAACATTCCTTATGCAAACACATGATTATGTTGCATGAGTTTTCAATTCTGAAAATGCATTTCATACCTACTAGCAGTCATGTACAATATATATATATACAGATTGAGATCAAAGATTTCATTGAGAGTGTGCCTTTTAGAGTCAGAATTTGCCTATGAATTTCACAGAGATGAAAAACACCTTAATTGCTGGCTATCTGGCTATTTCATAATCAAAAGAAGAACTATACATATATGTATAAACTGATAGTAATGCTGTATCAGAATTGCCAAAACATACTTTTGTGGTCCTGGATGCCAAGCTGACTGGTCTGTTTTGAAGACTTAAAGATCTAGCTCCCCTCCCTTCCCCTCCCCCAATCTGGTAACTAAAATTCAGTTCAACTACAATAAAACAATAGTTTAAGAATAAATTCTATATCTACTATTATCTCTGGGTGGGATGAGGCAGGTTGTTCTACCTACATGTTTATTAAATGCCAATCGATGGATTTTACTCTGGGGTTTCTGTTCCAGTGTCCCATTGTTTTCCTTTCCCCAAGATTTTGCTTAACAGTGTGGTCAGAAATGAATCCCTGGTCATATGCTTTTGAAGCTCATGCTGCTAAGTTGCTTCTTCTGTCCACTTTGATCTAGATATCTCTGTTGACTTTCCTAGACATCAAAATTTTGTTGGAACCATATAACAATATCAAGGATTTTTATGGCTTTTATGGTAATTGCAGATAAGAACCACTTCTAGGCTGGAGCTCTGAGTTGTCTCTAGAAAAACCTTTCCAGAATGGCATTTTGGAGTTGTGAACCTGAGTTATCAATATGTTCCTTCTTGATATATGCTACTCAAACTTTAACCCCTAATGACAAGGGGCAGGCACTTTTATTGGTGTGATGTCCCAAAATGACTGCCCAGGGGAAAGCGTGTCCCTGGAGAAACACGAGGAATCTCTGCTCTGAGCCCATGGGCAACGCAACGGTTGGATTCTGCCCAAAGATCATACTCAGAGGTGTTCAAGTGTATAAACAAAAAAATAAGGGCCAGAGCTCCCTATGCTGGTGAAAAAAAAATACCATCCTATCTGGGGAACAAATTCAGAAAGATGCTAAGCGTTTTCTTTTTTCCTCTGATATTGAAGAATAGAAGGGCAGCAGGACTCCATCGTATTTTAAGTTGCTGAATCATCAGGGAAAGAAAACAGACATTTATCCACAGGCGGATACTGGCCTTAGCTACTATGCACAATTAGGGGTGTTACTCTAAAAAGAAGTGTTTGTTTTTTTAAATAGAAATAGCAAAGTCATCCTCCAAGAAAAGTTTCAATCAAATCTAACTCTAAGGAAAAATGAGGAATTCACTATTTCTTCCAAGAAAGGCAAAATATGATAAAAATAAAATATATGAGCTTATTCTTTTCTCTTTGTCCAACATATGAATGCATGTATCCAATTAGTATAGAAAGAAGCACAATGACATAATTTAAAAATTGGATAAAAATAATATATCATGACTGCCTATTATCAGCTATATATTTTTCTGCAGTATCAACTGAGGCTCATAACATTCACCACTAATGTGGCTTTGTTGTTCTTCTATTTTCCATGACTTCCTATTTGATTAGGCAGACTGCAACACACACAATGAACGCAGCCTAAAAAAATCAAACTCCCCAAATCAACAACTAAACCTGCTTGTGCACATTATCTCTTGAGAATTGTTTGCCATGAAAGACAAAGGTGAACTTCATTGTACATAAAGAAATACAGTTCTCTTAAAATCTCTCCAAAGACTTACTCTTTCTTGTCTCTTAAGAATATAATCAGAATTTCAGAAACAAGAAAAGTTGGAAAAGACGGTTAAGCCCGCTAAAGAAATGAACAAATCCTTCTTTTGAAATATCCTATTAAATTCAGAAATAAACGGCAGGAAAATGTTGTAGAGTCAGAGAAAAGCATCTTGTTTGCTAGCTCTGTCTGTGCTTTATATTCATGTATTGGAATCACTTCCAGGGTAACCTAAGATGCTTCTAATTCTGCTAACATTTCTGTTTAGGGGTTGTCTTTTGATCAGGTACACTATAAAAACTTCTTCAGGTATGCTGTCAAAAGCTTGTGAGTTTGGAGGAAAAGAAATCTCTCTCACTCTACCTTCTGCCACTGAACACAGTATGTATGGACCACATGCTTGTAATGGGCTAAGGGTCATGCTGCTTGCTTGCTTTAATTTTGTTACAGCAGTTGTCTCTGAATTTCCCACTCTGTTCTGGATTATTAACTCTTTATTTTTAACTGTCTCAGAAATAGCGTTTTAGAAAAATTTCTTTTGGCCACCAGGCATAATGTTTAGAAGTCTCCCCGTCTCTAAATGTCAAAATAGAAGATGTCAGAGTTGATTCCCAAGCTCAAGCAAACATGGCCTGGCCAAATTGGTTTCCTGAGTCTCTGTCTTGGCTCTCCCTATCTTGTTTGAATTACACGAGAACCTTCTAGAATCTGGTGGGAATTAACTTCCTGTGGCACCATCATCACCTTAATAAGACAGGCAGAGACCATCTTCAGTAAGCATGTTTGCATGGCATTGCAGATCACATGATAACCTTAGGAACGAAGATGGGGAGTATCTGGATATGACCGCATCTCAGCGAGATGACTGATGATGCTATTCAGCCTTCTGGAATATCATCTAAATTATTCCCCTCCGTATAGGCTGTGCACTAAGCAGATAAGGTGAAACAAAGACTCAGTCTTGCCAGCACGTGTACAAATCACTTGCATTTTAACTGGAAAACCCCAAGAACCTTTAGCATTTTCATGACTTAGCAGAAGCAACCCAAATGGTATGAATTGGACCACAGGATAGGCCAGCAACTAAGGTATTTTAGCATCACTTTTGTCCTGGATTGATGTGTTTTCCAAGTTCTATGTCAGGCTGTACAACTGGTTTGAGGAGGAATCTAGTCCTTGCTTCCCATGGGAGGCTATGTTTTAGTTCACATAATAAAGCCAGTAGACGATGTTGAAGAAGGAGAAAACCACTGGGAAGAATATACGGGACCACCGATCTATGGCATTCACATCAGTCAAGTCGGGAATGGTGATTTTCAGTTGGGAGGCGCGTCTCCGTAGGCGGCTTTTCTTCTGTGCCACATGCCGTTCCAGGGCATTTCGGCCAAAACTATGCCTGGGCAACCCGGCTTTCCGATACTGGATGCTGGAGGCATCATAGGCCAGCATTGTGCTCCTGGGGTCTCCAAGTCCCATCACAGCCTCGGAGGTGGCCATTTCATTTTTTATCTCAAGAGTGCTCAGTAAGATGTTCTCATGGGGGTCCATCTGCAAGGGGGAAGAAACAAACGAGACTTTCAAAATAGTAAGCCTTTATTGGTGATTTTTCCACAAGGCGCTATGATATGTAGTTTGGATATTCATGATTAAGAGAACTGGCTTTATGTCCAAATGCTCTAAATTTGAACTGTGGTTCTGCCACTATGAACTCTGAGTTTCAGTTTCTTCATCCACTAAATGGGATAATAATCCACTCCAAGAGGATGGTGTAATGGTGTAATAGACTGTTGCTAGTACCATTTTCATGATTTCCACACAGAGCATGCAGAGAAATGGAAAGCATGACTTGCCCCTTTAAATAACTTACAGTCTTGATTAAAAATACCTAAAAAATTAAATTGAACTAATGATGAAATATTATTAGGGGATGAATTGCTAAATTGTGCTCACAACAGAAGCCTAATTACAGAGGAATTCATGATAAAACCAGAACTAAAAGAAGGAGATAACATATATTATGCACTTGGTATACACACCAGAAATATTTTTATGTAACTTCATTTAACTGATGTTTCTTGACACCCACAGTTACAAGGTGTCACCTTAAATTTGCAGTGTTAATATAAATAGGGTAAAGGAACAATTTTGAACAACAAAAATGCAGGAAACACATGACTTGCCAAAATACAAGAGAATTCAAAACAACAAGGAACTTGAAAATAACAGTTGAACAGACTATGGGTGGTGTGGGTGGTCAAGGGGTGAGTGGGGTGACTTGCCAGGGAAGAGACGCAGATAGGAATTAAGAGTTAGACACAAATTGTCTGTACTGAGCTGAATTCTGGGCCCAGGGAGTAGAATTAGGGTGGCTGTGCTGACAGGGTGACCCTTTTTTCTCTTGGATTATTTCTTCTTAGTAAATCTAAAAGTAAAGGATGAATACTGAGATCATGATTCTCCAAAATTAAATGATTATGTAATGCTTTTTGTTCTGTTGAGATGGGAAAATTTGTGTGTCTTATTTTTAAGAGGCCTCCATTGCTACGTAGATAATAAAACCTATCCACAACAAGTTATTATTAATAATACAGTATATGTATTTTGGTAAAGACTTGAAATATATCTACTGCCAATATTTTTTATAAGCAATTTTTGTATATTTTATTTTGTTTGTTTCCAGTTTTATTGAGAAATAATTGATACATATCACTGTATAATTTTAAGGTGTACAGCATGATAGTTCAATTTATATATATTATGAAATGACTTCCACAATAGGTTAAGCTAACATTCATCTTTTCTTATAAATATGATACAAAAAAAAAGAATAAAAGGAAAGAAAATTGTGGTGAGAACTCAAGAAATAAATGCTGATTGAATGAAATTCACTTTATGACACTTAAAATTCAATGTCTTCTTGCATCACCAATAAGATGATTTAGTCTACAGCACCACTGTGAAGACGGGAACTGCATGGGACTATACCTCTTGAGTCTCTTTCCTGCTCTAAGGCTTTCACCTCTATTTACACAGGTCTCTTGCTAGAGCAGCAGGCTCAGGCACCTGAGATACGGAAACATTTCCCATGGTTCCCTGGACCACTTATATGACAGATGCCCCATTTTTATGCATGAGAAGGGTATTCAGTGAGCAGTACCTAGTCGCTTGCTGTTGTTTAGTCCCTAAGTCCTGTCTGACTCTTTTATGATGACCCCATGGACAGCAGCCCACCAGGTTCCCCTATCTAGTAGCTAAGGCTAAGTAATTTACATATTGACTTTTCCATTTCCAATAGTCCAGTGGGATCAGCAGGTATCTCAAGCTCAGAAAATAAGGCACAGAGAGGTTAAGAAATTAACACAAATTCACCCGGTGAATAGGTGACAGAGCAAGAACTGGAATCAGGTCTCTCTCACTATGCCATGCTAAGGAACAGAAACAGCCCCATACCCCTATAGCACTCTGCACTCACAAAAGAAGACCTTCTCAGTGCAGGGGAGAGGCCGTTACCTGGAGGCTTGCAAAACGTCCTTAATGAGGATGTAGATAAGTGTCTTGATTTAAATACATCACTAAAGATTAGAACTAATGTAAAGTCCTGTTAACTGTAACACTGTCAACTAAATTAACATCTGTGATTTGAACCTTCAACAGCCCCACTAACAATAATTCTATTTAAGGAACCACCACTTCCCCTCTTCTCAGTTACTGTGCTTCTGATGTGGCTGGAGTCAAGCAGAGCAATCCTGACACAGTGATTGTTTCAGTGATGGACACACGCCCATTTCAGAAACAACAGCATGTCATGAGCCTTCAGGTGGGCATACTAAAGACTCTCAAACATTTCCACTGGGTTTGTACCCAGAAGTATGTGGCCCTGAGTCTAATGAATTTGTTGAGATGCTCCATCTGCAAGAAGTGATCCTAACTTGAAAATTTCAGCCAACACTGGGAGACACAGAGAATCCATGACCTGCTGAGAGTGTCTGTATCTGGTATGCCTGATTTGCTGATGCTAAACAAGATAATACACCTCTCTGCCCCTCTCTCTTTTTTATATGACAGAATGAGTTAGGTTTTCTATTACTTAAGACCCAAATAATTGTAACTGAGATATGATTCATCTTTATGCATCTCAACAACCCTATAATATAGGCAGGGCAGGAAAGATATTATTGATGTTACACCTGTAATAAGGATGTTTCAAAACTCAAATTGAAATTAAAGAAATCTGTTACAGTAATACAATCTTCACTATGCAGAAGAGTGTTGGGTTTCAATCCTTCCAGCTAGGACCAAGGGAGAAGGCAATGGCACCCCACTCCAGTACTTTTGCCTGGAAAATCCCATGTACGGAAGAGCCTGGTAGGCTGCAGTCCACGGGGTCGCTAAGAGTCGGACATGACTGAGCAAATCCACTTTCACTTTCATGCATTGGAGAAGGAAATGGAAACCCACCCCAGTGTTCTTGCCTGGAGAATCCCAGGGACGGGGGAGCCTGGTGGGCTGCCGTCTATGGGGTCGCACAGAGTCGGACAAGACTGAAGTGACTTAGCAGCAGCAGCAGCTAGGACCAAAAGCATCTAGGGGCTGCTGGGTTTGGTGGCTGGCTGGTCAACTGGCTACATTTTTTTCCCCCCTTTTGTCTGTTTTCCTTAAAAGGATGTGAACTGTGTTAGCAGCAAAGGTCAAAGGTGAAGGCTTTTTATAGGTGTTTCAACAGGCTTTTATATGTAACTTAAATGGTAAAGGCGGAAAGGCTTTTTAATTGATTATGTTGAGCTTATATTAGTAATCTATAGAGTTTATTCACTCTGGGTGGTGCTAGCAGTAAAGAACCCGCCTGCCAATGCAAGAGACAGAGATGCAGGTTTGATCCCTGGGTCGGGAAGATCCCCTGGAGAAGGGCATGGCAACCCACTCCAGTATTCTTGCCTGGAGAATCCCATGGACAGAAGAGCCTGGTGGGCTACAATCCATAGGGATGCAAAGAATTGGACATGACTGAAGTGACTTGATATGCACATTGTTTAAATAAAAGAAAAATAACTTTTGAATTATGCATGTGAAATTGAACAACTATTATCTTTCCTTTTTTCTTTTTGAAATACTTGTTTTTGGAAGGTGACTGCTGATTGAGGTTTTTTTGCTTTTCTCTTTTTTTGTTTGTTTTTTTGAGGGACCTCCTTACTGCATCATTGCAGAATATGCTGTATTTCCATTTTACAGGGCAGGAAACTGAAGTTCAGAAAAATGAAGTGAGCTAATTAAAATCTTACTACTCGTAAGTAATAAAACAGTGTAATAATTCTTGTCTGTTGATGATTATCTCAATGCATGGGAAATAGATGGGGAAACAGTGGAAACAGTGTCAGACTTTATTTTGGGGGGCTCCAAAATCACTGCAGATGGTGATTGCAGCCATGAAATTAAAAGACGCTTACTTCTTGGAAGGAAGGTTATGACCAACCTAGATACCATATTAAAAAGCAGAGGCATTACTTTGCAAACAAAGGTCCATCTAGTCAAGGCTATGGTTTTTCCAGTGGTCATGTATGGATGTGAGAGTTGAACAGTGAAGAAAGCTGAGCGCTGAAGAACTGATGCTTTTGAACTGTGGTGTTGGAGAAGACTCTTGAGAGTCCCTTGGACTGCAAGGAGATCCAACCAGTCCTTCCTAAAGGAGATCAGTCCTGGGTGTTCATTGGAAGGACTGATGTTGAAGCTGAAACTCCAATACTCTGGCCACCTGATGCAAAGAGTTGACTCATTGGAAAAGACCCTAGCGCTGGGAAGGATTGAGGGCAGGAGGAGAAGGGGACGACAGAGGATGAGATGGTTGGATGGCATCACCGACTCGATGGACATGGGTTTGGGTAGACTCCGGGAGTTGGTAATGGACAGGGAGGCCTGGTGTGCTGCGATTCATGGGGTCGCAAGGAGTCGGACACAACTGAGTGACTGAACTGAACTGAACGAGCATCTCCCAAATCAATCAGGGAAGTCTGACTAGGTAGTGGTTTGGTGCGTTGGTATAGTCTATTTTAGTGGCTCCAAAACTTTAATGTACCTCAGAATTCCCTGGGAAGTCTTGTTAAAATGCACATCTCTTGGCACCCCCTCCCAAAATTCCTCAGTTAGTAAGCATGGGATGAGGCTCAATAATCTGCATTTCTAACAAGTTCCCAGGTGATGAGGTGATGCTGGTCTGGGGTTCACATTTGGAAAACTACCGGTCTGCTGGACTGCAGCAGAAGGACATGACTAAAGAAAGCAGCAGCAGGCACCTTGGGAAACAATGAAAAAGCTGAAGTTCTAACCACAGTCCTTACCACTGAGAGAACACGTGAAACTTCTGTTCATTATTCACTAGAGACAGGTGTTGTGTGACACAACTTTACACAACTTTCAAGACCATCCCCAAGAAAAAGAAATGAAAAAAAGCAAAATGACTGTCTGAGGAAGCCTTACAAATAGCTGTGAAAAGAAGAGAAGCAAAAAGCAAAGGAGAAAAGGAAAGATATACCCATTTGAATGCAGAATTCCAAAGAATAGTAAAGAGAGATAAGAAAGCCTTCCTCAGCAATCAATGCAAAGAAATAGAGGGAAACAACAGAATGGGAGAGACTAGAGATCCCTTCAAGAAAAATAGAGATATCAAGGGAACATTTCATGCAAAGATAGGCTCAATAAAGGATAGAAATGGTATGGGCCTAACAGAAGAAGAAGATATTAAGAAGAGGTGGCAAGGGTACACAGAAAAACTGCACAAAAAAGATCTTCATGACCCAGATAATCACAATGGTGTGATCACTCACCTAGAGCCAGTCATCCTGGAATGTGGAATCAAGTGGGCCTTAGAAAGCATCACTATGAACAAAGCTAGTGGAGGTGATGGAATTCCAGTTGAGCTATTTCAAATCCTCAAAGATGATGCTGTGCAAGTGCTGCACTCAATATGCCAGCAAATTTTGAAAACTCAGCAGTGGCCACAGGACTGGAAAAGGTCAGTTTTCATCCCAATCCCAAAGAAAGGCAATGCCAAAGAATTCTGAAACTACAGCACAATTGCACTCATCTCATATACTAGTAAAGTAATGCTCAAAATTCTCCAAGCCAGGCTTCAGCAATACATGAACTGTGAACTTCCAGATGTTCAAGCTGGTTTTAGAAAAGAAAGAGGAGCCAGAGATCAAATTGCCAACATCCGCTGGATAATTGAAAAAGCAAGAGAGTTCCAGAAAAATATCTATTTCTGCTTTATTGACTATGCCAAAGTCTTTGACTGTGTGGATCACAATAAACTGTGGAAAATTCTGTAAGAGATGGGAATTCCAGACCACCTGACCTACCTCTTGAGAAACCTGTGTGCAGGTCAGGAAGCAATAATTAGAACTGGACATGGAACAACAGACTGGTTCCAAATAGGAAAAGGAGTACGTCAAAGCTGTATATTGTCACCCTGCTTATTTAACTTACTTGCAGAGTACATCACGAGAAACACTGGGCTGGAAGAAGCACAAGCTAGAATCAAGATTGCCAGGAGAAATATCAGTAACCTCAGATATGCAGATGACACCACCTTTATGGCAGAAAGTGAAGAAGAACTAAAGAGTCTCTTGATGAAAGTGAAAGAGGAGAGTGAAAAAGTTGGCTTAAAGCTCAACATTCAGAAAACTAAGAGCATGGCATCTGGTCCTGTCACTTCATGGCAAATAGATGGGGAAACCGTGGAAACAGTGTCAGACTTTATTTTTGGGGGCTCCAAAATCACTGAAGATGGTGATTGCAGCCATGAAATTAAAAGATGCTTACTCCTTGGAAGGAAAGTTATGACCAACCTATACAGCATATTAAAAAGCAGAGACATTATTTTGCCGACAAAGTTCCATCTAGTCAAGGCTATGGTTTTTCCACTGATCATGTATGGATGTGAGAGTTGGACTGTGAAGAAAGCTGAGCGCCGAAGAATTGATGCTTTTGAACTGTGGTGTTGGAGAAGACTCTTGAGAGTCCCTTGGACTGCAAGGAGATCCAACCAGTCCATCCTGGGGGAAATCAGTCCTGGGTGTTCATTGGAAGGACTGATGTTGAAGCTGAAACTCCAATACTTTGGCCACCTCATGTGAAGAGCTGACTGATTTGAAAAGACCCTGATGCTGGGAAAGATTGAGGGCCGGAGGAGAAGGAGACGACAGAGGATGAGATGGTTGGATGGCATTACTGACTAATGGATATGATTTTGGGTAGACTCCAGGAGTTGGTGATGGACAGGGAGGCCTGGTGTGCTGGGGTTCATGGGGTCACAAAGAGTCAGACACAACTGAGTGACTGAACTGAACTGAACTGAATACGTAAACTTTAAAAAAAATTTTAATCTTTTAAATGATTTTGAAAGGTTACTTTCCATTTAAAGTTATCCGAATACATTCACTATATTCCCTGTGTTGTACAATATATTCTCGGGCCTGTCTTATATCTAGTACTTTGTACCTTCCACTCCCCTACCCCTATATTGTCCCTCCTCCCCCCTTCCCACTGGTAACCACTTGTTTGTTCTTTGTACCTGTGAGTCTGCTTCTTTTTTTGTTATATTCACCAGTTAGTTCTATTTTTAAGATTTCACATATAAGTGACATACAGTTTTTGTGTTTCTCTTCTGACATATCACTTGGCATAATGTCCTCCAAGTCCATCCACGTTGCTGCAAATGGCAAAATTTCATTCTTTTTTTAAGGCTGAGTAGTATTCAATTGTAAATATATACCACATCTTCTTTATCCATCCATCTGTTGATGGACACTAAGGTTGTTTCCATATATTGGCTCTTGAAAATAATGCTGTTATGAATACTGTGGTGGCATGTATCTTTTCGAACTTGTTTTTTTTTTTTTTTTTTTTGCCTATATATCCAAGAGTAGACGGGCTGGGTTGTAATGATCTTGACAATAATGTAACAAGGGAGTTATTATTAATAGTCTCATTTTAAAAATAAGGAGATTGAGAATTAGGGCTAGTTAGTGATTTGTCTAGAGGTGCAGTTAAAGTAGTACATTTGGCATTTAATTTGTTCGTTCCAAGGTTCCTGTTCCTACTGACAAGGCTATACAGTTGCTTATCTTGACACTTTTCTTCAATTATAAGTTCAGTCTTGGAACTCCTCTGTAGCAGGTTGTACTTAAGTGATGAGATTTCATAAAATGGAAGGAACAGCAACTGTCACATGAATTTAGCTAATCTTTTTAAAAAACAGATCTTCTCTCCACCTTCTCCAGCCTTGCCCAAATGATTGTCCTAATTGCCTTTCCCTTGAGCAGTGGAGACATGGGAGAAACCACTAAATCATCCCTTTTTTTTGGTTAGAACATAAACAAAAGATAGTTCCTCTTTAACTTATCAGAAAGGCCATGGAGCAATCTCTATTGCCCTGGAAAACATAACAAAATACTGGTCATCTGTTTTGTCTTGTAATTTTTACCTATTTAAACAGCCAAGAGAATACTGCTGATGGTAATTAAAACAACAGAGAAAAGGAAACCAAAAATATATGAAGGGAAACATGAGAGAGAGAGAGACCAATGACTAAATTGACATTCTCTATAGATAAAGTGCATTTGCAAGAAGCTTGCTGCAGGTCTTGCTTTCATCCAAGGGTCTATACTACTTGCTTTATAGAGTCAATTTTTAACTCACAAGTGTCCATTCCTGACAAGGGTTTTGGGAGTGGCCCTATTAAGTAGTCCAACATCAATTAAAAAAAATCTCTTCTGTTCCCCATTCAGCAATCTGCTCTTGAAATTATGCTTTACTTGGGATTATTGTACTTATCCATCAAGAATGAAATGCTGAGATTTTAGGAAACAGACTGATTTATTTGCACCAGCATTCTGGACTCTCCTACGAATGACCCCCTGTAAACAAGGGCAGTTTTCACATTGATCGTTCAGCTGTTCTACTGGTAAGAGAGATGCACTTCTGTTATCAGACTGATCCATGCAAGGACGGTTCTAACAATGGCAAATTCATGTTAAACAGTTGGATTAGGAGGTTTTCTTTTCCTTCTTCCCATTCCCCATTCCAACATTTTTTCCAAAAAGAAAAGAAACACATTTGGTTAACAGTTCCATTTTGCTTAAAAGATATTGCATTAAACAATGAAGAGTGGACCTTATTTTTATAAAATAAGCTAATTTCAGGGCTGGTTTCAGGTTTGCTGCTTCCTTTCCTGGACCTTCGTCAGTGATGGCTGTATGTTCTGGAGAGATGACCTTGTCCTACTGTCTTATATAGACATGTAAACTGCAAACCTCAGTGAACCAGTGGCATCACATGTTTACCTTGGGAAGTACAATGGGGCTATTTTAGATTTCAGTTCACCACTCATATCATTCAAAGAAGAGTGAGAAATTGGAAAAAAAAATTCAAGAAATCCTAACTCTGCTTTTATCAATTACTTTGACTAGTGTGTGGGTAGGAAACCTTGTTTTATCTTCCATGAAATGACATTGTGACCTGGGTAATTTTAAATGCTAAGGCAATGAACTGTTAAGCCACCTGGGAATGTCCAAAGCACTCTTTCCAAAGGAAAAATACTCTGAAACTATCTAGCCTGCACTCAGCCTTCTAAGAGGTGAAAGCAAATTTACCCAACTAGAATGTGAAATGGAGATTCCAAGAGGGCAAGCGAAGGCCAACATCTTTGACTTTTCGAATTCCTCTATTGAAGCAAAAAGAGAAACAGTAACCAGATATGTAGCTTAGAACTGGAATATAAATAATACGAGAACACTGCTGAAATACCAGGTAGTTTCAGAAGGATGATCTTTTTTTAAAAAAACGTTTTTGAACTTTTTATTTTGTACTGGGGTATGTATAGATGAATAACAATGTTTTGATAGTTTCAAGTGAACAGTGAAGGGACTCAGTCATACATATTCATGTATCTAGTCTCTCCCAAACTCCCCTCCCATCCCGGCTGTCACATAACATTGAGCAGAGTTCAATGTGTTATACCCTAGGTCTTGGTTGGTTATCCATTTTAGGTCACCCATTTTAAATATAGCAGTGTGTACATGAAGGATGATGATTTTTAATAAAAGCTAGTAGAAAAATAAAAGGGCTGAGATTCTTTTTACTTTTTTCCTTCTATGATGCTACTGTATTTGAAATCTCACAACCATACCACGAGAAGTTTGTACTAGGAACATTTTGTAAACCTTTCCCACCAAAATTCTGAAGTTCATGGGTAGTTAAGTGGTAAAACAATCATTCAAATTTATGTTTGTAGACTCAAACCTTGTTTTTCCTACTAAATATTTTTACTATGTGGTAAAATACTTATAAAGTGATCACTGGTGGCACTAAGATATGAGCAACTTAACTGTTGTTTTGATTCTTGGTTTTTAAATTCTCATGGGTAGATCATGGGAGTACCCATCTTGAGGATTACTTAGCAGACTGATACTTTGTTAAGGAATCACATTAATGCATTTCCTCTTTATGGATCAGTCATTTGGTTGACTCTATAGTTGTTACAAGGTGGAAAGATTCTGCCTCAGTCACAAACCAAAATAATCCATCTGGACAAGTGGATAAACCAAGTGAGCTTGGTGAGGTTTTGAGTTGTTGTTTCAAGTGATAGTGAAGCTTTTAGAAGTAGTGTTAGACCTCCGGAGCAGAAAGAAAAGCATAAGACTCTTCTCTCCAAAGGACCCCAGAAGAGAAACCTTTTATAAAAGTTATGACTAATACAAGGTCAGTTGTAAAAAGACACTTAACAAGCCTGGGCTGTGCAGCAGACTAAGGCTCCCCCTCTTTCTAATCCCCTTATGTGGGTCCCTGCCCCTTTCAACCCTTCCAACAGAGTTAGAACAAACTGGTTCTAATCTTGGCTTACCCTAGGCCTTGGTGCTCTTCTAGAAAATCTAGGTGGATTTAGGGATGTCCTTGCTAATTTCTTCCACCTGGGTCAATCCTCTTGATACAATCTCCCTGAACCCTTGTTTCCCTCATGATGGCAAGCATGGGCATGTTGCTTATGTGTCCCTAATGCTGACCACTACAGTCGATACAAAACAAGTACTTAAAATAAAACTTCCTGAATTGAATTACTGAGAGGGTTAGACTAAGCCCAGGATCACGCATTCAAATCCGCTAGGGAAGTCATATCAAAGCATGAAGTAGTTGTAATGGAGAATGGGACAAAGTTGGCCCTAGTACAGTTAGCTAGATATAAAAATACAGGCTTGCCTGAAGGACATTTAAATTCAAAATTTTAAAGATTATTGCAGGGGTCAAAATCACATCTAAGGGTTCAGTCCACAAGCTGCTGCATTAAATTCCTTACAGATTTAATGTATTAAAAAATTGTCTTTCAGTTCCATTTAGTCTATAATTACCAACTGCTTTAACTGCTTTAAAAAAACAAAAACAAAAACACGTGGCCTAAAACAGGACTAATGAATAAGGAAAATTCACCAGAAAAAAGCCTGAGTCTTCGAGCTCCCTTGTAAACTGTGATCTTGATGTCGGGCTAGTGTTTCCTTTCCTAACCATGTGAGGTCGGTGGCAAACTCTGCAGTATTTCTCTGTGCGGGAACTAAAGCAGCCTTCCTAATTTTTGTGGTTTACTCTCTTCCATTCTTTTTATTCTCATAAAATCAAACTAATTCCTCTTCAAAAATTATTACTTTCCAGTTATGTGTTAATTTGTGTGGAATTCACTGGAAAAGAATTAAGGGCAGGAGGACAAGGGGGCGACAGAAGGTTGGATGGCATCACTGACTCAACGGATATGAGTTTCAGCAAACTCCGGGAGATAGTGAAGGACAAGGGAAGCCTGGAGTCCTGCAGTCCATGGGGTGGCAGAGAGTCAGACACAACTGAGCGACTGAATAACACCAACATCAAGGATGATATGTAATTCACGGAGCACTGATTTTAAAAATAATGGAGACAGGAGGATGAATGCTAAATTTAGGGGAAATGAGAGTACATTTGTCTGTTTGCTTTTTTAAAGCATCTGCTGGGGAGGCCACTTTATTATTAGTAGTATTATTTGTTGTGCCACGAGGCTTACAGGATTTTAGTTCCCCAGTTAGGGATTGAATCCAGGCCCGTGGCAGTGAAAGCCCCAAGTCTTAACCACTGGATCATCTGGGATTCCTGACAGTACATTTGAATTGCTACATTTAATAATGATAAAACACAATAAAATATATGATGAACTGAATACTTTTTTAGAAGGTTGGTAGAATTCCTTTTGGGTTCTACTTCTTAACTTAAGCAAGTATAAGCTACTACTTTCAAGTAAAGTAGAAAGTCAGGAGTCATTGTAATTGTATGGAAAAAAATTGAAAGATTGGGGTCATATAGAAATCCCCAGAAGGAGGAAAAAGTGAAGGAAACTATGCTAACAATCTATACTCTTAATGGGCCTTTCTTTCTTCCAAAGGAGGGTCTCACTTGAAATTATTACAGATCCTCAGGCTCTGTGGAATGGAGCCAGGCTTGACAATGAACTCACTTTAAGTTCAAAGTCCTCTTTTCACACATTTTGAAGGTAGATGTGAGAATCTGCATACTTAATTCTGATAACTTGAAGAAGTTTTAACACCCGGGAGCTTATATCCTGAGAGGTAAAGGCTCATTCTAGTTCAATTTTCATCTGAATTATTGACTCAAGTCCCAAGCTGGAGAGAGACGATTGATCTAATCTTTTCATTAGCTGGTTCATACAACTCAAAGCACTATGTATGAAGACTTGCTAGAAATTTTTATACACAGCACATAACTGGTAATTCACAATTTCCAATACACTTTTAAATAACACCATAGAGGACATTTGGTTTCTTTCCGCAAGGCTGGAAACATCACAGTCAAGCGTTTACAATGCACAGGCGTAGGGGTAAACTTTAGCAGAAGAGGAGGAAAATTTTCCCCTGGGGCTTTAAACACACACTGTCAAGTGATGACAATACACATCACTGACAGGAAAAAGGGGTGTCTTTTCCAGACACACACCCTTTCTCTTCATACTATTCTAAAACCCAGGACAGTGAGTAATAAATGTGGTAGATGATCAGGTCAAGTTTCAAGACTTAAGGGCAGGTTGTGAAAGTGTAGCTCAGGCTGACTCTCTGTGGCTCCATGAACTGTAGCCCACCAGGCTCCTCTGTCCATAGCATTTCCTAGCAAGGATATTGGAGTGGGTTGCCATGCCCTTCTCCAGGGGCTCTTCCAATCCAAGGACTGAACCTGGGTCTCCTGCATTGCAGGTGAATTTTTCACCATCTGAGCCACCATGACTGACTTAATGGTTGTAATCCAAATCATCCCAGGTCATTGGGAGACTCATGGTTTCCTCTTGGCCTTAGGTTTTGAAACTGATGCCAACCTTGTCCCATTAGCTAATGAGTATAGGTCTGAACATACAAAATCTCCCACTGTCTCCATTCTGGGTCAGAGAGGAATTATAATCTGCTTCTAGCTTTCAGCTAAAAAGCAAAGAAGTCAGGGTTTGGTTTCTGTCCTCCTTAAACAAGGAGCCAATGTTTTAACGCATCTAAAAGCCTGAAAGCTCCTTCCTCCTGGAAGCTACTGACTCAAAAAGAGAATCACACTACACACTTCAAAACCCCATCCGTGGCATAATCAGTTCCACTCACATATATCAGAGACATCCCTTCCGCAGTGTCTTAGCCACTGCCTCTTATTGTTTTTATTTAATTTGGCTAAGAACAGAAAGCTGACCTAATGCAGACCATATGGGCTGGATTCCCGTGACTGTAACAAAAGGGCAACAGAAAGAAGCAGCGTGTACAGCTCTACAGAGATGCAGGAACATAGCCAGTGACCTTTGCTTCCACGGATTTAGAATTACATTCGGCTATTGAATGGCAGGGGCCTGGGGTGGTGCTGAAAAGGATCTCTTGAATAAAGACAGGCTGATGGCGAGGGTGCACGGATTCACACTGATTACTAAATCCTGTGAGGGGGAGTTTAGACACATGTTTACTCATAACCAGCAATGGATCTAGTAGCTGTGTTTTTAAAAGGATGCACTGGTGAAAAGTAACTCAATAGTAATTTAAAAAACTAATAAAATGATGATGCCTTAAAGTAAATACTTATAAGCAAGTATCCACTATATACAACAAAAGTGAAATAAATGATGCTAAGAGTTGTCATTATAGATTACAGAACAAATGCCTTTCAATGAATAGGAAAAAGCAAATATCTACTTACAACAAAAGTATTTATAAGAACCAATTTCTCACTAGAATGTTATGATACCGATTACTGTGTAGCTGTTTGAACAGGACCAAAGGATTTCTAATATTTGCTTCAACAGGTAATTGGGAGTTGTTGCTGTTGTTCAGTTGCTAAGCTGTGTCCGACTCTTTGCGACCCCATGAGCTGCAGCATGCCAGGCTTCTGTGCCCTTCACCATCTCCTGGAGCTGGCTCAAACTCATGTCCATTGAGTCAGTGATGCCACCCAATCATCTCATCCTCTGTCACCCCTTTCTCCTCCTCATTGGGAATCCCTATTCATCCTTCCTCACTCTTACGCATCTTGCAGACTTCAGTTCAAATGTTCCTTCCATTAGGGAGTCTTCTTTGATCAAACCTCAGTCTGTCAGATCCTCTGACATATGGTCTCACAGCAACATAGATACTTTCCTCACTGTCCTTATTTACATTTATAATTATACATTACTTCTCTAGATACTTGTTTAAGGGGCATCCTTTTAGGATGTGGGCTCTGTGAAGCAAGGAGCATGTCTGGTAGGGATTCAGGAAGTATCTGTTGAATTAGCAGATAACCCCATTAGGCAGTATTGAGTGTACCTGCAGGGCTTTCCTGATGGTGCAGTGATAAAGAATCCACCGGCCAATGCAGGAGATCCAGGAGACACAGGTTCAATCCCTGTGGCGGGAAGATCCCCAGGAAGCAGGCACAGCAACCCACTCCAGTATTCCTGCTTGGTGAATCCCATGGACAAGTAGCCTGGTGGGCTACGGTCCATGGGGCCGCAGAGAATCAAATGCGACTGAGCAACTAAGCACACACACAGTGTACCTTCCGGGCACAGTTACGAGCACTCTACATGAGTGCATCTTTTGCTCACCACCGTCATTTGAGGTGGGTGCTCTGATGCAGGCTCACTTCAGAGATGTGCAAGCTCAAGTTACTGTCAGTCACTCCTGAAAGAATCTCAACAAGTAAATAAGGAACTGGGATGTGAACCAAGTGTGAGTTAACACACTTAAGACAGACAGTACATTGGGACCCATGATATGTCCCCTTGAAAGAGCACAATTCCCCCTTGTTTTGAGGCATTTAGGAAACCTGAACAGGCACTGTGGATGTGATGGAGCATTGAGAGAACGGGCACTGTGGCATGGGGGTCAGAGATGGTGGCCTGAGACCAGAGAGAAGGCAGATGCAGGAAGGCAGCCCTGGGCCTCCATGAGGCTGAGGTCGGAGGGGACACCCCCTCTCAGGCCCGAGGAAGGGAAGTGGGAAAGCAGACAGAGGCCTCCAGGTCCACAAAACACTCTATCCAGTAGGTGCCCAGTTAGACTGCTTGATCTTTTCTCTCTGGACCGTTCCTTCTTACTCTGTGTGGCTGCATTGTAGGAAGAGCCACTTTGTGAAATGAGAGGTTCAATTTTAAAATAAACCACTGCAAATACCCAAACTCTTTAATTCCAGACGGCAGGAATTCCCAACCGAGGAGCCTGGTGGGCCACAGTCCATGGGGTCACTAAGAGTCAGACACAATAGTGCGCACACACACACACAGGAACTCTCAGAGCACCTGTTAGCATTCACTTTTATCTGGGCTGAGGTGAAGGAACTCCAAAGCCAGGCTGCATGGGTTAAAAGCAGACTGGGTTAAAGACAAGGTCACAAAGCTTTGTGATCTTGGACAAGATATTTCACCTTTTTGAGCCTTAGTTTTCTCAACTGTAGAAAAGGTATGTTATGTGGCAGCCTGTATGGGAGGGGTCTGAGAGAGAATGGCTACATGTATAAGTATGGCTGAGTGGCTTTGTGGTCCAGTGGAAACTACCACAGAATTGTTAATTGGCTATACCCCAATACAAAATGGGCTTCCCTGATAGCTCAGTTGGTAAAGAATCTGCCTGCAATGCAGGAGACTCTGGTTCAATTCCTGCGTTGGGAAGATCAGTGGAGAAGGAATAGACTACCGACTCCAGCATTCTTGGGCTTCCTGTGTGGCTCAGCTGGTAAAGAATCCGCCTGCAATGTGGGAAACCGGGGTTCAATCCCTGGACTGGGAAGATCCCCTGGAGAAAGAAACGGCTACCCACTCCAGCATTCTGGCCTGGAGAATTGCATGGACTCTATAGTCCAGGGGTTGCAAAGAGTTGGACACAACTGAGCGACTTTCACTTCACTTCACTTCACTAAAAAATAAAAAGTTTTCTTTTTTTTTATTTAAATTAGAACAAAAAGAAAAGAAAAGGGATAACATCATTTTCCTTATTGGGAAGCTGTGAGGATTGATGGTTTTCCCAGGTGGCGCTATTGGTAAAGAATCCGCTTGCCGATGCAGGAGACAGAGATGCAGATTTGATCCCTGGGTCAGGAAGATCCCTTGCAGAAGGAAATGGTAACCCACTCCAGTATTCTTGCCTGGAGAATCCCATGGACAGAGGAGACTGGTCAGCTACAGTCCACAGGGTTGCAAAGAGTAAGACACGATTAAAGCGACTTAGCGTGCATGCACACACATGAGGACTAAATGAGGTAATTCATATAAAGCACCTAAAACAATGCCCTACTTGAAAAACTCAAGGAATAGTAATTTTAATTATTATAAAAGTAAGCAGGGGAAGGAACTGAACTTCTGCTTTATTGTGATCAGGAGAAGCCCCTGCTACGTTAAACCAGTAGTGTCAAACGAGTTCCCAACTTAAACAGCCTTGGAAGTGGTGGCAGAAGGTGACACACGGCATCTGCTTCATCACTCTTTACAACACACATGAATGTATCGGTGCAGCTGTGCTTCTCTTTGCTACAGCCTGTTGGCGGGGAATCTTCTAGTTTCAGTCTCCTAGGAAAGTATCTAAAACCTGAGACCTCACTATTCACATGCCTGAGAAAAGAAAGTACAATTAATATTTCTCCCTAATGCTTAATGTGGGGACCTTGCTTGGTTCCTTATCCTTATAGTGGGCAGAAGCAAGAGGTAACTCAAATGTTTCATTTTGTTATTTGCCAACAGGATCAGTCAAAGGTGGGGAAGGGAGATCATGCAGCCATCAACACAACTAAGTTTTCAGATTTATTTACAGCTTCACGAATTCATGGGAAATAAGTCTCTTTTTCTCCAAGTTAAATGTATCTACAAAGACAGTTTCATTATAATGATAGTGACAATATGAAAGTACATTTTGAAGATCATCTTTGTACACAGCATTTTAAATTGCAGTGTAGGTAAGAACATCTACAAAATTACATCTTAAAGACATGCGTTTTTGAATTGGCTTTGAATTCCAGCTTCTCTATTAATTAGCTGTGTGACCTAGGGCAAGTTCCACAGCTAAGCTGAGTCTCAGTGCCCTCATCTTTAAAATGAAGCCATCACTTCATCTTTGAAATGCAGCTGCATCCTGTGGTTTGTTTAAAGACTGTGGTAAGATATTTAAGGGGCTGACCATCACAACTGGCACACAATTGCGTATGCAACAAAAGGTAACCGCTGCTATCATATTTATAAATTTAAAATTTCACAAGTGGAGAGGAGACCTCAATTCCCCTTCTAGATATGAATGAAGAAACAAGGAGCCTTGTTGTGCCTGGCAGCCCAGAACAAGAAGATATTCTTGACAAGATTTTGGCTGGCTGTGTTGATCTCTTCCTCCCTCTCTCTCTCTTTCTCCCTTCCTTTTTCACTTTCTCTCTCCTCCATGCTTCTATGCCTGCTTTGCACAAACTGGATATACTAAAGTGAGTAGAAAGTCAAAAAGGCCTCACTAGTAAAATTCAAACAGTAATTTTTAATCATTCTAAATAAAATTGAACTTCGGACAATGGTAAGTGCATGTATTTTATATGTGTGTGCACATATATATATATATATATATATACACACACACACACACACATATACGTTTCCAAATTCAATAGCCTATGAGAAAATTTATTATTATCCTACAGCAATTTAATAAAAATGCCCTCAACTTATTTGTCACTTATGTTTTGTCAAATGGGTTTTTTATCTTTGATCTCATTGCCTTCTACAACACCAGAATAAAACTGAAAGATGAGGTAAGGACTTTCTCATCTCATGGACAACAAAACTAAGGCCCAGAGAAATTCTTTTCTCAAAGTTGCAAAACTTTTCAGAAGCTAAGCCAGGCTTACCTAGCCAGCTTCTTGTCCTGGTTTCTTGTATCCAAATTGGACTCTGTGGCTTATTCTGCCAACTATAGAACTGAGGAAAGATACTTTAAAACAGCTTCACGTGTAATCTGCGATTAAAATGTGCAGCTCAGAGAGAGAAATCTAGGATATATTTAAGTTAGTCCCATCTCTACCACTAACTGCTAATATGACTCTGAGCAAGTCACTGACATTTCTGGGTTTCAGTTTCTACATACAAAAATGAGACATCACAAAAATGTTAACTATGTAGGGTGATGGATATTAACTGGACTTACTATGGTGATCATTTTTGCAATATGTACAAATATCAAAATGTGACATTGTACACCTAAAAGTAATACAATGTTAGGCCAAATATACCTCAATAAAAAAAAAAATTAACAAAAATTCAGAAATTAAAAAAAATGTTGTAAAAGTGCAACTACAAGCAAAAAAAAGTGCTAATTAAAAACAAACAAACAAACAAACAAAAAAAGAGACTTTTGTGAGGTGAGGTTTCTTCTGAACCCTTTGACAGCCTGGACAATTGACCAGCTGTTCCCAGAGTCAACTATGGAATCCTTAGTCTAGATCTCAAGACAGCAATCATTAGTTGTTCAAGTTTGACACTCAAGGTGTAACTCATTTATCTTCCCGGGGTGAGGTCCCTGCTATTAAGTGTGGTCCAGAGATCAGCAGGTATGGCATCAGTAGGACTCGGTTAGAAATGTAGAATCTGAAGCCTCACCCTAGACATACTAAATGAGAATCTGCCCTTTAACCAGATGTGTGCATGCATGTGTGCTCAGTCACTTAGCTGTGTCTGACTCTTTGCGACCCTATGGACTACAGTCCTCTGTTCATGGGATTCTCCAGGCCAGAATATTGGAGTGAGTTGCTAACCTGTCCTCCAGGGGATCTTCCCGACCCGGGAATTGAATCTGCATTGGCAGGTTCTTTACCACTAGTGCCACCTTATGTACACTTGAGAAGCACTAGATTAGAACATCTCTTAGATCCTTTAAAGTTCTAAATGTCAAAAACTGTAGATTTTTACAAAACTAAAAAAGTAATTTTTCCACGAAGTTTGGGTGGTTCTCCAAATGTGTTAATGGATGTCTCCAGTAAAGGGGTGCAGGAGATAACCAGTAATGATTTTTGAGCTCCCCTTTAAGAATGTTCAATTAGTCACAACCAAGGAACCAAATAAACCCTCAGGGGAACACCGAAGTGGAGATGAACTCTGACCTCCACCTCAGCCAGACATCCCTCGTACAACTGCTTCTGTGCATTTAGCCAGTTACATGGTGAATTACCCCAGTGAGGACCGACCAATGCACCATCCATCCTCACAACCAAATTCTTGTAAAAAGAACTGCTCGTAATAACCATCTTAAGATGGTCTGACACCATCTTGTCAGGTATCTCTCTGCTCCATTTTACATGTGATGACCCTCAGCTCTGAGATCTGCAGATGAGGATAAACAATGAGAGTGACAGAGCCTAACAAAACACTGACTGCAGGTTAAATGGAGAAATGAATTCCCTCAGCTCTTGCTTGTCTGTGAAGCTTTTGAATTCTCCTTCATATCTGAATGAGATCCTTGCTGGGTACAGTAATCTGGGTTGTAGATTTTTCTCTTTCATCTCTTTAAGTATGTCCTGCCATTCCCTTCTAGCCTGAAGAGTTTCTATTGAAAGATCAGCTGTTATCCTTATGGGGATCCCCTTGTGTGTTACTTGTTGTTTTTCCCTTGCTGCTTTTAATATTTGTTCTTTGTGTTTGATCTTTGTTAATTTGATTAATATGTGTCTTGGGGTGTTTCGCCTTGGGTTTATCCTGTTTAGGACTCTCTGGGTTTCTTGGACTTCTGTGACTATTTCCTTCCTCATTTTAGGGAAATTTTCAACTATTATCTCCTCGAGTATCTTTTCATGGCCTTTCCTTTTATCTTCTTCTTCTGGGACTCCTATGATTCGAATGTTGGGGCGTTTCATATTGTCCCAGAGGTCCCTGAGGTTTTCCTCATTTCTTTTGATTCTTTTTTCTTTTTTCCTCTCTGCTTCGTTTATTTCCACCATTCTATCTTCTACCTCACTTATCCTATCTTCTGCCTCTGTTATTCTACTGTTGGTTCCCTCCAGCGTGTCTTTTATCTCCTTTATTTCATTATTCAAAATACATTGACTCCTTTTTATTTCTTCTAGGTCCTTGGTAAACATTTCTTGCATCTTCTCAATCCTTGTCTCCAGGCTATTTATCTGTAACTCCATTTTATTTTCAAGATTTTGGATCATTTTTACTATCATTATTCTAAATTCTTTTTCAGGTAGATTCCCTATCTCCTCTTCTTTTGTTTGGTTTTGTGGGCATTTCTCATTTTCCTTTACTTGCTGAGTATTTCTCTGCCTTTTCATCTTGTTTAGATTGCTGTGTTAGGCGTGGCCTTTCTGTATTCTGGTAGTTTGAAGTTCCTCTTTATTGTGGAGGTTCCTCACTGTGGGTGGGGTTGGACGGGTGGCTTGTCAAGGTTTCCTGGTTGGGGGACCTTGTGTCGGTGTTCTGGTGGATGGAGCTGGATTTCTTCTCTTTAGAGTGTAATGGAGTGTCCAGTATTGAGTTTTGAGATGTCTATGGATTTGGTGTGCCTCTGGGCAGCCTGTATATTGATGCTCAGGGCTATGTTCCTGCATTGCTGGAGAGTTTGCGCAGTATGTCTTGCTCTGGAACTTATTGGCTCTTGGGTTGTGCTTGGTTTCAGTGTATATGTGGAGGCTTTTGGAAGATCTCTTATTAATTAATGTTTCCTCTGGCTTTCAGTCTTATTCTTGAAGTAGCCTCAAGACTACTCCATCCATACAGCATCAATAATAAAACTTTTAGGTTAATGGTGAAAATATTCTCCACAGTGAGGGATACCCAGAGAGGTTCACTGAGTTACATGGAGAGGTGAAGGGGAGGGAGGTTGAGGTGACAGGAGGATGAGGAGGGGGGACTCAAAAGTGGGGAGAGCCAGTCTAGCCAGTAAGCCACTCGAACAAACCAAGAACTGAGGGAATTCAGCACCACCAAACCAGCTCTCCAACAAATGCTAAAGGATCTTCTCTAAACAGGAAACACAGAAAGGATGTTTAAACACGAACTTAAAACTACAAAGTAAATGGCAACGGGACCATACTTATCAATAATTACCTTAAATGTAAATGGGTTGAATGCCCCAACCAAAAGACAAAGAGTGGCTGAGTGGATACAAAATCAAGACCCTACAATATGCTGTCTACAAGAGACCCACCTAAGACTAGGGACACATCAGACTGAAAGTGAAGGGTGAGGGAGATGGAAAAAGTATATTTCATGTGCCAAATGGAGACAAAAGAAAGCAGGAGTCGGGGGGCTCAATACTCATTTCAGTAAAAATAGACTTTTTAAAATAAAGGCTGTGAAAAAGGGACAAAGAAGGACACTACATAATGATCCAAAGGGTCTATACAAGAAGAAGATGTAAACTAATTATAAATATATATTCACCCATCATAGGAAAGCACCACAATTTATAAGGCAAATATAACAAGTATGAAATGAGGAAATTAACAATAACACATTCAATAGTGGGAGCACCTTTAATACTCACTACACAGATGGAAGTCAACTCTAAACAGAAGAAAATTAAAAAGGACACACAAACTTTAAATGTTTACAATAGGACAACTAGATTTAATCGATATTTTCAGGGGACTTTCCACCCCTAAACAAGCAATTTCACCCTTTTTATCACAATTGCACACGGAACTTTCTCCAGGATAGATCACATCCTGGGCCATAAATCTAGCCTTGGTAAATTCCAAAAATTGAAATCATCCCAGGCCATCTTCTCTGACCAAAGCAGTTTAAGATTAGACTCAATTTACAGGAAAAAAACTATTTAAAATTCCAACATATGGGGGCTAAAACAACAACGCTTTGAATAACCAACAATCACAGAAGGAAATCAAAAAAGAAATTCAAAATATGCATAGAAAACGAATGAAAATGGAAAATACAAACAACCCAAAACTATGGAACACTGTAAAAGCAAGGCCTAAGGGGAAGTAAGGTTCATAGCAATACAGGCGTTTCTCAGGAAAAACAAGAAAAAAAATCAAATAAATAAACTAACTCTTACTCCTAAAAGCAACTAGAGAAGAAGGAAATGAAGAACCCCAGGGTTGTAGAAGGAGAAAGAAAATCTTTAAAAATTAGGGCAGAAATAAATGCAAAGAAACAAAAAGAGACATATCTATAAAATCAACAAAACTAAAAAGCTGGTTTTTCGAGAAGATAAACAAAATTGACAGCCATTAGCCAGGGACTCATCAAGAAACAAACGGTGACGAAGAATCAGATCAACAAATTTAGAAATGTTAATGGAGAGGATCACAAGACCTACACAGAAATACAAAGGATCTATAGAGACTACTACCAAAAAGCTATATGCCAATAAAATGGACAATTGGAGAAATTGGGACAATTTTAGAAAAGTGTAACTTTGCAAGTTTTGAAACCAGAGAAGGAAATAGAAGATCTTAAACAGACCCATCACAAGCACTGAAATCGAAACTGTAATCAGAAATCTTCCAGCAAACAAAGCCAGGACGAGACGGCTTCACAGCGGACTTCTACAAAATTTAGAGAAGAGCTAACCAACCTATCCTACTCAAACGCTTCCAGAGAATTGCAGAAGATGGTAAACTTCCAAACTCATTCTATGAGGCCATCATCACCTAATTCAAAACCAGACAAAGATGGTCACAAAAAAGAAACTACAGGCCAATTATCACTGATTGAACATAGATGCAAAAAATCCTTAATAACAATTTTAGCAAACAGAATCCAATTTCATTTTAAAAGATCATACATCATGACCAAGTGGGCTTTATCCCAGGAATGCAAGGTTTCTTTAACATCCGCAAATCATCAATGTAATTCACCACATTAAACAAATTGAAAGTAAGAAATATGATTATCTCAATAGATGCAGAAAAAAGCCTTTGCAAAATTCACACATCCATTTATGATAAAAAATCTCCAGAAAATCAGGAATAGAAGGAACATACCTCACATAATAAAAGCTATATATGACAAAAACCCACAGCAAACATTATCCTCTCAATGGTGAAAAAAATGAAAGCATTTCCCCTAAAGTCAGGAACTAGGCATAGGAATGCACTTTCACCCACTATTATTCAACATAGTTTTGGAAGTTTGGCCACTAGCAATCAGAGCGGAAAAAGAATGTAAAAAGGAATACAGATAGGAAAAGAAGAAGTAAACTCTCACTGTTTGCAGAGACATGTTCCTCACATAGAAAACCCTAAAGATTCTACCAGAAAAATCTAGAGCTATTCAATGACTATAGTAAAGTGCAGGATACAAAATTTAAACCACACAGAAATACCTTGCATTCCTTTTTCTCTATTACACCAATAATGGAAAACAGAAAGAGAAATTAAGGAAACATTACCATTCACCATTGCAACAAAAAGAATAAAATACTTAGGAATATTTCCACTAATGAAAAACAAAAGAAATTATATATAGAAAAACTATAAAACACTGATGAAAGAAATCAAGAGAAAAGAGGACACAAACAGTGGAGGGAGAAATTTTACCGTGTTCATGGATTGGAAGAATTATATAGTGAAAATGAGGTATACTACCCAATGCATTAACTCTATAGATCAATGCACATCCTTTACAAGCTACCAATGGATATTTTTCACAGAACTAGAACAAATCTTTTCACAATTTGTATGGAAGTATAAAAAAACTCGAACTAGCCAAAATGCAATCTTGAGAAAGAGAAATGGAACTGGAGGAATCAACCTGCCTGACTTCAGGCTCTACTACAAAGCCACAGTATCAAGACAGGTGTTGGATGGTACTGGCACATGGATTGAAATATAGATCAATGGAAATAATAGAATGCCCAGAGATAAAACCAAGCACCTATGGGCACCTTATCTTAGACCTAAAGGAGGCAAGGAGTTATACAATGGAGAAAAGACGAATCTCTTTAACAAGTGGTGTGGGGAAAAATGGTCCAATCCACTTGTAATAAGAAGGAAACTAGAACACTTCCTAACACCATTACACAAACTTTTTAACTACAAATTGGGATTAAAGATTAATTGTAAGACAGAAACTATTAAAACTTCTAGAGGACAAACAAGGCAAAACCTCTCCGACATAAATCACAGCAGGATCCTCCTGACCCACCCCCGTAATATCGGAGAATAAAGCAAAAATAACAAACGGGACACAAATAAAATTAAAAGCTTTTGCACAACAAAGGAAACTAGGAGCAAGGTGAAAAGTCAGCTTCAGATTGGGAGAAAATAATAGCAAACGAAAGCAATAGACAAACAAATTAATCTCAAAAATATACAAGCAAACTCCTGCAGTGAATACCAGGAAAAATAAACGACCCAATCAAAAAATGGGCCCAAAGAACCTAAAAACAGACATTTTTCCAAGAAGACATACAGATGGCTAGCAAAACACATTGGAATAAGAGCTCAAACATCATCATTATTTAGAGAATGCAAATCAAAACCACAATGATGGTACCATTCACACCAGTCAGAAATGGCTGCTATTCCAAAGGTTCTACAAGCAATAAATGCTGTAGAAGAGGGTGTGGAGAAAAAGGAACCCTCTTAACTGTTGGTGGGTATGCAAATAGTTACAGCAACTCTATGGAGAAACAGTGTTGAGATTCACTTAAAAAACTGGGAAATAGAAATGCCATATGACCCAAGCAATTCCCACTGCTAGGATACACACGAGGCAAACCAGAATTGAAGAGATGCGTGTACCCCATTTGTTCATCGCAGCACTCTTTACAATAGCCAGGACATGGAAGAAACCTAGTTGTCACATCGGCCAGAGAATGGATAAGGAAGCTGTGGGTAACATATACACAATGGTATATTACTTCAGCATTAAAAAAAATACATTTGAACGGTTTTCTATTTGAGATGGATGAAACTGGAGACATTATTACAGAGTGAAGTGTGCCAAAGAAAGAAAAGCACCAAAATACAGTAGTACTAATGCATGTATATGGAATTTGGAAAGATGGTAATGGTAACCTATATGTGAGACCAGAATATAGAGACACAGATGCATAGAACAGTCCTGTGGACTCGGAGGGAGAAGGTGAGGGTGGGACGTTTGGGCCAATAAACATTGAAAACATGAATATTTGGTATATGTGAAGCGGACCACCTTTTCCGATGTTTCTTTGCATGGGGCGGATGCTCAGGGATGGAGCGTTGGGATGACCCAGAGGGGGTGGGGACGGGGAGGGTGGTGGGGTGGAGGGTTCGAGGGAGGGGGAGAAATGTGATACCCCCCATGGCTGATTCATGTCAATGTATGGCAAAAACTACTACAATATTGTAAAGTAATTAGCCCCCAACTAAAATTAAAATAAATAAATAATAAATAAATTAAAAAATAAAAAAAATAAAAAACAATAAAATGTCTCAGATTTAAAAAGAAAAAAAACAGAGAAAAATGAGAGAAAATTATGAGTTTGGAAAAATAGGGTAAGAACCTCAAGCTCCCAGCTGTCAATATGGGATGCTTGGTAAAGAATAAAAACCTCTGCTGGACTCAAAGTCACATATTGAAAATCTTCAAAAACAAAACAAACAAAAAGCTATGGGTTCAAATTCTAATGCTGCCACTATGAGTCGTGTGCTCAATCTGTTACCTCTCTCTGGGACCTCTTACTTTTGTCTAAAGTTAGAATTTTAAAGAGTTATGAGGTTCCTAGTATATTCAGTTCAGTACTCAGTCGTGTCCAGCTCTTTGCACGCCCCATGATTCACAGCACGCCAGGCTCCCTGTCCATCACCAAACTACTGGAGTTTACCCAAACTCATTTCCATTGAGTTGGTGGTGATGGCATCCCAAACATCTCATCCTCTGTTCGTCCCATTATAGTCCCGCCCCCCTTATCCTTCCCCAGAATCAGGGTCTTTTTCCCAATGATGAGCTCTTTGCAATAGGTTGGCCAAAGTATTGGAGTTTCAGCTTCAACATCAGTCCTTCCAATGAACACCCGGGACTGATCTCTTTTAGGATGGACTGGTTGGATCTCCTTGCAGTCCAAGGGACTCTCAAGAGTCTTCTCCAACACCACAGTTCAAAAGCATCAATTCTTTGGTTGCTCAGCTTTCTTTATAGTCCAACTCTCACATCCATACATGACTACTGGAAAAACCATAGCCTTGACTAGATGGACCTTTGTTGACAAAGTAATGTCTCTGCTTTTTAATATGCTATCTAGGTTGGTCATAACTTTCCTTCCAAGGAGTAAGCGTCTTTTAATTTCATGGCTGCAATCACCATCTGCAGTGATTTTGGAGCCCCCAAAAATAAAGTCTGACACTGTTTCCACTGTTTCCCCATCTATTTGCCATGAAGTGTGGGACCAGATGCCATGATCTTACTTTTCTGGACTGTTGAGCTTTAAGCAACCTTTTACTCTCCTATTTCACTTTAATAAGAGGCTTTTTTTTGTTCTTTTCACTTTCTGCCTTTAGGTGGTGTATCTGCAATATATGAGGTGTTTGATTATTTCTCCCAGCAATTCTTGATTCCTGCGTGCTTCATTCCAGCCAGCGTTTCTCCTAATGTATTGCATTAAGTTAAATAAGCAGGGTGACAATATACAGCTTTGACATACTCCTTTCCTATTTGGAACCAGTCTGTTGTTCCATGTCCAGTTCTAACTGTTGCTTCCTGACCTGCATACAGGTTTCTCAAGAGGCAGGTCAGGTGGTCTGGTATTCCCATCTCTTTCAGAATTTTCCACAGTTTATTGTGATCCACACAGTCAAAGGCTTTGGCATAGTCAAGATAAGCAGTATAGTGTTTTTCGGAACTCTTTGCTTTTCGGATGATCCACCGGATGTTGGCACAATTAAGATCTTGGTTCCTCTGCCTTTTCTAAAACCAGCTTGAATATCTGGAAGTTCACCGTTCACGGTGTTGCTGAAGCCTGGCTTGGATAAATGAGCATTACTTTATAGTGTGTGTGATGAATGCAATTGTGTGGTATGGTTTGAGCATTCTTTGGATTGCACTTTCTTTGGTAATGGAATAAAATCTGACCTTTTCCAGTCCATGTGGCCTTAATATATAGCAAGCTTCAAACTTTCATGAGTATCAGAATCTCTGGGGAGCTGGCTACAATTTAAATTCTTGGAAGTGTTAGTTGCTCAGTTGTGTCCGACTCTTTGCAACTCTTGGACAGTAGCCCTCCAGGTTCTCCGTCCATTGGAATTCTCCAGGCAAGAATACTAGAGTGGGTTGCCATTTCCTTCTCCAGGGGATCTTCCTGACCCTGGGTCTCCCACATTGCAGGCAGATTCTTTACCCATTTCAAGCTCCCACCATATGAGTGTGTGACTGAATATGTTACCTCTTTTCTGGGCGTCCGCTTTTGTCTTTAGTAGGATTTTAGAGAATTATAAAACAGCACCTAGTATATCAGCAAGCTTTCAAAACTTTATGAGCATCAGAATCATCTGGGCAGCTGGCGACACTTTACAACTCTTAGGCTGCCAGAATTTTGGGATTTAGAATTCCAGAGCAATTGATGGGCTGAGTGATCAGCACTTATAGGAGTATTTGTGATTCCAAATGTTGTGGTCTTTGGTAATTAAAGTCCCTTAAAATGCTGCTAATATGGGGCAGTGGATGGTATGTGATAATTGAAGTAGGCAGATCTGTAAGCTTCTTGGTAAAGTGAAGCTTTGAGAAGACATTATTGGTTAGTTCAGATAAGGAGGTAGGATATTGCTCCAGGTTACGCAGTAGGTAGAACAGTTAAAAAACTTTTTACAAAGGACCAGAATGATTTCCTGTTACAAACTTTTTCAGAGAGGCTTAGATGGAACAATTGTGAGAGATCTAGTGAGTAAGGATGTAGGTCAAAATATCATGTTTGTCAAATCAAGAATGAAAAAGCGAGTGCTGTGCATATGGGGCAGGTTATGCTCAAGAACAGCGGGTCTATGTTAGTAAACTGCTGTGTGTCCTTGGATTTTGTCATGCCCCTCTCTGGGTATTATTAGTGTTGTCTTTTATAAAATAAGGGATCCTGCAACATTGTTTCATGGGTTCAACTTTTCTTGTTAAACATAGTTGTAGAAACCTGTCTTGGAGGAAAGCTCCTTGCTCCTTTTGAGATGGAATGCCATCTTTCACTCTGTGAAGTTTTTTCTGACAGGCATCAGAACTTGACACTTCTCTCCTCTGATATTTGTAGTGGATGTATCTCTATGCCATGTTCTATTCATTCTGAAATAACACTTGTACAATTTGGAGGAAATATCTATACAAGCAGTTGACCTCCAGAGACTAAGAGGTGAGAATGGTGCTTGCGAGTCCCTTTATGGTTCCTACCCCCATTTTCTCTGCATCACAGTTACTGCTATCTAACACTTCAGCCAGCCAAGAATATTCCATGTTACTTTCCCACAATCCTTAAAATACCCATCTTTTGAGGGTAGACTGCCCAACTTCAATTTTACAGATGAGGAAACTGAGGCTCAGACTGCTTTTCCTTCGCTCACAGAGCTAGATAAGTGACAGTTCTGGGGCCTTGAACTCAGAACTGTCTCTCACATCCAAATCAAGTATAAGTGGGACTAAGCTAGGTCTGCCCATGCTCTTCACCATTAGGCTACCCTCGGGTGAGCAGTACCTGGCAAAGTACTTTGCTGAATGGATCCAAACACATTTGTGATGTTCTTTCACCAATCATGTGTTACAATGAGAAATGAAGTTATCTTGCAGCCGCCATACAAGGACAGGAGAGAGGGGTAGCTGAGAGACACGGCTCTAACTTCGGTGGACCAACATTTGAAAGCGCTGAACCAGAAAAACAATCCCGTGGTCCTGGGCTGAGGTTGGGACAGGGAAATTTGCAATTCCTAATGCAGATATATCACTGTTGAGAACTTCTTAATTCAGTGCAATTCAGGGGGTTAGCTGGGCTTGGCCTCTGCAACTCAGAGGTGCTTCCTCCCTGTAGGAGTCAAGGCAAGCATCCTGTGACTACTGGAGGTAAGCCAGCTATGGTGCCCTTGAAGCCAAGTCCAAGCTCCAGAACACTTTCTGCAGCAGAAGCTAGTGGAAATGTTGAGAGGCCCAAGAGACAGATTGTTTATTGCTGGGGGAGTTTTCAAAATGATGTAAGGGTCCATTTCAGTTATGTCTCTCCAGGTGCTCTTTGCCAAACAATTAAAACAAGATCAGCAATCTGCGAAACATCTTCTCAGAAGAGGTATATAAAATATTCCTGGTTTCTTTAGGAATCCAAGGGTTGCTGGAGGTATTAGTGCCTGTTTTTTTCTTTTTCCCTAACAAAAATAATTTAATATTATTGAGATACGGTTAATAAAAAATTTAATGCCACGTTGCTTGTTCCCCAAGCTATCCATGGAATCCACTCAGTTTTCTTTCTCTTTCTCAACAGCTCATAATCTTTCCATAGTTTTCTCCGTAATAGTTGTATTCATTTCCTAGAATCTGAATTTCTATCAATGAACATTATATTGATGGGTATTTATTAAAATCAGAAAGAAATTTAAATACTTAAGAATCGTACCAATTGGGGGGTGCTTTAATAAGTGAATTGCTTTAAAAACTGAAACTAGTACATGCTGCTTGGATGACTTTTAATAAACACACTGCAAAGTGGGCTAGATTTCCAGCCACTGACTATAACAACAAGGAAAACATAATAGTGTTCCTATTTCAAAGCTCTAGAATGGAAACAGAGGAATCAAAGAGCTCAAGTTTTACTGTGTATTGTGGGAAAGTTACAAAGTGTTACATATGAACTTATTATTATGCTAATTAATTTTAGTATTGTTTGTGGTACCTGGGCATTCTGATAGAGTATTTTCCAAAAAAGTAAATTACTTGGGAATGATTCTCACTCTATGGAAAATGTCTCAATTGAAGGGAAATAAATCATAGTAAGCGATCTGCATACTTGCAGGACAGGAGATGGACCAGTAGGGTCCACTGAGTCAGAGGGATTTCAAGCGGTAAATCACCTTGCAGTAGCAAAAAACAAGACAGGAAGACTCAAGGAGCTTCAGTCCCTGGCAATTTTTCCACTGATTATGACTTTCCAGGTGAGTCCACATTTTCTCATCTACAGAAGGGGGAATTATATCTAAGCCTCTGTGATTCTGGTGATTTTTGAGATAATTAAATGTGGTACACAGGAAGCACATTGAAAAAGTATAATTACCCTCCACTGTAGGGCACATTATCATCATTAATGGACTGCCTCGTTGGGTAATTTACTACTTTGTGAAAAATGAAAGTGTTTAGTCGCTCAGTTTGTCTCTGACTCTTTGCGATCCCATGGACTGTAGCCCACCAGGCTCCTCTGTCCATGGAATTCTCCAGGCAAGAATACTGGAGTGGGTTGCCATTCCCTTCTCCAGGGGATCTTCCCAACCCAGGGATCAAACCTGGGTCTCCTGCATTGCAGGAAGATTCTTTACTATCTGAAAAACACCTTGTACTATTTAGTGTTTACATCTAAATTAAATTCAATATAAGGAATACCCTTTTTAGATGAGTAATTTCTAGGAACAGGAGCTTGAATTCTAAAGTACTTTTAGTTGTTCTTATCAGGAAAGTTATTTTTATAATATTTCTTCCTTTATAAAATATTTTTCACATTGTTTTCAAAAGGAACTTGTTTTTATAAGGACAATGGTTTTAAACTACACGAGCCTAATACTGTATTCTTGTGTAAGTATCTGTAAATTTTAAATTAGTAAGCAATTGCTTGTGGCAAAATAAATGATAATAGGTTTAACTGAACGCCAGCTTATGGGCTAATTGAATTTCAGGCCAGAATGTTCAGGAAACATTCTGAAACTATATGATTTTTAAGGTGGAGGAGAACTTGGAGAAAACACTCTTATTTTATAAGACAGGATGACTTCTCTGATACTACAAATATGGCTTCAGTATCAGAGGTGAAACTTGTATACTGAGTTTCCTGAGGTTCCGTCCACTGCACTGTTAGAAAATTAGTGTTTTTTGATGGGGAGCTACATTTGCAGGAAGCTGTGAACATTGTTGCTACAGGTACATCCAAGCCTGGAAAAAATATCTGAGGCCTCTAACTGTGTCACTGGAATCTTGAATCTCTGGTGACAGCATCGACAAGAGAGCAGGAGAGCATGGGCTTGGATGCTCCCAGAGCAGTGACTGTGCAGTCTGGGCCCTCCTCTTCCTGTCTTTCTTCTCTCTCTCTCTTTTCCTTTCTGGCAGCAATTGTTATTAGAATATAAGGAATCACCATTAGAAATGAGCATGTGTTATTTATATGTAATTACCTTGAGTCAATCTGATTAAGTAATATATGAAGCATTGGGAAAAGCAGGAAATGGGAAAAGCAGGAAATGTGTGTGGTGTGTGTATGTGTGTGTGTGTATATATATATATATATATATATATATATATATATATATGGATGTGGAAGGTATGGTGAGCTTGTCTGCATGTGAGAGAGAGAATATAATAAAGGATTATAGGAGATCATAGGATCATACTGGCAAATCAGATAAGAATATGTAAACATACACATACATACACTTTCTTAGATTTCAAAAGTAATATATACTCATTGTAACAATTTAAACAACATAGAGAGATATAAAGTGAAAAACAGAAGCATTCATATTAGCCTATATCCTCCAAATGTAGCCACTACAAAAACAAAAAGCAAAATCAAAATAATGCAATAATGATTGTGTTACTCGTGTTGTGCCTGGGAAATATATATATAATTGACCATTATCTTATACCACTAATAATATATCATTCAGGGTGGATTAAATGTAAAACCTGAAACAATCAATTAAGTATGAAAGAAAACATTTTCAGAAAAATTTAGAAGACCATATGCCTAACCTAGAGTTTCAATGGGAATTTTTATCCATTTCAGGAAACTCAGAAATTATAAAAGTATAATAGTTAAGCCATACAAAAATAAAAAACTTTATGGCATGAACAAGAGCTTGGGAAAAATAGCTGCAATGTAACATACGAATAAATGGACAATTAATTATTATACTTAGAACTCTAGAAACTGAAAACAAAGGAAAATAGATGAGAATAATCATAGACAATTCACAGGGAAGCCAATTCAAATAGCACATAAATATATGAAAAGTTACTCAGTTGCTTAAGAAATATGAGAAATATAAGTTAAAATAAGATAAACCAATAATAAATTGCAAAGAGCAATCAATAATCAATATTTCTGAAGGGCAAGTGAGAAAGAGGATCTGTTCATATAGAACCACCAAGAGATGTAATAGATGTATAAAATTCACTTCAAAACATTGGTTTTTTCCCCTCAGGGAACAAGGGTGAGATTCAGATGGTTTTTACTTTCTGTTTTTAGCTATTATGTAAATGAAAATAATCATGTACTTTAAAATATAATCAGAAAGAAGATTAAAAATTTCATTGTAGAAAGAGAACATTTACTTAATAAGAGTGGTAAAAGAGAAAGAAAAGTATACACATTAAGTGTTTCTACAAGTCAAAATATTATTAATTCTTTTCTAGATTCTGGATTTTCTGCCTTGTTTTACTTTGAACATGTTTATTAAAATGTTTATACATGATTTTTACCTTTTACTCTTTAAAAACAAATAGATCTTAGATACATCTACAATTTAGAGGAAGGGGTAGGTTAGTTAAATGGTACTATATTTAAACATCCCCAAATGGTCATCAGTTGTCACTGCCATTTATTAAATAACTCAAATGTATCCAAGATGTGAAATGATACTTTTATCCATTGATGTTTTTAATTATTATTTATATAGTCTTTATACAGAAAAGCTATGGAAATGTTTCCAATTTTTCATATGATTTCTAAAGGTATTTCTCAGGTCTCTTGGATTTTGCTTGACTAATTTTTTTTTGTTTGTTTTATTGCTAAGGGTAAAATTATTTTTCCTCCTTTTCTAAATTTTTTTTTCTCTCATGTAACTTCACTGGCTAATAATTTTGAAAAAGTTAAATAATGGTGGTGATGGTGAGATTCACTTCTTGTTTCTGCCTTTACTATCCCACCCTTAGACAAGAGGTAAGAGACAGAGCCTTTGGTTAAATAAATAGGTTAAATAAATAGAGAAACCATAGCAGGGAAGCAGTCATTATTCCCCAATTTCCTAAAGGATTCTATATTCATAACCAAGAATGAATTGTTGTTTAGTCACTAAGTTGTGGCCAACTTCTGCGACTTTTGCGATGCCATGAACTGCAGCCCGCCAAGGCTCCCCAGTCCATGGAACTCCCCAGGCAAGAATACTGGAGCAGGTTGCTATTTCCTCCTCTAACCAAGAATGAATACTGACTTCAACAGATACCTTTGAAAACCTTTTGGTATCTACTAAAAGGATGAAAATCTTTTCATCTCTTCAACTTATCAATATGGTAAATATATTTTTATTTTGAAGTGACACTATATGGTTATTTTGTAGCTTGCTTTTTGCATTCTCTGGATTCAATGTGAAAAGTTAATTTAAGAATTATTATTTTCCCCCACTGATGTTCATTAGTGAAGTGGATGCATAGTTGCCTTTATGTACTTTTGTTCTTTTATACATAGGTTTTGGCATTTTATTGATGTTCTACCACTCTCTAAATCATTTGCAATTTTTTTTTCTTTTTCTTTTTTTTTTTGGCTAGGATCTGCTCGAGTTTAATACCCATGGAGGTATTTGCTTTTTAAAATTTGACAGGACTTATTGATGAAACTTTCTAGGCCAGTGTGAGTTTTTGCAGTGTGTGTTAAATTTTTCTGTCAACTACCTTAGTTTTATCATTGGTAATTAATCTGTTTTTGTTTTCTCTTTCTCCTAGGCTCAGTTTGGATCATTTATAATTTCTAAGAATCTCATATATTTTAACCATGTTTTCTAACATTCACATAATTTTCTTTTAATTGCATCTTTTTATATGATTGTCATGCTTTAAAAAAAATGTCTATTGTCATATATCCATATTGGCTCCCTCTTTGCTTCTTTAATAAGCTCTTCCTTGGTCAATTATTTGCTGATTGTACTTAACTTTTTAAAAAGTAACTGACTTACTTGTAAATTATTTAATTTTCTATTTGTTAATTTACAATGTATCTTAATTATTTTTTTCTTCAAGATATTTGATCTTTTTTTTGAGTTCTTGAATTATACATGTCTACTTTCTAAAATTAGTTACTAGAGATTTATTTGAAACTACAACTTTCTGACAATTAACTATTTTAGCCACATCCCTTAGAATTAACTCTGTAGCATTTTAAGCTGCCATTTTTTTCTGAAAATTAATGTTTATTGTATCTTTGATACATGAAAGTAAAAGTTGCTCAGTCATGTCCAACTCTTTGCAACTCCATGGACTGTAGTCCATGGAATGCTCCAGGCCAGAATACTGGAGTGGGTAGACTTTCCCTTAGCTGTATAAAAATGAGTTTATACAACTAATTAATTTTATTAAATATACTACTTAGGTAATGTTTCTGTCATTTTCTCTCTTTACTTCGAATCATTTAAATTTATTTGGATGCTATTTCAATTTTAGTTTTATGAATTATATATGAATTATAAATCAATGATTATATCTTTGCTTTGGATTGAAATTATTATAAGATATTTCTCAGTCAATATTTTTTAATTTCAATTCATCCTTATATGGCAATAATATTCAACCTTCATTTTTTTTAGACCTCATTTGTTTTTGTCTGAGTTTACTTTTAATATTTTTCCATAAATAGTATTTTTTTGGGTGTAGTTCTTGATTTAAGAATCTTATTCTTTTGATATGTGAGTTGATATATGTTCTAGTTATAATAGTTAAGACAATGGTCTTAATTCTATCAGCTTAATTTCTGCTCTACATTTGTTTTAAGTTGTCCTTATCCTTATTCTGATGTCTAACTTTACATACATTATCTGCATCTTTTTTTCAGTGAAATATAGTTGACATGTGTGTGCTCAGTCACTCAGTTGTGTCTCTTTGTGACCCCGTGGACTGTAGCCTGCCAGGCTCCTCTGTCCATGGGATTATCCCACAGGGAATACTGGAGTGGGTTGCCATTTTCTCCTTCAGGGGATCTTCCCAACCCAGGGATTGAACTTGTATCTCTTGTGTCTCCTGCTTTGCCAGGGGGATTCTTTACCATTGCACCACCTGCATAATGTTTTTTTAGTTCCAGATGCACTATATAATGATTTGATGTTTGCTTGCATTATGAAATTATCACCATAATGCTAGTAACCATCTTCCCCTACAAAGGTATTACATTATCACTGACCAATATCCCTTATGATGTCTGTACCTCCGTAACTATTTATTATATAAATCCAAGTCTGTACCTCTTAATCCTCTTCATCTATTCTGCCCATAGAGTATGGACACCCCCATCTCTGACAAATAGCTGTTTAATCTTATATCTATGGGTCTGTTTTCATATTATTTCTTCATTTGTTTTTTGAATTCCACAAGTAAGATCACGTGGTATTTGTTCTTATCTGTCAGACTCATTTTCCTGAGCACAATGCCCTTTAGTTCCATCCATGTTGTCATAAATGACAATATTTCATTTTTCATGGATCAGCAATATTCTACTCCATACACCACATCTTCTTTTTCTATTTGTCTGTTGATGGGCACTTAGGTTGACTTCATATTTAACTAGAAAATAATGTTGCTCTGCATCTCTTTTGTTTATTTCTGCCTGATTTTCTAAGGTTTTATAAGATGAATTGTCAGTTCTTGATTCTTCTTCCATAATGGCTCAGATTTCATGCTTTAGTGTTAACACCAAAAGTTCTTAGAAATGAAAAGGTTAATTCCTCAACATTCCTACTCAAGATTTTGATTTATGTTTCATGTGGAAGTTACTTTTTAACCAAACAACTCAGATGACCCTAAGGTAGTATATGGTAGACCCTTTAAATAACACAGTTGTGTAAGCTATCTATGTTAATTTAAAAGATATTCTTAACCTTCAAATCCTTGATTCATAAACTATAAGAATAAAATGCAAATACTGAGTCCTTGCTATGAATTAGAAAACAAATATTCTCTCCATCATCATCACACTCATCCTTATTTATATTTTTAATATATTTTCTGTATCTAATTTTAAAAAAAATATATCAATTATCTTTTATTTCTAAGCTAAATTTTTGGAGTCATACAGTTTTAGTTCTACATGTGACCTTCAGTTCTACATACTAGCATATACTGACTTTTTCTATTCTAAAGTTCTTTATTTTGACTACTTTTTGTTGGGGGCTAGATTTTTTAAATTAAGCCATAATATTTTTCTTTGGTTGTTCCCTTAGATTTTGCATACTAAGGATAGATTGTCCTTCTTTTGCCTTGAAATAATACCAATAATGAAAGTGAAAGTTGCTCAGTCGTGTCTCTTTGCGACCCCATGGACTTTACAGTCCATGGAATTCTTGGTTATATTTTCTCCCCCTCAGAACTCTGTAACATTTTTTCCATTGTCTTATAAAATTTAATATTGCTGTAGAGTAGTTTCAGATTTATTTTCCCTTCCTTGTAGGTCATTCACTTCTTCTGACTTAAAGTTTAAGTAATTTTAAAAGAATATAATAAAGTAGCAATTGTATTATATAATTTTTATCTTAGAACTCAGTATATCCTTTCAGCCTGATTAATTTCATTACTGGTATGTATAAACATAATGCATAGCATAGTAGTTAGAATGTATCCTTTCATCATATTTTCTGTTCAACCATTTCTTAGTCACCCAACCTTAAGAAAATTAATTACAGTCTCCAGGTCTCTGTTCACCATCTATAAAATTATAACTACTACAACATAGGGTAATAATGACTTATGTCATGACAATATATGTAGAGTGTCTAAGCAGATACATGGAATTCAAGAAATATTAATCATCATTATAATCAGTTATTGATGTCAGATTTAAATATTTTTTCTATTTGCTTTTTGTTTCATTCTATATTTCATGAAAACCATAGTTCTGCATGCTTACTCTGCTGTACCTGTCCTGTATATTTATTGCTTTCTCTAAGTGGTTTTTATCTGTATTTTCTTTTTTTTTCTGTATTTGACATGTTTTTCTACAGCCTGAACTTTGTGGTATTCCCTTGATTTTTGCCATACTGATTTTCTTTCTTAGGATTTTAGATTTAATTAGTGTCTAAGAAAATGGTTTATACTTGGCCTTTTGTTTCATATTCTCTTTCAATTTTTCCAAGAAAAATGCTTTTTAAAGTTTTAATACATCCTGAAGTATTTTTTCCAATAAAGAGTCATTATCTTTTGCGTGCTGAGTTCCTCTGTCTCCACCAATGAGTGAGAGACAGAGAAAGAGAGACAGAGGGAGAGAAATGTGTCATCTTAGAGCTTTCCTGTATAGCTGCCATGCTGCTTCTTTGTTTAGATGCTTTATTTTGAGATAGACTTTTTCTACAGGGTTTTCCTACTATTGGCCCTCCTTATGCATTTCTGTCTCTCTATAGAGTTTCAGTTTTAGTTGGGTGTTGATTATTTTGCTTTTCCATTGCCATTTTATGGCTTTTGGACACAGAAAACTGCACATGGGTTTTGGATGCTTATATCTCAACTTCCCTAACACTTTTTACAACAGAAACCAGACATCAGTTTTCTCTTTTTTCATCATTTTAAGGGCTGGGTTGTGTGTGTGTGTGCGTGCACATGTGTGTGTACCACCACACTCTCATAGTAGGTATGTAAACCGTAGGAGAACGTTTCTAGGGAACAATTTGCAATATGCATCACCATTTTAAAGGCATATGCTTTTTGACTCAGAAATTTCACTTTAAGAAATGTATTAGAGATCGATGGTGTACAAACATGTCAGTAATGGAATACTTATTTTAGTTGTTTATAATTGAAAACCACTTAGAAACAATGCACGTCTAACAACAGGTGCTCATTGTATAAATTATGGTACACTCAAGGAACTATTTTGTGGTTATTAGAAATGCTGTATATTAAAGACACAAAAAAGGTAAGTAGAAAACAGCATACATTCAATAGTAGAGCATAATTATTTATATAAAATATGACACTAAATGAAAAAAGGGCAATGTTAACAATGTGTCAACACTGGTGGTTTTCATAGCCTTCTGCACATTTTTTTAAAAAAGCATGTCCATGAATTAGTTTTATAATCATAAAAACAGTAACAGATCTAACAAAAGAAAAATTAAGAAAGATATACACTGCTACCATCTCCAGAACAGTGACTATTTATGGAGTGTGCTATGTCTGGTACTATATATAAGACCTTAACAAATTATCCTTTCAGTGGCCCCATGAAGCAAATATTAGTGTTTTAGTTTTCATTTGAGGAACTTGAGGGATGGAAAGGTTAAACAAGTGTAATATTACTCAGTTCATAAAAGACCATGCCTGACAGTGAACCCAGTTCAGTCTAACAGCCACCATCATCCAGGTGCACCCTCCTAACTCTGAGGATTGTCAAATACATTCTAACACTTTTTCAGGTTACAGGTTTAATAGCTCAATATTTAACCTTTTGAATATTGACCCTTATTTCATACTCTAAACATGAACTTAAAAAAAGGACAGAGTAAACACATACCCAACAAAGAAAAGTATAAATGCAGAAGACATTAAGATTCATATTCCAATGTAAATCATTGCCTTTAACATACTGTTTCATGAATTAGAAAGAGTCCTTGACAAATGAGGGTGCACGTCATGGCGTCAGAGAGTATCACTAGCTCTTTCAAGCCATCAGTTGAAAAGAGCACCAAAGAAGCAAATTTTCCTTCAAATATTCTCATAATCTGAGGAGTTTCCTGAATTTTCATGTAACTTTAACCCAGTTTAAATCACAGACCAATCATGCAGTATACTCTGATTCTGATTTTGAAAAATAATTTATTTTTCAAACATTTTCATTATAAGCCCAAACTCTGTCAGACATGTTTTCTTCTACATCATTAGCATTCTACCTAGAATACTGCTCAATCCCATCAGTCCACTTCCACTTCCACAATAGTGGCTTCGGTTAAACACAAGAACAGCAGCAACACTATAGCCTAAGGGAATAGGCATAGTAGGGGATTAGAACTAAAATAGTTGAGTAACGCAATTTCAAACATCTCTTCTTCTGGAATCTACCCGATACCCTTTATCAGACTCTTTGCTATGTATAACACACCAAGTTACAAAGTTTAAAAAGCAACTTAAAATAGCAAACCAAACTGGCAATTTAAGAGGTTAATCATACCTGTCTCCCACCAGAAAGGCAGTAACAATGAGGAATCAAGGAATTTGGGGTTAGAGCCACAAAACTAAGGAAGAACACGATACTTCAAGATATAATAATGACAACTCATCTGGCATCAAGTCCTCATAGGAAAGATTCACAGATTCAGTATCATTTGTTGCCTTATCGAGAAATAGCAGAAAACTGAGACACGTAGGAGATGATAATCTGGAATAGTGACTGTTACCATCCTCCTTCCCCTCCTCCAGCTTGGAGGGCGAGGTGAATGACAATTTGCCAATTAAGAAGTATAAACGTGCAGATTCAGAAACCAAACTCCAAGTTTTAGCCCTCAGTGGACTTTCTTTGGAGTTCATTTAAGTCAAGAGCGTTGACACAAACAATCTCAATTACTGCACTCTGCTTTCTATTTTTAACGGGAACAGCTAAACAAATTGGCTCCAACAGAAATACAAATAAATGGATTAAAAACTGGCTATCTAACCGTATATAGAGAGAAATCGTAATTGGTAGTCCGTCTAGTTGGGGAGAGGTTTCCAGTTGGGTCCCACAAGGATCGATATTGGGTCCCATTTTGTTTAATATCTTTATAAAAAATCTGGAAGACAAAGTAGAGAATGTGCTAATTAAGTCGACTGATGCCACTAGATTAGGATTGGTGGTTAAAGTAAATTGGATATAGATAAATGCTACTGGCCTTTAGAAAGACCGATGTTAACAGAAACTAGGACTTCTAAATAGTTATATCTTTTTAATGTATCACTTAAAAATCTAATTCCAAACACTATAAATAGATAAACTTAAAAGTTCTTAGGTTCCATGAAAAAGACAACTTAGAGACTCATAACATCCATGAATGCAGAATGAAGGATGTCCCCCCAATAGAGATACTCTCAGCACAGCTTTATTTGGAAAACTGGTGGCTGTGGGTCTCTCAATACAATAAGGATACTGCAGGCAATTTACATATCCAAGAACAATGGTACTGAAAAGATGAAGTAACTAAATTCTCAAAAATATATATACCTAGTTATTGGCAGAAAAATAAACAAGAAAACAACATAAAGCTTAAAAGAAAAAAAGAGCTAAAACTTGGAGGCATAAATAAGAGAAGTGGGTGAAATTATCAACAGGAAATTCTACAAGCACACACACACAGACACACACAAAATAGAAGAATGCAAGGTGTTAACAGGAGGGCTTTCCTAACATCTGAAAAAGAGGCTGCATTTTTTTAACTACTCCTAAAGATGCTTGGGAAAAATATTCAGTAGAACTCTTACTAGTTTGAGGTTTGTTTTTAAAAATCTTAGTATTTTACAATTTAATTTGTCACATGGAGACAACTGTGAAAGTAAGAGTGCTTGTCAGTTATGGATTCTTCTGTATAGATAGACAGGTTTATTTTAGGTGATGTTAATTGAACTGAAAATATGGGTAATGTGGAATCGACTTTTAAATTTTATTGGATAAGGACTGGAAAACCTAGATGGTCTCAGAAATCTTGTTTAACTCCGCTATGCTACCTTGGATATTTCATTTTTCTTAAGAGCCTTAGTTTTTGCATCAGTTAAACACAAGGCTAAGGATTGTTCTAAGGGCTGCAGATACTCTTGTTAAAACAAGACCTTACAGGAAGCTTATACAGAGATTAGGAAACTGGAAGTACACTTTTGAGTAACAGTGAGCGGGCTCCCACCTGGCTAGGCTTCCCATTTTCATCCTGTCCTGACCTCAGGACACAAAACAGTTTAAAAACCGCTTTAGATTATCTGACATGCTGCCTCTGTCTCTTAAAAAAACTCAACAGAACCTATAAAAGTGAATCCTTCTCCTCATGACTGATTTCTTCAGAGCATCCAACAATACTTTGTTGATTATATGTGCCTGAGCTTTAAAAAAAAAAGACTATAGAATTACAGTTGAAAAGAAGGAACATTCTTGATAAGAATGAAAGTGGCATTATTCATAATGCCGACAAGAAAGACAGCATTGTGCAATCGGAGTCCTCTGTGGGTCTCCTCTAACCTTTCATGCTGGGCTAAGAAAAAAAAGGAGTCTGGTATTAGATAGTTACCTTTTGAAACCTAATCAAATGGCTGTAAGTATTCTGGCCTAAGAAATAACTGATACAGGTTTTGGTTGGTGGTCTGTTACAGATTTTATAGCTAGTATCTGTTGAAAAATGATTTCTTTGCTTTGACTTTAAAACTTCCAAAGTGAAACATTCCTCTGTAGACGATACTCTTGTTTTGGGGATGGGATTGCACCCTACATATCAGAGCATGCAAAATGCACAGGCAAGTACCACCAATAGGACTGGAGACTGTAAATTTTATTTTAAAAAGTAATTATGCTTATAATTTTATTAATATTCATCAGTTACCTAGTGCCAATCATATGCTTGGAACTATGCTATTCTCTCTTACATTTTATCATAACTTTATAATAACTGATGAAAAAGGACTTAACTCCATTTTACAGATCAGAAAACTGAAGGGTCAGAGAGGTTTTTTTTTGGCCTATTATCACACAGCTATTAAATGGTAAATGTCAACCTGACTCCAAAATATTTGTTCAGAACTTTGTGCTAAATGGTAACTCCTGATACCATGATGTTACGCATGCTGATTGAGAAAGTAGAGAAACAACTCTTACAATTTACTACAGTGTTTTAAGAACAGGACAAACATTTTATATTTTTCTCAAGTTGGAAACCAGAGGATTGGACTAGCACAGGGTTTTTTTAACCTCAGAAAGACTGACATTTTGGGTTGGATAATTGTCACGCAGAGGCTGTCCCATGCACTATTCGATGTTCAGCAGCACACCTGGCCTCTATCCACTGGATACCAGTGATAATCCCCTCCTCCTGGTTCTGACCATCCAAAACCTCTACAGATATTGTCAATGCTCTTCCAGGGGCAAAAATGCCTGTGATTTGAGAACCACTGTACTAGAACAACTCTGGTATCTTTTTCGTTCTCTCACATTCTATGCTCTGAATTGCAGATCCAACATTAGCCAAGAGGATGGGTGCTGCATCACTATGGGGTACCTGCCCATTGAACCATTCCCTACCTCCATCTTGTACACTGAATTTAAAACTGTCTGAAGCTCTCCAGGTTCAGTTTGCAACAAAACTGCCACTCTCTGGTACTTAAATGTATCATTTAAATGCAAATTGATAAGTAAAAAATAGGGTAGATGAAAGTAAAAAGAGATCAGATGTTATATTAAGTCAGCTTTGCATTAGGCAATTGATTGAGTCTCATTTCAAACTGCAGTCCTATGAGATAGTTTTATTTATTTACTCATTTTCTCTTCTTTACTAAAGCTACTCTCTTATCAGGAAAATCATAAAATGGATTTAAAAAGCATTCTCTCATTTGATAGCCTGAGAGGGCCATAATGCTACCTTGGAATCTATTGACAGATTCCAATACCTGAAACCCAGAGCATTTAAAAGGGATTGACAACTTCTTAGACCCTGTGGTTCACTGACTTATAAGGGCCATACTTAAAATTTGCCTTATTATGAATATCATCTCTTGGGAAAGGAATGCCTTTGATTAGAGAATAGTCCAAAATCAAAAAGCAGACCTATGGATATATGGAAAATATCAGTGAGTCAGAAGTTTTCATTGGATTTGCTCCAAATAAAACTCAATGGAAGAGATGATTTATGGTATGATATCCTTGGAATTAAATTGAAGTTAGAAGTATTAAAATGCCAATTAAATAATTATTGGATGGTTAACAATTCCAGATGGCTTAAAAGTATTACATTTTCTTAGTTCCATCACTATGAGCTATTTATCAAATCCACATTATGTACTACTTTATAAACACTTTATGGGATATATTAAAATAAGACCTTGTTTTTCTCATGTATTTTGAAGGGTCTAAATTTGGACTCAGGGAAAGCATGTGCATAAATATTCTGCTCAGTGCAGAAAGTTACATAACAGGAAGCCAGGTGAAGTATTTTTGAAGTACAGACAGGTAGATCTATTAGAACTGCTATCAATAGGCTCAAAATTGAAATTCTAAATCTTGAATGCAAATTAGAATAATATTAGGAGAATTTTAAAAATTATGATGCTTAATAATAATTAAAACCAAATCAGAATTTCCAGGGAAGAAACCCAAGCTTCAGTAATTTTTAATACTTTCCTTGTCATTTGACTGGACACCCAAGATTGAGAACCATTGCTTTAAGAATAGATTGTTTTAAAACTGTGTGGAAATTGTTTTTTGCCTATGCCTGACTTAAGCAACATGGTGGCCTCTTGTACTCAAATGCTTCAAGGATTTTAGGTGGTAATGTGCAAGGCATTAACTAATTATCTATCACTTAGAAAGTTATTCTTTTTTCCCCTTCCACTTCTCTTTCTTTCCATCTGATGACTTCACAAACAAAGTGTCAGTTTGTTGCTGGTGAGTCTTTAACACAGGTCTGTACTTCCCTTTTAAATCAAAGAGAATGCAGAGCTCAGGCCCATAGCCTCTATGTAATATAACCTAGAATTAATAGTGTAGTTTCATTTAAGATTATCTTCCAGCAAGTAATACTGATATAACTGATTTGAAATTTCCTTTATAAATAAATTTAGATAAAATGAGTAAATTTAGATAAACATAAAGTAAATAATAGTACACATTCTACTCATAAATGGAAAAAGTCACAAAAGTGGTCTCAGATGACCACAGTTTGGGCCACTCTACTGTTAAGGTAAAGGGCATCTAAATGTTGTGTCATAAATTTGGGCCCTAATTATGTCTCCATCACAAATGATGTCTTTCCTGGGCTTTAGTTTTCTCATTTGTTAACAAGACCATGAACCTATACGGCAGGCATTCTTCTATGACTTTAAGAAATAAGGAGGTCTTGCCCTTTGAACCTACCTTGTTGACATCCAGGCGCATCTTCTCATTGTTGGCACTGGCAGCCTTTTCAGCTGCTTTCTTTTGGCGTTGAGGTCCCCTCCCAAAAAAGATGTAGTTGACCAAAGCGTATTCCAGAAGGGCCATGAAAACAAAGACAAAGCACCCCATCAGGTACATGTCAATGGCCTTCACATAAGGGATCTTAGGGAGAGTCTCCCGGAGGTGGGTATTGATAGTGGTCATTGTTAGCACAGTTGTAATTCCTGCAAAAATGAGACAGAGTAATAATGTTTGTATTTGCTTGCTGCTTTTCATCATAACCTTCATCAAAGGTTAACTATACTCTTTTACTTTTTCATATATCCCACACAATATATGAGTGAATGAGTGAAAGTCGCTCAGTCGTGTCTGACTCTTTGCGACCCCATGGACTATACAGTCCATGGAATTCTCCAGGCCTGAATACTGGAGTGGGTAGCCTTTCTCTTCTCCAGGGGATCTTCCCAACCCAGGGATCGAACCTAGGTCTCCTGAACTGCAGGTGGATTCTTTACCAGCTGAGCCACAAGGGAAGCCCAAGAATACTGGAGTGGGTAGCCTATCCCTTTCTCCAGCAGATCTTCCCAATCCAGGAATTGAACCGGTGTCTCCTGCTTCCCTGGTGGGTCAGAGGTTAAAGTGTCTGCCTGCAATGCAAGAGACCTGGGTTCGATCTCTAGATTGAGAAGATCCCCTGGAGAAGGAAATGGCAACCCATTCCAGTATTCTTGCCTGGAGAATCCCATGGATAGAGAAGCCTGGTGGGCTACAGTCCATGGGGTCGCAAAGAGTCGGACACGACTGAGTGACTTTGCTTTCACTTCACTCCTGCATTGCAGGCAGAGTCTTTACCAGGTCAGCTATGAGGGAAGCACACGATATATACTGGGCAATTATTATATATATCAGCCTTGTGATAGCCCTGGGAAATATGCATAAATCATTAATTTATAATAAACATTAATCATTGGGGATATTTCTTTTAATCATAGCTTTATGGTTAGTTATGTATCTAGTGTGGGACTGGAGGTGTGAATTAAATGCTATGACAGACATGTGTGTAAGATGAGAGTTGAGAAAACAGAGTCGATTCTAATTTAGCCCATGATGTGGCAGGGGAATGATCAGGAAATCCCACCTTTGGAGCTGAGTCCTGGAGAATGAGTGGGAATTACCCAGGCAAGCAAAACCTGGAGATCAAAAGTGATAGTAGATCTAAGGGCATTGGTAGTGGACAGAGTTTTTTTAAGGAGGTGCTTTGTGGGGATGAAAGTACACAGCCCATCAAAAGAATCTCAAGAAATTCATTGTGAGTACATTAAAGGATATGATGGGAAGAAGGATGAAAAAAGTGAAGATTAAGTAAGGCCCACATAGTGGAAAGCCACATCCAGAGAGCTTAACACAGACCTTGAACTTAAAATTGAAGGCAACATGGAGCCACTGACCGGCTTCAACCAGGTAGGCATTAGGGACAAACTGTGTTTAGAACAATCGCTCTGGCATCAGAGTGGAGCACAGACAGGAAGCATATAAGACAGGAAACAGAATACCAGCTTAGAGTCTTTCAGAATAAGAAAGTAATGAAGGGAAAATAAAATCATTGTGTGTGTGTGTGTGTGTGTGTGCTTAGTTGCTCAATCATGACTAACTCTCTGCAGTCCCATGGACTCTAGCCCACCAGGCTCCTCTGGCCATGGAATTTTCCAGGCAAGAACACTGGAGTGGGTTGCCAGTTCCTACTCCAGTGGATCTCCCTGACCTAGGGATTGAACCTGCGTCTCTTTCATCTCCTGCATTGGTAGGTGGATTCTTTACCACTGACGCTATCTGGGAAGCTCCCAAATAACTAATAGTATTGAAATCAATGAATAGATGCTATGAAAAAATGATGGCAAAAATATGGAAACTAGAGGTGGAAAGTAACAGGAAGCAGGTATCTAGCCTTAGTGTTTTGGGGTTGGGAATGTAGGCAAATGATGCACAGATTAATAGTACAGAAGTATCACAAGATTCTTTATGGGAAATGCCACACTAGCTCAGGTTATAATTGTTTGCCCAGCTGAAGGAGCATCTTCAACAGTGGGGAATAGTTTCCCTCAAAGCTATAACTGGAGGGACAGACAGAGAAATGCTGGATAAAAGCACTGGGAGTTCAAAGTCCTGAGTTAGATAAGGTCCAGCTTTGTAGCTAAAGAGTAATGTGAAAATAGGAGTCAGAAGTCAAGATCACACAGATGTGAAGTTGTAGAGTCAACATCTGAACTGGGATCTCTCTAACTTCAAAACCTGTGTCCTTAAAACACTACCCAATGACACAGCTCAACGTTAATTTTCAACTCTATTATTTTTTTAGGAACATATGTTTTCTGATTTAATTTTGTCTCTCTAATAAGATCAATCATACTTTTTGTCTTGTTTGTCTACATGTTCATGAAACAGACACATAAAAATAAATTTGAGCATCTGATTCTGAGCATGGCCAGAAAAACCATGGTTATACTTTAGATCTAGGTGTTTTATAGTTCTCAAATCTTTTCTATATTAGTCATTTTGATACATTTTCCAATTTCACTTTTCATTATTTCATCTAGAGCTTATCTTGTATGACATGACTATTACATGTATATTATAAAACTGAAAATACTGATTTCACTACTTATCTAAATCTTATGTTAAGGTGTTTCTGACCTAGTAATAAACTGCTCACGTAAAAGACATTTTAAACATTTCTTTAAAAAGTAAATAATTACTTATTATTTCTGTAATAGGCATAAAATTGAAGAGACTTTTATTTTGGAATAACAGGATATTTACAAATTCCATTCATTACTGTATTCAGCAAATATTTACTGAACACCATTCACTGTGTGAGACACTACAGATATAACTGGAGCAAAATTAGGTATGGGCCTTCCCCCAAGGTATCTTCAATACCATGAGGAAAAAGGATATCACAAACCAAATAAATATAAATTATAACTGTCATTGGTTTCCAAGGGTGTTCTATAGTATTTTAGGAAACTATATCACAGGGAACTTGATTCAGTCTAAGAGGTCATCAATTCTCCTTCCATCCTAGAACCACCACAATCTAATCTCAATCCAGCAGCCAAAGTTATTCCTTTATATGTGAAATCATGTCACTTTTCTCAGTGACTCTAATTTCACTCAGAATAAAAGTAAAGATGTTACGATGGCTCCTGGACCACTTCAACATCTTTTAGTTCCCTCTGCCTGACATCTGTACGCCGAAATTCAATCTGCACCCACCTACTGGTCACCTTGCTCACCTCTTTGGCACGTTTCTACCTGGGGGCCTTTTCATCTCATTGAAATAGTCTCATTTAGACATTTATGTGACTCAATCTTCTTCACGTCTTTGTCCATTGGCAATTACTGAATGAATTCTACCCTGATGATGCTAAACTGTCCCCCAGTATGCCCTCCCTTTCTTTTGCTTATTTCCTCTGTTTACTATATTATGTGATTTGCATGATATATGCAAAATAAATTTACTTTTTACCTTTATTGTTAGAACATAATTTCCAGAAGGGCACTGGTTTTATCTCCAGTGCCTCATGTGTATTACACGTAATAGGTATACAAAAAATGTTGTTGAATGAATAAATAAATGACTTTGCTAAGGAAATACTGATTTAATTGAGATTTACTGGTGGAGCAAACAATTTTATATTTTATAAGGATTAGTCAGAACTTAAAGTAATAAAGATCATGTAAAAGGTGATAAATTTACTATATCTTGAGTTAGCAACATAAAAATGTTCATGAACTGTAATTTATTCTCTTCCTCTGATGTTATAATGGAAAAACATCAAAGCATAAGATAAGTGATTCCATGGATGATTTCCCAATGTTCTTATACTTTGTTGTCTCCTGTCCCTTGTCATGCTATTCCAAAACCTTAATCAACCTTTAGAATTCTTTCTGCTCACTGATTTGTTACACACTGCATTTTTTTGTTTCTTACTCAGAAAAAAAAAAAAAGATGGAAGAGAGCTATTCCCAGGTAACAAAACACAGATAAAAACTGAACAATTATCAAGCAGTATTACATGAACTATGCTTCAATAAAAATATCAAGCTGATGCGACTAATTTCATTACTGACAGTTATATAGTTAACTAATTTTGACATGAAAGAGTTTTAATTAGTGTTCAATTGATTTAAACGCTGAATCAGATCATCCAATGTCTCCTATCCAAATTCTTGTAATGTGTGCAGTCAGGTCTCATCACGCATCACAAACTTGAGGGTAAGGAAAAAGTACAGCAGTGCATGAACACACACACGGCACATGCTGCAAGCAGTCGGATCCATGCCTACCTAATGCCACTCTTGCAGCTGAAGCATCGTAATTAATCCAGAAGGAGACCCAGGAGAGGATAGTGATCAAGATAGATGGCATATATGTCTGCAGGATAAAGTAACCAATGTTTCTCTTAAGCTTAAAGCTGAGGGATAACCTGGGATAGGAACCTAGAAAGACAATTTTAAAACATCATCATTATCAGTCAGTATTTATAGGACACTTTCCTTTAAAGACCCATAAACAGTTTATATATCTTCCCTAAATTCAGTTTTAGCTTCTGGCGAAGGGCACTTCCTTATATAAAAGTAGTTGAGAAAACAGGGCTTTTAATTAGCAAGACTTACTCAGTGTTGAATATATCCCACACTCACCAGTAATTAAAAGAATTCCAGCTCTTCCCTGCTCAGCCTCCTACACTGAATCAAAGGTTTTCATTCTCTACAACTGTAATGATAAGACACTTGGAGACAGTCCCTTCATTCCCCTTTTAATTGTTTCTCAGCAAGTCCATCCTGTACATTTTTATACACAAGAATAAGGATGTACATTCTGACTGTAGGGTAAGACATCTCTTCAACAAGCCCCTGGAAGCATTTTAAGGTGAGGATCAGTGGCAAGGTTTCAGTTGGTACAGCAACTCCCTGAAATTTTGTGACATTTTCATGTGCATGCAGTCTTTTTTCTGATTTCATTGCTTCCATCAAAGTTATAAAGGGATTCCTAACCCACCAAAATGTGGATGGAGAGTCACTTTTCCTGAGCAATATTTGTGGGAGAGATAACTCAGGTTCTTCAAAGTGGGTCCTATGATGGTGGGAATCTAGGGAATTATATTTTAAACAAGATACGTAACAGAACATGGTCTTAGAACATAAAAGAGTCACACTGATAAACAGGTTGTGTGCATGTAGGGCAGGGGAGAATATTCTTACTAATTGAAAGAAAGCCTTGTCTAGCCCTCATGGGCTGAAGCAAGTATGTTAATATTAAAGTAAATATATTTTAAGTAGAAACTCATTTCCATAGTGTCTCAGGGGTTCAGAGGACCTCAAACCTAGGAAGAGTTTCTGTTGTTCTCTTTGCAAAGCTGGAGGCTATTTTGTATTCTTGTTTGAAGTAGTTTTCAGGGACAGGAAGTGCCTGAGTCCTTAGCAGAAGGACAATTCAAGATCTACAGTTACAGTACTAGCTATTTCTGTGCTTGAGGAATTCATTTCAATAAGAAAAATAAAAAGAGGCATATTCCAGGGGGCTTATTAATTTTCTTTTAATGCGTATGGAGAAAATTATTACATTCCTGGGCTTTTGGGTTAAAGACCTGTGCTGACTAAAACAAGCCTGACCTCAGTTCTGGAAGAGTAAGATGGTAAAGGCATTGAGACAATCTAAACATCTGTTTAGCTTCGGACGGTAGGTAAGGCTACATAGGAAAGTCCTGCCCTCTGAGAAAAAGGTGAAATCCTCCTGTCCTACTGTCTTTAGAGAATTTCACCGTGGTCAGACTTGGGCAAACTGTGACTTGGCGGTCCTCAGTGTGTTTCAAAGAATTATAATCAGCTCTGCGAGATGCATTATGCTGGGGGAACAACTCTGACCCAGGTCTTCATTTCTCTCTCCATACTCCATCTCTAACACTCGTTCCCTCCTCTAGTATAGGAGACACATTTGCTTTCCTGTGCGTACCTTCTTGAAAATAACTTCTTGAAAATAACTGGATGGGTTCCAAATGGGCTTGTTGTGGAACTGAGCATTTTCACAGACCTAAGTCTTCTAGAGTCCCCATTCTTTCCTGGGACCCAATCCTGATATAAGTGAACTCTTCCATCAAAATACGATAAAGCCCCTTTTTCTCTTAACCATTTCCCCTGATACAAACCTGTGGAAAAAACAACCTTCTTGGTGATCAGTTTGTAATCTACAATAGAGAATTGTGGAAGCTCAATCTTGGTTACTCCTGTCACTGCGTTATCATCCCCACGCCAATAAAACTCAATGTCATCGGTTGTATATCCATCTGTAAAAGGAAACACATACACAGATACACAGAAGACACACAAAATAGAAAAAAAAAACTGTTTAGAAGATGAGCTATGTAAAGGATAACAGCTACAGCTAAAGGTTATTATGTGTTAGGTATCATGCCAAGTACTTTAAGTATATTACCACCTTTAATCCTCACAATAATCCCACTGTGAAAGAATAATTAGGCCCACATTACAGAAATAGGCTTAGAGAAATTAACAGCTTATATTAAGTCTTGTAACTAGGAAGTGGTATCATTGGGACTTGAACCTAGGTTTATCTGATTACGAATCTCATTCTCTCAAACATTATCACGTTATCACTTAGCCCTGGATGGTACTCTAAGAGAAGAAAAGAAGAGAAAAGTCATTTATCAGTACAGCATTGAATAGTACTGAACCCTCCCCTGCCAATACAAAATATTTGGATTTCAAGTCGGAAAAGAAGTGATTATGAAGAAGTGAGCCATTAGCTTTTTTAATATTCACAGACGTGGTCTCTAAATTTGACTGTGTAGCATATCTAAATTCCAAAGAAGTCCCTAAAAATTCAAATCAACATTAATTCCAGGAGTTTTAAGAGTTTAAGTACAAATGAATAGTGTACACTGCAAAGGCACAGCACATTTAAGGGGCCTGGTTCCATTCATCCAACAATTACTTATTGGATACCTACTATGTTTGTCAGTGCAGACTTGCTGTATAATAAAAACATTTTATTTATAAAATAATAAAAGGATAATGATCCTTTCAATTCATGGGACAGAGTCGGGCAAACACACATTTACTAATTAGTGAAAATGAAAGTCTCTCAGTTGTGTCTGACTCTTTGTGACGCCATGGACTATACAGGCCAAAATACTGGCCAAAATACTGGCATGGGCAGCCTTTCTCTTCTCCAGGGGATCTTCCCAACCCAGGGATCACACCCAGGTCTCCCACATGCAGGTGAATTCTTTACCAGCTGAGCCACAAGGGAAGCTAACTAATCACTAATTAGTAAGCATAAATATAACTGCAATGAATAGACACATTTTATATTGTAAACAATGATGTAGAGGGAAGCATACAATGAAATCCAGCAAATACCAATATTTTACAAACTCATCCAGCCCCCATAAGTCCCCCCTCAAAGCACACATTATACTTGTTTATCACATTGATCTCTTCAAAGAACATCTGCATCCAGATAGCTGAATTTTTACAAGTCTAGAAGCTATAAGTAAGTGAAAGTTGCTCAGTTGTGTCTGACTCTTTGCGACCCCAATGGACTGTACATCCATGGAATTTTCCAGGCCAGAATTCTGGCGTGGGTAGCCTTTCCCTTCTCCAGGGGATCTTCCCAACCCAGGGATTGAACCCAGATCTCCCGTATTGCAGGCAGATTCTTTACCAGCTGAGCCACAGGGAAGCCTGCAAGACACATATTGCTCCCCCCAATTTCAAAAGCCACCAAACAAAGACTGTTTAAGTTCTTTGCCTTTTTACATGTGACTAGTTAGTGTAACAGTGAGGACTACAATGCTAATCCTCTAGTTCTCAGCTCTTGAGATTTCTAATTAGCCACATTTCTGCAAGAGAGAAAGTCAAATCTCTGAAAAAGTGGAAGCAAATTATTTTTCAAAGAATTACAGTACCCTCTATTTGAGAATCTGTGTAAATCATAGCAATGTCAGGCAATGTCTTAACTTTTCTAGAAATATGAAGTTCTCTTTATTCAAAAGAGCAGTCATCTTTGTGTGATAATAGAAATGCAGTTTTTCTGGAAGTTACTGAGAACTTGAACTTGTGATTCCATAATGGTAGGTTTTTGGATTTTAGCTAATGATTTTAAAAAGAGTTATTTACTTGCAAGGGCTTCCTAAGAGGCTTGGTGGTAAAAAATCTACCTGTAATGTAGGAGACACGGGTTCGATCCTTGGGTCGGGAAGATCCCCTGGAGGAGGGCATGGCAACCCAGTCCCATGGACAGAGGAGCCTGGCAGGCTATAATCCATAGGGTCACAAAGAGTCAGACACGACTGAAGCGACTAAGCATGCATGGAAGCACATTTATTTGCAAACATCACAAATTGTAACAAAAATTGTGGAGTTTAAATAGATTATATATTACCAACATTTTTATCAGCATGATTACATATCGAGTCCTTTATTTTGTTAGAGAATGTCTTTTTTCATATAAAACCATGATTTAAAAGTAAATTTTTCATGATTTTAAAGGAAAGGCTAGGTTTTAAGTGAATGGCACAGCAAGCAGATTCTCAGAAAAGAGCTCACTCCTTATTAATCCACTTCATTAATATTCTTCACCTAAATCTAAGAACTCAGCTGTCTGTCCCAAAGGATAACTGCTCTTTTTCTAAGATGGCAAAATTTTCCTAATGTGGCTATGGGAACACTCACAGTCCAGGATTTCAACTCAAATTTAATCCCATTTCTCATTGGTTATCAAAATACATCTCTCAGTTATAAAACTGTTTAGAGTCAATGGCATTCCCACTTTCCATAAAACAAGTTAAAATAACAAAAGAAGGTCAACTTACTCCTAATTTCAAGCCAGATAGCTAGAAATGTATTATAAAATTGAATCTGTGTATACACATGAAAAAAGTATTTATGAAACAAGAAGGCAATAGTTTTCTAGAATGCAGCCATCTTCGAAAGAATAGGACAAGAGAAAAGTCAACTCAGTATTTCCAATAGAGCAGGGTCCCCAACTCTGTGGCCTGTTAAGAATTGGGCTGCATAGCAGGAGGTGAGCGGCCAGTGAGCCAGATAAACTTCATCTGTATTTACAGCCTCTCCCCATCTCAAGCATTATTGCCTAAGCTCTGCTTCCTGTCAGATCAATGGCGGCTCTCATAGGAGTACAAACCCTACTGTGAACTGTGCACAGGAGGGATCTCGGTTGCGTGCTCCTTTTGAGAATCTAATGCCTGATGATATGATTTGCATTATGATGATTTGTATTTTTCCATACATCACAATGTAACAATGATACAAATAAAGTGCACAATAAGTATACTGTGCTTGAATCATCCCCAAATCATCTCCTCTGCCCCTGGTCCATGAATAATTGACTTTCAAAAAACTGGGCCCTGGCCCCAAAAAGGTTGGGGACCACTGCAATAGAGGACTAAATCTAAACTAGTAAAGAGTGTGTTTCTGGTCCTCTAGTTTCCTTTCTTGATATAAAACCTTGATTTAAAAGTAAATTTTTAAAGTAAAATTTCAGTATTTATCTTTTTTTGTTCATCACTACAAATCTTGTAACAGAAGCTTTCTGCAGAGAGGCATGGAATATCAATGGCATTTCAATACAGTTGAAGAGGAGAACCCTAATGGTTTTTAATAGGTAGAAACATTATAATAAAATATAGGTTTTTGTCAAAATGCCAGATATTTGACATAGCGCTTGCTAGACAATATCTTGCAGAGAATAGGTATTTGGTGGCAATTACTGAATTAATAAAACAATTATTTATATATATGTGGATTTGAACAATGGTTGTATATCCAGATGCTTGGCATTGTGAAGAGACGTAACTGTCTCTTGATTCTAGCGGAGTACCTGGCACATAGAGTACCTGGCCTTAAATAAATATCTTCTGAGTGAATTCAATAAAAGTCACCTGGTGATAACACAGCCCTGAGTATAATATAAATATCCTTTATTATACATTTCTCCTTATATATTAGTTGGGTAAGTTACCACCTTATCAGCCTCCTGAGAATCTGCATGCAGGTCAAGAAGTAACAGTTAAACTGGACATGGAACAACAAACTGGTTCCAACTTGGGAAAGGAGTATGTCAAGGCTGTGTATTGTCACCCTGTTTATTGAACTTATATGCAGAGTACATCATGCAAAATGCCAGGCTGGATGAAGATGCAATCTTAATGCCAGGCAAGCTGCAATTAAGATTGCCAGGAGAAATATCAATAACTTCAGATATGCAGATGGCACCACCCTTATGGCAGAAAGCAAAGAACTACTAAAGAGCCTCCTGATGAAAGTGAGAGAGGAGAGTGAAAATGCTGGCTTAAAACTCAACATTCAAAGAACTAAGATCATGGCATCCAGTCCCATTAATTCATGGCAAATAGATGGGGAAACAGTGAAAGACTTTATTTTCTTGGGCTCGAAAATCACTGCAGATGGTGACTGCAGCCATGAAATTAAAAGACACTTGCTCCTTGGAAAAAAGCTATGATCAAACTAGACAGCATATTAAAAAGCAGAGACATCACTTTGCCGACAAAGGTCCATCTAGTCAAAGCTATGGTTTTTCCAGTGGTCATGTATGGATGTGAGAGTTGGACCATAAAGAAAGCTGAGCGCCAAAGAATTGATGCTTTTGAACTATGGTGTTGGAGAAGACTCTTGAGAGTCCCTTGGACTGCAAGGAGATCCAACCAATCCATCCTAAAGGAAATAAGTCCTGAATATTCATTGGAAGGACTGATGCTGAAGCTGAGCTCCACTACTTTGGCCTCCTGATGCCAAGAATTGACTCATTGGAAAAGACCCCGATGCTGGGCAAGATTGAAGGCAGGAGGAGAAGGAGATGACAGAGGATGAGATAGTTGGATGGCATCACTGACTCGATGGACAGGAGTTTGAGCAAGCTCTGGGAGTTGGTGATGGACAGGTAAGCCTGGCATGCTGCAGTCCATGGGGTCGCTAAGAGTTGGACACAACTAGGTGACTGAACTGAACTGAACTGAAGTTACCTAATCTCTCTTGATCCTCCATTTTCTCATATGAAAGTTGAGATAATAATAGTAATAGCTATGCCACAGAGTTGTTAAGCAGGAACAATAAACTGTTCCTTGTAAAACGCTTTAGAAAAGTACCTGGCAGATAGTGCTCAAAAATTTAACTAATACTTTCTTTTTAAATAATAATTATTTAAAATAAATGAAAATGTGTAGTTACATGCCACTTTGCTATTTCATAAATACATATAAACATTTTCACAGTGAGAAAACTTAGCTGTTCAGTGACATTTATAAGGACTGTCCAAAGTGATAGTAAAACATTTGAAGGTTATTTTGATGTCTGAAATTATGGAATCTGACACAATGGAGCAGTATATTGTATACACTCCTTGGCTAATGCTGGCTTAAAAAAACCCCAACCTTCTTGCCTTCATTTTGGGTTAACCAAGTATGGAAAGTTGCAAATGGAAAGCAAATCTAAACTCCTGCATCATCGATTTTTGTAGATGAAAGATCAACAATCCATAACAGTGCCAAGGTGGTCAAGTTCAAAAGCCAGCTCAATATACTGTGTAGGATTAGCTGAAAGCAGACCTAGTTTTGGTCCTTTCTTTGAATTTTCTCTGAAGGAATATTTAGCAGTCTCTCAATGTGATTAAAAAATAAAAGAAAACATTTGCAAATACATAAGACCTGACTTTACAGCTTTCATAATGAAAATGAGTAAAAAATAATTAGATATCTTTTAAAAGGTATCAGAAAGAAGAGATGCACTGATGCTCCTCATTAGTGTCTTGCAAATTAAATTCATCTTTTATATTTTATTCATGGGATTCTAGAAACTGAATGATTAAATTGAATTGTTATCATTAAAACATAACCCACATCAATTCAGATGGCCTACGGATAAACCAAAATACAAATTTATTGAAATTTACCTAGGAGGAATTAAAACTGCATGAAATGTTACTAAACCCTGATCAGGAAGGACAAATATGTAAATTTGTAAATCTATATAGATGTGAATGCTAGACATTGGTAAATGTATGTACTAAATGAGATCTAAGGAAGAAAATACACCATTTTAAAAACGTTTATGAAATAGCTGAACAGGTTCTAACAACTCTTACATATCAAACTACGTAACATGGCACTTAAATAAGCTTTTTCCTCATTTTAGTTATAGTTTACATATTCATTTTATTACCTACTAAGTAAATATTACATTTTATAAGGATATTAATATGCCAAAAATACAAACCTGTACCAAGATATTAAACAGTGGAGGCTGATGAGAACATTTAGAAGAAATGAACTGAATTATCAATGGTGTCATTTTTTTCCTAGTGGAAAATTAAAGTGATTTATTATTCTCCTGATACTTACTTTAACTTTGCCAATTGGACTATTAAATGTTCTCAGGTAGTTATCTATATTCTATCTCCACTGATTCAACAAAGCAACAGCTACATAGTACAGCTGACCTTTGAACAACATGGTTTGAACTGAATAGGTCTACTTGTACATGGATTTTTTTTTCAATAGGAAATACTATGGTACTACATGATCCATGGTTGGCTGAATCCATGGATGTGGAACTGAGGATGCAGAACTGTGGATATGGAGAGCCGACTATAAATTAGAAGGGGATTTTCAACTGTATTGATGGGTGGGCCCCTAACATCTGTGTTGTTCAAGGGTCAACTGTACTGTCATTTAGAATGGGAACAAGAATGCCAACATTCTTCTCATGACTAACTCAGTGACCATGATTAGAAGTCTATCAGTCCATAATTAGAATGGACTCCACTCCATGCAGAGGACTGTATGTAAGTACAAAGGTGCAACTGAGTACAGTCAATTAAAGCTACAGGGATCTTTCAAGAGGGAGAGAGAGAGACTCACTTGTCAGCCACAGCTCTTCAAATTCAGCACTGAAAGTGTTCCCAAGACACTCTGAGTGATTGCTCTGACTCCTTAATTGCACCTTATTCTTCACTCTCCTCTTTAAGATGGACCACCAGACACAAATGTTCTGCTGTCAAATGGTTTCTACCTTGAGCAGCCTCAAATAATTGGCCTAGGATGGGTCAGACTTGATTAACTAGTGGCACCTTAGTGAGGACATCATCAAGTCGTGATCCAGAATTTGTCCCACATCAGAGATAACTGAGTTTTTTGTTATTACCATTTTCAAATTTAAATTGTATGATGTAAGAGAATAGGAAATCGATCTTAATCAAGCAAAATGTCAGATATTGTACTTTAAAGATCATTTCTTTATTGGATTTCAATGCAAACCTCAGTATTTACTATCTCTGTATGGAGCAGGGTGAACTGTTAGGTCTTTCTGCCAGTTTAGCTCCATGAAGTGTTTCTTAAGCTTCCCTGTGATTGGAAAGTTGAAGCAATTAAAATAATATTCCAGATATGAGAAAGCAATTGAAAATAATAATAGGCAAAAAGAGCCACAACAATCATAACAGTAGCTGTGGTTTACAAAGCCTTCTGTGTCAGGCACTGCCTTAAACTCTTTAAAACGGTTCTGTCTTGAAAGGAGAACTTGACTGGGCTATGGTTACTAGGATTTCTCTCCATTACCCAACCCTGCTTTTTCCATATGCATGAGCCCTAAATCCTGAAGCAATACAGAAAAGAGAACTTTAAGTTAAAAAAAAGAAGCTGGTGCTTCTCAAATTTAGTATGCACAGAAGTCACTTGGAAATCTTGCTAAAATGCAAACACTGATTAAGTAGGTAGAGCCTGAGATTCTGTAGTTCTAACAACTTCCTAGGTAGAAATGATGCTGTTTGTCCATGGACCATCCTTTGGATAGCAACTGAGTAGGAATTTTTATGGAGAAAATTTCATTTACTTTGCCATGGGAGTCAGGAAAGGCATGTCTGGTATCTATCTTGACCCAGAGAAGAACAAAATTTTTTCTGCATTAAGTTTTAATAAGCTCCAAAATTAAGGTATCTTCTCCTAGTTCTTCCTCTCTTATAAGGGACAAGAGGTGATATTTCTGCTGCCACCACTATTCAAGGTCTGGTTTTCTTTAATAATCTAAGACCTATGCTCACCAATAATTCAGTAATAGAAGAGAAAGGAAGATGGGGCTACTTCTAAAGGTTTTCTGCAAATTTGTATTCATTCAAGTTTTATTTGAATATTTAATGCTATTCTACTCTTGCATTAGATCTTTGCATCTTTTATTTATATTCCTCAATGGACTAGTCAACAACCTTTTAGGTGTTACCCCTTTCTCTAACCTACACTGAACATGCTGCTATTATTCCTTTGTTTACAAAGAAGTTGATGATGCTTCTTCTATGCCTTAAAAAGCAAACAGAAAAATATGGAGAATTTCTTGATGGCCTTCCCAGCAGGTTCAGAATTAAATGCAAATTCTTAGTCAGGCATTCAAAACTGTATATTGCAGCCTCATTTGTTATATTTCTACCTCTTTTAAAGCCTTGGTCTTCTGCCCACAGTCATTAGTAACACTTTGACCGCCTAGCCTTGGTTCAAATTATGAAGTTACTTGAAATAGCTTTATCTTTCACATCACTTTTCTGCATACTTTCAGGGCCCATTTCAACTTCCACCTTTCCCAAGACACGGTCTCATCTTCCCTCAGTGGGGATTCTTTTCTTTTTTCCCCTGAGGTTTTCCATGGCACTGTTCTGGAATCCTTATTCGTATTCTTCATCACCAGTTTTGCAATAGAGGATCTGTGGATGTGTTGGTCTTAGTCAGTAGACTAAGCTGGAGGCTGAAGAACCATGTTTGATAATTTCTCTCTAGCACTTCTCCTCCTTAATACATATTTTACTAAGGGTGGCATGTGTACAAAAATTCTGAATCAAACTGTTGACATGTGGCATGGCTTCCCACGTGGGTGCTACTGGTAAACAATCCACTTGCCAATGCAGGTGATATAAGAGACACAAGTTCGATCCCTGGATCAGGAAGATCGCCTGGAGAAGGAAATGGTAACCCACTCCAGTATTCTTGCCAGGAGAATCCCATGGACAGCGGAGCCTGGTGGGCTACAGTCCTTGGGATCACAGAGTCAGACACAACTGAAGTGACTTAGCATACACACACATGCTATCCATTCATTAGCTGTGGCCCACCAGATCCCTGCTCCCTTTGAGAGAGTAGTGATGAACAGATGCCATTTACTCAACTGCAAGATGAAAGAATTGCAAACCTGCACACTGTTTATGTTTTGGGACATATTACTCCCATGTACCAGCCTCAAAATCATTAAAAAAGGCAGTGTTCCTGGTTGTTGTTCAATCACTTGGCAGTGTACAGTTCTTTGTGACTCTATGGACTGCAGCACGTCAGGCCTCCCTGTCCTTCACCATCTCCCTGAGCTTGCTCAAACTCATGTCCATTGAGTCAGTGATGCCATCCAACCATCTCATCCTCTGTTGTCCCCTTCTCTTCCTGCCCTCAATCTTTCCCAGCATCAGGGTCTTTTTCCAATGAGTCAGTTCTTAGCCTAAGGTGGCCAAAGTATTGGAGCTTCAGCACCAGTCCTTCCAATGAATATTCAGTGCTTCTGGAACCAGTTCATAAAAGGGAGCACCAAGTTCAAGCAAAGGCCCTATGTTGAAAGAAACTTGCTGACGTTGCTGACTTTTAATATATACCGTCATTCTTTGCTGAAGAAAATTATTCTTAGAGTGGCCATGGCCCTCTGGTAATGACTTTCTCTGGGCTGATAGATTTTGGAAACCAATTTGCCACAATAGTTTCCAGAAGCAGCCAGTACCTCTTGCTCAAATGGAATAATGTTCCCTGGTGAAAAAGGGATATGGTCACATCGAAGTGTTTGTTAACTCAAGAGTGATAATGGAAGATGTTTAAATTTAACAAGGCCAATTGAATGGCTTAGTAGATATGCACAGCCATGCAATAAAATGTCATCAATTGTTACACCAGCCCATCTGCTTTCTAAGCAGGGGTGGCAGAGGAAGTGCAGGCCTTGCTTACTGATGCTGGAAGTTGTCAGAGCTTCTCCATCTTAATCCATTCTCCCATGTACCTTCTTTGTGATGGAACGTCAGCTGAGGATGGGTACATTTAAGGATGTCAGGATGGGCTTGCAGAAGAATTTTTGGTCTAAAAGAGTGGCTGAGCTGTGATATGAATTATTAGCATGTGTCCTGACTAAAAAACAAAAAAAAAAAAAAACCAAAAAAGTAATGCTCTCAAACTCCATATATGAAACTCTTTCTGTGCCTGCATAATCTCTTCTGTTAGCACTCTGTATAATTTAAATGTTATCTATTAAGGAATCCACCTCCTATACTCAACTGTGGGTTCCTATTTAAACAGAGAACACACATTTTTCAAATTTGTAACGATGGCTTGGAGCGGAAAGGTGGCAAATGCCAGATATTTAGTACATTTGCTGAGATGAAATAGAATTGTGTTGACTGAGAGGGCTCATGTGAAGAGCAGGAAGGAGGCCTCTGGGGCTGACTGGCACACAGCTGTTCATGCAGACATACGCCCATCAACATGGCATTGCTATTTCGTCTGGGGCAGGGTCAGGAAGAATCCTGTGAGCTGAATGAATGCACAGTATTCTTAAAATCACTATTGGATGATATTTTAAAAAGTATTTCCTGTGTGAAGCCAAGTGCTTCACAGGCATCATCTCATTTAAGCCCTTTGAGGTAGCAACTGTTAATATCCCCATTTTACAGAAGGAGGAGCTACAATTCAAACAGGGTAAGTGCTCAAACGTCAGAAATGAGATTTGAACTAAATCCTCTGTAGACTTGAGTCCAATTCCTATTACTATATTTACCACCTCACAGTATTATTCGATGCCACTATTTTTAAATTATTCTGAAATATTATGGAAATACATCTGTAATTATTCCTCTCACTGTGTCCATGCTCCTTTGCACCATAATACTGCAGCTCCTTTCAAGAGTGAGTGAAGTATTTCCCTACATCTTGAATCTGAGCTGCCCTTGCCACTTATTTTAATCAAAGAAGCAATGGTGAGTGAGTTCTGACCTTGGACTACCGGAGGCTTGGCAGTTTCCCCTGGCTCTGTTGGAATCCTGCTGTCTCCACGGTAACAGCACTTGGATAACTCATTGAGGATGAGCGACCTGTGACCCACTCACCCCATCACAGCAGTCAGCACGTGAGGACCACACATGCAGGCCTGAGCCTGGCTCAGAGCAGCAGAGCCTCCCAGCTGACCTGCAGCCTCCTGAGCAATCGTAAACAGTACTTGTTTTAGTTCACTAGGTTTGGGGGCAGCTTGTTAAGTAGCAACAGCTAATGGAAAACACTAGGTCCTGGAGAAAATAGAACAGCAAACATTTTTCTTTATAGAATGGAATCTGTACCTGTATTTCCAGGCTAACATTCATATTCATAGCTGGGCATTGCTTCAGAGCATCTCCTACTGGTTTTATGAATATTATAGGCTGAGCCATATGGCATAACCCAAATCAGGAGATCTACCTGGATTTCCGTTCCAGTGCTGCTACATATGAGCTGTAGAATTTGGGGCACATCATATTCTCTTTGGAACTCAGATTCTATAGCTGAAAAATAAAGCTGTTCTTCTAAAACAGCCATCCTCAAATTTCTGACCTCAGAATCCCTTTGTATCCTGAAAAATGACTGAGACCTCCCCAAAGCTTTTGTTTGTGGGGTCATACCATGATACTTACCATGTTAGAAAATGACACTGAGACATCTAAAGATTCATCAATTCATTTAAAGTAATAGTAATGATTCCATTACATGTCAATATAAGTAATATTATTATGAATAATTACAATACTTTACAAAGCAGAAAGTATTACTGAGGAGAGTGGCATTGTTTCATATTTTTGTAGATCTCTTTAATGATTGGCTTAACAGAAATTAGCTGGATTCTCATGTTTGCTTTTGCCTTCAGTGGTTGTGATAATGTGCTTCATGTGGCCTCTGGAAAACATGACTGTACATTTTGAAAGAATGAAAGTAAAGAAGGCAAATAAAGTCTTGGTATTATTACAAATGGAGCTCTGACCTCAAGGACACTCTGAAGGGGTCTCAGACTGAAGCGACTTAGCAGCAGCAGCCAACAGCACGGGAAGTATATAAACGGGAAGTATACAGTACGGGAAGGATATAAACCAACATTTCCTCCCCACGCTCTAGACCACACACTGAGAATCGTTGCTTTAGAGTATTTCTAATCTGAAATTGGCTTCCTAGGTGGCACAGTGGTAGAGAATCTGCCTGCCAATGCAGGAGACACAAGAGACACAAGTTTGATCCCTGGGTAGGGAAGATTCCCTGGAGAAGGAAATGGCAACCCACTCCAGTATCCTTGCCTGGAAAATCCATGGACAGAGGAGCCTGCAGGCTGCAGTTCCTGGGATCACAAAGAGTAGGACGTGACTTAGAGACTGAGGACTCTACAGTAATGTTAATCTGAAATTATGTTATTTGAGGAAAACCACAAGTAATTCAATTTACTAAGTTATTAAATACCCAAAACTAGCAATCATATTTTCTCTATATTACAAATAAAAATAATTTACTTTTGAATAGCTAGGAACATTGAAAGGCCATTTTTATTTCTTAGACTAAGGTTATACACACACACACACATATAATTTGAAGCCATTAAATGTAAATCATTAGCCTCTTCTTTGGCGAAGTGGAATCTGGTATTTCTTTAAAAAGGAAGAGAAAAACAAATATCATATATTAGTGCATAGATATGGAGTCTAGAAAAATGATACTGATGAACTTATTTGCAGGGCAGGAATAAAGGTGCAGGCTTAAGAGAATGTACTTGTGAACTCATGGGGGAAGGAGAGGTTGTATAGCACAGGGAGCTCAGCTCCGAGCTCTGTGATGATCTAGAAGGGTGGCATGGGTGGGAGGGAGGCTCAAGAGGGAGAGGTATATGGATACATATAGCCGATTCACGTGGTTATGCGGTAGAAACTAACACAACACTGTAAAGCAACTATATTCCAATAAAAACTTTTAAATTAAAAAAAAAACAAACATGTGCTTGAATACAATAGAAGGTGTATAATATGTCTGTGTGTGTGTGTGTGTGTGTGTGTATTAATAAAGTGAACTTCTGACTCTTGTTGGCCCCTAAATGTCTATGCAAAATAGTTCATACAAACAAGAACCTGAAAGTGACTTCATTAGTGCAGGCTGAAGAACTAACATTTGGGGCTTCTAAAATGGAATAAAACATTTCCATCTTGCTATATAGGAAAACAGCTCAAGTAATGCCTAAAGCCTTGACCGATATTTATGTAAATCTTCTATTTTCTAAACTATTGATTATATTCTGGGCTTGAGAAAAGGACTGTTCTTTAAATAGAATTTTTAAATGTTCACTCCAAAGATGAAATACATGACATGTGGAAGGTACTGAAAACTAAATAACTAACTGATATGACCCAAATGCAGCCAAGCTAAGTCCAGCACCCTTCTGTCCACATCAGTTCAGTTCAGTTCAGTTCAGTCGCTCAGTTGTGTCTGACTCTTTGCGACCCCATGAATCGCAGCACGCCAGGCCTCTCTGTCCATCACCAACTCCCGGAGTTTACCCAAACCCATGTCCACTGAGTCAGTGATGCCATCCAACCATCTCATCCTCTGTCGTCCTCTTCTCCTCCTGCCCCCAATCCTTCCCAGCATTAGGGTCTTTTCCAGTGAGTCAACTCTTCGCATCAGGTAGCCAAAGTATTGGAGTTTCAGCTTCAACATCAGTCCTTCCAATGAACACCCAGGACTGATCTCCTTTAGGATGGACTGGTTGGATCTCCTTGTAGTCCAAGGGACTCTCAAGAGTCTTCTCCAACACTCAGCTTTCTTCACTGTCCAACTCTCACATCCATACATGACCACTGGGAAAACCATAGCCTTGACTAGACAGACCTCTGTCCATCTAGTTCTTTTTTTTTCAAGAGAGAATAAGCATGCTGTGGTAATTTTAAAGTTATAGCCACTAATTCTTTGATATTCTTACCCACAAATGGTGGAGCTTTAATTCTCTTCTCATGGAATGTGGGCTAGATTTAGTGATGCACTTTTAGAATAGAGAGCATAGCAGAAATGGCAGGTTAGGCTATAAAGAGATTGAGGCCTCTGTCTTGGATGTACTCTTGCTGTCTTTTCTCTGTCCATCTCTGTTTCCTTCACTTCTTCAGTTTCCTTGCTCCATCATGTCATGAGCTATCCTGTGGAACAACTCATGTGGTAAGGAACTGAGGGAAGCCTCCAGCCAACAACCAGAGAAACTGAGGCCTTTAGTGCAACAGCAACACTGTGAGGAACCTGTTGCAGCTCTGTGAGTGAGCTTAGAAGCAGGTCCTTGCCAGCTGAGTCCTGAGACAACACCAAAGTGTTGAACAATCTGACCACAATCTCTGAGAAATCCTGAGCCAGAATCACCCAGCTCAGCCACTTGTGATTCCTGACTCTGAGGAATTATTAGATAATAATTCCTCAATTATTTAAAAACTGATGTTTTAAACTGCTAAGCTTTAGGGTAATTTATTATACAGAAATAAATAAAATAAACCTGTTATCTTGGAAATGCTCATGGTCCAGTAGGACAAACAAATGGGTTTTCATTCAGATACTGCCTTCTTCTAAAGCCTAGCTTCTCTAAGAAAAGTGAAGAATGCCACTTATATTTTTCATTTTGTTCTGAGAACTAGAGAAAATGCTTGCAAAGCAATTAGTATACTGGCTTAATGATTACTGGCCATTATTATTCTGATTATCGATATTCACAGTTAAAGTAAAGTTTTTACTCTAATTCAGAAAGATAGATGCACCTTCAATATTTACAGCAGCATTATTTACAACTGCCAAGATACGGAAGCAACATGTGCCCATCAACAGATAAATGTATAAAGAAGATGTGGTAAGCATTTACAGGGGAATATTACTCAGCCACAAGAAATAATCAAACTTTGCTATTGTAACAATATGTAAGAGCTTTACAGGAGAAATATCAACAACCTCAGATATGCAGATGATACCACTCTAATGGGAGAAAGTGAAGAGGAACTAAAGAGCTGCTTGATGAGGGTGAAAGAGGAGAGTGGAGAGTGAAAAAGTGGCTCACCATTCAAAAAACGAAGATCATGGCATCCAGTCCCATCACTTCATGGCAAACAGAATGGGAAAAAGTGGAAACAGTGACAGATTTTATTTTCTTGGGCTCCAAAATTTGCAGATGGTGACGGCAGCCATGAAAATTAAAAGATGCTTGCACCCTGGAAGGGAAGCTGTGACAAACCTAGACAGTGTATTAAAAAGCAGGGATATCATTTGGCTGACAAAAGCCTGTATAGTCAAAGCTATGGTTTTTCCATTAGTCATGTATGGACGTGAGAGTTGGAACATAAAGAAGACTGAGCACCGAAGAATTGATGCTTTCAAATTGTGAGGCCGAAGAAGACTTCTGAGAACCACTCAGACTGCAAGGAGATCAAACCAGTCAATTCTAAAGTAAATCAACCCTGAATATTCATTGAAACGACTGTCACTGAAGTTGAAGCTCCAATACATTGGGTACTTGATGCAAAGAGCTAACTCTTTAGAGAAGACCCTGATGCTGGGAAAGATTGAAGGCAAAGGAGGATGGGTGGTAGAGGATGAGATGGTTAAATAGCATCACCGACTCAATGGACAAGAATTTGAGCAAACTCCAGGAGACAGTGGAGAACAGAGGAGCCTGGCATGCTGCAGTCCATGGTGTCAGAAAGAGTTAGACACAACTTAGCAACTGAACAACAACATGGATGGACCTGCATGGTAATGCTTAGTGAAGGGAGTCACATAAAAGACAACTATTGCATGCTATCATTTACATGTGGAATATAAAAATATAAAATAAACAAATAAGCATAATGCAATGGAAATAGACTCAGAGATACAGAGAACACACTGGTGTGGTTAGCAGTGGAGAAAAGGATGGGGGTTGGGCAAGATATGGGAAAAGAATTAAGAGGTACAAACTGTTAATACTAGGTATAAAACAAGATACAAGGATATTTTGTACAGCACAGGGACTATAGCCAATATTTCATAATATTTCTAAGTTGAGTATAATCTATAAACATACTAAATTACTACGTTGTGCACGTGAAACTAATATAGCACTGTAAATCAACTATCGTCAATTAAAAAAATAAAAATTTGTATTTTTATATTTTACATAAAAATTAAAATATTTAAAATTAAAAATTAAGTCTCCAAATATAACTTCTATGGTCAATTCAAGTTAGAAAATGATTGTTCATTTACTATGCAAAAGCTACTACATACTCACTCTGAGGGATACAGAAGTGGGTAAATCACTGTCTATTTTAAGTAAATAACGGGCACAATCCTTAATACATGACAGAGTATTATTCTTTCTCTTGGAAGGTCTGAACAGAGCAGCAAAGATAGGAAATGGACTTAATGGTTATTATGTCTCATACTACCAGTACCGGTGTCAAAATATTTGGTAGTCAAACAAGTGTCAAGATTTTCAAAAGCTTTAGGAGTCAAGCAAATTGAGTAACATGCAAGTTTTGATGATAATGCTGAAGTGGAAATCATGTTCCCATATCTGAAAGAATTCAAAATCAAGAACTATCACCAGAAATAGTGACTTTGTGCAGGACAAAAAAAACATAACAAAGAATACACAAAGCATGTATATTCTGGATACATTTGTTACCTGCACCTAAGTGTTTCAATCTTAAATATCACAGAAGTGCATTTCCACACTTGTGGAGTAATCTGATGGTCATAGGAGCCATTACGTTGCCTTCCAAATTGGGTAAGGCCACTTTGGTTAGAAATGTGGTAATCGCTTCTCTCCACCATTCATTATTAACAGACAGAAGAGTTTTGTGCTTGTCTTAACCTAATGGTAACTAAGTCAGTGATTTCAAACCAATTAATAGAAAAAAAAAGCATAATTTTCAAGACGGTGGGGGTATTTAGGTGGTTTGTGCAAGTGGTTGTCAGCCTCCTAAATTACAGCTCTAGCATTTGCATTTTGAATATTTATTATCTAGCTTGTCCAAGGCAAGTTGTTTGAACATATAAAAAATAACTAAGGCAATACCTTTGATTTGGTAGCAAAATACAATGTACAAGGTGAAGGTGAAAGTTGCTAGTCATGTCCGACTCTGAGACCCCATGGACTCGTCCATGGAATTCTCCAGGCCAGAATACTGGAGTGGGGAGCCTCTCCCTTCTCCAGGGGATCTTCCCAACCCAGGGATCTAACCCAGGTCTTCCTAGTCTCCTGCACTGCAGACAGATTCTTTACCAGCTGAGCCACAGGGGAAGCCCAACGATACTGGAGTGGGAAGCCTTTCCCTTCTCCAGCGGATCTTCCCAACCCAGGAATCAAACCAGGGTCTCCCACATTGCAGGTGGATTCTTTACCAACTGAGCTATCAAGGAAGCCCATGTACAAGGCAGCTTACACTAAACCTAGTAGTCCAAATCCAGTTTTTAATTATAATTCTTCTGTATAGAATTTGGATATGCTTCAGTATGCAGCACAGGAGCAAACTCTCCACAAAAATTTAATAAAACAAAACAAAGAAAAAAACCCCAACTTATTAAAACGTACTTAGTCCCCAAGGATGTACAATTGCAGATAGTAGGGCAATTTTCGTACTGGAGAAGAACTCAAATGGTTTTCAAATTCAAGGGGAAGTTTTATCCAAACCATATTATCTTTACAGAACTATGGTTTTACAGTACAGGTGGTTTTTATAATGAGAGGTGAAAAATAAAAGACTAATATTATCAACACAGCAAATTGGTATTTAACACAATAGCTCTAGGACTTAAAGAGTAATTCACATCAGGAGTGTCCTCAAATTTAGTAAACCCACACATCACCTCCAGCATCTATCAAATATGCCATTCTTGGGTCCTTCCTACTGAGAGGCTAACTATGAGGGCACATTAATAAATGTACTGGCTGATTCTGATGCATGGAGCACAATTCCATGCAGGGAGAGAAACTCTGCCCCAAAGTCTGAAAAATTCCTTAAAAATTCGAGAATGTCCTAGGATAGACATATCTTTATATGTAATTAGATATAAGAACACACAAAGTTCATACTTTCTAAGGGTGTTTTTGGTTTATTTGGGGTGTCAGGGGTATGCTAGGGATTATGCGACTCTATAATCTTGGTGTCAATATCTGAGACAATTGATCTCTCCTCTGACTTAAGGCATCTCTATCTGCAAATTTGTCACTTCATTTCCGTATGTCCAAACTAAAACTACAGCATGTTCTTTGGGCTCTACCTTCAAAATACATTCATGTAATCCTATTTCCTACTACTAATACAAGCCAAGACTACATCATCTCATGCCTACAAAACTGCTATAGCTGCCTAATTAGTTTCCCAGCTCCCATTTCCCCTGCTACAATCAAGGGTAGGCAGTGAGCTTTAAAAGATGAACTCTGACCATGTTACTCTGCTCAAAATCTTCCACTGGCTTCTCATTTTATCTTACAAACAAAACACACAAACCTCCTTACATGATGGACTCTGGTCCTGCTTACTTCTCTGAAGTCATCTTCTATTACTTTTCCTTTGCTCTTTTAGACAAACTATATTGGTCTTCTCTCTGCTCTTTGAGCACCAGAAACTTTTCTGTCTCAAACGCTTAGCATTTGACTTCACATGGATGTTCGTATTCCTTATTCAGATTTCGGCATCAGTGACCTCCTCATAAGCCTGGTCTGCTTGTCTTATGCTGAGCAGTTACAGTTTTTCTCCACAATAGTAGATCTCTACATTTTTACCTTGTTTAATTTTCTTTATAAATGATTATTCATAAATGAGCTTCTCAATTTGTCTCCTCCACTGTCTGTCTCTGCACTGTAACATACATTCCTACAGGGCAGGAATGTAGAAGCGTGTATGTGGCATATCAGACAACTTGAATATGAATTGGTACATAGTAGGTGCTAAATTAAGGTTTTCGAATGAATAAGTAAACCCTGTTGATTAACATCTAGAAAGATAACAATGGTTTCATCAGCAGCATGTGTTAAAAAATATCCCCACAAATAAACCAAAAGCATCTTTAGTAAGGATGAAGTTTAAAATCTATCAGATTAATAACTGACTTTTTAAGAAGTATTAGACTCAAACCACATCAAACATACACAAATGCACAGACAGGAAGACACCCTGATGTTTCTTTATTTAGATGGGACATTTACTATTTTGTAGTAGGTACAAGAGCATATAGAAGATTGTTTAGTATTCATACTACAAAGGAATAGGTCCTCTAAATTCATGCTTTACACAGTTGGAATACTTTCAAAAAGTGTTTCATTTATATCACAAAAATTATTTTACTCAAAGAAACTTCTGTTATGAATTTAACAACATACTATTTTAGTTCTCATTCCTTATTTTGTTAACTTCAAGTTTCTCCAGAATAACAAGGTGCTATGATACAATACAGTTTTAACAACAGCAACAATAAAAAAAGCAAGGATGAAGTAAACGAAATTTAAAACTAGAGTTTAGAGCCAAACACATACACACAATAGGATCAGATGAAGACAAAGGAGGATGGATGTTCTTCTACATTTTTAAAATTTGCAAACCTACTCAAATTTAAGCAAATAGATCACTAAATAGGCTAACTGGACACCATATTTTATGATCTGTTATAATAAAGAAGCATCAGAATATTTTTTTACAGTAGCAGTGTGACCTAAGAGACCCTACTTGATCTAAATCTGTTTTCCATCTGTCTTTACAACTTACGATAGAGACATACTATATTAAAAATGATAATTGTAATGGATACATTTAGGGTTTTCTATCTACCCAATGTGCTTTCCCAGTGGCTCAGCAGTAAGGAACACACCTGCAATGCAGGGACATGGGTTCAATCCCTGGATCAAGAAGATCCCCTTGGGAAGGAAATGGCAACCTACTCCGGTATTCTGGCCTGGGAAATCCCATGGACAGAGGAGCCTGGCAGGCTACAGTCCATGGGGTCTCAAAGTGTTGGACATGACGTAGTGACTAAACAACAACAACCCACCCTTCAAACCACCCTTCATCTCTTACTTGCATTACACCAACAATCCCAGGTGGCTTCCAGTTCCACCCTCACTCTGTTGGGATCCAGCTCCTTTGGGGAAACCAGAGTGATCATTTTTTTTTTTTAATAAATTTATTTATTTTAGTTGGGGGCTAATTACTTTACAATATTGTAGTGGTTTTTGCCATACATTGACATGAATCAGCCATGGGTGTACATGTGTTCCCCATTCCGAACCCCCCTCCCACTTCCCTCCCCATCCCATCCCCCTGGGTCATCCCATTGCCCCAGCCCTGAGCATTTGTCTCATGCATCGAACCTGGAATGGTGTTCTGTTTCACATATGATAATATACATGTTTCAATGCTATTCTCTCAGAACGTCCCACCCTCACCGTCTCCCTCAGAGTCCATAAGACTGTTCTATGCATCTGTGTCTCTTATTCTGTCTCATATATAAGGTTATCATTACCATCTTTCAAATTCCATATATATGCATTAGTATACTGTATTGGTGTTTTTCTTTCTGGCTTACTTCACTCTGTATAATGGGCTCCAGTTTCATTCATCTCAATAGAACTGATTCAAATGTATTCTTTTTAATGGCTGCGTAATATTCCATTGTGTATATGTACCACAGCTTCCTTATCCATTTGTCTGCTGATGGACATCTAGGTTGCTTCCATGTCCTGGCTATTGTAAACAGTGCTGCGATGAACATTGGGGTACACGTGTCTCTTTCAATTCTGGTTTCCTCGGTGTGTATGCCCAGCAGTGGGATTGCTGGGTCATATGGCAGTTCTATTCCCAGTTTTCTAAGAAATATCCACACTGTTCTCCATAGTGGCTGTACTAGTTTGCATTCCCACCAACAGTGTAAGAGGGTTCCCTTTTCTCCACACCCTCTCCAGCATTTATTGCTTGTAGACTTTTGGATAGCAGCCATTCTGACTGGCGTGAAATGGTACCTCATTGTGGTTTTGATTTGCATTTCTCTAATAATGAGTGATGTTGAGCATCTTTTCATGTGTTTGTTAGCCATCTGTGTGTCTTCTTTGGAGAAATGTCTGTTTAGTTCTTTGGCCCATTTTTTGATTGGGTCATTTATTTTTCTGGAATTCAGCTGCAGGAGTTGCTTGTATATTTTTGAGATTAATTGTTTGTCTGTTGCTTCGTTTGCTATTATTTTCTCCCATTTTGAAGGCTGTCTTTTCACCTTGCTTATAGTTTCCTTTGTTGTGCAAAAGCTTTTAATTTTAATTAGGTCCCATCTGTTTATTTTTGCTTTTATTTCCAATATTCTGGGAGGTGGGTCATGGAGGATCCTGCTGTGGTTTATGTCGGAGAGTGTTTTGCCTATGTTTTCCTCTAGGAGTTTTATAAATTCTGGTCTTACGTTCAGATATTTAATCCATTTGGAGTTTATTTTTGTGTATGGTGTTAGGAAGTGTTCTAGTTTCATTCTTTTACAAGTGGTTGACCAGTTTTCCCAGCACCACTTGTTAAAGAGATTGTCTTTTCTCTATTGTATATTCTTGCCTCCTTTGTCAAAGATAAGGTGTCCATAGGTGCGTGGGTTTATCTCTGGGCTTTCTGTTTTGTTCTATTGATCTATATTTCTATCTTTGTGCCAGTACCATACTGTCTTGATGACTGTGGCTTTGTAGTAGAGCTTGAAGTCAGGCAGGTTGATTCCTCCAGTTCCATTCTTCTTTCTCAAGATTGCTTTGGCTATTCGAGGTTTTTTATATTTCCATACAAATTGTGAAATTGTTTGTTCTAGTTCTGTGAAGAATATCATTGGTAGCTTGATAGGGATTGCATTGAATCTATAGATTGCTTTGGGTATTATACTCATTTTCACTATATTAATCCTTCCAATCCATGAACAAGGTAAACATCCAAACTCATTCTATGAAGCCACCATCACCCTAATTCCAAAACCAGACAAAGATGCCACAAAAAAAGAAAACTACAGGCCAATATCACTGATGAACATAGATGCAAAAATCCTTAATAAAATTCTAGCAAACAGAATCCAACAACATATTAAAAAGATCATACATCATGACCAAGTGGGCTTTATCCCAGGAATTCAAGGTTTCTTTGATATCCACAAATCCATCAGTGTAATACACCACATTAACAAATTGAAAGATAAAAACCATATGATTATCTCAATAGATGCAGAAAAAGCCTTTGACAAAATTCAACATCCATTTATGATAAAAACCCTCCAGAAAGCAGGAATAGAAGGAACATACCTCAACATAATAAAACCTATATATGACAAACCCACAGCAAACATTATCCTCAATGGTGAAAAATTGAAAGCATTTCCCTTAAAGTCAGGAACAAGGCAAGGGTGCCCACGTTCACCACTACTATTCAACATAGTTTTGGAAGTTTTGGCCACAACAATCAGAGCTGAAAAAGAAATAAAAGAAATACAGATAGGAAAAGAAGAAGTAAAACTCTCACTGTTTGCAGATGACATGATCCGCTACATAGAAAACCCTAAAGATTCTACCAGAAAATTACTAGAGCTAATCAATGAATATAGTAAAGTTGCAGGATATAAAATTAACACACAGAAATCCCTTGCATTCCTATACACCAATAATGAGAAAACAAAGAGAAATTAAGGAAACAATACCATTCACCATTGCAACAAAAAGAATAAAATACTTAGGAATATATCTACCTAAAGAAACAAAAGACATATATATAGAAAACTATAAAACACTGATGAAAGAAATCAAAGAGGACACAAATAGATGGAGAAATATACAGAGTGATCATTTTAACATGCAACTCTCATCATCCACCCAAAGTCACCCTCAGTGGGAACTGCTTTCCTCCCTAGCCCGTGCTGAAACCTGGATGGCATCCACATCTCTTGCTCTCATGCTTAGTCACTCAGTTGTGTATAACCCTTTGCGACCCTGTGAACTGTAGCCCATCAGGCTTTCTGTCCATGGGATTTCCTGGCAAGAATACTGGAGTGGGTTGCCACTCTCTTCCCTAGGGGATCTCCCTGACCCAGGGATGGAACTCACATCTCCTGCATCTCCTGCACTGCAGGTGGATTCTTTACCACTAAGCCACCAGGGAAGGCCTACCCATATCTCAGCCATGGCTAATCATACTTGGTTAGATGTCTTGGTTGGATCAATCATATTCCTTTTCTAAGAAACTGAAATGCAAATACTGAGAGACTAAGTCAGTATATTCTCCAGTAGAATAAGAAAAAGGCATGATTTGGAAAGGGAGGGGAGAAGAGAAACAAAGAGATCATAACTGGCTATAAGAAAATAGAGGAAGTCAACATACAGAGACAGAACAATGAAGCATACATATAATGAGAAAAGGTATATGCGACTCCTGAGAAAATGAGAGAGAGGCATGGACAGAGGTACTCTGGTTCCTAAAGCCTGGCAGGTCCCCAGTTTCCAAAGAATCCTGGATTTCCTTGAAATCCTGGATTTTCTGAGACGGTCTTAGACCTCATTTATGCGGCTACCTCTGAGATTGCTTATTGTGTTGTCAAACAATAAATACTTATTGAATGCTTACTATGTTTGGCAATGGTTCTCAGGATTTATGGCACATTGATTAATAAATAAAGATTTTTTTAAAAAACCTGCCCTCACTGAGAATACATTCCAGTGAGGGGTGGGGTGGGGTGGGGTCAGGGGACTGACAATGAATAGTAGGCATAATAAAAAGATGAATGTCAGAAAATAACATGATTTATATGTGCTATGGACAAATAGAGTAAGGTGAAAAGTATGTCGAATCTTGAAATGGTACTAGGGTTGCAATTTTAAATAGGGTGGTCAGTTTAGGTTTTATTGGAAAGCTGACAAATGAGCAAAGATTCAACAGTGATAAAAGACTTAGCCATGACCCTCTCTATGGAAGAGCATGTGGGATCTTCCCAGACCAGGGATCGAACCCATGTCTCCTGCATTGGCAGGCAGGTTATTTACCACTGAGTCACCAGGGAAGCTCCCAGAAGTCTCCTATATAGTAATCCAAGTAAGAGATAATGGTACCTTACAGCACAGGGGATGCAAAAGAGGTGGTCAGAAATTATGGAATTTTAGAAATATTTTGAAATTTCAGATAACAGGATTTCATTCAGGATAGGAAAGAAAAAAGTAGACAATTATACTCAAGCAAATAGAAGGATAGAGTTGGTATTAAATGAGTTGGGAAAGGCTGCATACATCACAGATTTTAGAGGGAAGGAGTTCAGCTTTGGACCTGCAATTGTATACGTACACCCTGATGTTTGGGAGAGAAGTCTGGGTTGGAGATAAATATTTGGATGCAATCAGCATATTAATGACATTTACAGCCATGAAACTTTATGAGCTAGCCTAAGGAAGTGAATACAGATTGGAAAGAAATCCAAGAATGGTCCTGGTGTGCTCTTGTATTAAAAATTCAGGCTGAAGAGAAAGGAACTGCAAAGGAGACTGAGAAAAAAATTAAAAGTGAGATAAGAAGGAAACCTAGAGAGGATATAGCAAGTGAAATCAAAGGAGAAAAATGCACAGAGGGGAAGGAAATAATCAATAGTGTCAAGTGATCCTGCTGTAACAGGTCACACAAGATGAGGACCAAAGAGTGTCCTTTTGAGTTAGCAATGTGAAGGTCATTGTCAAGCATGACAAATGCAGTCTGGACAGCATAGTGGAAGGGAAAGGTAGACTGGAACAGTTTTACGATAAGCTCAGAGAATAAGTGACTAATTTTGCTACAAAAGGGGAAAAAAAGATGGGGCATGTAGCTAGCAGGGTTCATTTAAGAAAGTTTTCTTTTTTTTTTTAAAGTTGGAAGAAAAAAAAACAACGGCATGTTTAAAATATTGGTGGGAATTATCAGCAGAGAATTAAAAATGGATGAGGTAGGAAAGAGAACACAAGTTGCTGGAGTCATCTCCTTGAGTGGGCAAGATGAAGGAATTATATTTAGATGGAAGCATGACAACAGGAGTGGGAAAGCGTATGTGGGTGTGAATGCTGGTAGGTGTGTGGGTGTAGCGGGTGTATCCTACACTCTCCTATGATGATTCAGTTTTCATAGTGAGGTGGGACACAGGCCATTAGCTGAGAGTGGTGATGGTGAAAGAGGTCTTAGGAATGTAAATAGAAGTGGAGGAGGTAAGAAGGAGAATGGGATAATGAACAGACCAGGCAGGTATATTATTCAGCAGTATTAAAGATTTACTTGAAGTTTGTGTGGTCATGGATATAAAGGTAGACCAATCATGTCCTTTACTTGAGCTAGCTTAAAAGAGCTGTTTCTTTGTATCCAAAAGCCTTGACCAGAATACAAAATTACATGGAAAGCAATTTTTCCTTCTGGGAAATTTGTGGGAGACAACTTTTTATTTTCGTGTTTTAATAATGAGAATCTAGGACACCATTATGTGCGGTGTGGTTACCTTTTTTTTTTTTTCATTGGAAGGTGAAAAAACAACCCTAACTCATCTTAGCCCATCTGAGCAGACTTAATTCAAACTATTAAGGCTTCACAAGTTGGACATACTAGAAAAAAATTTATCTTCAAATCTCAAGAAGACAATTTTTGAAATATTTGCTATTTTGCCTGACCTATGTCATTTTTCCAGTCCCTCACTATTATGCAATGCTCATAACATGCTGTATAGTTTTAGGGCCTCTGCATAAGAATACTGATAAAGTTCTATAAACTTCAAATTTGTTTCTTTATTTTAAGTAGCTAAATTAGAAATAAAATACCTTAAGAGCACCAGATTGCATCTTGCTCTAGACTGAATAATTTTGTCCCCCCCAAATGTATATATTGAAACTTAATCCCTAATGTGATGATACTGGGAGATGGGGCCTTTGAGAGATGATTAGGTCATGAAGGTAAAGGTCTTATGAATGGATGAGTGACCTCGTAAGAAACCCCAGAGTTTCCCTCATCCCTTCCACCCTGTGAGGAAACAGCAAGAAGATGGCTGTCCATGAAACAGAGAGTGGGCTCTCCCCGAACACTGAATCTGATGGCACCTTCAACTTGGACTTCCAGTTCATAGGACCATGAAAAATAAATGTCTATTGTTTATTAACCATGCAGTCTATAGTATTCTGTTATAGCAGTCCAAAGGATTAAGATACATCCTGCGCACAGAAAACTAAGATCATGGCATCTGGTCCCATCACTTTATGGGAAATAGATGGGGAAACAGTGGAAACAGTGACAGACTTTACTTTTTTGGGCTCCAAAATCACTGCTGATGGTGATTGCAGCCATGAAATCAAAAGACGCTTACTTCTTGGAAGGAAGGTTATGGCCAACCTAGATAGCATATTTAAAAGCAGAGACATTACTTTGCCAACAAAAGTCCATCTAGTCAAGGCTATGGTTTTTCCAGTGGCCATGTATGGATGTGAGAGTTGGACGGTGAAGAAAGCTGAGCGCCGAAGAATTGATGCTTTTGAACTGTGGTGTTGGAGAAGACTCTTGCGAGTCCCTTGGACTACAAGGAGATCCAATCAATCCATCCTAAAGGAGATGAATCCTGAGTGTTCATTGGAAGGACTGATGTTGAAGCTGAAACTCCAATACTTTGGCCACCTGATGCGAAGAGTTGACTCATTAGAAAAGACCCTAATGCTGGGTAGGATTGGGGGCGGGAGGAGAAGGGGACGACAGAGGATGAGATGGTTGGATGGCATCACCGACTCGATGGACATGGGTTTGGGTAGACTACGGGAGTTGGTGATGGACTTGGAGGCCTGGCGTGCTGCGATTGATGGGGTCGCAAATAGTCAGACATGACTGAGCGACTGAGCTGAACTGACGCACAGATACAGAGAGTTTCTGATGACACATGATTTCTCTCAGGGCATAAAGGAGGTAGGAAGATAGGTATATTTTTAGCAGAATATTGATGATGATGATGATGTCAAATGATAATAATAGTCTGTTTATGGAAACCTTACCATATATCAAACATTATGAATGCTTTGAATTATTTCTTAATATTCATAGTAATCCTATGAATGTATTATTTCTATCCCTATTTTCATTTATAAGCTCTTAGAAACACTGACAGAAAGAACAATGAGGTAATAAGCAATTCTTTGAGAAATCATGCTGTATTTTATCTTACAATTTAAAAAGAACATATGTTTTTGAGATCTAGCCATTGAAAAGGCCTCAAAAGTGACCCATCCTGTACCAATGAGCACCTCAGTTGACAAGACTGTAGTCTCTAATTATCCTTTTCCACTAAAAAGAACTAAGACTACTTAGAAAAATGGCTGATTCCCAGTCTGTAGCACGAAATGTACAAGATGAACCTATAATATATTAGAAAGCAAGGAAGGACTGGAAGAATACCAGAGTGTATCAACAAAGCTTAGATGTCAACTAAAAGGCGATCCTGGGCTTCCCTGGTAGCTCAGCTGGTAAAGAATCCCTCTGCAGTGAGAGAGACCTGGGTTCAATCCCTGGGTTGGGAAGGTCCCCTGGAGGAGGGCATGGCAATCCACTCCAGTATTCTTGCCTGGAGAATCCCATGGACAGAGGAGTCCAGTGGGCTACAGTCTATGGGGTTACATAGAATCTGATTGCATAGAATCAGACTGAGTGACTAAGCACACACATACACACACACAAAAGAGGCTCCTATTGGCAAAAATAGTGGGATGATTTGAACATCAGCAAAGATGGTATCTGCAATGGGTTGAAATACCATGAACTATTACACACACACACACACACACACACCCCTTCACATAGAGGCCATTCAGTGGTCAGCACTGGAGGGTGCCAACTCATTTTGAAAACTGGTTAATAAAGAGGAAGAATCAGGCATTTATTCTGTTTTTTCTGTTCTCAAGGTTGCTCAGCTGTGTCCAAATAGATATAGATATAAAGGGATTCCTTTTCTATAGAAATATACCAAATAATAAATTAAGATAGAATGATAGAATAAGAATACAACCATTGCACAAGAATTAATAATATATTGAATTTAGGCTGCTATTACAAAAAGAGAGTCAACCAAGTGTTATACATTTCCTGATGCAAAAATGATTCTCATTATGAAGTTTTTTTGCCAAAACAAACACACAAACAAATAAAAACAATAAACTGACTCTAAGTCTTTAGATCTAATTTAAAAAACTATGGTAAATAGAAAACAGATAAAAGGTAAGATTATGTTAAAAGATATTATAATAATGAAATCAGAAATCCTTCAGATTGTGGAAAACTCTAAAGGAACACATTTTTTTTTTAACCTAAAGATTATAAGAAAAAAGAAGAAGGCAATGAATGATAGATTAAAAATTAATTACAAGACTGAAACAATTGCATTTTTATGGGCCTCAATTGAATGTAGATTTGAACAAACTGTTAAAAAAGATAATTATACATATTTGAATGTTGAATTTTTGATGATACTGAAATTACTGTAAATTCTTAAGTGTAATAATGATATCTATTTATGTTTTAAGATGGTTCTTATATTTTGGTGTTATAACTGAATCACTTATTGATACAATTATGCAATGTCTGTGATTTTGATCCAGGGTAGGAATATAAGAATATAGGTTAAATAGAATTGTTGAAGCTATGTAGTGGGTGCATAAGACTTCATTATATAATAATTTCTATTTTTGTATATGGTTGAAATTTTCTATTATAAAAAATGAGAAAAAAAATAAGACAAACAGAATTTGACTTTCTTACCTCTGGGCATAAGACTAGTAGAAAACAATGTGGGATTTAAGCCCAGGTCTAAGGCTTGTTTGTTTACTTGTTCATTTTTGTTTGAATTTTTTTAAAGCTACATCTTGATGTTTCTGCAGCATATGAAGTGTTTGAATTATAAAGCAACCCTTCTTTCTTTATACAGAAAAGCCATACAAATAGACAGGATAGACTATTAGGAAAAGTTAGGTTCTTAGGCACAGGGACAGCTGCTGTGTTTCCTGAATAACCAGGAAGACTAGTTCTGCTATAGTCGTAATGTAACTTTAACCAAAGAAGATTCTAAAACAAGAATTTAATAATCTTTAACAAGAATTTAAAGGTTAGTTTTGTTTATAACTTTAATAAGTTGAAGGAGAAACATGTTATGGTGTTTTATAAAATTCATTTTTCTCAGTTTCACATTTTACTCAGATTACTTAAGCAATAAAAATAACAAAAAATACATAATGCATTAAACGTTTATTCTGTAGGGGTGCAATCCTGGAATAACACTTATTTATGGTATTTGTTCTATAGCGGATACTAATTCAATTTTCATGTATGAATACTGAGTGAAAATTACATGCATATACATAAATATACACAGGAAAATGTATGTGTGTGTGTGTGTGTATATATATATATGCATATATATATAATGATTTAGTAATCTTTTTAAGTTCTCTCTAACATTTTCCTTAATGTTTATGTATAAAAGTAAAATAATCTGAATACTGTGACAACTCAAGAGGAAGACTATATAATAAAGATTTTGGTTTATTTTTCTTTTCGGTTTGTTCACCATATTATTCCCATTGCCTGAACAAACCCTGGCATGTAGTATGTATTTGATAAAAACAGCAAAAATGGTACTGAATTTTCCAAGCTGAATTTCAAAATGATGACTTTCCAGATTGTGTACAAGTAGAATTATTATGCAAATACAACATTTTGGATATAAAGCAATCTTAAATGTATCTATTCCATCTTCCCATTTCATATTGGTTATACCTCACAATATACATACAGATACACTTGCAGAATAACCTAAGGTGAGAAATAGAAAAATGATCCTTAACACAACTTTGCTTCAAATATCTAAATTAGATACTGCTTGGTGACTGATAATAAGGCCACTAACTTCTCATCCTAAAGGAAAAAAAAACTAACAATTTCATTTTTAAGTGTTTCTTCTTTTAACACAATTCTCAAGAGAGTAAATGTGTGACAAATCTACCAGAAGTACCATTTTAGTCACTATAATTATTATATACAAGAAGCTGGATTTCTTGCAAATTCACTTTAAATTATTGAATAATTTTTATAATATACTATAGGATAAAGTGACTTGCCTAGAAGATCCATTCAATAAGTACTTTTTGAAATGCTTTGATCAAGAAAGCCCTTCTAGGTTTTATTAGAAGCTGCTGCTGCCACTACTATCATATTTTCATATCCTAGAGGCATTTTCAATAATCAGGCATCTTTAATGTACATCAAATAACTGTACTGGAAAAATTATATTATCATCTAAATTTTATAGAAGTACAAAAAAGTTAAGATACCTGTTACTAATATTGCTACGAATCAACTAGTAGTAGAGGGATCAATTAGTAGCTGAGCCAGTATTCAATCCTTCGCCTACGTATCTCCAAGTTATTTTGTTTTGTTTTGTTTTGTTTTGTCATTATTTACTAGGCTTTGGAGCTTCTCTTGTGAGCTGCTTTCTTCAAATAAGACGCACATGAGCCTCTGAGACAGTACTGTAATGAAGATGCTGGGAATTAATGATGTTATTTCATACTTATTCTTTTTGCAAAGTGGGATTTGTGAATGACCCTACTTTCTATCTCTGGAATCTGACATTAGGGACACAAAGCCCTTGGGTGGACTTTTTACCTGTACCTGGCAGGTATTAGGTACTTCAGGTGTCCAAAGAGCTGGCATTGAAAGTTCTCAACTCATCTATGATGAGCTTTGTAAAGTCAGCTCAAGCTGGCACTTTTATGTCAGGGAGCATTTTGTTCTGCCCAACTCCCCAGAGACTCAATGTTATAAAAAGTAGCCTAGATTCTAAAGAATACAATAAACTATTTCAAACGGAAATGACAGTCACAGAAAGGGAATCTCTTTCAAAACTGCATCTAAAATGAAAAGTATGGCTGGCACAGCTAGCTCCAAGGCAGAGTGCTGCTGATGAAGCGATGACCAAAGAATATCTATTATCTCGCCACCATCTAAGGATTTCTGTGTTTCCACTGCTCTAAGCTATAAAATAGGCAAGTGATTGTTCTACACATTTAGATACTTGAATCTCATTCAAGTAAATGTGCACAAAGGACTATAAATTTAGAACCAATCATTTGACATTATCTGTACAAAATCAGCAGAGATCTAATTATCCAAAGAAAAAATTCTATTCAAATGCCAGTCATTCGGGTACCTTGAAAGCAGAATAAAATTCACCACTGTCCCACTAAGCATATGTAAAGTGCTCAATTAGTTCTGAACTGAAAGGATGTATGCATGCATGTACACATGAATGAATGAACAGTGCTCCATTTTTAATTGAAAAATCAGGGCACAGTCACTAGGTTGAATTGGTCGTTATCTACTCTGTTGTTAATAAAGATATACAAAATACTTTTTTGAAGAGAAATTAGCCTTTTAGAAATTCAGATATTGCTCTAAGATATATTCCACCCATAAGGAAAAGAACTGTGAAAAATAATAAACACATTTCCTAATTTATTAATATTCCAAGTATTTAGTTAGGAATCTCTTGATACCAATACTCCATATTCAGTTCTTCATTCTTTGAATTTCCTTTCTTCGTGATTTAGTATTTTTATAAGTTATTTCAAATAGTAAGCATGAGAAAAATTTTCTGTATATGATTTTAAAAACACATTAAAATGCTACAACTGAATTCAAACACATGGAGTTGTTGGGAAAACCTAATGAGGTAATCTATATGAAAATGCTCAGCATGAGGCCTGGCACATATTAAGAGCTCAATCAATGTTGGATATTCTCATTTTTGTTGTTGTTGAAAATTCAAATAAAATGTTAAAGATAATCGCACATTTTGAGCTCGCTAAAATATTATGAATTAGCACTTCTTTCTCTCCATAAGCAATGACTAGGGATTATCATCTTCTTTTAGTCCACTCCAACTTGTACACTGGAATTTCTGGTTTATTTGTTGTATTTACTTCATTTCTTCCCCTTTCCCCTACATTTCCTACTAACAGCACAATTAATATGCACATATGCATTTACTATAGATTTTATGTTTCTCAGATGCATCATTTAAAGACCAATTTTTCCCTATCTTCAAAACACCCAAGGAAATATCACTTTTAGTGTCAGAAAATGTTACAACATGCTTCAAAGTTCAGTGGGAATCACATATACATCCAAAGACCAAGTTTAGCTTCAAAACATTAACACTAGGAAATAGTCAACAGAATGTCACAGCATTAAATGTCTCCTCCAAAGATAAGGAGGCATTTTACTGAGAAATTTTCAAGTTTTATCCGGAATAAAACTTCATAATCTGTCTATAGTCAGGCCACTCAGCAGAGATTCAGTTCACTGCACACAGCATACCTGATGAAGAAACCCCAAATCCATTATCCAATATGCATGATTAAGTCTAAGCTGCCTGCAAAATTGTGCTTTAACTTTATGACCTCGTTTTGCACAAATATCCAGTTTAATTTACAATCCAATTCTCACATGGACATTGATCCTCACCATTTCCATCTCCTAAAATATTTAAAAGATCAAGTAGAGAGGGGAAAAAAAAATTGGGACGGGAGGAAAAATTAGACCTCTCTCAACAAAAGACAAATATTTCCACAAAATACTAATGCTTTTCTAAGATTAACTGCTGAAAAGTCAATTAAAGGCACAGTAAATGGCCAATTATAAGTCAGTGATTTGATCAGAGGCCTCTATGTCACCGTGTTGGATATTATAGGTCAAGAGATAGGATGACAAACGCCACAAATGTCTATGGTACCAATGACATCTGCCTTTATAGAACCAGGGAAGAGAAATTTTTTGAGAGTAGCATTTTGGGAAACAAGTATATTACTTCAGATTCAACTACTGATCAGACCCACGACCCTAGACAAGCTCAGTCTCTCTTGGATACCCCTTTCTCATAGAAAAAACGGGGATCTTACTACTGGTCCCAACTCACAAAGCTACTGTAAATATTCAGTGAGAAAATGCATGTGAAATAGAAAAACATTAATGTCACAATGTCTTACACACAGTAAATAAAATGAGTCATCTTTTAAATGAAAAGATTGACAGAATATAGAGAAATCAGCAGCAGAATCTCCCAAATCCTTATCCATTACTGAGACTTTTGATACCTGAACTGCTTTTGTTTCCTAAATTTCATTGATATTTTTCTAACTATTTTGAGTTTTCTACTCATTCCAAAATTTCAAATGTATCAGTTCAATTTTTTCTTTCCTAAACCAGGAATAACTATAAAGTTAATATTAAATACCAAAAGCCATCCAACACAGCTATCAGTGAACTACTTAAATGCAATAATGACCATATCACCTTTCTACTTAAAGGCTTGGATGGACTTCAAACCCTTATTGAACAAATCTTTTTTAAAATCAAAATTCTGATTTGACACTGTAAGCCATGAAAACTGTATTAAGTTCTTGAGCAGCAAAGTATAACATGAGGCAGAGTTTTAGAAAGTTTTATCTAGCAATGTTTCCGGAGAAGGCAATGGCACCCCACTCCAGTACTCTTGCCTGGAAAATCCCATGGATGGAGGAGCCTGGTAAGCTACAGTCCATGGGGTCGCTAAGAGTTGGACATGACTGAGCGACTTCACTTTCACTTTTCTCTTTCATGCACGGGAGAAGGAAATAGCAACCTACTCCAGTACTCTTGCCTGGAGAATCCCAGGGACGGCGGAGCGTGGTGGGCTGCCGTCTATGGGGTCGCACAGAGTTGGACACGACTGAAGCGACTTAGCAGCAGCAGCAATGTTTTAGAGATTACAATGTAAGATAGAAAAACCTAAAAGCTGAGAGCTATAGGGTCCGAAGCTGCCAACCACATACCTCAGGTCTGGTCTGGCTTACAGACATTACTTACTGATAACACTTAAAAAATGTGAGATTTCTAATTTTTCTTGGGGAAAAAAAAAGTCTATCTGGAAATAATCTACTGAAGTTGAGCAGAGGCTGACTGAGTATGGCTGTTGTATACTCTTCCTACCTGGTACAACTGACTCATTTAAATACTTCACCTGGTTTGGGGTGTGGTGGCATTTTTCAGTTCTAGTCAAAGAAGCGATTGTGGTTGAAATAAGACATGATAAAAGTTTTGACTAGAGAAGAAATTGTGGACTTGCACAAGGAAAAAAAACTAACAGATATCGTGATGAATGAGAAGAATCCGTTAGAGAGTAAGTGGAAAGAGTAAGGCATGTTTTATGCCTTCCTAATTATGTCTTCCAATTTTTTAGATAGATAGTACTGTTTATCTCATCTCTGTGGGAGATAAAATTTTCATATTTACAAATGTTTGAAAGTATAGTATAGTATCCTGTATATCAACTTTTATATTTATAAAAGAATCAATGCATAGATCCCTTTTTAAAAAAAAAAAAAAGAGAGAGAGAGAGAAGCTAGAAATCAACCCAATTGTAAGTGCTGACAACTAAGTAATGCCTATGGGTCCCACTGGACCTGAAGGTCTACCTTTGGCAACTTCTAACCCTGGGGATGCCTGCCTTCATATTTCTTTAGGTTTTATTATTAGGATGACTTACTTAGCAATTCTGATCAAGTTTCCAGTTTTTCTTGTGTGGCTGTGAATAGATTAGGCTGCCCAAATCTATGCTGTGAAATAGATTTCCTACAGGGAAAGTGGCAGCTCCTGCTGAGAGACCACTGGACTGTTCTCAGTTAAGGAGTTTTAAGAGTAACATTTTTTTCTACAAATGATATTTAAATAGTAGTTCTATTTTTAAACCATGTAACTAAGGATATATATTAAAATATGTGTATATACTGCAGATTTCTTACATGTGAGTGAATATCTCCCTTTTTTTGTAAAGATGAAATATATACAAGACAGAATCTAGCCATGCTTTTAAACTAGAAAGAACAAATGACTTAGTCTGATCATTTAAATAACACATGAGGAAAACCTGATTTATGATGGGGGAAAACGAGAGCCTCTTTGTCTTTTTCTCTCTCTCAGAGAGAGAGAGAGGGAGAGAGCGAAGGGTTAAAGAGAAAAGAAAGAAAAAAGGAGAGAGAGGAAGGAAAAAAGGAAAGATGAATAGAGTGAAATGGAAACTGTACTCTTTGACATGGAGTAGTTAAATTTATCAACATGGCATTAGAAATTAAAGTGCTTAAAAAATGGATAGGACAACAGCAAAAAAAAAAAACAACACTCTTGTGTAGCAAGGGAAACCATCAACAAAGTAAGATAACCTACACACTAGGAGAAAATAGTTGCAAATCATTTGTAATTTCAGAGATGGGAAATAATGTATATTTTTGGATGGATAAAATACAGTAATAACCTTAAATATCACATTAAAAAAAAAAGAAGTTAATATCCAAAATACATACAGAATATATACAACTCAACAAAGAAACAACAATCTGATTAAAAATTGGCAGAGGAACTGAATGGACATTTTCCCAAAGAACAGATACAAATGGCCAACAGGTACATGAAAAGATGCTCAATATCACTATTCATGAGGAAAATACAAATCAAAAACCACAATGGGATACCATATCACACCTGTTACAATGGCTGCCATGAAAACCAAAGCGATAACAAGTGTTGGTGAACATACAGAGGAAAAGGAACCCTTGTGCACTATTTATAGAAATGTAAATTACTACAGCCACTATGCAAAACAGTATGGAAGGTCCTCCAAAAATTAAAAAATAGAGCTACCATATGACCTAGCAATTCCAATTTTGGATGGCGATATCTATCTATCTATCTATATATATGAAATGAACCACTATTTTGAAGAGCTAACTACACTCCTGGGTTTATGAGAGCTTTATTTACAATAGCCAAAATAGGAAAAAAAGCCAAAGTGCTCACTGATGAATGAATGAATGGATAAAAAAAAAAAAAACTGTAGTATATATACACACACAATGGAATAGTATTTGGCCATAAAAAAGGAAAGCATACCATTAGTGACAACACAGATGGACCTTGAGCACACTATGCTAAGTGAAATAAGTCAGACAGAGAGGGAAAAGCACTGTATGATCTCATTTACATGATGAATCTAAAACAACTGAACTCATAGAAACAGAGTGAGAGGTGGTTGCTAGAAACGGGTGGTGTGGGAAAATGAGTTAAGAGGGCCAAAAGGTATAAACGTACAGTTATAAGATGAGTAAGTTCTGGGGATGTAATGTACAGCATGGTGACTATATTTAAAAGCTGCTAAGAAAGTAGATCTTAAAAGTACTCCCTTCACAAAAAAATTGTAACCACGAGGGGTGACGGATGTTAACTAAATTCATCATGACAATCATTTTGTAATATATCCACATGCCAAATCATTTTATACTTTAATCTAATACAATGTTAATGTCAACTATATCTCTAAAAAACTAGAGAAAAAGAAACTAGGGAGCTGATATACTTGGAGAAAAAAGTTTCTTTTTGCCTTTGAAAACAGGATTCCCAAGCTGCATTCAGAAATTTCATTACAAGTTGGCTATCTTCTCCAATAACTAGAATTCAACCATGTTAATACTGATCTGAAAACTTTAAAGTAATACTCTTTAGTACCTGTGCTTATCTTCTTATTTGTATTTCTTCAGACTTTGATATTAAATGATGACTTTCTTATATGCACCTAACTTGAGAAGGTAACTAGTGATGTCAAGGGAGTTTTTATACGGGTTTTTTAAAATTTTTCCTGTGTAATGAATGAAGTTACTTCTGCTTGTTAGTCTCATCATCCTTGAAGACCAATCTGTGTCTAGAATCTCCTGGTAAGTTTTTTATCTATCATCTCAGTGAGAGCTAAAGCTTAGTATAATGAAGTTTTCAACAGAGCTAAAAAATCATAAGGCTAGTTATAAAGAAAAAACAAAGGTGAGACGTAGTTTAGTAGTACATGGTGTTAGAATATACGATTTTCAAGAGAATGTTTATTTTTCAAAATGAAGAGGAAAAGTGCCAAGTTGTAATCAGGAAATCAACCGAATGATTTTCTGTAAAGAAGAACCAGTGAGTTAGAGCAAGTGTCATTTGTCTCTTATCATTCCGTGAAAGGTGGGCTTAGCTTAGTCTATCAGTCACAACACTGATAAGCCTGAACTAACCTCTAGTTTTAAGAGATCTGGCTTGTGTGGAAGCAGAGCTGAAAATAATTCTGGGAGAATACGTGACTTGGGGTCGCCCATCTAGAAAGAGAAATGTGAACAGATCTACCATCTCCACTTATCAAAATATGCCAGGGACTTTGCAGCCAAACTCTGTAAATCTGTTACTCTGCCTAGAGGAAACTGTGTTCTGAAACTTCTCTTTAGCTGTGGATCATCCCCAAAAATCTGTTCTTTTTTTTTTTTTTTCCTCTCCAGCATTCAATTTGGCATTTTGGCAAGACCAGGCACTCAGCATCTTTCGGCAAGGAGTTAAATCTTCTGCTACTTGTAAATAAGGTAACAACTTAGTAGTCCACACACCTCCTTCTTTCAAGGAGGTGGCAATGAAACTGAAGTCATTAGGCAACATTTACCTTTATTATTAACTGGAAAATCTAACATGGAAGACTTGACATATGGTTATTAAAGATGTCCCACTGATGACCAGGTTGGTGGAAGAATCACTGATGTGGACAAGAAATATCAGCCTTCAGGTTTTAAGAAATACTTTTCTATGGATTTCCTAGAGTGCACAAAATAATATTTCTAGTCTATACTCTGAAAAATTATGAGACAGTATGTTGCTATTATTTAAGAGTACTGAGGTTGGTATTCCTGTACTTATTCTCACCTCTCCCCCTCGTCTTTTTTTTAGCTCTCACAGCTGGTCAGACTGAATACCACTGATGTACTAAGCCATATTCTTATCTACAAACCTCTCTCTGATAAAATCAATTTCCAGAATATAAAAGAGTAGATAGTGTTATGAGTAGAAAACTCTTTGTTTCTTAGCCATGGCATGGCTGGAAACTTTCTTGGAAGTACACTTTCAGAATGATCTTGATGTTAAAAGATGAGGTAAAAATAACAACCACTAACTTAAATTTAAACACAGAAAATTGTAGTAACAACACCTACACAACTATATCTATCCATGAATCCATCCACTTATTCTATTCTATCTATCATAAATCTATCTTTTCTATCCACATATTTTGGGCTATTTCTAAGTTTCTAAAATATGTATCTAAAGAGAAGGCAAGGCATAGCATTATTTCTTTTAACAGCCTTTAATGCATCCTGTGGACTAGAAACTTTAAAAGCTCATTGGTTTGAATTTCTTTGAAAAGAAAGCATTGATGGAATGACAGAAAATAGAACTAAAATTAGCCTATGCAACAGAGACTTATTCCATCCAGAGCTGGTTGTCAGAGACAACAGTATGATAAGTTTCTTTTTGATAAGTTTTTAAACATGATATTGAATGAGAGGTACTGTATGTATTTTATACTAAGTCTAAGGATGGGAACAGGTCTCCAAAGTCCTATTGTTAGGCTCAAAAGAGAGCCATAAAAATGTTTCATAATGAGATGAATTTCATGATTACCTATCAAATCAAATTCTTATGTGTTGAATTTCTGTTAATGCCATTTTACCCAGAGGTGACCAACAGATCAAATCCAACCTGCAATGTATTGCTTTAAATTACCCTGTGCTTAAAAAAATTTTTTTTAACTAATTGCCAAAAATTTTGTCTTAATCTTATATAACAAAATTTGCAAGTTCTCTGAAAAATAAGAAAAAATAGCCTCACTGGCATTACATTCCTGCACAGCATCTGCAGCTGACACTGCCTACCCTCTTTCAGAGGGAGGGATGGGAATGCGCTCCTCTCAGTCTGCATGGTCCCCATCAACCACCACATCCTTTTGCTGTATGCATGGTCTGCTTTATTTTCTTTACCTCTCTATATTTCACAAGTGTTGGAGATTATAGCACCTATTTTGGGTCATTTCTAAAGTATGTCCTTAATATTGGGAAGCACATTCATTCACATGTGCCCTAAGAGTCAGAATAACCTAACCTAGATATGGTAATCTTCATGGCTCCCTCTTTTCATATTTTCTCTTCATTGTAAGGAAAGCATTCATGAACGCTGCCTTCCATCAACATCATTTAGATAATATGCATAATAATAAAACACTTATTATTTGTTGAATGCTTACTCTTTTCCAGATACTGAAGCTTCTGTAAGATTCATTCATTCATTTAAAATTCACCTCAGTTCTAGTTGATTATTGCCATCTCTGCTTTACAAGCGAGGCAATTAAATGAAGGACCAGTTACAGAAGCAGTGGTAGAGTTGGCATCTTTGCCCCTGCAGTGTGGTTCCAGAGCCAATCCTCCACCCTGCTATGCTGCATGCACTCAGCTCTACTGCATTAAATCACTGGGACAGGGCTCCTCTACTCAGGGAATGAGCAGCTTCTGGCATGTTTAGAACAAAGCACTCACATATAACCCTTATTTATTGGGAAAGTCAAAACCATGAAGTGTTGGGGAAATTCACACACTTGCTGTTCTTTAGGTTAGAACCATATATTCTTTTTCCTTCCTGGGAATTCCACTGCAAGTTGAAATTCCATATGGAAATGTGTGTTACATAAAGACATCCCTTGGGGACCCATGTACAATCACCATGGGTAGATAATCATTTAAAAAAAGATCCAAGTAACGATCCCTTCCCAGTGCACACACAAGAGAGGGATCCGACACACAAGTTCTGCCTTTCTGGGCTAAATGTCCCCACAGATTTCCACCAAGTCTGTGACTTACAGAAGCATTTCAAATGGATGATACATTTCAGTATACCCATAAAACTAAGAAAAAAACAACAACAAATAATACACCTGACTGCACTGGTGCCTATATTAATTCTGGAACCACTGCTCTTCTTTGCAGCTCTTGCCCAAGGAGATTCTCATTAGAAAAACTCACCTCTCACCCACCGTTCCATTGAGAGGGCATACTTTATCAGCCTTTTTTTACTAACTTTTTTTACTTTCACAATGCAGCATTGTTCTCTCTCTCTCTCTCTCTCTCTCTCTCTCTCTCTCTCTCTCTCTCTCTCTCTCTCTCAATAATAAACCTTCTTTGGAATAGCTTCCTATGAGCTAGAAATATCCAGCACTGTCCTGAAAGATGAGAGACTCAAATCTTCTGATTCTTTCTCACCTACTTATTATCACCTCTAGCCTATATGCCTGTCATGGTTTTGCTTCCTCCAACTGTGTTTATTCTATAACTCCTCCTTCACTTGAGTCCGTCTAATTATTAAGTGGTTTCTAGAATTTTCAGATTCTAACAACGCCTTCATTTTCTGAACACCCACACAACTCATATCTGTGCCACTGACTTGACTTTCTTCTTTTCTTTTTCATGTTGCCATCTCTAACTCAGTCTTCTCTTCTGAGCTCTTACCTCTGGTATCCAAATGCCTCCTTGACATTTCACCTAGACTTGAATGTCTACAAGCACCTCAAGCTTAACATCTTCAAAATGGTAATCTTTATTTCTATATAAACTCTTTTCCTCACATAGAAAGGACAACCTAAGTAAATGAAACCTCCATTCCTCCAGTTGTTAAGTCATCCTTGACTCCTCATTTCTCTTCAGCTACATACTGAACCCTTCAGTACATGCTACTGGTATTTCCTTCTAAATATACTTAAGATTCAATTATTTTTCACAAACTCTACCCTGTCCAAGCTATCAAATCTCTTATCTGAACTATCAGCACGAGCCTTCAAATGATTTCCTCAGGGCCTTTTCACTTACTTTACTTTCTTCCTAGAAATGATCTTTCCTCAATTTGCCTATAGCTCAATCCCTAACTGCCCTCAGGTCTCTGTTCATATATCACTGATTGGAACGGCCTTCTGTCATAACCACATATAAATTAGCAAGCTCTTCTCTATAACTCTCTATTCCACTACCTTACCTTATGATCTTCATGGAGCATATTACTACCACGCACTCGTGTTATATATTTATTGGTTTATTGTATGTTTCCTCCAGTAGAACTTAATCTGTTCAAGAGAAATAATTTTTTTAAACTGCTTACCTCCAGTCTTGAGGATAGTAGTGCTTGGCACACAGTGAACATTTAAAGATTTGTTGACTTGAATAATGAACTCCTGGTAGACAAAAAAGCATGTTTTATATGTTTTACTATCCCTTACGGTATCTAGCTCAGTTGAAACACAAAAAGGAGATTTAGAAACTGATTATTTGTTTCTTACATCCTCCATTATTCAGGAAGCCATTTGAGTGCATGAGCTGAGCTAGTTCTCAGACAGTCGCATAAATCACAGACCACAGTAAGTATTCAATAGCTATTTATCAAACAAATGACTTCAAAACACAAAGCAGAAAGAGAACAAGTTTAAGTCTTTAGGAGGGACAGCTGGCCAGGGGGCTAAATATTATTATACATTAGTGTTGCTTAAAAATAATTTAACATAAAAATGTAGGTATCTCGTTTCCTTTGAGAAATCAAAAGATCTAGCAACAGGGGCATGGCATCTCCTTTTGGAGCCATCACCTAGAGTGAAAGAGTAGCTCCTTGCTTTATAAAGGGGACATGGTAGAGTCTCCACATATTCTGCCTCCCTCAGGGAGGTTTTCTACCGAATCCCCATAGTGATTTGTCTTTGTGATTTTTGCCTTAGCATAAATAACAGTCCCTATCATTCCATTAAAAAAAATGGCTTCTGGAAAAACAACATTATAGCAAAGATAAAAGTGAGTCAAATAGACTTGATTTCCAGAATTGACTTCTATCTGGATGGCTAGAAAAACTTTTAACTGAATTCCCTAAATCTCAGTTTTCTCATATGGAAAACAGGGACAACACAAGGACACTGTGAGGCTTAAATAAGATAATGTTCTTAAATATCCTGGCATTTAAAATGTACTCAGTGAGTGTTAGCTATAATGCTAACAATAATGTTTTGGGTGATGATTCTTGATCAACCAGAAAAAAATCCTATTTTTTGTCTTATAATTAGAAGATACAGTCAGTGTTTTAGGCTGTATCATTGACCATATCATTGAGTATATTAACCTGCTATTGCTTCTACTTCATACTTAGTCAAGATGAAATATTACCTTGGATAAGGATAGAAGCAGGCATCTTCATCTTTTTGTTAAAAACTACTTCATCCACTAAAACCACAGTATTTATTTAGCCATTTAGGCCTGTATTCATCATTTTAAAGTTTCATAAATTAAAAAAATAGAAATCATTTATTAGGTATCACAAAGATATAACCTCAGACTTCTTAAAAGAAGAGATATAAAATAAACGTGAGAGGAAAGCCTCTTTGGGATATCAGTGGTGATTTGATGGACAGAGCATTAATTAATGCTTAGTTTATAATAATAATATAATAGCAGCTAAGTCGCTTCAGTCGTGTCCAACTCTGTGTGACCCCATAGATGGCAGCCCACCAGGCTCCTCCATCCCTGGGATTCTCCAGGCAAGAATACTGGAGTGGGTTGCCATTTCCTTCTCCAACTAATGTAATAGGAATAATGAATAAAAGAAATAATTATATAATAGAAATGATGGTAATGGAGCCAACTTTCCATATATGCAAATGATTGAGCTAGAATCAGCCATGGTGTCAAGAGAATTCTAAGACAGAGATGAACTTAAACTTCATAAGTACCTGACATGGTTAATAAGGTCCAATATAGGTAAATGTGGGAAATCAAGCCCAAACTGTGAAAAGATGAGAAAGAATGTCTCTTTCTTAAGTTGTAGGTAGTTTAGAATAAGAATAAAGGTAGATATTCAAGAGTTACTTAGGAGGAAAGGCTGCAGACATCCTTAAACTTTTGGTTTCATCTGCTATTTGTCATTTGTGTCTGACTCTTGGTGACCCATGGACTGTAGCCAGTCAGGCTCCTCTGTCCATGGGATACTCCAGGCAAGAAAACATTCCCTTCTCCAAGGGAGTCTTCATGACCCAGAGATTGAACCTGGGCCTTTTGCATTGCAGGTATATTCTTTACCGTCGAGGTCACCAGGGAAGCCCCAATGATATTTATAGTGCAGTTAAATTTTATAGAGAATTAAACAATGTAAAACAAACCTATAACTAAATGTAATTATTTGTGCTGAAACGATATTTCCTGCCCTAATATTAACCAATATCAAGGACACTATCAACATCTTGAATGTTGATAAAAGACGATACAAACAATAAATATACATAAATACACATAAACAATATATACCCCATTTCCCGTAACGCATCTTAATTAGAACTGTTGTTGCTGAGTTGTGTCCGATTCTTTGCGACCCCATGAACTAAAGCACACCATGCTTCTCTGTCCATCACTATCTCCCTGAGTTTCCTCAAATTCATTTCCATTGAGTCAGTGAGGCCATCCAACCGTCTCATCCTCTGTTGTCCCCCTCTCTTCTTACCCTCAATTTTTCCCACCATCGGGGTCTTTTCCAATGACTCAGCTCTTTGCAGTAGGTGGCCACAGTATTGGAGCTTCCGCTTCAGCATCAGTCCTTCCAATGAATATTCAGGGTTGATCTCCTTTAGGATGGACTGGTTTGATCTCCTTGCTGTCCAAGGGACTCTCAAGACTCTTCTCCAACACCACAGTTTGAAAGTTTCAGTTCTTCAGTGCTCAGCCTTCATGGTCCAACTCTCACATCCATACATGATTACTGGAAAAATCATAGCTTTGATGGACCGTGTTGGCAAAGTGATGTCTCTGCTTTTTAAAACACTGTCTGGGTTTGACGTAACTATTCTTCCAAAAAGCAAGCATCTTTTAATTCCATGGGTGCAGTCACTGTCTGCATTGATTTTGGAACCCAAGAAAATGAGATCTGACACTGTTTCCACATTTTCCCCATCTATTTGCCATGAAGTGATATGACCGGATGCCATGATCCTAGTTTTCTGAACGTGGAGTTTACAGCCAGCTTTTTCACTCTCCTCTTTCACCTTCATCAAGAGGCTCTTTAGTTCAAAATGTTTAAAGGGCGGCCATGTACTACACGGCACAGTGAGTTTATAAAAGAAAACTGTAAGTGACGAGGGGGGAAAGAAGATGAAAGAAGAATAAAGAGTAGAAGTAGAACCTGGGGCGGCTTTTCAAATACACGTGTTCCAGTGATAACACTGAAAGCTTTACCTAAGGGACATTTAAAATAGTCTGTTCCATATCCAAAATGAAGTATTTCTTTCAATGTAAGTCACAATTGCCAAGCTTTGAAGTTTTGGTAAATAACCTTTAAAAAATGAAAATAGGCAGCGGACTATAAGCCATAACACTTTTGAATCACGATGTTGCATGCCTGAAACTAATATAACTATAAATCAACTGTACACCTCAATTAAAAAAAGGAAAAAAATGAATATGGGCATAAATGGCACTTTTTGAATTTTGAGTGTAACACTCAAATGGAGTAAGTACTAATAGTCTAGCATTATGGAAAACCCCAACAGAGGAGCAGTGCCTCTGTATCTCAGATTTGCTCTCTGAGGGTATTAATCATGGTTCATCTCCAGGAATTAGTTACAAATCTGTGAAGCAAGCTTTACATTTTTACAGAGCATGTTTACTGAGGGAGAAATATAACGTATGATACCATTACTGAGAGATTAGACCCACATCTGAGAAAAGTATATTTTTAGCAACAAATACAGTTAAAATCAGTCTGACCAGAATTTTTCTGCTATTTAACTATTTGAAGTCTTTATCAAACACACATACACACACACAACAAAGTTACTACTGCCTCCTAAAGAGCAAAGAACAGTAATTGTTCTAGGCTTCAAATTCTTTGATGTCAAGGGCTACCATAATCTGGAAAACAATTTATACAAAGATAAACCCGTAAGGTGTTATTAAATGATTAATTTTGGCTAAGTCACGTGTGGCCTAGGAGCCCAGAGAGTTCAGAACTCATTTTTCTCATTATAGAAAGTACTTATTCAATTTATAAACCAGTTATTTGGTATGTAAAACTTACTTTCCTGTATACAACACAGAGAATGGCTACCCTTGCAGATCAGCTCACAAGAATTCTTTCAACTCATAATTTCTCTGAATGTAGTATTTTACTTACTGCTAAGTCTTTAACCACAATGTAAAATGATATTCATACTGGAAATCCAGTTAGAATTTCCCTCTCTGGAATCCAGTTTCAAATTTTCTACTTTTCATTTCTCTGATATTGATAACTTTAGGGCCTGTGAAGCTCAATATTTAAGAAAATAGGCTCACTAGTTTTATGCTTTTGCAAAATTTATTTAACCTCGGAAGCTGTGTTATATCATCTGTGTACTGAAAGAATAATCATAGCCAATAGGTAGCTGTATGGCTTAAGTAAGCTAAATTATGCATCCTGGTAGCATGTAGTAAATTCAATAAAAATTGTTAGTATTAATTATGTAAGTAAACATATTCAGCCTTAAATATACTGAAATATGAACTTCCTGAGGGAAGAAGCCATTATTTCTACATCAATCTTAATTTCCTATATTACCTGTAATTAAATCAATTCCTAATGAACTTACTCTAGTCATCAATATAAGTTAATAGCAAGACATATTTGGATCAAAGTCATATGATTTTTTTATAGTTCTGAGGGCAAACACATGTTTTCACCAACTGTGCCATTTATAGCTTTAACAGCAATTGGTGATGTTTTTACCATGATGCACAAGTAAAAAATGCAGTTAGGAGAATTTGTAAGACTGAATAAAAGGCATTTCCCTATATTCTAATTTGCTAAAAATAAAATTTGATAAAAGATTGCAATTACTTTGGTTTGAAAGATATAGCCATTAATGGTAAAATATCACAAAACCATTAGTGTTAATAACACAATATATAGCGCATTTGAAAAGCACCTAGTTAAATTTTGAAAAAAAAATAGGAGTTATGACAACAGAATCAGTAATAGCTTAATTCAAGTCAGAATGCCCAATGGAATTTTAAACATAAGGTGCAGAGGGGTCCACCCATGCAGGTCACAGGAGAGCTAGCTGAACCATGAAGCTTAAACATAAGGCATTCTAGAGAAGTAGTTAGTCAACTAGACTAGAAATTTGACCTCTTTATCCTTACCAGTTTTCATTAAACCATACTCTCTTACTTTCTGGCTTAAATTACTCAGAATTCATGGATAAGCTCTAGTAGTTTCCTGGTAGTATCTTTAGGATTTTCTCATAGAGTATAAGGTCATCTGCAAACAGTGACACTTCTACTTTTTCTTTCCCAATTGGGATTCCTTTTATTTCTTTTGCTTCTCTGATCACTCTGGCTAGGACTCCCAAAACTATGTTCAATAAAAGTGATGAGAGTGGACATTCTGGTCTTGTTCCTGATCTTAAAGAGGCAATCCTTATAGTTTTTCACCATTGAGTATGATGTTAGCTGTGGGTTTGTCATATATGGCTTTTACTATGTTGAGGTAGTTTCCATCTATGCCCACTTTCTGGAGAGTATTTATTATAAACTGATGGTGAATTTAATTGAAAGCTATTTCTGTATCTATTGAGATGATCACGTAGTTTTTATCCTTCAGTTTGTTAGTGTGGTATATCTCAGTGATGGATTTATGGATAGTGAAAAAATCCTTGTAACCTTTGGATAAATCCCACTTGATCACAGTGTATGATGCTTTTTAATGCATTGTTGGATTCAGATTGCTAGTATTTTGTTGAGGGTTTTTGTGTCTATGTTCATCAATGATACTGGACATGATGGTGTTATATATGTATGCAATGGAATATTACTCAGCCATAAAAAAGTATGAACAAATGCCATTTTCAGTGACAGGAATGTACTTAGAGACTGTCATACTAACTGAAGTAAGCCAAACAGAGGAATATAAATACCATATGATACCACTTAAATATGAAATCTAAAAAAAAAAAAAAAAAGATACAAATGAACTTACATACAAAATAGAAACAGACCCACAGACATAGAAAGCTTATGATTACCAGAGGGGAAGGAGGGGAGGGATAAATTAGAAGTTTGGGATTAACATATTCATACTATTATGTACAAAATAGATAACCAACAAGAACCTACTCTATACTATAGGAAACTATACTCAATATTTTGGAATAGCCTATAAGGGAAAAGAATATGTATATGTAAATGAATCACTTTGCTGTACACCTGAAATTAGCACATTTTTGTAAATAAAACCAAACTAAAAAATAGAGTACTTAGAAGTGGCATTAATTATCATTTTTGAATGACACACATAAAACACACTTTTGAGCTTTAATGAAACAGGTACCTGGCCCTTTCTACACACTTATCCTAAGTTAGGTGCTCGGCATACAGAGAATGACTAAAACAGAAAGGTGAGTAGAGTTGTCTTAAGCAATATAAACACCTGTTGAACCTGACCAACAACAAAACTAAAAGACCAACAGCATAAACCTTGATATTCATTTCCAATCTTATAAAGAGTTTCAAACACACTTCCTTTATGTTCCAAAAACAATCACTACTGCAGGGTTGTGAATGTGTCTTTACATTTCCTGAGTTTTAAGGGTTTGCTTTCTTATTTTTTCCTGAGACATGTACTTGTATTTACAAACATTTCAAATATTTAAACAAAAAAATCACATGGCAATCACAAAGGAATATATCTACAAGATAATCTCTATTAAGATACTTTAAATAACACTTTTTCGTATTTCATTCCATTCCTATGACAACAGTTCTCCCCTTTCAGGTGCAGAAGTACTCTGGATGATGAGTCAACATTCTCTAGCCATAGAGCAGACTTTTATACATTATTCCTACTTCCAATTACCTCCTCTCCCTGATTTAACCCAAATTGCACCATTAGTACCTCATCCCCTTGGCTGAAATGAAGCTCAGGGTTTAGTGGATGTTGTCCTGCACACGTGGCTCCTAGCAGGGATCATCTCTGAAACCACTGTCTGTGTTCCTGCCGCAGTGCGGAAGTGCTGAATGCATTTTTTCCAAAGAGCAAATGTGAAAAAATACTGAAAAAAGCCTGAAGGAGGAAAGTAGTAGGGTACAAAAAGAGAGGCAAAGAACATAATTAACTACAGTAATAGATAAGAAATGTTGAGAGTTCAATAATTGCAATCTTTATAGTATTCATCTCATTTAATTACTTTATAAATGACTTTTCTATCAGTCCTTATTTTTATTTATTTTTTGCTTGGGGCCCTACCTATATAGAGTCAGATTTGTTAAGTTTTAGTCCTGGAGTCTATATTTTAAGCAAATAACCTAGATCAGTTTGATGCAAGAGGTCCAAGGACCATACATTATCAAACATGTCCTCTGAATTTTTTTTTTTTTTATTATTATTGGAATGAGGTCTGCCTTATTCCACAACTCTGTAATGAATGAAAAAATTTTCTTCCACAAAATTTTACCTTCAGGAACTTAATTTATCTTGGAGAGTATGAATTGCACCCGGGCAATAGAAAGCAACTTTATTATTTTATGAAAAGCCAGGTTGCCTTTCCTGTAGTTTATCAAAATTCAAGACTTCATACATTCCTTTCTCTTTCATTTTCTTAATGGCGTGCTCAAATGTTCTATATCCTTCTCTTTAGAATCCAAGTGTATCAGTTTTTTACCAATTGCATTCACAGGAAACAATTTCTGACTCTGGGAGATGAGAACTGAACTGCATTGCAACTCTTGGTGGGAATTAGCTTCCTGTGCAAAATTTCAGGAGCAATGCTGAGTCACTAACCTTTCTATTCAGATGCAATGCTCTTATGAAAAAGGAATCTCACTTTTGAAAATCAGGAACAAAGAAGATCTAAAGGTGAGTTCACTCGAGCTTTGAGTAATGTGAAAACTTTTGACAAACTATCTATAAGTGTGAGGGTGAACACATACTTGTCACAGGGAACCTGAATGCAAGACCATACAATGAGGTAGAAATAAAATGCCTGTATGGATATAACACAGTGAGACAAGAGAGCAATTGTTCTCAAGTTTGTACAAGGGGAAAAAGAAATGGGGTTTATTGAACGTGAGAGTGAGTAAGAGAGGGTCAAAGGAAAGAATAAAAAAGTTACTGGCTCAAAAATAAACAGATCTTTACCTGACTTCATAGGCACTACCAAAAAACTTTAGAACAGGAGATGTTGGAAGACAGTTTCTTGTACACAAGTGGCAGATTTAGGGGGGACCTTCAACCCTCTCTTTACATATTAGTTTGTTTTTAGTCTTTTTCAGCAGAATAAACATAAACTCTAGAATTAGGAAGTGAGAGGTTCAAATCCCAGCATTAGCATTTACCAGGCTGAGTGACCTCGGGCAAATCAAGTAAACTTTCAGATCCCCGGTTTCCACAGCTATACAATAGAGGTCACAATGTCTCAGGTTGGGACTACTATCAATCTGTTGAGCACTGAGTAATGCTCTTTGGATATATGAGGTAGCCGATAAATGGACGCCATCACTCCCAGCAGTACCACCACCACTACATTCTCATCATAGGGATTTAGGCTGAAGCAAGGATATAAGTGAACTTGTGTCCTCTTCTGTAGATAAGACAAAAGTGGTGTGCAGGATAGGGGATTGGGGATAAAAGGAACGTCTACAGGTGATTTGGATGAATAATCCATTTGTTACATGTAGAGGTGTATTCTGACCTGTTTGACTGGTTGAGATCTTAGGATGAGGCTATGTACCAATGCGAGGGGATGGACTTTATTCAGAAGGGAGTGAGTGCATATTCACTGCTCTTTACCAAAGGAAAAATACCTTCTGACACTTGGAGACATGTCAGGAGGCAAGAAGGGTGATACCCTCTAGAAGTCTCCAAGTTGAAATAAAAAAGTATACTGAAGTGGTTAACAGCATGAGCTTTAGAGTAGTCAGACTGTCATTTAAGCTCGGGTTCTATTATTTGTTAGCTTTGTAGTTTAGAATTGAAAGAGTTAAAATGCAGTTCTGTTCTAAACTACTGTCTGTGAGTGCTCAAGTTGCTTCAGTCACGTCCGACTCTTTGTGACTCCATGGACTATAGCCCACCAGGCTCCCCTGTCCATGGGGATTCTCCATTTAAGAATACTGGAGTGGGTTACCATGCCCTCCTCCAGGGGATCTTCCTGATTCTGGGATCGAACCTGTGTCTCCTGTGTCTCCTGCATTGCAGACAGATTCTTTACTGCTGAGCCACCCACAGAAGCCCCCAGAACTATTGTAGTTTAGACTAAAAGGTTAACTTTATTGTTCTCTTCCATTAAATGAGAATATGTATTTCATAAATCTGGAATGAAGATCAAAACTAAGACAATATGTATAAACATACAGTAGAGTGTGTGTACTTTCAGTGCATATTAATCCCTTACTATTATTCATAAGCTATATTATCTGGCTGTGTGTTAAGTTTCCTTTTCATTCCTCTTTGATATTGTCACACCTTCAATGAAGAGCTATCCAGTCAACCTAATCTCAGCATTGCTGTTCAGATTAAGATAATACTTCTTTTGTCTATACTTGATACAAGACAGCAAAAAGAAGGGGCAAAGAAGGAGAGAAGGAGGAAACGGGAGATGAGCCTGCAAGTGGCTGATGAGGACACGTGGCAGGACCACACAGCTCGGCTTCCCTTCCCTCCCAGAAAGAGCTCTACCGTCTCTAACCAACCTGAAAAATTTGGACAGTATGTTGTTATAGCATAATGAAATATCTTATCAAAGACCCTCCCAAAGTTATTTACATTCTCAGCAGATCAGAGGGGTGTAAAATTGATGCTCCCCATCTCCTAGTGCAGCACAAACCCATCCACTGTCCACCGCTTCTGATTATAGTTTGAGCTTTTCCAGTCCTCTATCTGGGTCACAGTCTTTAAACCCATAAGTGAATGATTCCTCATCAGTAATACTTCTGCCTGTTCTAAGCCGTTCTCTCTCCTTGCCAGGTAAATGAACATTTCATGGCTCTGATTCCATGTGTCCTTAGTCACCTTTCACTCCAGGCCCTGCTCCTTCCCAGCTTTGTTCATTGTCACAGGATCTTCCTTGCAAGGACCTAATTCCACGCATGGCTCCTATGATGTCATATTTCTGTCTCCTCTCCACAACAGGGGTGGTAGCACTACAGCTCAATTCTAAATCACAGTTCCATACTCAGCCTGCACTCTGGTCATATTAGGCCAACTCTTCATTTTGACAAATCAAGCTTTTATTTTCCACTCAAGCAACTCTTTGGAGACTGAGCCAACCAGTCATGCCATGCACGCCTTTGTGCCAGTCTCGTGACAACCTATTCCAAGGAAACACTGCCAGGAATCCAACAGACCTCTCCTCATTCATCAAAGGATGCTCTGGAGAGACATCAAAATGATAAGGTTTGAATGATTTGATTTTTTCCTCTCCTTCTGTTTATTCAAGTGGGTTTTCCCCCCAATATTCCTAATTTATTTTTTCAACTTTAGAAAATTTTTTACTTTTTTATTATAGTAAGAATATTTAATATCATATATACCCTTTAAATAAATCTTTAAAGTGTACGAAACAGCACTGTTAACTATAGGCCCAATGCTATAGAGCACATCCTTAGAACTTACTGATCTTGTACAATGTAGACTTTTTACATTTTGGACAGCAACCCTCCACCCCTGGCAACTACTTATTCTGCTTTGTTTCTGACTTTAATTATTTTAGAGACCTCATATAAATAGAATCACACAGTATCTTCTTAGAAAAATGAATAGTTTGCCCCAGCTTCTCTAGTAGTAACTGTAAGGGTTCAACTTGATTCATTTATACATTCAAGCATTGTTGCATAGTATTTAGGGTAGTAAGAAAGAGAGGTGGGAATATATAGTTTTACATTTGCTATGACTCTTCTTTCATCCTTTGAGTTATTCTCCTAATTTTCTACTCTAAATATGGTAGGAGACTGTTGGCCCCTCACATAGGTGGCCCAGACACCTGTGAAGTCAATTGCAGAACGAGCAAAACCAGCTGCAGTTGGTGTCTCTCTGTAGAGCATTCCTAACCCTTCCAGAAAGTTACAGGTCTCTGATTATCTACTTTTCTCTAAGCTAAGAGATGCCATCACAAAATCTGGGATGAGTATTCCCAAGTATCTTCAAAGTACATCTGTATATCTACACACACTGCGCGTACTCCTAACTGAATTCTAGCTCACCAATCATTTTTGAACTCCTTACTGCAAAGTCTTTCATGAATGTTTCTCGGTAAACACTTTTCCTAGCAAACTTTTCTCTCCTCACTTCTCAGGAATGATGTGCAGAGGCCTTCTCATTTGGCAAATTCTTTATGGAACAAACAGAAACGGTCTCGGTTAGTGATGTGTGAAACAGTCGCTTTACATATTTCTTAGTATTTAAAGGTTGCTTTCTTTTTAGGTGGGGAGAAAAGGTGCTGGGTGGCAAAAAAGGAGACGAGGAAACTGATCTGAGCTTGTCAGCATTCAGTAGTTGAAGAATTCCCACACTCACAAAATCTGAAAGCAAAATTCTTTTACTAAGTCAAAAAATATCAACTGATTTTTGCTTTGCATCATGCTCTGTGCTGAATACTGAGTGACATAAACATGGTTTCCACTCTGGTGGAGAATACAACTTACAGGGGAAACAGACATTAAAAGAATGGATAACAGAATGAAGACGTAACTACGCAACTATGCACTTCAAGAAGAGCTATGAAGTAGGAAAATATATCACATACCAAAGAAAACCTTAGTAACAAGGGCACTTAGCTAATTTGATTGGTAAAACTTTTTCCTAAAAGAATGATAGTAAACCTGTGTGAATAAGTCTTAGCCAGGAGAATCTGGGAGACTTGCCATGAAAATATACAGCCCAGGAAGAAGAAAAGATGTCTATGAAAATAATGAGTAAAAAAGCAGGCTAGTTTGAAGAACAGCAGAGAGAATGGAAGAATGTGTGGCAAATAGAGGTGCTTTCTCAATTTGAAACGTCCCTTCTATCAAATATGGAGTAAGCTTAGAGTACACTTGCTTTATTCACCTTTTTTCCCCCAAGAAAAATGAATTCTGTCTCTTACGTATACTAAGCCCTTCAATATTATCTTCCAATAAAATGCAGGGAACTAATAAGACAGCAGGTGAGTCTAAAGCAACTGTGTGGAAAACTCATTTTAAATTTTAAGTCTACCGCCTCTTTGATATTGCTATTGCTCTGCTGTGCTCAGATGCTCAGTCATGTCCAACTCTTTGCGACCCCACAGTCTGTAACCCACCAGGCTCCTCTGTCCATGGAATTTTCCGGGCAAGAATACTGGAGTAGGTTGACATTTCCTACTCCAGGAGATCTTCCTGAGCCAGGGATTGAGCCCTTGCCTTTTGCGCCTCTTGCACTGGCAGGCAGATGCTTACTTGGGAAGCCCTTGATATTGCAGTTGGAACACTTTAAAAGTATGGGTATGTTTTAGACATGCTATTTTCATTCGATCTTTCCTGTTATTGTGAGGGAGAAAGTGGAATTATCACCCTATCCAAATATCACATTCTGTACTGGGGTCTGGCACTACCATATTCTATGTATGGACTTTGGCCACTCATTTAAAGATTGTGTCTCAGTTCCTGAACTATAAAACCAGAGTAAGAAAAAGTTCTGCTTGCGGAATTTAGCAGATGACTAGGATAATTAACTGTGATAAAGATTTTGAAATTATCTTAGAAATATATGAAGTGCTAAACAAATATTCCCTGTTATATTTTCAGAATGGAGTTGTTAGGAGGGGCACGGTGGTTGGTGTAGTGGTTACACACTGGAGTCAAAGTGCCAGTGTCCAAACTGCCTCCCTCATTCTACCTGTGCCTGCTTAAGTAGTAATTTACCTTGTTATACTTCTATCTCTTCACCATGAAAATGAGAAAAATAGCAGTCTCCAGTTGATACACTCATGCTGCTGCTGCTGCTGCTGCTGCTGCTAAGTCGCTTCAGTCGTGTCCGACTCTGTGTGACCCCATAGACGGCAGCCCACCAGGCTCCGCTGTCCCTGGGATTCTCCAGGCAAGAACACTGGAGTGGGTTGCCATTTCCTTCTCCAATACATGAAAGTGAAAAGTGAAAGTGAAGTCGCTCAGTCGTGTCCGACTCTTAGCAACCCCATGGATTGCAGCCTTCCAGGCTCCTCCCATCCATGGGATTTTCCAGGCAAGAGTACTGGAGTGGGGTGCCATTGCCTTCTCCGAAATACTTATGAGCACCATGTAAGTCAAGTAAAGCATATGGAACAGTGCCTGTCATATCATTAGCTTTAACTGTTACCTACTGTTCACGTGTATGTCCATGCATGTGTGAGCATGCATATATGTGTGGTGTGTGTGTTTGTGTGTATGTGTCTGGTGGGATATAATTTGTTGAAATACATATTCAAAAGCTGAGTGCATCCCTGGATTTCTTGGATTATTTCTTGAGGACTTCCAACGCAAACTGTTTCTTTTCTTCCATTCTCCTTTCATGTACAAATTACTCTGCTAAAATGACCACTAGGCAACCTCTACAAATCTGTGGTTTGATGCAATGGACTTACACAGTCATTATTTTCATCCATCTGAAGTTTGCACTTAACTGAAGTGGCCCTCATCGATTTATTTAAGCCTGCACTCCCTGCCAACATTTTAAATAGTGGCATAATCTCCTCCACAGAATCTCCCAGCATAAAGGACCTGATTGTAATTTAGTGCCAAAGGAATGGCTTTAATAAGTTTTAATATTATTCAACTATCTCTACATTAAAGATAGTCCAGAAACTAAAATACAAATTTAACTTAACACCCCGATACAGTATACTCTTGCATAATATAGACTGCCAACTCCTTCCATTTATTTGATAGAGGTACTCAGTCCTTTTCTTTATACATCTTGGAAGGAAGGCTAATGAACATTTAGAATTCTGCCAAAGGACTTAACCTCTCCAGTATTCTGGCCTGGAGAATTCCATGGACTATACAGTCCATGGGGTCGCAAAGAGTCAGACATGACTGACTTTCACTTTCACTTTCAATGGATTTAAAAAGCTGAGCTTGTTATGGAAATATTGGGTTTTACCAACATATTGGAAAACATGTGCTTATACCGAAAATATTTTCATTACCTTGAGGCAGCAAAGTATCATAAGAAAAACAGTACACCTAAAGGTGAGAAGGCAAAAAACCAGTTGATTAGACCACATAAAAAGTGCAACTTCTCTATAAGGAAATTTACCATCAGACAGATGAAAAGACAAATGATGAACTGAGAGAATCTTTGTAAACGTGAGACTAAGGGTTAAGCTACCAGTGTAAAAAGTATAAGACATTTAAAAAAGAAAAAGACATTGCATAATACTATCCAAAAATTGATAAAGGAAAATATCAATATCTGATAAGTATGTGAAGAGATGCTCAAATTCACTACTGGTCAGGGGGAAATGCAGTTTAATTAAACAATCAGACTGGCAAACAAATTTTTAAATATTGATAAAATATACTGTGAGTTGATGATTTACACATTTTTTAGAGAGCAATATGGTGGTCTCTAAGAATATTTTCAGTGGAATATATCATTCAACCAATAATTTCAGCTTTATTAATGAATATCCTAAGGAATACAAGAGAGTGAAAAGATACGTGGACAGTGCTTTTCATTGCCTCCACTGTACAGACAGTGAAAACTTACAGACAACCTAAAGGTTCATCAACAGGACAATGATTAAACAACTTATGAAACATCCATATAATTCAATAAATGTAAGTGTTGAAAAACTTGAATGATATTTATTAGTATTGACACTGAAGGAGTCCATAACATATACAATGCTGGGAACGTGGTTACAGAACACTACCGCATAGAAAAAAGTTTTAAAGGGGGTACATAATCTATTAACTCTGGTTGTCCCTGGAGGGTAGGCGGAAAGGATGAGCCGATTTTATATTTTACTTTTTATATTTATATATCATAATCAAGTACAAATGTGATACTTGGTAATTAAATGAAATGTCCATCTATTAACCCTGGGGCAGGCGCTCACTGGGCCTGCCATGCTCCCTCAGTACTTGGCCTTGTTAACTTATGACTGTGCATATTTGCAGACTAGTCTTCCTAATGACGTACATTTCTTATGTTGAAGTTGTTGGTATAAGAGGTTTTGTTCATCCCCACTGGTGCTTCCTATGTCCTGGCAGTTTCTCACCCAAGACAGATGAAGTACCAACACCACCAAACCTTTCTTGGGGAACCAAGAGGCTGTACTCACTAAAGCATTGCCCAGTCTGACTTCTCCTAGTTTATCTCTGTTGAGAATATCTTCTTTGAGGTTATCAGTGCAACCTCAAAAATTTCCACAATTTGTGGATCGGAATTTTAATTTTTGACAAACCCAGTCCTGTTATGGATTTTATAGAATCAAAGAGCATGTGTTTAAAATAACTGGTGTACATTACCTGTGTGGAGAGTATACAGTATCTATACCACAGAGAATCCATCTTCCATCAAATGCCTCATTTTTCATGTCAACCATTTTTCTTTAGGAAAGAACTAGATAGCTAAAACAATATTTAAACCTAGGAAGTTTCACATCAAATGTATTATCATCTAAGAAGCTCTTAGTTTAAATAGTTAAACCACTAAAGACTAACAATCTAGAGATTTTTAAATGTCATACTTTCTAAAAATGAACCAGATACAATTAAATCAGTATATATTAATATATAAATCTCAACAGTTTTTAGGATTTAATTTCAAAGAAACCTCATAAGACTGACACATCAAGCCAGCAGCAAGCTTTGAAAGACAAAGTCCAAAACATAGGTTGGTTAGTACACAGGCACCAGAACTATGGTTTGGGATCTCAAAGTAGAACATGTATTTTTCAACTTAAAATTGGTCCTAGTCCACTAGAAGCAAAGTTGCTGGCCATAATTCTAAGAAATCATAGGAGGATTTGAGATAGTAGGAAACTGTGTCTCAACACATATTCTTAAGTCATTTTATTATGTGCCCAAAGTATCTATTGATAGATACTTAGAATAAATAGAATAAATAGCTTTATTTTCACCAATTCTTAACTTATTTCTTTTTCAGAATCACATAATTTCAAGGAGGAAGGGAACATATAACCCCAGAGTTCTAGCTCTGATTCTGTCATTAACCAGATCAATGACCTTGAAAATAATGATAACTTAGCTGTAAAATTGGATTGGTGAGCTAGATAATATATAATTCTCAGTTCAGTGCACTTTGGTCTAACAATAGACTATGGGAATAGTGTCATACTTTGATGCATCCAAGTTAATGCTTAAACTATTTGAGGTTACAGTTTTAATAATTTGCAGTCATCCAGATGATTCAATTTAGCAGTATGTATGTCAACACTGTAGATAAATAAACTTCTAAGATACACTCCTAAAATTCTTTCTTTTACTGATTCATACTTAAAGTGTGTAAGAAGTCTGGACTTAAGTAATGTGTTCATTACTTAAGTAATGCATAAATGCTGAAGCAAAGAAATTTCACTAATGAGATTTGTTTTGAAAGCATGATTCTTCATAAATGTCATATTCTATATTACATTTGTAGGTAGATAAGTAGGTAGATAGATAGATAGTAGATAGATTATAGGTACATGGATATACACACACATATATTCATGTAAAGTGTGTGTGTGTATAGAGAGATGGGAGAGGGGGAGAGAGAGGGAGAAAGGGAGGAAGAAATAGAAGGAGGAGAGGAAGAAGAAGGAGATGATGGAGGAGAAGGAGATGGAAGAGGAGGAAAAGGGGATGTGTGGGGGAGCAGAGGAAGAAGAGGAGACTACGACTGGGAGATAAAGGAATTGTTTTGGAGTTTGTTGCTACTAATATTGTTGAAAGGCATTTTCATAGATGGTTTCATCAATATAGTATCAGTATCTGGTATATCTTAATTAAAAGGTCTCTGGATTAGCTCTTGATTAAATATTTTCTATGGGCTACTCTCAGAGAAGGAGGAACAAACTACAGAGGACCTTAATTTTTACTGCTTAACAAATAAATAATATGGACTCTGGAGTCAGAGGGTCATAGATTTAAGGATGCATTCCGTAAGTATTACAAGTTGTGCTACTGGGAAATTCATGAAATTTTCTTTAGTTTAAATTTCCTATACTCCAAGATAAGAATGGTGATAATAACAATAATAATATTGTCTAATTCATAGGGTTGTTTTGATAATAAAATTGGGAACCATATATTAAATAAGGAGTCTGGCCCATATTACTTGGTATTATTATCCTTTGAAGAAAGTTTACTATAAAATAAATTTCCATATGATAGACTTACTACCAACATGTAAACTAATAAATAATTAGTCTAGCTTAATCATATTGGCCTTTACCTGTTTATATGGAAATAATTCCAAAAGATACATGCAGCTCAATGTTTCTCGCAGCACTATTTACAATAGCTAGGACACGGAAGCAACTTAAATGACCACTGACAGAGGATTGGATAAAAAATATGTGGTACATGTATGCAATGGAGTACTATTCAACCACAAAAACAGTAACTGTGTCATTTACAGAGTCATAGATGGACACAGAGACTGTTACAATGGGTGTAGTAAGTCAGAAAGAGGAAAATAAGTATTAACACGTATATGTGGAATATGGAAAAATGGTACAGATGAACCTATCGGCAAAGCAGAAACAGAGACACAGAGAACAAATGCACAGACAGCAGAGGGGCAGGTGGTGGTGGGATGAATTGGAGATTGAGATTGACATATACACACTATTATGTATAGAACAGATGATTAATGAAAACCTACAGTATAGCACATGGAACTCTATTCAGTGCTCTGTGGTTACCTAAATGGGAAGGAAATCCAAAAAAGAGAGGATGTATGTATATGTATGACTGATTCACTTTGCTTTACAGTAGAAACTAACACCACATTGTAAAGCAACTATACTACAATAATTTTTTTTAATGGAAATATCTCAATATAGCCTGGCTCTTCCTCCTCAGCTCTGCTGGATTTTGTGTACTTTCTTAAGGAAGTAAATTAAATATGTGGATAGACCAGGTTAATCATGAGAAAATATGAGATAAACTCTAGTTGAGGGACTTTCTAAATATAGTTGATCAGTATTCTTTCCAAGTATCATGGTCTTGAAACAAAAACACTGAGAAACTACGTTAAAAGAGACAATCAAGACATGATGACTAAATGCCACATTTGGACTGGATTCTCAAACAGAGAAAGGCAATTAGTGGGAAAAGTGTTGAAATCTTAATAAAGACTTATGTTCATGCTCAGTCGCTCAGCCATATCTGACCCTTTGCAATCCCATGGACTGTAGCCCACCAGGCTCCTCTGTCCATGGGATTTTCCAGGCAATAATATTGGAGTGAGTTGCCGTTTCCTCCTCCAGCAAGGGGATCTTCCCAACCCAGGGATAGAACATGCATCTCTTATGTCTCCTGCACTGGCAGGTGGATTCTTTATCACTAGCACCACCCGATGGAGAAGGCACTGGCACCCCACTCCAGTACTCTTGCTTGGAAAATCCCATGGATAGAGGAGCCTGGTAGGCTGCAGTCCATGGGGTTGCTAAGAGGCGGACATGGCTGAGCGACTTCACTTTCCCTTTTCACTTTCATGCACTGGAGAAGGAAATGGCAACCCACTCCAGTATTCTTGCCTGGAGAATCCCAGGGACGGGGGAGCCTGGTGGGCTGCCGTCTATGGGGTCGCACAGAGTCGGACATGACTGAAGTGACTTAGCAGCAGCAGCAGCATCACCCGAAAAGCCCCTTTCATAAAGACTAGTTTGGTCAACTGGATTTTAACATTGCTAACTTCTTAGTTTTGATAAAATGCATCATGGTTTTGAAAAATGTTAACATTAGGTGAAGTTGGGTGAAAAACCTGAGGGAACTCTCTGTACTACACCTTTGCAGCTTTTTGGTAAATCAAAAGTTATTTCCAAACAAAAGGAGCTAAAAAAAGTATCTGGGTGGAAGATGAGGGCTAATACTTCCCATAAAAGACCAAATCCTTGGATTAGTCTCTATTTCTTCACTCCCAATCCTTTAAGTACAGGCTTCTTCCATAACGGAAGGCTCTCTGCACTGTCTTGAGCTCACCTATGTTCTTGGATCCGTGCCAGGCCTCCAAAGAAGACATTTCAGAATATTATACCCACATTTAACCATGTACAACTTCTCAGGCCTTAAATAAGTGTCAAAAATAGAAAATTTATGGTTCAGGGACCATCAGTGTTGCTATCCAGAATTCATTCCAGATAAGTTCTAAGAACACAACATATTTTTATTACTCTAATAAATTAACCAGCAATGACAGTTTTGTGGCAATTAGGTTATATAAACTGGTTACCATAAAGACACATCATTAGGTTATATTTTTAAACCTCCATATGTCACCTCAAGTTAGGCAGAAAGAAACATGCAATGCAATCTTTATGACAGATTTTCTTAAATTCACCAGTTTTCCCATTTCTCCTGACATTTTGTTGAGATTTTAATATTCTACACTTTGGCATCTGACAGGTTTGCTTCAACTAACTTAGCTAAGCTGGAACATATGTTATAAAATGGCAAACCATGCCCTCTTTTCCTTTGGTGAGACTAGTGGGTCAACTTAACAAGACACATTTTAAAAAATCTGTGATATCAAAGAAGCATTAGTAGGGTAGACTTTTTGCAAAACAATTTTCATTTAGTTTCTTTAATCACTGAGATATTCTCCCAGGGTGGAGTGGTAGGAGTAAGAATAAGTCGAATGTCAAATAGTTTCACAGGATAGAAAAAGACCCTTCCCTAGATTATTCTGAGTTCTTACATGGCATAGAGAGCTTAACTTTATAGTCAACAATGAATATAATATTAGCATTAGATGTTGTGCCCAGAGAGAAAACTGGGACAACACATCAAGAAAAGTCTCTTCCTTTCATTTCATGTATGCAAGATCTAAGTAAACATGTTTCAATTATTTCTACCATTAGGAAGATAACAGGTACTGACCCACAGAACTTGGCTGCAGATATCAATAAGACATAATGGAAAATTCTGTTCTTCCAGAATCTAAAAGGCTAGAAACAATGGAGAACAGGCCATCAAACAGAGAGACTCAGCATTCACTGATGATTCATTAGTGGTCTCTAAGAAGGAGCTGAATCACAGGTCATGTTCCCACATTAGGAAGCATCTCCAGGCCAAACTTTGGGCTATCAGTGCAGCAGCTGAAGATTACCGCAGAGGGATTATGGGCAGGACTGGTGAATCATCTGTGGGGTGCACAACTAAAATGAGGTGCCCCTTTCCCACAAATTAAGAATTTCAGGACAGTGACATCAGAGCATGAGTCCCCCTCTAATCATGGGCCCTGTGTGCCTGTCTAGGTCTCATGCCCTTAATGAAACCTGATAGAGATTTTAACTCCAAAGGCAGTCAGAGTTGCACTCATCTCTAGGTCTGTCACTTACTCAGACAAATAAAATATTCATCTAGGAACGTGACAAAAGGTCCATGTGACAGCATTTATGATTCCCCTTGCCTCTTCTTCATATGGAAATGGTCAGACATCCAAGTAAACAATAATTACATTTTTAACTAAAACAACATCTAGTGACTTTCTGGTCTAACTCTTCCAGTCTCCGAAGAACTTAGTTGATTTGTGGCACTAGTCAATGGCTCCAACTTCGGTCTCCTGACCCCAGATACAATGCTGCTTGAGTAAGATTGTGGTGACAGAGTGGTTGCTAATGGCTCAGACTTTGGAACCAAATAGCCTGGACCTGAATTCTGACTCCACTGCTCTGTAAAACTTGCTTATTGCTTAACTTGCAAATGGCTTAACTGTGCCTCAGGTTTCTCATCTGAAAATGGGCATATAAACAGTACTGTGCAGGTTTATTTCATATAAAAATTCAAAACACTGATTGTCATACAGAGTTTTAATAAATATTAGCTCTTATTATTTCAAACTTCACTTCTAGAAACACCTTTTTTGGGGGGAAACTCTATGGATAATCATACAGATTGGAATGTGAAATGAAAGCTAACTCAGAGAGCTAAGTGGATCTAAAATTAGATCAACAACTTTATAGTATAAATTTGTATTAATGAGTTGGTGTGAGGATAGCAGAGCTACTCTTGTGCATTATTCACACTTTTTACTAACAGTTTATATAAAACTGTGATATGGTTAATATGGTCATAAAATTTGTTAATGGGACATAACATTTTCAGGAAATGGAGAATGGGGACCACCATCCTCAGTCATATCTGAGGCCAACATAACTCTACTACCAAATCTTGACAAAGACATTTCCAAAAATGCAAAATTATAGTTCACTACCCCAATGGAGCAAAAATCTTTAAAAAATATAGAAAATCACAATCAATAACATAAAAATGACAATTCATTATGATCAAGTAATACTTATCCCAGGAGTGTAAGGTTGGCTATTGTTCAAACCGATTAATATAATCCACCAAAATACTATAATGAAGGGAAAAATACATGACCATCCACTGAAGGGCTACTTAATCTTCATGTTTAGTAAGATTGAGAAGGAGGCAGCTAATGGTTGAAACTCAATTTCTTTATGAAATGATATACTTTAAATTCTGAGAGCTCCTAGCTTAATGAAACACATGAACTCTATTTTCCCTTCCTCTTACTTGTTTTCATAATTTGGGAAGGTAGTCATGCCCAAAGTTTGAGTGTAAAACAGAACAGATTTCCCTGAATGTAGCAAGTGATAATAATGGTTTGAATTGGCTGTTCTTTATTCATCTAAACTTTCATCTATCCATCTACCCATCAACTATTTAACAAATATTTATTTCTTGGTTTTGGAATGCTTTGCACTGAATGATTAAAAAAAATAAACGCGTAGCTCACCTCACCGAGTTTACAGTCAATAAAGAGGCAGACACTGATTGTGAAATAATACAAACAGGTACTATAACTGCAACAACTGCTGTGAAGAAGGAGACAGATGTTCTGAGACGGGGAAACAAGAGAAGGTGACCTAAGAAGTGAAATCTAACTTTAGATTTGAAGGATGACTAGAAGTTAGCTAAGCAAAGAATGGAGGAAAAGGATTCCAGGTAAAGAGAACAGCAACTAAGAAGTCCTGAGGCTACTGAAAAATGGAACAGATACAATGCCTTCTTTCTCTGGAGCTCAGGTAAGGCTGAAGAGCCCAGACTGCTCCCTTCTCCCTCGTTCTTCTTCTATGCTGCAGTCATCAAGAGGTAATTACCACCAACTCAGTGTGATTTGCAAGAATACAATAATTACTAATGCATCTTCTTTGAGAAAACTTGTCAAAGTCCAGGAAAGCATTTTTCAAAGAGAAGCTTCTATTCTTTGACCGTCTCTTCCTGCATTCCGTAGCCAACACAAAAGAAAAGAATTAATTTCTTTACTTATGTGGATATTTTAGACGATAGTTTTCTATGTAGCGTACTGTGCTTTAGAAATCGTTCTCAGATATTTTTGAGTTAGAGTTATAGATGCCCATAATGGTTAACCAAAAAAAAAAAGCAACAAAAAAAACCCTTAAATTATTAGAAATAAGGTCTGGAAAAGTAATACTTTTGATTTGCTGTGTAAGGAAGCAGAGGACCAGACTGAGTCTAAGCAAATCCCATCCACCCTTCTGGTGTTGAGACTGGATCCTGGCCCACTAGGACTTTAATATGTGAGAGCCGAGTGTTTAGAGGGACTGAAGATTTCTCACTGCTCTAGAGTATCACTGATTTCATACTTAGCAAAAGAGAATTGGGCAGATTACCTGTTTTTTTTTTTTCTTTCTTTCGGGAAAACCTGATTAAACATTCTCATGGTCTCATACTTCTCAGAAAAGAGAACTGGTTACAATAAGAATTATAACCCCTTTCTGCTTACAAAAAAATCCTTTTGTTGGCTCTTGAACAAGTCTTTTATTTTTACACGATTTCTTCCAATTCTTTTTATGGTTTTCCAAACCCAATCCCAGCAAGATACCAGTAAGTATGTGTTTAATTGAATATCAGTTACAGTTTGAAGCTGTGTTCATAAACCTGTATTGTTTTTAGTAACTGAATAAGTACCACGACCATGGTTAAATTATCAGAGCCTGCAATTAGACTTTAGGGATTAAATGAACTCCAATCTCACCACTTTCGGATGTGTGTTTTAAATTCTTTAGTCCAGTTTCTGAATCTGTAAAATGGGGATAACACTATACTTAACCAAGGGGCTGTTGTTAAGATTAAATGAGATTATTAATGTAAAAGGCTTAACTAAAACAATCCACACAAAGCGACATTTCAAGCAGTAGTTGTTAGTATTACATTGCATATATTTCTTCAAATCGTAAAAGGGTCTTTTTGTTACACTTTAAGGAACATTTTGCTAATATATCTTCACACTAGAAAACTGCAGCCACTTACCAACACCTTTATTTACTTAACAGTACTAGGAAGAGAAAGGAATTGGAAAAATATATACATGTAACAACTTTTTTGCATATATAAGTAATCTATAATACTCTCTGTCTTCTCATATATTAAGTGATTCTGATACAATTGCAATTTAAAATAGCCACAATTATTCAACTCAATGCCAGTTCAATCTCATTTTTCCCATTTCTGTGCACCAACATTTGTCATTTGGCTGCAAATTTGATTAAGTTTGGACTTGAGCAATACTTTATGTCAGAGGCCTATATATAAACAAAATGCTTCGGAACATATATCCATAATAATTATTTTTAAAGGTGGTAAAAGAACATTTGAAATCAATTAATCTAACAATGAGTGGCTTGCTTTTAGTGAGAAATAAATTTTTTAAAACATCTTCTGTTTTTCAGAAAAAAAGAGAAACAAAGCCACCAGCATTGGTTTAAGAGGTTGTTGATATCCTTATGAATATTATAATATTAAGATTCACTTAACCAATAAGATATAAAACTTCCCTTAATAACAGAGACTGAATGGGACTAGAACTTCCTATTTAATATAGTTTAATGTAATGTCCAGTTTCATCACTAGCGATCATTTGACTTCCATATCATCTTCCTTGTATTTTTAAAGCAGATACAGCTGGGTGCTTATGCTTATTGAGAATAAGGTCCCTGGGGATGGACTGTCTGGGACTGAATCCTGATTCCATACCTCAGTGTGTGACCTATGTTTAATCTCTTATTCTCAAAAGGTTGGCATAAAAAAATGAGACAATGAGTGCAAGGCACTCAGTACTTAGTAAATGCTCAACAAATTTTATCTATCTATCTGTCTATCTACCTAACTAACAAAAGGGTATCTCTGGTAGTCACTTATGCTGGTAAAAAAAATCCACCTGCAGTGCAGGAGACCCCAGTTTGATTCCTGGGTTGGGAAGATCCCCTGAAGAAGGGATAGGCTACCCACTCCAGTCTTCTTGGGCTTCCCTGGTGGCACAGATGATAAAAAATTCGCCTGCAATGCGAGAGACCTGGGTTGATCCCTGGATTGGGAAGATCCCCTGGAGGAGGGCATGGCAACCCACTTCAGTACTCTTGCCTGGAGAATTCCCATAGACAGAAGTGCCTGGTGGATTACAGTCCATGGGGTCGCAAAGAGTTGGACACGACTGAGCAACTATGCACACACACAACTATCAAAAATGGCCACAGAACAATTCACATAAACTCCCTAATACTTTCATTTAAGTAGCCCAAAATCACATGCCAAATGGCTAGAGAGCAAGGAGGGTGATAAATCCCAATAGAGGAGCAGATATATTTGGGAAATCCTACCTACATCCACTATTTTGTTTTGGGAGGATCTAGATCTAGAATAAGCTTTGCTGAAATAAATGAATCAAATTAGTGAAGGATTTCTTGACTACCTGTCATTTGCAAAGAAATCTAAGAGATAAAAGATGGCACAAAATGTAACCCCTCCTTCAAGAATCAGCAATCAAGGTTCTTGGATGCAAGCAACAGAAACTGACTTGGGTTAAATTAAATAGACAGGCGTTTATTAATATTAAACTGATAATAAACAGCTTATAGAAGATCAGAAATGTAGGTGTGGGAGCTATGTTCAAGAACAATGTCCAAAATCATACAGCAGAACTGGTTCAGTTATCAATGCCACCCCCATGGTAGAGGTGGTGCAGTTCTCATGTGGACACCATTGACACACGTCCTTGAGATTCTACTCTCATCAGCTGCCAACGCTCCTACTTTTCTTAGGGTGGATTTTCCACAGACGCTGGTTCTTAAAGCATGGGTTTCCAATTCAAAGTTATATAATTGGTAGTGCCATGGTCTTGCACCTACCTTCTAGTTGCAAGGGAAGCTTAGACAATGAGTTTTTGGCATTATTTTGGCTTTTGTTATGGAAGCTGGGCTCTGTCTCAAAATGTAGAGGATTCTTCAAACATAGTACTCAGATATGAGGCAGTCAAAGCAATAACAAATGTCTACTGAAAGCGTATAATTTAATAGGTAGGATTCATTAAGTACAGAATCATTACAAATAAATCATTTATAGTACAAAGAGAAATGTATTAATATTGTTATGCTTTTAAACAAGGAAACATGTGTAGTGACTAGAGATATGGGCTCTAAAATCAGGCATGCATGTGTGTGTGCTCAGTCATGTCTGACTCTTTGCGAATCTAAGGACTGCAGTCCACCAGATTCCTCTGTCTATGGAATTTTCTGGTGAAGAACATTGGAGTGGGTTGCCATTTTGTAACTGACCCAGGGATCACACCCACGTCTCTTGTGTCTCCTGCATTGGCAGGCAGATTCTTTACAACTGTGACACCCGGGAAGCCCTCAAAATCAGGCATATCTGGGCTCAAATCTCTGCTTAGCCACACTGTTCAATCCTGGATATTAACTTACTACATTCTCCAGGATCACTTCTGTCTATAGTTCTAAATGTGATCCAGGCTCTGCCAATCAGATACACTTGCTAGAGACTTGAATTCAGAACTGAACTGAGTAGAGAGAGCTATGGCATGAAATGTCTATCTTAATAGCATAGCCTGAGAGGCAGCTACAACAGTGGCCTACTGACTCAGTTCAGTTCAGTTGCTCAGTCATGTTCGACTCTTTGCGACCCCATGAACCGCAGCATGCCAGGCCTCCCTGTTCATCACCAACTCCCAGACTTAACTCAAACTCATGTCCATTGAGTTGGTGATGCCATCCAACCATCTCATCCTCTATCGTCCCCTTCCCCTCCCACCTTCAATCTTTCCCAGCATCAGGGTCTTTTCCAATGAGTCAGCACTGGAGTTTCAGCTTCAACATCAGTCCTTCCAATGAACACTCAAGACTGATCTCCTTTAGGATGGACTGGTTGGATCTCCTTGCAGTCCAAGGGACTCTCAAGAGTCTTCTCCAACACCATAGTTCAAAAGCATTAATTCTTCAGTGCTCAGCTTTCTTTATAGTCCAGCTCTCGTATCCACACATGACCACTGGAAAAAACATAGCCTTGACTAGACGGACTTTGTTGGCAAAGTATGTCTCTGCTTTTTAATATACTGTCTAGGTTGGTCATAGCTTTTCTTCCAAGGAGTAAGCGTCTTTTAATTTCATGGCTGCAGTCACCATCTGCAGTGATTTTGGAGCCCCCAGAAATAAAGTCTGCCACTTTTTCCACTGTTTCCCCATCTATTTGCCATGAAGTGATGGGACTGGATGCCAAGATCTCAGTTTTCTGAATGTTGAGCTGTAAGACAGCTTTTTCACTCTCCTCTTTCACTTTCATCAAGAGACTTTTTAGTTCTTCTGCCATAAGGGTGGTGTCATCTGCATATCTGAGGTTATTGATATTTCTCCCAGCAATCTTATTCAAGCTTATGCTTCCTCCAGCCCAGCGTTTCTCACGATATACTCTGCATATAAGTTAAATAAGCAGGGTGACAATATACAGCCTTGACGTACTCCTTTTCCTATTTGGAGCCAGTCTGTTGCTCCATGTCCAGTTCTAACTGTTGCTTCCTGACCTGCATACAGGTTTCTCAAGAGGCAGGTCAGGTTGTCTGGTGTTCTCATCTCTTTCAGAATTTTCCACAGTTTATTGTGATCCACACAGTCAAAGGCTTTGGCATAGTCAATAAAGCAGAAGTAGATGTTTTTCTGGAACTCTCTTGGTTTTTCAGTGATCCACTTGCTTTTTCAATGATCCAGCAGATGTTGGCAATTTGATTTCTGGTTCCTCTGCCTTTTCTAAAACCAGCTTGAACATCTGGAAGTTCACAGTTCACAGATTGCTGAAGCCTGGCTTGGAGAATTTTGAGCATTACTTTACTAGCATGTGAGATGAGTGCAATTGTGCAGTAGTTTGAGCATTCTTTGGCATTGTCTTTCTTTGGGATTGGAATGAAAATTGACCTTTTCCAGTCCTGTGGCCACTGCTGAGTTTTCCAAATTTGCTGGCATATTGAGTGCAGCACTTTCACAGCATCATCTTTCAGGATTTGAAATAGCTCAACTGGAATTCCATCACCTCCACTAGCTTTGTTCATAGTGATGCTCCCTAAGGCCCACTTGTACTTCACATTCCTGGATGTCTGGCTCTAGGTGAGTGATCACACCATTGTGATTATCTGGGTCATGAAGACTGACTCAGTAGGAGTCACACTATCCTGGCAGGAGCAGCAGATGCCTTGTCAATGCAGGGCTGAGCTGTAATTTTGGGAACCATAGCCTAGAGTCTGTTTCTTTATTCCTCCCAAGAATTCTGTAAGCAAAATAAGTTTCCCACTTAAAGTAGATACATGAGATTTTATATTTTCTTCAATTAGACTTTTTATCTGATTATCTGTGTGGCCTTTATAAATTATACAACCTCCCCAAGGCATCATTTGTCAAGAGGAAATAGTACTAGCAGCTGCTACATGAGAGATTTAGGGGAGATCATGTCTGATGCTGAGAAAGACTGAAGGCAGGAGGAGAAAGGGACAACAGAGGATGAGATGGTTGGATGGCATCACCGACTTGATGGACATGAGTTTGAGCAAGCTCCAGGAGTTGGTGATGGACAGGGAAGCCTGGCGTGCTGCCGTCTATGGCGTCTTAAAGAATCAGGCACAAATGAGTGACTGAACTGACTGACTGACTAATGTCTGTATATACACAAAATCATATCTGGCACAAAGTCAGTGTTTAATAAATGGCAGTTACCATTACAGATGATGGTGATCATGAAGACAATAAATATAACAATCATGGTGCCAGCCACAGTGGAAATGGGCTAAGGGATAGACGATAGGCTCTGGATGCTACTGTGAATAGAGAGGCATTCGATTTGCAGTGTTGAAAGCCTAGTGAAAGGAACGTATCTTCAACTGCTAACATAGGGAGCCAGGTGGAGGATGTGAGAAAAGTCAGTGTGAACTGCAATTCATTGGGCTTCAGCTATCAAACAAACACCACATTGAGTCTTCTGGAAATGCTTCAGGGAAAGTCTGAGGGTGTATTTATGCCTCTGGCTTCTGACGTTCACATCAGGTTTCACAAAGTGCTTTCAAGCCTTCACTAAAAATGCTAAGAAAGTCACCAATGTGGCATTTTCAGTTAATTAGGATCAAGTATAAAATGAAGCTCAGCTAAGAAGAGACAGTTTTTAGAGGATGACAGCCTTGTTGGCACCTCTCCTGATACTATGGGCTTCCCTAGTAGCTCAGATGGTAAAGCATTCACCTGCAATGCAGGAGACCCGGGTTTGATCCCTGAGTTGGGAAGATCCCCTGGAGAAGGAGATGGCAACCCACTCCAGTATCCTTGCCTGGAAAATCCCATGGACAGAGGAGCCTTGCAGGCTATAGTCCATGGGGTCACAAAGAGTCAGACATAACTGAATGACTAACACACAGCTCCTGAGCCTAAAGGAAAACCAAGTTAACAAGTCTGTACCCCTACTACCTTCCCTCCAGGAGGTTTGCCACAGAAAGATTTATCATGTACAGTGTGCACTGAAACTGCACTTTTTACTCTAATGGATAATTTCAAAGCAAGAAGTAAATGAGCAGTAGAAACATTAAAAAAGGTGGCCATGACTCTCAGGAAGGTAAATATTATACAATGTTAGTTTCTGGGCAAAGTCTTATCCAACACTCAATGTCCTGAGGGACTCTGGAACTTATTTAGTTTTTAAGGAAATGTTTCACATTTACCAACCCATAATGAGAATCAGTTTGCTTGTAATTGTTCCTTGCTGTTCTTTGAGTTTCAAGCTGAGCCTCGGCCAACGCATGCCTAAACTCATAGTTGTGCATGGTCAGAGGGGTGAGCAGCTCTTGGGCTCTGAGCTCATTTAATTAGTAAGTCAGGTTAATACAGTTGAGGGATGGAAGCCAGGGAATTCATATATTATTTATACTGATGTCCTTTCAATGTTACAGAGCAAAAATCTAATAAGGCATTGTGTCCACTGCTAAAATGTTTCTCCTTCAATCCTCTGTATCTAAAAACTCTAGATTACAAAGGTACCTGTTCATTCATGTGGCAGTCTCGATCACTGCCAGGGTAACACAGTCTACCCACACTCTACCCTTTGGGCCAGCAGGTACTAAGCACACATTGTTAGTGCTGTTGTTTCACCACTAAGTCATATATGACTCTTTGCAACTCCATTGGATCATAGCCCACCAAGCTCCCCTGGGATTTTTCAGGCAAAAATACAGGAGTGGGTTGCCATTTCCATATCCCCAAAGGATCATCCATACCCACGGATCAAACCCATGTCTCCTATGTTGGCAGGTATTGGCAGGCATATTTTTTTACTGCTGAGCCAACAGGGAAGCTCACTTTGTACGCACACACATACTCATAAACTGCCTTACATTGTATGCCATGGAAAAACAGTCTAACGGTGTGCTCAGGAAAATGAACCAAGCAGGTAGATTTTCACCAGTGAGACTGACAGGTACTAATTCGATAACATTGAATTTTGTTTCTTTTTGGCTTGTCCACTTAGGAATAATAAAATAATGGATTCCTTTGCAATTAGGGGAAGATATTTCTTATACTTCTTCAATCCTAATGCACTTGATGTTCCTTTTATATTTTATAATTTTTGAAATCAGTATATATTACCAAGAGGTGAATACATTCAATGTAGAATTTTAGTATTCTTATTAATGTAACAGTGAATCTTACAACTGATTGTATTTAAGAGAAGAAAAACAGTCATTTGCCAGATACTGATATCTTACAAAACAGATATCCTGAATGGTTGCAATACTGGCTCAAAGGCTGACCTATAATCTCTACAATACTTCTAATATTCCCTAAGTATTAAGTTCTTTTTGTTTTTAATTCATTCATTTTCCACTAGGAAAAACGCCCATATTACTTGCAAGTTGCACAAGATGTCACCATGAATGTAAACCAAGTGTTAAGAAAGCTCTCATCCATCAACTGGTAGTTTAAATGTCCAACAACAGAGGAACGGGTAAAGAAGATATGCCACATATATACAATGGAATATTACTCAGCCATAAGGAATTGAATAATGTCATTTGCAGTAGTATAGTTCGACCTAGAGTCTATAATACTAAATGAAGTAAGTCAGAAAGAAAAAGACAAACATCACATCATATCACTTACATGTGGAGACTAAAATATGACACAAATGAACTTATCTGTGAAACAGAAACAGACTCACAGACAGCGAGCAGACTTGTGGTTGTCAAGAGGTAGGCAGGTAGAGGAGGGATGGATTGGGACTTTGAGATAAGCAGAGGCAAAATAGTATATACAGAATGGATAAACAACAGAATCCTACTGTATAACATGGGAACTCTATTCAATATCCTGTAACAAACCATAATGGAAAATAATAAGAAAAATAACATATATGTATATATATATATATATGTATTACTGAAGCACTTTGCTACAGAGCAGAAATTAATACAACATTTTAAATCAACTATACTTCAATAAAATAAATTTGAAAAACAAACGCACCCTTAATATCCAAGTCACTACTCTAATGGTGGAAGAATTGGAAGGGCAGAAGCCTTAAAGTCCAGATATACATGAAGGTCACGATAATATCTGCATAATGTGTCAGAGTCTATATACACATCCTGGTACTTTTCTGTGGTCACAAGGAACTGATAATTGTTAGATAAAGTTCACATTTACCAGGGTACCTCCACACCATAAGGACTGGAAGACAAATCCCGCACTTCCACAGCACAAGATGAAATTCAAGAAAAGAACAATAATTCGAATTAAATTTGTATTCGATGACACGATGGAGCATTTATAATGTTCTTTGCTTTCCCCTTGAAAAAAATTATGACTAAGCCTCACTGGAATGTCACAAGAATATTTTTCTAATTTGAAATAATTTGAAGATCACCTAAAATACTTGTTAGCTTCATTATTTAACAGCACTATCTGCACACAGACAGATAACATGCTCATGTATATTTTCTTCTGTGTGATGCTTCTTAGAGCATTAATAAGATTGATCAAAAGCCCCAAGGGGGCTCTAGATTTATTGATAATGATGGAAAATGTGGGGCGTCTTAGACTTATTCCTCTCAGACACAACTCTAAAATGTATTCTTGTGAGGAAAATCTAAGAAAAGAAATAACATGGCAACAGACTATCAACAAAACACACACACCATTTTACTTAAAATCTTAGCAGGGATGTGATTTTCATCTTTCTTAAACAGCACTGCTCTCACAGGTATATGCATATGGGATCTGCATCTTCACATAAACCAGTGATGTCCTAATTGTCCTTTAACTAAAGTCCTGCAAATTTTTGCTGATGACAAGTAAACATCAACCTAGAGTTCTTTCGAAATCATCTAATCCCACCACTTGCCCAATTGAAGAATTCCTTCTTTCCTAGAAAATGGTTTTATAGCACATGGCAACCTACCAGATTTTTTTGTCAGTTGCAATTGTTACGAACTTGTTATGTGCGCGCGCACGCACACACACACACACACACATACATATATATATACACACACATATATTTCAGTAAAAAAAAAAAGCCTTTTAGCATCTTTTACCATTAGTCTAGTTTTGCCCTTAGGGCAGACATAGTTTGCTCTTTTAAGAGGACAGTCTGTGGCGACTGGAAAATAGCTATCTGTGTAAACACTGCTATCCTTTCTCTCCTAGCTTCCCTTCCTCAAGGGAAATAGGCCTCTCCTTTACTTTTTTCTGCGACTGGTTCTTCAAACTTCATGGTTTATGTGTCACCCATATTTGGTTTTCTGGTTGCTAAATATTCTTCTTAAAATGCTGTGCCTCTAATTGAGCATAATATTCCAGGCATAATTTAATAACGATAATAATGATGCTGTAATGAGAACAGCTGCTACTGATGGAAAAACCAGGACTAAACATTGCACAGAGATCTCCGTTTTGATTATTTCATCACAACAAGGTATCAAAATATTATACAGATGAGAAACCACAGTTTAAAAAAGTTAAGTGCCCTGATTCATGAGCTTGAGGAACCATACCAGACGGCACTTAGATGCAGTGAATGCCCTCTCATCCACCATCCCCCAAGAACTCAAAACCCTATCTGATCACCATTTGCTCCATGACAGGTATTTTAAACCTACTGACATAAGGTGTCACTAATTTTCACTTTAGGAGTGGAGAAACACAATGCTCTCTTTTTTCTCCAGTTCTTAATTCTATATGTATATCTACTGAAATACTAACCAGCACATAGCATAACCTGGATCCAAAATATAAACGCCTGGAGATGGATTTCTCCTTTTTATTTGACAATTAAGTTTCACTGCCTACGTGGTGATAAATATTATTAGGTCCCATTTAGTTCAGCGAATCCAATTAGTTCTACAGAGCTTCTACATTCCTCTAAATTTAAGAAAAGTTGTAAAGTAAGCACAGACTATCCTGGCCTTCTAGATTCCTCAGCACTTTATTTCAGTGCTTGCCTTAATCTTCCTTTAAGATCTTAAAGAACTGAATATTTCCTCTTGGTATCACTTTTCACTAGTGTGGTTTTTATATTCACATATGTATTTAAACACTATCTATCGTCCTCATCATAATAAAGGGGAGCAGAGATACTGTCTTTTTTTGTTCACCAGTATGTCTCAAGTGTTTATTACAATAATATCTGGTAAATAATTAGTGCTCAATTAATACTTAATGAATCAAGAAATTATTGAGTGGAAACAAGCATGAATGCATTAACAATAAACTCAATTCTAATATTCTCCTACTCCAAGCCTCCCAGAATCAAGTTATATGCTTCTCTCTGAAATGGAACCAATATATTAATTATTGATATGGAGACAGGTGATAGTGATTTAGTAATGCAACTATTAGACTCATTAGCATTTGAGAGAGGAAGGAAGGGAAATAAGGAGAAGAGGAGAGGGAGAGAGAGAGCAGATAAGTATCTAGAGTTTGCTTAACATAAAGAAATAATAAATAAGGTGAAATGTCAGGCATCAACTTCAAGGTTAGTTGTTTAAGAGATAGGATCCTAAACCTGTTTCAATAAGATTGGTTAACTACTTACTTAAAATAGCATCTTGTAAATTACTAATATAACACTATGTCTTATTCTCTACAGCAACGATTTGCTATCTGACGAAACATGAATGCACTCCAATTTTTCATAAGGATAGACTATTTGCTCAGTTTTTAAAGTAGGGATCTTCCTGTTAACCTAGTTCGTACAAAATCTAGTTGCCACATCACTACAGATTAATTGTGCCAATCATTAGGTGCATAAACTGGGGCAAATCACTTTACTTCCCCTAGTCTCTTTCTGTAGTTGTAAAGATAGAAATATTAATACATATATTATAGACTTTAAAATGCTCACAGGAGACAGAGAAGATTATTATATAATGATAAAGGTGTCAATTTATTAAGGAGATATAACAACTGTAAATATATATGCAACATCACAGCACTTTAATATATAAAGGAAATACTAACAAAACTAAAAGGAGAAATAAACAGGAATACAATAATAGCTGGGAACTTCAATTCCCCACTGTTAACAATGGAGAGATCGCCCAGACCGAGAATCAATAACGAAAGAGTAGTTTTGAACAATACTATAGAACAAATGGACCTAACAGACATACAGGACAGTCCACCTGACAGCAACAGGATACAGCTTCTTCTCAAGCATGCACAGAACATTTTCTAATATAGATTATATGCTAGGTCACAAAACAAGTCTAACAAATTCAATAAGATAGAAATTATATCAAGAATCTTTTTCAATGACAATGGTATGAAACTAGAAATCAGTAACAGGAAACTCACACACACGTGAAAATAAAACAACTCAATACTAAACAACTAATTTATCAAATAACAAACCAAAAGAGAAATAAAACATTTCTTGAGGTAAATGAAATAGAAACACAACATAACAAACTTATGGAATGCAACAAAAACAATTCCAAGAGGAAAGTTCACAGCTATAAACACATGTATGAATAAAAAAAGTAAAGTTCTCAAATAAACTACCTTGAAGAACCAGGAAAAGAAAGAAAAAAAAACTAGGCTCAAAGTTGGCACTTTAGAGAACAGGATACCAATGAAAAGAAAACAATTATAAATGAAAAGACTAGCAAGATTAAGAGCTGGGTATTTGAAAAGATTAAAAAATTGACGATTGTTAACTAGACTAACCAGAAAAAAAGAGAAAGGGCAAAAATAAACAAAATGATTAATGAAAGAGGAGACATTCCAGCTAATACCAAAAAATACAAAGGTTGATGAGGCTACTATGAACAATTGTATGCCAATAAATTCAACCTTGCCAGCAAGTTAAATAACCTAGAAGAAATGGATACATTACTAGAAACATACAGTTTACTAAGATTGAATCATGAAGAAATAGAAAATGAAAACAAAACAATTACTAGTGAGAAATCAAATCAGCATTGAAAAACTTCCCAACCAAAGCCCAGAATGTTTTCACTGGTGAATTTTACCAAGCATTTAAAGAAGAATTAATGCCAATTATTCTCAAACTCCTCCAAAAAATTAAAGAGAAAGGAATGTTCCCAAACTTATTTTACAAGGCCAGGATTACCCTGACACCAGTGCTATATAAGGATACTGCAAGTAAAGAAAACTATAGGCTAATACCCTTGACATGTATAGATGCAAAAATCCTCACCAGAATAATAGCAAACCAAATTCAACAGCCCACTGGAAAAATCATACACCATAAGCGAGTAGGATTCATCTCTGGCATGCAAGGATGTTTCAGCATATGCAAATAAAAATGAAAGAGAAAAATCATATGATTAACCCAACAGATACAGAAAAACCATTTGAAAAAAAATCAACTTTTTTTTCATGATAAAAACCTTTGTTAAATCAGGTTAGAAGGGATGTATCTCAACATAATAAAGGCCATTATATAACAAGCTCACAGTTCATATCATACTCAGTGACGAAAGGATGAAAGCTTTTCCTCTAAGATCAGAAATAAGGGGTCCACTCTCACCACTCCTATTCAACACAGTACTAGAAGTCCCAGTCACAGCAATCAAGAAAGAGAAAAATAAATATAAAAGATATCAAAATTAGAAAGAAGAAAAAATGTCTCTATTTGCAGGTGAAATGATCTTTCAGATAGAAAACCTTAAAGATTTCCAAAAAGCTGCAAGAAAACAAATTCAATAAAGCGGCAGTACACAAAATTAACATACAAAAATCAGTTGCAATTTTATACACTAACAATGAACTATCAGAAAATGAAATAAAGAAAACAATCCTATTTTCAATAGCATCAAAAACAACATAATACTTATAAATATATAATGTTTAATCAAGGATGTTAAAAATCTGTATAATGAAATCTGTAAGACACTGATGAAAGAAACTAAAGAAGATGTAAATAAATGGAAAGATATTCTATGTTCATGAGTCAGAAGAATTAGTATTGCTAACTACCCAAAGCCATCTATAGGTTCAATGCAACACTTACTGAATGCAAAATTCCACTGAAGTTTTTACAGAAATGGAACAAACAATCCTAAAATTTGTATGGAATGACAGAAGATCCTGAGTAGCTAAAGCAATCTTGAATAAGAATAATAAAACTGAAGATATCATACTCCTGATTTTAAACTATATTATTAAGCTATAGTAATCAAAACAGAATGGGTCTGTCATAAAAACACAAATAGACCAATGGAACAGAACTGAGAGTCCAGAAATAAACCCTCACATTTATGGCCAGCTAATATCTGACAAGGGATTTAAGAACAATCAATAGAGAAAAGTCTCAGTCGAAAAAAAGGTGTTGGGAAAACTGGAAAACCCATGCAAAACAATTTATATCACAGAAATGCAAATCAAACCCACAATGAATAACCACCTCACACCTGCCAGAATAATCATCATAAAAAAAAAAAAAGACAAGAGATAAGTGCTAGCTAGCTAGAATGTGAAGAACAGGGAATCTTGTGCACTAATGATGAAAATGTAAATTAGTATAGTCACTATGGAAAACAGCATGGAAGTTTCTCAAAAAATCAAAAAACAGACCTACCATATGATCCAGTAATCCTGCTCCTGGGTACATATCCAAAAGAAATTAAAGCACTATTGCTAAGAGGTTCCCACATTTCCAGGTTCATTACAGCATTCTTTACAATAGCTAAGACATGGAGTCAACCTAAATGTCTATTGTTTGGATGAATGGATAAAGAAAAGGTGACACACACATACACAATGGAATATTATTCTTCTATAAAAAGGAAATCCTGCTGCTTGTGACAACATGAATGAACCACGAGGGCAATAGGTTAAGGGAAATAAGTCAGAGAAAGAAAGACCAATTTTGTATGATCTTACTTACATGTGGAATCTATAAAGAACTCATAGAAACAGTTAAAAAGTGCAAACTTTCAGTTATAAGGTGAATAAGACTGGAGTATCTAATCTACAGAATGGTGACTATAGCTAACAAGGCTGTTCTATGTATTTAAAGTTGCTAAGAGAGTAATATTAGAAGTTCTTCACACACACACACCTCATAACTATTTGAAGCAATGAATGTGTTACCTCACAGTGGTGATTGTTTTGCAATATATACACATAACAAATCATTACATGATGCATCTGAAGCTCACATAATGTCATATGTCAATTTTACCAATTGATAATATGTCAATTATATCAATTGACAATATGTCAATTATTTCTCAAAAAAGTTGAAAAAATCTCTATCATTTATCAGGGTAATTGTGAATTGAAATAAGGTAAGTAAAAGCCCCTCTATAAAACTTAAACTTTCTAAAAGTCTAAGGAATTATCATGTTAATTTTAAATATTCATGTCATAACTATACGACATGGAACACTTGGGTGTTGACTGTATTATTTATTAGGCATCATCAGTATTTTTTAAAATAAAAAGACCTTGTTTACTTACCTACGAGGGTTGTGAAAGGCTCAAATGAAATAATATCAGTACAAATGCTTTAATCATGTACCATTAGGATTATTTAAAATATCAGTCAAATTCTCCTACAAAAAAATGCTCTTACCACAAAAAATCATTAGTAGTACACAGCAACAAACTTTTTTCAAATTATCCTTACATCAACTATTTGAAGCAACCAAAGAATCAGAACTTTGAGGAACACTATTCTCTAAACTGTATTATAAGTTGTGAAAACACAATGTCATTTGAAAGATAACTACATAACAAATGATCAAAATCCCAGAGACCAATTTCATTAAGTAGTTCCTTGTAGCAAAGATCTAATGTGAAAACAATGATGATTTGGAAATGCAAGTATGAAATCAGGCTTTCAAAAAGTACATGTAAATTTAATTATCCCTTGAAGTTATTTTTTGAAATGGGCAAAAATACCAGGAATGTGTCATAAATGCTGTATTTCTGCTCAAAGCAGTGATTTAGAGTTGCACAGCTTGCCAAGGCTTGAGTTCCTCCGAAAGGCAGAGGGTATAAGGAAAGCAGTCAAGCTACTCATTATTTAGAATGCTGGATGTAAAATCATCAGCTTCCAATTGTTTGATAGGATGAAATGTAAAAACACCACAAAAAATTGGCAGAGAAATAAAGATTCAAAGTCCTACTCCACCTTAAATGGCCTCACTGTGTGACCTCTGAAATGGTAATGGTTATGAAATCAATGTTTTAGCCTACACAAAAGTGTAGGTAGCTGAATTGTCAAGAGGGATGCTGAAACTGTGGCCTAGAAAAAGCACCAACACTCTAAACAGGTCAGCACAGGAAACAGAATACACACATGCATCATACTTGCTCATCATATAGCCTTCAGCAAGAATATAAAATACATTTTAGACACTGAAAATAGTTTCTCGAAACAGAAAACAACCCACCGAGCCACAATGTATGAATACATTAACTAATTCAGAGGCCACCTTTACTCTGCAGTTGCAGAGATAATGTTTGTAAAAGGCAAAGACAATTAGGGCATCTTGTATCATCCTGCCATCTACACCTATTTTCCCAAGCCTGTTGCAGTGCTCGGCACCAATTCCATATAATAAATGCCCCAAATAACCATTAGTCTCCTTTCAGACTCTTAGCATTTCCCTTTAACTGCTAGATTACTGCTTCCCTACACTTCTTTCCTGGAACTTAAGGATGAGATGAAGAGGGTGGCAGCATCACTGAAGGAAGACACTGCCAGTGCCTCCTTTCACCAAGTTTGGCGTGCTAGCACAAACTTTGCAGGAGTGGTCTGAACATGAATGAGGGTAGGAAATCTATGCCCAAGGAGAACCTTAAACCCAAGTGCAGTCTAGCTGGATTCTCAGAAAAACTTACAACTTTCAATTTCCAAGGTGCAGTTTTGTTCATCCAGTGGGTACCGCCTCAGGTCCATCATGCAGGCAGCTGTGGTTGTGATTCTAGAAAAGAAATATCAATGATAAATGCTGTTAGCTGGTCCACGACTGAGCTGGAAAAATTAAGTCTCAAAGAAGATAGCACTGTGTCTCAAGGAGGCTAATCTCTAACAAAAAGAGTGCTACAACTTTGGATAATCATTCTCCTTGATGAGCCTCATGATGCTTTGTAAATTAAACAGAGTGTACTAAATCAGTATTCTCCCAAGATTTGGTCCATTACCTACCTGGTACCCCAAATCACCTGGAAGCATTTATTAAACAGGCTGTTTCTATTCTCCAGAAGCTCTTGGGATGGAATGGGGCCATCCTAGAACTCTATTTTACAAGCATGACAGGTGATTGAGAAAATCAATGTGGCTCTTAGTCTTCCACTCATGTTTGTTTTCTCCTTCTTTTCTCAAGATCTTAAAATCAAATTTCCCAACAATCTCAGTTTTGGTCCATCATTTTTAACCTTTCTATACAGAGTGTAGTGCTTTGCAAGTATGTTAGTATAACACACAATAAGCCTTTCATCTGTCACCTAATTTGCTCTGTCCTGAATAATCTTTCTCATAGCCCTTTACAGAGTTTCCTCCTATTGGTTGGCAGGATTATTTACCTAAAACACACGGTACCTTTATAATTTATCACGGAGAGATGTATATGTCTCCAGTGTCTTTATATTTCTCTGTCATCATTTTTCACTAACCTCACTTTTCACTAATAGAAGACCTACTAGAAAGAGCCAAAATACATACAGTCCTAAATGATTTATCAGTATGGTTTCTAATCAATAAGGCAGCATAATGTTATGAAAAGTTCAGTTCAGTTCAGTTCAGTTCAGTTCAGTCGCTCAGTCATGTCCGACTCTTTGCGACCCCATGAATTGCAGCACGCCAGGCCTCCCTGTCCATCACCAACTCCCGGAGTCTACCCAAACCCATGTCCATCGAGTCAGTGATGCCATCCAACCATCTCATCCTCTGTCGTCCCCTTCTCCTCCCGCCCCCAATCCTACCCAGCATTAGGGTCTTTTCCAATGAGTCAACCCTTCGCATGAGGTGGCCAAAGTATTGGAGTTTCAGCTTCAACATCAGTCCTTCCAATGAACACCCAGGATTGATCTCTTTTAAGATGGATTGATTGAATCTCCTTGCAGTCCAAGGTACTCTCAAGAGTCTTCTCCAACACCACAGTTCAAGCATCAATTCTTCGGTGCTCAGCTTTCTTCACCATCCAACTCTCACATCCATACATGACCACTGGAAAAACCAGAGCCTTGACTAGACGGACCTTTGTTGGCAAAGTAATGTCTCTGCTTTTAAATATGCTATCTAGGTTGGCCATAACCTTCCTTCCAAGGAGTAAACGTCTTTTAATTTCATGCCTGCAATCACCATCAGCAGTGATTCTGGAGCCCAAAAAAATAAAGTCTGACACTGTTTCCCCATGTATTTCCCATGAAGTGATGGGACCAGAAGCCATGATCTTAGTTTTCTGAACGTTGAGCTTTAAGCCAACTTTTTCACTCTCCTCTTTCACCTTCATCAAGAGGCTCTTTAGTTCTTCTTCACTTTCTGCCATAAGGGTGGTGTCATCCACATATCTGAGGTTATTGATATTTCTCCTGGCAATCTTGATTCCAGCTTGTGTTTCTTCCAGCCAAGCATTTCTCATGATGTATTCTGCATAGAAGTTAAATAAGCAGGGTGACAATATACAGCCTTGATGTACTCCTTTTCCTATTTGGAACCAGTCTGTTGTTCCATGTCCAGTTCTAACTGTTGCTTCCTGACCTGCATACAGGTTTCTCAAGAGACAGGTCAGGTGGTCTGGTGTTCCCATCTCTTTCAGAATTCTCCACAGTTTATTGTGATCCACACAGTCAAAGGCTTTGGCATAGTCAATAAAGCAGAAATAGATGTTTTTCTGGAACTCTCTTGCTTTTTCGATGATCCAGCGGATATTGGCAATTTGATCTCTGGTTCCTCTGCCTTTTCTAAAACCAGCTTGAACATCTGGGAGTTCACGGTTCACATATTGCTGAAGCCTGGCTTGGAGAATTTTGAGCATTACTTTACTAGCATGTGAGATGAGTGCAATTGTGCGGTAGTTTGAGCATTCTTTGGCATTGCCTTTCTTTGTTATGAAAAAGCACACTTTCAAACACAACAAAGGTATGAATCCTAATTCTGCCTTGTTAAAACCATGATATACGTCAAGATGGTCAATATCTCCTAACCAACCTTAGTTTCTTTGTCTGTAAAAAGGAAGCATTTTAATAACAATAATAATTACCTAACAGTTTCTGGATGAAGTAATATAATAATTTATGTAAAGAATATAAAAGAGTACCCACACATAACAGGCCCTTTACATCCAGTGAACAAAACCAAGAGGAAAAACTGGTGTTAAAGTTGATGAACTTTGGCATACTCTACTCCGAGAGGCACTATATTTGTGTGTTGGAAACAGAGAAACAAACGCAGCCCTAGCTTGAGAGAAACAATCCACAGCTAGACCTTTTTCATTAAAAGGTCTCGGGCACCGGGCTTCCCTGATGGCCCAGTGGTTACGAATCTGCCTTCCTATGCAGAGGGTACAGAATCGATCCCCTGTTGGGGAGCTAGGATCCCACATGCCTCATGGCCAAAAAAAACAGAAAGAAAGAAAAAGTCTTGGGCACAACTTAGACAGGTATCCCAGGTAGACTGAATCTACGAAATCCCTTGGTCATGTTTAAGCATCTTATTCCTTCGTTGTAGGATGGAATGCATAATTGAGTTAATATAAGTAGTTTCTGCCTCTTTAGTTTGATTACTGCTTCATTAAGGTTCGTGCTTTGCTAATTTTTGCTTTCCTAATTAGTCATAAGTGAGTATCCTATGACTGTTCATCTTGGACTCCTTCCTCTCCTTTACCAGGAGGATCCTCTGCCTCAACTCCTCAGCCTTCTGCCTTCTTCGCAGCTACGGCCCCATCGCCCCACTTTCATGTTACTATAAGATACAAGTGTCTTGGTCTCCTAGTCTCTCCATCCGCCTCCTACTATTATTCATACAATGGTAAGACGTTTTATTTTATTTTTTATTTTTTTTTAACTAGCCAAAGCAGCTTCCATTTATTTACAGTTTTGAAACACATTTTTTAGGACGTAGCTTCCTAATACGAAGAGCAAAATGGCAATGAAAGATAAACTTCATCAGATACTAAAATTATATAATTTGATCAGGAGAAAAATTAGATACTGGTTAAGTGAATTGACATATGTTTTCCTTTTCGCCTTTGAAAGATTTTATTCAAAACCTGAAATAAAGTGGTTTATTTCAGATCACACAATCACGTTTCTTCTCATCCATGGATCTCAGAACTTTTTCATCCTGGTTTTGAGGAGGAGCAACCAGTCTTGAGTTGATGGGACCAGCATGATCCAGAAGGACCCCGTGACAGCACAGCCACGCTTTTAGGATCAAATTCCCACAGCAGAGAAGCAGGGAGTACCTACAGGGTACCTCTACTGCTGCTGCTGCTAAGTCGCTTCAGTCATGTCCGACTCTGTGCAACCCCATAGACGGCAGCCCACCTGGCTCCACCGTCCATGGGATTCTCCAGGCAAGAACACTGGAGTGGGTTGCCATTTCCTTCTCCAATGCATGAAAGTGAAAAGTGAAAGTGAAGTCACTCAGTCGTGTCCAACTCTTCGCGACCCCATGGACTGCAGCCTACCAGGCTCCTCCGTCCATGGGATTTTCCAGGCAAGAGTACTGGAGTGGGGTGCCATTGCCTTCTCCTGGTAAGACATTTTAAGACACAGACAGGATTCTACCACTCTTCTTCAACATTTTTAGAGGCTCTTCCAAAAAATTCCCATTCTTGGCTATGACCTACTGTTACCTGAATAATCTAACCTTTTCTTCCCAAAGAAGAAATCTTGATCTCATACCAAGTCCTCACTCACTATTTCCAGTCTTCACATCTGTTCTCTCTGCCTAGAATATGAATTTCCCCACCCCCGATACTCACAGAGCCCTATATTTTCCTGATCCTTCATCTAAAAAAATCACCTCTTCTGAAAGGGATTTCTTAAGCAGTCCACCCAAAGTGGCTGCCTTAACTCAAGCTCCGTCTTAGCTATTTATTTTCTTCAAGGAAGTATTACAATCTGAAATTATCTTGCTTATTTCTACTTTGTAAGAATGATTTTTCCCAGTAAAATTTCAACTATTTAAAAGCAGACTTTTTCCTATTTATTGAAAGGGAATCAAAAAGGATCTGTTGAAAGGATAAATACATGAATTATAGAATCAAGCACTTGGTTTTGCTGTGCATAAATCTTTTATTTGGGGGATTATTTTATTGCATAATTTCTCTTTTTTAAAACTTACAATATGTCTTATGTTTTAGAGATTCACTTTATATTTTTAATAGTAAGTAAAACTTAATCTACTCATTAAATTATATAAATAGTTAAAGAGTTTACTATTAAACTGATTGTTTCTGCTTTCGATGGGACTGATCAAATGTCTATAATTTATTATTTTATAAATTCTAAAAATTGTATAAAACTTTAACATTCACATTTGCTCAGGGTTAAAAGAGGACAATTTATTTTGGTTATGTGATGCTTGGTTAAACTTTTCACTGGTCTACAGTCTTTTTTTAACATGCAGATGTAACCTGAATTACCACTAACACAGAGGAACCTATATTGTGTAGAAGAGAAATTGTCAAAGGAAATAAAATTAGCTACCTAGTGGGCATACAAATTCTCATGCTGTTTAAGTAAAATAGCAGATACAGTCTTCATCATGATACACTAGAGAAAATTAACTTTGATAGAATGAACACCAAAGACATGAATGGTACAAGGGCATACATAGGATAAAGACGGATAGTCATAAATAGATGTCTGACTGTGTAAGTGAGGTGAAATTTGCAATTGCTACTATAGGCTGTGGTTTACACTTTCTACTGATGCATATTCAAGGCAACTAACATCTGTGAACACTAGGGCTGTGAGCAAGAAAAATAAATTGACTAATGCTATTGCAGAAGCAATTGGGTTTCTGCTCATACTTTAAAAATGAAGTATTAGGAAAGTGTTTTTCTCACATCAACAACATTCATATTCACACGGATGTTTCACTTTTTTTTTTTAATGTTATAGCACACTTCATAAAGGGCTTCCCTGGTGGCTCAGTGCTAAAGAATCCGACTGTCAATGCAGGAGAGAGATGTGAGTTTGATCTCTGGGTTTGGGAAGATCCCTTGGAGAAGGAAATGGCAACCCACTCCAGTATTCTTGCCTGGAAATCCCATGGACAGAGCCTGGCAGGCCACAGTCTATGGTGTTACAAGAGAGTCAGACATGATAAAGTGACTTAGTGACTAAAAAACAACAACTTCACAAATCTTACTAACTAAATATATATAAATGTTTTCTAGTTGATGTTTATAAGCATGTGTATCTCCTGTTGGGATTAAAATAGAAATTCTGTAGCCAAAATAATCCACTTGGAATCCTGATGATACGGAAAAGGATGAGTGACCAGGGACAAGTTACTTACACGCTCCAAAGCGTGGTTGCTCCTGAAACAATGACCTAGAAGCCTGACATATTGCTTTGTTGTGAGATGATAAAAGTAAGAAAAAAATCTGTAACATTAAATGTTCTTCATCTTTTGTTATTACTCACTGTTAACGAGTGGATACACTGATAACTCATTTAACCAGTAGCAATTTGGTAGTGGGCATATGTATATGTTTGTATGCATGAAGAAATGTAGAATATTCACACACTTATAAGCAAAGCAGAGCTATGATATAAATCATGTCCCAACATATAAATATTCAAAAAGAGTCATTATGTCATATGTGCATATGAAATTCTTAACAAATTTTGAGACAAAGTACAGACTGAACTGAACAGACGTAACAAAGCTGCACGTTTTCTAGGTGCTTTGTGAGATCAGAAACCACATCTATTTTTATTTGTATCTCAAAAACCTTGCCAGGTGCTAGCCTATGCCAAGATTAAAATAAAAATAATAATAACAACAACATAAAACAAACAAAGACAGTCAAGGTCACAAGTATTCTCAAACTGAAGATTTTTAAACAATTCTCTGACATAAGTGTCTGATTCAAGTTATTAAAAAAAGTTCTAAAACAAATTTGAAAGTCAAAATCATCCTTACAGAAGAAGCCACCTTGGAATAAATTTTATTCAGAAAAGCTCAATGACCAACATCAAAATCTATTGCTTGGGACATTCTGATTTATAACAGGGCTACATTTCTCCAAGAATAAGTCAACAGAATAAATATAATTAATGGGTTTTTCATGAACCTGCCTTTCTGAATCCTGATAAACATCCTTAATGGGTCTTAAATTACTCAGCATCACTACATTTCAAAGAGTCTTTGAAATGTAGCTAGTAACTCATTACGCAGGTATCCTGGTTAAGTTTTAAGACCATTGGGAAATATATGAAGACAGTCCAGTTTTCAGTCAAAGGAAACAGTCAATGATGCCTCCAAAATGAAGATTGGAGGAAATCTTCTATAGTTAAAACTGGAAATGTGTCTTCTTTTGGGGGGGGCTGAATACTACTTCATGATGAGAGCCACTTTTGGGGAGCACCAATATTATAATTTGGCTAAGAGATCTTTAGATAAACTTTTTATTTCTCAGTCATTGGGCACAGTCATCCAAAAGATTTATATCACAAAATACTGACACAGTGCAGGAAAACCAAATATGTAACATAGCATAAAAAGTCACTAGAGGCATCTATAAAATCAAGAAATACAACTATGCCAGCATTTCATATCAAAGACATAACAGACATTTTAAAGTGTCATTAACTGAGATTTACTGATGCTAGTATATCATTCCAAGTTTGACTATGACCTAAGATAGTTATTAAGTGATAATAAATGCCTTTGCCTCTCACCAATAGGAAATAACTCAGAATCATCAATGTGAGACATGGGGTCTTTCAGCAGATTTTTCAAGAGGGATATTTTGGAGCTAAAATATACGGTTAAACATGTGCGTTAACATGTGAAAAACCTGTTAGGATTTCAACCAGAGATTATCAAAAAGTGACTCTGAACTTTTACTTTGATCTATCAAGATAACATTCCAGCTGTTCCACCAAAAAAATAAAACAAAATTTCAGCATCTTGGCATATTTTTTAAAGAAAATTAGTTGCCTTATCCCCAACTATGTTCAAAAAATAATGTTCTAACTCACTGCATGCTTCTACTTTGTTCAAAATGTACATTTACTTAAATGCACAATTTATTCTAATTACAAGGGACAAAAAAGGAACCTCTGGGATTAGTATGCAGCATTAATAGAGAAAAATTAGGATGTTAAAAAGGTCAATTATCAAAAAATACATTGATATTTTTGTATGATTAAATATGTATTATGAAAATATGTATTTTTCTAGCTGTAAAACAAACATAAAACACTTCCAGCTAAGGGGGAAAATTCCAATTACTTTATTTCAGCATAAAAGTATGAACTGAAATTTTGAGAAGTTCTAAAGAGCTCATCTGAGTCACTTCTCCTGAAAGTACTTAATTTTTTTTTGTTTTAATATCTCCAAGAAGACTTGACATTATTTTGTATCTTACAACTATTCCAGTTGGGAAACTAATGTCTTACATATATCCCCTCTTATATGTTATTGTCTTTTGTAGAGAAGACAGAACACCTATTGCAGGAGTTAGCTGACCTCAGCTCTGGTGTCCTCGATAATAACATATCTCAAATTAATTGATCTCTTACTATGTTCCAGACACCATCTAGTGTTACTGAAACACATCATTTAACATGAGGAGGGTCCTATCATTATTCCCATTCTACAGGTAAGAAAATCGAGACACAGAACGGTACAGTGATTTTCTCCAAGTCACAGGGGGAGTAGTGGAGTTGAGATTTAAATCTAGGATGTTAGTCTCCGGAGCCCACATAGGTAACTACCAGGCTATCACTAACTAGGCAGGTTGACCTTGATGAAGTCATTTAGCTTCTCTGGAGGACTGACTAATTTCTTAGATCCCAAGTGAGCTTGGAAATTCTACAAACGCTGTGAAAATACATTACATGTTCTATGACCCCGCATATTTTGTAATTTTGTTTCACCCACACATTCAAAGGCTGCATTTCACAGCTGTTCAGTCTGTTGTAGTCAATTATGGAGATTAGCCCACCCCAGGAGTGCAAACACAGGCCTCTCCCCTACGAGTCCCGCTTAATATTCTCTCCTGATTGAAGGTCTCCCACAGCAGTTTTCTTCTAGCCCATGTTTTTGATTTACCTCCATAGAGGCCTCTGCTTAAATAATCTCCAACACTCATGCATAATTGTTTTTAAAAGTTCTTTACAAGTCCTCCTGTAGAGTCACATGTGCTACTATGCTCAATTTTGTAATCACCAAAAAAAGTAAGATTGCTAGCAATCATGCTCCCATTTGACAAATCGTGCCTTTCAGACTGGAGCTATTTGTACTCATCTGCAGCTGTTGGCTTTCTGTGACTCCTTGCTCTTTTGGAATCTTATTCCCTGTAAAGATACCCTGCACAATAAAGGAAACACAGGTTTCTGCTACAAATTCAGGGATTACAGTGAAAGACATTTCCTTAAGTAACATGCCTATGGAATCCAAACAGCAGTATCTCAAAAAATCTCATTCTGTAAGCATATAAATCCTAATCAACCAAAATGTTGATACATACATACCTATCTGTAGTCAGTCCCGTGTTTATCGTGTTTATCAAGATTCTCCATATTACATTCCTGGTGGTCTTATCAACAAACTGTTTGCTTATCTCATAAATGAGAATATCCATTCTTTTTTCTGGATTAAATCTTAAAGGGAGACCCTGAGGAAAACTCACAACCTAACAACTGAAATCCGACTTCAGATCGCTATAAGAGATTTAATTATACAAAAGCCACTTACCAATGGGAAACACATATAGACGGGACTGTAATTATTTCAACAATTATTTCTTTTGAGTTTGTTTTCACAATTTAAAACAGTGTTTAGATATGCCAAATATTTATTGTTGTATTCAATATTTAAAATAGTCTCTTTTTATTTATGACACATTAGAGACATACCATTGCAGAATAAGTTCACCAGTTTTATTCCAGTCCTTTAATTTTTTTTTTTTTTTAACTAAATGAGAGGCCCACAGCTGCTGATTTATAGCTGGTCAGTGACTGACTGAGGTTATAACCTCAGATGGGTCTGCTGTCACTTCTCCCACATCCAGTCCCATATAATTTTAAACTGTAAACGCACATGCTGGAGGTCTTCCTTCATTTCTCCAGCTCCACCCTCCACCCTTAATCACCAGACTAGACTGCATAGACTTCAAAACTTCTCGGATTTCAGGTTGGATCTGGCCAATGGGGAGCAGACCAGGAGTCTGGGGAGGGGGAAAGTGAGAGTCTGGGAACTGTACTCCAAACCTCATCCCCAGGAACTTGTGAACAGGTCCCTGACCATTCCCTCCTCTCACTCTTGAAGTCTAGGATGCTAGGGAATAGATGGCAACCTGCTGATCCTATCTCTGGGGGGGGGGAGCAGTTCCTTCTCTTTATAAATTGACTCCTTCTCTTTGTAAACTACCCTTTTATTACAAGTCACCTCAAATTACCCCATTTTCACTAAGCCATCTGTTTCCTGTTGCACCCTTGACTGACAGAATGTATTATAGAAATGCATTTAAAATCTGAAGTTTCTCTAGTTAGGCTGTCAAAAAAATTAGAAGCATATTCCATTCCTGGGTCCTTTTATCTTAGGATTTTAGGGATGTGGGGATGAAGTTTTCCTTGTACTTAAAATGAACTGCCTCCTTCCTATGATTCCAGTCTCGGTTCACTGAAACCCACTCAAAAAGCACTATCTCTCCACGTCAGCCAAAGCAACGCTTCCTCCCCTACCACTTGCCACTATCTCATTTAATTTTATTTCCTTCATAATACTTATCATAGGATTACCCTGGCAGTCCAGTGGTTAAGACTGGACTTCCAATTGTGCTTCCAATGCAGTGAACTCAGGTTCAATCCCTGGTCAGAGAACTAAGATCCCACTCATTGTGCTGTGCGGCCATTTTTTTTTTTTTAATAAAATAACAAGGAGAAAATACTTTAAAAAGTACTTATCATTACCTGAAATTAGTCCGTCTATGCATTGGCTTATTAATTACTCTCTGTCTCCCTATAAGACTCAGAGTCTATGTTAAGTTGGGTTTTTACAAAGCAGATCCTGAAGGATGCTCACTAGGGATCATCATCTGTGAAAGCGAGAAGAAGCAGGACTGTACAAAGGAAGATGCTGACACAGGATCCTGGCCAAGCAACATGGAAGTTCTGACCAGAGTACTGCCACCAGAGTCACTCACATGAGACTGAAATGACCTTTAAACCACTTCCCTCTTGCACCATTACTACACACACACACACCTTCCTTGAACAGCTGGCATATGATGGTTGAGAAAAAGAGACACTCAATTAAAAGGTCAGTGGAACATGTTCTGAGGTTGATCCAGCCTTCAACATGCCCTCACACACATTTCCCTGCAGTACGTGGTTGTAACTGTGATCACCTAAACCAGTAAAGTAAAAGAGATTTTACTGTTATTGCTGCTGCTGTTATTTTTCGAACACAAAAAATAAATTACTCAAAGCAGCCTCCTGTCACATACTAGCAACTCAGCTTGCACTTATGACTCCAACAAAAGCTACCAACAATGCCATCTCAGACTTATCTGCCACTCATCTCTAATGGCAAAAGATTTGCATCTCAGTGGCATGTTTGCTATTTAAGTCTTTTATATAAAACAGGTACCAAATATGCAGGAGAATGTTTCACACCATTAGAAGTCACACATTTGTGTTAAAAACTTATACAGCGCTTCATGTTAATTATATTTCAATGGAAGTGGAAGAAAAGAATTAAAAGTAAATAAAAAGCATAATATGAAGTATAAAAAGATGAGAAAACACAAATTAAACCTGAGGATTATTACCTATCTAATCAGCAAAAAATTAAAGAAATGATAATATTCAGTACTACACATTTTGCAGGGAAACGGACCCTCTCACACATGCTACCAGGAGAATTATAAATCAGAACACTTTCTGGATGACAGACTTTCTGTAACAGAGAAGAGTGGCCAGCAGAGTGTTCACTGAGCTTGTGTAAGATTCGAATACACAGGGGCACAGAGGTCAAGAACAGAGGCCTTGGCAGCGACGAGTGGTGCTGGGCTCATATCTTGGCACTGCCTCTTGATGTGTGACCTTGAGCCAACATATAAAGAGGAGCTGCTATAATACAAAAGATCCTTTGGAATGCTGGACAATTATTTCTTCAGAATTCTATGGAGGTATGACCCTGAGCATCCCACAAAAAAAGCAAAAGACTTTCTTCTGACTTGAAAAAATCATCCTGATTCTTCAGAAGCTTTTAGCTACTTAGGATGAAGTTTTGAAGCGGAGGTAGAGGGATAAGAGCAACTAAAAGGTGAAATTCAGAGAGCCCCTTGTAACTGAAGACTGCTGCTGCTGCTGAAAACTAGTTAAAACAAAAAGTTTAGAATTTAAGATGGAAAAAAAATGTCTTTAAAAAGTTATCCCCAAACATATCTTGTAATGCAGGGTGGTTAAAGAAAACAAGAGGAAAAGAAAAAAAAAACTGTCTTGTAAACAAAAGATGATACACTTGAATAAGAAGACTGTGTGTTCATGCTCAGTCATGTCCAACTCTGTGCCACCCCTTGGACTGGAGCCCGCCAGGCTCTTCTGTCCATGGAATTCTCCAGGCAAGAATACTGGAGTGGGTTGCCATTCCCTTCTGCAAGGGATCTTTCCAATCCAGGGATTGAACTCAGGTCTCTTGCATCTCCTACAGTGGCAGGCGGATTTTTTACCACTGCACCACCTGGGAAGCCCAAATAAGTGAACATTAGCCCTGACTAAATACAAAATTCTCCAGGCAAGAGTGAAGTAAATCATCAAAATCTTCCAGAAGGTCTGTTAGTTTCTCTCTCTAGGGGAAAATAAAATGGCAAACTAGCTTCATAATTCAGTAAAATGCTACTGAGTATTAAACCCTGAAAATTAATTGTTTAACAAATAGATGAGTGAGCTCTGCTGTTCCACCTGAAGAAGAAAGCAGACTGATGGATGTAATAAGAGCCTCTATTTTTACAGAGGGCTCAAGGGAACGATGATGGGCTGTTCACATGGTCCAAACAGGAAGCTACGGTCATAAATTTTAACATGAAGGACATGGAGGATTTAGGTTAAATAGAAAGATGACTTGGCTGATAGTAAAGGCTATAAAATCATGAAACAGCTCCCAAAGTGAATGGTAGATTTCCCTTTCTGGAAATGATGTGTAAAGAAGAGGCTCATCTGTCAGGGTGATGGAGAGGGGCCCAAGCACAATATTAGGATGGTTTAGGTGGCAGTCTGTACTTTCTGGTTCACCAAAGTAGCCTCTATCGTTAATTTCCAGCAACTAAAGCAAATGCCTAAATTCCTTGCAGCCTGAGTGTACCTCTGATAATTTGGCTTGTAATGGATTTTAGCTTAATAAAACAGACAATAACGTGAAGATTTGCTAAATGTAATTAAATAACTGAAGAGGTGTAATACAGCCTATAAACATTAAAGTATATCAACGCATGCTTAATGACATTCAGGGCCAGGTAAAGATGTACTTCTGTCAGGTAATTACTAACAATTATTTAGGACTGTTCTCAGAGCACTGGGATGCAACATTAAATGTTGCTTATCATCTTCATGCTTGGTGTTCACATTAGTTAAAGAATTTGTGGTGGTGTAACACCATAATGTCACTAATGAGTAATTATTTCTAGAGCAATTATTTTTTAAGTGATTAAGATGCGTTGTATCACTGTGACACAACCGACTTCATATTTGCTTTCTCAATAGCTTCCTTGTCTTCCCTACCAGTTCCCTTCCCCAAACCATATTAAACTGTCTTTTTCTCAAAGGAAAAGAATGGAATAATAATTACCAAATGCATACTATCCCTGAGAGAAATACAATGCAACAAGCTAATGTCTGGTAATTCTTAAGCTACCATTAGGGAGCTGAAGAGGGTATCAGGATATTGAGTTGGATAACATTCAAAAACCTAAAATTCACAAGTTTATCATCATTTTGTTAATGAGACTGAACTGTAATCTACCTGAATGCCAATAAAGGTGCTGACCAATATTAGTTTATCCATAGTGAGAGCTTACATTCTGCATGGTGCTTACTAAGCCCTGTACAAGATATTTAATAAAAGTATTAAGATATAGTCTTTGGACGTAAGAACCTTAAAATCAAAGACAAGACACAAGATAAACTGATATCAGTCAGCTCAGTTCAGTCGCTCAGTCGTGTCTAACTCTTTGTGACCCCATGAATCACAGCACGCCAGGCCTCCCTGTCCATCACCAACTCCTGGAGTTTACCCAAACTCACGTCCATCAAGTCGGTGATGTCATTCAGCCATCTCATCCTCTGTAGTCCCTTCTCCTCCTGCCCCCAATCCTTCCCAGCATCAGGGTCATTTCCAATGAGTCAACTCTTCACAAGAGGTGGCCAAAGTATTGGAGTATCAGCTTCAACATCAGTCCTTCCAATGAACACCCAGGATTGATCTCCTTTAGAATGGACTGGTTGGATCTCCTTGCAGTCCAAGGGACTCTCAAGAGTCTTCTCCAACACCACAGTTCAAAAGCATCAATTCTTTGACACTCAGTTTCTTCACAGTCCAACTCTCACATCCACACATGACTACTGGAAAAACCATAGCCTTGACTAGACGGACCTTTGCTGGCAAAGTAATATCTCTGCTTTTCAATATGCTGTCTAGGTTGGTCATAACTTTCCTTCCAAGGAGTAAGTGTCTTTTCATTTCATGGCTGCAATCACCATCTGCAGTGATTTTGGAGCCCCCAAAAATCAAGTCTGACACTGTTTCCACTGTTTCCCCATCTATTTCCCATGACCTGTGTAGACCAGAACTTAGGGCTACAGAGTCGACCGATAAGGAAGTGAAAGAAGGAAGAAAAGAGGCTGATATTCCCTGGTTTACACAGTATGCCAATATAACTCTAGGACAAAGAGCTAGCACTGTCTACATAGCATGAGAGCAAAGGGAGAGCGATCAGAGAGAGACACGGGGACAGTGCTCTGATGGAACAAACGGGTTTATTAACATATTGTAGGCACACTCTCTTACCAGATAGCCCTTTTTAGCAGAGACAGGGATCAAAAATCTAACAAGTCATCCAGAAAGCCAGCATTCTCAATAGAGGGGGTTGTAAAAGTTACTTTACATAACAGAAGGGAAGAGAGTTGTAAATGGCTGCTGGACTGTATGGAATTTCCTCCTGAATTTCTATTATCCCCGAAAGCTGGCTTGCCAGCTCTCTGGCACCTGTATTCAGGTGCTGTTAAGGAACATAGAATTCATGCAAGACTGAAAACAGCACACAGGAAGCCTCCTGTTAAATGTATCCTGACACTGTTAGGTCCATACCATTTCTGTCCTTTATTGAGCCCATCTTTGCATGAAATGTTCCCTTGGTATCTCTAATTTTCTTGAAGAGATCTCTAGTCTTTCCCATTCTGTTGTGTTCCTCTATTTATTTGCATTGATCACTGATGAAGGCTTTCTTATCTCTCCTTGCTATTCTTTGGAACTCTGCATTCAAATGGGAATATCTTTCCTTTTCCCTTTGCTTTTCGCTTCTCTTCTTTTCACAGCTATTTGTAAGGCCTCCTCAGGCAGCCATTTTGCTTTGTTGCATTCCTTTTTCTTGGGAATGGTCTTGATCGCTGTCTCCTGGACAATGTCACAACCTCTGTCCATAGTTCGTCAGGCACTCTGTCTATCAGATCTAGTCCCTTCAATCGTTTTCTCACTTCCACTGTATAATCATAAGGGATTTGATTTAGGTCATACATGAATGGTCTAGTGGTTTTCCCTACTTTCTTCAATTTCAGTCTGAATTTGGCAATAAGGAGTTCATGATCTAAGCCACAGTCAGCTCCTGGTCTTGTTTTTGTTGACTGTATATAGAGCTTCTCCATCTTTGGCTGCGAAGAATATAATCAATCTGATTTCGGTGTTGACCATATGGTGATGTCCATGTGTAGAGTCTTCTCTTGTGTTGTTGCAAGAGGGTGTTTGCTATGACCAGTGTGTTCTCTTGGCAAAACTCTATTAGCCTTTGCCCTGCTTCATTCTGTACTCCGAGGCCAAATCTCCTGTTACTCCAGGTATTTCTTGACTTCCCACTTTTGCATTCCAGTCCCCTATAATGAAAAGGACATCTTTTTTGGGTGTTAGTTCTAAAAGGTCTTGTAGGTCTTCATAGAACCATTCAAGTTCAGCTTCTTCAGCGTTATTGGTTGGGGCATACACTTGGATTATCATGATATTGAATGGTTTGCCTTGGAAACAAACAGAGATCATTCTGTCATTTTTGAGATTGCATCCAAGTACTGCATTTCAGACTCTTTTGTTGACCATGATGGCTACTCCATTTCTTCTAAGGGATTCTTGCCCACAGTAGTAGATAAAATGGTCATCTGAGTTAAATTCACCCTTCCAGTCCATTTTAGTTCGCTGATTGCTAAAATGTTGATGTTCACTCTTGCCATCTCCTGTTTGACCACTTCCAATTTGCCTTGATTCATGGACCTAACATTCCAGGTTCCTATGCAATATTGCTCTTTACAGCATCGGACCTTGCTTCTATCACCAGTCACATCCACAACTGGGTGTTGGTTTTGCTTTGGCTCCATCCCTTCATTCTTTCTGGAGTTATTTCTCCACTGATCTCCAGTAGCATATTGGGCACCTACCAACCTGAGGAGTTCATCTTTCATTGTCCTATCTTTTTGCCTTTTCATAGTGTTCATGGGGTTCTCAAGGCAAGAATACTGAAGTGGTTTGCCATGCCCTTCTCCAGTGGACCACATTCTGTCAGACCTCTCCACCATGACCTGTCCGTCCGTCTTGGATGGCCCTACATGGCATGGCTTAGTTTCCTTGAGTTAGACAAGTTGTGGTCCGTGTGATCAGATTAGCTAGTTTTCTGTGATTATGGTTTCATTGTGTCTGCCCTCTGATGCCCTCTTGCAACAAACTGATATAGAAGGGTATTATTTGCGATCCCTGACAGCTCAGACAGTAAAGAATCTGCCTGCAATGCAGGAGACATGGGTTTGATCCCTGGGCTGGGAAAATCCCCTGGAGAAGGGAATGGCTACCCACTCCAGTATTCTTGCTTGGAGAGTTCCATGGACAGAGGAGTCTGTGGAAGATATTACCTTTGTTAACCTGGAACACAACTCCAACAAGTAAGGCAAAGGCAAAATCTCTTTGAGCCTTAATACTGTTAATAGCATAACAACAATATGAGCAACTACCAGTTAGAATGGATGTAAGGACTTAAACAATATATAAAAATTAATTATCATGGACGAAGCATTCTTACAAACTTGAGCTCTAAATAGGCACATTGTTTTATTTATTTTTTTATATTTATTATTATTAGTCATATGTGTTAAGCATGAATAGTTTGTGTTATAAGATCTCTAATAAGGGAGATAACTAGAAGCTGAAGTGGTCATTGTAGAGGAATGATTTACCAGCTAGGGGATGAAGGATGGGCAAGACTTTGCTAGATCTAATGCAGGGAGGGTTTTCCACTCAGCAGAGAACAACATGAGCACATGCCCAGAGCCAGTACATTAGGGTCAAATGGCCACAGCAACTTGAGTGGTAAGAAAACTTGTTAAGATTTATACAGGGTGAAGGCTGGATAAAGGCAAACAGCAACTGACCTTAAGTTTCAGGCCAACTAATTTACATTGTATCTACTGAGAACTGTAGAGCACGATATGATATTATGAAACAAAGTGCTAATATTGTAATTTATTTAAATCTGATTGATGAGCCACAAACTCAGATGCCCATAGTGTCAGGTTTATGGCATCTGTACAATGAGGAGTAGGCTCTACATAAGACAACAGGAAATGGTGAGAATTGGGGTCAAATAAAAAAAAGAATACCCTGTCCACACAAGGTATCAATGTCTCAACTTCAGCTGATCATTGCCATGTGGGAAATAAGGCTCAGCTCAGGTTTCTGACATTTAGAAATAGAAATACACATTTTAAAATGGAATGTTCTTAATTTTTAAAAGTGCAATGCTAGTCAAATAAAATGCTTGTCTGAATTGGTATGTCCTGAGGGCAGATGGAAGGCAGCCCTTGATGTTATGTGATTTTATAAATGACGAAAGCAAGTTTCTGAGACATGCAGTGATTCACTATAATTGACACAGACAGTGAGTTGCAGGTAGATTAAAGGTCTTAACCAACAGAAACTTTATCCAAGATTAAAGTAGAACTCACTGGAGGTTAAGGCTTCATTCCATTCAGTACGGAACAGGGTGAGCACATGCCCAGAGACAGGACAATTGTGAGGTTTCAGTGCAACCTTCATTACACTAATAGAGGCCTTCACATTTTAGATGACTTTTCATTACACCTCAAATGAAACAAACTAGAAGATGAACATGTGGGCTTCCCTGATAGCTCAGTTGGTAAAGAATCCACCTGCAATGCAGGAGACTCCGCTTCGATTTCTGGGTTGGGAAGATCCACTGGAGAAGGGATAGGCTACCCCCTCCCTATACTTGGTCTTTCCTTGTGGCTCATCTGGTAAAGAATCCGCCTGCAATATGGGAGACCTGGGTTCGATCCCCGGGTTGGGAAGATTCCCTGGAGATGGGAAAGGCTACTTACCCCAGTATTGTGGCCTAGAGAATCATGGGGTCACAAAGAGCTGGACTTGACTGAGTGACTTTCAGTTTCACTTTCAGCAGATGAACACAAGTCAAAATAAAATAAACAAGTATGAGTGTGCATTCTCTTTTCTTGATATCTGTGCAGTAGAGGGGAAAGAATATGTTCTGGGGAGTCACTCAGCCATTCAGACCTCAGTACACTCACCAGTTCACCATTTCCTAGTTATGCCACTTGAGGAGGTCAGTTTGCTTGCCTTTAAAATGCAAATAATGATGTCTAGCATACATGTCTAGCATATCATCTCTGAATGGGATAATATAGAACTGCATAACTTGATGACATGCTATCACACTCAAGCAAGAGGGATAATGTCTTGAAACTTGATTTTAAACACTATTTAAGAGAGTCATATATATGGTATTTAGTCAATCGGTAAAGATAACCCTGTATGCGAGACATCAAAAGAGACACAGATAAATAGAACAGTATTATGGACTCTATGGGAGAGGGCGAGGGAGGGATGATATGGGAGAATGGCATGGAAGCATGTAAATTATCATATGTGAAACGAATCGCCAGTCCAGGTTCAATGCATGATACAGGGTGCTCAGGGCTGGTGCACGGGGATGACCCGGAGGGATGGGATGGGGATGGTGGTGGAAGGGGGGTTCTGGAAGGGGAAAGCATGTCACTCATGGTGGATTCATGTCAATGTATGGCAAAACAAATACAATATTGTAAAGTTAAAAAATAGAAAATAAACTAATTTAAAAAAAGAAAAATGATTTAATGATCAGAAACAGATGTTCTGATATGAGCATTTATGGTCAACTTCCCTGGGAAGTATAACTTAAAACTCTGGTAAGAGCCAAATAAATTGCTAACAAACTAGCCTACTATTCACATAATATAGGTCAGCAAAAACTTCAGACCATGGTAAAGAAGAAATAAGAAAGGACAAGTTAGACATGGTATTAAGATTAACTGTATTCATGATGCATTACAGGATAGAAGAATTGTGAGTTAAAATCACTTTTAACAGTTTGAGGAAATGAGTCACTGAAAATTTTCAAGAACATTAATGAGTTGGAGAAATAAGCAAGATTTGTAACAGAACAGGAGAGTTCTCTTGGATTTACAACTGTGACACCAAAAGACACAAATTTAACATTCTTGGAAAAGAAGTGGGGTAATACATGGAACCAGTCTTAGATTCACATTTGGACCTGGTATTTCAGCTCTGGGACCCTGTGGATGTTATTAATTCTTCTCTCAGTTTCCTTTTCTGTAACATGTGGATAAAAATGTGTGTTTTATAGCAGTGCTGATGAAAAATAAGACAAAACAATGTATTGTCCATGAGGAATCTGGTGCAATCACTTGCAAATCCTGAGTGTTCAGTATATGGTACCTGCTCGTAACCATCACCATTACAATCTATTGTAGTATAAGATACCTGCTGTTACTGTCACTATCACAGTCTATTGTAAGACTCTGAATGAGGTCAAGAAGAAAATGGTGAAATATTTTTTAATGACATAAAAGGAAAAAAGAGAGCGATTAAAAATACTACTGCAAAAATATTGCAATCAATTTTTTGTACACATGGATGGTATGATGACTTTTTATATCAAAAGTAATATAGTTTATGCCATCTAGACAGCAAATTCATATTTATACTTTCCTTTTGCACAAGACTCTTTAGAGTCCCTGGGATTGCAAGGAATCAAACAGTCAATCCTAAAGGAAATCAACCGTGAATACTCATTGGAAGGACTGATACTGAAGCTCCAATACTCTGGCTACCTGATGCGAAGAGCCGACTCACTGATGTTGGGAAAGACTGAAGGCAAAAGGAGAAGGGGGTGGCAGAGAATGAGATGGTTAGATAGTATCACCGACTCAATGGGCATTATTTGAGCACATTCTGGGAGAAAGCAGATGACAAAGGAGCCTGGTGTGCTGCAATTCTTGGGGTCAAGTAGAATCAGACATGACTTAGTGACTAAACAACAACAACAACAAAACACCACCATGCAGAACACAGGTAACTAATGAGAACCTACCATGTGTCACAGGGAACTCGACTCAATGCCCTGTGGTGACCTAAATGGAAGGAAATCTAAGAAAGAGGGGATATAAGTATACCTACAACCAAGTCAATTTGCTGTGCATTAGAAACTACACAACAGTGTAAAGAAACTATACTTCAATAAAAACTTTAAAAAATTAAAAAGGAATATTACAGTGTACTCTGTTTCACATCTGACTTTTTGAGTTCAACATTACTCTGAGATTTACGTTTATACTTTAGGGGGATGCTGCTGCTGCTAAGTCGCTTCAGTCGTGTCCGACTCTGTGCGACCCCATAGACGGCAGCCCACCAGGCTCCCCCGTCCCTGGGATTCTCCAGGCAAGAACACTGGAGTGGGTTGCCATTTCCTTCTCCGATGCATGAGAGTGAAAAGTGAAAGTGAAGTCGCTCAGTCGTGTCCAAGAAGCAAAATCATCTGACATTATGTGCCAAGGGCTCTACCATGATGAGCTCACAGGGACTCAGGGTATACTTTTCTATGCATGTGGGGTAATTAGAAAGCAAAATGCACACAAGAAGCTGGAAAATAAGAAACCTATATATTAAGCAGGTATTATGTGTTAAGTTCTTTACGGATAAAATATCAAGTGTTTCTTCATCCATGGATTTATATTAAGAAAAAAGTGAGATATAACACCCAAGGGGTTAAAGGAAAAATTAATTTTACTAATTTGCATGTAATATCTGGTAATTCACTGACAAATATCACCTTTGGGCACAAGAAACAGCAAGAATTAGGCTCACTATTATTTTTCCTATTTGCCCTCGTCAAACCAATTTCTGATTATTTACCAACTAAACATTTTTTGACTGCATTGAAATTGCTCCTAGAAATATTTATTGGTGTATTTATTTATAGATTATGTTCTATCATAAGAACCATGTAGAGTTTCTCTGCCAGTATTCAAATACTGAAAAAGTATAAAGCAATAATTTACCTATATGCTTTTAAATAAAAGTATCATTGATATGTCAGTACTTTATGAAAAAGGTTATATTTCTTAGAAAAGGTTATAGATTTCTTTAAAACATATGTCAAATCTCTGTTCAAACACTTGACATTTATTTATTTTGATGAAAATATTACTGAACTGTTTCCAGCATCTCATCCTGTATATTTAAGTTGGCATATGATATTTCATAAGAAAGAGCCCCAATGCAAGAATTTACTAAATATTAGGGAAAGCATTGTAAATCTAGGCAGGAAGTATACCCAGATTTCCCTTGGAACTGAGAAAAGCTTAATATTATACTGTAAGAATGATATGTATTGATATATTATTTTATCAACTGATACTCTGTAACAAATATTTCAGAAGATTTTTCAGTGCAATGATAAAAACTCTTTGTAGTCAAGTCCTAAAAATTCAAATATTTTAAATTATTTTCTGAGTCATAAAAAGGATGAGTAAATGCACATTTGATACTGTACTCCCCTGATTAAAATTCTTAATGGCATCCTTTTCTCTGAAGATAAAATGCAAACTCTTGAATATTACCAACAAGGATCCTTCTTTCCTCTCCAACTCATATCTCACCTGTCATAGCTCACTTTCTCACAATTCATGCTCCAGTCATTTTGAAATTATTTAATTGACCTTTTTTCCTTTACTTTTTCCTCTACTTGTTGTTCCCTCTACTTGTCATCCCCACCCCTCTGTTCTCCATAATCAGCACCTGATTAACTGTGACTGTTCCTTCAGGTCTCATTTTACCTATTACTGCCCCGATCTGCTTCACTCCCAACACACAAACACACACACACACACAAGCCGATTACTCAAATAACATTTTTGTTTTTACATTTCATCATCTGATAGAAACTAAGTGCCTCAGACAGCTATGTATGCATCATGAAGGTCGATGAGATATCATAACCACTTTACCACTGAGCCTGGAAGGCAACAGTGGCCCAGTGAAACCAGATGACTTTGCAGGAAGGAATTAGAAGTCAGGTTATTAGCTCATCAAGTTCAAAGCAGTACAGGGTCCTCTCCATACTGCCTCTCTGGTCTGATCAACAAAAATGTCCCATTCCCTAACTGGATCACAAAACAGTTTACTATTATTATTACAGTGCACAGTTATAGAGATGCTGTGCATTAAGAGCCTCAAAATGTTCATACACTTACTTTATAGCAAGCCCAGTTAGTGGTTCAGTGGTAAAGAATCTGCCTGCCAATGGAGGAGACACAAGGGACAAGGGTCCAATCCCAGGATCGGAAAGATCCCCTGGAGTAGGAAATGGCAACCCACTCCAGTATTCTTGCCTGGAGAATCCCGTGGACAGGAAAGCCTGGAGGGCTAGAGTATATGAGGTCACAAAGAGTTGGACATGACTTAGCACAGCATAGCAACAGTTACTCCTAAAGAATATTTCTCTCTTCTTAAAAATAGTACTTCACTTTCCTTATGAAAAGGACACAAAATTATTTTGGAAAATCTACAAATCAGAAGAGGTATTTTTTTTCTTTTGTTAAAATTTTTAACTAGAGGATAATTACTTTACAATATTGTGATGGTTGCTGCCATACATCAACATGAACACCCATAGGTACACATGTGTCCCCTGCCTCTTATACCTCCCTTCCATCTCCCTCCCCATGCCACCCCTCTAGGTTGTCACAGAGCACCAGCTTTGAGTTCCCTGAGTCATACAGCAAATCCCCATTGGCTATCTGTTTTTCATATGGTAATGTATATGTTTCAGTGCTATTCTCTCAAATCATCCCCTCCTTCAGGACAGAATTTTAATCACAGGAGTGCATGATCAAATCGAAATACAGAAAATTATAATTAAAAAAATGGAAAATCAACATAAAAGATGTTAATGGGCATTAAAATAACAAAAAGCTGAAACCCCCTAAATATTCCAAAGTAGATGGCTGAAATTATACAGTATTGCTCACAAATATGACAGATTATGAAGTCACAATGTTGAAAAATGAAGGAATACTTGATGTATAATATTAAGTGACCTGGAGAAGGTAATGGCAATCCACTCCAGTATTGTTGTCTGGAAAATCCCATGACAGAAGAGCCTGGTGGGTTACAGTCCCTGGGGTCGCAAAGAGTTGAACATTATTTAGAGATTAAACAATATTAAGTGAATGAAGCAAATTACAAAATGAACATATATCATAACCACAATTTTCTGTGAAAAAAGTATTCAAAGAATATAGAAGGACACTGCCTAACCTATTAATGATGTGTATCTTTGAAGGAATTTTCTTTTTTAATATTTGATATTTCATTCTTTACTTTCCAAATTTTCTGTGACTAATGTATTATTTAAATATTCAGAAAACAAACTTTTACTCTTATTTAAAAAAAGGAAGGGAAGAAAGTGAGGGAGGGAGAGAGAAATGATATTTTCTGAATAATCCGTAGATGATGGTGGGTAGAGAGCTCAATTTTTTAAACTTCCAGTGCCTCATTCTACAGATACATGACTTCACAATATCACCAATAATTATTCTGCAAATTTGATCAGTCTCAATGGCCTATAAATATAGCTGATATGGATCAGTGATATTCTAAACAGAATAATCTATGAGCAAAATTTCTTACCTCTAAGATATGTGGCTTAAATTGAAATTTGTTTTTTTTTTTTTTTTCTGTAATGTAGGGGCTATAGCTAAGAAAACAAATCATTCAAACTTATGTAGCTCAAAATGAAGATTAATTTTTTTTTTGTCAATGATAATGTCATGTTTTTATAGAAAGGTAAAAAAACAATACAGAGTAATTTCAGGAGTCAAATAGCCTTGGCTCAATATTCAGGACCACAGGTACCAGATCTATGATTTCAGGCACATTACTGAACCTTTCTGAGCTCCACTTCCCTCTTGTGTAAAAACATCTACCTCTTGGAGTGAAGTAAGTCAGAAAGAAAAACACCAATACAGTGTATTAACCCATATATATGGAATTCAGAAAGATGGTAATGATGACCCTATATGCAAGACAAGAAAAGAGACACAGATATAAAGAACAGACATGAGGACTCTGTGGGAGAAGGTGAAGGTGGGATGATTTGAGAGGAGAGCATTGAAACATGTATATTACCATATGTGAAATAGATGACCAGTCCAAGTTTGATGCATGAAACAGGGCGCTCAAAGCCAGTGCACTGGGACAACCTTGTGGGATGGGATGGGGAGGGAGGCGGAAGCGGGGTTTCGGATGGGGGCCACATGTACACCCGTGGCTGATTCATGTCAATGTATGGCAAAACCACCACAACACTGTAAAGCTTCCAGTTAAAATAAACTAATTAATTAAAAAACAAAACAAAACATGTAAAGTATTTAGTATAGTACACCTGGCACAAAATAATAACAACTTAATAAATGTAAATTAAAATGTTATTAAGTAAGCAAATGAGTAAATAGAAAAACTAAACATAAAAATAAATAAAATACCATGAGCAAAACTAGATGATTTGTATTTACAATGCTTTATCCAATCTTGTGCAGAATTTTCTACCACCAAAACACTGAGATGGCCCTTTTGGTGGCTTGTGGCCATATGGAAAGCTTAATGGAAACTAAATCTTGCTATTTGGCAAGGAGAATTTTAACCAACAATATCAGAGGTCTCCTCCCACCAGAACAGGCAGAGAGAAGAAGATGTATGCTTATTTGCAATGCTGAGCAAGCTGCCTGCAGAACACGCAGTGCACCACTGTTGCGGGGACCTTTGGATTCCTAGGGTGGCTGTCACTCGGTGACACTATCAGAGCCTTATCACAAAGCGTTCCCAGTCACTGACACTCACCTGTTTACCCTGCCATTGCATTCCCTTTCTGTCTCTCTCTCTGTTTTTTTATTTTTTTGATCTTGGAGTCCCCCTCTAGCCCTGTGACATGTTTTGCCATCTGTTCATGCAGATGGTGCCATCCAGAGAAGTCAAAAAGTTTGGTGTCCCCAAATCCCTCTTGATTCAGTTGGTTCTCTTTCCCACAGAGCAGTAGGGAAAACAAATGAGAAACTGGAAAACACATTTCAAAGCACTAAACAGTCACGGCTCACACAAGGAATATACTGATGCTCCGTATCTGTTTGAAATGAATGCTGTCTACATACGTGAGCCATTACCCTCACATTCTCCTGAACAAAATTATGTCTACAACAGCTGATCACTCCTAGAATACAGAGTCAAACATTTCTGACCTTCTCCTCACTATCCACCAGGTCAGCAACTATAGCAAACAATCTATTTTAAACGTGGCTCTGTGTATACCTTACACTCTTTTTTATCCATGCTTACAGAAACCGAAAACTTGCAAGAACAAAATAGCTTTTTTGAAATTAAGGAAGGTTGTCACTGAACAACCGCAGATTGGCTTTGTTGTTGCTTAGTCGCTCAGTCATGTCTGACTCTTTCTGACCCTATGGTCTGTAGCCCACCAGGCTCCTCTCTCCATGAAATATCCTTGGCAAGAATACTAGAGTGGGTTGCCATTTTCTTCTCCAGGGGGATCTTCCTGATCCAGGGAGCGAACCCACATCTGCATGGACAGGGGATTCTTTACCACCTAGCCACCAGGGAAGCCAATTTGGTTTCATACAACTTAAAAATACTACACAAGATGAAACTGAGCCAAACTTTCCACATTTGATGGGGGAAAAAAAAAACCCAGAAGCCTGAGGATCAACAGAAAAGAGCAAAATCACCAAGAAAAGTAACAGAGGAATAGAGCCTCTTCTTTGTCTTAAGACGTCTATGACGTTTGCAATAAATAAATTAAAACTAAAACCTATCTACTGACGCAAATTTAGTCTTCTAGGTGATTTCAGAATCGAGTTGCCCTAAATTGGAATGTTTGATAATCCATATTATTTGAAATTTTATCTTTCAGTAGGAAACTGGTTATATTATACCGAGGATTTAGAAATTCGTTTTTGCTCTGTGTGGATTTCTCCCTCTATTCTTTCAATGTGTAACCCTGCCCAGACCCAGTCACCCATGCAGTGAATACAGATTTTTTCCTCCTTGAGAGTAACTCCATCTACAATCAAACAAAGACTAGACCCATGGTTTGTCTTATTCCTTTATGACGAGGTGATGATGAACTGTGCAGAAATGGATTAACTTAACAAGGCTCCATGAATTAACCCCTAGTGAATAACATTAGTATAGCAATGAAATGGGCTTCCCAGGTAGTGCTAGGGGTAAGGACCCTGCCTGCTAAGGAGGAGACATAAGAGACATGGGTTCAATCCCTGGGTTGGGAAGATCCTCTGGAGGAGGGCATGGCAACCCACTGAAGTATTCTTGCCTGGAGAATCCCATGGACAGAGGAGTCTGGCAGGTTACTGTCCAAAGGGTTCCACAGAGTCAGACACGACTGAAGTGACTTGGCACAGCAATGAAATACACAATTCATTCAAATACTCAAAAAGCTGAGAAGAAAGAGTCATTTGGAGTGAGGATAGTGTTTCTCATCATCAAAGCTTTTACATGGGCATAAGGGTGATGGTTGCATCTCTTGTATCTTACTTCCCAAAAGAAAAATCAACCCATGACTCCAGAAAAATAGGCTAAAATATTTAGGGTTTGGGGAAATATTGTTTTGAACAAACCTAACTGCTTTGATTCCCTACGGAGTAAACAACCTTCATTCCCCCTACTGCCTGCCTGCCTCCTATCACACAAACACAGAAAATACATGTGTGTGTCCATGTGCATGCACACACACATAGGTGTGCACAGACTCACACACAAATACACATATTCTGAAGTTCAGACAAGACAGTACAAGTAACATAGATATTGTCTATATCAAGCAAAGAATCTTATATCTCTGCTCTACAATCAATGAGAATCCACACACATTTTTATTCATAAAATATTAGATTACCATGAATAGACTTTCCCCTTTGAACTCAGTGGTAATGAATTTTCTGAGATGTGTGCCTAAAAGGAGCTTTCTCTCATTAGAAGTGCTTTCTCATTGATCCATTCTGTGGTAGAAGGTTAATGTGAGTCACCTAAATTCCACTTTGATACAATTCTCTCCACCTTCACCTCTCTGTATACCTTCCAAAATTTCACACTGATTGTAAATGACAAGGTAATTTAATAAAACACCAGGTGCCAATGGAAATTTCTACACAGTCAACTCATAGTTGTATTTAAGTCACGATTTGGGAAGCTGAATTCATGACAATTGCTGATTCTGTTTTGTCTTCAAAATGCCTTCTTATCAGCTGTTGAACTGGCATCACCTCAACCTCCATCTCACAGCTAATACAATTCTTCTTACTAAGAGAAAAGAACATGGGATCTACTAAGTAGGGCAGTTAGATTTTTTTTACCTCATCAAAACATAAAGATCTTTGAAATCTATTGGTTTCATTTTATGCTTCTCCTACACCTAACTTAACTCAGTATGCAAATCCATTGCTTAATTACATCAGACATGATTTTGCATGAAGGCCTGTATAGAGACAGAATAATAAATCAATTTGAGATAAACACTGAAGACACCACAGATTCCATTCAACTGATAAACTGAGTCAGGTAGTTGGGCTGATAACAAAGCAAATACTGTAAAGAAATTACAATAACTAATTCATTTACATACACAAATATATATATATTTATTCCGCAATTTTTTTCCACTGACTTCTGAGACAGGCACTGATCAAGATGCTGGGATACAGTCAGGAATAAAACAGAGGTCCCTGTTCTCATGGAGTTTATATAGTCATGGAGTGAGGCCAACAAAAATAGTAAATAAATAAAAAATGCATTCAGTTATAAAGAACGTAAAATGCAGTAATGTAAGAAAGGAAACAAAGTTCTAAGTACTGAGTTCTTTATAGTGTTACTAAAACTTTCTTCCTGGGAGCACATGAGTTTGTTCAGCACCTTAAGACCAATTTGCTCCATCCTTTGCAATAGCAACTTGCATTCCTCAGATCACTACCATCAGTCTTCATAAATAACATCTCAGCTGAGGAGTCACCTTCTAAAGCAGCACTCCCTCTCTCTCTCCTAACTACTGTCTATCAGATCTTTCATTCTGTTTAGTTTTCTTCATAACAAATTGCTATCATAACAACTTCTTCATCACAATTTGCTATCTTCATATTTATTACTAAATATATGTTTTGACAGTGGCTTATGATTTCTTCCCTAAGTACAAGCTTCTAGAGGTAGAGTATATGTTTGGCTTATTCACTCCTGCATCTACTACCCCCACCTAGTCCAACAAGTGATGTTTATTCAGCAGTTGACTCGATAGCTAGATGGGTAAATGAATGAAGTGTTCAGCAATTCACGGCACTACAATGGCTTTGTTTCATTAAATATAAATTAGAACTGCTAGTATTTTCTCAAGCTTCCTTTTAGAACACTACACATTCTAATATTAGGTAGTCAAAATGAATAACTGTATTCAGTTATTAGCCTTATGAAAATTCTGAGTATTTTATGTCTTCTCCACTACCTCCCAGCCATGCACTGGGTCATTTTTCTGCATTAAACCTGTTAAACCACTCAAAGGTATGGGCTTTGAAGTCAAATATGCTTGAATTCTATTCCTAGCTTTTATGCTTATATAGTTGTACTGCTTTGAACAAATTACTAAATTTGTCTAAGTCTCAGTTTCCTCCTCTTAAAAGTGGTAAAATATCAGTATCTACCTTTTGATGAAGGTAAAAGAGGAGAGTGAAAAAACTGGCTGAAAACTCAACATTCAGAAAACTAAGATCATGGTATCTGGTCCCATCACTTCAAGGCAAATAGATAGCAAAACAATGGAAACAGTGACAGCTTTTATTTTCCTGGGCTCGAAAATCACTGCAGATGGTGACTGCAGCCATGAAATTAAAAGACACCTGCTCCTTAGAAGAAAAGCTATGACAAACCTAGATAGTATATTAAAAAGCAGAGACATTACTTTGCCAACAAAGGTCCATCTAGTCAAAGCTATGATTTTGCCAGTAGTCATGTACGGATGTGAGAAAAGTGAAAGTGAAAGTCGCTCAGTTGTGTCTGACTCTTTGCAATCCCATGGACTATATAGTCCATGGAATTCTCCAGGCCAGAATACTGGAGTGGGTAGCCTTTCCCTTCTCCAGGGGATCTTCCCAACCCAGGGATCGAACCCAGGTCTCTCATGACAGCTGGACCATAACAAGGCTGAATGCCAAAGAATGGATACTTCTGAACTGTGGTGTTGGAGAAGACTCTTGAGAGTCCCTTGGACTGCAAGATCAAACCAGTCAATCCCAAAGGAAATCAGTCCTGAATATTCAATGGGAAGATTGATATTGAAGCTCTAATACTTTGGCCACCTGATGCGAAGAGCTGACTCATTAGAAAAGACCCTGATGCTGGGAAAGATTGAAGGTAGGAGGAGAAGAGGACAACAGAGGATGAGATGGTTGGATGGCATCACTGACTCAGTGGACATGAGTTTGAGCAAGCTCTGGGAGATGGTGAAGGACAGGGGGTCACAAAGAGTTGGACATGACTGAGTGACTGAACAACAACAACCAGATTAAATTATTTGAGGATCAGAAGATACAGTGTATGCACAGTACATGATACATGGGGTGTACCCAATTAATTTTGACTACTATGATTATCTTGGTAGCTATAATAAAGTGCAACAAATATTGTATATCTACCGTGTGCCAGCTACTTTATATAAGTGATATTTAATTTTGCCTATATTTCTATAAGTTAAATGATATTACACTTTTCAGTTTAAAGTTGTTACATAACTTTTTAAAAAGCCACAAAACCTGTAAAAACAAACTCCAGGACTTGGCTCAGACCTACCATTCTATTCTACCTCTTCCATCTCTCTATTATATTTTTCTATGAAGATCCACATTTTGAGTCTCAAGTTTTGAATGTGTCATTTGTCTCTATGTATCCCCAGCACCTAGTATGTTGTTGTTACATAATAAGGATTTACCACCACCATTCCCTTTTGCCAAATATCATCCTACACAAATCAGGATAGGAAAGAGCAGAAGAAGTGAAATTTAGATACATGTAGCAAATTTAATAACAGCAACTAATCTTTACAATTTAATATGTGCCAAGTGCTTGATGAAATTCTTTACAAGTATTTCTCCAGTTACTCCTGTCAGTAATCCTACAAGGTAGTTACTACAAAGGTGGCTCAGCAGTAAAGAATCTGCCTGCCACTCCAGGAGACCTGGGTTTAATTCTTGGGTCCGGAAGATCCCCTGAAGAATGAAATGGCAATCCACTCCAGTATTCTTCCTGGGAAATCCCATGGACAGAGGAGCCTGGCGGGCTACTGTCCAGGAGGTTGCAAAGAGTCGGACATGACTTAGTAACTAAACAGCAGCAGCAGCAGCAGGGACTACAAAGCCCTGTATTCCTCATGAGGGAGCTGAAGCTCAGAAAGATGGAGCACAGTTCATTAGTGATAGAGGAAGGCTCTGCAACAAGGCTGTCAGATTCCAAATCCATGCTCCAAACATGCCAGATGAAACTAGATATGGTCTTTATCATGGTCTTTTGTAACTTTCCTTAGTTGTCAGTATGCTACAGTCGCTAAAATATAAAGTCCTAATTATTTTCTCTATTATTTCTACTGGGAGCAACACAACATGGAATTTGAATTTTCCTCAAGGGATTTATGACCATTTAGCACTTTGTTACTTTTTATTCTGTCCATAAGAGTGCAGATAATGAGCTACTTCTCAGAAATAAAATAGCTTGAGCATTTCATATTATGGTGACTGTGATTTGAGTCATTAACCTATTACAGTGATTTAGCTTGCTTTATTTGTGACCTCAAGAAGAGAGAGAAATATGCTAGAAATCCTCCCTCACCACCCATTTAGCAAATCAAGTAAACTTTTGCCAAAAGTCCTTTAACCTAAGAAATCTGGTGGTGATTTCTAGAGGCTGGATAATGTTTTATCTCCCATTTTTTTCTACCCATGGAGAATAAGGCTGACATAAATCTCTGTGAAATAAATCATTTTACTTGTTCCAGAAAATAAATATAGATTTTCTTCCAGGTACCCTGGGGTATTTTGCAATAGTCTGGTAGACAATACTTGTCCAGTTGCTGCAAATTTAGTGATGTGGTTAATGGCTCATGAAATGGAAGAGAATTTCAAAATCCCTCTACACCAACTTAGAGACTGAAGTGCATTACTATTTATCCTTGAATTTGGGTGTTCAGAAAAGCAAAACAAAAATACCTTCTGTACTTAAAAGTTGCAAAGTAGAAATCCACGTAAGAATAAAGGATGAAAGGAAAGAGTGATGATATTAAATTATACCTGAGGAACATACTCTATGTCAAGTTGTAGGGGGACAGCTATACTAAAAATAATGCACAGGTCCCTACTGCGGAGTCCTGTTCGAGACAGAGGGAGTCATGCTCCTCTATTTGGAATGATGCCAATGAAATTCTCTCTAGAGCGGAGAGAGTTGACTCTTAGAAGTTCCTTTCAGGAGCTCTGGAGATTTAGGCTCTCCATTCTTCTTCAATCAACGTTTTCAATACTGGCTTCTCCCAGAGTCTTTTGCATCCATCTACTTGGAACGGAGTCCATGGGAAGAGTCTCTGGGAAGGTGCATGAGATCATGGGCTTTGAGCTCAGTACTAAGACTGGAAATTCATTAGAAAGTTACCTCCTTTCCCAAAGCCCGAGTCTCCTTCAACTATAAAATGGCAATGATGCGAGCGTGCTTCACAGGATTAATATAAAAAAATTCAGGGCTTGACATACAGAAAGCACTCAACAGAAAACGAAACCCTCCTACACAGTTGATAGGAATGTAAATTGGTTCAGCCGCTATAGAAAACAGTATAGACAGGCATTTCTCAAAAAGGTAAAAATAGGGTTGTTTTATGATCCAGTAACCTGATTCCTGGGCATATATCCAAACAAACCTGTAATTCAAAAAGATCCACGCACCCCTGTGTTCATAGCAGCACTATTTACAATAACCAAGACAAGGAAACCACCTAAATGTCCATCAACAGATGAATGGATACAGAAGATCTGACACACACACACACAATAATGGAATACTGCTGCTGCTGCTGCTAAGTCGCTTCAGTCGTGTCCGACTCTGTGTGACCCCATAGATGGCAGCCCACCAGGCTCCCCCGTCCCTGGGATTCTCCAGGCAAGAATACTGGAGTGGGTTACCATTTCCTTCTCCAATGCATGAAAGGGAAAAGTGAAAGTGAAGTCGCTCAGTCGTGTCCAACTCTTAGCAACCCCATGGACTGTAGCCTACCAGGCTCCTCCGTCCATGGGATTTTCCAGGCAAGAGTACTGGAGTGGGGTGCCATTGCCTTCTCCAATGGAATACTACTCAGCCATAAAAGAGAATGAAATAATGCCATTTGAAGCAGCAGCAAAGATGGACCCAGACTTTATCATACTAAGTGAGGTAAATCAACAAGAGAAAGATAAATATTATACGATATCACTTATATATGTAAAATATGACACAAATGAACTTATCTATGAAACAGAAACAGACTCACAGACAAAGAGAACAAACCTGTGGTTGACATGGGTGGAGGGAAGGACTGGGAGCCTGGGATTAGCAGATGCAAATTATTATATATAGCATGGATAAAGGACAAGTCCTACTGTATAGTACAAAGAGTTATATTCAATATCTAGTAATAAACTACCATGGAAAGGAAAGAATGTATATATACACACATATATATATATATAACTGAATAATTTTGCTGTACAGCAGAAATTAAGACAACATTGTAAATCAATTATACTTCAATACAATAAATGTTGAAAAATGAATAAATTTGTATGATGAACAATAAAAGAAAGTACACAATAAACTTTACTACTACTATCACTACTACCACTACTTCTAGAGGGGATCTTCCCAACTCGAGATCAAACCCAGGTCTCCCACAGTGCAGGCAGATTCTTTACTAGCTGATCCACTAGTGAAGCCCAAGAATACAGGAGTGGGTAGACTACTCCTTCTCCAGCCTTTCTATTTGCTTTATATGAAAAATGAAGAAAGCAGAAATGACTCCATTAAATCAAACTTGAACCAATGCTGACTGTTCTCACAATTAAAGATAAAGTTTTCTTTAATCACATTTGTTGTATCTTTTGTATTACCCTGATTGCATAAAAAAATATATATATATATATATGTATATACACACATATATATCTGTGTGTGTGTGTGTATAAACATCATTATCTCCATCACAGTTTGGCCCCAGGTAAATAGCAGGGAGGGAACACAGCACCACCTATCAACAGAAAATTCCATTAAAGATTTACTAAGCATGGTCCCACCCATCAGAAAAAGACCCAGTTTCCCCCTCAGTCAGTCTCTCCCATCAGGAAGCTTCCATAAGCCTCTTATCCTTCTCCATCAGAGGGCAGACAGACTGAAAACCACAATCACAGAAAACTAACCAATCTGATCACATGGATCACAGCCTTGTCTAACTCAACGAAACTATGAGCCACGCTGTACAGGGTCACCCAAGGCGGACAGATCATGGTGGAGAATGCTGACAAAATGTGGTCCACTGGAGAAGGGAATGGCAAATCACTTCAGTATTCTTGCCTTGAAACCCCATGGACAGTATGAAAAGGAAAAAAGTTAGGACACTGAAAGATGAACTCCCCAGGTCGGTAGGTGACCAATATGCTACTGGAAATTAGTGTAGAAATAACTCCAAAAAGTATGAAGAGATGGAGCCACAGCAAAAACAACACACAGTTTTGGATGATACTGGTGGTGGAAGCAAGGTATGATGCTGTAAAGAGCAATACTGCATAGGAACCTGGAATGTTAGGTCCTTTAATCAAGGCAAATTGGAAGTGGTCAAATAGGAGATGGGACAAGTGAACATCGATATTTTAGGGATCAGCGAACTAAAATGGACTGGAATGGGTGAATTTAATTCAGATGACCATCATACCTACTACTGTGGGCAAGAATACCTTAGAAGAAATGGAGTAGCCATCATAGTCAACAAAAGAGTCCGAAATGCAGTACATGGATGCAATCTCAAAAATCACAGAATAATCTCTGGGCTCCAAAATCACTGCAGATGGTGACTATAGTCATGAAATTAAAAGACGCTTACTCCTTGGAGGAAAGTTATGACCAATATAGACAGCATATTAAAAAGCAGAGACATTACTTTGCTAACAAAGGTCCGTCTAGTCAAAGCTATGGTTTTTCCAGTAGTCATGTATGGATGTGAGAGTTGGACCATAAAGAAAGCTGAGCACCGAAGAATCGATGCTTTTGAACTGTGGTGTTGGAGAAGACTTTTTAGAGTCTCTTGGACTGCAAGGAGATCCAACCAGTCCATCCTAAAGGAAATCAGTCCTGAATGTTCATTGGAAGGACAGATGTTGAAGCTGAAACTCCAATACTTTGGCCACCTGATGTGAACAACTGACTCAGTTGAAAAGACCCTGATGCCTGGAAAGATTGAAGGCGGGAGGAGAAGGGGACAACAGAGGATGAGATGGTTAGATACCATCAACAACTCATTGGACATGAGTTTGAATAAGCTCCAGAAGTTGGTGATGGACAGGGAGGCCTGGCGTGCTGCAGTCTATGGGTTTGGAAAGAGTCAGACACAACTGAGTGACTGAACTGAACTGAACTGATAAACGGGTGGAAGTGAAAGTCACTCAGTCATGTCCAAGTCTTTAAGACCCCAAGAACTCTATAGTTGAAGGAGTTCTCCTAGGCCAGAATACTGGACTAGGTAGCTTTTCCCTTCTTTTCCTTTTCCAGGGGATCTTCCCAACCCAGGGATTGAACCCAGGTCTCCCACATTGCAGACAGATTCTTTACCAGCTGAGCCACAAGAGAATCCCAAGAATATTGGAGTGGGTAGCCTATGTCTTCTCCAGTGGATCTTCCCGACCCAGAAATTGAACCAGGGTCTCCTGCATTGCAGGCAGATTCTTTACCAACTGAGCTAACAGGGACATATACATATACCCACACAAGCATATATATTATATAATAGCAACAATTTTAATCATCCACTAGGAAATACTTTTCTTAAACTAAGACAAAACAAAATAAAGATTTGGTTTCTTTCCATATGCCACTAATATTCCTGTGACCCAGAAGTTTCACTCCTAGTGACATCAGGACCATGCCAGTGTATGTACAGCCATGCTATATACAAGTACATTCACAAGCCAATGAATGGCATGTCCTCATGGGTTTCACGGCTTCTTCTCTGCAGACAAAGCCCATTTCAGTAACACCCAGTGTTCATTTTGGGGGCATCTGAAACAAGAAACATATTTATATTGGGAGCAAAGCTGGTGTCTTCCCTGCTTTGCAACCCTTGGAGTCTCTGAAAACACATCATTTTCACCACAGTCCCTTTACATCTTCAGTTTTAGTTCTGTCACATTCAGGTCTCATATGACTGAAATCAATGGGCATGAGGACAACTATGGACCCATGTCAGTTCTGTTCAGTTCAATTGCTCAGTGGTGTCCGACTCTTTGCGACCCCATGGACTGCAGCACCCCAAGCCTCCCTGTCCATCACCAACTCCCAGAATTTACTCAAACTCATGTCGATTGAGTCGGTGATGCCATCCAACCATCTCATCCTCTGTCGTCCCCTTCTCTTCCTGCCTTTAAGCTTTCCCAGCATCAGGGTCTTTTCAAGTGAGTCACTTCTTAGCATCAGGTGGCCAAATTACTGGAGTTTCAACTTCAACATCAGTCCTTCCAATGAACATTCAGGACTGATTTCCTTTAGGATGGACTGGCTGGATCTCCTTGCAGTCCAAGGGACTCTAAAGAGTCTTCGCCGACACCACAGTTCAAAAGCATCAATTCTTCGGCACTCAGCTTTCTTTATAGTCCAGCTCTCACATCCATACATGACTACTGGAAAAACCATAGCCTTGACTAGACGGAACTTTGTTGGCAACGTCATGTCTTTGCTTTTTAATATGCTGTCTAGGTTGGTCATAACTTTCCTTCCAAGGAGTAAGCATCTTTTCATTTAATGGCTACAATCACCATCTGCAGCGGTTTTGGAGCCCCCCAAAATAAAGTCAGCCACTGTTTCCCCATCTATTTGCCATGAAGTGATGGGACCGGATGACATGATGTTAGTTTTCTAAATGTTGAGCTTTAAGCCAACTTTTTCACTCTCTTTTCACTTTCATCAAGAGGCTCTTTAGTTCTCCTTCACTTTCTGCCATACTGCGAAGTCACTTCAGTCATGTCCGACTCTGTGCAACCCCATAGAGGGCAGGCAAGAACACTGGAGTGGGTTGCCATTTCCTTCTCCAATGCATGAGAGTGAAAAGTGAAAGTGAAGTCGCTCAGTCGTGTCCAACTCTTGGCGACACCATGGACTGCAGCCCACCAGGCTCCTCCGTCCATGGGAGTTTCCAGGCAAGAGTACTGGAGTGGGTTGCCATTTGGTGTCATCTGCGTGTCTGAGGTTGTTGATATTTCTCCCAGCAATCTTGATTCCAGCTTGTGCTTCCTCCAGCCCAGTGTTTCTCATTATGTACTCTGCATATAAGTTAAATAAGCAGGGTGACAATATACAGCTTTGATGTACTCCTTTTCCTATTTGGAACCAGTCTGATATTCCATGTCCAGTTCTAACTCTTGCTTCCTGACCTGCACACAGATTTCTCAAGAGGCTGGTCAGGTTGTCCATGGAGAAGGGAATTTCAAACTACTTCAGTATTCTTGCCTTGAGAGCCCCATGAACAGTATCAAAAGGCAAAAAGATAGGACACAGAAAGATGAACTTCCCAGGTCAGTAGGTGACCAATATGCTACTGGAGATTCGTGGAGAAATAACTCCAGAGAGAATGAAGAGACGGAGCCAAACAAAGCATAAGCAACACCCAGTTGTGGATGTGACTGGTGATGGAAGCAAGATCCAATGCTGTAAAGAGAAATATTGCATACATACCTGGAATGTTAGGTCCATGAATCAAGGCAAATTGTAAGTGATCAAACAGGAGATGGCGAGAGTAAACATCAACATTTTAGGGATCAGTGAACTAAAATGGACTGGAATGGGTGAATTTAACTTAGATGATCATTATATATATATTATATAATAGCAACAATTTTAATCATCCACTAGGAAATACTTTTCTTAAACTAAGACAAAACAAAATAAAGATTTGGTTTCTTTCCATATGCCACTAATATTCCTGTGACCCAGAAGTTTCACTCCTAGTGACATCGGGACCATGCCAGTGTATGTACAGCCATGCTATATACAAGTACATTCACAAGCCAATGAATGGCATGTCCTCATGGGTTTCACGGCTTCTTCTCTGCAGACAAAGCCCATTTCAGTAACACCCAGTGTTCATTTTGGGGGCATCTGAAACAAGAAACATATTTATATTGGGAGCAAAGCTGGTGTCTTCCCTGCTTTGCAACACTTGGAGTCTCTGAAAAACACATCATTTTTCACCACAGTCCCTTTACATCTTCAGTTTTTAGTTCTGTCACATTCAGGTCTCATATGACTGAAATCAATGGGTGGGCATGAGGACAACTATGGACCCATGTCAGTTCTGTTCAGTTCAATTGCTCAGTGGTGTCCGACTCTTTGCGACCCCATGGACTGCAGCACCCCAAACCTCCCTGTCCATCACCAACTCCCAGAATTTACTCAAACTCATGTCGATGGAGTCGGTGATGCCATCCAACCATCTCATCCTCTGTCGTCCCCTTCTCTTCCTGCCTTTAAGCTTTCCCAGCATCAGGGTCTTTTCAAGTGAGTCACTTCTTAGCATCAGGTGGCCAAATTACTGGAGTTTCAACTTCAACATCAGTCCTTCCAATGAACATTCAGGACTGATTTCCTTTAGGATGGACTGGCTGGATCTCCTTGCAGTCCAAGGGACTCTAAAGAGTCTTCGTCGACACCACAGTTCAAAAGCATCGATTCTTCGGTGCTCAGCTTTCTTTATGGTCCAACTCTCACATCCATACATGACTACTGGAAAAACCATAGCCTTGACTAGACGGAACTTTGTTGGCAACGTCATGTCTTTGCTTTTTAATATGCTGTCTAGGTTGGTCATAACTTTCCTTCCAAGGAGTAAGCATCTTTTCATTTAATGGCTGCAATCACCATCTGCAGCGGTTTTGGAGCCCCCCAAAATAAAGTCAGCCACTGTTTCCCCATCTATTTGCCATGAAGTGATGGGACCGGATGACATGATGTTAGTTTTCTAAATGTTGAGCTTTAAGCCAACTTTTTCACTCTCTTTTCACTTTCATCAAGAGGCTCTTTAGTTCTCCTTCACTTTCTGCCATACTGCGAAGTCACTTCAGTCATGTCCGACTCTGTGCAACCCCATAGAGGGCAGGCAAGAACACTGGAGTGGGTTGCCATTTCCTTCTCCAATGCATGAGAGTGAAAAGTGAAAGTGAAGTCGCTCAGTCGTGTCCAACTCTTGGCGACACCATGGACTGCAGCCCACCAGGTTCCTCCATCCATGGGAGTTTCCAGGCAAGAGTACTGGAGTGGGTTGCCATTTGGTGTCATCTGCGTGTCTGAGGTTGTTGATATTTCTCCCAGCAATCTTGATTCCAGCTTGTGCTTCCTCCAGCCCAGTGTTTCTCATTATGTACTCTGCATATAAGTTAAATAAGCAGGGTGACAATATACAGCTTTGATGTACTCCCTTTTCCTATTTGGAACCAGTCTGATATTCCATGTCCAGTTCTAACTCTTGCTTCCTGACCTGCACACAGATTTCTCAAGAGGCTGGTGAGGTTGTCCATGGAGAAGGGAATTTCAAACTACTTCAGTATTCTTGCCTTGAGAGCCCCATGAACAGTATCAAAAGGCAAAAAGATAGGACACAGAAAGATGAACTTCCCAGGTCAGTAGGTGACCAATATGCTACTGGAGATTAGTGGAGAAATAACTCCAGAGAGAATGAAGAGACGGAGCCAAACAAAGCATAAGCAACACCCAGTTGTGGATGTGACTGGTGATGGAAGCAAGATCCAATGCTGTAAAGAGAAATATTGCATACGTACCTGGAATGTTAGGTCCATGAATCAAGGCAAATTGTAAGTGATCAAACAGGAGATGGCGAGAGTAAACATCAACATTTTAGGGATCAGTGAACTAAAATGGACTGGAATGGGTGAATTTAACTTAGATGACCATTATATGTACTATTGTGGGCAGGAATCCCTTAGAAGAAATGGAGTAGCCTTCATAGTCAACAAGAGAGTCTGAAATGCAGTACTTTGATGCAGTCCAAAAATGACAGAATGATCTCTGTTTGTTTCCAAGGCAAACCATTCAATATCACGGTAATCCAAGTCTATGCCCCGACAAGTAATGCTGAAGAAGGTGAAGTTGAACTGGTCTATGAAGACCTACAAGACCTTCTAGAATTAACACCCAAAAAAGATGTCCTTTTCATTATTGGGGACTGGAATACAAAAAGTAGGAAGTCAATGCACCCATCTAACTGGTAGCAAATGAAACTCACTGATTACAGGAATGTGATGAGTCAGTAATATTTGAGAAAAAGTTGGGCAGATTTTCTTTTTCTGTTTAAATGTTATCTAAAAATCAGCAAAAATACAGCAGCAAAAAAAGTCCTGGATGATTTCCCAGGACTGCTAAATTCACACTGCCTCAAGTATGTATTTCTAAGGTCTAAAGAATGGTGTAATTCTGATTCTGTTATTTTTGGTTTGGATTTTACTTATTATTATTTGCTGACATCAGTCAGACTAAGATGACTGCAAATCACCAAATGACTCCAGCAACAGCAGGAACAATAAGAAGTGCTGGATTAGGAGTCAAGGAATTGAGATCATCTTTATGATTTGCCATCAATTGTCTGTGTGACGTTCGGCCCCTTCACCTCCCTCTCTGAGCCTCTCTCTTCTTAGAAGGTGAACTTGAAGATGAGAGAAATTACTTGTAAAAAAATTAACTTTAAATAATTTTATTTATAGGGAAAATGATAGTCAAGAAATTTCTTTTAAAAATTAATTACAGGGACTTCCCTAGTGGTCCAGTGATTAAGACTGTGTGCATCCAATGCAAGGGGCACAAGTTCATTCCCTGGTCAGGAAAACTAAGATCCCACATCCCACATGCTCCAAAATCACTGCAGATGGTGACTGTAACCATGGAATTAAAAGACGGTTGCTCCTTGGAAGAAAAGCTATGACAAAACTAGACAATATATTAAAAAGCTGAGGCATCACTTTGTTGACAAAGATCCATCTAGTCAAAAGTATTGTTTTTCCAGTAGTCATGTATGGATGTGAGAGCTGGACAATAAAAAAGGTAAAGCACCAAATAATTGATATTTTTGAATGGTGGTGCTGGAAAAGACCCTTGAGAGTATCACGGACAGCAAGGAGATCATACCAGTCAATACTAAAGGAAACTAACCGTGAATAATCATTGGAAAGACTGATGTTGAAGCTGAAGCTCCAATACTTTACCCACCTGATGCAAAGAGCTGACTCACTGGAAAAGACCCTAATGCTGGGAAAGATTGAGGACGAGAAGAACGGGGCAACAGAGGATGAGATGGTTGGATGGCATCACTGACTCAATGGACATGAGTTTGAGAAAGCTCCGGTAGTTGGTGATGGACAGGGAAGCCTGGTGTGCTACAGTTCATGGGGTCTCAAGACTCGGATACAACTTAGCACATGAACAACAACAACAATAAACAATTGTTGTTGTTGTGCTCAGTCATGTCCAACTCCCCACAACCCCATGAACTGCAGCCCACTAGGTTCCTCTGTCTGAGGAATTTTCCAGGCAAGAATATTGGAGTGGGTTGCCATTTCCCAGGTTGGGTTGCCTAGTGGGTTGCCATCTTCTTGACCTAGGGATCGAATCTGCACCTCTTGTGTTTCCTGTACTGGCAGGCAGATTCTTTACCACTGAGCCAACTGGGAAGCCCAACATGCCATATGCGTGGCCAAAAAAAAAAGGCTTTAATTTTTTTTTAATTAAAAAATTTAAATTCAGCTCTGAGGGGGGGATGTATGCTTCTCTTCCCACAGAGGTAGAGGTAGATTAAGGTGATTTTTTTTCCTGCTTAGAAGACTGATAAATCTAGAGTACAGGGTCTCACATCCTGGCCAAAAGAACCAATATTCTTACTAAAAATCTCTGTTATTCTTCTTGACAAAATGCATTCACTCAGTATATCTATGAAAATGAATTAAACCAATTAGGCAATCAAGTAAAAATTGATATATTAATGTTTAATAGACTATATTTCAGTATGAGATGGCTATTCAGTTATTCACTTGACTAATATCTTTTGGTAAAGCTTTAGGAGTAGATGGAGAAGATAAAATTAATAAACCTTGCCTGTCTAAATCCATTACAGGCTAACATTATCCTTTGCCATTTTCCCAATGACAGAACATACATAGCAGGAGGTGGTTGAATTACCTTCTGCTTCCTGCTGAATCTTACTTTAAGAATGTGAACCTTTAATCAGAAGTGACATGTTTCTGACCTAATGTTACATATGGGAGAGACGTATGAAGTCAAGGGCTCCTCCCTCATTCCAAAAGACAAACAGCTATTTTTAGACGGGTCAGAAGAGTAAGAAAGTCAGTCCTGCCATAAGAACTGTCCTAATCTGTATCGGTACATCTCCTGAGCCATTTATTTAAACAATGACACCACAAGATACAATAGCACAAGTTCGAGCTTATAAATTATGTTGGAAAAAGCTTTGCTTGTCATTAAAATAGTGAGCAAATTTGAAATAGTAGTCCTTCATTTTATAGCAATAACCACATATGTCACCTTATATCAAAGCCACAAACCATATCTTATATTGGATAAAGAAATATATCCCAAATATGTCTTATAATGGTTAAATAATGATAGTCAGCAGAACTTTATTGACATGATAAGCATTGCTATAGAAAAATTATTCACTGTTAAAGAAAAAAATAGATCACAAAATCGTGTGTATAATATGAATCTGTTTTATGATAAACTACCTATTTGCTTTTTACGAGAAAAACATCTGGAAGAGTATGAAACAAGGTACAGGTATGATTAACTCTGGGTGGTAGAATTAAGGGTTCAAAACTTGTTTAACAATAATTATGTAACATTGCATAATAGGAAATGGGTTTTGTTTTTGTTGAACAGTTTTAACAATGTGCTAAAAATGCTTACGATATAATGCTAATGACCTGGCATAAATAATATGCAGTCCAACTGGGATTCAGATTCTAAATTTCAATAAATATATGCATTTTAACATTCACAAAAAAATGCCATTAGTGGATAATTCAGGTTTTCTTGTATACCTAAATGCAATGATTTTGTTTTTGCTTTCTTAATGAATCAGGAGATTTTTTTCAAGATGATAACTATGATTCTTAAAGCACTTCAGTATCACTTTAAATACTGCTTTATATAAAATAACATGGGAGTCTTAAAGTATATATGTTATAGATTACAAGATCACACGTATTAAGATTGGGGGAGCTAAAATAAAATTTAGAAATAATTTAAAAGAATAATTATAAGAACCACTAAATAAGCCTGGCATGCTGCAGTCTATAGGGGCCGCAAAGAGTTGGACACGACTGAGCAACTGAACTGAAACGTAAGATTAGAATGCAGATCTCCTGATTCTCTGATCAGAGTAATTATTCATTAGATTTCTAAAATCTAGTAAATGACTCCTATTTTGAATAAATATTGGTGCAAAAGTAATTTCAATTTTGCATTGTTGAACTTTGCCATTTGATACTGGAATACATTATTAAATAAATGTGGTTATGTTATACATCATTTTAATGTGCATTTCATGCTTTATGTTTTTTGCTAATAAATTATTATTTGCTGTTTACAAGTATTTTAGACTATGGAAATGATGCTAGATGAAAAGCAAATTTGAGCTATTTTCTTATCCAGGTTCAAAATGGGTCATAAGGCAATGGAGCCAACTCTCAGTATCAACCAGCACTTGGCCCAGGAACTGCTAATGAACACACAGTGCAGTTCAAGAACTTTGCAAAGGAGACTAGAACGTTGAAGAGAAGGAGCAGTGACTGGCCATTGGAAGCTGACAATGACCAACTGAGAGTATCTTCGATGCTGATCCTCTTACAACTACACAAGAAGTCGCCCAACAACTCGATATCAACCATTCTAGAGTCATTAGACATTTGAAGCAAACTGGAAAGTTGAAAATGCTCGACAAGAGGGTACCTCATGAGCTGATCTCAAGTCAAAAAAATTGTTGTTTTGAAGTGTCATCTTCTCTTATGTTATGCAACAACAGTGAGCCACTTCTCGATCTGATTGTGATGTGCAATGAAAAGTGGATTTTATATGACAACCAGCAATGACCAGCTCAGTGGTTGGACCAAGAAGAAGCTCCAAAGCATTTCCCAAAGCCAAAACAGCACCAAAAAAGGATCAGGTGGTCTGCTGCCTGTCTGATCCACTATAGCTCTCTGAATTCCTGTGAAATCATTACATCTGAGAAGTATGCTCAGCATATCAATGAGATGCACCAAAAGCTGCAACACCTGCAGCCAGTATTGGTCAACAGAAAGGGTCCCATTCCTTTCCACAACAATGCCTGACCGCACGTCGTTCAAAAGTTGAACAAACTGGGTTACAAAGTTTTGCCTCATCTGCCATATTCGCCTGACTTCTAGCCAACTGACTACCACTTCTTTAGGCATCTCAACAACATTTTGCAGGGAAAATACTTCCATATCCAACAGGAGGCAGAAAATGCTTTCCAAGAGTTCAACAAATCCTGAAACATGGATTTTTGTGTTACAGGAATAAACAAACTTATTTCTCATTGGCAAAAAAGTGTTGATTGTAATGGTTCCTATTTTCATCAATAAAGATGTATTTAAGCCTAGTTATAATGACTTAAAATTCAGGGTTCAGAATCGTAATTACTTTTGTACCAACCTAGTAACAGTCTAAATTACACCTATGTAACATTCTTTATGAAGTAATGTCAACACCAGATTAATATGATTTTCACTTGCTTTAGTTGGACTCATCAGCAGAAATTCTGTATTTTCTATGCCATTTTTCCTTGAAGTGTTCTGAAAATAATTTGATTGGGCCAATTTTATCTTGGTATTTAACATAATTAATCTATTTGAAATATTTGCTTTATAAATTGCTACAAATTCTTCTGCCTAGACAGTGAAAAGTCTGTTGTCACCACTTCTACAGCTGGGCTAATCCCAAGAAAATATTCTTCCCTACCTCCAGCCATATCTCTTAAAGAAATACATAAATAGTATCATAAAAAAAGGAGATATTTTATTTTATGATCATACTGGCATAACTGAGTTACCAACTAGCCAAGAGTGAAGGTATGAATCTTTATTTAAGGATATTGTTACTCTTTAGTCATAAACTATAAACTTAGACTTGAAAAATAACATTACTCATCACTTTTCTTGTAGATCTTTAAATAAGGTTTAAAAAAACAGATGCTTGATAAGACATGATGAGAATAAAAAGAAAGGCCTGGTTTAAGAGAAAATACAGAGTGCTTGATTACATGAAAATGAGAGTGCATGCTACAAACGAGACACTGGGCCTGTGGCTACAGGACGCTTTGTAAAGGCTGTCACGGCCACTTGGGTCTCAAGCAGGCACCTCGTCTCCTTTCTCGTCATCGCAGGCTGCCAAAGCAATGGCTGGAGATAATTGGCGCCACTGTAGTTTCGTGACCTCAAAACGGCTTGACAACCCTCCTAGTATTTTAGTAGTGCCCTTTTTCATATTAGACATGTCTGACCTAGACCCTTCCCATCCTCTTCAACTGACTCCTCATTTCTGCTCCTCTTGTTCTTGCTGTTCAAGACAAAGGAGTGTCTTCAAAGAATCATGGAAACATACCTGGGGTAAAATTCTACAATATGAAACTACTGCCTTGATAGCTAAAGCTTTCTCTGTTCCAGCCTTCTGTTTATTTATCAAATATCCCCAGCATTCATTGCTTTATCAAATATTAAGTAACATGGCATACTTATTATCCACAAATTACTATGGTACTCCAATATTTAATTTCACTTTCCAGCCTGATGTCAGAATATCAATTTTTTTTTAACATTTATTAATCTCATTTGATTCAGAAGATGACTGGGTTGTTAAAATGACATTATTTATCCCCTACCTTTTTTATTTATGAGGAAATTAAAACCTGACGAAGATGCTTAAGGGTAAATAAGAGGTCAAAGACAAAAGCCCAAGGTCAAACACAAGTTCCATTGCCATAATACTTTGTTAAGGAAATTGGTTGCACTGAGCAATTGTGTCTCTGCACAGCATCAGAACTCTGTGCTTCTAAAATGAGAATCAACCTGAAGAGTAATGGAAGACAGAGTAAGCTGCTCATCCATTCTTTTGGTAGCGGGGAAACAGAAATCCAATCAGAATAAAAAACTGTTAATGCCCAACCTACAACAACAACAATAACAACCATCAGGGCTTCCCCAGGGACTCAGACAGCAAAGAACCTGCCTGCAATGTAGAAGACCTGGGTTTGATTCCTGGGTCGGGAAGATCACAGCCTGGTTGTCTGGAATCAAGAACCCCACCCACTGAGTACACATCCTTTAAGGCAACATGACCTTGTTTTCACACACAGCTACTAAAAGTACATGTCACATATAGGTAATTCTCTATCTCTAAGAGATGAGAAACACCATTCTCTGGCTGCAGACTTCTACATCATGAGTGCTATTTCCTAGATAATAGAACCAGAGATGCCAAGGCGATTTTTCTTTTCCAAATTTTATCCTGAAAAATTTCAAACCTGCAGACAAGTTGAAAGAACAGCATGACAAACACCTGTATGAAAGCGAAAGTGAAAGTAGCTCAGTTGTGTCTGATTCTCTGCGACCCCATGGACAATACAGTCCATGGAATTCTCCAGACCAGAATACTGGAGTGGGGAGCTTTTCCCTTCTCCAGGGGATCTTCCCAACCCAGGAATTGAACTCAGATCTCCAGCATTGCAGGTGGATTCTTTACCAGCTGAACCACCAGGGAAGCCCAAACACCTGTATACCCACCATGAAATTGAACAAACATTAATATTCTTCATATTACATTATCTTCAATATGTTTTAACATCTAAAAATTTCACTAAGGAAACTTTACAAGAGGCATACTCAAATCCTTTGAATGACTTCAATGACTTCCCCTGTAGCCCCCTCACCCCTGCCAATCTTTGCATCTCAACAGAAGAAACACTTAAATCCTTAAAGGATTTTGCCTTGAACATGCATGACATTAAGCCCAGAGGATTTATTCTACCCAATTTCTTCATCACTGCCTTGATATTTAAAGCCTTCCTTGTACCAGTTTTCTATATCCAGGTCTTCATGGCTGCCTTTCAGCTCTCCTTATTCCAACTGATGAGCCTTGCCTTATCAATTTCTTTGCAATGATCTTTTCTGTGCCCCAAGATTCCACACACCAAAAATCATCCCTTAGTAAACTGGGATTGGTGTCAATCTCAGAACCTAAAAGTGAACCTTCCACAGATGACTCAGGACTATATAGTTCTTTAGGGACTTATTCTATCAATCAAAACAAAGTCTGTACCTGTTGATCAATGCAAGCTATTTCCATCTCACTATTCTTTACCTTCCTTTTTTTCCTTTCCATGCTCTCAGTTGATTTCTACTATTCTTTACTTCCACTTGCAAGTACCTAAGGAGTAGGGCAGAATGATAATAAAGAGCAACGTCTGTGTAGTCAAACCATTATGCTTTCCTGGGCACTAGCTGTGTAACTTGGTATACAAGTTTCAGAGTTACTTCATGTAAGAAGGAAAAACCAATCAACCAACAAAACAACAGTGCCCACTTTGTAGGAATTAAAGTTAATATTTAACGAGATTTAATGAATACTAACTACTAATATTAATACTATTACTATTCTAAATGCTGTTGGAAGTCAGTCACTACTGAACATAGATACAAGTCAAATTTTTTAGCAAACTAACGACTGAGGTCAGGGGGTAGGTAAGTAGCGGGAGTGATTAAGCAGATCTGAATCAACTCAGCAGTAGTGATTTTAATTGAGTTCCTTTTACTTATTTATTGAAAAAATGAAACTTCTGCTGTTAAAAAGGGATATCCAGCCTGCATTAAATTTCAGCCATGAAATAAATTGTTCTATCAGTTAAAAACTGGAAAGAGATATATACAAATTTCCTGAAAAACCTCTTACCAATTTCATATTCAGAACTAACTATACAATGATAGAACAATCACAATTCATGAGCCTTCTTCAAGTAGAAATGTTAATGTTATGCACATCAGATGTGTTCAGAAACTTGCATATGCTGTTGACAGTCCTTGTTGGAAGCAGGACTGAGACAGTGATGATTTACAGCAATGGTGTCCAGTTGGTCTTGATAAGAATGAACAGCCACCACCTTTTTTGTCTGATTATTGGCTAAATGCCTTAAAGAAGTCATATTTATCACCTATGCTGGCCCCCTCTTTCCCCTCTCAATTGTACAGACATTGATTGCTGGTTTTTCCCACCCATTCAACTTTGAATATGTGTATTCAGAATTCATTGACAATCTTCACTTAGTTTATTTACAGTGTAGGTGCTTTGTCAATGCTGAGTATAACAAAGAACATAACTGGTTTTCTTTTCTAAATGTGGGTATCATCAGGAAAAATGAAGAGGGCAAGATTATTTCTACGTGATTGCTGTGACGATCTGCTGGGCAAAGGTATCCAGCACTGGGTCAGATGCTTAGCCAAAACTTGCCACTCCCTGCTGAATTAGTAACTTATTTCTGTGCCTCTCTCTGCCTTCTTCAGGATTCTGACTTCTCTCTGTGTTTAACTCTTAAAACATGTGAACTACAACCTCCACTGCCCATGTGGTCACCATCTTATCAAGGTCTTTGTGATGCCTTATGTTTTGTAATGGATTCCACAATATATCTGCTAAGACAATTATTTCCATAAGTCCGTTCAAATGCCACCACTTTGGTGGAGTCTGCAGACACTGCCAGTTAACTTGTTTTATTTTTCCACTGTTTCCCTTTTTCCATAAGGCTTATATGTGAGCAGTGCCTGTATCCAATGCATCTCTTTACTTTCAATGATTGATGGAGTACAAACATGCTCTCTCTCTGCTTCACTCTTCCGCCCTTGATAAACAAATGCTATTCTCTCTACAAATAGGATAAACAAAGAAGCTGGCTTATAAGGATCTAAGACAATGAACCAATCAGGACGCTGAATACAACAGATAAGGAAAACGAGATGCAACAGATAGGAACAATGCCAGAGTGAGAGGCATCCTAGGTTAACGTTATGATTTCTGGCTCTGAACTTAGAACAGGACTGGGATCCCATTTTCACTGTTTACTTCTCTGTGATCTTAGACAAGCTATGCCTTCATCTGAAATAAAGACAGTAACAGTTTTAACTTATGAGGTTGTTGCAAGTCATCATAACTGTAATAACACATGGAGTGTACTAACTAATGCCTGACCCCTAAAAAGTGTGTTCAATAAATGAATAACAATATTGCTATTATCACCATCATTATGATAAAGTCATCAAGTGTTCATGTAAAACAGAATATACCAGACACACTGAACATTAAAAAATATCGTTTTTTTCCCCAATAATGCAGAGGAATTCTCTACCCTGAGATGTTTTCAGAGTAAGACAGATATCTTTTTTCTTAATCATTTTTCCAGGGAACCATCTAACACAAAATAAACTTTTTAAAGAAGACACTCATATTTCACAACTCATCCTCCAAAGAGCAGAGCATTGTAATCCTTTTCTGCTAGAAAGGTACATTTAATAGTGTCAATTCACTATTAATAAACATGAGATGATGGCTTTATTTATTTGCAAGTCTGATTACTCCTTGGAGGTGAGAGGACACAGAAAGTCTTCCTGTCCTCTGAAGGCCAGACTCAGTTCACAGAGCTCAGGACCAATTCAGGAAACAGCATCTGCCACATTCAAACAAGTATTGGGCATTCATAACTTTTTTCCACTTTAAAGAAACCCCATGTCTAACCTATTTTAATATTGCTTATCCCTACCTCTTAAAGAAAGCAGCTTTAGGATCAGCAGCTGATATTGGAAGATAATTCAGAAAAAAACTTAGGCTTAGCTGGGGATAAGTCCCTTTGTAAACATGTTACCCTAAGCTCTCAGATGTCTATTGAATAGGAGGTTTAACTGCTTATCAGCAGAATTAAAGGAGGACTCAGGAAAATAGCACAATATTCCCCTCCAATAAAGAGCAGTAAGTATTGTGCTCAGGAAAAGTTCGATTTTGAAACAGTCACTACAGACCTGAGGCCATAAAGGACTGTCCCATCTGGATGGAGGCGGATCATACGGTTCTTGACGGTCACTCCATGCACAAACGACTTCTTATCGTTCAGGAAGTAGGTATCAGGCACCCAGAGTTGGTCTGCCACTCTATTGTCCAGAGTTAAGTTTAAAGGTATTACATTATAAGACAGCCTCTTATCTCTCCAAGCTTGCTGAAAGTACATTGTCAAGGTATAATCCTGTGAAATTGAGAAGATAAAAAAAAAAAAAAAAATTGGTTATTTTGTACCTAAATGGAATTAGGAGATAAGCAAAGACTTGAGTATTCACAAGAAAATATATCCAACCAAATACTATAAACATATACTATTCACAAATTCAGTTTAGTTCAGTTGCTTAGTCATGTCTGACTCTGCGACCTCATGGACTGCAGCACGCCACGCTTCCCTGTCCATCAACTCATGGAGCTTGCTTAAACTCATGTCAAATTCACTTATTGGCAAATATTAATTTACTAAATCCATTCCAACTCAGCCCATACTGTGTGCTGGGCACCACAGTAAGTACAAAAGTGAAGAGAGCATATACTTTTGAAATTTGCTATATATTACTCAGGAAGGGGGTTTCCCTTGTGGCTCAGCTGGTAAAGGATCTGTCTGCAATGCAGGAGACCTGGGTTCAATCCCTGGGTTGGGAAGATCCCCTGGAGAAAGAAAAGGCTACCCACTCCAGTATTCTGGCCTGGATAATTCTATACAGTCCATTGGGTTGCAAAGAGTCAGACATGACTGAGTGACTTTCACTCACTCAGGAAGAAAGATGGTAAGGAATAATTTATTTAGTAAGTAACTTGTCTTTCTCAAAGAGGGTACTCAGGGTTGCTTTTGGTGGGAAATAAATACAACTGCAAAAAATGGTCAATTGATTACAGTAGTAATTATAAGAGTTTATATGAGAATCTGTATCTGTTTAATCAAGGTGAGCTTCCTACTAGAGGTGACATTTATATTGAGACTTATCTCATGTAGCTTCCTACCTATCTAAACAATATAAGTTCAGTTAGTATTTCATTAGAATTTTAGAAATTCTGGATCATTAGACAACTCTCCTTACTTTGGAGAAACTGTGGTTGTTATAAATTGAGCACTGGTCTTAGAGTCCCAGGCTCCAGCATTTCCTAACTATTTCTAGGATGTAAATTTACACAGCTTCTTTTTACTTAGTTCTATTAACTATAAATGGGGCTTTTAATACATCCTTGATCTATCAGAAGATTATTATGACAATTAAATGTGTAACTCAAATGTAATCTGTGAACTGCAGAAAACTATATATTATGAATAAAGCACTTACATATATCTTGTGACATGTTTTCTCCCTTAGAGGCCCATGGCTACAATGTAATTGCTCTCTTACCCTCATTTGAATGACTAAATGAAGGACTAAGTATTCATTTGAAAAGGATAATTACCATTCTATTTTAAAATCAGTTCACAATGCCCTACTTGAGGGCTTAAAAAAAACAAAACTAGAATCAAGTATTAATCATCTTTGCAACCTCAAAGCCAGCACAGTCCTAGGGCACAAATAATGAATGAATGAATGGATGAATGGTCAGCAAACTAAGTCTATTGGATTTCTGCATATACCTGATTACTCTTGTGGATAAAATACACACTTCAATCTCTGTGAAGTCCCTAAGTTTCTCCAACTCTTGCTGAGATTTCTACATGTTAATATGGTTAAGGAATTTTAAAATATGACTTGCAAGTTATTACCTGATAAAAAGCATTAAACAGTTTCATAGGAAAAGTACAATCCTCTGGCAAAAAATTTAAATATTTTTCCTGGTTTCACAGACATACAAATTTTTATCTCATTTAGGAGTCAGTGTGGAGCTGACTTCTGAATGAGAAGTACAGAATCAAATTACTATTCTAACAGAAGAATATTAATATCATAAAGGGAGTTGGGCAAGACTGAATGACTAACACCCCTACACAAAAGATATGTCACCAACTCAATGGACACGAATTTGAGCAACCCTGGGAGATAGCGAGGGACAGAGAAGCCTGGCGTGCTGCAGTCCGTGGGGTGGCAAAGAGTCGGACACGACTTAGCGACTGAACAACAACAGAAGTATATGAAATAACTGTAGGTGAAATTTTCGTGGGTGTGTTACTCTAGTCAGTGCTTTGAACTGTTTAATCACACTCTAATTCTTAATAAAGAATTAGTCTGAGGATCTCTAGCATAGCATCTTGCTTTATAATAAAAGCAAAGTTGAAGACATGAATTACATAACTAGAGAAGAGAAAATGGACCAGACACACCTTTATGCATCTCTGTGCAACAAATGGCCTAAAACCTTGGCCATAAATAAAACAACCAATGTATACTGTGCTCGAGAGAACACACTTAGTGATTTCTAATTCTTAGGAATAAAACGGAAATTTTGATTATTATCTCTATTAGAAGATAAAGCTACATAAGCCCTCTAAAGATTTAGGGGAGATACCACAGTTTGGAAGGTGCTGGGGTTTATCAGTCAGCTGAGATGTGTTAGGACACAGGAAATTGTATTTTCTTTGGGGCTAAATAAATGGTGATATTGTGAGATATTGAATCATATGCTAACTCCTGTTATTTGTCAGCAAGGCAGTGCCTGCTAAGAAATGCTCCCAGACAGACTCTGGTGATTCTGCTAACTGTCACATCAATTTTCATTTCTTTTATTTTTAAATGACATATCAAGACACTGTCAAGAAAAGAAGAAGTTCCTGAATCAAAATAAATGCTATTGTACATAGAAGGAAAGAAAGGTTCTATGTTCTACCTTTTCTCTCCCAGGTCCTCATGTCCCCAGGATGAATGCTTTGAGCTTTTATGTAGAAAACATATTCTTTATACCCATCCAACAAGCCTACTTTCAAGAAATTGTCTCAGAGTTGGTTTATTCAAAGTGAAAAAAATAAAAAGTAAACCACTTCTGGGTGCTCCACAGTCCATGGCATCACCATTCAAGAAGGACTGAGATAATCATAATCAAAACTAAAACCAATGAACTTTCAATGCAAAACAAGATGGAGTATTCCTACTATAGGCTCTCTTTCCCATTAATCACAACTAACCACCCTGGAAAGAATTAAAAAGCCCCTACCTAAGGACTGTGCAAAGTAAAATCTAGTAGGCAGACTGTCAGAGAATCAAAATGTGAAGAAAACCTATTACAATGGTGAGTTTCTTATTTGTTTTGTTTTTTCTTCCTTTTATCTCCTTAAAGTAATACACGCTCATACAAACACAGCCAAAGCGTAAATAAATGGAGAGATACACCAAGTTCCTGCATTTGAAGAAATGAGCATTGTTAAGATGCCAATTCTCCTCAAACTGCTCTGTAGATAAAATTTAATCTCAATTAATATTTGAGTAGGATTTTTATAGATATGCTGATTCTAACATTTATATGGTAAGCAAAGGAATGAGAATAAACAAAACAATTTCAAAGGAAAAGAATAAAATTGGAGGATTCACACTCTCTGATTTCTAGACTTACTAGGAAACTACGTTAAGACAGTATGACAGTGTAGTAATGACAGAAACACAGACCAATAAAACAGTAGAATCTACAAATAAACCCACATAAATATACTCAAAGATTTCTTTCTGATGAAAGTAAAACAGTAGTAGATTTGAGAAAGCGTAAAATTTTCAGCAAATACTGTGAATCAACTGGAGCACGCAAATGTAAATAAATAATTAAATAAACAAATAAATAAGGAAACAAGTAAGCAAGATAGATGTCTAAGGTCTCGCTTCTGAGTACGAGACCCACAAATTCACTGTCGCATATGTGAAATTTGCAAATGTGACATTCCCACATCCCAAAGGTAGGTGGTCTCCAAACTTTAAAACTGTCTAAGTAATTATGTTAAACAAGGCTCTCAAAATAAAACAAAACAAAAGCACAACTGACCATTTCAACTGCTGATGATGATTCAGAGCAACTAAAACTGCAATGGCAGGTGGGAACACAGTCAACCACCAGGAATACAACTGGACAATTTCTTATAACGTTAACAGACATTTGACATACAAGGCAGCAAACCCACTCCTGCACACATGTCGAAAGCAGCTCCTGATACATGCAACATCATCACTGGTTTTCAAAGAAAGTTAAGTCAAAGAAGCAAGATTCAAAAAAATACATGATACATGATTCCATTGATATGACATTTTGGAAAAACTTAGGGACCAAGAATAGACGAGAGCTTACCTGGGATTCGAGATGGCGGAGAGCGAATGAAGGGACAGAATGAAGGAATGATTTTGGGTAGTAGAATTGCTCTGCATCTTAACTGCAGTGGTGATCACACAACTTTAGGCATTAGTTAACTCACAGAATGATACACCAAAATGAGTGCATCTTCTGTATGTAAATTTAAAAAATAAAATTTAAAACTGCTTGAGTAAAAACAAACAAACAAGCCCATGATCTCTAAGATAAGACATGCTAAGATTCTTACTCAGGTACTTTCATGTTCCTCTGTTGTAACCCTGGTTGAGGTGAAAGAGTCTCTGTTTCCAACTAAAAAGAAGAAACTAAAGCTAATTAACTTAGAAATTGGGGTAAAAAAGAGCTGCTCTGACATCTGGAGGCAAGAGAGCCATGCTACAAAAAAAGTCACCTAATGTGTACCAGGGGACATGATACCTCATCAGCCTTCCACTAAGCGGTTATAGATTCACAGTTCCTCATGTGTACAATGAGACAACTGAACTAGGTTGTTTTCAAGTCCATCTCTAGGAATAAAGTAATTCCATTCTAAGATATGCTTTGCCACACTTGCCTTTCAATTTGCCTTTCAAAATCTTCTAAATATCTAAAATACTTTTATAACTTTTTCTTGCTATTTGTAATCTATTTCTAATACCAAGATTCAAAACTCTTTTATTTATTTGGTGTAGTAGTCTATAAAATATATGGCATGAAATAATTTGTGTATGTGTTTACTATCTTTTCTAACTTTATTATTTTGTGAATTGCCTTTTCTTGCTTTACAAATATTTTTCTGCTACATGTTTACTTCCTACTATTGGATATTGATAGATGGATATCTATATAAAACATTTTATTTTATTATTTTGCTATTTTCTTTTAAATTTATTTTTATAAGTATTTAACTTTAGTTAAAAATTAGTTCAGAAGAATTCTATATACTTTTCACACAGCCTTCTCTAAGATTAACATTTTTCATAGTCACAGAATAATATCAAACGAAGATGCTAACATTAATATAATACTACTTACTAGACAACAGACCTTATTAGAATATCACCCATTTATTCACTAATGTTCTTCTTCTGTTCCAGGGTCCAATCCAAGATCCCACCATGCATTTAGTTGTTCTGTTCCTTAGCATCCTTCTGTGAGAGTTCCTCAACTTTTCCTTGTCTTTGATGATGATAATGCTTTCAGAATATTGGTCAGTAGATCTTATAGAATGTCTGTCAGTTTGAGTGTGCTCATGATTAGATTTAGCTTATATAGTTTTGGCCAGAATAGCACCAAAGAACACTGTATCAAGCATATAAGGGGTACATGATGTCAATATCAACTGCAGGGAGTATCAACTGCAAGAAGATCCAACCAGTCAATCCTAAAGGAAATCAGTCCTGAATATTCATTGGAAGGACTAATGCTGAAGCTGAAACTCCAATACTTCGGCCATCTGATGCGAAGAACTGACTCACTGGAAAAGACCCTCTTGCTGGGAAAGACTGAAGGCAAAAGGAGAAGGGGATGACAGAGGAGGAGATGGTTGGATGGCATCACCAACTCAATAGACATGAATCTGAGCAAACTCCAGGAGTTGGTGATGGATAGGGAAGCCTGGTGTGCTGCAGTCCATGGAGTTGCAAAGAGTCAGACACAATTGAACAACTGAACAGAACTGATGTCAATATGTCTTATTACTGATGAGGATATTAATCTTAAATGGTTGGTTAACAGTGTATCTGCCAGGTTTTTCCACTGGGACATTACTATTTTCCTTTATAACTAACAGATATCTTGGGGTAGGTACTTTAGAACTACGAAAACAATAAGGTTATTAGGCTGACTTCTATAATCACTGTGTTTTAGGGTTTTGCATAATTTCCAAAATTTCTACTTCTCTTCTTTCCCCTAAACCTGAATCAACATATTCAGTCAGCTGACTATGCTTAACTAATAAGACAAACCAAAGTAGTAAATACCGACATAAGCCATTTAAGATGTCTTATCATTAAATAATGAGAAATATCTTCTTGAGACTCATTCTTTCTACCTATTCCTTTCATAGACTAGTGGCATCATTCTGGCCACAGGGGGCTCCTATTTTCAGTACAGACTTCCCCTCTCAATGGCAGCATTTTATCCTGGTCTCAAGTCTGCAAGTTGTACTTGGGTGGCATGTACTCCCACCTGGGCTTGCTTCAGCATTCTCCCTGCCTTCATTAATGTCTATGGTTTTTAATATGCTTTTTCTTCTCTGGTGCTCTCACCGTTTCCAATCTACGTAGCTTTCCTCTTTTTTTTGCAATGCATGTTTATATATATGGGAACAATTGTAAATGTAATTATGGTATTTTCCCCATCTTTGTGGTTTTTTTTTTTCCTATTTCTCTACTTGGGGAAAAGATGGTGTTGCAGGGGAACTGGGTTTCACGTGTGCTTGTTCTGCCATCTGAGTATGTAAGGACATCCAACAATCACTTTTGTAATGATCAGGGTTTAAGGTTAATTTTCACCACTGATAATATGTGGTTTGTTTAATTTACTTTACCTATTGCAACTACATCATCTAAGGTTTGAAAATTGCTGCTGCTGTGCTAGATAGAATCTTGAGCTTTGGTGATTAATTTTGCTACTTGGGCTTATATGTAACAATGTTGTCTCCAAAATTAGATAACTTCAGAGAAATCTCTGTCTGCTCAGGATTTATAATTTTCAAAGATAGTATTTTTTAGCTTCATCTTAATTACCCATTGCTGAAATAATAACTGAGTCTAATATACTATCATGGGTTATTTTCCTCTAACTTAGCTAGTCAATCCTAAAGGAACTCAACTCTGAATATTCACTGGAAGGACTGATACAGAAGCTGAAGCTCCAATACTTTGGCCACCTGATGTGAAGAGCCTACTCATTGGAAAAGACCCTGATGCTGGGAAAAACTGACAGCATGAGGAGAAGGGGGCGACAGAGGATGAGATGGTTGGATGACATCACCGAATTGATGGACATGAATTTGAGCAAACTCCAGGAGATGGTGAAGGACAGGGCAGCTTGGCGTGCTGCAGTCCATGGGGCCGCAAAGAGCTGGACACAACTAAGCAACTGAACAACAACAAGAACAACTGAACTAGATCAAAATTGAGGTTTTGAGCTAAGAATATGATCTTCTGGCTTTGTAAGACAGGGCTAAGGAAGCAAAAGCTGTGATACAGAAACTATGAATGTAAATTTAATTTAAACATAATGCAAGTTTCCTGTGAATAAAACTCCATGAAAGTTTGTTAAAACAGCACATTTATAACTTTCACTATCATTCTCTGCATAGTCTTTTAATTTGGGAAATGTTTAGAAAAGTCTTTGTTTCTGTTTGGCTTTTCCACTGTTCAAAAAGGTAACACAAGAGGACTGAATTCCAAAGATTAGGACGGAAGATTATTTCCTTTATTAAAAACTTCTGTTTTTATTCCCTCGTGGGAGTAAACATTACTTCTGATGTAGAAATTATCACCTAAAAAAAACCACAGTAAGCACAGTGAGCACATTCATAGTAATTACATGGTAAGTACATTCTCAGCATCATAAGCTGTTATCCTCTTGAGAGCAAAGATTGTTCCTTATACCTGTGCATACAATACTGTGCACCGTTACTGGGCACAGTAAATAAATGGGAGAAACTACCACTATCTGTTAAATGGTACCAATTTCCTTGAGAACACGTGGAAACTTGTGCAGAGGCCTCTCATCTGTGCCTACCATTTGCTCAGATATTTGCATCCCAAGGATATTTGTAGAAAATAATTAAGCAGTACATATTGACAGTTTATCTCCAAATATTACAACTCTCTTACTGTTCTGCTTTCAGCGCTAATGACCTCGCCTCAGACACCACTGTGTGTGATTATGATGCCACTTTATTGTTTCCTTGCTTCTGACTCTTTCCCTTGCATAGCAATGGAAACAAAAAGCAGATCACATTTCCACCTTCATTAACTAGCAAAGGCTTTTCAATGCATTCAGAGTAAAACACAAACATATGACTTTGGCCTTAAGGGACCTATATGAATTGGACTGGCACACTTCTTTGATCTCACCTCCTATTATCTCTGCTTGTCCCTCACCTCAACTCACCAAGACCATCCACACTAGCTTTTCTTCTCTTTTACAAATATCACAAGCTCTTGCAGCCTTAGAAACCTTGTTTTAACTAATGACTAACTGGAAAAATTATGTTTCCAAGTATGATTGGTTCTCACAACCTTGGGTCTCAGAGCTCAACTAAAAGGTAAAATCTATTCAGTGGGACTTTGTTGACCATCTAACTCTCAACCCCTTCAAACCTTAACACAATCCCTATTTTTATTATGTTTATAGCACTGATCATTTTTTTCAACTATCATAATCATTTATTGGTCATTTTTTAATTTTTCATTTCTCTCAACTAGAAGCTAACTTCCATGAAAATATAAAACGTTCCTAAATTTGCTCATCACTGAATCTCAATGCTTGAAAGAGGGCTTAAAAAGTAGCAATGAAAGTCTATGTATTGAAAGATGTGAAAGAATAAATGAAAGACAATTCACATCTATCCCCCAAAAAATATGTACTACTCTATTAGCAATAAGAGAGACCTAAGTGTTGATCAGTATGAAACTGAGTAAATACAACAAAGCATTAATATCTAATGGAATATATAGAAATGGACAGAAATGGTATGGACACAACAGAAGCAGAAGATATTAATTAAGAAGAGGTGGCAAGAATACACAAAAGAACTATACGAAAAGGATCTTCACAACCCAGATAATCATGATGGTGTGATCACTCACCTAGAGCCAGACATCCTGGAATGTGAAATCAAGTGGGCCTTAGGAAGCATCACTACGAACAAAGCTAGTGGAGGTGATGGAATTCCAGTTGAGCTATTTCAAATCCTCAAAGGTGACACTGTGAAAGCGCTGCACTCAATATGCCAGCAAATTTGGAAAACTAGCAGTGGCCACAGGACTGGAAAAGGTCAGTTTTCATTCTAATCCCAAAGAAAGGCAATGCCAAACAATGCTCAAACTATCGCACAATTGCACTCATCTCACACGCTAGTAAAGTAATGCTTAAAATTCTCCAAGCCAGGCTTCAGCAGTACATGAACCGTGAACTTCCAGATGTTCAAGCTGGTTTTACAAAAGGCAGAGGAACCAGAGATCAAATTGCCAATATCCGCTGGGTCATCGAAAAAGCAAGAGAGTTCCAGAAAAACATCTATCACTGCTTTATTGACTATGCCAAAGCTTTTGACTGTGTGGATCACAATAAGCTGTGGAAAATTCTGAAAGAGATGGGCATATCAGACCACCTGACTTGCCTCTTGAGAAACCTGTATGCAGGTCAGGAAGCAACAGTAGAACTGCACATGGAACAACACACTGGTTCCAAATAGGAAAAGGAATATGTCAAGGCTGTATATTGTCACCCTGCTTATTTAACTTATATGCCGAGTACATCACGAGAAATGCTGGGCTGGAGGAAGCACAAGCTGGAATCAAGATTTCCTGGAGAAATATCAATAACCTCAGATATGCAGATGACACCACCCTTATGGCTGAAAGTGAAGAACTAAAGAGCCTCTCGATGAAAGTGAAAGAGGAGAGAGAAAAAGTTGGCTTAAAGCTCAACATTCAGAAAACTAAGATCATGCCATCTGGTCCCATCACTTCATGGCAAATAGATGGAGAAACAATGTAAACAATGGCAGACTTTATTTTTGGGGCTCCAAAACCACTGCAGATGGTGATTGCAGCCATGAAATAAAAAGACGCTTACTCCTTGGAAGGAAAGTTATGACCAACCTAGACAGCATATTAAAAAGCAGAGACATGACTTTGCCAACAAAGGTCTGGAGGGCAGGAGGAGAAGGGGACGGCAGAGGATGAGATGGTTGGATGGCATCACTGACTCGATGGACATGGGTTTGGGTGGACTCCGGGAGTTGGTGATGGACAGGGAGGCCTGGCGTGCTGCTGTTCATGGGGTCGCAAAGAGTCGGACACAACTGAGCGACTGAACTGAACTGAACTGAATGTATGTATGTGAGAGATGCAATATAAATAAGGCTGAGCGCTGAAGAATTGATGCCTTTGAACTTTAGTGTTGGAGAAGAATCTTGAGAGTTCCTTGGACAGCAAGGAGATCCAACCAGTCAATCCTAAAGGAAATAAGTCCTGAATATTCATTGGAAGGACTGATGCTGAAGCTGAAACTTCAATACTTTGGCCATCTGATGCGAAGAACTGACTCATTGGAAAAGACCCTGATGCTGGGAAAGATTGAAGGCAGGAGGAGGAGGGGTGGACAGAGGATGAGATGGTTGGATGGCATCACTGACTCAATGGACATGAGTTTGGGTAAATTCCGGGAGTTGGTGATGGAGAGGGAGGCCTGGTGTGCTGCAGTCCGTGGGGTCTCAAAGAGTTAGACATGACGGAGCGACCGAACTGAACTGATAGAGGAATCAAATAACATTGTAAAAATATTAACAGATGTTCTCAACATACTATTATTGCTGTACATTATTATTTTATGAAGAATACTGCAAAACAAAATGCACAATGTGATTCCATTTTGGAAACATAGATATATATTTGGAGAAAAGCATCTAAAACAAATATAAATATTAACAGTGGTGTCACTGTGGCAAGATGACAAGTGAAAGCAATGCTTTCTGTTTTTGCTTTGTTCTCTATATTTTTTTTAATATAAACTATTTCTGAAACAAAAACTATATAATCAATTCCTTGTTGAATTAAAATTTGAAAAGAAACTAGCATTACCAATATGTCTTTATTCCCCACATAATTTAGAGCTCAGTGTGAAGAAAACGGAAATATACTCATGCTATGTTCCTTCAGTCATGTTCTCCTGTGTAACCCCATGGACTGCAGCCTGCCAGGCTCCTTCGTCCACGGGATTTCCCAGGAAAGAACACTGGAGTGGGTTGCCGTTTCCTACTCCGGAGGATTTTCCCAACCCAGGGATCAAACCCGTGTCTGTTATGTCTAACCAGCATTGACAGGTGAGTTCTTCAGCCTTGGCGCCACCTGGGAAGCCCATAAATATACTCATAGTCACAAATAAACGAGAAAGTAACAGACTTTCAGCTTGTTATTAACAAAGCACACACCTCCTTTGTATTGACGGAAGGCTTTGATCTAGAATCACGTAAGAAGTAAGAGCTTTAAGTAATCATCCACTCTTCCTCTTGAAGGTTCACATTTAAGCCATCACCGAGAAGTAAATACCCATCCCTATTTTTCCACCTAACTACCAAAAAGGGAGGTCCTGGGATCTTCCTCTGGCACTAACTTCAGTCTTCTTCACTCTGTTAGGAAATTTCATTTTATTTCTAATGTAAAGCTTTCATATGTATTTCTTGTTTAATACTCAGAGGGATGAATACACATACACACATGCCCATTAATTCTAGTTTTAGTTTTAACAGCCTCCTCTATACTGCACTGCAGAATCAAGTTTATAGATTCTTCTACAAAGGTATTCAAAGAGATTCCATTCTTTGTATCAGTCCCAACTCCTTACAAGGCTTTCCCCCATCTGTTCTAGTCACTTGACCTCTCTGCCCCTGTATCTTCATCCAAAGTGAACGAACTGAGACAGAGTGAGGATCCCTGGCTGAAATGTCCTAGGATTCTAGTCACTCCATTTATCTTCAACCAAGCATCTTCCTGAAACTTTTGCTTGAACTAAACTTTTCTGCATTCCTTCAGACACATCTTTTACTTTCCATTCTGCTTTTCTTTTTCCCATACACCTCCTTCATTGCACAGCCCAATGCTACCCATCCTCCAAGCGTTCACAGGAACCCTCTACTCATCCCCATCACGGTTCATGTTCACCCTCTTGAGTCCTTTAATGCGGTGTTCTGCAGCATCCTAAGAACTGCTACCTCTTGTAATGTTATTTAGATGAGGGAGGAAATCTCCTAACTAAACCACACTGTGTTCTTTGAAGTCAGAAACAATGCCAATACTTTTTTTTACAAAATTATCCAAGCATCTCGTCTTTAACACAACTGATCCTCCATGAATATTTACTCATTGGCATACTAAAGCTGGTTCTTACCTCTTCAATCTTCCTGCATGGATTTCAAATTTTGAGTCCTTAAACCTCTTTACTAATCACTATTCCTGAATTTCCCTAGAGATTTGTTCTCTCCACACCCCGGCATTAGACAATGAATTTTTGTTCTATCCCTTTTCCATATGTTTCAAACACCTTCAGAGCCCCTGTTGTTCTTTCAGTTTTTCATAGCTCCTCCAGTTCTCCTAGCAAAGTTCCAAAGGCTGGGGATGAGGATTTGTGAAGGACACAGTTTATCTGTTCAAAGCAAAAAGAACTCAGAGAAAAGTGTGAAAATTCCCACAAAGCCTGGCTCTTTAAAATGTTTTCCATTTTCCACACCTGAGCCCACAAATTGTTGATTCAATCATTGGTCATGGTAACACTTTCACAATCTCAGCCTCCTAAACTAGAATGTAACAGAGTAAAACTCACCTCCCCCTTAACAGAAGCCATCACTCCAGATGTTCAATTGCAACATTTTTGGAAGAAGCCCATGGTAACAGCTCTGACTAATTGCTCCAGACACATTTGGGACATGAGAGCTGAACCTAAAATCACCCATAAGGGGAATCCAAGTTCAGAAGTGATATTTTTGTTTGTGAATCTAAAATGCACCTGGTCAATGAGTTAGGCTTTCCCACTATTTTTGCTTAGTTCATTCTGTATTTTATTACTGATCCACCTTCTTGGCTATAATGAGACTCAATCTAAGGATGGCTAAAAAAATCAAACCAGTATAACTGGTTAACTATGTCTCTTAATACAGAATACCCCCAGCAGGGGACTCAGTTCACTCTGAGATAATCAACGTTAAAAACAGTCTTTATATGTATGATTTGTTCCCTCTCATTTTGTGCTTTTTAATTACTCTGTAACTTTACCTCAAATTGATTTAGAGTAGTTTGCATTCTAATTTGTCTATCCCTTATATATACACCCAACACTGGCTCTAAGCTAACCCTTTTCACATGCATTATTTCATTAATCATCACAACAGCCCTACAAGCTACTGACTAGATCCACCAGGGACTAGCTGCTGCAAGACTAACCTCCCCAAGACATCCTGTTCCGTAAAATAATGTAAGGAATAGTTACTAGTAGCAGGTAAATTTACCCAAATAAAATGATTAGTAGAACGTCTGGCCCAGATTAGATGCTCAACAAACACTGGCTATTATGATGCTCAATATTCTCATCATTTCCATTTTTCAGGTGACACATCTTAAACACTGGGAGGTGAGTGACTTTCCTGGTGTCATTCAGTCAATAATGTTCTCAGACCTGTCTCAGCCAGGGTCCCTCTGGTAATGGAGTCCATGTTCTTAGTAGCGCATGAGCTGCCTCTGGAGCCCTCACCTCCGTGCCAGTTTTGGTTCTGACTTATCATTTCCCAATGTCATATTTTTCTCCTTGACATCCCACCCCAACAAAAACTGAGGGGGAAATATATCTTTACCTATGTATCTATCTACTCAGCCACATATACAGCAACAAAAAAACTAGAACCATAAATTATATGTTTACTGGCGAGAGGAGGGCATGAATGTTTAATCTGAGAACTCTCTGGGATTTGAACACTGAAGTTGTGCATACAGGCACATGTACATGTTCCTGAATACACATACAGAGGCACAATTTTACACAAAAGCAGATTACATGAACTTAATTTGATCTTGCAGAATGATGAAAATATCTCTGTTTTTCTTGCCGAGTATGCCTTACTCCAGAGAAGTCCAAAGTAACCAGAAGGACTGTAGAGCAGTATGTGTACAGACGCTCTTACTCAGAAATAATTTAACTGGAAAAATATTTCTAGCAAGCTAAAACAAGCTTACTCTAACCATTTCAGGAAGTTTTTTCAACAGAATGGTGGAAATGATTCCTTAACTCTTAGACTGAGCCACAAGAGACTGACATGTTTTTGTGAGTTTGAAAATGTTTGAATGTTGGCAATTTTGTATGGTTCAACACAAATACATAGTAGCTACTGTAAGAATAAAGTTATTAAATTTATTTTCTAAAACTAGCAATTTTAGGTTCTAAATAATTTGTAACATACGGATACACACTAATTTTGAAAAAAGCTTATAACTGCATTTTTAATGGTTCTTAAATTTGTGTTCAGGATAAAACTCAGACATAAAGCATTAAAATGCAATTATATAAAAGTAATAAGCTTTTTGTGTTTCAAAATATGTATGTGAACATTCCTTTTTTTGTATTTTTCTTATCTTAGAAGTATTTAGTGACTCCTCAAAACAGCTACATTTTTAGGAAAATTTATTATTATAAGAAAATTACATTACAATGTAACAGACACTACCCTAAAGTCCTTAATACAATTTGTCTCTTTCCTTGTCTACACTCACACAAATTAATTGTTTTCAAATATGTTAATAACTACATGATGCAATCAATTATACATCCCAAGATCCTTTTTATTATGAGTTAATTTCTTGGGCTCCAAAATTACTGCAGATGGTGACTGCAGACATGAAATTAACAGACGCTTGCTCCTGGGAAGAAAAGGTATGACAAACCTAGACAGCATATTAAAAAGCAGACACATTACTTTGCCAACAAAGATCCGTCTAGTCAAAGCTATGGTTTTTCCAGTAGTCATGTACGGATGTGAGAGTTGGACTATAAAGAAAGCTGAGAGCCACAGAATTGATGCTTTTGAACTGTGGTGTGGGAGAAGACTCTTGAGAGTCCCTTGGACAGCAAGGAGATCTAATCAATCCATCCTAAAGGAAATAAGTCCTGAATATTCATTGGAAGGACTGATGCTGAAGCTGAAACTCTAAATACTTTGGCCACCTGATGGAAAGAACTGACTCATTTGAAAAGACCCTGATGTTGGGAAAGATTGAAGGCGGGAGGGGAAGAGGACAACAGAGGATGAGATGGTTGGATGGCATCACCAACTCGATGGACATGAGTTTGAGTAAGCTCCAGGAGTTGGTGTTGGACAGGGCAGCCTGGCATGCTGCAGTCTATGGGGTCACAAAGAGTTGGACACAACTGAGCAACTGAACTGAACTGAATTTTATATACATAGGGCCACCATTATAAGAACGATCTTCCTACAATGCATCTAGTTTTAAGATCTCTGAGATCTGGGTGATATGAACTAAAAGTTAGCTAGTGAAATTAATGATGTTTTCTGCTATGCACTCAGAGAAGCCAAAGTGTCAAGACAACAGTGGACAGGGTCAGAGGACACACAGGAAAGAACACTGAATTGGAAAGTAGGAGACCTGACTGAGGGTTTCCTCCATTACTTATTTTCTGATGGTCTCAGAGAAGTAGCTTACCTCTCTACATTTCAGTTTTCACTTCTGTGAAATATGAACACTAATAACTATACCTGAGAAGCTTGTCCCTCGTAACTTTACCCAAAGACACATATCAAACAGCATAGCCTAGTGTTTGAGCACAAGGATTCTGGATTCCAGAGAGTTGGTTGAAATTCCAGCTCTACCACTTACTTCATGTATAATCCTAGGCACATGTTTTAATATTCCAAAGCTTGGGTTTTCTCAGCTGTAAAATAATCACTACTTCACTGACTGCTGGAAGAAATAAATGAAATAATATAAATTCAAACCCTGATTATTACAGCACCCAAAAGAAGGGAGTGTATACGATTAAAGCATTAATTTAAGAGTATTGAGTTTTATTAATTGTTCATAAAAACGTTAAAGAAAAAGCCAAGAGGAAAAATGACTGCTGTTGCTAACTTTGCTTACAAAGATAAAAATTTATTATTATTTCCCAGTTTACAACTGAAACAAAATGATACAAAATTATATTGGGGCCCTCCCAATAAGAAAAGTATAGGACTTGATGGCTTAATTGGTGAGTTCTGTCAAACATTTAAAGAAGAATTAGCACTGCTGCTGCTAAGTCGCTTCAGTCGTGTCCAACTCTGTGCGACCCCATAGACGGCAGCCCACCAGGCTCCGCTGTTCCTGGGATTCTCCAGGCAAGAACACTGGAGTGGGTTGCCATTTCCTTCTCCAATGCATGAAAGTGAAAAGTGAAAGTGAAGTCACTCAGTCATGTCCGACTCTTAGCGACCCCCCTGGACTGCAGCCCACCAGGCTCCTCCATCCATGGGATTTTCCAGGCAAGAGTACTAGAGTGGGGTGCCATTGCCTTCTCCGAGAATTAGCACTAATTTACCCCAAAATCTTCCAAATAATTGAAGAGGAAGGAACCCGATACCTACTACCAAGAATAGACAAAGACACTACATGAATCTATGGACTGTAGCTCGCTAAGCTCCTCCATCCATGGGAGGTTCCAGGCAAGAATAGTGGAGTGGGTTATCATTTCCTTCTCCAGGGAACCTTTCAGATCTCGGGATCAAACTCAGATCTACCTGAACTGCAGGCAGACTCCTTACTGTCTGAGACACCAGGGAAACCTACCAACCAATATCCGTGAGGAACAAGTGATACAAAATTCTCAACAAAATACCAACAAACAGTATTCAACAAGAAATGAAAAGAACAATACACCATGACCAAGTGGGATTTATTCCTAAAATGCATTCCTAAAAACCATTCCTAGAATGGTTCAACATATGAAACCAATCAATGTAGTATAAGACATTGCCAAATGAGGGGGAAAGGCCATGTTATCATTTCAATTGATGCAAAAGAGCATTATATAAAATTCAACATATTTTCTTGATAAAAACACACAAAAAACTAGGAATAGAAGGAAATTACCTCAATATAATAAAGGCCATAAATGACAAGCCCACAGCTAACATTGTATTCAAAGGCCAAAGTATGATAACTTTTTTCTAAGATCAGGGACAAGAATGTCTACTTTTAGCACTCTACTCAACACTCTATTCAGTACTGAAAGTCCCAGCCAGAAGAATTAGGCAATAAAAAGAAATAAGAAGCACCCAAATTGGAAAGGAAGAAGTAAAATTTTCTCTGTTCACAAACAACATGATGCTATAGGTATAAAAATCCTAAAGATGCCAAACACAAACACATACAAATACAATAACTGTTAGAATATATGAATTCAGCAACACTGCAAAACATAAAATCAATACTCAAAAATCAGTTGAGTTTCTTTGTGCTAACAATGGACAATCCAAAAAAAGAAACTAAAAAAAAAAAAAAAAGACTCTGTTTACAATAGCATCAAAAAGAATAAAATATTTAGGGATAAACACAACCAAGGAGGTAGAAGATTTGTACTCTGAAAACTACAAAATGTTACTGAGAGAAATTAAAGAAGCCACAAATAATTGGGAAGACACCCTATGTTCAGGGTTTAGAAGGTTTAATACTGTCAAGATACTTAACAGTATTAGTACATGTTTCAATGCAGGTTCGATGCATCAGACAAATGCTCAGGGCTGGGGCAATGGGATGACCCAGAGGGATGGGATGGGGAGGGAGGTGGGAGGGGGGTTCAGGATGGGGAACACATGTAAACCCATGGCTGATTCATGTCAATGTATGGCAAAAACCACTATAATATTGTAAAGTAATTAGCCCCCAACTAAAATAAATACATTAAAAAAAAAAAACAGTGCAACAGCAATCTTTTGTAGAAATAAAAATACTCATCCTAAAATTCACAAGGAATCTCAACAGATCCTGAATAGCCACCTAATGATTTAAAAATTTATTACAAAGCTTCAGTAATCTGAACAGTGTAGTACTGGCATAAAGACAGATGCACAGATCAACAGAATAGGACAGAAAGGCAAGGAATAAACCTTTGTTTACATAGAAAATTATCTTCGACAAGAACCTAAATGTCCATTGGCAGATGAATGGATAAGAAAGCTGTGGTACATATACACAATGGAATATTACTCAGCTATTAAAAAGAATGCATTTGAATCAGTTCTAATGAGGTGGATGAAACTGGAGCCTATTATACAGAGTGAAGTAAGTCAGAAAGAAAAACATCAATACAGTATATTAATGCATATATATGGAATTTAGAAAGATGGTAATGACGACCCTATACGCAAGACAGCAAAAGAGACACAGATGTAAAGAACAGACTTTTGGACTCTGTGGGAGAAGGCTAGGGTGGGATGATTTGAGAGAATAGCATTGAAACATGTATATTACCGTATGTGAAATGTATCGCCAGTCCAGGTTCAATGCGTGAGACAGGGTGCTCAGGGTTGGTGCACTGGGATGACCCTGAGGGATGGGATGGGGAGGGGAGTGCGAATAGGGTTCAGGATGGGGAACACATGTACACCCATGGCAATCCATGTCAATGTATGGCAAAAACCACTACAATATTATAAAGTAATTAGCCTCCAATTAAAATAAATAAATAAATTTTTAAAAAAAGAGTGTCAAGACCACCCAATGAGAAAGCAGCAGCAGTCTCTTCAATAAGTTGTATCAGAAAAAGTGGAGAGTCACATGCAAAAGAATGAAGTTGGATACTTATCTTACCCATATACCAAAAGCAACTCGAAATGTATTATTAAAGACCTAGATATAAGATCTAAAACTGAAGAAAATATAGGGGGAAAGCTTCATGATATGGATTTCCTAATGATATCTTAGACATGACATTAAAAGCACTGGCAACAGAAGCAAAAAATACAAATGGGAATATAGCAAATCTAAACTACTTTGTGCATCAAAGGACACAGTCAACAGAGTGAAAAGATAACCCATGGAATTGGAGAAAATATTTGCAAATATGACAAGGAGTTAATATCCAGAATATATAAAGAATTCCTACAATTCAGGAGTAAATCAATCAATCAATAATGGGTCTGAAAAACAGGCAAAAGACTTAAACAGATATCTCTCTAAAAATGACATACATACATACATAATGGTCAATTAGCATATAAGAAAATTCTAAACACCACTAATCATTAAAGAATGCTAATCAAAACTACAATGAATATCACCTCGTATCTATTAGAATGGCCATGGAAGAGAGAGAGAGAGAGAGGAAGTAAAAAAGGAAGTAAGAAAATAACAAGTGTTGAGGAAGATGGCAGCTGTTCAAAACATTAAAAATAGAATTACTACATGATCCAACAAATCCACTGCACAGTATATATACAAAGGAATGAAAGCAGGATCTCAAAGAGATATTTGTACACTCATGTTCACAGTAGTCAAGCAGTGGGAACAACCCAGATGTTCAATACCAGGGGAGTGTTCAAACAAAATGTGGCATACATGATGGATTCGTTTTCAGCTTTAAGAATGAAGAAAATTCAGGCACATGCTCCAACATTGATGACTCTTGAGGACCTTATGCTAAGCAAACTCACCTAATCACAAACAGATTCTGCTCATATTATGTATATAAAACAGTCAAATCCATAGAAATAAAAAACAAAATGATATTTTCTAGGGGCTGGGAGGAGAAGTGTATGTGGAGTTGTTTGATGAGTAGAGTTTCAGTTTTGCCAGAGGAAAAGTGTCTTGGAGATTAGGGGCACAACAAGATGAATGTACTTATTGCTGCTGAACTCTATACTTTAAAATGTTTATTAGGGACACTTAATTAGCTAAGATATTCTGTGTGGAAAATGAAGAATCATTTTACAAAGGAACAATCACTTGCTTAATAATTTTAGATTTCTACACAGTTATTTAGTAAACCTTTTATTTTAGATTTAAAAAAAATAAAGCCATTTGTTTTTAACATGTTAGAAAAATATTAAAAAACTAGAACTATTCTCTCTTTTCTTTCACACAAATGCACTAAGAACAGACATGGAACAAAAGAATGTGGGACTAGATGAAGCACAAGCTGGAATCAAGAATGAAGGCGGAAATACCAATAACCTCAGATATGCAGATGACACCACCCCATGGCAGAAAGTGAGGAACTAAAGAGAGCCTCTTGATAAAAGTGAAACAGGAGAGTGAAAAAGCTGGCTTAAAACTCAATATTCAGAAAACTAAGATCATGGCATCTGCCCCCATCACTTCATGGCAAACAGATGGCAAAACAATGGAAACAGTAACAGACTTTATTTTCTTGGGCTCCAAAATCATTGTAGATGGTGACTGCAGCCATGAAATTAAAAGACACTTACTCCTTAGAAGAAAAACTATGACAAACCTAGACAGCATATTAAAAAGCAGAGACAAACAAAGGTCCTTATAGTCAAAGCTATGGTTTTCCCAGGAGTCATGTATGGATGTGAGAGTTGGACCATAAAGAAAGCAAAGAAAACTGAGCACCAAAAAATTCATGCTTTTGAACTGTGGTGTTGGAGAAGACTCTTGAGAGTCCCTTGGACTGCAAGGAGATCAAACCAGTCAATCCTAAAGGAAATCAGTCCTGAATATTCATTGGAAGGACTGATGCTGAAGCTGAAACTCTAATACTTTGGCGTGAAGAACTGACTCATTGGAAAAGACCTGATGCTGGGAAATATTGAAGGCAAGAGGAGAAGGGGATGACAGAGGATGAGATGTTTGGATGGCATCACCAACTTGATGGACATGAGTCTAAGCAAACTCCAGGAGTTGGTGATGGACAGGGCAGCCTGGCGTGCTGCAGCCCATGGGGTCGCAAAGAGTTGGACACCAATGAGCGACTGAACTGAACTAAGAACTCAATACCAAAAAGTCACTGTTGCCATAGTGTACAGAGAGACTGTTTTTATTAAGTTAATCAGGAAAATCTCACATATGTTTATAATCTCCATGGAAAATTACATACATGACTGACATAACAGCATTTTTATTTTTAAAAATTCACCTTGAATAGCAGAAGTTACTTGCACATCACCATTCTATTTCCGAACCAAATTAATAAAGTCATCACTGATGTAAAATTTGACTTTTTTTGAGATGTGGTATATCTGGTTACGGTCTTGGAACTGATCCTTCAAGATCTGTGCCATTAAATTTTAAGAATCCATTTTTCTGTCTACGGCACCCTGGCCAGCAGTGCACAGTATTATTAAGTACATCAAAATGAAATTATTTACCAGATGCTTTTGTGTTTTTTGATCCCCCATGAAGTCTGAAACAATGGTTCATTAATCTGCTACTCACAAAAGAACAACTTTGCAACAGATACTAAGGAGCAGAGGATAGACAAACAAATACCTCACCTAGTTTCCATAAGAATTTCTCATGGATTACAATGCATCTTACATCACATCATGCATTCTTCTTTCAACCAAATTTGTCTTATTTTTGCATACTTGAAAGGAGTAGAGTCCATCCTATCTTATTTATTTTTTTCCTTCAATCTGAGAAGTGATTTTTAAAGCAAAAGTTAAACATATAAGGAAATGGACAAAAAGACCGGAAGTGCTAAGTAGACCCTTTTCTGTATTTTAGACACTTATTTTTGTTCTGCTCAGCATGGTATAGGCTCCCTCTTTCTGAGGCAACAGCCTCTGAAGAGATCTGACAGTGTTAACAAAAAAAGGACATTTTAAAATAAGCACACATCACTGCTTTCATACTTTTGACAAGCTTGCAGAAGCTGAGTAGAAGGCCAATTTGCAGACCCACGCTGGAGCAAAGAGAATATGCTTGGTCAAGGCTTCCAAGAGAATACTTGATGTGCTGAGATGAAACAGAAATGCATATGACCACTTTTGGAGGCAAAGCAGTTTTTTTTTAAATTTTAGATGAAAGTGACATTGGGTACAGAGATTTACCACTGCTTCTGTCTGCAACAGATATTCGTAAAATCCACTGAATGCATCAACAGTCCAGCGTTTTTCTGGTCCTGGACTGGTTTCCCTTTCCTTTATGAGTATAATCACCCACTGCATTGCTACCTTCTGTGAATGTATATTCAGCACTTGACAAGTCTTCTTAAATTGTAGGTCCTGACACCCCACACTAATCTTGACCATGAATGAAGTAGAGGCATGCCTCTCAGGAACCTTGAAAAATTGTGCTTATTGGTTTTTATTATTTTAAAGCTGATGATAGAAAATTTGGACACTATGTAAAGATATGATGAATAAAATTTAAATAGCTCAGAATATCACTATCCAGAATAACCAGGAACACATTAGACCTTTCTTTTAGGCATCTTTCAGTGCAGTGCTCTTAGTATTAGAAAGTTAGGATTTCATGGTACATGAGTATACACATGTGCACACACACACACACACACACACACACACACACACACACTTCATAGTCCTTGTATTTTATAAAGACAAGCCTGGGACTGTACTTCCCAACCCTCCCCACCCCTTCTTTTCATCTTTTTGAGGCCATCAAATACAAGCCTGTACAACATGTCACTTTCAGACCATGGTGGGCCTCTCTCTTTTTCATGACCCTGGGTAATGACAGAGTACCAAAATGGAAAGAAACAGAGTCTCTGAGTCACACCATAAAGGGAAGCTGCCTGCTAAAAAGGGAACAACTTCCCTGGTCTGGTCAATGAGCAAGAAATAAATCTCTACTATTGTGTTTAGCTACTGAAATGTGGAATTTGATTATAGAAGGTGATGTTAGTCTAATGCTGCAGAAATTAATAAATTTATCAGATGTTTACCTATTAAATTCATAGATCATGACAGAATGGGTGCTTCAGTGACTGGATTACTAACTGCCTGTGCAGGGTCCAATAAAAGGATGGCTGCAGTCTCCTCTGAAAACTGGAGAGAATAATGTCTACCTTGCAAGACTGTTTTAAGAATGAAAGAGCACAGTACATGGGTGTATGTCTGTTACAGAGGAAGGGTTCAGTGCTGATGGTTATTACTTAAACAAGTATATAAAACAGATGACAAGTTCAGATCAGTTCAGTCGAGTCGCTCAGTCGTGTCCAACTCTTTACAACCCCATGGATAGCAGCACACCAGGCCTCCCGGTCCATCAGCAACTCTCGAAGTTTCCTCAAACTCATATCCACTGAGTCGATGATGCCATCCAACCATCTCATCCTCTGTCATCCCCTTCTCCTCCAACCTCCAATTTTTCCCAGCATCAGAGTCTTTTCCAATGAGTCAGTTCTTCGCATCAGGTGGCCAGAGTATTGGAGTTTCAGCTTCAACATCAGACCTTCCAATGAACACCCAGGACTGATCTCATTTAGGATGGACTGGTTGGATCTCCTTGCTGTCCAAGGGACTCTCAAGAGTCTTCTCCAATACCACAGTTCAAAAGCATCAATTCTTCAGTGCTCAGCTTTCTTTATAGTCCAACTCTCACATCCACACATGACAACTGGAAAAACCATAGCTTTGACTAGATGGACCTTTGTTGGCAAAGTAATGTCTCTGCTTTTTAATATGCTATCTAGGTTGGTCATAAATTTTCTTCCAAGTAGTAAGCATCTTTTAATTTTATGGCTGCACTCACCATCTGCAGTGATTTGGGGCCCCCCAAAATAAAGTCTGTCACTGTTTCCACTGTTTCTCCATCTATTTGCCATGAAGTGACCAGACTGGATGCCATGAACTTAGTTTCCTGAATGTTGAGCTTTAAGCCAACTTTTACACTCTCCTCTTTCAATTTCATCAAGAGGCTCTTTAGTTCTTCTTCACTTTCTGCCATAAGGGTGGTGTCATCTGCATATCTGAGGTTATTGATATTTCTCCAGACAATCTTGATTCCAGCTTGTGCTTCATCCAGCCCAGCGTTTTTCATGATGTACTCTGCATATAAGTTAAATAAGCAGGGTGACAATATGCGGCTTTGACGTACTCCTTTTCCTATTTGGAACCAGTCCATTGTTGCATGTCCAGTTCTAACTGTTGCTTCCTGACTTGCATACAGATATCACAGGAGGCAGGGCAGGTGGCCTAGTATTCCCATCTCTTTCAGATTTTTCCACAGTTTGTTGTGATCCACACAGTCAACGGCTTTGGCCTAATCAACAAAGCAGAAGTAGATGGTTTTCTGGAACTCTCTTGCTTCTTCAATGATCCAGCGGATGTTGGCAATTTGATCTCTGGTTCCTCTGCCTTTTTGAAATCCAGCTTGAACATCTGGAAGTTCACAGTTCACATACTGCTGAAGCCTGGCTTGGAGAATTTTGAGCATTACTTTGCTAGCATGTGAGATGAGTGCAACTCTGCAGTAGTTTGAACATTCTTTGGCATTGCCTTTCTTTGGGATTGGAATGAAAACTGATCTTTTCCAGTCCTTTGGCCACTGATAAGTTTTCCAATTTTGCTGGCTTGTTGAGTGCAGCACTTTCACAGCATCATCTTTCAGGATTTGAAATAGCTCAACTGGTTTCCATCACCTTCACTAGCTTTGTTCATAGTGATGCTTCTTAAGGCCTACTTGACTTCTCATTCTAGGATGTCTGGCTCTAGGTGAGTGATCACAACATCGTGATTTTCTGGGTCATGAAGATCTTTTTTGAAGTAAAAATGATCTGTGGAAGGGAATGGCAAACCACTTCACTATTCTTGCTTTGAGAACCCCATGAACAGTATGAAAAGGCAAAAAGATAGGACACTGAAAGATGAACTCCCTGGGTCAGTAGGTACCCAAAATGCTACTGGAGATCATTGGAGAGATAACTTCAGAAAGAATGAAGAGACAGAGCCAAAGCAACAACACCACCCAGTTGTGAATGTGACTGGTGATGGAAGTAAAGTCTGATGTTGTAAAGAGCAATACTGCAAAGGAACCTGGAATGTTAGGTCCCTTAATCAAGGCAAACTGGCAGTGGTCAAACAGAAGATGGCAAGAGTGAATGTCGACATTTTAGGAATCAGTGAACTAAAATGGACTGGAATGGGTGAATTTAACTCAGATGACCATTTATATCTGCTACTGTGGGCAAGAATCCCTTAGAAGAAATGGAGTAGCCATCATAGTCAACAAAAGAGTCTGAAATGCAGTCTTTGGATGCAGTCTCAAAAATGACAGAATGATCTCTGTTCGTTTCCAAGGCAAACCATTCGATATCACAGTAATCCAAGTCTTTGCCCCGACTAATAGTGCTGAAGAAGTTGAAGTTGAATGGTTCTATGAAGACCTACAAGTCTTTCTAGAACTAACACCCCCAAAAAGATGTCCTTTTCATTATAGGGGACTGAATGCAAAAGGGGGAAGTCAAGAAATACCTGGAGTAACAGGCAAATTTGGCCTTGGAACACAGAATGAAGAAGGGCAAATGTTAATAGAGTTCTGCCAAAAGAATGCACTGGTCATAGGAAACACCCTCTTCCAACAACACAAGAGAAGACTCTACACGTGGACATCATCAGGTGGTCAATACCAAAATCAGATTGATTATATTCTTTGCAGCCAAAGATGGAGAACCTCTATACAGTCAGCAAAAACGACCAGGAGCAGACTGTGGCTCAGATCATGAACTTCTTATTGTCTAATTCAGACTTAAATTGAAGAAAGTAGGGAAAACCACTTTTAGGTATGACCTAAATTAAATCCCTTACTATTCAGTGTAAGTGACAAATAGATTCAAGGGATTAGATCTGACAGACAGAGTGCCTGAAGAACTATGGCAGAGGTTCATGATATTGTAGAGGAGATAGGGAGCAAGACCATCCCCAATAAAATGAAATGCAAAAAGGCAAAATGGTTGTCTGAGGAGGCCTTACAAACAGCTATGGAAAGGAGAGAGCAAAGGCAAAAGAGAAAAGGAAAGATATACCCATATGAATGCACAGTTCCAAAGAATAGCAAGGAGAGATAAGAAAGCCTTCCTCAGTAATCAATGCAAAGAAATAGAAGAAAACAACAGAATGGGAGAGACTAGAGATCCCTTCAAGAAAAATAGAGATATCAAGGGAACATTTCATGCAAAGATGGGCACAATAAAGGACAGAAATGGTATGGACCTAACAGAAGCAGAAGATATTAAGAAGAGGTGGCAAGGATACACAGAAGAACTATAGAAAACAGATGATAACTATTCTCAAAAGGAGAGGTACTGCTTTTCCTGTATCAAACTAAAAAATATATTTTCTTCTTGCTTAGTATATCATGCTGCACTTACTTCTCAAGAGGATTTGAGTTGAGAGTAAAAAACACATTTTCCAAGAACCATAGTTGAAACAAATTATAAGTACCAGAAGTGTTAAACTTGGTCAACTTTGGACCATTAGTACCCTTCCTAAAATTTATAAAATGCTACTTGTATGCATTAAGAAATGCAAAAAGCTTACAGTTTAATGGTGAATGTAATATTGCTTCTCATTTTAGTATATCTAAAATGATGGCGAAACAGTCTCACTGTCACTAAGCCAAAGCGCTATCAACTTGGGTTTTTAAATCAATTATAAATTTCTGCTTCCAGTCTTGCCTAACAGGAGATGAATGATAGATGAAAAACATATATAAACTATCATATACATATATAACATAGATACACATCGGTTTAGGCAACAAACACATTTTACCAAGTATCTGGTTACCTATAATGTATTTAATGCTATGCCAAGTATAATATACAGGCCCAGTTTCAAGTATAGTATTTCATGAACTAAAACTAGTTCATGTACTAAAACACAGACAAAGGCAATAAGGGAAATGGAACCACAAATTAAACACGGCCATATGCGTAAAGAAGCCTACTGGCAGAGTCACAGTGAGGATAAGAGATAATGTGTATAAGGGCTATGGCAAAGACTAGCAGTGAGTTTCCTTCTAAGAGGACTTCCACAGTGGTTCAGTGGTAAAAAAATCCGCCCGCAATGCAGGAGATGCTGGAAATGCAGGTTCAATCCCTGGGTCAGGAAGATCCCCTGGGGGAGGGCATGGCAACCCACCCCAGTATTCCTGTCTGGCGAATAGAGGAGGCTTGTGGCCTACAGTCCATGAGGTCACAAAGAGTAGTATGTGAATGAAGTGACTCAGCATGCATGCTTCTTCTAAGAACTACAGTGAATTATTTCTGAAAGTAAAAGAAACTGCCAGAGATATACCAATGTCCTATTGTAAACTGAGTTGTTCTACAGCAAAATAAAAGTCTGATTTCACCAACATGAATATATAAATGGAAATTTAAAGTATTATGCACTTTTATCCATGGCACAAATATCACATAGAATAGGCCTGTTTTCTGAATCTTTTTTTTCCTGTGAAAAGAAATGTAACTTACCTCACTGAAAGCAAAAGCATATTAATAATGTACAATTAATTCCATCTCCAGACTTGTTATAGACCATGGTTAGCTTTAACCCATTCAAAGAACTTTAATAATAAAAATGTGGTAAGAATCTTATATGTACATTTTGTATATGTACATGCATTTTGAGTGCAGAGCTGTCCATGTACTTTCAATGCTTAAAGCTCATGTTCAGTTGTCAATCATGTCTGACTCTTTGCAACCCCCTGGACTGTAGCCCATCAGGCTCTTCTGTCCATGGGATGTCCCAGGCAAGAATACTGGAATGGATTGCCATTTTCTTTTCCAGGCTATCTTCCTGGCCCAAGGATCAAACCCATAATCCGGTGTCTCCTACATTGGCAAGCAGATTCTTTTACCACTTGGGAAGCCCTTAATACCTAATGCTGAACTAAAAATCCATAGGCTGAAACTAGAATGACTTTGGCATTCTTCTTTTCCAGACTCCAGGTTAAAGGACCCAGAAGGCAACACCAGTCTTGAATCCCCTAATCATTACAGGGAGGCCAATTCTTGGATCTGGGATATTCTTTCAAGTCCAGTCTTCTGAATTTATGAAAGGAAACCTGAAATCCTGAGACTTGTAATTCTGCCCACGACCATGTAACCACTTAAGGGCTGGGTGGAGATAGGTCCCAAGGTGCCACAACCATGCTATTTTGTACTCTCTCCCCATTCCCAGCTTCATCATCAACAGTAAGCTTTGCTGCTTTCAAATCTTCTCATTCAACATAAAATAACTTCTCAGAATGAGGACAGGAAGGTGGCAAAGGAAACCCAACCTTCACATTGTGTGCATTTGTGCCTGGGTTTCAGAGACTTAGGAAATGAAACTACATGCTCTCTATAAGAAGGAGACCTGTCAAAGCGATTCTGCTACATCAGTCTACATACTGTTCCTGGCTTCTTTTGGTTCCATGTAGTAGGGTTGGCTCCTGATTGAAAGACAGAATTTTAGATGACTTCATAGCAAGACAGTTACTGTGACAGGTTTCAAAGTCCAACATCATTTCTTCTCATTTTAATTCTTCTTTCTCAAAGGTGTCTCTGGCTGTCTGAAAAAAAGGTCATCTTTCAGTTCAGTTCAGTCACTCATTCGTGTCCGACTATTTGCGACCCCATGAACTGCAGCACGCCAGGCCTCCCTGTCTATCACCAACTCCTGGAGTCTACCCAAACCCATGTCCATTGAGTCGGTGATGCCATTCAACCATCTCATCCTCTGTCGTCCCCTTCTCCTCCAGCCCCCAATCCTACCCAGCATTAGGGTCTTTTCCAATGAGTCAACCCTTCGCATGAGGTGGCCAAAGTATTGCAGTTTCAGCTTCAACATCAGACCTTCCAATGAACACCCAGGATTGATCTCTTTTAGGATGGATTGATTGGATCTCCTTGCAGTCCAAGGGACTCTCAAGAGTCTTCTACAACAACACAGCTCAAAAGCATCAATTCTTCAGCGCTCAGCCTTCTTCACCGTCCAACTCTCACATCCATACATGACCACTGGAAAAACCATAGCCTTGACTAGACGGACTTTTGTTGGCAAAGTAATGTCTCTGCTTTTAAATATGCTATCTAGGTTGGCCATAACCTTCCTTCCAAGGAGTAAGCGTCTTTTAATTTCATGGCTGCAATCACCATCTGCAGTGATTCTGGAGCCCAAAAAAATAAAGTCTGACACTGTTTCCACTGTTTCCCCATCTATTTCCCATGAAGTGATGGGACCAGATGCCATGATCTTAGTTTTCTGAACGTTGAGCTTTAAGCCAACTTTTTCATTCTCCTCTTTCACCTTCATCAAGAGGCTCTTTAGTTCTTCTTCACTTTCTGCCATAAGGGTGGCGTCATCTGCATATCTGAGGTTATTGATATTTCTCCCGGCAATCTTGATTCCAGCTTGTGTTTCTTCCAGCCCAGCGTTTCTCCTGATGTACTCTGCATATAATTTAAATAAGCAGGGTGACAATATACAGCCTGGACGTACTCCTTTTCCTATTTGGAACCAGTCTGTTGTTCCATGTCCAGTTCTAACTGTTGCTTCCTGACCTGCATACAGGTTTCTCAAGAGACAGGTCAGGTGGTCTGGTATTCCCATCTCTTTCAGAATTTTCCACAGTTTATTGTGATCCACACAATCAAAGGCTTTGGCATAGTCAATAAAGCAGAAATAGATGTTTTTCTGGAACTCTCTTGCTTTTTCGATGATCCAGCGGATGTTGGCAATTTGATCTCTGGTTCCTCTGCCTTTTCTAAAACCAGCTTGAACATCTGGAAGTTCACGGTTCACCTCATCTTTAATGTATGTTAATACTGAAACTGCTTTTCCTATACAAGATATGTCGATCTTTGGGCCCCAGAAAAATCTATCTAGATCATAGTAACTATCCCCTCAATAACGCTGAATCCAGCATCCTATTCTTAAAAATAAGTGGTGCCCCAGAGGCATGAAGTGAAGTGAAGAAGTAAAGTCGCTCAGTCATGTCTGACTCTTTGCGACTCCAGGGACTGTAGCCCGTCAGGCTCCTCCATCCATGGGGTTTTCTAGGCAAGAGTACTGAAGTGGGTTGCCATTTCCTTCTTCAGCCCCACAGGCATAGGCATGATCATATTACTTATTTTAAAGCACATACTTTATAGATCTGTATATGATAAATATTCAAAGATATTTCCTCTGGCATACAAGTCTTTTGATGAAATATGCCCTATTGAACACAGAAGTTTGAGCAGATTATTTTGTTGGGTACTTTGTTCCCATGTTTAATTGCCACTTACAAAAGCTGTAAAGTAGACAGCAACCATTCTGTCTGATCTTAGCATCTCTAGACTTTTGTAGAATATTTTCTACTTGACTGTACTAGGAACTTTCACATATATCATTAGCCTAGCCAAAATGCATTCTACACAACAATGGTTCCACTAAGATGCTTCTCAAGAAAAGTGTGCCATGGTCTAACACATTTAGCAAAACTCTATATGCATTGCATGTTTTTTCTTCCTTAGATATTTACCATGTATTATTAACAGTTTATTAATAGCTCTGAGAATCTTATAGTAAAGAAACTTATTAACCTTTTTTAATTCAGAATTTCTCAAACTCACTGCCCATATAATGAATAGAAACTAGGAGAATTCTGTAAACTTACTAAGAAATGATCACACATTACAGCAAGCACCATTTCTAATTCTTTCCCAATTTACGTGTAATGTTTTATGTTACTTAGAAAAGACCTCTTGGTTTTTATTTCCTTCTTAGTCCACAAGCTATACCATGACAAGACTCCTCAGTCTCGCTTACTATAGATGACCTAACACATGGTTATGTCTCAAAAATAACTGTAAATGAGCAAACTGACAGATTTCACTATTAAAAAATTAAGATACATCCAAGAAAACAAAAAAGAACAAAACAGTAGGTTAAATATTCTACAAGGTTACTGTCTCATCTCTTCACTGAGTCAGTATTTATAAAAGGGGGATTGGGGTGGATTAAAATAGATTTAAGATGAAAAACTCTCATATGCACACTATAATCTGGGATTCAGAATTCAGCTTTCGAAAGCCCACTGTTAAGTAAAACTTGGGAAAAATTTTAATATGGTATGTTATAGGAGCAAATACATTGAAATAGGCAGAAATTGTTGCTAGTTTAAAATATAGCATAAAAGCATAAAATACATATATTTACGAGTTGGACTTAAAAAATCTAGATGAAAATACAGTAAGGTGTTAAAAGCAGTGGGATTATTATGATTTTTTTCTTATTCCAACCTTCTTCTTTAATGAAAGCATCCTTTCTCCCAAATCCTTGACAGATGGTAACCCAAATTTTGCTTGGATATGTCTAGTAACAAAAATCTCTACCTGGCAAGGCTCGGTTTGCACTTTTGGATGGTGACAACTAAAAAAAAAAAAAAACTATATATATACTCACCTAGTATTTTCACCCATAACTACACTAAAACTGATTCTATCTTCAAAGATGCAGCTGATATGTGACTTGAGAACTCTGTCACAAACTACACCTCAAAGACAAAGGAAATGATCAAAAATAAGCAGAGTTTTCTTTCATTAAAGCATGCTCCATGTCTACTTGGTTATCACTCTGCCCATCTTATTTGATCTGATTCTCAAATTTTTGCATGGATAGCTTCCTTCCAACTACTTCTGGATTAAAAACATTAGCCCAAAATATGTCTAGAGATATATTCGTGGATTTTTTTTTTTGGTGGAAAAAGTCATACAATATAAAACATACTATTTTAACCATATTTAACTGTACAGTTCAGTGGTACTAAGTACATTCACATTGTTGTGTAACTGTTACCATCATCCATCTCCTGAATTTTTCAGTTTACTGAAGTGAAATTCTGTCCCCATCAAACACTAAGTCCCCACCCTTCCTCTTCACCCTGCCTCCAGCCCCTGGCATCTACCCATGTACTTCTGACTCTATGAATTTGACTTTTCTAGGTGCCTCGTATAAGTAGTATCAAACAGTGTCTCTCTGAACCTATTATGAAAGTGAAAGTGTAAGTTGCTCAGTCGTGTCCAACTCTTTGTGACCCCATGGACTATATAGTCCATGGAATTCTCCAGGCCAGAATGCTGCAGTGGGTAGCCTTTCCCTTCTCCAAGGGATCTTCCCAATCCAGGGATCGAACCCAGGTCTCCCACATTGCAGGCGGATTCTTTACCAGCTGAGCCACCATGCAAGCCCAAGGGAAGCACCTACTGTATACTGGAATTAATTTTTAAGGTTAACAATATGTGTCCCACAAACAGATTGCACCTTCTTTTTCTCCTCTGTGCTATACAGTAGGTTCTCATTAGTCATCTATTTTATACATAGTAGTGTATATATGTCAGTTCCATTCTCCCAATATATCCTCCCCCTTTCCCCCCACTTGGTGTCCATACATTTGTTCTCTCCATCTGTATCATTATTTCTGCTTCGCAAATAGGTTCATCTGTGCTATTATTTCCAGACCATTCATTCTTCAATTAAAAAGATGTTATGAACTGTGTTCATTTTCTCCTTTACAGGAAACCTCTTACTAGATCTCTCTTCATTGGCATGCCCTAGATCCCCCATCACGTGGTTAAGTATAACTGTACACTTCTCCACTGAGGAATGGCTCACCTTTCAAACTGTAACAGAGAAGCAGAGATGAGTTGTGGAGGAGACAAGTACCTGCCTGGGAGATGAGCCTTCAAAGGAATCAGCTCCTCATAAAATTCTTTTTCTACTCCATTTTTACCCAAAGGAAACTTTTCAAAACTGAGACTCATTGTTTTCACTGCCCATTTTATAGAAACACTAGGCTAAGTATAAAAACAAAATATCTAAAAGACATCCAAACTTCACAGTAAGGTGTCTGCTTTATATAAATGCAGTGCACACAATGCATTCACTTATCTCTATCCCACAACTCCCAACTGTATTTAAGCCACCACTGTGTTTCCCCTGTATTATTAAAACTGTCTCTCTGCAGCCAAGCTTGTTCCCTCTCACTCACTTTACACATTTTGCCCGAGGCAGCTTCTCAAAAGGCAATTCTGATTACGCCATTGCCCTGTTTATAATTCTTTCAATAGTGATCTATAGTCCTCGGGATAGAGTACAAACTTCTTAGTGTGCGTATCAGCATCTGTGTATTCTTCCAGTGTCCTCTCCAGAAATGTCCAAGCTCAGGGGTTATTTTTCAGAACACTGAACTCATTTAATTTCTGTGACTTGCCAGGCTACCCAAGAGTTAGACCTTTACACAAGCTGTTTCTTCTGCCTGTATTAATCACCCCTTTTCCTCCTATCTAGCCATCTTCTCTTCATTTGGGCAACTTCTACTAACTCTTTGGGTCCTAAAGTACATACTACCTCTTCAATAAAGTTGTTTCTAATGACTGATTCTCCACCTCTACTGCGATCCTCTGCCCTTGCAGACATAGATCCTAGACTTGTCTCTGTCCTGGTCACAGTACTCACTATAATGTCCTTAGCACCACTGATGACTAGCATGAGTAGTAAATACAAAAATATCAGTTGAACACATGGGGGAGTGGATAAAGCACTTCTGAATACAGAAAGGAAAGGACAATACAACCCAACACCCTGCAGTGTGAGGAGCAGTTAAGGGAGACTGTTTGAAGACATCTAAGGGAAAAGGAGTGATGTTCATGTAGATTCACTTTGTCATGTATTAACAAAGCCATTACTTGTAAGGAAAAGAGACCGCTATTTTTGTGTAACTCCAGAGCTAGAAATCAGGGCAAATAGGGAGAAATTTTACAAGCAAAATTTAACTTAACAGAAGACATAATTATCTGAAAATTAGAGCTATCAAAATGTAGATGTCTGCTATAAAATAAAAAGAACACCCTGGCATGCAGTTCAGTGTAGAAATAAGATTTTAAAAATCCCTTGCTAGAGAAACATTGAAGATATCAATGATGTAGAAAAGACAGAAATATAAGATGAATATTTTAAATAGATAACACATCATAATCATAGTTGGAGTGAGAAATAAATACTATTACTATTATAACTACTACTACCAGCACCACCAACACTACCCAATATTAAGGGCTTAATGTATGCAAACACAATGTTTAGTGTTTTATATAAGTTACTTACAGCCTTCACAAAAACTTAAAATTATTATCCTCATTGTTTCAGAATTAGGAAATTGAGAATTCAGTTACTTATTCAAGAAACACAGTTAAATGACTGAGCAGGTTTAAACTCAGAGCTGTCTGTTTCCAAAGCCACCATAACTACATGTGAAGGTCCAGAGCTGGAATGCACAGTACTAGAGTTTAGAAGAGACAGGAGTTGCCATTGGTTGCCTCTGCCTGCCCAAATTCCACCTCTTCAATTTCTGGTTATAGCAACTTAAACCTCTCCCTTGGGAAACAAACTCTCTTTCCCACTGTTTGCATGTTGTTCCGATGGTATTGACCTCTCACTCTTGAGATGTTCATGCGGGACAAACCTGGCTAGATTATTTCATCCTTCTGGTTTAGAGATGGTCATGTGACTCCGGCTATATTACTGAGATTCAAGCCTATGACTTCTACTGCAGCAGTTTGGAAAAAGAAGCTATTTTCCTTTATGCCCTGGAACTTTGAAGGTCGCAATTTGGAAAGCATTTTTTCCTGGGTGCAAAGGCAACAAAAAGGAAAGTACAGCCAAGAGATGGAGAAAGGCCAATTCCTGGCAACACTTTGAGCCCCTAGACTCAGTCTTGCCTAAAACCAATTGTAATCACTAAGATAATATTGATTTACATTTCCTCTTTGCTTAAGCCTGTCTGTGTTTTGTCACTGTTGTTGGCCTTTTAAGAACCATACTTAATATACGGAAATTTACTTACGCTTAGTGTAAACAAAAGGGGCCATGACAAACTGAAAAACAGATAGGACTTTCAGAGGAAAAAAGGAGAAAGGTCTTCTTCATTAGTGAGACAATTTCATTAAACGCCCATCCTGTATCAGGCCACCTACTTGGAAACAGGCATCAGAAAGTTAAAAAGCCACCATCTTTGCCCTCAAGGTTCTCAGAGTTTGGTCTGTACACTTCGTCCATCATAAGTGAAAAGTCTCCAGAACTAAATATACTGTGCATTGAATCTCAATTCCTGTAAAATGAACAGGCATGTAGTCAGCAATGATGGATTAAATTTTAATCTCCAACACAAACCACTAAAAGAGATACTGATTCATCTAAGATATGCTCCAGCCTGGCTCATGCAGACCAATGACAATAGCTTGGCCTCAGCACACAACTGGTTAGGCTACATTGGAAGGCACATTGATTTTACACAGGTTAGTTTGTGGCATGTTATTAGGTCAGCAGTGAAATGCATACGTTTATATATTAATTCAGTGGCTTTCTTTATGCCACCCTGAAAAAGACTAATATGCTTTTTCCTCCCATGCAGTCCTATCTTTCAAGGTCTCCTCTGCAGACAGAGATAATAAATGTTAATTTCGGAGCGGGATCAACTCAACATTAGCAATCTACTGTCTTTCAAATGCTAGATGTGTCACTGTGATGAACTACTTCATACAAACCCTGGATATCACTGAACATAGCTCATGTGCCAATAGCTTTTCTTCATACTTTGGATTCCAGTAGACAAGGAACCTTTATCAAATTTACCAAGAAGAAAGAAAAAAACAACTCTTTAATTCAGTAATAAGACTGGGTATTCCTTAAGCTTCCCAGGTGGCACTAGTAGTAAAGAATTCACCTGCTGATGCTGAAGACATACGAGATGCAGGTTTGATGCCTGGGTTGGTAAGATCCTCAGGAGGAGGGAATGGCAACCCACTCCAGTATTCTTGTCTGGGGAATCCCATGGACAGAGGAGTCTAGTGGACTACAGTCCATGGGGTCACAAAGAGTCAGACATAGCTGAAGTGACTAAGCACAAGCAAAATTCCAGAAGATTACAAGTACTTAATTCCAGAGCCTGCTTTCATGCTGTCTAAAAGCCAGGGAATTGGAATATTTTCTAGGTCTTTCTGATTTGGGGCACCGAAGGTTCTACAAATGTTCCTCCACAAATTTTCCTGGTGAAAACTATTCTTCCTTTGTTCCATGCTCTTCTTCTGAGTCAGAAGCTAATGTGAAAAATTCTTGCTTTCCTATTGTCACAGAGATCTCCAATAATTTTTCCCAAAGTGGTAGAGAATGGCAAGAATTGGACTAAAGCAGGTAATAAGAGATATTTCAGAATAGAGATATAGTAAAAAAAAAAAAAAAGTCATATTAAACTGTAAACATAATACCATTTGGGTTGAAAACTGTTGAACCTGAATTTTTGAAGAGGAAAATTTCAAATGAATTTTTGGCTTATAGAGTCAAACAGAAAGATTTTGAAAACGATTTTAAATGTAAGGAAAATGTGTCCTATTCCTAAACACTGGATAAATGGTTGCTAACAAAAGGGAATTATCAATGGGCACACAATAGTTCTCCCTTATCTGAGATTTTGCTTTCCATGGTTTCAGTTACCTGAGGTCAACCACAATCCAAAAATATTATGTGGAAAATTCCAGAAATAAACAATTCATAAGTTTTACATTGTGTGCATTCTGAGTAGCGTGATGAAACCCTCAGCCATCCCATTCTGCCCTGTCTGTATGTGAAGGGTGCTTATGTCCAGGGTCTCCTGCCTGCTGATCACTTAGCAACCATCTCGATTGTTGAGATATTGCAGTGCTTGTATTCAAGCAATTCCTATTGCATTTAATAATGGTCCCAAAGTGCAAGACTACATATGCTGGCAATTTAGACATGCCAAAGAGAAGTCATGAAGGGCTTCCTTGAAGTAAAAACATTAAACTTCTTGACCTTATAACAAAAGAAAAAAGTCCTGTGTGAGGTTGCTAAGATCCACGGTAAGAATGAATCCTCTCCATGACACTGTGATGAAGGAAAAAGAAATCTGTGCTTGTTTTACTGTTTCACCTCAAGCTACAAAGTTAGACCACAGTGCATGATAAGTGCTTAGTTAAGATAGAAAAGGCATTAAATTTGTACAATAGGTATTTTGAGAGAGAGACAGAGAGACCATATTCAGATAACTTTTGTTACAGTATACTGTTACAACTGTTCTATTTTATTTTTAGTTATGCTGTTAATCTCTTACTGTGTCTAATTTAAATTAAACTTCATTAGACTTTAAAGTTTAAATTTTATGTGTGTATAGGAAAAATACACACAAATTTTATGTGTGTATACACAGAGTTTAATACTATGTGTGATTTTAGGCATCTACTGGGGAACTCTGAACATATTCCCCACAGTTTAGGTCTTGGAACATCTTCCCCCTTATGTTATGATATTTTACCACCCAAAATACAAAAGGAGAGTTTGGAAATGGCTCAGACTTAAAACTACTGTCTTCCAGATGATTCAGTAGCAAAGAATAAAAAAATCCTTTAAGGTATCTCCCTTTAAATGAAATCGACATTTTCCATTTACCTTCATGCACAAGAATAATTGACCTATTTTGTAAAACGAAAAAATGAATCATTGCTCCTCCTCTATAGCTTTTTCTATTTATGGAAATAATGCTTAAAAGGTCAAAATGACTTGGATGAAAAGTGGAGAAAACTACAGAGAGTGGAACAGAAAAGCATGGCTTGGCATGGTGGTTTGGAGCTTTCTTTCCATTTTAGTTTTTCACTTTCTTCTAAGGATCTTAAGTCTCTGGTAGCTTCAGGAGACCCCTCAAGTCACTTGTGATGCAGACACTGAAGTTCCATCCTAGAATAAGGTTCCAGGCCCAGGAAGTTTTGTTCCCCAACGTCTCAGAAGAAGAATATACAATTTCTCCCCTCTGGTCTTTATTCTTCTTTACCTCTAGCTCATTATCTCACATTATGCAGTTTGGGTGAGAAATGACTGTATAAATATAGTTTTATGGCTGAAGAGATACTTACAAAACCCTCGGGGTGGGAAAAAAGTTATTGCCTCTTACTGCTTTATGATTATTGGCTTTTGATTACAGAATGTTTTAAGGAAATCTCTCAGTTGTTAAAATGGCTGATTTTTTTCACATTACCGTTATCTTTTTATTATCCTCAAGTGATAAAATTAATTTCTCTTCTAAATTCTTATCTAATCCATTCCACATGCATAGCACCAAAAAGCTCTTTTTCAGCCTAAAGCAAAACATGTTTATCTGCTGCTTTGTTGCTAATTTTCCACAGTATCTCTTCAGAACAAAATATTTACAAAAGGTATAAATTGATGTCATGGCTGTACAGTAAGCAACAGATATTATTCCCAACTAGGAAAAAGGACTTAACAAACTCATGAATCAGAAATCTGTTTATAGCTGCATTACAAAGGGTAATTATTTTTTAGATTATGATAAGTGCCTATACTTAGATTTTGTGTCAAGGGGTTAACAGATTATTAGAGACCAGAAAGAAATGCCTTCTAAAAAATTGTAAGACACAATGAAATTCAAGTTGATCATCATTTGATGGTTGGAACTGTGGACTCTAATGAAGCAGCCAACATTCTTCAAAAGAAGAGATGATCAGTGTTGAAGGTGATGGCTATTGATTAACAAAGCTGTAAGTAACAGGCTTTCTAATCATAGTGTCTTCCCTGCAGAGATGATCAGCTCAGTTTTGTAGGAAACTATCTTATAATAATACTAATACAGTAGAAGATAGACTAATCCTCAAATTATGTATTAATATTTTTTATAATCCATGAAAAAGACACCATAAATAAGGAAGATAATAATAGGTAATATTTATGAAGCACATATTCTTGGCCAGTTTCCATAGTTATCTCAACTAATTTAATGTAACCAACAACCTTAGGAGGAAGGTATTCTTATCATCTTCTTTCTCTCTTACATATGAAAAAACCAAAGGACAGACAGGGTAAATAAATGTGCTAGGGTCACCAGGTAGGAAATGAGGAAACCTGAATTCAAATCCACGCAGTTTGACTAAAGAGCTGAAGTTTTCACTGGTACAGCATCTTACGGAAATTACTGACACAGGCTATACTAAAAAAACAAATGTACCAGGACATATGCTTGGGCAATTGTGAAGTTGTCTACAAGTTTTTTTTTTTTTTTCTTTTTACTCCATACCAAGTTAAAAAAAAAAAAAGCTGTATTGAAGGATTTATGTAGCCAAGGATTGCTCTTTTGAGAAGGAAAACAAAGAAGCTACCCCAAATACTTCAGTTCAGTTCAGTTCACTAGCTCAGTTGTGTCTGACTCTTTGCAACCCCATGAACCGCAGCACGCCTGTCCATCACCAACTCCCAGAGCCTACCCAAACTCATGTCCATTGAGTCGGCGATGCCATCCAACCACCTCATCCTCTGTGGTCCCCTTCTCCTCCTGCCCTCAATCTTTCCCAGCATCAGGGTCTTTTCAAATGAGTCAGCTCTTTGCATCAGGTGGCCAAAGTATTGGAGTTTCAGCTTCAACATCAGTCCTTCCAGTGAATACCCAGGACCCCAAATACTTAGCCTTAGGCTTATTAAAAACTCTCCATTTGTTGATCATAAGAATACAAGCTCCTTCACTTTATTAGAATGAACTGTTTTCATAGATTTAAGTTCTAAGTTCAGTCAAATATTTCCACTAAAGCATAACCTGGGTCTCAAATTATGGATCATGGGGCAGCAGACAGGAAAATGCTTTTTGTAGTAGGTCAGAAAATCCAATGTTTATGCTTTAAGCATGGAAGGTGATGGCCAGACTTTAGAAAGAAATGAAATTTGCCCAAGTAAATGCTTTCAGTAGTTTATTTTTGGAGGGGGATATGATTAGCTCTGGTGCAACTGTATTCAGTTGTGTGAACATTTAAATCACTTACCTAGAATTTCTCTCAAGGAGTCGAAATCATTTTCACAAAAATTTCTGAGGCTGTCTTAGATTCTACATGTCTAAAGGCAGTTTTTAAAAATATAAAATGCATGTATGTTCAGCAGTAGGCTAAGCATTTTGAGAGATATAATAGACACAGACCTTCAAAGCAAAATGTCAGAAGAAATCATCTGTGAAAACATGATAGAGACTTGTAGAGAGTTCAGGTTTAGAGCCAAACAAACCAGGATGATGAAGATAGTTTACAATTCATCAACAATGTGAACTTGGGTAAGTCACATAGATACCTCCTAAACCCTTTCAGTGAATCATGAAATGAGGATGACAACTCTATCTGGCAGAACTATTAGAGGCTCAATTAACATATTCATTAAATATTCAGAATACTAACCAGCACAGGGTAAGTGCTCAATAAGCTTACAGAATTACTACTGTCTGCTTAAAAGGACCTGCCTATCAATGCAGGAGACATAAGAGATAAGAGGTCAAACCCCAGGTTTGATTCCTGGGTTGGGAAGATCCCCTGGAGAAGGGAATGGCAACCTACTCCAGTCTTCTTGCCTGCAGAATCCCATGGACAGAGGAGCCTGGAGAGCTATGCTCCATGGGGTCATAAAGAGTAGGGCACAACTAAAATAACTTAGCAGCAGTGCAGCAGCTCAACCCCCAACATTTAGGCTATAAAATAGTTATCTTGGTTTTGCAGAAGAGGCAGCATGGGTCGAAAATTAATGAGTAATATGAGAGAGTTCTCATGGCCTTATACTGAGTTTGTCATATAGATAGTTCACAATAAATTTTGATAAAGAGTAAAATGTGTATCTGTCTCCTGGTAAATTACTTTTTCTTTAAAATATTCTACTACAGCAGAAACTAACACAACATTGTAAATCAATTATACTCCAATAAATATAATAAAATAAAATATTCTCAAACCATACTTTTGGTGGCAAGAAATATGATGCTTTCGCACATGTTTACTGATCCTAAGTTATTTCTAAAATGTTATTTCTTTTAGGTATATGCCCAAACAGCAATCAGAACAACACCTATTTATAACTTTTTTCCTCAAGCTAAAATTTCATTGCAGTTCTTAATAGTATCATATGTTAATAGTATCTTCTCCTATTTATAAATCTTTTTCATGAAAGGGAAATTGTATTTGGGAACAGATAAAGTCAACACTGCAAAATAAAAATAATACCCACCAAATTACCCATGACAAGAAAAGGGATATTAAAAAAGATATAACTGTTGCCCCTGTGATTCATATAAAAAATGTCAGGAAAAGGAGAAGGGCAGGGGGAGTAGGGGATGGAAAAAAACAGACCCAAAGGAAGGTTTCTGAAGGTGCCACTTGGAATCTTTTCTAGCAGCCCATCAATACTGCAATGATTGTTCTATTCATTTGGGAAGATAATCGCTCAAGGGTGTAGTGAGCAGCATCGCTTTCTGGAATTCAAAATCAGGAAAGGTGTTTAGCCTTCTGGAAGTTCTTCACTATAAGGTAAAAGAAATTTGCCTAGAAAATTCTCAGCTTCAGAAATCTACTCCATATATTACTGGAGACTGTATCTTAGAGTAAATTAAGATGACATTCCGGTTACGTATGCACTGCACTAGGTCTCCAGGAGAGCAGCTATTTTACCTTTTGGCACGTATTTGGCAGCACCAATGGATCAAGAATAAGTATCAAGAGGCAGGGGGACATGCCGCATCATGAATTAGTAATAGTATCATGTGATCCAGTTAATAGAGAAAGGGAGGGGATTCATTATAACTCACATGCAAAAACAGGTCAACAGCAAAATTATTTATATTCCCAATACAAAGAAGCATAGTATATTTATGAATTATATCTGCTTTCATGCCCATGTTTCTATCTTGTTTATTAACTAAGAACCTGTGACTTCACTAAAAGATCTCAGAAAAGAAGAATCATTATTATATAAGAACTCTAAAAGAGGAAATTGATTCTCAATTTTTTTTGTGGGTACATAAAGTTTATTACTAGAGACACAGCATAACAACAAATGGGAGAACACACAGAGAAACAGTTTGTTTAGAGAAGAGAAAAGAAAGGCAGAGATTCAGACCCAAAGAGAAAGAGTGTGGGTATCCCACATAGCGAGGAACACCTGATTCTCTCAAATGAGACAGGTAGACTCACTAAATACCCTTAATCACTCCTATAATTCAAGTGTAAGGTCTTAAATTACTAATTTTAAAAATTAATCTCAAGGCTTAAGTTGTTCTCATTAGATGTTATTGTAAGCACTTCTCTGTATCTTCCTCTCTATACCCAATCACGTTGATCCTACCTCCTAAATATCTACAAAACCAGTATCTGGTCCTCCTTCTACTTCCAACCCCATAAAAAATCATCCACCCTTTAGATGAATGTAGAGGCTCCTAAAAGGTCTTCCTGTTGCTCTTCCCATTGTCCTGAAACCCATGCATGTTCCACATGGCTACCAGGTCTATGACTGTGCATTTCTCCTTTTCCTTTTCTCTTATTTTTTTCTTTCTTTCTTTTTTTTTTAGAATACGTTCACTTCATTTTTTAAAATAAATAACAATTAAATTGTGACAAATTAAAAGTATATAATACAGTAAATTTCTTTTTTCATCAACTGTATGCCACACCTCAAAGGCAGCCACTGCAAACAGCTTGATATGGGTCTAACTGGATCATACTGTACATGTTTACCTTCAACAGGCATTTTTTTCATGTCATGATACATCCAAGACATGCTTCAAATGAGTACATAGAAATGTACATTTTTTTTATTTCTACCTAATGTTTTATTGTATCAATTTACAAAAATTTATACATTCAGGCCCTCATGGAGGTACTTTTATTTTAGTTTCAATTTTTTCATTAGAAATAATGTTAAGAAAGTCATTGCAAATATATATCTCTGCACTAATGCTAGTATTCCTTAATTATAGATTCCTAAGTCAAAGACTCATCCTGGAATGTGAAGTCAAGTGGGCCTTAGGAAGCATCACTACGAACAAAGCTAGTGGAGGTGATGGAATTTCAGCTGAGCTAGTTCAAATCCTAAAAGATGATGCTATGAAAGTGCTGCACTCAATATGCCAGCAAATTTGGAAAACTCAGACGTGGCCACAGGACTGGAAAGGGTCAGTTCTCATTCCAATCCCTAAGAAGGGCAATGCCAAGGAATGCTCAAACTGCCACACAATTGCACTCATTTCACACGCTAGTGAGACAGCTTATTCTTAGGTAGGTTGATAAGAAGACCAGGGCTCTGGAGGAGGAGGAAGGCACAAACTTTGTTTTTATGTTGTTGTTTTTTTTCTCATAAAAGTCAAATAAAAGGTTTGTTTCTTAAGCTCTGAGTTGTTATGGCAACAATCTATTTCACCTAAAACTAACTTTCTATAAGGCCAGAGCTAATGATTACAAAACAAAACAACACATCTTGCTCAAGGGTATGTTTTTTCCTTAAGCTCTCTACTAATGATTATATAACAACAATGTATCTTGCTCAAGGACATGTTTCTCCTTCTTAACAAGAGCCTTCTGTCTAACCCTTTTATCTTAAGATGTACATTGTGGGAGTGGGTTTGGTAAGACATTTACAACTTTGGAAAAGTTTGTAAATACATACATAGGTACACCTTAAGATACATACACACATACATACATAATTCTGAGTTTTCCAAATCAGATTGATTATATTCTTTGCAACCCAAGATGGAGAAGCTCTATACAGTCAGCAAAAACAAGACTGGGAGCTGACTGTGGCTCAGATCATGAACTTCTTATTGTAAAATTCAGACTTAAATTGAAGAAAGTGGAGAAAATCACTAGACCATTCAGGTATGACCTAAATCAAATCCCTTATGATTATACAGTGGAAGTGAGAAATAGATTGAAGGGACTAGATCTGATAGACAGAGTGCCTGATGAACTATGGACGGAGGTTTCTGACATCGTACATGAGACAGGGATCAAGACCATCCCCAAGAAAAAGAAATGCAAAAAAGCAAAATGGCTGTCTGAGGAGGCCTTACAAATAGCTGTGAAAAGAAGAGAAGTGAAAAGCAAAGGAGAAAAGGAAAGATATACCCATTTCAATGCAGAGTTCCAAAGAATAGCAAGGAGAGATAAGAAAGCCTTCCTCAGTGATCAATGCAAAGAAATAGAGGAACACAACAGAATGGGAAAGACTAGAGATCTCTTCAAGAAAAGTAGAAATACCAAGGGAACATTTCATGCAAAGATGGGCTCAATAAAGGACAGAAATGGTAGGGACCTAACAGAAGCAGAAGATATTAAGAAGAGGTGGCAAGAATACACAGAAGAACTGTACAAAAAAGATCTTCACGACCCAGATAATCATGTTAGTTTGATCACTCACCTAGAGCCAGACATCTTGGAGTGTGAAGTCAAGTGGGCCTTAGAAAGCATCACTACGAACAAAACTAGTAGAGGTGATGGAATTCCAGTTGAGCTATTTCAAATGCTGAAAGATGATGCTGTGAAAGTGCTGCACTCAGTATGCCATCAAATTTGGAAAACTCAGCAGTGGCCACAGGACTGGAAAAGGTCAGTATTCATTCCAATCCCAAAGAAAGGCAACACCAAAGAATGCTCAAACTACCACACAATTGCACTCATCTCACACACTAGTCAAGTAATGCTTAAAATTCTCCAAGCCAGGCTTCAGCAATACGTGAACCGTGAACTTCCAGATGTTCAAGCTGGTTTTAGAAAAGGCAGAGGAACCAGAGATCAAATTGCTAACATCTGCTGGATCATCGAAAAAGCAAGAGTTCCAGAAAAACATCTATTTCTGCTTTATAACTATGCCAAAGCCTTTGACGGCGTGGATCACAATAAACTGTGGAAAATTCTGAAAGAGATGGGAATACCAGACCATCTGACCTGCCTCTTGAGAAACCTGTATGCAGGTCAGGAAGCAACAGTTAGAACTGGCCATGGAACAACAAACTGGTTCCAAATAGGAAAAGGAGTATGTCAAGGCCATATATTATCACCCTGCTTATTTAACATATATGCAGAGTACATCAGGAGAAACGCTGGGCTGGAAGAAGTACATGCTGGAATCAATATTGCCAGGAGAAATACCAATAATCTCAGATATGCAGATGACACCACCCTTATGGCAGAAAGTGAAGAAGAACTAAAGAGCCTCTTGATGAAAATGAAAGAGGAGAGTGAAAAGTTGGCTTAAAGCTCAACATTCAGAAAACTAAGATCATGGCATCCGGTCCCATCACTTCATGGGAAATAGATGGGGAAACAGTGGAAACAGTGTCAGACTTTATTTTTTTGGGCTCCAAAATCACTGCTGATGGTGACTGCAGCCATGAAATTAAAAGACACTTACTCCTTGGAAGGAAGGTTATGACCAACCTAGATAGCATATTAAAAAGCGGAGACATGACTTTGCCAACAAAGGTCCGCCTAGCCAAAGGCTATGGTTTTTCCAGTAGTCATGTATGGATGTGACAGTTGAACTATAAAGAAAGCTGAGCACCGAAGAATTGATGCTTTTGAAGTGTGGTGTTGGAGAAGACTCTTGAGAGTCCCTTGGACTGCAAGGAGATCAAACCAGTCCATTCTAAAGGAGATCAGTCCTGAATATTCACTGGAAGGACTGATGTTGAAGCTGAAACTCTAATACTTTGGCCACCTGATGGGAAGAGTTGACTCATTGGAAAAGACTCTGATGCTGGGAAAGATTGGGGGCAGGAGGAGAAGGGGACGACAGAGGATGAGATGGCTGGATGGCATCACCAACTCGATGGACATGAGTTTGGGTAAACTCTGGGAGTTGGTGATAGACAGGGCGGCCTGGCGTGCTGCGATTCATGGGGTCGCAAAGAGTCGGACACGACTGAGCGACTGAACTGAACTTACAACTTTGATTCTTTTGATCTATTATTAGTAACCAATTGAAAAACTACATATATATATCCCTTGCTAAGACTAGTGACAGGGCACTCTCTGTCCCCTCTGATGTCTATGTCAGAAGCTTTCTCTATCTCTTTTTCACTGTAATAAAACCTTTCCCACACGAATCTCTGAGTGCCTGAGCCACTTCTCTGGTCTTGAAGCTAAATTCTCTCCTTCGGACATCACAAATCCAACACCGTTTGCCAAAAGCTATCACTAGCAAGGTAATGCTCAAAATCCTTCTAGCTAGGCTTCAACAATATGTGAACTACAAACTTCTAGATGTATAAGCTAGATTTAGAGAAGGCAAAGGAATCAGAGATGAAACTGCCAAGAAAAGCTGGATCATAGAAAAAGCAAGAAAATTCCAGAAAAAAAACATCTACTTCTGCTTTATTGACTATGCCAAAACCTTTGACTCTGTGGATCATAACAAACTGTGGAATATTCTTAAAGAAATGGGAATAGCAGACCACCTTATCTGCTTTATGAGAAACCTGTACGCAGGTCACGAAGCAACAGTTAGCATCAGAGATGAAACAATGAACTGGTTCAAAATTGCAAAAGGAGTAGATCAAGGCTGTATATCGTCACCCTGCTTATTTAACTTTTATGCAGAATACATCATGAGAAATGCCAGGCTGGATGAAGCTCAAACTAGAATCAAGATTTCCAGGAGAAATATCATTAACTTCAGATATGCAGATGACACCACCCTTACGGCAAAAAGTGAAGACCTAAAGAGCCTCTTGATGAAGGTGAAAGAGCAGAGTGAAAGAGCTGGTTTAAAATTCAACAGTCAAAAAAACAAAAATCATGGCATCTGGTCCCATCACTTCATGGCAAATAGATGGGGAAACGATGGAAGCAGTGATAGGCTTTATTTTCTTGGACTCCAAAATCACTGTGGACAGTGACGGTAGCCATGAAATTAATAGGCACTTTCTCCTTGAAAGAAAAGCTATGACCAACCCTGAAAGCATATTAAGAAGCAGAGACATTACTTAGCCAACAAAGGTCTGTAGAGTCAAAGCTATGGTTTTTCCTGTGGTCATGTATGGATATGAAAGCTGAACAATAAAAACAGGCTGAGCACTGAAGAATTGATGCCTTTGATCTGTGGTGATGGAGAAGACTCTTGACAGTTCCTTGGACAGTAAGGAGATCAAACCAGTCAATCTTAACATAAATCAACCCTAAACATTCATTGGAAGGACTGATGTTGAAGTTGAAGCTCAATTACTTTGGCCACTTGATGTGAAGAGCTGACTCATTGGAAAAGACCCTGAAGCTGGGAAAGATTGAAAGCAGGAGGGGAAGGGCATGACAGAGGATAAGATGGTTGGATGGTATCACTGACTCAATGGACACGAGTTTGAACAAACTCTAGGAAATAGTGAAGCCAGGCATGCTGCAGTCCATGGGGTTGCAAAGAGCTGGACGTGACAGAGCAACTGAACAACAACAGCAACAAATCAAAGATCGTTGTATCAAGTGATATACAAATCCAAGATTTGTATATATTACAAATATATACATCAAGCTGTATTAAATTTCCACATTGACATTTTAAATTCCATATCGACAATTTCCATATTGTCAAATAACCAGCAACAATGTTTTGAACTGTTTAGAGTGCTAATGATATTTTCATGTCTTCCAAAAATAAGGAGGTATCTCTTTATTACTTTACCAGTCCTTTTATTATTTCTGAGATTGAGGCACATTTCACATATTAATTTGCCATTAATGTCTCTTCTTCTCATTTTTCTACTTTCTTTATTGTTACAAATGAGATGCTTACACATCATAGATAATAATACTTCACCCTAAGTAGTCTCGCCCCTACAATTCTGGAAAAGCTGGAGAAAAATCTTCCATTTTATTAATTCCATGTTTTATCATATAGCTATTAAGCATTTGAGAGATTGCACCCTTTTCTCATGGATCCTAAATGTCATCTTTTCATAGATAAAGCTTCATTGTTCTACTTAATTCAGACACCTACTATTTGGAATGAAGGTCTCATTTTCCCTTTTAAAAATTCCAGTGAGATTTTGATACAAGTTTATTGTATTTTCAGATCAATGAGGGAGAACTGATAACATTTGTCTTTATAACATTGGTTCCAACAGTAAGAAAAATGTTTATAAAACCATTCAGCTTTTTCTTTTCAGAAACAACTATGCATATTTCAGGGGTTACGTGGTAGCTTAGATGGTAAAGAGTCTGCCTGCAGTGCAGGAGACCCAGTTTCGATCCCTAGGTGGGGAAGATCCCTTGGACAAGGAAATGGCAACCAACTCCAGTACTCTTGCCTGGAAAATACCATGGATGGAGGAGCCTGACAGGTTACAGTCCATGGGGTCGCAAAGAGCTGGACACAGCTGAGCGACTTCACTTTCACTCATTCACTTTCATGCATATTTCAAGGTGTATTTCTATCACATTTTCACATATGATTATTGACCCAAACAAAAACTTCCCATTTTTGTATAATTATATGGTATCTCACCACTGTAATATACATCTTTTTACCATCTATGGAGATGATAATATATATTTCCCTTTAATGTATCAATATAGTGAACTTCAGGCTTCCCGAGTGGTGCTACTGGTAAAGAACCTGCCTGCCAATACAAGATGTAAGAGAGGCGTGTTCCATCCTCACACTGGGAAGATTCCTTGGAGAAGAGCAGGTCAGCCCACTCCAGTGTCCCTGCCTGGAGAATTCCATGAACACAGAAGCCTGGCGAACTACAATCCATAGTGTTGCAAAGAGTCAGACATGACTGAAGTGATTTAGCACACGCACATAGTAAGCTGCATTAATATATTTGCTAAAGTGGAAGGATTCTCAACTAAAAATGCCTACTTGATATTATATATGCTTCTCTGAACACAGTACTAATTACATACCTATAGTCACAATAAGGAATGATCTCTAATAAGATCTCAAACTCACATGCCTATGGGAACCAAGCAAGTGACATATACTAATACAGATTAGACACAGGGAGTAGTAAAGGCTGTTACAAACTGAAAAATAGGTATCTGGTACCTAAAAACACACGTTCCTTATGTTGCTCTTCAGTCACACAGTCGTGTCTGACTCTTTGTGACCCCATGGACTGCAGCACACCAGGTATCCCTGTCCCTCACCATCTCCCAAAGTTTGTCCAAGTTCATGTCCATGGCATCCTCTGATGCCCTCTTCTCCTGCTGCCCTCAATCTTTGCCAGCATATGTTCCTTACATGTGTTCCATAAAAAATTAGTAAATAAGTGATAGTAGTATCTCTTGGTATGTGCTCTTTGTGCAAAAGGTATCTGTTCTCTGTTTTTCAGTTATCCAATGATCACATAATGAGCACTGATTTTAATGTGTGTATAGAATATCACGTTAGGTACAAAGATGGTAACAGAATGGAATAAAGTGCGCAGTCATTCAGTTGTGTCTGACTCTTTGCGACCCCATGGACTGTGGCCCACCAGGCTCCTCTGTCCAGGAATTCTCTAGGCAAGAATACTGAAGTGAGCAGCCATTCCCTTCTCCAGGGGATCTTCTTGACCCAGGGAATCACCCTGGTCTCCTGCATTGCAGGCAGATTCTTTATCATCTAAGCCACCGGGGAAGCCATTTCACTTTCACTTTTTCATAGAATATCATGTTAGGCACTAAGGTGGTAACAGAATTGAATAAAACATGATCTCCTTCCTAGAGAAGATTATAATATAATCAGAAATATATAACAAAAAATATATCAATTACCAGATCACTGTTACATGCTATTCTAAGACTATCTATATTTGATAACAAACAAATAAAGAATTTGGGAACTGCCTACTGGATTATGTAATAGATTAGGGGAGATTCCAAGAATTGACTTAATTTCTCCTCTACTGCCCTAATTCCAATGTACATTTATGGAATGTAAAACATGGTATCTTGCAATACAGTATTTAAATGAGTTAACCAATGGTTATACATACAAATTCACCTTAACAATTCAAAAGCAGGGGGGATAAATTTACTGATTCGCATGTTTTTGTGAGCATGTGTGTGTGAGTGTATTTGTAAATGGGATTAATGAAAATTCAAAATATTTTCCAGTATCTCTTGAACTGTAAAGAGTAAATTTACTTTTCTATGTGAAAAAAAATAAAACCAAAAAACATTAAATAAGAAACAAATTTTGTACCATATAATGTACTTAATATTTTACTAGGCAGTATACAGTGTTCAAAGTTACTGGAATATTGTGCTTTTTCAAACATTAAATGTTACTTGGTGTCTTTCTTTCAAAATCCTACTAAAGGAAAATTCAAGTAAGTAAACAAACATTCCATAGCCATTTCTCCTATATCCTCCTGGAAGAGACAGTATATCCATTAGTTGGCAACTCTATACACATACAGGTAGGAAAAGCTGAGAAAACCAGTTTATACAGAGACTCTGTCTTCCTCTCTTTCCCAAGAGTTTGACATGTAGCCTTTTAATTGGCTTACAAAATAATTCCATGTTTAAAGAGGTTGCTGTTGTTACTGCCATTGCTGCATAAAGCCCCAAATCAGGTTAAGTCACAAATTAACATCCAGTTCAGTTCAGTTCGGTCACTCAGTCATGTCTGACTCTTTGCGACCCATGGACTGCAGCATGCCAGTCCTCCCTGTCCATCACCAACTCCTGGAGCTTGCTCAAACTGAAGTCCATCAAGTTGGTGATACCATCCAACCATCTCATCCTCTGTCGTCCCCTTCTCCTTCTGCCTTCAACCCTTCCCAGCGTCAGGGTCTTTTCCGTGAGTCAGTTCTTCGCATCAGGTGGCCAAAGTATTAGAGCTTCAGCTTCAGCATCAGTCCTTCCAATGAATATTCAGGACTGATTTCCTTTAGGATTGACTGGTTTGATCTCCTTGCAGTCCAAGGGACTCTCAAGAGTCTTCTCTCACGCCACAGTTTAAAAACATCAAATCTTTGGTGCTCAGCTTTCTTTATGGTCCAACTCTCCAGTTACTCCTAAAGCTATAATCTCAATTTTTGAACACTTTAAAACTCACTTCTTAAGTATCAATCTGTTATTGTTTGATTAAATGTTAGATTAATGATCACATTATTATGACACTGTCTTGAATAAACCCTGCTTTACACAGTCATGAGAAGACCCCATTATTTATGGTATTCACTGCTGTTTGAATTCTACAAGTTTGATTAAAAGTAAATATGATATAAAAAGAAAGAGCAAATATTATTTCATAACAAAATATTATAGAAGAAAAGGAACACTGATTTACATAGTAGAATAATTTGAAAACAAATGAACAGTTTAATGTCATTAGGCCCTTTCTTTAAAAAACAAAAAGAAGCTTGTTGCACTTACTTTAAAGATTTTGCTTTTGCAGTTTGTTCTTCTATAGAAAAGATTTAAAGATGGTTTCATGGAGTCACCCTGAATTTCTGCTATATCAACGTACCCTTGAGAAATTAAATGTCAACAACTCAAAATAGTGGTTTCTATACTCCAGAGGCTGAATGGTATTCAAGCCTTAATGATTAAAACTGTGGCCACAAACGGAAGAGTTCTCTGCTACATTTACTAGGGTTTCAACCTTGTTATTAGATGAACCAGAAATAAAGTCAGGGACACACTCTGCAAGGAAATATGTCACTCTCAAATAGAGAGTGATACCTCCTCATAGTTGGCAGCATGCAAGAAAGGCATTTTATAATTTTATACCCTTATGCCTTCCTTCTTTAATGATTTGGTAAATTAAATGGAGGCAGACATTTAATGTATAAGCTTCCTTTGATCTACTGCCATAAACCTTCACATTACACTTTCTGTAATCAAGGAAGACTTCATTTCCAACCCTAACTGAATATCTAGAATGATGCTACGACCTATACTGGGAAGAAGCAGCTATTAGCAATGGTGACAAGCACCGATCAATCTCTTTTTTCCAAGGCTGATAGGCCATTGACAAGAATCCATCAAACTGCCTTCAGGGAGGCAACGTGGGCACAGCTGACAGATTCAGAGAAATCTGGTAGTCATCCCTGATTCTACTCCTTGCTATAATAGCTATGTGATTTGACTTTGGACAAGTTATGTAATTTCTGATTCTTTTTTCCTACTAGTAAAATTAGGACCGTACTATATACCTTAGGGGATTTATAGGAGGATTAAATAAATTAGCCATTCAAAGTGCCCAACAGGTATAAGGTACACAGTTGCCACTCAGTACATATTAATTTTTCAATTATTTTGTTTTCAGATAAGATCATTTTTCCCAAAATTAAAAGAGATTTGTTTTTCTCATAAAAATAATCCATAATAATTATAGAAAGACTAGGGTCACAGGAAATAATAAACCACAACATACTACCTAGAAATAGTTAAAAAACCGACATGCAACCTTCCGGAAAACAAATATAAACATTTATATAATCATATTGTACATGTTATTTTTAAACTTTTTTATTTAAACACAACATCACTTTAGTGTCATTCTTTTAATAAACATGTTCAATGTCCTCAATTTTAGAAATCACTAATATTCTCTTGATTAATGTGCTTTTTCTTCTGTAAAGCTTTTTTCCTATTAATATTAATAAATTTGCAAGGAGCATTTTTAAAAATTCCATTTTTACACACTTGGCAAAATATTTCCTTAGTATTATTATTATTATTTGATATAACTATTACATAATAATAGCTGTATTCTGCATAAGACTCATCCCACCTCAGCTGCCCTTAGAAGCGAATTTTAAAAGTTTCATTTAAAAAGTGAAGAACCTAACAATACCCAACATTTAAGGGAAGGTGCCCCCCAAGGTGGAAGTTTTGAATCTTATGTATGAAATGTTGAAAAAACTGAGTTCAAAGTGTGGAACCTAACAAGATGAGTTCTAACTCTATTATGCTTTAGACTTAAAAAAAATTACTTCAAGCTCAAACATAATTTTTTCCACATGATTAAATAAGTACATAAGACAGCAGGGAATCTTAGCAATAGTTCACTCAGCATCTGGCAAAACTCTTCCAAGCCCTCAATTTTGAGGCTTGCTAGAGGAGAAGGAAATGGCAACCCACTCCAGTGTTCTTGCCTGGAGAATCCCAGGGACGGGGGCGCCTGGTGGGCTGCCGTCTGTGAGGTCGCACAGAGTTGGACATGACTGAAGCGACTTAACAGCAGCAGCAGAAGACTAAACCTGAAGGACACAGCCCCAGCGAGGGTGATGGTCATCAGCACTGCCCAGGCAGAAAGCACCACTGAGTCCATATTGAGGTTGCTGAAGTGTTCTATCTAATGGGCAGAATCTAATCTGAACTCCTCAGGGCATAATCACACAATTCCATAGGACTCAAGTCTAAATGTACTGCCATTTTCTTTTTTAAACAATGATTAGAAGTTTACAGTAAGCCTGGACAGAAGGCAGCCCATTTCTGATGCTGATGAAGACCTGTGAAGCCTGGAATGTGAAGTAGCATAATCAAGTCAATAATACCAATACAGCACTCTCTTCACAAAATCCCTTTGCCTGCTGAAAGCTCAACTCCTCCTATACATCACACAAGGCAAGTTTTGTTACAACCTTTCTAACTTGAGGAGGGGCAGGGTGTAGAGTGCTCATGGAAGGTCACTGTTTCATTCCCTCTCCAGCAGAAACTGCTGGACTGTCCTCTGACTGGTCCTGACTCACAAATCCTTCTGTGAATCTGCCTCAGTTCCTTGAGTGCCAGTATACTCTGCCCATAATTACTTTGAGTGAACATTTTCTTTGCTGAGGTCTCTTGGTCAAATTCAAGATTATTTAAAGATTTCTTGACTGTCTTCAATATGATATACTGGGATGCTTTTTAGAGAAACGTCTGGAAATAATCAACTTTTGGAAATAAAGAGGGTGAACATAGCTAATTTTCTGTGAAAAGCTACTGAAAAGTAGCACAGTCATGAAAATACAACTTTATTGCACATGGGAAACACTAATTTGACCACAAAATTAGAAGGCTCTGCATGGATCTTTGAACATGTTTTTGCCATGTGCCAGACCCAAAGGATTAATTAATAAAATATGGAAAGAGAAGGGTGGCTGAAATGGATGCCTTAAAATACATCACAGTTGATCCTTATAAGCATTTAAACTGTAAAGAGTGTATGCCATATAAATGTATCAAGTTAACCTTCCTTGGTATTTTGAGGAATCACTGCTCTTTCTTTAATAAGGAGTTAAGACAGATAAAAATTATTTCATTTCATTTCTTCTAGTCACATTTAGAGTAGCAGCAATGCCAGTGCATTTTTTAAATTAAGAGCCAAAATGTCATATCCCTTTATCTCTATTGATTCTGACATTCTAGATATATAAGAACCTTAAAATTTGGTTGGAAAACTATTATAATAAGTATCACCAAATCAAGGACAGTAATCCTTTAGATTCTACTTCCAGGCACCCTTTTTCAGTCCGTGCATCAACCCCTTTTTCCAATACTAGCTTATCATTCACTATTTTAAAAATAATTCAAAGTAGGGAAATAAAAATCAGTAATACTTTTTGAGGGAGAAAGCAATTGAGAGAGAAAAACATTTTAAGAGTATAATATTTCAATGTGTAGCTGAAATCTGTTAAGTATATGGGCTGTAACTATATTTAAACAATGGAATTATCATCCCCTCCCCAGCTATTACCAATATCCTGACTTTTAATGATTCCTTAGCATTTTGAAAACAATAAAAAAAAGTAAACAATATAACAAAACAAAAATTAAAAGTATAACAAAAACTAATACAACAATAGTTTTTCTCCTAATATGAGAACCATTGGGGGAATATGTTTAAGTCATTTATTACAATGACCCCTAGATAGATTAAAGAGAAGTATAAAAAGTCCAAGTATTTTTTCTTCATTCTGGGGTAGAGGAAGGGAAAGACAAACCTCAGTGAATATGAAAGCTCACTAATTGTTTCGCTTATCTCTATTAATAATTTTTTAAAGAAAATATTGTATCTTGTTGCTCTTCACACTCTATGATGAGGAAAATTGATTTCATGGTTCAAATAGCAGGCCTACCGGCTATAAGAACAATGAAAAAAAGGTCATTCAAAAATAAACCAAGTTGAACCAAGTTCCCAGGGTAGAAGATCTGTGGCTCTTATGGATGCAGATTTTTGTAATTTAAACATGCAAATTCTCTCAGAGTTCCTTTCCTAAAGCGAGGTTTATCATTCTAAGGATGACATTGCTTGTGTGATACAGAGGACAGCAGTGGGGAGGTTTAAGACTAAATATCCAGGCTATTATATACTAGCTGTGTATTGTTTTTAAATAAACTAAGTACTTTTATCTTTCTGTGACCCAGTTTCTGATCTTTGGTTATTTGGTTATTTTTTCTTTTTTCTCCCTCACACACCCTCCTGCCCATATATTAAAAAAGGGGCTAAGCTGAATGACCTTACAGTCAATATGGAGTAATGAAAAGACATGGGTTTAGGGATCTGGCAAATGGGGTTCCAATTGTACAGTGGATATAATACAATTACTGTGGGGATTAATTAGTAAATGCACATAAAGTTACTATTATTGTGAGTAATCCTTAATGGGAAATGCGTGAATGATATTTTCAGTTTACTTGCTTTTTATTGCTATTTTTGTTTCCTTTAATCTGTTTCCTTTCCCATTTCTCTTACTTTATAACTCTTTTTCAAATGATATCGAACCACTAGCATGGTCTCCTTTAAGCTTTCAATAATTAGAAACCCATATGTACAATACTCTTTATATTGTAAAGTAAAAATCCATATAATTTAAGGGAGATCACTGATCAGTGAATGCTACTCCAGGTTTTATGCCATTAAAAGATATTTCCAAATATGTCAAGCTCATAAAATTTTCCCAAATATTTTAATCTCAAATTATTATTTTTAATCCAGTTTTTCCTGATACATGTATTTTAAAATGGACTTATATTATCTTCCTTTGTGGCTCAGACAGTAAAGAATCTGGCCACAATGCGGGAAACCCAGGTTCAATCCCTGGATCGGGAAGATTCCCTGGAGAAGAGAATGTTTACCCACTCCAGTATTCTTGCCTGTGTCCCTGGGGTCACAAAGAGTAGGACACAACTGAAATGTTTTAAATAATAAATAAATTTTCAGCGCTTAGTAAGAACATTTAAAAGGTTTTGAATAAGTGTTCCTATAAAGAAAACATACATTAAAAACTCACTGGCCAGACTATAACACCGTCTTGAAAAAAAAGAAAAACAAAACAAAACAAAAAAACTATGCTATATATGAGAGCTACCTTCCAAAAGTCTGAATTTCTTTTTAAAAATCTTTGTGCCAAGTTGTTGTTCCAAAAAAAAAAAGTGCTATGAGTGGTGTTCAAAGGATGAGACAAGAATTTGCCTTTAGCAAGGTGGGATTAATTACCTTTCAAGCACAGATCTAAACAGACAGTGGTGATTTTCCATTATCCATTTTCAATTGCAGTGGCCTTTTGAGTATTTTATTTTCTAAAATGCTAAACTGTGCAACTTTCCCTTCCCCTTTTGACAATTTAAAAAACAGCAGCCTAATCCAGCTCTTATTTTTCAGTGCTAATGGCACAATAGAGACTTATCAGCTGAAGTGTTTCATCTTAAGTTACTGCTACACATCCAATATTGCACAGATAGTGAGTGTATTTTCCAATGAAAGTCTAGTAAAACTTCTTTGATAGTGAATCTGATTTTCTGTTAGATATTTTGTGTCTGTATTTAAATCTAGGTATTTATCTGTTTCTTTTTTTCTAGAGTTAAATGAAAGCTGGAGAGATATGTTAGATAACTAAAAATATAAACTCTCTTAATTAAAGTTATTTCATTGTTAAAATTATTTTATATAAAATATAAAATGCATATATAATAGAAAAAATAAATTACTATATACTTTGATTATAATTATTTTCTAAATTGATTTTATATTCCTATTTTATTTATATGTTTATATAGTTAATATAAATATATTATGTTAGAATAAATTATATACATGCTAAACTTACAATATTATATAAAAATATTATATAAATATTATATATAATATATAAAAATCTTTTATATTTCTATAATGTCATAGAACCTTCACTATGTTGATAGAGAAATTGTGATTTAAATCAAAATAAGAAATAAAGTGAAAAAGTAGAGTTGTCTTTTCAGTACAAAGAGCTCCACTACAGTAAGACTTACATATATTCCACTGCAAGTGATGATAAACAAAAGAATGATATATAGCTTGTTTAAAACATCAGTACTTTCATTATTCAATATATTCACCATAAAAGAGACAAGTTATTAGAATAAATATGAAATGTATACATGCATGTGCAAATAAATGAACTGCATGATCTACAAATCAAAAGTTATCTTGAACATGAACATGAGATTAACATTGATTTCTAACTTTCAGTTCTAGTTATGAGGACTAATGGGTATTACTCTTAAATTGCCATATCTCCTGTTTCTCCTCCATTTACTCCCTGTTGCAAAAAACTATAAAACCAGATATAATATGAAGCAATTCTGTTCAAGTACTGGACCATCAGACAGGATAGGGCTATAATCCTTGGAAGAAAGGAAACAGGAAGTGAGAGTCATAAACTCCATAACCTCTTGCCCAGAAGCACTGTCCAAAGCACAGCAATGCTAAGTATATCTTAAGCGGGGAGCAACTGTTTGGTCAGTAGGAGAAATGGATCTTGGGATCTGTGAGCTAAATGGGAATTCCATAAGACAGTGATTAATCACAGACATAGCAGTTTAAAAGAACCAGAAAACAAAGACTTTCAAAGGAAAATGCTAGTCATTCAGTTGAGATTCAAAGAAGTCTTTTCTTGGAGTCAAGCTACGCTAGTCCTTCTCGCCTCTACTGTGACCCCCAAAATAAAAAGCCTAAAAATCAGCCTCAACAAGACCAAACTAATCTCCCAGTAATTACTAATTAGAACACTCAACAAATTTTAAATGAAGAAAACAAAATCTCAACTTATTGACAGTATAGCATTTTTAAAAATTGAATTCAAATATTACTTCTGGGGGAAGCAGGAAAAATGACTGAAAAATGGGAGAGAGACAGTTAAAAAAGACGACCAAAGATTCTTTCTTTCTTTCTTTCTTTCTTTTTTGCGGGGGCTGCATTTTTGGTATTCTTAGGTAAGGATTTTAAAAGAGCTTTTATAAATATTCTCATGGATTCAAAGGAAAATAAGTATGTAATAAAGAAGCAATTGGGAAATCTCAGCAGAAATCAGAAACTATTTTTTTTAATCAATTGGAAGTTCTGGAATTGAAAAAGAGAAGAAAATGTAACTGAAAAATCATCAGTAGATTAAAATGTGGCAGGAAGAATTTTTTAAAAGAAACAAAAAAGTAAATAGGACAAATGAAACTGAAATAGTAATATGGTTGATTTAAGCCCCCCAAACAGCTCAATAATTATACTGAATGTAGGTGTAAATAGACGAGACACCTCATTCATACAGAGATTGTTGAACTACACAAGAAAAAAAGACTCAATTATATGCTGCCCACAAGAGAGAGATTTTAAATATAAAGATCCAGGGAGATGTAAAACTACACACAAACACACACATAATTCTAATACTAACAATAAGAAAACCCAAATGGCTAATTAAAAATTGACACATTAGACTTTTAGGCAAGGAATGCAACTAAACATAAGGAGAAACTGTTACACTCATAAAAGCATCAATTCATCAAAAAGACAACATGGAAAGGAGTATGCCACCTGACTGTAGAGTTTTGAAATATAGAAGCAAAAACTAACAGACGTAAAGAAAGAAAATGACTAATCTACAACTGTGGTTGGAAATTTTAACAACTCTCTCAAGGCAGTTGATGAATAAAGTAGACCAAAAACTCAATAAGGATACTGAAGATCTGAATGAACAAACAAGATACACGAAGTAGTATTTATAAAATACCACATCCAGAGAGAAGAATACACATAATTTTCTGGTGCACATGGAACATTCACTAAGATAGGCTACATACTGGGGCATTCAATTAGTTCAAAAATTTCTAAGAACCGATGTTGTATGTGTGTAGCAACAACTTACAGAGTATGTAAGCAAATACATGGAATATTAAAATATTTTGAATTGAATGATGACAACAGAATAATTCAAAATTTGTGGGATTTATCCAGAACAGTTTTTATGGAGAAATTCATAGTTTTTATATGGAATAAAGAAGAGTTTAAATATAATGACATTAGTGGAAAAACTGGGGAAATCTGCATAAAATCTGTAGGTTATTTAATAATTTTGAAAAATGTTATGTAAAGATGTTAACAAAATATTAGCAAATAAAATCTAGTAATATATTAAAAGAGTAACTCAGCATGATTAAAGGGAGTTTATCCTAGGCTACACCATGCTTTAATATTTTAAAATCATTCCATATATTTCTTCTACCCACTAACCAAATAGACAAGAAAAATAATATGACCATATTAATAGGTTTAGAAAAAGTGTGTTGTAAAAAATACCAATTTATGATTTTAAAAAAACCCACAGCAATTAGAAATAGAAGGGAAATTTCTTACTCTAATAAAAAGACATCTCTGAAAATTTTTCAGATAATATCGTTGTTAATACTCAGAAACTTATTTCCCCATAAAATGAGAAATAAAGCTGGGATCTCTGTTACCATCACTTCTATGTCTATCAAATGTTATACTAGAAACTGAAGCCATTGTAATAACTAAGTAATAAAGATTAGAAAGACATAAAACTGTTCACAGATGATATGACTATGTACATGGGAAACCCTAAAAAATACACAAACAAAAATACTAAGTTTGATAAGGGCACATAAGGAAGCTCATAGAAGGCAAGGTTAGCAACTGGATGTTGTTATTGTTTGGTTGCTAAGTTGTGTCCGATTCTTTTGTGACCCCACGGACTGCAGCCAGCCAGGTTCCTCAGTCCATGGAATTTTCCAGACAAGAATCCTGGAGTGGGTTGCCATTTCTTTCTCCAGGGGATATTCGTGACCCGGGGATCGAACCCATGTCTCTTGCGTCTCCTGCATTGGCAGGTGGGTTCTTTACCACTGTGCTATCATGGAAGCCCAAAAAATGGGATGACTCGAAGACAAATCAACTCACCATTTATAAGAACATTGAAAACACAAAATATGTATGGACCATTTTAACAAAGCATGTGCAATACCTCCACAAAAACATTCATGAGATAAATTAGAGAAGACCAAAATAAATGAAGAAATACATCATGCTCATGCATTGGACTACAAAATATTGTTAAGCTGTCAATTCTCCCCAAATCGATATGTAAATTCAATGCAACCAAAATAAATCTTCCAGCAAGTACTTTTTTTTCAAAAAATGATAAATTTATTCCACAATTTATATAAACTTGCAGAGGACCTAGAAAAGCAAAAATAATTGCAGAAAACAAGAATGAAGTCAGAGGACTTGCATGATCTGATTTCAAGTCTCTGCTTTAGAGCGGAAACTACTGCCCAGAGGCTGGCTGCTTATTTTTTTGTAAATAAAATTTTAGTGCTACACAGCAACAGCCACTCACTTACATATTATATATGGCTGCTATCCTCTGTGACAGAGCTAAATCATTCTCAGAGATCTTATCTCCTACAAACTCAAAACTTACTAATTGACTCTTTTAGAAAAAGTTTATCAACTGTGATCTAAAGTTATAGTAATCAAGACGGTGATACCAGCATGAGACAACGAGGGCATGGAGCAGACTAGAATCTAGCAAGAGACTCATACTTATGTATTTTAATTTTTGTCAAAGGCACTAAAAAATACAACAAAGTGGAAAAGGATCATTTTCTTAAACAAATAATGTTGAAAAATTATTATCCATAAAAAGAACCTCAATTCCCTATCTTAATCCATAGAGAAAAAATTAACTCAATTTGTATCACAGACCTAAACATAAAAGCAACAACTAAAAAGCTCCCTGAAGAAAACATAGAAGAATATTTATAACTCTGGATACTCAAAGATTTTTTGAACAGGACACAGAAAGCATTAATTAGGTAAGAAAACACTGCTAAACTGAACTCCAAAAAATTTAAAACTTCTGCTCATAAAAAGGTGTTAAGCCCAAACTGGGGCATATTCCAAAAAATAAATGAACAGACTCCAAAAAATTTCTGAGGTCCTGAAAGACAAGGGAAGTCCAGGAAGCTATCACACATTGTAAGAGACTACGTACGTGTGTGCTCAGCCATTTGACTCTTTGTGACCCCAAAGACTATAGCCCACCAGACTCCTCTATCCATGGAATTTTTCTGGCAAGAATATTGGGGTGCGTTACCATTTCCTACTCCAGGGATCTACTTGACCCTAGGACTGAACTTGCATCTCCTGTGTCTCCTACACTGGCAGGCAGATTCTCTACCACTGAGCCACCTGAGATCCCTTAGGAGACAGAGGAGACATGAAAACTAAATGTAATGTGGTGCTCTAGAATGGATTCTAGATGAGAAAAAGGACATTATTGGAAAAACTAGAGAAATCTGCATAAAGTCTGTAGGTTATTTCGTAGGATTGTACCAGTGTTAATTTCTTAGCTTTGAAAATCGTTATGTAAAATGCTAACGTTAAAAGAAGCTAGATAAGGGCACTTGGGAATTCTCTGTACTATGTTTGAAACTCCTATGTGAAACTAAAATTATTTTGAAATAAAACTAGTGGGGGGAAGAACTGGCTGCTATGAAAATGAATAGACAAGTCACAGACTATATACATTCACACACACACACACACACACATACATATATATATATATATATCCACGCATACAAATATTGAAAGAGACTGTAAGTAGAATGTGTGCATAACTGCTACAACTCAGTTATAAAATGACAAACCAATTAAAAATGAACAAAAGACTAAAACAGACACATCGCAAAAGAAGAGACGCAAACTGGTCAATAAGCATATGAAAAATTGCTTCATAGCATTAGTCATCAGAGAAAATGCAAATTAAAATCACAGTGAGATACCACTACACCCCCACTAGAATGGCTAAATTTATAAAGAACACCACCAACGGTTGGCAAGGATGTAGAACAAACCAAATTTTCCTAACTGCTGGTGGGAGGGCAAAGTGAAACGACCGCTTTGGAGAATAGGCTGGCAGCTCCTTACGAAGTTAATCGTGTATCTACACAAAACCTTCTAATTCCACTTAGTGCTGTATATTTACCCAAGATAAATGGAAATATATCTACACAAAAAGATTGGAACAAAAATGTTCAAAGACTGTTTTAAAAGGAAAATTGTTTTAATATTAGCTGGTGGCTCATGGTAAAGAATCCGCCTATCAATGCAGGAAACACAGGTTCAAAGTGAAGATTCCCTGGAGAAGGAAATGGCTACCCACTCCAGTATTCTTGCCTGGGAAATTCCATGGACAGAGGAGCCTGGTGGGCTATAGTCCATGGGGTCACAAAGAGTCAGATGCAACTTAGCAACTACAATTGAAGTAGAAAGATTCTTTTTCAATCAGGAAATGCCTGTTCTCTCATAGGCACTGTGTTAATAAGAGCTTTAGAAATATAAACTTACTTAACCCTCACAAAAACACTACGTAGATATGTAAGTTGCCTATTCATTTATTCCACAAAGATTTAAGAAGCTATGTGTGTCAAGCAACACTCTTGCATATAACAAACTGCATGTCAATTTCCCTGTCCTCATAAAGCTTGCACTCTGGATAGAGAGAAAGCTGACAGATAAAGACAACATGGATAAATTACCAACATGTTACATGGGTAACAACGTTGTCCACATTTTAGAGATGAGGCTTGAGAGATGGAGGCTGGGATTTGGATCCAGTTTCTCTGGCTCAAAATGTAGAACCCTGACCATGACACTATCCTGCCAAAAAGAACACCACACTCCTTGTCTCTCAAGATGACATCACTCTTTTCAGGTTGCCACTTCAGCAAACAGATGTTAAACTCAAATAAGTAACTTTCAACTAAATTTACTAAAAGGAAGGTAAACTGTCCAGGTTTCTGAACAGAAAATAGGATGAAGCTCGTGATTTCCATGAAGAAGAGAGGCAATTACAAAGAGACCTGAAGGATGCAGTTAGTAGACAAAGAGGTAGGTCACAGCATCTGGCCTTGGCACCAATTCAGAAAAGCATAAGCCAAATTATTCTTCCTTGCTATTCTTTTACCTTTGCACAAGGCCCTAGAATTCTAAAGTTTTTTCTCACATAATAAAAATAAGGCATGTAAATCTGTAAACCACCATTGTATAAGTAAAGTAGAGTTAATCTGCCAGAGTAACCCAATTTTCTCTAAGCTATTCTCTCTCTGGAGAGGCTTTGTGGCTCCTTTTTAAACCAGCCATACTTAACTCCATTATAGAAAGCTATATAAAGAAATGAGGCAACACTACATAAATGGAGTGCTAGATCACTCTTATTTCATTTACTCTGCATTTAGTCTCAAAATATTAATAACAGACGTAAAACATGCCATGGATAATTCACTCTTTGATTAAAGTACCTCAACAACTAATAAATATCAAATACAAAATACATGCCTTCAATATGATTAGCTGAGGGAACTGCAATGATTTTCACCAAAATCACATGAAAACACCCCAGTGTTTTGCAAGAGAAAATTGCTTCACAGTAATATGCCTAACATGCCTTCTTGTTTTGTACAATATATGTTAGCAATGCCAGTCCATGTGTACATCTCTGAATACCATGCTCAGTTTTATTACTTTGAAAACTGGGCACATGCTGTCTCTCTTTCCTCAAAAGTTTTTATTTCAAATTTTTTATAGGAGTAAAATCAGCTCAGGCATCACATTCCCATGAAAGTCTTTGGCATCTTCAGAAAGAGCTAATCACTGTTACCCTAGGATCAGTTATATCTTACACTCACCCATGTTGATTACTGCCCTCATAGCGCTGTGTTGCATCATTATTCACGTCTACCCTTTCAACTCTCCATCCTAAATGTTTCTCAACCCTCTCTTCACATCACTTCTTCCCATGAATCACACATAAGATACTGTGTGTGTGTGTGTGTGTGTGTGTGTGTGTGTGTGTGTGTGTGTGTGTGTGTGTGTGTGAGTCGCTCAGTTGTATCTGAGTCTTTGCGACTCCATGGACTGTAGCCCACCGGGCTCCTCTGTCCATGGGATTCTCCAGGCAAGAATACTGGAGTGGGTTGCCATGCCCTTCTCCAGGTGTTCTTCCTGACCCAGGGATTGAACCTGGGTCTCCTGCATTGCAGGCAGATTCTTTCCCATCTGAGTCACCAGGGAAGACCAAAGATACTATACTCAGTGTGATATACAAACTCACCAATGAGAAAAAACACTTGCCTTCTACAACCAGTACAGAGTGGAAAGATAAATATGAACCTTTCCACCCTACCCCATTGCCAATGTCCTGGGGAAGGCCACTGTCACCTCTGCTTAGCCACTCACGTTACTTCCTAAAGGCGCCCTTGCCTTTAAAATCACCCCTCTAGCTCCCTCTTCACACTTGGACTGACATGCTTTTTCTACACAACTCATTCATGATTAGTCTTCTAAGATGAGGCTTGGCTTTTACCTTCCCAGAAAATTCTTTTTCTACATAATCCAAAAAATAAGGTTCTCCCACGAAACTCTTTAAACCTTTTACTATATAGTATTCATCAATTTTATTTAAGCCTGGATTTCAACTACAGCCATCAAGAAAATAGCCCATTTTTCTTTTTCAATAGTTTTTTTTTTTAGTTTAAGTACCTATCAAGGTATCCAGACCAATTCATATTATATCTTATATTCATACTTCACTAAAAAAAATAAAATAAAAAATAAACACTATGGAAAGAAGGCAAAAAGGAAGAAAAAAATCATGTTTTCTGATGATTTGCATTTCCCTAAGTTTTGCATCTTCCAACATACTTCTTTGGTCCTTTAAGGATATATTCATTATTGTTAGAGGTTCAGAACCATATGCCTTCTACACCAAAATAATCAAGTTACTGATTGTCAGGTTATGGTAACAATTCTGATGCTAGGAGGATTTTGACCATGTGTAATTCCATAGTTTCATAGTAAAATAAAAGAGCTTATCTATAATGACTGCAAAAGTAGCAACCTCTTTGCTACTATATAGGTACTTACAGGTATCTCTTACTCTCTATATAGGTACTAAACACATCATCATTGGGGTATTTCTCATAAATAGACTTAGTCTGATGGCAGAGGTTATTATACTATTCTATATCAAAACTGAAGAGATAGGAAGGTTAAAAAGACAGATCAACACACCTAGAAAATCTTGCTCTTATATAAACTGTATGACTGTTTTATTTTGCATTCAGGAAAATCTTTTGCAGACTATAAAATACAGTTTGAAAAAAGACTTTAAAAATAGAGAAATGTACAAAGTTTAACCATTTATAATTCCCACAATCCAATTATATAATATATAAGCTATTCTTACTTAGTCACAGATTGAAACAAAACTTTCTCATCCCTTAAATTGAAAAGCAAAGCAACAGACTCAAACAGAGTCAACAAATGCAAAATAATAATATCCTAGAATCGGAAATACACTGAAGTAGCATTTTTAGCATACGTTCAATACATATTTCTTATTTTGAAAAATTAAATGATTAAAATCATCAAACCAACCAAAATACTGGAGTTTCAATAAATCTCTACTACTCTTATCTATAAGAGGTAGCCATAGAGCTCAACTAAAACCAATAAAAAAAAATTCCAACAAAAAAATTACACACACTGGAAATGTCAAATAATTGAGGCTCAAGATGACCTATAACAAGTGCTAAAATTTGGATTCCTCATCATTTGCTTTTTTCAAAGACAAATTCATTTCAAAGTCAGGAATTTGGGACTATGCTTCATTCGAAGTAAAAAAGGAAATGTTTCTCATATAGTTATACTCTTTTCCATGCCAAACATGTTAGCCAAGTATGACTTCATTCCAGAACTTCATAATGGCAGCTCCAGAGAACATAATGATGTGCTTGTCACCTGACACTTTTGCTTAAACAGTCACAAATGTGTTCACTAATTATCTGACAAGAGTTTTAGACACTTTTCCCTCAACTCTTCCCAAGAATGGCATACTCTCATCCTCCACCACAGGCTTAAATGCAACCTCTGCATTTAGAACCCCTTGTTTTAAAACAGCCCCTCCAGCCTAAATTACTCTCTCATCATCTACCAGTGTATTCCCTGCACTTAAATCTCTGTATAGAGGATCCACAGTCACAGTAGAATTTTGACCTTTTATAGAACTCTATAGTGCTCTGAGGTCTCCCAGATTCCTCAGTCAAAATTAATGTCCACACACTATTCCATACTGCAGTCATCTCAAACCTTAGCTTCGATTTTGAGCCAAACTGGTCCCCTTCATTTATGAGATATTGTGAGTTTAGGAAATTGCTTAGTATTTCTAATCTCTAGTTTCTGCACATTAAATACACCTTACTCTTAGAATTGTTAATGACTTTTAAATAAGAAAATGTATGTATGTATGTTAATCTAAGACTTTATCAGAGCAAATACTCATTAAGGAGTAGCTATAATACCTGTATTAGTTAGGATCAAGATGACACATAAAACTAGCCATCATTATATCATTAGTCCATATTCAGTGATGCTGCCATTTGCAATAATACTCTATCCATTTAGACCAGTTAATTTCGGCTCCTGCTGAGTTCACTTGAAATATAGCTTAGAGAGATAAGAAAAAGGACCATTTTAGGAAAAATAAACTCAGCTTTTAAATCAAACTCTTCTTTAGGTGACATCATTTTTTTAAATTAGAAATATCCCCCCTAGTCTCCCTAAGATTGTACACATTAAAATCTTCAAGATTTCTCTAAGATCACATTTAACATTCTACTAAATATGAGTTTAAAAAAAAGACTAAACTGCAAAAAAAATATCAAAAGTAAAATAAAACTTTTATTTACAGGACTAAGTGCTTATTATTAGAAACTATGTTCCATTCTACCCTGGAGACAATTCGCAAAACAGAACTTTTTAGTTTGGGAAACGAATAAGTATATTATTACATACAAGTGTAGCTATGAGGAACTCAGTTTTACTTGAGATTTTTCTGTTCTTATTTTACCTAAGCACTGTAATTAGCTAAACAAAATATTTAAGTTCTGGTGTGCTTCACATATCCCATTAATTCCACACTAGATTTAAGTTCCTTTAAACGTCACTGATTTTTAATTACCATGCAAATGTATTAACTAAGCTTCTTAGAACTAAAGGTTAGAAGCACATGGAGAAGAGCTGATAAAGGAATTTGCCTTTTTCCTGTTAATAGCTAATATGATTTATGATTCCTATTCTGTGGCTGGAACTCTAAGATTATTTTCAATATACTAAAAATGTAATTATCAAATAGATTCAAGAGAAACCTTTAACATACCTGTTGTGTGGGAAAGAAAACATCTTTATGAAATAATCAACAGGTATTGCTCGTAATTTTGCTAGAACAAGACAAGTGCCACGCAGCACTAGGAAGGCATGAGAGGAGTCAGTGGCGTGACTAACCAGGCGTGCACAGGTTGGTCCGGTTCCTTGCTAGCTTGTCTGCCTGCTATATCATGGAGGATCGGCAGCAGTTTTAGCAAATGAGCACAGAGTTGCTTGCAAGACTCTGAGGCTTGAACCCAGCATTTACTAGTGGGGTGGTCACGTGCATTGCATTTTATCTCTTTCACTTTCCTTGTCTGCACAGTTACACCAATTAGCATCACCTGTATTTAATGGTACTTAAATAAGTAAGATCTTTTATTGTTGTTGACTAATCTTAACCGCTTTACCACATATATTTCTCAACACTTTAGCCAATATTTACTGAATGTTTAATAGCTATTAAATGTAGAGTACTAAGGGCTTTATATAGATATTTTTCATCTCATCATCACAACAACATCGTGAGGCTGATATTATCCCTGCTTTACCAAAGAGGAAACTGTGTGAATCAGCTGTGGTTTCACAGTTCATAAGTGACTGCATGACTTCCAAACTCCTCTTCTTAACCCCTGTGGATACCGTGGTTTCGGCAGAAGACACATGATTTCATCACTGTAAACAAAGGTAATTTCTGTGCCCAAATTATGGAAGAGAAAAGTAGAGACAAAAAAGACAACAAAACCCTCTCGAAACATACATAGTTAATAAGAGATCGAACTTGAACTTAGCTATCTCCCGATTTTAAGAGTAAGGGCGTTTTTGACACGGCACACGCTTCTGATAAATGTACTGTAGGATTTGTAAAAGAGAAGACCTAATTCTCGTCTGTGAGGAAGATTTCAACACAATGGATTTTATTCTTGTAATACCACTGCCCAGCACATTTTATCAAACACTATGACTGGAAAACTGTAAATTTACCTTTGCTAAAATTGTTTTGCTCAATCTATATTCAAATTTTCAAAAATAAAAAGGTACAATGGATGGCTATCAATAGACCAAGTGACAGACAGAAAGAAATGAAGCTCTGACTCAAGAACTGAAAAACACTGTCATTCACATCTATTAGCTCCTAGTCCTCAAGATGTCTATACTTTTGTTCCTAGCAACAATCTCTAACTTATGAGAACAGCTCACCTCATCTCACTTAGTAAAAATCTCACCTTTTTCATGTCTATATAGCAGCATCAATTTTCCAGATATTTTACTAGGCCTTATTCTGTTCAGTAACTAAATATTGATGGGTCAGACAGTTACTATGGTAGGATACATGAATTAACAGGACAGACGCTGGTAAGATGAGGGATATTATATGAAACATTTATTATATGTTTGTGCTTAAACTTTTTACAAAGACAGATGTGATGGAGGCAGAATTGGGACAAGATGAGTATTATCAGGTATATATGGCTATTATTATGGTGTCCTTGAGAGGCATAACAGCTTTCCACTTACATCCCTCATGGAGTTAGATTAGTGACCCTGAGAGAAAATCTCACATCATTCTGCAAGAATAAGGTCACACTTGCCAAAAGCAACATAAAAGACTATAGTACTCATAAGATATATAAGACTGGATCATTAGGGCTGGGAGTAACTCAAATTTGAGTTTCTCTCTGACAATAAATTTGTACAGCAAAGGGTGAGGTCACTACAAGAAATGTGTTAGATTTAAAAGGGTTAATTAACCTCGATCTTGACTTTTAAGTACAGTGGATAACTACTGTTTTTTTTTCCCAGTGACTTTGGCTGAAGCAATCTGGGGTAACATAAAGTTGCACGTATACATTTTTTTTTTGTCTGTGCCACTCATCATCATTGCGGCCTAGAAGAAAACCTGGAAGGAAAATCAATGTAAAATTTGGCTGGGCATTGCTGCAATTACAGTGACCCACTGACAAGTCACTCTCCGTACTGAGGCTGTCAAGTGGGTCATATTAAGTCACAGAATAATGCCTTACTGCCATAGCGGTCTGTTTAAAGGACAGAGTCTAATGAACACATGCTACCTAAATTTTAGTAAGAAGCAAGTGCTACTGAAATAACTCACAAATGATGAAATAAAACTGGAAATTTCTGACTTGTTCATGAGAGAACACAGAAGTAAATGTGAAGAAAAGAACTTTCTGAAACACATGGGGGAAGCTTGCTACTTTTTCAATACTTTATACAAAATAAAAAGTATGAACAAAAAGAATCCCCTGAAAATAGGTGTTTCTGATTTGAAAAATTCCAGTAATCTAAGCAATAACTTATAAAAAAAATAAAGAGCAAGTTTTTATCTGTGTCTAAAAAGGAGGTCTCACACAGACATCTGCAGTTGGGGACACTACCATCCTCTGTTGCTGTAACTTAACTGAAAAACAGGTCACCAGGATTGATGTTTTTAATGGTCAATTAAAATCCTCTGACACAGACATAGAGAATGGACCTGCGGACACAAAAGGGGAAGGAGAGGGTGGGACAGAGTAAGAGAGTAGCACTGACGTATACACACTTCCATGTGTAAAACAGATAGTGAGTGGGAAGCTGCTGCATAGCACAGGGAGCTCAGCTCAGTTTGGGGCTCTGCGATGAACTGGAGGAGTGGGGTGGGGCTGGGGGAGGGGGTGGGTGGGAGGCTCAAGAGGGAGGGGATATAGGTATACTTAATGGCTGATCCACATTGCTCTACAGCAGAAATTAGCAACACTGTAAAGCAGGCATAATTGTAAAGCAAGCATACTCCAATTTAAAAATAAAAATAAATAAATAAATCCTCTGGGATTCCCTGACTTTTGTAATAGTTTATAGTAAAAAGTATCTTTGATTGTGAAAGTTGGAAACAGATTTATTATATTTATGATCCCACCATAAAGCAGTCTTTTATAGGTGATGCTCCTTGACCATAGAATTATTCTTGATTATTGAGAGCACACCATTCATAAACACTGAATCTTGCAGAAGCCAAAGATTTCTGAGAGTTGCTATAAATAAGCCCAGGTAACAGAAAGGTGTTCTGATTCATTACGGGTAATAAAGAGATACCAATAAAGTTACTGCATATTTTGAGAAGATATCTTCAAGCATGCACATTATTTTCAAAGGCAATAAAAGACCTATTATAAATTACAATTTATAAACTAAGTCAGAATTCTTTGTGTCATACCTATACCATGAGGTAATGAAATAAGCTCCAACACCAAATTCTAGCTCAAAGTAGAATTTATTAACTCAAATCATTGTGGAACGCTGTAGTGGCCATTTCTCAGGCACTAACCTAATGACAACTACCTTTGAGTTTTATAAGGTTAACAAAGAACAGAATGTAGCTTCAGGGTGGAATTTATGAAGTAATGAACATGTTCAGATGGCCATTTCAGAGTCTGTAAAGAAAGGTTAAGTTTAGATGTCACTGTTTTGAAAGCTGCGATGCCCCTTAGCACATACTAGAAGAGAGATTAATAGGCAGGTCAGAGGTTTCCTTCTAGAGACTTTGAGACAGCTGAACTGATAACACTTTAAAAAGAGACTAGGAATCTATCCATACACACATATAGACTCACAGAGTACACTCACCATATGTTCATTTCAATTATCTTACAATTCCAAACAGCTTTCCCTGAAGTACAGAGATTATATTTGGCCTACACTAAGATATCATCCTTTTTTGAAGAGGAATGCTTTTTTAAGAAACATACCCATGAATGTATGCAGGAGGCTTTATGATCTCCCCTCTAGGCATGTACCCTTTTGAGAACCATTCTACCACAAAAAGTGGCCACCCAACATCTACTGATGAAGGGAAAATCAATGAAGCCTCATGCTGAAACTTTTGAGATTCAATAAAAGTAGTTATCATAATTTTGCTAGTTAGGCTCATCAAAGATTGAGGCACCAACTAAATAAAGAATAAAGGCAATCAATAAATTGTTCATAATAAGTAGAGCAAATGCAAATTACAATAAAAGGAATAAATTCAGAAAAATCCCAGGGACACTTTTAAGGGAAGCTAAGATTTAAAAATAATATCCCAGTTTAAGAAGACAAAAAATGATCTGAAAGTGAACAAAGGTAAAGAAAGATGAAATTCTGAAAGTCATTCTGCAGTTTGTTTGTTCTTTAAATCTGCTAACCATGTGACAGAAAACTTAAGTCAAGGAAATCTTCCCAACAAGCCACGCAAGGTCAAAGTGGAATAAAAAATACATTTGATTTTTTAAATGGCATCTAATACCATGATCATATTTTCTTTTTACAGGTCTCTTTTCTAACGCTGTTTTTCCCTCTTTAGCCAGTGTAAATGTTAGATTTTGCATGAAAATGGAGCAGAAAATGGGCCTTAGCGACCTGCTTAAAAGGTAATTTACCACCCAGTGCAATATAAGGACATTAAAGGAAAGAGGAAAAGTTGCTAGCAATTTTTAAAAAAAAAAAATCAAGCCTCCCACCAGGCCATGAGATTTTGTGAGTTGTATAATTAGGAAGTATTTCTATAGCTGCCTCTAAAAGTATGTAAGGAGGCCAGGATTATAAAAGCTGGGTGTCAAAGTACTTGTCCTGTGTCATTTGTAACCTTGAACCTAACTGACACTCAGCTCTTCATAAAATTAGGAGACTGGGATGCGGTGACCTGTAAGATGCTCTTTTGATTTGCTAATTTTTATTTGCATGCTTTAATTTAACAAAGGACAAATCCTTATTTAACTGTATACTTACAAAATGAAAAGATTATTCTACTTTTTTAGTCTGTTCAAATTCTTAATATTCAGTTTCCAGCTATGTATTATTTCATCTTTTCCCCATAGCTTCTTTAGGAAGACTGTCCCCCCGCTTCTTGACATACTGTGATAGCCAAGATTCATATGTATTAAAGTTGATTTTTAATAAATGCTGAATGCTTTCTTCTCCCAGGAAGTATCCTAAAAAAATTAACCTATCATATTTAATTGGTAATAACTTCAGGAAGAGATTTAGCTCATTGTACAGATGAGGAAGTTGAGGCTCAGGAATTAGTAACTTGCTTAAGTTCACATGTGCTTGGGATGTTAGTGGAGTCCATCCATGTCCAGACCACATACTGTGAAGATGGTTCACAAGAATGCATATATCTTGTGACAACTGGTACCCTGGCTAATCCCATGGGAGAAACTCTGTTGCTTTTGTTATGGGCTCTAGGATCATGGATAAAGCATATTTGCCCTTGTGGGATAAACACAAAAGTAACACGGCTAACCTCGTCATTACAGCTTGCCACATTAGACTTCAATGATCAATAAAGCTTGCCAAACAATAGCTGATGCAATACATTGCCTCAGAAAACAGGTAAAACAAATCATGTTTACTGATTTTGAGGGGTTGTCTACAAGAGATCTACTTTGTTGGCTGTAACTAAGAATATACATGATTTACAACACGATGCTTCATTCAGTGTGCCAATTCTTCAATACTAGACAAATCTCACAGGGAAAGAAAAGCTGGAGGACCACTGGTTTTAGTGTTTTCCTGAGATTACCCAGGTGGTGCTAGTGGTAAATAATCCACCTGCCAATGCAGGAGACCCAAGATATGCAGGTTCAGTCCCTGGGTCAGGAAGATCACCTGGCGGAGGAAATGGAAACCAGCTCCAGTATTCTTGCCTGGAGAATCCCATGGACACAGGAGTGTGGTAGGCTACAATTCATGGGGTCGCAAAGAGTCAGATGCGACTGAGTACACACCACTGTATTGTATACTATTGAAATTACACAAGGCATTAAAAAAATATTTAGCAAATCTGAGCTGCTCCTTTTGGATTAACTATTAGGTTTATAGTCTCTTTAAAGGAATGCATTTGGTGCTTATTCCAAGTACCTTAACTCTGGTCACTGAAACCTCCATTACTCTTTTTTAATACTTTAAAAAACCTTTTCCTTGATTATACTTTCACTAACTTGCTTCCTAAATTAGTAAAGAGAACACTGGATTTAATTCTGTAAAGGATTCTAGTTCAAATTCTGCTATTTAGTTAACCATATAAGTATTAATAAGTTACTTAACAATCAGATTTTTTTGAAAAAGAGAAAGAGAGAGAGTGAGGGAAGGAAAAATATACAAACACTTATTATGTTCACCTCTCAGAAATGACGAGAAGATCAAATGAGGTAGGCTATATTAAAAGTGCTTTTAAAATCTTCAAAGGTGGTAAACATGTTAGTATCAGCATTTTCATTGTTCAAAGTATTTATACCGAACCAGGAAATAGCCTTGGTAGCACATATTAAATTTCAAAAAATAATGTTGAAAGATGCTATCTAAACCAAACTATGCAGGGTGAGATCTGAGCAACTCCGTGACGTCAGAATCATAGATTTCTGTCTTAGCAAAGCAAGTACATCAAACTTTGAAGGTAGGAAGGGCATGTACTCAACATTTGTATTTCATTTACTATTTTTCTCACTCTGAGAATGACCTTGGTGACTACTTTCAAATGAACCAGAGAAGTCTGAGTTGTCTTTCTAGCATTACTAAGTTGTACAATCAGTTCTTTTACTTTCCTCTATCACAGCAGGCAAAGGGGAGTTATAAAGCCATGTTGAAGAGCATCTGCATTTCCCAAGGTGAAATTTCATGCTGTTTCCAAAAAGAAGGGTATCGTTTTCTGTATATGAACTTTTGATCTTTGTCTTTTGAAATAATGTTCTTGTTAAATTCAAGCACATTTAATAGCCCCCTACATTATCACACTTTTAAAATTAGACATATTTGATCCAGAAAGAAAACTACTTCTATAAGGAGCTGAGAGTAGAATTTGTATGTTGTTTTATATTTTAGTTTCTCGATAAAATTCTTCGCAGAAATGTGAACTAATGATATTAGCATAAAGAAATATTAGCTTCTAACCACTTCATAGTCTACTCCTACAGCCAGAACTCTCTGGGAGGATTATACCCCTAAAGCTCTACAGAATTAGCAAAGTGCTTATTCTACAAAACAATTGCAAAATATTCAGTTGGAAAGAAGCACATTTTCTGATAAACAACACAACTACTATCTGTCAGCTTTTTTTTCTGGCCTAATAAGCAATTCTGTCTTTTTTCCCCCTAGCTCCTTCCAACTTTGGTTGCAAATTTAACACTTTAGAATTAAAAATATGTTGTTGTTGTTGTTTTTAATTTAGACTCGGTTTTCAGGATTTCAGAACTGGAAGGATACATTAACCCAATCTTCCCCCCACTTTCCCAACAGAAATGTAACTCTGGTCCAGAGAAGAGGAAAAAATTACTTAGTTGAGATTACATACTAGTGGGCAGGTGACACAGATTTAGAATACAGGTCTCAAGAATCCTAGCCTAGTGACCATCGACACATCACAATTAAAGAACTATCTTCAGGATAATATTACCCTTGATCGGGTATCCATTCTGTATAAACTGAATTCATAAATGTGTCAGAGGTCTTGTGGATCATAGAAAATTTATGTGTAAAATATTATTATTATATACTATTTATTGAGATTTATTATATGCAAAGACCTTTACTAAGTCTTCTATGTATATTAAATGATTTAACTTTTAGAATAATGCTTTAAGGCTAAGACTACTATTAATCCTACTCTATTGGTGAGAAAATGGATAGTTTAATGAATTAAGTAATCTGGGCCAGCTTATAAGTGGAAGAGCCAAGATTTTCACATTCTGTGAAATGCTACCAGTGCTTATAAAAACATCCAAGAGAAAACATACACCCCATAAATTTTCACAAGTAAACCTGCTTTTGTCAGTTTTAGGAAAGAAAACTACATTTCTGCCAGTTGGAGAGGTAACAACCAAATGCATTTAGTTCTCATCAAGTAATAAAAAAACAGATTGTCTTTCACTCTGTTCTTTAAATACATTTCAACCAACTTCAAAGAGAATATTAACAAAGACATTTACAGATTGAGGTTACAATTTGGCTTTATTTATCTTATAGGCTAGATTAATTCATTATTAATTTTCCTGCTCTCCTTACATATGAAATATTATGGCATTAATTTACAACAATTATACCTCATTTTATGCACAATCTGGCACTCCTGTTTAGTTCTGCTCTTTGGTTCAGTTTTTAATCCTGGCCGTGATTCCAGTATACAAACTTCAGGAGTAAATGCTATCTCCTTTAAATATGTCACGTTGGGAAGCATTTTTGAAGAGATCTGTGTATTCTACAGTCATCTATTACCGATATGAAGATCCTTACATAACTGCAGGACTACTGTGATAATGTTGTACAATGACTTCCAAGAGTAAATTCTGAAAAATCAATGAAAACACCCTTGAATAACAACTGCAAGCTGAATGTAAGCAAAGATCAAAACTATAATTTTGTTGCACTGCAACTTCTTAAGAGCAAAAATAACTAATAAAAGGAATAATACGTTATTCTAATGTATTATTAATTTATTTATTATGTAACTCCATGAGTTAGAACCTTTTGAACTAGAACTGGCTGTGGTTGGAATAGTTAAGAAAACAGACAGGGTTCTGACCTTAGGACAGAAAGCAATGGTATCTAATACAGCAAAACTTTTAAAACACCAAGAGTAGAAGAGATTTTCTTGATTCTAATTGTTATACCAACAATGTATCAATCTTCTCAAAGCATCTCTGTTATTAGTTCATAAAATTTCACAATCTGTTATAAAACAAACCTGAACTTAAGTTGCTACAACTTTTTTAAAAAACTATCTGTGACAGCTGAAGAGCCCATCTAAGATAATTAATGAGACAGAACTTCACATTATTTTTGTTTTCCTTTTTATGCTTTAATAACCTGAATAAAAATGTATTTCTCCACGAAATTACACCTTTAACATATTCTTATTTAATCTGAATCATTTCTCTTTCAAGTAAAGTCCTAACAAACATACAAGCATGAAAACCAAGTAACGATATGCAATTCCATATGATATACCTTCCACTGAATTATTCCCAGAGAATTTTATATTTCATGTCATACTTATTATATTTTATTGTATAAATAAGAACATATACCCAGTCATATTTGGTTTACTTCTGCTTTAAAATATCAACAATCTTTTGGCCAATACTAGCTTAAAAAAGATGAGTACCAATGTCAAAAGCATGCCTCCTCATTAATATCCAGCTTAAAACATATTCTAAAATATATCTTTGAAGAAATTTTGTAAATATCTTTTAAAAAGAGAAATAAATCTGTATTCCCTTCAATTGTGCTGTAGTAAGCCTTCTATTTATGATAGTACCATATTTGTATTTTTTTTATGAAAATACAAAACCAAGACACAGTTGTCCAAAGACTAAGCCTCTCTTGATACATCAAGTCTGAATTTATTGAAATGTAGCCTGTCAATGCATGCTAAGTCACTTCAGTCATGTTCAACTCTTTGAGACCCTATGGACAATAGCCCACGAGGCTTCTATGTCCATGGGATTCTCCAGGCAAGAATACTGGAATATTCGCCAGTGCCCTCCTTTGGAGGATCTTCCCCACCCAGGGATCAAACCCTTGTCTCCAGCATCTCCTGCATTGGCAGGCAAGTTCTTTGCCACTAGCATTACCCTGGAAGCCCCAGCATGTCAATACTTTAATACAAAAAGATTAATCTAGTACAAACGTTTCATTTTGCATATAAAAAGGTGTATTTGGTAAGCTCATGAAAAATAGCATGAAAATTCCAGCTCTGTTTCAGTTTGCCACTATTGAGTCACAGGAAGCACACCTTCCTGCCCAGAGATGCCAAAGGTCTTTTCAAGCTGACAAATGTGGCATTATTATTTCACAATATATTTCAATCTACTCATGCATCTAGCTTAAGCTCATCGATCTTAAATAATTCAACCTGGTAAGCTGACTACTTAGTGATAAGTAATTACTTTAGAAAAATAGAACCATTTCATATTTGGTTTTGTATTTATATGCATGCGTATGCATATATGTGTCTACGTGCATGACAGTAAAATACTATTCACTATTAGCAATATATAGTATATAAATAGGGCTTCCCTGGTGGTTCAGTGGTAAAGAATCTGCCTGGCGATGCAGGAGACCTGGGTTCAATACCTGGATCAGGAAAATTTCCTGGAGAAGGAAATGGCAACCCACTCCAGTATTTTGCCTGGGAAATCTCACAGATAGAGGAGCCTGGCAGGCTATAGTTCTTGAGATTGCAAGAGAGTCAGACACGACTTAGTAACTAAACAATTTGCAATATGGGACTAGCTTACAGAATTATTTTCTCCTACAACTTCTGAGCTCTTGCTCACAAGGCATATCTGATTTAACGAACACAAAAGTTACAAGTCAATGAAGAAAGTGAAAGTCGCTCAGTTGTGTCCGACTCTTTGTGACCCCATGAACTAAACAGTCCATGGAATTCTCCAAGTGCGAATAATGGAGTGGGTAGCCTTTCCCTTCTTCAGGGGATCTTCCCAACCCAGGGATCAAAACCAGGTCTGTTGCACTGCAGGCAGATTCTTTACCAGCTGAGCCACAAGGGTGTCTCTGATAGTTCAGTTGATAAAGAATCCACCTGCAATGCAGGAGATCTCAGTTCAATTCCTGGGTCCAGAAGATCCGCTGGAGAAGGGATAGGCTACCCACTCCAGTATTCATGGGCTTCCCTTGTGGCTTGTGGACACGACTGAGTGACTTCCACTTCACAAGTCAACAAAGGAGTCACTAAATCCAGTAAAATGTATATGGTAAAGTTTCTTCAAATTTTTGTAACACACATTGAGATATTTTCTAAAAATCTCAAACCTCATGTATAATTAAACTATTCTAGTGGATGGACTCAGAATGATAATTACAATTGTTCAGATTGACAAGCCAATGTATTTAAAACCATCAAACTAACTATGATTTATAATTTATCTAATGAAAGAGCTTTTATAGTTCTCAATATTGGTGATCAAGTCTACAGATAAAATTCAAGGTCAGATTTAGTCATAAATCTAGCCAAGTCTTCACTCTGAAACAGGTGTTTGTGGCAATATTCACACACAGAGTGTCAGTTACACTAGTTTATTTCCTGGTTGTAACAGTTCTACAAACAAAGCTAGTAAAGGTGATGGAATTTCAGCTGAGCTATTTGAAATCCCCAAAGATGATGCTGTTAAAGTGCTGCACTCAATATGCCAGCAAATTTGGAAAACTCGGCAGTGGCCACAGAACTTGAAAGGTCAATTTTCATTCCAATCCCAAAGAAAGGCAATGCCAAAGAATGTTCATACTACCACACAATTGCACTCATCTCACACACTAGTAAAGTAATGCTCAAAATTCTCCAAGCTAAGCTTCAACAGTATGTGAATGGTGAACTTCCAGATGTTCAACCTGGATTTAGAAAAGGCAGAGGAACCAGAAATCAAATTGCAAACATCCGTTGGATCATCAAAAAAGCAAGAAACTTTCAGAAAAACATCTACTTCTGTTTTATTGACTACGCCAAAGCCTTTGACTGTGTGGATCACAACAAACTGTGGAAAATTCTTCAAGAGATGGGGAGTACCAGACCATCTTACCTGTCTCCTAAGAAACCTGTATGCAGGTCAGGAAGCAACAGTTAGAACTGGACATGGAGCAACAGACTGGTTCCAAATAGGGAAAGGAGTATATCAAGGTGGTATATTGTCACCCTGATTATTTAACTTATATGCAGAGTATTTCATGTGAAATGCCAGGCTAGATGAAGCACAAGTTTGAATCAAGACTGCCGGGAGAAATATCAATAATCTCAGATATGCAGATGACACAATCTTTATGGCAGAAAGCAAAGAGGAACTAAATAGCCTCCTGATGAAAGTCAAAGAGGAGAGTGGAAAAGCTGGCTTAAAACTCAACGTTGAAAAAACTAAGATCATAGCATCTGGTCCCATCACTTCATGGTAAATAGATAGGAACACAATGGAAACAATGACAGACTTTATTTTGGGGGGCTCAAAAATCACTGCAGATGGTGACTGCCACCATGAAATTAAAAGACGCTTGCTCCTTGGAAAAAAAGCTATGGCCAACCTAGACAGCATATAAAAAAGCAGAGACATTACTTTGCCAACAAAGATCCATCAAAGCTGTGGTTTTTCCAGTAGTAATGTATGGATGTGAGAGCTGGACTATACAGAAGGCTGAGTGCCGAAGAATCGATGCTTTAGAACTGTAGCATTGGAGAAAACTCTTGAGAGTTCCTTGGACTGCAAGGAGATCAAAGCAATCCATCCTAAAGGAAATCAGTCCTGAATATTCATTGGAAGGACTGATGCTGAAGCTGAAACTCCAGTACTTTGGCCACCTGATGTGAAGAACTGACTCATTGGAAAAGACCCTGATGCTGCGAAAGACTGAGGGCAGGAGGAGAAGGGGGCGACAGAAGATGAGATGGTTGGATGGCATCACACCCTTGATGGACATGAGTTTGAGCAAGCTCTGGGAGTTGGTGATGGACAGAGAAGCCTGGTGTGCTGACTCCATGGGGTCACAAAGAGTTGAACACGACTGAGTGCCTGAACTCAACTAAAATGTTCTCAACATGAAATAGCTCCTCTTGAACTATTTGTAATTGAATCATCCATATTTCAAGGAACTGACGCCAGAGTTTAGATGCAGCACATGATGAAGGTGGCTCTAATGGTAAAGAACCCGCCCACCAATGCCGGAGACTTAAGAGAAGCAGGTCCAGTTCTTGGGTTGGGAAGATCCCCTGGAGGAGGGCATGACAACCACTCCAGTATTTTTGCCTGGAGAATCCCATGGAGAGAGGAACCAGGCAGGTCAAAGGGTTGGAAAGAGTCAGACATGACTGAAGCGACTTAGCACGCACTAGTACATGATGATAATTTGGCCTCCTATATCCAAATTTCTTATTTTCAAAAAGTTACTATGTGCAAAATAAAATGGCATATATTAGGCAGAGGCTACTGCTGTAAATCTAAAACTTCACTCTATAAGGTTAAAGGAAGAAATGAGCTCTTTGTAAGACTATACCCTCCTTTGTGTTGGTTCTAATGGGCCAAGTAAATGAATCCAAAGTAGAAGACTGAAGTTGAAATGAAACAATCATTTTTAAAATGTTTACACTGAGTAGAAATATAACAAACTGTGAAAAAAATGCACAATATTTCTACATACACATTTTAAATATGTTAGAGACACCCAAGGCACCTCATGAGTAAATTGAAATGGAAATGGTGCTCTGGGTTGAAAAATTAAAAGATACCCCTTGTAGGGTGGTTATATGGCATTTGTTCTTTTGGCCAGGAATCCAAAGTAGTCACTGGATACAAAATCTCATTCACAATAACCATAAAAACTGAAAAGCACTGAATTTAACAAGAATTATATAAGGCCTATAGGAATAAATTCAGCAAGAAGTTTGCAAGACTTACACAGAGAAAACTGTAAAATTTTACAGAAGGACATAAAAGACTATGTATAAATGATGAGACCTAGTATGTGCTTCCATATATTAAGAAGTAAATTTCCTTCCACATTCCTTCATAAATTGTAGTGCAATTGCAACTAAAATACAAGTAGCATTATTTTTAACTTGCCAAAGTTTAAAGATTGTAAGAAGGCATAATTGTTTCATAACAGTTAAGTATAATTAAGTAGAAACACTATGAAGGGAGATTTGTCTCCTTTTAAATTATAATTGACATAAAACATTGTATTAGTTTTATTGTAAAGACAGTGAAAGTGATAGTCACTCAGCTTGTGCCCAACTCTTTGTGACCCCATGGACTGTAGCCCGCCAGGCTCCTCTACCCATGGAATTCACCAGGCAAGAATACTGGAATGGGTTGCCATGCCCTTCTCCAGGGGATCTTCCCAACTCAGGGATCAAATCAGGTTTCCCACATTGCAGGAGGATTCTTCAACATCTGAGCCACTAGGGAAACCCAGGTAATAAGAGTATTTGTACATGTTGCAAAATGATCTCCATGATAAGTATACTTAACGTCTATTACGACACATAGCTACATTGTTTTTCTTGTGATGAGAACTTTTAAGATTTACTCTCTTGGCAACTTTCAATATGCAAAACAGTATTATCAACTACGCCATCATGTTATAAATTACACCCCCATGACATTTATTTTAAAATTTTAGACTGTATTTGTTTATATAAGAGTCTGTATTTTTGACCCCCTTCACTTACTTCACTCACCTCCCAGGCCCTGCCTCTGGCATCCATCAATCTCAATTTGTTTTGTTTTATCTATGAGTCTGTTTTTTATTTGATTTTAGATTCCACGTAAAAGTGAGATCAAACAATATTTGTCTTTCTCTGATTTATTTCTTTTTACATAAAACTCTCAAGGTCCACCCATATGGTCACAAATGGTTAAGACTTTATTATTGTTAGTTGGAATAATATTCCATTGTATATGCATCTTTTATATATTTATATGTCATGTTTTCTTTATCTATCCATTGATAGATTTTTTTCCCATATCTTGGCTATTGTAAATAATGCTTCCATGAATACGAGGACATATACACAGGTAGGTAGGTAGACAGATAAATAGATAAAGTACCTTCCTAAGTTGGTGGTTCGTTTCCTTTGGATTAATACTCTGCAGGGGAACTGCTGAATCATGATAGTTCTATTTTTAATTTTTTTTTGAGGAAACTCCACACTGTTTTCCACAGTGGCTGAATCAATTCACTTTACCACCCACACGGCAAAAAGTCCCCTTTTCTCCACACCCTCACCAGCACCTGTCATTTCTTGTGTTGATGACAGTCATTCTAACAGGTGTGAGATAATACTTCATTGTTGGAAATTTATCTTGATATTTAAAATCAGAAAAATTAAAACCATATAGTGTTGGCACAACCATACAGGAAAATACTAATGAGGTACATAACAGAAATAAAAGCAAAGACCTAAGGACATATGAGATTTCTTATATGACAAAGACAACATTTCAAATCATTAGGAAAATAGTAGATTGCATTAAATATTATTGTAACACCTATCTACGCTATCTATGTATATTCCTGCTTCAAAATTTACTCTAAACCACATTTCAAATGAGATTTGATATTTACATAAAAATATCTAAAATAATAAAACATGATTTGAACACTTTTTTAATCTTATGGCACACAAGACTTTTCAAAATCTAAAAACTAAGATCAAAATCCATAATACTCTTTTGTACATCAAAAGATAGTATTCACACAGTTATTACATAAGGAAGTATGTTTATAATATATGACAAAGGGTCATAACCTTAATATATAGGAGTTCCAACAAATCACTAACAAAAAAAATTCTTCTAAAGAGAAAAAAAAATCAATAAATGACATAAAAAGGCAGTTCAGAAGAGCACTGAAACATGTATATTGCCATATGTAAAACAGATGACCAGTGCAAGTTCGATGCATGAAGCAGGGCACTCAAAGTCGGTGCTCTGGGACAACCCAGAGGGATGGGGTGGGGAGGGAGGCAGGAGCGGGGTTCAGGATGATGGGACACATGTACACCTGTGGCAAAAACCACCACAATACTGTAAAGTAATTAGCCTCCAATTAAAATAAATAAATAAATATTTTTAAAAAGGCAGTTTAGAGAGAAGCATGCAAATGGCCCATACACACAAAAAGGTATTTGAGGTGGCTGCTGCTGTTGTTTAGTAGCTAAGTCATGTCCAACTCTTTTTCAACCCCATGGACTGTATCCTGCCAGGCTACACTGTCCACTGGATTTCCCAGGCAAGAATACTGTACTGGGTTGCCATTTTCTTCTCAAAGGGATTTTCTTGACCCTGACCCTGGGTCTCTTGCTTGGCAGGCAGATTTTTTACCACTGAGCCACCTCAGAAAGCTCACTTGCGATAGTTACCAGGCAATAAAAATTTTAAGTGATAAAGGGAATTACTAATTTCACCTTAGAAATTAACAAAGGTGGCAAGTAAGAACATCCTGAGGGAGATACCTAGGACTGGTCTGGGTGTGTTCAAATGGAACTCCCATATACTGGTGGTGTGAACATTAATTAATATTTTTAATGAAGCACAGCTCTGTATCAGTCTTCCCTGGTAGCTCAGCTGGTAAAGAATCCACCTGCAATGCAGGAGACCTCAGTTCAATTCCTGGGCAGAAAGATCCTCTGGAGAAGGGGTAGGTTATCCACTTCAGTATTCATGGGCTTCCCTGCTGGCTCAGACCGTAAAAAATCCACCCGCAGTGCAGGAGAGCTGGGTTCAATCCTTGGGTTGGGAAGATCCCCTGGAGGAGGGCATGGCAACTCACTTCAGTATTCTTGCCTGGAGAACCCCAATGGTAGAGGAGACTGACAGGCTAGAGCCCATGCAGTTGCAAAGAATCAGACATGAATGAGAGACTAAGCGCAGCACAGCACAGCACAGCTCTGTATCAAAATCCATACATATAAATATATCAAATGTATCAATATCTACAATGTGTATCAATCCCGCTTGGGGTTCCAGTAATCCTACTTATAATACTTCAGTGAAAAAAATGTTACAGCTGCATCAAATATGAATACACAGGATACTTTAGTACAGCTTAGTTCAAATAGTGTGTGCTCAGTCGTGCCTGACTTTTTGCGATCCCATGTTACCCACCAGGCTCCTCTGTCCCTGGAGATTCTCCAGGCAAGAATATTGGAGTAAGTTGCCATGCCCTCCTCCAGGGGGTCTTCCCAACTCAGGAATCGAACCCAGGTCTCCTGCATTGCAGGTGTATTCTTTACCGACTGAGCCACCAGGGAAGCCTTAATCACAATGTCCATCAACAGAGGATTGATTTAATAAATATGGTGTAGCCATACAATGAAATTCTATACAGCCACTGGATATTTTGTTACAAAAAAAATTTAGATAGCATCAAAAGATGTTCACAAAATGTTAAGTGCAGAAAGAATATAAAACATTATGTATTTGCTGATTCTATTTCATGTACATGCATGCAGATTCTCAAGAAGTTTTGAGGTTTAGTGATCATTTTGCTACCAACATTTATTTCTGAGAGATATTAATAGAGATCTGCACTTTTCACTACAGTTTATTAGTGATTTTTCTGTAATGATAGAAATAAGTAATAAAAGCAATTCAGATTAAAATATTCCATAACCTTAAGAAAATTATGTGACAGACAAATTAACCTGCTTTACAAAGCAAACACAGTAAGGAGCTGAAAGTTATCTTATATCTTTCATTTATTTTCTTCACTTTCAAAAGCAGAAACTCTGAATGAGAATTCAAGAAGTTTTTACAAAGTTTTATCATCAGTGGCAAACTCAGGACAAATTCAGAACTTCCCAGTCCTTGCTTTTGATGTAAATACTGACCTTTCCACGGTAACTACAGAAATAATCTCTAAAAAAATGCAATAGCATATTTTATTCTCAGGATTGCTTGCTTTCAAAACAAATATAAAACTTAGTAATTATTTTTAAATTATATATGTTCATAGATTACACACTATTTTTAGATACACATTATATGCTTAGTTTAATTTTATTCATAATTTTTATCAACTCAGTTGGACATTTGATAGAGTAAAAAAAAAAAGGATACAAAACATTTTGTCTAAGCCAAATATTTTTCGCAACCTTGAGTAACACAAATGTATTTAAACTGAAGTCTTCTGAATTGACCTTGAAATGCATCACAATTATTATTTCACATACATACATATCATCATTTAAAATAGTATTTTATAGTCCATCTCATTAAAATAACAAGTAAGATATGAAGGGCTGATATTTTCTTGCTTCTGAAAAAATTCTGTCTTAAATTTTATCAATTTTAATTTTGTTCTTAATTCTCAGGATTACCAAATATATATTTTCAGAGCAGAATTATGTTTTGAGTCAGAATTGAATTCGTTCCCTAATAATGAAAGATGATTTATAACAACCAAGAAAAAATTTAATCATAATTTTCAATTTATCCACAAACCCTAATGATACTAAAACAGTGATAATTACTATTTTATTTCCAAAGAGCTTAGATTGTCTATTTTTGCATATTACAGATTTTATCCTTTAGGTTCTATTTGTTTGAGTTTTTTTATAAGCTTCCCAAAGTCATCTGGGAAGATAGAATGTAGACTATTAACAATTATTTTGAGAAATCATAATGGAGGCAGGTCCATTCAATTTTTTAAATTTCCCTTTCCATTAACTTGAGAAAAATACAAAACAAATAGGATAGAAGACAAACTGGGCTCTAATTCCAGTTTCAGCACTTTCAAACTATATAACAAAGGAGGGCTGTAATGTCTTGGTTCTAATTCACACACATCTTGTAATCCTCAGTTTACACATCTGTAAACTTCCCTGGTGGCTCAGAAGGTGAAGAATCTGCCTGCTACGCAGGAGACCCGGGTTTGATACATGGGTCGGGAAGATCCCCTGGGGGCATGGCAACCCACTCCGGTATTCGTGCCTGGGGAATTTCATGAACAGAGGAGCCTGGTGGGCTACAGTCCGTGGGGTCACAAAGAGTTGGACACAAGTGAGGGACTAACACACACAAATTGTGATAACACTTCTTATTTCATAGAGGTTTTTGAGAATTACATGTGAAGTCATTGAAAAGTTACACTTCATTTAAAAATATCTCAATAAATGGTAGTGATTTTTATTAGTGTTATTAATCATAATAAAACATATCCTGTGTAATAGGTCAAAGATACAATGCAATTATTCAAATCTTGGTTTCCATTGACTCTTTTTAATTAAACTATTTGTTTACAAACTTAAAAGAACAAAGAGAATCCATATACACTTTGATACTGTTGATTCCATATCACATTAATTCAAAAGGACTGTCCCTGATTATATACATTCTTATATGGCAAATCCTTGTTGCGTATTTTAAATGATATTCACTTATACTAAACAAAAACCAGAACAATTTTTTTTTTTAAAAAAAAAAAGGCCTTCTGCTATTTCTTAACTATTGAAAATAATTACAAACTCCTTAAGGACAGGAATCACATATGTCTCTCTCTCCCTCCATCTCCCTCTCTGAGTCTTTCTCATTCTCCCTCTAACAGCAGAAGCAGCATTTAATTTAATCAGGTTTTGCTCTTGCCATGATTGCACTATGCACTAAAACAACAACAAACAAGAAAACCAGAGCTCCAGAACTGTGGCTATTTTTTTAAAATGAGAGCATAAAAGCTTAAGAGGTATTATACCCAAATCTGGGAATTTTACAACCAGAACATATTTCTAACATTTGCTACTTTGACTAAAGCATCCTATGTAAAGAAAGTTTCATGACAACAAATTTCTACCTAAGTGGTCTACCTGGTGATGATGATCATATTCTGTTAGTAAAATAACAAGATAAAAGCATTTTAAAGCATGATTCTCAAAAGTGGCTCATTAAATAGATAGAAAATTGGTTTCCAAAACCTAAAATCTCAAAGCATCTAAAAAATCCAAAGGAAATAAAGAAACTCTATTTTTCATGTGGTCTATAATTCTACAGATCTTTCATCTGTAAGTTTGGCAAGTGCTTAAAATATTATGGCTTCTAGGATAACAAAGGTATCATTCTCTAAGGAATTCCTTTAGAAAAATGGTTTGCCATACAGGCATACTAATAGGATTCAAGTAATGAGCATTCTTCCAACACATAAGCCAGATGCAAATTTACACAGCCTAGCAGATCAGCCCTACCAGTGTCCAGAGAGAGTATTGGCTTAGTAGTGCTTGAAAGAGGAATGGTTTACACAACTGATAGATGAGAGAACATTTGAAGAGATCTTCAGCCTATTAACTCACATTCTCATTTGGCAAAAACAAAAGACAAAAACCCCAAAAATATATATTTACAAAATCAGTCTTTCTTTGTCTGTAGGTCAAGGAAAACAAAAGAAAAGTTACTTAAATTTCCTTTTTTGGAGCACTGTGGCTTCAATTACAGTGAAAACACAGAATGGTGACTTGATTCTACGACCTAATAACTTGGTTTACAGTCACAATTCTTTAACATTTCTGCTTCTTATTTTATGATAGCCTTCTAAATATCCTACAAATCATTTAAGATTAATATTTTAAAATATTTCTTGAAAGATTTACAGTCGATGAATAGTCAACACCAAGAATGAACAATTTTTAAAGATGATCTTTGTATATTTGTTTAAAAGCCAGTTGTCTGAATATATATATGTATTTGTCAATCCAGTAACTTGTAGTCCTAGGAAGCAGGAAAATTCAATAGTTATTTTAAAACAAATGTTCCTTCCTGGAAAGGATGAACAGCACACTCTCTGAAACCTTATTTCTTCCTATGTTAATTCTTCATAAGTTTAAAGGGAGGAATAAATAGGCTATAGCCACAGGAAATAGCAGTCACCTTTGAATTATCTATATTACAAGCCCTACTACCCAATATTTCCCACTAACAGAATAATAAGTTGAATCGAACAATCTTTAATCTTCCATTATTATTCATTACATTTATTTTCATGGGAAATTACAAAACTCTAAGTATCGTGGTGATTATGAGATAAAAAAATACTGTAACTTTACACATTCTTATCAAATACTCTTTAGCTCTCTATTTTGGGTATGTTTTATAATTGGCATTACATATTTGTGTATAGATAAACATTTACTTATTGAGAAAGTCAAGTCTGAGGTTCAGTTCTCATGATATCACTATCATTTCTATCTAAATTAATAAAAAAAAAACAGCAGAATAAAAAGCGACTTTTAGAGATTAGTTAAAAGAAAGACATGTAAAAGTCAGTAGATAAAATTTAAAAAAAAAATTCTGATTTGATGGTCTTCGATCGATTAGGCACTAAATTACTGATATGTAGAGAAGCAACCTCAAGATGGTTAATCACTGAGACCTTAAGTTTAAGCACATAGTTCAAGCCATAAATAATTTGTAGGAAGCTACTTCAATACATTTTGCCTACATGTAAATGTGTAATACTACTAATACTAACTAGTACCAATCAAATAGCTAACTTTTTAAACAAGAAAGAATAGTCAAAGAATACTATCCTAGAATGTACATTAAAATATCAATTTTTCTGATATTTTCTAAACCTCTTTAAACTGACATAACTATTATTAACTTATAGCTCCCTGTGCTAGGTGCTCATCCCTCCCCTCATTTCACAAACTGTGTTTGACCTTTTAAAATACAGAACTATGATTATTATCATCATTTGTGTCAAAAAATTAGTATGAAGTTTCCAAAGGGCACTTTATAAAAATGAAAATCAGATCTGGAAAAAAAAAAAGTTTTTTAATGCTCTCATTCTCATCCTTAATAAGTGACCCCTGCTTCATTCTTTGTGAAGGTGCTTAAGACTCATCATTCATCTCAGCTACTCGAGAAATTTCAGTGTCTCCTCTGCAGAGCTGGCATGGTCTGATGCAATTAAGCTTCACCATACATAGTCTTACATGTGTACCCTACTATTTCTATACACTTATATTAGCTGTATGATCTTAAAAATTATACAATCCCTCTAGTCCTTGTCTCTACACTTATAAAGACGATGATGATACTATTGTCTGGTTCATGAGACTACAGTGAACATTAAGTGGGACAGTTATATGCACTCTGTTTATTTTTTCAATATTATTATTGCTAACATGCAGTAGCTTCCTTCACACTCTCTCCTCCCCACACTATCACCTCCTACAAGACTGTTCTCCCCATTTTCCATCCATTCATATTACACTAATCCTTCTTGTTCAGCCCAGATATCACTCGATCATCAAGTCTTCTACAAATCTCACCTACTCTGACCACTTGGATCTTTACTGTCACAAAAACCCATGTTATAACCAGACACCAGTTCTGTTTTCAAATTCCTTTATTGGTGATTGCATGAGTTTCCACCTTCACTAGAAAACTAGTGTTCCTCAAACATCAGCCCTCAGACAGTACTTGTGTCGGTCATACAGAGAGCTGTTAAGCATGTGAACTCCTGAACTCCATCCCAGATCTACTGAATAGACTCTGGGCATGTGCCCTGAAAATACAAATATTAATGCAAGACTCAGGTGATTCTGTTGCACAGTAAAGCCTGAGAATCACTGTAAAAACCTGGATCTCAACCTTCGATTCCTGTACCACAGGGATACATCACTCTTCTCTCCCTCCATCTGAAACACTCTTCTCTCCATCAACCCTCACCTCCTTCTTCAGGCAATTAAGATCACTCTTGTCTCTAGAGTGAGCCTTAGGTCTAACGTAAGAATGATTTCATATCCTTATACAAAACGGTCAAACTGGCAAGGAGCTGGTTGAGTAGCACTAGATAAATATTTCCTGGTAGCTGATATACTGCAGTCTTTCAACTACCCCCTCCAACAACCCCATATTTGTTGAGCATCTACTGTCAGACACTGCTAGGCTCTGACGATGCAGACAATGTCCCTACATTTGCACAGCTCAATAGCTCTAATAGTTCTCCATGGCTTATTCACGTATCACTTTTCTAAGATACACATAGATTCACCTTAAAAATTTCATTACTTCAGTTCTGGCTATTGTGTTAACAGAAAAGTTATTTCATCTTTAACTGCCCAAATAATTACTTCTAAGTTAAGACCTCTTGGCAGGTAAGTAGGCAGTAGGTGCCAAATTATAGAGCAAGGAAAATGAGACTTGGCAGTAAAAATGCCAATAGAATGTTTACAAAATGAGCGCTAGTAAGAGCCAATGGGTTAGAGACATGCCCATATTCTTCCAAATAAATAGGGACAGAATAATATAAACCCATTTTCCTCTTTGTTTCCTAAAATACACATTTTGCAAATAAAATGTATGACTGGAAGCAACATGTAAATCTTGTGCTTCTATCTTAAAAACTCATTACCATCTACTTTCTCGTTCTTCTTTTAACTATTTCAAAGTATTTTTTAATGTCATCCAACAATATAAATTGATTTGGGAAAACAACTGAGTAATATCAGGCTAGAAACAAAGTAATCTGTAGCTGTGTAAATCAGAGTCAAATTGATGTAGAAAATTTTAAAGTTTCCATTTATACATTAACCCACTTCTCTATTTCACATATGATTTTCATGTAATTGTTAATAGCACATAAAAAGGAAATTATATGCTTATTTTCAAATAACCTATAGGTAGAATTATGACTAATAATCTACAAAATGTATTTTTAATTATTTTTTGAAATAATACACAATGAGTAAGACAGAAAATGTCAATATACTTATATGCTTGTACATGTCTGTAAGATCACCAAAAAGGAATACAAGAATACATATCAGTTTACACTGTTACTAATAGAGGTGTACATCTCTTTTTGGAGAAAGCATAAAACTGTAAAAATACACAGGATCTATTAAGTGAAAATGCAGACTATGAAATTCTCTCTACAAAGTAAGTGCAATGTGTAAACTATGAATAAGCAAACAGACAAGAATTAGAAGGTATTATAGGCAAATTAAAACAGCTTTAATGTAGTGATAGGGATGTGGATATCTTTTGCATTTCATGTTTGGTGATCTTTTAAAACTTACTGTGTCCTAATGTACCACTGAACATAAATGAAAGTGGCGATTTAATACAAAAGTCATTACTCAATGGCCCCAAATAGTGTGTGCTGGCCCCAAATGCCAGGAGCACCAATCACAAATAAATGCTTCAGAATGAATGATGACAAAACAAACCAGTGCCCCACCCTGAAATTCATCAGTACCCCTGCCCAACGTTGAGTAAAAGACTTTCTCTGATTTACATTTTTAAAATTTCTTTATTTTTAATTGAAGGATAATTGCAATGCTGTGTTGGTTTCCACCATACAGCAATATGAATCAACCACAGGCATACATAGAGTCCCTTCCCTCTTGAGCCTCCCTCCCACCTCTCACCCATCCCACCCCTCTAGGTTGTTACAGAGCCCTGATTTGAATCAGAAATTCCCAAGATTATATCACCATGAGGTGGGAGGAATCACGCTAAAGCATACTTTGAGATACTTCTAAAATATGCAACTTGATATATTTCCATCTTCCTTCTCTTGCAGAGTAAGCTCATAGTCAGATTTTTATTTCATGTCACAGTCAAGCAAGAACACTGTTTAGGTTCCTACAGAGCAACAGCAAAGGACCTGCCCTAAGAGTTAACTGTGAGAAAATAATTTATAAACTGCCTATTTCCTGTGAAATTAATTACAAATAGATGAATAAGTTTTCTTGAAATGCAATCTCTATAATGAACCGCATCTATATTGTGTGGGACAGATGGAATAAAGATTCAGGGAGAAAAGGAAAACAGCCACTTTTAAGAGAGTTATCTGTAGACATAATTTATCAGAAATCACAAAAATGTGATCTCAAAGGAAAAACTCAATTGAAAATGAGGTCTTGATAATAAAAGAAAAAAAAAGGGAAAGGGTCTTTTCACATAGTGTCCGTCCAAAGCTTAAAACCACTGACACGGTTTATAGTTCTTGAACTTTATCAGCTGAAATTTTGTGACAAATTTTGGCCTTACTGGTTATATGACATATTCCACTTGAGCAAAACAACAATTATTGGACAAGTTAACAGTACACATTCACAAGGAAAGAAATTATGACATACTTGTGTTCAATAGATGTAATATAAAGCATAAATTTCTCAAGGACAGAAACCAATGCTCATGTTTAATACACGCTGAATAAAGTACCTATTTGAAAAAATCATTTTAATGAAATTAAGACTTCTTTCAAGGTAGAGAGGTTGAGGAATAATAGTAACATCCTGTATAGGCTTAGTTTATCTGATCCAACCACTGGTTCCAAGAAAGAAAAAAGGTAATAAAAACAAACAACTACAACAAAACAGAGTCCATGAGGAGTGAAAAAAATACATATACATATATATATTTTTTTAATGATGCCTTGCTACATCTAAAAGTGCAGTACAATCAGAGGGCTAAGAATGAGTGATGGTAAAGTCAATTATATGCTAGCTGGGTGACCTTGAATAAGTCACTTAACCTCTCTGGGCCTCAAGATCCTCTTTTACAAAAAGGTGGACAGGTGCCGTATCACTGTTTTTATAGGATTGGATGAGGTAACGTACACCAGGAGGATTCCTGCACAAGTTAAGGGCTCAGTGAGTAATAACTGCGATTGTTTTCCTATATTAGTGTTGTGATGGTAGAAAATCTTGCATACTGCACAGGAGGAAGAGGAGAGGGGGAAGAAATGTTAACCAGGAGAAAGCAAAAAAAAAAAAAAAAAAAAAACACAACAGCTTGCTAAAACTGGGCAGGAGAGCTTCAAGACATAATTTATTTAGAATGAAGCCTGGTCAGTGAGTGTTCACACCTCCTTCACCTTACTTCTCATTCCACCACCAACCACACCTCCTGTTTTATATCTGCAACCTCCTTCCTTCTAGGGCTACTCCTCCTACAAATGACTTTTTTTAGCAATTGCCCTCTCCTCACTCAGCTTCAGATCTATACTTTTCAAAGGTGTAGTCTTCAACCACTGAAACTCCTCTAGATCTATTTACCAGCATGCTCCTATTACTATGTCAGGGAGACAAATCTCAGAACTTATTTCAATTAATCGCGGTGGCATGTGACACAGATGACCATTTCCTTTTTAAATTCTCTTGTGCCTCAGCTTTGAAGACATTATCTGCAGGTTCTCCGACTAACCCGCTGGCTGCTGCTTAGCTGTTTATTAATCTTTATGGGCTCCTTGTCAGCATTCCACTGCTTAAATCATAGTGCTCACCATATAGTGCTCTCTATTCTTAATAGTTATCTCACTTTCCCTTCTGAATTGTATCCATTTATACAATTACAGCTACCACTTACATGCTGACAATGTCAAAGTTCATGTCGGTAGTAATGACTTCTTGCTAAGCTCTAGACTTGCATTTTCCAATCTCCATTTGGATATTCCATGTGTGGAGAAAAGTCAGGATTTCTCAAATTGAACTCATTGTCTGCCCACACACCTCACCCCCCACCCCACCTGCAACCTGGCTGCCCTCTCCCCATATCAATAAATGATCCTATCAGAATCTTAGGATTTTCACCAAGTCCTGTCACTTCTACCTCATAAAAGCTCTAATTTTGTATCTTCTCTTTTATGTCCCTGTCTCCATTCATCAATTCTTTCTGGATTTTTGTAGTGGATTTTCATCTCATCTCCCAATCTTAGGTCTTGCTCCACCCTCCACACTTCAAAAGCTTCTTCCTCAACTAAGAATCTGTTCAAGCAGTTCTCCCAATGACATCCCTTCACGGGTCCCTTTGGCATTTAGAACAAAATATAAACTCTTCTGCAAGCTACAAAAATGATCTTTATAACTTGATCACCACTTATGATCTGAATACCAACTCTTATCACCTCCTCACCCCCACTCCCAATCAAGCCATTTAAAGCTACTTGCAAATCCTTAATCCCATTTATTTTTCCAGTTTTTTCCTCCTATATGACATTCTTTCTGCTTAGAACATTTTCCACAGACTTCTAAACCCCATTTTCACCTAGTAATCTCTATGTGATACCTCAGAATTCTGTATTCCTAATACGTGTATTTCTGCTTTCAAAGAACTCAATGATCCTACATTGTAATTCTTTTCACATTTCTTGATCAAAACAGTAATTTAAACAGTGCCTTGAATTTGAGGACTATAATTCTATGCTCTTTCTCTCCACATATATGACACTGTGTCTAGTGAATAATAACGATTTACTGTTCTAAAAACATATAGTTCACCCAATATCTGTGGCATTCACTGAGTCAAACAACCAACCAATCATTGGATAGAGAGCAAAACCACATGGAGTAACATAACCTCAGCATGTTGTTTTAGTCGTTAAGTCATGTCCAACTCTTTTGCGACCCCATGGACTGCCTGCCAGGCTCCTCTGTCCATGGGGTTCTCCAGGCAAGAATACTGGAGTGGGTTGCCATGTCCTCCTCCAGAGGATCTTCCTGATCAGGGATGGAACCCGCATCTCCTACATCGGCAGGCCGATTCTTTACCACAGAGCCACCAGGCAAGCCCATAACCTTGGCTACATGTATTTTATACACACAAATTAAGACAGCAGAAGATGTATGTAACGTATTAGGCAATTTAAAATATCAAATAACAAGTGAATGGTGAAATCAACAAGGGATAAAGAAATGCATTGGAAATACAGACCACTAAGTACTCAACCGGTTACTCATAAAATTTTTTAGAGAAAATACTTATGTTAAACCTAAGTACAACAGGAGCCTGCAGTAGAATTAACAATAGTGAACACCAGATATTAAGTTTTATGAGGTCAGGGGACAAGTCATTCTTGTTCACTACTCTGTGCTTAAGGCCTAACACATGGCTAGATCATAGTAGCTGCTAAATAAGCATTTGTGTCGAACTGAATTTTAAACTGTGCAGCTGGTGATGCAAGAAAACATCTGTTTAAAAAAAAGGCAGCACTTTTTGCCATTCACCATTCCATAAAAAGGTAATTTGTATATGTGTTTACTAGAATTCTTTCCTCAAAAGTGAAATATTGCTTCACTCTTTGGTTGGCAAATGTGTTGTTTCAAGATGGAGAAGAATCTGCTTTAAATGAAGAGAAAGCTATTTCAGTCCATAATCCTTCAGAGCCAATTTTGGATCTTAAAATGCATTTTCATCAAAGAATCTTAACAAAAAGATTCCTGCCAATTTAACCAAGACATCTAAAAATGTTTCATGCTAAAGCCAAGCTTTCTGCTCAGGAACATTCTAATTGAGATCATGTTCTCTTCCAAAGCTCTTCCATTGGGCCAACAGTCACCTGAATCACATGGCTGAGTAACAGACCATGATCACCCAAGAACTCACAACTGCATTCCCTTTAGGAATTCTGCATTTTGCTATCATTTATGCTGGGTTTCAAGTCCTGAAATTTCTTTGTACCCTACAGAGCTATTATAATAAACAAAAGCAGAGACATATGTAACTTTGACTTATAAGTTAATTTGACACATCCCTCTTATTTCCAATGTATGGAAACTGAGACCATGTACTATAAATTATTGACCCAAGTACACTTAGGGCAGCAGCTGGGATGGATACTGGGTCTCCTCAGTTTTCTACAAAAGCTATGTTCATGGTATTGGAACACCAATACTTTCATTTGCATCATTGTATCAATTCTGGTAGTCACCTGAAATACTTAAAATGGGACTATTATTCCTTTCTAACAGATGGAGAAATCAAGCTCCATCAAGCTGTCAATTCCCTCAGGTTGACTGAGCAGCAGAAGCAAAACTAGTATTCAGGTCTTTCTATCATAGTCTTTTACCAGGAACACCACACTGACAAGGGCCTTTTTTCCTTTCAGTACAAATGAGCCAATGACAATGTAAATTATCTGGTACCTACCATTCTTCAAAGGAAGATTTGCTATAATCAAAGAGAGTTACAATTCAGAGGTTGCAGGCCACAAAGGATAATGAGGCAGAAACATGTATGTTAATCAATTTTGAGATTTCACTTAAATAATCAATGATTCTTTCAAAGCTGAATCCAATCAAAAGATACTAACCCTTTTACACTTGTATACAGTGGGCAATATGCCATAAACATCTTCTTTTATTTAGACATTAGGGATGAAATTTCCCATCCGTTGCTTCAAATCAAATAACCATACTTAAAAAATAATACCCTATGTGACAAAATTTTTCTTTGAAGGATTAATTTAGAGTCATTATGACTGTTAATCATAAAATGTTAATTTTTAGCAAGTAAAACTGGGTCTGGACAAGTCCACGGGTATTAGCAGCAGGCTAAGAAAGGAATCTAGCATGGAATTTTTAACACTTGGTTCTAATCATTAATGCTGCAGTACTGGCCTATTTACAACCTGACATTTGTTTTTGCACTTTCAACATCCCATGACTTTGATGCAACAGTAAACATAGCTTTAAGAGATGACAACGTGCCTTAGCTGGGTATATATTTTGACTAGCAGGTCTTGGCATCATGTCCAGGTCTGATACCTCTCCCAAATGCTACATGCTAGTGAAAAATGAAAAAAAAACTTAAAAAAAAATGCTACTGCTCTTAAACCATTTGGGGATATAACAGGTCTAAGTTCTTAGCTAACTTTTACATCCAAGTTCTACTGCAGCCAACTTCTAACCACCACATCGTTTCTTTAGATTCTTAATTTTTTAGATTTTTAAATATTTCTTAATTTTTCCATAGAGTCCCACTTTCCTAATGTTCTTAAGAGGGAGGTGACAAATTAAAATGTGGGGGAAAGAGCATAAACAAATAAAAATTCAAAAGACAGGACACACAGAACCACACTTGATTTCCATTATCTCTTTTCAGCCACACAATTTCTATTCGAGTACCTAGGATTTGGCAGGTATCTATATTAGGACATTTCTATTTTATGGTAAAATTCAAAATATAAACTGATAAAAGACCTCTAAAATACTCACAAAAGTGAGTATTTGTATATAGGAGAAGTTAAATAGTTCCCCAAGACACATTCTGTACCTACACAGGAGATTCTTATAATGTGTGGGAAATCTATGGTTCTGAATCATCCAATAGGGTCTGCAGTCTGTGTTTATATCCTGTTATAATAAAAAAAACTTTCTCAATAATCAGAATATAACAAGATAAATGTTGTTACGAACATCATTGAAAGAGTTGAATATTCTCTGAAGTGATGACAGATGTTTCAAAAGCTTGTGATAGCTCAGGATTACCACTGAACTTTGGACATTGTAGAAGGTTGGGCTGGTTATTTGCGCTTACTCTATAATTTGAATTCTGGAGTGATGAACAATTATATTATGTTGAGAGCATATCCACTACCTAGTATTTGGCTCTCTTGAGTGAAGTAATAAGTGTCCTACCTGTCGAGTCCTGATGGCTGGCTGAGAACTCTTCTGCTTAAAACCTCACACACTAGACCCTTTTCTTGAATAGTGCACCCCATTTTCAGGCAGAACTACGCTACAACACATTCTTCTGAAATGTGCTGTATGCTATCAGGACTGAAAGTAACACTGGCGTCTTACATTCAAACGTGGCCATTCTAGAGAGACTTTTCCAAAGATAAAAACTTAAAAAACACCGAGTAGAAATGGCCCAAGTAAACAGGGGTATATGGGACACTTGACATTGTCTTGCCTGCAGTGCCCCAGCATGGGCAGCAGGGGGCGCTCCTGCATGAAGCAAACCCTCCCCTCCCCCCAAGTGCTCCCCAGAGGGGAAGACGGCGGGGGGGGGGGGGGGGTTTCTCTTAGCACTTGCCCTAAGTCCAAGGAGGAAGCACGTAAGGAGTGCTGCTGTCCATAAATCACACACGCTTTGAATACCATTGCAGAAGTGACCAGAGATGACACATGGGTCTGAGCGTGCCTTTTGAAAACAAGCTGGTCAATTTTTCTTTTTATTTTTTTTCTATTTTGGTGGGCAAGAAGGGTTAAAGGACCAGGTAAGCAATTGGCATGGAATGGGGCTTGCCATCAGCTGTAAAGACAGCATCTCCCAAAGCAACAAGTGGCTATCAGTACCTGAGGGTCATTTTTTAAGCCTCTCTGCCACAGTTTAGTTCCCAGGTTACATTCTCGGTGAAACGTCAAGTCAAAACCCTCCCTGTTTCTCCCCTCTTCTTTCTGTGAGCATACCCCAAACTCAGAAAAATCACTTGACAGAGCAGATTTTTCACTGAACCTTAGGGAAATACGACTCCTGCAGGGGTTCTCTTGCATGTGGCTATGTTTTGCAGGTGAGTATGTGATGTATTTTACACACTCTTCGCCAAGTCCCACGATTTCAAATCAGATTGGAAAAACTCTTAAGGACCAGAAACAGCCAGCTCTGAAATCTCAAAAACAGTGCCTTCACCCCTCTTCATACACATACTCACACACACCCCACCCCCACTGGCCGGATCCTTTCTCCTTCTGGTCCCCAAATGAAGGTCTGCGGAGACACAGCTATAAACCTTAATACTCACCATATTAACTTCAGAAACCATGTCAATGCTGGCAATGTCAATGTTCATTCCCACTGCCACAGGGGGACCTGAAAATCAAAAGGACCAGCCACGTGATTTCTCCGAACTTCGTGCATTCTTAGCAAAAGGAGTCCCCGGGCATGGGCACGGGACAGTCCTCCCCAAATCCATCCCCACTGCTAACCCTCAAATTCTTCAAATCTCTGCTCCTTTCATTTAAGAAAAGGGTGGCAGGTAGTCCTCTGAGAAATGCTCTATTAAACAGGCATGCACGTGCCCTGTTGGGTGAGGGATTCCAGCTCTTCTACATGTGCAGATGTCTCAGCATGAGAATACACACAACCCACAAAATCACCTGAATCTGGCTGGGCTAGCTCAAGGGAAACGTTGTATAAAGCACTGAAACCCCTTTCTTATTCTTCCCACCCCCTACCCCCTTCAGTGCAGGTTTTAACTCTTTGAGCTTTGTTAGAGTCTGGAGTAAAATTAAATGGACTTATCAGTGTATCCAAGGCTGAAGCAAGAGAGATCTCTGGCCCTTCTCCCCCTACCCTCCCTGTCCTCCAAGCCCCACAGGTCCCCTCTAGCCCCATCCCAGCTGTCCCCCGCAGTGAGGCTTCCAGGACTGGATAATATCCAGAAAGCAGCCAATTTAAACCATGGCCTGAACTCCTCCAAAGGAGGCGGGCACAGGGGGTTAATGCCACTTCTCAACCAATTGTCTGCATATCTTGTCCTCAAAAACGTTCCCGGTGGCCTTCAGGAAGCCAGGTTCACTGGCACAACATTAATTAAACTTAAGAGGTTTGTATCTCAACAAAACAAAGGCAGGGAAGCAAAGAATTTAAACAGTGAAGCTGGAAGACAGTGGTCTCCAGTACAGGCTAAGAGGGTATCTCTGAAAGACCACCTAAGTGCTGGAGAGGAACACGCAGGCTTAAGTTTGGATCAGTTTCTCAATATGGTAACAGAGACTCAGTCAGTACACCACATGCAACCCACAGTAAGGGAGAGGAAAGACAGCGCACAAAGCTCAAAAGACAGCTTAGGCAATAGCTGCTGGGCTGTTTCTTATTACCAAGGCAACCCCATTACCTCCAAAATCTGGTCTCAGCCGAATATCATAACCTTTCAGGAGTCTATCCACCGTCTCTTTAACCAGCGACATATTACTAGGGTCATTGACACTAAAGAAAGAAAAGACAATAAACAGGCATCAATAAAACAGCAGGCACAGCGCTTCAGTAGCTATCTGATCCTCACTACAGATTCTTGCTCACAGAGGTATGCAGACAGAGCCCTTCAAAGTGAAAAAGGAAAAAGACAAACGCTAGGCACACTTACCTCTGCGCACAGACGGCGGCGATTATTAAGGGGAATGACCAAATCCCAAAGTAGTCCTTTTTCCGGACTCTCCACATCCCTTTAGTTTTGGATGGGTTGAGGGTTTCACTGAAGAGAGGAGATCCAACTTAGTCTGCCCAGTGCAGTAATTCTAATGTGAGGCGCATGCGCACGGCGTACCAAAACATCAAAGGGGCAGCAGCGGTTGCCTGGGACCGAAAAGATTTTCTTGTTAAAGGGAAAAAAGGGAAAATATATAGACATAAATAAAAAATATATATATGTACAATATATATACGTATTTGAATAATATAGAAAAGTCACCCTACGGGAGGATCCACGGTAAAAATCTTTGTTGTCCTTTTGTTAAGACAAAAACAACTAGAGCGTCTGGTAAGTTTTGGTAGTGGCAGGAGGCAGTTTCGCACCTCGCGGGTTGTGGGGTTTGGGGTGTGTGTGTGTGTGTGTGTGTGTGTGTGTTTCCTCTTAAATATGCAGAACCAGATTCGGAATTTAAAGGAGAGCAGGTGTGTAGTGCTAGGCGAAAAATGAGTGCCTGGGAGTCGACTTCTTGTCTCAGCAAGCGGCGGGGAAAGGATCTGAACTTCATTTCCAAGGCACAGAGCATCCCCTGCCTGGGGCGAGATGGGTGCTGGAAGTGGGGGTTGTGTGGCGGAGGCGGGGGGGCGGCAGGAACAGGAACGGTGGGAGGGGTAATGGGAGGAGGAGGGAGGGAAGAAACCGATGGGAGGAGTGTTGAGCAATGGGTTGGATTTGGGGCCGGGAGTGGAGGGGGTACGTAGCGTGGAGAATAAGACACGGAAATTATATATATGTATATATATATAATTTTTTTTTTAAGAAGAAGAAAATGAAGCCTGGTCTTTTCTAGGAGTCAAGGAGCAAGCTTTTCTTCACTACTCACGAGCGATTTCTGTCTCCTCCTCCTCCTCACCCTTTGCCCCCTATTCCCAAGAAGAAAACCTCGGGGTCCAGGTTTCTGGCCGAGCGACGTGTCTGACCCTCCAGTCCAGATTATTTATAGCAGGAAGGGCGGGGGGGACGGGGGGGCGAGGGGAGTAGAAAGCGCAGTCTCTCCAGGTCTCTCTGCTTCTGCACTGAGAAATTATTAGCAGGGAGGGTGGGGTTTGGAGGAGGGGGGATAATGGGGCGTGGGGACTTAGGGATGCTAAGGAGACGAGAGGCTCCGACCGTGACCGGCTGCAGGAAGCGCCGGCGGGCCGCCCACGCCCCCTCAGAGCACGCGCACTGGCGTGCACACGTGCGGCAGCCGGCCCGCCCGCCGCGCGCCCTGCTTACCTCGCTGGCCTGCGCTCGTCGCCCGCTCCCCCGCCGCGCGGCGCTAGTGCCCCCCCACCCCGGCCCCTCCACCTTAGGCCCCTTGGCCACGGCCAGGGAGGAAGGGCGGTGAGGACCGACACCTGGCGGCGCCTCGGGACCTGAAAAACCCGAGCGGTGCCCAGAAGGCGGGCAAAATAAGGAAGGGGCCGGGCGGGGCGCCCGGGGCTCCGCACCTCCCGCGGGCTCCAAGCCAGCTCTTCCTCGCTCCCCTGCTCGGGGCCAGGAGGGGCTAGCACACCCCGGGGCTGACTCTTCCCTCCCTCCGGAGGCTTGACCCAGCTCTCCGCGGCCGCCGGGACACAGAGGCAGCAGCGAGCGAGCTCGGCGGCTCGAGAGTGAGGGATAGAACACGGAAGGAATCGTTCCTCTGCTTGAGAGAAAGAGACGCCCCGCGGGCGCCGGGAGACAATACTGGGCTCCGGCAGCGGGGCCGTCTGAAGGCGCCCCGGGACGGACTCTCCGGGTTCTCCGAGGTTTATTGGTAGTTGGGGGGCTGGGAGGGGAGGGCAGAGACTCCTGCTACCCTCCCACCACCCCTCCTTTGTGAAGAACGAGAAAAGTCGGAGCTCGAACCTGTGTTCCGAACCCCAAAGCGGGAACTTGTAACTCCTCCACCTCCTAATCAGCTTAGCCAGTAACTGAGCGCCTACTGTGTGCCAGAAGTGCTTCATTTAGTTCATTCTTGCACGCCTAGGTGCATTTAGCTAGCACCCCACTCTCCCCACATCATGGATTTAGAAGCTGGTGGGCTCAAGCTGAGGAACTTCCCCAAGGTCACCCAGGTGGCCAGATGTTAAACCAAAACTGGACTCGAAAGCCCTAACCATTAGACCAGACCGTCTCGACTCTCACGTCGCAACCTTGCCGGCTGCGGGCTCCTCTTGCGGCGCAGCTCCCGCGCCCGCCGAGCCCCCGGCGGCCTCCGGAGGCGCGGGCAAGCACACCGCACCAGGCCGACCCCCCACCCCGCGTTGGCGGGGGGCAGGGGGCGCCGGCCGCCGCACAGGGTCTCTTCAAGGCTCGGGTCCCAACAGCACTCTTGACCTATTTTACCTCTTGACAGTCTTCCTCCTCCCCAGCCAAGGTCAGGGGTTATCCTAGAAAGGCCGGGGAATGACTCCTGGGGAAGTGTGGAGGCTGGAGGGCTGCGAGGTGAAGCGGGAATCCGACAGCTCCGCGAGGACAGAAGGCGAGCGGCACCGGGCGGGAGGAGCGTTTGTCCTCACCCGCACATGGAGTTTGTGCATTTGAGACGGTGAAACAGCCCCTTAAACACTGCAGCTTCACAGGGCTACAGCCTGGCGGGCTACCCGGCTCCCAGGAGTCCCTCCAGAGACACAGCGTGAGAGAGAGACAGAGAGATAGACACAGAGGAAATGAATCTACAAAGTCTCCTGTTTGTAATTACTTGGGTAGAGAGTTACAGGAATCAAAATACAGACCAATGGCCCGGGAAAACTGCCGATTTCTCTCTCTCCCTTGTCATACACACACAATGGGAATGTTTTACACAGGCTCACTCTTTTGAAGGGGGGGGATAGTTTAAATGATTATTAATAACATTATATCAGAGGATTCCCAAAACAGTTTGACATCACCAGCTGGTGAAGCCCTGGAAAGCTTTTCTTCCTCTTGAAAACACCTCGAAACAGGATTTTCCTTCTGACCATTAGTTATCCATATTGCGTTTGCTGCACTACCAGCTCGTCTTTATTTAGGCTCAGTTCAATTTCACTTGAAAGAACAAACAGAACAAAATCAGGAATGCTACCATTCGTCTTCCAGTAATAATAAGAATGGGCTAGTGAAACGTTAAACAGTATTTATTGAAGACCTAATATATACAGAAATTCAAGGGAAAGGAGGGCAAATAATTAAAAGAAAATTGCATCTCAGCAAGTAAGACAATAGCACAGACTTTTAGGCTCAAATCCCAGTTGAACTACTTAGTATCTTTGGGGTTTGGACAGGTCACTTAACCTTTCTAAATCATAGTTTCCTCTTCTGTAAAAATTAAAATAAATACAATCTTTCTTTGTTGTAGAATGGTATAAATATATGTGTAGCATTTGGTACATGATTAATAAATATTAGTAATTTTTAATGAATAAGGCATAATGAATGGGAAGGAAAGCAAACAAGGTTTAATGGCATTAGTCTATAAAGACCAAGTGGACATAAATTTAGTGTAATTCTTCTGAGAAAGCATAGATTAGTTTGAGAAGAAAGGATCAGATATTTCAAGGGAATTATCAAAAAGATAAGGATAAGAAGAAAATGTATTAAAGACCCAAGTAGCAATCAAAAGGAGAAAAGACAAAGTCATAGTTATTTTCCTTTTGTGGTACCGTCTCAGGGTTATTTCTTAATAATAACAACTGTAACTAATGCAAACAGGTATTCTTACTGGTTACAAAATCCAAGATCAATTTATGTCTAATGTGGGTCTCTATTTTATAGCAGAATCAACACTAGGACATCTCTCTGGAAGATTTGGCTGATAACGCTGCCTAGGAATGTGAAAATTGGAACAATAATGTGCAATGGAAGGTGCTACTGGATTTTGGAAGTGTGTCAGTTGCTGGAGAGCATCCTCCATGATCCCAAATGTATAAAGGGAAGGCGATATGTAAGTACTCTGAAGAGATCATGATTCAGAATCATCTCTTGAGTATGAAGCATATAAATGCCAAGTGATAACACTCACTAACCATCTGGTATTTATCTTTGCTATAATATTTATTCATTTGTTCAGTAAATATGTATTGGATATTTGTGGTAGTTGTTCATTTGTGTCTGACTCTTTGCAACCCCATTGGCTGTAGCCCACCAGGCTCCTCTGTCCATGAGAATCTCCAGGCAAGAATACTAGAGTGGGTTGCCATTCCTTTCTCCAGGGGATCTTCCTGACCCAGGGATTGAACCTGGGTCTCCTGTATTGCAGGCAGATTCTTTACCATTTGAGCCATCAGGGAAGCATAACTGCACCCAACTTGTGGCTCAAACCCATGACCCTGGGATTAAAGAGTTCCATGCTCTACTAACTGAGCATTTACTCTATGTCAAACATTATTTGATAAGCACTGGGGAATAATGTGTTGAAAAGGCAGCCATTTTCCTTAACCTTTTGGAGCTTTTGAGTGTGGAGAGAGGAAAATAGAATAACACATGTAGAACATATTGTGAAGAAGATAGGATATCAGGAATCCATAATTAGTGCAAATAACTCAGCTTGAGGCTTTAGGTAAAACTTGCCTGCTGAAGTGATGTTTTAGAGTGAGATTTGAAAGATGAGTTAGCCTGATGGAGAGATAGGGAAAGAACATTCTAGGAAGAAGATATAAAGGGCCAAGAGAGGATGGAAGGAAGAACAAAGACTAGAGTACAAGGGTAAGAGTGGCTCCCAAGAGTGATGTGGTGGGAAGCTGGGCAGAAGCAATTTGGTCCCATTAATCTGTCGAAGTAGAGGAGTGGACAGTTAAAGAATCCACCTGCAATGTGGGAGACTGGGGTTCGATCCCTGGGTTGGGAAGATCCCCTGGAGTAGAGCATGGTAACCCACCCCAGTATTTTTGTCTGGAGAATCCCCATGGACAGAGGAGCCTGATGGGCTACAACCATGAGGTCTGAAAGAGTCAGACATGACTGAGCAACTGAGAACAGGCCATAGGAGTGACAAGATGAGTTTTAATCACACTGGAGGAAGGTGCTGATGGCTATAGGGGATCTCTTATTTCACGAACCCAGGTGAGAGGTGATGTTGGACTGAATTATGATAGTAACAATGAAGCTGGAGAGAAGTGGCTAGAGTTGTGTGGGAGAAATGGTTAACTTTGTGACATGTGGACTATGGGAAAAGAGGGAAAGGGGTTCAAGAATGACTCATACATTCTGGTTTAAGCAACTCAGTGGTGGCGGTAGAAGAAAGTTGATGGGAATCATACATTCAGTTTGAGTCACAATGAATATAAGGTCCCAGCTAGCCATCTAAGGTGCACTGGACATTTTGTTATATGGACCTGAGGCTCAGAACTGAGTGCTGATGTGGAGCCAATACAAACTTTCTGTATTGCAAACTGACATTTTACTTCCCTTTCTGTCTGAATTTTTCTTTTTAGGACATATTACTATCTAATATATTTTATTTTACCTATTGTAATTCTGTCTTCCTGCATGAAATGAAAGTTCAGAAAAACAGAATTATGCCTGCTTTCCTAAATACTAGGATCCTGGTGGACTACAGTCCATGGGATCACAAAGAGTCAGACAAGACTGAGTGAATAACACTTGGCTATAGAAGAAACCTAATACATATGTTTTAATGAATAAGTTATTATTTGATGATCCTGCGGATCATTCTCCCACTTAAATCAAGAGAGTTTATGACAACTTATGCAAGGAGGAAGTATAGATTAAGAAAGGAATCTTCTGGAAATTGACAATTTACACCACTCCAGAAGGGTGAAATTAGAAATGGCCCCAAAGGCAAGAGGAAAAACCACAGTGATGTGATCAAAGCCAAGGAAGGAGAACATTCTAATAAAGAAGGACTAGTCAACTGCATTAAATCCTTAAGAGGTTTTAAAATTTTTGAATAGATTACATGCTTGTGGTATACAAGATGAGCCAGTATTTCCCTCTGCTACCCTGATTTCTTCCCCAGAGTCTTGCACAGTTCAGTCGGGGGGAGGCGGAGGTGATATTCCATACCATAGCCTTTATCCTGTGAGAAATACATATAGGATATGTCCTCAAGTGCCAGAGCACCTTTTCTGACTTCCTGCTGCTGGTGCAGCCTCAGAGATGATGATCATGGATGAGGTTCTCATGGAACCTGGGTTACCTGCTTTGCCAGATTGATTAAACATAAGTGTTTATTATTATTTTTTAAAATAGATAATGAATACCTTAGCTTTGAATATTGATTACCATCTTTTTAAATAGTGTTCCAAAATTTCAGGAATACTGAAAAGTAGGAAGAAAGTAAAAAATATATGTTGAAAGAAAATATACATTTATTGCTTTCAGTACCCACTTACTAATTACTAATAGTGTTTTCAAGTCTATAACTTCCTCAATCTACTGTAATGTGTAAATAAGAAGCATTTTAAAATAACCTCTCCAAGTATCTTATATATGAATGTACCTTTATTTATTTTTATATGCTAAAGAATATTCCTGTGAAGTGAAAGTTACTCAGTTGTATTTGACTCTTTGCAACCCCATGAACTATATAGCCCGCCAATCTCCTGTGTCTATGAAATTCTTCAGGCAAGAATACTGGAGTGGGTTGCCATTCTCTTCTAACATAAGAAAATGTTAATGGACTCAGGCTCTTCCTGATACCTGTGTGACTTCATATATAAAACTCCCACAGATTTGTCTACAGTTCTCAGCTTCTCTCACCCATTGCATTAATATAACAGAAATAAAATCTTAGCTCAGACAGAGGGTCTCCACACCTAACGGAGATTTGATTTAACAATCAAATGAGCAATAGGAAATTTTGAGAGCTGGAGTTACCAGATGCTTTTTGAAGGAAAATACTTTTTAGCACCACCTCAAATGAATCGATCTTCAAGAGTACAGTACAAAATGAAATTACTGATGCTCCAAATGGAGGTGAAATTGTTAGATGAGGAAATTACCTGAGCTCTGACACCATGGGGATTCTAATTATATTCATGCACAGTCTCAGAAGCAAAGGAACACCACATCCCTTACACTAGAAAAGGCTAGAGTGGGAGAGAAGTCCTTCTTACCAACTGCTTCTCCAGACCTGCAGGGGAGGAGAGGTGAGCTTACCAACATAAATACATGAGTAAAACTGATGTATAAGCAGTGACACTGACAGCCCTAAGGAGTAATTTCTCAGTGTCTCTCTCATCAGGTTGGTTTTTAGCGATGGTCAGTGAGAGATGGCCAAAGATAGGAGTAAATTCAGTGTCCAAAAGGGAGTTTTCCAGACCGTGGGTCACACAATCTGAGGCCTCTCCTGATGCTCTTCTTCCAGGATTGTTTTTCTAGTAGATCCCTGAGTTAGAAAACCTAGGGTTTACAAGCCTTCTGAGGGCCTATAAAAAATGTTGGAATTCTGAAAAAAGTGCATATTGGATCCAAATTTTAAAAAGTAAACTGCAATGTAGAAATTAATTAATGTTTAATTAAATGTCTATAAAATTTAATACTATTCTAATTATACAGATTTTTTTTTTTTATTTTAGTTGGGGGCTAATTACTTTACAATATTGTAGTAGTTTTTGCCATACATCGACATGAATCAGCCATGGATTCACATGTGCTCCCCCTCCCAAACCCTCCTCCCACCTCCCTCCCCCTCCCATCCCTCAGTGTCATCCCAACGCTCCATCCCTGAGCATCCGTCCCATGCATAGAACATGGAATGGTGTTCTGCTTCACATATGACAATATACATGTTTCAATGTTATTGTCCCAGAACGTCCAACCCTCACCTTCTCCCTCAGAGTCCACAGGACTGTTCTATGCATCTGTGTCTCTTATTCTGTCTCACATATAGGGTTACCATTACCATCTTTCAAATTCCATATACATGCATTAGTATACTGTATTGGTGCTTTTCTTTCTGGCTCACTTCACTCTGTATAATGGGCTCCAGTTTCATCCATCTCAATAGAACCGATTCAAATGTATTCTTTTTAATGGCTGAGTAATATTCCATTGTGTATATGTACCACAGCTTCCTTATCCATTCGTCTGCCGATGGACATCTAGGTTGCTTCCATGTCCTGGCTATTGTAAACAGTGCTGCGATGAACATTGGGGTACACGCGTCTCTTTCAATTCTGGTTTCCTCGGTGTATATGCCTAGCAGTGGGATTGCTGGGTCATATGGCAGTTCTATTCCCAGTTTTTTAAGGAATCTCCACACTGTTCTCCATAGTGGCTGTACTAGTTTGCATTCCCACCAACAGTGTAAGAGGGTTCCCTTTTCTCCACACCCTCTCCAGCATTTATTGCTTGTAGACTTTTGGATAGCGGCCATTCTGACTGGTGTGTAATGGTACCTCATTGTGGTTTTGATTTGCATTTCTCTAATAATGAGTGATGTTGAGCATCTTTTCATGTGTTTGTTAGCCATCTGTATGTCTTCTTTGGAGAAATGTCTGTTTAGTTCTTTGGCCCATTTTTTTGATTGGGTCGTTTATTTTTCTGGAATTCAGCTGCAGGAGTTGCTTGTATATTTTTGAGATTAATTGTTTGTCTGTTGCTTCGTTTGCTATTATTTTCTCCCATTCTGAAGGCTGTCTTTTCACCTTGCTTATAGTTTCCTTTGTTGTGCAAAAGCTTTTAATTTTAATTAGGTCCCATTTGTTTATTTTTGCTTTTATTTCCAATATTCTGGGGGGTGGGTCATGGAGGATCCTGCTGTGATTTATGTCGGAGAGTGTTTTGCCTATGTTTTCCTCTAGGAGTTTTATAGTTTCTGGTCTTACATTTAGATCTTTAATCCATTTTGAGTTTATTTTTGTGTATGGTGTTAGGAAGTGTTCTAGTTTCATCCTTTTACAAGTGGTTGACCAGTTTTCCCAGCACCACTTGTTAAAGAGATTGTCTTTTCTCCATTGTATACTCTTGCCTCCTTTGTCGAAGATAAGGTGCCCATAGGTGCGTGGGTTTATCTCTGGGCTTTCTATTTGGTTCCATTGATCTATATTTCTATCCTTGTGCCAGTACCACACTGTCTTGATGACTGTGGCTTTGTAGTAGAGCTTGAAGTCAGGCAGGTTGATTCCTCCAGTTCCATTCTTCTTTCTCAAGATTGCTTTGGCTATTCGAGGTTTCTTATACTTCCATACAAATTGTGAAATGATTTGTTCTAGTTCTGTGAAAAATATCATTGGTAGCTTGATAGGGATTGCATTGAATCTATAGATTGCTTTGGGTAGTATACTCATTTTCACTATATTAATTCTTCCAATCCATGAACACGGGTATATTTCTCCATCTGTTTGTGTCCTCTTTGATTTCTTTCATCAGTGTTTTATAGTTTTCTATATGTAAGTCTTTTGTTTCTTTAGGTAGAAATATTCCTAAGTATTTTATTCTTTTTGTTGCAATGGTGAATGGTATTGTTTCCTTGATTTCTCTTTCTGTTTTCTCATTATTGGTGTATAGGAATGCAAGGGATTTCTGTGTGTTAATTTTGTATCCTGCAACATTACTATATTCATTGATTAGCTCTAGTAGTTTTCTGGTAGAATCTTTAGGGTTTTCTATGTAGAGGATCATGTCATCTGCAAACAGTGAGAGTTTTACTTCTTCTTTTCCTATCTGTATTCCTTTTATTTCTTTTTTCCGCTCTGATTGCTGTGGCCAAAACTTCCAAAACTATGTTGAATAGTAGTGGTGAAAGTGGGCATCCTTGCCTTGTTCCTGACTTTAGGGGAAATGCTTTCAGTTTTTCACCATTGAGGATAATGTTTGCTGTGGGTTTGTCATATATAGCTTTTATTATGTTGAGGTATGTTCCTTCTATTCCTGCTTTCTGGAGAGTTTTTTATCATAAATGGATGTTGAATTTTGTCAAAGGCTTTTTCTGCATCTATTGAGATAATCATATTGTTCTTATCTTTCAATTTGTTAATGTGGTGAATTACATTGATTGATTTGCGGATGTTAAAGAAACCTTGCATTCCTGGGATAAAGCCCACTTGGTCATGATGTATGATCTTTTTAATATGATGTTGGATTCTGTTTGCTAGAATTTTATTAAGGATTTTTGCATCTATGTTCATCAGTGATATTGGCCTGTAGTTTTCTTTTTTTGTGACATCTTTGTCTGGTTTTGGAATTAGGGTGATGGTGGCCTTTTAGTGATGGTCAGTGAGAGATGGCCAAAGATAGGAGTAAATTCAGTGTCCAAAATGGAGTTTTCCAGACCGTGGGTCACACAATCTGAGGCGTCTCCTGATGCTCTTCTTCCAGGATTGTTTTTCTAGTAGATCCCTGAGTTAGAAAACCTAGGGTTTACAAGCCTTCTGAGGGCCTATAAAAAATGTTGGAATTCTGAAAAAAGTGCATATTGGATCCAAATTTTAAAAAGTAAACTGCAATGTAGAAATTAATTAATGTTTAATTAAATGTCTATAAAATTTAATATTATTCTAATTATACAGATTTAAATTTCATATGGGAAAGGTGCATTTTAATGTGCTTTGTATTAATATTATGTGTCGAGGGCCTCCTAAAATTAAAGGCCTTGGGCATATGAAGGTCACTCAGTCATGTCCAACCTTTGAGACCCCATGGACTGCAGCCCGCCAGGATCCTCTGTCCCTGGAATTCTCCAGGCAAGAATACTGGAATGGGTAGCCATTCCCTCCTCCAGGGGATCTTCCCAATCCAGGGATCAAACCCAGGTTTCCTGCATTTCCTGCATTCTTTAACCATCTGAGCCACCAGGGAAGCCCAAAGCTTGGGTATACCATATCCAAACCTTGTGGACTGGGAATGGTTGAGGAATAATTACCCAAAGAAAGACCACTCATGTGCTCTTTCCAGGAGGAGGAAGCATGGATGCTGAACAGATGAAAGTCACAGATGTCTACTAAATGTAGGATAGGTGTTACTACTGACCATATCTTTTTGATAAATAAATAGTTCCACAGGGACTTGGATCTGACTAGAAGAGGGACCCAGACTCACTATATCTGTCTTACATGAATGTCCTTGCAGCTAGCTGACAAGACTGAATGAATGCATGCATCAGTCTAGGACATCTGATTTCTCAGCTCCGTGTCAGGATGGATGGGTGGATGATTGCTACTCACATTTTAGCAACTCACATAGTCATCCATGAAACAATCATCCTCACAATTATTTTAAAATAGTCATAAATACTTGCAAGAATCAATGGAAAATTTTAACAAAATTATAGATAAGAATGACTAGAGATAGAAGATTCTTAGTAACTGAAAATTTGGATAACTGAGACCTATTATTAAAAATATTGTATTGTCAATATCAAATAATTGCATTAGTTCCATGTATACACAGTGAAACCCATCTGTATTAGTTAAGTAAACTTTTGAAAGAGTGAATTCCACAGCAAACTTCTTTGCTGTTCAAGCATTTAAATAAAATAATTCCTATACTTATAATCATAGGATATTGCCTTCCTCATTAGTATTAACACGTGTGTGTGTGTGTGTGTGTGTGTGTGTGTGTGTGTCACTCAGTCATGTCCAACTCTTTGTGACCGCATGGACTATAGCCCGCCAGGCCCCTCAGTCCATGGAATTTTCTAGGCAAGAATACTGGAGTGGGTTGCCATTCCTTTCTCCAGGGAATCTTCCCAACCCAAGGATCGAACCTGGATCTCCCACCTTGCAGGCAGATTCGTTGCCATCTGAGCTACCAGGGAAGCCCAGTGTTAACACATAATTTTCCTTAATAATTAAAATTCATCTCTGTTTAATATTTAACTATAACATAAGTCATTGCTGACACTAAATGACCTTTCCTGATACTTATATTCCAAACTTTGTACACCTCACTTGATTTTCACAAAATACTATGAGGTAAGTTCTAATATTATCCCCATTTCACAATATTCTGAAAGTGTCACATCGTGATTAAGAAAAGCTTCTCTTCAGGAGAAAAACTAGTCAAAGTCTATCAGAGTGAAGATTTTCTTTAATTGGAAACCTCAAGAGTAGGTGATAGTAACCACTGTTTCCTTCCATTTGTTTTAGCATAATTCTTCCGTAATAGAAACTACATGAATCATGTTTTGTTCCTAGTTCCTGAGAAGATGAATTTAGTTTTAGGTTCAAATAAATGATTAAGAGCTGTAAGTGAAAGTGTTCCTACCAAGGGCTATGCCATGTGATAGTCTAGAGCACAGCCATCTAGCCATGGACTGCAAAATGAAGAAAGACATTTTCAGGCCAGAAAGTGCAACAATCAGTAGCTACCATTGTTTACTTTTTAAAATGTAACTTAACAGGAGTTTAGACTCAAATCACTTAGTTGTTGGGGGCCAACAATATATCAAAACAAGAAGCAATGAGTACTTTGGAAATTCAGTATGCTCCAGTCATACACTTTATCTAGAAGTTGGCATGTAGATCCTTGATAGATAAGAGATAATTTTGAATGTTATATAGATAAGAAAATCTCAGTTTGATACTAAGAAGCCATCAGCATTCTCCTATGACTTGCTACTTATCCATTTTAATTGAGAGGAGTGAGTCTTTAGATGCAGACCATTCAGATTCTCTTTGATTTTTTTAATCAGTTGCTTTACAGTGTTGTGTTAGTTTCTGTACAGCAAAGTGAATCAACCATGGGTATACATATATCCCCTCTCTTTGGGATTTCCTGCCCATTTAGGTCACCACAGAGCATTGAGTAGAGTTCCTTGTGCTATGCAGCAGGTTCTCATTAGTTATCTATTAATATTTTATACATATTAGTGTGTTTATGTCAATCCCTATCTCCCAGTTCATCACATCCACCCCTCCTCCCCCTTTAATGCCCATATGTTTGTTCTCTATGTCTGTATGTTGATTTTGCCCGTAAACAGGTTCATCTGTACCATCTTGCTAGACTCCATATAGGTGTGTTAATATGTGATACTTGTTTTTTTCTGACTTCACTCTGTATGACAGTCTCTAGATCCATTGGTTTTTATCATTATGACTATATTTCATTTTTGGTCAACAATACTAGAGTTCTATACAAGGCAGTGAAATTACCTTTATTAAAAAAATATATTTAAGTTAAAGGTGAGTAAATAAAAGGAAATATTGATAAAATAGCAGAGCAGGTGGTATGTGGATTTGACAAAAATAATGTAGGCGGTGTGCAAACATTTGGCAATCTTTGACTACACAATTTGGGCAGGAACAATCTGCCAAAATTCTGTAAGAGAAATTGTCATAGTTTAGATTGATGTGAGGGCCTTCTAATTTTAAGGAATCTATGATCATCAGAAGTCACTCGTGTAAGTGATCAGCATACAGGAAATGTGACGTAAACCTGAACATCTTTAGACAGCAGGGCTGTCTTTATGACACAGATGTCAAAATCAAATTTGGCACGTCAGTGAGTATACTGAGCATCTATTCACGTAGACATGTGCTCAGTTTTGCAGGGAGCAACAAGATGAATTAGATAAGGTTTCTCCCCTCAAGGAGCTAAATCGTAGAAGGCGAGGATGAGGAAGCTAGCAAAAATGATTAAGCAGTAGAATATTAATGTCACAAGAAAGGCATAAACTTAGAAGAGCATAATCCAAGGAGACTGCAGGAGAAAGAGATCATGGCTGGTTAGAATTAAAGGGAAAGCCTTTGCTGTCAAGATGCTCTTCCACATAAATCTAGAAGGATGGGTAAAATATCACTGTAGGTATTAGCAGGCAGTGGGGAAGTTTGAGGTAAGTTTCTTCATTCACAAATCAGTGTCTGGCTAAAGAGAGATAAATGGCTGGCAAAGGCAGCCACAACGTGGAGAACCTCGATGTTAGAATGAGGATTTCAAATTATGTTGATAGAGGAAGGGTTCCCTGGAATCCAGTCACCCTTTTTAACATTTATCAGCAATGTTATATTTGCCACATCATTTTGAACAGAGATCACCAAATGTTTTTTGCAGGCTACTCAATTCTGCAGTAGTAGGAACTATAGACAAACATCAACAATAAGGGTGAGTCATGGGTTAAGGAGTAATAGAGAATGAAAGGAAAAAATCCTACTGGGAAAATACAGTGAGAGCTTTACCAGGAAAGAAAACAAACAAGCCAACAACCAAGACACTGCACCTATCATGTAAATGGCACTAGTGATTTGAAAGTCTTTTATGTCATTTGACTGTATTCAAAATGGCTTTCCAGGTGGCTCAGCAGGTAAGGAATCTGCCTGTAATGCAAATTCGATCCCTGGAATGGGGGAAGATCCCCGGGAGGAGGGCATGGCAACCCACATCAGTGTTCTTGCCTGGAGAATTCCATGGACAGAGGAACCCGGTGGGCTACAGACCCTAGAGTCTCAAAGAGTCCGACACAACCTGAGCAACTGAGCATGAGCACTATATTCGAAAGGGCGAGAGAGTGTTTGGCCAGTATGGCATGGCATCAGAGATGGTTTCAATCTTAGTGTGAAGTTGAGCTGACTTGGGAAAGAAACCTGATATCCTAGATTCTTTTAAAATGAAAAGAAACCTAAATAGTAAAATGAATGCCTGCCTATTCTTTTTTACCTCTCAGGAGCTAGGAGTTCGTGGTCTACAAGGAGCTGTTTGACCCTTCCATCCTTCTACATGGACAGGAAAGTACAAATGGGACATTAGAGAAGAAAACCATTGAGATCTTATCTTGACTAAAATGTCATTCTACCAGGAGAGAAAGTAGAGTAACAGAAAATGATATAGTGTTTAAAAAGATTAAACTTGAAAGTTAAAAAAAAAGCAGGTATCAGTTAAAATACCTTTTAATGACAGCAAATCAGATTTATAGGTTTGGGAAGACCCAGTGATCATTGAGATGTTAAGAGACAATATAAAATTCATATAAATGTTTATAGATAAAATGAGAAACTTTAAATAAATATCTAGCTTGCAATAGGAGTCTCTGGTCTGTAACTTCAAACAAGTTCATTTATTTATTTTCCTGTTATTAAGGTTGTGCGGGAGTCATTGCAAATGCTCAGCCCAAATTCCATCAGATCATTTTTGTATTCCAACTCCACATCCAACACACACATATAACATATTTTGAGGGATAAATCTGTGGCCAATATCTGCATTCAGCCACTTCATTTTGCTACTCTTGGGCTATAGTGGCAGCCATTGGCCACTGGGAAATACCTGGAAAATTTGCAGCCTCCCAGGGTGCCAATTAACCAATGATCATCTAGTGGGAAATAAAACAGTTCTTATACAACTTACACTCCAGAGTTCCTTTGTGGAATTAAGTTCAGACTTATCCTCTAAATGGCTTTTGCTTGAAATCTCACCCTTGTTTGGTTTACCCTCCCTTTCCTATCTTATTTTACCTCTGTGCTTACCATTTGCTCATAAATCCTATCTTGATCTGTTCTTGGAGAATGAACCTAAGACCAGTGAAGCTTTCAGATGCAAAACGGGAAATTGTACTCTTTACCATCGGAGCCACTAGGGGATTAGAAGTCTAACACATCATTATTGGAACTCTAAAGATAAGACTATCATGAGTTATAAACAATACTAGTATTACTGTTTTTTAAACAATAGCTGTGTGATTGGGGCAGGGGGAGAAAGAGTACATGTTACAGGCTTTTCCTGTTTCTTAGTTGTCTCAAATGTAAAATGAGGGTGTCTCTAAAATTCTTCTAAGGCCTAAATCAGGGGTTGGCAAACTGACCAAACCCAGCCCTGCCTTCTGTTTTTATAAATAAAGTTTTATTGGAATGTATCCATGCTCATTAGTTTAAATATTGTCTATGCTTACTTTCAGGCTACAACTACAGAATTGACTAGCCTATGAAGTAAATCTCTTTTCATCCTTAACATTTTTTTTAAGTCTGATGAGGAAATTGAGACAAAGGTCAAGTCACTTGCCCAGGTTTTATAGGGCAAGTAATGGGAGAGCCAAGATTCACATTCAGTCATTCTGCTTGCAGAGTTAGCAATTCTAACTAGAGCCCTGAGCTACCCTCATTTGGGAAGGCCACAATGAAAACGAATGTTGAATCCTTCTGACTCACAGTGACTATGCTGCATTTATTTTGTCTTTAGTAGCAGGGTTAACATTAACAGGAGCACATGTGGAAGCATGAATAGAGGAGAGGGAAGGTGTCAGCAGGTTCAACAAAGTTGTTAGGAAATACCACCAAGAGTAAAATATAGCCTGCTTATTTTTTCACCATCACATGCAGTCCTAAAATGTAGTTGCATGTTCTTTTCATTTTATTTTCTTATGGTGCAAATCATAGACACGTTCCCAAACAAATTCACAACTAAGGTGCTTGACTTGGTCTTCGCATGCCAGCTTCTTGCGTCTCTGGAGCGGAACAAATCATTTTATGCCACTTCTCACTTCTCATCCCCTTCCCACTTCCTTTGAGATTGCTGTTCTGCCTAGGCAACATGATGAATGACAATGCCATGGGTGGACAGTTTTACTTTTGAACAATCCACAATATTACAGTGCATCAGCAGAGTCTGTCTTGGATTTTTTCGTTTTGGAGCCCATTGACATAAATTCTCTCAAAATATATTTGTATATCCTTTTCCAATGAGGTGACTTTTCATTTGGATGGAACAAGTTCATTTACTGATGTAAGCTGAAGATGAAGAAAGCATCCAAAAGAGGAAAAGATAGACATTTTTCAATTTATCTTCCTTAAATGACATACTGGATTTCGATCATGGAGAAGAAGGGGATTGGCTAATATGAATTCCTATTTCTTTAATTTTTTGGTTAAATATTTTGCCACTCATTATTTTGACAATTGTATCATATGAATTTGGCTCAAATACCTGGTTTTGTTCTTTATAGCTTTAATTTAACTCCATTCTTCATGTAGGTAAAGTGGATGATAACATTCCTTATTCTGCCCAGGTCACATCTCCTAACATAACTATCTGTAGTAATGTTTGCATTGTGATTAAATCATTTGCTCTGTCTCTGTCCCTCTTTGTGTATATGTGTGACTGTGTCTTTGTGTGTTTTACATTGCCATTGTTAACCAACTGCCTAAGAACATAATTGTGCTTGCCACTGTGATAAGTACTTAATATGCTTCATTTAAACTTCATATTAGTCTCTGAGGTTGGATTTGCCATCTACCATTTTCAGATGAGGAAACTAAGGTTGAAAAAGTTAACGGACTTGCCCAAAGTCACTTGACCAATTAATAATATACTAAAGATTCTAACTCAGGTTAGTCTGCTTCTGTCTTAATCCTATACAAGAACCCAAACAATTAAGATATAGAAATTCTCAAATATTAGGGTGAATCAAGATATAGATTGCCTGTGGTGATCAGACCTTATGATGAATCTAAATCAAAAGGGTGAAGGTAAAGAAATTTTATTACCAAGGTCAAGAACAGATTGATAATATCAATCATCATGATAGTTAGATGAATAAGCATTTATTCTAGTTAGAAGCTTCATAGAGATCAGGGATTTGTGGCCAGGAGTCTTATGTTCTTAGCATCTAGGCTAAGATGCAACTTAACAGAAAGAAGGTAGAATATATTGTGGGTAGCAGTGGGAAGCATTTTGGCGCACAACTATAAATTTAGAAAAATATATATTATAAAGTGGCATTATTATAAGCTTATAAAAAACAGTTCTGATAACTTAGGAAAGTTGCAATGTTTTGGTGTTTTTGGCAAATTTATTTAAAGAAAGCAAAGGGACAGAGTATCATGGTTTTGAAAACACCTATTATTTAAATAGTATCTCCTTGCTTTGAAAAATGTGTATCATTCCTCACCACATTTTAATGCTGTGCATATGGATTCCAGATACATAAACCACTGAATCTGCCTCTGAGACTGGGAAAGGATAAGTGAAGTGAAAGTCACTCAGTCACGTCCAACTCTTTGCAGTCCATGGAATTCTCCTGTACAGAATATTGGAGTAGATAGCTGTCCCCTTCTCCAGGGGATCTTCCCAACCCAGGGATCGAACCCAGGTCTCCCACATTGCAGACAGACTCTTTACCAACTGACTACAAAGGAAGCACAACAATACTGGAGTGGGAAAGAATAAGGAAAATAAAGAAAAAACTAACTATAAGATCTCTTGATTAGTGATCTAAAAAGGTCATATCCGACTCTTTGTGACCCCATGGACTGTAGCCCACCAGGCTCCTCTGTCCATAGAATTCTCCAGGCAAGAATACTGGAATGGGTTGCCATTTACTTCTCCAGGGGATCTTCCCAACCCAGGGATCAAATGCAGGTCTCCTGCACTGCAACAAGATTCTTTACTATCTGAGCCACCATGGAAGTCTCTTCAAAGCAGAGAGGCTGTTTAAAAATATAAATGTTGTCTTCCTAATATTTTACTTTAAGGAGGATTCTCCATGTAGAATATAATGCATTTGGAATTTAAGGATTTGATTTCTCAGCATTGTCTCATTAAGATTTGACCAAGGAGAAAATTGAGTTCAAAGTGAAGAAACAAGCCATGGAAGGTATTAGCATCAGTGATGAACTTCTGTTGACAGTCATTGGTAGATATCTGTTGACAGTCATTGGTAGATACCCTTTAGGAAAAACTAGTATTCACGGCATCAAATTTCCTTTGCTTAAATCTAAAGTACTATTCTAAGAATTTATGCAGATGATGACTTTATATTTCAGCCAGACTCATTTTTCCCTCTTTGGCCTTAGGCTGTTTTTTTTTGTTTGTTTTTTCTTCTCTAGTAATTTACTTGCAGTGTTTTCCTCAACAATTTGAGGAGGTGCAACAAGTGCATCTAGTCAAATTCTTTTGCTCCACAGCCTTCCAGGTACTCTGTGTTACAGTCAGAATTGCTTTTGCAACCTCACCTCAATGACTGTCTCTCCTTCACTCTTTCTATTGACTCTGGCCTTTACACCAAGCAGGCTCCTGCCTCTGAGCTCTGCCCTTGCTGCCCCTCTGCTTGCAAGACTTCTCCAGATCTTCCCGTGATGAGCGGCATGTCCAGGTCTCATCTTTCACAGGATCTGCTCAGCATGGCCATCCCTGTAATTCTACAACTCCAGTCAAGCTCTTTCTATCTCATTACTGCCTTTCATGGCCTCCTCTTCTGAACTGTGTTCTGTAACTTGTTTATTATCTATTTCCCCCTATTAAAATATAGAATTCAAGAAATCATGTCTGTTTTCTTCGAGCCAGTAGCCTTGGTTCAGGGTGGGAAAGCTGAATGAATATACAAATAATTCTCAGAATCTGATTTAGACCAAGCATCAAGTTGTACGTCTTGCTCCCTTAGGTTGAATCCTGGCTCAAGCACCTCCTGAGTGTAGGCAAGTGCATTCTTTTCTTTGAGCCTCAGGTTTCTATTTTGTAAACTGGGGATTGGGCTCCCCTGGTGACTCAGAGGCAAGTTATCTGCCTACAATGCAGGAGATGGGCCAGAGATGCAGGTTTGATCCCTGAGCCAGGAAGATACACTGAAGAAGGGAATGGCAACCTACTCCTGTATTCTTGCCTGGAAAATCCCATGGACAGAGGAGCCTGGCAGCTACAGTCCATGGGGTTGCAGAGAGTCAGATACGACTAAGCTATTGAGCACTCACAAACTGGGGTTATGGTAAAAAGCTTACTTGACACACAAGTTATCTTGGAGGGGAACCCTAAACAGATACTGCACATGGAACACAGATCGCAGGGTTTGTCATATATCATGGACTTAATAAATGGCAACCATTATATTTGACTCCACACACGGAGCCAGAAGAATAGTTTCTATTTTATTATAATTTTCAGTTTGAGGGCATTTAGTTGACTCTAGCTGCACCTGGCTGATTGTTAGAATTACCAGAAATAATCATTTGTTTGGTCTGGATATATGGCTGGGCAGCTGGAGTGTTTAAAGCTCCCCAGGTAATTCTAATGCACAATGATGATTGCAAACCACTGACCTAGAGGCTGCTTCAGGAGGATGACAACACCAAGCTCCACTCTGCATCTTAAACTACCTCAGGTTAGAATTCAAATAAGTGGTGAAATTGCCAAAGGGTAGGTGAGAGGAGGTTTCACGCTGCAGCGCTGAGAAACCTGAAAGATTCATCTACTGTGTTCCCAGGGCCCTGTTTGCCCTACATTTTCTGTCATTTTGGTGTTAGTTTCTAACTGGCTCTGAACATTCTTTTATCCCTGGGATTGTAGCCCCCATTGCCTCTTAGCAGAACCAGTGACACCAAAAGCTAAATTTACCCGTTCAGGTTATTAAGAGGAACATCTTTGCAACACAAAATGTTTGTACATTTAATAGCATCCTGGCACTCTGAAAAAGCCTATGTATTTCTGAAAGTGTCTGCTGGACTTGGGTATTTTACAGATGGACAGTTTGAGACTTCAGATCATCATGTTCCTCCACAAATGGTCCTTCTCCTTCCAATGTTGCTAGGAAAATCTTCCTAAGCCACCTCTTTATTATGTCATTCTTCAGTACGAAAACTTCAACTGTCTCCCTATGACTACAGGAAAAATTCCTTAAACATGGCTGTCACGTCTCTTGACTATCTGGATCAGACACCATTTCTAGACATCTCAAACTTTTTTTCTTGCACAAACCCTGTATTTTAGCCAAATGATCTGTTAACTGTACCTTGAACTTACATTATGTTTTTTGTCCTCTATACCGATGAGCAAATTTTGAATAGAATATGTATACAAGTCATTTGGGAATCTTGCTAAAGATACAGTATTTATTAGTGAATGCATTATTAGTGTTTGTGGGTCTGGGGTGGGAGCACAGTGAGGTTCTACATTTCTAACAAACTCCTGTGTAATGCAGAGGTTGCTGATGCTAGAAGCACACTTGGGTGGCAAGACTTCACACAGAGGCCAGGAAAATCTCCGGTGAACTATGTCCTATTTAGTCCTCTTTGCCTGTCTCATTCCTAGTTGTCTTCAATGGCTGCCGGGAGCCAGCTCACGAGATCCCCAAAAGGACTGATTTGAGCACGGCTTCTCAGGCCTCAGGGATTCTCGGAAGGCTGCCCCAGCACTCACCTTAAAGATCATATCTCTCTTTCTGACGTTTACTATAATAAACCTCTTCTTATTTTCTGTGACTTAGGCAAAAGGCTTTTCCTGATTCCCTTCTAAAATAGATCAATCTGAAATCTCAATCGACAAGGCCCCTGAACAGTAGCACCCTAAATAAAATTATCTGAGATATAGAGTATGCTGATCTAAATTCCTTTTGCTAACATATTGGTTTGTTTAATAAATGTACCTGTGCCTTTGGAGCTAATGTGCATAACTGCTCCCTAGTAATAAAACCGCATTGAGAGCCTCTGCACAGAAAGCCCCTATGGGCACAAAACCTTTCGCAGGAAAAAAGGCTTGTTAGGAAATATAAGAAATATTGCTTTATGAAACTGTCACTTAGTCTATATTTACTCACTATGTTTTTACTCTTAACGTATTTAGCCTATATAATGAGAGCATAATAGTTAAAGATTTATATAAATAGAAGTTTAGCTTTAATACAAATAATAAGACAATTGTTGAATTAACTGATGATTCTTACTTAGAGCTGACCTTCAGCTTGCTGTTCTATGACGTTATGGGACCACATTCTTTTCTGTTAAGCTCAAGGCGTAGAGTAATTACCGAAAATAGGTTTTACCTTGAAACTTTCTATTGATGAATTCTTTCCTGCTGTGCCTGATACAAAAGCGTTCTGACTGATCAACCCTTATCAACAGGCGAGTCAGAAGACGTTAGCAGGCCCCCAGGCCGGAAGATGATGTAAACAAAATGAACTAAGACATGCAAACGCTGTCGGTGAGGGGCAGCACTGCTGACCCATTAAGCTGATCTGGTGTGACTCTATACTTTACATTTGTTTCTATGTACCACTAAAAACATAAAAGCTGTCTTAAAAACAATAAAGTCAGAAGACACTTGGAAACACCACGACTGGCTGTGTCTTCTCATTCGTATCGCCGATGTGTCTTCTCATTCGTATCGCCGACGGCGTCCATCCTGAGGGAACCCTGACCTGCTGGAGCAGGACTCCGGCAAATGGCTATGCGACAGAGTGATTCAGTGAGATCCTAATTTGCTTTATCTCCTCACAGTCCTTTCCCATTCTCCATCCATTTCACAAAGGTACTATGACCCTCTGTGTCTTCCTGTGGTTTCAGAAGAGATTTCTGTTTCTGGGCTGAAAGAAAGGTGACTTCCAAAACACATCCTAGTCTGGGTTTTGCCTTCTTGAGGCATAAGCTATTGACAATAATTGTGCTGGGTTTCCTGGGCAGGAGGAGAGGGTAGCACCTTGAGAAGAGCAGCAGTCAGGAGAGTCCCCTGTCTGCGAAGGGGATGGAGGTCTGAGGAGGTCACATGCCTGAGGGTATGGCTGAGTGCTGTATCTAGTGCACTGAAAGCCTAGCAACAGAGCTCTCAGCCTTGGCAGATGCAGGCACCCCAAGTTCAGCATATAAACTAGAGAATCTTAACCACTGAAGGAGAGAAGCTGCTTCCTGTCCATTTTAAAACAAATTCACAACCTTGGTACAAATGGCCAGAGGTGGAATAAAAATAACTGATGTGATGTTCCACAGGCTAGGGAGCTGAGAAAAAAGATTTTAGGTTGACTTATGGAAAATAAATGGATACTTCCTTTAGGGCTGAATGTTTGAATCAACTTTCGTATGTGCTAAACTTATTTCCGATCCGGTCTCTTCCCTGGAGCCTGAGTTGATGTGTTTAAGGGCATCATGGCAGAGACAAGAAGTCCTGACTTTGTAATTCTGATTGAATTCCTGATTTCAAATCGATATGAGCCTCAGAGTTCTCATTTGTAAAAATGTGAGTCCCAGCGCTCAGTTCATAGGAGGGTTGAGAGGGCTAGAAATAATAAATGTAGAGCATATGGCATGTAGTGTCTGATTAGTAAACGTTTGCTACTCTTATACCCATCCACTCTACTACTACTATCATGACTACCATGAACATTTCTACTATAATCAAGGCAGCATTTTATCCTCACAGTTTGACATCAGCAACATTCCTAAAACAATGCCATGCACATCATTTATTTGAGTATTATTCAGAATCCTCCTGCAGAGCAACCAGGCTCTAAATAATAAAGTTTGATCATGATGATGTCTATGAATTTATTACCTACTCTTGATAGTTATTTTTTGGTATCACTCAGTGCCATATCTGTAGCATAAACTTGGAAGGAAAAAATTATGTTTTGTATTTCTTTGTAATCCATTAGTTTTTAGTATGTTGTAAATAAATAGTAGATACTCAGCCAATATGTGGCAACTAGTTGTTGCAAAACAGTGAGTTTTGATAGTTTAGGAGAAGCGGAGATGACAGAAATTTTAGATATAATTTTAGCAATCTGGGATTAGAGAAGCAGTGCATTTTACTCTATATTACCTCCATATTGCTTCAAACTTAATTATATCCAAAAGCAGCTTATGTTTTGTTACTTGCCAAGTAGGCTAAATGTTAGGGTTCATACAGCTATGGAAACAAGAGCAGGGATAAGCAAACCACTAAAGAGAATCACTTTTCCTTCATCTGTTATATAAATATTTTTGCCAAGCTTTTGAACCTAGAGTATCAAGGAAGAAATCATCATACTTTTATTAATCAAATTAAATAACTCATATTTTTAAAGTAACACCCTCGTGTGTGTCAGCAAAACATAATTCTTTTTAATTCAGTTAGTCAGGGGTTAAATTTCTAGCAACAGAAACTTTACAGCTGCTGTCAGAAATACAGTAATTACTTTGGTCAACATTCTCCAAGAAACTCCAGCTGTCTTATCAAGCGCGCTTTGTCAGAAAGACTCCTTTCCTGTTAGGGGGCATGAATTGTAGAATAACTACCATGGTGCCAGTGAAAGAGTTGGAATAAGAAATATTTCCAAAGCCATATTGTGGTTTTTTTTTTTTTTTTGCTTGAATTTGAGATTCTGTTCATATGTACTGTGCTTTTTAGACAACCTTCCACCAAATTTTATGGACTGAAGAAAATGAGGATCTGCAGATTTTTTTCTTTGAAATTAAATCCATAGGAAATCATTGCTAACTATGGCCACCAACCTAAATCTCTACCCACCCAACGTAAACAAAAATGAAGATAGCAGTAACATATACCCTGGACGCTTTAAGGTTTTGTCACCTTAAATGTGATGATTCTCTCAACAGAAGCCTAGTTCTAGAGCTTGTCAGAGGTCAAGCATGGCTCATCTCCTCAGTGTGAATATTCAGGGAAATTCTCATTATTCATGGAGTTAGAGTCATTCAGGGGTGACTTTTAGTTTATACAATTACTCATCCTATCAATTCCCTTTTTCTCCTGTAGGGGAAGACTTAGCAAGGAAGAACCAGGGACCCATTAACTTAGAGTCAGGTGACAAGGAAAGGATACATGAAGAAAGAAAAGTAAATGGGTGCTGTGAATGGAACTGATTAAAGTACAATCAGAGACCAAATCCCATACTATAGCACTTAGTGGTGGAATGTTCCAGTACAAAACTAGCACTGATCATTATTTCCATTTTATCTAGAACAAAATTCAAACTCCTTTACCCTCTATCATCAAGCGCCTGGCTACTTTTTCAATTCTATGTCATACTGCTCTACTTTGCGTACTATGCTTTAGACACTCAAATGTTTTGAATCCTCAGACTTAACCAGGCTTGTTCCTAATTTAGAGATTTTGCACTAGTTGTTCGCTCTGCATGTGCTGTTACCCCTTGATTTTATTTATATGGCTGGCTCCTGCCTGTCATTAAAATCACAGCTTAAATGCCTCATCCTCCCAGAGGTCTCCTTTCCTCACCATACATAAGGTAGTCGCTCACTAGGTTTCTATCTGTTTTAATTATCTTAACACTTAACATTTCCTCCTATTCTTACCCATTTTATTATCATCTTCCTCCATCTGAAGGTAAACTCCATAGAGGCAAGGTTCTGGTTGGTTTTGTTCATTCCAGTGTCCTTGGAAATTACAAAGCTGACAGGTATATTATGGATTCTTAACTAAAATTTTTGAAGGAATGAATGAATTTGCCAGGGGGGAAGAGTAGGGGTAGAAATAGTTAGGGAGTTTGGGATCGATATGTACACACCACTATATTTAAAATGAAAAACTAACAGGGACCTACTGTATAGCACAGGGAACTTTACAATATTCTGTAATAATTTAAATGGGAAAACAGTTTAAAAATATATATATATAGGTATATATTTGTATAACTGAATCACTTTGCTGCATACCTGAAACTAATACAACATTGTTAATCAACTATACTCCCATAGTAAAAAGCGTTTAAAGAACAAGAAGTTACGTTAGGGATTTTTAGTCAAGAGATTATTAAATTAAAACCCATAGATTATGTGTAAATAACGTTGCATGGGGTTTCCCAGGTGGTGCTAGTGGCAAAGAACCTGCCTGCCAATGTAGGAGACATAAGAGACATGAGTTCGATCCCTGGGTTGGGAGGGTCTCCTGGAGAATGGCAACCCACTCCAGTGTTCTTGCCTGGATAATCCCATGGATAGAGGAGCCTGGTGGGCTACAGTCCACAGGGTCACAAGGAGTCGGACATGAGTGAAGCAACTTAGCACACATGCACACACACATGCAACTTTGCATGAATAATACAGTACTTTTTTTCTGAAGAGAAGCCATGGTTTTTAGCAGGAATTCAAAATCTGACCCTCTGTCTCAAGTCTTAAGTTGAGTTCCCCCGAAGTGGTTCTGAGATGAAGATTCATGTGGAAGTGATACATTAGGAAATGTCTCCAAGAAAAACAGGTTGTGAAGTGAGGAAGTGAGGCTGGGAATGGAAGAGGGCCAAGCAAGGGTTAGCTATCAGAGCATGTTCTACTAGGGGTACCGTTGGGTTCATTTTATAGGGGAGCTCTGGAAATTGCATAACCTTCACTCAGAGCTGTGCTTATCAGGGCCTAAGAAGCAGGAACATTTATACTCTGAATCCTTAGTCACCAGCTCATGGCTTCCTGAGGCAGAGGTGGGGGTTATAGTTCTGACTTCCTCAGTTTGCAGATAAAGTTTTCTTAGGAAACCTGGAGGCAGTCTTCTAATGATGAGAGGAAAGTTCTAGCTTTTGTTGAGAGTAAAAAAAGACTAGAATCTGATGTTCATGAAAGTGGTTAAGAGTTCATAGAGGTATAGGTGGAACACTGACTGTGTCTGCTGTACCTCTTTTGAAAGAAAAAAATGCTTAAGAATTACCAATCTAGTCTAATTTCCTTCATTTAAAATAAGGCCTTCTGAGGTAAGGTGTGTTTCCAACAGTTATGTAATTAATTGGTGAAATTTATTTGGATCAGATCCAAGGTCTTTTAGTTACCAGCTAATTCACCAACTATTAATTTTTCAAAATTCAAATTAAGATGCTTTTTAAAAAATTTATCTCTGTACAAAAAAAAAGATATGGAGAATACAAAGATGAATAAATTACTGCTCTTGTTCTTAATGATCTTATAGCCTAGCAGGAGATAAAAGATGCATATAAATAAGCAAAATTATAATTATTATATAAGAAAGAATACATTCTTAGGGAAACTCAAAACAGAGTAATCACTTTCAGTTTAGGGACGTGGGAAAGATCATGTTTACATTGAGGCATCTGATCTTGGTGTATCATTCTTGCTACAAGAAAATACATTCATTCAAAGATATTTACATGAGCATCTACTATACTATAGATACAGTAGGACTGGGAATAAGGTGGTGAATGAAAAAGCCAAAGTATTTATTCTCATCTAATTTACATTCTATTTTGGTACGATAATAACCAGGAAGAGTAACAAATATCAAAGAGTGATAAGTATTACACAATAAAGGCTATGAAAGATAAATTAAGAATGAAAGAAGAAAAGTTGAGGCTATCTTAGATGGAACGATTGGGGAAAGTCTCTGACATTTGAAATTTGAATTGAGACCAGAAGGATGAAAAGTGTCAGAACCAAGGAGAAAAACACTTAGGAGAAAAGAAAACCCAGCAAAATGAAGGGCAAAACCCCTGAGGCATGGAAAAAGTTTGTAATACTTTGAGAAATTAACAAAGAGTGATTGTGAACTTCAGGATCAAAGGGTAACCTGGTTTGAGATTAGTTTAGAGAGACTGGCAGAATCTTGTAGACCAGAGTAAGGAATTTGCATTTTAAGAGCAGTGGTTAAACATGACATTCCTTTATGTTTCAAACTTATAGTACTATTTGTACCAGCTATAAAACTGGGAATCTGAAATTAAAAATATTTACATTCTCAAAAAGGAAGGAGTTGGGTATAAATCTAAGAAAATATGCACAAGATCTGTAGGAAGAAAACTAAAAATATACTGATGAAAGAAGATCTCAATAAGTGGAAATGTATGTTCATAGATTGGAAGACTCAGTGTTGTTAAGATGTCAGTTCTTTCCAATTTGATCTATAGATTAAACCCTCTCCCAATCAAAATTCTAGCAAGCTATTTTGCAGATATTGACAAACTGATTCTAAAATTTATACACAGATACAACGGATGTGGAATAGCCAACTGAAGAAGCAAATTTGGATGAATAAACTACTCTAAATAAAAATATGAGCCTAAACACAACATTGTAAAGCAACTAAACTCCAATAAAAATTAATTTAAAAATATGAGCCTAATCACAGATATTTTACCTTACACAAAAATGAATTTATAATAAATCATATATATAAATATAAAATGAACAACTATAAAAAGCATAGACAAAAACACAGGAGAAAATCTATGTGACACTGAGTTTGGTGATGACCTTTTAGATACAACACTAAAAGTGTATTCAGGAAAGAAAAAATAATGGTAGGTTAAACTTTATTAAAATATTTTAATCTGTGAAGAGACACAGATGAGCTTATAGGAGCCCTTGGTTTCTAATACTATTCTTCAAATAAAAGGAGCCAAGACTCTTTGAAGAAAAGCATGATTCTCTGGGGTACATATGGACTGGGGTACATATATACATGCTGAGCCTGGAGCATACTGTGGTGCGAGAAAGTAAGGAAGCACTCAAAGCAAAACAAAACAGAACAGAATAAAGTGCCATACACAACTACAGAGTACAGCAAGGGCACAGAAGCCAGCTGGGAGAACTCCCAATTGACAAAGCTGGAGCGGTTTGAGGAGCAAAATAAATAATATAGTATGGGGTTATAGCATAAAGTATAAAATCAATATGAGTCCATATTTGTATATAAGTGATTTAATAAATAAACGGAGAAGAGCAAAATTTCCTCTGCAGAAAAATTCCAAATAACTTTTGTAGAAACTCCCCTACAGGTGGGGGAGTGAGCATAACTCTCCACCCCATAAGTGTGAGCTGTGCACATGACTTCCTTCCAAAGAGTGCCTTATAGAAAGGAGGAAAAGAACAAGTTAGTTTATAAGAGAAAGCTGACAGGCACAACCTCAGCCAAGTGATCACATTTTATATCCATGGTGATGTTATGTTGGTATCATGAACTCTTCCTGTGATGGAATGGAATGGTAACTTATCTCTGTAGCAATTTTCCCAAAACCCCATAACTCCATTTTAGTCATCAAAAAAGAGACCCTAATTCAGAGATATTCTAATAAAAATATGCCCTTCTACTACTCTTGAAAACACTCAAACATATTAAAAACAGGGACGAGTCTGAGAACTGTCACAGTCTAAAGGAACCTAAGGAAACACAGCAAGTGAATGCACTATGGTATCCTGGATGGAGTCCTAGAATAGAGAGAGAACATTAAGTAAAATCTAAGAATATCTGAATGAAGTATGAACTTTAGGTAATAATGTGTCAACATTGGTTTATTATTGTGACAGAGAGACCACACAAATGTTAAGATTTTAATAATAGTGTAAGTTGGGGTTGGGGTATATAGGAACTCATTTTACTATTTTTAAAATTTTCTGTAAATATAATAAGACTGTTCTAAAACAAAATTTTCACTGAAAAATTACTGTGATGTAATAAAAAAATGGGAAATAACTCAAGAGCCCATTGGCAGTAAAATAGATAAATAAATTCAGGTCTATGCTTATAATGGACTATTAAACTGCACTAAAAATAACACACTTCTCATGTATGCAACCGGAGAAGGCACTGGCAACCCACTCCAGTACTCTTGCCTGGAAAATTCCATGGATGGAGGAGCCTGGTAGGCTACAGTCCATGGGGTCTCTAAGAGTCGGGCACAACTGGGCGACTTTGCTTTCACTTTTCACTTTCATGCACTGGAGAAGGAAATGGCAACCCACTCCAGTGTTCTTGCCTGGAGAATCCCAGGGATAGGGGAGCCTGGTGGGCTGCCGTCTATGGGGTCGCACAGAGTCGGACACGACTGAAGCGACTTAGCAGCAGCAGCAGCAGCATGTATGCAACAACATGGATGCTTTTCAAAAATACTATGGTGAAGAAAGAAGTCAGAATCAAGAGTGCATAGTGCATGGTTTCATTTATATAAGAGTCCATGTGGAAGAAATAAACATATTGGTTTCCTTTGATGGATGCAGACTGGAAGAGGGCAAGAGAGAAATTTCTGGAGTTCTGAAAATGTTCTGTATCACAGTTTTGGTAATAGTTACATGAAGCATACATTTATCAAATTCATTGAATTGTAGTTTTACTATCTGTGCCTTTCATGGCATGTAAGTTTTATTTCAAACCACCTACATGATGATTTTAAAAATACTTGGCCACCGTAGGAGAATGAATTTTAGTAAGTTAGAGTAGTATCAAGGAAATCATTTAGGAGTCTACTGTGGAATTCTGGAGTACAAAATAAGTGATAGGCGATGAGAGAAATAGATGAATTTGGAATATATTTTAGAGCTGGAAGCACCAAGGACATACTGTTTACGAAATGTGAACAACTAGAAATTCTTATGGAGTGAGCCTTGTATTTAATCAGCAGTGCTGATATGAATTTCAGCTCTGCTACTTCTCAATTGAGTGATCACACATAAATAGCTTCATGTATTTGGGTCTTTAATATATCATCTTTGAAGTGAGCTAATTGGAATTGTCTTACCTGGGTCTCAGGTTCCAGAAAGAATCAAGTGAGGTAATTTATATATATACAGTTTATAAATTATAGTGTATTATAGATATTTTTGTTATTAAATACATTACATAATAAATCTGGCAGTACTGGAAAATGTATCATACGTATTTTAATCATCAACCGTGAGCAATAAAATACCCTGGCTTAATAAATAGCTCTACTTCTCTAGCTGAATAGTACAGTTAAGAATCTCAAATTTAGACTTTAAGAATTCCAAACTACAGGTTAGAAAACAAAGCTTGGATACCTGGTAAGAGATCAAGGTTGCAGTACTGAGAAAACAGAGCTCTGTAGCTTGTTATGAGAGTGTTTAAAATTCCATACACAGCTCTTCGTGCAACACAATGGCACCTCAAGCTCAGTATAGTTTGCATCTGTTTGCAAATAAGCACAGAGATGTATCGTTATATCCTCAAAACAACTTATCTGGGGCTATGCCACTCTGACTCTGTGCTCAGAACTCTCATGGTAAGTCCAAGACGACAGCCAATCAAATGGTACCCCACTAACGTTTCCTAGGCAACTGACACACAGCTAAAGAAACAAATTGCACATAGTTGAGAAGAAAAATATTGCAGCAATTTCACCTTACTGATATATATATATATATATATATATATATATATATATATATTTTTTTTTTTTTTTTTTTTGACCAATTTTGGAAAAACAGAGCATGAGAGCCAGAATAGCAATGAGATAAAGGACCAGAACTCCCTTGATGTTTGAACCTACAAATACTATTGTCTTCTGAAATACAGTTGTAGATGATAATATTGAAAATAGTGATGTGATTTCAAATATTTTTTTGACTTCCTGGAAAAGATTTTGGGGATAGCATTCTTATTCTGTCCTCATTCTAACCTGAGATTTGGATATTGTTTTTGTATAAAGATCCGATTGGGTGGGATTGGGAAACATATTTTTGCTTCTTAATTTGTAGGATATAGAACATACTCAAGACAGTAGGCTCTCAATAAATATGACTGCATCAATAAAGAAACAGCAAGGAACTTTCTGATTCTCTAATGTCCTTGTTCTGAACTCAACTCAAGGAACACTCATGATCAGTTCAATGGATGATGAGCAAGCACTGGATTTAGAAGGCAAAGGAACAATAGTCTTTGGCCACTTCCCCTTTTCAGATTTGCCTTCCCTTTCTGCATATCTAATACACAATCACTATCTTCCGGCTAAAGTCTAAGTAGATGAAATGAACCCCTACCTCTCACCTTTGTGTTCCAGTGTGTGGAGTTAGCACTTTGAGAAAAGAGGAACCTAAATAATTAATTCATTTAACAAAGATATATTAAGTCCTCACAATGTGCCAGGTGCTGGAAATGCTGACTGATTTCAAGATTTTGAACAAATACTTAATAACCAAGAACTCACTGTATATAAGGCCTAGTGAAATATGGCAGAGTTTTAGAGCTGCAGAGAACTCTGTTGGCATGTAACTAGATTCAGGATCTCTAAACCCTTGAACACTGTCTTATCAGCAACCAGGAAAGGAGATTAGGAACTGAGTGATACATAGAAAACAAGCCAGATAAATGGATTTTCTTTATTAGCTAGACTTTAAATCCTGCCTATTTGATCTCTCGCCCTGATATTCAAATATGAGCCCCCAGAATTTCAGAATTACCTTCAAAATCTAGACTAGAGGAAGGTTTAACTATCCAGAATATACAGTTAGTAGATGGGGAATCCTATCTGCTTGTTTACCCCTGCATCATGAGTACCAAGCACAGAAGCTGAGCTTAGTAAACTTTCACTGAGTGAAAGAAGTCCTTTCAGACTCTCTGTCCCAGAACCCACCTTAGCAGACCACAGGATAGGGTGTGAATACCTGAGAGAAAGCCTTGACCCTCCTGGAGAGATAAGATGAAGTCACTAAGATTGAGGAGTCATTTATTCTAATTCTCTCACTGAATGAATACACATAATGAATTCCAAGGAAGGGTAATGTTTGATGAAGGTCATATGTCTACTTAGTGGGAGAATTTCTGAGTTTCTTCTATCTTCCTACTGTATCACAGAAGGAATTAATGGACTGTCAGATGATGAACCTCAGGGTAGTTCCTTTCAAAGGAAACACCTGTATTCTTAACCTTCTAGAGGGCAGAATCTAGAACACTAAGAGTCCAGGTATGACCTAAATCAAATCCCTTATGACTATATAGTAGAAGTGAGAAATAGATTTAAAGGACTAGAACTGATAGACAGAATACCTGATGAACTATGGATGGAGGTTCATGACATTGTACAGGAGACAGGAATCAAGACGATCTCCAAGAAAAAGAAATGCAAAAAAGCAAAATGGCTGTCTGAGGAGGCCTTACAAATAGCTGTGAAAAGAAGTGAAAAGCAAAGGAGGAAAGGAAAAATATACCCATTTGAATGCAGAGTTCCAAAGAAAAGCAAGAAGAGATAAGAAAGCCTTCCTCAGTGATCAGTGCAAAGAAATAGAGGAAAACAATAGAATGGGAAAGACTAGAGATCTTTTCAAGCAAATTAAAGATACCAAGGGAACATTTCATGCGAAGATTGGCTCGAAAAAGGACAGAAATGGTATGGACCTAACAGAAGCAGAAGATATTAAGAAGAGGTGGCAAGAATACACAGAAGAATTGTACAAAAAAGTTCTTCACGACCCAAACAATCACAATGGTGTGATCACTCACCTAGAGCCAGACAGCCTGGAATGTGAAGTCAAGTGGGCCTTAGGAAGCATCACTACGAACAAAGCTAGTGGATGTGATGGAATTCCAGTTGAGCTATTTCAAATCCAGAAAGGTGATGCTGTGAAAGTGCTGCACTCAATACGCCAGCAAATATGGAAAACTCAGCAGTGGCCACAGGACTGGAAAAGGTTAGTTTTCATTCCAATCCCAAAGAAAGGCAATGCCAAAGAATGCTCAAACTACCACACAATTGCACTCATCTCACACGCTGGTAAAGTAATGCTTAAAATTCTCCAAGCCAGGCTTCAGCAAGACATGAATCGTGAACTTCCAGATGTTCAAGCTGGTTTTAGAAAAGGCAGAGGAACCAGAGATCAAATTGCCAACATCTGATGGATCACTGAAAAAGCAAGAGAGTACCAGAAAAACATCTATTTCTGTTTTATTGACTATGCCAAAGCCTTTGACTGTGTGGATCACAATAAACTGTGGAAAATCCTGAAAGAGATGGGAATACCAGACCACCTGACCTGCCTCTTGAGAAACCTGTATGCAGGTCAGGAAGCAACAGTTAGAACTAGACATGGAACAACAGACTGGTTCCAAATAGGAAAAGCAGTACTTCAAGGCTGTATATGGTCACCCTGCTTATTTAACTTATATGCAGAGTACATCATGAGAAACGCTGAGCTGGAGGAAGCACAAGCTGGAATCAAGATTGCCGAGAGAAATATCAATAACCTCAGATATGCAGATGACACCACCTTTATGGCAGAAAGTGAAGAAGAACTAAAGAGCTTCTTCAGGAAAGTGAAAGAGGAGAGTGAAAAAGTTGGCTTAAGGCTCAACGTTCAGAAAACTAAGATCATGGCATTCGGTCCCATCACTTCATGGCAGATAGATGGGGAAAAAGTGGAAACAGTGTCAGACTTTATTTTTTGGGGCTCCAAAATCACTGCAGATGGTGATTGCAGCCATGAAATTAAAAGACGCTTACTCCTTGGAAGGAAAGTTATGACCAGCCTAGACAGTATATTGAAGGGCAGAGACATTACTTTGCCAACAAAGGTCCATCTAGTCAAGGCTATGGTTTTTTCAGTGGTCATGTATGGATGTGAGAGTTGGACTATGGAGAAAGCTGAGCGCCGAAGAATTGATGCTTTTGAACTGTGGTGTTGGAGAAGACTGTTGAAAGTCCCTTGGACTACAAGGAGATCCAACCAGTCCATCCTAAAGGAGATCAGTCCTGGGTGTTCATTGGAAGGACTGATGCTGAAGCTGAAACTCCAATACTCGGGCCACCTGATGGGAAGAGCTAACTCATTGGAAAAGACCCTGATGCTGGGAAAGATTGAGGGCAGGAGGAGAAGGGGACGACAAAGGATGAGATGGCTGGATGGCATCGCCGACTCGATGGACATGGGTTTGGGTGGACTCAGGGAGTTGGTGATGGGCAGGGAGGCCTTGCGTGCTGCGATTCATTGGGTCGCAAAGATTCGGACAAGACTGAGAGACTGAACTGAACTGAAGAGTAAATGTCTGCACAGTAATGATAATAAAAAGATAATGTTATTAAAATAAATTCATACTTAGGCTTTTAAATCATACTACATTTCCAGATGGTCTGTATATTCCATTTTTGAAGATTTTCTGTGTATGTAAAGGTGGAAAAAACTGCATAGAGTGATCTATAGTGAAATGCTATCAGAGATCTCTGAGTTTTCGAATTTTATGCATCTCATGGCTTTCCAAGTGGCTCAGGGTAAATAATCCTCCTGCCAATGCAGGAGATGCAAGTTTGATCCCTGGGTCGGGAAGATCCCCTGGAAGAGGAAATGGCAACCCACTCCAGTATCCGTGCCTGGGAAATCCCATGGACAGAGGAGCCTGGTGGGCTACAGTCCACAGGGTCACAAAAGAGTCAGACACAAATGAGCACGAGCACACAGCACAGTTATTGAACAATGAGGGTCATTCTAGGACCATTTGGCTAACATATGCATCATTAGGTTTAAGACAAATATGTAAATGTACAATGGTATACATAAAGATATCAGAATTTGTGTACAAATATAATGATTGGAAGATGGTAGATACTTAACACATTTTAGTTTGTTTTTTTTAAATTTTATGTTTTAAGGTTTTTTTTTTTTTGATGTGGACCATTTTTATTGTCTTCATTGAATTTGTTACAAATATTGCTTCTTTTTTATGGTGTATCGGGCGTGAGGATGGTTTGCCCCTGAGGCTTGTAGGATCTTAGCTCCCTGACCAAGGATCAAACCTACACTCCCAGTGAAGTCATAATCACTGGGCCACCAAGGAAGTCACTAGTACAGTTTTGAATGCATTGTTTATAATTTATGGATATATAACCATACTAGCAGTAGAACTCTTTTGACTACTTGATAAATTATTATACAGTTTAGATAATTTGAAATGGACTAATTCAGATTTTTGTCTATATGAGGAAAGCATTAATTGTAAATTTTTCCCTCCTAATTGGAGTATATACTTTATAATGAAATGGATTATGCTATCTAGAATTATGTTGCTTCCAGAGTTTGGGTTTAATGAAACTCTCAAATCTTTTATATGGCTTCAGGCATACATCTGAAAATATCCCAAGTTGAATTATTTGAAAAAGAAAGCAGGGCTGCAAATGAAAAGAAAGGCAGTCTTGCTTCTCTTAGAATGATACGGTTCACCAAAGAAAAATCACTGAAGTCATTACATCCTTGATTATTGTTTTAAAACTGTCAAAATATTCACTTCCAAATATCCTCTGTCTTCTCCTGCTTGTGGGTAGCCAAAGATACATGGGGGAAGACAAAGACAGAAAAAAAAAAATCCTGCCCAATACAGCTATTCTGAGATGGTTCTCTCAGGTGGTTAATCACTGGGATTAATTAGCAAGCAGATACTGTGAGAACTTGAATTGTTTCCTTGATTCTTAGTCTTACATCACCAGGTATTTTCTAAAATCAGGCTGAACTCGTCCATAAATTAAGTCTTAAAGCTTGCCCCTGAGGGAAGAATACTCACAGGTATCCATCCCGACAGTGGGAGTCGTGCTCTGAATGCAGAGTAAAGCAATGACTCGAAAATACATTTGTTCCCACCCACACCTTCTCCCACTGACAAATGCTGCGGCTCTCCAGGCCAGAATTCTACTTCAACAAATAGACTTACAAAAATAAAAGGAAAAGAAAGAGGCGGGGGTGGGGTGGGGGGGGGACGAGAGAAGAAAAGCCTGTCGGAGATGGAACACCTGCAAAAAACTGAATATTTAATTGTGCCCCCACCCCCAAAATAGTACTTTCCAGAGCAACTGAGAGTTGCTGTCTCACAAGCAGTGCATGTGTCTAAAGAGACCCACAGTTAGACACATCTGGTCCTGGGTCTGATGGGCTATAAAATAGGAAGAGGCTTGATGTAACTGATTATCACAACCATTCTTTCATAACTCCTGATTCTCAGCCAGTTAAGAATGCTACCTCCTCGCAGCCACCTCAGTCTGGAGCACCATATTCAAGAAGCATGTCTAGCATTTCATACATAACCACCCAGGTACCTGAGTTGGCATTCAGCATCCTCATTCATTTTCTAATGCACATTTTTGAGCCTGTGCTGGAACCATGTAGGAGGGGCAGGGGAATGAAGGGATGGCCAAATACATATGACCCATTCTTCTTTTATGGGCATTATGGTTTCATTAATTCAATATTTTATATAGTATGATTTACACATTTGTGATTTTGTACAGGATACTTTTACATTTGACATAAAAAATAACAGAGGCTGGATATTTATCCTTATCTAATTCTTATATTTATTCTTATATAATCTGAATAATTGGCACCAGGTTTCAGAAGAATGGACAACTGTAAAACTAAATGTAAATTAAAGAGGTAATGTGCAAACCATCTAACTAAAAAAGATATTGCCAGTTGGGTGTAGTACATGCCCAGGAACTATGCTAGTCACTCCATGAATGCCTTTGTTTTTCATTTTTCTCCCTCTGACTTGCTATCTGTAATTGTCATCAGGATTAGAAGCTGGGATATTTTGGGGATCACAGAGAGTCAACCTGAATCACAGTCTCCATGCAGAATGGAACAGTCAGAGGGCTTCCAGGGAAAGAACTGCAAAGTCATTTTAAAAGCAGGACCTATTTGCAAGTTTTATCCCTTCTTTGAAGCATCAGGAATGATAGCTCTGGGCTATCTCTCAATAAAAAATTGGTTCAGTGCATATCACACAGGGACTTCTTAAGAGCTCAAACTGCTTTGCAATATCATATAATATTTTCACAGTCAAAAGATTTCTGTTTTAGATTATTTTTTAAGGGAGAAAAACAAATATTTAAGGGAGAGAGACATTATTATCTGTTATTATAAAATAACCTAGACACTCAAGTATCTGATTCTCCAGCTTTCTGCTTCACTGGTCAAAGCATTTTAAGTGTAGATGATAGAAATCTCAAAATTGCTTCAGTGTGTAAACACAAGATAACTGGGATAAACGTAAGCACATCATAACAAAATATTATTGACTCCACGTATTGTGATAAGCATTTCATACTTATATAATTTTATAACAACTTGCTTGCCACAATGATTATATTTCCAATTCTCCTCCAAGTATCTCCTTCACATATTTCCAGTTGTCCTCCAAGATCTATGAGAAGATTACACTACTCTGCCCCTTGAAGTTGGGTGAGGTCATGTGATTTTCTTTGGTTGGTGAAATGTATGCAGTTATAGGCAAGTCAGTAAATAATTACCTGCTCTCACTTTTTCTCTGCCCTAGTTATCAACAAACTTTTATGAGGCTGCTACTCTATCAACAAAGTTCCAGAGTGAGAAGTAGGGGAGAGCTCCTCAAATGTCTCACAGAAGACAGACAGCATGAATGAACGGGAAAAACAAAGCTTTGTTGTATAGGTCACTAAAATTTTAGAACTGTTTTTCCCCTGTCCTAGCCTATCCTAATTAATAGGGTATCAAGTACATGCATTTTACTCATAAGTAAAGACTCACATGAATGTTCTAACTTGTTCAAGGTCAAGGTGTCAATAAAAGAGAACTGTGACGTGAATAGTTCCTTCTGACTTTAGAGCCCAACTCTTTACCACTGAGCTTATTTCATGGACTTGAATTATTGCTTGCAATACATTTACTTTTATGTGAACTTCCTTAGACTTAGTGGTTCTACAAAAGCCTTGTTTGTGATACTGTTTCTTCAGAATATCTTTTTAAAGCTAAACCAAGATAATAAAAACATCTTCTATGGCTCTTTATGATTTACAAAGCATTTACACAAAATGGTAACATTATATCATCACAATAAACCTGTGACTTAGAAAAGCATGTATTAACTTGTTATTCTAGGTGAAGAAAATCACGACACAGGAAAGTTGATAGTTGACATGCTCAAAGTCAAACAGCTGGGCAATGACAAATTCTGGGACAAGAGTCTCAGAGTCATGAATTATTCTCTAATACAACAGCAGGAGGGAGGTCTGAAGAGGTAGTGATAATTCCTGGCACAGTAGAGAGAAGCCTGTTGTTAAACTCAGCTCTGCAAACAATTTGCAATTTTATTTTGCAATCAGGATCATTGATAACATTTTCAAATCATTCTTCACTGCAATCAGTTCTAAAAATAGAACTGATTAGTGTTACCGTAAAAATAGTAGAACAATTCAAGCTTAGATTGGAAGATGATCACAATGAAAAAAGTAACTCAAACCGTCCTAGACCCAAAAGAAAATACTTTATTAATAGAGTTTATTTCTGATCCTTAAGCATCACTTTTCAAAAGAGAGTTGTCAAAAAGAAACAAAATTGTCAAGAAAAATTACTGGATCTATGTGTAAAAGCAAACATATTCTATATTTTAGAAATTATATTTTTGACAGAATAAACTGCTACTATGTGAACAAGTTTAGATTTCGTTCAATTTCAAAACAGCAATCTGCTTCTCATTGTTGGTTACAAATATTAATTTCTAACAATGAAATCATTGATCACTATTTGAAATATGCTTGATTTAATGTTTATTTAACTTATATGCAGAGTACATCATGAGAAATGCTGGGCTGGAAGAAACACAAGCTGTAATCAAGATTACCAGGAGAAATATCAATAACCTCAGATATGCAGATGACACCACCCTTATGGCAGAAAGTGAAGAAGAACTAAAGAGCCTCTGGATGAAAGTGAAAGAGGAGAGTGAAAAAGTTGGCTTAAAACTCAACATTCAGAAAACTAAGATCATGGCATCCGGTCCCATCACTTCATGGCAGATAGATGGGGAAACAGTGGAAACAGTGTCAGACTTTATTTTTTGGGGCTCCAAAATCACTGCTGATGGTGATTGCAGCCATGAAATTAAAAGATGCTTACTCCTTGGAAGGAAAGTTATGACCAACCTAGATAGCATATTAAAAAGCAGAGACATTACTTTGTCAACAAAGGTCGGTCTGGTCAAGGCTATGGTTTTTCCAGTAGTCAGGTATGGATGTGAGAGTTGGATGGTGAAGAAAGCTGAGTGCCGCAGAATTGATGCTTTTGAGCTGTGGTGTTGGAGAAGACTCTTGAGAGTCCCTTGGACTGCAAGGAGATCCAATCAGTCCCTCCTGAAGGAGATCAGTCCTGGCTGTTCATTGGAAGGACTGATGTTGAAGCTGAAACTCCGATACTTTGGCCACCTCATGCAAAGAGTTGACTCATTGGAAAAGACCCTGATGCTGGGAAGGATTGGGGGCAGGAGAAGGGGACGGCAGCGGATGAGATGGCTGGATGGCATCACCGACTCGATGGACATGGGTTTGGGTAGACTCCGGGAGTTGGTGATGGATAGGGAGGCCTGGTGTGGTGCGATTCATGGGGTCACAATGGGTCGGGCACAATTGAGCGACTGAACTGAACTGAATGTTTATTTTAATAATTCCACATTATTTTTTGATTGTATGGCTAGAGATAAGTTTATAGCCTTCAGTTACAAAAATGTGATACTTTTTAGAAAAAAATTCCAAAAGCACCACATGATCATAGGTAAATTTTAGCATGATAGTGCCTATTCTTTTTATAGAGAGTTCACAAATTCATTTCTGTAAATATTATTTAGAAGGAAATTGAAAGTTACTGTCTTCCCTGCCAGAAAGAAATGAGCAATACTTTAACCAGAAAGAAATGAGCAAGAGACACTGTTTTACTTGGGTAATTTTGCACAACAAGTAGCTGAGCCAGGGTATTCAGAACTCCAAAGTATCAGTTCCTTGACACTGGGTCTCACTGCCGTAAAATGGTCAGTAATCTATTAGTATACGACGGCTTACCAGACCATCATGAACGTTATCAAGGCGTAATCTGATAATGACAGGAGAAACAGGCATGCATATTTCACACAGACCAATCCTTCTGGATTACCAGTGGAATTTCAAACGTCATCAATTTCAAACCACAATCAGATTGGCTCCAGAGAGGAAAAACTCAGCTCCAAGGCACACATTTTGTAATTCTTTTGAAAAAGGAAGTTTTTATTCACGTTTCAAGTGTCAGACACAATGTTAATTCTGATTTTAGCTCATCTCTGACGGAAGGATCATAATAATTCTGGAAAGTGCTCTGAACTCAAACATTTCAAGACTTTCCTCATCATTTTTAGCTTGGTAAATGTCAGTATTCTGGACTTTTGACTTTGCCCTTGACCTATTTTTAAATGATATTTTGACTATATTATTAAATGTGTATATGTATTTGAATCTATATAATCTCCATAGATATATCTAATCTATGTTCATAACTGCATCTGTATCTACAGATATAACTCATCCATATCCATATATGTACATATAAATATATCTTTATTTAGACTATCTATAACTATAGAGTTTGTGCATATGTGTTAATTGCTTCAGTTCAGTTCAGTTGCTCAGTCGTGTCCGCCTCTTTGTGACCCCATGAATCGCAGCACGCCAGGCCTCCCTGTCCATCATCAACTCCCAGAGTCCACCCAAACCCATGTTCATCGAGTCAGTGATGCCATCCTACCATCTCATCCTCTATCATGCCCTTCTCCTCCTGCCCCTAATCCTTCCCAGCATCAGGGTCTTTTCCAATGAGTCAACTCTTCGCATGAGGTGGCCAAAGTATTGGAGTTTCAGCTTCAACATCAGTCCTTCCAATGAATTGCTTCTGTTGTGTCCATTTCTTTGTGACATTATGGACTGAAGCCCACCAGACTCCTCTGTCAAAGGGATTCTCCAGGCATGAATACTGGAGTGGGCTGCCATTTCCTTCTCCAGGAGATCTTCCTGACCCAGGGATAAAACCCATGTCTCTCACATCTCCTGCACTGGCAGTCGGGTTATTTATCATTAGCACCACCTGGGAAGCCCTTAACTATAAAGCTATGTTTATCTATATAGAGAGATAAATGTACAGAAATCTAGATCTATATAGACATATCTATAATTAAATCTATAGAAAATATATACATAAATATGTACACACATATACATATTTAAATTTTAGTTAAATTTATTAAATTTTAATGTATTAAATTTATACATTATTTAATTATAGAGGTGTATAAGGACAAAGTATAAAAATTTGAAAAACTGGAAATAAATATTTTTAATTAAATAATTTCCATCTACTAAAGCCTATCTCAAATACTGAATCCTTCCAAAATGTCTCCCTTTCAAATCACAAGCTGGAATCAAGATTGCCAGGAGAAATATCAATAACCTCAGATATGCAGATGACACCATTCTAATGACAGAAAGCAAAGAGGAACTAAAGAACCTCTTGATGAGGGCAAAAGAAGAGAGTGACAAAACTGCCTTAAAGCTCAACATTCAAAAAACTAAGATCATGGCATCCGGTCCCATTACTTCATGGCAAATAGATGGTGAAAAAGTAGAAGCAGTGACAGATTTTGTTTTCCTGGTCTCCAAAATCACTGTTGATGGTGACTGCAGCCATGAAATTAAAAGATGCTTGCTCCTTGGAAGGAAAGCTATGACAAACCTAGATAGTGTATTAAAAAGCAGAGATGTCACTTTGCCAACAAAGGTCCATATAGTCAAAGCTATGGTTTTTCCAGTAGTCAGGTTTGGATGTGAAAGTTGGGCCATAAGGAAGCCTGAGCGCCGAAGAATTGATGTTTTTGAACTGTGGTGTTGGAGAAGACTCTTGAGAGTTCCTTGGACAGTGAGGAGATCCAGCCAGTCAATCCTAAAGGAAATCAACCCTGAGTATTCATTGGAAGGACTATGCTGAAGCTCCGATACTTTGGCCACCGGATACAAAGTGCCAATGCATTGGAAAAGACCCTGATGCTGGGAAAGATTGAAGGCATAAGGAGAAGAGGGTAGCAGAAGATGAGATAGTTAGATAGCATCACCAACTCAATGAACATGAATCTGAGGAAAGTCCAGGAAATACTGAAGGGCAGGGAAGCCTGGTGTGCTGCAGTCCATGGGGTCTCAAAGAGTCAGACACGACTTAGCAACTGAACAACAACCATATGAAAATTGTTACTGCCTGCTTTGAACCCCTTGACAGTATACTCTTCTCATGAAAATTTCTCAATAATTCTTAGAATAATAAGAATTTTCATATGTTGATGTGCCAGACACTATCTAATTAACCCAGTCTCCAACTCAAGCCTGAGAAATAGCTTTTATTCTCTCATTTGAAGGTGGAGAAGCTTAGATACAAAGATTGATATTCCCAGGCTCAAGTAACAAAGTGTAGAAGAGGAAGTAGACTCAGGTCTAACTGATTTCATGTGTTATTTAGTCTCCTTTATTTATTAATTTCAAAATATTTATTGAGGCTTACTATGTGCAACAGTCCATATAAATTCCAACCATCTGGTGAACTATGAACTATGCATATATGAGACAAACTCCAAGTTTACTAGCTAGGTTATAATAATTGAATAGAGATTTCAGAGTCTATGGACAGTGTGTGGAGTCTGAATTCAGCAGATTAGCAGCCTGATAATACAACACAAAATAAATCCTCTTCATAAGAGCATAGTAAAATCCAGAGTCTCTGTAACAAATGACTGACAATATTTGGGATATAACCCAAAGTATAATATACACACATATATGCATGTATACATATATACAATCAATGGAGACTCTCAATGGAGACTCACCCAAGATGACCCAGAATTTGGAATTAGCAAACCTTTTCAAGTAGCTATTATAACTATAGATGTAAGGGAAAATAGGGTCACAAAGATCGAAAAGCTAGAAAATCTCTCACCAGAAAACTATGAACTATAAAAATAATCAAATGTAAATTTGAGCACTAAAAAATACAATGTCTAATGTAAAAAATTTACTGGATACCTTTAATAGCCTATTTGAGCTGACAGGAGAAAGAGTTGGTGACAATAAATCAATAGGCATTTTTCAAATTGAAAAACGGGAAAAACATTGAAAAATGATGAGCATGGACTCAGAGATTTGTGGAGAAATATGGAGATGCCTCACATATATGAAAATTGGAGGCTTAGGGCTACAGGAAAGAGAAAATGGGGCAGAAAAAAAATATTTCCAAAATTTGAATAAAGGCAGAAGTTAAATTATTTTAAAAGCTCATTAGCAAACCTCAAGAAGGACAAATATAAAGCAAACTTCATTTGACATATTACTGTCGAATTACTGAAAAACAAAGATGAAGAGAAAAATCCCAAAGTACAGAGAAAATGATGCATTATATACATGAGAACAATGAAAAATTATTGCTAAATTCTCATCAGAAACAATGGTGTTAGGAAGACAGAAGACAATTCATTTAAAGTTCTAGAGAAGAAAATTCTGTCACTCAAATTTATATTCAAGGAAAATATCACTCCAGAATGAAGGAAAAATAACAATATTTTAAAAAACATATTTATTAACTGCAGACCTACACAAAAAGAAATACTAAAGGAAGTTCTGGCTGAAGACAAATAATCCTAGATGAGACTTGGATGTTTAGAAAAGAATGGAGATTACTCTGAATAGTAAATAGGTACATAGAAAAACACTATATTTCTCCAAATAGCTCAAAATCCAATACTGTTTAAACTGAAATTATAGCATTGTATTGTGGGCTGTATAACCAATGTAGACATAATACATAGGACAACTTACAGAAATGGGAAATAAAGTCATACGATTTGTGGATCTTTCATTTTACATAAACTAGCACAATATTAACTCTAGATTGTAGAATGTTTAAGATGTAAACTTCAATGTCTAGAGGAAACATTGAAAATAATGACAAGAGGAATAGCTAAAAAGCCAATAGAGAAATTGAAAGAATTGTAGGAGGTAGTCAAACCAAAAGAAGATAAAGAAGAAGGGACAGGGGAAAAAATAAAAGATGGGACGTGCAGAAAATGAATAGAAAAACAGTTGGCCTAAATCCAACCATATCAATAATTACATTAAATGTTGATGGATTAAACATGCCCATTAAAGACATAGATTATCTGGCTAAATTTAAAAAAGAAGACTGAACTTGTGTTTTCTATAAGAACTGCATATTGAATATGAAGACACAGGTCAGTTGAAAGTGAAAAGAAAAAAAAAAAAGGAAAAAGATAGACCTTGCAGACACTAATTACAAGAAGGCCAGACTAGGCATGTTACCATCAGATAAAGTAAACCTTGTTATAGTAGTCCATCATCATCCATGAAGCGAGAGAGTTTTCAATTATAAAAGGGTCAATTAACTGGCATGACATAACAATCCTAATACTTATGCAGAGCATCAAAAGAGGTGAAGCAAAATTTGACTGAATTAAAGGGAAAAACAGACAAATACATTTAGAGATTTAACACTCCCTCTCAGTAACTGAAAAAAAGTCAAAAGAACTAGTAAAGGCAAGAAGATCTGAATAAGACTATGAAACACTCTGATTCAAGCAACATATTTACAACATTACTCTCAAGAAGTTTAGGATATACACTCAACTGCACATGGCACATTCACTGAAATCCCATTGACTATATTATCTAAAAACGATAGAATTAAATTAGAAGCCAATGACAATGAGTTATCTATGAAATTTCCAAATACTTGAAAATACAGCAACACTATTAAGGAAATTAAAAAGTAAGTCACAGATTGGGAAAAATACTGACAAAATACATACCTGATGAAACACTTATATTCAGAAAATAGAAAGAGCCTCTAAAACACAGAAATAAGTAGATAACTGAATTAAAAGGAGGCAAAGTGTATGAACATGAGAGTTGCCATTTGGTGCACAAAAATGTGCTCAACATTATTAGTCATCAGGGAAATGTAAATTAAACCACTGAGACACTACACACACCAGCCTGGATGAGTAGTTTTAAAAGACGAAGAACTCCAAATGCTCATCAGCATTTGGAGTAACTAGAACTCTCATACGTTATCAGTGTGAGAATAAAATGTTACCACTACCACTTTGGGAAAAAAAGCTTGGTTTCGTATAAGACTGAACAAACATCTACTATTTCCATCAATTCTGCTTCTAGATATTTACCCAAGAGAAATGATAATATGTTCCACAAAAAGACTTGCAGAGAAGTATTCACAGCATCTTTGTTCACAATAGCTAAAAACTGAAAACAGTCTGGGAATCCATCAGCAGGAGAGTGATTTAAACACAAACACACATATACATGTACTCATGCTTAAGCAAAACTGGTATTTATATATTCAATTTCAGCATTAAAAAGAAAGGAACTGACACCTTCAAACACTGTGAATCTTAAAACAATATTCTGAGTAAAAGATTTACCCAAAAGAGTACATGTTAATGAGTACATGCTAAGAGTACATGATTTAATTTATCTGAAATTCTAAAGCAGGCAAAATTAATCATGATGAAAAATAATAAGAACAGGCTTTGCCTCTAAGAATGACAGGGACCAGATTGACTAAGAAGGGGGCATGGGGAACTTTTCTGAGATGATGGAAATGCTATATATTTTGTTGGGATTTTAATTTCATGATTGTATTCACTTGCTAAAACTTTTGAATGAGTCACTTAAAATTAACATATTTCAGGGGAGTGCCTCCTTCATCACAAGAGAAGGAAAGAAGGAAATCAGACTATTTCCCTTTTATACTGTAATGTTCAGGGATTAGGTTTTATTTATCTTTGATTCTTCATCATTGTCAGCAGAGTGCTCTCAGATATATTCTTCTTGATAAATGTTAAAGTAATGTTTCCGTGATCTCTTTCTGTTTTAATCTTTGTTAAACTTTTTTATAAACTATAGTAAATGATAGTTTTATAGTAACAATAGTTAATGATGCCACTGTCAATAATTTTAATAGGTAAATATTGGTTTTAATTCTCACAATATTTATGTGGTTCATATAGCTCAGAGTCACAAATATGTAGCTAAAGGAAGGTGAGGCCAATGTCTAACTCTGCCTGCTCAGGTTAAGAACCGTGGTGGGAAGTGCTCGGTTTGAGTGCCTGAGATTTTCATTGGTGTTATTTCCACCTGGTAATAAAAACCATTTCAGTCTGGTGTTCTGCAAATCACCCTGTTTAGTGGTATATAAACCCAAGTAGTTTTATGAAGCAGTTTGAATCTGTTTACTTCTTAAAGCAGTCTTCTTAACATCAGTGAATTGGAGGTAGAAACATCTAATATTGGAAATCCTAATCACTTGACAACAGAGGATTACAGAAGGAAGGAAAAACCAGCTGACCCAGCTCCTTACTTTAAATTCCCTGTCCAGTGTTTTCTTTTTTGGGAAGTTGTCCAGGAAAGATGATAAGTCATCTCAGGTCCTCATCAAGAAAGATCTCTTTGAGTTGCATCACAATTTCCCTTGCTTTAATCAAACTCTTATCTTATAAAATGGAAGCAAAAATGTGTGAAAAAATAGGAAGCTACAGACTCTCATTTCAAATATTAATTTTCTTATTTCATTCAAAACCCAATAACTCCAACTGGAGAATCTGTCACCATACTCTATCTGATAAATCTTCCCATGTTCTTCATCTATTAAATATAAAACCTTGTGTGTGTGTATGTGTCTGTATGACTTTTCTGGCTAGGATACCTACGTTAAATGGGTGTAGCTTTGTTGATACTCTTGTTTTCAGAAATAATTTCTAAAAGTCATTCAAGTCTCAGTTGAACTTAGGAATCAGAAAATCAGGCAATCTTCATACCTCAGACTTAGCACTTTCGAATTGCAAATTAAAATCAAATCAGGGCTAAAAACTTTCCACAGGTGAAACCAATTCAGGCAGTGTTAGCTGAGCCAGTAAGTTCTAATTTTAAGGTTTCTGAAACACACACGAGTGTGTGCGTTCTGTCCTAATCAGGATGACTCAGCTGTAACTTTCATAATACTTGTCATTGGATTTATTTAACTTCTTTTTTAAAAACTTTGTCAAAATTATCTTAACAGACCTGGATTCCAAAACTAGTTTTAATAAACTCTTATTCTTCAGCATTAATACATTAGATATAATGGTCTATAAGTTTCTGTCTTGAAGATGAGAATATTTCTGAGGCCAGAGATTTATTGGTTGTATTGTTTCCACTCTCCCCAAATGGATATGTTGACGTTCTGGCCCTTAGTACCTTCAGAAGGAAACCTTATTTGAAAATAAGGTTGTTGTAGGTATAATTAGTTAGGATTAAGTCATTCTGGAATAGAGTGGGCTACTAATCCAGTACAAATGCTATCCTTATAAAAGGGGAAATTTGATACAGATTCATACATAGAAGAAAACTATGTGAACATAAAAGCAGATATCAGCCAGGGAAGCCTAAATATTGACAGCAAACCACCAGAAGCTAGGAGAGTGGTATGGAACAATTTTTTCCTCATACTCCTTAGAGAGAATCAATCCTGCCAACACCTTGATTTTTGCACTTCTGGATCTCACAACTGTAAGACAATAAATTTCTGTTGTTTTAATTCACCCAGTTTGTGGCACTAGGAAACTTATACATAGGGCAGTAATAAGGCCCACTTTCAATGTGACCAGGAAGTAGCAGAAGAAAAGAAGTTATAGCTGATTTAAAAATTATTTTGCTGAATCTGCCCTGAATCTTGCTAACAAGTCATTTCACCAATGAAAATGCCCAGTGGACATGTCTATGAAGGGAGCCTCTACTTTTGAGACTTCTGAGACTGTTAGCTGGCATTTTACATGTCACCACCAAACATGGTTGTTAGATGTTAAAAAGGGTGGCTCCAGATGGATCCCAAGGCTATAAAGGGATCACAGAGTAATGAAACCCTTAGTAATGATGGAGTACAGTAATAATGGATTAATGATGTTAGTGACTTAAGACCCTAGAGTAAGAAATTTTTATTAGATGAAGGCTGTGGTTTTGTTTTGCTCATCTCTTTCCTTTCCTTTTTTTTTTTTTTTTTTTTTTTAGCATTTAACTTTTTTAGCTTGGAGAACATTAACTTTTGATAGGACAACTATTTAAGACTATATGTCTCCTGTTGTCCTTTTCTTCAACTTGCATGATGCTGACATATTCTGAATAAGTTAATTGTGTTATATGGAACGTAGATTTGTGTTTTGTTTTTGGGTTTTTTTTTTTTTTGCTTTTAAAAGTGGTAGAACATTTAACTTAAAGTAAAATAAACTTTTATTTTAAAATTGAGGAAATCTAGGATTGCTGTGATAGATTCAGAAATGCCTGAGTCCAGGAACTTAAAGGTCAGTGACAGTGACAGTGACAGAGAGCTGTTTCTGCTTCTCAGCTCTGTATCCTTCCCTCTCAAGTAACAGATGCAAAGCTACAGAGAGCTGTATTGGAAGCACACCTCCCCATGGGAGCTCCCTAGAAAGTCCTGATTCACTCTGCACAGACTTGGGTCATGTGCTCACTTATGAGTCAATCACTCTGCAAATTCTTCAGATTGGCTTGGACTTGGGTTACATACTTATGTCTGGAATATTGATGGAGCATGGATTAAAGGCAGGTATAAATGTTTTAGCAAAGACATTAAGAGGTTGTAGTAATAATAATGGGGAAGTGATTCTGTTCTGGTAAATACAAAATAATTCTACTTAATTAACTTATCCAAAAAAACCTTAAAGTGAACAACTGCTCTGTAGAAAGTACTCTGCTAGGAACTGAATATCAGAGTTGAATAAGACATGTTCCTATATTTGAAGAGTTTATATTCTCCTGGTGAGAAAAATGTATAAGCCAATAAAAATTTAGTGTGCTGTGTATTGTGTAACAGAAGTACAAGTGACATGCTATGTGAAAAGAGACGAGGTAAAAATTATTTTTTCTGTTACCACGTGGCAGGTCTAGGGGTAGATGGAGATGTTTAGAAGGACTGCACAGTTGTTTGAACATGTCTTGAAAAAGAAAGAAAGAACAGAAAGAAAGAAAGGCATTGAGGCAGAGGAATGGGATATTTCCTAGCAGTTATAGACAAGAGATATAACTTTTGTGAGGCAAGCATACCAACCACTAAACTACAGAACCGAAGGCTTTAGATCTTATTGCCGGGCTATTTGTGTGCCTGTCCAATCCTTAGCTTTATGGTTCTACTTTCTTTCTTTTTTCAATTGTAGGTAAGCAGTCAAGAGTGGAGTCTAACAGACCTAGTGTGTTTAAATGATGGAAAATTCTTTAATCCTTATATCAAAGTTATCTCATGAACATGGAAACATTTAATTTTACCCCCACCCTATTTTGTGGCTCCATATTATCTTTACTGCATTTTTTTCTATGGGAATATCTCTGTAAATACTGAAATTCATGGGAAACTTGAAATTTTTAATGCACATGCCTATTAGTGTTTTTATACTGTAATAGTTAAGGGAAGTGCCTTTAAACAGATGATCTTCTGGTTGAATCCTGGATCCTCAGCACCAGCTGCATTATCCTATGAAATTGAGTCCTTTGGGCCTCTGTTCTATAATAATAATATAACCCCTTAGGATATTTATGATGATTAAATGGGACAATCTATGCAAAGTACTTAGAATTTTTGGCACAAAATAAATATTCAATAAATTTAACTGTTAGAATGATAGTAAAAGTGATTTGATGTTTTAATAACTAAGTTCATTTTGAGCAGACAGACTCATTTGTCCCGAAAACTGTTCTCCAGTATCTAATTCAATGCTGCTTCAATCATATGACCCCATTGCTTAAAACCAGTTTTTACTGAGAGAGAACTGGACTCAAGAGTGGGTGAAACAGGGTCCCAATCTTGATTCTGCCACAGTTAGCTTGAGGCTGGGCCGAAAACCCAAGCTTACTCTCAAGACTTCAGTTTCCTTATCTGTGACATGACATTAATGACATCCATTGGTTTCCTACTAAAAAATTCTCTAATTTGGATAGCATGTGGTACTCTCTACAAAACACCATCTTGCTCATCAGTCTAGGGTTACATCAAAAAATGTATTGTTATAAGCAGTATATGCATGCATCAAATCAGAATATGAAAATGGTGATTCAGCAAAACGTTAATAGTTCCATTTTATGGTGGTGCATTTTATGGATGTATATGCACTAAACATCAACTACAGCATGAACATGCCCATTTAGGTGTAAATATATGTATATGTGACATTTATAATCCTATAAATAAGCCAGTGGGTGTACAAAGAAAGCAAAAAGATGTTTAAATATTTATTCTCTAAGCCTGGCTCTGAAAGATTTCATTTCAAGCTCTGTGAGCCTACCAGAAAAATGCTGGCCTCAACTAAAAACTTTGAAATGTGTCTTAGTAGACATTAGACTCTTGAGGATGCAGTGGGATAATGTCAGTGTAGTTGTCTTTTTAGGCATCTTGAACTTCAAGTAAAGTCCATATCGACGTATGATTCTGATGGCATTACATAAGCTGAAAGAGATATGATTCCTATGATACAAGATCAATCCACATGCTTTTGATACAGAGCCAAGCATAGTAAACAGAGTAAAGACCTGGGAATTCAGAACAGTCTTCTAGCTTAAACTCGGTAAAAAGTTGTTTGAGGGTAATATTAATCCTCGGTGATCCTTTGCCCGCTCCAACTGAAGTAACTACTCTATCCTGGCAAATGTGTTTATTTGGTTTTGATGCTGATGTATATTGCCTATTATGCACAGTGGGCAAAAGGACTGGACACCTCTATAGTTTACACTATGATAAATAAATACAATAAGACAAAAATAAACATATGAGAAACTTATTTCTGAGACAATTATCTGAACTTGGTATATTTTAAAGGGAAGAATGCATAAGCTTAATTCCCTGAAGAGCTATCCACTGTAAAGCATGACAGTTGAGACTATTTCTGCCATTTTGAGTGAAGAATTGTGAAGATGTATACAAGGTAGGTACTACAAAAATTCAGACTACCCAAGGTAAGTAGAAGAAGAGGAGTGGAGCATAAACTATTTAGAAAATAGCTTAGAAACTATTTAGAAAATATTTTCTAAAAAACTATTTAGAAAATAGTGTAACGTAAATTATTTAGAATATAATATTTAACAATGGACCAGTAGACTCAGAATGAAGCTTTGAACCTTCCATTAACTGAGTCAAAGACATTAGCTGAATCACTTAACCTCCCTGAGCTTTATCTGTAAAGTGAAACCTGTTGCATTAGTCTAGTTTACCCCCATGTTATTGTGATATGTGGGGTAAGCAAGGAAAGTGATATTATGTGTTAAAGTAGTTTGAACTCTTTATTGGCTAATTCAAAATTTAAATCTTCCATCTCCTTGAGTATCTGAAACACACCAAGAAATACGTAGACAGAAGATGGGTTAATTTTCTTCAAATTTTTCCGGTGTAGTCTGGAAACAAGTCACATATATAAATCAAATAGAGATGAGAGACAATGAATGACGGTGTCATTTAAACTATATATGCACAGAATGTAAAGGCATTGAGAATGTCTTAGAGGGCTTCCCTGTTGACTCACCAGTAAAGAATCTGCCAGCAGTATAGGAGATGTGGGTTTGATCCCTGGCTCAGGAAGATCCCTTGGAGAGGAAATGGCAACCCACTTCAGTATTTTTGCCTGGAGAATCCCATGGACAGGAGTCTGGTGGGCTACAGCCCACAGGGTTGCAAACAGTCAGACATGGCTGAGTGGCTAAACAACAACAACATGTCTGTTGAATTTTATTTCCTCCTCTTCCAAGCATTTCCTGCCTGGACTCACTTCTAGTAGTTTCTTACATAAATATTCCCCCAAAGCTCCCTCCCAACCCTCTTTCTTGTATCCTTTCTCCTGGGGTGAATTCAATTACATTTCTATTCAGGCAGGGTAGACCTTCCATGGTGTTCACTAATCCCAGCTACTTACAATCATCAACCCTTCTGATTGCCCGATGCGTGCATGCTGAGTCACTTCAGTCGTGTCCGGGTTCTTTGCGACCCTTTGGACTGTAGTACACATAGCTCCTCTGTCCAAGGAGTTCTCCAGACAAGAGTACTGGAGTGAGTTGCCATGTCCTCCTCCTGGGGATCTTGCCAATCCAGGGATCAAACTCACGTCTTTCATGTCTCTTGCATTGACAGGTGAGGTCTGTACGACTAGAGCCACCTAGGAAGCCCTGATTGCCCAGTGAAAGTGAAAGTCACTCAGTCATGTCTGACCTCGTAGACTATACAGTCCATGGAATTCTCCAGGCCAGAATACCACAGTGGGTAGCCTTTCCCTTCTCCAGGGGACCTTCCCAACCCAGGGATCAAACCCTGGTCTCCCACATTGCAGGCAGATACTTTACCTGCTGAGCCACAAGGGAAGCCCAAGAATACTGGAGTGGGTAGCCAATCTCTTCTCCAGCAGATCTTCCTGACCCAGGAATCGAACCCAGGTCTCCTGCATTGCAGGTAGATTCTTTACCAACTGAGCTATCAGGGAAGCCCATTGCTTCAGGATTGCCCAGTGCTCGTGCCTTATTGCCCATTCTCCACGCCAGACTGGTTATTAACTCTCATTTCTGCCTTGGGTAACTCATACCCCACATTTCCAACTTATTTTTCAAACATTGCACCTAAAGTCTCGCCAACCTGTCAAACATAATCACTAAACCTGAACTCATTGTTGGCTCTGCATGAACTGGCTTTCTTCCCTCTAGTGCTTATCTTAGTATATGGCATGATGATTTTCTTTTCACTCAGGCTTGAAAACTAGAGTTGATTTTTCTTGTTGTCCCTCTCCCTCCACCACTCAATAATTGCTCTACTCGTCATTTCTACTTGTAATATCATTTGCCCAACTCCTTCACTCTTTTCTCACTTTCAGTGCCTAAGCTGAGGGCTGTTTGCCTGAATCATTGCACTCATTTCTCCGCTTCCAGTTCATCTTCCATATATTTCCCCTTCATAAGCAGTGTTTCCAGATTAGTCCTGATTATGTCAGTTTTGATTGTTTCAAAAAACCTTCAATTCTAGTTTACTATTTAACAAAATCACCAATCAAGTGGCTTCGTGTTCTGAGCCCAAAAGCTTTCTATTTCATATCTCTATTCCTGCACTCCATACTCTGCTCAAACGCACAGAAGTCATATTCACTAATGGACAATAAGAAAAGGCATCATGGAAAAAGTAGTATATGATAAGTATCAGGATCCTTGCAATATGTTTATATAAAACCATGCATTGATCCCTCATAATATTAATGTTGAACTGTTAACTTCCAGATGTTCAAGCTGGTTTTAGAAAAGGCAGGGCAACCAGAGATCAAATTGCCAACATCTGCTACATCACCGAAAAAGCAAGAGAGTTCCAGAAAAACATCTATCTCTGCTTTGTTAACTATGCCAAAGCCTTTGTGTGGATCACAATAAACTGTGGAAAATTCTGAAAGAGATGAGAATACCAGACCACCTGACCTGCCTCTTGAGAAACCTATATGCAGGTCAGGAAGCAACAGTTAGAACTGGACATGGAACAACAGACTGGTTCCAAATAGGAAAAGGAGTACGTCAAGGCTGTATATTGTCACCCTGGTTATTTAACTTATATGCAGAGTACATCATGAGAAATGCTGGGAGGGATGAAGCACAAGCTGGAATCAAGATTGCCGGGAGAAATATCAATAACCTCAGATATGCAGATGGCACCACCCTTATGGCAGAAAGCAAAGAGAAACTAAAGAGCCTCTTGATGAAAGTGAAAGAGTGAAAAAGTTGGCTTAAAGCTCAACATTCAGAAAACTAAGATCATGGCATCCAGTCCCATCACTTCATGGCAAATAGATAGGAAAACAGTGGAAAGAGTGGCAGACTTTATTTTAGGGGGCTCCAAAATCACTGCAGATGGTGATTGCAGCCATGAAATTAAAAGACACTTACTCCTTGGAAGGAAAGTTATGACCAACCCAGACAGCATATTAAAAAGCAGAGAGAGACATTACTTTGTCAACAAAGGTCTGTCTAGTCAAGGCTATGGTTTTTCCAGTGGTCATGTATGGATGTGAGAGTTGGACGATGAAGAAAGCTGAGCGCCGAAGAATTGATGCTTTTGAACTGTGGAGTTGGAGAAGACTCTTGAGAGTCCCTTGGACCACAAGGAGATCCAACCAGTCCATCCTAAAGGAGATCAGTCCTGGATGTTCATTGGAAGGACTGATGTTGAAGCTGAAACTCCAATACTTTGGCCACCTGATCCGAAGACCTGACTCATTGGAAAAGACCCTGATACCGGGAAGGATTGGGGGCAGGAGGAGAAGGGGACGACAGAGGATGAGATGGTTGGATGGCATCACTGACTTAATGAACATCAGTTTGAGTAAACTCCGGGAGTTGGTGATGGACAGGGAGGCCTGGCGTGCTGCAGTCCATGGGGTCGCAAAGAGTCGGACATGACTGAGTGACTGAACTGAACTGAACTGAATATTAATCTTATACTAGATTAAAAGCCCAAATCCATCCACCTCGATACCTTCCCTAATTTCCAAAGAGTAGAATGTGATTTCTCCCTATATGGAAACGTCATAGGGTCTGGTCTATTTAAAATTGGCTTACCCCTTTCTGCCTGTCATTATGGTTATTTTTTTGTACTTGTCATTTTCCCTTGTTTAGATTTCAAGCTCTTTGAGAGTAGGGACTTTATTTTTGATTCTCTGCAGTATATGCTTTCAGTATTTGTTGAATTGGAAAATTCTAACAGGCAAAGTAATGCTTTTTTTGATTCTCATTTCCAAGGATGTAATTTAAACAAAATCATAAAATAGTGTAAGTATTGTTTATGTTCAGTTGCTTAGTTGTGTCCGACTCTTTGCAACCCCATGAACTGTAGCACTCCAGGCTTGCCTGTTCTTCACTATCTCCCAGAGTTTGCTCAAACTTATGTCCATTGAGTCTGTGATGCCACCCAACCATCTCATCCATATGTATTTATATATATGTATTATAAATATATACTAAAAACTGTCATCAATTCTGAATGAATTTTTCCTCCTATTAACAAGTTTGAAGAAACAATTGCTAATTGTGCTTGCTTGTCTAATATATTTTAAGATAGCATTTTATTCCATTGGAAAGTAAAATCCGTGTTTCCAGGGAAATTAAAATTGGCTAAACTATTTCTTTTTTTTTTGATTCACTCTCTAGTTGAATGAGACTTAAAAAGGGCTGTCAGTTCACAAACTCATCTTTCTGAAAGCTACATGGCAATTCTGGCAACTTTCCCAGGTGATGGTGCTCCTGTAGCTGTTTAAACTCAGTTAAAATTTCACATACAATAATGGATTCTATTAATCTTTTTAAAAGACAGTCACTTTAAATGGCATGGCAGTTAAATGAGATTAATAGTGATGGTACCCTATCAATATACAGAGTGAACTTAGAAGTCTTTGGACTATATCTCCATCCACTGAGGTCACCATCATGAAGATAAACTATCTTCTTTTCCCACAAGATGGCCCTTGGTAACATTATCTGAACCAGGATTTGATAATGGATGGACCTCAGGTATAAATTATTGTGAATGTACATAAAATCTTAATGTTCATTCCTTCTTTCAATAAAGTTTTATTAAATATCCACAATGTTTTGAGGATAGCTATACCACTAAAGAATTTTTCTAAATGTGTTCTATCAGATAGTTTTTGTAATGGATGGTCTTTGCAAAAATTTTAAAAAGTCCTTTGGTCAAATAATTTTGGCAAATGTTTTTATCCCCCTTTTAGAAATGTATACCCATATTAGCATATTAAAGCTTCAAATAAGTCAAGCACCAAAGAAACATGCTTAACTTTGCTTAATCCAGCTTCTTTCACACCTTTTTGACTGGAAAAATTATTTATGTCCTCTCTCATCCAGTTATACCACTGACCAATAGATTCCTCTGTGGAAAATAAACCTATCTGACTTAGCATTGTCTCAGTATAGCTTACAAAGGTCTTGTCACATTCTGACAACACACAATGCAGTGTCTCATAGGAATTGGTGTCCTATTTGCATGACAAGCAGAATAACAATATTCGTCCTTACACATGATCTTTTCAACTCTGAATAACTCACTTTACCTTTCTGGACCAAATTACCTCCATTGCACAAAAGTGAAATAACCATGGACTTGTATTCTAAAGATGAGGATTAGACATTATTATTTCTTGATGTTTTCATTGCCAACTTTGAGAATGAGGATATATGCTTATAATACTATAAGGATGAAATATAAACTACAGTACACTTAAGAAGTTATGAACATAGAAGGGAAGAACATGTTGGATGTGGTTAACATCCAGTTTGTGCAGCTCACTGAAAGAGCTATAGCCCTCCCAAGCAGACATCTGAAGCATTTTAGTGATTCCCCCCACCACCCCGCCAGTTTTCTTCAATACAGCCCATGGAATTCTAATATTTAGATATTAGAGTTAGTAATAAAAATTTTAAACCAGGTTTAATAAGCATATTAAAACATGTATTATAGATATTGAAAAATATGGTGAAAATTATTGAAGAGAAATGGAGAATCACAGCCAAGAAATGGAAAAACCTAAAAAAGAATCAAATGGAATTATTATAAGAGAAAAATACATGTAACATATAAAAGATCTTTGAATTAGCTAGACAGAGCAGAGAAAATAATCAGTAACAAAGATCAATTTAAAATATAAAAATAAAAGCCAGAACAGATCATTTGAGATAGTAATATATAATTGTGGTCCCTTAAGTGGAGAGAATAGGAAAATAAAACCAAAAATTTGAAGAGACAATAATCTAAACATTTCTAAAACTGATGAGGATATTGTCCCAGAAACAAAAATCTCAGAAAATCATGAGCAACGAAAATACAAAGAAAAATACACCTGCAGGCATTATTGTCAGAGTGCTGAAAACAAAAGACAAAGGGGAAAAAAAGAAACATGGTATTCCACAGAACAAGAATGAAGACTCACTTCTTATTGGAATAAATCAATGGCAGATGATAATAGAAAGATGTAAAAATTTGTATAGAGACACAAAAGAAACAGAGTAGCCAAAGCAATCTTGAGAAAGAAAAACAGAACTGGAGTAATCTGATTTCAGACTATACTACAAAATTACAGTCATCAAAACAGAATGGCACTGGCACAGAAATAGAAATATAGATCAATGGGACAGGATAGAAAGCCCAGAAGTAAACTCATGCAACTATGGTCAATTAATCTATGACAAAGGAGGCAAGGATATACTGTGGAGAAAGAACAGTCTCTTCAATAAATAGTGCTGGGAAAACTGGACACATACATATAAAAAGTGAGATTAGAACATTCTTTAACATCATACACAAAACTAAACTCATAATGGGTTAAAGACCTAAATGTAAGAGTTGGTACCGTAAAACTCTTAAAGGAAAGTATTGGCAGAACACTCTTTGACACAAATCACAGGAAAATCTTTTCTTATGTCTCTCCTAGAGTAAGGAAAACAAAAATAAACAAATGGGACCTGATCAAACTCAAAAGCTTTTCACAGAAAAGGAAATCATAAACAAAACAAAAAGACAACCTACAGCATGGGAGAAAATATTTTCAAATTGTGTGACTGGTAAGGGATTAATCTCCAAAATTTACAAATTGCTCATGAGGCTCAAAGTAAAAGCAAACAAACAAACAACCCAATAAAACAAAGGTTTGTGCAAAAAATCTAAACAGACTTTTCTCCAAAGAAAACATACAGATGGCTAAGAGGCATATGAAGAGATGTTCAACATCGCCAATTATTACAGAAACACAAATTAAAACTACAATGAGATATCACCTAACACCAGTCAGAATGACCATCATCAAAAAGTCTGCAGATAATAAATACTGGAGAGGGTGTAAAGAAAAGGGAACTCTCCTTTGGAATGTAGATTGGCATAGCCCTCTGGTGAACAGCATGGAGTTCTTAAGAAACTAAAAAATCGAGTTACCATATGATCCAGCAGTCCCATTCCATATCCAGAAAAAATATGGTTCAAAAAGATACATGCATCACACTGTTCACTGCAGTACTGCTTACACTAGCCAAGATATGGAAGCAACCTAAGTGTCCATTAACAGAGGAATGGATTAAGAAGGTGTGGTACATATATACAATGGAATATTACTCAGTCATGAAAAGAATGAAATAGTGCCATTTGCAGCAAGACAAATTGACCTGTAGATCATCATACTAAGTGAAGATAAATACAAATATCATATAATATCACTTACATGCAGAATCTAAAAAAAAACATGATACAAACTTATTCACAAAAGAGAGAGACTCACAGACGTGGAGAATGAACTTGTGATTACCAGAGGGGAAGGGTGAGGGGTAGGAACAGGTTGGGAGTTTGGGACTGATATGTACACACTGCTATATTTAAAATAACCAATAGGGACCTACTGTACAGCACACAGAAATCTGCTCAATACTCTGTAATAATCTAAATGGGAAAATAATTTGAAAAAGTATATATATATATGTGTGTGTGTGTGTGTGTGTGTGTGTGTGTATGTGTGTGTGTGTGTGTATATATATATATACATACATATATATATATCTGAATCATCTTGCTGTACACCTGAAACTAACACAACATTGTTGATCAACTGTATTCCAATGTAAAATAAAAATTTTTTTAAAGAGAAAGAGATCTCCTAAGTGCTTGGGGGAGTAAGGATGGTAAGAAAATTGTGAACCTAGATTTCTAGAATCTGTCCTCAAATATCTTTCATAAATGGAGAAGAGATTGACAGTTTTTTGAGAGGGAGAAGTTAAAAACTGAACTAATTTATCATAAAAAAAACTAATAGAATTTCTTCAGGGTGAAGAAAAATAATCCACCAAGGAAACCCAGACATAAGAAAAGATTAAGACAATTGGAAGTAGTAAATATATAAGTCTATAAGATGGATTGTCTTTTTCTTAATTTCTTTAAGTGTCTTTTGACTGTTTAAAGGAATCAATAATGATATTAATAGAAGTAAAATATAACAGAAGCAGATTGGCTAAATTAAATTATACATGTTAAAGTATGATATTAATTTAAGTTAGACAATGAAACATTAATGGTTCAAAGCAACCATTGATAACTTAAACAAAGAAATGAAACTAGTAGATTAAGAGGAGATAAAATGAAGTAATATAAAATACTCACTGCAAAAGAAAGAAGAAAGGAACAAAATACCAGTCAGGACATATAGAAAATAAGAAGCCAAAATATAGACTTGAATCTAATATGTCAAAATGGCATTTATTATATATGTACTAAACACACCAATTAAAAGAAAGATTGTCAGATTGATTTTAGTGATGAGTGGCACTAAAATTATATGTAAATATAATATATAGACTAGTTGAAATGAAAGATGAGAAAAAATAGACAAAGCAAATAGTAATCACAAGAGTCACGTTAATAGCAGACCAGGTGAGCATCAAGAAAATAAGTATTAATAAGATACAAAAGGGGAACATTTTATAATGATAAATTATTTTCCTCAAAAAGTAATAGAGTGCAGAGACAAAATACATGTAAGGACACAGAAAAATTGTACAACACTTGTAACAACCATGACCAAATTGACATTGCTGAATACTTCCTGAAACAACTTCAGAATGCATTTTTTCAGGTGCATATAAAATATTAATCAAAACAGACCACATGCTATACTATAAATTAAGCACTAACTGATTCAAGATTGAAAACATACAGTCTATATTCTCATACCACACTGGAATTAAATTTGAAATAAATAACAAGAAAATTAGAAAATGCCCAAATATTTGTAACTAGGTGCTGCTGCTGCTGCTAAGTCACTTGTGAGCCACTTCTAAATTACCCATGGTCCAAAGAAGAAATCATAAGGAAAATTAGAAAATATGTTGACTCAATGACAATTAACAAAATTTTAAAAATCCTATTGAGAGAAATATTTTTAGCTTTAAATTTTTATTTTACAAAGGATTAAAATTTTTAAATAAATATCTCAATTAATTTTTTGAGGATAAACTCAAATAGAAGAGGATAAAGCAAATAAAAATAACATAAGAGATTTGAATAGAGAATAAACAATGCAAAAACTTAACACAGCTACATGTTAATTTCTTTGAAAAAATAGTAAAATTAATAATATTGATAAAATCAATAGCAAGATATACACAAAAAAGAACACTAATTAACAATAGCAGGCAGGAGATAGGGCATATTGCTATGTAGCTTATAGATGTTGAAAGGATAATAAGGGAATGTTATAAAAAATGTTAGTCTAATAAATTCAACAACTTACATGAAATGGACAGTTTCCTTGAATATCACAATTCACTAAAACTAACACATGCAAAAGAAAACTAATATCTTATAAGTTCACTGTAATTAGAAATGAACTAATTACTAAAAATTTACCCACAAAGAAAACTCCAGACCCAGATGATTTCACTGGTGAATTCTATCAAACATTTCAGGGTCAAATAATACCAATTTATTATAATTCTTTCAAAAAGAGAAGATGAAGGAATATGTACCAACTTGTTTTATGAGGCAATAACACTGACACCAAAACTGACAATAAATATGGCAAGAATATAAAATTTTAGATAGCATCCATTATTAGCATAGATACAAACACTTTAATGCCAAAGATGTTCAAACTACCGCACAATTGCACTCACTTTACATGCCTAATGCTCAAAATCCTTCAACTTAGGCTTCAGGAGTACGTGAACTGAGAACTTCCATATGTACAAACTGGATTTAGTACATATCCAGTACTAGGTTGAGGAAGCAGAGATCAAATTGAGGATCACGATCCATGTGTTAGATAATAGAAAAAGCAAGAGAATTCTAGAAAAACATCTACTTCTGTTTTATTGACTACACTAAAACCTTTGACTGTGTGAATCACAATAAATTGTGAAAATTCTTAAAGAGATGGGAATTCCAGACTACCTTATCTGTCTCCTGAGCAACCTGTATGCAGGGCAAGAGGCAACAATTAGAACTAGACATGGAACAATGGACTGGTTCAAAATCGGGAAAGAGTACATCAAGGCTGTATATTGTCACTCCACTTATTTAACTTTAGTGCAGAGTACATCATGCAAAATGCTGGGCTGGATGAATCACAAGCTAGTGTCAAGATTACTGGAAAAAATATCAATAACCTTAAGATATGTAGATGATACCATTCTAATGGCAGAAAGCAAAGAGCAACTAAAAAGCCTCTTGATGAGGGTCAGAAAGTGACAGTGAAAGTCACTCAGTCATGTACAACTCTTTGTGACACCATGGACTATACAGTCCATGGAATTCTCCAGGCCAGAATACTGGAGTGGGTAGCCTATTCCTTCTCCAGCGGATCTTCCTGACCCAGGAATTGAACCAGGTTCTTCTGCATTGTAGGCCGATTCTTTACCCAACTGAGCCATCAGGGAAGCCCCTAGATAGCCTTTCCCTTCTCCAAGGGATCTTGATGAGGGTCAGAGGGGAGAGTTAAAAAGCTGGCTTGAAATTCAACATTCAAAAACTAAGATCATGGCATTCAGTCCCATCACTTCATTTCAAATAGATAGGGGGAAAGTAGAAACAGTGACAGATTTGATTCTCTTCGGCTCCAAAATCATTGTGGATGGTACTGCAGCCATGAAATTAAAAGACACTTGCTCCTTGGAAGAAAAGCTATGACATATTAAAAAGTAGAGACATCACTTTTTGTAGAGTCAAAGCTATGTTTTTTCCAGTAGTCATGTCTGGATGTGAGAGACCATAAAGAAGGCTGAGTATCAAAGAATTGCTGCTTTCAAATTGTGATTTTGAAGAAGAGTCTTGAGGGTCCTTTGGACAGCAAGGAGATCAACCCAGTCAATCCTAAGGAAATAAAGCCTGAATATTCATTGGAAGGACTGATGCTGAAGCTGAAGGTCCAATAATTTGGCCACCTGATACAAAGAACCGACTCATTGGAAAAGACCCTGATGCTGGGAAAGTTTGAGGGCAGGAGGAGAAGGAGGTGACAGAGGATGAGATGGTTGGATGGCATTACTGACTGAACAGACGTGAGTTTGAGCAAACTATGGGAATTAATGAAGAACAGGGAAGCCTAACTTGCTGCAGTCCCTGGGGTCACAAAGAGTTGGACATGACTTAGCAACTGAATAGCAACACTTTAATGACATATTAACAAAATCCAACAATACATTAAAAAATGATACTATACTACAAGTAAATTCTTCTGGACTTCTTCCAGAAACATAAACTTGGTATAACTGTTAAACTCAATCAGTATAATTCATAACACAAGAAGAATAAATAAAAACCATATGATTATCTTAATTCAAAAATACCTAAGATAAAATTTAATAACTTTTTTTAATGAAAAGTTATAGAAAACTAGAAACTGAAGAGATATTATTCAATCTAAAATTAGTCATCTACAAAATGAACATACAGCTAACATCATGCTTTTAGAAAAATATTTAACACTTTTCTTCTAACATCAGGAACAGGTAGGGCAACATATTTATACACTCTACCAAGACAATTAGCAAGGATGTGACTAAAATCCTTTGATGAATTCCTTGCTGGTTCAGGAAGATCTCACATGCCACAGAGCAACTAAGCTCCTGCACTACGACTACTGGGCCTGTGCACCTAGAGACCATGTTCCACAACAACAGAAGGCACCTCAATGAGAAACCTGGGCACCACAAATAGAGTAGCCCCTCCTCATCACATCTAAAGAAAGCCTAGGCACAGCAACCAAGACCCAGTGCAGCCAAAAAATAAATAAATTCTCAAAAATTCTCTCTCCATGCTAGAGAAATACCTGGTACACCTAGTAGTAAATTTACAAAATTTGCAGTGTAATATTTCAGGTCAGAAAAAAATATTTAACTATGTACGAAATGAAATCAGAGCAGTGTGTATGCCTATGTATGGTCCTGACATCTTAGTCTGGTATTTTGAGTTACAAAAGCAGATTTAAATTTATTTTTTCATTGCTTACACTATGCTAAGTATTGGGTTAGATGATGTTACATATTTGATCTTATTTAAGAAATGAATTATAGAATATTATAGTTCTGGGTGTTCCTCAGCAGTCATTTTCTTGTATCTTTTCATTCGCCTGGTATATAAGCTTGAATAAACCTGGATACATGTACATGTATGGCTGATTCCCTTCACTGTTCACCTGAAAACTACCACAACATTTTTAATTGGCTATACCTCAGTACAAAATAAATTGTTTAAAGTTTGGAAAAAAATAATTACTAGTTTCCCCATTTCTAAACTACAGTCAAGGACAGCGTCTCTTTAACAATTGTATCTCTAGTGTATAGTTCAATGGATGGCATATGGTAGGTACTTAATACAACTTTGCTGATGCATGGTAAAATGAATACAAATATTCATCTCTACCTTAAACTCTTTGCTACAAATTCAGATTTGATCTCTTCTTGCTCTAATCACCAGTGGCAAATTGTAGGATTTGAACTTTGTTCCAGGAATTCTGCTAGACACTTGAGGTATTTTATTCTTCATCTTAATATTATAAGGTCTAATTTTTTTCATTATATGCATGACTCTCTATTCTGTACTCTTGCCAAAACAACATAGATTAAAAAACAATTTCCTTTAAAACATCTTGAAATTTGTGGATCAGAAGATGAAAACTGTGTCCCTTATAAATGATAATTTTGCACAGTCAATTAAACAAAAGCACTGCATAAACAGAAAATGCTATACTAATGCAGATGATATCTATGCTTCTGGTAAACATTTCAGAAAAATTACAAACTGATTTTATTATATTGTCAATTATGATTTTTTAGTACCATTATATTCAAGATGGTTTCTACTGTGATTCAGATGTAATTATTTGGAGGGAATAGAGCTAAAATAAATTATCAACACTGATTATAATTTACTTCCAGGACAAGTAATTTCATCCATAAGTCTGTGCCAAAAGCACAATGCTTTCAACATCTATTATACAAATCAATTTTCACTTTTTTTTCATAATTTAACTATGTTTACTCACCTAAATGACTATAGAATTCATGCAAAATAATTAGGGCCAAAATGAGTGTTTCATTTTAATAGAATTATAAATATATCTGTGAAGTTATGTGCTACATATTTTGTATTATTCCATAATAAAATAAGTTTCTATAAAATCAATCTTATTTTTTATTGCAGTAATTTCACCCTGGGATGACATTGTTTAATATTAATAATAATGCAGTTATCACATTCTTTCAAGATTACTAGCAGATCTAGAGTAGGAATATATCTTCTAATTCATGCCCCAAGATTATTGCTTATTTTCAGTTGACTCCCAAGGTAGCTTTTCTGTAGGAAGATATTGTTCTTTCTATATGAAGAAATAATATTAAGCAAATATTTTCCTTCTTTTTCTTCTCTTTTTCCATTCTACAAGATTCTTTTATAAAATGAGACATTTCTAACAAAATACCTCTGATCTCTTCTTCCTCCTTATCTCTATATAATTTAGCATCCATTGCTAAGGCTAGCAGTCATGAACTAGCGCAGTCAATGAGAGGCAGAAGCAAGTTTAAAAAAGCAACTTTCTTCCTGGGAAAAATGCAAATTACTATTCACAGTTTAAGAGTTGGGTCAAAGGTCATTTCCTCTATGCAGTTTCCCCAACTTTTCAGTCATCTACGTGCTTCTCTGGCATTTCTGTCCCTCACATGACTGTCACGTGCCATATATGTAATCAACATACTGGCAACTCTTCAGTGGCAGAAATTTGTATTAATCTCAGAACCCCCACCCCTGGGGCTTAAACATTATTTTACACAAAATCAGAAATCAGTAAACATTTGTTAGGCGAAAAACCAAAAATTTTTTAAATAAAATAATGCAATATATTAAGAATAGAGTTTTCATTCAAAAAAGAATTCTGTTCTTTTATTTTTATTCTCTAATAAGCTTCCTCTTCAACAGAAAAGTCAGATTTCCTGCACAAGATTTTAAGCAATTTTAAATCCTATAGGCAACAATTACTGTGCCATTTATAAACAGGGAATCATGAAATAACAGAGTATACGGTGATACAATACCATCCCACTTCCTACTATCATTTCTTAGAATAAGATGTTTAAGATAAGTTAATTCCTTCTAATTAAGTCAGAGCTTGTGATCCTCCCAAGAACTGAGTATTAGTCACTTCTTTAGATTATCACTAATCTAAGAAAAGAAGGAACTGCACATGATAATATATTACAGTGACTTCTAAAAGGCACTATATTTTGACTTCTACATAATAGAAGATGCCTGGTGGCTCAGAATTAAGGCTCATGCTAGAATTAGCAACATACTAGTAAAGAGTTTGTATCCCAAGTTCCTGGCTTTCAAAGTTTTGTTACTATTCTCTGTAAATGTGTTCAATGCTTGTTCTCTTCCATTTGTATTTCTAGAGGGAGGAGAAGACTTTCTATTCTTAGGAAAGAATATTTGAATAGACATTTCTTTCCTTCACCTCCTCCTTTCCTCCATTCCATGCAAATAGGTATCAGTCTAAGAATGTAACTTTAGCAATAGGCTTCTCAAATGCATGATAATATTTGCTACCTTTCTAGCTGCCACATTCTCCACATCCTTTTACAGCAACACTGAGAACTCTGCTTCATTTGGCTAATTGCATCTATTTATCAGTTTGCTGGAAATCTTAGGAGAGGAAGGGTGGATGATCAAGTGACACCACAACTCCAAATGTTGGAACAGTTTCATCCATTACTTTATACCCTCCCCTTCCCAGTTCAGATTCTAGAGTGCTTCCCATTCTTCCTCATACCATGGCACATATATAAAATTCTATTCTTCATCACATCAGGGTAAACAGAGAAAGCATCCTGGCAACAGCCAGTGCAAGGATCAGCTATCCGAGATGCAGACCACTCCTTCTCAACTGCAAAGAATATCTTTTTTGGAGTGCTTACTAAACTTGATGCAAGGTGCTTTTATTTTATTTTAATTTCTTTGTTTCTTTAAGACAGTTGCTAAAGCATAATAATCATAAGGAAAAGGTATTCTCATGGCATGAACCTCAAATACTCATGGAAATCTAGAATCTAGCCTCTTACAACATACATACCAGTAGAGGCCAGTCTTACTTAGCTGGTATTTTGATATGATAATTATAACTATTCTTTATCAATTCCTTAAAACAGACATCACCAGGCAACTAGAGAAGGTAGAGTGTTGCAATTATTCATGTACTTCGAATAAATAGCACTTAGTATTGTAAAACATCTTTTCTTTTCTTCAAATGAGTCTTTATTAGGCTAAAATCATCATGGAAAACAAGACAATGTTGGGGTTTTTATCCATTTGAGAAGCTTCTGTCATTCAGAAGGATTAACTTTTTTTGTTCTGATTCCGTCCTCCTCCTCCAATTAAATAATTAAGTACCAACTGATTTATTTGGAAATGTATTAACCTATCAATATATTATCTCTATGAGACTCTATAATTCACTCACATGATCTAGATGAATAAACCCCATCGTCTGTTGGTTTACTTGGTTCAGAAAGTGAAAACTGAGGTTTTTGGAATTATAGAAACTTAAGGCAGAAAGTCCTAGGTAAGCATCTAAACTAGAGATTAGCAGTATTTTTCTGAAAATGATCAGATAGTAAGTATTTTTGCCTCTGTGGGCTAGACAGTCTTCCTGGGGACGGCTCAACACTGCTGTTGTGCGGCAGCAGAAGGGGCCACAGTCAAAACCTAAATAAACGAATGTGGCCACATTTGGCGCACAGGCTGTGGTTTGCTGACCACTGATCTAAATATATTTCCATTTGTAGACAGAGTGCTATCCAGAAAGGACAGTCTTGTCTCTGGTTTCAGATCAATGGTGGGAAGTCAGATCTCCTGTCTCCTAGATGTTCACTCTTTGCATGTTGTTACATTATTTTAGTTTTAGCAAAAAATAGGAAATGAACGGTATTAAAATGATTGGGGATGTTTCATTCAGCTATGTAAGTATTAAAAAGTTAAACCAATACTAATAGCTAATATATATTTATCTAGTACTATATATTATACAATATGCTAAGTTTTTACATCATTTTTATTTAATCTTGACTTAATCCTATGAGGTTGATTCTTTTATTATCTCTCATTTAGGTATAGGAGACGGGCTCAGGTAAATTGCCCAGGTCACAGGATTGTAATGGGAACAGCTAAGATTCCAACCCAATGACCAAAGCTGGTCCTCCTACTCATCCATCATATCATATTGTCTCCATTTACAAATATGGAGATCATAGTGGACATTTATTGTTTAGGGTCATCCAACTCCAATTTCATATTATTTGGTAACTGTAATCTAATAATAGTTACCCAAAGACATCGCGTCCTAGTCTCTAGAACGTAAGAAGTTTATATTTGGGAAGAGGGTATTTGCAGATTCAATTAAAGATTTTGAGATGGGATGATTACCCCAGATTTCCAGGTGGGACCTAAATAAACTCCAATATTGTTACAAGAAAAAGGCAGACGGAGTTTATAGAGAAACAAAGAAGAGACAATGTGACAACAGAGGCAGACAGTCGAGCAGCCTCAAGCTAAGGAATGCCTGGAGCCATGAAAAGCTAGGTGAAGCCCAGAAGGGATTCCTCCTTAGAGGAGTGGAAAGAAGCAGTGAGGCCCCTCCTATCTGATTTTGAAATCCTTGCCTCAGGAACTGTGAAAAAAAAAAAAAAATCACTAACAGTGTGTTTTCTTTGAAGCCACCAAGCTCATGGTAATCTGTTACAGCACTTTCAGGAAACCAATATAAATAACCATACCTTGTTGTTCCTCTGGAACACCACCCCTTCCCTACTCTACTCATGGGTTGCTTACAGAAAACTACATCCTTGTTTCTAGGAATGGTTTCTCTGACCATTCCTAAGCAAATCACAAAATTACATACATCCCTTTGCCCTTATAATTGGCTCAGGAATAGATACATAAATTAGACATCCAATTAAAGTGAATATGTGAAGTGTGTAGGTATCAGAGATACTTTATCTTTCCTGCTTAAAAAAAGAGCATGTAGTTTAAGCACTACCTTGCAGACGCTGACCAATAACAAACTCAACCCAGAAGAAGCCAAGTCAGCGATAAGTAAAACTGAGTCCTCGTAGATCAGTCAGTAAAGAATCTGCCTTCAATGCAGGAAACCCGGGTTCCATTCCTAGGTCAGGAAGATCCCCTGGAGAAGAAAATGGCAACCCACTCCAGTATTCTTGCCTGGAGAATCCCATGGACAGAGGAGCCTGGCAGGCTATACAGTCCATAGGGTCGCAAGAGTTGGACATGACTTAGCAACTAAACCACCAACCACCACAGTCAGGATTCTCCAGAGTAACAGAACCAGTGGGAGATATATATATATCTATATATCTATATCTATATCTATATCTATATCTATAGATATATATATATATACTTGTAGGTAGATAAAGAAATTGGTTATTAGGGACTGGTTCATGAGATTATGGAAGCTGAGAAGCCCCATGATCTGCTCCCTGAAAGCAAGAAACCTATGAAAACAAGTGGGATAGTTGTAATCCAAACGTGAAAGCCTAAGAACCAGGGAAGCCAATGTTGTAAGTCCCAGTCTGAGTTCAAAATCCTGAGAACCAGAAGCACTAATGTCCATATAAGAGCAGGAGAAGCTGGATGTCCCAAATTGGCCCTTTCTCCACCATTTCTTTGTTCTATTCAGAAATCAGTGGATCAGATGATGCCCACCTTTACTGATGAAGGCAATCTTCTTCACTCAGTCAACTGAATAAGCTCTAATTTCTTCCAGAAATACTCTTATGGACACAGTCAACAATAATTTTTTACCAGATATCTGGGCATTGCTCAGTGAAGTTAACATATAAAATTAACGATTATAAGTAGCTACTTTTGAGCCCACGCATATAGCTTCCCTGGTGGCTCAGACGGTAAAGAATTTTGCAGTGCAGGAGACCTGAGTTTGATCCCTGAGTGGGAAGATCCCTTGGAGAAGGGAATGGCTGCCCTCTTCAGTATTCTTGCCTGGAGAATTCGACGGACAGAGGAATCTGGAGGCATCCAGTCCATGGGGTCGCAAAGAGTGGGACACAACTGAGTAATTAAAATAAAGCTTAACATAAAGTTTCAAGTCCCAGCTGTTAGACTCCCTGATTTCATAAGCCCCCAAATTTCTTTTATAGTTGAAGCCAATTAGAATTGAGATGTCATGGCATCATAAAGACTCATAATGTACAACAGTCTAAACATTTTTAAACTTTCTATAAATTAAAACAAAAATATTATAATTTAATCTCATTGAAATGCAGAATCAACCAGAAAAATTATTTGGCACATAAAAATAATTTGTGCAAAGTCTAGTTTATATTTAATCATAGTGCTTTTTGTGGAGAAAAAATACAACCTGTGGGTTCTTTTCATTCTTCATTCTCTATCAGCTTACAAGGTGGTCTCACCACTTTAAAATCATTTTATCACTTTCTATTTATTCTATAAATCCACTTCTCTGCATTAAGCATTATGAAATTCTTAAAATTTTGTCACTGTTTCTCTATTTCTTCATTATTTTTTTTTTCTTTTTCATTATTAACTCATACTTTTAAGCATTAATTTTATTTTCTTTAGAGACAATACCCAGAGGGAGACATTATTTGAAAGACGCTTTTGTATTTTACCTCAAGACAAAAGACATCATCATGATAACCTGCCTCCAAAGTGGTAATATCTCTTCATAGGCTTCCCTGATAGCTCAGTTGGTAAAGAATACGCCTTCAATGCAGGAGACCCCGGTTTGATTCCTGGAATGGGAAGATCCGCTGGAGAAGGGATAGGCTACCCATTCCAGTATTCTTGGGCTTCCGTTGTGGCTCAGCTGGTAAAGAATCCTCCTGCCAACCGGGAGACCTGGGTTCGATCCCTGGGTTGGAAAAATCCCCTGGAGAAGAGAAGGGCTACCCACTCCAGTATTCTGGCCTAGAGATTCCATGGACTGTATAGTCCATGGGGTCACAAAGAGTTGGACATGACTGAGCAACTTTCACTTCACTTCACTTCAATTGGTATATAACCAAAATCTTAAAACTAACTGAAAATTCAAATCTTTACTCTGGAAGCTTGGATTCTTAGACAAATCAGTATCTGTTTTATGGGATAACACATTCAATAGGGCTTTTCCTAATTTATTAAATGCCAGTTGATAGTATATAGTATAGCAAGGAAAATAGCATTGCTTACTCAATTATCCAACATTTAAATGTTTCCAAGTTAGTTTCCAAAATATTCTGCTTCTGTCAACCTCTAAATAGAAAAGATGGCTGAACATATGCCACAGATGTAAAAAAGATAAAATATCATGTTAATTATTTCTCAGTAAAACCAGAAAAAAAGGAAACAATGCATCCATTAGGTATGCACATATGACAATCATTACAGCATAATGCCATTTTAAAATCTTATGAGTGTTTTATTGTTAAGAAAATCACAGAATATGTGAAGTTTTGATAGAGACAGCAGATAAGTTAATAATTCTTTGCAATAGTCAGCATACCACATTGCCATGTAAAATGAAATTGCTTTTATAGTATAGCTCTCTTGGGGGTTCCCATACATTAAGAAATGTCATCATCACAGCTATTGCTAATGCACTAAACAAATGGAAAATGTGGGGTAATTTGACCATCTGGAATACGAGAAGTTGAAAACTTTGGAAAACAGTGTGTCCCTGTGAAATATGGCTCCCTGATGCATTTAGCTAGGTTGTGTGTGTGATGAGTGAGCTAACTGCCTGAATAACAGTGCTCACCACTCTATATAGAACTGATTCTACAATTAACCTGTATTGATTGCTCCTGTGGCTCAGTTCAGTTCAGTCGTTCAGTCGTGTCCGACTCGTTGCGACCCCATGGACTGCAGAACGCCAGGCCTCCCTGTCCATCACCAACTCCAGGAGTTTACCCAAACTCATGTCCATTGAGTTGGTGATTCCATCCAACCATCTCATCCTCTGTCGTCCCCTTCTCCTCCCGCCCTCAATCTTTCCCAGCATCAGGGTCTTTTCCAATGAGTCAGCTCTTCGCATCAGGTGGCCAAATTATTGGAGTTTCAGCTTCAACATCAGTCCTTCTAATGAACACCCAGGACTGATCTCCTTTAGGATGGACTGGTTGGATCTCCTTGCAGTCTAAGGGACTCTCAAGAGTCTTCTCCAACACCACAGTTCAAAAGCATCAATTCTGTGGTGCTCAGCTTTCTTTATAGTCCAACTCTCATATCCATACATGACTACTGGAAAAACCATAGCCTTGACCAGATGGACCTTTGCTGGCAAAGTAATGTCTCTGCTTTTTAATATCCTGTATAGGTTGGTCATAACTTTCCTTCCAAGGAGTAAGCATCTTTTAATTTCATGGCTGCAATCACCATCTGCAGTGATTTTGGAGCCCCCAAAAATAAAGTCTGACACTGTTTCCACTGTTTCCCCATCTATCTGCCATGAAGTGATGGGACTGGATGCCATGATCTTAGTTTTCTGAATGTTGAGCTTTAAGCCAACTTTTTCACTCTCTTCTTTCACTTTCCTCAAGAAGCTCTTTAGTTCTTCTTCACTTTCTGCCATAAAGGTGGTGTCATCTGCATATCTGAGGTTATTGATATTTCTCCCGGCAATCTTGATTCCAGCTTGTGCTTCTTCCAGCCCAGCGTTTCTCATGATGTACTCTGCATAGAAGTTAAATAAGCAGGGTGACAATATACAGCCTTAACGTAGTCTTTTTCCTATTTGGAACCAGTCTGTTGTTCCATGTCTAGTTCTAACTGTTGCTTCCTGACCTGCATACAGGTTTCTCAAGAGGCAGGTCAGGTGGTCTGGTATGGCTTAAATCACTGGATAACCAGAATTGTTCTGAACATCAGATCTTGCTTTATGTTAGAAGCATGTTCAAAATATAACCAGGAATAGACTATGCATATCATAGACACACTGTTGTGTGCATACTTGGGCCATGATAGACATCTTTAACAAGAAAGACTTCTGTTTGGTTTGTTGCTTTGAGAATAGGTATCAGTTGAATTCATCTTTCTGCATGTGTCATCCTTCCTATATCTTGTACCAGTATCCTCTTTCCAGAAGATGTCTCCTTTTTCCTTCATCCTATATGTTAAATATGCAAATATGACAATCATTACAACATCAAGCCTTCTTTAATTTGATGGGTGTTTAAGCTGGGTGCCAAGACAATGACTATAGGAAGTTACTGAATATAGGAAGTTTCTGAATAGGTAGAAAAATAATGGATAAGTTTAAGACTTTGCAATTATTGTCAAATATTGAAATTTCAAAAATCTTCTTATATGAGAAATACAGAAATCAAATATTTGAAACTAAAATATTCTATGTTGGTCTCTGATGGTTATATTTAAGAAATACGGAATATAGGGTGATAGAAAGAGGACTACAACATAAGCTTGGAGCATATTATCTAGAAGAATTGTGATACCAGTTTAACCAGGAAGTCATAAGGTAACCCTTCTTTCCTACTGAAGTCATCTCAGCACATGCTAATGGGGATAGAGGCAGATGGTATGTCAAGAAGAAAAAAAAAGGCTATTCATTGACTGCATACTTTGTTCCAGAAACTTTGTTCAGCACTCTTCATGCCATGCGGCATGTGATACCATGATCTTATCATCATTAATGAAGTAGATTAAGTCACTGATAGAAAAATCAAAGAATATTTTCAGATCAACAGATGAGAAGATGAATCATTCTGTAAGTATTTTGGTAAAGAGAAAAGCAATTTAGGGAAAAAAAAAATTATGCACCGGAATGGATTTCAAATGAAATAACAAGTTAAACGTAGTAAATGAAATGCAGCTTAATGAGAGAATCATAATTAAATAAACCAACAGTTTTTTTTTTTTTTTTTTTTTTTTTACTGCAAACAAAGACATTAGGCTAGGCTTTATAGTTAAGATAAAAGTTATACACATTTTGGTTTTTTTAAATATCATGAGGTTGTTGAAAAAAAAGTGAAAGTGTTAGTCACTCAGTCGTGTCCAACTTTGTGACCCCAAGGACTATAGCCCATCAGGCTCCTCTGTCCATGAATTCTCCAGGCAAGAATACTGGAGTGGGTTGCCATTCCCTTCTCCAGGAGATCTTCCAAATCCAGGGACTGAACCCAGGTTCTTTACCATCTGAGCCACCAGAGTTACTTGGAAACAATTGGTTTTCAAAGTAATTTCCCTAATGAAGGTGGGAATAGAATGTATTAAATACCTCTGTACACCTCAAAGAGAGGTATTTAATACATTCTATTCCCACCTTCATTAGGGAAATTACTTTGAAAACCAATTGTTTCCAAGTGCAATGGCAACCCACTCCAGTACTCTTGCCTGGAAAATTCCATGGACAGAGAAGCCTTGTAGGCTGCAGTCCATGGGGTCGCTAGGAGTCGGAAACAACTGAGCAACTTCACTTTCACTTTTCCCTTTCATGCACTGGAGAAGGAAATGGCAACCCACTTCAGTATTCTTGCCTGGAGAATCCCAGGGATGGGGGAGCCTGGTGGGCTGCCGTCTGTGGGGTCGCACAGAGTCGGACATGACTGAAGCGACTCAGCAGCAGCAGCAGCAGCAGCAGCAAGTGCACCTCAAAATCTTTTGGCTTCACCTCTCATTTTGGTACTGCTTCTGTGACCATTTCAGAACAGGGTCTGACTGGTTCATTTATCCAGACAGAATCTCCTAACTCCTTTAGCTGGCTTTAGGGCTTTTACTAGGTACTCCAAGATATGCAGCCTGGAAATGTGCTTGAATGGAATGGCTTTCAGGACACTACTGACCAGTGTAGGATAGGAGTATATAATTAACTCCTCCTTTCATCTCCAGCTGGACAGTTTTGAGGACATATTTCCTATAGCTTCTTAGGGTATCCATAAGGATGGTAAATGAGAAGCACATTAGTGGCAGCAAACTGGATAACAAGTTTGCAATGACTGACCCTCATTTCCTATTTCACTCCTCCTGTTCTTCAGTCTAGCTGTCTGGAATTGGGCTCAGGAATCAGTAAGACCGAGGTAAAAATCCAATCTCCATTCATTGAATAGAGTGACTTCAGGGTAACTAATTAATACATCTAAGCCTCAATTTCATCATGGGAAAACCAATCTTGGTAGAATTATTGTGAGTTTAATGTGACAATGTTTGGCAAATAGTAAGTATAAAATAAAAATGGATGACGTTTTTTAAAGTAGAGGGCAGTAAAGACTCAGAAACCAAGAGAAACATGTTTATGTCATGTACAGTTAGGATATATTCAGTAGGATATATTTAGGTCATACTCAAAATTCTGTTATCAGGTCTTCACAGATAGAAAGAAAATATTAAAAGCTATACATGGGCGTTATCACTCATGAGTGTTGGATTTGTTTGCTATAGAGATAAAAACTGATCTGATGAAAATGCCAAAAAAAATTACCACTGGTTAATTTTCATTTCCTATCTACTGTTTATTTTAACATCTTATCAGAGAGTAAAGTGAAATCAATAAAACAAATGTTTTTTATACATTAGGAATTCTTTACCAATTTATTTTCTAAGATTTCTTACCCTGTCAACAGCTCTAACATCCTTAAGAGAAAGTTCAATATTTAAAGATGGAAAGATCAGCAACATTTTTGCAGGTGATAGAAGAAAGAAGATGTGATTGATACCCACTGCAAAATTTGTTCTGTACTCTGTCAGTTTCTTTTTTAGAAGAGCTGTAGTATAATGCTTTCTTAATACTGATGTTTGGTTGCTTATTAAGTGATCTTTGTTAAAGAAAAAGAAATTTCAAAGTTTCATTTTTTATGTAGAAAGTATTTTCTAAGGATGACTGAAATAAATAAAATAAGGCTTTCTGCTCTTTGTCATATATGACATACATTTATTCCTATTTGCAGTAATATTTATTTGCCCTTTTTCGAAGTATAATATAGTGACAATGCTAATGCATGGAAGTCTCAGAAAGTATGTAAAAGCAGATTTGTAGCTATGATCTCCCAAGTTATTCCAGTATATTAATTTCCTTACCACAGTTATCTATTTCAACTGAAAAATGTTTGATTTCTACTTTGTCTCTATAAGCAAATTAAAATTTTTGTTAACATATACTAAGTTCCATGTTCATCAGTTTTTGCTATGTTTTATTTTTTCTTATATGGATATGTTAAAAAAGGCTATATTTTTATTTGTTTGTAGTGATGCTTCCTAAGGTCCACTTGACTTTGCATTCCAGGATGTCTGGCTCTAGGTGAGAGATCACACCATCGTGGTTATCTAGATCATTAAGATCTTTATTCTACAGTTCTTCTGTGTATTCTTGCCACATCTTCTTAATATCTTCTACTTCTGTTAGGTCCAGACCGTTTATGTCCTTTATTGTGCCCATCTTTGCATGAAATGTTCTCTTGGTATCTCTAATTTTCTTGAAAAGATCTCTAGTCTTTCCCATTTTATTATTTTCTTCTATTTCTTTGCATTGGTCACTGAGGAAGGCTGTCTTATTTCTTCTTTCTGTTCTTTGGAACTCTGCATTCAGATGTGTATGCCTTTCCATTTCTCCTTTGCCTTTCACTTCTCTTCTTTTCTCAGCTATTTGTAAGGCCTTCTCAGCCAACCATTTTGGCCTTTTGCATTTCTTTTTCTTGAGGATGGTCTTGATCACTGCCTCCTGTACAATGTCACGAACCTCCATCCATAGTCCCTCAGGCACTCTGTCTATCAGACCTAATCACTTGAATCTATTCTGTCACTTCCACTGTATAATCATAAGGGATTTGATTTAGGTCATACTTGAATGAGCTAGTGGTTTTCCCCACTTTCTTCAGTTTGAGTCTGAATTTTGCACTCAATATGCCAGCAAATTTAGAAAACTCAGCAGTGCCCACAGGACTGGAAAAGGTAGTCTTCTTTCAAATCACAAAGAAAGGGAATGCCAAAGAATATTCAAACTACTGAATAATTGCACTCATCTCACATGCTAGCAAAGTAATGCTCAAAATTCTCCAAGCGAGTCTTCAACAATACATGAACCAAGAAATTCCAGATGTTCAAGCTGGATTTAGAAAAGGCAGAGGAACCAGAGTTCAAAGTGCCAACATCCACTGGATCACAGAAAAAGCAAAAGAGATCCAGAAAAACATCTATTTCTGCTTTATTGACTACACCAAAGCCTTTGACTGTGTGGATCACAACAAACTGTGGAAAATTCTGAAAGAGATGGAGCATACCAGATCACCTTACCTGTCTCCTAAGAAATCTGTATGCAGGTCAAGAAGCAACAGCTAGAACTGACCATGGAACAACGGACTGGTTCCAAATTGGGAAAGGAGTATGTCAAAGCTGTATATTGTCACCCTGGTTATTTAACTTCTATGCAGAGTGCATCATACAAAATGCTGAGCTGGATGAAGCACAAGCTGGAATCAAGATTGCCGGGAGAAATATCAATAACCTCAGATATGCAGATGACACCACCCTTATGGCAGAAAGTGAAGAACTAAAGAGCCTCTTGATGAAAGTGAAAGAGGAGAGTGAAAAAGCTGGCTTAAAACTCAACATTCAAAAAACTAAGATCATGGCATCTGGTCTCATCACTCCATGGTAAATAGAAAAACAATGGAAACAGTGACAGACTTTATTTCTTGGGCTCCAAAATCACTGCAGATGTTGACTGCAATCATGAAATTAAAAGACGCTTGTTCCTTGGAAGAAAAGCTATGACCAACCTAGACAGCATATTTAAAAGCACAGATATTACTTCACCAACAAAGGTCCATCTAGTCAAGCCTATGGTTTTTCTTTTCTTTTCTTTGTTTTTCCCACGGCTACGGTTTTTCCAGTAGTCGTGTATGGATGTGAGAGTTGAACTATAAAGAAAGCTGAGTGCCAAAGAATTGATGCTTTTGAACTGGTGTTGGAGAAGACTCTTGAGAGTCCCTTGGACTGCAAGGAGATCACACCAGTCAATTCTAAAGGAAATCAGTCCTGAATATTCATTGTGAAAGACTAATGCTGAAACTGAAGCTCCAGTCTTTGGCCATCTGATGCTAAGAACGGACTCATTGGAAAAGATCCTGATGCTGGGAAAGATTGAAGGCAAGAGGAGAAGGGAACGACAGAGGATGAGATGATTGGATGGCATCACTGACTCAATGGACATTAGTTTGAGCAAGCTCTGGGAGTTGGTGATGGACAGGAAGGCCTGGCACACTGTAGTCCATGGGGTTGCAAAGAGTCGGACATGACTGAGCAACTGAACTGAACTGAATTGACAATATTATTTAGATGGAGCAGAGTAATAAAAGGAATGACATTTCATAGTTAAAATGTATGGAAAATATACAAGTCATAATAACTTGAGTCCTGAGACTAAATAGAGAACAATAACTTTGTGCTGTATATATGATGGTATATTGACTGTTCTTTGCTTTTTTTGCTTTGATACCTAAATTTTTCCATTTTTCTGGCAGTAAAGCCTTCAATTTATATTTTTTCATTTTGATTGTTACTCATAAAGTTTTTAATCAGTTCAATAAGTAAATTAAGCAATGCCAACTTATAATTCAATGCTTGAACTAAAGTCTGTATATCTATTATTGAAAAAAATAAACTTTTATCTTTTTCTATGAATACAACTACAAAATTCAAACCATTAGTCAAATATTTCCAGTGTACAGAATAAGCAACTTCCACATTTAATTAAATTCATAAGTTTTATGTGGGTTTTTATATTGGTTCAATAACTTTGAAGTATACCATAAACAGTATACTGCTGAGTATTGTCTTGATTTCCATATAGAAATCAATATTTTAACATACCAACATTTCATTTTGGTTTCCAGGTTACCTTCATGAACAATTTTACCCAAGAAATGACACATTTATGAAATTCATTTTTTTTTCTTTATTTCAGTAATAATCAACTGAGACTAAAGGTCATCATTGTCATAGACACATAGGAACCATACAATCATTGTTGAATATTTCAGTTCCTCTCTTCAAAGGCACCAAAAAACATAGTCAATATAATGCAATGAATGTAAAGTGGTGTTTTACAAGAGATTATATGGAAATTAATGCAAACACCACCTGTCTATAACTGGGTGGTGAAACCTACAGCCTAAGAAATTGCATAGCCATAAATTCCTCCTTTGTCTTCTCTTCCAAAAAACTTAGAGAAAAGAAATACTCTTTTCTGAGACTTCAATTTGCCATTTTGCTTTCAAATAATAATCACTGACAAGCCAGAGTTGGGATCTGAGGTGTGAAAATGGAATGACGGTTGTGAAGAAAAGCCCTCCTAAAATTTTATGTAGGTGTTAAGTCAATAATGTTAGTGACCTCCATTTACTCACTTTGGCATTCTATCCTTTGAACATATGTCCAGCATCAAAGAATTTTCCCTGAAACATCCTTGGATCAAACCAAAGTCAGGTGACAAGTGTGAGGCTGAACAGATCTGTGAAGATGACATTTTTCAGGAACTGGAAGAGCTCTGAGATTCTCACGCTCTCAATACGGAAAGGACACAGAAGGTGCTGAAATATCCCGTGTCTTCACTTCCTGGCAAGGCTGGCACGTATATGAGCGGTTTTCAGACCCTCTATGAAGACACTTCTCTTGATGAAATTATGTTGGTGAACTTAAGTTTTTCTCATGTAAAAATCTAGTCTTTAACAACCCATGTCTCTTCTGAAGTGCAGAGACAGGAAGTTTTCTAGCCAAAACACATTCAGAAGTAGACTGAGGATAAATCAAGTAAAAGATTGCAGAAATGCCTGCTTCTCATCCTTGTACACTCTCTCCCATTCACACAACTTTCCTTTCCTAGGGCTCTCTTCTGAGGCAAACAGCTTCCTTGAGATATTGGCAAGAATCATCCCCCAAAGTACTGTGAACTTGAAAGGAAAATGGTATTTGTAGATATTTCCAAAGTATCACTCACCTCTCTGCCAGATCCAAAGTGCCTCTTTTCTTCCAATTTGATTTCCATCCAAACAGAATGAATAACTCTATGCCAGAATACTTCAGGCCGATATACCTGAATTGCCTCATTGTAACCAATCCCTAAAAGCCTTTTCAATGTTAAAGGTACAAACAGTTTAATTGCTACCAAGAAAGGATGTCGTACTTGATGTTAGGATCAGTGAGAAGAGTACTCAATAACCCCAAGAAAAATGTTACAAGGTTTGAGAAATAGTTGTATTTGAGTGCAATTTAAAGTACATGGATGCTAACAATACTTATCACAAAACTCTGAAGGAACACCATGTTATAATACATTTTGCAAATAAAACAGAGAAAAGAAATGCATTCTATCTGCCAGAAGGATGGCTTGACATTGAGTTCTCACAACTGAAGCTCTGAATTTGTAAGGGAGTATGTATGTCTAGTAGGTATAGAAGCAAAATACAATATTTTATTTATCTGTTTTCTAGAACATATAACATGTAGCCTGCAGGCAAGTGAAAGAACTGTTCACAGGCTACCATTTCTACCTCTTCTGTTATACTAGTATCAATGATGTGGCTGGAATTAAGTTCTACACAGTCTGAATCTCTGCTTTCAGAAATTGAAGTCATCAACTTTAAACACCCTGATTGAATTTATATTTCTTGTTAGCATTATAGCCTTTGGTATGGGGGATTCATTTGTCTTTTTACTAGACAGCAAGCTAATACTTATTTACATCATGGAGCATAATTTAAAAGAACAAAATTCCATGGGAGTAAGCACCACAGAGTACAAAGTAAAGAATTTAGAAATTGCCGTTGTATTTCTTCAGATTTCAAAGCCTTAAGAGCCATGGGTTGTAAAAATATAGTAAAAAAAAAAGTTACTCTTTGCATCTGAAAATCTGTTGTACCAGACAATCCCTTGCAGTGCTATTGTCAACACCAACATTGACGGAGCATGAGAAATGTAATTGGGATGAAGTACATGGTGAGCCAGAGAAATGCAACAGACTCGTTTAATAAAAAAAAGGGGGGGGGGAGTAAAACGACGTTTAGAATTCTGCTACAGTGAAAGAAAACATGTTCATTAAAAATTAAAAGACGTGAATAGTTAAGGACTCCACTATTCACTACGGTTGGAGAGAGGACAAGCAATTTTCATCAGGCCTAGATTGAATTATTTCATATCATATAGAACACAAATTCACACTGAAAATGGAAATGTGTTTCTGTTCTGGTTTACTGCTTAACTACAGATGTTAGAAACAATAAAGTTTGAACTTCAGTTGTGCAAAATATTTATATCAAAGAACTGAATCTTATTTCTAGCAGTGTGAGCACTTTCCAAGGAATATAGAACAGCTAAATGTTTTGAGGAAGTTCCTTTTCTCACATCTAGATAGCATATCCGCAAATTTATTATCTAATGAGAAGCTGGAAGAATTCACATTTAATTTTTGTAATTAAAAGAGTTTTTGAGATGATTTTTAAAACTTTTATCACAATTTTCACTCTTATCGCCCTTTTCCTATTTTCTTGTTAGTAGAGAGCAAAATAAACTTACAAAAAAAGATGAAATTAATGGCCAAATTCCAACTAATCATCAAACAGTGAAGGGATTTGTTGTTTTAATAAATTTTATAATTAGTTTTAATATTTAAATATACATATATCATATAGCAAAATATTATCATTTTCTCATTTCTTTTTTCTCAATTTTTATGCCAAGAATATGTTTAATTACTTTCTATTAATTTATATAAACAAAATTATTATTTACTTATCTTTATTTTGCATAGATACAAAAGAATAATATTGATTTAGAAGATTGATTAAAAATTTAACCATTGTTTAATATTTCTCTCTGTCAAGGTTCTTTTAAAGTTTTATTATTATTATTTTTGCAATAATAATAAATTATTATTTATTATTTTGGCAATAATGATAAATTATTATTTATTATTTTATTCTTTTAAAGTCTTATCTTAATAGGCCATATAAGTTACTTAATGTTTGACTCTCCCGTAAAGCTGTTATTATAAAAGAATTTTTTTTTGGTTGCTATAGAAAATTTTAATTATGAATGTAATCTCCCTTGTTGAAATAAATTCCTAATTTTACAAATAAAGCTGGGATTGATTCATATTTTATTATCATTAGTTTCCATTTTTACAAAGTTTTATGGTTACAATCTTGGAAAATTAGAATATTATCCACTAAAACTTCTCATTTGAAAACATAATAAAAAGAAAAAGGATAAATATTCCTCTTAAGAATAATCCCATTAATACAAGAGAGGAAGAGTGTAGTTATTTGTCTAGGTAAATTTTATTCACTTAGTTCATGAAACTCCTGTCTGCTGTATTACAGTGCATTGCAATAGTTACATTGCATTGCAATTTGGTGTTAAATCATTTCAGTGGAAGAAAGCATTCATGGACTGTAAAGTATTAAACTCACAAAAGCAAAAATTTTGTGGCAGTTCTTTCAATAATAAAGCTACTTTTATAGCCTTAGTTTATATTGTTATGGTAAGAAGAAATAACCTATTGGTTGATTGGAACCAACTTAAAAAATATTCCCTTATTTGTTCTTCAAGCAACACAGTGCTGAGTTTCTTTGCTTTCAGCACAGTTTGTAACCATGAAGAGTATATTTAAAATAAACAACAATAGGAATAAGCTATTCCACGTTAAAATATAACCCTTTATAGAATAAAATTTTCCTGCATTTTAAGATATTGGATGATGATAACCTGAGCACAGTTTACAGTTAACTGTGGGATCTTAGGTAAGTCTTTTCCTAATTTTGAGCCTCAGTTTACTAATCCGCAAAGGAAGGAAGGGGCTTCCCTGGTGGTTCAGGGGTAAAAAATCTGCCTGACAATGCAGAGATGCAAGTTTAATCTCTGGTCCAGGAAGATCTCCTTGAGAAGGAAATGGCAAATGACTTCAGTATTCTTGCCTGGGAAATCCCAAGGACAGAGGAGCCTGGTGGGCTACAGTGCATGGGGTCACAAAGAGTCGGACACAATTGAGCGACTGAACAACAACAAAGGAAGGAATGGCATGTATATCCTTTATGGAAGGACAAACAATATGCACAGATGTGAGAGTAAGAACCCAAATTTTAGGCAGGCAGGTCAAAGGAAAACCTAACTTTCAGAAGTGTGAAATGATATGATTTTGGACAAATTACTTTACCTCAATAAACACTAGCTGTATTTGTAACATGGCGATTACTATATTTGCCATACAAGGAATGATAAATAGAACTATCATGTTGGGAATATAATGGAGGAGGTGTGTAACAAGAAACAAAGCTAGATGTATGACAAGGAGCGTTGTGGCATTATACACACAAAAGATGCTGACTCAAACCAAAGCAGAAGCAGAAGAGTTGATGAGATCAGATTAGATTCAGGATATATTTTGAAGGAGAAGCTAAGAGAACTTGTTGATTAATTGAGTATGAAAGGGGAGGAAACGTAGAGAATAACTCTTGAATCTTTGACCTGCATAATTAAGTGAATTACATATGATTAACTGAGAAAGAATCTAAAACAGCACAGCTGAGAGCAAAGGGGTGCTTGGTGAAATATTAAGAGGTCAGTGTTGATTATCCCAATTTGAGATGTGTGTTCCCTAGTAAAGAAAAATTTTCAAATGGGTTAAATATTAAGGAACTAAGACAGGTTCAGAAATTAAATTTAGGAGTATTGATAGCCATAGTTGATCCAAAAAAAGTAGTTTCTGAGTAGTAGTAGAAACAAAAATTTGATTAGGGTAGAAAGATAAGATGTGAAGAAGTGGAAAAAGCAAATGGAAAGATTTTTTCCCAAAAGAGATACCATGGTATGGAAACAGAGGTGAATAAGGAGATAGGGAAAGGGCCACATATTTAAAGTGCAGGATATTATGGCATATTTTACGCTGATGAAGTGATTCAGTAGAGAGAGTAGAACTGATAATGTAATGGAGGATGAGGAGATGATTGCAGAAGCAAAAACCTTGGCTAGGTACAATGGTGCTGGATTTTGTATCTATGTATTAAGATTAGCCTTAGAAGAAGCAGGAGTAGTTTGATCACAATTATAAGAGTGAAAGCAGCATATTATGTTACAGCTTCTGTGGGCTCATGTATCACACACACATGTACATAGATCTTAATTATTTTACACCATGAAAGAACCACCAAAGCCCATTCTTCTGTAACTTGGGTCATAGTATAAAAGGAATAGTATAAAATAGTATAAAAATACATATGTACCTCAATGTTCATTGCAGGGCTGTTTACAATAGCTGGGACATGGAAGCAACCAAGATGTCCATTAACAAATGAATGGATAAAGAAGCTATGGTACATATATACAATGGAGTAATACTCTGCTATAAAAAGGAATGCATTTGAGTTAGTTCTTATGAGGTGGATAAACCTAGAACCTATTATACAGAGTGAAGTAAGTCAGCAAGAGAAAAACAAATATCATATATTAGTGCATATATATGGAATCTAGAAAGATGGTACTGATGAACCGGTTTACAGGGGCAGCAATGGAGACACATACAAAGAGAATAGATTCATGGACAAGGGCAGGAGTGAGGAAGGAGAGGGTGAGATGAATGGAGAGAGTAACATGGAAACATACACACTACCATATGTAAAATAGATGTCCAATGGGAATTTGCTGTATGGCTCAGGGAACTCAAACTGGGGCTCTGTACCAACCTGGAGAGGTAGGGAAATGGTGGGAAGTGGAAGGGAGGTTCAAGAGGGAGAGGACATATGTATACCCATGGCTAATTCATGTTGATGCATGGCAGAAATCAAACCAGTATTGTAAAGCAATTATCCTTCAATTTAAAAATTTAAAGAAACAGATTTTCAGAGACTATATACAAACTTAACAAATGAAGTTTCTGTTTACATAATACATTAATTGTATATATTATTTTGAGTTTTACATAAATATAATGAGTTTTAAAAATGAACAAGAATCCTTGTGTAGAGTACGCCAGGTGTCTCACTGTGAAACTGGTTGCTTCATATAACGAGTATGATACAGTGTTTTGTTATTCTTTGAGATTAAATAAATAAAAACATAAACAGTGATCCTTTAATAAAGATTGAAATAATGACTAAAATCTTTATTTTACTAGATAACTCAGATTTTTAATAACTGAAGGATGTCTGATATGTAAAACATGTACAAACTTAAGAGTCTGATCTTAGGTTAGTACAAGTTTAATAAAATGTGACTGCTATTTCTCCTCTGTCCCAAAAATGACTTTCTTTTTCCCTTGGACAAGCAAAAAAGTCCCAGTTCCAGGAAAAAAAAAGCTATGGATACAAAATTTTAAATAAATTCAGTTCAGTTCAGTTCAGTCACTCAGTTGTGTCCGACTCTTTGCGACCCCATGAATTGCAGCACGCCAGGCCTCTCTGTCCATCACCGACTCCCGGAGTCTACCCAAACCCACGTCCATCGAGTCAGTGATGCCATCCAACCATCTCATCCTCTGTCGTCCCCTTCTCCTCCTGCCCCCAATCCTACCCAGCATCAGGGTCTTTTCAAATGAGTCAGCTCTTCACATCAGGTGGCCAAAGTATTGGAATTTCAGCTTCAGAATCAGTCTTTCCAGTGAATATTCAGGACTGATTTCCTTTAGGATGGCCTGGTTGGATCTCCTTGCAGTCCAAGGGACTCTCAAGAGTCTTCTCCAACACCAGAGTTCAAAAGCATCAATTCTGCAGCGCTCAGCCTTCTTCATAGTCCAACTCTCACATCCATACATGACCACTGGAAAAACCATAGCCTTGACTAGATGGACTTTTGTTGGCAAAGTAATGTCTCTGCTTTTAAATATGCTATCTAGGTTGGCCATAACCTTCCTTCCAAGGAGTAAGCTTCTTTTAATTTCATGGCTGCAATCACCATCAGCAGCGATTTTGGAGCCCCCAAAAATAAAGTTTGACACTGTTTCCCCATCTAATTCCCATGAAGTGATGGGACCAGATGCCATGATCTTAGTTTTCTGAACGTTGAGCTTTAAGCCAACTTTTTCACTCTCTTCTTTCACTTTCATCAAGAGGCTCTTTAGTTCTTCTTCACTTTCTGCCATAAAGTGAAGAAGAACTAAAGAGCCTCTTGATGAAAGTGAAAGGTAGCAAAACTGCCTATAGTCAGTCATGACTCATAGAGTCTCTTTAACACAACTAAATGGCCGTGTATTTTTATATTATCTGTAAACAGGACATTAAATAGCATGATGGTTTATGAGATTCATATCTAAAATATATGTATATGTGAAAAAATATATATGTATGAAACTGTGGTCCAGTATAGTCACTTGGGTTCTTTGACAGCAAGCAATAGAGGCTGATTTAGACCGACCAAAACAAAATATATATGTGTATTTGGAAGCACCAGTTTAGTCATAGAATCAAAGGGATTGTGGACTGTATTGTGCCCCCCTAAATACATACATTGAAGTCCCAATTCCTCAGTACCTCAGAATATGAACTGTATTTGAAGATAGAATCCTTAAAGAGGTAATTAGAGTAAAGAGAGGTCTTGTGGGTGGACCCTAATTCAATATTACTAAGTCTTTATAAGAGGAGTTTAGGACATAGGCATGCAAAAAGGCAAGACTATGTGAACACAGAGAGCCATCCACAAGACTAAAAAGAAACCAACCCTTGATCTTGGACTTCCAACCTCCAGAACTATGGGAAAATATATTTCCATTGTTTAAATTCCCTAATCTGTGGTACCCTGTTATTGGAGTCCTAACAAATACGTTACTTAACAACCAAGTCTCAGAAAGAATGCGAGTAAGGCATTGTCAAAACTAGTCAGTAGTTATTTCAGAATCCCACCCCTTGCACTAAATAAGTGTGAACTCTGTCCATCATTACACAAGTTCAAAGTACAAAATTCCAGAAGAAAGAAGCTGAATGGTGAAGGTTGAGTAACATTCCTAACTCTTGGCCAGGACAAAAAAAGTACCTTGTTTTACAGCTTTACCAAAACTGCATAAAACAAGAACAAGAGAGCACCTAAATAATATAATAAATACTTCCCATTACAGCGCTTAACATCTTCCAGAGTACCACACCCTCCACAGAGGAAGATCAAGTCTACAGAACAGGAAAATCCAGGATATCCCAAGACTAGACAGAAGAAACTGCATGTCTGGAGAGGGATGGGAGGGCTATTATTAGGCTCTCAAATCAGAGAGAAAGGAGGAGAGGGGCCATGTCTTTTAGAGATGATTTCATAGGTCACAGAAAGAAGTTTACATTTATCTCCCAGTGCAACGTGAAACCACTGCCATTTTATTTAGGCCTCAGATTGCCTAATAAGACTCAATTGGGAAAGTTTTTGAGTTGTTAGTAACAGCCATATTTCCTAGAGAAGCTGCTGAACTGCAAGACTGTAAGTGTGGAGCTGCTCTTTGCCACCTTCCATCATTCACAACGATGTGAACATACTACAGACTACTGAGTTGTATGACTTTGAGGTGAATTTTAAATTAAATTATATATCAATAAGTCTTTACTGAAAAAACTTTGTGATTTAACAGTGAAACAAAATCGAAAATGAACTGATCAGAAAAATTTAAATCTCTTACCATTGATCCAATCTTTAATGAATTTCTTTGGTGTGGGTGGTTTTCAATGGACAAACATCTAAAAAGTTACTTTCTTTTATTTCTTTACAGCAATCTGAGTAAGAATATCTCTATTAAACAAGTTCTGTTCCTTGGACATGTTTACAGCCGTCTGTGAACATGGGCTAAGGTGGGAAAGGCTTAAAAAGTCTATATTGCTCCATTTCTCCATATGATGCAATAACCATAGATATTTGGATATTTTTTTACGTGAAGCATGGCATGCTAAGGAATCTATGAATGAGTTATTTAAAAATATTAAAGAATGGGAAAAGATTTCTCAGTACAAAGAATTAAAGTTGCAAAATTTCCCAATATTTTTCTTTACATTTCCTTCCCCTTTTGCATGCGGGTGCTTCTGGTATTCAGTTCTGTACTATCTAACAGATAAATTAAAAATATACAGATTCCAGCAAAATAAGAGCACCAAAGTAGTAAAATTATTGAAATAATTTCATGTAGGATATGTTTTAAAAACCACAAAAGCTGTCATAAATAAAAAAGTAATAAAAAGTTTATTTGACTTCCTTATGGTAAAGAATCTACCTGCAATGTCATTTCTCCATGCAACTAATATTTGACCTTTTCTGCCTGACTCTCTCTCTGTGTCTCCAGCTTGCTAACTGTAGATCCTGGTACATTTTAGCCTCCATAACCCTGTGAGCCAATACCTAATAATAACTTTATACATTATTGGCTCTATTTCTCTAGAGAACCTTGATCAACACAAGGAATTAACAAAATCTGGGTAGGTATTTTTGCCTCCAGTATTGTCCGATTTCTTCCCCTTTTTGTCTTCATACAAATTCTCAGAACATCCTTATTTGTTCCACTGAATTTCTGATCTATCAGAGGGTACTCAGTGGGCACTAACCAAGATGGTAATTTAATAAGAATGCTTGAGGATTGATTTTTTCTCAACTTTAATTTAACACTGTCTATAGATTTCTGGGAAGCTTCTCAGAGTACTCAGGACCTCACATGACTAATTCATCTACATATTTACCTAAAAATAGGAATTCACACTAAATAAAATAAACACTTTTTTGAAAAAGCAATGCTGTAATGCCCATTGAGATGTCCTTATAAATATCCCAATTGAAGAACATGAAAAGTAGGTATACATTTATATCCATATTTCTATTATAGGAAAAATATGTATAAGGTATCTTATTTCCTTAATAATATCCATATACACTTGTATTCTTTTCACACCTGGCACTTAGTAGTATGTTTGAATAACATTATTTGTAACTATGCAAACATTTTTATAGCTCTTAAATATATTTTAAATTAAATAATTGTAAAACACTATCATTTATGCTATTTCCCTAACGTAAATAATAAATAAAAGTAAGATTTAAATAAAATATATCAAAACATAAGACAAAGCGAGCACCTTTTGAAAGTTGTTTTTTAGTTTTGTGCATCAGAAATACAAATAAAATAGAAAAAACAAGGATTAGCTTAATGATTATTTTACAGTTAACTAAGACAATATCTTGAGGATAATTTCAGAGTTTTGGATACAGGTCATGCTATGTAGAAATGAACTGTCTGTTACTGGGTTTCATATCTAGAATAATATTTTTTTATTAGTGACTAAAAGGTACCACCCTTGAACAAGGACGTACTTGGGCAAAAGTGAGGTCAGCTTTTTCTTTTATCATTCACAGTCTTCAGGGACTTGTGTTTATAAGAGCTGTGAATATAACTGATTGATATGATGTCACAAATTACATGTAGTTTTTAGTGGTTTGATTGGGACACTGTGGGAATTGCATTTTTCTTTCGCCATATTCATTTTCCACCATTTGATGATGCTTTCTGGCATTCAGATTCTGCCACCCAGCATACATTTTGCGTGTTAGAGGTACACAATTAAATTTTTCTCAACGATTTTTTTGGCATAAAAAGCTAATATGGAACCTCATAAATATCCTTCAGATGTGCAAATACATGAAGAGAACTCCAGAGGGAAGTGTAAGTGAATAACAACCTTGAATTGGTCATCACACCATGGTTCTTATCTGTGTCACATAGATCTCCCTGAATAGGCATTATTGGAATGCTATGCAAGCTTGAATCAACAGCAGGGGCTGCAGAAATGAATGCTAAAAACCCTTTACTCATTTTGCAGCTTTTCACTAATGTCATAGGAAATGTTACCGTCTGAGTTTTTCCTATTCATTATAAAATGACAGTTATTAAAAATCTTGTGTTTTCACAGACTATATGCATGTGTATACACATATGCACACAAGTGTGTGTGTATACATTGTTGGGAAGAATGGAAGTTTATAAAATGAAGTTTATTCATTCACATGCTCACTCAAACAATAGGAATTAAATATATTTTCTGTGTCAAACATTGTACTAAGTACTATGGAAGGAATTCTTTAAACATCAGCTTACTTCTTAAGTAGGAGGAAGGGTTGTTATTGTTTTGCTGCTAAGTTGTGCCCAACTCTTTGTGAACCCATGGACTGTAGCCCACCAGGCCCTCTGTCCATGGAATTTCCCTGCCAAGAATAGTGGAGTGGGTTGCCATTCTCTTTTTCCTGACCCAGGGATTGAACCTACATCTTCTGCACTGGCAAGTGGATTCTTTACCACTGAGCTATCAGGGAAAGATATGATTAAACAAAGAATTATATAAAATATTTAGCTATTATTATAATAAGTGAGCAATAGACATATTACGTTCTGTGAGAATATATACCTGAAGAATCAAAACTATTTATTTGGATGAGAAAGTTGGAAATAGGTAACTATGAAATTGACATTTAAATTGCAACTTGGAGTACGAAATGCAAGGCCAAGTGGATTACCAAGTGATATGTATCATAATAGACCTATTCCTTGGATTATAAATTCAGAAATCTCTGAGAGATATGCCTCAGTGGAAAAGACTAATAAAAGTTGGCAGCAAGTCTGTGAATAATTACCAATACCCCTACCACCATTACAGATGAAATATCATTTTGCAGCTGAAGACTGAGGCCAAAAAAATGTCTTTGAGACGAAAACTAGTTTACTGCTTCTATTTCTCTGTTTCTGCCCCTATTTTCTTCATAAACCCTTTTCTCATTTTGACCCCCAAGAGAGTCCTGAGAAAGGATTATGAAATAGTGAAAGAAGCAGGATATGAATAAAAGACAAATAATAAACAGAAAAACAGAATATTATACCTTTGTTGCAGACATAAATCTCTGTTGTCAAATCTGGCTGACAAAATACAAAAATTCTTTCTTCCTGATGCTATAGCAATAGGGTTTAGTTTGGTGCCAAGACATGGACTGGGGACAGGACATCTGTTCTCCAGAATCAGTTCACAGAATTGACAATGGAATTTCACTGTCCCTGCCTACAGGTCCTCCAAGATCTAGTGGTTCTCCATGGCTTCTGAGCTCTTCCTGGAGGACAGACATCTGCTTGTAGTCTCATTTGTATAATTGACCAGGCCATCATTTTGATCTTTGGTACCTTGCCTCCCAGGTGGTAAAGCTGGGAAGCATGGCACAGCTCCCTTGCTCTTCCCCAGTCTACATACATTTCCGTGTTTCTCTATGCCCATACCATGTGGAGATCTACTTGTAGTCTGAGTGAAATCTCTTTTTTCATCATTCTTAAAACCACCTTGTTTAAGCCTACCACCAACAGAAAATTTGGAAACAAAAGCTAGAAACTAAAGTGTATTCATTACTTTCTGACCTGCAGTAAGGGAGCATAGAATTTGCAACCTGCTTTACTGGGGGGAAATATAAAGGTAAAATGAAGAGGAAGAAACAAAACATAAAGATTTCAAAATATTTCCCAAATAAGTAAGGAATGTGTGGTCTAGAAGAGATGCTTAAAAATGAAATAAAAATAGATAATCCAGTGATAAGTGAGATAAAACTGAGCCTTCAAGTGCAGTCTCCAAATCTAAATTTCCACTGTCTTCTGCACTTCTGCATTTCTCTGGTAATAGCCTGTTTGCAATATGGTCATTGCATACTTATGTTCTTCCTTGAGACTGAAGCAGCCTCTTAACTTTTATTGTCTTTTTTTCCTTAAAAACTACTTCAATATTTTACATATAACTTCCCACTATTTACTGAATAAATAACTGAATATAAAAAAGGAATATTTTAACCATAGCTTTTAAAATACATGAAGTTCAAAAGAAATTTTAACACAGTACTTTAAAAAGTAATCAAAAGCTGAGGAAAGAGTTTCATGAATGACAGTGCTGAGCCTTTTCATTTGATCTCTGATATTCATGTAAAGTCTAGTACTAATAGATCTAAATGCTTGTCAGAATTTTCCAAAAACTGTAGTAAATATATTTTTACAATCTTTCAAAATACTCTTTGGTGGTATTTCTGAAATTACATATATGGCCTAATTCCTTATTATGCTATACCTACAGATCTTTTCAAGGATAGATAGCTAACCACTTAGAAATATACGATACCAAAGTTCATGTATGTGGAAAAGTTTGTGCAAGATGTCACAAACTGGCAGGCTGCCAGTTAACCTGCATTGAGTCATTGGCTGCCTCCCCTAGAAAGCAGATTCTGAACTAGAGGTTAGCAGGCAGACAGTTTATTAGAAAATACTATTGGAATTACGCCTGTGGAATGGGAGGATTGGACTAGAGAATATGCAGGTTCAACAATGGCCCCAGCAAACCCCATGGGAGCTCTGAAGCTGAGGTCTCTCTCTATTTGTCCAACGTTGTTAGGCTACTGTCCATGGGGTCGCTAAGCGTCGGACACGACAGAGCGACTTCACTTTCACTTTTCCCTTTCATGTACTGGAGAAGGAAATGGAAACCCACTCCAGTCTTCTTGCCTGGAGAATCCCAGGGACGGCGGAGCCTGGTGGGCTGCCATCTATGGGGTCGCACAGAGTCGGACACGACTGAAGCGACTTAGCAGCAGCAGCTGGGGAAGGGACTAGATATTTGTATCCATGCTATTGAATGTGGGCTGCTCCAATATTTGTGCTTAGCAACAAAGCTTGTTAGCTGAAGGAATTTGGAAAAGGACTCTAACACTTCTACCAGGTAAAGAAATATGTGCTTCATTCTTAAAAGAAGATTTGCAGGAAGAGTCATACCAAACAGTATTTAAGAAAGAAAATGGAAAACAATGGTGTGCATATAAGCAAATCAATGGAACAGAATTGAGAGCCCAAATATATCCCCAGGCAAAAGTGGGAATTTGTTATATTATAGAGGGGATATTATAAATCAGTGAAGAAAATATAAGCCATCTTATACTTGGTACTAGAACAATTGCATTATAATTATAACAGGAAAAAAATCGTTAATACTACACACTCACAAAAATATATTCCAGATAATTAAGGATTTTAATGGAAAAATACTTCAAAATTATAAGAAATGTACTAGAAGTTTTTATTTATAGGAGTAAATAATTTATTAGATAAAATCTGAGATTATTTGTTATTAAGGAAAAAAAAGTTGACAACATTAAAATTTTAAAATGTGTGTGACAAAATATACTGGAAACAAAATAATTTATTGGGAAAATGCAATTCTCCCAATTCAACATGTAGCAGTAAGTAAATCCAAAAAAGCCATAAGATTTTTTTTAATCTTAATAGTAAAAATATGAAAATTAAAACAATAATGAGATATGTCAAATGTATCGAATCAAGCAGAAAAAAATGTCTGACAATATCAAGATTGGTGCAAAAGAGACAAGAATTTTCATGTATTAGGGCTGATGAATTGATGTATTGGTAAAACAACTTTATAAAACAATTTACATTTCTGTATTTTAGAAACTCTTCAAAATAAAATAACTATTGTCTCTGAGTCGTTTTCCAACTCTTTGTGACCCCATGGACCCTGTAGCCCCCGAGACTTCTCTGTCCATAGGATTACCTAGGCAAGAATACTGAAGTGAGTTGCCACTTCTTTCTCAAAGGGATCTTCCCAGCCCAGAGATCAAACCCATGTCTCCTGCTTGGCAGGCAGATTCTTTACCATTGAGCTACCAGGGAGGAGATGGAGCTTCAGATGTCAGTTCTTCCTAACAATCTATAGAGTCAATACAATCCCTATAAAAATACCACCAACTTGTTTTATGGACATTGACAAATGGATTCTAAATTTTATATGGAAAAGCAGAAGATACAGAATAGCCAATATGCTATTGTAAAAGTATGTGATGCCTCTTTGAGACATCAACAACCCTAAGACACAATCCGTGCAAGAAATAAGTAGTAAGGTAGACTTCATTCAAACTGAAAACTTCTGCTCTGCAAAAGAAAATGTGAAGAGAATAAGAAGATAAGCCACAAACTGGGAGAAAATATTTGCCACATATACATATGATGGAAGAAAGACTGTAACCCAAAATATATGAAGACCTTTAAAAACACAAAAATAAGAAAACAACCTGATAAAATAATGGGCCACAGATAACTAAATGAAGTGGATACAGGCAACCTTCCAGAAAAATAAAAAAATTCAGAATAATTATAGTGAAGATGATCCAGGATCTCAGAAAAAGAATGGAGAAGATGCAAGAAATGTTTACCAAAGACCTAGGAGAACTAAAGAACAAACAGACAGAGATGAACAACACACTGGAAGGAATCCACAGCCGAATAACTAACACAAAAGAACACATCTGGAAGACAGAATGGTGGAAATCACTGCCACAAAACAGAATATAAGAAAAAGAACGAAAAAAAAAAAAGTGAAGACAGCCTAAGAGACCACTGGGACAACATTAAATGCACCAACATTCGCATTATAGATGTCCCAGAAGGAGAAGATCGAGAAAGGACCTGAGAAAATATTTGAAGAGATAATAGCTGAAAAATTCCCTGACATGGGAAAGGAAATAATCAACAGACTCCAGAAAGCACAGAGTCCCAGGTAGGATAAATCCAAGGAGGAATACACTGAGACACGTAGTAATTAAAGTGACTACAATTAAAGACAAAGATAAAATATTAAAAGCAACAAGGAAAAAACGACAAATAACATACAAGGGAACTCCCATAAGGTTATCAGATGATTTTTCAACAGAAACTCTACAAGCCCTAAGGGATGACATGATATATTTAAAGTGGCATGATATATTAAAGATGAGAGGGAAGAAACTGCAACCAAGAATACTCTACCCAGCAAGACTCTCATTGACATTTGATGGAGAAATCCAAATCTTCCCAGACAAGAGAATTCAGCACCACCAAACCAGCTTTACAACAAATGCTAAAGGAACTTCTCTAGGCAAGAAACAAGAAAAGGAAAAGACCTACAAAAAATAAACTCAAAACAATTAAGAAAGTGGTAATGGGATCATACATACTGATAATTACCTTAAACGTAAATGGTTTAAATGCACCGATGAAAAAACACAGACTGGCTGGGCAGGTGAAAACACATGCATGAGGTACTTCCACTTCCCACATCACTCTATTTAACCCTTCAAACTGTACGTCATTATTTTATTTTGCTACCTTAATCACGTTTCATTATAGCTTGCAATTGTGAGTGAAAGTCGCTCAGTCATGTCCTACTCTTTGCGACCCCATGGACTTCTCCATGGAATTCTCTAGGCCAGAATACTGGAATGGGTAGCCTTTTCCTTCTCCAGGGGATTCTTCCCAACCCAGGGATTGAACCCAGGTCTCCTGCATTGCAGGAGGATTCTTTCCCAGCTGAGTCACAAGGGAAGCCCTGCAATTGTAGTTATCTTTTATTTTTTGTCTGGCTATTGATTGTAAAAACTGATAAAAGATCTTTTACTATTGGGATTATGTAATTATTATCTGTTTAATACCATTGTATCCTGATTGGTCTAAAAAAAATAATAGAATTCTATGTCACTAAAATCACCATTTAATAGAAAAACCTCTAATCACTTTTTAAAATCCAGATGCACATTAGAATTTTCTTGGAATTTTTTGAAAAATACAAATTCTCAGCTATTATTTTTTTCTCCAATGTTCCAAATGTGATTCTAATGAGCAACCATGTTTAAAAACAACTGGACTATATGATGATCTTTTTCTTTTACCTAGTTCATTTCACTTATTCTATTTTATATTCAGTTTTCTCATTTCATTAATTTATGTTTTCCAATTTCTGCATCTCTTGTTATTGTTCTTTCTCAAGCCTTTATCAAGTGTAGTAGAAAAGCTTTTGTATATATATATATATATATATATATATATATACACACACACACACATAGTATGTATAATATAATCTGCATATTTTAGAAAACTTGTGATTTTTTGCCTAGCTAAAAAATTATGACATTTTGATTCCACTTGTTTGACTATGGATGAATATAATGCTAGATTTCTAATTTATATTCACTCAAAACTTGATATAGTTCCATTTATTCTCATACCTAGTATTACTGCTAAAAGTCTAGAAAGCTTATTATCTTAGTGATTTAAAAAAAAAAACTGAATGAGGCTTGAAATTTCAAATTCAATTCTGAGAATATAGGGAAAAACTATGCTCAAAAAAAAAAGCAATAGGAAATTAACATGGGATACAATATTATTAACTAAAATATAGATATTGTTCAAATTTCACAAAAGTTTATGCCAGTGTCCATTATTTGTTTTCATACCTTATTCAAGATTCCACATTGTATTTAGTTGCATTTAGAGCACCTTCGGCTGCATGCAACAAATTCTGATTAAATTATCTTTACATTTTTATTCTGTTACAAATATTTTCTAATTTTCCTTGCTATGGCTTCTTAGATACACCCATCATTTAAAAGTGGACATTTAATTTCCAAATACGTAGGGATTTTAAAGTAAAGTTACAGGAGGCAATCTGAAAAGTTATATACTATATGATTCCAAATATAAGACATTCTGGAAAAGGTAAAACGATGTAGAGAATAAAAATATCAGTAATTTCCAGTAGTTGCACTGAGGAGGATTGAATATGTGAAGCACAGAGGTTTTTAGGGCAATGAAAATTCTCTGTATGATATTATAATGGCAAATACATGTCATTCTCTATTTTCCAAACTCAGAGAATGTACAAAACCATGAGGGAGCCCCAGGAAAACTGTGAACTTTGAGTAACAGTGATATATTCATGTAGGTTCTTCAGTTGTAACAAATGGACCTCTCTGGTAGGTAGTTTGTTGTTGATGTTCAGTCGCTAAATCATCTCTGACTCTTTGTGACCCCGCGGACTGCAGCATGCCAAGCTTCCCTGCCATCACTACCTCCTGGAGTTTGTTTAAACTCATATCCATTGAGTCAGTGACGTCAATCCAACTATCTCATCCTTTGTAGCCCCCTTCTCCTCTTTCCCTCCATCTTTCCCAGCATCAGGGTCTTTTCCAATGAGTCAGCTCTTTGCATCAGGTGGCCATAGTATTGGAACTTCAGCTTCAGCATCAGTCCTTCCAGTGAATATTCAGGGTTGATTTCCTTTGGTCTTGACTGCTCTGACCTCCTTGCTGTCCAAGAGGCTTTCAAGAGTTTTCTTCAGCACTACAATTTAAAAACATCACTTCTTTGGGGCTCAGCTTTCTTTATGGTCCAACTCTCACATCTATACATAACTACTAGAAAAACTATAGCTTTGACTAGACAGACCTTTGTTGGCAAAGTAATATCTCTGCTTTTTAATATGCTGTCTATGTTGGTCATAACTTTCCTTCCAAGGTGTAACAGTCTTTTAATTTCATGGCTGCAATCATCATCAGCAGTGATCTTGGAGCCCAAAATAATAAAGTTGATACTTAGGTTGTTAATAATGAAGTCCATTTAAGTCTTTTTTAGGATAGTATCTTTGTCAGCAAAGTGATGTCTCTGCTATTTAATATGCTGTCTAGGTTTGTCATAGCTTTCCTTCCAAGGAGCAAGCATCTTTCAATTTCACGGCTGCAGTCACCATCTGCGGTGGTTTTGGAGACCAAGAAAATAAAGTCTGTCATGTTTCCATTCTTTCTCCATCTATTTGACATAAAGTGATGTTGCTCGATGTCATGATCCTAGTCTTTTGAATGTTGAATTTTAAGCCAACACTTTCACTCTCCTCTTTCACCCTCATCAAGGGACTCTTTAGTTCCTCTTCTCTTTCTGCCATTAGAGTGGTATCATCTGCATGTCAGAGGTTACTGATATTTCTCCCGGCAATCTTGATTCCATCCTGTGATTAATGCAGCCCGGCATTTCACATGATGTACTCTGCATATAAGTTAAATAAGCAGGGTGACAATATACAGCCTTGACATGTGAAGTGAAGTCACTCAGTCGTGTCCGACTCTTTGCGACACCATGGACTGTAGCCTACCAGGTTCAGCCTTGACATACTCCTTTCCTAATTTTGAACAAGTCTGTTATTCCATATCTGGTTCTCATTGTTGCTTCTTGACCTTCATACAGGTTTCTCAGCAGACAGGTAAGGTGGTCTGGTATTTCCATCTCTAAGAATTTTCCACAGCTTGTTGTGATCCACACAGTCAAAGGTTTTAGCTTTGTCGATGAATCAGAAATAGATATTTTTTCCAGAATTCCCTTGCTTTTTCTATGATCCAGTGGATGTCGGCAATTTGATCTCTGGTTCTGCTACCTTTTCTAAACCCATCTACTTCATCTGAAAGTCCTTGGTTCATGTACTGATGAAGCCTAGACTGAGAAGCCTAGGTAGGAAAAGCTGATAATGGAGAAGGCTGTGGATGTGTGGGAGTCGGGGATATGTGTCGAATCTTTGTATGTTCTTCTTAATTTTGGTGTGAGAGTAAAATTTCTCTTACAAAGTGTAGTTCAAAGGTGTAATGTTTTTACAACATAAATAATATATGAACACTATTTCCTTCTTATCTGAAAAATAAGCTATCCAACAACCTCACTCCTGGGCATATATCCAGACTAAATTACAATACAATTCAAAAAGATGCATGCAACCCTATGTTCACAGCAGCATCATTTACAATAGCTAAGACATGGAAGCCACCTAAATGTCCATCAACAGATCAATGGATAAAGAAGATGTAGTATGGACACACAAAGGACTACTACTTATCCATAAAAGAGAATGAAATAATGCCGATTGCAGCAACATGGATAGACATAGAGATTATTATATGAAGTGCTGCTGCTGCCGCTGCTGCTAAGTCACTTCAGTCATGTTCGACTCTGTGCGACCCCAGATACGGTCGCCCACCAGGCTCCCCCGTCCCTGGGATTCTCCAGGCAAGAGTACTGGAGTGGGTTGCCATTTCCTTCTCCAAGGCATGAAAGTGAAAAGTGAAAGTGAAGTCGCTCAGTCATGTCCGACTCCTAGCGACCTCATGGGCTGCAGCCTACCAGGCTCCTCTGTCCATGGGATTTTCCAGGCAAGAGGACTGGAGTGGGGTGCCATTGCCTCCTCCACATATGAAGTGAAGTAAGTCAGAAAGAGAGACAAGTACCGTATGATATCACTTACATGTGGAATCTAAAACATGACAGAAATGAACTTATCTGTAACATAGAAACAGAGTCAGATACAGTGAACAGACTTGTGGTTGCCAAGGGGGAGGTTTAGGAGAGAGAAGTATTGGCAGCCTGGGATTAGCAGATGCAAACTATCATATACAGAACAGATGAACAGTGTCCTAATGCACAGGTTACCATATTCAGTATCTTGTGGTAAACCATAATGGAAAAGAATATGAAAAAGAATATATATATATATATATATATATAAATCATTTTGCTATACAGTAGAAATTCACACAGTATTGCAACTCAACTGTATTGTAATAAAATTAGAAAAATAAGAAGATATGTAGCATTTTGCTAATGTAGTTTCAAAGTATAAATTGGCTGGAGCATCCCAGTAACTGCCTATTTCCTGTAAAATATATTATCTCCAATTTAGTGTCTGATCTCTGGTTTTGCTAGAATCAACTGAGTCAACTTTCCTCTGATAATTAATGCCTTCTCTATGCTGTATTATTCCATTTTATCTTAGGTTTTAGCTCAAACGCTAGTTCAAATGAAGTAATCAATGGACACTTGATCCAGTGAATAAAGTTGATCCAAATGACTAAGTGAAAACCATCAATAATTGTTTCATTGACTGATATTTATTTATATCCTATCTTCTTCCCTGAAAGTTTTGAGGAGTCTCACAAGAAAAAGGCAAAGTATAGAATAGAAATAGAAAAACAGATACAGGAAGAAGAGAGGATGAGCACACAAAAAGTCAATTATAATTCAGTTTTGTCTTTGAGCTTCCAGGCAGCAAACTCAAAAGGAGGAACATGATCCATTATATAGTCTGTGAAAGAATGAATATGTCAATTTCTCAAGACAAAGATCTTCCTGTCACTTAGTTTTATAAGAGCTGTCTCATATGGGACTTAATATAATGGATACTAATTGATGTAATAGGTATAATTTATTTTGATTATTTCCTGTAGGAAACATAAAATAATCTGTTTGTAATATAGCAATGCAACCAGGAAGTGTAATTCTAGGAGGAGCTAAACTATGGTGGTTCAACTATTTAGGCCTTTGATGGGCCAGCTGCTTTAATTGAATGTCAGATCTCTATTAGCCCTTGGATAGTGGCTGGATTAATCATATTAGATGATAATGGAATTTAGCAGAATATCTTAAAATATTAAGAAGCAAAATAAGAAAAAATATTAGTTGGCCAAAAATTCATTTGATTTTTTTCCATAAGATGTTATAGAAAACTGAACAAAGCTTTGGCCAGTCCAATAATAATTCTCAAATCTTGGAGCCTATCACAAGTGTCTGCATGTATTTGTGCAGACTGTGCCTGGTCTGGAAGCTGAATGTGCCAGTGGCAACGGAAACATAGCTAGCACTCTACTCCCTATGCCTACAGCTCAGAGTAAGGGCTATCTTGTTGTAATTAAATCTACCTACGGGGGTTCCCTGCCTGTGACAGGCCTCTTAGAAGGCAATTTAACATTCATTCATCCTCCTTGGCCACCTACCTTATAAAGGATGACAATACTATACAAGAATATCCCTTGCTGTTGGAATTAGTTCATTCCTTGGAACAAACTTTTTGTAGGATTCATCTGAACATTTACCTGTAGCCAGGGATTTCTTACAAGTTTCTCAGCTCCCTCTTTAGCTAGAGGTGGCCCTAACACTCAGTCCTTTACTTCTGTTGAATGGAGACATGATGAATGAAACACAAGTAACCATATTGCTAGGGTGACATGAAAATCAGCATCAGCACTGGCATTACTTTGCTGCCAAAGCCAGGGGTTTCCTACCTCCATTCTTTTTCTCCTGTAAGAAAAAAAATAAGCCACATATTTTTATATCACTACAAGTTGGGTTTTCTGTTGTTATCTCTATTGCATTCCTTACTGACACAATGCCATAATAATAAAACAGGCAGCGATGACAACAGTAAAGTCATACGGATTCCACAGAGCTATGTAGCTCTTTTAATTCTGTCATATCAGATACGCAACTCCTAGCATGCTCTCTTCAAATCCTGGTCAAAGTTTATGTAAAAATAACCCTTCTGTTTCTTTGATGGTCAAAGCTTGTTGGAGAGCCTTTACCCTTTTTTTTTGGTGCAACATCATCAGTCACTGATGAGTCATTAGCTCAAAACTGTGCATTAAACACCTCTTAGCTGCTTCTATGAAGAGTCCTCCACCCCCATCATTTATTTTTTTTCTCTCTCAGATTAAATCATTCAAATATAAACGGAAATCCTCTACATTTTATTTTAAGAAACGTTGTCATATAATATAACAACATGAGGACACAATCATTCCCATCCAGGCCTCTGACCTTTCCATGGCACTTTCAAATATTTATTTTTATCACTTGCTTTGAGAATATCCCTTTAGGAGGTGGTAAGTTTGGAATTCATACCTTATCCAAGTCCAACAGAATCCATGCTAATAGACTTCCATTCTGCTTGCTCTTCTATAATGTTTCCCCAGAGCGCATCACTGGGCTAAAACCCAAAATTCTGTCCAGTCGTTCCCATACTTCAACCATCTGATAAACAGGCAAACAGATTCTAGGCCCTGGGTAGCACTGCCAGAAGACGATGCTCAGCAGTCCCCTAGTGGTCTGAAAGAGTTCATGCATGTACTAAAATGCTTATTCTACTCCATGGAGGTGTGAGAAATTTATGAAACAGCAAGATCATTAAGTAACTGCCAATTAGTACATTCCTTTCCAGAAGGTCTGGGAAGTACACTTGAGAATCTATTTAATACATCGTCTATATTTACTTCCTAGCGGGTTGTGCAGCCCATCAAAATGCCATACTGTGTCATCACAATCTGAAATTTTACTGTCAAGTTTGCCATACAGTCTCCTGAGTTAAAAGGTTCCTTTTAGGAGCCAGTGACAGTAACCTACTTACCTGAAGCCAAAAAGAGGACTTTATAAGAAGGATAAAATGCTTTCAGGAGGAACTCAAGGGAAGAAAGACACCTAGATAACTAAGGAATGAAATCAAAGAGGTCATCAGAAATTTAGGTAGCTGCTCTCTCAGATATGGGGGTAATATTTGACTCCACTTATAAATAATGGAAATAGAAGACTTAATTTGACCAAAGCCAATGATGACAGCAGTGAATATGGTGATGAGGGTGGTAGTGCTGTTCATGGAACTTTTTTCTCATTTACTATGGGCAATTGCCCATGATAAACACCTTCATGTATTTTTCACTTAATTCTCATGAAGATTTTGTAATACCATTTTATAGGTGATGGAGATAATGCCTAGGGATAATAAATAATATGGCAAGGTAACTTTCCTGCTAATGAACCCAAGTTACCTAATTCCTCAAGGGAGGGTTGATGTGGGATCCAATAGTAAGTGCAAGCATGATGAATAAGGCTCCACTCCATGAAATATCAGGGCAATTCTCAGAGAAAAAGTGCTCTTATGAATTGTTTAGACAACCCCATTGTGGTATAGTAGAGATGTCCTTGCCTTCTCTCAAGTCTTCAGTGAGGAGAATGGACATCTTTCTCTACTGGACTCAGTTTTCTCTTCTAGTGTTTTCATCCATTACATTCTTCCTTGTTTCCTATATTCCTATTTCTCAGAGCTATTTGTTGTCTATAAACAATGTCAGTTACCCTGCCTCTGAGCTCATCATGCAGCCAGGGAAGTCCATTTCTAATCTACTAAGTTCGTTCAACTGCTGAAACTCAGTACAAATATCATGGAATAATTTTTCATGAAATAATTACTGACCCCTCCTTCTCTATACAGATGCCTCCTCACTCTGTGTTTCCATGAGCACAGTCAGTAAATTATATATTTTGCACTCAGCATCTTATCTTCCCAATTACACTCATTATGAATATCTACCACATAAACTTTCTGGGGGTAAGCATTTTTTAAAATTCCTATATTCTCAACATACGACAAACATATAATAAAAAAAGGTTAAAGTGAACTGAGTACTGGTTAAACAGGCAGAAATCATGAATTCATATGCCTGTGTTCTTTTAGGTATGACATTTTGGTCCCTCTATATTTGTGTCTTGAGGTTTGAAATCAGTATTTCCTTCCTATCCTTCTGTGGGCACCAAAATGCCCTGTAATATGTTCAACATTCCATTCCCGACCAAGCCAGAACAATTTAAAGCTGCAATACAGAAAACTGCCCTTTATTGTCCTTTGCTTCCCAGAGCAATATTATCCTTATTGCACTGAATTCCCAAGAGGGACTGCATGGGGATTTCCTACAATATCCACTGAGAGATAACTTACACTGTAACAAAAATGTAAAAAAAATATATATTGTTGATCCAGAGAGTTTGAGTCCTAACTTTAGAAAACGATATCAAAATAGAAGGCTAATAGACACATAAAAAGATGCTCAACATGGCTAATTATTAGAGAAATGCAAATCTAAACTACAATGAGGTATCACCTCACACTAGTCAGAATGGCCATCATTAAAAAGTCTACAAATAAAAATGCTGGAGAGGATGTGGAGAAAATGGAACCTTCTTACACTGTTGAGGGGAACGGAAATTGCTACAGCCACTATGGAAAAAGGTATGGAGGATTCTTTAAAAATTAAAATTAGAGTTAATATATGATCCAGCAGTTTCACTACTGGAGATATATCCAAAGAAAATTCTAATTCAAAAGTATACATGCACCCCTATGTTCATAGCAGCACAGTTTACGACACCCAAGGAAACAATCTTAAGTGTTTATTAACCACAGATGAATAAAGAGGAGGTAGAGTGTGTGTGTGTGTGTGTGTGTGTGTGTGTGTGTGTGTGTGTGTGTGTGTGTGTGTGTAGGCTTCCCTTGTGGTTCAGATGGTAAAGAGTCTGCCTGCAATGCAGGAGACCTGGGTTCAATCCCTGGGTTGGGAAGATCCTTTGGAGGAAAGCATGGCAATCCATTCCAGTATTCATGCCTGGAGAATCCCATGGACAGAGAAGCCTGGTGGGTTATAGTCCATAAGGTCCCATAGAGTCAGACATGACTGAGTGGGCTAACACACACACACACACACACACACCCATAATGGAATATTGATAAAAAAGAATGAAATATTGCCATTTGCAGTAACATGGATAGACTTAGAGATTATTATACTAAGTCAGACAGAGCAAGGCAAATATCGTGTGTGTGTGTGTGTGTTAAGTCGCTTCAGGCATGTCCGATTCTTTGTGATCCTGTGAACTATAGCCTGCCAGACTCTTCTATCCACGGGATTTCCCAGGCAAGAATACTGAGGTGGGTTGCCATTTCTTCCTCCAGGGGATTTTCCCAACCCAGGGATCAAACCCACGTCTCATGTCTCCTACATTGGCAGGCGGGTTCTTTACCACTAGCACCCACCTGGGAAGCCATATCATTTGTATGTGGAATCTAAAAGATGATACAAATGAACTTATTTACAAAAGAGAAACAGACTCACAGACATAAAAATCAAATTTAAGATTACCAAAGAGGAAAGGGGGGAAAGAAAAATTAGGAGTTTGCGATCAGCAGATACAAGCTAAAATAAAACAGAAAAACAAGGTCATACTGCATAGTTCAGAGAACTATATTTGATATCTTGTAATAAACTATAATGGAAAATAAAAAGAATATATGTGTTTGAGGGTGTATAACTGAATCACATTTCTATGCACCAGAAACTAACATAACATTGTAAATCAAACATATTTAAATTAAAAAAAAAAGGAAAATGAGGTCAGATCTGTTGTTTATGTAAGCACAGTGTATAAGAGTGTGTACTTTTGAATTAGAGATACTTACTAGCTTTGGAAAGTTAGGTAGGTATATACCTAATGCACATACCTTTGTGAGCTTCATTTTACTCTTTTGTGCAATGATGATAAAAATGGCTACTTTATAAGGCGGTTACCCATATTAGAGATAATATCAATGTATATAGCTGCCATCTAGTATGTGTTCAATAAATTTTAACTATTATTATATATCTTATCTTCCTCCTTTAGTACGACTCAGTAGGACCTCTCCATTTTTATCTTCCAATGTTCCTCCAAAGTACATTTTACCACCAAGATCCTCTTTAAACATTCTCCTCCTCACTTCACTCCAGAAAAACTCCATAACTGATTCTTTGAATCCAAATATTCATTCAAAGTCTCTATCAAACAGCTCTTATTTAAGATGTACCCAGATAACCTCAAGATTCTACTAAATGTTCTTAGGTGTTCTTAGGGACCATGTAATTTCCTCATGAAAGCAAACATTCATGAAACCCATTCATGGTGTTCCAGGCCATACCTGAATACTTTCATTAACACACAAATTTTTTTTTTTTTGTGGAATGGTAGTCCGTTCCATCTTTGGATAAATATGACAGGAGCTGGTCTTTTAATAGAACTGAAACTTATATTTCATTGGATTCTGCCCACCAACATTAGTTTGTCCCTTCTTGCTTTTGAGTTAGACAAACTGGTTTTAAACTGTAATTCTGTATTTACTAGCTGTGTGAGATTAAGGAAGTTAAATACTTACTGATCCACAAAAGGACTCACTTGTAGGCAATTCGCAGATTTTTGTGTTAGCAGTGAATAAATTGGAGTATGAGGAATTCTTAATAATTCTTGGCACATCCCAACCAAGGGATGGAAGAAAGGTCTCCTGCCTTGCAGGTGATTCTTTACCATCTGAGCCACCAGGGAAGCCCAGGAATAGGCTACTCATTCCTGTATTCTTGGGTTTCCCTGGTGGCTCAGACAGTAAAAAAAAGTCCGCCGGATACCTGGGTTCGATCCCTGGGTTGGAAAGATCCCCTGGAGGAGGGCATGGCAACCCACTGCAGTATTCTTGCCTGGAGAATCCCCATGGACAGAGGAGCCTGACGGGCTACAGTCCATGGGTTCGTGAAGAGTTGGACACGACTGAGCAACTAAGCACAATTTCCACTTACGGTCTTAAATTGCATTTATTGACGACTGGCTTTCCATAACCGTTTCTATAACAAACAGGGAAACTGGTTCAAGTCCTCTAGTATTAGGTGGGAAGTAGTTATACACATACTGAAATCTTTTAGTTCAAGTTCCTCAAGCACGGTTAAGAACACTAATGCTCAAATAATAAGGTTATTTTTTTGAAGTTATTATTTGACAAAACAAGAGCTACTGGGTTTCTGAGGCTCAATTCTAATATTGTTTTGTTTTTTTTTTTTTTTTTTTAAGCCCAGTGGAGATTTGCAGTGAGAAAATGCAATCATGTGTTGTTCAAGAGACAATTTCATACTGATCTTGAAGATTTTGATTGTGTTTTCTATACTTACGTATAAATGCATAAATATATGTATTGGTTCTTTTTTGTATCATGGAAAGTACTATTTAGGGTCTGGTGCCAAGTTTGCTTTTTCTGTGCAATAACCTCTTCCAATCATCTCTGAGTCTTTGATTAATTTCATACACACAAACCTGGGGTGCCAGGAGTTCAAAGTTTAGGACAAAGAAGGGAGATAGATTTTTTCACATTGTCCTTTTGCAAAGTGCAGCATATTAATAACAGTATTACTGGAGAGGATGGTAGTTCTAGGGTTTCTAGTGGAGAGGAGCAGCAAAGCAAGCCAGTGGTTATACAACGTGATTTAAAAATATATTTAGGAAAAACAGCTGTGAAGTAGACAGATGTGAGACAAATGTTCTCTAGTTTCCCAGAAGAAGGTAAATCTCTAAATAGGGGGAATTCCTAAATACTTGGTTTGCATAGACAGAATGCTATGTAAATGACCATGCATTTCTCAAAATCATTTCTCAGAGTCATGTTTTTGAACTCCTTATGGCTAGTTCCACAGGAAAATAATAACTGTAATCAAATCAACAATGTTGCTATTAGAGCTTGTCTGCCAATTCTGACAGGGATGTGTGAAGAGGTGACTTCCTTATGTAGTCATCAACATATAAATCAGATAAACAGAATTATAGAGCTTGAGTCCCTTAGGTCCAGCACACTCATTTAAAGGTGAGATCTGCAGAGTGAGATGACTAAGATTACATATCTTATTATCCTTCCAGATTAAGGATTTGTTTTTTCCTATTTAGAGAAGAAAACGTATTTCTTCGCCTTCATTAAACTACTAATTAAAATTCATCAGAAAATAGAATCAAATCTGTTAATCTTTCCTTTAGAGACAAATATAGTAACGACTATTTCTTTTTTCAGTAATAATTTTCAGGAGGAAAACATGCCTATTCTTCAAAAGGAATACGTATATAAATGTAACATCTCACCAATGATCATCTTTTTAACACATAAAAAAAAAAAATCAGTCTTAGCCACCTCACTAAGCTTGCTGCTGCTAAGTCACGTCAGTCATGTCCGACTTGTGTGACCCCATAGACGGCAGCCCACCAGGCTCCTCTGTCCCTGGGATTCTCCAGGCAAGAATATTGGAGTGGGTTGCCATTTCCTTCTCCAGTGCATGAAAGGGAAAAGTGAAAGTAAAGTCGCTCAGTCATGTCCGACTCTTGGAGACCCCATGGGCTGCAGCCTACCAGGCTCCTCCGTCCATGGGGTTTCCCAGGCAAGAGTACTCGAGTGGGGTGCCATTGCCTTCTCCACGACTAAGCTTGAGGGTGATACAAATCAGAGATGGATAGTAAACATAATTATGGGGAAAAATGATACAAAGTTGCAGGGATAAATGTGCAGTACTATGATGAATAAAAATAATCAGTTCAGTTCAGTCGCTCAGTCGTGTCTGACTCTTTGCGATCCCATGAATCGCAGCACGCCAGACCTCCCTGTCCATCACCAACTCCCGGAGTTTACCCAAACCCACGTCCATCGAGTCAGTAATGCCATCCAACCATCTCATCCTCTGTCGTCCCCTTCTCCTCCTGCCCTCAATCCTTCCCAGCATTAGGGTCTTTTCCAATGAGTCAACTCTTCGCATGAGGTGGCTAAAGTACTGGAGTTTCAGCTTCAACATCAGTGCTTCCAAAGAACACCCAGGATTGATCTCCTTTAGGATGGACTGACTGGATCTCCTTGCAATCCAAGGGACTCTCAAGAGTCTTCTCCAACACCACAGTTCAAAAGCATCAATTCTGCGGCGCTCAGCTTTCTTCACCATCCAACTCTCTCATCATGACCACTGGAAAAACCATAGCCTTGACTAGACGGACCTTTGTTGGCAAAGTAATGTCTCTGCTTTTTAATATGCTATCTAGGTTGGTCATAACCTTCCTTCCAAGGAGTAAGCGTCTTTTAATTTCATGGCTGCAGTCACCATCAGCAGTGATTTTGGAGCCCAAAAATAAAGTCTGACACTGTTTCCACTATTTCCCCATCTATTTCCCATGAAGTGATGGGACCAGGTGCCATGATCTTAGTTTTCTGAACGTTGAGCTTTAAGCCAACTTTTTCACTCTCCTCTTTCATTTTCATCAAGAGGCTCTTTAGTTCTTCTTTACTTTCTGCCATACAGGTGGTGTCATCTGCATATCTGAGGTTATTGATATTTCTCCCGGCAGTCTTGATTCCAGCTTGTGCTTCTTCCAGCCCAGCGTTTCTCATGATGTACTCTGCATAGAAGTTAAATAAGCAGGGTGACAATATACAGCCTTGACATACTCGTTTTCCTATTTGGAACCAGTCTGTTGTTCCATGTCCAGTTCTAACTGTTGCTTCCTGACCTGCATACAGGTTTCTCAAGAGACAGGTCAGATGGTCTGGTATTCCCATCTCTTTCAGAATTCTCTACAGTTTATTGTGATCCACACAGTCAAAGGCTTTGGCATAGTCAATAAAGCAGAAATAGATGTTTTTCTGGAACTCTCTTGCTTTTTCGATGATCCAGCGGATATTGGCAATTTGATCTCTGGTTCCTTTGCCTTTTCTAAAACCAGCTTGAACATCTGGAAGTTCACGGTTCACATATTGCTGAAGCCTGGCTTGGCGAATTTTGAACATTACTTTACTAGCATGTGAGATGAGTGCAATTGTGCGGTAGTTTGAGCATTCTTTGGCATTGCCTTTCTTTGGGATTGGAATGAAAACTGTCCTGTGGCCACTGCTGAGTTTTCCAGATTTGCTGGCATATTGAATGCAGCACTTTCACAGCATCATCTTTGAGAATTTGAAATAGCTCAACTGGAATTCCATCACCTCCACTAGCTTTGTTCGTAGTGATGCTTTCTAAGGCCCACTTGACTTCACATCCCAGGATGTCTGGCTCTAGGTGAGTGATCACACCATCGTGATTATCTGGGTCGTGAAGATCTTTTTTGTACAGTTCTTCTGTGTATTCTTGCCACTTCTTCTTAATATCTTCTGCTTCTGTTAGGTCCATACCATTTCTGTCCTTTATCGAGCCCATCTTTGCATGAAATGTTCCTTTGGTATCTCTAATTTTCTTGAAAAGATCTTTGGTCTTTCCCAATCTGTTGTTTTCCTCTATTTGTTTGCACTGATCGCTGAGGAAGGCTTTCTTATCTCTCCTTGATATTGTTTGGAACTATGCATTCAGATGGGAATATTTTTCCTTTTCTCCTTTGCTTTTCTCTTCTCTTCTTTTCCCAGCTATTTGTAAGGCCTCCTCAGACAGCCATTTTGCTTTTTTGCATTTCTTTTCCATGGGGATGGTCTTGATCCCTGTCTCCTGTACAATGTCACGAACCTCTGTCCATAGTTCATCAGGCACTCTGTCTATCAGATCTAGTCCCTTAAATCTATTTGTCACTTCCACTGTATAATCATAAGGGATTTGATTTAGGTCATACCTGAATGGTCTAGTGGTTTTCCCTACTTTCTTCAATTTAAGTCTGAATTACAAAAATAACACATTGTAGTAAAAATGATCAGAGAATTATTTAATAGCATCAGATACTTAGGATTTAGTGTAATCAATGGAATTGAAAATGCTATGGAGATTAGTTGTATTATGTTTAAAATAAAGTGAAAAGAATAAGAAGAAATACGAAAACCAGGTTCTGTAATGAACAAAAAATTATTTTTGGAGTCTTAGCTTAAATTAGAGAGGACATGATAGATATCTTTGTTTATGTGATTGCCATGTAGTTTTGCTCTGAAATAATGTTATTTTGTGTAGCTTCAAAGTGAGAACCAGGACCAGGGTGCAGATTTCAACCCAACTCAAGTAAAACAATGTGAGAAATCAGATGCTGAATACCACTTGCCAGGGATGCTGGAGGGATTCAGGGTTTGATGAGTAACTAGAAAATTCCATGTAACTGAGATTCAATAATTAAAAGAAAACAATCGCAAGAAATTTTGGACTTCCTCTGTTTCTACTGTTGTCATTATTGTTTTGTTTATAGCTAATTTCTTGAAATGTTTCTCAAATTATTTATGTCACGTCTTTAGAAATAACTCTTACGACTGTGCTATACAGCTTCAAGTTACCATCACTTGTGTAGAATTTAAGCGCTGAGAACACAGACTGTGAACTAGGTAGATGGTGGGTGGATCTGGCAGGAGGATAGTGAAGAAGACATTTGCTTCTGGCTCTTATGTTCCTGAATTATAAAATATATATATATACATTCACAATACTTGATTATTTTTATTTAAAGATTAAAATTATGAGGCTTAAAGAGACTTGTATTACTCCAACTTTCCTTTATCAGACTAGGGGGAGAATGCTGTTCCTTGGTTTCAAACATTTCACTTTTGACCTGTCACAAGCTTAACAGTGTCAGCAACATCATCATTAACCATGTTTATGGATACTTTATTCTTATAGCATTTCTACATGGAAATGCTAGTAAGCTCTTTCCAGACATTGTCTCTTACAGGCAGCATTCGACTTTGTAACTTAGCTCGAGATGCCATACCTTTCACAAGAAGGATCAGCAAAGTACTTGCAAAAAAAAAAAAACAGAACACTAATCCAACAGCAAGATGATCAGGAGTTGTTCTGATGTGTTCTAAGTGCTTTTCCAAATAACAATGAGGGCCAATATTTACATAGAGAGGAAAGGGGGAACTGATGCAATAAAGCTGGTGAAATCAGAGCATCCAAGATCTCAATATTGTTAGACTTTTTAAGCAGTGAGAGCTATGTAGAAATCCTTCTGTGAACCATAGAAATAATAAATGCCGAGCCCATTGGAACATAATCTCAATCAGCAAGATGCCACTGCCGTCCAGATTTCCTCACAGGGCCCTGCTAAGTCCATGCCAAAACTAGCAGTGAATTTCTCCCTTCTAATCTCCCCTAATGCCTTATTTGATTATTGTCACTGCTCTCTGACCATGCACTGTTCCTCCAGACTCTCATTCCCCAACTGAGTCAGTCAGAGGAGGATAAATGTCCACTGGGACACACTCTAAGACCCCAAACCACCTTGTTCCACATGAAAGGACAAAACAGAGAGTGAAGAGATCAAGGGGAACCCTCCACGTTTAGCTGGCAACCTTTTCATCTTCATCTACTGGATTACTGGCTGGACACAAACAAGAAGGGCTATGAGTGGTCCCGGAGAGCGCTCTAGTTAACTGGAAAAGGGGAACTGGCTGGGAGGAGGAGAAGGCAGGAGGAGGGCGAGCTGGGCATCTCAGTGCACTGCAGGATGGTGTCGCCTCTGCCCTGTCTGTACATTGTTCTCTGGTAAGACTTTGTTTTCTGACTTTTCCTTTTAGCTCCAAGGAAAGGGCAAGCATACATCCACTGGATGACTTCTATACCAAATCATAGAAGTGACCTGGATGGCATGGCACATCTGTGTGGTGGGGTAGACAAGGCTACAATGAATGAACAGCCTATTTCCTCTGAGGCTAGAAGGATCATTGACTGTCTATTCACAGGGTAGAAAATGCCCTGGGGAAACCTGAAGATGAAGGAAACTTCTACTCCAAAAACATCAGTCGGATCCTAGACAACTTGCTTGAAGGCTACGACAATCGGCTGCGACCGGGGTTCGGAGGTAAGAGGCAGAGTCCTTCCTAGACCATATGTGACATATGTGCCCTTCTTCCCCCTTAGTGCCAGTCCAAGGCCCAGAGGCCTCGGGATAGCAGAGTGGGAAGTTGCAGGGCACTGATGTTGGGACAGGGGGCCATCCAGTCTCTGTCCCTCCCTCAATTCCTGATCTTATATGTGAGTCATTTGAACTCTCTAAGCCTCCACTTTCTCAACAGCAGTGGGATGTATAAACAGTGCTTGTCTCATAGGGTGTGTGAATGTAAATGAGATTCTTCATATAAAACACATTTTTAAGCATTTGTTCCATTAAAGCTATCACTAAACGTTAATTATTATTGTAGTTGTTAGAATACTAACCCAATTTTCTTTCATTCCTTAAATAAATTCAAAATAATGCAACTAGTCTGAGTTTTGAGGAGTTGAAAAACCAAAGGACCATTGCTACTGGAATTACTTTAGGATGGATTGTAGATTCTGGCTGAGAGAAGGGACTTTATGAAACAGTTGTTCCGTTCAAGCCCCTTAATGATAAACGTCCCTTTGGGCTAATTTCAGGTGCTGTCACTGAAGTCAAAACAGACATTTATGTGACAAGTTTTGGGCCCGTGTCAGACGTGGAGATGGTGAGTGAGCTCAGAGTGTGGAGAGAAATCTTGCTTAAAGGAGGAAAGGACTGAGTCCCAGAACGAAGGATAATGGACATTGTTACCAAACCTGGCTCCAGATCTAAAAGCAATACATGCACTCATGCTGGGAAGGAATGGCCATTAAAGCAGATTATTGGCCAAATCTCCTTCACATTTCACTAAAGGCTCTGCTTGAACATGAATCTGAGGAGACTTTTAAGATGATATCCTCTCTTCTGTTCACATATCAAGCGCAAATTCTTCCTTACAAAGAGAAGATTCTCCCCCATCTTTATGTAATTTTAGGAAATTTATGGAGAAGTAAAAAAAATAACAAAGATGGAATGCCATGTAAGAGTATATTGAGAAGATCTATTAAACACAAAACGTGGCTGTTCAGGCAGTGCACCATTCTCAGTACACGTTATTAAATCAGTAAAGGGAGTCCTTTGGAAAGACTAATGCATTCCACCTTTTATGTTTGCAAATGGACCAGTAGGTGTTCTGGGAACTCTGTTCCAGGTACAGATGGCTGTAGGATTCGTAAGAGGGTATTTATAGTAAGTGGCAGTGAAAAACTGAACCAGTTTTTTAGAACAAAGTGTATCATGATATTCTTTCATGTTTCTCAAGGTAGTGTGTCCCCCTAAAAATAAAATATAAATACTAAAACTGAAGAAAAACATAACTCTTTAAAGTGGTGCATTAAATATGCTAGGGGGAAGTAATTCTAGATTAACAGTTATTAGAGACTTTCATTTTCTGCTTTTTGAGCTGAGAATATAAGCAGAAAAGAAAGAAACAGAAACGTAAAAAGGGGGAAAGGAGTAAAAAGGGGAAGAGAAAGGAAAGGAGAAGAGAGTATGAAAAAAATAACAAGGAAGAGGGGCAGAGACTAAGGAGCACTTTAGGAGATAAATGTCTTAAGAGTTGAGAGAAAGGAGTCAGCATTTCTTCAGAATCCTCAACAATTTAACTATCAATTTTTTCATTTGAGTAGGACTCACACCAAGAATAAATAATCACAACTATGTTCTACTGTAGCATTGAAATCTGGGGACACTTAGAACTTTATTTTATGCATGTGTCTCTTTCTTAAGTGTATTTATACAAGAGAGGCTTGTTATAGCCCAGATCACCATTATATGGATATATTGTATGTCAAATTATATTTTAAAAATATAATCACCACTTGCAATAATAGGTCTCATAAAGGAACATATAAAGGATGCAAAACAATTCTTGGCAATATTTTGAAATAATTATAAGTTGCTATTTATCATTGACTTTTGCAAAGGCCTTTATCATAATACTTAAGTTCTTAATGTTATTTCATAAAAGCCACAAATTAAAGCATAATTTTGATTATGCATACTTAAATGAGACTCTGTTTGAGAAATCATGGTAATATTTGCTTTTATGTTCTCTGAGAACTATATAAAATAATTATGATGTGCAGACAAATTATGCTTATCAAGTAAAGTTTCTCTATCCTTGGAACTGTACTAAGTGGCACTGTGTTGCTCAGATATACTTTGAAGGTAAACAAGTTGCTAAGAGGAATGATTATACTAATTGATGGTAGGAAGGCCAACACAAAACCTAAATTAAATCTTATATTTTTATTCTAAATTAAAGAAGGAGAAATCAGTAGGTCAGTAGATAGAGACATGGATTACTGATAGAAAAAAAGGAAGAATGTTGAAGGTGAAGGTGGAGAAGGGAAGTTTATACACTATCAACACTATTGTCTATAATAATATTACAATCTTACAGTGTGAAAAATAATAATTCATTGGTTATAGTTCTCCTGACAGGTTATTGTCATAAAAAGTTGCTTTATTTCTTAAATTTTACTATTGAGTATGTAAGCTAGTGAATAAACTATTCTTAATAAACCATCTACCCAGCATGTGTGAATATCTTACTTTCTCTTAGGAGTACACGATGGACGTTTTTTTCCGCCAGACTTGGACAGATGAGAGGTTGAAGTTTGGGGGGCCAACTGAGATTTTGAGTTTGAATAACCTGATGGTCAGTAAAATCTGGACACCTGACACTTTTTTTAGGAATGGCAAAAAATCAATTGCTCACAACATGACAACTCCTAATAAACTCTTCAGAATAATGCAGAATGGAACCATTCTATACACCATGAGGTGAGGCTTCCCCAGTTCTTTGTCCTCTGCTCAAAGGACTCGTCCATCATACTAACTCAGAACCATTTATTTCAATGTTCCTTAGGCTTACCATCAACGCTGACTGTCCTATGAAACTCGTTAACTTTCCTATGGATGGCCATGCTTGTCCGCTCAAGTTTGGCAGTTGTAAGTGACAAAATGCTTCTGAGAGTTAAATAATGTATTCAAAATACACAATTATTTGGTTTTAGTCAGGCTGGAAAGCAAAAGAGAAATACTACTCTGATATTCTCTGTATAATCACTGGAATTAACTTACTTAATCATATCTGTCAATCTTTTACATAGATGTTTTGGTCACCAGGATTAAAGAAAAAAATTTTTTTAAATTTATGCTTGTATCTTCTTTTTATAATGGACAAGATTTGCTTTGAAAAAAAAAAAAAAACACAACTAGCCAGATTTACTGCAATTTGTTTAAAAAATTCAGATGCTTACCCCAAAAGTGAAATCATATATACATGGAAAAAAGGACCACTTTACTCAGTGGAAGTCCCAGAAGAATCCTCAAGCCTCCTTCAGTATGATCTGATTGGACAAACAGTATCTAGTGAGACAATTAAATCTAACACAGGTAAGAATTTAACCAGCATGTGAATGGAATCCTACAAGGTGACTCCAGGGCACATTTTCAAAATATCTATTTGTTTTTCTTCTGCATTAGCCATCCTCAGCTAAACTTGCAGTTTTAAACTGATGAGTAGCTTTAAGATGGATTTTGCAACCATGTGCATATATAAAGATTTGTATAGCCTTGGAGTGAGTAGTTTTATATGTATGTGACAAAAAGAACTCCACAGAAAACAATGAGCTGATGCATTTATCATCTGCTGATCGACTAACTTTGTCATACATTGAAAAATGTCTTTGCTTGTTTTCTTCCTACACATGTTAATTTAAGGATCTGTAAGATTTATTTCTAACTGCACTCTTTTTGCACATTGTCAACAGCAATAATACTGACATACCTGTCTTCCAACAGGTGAATACGTAATAATGACAGTTCATTTCCACTTGCAAAGGAAGATGGGCTACTTCATGATACAGATCTATACTCCTTGCATTATGACAGTCATTCTTTCCCAGGTGTCTTTCTGGATTAATAAGGAGTCTGTTCCAGCCAGAACTGTTTTTGGTATGCTTCACTCTTTGGGCTCTACTTTCCATCATCCTCCAGTTCACATTGCTTGTGTATTTTAAGGGGAATATTCACACCAGTGAACTTTTTCAATCCGCAAAGGAAATAAATTCCTATCTCATTCAGACACATGTTTCATATGAAGTAACCTTCATCTTACCACAACTTGTGTGGTGAATCAACAAAAGATTTGTCTCAGCAAGAATTCTGGCTGGTTTCCTATGACTTTTATGTGCCCTATTTTGGAGAATTTCTTATCTAAATTTGCTTTTTCATAGCTAGAAAGAGCAGAAAATTTATAATGATTGTAATTCAATGAAAACAAAAGTTAAGATATTGAACCCATGAATACACAAAATGTACCTCCCTTTTATTAGGTAGGGTCATAAAAAATTTGCCATTTTTTAGGTCTAAAAATAGTTAAATATTGCCAATTTCATATTGTTCAACCAAAATATTTAGTTACATTTATGCTATATAGAATCACTAACAGTGTGATGGAACAAAATGAAATAAGAAAAAGAGATGTAACAGAAAATATCTTCTGTGACAAATCCCAATATTTTTCTCAGCTTTCACAATTATAAATTTAGTAGTTCATAGGGAAGACCTGAGTTTAATTGAAATCTCAGATGAATTTTGACTTTTTAATTTACCATACTAAAACAGATCTCTTTCTGCAAATTATAAAAGAATATTTATACAATGATGCTAACCATCTTTGGATTATATAAACCCTCCAAGACAGAAAACTGCTGCAAGATGAGTGATGCAATTATTTTCTCGTGATTAAATATTTTGTCTTAAAACCAATTTATAATTAAAATATTGTGAAATCTAATTTTATATTTATCATCTATACAAATACTTATTAATATGATGAAATATTATGTCAGCATTAAATATGATCAGAAGTTCAAGATTTTATTACTCATTTAATAATAATTTACTATTATGTTATTATTGTTAAACTAAATCACCTCAAAAAATGACTTTTTGAGCAACTTCAATGTATGCAAGTTACTGAAGGATACAAAAATATGAATGCCTATGATAATAATTATGAACAATTAAAAATAATAAAATAACAAAAATTACATTTGTAACTGAAATCTTCAACAAGTTCCCATTTGAGCCTGTTATGCGATTGCAAATGCTAATATTGGATTTCTTGTTCTGTTTCGTTTTAGGAATTACCACTGTTTTAACCATGACCACTTTAAGCATCAGTGCTCGGCACTCCTTGCCAAAAGTGTCTTATGCAACTGCCATGGATTGGTTCATAGCTGTTTGCTTTGCTTTCGTCTTCTCTGCTCTTATTGAGTTTGCTGCTGTCAACTACTTTACCAATCTTCAGACACAAAAGGCCAAAAGGAAGGCGCAGATTGCAGCCTCACCCCCAGTGACAATAGCAAAAGCGACTGAACCCCTGGAAGCTGAGATTGTTTTGGTAATTGTTTACTTTTCTAATGTTTCCCACACTGTATAGGAAAAGGCAGCCTGAATAGTTATTGCAAACAACTAGATAGTCCAAAAGTAATACTAGTTACAAGTTATGTAACTTTGGTTCCAAGGCCAACTTCTCCAACTTCACAGGAAAAAGCCAAGCAACAATCCTTCATTTATCTTTGCTCTAAACTTTTGGTATTCCTCTTTCATCATCCTCACTAGTACTGGCAGTTTCCAAGTTCTCAGAGGAGATGAGAAAATTCTCAGCCTTTAGATGTTTCCTTTGAACGGGTTCCCATATACCGACCAGGGAGAATAAAGTTAAAAAGAAAGAAAAAAACATTCCTAATGAGGCTCCAGAGTCTGGAGGAAACAAACAGGGACTCCTATGGACAATTTTTGTTAGAAATCTGCTTGTTGCTTTAATCCAGAAGGGCAGGACGTGTTTATTAGAGTCTGTGAATGCTGAGTCATAAGCCAAGTTTTTGAGTCACATGAAACCATTCTCATGTTCACATTCATGTTATATGTATATAATATGCATATTTTATGTATATTAATTTTTGCAAAGACTTAATCAGTGAAAAATATCTATAAAATTAAGTTTAGATTTGCAGTGACTAAATGCTGGTCCCCAAAGCATTTTTTAATAAAAAATAAACGATAGTATTAATAATTCAAGGGTCATAAACGTGCCCTCAAATTTAAATTATGTATATGAATAAATTCTCACAATTAAGTTGCATATACTTCTTAAAAAAAGGATTTCAGAATTGATTGACAAGTATACATTTTTACTTCAACACAAACTCCAAACTGTAGCTCTTGAAAAAAGAAAAATTTTGCTCTGCAAGATCAAGTAATGCAGACACTTTGAATTGGAAATTTCTTTATAACTGATCAAGTCTCATGAATATTTCCAAATCACAAAACCAGTTAATCCTTACTTAAATTTTACAATAAAAATTATAACACTGTATGTATTTTATTTTCCAAATATTGAGCTATTTATTGGCTTTAAAAGATCATTTTTATTGAAACTTTTCTCTTTGATAAACTAAGAAACTTGTTTGAGAATTTGCATTTTCTCCAAAGGATAAGACCAGTCCATGATAAGTGGCAATTCATCATTTAAAGATTTTTTCCTTAAATTAGACCTCATTAAAAAAGAAGTCTCCCATTCAATCCAGTCAAATTACACTTGAAGATAAAAAACAGAGGCTCAGAGAAGGGAAACATTAATCACTTAGAAAACCTAAGAATGGATTCCAGAAATCCTAATATTCACAACTATACAGAGGCTGATGCCTTAAGCTCCCCAGCACTTTCTCAGAGACTGAACTATGAAAGAGTACATACCAAAAAAGTTAAAAGTTAACTTTTTGTGAATGTAGGTAAGGTGATTTCCAAAATTCTTTCTTTCTTTTAATGATGTTTGGGTGGCGCTGCTGCTGCTGCTGCTGCTAGGTCGCTTCAGTTGTGTCTGACTCTTTGCGACCGCATAGGCAGCAGCCCGTCAGGCTCTGCTGTCCCTGGGATTCTCCAGGCAAGAACACTGGAGTGGGTTGCCATTTGGGTGGCGCTAGTGGTAAAGAAACCACCTGCAAAAGCAGGAGACACCAGAGATGTGGGTTTGATCCCTGGGTTGGGAAGATCCCCTGGAGGAGGAAGTGGCACCTCACTCCAGTATTCTTCCTTGGGAAATCTTACGGACAGAGGAGCCTGGCAGGCTATGGTCCATGAGGTTGCAAAGAGTTGGACATGACTGAGCGCGCACACATCCCCACACATGTGTTTTCAAAGGTCACAAAAATATAAATTTGTAACAAAAATATGTTAGTTTGAAGACCTCATTCAAATGAGTTGAAAATTATATTTTTCACAAAAGATAAATTCCAAGTATTTTTGAGAATTATTTTGTTTGTAAAAACATGTGATTATGTTACAACCTACCTGTACTTATATAGACACATAACTATTATTTTGCCAAAAGGTCATACATTAACATATATTTAGAAAGGAAGAAGAACTAATATTTATCAAAATACCATTTAACAGTGTCTTATTTGATAAGTACAGTAAAAATAAGAGGAGAAATTGATGAGAAAAAGGGTAATAAAAGTGATTTTGAATATAGTCACTGATCTGATATTGAGACAAAAGGAAAGACCAACTTCCTTACTTCAACTCTTTTAAAATATGGATTACTGAGAAGGATATGATTTCAAATCCTTGGAGAAAGCATAGAGTTATCATTCCCTAAGTCTATTATTTTAAAGGTATAATTTATTAATAAGACGGAATTTAAGATCTCAGGTCTTCATATAGTCTATCTTCTAATAGTTCTAAAATAGTAACATATAATTAGGCTGTCCTTTGGGAACTTATATAAAAGAATTGTATTCAAATAATCTCAAAGTACTTTTTTCCTTGCAAGTTGACTTTTTTTTCCCCTATGAAAAAATTATATTTCTAAACCTGGATCCACTTAAAATATTTCACGGCAATGAAAAGGAGACTTTTGTTTCTGAAAGGCTAAGTCAAAGGATAAAAATAAAAACAAAACTAACCAAACCTAACAATATAAACCTTGTAGGCATCAAGAAATAAATATAGATGATTACATAGAACATGTGCATTTTATTTATTTATGTCAAAACTTGGCAATTGCCTTTTATAATATAGAGGAACAAACATAAATTACATATTTGGAATTTATACAGCACAATGGTATATTATGATTACAAGGTCATTTTTTCTTTCAAATACCATGACATTTAAAAATGCCTATTCAGTTGTAATCAAAATAACATTATTTGGGTAAGTTGGACATTGAAATAGCAAACCAATATGGCAAAGTTGAAATGAGAATAAGTGCTTGGATATTTCATGTGATTCTAAATTGTACGTTTTAAAGTGCACATTGCTTTTCACAGGAAACTGGTTAGAATGAATGTGAAAACTTTATCACTTTGAATTTATAATAATGATAAAGAAATTCAGACATTTAAAATCTAGTACTCATACCTGAAGAGACTAAATCTAAATCTTCAGAGTATTCTACAGATTAATAATCTTTCTGTTTTTAAGGCATTTGGAAGTGTAGACTATATTTTTAGATTTTGAGAAGACATTGTCCAGTGCTTCTTTCCCGCTTATATGGTATATTTCCATGTTGTTTATATATGGTGTGCTTTTTTGGCATTAGAAAGTACTCCTGTATTAGGTTTCAGAACTTACTATTTGTCTAGGGTGTACTTATTTTGTAGATAAGACTGAGTTTAGACTCTCATCTCTTTAGGCATGTTTTCCTAGTATTCTTTTTATTTTAAACATCTAAGTCCTCACCACCAAGTTCTTAAGAATGAATCCTCTGCCCCACTACTCAACACATCCAATGTGACTTTCTCTTTTTCATGGAAGGTGTGATGTTTTTCACTAATTATCTATAACGTTGACCAAAATTTAATTAATTGAGAGAATAACTGTGTTTATACTGATTACCTGATTTATTTTTCTTGTCACCTGACACCAATTTATTGAGTACCTATGTGTTCAAATTATTCATGCCATAAGCATTTGTTAAGTGCCTTTATATGCAGACCCTTTGTAGAATGTTGAGAATTCATCAGTAAGCAACATCGATAGGGCCTCTTCTGTCATGGAACTGCCCATCAAGCAGGAAGAGAGGGAAATCCAGGAGCCATGACAAGGCGCTGTGATAAAGGTTGTGGTTACAGATGTACAGTAGGCTGAAGAAGGGCCATGCAAGAGTATTCTCTCAGTCTGGAGGGGGTAATTCTGCAGGAAGTGGTGCCTATGTTGAGAACAGAAAGATGAGCCTGGCCCTGATCTAGAGATACTAAGTCAGTGATTAGCAACTTGGGCACAGAGAGGGAAGTAAGACATATTGTCCTTTCTGTCCTCTTTTCAAAGCTGAAACATCTGCTGGGCCATAATCATGTTGCCCTTCACGTGTGTAGAGAAATATGAAGCATAGATTTACCTCCCCTGTTCCTAATATCACTGAGATTTCTTTGAGTACTATCATTACTCCAAAGAATTAGCAGTTGAGTTAAGACCATCAGAGACTGAGCACCAGAAAGACCATGATGCCCCTTCCCCATGGTAGCACCATCATATGACTTACAGAGAGCGTGGGGTGGGTCAGATGAGAAGTGTAGGCAATTAGCTCTTTCCCTATACCTTCCATCAAATCCCCATCCAGTATTCCTTTCAGGACCCTCCAAACATTTCAGTGTGGTTTTCAGACATGTCTCTAGCACCACTGACCTACCAGATTGCTACCAATAAGCTGCTTCTCTGTAGATCTTCTGGAATTGTCTCTGCTCCCATTTCTACCAGCTATAAATGTAAGGACATTTGACAGAGTTCATTTTCTCCATAATTATTAATACTATCATTTTAAAAATTGTCAAATACTAAATGTTTTCAAAAATATTTTCTCTTGTTTTTGGTGCCCCGGTTAAAAGCAGATGCTTTGTTTGCCCTAGAGTAATGCAGCCCTGGTTGGAGTAGCTCCCCTAGGAGGCAACCCATTGCTTCCTCCTCTTTAATATATTAGACTCACTGAATATTGTATCAAAATTGCTCTTAGTATTTCCCAAATGCCTTATCCCCATACCAAATAACTGACTGTCACAATGTCCAGTTTGACTTCAAGTACCTTTGCAATATGACGTTACTTAAAACAAAGCAGTGCTCTAAAAATACCAAAAGCAGGATTGCACTGAGCAGCAGGGGAGCCCTGGAAAAATTCAAAACCACAGGTGTTCCACTCAAAACAGTGACAGCCCCAAGCTGAGCCCTCATCTGGACTCTGACAAAAGCCTATTTTACCATCAACTGAAGCTGCTGAGTTTACAATAGGGCAGGCAGAATCTGATGCAAACCTGTAGCTTGAATGGCTTGCAAAACTGGCTTCCTTTTCATTTCAGAAACTCACTGTGATTCTTCTAAATTTTAGAGTCCAGTCTCTATACTGCCGATTTCTAATTATCCAGGAACTGATTATCTAGCATGTGGGTTACTCAGCTCTCTGGTATTTCCTTGAGAAGCTTATATTTGTTACCTGTTAGAAACCTCCCAGGTGGCACTAGTGGTAAAAAACCCCCCTGCCAATGCAGGAGACATAAGAGATGTGGGTTCAATCCCTGAATCAGGAAGATCCCCTGGAGGAGGGCACAACAACCCACCCCAGTGTTCTTGCCTGGAGATCCCCATGGACAGAGAAGCCTGGCAGGCTATAGTTCATAGGGTCACAAAGAGTCAGACACGACTGAAGTGACTTAGCACAGAAATCCCCCAGCCATCGCTGTACAATGAGACAGTGTAATTCTAAACCAGTGACGCTCAGTGGTGGGTGTCCCCAGAGGACATATGTCATGATACAAGGACATTTTTGGTTGTCAAAACTCTGAGGATGTGGGTGCTACAGGTATCTTACGGATAGAGGACAAGGATGCTACTCAACATCCCATGATGTACAGGCAGTCCCCACAACTAAGAAGTATCAATATGTCAGTAACTTTGTGGCTGAGAAACAACTGTGCCCTAAACCCTGAAGCTGATGGGATGGAAAAATGGTATTTATTAAGATTATGCTCTTAGCAGTGGTCCCCAACATTTTTGGCACCAGGAACCAATTTCATGGAAGATAATTTTTCCATGAACCGGGGTTGGGGGTGGTTTTGGGAAGATTCAAGCACATTACATTCAATGTGCACTTTATTTCTAATCTATTGTTGCCTCTCATCTGACAGGGGTCCCCAAGCTCTCTGTGGCCCAGAGCTTGGGGACCCCTGCTCTTAGGCATCTAAGAGGGATTGAATTCAGATGCTACCACTTATTACTTGTGTGAGCTTCCTGCTTATACCTTCATTAGCTCATCTCTAAAACAAAATATTATTACATTAGAGATTTTTTCTAGGAATAAGCAAAATAATGCAGGCAGAGTCCCAGGTAGTGCTTGTAAATGGTAAGTGTATAGATATGGTACCTATGTGCATGCCTGTGTGCTAAGTTGCTTCAGTTGTCTCCAACTCTTTGTGACCCTTTGGACTGTAGCCCATCAGGATCCTCTGTCCATGGGGATTCTCCAGGCAAGAATATTGTAGTGAGTTGCTATGCCCTCCTCCAGGGGATCTTCCTGACCCAGGGATCAACCCACGTCTCTTATGTCTCCTACATTGGCAGGCAAGTTCTTTACCACTAGTGCCACCTGGGAAGCATGGTACTTATAATGTAACATAAACAATATGCTAAAATATAATGTAAAATAATCATGAAATATTTTGTTCCCTTCTCTTTGCCTGAAAACTCTTATAAGACTCAGAAAATGTTTAGATTTTCATTCATTTATTGATTTAGCATATGCTTACGAAGCATTCACTGTGTTCTATGCACTAGCTAGGCAGTTTGGAGTACTTACACATGAAAATAATATGCCCTCTACCATTAAGAGAGATTTCTACATTAAGGGGATTTCAAGTCAGGAAGGGGGATAAAGCACAACAGAAGTAATGTTTACAGGGAAGATATGATAGCAAGAAGAGTTGTAACAGCTAAGTAGGCAAGAAGTATATAATGAAGAGATATTTTCTTTCTCAAGTTCTTAAAGAAAGGGAAAAAATCCTTACAGATGAAATAATTATTGTCTCTAAAGATGGAAACTTTAAGCTTAGGGAGAATCTATGACTCCTTTGCCATGTCTAAGTCATACAGCAGATAAGTAGTGAATGTATAATTGCAGACTAGGGCTTTCTGACTCTGTTGCCCTCTAACTCCTAAGCAGCCCTCCATAGAGACTGCCTAGGGAAGCAGATGAGGAAAAGAAGGATCCTATCATAGGAGATGTTTAATTCCAAGCTAATGCTATCATGCATAAATTTTTCATGCATTAGGTCTTGAACGATCTTGCTTAACTCTGAACAAGGGCTATTTGGCAATCCTCATTAAGTCATTTGTGACACTGTGACATGCCAAGAAATTGACAAATAACTTCTCTCCACATCTCCAAAAGAGAGGGAGATAAAACAATACATTATATTTTTATGCTAGATTATAATTTACACTCTTCCATCTCAATGAACTTGTTCACATCTGCCCTCTTTCTCCCTTAAAAAGAAAGAAACATAGGTGACAGACAGACAATGCATGCTATTAAAAATCAAGACAGGTTCAGAAAGAAGATCTGCTCTAAAGCCTTGCCCTCTTTATTCTCCATTAAGATACTTAGAAAATTTATTAGAGTAAAATATTTTAATGTTCTGTATATTAAAGGAGGAGAACTCTTTTTAAAGGATTAAACAGTGACACATTTTGCTCTTTCAGATGGATAACATTTTGATAACATATATAATGGTTGAAAATTCAAATTAGAATTTGGGAAACATGATAGAAAGCTTTGGCCTACAATGTTATTTATGTTTATCTTCTAAGACAGGCAGCACGTAATGCGACTGAAATACCACTACACTGGTTTTATCCACACACTATTGGTGACCCTAGGCACAGTTGTCCTTGGTTGTCACATTTTTTTTCAGTTGTTTAACAATTTATTTGTAAAACAGACTAAACACAAGACAGCTGTGTACAATGCCAGATATTGTACCCCTATATCAATATCTAGATTGAAAACTGTACGTTACAGATGTAGGCACTGAAAAGAAAAAATGATCAATGAGGGCACGAGAAGTGAAAGGAGGCTCCAGTAAGAAAGTGAAGCTTAAAATTGACTTTGAGTAATGAATAGAATTTATGAAAGGAGAGTGACAATGGTTTATAAAGCAAAGAATCAAAGAAGATTGTCACATATTTTTAATAGAAAATGTCACTTATTTCCTATTTAAGATCAGTAGACTGGGCAATCTTCTATTTGAAACTCTCTTCTACCTCCAACACCTTTGATTTATTTATTTCTGTCTACAGTGCCTAGCCCAATATCTGGTCAACAGATAACAAGTAAAAATATTCTCTGCTTGAAATTTGCCATGGTCAAGTCAAATCAGACTTTACAGTGATTTATTCTTGCTTTTGGTAAAGAAACAGGGTTTTCTATGGCCCCCCAAAGCACAAAGGGCTTGAATTCTCTATGATGACTATTACTATTTAGATGTTCAGCAACATCCACAACAAATCAAAAGCAAAATTCAGGAGTAGACAGAGAAGAGGTTCTTGGGGTTACTGTTTTCCCAGAGTCCAAGTGTCACCTCATTGGCGGGCCATTCCGGTCCTGTGGTTCCACCAGCACCAGGGAGGCGGCCGCCTCACGCTGTTGCCATGGGGCTGCTGTCTAAAGCCACAGGAGTCTGTCCACATGAATAACACACCCTGCCAGGCAGCAAAGTGGCGATTTTGCTGCCAGAGAGGAAACAAGGCAGTTTTACAAGAGCACGGATAATGTACAGCATGCGTGTGAAGGCAGGGACTCAGCAAGGACAACCCAGCCACAAGGAGAGTGATTATTACAGGCTGTAGACAAGAAAAGGTAAGAATCAGAGGAAGCCTCCCTAGTCTCCACCATCTTGAAAGGCGTCTAAAGCAAACAGAATTAGAGTCTCTGAAGCAGGCTCAATACTTTAGAGTAAAGAAGAGAAGATGCTGGGATATAGTAAGCACTGAGATTAACCAGGGTGGTTTATTACTGGCTGTGAAAGCATGGGTGAAGCAGTTCCCACATCTAGATCTCAGCCTCTCATCTGTTACTTAATGCACTGAATATCCCTTTCAAGACTAGAATTGGTTGTTCTCTGATTTCAGTGGAACAGAAAAGCTAATGATAGAAAAGAACATATAATAATTCTGAGGTTAGTAAATGTATCATTTTTGGTAACGTAAGATGGAAGGAGACAGTAGAGAAGTTCTGAATAGGAAGCAGAAAGCTCACAATACAGAACTCTGGACCAAGAGGCAGTCATATTTCAAGGGAAGAATATAAAGGGTATTTCTATTTTGTGCCTGGCTTTTGATGTACATGAGCACTTTAAAATTTTTTTGCTATTGTTCATACCTCAGTTGGTTCAAATTTATGAATATGTGAAGATTAGGCTGTAGGCTGGAAACATGTCTAGAAGAATGCTATCATTTAACTGAGCTGTTATTTTATGGTATTAACTAATTGCCCACATACTCCAAAATGAAATTCCCTGTCATCATGACATTCCCTCTCATTGCCTATACACATTGCCATATAGGTTTATGCATAACTGGGGTAGTGGGTGGATAAACCCTTATAACCTGGCTTATCTCTTCCTAATGGTACAATACTCAACACAGTTCCTGGGACATGGATCATGCTTGGCATCAACTGCTGATGTATTAAATTATAGGATATTAAGTGAAATTCGCTCAGTCATGTATGACTCTTTGAGACCCCATGGATTATGTAGTCCATGGAATTCTCCAGGCAAGAATACTTGAGCAGGTAGCCTATCCCTTCTCCAGGGGATCTTCCTGACTCAGGAATCCAACTGAAGTCTGCTGAATTGCAGGCAGGTTCTTTACCAACTGAGCTACCAGTGGCTGTTAGTAAATCAATGTTTTCAGAATCTGTTTTACCACCTTCTTAGAAAAGTAGCACTATCAAATATTATTAAGAATTTGATGACACTGCCCTGGTGATCCAGTGGTTGGGACTTGGCTTTCCAATTCATTGCAGGTGCAGGGCGTGCTGGTTCAGTCCCTAATCAGGAAGCTTAGATCCCACATGCCTCACGGTCAAAAAAACTAAACATAAAACAGAAGCAATATTGTAATAAATTCAATAAAAACTTTGAAAATGGTCCACTTCAAAAAAAAGAAAAAAGAATTTTCTGGTACTTTAACTTATATGATAGACAGAAAGAGAAAGAAAGTGAAGTTGCTCAGTTGTGTCCGACTCTTTGTGACCCCATGGACTATAGCCTTCTAGGCTCCTCCATCCACGGGATTTTCCAGGCAAGAGTACTGGAGTGGGTTGCAATTTCCTTCTCCAGGGGATCTTCTTGACCCAGGATCTAACCCCAGTCTCCCACATGGCAGGCAGACTCTTTACCATCTGAGCCACAAGGGAAGCTCAACTTATATAATAAGAGTCAGCAAACATCAGTCAATGATGATAAAATAAATGAGTGATGTCTGTTCCTTTACCTAAGCAGAATATATATGTATATTTTTTCTCTACAGCATCCTGATTCCAAGTACTATCTGAAGAAAAGAATCACATCTCTGACATTGCCAATAGTTTCATCCCCCGAAGCCAGCAAAGTCCTCACAAGAGCTCCCATCTTACCTTCAACACCTGTCACCCCCCCACCCCTCTCTCCAACCTTTGGAGATACCAGTAAAATAGACCAGTATTCTCGGATTCTCTTCCCAGTTGCATTTGCAGGATTCAACCTTGTATACTGGATAGTTTATCTTTCCAAAGATACCATGGAAGTTAGCAACAGTGTGGAATAGCTTGCAGCTATAATAACCTGTATTCTGTAAGTTCTCATTTTCTGAATTTTTAAAAATAGCAATGAGAATTGTATAGATGCTTTTCTGAACATGAAATCAAAATTGAAATCTCTAACATATAACTGAGTAAGTGTGTATGGGCAGAAAAGCAATAATGTTACTCTTCATTATTGGAAGGTGAAGGTTGCTGAAGAATATGACTTTTCTGTACATTAGAGAAAATTTTATAAAAGGATATAATGGATTCATGATGAATTTGCCAATCTTTGTCCTTCATTGTTCAATGTTTTAATTGTCACTGTGACTAACATTTGCCACAAAGCAGATAAAATAAGAAATGCTGACACTTCTAAAGGTTGCCTTAAAATATATTTATTTTGGCTTAGTTTTGAAGAGAACAAAATATAAATAGTCTAAATATTTATCAGTAGGTTAATACCAGCATGTTGGAGGCCTTTATGCTAGTAAAATGGCTTTCAGGGGCATTGTAAAATCTGCATTGAGCTTAGCCATTTGTTTTAAACCTTGCTGTGCTATTTTACATCAATAAAGTATGTTGGTTTTATACATATGAATTATACATAGATCATAAACTATATATGCGCTGTATATAGCTTCAATTGGACTGCAGTACAGAGTTGTTTTATCTCATTAAGCTCTTCTTTTAAAATAATATGTTCATCATAAGTCCATGAAGTGGTAGAAAGCTTGCATATCATGACTGTTCTTATATCTCATATTCTTTATCTTTCTAAGTGTATCACTAAACCCAACAATAATAAACATGGTTCTCTGGATCTGTTTAATAAAGCTCAGAAGAGTCTCCTCAAGTATGGGGAAATGAAGTGGTTACTTCCTCAGTGTAAGTGTCCCTCAGGATTCTGAGAGGTAGAAAATATGAGTAGCAGACTTGGTCATCCAGTTCTAAAAAAAAATGTGAGTTGTATTCTAGTAGTCAATCCTTCATCTCCTTTCAGCTCACTCAGCACACTTTCTGTTATAAGATAAATAGGGTGACTATAGTTGATAACAGTGATCGTATTGAAATTTGCTAAGAGAGCAGAAATTAAATGTTTTCATCAAAAAAAGTAAATACACTAGATGATGGATATGTTAATTAACCTGAAAGAGGAAATCATTTCACAATGTATACATATATTAAATCATCCCATTGTACACTTTAAGTATCTTGCAACTTTATTTATCAATTGTACCTCAATCAAGCTGAAAAAAACTTAATGAGACTATTTTTATCCCTTTCTACTATTCCAGCTCCTCCTGATGCTAACTCTACCCATATTTCTCCCACACAGAATGGTGTTAGGGAAACAGGAACTAGAAGCAAGGGAAAGCATGTGGCATGCTTTGTGCAGATCAATAAATCCCTCACTAACTATAGCTGGGTCTTAAAAATCACTGAGATCAGCCAGAGCTCTGAACCCAGAAAACAATATTCTGGAATTACTACTCTTGCCTTTATCCAGGAAAATACCAAAAAAATTCTATGGTTAAACAAATTAAAGTTTAATTGAAATAGCTCTACCAAGGGTGAGGAAGCTAAGATCTCCATCTAACTTCCCTATTAATTAGCTCCATGACCAAATCTCTTAGACTCTGGGAGATGTAGTTCTATAGGATGAGGGGGATAGAATAGACATCTTCTGAATTTCCTTCCATCTTGAACAGCTTATATTCATTTCATTACTAATTTTTTTATTATCTAAATTAAGCCATTATACAAGGCCTTTTCCTGTTTTTGAGAATACATGAAATAATTAAGTGCAAGTTGGTGTTAATCACATTATATACTATGTTATACTTAATTTCTTCACAAACCTGTGACATATATACTACTTTTAGCTCCGTCTACAGATAAGAAACTCAGGGACAGTGAAGATGAATGATTTTGCTCAGAATCAAGTGGTACTCAAGTGCTAGAGCAGAGAGTCATACCTAAGCAGTTGAATCCATAGCTTGTTTACCTAACCATACAATATGAGTCTGTCCTATAATCCCCTCCAAAATTCTCTCACTTTGTCTTCCATTTCCTGAAACAATTTTCCTGGTGTTCTAACATCCTTCCTGCCCTGCCTCAGCATTTACTCTACATTTCCCTGCAAAGCACATTACTATCAGTCAACATCTATGCTTCGAGCTGAAAAAGATAAATAAAACCCATTAAAACTATTATATATTATAGGCATTATATTTCTCCTCAATGAAAGTATCTTGAAAAAAAATTTGCAAAACTTTTGAACTGCTAAGAATTTCTCAGTGTATGTCATAGGGTGGTAAGGGAGGTTAACTGGAAAGAGAAGAGTTTCCTGAGTTAAAGAATTTGAGGGGAGATATTGAATCAAAGCAAAATAGGTTTCTTTTCTGCTGGTCTCCTCAGAGCCTTGATTATGCTTATGTGCATTGTGATTCTCTCACAGTTTGCTATAGTAGTTAACATTTCCCAAGTCCACATGGCCATAAGTATTATTTTGCAAGAAGGAAATGCTTGACTAGCATTTCTCAGAAAACAAGTTGTGAAAGACCACCTTGGTATTATTTATACTCCTCCTTCTGTAACCACATCCCCCACCGCCTAGTTAAACAGACAAGGGATTGAGTGTTTGAATGGGAGGATGACTTATCCTAGTTAATACAACTCTTAGAGATCAAATTAAGACTGCATAAAATAAAAATCAGACAAGATATTTCAATAGAGAGAATTTAATACAGAAAGAACTGTTAAATGAGTAACAGAGATAGTAACTAAAGGAGTCAGACATCAAAAGGAGGAAGATAGTGTTAGTTCAGTTCAGTTGCTCAGTTGTTTCAGACTCTTTGTGACCCCATGAACCACAGCACGCCAGGTCTCCCTGTCCATCACTAACTCCTGGAGTTTACCCAAACTCATGTCCATTGAGTCAGTGATGCCATCCAACCATCTCATCCTCTGTCATCCCCTTCTCCTCCTGCCCTCAATCCTTCCCAACATCAGAGTCTTTTCCAATGAGTCAGCTCTTTGCAGCAGGTGGCCAAAGTATTGGAGTTTCAGCTTCAACATCAGTCCTCCCAATGAACACCCAGGACTGATCTCCTTTAGGATGGACTGGTTGGATCTCCTTTCAGTCCAAGGGACTCTCAAGAGTCTTCTCCAACACCACAGTTCAAAAGCATCAATTTTTCACCGCTCAGCTTTCTTTATAGTCCAACTCTCACATCCATATCTCACATCCAACTCTCACATCTCATATCACAACTTAACAAGATAGTGTTAAGAGAACCTAAAAATTTACACAAGAGGCCTTTTAGAGCTTGACTCAATCACCTGTACAGAGGACATCCCCTGAATGGGGATGGTAGTTCAGCAGCTCAAAAAAGACAACCCCAAAGCTGGGAATCAGACCTCTAAGAACAGGTCACCACCCAACTATGTGATTATCACGGGTAATCAGGGCAGAGGTTCCTCAGAGTGAGGTCTCAGACCTCTGAGGTCTTCCTACGTGCTGCTATTAATAGCATCTCAGGAGCTTGTGAGAGGACACTTACACATTGAGAGCAGACTCACAGGGAGGAGGGACTGCTGGATTGAAGCTGCTACCTTTGGGAGAGCAAAACGGAGCTGGTTCTGGGAGAACCCAAACTGGAGACTAGAATCAACTGCTGTCTTAAGGTGAAGGGTGACATTAAAAGGCAAAGTAAGACTGTAACAGAGAGAATATTCCTTTCCCCTTTCATCTGCTTGCTAGTCTCTCTTGATTTCCTCCTGACAGAAATCCTAGTGGCAGAGGAAAAAGGAAAACTAAGCAGTTTAGTTGAAGCATCACAAACTTTTTAAGGTATAGAGGGCTGGATTTTGAACTGACAGAAAAGTGCTTAATAACTGAAATAATTCACCCCTCTGGTTATTTGCTACCATATACACACTTCTGTACCTATTCATACAATTTCACAATAAGATGCAATGACTCTTTATGCAAACAAAAAAATGCTCTCTTCATTTGCCCAAAAAGGAGATATGCAAACTCCAAACATCCATCATGTTCATTTCTAAGTAATAATCACAGCATCCATTTATGATGATATTTAATCTTCTATTACAATTGCAGTTCTGTCTGAATATTCTGTTTCCTAAAGACTCAATTGTAAACCTATCTATGATGAAACCACCTTTATACAAAATAGTAAGAGGATAGGATAGAGGAGGTCAAAAGAAAGCATATAATATATACAAATATTAATATGTATAAATGTCTGTGTGGTCTTTACAGATAGACAGAGATATATCTATCTCTCTCCAAATAACACCAGGCAAGGGATAAGCTATGTAGAGCTCCTGGAGTCCCCATTTCTGTAATTAGTTATTCATGACTGGAGCTGATATAAATAACTTTTTTATTGATAGATACTATTCTTTTCTGTCATTGGCATCCCAGATGGTTGATCTGGAGTTCTTTATCTCATAGAATTACTGAAGGGTCTTAATCCCAGAACAGGATAGTTTTCTCACATCCAGGCAGACAGATTTCTTCCACTACTAAGAACTCTTAAGAGCCTTGGAGTTCTCAGATTCTCAGCATTGTTCAAGTCCACTCAGATGTCACCATGAGTAGATGAATATTTTAATTATACTGATTTCAGAATAACAATGTAAGTCAAAATCTTACACTTGCTATGTCTATCAGGAAAAAGTGAGGATATTAACAGGGAAAGTGAGGCTGCAGTTTACATGGTGACATCTTAGGGGAATATTCCCAAGGGCTGGGGCTCAGACCTTTAAGAAGGGGTCAATGCCTGGGGCGTGATGAGGCTGTTCCTGGGCATGCAGTAAGAACCAAGTCGAGGTCTGCCAAAGTAGAGGGCAACATGAGGACACTCCTTATACAAGAGACTTGGACGGAATGAGAAAGTCCCTTCTTACTTTTCCTTTTGTCTTCACATCTCCCTATAGTGCCTCCTATTCTCAGAATTCAGTGGGAAGCACCTTAAAAGGAGAAATGAAATTTATGCAGTTTAATGCCAGTGTTCGCAAGTACAGAAGGGTGGATTTGCAACTAAGAGCTTAAACACAACTAACAGCTTAAACACAGAGTCTGAGATGTAAACTATTTTGGTGTCCAGTGTAAGCTCTTGAAAATTCTTCTTTAATGATTGAATTCCAAAAGCTATAATGAGCTGGTGGGGAAACCATATAGGAAAAAGGAGACATATTAGAAACACTTACTGGTAAAAACTCACTTCCATATGTTAAAATCAAATGAATTTTTATATGTAAATTGCTCAGAACAGTGACTGGCATATTTAAAGCACCATAATAAGTGATTGGTTATAGTAGTAATAGTATCATCACCATCATAGTATCTTACTATGTGCTAGTATTAAAAATTGATATACAATTAATAAAATTAAGGTTAAAAGCATTTTATGTCAGGTTATGAAATGCATAATCATGAACTTCCTGATAACAGATATTAGCAGGTACAAAAATATCTGGCTGCAGTGCCGTTCTCCTTACCTGAGAACAGTGTGTGCTATTGGTGCATGCTATTACACCCAAACCAAACAAACAAAAAAAGTAGTCACAAATAACTGTTGAAAAGTTTGAGTGATGCCCCAAAGGGTAAATTTTCTAAGAACTTCCTGTAAAGTTTGGCTATTTGATTATGTGTTATGGTTTAATGATGTTCTTAACCCATGATTTTGGCAGTCTAATACTTCTGCCCCAGAAAAATCAGTGATAATTATTGTCTTAAATCCTCCAGAATCTGAGGTCCACTCATTTTTCTGATAGCATGTGTTAGTGAGCATGTGGGTAAAGACTGAGGGGGAAACTGGGGACTAGCACTATGATAACATACCATTCCTTGGAATGGGAATTCTTACAGACTAGATGACTTATGTAGAGCCAGAAAGACTCTACAAATAAACTTTTCTTATATTTCTTAAATTAATTTGCTTGTTTCTCAATTAATACAAATTGTATTGACAGACTACCTTCCCTATTTAAATTTTACATTTCTGTTCTAGTTCAGCACATTAATGTCTTCAAATTTAGTCATCGTTCTTGGAATATTTTTTGTTGGTGGCAATGCTGCGTCATGAATTCATTGTCAATGTCTAATGTTCACATATATCCAAATGTTAATGCAGCAATGCCTCACATTTATTGGTAGGTCACTCTCTGGGATTTCAGTTCTTCAGAAAACTAATCACCTGATGCTCAGCCCAGAATTCTTCTGAACTCCCACCATCATCGACAACTGTGAAATAGTCAGAATAAACAAACCAAAATAAAGGTACTGAAAGCCACATATTTTACTCACAGCAGAGTCACTCCACCCTCACTCGAAGCCTACACATTTATATTTTAAGCCTAGTTCCACTAGTGAACTTGTTTCTTAGCCCAGTGTGGATGAGAGAAGTAACGTGTAGAGAAATGGAGTGGGGGGAGGCGCATTAGAACCAGATAAATCAAAAGTAGAAGTGACAGCAGAGGGAAAGCGGTTAGAGAGAAGAACATATAAACCTGCTTTAAAATTGTGGACTCATTGTACATTGGGGCACTCGGCTCTGCACTATAAAGTAAAGTGGTGCAGTCTCAATACCCTGGTATAAGGGCGTTGGAACACATTCCTGCGCTGCTGGTGCTGCTAAGTCACTTCAGTCATGACTGACTCTGTGCGACCCCATAGACAGCAGCCCACCAGGCTCCGCCGTCCCTGGGATTCTCCAGGCAAGAACACTGGAGTGAGTTCATTCCTGCATTAGGAGAGGAGAAACTGACATGTCTTCTCTGGGCCTTTATTCCTACATCATTATAAGTGGGGGTTTAATTAGATGATTTTCAAAATCCTTTAACAACCTAGATGTCTGTTTTATCACAATTTTAATATCAGTTTCCCATGACCTCTATTTAAAATATCAGAAGAGCATGTGATACCTTTTAAAATATTTCTTCCAAACACAGTTAAAGGAAGTAAATGTGGTTTAGTTTTAGTTGTAGTAAATACTTGTTATTTAGCAGAAGTGAAACATTTTTATAAGTAGTTACATATATTTTTTATATAAGCTCGACAACCATTCAGTAAAGTCAATTCTGTTTATGCACATTGTATAATTGAGAAAACTTAGGTTCACACAGTTCAGTTCAGTTCAGTCACTCAGTCGTGTCCGACTCTTTGCGACCCCATGAATTGCAGCACGCCAGGCCTCTCTGTCCATCACCAACTCCCGGAGTCTACCCAAACCCATGTCCATCGAGTCGGTAATGCCATCCAACCATCTCATCCTCTGTCGTCCCCTTCTCCTCCTGCCCCCAATCCTACCCAGCATTAGGGTCTTTTCCAATGAGTCAACTCTTAGCATGAGGTGGCCAAAGTATTTGCACAGTATCTCATGATCATTCAGAATTCAATGTCCATTTTTATCATTTGCAAAACTTTATACTCCTTCCCAAGACTCACATGTAAGTTCCAAGTACTTAGAAGGGTGCTTCTGCTTTATTCTTGAGTCACAGACCACTAGCAAGATTTTGATTCACCAGGATAAACAAATAATTTGTGCTAACCCAATTATATCTCATTGATAAAGAGGATGGCCCCTGGTTGCATGGGCCATTGATCCTGTGCTGTAAAAGGCTATGTCAAGAACATTCAAGTGACTAAATATGATTTTCACTGCTGTGCCCCCATATGACTTGAACACCAATTTACCACTAAGAGACTGATGATACATGGAGAGATTTCTTTTCTTTTTGACTATGACTAAATAGCCATTTATCTATTTTTAAAATCTATCATTTCTGTGTATGTGAGGCAAATAACTATGCATAAATATCTTCTTGTAACAGTTTGATCAGAAATCATTGTGCCCTTTCTCTAACAATGGAAATAATACGCATGAGACAACGGCCCACAGGTGAGAACATGGGATTGTGAAGGCTTTCTGGGACAGCTAACCACTTTATACCATCTTAGGCAAACTTACTTAACCTCTCTCAACCTTGATGTAGGGCTGCACCCCACAGGCCTACAAGCTCTGGACTTGCCCATCTGTGAGAATGAAGAGCCCAGAGCAGTGAAAGAGACATCCATACTTTAATGGATGGAGGATCTTACATGCCTAAAGCAAGGTCCTGGAGTGACATCCTAACATGTGATACAGACAGTGGGCATGAAATGGCGGCTGTCCTCGCTCCCAGGGGGAAGGGAAGGTTACCAGTTATAGGGGAAATTGGCCTCAGGTTGTCTCATCTCTTACTAGGGAAAGTAGCAGAGAGTCGTATATCTCATGACCCCTTTGATATGCTGTCCTGGTGGAGGCGTTCTGACATAATCAACATTGAGGAAAATGTAGCTGATTGCTCACATATTATGTAAATATTGAATTCATATCAAGTGTGGCCTTCTGGTTTAGAAGTAGGACTACATAGAACACAGACAAATTTAACAAGTATGGTGATCACAAATTACATATGCCAAAGTCTTCATTCTACATAGATTATCTCTAACTCAATGCATATTATATATATATGTATGTATTTCTATATTTTCTAGTTTTTTATTTCCCATTATTATTCTGAAATATAAACTTCATTCATTCATATTGAGCACTTATCACATGCCCAAGCTCTGCTGAAAGTTTTAAAAAAAGTGATATATACACTATGCCCTCAAGAAACTCAATCTAGTGAAAAGATAAACAACAGATAATTAGAACATAGGGAAAGAAGTGCTAATAGAGATATTTATAACACAATATGGCAGTAATGAAGAAGACATGGGTAAGTGAGTGCTATGCTCTGCTAGGGGCATTAAGTAACACAGGAAGCGAAGAGTGGTCTTTGCCAAACTGGCTCACTCCCCAAACTTGTTCATTTTATTTCTCAGTAGAAAGCACTGCAATGGAAGCTAAAAGATATGGAGGCAAAATAGAAATGTTCATAGGTTGATGCTTTAGCATACTTTATCCATGGCCTCGCCAGGAGGGGAGTGAGAGAAAGGCATTGAAAATTGAATCAAAGAGAATTCTTTCTAATAGAACAAAAACAATTCATTTGGCAGCTCTTTGGACAAAGAAGCACATCATTTCACCTCTTTTGTCACCCTCTGTTCCTCCATACATATTTTCAATGTATCAAATGCTCTGAATATATTGCCTTACTTAACACGGACAGGTCAGTGAATTAGAAATTAATGACCCAGTTACAAAACTGTAAAAAAAATAAGTTTGAGGTTTTGGCCAAGTTTATGGAGCCACTTAGTGGTAGTCAGTTATCAAATTTCCTCTCCTGCCCAGCTTCAATACATTGAAAAAGTAGAGAACTGGACCACATTACTACTATTGTCATGTTCAATTCTATAAATGCCAAATACTTCTAAAGAAAGCTCCTGAATTTATTTCTATTTTACCTATGATTCACTTGTTCAATAAAAAAATAAAAAGATGAGAAAGTGAGACCTAGTTAGATGTATGCCTTTTGCATGTATTATGCATGCATAGAAATGTAACTTTTATCTACAGTTGTACAGATTTCATAAAGTGTTAGAATCAGTGAGATTTGAAACAGCTAGTCATTGTTTTCACTGGCATTTTCCATGTCAATGGGTAAATACTGATATTGGACATACTATCAATATTATTTTGAACTTGTATAATTCATCTAAGTAATTTAAATATTGATAAAACAACTAAATTATCAGTCTTTCATAATGAAGAACAAAAAAGCTTAAAAATTTGGGCAAGAACACACAGTAAATTAATAGAGGAGCAGATAAGTTTACAAAGGCTAGTGAGTGTTAAATTGAGTGTTAAATTCTTATTTGTGAAATCAGGAAGAACTTTGAATTCACAAAGTTATTGTACATGGATTACTTTTCTTTAAGTATTATCAAATCCATAAAATAAATCTGTAAGAATATATTTTTGGCCACGTGAAAAGAACATATGTGTTATCGGAGTATTTCATCATCCTTTAAGTAAAGAGGTAATTAGTGTTAAAACCCTGGGGAAGGCAATTCTTAAAGTGAAAAGGGGCATCTTTATTCATCTGCTTAAGTCCCTCAAAAAGATACTGTGATGATGAATTGGATCATGACTAGAGAGTAGTTTTTGAAAAAAATACCTTAGTACTCAAAATTATTAGCCTGATTTCACCACAGTTATCTCCAATTTCTACCCTTTCTTGACTTAAATTTCAATTTTATTGGAAAATTGAAAGCATAAAAATCACTCAATGCCAGAGGCACATTCTCTTTTAAGAGGTTATATAAAGGGTAAAAGAGGAAGACTTTAGTTAATACTTTGTGCAACTTGATGCCTCAGAACATCCCTGTAAGAAATCAAATTTCTGCTGTTTGGCAGCTGCATCTCAAAGGATTCAGTGAGGTTTTAGACACATTATGGAATGATAGTGCAGGAGGGAAGGGCAGAGAGCAATTAGTCTGACATCTCCACTTTATATTTAAAAAAAACAACTGAAAGCAGGAATAGTAAAGTGATTTGCCCCATGTAACGCTATTGCTTAATATACTCCTGACTTGAATACAATCACTCTCTATTATATCATTCAATGTTTCTCTCTTTTGTCTGTGGGCATTTTGGGTATGGACATGCATAGAAGCATCAAGCTATGTCTCCCTTAAAATATATAAGGAGAATTTTTTTTCTGGAACAGGTACTGTTTCCAACATCCAAAAACAAATACCATTTAGATTAGTGGTGAGATATGTGTGACAGCTCACTGACTTGAGTGCTTATCTACAGCACGGAGATTGCTCAGCTGATAGCTCCTGATCAGAACAGGTTCATAATTAGAATTACAGCAAGAGGCTGCCAATCGTGAATCTACCTTCAGCAATGCAAAAACCACTCCGGACTCCGGTAGAAAAATAGAGAATATAGTTCCCTGGGAAAAGGAAAAGTCATCAGGTTATAACTAATGTAGCTAACTCACTGCTTGGAGCTAAGAACAACAGTGATATTAATTATTTCTCCTTTAAATAATGCAAGAAATTAAAGTCCATATTTCATATTTACAATGATGTCACCTTTAGAAGATAAATGTTTAAACTGCTTTTAGGAGGATCAATGAATGAATGAAAATGCATCTCCATTTAAGTGGCAAATTTATTTCCTTTTTGTTTTGTATAAATCCTAGATTCCTGTGAAACACTAATTGTGCCTATCTAATCTCCTTTTTAAGTCAATCAAGCATTATCTATGAAGTCTATTTATCAGAAGGTAAGCCCATAAAGTTCAAATAATTTAAAAAAGGACTAATTTTAAAGACTAACATTTTAAACTAACAAAGAGAGCAAACAAGCCTAAATAATGCTGTGCAGACTATTGCTTTCAAGCAATCATGGCTATAAGCTCATATCTACCCAATTTAAATTATTTGCCTCTGTAGGAAAAGGAATGAACAATAAAATGACTTTTCCTATAAGTTTAGTTAAAAGCTCCTTTTAATTTATTTTACTCTTCTTCCTTTTTGAAAATCAATGCTATTCTCAGATTATTTGGAAGGAGGTTTGGAATTTAACATCAATAATTTGCAATAGTGGTTTATTTATGTTTGCATGGTTCAACAGATTCACAGTTTATCCTTTAGCATATTTGTGTGTATATATTTAGTATATTTAAAAGCAGAGACATTACTTTGCCAACAAAAGTCCATCTAGTCAAGGCTATGGTTTTTCCAGTGGTCATGTATGGATGTGAGAGTTGGACGGTGAAGAAAGCTGAGCACCACAGAATTGATGCTTTTGAACTGTGGTGTTGGAGAAGACGCTTGAGAGTCCCTTGGACTGCAAGGAGATCCAATCAATCCATCCTAAAGGAGATCAATCCTGGGTGTTCATTGGAAGGACTGATGTTGAAGCTGAAACTCCAATACTTTGGCCACCTCATGGGAAGAGTTGATGCATTGGAAAAGACCCTAATGCTGGATAGGATTGGGGGCAGGAGGAGAAGGGGACGACAGAGGATGAGATGGTTGGATGGCATCACTGACTCGATGGACATGGGTTTGGGTAGACTCTGGGAGTTGGTGATGGACAGAGAGGCCTGGCGTGCTGCAATTCATGGGGTTGCAAAGAGTCGGACACGACTGAGCGACTGAACTGACCTGAACTGAACTGATTTCTATGTGTCTGTGCATATACTTTAGTTTCACTTAAAATGCTTTTTGCATCTTTTAGGTGTAAACTTTATGCCAAAAAACTGCATGTATTTAATATATACAATTTGGTGAGTTTGGATATATGCATACAACAGTGATATCATCACCATATCACCATGTGCTTAGTCGCTCTGTCATGTCCTACTCTTTGCGACCCCATGGGCTACAGCTCACCAGGCTCCTCTCTCTTTGAGGATTCTCCAGGCAAGAATACTGGAGTGGGTTGCCATGCTCTACTCCAGGGATCTTCCCTACCCAGAGACTGAACCCAGGTCTCCTGCACTGTAGGTGAATTCTTTACCCATTGAGTCTCCAGCCCATCATCACCATAGTCAACTTTATAAACATATCCATTGCCTCAAAAAGTTTCCTAGTGTCCCTTTTCTTTATTTATTCTTTGTTGGATAAGAACATTTAACATGAGACCTACCCTCTTAACAATTCTTAAGTGCACAGGACTGAACTGTCAACTCTAGGCACTCTGTTGTGCAGCAGATCTCTAGAACTTATTTATCTTTTATAACTGTAACTTTATACCCATTGAACACCTTATTTCCCTCTCCTCCTGTCTCCTGGAAACCACTATTCTATTATCTGCTTTTGTAGGTTTGAATATTTCTTTTAACTCATATATACAGAATTATGCAGCTATTTGCCCTTCTGTGACTGACCTTTCACACTTATTGGACCATATCTTCCAAGTCCATACATGTTGTCCTTAAGACCAAATAATATTATAGTGTATGTACATATCACATTCTTTGTCTATTCATTTATTAATAGACATTTATGTTGCAAAGTTGCAGAACACAAAATCAACATACCAAAAATCTGTTGTATTTCTATACACTAACAATGATATATCTGAAAAGGAAATTAAGAAAATAATTCCACTTACAATAGTATAAAAAGGAACAAAATACTTAGAAATAAACTTAACCGAAGAGGTGAAAGATCTATATCCTGAAAACTACAATACATTGATGAAATAAATTGAAGAAACACAAATGGGAAGACATCCATGCCCATGGATTGGAAGATAATACTGTTCAGTTTAGTCACTCAGTCATGTTCGACTCTTTGCAACCCCATGGATTGAAGTATGTCAGGCTTCCCTGTCCATCACCAACTCCCAGAGCTTACTCAAACTCATGTCCATTGAGTCGGTGATGCCATCCAACCCTCTCATCCTCTGTCGTCCCCTTCTTCTCCCGCCTTCATTCCTTCCAAGCATCAGGGTCTTTACAAATGAGTCAATTTTTCGCATGAGGTGGCCAAAGTATTGGAGTTTTAGCTTCAGCATCGGTCTTTCCAATGAATATTTAGGACTGATTTCCTTTACAATGGACAGGTTGGATCTCCTTGCTGTCCATTGGACACTCGAGAGTCTTCTCCAACACCACAGTTCAAAAGCATCAATTCTTCGGTGCTCAGCTTTCTTTATAGTCCAACTCTCACTCCATAAGTAACTACTGGAAAAGCCAAAGCTTTGACTAGATGGATCTTTGCTGGCAAAGTAATGTCTCTGCTTTTTTAATATGCTGTCTAGGTTGATCATAGCTTTTCTTCTAAGGAGCAAGAATCTTTTAATTTCATGGCTGGAGTCACCATCTGCAGTCATTTTGGAGCCCCCCAAAATAAAGTCTCTCACTGTTTCCATTGTTTCCCCATCTATTTCCCATGAAGTGATGGGACCAGATGCCATCATCTTAGTTTTCTGAATGTTGAGTTTTAAGCCAACTTTTTCACTCTCCTCTTCCACTTTCATCAAGAAACTCTTTAGTTCTTTGCTTTCTGCCATAAGTGTGGTGTCTGTTAAAATGTTCATATTTAAATAAATGTAAAGATCTCTTTTTGATATATCTCAATGTACATGTACCAGATGTTAATGAAATATAAGAAAAAAAATGGGAAATTTTTCTAAGTTTAATCACGAAAGTGAAATAACATAGACCTCTACTTGTGGGTTTATTCATTTCATGAAATTTCATCCTCCTCATCATTTTATTGACAATATTTTATTGCTTTCCTCATGTTTTAAACATTTCAAAGCACTTGAAATTGATTTTTTGAGTTGATCCTCTTAGAACTTCAGTGAAATTCACAGTACCATTATTCTCATTTTATGGATAAGAAAATTGGGGCACAAGTGGTCAAGTGATTTTCCGAAGTTTCCATAGGGAGTCAGTAGAGAACTAAAGAGCCTCTTGATGAAAGTCAGAGAGGAGAGTGAAAAAGTTGGCTTAAAGCTCAACATTCAGAAAACCAAGATCATGGCATCTGTTCCCATTACTTCATGGCAAATAGATGGGGAAACAGTGGAAACAGTGGCAGACTTTATTTTTTGGGGCTCCAAAATCACTGCAGATGGTGACTGCAGCCATGAAATTAAAAGACGCTTACTCCTTGGAAGGAAAGTTATGACCAACCTAGATAGCATATTAAAAAGCAGAGACATTACTTTGCCAACAAAGGTCCATCTAGTCAAGGCTATGGTTTTTCCAGTAGTTATGTATGGATGTGAGAGGTGGACTACAAAGAAAGCCGAGTGCTGAAGAATTGATGCTTTTGAACTGTGGTGTTGGAGAAGACTCTTGAGAGTCCCTTGAACTGCAAGGAGATCCAACCAGTCCATCCTAAAGGAGATCAGTCCCGGGTGTTCATTGGAAAGACTGATGTTGAAGCTGAAACTCCAATACTTTGGCCACCTGATGCAAAGAGTTGAGTCACTGGAAAAGACCCTGATGCTGGGAAAGATTGGGGGTAGGAGGAGAAGGGGATGACAGAGGATGAGATGGTTGGATGGCATCACCGACTCGATGGACATGAGTTTGAGTAAACTCCAGGAACTGGTGATGGACAGGGAGGCCTGGCGTGCTGCAATTCATGGGGTCACAAAGAGTCGGACACGACTGAGGAACTGAACTGAACTGAACTGAGGGCTTTGTGTAGAACTGAACTTTGTGTCTCTCCGAGTTTGGTTAACTTTATAGCATTCTAATTGATGACATTATAACTGAATAGCAAATATATAAAATATGATAATATGTCTCAAACTATACTGATAATAACTTATGCCAATATTTCCCAGATCTTTTTTAAATGTACATGGGGAGGGAGTATTACTTTTTAAGGTCAAATAAGATCTAGTCTGGGAATTGGTTTTATCTGAAAAGGAGGAAAATCTTCACTCAAATCTCCATCTTACTGACAACAAAACGAGTGTGCTAGAAAGGTAAAACTTCAGAGATTTCCCTTTATACAAGTATTTTTCTTATCTCCCAAATACTGGAAACATTGTAAGGTTTCTTTGAAGAAAGAAAAGGGAACACATATTATCTCACCCTTCCTTTACATTTCAAAAGCTCTTATGGAGTATTTCTTCACAGATAAACTTATAGTGTAGATAGTTTCTCTATGTCTTCTGTAAACCTAAAGAGAGGTAATAATTTATATTAAACTCCACTTATGGCAGTATGAGACGGATTTAGAGCTGTTGTTCAAAGCTTTTTTGATGTGTTTCCTGGGCCACAGTAGAAAACTGGGGAGGGAAGATAAAAGCTCTAAAAGAGTTTATACCCCTTTTATATATTTATGTATTTTTGAGATTATACACTGTGAGGTTGGAGAAAATCTTAAAATTGCTGCAAATACTGAAAGAAATGATGAAGTAGTTTAAAGTATAGTTTAAAACAAGGGAAATCAGAGAAAAATCTGTTAGGTTATCGATAGATAATGATGTTCGAATCTTCCTTTTCTATTTATCTTGCAGGCATATTTAAGTTTGTTATTTTATTTTCTTGAGAGGGATTATGTGGATATAGCTTATATATTCAAGGACTTGATAAAACTATTCTCATCATATAGTATCACTAATACTGCTTATTCAACTGCTATCTACTGTTTCAAAATAATGACTTAAATTAACCCAGTCTTTAGTCTCATAGATAATGAGATTCCTAGGGTAAATATTTCACAGTGGGTAGAATTTTTCCTAGAAGAGCTGAAGGAGAAAACCTTTCCACATTTCATATTTGAATTGACCTTAATAATTGACTGAACATTTTATTGACCAAAATCTCTAAGTAAATGCAAAGGGGTAGTAAAAAAAGAAACACCCAGAATTTCTATCATTCATCTCTCTTAAAGGCAGCTTTATTAACATTCAGGTAATGGCATTCGGTAAGTATAGTATAATGAACATGCTTTTCTTGATGGCTTGGAAAACAAATAAAAATGAAAGCCTTACAATCACTAAGATGTTAGTCTGAAAAGAGCTGAATTTAATTTATAGCTGAAATGTTGACTTTACCTTCATCATGTTTCTAGTAGTTTCTAGTAGTCTTTTTCTCTTTATTATTAATATTAAAGAGTGGTACGTTTATCTGTAAATACATCAGGATACATACACACACGTACAAATTACAGTATGTAATCCTACCATGGAGATAATGTGAACATTTCATTTCCATTATATAAGAAGTTATATAAGAAGAGAGTTGAGCATTGCTAGGTATTTTGGCTTAGTGAAACTATTCAAAGATCTTACCATCTTTGAAAAATGCATTAAAATTTCCTGTAAAAGTGTTCAATCATTAAACATGTCTTCTCCTTGCCAAATTTATAATTTAAACAATGTATTTTTCTATATCAGACTAATTATTCTGACATTTCTATTCTGATACAGAAATGAAACATAAAAGATTCTTGACTTTCAAGGAATTTCTAAGGATAACAGGGAACTCTTTCAAAACACATACCATTTTAGATGACATCCACTGACACAACTTCTGCCTTTAAGTTTCTCAGTCTTTTAGAAAGACAATAAGCATCTTTCATCATGTATAATCTGAACTCAGAGTTAGTTTCTCGTATCTTCCACAAGAATCTACAACAGAATTTTTATGTTGCAGCTTGTAAATTAAAATGTCCCTTTGTAAATGGAATAAATATTAAGAAGAATAGAGTTAAAGGAAACGTGCGCAACTTTTTTTAAAGTATTTGTTCTTAACAATAAATTTTATATTTAATTTATTAAAAGGAAATGCTGCTGTGGTTCTTGATTTAGCAGCAACCATTATTTTGTTTACATAGTTATGGTTTTGTTTGTTGCTTTGCTCCACACTGGAAATATACTGTTTTCTACCTATTTTCAAATATATGTCATAAAATACAAGAAGTAAGATCGAAGCTATCAAGGGATAATAACAGTTCCTATTTGTTGCAAGAGAATGGTCTTTCAGTGCTGTTCTTAGGGTCAAGTAAGACAACGCAGGAAGAATGCTTAATGCAGTGAAGTGAAGTCAGTGTTCATTAAATGATAGAGCTAGAAACTGTTTCATTGATCTCTCTCTTTTTTTAGATTCTCCAGAAGCAGATACTAATGCAAGAATTTGAGTGTGAATAGTTTATCTAGTAAGAGATCCCAGAGTACTTACATTATTAAGCTGGTTACCACTGTAAGTTTAATCTTGCCAGGGAGCTCAGGAAGATGGTCCACATCACAAGATTACATCTCAGGGTTGTGCTACAGCCCCACTCCATGAGCTAAGGAAACTAAGGACAGGTATCCAATTCACAGGCCACCGTTGGTTCAAGATAGGCTCCCAGGACACTCATTCTCTTATAATTCTGTCTCATCCTAAGCTTAGGTTCACTGTATCTGTGTCCTCTCCCCCCAATTCTTCAGGTCGAGAATTATTCACATTTACAGTAAGAAGCCTTTTGATGCTGACATGAAAGCCAAGCACCCACAGTGTCTGCTACTCTTTACGATGTTTGTAATTGTTATTACTGAAATCATTTAGAACAAACAAGAGTGGCCCAGTTTAAAATGTGAGAGTGAAACTTTCCAAAGAAAGGGTAATCAATGTATAATATTTGAAAGAAGAACTTATGAAAGTTAGAAGTTTGCCAGATAAAGAGGGGACATCATGTTGAAAGGTCTACAAGCTCTGCAATGCCTGGTGCACTTAATAACTGAAAATAGTCTGCTTAGCCTGCAGTACAGGTTGAGGATAAAACCTTCAAGGGAAAAGAGAGAGTTTAGCAAAGCCCAGGTCACAAATAATGTCATGTGCAATGTTGCAGTGTTTGGATCTTAAGAACAATGGAGGCCCAAAGAAGCTTTTTAAGCCAAAAAGTCACATGATCCAATCTAAGATTGAGACATTTCTTTTCTGTTATAAAGATTGGCCTCAAATCAAAGACCGCTGATAATCTCTTTGATCATATGAGTCATAGTTGCCTTCCAGGCACAGGATTTGCCAGGGGGACATGGCTTCTAAAATCCTTCCCATAGAGAAACATTTTGGTATTTTTCATAATAACCCTAAATGGTCAGACCAGTATCTGCTTTCCTAGAAGAAAGACTTTGCATAGATGTAACCTTCACTATGCATAAAAGTAACAGTAAATGCTAAAACCAGTACAGCAGTGTAATTTCACTATTGAATTATCCTCTTGGAGGACTGTTAGTGGCATATGAGGCCAAAGAGAGCTAAGGGATTGTAAATATATTGTATCTTCTGTTTTAATCTAATAATCTAAATACATTTTATCTTCTAGCTCTACCTGATTCACAGTTACCTAGAGCACTATGCTAAAAATGGTTCTGAAGCTACCCTTAAATAGTGGTACCTGCCATGGGTACAGAATGTAGAAATTATATTATCTAGTGTTTTCCTTATGTAACCAAAATAAGCTTCTGCATTTCAGAGATGGCAAATTGGAAGTCCTTTGAAAGAAAATAATGTGCTGCCTGAAATCATCCAGACTTCTAATCATACATCAATTATATGTACTTCTAATTCAGTGTAGAAAATATATATATATATATACACATATATATATATATATGTCTTGAAAAAGCCTCATTTATATACTAAACAATTCTTGTGGTGAATTTGCAAATAATATAATAATCCCTTAAAAATGCAAAATTAAAGAATGAATAAAAATAGTTACAAGCTGTCCTAATCACCAAATTCTCTTCCCTATTCAGAATTTCATAGCCTGAGCTAGCTAAGTACATCTGACTCTTGGATGTCACTTTTATTTTTAAATCCACAAACTTGCATGCCCAGACATGAGGTATCATTTTCTCTAAATTAAATAACAATCAAGACTGTGTCATTTTCCTAATGAAGACTCGTGCATAGCACCAATCCTTCTGAGGTATATTCAGGTGAAGATGTGTGATTTTAACATCCAGAGCTGCTAAGGGACTCATTTAAAGAAAAAGTGTTCTAAAAGGAGCTCTTGAGATTCAACACATGATTAAATAGGGAAAAGCTCACAGAACTTGGGCATTTTTCTCAAAGGAGAGAAAAAGTACAAGGATGAGACCTGCTGCTAACTCACTTAACAAGGAACACAGAAATTTCCATGAAGGTGGAAAGTAGTGATGTTTAGGAACAATTCTGAGTGTTTTGGTACTTTGTGGACCACATGTACACATGGAAAAGTGGACCATATCACTTTTTCTCTCAGGATTCAGAGTTGATTTTATACACAAGTCTCTAAATATCCATCTTTGATTGCATCGCTTGACTGAGGAGGTACCTCCTATGTCCTTTAGCTCTCATTTGAGTTGTCATTTTAGTGAGAAAGATTTCTCTCTCCCCCAACCTGGGTCTTTCATCTTTCCTACACATTTACTTCATGTTCTTTATTCATTGGGTGAAAGCACATTTCAGTGTGCTCAGTTCATTCAGTTCAGTCACTTGGTCATGTCCAACTCTTTGCCATGCCATGGTCAGCAGCATGCCAGGCCTCCCTGTCCATCACCAAGTCTCGGAGCTTATTCAAACTTACGTGCATCAAGTCGGAGATGTCATCCACCATCTCATCCTCTGTTGTCCCCTTCTCCTCCTGCCTTCAATCTTTCCCAGCATCGGGGTCTTTTCCAATGAGTCATGTTATTCCCATCAGGTGGCCAAAGTATTGGAGTTTCAGCTTCAGCATCAGTCCTTCCAATGAACATTAAGGACTGACCTCCTTTAGGATGGACTGGTTGGATCTCCTTGCTGTCCAAGGGACTCTCAAGAGTCTTCTCCAACACCACAGTTCAAAAGCATCAATTCTTCAGTGCTCAGCTTTCTTTATAGTCCAACTCTCACATATACATGACTACTGGAAAAACCATAGCTTTGACCAGACGGACCTTTGTCAGCAAAGTAAGGTCTCCGCTTTTTAATATGCTGTTTAAGTTGGTCATAGCTTTTCTTCCAAGGAGAAAGCATCTTTTAATTTCATGGCTGCAGTCACCATCTGCAGTGATTCTGGAGCCCACAAAAATAAAGTCTCCCACTGTTTCCATTGTTTCCCCATCTGTTTGCCATGAAGTGATGGGATCGGATGCCATGATCTTTGTTTTCTGAATGTTGAGTTTTAAGCCAACTTTTTCACTCTCCTCTTTCACTTTCAAGAGGCTCCTTAGTTCTTCTTTGCTTTCTACCATAAGGGTGGTGTCATCTGTTTATATGAGGTTATTGATATTTCTCCCAGCAATCTTAATTCCAGTTTGAGCTTCATCCAGCCTGGGATTTTGCATGATATACTCTGCATATAAGTTAAATAAGCAGGATGACAATATATAGCCTTGACGTACTCCTTTCCCGATTTGGAACCAGTCTGTTGTTCCATGTCCGGTTCTAACTATTGCTTCTTGACCTGCATACAGATTTTTCAGGAGGCAGGTCAGGTGGTTTGGTATTCCCATCTCTTTAAGGATTTTCCACAGTTTGTTGTGATCCCCACAGCAAATTAGTCTGTTACCTTGCCTATTTATTTGCTTTTTCCCCTCCTGACCACATCAAAAGCTCTGTGAGGGCAGAGAGCATCCCTTTAATTTTATTGATAATTCTCCCATGCCTATAATGGAGGAGCCTGGTAGGCTGCCGTCCATGGGGTCACGAAGAGTCGGACCCAACTGAGCGGCTTCACTTTCACTTTTCCCTTTCATGCACTGGAGAAGGAAATGGCAACCCACTCCAGTGTTCTTGCCTGGAGAATCCCAGGGACGGCAGAGCCTGGTGGGCTGCCGTCTATGGGGTCACACAGAGTCGGACACGACTGAAGCGACTTAGCAGCAGTAGCAGTATAATGGTACCTACTGTATAATAAGTGATTATTAAATATATCTGCATAAAAGAACAAATGAGTGAATTAAAGATGTACCCATTATATCTTTAACATGGTATTACAAATATGAATGTCCTAGGCTTGTCTCCCTATTTCTTTCAAGACTGCTGATGGGTAATGGGCATGGGGAGGTCATTATTCCTGAGTAATTACTGAAGATATTCTGAGGAAGGCAAAATCCTGCCTTTCTGATGTGTCCTCAAGATCTAAAGTACCACCTAAGTGAAAAAAAATGAGACAATAAAACCTAACCTGTTCCTTTGGTGGCCATCATGTCAAAGGGACTATATATTGATTTGGGATGTGATCATTTACCACAATCGGAGCAAGTAAAACAATAAAAATTGTCAGTGTATAAATCTCATTAACTTGCACATTTAAAAATTGATAGAAACAAGTAAAACTGGCTTTGCTTCATTTCAAAGTAATTACTGTACTTAAAACTTAGAAAGCCAATAAATGCATTTCAACATATATGATACAATAATCACACATTATGGTCCATTTTCAAACAAATCATAATTACTGTCTGAATATGATTCAAATCACCAAGGAACTTTCACAACTACTAAATTACTTGTAATTTGAACATGCTAAAAATGTCATGCCATTTACCACATAGAACAGATGAGTGATGGGCCAAACTTAGAAAACGTAATTCACTGTAAGTTATATTACTAAATTTTTAACAGATGGTATGGTCACTGAGGTTACACAAGGACTGTTTATTAAAAAAACTGATTTTAGATATTTTCAGGCATTTCTAATTAAGATACTTTTAAATAGTTTAAATCTTCTCTGTTTGGAATATATTAACTCAATCCAACCCAAAATTCTTTTTTTTTTTTTTTTTGACATGATGCAGAAGTCTCTCCTCTGGCCATCAAAATAATCTGAACTCTAAAGTCTCTCCCTGAGGTATAGACAATTTTTTTTCATTTAGTTAACATATTCTAATTGAGAATCCTCGAAGGGTCAGGCTCAGTGTTAAGAACTGGTAATAAAGAGTTCAAAGACACTGTTTCTTTTCTGAAGGTTCATGGTTTAGCACAAGATGACCATTGGTGACTAAAGGTTTGAAAACATCAGTCATTCATCTCAGTAACTATAGGAGAAGCTTCCCAAGTGATGGCTTGAAAAGTGAGTAGTAGGATTCAGTCAGGATAAAGTGGATGAGAGAAAACTCAGAATGGCTAATAAAACTCTAGATGACTGGCAACAGACCACTGAAGAGAAACAGGCAGAGAGACGCCTGATCATAATGGCCTTGAGCGTCATGCTAGAGTGTGAATTTTATCCTAATAGTGAAGAGATTTCATTAAAGGAGTTTAACTAGACCAGTGACTCTTCACATATGTATATTAGAAGAACCCCCTCTGATGGCAGTGTGGAGCACTAAAGAGAGGCAAGACCAGGCAGACTCCGGGGCAGAGGCTGATCCAGTAATTCAAGTGAGAGATTAAAGCAATTAAATGAAGATCTTTAAGAATATGGGAAAGAGGTCATTCCTCACAAGGCCCATTTTATTTTATACTTCACTGGATTTGATTTTTATTTATTATTTTATTGGCCTGTAGTAGCTCACTTGCTTGCCCCCTCTCACATCTTTTAAAAATGTGTTTATCTGGTTTTTGTATCTATGTAATGCTGGCTTTGCACAATAAGGTACAGAGTCTTCTCCCCTGTTCCACTTTCTGAGAGAAATTGTATGAGAAATGGTTAATTCTTCTTTTCATGTTTGGAAAAATTCTTCAGAGAAGCCATCTGGGCATGGATATTTCTTTTTCAGGAGTTTTTTAAAGTACAAATTTACTTTTCTAATTTATCTTGATTGTGTCTTAATAGTTTGTGGTTTTCAAAGAATTGGCACATTTCTTTCAAACTGTTGAAATTTTGAGCATTCCAGACACATTTATCCCAGAGAAATGAAAATGTTTTTCACACAAAAACCTGCACATAAATGTTTATAGCAGACTTATTTGTGGAAGTCACAAGACTGAAGCAACCCAGATGTCCTTCAACTAGTAAACTGTTAAACAACCTGTGATACATATATATCCTGGATGACCACGTGGCAATAAAATGAAAAGAACTAATAATAAACTCAGCAAACTGGATAATATCCAGAGAATTATGTTGAATAGGAAAAAAAAAAAAGAAAATTTTCCAAAATGCTACATATTCTATGGTTCATTAATATGATTTTCAATAAAAACAAAATTAGAGAAATGGAGAGCAGGAGACTGGTTGCCAGGTATCGGGGAGAGAAGGAGAAGGGACGTGGGTGTGGCCATAAAAAGGTGACATGATGGAAATGGTCTGTATCTTGTTTACATCAATTTCAATATTCTGGTTGTGGTCTTCTACTACAGAGCTACAAAATGTCGTCCTTTGAAGAAAACTTGGTAAAGAACACTGAGAGTAAAGATCACCCACAATCTCTCTGCATTATGAATGTGAACGCAAATCTACAATTATCTCAAAACAATAAATTTAATTAAAAAATACACTTAAGAGATACAACAGTCAAATGCAACATAGGAATTGTTTGGATCTTGATTCATGGGAAATAGATGGGGAAACAGTGGAAACAGAGGCAGACTTTATTTTTTGGGGCTCCAAAATCACTGCTGATGGTGACTGCAGCCATGAAATTAAAATACGCTTACTCCTTGGAAGGAAGGTTATGACCAACCTAGACAGCATATTTAAAAGCAGAGACATTACTTTGCCAACAAAGGTCCATCTAGTCAAGGCTATGGTTTTTCCAGTGGTCATGTATGGATGTGAGAGTTGGACGGTGAAGAAAGCTGAGCGCCGAAGAATTGATGCTTTTGAACTGTGGTGTTGGAGAAGACTCTTGAGAGTCCCTTGGACTGCAAGGAGATCCAACCAGTCCATCCTAAAGGAGATCAGTCCTGGGTGTTCATTTGAAGGACTGATGTTGAAGCTGAAACTCCAATACTTTGGCTACCTCATGCGAAGAGTTGACTCATTGGAAAAGACCCTAATGCTGAGAAGGATTGGGGGCAGGAGGAGAAGGGGATGACAGAGGATGAGATGGCTGGATGGCATCACCGACACGATGGACATGGGTTTGGGTAGGCTCCGGGAATTGGTGATGGACAGGGAGGCCTGGGGTGCTGCAATTCATGGGGTCTCAAAGAGTTGGACACGACTGAGCGACTGAACTGAACTGAACTGAAAAGCGGAAATAGGGATCTCCTCCACTGAGCTCATGGTGGGGGGTAATGAAATGCTTACTAAATGCTGCAGATCAATTCATTCATAAGGGTCAACACACAGCAGCAGCAGCAGGGGGATAGAACTCAGAGGTCATAGTGAATGACCTACTCCTGAAGAGAAGTGAGCACCAACCAAAGACCTCTCTAAAACAGTTAATAGTCACTTAGAGGAAGACTAATTTTAGCCTAAGCCATAGGGAGCTCATAGTATAAGAATGTTTGTTTCATGAGATTTTCCCCAATATTGACTTATTTTTGTTTAGAGGGAGCCAGATCTGGGCTACAGTTTATCAAACTCATTATTTCTGAGTTTCCTGTAAGCAACAACTTTTCTATAGAATCTTCACACTGCGCTCTCCCGTTCTACACCTATTTCTTTCCTCTCTGCAGCTCCTAACAGCTCTTCAAATGTGAGAGGCATCTTAACACACTGGTAAGTGATAGAGAGTAATTCCAAGGTTGGTACTGAGGATGAGAGAGGGTGGAAGGGAGAAGGGGAGGAAGGAGATAATCACACAGATTAGCCTCTCTTACTAAAAATAAGACGTGTGATACTCTGAAAAGCAGAGATTTTAACTTTGCTGAATCTAAATTTCTAAATGGAGTGTGTCTCTTCAGAACAACAGATTTTGCAAGAGAAATCACTAATAAATACCAAGGACCCCAGAGTCCTTGAGTCCATTTTATGTTAAGTACACACTATGTAGGAAAATTAATCATTTATTCTAACATGAATAGACAGCACAATTTTTACCCATTTTCATTTGAAAATCCAGCACTTAGGCTTTTAGTAAGAAAGGGTCATGGTTTTGTCCTTTGTTCCCCACAGGACACTTTTTGAAGAAATTCTACTCTAGCGTTGTATGTTATGCTAAGTGTTACATGCTAAAATGTGATGATATGAGAACCATATAGGCACATAAAGTAGGAAAAGAGCTACTCTGTCAGGTCACCTGATATGGGGGGATGTCACTTTCTCATCAAGTCATTACATTACAAAGCACTTTGTGATACATTTACACACAGATTCTGTGTAAAGGTAAATACAAGAGAAGGGTGAATTCGAAGTGCAGAAGAGCAGCCTCTGACCATAATTAGGTGGTTTTGTTTCCCAGTGAACTCAATATTCCCACTCTTAAGCGAAACCACGTGTTCATAGACTCCTCCTTCTTAGAGGAGTGGTCTCCAGAAGAAGCCAGGGAGCCTGAAGAAATGACAGCAAGCCTTTCACTGGAAACTTGGATGCACGTATTATTCTTATGAAGCCAATTCTGTGCCAAAGTGAGCAACGTATTGTCTTCTACTTATCTCAGAGGAGTACATTTTGAAACAAGTTTATAAGAATCTCCAGAAACTGCTTCACCTCAGAAAAGAGCAGGAAAGGAGGAATGTGGAATTTAGAATTTCTGGAATCACATACACTTTAGAATACTCAACAGAAGGTATCTCAGCATCTTGCTCTTTTATTTCCCAAGTTGTCTAACTTTGAAACACAGAGGATAATCAAGGTCCTTATAAGAACTATAAACCTTAAAAGCAAGAGAGATGCACAATTAATAGGGGTGTCCCAAAGAAATCAGCTAAATCTATGGCTTTGAAACATTTTTCCTGTGATAACTATAAAAAGTCCATTTGATATCACAATCCAGTGTACACTTACATATACACACACATTTACCTTTACTATGTGTGCTGCATTCACACATTTTCTTTTTTTTCTACTCTATTTTATTTAAAAAGTTGTTTATAATCCATTAACTTACTATAATGACCAGTTATAGGGCTCAATCTGCTGTTTGAAAAACATTGAGTTCTACTAATGAAAAAAAAATTCATGATAGACACAAAAAGCCAGTAGCTCATTTTATATATCTGGGTAACTATGACATATGAAGGGAGCATGTAGAAAGGGTATGCTTTCCAAAGTGTTCCACCTGTACTGAACAATGCAAACTGTTTTAATATTGAGCCTTTCTAGACACCTTAGAATAATACAGGATGCTTTGCCTGGTTTTCTCTGATAACAAAACATGGGTTGATCACAAAGAAATGCAAAAGAGAGAGCTTATTTTTCAAGAAAATGGAAGAATGATTGGGAACGATAGGAAAAACCTGAACTTGGGGAAATAACAGAGAGTTTCCCAGGGACACAGAGAAAGAATTTACCTGGCAGGTGATGACCTGGCTCAGGATGGTCAGGGAATCCTGAATAGCCAAGAACCATATGCATTTTAAAGAGCCACTGAAGCAGTATACCACTTCCAAGGATAGAAAAAATCAGAAAAGAGAAGCTCTTTCAGGGTTGGCTTGTTTTTCTTTTTACTGGAGAAGATGAAAACTAAAATGTTATAATCAAGAAAGAGATGAGTTCAGAGGAGATGACAGGATGCATATTTAGATAGAGCTTTGCAGAAAATAATTAAAAATAGGGATTTTACTCTTAAAGTGAAGAAGTAAGTGACTGGAAAGGCAGTTTAACTAGTTTGAGACAAGAATTCCCTGAGTGAAATAAATTTTTAAGTAATGGTTTCACTTTTTTTCTGATCTCAGTCTACCAAATAGTTTCAGAGAAAGTGAGATACAGAATATTTGGGGCTCCCTGATTAAAAGGATAGCAATAAATTCAAATATGTACATATGAGAGCATCTGAGATGGTGAAAACTCTAGAATAAATGTGCCATTAAGAACCCCAAAGGACCTGGATGCACTCATCTTAGTGAGGCAAATGCTAAAAAGAGACAAAGTTTGTATCTACAAATATAAGTTCTTTTGTATAGAAAAGAATAGTATGATTTTATGATTTGAATGAGTCACACACAAATCAAAAGACATGATCCTTCATGAAGAGGAAGACTGAAGACGTATAGTACCATCTCCAAATTTAGGACTCTGTAATCCTAGATATCTACCTTATAGTATCATTGAGAAGATAAAATGAAATGAAATATATATTAAAAATATAGAACATCTATACATACAGTAATTAGAATATGATAAATGATAATTATGATTAAACTAATACATTCAATTTACTAGTAGGTTTTGGAAACTTCCTTAAAACTTTAAAAATTAAAGTTGTTTTTTTGGTCTAGTAAAAAAAATTAAATCCTCAGTTAAAATTTTAAAAAGTAAAAAAAAAAAAAAATTTAAAAAGTGAATTTTATAGTGAATTGAATTATCTGGGTTACTTTAACAAAAATTTTCCTAATTCAGCCACAAAATCACTGATTAATTTTTGTAAAGGGACCAGTATAGAAAGGAATTCAAATTTGAAGTTTTAGATGCTATAAGAAGTGGAAAATTATTTAGAAACAAAGATTTATAATATCTAATATCACGATGTCAATGGGAAAATAGAAATTCACTTGCAAACAAAAATATACACATTTGTCTGAAAGTGAATAACTATTTCAGTGTAAAAGATTTTAAGGTTTTTGAGTGGGGGAGCCTAGTTTTCATACTTCTAAATGAGGTTAACAGTATCCTCTTCTCTGTCTCTCTCGCTCTATCTTTCTCTGTCTCTGTGAGTAGATGTATTTGTTTGGTCTCTAAGTTGTGTCTGACTCTTTTATGACCCATGGACGGTAGTCCACCAGGCTCCTCTGTTCATGGGATTCTCCAGGCAAGAATACTGGAGTGGGTTGCCATTTCCTTCTCCAGGGGATCTTCCTTCTCCAGGGATCGAACCTGCGTCTCCTGCACAGGCAGGCAGATTGTTTACTGCTGAGCCACCAAGGAAGCCCATACATCTGTTGAACATACACATATACATACAGACAGTTAGAGAGAGAGAGAGCGAGAGGCGAGAGAGAGAGAGATTGACAAAGCAATTAGTACAATGCTTGGCACACCACTGACAACAATAATAACTAGTCTGATAATAAGACATTTCACAAATATGTTTACTTAGCCAATTAAGGCTAAATATGTCAGCAGAATGTCCAGAGGAGACAGTTTCAAATACCACAGGGAAACAACTACATTTGGAAAATACCATTGATTATATTAAATTATCTTTAGGGACTTATTTTAATTTCAAGCTGATGATATCTGTTTCTCTGAAAGAATGGGACCTAGATACCAAATATATCTGCAACTGTGTCAACATAAATGGATTTTAGGGTGTAATGAGGTAGCGGTGATTTTCGCCTGCTTTCTTTTCCTTTCTGTCAGAGAATTTTCTTTGTGAGCAACTAATAATTATGTAAACTTATGTCATTATGATTTCCTTTCTTGCCAGATATGTGCAGAGCAACTGACATAATGTACAATAGTCATTACTTACATGGTATGAACACCCACACCATTACAATTGCATAGAAATCTAAAAAGGACACTTTACCATTATGGTTATGATTTTTTTTTTTTTGAGTCTTGTTTAAGGTAGATACTGACAGAAAACCAAGTATGGACAAATTGCATATACTTTGTTTTAAATTTGCCTGCTGAATTTAAAGGCACACTGTGATAGTTTTATATATGAACTCGATTGGATCACAGGATGTCCAGCTATGTAGTTAAACATTATTTTCAGGTTTGGCTTTGACAGCGTTTCCAAAAGAGACTCGTGTTTGAATTGGCAGACAGAGTAAAGCAGATTGCTTGCCCCAGTGTGTTCGGGCATCATATAAGCTTCTCAAGGCCTGAAGAGAACAAGAAGGAAGGAAGGTTGAAATCACTTTCTGCCTGATCACATGAGCCTAGACATCGACCTTCTTCTTCCCTTGCACTCCTGCTTCTCAGGCCTTCACACCCAGACAGGAATCTATACCACTGGCTGTCAAGTTTTCAGATCTGCCAACTCTGACTTTCCTGAATATCCAGCTTTGAAACTGCAGATAAGATTTCTCAGCCTTCATAGTCACATGAGCCACCTCATTATAATAAATCCCTTTATGTAAGCATACACAAGTATAAATATAAGGTATTATATACTATCATGTGTAATATATATAATAATATGTTAGGGTCTGTTCCTTTAGAGAAACTTCACTAATAAAAACACATACGATATGAAAGATATATACATAAGATACCCACATAAGATATGGAAGATGTAGCAAGTCTGCAGACAATAGGAACCTGCAATAATAAAAGTTGAAGGAGCATTTGACATTTTCCCATGCTTAAATTATTCCTGAAGAGACAGAGAGTCTGGAATTTCTGGAAATTAACTAAAATCTGGGTTTGCCCCAGCTGAAAAGCTTTGACCTTAATTATGCTGCACTGCTTACTGTTTTGTCAAAGTAGGAGTTCTGACAGGTGGAACTTCAGTAGACTAAGGTGTATGCATTCATTTAGTTTATGGCTGTTGGGCTGCACCCCATAGGCCTACAAGGCCTGTACTTTCCCAGCTTCAAGACTGAAGAAAGAGCTCAGAGTCAGCAACAGACATCAGTGGTTTAATGGATGGAGGATCTTACATGTCTGAAGCAAAGTCCTGGGGCAACCACCCACCATATGCAGCAGAAGTGAGCAGGACATGACTGGCTACAGTCCTTACTCCAGGAGGGAGAGGAAGGTTACCAGTTAGTTACAGGAGGAATTGACTTCACTTTGGTTCATGGGTTACCAGGGAAAAGAGCAGAAGAGCATAACCCTTACTCCCTCTTTGTTAAGCTATCATCAGGTGGAGATTTTCTAATTTAAAGGTTAGGAAAAACAATGGGTGGGGCAGGGGGCAATAAGCAGGAAGGTCAGTTATGTGAGTAGGTGTAGGTGAAGCAGGGACTGGTCAAGCAGGAGATGTACAGAGAGCAAGAGAACAGCCATCTTGGGAGGCCTGATCACACACTCCACCCCTATGTGTCTTGCATGACCCTTACAATCTTGGTCTGGCCCTCTTCTGAGACATCCCTGGGATCAGGTACATAGAAAGGCACTGCAATCAGATACACCAAATACAACACAGACACCAGAAGCTAAATAATATCAAAAGTAAGATACTTAGTAGGACCAGAACAGTGAGTCACCAGGATGTGGGCAAATCTGGGAGCCAAGCACTCAGCCAGTCAATGGAGAAGGAGTCAGTGGCAGCAGCGTCTTGACAAACTGTGGTTTTCACAAACCCAGAGCCACCCATGGGGAGGGGAAGGCCCTAGTTCTAAAAGAAACATTCTGGTAGTCTAGGAAGGAGTCAGCTGTCACCGTAGGTCAGCCACCCAGGTTATGTTGGGTGCTATTAAGAGTGAATCCCTTAGGTCTTTCCAAATAAAACACAGTTAAGCCCACTTGTTGGACTAGTGTGTCCAGAAGTCAGCCTATTCCATTCCACACAGCATAGCTCAGGGGTACTCATGGGCAGTCAGTTGTACAGTAGCATTTATCGAAGGGGGTCCTTCTAATATACTGGCATGAGGGACAGGAAGACGGTGAGAGTCTTTTTCCTCTATTGTTCATCATCCCCACATAGTCACATTAGTTGGATCAATTTCAATGGAAGTACAGAGGATGACAATGGCATCTCACTGTGGACCCCACAATTAGACTCATTTTGCAATGAGGCCATGGTTGCTTCCCAGTCCTTGAACAGATTTTCTTCCCTCAGGCTAGGGGTGAAATGTAAGGCATCTAACAGGTTCAACACAGGGAGATCATGACCATTAAGCTAAATAAAAGCAGTACTTGCATTTTGAGCTATCACACTGCCTGAAGTTTTTGTCCTGGTATGCCATACAGTCCAGAAACTCAAGTTTTCAGTAATAACAGGAACATATTCAAAATCATATCTCCAAGGGCCATCTAGTTTTACCTCAGATGTCTGAACCACAGGCTAGTCCAGTTTGACTTTGAGATGCATTCCCCTCCACAATGGTTTCTCAGGTGGTTCAGTGGTAAAGAACCTACCTGCCAATGCTGGAGACACAGGAGATGCTAGTTTGATCCCTGGGTCAGGAAGATCCCCTGGAGGAGGAAATGGTACCCCACTCCAGTATTCTTACCCAGAAAATTCCACGGACAGAGGAGCCTGGCAGGCTACAGTCCATAAAACTGAAGAGTTGGACATGACTTAGCAATAGAAAAGGCACCCCCCTCCACAATGGCCAGAGCAGATGTACAATGCATGCTCGATAGGCACAAACTAGACCACTCTGGTCAATAAAGTTTAAATTATATCATGTGTAAGCTGGAATGACTTCCTCATACCTCCATGTGTGAAGATTTTTCCTTCATTTCTTATTTCCATAGGCTAAAGTATATAAACCTTGAAGTCACAGTGAAGGTTGCCTGTCTGCCCTGGGTCTGGATTGTGTCCTTCTTGCTGTGCTAGGCCTCCTTCATATTTGCCTAGTTATTTTCATTGGGGAAAGCTGATCAGATATTGTGAATAAGCTTCGATGTTGATGGGGAAACATTTTAGAGGTTATTCATTTTATCCCTTATACTGAATTGTTACATAACCACTGTACATGTGCTTTTAGCAGCATACTTAAAGCAAGCAGTTATACATCATGAGTAGTTCTACTCCGTGACAACTTCACTAGATAATTTTCTTTTCCTCCAGAACATCAGGGCAAAAGAGAGACTAACACAATAGCTTTCATAAATATAGACCCCAATTAGCAAGAATAGAATTTAATATCTGCTGAAATATACTTTTCTGACTAAAATTACCCTCATCTCCACCAAACATAGTAAATTCAAGACAAATTTGTTTGCAACATAAGTCTGGTCATTTGACTATATAGGTTCCTCCAAACTGGCTGTGGTAGAATTCCTCAGAGGAAATCTGAGACTGAATTCCTCAAAGGCCACTTAAAGACAGGAGAGCCATGCCAAAGATCTGCCATCAGACTCTGCCTTGGAGGATTTCTCTCTTCTTAAGGTCCCCAAAATATTGAGATTCCCACACATGCCAGGAAATGGTCTTTCCTGTCCCCACGATAAGGCTGCTCAGAACCCAAGAGTCCTCAATTTCTGAGAGACCAGGAAGAAATAAAAGAAAGTTTTCAATTCTACTCATAGGTGTAGTTTACCAAATTGCTGTAAGTCATAAGTAGCTTGAGGGAAGGGCTTCCCTGTATCTAGAAAACACAGAACAAAACTAGAAATGTTCTAGACAAAAGCCATAAAAATCATAACCAGCCATTAACATTCCAATATTTTATCCTCTTTGAAATGACCCAGACAGTCAATGAATCTTCTTCACTTAACTTAGTTTAGTTGCAAGTTACCAAAATCTGGACAGACTATTATAGATAGACATCCCCAAAACATATATAGTATTTTAAAGCATTTTAAAAGGCCTTGTTTTTTATTCTCTTCTTCACTCTCAGGGATCATATGATAAAAGTTCCCGAGATCCCAGGTAGATCATTTACATCTCAACAGCACAGAAGAGAGATACTAATTTCTTCTAGAAAGCTAACTTCTTCTAACTGAAAGTGCAAAAACTAGTTTCAGAATGTCAAAAGATTCCCATCATGGCCATTTAAAGGGATTTTTTTTTTTTTGTAGTTTCAACAAATAACAGTAATAGATGATACATACCATTCATGTATATTCACATGTCTCACTTCCACAGGAACCAGAATCAGCATTCAAGCTAACCTTCACCTAGGCTGTTAAATCAGCCTCTGTGGCCTTTCTTAATACAAAAAGCAAAGGCCAGCCCACAACTGCGGCCACTTCTTTCGTCCTCACTCGACAAGTGGCCAATATCTCCCCAGCAGCCTTAGGGGTGTCTATAAGTTCTGTATGCTTGCCAGCTCCCATTCATCACAGGGCCCCACAGACTATTGGAGAGCCACCCCAGGACCACCCTTGCAACTTCCGGGCCCTACGTGGAATGCAGAAAAACAGCCCCTGCAACTTTTCATTTCCTGTCCTTACTTCTCAACATCTCAGCACTCACAGGAGTCTCCTCAGTCTCCAGGCTGCTCTGCCAGTTGCTAGACTGCATTCTGCAGGCTTGCAAGCCCTGCACTTGCACAGCTTCTAGACCAAAGAAAAAGCCTGGAGTCAGGGACAGAGACATCAGTGGTTTAGTGGATGGAGGAACTTACATGTCTGAAGCAAGGTCCTTGAGTGACACTCCACGGTGTGTGGCAGAAGGCAGGCAGGACGTGGAGGCAGGCTTTGCTCCTAGGGGAAGAGGTAGGTTACCAGTCATAGAGGGAATTGAAGTCTGTAGGGAAATTGGCAAACAAGCACAAACCTCACTTTCCCTTCAGTAAGCTATCTCAGTGGAGATAACCTAAAGGTCAGAACAATCTCTAACTGGGGTGGGGACAAGAATGTCAGATACGCGAGTGGGTTGTAGATGAAGCTAGGTCTGGTGGAGCAGGGGATGTACAGAGGGCAAGAGAACAGCCATCATGGGTGCCTGAACATACAGTGGCTTAGAGCAGAGAAAGAATATTGAAACAAACCTCTAGTGGTTACATCCATTGTGTCTAAGACTTGGACACAAGATATAGTGGAATTGCAATGCCACCATTTTCTTTCATCATTCAACAAAGAAACTGCTACTGTCAGTGCAACCAACTTTTGGGTTATTGTATCTATAGGGCTTCCCTGGTGGTTCAGCTGGTGAAGAATCTGTCTGCAATGTAGAAGACCCTGATTCGATTCCTGGATTGGGAAGTTCCCCTGGAGAAGGGGTAGGCTACCCTCTCCAGTATTCTTGGACTTCTCTGGTGGCACAGATGGTAATGAATCTACCTGCAATGTGAGAGACCTGGGTTTGATCCCTGGGCCGGGAAGATCCCTTGGAGGGAAGCATGGCAACCCATTCTAATACTCTTGCTGGGAGAATCGCATGGACAGAAGAGACAGGCGAGCAACAATTTATGGGGTCACAAAGAGTTGGACATGACTGAGCGATTGAGCACAGCACAGCATTGTATCCATATTAATAACATCAAAAATTCCCCAGTTTTGTAAACTCCTTTTGGAAACTGCAAAGGCAATTGAGATCTTTGATATGCTATTTCTTGACCAAGCAAAGTTGTGACTGTAAGAAAATATAGGCCATCTGGGATCTTGGCACCAAATCTGGTTTGCTACTCTTGGAACAAGTTCTTCTGCCACTGTAACCCATGGGCATCAGAGGAAATAAAGGATACTGCCAGCAATCTTCAAATAATTCTTGTCCACTGGCTCAAAAGTCACCAACTAAAGTTTTGTCAAAAGAATGTTCTAATATACAGATAATGTATGGCTTAATATTAAAAAAAATCTTAGAGATATTTGAATAAAATCCAGGTCTAAGTTTCACCTTAAGAAGAAAAATGTTCAACTTGAAGAATAGTTTGACAACAAAGAGTTTATTAATTACTTGTATTAATTAGTAAAATGCTTAAGCCATATGAATAAAATTCATTTTATTATTCACTTTTATCCATTCAGCCTCCTCAAAGTGTTACCCTAAGGTTACTACTAAATGAATTTGCCATTGTATAACGAAGTATTGATGGCAACAGATAACTGGGCTTTCTCCTGCTGGAGGAAATGCTTCTTAGTGGCAAGTTCTGTTGACTTCCCCATAGGTAAAATCTGGCTCACCGGAGCAGGGTTAAATTTTCCTGAAGGTTAGTTATTGATAAATGACTTTAAAGCTGATTTATGGATTTCTCTTCCTTTACTATGTTTCAGATCATAGATGATCTGAAATTTGCTAAAGACAATATTGTGAACAAATGAAATGCTTCAAATCTAATCCCCTCATGAAGTCCTGTAGAATCCTGTTAATCATTAATGCGTGAGTATCAATGTCCAACAGCTTTTACGTAATTTGCCACTTGTCTGAACCAGTGTTTTCAACATTATCATAAAAAAGCAATTGAAATCAATAGATATAAAAATGAAATTCAAGTCACCGGAAGAAACATCATTCTCAAAATTTAACTTCATCTTTAAAACAAACAACATTGGCTCTTTTGAAAAAATGCATGTTTGAACTAAATTGAGGTTTAGTTTTATTTTGTGTTGCTATTTAGAGTTATTTAAGCTGTATTAAAATGAAATCAACAGAGATGTTGCCTTTGTAAAGATAAGTTTTCAATCCAGGTGAAGGACATTAATTTTAGACTCGGTAAAATAAACTGCAGATGTATGTTCCTGGTCCTTGGAAACGTTTTTGTCTACTCTTTGTCTAATTCATTATTTTATGTATGTTTCAAATCAATCTAATTTTTGAGAAAAGTGTTTTCTGACTGCCTTTATCCAGGAAAATTTGCCTATTTTATATTATCACATGACCAAATATCAGCCCTTCAGAGTACTTATCACAGTGAAGTGAAGGTCGCTTAGTCATGTCCGACTCTGCAACCGCATGGACTATACAGTCCATGGAATTCTCTAGGCCAGAAAACTGGAGCGGGTAGCCTTTCTCTTCTCCAGGGAATCTTTCCAACCCAGGGATTGAACCCAGATCTCCCACATTTCGGGTGGATTCTTTACCAGCTGAGCCAGATTTTTTGACTAATATGTTCTTTTACTGCCTACAACTTCCATGAGAGCAGGGACTCTGCCTGCTTTTTTTTTTTTTTTATCACCTTCTTCTTAGCACCTAGAAAAATGACTGCACGTGGTAGAAAGATGTAAAATTTTTATTTAAGAATGATGAAATCTTATCAAATAGAAAGCTTATTGAAGCTGAGAAAAAAGATGTGTAGTTCTGTGGTGGAGAAGACTAACACATTCTGGGAGACATGACTATATCCTTCAAGTTTCTAGGCCATTGATTTGCTCATCAGGTACTAGAGAGAGACAGACAGTCAGGTAGACAGACATACTCAGGAAAATTGTAGAACCTGTTAGATTAGATAATTATGTTGAGCCATTAAAATGAGATCCATTGTGGTAGTCTTGTATATTTTACTATTACCTATGCATACAAATACACGTTATATTATATATATATATACAAAAATACATATATTACATAAATATGTTTAAATGTTTTATGTAACTGTAAAAGCACATTATCTTCAGTGCATTATTATTCTTATGTGTACATTCTAAGCTATATGTGTACATTCTAAGCATCATTATTCTTTTGTGTACATTCTAAGCTATATGTGTAAATTTTAAGCACTCTATAAAATAAAGTGTATACAATTATCCCAAAGTAATTATGTTTGTGAACTGCTTTTCCCATGTTTCCATCTGTGACTACTAAGGGACATGACAGTTTTCCAACTCTTTACAAGGGAGCTCCAAAGTTGGAAAACTATCTTTTCAGTTCAATAGAAAAATGTTTATTTTTTCCCCTAATGTATGAAGAATAAAATCTTATTATCCAAGCTTTTTAACATGAACAGATTTTTCCAAGATATAAACAAATACTTTTCTGACAATTTTTTATTTTTGCTTTTAACTAACTATATAACACCACTAATAAATAAAGTGCCAAGATTAAAAACATCACTAGTAACCAGTTATTTTGATAATCTGGCTAGTAAATGCATGATTTTTACCATATTATGAACAGTAGGTGATTTTGTCATATGGACTTTTTACAGTGTGTTCAAGATGTTCACTTGTTGGGGGAACTGTAATGAGTCAGATGGGATTTGGAAACACACCATGACGTGCAATAGCACTTTGCACCTTGCACAGGAGACCATGTTTTGCAACCTGTTAATCTGCAGTGTCAGGTAACTGCCACCTTCTTTAATACCCACTTCACCCTGATGTGACTTAAACACAGCTGCTATTAAAAGCAAATTCAGATCATTACTAACTCTTGTGGCTGCTTAATCATCCAAGTGCTGAGATGGAGAATTCAAGTGACATTCTCAAGTCTCCTTAATTGCTAATAATAGAAAATACACCTCAAGGAGAAAGCTTGGAGTTATAAGAAGAAATAATTACTCCTCTCTGCTCACAGACCTTCAGAATTGATTCATAGTTACTTTCAATAGTTTCTTTGTCAGAATAGAATCCTTACCCTTGGTTCTAGATGTCTGTTCTGGCCATATGGAGTATATAAAATTAAATCTGAGAGGACATTCACACCCCAGCGTCCCATGGCAAACTAGATCTTTGACTAGCCACAGCAAAGGGCTGGATGGTTTTGGTGAACTTATCAGTGCTAATGTTTAAAACTCCCATTTTTTATTAAATTTTCCATTCAAAATCAACCTGAAATGTTATATCTCAAGATCCTAAAACTTATATATATATTTGCACATATAGTGATATATAATTAAATGTATTTTTGTGCATACACTGTACAAATTATTATCTCACACATTAATGTTCATTTAGTTCAGTTCAGTACTCAGTCATGTCCGACTCTTTGTGACCCCATGAATTGCAGCACGCCAGGCCTCCCTGTCCATCACCAGTTCCTGGAGTTTACTCAAACTCATGTCCATTGAGTTGATGATGCCATCCAACGATCTCATCCTTTGTCATCCCCTTCTCCTCCCGCCTTTAATCTTTCCCAGTATCATGGTCTTTTCAAATGACTCGGCACTTTGCATATGGTGGCCAAAGTATTGGGGTTTCAGCTTCAGCATCAGTCCTTCCAATGAACACTCAGGACTGATCTCCTTTAGGATGGACTGGTGGGATCTCCTTGAAGTCCAAGGGACTCTCAAGAGTCTCCTCCAACACCACAGTTCAAAAGCATCAATTCTTTGGCATTCAGCTTTCTTTATAGTCCAACTCTCACTTCCATACATGACTACTGGAAAAACCATAGCCTTGAGTAGATGGACCTTTATTGGCAAAGCAATGTCTCTGCTTTTTAGTATGTTATCTAGGTAGGTCATAACTTTCCTTCCAAGGAGTAAGCGTTTTTAATTTCATGGCTGCAATCACCATCTGCAGTGATTTCGGAGCCCCAAAAAATAAAGTTTGTCAATGTTTTCACTGTTTTCTGATCTATTTGCCACGAAGAGATGGGGCTGGATGCCATGATCTTAGTTTTCTGAATGTTGAGCTTTAAGCCAACATTTTCACTCTCCTCTTTCACTTTCATCAAGAGGCTCTTTAGTTCTTCTTCACTTTCTGCCATAAGGGTGGTGTCATCTGCATATCTGAGGTTAGTGATATTTCTCCTAGCAATCTTGATTCCAGCTTGTGCTTCCTCCAGCCCAGCGTTTCTCATGATGTACTTTGCATATAAGTAAAATAAGCAGGGTGACAATATACAGCCTTGACGTACTCCTTTTCCTATTTGGAACCAGTCTGTTGTTCCATGTCCAGTTCTAACTGCTGCTTTCTGACCTGCATACAGATTTCTCAAGAGGCAGGTCACGTGGTCAAGTATTTCTATCTCTTTCAGAATTTTCCATGGTTTATTGTGATCCACACAGTCAAAGGCTTTGGCATAGTCAATAAAGCAGAAATAGATGTTTTAATGGAATTCTCTTGCTTTTTTGATGATCCAACAGATGTTGGCAATTTAATCTCTGGTTCCCCTGCCTATTCTAAAACCAGCTTGAACATCTGGAAGTTCACAGTTCATGTTATTGTTGAAACCTGGCTTGGAGAATTTTTAGCATAACTTTACTAGTGTGTGAGATGAGTGCAATTGTGCAAAGGTTTGAGCTTTCTTTGGCATTGCCTTTCTTTGGGATTGGAATGAAAACTGACCTTTTCCAATCCTGTGGCCACTGCTGAGTTTTCCATATTTGCTGGCATATTGAGTGCAGCACTTTCACAGCATCATCTTTTAGGATTTGAAATAGCTCAACTGTAATTCCATCACCTCCACTAGCTTTGTTCGTAATGATACTTCCTAAGGCCCACTTGACTTCATATTCCAGGATGTCTGGCTCTAGGCGAGTGATCACACCATCGTGATTATCTGGGTCGTGAAGATCTTTTTTGGACAGTTCTTCTGGGTATTCTTGCCACCTCTTCTTAATATCTTCTGCTTCTGTTAGGTCCATACCATTTCTGTCCTTTATTGAGTCCCTCTTTGTATGAAATGTTTCCTTTGTATCTCTAATTTTCTTGAAGAGATCTCTAGTCTTTTGTATTCTATTGTTTTCCTCTATTTCTTTGCACTCATCACTGAGGAAGGCTTTCTTTTTTCTCCTTGCTATTCTCTGGACCTCTGCATTCAAATGGGTATATCGTTCCTTTTCTCTTTTGCCTTTAGATTCTCTTCTTTTCACAGCTACTTGTAAGGCTTCCTCAGACAGTCATTTTGTGTTTTTGCATTCCTTTTTCTTGAGGATGGTCTTAATCCCTGTCTGCTGTATAACGTCACGAACTTCCATCTATAGTTCATCAAGCACTCTGTCTATCACATCTAGCCTCTTAAATCTATTTCTCACTTCCACTATATAATCGTAAGGGATTTGATTTAGGTAATACCTGAATGGTCTAGTGGTTTTCCCCACTTTCTTCAATTTAAGTCTGAATTTGGCAATAAGGAGTTCATGATCTGAGCCACAGTTAGCTCCCAGTCTTGTTTTTGCTGACTGTATAGAGCTTCTCCATCTTTGACTACAAAGAATATAATCAATCTGATTTCAGTGTTGACTATCTTGTGATGTCCATGTGTAGAGTCTTCTCTTCTGTTGTTGGAAGGTGTTTGCTATGAATAGTTCATTCTCTTGGCAAAACTCTGTTAGCCTTTGCCCTGCTTCATTCTGTACTCCAAGGCCAAATTTGCCTGTTACTCCAGGTGTTTCTTGACTTTCTACTTTTGCTTTCCAGTCCCCTATAATGAAAAGGACATCCTTTTTAGGTGTTATTTCTAGAAGGTCTTGTAGGTCTTCATAGAACCGTTCAACTTCAGCTTCTTCAGCATTACTGGTTGGGGCATAGGCTTGGATTACCATGATATTGAATGGTTTGTCTTGGAACCAAACAGAGATCATTCTGTCGTTTTTGAGATTGCATCCAAGTACTGCATTTTGGACTCTTTTGTTGACCATGATGGCTACTCCATTTCTTCTGAGGGATTTTTGCCCACAGTAGTAGATATAATGGTCATCTGAGTCAAATTCACCCATTCCAGACCATTTTAGTTCTCTGATTCCTAAAATGTCAACGTCCACTCTTGCCATCTCCTGTTTCACCACTTCCAGTTTGCCTTGATTCATGGACCTAACATTCCAGGTTCCTATGCAATATTGCTCTTTACAGCATGGACCTTGCTTCCACTACCGGTCACAAGCACAATTGGGTGTTGTTTTTGCTTTGGCTCTGTCTCTTCATTCTTCCTGGAGTTATTTCTCCACTGATCTCCAGTAGCATATTGGTCACCTACCGACCTGGGGAGTTCATCTTTCATTGTCTTATTTTTTGCCTTTTCATACTGTTCATGGGGTTCTCAAGGCAAGAATACTGAAGTGTTTTGCCATTCCCTTCTCCAGTGGACCACATTTTGTTTATTTAAAACACCTATTATTACTTTATTCAAAATGTAAGCCATATTATAAGATTTGACTATAATTCCCTGTGTCATACAATATATCTTTTTTGCTTACCTATTTTATATATAATAGTTTATATCTATTAAGCCCGTATGCCTAATTTGTTTCTCTCCCCTTCCCTCTCCCTTTTGGTAACCACAAGTTGGTTTTCTATATCTGTGATAATGATATATGTATGATACTGAATCACAATGCTGTACAACTGAAAATGATACAATATTGTAAATCAACTGTACTTTTATTTTAAAATGGCAAGACATACAGTGGGATTAATAAGAAGGGTAACAGCATGATTTGTCATCAACATGCCCTTACCCAGTGTATCTATCATAAATCTGCAAAGGCGTTCCCATGTGTCTGCTGTTGAAAACTAAAATATGCATACCTTGAATGAAACTGTTAAAGACTGGGTGCAAAATAACTAGTCCTCCCCAGTGGCTCAGCAGTAAAGAATCTGCCTGCACTGCAGGAGACTCAGGAGACTTCAGTTCGATCCCTTGGTCAGGAAGATCCCCTGGGGGTGGACACGACAGCCCACTCCAGTATTCTTGCCTGCAGATTTCCATGGACAGAGGAGCCTGGCAGGTGACTGTCCATAGGGGCACAAAATAACTAGGGAGCTATAAACTAAAACATTCTCATAGTTCATTCAGGGCTAGGAGAACTCAAGTTCTAAGAACCCGGAAGAAGTATTTATTGAACACTCATACCATTAAGCAAAGAACACAGAATGTCATGACTTTGGGTCTAACTAGTCCTGGAGTAAGCACTACAATTGTTGTTTAGTTGCTAAATAGATCTACTCTAGCAAAGCAGAAAACCATGTTTTAAAAGGATTCAGGTGTTCTGCAAGTAACTTACTGTCAAAAAGGGAAAAAGTGCATTAATCTATAAAGACAACACCAAAATACAATTCTAACAATGTAATATTCAAAATTTGCAGCAACTCCTATAAAATTATTAAGTGAAAAAGTGGGGGAAAAAGAAGCAATAGCCAGGAGAAAAATTAGTCAGTAAAAAAGATCCAGAAGTGACTGAGATAGTGGAATTAGCTAGCAATCAAAGAATTTACACTACTCAAAGATCTAAAAGAAAAAATAATAGGATGAGGATATGAATAAAGTCATAAAGTAGAACATAATGGGACTTTTGTAACTGAAACATCCAGAATTGAAATTGTAAAATTCACTGGATGACATCAAAAGCAGTTTAGACATTTCAGAAAAAAAAGAACAGAGAATTTGAAGAGTTTGTATTTAATCTATACAAGTTGAGGCTCAAAGAGAAAAAGGGGAACGCATTTTGTTAGCATCAAGACAACTGTGAACCTGACAAGTTCTTATGTGCAAAAGTATATGAATTTCATAGCAAGATAAAATAGCTTTTTCCTCCATTATGTAAAATCACTAATAGCATTTCAAGGCATTTTAAAGTATTTAAATATCCTTTTGCATAAAATTTATTTGACATAAGTGATATTTATATTGTAATATAAAGGATGTTAATATAAAGAGGTGTTATGTAATAGGCTATATTCACCATTTGCCCCTCTATCCATACAGGCAGTTGCTCAAGGTAGGAGTCATCCTTGACCTACTGCTTTCATTCTCTGAGCCTTATAACACACAATTTCATCACGGGTTTTGTTAACTGGCTGCCTTAAAACCTCTCCACCCACCCTCTCAAACTCCACTGTCTAGAATTGCTACAAATATGTCCAAGTTGGTCTACTTGACTCAGTCTTGCCTTCTATAATCCATTCCTCACATTGAAACTATGTTGATCTTTGTAAAACACAAATTTGATCATGGAAACCTTAGTTAAATTCTTTCAATTGTTCAGTGATCCAAATATGAAGTGTGGTCCTTTCACCATGGTTTATAGTGTTGTCTATGAACTGGCTGCTAATTACTTCTCCACTCTTGCCATTCTGAGGGTTACACTGGTAGTGAGTCTCAAGGAAAGAGTTTATTGCTATAATCCTTTAGGACAGAATCTAGACGGGTTCTTTATTTTTCTGGTTACAACTATAAAAAGGGATACTGAAAAATTTCTGTGGTAGGTGACTAAAATTATAATCTGTTTTTTGCTAGCAAGTTTGGGATATTTGTACATATATTTTGATCTGAAATTTTAAAGAAGACTTCTTGTTCAAGGAAATATCTTGAGCTGAAAGAGAATATTTTCCCTTACTAGGAAAAAAAGTCTTTAATTTCTGCTATGCATTTCAGAAGGAACTGATTTTTTGTTTGTTTGAGGAGAATTGACTCCTAAATTCAAATCTTCTCTCACAATATCAAATCATAGAATGGCTTGTGAATCACAATATCAGAGACAGATACTGCTTAAATACTGATTAATAGACAAAAGTATCTGTAATACTAATTATTCTGCTTATGTTAGTTTTTATTAATTTTTTTATTTTGCTTTAATAATCATTGACACAAACTAGTTAATATTTGCAAAGTAATATATTTTGAAAAAACACTGAATATTTTTGTATCCATTAATATAAAAAAACAACTTGGAAGGTAAATAAATAATACTTTTAAAATTTTACAAAATTTATTTAGTTTTGCTATCTCCTTTCATCTTCAAAATTGATTCATACTATAGAGAAGACATTGGAAAAAAAGTCTCATTACAATTATCACTTTTACTTTTGATCTTTCTATGTAAACATATAGAATGATTCAATATACACATTTTGAGCACAGTTCTTCTCATCTATTATAGTCTTAAGACCTAATACATTTGAGATGCTAATAAATACTTGTTTGAACTTTTTGATCACGACATATTTATCTGTATTTTATGTTTACATGATAATTATTAGTATCTAGTACCTGAAATGTTCTATCCTAGTTGTTGGGACAGATACAGAGATATAAGACTACACTAATATTCTCTACTCTCCAACTTAATTAGAATGATGGTATGTATACAAAGTGGTATATTTAGAGTCTGTATGTGTGCATTTTTCATACTTTATTTCAATATGCTTTTCTAATTGCAGAGTTATTTTCTCAAATATCTTTAGTTCCAATGCAATACTTTGTCTGTACCTTTTTTGTAGTATGTGCCATTTTTGATTCTGTATTAGAAATATTTACAAGACTTATTTTCTCTGCTAAATTGTAAGCAAACAGAGGCCACGTCCATCTTTGATTCACTGTTGATTCTTTCAGAGCTCTTAACAAATGAAAAAAGATCAACATATTTATTGAAATGATAAATGATATAACTACTCTACTAGAGAGTGTATAAAGAATGCATATGAGTGATCTTATATGATTCAGAAAAGTAATAAACCATTTCCAATTAAAGATATTTTTTCATTTAATAAGCATTTGCTTATTGGCACTGTGTGTCAAGCATTATACTGGGCACCACCATACAGAAGTGAATAAGATAAATATGGTCTCTATTCTTCTGAACATAAACATTAATTATTTTACTAAAAAATAATTTTAATATGAGCCAACTTTATGAAGAAACCTCAGGATATCGTGAAAACGGGCAATATAGAGGCTTGACCTGGTGAAGGAAGTGAAGAAAGGGTCTGTCATGATTTGCTTTCATAGGAAAGATGGATCTGGCTCAGGAATATGAGAATATGGAGAGGGAGAGATTAAAGAAGTGGGACAAAGGGCAAATGGGAATGAAGAGGTGAAATTAGAAAATGATGGGGCGTGATGGCAGTCCTTGAGTAGACCAGGAATAGGGAGAAATACTAACAGGGTCAGGAATGTCAAATTCTGGAGGACCCTTACAGATTTTATATTTCAGTTTCATCCTGTAGTAGCATAGGGGGTGTTAGGACATGGAAATTTGGGGGAGAATACTGGCAACATAGCAAAGAGGCTTATGCATTAAATACAAAATGGATTTGGGGTAGAGAAAAGGAGGAATAACGGAGAATGTGAAAGAGGAAAGTTGAAAATTAAAGATATTTGTTAAATTATTCTGCAATTGTTCAGTAATGAGCCTGAATTAGGATAAAGAGGATTTTGAATGACTTTCTTTAAAAGTTAAGAAATCTTAGCTCTTCTTTGAAAGGTCAAGGTCTCTGAACATCTCAGACATAAAAGTCACTTTATATTGAAAAAACACTATTCAAATTATAGTAAAACTTGCACCACTTTGGTACCAAACATCTTCCAAAACTGATAGAAATGAAAAAGATAAGGGTAATTAAAGTGTAAAGGCAGTGGAAGAAGCAAACTATTACTAAGATACAGTAAGTATAAGTGTTCTAGATTTCTTGATAGACCTGATTCTTGCTTGCTTGCTCAGTAGCTTCAGTCATGTCCTACTCTGCAACCCTGTGGACTATTACCTGCCAGGCTCTTCTGTCCATGGAATTCTCCAGGCAAGAATACTGGAGTGGGTTGCCATGCCCTCCCCCAGGAGATCTTACTGACCCAGGGATCGAACCCGTGTCTCTTATGTTTCCTACATTGGCAGGCAAGTTCTTTACCATTAGCACCAACTGGGAAGCTCAGACCCAATTCTAGGGCATGTACAAAAGAACATGCACAGAAGTTCATCCAGATCTACAGATATTTTCTTCACTTATTAACCTTATTATACACATAAATGCTTATAGTACTTTTGGAAAAAATCTATATGTTAATTTTCTTCTTATTAACAAGGATAAAATAAAACCTATTTTTGACATAAGCAATAAGGAAGACATTTCTACAGTTTTCTAAAAAGATTTTTAAAAGCCATGCAGAAAAGGTCTATTTATAACCTGAAAGATGAAAACTCCCTCTCTCAGTAAATGAAAACACCACTTACCATAAAAACCTGCAGTAGTAAGAGTGAAGTTTTCCCAAGATTAATTCCATGACCAGTGCTCCTTTAGCAACCATATCCCCTGGGGACTCAATGAGGCTCTGAAAGTGTTGTTCAACGTTTCCTCAGAGTCTAATGAGGATAATTTGCTAATGGATGTTCTGTTTGATTTTTATCCAAAGGCACAAAAGGACATAACTGTCTAGCGTCTGAGTGTGAGAAACACAAGTGTTTCCTTTAAAAAATGATGCTCTCATAATACAAACAAAAGCCATAATTAGTGTTTCGTCAAATCTGTAAAAGAAAATGGAGAGGACACTGTCTTCCACCATCAAAGATGTATGTACAAGAATGAGAACTATGCTTTGGCAGATCATCTGTGCATTTCCTTCAGATATGGCACTTTTTAGTCTTAAGTTAAAAACAAATAAACAGGCTATTAACATGTTGATCAATATTTAACCTTGCCCTTGCAAGTTCCACATTTAAGTTATTTTAGGCTCGCATCACTTGAAATAGATAGTCTCATGACACTTGGTTTGAGGTCATATTACTTCTTTATATACTTTTGAGAAATTTTTAGAATAAATTAGTAAAATTTCTAAAGGCACAAAGAGGTATAATTAAATACTTCCCTTGTGTTTCTTACCACCTTCTCTTTTACTCCCCAGACTTAACCACTAACAGTTTCACATTAACCAAAATATGAAGAAAATAAGAAATTATAATATGACATAAAAACAATACCTTGCTTGGGCTTCTCTGATAGCTCAGTTAGTAAAGAATCTGCCTGCAATCCAGGAGACCCTAGTTTGATTCCTGGGACGGGAAGATCCACTGCAGAAGCTATAGGCTACCCACTCCAGTATTCTTGGGCTTCCCTTGTGGCTCAGCTGGTAAAGAATCCACTTGCAATGCAGGAGACCTGGGTTCAATCTCTGGGTTGGGAAGATCCCCTGGAGAAGGGAAAGGCTACCCACTCCAGTTTTCTGGCCTGGAGAATTCCATGGACTGTATATAGTCCATGGGGTGGCAAAGAGTCAGACACAACTGAGCAACTTTCACTTTCATGCAAAGTATTTTACGATTCATCAATAACTCCCATATAATTTCTTATCTTCATCCAACTTTGTACAGAGGGTAAAACTGGGGCTAAGAAAGAAAAGCAACATGGAGACACAGACATGGAGAACACACTTGTAGACACAGTGGGGGAAGGAAAGGGTTGGACGAATTGAGAGTAGAAACACACACATTACCATGTGTAAAATAGATAGCCAGTGGGAATTTGATGTATGATGCAGGGAGCTCAAACTGGGTGCTCTGTGACAGCTTGGGGCGGGGGGAGGTGGGAGGGAGGTTTAGGAGTGAGGGTACATGTGTGTGCCTATAGCTGATTCACACCGATGTATGGCAGAAACCAACACAATATGGTCAAGCAATTTTCCTTCAATTAAAATTAAAGAATTAAATTATTTGTTTAAAAAGGAAGCATAGAGGCATAGATCAGAGATAATGTCTGTGTGGTAGGACTTTGATGTAGATCTTCTGCCTTTAAGACTCTGAACCAACACAGGTAGGCATACATGCTTACGCTATCTGCAGAGGACATCACAAAGTTGTGGAAGAAAACATACTGATACAGATTCCTAAAAGCTGGTTCCTTAAATAAGAAAAAGTTTAGAAAAGCAATAATACAGTTTCACAATACAGTAACACAATGGGAGGAAATGGCCATAGAGGAAAGAGGAAGATTGAGGATCTGCTGTATACCAATAAAAGAATTAAATAAATGAATAACCAAACTTGGTACTGGATTTTTATCCAACAAAAAGGATCCCCTGCAACTGAAAACTCAGTTTCAAACAGCATAAATTATGTAAGATGTACCTGAAATCTCTAGCTGAAGGTTTCCAAAAGTGACCACTATGGCACACAGATCTTCTAAGGTGCTTTTGAAAAATCTATGCTTACACAGCTTTGGGTAAAATGATGTACTACATTCTCTGTCCCTCTCCTTTGGAAATATGAGAATATCAAAGGTTTCATGAACTACTAAGAGGAAAAAACCTATCTGCTAGTTTATGCTAGTTTTTTTTTATGCTAGTTTTTCTCAAATTTAATCGGCACTTGTTCCCATTATTGAAGTTATGCTGTTAAATTTTGCTGAGCACCATTTCAGGAAATGGCAGCTTAAACACAGAAAGATTTGGACTGGAAGTATAGTAAGTCAGTTAAAGAAGTAAAACATAATGTTTTTCCTATGTCATTTCATACCTTACTTTTATTCTTGACTATTTACAAGGGGCAAGACACCGGTGGATACTTTGCTGAGCGCTCTTACAATTGCTTCCAGACACTAATATATTAAAGAAAAATCTGATTAGGGGAAGACATGTTTAACTTTCTATTATTCATGCTGCTTGACTTCCTTCATAGCTAAATGGATATAGTCAATCAATTAAATAATCAATCAGCACATATTTTCCTTGTTTACAATGCATTCTGTAAGACAGATGTTGAATCTGCATCAAAGAGCTTGCAATTTAATTGAGGTGGCCAGGCCTGGATATACTGACAAATTATATAACTATGTGATGTTAAATATACATTATCAGAAATGTCTCAAGGCAGGCATGATTAATTACTGAGTGAGTATCATGGGTTGTTCACATGCTGTGAGTTCAGGAGTGAGGTCACAGTGGGTGATGGTGACTTAAAAATGGTAGTGGGGTTCCTGAGATTCACATATCGTGAACCATATATTTATGGCTGTGTCCAGGCACAGTTTGAAAAATGGCAGAAAGTTTAAAAGCAAGCAAGTAGCATAACACATTTGAATTTCTGAATTAGAAAAGACACTTGCTGATAAGAAAGGAAGAAAAAGAAGTTAGGAAATTGGCTACTCTGCCAAGCTTCAAGAAGAGGACTTCAAAGGAAAATAGTTAAATGAAACACGGAACTAAAATATATGTATTAACTAATTGAACATCACTTAATCATTGTTCATTATCTTTGTTCACTTGTAAAGGAAAAGACCCACAAAGAAGTCTACATTTAGAGGTGGCTAGAAGTTGGAGTACAGAGTGGAAATTGCCCATTGAGGCAATTATAAGCTTTGGCGCAGAGATTCCATGTGAAGTTAAACATTAGAAATTAATGAAGACATGTTTCTCTGATTCTATAAATCAGAAGTTAATTCAGTTAACAAAATAGCCTGGAGAGAAATATACTACATAACTAGATATAATCTAACTTCTAAGACCTATGATGTATTTTCTAAGTAGCATGTGATTTGCTGTATTTTTATATCTGGAAATTGCTATGTATTTGTCACTTGAATAGGGAAATTTTGTTTAGCATACTTTGATGTAGATGTGTACTTTTCACAAATATATGTATAGGCTACACAGATTTTTTTTCCAGAATTTTAAAGCTTTTAAAGGAAACCCACATCTCACTAAGTTAAACATCTCCATCTTTATGTAACATATGAGGGAATTAGGCAGCAATAAACATGTGTACAAAGAAGTCCTCCAGTTCTGCCTCTTACTATTTTGACAATATCACACTCCAAAAGAGATAGGCATGAAGCACCAGAATTGTGCACATGAATACATATCTTTATAGAAGACACAAGGATATATGTATGTATATATCTATAGTAATAACCTGTATTTCAGCATGTGTCTTAGAGCAAATGTGTGTGTGTGTGTATCTATGTGTGTATTACTAACATTATCACTAAGGAATTTAATCTGAATTAACTACAAACTGAACCAAAGTATCCTCAAAATTGAATCCCAATCCACATCATAGTTCAAAACATTTTCATAGAAATGTTAAAAATGTTAATCCAATATTAATATGCCAAACCTCAACATTGCTTAAACAGTTTCAAAATCTATTCTGAGCCAAAATTATCCACTGTGAGTGAGTAACTCTAATTCCCTTGCTCAATTCCAGTTATTCCAAACCATGTTATGCCCAGTCATCAGAGAGAGCCAGACTCATCAAGGAACCAGTATTAGCACTGGAATCAAAAGTTTGAAATTAGGTCAGAGGATGATCTGCTTTTTGGTTTTCCTGAGAATTTTAAAGAGATATCCAATGTATTCAATATAAAAATATTTATTGAACACTGACTGTTCTCTCAGCACTGAAGAGAGCTCTGGGAGGTACTGAGGAAAACCTGAAAATGATTTTGCCCTTGTGGAACGTACCAGACTGCGGCTTCTCTGGTGGCTCAGACAGTAAAGAATCCAACAGCAATGCAGGATATGTGGGTTCGATCCCCAGATTAGGACGATCCCCTGAAGAACGGAGTGGCAAACCTCCAGTATAATCGACTGGGAAATCCCATGGACAGGGGAGCCTGACAAGCGATATAATCCACGGGATCACAAAGAGTTTCAGACACTGAGTGACTTAACACTTCACTTCATAATTTCCAGATTAGTAGGAGAAAATAGATATTAAGCAAATACTTTCCCCAAAAATGCATTCAGTTGATTGTGAGGTGTGTGCAGAAGCAGCAGCAAAAGCACTTATAAGAGAGGATATACAGGATTCTCTTTAGCAAATGTTGCAGTCAGAAATTTGATACTGAATCAAAAGCTCTCATCTGTTAAACTAAATTTGGCTGGTGAGTGAATTTTTTCTGGATGTGTAAGTGATGCAAATTTATGCAAATACTTTATATCCTGACTCTTCACACCCCTTTTCATATAATTTCCTTATTGGGCTCACTGCAGTTAAAATAATGTTTATACTATAGAGAAAGTCTTAAGACTGCATGGGATTTGACATGCTGAAAAAGTTTAGAACTAGCTTTTTGTCTTTGCAACCTTATAAATCTGCCACTTTTCAGGCTGTTTTAAAAGGTGAATATATTTATTTAAGCAAATTTATTCTTTTAGTCTGATAAAATCTCTGGGTTATATTTAATTGTCTGATTTAAATAACTTAGCAGTATTTAGTTCATGTCTAATTTATTTTATTTCTTATTTTATTTCATTTCTCTGACTAGGAGAGGTGTAAGTATGCATTACAAAAGACATGGAAATATGCTTGGAGAAAAAAGCACAAAACGAAACAATAAGAAAAACATAAACCCGAGTGTTATTCTATCTTGAAAAAAATACAGTAAATTTAAAATTATCTGCTACCCCTAGGTTACTAATTTGAAGATTCAAAATTATGTATAATTCAATATCTTTTAAAAATGTGTGGTGATGACAATAGACTTTGCTGATTTCTTTCTGCCTTTGTTTGTTTCCATTCTTCAAAGTGATTTTTTTCTTTGAATTAGTGTTTTTTTTTGAATTGCTGACTGCTTTTCATTACACCTTGCTTTGTAAGGTTTACAAAAATCTCCCAACAACAGGAATACAAAGAGGGATGTAATTTGGGAGGTTATAAGTGACATCTCTTAACTGAAATAAAATAAGCAAGGATAAATAAAACTGGATTAAATTGAAGCCCATTAGTGAGTTATGAAACAACTTGAAAAGGGACTGGAAGGATTTAGCAGCAAATCTTCAAAGATGTTCCTTTGTGTGATAAACGGCCAATTGTGGTGAGAAGCCTACTCCAAGGGTCCTTGCACATGCCAAGTGATGCACTGCCCTTGCAGCTAAGAAGAGAAGAACCATGTTTGTGTACACAACAGTGGCTCACTTCCATCTTTAAAAGTTAAGTTAAAAGTTCTGAACCATTGAAATAAAGTCTAATTCTACAATAGTTTATTGTTAATTCCGTCAGTGACTTCCATTATGTAGACACTGTCTTCTCTTGGTTCTTATCTCCAGCTCCCAACACTTGAGTTCTGTCGTCACATGGTAGTGGATGGGGAGCAGAAGGGAAGGAAGAAGGATAAGATGACTACGGAAGCTTAAGTCAGGTAGTCAAGTATCACATACAAGCGGCATCACTTCAGGCAAGTTACTCCACTTTCCAAACTTCAGTTTCTAAATCTGTGAAATGGTATAATAATAGTCCCTAGCAGAGAAGGTTGTTGTAAAGACAAGGAAATGCAGCCTTACATGCTCTAGACAGTGCAGCAGATAACAAACTCATAATTATGAGGGAAATTAAAACGGAAGAAAGTATATAGTAAACATTGGATAAGGATTGGAAGTAGATATAAGTATAAAGAGAAGCTCAGAGAAAAGAGGGCTGTAAATACAGTAGCATTGATGTATAATGCATGGGAGTTTCAAGGGTAAATGAAGGTGACACCACTAACAGTCTTTTGAATTAGAGTCAGATTTTGGTTTCAGAAGCCAGGTAATCCTAAATCTGCCTCCTTTGCTTCCTGAATTTTACGTTATAGTCACAATTCAAGAATTTGCTTTATAGTCACTTAAAGAGCATTTTATTGGTTTAAAAACTCACATGGGTGTTACTCGTCACTACCAGTTGTTGGAAATACTGAGGAGGTTTCAAAGCATCGATTTTGGATGAACACTGTAAGTCTCTTAGTAACTGTTGTCATGCATAAAATCCACCAATGGTATTTATTATTTTAACTGATACTAGAGGAAAGTACAGAAATCCTGGTGCTTAAATTTCTCTGTTTATGGAATTCTTATGTTAATTTTTGTGTTAAATACTTTCATTCCAAACATATCAATACATCTGAAAAATTCTTAAGTGCTATCAGTGAGTTGGGTAAACCAGAAGTGACCAATTAAATGGGAACGTACAAATAAATTGTTCTGTTCGCCCCAAACATAAATGCAGCTGACTCTCCTTAGTGACAGAGTATAAATAGATCATGTTATATAAGGCACATTGAGTTTTTTTTAACCTTCCAAAGAATTAGCATTGCACATAGCATTACTATTTATGAATTTCCTCCACATAGAACATGGTGTTTGAAAATCTACCCCTACTAATTCTCATCAGAACCAGGAGAGAAAACAAAGATTGAGAATCTGCATCTTGAGGAGTCCTGGTATATGAACATAGACTGGTGTAGACTTTGTCATGAATATTTGAACAGTGCTGAGGGTGGGTATCTGGTTAATTAAAATTTCTATTAAACAGAGTCTAGCATAAATCTTAATTACCTGTCACCAAAGCAAGGTGGAGAAGGGAGAAGGGGATGGCACACCACTTCAGTATTCTTGCCTTGAGAACCCCATGAACAGTATGAAAAGGCAAAAAGATATGACACGGAGGGATAAACTCCCCAAGTTGGTAGGTGCCCAATATACTACTGGAGAAGAGTAGAGAAATAAATCCAGAAAGAATGAAGAGACACAGCCAAAGTGAAAACAGCACACAGCTGTGGATGTGGCTGGTGGTGGAAGTAAAGTCCGATGCTGTAAAGAACAATATTTCATAGGAACTGGAATGTTAGGTCCACAAATCAAGGTAAATTAGAAGTGGTCAAATAGGAGATGGCAAGAGTGAACATTGACATTTTAGGAATCAGTGAACTAAAATGGACCGGAATGGACAAACTTCTTTCAGATGACTACTGTGGGCAAGAATCCTTTAGAAGAAATGGAGTAGCCGTCATAGTCAACGAAAGAGTCCAAAAGACAGTACTAGAGTGAATGTCAAAGACAACAGAATGATCTCTGTTAATTCCAAAACAAACCATTCAATATCACAGTAATCCAAGTCTATGCCCAAACCAATAATGCTGAAGAAGCTGAAGTTGAACAGTTCTATAAAGACCTACAAGGCCTTCTAAAACTAACACCCAAAAAAGATGTCCTTTTCATCATAGGGCACTGGAATTTAAAAGTGGGAAGTCAAGAAATAACTGGAGTAACAGGAAAATTTGGTCTTGGAGTACAAAATAAGCAGGTCAAAGTTTTCCAAGAGAACACACTGGTCATAGCAAAAACTCTCTTCCCACAACACAAGAGAAGACTCTACCCATGGACATCACCAGATGGTCAATACGGAAATCAGATTGATTATATTCTTTGCAGCCAAAGATGGAGAAGCTCTCTACAGTCAGCAAAAACAAGACTGGGAACTGACTGTGGCTCAGATCATGAACTCCTTATTGCCAAATTCAGACTGAAATTGAAGAAAGTAGGGAAAACCACTAGACCATTCAGGTATGACCTAAATCAAATCCGTTATGATTATACAGTGGAAGTGACAAGTAGATTCAAGGGATTAGATCTGATAGACAGAGTGCCTGATGAACTATGGATGGAGGTTCGTGACATTCGACAGGAGGCAGTGATCAAGACCATCCCCAAGAAAAAGAAATGCAAAAAGGCAAAATGGTTGTCTGAGGAGCACTTACAAATAGCTGTGAAAAGAAGAGGAGCTAAAGGCAAAGGAGAAAAGGAAAGACATACCCATTTGAATGCAGAGCTCCAAAGAATAGGAAGGAGAAATAAGAAAGCCTTCCTCAGTGATCAATGCAAAGAAATAGAGCAAAATAATAGAATGGGAAATACTAGAGATCTCCTCAAGAAAATCAGAGATATCAAGGGAACATTTAATGCAAAAATGGGCACAATAAAGGACAGAAATGGTATGGACCTAACAGAAGCAGAAGATATTAAGAAGAGGTGGCAAGAATACACAGAAGACCTGTACAAAAAAGATCTTCATGATCCAGATAACTACAATGGTGTAATCACTCACCTAGAGCCAGACATCCCGGAATGCGAAGTCAAGTGGGCCTCAGGAAGCATCACTATGAACAAAGCTAGTGGAGGTGATGGAATTCCAGTTGAGTTATTTCATATCCTAAAACATGATGTTGTTAAAGTGCTGCACTCAATATGCCAGCAAATTTGGAAAACTCAGCAGTTGCCACAGGACATTCTAATCCCAAAGAAGGGCAGTGCCAAAAAATGTTCAAACTATTGCACAATTGCACTCATCTCACATGCTAGTAAAGTAATGCTCAAAATTCTCCAAGCCAGGCTTCAGCAATACATGAACCGTGAACTTCCAGATGTTCAAGCTGGATTTAGAAAAGGCAGAGGAACCAGAGATCAAATTGCCAACATCCGGTGGATCACAGCAAAAGAAAGAGAATTCCAGAAAAACACCTTCTTCTGCTTTATTGACTATGCCAAAGCCTTTGACTGTGTGGATCACAACAAACTGTGGAAAATTCTTCAAGAGATGGGAATAACAGACAACCTTACCTGCCTCCTGAGAAATCTGTATGCAGGTCAAGAACCAACAGTTAGATCGGACATGGAAAAACAGACTGGTTCCAAATCAGGAAAGGAGTATGTCAAGGCTGTATATTGTCACCCTGCTTATTTAACTTATATGCAGAGTATATCATGCAAAATGCTGGGCTGGATGAAGCACAGCTTGGAAACAAGATTGCTAGGAGAAATATCAATAACCTCAGATATGCAGATGACAATATCCTTATGGCAGAAAGTGATGAAGAACTAAAGAGCCTCTTGAAAGTGAAAGAGGAGAGTGAAAAAGTTGGCTTAAAACTCAACATTCAAAAAGCTAAGATCATGGCATCCAGTCCCATCACTTCATGACAAATAGATGGGGAAACAATGGAAAAAGTGACAGACTTTATTTTATTGGGCTCCAAAATCACTGCAGATGGTGACTGCAGCCATGAAATTAAAAGACACTTACTCCTTGGAAGAAAAGCTATGATCAACCTAGACAGCATATTAAAGAACAGAGACATTACTTTGCCGACAAAGTCTGTCTAGTCAAAGCCATGGTTTTTCCAGTAGTCTTGTATGGATGTGAGAGCTGGACTATAAAGAAAGGTGAGACCTAAAGAATTGATGCTTTTGAACTGTGGTGTTGAAGAAGACTCTTGAGAGTCCCTTGGACTGCAAGGAGGTCAAACCAGTCAATCCTAAAGGAAATCAGTCCTGAATATTCATTGGAAGGACTGATGCTGAAGCTGAAACTCCAATACTTTAGCCACCTGATGCAAAGAACTGACTCATTTGAAAAGACCCTGATGTTGGGAAAGATTGAAGGCGGGAGGAGAAGGGGAAGACAGAGGATGAGATGATTGGGTTGCATCACCAGCTCAATAGACATGAGTTCGAGCAAGCTCTGGGAGTAAGTGATAGACAGGGAAGCCTGGCGTGCTGCAGTCCATGGGGTTGCAAAGAGTCGAAGATGACTGAGCGACTGAATTGAACTGAACTGAACTGTAATTAAGGTGGCAATTTTTCCTGGCTTAAAATATCGAGTTGTATGTGAAAGTGTCCTTAAACTACACAACTACCTTAAAAGTTTCGACTGCATTTTTACTTACTTTTAGTAGCATGATAGCCCAGAAATGTCAATCTGGTTAATTTGCATTGGAAAAGACCTCAGATAGACTGAAGTATCAGCTTGCTGAGGATGGAATGCTTTAGAAATTCAATATTTACAGTAATATAGGTGGTTCGCTGTTATTTGACCCAGTGAGCATTCAGGCAAATGTCTCAAAATCCGTTAGGGAATATCCAGAATAGTGCAATCCTTCTTCATCCCATGACAGTCAATTTGATAATGATAAGACCAAGTGTCTTGAGAGGATCTTTACATTGTATTGTGGATAACTGACAGCTGGGCCCCGTTATGCACATGTGAAAACATGGGCAATTTGCCCTTCTTCCCCAGTGCAGCTCTTGCCTGCCCTCTATGAGCCAGGTTGGAGTTGCACCCACCTCAAAGGACATCAAATCATTTCCCTACATTTATTGGTTTCCCTGGTTCCTCGGACAGTAAAAGATCTTTCTGCAAACCAGGAGACCCAGGTTTGATCATTGGGTCAGTAAGATCCCCTGGAGAAGGGAATGGCTACCCACTCCAGTATTCTTGCCTGGAGAATCCCATGGACAGAGGAGCCTGCTGGGCTATAGTCCTTGGGGTGCAGAGTTGGACATGATTGAGCAACTAACACTTTCACTACACTTTTCAGGTTGATGGCATCTTTCCATCAATCACTCTCACCGGTGCATGGAACAGTTACTTGTGCATTATCTGGGGAATTTGTTGGGGTCCAGATACTGTACTGTTCTATCATCTCACAGGCCTGGCAACTTCACTATTATGGGACAAGTGTTAATTGTGAATACAGGAATATTATAAGCTGAAATGGTTATATTTTCTCACCCAAAGTATATTTTAATAGCACTTGCAAATATTTTAATGGACATATTTAACTTCACAATTTTTCTGCCAGAAAGTAAATTGGATGATGCTTTAGAAAACACAAGGCCAAAAAAGGAGGGAGAATCAACTTAAATCTCATTTCATTTTAAAACCTGGGCTGACTAGCCATATAATTAGCTAACTAATTAGGAAAAATAATTAGCATCTTACGACTTTTACTTCATCATTTGTACTTTGGAGATTTTATTTCCCTGGAACTATTTGTCAAGAGTTTTCAATTTCTAAGAAAAAGTGTATTAAACCACACTTGAGGGCTATAAAATATCATCTTATAAGAAACTATTAGCACCAATTATCCTCTCTTTTATTAATGGACCTGAAATAAAAGAGGGGAAAAAAACAAAAGAAATAAAAAAACGGGCTAATGCTTAAGAATAAAGGGAATACATTTTTGACCTGATAAAAGAAAACATCTTTATTTGAAAGAAATTATAAAATTACAAGACAATAGAAAAATGAGTTAATTGATAAAACATCCCAGTTACTTTTGCAGTCTTTATTTTAAAGACCACTACAAAATATTAACCTGAGACTAAAATAAATAAATAAATGGTATTTTTAGGCGCTTTTGCTCTTCATCTCTTGAATATTACAAGATACCAGCAATTTTGGAATCACTGGAAATAAGTGTTACCTATTTATCTGGCTTCTTTCTTTGACTTTAGCTAGTGTCCAATCTAAACTATCTCATTTGTGGATACCAGTTAGAACCAAAACAATCAGGAAAGTGTGAAAAAATTTTAGAATGGATGTCTGAGTTCTTTCTTCTTACTCTGCTGATGATAGAAACCAGACCCAGATTGGTTCTAAGCTTCACCTGAGGTCAGATACCTACATTAGAAGTAGAAAAAAGAAAAACTATGTCTTCTGACACTGGCTCCTGTCTCCCTTCCAATATACCATGCTGCCAACATTTAAAACTTGAAATATTCATCAATGAACTCTTTAATGGATTCATTGGTGATTTTACTGGAAATTAAAAGGTACTTTTCTCAGGGAACAGTGAAAGAGCATATTATTAGAAAGTACTTCTTAAAATAATATTTCTATATTATGTTTCAAATATTTCATTAAGTATCCATTATTTAACTATAAAAAGTATATAAGTAAAAGTGGAAAACTCTTTTCTCTTTTCCTAAACCCACTTTTCCCATTATTTTTCTTTAATTGATAGGCATTCGCCCCATCTTTATTCAGTGAATTGATGTGCTCATGTGAAAGTGCATATTCAGTCAGTTCAGTCATGTCCAACTCTTTGCAACTCTATAGACTGTATCAGGCTCCTCTGTCCATGGGATTCTCCAGGAAGGAATACTGGAGTGGGTTGCCATGCTCTCCTCCAGGGGAACTTCCTGACCCAGGGATTGAACTCACGTCTCCTGTAGCTCCTGCATTGTAGGCAGATTCTTTACCACTGAGCCACCAGGGAAGCCCTGATGTGTTCATACACATATATGAACACATATATGTGTAAAATGATTTTGGGTGAAACAAGCTAAACACACAAAAGAATCCAACTTGAGCACTAAGTTATTGACTCACTTTACCAAAAGTCTAGATAAGTGTAAATTTCCAAGTTGACAATTAAGTGGCTCTGGCTACATTTCCTGTGATTCCTTGTTGAACTCTACCTCCTCTGTGCATTGAGCTTTTAGCTGGATAGGTTCGGCAGTTCTGAGACTTACACCTGCATACAAGAACATCCTAATAAAGACAGAGTTGCTCTCAGAAATGATCCTATAGGGTTTGTTTTCCTAGGGAAGAAGAGTTTTCCTAGAATGTTCCTAGCAAACTTCCTCTCATAGGGCTCTATTGGGCCATATTCTTGAACTAATCACTAGTAAAGGAGGAGGATGTGGAGGATCTAAGGTCCATGGAGACACGTGGGATGCACGGAACAAATTTCTGAAGACAATTTGCATTCTGGTAAGAAGAAGGAAAGTACAGACACTGAGTAGACATTTTACAATGTTTACTACAATGTTTACTACACACATACAAATAAACGTCTCTCTGAATGTATAAACATAATATACATATACAAACATACATATCTTGAACATCTTTTATGGCATCATACAGCTCCACCTTATTATCTTTAACTGCTTCATAATAGCTCAAAGTACTATTGTACTGTAATATTTAACTGATACCATAGGGATATGAATCCCTTTTTAAGCTATCAACTGTGTTTCCTAAATTTGGATGAGGCCTGAGTGAGAAATTTTTAAATAACTTTTATCACAAAGCTAAAGCCAAAAATAAAGCACATTCCTAGGTTAAGTATTCATGTGAAACTACCTTAGGGAGTAGCACTATATGCCTGGTCCCATGAGTTTTGCATGTAACACCCAAGTAGTAGTTAATGAAGTTTCATACACCATGTTTCTCTGTTCCTTATGAACTACAAAATGGAAATTCTTCAGTTGTGGCAAAAAGGAAAATGAGAGTGGCAAAATATTTTATTCAAAAGACTTAAAGTTCCAACTGAGACCAGAATTTCTTCCCAGTTAATTTGTCTTAATTAAAATATGGTGGAATTGGATTTTAAACATGTGAAGAATATCTAACTTCCCAAATTAACTGAGTGATGTTTAATTTAATCTTCATTCAATGTTACACTTAGAATTTACCTTCCTACAATGGACTGCAAACTTCATAAGATCAAAACCAATATTCTTCTTATTATTTCACCCTCAGAACTTAGTACAATGTTGGAAAAAAGGAGGCACTGGAAGAATAATTGTTGACTGAATAAATGAATGAATAAAATAAACAGCAGTAAAGAATGGCATGGAGCTTGTCTTTTATTGGGACTGATCGTATAGAAACAGCTGCATTGCAAGATCAAATATCCTCAGCACTATAAGAAATGATTAGTCCTATGTGACAAGTGAAATTAATAACAATAGGTGAAGTCAATAGAAATGATGACTCATTAAATCTTTTAAAGACCAGCAGTCCTATATATCCTTCCTACATGAATCGGAAAAGTCTCATGTTATTTAGGATCATTTTAGTTGCAAGGAGCTGTGATACTAGTGATTTCAAGGAAGGAGGAAGAGGGGATTTATTTAATTTGACATATATTTCATTGAGTACTGAGGTACAGAAATAACTACAAATATTATCTGGGGAGCATAGGAACATGAAAACGGCCAGAACTAGACCTTGCTCTTTCTGTCCCTCTCAGGAACTGAAATGATGTGTGGTCCAGTCTTGCTAATCTGGACCAGTCTGGTTTTCTCTCAAAGCGCTGCCTCTGCTTCTTTGTGTTCTTAGTATATCATAACTGCAGTTTCCTTCTACCTCCTTGGGTTCCATTGCTCTTTGTTTATTATAACGCTTGTATTGATTCTTTGGTTCCAAGTGCTAACTGATTAACACCTGGATATCTTATTTTTAAAATATCAAATGAAATATCTCCTTTGTCAGGTTTCTGTCTTCTGTTCAGACAATAAGTAACTAGTCACCCAATATATAGACTAAATTGAGGGCAATTTGTGGATCAGGGTCATGTGGCATGTGACCTTGCAGCAGGGGTGTAAAGAATTACAGACTTCTGAGAGGAAACCATGGAAATGTGGACAGGCACAAAATAGATCTAGTGTAAACATTTATTAATACTTATCAGCTATTTTTTTCAGATCAAAAAATAAATATAGGATTAAAGATAATTCATGTTATCTTTATAACACTGAATCATTCCACGTATCCTGGTGTATTTTCCTCGATCTATTTTTCTGCAAGTATTTCCAATGTGTACTGTTCACATTTTTTTTTTTTTTGGAAGGATGTGGGATCTCACTCTGTATTTTGATAGATCTCCATTTTCTTGATTATTTATACTACTTACTCTCTTTAGGAAAACATTGATTTAAATGACTATATAATATTCTTTTTTAGAATTTATCATCTTTATTTACTCCCCCTGCTCTCAATTCTTGCCAAGAGATATGCAGACCTAATGATATCGTAGCACATATCCCTCTACCTGAATGTCTCTTCGTACTCTGATTAGGTCCTTAGGTTAGATTCCTAGAAATGAAATTACTGGATAAATTAACTTGAACATTTAAAAGGTTATTGAAATTTATTGTCAAATTGCTTTTAAAAGTTTGTGTTTACTTTTACTCTCAGTAATTATATAAGAAGCTATCATTTATTTCTCATTAATTATCCCTAGCGTGGGGCTAATGATTGTTCCTATGAAGTTGAAAGATGAGATTTCTAAATAATGGAAGAGTGGGCTGTTAATGCTTGAAGTATAGAAATCTAGAATCAAATGAGTATATATTTCCTCTTATGGAGCTGCTTTCTGATTTGTAATAGTCTAGGCAAACGACATAAACTAAATTGTGTTACAGTTTTAATAGCATAGGATATTGGACCATAAGCCATCAATATAACTCCCCACATTTTAAAATTAATTCATTTATTTGTTCTGTTATTTTTTTTTGTTCTCAAAAATATCAGACGTCAACTGTAGGCTTAGGTTGTGCTCAGATGGCTCTGATGGTAAAGCATCTGCCTGCAATGCCCTGGCTTCAATCTCAGGGCTAGAAAGATCCCCTGGAGAAGGAAATGGCCACCCACTCCAGTAATCTTGCCTGGAAAACTCCATGGACGGAGGAGCATGGCAGGCCACAGCCCATGGGGTTGCAAAGAGTCAGACGCAACTGAGCAACTTCTCTTTCTTTATATTTGTTCTGTTATTTTTTTGTTTGCAAAAATATCAGACGTCAACTGTAAGCTTAGGTTGTGCTAGGCACTAGGGACAAAAGTATGAATAAAAGGTCTTTTCATACCCCCCAAACCCCAAGATGGTAGAAAGACAATCTGTTACAATGTAATATTTTAAATGATATGAAAGAAGAAAATACACAGAGCTGTGGGTTCCACAAGGAAGAGGTGGCTAACTCTGCAACAAGAAACAAGCAAGGGAGGTTTCACAGGGAAAATGATACTTTAATATTAACACTGAAATACTAAGCAAACCATAAACCATTTCAGCTTACAGTTGGAGAAGAGAAAAAAAAAAGGAGATGGATTTGGGCAGACAGTGAAGCTTCTTTCATATAGTTCCAAATTTACCTTGAAAGCAAAAACAAGCCACTGAAGGCTAGAGCAAATTAGAGGTCATTGGAGTGATCCAGGGAAAGATGAAGAGTTGCTGATAATGCTGAGTCCCTGCGGAGCAGTGTAGAGAACTTGGTGATATTTGAGAGATAAAGTCAACGATGTTTATCAACCAATTAGATGTGGATTTCAGAGAAATGGAAGCTGAGCTGTCTCAGTGGATTTTTTAGTACATGGTGGATCTGTGGATATATGTACAGTCAGAGTCAGTTTGAGCTCTATTAAGTTTGAAGAGAATGAAAAATATAAATTTGCATATATAAAATTGGAATTCTATAAACATGTGGGAACTGATGATTAAAATTTGACAGTTAAGAGCATATAAATAGGTCATAAACCATATTTGAAATTATCAACAGGGGAGAGTATAAAAGGTAAGAAGAATATAGGGTATAAAATGGAACCCTAGGAACAATGATTGTTTTTAGAATTGTATGGGAGAAAGGAGCAACTAACGGAGACCAAATCTGTGTTTGTAAAGGCTCAGTGCTGTTCAAGAAAAGAGTAAGTGCTTTAGAAGCTCAGAAGAGAAGGAATGGACAACTTTGTCAAGCACAGCAGAGAGATCAGGTAAAATAAAGGCTAAAATTGCCCAGAGTACTTTGTAACTGGAGGTCACCATAGACCTGGGCCATTTATAGTGGCTTTTGTGGAGGTATAAATCATATTGTGGTGTAAAAAGTAAAGAATGGTAGTTGAGAATTAGCTAAAATATAGACTACTATCTTAAGAATTCAATAGTGATGTAAAGACTATAAATTATCATAATCATAAGAGGTTTCATAGTGGAATGAAGTATGAATAGCAAAGTCTCCGAGAATGGGGAGTTTGAAGATAAAGGAAGAGGATATTTAGCAATAAGAAATAGACTAGGAAGAGTCTGATGACCCACTGCTTTAAGTTAAAATGACAAAACTAAGAATATATTTTGATTCAATATTGCAGCTATATGTTTTCAATTGTTTTTAAAATTTTTATACAACTTTTAAAGATTACTTTTCATTTACAATTATTACAGAATATTGGCTATATTCCCTATGTTGTACAATACATCTTGAGCCTATATTATATTCAACAGTTTGTATCTCCCATGCCCTGACTTCAATCCCTGTTTCCCCACAGATAACTACTAGTTTGTTCTCTATTTATGTGAATCCACTTCTTTTTTGTTATATTCACTAGTGTGTTGCATTTTTTAGATTCCCTATATAAGTGATATCATACAGTATTTGTCTTTCTCTGACTAATTTCATTTGGCATAACGGCCTCCAAATCCATCCATGTTGCAGCAAATGGCAAAATTGTGTGTCATTTTGTGGCTGAGGAGTATTCCATTTTGTGTGAGTGTGTGTGTGTGTGTGTGTGTGTGTGTGTGTGTGTGTATGTATGTATAAGTAATATATACCTATACACACACACACACACACACACACATATATATATATACATCATCTTTATCCATTCATATATTGATGGAGATTTACATTGCTTCTGTCTCTTGGCGGCTATATGTGTTTAAAATTTTACATAGTTGAGATTAAGTGCTTATACAGTGTATTTGGTTTATAAAATGAGTATTCTTAATTCAAAGATATAAACCTCTGGATTTCAACTTGTGACCACAGTCAATATGTCCAAACCATTTGACAGATTTCATTAATGTGCACTTTCTTAATTTCAAATAATATGGCCATGGCCTAGAAAAAATATAGAAAGACATTTCAACAATAAACAAATAGGTAAATAAATAAAACATAGAAAGATACAATACTCGGTTGGATAAAATTGTCTATGCAGTTGCAGCCTGGAAACCCAATAGACTGTTAAATCTATGAGTGGAGAAACTATCTTCTTCATTATTTTATCTCCAGGACCTCACACAATTCCTAGTACATACTAAACATAATAGAGTGCATTGTGCAGGTGAGTTTCAGGAGCATCAGACTGGGGAGATTATCAAAGTCATGGAAAACTGATTTATTTTATTATCTGTTTGTGTAACTTAGCAGAGAACTGGACAAGACATTTAAAAGTCTTGACTCTATATTTGATTTCCAAAAGCAAACTGATACTGGAGAAAAGATAATCTTTTCATATGTGTAATCACTCATGTGTTTCCTCTGCTTTTCTATATGTGCTTCCTACATTTTCTATAATCATAAATCTATTACCCTTTGTTTCCTCTCCCTATTTTTCTTCCTTCTTTCCTTACTAGTGAACTCTTGGCATTTATTTTTGGCTATTTTTACCTGAAGGAAAGTAATAGCCTCCTAACTAGTATCCTTCTACGGTAATATCTAAAGAACCACTAGTGTCATCTTTTCAAATCAAAACTGATGTCCTGCTCTAAAAATGTAATGGCTCCATATTGCTCTCAGAAACAAGCCCAAAATTCTATGAGGTTTTTTAAGTCCATGCTTAATCTGGCCATACCTAACTCCTAGTTATTAGCTCACGTCCCTTTCTCTCTCCCTCACTGTGTTGTTCTACTGTTGCTGTATCTCTTCCCAACTAGAGTCTTTGGGCCAGCAGTGCCAGAAATGATCTTTCCAACCCAGTTCCCCTTTTCTTGCAACTAGCTGGTGCTGGCTACAAAAAAACACAGTTGTTTTCCTAGTTCTACTTGTTCACGACAGGCTGTGTTCTTTGTAACAAATATCATATAGTTGTTAATAAACTTTTTCCCCCTTTCTTTTTCTAAAGAATATACATTCCACAAGGTCAGAGATTTATCCATTTGTTTATATCTATGTTCCCATTGTCTGATATACTCACTGAATGTAATTGGAAAAATAAATGAAATTATGAATATTAAGAAAAATCATGTTAATTATCTTTCACAATTAGTACAATTTTTAAGTGATTTTTAAGGATAAGTATCCGGGGCCATAATACAGAGAAAGAATCCAATTCTTTTTCAGACTTCCACACACACAAGTCGGATGGTCAATATTGTGGTGAGAAAGTTATGAATATGAAATTTTGATTAACTTAAATTCTCAGCGTGCTCAAGTTAATGATCTTTTAAGGGTCAATATTAATTAAAGAACAAATTTTAACTCAATATTGGCATCTGTCTCCATTTAATGTAACACAATCACAGGTTTTTTCCACTGTATTATATAGCCTATATGCTGCTGCTGAGTCACGTCAGTCATGTCTGACTCTGTGCGACCCCATAGACGGCAGCCCACCAGGCTCCGCCATCCCTGGGATTCTCAAGACAAGAATACTGGAGTGGGTTGCCATTTCCTTCTCCAATGCATGAAAGTGAAAAGTGAAAGTTAACTCGCTCAGTCGGGTCCGACTCTTAGCGACCCCATGGACTGCAGCCTACCAGGTTCCTCCGTCCATGGGATTTTCCAGGCAAGAGTACTGGAGTGGGGTGCCATTGCCTTCTCCGATATAGCCTATATAATCTAGTATAATCTAGTATAAATTCCCCGAATTAAATATTTACAAATTCACAATTTTGATACTGAATAATAATTTATTTTTCCCTGATTTTACCTTTTATTTATTTTTCATTTTTACTGAAGTATAGTTTATTTCCAATGTTTGTGTTAGTTTCATGTGTATAACAAAGTAATTCAGGTATCTTTTTCAGATTCTTTTCCCTCATAGTTTATTGCAAAACACTGAGTATAGTTCTCTGTATCACACATTAGGTTCTTCTTGGTTATCTGTAATTATTTATTTTTTGATGACTAAAAGTTTTAATCAGCCTCTGGACCCACAATCTGGATGTCAGAAACTGCAAACCATGTTATACTAAATAATCAAGAAAATAAAGCAATTGAATGTTACTTTCAACAATGAGAGCAGGACCAACCAAAGAACATTTTTGGTAAATATAAATAAACCAGAAATCAACTATTTTTGAAGATCCCACTCTCCCAATATTTTTTGTTGTGGTTGTGGCAAAATATATGCAAAATAAAAGTTACCATTTTATCCTCAAATGTTAAGGTTAAATAAAGATGTAATATACATGGCAGAGACTACTCTGCTGTTCTCCAGATCTGTGTTTTCTATTCCTTGTACTTACAGCTGCCCTTTATTTTACAGCTGTGCTATTAGTTTGATGTGGCCATATTGCTGGATCGTAGCTCTTGTAATGAGGTATGAGCAGAAGTTAACATTCTCCCGGTCCATACTTGCTCTATAAAATACTTCCATCGAGAGTTCCTCCATGCTTTTTGCTCATCTAGTGGTTGGATGACAGGGCTGAAAGCCCATAGAGGAGAGTAAACTCACAAGAGGAAAAGATGCTGGTTTCCTGAATGATCATTTGGAAGGTGAACCGACACAATGGAGCATTTAATGCCATCACTTAATGTGGTGTGGAATTAGGAATTTTGATGGTCAAAATATGGAATCCAGTATTATCCTAACAAATACTATGTGCTCTCCATAGCAGATACAAATATGGACTGCTAGACTTTCCAGGTATTGAACTAGCAAAACATATAAGGGGTGCCTTTTCTTTTGTTTGCTTTCCTCTTAATTGACTAGTTTCTGGAAGTTGATGGTAGCAGTTGAGGAGACAAATAAAATGACCCTGTATTACTAATAGCAGGAAGAAAGGCTGGGATGAGCACCACATCCTTTAGGGGATGGCATAATTCCCTACAGAATGCCTGAGGCGACCTGAGTTCACATCAGAATGTAATGATGGTTGCCACAGCAACGGGGTAGTAACATTTATTTCTGTTGAAAACATCTGAAGCACATGATGCACCTTTTCCAAATTGAATCCTTTACTTAGAAGTCATTTGCCCAGATTCTCTATCCTAAACTGCTACGATTCCCTGTTGAGCTCCACTCCTTACTATTAAGGGCAAAGGGCCTCAGCACATATTTCCAGTGTGACTGTTCACTCCATTTGCAGCTCATCAGAAAGACTAGAGGGGAATATAGAAGGATTCCTTTGACTGGGGAGATGTGAACCATAAAGGTGATAAGGTATAAACTGTTCCCTGTGAGAAGAAGGAAGGACTTCCTTCTTAATCACTACATATGGATGTGTCTGATCGTGATCTCTGCTAGAGTAACTTAACAGACAATATAGTTCTACTTTCTCTTCTTAAAGAGTTAAAACAATACTCTTAGGAAGATCTAGGGGATGGGAGATCTCTAGATTAATGAAGCCCACCTAAAATGACTTGTAAAAGCAGCCAGTATTACCAAAGAAATCACTCTCTTGTTTAAAATATGTCAGTGGCTCCATGTTTGGGATACCGGACATGGAACAACAGACTGGTTCCAAATTGGGAAAGGAGTATGTCAGGGCTGTATTGTCACCCAGCTTATTTAAGTTGTATGCAGAGTACATCATGCGAAATGCCAGGCTGGATGAAGCACAAGCTGGAATCAAGATGGCTGGGAGAAATAACAACCTCAGATACACAAATGACATCACCCTTATGGCAGAAAGCAAAGAGGAACTAAAGAGCCTCTTGATGAAAATGAAAGAAAGTGAAAAAGCTGGCTTAAAACTCAACATTCAAAAAACTAAGATCACGGCATCCAGTCCCATCACTTTATGGCAAGTAGATGGGGAAACAATGGAAACAGTGACAGACTTTATTATGGGGGGCTCCAAAATCACTGTAGATGGTGACATCAGCCATGAAATTAAAAGACACTTGCTCCTTGGAAGAAAAGCTATGACCAACTTAGACAGTATATTAAAAAACAGAGACATTACTTTGCCAACAAAGGTCCATCTAGTCAAAGCTGTGGTTTTTCCAATAGTCATGTATGGATGTGAGAGCTGGACCATAAAGAAGACTGAGTGCTGAAGAACTGTTGCTTTTGAACTGTGGTATTGGAGAAGACTCTTGAGAGTGCCCTGGACTCCAAGGAAATCAAACCAGTCAATCCTAAAGGAAATGAACCCTGAATACCACCTGATGCAAAGAATTGACTCATTGGAAAAGACCCTGATGCCAAGAAAGATTGAAGGCAGAGGGGATGACAGAGGATGGGTTGGTTGGATGGCATCACCGACTCGATGAACATGAGTGTGGGCAAGCTCTGGGAGTTGGTGATGGACAGGGAAGCCTGGTATGCTGCAGTCCATAAGGTCACAAAGAGTCGGACATGACTGAGTGACTGAACTGAACTGAACTGATATTGGGATAAATGTTTAAATTCTTAAGAAGCTACAAATGCCTGAATCATCATGCCCTTACTCTCTTCTACACACCCATCTCAGAACCACCTTCTCATCTCCGTCTTTTCTTCAGCTTTGTTTCTTGCAATTTTATAAAACGCCATGTTTACTTGCATCTCATAACACTTTGATTTGGTCTTTGTACTGCATGGAATGTTCACTGTGGGACCACAGTTTTAGTTAAATACATCTTATCCATTAGAACAGCACTGAGACAGTGCTCCCCTCAGGCATTCCTTGTCTCCTCAACTAAATTGAGGATCCTTTCACATGTCTATTGTGGGCTGCATTATTTGTTTAAAATATCCTCTGGTGGGACTGTCCCTTTCTGTCTCCTCTTAGTGGAGAAGTGTATTTCCTTCCTCACTGATGCATGATTTTATTATGAGGCTTCCTGGTGGCTCAGCTGGAAAAGAATCCACCTGCAATGAAGGAGACCTGGGTTCGATCCCTGGATTGGGAAGATCGCCTGGAGAAGGGAAATGCTAAGCACTCCAGTATTCTGGCCTGGAGAATTCCATGGACTACACAGTCCATGGGGTCACAGAAGAGTCAGACACAACTGAGCAACTTTCACTTTCACTTTGCTTTCTACAATGAAACGAGAGTGAAAGTGGTAATATGTTCATGAAGAAGCTTCAAGGCTGGTATAGCTAAGATAGGAAATGATCTTTTCTCCTGGATTCCAGAAAGAATGCATGTGGAGGAGAGTTGCAACTGACCCACAAGGGATATTAACATGAGCAATAAATAAGTAATTTAACATTTATCATTGTGTAAGTCACAGAGACTTGGAATATGTCTGTTATTTGAACATAATGTAGCAAAAGCTAACACACTGTTATATTTCACTTTTTTTAAATAAGAGGAAGTATAGCAGAGTAGTATTAAACAGGCTGTAAATTCAAACCCCTATATCAATGTCCATTCTGCTGCTTGATGCTTTGTTTTTAAACATCACAGTTAATGTCTTTGGCCTCTGATACTTTACTTGTGAAATGGAGATGACACCAGTATATACTTCATAAGGTGGTGATCAGGATTAAATGAGTTAATATTATTAATAATATTAAATGTAATTAAATATTACCTTCTCCAAATTAAATATTACACCAGTGCCTAGAAAAGAACAAGCCCTCCACAAGGGTCAATTATTAGTATTCATAGGACTTAGCAAATTTTTCGATCACAAATTCTCTATGATTATTTGATTAAAGTCTGTTTTCCGTGTTAGACTGTTAGAATCCTGAGAACAGAAACCTCACCAACTTGATTCACTTTTATCTCACCAGTGAATAACATAAACTTGGCACACAATGAGCACCTGACAAATATTTGTTCTATAACGAATTTTTAAAAATGAATAAATAAAAACAATAGCCCTAAGCTAACATCAGTCACTGTATTGAAAGGAAGGAAGAATAAATACTATTAATATTTTAAATTACTTGTAAGAGGAGCAATATTTCAAGCAATTCCAGCTTTGTCCACTGAAATTATATAAAATCTATACTGATGGAAAAAACATATTTTTTTTGGATGAAATTTGCAGGATAAGAATTCCTATGGTAGATTGCACTGCTGTTGTTCTAAAGGTCACAATTGTGTGAAATATGGGAAGGTTGTCATTTGTTTATATGTTTCTCAAAAAAATACTTCAACAATGACCCATCTAATTATTGAATTTTATGATGAATAAAGGCAGTCCTAATGTCTATATAATGCCTGTTCTCAAATTCTTTCACTGCCCCTTTCTGCCTCTCTTAGAGGACATTGCCTAGAACCCCATGTTGGCCATCATTTTGGTAACATCTGATGTGACTGCAACTTCATGCCCATCCATCTCTGAGAACAGGTCTCTATTTTTTAGGTACTTTGCTTTCCATTTCAACATTGTGTACCAGGCAATGTCCTTTCACAGAGGCTTGAAATTCAACAATTAGATTGTATGCCATATGATACATGGCTGGACTGGCAAATAAAATTGGACTCTGATGTAGATGAGTAACCTGGGAGAAAAGACTGGGATACAAATGTAAGGCTTAGTGAAGTTAGACCTTTGGAAAGTAGGATGAGCACTCCTTGACAACAGAGCTGGCAGCAAGACTCCTGGTATTGAGAGGTATGTGTGAGCCAGTGAACCAGTGAAACACTGGTCTGATGCTAATAATTCTGGAATGAACATAAGAGGGTAGACATCTCTTTGAAATCCTGACTTCATTTCCTTTGGATTTACATATATACAGAAGCAGGATTGCTGGGTCACATGGCAGTTCTATTTTTAATTTTTTTGAGAAACCTCATACTGGGTTACATAGTGGCTACACCAATTTACACTCCTTCCAAGAGGGCCTTTTTTCCCCCCATATCCTTACCAACCCTTTTGATAACAAACAGGTGTGAGGTGATAGCTCATTATGGTTTTGATTTCCATTTCCCTGATGATTAGTTATATTGCACACCTTTTCATATACTTATTGGCTATTCACATGTCTTTTTTGGAAAAACGTCCATTCAGGTCCTCTGCCCATTTTTAGTTGGATTGTTTAATTTGTTGCTATTGAGTTGTATGTGTTCCCTATATATTTAGGGTATTAACCTGTAATTAGAAAGGAAGTTTGCAAATATTTATCCTATTCTGTATGTTGCCTTTATATTGTATTGATTTTTTTTTTTACTTTTTACTTTACAGAACTGAAAAGTGCAGAAGCTTCTTAGTTTGATGTAGTCCTGCTTATTGATTTTTGCTTTTATTGCTTGTACTTTTTGTGTCATATCCAGAAAATTGCTGCCAAGACCAATGTCAAGTTTGTTTTTTTTTCTGTTTTCTTCTAGTTTTACAGTTTGAAATTTTATGTTTAAGTCTTTAATTCATTTTGAGATAATTTTTGTGAGTAGTGTAAGATAGGAGTTCAATTTATTTTTTGCAAGTGGTAATCCAGTTTTGCCAGCAACATTTATGAAAAGACTATCATTACTCCACTAAGTATTCTTGGTTTCTTTGTCAAAAATTAATTGACTGCTAATGGAAGGGTTTTGGAGAAGGCAATGGCAGCCCACTCCAGTACTCTTGCCTGGAAAATCCCATGGACGGAGGAGCCTGGTAGGCTACAGTCCATGGGGTCGCTAAGAGTCGGACACGACTGAGCGACTTCACTTTCACTTTTCACTTTCATGCATTGGAGAAGGAAATGGCAACCCACTCCAGTGTTGTTGCCTGGAGAATCCCAGAGATGGCGGAGCCTGGTGGGAGGCCATCTATGGGGTCGCACAGATTCGGACATGACTGAAGCGACTTAGCAGTAGCAGGAAGGGTTTATTTTTAAGCTCTCGATTCTATTCCATTGGTTTCAGTTCAGTTCAGTCACTCAGTCATGTCTGACTCTTTGAGACCCCAAGAACTGCAGCATGCCAGGCCCCGATGTCCATCACCAACTTCCAGAGTCCACCCAAACCCATATCCATTGAGTCGGTGATGCCATCCAACCAACTCATTCTCTGTCGTCCCCTTCTCCTCCTGCCTTCAATCTTTCCCAGTATCAGGGTCTTTTCAAATGAGTCAGCTCTTCACATCAGGTGGCCAAAGTATTGGAGTTTCAGCTTCAGCATCAGTCCTTCCAGTGAATATGCAGGACTGATTTCCTTTAGGATGGACTAGTTGGAACTCTTTGCAGTCCAAGGGACTCTCAAGAGTCTTCTCCAACACCACTATTCAAAAGCACCAATTCTTTGGTGCTCAGCTTTCTTTATAGTCCAACTCTCACATCCACACATGACCACTGGAAAAATCATAGCCTTGACTAGATGGACTTTTGTTGACAAAAGAATGTATCTGCTTTACAATATGCTGCCTAGCTTGGTCATAACTTTCCTTCCAAGGAGAAAGCGTCTTTTAATTTCATGGCTGCAATCACCATCTGCAGTGATTTTGGAGCCCAGAAAAATAAAGTCAGCCACTGTTTCCACTGTTTCCCCATCTATTTGCCATGAAGTGATGAGACTGGATGCCATGATCTTAGTTTTCTGAATGTTGAGTTTCAAGCCAACTTTTCCACTCTCCTCTTTCCCTTTCATCAAGAGGCTCTTTAGTTCTTCACTTTCTGCCATAAGGGTGGTGTCATCTGCATATCTGAGGTTATTGATATTTCTCCCGGCAATCTTGATTCCAGCTTGTGCTTCCTCCAGCCCAGAGTTTCTCATGATGTACTCTGCATAGAAGTTAAATAAGCAGGGTGACAATATGCAGCCTTGATGTACTCATTTTTCTATTTGGAACCAGTCTGTTGTTCCATGTCCAGTTCTAACTTCCTGATCTGCATACAGGTTTCTCAAGAGGCAGGTCAGGTGGTCTGGTATTCCCATCTCTTTCAGAATTTTCCACAGTTTATTGTGATCCACACAGTCAAAGGCTTTGACATAGTCAATAAAGCAGAAACAGATATTTTTCTGGAACTCTCTTGCTTTTTTGATGATCCATCGGATGTTGGCAATTTAATACCTGGTTCCTCTGCCTTGTCTAAAAACAGCTTGAACATCTGGAAGTTCACGTATTGCTGAAGCCTGGCTTGGAGAATTTTAAGCATTACTTTACTAGCATGTGAGATGAGTGCAATTGTGTGGTAGTTTGAGCATTCTTTGGCATTGCCTTTCCTTGGGATTGGAATGAAAACTGACCTTTTCCAGTCCTGTGGCCACTGGGGAGTTTTCTAAATTTGCTGCCACTTTGAGTGCAGCACTTTCACAGCATCATCTTTTAGGTATTGAAATACCTCAATTGGAATTCCATCACCTCCACTAGCTTTGTTCATAGTAATGCTTCCTAAGGCCCATTTGACTTCACATTCCAGGATGTCTGGCTCTAGGTGAGTGATCACACCATCGTGATTATCTGGGTCATGAAGATCTTTTTTGTACAGTTCTTCAGCGTATTCTTGCCACCTCTTCTTAATATCTTCTGCTTCTGTTAGGTCCATATCATTTCTGTCCTTTATTGAGCCCATCTTTGTATGAAATGTTCCCTTGGTGTATGTGTGTATTTTTTATGCTAGTACCATACTTCTAAATTACTGTGACTTTGTAATATGTTTGAAATCAGGAAGTATGATAACTCCAGTTTTAGTCTCCTTAACATTGCTTTGGCTAGGAGAGGCCTTCTGTGGTTCCATATAAATTTTAGTTTTTTTCCTCTATTTTGGTGATAAATGCCATAGGAATTTTGAAAGGGATTTTACAGAATCTACAGAAGGCTTTGGGTATTATGGACATTTTTACAACATTAATTCTTCTGATCCCTAAGCTTGGGATATTTTTCCATTTATTTGTGTCTTCTTCTTTTACCAAAGTCATATAGTTTTCAGTGTACAAATCTTTAATATCCTTGGTTAAATTTACTCCTAAGTATTCTACATTTTGAAACTCTTTTAAATGGGATGGTTTTCTTTACTTCTTTTTCAGATATTTCACTGTTAGTATTTAACTGTGTTTAAGTTAAAGCATACACATGACCAACTGATTTTAATTCTTAGAAGTTCTTTTTGAAAACCTTGGTCTGCAAGCCCTTGAGACTGAGAAACTGGGGAATATCTCAGTGGTGATTAGATAAAAACATGTGCATGTTTTATTACAGGAGAAACAAACATAATAAACACTTAACAAGCCAGGTTTGTTGTTTTTGTTCACCTTCTTTGCCAATGAGTGTTTTTGAACGTTATAGAGATGACAGCTGGAGATATCTACAAGGGACAAGAAACAAGCACTTTGACTTTCAATTGATGGTATTTGGGATAAGAATTTTGTATATGATCTTTCCTTAATTTGTCAAAAATGTATTACATTATGAATGTGTGAGAATGGCAAGGGACAGGCAAGGCAGAAATGTTTAGGAGGTAGAAAAATGGTAACAATTTATCGATCCATTAATTAAATGATAATGCATAATAACTCAGTTCAATTCAGTTCAGTCGCTCAGACATGTCAGACTCTTTGCAACCCCATGGACTGCAGCATGCCAGGCTTCCCTGTCCATCACCAACTCCTGGAGCTTCCTCCAACTCACCTCCATTGAGTTGGTGATCCCATTCAACCATCTCATCCTCTGTTGTCCCCTTCTGCTCCCACAATCTTTTCCAGCATCAGGATCTTTTCCAATGAGTCAGTTCTTTGCATCAGGTGGCTAAAGTATTGGACTTTCAGCTTCAACATCAGTCCTCCCAGTGAATATTCAGGACTGATTTCCTTTATGATGGACTGGGTGGATCTCCTTGTTGTCCAAGGGACTCTCAAGAGTCTTATCCAACACCACAGTTAAAAAGCATCAATTCTTCATCATTCAGCTTTCTTTATAGTCCAACTCTCACATTCACACATAACTACCGGAAAAACCATACCTTTGACTAGAAGGACGTTTGTTGGCAAAATAATGTCTCTGCTTTTTAATATGCTGTCTAGGTTGGTCATAGCTTTTCTTCCAAGGAGCAAGCGTCTTTTAATTTCGGGGCTGCAGTCACCATCTGCAGTGATTTTGGAGCCCCCCAAAATACAGTCTGTCACTGTTTCCCCATATATTTGCCATGAAGTGATGGGACCAGATTAGCATTGTAGCTAATTGATCACAAACTGTGTTTTTAGATTTATTCAGAAGTAGATGTTAGTTTCTGTTCTCAAATTATTATATTTTATATTTTGCAGTCAAGAATATCCAAGAGTTACAGAGAACAGACTTGTGATTGCCGAGGGGAAAGTGGAGAGGGATGGACTGGGAATTTGGGGTTGGTAGATGTAAATTTTTATGTTTAATATGGACAAATGACCAGGTTGTACTGCATAGCACATGAAACTATATGCAGTTTCCTGGGATAAATCATAACAGAAAAGAATATTTAAAAAAGAATTATATATGTCTCTGACTGAGTCACTTTGCTGTACAGCAAAGACTGGCACAATGATGTACATCAAGTATATACTTCAGTGAAAAAAAGGAATATTCAGGAGAAATTTAAATGACTGAGTAAAACGTATTCAAATTAATGAAGACTACACTCATAATAGATGAAATTCGTGTGGTAGCAAATGTTTTTCCTTGAATAAAGAGCAGAGACAATTTATAACAATATTTAATTTAATCAAAATTTAGCAGTATAATAAGCTTTGGAGTCTAAATTTCTTGCCATGTTATCCTTATAAATAAAGATCTGACTTCCTTAGAAAACCTGGGTGCTTGTTTTACTATATAATATTTTCCTGAATTACATATTATTGTCCCAGAGAAAACTACGATCTCTCTGATACATAATGCAAGCTTCCAGTGCTCCTGCTTTTGTGAGGTGCTATCCCTGGTGTGCTTCATTCTGTTCGCCCTGAGCGGATCGTGGACACACTTAATCTGGGCAGGAAACCACAGGGACAAAAACACATTTCTGAGTTTTTACTTAAAGCATTTCATTTGTCTAGACCTGGCACCAAAGAATGAAATATCAATTATTACAAAACAGATTTTGGGCACTTAGAGGCACATTACTCACTCTTCGATGTGGAATGGGAATTTGTGTTTCCAGAAGAGAGAGAGATGGCAGGTGCAGCGAGAAGGACTGCAGTAAAAATTCCCCTACAAAGAGAGATGCTGTGTGTAGAGAATGTGTGCAAAACCTCCTGCATTGCTTAATCCATTTTTCTTGGGCAGAGAAGCCAGTTTACATTTTCCAGTGAACCATATCCATCGACGATTGCTTTGATTTCATTGAACACGAGGCTTAACAAACAGCCAACGGATTTATGTTTTAGGGGAAAGCTGGCATAACCTTCATCAGAAAACCTCCTTCAGAAAGAACTGATGTGCTTAGACTGCCAAATGCATTTAAGTGTTGCAACAGTCTAAGAAAACAGGACATATGTGTGCCATGTTCACCAGGCTGAGTGTCCTTTGAATAACTCCCTCGGGGTCAAGTCCACACACAAAAGATTTCACATGCTTCCTGACATTAGCAACTCTGCATCTCTCTAGTTGGTGCCATAGAGGCTGAAAAAAATCTATTTGATGGTAAGATTTCTTTTTTTCCATTTTAGTGATTTGTACCTTTAAGAGCTGTTCATTTTTAATTCATCCATTTCACTCTCTGTTGAGGGCAAAAGCAAGACATGCTTTTTAAAATATGTGTAGATAGTACAACGTATCAATTAAAATATCATTTTCCCTAATTGTAAGATATGAATTGCAAACAATGACAATTTTAACTGCTTTATTGAGGTATGATTAAAATAAAAAGTTGTAAATATTTAATTTATACAACTTGATATTTCAAGGTAACGATTCACTCTTGAAGGGCAGCTCAGTGGTAAAGAATCCACCTTTAATGATGCAGGAGACACCGGTTTGATCCCTGGGTTGGGAAGATCCCCCAGAGAAGGAAACGGCAACCCACTCCAGTTTTCTTGCCTGGGAAATCCCATGCACAAAGGAGCCTTATGGGCGACAGTCCATGGGGTCACAAGAGTCAGACATGACTGAGCAACTGAACACCACCACCATTCACTCTTGAAACCATCAGCGCTATTTAAATGCCATAGTTATCCATCACTTACAAAGTTTCCTCTTCCCCCAAACTGTTATTTTGTCATTGTTGGTTGGTTGGTTTTATGTTTTTCCTTTTTGTGTTAAGAGCACCTTGCCATAAGATCTAGCCTCTTCTTGAGTCCGTTGGGCCCCAATTAGAAACAACCCAGTTGCCAAAGTGACACACTGGGCACAGCCAGAACCCCATCACATCATAAGGGTCTGCTTTGTTTTTCAAGCAGGGAAACTGCCTTTGGGGAAGTTTCAGGAAAAAATACGGTATTGAATATGATTTCTGTGGCTGATTTCTATGTGAATAACATAGAAACATTATTTTCTGTAGTATAGATGGAGGGAGAGGAAGACTGAAGCCAAAAACTTGATCTTTGATTTACAAGACTTTGTACTCAAGCAGGTTCTGTGGACTTTATCCAAGCTCTGCTTCATTAGTAGTTATAATTAGAAAGTCACTGTTCTCCGTTCCTATGGAATTCTGATATAAAACTTGGGGAGAGACACGTGCTTTATTGATTTTATATTTGTGCAGTGTATGAGACTTTTAAAAATTATTTATTTTAATTGGAGGATGATTATAATATTGTGATGGTGTTTGAGATTTTTAACTGAAAAATCTTTCCTTATTCATAAGTAATCTTTAAAATTATATTTAAAGTCACTCATTCCTCACATATCAGCCTGGCATCTTCATCCTGTGAGGCACCATGTATTTGAACTTGGCCCCTGCTGTTCCTTTCATTCAGAACATCTCCTCAAACCAGCACAGGTCCTTCTCCCTCACGTCACGATGCTGCTCAGATATCATCTGCTCAGTGAGGTCTTCTACGGTCACTCTATTCAAAATGTCACCTCCACATTTATACTTCCTATTCTCCTTCCAAGCTTTATTTTTCTCTCCAGGATTTAACACCTTATAGAAAAGTATATAATTTTACATTGCTTATATGACCTCCATTCACAAAGTTGAAAGCTCCATGTGGGCGGAGGTTTTCAGCTGCTTTTATACTAAAACTAACCAGAACCTAGAACACTATCTTATACCTAATATATACATATTTGTATATATACAAATATAGCATTAATACAAAAAAATTAACAATATATAAATACAACTACATATATCTTAGATCCATTTTTGTAAACTACACATAATCAGGGACTATAGTAGCAATAATCAAGGATACTTGACTAAATACTTATATTATAATTTCATATTTATATAATTATCTAAAAATAAAAAAGGTTGTATTAATTTTAAATGGAATAATTTATCATGGATTTAGGCATCAGTTCCTGAAATCTTTCAAAATTTGTTTTGCAAGGTATATTTTAGCCTAAAGGATATTATTGCTTTCAAAATATTTTCCCAATAACAAGAGAAAAAAAAATTTTTGCTTATATTTAAGAAGAGTCCAAAGAAATTATAATAGAGATTTACTTGATTTCATTCATTAACTGAAAACTCCTAAAACGAGAAAGACCAGGACCAAAGCAAAAACAAAAATTACACCCTGAGAAGAATAACAACATTGCAAACTCAGATACTATGGACTTTTTTTTCCCCTTAGCACTGTCTCTCCCACCTGTGTTTATTGGCAGTGGATCCAGCTTCATAAGACCTGTTTTCAAAGAGACATTAGTGACCTGATGTATAAGTTAGTTTTCCATGTTAAAACTAACTAGGAATTAATTGCCAAATAAAGGATTGCATATTAATTCATCACTCATTTATTCATTCAGCATGTGTGTATGTGTGTATATATTTAGCAAAAGCCCACTATGTAAAAACATTAGGCTTTGTGCTACCTACAAGAAGAACAAAACACAGTCTTGTTCTTCAGGCAGCATGCATGCTATGGAAGAGAACAACTGGAAAATCCAAGCTGCGTGTGGTGATAACCTGAAAACTCCCATGGGGGCCTTCATAGTATTGCTCCCTCCAAGAGGATCTCTAGAGCACAAGTGAAGAGCTGAGAAGAGCACAAGTCATAAGGTCGCAAGTATAGGCTGTGATGGAGACAATTTTATCAAATAAGGCAGGAGAGTATAGGTGCTATTCAGGAGGTGTAATCAGTGTGCTGCGGCAGTAATTAATTCTAATTCAAAGACTGGAGGGTGGGAAAGGGGTGACAGGAACTGCAAGTGGTGTAATGTGAATTTTTTTCAAAGTTAGGAAGGTTATTTGGCTTAAGTAGACTCTCACTTTCACTCCCTTCAGACTTTTAGAGTAATTGGACATAAAAAAAAATAGAAAATAGTTTACAGATCATTTCTAGTTCAATATTTTTGTTTTATTGATCCAGAAACTGAAGCTCAGAGAGAGAAAGTGATACGTCCAAAGTTACAGAGTTAGTTAAATGCAGTATGAAATTCTAATCTCATTTATTAGTTATTACTTACTACTTGATATTATTTTCAATCTAGAATTTTTTCTTTACTTTTTGCAATGCAGCTCATCTTTCTCTTAATCTCTTGATTATTCAAGTGGTCTTCTATTAAATGCTAAGAGAAGTGTAAGGTGATACTGTATGAAAACTTTTTAGATAATATCATGTGTTAAAAATCTGCTTCAGGAGAGAAAATTATTTAAAAAAAAATTTTTTGTGCTGTTTTCCTTAACTAAATGAATCAAACTTATGATTCCATACTTTTCAGTTTTTTCTCAGGCTAAAAAAAGAAAAAAATGACTATAGGAGAAATAACATGTTATAGCAATAGTGAAGGGGATTAATATGTTATTTAGAGATGTGGAAAACTATTTCTAACAAAACTAATCATTTCTTTAAATCCTTTAAGTCTATTGTGACTAAAAGAATTAGAGTTGGAAAAATTCCCTCAGGAGAGTATAAATCAGAAAGTGTATGGCTTCAGTATGGGTTCTATTTCTGATTTCACTCCCACCTTTTTTCTTGCATGATGGCTCTATTGGGAAAAACAATTTCATTTAAATACTGTTTATTTAAAACTGAAGAAATATATGTAAAATTAAAAACAATTTAAATTGTCTTTTCAATTAAAAAAATTTGTTCTAAAGCCTTAGATAAATAGCCACTGAATCTTGAATTTACATTTGCCTATATATGTTAAAGTCAAGAGTGCTCATATTCTATAGGTATAGGAATTTAAAGGCAACGGTATACCATTATATACCCTTTATATATATATATACACACACACATATACAAACATATATAAAAATACATATTCATACATATTTACAAGTATATTTTATACATACACATATATAGCATATATATATGTGTGGGTAATACATACATACATATATATTTATATATACATATATATATATTTTAGCCACAATGTGATAGGCATACAAAAAATTTTTAAAAAACAATGTTCTATACTTAATGCTTTGTATCTTCTTGGCAAGTAGTTAGAAATTATTGATTAAACTAAATTGAAAATGCCCTTTGAAGAGTATTAAATGGGAAACTAGATTAATAAATTTACATACATGGAAAAATGTTATGCATCAGGAATAAGAATGAGAGTAACTAAATTTTTGAAAGATTCTAGTTCTGGTAAAGTATCCTTAAAACAGAGGCATTATGAAAATATTAATTAAATTATTTAAATTGCTGCCAGCCTAAATATAAATCCGTCCCATTTATGGAATGTAGGATTACCTTCAGGGCCATGTTAATACTGTTCACTAACTTTAATCTGGATTTCTAAAAGTGCTCATTATTATATAGCATTCATGAAGAGGAAAGAGAATAATTTCTATGTATGGGTATCTATTTTCCCATGTACAACAAAAGTTAAAGACAATGAGAAATAAAATATTAATGACAGACATACTTGAACAATGAGATTATTGTTGCATTTTTCCATGTTTTAAATTTCAAAATCTTTTACTATTTTAGATTTAGTATGTGTTGTATCTATCATCTGGAAAATCAATCATGACGTAAAAATAGGCAAAACAGCAACAAAACTAAAACAAGTAATTTCTCATAAGATTCCTTGGTATATATTTTTTTACCTATAAGTAAAACAGATCCAACGTCCATTGGATAATTGAACCTCTAAGTAAAATACAGAGCAAACATCCATTGGATCATCGAAAGAGCAAGAGAGTTCCAGAAAAACATCTATTTCTGCTTTATTGACTATGCCAAAGCCTTTGACTGTGTGGATCACAACAAACTGTGGAAAATTCTTCAAGAGATGAGAATACCAGACCATCTGACCTGCCTCCTGAGAAATCTGTATGCAGGTCAAGAGGCAACAGTTAGAACTGGACATGAAAATTAACACACAGAAGTCCCTTGCATTCCTATACACCAATAATGAGAAAACAGAAAAAGAAATTAAGGAAACAATACCATTCACCATTGCAATGAAAAGAATATGGTACTTAGGAATATATCTACCTAAAGAAACAAAAGACTTAAATATAGAAAACTATAAAACACTGATGAAAGAAATCAAAGAGGACACAAACAGATGGAGAAATATACCATGTTCATGGATTGGAAGAATTAATATAGTGAAAATGAGTATACTACCCAAAGCAATCTATAGATTCAATGCAATCCCTATCAAGCTACCAATGGTATTTTTCACAGAACTAGAACAAATAATTTCACAATTTGTATGGAAATATAAAAAACCTCGAATAGCCAAAGCAAGCTTGAGAAAGAAGACTGGAACTGGAGGAATTAACCTGCCTGACTTCAGGCTCTACTACAAAGCCACAGTCATCAAGACAGTATGGTACTGGCACAAGGATAGAAATATAGATCAATGGAACAAAACAAAAAGCCCAGAGATAAATCCACGCACATATGGACACCTTATCTTTGACAAAGGAGGCAAGAATATACAGTGGAGAAAAGACAATCTCTTTAACAAGTGGTGCTGGGAAAACGGGACAACCACTTGTAAAAGAATGAAACTAGAACACTTTCTAACACCATACATAAAAATAAACTCTAAATGGATTAAAGATCTAAACGTAAGACCAGAAACTATAAAACTCCTAGAGGAAAACATAGGCAAAACACTCTCCGACATAAATCACAGCAGGATCCTCCATGACCCACCTCCCAGAATATTGGAAATAAAAGCAAAAATAAACAAATGGGACTTAATTAAAATTAAAACCTTTTGCACAACAAAGGAAACTATAAGCAAGGTGAAAAGACAGCCTTCAGAATGGGAGAAAATAATAGCAAACGAAGCAACAGACAAACAATTAATCTCAAAAATATGCAAGCAACTCCTGCAGCTGAATTCTAGAAAAATAAATGACCCAATCAAAAAGTGGGCCAAAGAACTAAACAGGCACTTCTCCAAAGAAGACATACAGATGACTAACAAACACATGAAAAGATGCTCAACATCACTCATTATTAGCGAAATGCAAATCAAAATCACAATGAGGTACCATTTCACGCCAGTCAGAATGGCTGCTATCCAAAAGACTACAAGCAATAAATGCTGGAGAGGGTGTGGAGAAAAGGGAACCCTCTTACACTGTTGGTGGGAATGCAAACTAGTACAGCCACTATGGAGAACAGTGTGAAGATTCCTTAAAAAACTGGCAATAGAACTGCCATACGACCCAGCAATCCCACTGCTAGGCATACACATCGAGGAAACCAGAATTGAAAGAGACACATGTACCCCAGTGTTCATCGCAGCACTGTTTACAATAGCCAGGACATGGAAGCAACCTAGATGTCCATCGGCAGACGAATGGATAAGGAAGCTGTGGTACATACACACAATGGAATATTACTCAGCCATTAAAAAGAATACATTTGAATCAGTTCTATTGAGATGGATGAAACTGGAGCCCATTATACAGAGTGAAGTAAGCCAGAAAGAAAAACACCAATATAGTATACTAATGCATATATATGGAATTTGAAAGACGGTAATGATAACCCTATATGCGAGACAGAATAAGAGACACAGATGCATAGAACAGTCTTATGGACTCTGAGGGAGAAGGTGAGGGTGGGACATTCTGAGAGAATAGCATTGAAACATGTATATTATCATATGTGAAACAGAGCACCATTCCAGGTTCGATGCATGAGACAAATGCTCAGGGCTGGGGCAATGGGATGATCCAGAGGGATGGGATGGGGAGGGAAGTGGGAGGGGGGTTCAGGATGGGGAACACATGTAAACCCATGGCTGATTCATGTCAATGTATGGCAAAAACCATTACAATATTGTAAAGTAATTAGCCCCCAACTAAAATAAATAAATTTATTAAAAACAAACAAACAAACAACAAAAAGAACTGGTCATGGAACAAAAGACTGGTTCCAAATTGGGAAAGGAGTACGTCAAGGCTGCATATTGTCACCCTGCTTATTTAACTTATATGCAGAGTATATACTGTGAAATGCGAGGCTGGATGAAGCATAAGCTGGAATCAAGATTGCCGGGAGAAATATCAGCAACGTCATATATGCAGATGACAGCACCCTTATGGCAGAAAGTGAAAAAGAACTAAAGAACCTCATGATGAAAGTGAAAGAGGAGAGTGGAAAAGTTGGCTTAAAACTCAACATCCAGAAAACTAAGATCATGGCATCCGGTCCCATCACTTCATGGCAAATAGATGGGAAAACAATGGAAACAATGGCTGACTTTATTTTCTTGGGCTCCAAAATCACTGCAGATGGTGAGTACAGCCATGAAATTAAAAGATGCTTACTCCTTGGAAGGAAAGCTGTGACCAACCAAGACAGCATATTAAAAAGCAGAGACATTACTTTGCCAACAAAGGTTCATCTAGTTAAAGCTATGGTTTTTCCAGTAGTCATGTATACATGTGAGAGTTGGACTATAAAGAAGGCTGAGCACCAAAGAATTGATGCTTTTGAACTGTGGGGTTGGAGAAGACTCTTGAGAGTCCCTTGGACTGCAAGGAGATCCAGCCAGTCCATCCTAAAGGAAATCAGTTCTGCATATTCACTGGAAGGACTGATGTTGAAGCTGAAACTCCAATACTTTGGCCACCTGATGCGAAGAGCTGACTCATTTGAAAAGACCCTGATGCTGGGAAAGATTGAAGGCGGGAGGAGAAATAGATGACAGAGGATGAGATGGTCAGATGGCATCACTGACTCAATGTATATGAGTTTGAGTAAGCTCTGGGAGTTGGTGATGGACAGGGAAACCTGGCATGCTGCAGTCCATCGGATCGCAAAGAGTCGGAATCGACTGAGCGACTGAACTGAACTGAAAATAGAGCCAGATAGAAAGGGCTTAAGAAAAATTTGTAAGAAAAAATGCCACAAAATAATTAAAAATTCATAATTATTGAAACATTTATTGAAGATGACTGATTTAGTGGTTTTATTGTGAACTGAAAAAATGGCAATGATCTACCATGTCTTTGAGTTATATAGACTACGGATAAACCACTTGATCTTATTCTAGGGTTCACCATGTCCATTTCCTGGGCCAGCTAAGGAAACATAGGCAATAACTCAGCAGATGGCACTCCTGTCCTTAGGTAGAGACTAAAACCAAGTCTAAAGATGTTTGTTTCACACCTCAGTATAGAAATAGCACTGAGAACTTGTAAAAACTATTTATCATAATACTAAATGGATCAATGCAATCCCCACCAAAAGCTCAGCAAGTCATTTTGTGGATATCAATAAACTCATTCTAAACTTTATTGAGTCAGTGATGCCATCCGACCATCTCATCCTCTGTCATCTATTTCTCCTCCCGCCTTCAATCTTTCCCAGCATCAGGGTCTTTTCAAATGAGTCACTTCTTCCCATCAGGTGGCCAAAGTATTGGAGTTTCAATACTCCAATATGTTCATTCAATCGTGTCTGACTCTTTGAAACCCTATGGACTGTAGCCCACCAGGCTCCTCTGTCCATGGCCTTCTCCAGGCAAGAATACTGAAGTTGGTTGCCTTGCCCCCTCCCAGGGGATCTTCCTGATCCAGGGATCAAAACCACATCTCTTATGTCTCCTGCACTGGCAGGCACATTCTTTACCACTAGCACCACCTGGGAAGCCCTCTCAAGTTCATATAGAAAGGCAGAAGACCCAGAATCATCAACACCAAACTGAAGAAGAACAAACTGGAGAACTGATACTAGCAGGTCTCAAGGTTTATTATAAACCTGTAGTAGGCAGTTCAAATCAGGATGGTGCTAGAAGAGGAAGGAGCACACAAGCTGGTTTGCCTCAAAGGCAGGGTGGAGCGAGGTTGTTTTAAAGGCTGCTGGATTTCTAGCAACCACCTCGCTGTGAATCCCTGTCCAAGCTTAGCAAACACTTCAACCCCACTCACTCCACGTCACATTGCAACACTGGATCTGGGGTGGCTATGACTGGGGCAAAGACTGGACCATGGGACGCAGAGTGACTCAATCCTGGGACAGCTTGGGTGGTATCCCAGTTGGTGCTTATTCAGGAGGTGTCTCAGAAATAACTCAGATCTCTGACAGCAGCTGCACAACCACAGCTCACCTCCTGAGACATGCCAAGAGTCCATGTGGGCCCTTCCCACCCTGCAAAGCAGTTCCACAACAGAGCAGGGGCAGCGGAGGCTAGGGTCAGGGATCGGCTGTGATGGACAAAGGAGACTTGGACTCAAGGATGTGTCTGAGAAGAGTCACTGGGGCCTGCACTCGAGCTTAGAACCTTCAGGGGCCTCACTTGCCTCCTCCAGGGCACTGCCTCCTCCAGGGCAATGTAGGAAAAAACACACACACACACACACACTTGGAGGGAACATAGCTAGCTTGGGCCCGACCCTCTGGGCTTCTACTAGAGCCACTTGGGAACAGACCCCACTGATAGGGTAGTGGTGGTCACTTGGCAGAGAGGAAGTCCCATGTCTTGCTATGTGTTACAGCTCTGGCCCCTTCACCTCCAACCCGGATATACTGTCTGTCTTGGTCACCACTTAAACCCCAGTGTTACCACTTAAACCCCAATGCCTGAATAAATGAATGAATGAGTGAAACTGTGAATGGAAAACAGAATAAATGAGGCTAAGAGAAACATGTTTAAGGAATTTATCCAATTTACCCCCTAGCAAGGTGATAGCTCCAGTACACCCAGACAAATGATATGACTTGCATCCATGTCAAATCCAGCCCCAACCCTGCCAAAGGTGTTGGACACACACCGTTTGAAAAGGGATGCTCCCACATAAAGACATTCATTCAAGACTGCAGAAAGTAACTATTTCACTCAAATTCATAGATGCAGAGAAAGTTAAGCAGAATGAAAAGGCAGGGGAACTACTCTCAATTGAAAGAGCAAGAGAAAACTCCTGGAAAAATAAATAATGAAACAGAAATAAACAATTTCCCAGATAAATAAGTCAAAGCGGTGGGAATTAAAATGTTAACTGAATTAGGGAACACAGGTGGCGTAAACAGTGAATAGTTTAGCAAGAAACAAGAAAATAAAAAAGACCCAATCAGCAAATGAAGAAGTCAATAGCTGAAATAAAAAAACACACTGGAAGGAATGAATAGCAGACTTAGTGATACACTTCACTGATTCCCAGAACAGCAACCCTGTAAAATGATCTCAGTAACCATACATTTTAATCTGGGAGCACTCTACTATTGTTTCTGGATTTGTACTTGCTGACATTCTGCCACAGAATGTGAAAAATGCCATTGTCACTTTGTGAAAATGCCATTTCTTAAGAAAGACAGACTTTCCTGATTAAACTGAGGGAAAGAGATTCCACTCAAATCCTATCACTCATTACTCCCTGAAATTGTAACATGTATTTATAAATTGTAACATGTATTTATAAACACGTAGTTTATAAATACATCCAATCACATGGAGGTATTGTCTGTCTTGGTCACCACTTAAACCCCAGTGTTACCACTTAAACCCCAATGCCTGAATGAATGAATGAATGAATGAGTGAAACTGTGAATGGAAAACAGAATAAATGAGGCTAAGAGAAACATGTTTAAGGAATTTATCCAAATGCTCACAACTGGTAGGTTGTACCAACAAAATTTTAACTACAGATTTGAGTCCAAACCCTATGGGCATCTCACCATGCCAACGGTTTCCATCTTGCTTCCAACAGTTAATGTCACTGTGGCCATGGAAAGAAGCATAATGTAATAGGAATATGAGCCACATGGAATTTTCTTCCCAGGTTGAGTTCTATTTAATCTATAACATGAAATATATAAAGAAGTCACTCTGCTACTTGGAAGGATATCTTATGCAGAAGAATCAGTAAGTTCAAGGGCTTATGTATCAGGGAAGAACATGGTTTATTCTATAAACTGACAAAAGGCCAATATAGTTGGAATTTAGTAAGTGATTGACAAGAAACATGTTTGAAATGAGTTTGGAGGGTAGGCGAATTCCAGATCCAACATAGTCCTATAGGTTATGCAAAGGAATTCAGATTTTATTCTAAGTATAATAGGAAGACACTGAAGGTTTCAAGTTTAAAGAGTGACATGATCTGAGTTTCTGAATGGTCACTCTGGTTGCTGTGTGGAAAACAAAGAAATGGTGAAATAAATATATACACTCTATACCTTCACACCCCACTTGTTACCTTTGGAGAGGTATAAAGGATGGAAGAAGAGAGTATTTTGTACAGATTAGGGACATGGCAACAGTGGAGATTACGATAGTCTCTGAACACCAGACATAGGTATGTCTCCCTCTTTCTCTGTCCAAGCTGCCTGCCCTTGCAGCAGTATGAGCAACAGAATAAGGTCTTGCCCTACAGATTGCAACTCTGATATGAATGGAACACTAAATGAGATATAATTTCATATGTAAAACATTCAGTATGTAACATATATTTTCTGTTAAAGTGTATTTTATTCCCGAATGCTATCTAATTGCTAACTGTAGTTTTCTTTTTCTTGGCCATGTGATTCTTACATCTAATTTTTTTTTTTTACCAGCTCTGTTTTCTTTTATTTCCTAGGATAAAATTCAGGTATTTAGAGTTCCTTGTGGAAAAGAGAGCCTTCCTATAATGTTGGTGGGAATGTAAATTTGTGCAGCTACTATGGAATATAGTATGGGGATTCCTAAAAAAACTAAAAATAGAGTTGCCATATGATCCAGCAATCCCACTCCTGGACTTATATGCAGACAAAACTATAATTCAAAATGACAGACGCACCCCAATGTTCATAGCAGCACTAGTTGAGACATGGAAGCAACCTAAATGTCCAATGACAGATGAATGGATAAAGAAGATGTACACATATATGCAACAGAATACTACTGACCATAAAAAGAATGAAATAATGTCATGTACAGCTACATGGATGAACCTAGAGATTATCATAGTAAGTGAAATAGTTTGGATAGAAAAAACAAATATCAAAAACCATATATCACTTATATGTGGAATCTAAAATATGATACTAATAAACTTATCTTTGAAACAGAAACAGATCGACAGAGAAAGAGAACAGACTTGTGGTTGCTGAGGGGGAGGGAGATAGGGAAAAGAAGGACTGGGAGTTTGAGTTTAGCAGATACAAACTATAATATATAGAATAGGTAAACAAAAATGTTCTACTGTATAGCACAGGGAACTATATTCAATATTCTATGATAAACCATAATGTAAAATTATGAAAAAAATATATGTATACACAAATAACTTAATCACTCCATTGTACAGCAAAAATTAACAAAACACTGTAGCATTATAAATCAATTATACTTCAATGAAGTAAATTTTGAAAACATTCTTAATGATCTGGTCCCTACATCTCTCTATTCTCACCTTTATAAGCAATTTCCACTCATCCATCACATAACCACAAACACACATACCACAGACTTAGTGCTGAAACAGTAACGGATATAGTCATCACATCCTATTATTTTTTCCAGGCTTTTATATCTTTGGGGATGTTTGACTTTTTAATCTGACAAACTTGTATTCAATCCTAAGACCTCAGTTGCTGTCATCTTCCCCAGAGAGTTATCCCTGGTATTCTATTAAATGGAGGCAGTTACACTTTTTCCTAAATTTCCTCTATACCTTATTTATGTATATACTAATGAATTTCTTTATCAAATTGCTATTTACTTATTACCAGAATGAATTTCCTGTTAAGGGATTACTTCTCATTTGTTTTATGTTTCTCGTGTTTAGCAGCATTCAGCTTGAGACGGTTTGGCCATTCAAGGAATATGTTCTAGGTTGAATTCTACTTTTCATCTACACAGATTTTCTGAATAACTACTATTCAAGTGCAAATAACATAAATTCAGATTATGAAGTAAAAGTGGAAACCAGGATAATTATTATAAATTTGTCTAGTCCTCCTTGCAAAATGTATTGCAACTTGACAAAAGGAAACATAACATAAATTCTTAGTGAAATTGCAAACTTTCTTTAGAATTTTAATTTTTTCCTTTGTAGTTGTGGAAGTCTATATTTATGAAAGATATAATGTAGAATAAAAGGATAAATTAAAAGTATATGACAAGCTTGTTTTAAAAAACTGAACTTGGAAGAAATACATCAATATACTGTGGATACCACCTTTTTATGGTTTTGATTTAAATAAAGCACTTTAAAAATAATATTTCCACTAAAGGATTCTACCACAATTTATAATGGTTTTTGGTCTTTATTCTTTTGTTAAGAATGCTGTTGAACTTTGAAATTCAAGGAACTCGGAAATGGAAGGAAGAGAATCGGTATTTATTATCTGAGGTGGTAGTGCACAACCAGGCCTCTCGCAGCTCTGACAAAGGAGATCAGAGCTTGTGAAAGTATGGGAAAAAGTTAAAAACCAACCAAACAAAAAACTCCATCCATTTGTAATCCTGGTAATAGTAATAGACTATAAAATACTTTTTAGATTCAAGATCCCAGAAATTAAGAAAGAAAATGTTTGCCATAAAAAAGAGGTTTCAGTGGATATATTTTTCTGATGAATGTTATTTCCTCCTCAAATTTCCTTACCTCCTTTCACGAGGCCACGGGAATGTCTAAAAATAATATAAATAAAAATAATGTTCTAATGAATTAATTACTTCAGGAAAAGAATCACAGATCTCACATGGTTATGTTAATTTCGCTAGAGTCTAGATATTTATGGCTGGGATCTTTGTTTATTTTGTTCCCTCTATAGAATAAATACCTAAAATAGTGGAACAAACATGGTGAGATCTCAGTATTTGTTGGACTAATGAATGATGTATTGCATATCAACTTAAATATAAATGGAAACAACTATTGTTTCCAATGGTCATAAAAATATATACATATGCATATTTTTTTTAAGATTTTTTTTTTTTTTTTTTTTTTTTTGCTACACAGGGCAGCATGTGAGATCTTAGCTCCCCAACCAGGGACCAAACCTGTGTGTTCTGCATTGTGAGCATGGAGTCTTAATCACTGGGCCACCAGGGAAGTCCCTTAAAGATTTTTTATTGAAAAGAGCTCTGATATTTCTCTTACCCAATCCTCCAATTGTTAAGTTTTGCCTCATTTGTTCTATTGCCCAATCTATACATAAATATATAGTCATTATCTTTCATATTTTCCTAAACTTTCCAAGAGTAAGATGTAGGCAGAATATCCTATCACTCCAAACAACACAGTATTTATGTTCCCCAAAGAAGAATACTTTAAATAAAAATCATATAACCCTTCCTCAATTTAAGTTCCTCAATCAGGAACCTAAAATCAGTACATCATCGTTCAAGCTCATGTTCCCATTCAAATTTTGTCAGCTGCCACAAAAATGATACCTTTCCCATTATAGTTCTGATCCTTATCTAAGACACCACGGTGAGTTTAGCTGTCAGCTCTCTTCTGATTCTTCCATCCTGAATTAGTTCCTCACTGTTTTCCTGTCTTTTGTGCTTTCAATAGGTTTAAAGATGCTTGTGCTCAATAACTCAGTCATGTCCATCTCTTTGAGACCCCATGGACTGTAACCCACAGGTCTCTGTCCATGGAATTTTCCATGCAAGAATACTGGAGTGGGTTCCCTTTTCTTACTCCAGTAGTTTAAAGTGGACAGGCCTTAAACTCTATAGTAGGAGCCTCAAACTGGGTCCATCTGATGATTCTTCATGTCCTGACTCAGATCATGCACTTTTGGTAGAAATTCCACAGAAATGATATTATACACTTCCTGGTACATCACTTTCAGAGATGATGTGGAACAATTCTTCCTCTGGTCACTTTAAATTTAATCACTCAGTAATACTAGGCTCTGTCAAGTCTTCAACCATACAGTCACTATTTCTCCAGTTTAATTTATTAGTATATTGTAGGAAAAGTATTTCACAGTGAAGCCACCAACCCATTCCTCACCAAACCACCACTAAATAATTTTAGTATCCATTGACAACATCTACTTAATTAACCATGATCTCTGATGGCTGCCAAATGTCAATTCTCTGTTTTCATTATTCCCTCAAAAGTTGCTGGCATTCTACTATGAGGAATAATTTTATCTCTACTCATATGTAATTATATAGCTATAACAGAGTATATGTGTATATAACCACACACTATCTATAACACAACTCAATTCTATTCATTCATATATTATATCACTATAATACCAAGGATTACTATCTTATCCAATGGGGTTTCAATCCATTGTTATTGTCATTTATTTTGATGACAAAATCATCTCGTTCAAACTGGCTCCCACCTATGGGCTTTAGACATGTCCCAACATTCACTGTTATGTTTGCCATTGTCTGTTGGGACACAACTGAAGCAACTTCAGTTCAGTTCAGTTCAGCTGCTGAGTCGTGTCCGACTCTTTGTGACCCCATGGACTGCAGCACAACAGGTTTCCCTGTCCATCACTTACTCCAGGAACTTGCTCAAACTCATATCCATCGAGTCAGTGATGCCATCCAACTATCTCATCCTCTGTCGTCCCCTTCTCCTCCTGTCTTCAAGCTTGCCCAGCATCAGGGTCTTTCCAATCAGTTAGTTCTTCACATCAGGTTGCCAAAGTATTGGAGTTTCAGCTTCAACATCAGTCCTGCCAATGAATACTCAGGACTGATTTCCTTTAGGATGGACTGGTTGGATCTTCTTGTAGTCCAGGGGACTCTCAAGAGTCTTCTCTAATACCACAGTTCAAAGCATCAATTCTTCAGCACTTGGCTTTCTTTATAGTCCAACTCTCATGACTACTGGTGAAACCATAGCCTTGACTAGACGGACCTTTGTTGGTAAAGTAATGTCTCTGCTTTTTAATATGCTCTATGGGAGAGAGTGAGGGCAGGATGGTATGGGAGAATGGTATTGAAGCTTGTAAATTATCATATGTGAAGTGAATCACCAGTCCAGGTTCGATGCATGATACAGGGTGCTCGGGGCTGGTGCACCGGGATGACCCGGAGGGATGGGATGGGGAGGGAGGGGAACACATGTACACCCATGGTGGATTCATGTCAATGTATGGCAAAACAAATATATTGTAAAGAAAGAAATAGATAAATAAACTAATTTAAAAAATAAATAAAAAAAAATATGCTATCTAGGTTGGTCACAGTTTTCTTCCAAGCAGCAAGCGTCTTTTAATTTCATGGCTGCAGTCACCATCTCCAGTGATTTTGGAGCTCCCAAAAGTAAAGTCTCTCACTGTTTCCATTGTTTCCCCATCTATTTGCCATGAAGTGATGGGACCGGATGCCATGATCTTAGTTTGCTGAAAGTTGAGTTTTAAGCCAAATTTTTCACTCTCCTCTTTCACTTTCATCAAGAGGCTCTTTAGTTTCTCTTTGCTTTCTGCCATAAGAGTGGTGTCATCTGCATATCTGAGGTTATTGATATTTCTCCTGGCAACCTTGGTTCCAGCTTGTGCTTCATCCAGCCTGGCATTTTGCAAGATGTATTCTGCTAATAAATTAAACAAGCAAGGTGACAATATACAGCCTTGGTGTACTCCTTTCCTAATTTGGAATCAGTCTTTTGTTCTGTGTCCAGTTCTAACTTGTGCTTCTTGACCTGAATACAGATATCTCAAGAGGCAGGTCAGGCAGTCTGGTATTCCCATCTCTTGAAGAATTTTCAACAGTTTGTTGTGATCCACTCAGTCAAAGGCTTTGGCATAGTCAGTGAAGCAGAAGTAGATGTTTTTCTGGAACTCTATTCCTTTCTCGATAATCCAACGGATGTTGGCAAATTGATCTCTGGTTTCTCTGACTTTTCTAAATCCAACTTGAACATCTGGAAGTTCACACTTCACATACTGTGGACGACTGGCTTGGAGAATTCTGAGCATTACTTTGCTAGTGTGTGAGATGAGTGCAATTGTGCAGTAGTTTGAGCATTCTTTGGCATTGCCTTTCTTTGGGATTGGAATGAAAACCGACCTTTTCCAGTCCTGGGGCCACTGCTGAGTTTTCCAGATTTGCTGGCATATCGAGTGCAGCACTTTCACAGCATCATCTTTTAGTATTTGAAATAGCTCAACTGGAATTCCATCACCTCCACTAGCTTTGTTCATAGTGATGCCTCCTAAGGCCCACTTGACTTCACATTTCAGAATGTTTGGCTCTAAGTGAGTGATCACACCATAGTGATTATCTGGGTCATGAAGATCTTTTTTGTATAGTTCTTCTGTGTATTTTTGCCACCTCTTCTTAATATCTTTTGAATCTCTTAGGTCCATACCATTTCTGTCCTTTATTGTGCCCATCTTTGCATGAAATGTTCCCTTGGTATCTCTAATTTTCTTGACAAGATCTCTAGTCTTTCCCATTCTATTGTTTTCCTCTATTTCTTTGTATTGATCACTGGGGAAGGCTTTCTTATCTCTCCTTGCTATTCTTTGGAATTCTGCATTCAAATGGGTATATCGTTCCTTTTCTCCTTTGCTTTTCACTTCTCTTCTTTTCACAGCTATTTGGAAGGCCTCTTCAGAGAGCCATTTGGTCGTTTTGCATTTCTTTTTCTTGGGGATGTTCTCGCTCCCTGTCTCCTGTACAATGTCAGAAACCTCCGTCCATAGTTCATCAGGCACTCTGTCTGTCAGATCCAGTCTCTTAAATCTATTTGTCACTTCCATTGTATAATCGTAAGGGATTTGATTTATGTCATACCTGAATGGTCTAGTGATTTTCCCTACTTTCTTCAATTTAAGTCTGAATTTAGCGATAAGGAGTTCATGATCTGAGCCACAGTCAGCTCCCGGTCTTGTTTTTGCTGACTGTAGAGAGCTTTTCCATCTTTGGCTGCAAAGAATGTAATCAATCTGATTTCGGCATTGACCAACTGGTGATGCCTATGTGGAGTCTTTTCCTGTGTTGTTGGAAAAGGGTGTTTGCTATGACCAGTATGTTCTCTTGGAAAAACTCTGTCAGCCTTTGACCTGCTTATTTTGTACTCTAAGACCAAATTTGCCTGTTACTCCAGTTATTTCTTGACTTCCGACTTTTATATTCCAGTCCCCTATAGTGAAAAGGACATCTTTTTCGGGTGTTAGTTCGAGGAAGTCTTGTAGGTCTTCATAGAACTGTTCAACTTCAGCTTCTTCAGCATTACTGGTTGGAGCATAGACTTGGATTACCCTGATACTGAATGGCTTGCTTTGGAAACAAACAGAGATCATTCTGTCGTTTTTGAGATTGCACCCAAGTACTGCATTTCAGACTCTTTTGTTGACTATGAGGACTACACCATTTCTTCTAAGCGATTCTTGCCCACAGTAGTAGATATAATGGTCATCTGAGTTTAATTTGCCCATTCCAGTCCATTTTAGTTCACTGATTCCTAAAATGTCAATGTTCACTCTTGCCATCTCCTGTTTGACCACTTCCAATTTAACTAAGGATATTTGTCTAATGAAAAGGCTTGGAAGAGATTGATTCTCCTTCTGCAACAGAGGTGGTTTGTTTACTTTTCAATATGATAAAGATGCAGCACCGACTTGATTGCTAAGGGATAAACAATTTAGCATGCAACATTCACTGAGCATTACCCTAATTTCAGATACAATATGATGTTCAAGGCTTGTCGCATACTTTATCTGCCTGGTCCTAGAAATAGTTCTCCAAGAAACCCTTGTTCGTTTGGGTGAAGACATCATTTAAGTGTCTTGGAACTCATTGTTACAAGACTATGTCCTATAAATGCGCAGAGCTTGGAAGTATATGTGTATTACTCTACATAAAACTACAATGACTCATCTGTATCAGTTCTCTTCAGTCACTCAATCGTGTCCGACTCTTTGTGACCCCATGGACTGCAACATGATAGGCTTCCCTGTCCATCACCAACTCCTGGAGCTTGCTCAAACTCATGTCCATCAAGTCAGTGATGCATCTTTATCACACTGAAAAGTAAACAAACCAGCTCTGTTGCAGAAGGAAACTCAATCTCTGCCAAGTCTTTTCATTAGACAAATATCCTTGATAAAATAGTAAGAAAGAAAGTCTGTCAGTACCACTTCTGGTAAAACAGGTAGAAATGCAGGAGACCCATGGAAAATTTTCTCTTAAAGCCCAGCTGCAGGTTGATTCCAGGATGGCTTTAGAGAGTCACCGCATACAGACCTAGGGGTTCAAGACTTCCATTCTCTGTTATCCTTAGCAAGTTGGAGACAGTTTTCCTCACAGCTATGAGATGTTTGCAGCAGTTTCTTTGTATTATACTGACATATGCACCTTAATCTAGTGAAAAAGGGATGTTTCTACTCTTGCTTCTCTTTTATTGGTGCAGCCACACTAACAGATTTACCTGCTTGTTCGTGGCTTAGATGGTAAAATATCTGCCTGCAATGCAGGAGACCTGGGTTCAATCCCTGGATAGAGAAGATCCCCTGGAGAAGGGAGTGGTGACCCACTCCAGTATTCTTGCCTGGAGAATTCCATGGACAGAGGAGCCTGATGGGCTACAATCCATGGGGTTGCAAAGAGCCAGACATAACTGATTTTCATTTCTTTTGGTTAAGTGAAAGTGAATGTCACTCAGTTATGTTTGACTCTTTGCAACCCTATGGACTACAGTCCACGGAATTTTCCAGGTCATAATATTGGAGTGGGTAGTCTTTCCCTTCTCCAGAGAATCTTCCCAACTCAGGGATAGAACCCAGGTCTCCTGCATTGCAGGCAGATTCTTTGCCAGCTGATCCACAAGGGAAACCCTTCTTTTGGTAGAGATTGGGTCATTCATGCCTAATTAATGACTGCTGAGGAGGAGAATACCTATCATTTCTTCCCTTCTATTTTCTTTCCTGCATCATATGAAGGGGAGGATCCAAACAAACGGAGATTCTACAGCAAAGAAACAGGCAGATGGGGAAACCAATTGAGACTACTAGGCTCCTGGATTCCAGGAATATTTCTACTTCTCTGGTCTATAAATTTTAACTTTTTTTTTTTCAGCACAAAGATGTAAATGCTCTTTCCCTTCCATGTAAAATAATAAAATACAAGTAATTGCAAACATTTTACATATTGGGAAAATCTTAATGGTGAAGCTAAGTAGAATATACAGCTTCATTCTACTGTCTGAGTGTTTGTGGTTCTTACTCAGGTTATGAGATTGTAATTCAAAGAATTTCTGCTTTTCACCATGAGGATTAGAGACAGTGAACAACAACATTACTATCCCTTTAAGGAATGCTCTCCATCTCCTAAAGTGTTTCTTCTTATTTATAACCTGAAAAAATGTGAATAGGATTGCTCTTCAAAATTAAATTTTCTTAAATTCCCTTGAGAGCTTATCATTATCATCTTCATCAAGAAGTCATCTCTTGAATTGCCAGAGAGCCAATTAGCATGATTATGAGAGCAATTTATATTTGAATGGTCTCTAAATATGTATTTCATGGAAGGAAAGTGAAAAATATCTGTTTGATTAATTTAATTACTAAAGGTGAAATTCAAGAAAAGAGATTACTTCCTTTCCACTAGATTGACTTTTCTTTTCCTCTAGGTTAAACTTTTATATCCAAGAACTCTCAAACATACAACCCTGCTGTGATGTAATGGAATCTCAGGAAACTGGGTTACCAAGCATTTCTAGTAACCTAGGGAAGAATCTTTCATCTTTTAATGGTAGACTATAACAAAGGCCTTTTTTTGGGAAGAATGTGTTCTCTGGTCTCCTTTCCTTAAGGGAAGTAATTACATGAAGTGCTGTACCTAGTTTTTAAAATCTGATTTGAAATATGCCATATTTAGTTTCTAAACAGAGGACTCTTCAAGCTTTGACCTCTTATACTGGGTCAAATGTTGTTTCTTTGGTTGGTTTTTGTTAGTATTTTATTGTTTTTAATCAGGAATGTACTTTCTATCAAAAATTCTGAAAGATAAATCCTAGTTCATACATATACCTGTCTACATGGTGGAAGGGAAAAAGCTACAGTCCTGGACCAGGCTTTCCCCCTAGAATAAGTTGCTTGGGAGCACTTCACCGAGTGATAATTTTGAAGTAAGGTTCAGGAAGTCCCAGTTAGCCTCTATTACTGTGTGACACTGGAAAAGTTGCTTAACTGCCTTGGGATCTTTGTTTCCTTATTGTGAAGTTCAGGCATTGGGTTAATGCTAAGAATCATCATTGCATAAACTGATTCATCTCAAGATCTGTGAGATTTCATGATTTTTAATAGTTTTATAGGGCTGTAGTCAGGATTTTTCTAGACTTAAGGAAATGCCTTTAGTCGCTGAAAAGCTTTGTTTTATAAATGTTTTAAAGGTTCAGTTCTATGATTTATTTTCCTTTTTTTTTTTAATTGGAGGATAATTGCTTTACAATGCTGTGTTAGTTTCTGCTATACAACAACCCGAATTAGCCAGTTCCTGATTTTTATCTCACTGTTTTCTTCTCCATTTGTGAAAAGAAAAACAAAGACTAAGCTTCCTGACTATTTTCCAAATTCTCAAATTATCTTTTCCTGCTTTTTTGTCTCATTGAATATACTGCTCTTATGGAAATAAAGAGATGAATTTAATTGATACAAAAGAGAAAGTTCTATCATGTGCAATAATGTCCTCTTCTTCTGAATTTGTGCTCTAGGACATCAGTAAAACTTTTAACAGAATAATGATATAACGCAGAGGTAGTGAACACTGCAAGGCATGCCATATTATTCTCTTTGAGAACTAGATGGAGTCCAAATACAAATAAACAAAAGTAGGTATGTTTTTATATTATGTTCCATAAGTAGGTTGCTTTCTTGTATTAATTATATGTGTCAAATCTACCTAATCATTGTTTTCTAAACTGTTTATTTATTAAGTCAACTGGGTATGCAATACCATGATACAATTTCCCAACCCACCGCCCCCCCCCCCCCCCCCCCGCCCCACCAACTCAGCCTCTGCTATAATCTGCTGGAGGCAGTGATGCTTTCTGTCAAAAGCTTTGTGAGTAGTGGTTCTTAGATATATTTTCTTTCATGAGGGTATGTGTTTCATGAACTTAAAACTAAAAAATTTCCTAAGGGAATAATGCCAGAGGCAGACATATTTATAAAGGGATATAGATGGTAGAGAGAGCAGTATGATGAACTTGAGTTCGATTTCATAAGCTGACTGATTTCTCCCAGAAATGGAGTTGACTGGGTGGAGGTGATGAGAGTTGTGGATGGGATATAAACAATCGCAACACTGTTGCTGTTTTAAGTTTAGAAAGGCTAAGGGATCCTAAAATGTTATTGTCTCTCAAGGATATGATCATTTCTTCTGAAACTGGGACTGTGGATGAGTAAATGCTCCTATCCGTTTCCAAAATGTTAGTAGAGAATCAGATTAGATCAAATAAGCACCAGAATTATACGCTCTTAAAAAAAAAAAAGGTGGTTTCTTTAAAAAAAATTTGGAGACTATAATGTTAAAATCTTTCATTTCATACAATCATTTTCCTCAAATATGGGCTTTCTGTTGATAAAAAAAAGTCACCGTTCCTTTTTCTCCTAAGACTGTTGGTTAGGTTCATGGTATTGGCATTACTTCATGAATAAATACTAGTGACCCATTACTAGTCAATTAAACATGTTATTACTGTAGTGGTTTGATATCTGCTCTGGACCATCCCATCAATTCCAATTCTGCTTCCTCATATCTAGTTCCATGCCCCACCTCCCCTACCTCCCCAAATCAGCCTCTCTTATCCATTCTCCACAGAGAGAGCTTTCAAGAACACATGTTTAATCATGTTTCCTTTTGACTAAAATTGCTTAATAGTGCCACATTGCCTAGAGTATAATGCCTAAGACTCTTAAATCAGACTTGAAAGTCCTTCATATTTGCCTTTGTCTACTTCTCTAAATCTGTAATTTTTCTGTCCCAGGACCGTGTATCCACTTAAAGACTACCTCAGTTTTATCCTCTAGCTATAGCAAAGATTTGGATCAAGAGAGTTGGACCATAAAGAAGGCTGAGCACCGAAGAATTTATGATTTTGAACTGTGGTGTTGGAGAAGACTTTTGAGAGTCCCTTGGACTGCAGTGAGATCAAACCAGTCAATCCTAAAGGAAATCAACCCTGAATATTCATCAGAAGGACTGATGCTGAAGCTTTAATACTTTGGCCACCTGATGCAAAGAGCTGACTCATTGGAAAAGACCCTGATGCTGGGAAAGATTGAGGGCATGAGGAGAAGAGGATGACAGAGGATGAGATGGTTGAATGGCATCACCGACTCAATGGACATGGGTTTGAGAAAACCATGGGAGATGGTGAAGTACAGGGAAGCCTGGCGTGCTACAGTACATGGGATTGCAAAGAGTCTGACTCAACTGAGCAACTGAACAACAACAAGTTCTTGGGAAACACCATATTGCTCTCTTTTCATTTATTATATTTTCTACCCATCTTGTATCTTCATTTCTTCTCTACTTGCAAAATCCCTATTTAACCCTCAAAACCTAACCAACATTTTTTGGAAAAACTTCCATGAAATACTTAGAATCAATCATTCTCTCTTTTATTTTTTCCACATCCTCAGTATTTGCACAGTTTCTGGCACATGCTAATTTCTTAATAGTTGTTTTTATGTAAATATGTCATGTTTATGACAATAATTCTCTGGATCTTTAATGAAAAAATGTGCCTGTAAACCTTTAAGAGGAGTGTGGAATGTACAGGGTGTATCAGGAATCACACCCAATTGCTGGCAACAGAGACCTGGTTGGAATGGCTTAAACACATTAGGATTTTATATCTTCACTAAAAGCAAGATAAGAGGTAGACACACAAGGGCTAATGTGGCAGTACCACAAAGTAAATTAAAGTTTCATCTATGAGTTTTGTAGTGTAAGCTCAGACAGTTTTTCTTTTTGTAATGCCAGCACCTAATTTAAAATCTGCCTAAGCATCCACTTCACTGGTGGCTAGATGGAATGAATACAGTGCCAACCACAGGGCCAGTTAAAGAGTCAGACCATGCACCACCTACTTTGTTTTAAAAACCTTGGTTAATTTCAATAACCGAGTATTTGGGACAAAGATTCCCCCTTCGTGTGCTTTAAATTTCCACACTTGTGTTTAAATTCACCGATACAGAATGAGTCTTTGAAACTATAGGCCCTCATCCTAGACCTCAATAAAGTGAACTGCAGGCCTGTTGCACACTCTCTCTCTGTCTGTGAGACCTGCTGTGTGTCCCTAGATGTGTCCTGTAATTCCTAAGACTTATAAGTACCCATTTTCTTTCCCCTAAAATTTCTTGATGGTTATTGCTGAGGGTGTTTTGTGTGTAGAATCAAAATTTGCACCCCAGGGCTTCACTGGTGGTCAGATGGTTAAGATTCTGTGCTTCCCATGCAGGGGGCTCAGGTTTGATCCCTGAGGGGGAAGCTAAGATCCCACATGCCACGTGGCACAGCCAAGGAGTAAACACTTAAAAAATTACAAACCAATGTGACAAGAGGATTCTTTTTAATTAAAAGAAGACTCAGGAATTGTTTTTATTTCACCCTTAGCTACCTAATAAATTAGTTAAAAGGGGCTATAACAAGAATGAAAAGAAAGAAAATGTTAGTTGCTCAGTCGTATCCAACTCTACAATCCCATGGACTGTAGCCCGACAGGCTCCTCTGATCATGGGATTTTCTAGGCAAGAATAATGGAGTGGGTAGCTATTCTCTTCTTCAGGGGATCTTTCTGACCCAGGAACTGAACTGGGGTCTGCCTCATTGCTGGCAGATTCTTTACCATCTGAGCCATGAGGGAAGCCCTACAACAACGATGGAACTATCACCAAAGATATTTACTATTGGGTTAGTTGTGGAAGAAGGAATTTGGCAGGGCCTGGAGACCAATGTCCTCTCTGTAACCTGCGTACAGGATACATACTGTCTCTGCATCCCCAGAAAACAAACGTTTATAAAACATTTGTTTTCCCATCTCCATGTGAATCTCCTTCCTTTCTTTTGAAGTCCCAACCCAATACCCTCAATGTTCTCTTTGGTCTTTTGCTGTAGATGGTATTTAAGGTGAGGGCTTTGGACATTTTGGTGAATTACTCCGTTTTCCTGGGTCTCTTCCATGTGTACATGCTATTAAATTTTTTGTTTCCTTTACTCCAGTTAAGCTGTCTCATGTCAATTATTTATTAGACCAACCAGAAGAACCTAGAAGGGTAGAGGGATGTTCTCTCCTCTCCCACACTTCCGGTCATAGTAAGAACCACAAGGGCCAGCCCAGCCAAGACACTGTTGATCAGTAGACCAAGACTGGTACAAAGCAGTGCTATCATGCCAACTTTTGGAATTTTATCCTAAAAACAACCCAATGTCTGAAGAGCATGACCTACTGGAACTCCAGCCATAATATATAAATACCAAGATGAAAAGTAAAACAGAAAAGTGGCAAAATGGATCCACTCCAATCTTACTTACAGCCCTCTCTAAAGAACTTTTCTCATAACACAATCTAAAATTAGATTTATATTTAATCAGTCTCCTCAGTGAAATATAGACTGGGAAATATATTCACCTGGTTATAATGTATATATTAGCCTGGTTCTACTCCATCTCCAAATAAAAAAATTTAAATGGTGTTCTGTTCCTAAGAAAGAAGAGATATGGATAAATAAATTCTGCTAGAGGAGTTTCAAACTATGAAATCCTAATTTCATAAAACAAGAGCATTGATAGAAACATGCATTCTTTGAAATACAGTTTTGGAAACAATGGTCTAGGCAATCTCTTTGAAACATTTTTCCCAGTGTAAAAACATGTCATTAATTACTAGTTACCCCAGGAGTGAATTTCAGATCCCCTCAGATCTGATATTCTACTATTTTATTAGATCAAAACCTGCATGCTTAGTTCAGATAACTTTCTTGTGTTCCCTTTGGCTCTGTACATTTATGAAACATTTTCTCTAGGATGGTAATGATCCTTTTTGTTAAGAGATTTTTTCCAGAAACTCGTAATTTTTCTTCCAAAGGACCAAAGTCTAGAAGCACCTAGAATAAAGATGGGTCAGCTATATTCTTATATGCTACAAGGCTGATTCAGGTGCTTCTACCCATGTTATTGTGTAGACAGTCTGTTGTCTCCTATGGCATCCACTGGAAGAAAAAATGTTATGTACCATATTTCAGCTGCTGTCTAGAGCCAGGCTTTTCAAACAGTGAAGATAAAAACCACCAATCATTTTGTACCACTACTGAACCTACCAATCTTTGGGATACTACAATTCTCTATCAAATGATGACAAAGCTGCCTGCTTTATAAGGGAAGAAACATCTGCAGCATAAAAGATGCTGCATTAAAATACAGGCTATATATTCTGCAAAGATCCTGGCTCTGGAGCTGTACATCCTGGAATATTCTTCCCCCCAAAGTCTACATGGCAGACCTTTATCTTAAATGCCATCACTTCAGGCAGGCCTTTCCGGACCACCCTATTTAAAGAAGCTTTCCTAATGATATTATTATTTTCATTGAGCTTCATAATATTCATAACCATCTGAGATTTTAAAATCTATGTATTTACCTTTTTATATTTGTCCTTGCTCACCAGTAGGCATGCAGCAAGAGAGGGAGGAAATTGTTGGTCATAGTTAGTGTTCTATCCCTTGTATCTGGAATAATCCCTGCCATCTGGAAGGTGCTTGATATATACTTGAATCAATGAATTAATGCTAAGTAAACCTTTATTGGGATTCCTGGGTGGTGCTAGTGGTAAAGAACCCACCTGCCAATGCAGGAGACGGAAGAGACAAAGGTTCAATCCCTGGGTCAGGAAGATCCCCTGAAGGAGGAAATGGCAACCCGCTCTAGTATTCTTGCCTGGAAAACTCCATGGACAGAGGAGCCTGGCGGGTTACGGTCCATAGGATCAAAGAGTTGAACACAATTGAAGCTACTTGGACAGCACAGCACAGCACAAACCTTTACTAAATATGAAGGAAGGGAATCACAGGATATTTTTAGTCTTTTATCTTTCTATACTTCTTTTATATGCTGCAAATGTTTTTTTTCCTACAGTCTCTCAAGACCTATAAAGTATCTAATATTTATTTACTTGTAAGCTAATACTTTATTCTGCTGCCATTTCAAGAAGGCTAGTAAAAGACATAAGATCCCCATGTCAAAAACAAAGGACTTTATTATTCCAAGCACGCAGCATGAGGCATGCAGCATGAGCATCACATTTGCATCAGTGTCCCATACCCCAATTTTCACAGGGTGACATGCAGAGGGCCAGGTGACATCTGCAAATCGAATGGGGTGCATTATAGGAGAGGAGATTCCAATTTAGGGGACCCACATGTCTTACTATGAGAAATGAGCATGCTTGTGCTTTGTTCCAGACGGAAACATTATCTCTACCTTCCAAGGCTATAAGAAAAATTGCTTTTTGCTCTGAGGAGACATACTCTCTTATAAGGATGTTTACTAAAGAAACATCTATGAAAAAATAATCTGGAAGAAAGCAACGATTGTCTCCGGCTCATAAGATGTGCAGAAATGCCAGAAACTGCATTTTTCTATCTCACAATAAGTCTCTCTAATTCTTACTCACATTTCACCCCAGTGTCTATTTTGCTCTTCTATCTTCTATGATGTGTTCAATCCATTTGTCCACTCTGAATGCTCCTGGTTCTCAGGAATCTTATAGTCTAATATCAGTGAGTAAGGAAACCCATTTTCCAGCTCCCAAACCCAGAATTACCTGCCCCAACCTTTGAGTACAGGCCCCTAAATACTTGAAGTGGCAGCCACTGTTTCTCAGCAACATCTCTCTAGGCATGTTAGACAAGAAGTAGTAATGCTTTCCAGTGAGAACAGAAGGCTGGCTATCTTCTGAAGCACTTAGAAATATTAAACTCAGCAGGGGAAGTTTAAGAATGATTGCACTGAGAAAAATCCCCTTATACGATTTACTATTGTTGGTATTCGTAATAATCAGAAGATCCCTAACCAGCAGGGCTCCAATACTTTGGAGATGGAAATGTGCCTGTCATAGTTTGCAATGTAATAAGTCTATATTTGTAAGGACTGGATTAGAGGAGGGAAATTTTTAGTCCAGTAGAAGCCTAGGCACCAATATCTGAGTGTCAAGTTTTTGAAAATATTCAGCAAGTTCTTTTGTCTTATACATAAGGGATATATGGACTGATATATAGGAAAACAATTTTCTCGATTACTAACTGCAATAAGAGACATGGTATTCAAAAATAAATAGAGAAGAGTGTAGAGGCCATATTACACAATTTGCAAACTGCAACATTAACATTTTTTCTTTTTACCTGTGCAGAGGTTCATAGAGCCAAGGAGAAGTAATTGTACATTCTGATTGATCTAACTTCAATGTTTGTATGATCTCAATCTTTCAAAACATTTACAACTAGACTACAGTCTTTAAGGTAGGATTATCTAAAGCCTATAATGACTGCCCACGCTGATAGAAATTGCCATCACTTCTAGGAATCTTATATTCATACATTAGATCCTAAATTGTACAGTGCATCCAGGGAGACACGTGTTTCCTGATGTGTAGCATTAGCAGGCCTGTTTTGTAAATTCTCAAGTGATGGTGACAACAGCTGTGTTCTTTAAAAAAAAAATAAAATCTTACAGTGTCACTGTCTCCAGTAATGATACCTATGTTGAAATTTCCCTCAGACAATTGATTTCTAACCTCACTTCAGTCCTGAGTGTTCACTGGAAGGACTGATGTTGAAGCTGAAACTCCAATACTTTGGCCACCTCATGTGAAGAGTTGACTCATTGGGAAAGACCCTGATGCTGGGAAGGATTGGAGGCAGGAGGAGAAGGGGACGACAGAGGATGGGATGGTTGGATGGCATCACGACTCAATGGAGATGAGTTTGAGTAGACTCCAGGAGTTGGTGATGGATAGAGAAGCCTGTCGTGCTGTGGTCAATGGGGTCGCAAAGAGTCGGACACGACTGAGCGACTGAACTGAACTGAACCTCACTGTGAGGAACAAATATTAATCTCAATCTGTAGAGAAACTGAGTCTCAGAAAGATTTATTACAGTAGTGATAATAATAATATTAAGAATAGAAATAATATTAGTTACTTTAAAAAATGTTTATTGAGTATTTATCATGTGCTAAGCACAGGGCTTGCCTGGTAACTCAGATGATAAAGAATCTTCCTGCAATACAGGAGACTCAGGTTCAGTCCCTGGGTCAGAAAGATCCCCTGGAGAAGGGAATAGCAACCCACTCCAGTATTCTTGCCTGGAGAATCCCAAGGACAGAGGAGCCTGACAGGCTACAGTCCATAGGGTCACAAAGAGTTGGACATGACTGAAGTGACTTAGCACATATAAGCAATGTGCTAAGAATTTTATTTACCTAATTTAGGCCTCACAGGAAAAATTTGAAGTGGTTCTTATTCCTAATTATCTGGCAAATTATCAGAGACATAGAAAGGTTAAGTAATTTGTCTCTGCTCAGTAATTAGCTGAGGTAGTACATGATCCCTGTTTCTGTGAAAATGCTCTGCTGTCCCTCTACTTGGATATCTACTTCATGGACTTTGTTTGAACAAAACTTCTGCCACCTCAATGCCCATCCAAGATTGGACATCTAACCCCTCTCTCCAATCTCTACTCTCACTACATCTTAAAAGCACAAGGGAAGTCCTTCTCTTTGCAACCTGTCTGCTTAGTCATTCAGTCATGTCTGACTCTTTGCAAACCCATGGACTGTAGTCCATCAGGCGCCTCTGTCCACGTGATTTCTCAGGCAAGAACACTGGAGCAAGTTGCCATTTTCTTCTCCAGGGGATCTTCACGACCCAGGAATCAAACCCATGTCTCCTGTGTCTCCTGCATTGAAGGCAGATTCTTTACCCTCTGAGCAATCAGAGAAGCCCTAGAGACTGATGTATGCCTTACTTCCCTGGATCATGTCACCTTGACTATCATGCTAATTTTTACGCACTTACTCTTTTGAAATGCAAACCTATTTAAGCTGGGTTGGAAATAAGAAAATGCTACTCTCATCTATAATAAAATGCAATCATCAGAGTTTTAAAATTAGAAGTGTTGCAATAAAATCCTGCAGATATATTTATCAATGATTAATCCTGACCTTTTCATCCTTTAGACAGAAAGCCATGCTTTCAAGCCAGAGAAAATAGATGCCCAAAATATAACATATATTCATTAAGGAAGAATTGTTTTCTTTCTTTGTACAAAGACGCAAAGCAGAATTATACTTTTCTCTTGACCATGAGGTTAACTTTTTTAAATCTCCATAAACACTGGACTTATGATGGTACATTTTTTAGGAGTGAGAAAAAAGACATTTGGGATATTTAAACTTACTCTGTTTTAAAACAGCCTCTCTTTGTTGAGGCTATGTGAAAATTTTTAAAAAATAACAGTAAAACCTTCCATATGGGAGAAAAGAGCATGCTTGATAGGAATTTGGAGCTGTTTACTTACATACCTGTTGTGCAAAATCACAGAACCAAACTTACATATCTTTTCAAGTAAGGAAAACAAAGGGACTTATTTAACAATTGGCCCATGAGAATTACAGGGCTAGTGGAGTTTAAAGGTCTGCAGACAGAGAACTAGGCAAAGAATTCTGGTTCCCATAAATGTGATGCTAACAAACTTAAACGTATGCTCCCTAGGCTAGCTAGCAAGAACAAAACAAATTCTGCCTGAAACCCTGAAACAAAAAAACCAAACATGGGGGAGGGGCTGTAAATCTCCACACCGATGAGATTGTCAATTGTTCTGGTATTTATACCATGAGCCCAGCAAGTCTTTCCTACTCAATCATGTCTGTTCAGTTGATTGACAGCCTCTGTTTTTCAATCATCTGTTACTGAGTTTATATTAAACCTATAAACACATTATTTCAGGCAGAACTTAAGATTCTGAACTAAGTTATCTTATTTCTGAAGGGAAGTGTTACTCCTGGATGACTGTGTAATTAGGAGAACAGAGAAAGTGAGTATGAGCTTCTAGCACTAGGCTGCCACTTCCTCTTCAACTTCTAGGAGAAGTGAATGAAATCTCAGCAATTTTGAGAATCCAACTTTTTCTGGGTGATAATTATAATAAAAACTTGTCTCTGCAAACACGTAGGAAGTCAGACTTCTGTGGTTTTAAGTGAACTCAGGTGTCATTAATTTCTTCTGTATCAGGAAATTGATATCACAACCTTTTACTTTTTCTTTCTGTTATTGTTTTATTAAAGTTTTTACAAAATATGTATATACATTTAAAAGTTGTACTATGTGGAAATGACAAATTAAAAAAGTGTGATATCTACAGATACTTTTATTTGTCTGAAATGTACACCATTTCAGACCTATATTTTACCTTGCTTTTATATGTATTTTGCAAAACAGAAATCATACTATTTACATTTGCTTTTTAATTCAGTAATACATCACAAGCGTCTTTTTGTGTCAATGAGTAAAGATTTACTTAGTTTTATTTTTAAACATTGCATACAATTTCATGATGTGACTATATCAAAATTTATTCAACCATTCCCCTATATTTGAACTTTTATGCTTCTAATTTCAGAGGTATTTACTGATGATTCTACATTAAACTTCCATCTATATACACACTTTCCCTCTTGTACTAAAATATCTAAAGAATGCATTCCTAGAAATAGTATTACTGATAGAAATTTTGTATATATGTATTTATCATTTGATAAATACTAACATTGCTTTTATTACCAGCAACTTTTCAGATGAACATTAAATCAGAACATTAAAGTCTTTAAAATATTTGTATAAATCTGATAACCATGACATTATCTTGTTTTAGTCTGTATTTTCTTGATCACAACTGTAGTTAGATATCTGCTCTTATATTTCTATTAGTAGAATTATCTTACTGATAAGATAATTACCTAACATTTCATCTTCTATACTCATTTCTTTTCTGTGAGTTGTCTTTTATTATTTATTTAACTGATCTATAGGATTTTTGTAAATTTCTTCCTTCACTAAGAATCCATTTTTATTTACTGTTGGAGGTGCAAATCAAATTAAAAGGTTCTATTTGACTTTAATATATGCTTCATAATGTTGCCAAATGTATTAAATAATAAATTACTTCACAGATTTGGAATATTACTTTTTCACATAAAATTTATCATATGTTCATGAATGTTTCTGGGCTTTTCATTATTTTTTAAAATAGCTAAGTAGATCATTCGGGGCCAGAAATCTTGTTTATTTACTATACTTTTTCATATGCATTTTTCTATCTGGTAGAACAATGTCTATGCCTAGACCTTCTTCCCCTAAAAAATTCTTGATGATTTTGTTCACATATACTCCTTCACGAGGACTTGTGAATTGACTTTACCAGTTCTAAGGATAACCTGACTATTTAGTACATTTGTAAAGATTTTGAATAAAATAAATTCTGGGAACTCCAGGAAGTAATATACACATAGATATGAATTCTGCAAATGGGAATGAGAAAGCGAATCTAGTAGTTCTAAACAGGTGTGTCCTTCAATAGAGTACTATGCTGTTAAATAAATAAATCTCAAATTTGAATATGAATTTGAAAACCAAATAGAAATTATGATAAGGGTGGTTACTGAGGGCTCTTCAAATAAAAGTGATACGAACAAGTAACTACTTAATATTGTCCAGGCATCATTTTTTTAGATTTTAAATAAAATTTTATTTTTCCATATATTTAATCTGTTGAGCTCTGAAGACTATATTTATCTTTATTTCTTAATCAATATTTCAAAAAAGAAGGGATGTTAGCAACTTTAGAGTAATAATGATATTTGAAAGGGAAAGAATGGTAAGAAAATTTGGGACTACAATTTCAAATTTTCCTGGTGCCTCATAAGCTCTTCTCAAGGAAGGTGGTATTAGTCTGCCTTCTATTTTAATTTTTTAAATTTTCCTTTGTTCTTCTATATTGCTCCGAGCCAAATTATACCTTGGTTTTGGGCAATGCGGGGGATGGAGGCCACAGTTTGTAATCGATTTTTTTTCATAATTTATGGGGCCTCCCATGAGCATGTATATGGGCAATAGCTGCTGCTCTGTCTGAGAACAGGGCTTGTATTTGTGTCCTCCTTAAGCCTTTGACAAAGGCTTTCCAAACCTTGACTGACCTTCCCCAACCATGTTCTTCCAAAGCCACAGGGCAGTTCTCCTGAATTTGCTGACTTGCTTGTGAGCCTGACAAAAATTTCTCCAGGCACTGAAATCATGATGTAAACATATGGCTGTCAGACTAACTTAGGACAGTTCAATCCCTGAAATAGCTAGTTTTCCTAGAGGTATGGAGTCTCTCAAGGTCACCTAAAGAGTAACTACAGTATTTTAACATGGTTCACCAAACTAATAACGAAGGGGAAGAACAGAACATCAGTCTAGATAAGTTGCTTTTCAGACACTGTGTCTAAGTTCTGGCTGCATTCCGCTTGGATCTTTAAAAGAAATATAAGCATCTTTTAAATTTGAATTTATCTATTGAAAATTACAAAACAAAAAAATGTTTTGTACAATTTTCAATTGATAATAGTTGATATTTGTGTTTGATTTGAATTTCTGAACATTGATATGATTACACTTGGTTCATCAAGGAACTTCCCTGCTAAACTTCCCTTCTGAAAGATTCCCGGACACATTAAAAACAGAAAAAGCACGGTATAAAAATGGATCTCATCAGAGTTTCCCCGATACCTTATTTGTCTAGCAAGTTTTCTTTATCATCGATTCCAGAATTTGCCAAATCAATAATAAATGGCTTGTCTTTCAATGTTGCTTTCTAGAGTTTTTGGACTGCTTCCTACTTCAGCAACAACTATACCAATTATCAGAAAAGAGTAAAACATAGCAAGAGTAGATAATTTTCCTCAACCTCTTATTTATTCCTTCATTTTCAAGTCATTTACTTTATATTCCATTTTTTCTATTTTCAATATTAAGCTATCTTATATTTTCACTCAGTGTGAGTTGTCTTATTGGCGAAACAGTTAAGCAGAAGTTGGATGAAGAAGAATTTTTTATCTTCTGTTGTGGGGTTATAGTTGAGTCTTGCAGATGCTTCAGCCTTCAGCATTTTATGTCTTTTGTGCTACCACCTGCTGAGTCAAATTTTTCTGAAATAATGAATTTGCTTTCCCTGCAAAGACCAATGTTTTATTGCTACAAGGTCAAATTATATGATGAAAAAGCCCAAATGGTCAACCTGGTGTTTGATAAAATTTGACTGTGTTGGTTCAACTGCAAAGTTTCAGCTTAATTGGTGGATATGTGTAAAACTTTAATTTCAATATTTGAAAAGCTAAGTTATAGGAAAAGTCATATATTATCACAAATTATTACACTATAAAGATTGTGTTAACTATTACTGCCAATTCTTGAAAATATTTTGTAGGTATATCATGGATAGTCCATGTAAAATAAAGTTATTAATCATCTAATACAATACAAATGAAGAAACTGAAGTTTAGAGAAGCCAGGTGACCAAACGGTAAGTCACTTACTGAGATGGAAAGTGTCTAACTCTAAATTCTACTTTCTTAAATAGGTTATTCTTATCCTCTATTTGTTGTTGTCTAGTCACTAAGTTGTGTCCGACTCTTTGTGACCGCATGGACTATATAGCCCTCCAGGCTCTTCTGTCCATGGGATTTCTCAGGCAAGAAGAATGAGCTGCCATTTCCTTCTCCAGGGGATCTTCCCCACACATGATAGAACCCACATCTCCTGCATTAGCAGGCAGATTCTTTTCCACTGAACCACCAGAGAAACTCTTCTTCCTTATATCAAACATTTAAAACTGTATTTTACATTTCACTGTCACAAACATTTGCGATCAGAAATATTTTCATCAGCCTCTCATGTCAGTTCTACTCACGGATTACATGGAAGGGAACTACCTTCACTGCTCAATAATCATGAATTTTTGGAAGCCACAAAATCTATGCCTGTGGTCAAATCCAAGTTCTGATTTATACCCCATGTGTCTCTGAGGAAGTTTCTTATTCTTGTTGAACCTAGGTTCTCTATCTGTAAACAGCATAATTATAAGAATGTAATTGCAATGTTCATGTCGAGGAGGGAGAAACTAGTACAGTGTCTGGTATACTACAATTATTAAATAGGAGATAATCTCTTTTATGAGGGGAGGGAATAGTATTTTGGAGTTCATTCTCTCATCCCCCTAAATGAAATTTATGAATGGTCTACTTTCTGTTGAAATTCTAACAGTGAGTATGTCTAGTGACAAACAGTAAGCCCACTCAACTGCTTTCAGAATCACACTTTACATCTTTCAAAGGCAATTAGGAGCTGTCATCTTTATAACCAGTTAAAATGTAGGACAAATAAATATATCTTTATTTGTCATCTTGATTCTTTATGTTAACTTGGTATCAAACTATACATTGTATCCTTTTACTCACTAAGAGAAATGCTTTCTGGGCCAGATCTCCAGTTCTCATAGTGAATAGCCTACATTTATGAAGTTTGCATGGGTTTTTTGTTTCATAAATACAAATACTCAAGGGTGATTGTCATTTACCTTTAAAACTCTTTAGTTCTTCTCTACCCCTGCACAAGTTCATATATATACATGTGTATATACATATATATAATATATATAATTGAATATGTATTATAGTATAAATATAATGGAGGTTTTGAAATATTCTCTGAGAAATCTTGATGAATGTTATTATAAGCAAATTGGAAATGTGTTAGGATAAGATCCTTTAGCTGTAAATGATAGTTAAAAAATCCATTAGTTTTTTTTTCCTACATTTAACACAAGGACGTTAGTTACATTTGTATATATTTATGAACAACCTAATAAAAATGCATCCACATCCACAAACTCGTTTTCATTTCATTGCACTGAACACAATTATTGTAAACATCAAGAATTGGGAGCTATTGAACAGATGGGGCATTAGTGTCTTAGTTCTTGATCTTTGTTCTAGTAAATCCTTCCATTTCATATCCTTTCCACAAATCCTACAGCCATTCAGGGCACAATGAATGAATTTTTAAATGCTGCTTTAATGTTCATGTCACTTTTTGTGTTTTACAATTTCAAACAAATATGTAGATTCAGGTGTCCAGGCAGGATAATAAGACCATATTAAAATATTCAAATAATGTAAACTAGGCATATCCTAATCATGTCAGAAGATTCTGCATATACTATAATAAATGCAGTTTCTCGGTACAAACATTCCTAATGTTTTCTATTATTTCTGATAAATAAACCCTGTAAACTGATTCCTGACTGAGATTTTTATTTTTCCATGCTGCATGTCAGATACTTAATAAATGATACTGATTGAATATCTATTCATTATGTTTATCTTAACAAAGAAAAATAGAGGCAAATAAACATACTAATGGTTTAAAGGACTTTACACAGAGACCATACATACACACACACACACACACAAAGCTTTACTGATGGAAACACATAGACATCCTGAAGGTCTTAATTTTGCCATAAAAATAGAGAATATATGTTTCCTGAATCATGTAATATAGAACATAGCATTTTAAAATATCTATTCTACGGTTGTGACAGCATTTTAACAAACTATGTGTGTTTTATTACCTCCCTCCTAGCTTACACCTTAGTCTTCAATTTGAAAACGGAATCTACAGAGTCCAAAGCCTTTGTTCAAAGTTTTAGGAATCATTGATATTTTATTTGACATCTGAAAACAATTTCTTTCAACTATCAGCATATTATAATTCCTCTTAACTCTGAATACAACTGCAGTTTTCTGCTTGGGTTGATGGGATTGACATCTGTGCAAAGAAAAGACTTTGAAAGAAAATGGGTGAATCTAGGTTACATATGAGTTGCTTATAACTGAAAACTGCCACAGATGAAAATTGGATAGTGTCCTACTTATGTGACTATTAAGGAGAGGCTGGTTCTCACATGTGTATTTTATTCCTGATGGTTATTGCTTGGGTCCTTCTTAAATTTTATGGAAAAATAACATAAACTGTAGCTTTGGGGAAAACTACTGCTGACTGTAGTAGCTGTGCTTAGAATATATCTGATGGGTTCTCTCTTGGGACATATTCTCTTCAAATCTTTCTGGTTTTGGGGGGAGAGCAGACAGAATGATGCGAGAAGATCTGAGCTCACTTCCTCTCAGGAGCATACCAAAATCACAACTATATTGAGAATAACCATCAGTGGAAAAGACTGGAACCCACGGAAGAAAACCTTCTCCAACATAAAAAAGGAACCACAACGAGACAGTAGGAGGAGTGGATGCACAGTGTAATCAAATCCCATTCCCACACTAGGTGGGTGACATACACACTGGAGAATAATTCTACCACAGAGGTTTCCCCCTCAGGAGTGAGAGTTCTTGGCCCCATGTCAGGCTCCCCAGCCCAGGGGTCCGGCACCAGGAAGATAAGCCCCTAGAGCATTTGGCATTGAAGGCCAGCTGAGTTTAACTGTCGGAGCCTCACAGGACTGAGGGAAACAGAGACTTCACTTTTAACGGGGAACACAAAATACCAGGGCAAAAGCAGTCATTTGATAGGTGCCTGGGCCAGACTCCTTGGAAGGAAAGTTATGGCCAACCTAGACAGCATACTAAAAAGCAGAGACATTACTTTGCCAACAAAGGTCTGTCTAGTCAAGGCTATGGTTTTTCCAGTAGTCATGTATGGATGTGAGAGTTGGACTATAAAGAAAGCTGAGCACCGAAGAATTGATGCTTTTGAACTGTGGTGTTGGAGAAGACTCTTGAGAGTCCCTTGGACTGCAAGGAGATCCAACCAGTCCATCCTAAAGGAGATTAGTCCTGGGTGTTCATTGGATGGACTGATGTTGAAGCTGAAATTCCAATACTTTGGCCACCTCATGCGAAGAGCTGACTCATTTGAAAAGACCTTGATGCTGAGAAAGATTGAAGGCAGGAGGAGAAGGGGACGACAGAGGATGAGATGGCTGGATGGCATCAACGACTCAACGGACATGAGATTGAGTAAACTCCGGGAGTTGGTGATGGACAGGGTGGCCTGGCATGCTGAAGTCCATGGGGTTACAAAGAGTCCGATATGCCTGAGTGACTGAAGCGAACTGAACTGAACTGGGCCAGACTTACCTGCTGGTCTTGGAGAGTCTCCTGGAGAGGCCGGAGGCTGTCACTCTCCCTGGGGACATTCAATTACGGGAAAGCGGCGGTGGCCATATTGACTCATTAGCATCAACACCACACCTGGTCCTGCCCAGCAGTCTACGGTACACGTGCTGGTGCTGGGACTCACGCCAAACAATGTAAGGGGCCAAACACAGCCCCGCCCATCAGCAGACACGCCCCTAGACACGTGAGGGCTCCACGTGTGGGCCAAGCTCCAGTTCCACCCACCAGGGACAGACACCAGAAGCAAGAAAACTAGGATCTACCGCACAGGTTAGAGCCTAACCTGGGACCTGCTGGGCCCTGACCATGCCCACTAGCAGGCCAACCCAAGCTTTGGGACCGCCCCCCATACCCTTACTCAGCTGTATCAGCAAATATTCTCCCCCTATCCGCATCCCACCTTTCCCACTCGGACCCAAGGAGCAATCTGAAAAGGGTTCTGGGCACCCTGATCTGCAGCCAGACTCCAGGAAACAGCTCTGTTGCCAGTGGTCTTGCACTAACCCCAGGACCCGGCTTCACCTGCCAGTGAGTGGGCAGCAGCCCAGAGTCTCTGGGACCCTGAGTCTGCCCACCAGTTAGCCAGTACTAGCCCATGGGGCCCCCTAGGGTTCCTCAACCAGCCACCTCGTGACCAGGCTCCACTGAACCACAGCCAGCAGCATCCACACAAGGTAGGGCCTGGCAACCCATCAGACTAGAGATCAACTCCACCTACCCTATCACCCAGACACAGACAGTTTGGGTGATGAGAGGAGAGTGCACCACTGGCATGCATAAAATGCCTCCTGCAGAGAGCCACTTCTCCAAGGTCGAGATATGTAATTAACCTATATAACAGACATAAAAATACAAATAGCAACTCAGACAAAAGATGTGGCAGAGGAACATGTTCTAGACAAACGGATAAGATAAAACCCTAGAAGAGCTAAGTGACGTGGAGACAGGCAATCTACTAAAGAGTTCAGAGTAATGATGGCGAAGATGATCAAAGAACTCAGGAGAGGAATGGATGCAGGGAGCAGGAAGTTAGAAGTTTTCAACAGCGAGTTCCTTGGACAGAGGAGCCTGACAGGCTACTGTCCATGGGGTTGAAAGGAGTTGGGCACAACTGAGGAACTAACCCTAGAAAATATAAAGAACAACCAAATAGAGATGTATGGTTTGGATTGTATGTAAATTACCCTACGCCTAAGGCAGGTGTAGGGAAAAAAACTTTTTTTTTTCCTCAGAATACCTTAGAATATGGGCTGAGGCTTTAAGGTGGTATGTGAGCTTGCTTGTCATAATACCTTGTCTGATAACTGAGAATTTTATGGTTCAGTTAAAGCTTATGGAAAACATGGATAAAATAATCAGTATTGTGAATTATATGAACATGCTGAAGATAATGCACTAAAATGTTTGATAAATAATTTGTGTTGAGATCAAAGAGAAGGAACGGGCATTCACTGGATATCTACCAGGTGTTATACAAGAGGACTATGCTCTTTGCATTTGTTTTCCAATATTATGCCACAACCACCTAATGAGATAACAGTACCTCAGTTTTAAAACTTCAGAAAATGAGGTTCAGAAAAGTTGAGTAAATACCAATGGTCGCCAGTCTGTTAGGTGTCAGTAACTAAAGAGCTGTATGCATATATGAGCATTCATTCTGCCATGTGTTGTGTGCTAAGTTGCTTCAGTTGTGTCAGACTCTGTGTGACCCCATGGACTGTAGCCTGCCAGGTTCCTCTGTCCATGGGATTCTCTAGGCAAGAATACTGGAGTGGGTTGCCTTGCCCTCCTCCAGGGGATCTTCCCAACCCAGGGATTGAACCCAGGTCTCTTTTGTCTCCTGCAATGACAGGCAGTTCTTTGTGATAAAGAATCACCTGGGAAGCCCCACGTGGCTTCTGTGCCATGCTAACCTGCAAAAATCACTGAAAAAAATTACATAATCTTTTTTATTTGTCCGAGTGGTTGGAGCAAACAATCTCAACAGGCCTTTAGAATGTCAAACATTTATGACTTAAGTATGAGGAAACTTTGGTTTTCTTTTTACTGTATTTACCAATGCTGAGATGTCAAACTAGCCTTCGGGCCTGGCAAAAATTGTCTAACTAACATGATGACAAAGATGTCTAGCTTAAGGTACAGAATTACTTTATTACCTTAAAGTACAGTTCTTTTCTTTTTCTGAACTGAGCTATTAGTTCAATATCAATTATAGCAGAAGGCTAGCCCTCTGGACATGTGTATAGTTCATTAACAAGATGGTCAGTATTATATACAGCAAAATGAGAAAGTGGGGAGCAGATTTAGTGAGTGAAATGATTCTGTATAAATATCCAAATATTATAAATTATATATATTTGGATATATATAAATGAGGATGAAATCCTATTTAACTGCCACCTGTACATTTCTTGTTATAGACAGATGACCATTAAAATATTAACATTAAAATATATTTCCAATGTATATATTTGAGCCATTCAAATACATTTTAAAAGACCACTTTACCCTCTGGGCTTCCTTGGTGTCTCAGATGGTAAAGAATCTGCCTGAAATGCGGGAGACCTGGGTTTGATCCCTGGGTCAGGAAGATCCTCTGGAAAAGGGAATGGCAACCCACTCTAGTATTCTTGCCTGGAGAATTCCATGAACAGAGGAGCCTGTTCATAGGATTGCAAAGAGTTGGACACGACTGAGCGACTAACACTTTACCCAAGATCTCAGCTGAAGCTTATTTGCTATTTTATCATTTTACTTACCTCTTCTCCCTTACCCAAAATTATTTTATAAATGATGAAAAGCCACCCTGAATTAATAAGAACATGCTCGATATTATTTTTCTCATTTGGTTCACATTTAGTTGGATAAAGTGAAAACATTTCTGTTGAAAAGAATCAGTACACTTCTTCAATTAGGTCAGGGCTTCCTGCCATTTAAAATTGACAGAAAAAGCAAAATGTACCAGACTGCAACACTGGAAATAGAGCTATTAGGCCTCCCCAGGATCTCTGGTCCTAGGTTTGACCTCAAGTCCCTTCTGCCCAAATTAGTGATTGTTTCAAAGGGATTTCACAACTAGCCTCATGAGACAGAAGGAAAATAGCAGAAAACTCCCAAATACTAAAGTCAGCCTGACACCATGGTGCAACTGGATGCACTATATCTTCAAAAGAAAGAAGCTCATCATGAATAAACACCTTTTTTAAATACTCAAAGCTACGTTTTATGTGACTGCTATGAAGATGGTCAAACATAGACATAAGAATAAAACAGATCTAAACATGAACTCACAACCACATCTTAAGGAAATAAAGTAACGTAGAGATATGGTTAAGAGGATAAGCTTTGAAGTTAGAAGATCTGAGTTTGCATTCTAGCACAAACATTCACTAGCTGTGTGACCTTGGGCAAATCTCTCGCTCTCTCTAATCCATAATTTATTGAATGATTTGTAAAAGAGGGATGGATATAAGACTATCTCTCACAGATCTGAGAATTAAATGGAATGATTTATGCAAATTGATTAGCACATTATTTGGCAATAAGTAAACATTTTAAAAATGTTAAACTTCATGGTTATTGTGATTTCAGGAACTTAATTCAATCAAAGGCACGCTCACTTTAAAGGGTTCCCCCCCCCCCAGGTAAAAGAAAAAAACAAAGATGTCAACACCTGTCTAAAAGAGTCAATGTAACAAGACCATATAAAATAAATGACTGCTTTGCCATTAATTTCTTATGGTTTATTCCCTGGTTTTATGTGCACCTGTTAATGATACCTTAGATGGAAAATAATAACCACACTCATAATTTAGAATTGCAATTGCTTTTTTTGAATTAGTCAAACTATCAATATATTAAACATCCACAATTTATTCATTAAAAACATACATGTCCCCAAAGAAATTATATATACATTATCTCGCAAAACCTATCTTGTGAATATTGTATCTTAAACAGAGAATCATCATATGGGTATTTCCATTTTCATATTTTTACCATAGTTTTCAGATAAATTCGATAATTATTCATAAATATGCATTTGTTTTGAAAGTTATAGAAATGTGCAGTTGTATCTTGCTGGAGAGTCACACAACACTTTTAGTCTCAAGTAAGATGTGATTGGCATTGTTTTCAGAGATCAGTGTTTATGCTCAAAAAAACAATCAGCAGAGTGATTTGATTGTATGTCATTAGTCATAAAGGCATTCTCAATTTGTAAAGAGAAGTAAAAGGAGTAGTGACTATAAAGCCAAAAGCGGGAAAAAAGTCTAAATTGTGTCATGTTTAGGAGTATCAGTCTCTTAAGTCAAAAGAGAACTATGAAATTGCATTTTATATTGTCAGGTAAGAAAACAATGTTTTCTAATTGTTAACCTGGGGTTTCAAAACCTTACTAAAGTGAATTTTATTCTCAGAACTGCTTAATAAATAAGTAAATTAATGGATAAGCACATAATAAAAATTGGGTAATGTCACACAGGAAAACTCTTGATGCTCCTTCAGCGGCTATCGTTAAGAATACATTACATTTGTTGTGTCTGAATGGAGTAAGCAATCACTGCCCAGAAACAAAGGTATTATGAAATAATCTTCTAATCTCCCTTCCTTGAAGATTCATTTCTAAGATAACTTCGCAATGACACTTCTTCAAAACTCAGAAGAAATCAAGCCCAACTCTGAATGTGATCTTCAATTATATATTTCTTATTATTTCAATCCCCTGTTTTAAGTTTCAGTCACATAAGCTGATTGCATTGCAAACACAGAGTCAAGGAACACTTGTAGAATCAAAAAAAACGCATGAGTGGTATAAACTGGCCGTGTAGATTTTTCTCTTCCCTTACCAGAGATACAACCGTATCAGAAATGTCTCCTCTGCTAGAAATCCTCCTGGGAAAATGGCTAAGAAGCTCACCAAAGTTCACACCTTGTTCACCAGAAGCATTGCATAGAGGAGTCCCATCTTTTCTTTTCAGCACCTGCTACCTAGTCCAAGGGAAAGAAAGTGCTGAAGGCACAATTCCCACAGCATCAGGTCATTTCAGTAAATGCTTCCAGAAACACAGCACCCACCTCCTCTCTGCTACAAACACTCATTCACAAAATCCGAGGAGAGAACTACAAGTCGTCCCTGATTCCTTGGAAATGTAGTTAGACTGATGTTGAAACACACCCTCCTTCCCTCAGTGTATAATTATTTGTGGGTGGAGAGCCACCAGGGAGGGTAATAGAAGAGGAAAGAGAAAAAGAAAAAAAAAAAAAAAAGTAGAATCGGGTTTTGTTTGACCTGACTTCTAAAAATCTTTCTGTTCATCTTCGCTTGTCCCCTCTCTCATTTTTCTAATCCAGAGAATGATGGAGTTACAGGCAAGGGAATGAATCCGGAAATAGAGATACGACGCTTGCCTAGAAATGATCTGGGCGAATTATTTAAAGTTAAATACTCCTGGTCCTAGGGAGACAGCATAATTCATATTTAAAGGAGGTTATCTTTTCTCGATCATGACATAAACTAACAGTTTCCTCCGAAGATTAAAAACCCGGTTCCAGAGCGCGTTCTTGCTGTCCTCTAAACTGCAGACTGAGGAGAGGTGGAAAGCGCTGATAACCTGTGAAAGTGCGAAAGACTCGCTCACGCCGGTGGCCAATTCCCCACCGGCCAGAGCTCTTCCCTCCTAGCCCTCATCATTCGTGACTCTGCAAGACACAAGGACTCAGACGTGTGGGAGTGCATGTGAGCGAGACAGGCGAGAGGAGAGTGCGCCTTCCACATGTGGAACCCTGCACCTCCCTGTCTCATAGCTTGCATCCATTCATATGCATGCAGTGGTTAAATATTTGATCAAAGGTGGAATAGTTATACTGATCGGTTGTATTTTTAATAGGCACACCTTAAAATAGAGGGTTCGTACATTGCAAGTGTGAAGAGATTCTGAGGATAGTCCCTGTGCTTCTAACCCTTTCTACTCTTCCCTCCCCCGTCCCTACTCTCCCCCCAAAAGGGAAAGCTTGCAGCAGATTGTAGAAGGATTTGAGTCTGCAGCTCAGAGAAGGGGATTAGGGCCAGAGCGGTGCAAGTTAAATTGTGCTGCAAATAAAAAATGGGCGGATTGGTCTCCAGATCCAGAGGCTGGTACCACCTTCCTTTCTAAAATAAAATCTCTCTGGCATGAAGTCACCGCCTATTTCACATCCGGTTTGCCCTGGGACGTATTACTACTGTCTTGGTAAAGAAAAATCTTTTGTTGTATAGCTGCAGATTGGAATATTGGGAAGCAAATTCGGGTGTGAAATCTTCAGCAAAGAAGCACGCAGAGTCCATGATGGCTCAGACCGAGTGAGTGAGCGGCGGAGCGAGGACGCCCCTCCGCTGCCGGCGCGCCGGGACTCGCGGACTCGCGCCGGCTTCCAGCTCTCCACGATTTTCTCTCGCAGACTTTTCCCGGGTCTGGAGCGATCCTGTGCCCAGAGGGGGCCCGAGGTAAGTGCAGCTTCGGACCGCAGCACGTAGAGCTTTGAACGTGCCTTTTCCTTGCTGGAGAGACCAAAATGCAATAGGGAAAAGAGAAAGAGGGAACAGGACCAAGAACCTGATCCCATAGCAGGTAGACACAACGAATGTTTTTCTTTCAGGGTTAGAACCGCAGCGGTCCAGGAGCATTATCGTCATTATTATTATTTTCTCCGTCTTTCTTGTCTTTCCTTCCTTTGGCAGGCAGATTTTAATGTATTCCGCGGGGTGGGTGGTGACATGTTGTTTTGGTCTTTTTTTTTTTTTTTTGGCAAAAGGGAGCTGAGGTGAAGTGGGGAGGGGCGTTGGGGGGACATCTTCTAAAGTTAAGAAGCTGGTATAGAAAACCTGTCTCAACGTTGCATATCTTGGGGAAGGCACTCTCCTGATGGCTGCAAAAAAAAAAAAAAAAAAGCCTCTTTTCTCCTTTCCGGTGGACGCTGCTGAAATGCCCTCTGGTGTAGGGGTCTCTCCCATTCTGAACACGAAAAAACTCAAGTTCTCATTTGATGTGGGTGGCATGGGATATGGGTGTTTGGAGTGTGTGTTTGATGAGGCGAGGTTGAAGGTGGAAAAGGGCTAAGAGGCAGCTTAGCGGTTCTCTTAAACTGTTATGTTTGTATTTGCAAGAAACTTTCTTACTCAACAACTCAAGTGCCATGATAGGTTTGTTTTCCTCTTTTTAAAATGTCAGAGGAGGACAGAAAGCAATGGTATCTTGCTTTGGGGTTTTGTTTTGTTTCATTTATTCCTTCGGTAATTACCCTTTTTTATAAAGATCAACAAATATTAATAGGGTAGGGGAAGTTGTTTTGCCTTCATAACAGATGTTGAAGATTAATAAAAGATTAATATAATTATGCAATTTAGATGCAGTATTTTAACATGAGGATATTTATCCAATATTCCTTGTCCTATTCAACTCTTCTATGTTAAAAGCTGTCACTAATTTAGGGAAAAACCATTAATCTCACAGTTCTTATCTCTAGATCTAGACTGTCCACTCTAAGCACCTTAATCATGTTTCATTGCTTACATTGCCATTTGGAATGATTTTTACTGATATAAATGATCCCAAGAGAGTGCGGAAAGTGTTTGTGTAGATGTATTTAAAGGCATACCACATTAAACTATAGAGTGTCTCATGAAAAATATGCTTTAAAAGACTCGCAATCCATTAATCACTGACCCTCCTGAGGGATTCAGGGAAGTACTAACAAATTTTACCTTGAACATTCTCATAACTGGAATCAATTATAGCACATTCAAGGAAAGTGTTACCATATCTTCTCCTTCTCCTGGTAGTGCACTTATTTTTAAAAACTAACTGCACAAATAGATTATAATTTTAAAAATTCTCTAAGCTTTCCAGACTCCTCCATTCCTCCAGCATCCCACTACCAAATCTAAATTCAACAATCAGACGGTGATTGATTGCACTTTACCTAAGGGGGAAAAAAAGATTCCCTTATTCATGCAAAGCAAAGCACTCCAGTTTCCATCTGTTTGAGATGAAACATTTTCTAGCAGCAACCCGGCAGAATCCAAGAGGGCTTAAAAGATATGTGTAGGCATGTTTGTGTGCATTTATGTGAGTGTGGTTTGTGTGTGAGAGACCAGCACATGGACTGACTATAAAGTGTGTCCTTTAGCCCCACAGAAGCGTTAGTGAGCATATTTAACAAGGCAGTCACAGGCAGAGAATTACAAGCATGACTTCAGGATTCAACAGTGTATCTCATGATTTTGATTTTTTTTTTAAAGATAAATAGCAGTTGCTTCTGAAATCAAGGTGTATCCAGAACCCCAAGATGAATTCAGTCATCAAGCATAAACCTACCCCATCACAGCCCCCAGACATGCTCTCTCTGTTGTAGACACCAGCTGAAGATTTTTAATGCACAGTGCAGTTGTGGGAACTCAAATCAGAAAGGTCAAATTTATCAGATGATAAACAAGAGGAGAGTAATTCAAACTATACTGGAAATATAAAGCCTAGAGAAAAAAACAACTCACAATTTTATGTCGAGCAATATTATCACCTGAGAGCATTTCAACTTGTATTCTTTTACAGGAGAAATTAAGACACTTATATTTCTGAATGGAAAAATGGAAGGGAAAGTGGAGAATGGATGGTCCAGGTTTCCATTGCTTCCAATGAGGTGTCATATCCCAGTGAGGTCATTTCCTGACTTCAAAGCATTTATCTGAACTGCCTCAGTCAGCCCTAGTGGTTATAACCTGATGTTTCTTGCAAGAGACATTGATCTCTACTTGTTCTACTTTTCAGCTGTACAAGCCCGCAATGAAGAAGAGTCCGGGTCTCTCTGACTACCTTTGGGCCTGGACCCTCTTTCTGAGCACATTGACTGGAAGAAGGTGGGGACCCTTTATTTTAAATCTGCATGAGAATTTCTGTAACTTTTCATTTATTCTTTCAGAGTGAAGAAAATTAACCTTGGATGAATTCATGACTAAGGGAATTAAAAAAACTTAACTGCAATAAAATTCCAGCTAATAAAGTAGAACAGTATGAAAAAATAATCATCTTATTTGCATGTTAGTTAGAATACACTTAACACGCTTTTGTTAAGGAATGTGTTAGTTCACCATTTAATTCTTAAATTGAACTTTTCACTGCTCAGTTGTAACCGAACAAAACATACAGTTTCCTAATTCATAGAAAAAGTTACCCCAATTAATATCTGCATACTATGTAAGTTGATTTTCCAACAAGAAAATTGCTAACTAGTTGCAAAGATCATAGAGTAACTTCTGACTATGTGCAAGTAGAAACTTTAGAATAGTATTTTTAATATGAATGTTATAAGTTTTTAAAATGCATGTGCATTTTGTTTTGAAACTATTACTTATATAACTAATAGAAGTAGAGTATACTAGACACATTTAAGAAAGGTAGATAAAACTGAACTTCTCTATTTAAGTTTACTGTAGAGACAAGTTATGAGAAAAATGTAATAATATGATTAACTATACTCACAATATTAGCTAACGATCCCATCAAGCATATAGATATATTATAATAGCAAAGATATAAATGGCCAAATATTTCATATATTTCTAGTGTAAGCTATTCCTGTGGCCAAAGTCTTAGCCATACTATAAAAATCTAAGATTCTCCATAATGTAACGAAAAGTGAACCCTTACAAGTTAAGGCAGAGAGATGGAATAGTCTGGAAATATAAGGATTTAGGAGGATTTTTTCAATTGAGAAGTTGTCCATTTTTAATGTTTGTTATTGTGCATAGTGAGTAATGACTGCCAGATGAACAGGAAATGCATTATTGTCAGATACTCTTAATCTGAGGAGTAAAAGGTTCCTCACGGCTTTTGAAAAATTATATGAAGTGTTACTATTGTGATGACCTGTAGATGGAGTTAGTGCACAGTGTTTTATTATATAGTGGCTTATACGGAATCAAAATCAAGTACTGTAACTGACATTTCTCTACAGATTATATATTCAGTTTAGGAGACATTACATTGGCACGAGTGTTTAATAGCAAATAAATAATCTTGATCTTTATCTTAGGCTTATTCTCTGACAATTACATAGTAAATGAGAATTAAAGATGAAGCATAACCTGATTAAGAAAATCACATAAAAAAATGATTATCATTCCAGTTGGCGGAGCAGAAATGGTTTGCTGAAAGGGAGGGAAAAGACTCTTTTGGCATTTGTATTCCAGTGCGAACAATTGGTGAGAACAACATTTATAAAATCAAACCAGGGGGAGAAAAGCATTTCCTGAATTTGACATATGCTATAAAAACAAAGGAAATGCAGGTAAAGGTAATAGACCACTCCATTTTGGGGGAATCATATTAGCAATCTAATACGCTCTGTCATGTCATTTCATCTCATCATTTCCCCCTTCTTATTTTAGTGCTTCTTCCATACAATACTTGATCAGGCCCTCTTCACAACTCAAAGTGTGCTAGCATTTCTTTCCTACCTTTATCAAGATGACCTTCTGGTATCCTTGAAAGATGCATGCATGGCAGTAGGTTTTGTGACAATGAGTTTTTTAAAAATAATTGCACTCAGAAAACTATTTTTGCTTTACTGCTGTCATCTGCTAATGAGACATCCTGGAAGACACTGAGCTTGTTGACAATTTGATTTCAGAAACCAGGAATACCTTTAATTTTGCCAAAAGAGAGTAAACCCTCAATCTGCATAGTATTAATGTTGAATTTATGATACTGTAAAATTGTTTTAAAGAGGTACATTTAACATATTTCATATTCATGAATAGATTTTAGTTATAATATCTTATTAAAATTTTATCAGAAAAATTTTGCATTTTGTCAATATAACATTAATTACCTAAACAATAGTGTTTGTTTTTTAATTGACACTTGGTTATATTTCTTGCTTTTGTCAAATAAGTGAATCTTGGTTTCAACTGTTACTAGTTTTCTTAGATTAATCAACAATATAAACACACAAGTGAGAAGCCAAAAGCATATTATGTAGAAAGTATGAGAGTGATATTTTTATGTCAGTTTTTTAGTTTACACTCTATATTCAATTTTTCTCAAGGTCAGAGCTATCAATGAAATGTATCAGTACATGTGATCGATCCTGAAATAGAAGACTCTTCTCCCAAAGGATTTTGGAAGTGTCATCCTAATCATTATATAAAATATGACTTAAAGAGCATAGATAATAATGTGATTTTTGCAATAAATACACAATATTTGAACTGTGGCTATTACATGATCAAAATTCAAAGACTAGTAATATAAGGGATTAAAAACTAGATATTCTCACATAGAAAGAATTAAACAGGAATAATTACTCTGATATAGAAGAATGAAAATAATGTTTTAGACTAAAAGTTAAAGAAAACTGGATTCTATTTCAAACTCTGCTCACAAATAGCTGTGCTTTCTTAAAACAGTAATCCTTCATTATCGCTTAGTAAAACCATAAATTATGAATACTGGACCTTACCTTTACCAAGGTATATTTTACTTCAAAGACCAATAAGGACAAAAATTCAATTAATTAGAGGTTTGAATAGACAAATTATACGAAGTTTTGGTTTATTGGTTCATAAACCTTAATGGAAATAGAAATTACACACTGATATGAACAAATAATTATCATAAGTAACAAGTTCTATTTTTCTCATTTAAACACCTGAAAGAACATCAAAACCCACAAAAGAAACATAGGAAGTGGACAAAGGGAGGGATGTTGGTAGATGCAATTTTAGGATTAAGCTAAATATTAAATGAAAACAAAGCTATTAATTATTTTGGTAGCTCATAAATACATTTTTTAATTTGGGAAGAAGTTTCCCAGATTTTGGTTTTTCAGTAGTGTGCATTAATGTTCTTGCTTTCCCAGAGAAAACATGTATTACAACTTTGTACACACACTGGGAATTATAAATGTAAAGAGATAACTCATGTCCTGTAATTTTCCTTCCATAGTTAGAAATATTAGAATAAAGAGCATATCATCTATGAGAACAAATATGAGAAAATGTTAAGAATTAAGCTATGATTTTTTTTTTTTTTACTTTACCAGAAGGAATTTTCAGATTAAGATTCAATAGAAAGGAAGTTGAAAAAATTGCGGAAGCCTTTATTTGGAAAAAGGTTTTAGTCGAAATGTATATTTTAGCTATTGCCTCTGATATTTCAGCTATGGACAACCCTCATTACAAGATGAACTTAAAGACAACACCACTGTCTTCACCAGGATTTTGGACCGACTCCTAGATGGTTATGACAATCGCCTGAGACCGGGATTAGGAGGTGAGTAGCATTATTGTGTTTTATTTTAGAGAACAATATTAAGCCTTTACTATTAAAGCACTGCTTCCCTCTACATGGTAAAGTAGGAAGAATGACAGCATGTAGTGTAATGACTCATCCTATTTTCAATAGATTGCCCAATGTTAATTCAATTTCCCATGGTCATCCCATGCACATACCCAAACGTGATAAAAGGCAATTCAAACTTCTCATAATATCATGAAAGTAATGTTACATTTACTTGACATTCATAATTGTTTGCAAGTATGATATGATTTCACAAGGGAGAAAGGCGGGTAATATTCTCCCTTTCAGCCCAAAGACTGCATTGCTATTTCATTCCACATTGCTTTGTTTGCATTGGATTCAATTAGAATATCTCTGAATCGGTTGCTGTAAACATTTCTTGTGGAATATTACAGACTGATCCATTATTGTGTGTTAGATTAACCCCATCTCTGGGATGAAAAGTGAATGAGATAGATGGTAGTATTTTTTATCTCGGTGCATTTAAATTTAAACTGTAATTTTCTATAGTAAAAATGTATTTTTCTTTGTATACCAGTTAATTGGTTTACTAATGAATTTCTACTCAGGAAGCAGATAGCACTTAATAATACAATATTTATAACAATAAAAGCAAATAGTACAAGACATTACACACTTATTTAAATAGTCTTTGAATAAGATAATCAACCTATCTTATTTAGTTAAGCAAAGAATAATGAAGTCAAAACAAAATATTGATCTCAGAGTAAAACAAATGAGCCAAAGAAATGAATTATTGTTCAAAGTCACATAAGAAACTAAGGTTAGAATCTATGACTCCCAACTATACCTTATGCTGTACTTTCTCCAGAGCATTTGTTGAAACTATTTAATAGCAATATTTAAATTACTATGAAATGGCAGTTTTAAGAAATTCACCTCTTTTCCATCTAGACAGCAAAGATATGCAAAGAATAAGAAGCTTAAGAATTCAATTTTTGATTTTAAAACAGAATGGTAACATGGATTTAAAATCTTCGTTTTAATACTTTAGGTAGTGTGATCACAGAGGTATGGGTCGTAGGTCCGCTTTGAGGCTGCCAAATGCCATTAGTGTCTCAGAGGCTTAAGGGAAACTCCTTTGTCAAAGGCGCAATTCAGAAATATGTCAAAGGTCTTACAAGGTGTCCTTTCCTATCAATCTCAAGCATTCATTCTAGGACATGCTATACAAATTCCTCCAGGTTTGTTGTATTCCGCTTGGTTTTCCTTTACTAAGTTCTTTGAAAAAGTATTAAGGAATAAAATGTATCGATCACAAAATAGAGTGCATAAATGTGTGTGTGCTGTATTAATATAAAATCTGTGTATATATAAACATCCAGAGCAGTTTCAGGAAAATTGTTCTTAGTTTATAAAATTTGAAATAAATTGCAAAGACTGCAGGTAGGGGAGGAACAGACAAAAAGAAAGGCAGAATAGTGATAATAACTTTTACGAATGGGCATGCATCTGATTTCTTTACTTATTCATCTTCCTTCTCCATATCAATCCACAGAAAATCTGCAGAATTTTATAATATATCTAGAAAATCTTATCTTCATTCTAGTTTAGGAAATTGTGTTTAATACTTTAACATGTGAATATGAGTATCCTCTTTTAAGTTCTGTGCATAGTTTTAAGTTTGTTAAACAATTTTACATACACACATACACACACACACATACCTTCTTTAATAATCAGCTATGTGGTCATATTGTTATTTGGAGTACAGATAACACACCCATGACTGCTCATTTAAATTTAAATTATATATAATAACTTTAATAAATGTGTATGTTAATTCTTTAATCAAATATAGTGTAAGCAGGAAGCATTTCACCTACTCCTCATATGCATACCTAAGTCTTGGAGAGCCATAAACCTCGAAGATACATAATACAGACTCAGAATTAGTTGAAAAGCTACTCTTTCAAGACTCAAGATAATAGTGAATTTATTATACAGAAACAACTACATTAAATCAGGCAGCAATTTTCATAGAATCTAATATATTTTCTACTTAACCCCCTCAGAATAACAAAAATGGTTATGTAAAGAACATAGTAGTGGTAGGCTAACTATAGATAAGATATATTCTTTTTAATTGAAGTGAATATAATGTCCTCTACCATAGTAGAGGATTCAAGGGTTCAGGAAAAAGTTTTAAAATGGCCCTGCTTTATTGTTTTTAAAGAGGATTTTCTGATATTTGTGATTTCTGGAAATGGTGACTTTGAGTTTATGATAGACATGAAAACAAATGTAAAAGTAGCCTAAATAATTTCCTCTATTTCTATTTTATGTGTCATCCTAGAACATACTGCAATTAAATCTGATGGATTTGAGATTTATGAAAAGGTTTTAATACTAACTAACTTAATTTTTGTCATTTTTTGGAGTGCCTTTTCAATTTTAAGGGATATAATGGGATGTGTTTATTACCCTATCTCCAGAGTCATTTACATATTTAAGTACCTTTTGAGAATGTTTATCTGTCTTTAGAAAAATACAGCCTTAAATATTAAACACAGTTTTTAGATATTTTATAAACATAAGCAGCTGTAGAATTAGAGGGAAATGTTAACATCATGCATAATTTTTGGATGCTATAAATTGAAATTATCCATTACATACATTTCTACAGAATTATTTAATTCTATGTCTTTATCATAGATTTCTGGTAAGCCAAGTTTAACATGCATTCTAGTAGCTCACCATTATAAAAACCAATTTTTTACATGATTCATTTGCTTTTCAATGCAAAAACTATGTAGAGGCAATACTTGAAAGATTACCACTAGCTTATAAAGGGGGTAAAAATTTCCTCATAGTAGGTTCATGATCACAGCTGGAATAATCTTTTCTTGCAAGAGAAAGGAGCCCACTGTCTTCTTTATTATGATAGAAGTCTGGTTTTATAAAAATAACAACATTGTGCAGAAGGCAGAGATATTTTGTTCTGAATGTCTTGATAAAATATAGAAATGTGATAAGCTAAGACTTGAAACTAAGGTAAGAAACTCCAGTACGTGCAGTTTCATCATGACCTGTTTTTTTAGAAACACATACAGCATCCAAAGGTGTAACATTACTCTTTGGAAATGTACACGCTAGATCCAAAAATTAAGAAACAAATATATAATGTGGTTCATCCAGATGATAGGAGGTTGCAATTATTGTAATACTATTTTAAAAAGACTAACTTTTCAGGGTCAAGAGCAATCCTTAGGGGAAAAAAAAATTAAGGACAACATAAAAAATGATATTCTGGAAGGCTATCTCAATTTAAAAAGGGAAACACTAAAAAGGATAGTGTGTGGAATTCTAGTACTATCCTCTATTCAGGGACATGAAGAGAAAAACATTTGGCAAATTCATATTTTAAGTACAAAATTAAGGAAGGAAGTTTTAAATAGACTGGAATTGAAATAGTCTGTAGCCAGAAAATACAAATCAAAATTGTCAGTGATTATTGAGTTCATTCTCATCTAACATTGCCTCCTTTGAGGGCAAGGTGTAGAGGGCTCCTTCCTCCTTGCAACCAGGGACGGAAGAATGGTTTTGAAAGGCTGTTGCCTAAAGCCTGGTTACCACAGAAGAATAAAATGGTTGAGGAAGGAGAGGAGGTAAAATCCAGGAAAAAAAAATAAAAGGCAAGATAAGAAAGGAAAGGTTAGAGCAGAAAGGAGAGCAAGAGGGTATTGAAAGAGGGTATTGAAAATAAGGAGAAAGAATAGAGAAAAGTGAGAGAGCTGGAGAAGGCAGAGCAGAACAACTAGAGAAACTGGTACAGAGGAGGCGTCTGTGTTACGAGGCTGGCTAGGCTCAGGTGTTCCTTCATTAATCAAGATTCCTCTTTTCATTTTAAATCAAGACCAAACCAAACACCTTCTGAGGAAATCTGTTTTCTCAAGGTTTCTTCTTATTGGCTGTGAATCTAAAACTAAAGAAGCCTAAATTTTCTCCAACTTTCTAAAAAATTAAATGATGCTCCCCCCTCCAAATTACACCTATCTGGGTAAAATTTCAGCCACCATCACATTGGCTTTCCCTGCACTCTAGGAGTAGGGGTAAGAACAATCCAGAAACAAAGATCCAAAACTGCATTCGGAAAAAAGTCTTCAGGTTTTTAAGGAGAAGCAGTGTCCTTCCAGTAACACCTTTCCCGCCCTCTCTGCCCCACCAGTTAGACAGGCTGCGTCTCTCTTTTCAGTGAAAGAGTACCCGTGTGTACTCATCATGTGACAAACCCAGATGGATGGGAGAAGTAAATAGGTAGGTAGGGATGTAGGTAGAGAATTGACTTTATTCCTGATGCTGTTTAATCACTGAGTCGTGTCTGACTCTTTTGCAACCCCATGGGCTGTCCATGGAATTTTCCAGGCAAGAACACTTAAGTGGGTTGCCGTTTTCCACTCGAGGGGATCTTCCTGACCTAGGAATCAAACCCGAGGCTCCTGCCACGTCTCCTGAATTACAGGCGGGTTCTTTACCACTGAACCACCGGCGAAATTAGTTATTCATTCCTACTATATACTTAACATATTTAGTTAGGATTTTGTTCTTTTTCCTGTTACAGAATTGGGTGGTTGTTGTTGTTTTAGATTTTACTTAATTGAAGCTGTCAGTTAGGTGAGTATTTATAACCGGAATGTAGCTGGGATTTTCTCTCAAGGTATTTGAGCACTGACATACTATCTAATAAATAACCTATGCCTCAAAGCATACTCCTTATCTTCTTGATTTTCCCAATTTTTGATTTTATATGCCTGTATGAGATTTTTGGACTTCCTTTATCCTAATTATTGCAAGAGATCTCAGCTTTAAGATAATAAGTATCTCCCACCAGCAAGGAGACTGGACTGGATATGAGTGCTGCTGGCAAAGTGGTATTGGTTCCTTGGGGAATTAACTTGGCATCTTGGGTTATGTTTCTTTATGACAAAATAATTCAAGGTGGAACACTAAAGAGTGCTCTGAGGAAAAAAAACAATCAGATTAACTTCTGTGAAATTTTGTGCAACTTTATAAACTTTAGGTAACTAGACTTTATCTCAAGATGAAATCTGATATTCATGTGATCTTTTTTATGTTTTTATATGCTGTGTGATGTTGAAATCAGAGGAAACCATTTTATTCATGTTCACCTAACTTAAAGCACACATTTTGTATTTATATTAAAAAGCCAGAATTTCAGAAATTTAGAGGACAAGATATTATGTCACAATATATTCACTTTCAATAAAAGTGATCCTAAATTACTGACAGTACCCCAAAACAATTTAAAACATTAGACTTCTCCAATATTTGTCATTGCTGTTGGTATATTTACTTTACCAATTAATAGCTTTTATTATTAACTTTTGAAATTCTACTCTACAGTTCTTCTTTTTGAATTTGCTATAGCTTTGTCTGGTGCTTTTAATGCAAGGTGTGGAGCAGATGCTCGGACTTTGGCTTAATGCAGTCTATTTCCACTGAAATACTGTATCTAGACAGTCCATAATTCAATTGAATTTTAGATGAAAAGCAGTTACCAAAGACACAAGAACTGTTAAAATGAACAGAGAACACCTTTTAACCTTTACTGGCTGAGAGATCCAGTCAGCTCATGAATCCAGCTTGTCTAATGAATCCAAAGAGATGCCCAGAGGAATGTTTTAGCATGTTTAAAAACTTCCTGGTCCCATTTTTCCTTTTTGTATAGAGATTATTGTGCCAAGCACTTCCCAAGATAAAATGTAGCCTCTGAGACTATGCTCAGGTTATAAAGGCCAAATTATTAGTGAACAACTGCAGTTTATATTTTGTGCAGTTACTTTTGACCTTTTTATATACTTAACATTTCCTCTCTTGATACTAGAACCAATGTGAACTATTAAATATATATATATGTGTGTGTGTGTGTGTGTGTGTGTATAAATATATTCTTTAGATGGTCGGTGTTTGACAGCCTGAACCTGAGTTCTTCATTTGAAAAATGGTGTTTGTAGTGTTTCTGAGTTAAGAATCTTATTGTTCATAGTCACGGACTCGGCCATTTTGAAAAACTTGAAACCCAGTCCTAAGTGGATGACATATCTGGCCAAGATTATTATTCTCATATAATTAAAATTCTATAACGGGAACAGAAAGTATGATGCCTCAAAGCTACTGCATATTAGGCAATTTTGATCAAGATTTATACAGACTGAAAGAAACCCATTTCTCCAATACAGCAATCACATCCTTTTGTAAAGCTTTGCCCTCTCCCAATAGAAATGCCATGATATGAGGAGCTAAGGAGGGACATTCTTAGTGGAGGAGAGATGAATGTCTGCTGTAGTATACTTTACCTTTTTTCCTTGGGAGATGCTTATATCATCTGAGTCCTGGAAATCTGAAAACACAAAAGGACCAGGTATTGGCTAGACATCTCAAAATGTGATTTTCTACTCCATATCCAGATTTAGCAGTTGCATTACCAACTCTAAGTTGCTCTACATTAGCAGGTAGGGGAAAATGGTAAAGAATTAAGGGAATGGAAATGAAGGACAAGGAACAAAAACGCTGCTCCACACTGATTGGCAAGGAGCTGAAACGTCCAATGCTGCTGCTACTGCTAAGTCGCTTCAGTCGTGTTCAACCCTGTGCAACCCCATAGACGGCAGGAGTATAAATTGATGGTTATGTAGTGAGCTCAAGATATTTTCAATTTCTAAACAGTACCATTTCAAAGTGGGGTTTTTAAAAATACTTTATTATAATGACTAATGCTGGCCAATTCAGACCCCATATAGTGAGTGACTCTGTGAATTAATAGCAGCAAAGTAGCTTGAAGGAGGCAATAAACCTCCTTCATAAGTTACAAGCACACAGAACTGGGCCCAGTGAATATTATTCTGAGTTCCTATTATTCTGAGTTCCTTAGTAGACAGCATTTCCATTGAAAATATGGCCAGTGCCATATTAAACATTGTTGTAATAGGAATCCCTAACAAAATTAGACCTACAATTCTTCTCTATAGATTCCCTCTTCCATTTAAAAAAAAAAATTAGTCACTCTTACAATCCAGTCTTTACAAAGTATCAGTTGTCTTCTTAAACCACAAGTAAAATTATTTCACTTCATTACCCCAAAGCTTCTTATTACATTAGAACAAAGGTCACCTGCTTCTATAAAGAGCTCTTTAATTGTGGACCCTCTTACCTCTAGAGTGTCATCTTATACCATGATCATCAGCAGCACCAAGTTCCAGATGTATGGATTTTCTTAAACAAAGAACATTTATTCTCATCTTTGCTTTATTCTCTCTTTTATGCTTTAGATCTTTGCTTTATTCTTTCCTCTCTTTGAAATGTTTTTGCCTGGATCTGTTCATCCTTGAATGTTTCTCACCTTTTAGGTCACAAGTCAAATGTCATCTCTTCTTTCAGAGCATTTATAATGATCTGACATTAACTAGTGTAATTCGTGCATATGTGCTTGTACACAACTATGTATATAATTCTGTCTATCTACCTACCTGTTTACCTATCTATGTTTCTAATATTTACCTAAAATATGTGTTACCTAAGACAATGAGATATGCTGCAGAAGAACAGGAACAATTGCATTTTTGTTAACCAGTGTATTACTGTTATCTAGAAAAGTGCCTTCCTAGCACATAGAAAACTCTCAATAAACATTTGTTGACTAAATTAATGTACCCAGAAAATACATCTATCTGGCTCTCACTCCAATAGAATGGAGCTGACTGTGCAGGTATTATTTCTTCACTGAAGAAGTAATCAAATAGTCTAAGAGACAATAAAGGATTGTCCTAAAATCACATAGCTTGTTCTCTAGGAAAATCAGAGTTAAAATCCAAGTGTTTTGACTCTTAATCCAATGTGCTTACTACTTACTATACTACACTGCTTTTCTGATTTTTGCCTCAAGCACTAATCATCTTTTTGAATTATCACTTCATAACATCTGTTACTTCAGTACTTATCAGCAGGATATCAACATTGTAGGAAATCCCTAGTAAAAACAGATCTACTGCTGTCTAGCTGTTACAGAGGTTATAATAGTGTATGCACATATGTGTATGCATATATGTGTCTTTGTGAATATGTGTGTGCACATATATGTAATATTAATAATATGTATATGTTGTATGTGAAACATATCTTTGGAGGGTGTGCTTGTTTAAAGAATGATTTTAATCATCATAAACTTAATTTACATTGATGTACTGTCTTAGATATCCTTAATCACTGTAATAATAACCACCATCACGATTTCATTTTACATAACTCTATTCCATCTTTATCCTTTGAAAACCTGAACATGTGTATACAGTTATACTAAAGAATCTGTTGATTATTTTATACTGGACAGAGGATTATTGTGACAAAAATATTGGATTGGAAAAAAAATTACTTGCTTATTAATCTCTGAACATTTCTTCCAACCAAGTTATTTTAATTGATTTCCACTTGCAGACAGTTTCCTCATTACATAAGAGGTTCATTCACGTATAACTTTGGTTAGTTGTGTAATCTTCCTAGCTAAACTTCATTAGAAGTTCCTGCCTCATGTTGTATGCTCTCAAACAGAATATTTCAAAGCATAAAATTCTTTACTTTTCCCATGTGGTCCATTGAAAGGCCTTGAATACTTTCTAGATATTTCTAATAACTTCAGATTCTAACGCTAAGTCAATAAAGTCTGGTATTAGAGCATGTGATTTAAACTCTATTGTTCCTTAAATAATAAATTTTATATATATGTATAAATATAAAATTCTTGCTGGAGGGGAGGGGGAGGAGATGACAAAGTTTTTCTAGAATTGGGAAAAAAGAAGGTTCCTCAACAATTGCCTTAGCTCTCAGCCAAAACACATGAGTATGATTGCATCTTCCATTTAAGCCTGGTTGACCTAAAGAGGACTGGATTTCAAACCACCATCATTTTGTCAAAAAAGCAAGTTAACCATGGCACTATTTATAATTTGGCTGAAGTTCCTTCACAATGACCCTCTATCTTGAAACTTTGCACTCCAGATTATAAAATGTTTATCTTAAAGCAGAATGACTTCACATGCCACTTAAGGACTCCCTGGTGAGCTGAAGTTAAGGACGCTTTTGGTCAAAGGATTCTATCCTTTGCCACTGAAATTGTACTCAACTGAGTGAAAATGTGGTTTGAGGATAGTCATTAAGTATATATTTGAATAGAAAAGACTATGTAAGGGAATACATCAAGATATTAACAGTGGATTTATGTGGATGGTGATATTTCAGGGAATTTAAATTTTTAAAATATTTTTCTGAAGCATCTCAAGTTAAACTATGGACTTTCATTTTTTATTAAAATTGTTTTTGTAAATGACATAATATGTTATACTGGGCTTATGCTTACTCTAAAGCTTTTGTAAGGTTTTAGAGTAGTATTCTCAAGTGAGTTTCAGAAACACAGGGGTAGATGATGTTGACCACATTCATTTAAAACATGGTTTCTTAGAGAAATGAGCATGGTAATGTCCAAGACATATCTTTCAGCAGCATACATAATGAGCGGTTTGACAGCAATGGTAACTTCTTTTTCCACTATATATTCACTGATGACAAATAAAAGAAAATTACTTGAGCATGTGACAAGGGAACTCTATTAGAAGGGAAAGTATAGAAAGTGAGTCTTCTGATTATCTTGCTTCCCTTAGGTTGCAGATGGAATCATCTGCTAACAATCTAAAAACAGCAGAGAGAAATATTCCATATAATTGGCAAGTTCACTTTTTCAGAGCATTTTATGATAGATAGAATAGAGTTTTAGAAAAATTTTATTGGTGTATAGTTGATTTATAATGTTGTGTTAGTTTCTGATGTACAGCAAAGTGAATCAGTTGTTCATAGACATATACCACTCTTTTTTAGATTATTTTCTCATATAGGCCATTACAGACTATTGAGTAGAGTTCCCTATACTATATAATACTTATCAGTTATCTTATTAGTTATCTATTTTATATATAGTAGTGTATATATGTCAATCCCAATCTCCCAATTCAGCCCATACCTCCTTACATAACCATGTTTGTTTTCTACATCTGTAACTTTATTTCTGTTTTGTAGATAAGTTCATTTGTAGTCTTTTTTTAGATTTCAATATAAGTGGTATCATATGATATTTGTCTTTCTCTGACTGATTTCACTCAGCATGATGATTTCTGGGTCCATCCATGTTGCTGTGAATGGCATCATTTTGTTCTTTCTATGGCTAATATTCCATTGTATATATGTACCACTTGTTTTCTATCCATTTCTCTATTGATGGACATTTAGGTTGCTTCTATGTTCTGGCTATTGTACATAGTGCTACAATGAACATTGGGGTGCATATATATTTCAAATTATGATTTTCTCTGGATATATGCCCAAGAGTTGGATTGCTGGATCTTTGGTAGCTCTATTTTTAGTTTTTTACAGAATATCCATACTCTTCTCCATAGTGGCTGCACTAATTTATGTTCCTACCAACAGTGTAGGAGGGTTCCCTTTTCTCCACATCCTCCTCAGCATTTAAGAAAAAAGCATATTGGTTGTCCCTAAAACATCTGGTAAGCCAAGCTTTGAAAAGCTAACTATCTCGGGGAGTATTTATTTTCTCCTCACACTCCTGAAATAGATAATACTGATAAAGGAGTCCAAGAGAATTGTCCCACGCCACGAAGCACTTGCAAGTGTGAAAACAGGGACACTTATTTCCCCAAGTGAGTGTGCATTTAATGATAGGTCCCTGCCATAAAAATGAAAATGAAAGAAAGGACATAATCTTACTTCCTTAAGTGTCACTAAAAACCATAAGATATTCATCATAAACCTTATAGCTTGTAATCTGGAGAGAACCAAAACTCAACTTCAAGAACAAAATGAGTTGTTCTTCTTGACCTAGAAAGGGAAATCTTGAAAGAGAAAGGACAAAAATGAGCTCAATGAATAGATGAATTCTAGCTTTTGTGACTAGATAGCGTGTGTTCATTGTATTATGATTTTTAATTTAAAGTCATTCTGACATTCTAATAAAGTGTGAGCTCTTGCTGGACTCTTAAGAAATAACAGATATACAAATGTATATTTCCATATATATATATATATGGAAATAAAGTGTGCAGTAGAGAGAGAGATGTATGTATTGGGGAATGACTGCTGGAAGAGGTGAGAAGAGGGACGTGGTATGAGAGGCAAGTGGTTAATACATCTGAGACTTAGTGTTGACAGCTATTCTTTTAAGCTCTGCAGTTGCTGCAGGATGTTGGATGTTAAAGTTGAGGTTGGAAATGAGTTCTAAAAACACAACTCTATTCTCTCAAGCTATGTTCTTTATTTTGAAACATTGAACAGTAAACCCCACATAATTATTATGTCAGCAGGCTCATTTAAGCATTTTGGAGCCAATGAAATTGTTGGGGGTGGGGAACAAAACCTAAAAAATAATGGATTGTTTATGGAGGGGACTATCTCCACCTCAAAATTATTCTATCATTTGAGATACACATTATGAGTATAACATGACTTCCACGAGCCAAATTTATTCTGAACATTTAATTCTTTACAAGTGAATTGCTAGGGATAAAATTTTTGATTTTCAAACGAATTCATTATTGCATGTATTGGGTCAACTTTTTAATATACTACACCAAAGATACAAATGTCCTGATCAATGAAATGAATTGTTTAAAATACTGGACTGTTATTTCTCAGAGCTAAAGTTGAAAATTACAAAGTCATCTTTTTTATTCTCACCTCTCAACAAAGGTTTCCTTTTATACAGGCACAATTTTTTTTTTAATATCTGTGTTGGGCTGTCACCAAACTACATACATTTTGTTGGTTGATATATATGCCTCAGAGTCACTAACATAAAATTACATTGAGCTTGAAATGGAATCTATTAAATGAACTTTTGCTGTACCATAATATGTGCTTCTTGTCCGCAAAATTGAAGATATTTGCATAGGTTGTTAGATTTTTTTCCCAGGGAGTAATTTGGATAATCCACTTATGATTTAATGCCAGAAAGCAATCATTTATAAAACACACCCTTGAGTCCTTCAACAGTTGATAAAGCTTGCTACAGTATACTATATACGTCCCAGGAGTAGCCTAAATACCTGGAGAATCTGGCAAGCTGTATAAGAATAGTTAAGCTTAAATCATACCCATATGCTAACATATTTTTTATTAAAACATGAAATGGCTTGGTATCATTCAGGAAAGTGTGTCCATTCTTACAGAATCCATTAAGAATCATCTGACCTCTCCATAAAATCTGTCTCCCAGAGTGGTATATTTAGGCTCCCTTCTCCATTGAAAAATATTCACTGTGAAAATTTCATGTGTAAGCAGTAAATTATCAGGACTACACAGTGGAGCAATTTTAGAAATAGCTAATCAAAGCCAATAAATTTCCCATTTGGGTGTGAGTATGTGGTGGTGAGATCTAATAAGAGCTGTTGATAGACATTCACTGTCCCAATTTCCTGCTTCATCAGAGCGTGTAACTGAAGTGAAGACTGACATCTTCGTCACCAGTTTCGGACCCGTTTCAGACCATGATATGGTAAGTGACTCTGCAATTTTGGTTTTCCTGGAGTATTTTCTAAATTTAACTTTTGAAAGGAAAAATATGGATTAGGTTTTTAGCAAGTAATTTGCAGTGCTCTGGCTATATCTTTATGTTTCTCTGTGTACATAATAAGTAATATATCATATATATGTAATATATATATGTAATATATGTACATATAATACTGACATATTGGAAAATACCCATTTACTTTTCAGGCCAGGGCTGTTTATAGTTATCAACCACTGAAGTCTTCTTTTTTTCAATCACTGAAATTATTCCTTTGCCTTGGTCTATGTTCTGTGATTCAAATAGTGTGAATTATTTTAGTTAGGAGGACATATTGATTGAAGAATGTTCGCTTTCTGGATGGCCAGGACTGTTATAGAATAGCTGTAAACACTGCAATTTCTGAATTATTTTTGGTTAAAAATGAGAAATGTGTATAAAAGCTGAGCAAATACTTGACCAGAATTAGACTGAGAATGAAATAACACCTGTGGGAGAGGTTCAGTTTCACTGCAAAAGGCAATCATTAAATTATTACCGACAGTGAGAATAAAATTAATACATACCTGTTCTCTTTTTTCCCAATCCAAATGAACTAACATGATTTTCTCTTCTATCTGATGGGAGTTGATAAGTCTGTAGAGCTCTGCAGATATTATATAATATTTCTTAACTCTTGACAGCCAAGCTCCTATAGAAGCAAAAAATCATAAAGAGGCCCTGAGACACATCATTACAGTTATTTTGAAGATACATTAATTAAATACTATTTTTGAAATCCCTTTTTGTTTACACCATCTTAAAAGTCTTCTGATTTCCTAGTAGCTCAGATGATTCAGGACAAATGTTAGAGAAAATAACAGTGTAGACCAGCATCTCCCAAAGTGTGGAAATTCACAAGGCACCCAGTTTGGCGGGGTTAGGGCTCTGACCAGTCCCGAGGTAAGGTAAACTGTTTAACTGCATTTAATCTAGTGTGTTCCAATCATATTTGCCCCAAACCCTTTTCTTCAAGTGATGCTTGTTGACATTGTGACTCAAACATTGGGAAAGGCTGACTTAGGATAATTAGATTTTGTTGTTTTTGTTTAGTCTGTGAGTCATGCCCAACTCTCTTGCTACCCCGTGGACTGTAGACCACCAGGCATCTCTGTCCATGGGATTTCCCAAGCAAGAATACTGGAGTAGATTGCCATTTCCTTCTCCAGGGGATCTTCCCAACCCAGGGATTGAACCCACGTCTCCAGCATTGATAAGTGGATTCTTTACCACTGAGCCACCAGTGAAGCCCCAAGATAATTACATACTTTACACCTAAGACAGGTTATGAATGTAACCTGTACAGATTAGAGTCAGTGGAGCATAGGAGAGATAGCAGAGTGGTAGGTAAGAATACAAATTTCTGAACCAGAATGCCTGGGTTTATAATACCAGTCCTTCTACTAGATAAGAGTGTATCTGTCCTTGGGGAAATTACTTAATATGTCTCTGCCTCAGCTTATTCATGTGTGAAATGGGAGTAATAATAATACCTCATGGAGTTATTACAAGTATTAAATGAATTAATACAGGAAAAGCACTTAAAAATCATTAATGTATCCTAAGCACTCAATAAATGTCAACCACTATCACTATGTAAGAAAATGGAATATTAAAGTTAGCCAAAATAGTGGATTTATTCCTCTGGTAATTGATTTTGCCATTGTGGTCAGTCTGTAGACCACTTTACTGAAACACTGTGCAATACAATGATTTTTACAAACTTGATTGTGGTCTGAAAACTACTGTGATTCTCCCACATTGCAACTCAGTCTTCCCACAAAACTATTATTCTCTCATGCTACTTTTCTAATTAAGAAACTTTAATATATCCCAGTTCAGTTTAAGGTCAAATTTAAGCTCCTCTGCCTGTATCCCATAACTATACATGATTTTACGACTAGTCCTCACTTGTTCCCATTGACTATTTAGTGATTTGCATAAGTATTACTTTCTGTGAGGCATACCCTTGGGGGCTAGAACGACTGACTCTAGGATTCAGTCTTGCTGAATTCAAATTCATCACTGACAGCAGAGTGACACTGGAGCAAATCAATCTTGTAAGGCTCAAAGCCTCTAAAGTTGATATATTATCATAGTTACCTATCCTTGTAAGACTTCAACAATAACAGCATCCTTGTAGGACTGTTAGGAATTTTAAATGAGATACATAAATAAGGGTCTATGGATAGTGTTCAATAAATAGTAACTATTATTATTTTTTGTCTCTGAACCCGTTATGATGCACTCTTTGTAGACATTTTCTCTAGTCTCTATCCATTTAAATTTTGTATTTCCCCAAAAGTCCAAATCAAGACCCAAATGCTTGATGAAAACTTTTCTTTTATTCATCCAATAACAAATTAACTTTCCCTTTCTGCATTCAATCATATTTACTGACTGTAAAATACAATTTAGCTTTTGGTCTCATATATAGCATTGTTTTGTTAAGTTACTTATCTTATATTAGTATCTTATTTTCCTAAAGTGATGCCAAATGACATAAAGGCAAGCTTGTTTCACAGCTCTTGTACTATCAATGCACTGCTGTCTTACAATAAGTGTTTAATTTCTACTTACTTGGTAAAAGGTTTATGAGTCTACATTGACTTTTAAAAATTAAGGTCTTCTGGGACTCAGTAAATAACACCCTCTTTCCTACCTGAGTTCTGATTATTTTGAGAAATAAGATAGCAGAGTAAAGGACATGAAAAAGGAGGATATCATCTTTATTACTAATAATGGTGGTACTCTAGAAGGTGGCTTATATCTGCAAACAAGTGGTTTCCAGAGAGTAAACACCAGGGTCAGCCAGAGTAACCCACCCAATCAGCAGGTAGTGCTGGCTTCCCTCTGCAAGGGTGGAGACTGTCCACATAAAACGTGTAGCATGGAGGAACACAGTAATATCTGTGAGTCTAATGGACAGCCAGTGTCAAAAATGGAGAAGACAAGAGGAAGTTGCTGAGATAGGCAAGATTAATTTCTCCTTCCAAATTCTTCTGTTAAGTTAAATTACTTGTCCTCTCTCCCCTCTCTGAATAGAAGAGTGTGAGAGAAAGAAGAACTTTCAGAGGTTTTGCACTGGTGAAGCTTTCTTCTCGTAGATGGAAACACCATGAGAGGGGATAAAGCATTACAAATAATGCATACTGATAAAGATATTCCTCCTCCTAATAATAATAATAAGGCTGTGTGCTTAGTTGCTCAGTCATGTCTGACTCTTGGTGACCTCATGGACTGTGGCTCACCAGGCTCCTCTGTCCATGGGATTCTCCAGGCAAGAATACTGGAGTGGGTTGCCATGCCTTCCTCCAGATCTTCCTGACCCAGTGATCGAACCTAGGTCTCCTGCATTGCAGGTGGATTCTTTACTGTTTGAGCCATCAGGGAAGCCCAGTAATAATAATAAATGACTGTTCTCTATCTCTGGCACCTAGAATGATGTCTCATGAAGAGTAGGTGCTCAATAGAAATTATTAAGGGACAGTGCCCAAATAAAGCCATATGCAGTCAAACACTTTTCTCTTGAAAAATATTTTGCATGGACAGTGATGTCTTTTCTCCTAGACAAAAGATTCTCACTAGGATTTTGGATACACTATTAACCCTAAGATTACCATAAATTACTTTTTACACATGGCCTTTGGTCAAATAATCAGGTAAGAAGAAGGGAACAGAGTCTAAACCAATGGCACTGTTTTGCCTAAAACTCTTAAACAAGCCAACATTGAATTGTTCTGTCAAAGAAGTAAATTAGCCATAAGTCTGCAACTGATTTCTTAAGTGACTAGTGGAAACTGTACCTAACCACTTTGAGAAGATTAATATTTAAACTACATTATGGAAGAATTATCCATAAGAAAGAGTGGCATGATTTAGAGGGTATCAAAATTACAAGGCAGAATGACAAAGCTATTTTTCAAGACAGGAAATGTAGTTTTTAAACTGAGTACTAATAAGAACTAAATAATAATAACCATAACAACACTAAACACTATCAAATGCTTATGTTAGGCACTGTGCTAAGGGTTTTATAGATCATATATCCCCGTGCCAAAATTTTTGCTACATGTTATTATTATCCACATTTTCCAGAGTAGAAAAGTAACCCAGCTAGGTAGCAAGTTTAACTCAGGCTGTCTGTCCTTAGAGATTCCACAGATCCCAAAGTATCTGACTTCATCTGGAATAGAAAACAAAATTAGGACAACTCCTTAACTTTATTTTAAAAACCATTAATTGGCAATCAAACTGCACATTCCCAGGGCACTAGGTTCTGACAAAAATATCCACGCAGCACAATCAGAAAGCCCTGTTTTCCACAGTGCTTAAAATGTATTAAATCACCGCACACACAGATGGTAATAAATTGTGCAAGTGGGAACACTTCAATACAATATTTATTTAGGAACATAACGGATGTTGTGTCCCTGTCTTCAGAATAAGGCTCATGTTCTCCAGGGACATGCTCTACTGAAAAGGGGAACTTGGAGAGAATTTTCGCTTGAGTGGTGGAGGCTGGAACACTGAACCCTGAAGGAAGTCTTCACCAATGCTTATTTGTTCAGACACTTTTCTGTGGAGTCTCCTCTTTTGCCTTCTGTTTTTGTTTTACTTAGTTATGACCACTTTTTCACTTTCTTCATTTCCTGTCCTACCACCCTTCCAAAGAAATAGCAATTTTTCATTCCCCAATACCTTGAAATCTAATACAAATTTGTGCTGATAAAAAAACAAAATGGGAGACCAATAGTAACTTTTAACGTTTACTGAGAACTTCTGTGCTCTAGACCTTCTTGCAAGTTGTTCACTTGTGTTGGCTCACTTCTGACCACAGGCAAGTGGAATGAGTATTGCAATGATCCCTACTTTATTGGCAGCAAGGACGTTAGAGAACATAAGAAAAGGGCCTAAGGCCATTCATCTGGAAGAAGGACAATTCAGTTCTAGTTAGCGGATTTATAATTTACATTTGTAAGCTTTATGTTATGGCTCTGCCCTCTCCTTGTTCTGACTTCCTAAAGAAGGAGCTCTGGCACATCTTTGTCTAGTGAAGTTCGACCATGGGGAGAGGTCAGGCTGTACAAGTAGCTACTGGGAGCTGCCTGCAGCTACCATGGCAATATGGCAGGAGCCATTCCCAAAACGTGGGAAACCAAATATTTCATCCTTGATTAGGCAAGAAGTGTTCAGATCAACTGCTTTTATATCAGTTTTAATTTCTACTTCTAACAGAAGGAAACACAGAAATTAAAGCTTATTTAATTTTGCTCTTTGTGCATGTGTATGCATGTGTGTATACTTGTGTAACCAGAACAATATTTGAAGAGAGAGTATCTTAAATGAATATGGGATTTCATTGTCCACCATTAACACAGGGAAATAAAGCTAGCTCTAAATATGTTAAACTGTAAGGCTTATGAGCGTGGCAAGTTTTGACATTTTTTGGAATCTTAGCCTTTGGGATATATCTTGTCAAAGACTTGATGATAAATATATTTTATCTTATATGTAACATTTATTTTATATTCAAAAATCTCCTTGGAGCAAGCAAACAAGTGAACAAATGTTTTAGATTCATGGTAATATGGTCAGCTTAGACATCCTTGGAGGCCTGATTTACAAATGACCCTTGCCTCCACTGTTGACCAGGCTAAAGTTTTGCAGCCTAATAAAGTATAGAGCTTATGTGACTGACTCCTGAGTAACAGACATAGCATCATTGTCATAGCCCTGACTTACAAGCTTGTCTGTTGTCCAGAGAAGAGAACATGCACAGCCCAGACTAAACGCATCCATTCTGCTTCCCTGGCAAGCACTGCTACTCTGGATCCCTTCCTGATGCAATCCACTCATTTCTCTCCCCATGAAAAACACTATTCTAAGCCCATCCTACTCCTCCACGAATTTCTCCTATAGCATCCAAGTCTAAACAGTTTCTCCCTCTGTCAAATTTAACAGATGCTTAACACATGTTTCTAAGTAAATTCCTACGTCACATATCCCTGTGCTTCCCATCTGACACTTCCAGACAGAAAAAACAGAGTAACTTCTCTTGCCTGCAAAGATAGACTGGTGTCATGTTACACTATTTTTTTATTTCTATCTCAATCAGCATTTACCACTATGCCTGGTACATTATAGACTTTGTTGTTGTTCTTTAGTGGCTAAGTCATGTCCAACTCTTTCAGGACCGCATGGACTGTAACTCACCAGACTCCTCTGTCCATGGGACTTTCCAGGCAAGAATACTGAAATGGGTTGCCATTTTCTTCTCCAGGGGATCTTCCTAACACAGGGATCAAACCGTGTCTCCTGCATTGGCAGGAGGATTCTTTACTGCTCAGCCTCCAAGAAAGCCCTTCATTATAGACTAACCAGTAATAATTTTTACTTTATCAGTAAGGGTTCAGCAATGCCAAACTAGTGCTCTGAAAATTTTCATTCAAACTTTACCCAATTTTGCATTAACCCTCGGAAAGAAAGATGTAGTAAAATTCATGCACAAAAAGTCTGAACATAGACACTGTTTATTTTACATGCCCTAAAGACAACATGTATAAGATTAAAAAAAAAAAAAAAAAAAAACAGCAGCTTTCTGATAAATCACAGTTGAGGGGTTTAAAAAAATGGAGCATGATGTTTTTAAACTGGTTTTCCTTCCAGTTTGGAGCATTCTAAGATTAATGGAGAATATGGTAGTCTTTATTTCAAACCACTGAGTTCCAATTTTAGTGTCAGTGTAGCAAGTCCTGCAAGAAAGATTGACATTATTACCTGTTTTAATTCTGCTGCTGCTAAGTCACTTTAGTCGTGTCCGACTCTGTGCGACCCCACAGACAGCAGCCCACCAGGCTCCCCCGTCCCTGAGATTCTCCAGGCAAGAACACTGGAGTGGGTTGCCATTTCCTTCTCCAATGCGTGAAAGTGAAGTGTGAAAGTGAAAAGTGAAAGTGAAGTCGCTCAGTCGTGTCCAAGTCGTAGTGACCCCATGGACTGCAGCCTACCAGGCTCCTCCATCCATGGGATTTTCTAGGCAAGAGTACTGGAGTGGCTTGCCATCTCCTTTCAATTCTAGGAGCTGGTAAATCTCATTGCTTGTTTTCAGATTAGCAGACATTTGTCTCTGGGTATTGCCATGAGGAATGCTGCGCTTATTCAAATAAATAGATTCCCTGGCTATGAATGATGAGGAGCTTCACACCAATTCTCATGTGTCTCATACACATCAGTTCAGTTCAGTTGCTCAGCCGTGTCCGGCTCTTTGCGACCCCATGGACTACAGCAGGCCAGGCCTCCCTGTCCATCACCAACTCCCGGAGTTTACTCAAACTCATGACCATTGAGTCGGTGATGCCATCCAGCCATCTCATCCTCTGTTGTCCCCTTCTCCTCCTGCCTTCAATCTTTTCCAGCATCAGGGTCTTTTCATATGAGTCAGTTCTTCCCATCAGGTGGCCAGAGTTTTGGAGTTTCAGCTAAAACTCATACACATATATACTCACAAAAACACACTCACACACCTGCATACTCTGAATTCTTTTCTTTTTGGAAAAGATGCAAATTACCATTGAAATAGATTTCTTATTTTCATAATCTTCATTGTGTAGAACTGAAAGTCTGTATACATTATTTGTGGGGGAAAATGTTTACTTAGCCAAAAAATATGTTTACTTAGCCAAAAAGAAGATTATTTCAACATTATCATCATGGATTTGGGACTGGGGTTTTCAGAGACCATGAGAGGGTCCCTAGAATGTTATACTCTATTTTTAGAACTAAAATTGTCTAATTTAAACATTTTCATGTATGTAATAACTTGTAACATGAGTTCTGTTTTTATTTGCAATATATTCTGTCCCTTTGAGTACTGATATGATGGAGGTGGGGTGGAAGTAAGATACTAAGTTCCTTTCACATATCTGAGAAGATATTCAGCAGAATTTTTCTGACCAAATAATATTTGACATTTTAGATATTTTTAAAGTGATTATGCCAACCAAGGAGTCACCTGACACCAAGAGGTTCAGGCCACAACAAATTTACTTGTAGAAATATCATCCAGCTTGTGTTTTGCTTCTAAAGTTTCAAAAAGGATGCATCGTCTTTATAAGACATTTGCATTACAAAATACAGCACAGTGAACTCTTTGCCATTTTCCCAAATTACCTAGGAATATACAATAGATGTATTTTTCCGTCAAAGCTGGAAGGATGAAAGGTTAAAATTTAAAGGACCTATGACAGTACTCCGATTAAATAACCTAATGGCAAGTAAAATCTGGACTCCGGATACCTTTTTCCACAATGGAAAGAAGTCAGTGGCACACAACATGACCATGCCGAACAAGCTCCTGCGCATCACAGAGGATGGTACTTTGTTGTACACCATGAGGTAAGGAGGACTGCGCTTTCCCTCATGAATTTTTCTAGACCTTCTCTTCCATGTGTAGATTAGCATCAAGCTGATGGGCCATTGTAGAGCATCTGGTTTCCTGTTTTCCCTGTTTTTCAAGTTTAATACTTACTCTACTATGAAAACTAAACAGGCTGAAATATTATGCAAGTCAAAGTGTTAAGTAAAATGATGAGACCAAAGTGAAGAAAATGTTTACAATGTATATTAACTAATGCAATATATAGCTCCAATATATTCTAATTCAATAGAGGAACTTCTCTCTACTATGACTTCATGGCTTCCTGCCTTACAGTAAGGTGTAGATTAAATTTCTAGAAGCTATCTCAAGGTATATATCTGAAAATGTTTCTATTTAAAAAGAAGTGGGGAAAAAAACAGGAAATAGAAAAAGTTCAAAATTTTTAAACATAAATTCATGTGGCAGTATACATATTGAAGAAGTGTATGAATTCACAATGATGTTGTTAATGAGAAAGAATATAAATATTACTAATTTTGCTTAAACTGAAGACTACATGTATATTTTTACTTTATAAATATTTTGCCCATTTTGAGATTACTGGACAGCTCAGCATCTGAACAAATCATTCATTTATGGTTAGATGAAAGAAGCATGAATCAAAAAAAAAGTTTTGAATATTTTTAGATAATTTTTTTTTATTTATGAGAAACTCATTGAGGACTCATAAATGAGGACTTATTCTTAAAGGTAGCTGTTATTTCATATCCAAATGACTTGTTAAAATGTTGTTTTTGTATATCTGGCAAGCACTTGTTAATTTAGGCCATTCAGTTATACCTTTGATATGAAAAGGTAATGAAGGGAACTCCTAGACTTGGAGGATTCTGTTTAGAATGAAAGTAGAGTGATATTTTCCCTTTAGAGAAAGCTTCCAAAATTCCTAGCTTTTTATACCCAAATATCCAAATAAGAAACAAAGAAAACATGCTTCAGGTACCACTGGAGATAGATGTTGGACTCAACTAGTAAAAGTGTAATAGGACTGAAAGGATGAAAAATTCAGAAAAGAGAGAAAGAAAATAGAGGATCAGTGGACAGGTATGCTGAGAACTTACCAGATCATCCAAACAGGATCTGTTTATATTTGAAATTTTAAATATTTTTCCCTTGTAAAATATCCTTCACTTGTTTTTGAGCCTAAATCTAGCATGTATTTCTACTAGCTGGCAGTTACCTGAGGAGGGATTTGCACATACTAAGAAGTTTATCTATTAAAGGTTCCTGATGTATCTAATATTCTTCATCAGGAACTAACATAATCCCCTTCTCTGAAATGTCTCACCACCTTTGCTAATTTTTTACCACTTTCCTTAATAGTTTGACTTAAGGATATGAGTTTGTTATTAATTTACACATTTCATATTTACTTTAATTAATATTATAATGACTTCATGATTTTACTGGTTACAAAGACACCTTATCACATTTCTTGAGTTACCTAATAATATAGATAAATATATTTTCTGAAACTTATGTGAGGAATTTGGGTACAAATTTTCCATAGTTCCACCAAATGAGATCAAATATATTTCAGTGAATTCCTTTCTTGACTACCCTTTTAAAACATAAATAGAATTCATGTTCCCAGAACATAGGGACTAAAAAGAAGTTCTGCAGAGTCCTGGCTTCCGTTAGGCAGTGGATTTGTAAATAAAACTAAACCGTTGGAATAGAGTGAAATCACATATAAAGGAGTCTAAGTGACTCTCAGCTTCACAAAGTCTGAGGACAGTTCTCCTCTCACTTATCCCTTTGTTGTTTAATGCATTTGGTGCTATTTTAGGGAATGAAGTGGGGAACTAGATAGTCACAGAGAACAGCATTGAAACATAGACATTACCATATGTAAAATACATAGCCCGTGGGAATTTCCTGTATGATGCAGGGAGCTCAAGCCCCGGTGCTCTGTGTAATTCTTTTCAGATCCTTTGATTATTAACAGCTCAGTATGACACTGCTGTTTGTGCTTTTCTTTCTTGCTTTCTTAATAGATTTGCTACAGTTAATAACATCCCAATCATATTTATCAGAAAGTATCTAATTTAGCCTATATTTCTCTTAATTTCTAAGACTGACAGTGAGAGCCGAGTGTCCAATGCATTTGGAGGATTTCCCTATGGATGCCCATGCCTGCCCGCTAAAATTTGGAAGCTGTGAGTAAATTTATTTTATTTTTGATTCTTATGAGAGCATGTCTTTAAGCAAGCAACCTCCAATTCATTATGAACGTTAGAGAGGCAGATAAAGAGTACCAAGAAAACTTAAATAGTGATTTATTGCAAGCTTTCTATAAGCAACCACGTTTTACTTCACTTTTTAATATCCTTTCAGGAAGGGGTTGTTCCCTATCCTCTGGACTAGAAGGAATGAATTTAACTGTTTAGTGGAAAAATTCCATTTTTGTTCAAGTTGTATTCATCGAAAACCAAATGGAGTATGGATGTTTATGCCTCATAGATATCATCTTCTTTCCAAAAAATGGAGGTCACTGTGTTTATTTTATATCATTACTGACATTTGTTTACTCTTACTATTTCGACTTGTTTATCAGATGGAAATATTGGTAGATGGCAAAGGGCAATAATTAGATTTTCTTAATAATGAAGCCTTAACCTAAAGATGATGCCAGAAAAGAAGTTAATTATAGTCTTAAAACAGTTTTAGATTTGTTTGGATAGCTCATGAAATTTAGTTACATATTATTGCTTCTGAAGACATCTTAGATAAATTCACTTTGTAATACCTTCCAAGGTTTCTACGTCTTTAAAATATGCAGGCACACATTAGTGAAGCCCAGGGAACAGTGGCCAGTAGGTTAGGCTCTCTGGTCTTCCCGTTTTTCTGCTTTGGCTTAGCGTGCATGCATTAAGTGAGGAGGAATAATGTATTCCTGGTTTCCTGCAGGGGAGTTACATATAAGGACTGACTCAACTTCTGGACTAACCTAACCAGCTTTATGTTCTCACTAGTCAGGCAATCTGAGCAACTATTTTGGTGAAGATATGATTCATAGAAGAAAAATAGTGGTAGTGTAGGAAGACAGCAAGCAAAGAAAATAGCAAAGGGCCTTCAGGCTCCTAACAGTACTAATCATGGAGAGACAACTTTCTCTATTTATAAATCTCATTCTATACTAAAACCCAAGGATAAACTACCTACTTCAAAAACTATTAGCTACACACGCCATTGATGATAACTATCCCCTCTCAATCCTTTTCCCAATGTAATATATGTTCTATGCCATGACCTATTGCATTTTTTTTCTGATTACCAGTTCCATTTTTAACGATAATATTTTGCATTATGTGTTACTTATATGCCAGGCGGTGTATTAAATATTTGTATATGAGTCAACTCAGCTAATCCACAAAACAACCTTATAGTTCAAGATATCATACAAAATCAGTACTATTTTTGCCTGAAATGGTACTGATTTATATCTAAAATCCTAGTATAACTACTAATAGTGTCCCCTTTTGCCTTCAGAGATATCTTGTTTCAGACATTTAACTGTACGTTTAGTATATTAATCAGGAATACTTTCAAGCAGTGAGTATAGCTTAAAAAAAGGAGTCTAAATTTTCATACAAGATATATGAAGGTAAGTGATTATTGGTTAATTTAGCATCTTAACAAGGATGATGTTTTAAGATATTCTTAGAAGTTCTTCCTGATGACAAAATGTTTGCTGCTACTCCAGCCATTGCCTCCACTTTCAAAATAAAGAAAAATAGGGAGCAGAGAAGAAAGGAGTAGTGCCTGTATCAAACAAAAAACTTTCCCTAAAATCCTAACAGACATCTTCTCAGATCTCATTAATCAAAGCTGTGTCACATGACCAATGCTAAATACAGAGGAGGCTGGCGAAGCAAGGCACGTTTAGCTAGGCACACTGTCATCCTGAAGAAAATGGATAGTGAGTGGAACACAGATAGTGTCTTATACAAGAAAACCGAAACTTAGAGACAAATAAGCAAGCTGTTTTCTACCTCAGAGCCTTGGCATGCGCTCTTTTCTCTGTCGCGGTTACCTTTCCCTTGTTTCTTAGCATGGTTGGTTTAATTTATCCCTTACATCTCAGTGTAAATATTAGTTTCTGGGACCTTCTGTGAAGTCCTTTTCAAAATGTGTATGTAGTCCCATCAGTCTTCTTGATCATAATACACATTTATTTTATACCATTTATCACCGAGATAATTGTTAGTTTTAACACTGTTATTATCTGGAGACTGTAAACTCTTTGAGGGCAAAATCTATTTTGTTCCGCATTTTCTAGCACAAAGCCTAATATAATGTAGGCACTCAGGAAGTATTTATTGAATGGGTAAAGAATATAATCAGGTTTTAAATATCTATTCAGTATTTAAGCCTCAGAAAAGAGAGTTTAGGGACTGTGGGGATTTAACCCTCAACAGAGAAGACATATATTGAAGAGTAGGCTCAGATGGCATACGCTTGGTGGGAAAGAGGACCATGGTGAATTGCTGTACCTGCCAGTGGTGTGGGAAATGGCAATGGTTGTACACTTATTGTATAGTCATTTCTCTAACCTGGCCTAACCAGCATGTTTCAGAGATGAAGAAGTTAAGGCAAAAATGATCTGGAAATGTTTTGACTCAACTTTTAAAGGGAACACCTTGCCAAAATCTCAAGAGAAGAGAATAAGGAAGAGATAAGCAGATGATTTTGTGATAATTTATTAAAGCACCATGTAGTAAATGTTTTTAAAGTATCTGAACCAACTTTACGCATATGTTGATAAGAACCAAACTGGGGAAAGCAGATGTCTTCCTTATCACTCTCCATGAGATTCTGAATGTCAATGCTACATTACACTTTCTGCTTGTTAGGGATAACACCCTTTGTATAAGGCCAGATAACTCGAAGATAGTATACAGAGGCAGCTGACATCTTTTAACTGCTTTCTGAGGAATGTACAGTATAAGGCTTTGATTCTAGAAAAAGTGATTCAGATTATATGTGGATAATAAGATCTAGGCAAGTGCTAGTTGTAGTCAGGATTTAATAAATGATCGTTTCCTGACTGATTACCAAGCAGTGTCTTATAAACAAGAAGAGAGGGAAAGAATTATGAATAATAAATAATTTTAGAAATTATTTAGTGGACCTGCCTCACGCAAATGAAAAAACAAAGGCCCCTAAAATCTAAGTGACAGTGTCAATTAGCAGATGCCCTTTTGACACTGTCTATGCTGTCTTTGGTTTTGTTTTGTTTTGTTTTAGTTTTCTTAAAAGTGTTTATTGAATTTGTTACAACATTGCTTCTGTTTTTGTTGTTGTTCAGTTGCTAAATCATGTCTGACTCTTTGCTACCTCATGTACTGCAGCATGCAAGGCTTCCCTGTCCTTCACTATCTCCCTGACTTTGCTCAAACTCATGTCCATTGAGTCAGTGATGCCATCCATCCAATCATCTCATCCTCCTGCCCTCAATCCTTCCCAATATCAGGGTCTTTTCCAATGAGTCAGCTCTTTACATTAGGTGACCAAAGTATTGGAGCTCCAGCTTCAGCACCAGTCCTTACAATGGATATTTAGGGTTGATTTCCTTTAGGATTGACTGGCTTGATCTCCTTGCTGTCCAAGGGGCTCTCAAAAGTCTTCTCCAGCACTCCAGTTCAAAAGCATTAATTCTTCTGCACTCAGCCTTCTTTATGGTCCAACTCTCACATCCATACATGACTACTGGAAAAACCATAGCTTTTGTTTACCTTTTGGTTTTTTGCCCTTGAGGCATGCAGAGTCTTACCTCCCTGATCAGGGATCAAACCCCCACCCCATGCATTGGAAGGCAAAGTCTGAACCACTGGACCCACCACTGTAGTCCTTCCTCCTATCATTTTAAAATGTTTTTCTTATCTACTGATTTATTTGAAATGTGAGCTTAACATTTTTTGACTAAGTGGTTGAAGACTTTCTAATCTTTTCTTTAGGCTGAAGAGTGTCAAATCAAAAAAGTTTTTATAGGTCCTAATTTTCAGATACTGACACAAAGGAATAATAAGATGTATCCCTATTGTGGATCTTTAGGTTGAGGCTTTAGGTGTATCTGTCTTCTATATTTAAAACAAGAAATTTCATCATGTAAATTTACTCTACATTTTGGAAGATTTTATTGAGAGATAAAGGCAATGAGTAACCACCACTTTCACAACAATAGCATATTTGTGGTAGATTTCATACACAATGGAGTTTCTAAGAAATTGCAAGAAATGAGATACTGAATCATTTGAAATAAGTTGATAGTAACACTTTTTGTTTCCCTCTACAACTATAGTAGCAGCCCATTGGCAACACATGACAAAGTATAAAAAGATAGATTTAGGCACTGTGGCTAATGGCAGTGCAATAAAGTCACAAGAGCTCTAATTTATCAAGAAAGGACACAGGTCTAGAATAGGCTTCATCATTACTTACATAACCACCTATTATCTTTGCTTAGCTTTTGAGCATATAGTAGAGATTTTTTTCTCTAGAAAATGCTTGACAGCAGTGGAGTAGAGTGAATAGCATTCTATATGCTTATATTGGTTATCCCACTAAGTAACTGTGGTGGTTTAGTCTGCTTTTCCCACACATTAACTGTGGTAGTGGTTTAGTCTCTTAAGTTGTGCCCTACTCTGAAATCCCATGGACTATAGCCCACCAGGCTCCTCTGTCCCTGGGATTTCCCAGGCAAGAATACTGGAGTGGGTTGCCATTTCCTTCTGCATGGGATCTTCCTGACCCAGGGATCGAACCCAAGTCTCCTGTGTCTCCTGCTTGGCAGGCAGATTCTTTATCACCGAGCCACTTAAACAAAAGGAGATAAACAATGTGACGCTAAAGTCCTTCCACATTAACATTCAATGATTCCAGGTACCACAAGCCCAGTATGTCCTCTTTGGTAAGACCCTTCCATTTGACAAACAAGAGTTTGTCAAAAAAGTGACAAAACACATGGACCATTTTCCATTCTTTCCTTTTAGATGCTTATACAAGAGCAGAAGTTGTTTACGAGTGGACCAGAGAGCCAGCACGCTCAGTGGTTGTAGCAGAAGATGGGTCACGCCTAAACCAGTACGATCTTCTTGGACAAACAGTAGATTCTGGAATTGTTCAGTCTAGTACAGGTAAGTGCCATTTGGTAACTTTAGATAGGGAAGAAGGAGCCAAAAACTTTTTATCGAAACTTGCAAATTCAGTTAAGTCCTTCAATAACAGAAGTAAGGAGAGTGAAAAATTATACTAAACTGGGGAACAGTTAGACTGGGAACTAGTGTAACCTCTATAGACCTGTCATCTTGCATTTGACATGTCATGCCTTTTGATCTCTGGTTTTTCATCTGTTTGTTTGTTTACAAAATAAAGAAGTGGTTCTGTGTGATCAGGGTAGAACTGTATTTAGATATGTGAACTCTTTAGAGAAGAATATATGGGTTGAATACTTCTCCAAGTTGCCAGTTAATTGTGGTCACCTCATAGGGTTGTTGGAAGGAATAAATTATATCCATTAAGAGTAAATTATCACACTTTGGGCACATAAAAAAACTCTTAATAAATGTTAGCTGTTAATATCATCTAGGACCCTTTTATTGTCATGATTCAGTAAATCTTGGTAAATTTATAGCAGCAGTCATTACACATAGGATGCCAAAACACCTCCCACCTCACTCCCTCCACACCTAACTTCATTTGTAACTCTAGCCAGGAACCTTCCACAGCTAAAACCTACAGTGATCGCTCTCTTTTGGAATAAAAGTGGATGGACCGCCATCTTTCTTGGTGTTGTAACTGTTTTACCAATGAAATACTCAGAATTAGATCATATTTTCTACCAAGCAGTCAAATCCAAATTTTTAAACTTTTGAAGTTGTTTCAAGAAATAAGATGAGCTTAGTTATTCAGGTATCCCTTTTGTGACTGACTGATATGTGATCATAGGGCCAGATAACTATGGATAAAATTTGTATCCTAAAAATTAGGAAAACTTACTCCCTCAATCCCAATATTTTTAATTATAGAAAAATTTCTCCCATAAATTTCAAACTTTATATTAGGACCATGGTCATAATCTGATTGTTCTAAATTCAAGTGATAGGTCAATATATCTTACTCTGATTATTGGATAACTGCTGCTTAACAGGACTTATCTTTTGCTCACTTTACAGCATCCTTGGTTACTCTAGAAGTTGAAACGTTTATGTTCTTGTTTTGAAAAAATGAGAAGATTGTTCTCCATTGTGCTTTACCTACCTTAGAAATGCACATGGCATAACGGGAATGTGTTAGGCTTTGCAGTGAGAAAAATGTCGGCTCAAGTCCTAGTCCTGCCACTCAGAAGCCTGGTGACATTGAGAAGTTCATTTATCTAATTAGAAACTGTTCTCTTCTAAGAATGTGGAGCCTCTAATTTTGTATTAAAGATAAGATAATATAAAATGTTAAGCAGAGTGTTATACAGTAGATGCTCAAAATGGTGTGCTGTAGTTGTTGTTATTCTCCTGAAGATATCCCAGAACATGCAAAATACTGAAAATTGTTCTTTTCTCACCAAGTTATATTGGAAAAGATACTAAAATGAGCAGTGTTTACTTTTAAAAATTGAATGCTGTAATTGACTAGATATTGTGACAGGCACTACAGTCAATGATAGACAAGACACATATCTTGCTTTCATAAAATCTGAAGTCTAAGGGAAGACAAACACATAAACTATAATTATCAAAATGGATGTTAAGTGCTGTGATTAACATTTTTGGGAGGGCAAGTCCCTGCCTGTCTTCTGTGTCCCTATGATTTACTATAGTAGCTGAAACAGAAGAGGCACCTAGTAAATATTTTTTAAATAATTAATAAAAAATCAGTGAATCCAGCCTGGGATAATCAAGGAAGGATTGCTTCAAGGGTTGACTTTCATTTTGTTAATATGCATTTGTTGGGAGTCAAATAATTGCTATTCTAGGCCAAGGCATTCAGAATAATAGACCTAGAACTTCCCCCTCAAGAAATTCTCTCCCTATTGTCATTAGAATGGAGGTTGGATGATGTCCAGGAAATAGTATTTCAAGTGCAGTAGCAATAGGACAAGTATATATGAAGGTTGTTGGGAGGAAGGAATGCTTCCACTCTATTCCAGCACCAATCACCTTGACACGGCACAGGATCCCTCTTTATGTTCTAGTTCCTATGTCTGCAAAATAAATGGCTTGGTCCGATGAACTTGGAGACCTTTTCCCTTCTGGTTTTCTAAGCCAGCCTACCTACATTCTTGTTACTCAGAAAAGATAAAGAGTCACAAAAGGACACCAGGTGCAAGAGAAGGGTCCAATTCACCACCACCAAGCTGGCTGGACCTCATAAATTTGGTCCATTAAAAGTCATCATTCTGTGTTGGAGCAGCAAGTTTATCTGTACAAAGTAAGAGCTTGTCCTTGTCATTTCTATAGGATATGGAGGGTGGGGGAGGAGAATAATGAGCACATTTTCAAATGTAGGAACTCAGTTTGATGTATGTTTTCCACTCCACAATAAAACCCTGAACTACACTTCCTTTGGTTCTACATTTGCTCCCCAAAAATCCACCTTAAAAGATTTCCTTGGGAAGAAACAAAGATCTTTTGTAAAGCCTTCAATCCCATATTCACATCTCCTATGAGGCAGCTTATGGCTTTGAGTTTGGTACCATAAAGGATGGATGACAGCACACTCGGAGAGGTCTGTATGGGCTCTCATGTCCTTGTAATAGGAGAACAGACATAGTCACCCACACAGTGGAAGTGGGTTAAACACAAAGTTCCCTGGATAAGATCAGCTATGAACTTGAAGCCTAGAGAATGCAAAGATCATGACAAATCAAATGCACAGATAATCTAGCAGCTTCGTTTCTTCCCACTAGTCCTTTGCATAATTGATTGTATTTAGCAAAATGGATCAATTTGAATGTCCATTAATAAAACTATCATTAGGGCAGTGGTCAGTTTTTTACTAAGAGAAAGAGCAGGGAGCTGATACTTGCCATGTTGCACACAGCTATGAAATTTGCATCCTTGACGTTATTTCAATTTTTGTCACAGTATCCATTGCTACTGGGCTTCTCAGGTGACTCAGTGGTAAAGACTCCGCCAAGCTAATGCAGGAGACATAGGTTCAATCCCTGAGTTGGGAAGATCCCCTGGAGAAGCAGATAGCAACCCACTCTAGTATTCTTGCCTGGGAAATCCCATAGACAGAGGAGCTTGATGGGCTACAGTCCATGGGGCCACAAAAAAGCCAGACTCGACTGAGCAACTAAACAACAACAACATGGAGCCTTGAAAACATTCAGATAAAAGACATTGAGTGTCATTATCTCCCTGTTTCTGCCAGAAGACTAGGAAGGGTGACAGATAAGTGCACACACATGGAGGATCATTAAGTAAAGAGCAGCTTCTGCTACCTTAAAATTCTCTGTGAGGAGAGAAGCAATTCAGGTCACCTAGAAAGTGTTGTCCTGCAACCAGCACACACATGAACACACACTCGCAACACTACCACTGACCTCTTTCATGTCAAATACCTTTAGATCACTTCAGTGCCATAGGAGGGAAAATACGAGGCTCAATCTAATACTTGCGTTTGTTTCAGTGCAAACATATTAGAAAGACAGTCCCTTCATTGGAATCTGCCATCAGTTTGTGGGGGGAAATGAGTCAGAGACTTAGTTTGAAGTGCCCTTATTCACCTGGCAGAACAAACTTGTTACAAGGACACAGAAGGATGAGTCTAGTCAACTTTCAAATCTGATGCAATTCTCTGTTATCCACTCATTTATTCCTTCAACAATTTGCTCCTTTACTGTGTTTAACACTGTGAATGACTAGAGAAAAGAGATGAGGGACACATACTTCCTGCTCTCAAGAAGCTCATGGTTGGGACTTCTTTGATGGTCAAGTAGGTAAGAATCCACCTGCCAATGCAGGGAACACAGGTTTAATTCCTGGTCCAGGAAGATCCTACATCCCTTGGGGCAACCAACCCGTGCCCGCAACTGCAGAGCCTGTGTTCTAAAGCCTGTGCTCCACAGCAAGAGAAGCCACCACAACTAGAGAGTAGCCCCTGCTCTCCATAGCTAAAGAAAGCCTGTGCATAGCAACAAAGACCCAGAGCAGCCAAATTAAATAAATTAATAAATAAATAACTAGGAAAAAAATGAAGCTCAGGGTTGAGTGGTTTAAGTAGCTAACATTCATTGAGTTGATCTAATCCTCACAACAGTCCTAGGATGTATGTATGATCATTTTCTCCATTTTGAAGATGGTATATAATTGAGGCCCAGAGAGGTTTAATAATTTTTCCAAGGTCACACAGCTAGGCAGTGGCAGAACTGGGATTTGAACTTGGGAAGTCTTATTATAGCATGTATGTTCTCAAACATATGAAAAACTAGTAACAGGCAGAATAGACAAGTGTGAAAATGCAACAATATAGTATGTCATGGAGCGTAAGAGATGGATTCTGGAGTATATTGGGAGGTTTTGAATGCTGGTTTTACAACGAATTCACTGCATGACCTTTGTTCATCTTTTCTCTTGTACTTTGGAGATAATCAGAGGATCTACTTCACAGGGTACTATGAGATTGAAATGAGAAAAATGCATGTAAACTGATTAGCAGAGTTTCTGACATGCACAAATCATGTAATAAATATTAGCTATTACTATTAATAATGATGAAATTAATACAAGAAGTCTACATGATGACACTTAAGAAATCATTTCTGCTTGAAATATCAGGGAAGGTAGTTTGAAACTAGAACCCATGCATGGCCTCCTATCTCATTCTACTACACCATGTTTTGCTTCCTAAGTAATTCTTTAAGGAAAGCCCACATAAAAATTATAATTGTAATTAAAGGGCATGGCAATGTAAGTTATACAGAGAAGCCAAATTGTTAAATTAGTCATTAGGTATAAGAATAATATCACAGCTATAAAATAAGATGTAATAAAAATGCTTTTTCAAAATGTAACAATGATAACTAGAAACTCATATTTACCTAAGTCAATACACACTATTGTGATCAAAGGAAACATAGGTGAGATTTGCCTAATAAGAATGTCTCTTCTTTGTGAATGACTATCATTTATCCTCAGAACAGATCACTAAGAGAAACTGTAGGATCCTATTTCCTAGAGACAAGTCTTCACTGGATGAGTTAAGGATGTCTCGGCAGGGTCAAAATGAATGAGGAAAGCAACTGTTTTCACTGACCAGGAAGCAGAAGTGGTGATGGACTTTCATCAAAGGGCCTCAGAGGCCCTATTTTTGCAGCTTAGTACGTGATCTCCAGAGAAATAATATAACTATAAAATGTGAGAACAAATTCATAGAAGGGAAGGTGGAGAGAGAAAAGACTTACACAGTCGTCTGGTCCACCTAATCATATTTCAGATGAGGAGACAGGTGTAGAGATTTAAGTGGCCTAGAACTATAACCATGGTTTCATTATTGGTATTTAAGTATTCTCTGAAGCAGATATTAAACTATGAGCCCCTCCCTCAATGATATTTTTGATTCCTCATTCCTTTGAAAAAGGTAGCATCTCTGGAAAACACAAAAGTTTAGAATACTTGAAAATCTTTACAAGGAATCAGTGTCCAGTAAAATTTTGTTGAAGAAATTAATGGTGGATTTCTTCAGCTAGAGAGAGAATATATTTCTATCTGATTTACCTTTACACTATAAATCTGCCCGTGACTCAGAATTTTTTAGAATAATTTTCACATCTGTTATTTCATATCATCCTCAGAGAATCCCATGAAACAACTAGCACACTATCATTTTTATTCAACAAGTGAGAAAACTAAAGTCAAATAAAATTAAGCAAGGATCTACTCTAAGGAACTAACATTTGGGAAAATAAAGGTTGGAAGTCAGATATAAAGAAACCCACAGTGTTGCTTTACAGAATTATATTCCTGCTTCTTTTCTTCTCTCTCTTTAATTTTATATTGTAATGCATCAAAAATGTTGTCTCATCTAATTTACAAGCTTCCCTTGGGGTTACATTATGTGCAAGGATATTTGAATTACAATTCTTCTTGACTGTTGAATCAGAGGGGAATAATTTGACATGTTTCGTGCCTAAGTATTTGATGTCTAGAGATATTCTTTCAATCCAATTTAGGTGACTTTTTTGCTGTGTTTTTCTTTCATTTTTAAACTATTACAGTGTGATTCTGATTTTATCACTTTTCCTTTTCTTATTTAAATGTGACTGATGGAAATAATACATAACAATCTAAAATAGGGATAGAGAAGAGTTTATTTGAACCAAACTGTGGACTATAGCCTGGGAGACACAGATCCAAGAGGTACTTGAATTGTGTTCTCTCACGCTGCAAAATAGGGGATGCTTATAAAGACAAGAAACACAATACTACATAAGTTGTTTTCAAAAATTATAATTGGAGCTGGCAAGAAGTAAGGGTGCTTGTTAAGCTAGTGTTGGTTGGGGTCTGAAATGTTACATGAGGAGAACTTCAGACTATAATGTTGCAGCTGGCAGCTGGTAGATATTGTTTTGAGAATAGCAAGGTGGTGTCCTTAAGTCTGATAGAGTTCAGAAAATTCAGGTTCTCAGTGATATGAGAATGTATGTAAAATCACATCCACAGTAGCCAACCAGATCCATGTTGGTTGTATGAACCTCAGTTATTCCATTTAAATTTTTAAATGTATTCTTTTCTTTAATGGTTAAAGTAGATATACAATGTATGTTTGATAGGCCACAAGGCAGGCTGTTCTAGTTAGCATCATGTATAAACCAAATCATGTATAAGCCAGAATGACTTCCCCATACCTCAATATGTGAAAATTTCTTCCATCAACATGTTATACCAAAACTTCTTGAATTTTATTTAATTTAGGAAGGTGATTTCAAAAGATTTGAAGTTTTCCTCTACTTTCTCTAGTTTGTTAGAGAGAAAGTGGTTTATAAAATAAATACAAAGTCAAATAACAGCTCATCCAAAAAATATTCTTTGCAGAATCTTCCCAAAATGTCACGCTGTGAACAACAAAAGATAATAATGGAATATATATAGACACTCATTTTTATGGCATTACATGAGAGATGGATTTTTCTTCTTCGAGCTGGTGACATTTTTCAGGCTACAATTGAATGAATGATTAGGAATAATAATGCCTACTCCTAGGAGGTGAGGTGTAACCTGACTGTGTCTACCCAAGACTACATTTTAGCAGAGTCTCAGGAAAAAATGTTTTTTGGTGTGTTTGTCTTTGCTCTTTTTCTTACATTTAAATCACTTATTTCTTTCAGATGACCTTGGAGACATTATCCAAGTTATCCACAGAAAAATAGAAATAAATTGGATAGCATTTTATTTACCTTTCAAAAAAGAGATACTAGAAGGTGTTAACTAGAGTGAGTGTTCTAAATCTCATGCATCCTTTTTCATCATAGGCAAGTGTTGAATATTTAGGATATGTAAAGCCATGCTATAGGGACTTCCCTGGTGGTCTAGTAGCTAAGACTCTGTGCTCCCAATGCAGGGGACCTGGGTTTGATCCCTGGTCAGGAAACTAGGTCCCACATTCCACAGCTCAGAGTTTGCATGACACAACTAAGATCTACTTTTCCAAATAAATAAATATTTTTTAAAAATCTATGCTAGATGTAAAGAACTGTCTCTCTTCTTAACTCTTTCAGTTAGGTGGAGGGGCATAAATACATAAGTAGCTAAAATAAAAAGTATTCAAGTGTAAACAGAAGCTGTAAATAAATTTGAAGTTACTTAATATTGATCAGTAAATGGCAGCTATTTATCCTTAATAACAATTATGAAAGCACAAATGAATGCACAGATGATTTCCTACTATAGAGAATGTAGGGAGCATTTCTTCTACCAATACTTCCACCAATTCCAACTGGAAAAATGGGAGAAAAAAATGGAGAAAGGAACTCAAAGTGTTTTAAAACTAATGTAGCATGATCTTCACTAGAGCCCTCATTCTTTATTCTCCCCACAATATACTTATCACTATCTTATAAACAGAGAAATTGAGGATCAGAGAGTTTAAGGCTACACAACAGGTAAGTAGTATATCTGGGTTTTGAATCCAAATTCATTTGCTTCCAAAGCTAACAAACTCTCCTCTACAGTTAACTTTCTCCCTATTCTACAATGGACTGAATCCCACCCATAGGTGAACAAAATATTCAGCTATAGAAGAGGTCAAAATTAGAATTTTTTAGGTCATAATACTGAGATATAAAAATGTGTGGAATACTGAAATGCTATCAGAGCTAGGAAGTGGAGAGTCTTGAATACTGGTTAGGGAGTTGCTTATTAGTATGTAACACTGGAGATATTGATTGTCACATTGAGGGGACAGAGAATTGTAATGGCATCTAGGGGTTAAGAGGCAAGGTATGTGACTAAATGTCCTACTTTATACAAGACAGTGCCCACAATATATAGTTATCTCTTCTGAAATGTGAAAAGAGCTGAGGTTGAGAAACCCTGATGTAGATAATGGGAATCCATTATGGTATTTCAAGGTATTTATAAATACTTCAAAATGATCATTCTGACCCCAAAACTTAGGGAAAATTGGAGTTAGGACATGACTGGAAACCAACAAGGCAGTTCACAGATTATTGTAGATTTACATTGTAAATCTCTAAAGAGTTGAGTGTTGACCATGAGATAAGAGACAGACTGAGAGATACTGCACAGGTGAAATTAAAATTGTGATGATACAATTGATTTGTTTCTCTCTCTTGTGGAAGCCTTACTTAACACCCAAGGATTAATTCCAGGTTTTCAGACTGAGTGGATAGACAGATGAGTGTGCCATGAATTTAGAAATGGATGCTCAGTGGAAAAGAAGCCCTGCTATATGCTAGTCATTATTTTTTATGAAAAAGTTTTAATAATATCACTTTTGAACATATTTAGTCAGTGATAGCAAGTGAAAAATCACTATCTATGAGTTATCTAGTAGATATTTGTAAATGCAGTGATTTTGAAAGCAATGTCACTTAGAGATGCAGATTCCCCACAGCCATCTGGATCAAAATGACATTAGGAGCAGGGGTGAGAAAGAAAATTTCTTATTAGACTTAAGAAAAAGATGGAAATGACAGCTGAAGACAGAACTATACCAGGAACTTTTTCATTTGCTTTGCAGAAAGATGAAGACCTGTGCCAGAGAGACAGGAAGAACTCAATACTCTATAGCTGAAATAACCAGTGAGTTAGCAAAAGAAATTGAAAATGAGAGAGAAAAGGAGAATGTGACTCTACAGAGCACTATCAAGATGGTAGGCGCATTCTGCATTGCTCAATTTTTAACGCTACAAAGAAGGTGGTAGTGGACTTGAAGACTGAGATCTCCTTTCAGATTGAAATGTTCAGTATTGGATACTAAGAGATCATGAGAAGTTCTGACCATATTATAGTGGCTGAAGCTGGATGGTCATGGGCTGAGACATAAATCATAGGATGAAGAGAGAAAAGTTTTGAGTTGAAGAGAAGGAGGGAGATAGAAAGATGTGAATACCAAAAAAAAAAAATGTTTTCTTAGTAAGAATACACCTAGTTCTCTCCTACCCATACATAGATAACTGAGTATATATTCAGAATGAATAAAACTAAAAACTTCAAAGATTTGAAATTAGGCAAAACCACTAAAAAAAATAATAAAAAATAAAAAAATAAATGAATTAAAAAAAGAAAAGAAACTATGGCATCAACTTAGAAAAAAGCACCTCCTACAATTTGAGTTGTGTGTTCACTTCTTTGGGCCTCTAATCAAATCAGACTTTGTCATATATAAAGACCATGGAGATGCCTAGCTGGCCCAGTTGTTTTCCAGACTGGTCTAGGAGTCTGGACAAGTTCAAAAGCTAGTGACAAATATGGATTTTCCTGCCCCCACCGTAAAGGATGATCTGTGTGTTTAGGTGGGACCTGAAAAATTGCATGTTTTAAAACCTTTCCAGGTGATTCTGGTGAAGATATTCCTTAAAACAAATTTTGAGAATTCTGTCCCACAGTCCTTATTTCAGAGATCAGACTAAGCTGAATCCAAGGTCAGACAGCTAAGGAAAGAAAGGGCTGGAACTGGAATTCAGCTCCCCGACTTGAACAACAAAGCTCCTTCATTAGACAACCTGACTCTTTCCTGCAGTGGACATACTGGGGATCTGGTGTCTTCTGATGCACTGGTGTCTGTCATCAGGATCTAATTCACTGCCTTCATGTTTATGAGTGCCAATCTGTAAATATATGCTCAGATTTGTCTCTTCAATGTATCAGCACCAGGATTATGACATAAGAATGTCAATGAGACGTCAGGCACCTCAGTCTCATCCTCAGTGCCTTTTTGGTGTGTTTTATTTTTAAACTAGAGTTTTTTTTTATTAAGATTTTTTTTTTTTGATGTGCTGCTGCTGCTGCTGCTAAGTCGCATCAGTCGTGTCCGACTCTTTGCAACCCCATCGACGGCAGCCCACCAGGCTCCCCCATCCCTGGGATTCTCCAGGCAAGAATACTGGAGTGGGGTGCCATTTCCTCCTCCAGTGCATGAAAGTGAAAAGTGAAAGTGAAGTCGCTCAGTTGTGTCCGACTCTTCGAGACCCCCTGGGCTGCAGCCTACCAGACTCCTCTGTCCATGGGGTTTCCCAGGCAAGAGTACTGGAGTGGGGTGCCATTGCCTTCTCCCCATTGTTAAAGTTTTTACTGAATTCATTACAATATTGCTTCTGTTTAACATTTTGGTTTTTTGACCTCTGGGCATGTAGAATCTTAGCTCCCTGACCAGGGATTGAACCCACAAGACCTGCAGTAGAAGGCGAAGTCTTAACCGTTGGTCTGCCAGGGAAGTCCCAATGTGTTTTGCAAATGTCTCTTTTCTTTCCCGGATAACAGGTTTTCTCTCCAGGAACCAGATGTTATGTGGAGAAAGGCTATGTCTAACCTCCAGGTGCTTGCTACTGACAGAAAAACTGAGAGATTTCTTTTCAAGGTCAAATTGCTCACCTTGTCTGTTTTACCCTCTAGGAGAGTATGTTGTTATGACCACTCATTTCCACCTGAAGAGAAAGATTGGATATTTTGTTATTCAAACATACCTGCCGTGCATAATGACAGTTATTCTCTCTCAAGTCTCATTCTGGCTCAACAGAGAGTCTGTTCCAGCGAGGACTGTCTTTGGTAAGCGCCAATCGAGACACACATGCCAGGGTCACTTGCAAGGGCGAGTTGCTTCATACCTGTGACGTTGCAGATAGAATGAAAAAAATAATTATACACTAAATCTGAAGTTAGTACCACAGAAATGTTCAAGGTATTACTATTTTCATTATGACATGATTGTAAAAAAATTCTTTTTTAAAATAGCAAGCTGTTTTAGTGCATATTAAGTGATGGGATTAATGAACACTTGATTTGCTGTTTGAAGAGAGAAATGTAATGAAGCAGGCATAAAATGCTTCGTGATAGATTAAAATGTACACATAGGAACACTTATACCTAAACCATACATTTAGAATACATAATCACGTGTCAGTATATTTTTTGAGAATCTGAGAAAATATCAGCAGAACTATTTCCTTAATATATGAAAGCAGGGATTCTTTATATAGAAGTAACTTAGTGATGACCACTATACCAGTACAGGAATATCTCATTTTTACTAGTGTGGGCACTTCTGAAGAGTTACAAATATTTTTTTCTATGAAAATATTCTAAATGCCTTAGATACTTTGAGTTAAGTCAATCTATTGGAAAATTATTTAAAGGGTAGTAACTTTTTACTAATAGGAAAACTCATGCCTAATTCATTGTTTTAGAAGTGTGTATTTCATATAAAGAGCTCCTGCCTGTATTATAGTACACTGTCTTAAGTATACTTTTCAGAATAATAAACACAAGATTTCATTAACAAAAACTTGATGATTCATTCTCTCATTTAGTAATTGACTTTTTTGTTTGAAATCTACTATGAGGTCCTACTGTGTTCTAATGTAGCTGTCACCATAACATTACCCGCTCCTCTCATGAATTTGGGAGTTTAAAATTTGAATAGCAATAAAATCTTGCAGAATACTTGAGTGTTTTTATATAATGCTCTGTTCTATGATATAACTCTCTAATCTCTTATTTAACATTAGAAAAATTCTCTGTAATATTACCCCTGTGTTTTAGACAAGAAAGCTAAGGAACAAGATATTAAGTACTGGGTTGGCCAAAAAGTTCAAAAGCCCAAATGAACTTTTTGGCCAACCCAATAACTTGCCCGAGGCTAGAAGCTATGAGGCAAAGGAATCTAGGATAAGATCCAGCCTCTTAGCTTTAAAGCCTGTGCACTTAATGATGATGATGTACCCCTCCCCATGTACTACCTGTTCCATGACAAGGCATGGAATGGGGTTGTTGTAGGCAGCATAATTCATTTGGAAATAGCAACCACATATTCAATTGGTGAAAAGTACAATTATCAAGGCTCATTCCAGAAATATCAAGGTTCATTCCAAGGTTCATGCAATGTTTACAATGATAGGCACATGCTATGTTTACAACCCTTTACTACAAAACAAAAGGCTTCAGATGCTTACAGTCTAAACTGAGGATTGTTCTTATATAAAGACCCCTGTGACATCATGGCTTTATCCCAGGAAAAAAGCAAGACTCTGCTACCAGGGCCCAGAAAAGAATCTGGGCAAGTTGCTTCTGGGTTGGAAACCACCAAATCTTTGCTGTGACATCAGCCTAAGAGCCCAGCTAAATCAAGACCCAAAATGATTCCAGCCACCAGGCAGAAGAGTAGTTAATTTAAAACTCTTTTTTTCCCTTATCACAATTTGTAAATATTAACTAGTGTTTAAGTCACATATGAGAACTGAAGATTGAACTCTTGTCAGATGCTCACTTCTATATATGTATGTAGTTTGAGCCCTTTGTTCATTTGAATGTTTTAAATAGAACAAATGATATATTTCCTTTATGTTTTATGTTTATTTTTATAGAATGAGCCCAGCACTATAGTAAAATGATTTTTTTAAAGGATCACTTTCCACCCCCTCTGTCCCCAACAAATCCTACTCTTCCTTTTTGGAAGTCCTATAAAGCACTTTGGAATGTTCTAAAAGTCAAAAACCTTGCTCTTAACAGTTTCAACAGTCTGCTCTCCTAGCCAGCTCATACCCTTTTGGTGAACATAACTACATATCTGTAAATACAACTCTGGCAAGTATTTCTGTGTATCAAGTTATATATTTCTAATGGTTTAAGCTCAATAAAATCACAAATGCAATTTTCCAAGACCTTTAGCCTTTTAAAATTTATTTAATACACATGTCTCCATTCTTTTTAGTTTGTACTCAGCACATTCCTCTGAGCTGTGGGGAATGACTGAGAGGGTTGCAGGTATTTGAAAAAAAATATCAAAAGGAAAAAGAAAGCAAAAGTTATACCTTGCAACAGTTTATTAAATGGCATCCAGAATGCTACAAAGCTGAAGCCATTTTATGTCTTAAAACATCATCTTCTTGACCTTCCCTGCTCTTTCTTATTTGAGGACAATGTGGGCATGTGATTTTGATTCCAGATACACCCACATTTTTGGTTCCATCTTGTCTTTTAAGTGTTGGTTACCTATAAAATGAGAGTATAATTAAAATAAAACAGTGCCATTTAAAAAATTAGGTGAGAAAAATAAAATAAAATGTGTATATTGCCAGCCTCAGTACTTGGAACTTAATAGATGCTCAACACATTTTTATTTTTTCCCCTTTCTCTATAGCCGGAATTGTAAGACAACAACACACACACACACACACACACACACACACACACACACACACACACACACCCATGCGTCTCTTCATGCTACTCTTAACTGTTTTTAATTTATGTATACATTTTGTTTAAGAACTTCTATTTCAAATTACTTTTAGCAGTTGACTGTCCACATAAACCAAAATTTGAAAAAAAAAAAAAATGGAATTCACTTTAGCAGGGATTTATCCAAAAGGAGTGAAGCTGTCAATAATAAGTTATTAACTTTGCCCTTAGTAAGTATCAGGCTCACTACTTTATTAAATTATTTTATTTAATACTCACAGTAGCCCTCTGAGTTAGACTTATTCAAATTAAATTACAAGGGAATAATTACCAAAAAAACTCCAGAAGTTCAGACTTGTGAGACAATCTTCCCAAGGTCACTCAGCAATTACAGAGCTGGGGTTTGAAACTGGGTTGCTCTGTTCCCCAAATACTGACATTTAATTACTTTGCTCTTTGCTCAAGTTAATATGTAAATTTGGGGGCTTTTTCCCAGCTAATATTCCTTCAACCAGTTGTTGGTTATGTAATATGGATAATGCCCCCAAATGTCCTGCAACACCTCCAAAGCTCATAGTAAGTCTATTCCCTACAACTGTGACCATGTATCAAAAATATTACTGAAAATCTCAGTGTTTCTTCTTAATCCTATCACTTCCTAATAGAGCTGCAAAGATAAATTACCTTGAAATTCATGGAAAACTGGGAATATTGGATGGTTTAAAGTGCCTTAGAAAAATTAGCCACCTACCAGCTGCGTGACCCTACTGATTCTCTAAAATTAATCAAAAGAGGAATCATAGGTATGAGTTTTAGACAGATGGGATAACAATATCCTCTGTGGCAATAATTGACTTATCTTTAAAATGCTTTCACATATTATTATATTTAATCCTTTAATCTTATGAATGTGTAAAAGTTTTCCTTTCTTAGAATTTCAACAATGATATATACCAATCAAGGGAATGAAGTGTAAGTCACCACATTTACAGTTATGGAAACTGAGGTCCCTAGGAGCTAACTCACTTGCTCAAGGCTATAGAATTAATAAATAGCGAGGGACTAGCTACTGGAAGAGGTTAGGATTTTTTCTACACCATGCAGCCTAAATCATTGGGTTCCTTTAATTTTTTTTTCCATAGATTTTCAAATGGTTTAAAAGGAGACTTACAGTATTCTAACTCATAGATTGCATTACATATAGCAGGTTGAAAATATTAACATGTTAAATGGATATTATTGAATGTCATCATTCAATACAAACTCCTATAATTGGGCTCAGTGGTAAAAGAATCTGCCTGCAGTGCAGGAGATGCAGGAGACCTGGCTTCGATCCCTGGGTTGGGAAGATCCCCAGGAAGAGGGCATGGGCAACCCACTCCATCATGCCTGCCTGAAAAATCTAATAGAGGAGTCTGGCGGGCTACAATTAACAGGGTCACAAAGATTCAGACAGGACTGAAGCGACTGAGCACACAAGCAAACTGAAAGCAACTGACTTGAAAACTGCTCTGAATAGAGGTGATTTTAATCAGTTCGGATAGATTCATAGATTAGGGAAGATATATAGCAGCATTAACAGAAAGAGTGAGACTTTGGACATTTGAATCAGATGAATGTATTCAAATTTGGTTTTGCCATTTCTGAGCTATGTGACCTCAAGCAAGTCACCTGCGACTTATTTCAGTAATTTCTTCAAAAGAACAGCTATTTCAAGAATCAGGAAAAATAGTATAAAAGACAAAGAGTTAATAACATAACAAAACATTATCCTAAGATAATTTAGTTATCTATTAATGACCAATTATCAAAAAGTTATTGGCTTTATGGTTTATATATTCAAGGATTGTTCAGTCACTCAGTTGTGTCTGACCCTTTGCAACCCCATGGACTGCAGCATGCCAGGCTTCCCTGCCCTTCACTATCTCTCTAGAATATTAAACAGAGCTGAGGATCCAGTGACAATCTCTGCTTTCTTTTTCCTAGAGTTGGGGACAGTGAAGGAATATTATTTCCTTTCCTACCCAGGGCACTGTGTTCAAGATTCCTATTTAGGGGAGTTCACTATCTTATTAACAGCTTCTCAATAGCAGAGCAGTTTATCCTTCCAAGAACTGCCCTTCAGTACTGCCATACCATAAACTACAAACTACATTGGGATTAAATTAAAATGCACCCATCCCAAACCAAATGGGATGAACTTGAAAACATACTCTGTGTTTCATTTTACACAAGTAGGGTGACATCAGTGATGAAAGTTTGCAGTATGAACCTAAAAATTAACTTTCTTTGTTTGCAGGAGTCACAACTGTGCTCACCATGACAACTTTGAGTATCAGTGCCAGAAATTCCCTCCCTAAGGTGGCTTATGCAACTGCTATGGATTGGTTTATTGCAGTGTGCTATGCCTTTGTATTCTCAGCTCTGATCGAGTTTGCCACAGTAAACTATTTCACCAAGAGAGGTTATGCATGGGATGGGAAAAGTGTGGTTCCAGAAAAGGTAAATGCTTTAATATCTCCTGTGATATAGCACCATTATGTCTTTTTACACCTGTAAGATGGAATGTGTGAGCTTGGGGGAATGGCTGAAGGATGCAGAGAGAGCGTAAAGAAGATTGTTTTTTTTCTATGTCATAAATGATTAAGTGCTGTGAGAATTTCCTCACTGCTAAGGAAAGAGGTTGTTTCCATGGATAGGTGTGCAGAGTCAAGGGAAGGAAATAAAGGAGAAACACAAAGGTAAACATTTCTATTCAAATATGGTTTCCTATGGTCCCCATTAATGTGAGAACAGTTTTAACAAACTTGATATTGGGAGCAATTACGCCACTATAATTTTTGTGACTTGAAAATCATAGTCTTTTGGTGTTTTCTGAACCTAATAACTTTGGTCCTAAATGCTATTACTTTAATGACTCAACTGAATTGAGCTTGCAAAATGCATTATCTCTAATTTTCACTAAAGTAAAGGTCAGGAAACATATTTTCTTTTTCCAAAAGAGGTTTGCTTTAAGCATCACAACACAGAATTCACAAAATTTCTTCATTGTAGAAAATTATCAAGTCAAGAATATCACTGTTCTTCTCAGTTAGAACCTATTTTGGAGTGACTTTTAAAGCATAGTTGGGGAGGATATTTCTAATTCTGGGGTTCGAAAGAAAAATATGTCAAAAGGCAAGAAAGTCTTGGGATGGTGGAACGAAAGGCAAAGTCAGAGTCCCAGAGGTTCTAAGACATCTAGAAGTAACCTAGGAGGAATTTCTCTACAGCAAATGAAGAGTACTAGTGTCCTGAATCAGTCTCTAAAATTACAGTTATATTGTCAAATACACTTGAAGAATTCTGAATACTGTCACAGAGTCACAGTATATTAGAGAGTCTGAGAGGGTCTATAGTAAAGAAATTCATTTAATGATGTTTTCCCCACAGCTCCATGAACATACTAGAAAAGAGGATCCTTTGTAGAAACATCTACTGCATTTAATAGAATCTATTGTGTTACTGATTCTAAGATGTACCACTAATTTATGTGTACATAAGAAATAAAATATGCTGCCAAGTAAAGACTCTGAGATTTACCATTCAGCCACAGGTGGATCTATTGAATCCTACACAACTCAAAGCAAAGGAAGTTCTGTATGGGGTGTGCTATAGCAACCAATATGGACCAGATCCAGGTCCTCAAAATTCACCTTGCCTTGACACATCCTCACTCAGTATAAAAAACATATCTGAATTTCCAAACCAAGAACCTTGTCTCAGGATCAGTAGAGAGGAAACAAGACAAAAGAGACTGCAGTTACCAGATGGAGAGAGAGGTGAGAGAGTGGAGACAGAGTTTTTGTCCAATACTTACTTTAGCCATTGATGGCCTCCATTTGTCCTAGAACAGAAGGGCAACCCCAAAGGAAAGAGCACTGAACCTGAACATGTGTGATCATAAGACACTACCAATTGTGAGATATAGCCCAAAATCAGAGCTGTGGACATTTTTAAAATGCACATCTTGGAATTACTGGTACACTCTACCGAAGTTCTTCAGAATTAATGATACACAAACATTAGTGATATGCAACTGAAAAATGAAATGCAAACACTGGGAAAAGTTGCTTTTCTATCCTAATCCTCTCTTTGCATGCTGCAAGAAGCCAATATCTTTCTGATTGTGGCTTGTCAGTTACAGTTGTTAATGAATTGTTAGATGAATTGAACTTGATCTGGAAAGCCTAGAATTTGGGTTGAGGTACTGGTGTTCTCATAATTGAGTTTAGATTTCTTTCTGACTGTGTACTAGCCTTTAAGTGCTGTCTCAAATAAAATATTTCAATCTCTGTCAATCTATAGTTCACATTATTCAGTGTACATATATAGATATAGGTATAGTCATATGTACATAGATATCTGCATATACATAAATAATACAGTAATGCCCATATCTGGCATCTTATTAAGAAAGAGAATATTTTCTATAATGTATGTTTGTCTCTGTAAAAATCTTCCCCAGGGCTTTGCCAGTTTGATTTGCTTAAAACAGGGAATGTGAACATAATGTGATCCAGGTCTCACTCTGACATTCAGAGAGGATACATTTTTTTTTTTCTGTAACTAGGTAAGTGTTTTCAGGAGAGTTAAAGTTTTGATCTCTGACATGGTATAACTTGAAAAGAAAAAGAAAATCCCAATAGGGCATCACATTTTCAAGTGAGTATACAGTGGCCTTCTTAAGATCCCCCCTCATACGGTTAACTGCTAAATTAAATACTAACTTCTTAAAAAATATGCAACTATATAAGACCACATAGCTCTGAACAATGACCTACTTTATTTTTGAGAAGTGTCTATAAGACAGAAACTAAGAAAAGCTGCAGTTATCAATTACCACCCAGATAACATTAGTGAGCAGGTAATATGGAGCAAAAATCGAATCCAGGATATCCTGACTAACCCTGCTTTGTCGTTTATGCACTGGAAGCCTGAGGAGAAGGAGTAAATAATAATTGAATCATCAATTTTTTACCACTGCAAAACAAACTGCCCCAAAACTAGTGACCTAAAACAATAACCAAGCATTTGGGGCTGGGAAAAACCTGATGTTATTTCTGTTAGTCGAACATGGGCTCACTGACGTGGTTCCCGCACCAGGGCAAGAAAATCTACAATGGCCTTTCTCCCATGTATGGGGCCTCTTGCTGGCTGGATCTCTCACTGAACATAGTCTCTGGTCCCTCAGTGTCTAATCCAGGCTTCACGTTTCTGTGGCATGCTTCCAGAGAGTAAAGAGTGAGGTTGCAAAGCTTCCTGAGCGTAGGGTCTTGAACTGGCATAGCATCACTATGCCAGAGTCACAAGTCTAGATGCAATACGTGGAGAAATAGACCCCATTTTTTGATTGGAAAGCCTGGAAAATATTTGTCTGCATTTTTCCCTAGCCTTATTGAAAGATAATTGACACATAGCATTGTGTAAAGTTTAATGTGTACAATGTAATTAATTAGATATATTATATATCATGAATTGGTTACCACCATAGTATTAGCTACCATCTCTAACTGGTCACATAGTCCTTTTTGTGGTGAAAACATTTAAGATTTAGTCTCAGCAATATTAAAGTATATGATACAGTATTGTTATCTATAGTCATCATGGTTTAGTAGACATTAGGTGCTGTCCAAAATGTCCATAAGACATTTGGTCCATGGAAACCAACCCCGAATATTCACTGGGAGGACTGATGCTGAAGCGGAAGCCCCAATACTTTGACCACCTGATGTGAAGAGATGACTCATTGGAAAAAGACCCTGATGTTGGAAAAGATTGAAGGCAGGAGGAGAAGGGGGTGACAGAGGATGAGATGGTTGGATGGCATCACTGACTCAATGGACATGAGTTTGAGCAAACTCTAGGATATAGTGAACAACAGGGAAGCCTGGCATGCTGCCGTTCATGGGGTCGCAAAGAATTGGACACAATTTAGCAATTGAACAACAACGACAAAGGACTTTGATATTTGGTCCTGTCCAAAACCATTTGTCATGAATCCAGTATGCTCATGGACATTTTGGATAGGACCAAGTTGAAAGGACCATTGGTGTAAACCAAATGTCTTACAGACTAACTGTCTTATGGACATTTGGGACCAAATGTCCCACCAGGTCACTTGTCAGTCTTATAATTAGACCTTTGTGTCTGCGTTTTTTACTTATCCCCCAAATGCTGTCATAAATTCCATTCCTTAGATGTTACATAAAGCACATGTTTGAGTTCTAAAGTAAAGGTCACTTTGCTCAAGAACTTATAAACTTGCTTCCCACAATTTACTAAACAAAATACTTTAACTCTTTCCTTTTACAGCCAAAGAAAGTGAAGGACCCTCTTATTAAGAAAAACAATACTTATGCTCCAACAGCAACCAGCTACACCCCTAATCTGGCCAGGGGTGACCCCGGCTTAGCCACCATTGCTAAAAGTGCAACCATAGAACCAAAAGAAGTCAAGCCGGAAACAAAACCACCAGAACCGAAGAAAACCTTTAACAGTGTCAGCAAAATTGATCGACTGTCAAGAATAGCCTTCCCGCTGTTATTCGGAATCTTTAACTTGGTGTATTGGGCAACATATTTAAACAGAGAGCCTCAGCTAAAAGCCCCCACCCCCCATCAATAGGTCCTGTCATTCACATTCTGTTGCTCAGTCCTTTGCACTGGGAATTGCTTTCTGTTCTCAACGTGGTAATTCCCATCTGCTTTATTGCCTCTGTCTTAGAGAATTTGAAGGTTTCCTTATTTCCATAATTCATATAAGAACAACAGACCCCTGTCTGGCCATCCAGAGCAGAACAGAGCACACAGCTGAGAGACAGGATTCTGAGAGAGGGAGCCAGAGAGCAAAATCATGACAGAAGGAGACAGAAGGGAAGAGAGAGAAAAGGAGGGGGAAGTAGATCCAAAGATAGGAGGAAAAGTAGAAGAAAAATCCAGCTTAACTCCAGGCCATTTGTAGATATATATTTCCAAATATTCTAGAAAAAAAAAAGATACTGTATATGTCAAAAATATTTTTATGTGAAGGTGTTTAAAAGAATATAAATGTTGAATGAAGAAACATTTAAAAAAATCTATGTCTTTATTGCACAGATGACGATGTGTTTCTCACATTTCTGTTTTGTTTTTTAAACCTATGTATAGCTTTAACAGTTTGTTTCCAAAGCTCAAGATCCCTATTCTTTCTCTTTTAAGAAATGCCTAGGGCATTATTTTGTTGTTAAATGCTATTTCAAAATTTATGGAAATTGCATAGGCAAAGGTGCAGTGTCTCACCGTAAGAGCACATTTAATCCAATGGAGACAAATTCTTTAAATAGGCTGCTTTACTGTCATCTGAGCTTTTACCAGTAGACCCAATGAGGAATCATTCTAACAGATATATACACTCAATAAAATAAAAAAATAATAAATTTAGATAGAACAATTTGAAGATTTATTTTCCACCCTCTCTATATCCAGATAACACATACATCCAATAATCACTTGATTTTCATTCTGAAGATGTTTTTAGAGGGGCAAAAATATTTTGCAAGCTCTAGAATTGTTGAATGTATTATTTTATATAACAGTACATTAAAAGCTTTAGATTGAAATTTATGACTAATAAACAAATATAGAATATATAAATTATATATGTAAATATGCAGCATGAGATTGTACATTTTTTTACTTTTTTAAAAGTTGTGTTCTTAAAATATTGTGTAGGACTCACCGCTCTTAGCTGTTAGAATGTTGTTAAATCCTATGGAAATACTTTTAGAGCCTGCATTTAAGACCAGAACAGTCTGAAGGAATCAGATGGAACTTACAATATGTGGGTATAAAATCTGCTTATGTAGGGGAAGCTTGTAATTCGAACTGTTGTCCCGTGAACAGTAGTGAATCAGTTGTTATCCACTCAAGTCATCCCACTTTTCCCTATTTTAGGCTCTTATAATATAGAAAGAAAATGGAAAAGCATTAGTGGGAGCTAGAAAATCAACTGTATATTACTGCTATCTTTGCTGATACCAACTATTTCAATAAGTATTGTACCATATGTAGCATTAAATATAAAAATACATGAAAGAATGTACAGGAACTAGCTTTTATTGAGTAATATTACATTTCATTTATACTGTAGCAATATATTTGTAGGCATACTACGTAAGGGCTTTAATGACAAGAGGTCCATTCATATTCCCTATGAAAATTCTAGTCTCTTTCGTTACTTCCCAGATATTTTAGAGATAAATATTTATGAAGAAGGTATTTTTGAAGTCTCCTTTTGTCTGACAGAATTTCAGAGATATTTAAAACTAGCATCCAGAATCCACAGGTCATGGGCTAACCACATTTAGAATACTATGACATAAACCTGTCGTCATAATTACCAAATAAGACAGTTGGGATCCATACACAAGTTCTGAGCAATGTTTGTCTCAAAAAGCTGCTATCCAGTGATGCAGGAAAATACAGTTTGTGTTTTCCTAAACAAACTCTGGTATTTTTAAATGTGCTTTATTGTTTGATTTGGTCCTGCCTAAATTCAATGAGCTAGGCCAAAAAAGGCTGAACCAAGGATATTTAATTCTTTGGTATCATGTGTAGATATCATGTATAAAAAATAAAGTAAAATATGACTCTAATTTCTGTGTTGCTGTTAATTTTTTTTTTTTTTTTGCATTAATCTAATGTGTTCATTAAGAGTATTTTATCTTCCAGACTCCTCATGGCTAACATTTCGTCTGTATTTTGCTCATTAGATGTGTACATTTCTTACTAGTCTGCTTTATGCTATGCAATGATTGCATTTCTATTGTTTTTTAGTTCGTTAGTATGTATGGACAGTATTCTATTGTATAAATTGATTGCACAACTTATCAAAGACAAATGACTCTATGTAGCTTTTCTACAGTGCTTTGCTAAACCATGTAGCACTAGTTAAGTCTTCCTTGAAAATAAAGATACACTCTTATAGAGGACAGTTCCTGTTAACTCCCAGGAAAAAATTTTAAAAGATGACACTGAATGTTTATGGCACCTTAGTGCAGTGAAGTGGCAATAAAACCTAACATGAATCGAGGTCGTTTATGGCAGATGCATGTATTGCTTTAGAGTTTAGCAAAAGCTCTTAATTTTATGTCATACTGTATTCTATTATAATAATAAAGTTAACATTATTCAATAACAAAATGGAATGCTTGACTCTCTTTTGCTATTATCAGTACCATTACCCTGTTTTAAAACATTTTCAAGTAGGAGCACCTAAAAGTGCCAAGTGCTAACATGAATATAGGCTACTCAGAAGATTTTTGAAGAAGTGTCAATGGTATGATCCTAAACTATGATTTTAAATTAATCACTTTCAGAAAGAGAAATTCTTAAAAACCTAATATCTGTTGTCACCAGTAGCACCAAAACTCAAAATTTATAAAACACAAATAGAAAAGAACCAACATATTGAAACAATAGTAGTTTGTTAATATCTATTGTTAATATCGTAGATTTGTCTTCTGACCTACTCCTGGCAGACTGGGTTAATAGTTTTAGGAAAGAATCTGAGCATTATAGTTTTAAAAGCTCCTCCAGAGCTATTATGTCCCTTAATGTTTCTATAAGCACAAAGTTAAAGTACAAAATACAATCACTTGAATAACAAGGGAAAAATCATTTCAACAATAGGCATAAAACTGCACCTGGTTCCTACAGACAAGATCATCTGAGGCAAAATCTTTCTGTGCCTTTTTTTTTATATTTCTACAAATGAAACATGTATCTTCTTAAAAAATGATTCAGGACTTAGCAAAATAAATACTTTAAAATCGCTCAACAAAATGACTTACTTAAGCCAAATAAAGTTGCCCATGTAAACTAGGTGAACAATCACATTCATTGATTTCTTGGCTCTCATAAAAATGAATGTAGTGAATGATGATTATTTTGGCTATCAAACTACATCCATGTCAAGGCTCACCATAATAATTATCTAAGGAATCAAAATAAGAATGGACTTGGCATTATGCCTGACCATCTGTTTGAATTTAATTATACCTGTTCATTAAGACCTTCTGTTCAAGTTTTCTAACATCCATCCCACTCTTGTGACCAACAAGAATAGTCAGCTGATGTGATTACATTACAGCCATGATTTATTCAAATAAATTAACTCTGAATGTTAATTTAACTAAATTCTACTAACATTTGCTGAGTCTCTACCCTGTGTTAAGTACTGTGCTAGTTGATAGGGATGTAGAGATAAATATCTCATGTTCTTTATCCTTAAGGAAATAAAAGCTATGATAGGGGAAGAAAACAAAGAATTAGGCAAAAATAATAATAAAAATATTGTAAGAAAAGTAAAGGATGCCATGAAACACATAACAGGGGTATCTTGCCACTCCTCATAAGGTTAGCTCATTGACTCTATAGGAACTAATGATGTCTAATTTGAAACTTGAAATATAAGAGGAATTGAAATGGCCCTGCACTACAAGACAGTGGCCTTGGGACTTAATAACAACCTATGAGTTGTTAGCCATTTAACCACTGACTAAACAGTTGGGACATCCTAGAATCCCTCAGTTACTATGGTGGGCACTGAGATTACAGAGATGAAGATAACAGCACGCTCTTGGAAAGCTGATCATTTAATAGAGAAAGCAAGTGAACCACAAGTTATAACACTAAAAGAGATGTACAAAAACCAATAAATGGTCCAGGTAGAGGGAGTTGATACTTGGGAAGTGGTATGAGGAAGGTCTTCAGATGAAAGTGTTAGCTGAGCTAGGTTTTGAAAGATAATCCAACATTTATCAGGCACTTTAGTGTTGGGGAGGCTGCCTGTGATAAGGGACATATTTTTTATTCAATGATGATAACACATTAAAACTTAGTCACAAAGCCTACTGCCAGGAAACTAACATGTATGTGTAAAGTAGAACATCGCATTAAGGGAAGCACTGGGAACTATGGAAAACAGCACGCATCCAGTTTCTTTAGCCTCTCCTCCAGCTGTTCAGTGCCTTGTGGGGAGAGGAGCCTCATATTGCTACGTATTCCAATGTAACAACAACAACAAAAAGCCAAACACTTGATTTTGAATTTCTTTTTAATTCTGATTCTGAAACTACTGTTTGTCACATGTCAATGTGTCAGCCAGTTGAATTTGTAATTCAGCTGAATAGTGAGCTCTGTTTTTCAGAGTATCTGTACAAATCCACATATTCATTTGGCAATCATTACTTAAGCAGCTATATTATGTTTGGTGTTAAGGTTATTTCACAGAGAAATGGAAGGTTGTCCTTCTCTGTATTAGTTGTTGTTGTTCAGTCACTAAGTTGTGTCCGACTCTGTGTGACCTCATGGACTGCAGCAAGCCAGGATTCCCTGTCCTTCACTGTATCCCATAGCTTACTCAAACTCATTTCCTTGAGTCGGTGATGCCATCCAACCATTTCATCCTTGGTCACCCCCTTCTACTCCTGCTCTCAATCTTTCCCAGCATCAGGGTCTTTGCATCAGTGAGTTGGCTCTTTGCATCAGGGGGCCAAAGTATTGTAGCCTCAGCTCCAGCTTCAGTCCTTCCAATGAATATTCAAGGTTCATATCCTTTGGGATTGACTGGTTTGATCTCCTACCTGTCCAAGGGGCTCTCAAGAGTCCTGTACTAGTTAGCAAATGTCAAAACTCTATGTGAAAGAATGCTGATGTACTACATTTTCAAAAGCCACATTATTTTTCAATAAAACATTTATAGTTTAAAAAGAGGTCAAAGTTTCCATGGGATTGTAAAATATAAAGATTCTTTTTGTTCTGATTGATAATTTACCTGCCTTTCTCTATACCATGTAGTATGTGTTACTATAGAAAAGATGATGTCCTAATTAACAGTCCATCAAAGTATAACTTATGCATATTACCTTATTTGATCTTACTATAGACTAGTTATAAAAGAAGAAATTTGTATAAGTCAGTCGATTTGTTTAAAACACTGTGTAAGTGATTTTGTCACATTAAAAAAGTAATTTGAACTTAATTATGAAGATACTTTCAAAACTCATCTTACACTGGATCTCCTTGACTAGTAGTCTATATTTTATTTGAAAAGTTAATCATTGTATAAAGAAAAACAACATGAAAAAAATTGGCCTTTCAGGTCAAAGGAAAAGTCTTCTGAAAAAAGTTAGAGGTGATGAGTGTGGTCAGCATAGACTCTTTGTTATCCATTGTAACAGAAAAAGCATGGCCACTGGAGTCAGGGATCCAACTGTAAATACTGACTTGACCCATTGCACAGTTCCTTCTGAGCTTCATTTACGAAGAAAACAGTAATAATAGTAGTCAATGTGGACATATCTAGAGTGACACAGTAAGGATCTGAGCAGTTCCACTCCTCAAAATCAATAGTAAAACTTGACAAATTTTCTGAAGCAATGATTTCAAGATTCTAGAAATCAACAACAAAGTAAGGAGTATTTATTAAAAAAAAAAACTACTGAAACTTTTGTAAGAATGTTTATAGGTAATGTTTCAAAATTTGCAATTGCACTCATGGCCTCTTTAGCTCCATTTTCACAATAATGTTACCAGTGAAAGACAAGCTGTGTATATAAGCATTGTCACCACTGGGGTGGGGGTGGGGTGAGTGTCTTACTTAAATTGGAGCAGAGTATGCAAAAGTTTTATACCCATGAAATTAGCAGTAATCTGTAGGCAAGTGAATAGGAAGGCCTATACTGAGGATAACCAGAAGTTACAACCCTTATTAAAGCAAACAAATGACAGGCAGAAGAGCCAGAAAAGAAAAGTTAACAAGGGAAGAAGACCATTTATAGTGGGATGATTTCAAATCAGTATAAAAATGTGTTCAAAGATGAAAAAAGTGATGTTCAAATAATAAAGAAAATTATTATAACAATGATACATTAAATACAGAATCTCAGACTTCCCTTGTAGTGCAGTGTACACTGCCAAGGCAGAGGACATGGGTTTGATCCCTGGTCTGGGAAGATCTCATGTGCCATAAGGCAACTAAGCTGGTGTGCCACAACCACTGAGCCCACACACCTTAGAGCCTATGCTCTGCAACAAGAAAAGCCACCACAATGAGAAGCCTCGAGGAAGAATAGTCCCTGCTCACCACAGCTAGAGAAAGCCCAAGCATATCAGCAAAGATCCAGTGCAACCAAAATAAATACATTTTTTAAAAAGATTCTATTAAATACGGAATCTCAGCAGAGAGATAGATATCATTAGAAAAGTAAATCTAAAGGGAAAATCTGGACTTGGAAATAAGAATAATTGAAGTGATTAAGTTTTACTAGAGGAGCTCAAAAGCAGATTTGAGATTTCATTTAGTTATTTGCACAGGACTGGAAAAGGTCAGTTTTCGTTCCAATCCCAAAGAAAGGCAATGCCAAAGAATGCTCAAACTACCGCACAATTGCACTCATCTCACATGCTAGTAAAGTAATGCTCAAAATTCTCCAAGCCAGGCTTCAGCAATACGTGAACTGTGAACTTCCAGATGTTCAAGCTGGTTTTAGAAAAGGCAGAGGAACCAGAGATCAAATTGCCAATATCCGCTGGATCATCGAAGAAGCAAGAGAGTTCCAGAAAAACATCTATTTCTGCTTTATTGACTATGCCAAAGCCTTTGACTGTGTGGATCACAATAAACTGTGGAAAATTCTGAAAGAGATGGGAATACCAGACCATCTGACCTGTCTCTTGAGAAGCCTGTATGCAGCTCAAGAAGAAACAGTTAGAACTGGCCATGGAACAACAGACTGGTTCCAAATAGGAAAAGGAGTACATCAAGGCTGTATATTGTCACCCTGCTTATTTAACTTATATGCAGAGTACATCATGAGAAACGCTGGGCTAGAAGAAACACAAGCTGGAATCAAGATTGCCGGGAGAAATATCAATAACCTCAGATATGTGGATGACACCACCCTTATGGCAGAAAGTGAAGAAGAACTAAAGAGCCTCTTGATGAAGGTGAAAGAGGAGAGTGAAAAAGTTGGCTTAAAGCTCAACGTTCAGAAAACTAAGATCATGGCATCTGGTCCCATCACTTCATGGGAAATAGGTGGGGAAACAGTGTCAGACTTTATTTTTGGGGGCTCCAGAATCACTGCTGATGGTGATTGCAGCCATGAAATTAAAAGACGCTTACTCCTTGGAAGGAAGGTTATGGCCAACCTAGCTAGCATATTTAAAAGCAGAGACATAACTTTGCCAACGAAAGTCTGTCTAGTCAAGGCTATGGTTTTTCCAGTGGTCATGTATGGATGTGAGAGTTGGACGGTGAAGAAAGCTGAGCGCCAAAGAATTGATGCTTTTGAACTGTGGTGTTGGAGAAGACTCTTGAGAGTCCCTTGGACTGCAAGGAGATCCAATCAATACATCCTAAAAGAAATCAATCCTGGGTGTTCATTGGAAGGACTGATGTTGAAGCTGAAACTCCAATACTTTGGCCACCTCATGCGAACGGTTGACTCATTGGAAAAGACCCTAATGCTGGGTAGGATTGGGGGCGGGAGGAAAAGGGGACGACAGAGGATGAGATGGTTGGATGTCATCACCGACTCGATGGACATGGGTTTAGGTAGATTCCGGGAGTTGGTGATGGACAGAGAGGCCTGGCGTGCTGCAATTCATGGGGTCGCAAAGAGTCGGACACGACTGAGCGACTGAACTGAACTGAACTGAACTGAACTGAACTGAACTGATATGGTTTCAACACTAACCACGTCCTATGTTTATGGATTCATTGGTTTTATTTCAGAAACTAAAGTAACAATACTTGAGAGTGAGTAAGGAGGGAAGACTGGAGATATAAACAGTAAACTGTAGCATTATCAGGGAAAGGCTATACATTTTACTGTCAATCATAAGGAATTCAAAGTTTCATTAAAATAGATCTTGGAGATTTTCTCTCATTCAGTATAAAATCAGTAACTATAATAAATTACCCCCCATAAATGGAAGAATGAATACAAGTTCAATGAAAAAATAAAATTCAATAAACCTGTTAAATCAGAGGGCTTTTCGTTCATATAAAACTCAAATATTTTGGAAAGTTAAATTACTTTGTCCTTTAAAGAGCAAACTCAATTTCAGATATCATAAATGAGACTATACTCTCTCCCTACATTATAGCACAGCAATCTGTAGGTCAAGCAGAAACATTTGTTCCTGCTGTTTGTAGCTGTCTTTATTTTGGCCACTAGCTCTAGTTTTCCAACTGATAGAAGAGCAGGGAAAACTCTGTGGGTATTATCATTATTATAAATTTGTATAATCTTGAAAGATCAAGTATAGTTTCTGCTCAGAATAGTCTAGTTTTAGAGCCTGGCATGCAATAACAAAAACACTGCCTAGACATTTATAACCCTGATGGCTACAAAACTACATTGTTGAATATAATTTGGATTTCTGGCATCACAATTATCTCAAGGTGAGGGGTGCATTAGGGTTTCTTACTCAAAATATTGTTTAGTACTCATTAGGATCTGGTACTCAAAATATTGTTGTGCATTTCTCTTTAACAAAGATATTCAGCTATTAAAAGGTAAGCATTTAAAATTGTTTTTGTTAATATTGGTGAGTCTCTGCTCCTCATAAGCCCCATTTCTGCACAGACCACCCTGGGAGCTGGTATATTAACAATGTGGAAACTGAACTCACATCTGTATGTCAGTTGTACACATAAATTCAGCTTTATTTTCTCATGGCCACCACAAAAATAGAAAGAAACAGAAATATCAAAACTGTTTTTAAGTTCAAGGCCAAAGTAGTATTCTAAAGAAGTATTCTCAAGAACATTTGTGGTTCAAAAACTTTTTCTTAAAAATGATTCAAAGGTAAGATTAATATGCTATGTGGCCCAAAGAAAAGGGGATTTTTCTCCTGAAAAAATTTTGGTTGGTGTGCCCCTATGAAGTTAAATCTTGATATTCAGTCACATCTCTGTGTTCTGTGGATCCTAAAGAAAACTTTCCACAGGAAAATAAACTAATTTATAGCTCCCAATAATGTATTGCTGACAGATAAATAGAAGATGTGGAACATATACACAATGGAATATTACTCAGTCATTAAAAGCAACGAACCTGGGTCATTTGTGGTGATGTGGATGAACCTCAAGTATGTCATACATAATGAAGTTAAGTCAGAAAGAGAAAAACAAATATTGTATATCAATGAGTATATATGGAATCTAGAAAAATGGTACTGATGAACCTTTGTGCAGGGCAAGGATAAAGATACAGATGTAGAGGATGAACCACAGACACCAGGGAGTGAGGAGAAGGAGAAGGTGGGCCGAACTGAAAGAGGATCACTGACATATACACTACCATGTGTAAAATAGATAGCTAGTGAGCATCGAACCTAGACTGGAGATTCGTTTCACCTATGATAATTTACATGCTTCAGTGCCATTCTCCCATATCATCCCACCCTCGCCCTCTCCCATAGAGTCCATAATACTGTTCTATTGAAGCCGCTGTATAGCACAATGAGCTCAGTTCAGTGTCCTGTGATGACCTAGAGGGGTGGGATGGGGGAGGTAGGAGGGAGACTTAAGAGGGAGGGGATTATGCATACATACAGCTGATTCACACTGTTGTACAGCAGAAACTAACACAACATGTAAAGCAATTATACTCTGATTAAAAAATTAAAAAATACTATATTGCTGTCATAATGAGAGGAATTAATTATACTATATCATTTTCATATATTATTTTATTTAATTCTCATACTTCTGTGATGTTGTGATGAAAATCCCATTTTACAGATGAGGAAACTGAGGTTTTAAAACATTAATGAACTAATCCACTGCTGTGCAGGTATAATATGCCCAACCAGGATGCAAAACAGGATTGAAACTAGGTCATATTTTATGATAGGTACAGATTGGAATTTGTTATAAACTTAGTCTTAGAAAAACTGCCGACAGTGAATTAAGAAGGGCCAGATGTGGAAGTGAGATCAAGATGATGGACTAGAAAACCCTGAGCTCACCTTGTCCCACAGACATATCAAAACCCTAATCACATATGGAGCCTCTTTCTCTGAGAACTAAAACAGCTCTTCTACAACCAAAGTTATAAAGAAAGAACCACAGAGAGCCTGGTAGGGGGAAAGAAAGAATCTAGTCTAGACCCACATCCTTGCTGGGTGACCCAGAAGAGAAGGAGCATATCACAGGTTAAGGAATCCTGCCTAAATGGCAAGGAAGTCAAGTTCCATATCGGGTGCCCCAGTCTTGGAGTCTGGCACTGAGAAGATGAACTGGTTGGTTTGAAAATCAGTGGGGCTTACCAGAGGGTTATTGATATTATCTTTCTCAACTTTATAGGCACTTGGAGGCCCCTGGACTATAAAACTCCACATCTCAATGGAAATTGAGCTGTTAGACTTTTTCATGCAGTGTCCTCTTCAATTACCTGGGATTTTTAATTTCCTCATTCTTACATTTTGGGGAAATAATATGTATGTATATGCACTTGTACATGTGTCATGCAGTGTGTGTGTCTGATTTGTATTTCTCCCTTTCTTTCCATTTGTAGCTAGATAAATACAGAATGGGAGAGATAAAAAGAGATGCACACACACACACACACACACACACACACACACACACACACATATATGTGTAGTTATTATCTGCCCTAATACTTCCTCCTATTTGCAGAATTTGGTGAAGAGAGGTAAAAAGTATAAAGAAGATGGTGATCACATGCTGGTTTGTTTTTTTTTTAACCTAGAAATATAAGAACCCCATAGGTGATCTCGATTCTAAATAAACTTTCTCAAGAGCTGATGATTTCTTGCAGTACAATGACACCTGCATTTTTTAAAATAAAGAGCAAACTCTCTACATTGGCATCTTTCGTTTTCAGGTACCTGTTTGCTTTTGTTGTTGTCAAAAGGTTATTGGGACAAAGCAGAAATGACAGATTGTCTGGAGACCTTAAGGCTGCTAGCAGCCTGTGGGGGTCCAGGCGGCATGAGGGAGCAGCCTTCCACAGACTGCCAGGCCCTGTGCTCTTTAATCAGGACTGCTAAACGATGCAGGTGGTGTGGAGATGGGCATCCTAGTATAACACGGGAGAAATAAGTGAATATTCCCTTTCCACCTGTTCCATTTGGCTTTTCTTCATTCCATACAGATGGAATTCCCCAGGAGCAAAGGGGACCTGCTTTTAAGGACAAGTCAAATACTTCCTTTTTTATTTGTAAGAATGGGGCTTCTCAGGTGGCTCAATGGTAAAGAATCTGCCTGCCAATGCCGGGGATGTGGGTTCAATCTCTGGGTTGGGAAGATCCCCTGGAGTAGGAAATGACTACCCACTCCATTTTTCTTGCCTGGAAAATTCCATGGACAGAGAAAGCTGGTAGGCTACATAGTCCATGGTGTCGCAAAGAGTTGGATACTGCTGAGCAACTGAGCACATATGTATTTGTAAGAAAAAAACAAATAAATACAAACCTAAAAGGGAAAATTAAACAAAACAACAAAAAGAGCTTGTTTGTCAGAAGCTGAAAAGGGTAGAGAATCACAAGGCCAAAGATTTTCTACAGCTCTTACAAATAGAATGTGTGGTTTTTACACATTTCCCTGCCCTGGAGAGGACTGCCTCCTACACGGGCTTGGTTAAGTCCCTGGACTGAACTTAACCTTCCTATGAGTATCTGAATTAAAGGTTACACCTCAACCACCTGAAATTCGTCCTCAACCTCTGAGGCAGGAATTTTGTTTTAGAAAGATTTCTAACTCTTACTTCGTCCCACGTAATTGCAAGTTTGTCTTTCACTTTCCTCCTTGTTCTCTTTGCTGACAACCCAGCCTTCATGTGCCTTGCCAGCACCCACAGCCTCACTATCTGCTCACTCTTCCATGCATCCCAGGATCTTGAGACTGTTCCTGTCCCAGTGACTCCCCAAGGAGGGATCCAACATGTAAAATCAACATTAACCTAAAGGCAAAGCTAGTGTGCTTTGAGTGACTGACAAACTCAACTCCTATTTACCCAAAGACTCTGCTCTTATCCTCAACAGAATTTCACTAAGACCACAAGGAGTAAATAGAAGAGCCAAAATGTACTGTGAGTTCAGAGGTAAGTATAGCCCTTTGACTCAAAACATCAGGGAAGAAAGTTCCTTCTTCCCAAGTGGCTAGGTTAGGTTTGAATAAGTAAAGCAGAAGTAATGAGCATCGCAAAAAGGACTGCACAAGGACAAATGTACCAAGTTAGAAACAGCTGGGGCATATTACGAGAACACTGAGAAAAATGGGAGAGCAAGAGTGAAACGCGCATTGTGAGACCACGTTCTAAAGTCATGTGTCTTGATGTTTGTATTATTTCCATTCATGAAGGGATATAGTAAAACAAAATGCTTATGGGTATGGACTCTACTTTAGAGAAAACAAAATTCAAATGTTCTCCAGCACTAACTACCTGTGTGAACAACAGTAAACTCCGTATCTTCTCTAGGCCTAGGTTTTCTGATTTAGGGTGGGTATAGTATTTAAATTCCAGACTGAATAGAAAAATTGAAAGAGGTAATATATGGAAAAATTAAGTACATTGCCTAGCACAGAGAATTATTCAGGAATTATTGCTATTGCTAATTTTTTAGTCATGTAATACATTTTTGGAGAATCTACTAGGCTCTCTTTGATGTGCTGCACACTAGGGATAGAAGTAGAATGAAACAACAACTTAAAGAATGGGAGTAAATGTTTGCAAATGATGTGACCAACAAGAGATTAATTTCCAAAATGTATAAACAGATCACACAACTCAATATCAAAAAAACCCAATTCAGTCAAAAAATGGGCAGAAGATCTAAATAGACATTACTCCAAAAGGCACATGAAAAGATGCTCAACATTGCTAAATATTAGAAAAATGCAAATGAAAACCACAATGAGGTATGACCTCACACTGGTCAGAGTGACCATTATCAAAAAGTCTATAAACAATAAATGCTAGAGAGGGTATGGAGAAGAAGTAATCCTCCTACACTGCTGGTGGGAATGTAAATTGGTACAGACACTCTGTATCAAGGAGAACAGTATCAAGGTTTCTTAAAAAACTAAAAAATAGAGCTACCATATGATTCTGTAATCCCACTCCTGGGTAAATAACTGAAGAAAACCATAATTCAGAAAGATGCATGCACCCCATTGATCTGTGCAGCACTATTTACAATAGCCACAAAATGAAAACAACCTAAATGTCCATTGAGGTTGGACATTTAGGTTGTTTATCCGTTTAGATGAATGGATAAAGAAGATGTGATATACGCCAGTCAGAATGGCTGCTATCCAAAAGTTGACAAACAATAAATGCTGGAGAGGGTGTGGAGAAAAGGGAACCCTTTTACACTGTTGCTGGGAATGCAAACTAGTACAGCCACTATGGAGAAAAGTGTGGAGATTCCTTAAAAAAACTGGAAATAGAACTGCCATATGACCCAGCAATCCCACTGCTGGGCATACACACCAAGGAAACCAGATTTGAAAGAGACACGAGTACCCCAATGTTTATCACAGCACTGTTTACAATAGCCAGGACATGGAAGCAACCCAGATGTCCATTGGCAGATGAATGGATAAGAAAACTGTGGTACATATACACAATGGAATATTACTCAGGCATTAAAAAGAATGCATTTGAATCAGTTCTAATGAGGTGGATGAAACTGGAGCCTATTATACACAATGAAGTAAGCCAGAAAGAAAAACACCAATACAGTGTACTAATGCATATATATGGAATTTAGAAAGATGGTAATGATGACCCTATATGCCAGACAGCAAAAGAGACACAGATGTAAAGAACAGTCTTTTGGAATCTGTGGGAGAAAGCGAGGGTGGGATGATTTAAGGGAATAGCATTGAAACATGTATATTATCACATGTGAAACAGACCGCAAGCCCAGGTTTGATCAATGAGACAGGGTGCTCAGGACTGGTGCACTGGGATGACCCTGAGGGATGGGATGGGGAGGCATGTGGGAGGGGGGTTCAGGATGGGGAACACATGTACACCCATGGCTGATTCATGTCAATGTATGGCAAAAACCACTAAAATATTGTAAAGTAATTAGCTCCAATTAAAATAAATTAATTAATTTAAAAAAAGATGTGATACATAAATATATATATATATATGTATGTACACATACATAAACATTATGGAATATTATTCATCCATAAAAAAGAATGAAATAATGCCCTTTGCAGCAACATAGATGGACCTAGAGATTATCATACTAAGAGAAGTAAACTACTGCTAAGTCATCTCAGTCGTGTCTGACTCTGTGCGACCCCACAGATGGCAGCCCAGCAGGCTCCGCCGTCCCTGGGATTCTCCAGGCAAGAACACTGGAGTGGGTTGCCATTTCCTTCTCCAATGCATGAAAGTGAAAGTGAAGTCGCTCAGTCATGTCCAACTCTTAGCGACCCCATGGACTGCAGCCTACCAGGCTCCTCCATCCATGGGATTTTCCAGGCAAGAGTAGATAAATACAAATACATAGTATTGCTTACATGTGGAAACTAAGATAAATGATGCAAACATATACAAAACAGAAATATATCCACAGACATAGTAAACAAATTTATGGTTACCAAAAGGGAAAGGCTGGGGGGGGGAGGGATAAATTCAGAGTTTGAGATTAACATATATGCACTACTATATATAAAGTATTTATATAACCAACAAGACCTACTGTATAGCACAGGCAATTGTATTCAGTAATTTATAATAATCTACAAGGGAAAGTATCTGAAAAAATGTTTATGTATATCTCAATCATTTTTCTATACACACAAAATTAACACAATACTGTAAATCAATTATACTTCAATTTTTAAAAAGCAGAATAAAATTGATTCCTGTTCTCATTTCATTATCTATGGAAGAAAGTGGGAAGTTAGGCAACAAATTCAATACCCTATCATACAAAATGTGATTAAGGTTAAGTACAAAGGCCCTGGATCTGCTCAGGTGGAGTGAGCAGCCCCTGGGGCTGAGGTGTTGAAGAGTTTACCTGATTCATAGCTGGGAGGTCAGGTAAGATTTCCCAAATACAGAAATAACAAGAGGGCAAGATGGAGGAGGGATCTTCCCAGCAGAAGGAACAGCAGGTGCCAAGGCTTCACATGGTTCGTAGCAGCCCAGCCAACTGATGTACCTGGAGCACACCCAGCCGGGACAGGCGCTCAGACTGGAGGGTTTCCCAGGGATCTGACTTTTGTTCCACCCTGATTATTGTGTGGATGGTGTACTCAGACATGACCTTCTGTCTGCAAATCATAAAGAGAAAGAAGAGGGAGGTATGGGGCTTGATTCAGTCTGCTGTGATGGTTCAAAGCATGGACTTTGGAGACACAAAGTTTCTACATTTTTACACTTGGTTGTTGCAAGTTAACTGTGGCAAATTTCATTTTACTTATCCATAAAATGGAGACCATAATTCTCATAGAGTTGCTGTGGAATTTAACTAAACTAATATAAATAAACATTAGGTCAGTGCCTGAACTATACCCAGGACTCTCTGTTGCCTAACTCTGTTAATCACTATTTTCCTAAGGGTGATAACTTTGGCTTCAGATTCCTGGGCAGAGTTTCAAAGCCATGCCTGCTGTTGTTGCCACCTCTGCTTCCACAAATGGAAGTGTAATCATCCATAAAATTTATATTTAGAAAAGGAAAACTTAACCTTGAAGGTAGATCACCAGACTACAAAAGAGATGAAATTAGAGAAAACCTGGCTTAAAATATCATACATGGCACTCTGGTCTCTCTTCCACAGTTTCGCTTTCTACAGACCTTCTATCCCTCAGTTTTCCTTTTCACTCTCCCCTCTATAACCCAAGTCCCAGCTACACTTTCTTAGACTGTCTTCATCACTGCACTTTATGAAGTAGAGGAAAAGGTTTCATAAGAAAGCCGCAGTGGAATGCATAGCCCTTTACAATATGAGGCCCTACCCCTTAAACACAGTTGACTTTACCAAGGCTTGAAAACTGATACCACGTTCTTTCAAGAAATTTGGAAGTTGAATCACTTAAATATGTTTGAACTGAAATACCGCAATGAAAATATCAGCTAGTAATTAATTTCTTACACTGTGACACATATTAATGCCACTAATAACTATCCATGTGATATGATATGATCCAGCTGCCAATAAATTGTAACTTATTTAAACATAGAGGGGCTAAAATAAATTGGACAGATCATCACAAGTAATAAGTTACTTTTGTTAATTCAGTCTTTGATTTTTTATATTTTACTTTTTTTATTTTTAAAAATTGAAGTATATTTGATTTACAGTATTGTGTTAGTGTCGGGAGTAGACATAGTGATTCCAGATTTTTATAGAGTTTTTAATTTAAAAAGAAAATTTAAGTTGGATTATGTAACCTGAAAACTCCAAACCAAGAAATATAAAAAATAATTTTCTTGCTGATGGGCATTTTGGAGCAAGTTCTCTCATCCTCTCCAAATCTTGACTTCCAAATTTGTGAAGTGAATAGATAGGTTCAAGACAACTTAACAATTTTATGTTTCTATAATTTTTATATGAGCCCTCAACACATTTCTCAAACTAGCATTTTCTATATGTCCCTGGGAAATTTCCTGAACCTTTTAATTCAAAAAGGCACCTAGATGGATAATACCACCCATGAATGAAAAACCTCTATCACTCCTGTTCAAACCACCTCATTCCTCTTCCAACAGAGCTATTGCTACTCAATCACCACACTCATTCGTGCCAAGACTGGATGAGGACTCTATCTCACTAAAAGTCAGAACTGATACATGAGATAAAACTTACTTGCCAACACATCTAGATAGTAATGAAAGGCTACCCTAAAAAACCGCTGCACATTTCACAAGCACCAATTTGAAGCATCAAGTCTGCAATGCTGGGGTCAAATGTTCTCATTTTTTGCAACTTCTTGGATCCTTCCTGTCTTTATGGACCAAGTCAAGACTTGTGTTATTCCTGCATCCTTTATTCCTGCATCCTTCCTTAGTAACCTGAGCAGCAATGATTTCTTCCTTCCTTCCTAACTCCCTCCCTCCTTTCTTTTTCTTTCCAGCTTGCTTGCCATAAGGCTCATTGCCTGGACTTTGATTATACTTAATTTGGAGCATGATTATACAATGTTTTTATAGAATTAAATGAGCTTTTCTTAGATTCATTCATTTACTCAGTATTCAACAAATATTTTCAAATTTGTTTTTACATACTAGACACTGAGCTAGGTACTAAGAATGAAATATGAATAAATACACAGACTCTACACTTAGGAAACTTCATATTTTACAGCAGATTAGCAACAACTGAAAAGCATTATAAATGAGACTTAGAACCACAGAGTAGAAGCATCTAGAACATGAAAGAAGTCTTCCTGCAGCAAGTAGAGTTGAGTTCTAGAGGATACATAGGAATTAGAGAAGTACAGATACAAGGAATGAGGTTTCTATGGAAAGGAGGCATGAGGAGCTAAAATCCAGAATCAGATAACAACTGTGGTATATTATGAGAATAAGAACATGAATCTGGTGAATTAACAAAGAACCATAAATTCAGAAAGTCTCAGATGCAAGGTGGGGGAATGTTAAGAGATAAAGGTTGAAGATCTATGAAGAGGTCTACTAATAAATGTCCTTGGAAGCCATCAAAATCAACTATGGATAACTTTTTAGAAATGAAAGAACTTACTGAACTAGTTAAATCACAAAATTGCTAGAAAAGCTATATAGCCCAAAGTATAGGAACTAAGATGTTCCCAAAGAACTCCGTAGCAGAAATTTATGACATTTTCTTTAAGACACTATCATTGCACTGATTCAGCTCCAACCACCCTGGTTCCTTTTTGGCACTCTACTCTAGATTAAATTCTTAGAAGATTTTGATTGGTCTAGTTTGGATCAGGTACTCACTCCTTGGAGAGACACAGTTGGTGGTGGTTCTAACAGAGCACTATGAAATGGGAGGGGTAGCTTACCCCAAAACAAATATGCATGGGGGAGGAGTGTCATATTGGCAAGAGGAGATGTAAGGAATAAAGAACAAGTTCAAGAGATGCTAAGTATATCACGATGAAAAATTTGAATGCTAACAGAGGGCAATGGATTGCCACTCTACAGGAGTATGCTCTGAGCAGGTCTATATGTAAGGAAATGTACAAGGCAGGAGTGGACCATTCTGGAGGTTTGTGGACATACAGGTATAAGATGATGAATGGAGATCTCTACAAAAGAAGTCATAAGAGGGACAGACAAAAGCAAATTGGTTAAGAGATATTAGTCCTGTAGAATGAAAAAAGCAAGAGAATGCTATATGTATCATAGTAGCCAGCATATTTCCAGGAACAAAGCAGGAGATCAGTAAAAACCTATTGATATGACTTAAATGCAGGACTGTGGCTTAGAAGGTGCTTAGTACGGTTTCATATTTGTGCAACATAATATCAAAGATTTTTCAACTTCTTCCTTTTTCATATCATTTATTATAATGACTTTTAATATGATAATTTTATAGTTTAATTGCCTGATTATAGGTAGTATGACCTGGTTCACACCGGGAGAATGAAATTATTTCATTTCAAGTACAATCTTCATCTGAGAAGATAAAGATAGGAAACAAATTGTGTTCCAATCTTGCAGGTTTTGCTTTAAATTCAAGAGACGAATATAAAGCCTTGGTAAGTGGACATAAGAGTAATTGTGATAAATGTCCTAACAAGCTAGGTTTGGTAATGATGGAAGCTTTACAAAACTCAGATTTCAGCTTCTCTCTTTTCCACAACTTTATTCATTTCTGAGAATACAAAAATAATTTTCTTTGCACATGGAATTTGACAGCAAGTAATTGGAAGATACAGATGTGAATAAATTTTGATATAATCTGATTTAAATTAATGACTTTTATATGTTAATATAATGGCAGCCCAAATTTCAGATAACTTTGTCTTTCAGAAACAGAGAGGAATGAACAAGGAATAAAGAAAATCACCAAGTTTCCAAAGCAAAACAAAAATAAACATTCTAAAGAGAAGGCTTACTCATGCATACCAATGTGAGCAGGGATTTGGGGGTTACTCATGAAAATCTATAGCCATCACCCTGTGCACCACTGTCACAAAAAAAGAAAATGAGAAAGCAGAGCTGAGGCTCAAGAGACATAGAATTGAAATACAAATTAAATGTAATCATTCCATGTATTACCACCTCTGCTCCTGCACAGCTCAAAAATCCATTTCAGCATAAACATAGCGCTGTGCTATTCCATCTATAACAAGCTGACCTCAAAAGGGGAAAAAATGATCTATTTCAACAATTGAAACTTACTCTTGATTAAGGAATCTGATTGTTAGGGCAGTTTTGATACATTGTTGGAATTCAGATGAACTCTTCAAATTCCAAAGAATATTATCAATCAATCTTCTAGTAAACCTCTCCTTTTCTTCCTCTCTTTGTCTCCTTTCTTCTTGGTCCTTATTATCGAGATCCAGTTAACAGGTAACATAGTATAAGTTTTAAAGCATACAATGACGGATTTGATACATTTATATATTGCAATATGATTACTGCCATGGTGTTAATTAGTGTCTCTATAAAGTCTCTTATTTATTTTGTGTGATGAGAGCATTTAAGATCTAGTCTCTTAGTAACTTTACAGTATATAATTCAATATTGTTGACTATAAGCACGATGCTGTCCATTAGACCTCTAGAACTCATTTTTCAGTTGCAAGTTTGTACCCCTTTAGCCAATATCACCCCAATTTCCCTACCTCTCAGTCCCTGGTTACCATCATTCTATTCTATTCTCTGTTCTCAGTCAATCTACTGAATACCGAGGTTAACAAAATGATCTTAAAACCCAACAAAAAGGTAAGACAGATAAAAAGATATCATCAGTAAAAATACAAGAAGGCAGGAAACTATGATCTCCAAAATGCTGAAAAATAATGCTGATAAACTAAAATTTAATATACACTTATGTGATCATTCTAAAGTGGAGGAAAATTAAAGACATTTTCAAACTCATTAAGATCATGAGTGTTTTTCACCAATCTAACTTTACAAAAGTAAATATTGGACTTCCCTGGTGGTACAGTGGATAGGAATTCAGCTGCCAGTGCTGGGGATGTAAATTCAATCCCTGGTCCGAGAAGATCCCACATGCTGCAGGCAGCTAAGCCCATGCACCACAACCACTGAACCTGTGCTCTAGATCTGCAAGCTACAACTACTGAAACCACACACCGGAACTACTGAAACCCAAGTGCCTAGAGCCTGTGCTCTGCAACAAGAGAAGCCACCAAAATGAGAAGTCTATGCACCGCAAGGAAGAGTAGCTTACCATGAGTAGAGAAAGTCCACACAGCAATAAAGATAGAGTGCAACCAAATTTTTAACTTTTTTACTAAAAATTTGCTTACTTAAAAAAAAAATAATTTTAAATTAATTAAAATTTTTAATCAAATTAAAAAATTAACTTTTAAAAAGTAACAATTAAGGTAATTCAAAATATAGAAGTATGCAATATAAGAAATTAAAAAAAGAAACTAAACTCTAAATTTCATTAGCAATACTAGCTCAATTAACTACTAAAAACTGTTTAAGAATATTAGTATCTATTTTGAAAAAGAACAATAAAAAGTATTCAACTTCTGGTCATAATGGGAGTAATTGGGATCTAATTGCCCTTCTCCTTGTAAACAACTAGAAAACTGGAAGTACAAGAGTCCACAGTATTTAGACACTGGAGGAAAGACAGCAAGGATTGTGATCACTGAGTAAAGGGCAGCAAATGAGTCCTGTGATCACCCCAGACTTCTGTCTGGATTCAACCTTTTAATTGTCCAGAGAGGATGATCCTACATGGAGCATGCTAATCTCCCTGAGCTGAATTATTAATCAGGGAAACACATATTACAACCACAATGAATGGCTCTAAACACCCACCTAAGTGGTTAAAATTAAATATAATGAAGGACGTGGACTCATTGTTTTTGATGCTCAATCACTCAGTCATGTCTGACTCTTGTGACCTCACGGACTGCAGCATACGAGGTTTCCCTGTCCATCACCAACTCCCAGAGCTTGCTCAAACTCACGTTCATTGAGTCAGTGATGCCATCCAGCCATCTTATCCTCTGTTGCCCCCTTCTCCTCCCACCTTCTATCTTTCCCAGCATCCGGGTCTTTTCCAATGAGTCAGATCTTTGCATCAGGAAGCCAAAATATTGGAGCTTCAGCTTCAGCATCAGTCCCTCCAATGACTATTTAGGATTGATTTCCTTTAGGATTGACTGGTTTGAACTCCTTGCAGTCCAGGGGACTCTCAAGAGTCTTCTCCAGCACCACAGTTCAAAAGGATCATTCTTCAGCTCTCAGTCTTCATGGTCCAACTCTTACATCTGTACATGACTACTGGAAAAACTATAGCTTTGACTATACAGAGCTTTGTCAGGAAATTAATGTCTTTGCTTTTTAATACGCTGTCTAGGTTGGTCATAGCTTTTCTTCCAAGGAGCAAGCATCTTTTAATTGCATGGCTGAAGTCACCATCTGCAGTGATTTTGGAGCCCAAGAAAATAAAGTCTCTCACGGTTTCCATTGTTTCCCCGTCTATTTGCCATGAAGTGACGGGACCATGATCTTAGTTTTTTGAAGGCTGAATTTTAAGCCAGCTTTTTCACTCTCCTCTTTCAACCTTCTTTAAGAAGCTCTTTAGTTCCTCTTCACTTTCTGCCATACGGGTGGTGTCATCTGCATATATGATGTTGCTCATATTTCTCCCGGCAATCTTGATTCCAGCTTGTGCTTCATCCAGCCCAGCATTTCACATGATGTTCTCTGCATATAAGCTGAATAAGTAGGGTGACAATATACAGCCTTGACAAACTCCTTTCCCAATTTGGAACCAGTCTGTTGTTCCATGTTCAGTTCTAACTGTTGTTTCTTGACCTGCATACAGGTTTCTCAGGAGGCACAGGTGGTCTGGTATTCCCATCTCTTGAAGAATTTTCCAGTTTGTTGTGTTCTACACAGTCAAAGGCTTTAGTGTAGTCAATGAAGCAGATAGTTTTCTGGAATTCTCTTGCTTTTTCTATGATCCAAATGATGTTGGCAATTTGACCTCTAGTTCCTCTGTCTTTTCTAAATTTACCCTGTACATCTGGAAGTTCTCGGTTCACATACTGTTGAAGCCTCCCTTGGATGATTTTGAGCATGACCTTGCTAGCATGTGAATTGAGTGCAATTGTGGACTCATCATATGATCTAGCAATTGCTTTCTTAAAGATTTGCTGAAGGGAAGTAAAAACATATATCCATGTGAAGACTTCAATATGATGCTATAGAAGTTTTATTAAAAATAGCAAAAACAAAACAAAAAACTGAGAAGCAATCCAAATGTCCATCAACAAGTGAATGAATAAAATGTTTGTAATACATTTACTCAGTAGAACACTATTTACAAATAAATGGAAGAAAGTAGTAATGCATATAACATAATACATGAAAGTCAAAAATATGTTGAGAGAAAGAAGCCAAATGGAATAGATTAGATACTGTATAATTTTATCTACAAGAGATTCTAGCAAAGAAATATCTGACAGTGACAGAAAGCATGTCAGGATTTGCCTGGATTCAAGCATGTGAGTTATGCCAGAAAATGAGCTTCATTGAAGTTTAAAGAGTTGAATAATTTATCATAATTTGTTGAATCCATATATTTTTGTTACATTTAAATTTTACATTAATATTGTTAATTAAAATGTAATATGAAAAAACTAAAGAAATATTATACAGCTAATAAGCATATGAAAAGATACTCTACTGAGATTTAGGGAAATCCAATTATACCAAATCAAATTTGCAAAATGCTTGAAAATACCAGTTATAGACAAGAATGTGGAGAATCATAAACTCTCAAACCTGACTTGTGGAGGTGTCAATTAATACAACAATTGTGGTTAATATCTGGTAGATTTTGAATAAGCTTAGCCCAGTGAGATATGTGTACAATGTCACATGCAATCAGATAACTGGGGTTCAAATTCTTCTCCTCTAATTTCCATAAACTCTTGATTTGATTCCCTTATTTCTGAAATAAGGAAAATGATAAGAGCTACTTCATTAAAATATTGTGAGCATATAAGTTAATGTATGTAACACACTCAATGAACTGTGCAATATTTTTAATGAGATGGGAATACCAGATCACCTGACCTGCCTCCTGACAAATCTGTATGCATGTCAAGAAGCAACAGTTAGAACTGGACATGCAACAACAGACTGGTTCCAAATCAGAAAAGGAGTACGTAAAGGCTGTATATTGTCACCCTGCTTATTTAATTTATATGCAGAGTACATCATGAGAAATGTTGGACTGGATGAAACACAAGCTGTAATCAAGATTGAGAGGAGAAATATCAGTAACCTCAGATATGCAGATGACATCATATTAATGGCAGAAAGCGAAGAAGAACTAAGGAGCCGCTTGATGAAAGTGAAAGAAGAGAGTGAAAAAGTTGGCTGAAAACTCAATATTCAGAAAACTAAGATCATGCCATCTGGTCCCATCACTTTATGGCAAATAGATGGGGAAATAGTGGAACAGTGACAGACTATTTTTTGGGCTCCAGAATCACTGCAGATGGTAACTGCAGCCATGAAATTAAAAGATGCTTGCTCCTTGGAAGAAAAGTTATGACTAACCTAGACGGCATATTAAAAAGCAGAGACATTAATTTGCCAACAAAGGTCCATTTAGTCAAACCTATGGACTAGTTTTTCCAGTAGTTATGTATGGATGTGAGAGCTGGACTGTAAAGAAAGCTGAGTGCCAAAGAATTGATGCTTTTGAACTGTGGTGTTGGAGAAGACTCTTGAGAGTCCCTTGGGCAGCAAAGAGATCCAACCAGTCCATCCTAAAGGAAATCAGTCCTGAATATTCATTGGAAGGACTGATAATGAAGCTAAAATTCCAATACTTTGGCCACCAGATTTGAAGAATTGACTCATTGGAAAAGACTCTGATGCTGGGAAAGAATGAAGGCAGGAGAAGAAGGAAAAGACAGAGGATGAGATGGTTAGATGGCATCACCAAGTCAATGGGCATGAGTTTGAGTAAACTGCAGGAGTTGGTGATGGACAGGGAGGCCTGGCATGCTACAGTCCAGGGGGTCCCAAAGAGTCTGACACAACTGAGCGACTGACCTGAACAGATTTGAATGCTTTAATATATTGGAATTTTATCTTGAAATAAAACTTTATACTTTTCTTTACACTGCAACTAATCCTCAACTGCTGGTCCCAGTAGCGATTTTGTTTATAGTCCCTCCTCTAAAATGATAAGACTTATTTTCAGCATTGATTTCAAGCATATTTCACACTTAGTGATTCACTTTACATACACGTGTAATATATCTTTGTGTTTGTACAAGATATGAATACTAAACCTGAATTTGCAATGCTTAAATATTCTTATAAAATGTTTAGTTCTTTAATCATATTTAATACCAATTTCTTTTATTAAGATTGTGCCTTCTTTTTTTGTAAACTCACTATTTGCTCAATTCTTCTGTTTTAGTATCTGCTTCCTATGGCTCAGATGGTAAAGAGTCTGTCTGCATTCAGGAGACTCATATTCAATACCCAGGTCAGGAAAATTCCCTGCAGGAAGGCATGGCAACCTAGTCCAGTACTCTTGCCTACAGAATTCCATGGATAGAGGAGCTTGGCAGGCTACAGTCCAGGGGGTCGCAAAAAGTCAGACATGACTGAGCAACTAACAGTAAGATTTAGAAATGGAGCACCTACACTCAAGCACATGGAGATGGTTGCCTCTTTTATGTGAGTTTAAATGTTGATTTTGCCAATTGCTCATTGTAGCATCAATTGACTATTTTTATTCCTATTCTAGCGCTCCAGATTTCATCATTGGTTATAATGGTTTGAAAAAAATTTCATCATTATATAATAAATCATTTCTGAAGCATTTTCCAAAAATCAATACACAAAATCATGTAATTTCCACATTTTCCTTAAAGGTAAATTGAGTTGTCAGACTGAATGATTTGGGAATTAATATAACAAAATTGAAAATTGTCCTTTGAGAAAGAGGGGAAAAGGGGGCTGGAGAGGGAGGGGGGAAGCAGAGAGAGAATAGAATGGAACTAATAAAATGCAAACTCAGATTAAATGTTTTTTAGCTACTAGGAATTCATTTTTTTTAAATATTTTTTTCATGCACAATTATAGGAATTTTTTTTTTTTCTGGGTAGTGGCATTTAGTTTTATTTCTCATTTTTGATCTTTATATTCTAACATAAAATATATTACTTGGGAAAACTTTATTGTTAAAACTTTACCTGGGACGTTTCAGAAAAGCACAAAGACTAGAATAAGAATTAGAATTTATTCTCATGGCATACTCAACACCAAGGGTCATTTCAGTTCCTGAAACTAATCAACTGTTTGAGTGAATAAAACAGTATATTATTAAAAAATTAATGAGAAAGATAAAGACTTAACTTATTTTACTGAGTAGCTATATAATATTTAATCCATCACAATTGTACAGCACAGTGGTTAAGAATATGGGTTTTGTAACTTGAACTTCTGGTACAAGCTTTTCTAGCTGTGTGATTTGGGTAGATTACTCCACTTCTCTGTGCCTTAATTGTCTCATCCTCTAGAGAGAGAGATTAAAAGCTCTTAGTCCTGTAGTTTTGGTATAAGAATTAATAAATTAATTGGACCCAATGTATGTGTCTTCCCAGCATTTTTATGTTGAAGCCCTAACCTCCAATGTGATAATATTTGGTGGTGAGGCCTTTGGGTGGTAACTAGGTTTAGATGATTTAATGAGGGCAAAGCCACGTAAATGAGATTATTGTTGTTATTTAGTCGCTAAGTCATGTCCGACTCTTTGTGACCCCATGGACTGTAGACTGCCAGGCTCCTTTGTCCATGGGCTTCTCCAGGCAAGAATACTTGAGTGGGTTGCCATTCCCTTCTTCAGGGGATCTTCTGACCCAGAGATCAAACCTTCATCTCCTGTATTGGCTGGCAGATTTTTACCACTGAGCCACCTGGGAAACCCTTGAATGAGATTAGCTTTCTCACAAGAGAGGAAGAGACCAGAGCTCATCCTTTCTCCACCATGTGAGGACACAAAGAGAAGGCACCCACCTACAAGCCACGAAGAGGGCCTTCATCAAGAATCCTACCATGCCAGGACCCTAATCTTGGACTACTCAAGAGTCCTGAACTCTGAGAAATAAAGGTCTGTGGTTTTAACCATCTTGTCTATGGTATTTTGTTATAGCAGCCCAAATAAACTGAGACAGATATAACATTAGTAAATAATAAGTAAGTACTACATGTTACTTTGAATTATTTAGCCTTTTGTTTCTTAATGGGTATGTAACTTGCACTCAAACTTTTGATTTAGGCATGATTAATAAAATTTAAAAGGGAAGAAAACAGAAATTTTAAACTAAATGTCAGTGCAGATCCACTCTATTATAACACTTTCCCACCTTCATTTTACAATTTATAGCACAATTATGGTCCAGCATTTCACAACTACAAAGTAGCCAGTAAACAGAACCAGGATGAAATCTAGGATTTCTTTTTACAAGACCAGCACACTTTCCACAAAATTTCTCTTATTTATCTTAAATACCTTTTCCAATACATCATAAATTGTAACCCTCTTCTCAGAATGTAGTTTAGACTGATAAATTAGAAATAGAAATTCATCTGACCACCATTTCTATAAACTAATTTAAAAGATTGCTAATATTTGTTAATAATTAATGATTATTTGTAGAAGAAGTTGGTACCTTCAGTTCTGGCTAGCTAACACTTGCTAATGGCACTTGGGGACTGCCAGTAAAATATGGCCAGTTCAACACTTGGCTATCAACACTGTTTCCTCTCTATACCTCCATTAAAATCTCCCTAAGCCAATAATACAGGCACATATCTAAAACGATGAAATGTATGCAAGAAAAACAAATATTGCTTAGAGTTGTCAGCAAAACATTGGGAGATAGAAAATAGATGGTCAAGTGGTAATTGACATGACAATGCAGAGAAAGCTGAACATGTATGGCCGTGACTTTTCTCAGCAAGAAGCTCTGCTATGCACTGTAGGCCATATGCTACACATAAAAGAATGAGCTTAAAACATTTCCTCACACCATATACCAAAATAAACTCAAAATGGATTGTGTGTGCATGCTCAGCCTGACTCTGCAACCCTATAGACTGTAGTCCATCAGGCTCCTCTGCCCATGAAACAATACTGAGGTGGGTTGCCATTTCCTACTCCAGGGGATATTCCTGACCCAGGGATTGAACCATTTTCTCTTGCTGTCTCTTACACTGGCAGGTGGATTCTTTACCACTGGCACCATCTGGGAAGCCCTAAATGAGTTAAAGACCTAACTATAAGTCCTAAAATAAAAAAAAAAAACTCCCAGAAGAGAACACAGACAGAACATGCTTTGACCTCAATCAGAGCAATATTTGTTTGGACCCGTCTCCCAAGGCAAAAGAAACAAAACAAAAATGAACAAATGGGACTTAATGAAATTAAAAATCTTTTGCACAGCAAAGGAAATCATCTACAAAAAGAGAAGACAGCCTCCTGAATTGGAGAAAATATTTACAAATAATATGACCAATAAGGGGTTAATATTCCAACCATATTAATACGAAGAAGTCATACAGCTCAGTATCTAAAGTAAAAAACACCTGGTCAAAATGGGCAGAGGACCTGAATGGGCCTTTTTCCCAAAATGACATACATATGGCCCAGAGGCATAATAAAAGGTGCTCAGTATCACTAATCATCAAGGGGATGCAAATCAAAACCCCAATGAGATATCACCTCTCACCTGTCAAACTGACCATCTTCAAAAAGCCTACAAATAACAAATGTTGGCAAGGATGTGGAGATGGCTGGTTGAGGAACCCTATGGGACCCTAGGGACTTCCCTGGTAGCTCAGGTAGCAAAAACTCAGCCTGCAATGTGCGACACCCAGATTCAAACGCTGGGTTGGGAAAATCCCTTGGAGAAGGAACTGGCAACCCACTCCAGTATTCTTGCCTGGAGAAGCCCATGGACAGAGGAACCTGGTGGGCTATGGTCCATTGGGTCACAAAACAGTCGGATATAACTGAGTGACTAGTAGTTTCACTCAGAGAAGGCAATGGCACCCCATTCCAGTTCTCTTGCCTGGAAAATCCCATGGACGGAGGAGCCTGGTGGGCTGCCGTCTATGGGGTCACACAGAGTCGGACACAACTGAAGCGACTTAGCAGCAGCAGCAGTAGTTTCACTTCACTTTTTTAGGGAGCCCCAGGGCTAGTGTGGGTTACTCGTGAGCAGAGTCAGGGTCTCAAAGACTCTGAGCTGTGAAGCCAGGTCCTGGGGTTAGAGCCAGACCACGGGCAGCAGAGCTGTTTCCCAGCGTCTGGCTGCAGTTCTGGGAGCCCAGAGCTGTTTTCCGACTGTTCCTTGGGTCAGAGTGGGGTGAGTTGGGTGGCGGTGGGGAGACAGTTACTGATATAGTTGAGTAAGGGGTGGGGGGGTCCGAAAGTTTGGGATGACCTACTAGTGGGCAGGGCCAGGGCCCAACAGGCCCCAGGGGAGGGTCTGACCTGCGTGGCCGATCCTAGTTTTCTTGCTTCTGGCGCCTGTCCCCTGGTAGAATGAGCTGGGGCCCGGCCCTCACGTGGGGCCCTCACGTGCCTCAGGGCGTGCTTGCTGATGGGCGGGGCTGTGTTCGGCCGCTTTAGTTGTGTGACGTGAGGCGTCCCACCACAGGCCTGTGCACCACAGGCTGCTGGGCGGTACCAGGTGTGGTGTTGATGCTAATGAGGCAATATGGCCACCGCCGCTTTCCTGAAATTGAATGTTCCCAGGGAGAGTGACAGCCTCCCGCCTCTCCAGGAGACTCTCCAAGACCAGCAGGTAGGTCTGGCCCAGCCAGGCTCCTATCACAGGACTGCTTTTGCCCTGGCGTTTTGTGTGCGCCATTCAGAGTGAAGTCTCTGTTTCCCTCTGTTCTGTGAGGCTCCGGCAGTTAATCTCTGCTGGGCTTCAAATCCGAATGCTCTGGGGGCTTATCTTCCTGGTGCCGGACCCCTGGTCTGGGGAGCCTGACATGGGGCTCAGAACTCCCACTCCTAAGGGGAACCTCAGCAATAGAATCCTTCTCCAATGCGTGTGTTGCCCACCTGGAGTGGGGGATGGGATTTGATTGCATCACGTGTCCACTCCTCCTGTGGTCTCCTTGTGTGGGCGTGTTCTAAGTCACTTCAGTCCTATCTGACTCTATGTGACCCTATAGTCTGTAGCCCGCCAGGCTCCTCTGTCCGTGGAATTCTCCAGGCAAGTGTGTTGCTATGCTCTCCTCCAGGGGATCTTCCCAAGTCTGGGATGGAACCTAGGTCTCCTGCGACTCCTGCGTTGCAGGCTGATTCTTTACTGCTGAGCCACTGGGGAAACCCACATAGTCTCATTGCTGTTCCTTCTTGATATCGGAGAAGGTCTTTTCTGGTAGGTTCTCATCTTTTTCTTCAGTGGTTGTTTTGCAGACAGTTGTGGTTTGGGTGTGCTTGCAAGAGGAGGTGAGCTCAGCATCTTTTTCTGCCATCTTGGTTGTTCTTGAGGATGTGGAGAAAAGGGACTTCTTTTATGCTGTCAGTGGAAATGTAAATTGGTGCAGCCACTATGGAAAATAATATGGAGCTTCCTCAAAAAAAAAAAACAAAACAAAACAAAAGAGAACTACCATATAATCCAGCAATTCTACTGTTGGATATATATCCAAAGAAAATGAAAACTGATTTGAAAAGATACATGTGCCCCAATGTTCATAGCAACATCATTTATCATAGCCAAGATACTGAAGCAGCCTAAGTGCCCATCAATAGATGAATGGGTAAAGATGTGGCAAACACACACACACATACTGGAATATTACTCAGCCATTCTTCCACTTACATTTGCAAAAATGTGGATGGAGCTACTATAATGCTAAGTTAAATAAGTCACATAGAGAAAAACTTTGTTATCACATGTATGTGGAATCTAAAAAGTAAAATGAATATGCGTAACAAAACAAAGACTCACAAGTAAAGAGAACAAACTAGAGGTTTATAGTAGAGAAAGGGATGTGGGGAGGTGAGAGATAGAGGTATGGGATTAAGAAGCACAAACTACTGTTTATAAAATAAATAAGCAGCATGACTATATTGTATAACACAGGGTAATATAGCCCTTATTTTATAATAATTTTATTTTAAAATTTTATTATTTTAAGTTTATTTGGCTGCTCCAGGTCTTTGTTGTCAAATGCAGGATCTTTAGCTGCAGCATATGGTATCTAGTTCCCTGACCAGGGATCAGTCTGGGCCCCCTGCACTAGGAGCACAGAATCTTAACCCCTGGACCACCAGGGAAGTCCTTATTTTTTAATAACTTTAAATGGAGTATAATCTATAAAAATATTAAATCACTATATTGTGTACCTGAAACAATATAATATTATAAATCAACTATACTTCAATTAAAAAAAAAAAGGTTCTCCATTGGAAATACCAGATACTTATGACTGTAGGACTTGAGAAATGGACCTAAAAAGTTGAATGCCTTGGAACACTATTTAAGAAGCTTTAGACCTCCCCTCCACCCTTGTGGCTCAGCTAGTAAAGAATCTGCCTGCAATGAGGGAGACCTGGGTTTGATCCCTGGGTCGGGAAGATCCCCTGGAGAAGGGAAAGGCTATACATTCCAGTATTCTGGCCATGAAAATTCCATGGGCTATATAGTCCATGGGGTCACAAAGAGTCGGACATGACTGAAGGACTTTCACTTTCCACCCTAGATCTCATTACTCACATCCCTTTCTCCCTGATCCACTTACATCTGCAAGGCACCTCTCCAACCCAGTGGCAGACAGCAGATTTATTCTCTGGATGAATTCAATCTGGTAAGCTCCAACCTGGGGGACCAAGAAGTAGATGTGACAGCATCCCAACAACAGTGGTTTTGGGATTTGAAAAATCCTAATAAATGACAACCTTCTTTCCTATCTAAGTTTAGAATAATCTGATATATAGACATATTTCAGGTAGGTGGACATCAAAATATAAGCTTTATGATGAGCAGACACCGTTTGGTAGGTTATGCTTTTAGATCTGAAACAAAAATAGGCTTCCTTACTTTTCTCTGAGGAATTACACTGACTTACCTACTTTATCAATTTCGAACTTTGAAGCTCTCGGCTTCCCCTGTAGACTTCTCCACTGTGAAATTTATGGCACAGAGAACCTGAGGTTGCTTGTGGTCAGGCTGGCTCCCAAAGGGTAGAGAAGAAGGGGTGGTGTTAGGCACAGCTGGTTCCCTCTGATATGTTCCCTAATCAGATAATGGAATGAATGAGAGTTGGGGAGAGATACCAGAAAGGTCTGCCTTTTTATAGGGGAACCTACCAAATGACATTGCAGGCAACATAAAGTAAAAATACTATACCTTGGGACATCCCCAGGCTTTCCTTCTGCTCATTCCCCCAAAGGCTGGCATCCAGGCATGGAGTGGCAGCCTCAGCTTCCACTTCCAGCCAACTCATTCCAGGTTGGATTGAATAACTTTTCTCTAGAGATATACCCATACTTGAATGAAAATTTCCAAAGACATGGATAATTTTCTCTATAAGATTCTTAACATATAACCTTTTATTTCTTCTTATGTGCTTGTGTGTTTTGTTTGTTTATTTCTTAACATTGAGAGCCATTTGAGGGCCTCGGGTGGAAACTCATTCCATTTGGACATTACTTCTTATTTATACTGGGTTACGTTTTTCTCCTGCTCTAGCTCTTTGCTACTCTGCTAACTTTGTACCATCTTCATGCCCTATTCAGTTCAAGAATTCATCATTCCTCATCCACAATGCCATGATAGCCTCCTTAACTGGGCTTCTAGCCTCCACAATGGTCCGTTTTCTGGGGACTGCACACATAGCTTTTTTTTTTTTTTTCTAAACTTTAATCTGCCTCTGCAATTGTGATGTATTGACTGCCATTTACGGAACTTTACAGAACACCCAGAAATCATTTCTAACTCCATATATTATTTATCTCTGCTTGTTTGCTTGCTTTCTTGCCTCATTTCTTTTCTTTATTTCAAAAGGAATACATGTTTATTACAGAAAATATTGAAAAACAGATTATCAAAAAGAAGAAAATAAAATTACCCATTCTGGCATCACACAGATTGAGGTGAACCACTTTGAACAGTTTGGTATCATTTTTCCATTAAGGTCAAATCTTGACTTTGCCTATCTACATTAACTTGATCATAAGAACCTGCTTACTAAGAAGGCATTTTGATCTTATCACTCAGTTGCTTTTTGTTTTAAAAATAGCATGGATGTTTCCAGTATAGTTTGCCACTTCCTCCTCCAGGAGATCTTCCGAACCCAGGGATCAAACCTGTGTCTCCTGTGTCTCCTGCATTTCAGGCAGATTCTTTACCCACTGTGCCATTGGGGAAGCCTGTCAGACTTAAAGTGCTCAGAAATACAAAGAAAAACTTGTACAATAATAATATTTATCCACCTTGAATCGTAGTTAAGTGTTGAAATGTATGAGATAGTTTTTACAAATTATCTGAGTAATAAAATACAAATCATAAATCTTTTATTCAGGTCTTAGGCCATACCACTACATGAGAACATTAATCTAAAGTAAAATAGAGTAGTTAGCACTTCAGGAAGTAAAATTTGACAGAAATTAGAAAATTAATATCAATACCATTTAAAAGTAACACTAACTGACCCAGTAAAAGATGACTTTGTAGACACAACACAATCAACAGGAAGTAAAACTTACAGTTTCTAAAACTGCTTGGTAAAGTTTTCATTGCCTAAAATTGCCAGAAGAATCAATTCTTACTAACAAAATGTATATCTGAAAAAAATTGTTTTTCTGTGGACTGTTTCCTTATGAGACTAATGTATTACCAATTTCATTTTTAGAAAATAAAATACAATGAAATGAAACAAAAGCACAGAAACTACAATCAGACTCAAACAGAAATTCAGTAAATTAAGCAAATCTTCACTGTGAAATGTATTAAACTGTCCTGTTCATAATATTAATAAAAGAATTATATTTGCTTAATTGGGATAATATCAAAAAACACATTTTGATAAAAATCCATTAAAGTTGGTATAATTGGATTAACATATCCCCTAATAAACAGAGAGTGAAAAGGTTCTTGCTCAGAAGAGCATGAACAAAATGATGGGGTCATAATTTCATATGCTGTTTGTTTCCCACTTACACTGGATTAAAATCATCAGCTGTACAATTCATTTGGTCTCCAATATTCATTAAAAATTATAAGTATTTTAAATGTAACTATACAGCTAATATATTTCACCTCTAATCTTATTCTAGACTAGGAGACTTATTTAAAATAGTGTTATATACTTTTCATCTTTAAAATATTAAGAACCATTTACTAGCTTAAGAAGGGAATGTTCTTAAACTTCTATATGCCCAGCTCTGCTCTCATTCTCATAACTTGTTACAAAGAAAAGCCCCATCATACTCCTAATACAGGTCTCCCATTTATACCCATTCAAGTCTCCAGTCACACGTGAGCTCAAGCCTGGCTCTGCCATTTATTAGTAGCAGTATCTTTTTGTTTGTTTGTTTTGTTGTTTGTTTTTTCATTTTATTTATTTATTATTATTATTTTTTACTTTACAATATTGTATTCGTTTTGCCATACATTGACATGAATCTGCCACGGGTGTACATTTGTTCCCCATCCTGAACCCCCCTCCCACCTCCCTCCCCATCCCATCCCTCTAGGTCATCCCGGTGCACCAGCCCCGAGCACCCTGTATCATGCATCGAACCTAGACTGGCGATTCATTTCACATATGATAATTTGCATGTTTCAATGCTATTCTCCCATATCATCCCACTGTCGCCCTCTCCCACAGAGTCCAAAAGACTGTTCTATGCATCTGTGTCTCTTATTCTGTCTCGCATACAGGGTTATCGTTACCATCTTTCTAAATTCCATGTATATGCATTAGTATACTGTATTGGTGTTTTTCTTTCTGGCTTACTTCACTCTGTATAATAGGCTCCAGTTTCATCCACCTCATTAGAACTGATTCAAATGTATTTTTTTTAATGGCTGGGTAATATTCCATTGTGTATAAGTACCACAGCTTTCTTATCCATTCGTCTGCTGATGGACATCTAGGTTGCTTTCATGTCCTGGCTATTATAAACAGTGCTATGATGAACATTGGGATACACGTGTCTCTTTCAATTCTGGTTTCCTCAGAGTAGCAGTATCTTTTAAGTCACTAAAACTATTTAGTTCAAAGTTTCCTCAATTTTTAAATTGGGAGAATAATCTTACGTCCTTTGTGTTGCTGTATGAACCACGGAGATTATTCATAAAACTACTTAGCACTATACTTGGTTTATGGTACATAATGTAATAATTGTAGAGCTATTATTATTGTTTTTGTCTTTAATAAAATTAAGATCAATTACTAAATGCATACAGTGCCCTCCATTTGAAATGGCTTTCAATTAGAGACTTAAGAGTAAAACAGCTGAGGAGTTAGGATAAAATATAAAACTTAAAGTCATTTTTTGTAAAAGACACATAAAATGGCCATGCAATTACTGAATTCTTTGTATAAAGGTAGAATAATATTTGTAATATATTGTGTACCTTTTTCAAAATGTATTAATAATGAATTGACTTCATTTAAGACAGTACAGAAAAATATCTTTTAAAAGATGATAGCTATAATGGAACAAAATACAACCTCCAATATGCTTATATAGCATTCTCTAATTCTCTATACCACTATAGGACAAGAGATGATAAAAGATTTATGCATGTTAGTACTATGACTCATATGCATGAAGAACAAATCATATACTATCAAGATGTGTGCTCAGGATAGTCTTCCTATATTTGGACTGCTAAATATATTCCTGTTTATTTATTTGCTTTTACACATTCTCCATGGTAACTAAATCTAATTAATCTTCTCATGCTTATGTTTCCTCAGATTCACAATAAAGAAAAACCTTAATCAAAAAAGGATGACATATTATTAAATTTAGGCTAAGAACATTGGAAAATAACATTTTAAAGATTTCCAAATGAATAATATGCAAATCATTCGGGAGTTATTATTATGTAGTCTGAAATAAATCATGTTTAAAATCAAGTGGAATAAAAGTGACAGAATACAAAGTTTTAAACCAATACAAGAAAAATCTTGTTTTCTGCAGTATTTGGACTTCCCATGCAAACATAATGTTAAGATGTATTTTACCAGTAATTTCTGTAAAATCACATGTATTTTTCAAGGAAATTTGATGAAGTAGAAATTGCTATTTAATTTCCAGTTGGTTTTCTTTAGGATTTTTTGAATGAAAAAGTAGCCGAGTATCATCTAAAAAATGATGTTCAATTTTCTCGGTTGTCTTCAAATGCAGCCTCTAAAATTGGGTAGCTATAAAAGATATCAATGATATGTATGGATCTAATAAACATATGTCTAATATAAAGGTACAACTATAATCAGGGCTACCTCTTACTGGGTAAAAGGTCAAAGAAATGGGAAAAAAGAAACAGAAAGCAGAATACTTTTTTCCCAGCTAAGATCTTTTCAAATGTCTAGTAGATAATAGTATATTTAAGCCTAAATATATTTAATATTGCTATATTTTTTTATCCTTTTTTTAAATTAGTTTATTTTCTATTTTTTAACTTTACAATATTGTATTTGTTTTGCCATACATTGACACAAATCCACCATGGGTGTACATGTTTTCCCCTTCCAGAAACCCCCTTCCACCTCCCTCCCCATCCCATCCCTCCAGGTCATGCCAGTGCACCAGCCCCGAGCACCCTGTATCATGCATTGAACCTGGACTGGCGATTCGTTTCACATATGATAATTTACATGCTTCCATGCCATTCTCCCATATCATCCCACCCTCGCCCTCTCCCATAGAGTCCATAATACTGTTCTATTTATCTGTGTCTCTTTTGATGTCTCGCATACAGGGTTATCTTTACCGATTGACTAAATACCATAAATATGTGTAAGTATACTGTGTTGGTGTTTTTCTTTCTGGCTTACTTCACTCTGTATAATAGGCTCCAGTTTCATCCATCTCAATAGAACTGATTCAAATGTATTCTTTTTAATGGCTGAGTAATATTCCATTGTGTATATGTACCACAGCTTCCTTATCCATTCATCTGCTGATGGGCATCTAGGTTGCTTCCATGTCCTGGCTATTATAAACAGTGCTGCGATGAACACTGGGGTACACGTGTCTCTTTCAAGTCTGGTTTCCTCAGTGTGTATGCCCAGCAGTGGGATTGCTGGGTCATATGGCAGTTCTATTTCCAGTTTTTTGAGGAATCTCCACACTGTTCTCCATAGTGGTTGTACTAGTTTGCATTCCCACCAACAGTGTAAGAGGGTTCCCTTTTCTCCACACCCTCTCCAGCATTTATTGCTTGTAGTCTTTTGGATAGCAGCCACTGATGGGCGTGAAATGGTACCTCATTGTGGTTTTGATTTGCATTTCTCTGATAATGAGTGATGTTGAGCATCTTTTCATGTGTTTGTTAGCCATCTGTATGTCTTCTTTGGAGAAGTGTCTATGTAGTTCTTTGGCCCACTTTTTGATTGGGTCGTTTATTTTTCTGGAATTGAGCTGCAAGTGTTGCTTGTATATATTTGAGATTAATTGTTTGTCCATTTCTTCATTTGCTATTATTTTTTCCCATTCCGAAGCCTATCTTAAGTTGATTTTCATGGCATGACAGTGGATATGTTGGGTGACACAAATGCTTATGTAGCATTCTCAGCCTCTTCATTCTGCATGTTTATTGATTCGAAAGGCTGTCTAAAACTCAATGTTTCAACATATTAAATTTAGTTTTAAAAGTAATATAGATCCTTTGATATTTATAATTGTAGCCTAATTCCAAAATAGTTCTCAGGATCTAAATTTTCTTCCCTGCCCCAGACAGATTTCAAAGAGTATTTCCTAATTATCTTTGGTGCTGTACATATGCCTTTGCCCAAGGGGTCTCTCTCTATGTATGGATATCATATTTGGCATAATATTTAATGACATACTCTCATTACTTCAAGTCAAGTTAGTCTTAATATCAGAACATATTCCCTTTTATAAAATCATGTAGATTTCTGAATATATCAAAGCTCAAAATGGGATCAGGCTCATAATTTTGGCTTTTGTATGTGTCTTTTGAAGAAATTTTGAGAAATACATTTAAATTAATTAGTGTTTTCTAAGCACCTGGTCAGGAAAAAGTAATGTATGTTAGATCTGTGGAGAATGTGTACAGGTACATTCCCCATACTGTTTGAGTTTTTAAGCGAGGTATGTGTTTGTATATGGTGTTCTGTGGGTGTGTACATTTGTGTGTGGTGGGGAGCATGGAGGGTAGTGGTAAGATATGGGCACAGGAAAAATTCGGCTGCAGCAGTCGAAGGTAGACTAGAAGGAAGTACCCAAAATGTGTGTTATCTTGGCTATATGAGCTCTGGGAATTCAAATAAGAAGTTGAGTAAAGAGAGTTGTTCACATCTGAACTAGACATTGACAAAGAAACAGGAATGATTTAAGAAAGCAGAGGGGATGATCAGCTTAAGCATATAAAAAGGAGGAGGATTTACTTTTCACATATTGGATTCAAATACTCAGACATGTTGGCTTTGTTCTCTTCCTCCCCATGGAAGTGAGATATTTGCCTGCAGGACAGTATCTACATTGAGAGGTTTAAGACTATAGGGAAAAGAATGTCTCTCTCTTGAAAAATCATTATACATCTAGACAAGAATTAGCTGTGATTGAGTCATGTGTCTATCTTAAGACTAAAACTATAGATGGAGAATATTATGCTTTGATTGCCCTGGACTGAATCATATGGTACCTTGAAGACAAAGATGGGCTCAGGCCCATCTAAACACCCTCTTCCAAAAGAAGGGAGAATGAATGCTCATGACAAAACTTATAAATAATCCAATACGCAAAGGCTCGTGTGTAATCATCTGACACATTTGTTTTCAGAAACTTACAGGATAGGTTGGCATAATTAAACTACAAGCCTTTTACAGATTGTGCCACTGATGTTTACTTACGTAGTGAACTCACTCAGTTGTGCTCAACTCTTTGCGACCCCATGGACTATAGCCTACCAGGCTCCTCCGTCCATGGAATCTTCCAGGCAAGAGTACTGGAGTAGGTTGCTGTTTCCTTCTCCTTACTTACACAAGTTCCTATTAATATGTTTGGTGTTATATATAGGGTTAATAATCACTTTCTCATACTATTCACAGGCTTCTAAAGGCAAGAATACTGAAGTGGTTTGCAATTCTCTTCTCCAGTGGACTACATTTTGTCAGAACTCTCCACCATGAGCTGTCCGTCTTGGGTGATCCTACATGGCATGGCTCATAGTTTCATTGAGTTATACAAGGCTGTGTTCCATGGGATCAGATTGGTTAGTTTCCTGTGATTGTGGTTTTCAATCTGTCTGCCCACTGATGGAGAAGGGTAAGAGGCTTAGGAGGGTAGGAGGCTTCCTGATAGGAGAGAATGACTGAGGGGAAAATTGGGACTTGTTCTGATGGGCAGGGCCATGTTTAGTAAATCCTTAATCCAATTTTCTGTTGATGTGTGGGGCTGTGTTCCCTCCCTGTTATTTACCTGGGGCCAAACTATGGAAGCGAGAAATAGATTTAAGGGACTAGATCTGATATACAAAATGCCAGATGAACTATGGTCAGAGGTTCCTGACATTGTAGAGGAGACAGGGATCAAGACCATCCCCAAGAAAAATGCTAAAAAGAAAAATGGCTGTCTGAGGAGGCCTTACAAATGGCTATGAAAAGAAGAGAAGCAAAAAGCAAAGGAGAAAAGGAAAGATATACCCATTTGAATGTAGAGTTCCAAAGAAGAGCAAGGAGAGATAAGAAAGCCTTCCTCAGTGATCAGTGTAAAGAAATAGAGGAAAACAATAGAATGGGAAAGACTAGAGGAGATCTGTTCAAGAAAATTAGAGATACCAAGAGAACATTTCATGCAAAGTTGGGCTCAATAAAGGACAGAAATGGTACGGACCTAACAGAAGCAGAAGGTATTAAGAAGAGGTGGCAAGAATACAGAGGAACTGTACAAAAAAGATCTTCATGACCCAGAGAATCATGATGGTGTAATCACTCACCTAAGCCAGACATCCTGGAATGTGAAGTCAAGTGGGCCTTAGGAAGCATCACTATGAACAAAGCTAGTGGAGGTGATGGAATTCCAGTTGAGCTATTTCAAATCCTGAAAGATCATGCTGTAAAAGTGCTGCACTCAATATGCCAGCAAATTTGGAAAACTCAGCAGTGGCCACAGGACTGGAAAAGGTCAGTTTTCGTTCCAGTCCCAAAGAAAGGCAATGCCAAAGAATGCTCAAACTATTGCACAATTGCACTCATCTCACACGTGAGTGAAGTAATGCTCAAAATTCTCCAAGCCAGGCTTCAGCAGTACGTGAACCGTGAGCTTCCAGATGTTCAAGCTGGTTTTAGAAAAGACAGAAACCAGAGATCAAATTGCCAACATCTGCTGGATCATCGAGAAAGCAAGAGTTCCAGAAAAAACATCTGTTTCTGCTTTATTGACTATGACAAAGCCTTTGACTGTGGGTATCATAATAAATTGTGGAAATATCTGAAAGAGATGGGAATACCAGACCACCTGACCTGCCTCTTGAGAAACCTGTATGCAGGTCAGAAAGCAACAGTTAGAACTGCACATGGAACAACAGACTGGTTCCAAATAGGAAAAGAAGTATGTCAAGGCTGTATATTGTCACCCTGCTTATTTAACTTATATGCAGAGTACATCATGAGAAACACTGGGCTGGAGGAAGCACAAGCTGGAATCAAGGTTGCCTGGATAATTATCAATAACCTCAGATATGCAGATGACACTACCCTTATGGCAGAAAGTGAAGAACTAAAGAGCCTCTTGATGAAAGTGAAAGAGGCGAGTGAAAAAGTTGGCTTAAAGCTCAACATTCAGAAAACAAAGATCATAGCATCCAGTCCCAGCACTTCATGGCAAATAGATGGAGAAACAGTGGAAACAGTAGCTGACTTTATTTTGGGGGGCTCCAAAATCACTGCAGATGGTGACTTCAGTCATGAAATAAAAAGACGCTTACTCCTTGGAAGAAAAGTTCAGTTCAGTTCAGTTCAGTTGCTCAGTCGTGTCCAACTCTTTGCGACCCCATGAATTGCAGCACGCCAGGCCTCCCTGTCCATCACCAACTCCCAGAGTTTACCCAAACCCATATCCATTGAGTTGGTGATGCCATCCAGCCATTTCATCCTCTGTCGTCCCCTTCTCCTCCTGCCCCCAATCCTTCCCAGCATTAGGTCTTTTCCAATGAGTCAACTCTTCGCATGAGGTGGCCAAATTATTGGAGTTTCAACTTCAACATCAGTCCTTCCAATGAACACCCAGGACTGATCTCCTTTAGGATGGACTGGTTGGATCTCCTTGCAGTCCAAGGAACTCTCGAGAATCTTCTCCAACACCACAGTTCAAAAGTATCAATTCTTCGGCGCTCAGCTTTCTTCACCGTCCAACTCGCACATCCATACATGACCACTGGAAAAACCATAGCCTTGACTAGACGGACCTTTGTTGGCAAAGTAATGTCTCTGCTTTTAAATATGCTATCTAGGTTGGTCATAACCTTTCTTCCAAGGAGTAAGTGTCTTTTAATTTCATGGCTGCAATTACCATCAGCAGTGATTTTGGAGCCCCCAAAAATCAAGTCTGACACTGTTTCCACTGTTTCCCCATCTATTTGCCATGAAGTGATGGGACCAGATGCCATGATCTTAGTTTTCTGAACGTTGAGCTTTAAGCCAACTTTTTCACTCTCTTCTTTCACTTTCATCAAGAGGCTCTTTAGTTCTTCTTCACTTTCTGCCATAAGGGTGGTGTCATCTTCATATCTGAAGTTATTGATATTTCTCCCAGCAATCTTGATTCCAGCTTGTGTTTCTTCCAGCCCAGCATTTCTCATGATGTTATGACCAACCTAGACAGCATTTTAAAAAGCAGAGACTTTAATTTGCCAACAAAGGTCCGTCTAGTCAAAACTATGGTTTTTCCAGTAATCATGTATGGATGTGAGACTTGGACTATAAAGAAAGCTGATCGCTGAAGAATTGAAGCTTCTGAACTGTGGTGTTGGAGAAGACTCTTGAGAGTCCCTTGGACTGCAAGGAGATCCAACCAGTCCATCCTAAAGGAGATCAGTCCTGTATATTCATTGGAAGCACTGATGCTTAAGCTGAAACTCCAATACTTTGGCCACTTGATGCAAAGAACTGACTCATTTAAAAAGACCTTGATTGTAGTAAAGATTGAAGGCTCGAGAAGAAGGGGATGACAGAGGATGAGATGACTGGATGAAATCACTGACTCAATGGACATGAGTTTTCATAAACTCCAGGAGTTGGCAAATGACAGGGAGGCCTGGCATGCTGCAGTCCATGGGGTTGCAAAGAGTCGGACACAACTGAGCAACTGAACTGAACTGTTAGCTAGGAACTCATCATGTCAAATTACTACCTTTTTCTTTTTGTGGAGAGAACATTTATGATTTACTTTTAGCAAGTTTCAACTGTATCGTATAGTATTGTTAACCATAATCACAATTCTGTGCACTAGATCCTCAGAATTTGTCAATCTTCTAACTGGAAGTTTTTATTCTTTAACTAACACTCCACATTTCACCCATTCTCCAACCAGCAGTAATTACCATTATACTCTGTATTGCTACAAATTTAGCTTTTTTAGATTACATGTATTGTTGATATCATATAGGATTGTGCATCACTGCCTTGCAACTAATCAGGGCCTTCCCAGGAAGCACTGGAAGGACTCGAATGCCAATGCAGGAGACTAAGAGACCTGAATTAAATCCCTGAATCAAAAAGCTCTCCTGGGGAAGGAAGTGGCAACCTACTAGAGTATTCTTGCTTGGAGAATTTCATGGACAGGGGAGCCTGGCAGGCTGCAGTCCAGGGGGTCACAAAGAGTCGGACATGACTTGCAACTAAATCCAAATCTAATTTTTAGGCTTTCTATAAGTTTCTAACATCTCTCATGTTATCCTGTTTTCCCCTTTGGAAATTACCAGTTTTTCCCTTTACAGTTTATTTATTTTAATTAGAGTTTCTGAAGGAGAATGGTGCATTGCCTTACCAAAGATATCCTCTTTCTACTATCATAATAAATATGTTAGATGATGGATATGTTAATTAACTCAGTGGGGAGGAATCTTTTCACAGTGTATACATATATCAAAGCATCACATTATATACTTAAAATACTTTATAATTTATCTTTCAATTATACCTTCATAAAGAAAAATAATTTTTTCAAATATTTTAAAGAAATTATACAACACACAAGTAGAAAAGCATTCCTATAGTCTCAATAAAGAAACTAGCTATTGAGATAAAGTTAGTAACCTAGCAACATTAGTTATAAGATAGTACAATATTGTTACTATCTTATTAATAACTTTGATTATTCATATTGAAAGGTTACCACATGCAATACATTCATTATATATGAGGCAAGCAAGGATGCCGCCAAAAACTCCAATATGCTGACATGACCCAATTTACTCAAGGTCACTCAACCAATCTATGTAAAAATCAGAAATGAACTACAGCTCATCACGAAGCCCTTATTTCACTAGACGATTGTCTCATAGAACTGGGTGGCATTCATCATGATGACACATTAGCCGTAGGCTGAACCAACGAAGTGTGACATCCATAGTAACAAAATAGTAGTGAATAAGAAAGAAAGTCCATTTATTCAAGTTAAAGAGTATTCCTCTCCTACAGTAACTCCAAATTTACCTCTATGCTTATTTCACCCCATAAGCCTAGTAGAGTAAGTGGGAACAAGATGGAAGAACAGTATTTGGGGAAAGAAAGCATCTAGAGTGACATATTCGACTCCATTCCTTCTTGTTTAGTACCCTGACAGAATGTTTGTTCAACACTGACCAAATGTATTTTATAAAGCCATTTTCTCAGCACTCTATTATTGATTCTCTTTAGTTAACATGAATAAAATGCATTTTCAGAGGAAGAAATGAGTAAAAGGTATTCAAATCTGACTTATTATCCTCTAATATTGCTTAGACCCTCACTTATGACATTACTTATCTGCAAAAATCAAATGCAGATTTATTACAATGGATTTATATTTCACAGCTCTCAATATTTAAATGTTTGAAAAGTAATTGCATTTTTCAACAGTTGCTTGGGAGGATGTAAAATACTACTATTTCTGACCTTTACCTGTAGGAAAGTGACTTCATTATTACTCTATTTATAATAGATTGTCTCTATAAACATTTAATTTGACATTATATAATCTGAAATATTTTTATAAATAAATGCAAAGCATTTTTCTTCTTGGATACCTTTCTATAATCTGTAAGTGTGGACAACATATAAACACATACACACACATGCACTATACACATACTCCCCAGAATGAAAAAGTTAAATAAATATTTGAAAACACAGACAAAATTTTTTCTAAATCTTCTTTAATTTCAGGTTGATTCTTTTCAACATTTGGTAGCTCATCTTTATATGCATTGCCTTCATCAAAACATCTTGCAATGTGGTATCTGTCTACTACTCAAAAGCAAATAATTGTTTTTTCTCCTTTATGCCTATCCTACCCTTTAATTTATTAATACAAAAGGAAATTAAAACTATTTTTAGGTCCTTCATACTATTAGCTCATATTGAATTAAAATACCTACATCTCATTTACCTTTCTTTTAATGAGTAAACTTGTGAATTTCCTTTTGGCATACAAGCGTATATTTGTATTATCACTTAACATAGTTTTTTCTTAAAATGGTCAATTATTTTAATCTCTCAAGGACTTTTTTGTATCTGATTCTCAATCGTTGTTTCTTTATAATATCTGTCACACCAAGATTAAATAGGCAAGCTTTCAGTGACCTCAGTCCAAGTCAATAATAAAATTTTGAATGTTCCTGAGCCAAAGAAAATGCCATAATATTTCAAGCTGACATTGACATATATCCATCACTTAAAGGCTATGAATTCATGCTTTTTTATCATCAGCTATGAAATATTTCTATACCTGGTCAATAATAGTTCTTGGAACTCTATCAAATGCCTCACTGAAATGCAGAAGCTCTGTGACTTCCATCTGTGAGACTTAGGTATTGGGACAGGTACAACAAATAGAGTATTCACTTAGATGACAATACATAGTTTAAAATTCATGACTATTACGATACATTTTACACTAATTCTAAGCAATATTATGAAAAAAAAAAAAGTTACCACATAGCCATTTTAGAATCTCTTCACCATCATACTTTTCTACATCACCCATGTAGGTCCATATTTCTATGCCTCATTCTGTTGACACCAGAATTTTAGATTTCATGGTTTAGTTAACTTTTAAGAAATAGAGATTCTAGGATTAATAAGTTGAATGCTTTTAATTTTCTAAAAGGCTACAAATAAACCAATTCATTTATTATTACTTTCATTTAATGAAGAATATTTTTATAAAAATCATGAGCATAGGAACTTTAAAAAAGTTAATAAATTTATCTTTGTGAAAAGTGACCAGATACATTTATTTATTTGTTTTCACTGGCTGAGAAAATATTTCCACACACCATCTTTTGGGAATCACTGATTTAGACCTTAGTGCCCATCAATTGAAAAGAAGGATTCCAGGTACTCAGTATACATACAGAACAAAATACTTCATATCAGGAAGTGTGGTAGGTGCTAGAGAGATAGAGAATTTCTTAAGGTGTGCTTAATTGAAGATAACAGACAGGCAAGTAGGAAATCAATTGTCATATGAACTGATGGTGAGTGTTATGACAGCAACAACATAGGGAGCTGTAGGAACATACTTGAGTGAGGGCTCCTATACTGATCTTGAACAAGCCAGAGAACCCTTCCCAGAGAGACTGAGGGCTTCATAAAGATGATAATGAAAATGACTAGGGCTTCCCTGGTAGCTCAGCTGGTAAAGAATCCACCTGCATAGCAGGAGACCCTGGTTCGATTTCTTGTTTGGGAAGATCTGCTGGAGAAGGGATGGGCTACGAACTCCAGTATTCAGTAACTACAATTAATTTAGAATAAAGCACAGAATCCAAGGATAAGATAGATGAGACATGAAAATAGAGATATTCTCTCTTGAGTATTCTCTATACTCTATTGAAGACAACAATGCCTATTTCCTATTTTGCTTCTATTTGGGGTTTTATAGCCATTATTTATTCAAATTAGTTTAATCCTTTTATGATATTTAACAAGTGCTTTTAAAGTGCTTGCATTTACCAGACTCTCCAAGTCAGAGAGAGACAGAGAGAAAGAAGGAAGGAGAGAGGGAAACTAATTTAATTCTCAGAACATCTATTAGGTGCGCATTTTATTATTTCCTTAGTATTTACAGGGAAGTTCAGTTCAGTTCAGTTTAGTCACTTAGTGGGGAAACCATGGCACAAATAGGCTCCATGACTTGCTCAAGTGATACAGCTGGTGAGTAGCAGAACTTGGCTTCAAATCCAGTGTAGCTCCAAAATCTATGGCCTCAAACATTGTATTATGCCATAGAGAATACATAATATTTCTATTTTGAAACTGAGGAACTCAAGTCAAAAACTTTGTCAAAGACTGCTAGGACCAGAACTTTATCTACCATACCTCAGCTTCTATGTTGTACAACTACAAGACAGTAGCTCAGACATTCAGAAGCCAAACTGTCAGTGTTCATATCTCAACTCTACTGCTTGTTAACTGCTATTTATTAACTGTGTCACAACTGAATAGTTTCTTAGCCTTCCTATGTATCAGTTTATTCATCTATAAAAATTCAGTAGTAAAATTCTTGCTCTATAGTGTTGCTAGGAATAAAGGAATTGCTTCTTCTTCAATATAATTCTTTAGGAGAGAGCACCATTGATAATGCTCAATAGAATCATGTATTATAATTTTTATACTGCTTACTGATCACAACAGACTGAAATAATTCATAATGATCAAACAGAGTTTCACAGGTGTGTTCAAAGAAAAAGACTATTTGTTTTATAAAACCACACCTGACAAGATTAAATAAGCAACATTATCTTGTGTCTTTCTAGAGCACAAATTGGAATATTAATCATTTTAATATTAAATTAATTATTACTTTAAAATATGTTTTGTTGTTATTTGAATGTTAGAAAAAGGACATACAGATATTAGTTTTAGGTAGTGGGGATATTAAAGAGATTCCCTGTCTTTGATTGTAAAGAATATAATCAGTCTGATTTTGGTATTGACCATCTGGTGATGTCCCTGTGTAGAGTCATCTCTTGTATTGTTGGAAAAGGGTGTTTGCTATGACTAGTGCATTCCCTTGTCAAAACTCTTGGAGAATATTTTGTTCCCCAAGGGCAAACTTGCCTGTTACTCTAGGTATCTCTTGACTTCTTACTTTTGCATTCCAGTCCCCTATGATGAAAAGGACATCTTTTGGGGGTGTTAATTCCAGAAGATCTTGTAGCTCTTCATAGAACCATTCAGCTTCTTCAGCATTAGTGGTTGTGGCATAGACTTGGATTACTGTGATGCTGAATGGTTTGCCTTGGAAATGAACAGAGATCATTCTGTCATTTTGGAGATTGCACCCAAGTACTGCATTTCCAACTCTCTTGTTGACTATGAGGGCTACTCCATTTCTTCTAAGGGATTTTTGCCCACAGTAGTAGATATAATGGTCATCTGAATTAAATTCACCTCAGCAGTGGCCACAGGGCTGGAAAAGGTCAATTTTTATTCCAATCCCAAAGAAAGGCAATGCCAAAGAATGTTCAAACTACTGCACAATTGCATTCATCTCACACACTGGGAAATAATGCTCAAAATTCTCCAAGCGAGGCTTCAACAGTACGTGAACTGTGAAATTTCAGATGTTCCAGCTGGATTTAGAAAAGGCAGAGGGAACCAGAGGTCAAATTGCCAACATCTGTTGGATTGCAGAAAAAGCAAGAGAGTTACAGATAAACAACTACTTCTGCTTTATTGACTACACCAAAGCCTTTGACTGTGTGGATCACAACAAACTATGGAAAATTCTTCAAGAGATGGGAATACCAGACCATCTTACCTGCCTCCAGAGAAATCTGTATGCAGGTCAAGAAACAACAGCTAGAACTGGACATGGAACAATGGACTGGTTCCAAATTGGGAAAGGAGTATGTCAAGGCTGTATATTGTCACCCTGCTTATTTAACTTATGTGCAGAGTACATCATGAGAAATACTGGGCTGAATGAGATTGCTGGGAAAAATATCAATAATCTCAGATATGCAGATGACACCACCCTTATGGCAGAAAGCAAAGAAGCACTAAAGAGTGCCGGAGTCCTTCTCCAGCTGGTCCAGGGGTACCCAAGGGATGAACGGCGTCAGCAAAAGGAAAAGAAAGGAGACAGAGAGTTTTTGATGGCCCAAAGACCATCAGTCCAAGGACCACTGGCCCAAGGACCATAATCTTTATTGCTTTAGTCTCTATTTATATAGCACATGTTCTTCTATGTAGTGATTCTTACAATATTTTTCCGTTCAGATCAACATCCCCTGATTCTAAGATGTGTTAAAAGTTTTTTCCTAGTCCTTTGTCACATTTTTGTTGCATGTTTACCCCGAAACCTATTTTTATCCTACTAAAACATAGTCTATGAATCATATTATTCCATCTACTTATTCTGTACAGCCTGCTACTACAGCGAGTACAGCGTCTTGCTTCAATGAATAAGTACTATAGCAGTGTCTAAGGGCAAGAGTTTCTAATAGTACAGCCATTGTCAGTGGTGGTTTGTTTACCATCTACCCACATGACACAAGGCTATTTCTGGCAGGAACAAGTCTTTTGCAGTTTACCTAGAAACCATTTACAATACAATTCACATATTTCTTTCCGTTTACGCTTACATTCTAAGGGGCACAAACATCTCTAGCATCCCAATCTTTATGAGAAAAGGCAATTGGCTTAGTTTCTGTAATTTTCCCTAATACATGATCCAAGTTTTCCAGTCATCAATAACAATCTCCTCATGAGGCCAGGTCACAATAGGCTTAGGGCTTGTTTTCCAAATGATCATGGCCTTATTCCCTGGCTGAATGTTAGGGACCCACCAGTCAGGGGCCTCAGTAGGTTTAATCATTTTTGGAATGTTTCTCTGGGGCAAGGGATCATTTTTCTTTTTCCTGGACTCTCATGACCTCATCATGGAAGCCCCTACAACTCCAGCCATCAAAGAATGAAACAGAGTTAGCCACAACAAAAGCATATAAACAGGAAGGAGTGAAGGTTCTGATCCAGGAGAGAAACCGCTTTGCAGTTTCTTGTTGAGTGGTGCCGTGGTTTTGTCATCCGGCAGTAGTTCCAGAACGGCTCCCAACAAAAGATCCTCTTGATGAAAATGAAAGAGGAGAGTGAAAAAGTGGCTTAAAACTCAACATTCGAAAAACCAAGATCATGGCATCCAGTCCCATCACTTCATGGCAGATAGATGGGGAAACAATGGAAATAGTGACAGACTTTATTTTCTTGGGCTCCAAAATCACTGCAGATGGTGACTTCAGCCATGAAATTAAAAGATGCTTGCACCTTGGAAGAAAAGCTATGACCAACCTAGACAGCATGTTAAAAAGGAGATGCAATACTTTACCAACAAAGGTCCATCTAGTCAAAGCTATGGTTTTCCCAGTAGTCACGTATGGATGTGAGAGTTGGACTATAAAGAAAGCTAAGCGCCGAAGAATGATGCTTTTGAGCTGTGGTGTTGGAGAAGACTTTTGAGAGTCCCTTGGACTGCAAGGAGATACAACCAGTCCATCCTAAAGGAAATCAGTCCTGAATATTCATTGGAAGGACTGATGCCAATGCCGAAGCTGAAACTCTCCTATTTTGGCCACCTGATGTGAAGAACTGACTCATTGGAAAAGACCCTGATGCTGGGAAAAATTGAAGGGAGAAGGAGAAGGGGACGACAGAGGATAAAGTGGTTGGATAGCATTACTGACTCAATGGGCATGAGTTTGAGCAGGTTCCAGGTGTTGGTTATGGAAAGGAAAGCCTGGTGTGCCTCATGCAGTCCATGGGGTCCCAAAGAGTTGGACCTGACTGAGTGACTGAACTGAACTGTCTCTGATGCTGAGTCTTTAGGAGAAGGGGCTTTCTTTATAAGAAGAAGCCATTATCCTCAGTTAGAACAGTATAATCTGTCAGATGAGTGAACCATTTTTTGATTTCAGCAATAAGATATCTACCATTGATTTTGTAATTTTTCTTTTCTCTTTAAGACTCCTTAGAGAATTAATTATAACAGAAATGCAGGCTACAATTTAATGGAAAAAAATAAGATGAATTACTTATAGTGAAAATGAAATATTAAAGTTGGCTGAATTTTGCATCACCATTGTGACAGATGTAATTTATTCTGTAAGTCAGCCTATAACCTCATCAACTTGTGTTTCACACATTTTGTAATTCACTCAAAAATGTTTTTTGAGGGTCTATTGCATGTGAGGCATTTTTGAAAAGTATACCGTATTGTTACTTAAATATTTAAATGTCTGTGAATTTGACTCTGCATGTTCCTTCCAAAGTTTAATTCAGAAAGCGAGCAGAACTTGCGATTCCCTTTTAAATTTGGGAGAACCTGCAAGAAGTATTTAGCAACGTCACTAGATCACACTATAAAGAAATGTACTTTATCAAATGTCACTTAAATCTCTTAGACTATCAGATCAAGTATATTTTAAACCCAATTAAATTTTATAAAATATCATCAATATTGACTTAGCAAGTGTCTGACAGTGAGTATGAATATCAGATATGATGGACAAAAGATGAATTCTCGGTCATTTTTATGAACAAACAAGAAGTAAATAATCTAGAACAATTTTGAAAAGATCTTATTTTTTAACAATGAGAGAAGACTATGACTTTAGCATTTCTCCTAGTCTAGTCTCCCAAAACTTAAAAGCGTGAACTGGAGCCCAGTCTAACTTGAATCTATTTGACCTACTATCTACTCATTCAATAAATCTTTATTGAACATATGTTATATGTTAGGTACATGTTAGGCATCAACAATATACAGACTAATAAAAAATAGTTTCTACCCTGAAAGAACCATTGTATTTTTGTTATTTTATAACCCCAAAATTCAAATTATCATTTAACCTAATATTTAGCATTGATTTTATTCAGTCAAAATATTTACTGATTGCTATCAGTTAGTTTCAAATTAATATTTGTCCTCCTTAAAAGGAAAGAGGAGCATATTAAGATATATCCATAGACATCTTTTTCATGGAGATTATCTCTCTTTCAAATTAACATGTAGACATTTAAAAACTTGTTATCAGTAGTTTGACCTTTCTAAGATCCAGAGTCAATAAATATACACTATTGATATAATTCTTTGTTAGAGATGAAATGGAGAGATAGTCTCCACTTTTGTATGGATAAGTATTTTATTCTTAAGAAGAAAACCTCATTCCCAGTTACAACCAATCAGATTGGTCTTTTCCAAGATGACAAATAGCTAAATGCATGCATTTGCATTATACACCTCTCAATAGTTTCTGAAAGGCCTTGCTCCTAAATTAATATCCTTTTTGATTTATGCATTGAGGCAAACATTTTTTTTCCTTTGTAAATAAAAAGAGAAAGGCAGTTAATATAATATTTTGGATAAAATGCTTACTTATTCATCATATATAATGTGCATATTTGTTATCTTTCAGCTTTTTTTATACTCATCTGACAGGATAGCCATTTAAGAATATTTCAGAGGATTATAATAAACCCTTCTTTTTTATTGTCTTAAAGCAATTCATTTCCTTAAAACAATTTATTTCAAAAATATTTTAAGGTGACTTTTTCCTTTTCAAAGGAAAAACCCACAGAGGCATCTAAATTAATTAGGGGGATAAATAATACTTATCTACAAGATAGAAATCTAGATGTATCATTGCATTAACTGTAAATAACACCCCTAATATTTTCCTAGAAAAGAAATAGTTTGTTAACTTGAGACTGTTTGTCACTCTTACTGAGGCAACAGGTGGTGACATGTGTTAGCTCTAAAGTAGAACAGGAAATTCTGAAATTGTATTGTGAGCCCCACATCAAAGTTAACATGACAGTCTTTAATGGTTTAAATGAATGTGTATGCTTTCTGAATACAGACTTTTTTTTATTACTTTGCAAAGGAATACTCTGTACATGAATTGCTAAGGTGTGACTTAGGTGAGAAAAATGTCCACAGTTATATTAAGATGACACTCGATCAGCTCTCTTTCAGTTAAAAGCAATTGTGTTTCCATATCCAGAGAAATAATTGGACAGTTTTCGTCATTGTTGGAACTAGAATGGTTTTTTTCTAGTATTCCAAAAGAAATATTTGCCTTGCTCTGAACCATTCCACTAACTGCAAATAGGAAAAGTGTTAGGTTTTCACTAATTAGTCACATAGACATTAGGAGAATATACTAACCAGTTCCCCGCCTTCATCAGTTACCTCCATTAGGAGGAGCTCTAGCAGTATTTGGCCCAGCAGGGTTTAATTTAGCAAGCCTCAGAAACTAGTCATTTTCACAGTGATGCAGAATGCTCTGAACTTTAAAAACCAGAACACATGTATTTCCTGTCCTTTTCCTCTCCATGTAACATCACAATGTCTCTCTTTTTTCTTTTTTAATATATGCATCTCAGAATTTACATGCTGCTTCAGTTCTGCGTATACGTGCAAAGAAGGCCTCTTTAAACATACTGGCTCAACAAAGAGCCAAATCTGTTTTTCTGGAGCACTTAGAGATGGTACTGGCAGAATTACAGGCAAAAGAAATGGAAGAAACTTGAGAAGCCAGTTAAGTAGGGAATGACTTACTCAAATGTAATTTAATTATTTCTGATTCTCTTATAATATGATTATAACTACCATATTTTGAACTATTACCATGTATAGGGAGTGTTCTAAGAATTGGCTATAACTTATCTAATTTATTTCTAAGTAATTGTGATGTAACTAAAATGGAAAATTATGTAACCTGCACAGATTACATAGTAAAGGGAGAAATCTGGCTTCCATCAAATAGCAATAATAATTATTCAAAAATGTTAACAGACTTTTTTTTCCCCCAGAACTCTCCCACTGTCATTTTTTCCTCACTTAGAATGGGGAAATAATCAATAATAATCAGCTAAGGGAACATAAAGAGAAAGTAGGAAAAAAAATAACTTGTTTCTCAGGATTGAACCCACGTCTCCCGAGTCTCCTGCATTGTCAGGCAGATTCTTTACCACTGTGCCACTGAATTAAATTACACTACTACTGTTGATTTACATGTAAGTAAGGAATTAAATGTCCAGGATTGGCCTAGCTTGCTCTCAAGCTTACACTGAGTGGAGGCCCAGTGATAGTGGGAAACAGATAAACGCTCTCCCAACAAGAGGAAGTCCAACCTGAGTGAGGAAATAATAACATATCCAGGACTCTGGGAGATTAGAACACTAGCTACAGGAAGATCAACAGAAATGGACTTGAAATTGGTTAGAAAAAAAAATGGTCATCTTGAAAGAGTACTGCTGTTTTGGAGCAGGACCAGTTATATCATAGAAGCTCAGGGGGAAAGAGACTGAACAAGACAGGTAGTGGAAATTAAAATTCCTTTAGAACAAAAGTGAAGTGCAAGCCTCAGTTATCAGTTCAGTGTATGAAGTTAGGTTACTAGAACACAAGCTCACGCACTTCTACTAATGCCATCATGGGCATACGTTCTATATCTTTTTTTAATTTTTTTTTTTTAAATTGAAGTTTAATTGCTTTACAAGTTTGTGCTAGTTTCTGCTATACAATGAAATGAATCAGCCATACATACACATATATCCCCTCTCTCTTGGACCTTCCTCCTATCCCATCCATCTAGGTCCTATGACTCAGGGATCATACTACTGGGCATAAAATCTGAGAAAAACATAATGCAAAAAGACACATGTTCATTGAAGCACTATTTACAATAGCCAGGACATGGAAGCAATCTAACTGGTTACTGACAGATGAATGTATAAAGAAGATGTGGCATATATGTAGAATGGAATATTGCTGAGCCCTAAAAAAGAATGAAATTGGAACATTTGTAGAGATGTGGATGGACCTAGAGCTTGCTATATTTTTAAAATGGAAAGAGGAGCTAATGCCTCCTCTTAGATAATATAAATGTTTTTATATTTGCCTTTGGTCTGTGCCAGGCATGTGGTTTACATATAGGTGTCCTAATCCAACAAAGGAGTCAGAAACTGGTCTATTTTTCTACCAACTCTGTCCCGCATTGATTCAGGGTAACTCCTGGGGCATTAACTTCCTAGTAATTCCACTTGCTCTGTGTCCAAACTGCACGTTCCTATAGTTAGTGAACATTCTCAAGCAAAAATCTCAGGCTTATTGAGGAGACAAGAACATTTAGAAAGAGTGAAGCAATAAGAATAAAGCTGTTCTCCTATAGACCTTCCTATGGCCCTTGTTTGCCCCTCGTATATTCCAACCATTTGCTATCAGGTTAATAACAAAATACTGTCTATCTCTATCTCTGTATTTTGCTTGTTTACCATGTACATGTGTGTACATACGCACATACACAATTGCTTGCTTGTTTCCAAAAATGATTAATGTTACTTCTCCATCCTCCATGAATAATCTTAGTTTGACCTTCAAACCAATAGGCATGCCTGATGCCATAACAAAAACCTGAATATCACCCTTAAAACCTTTTAAGCCTCTTCAATCATATCTAAACATTCATAATATCTTTTTATTTTTTCTCTAACCATCTCACAGAATCATGCAATTCTTTCCACTCCCACTGCTTTTTCTTCTTTATAGCCCAGATTACTAACATAGCCCTGTGGCTCTGTCTCATAATTCTGATCTTGTCTTTTCCAAGCAAAACTCTGTAGAAACTATTCTTTCTTAACTTTAAACCAACCGGATCTTTCCCTCTCGTTAGAACACTTCAGTAAGTATCCGCTGATGGTAAGGATTTTGGCTCTGGACCATCAAGTGTGCTCTTCTCTCAGCCTGACGTATGATTTTCAATTGTCTCCATAGGGAAAACTTTATTGATCATCCAGTATCAGTACAGTTATTACTTCCTCTCTTCTGTTGCCAGCCTTTGACAAGTGACCTTCCCTGTGCTCCTGTGATGCTCTTATTCCCCATCATAGTCCTTACCATACTGCATTGTTATTGCCTTTTTAGTTTTGTCTTTCCCGACTGAACTGTGAGCTGCATGAGGGCAGGGGCCAAGTTTTTATATTTACTGTTTTGCTCTTCATGCTCAGCAGGAACATTGAATTTTGTTTGAAGTTCTGAACAAGTAAATGGGTATAAGTTTAAAGATTGAGTGATTATTGACTATCAAGTACTGAAAAGCCCAAGTTTCAGGTGCCCAAGGATGTATGGTCAAAAATGTAAAATAAATTTAAGTGCACAGGGAAGAGCTGCTAAACTGGAAAAATGGTGTAGTAAAAAATTACTCTATGTCGTTGGAAATTTACTTAGAGCTAAGAACCACAGTAGATTGCTGGAGTCCTGCTCCAGCTGGTCCAGGGGTTCCCTCAGGATGGACGGCGTCAGTGAAAGGATGAGAAGACACAGCAAGTCTCGGTGTCTCATAGTGTCTCCTGACTTTATTGTTTTTAAGACAGCTTTTATATCTTTAGTGGTATATAGAAACAAATGTAAAGTGTAGAGTCATGCCAAATCAGCTCAATTGGTCAGCAGTTTTTTGACCCTTATCGAGACCAGGATACCATTTGTATATCTTAGTTACAAAAAGTTTCATATTGTTTATATCATCTTTTGGCCTGGAGGTCTGCTAACATCTTGTGACTCTTTATTGATAAGGGTTGATCAGCCAGAACACTTTTGTATCAGGCACAGAATGTACCAGAGTTACATTTTTTAAAGAATACAGGCACAGCAGATTATGACAAAGAAAGAATTCATCGATTCAAAAGTTTTAAAGTAAAACCTGTTTTCTGTAATCTATCTTACGCCTTGAGCTTAAGGGAAAAGAATGTGGTCCCATAAAGTCATAGTATAGCAAGCTGAAACAATGTAGCACAAAGGTCAGTTTTTAGCAAGAATCATCAGTTAAATCAACAATTGTCTTATTATTTGTGTTAAGGCTAAACTTTTATTCATATAAATCTCTAACTATTATACTTCCATTATATAGGCTAAACAAGTTAAGAGCAGAAACATATTGAGTAAATATAGACTAAATAACAGTTTCATAAAGTAATATTTCTTATGTTTTCTAATAAGCCTTTTCCCACGAAGGGTTCTGTGCCCATTGGGGCCTTTTGTGCGTTCAGGCTCTCAATGCTGTTTATTGTTAGGGAGCAGTCATGCACATTAACTCCAAAGGCACAGGCATATCTATCAAACAAACCAATATGCTAGCAAGAGGTGTTTAGATTAAAATATTCTATATCCTAGATAATCTTATAGGGTGCCACCGTTCGGGGGCCCTGTCGATTAAGGTTTCAGATTAATCTAATTGAGAAAAGATCAGGAAAGGCCTTCTGCCTAAGTCACAGAAAAATAAGAAGAGGTTTATTATAGCAAACATCAGAAAGATAGACATTATCTTTAAGGTGAGCGCTGAAGCAGCCTTCTGAGAATTCCCTGAGGCCTGAGTTGCTCTGCTCATCAGGTCTTCTCCTCATGACTCTGTCATGGGTGGGATCTCGTGAGCTGGCTCCCAGCAGTAGGTAAGTTAGTATTAATTGAATTACTTTCTGGTACAAAGGATTTTAATTAGATTTTTTTTCTTGTCTGATAATAAGTCAGTTTGTCCTCTGTTATTATCATTATTTTCCCAAAATTTCGTGCTATCTAGTAAGCAAAACACAGTAAGTTAAAGTCTGTCTTGTGATGTCAACTTTGAATTTAAAGAGGCTGTGTTACTGAACATCTATAATTACATATTAGTCACTTAGACATTGAATGGACATGTATTAGAAAATCAAATATCAGGGAGAAAACGTAAGCCTTTTGAATTTATTAACTAGAAATACACATGAAAGGACAACTGCAGTCAAACCTCAATAACTCTACTCTTACACGCAAATATACTACCATGACCACAGTCTCGGAAAAAGCATTCCTTTGTTACTTTTGTGAGGAAGCTTTAGGTAGAAACCATGATAGGATGTCTGAGTTATAAGGAATACATGCCCTGTACCCCGAGACATTGTCAATTTACCTTTTAAATGTTTTAGCATTTTCCTCTAGTACATATAGCCTAATTATTTAACTTTTTATTTTGAAATAAGTATAGATTCACAGAAAGATGAAAAGTAGCAAAGAGAGGTGCTGTGTACCTATCACCCAGCTAATGGACACATTATAGAACAATATTAAAACTTGGAATTTGACACTAGTACAGTGTGCATAAACACTTCTGTATCATTTTATCACGGGTATAACCTCCACCCAAATTAAAGATACAGAACTCTTTGAGCACTACAAAGATCTCCCTGGTAGTACCATTTTATGGTCACACTGAGCTCCTCCAGTTCACTATCCCTAAACTAAGTAACCACTAATCTATTTTCTGGTGTATATTTTTAGGATATGGAGAATATTATATAAGTGAAATCATAGAGTATATGAGAGTATATGACCTTTTAAGACTACTCTTTTTTTTCACCATGAATGAAATCAATTGTTCCTTTTTCTTGCTGAATAGTATTCCAAGTAAAGGGTGTATGGCAGTTTGTTTAAATACTCACCTACTGAAGGTCGCTAAGAGTCAGACACAGCTGAACAACTAACACAGAAGGCATTTTGGTCATTTCCATGTTTTTACTATTCCATAAAGTTGCTATAACAATCTTGTACAGTTTTTTTTTTTTAATAAGCAACAAGGATTTATTGTATAGCTGCTGCTGCTGCTGCTAAGTCACTTCAGTCGTATGCGACTCTGTGCGACCCCATAGACGGCAGCCCACCAGCTCCCCCGTCCCTGGGATTCTCCAGGCAAGAACACTGGAGTGGGCTGCCATTTCCTTCTCCAATGCATGAAAGTGAAAAGTGAAAGTGAAGTCGCTCAGTCGCATCCGATTCCTAGTGACCCCGTGGACTGAAGCCTACCAGGCTCCTCCATCCATGGGATTTTCCAGGCAAGAGTACTGGAGTGGGGTGCCATTGCCTTCTCTGTATTGTATAGCACAGCAAACTATATTCAATATCTTGTTGTAAACTATAATGGAAAAGAGTTGGAAAAAAAGAAATGTGTACACACGTATAACCAGATAACCAGATCACTTCACTATACACCTGAAACTAACACAATATTGTAAATCAACTATACTTCAGTAAAAATAATCAAAATAAAAGGTGAAGAGATGGAATAAAGATTCCAATAAAATGCTTATATTAAAAAAAAATGTTTTGATTGAAGGAAAACCTGGGGAAGTGTTGGGAAGGGGAACACTATGTAATGAGATGATGGTAGGTGACTACTTGAGATTCAGACCTCATGAAATCCATCTGATAAACCTGTGAGGCATGCTGGAATTAGACTGGAATGACTTTTGGAGGATGGTGGGCAAATAGTTCCAGGATTGTGTTAGAGGGTATGTTCCTTATTCCTGCCACTGATCGTGGCCCTTGGGGTGACTCACTGGTGACTTCCCTCTTCCCCCACTCTCTAGGTCAGCTCCTTAGACCTCAGTGTGTGTCATTCAAACATGTCTGACTCTTTGCGACTCCATGGACTATAGCCCACCAGTCTACTCTGTCTATGAAATTCTCCAGGCAAGAATACTGGAGTAGGTTGCCATTTCCCCCTTCAGGGGATCTTTCTGACCCAGGATCGAACCCTGGTCTCCTGCATTGCAGGTGGATTTTTTACCATTTGAGCCCAGGAGGTGACCCAAATCTTTATTCATTAAACAATGAGTCCTTAGTGTTTCTTTTATTTAATACTTTAAATTAATTATGATCACAATAATAAAGACAATTGTTGGGGGTGAAAAGCAGAGAAATAAATTTGAGAAAACCACCTGGAATGAAGATTCCTTTTCCAAGTTCCCCTTTTCTTTTTCCATACTGTCCTTTCTTGCCTTATGGTTTCTAGTCTTCCCCTTATTTCTCTGAACATTTTTTTGCTCTCTCTGAACATTTTAACATACTTCTTTTACATTCAGATTCTTCTGTTACAATTCTTAGACTGCAAATTATCCCATTTGTTGCATCTGCTGAGTTCCCTTTCCTTCTGGTACAAGTTTTTGAGTGGACAGAAGTCATCAGTTTTCTGTAATAAATGCCCGAGTGTGCTACATTGTGTTGGAGGAGGTCATCCAGCAGATGGGACTGCCAGTTGACTCATGAGCTGGACTCAAGCAATGGAAATCCCCCCATCCTCTCCTCTGTCCTTGTAAAAAGAACATTCTGTACACCAGTCCCTCACCAGGAGCTATTTCAAGGACATAGCCATGAGAAAGTATGGTCTTGTTGGACCATATGAACTGTGTACAAAACTGAACTCTGTTAAGATTTCTACACAAATTTTGATGATTCTGGCAGAAGGATGTGGAGATTTAGTTAGCCTATGGTTGCCTCATATACTTATTTGAACAGCTTCCTACCAGTCTGGAGTCATCTGCCTCTTTCTTCAGTCTCTCCTTGCCTTCTGTGTATAGTTAAAGATTATACCCAGCAATTCCCAAGGTTGCAAACCAACAAATGACAAGCCAGCCAGGAGACGGGAGAAATGGGTTTTGGGAAAGATGCTTTCTCAGGAGAAATTCTGAGTTAGGCAGCCACTCTATGTGCCTCATATGTTCGATGCTTGTGGACTCGCAGTTTGTGAAAACACCTGCTGCTTTGAAGAACTGTGCATAGCACTGTCACAGTGAAAAAAATAAAGCCTTCTTTGAGAAGAGAATATCTAAGTTTAGATTGGAAGGATGAAAAAGATAGTCATTTGTGGATTTGAATATGATTGTGAGTTGGAGAAGGGGGTTAGTTTGAATGTAATAATTCAAACAGGCAGAAAGACTAGCAGTAAGTAGGATTGAAATCTTTGAGGAAAAGAAAGGAGGTCAGTATTCCAGGACAATATTGAATGAGGGTTAATGTGGCATGAGGTGGTGTTGGAAAAGGAAAGAGACTCAGATCTTATATAAGGTGCAGTGAGAAGCCATTGACAACTTTAAACTCAGGATGACATGATATAAATTTCATTTTAAAAGACCTCTTTCTTACTGTTGTATGGATAATAGATTATCTGAGAGCAAGATTGAAAGCAAATATGTCAGAAGTATTTTGCAAGAGGTTCTCCAGGTGAGATATGATGATGTTTTGGACATAAAGGATTAAAGATTTAGAGAATGGAATGGTAAATATCTGGAAATGGATATGAACTTGAGCAAACTCAGAGAGATAGTAGAGGACAGGGAAGCCTGGTGTGCTACAGTCCATGGGGTCGCAAAGAGTCAGACATCACTTAACAACTGAACAGTAACAACACTGGTAAATATCTAAATATTTTGGACTTTCACAGTCATCTTCAGAAGATAAGATTTCTTTGTATTCAATCACAGGTGTTTGTTCCTAGCAACTACCAGCTAGGTAGAAGCAAGTCTCTTAAATGTTTGTTTGTTTATTTTTTAATGAGTGTTTTCCCTTTTGAGAGAGACAGTGAAGTGTCATGGTTAGGAACATAGGCTCTGGAACAAGTCTGAGTGCTATCTCACTCCTACCAGTTATGAGGGGACTAGTTGGTTAAATTTCTCAAACTTACTGTGCCTAGTGTATTAAGTTGAAGAAATAGTAGTACCCACTTTACTTGGTGATGCCTGTGTAACTTAATGCTATACATATATGATGTTATGTGCTTAAACAGAGCCTTCTGCCTATGCATTGCTCACTACTAGCAGCTATTAAGTAGATAGTAGACTTGGTTCTGAAAAATATGCATATATATTTTGTATATAAATTGAGTTGACTTTGAATCTAACATGATATTGAAGAATTCAGCTATTAAACTAAAATGATTCTATAAAACAACTACTTTTACCTATTCTGTAACTATTATGATTCCAACTTTATTGGGGTCTTATTTTAACTAAAAGAAAATGTTCACCTAGAGACTGAAATAGTTTAAACACTGAAAGATTTAAATAAAATAATTTTCTACTGGTTGGATTCAGTGTTTTGTTTGGTTTTATTCTGGACAATTCCCAGGGCTACTTTCATATACACATTCTTAGCCTGGATATCTGATCCACACTCCTACCCATTAGTCCTCCAGTTAGGTTTTCTTATGTTCACCATGGAGATACTGAATATGGAGCCTAGTTATCTCATGAAGATACCTACAGACTGTTTTGGAAAGAACACAGATCTCTTTGTTATGCATATTCTTGATAAGAAATAATGTTGTTCTTCATATTCGTAAACACCTACCAAATCAGAAATACAGGTGGTACATATGTCATAATCCTTTTACCCAAGGCTTACACAGATAGGACTCAACTTTGGGCATTTGTTTCATGCCCTATAAAGTTTTAAAATCAGTGTTTTACACTCTCCGACATAAATCACAGCAGGATCCTCCATGACCCACCCCCCAGAATATTGGAAATAAAAGCAAAAATAAACAAATGGGACCTAATTAAAATTAAAAGCTTTTGCACAACAAAGGAAACTAGGAGCAAGGTGAAAAGACAGCCTTCAGAATGGGAGAAAATAATAGCAAACGAAGCAACAGACAAACAATTAATCTCAAAAATATACAAGCAACTCCTGCAGCTGAATTCCAGAAAAATAAACGACCCAATCAAAAAATGGGCCAAAGAACTAAACAGACATTTCTCCAAAGAAGACATACAGATGGCTAACAAACACATGAAAAGATGCTCAACATCACTCATTACTAGAGAAATGCAAATCAAAACCACAATGAGGTACCATTACACACCAGTCAGAATGGCTGCTATCCAAAAGTCTACAAGCAATAAATGCTGGAGAGGGTGTGGAGAAAAGGGAACCCTCTTACACTGTTGGTGGGAATGCAAACTAGTACAGCCACTATGGAGAACAGTGTGGAGATTCCTTAAAAAACTGGGAATAGAACTGCCATATGACCCAGCAATCCCACTGCTAGGCATACACACCGAGGAAACCAGAATTGAAAGAGATGCGTGTACCCCAATGTTCATCGCAGCACTGTTTACAATAGCCAGGACATGGAAGCAACCTAGATGTCCATCGGCAGACGAATGGATAAGGAAGCTGTGGTACATATACAGAATGGAATATTACTCAGCCATTAAAAAAATACATTTGAATCGGTTCTATTGAGGTGGATGAAACTGGAGCCCATTATACAGAGTGAAGTGAGCCAGAAAGAAAAGCACCAATACAGTATACTAATGCATATATATGGAATTTGAAAGATGGTACGATTCTGGAGGGGGATATAAATACACACTATACCATAATTAATAATAAAAATCTGATACCAAGTCTTGATCTTTGTATCATCTGAGGACAGAGTAAAAGCATAAATCTTCTCTCTTCATGATTGTTAAAGATATTACAAAGCACAGCTAAAAATAACTCCATACGATCAATTTTGACATTTTAAGATTCAAAGGTTTTAGGCCATCCTTTCATTTTTCTGTTTCAAGATCCAATTGTTCTTTAAGGAAGCTGAAGGAAAATAAGACTTAATTCTTAAAATATCTCAGAGTAAACTTTCATGGGTATAGAAATCTGTTTATTTTCTTCTGTTTTAATTTGAAAATATTGTTAATTTTTATATAGGCATTATATCTTATATTCTTTTTTCAAGGTTAAATAACTGATACATACTTTAGTAGAAAACTGAACTAAATTCCTCTAAATAAGAAAGCATACTTAGAAGTTAATAAATGAAACAATGTTTACTTATTTCTGAAAAGCCAATCACAGTGGCATAAATTAAATCTTACATTAAAAAATAGCATCCAACACATTTAGTGAATATAAACCTTCAGTTCGCTGAAAATATATAGCAGTTTTTCTGGAAATGTTGATACTTCTTTTTTCCTTATTAAAGAATTAATAGTATTTTACTTTGTCCTTTCTAGATGAGCAATCTGTCAGACTCACAGATGTTTCTAATTTATCAGAAAACTAATGAACTCTCACTCTGTATAAGCTGATGTCTGTAAAGGACACGAGGTCCATGTGGCACTCTCACGACATGAGGAACAGTTATTGGCTGGATGATTTAACTAAGACACTGTTTCCTGAAAAACTACGCCTTAACAATTTTTGCTGAAACAGAGTATAACATCAGAGAGATCCTATTTTTTTAGAATTTTTTCCCAAACCGCACATGCGTGCTCAGTCATGTCAGACTCTTTGTGACTCCACGGGCTGTAGTCTGCCAGGCTCCTCTATCCATGGAATTTTCCAGGCAAGAATGCTAAAGGGGGTTGCCATTTCCTACTCCAGGGGATCTTCCTGACCCAGGGATCAAACCCATGTTTCCTGTGTGTCCAACATTAGCAGGTGGATTCTTTACCACTGCGCCACCTGGGAAGACCCCTTTGTCTAGTAAATCTATACAAATTTAAAAAAATGGGTTTTAGTATTTCTTTTTTACTAGACTATGCAAAAAGTCTAGTTAGGTTTTTTATCAAAGGAAAAACATTTGGAATTATTTGACTTAAAGTCACGTTTTCCTTACCTGATGAACTGTAAATCTTCAGTGATTGAATTCTTGTTCTCCTGTGAAAATATTCATGGACTTACTTCAACACACAATATTTGGAATTCATGTGAGTTTGAGTCCTAGTACCACTATTTTAAGATGCTAGGAAAAGTCTTTAATCATGATCAATTCCAAATTCCTCTTGTGTAACAGGCAGATTCTTTACTGTCTGAACCACCAGGGGAGCCCAAAGTGAGAACAATACTAAGTTAAATACCTCATAGCATTGTTATATGATAAAATTAGATGATGCACTTGAAGTAGCCTGCAGAGTGTCTGGCATATAGAAAGTATTCAGTTAACATTAGGTATTATCAATATCACTTTTACTCTTAGGCAGTTATTATGAATATAGTGCTTCTTGACTACAAAAATATAAATAAGCCAAATTGAACTTCTGAACAATACTGGTGAAGATAGAAGGTATTTAAACCCACCTCCCACCCCTGGAAGGCAGGTTTCTCTTTTTGTATCACTAGTTCATGACCAAATGTATTTTAACAGAGAGCAACCATCCACAGTTTTTCCTCGTCAATCAACAAATACGTATTAGCAGCCATCATATACTTAGTATCTAATATATGATAATATGTAAAGGTCCAATGGGAGATATTTTAGAGGTATAAGGCATGGATGCTTTATGCTGTTAAATAACTTTCATTTTGGGGTGAATTAGAGAATACTAATTGGTATGAGTCATTCATGACTAATATAATGGACTATAAAACTAAAAACTCAGTATCAAAGCATAAAATGCCGAAGCTGTAGTCTATTGATAAGAAGTCCTCCAGCTACAAATGACAAAATTCAACTCAAATTAGATGAAATTAAAAACATTAATGTATTGGCTTGTCTGAATAAAAGATTCAAGGCAGATACTGGGCATGGCTGGACCCAGGGAGTCCAAGAATTCTTATCAGTCATCGGTTTCTATTTCTCTTTTTTTTCTGTATTGGCTTCATTTTCATGGAGGTCCTCACTACAACCTGATGAAATTGTTGTTGGCATCTCCTGACTCAAAATTTGGCAAGCCAAAGTCCCAAGAATGTGTCTCATTGATCTTGAGTCTCATGCTCATCCTGAACTAATAACTGTGGACAAGGGGATGATGGTATACAGTCAGGTCTGAGTCCAGCACTCCTGGAGATGGAAAATTGAACATAAGAACTGATCATGGTGGAGAAGTAAGTTCACAAAACAAAAGGTGCTATTATCAATGCATACCTGTATATTTAAAAAAATGAATTTGCACAAATCATGACACTTCATCTCTAAATGCGCCAACATGCACCACCTAAGAATGTAGATCACTGTCTATTTAATCAATACACTGTTACTTACTCTACCTCATAATATTAATAATTCTCTATCATCAAATGTAGCATTCGTATTGAAATTTTCCTGGCCGCTCCAGAAAAGGGCTGACTGGTAATGCAATTCACTGAGATTGAGGTGGAAAAGTGTCCTCAAAATTCTTGACCTTATATGTTCTTCTCTGAATCAAAGATGCTGAACATTCCTAGAGGGACCTAGACTATTTAATATCTACTTATTGCTTCCTCCTTCACATAGTTTAGATAAACACTAAAATTAAATTGGATACTAAAGTGAAAATTCATACATCTTAATTTGGGGGAAAGGGGATACAAAACATATTGAGAAATAAATGATGTGGGTTCTTTCCAAGTGACCCCGTTTAATAAACAGTGATGTTGAAATGACTAATTCTAGAGATGATAGGTAGTTGATTGGTAGATATGCGTGTGCCTGTGTGTGCTCAGTGGTGTCCAGCTCTTTGCGACTCCATGGACTATAGCCCTCCAGGCACCACTGTCCATGGGATTTTCCAGGCAAGAATACTGGAGTGGGTTGTCATTTCCTTCTTCAGAGGATCTTCCTGACCCAGGGATTGAACCCATGCCTCCTGTGTCTCCTGAATTGACAGGCAAATTCTTTACCACTGGGCCCCCTGGGAAGCCCTGATTGATAGATAGATAGTTACCAATAAAGATAAAGATTAATAGCAGTGTGTTATTTACAACTAGCAAAAGAAAATTTCAAATATATTCATTGACCAAGCAGGCACTGCAGAAGAAAGATTTTACTGTAAAGTGAAGGGCTAGCTTCAGACACAGCTTAATCCCTACCCAAACAATATCATGAGGTCTTTTCTTTCTTCTTGTTTCTTATCTATCCATTTTCCAGCCAGTTTTGCTTGACTCTTTAGATATACTTTCTTTCAAACTCTGTCCACTAGGTGGCTCCAGTTCAAAGTGACATCCTCAGGACTTCAAGGACAAGGTGTGAGAAAGACACTCTTGTAATCATCTCAAAAAAAGCCCAAGGCTACCTCATCTATATCACTAGTTCTGGTTTGGGTGTTGCCCACCCCTGAACTTATCACTTTCCATGAATGAAGGAGGTGAGAGGAAGAGGGTTGCAATGTTTTAAATTGGGTCCAATCTGAGTCATACAACTACTCCTAAAGCTGGAGGTGAATTCAATACCACCAGAATCAAATCAAATGGATTGTTATTATGGAAGGCTTTGCTCTCCAATGGAAAAAAAAATCAACATGCTATCACTTGACGTTTGTAAGGATGCCTGAAACATTCCAAAATAGATGCCCGTTCGCTGCCATTCTTTCATTAGTTCTTACTGTAGAAACTCCAGCACTGTACCTACAATTCCTGTCGAATCTTATTCAGCAATACCTACGTAACAAGAAAGCTCTAAATTGCTTTTTATTGTGCTTTCAAATAATGTGAAACAATTTTTTGCATATCAGCCTCGTGACGTAAATATTATCATTTTCATATTGCAAGTGAGGAAACTGAAGCTGATTTGGGATTTGTGCAGGAACACAAGACAGGTAAAGATCATGTCCTCAGAACCATGTCTGCCTAATCTAAGTACCTTACAATTTTAGGGACATCAGCCTGCATTCTCTTGGCTTAAGTCATGAGACATAAATTTTACCACTTATAGAAGCAAGGCAGGCAATATAAATTCATGAAGTGAGCAAGGTAGATGAATAAAGCCAAAATATTCATGTCTTCTCCAGAGGGGACAGCTTTCTTTTAGTGTCAGATAATTGCCACAGTGCAAACATGTAGGCCATATATGCTAGACCTTCCAAATTTTAAAGAGAGACTGAGTATTTGAATGTTGTTTAAATCTTAGCATCTAATCTGTTAAAGAAAACAGCTGTGTGAGCTACACACAATATTTCTTATGCTATCCATGTATGGTCTGCTTTTCTAGATAGTTCAATGCCCTGGCTCCTACTCAATGTCAACACTGCAGAATTAAGTGAGTTTACTCCACCTTTTTCAACCTGCTGTTCCTAGAATGAATAAATTCACAGGAGCTTTGTGCTATTCATTAGATAAATGAGCTGCATACTTTAATCTTGCTTTTCATCATTTCTCTTTGCACTCTGCTTTCTTTGTTGTGTTGTTAATCAACTTCTATAAACTGTGAAAATAGAAGAAGAGGCAAATGGTATAGAAAAAAATCAGAGGGATATCAGAATGATTCTGTCTACTTATAATAACATGGGAATGAAGGAGAGAGATAATTTAAGAAATGTTTCAGAGATAGAAAAGTCCTTTGGATAGCTGAGAGAAAGGATTGTCAAGATTCTCCTGATTGTTACTAAATGAAGAAATTGAGATCAAGGGGGCTTGTTCTAATCTGCAATTAATGTCAGAGATAGACCTAAAACAACCCAGATGTTGTGACTTCCAGCTGTCAGTCACTTATCTCTTGAAAACTTCCAATAGGTTCTTTCTCTGTCTGTCTCTCTCAGGCTGTGTGTGTGTGTGTGTGTGTGTGTGTGTGTGTGTGTGTGTGTGTTTGCATGTTACACAATGAGGTGACAAAATTATAGGCTCCTTATTTTTGTGCATGTTCATACGGGGATCTGAATATGGACATGGAGAATGAGGTTGGGCATGAAAAAATAAGTAAAACGATGAAAACAAACAATATCCATTTAAATCTTCTTTCAATAATGAAACTCCTTGTTATTGTAAACTTTCAAATTTCACTTTGAGAAAAGATCTGAATTTACCTCCCTGTGCTCACCTAAAAAAAAAAAAAAAGCATGTCTCTGATATTTTATCAAATGATGTTTCTTGCATCACTTTTTTTTAAAGATTCTTTTTTTTGATGTGGACTATTTTTAAAGTCTTTATTGAATTTATTACAATATTGCTCATGTTTTATGTTTTGTTTTTTTGGCTGCAAGACATGTGGTATCTTAACTCCCCAACTAGGGGTCAAACTTGCACCCCTGCATTGAAAGGCAAAGTCTTAACCACTGGACAGAAAAAGACATCCCAAGTGTGTCTTGCATTATTTTCAGTTTAATAGATATGTTTTCTACCTATTACTTTATTCTAATATCCCTACATTTCCCTACCTATCACTTTATCCAGTCATGTTAGCATTTTTTCGCCTACTCCTTGAACATGCTAAGGTCTTTTTCACTTGCTCTTCCTATTACCTGATATGTTTTTTCCCCACATTTTCACTCACTTGCCTATTTCTCTCTATTCAGACCCAGTTCGTACATCCACTACTACTCAATTGAAGTAACCTCCCTCAGGTAGTTACTCTGTCTCATAAGATCATTATAAAATGATTATCTTAGAGATGTGTTTATTCCTTTTGATGTTATGTCTCTTCCACTGGACTGCAAGCTGCATGTGAAAGGTCTTTCTCTGTCCATGTCACCACTGCAAACCAGATCTAGCTGAGTAGCTGACACACTGAAGTTGTCACAGTCTCTGAGAGGCCACATCTTTTCCATATGTGTTCCAGAAAAAGAGAGAGAGAGAGAATAAACAAGAGTGGTAGGTGAGGGTAAAAACATTGTCTACATTACTGGCTGTAAGCTAGTATGAGAACTAACTGGGTTGACTCATTGGAGAATTAGGTGACTCCTTCTGTATCTAAGGCAACACCAGTCTAGCCTGATGAAAAAAATATGACAAGTGAAAGTGTTAGTCATTCAGTTATGTCTGACTCCTTGGTGACTCCATGAACTGTAGCCCACTAGGCTCTTCTGTCCATGGAATTTTCCAGGCCAGAATACTGGAGTGGGTTGCCATTCCCTAGAGGGGATCTTCTCAACCCAAAGATCAAACCTGGGTCTCCTGCATTGAAGGCAGATTCTTGACTGTCTGAGCCACCAAGGAAGGTCACAAAAGAATGTACCCCTGGAAAATCAGGCCAGATTCCTTGGAAGGAGCTAAACTAAGGCTGCCCAGTTTATTCTCTTCAATTATTCTAATCAAATAAGGTAACTGTCCTCCCAGCAGATCAGTATGTAGAGACGCAGAGAGAAGCCAATAGGTACATGAATTGACTTCTTTTCATATGAAAGCAAATATTTAGAGTGAGAGTTCATTACTCCCTAAATACTAATCGATAAATATTCTTGGAATGAATTAATTTTATTTAGTTTTCATTATAGATGGCAAAAGGGAGACACTGTAAGGTTAAAAAGGAGTTTTACTGTTTTTTTTTTAGGCAGGTGTCCTGTTTTCTAGACCATTTTTTTTTTCATTGAACATCATAAAGTATTTCCAGGTTAGGAGCTACTTGGTGACTTTTGAAGGCTACAGGAACTAATGATGAAGTATGAACAAAAGACAAACGTGCCCCAAAATTTCAACAGAGAAAATGAGACCAGTGTTTATATTCTGGGCGCCCATCAGACTGGGCCCTGAGAGCTGGTTTCCTCTGCTCATCGGCTGCTCATTTTCAGCGAGTCTCCATTACTAAAAGGAGACAAACCATCGGCGGAAACTAATCTATCCTCATTCAATTAAACTGCAAAGCAATTACTTTTTTTTTTCCCCTAAGAAAGTGCAATTAGTCCCCTTTGAAAACTTATTCCAGCTCCAGGAGAAAAGCAGAACCTCTGAAAACGTATGTTGAAAGCAAAAAACGTTTTGAAGCAACTCTCGTCACCCTTTCTTATCCATCTGCAGCTTTAGTTTCCATCTTTTGGCCCAGCCGCCATTTGTTTGGTTTTTGGTGCCTTCCAAAGATAATTTTCTGAATGATGCCTTTTCCATCAGGGACTTTTTCTCACAGTTCTGAGGCATTCAGATTAAGATCTGAGAATGCATAGAAGCGGCGTGGTAACCTAGGAGGCACTCTGCACGTAGGGGCTGGAGCTCTGATTTATGGCTCTTTGCCTTGTGGCTCTGGACAACCTAGCTTGCCTCTCTGGGTTTCAGTTTCCTTATTTTTATTTATTTATTTATTTTTGGCTGTCCTCGGTCTTCGTTGCTGAGCGGGCTTTTCTCTGGTTGCAGCGAGGTGAGCAGGGGCTATTCTCTAGTTGCGGTACATGAGCTTCTCATCACAGTGGCTTCTCTTGTTGCAGAGCATGGGCTTTAGGGCAGGTGCGCTCAGTAGCTGTGGTTTCTGGACTCTAGAGCACAGGCTCAGTAGTTGTGGCATGTGGGTTTAGTTGCTCCATAGTGTGTGGGATCTTCCCGCACCAGGGATTGAACCCCAGTCTCCTGCATTGGCAGGTGGATTATTTACCACTGAGCCACCAGGGAAGCCCTCCTTGTTTTTGAGGTATTTGGTTTCATATGGGTGTTTTCTTAGAAAAATAAAAAAAAAATTCCCATCAAACTCCTAAATGAAAACTCACAATGACTTACAACTTCTCTGTCAACGTAGAAATGGGAAGTAGTGTCAGGGAAGAACAAAAGCCAAGCCTCTCATTATCCTCATGGTCCCTCTCAGGCCCTTAAGTATATAAGGGCCAAGGCACTGAACTAGACAATCTCTAAATTTCTCTTCACACCTAGTAACTGACTTTTCCTGGTCCAGGAATATTGTATGAACATGTCACCCAAGGTGGCTGTTCTCCTGCTCTCTGTACATCCCCTGCTTAGTCAGCCCCTGCTTTGCCTACACCTGCTCACGTGACTGAGCTTCCTACATACTTGCCCCTGCCCCAGCTGGTGACTGTTCTAAACTTTAGATTAGAACAGCTCCACGTGATGGCTTATCAAAGAGGAATGGGGGCGTGGCCTTCTGCTAGTTTCCCTGGTCACGGGTGAGCCCACCTGACTGCAATTCCCCCATAACTGATAACCTTCCACTCGTCTCTGCAGTGAAAACTGGGAGTGAAGACTGAGGCTGCGCCCTGCCTGCATCTGCTGCGCACAGTGGAGTGTTGCTCCAGGACCTTGTGTCAGAAATGTAAGTTACTCCATCTGTTAAACCACGGATGTCTCTGTCACTGACTCTGGGCTCTTTCTTTGGTCTTGAAGTTTGACAAGTACAGGGCTTAGGGTTTGTAGGACTCATGGTGCAGCCCAGAAGTTGGCAGAGCACCCAAGAGACCGAGGTGGCTCCTGTGAGTGCCAAGATGTCAGGAAGTAAAGATAGGGGATGGAAATTTGTGGGGCCGTCCACTAACATGTGGGACCTGAAAATTGCAGGCAGTAATCCCGGGGTGGGCTGTGGATGAACGTAGCACCTGAAAGTTGCAGTTTAATCCTGGGGTGGCTGTCTACTAACTGGTGGGGACTGAAAGTTCCAGAGGCTATCCCCAAAGCTGCAGGGAAATCTCGGGGTGGCCTACACTAGTCTGTGGGGCTCTGTGGTGGCTGTCCTTGATCAACAGGGGCTACCAAGGGAGTACAGAGAAATAACAGACACCCCTGAGGCTGTTAGGGAGATATTGGCTGCCTTTTCAGTGGTAGGGTAGGGTGGTGGGGGCAAAGAGGTGGGGAAGGGGCCACAGCTGTTGGTTTTTGTATTAGGAAAGGCCACAGAGGCTGAGCTGACAGTCCAGGTGAAGTAAGTTAATTTGAATGCTGATTCTGGTTCCTCTAAAAGTGAAGCATGTGAGTGAATAATTTGTATTATTGTATATTACTGTTATTTGTTGAAATTGAATCCACTGTTTAGAAATTGAAAAAAAAAATCCCTGGAAATGGACAAGATGGGGCTCTTTTGACATTATAAAACTGTTTGTTTGATTTTGCATATTCCCTTAGCTTTCTAGAAGGAACTGATACTTCTCTTTTTGTGACTTTGAGTTATAAATGATCCATGTGGGCTCTCTGTCCCAAATGAATTTCAGGTTCATGTGATCTGGGAAATATCAGTACTGAATTGATACCTGGTATTGAAGCTACTTGGGGCTTCCCTAGTGGCTCACAGGTAAAGAATCTGCCTGCCAAATCAGGAGACCCTGTTTCGATCCCTGGATCGGGAAGATCCCCTGGAGAATGAAGCGGCAACCCACTCTAGTATTCTTGTCTGGGGAATCCCATGGACAGAGGAGCCTGGCAGGCTACAGTGTATGGGGTCACAAAGAGTGGGACAGGACTGAGCTTGAGCATGAAGATGTTTAAGAGTTCTGATTATATTTAATCATAATTCTTGTTATTGTAACCAAGTTGCTTTATTGATTACATTGTAATCAGGTGTCTAATTGTGCTTTTTAGTCTTTTGTCATTTATAGACAGTTGTTATAGCACCCTGAAACTTTTGCAAAGGTGCTTCATCTTTAAGAAGATTCATATGAAGGGCCTTTTGATAAGTACAGGTCTATGATAAATTTCAGATTATACCACTGGACTGGGTAAGAAATTAGAAAATACTAAGGGAAAACTAGGTGACTTCATGAAAAGTTAAAAGGGTTACTGGGTGAACAGGTGGATATGGCTATAATTTGGGGTTTGTCTGGAATATTACTGGTTTTGATCTGTGTTTTCCAGATACAAGGAAATCTTTCCTCTCAAGTTAGTTATGACTTACAACAATTTGGTAAACATACTTGTGGATAGAATTGAAAGCTTTTTCTTTTGTCTCTGCTTGGTCCCTCTAGAAATTGGAGACTCTTGGGTTCCTAAAAGCCTTATCAGGTGAATGAGAAATGCTGTCTCCTGGCAAGAGTATGGTCTGTAGTATGGCCTACTGTAGTGTGGTCTGTAGTAAGGTCTACAGGTACCAGATAAATCTAGGTTTCTGTTCAAGGATCTGAATGAGCCTTGGAAAGTTGTTTAATCTCTCTGTGCAGATAGTTTCATATTTTGCAAAATGAGAGAAATAAAAATTTCTCTGTGCTTTTAATATTAGCACACTCTATTTGAGACATTCTTCTCTCCACAGTGTCTTATAATTTTCTCTGGAAAAGTAGATACAAATCTCCCTCATCTCTGTAACTACTTCATATGACTATTCCAGAGCATAGATATTACCATTCACCTTACTATTGAACTTCAGGGCATAACCTACTTTGTGTGCTGAAAATAATATTGAAATAAATATTCTTCTCTGTGTTTCCTTCCACATGTGCAAATGAATATCTGGGTTGTGAATGTAAAGTAGAATCATACTCAATATTTTCCAGTAGATCATGCACAATTACTGTTCGAAGTTAATTTGCTAATTTATAATCCCAGGAATCCATTACTGTTTTGCTATAACTCTGCCACTGTTTAAATTCATTATGCTTTTTAAATTTGGGAAATTTGTAAATTTTATCCTAATTTTCACCTTTTTTCTGGACTAGTACAGAACCTAAGACATACTAGTTGCTTAATAAACACTTATTAACTGAACAAATCTGTTATTTTGCTTATATCAGAGAAGAATGTAATAAAGTATAATATAACTAGTATTTCTTTTCTTGCCATGTTAAGCAATTACTTAAACTTAAGAATTTACAGTTATGGATAAGCTAGGAGTTAATGTTAATAATAGTAAAGTTTAGAAGTCAGGTCTAATATGAGATTTAGTTTCATACTGAGATGAGCAATTAATTTGAAGTTGGACAGATTTGAGTTTGAATCTCAATTTTCCCAGTACTAGCCGTTTTGCCATGGGAATTTTACTTTACCACACTATGCATTAGTTTCTAATTTCTAGAGCAAGCTTTGCATACTTTATTTTTTGGACTTAGAAAAACATGTGATTCATATATAATAAAAATAAGATGGCTAATTTATCTCATTATAGCTACTAGATACTAACTGGGCAGGCATATACAACATGCCAATGTGGTGATTTATCCTACAAACTTTGTTAATGGTTTTATTTCTTTCCAAAGCTCTATGAGACAGATATCTATATGTCTATTTGTTTTTGGCAGAATTTGGACTCAAAAACAGCTTTCTTTTTTACTTGTAGAATATACAAATTAAAAATGGATACATTTCTAAGAATGAAATAATTATATTTTCTCTCTGTCACTTCTCCAGCAGTAATGGAAAAGGCCAGATCTATGACAGCTGCTTAATAACTTTTTGGCAAACTTAGCCTCAAATTCTGACTGCAGGATGAATTGTGGTCTACAGTTTAAATAAGGAAATGAAAAAGTTTAGCATGTGTTTATATATCCATTGTCTGGAAAAAAGACCTAGATAGACTTGTGGGTTGGAGATGGAGCAAAACAATTAGAGTGTGATTTACTTAATTATTTTTAATTCCACAAATAAGACACCAGACATCTGGCATTTGACAAGGGAGAATTTCATTCACTTAACTTTTGGGAAATGGTAGGGGCTTGATGAACCTTTAAAAAGATGAAGCTGATATTCTGCATAAATAAAATAATGCACTCGCTAACTCAATCCAGCATCCAACACTGAGTCTCACTAGCCAAAATATTGCAGTCACTTTTCAAGTGGTTTCATGAAACAAAAGAGTATTAAATTAAAACAAACAAAAAACAAAATCCCCCAAGACAACCAAACTTGTTTCTAGTGTATGACTGACCTTTCTTGATTCTTCAAATTTTCCAGGATTCCTCAAGTTTTCCAAATCACATTTACCTGCAGGCCCCGAAGCCTTTTTTTCTTCATCTCTCTGAACACCTGGGGTGTTTGACCATGGCTGGTCACTGCCTCCTCCTCATTGTGATTTTCTGAATACTATCCATGTGTGATTATGCTTGCCCTGGCTGCTATCACTTACCTCTCTGACACCTTCCCCTGGTATATCCGTCTCGACTGGGGATGCTGCTTCAGGTTTCTATAAATGTTATGATCCCAAATCACCTTAAATAGTACTTGGGTTTATATTTCTCCCTCTTGTAGTTCTATTTTGTGCATGAATGCTCAGTTGTGTCCAACTGTGAGCAACCCGATGGACTGTAACCTGCCGAGCTCCTCTGTCCATGGGATTTTCCACACAAGAATACTGGAGTAGATTGTTATTTCCTCCTCCAGTGGATCTTCCTGGTACAGGGATTGAACCCATATCTCCTGAGTCTCCTGCACTGGCAGAAGGATTCATCACCACCACGCCACATGGGAACCCTAGCCTTATTTTACTACCCATTATTTTTATTACATTCATACTCTGAAATAAGGAAGAGAAATCTTAACTATTTATATAGCTGAGATCACATTGCATCATTTTCTATGTGTGCAGTGTTACTTTGCCTCATCTGTTTATTCCTTTTTCATTTTATGTACCATTCTTTAGGGTATTGTTATTTCAGGACTACATCGTCACTATAATTGCTTGTTTAACTTATTATTTCTAGTCTTTTCCTTCCTTACAATATTCTAAACATCTTGAAATTCCTAAAGTAAGTCCTCAGATGTATTTTGTGAAAAATTTCCATCCTGCCAAATGCAGGAAACAATCCTATTTATTTTCCAGGTCCTTTATTCTCAGGCCTTATTAACGATCATTGTTCCCGTATAAACCCTCAAAGCTAGTCTAGCTGCCCTTTCTCCACTCCCACAGCACTCTTTTTATCCCCACCTTTGCAAATCCTCATGCCCTCATATAGAATTTTAAAAAAAGAAGCAACCCACAAACTATATATTGAGGAATCCAAGGGAAGAAAGTACACAAGGATATAAAGAACAGATTTTCTGGAGGAAATGGGCTTATAGGTGATGTTTTATCTCTTTTTCTACATTTCTCTACTATCCACACAGTCTTTAATGAGAAAGCATCAGTTTTATAATTCAGAGAAGCAAAGACAATCATTTTCCTATCTCAGTATTTATTCACTTCTTCCTTTTCAGTATTAGAATTTTTTTTTAAACTATTAAAAAACATCTTGCTGCCCAGAACAAATGACTGTATCTCCCTGTCAGTCTTACATTTATGTATGGTCATATGACTTAGCTATTGCCAAGGAAGTGTAAGGGAAAGCATTGTATGACATTTTCAGAAAGCTCTTTAGGTGTTAACTTCAGCTGGGAAAAATGCAGTTTTTTCCCCATGTTCCTTTGTCATGCAATGAATTTCTAGACTCCCAACAGCCATCTGGGAATGTGAGGTGAGCTTAAATAAAAATAGAAGCTGTGTGCTAGAATGTTGAGACAGAGCCATCAGAACCTGGAGTCCTGAATCACAGTGTAGAGGTTTCTTACTTGTCCTGGCTTGTCTTCCTCTAGAGTTCTCTTATGTGTGAGAGAGAAGAAGTCCATCTTGCTAACAGGGTTGTTGCTGTAACTTTGTTGTTGCTTGTTGTTTATGCAGATAAACCTAAACTTAACTGAACTCCAGAGGTAGAAAAGATACCAAAGTGTTTTTAATATATTTTAACTTAAAAACTATAACAAAATAAATAATAAATGATCTCATAAATACACTCAAATTAGTCCAATAAATTGTTTTTGAAAGAGAAATAACTAATTACATGGTCTTGAGAGTCCTGGGTTCAAATATCAGATCCCTCTTTTATAGTGATATGATTTATTGAACCTTACTGAATTCTCAGCATCATGATCAATAAAATGGGTTGTGCTGGAATACTGGAGTGGGTAGCCTTTCCCTTCTCCAGGGGATCTTCCCAACCCAGGGATGGAACCCAGGTCTCCAGCATTGCAGGCGGATTCTTTACCAACTGAGCCACCAAGGAAGCTCATAGTGATATGATTTATTGAACCTTACTGAATTCTCAGCATCGTGATCAATAAAATGGGTTGTGCTATCTCCTCAGTGAACTATACTTCCTGGTCTTTTTGTCGTTGGGTATTCTGCTCTTTGAGTGTGAGCTAAAATTATTGCTTCTCTTCTCTTCTAATGAATAACGTAATGCAGAAGTGATATAACATCATTTCTGATACTAGGTTATAGAAGACTGTGGTTTCTATCTCTCCCCCTCACCCCACTTGCTCTCCCTCTCTGTGTTCCTTGGCTCACTTCTATGGAGAAAACCAACCACCCTGTTGTGAGCTACAGTACAGACAAACCCATTCTGTGACTAGGAGTTGTGGCTGTCAGTTCAACATACAGTAAGAAATTAAAGCCTGAAAATCACGTGAATGGCCTTGGAAGTGGATCCTTTAGCACCAGTTAAGTTTGAAGCCCTGTCTGACTGCTTGTTGGAACCTCATGTGAGAGGTTAAGTCAGAGGAACACAGCTAAACTGTGAGAAAATAAATCTCTGTTTTCAGTCATTAAGTTTCGATATTAGTTATTACTCAGAAAAAATAGTTTTATGGTAATATATACAGGTACTTCTTCATAGGTATTTTATATTTTCATAAAAGAAAATAGTATGCTGGTTGTTTCTTTTATTAAGAATTTAAAGAAAAGATCTTAAACGTTTTCTCTTCCACTTAAAGAGAATACTTTCCTGCTTATCCTTAATAGCTAGACCAAGATAAATAAGATTTCCTAGGTATCCTCCAGTAGGTTATGGTCTAACAGAGAGTAAGCATAACAAAATCTTGTTTAACTAGGTCATGCTATAGAGCATGGTTTCTCAAACTTAGCACTATTGACATTTTAGACCAAATAATTGAATAATTCTTTCCTGTGAAGGGCTGTTCTGTGCATTGTAGAATATTTAGTGACATTGCTGGGCAGTCTACCCACTGGATACCAAAAGTACATCCCCCTTGCAAAGGTGTGACAATCACAAATGTCTCTAGATGTGATCAGATATTTCCAGAAGGAAAGGACAAAATTGTCCTAGTTGAGAACCAGTAGTACAGGAAGAGATTTCAGGCAGTTCCTTATAGTCCCATATATGTGTACAATCTGAGGGATTCTACTCTCAAACTACCACCTGCCTTCTAGGTATCTCAAGTTCCCCCCCTTGTTTTATCATAACTTTTTTTTTGGCCTCCTTTGTTTGCACTGATGTTTTTAGCGTTCTGCATCCTTGACAAAAGGAATGGCCTTAAAAAAAAAGGAACGACCTTGTTTGTGAGGAATAATTTGGAAAGGGCATGATAGACATACATTCTTACTCCTAATGAGGACTAGCAGCACTTATATGGACTGTGACCTCCATATGAACATTTGATGGTGCTCACTGATGTCTGTGGGTGTGCCACAGATGCCCATTGGCTCCTGGGACAGTCATTCTTTCCATGTCCCTGCACAATCTGTGTTATCTTTGTATAGGGTCCCACAAAACTCTCTAACCTTATTGAGGCTTTAAGGGTGAGACCAGATTTGAGTGTCTATATTTTATTTCAACTATATTTTTATGGTATAGACTCCTTTCAAAACCTAGCATTTTGAATTCTAAATTAGCAAGCTCATATAAATGAAATTTTATTTTCAAAGTAAAGTTCTCTCCAAAAAGTTTCAAGAGTTGGTTTTATTGTTTGTTTTCCTTTTTCTTTCTGTGCCTTTGACTCATCACTCTGATCTATTTTAATGTGACAAGCTACGTAAAAAGACGAGGGTGGGGAGAGTTGATAGGGAAACATCTCTCTGACAGTTACTATATCAAAATGTTGCTCCCCTATAGTGTAACTGTTGGAGATAATCTTTCCCTATCAACTCCCACAGCCCCTTTTTACATAACTCCCATGCACAGAGGAGCCTGGTGGGCTATAGTCTGTGGGGTCGCAAAAGAGTCGGACACGACTTGGCAACTTAACAACAACAAAAATGAACTTAAATTATTTCAGTGTATTGTGACAAGTAGGATATTTATGCTACATGTCCATGAAGCCATGGTTCTGTGATTCTAGAGGCCATTACAGATGGTCTGATTCATAACTGCCAGGAAAATTTGTTAATATATCTTTTTAATATCTAGGCATAAAGATAGGCATTCCTTCTTGAACTTGGTCCAAGCCCTCTGGTCTTTCTCCCATCCTCCTTTGCTCTAGATTCTTCAAGACAAAACCACTTACCGCCCCCCCCACACACCCAAAGCAAGAAGGCAACACTTTCCTACCCATTGTGTAAAACTAACAAAACAAAACAGCGTTGGTGAAGTTGTAATCCTCGTTATGTACAGGCTGTAGGGGAAGGCTCAGAACATAACAGGTTTTACCAATCTGTGCTAAGTGCTGTGAGAACATGGAGAAGGATGATTTCCATATGTCTGTGGATGTGGGGAGGGCCAAGGGCAGGTAAGAACATTATATATGGATGAAGTAACAAGTAAAATCTTGAAAAGTGGTTTCCTGAAGGAGAGAAGATGAATTGCAAAAATGTGATTTTTTTTTTCTTTTCCCTTAACTGTTTGAATCTATACTTTATTCCCATTAATATACTACATACAATTTGTGGTTCTGTGTAGTTATCTGTACAATGTCTCTTCAATTATATGATACATTTCTTGAGGGTAAAACCAGGTATTAACGCATGAATCATACCAGAAGTGCTAATTGTGGATACTTAATAAAGACTTTTTTTTTTTTTACTATTGATAAAAAGGTGATAAAAGTTCTGTCATCCCTCTGTCTCCCTTCCCCCCCAAGAACCTAATCCTATTATGCTAAATTCGGATCTTTCATGGCTAAATGGAGGCCTTCAAAATCTTCAGCTCCTAGAAGGGAAGTGTGGTAACTAACTCACAAGGCACTTCTTTGCTTCCGTGGAGCTTGGAATAGAAGTCCGGGGGAGGGAAATTCCACAAATGATCACAGATGTATTATTTGCAGATTAGCTAACATATGGCATGTTTAATTGCAGTTCTAAAACAACAGTGAGATGAAAATTGATGGTTCATTTTTAAAGTTTCAAGCTAGAGAGTCTTTTAAACATCATTTGAAAATGTCAGTATTTTGGTGGACTACCCAAACTACCTAAAGCGTTTTTCATAGTTCAGAGATTGAATTGGAAATTCTAAAATTGTTGAAAGTTTAAGGGAAAAAGGATTGTAAAAAAATGTGTTGGACATTCAGGTTGTTTCCATGACCTGGCTGTTGTAAATAGTGCTGCAGTGAACATTGTACATGTGTCCTTTTGAATTGTGGTTTTCTCAGGATTTATGTCCAGTAGTGGGATTGCTGGATCATATGACATTTCTATTGTTAGCTTTTTAAGGAACCTTTCTCCACAGTGGCTGTATCAATTGTCATTCCCACCAACAGTGTAGGATACCCACTCCATTACCCTCTCCAGCATTTATTGTTTGTAGACTTTTGGTGATGGCCATTCTTACTAGTATGAGGTGAAACCTCATCATGGTTTTGATTTGCATTTCTTTAATAATTGGCAATGTTGAGCATTTTTTCATGTTCCTCTTGGCCATTTGTGTCTTCTTAGGAGAGAGATCTTGAGACTAACACAACATTGTGACTTTACCATGTGAAAAGTGAATACTTTTTTTATTGGCATATAATTACTTTACAATCATCTTCTCCTCTTTCCCCTCCTTCACTTTAAGCAAAATCACAGCATGAAATTGATAATTTTCCTTTCTATTCATGTTGAACAATGTAAAGAAGAATGGAAATTGAAAAAAAAAATAACACTAGAAATTTGGAAAAGTATTATTCAGAATCCACCTTCATATTGGGGTGTTTGAACAGGGAAGAGAAGTCCATGCTGTAAGATAGACCTTACTCCGATTCATTATAATTACAATGAGGCAGACATCTCAGGACTTGATACACAGATTGAACAAAAAGTTTCACATGATCCTATGCCTAATCGGCTATAATTGCCCACTTTATTCCTTCATATTATTCTTCTAGTTTTTAAGTCTCTACTTGGAAGTGAATATCGTCAATTTTCTGGAAGTTCATGGACCTCATAGCTGCCAATGCATTTGCTTGTAAGAAGGAAATAACTGCCAAATCTGCATACCCAAGACTCTGGCAGGTTCTATACACTGCAAGTCCATTGTTTAGACTATGAATCCATAATGAGATCCAATGACAGCTTCTTTTTTATAGTAGTGTAAATTCACGTGAACCAAGTTTCTCCCTAATATATTTATAGAGATATGCTAATACAAAGCAAGAGAGTGAATACTCCTTATCAATAATAAACTTTAACCAAAGGAAGTGTGAATATCAAATATCTTCCCTCAGGGTAGATTTGCAACCAGTCCTTCATAAAATGTGAACAGATACTTTGGCTTAAGGACTTTATCCTTATTTATCAGTATATTTATTTTTGTAAAAGGGAAAAGATCTGTCTTGCTGTTTCAGACTGAATGCTAGTGCACCTTCCAAATTCGTACTGAAAGCCTAACCTACAGTGCAGCCATAGTTGGTGATGAGACCTCTAAGAAGGTAGTTAAAGTTAAACGAGGTCATAAGGGTGGAGTCCAGATATGATAGGATTAATATCTTTAATAGAAGAGACACAGGAAAGCTCACTTTCTGTTTCCCAGCTCACTTATAAAGGAAAGGCTATGTGAGGACAAAGTGGCCATCTGCAAGCCAGGAAGAGTTATTCCTACTGCTGGACCTGGATCTGGGACTTTCAGCCTCCAGATCCATGAGAAAACTCATCCAGTGTCTTATAATGCCAGCTCAAGCAGACTAAAAGATGTACCAATACCAAGTAACTTTAGACTACTGACAAAAGTTAAGGTTAGGTTGATGACAATGAGAGCAGCTGTTTTTTCTGAATGATTATATTTATTTTTGCTAATTTAAGACTAAATGATCTTACAATATTGTTCCTAGTCTCTTTTTACTGGAAAGTTATTTTGGAGGAAAAAAGAACCCATAATATTGCAAAACCACAAGCCAACTGAAATATTTCAAATTTTTATCTGTGAAATTGAAAGAATTCTCATGAATTTTCTAACATTTTATGTTACTTATCTATAAATTATCTAAGATTGTTGTGTGGTTGACTTGAGATTGATTGTATTTCTGATTGTTATTGTAACCTGTTATTTATTTAAAATATACCTTTTATTGACATTTTTACCACATAAAATGTGTTGGTCTTCATATTTAATTATTTATAATTCATAATTATTCATAATTCATATTTAATTAAAAGCTGAAAAACTCATCAAGCTACTATCAAAAAATATTAAAGGTTTCTTAGAAGAGTCCTGATGCCCTCCCTCCTTCACTCAAAGCATCCTTCCATTCCTGGAGGTAATCACGGCACTGAGTTCTGTGATAATCATTCCTGTTCTGAGTATGTGCCACTCACTCCCATCCCCACTGGCTTTTTATTGGGAGCTTGAGAATCTGTGTCTCTTTGGCACTAATAGAATCCAGGAGGGCTTCCCTGGTGGTTCAGTGGTTAAGAATCTGCCTGCCAATGCAGAAGACACTGGTTCTATCCCTGGTCAGGGAAGATCTCATATGCCACAGAACAACTAAGCCCATGCGCTTAATTGTTGAGCCTGTGCTCTAGAGCCTGGGAGCAGCAACTCCTGAGCCCACATGTGGCAGCTGCTGAAGCCTGCACACTCTAGAGTCTGCTCCACAGCGAGAGAAGCCATGGCAATGAGAAGCCCACCTTCTCACTGCAACTAGAGAAAAGCCTGCACAGCAGTGAAGACCTAGCATAGCCATAAATAAATGAATCAAATTATAATAAAAGAAAAATGAATCCAGGATATTCCACTTAGCTCTATTGAGCTTATGAGCCTAGTTCTTTAGTTCTTGTCCTAGAAAGCTTCAACATTTGTCTGATACCTTGAGACCGAGACAAATTGGGAGTCTGAGGCAGACCTCCATTAGTTCTTTGTCTTCTAAGCAAAGTGAAAATTCCAGAGGTTCCGCTCTACTTTGGTCCTAGATCCTCTGACTCTGCTGCAGTCTTCAGATGCAGAAAATGTCTCCTGGGGAAGCTTAGCCACGAATTTCAGACTCGACAATATTCCAGTTTGTTATCATAGCCCCATACTCTCACTAAAACTTTCACAGTTTCCAACATAAGCCATCTGGGATAAACTAGAGCCTCAACCTAACCCCAGAATTAGCAAAATCTCCCAAGGGAGAAAAACAACAGTAACAGCGAGAGAAACAGTTGGCCAGCTGGAAATTATACCCTCACTTCAGAAAGATGCTCCCTTCTCTGAAATGTTATTTGCCCTCATTGTTTCCCCTTCTTCATTGCACTTCTTTGTCCTCTGGTATCTATAAAAACACAATTTTTATAGTACATTTGGCTTCATCTTGATGATTCAGTAAAAGCTTTGACCTGTAGCAATTATGTATTCTACTTAGAAGTAGAAATCTGATAGAAATTTCTCAGGACTTCTCTATTAATAGCTTGGTACTGCAGTGAATTTTATCAAACTTAAAAATATCTATTAACATCAGTGGATTTTCTACTTGCATCTCTCAATACACTAATTTTTCTAAAGTTAAATTACCTTCTTCACCTTCTGTGGTATCCGTAATGTCATTATTCATTTTAAGTTGTCGGTTTTAGGTTGCTACCATTTTGTTAGAATATTGCTGCATTAATAAACTTCGAATAGATAATATAAATAAATGAACATATATTAGATAAATATAAGTGGTCAAATGTTATTTAAATTATTTCTTTGTAAAGTAATTTATTTTTCTGTAGAAAATAAATCCTTTTAAAAGTCATATGCCATCCTTTATCATCTTACTATAAAAATGCCAATTATTAATAAATATATTTAGGAATATGTATGGTCACCCATATTGAAACTCCATTTCATACTTTAAGATATATGTAATTTTTACTCCATTTTATCAACATGATTAGAGTGTTATGAAAAGTATTCTGTAATCCATTGTTTTTTAGTCCAGAAAATATTAGGAAGACCATTGGGTATAAAGTAAGTAGACACGTGAAATAACTGTTCAAAATGGGAACTTTTGATTTTGCAGTCACTTTACTGTTCTCAAAAGGACATGATGAATTCTTACACACTGACATGTGTACTTACACCTACCAGATGGTACCTGGTTCCTAGCTTTTACTCAAGAGAAAGCAAAATTCACTTAGGCTGTCATTGTGTCCTCTTCAAAGGGAAGATTCTAATTTTAGTAGTCATCTATCAGTATGGGTCGTCATCTATCAGTGCCTCAGGGTTCAGTAGGCTTGAGACTTTCCTCAAGGGCTTAAAAGAATTTGTGTAAAAAGCCTTTCAGGTCTTTTATTTTGCCCAAAGCTAATTTGTAAATGTAATACTCTCAATTTCTGGGTGCAATTTCTTGTTTCCTGAAATTTTCTCGTGACACTGATCAAGTCAAAAGTTTTCTAAAGAAAACATCATCTCACAGTTTCTCTTTGTTTGCTTTTAATAACATCTTTTGGTTTGTATGTATGTTTCATATTTTAAAAAGTAGTACATGCTTATTGCAGAAAGCTTAGGAAACAGAAGATAGAGAAATTTATTTTTAAAAAAATTATTCATAATTCACCACTCACAAAGAATAATTTTTAGCATCTTGATGTTTTTACTCCCAGATGTATGTGTGTGTACAAGTCATATATGCACAGTATATATGCATTCAACTATAGATTAGACATATGAGCTATTTTTAATTTAGACTGTTGGAAAACCTGCTTGAACATTATGTATCTTTCAGTGGACCTAAGAACCATTTTTGTTGAATTTGTAATTTATACTTAGTTGTGCTGGGTATAGAGTATACATATGTTTAACTTTTTCTTAGAAACTGCCATATAATTTTCTAAAAGTGGCAACACCATTTACTGGCAACCAAACAATGTAATGTGCAGCACAATGGCAACAATGGTATTGTCAATCTTCTTATTAGTCATTTTTCTTGGATGCATATTTGTATTACATTGTGTTCATGATTAATATTTCTCTGAGGGCTAATGTCATTGCTCACTTTTTGTTTGCTAGTCAGTTGATAACCTTGAGACGTGCCCATTTGAGGCTTTGGCTAATTGAAAAAAAAAGTCTTTTTTGTTACTTAGTAGATTTCACTGTTGTTTAATCTTTCTTGACTACAAATGGCTTGCCACTTTGCTTTCTTAATTTTTTGGTTATACTCTGTTACACTCTACAAATGAGTAGTATTTCATTGTATGGTTGCACCATAGTTTGACTATCTGCTCACCTACAAAAGACAACATTTTGGCATCTAGTTTTTGAAAATTATAATGTATAAACATTCACATGCAGGTTGCATGTTTTCAAATCAGTTGGGTATTTATGTGTGTGATTATTGAAACACACGGTAAGACTTAACGTTATCATTCTAAGAAGCTAGCAGACTGTCATCCAAAGTTACTGTATCACTTTGTACTCAAATGAGCAATGGATGAGAGATCACAAAACTCTCATCAACTGTTGGTATTGTCAGTTTGGGTTTAGCCATTCTATTACGTGTTGTGGTGACTGCATTTAACTGTTTTTTCCCTGTTGATGAATGATGGTGAACATCTTTTCAAATATTTATTTACCATCTTTATATCCTCTTTGAGATGTCTGATCAAATGTTTTTCTTCCTGTTTTTAAGCTCGGGATGTTTATGTTCTTATCTTTGAGTTTTTAGACTTCTTGGTATATTTTGTGTAGGAGTTCTTTATTGAATATATTTTGCAAATATTTTGTCACAAGTATGCAACTATTCATTTTATTAACAATCTTCTTTAATAGAGCAGAAAGTTTTAGTTTTATAAAGTCAAACTTATGTTTTTTTCTTTCATGAAATTTGCTTTTGGGTTTATACACAAAAACTCATCACCATACCCAAGTTCTTGTAAATTTTATTCATGTTTTCTGTCAGAATATTTAATGTTTTGCATTCCATGTGTGCATGCTCAGTCATGTCTTACTCTTTGCAACTGTAGCCTGCCAGGCTCCTCTGTCCATGGGATTCTCCAGGCAAGAATACTGGAGGGGCTGCCATTTTTTCCTCCAGGGACCAATCCAACCCAGGGGTAGAACCTGTGTCTCCTGCAACTCCTGCATTGACACATGGATTCTTTACCTCTGAGCCACCTGGGAAGCCCATTTTGCATTCCATTTTGAGATAAATTTTAGGAAAGGTATAAGGTTTATGTCCAGGCTTTAGTTTTGTTTTTTTTGTTTTTTTACATTAACAATTATATGACACCATTTGTTGAAAAAATCCTCTTGCCATTGAATTGTTTTGTGCCTTTATCAAAGATCAGTTGACAGTATTTATATAGATCTGTTGTGAGCAGGTTCTGTTTTCTGTTCCATTGATCTGTATATCTATTGTTTTGCTCAAGTCTTGAAATAAGAATGTGAGTTCTTCAGTATTCTTCAATATGATGTGGGTTATTCTAGTTTCTTTGTCTTTCTTATGAAATATAGAATTAATTTCTAACTGCAGGAATTCTGATTGGGATTGTGTTTAGGATTGTGCTTAATCTACAGATTAAATTGGGATAAATTCATACTTTAATAATACTGATGTGTAACCCATGAAGTGGAGTAACTTCCATTAATTAATATCTTTGATTTCTTTTAAATGTTTTATATATATAGATTATATATACTGTTTGATTTATACCTTAGTACTGCTTTTTTGTTGTTGCTATTATAAATTGTATTGAATTTTTAATTTTAAAATTGCATTGTTCATTGCTGGTTTATAGGAAAGCAGTTGACTTTTGTATACGAGACTTGTATCCTTTAATCTTATACCGGCTTATTACTTCCCAGTGGTTTTGTCTTGTTTTTGTAGATTCTTTGTGATTTTCTATATAAACACACTGTCATCTTTGAATAAAGACAGCTTTATTTCTTCTTTTTATGTTTAATATATACTTTTTATGTTCTTGCATTGGATTAGATAAGACTTCTACAATTATGTTGAATTTAAAAGGACATTTTTGCGTTGTTTCTGATTAAGGTAAAAGCATCTAGTCTGTCACTAAATGAGTTAGGTAAGCCTTCTCTCTGCTTCTGTTTTCTGAAAGAGATTATAGAGGATTAGTGTTATTTTTATTCCTTAAATTTTTGGTAAAATTCACCAGTGAAACCATTTGGGTCTGATGTGGGTTTTTTTTTGGGGGGAGGGTGTTAATTTTTGATTCAGTTCTGTTATTTAATTTTTATTTATTTTTTCCGTCCTTTTTCAGATTATTTTCCCATTTAGATTATTACAGATTATTGAGCAGAATTCACTGTGCTGTACTGTGGGTCTTTGTTGGCTATCCACTTTAAATATAGCAGTGGCCACTGAGTTGTTGATAGTATTGCCTTATTATCCTTTTAATGTTCATGAGGCTGAGGTTAGAGATAGATGTGCCCCTGGGCTAGACAGCTGGTATTCATCAAGTGGAGTAAAATTCAAGCTTTGTTCTCACCCAGACACTCCAAGGACAAAGCTAGTGGCAAAAACTGAGCTCTGGCAAAGAGTAAGTGCTTACTCCTGAGGTCAAGGAAGACTTTCCTGTCTGCTAATGCACAGGAAGGCTTCTTGGGGGTTAAAAGAGAGGGGGCTCCACTCTATAATAAGGGTGAACATGCACCCATAGGCCTCTGCAGTGAGATCCATCTTAGAAAAAAGTTGCACACGTATCTTGGGGGGAGGAGCCATTCACCAGTCACATGTGAAAAAAGAAACAAGATAAAAAGGTAAACAAAGTCCCGGAGGGGACTGTCTTATATACGTGATTTTAATCACTTTTTAACTGCCCTGCTCCTCATTCAGAATGCCCGCACTCCTCTCTGGGAGTGTCTCTCTGCCTGGTTTCTGACTTACTGTGCGCCCTCCTCATGAGAGAAGTCTAAGCCCTTTGTCTCTGGGTGTGTGTTTCTGCCTTGCTTCTGCCTTAAATTTTCTCTGTGTGCTGTCCCATACGGGCTGTGTCTCTATTCATAAACTTTGTACCTGTTTTTACCATTTTTGCCTCCTTGAAACGTTCTTGCTTTCCAATGGGGGAAAGAGCTAGGGCCTTTTCTTCTAGCCTCTAGCCCATGGTGGTCTAGTAGCTAGGATTCCTGGTTTTCATCCAGGTTACCCAGGGTCTGTTCCTGGTCAGGGAGCTAAGATCTCTCTTCAGGATTGCTCACTGCTGTGCCTCTGAGATCAGGGTCAGTAATAAGAACTCCTCTTTCATTTCTGATACAGAAAGTATATTTTATTTCTTCTTGTCTTTGTTAGCTTGGCTAGAGATTTATTAATTTCATGAATTAAAATGCTAGCCTTTGGTTTTATTTATTTTCTCTGTTGTGTTATTTTTAATTTCATTGATTATAACATAAATTTTAAATATCCCTTTTCTTCTACTTGCTTTAAGGTTAAATTATTCTTTTTTCCCTAATTTTCTGATGTAGAAGCTTAAGTTATTGACTTCAGATCTTTCATCTTTCCTAATGTACACCTTTAAAGCTATAAATTTTCCTCTAAGAATTCTTGTCATTGCACCCTACAAATTTTCATTAGTTACATTTTCACTTTCATTTAGTTTAAAATGATTTTTAAATTTTTCTGGGGAGTCCTTCTTTGACTCATGTGTTACTTAGTTTGTTGTTTATTTTCCAAATATTTGGGGGTTTTCTAGCCATTTTTTAAAAAATAATAATTTCTATTTTAAGTCCAGTTTTTGTCTGAGAGCCTCCTTTGTATGATTCCTATCATTATTTGTTAATGTGTGTTGGTTGTATAGTCTAGCATCTAATATCTTAGTGAGTATTCCACATGAGCTACAGAAGAATGTGTATCCTACTGTTGTGAACTGGAGTATTATATAGATGTCAATTAGATTGGTTGGTAGTATAGTATTAGATTGGCTTACCGGGTGGCTCAGTGGTAAAGAATCTGCCTGCCAAGGAGGAGACTTGGGTTTGATCCCTGGGTTGGGAAGATCCCCTGGAGAAGAAAATGGCAACCACTCCAGTATTCTTGTCTGGGAAACCTCATAGACAGAGGAGCCTGGCAGACTACAGTGCATGAGGTTGCAAAAGTGAGACACAACTTAGCAACTAAACAACAACAACGAAGTATTAGGTTGGTTGGTAGTATAATATTAGATCAATCAGTTTATACGTACTTATTTTCTGCCTGCTACTAACAGAGTAGATGCTGAAGTCCATCTCTCTATTAGTGGATATGTCTTTTTCGTTTTTCATTTTTTCACCTCATGTACTTTAACATCTATTGCTAGGAGCATGCACATTTAGGATTATTATGTTTTCTTAGAGAATTTAGTTCTCTAATATATGTATTGTTCCTCTTAATCTCTGATAATTTTCCTTGTTCTGAAGTCTTAACTTAGCTAAATCTTTATGTTAAAAATGAGTTTCTATTAGACCATGTATAATTGGATCCTTTTTTTACTCAAACATCTCTTGCTTTTAGACCATTTGCATTTAAAGTGATTATTTTCTAATTAACATCTACCGTGTTTGAAACTGTTCTCTATTTTTTATAATTGTTCTTTGCTTTTTAAAAACTTTTTGTACCTATTTTTAATAAAAAAAATGTTGTATGGTTCCAATTATCTCCTCTTTTAGCACATCAATTATACTTTAAAAACAATGATCCTTATAATTTACAATATATAATTGAGCAGAAACTGAAGGACCACTCCTATATACATTTAACATGATAATTGACATAGTTGCACTTAAGTTTACTGTTTTTTCTGTGTTTCCTATAAGTTGTATTTTCTGTTTATATTTTTTGTTATATATCTTTGGATTAATTTAGTATTTTAACTGTTACATTTTATGTCTTTGTTAGCTTTTTACCAACACTTTCTTTGGTTATTCATTTTATTCTTTTAGTGCTTACTCCATAGATGAAAATATGTATCCTATATTTTGTACTATTGATTGAATTATAAATATTTCATTACCACTTCCAAAAGAATAAAAAAAAAGCATTTTATCTTTTATTTACTGCTTCCTATTCTTTGTCCTGTATGTGTTTTAATACATCATAAATTTCACAAGATATTATTTTTCTTTTATTAAATAACCAGTATTCATTTGCATTTACTATCATGTTTACCTTTCTAGTTTTTTTTTTCTTTATTTGTTCAAATTCTACGCTTCCATTTGAGATCATTTTCCTTTAATCTGAAGACATCTTTCTTAAAATTTCTGGAGATTAGACTGCTGCCAATAAGCTATCCAAACATATCAGTTTTTTATCTTAAAATCAACCACTTTTTTTTTAACTGTATTCTGAGTTGGCAGTAGTTTTCTTTTCTTTTAGTCCTGTAAAAGATTCACTTTGTGCTTTCACAGATTTTGTCAAGAGTTTGCCATCAGTCATATTTTTTCTCCCTTTTGTTTATGTATCTTTCATCTGGCTGTATTTATTTAAAATGTCTGTTTTTTATATGCTTAGATGTGGTTTCTTTGTATGCTATCTAGGATTTGCTGAGCTTCTTGAAGCTGTTGACTGATTTTTTTTCATCATATTAGGAAAACTATTAGACAATATTTCTTTAAATATCATTTATGCTCTAGTGTTACTCTTTTCTAAGAAAACTCTAATTTTAAGTATTTACAAATTTTGACTGTACCTTACATGTTTCTTAGATTCTGGCAATTTGTTTAATCTCTCCAGATGCATCTTTTCAGATAATTAGTTTTTTAATTCACAAATACTGCTTTCTTTTTTTTCTCCAGTCTGCTCTTAAAAACCAATAAAAGAGCTCTTAAGTCCAAATATTAAGCTTTGTAAACCTAGAATGTCCATTTGATGTTTTCAAATAAAATGCTGTATCTTTGAAATTCTCTATTTTCTTCATTTGCCCATGCTTTTCTCAGTGGGCTTTAATGTATAATTATAGTTATGCTGATGACTTTATCTACAATCATTATCTTGGTCATCTCTGGTTATGCTATAGCAGAACCCATTTCTTTTTTGTTTTCCTGTTACTTTTCCTTCTCAATACTTTTATTTAATATGCATTGGGCAATATGAAAGAAATGTGGTGGTTTATACAGACCATTTTTTGAAGCTTTTTTTTATAGTGGTAAAAGTCACGTAATATAAAACATACTATTTTAACCATATTTAACTGTACAGTTCAGTTCCATTAAGTACATTCACATTGTTGTGTGACTCTTACCATCATGCATCTCCTGAATTTTTCACTTTCCTAAACTGAAACTGTCCCCATCCCCGCTCCCTACCCCTCTCCCTGGCATCTACCAATGTACTTTCTGACTCTACAAATTTGATATTATAGGTACCTCATATAAGGGGTGTCAAACAGTATCTGTCTACACACACTATGTATTGATTAAGTAGCATCACCCACTCAATGGACATGAATTTAAGCAAACTTTGGGAGATAGTGAATGAAGGGAAGCCTGGCATGCGGCAGTCCATGTGGTCACAGAGTTGGATGTGACTTAGTGACAACAGAACTATATGTTGGAATGTATTTTTAAGGTTAGCAGATTGTAACTTTTTTTCCCTGTGTGCTGTTCAATAGGTTCTCATCGGTTATCTATTTTACACATAGTAGTGTATATATCAATCCTAAACCCCCAGTTTATCTCCACCTTTCCCACTTAATGTCCATGCATTTGTTCTCTGTGTCTGTGTCTCTTTTTCTGCTTTGCAAGTAGGTTAATCTATACGTTTTTTCTAGATTCCTCATATATATGCTAATATATGATATTTGTCTTTCTCTTTCTGACTTACTTCACTCTGTATGACAGCCTCTAGGTCCATCCACTTCTCTGCAAATGGCACAATTTCATTCCTTTTTATGGCTGAGTAATATTCCATTGTATATGCACCACATCTTTTTTATCCATTCCTCTGTTGATTGACATTTGGGTTACTTCCATGTCCTGGCTATTGTAGATAGTCCTTCAGTGAACACTGGGGCACATGTAACAGTTTCACTTTATCTTTTGCAATTTGGATTCCTTTTACTTCTTCTCTGTATTGCTGTGGCTAGGACTTACAAAACTATGTTGAATAATAGTGGTGAAAGTGTACATCTTGTCTTGTTCCTGACCTTTCAGTTTTTCCCAATTGAGAATGATATGTGCTCTGAGTTGTCATATATAGGTTTTATTATGTTGAAATAAGCCCGGGTGGCTCAGTGGTAAAGAATCCACCTGCTAATGCAGGAGACACAGGAGACATGGGTTTGGTCCCTGTGTTAGGAAGATCCCCTAGAGGAAGAAATGGCAACCCATTCCAGTATTCTTTCCTGGAAAATCCCATTGGCAGAGGAGCCTAGTGGGCTACAGTCTATGGGGTCACAAAGAGTTGGACAAAACTTAGTGACTGAGTACAAAGTTCCCTCTATAACCAATTTCTGGAGAGTTTTTTTTTTTTTTAATCATAAACAGGTGCTGAATTTTGTCAAAAGCTTTTTCTTCATCTACTTTGATGATAATATGGCTTTTATTCTTCAATTTGTCAATATGGTGTACCATAGTGATTTGTGTATACTGAAGAATCCTTGCATCCTTGGGATAAATCCCACTTGATCATTGTGTGTGACCCTTTTAATGTGTTGTTGGATTCTGTTTGCTAGTATTTTGTTGATGATTTTTGGGTGTATGTTCATCAGTGATATTGATCTGTAATTTTCTTTTTTGTGGTATCTTTGTCTGGTTTTGCTATCAAAGTGATGGTGGCCTCATAGAATGAGCTTTGGAGTGTTCCTTCTGCAATTTTCTGAAAGTATTTGAAAAGGATTGATGTTAGCTATTCTCTAAATGTTTGATAGAATTCACCTGTGAAGCCATTTGGTCCTGGATTTTGATTCACTGAAAGATTTTTAACCATAGTTTCAATTTCATCACTTACAATTGGTCTGTTCATATTTTCTGCTTCTTCCTGGTTCAGTCTTGGAAGATTGTCCTTTTCTAAGAATTTGTCCATTTCTTCCAGGTTATCCATTTTATTGGCATATAGTTGCCTGTAGTAGTCTCTTATGATCCTTTCTATTTCTGCATTTTCATTTGTAATTTTTCCTTTTTCATGTCTGATTTCATTGATTTGAGTCCTCTCTCTCTTTTTCTGGCTAAAGATTTCTCAATTTTGTTTATCTTCTCAAAGAACCAGCTTTTAGTTTCATTGACCTCTGCTATTGTTGTCTTCCTTTATATTTCATTTATTTCTGCTATGATTTATTTCCCTCTACTAACTTTGGGTTTTGTTTGTTCTTTCTCTAATTGCTTAGGTGCAAGGTTAGGTTGTTTATTTGAGATTTTCCTTGTTTCTTAAGGTAGTATTGTATTGTTATAAACTTCTCTCTTGGAACTGCTTTTGCTCCATCCCTTTGGTTTGAGTCATCACATGTTCATTGTCAATTGTTCCTATGTATATTTTTTTTACTTATTTGATTTCTTCATTGATCTCTTGGTTATTTAGTAGCATGTTGTTTAGCCTACATGTATTTGTGTTTTTTAAAGTTTTTTCCCTGTAATTGATTTCTAATTTCATTCAGAAAAGATGCTTGCTATGATTTCAGCTTTCTTAAATTTACCCTTACTTGATTTGTGACCCAAGATAGGATCTATCCTGGGTAATTTTCCATATGTACTTGAGAAGAAAGTGTATTCTGCTGCCTTTGGATGGAACGTCCTACAAATATCAATTAACTATCTAGTTTGATGTGTCATTTAAATCTTGTGTTTCCTTGTGTTTCTTTATTTTCTGTCTGGGTGATCTATTAGTGTAAGTAGAGTGTTAAAGTCCTCCACTTTTACTGTGTTTCTGACAATTTCCTGCTTTATGGCTATTAGAATTTGCCTATGTGTTGAGTTGCTCCTATGTTGGGTACATAAATATTTATAATTGCTACATCTTCTTGGATTGATCCCTTATCATTATCTAGTGTCCTTCCTTATCTCTTATAACAATCTTTATTTTAAATTCTGTTTTGTCTGATATGAGAATTGTTACTCTGGCTTTCTTTTGATATCTATTTTCATGGAATATCTTTTTCCACCCCCTTACCTTTCCACCTCCTCACAGTCTGTATGTGCCTCTAGGTCTTAAGTGTGTCGCTTGAAGACAGCATATATTTGGGTCTTATTTTTGTATCTATTCAGCCAGTCTGTGTCTTTTGCTTGGAGCATTTAATCCATTTACATTTAAGGTAATTATCAATATATATATATTGCTATTACTATTTTAAAAATTGGTTTAGGTCTGCTTTTGTAGGTATTTTTCTTCTCTTGTGTTTATCTCCTAGAGAAGTTCCTTTAGCATCTGTTGTAAAACTTGTTTGTTGGTAGTGAATCCTCTTGACTTTTGCTTACCTATAAAACTTTTGATTTCTCTGTTGAGTCTGAATGATAGCCTTGCTGGGTAGATTAATCTTGGTTGTAGGTTTTTCTATTTCATCACTTTAAGTATATTCTGCATGGTCTTCAGGCCTACAGTTTCTGCTGAAAAATCGACTGGTAAACTTATAGTGTTTTCCTTGTATATTATTTGTTGCTTTTCCCTTGTTGTTAATATTTTTCTTTGCATTTAATTTATTTTGGTTTGATTACTATGTATCTCAGTGTATTTCTCATTGGGTTTTTCCTGTGTGGGACTCTCTGCACTTCCTGGACTTGAATGGCTTCCCAAGTTAGAGACATTTTCAACTATCAGTTCAGTTCAGTCACTCAGTCATGTGTGACTCTTTGCGACCCCATGGACTGCAGCATGCCAGGCTTCCGTGTCCATCACCAGTTCCCAGAGCTTGCTCAAACTAATGTCCATTGAGTCAGTGATGTCATTCAACCATCTCATCCTCTGTTGTCCCCTTCTCCTCCTTCCTTCAGTCTTTCCAGCATCAGGGTCTTTTCCAATGAGTTAGTTCTTCACATCAGGTGGCCAAAGTATTGGAGCTTCAGTTTCAGTATCAATCCTTCTAATGAATATTCAGGGTTGATTTCCTTTAGGATTGACTGGTTTGATCTCCTTGAAGTCCAAGAGACTCCAACACCACATTTTCAGCTATAAGCTCTTCAAATATTTTCTCAGATTCTTTTTTCTTTCTCTTCTTCTTCTAGGACCCCTATAATTAGAATGTTGGTGCGTTTAATATTGTCCTACAGGTTTCTGGAACTGTCCCATTTCTTTTCATTCTTTTTTGTTCATTCTGCTCCTCAGGAGGTAGTTCCACCATTTTGTCTTCCAACTAACTTATCTGTTCTTCTGCCTCACTTATTCTGCTATTGATTCCTTCTAGTGTACTTTTCATTTCAGTTATTGTGTTGTTCATGCCTCTTTGTTCTTTAGTTTTTCTAAGTACTTATTAAACATTTATTGTATTTTCTCCATCCCTACCTTAATTCTGTTTCCAAGATATTTTATTACCTATACTGACATTATGTGAATTCTTTCTCAAGTACATTACCTGTTTCCTCTTCACTTATTTGGTCTTTGAAGCTCCTCTCTGCTTCCTTCTCTCTGTGGTCACTTTTCCCAAATCCCAGCTGTCTGGACAGTTCTCAATTTCAACTTTATGCTCTATGCCTGACTGACCTCTTCTCTCTGCTTAAAACCTATTTCCCTGAACCACATTTTAGAACAGGGGTTTATAAAAAATTTAATGGGGGTTTTGGTTGTGGTTTACTGATCCCTGTTTACAACATGCTTTCAAGGTAAAAAAAAAAAGCTGAAGTATAGATGGAGTCCAACTCCAATGCATCCATTCTTAGTAATTTTACCTGTAATAATACATCCCTTCACTCAGTAATTTTACACGTCATTGAGAACATATGAAACAGCAAACAACTGACTTTAAAAAAATATATAATATACAGCATTTATAGTCTCTTTTTAAAAAAACAGTGCAATGGATTAATGACAACTACTCCATCTTTGTTAAAATCAGTAGTTATTCTTACTTCTACTTTTGAAATTATAAAAAAAAGTATATAACACCTATATTGTAATGCTAAATTTCCTCTGCTAACCATAAAGGCGGGTAGGAGGCGTAAAGTTTAAAGGGTGAGGGAGTGGGATATTTGGACTGAAGGTAAATAAAAAGAGGGGTGGGGAGAATCTTTATATATTGTTGTGCTTCAAAATTTATAAAATAGTCAGTCAGTCAGTTCAGTCGCTCAGTAATGTCTGACTCTCTGCGACCCTATGAATCGCAGCACGCCAGGCCTCCCTGTCCATCACCAACTCCCGGAGTCTACCCAAACCCATGTCCATCGAGTTGGTGATGCCATCCAACCATCTCATCCTCTGTCGTCCCCTTCTCCTCCTGCCCCCAATCCTTCCCAGCTTCGGGGTCTTTTCCAATGAGTCAACTCTTCGCATCAGGTGGCCAAAGTACTGGAGTTTCAGCTTCAACGTCTGTCCTTCCAATGAACACCCAGGGCTGATTTCCTTTAGGATTGACTGGTTTGATCTCCTTGCAGTCCAAGACACTCTCAAGAGTCTTCTCCAACACCACAGTTCAAAAGCATCCATTCTTCGGCGCTCAGCTTTCTTCACAGTCAACACTCACATCCATACATGACCACTGGAAAAACTGTAGCCTTGACTACACAGACCTTTGTTGACAAAGTCATGTCTCCGCTTTTTAATATGCTGTCTAGGTTGGTCATAACTTTCCTTCCAAGGAGTAAGCGTCTTTTAATTTCATGGCTGCAGTCACCATCTGCAGTGATTTTGGAGCCCCCAAAAATAAAGTCTGACACTGTTTCCACTGTTTTCCCATCTATCTTCCATGAAGTGATGGGACCAGATACCGTGATCTTAGTTTTCTGAATGTTGAGCTCTAAGCCAACTTTTTCACTCTCCTCTTTCACTTTCATCAAGAGGCTTTTTAGTTCCTCTTCACTTTCTGCCATAAGGGTGGTGTCATCTGCATATCTGAGGTTATTGATATTTCTCCCAGCAATCTTGATTCCAGCTTGTGCTTCTTCAAGTTACTCTGCATATAAGTTAAATAAGCAGGGTGACAATATACAACCTTGACGTACTCCTTTTCCTATTTGGAACCAGTCTGTTGTTCCATGTCCAGTTCTAACTGTTGCTTCCTGACCTGCATACAGGTTCTCAGGAGGCAGGTCAGGTGGTCTGGTATTCCCATCTCTTTAAGAATTTTCCACAGTTTATTATGATCCATGTTACATTGTCTGTCTCTAAGAGTCAACAGTCAACTAAATCACAAGTGTTTTTGCTTAAAGGTTTTAAATTTGGTTTGAGTCATTCCTCATTTGATTAACATATATCTTAGATGTCCTCTGATCAGGGACACATATAAATAATTTGAAGCCTGCTTGAAGTTTGAAATTTTTGGAACTATTTCCCATTTCCTTAACATGCATGATTAAGAGGTACTCATTTGGTTGTGGCTATTATTATCTGTATTTAAGATACATAAAAAAGATTTCTTCTGAGAGTGTGGTTCTTTGGGACTTAAATAATAATGTTACTTGACAAAAAAAAGTTACATAAGGGAGTTTTTTAATTTAAAACTTAAGTACCTTAAGATAGAAATTATTCTCCTTCAAAAATGTGGTTTCAAAACTCAAATAAAAGAAAATAAGTGGTATTTTTCCTAAGCAGCAAGCAAAAAAAAAAACAAACCACAGGTTAATTAGAGAGTGTACTTATGTCTCAAGGTCATGTAGACATTCAAATTCTAACTTAATTCAACTCACATCCTTCTCTCCACTCTGAAGTGATGTTTGTGGATGTTAAAAATAAAGCCAAGTCATTTGTGTTTACCAGAATTACATTTGTAAAATCACAAACCTATTGCAAGTAAATGTCCTTGATTTTTCATTTACCTCCAGCAAGCTCAATCCAATATGAAATAAAGAATACTAAATTTGCACAAAGAGACATTCCTTGCTGTGACAGCCTGAGGTATATTCATGCTTTGAAATATTTCCAAAATATAGGTGGTTAAATTGCCTCTTAGAAGAATGTGTTTAAAATCACCCTAAGTATAGTGTCAACTCCTTACGTGTCATATAACTTGATGTTCCATTCTAAATATAAACTCTGACATCTAGAATTAAAGATTAAAGGACATTGAGGAAAATTTTATTTGACATTTGTTGCCCTTGATGACCTGTGAACAAACTTGCTTGATGCAAAGGAGCCCCACAGAGTTCTAATAAAAATCCTGGGAACTACCACTTACTGAATACTCAATACACTGTCAAACCCTTTATGCAGGTTATCTGTAGTAACTATCCCAATACTTTACAAAGTATTACCCCCATTGTGTAGTAAATAAAAGTGTGACCCCAGATGGTTAAGTTAGTTGTCACAATTGTGAGAGCTAGTCAGTGTAAAAGCTACATTTACCCTATGTCTTCCTGGATCCAGAACTAGAGATACTCAATGCCTTTACCTTCCCTGGTAGCTCAGACGGTAAAGCGTCTGCCTACAATGCAGGAGACCTGGGTTCGATCCCTGGGTCGGTAAGATCCCCTGGAGAAGGAAATGGCAACCCACTCCAGTATTCTTGCCTGGAGAATCCCATGGACTGAGGATCCTGGTAGGCTACTGTCCATGGGGTCAAAAAGAGTCGGACATGACTGAGCAACTTCACGTCACTTGCCATTTTGACTTTGAGCTAATATGAAGTTATGCAAATTTAACTCAAGTTTTTGGATAGACAACTGAGTAACAAGTTCAGAGAGAGTGAGACCACTTCTAATCTACTTCCACCTCTATGGGGTATTTATTTTAATTATTTTACTCATTTGTTAACTCATTTAACAAATATTTATTAAATACAGTCCTCTTGAGCAGTAGACTGGCCTGGAGAATCCCATGGACTGTATAGTCAGTCCATGGTGTCGCAAAGAGTTGGACACAACTGAGCGACTTTCACTTGAGCAGTAGAAATTTAAAACAAGTCAGACAAAATCCTGCCTTATGGAAATTACATTCTGGTAAGGAAGAGTGACAGTAAGCATCATAAGAAAAGGAAATAAGAACTTCTAAAGGGATAAGTTCTGTGAATATTATGAAATATAATAGGGATAGAATGAAACAGCATGGTCAAGGTGCCCTTTTCCTGTGGAAGTAACATTGGATTTAATAAAATACACAACTCAGCTTCAACATTTTGAAGCCTGAATTTCATACATGTCAGGCCTTGAGTTTGGTTAATTCAAATTCAGATTTGCTCTCCATTTCTTTAATATTGCTTCAGAGGAAGAGTCATGGAGCTCCTCAGATGGAGATGCATCCTTCTACTGTTAATAATCTTTTAAATCATAGATATTGCTTCATAGTAAGGACATTTTCTTGAAAGAATAATTGACTCCTGTGGTAGGATAACTTTGAAAAAAAGGGAGATTATTTTTTTCTAATTCTTGTTCCTTACTATTTCAAAAGTCCTCTTTGCCATTGTTAGACTTGTTGTGCGTGGTTCTAATAGTGAGAGGAGAGTGATCTGCCCTAGTGCAAGGGGAATGTCAATCCATAAGTTGGTAATCACTTTCTTTATTCCTGAAAATGTTAGAAATAGCAGTAATCAACCAGGCGAATGGGAGAAATGTAGTCAGAATACCCTGTAGCTATTTGAGCACTACTATATAGTTGGTTTTCCTGAATTGAATAACTGTCCACAGCTTGTATGAACCAAACACTTTCTTGTTTATAAGGTAATGGAAAACAATTCAGGCTAAAAAAATTTAAGTGAATCAATGGCCACAAAATTATTAGCACCATGGTAATACACTATTATTGTTTATTGACCACTAACTTGAAAGTGAAAGAGGAGGGTGAAAAAGTAGGCTTAAAACTCAACATTCAGAAAACTAAGATCATGGTATCCGGTCCCATCACTTCATGGTAAATAGATGGGGAAACAATGGAAACAATGAGACTTTATTTTGAGGGGCACCAAAATGACTGCAGATGGTGACTTCAGCCATGAAATTGAAAGACACTTGCTCCTTGGAAGAAAAGCTATGACCAACATACACAGCATATTAAAAAGCAGAGACATTACATTGTCAACAAAGGTCCGTCTAGTCAAAGCTATGGTTTTTCCAGTAGTCATGTATGGATGTGAGAGTTGGACTGTGAAGAAAGCTGAGCGCCGAAGAATGGATGCTTTTGAACTGTGGTGTTGGAGAAGAATCTTGAGAGTCCCTTGGCCTGCAAGGAGATCAAGGCAGTCAGTCCTAAAGAAATCAGTCCTGAATATTCGTTGGAAGGACTGATGCTGAAGCTGAAGTTCCAATAATCTGGCCACTTGATGTGAAGAACTGACTCATCTGAAAAGACCCTGATGCTGGGAAAGATTGAAGGCAGGAGGAGAAGGGGACAACAGAGGATGAGATGGTTGGCTGGCATCACTGACTCGATGGACATGAGTATGAGCAAGCTCCAGGGAAACCTGGCATGCTGCAGTCCATGGGGTCACAAAAAGTCGGGCATGACTGAGTGACTGAACTGAACTGAAATGAATTTTACTAGGGTAACCTCTAAGTTAAATTTTCATTTGTAATGTTTCCTGATAGCATCAAATAAAAACTCTCTATGGCAAGGCTGGTAGAAACTTGCCTTACATTGGGAAAAAATGTACCACTGACTTTTGACATAAAGAATATTCTTTGTTTGGAAGACAAACAAAGGCAAACCAGATAGCAGCTATTAAACTCAGAAATAGCATTGTAAATTGTAATTACATATTGCTTTCCTATGGCCAAATAATGATTAAAAGAATATTTATATTCTTATTACCAAAAAATATATGGCATATTTTTTGGCCTTTATTAATTGAAATGATAGAATCTCTAAAGGTGAAAGTAGAGCCATCTGCTCTCTGCTTCCTTTAATTATTTTGTGTTAGCTTTGACAAGGTGTTACTGAAGATTTATTGCAAAGAATTTCACTTCACTAGAGCTTAAGTCTTATTGTATAAGCAAATATGAATTCTCTGTGACTTGTGTGCATGGTTTTGAAATATATGTGTTTCCAAAACAAAGCTCAAAATGTATAAAAGATACAAGATGTGACAGGTGCCATATACAAAGAACCTTTGCTGAAGGCAAGATGTAGTAACCAGAATTCCTTTTTTGTTAATTCCTTTATACCTTGTCCAAACAATCATTATGTCCTCCTGAATTTTTGTTCCACAGATGTTCAGTCCTCTGTTTCTCTAGCACTCTTTTTTATAAGGTCCATCAAGGATGGCCATTTGAGGAATGGATATTTGTTTTTCCCCACTTGCTATCTCTTTGTAATGGTGATAAAGAGCACTGCTTTCTTTCCCAAGAATCTTCTGAGAATTGAGAGTGACTTTATTTGCCTACCAAGCAACTACTGTTAATTTATTCAGTTACATGAAATACCAAGAATTAATTCAATATTTAATCATAATTCACATGAAAACTCACCTTCTTGTATACTCTCCCTCACCTCTCACAAGACATATGAGTACTGCAGTATTTGCAGTGGGGCATAGGCAAGCCAAGGAGCTTGATGCACATGAAATTTAACAGCTCAGGCAAAATCATCTATTTATATCCCTGAACTTTTATCCCCCCACCTCTCAAGAAAAAATAAAATTATGCCCATATTCACAAATAATATTGAAGAAAAAACACTGTGCTGTGAATCTCAATCCTGTAAATATAGTTAGGAATTGAGATGGTACCCTGGAGAAGGGGATGGCAACCCACTCCAGTATTCTTGGGGCTTCCCTGGTGGCTCAGATGGTAAACAATCTGCCTGCAATGAGGGAGACTTGGATTTGATCCCTAGGTTGGGAAGATCCCCTGGAGAAGGGAATGGCAACCCACTCCAGTATTCTTGCCTGGAGAATTCCATGGACAGGGGAGCCAGGCAGGCTACAGTCCATGGAATCACAAAGAGTTGGACACAACTGAGCAACTAACACTTGCACCTGAGGTGTTTATTTAAATATAAATTAAATAGTTTTATTATTATGGGAGAGCACCTTTTTTTCTGTGACCTCTGTTTATGAGAAATTATAAGTTTTCTTTTATTTAAATAAAACACTGACTGTTAACGTCCAGCCCCAAATAGCCTCATACTGTATCTCAAACACTATCAATGGTGATGTAAATTATTGCAACATTTTCTGGATAATTTTAAGCAAGTAAATTTAAATATTTTAAAAATTATACCTCCTTTGACCTAGCTACTTACACCAAGGATCTATTTTATGGAAATAAAGTATAAAATCATATATGTGTGTGTGTGTATATATATATATATATATAGTTACAATAAGTGTTACAAGTAACGCTACGATAAATACTAAGTTAGCACAGAGACATTCATTGCTGTAACTGCTTGAGGTATATCCACGCAGAAGAAAGCTTTGAAATGTTTCCAAAATATATGTGGAATATGGGAGTAGGTACCCATCCCAGTATTTTTCCTTGGAAAATTCCAGTTGTTTCCATGGTAAATACAATCCATGTTTTCTAGTGGTAAAGAACCTGCCTGCCAAAGCAGGAAACATAAGACTCAAGTTCCATCCCTGGGTCCGGAAGACCCCCTGGAGGAAGGAATGGCAACCCACTCCAGTATTCTTGTCTGGAGAATCCCAGGGACAGAGGAGCCTGGTGGGCCATGGTCAGAGGGACACAAAGAGCTGGACATGACTGAAATGGACTTAGCATGCACACACTCATATTTGTACATGCATGCTAGGGATTAAATATATTGTATACTCAACCCAGGCATCTCTTACGTCTCCTCTTGGCAGATGGGTTCTTCACCACTAGCGCCACCTGGGAAGCCCCCAAACATAATGTTTATCATAATGAATGTACATTTTAAGTGTAAAACTTTCAACTCATATAAAATTGACGCTAAAGAAATGTAATGCTTTCTGCCCAAGGACAGCTGAGAGACTTTGAGTGATGGGAGGCGTGCAAGTGGGTTTTTATACAACCGAACTTAAAGATTAATTTTATCTATACTTATTTATCTGTGCTTTTGAATAAACAAATCACAAGTGTGGTTTTACAAAGTTTAAACCATATCATAGGAAGTTAGCTTCCTTGTGCTCTCGGTATTGATGAATGTAAATGTTTTCTAAATGAGAGGATAAGGACTCTGTTTGATCACTGATTAGCAACTATAAGGTTTATGTACTTAATCACTGATTAGAGACTATAAAGTGGTAATCTTAATACCTCTTAAAAATCATGAATAGATAATATCAACTCTTACTGACAATTTGAGCTGTTGGAATGTATTGCTGGTGGGAGGATAAATTGATATAATGAATTTAAAAAATAATTTAGCATTGCCTGATAAAATTGGACATACTTGAGTTGCACCAATTCCATTCCTAAGTATATGCTTCATATTTTCTACCCTTGTATATGTGCACCAGTAGAAATAATCAAGAATGCCTATAAAAGAAGTTTGTAACCCCAAAAATGATAACCAAATAACTATCAATATCAACGTCAATATTAGAACAGGTAAATAACTTGTGATATATTAATTCAATAAACTATCCTACATCAGAGACAAAATTACTATATTATAGCAATATTAAACAACATGGATGAATCAAGATTGAACTGACTAAAAATAATGAAGTCTATATAATATAATTAAGATATATTCCAAATGAAACAAGGTATTTTTAGGGATATAAATGTATGCAGCTAAAGAAAAGCAAAGGAACAATAAAGAAATTCAATACAGTGGCCTCTCTAAGGATGTAAAGGAGATGGGCAAAGGATTGAGTACATAAAGAACCTCAGGAAAATGATAATAATCTTTTAATTAAATTGAATGTTGTGCCCATAGGGAATCACCATGTCTTTATTCTTTACATTTATTTTATAAGTAATCTTTTATATATATTTTAAAAATCACTTAATGAGAATAAGACATTTTTAAATATGTATTTAATATAGGTATTTTTTGGATTAAATAAAAACTAAAACCCCAAACAAAACTTTAACAGAGGTGGAACAAAGTAGAGTTACTTTAGATTCCTGACATTAGCCACTATCACTACCTATTTGTCACCTGCGGTGTGATTAAAGTGAGGACTCAGGCTTTGCATCTTATTTTTAGCATATACTACATTAAAAAAGAAAACTGATAAGAGCTGTATCATTTTGATTCTCGCAGAAGCCAAGTTCTTAGCCAAGCATTTAGTATGCATTTTCTTGGAGGTAGGTGTTCGTATGTGTGTATGTGTTTGTGAGTGTGCGTATGTGTGTGCACAGCAAGACACTAAATCCAGGTCAACACTTCATGCATTTGAGATACCCTTTTTTCTTTTCAGGAGCTATGAAGTATGTCTGATGGATTGAATAGAATCCGGTTGTAGAAGGATATCTCACTATTATTCCAAATTGTTTCCACTAGCAAGTATGTTTGGGAAATACATTGCCAAAGGTAACAGATTTCTTAACTTAAGAATATTTTAGAGGATTTTAAATCTCTAAACTGCTTTTTTGATTCTCCTCTAAATGGAAGACGTTGCCACATTGTTCCTCAAATTCATTTGATTATAATACTTTTTTTTTCTCTTGGAGTATCATCGCATGGGATTTGGGATTTGTATAATAGACTTTGAAAAATATTCCTAAGATTTATCCTGTTCTATGCTTTACTCTTTCCAAAAAAGTAATAGTATCTGAAGAATTTAGGCTTTATTATTAGACTATTAGAATCTATTATGGGGTGGCAGAATCCTGTTGTACCTTTCTTTCTCAGTAATCTAGACCCTAAAATTTTAATTTGGCCTCCAGAGTTATTTTTTTAATGAGTCTTTGAATAGGTTCACCTTCCCTTTAATCAGGCCAAAGATTTTTCACTTTAAATATAGAAGTATGTCTCACTGAAGTTTCTCTACAAATATCATGTGACCCACATCCTACTTGGTTGTTTTTAGATTCCTAGTCTTCATGAAAGAATAAGACCAAAAGGTGAGAAAAGTCAGGAATGCTCTGAATGAAATGGAATAAAAAAATATTTAACACTCCATATGGAGTTTTATTTAAGCGTGAATTGGGGAAAAAATAACCTATCACACTATTATTAATGCCTTATGGGTTTTCAAAATTTTCTAAGTAACTTTGAAAAGTCCTTCAAACTTTACAGTGTCCTTCACAACTTTTTCAAGGTTGTGAATATATAGGATTATTATTTTTGTTTTTATGTGATGATTAGTAATGTGCAAGACACAGCAAATTTAGACAAGCTACATAGTCACAGGATATAGTGTGACTTTCTTAAAATGCTGCTGTTGCTGCTGCTAAGTCGCTTCAGTCGTGTCCAACTTTGTGTGACCCCACAGACAGCAGCCCACCAGGCTCCCCCGTCCCTGGGATTCTCCAGGCAACAACACTGGAGTGGGTTGCCATTTCCTTCTCCAATGCATGAAAGTGAAAGTTAAGTTGCTCAGTCATGTCTGACTCTTTGCGACCTCATGGATTGCAGTCTACCAGGCTCCTCTGTCCATGGAATTTTCCAGGCAAGACTACTGGAATGGGTTGCCATTGCCTTCTCCGAATGTTCTTTCTACTCACAACTTTCTTCCAGTAGCATCAGGGAATAATGGTAACAGGGAATACAACAAAGATCGTATCTCAAGAATGGCCTTGATACTAACCACATTTACCACCTTGATCAACTTCTAAATCAACCATTCACCTTTGATTTGAATGTGGTCGCATGTGCAGACTGACCAGGAGTCCACTGCTTGTTCCCATTTGCTTGGGCATGGGGTCAAGGGTATTATAGCCCCTTGATCTATAATAGAGGATGGTGGAACCCTGCCTTACTAGGACACAATATGGCATGCAGAAGCTGGATAGATAAAGTAAACAAATATAAAAATAAGGCAGATGATAGACTGTTTGATTCCATAATTCCTGGTCAGTTGATTGTATGAGGTTTATAATTGTGTCAAACTGGAAAGCTGTCTCTCAACATCTACGCTGCTGGCTAAACTTCAGGTGGCAATTATATTTAATAATGACCCTTGCAACTTCCACATGAGTTGTTTGTACACATGAGCATAGGATAGTCAAGTGTTAAGATCAAAGCATCTGCCAATATGTAGAGAAATGAAAGGGAAAGATACCTCTCCATTCTTCATTTTGTGCTGTGCACTGCTCTGCAGACTGAGAACTGGATATCTCTGGTATAAAGTATACCTCTTAAAAAGATTAGGGGAACTTTGGCACTACACAATTGTAGGATGGTAAATTCTAATATTTTCATATGTTAATATGCTTCTTAAGCCTCTGAAACAGTTCTTACAGACTATTCTGGTTATTTCCATTATATAAAGCAAGAAGTCATTTTTCAGATTGAGCAAACTAAGGAGGATTGAAAAACTGGAAATGATAAGTTCAGAATTTCAGTTTAAATGTTTCTGACTCCAGCACATAACGTCTTAAGTGCTAAGGCATATTGTCCCTAAAGAAACTAGCAGCATCACTTAATGTAGAAGAGGACTTTTCTGAAACTCTGAAATAATATTGTTGTGATCTCCCCTGTACATAAGGATAATTTGAGACAATGATCATCAGGGACAAATTTATCTATTTATAGATACAAAATTCAGGGTGCTGGGATTATTTTCCTTCTGTGAGATCTGAGGACACCCCCTTTCAGAACTCAGTTGGCCTCTTCATATAATAGGAAGTTTGGAGTAGAGGATCTTTAAGATGATTGAACATTGTTCAAAATTCCATTACAGTTCTCCCTTTCTGCTTAAGAATATAATTTTAAACCTTGTTTAATACATTATTATTTTCTAAAATGGGATCTTACGATAAATAAATGAATGAATATCAGACAATAAAGAATCTGTCTGCAACGCAGAAGACCTGGGTTCAATCCCTGAGATCCTCTGGAGAAGAAAATGGCAACCCACTCCAGCATACTTGCCTGGAGAATCCCATGGACAGAGGAACCTGGTGGGCTACAGTTCATGGGATTTCAAAGAGACACAACTGAGTGACTAATACACATAGATGAGTAGATAAATAAATAACTTGCACTGACATTAACACTTTCCAATGTAAGTATTATAGATATACCTTTTACATTTTAAAGTTTTATAAGTACTTCCATAGAACTCAATGATACTTCATAATGTACCACGTTTTCTTAGTCATATGTCTATGAAAGGGCCTATTATTTCCAAGTGTTTTATTTTATTTTGGAGTATAGCTTATCATCAATGTTGAGAGAGTTTCAGATAGATAGCAAAGGAACTCAGCCATATATGCATCCATTTCCCCCCAATCTCCCCTTCCTTCAAGGCTGCATTAAATATTGAGCAGAGTTCTCTTTGTAGGTTATCCATTTTAAATAAAACAGTGGGTACATGTCAATCCCAAACTCCTTAAATATCTCTTCCCCCCATTCTTTTTCCTTGGCAACCGTAAGTTTATTCTCTAAGTCTGTCTCTTTCTGTTTTGTAAATAAGTTCATTTGTATCATTTATTTTTAGATTCTCCATATAAGGGATGCCATATGTTATTTCTCCTCCATCTGACTTATTTTACCCAGCATGACACACTCTAAGTCCATCCATGTTGCTGCAAATGGCATTGTTTCATTCTTTTTCTTGGCTGAGTAATACTCCATCGTATATAGGCACCACATCTTCTTTATCCATTCCTCTGTTGATGGACATATACATTGCTTTCATGTCTTGGCTTTTGTAAACAGTGATGCAGTGAACATTGGAGTGCATGTATCCCTTCAAACCATGCTTTTCTCTGGGTATATGCCAAGGAGTGGGATTGCAGGATCATATAGTAGCTCTCCTTTTAGTTCTATTTAAGGAACCTCTATACTGTTCTCCATAGTGGCTGTTCCAATTTAAATTCCCATCAATAGTGTTGGAGGGTTCCCTTCTTTCCACACTCTCTCCAGCATTAATAAATGCTGGATTTTTTGATGATAACCATTTTGAATGGTATAAAGTGATATCTCGTAGTTTTGATTTGCATTTCTCTAATAATTAGTGGGGCTTCCTGGGTAGCTCAGCTCGTAAAGAATCCTCCTGCAATGCAGGAGACCCCAGTTTGATTCCTGGGTCTGGAAGTTCCCCTCGAGAATGGATAGCCTACGCACTCCAGTATTCTTGGGCTTTCCTGGTGGCTTAGACAGTAAAGAATCCTCCTGCAATGCAGGAGACCTGAGTTCAACCACTGGGTTGGGGAAGATCCCCTGATGGAGTGCATGGCAACTCACTCCAGTAGTCTTGCCTGGAGAATCCCCGTGGACAGAGGATACTGAGTATCTTTTCATGTGTTTCTTGGCCATCTGAATGTATTTGGAGAAATGTCTTATTTAGGTCTTCTGCCCATTTATTGATTGCGTTGTTTGTTTTGATTATGTTAAGCTTCCTGAGCTGTTTGTAGATTTTGGAGACTAATCCCTTGTCAGTCACATCATTTGCAAATATTTTCTCCCAATCTGTGGGTTTTCTTTTCGTTTGGCTTATTTGTATCCTTTGCTGTGCAAAGGCTTTTGGGATTTTTGACTTTGTCTGTATCATTTTGCTTTTAAAATTAAGGTTACAAAATATATGCTATATTTAACTTGGACATATTCCTAAGAGTTTCTAGTATTGCTAGCTAGAACAGCAAGAGGTGAACATTTCAACTTACAGTTATTTGTCGATGATTATCCAAATATATTTTCATAATTTGTTACCACTGATAGTGGTTGCATATTATCAGGCTACTTTGAGTTACAACTAATAGAAACTGTCAGTTTTAGTTTATTTAAATAAGAAAATCCGTAGTCTTGTGTAACTCTTATTCAGAGGGTGAAGACAGTTGTCTCCAGGTCTCTCTCCCCTCCTGCTATCAGATCATTCCCCCTGAGCTCTCCAAGGTGATGACAAGATGTTCTCACATGGCACAGTAGTAATAAAGGCAGGAGTTTGTTTTTTTTTTCCCCCACCTCTGGAAACTAGTATAGTTGCCAGAGAAAAATCATATTGAAACAACCATATGATACCATTATATCCATTAAACTGCTGCAGCCTCTCCCCTCAAGATAGAAAATATCTGTGGTAGACATTGGGTTTCCCAGGTGGCTCAGGTGGTAAAGAACCTGCCTACCAATGCAGGAGACATAAGAGACATGGGTTCAATTCCTGGGTTGGGAAGATCCCCCCATAAAACTGCTGCCTTTTTTCATGTATTTATTGTCCTTTTGCAATTCCTCATTTGTTAACTGTTATAGACTCTTCTTGTTATTCTGTTGGGATGAAATTAGTTATCAGTTATAGGAGCTCTTTGCAGAATAATATATCAACAACTTTTGAGTCAAATATTTTTTTTTTAATTCATAGTCTATAGTTCAACTTTGATTACATTTACAGTTCACTTTTGTCATGAAGATTTTTTTTCCCCTCACCCTCCTTAATGAATTATAGATTTTTGTCTTAAGTTACAAGCTGTAAAATATTTCTCTGTGACTATGGGGGTAAAATCTAATATATTTACTTACTGGCTTTGATATCATTTGATGTAAGATATTATGATAAAGTGGGGGAAAGTTGCCACTAGACACTTCTTAATTAGAATAAATGATGCATTAGAAAGCAGGACTTGTTAAGGACTAAATGCAGCTGTCCTTGAGCCCCATATCAATATAAATACATCCTCCACCCTGTTACTAAGTCTCTGTGCAACTTCTTTAGTTTCTCAATGGTTCTTATTACAGCTTGTTAGTTCATATTTATTAGTGTGTTTTTCTCTTTAATATCTATTTCCCCAACTAGAAAACCAACTCAAAGAAGGAATGGACCCCTCTTGCTTTATTCACTGGTGTACCCTCTGGACATCTAGAGCACATTGTTTGGCACATGATAGGTTTTCCAAAGTGTGTATTAAATTCAGTAATTAACACAAGTTGAAGTTAGGAGGTATCTCATGAGGAAAAGAACATGAGAATATAGAGACGTCAGCAGTTGAGCAAGTGGAAGAAAGAAGCTATTACCTTGGAAAGACCATTCCTAAGGTTTGGTTGCTTCTGTGTTCCAATGATTTGGCAATGTTGATCAAAAAACTGAGAATTATAAAAACACTTGTGTCCTTTGACTCAACAACTTGATGTCTAGAAATGATCACAGGAAATTAAGTAGAGAGGCAATCAAAGCTTTACCTACAAAAATGTTCTTACTATGTTATTTATAATGGTGGAGACTGAATAACAACAAAAAATATTTGGAAATAGCATAGATGACAATAAAAGAGGGCTGTTAAAACTGGAATATAAAAAATGATGAAATATTATCTAGTCATCACAATAAGGATTTCAAAAAATATGTGATGACCAATGAAATAGCCAGCATTAAAAGGGAATTGCAAAGATTTTTATTCAATATCTTTTCCAAACATTTTACCTAGAATATGGGTTCCTTCTACAATTAGCAAAAAGGGGATATTATAAAAATATAAAGACATATTTCTCAGAAATAATGTTGGCATAGTCAGGATTTTGTAAGGCACAAACCATTCACTAAATTATTCATTTATTATTACAATTAACTATGCTTTTTAATAAAGAATAGTCCCTTTAAGTAGCTACACATCACATTGCAGTTTGAATTTTCTAAGAATTTTTCATTCATTTGAAGACAGAAGCCCAAAGTCTGAAACAAAATGATAGATGACTACACATGTTCTCCCCGGGCAGCTGGAGATGACAAGGTTAATATGGTCTAAGGGAAAATGAAAAATGTTTGAAAAGTAGGAGTTTTTATGTTAGAAGGGAACATTTTGTTTTTCATTTTTCTTTGCTGATACCAAAAGCCTTATGGTAACCTAGTTGAAATGAACAAATTTTTCTCAAATAGAAATAAAACTTACAATCACTACTTATTTTGCTGTAGACCTCCTGTATACAAAGTACTTTTTACAAAGTAACCAAAATAAAATAGTTGGCTGTCAGTTGGGTAATTACCTGGGTAGAATTGAGATTTCAAGGAAGAAATAAAGGAAGACAATCTGAAGGGAAGAGTAGGAGATTGAGACTGTCACCAACTCAATGGTTCAAACCGAGTTCTATCACTAAAATAAACTCTTAGGCAACCAAAACTACCTCACTGGATGCCCTCCAACCCCTAGCACTCTTTTCTTCTGTATCTCCAGCATTATAAATGATAAATTGTGTTCTGCTATAATATATTGAGTTAAATATCAGCTCTCAAAAAGTAAATGATCTTTTGGTGACTGGATTAAACAGACATTAAAATCTCATAAACTGCAGATTATTCAATAAAAAGAACTGAAAAAAAAAATACTTGTAATGATAATCTTCATCTTTGTCTTAATCTGCAAACAGAAGTTTGTTTGTTGTTTGTATTTTCCCTTGGAGGAAGGGGTCACAGGTAGAGGTGAGATCTGTGTGTGTGGCTCAGTTGCTCAGTCGTGTCTAACTCTTTGTGACCCCGTGGACTGTAGCCTGAAAGGCTTCTCTCTCCATGGAAATTTCCAGGCAAGAATACTGTAGTGGGTTGCCATTTCCTCCACCAGGGGATCTTCCCGATCCAGGGATCAAACCCGCATCTCTTGAGTCAGCAGGCAGATTCTTTACCACTGTGCCACCTGGGAAGTCCATTTAGGAAATCTGCATTGCCCATCTTGGCTCTGTTGCTATTCAGCTGGGTAACTTCAGATCAGTCATTAAACCCCTCTGGACCTAATTTGCCTTTTTAGTACAAAGAGAAGGTCTGGTTGGATAAAGTCACTTTTAACTCTTACTCAGTGAAAAACTATTCACTGTAATTAATTTAGTACTGATTAATGAAAATGTCTGAAGTAATAAAGGTGTTAAAACTATCTCTTTGTGACCCCATGAACTGTAGCTTGCCAGTCTCCTCTGTCTATGGAATTCTCCAGGCTGGAATACTGGAGTGGGTAGTTGTTTCCTCCTCCAGGGGATCTTCCCAACCCAGGGAATGAACCTAGGTCTCCTGCATTGCAGGTGGATTCTTTACCAGGTGAAGTACTAAAATAACCCAATAAAAGTGTTAATACTATGTAATTTCACAAACATAATATCAATGAGCTACAGTAATTCACAAAGATTTAGTTAATACTCCACTCAGTATCAGGTACTCACATCCAGCCATGTTCAAGTTCTCAGATGGTCACCTTTTGTTTCACCATCTTAAATCTTTTTTCCAAGATGTACACCTAGTGCCTTCCTCATGAATCTGTGTGGAGCTTCAGGACAAAAATCACGGCTTAATCACCTGTATAACTCTAGCATCTGGCACAGTGTCTGATTCTTTAGTTGACAATTAACAGTATTTGTTAAATGAATGAGTTGATAAACCGACTTAAAAGCATACTTGTTTGCCTAGGTTTATGGATAATTCAGTTCAAATTTCTTATTAGAAATAGGATTCAAACAAGTAGGAATAAATTATAAGTAAATGGCACCCCACTCCAGTACTCTTGCCTGGAAAATCCCATGGATGGAGGAGCCTGATAGGCTATAGTCCATGGGGTCGCTAAGAGTCGGACACGACTGAGCGACTTCACTTTAACTTTTCCCTTTCATGCACTGGAGAAGGAAATGGCAACCCACTCCAGTATTCTTGCCTGGAGAATCCTAGGGACGGAGGAGCCTGGTGGGCTGCCGTCTACAGGGTCGCACAGAGTCGGACACGACTGAAGCGACTTAGCAGCAGCAGCAGCAGCAAATAGCTGCTTTACTGATGTGAATTGAGAAGATAATGTCAAAGGAATTTTCTCTCCTGATTATTATCATAATATTGTATAACCCTGACTACCATCCATCTCCAGAAGTCATTTCATCTTGTAAAAACTGAAATTCTATACCTCTTTAACATTAAGATCCCATTCCCGTGTCATTGCTGATGGTGGCAACCATTGTATTTCCTGTCTCTAGGATTTTGAATACTTGTAAGTATCTCAATGACAAACTTAGACCGTGTGCTGAAGAGCAGAGACATTACTCTGCCGACAAAGGTCCATATAGTCAAGGCTATGGTCTTCCCAGTGGTCGGGTACTGTTCTGAGAGCTAGACCATGAAGAAGGCAGGACGCCAAAGCATTGATGCCTTCAAACTGTGGTGCAGGAGAAGACGCCTGAAAGTCCCTTGGAGAGCAAGGAGATAAAACCAGTAAATCTTAAGGGAGATCAACACTTAATATTCACTGGAAGTATTGATGCTATAGCTGAAGCTCCAGTATTTTGGTCATCCGATGTGAACAGACAATTCATTGGAAAAGTCCCTGATGCTGGGAAAGATTGAGGGCAGAAGGAGAAGAGGGCATCGGAGGATGAGATGGCTGGACGGCATCACCAATGCGATGAACATGAACTTGGGCAAACTCCAGGAGATGGTTAGGGACAGGGAGGCCTGGAATGCTCCAGTCCATGGGGTTTCAAAGAGTTGGACACGACTGGGTGACTGAACAACAACGAGTATCTCATATAAGTGGAATCATGCAATCTTTGTCTTTTTGTGACTGGCTTATTTCATTTAACATAATGTCCTCACAGTTCATCTTTTCTATGTATATTTAAGAATCTCCTTGTGGCTCAGAGGGTAAAGCGTTGGCCTGCGATGTGGGAGACCTGGGTTTGATCCCTGGGGCGGGAAGATCCCCTGGAGAAGGAAATGGCAACCCACTCCAGTACTCTTGCCTGGAAAATCCCATGGACAGAGAAGCCTGGGAGACTATAGTCTATGGGATTGCAAAGAGTCAGACACAACTGAGTGACTTCACTTTCTTTTCCTTCTTTTCTTCTTAAGGCTGAATAATATTCTATTGTGCATATATATGTACAACACTTTGCTTATCCATTTATCTCTTGATGCACACTGGACTTCCTTCCACTTTTTAGATACTGTGAATTGACCTCTCACTTTGAGCCACAGGTTTGGAGTTAAAGAGAACTACTTAAAGAGAATGACAAACATTCTTTAAAGAATTTGGAGGACATAGGGACCTATACATAATTCAGAATTATAACAATCTAAAGGCAAGAGCTATGACTAGAGCTTTCAGGTAATAGAGGAAAAGACTGGGTACACTGGAAAACATTCTGCAGCTTTCAGAGCTTGGCAAAAAAATTGTGTGTTTTCCATGAATCATATGTGACTCCCAGGAAAGAGGGTTGGCTGTATACGAACTTGAAAGATTTCACATAAAGAACTTCTGTTCATTTCAAAAAGACTGGCATCTCCCAGAGATGCAGCAACTGATATCATCACCTCCACTCACACATTTTCTATACCAAGAAACTTCTTGGTAGCCCTTAGCAGGTATCTCTTAAGAAATCTCAAAAATGCCTCATAAAAGAGAGTAATGGTGTATGCAAGGTTCTGACATCAGATTTTAATGTACCAGTCAAGTGGTATCTCCATTTCACCTCCTCCCCTTGTTAAAAAGCAGCTATAGGGTGCATACCTGTTTATGTGTTTGCACATGTGTATTTGAGTGTATGGGATTGTTTCTGTGTTAGGGAAAAAGTGAGGGGAAAGCTATACCAAGAAAACTCAGACATGTCATTTAGTCTTCCCCTTCCCTTTTCAGATTTCTTATCCTGAAGTAAATCTTTTTTGGTATAGCAGAAATGTTTTAAATTGCAGTGTTTAAAGTTTTAAGTTGAATTTTACCTGTAAGAACTGGTAAATCCTTCTTCATCTGTTAGCTACAGTGACAGGGAAAACAGTGAGCTATGCCTGGGATTTCACGTGGAAGAAAGGAGGAATCCACAGAGACCTGAAATGAGTTTTTGTGAGAAAGCCCTTTTATGAACTTATGTCTTAGATAGACAGAGCTTGTTGTTCCAGGAGACTCTTAAGGGGTCTACAAGGCAGTCAGATATATATTTATGAAAAATTGATGAGTGTTGGTAAAGGGTTTATTACATTGTGTTCTAGTGAGAACGGTAGAAAGTTAAGTCACTGAAGTATAATGTCCTCAAGGGCAGGAAATGTGTTTAATGCAGCTTTGTTTGAATGATGCCTAGATTGAGGCTTGTAGCTATTGAATGCTAATAACTTTTGGTGAGTGTTGTTGAATAATAGAAAAACACATAATTATAATGAATATTCAGTATGGATCAGACATTATGTATATTGTTTATATATATTAATTTATTTAATCCACACAGCTCTATGAGCTTAGTATTGTTTGCTCATATGAAAATGAGACAGTTGTAAAATGTAAAAAATCTTTATCAGTTGTGACATAGGCATGATCATAAAATATCTGATAAAATGTAAAACTTAAAATTTCTGATAAACCTTAAAAATTACAATGGATTATTTTTTCTTGTTGAAATCTCTTGTTTTTTGACAAAGGCAATATAGAAATTTTTACATACTTTCTATAAGTTGAAAGAAGCCATGTTTTCTTTTAAGTATTAACTTGAGGTGCTGAAATTATTTTCCTCAATAAAATATTATATTTTCCAATTTTTTACATTTTTTTTTCTTCTGATGTAAACTGTGCCAAATAAATTGTAATGCTACAATAATGTTTTTATATTTATTTTGCTAAGTCGCTTCAGTCGTGTCCTACTCTGTGTGACCCCATAGATGGCAGACCACCAGGCTCTGCTGTCCCCGGGATTCTCCAGGCAAGAACACTGGAGTGGGTTGCCATTTCCTTCTCCAGTGCATGAAAGGGAAAAGTGAAAGTGAAGTCGCTCAGTTGTGTCTGACTCTTAGCGACCCCATGGGCTGTAGCCCACCAGGCTCCTCCGTCCATGGGATTTTCCAGGCAAGAGGACTGGAGTGGGGTGCCAATGCCTTCTCCTTATTTATATTTATGTTCTATAATTATTTTTTTAATAAAGAAAATAAATCATTTAAGAATTGATTCACTTTTTAACTGAATCCCCCCAAAAAGGAAATTAATTTAAAAGACTTCTAAGAACACCATAAATTATCACTATAATCATTCGCTGTACTTTTCATTTGTCTTTTATTTTCTCCTACAGTTTAAAATCCTCTTTTATTGGGTACTTGAAGGGATTCTGAAGCCAAGAGGGGGAAATTGATACTATGGTTCTGGCGTATCTGTCCCACCAGTCCCATCCATTAATAGTCACACTAAATGACACAATTGTGACTCAGTCTGAAACAAAGTCCCTGGAAGCATCTCATTAGCATTGAGAGACATTAGCCTGGGAAAAGTCTTTTACTGTGTCATGATTGCCTAGACCATCTGAAAAGCATTACACGATAATTCACAGCATTGATCAAGTTCTTGTGGCAGTGGCCACGGGACTGGAAAAGGTCAGTTTTCATTCCAATCCCAAAGAAAGGCAATGCCAAAGAATGCTCAAACTACCACACAATTGCACTCATCTCACATGCTAGTAAAGAAATGCTCAAAACTCTCCAAGCCAGGCTTCAGCAATACGTGAACCATGAACTTCCAGATGTTCAGGCTGGTTTTAGAAAAGGCAGAGGAACCAGAGATCAAATTGCCAACATCCATTGGATCATCGAAAAAGCAAGAGAGTTCCAGAAAAACATCTATTTCTGCTTTATTGACTATACCAAAGCCTTTGACTATGTGGATCACAATAAACTGTGGAAAATTCTGAAAGGGATGGGAATACCAGACCACTGACCTGCCTCTTGAGAAACCTGTATGCAGGTCAGGAAGCAACAGTTAGAACTGGACATGGAACAACAGACTGGTTCCAAATAGGAAAAGGAGTACATTAGGGCTGTATATTGTCACCCTGCTTATTTAACTTATATGCAGAGTACATTATGAGAAATGCTGGGCTAGATGAAGCACAAGCTAGAATCAAGATTGCTGGGAGAAATATCAGTAACCTCAGATATGCAGATGACACCACCCTTATGGCAGAAAGTGAAGAAGAACTAAAGAGCCTCTTGATGAAAGTGAAAGAGGAGAGTGAAAAAGTTGGCTTAAAGCTCAACGTTCAGGAAAACTAAGATCATGGCATCTGGTCCCATCACTTCATGGGAAATAGACGGGGAAACAGTGGAAACAGTGGCTGACTTTATTTTTCTGGGCTCCAAAATCACTGCAGATGGTGACTGCAGCCATGAAATTAAGACGCTTACTCCTTGGAAGGAAAGTTATGACCGACCTAGACAGTATATTGAAGGGCACAGACATCACTTTGCCAACAAAGGTGCGTCTAGTCAAGGCTATGGTTTTTCCAGTAGTCATGTATGGATGTGAGAATTGGACTATGAAGAAGGCTGAGTGCTGAAGAATTGATGCTTTTGAACTGTGGTGTTGGAGAAGACTCTTGAGAGTCCCTTGGACTGCCAGGGGATACAACCAGTTCATCCTGAGTGAAATCAGTCCTGAATATTCATTGAAAGGACTGATGCTGAAGCTGAAATGCCAATACTTTGGCCACCTAATGTGAAGAACTAACTCATTGGAAAAGACCCTGATGCTGGGAAAGGTTGAAGGCAGGAGGAGAAGGGGATGACAGAGGATGAGATGGTTGGATGGCATCACCAACTCAACGGACATGAGTTTGAGTAAGCTCCAGGTATTGGTGATGGACAGGGAGGCCTGGCGTGCTGCAGTCCATGGGGTTGCAAAGAGTCGGACACGACTGAGTGACCAAACTGAACTGAGGCCCTCCCCTCTTCCAAATGCTGGGGAGAGAGCATTGGATCTTCACAACAAGTACACTGTTGTGAAGAACTGATGTACTTACATGATGGCAGGGGCATTATAAGAGCATGAGGATGGAAGTAAAGAGGCTCTTTGAGGCCCAGACTTCAGAACTGACACACTTTGTGCATTCCAATGGACAAAGCAAATCCTAAAGTCAGCACAAATTCAAAGCAGGAGAAATAGACTCTGACAGACTCATCTAATATCATCAACAGTGAGGTACTTTAACTCTCCCATAAGATTTAATGAGACTAAGGTTGAGATGACTGAGTGAAACTAATTTTTTCAGTTTATTTTAATGTGCAGTAACATGGACATTGACCCTATTATGTCATGCTATAACTAAAGAAGCTGACTTATTTGAAGAAGTTGTAGATATCTCCTCCTACCTCACTCCCAAGGAGATCTTATTCAAATTATAGGTCACTGAATACTTAGAACTGAAAAGATTCTTATATATCACCTGTATCACAAATCACTTTATTGATAAGACAATAAGATCTAGAGAAATGAAGTAATTTCCCTAAAGTCACAAAGGTAATGACAGAACTAAAATTTTTGACTCCAGAGTCTATGATCTTTCTATTACATCATGTTTCCTCTAAAATTTTATTTTAGCTCATGATTAAGGAAATGAATTAGTAACTATGTTATTTATTACCACAGTCATACTTTTTGGAAAACTGTATGCAACCATGCTTAAGAGTTCAGTTGTTTAAACTGCAGACTGTCTGGGTTTAAAATCTGCTCTGCTATAGACTATAGTGGACACTATGGGTTATCTTTGACAAGTAGTTTAGTCTCTATAAACTTTAAACCTCTCGTGCAAAAATTTGAAAATAATATGGCTTGCCTTCTGTTTTTTCTTTTTTTATGATAATCAAATAAAGCGTATCACATACAGTACTTTGGCTGTTACAGATCATGCTTATTGATAAGGGTAATATTTATTTTATCAATAATTTTACTAATGTGAAATTAATACACAGTGAAATGATCAGATCTTGAGTACGCTTTTATGAATTTTACTAGTGTATGAGCCTGGGTAATAACTTCCCTAATCAAGAATATTTCCTTTACCCCAGAAATTTCTCTTGTGATTCAACCATTATAAGCAACCTCTATTCTGATTTTAATCACGTGGTTTTCTTTTGCTTCCCCGAAGGTCACATAAATGGCACCATACAATATGCATGTGGTTTGCCTAGCCTCTTTTAACATAATAGCTTTGAGATTCAAGCATGTTGTCATATGTATGTATGTGTATAAATATATATATTTATATGTATATATGTTTATGAAAATGAATTATCCATAAGATTACTCCTGAATCACGTTTTTTCCATTTTTAAAAATATATCCTTGAATCTGATTATTCATTTGTCTATTAATGATATTCAGATTACTTCAAATCTGAATAAATCTACACAATTCTTATATGGAGATTTTTGGAGTACACATACTTTTATTTTTCTTTGATAAATATCTTGAAGTAAAATGACTTGGTCATGTGGTAAGTGACTGTTTGACATTGAAAGAAAATATCATAATCTTTTGCAAATACCATTACCATTTTACATTCTTACTAGGAAATATGAGTTTTGGTTGTTCTATGCCCTCAAAAATGTAATAATGTCACTTCTCCTAATTTTAGACATTACAGTGCACAAGAAAAGATATCATTGTGGTTTCATTTTGAATTTTTTTAATGAATGCTGTTGATGAGAGCCTTTCACTGTTCTTATTAGATACATACAACTTTTTCGGTCTGTTCGAGGACTTTGACATTTTTTATTGGGTTGCTTGAATTTTCATTATTAAAATGAAGAATTTCTTTATGTATTCTGGATACAAATCCTTTATTACTTATAATGCAAACATTTTCTGCCGTATGTGACTTGCCTTTTCATTTTTTAGTGGTCTTTTGATGAAGAGATATTATTTTTATTAAGACCAATTTATCAGTCATATTTTGTTTACTACTTTATGCCTGCTCTAAGAATTTTTTGTCTATCCCAAAGTTATAAACATATTCTCTTTTCTTCTCAAAATTATTAATTTTTTGCTTTGGTGTAAGAGATGAAATAAAGGACAAATGTCATTTTTAACATTATGCTATTTAAAAATAATCATTTGTTTCAGCATCATTATTTTAAATCATTAATCTTCCTCCTTTGAAATGCCTCAACTTTACTGAAAATCAAATGAATAGACATAGAACTATTTATTCTTTTTTCTAGCTTTTAAAGTCAGAAGTCTACATTATTCTTTCCAACCTTTCCTTTTTCTATGTATTTTATAGTCATAAGCTTTCCTCTAAGGCTTTCTCTAACTCCACAAGACAAATTTCTGTATGTTGTATTTTCATTTTCATTTGTTTTGAAGCATTTACAACTTTTCTTGTGGTTTCTTCTTTGACCTGTGTATCATTTAGAAGTATTACTTAACTTTCAAAGTTTTTGAAACGTTTCTACATATAGTATTGATTTCTAAGAAATTCGATTGTAGTTAGAGAATGTGTAAGCTTCCAAAAATTTGATACTTACTGAGGCATATTTTATGAACAGTTGAGAATGATGTACCTTTTTTACTTCACTCTTCGACTGTTGTGTATAGTATTCTATAAACGTTAAGTCAGAGGACTTTTAATATCTCCAACTATGATTGTGAGATTTATCTGTTTCTCCTGTTCTGTCAGTTTTTGCTCCTGTTTATTCTGAAACTTTTATTCTGTGTGGAAAATTTTATAAGTCTTACATCATCTTGATTAGTTCATCTTTTTGTAATTATAAAGAACACCTCTTTATCTCTTGTAATGCTCCTTGTGGTTATGTTGGTATTCTGCCACGATTTTGCTATTTGCATTCTGTTTGTCTTTTCCCCCTGTTTGGTATTTTCTACTTTCTTTTGTATTTATGAGTTTTTTAAAAGTATTTTTTGAATGATTTTTAGCTATAGCTTTTAATATTACTTTTAGTGGTGCTTTAAAGATTGCCATATTCACCTCTGTCTTATCAAACTCAACGTACAGTTGCCATATTATTTCTTGAAATAAGCAATTATAAAAGTATAATTTTATTTACCCTCAACTCTGGGATATTTTGTGCAATTGTTAACATGTATTTTATACATATATATGTGTTATAAACTCCAAAATGCACTGTTAAAATTTTTGTATTAAAAAGTCAGGTGCTTTTTAAAAGAATAAAGATAATACATTTTATATACATACATTTATTTATATATATAATGTATATAATACTATCTAATGTATATATAGTTTCCTCATATATTAACCATTTTCAGGGTTCTTCACTTGTCACAGATCTGGGTTCTCTTCTGGCATCACTTTCCTCAGCCTGAAGAATTTACCTTAGCATTATTTTTATCTCATCTTTGATGGTGACAAATTCTCTCAACCTTCCTTTATTTGAAAAGGTATTTTTTTCCCCTTCCTTTTCTGACAGATCTATCTATTGGATATTTTATTCTATATGTAGTTTATTTTCAGCACATTAAAAGTATCATCCACTGTTTCCTGACCTTAATTGTGTTGATCTCTTTTTGCTTTATTTTAGGTTTCTTTGCCTTGTTTCTCTTTCCCTTCAAAAACAGGTATCTAAACAAAGTCTGTATGTAGATCTGGAGTCTAACCTTTCTGTTGTTACTTTGTTTCTCTGATTTCTCCCCTAATTTGAGCTGCTCTAAGAAGTAATTAAGGTTGTTTTGCCTTCTGCTGATGTTAATCATCCTATACCTCTGCAACTGTTTCCTAGAATGAAACTTTCCATGCTAAAACGGAAGAAGTCTCCAGCAATTGAGGAAAATTTTATCATCTTTTAAGTGCCCTCAGGGGAACCCTAGTTCTCATCCAATCCAGTTTCTTCTTTTTATGGTCAAATTTTCATCACTTTTTGCCCATTTTTGGTAACTTTCTAGGACTTTACATAGTTTTTATTTAATGATTTGTCCATAAGTTATAAATGTTACCTGCATAATGGCTGGCCTACTTCATCCTTAACAGAACTAGAACCTAAATAATTTATTTTAATTCTATAAGTGATAAGAGATTTGATGTTGACAACCAAATTGATAAAACTTTAGATTTCATAATTAACTTCTGGGTATAGTAATTACAATAGTAATAGTAATAACACAATATCAAATTGAAATAATCTTCAGATAAAATTAATCCACCAAACAATTCTCCAACATATTGACAATGGCTTGTTTGAATAAGAAGATGCAGGTGGTATTTTTTTATTTCTACTTTTTAATAATTTTAAAACTTTAGTGTAAGTATACATATATATATATATATAGTTTGCAGTGAAAATATGAACATCATGTTTATCAAATAATGATTATTTAAATATGTATCAAACATAAACTTAAAAATGGGCAAGAATAAAAGGTGATTATACTCCTAACTAGAAGGTGATTACAAAAGAAATTATTAGATGAAGTCTCTTACAAATACAAATTATTAGATGAAGTCTCTTACAAATAAGGTTAAATCTTAGAAAATATATTAAGATACTATTTTTTTCAAATAGCAGCCACCAGATAGGAAAGATCCACAGAAGCAAACTGCAACTTGCAAGCCAGGAATAACATAGTTAAAATTGTACTGAGATATTATAAACAGTAAATTTTCCTCTGTAGATTTCTCTTAATATGCTGGCATGTATTCCATTATTGAAATAACTTATAATTTACAGGGATCACATTATGATATCAGTAAGGAATCAAATTTGAATTACTACTTTGTGAATGTGATAGCATTCATTCTCACTGCTTCACTATGCTTGTCACTAAATTCAAAGGAAAAAATAACTTACATTGGAAAATTAGAAATGTTCTATTTGGTAAAAGACAGAATTCTCACATCAGTTTGTATTTGCAACTTAATGGTCTGTAAATCTGTTCAGTTTGGCCTCATTTGTATTTGAAAAATTAGGATATTTCTCATAATTGCATTCCTATTTCCTCTGGCAGCTGACTGGAACGGAGCAGTGGCAACTCCATTCAGATGGGGCACAACCACTCCAGTGTGCATGATTTCCACTACTATACTGATTCAGAACTAGCTCTTTTTCTTTTTCTTTTTTCCCACTTATCTCACTTGGCTTGGTTTTTGTACGCATGTGAACATGTAAGCTTTGGCCTATAAAAATATGATAGAATGTCTTAACTGAAAATAAATACACAGCTATTAACAACATAGACTTCTTTACTAAAAAAAAAAAAAAGGTAAATATAAGGAGGGACAAAATTCCTCACAGTGCAGTAAGGAATAAGAAAATTGCAAAGGAAGAGACTTTCATTTTTATCTGTCTTTAATTTAATCACCACACACACAAAAAAAGTTGACTACTACATGTGAATGGTGTTGTTGTTTTAATTGGATTTTGTTCAAATGCCATAAATAACTGCCTAAGTTCTGAAGGCATGCAGGTTTCCAGGCATGTCTGTTAGGCGTTTTTTGCTTTAGTGTCAGAATATGTTTCCTCAGTCTAAAGGAAGCCAACAGTTCTTCTCTCTACTGTGTTAAGTATATTTTAGGTTTGCAGACAAAGTGTGCATCTACTCATCCCATGTTCTATTCCTATGCATCCTGGACTCCTTATTCAAGTTCCCTACCTGGAACACACTCTTGTAGAAAAGGCACTGGTTTTGGACTGACTCCGTGCTGTGTTCCAGGAAGGGGTCTGATTGGTCTTCTTCACTTGGAATTTTACATGAACATCTTTGCTGTGGTCCCAGTTTTGCAGGAACCTTGAAACACTCCTCCACTTGCTTCTCCTTGATGAGTGAATGGGGTTTCCTCTGCAGCGGATGAACTAAGTTGACATAAAAGGATATCTCCCATGTATCAGTATCCATGGTAACATTCTAGACAAGAAAGCAGCATGCTAACACCACTCTTGCACTCCAGAAATTTTCAGAATTATCACCAAGCAGAAAAACAAAAGTTAAATTCCACAGAGCAAATAGAATTCCCTTTACATTGTTAACGTCATCTTGACCTTCCCCTTTATCCACCATCCTTTCAAGAAGCAGGCCCCTATTCTGTGGTCTATAGTCTTTAGGCAGCTATTTTCGTGCATTTATATTTATATTACTTAATATCCAAGTAGTTTGTATCTCTACACTTTCACTAGGGATGGAGAGCAGAAAGAGGAGGAGTGAATACTGAGGAGCATAGATTCTTCTTGTTTTGTAATTCTATCAATGTTTTCTCCCTTCATTCAAATTAAAAATTCACCAAATCTGTTTTCTTAGTGGATGGTTTACAGAGAAACAACCACTCCTCCCCCACCACCTGCTCCCCCTTTTCCTACGATGTAACCATGATTTCTAATGTTGCATGATTTTAAATAAGGATTCTTGGCAGATCTGAAGAGAAACCTTCTGTCACTGGTGATATAGTGATATATGGTGATATAAATTGCTAAAGCATCTCTTGTCCCCAGGAAAGCCTCTCTTTGCATGCGTGTTTGTGCACCAAAGAGTTAAAAAGCGCTGGAAAGACACCACGCATGTGTTAATTCCTTCTGCAGCAGCACGAATCGTTTCCACTTTGACCTCATAGTTAATCTGCGTGATAGTTAATCACACAGAGACTCGAGTATTTCTTTTAAACACATACACACACCCCCAACACAAATACATACTTGCTGCCCTCTAAAAGAAAAATGAAAACAAAGCAAACAAATAAACCTAAAACAATGGATCTGGGAGTATGTGTGAGTGGTGGTGGAGGGGCATGAATATGTGTAAGAGTGTGCCTTCGTTTCTCATTCTCTTATTTGTCTCCTATGCGTCTCTCCCTGTACCCTCCCCCTGCCTCAATTATATTATTCCCCTAGACTTGAAAGCTGCTCCCTGAGCTGATGCTTTGATCGTATCTGCAAGCGTTAGTGCTGATGTTATTTCTGCCCCCTGAATATTAATTCCCGAAGCTGGTAGCAATACAGCTCCCCAGTGACGGACCTACTAGAGGCAGGTGGGGGAGCCACCATCAGATCATAAGCATAATAATAATACAAAGGGGAGGGATTCTTCTGCAACCTAGAAGCTAGAGGCAGGGGAGGGGAAAAAAAAAAAACGATGAGTTCGACAAATATATGGAGCACAGGAAGCTCAGTCTACTCGACTCCTGTATTTTCACAGAAAATGACGGTGTGGATTCTGCTCCTGCTATCGCTCTACCCGGGGTAAGATAAGCCCTTTTCAGCGGCGTTTTGTTTCAGAGAGGTGGGGGAAGGGGTGGGGACCAAGGAACTAGGGAGACCACCCAGATTTAAAAGACTCTTCTGGGATCTGGGGCTTTGTTATTTAGGAGAATGTGAATATGTGGGGCAGGAAAAGGAGGGAGAAAAAAGGAAGGTCACTTTCGTTTATTTATTTATTGGGTTTTATTTATTTCCTTTACAATGGAAAAGCTAACGGCATAAAGACTGTATCTGGGGAGTAGCATTTTGATAGTATCGCAATATGATGTCTAGGTGGTCTGTGCTGATACATGCTGGCATTTGAGGCCATGTTGGAGGAGTTTGGGTGGGGGTCTGGAAGAGGAAACTACAAATGGGGTCCTGGCATACACTCGGCAGATGTGTGTGTGTGTGTGTGTGTGTGTGTGTGTGTGTGTGTGTGTTGGGGGATGGGTTCTGTTCCTGTGACCTAAGTATCTCTTGTTTCTGCACCTGAGCATTCTTAAGATCAGTGAGCCAGGTTTTCTATCCAGCCCCGTTGACCTGGCAGCAGACTCCCTGGTGGGGTAACATGGTTCAGCACCAGGGACAGCAGTCCTGTCAGGGCCAAACGGAAAAAAAGCTTGTCTAATCCCTTAAGACAACTTTATATTTACACAGGACATTGTCATAGTAAAGACAGAATGCCGATGGAGCAAAGGAACACTAATGATGTCTGGGGACCCTGCTTTGATTATCCTTTCCCCCTCCTTGAGATAAGGAGGGGCACTGTTGGGCATGGGGTGGAGAATGTAGTTAATGCATGAAGGGATATAGATCTGGAAAAGAGTTGGCTTTGCTGCAGTGTTGAAAAATATGCTGAGCCAGGTAATTGTGATGCCAAATTGGGAAGTTAGGCATTAATTTCTTAGAGCCTTGTTGCACTGAATGGAAAAGATGGGAAAGGATTGTGTTGTGAAGTGTTTTGCACCTCATTTTTTTTAACTTCATTGCACCAAAGATATCAAGGAAATATCCCTTCACATATAGTTCATCATTTATCCACCCACAAAAACAACCCCCCTGACCCAACACACACCATCAGGATTTCCAGCCAGATCTAAAGGCAGATTAGAGGTCTATTGTACTTAATATTAGTTGCACTCTTCTTTACTGTCACTTTGAAGTAAAACTCTAAAAATGCCACCCCTAACCCTTACTAAAGAAAAGAAAAGAAGAAAAACTAGCTATAGAAGAAACCAAGCCATTGCTCTAAGGTTTTCCTGGGAGTTGACACTGTTATGTAGTAGTTGTAATAAAGGGAGATACAAGAAATGAAGGTTAAAATATTTTTTTTTTATTTTATTGAAAAGCTAACTTTGCTGGTCCTCCATTCTCTAGGGTAGATAATGACAGGAAAAGATTTCAGTAAAAAGGAGACCCAAGCAAAACAAGGAGTGAAAGTCTCTTTTTTGGAGTTTCCAAGTAGACAGAGGGGCCTGCTTAATCTACCAATACTTTTCATCCCTTCCTCCATTACTATTAAAAATTGAATGCATTTTCTTTAAGAGTGTAAGATTAAGTAGCTTTCTCAGAAGAGGGCCTTCTACTGAAAATAGTTTATGTGTTATGCATTTTAGTGGCATACTAGAAAAACAATGTTTTTAATTAAAAATTACATACATTTAACCATTTAATGTAGTATGTAACCTTTAATTTGTTTCAGAAATTGGGGAATTTATAGTTACTTGTTGATAGGAAAACATCATTCTCATGTTCATACCATTTATGAAACCTGTGGATTAAAATACACTTTACTTCCCAAATACTTATATCCATTTTAGTAAGCAACTTTATAACTAAATAGATGAGTACATTTTCATGTATTTTATCTCCAAGGGACTTATTTTGACCAAAACCATGCAATTTTATTATTATTTTTAAGTGTATCAAATTTAAGATGTCTTCTTATAGCAACAGTTCTACCTTTTCTTTTAAAATATTATATAAAAACTAATACTTAGTGATACATTTAATTTTCAATTCTTAGCATAGTAACTAGATGAGCTTTTTAAGTAGCTCTAAATGATGGGAGTTATGTGTCATGAAAACTCTTCAATAGGAGGATTTTCACATTTTCTCAGTAATGACAGAGAATGGAGTCATTGTAGTTTGCTGCAGAGAATGTGATCAGAGTTTCAGTTTGTTGCAATCCCATAAAAAGAAAAAAAATGCCATTTGAATGGCTGAATAGAACTGGACGAAAATAGTAGCTTTGATCTCTGAAGCTGATCCTGAAGAAGGACAGCAAGTGACTAAAAAATGTGAGTTTCTAGGAGAAATTCAAAAAAGGCTTTTTGGGTAAACAGTGGTAGTAGAATCAGAAAGTTGAAGGAATATTAAAAAAAATTTAACAACTTTTTATTTACATAACTTCAAAGAATAACTTTCCCTCTAATTAAAAATGACTAAATTAATTAGATTGTGTGTCTACAAAAGTAAAACAAGGGGGAATATGAATCAATGGCATGAGGATGTTTATAGCTAATATCTCTTATTTTGGGGATAGTTAATTTCTGAAACCCAAAACTATCTAAACTGTCACATATCTTTTATACAATATTATCATATGAATCATCTGGGAAACTTTCTAAACTTGTATGATTCTTGAACCAAACAAGCTTGTTGTTTCCTATCTTTCCAAATTTTCCACTTGGCCTTATTAGAAAATCAAAATCAAAATCACTTCCTCAGCATATTTACTTGCTTAGTTATAGATATAACATTTCAAGTAGTGTCTACCTTGAGACAAACATCTATCTGTAAAAAAAAAAAAAAAGAAATATTTATCACTCAGTATTTCCCAGGATCCAGCTGCCTACTACCTTCTAGACAAAACATCTGGATGGTAGGCAGAAATTTAAAAATCAGCTTTTAATTTAGTTACATAAATGCATCTGATATCTTACACTCAGTTTAGAATAATCCTCAAGATAATTGATTTACAAACTATTTAGCGATAGAGGCCTCTGTTCTACACATTTTAAAATTTGCACCATATCAACAAGGATTTCTCCTCAAACTGGAAGACTGAGTTTAAAGACTTTATCTTTGTTGTAAATATTATTTTGCTAGGACTGTGACTAGAATAACTTCCTAGTAATTCCAAGACAGACTTTCCACAATTTAAGTACAAATAGGCTTTACCAGGGCTTCCCTGATAGTTCAATTGGTAAAGACTCTGCCTGCAATGCAGGAGACCCCAGTTCGATCCCTATGTTGGGAAGATCCCCTGGAGAAGCGAAAGGCTACCCACTCCAGTATTCTGGCCTGGAGAACACTACTGAATGACTTTCACAGGCTTTACTGAAATGACAATATACTTGTTGAAGAGAAGCAGAATTTGCCAACCCAAAATATGCCTCTTCGGCAGAAGGATTATTTTAGGCTTATTATTTTTAACAAACAGCAGATACAGGTGTGAAGCTTAAAACTGAGTGGAAGTTACCTTTGGTAAGACGCATTCAAATAACAGAAATCTGGATTTTTATGAGTATCTCCATCCCTGTACCAGAAAGAAGAGTTTGGCTAAATATCTAGAAACTTACCAATGGTGAAGGCAGAGACTTGAATCTGCTTAACAACCATCCCCTTGTTGACAGTGCTTTTACTCAATAACTGCCCTTAACTGGCTCCCCCTGCTCACAACATCTTCTTTTGTCTTTAACCAGACACTGTATGTAAGGAGGTGGCTTGGGCCATTGGAAGGACTTAGCTTTCCTGGGTATCTCCTATGTATACAGGAAGTATACATGTTATTACATTTCTGTTTGCTTGTTTTTGTTTTTTTGTTTTCTCTTGTGAATCTTATTAATGCAATGATGTCTCAACCAAGAATCTACAAGTGTAGAAGGAAAATTATTTTCCTCCCCTACATGACTGTCCAAAGTACTTCTGCTAAAATCACAGACCTTGGAAGACTGGGGAAAACTTTATAGTTAGTGCATTTCAGGAACTGTTTGACCATCACAGGTGTCCAAACAATTTAAGTGCTTAAAGATACAGGATTTCAGTTGTGATGGGCACATTTCTTATTCAGGCAATTATAAAAGAAAGAATTGATCCTCCTGCTACTGGTTATAAGAAATCCATGTGGGTTATAAAAGACCTATGTGACTTCTTCAAAGTCAGAAACCAAATAGTTACAATGTAACATCAATTTCAGATTTTCCAATCTACTTGTATCATGTGTATACATACACTGAACCAAATTTTATATATAAACATTAATATATAATATAGATTTTAATTAACATATACAAAGTTATGCAATCCACTTCAATGTATAAAATATATTTTATATCGTGTGTGTATATATATATATATATGTATATATACACACACAAAAAAAATTTTACTAAGATTTGTTAAGTAGTTTTTGTCAACCACATTTGACTTGGAAACCAAGGTTATAGAGACATTAGACTTGCTTAAAAGCAACAGATAATTAGAAGTAACAAAATAATGATTAAGTATGTATGTGGATAGAAAGAGAAATATAATGATAAATGTGTGCATTTATTTACACTTCACGCCATCCTGGGGTTCGTTCCTGTGTTGCTTGGTGGGTGTTTCTCCAGGAACCAGGGTGTGGCTCTCACTCCAGTCAATAGCACTAATTTCCCCCCACCCTCCTCCTCCCAGCCCCAGCACCGCTAGTAGCAGTGAGTGGATGTGAGTTCCACACATGACCTGCCAACTGCATTGATGCAACTGGAGCGTTCTCCTTTCTGTGGCTGCCAGAACTCACCACTTACTTATCATCTCATCACTTTGGCCCAGACCCCTTCTCCTGAAGCAGGATCTCAGAAGGCCTGTCACCTCCCTGCCTTGTCTCTTGGGCCATAGCCACTCTGACCTTGATGTGTCCTTTGCTAAATATGACTTTCTGTATAAATAAAAGGTGGTTTGGCATGTTCTCTCAAAAAATATTTTAGAATTATATGTTCATACACGATAATGATAACTGGCTACATTTTATATCTGTCACTATTTTCCAAATTTTGTTTTCTGTTTTGTTTTTTTCTTCTGATTTTTTTCATCAGATTTATTTGCTCAGTACTGTTTACTTATAAGTGTAGTTAACTGATCAATTTTAATTTTTATAATTATCTGATTCTACAATCATACAATAGAAGCTGGTATGGATGTACATTCTATTAGCCCACTAAATAACTTTAAAGATGGAATTTACCTAGTAGTGTGGCTTGAGGTCCTCGGTCTGCATCAGTCACTCCATTTTTAAATTTATCTTGCACTTTTGATTGAAAGCTCTAAAAGATATGCTTAGAAATAATCCAGTATTCAGTTATTTTATTAGTTTAATAACATATTAAATGATATTATTTAATACCTGGGGAAAATGTTTAGAAAGCGTATTTTCTTAATGGTTATGTGTAACTAAAGCATAGTTTAATCTGCAATTCAGTCATTGCCCAGGAAGTTAACCACTCCTTATTATCCCATTTTCAAAAAAACTTTGTCTTCTATTGAGAAAATTAATAGGATGACTTGTTGAATGTTGTCACGTAGTTTTCCTACAAAAATTCTGTATCGAGGCAACCACACTGAATATTAAAGTAGAAAAAAAATGTTGCTGCTTCAATATGTGGATATCTTGATCTTCAGTGTGTAGATATTTAAAGTTAACAGTTTTAATCACCTCAATCATACAAGCAACAGCTTGATTAACTTCTTTGGCATGTGAAAACTTAAAGTGCTTTTTTCATTTCTAGAGGAAAACAATTTACACTTTCTAGATATTGAGGCTTTTTTTTCTGAGAATGTTGGCATGCACACTTTTTCTCCTTCTATAGCTTTGTTAAGTTAGATGAGGAAAATAATATTTTACTTTTCTGACTTTTAAAAACAAGATATGGAGCAATTCCGAAAATAGTCCAATTCTTCCTGAATTTTGGTGATGGTGTAGGGGTTAAGATTTCCCCAGTCATATATTCCTAGTGCAATATGCCACACCATTCACCTACAGTCTTCCTTTTTCTCTGTAAAAATAAGAAAAATACTTGGATTGTTGTGAGATGTAAAAGACCTCCAGTTTGCTTTACTGGGAAGGTTATTTGCTATTTATTTCTTCTGTATTCTAGAGAATATGTATCTTTTAAAAGGGAATTTTAAAAAAAAACTTTTAAGTTACACATTAGTGATTTAGGGTAAAAATAAAATTTAACTCCAAATCACATTAATCCCTACAGTATAAAATAAGAGGGCAAATATAGTAATAGTTCTATGTTATTATGAAATCGTTATGTAACTCTCAAGATAACGTGCTATGTAAATGCTAAATAAGTAGTCCTGATATTACATTCTCTACTCATTTATAAAGAAAACCATATGAATACCAAATAATATAATAGTGGAGAAAACAAAAGATGCTTTTTAAGCCAAGGTCCTTTGTAATAATTGAAACCCTGCCACGAACACAAGTATCGTAGTAGAACCAAAGTCTATGTAGTGAGACACATAAATAACAAGTTCTGTATTTTATTTAGGCACATTTAAATTAAATGGCCAAAACAAACTGAATGTAACTTGTCAATATAACCTTGGTAGAAAGAAAGAAATGACTTATTTGTGTTCTTTTGTGCAGGTTAATAGTCCCTTTTGAAAACACATTTGAAATACAACAAGTAAGGGAAAAAACTCTAGATATAAACTATAGAAGTGACTAGTATTTAAGCTAGTTCTATGTTAGTAACTGGGTGTATAACTATGGGGTAGCAAAAGCCATGATTCTGTCCTCATGAAGTTTCCAGTCTCATGGGGTGGCAGGCAATGATCAAAGTTTTACTAAGTTTTAACTTAAGTAAATACTACACAGCAAAGTCATATGGTGCTATGAGAGACTCTAACAGTTTTCTAACTGGTGAAAGCATAGGACAGAGAAATTAAGTGAGATCCACAAACTAGCTAAAACTGATCTAAAATCATGTAATTTGTTGGTTTTAGTATTTCAACATCCTTTTCTTTGTTTTAATAGTTTTTGCTGTTTTTTTTTTTTTAACCTCAATTGAAAGAGGGTTTTTTTCACTTGAAAATGAGTATTTTTTGGAAGAAAAGTGGTGAAAATTTTTAATGTTCTAAAAACAAATTTCTTTTTTACTATTTAAAAGTTATGTAGTAGACTAGAACTATATTAAGGATAATCAGATAATGTAACACATCATTTGTGACATTATTTTAACACAAACAAAATTTACCAATCAATGGCTAGTGAAGGGCTTATGCTCAACTCACCCCCATCCAGTAAGTAGGTCTTCAAGGTACAGATGCGTAAAAGTAGATTTATTCTCCTACCACTGCCTCCAGCTGAGGCATCTTCCCTGGTTCTTTGTCAATCCAGTATAGTCAACTATGTCAAATGGGGAAAAAAAGACACACACACACAACTATCTTAAATATAAATACCTGTGGAGTGTCAATTTCAGAGTTGGATACAATATGATAAAAAATACAGTGAGAATTTTGAAGATTTTGAAAGTATGTGCAAAATGTACTTTGTATGACCTTTACAAATATGTACAGGAGACGACTGTGGGGTGTGCAGGATTTCAGTTCTTAGACCAGGAATTGAACTTGGACCATGGCAGTGAAAGCCCAGAATCCTAACTACTAGCAAGAGAATAGATGCTAGGAATTATGTTAATAAACTGTCAATTTTTAAAATATATTTTACCTATTTTATTCTAGTATCTCCTTCCTTCATCTTAGTCTTAGAATAAGCAAGTATTTATTTAGTTTCTTTAAAATAATCATTCTAAAAGCCTGGTCTCCTATACTTATGCATGTACACACAAATCTGCAACTTTGGATAATGTCTTTTTTAATCTTATGAAATATATATTATATAAGAGAAATTGAGTAAATACATATTCTTCTTAAATAATTCCAAATGGAAGAATAAGGCATTTTAAATTTGAGGTGGTGGTGGCTGGTGGTGGTAATAATTTGAGATAGTAATCATATATTTCTTATCTTTAATGGAAAACTAATTTTCCATAGTAGTTCTTAGAAGGAAAATTTAAAGTGATGATTTCTAAAGTCAATAGCAGTATCTTGATAATTCCAGATAAAAATTATCATTTAACCAACTTATCTCCCTTTAACTTTGTTAATAAACACCTGCATTCTTTATTTTAAAATTAGTTCTTAAAAATTTTCATAAAAAATTTCCAAATTTTAAAAAAAGTGTACATTTGAAATTGATTATTCTTCATTAACTTCATCAACAAATAATTAAATTACTTAAATAATTACTTTATAACCTTCATAAACTCATTATATCATTAGTCAAATTATTAGAAATTAGAAAAATTTAGACACTTTTAGCTTATTCTACATCAAGGTAATTGTTAATTTGTTTTTAATTTTTAGAACTTTAAAAAATTTTTATTTTATATTGGAATATTATTTATTACCAATGCCATGTTAGTTTCAAGTGTGCAGCAAAATTATTCAGTTATACATATACAAGTGTCTATACTTTCTTAGTTCCTTTTCCCATTTAGGTTATTACAGAATATTTAGCTGAGTTCCTTGTGCTATATACAGTAGGTCCTTATTGGTTATCTGTTTTAAATACAGCAGTATGTATGTGTCAATCCCAAACTCCCGATATATCACCTCCTTTAGCTTTCCCACCCTGGTAACCGTAAATTCATTTTCTATGCCTGTGAATCTGTTTCTGGTGTGTAAATAAGTTTATTTGCATCAGATTCTGCATATAAGGGCTTCCCTGATAGCTCAGTTGGTAAAGAGTCCGCCTGCAATGCAGCAGACCCTGGTTCGATTTCTGGGTCAGGAAGATCCGCTGGAGAAGGGATATGCTACCCACTCCAATATTCTTGGGCTTTCTTGTGGCTTAGCTGGTAAAGAATCTGCCCGCAATGCGGGAGACCTGGGTTCAATCCCTGGGTTGGGAAGATCCCCTGGAGAAGGGAAAGGCTACCCACTCTAGTATTCTGGCCTGGAGAATTCCATGGACAGTCCATGGGGTCACAGAGTCAGACATGACTAAGGGATTTTCACTTTCACTTTCTTTCTGCATATAAGCAATTTCATATGATATTTATCTTTCTATGTCTGTTACTTCACTTAGTATGATAATCTCTAGGTCCATCCATGTTGCTATAAACAACATTATTTCATTCTTTGTAATATCTGAGTAATACTCAATTGTATATATGTCCCACATCTTCTTTACCCATTCATCTGTTGATGAACATTTTGGTGCTTCCATGTCTTTGCTATTGTAAACAGTGCAGCAAGGGACACTGGGGTGCCTGCATCCTTTAAAACCAAGTTTTTCTCCATATACATGTCCAGGAGTGGGATTGCTAGGTCATATGGTAGTTTTATTTTTAATTTTTTAAGAAACCTCCATACTGTTTTCCGTAGTGGTTGAACCAATTTACATTCCCATCAACAGTGTAGAGTGGTTTGCTTTTCTCCACACCCTCCCCAGCGTTTATTGTTGGTAGACTTTTTGATGATGGCCTTTCTGACTGGTGTGAAGTGGTACCTCGTTATAGTTTTGATTTGCATTTCTCTAGTAATTAGCAATGTTGAGCATCTTTTCACATGCCTCTTGGCCATCTGTATGTCTTCTTTGGAGAAATGTCTATTTAGGTTTTCTGCCTATATTTTAATTGGATTGTTTGTTTTTTTGATATTGAGCTGCATGGACTGTTTGTAAATTTTGGAGATTAATCCCTTGTCAGTTGCATCCTTTGCAAATATTTTCTCCCATTCCATGGGTTGTCTTTTTGTTTTGCTTATGGTTTCTTTTGCTAAGCAAAAGCTTTTGCATTTAATTAGGTCCCATTTGTTTTGTTCTGTTTTTTCCTTCATTATTCTAGGAGATAGATTGAAAAAGATATTGCTGCAGTTTATGTCAGAATGTTCTGCCTATGTTTTCCTCTAAGGGTTTTATAGTGTCCAGCCTTACATTCAGGTCTTTAATCCATTTTGAGTTTATTTTTGTGCATGGTTTAATTTGTAAACTAAATTATCTCACGGAAGTCCCTTTTATATCTGTAAGATATTGATATTGATATATTGTGATAGGTGATGTTCACCCCTAAAAATTGGGAGAGTGAATGGTAACAGAAATACAGTCATGTTTAGATGTTATTAATTTAAACATTTTTCATTGTATGCCTTCTATTATGAAATGATACTTAAAATATGGTTGAATTTCTCTGTAATTGATTTATTCAACATGCTGGAATGACATAGTTATGGTCTAGAAATTGTGTTTCTTTTTAAACATCATCTGTTGAATCTATCCCTCCCCACAGACACCACATCTGGACAATATATATCTAATGTCAAAATTTTCCATTCATTTTAGAGTTTGTAATCTCATTTTCAGGTATTAAATTCATCTAAATTGATCCTTCAATCTCTCATTCACTTTAATTTTTTTATTTTTTTATTTTTTCTGTTCTCTCATCAGGCCTGACTTAAGATTTTTGCTGCCCACCTATTACATCATGTTCTAAAGGCTCCTCCTCCTTTTATTATGCTGCTTTTGGCTTTTTTCAAGATTAGGGTCGAGGTAGGAAGGACGGTTACATTTGCAGAAAGATCTTACTGTACTTTCTGAGTGAAAGATGCCTACATGCTGAGTCATTCTTTCAGGGGGGAGTTGGATGGGTTCCATGAAGCTAACCCTCTTCCTCCTTCCTCCCCCTGGGAGGAATTGCACTATTCCCTGACATGGGTCATGCTGTAGGGACTTGATGTTTCACGACAGTCCTTCGCTCCACTTCAAAAATACATCCACTCTGACTTTCTACTAGCATTTTCTTACTAGAGTTGCATTATAAACTGTCTTTTCAAGATGATTCCAGCATGACTATTTTTCTGGCATCCATTTAGCTCAGGAAGAATGAATGAATGAAAAACAGACTGAAAAATTACTTGTCAGCTTCTGAAAGTAATGGTGTTTTTCTGACTCAGATTCACTATAGGGATTGTTCAAACCAGCCTGTCTTCTTTAGACTTTTTCAGGAAAAAATCAAGCTACATTAGTCACCTGGGCTGCTTAAATTATAGAGACCACAGGCCAAATTTTGCTAAGAATTCTCTGTCTACCCTGTGCTGAAACAGCATAAAGAAGTAAATAATGCAAGTTTTCTGTTTCAGGTAGAGATAGCAGTTGTCTCTGTTAGTCTTCGCTAAATGGTAGACATCTATGAGTGAGTTTCTTGACTTTGTTTTTCACTTGCCTTGAGGGAGAGGTGGAACATATGTCACTGTGAGGAGGGAATATGAAACTGCTAAAGCTCTTTCTGCACTTAGGCCAATAAACTTACTCCGCAAGAACTGCTGTCTCATTGAATATTTTAACTTCCATTATATGGTCCCAAACTGGGTGAAGGAAAAAGAACGCAGGACTGATTTTTCGCTTTCTCTAGCAAGGTCTGCCTCTTCTTGGGAATCCAACACATTGTGTTAAATGAGAGTATAACATTTCTCATTTTTTCTCAGTTCTGTTAGGATAACAACATTTTTTTTTTAGTATTTAAGAAAGTATATTTAGTATTATGTTCCCTGTTTGATTCATTTCTTCCTGATATCCACTACTTTATTCACCTTCTTCACATCTTTGCTCAAATATTGCCTTCTCGATGCCTACACTCATTCAGTGCACTTATTGCAAATGTCCCTCAATCCTATATTCACATTTCCAGTTCTCTCCTATGTTTCACCTTTCCTTAGTATTTACAGTCTTCAATAATTAGAAAAAAAATTTTTATGACACCTACTGATTTATTATTTTAATTTTTTACTTCTGTCTCACTCAGCTAGAATCCGGGATAGACAAGAACAGAGATACTGTTTTGTCCTCTACTCCAGACTGTTAGAAAAGTGCCTTGCTTCTAATAAATGTTCAGTAATTACTGTTTAATTAAATAATAATGGCATCTCCCTTTCCCTGAAATTTATCTTCTTTTAAAAAAGTCTTTTCATCTTTTGCATAGCACCTACGTCCAGCATATATGGCTGGTGACGAAAACAAAAAAGCAAGTCCTACAGTATAGTGCAGTCCTTTAGAGCATAAGCTACGGACCTACACTTGACTAGTATTTATATTTCTACCCTTGACATTCACTACTTCATGACCCTCAGTAAGTTTACTTAACTTCATTCATCCTTAATCTCTTTGTATAAAAACAAAGAAGATAATAATTCCTCCTAAGCTTATTTTGAGTAGTAATTGACATAATACATTGAACATGGCACGTAGTAAGCACCTCTTATATGTTATTACTGTTTTTACTACTACAGGGTCCTTATTTATTTCCTGGGATATTCCAAGAGGCACAAGTAGCCTCTCCACCCCTATTAAACTTTGAACTTGGGGAAAGTACAGGAGAGGGGTTTTTTGATAAAAATTCTTTAATTCTCTATTCCCCTGTCTTAATTTGTATAAGATGAGAAAATAGGGTAAAGCTCCTTAAGTTTCTGGAATGACTATATTGTTCATTCATTTTAGATCAATATTATATATAATAAAATTTCTGTTATGCATGGACTAGATCCCAATAACAATCAAATATGTGCTGACACATGGGACTTCTTCCTGAAGACAGTTTCTTCAATTACATGCAAAGAAGAGAGAGCTGATATTTTTCTATTCAAGTTTTCGGCTGATTCCTCATTTTTTGTGTGTCCCTTTTGGATCTGATAATAGAGTAAAATTCAACTTCATCTGTCACCTAGGTTACTGCATCAGCCATCTAATGTACCTTTCTGATGCCAGTTTTGCTGCCTTCTGATTCATTCTCCATACAGCAGAGAAACTTGTTTCCTAACAATTATTTTTGTAAATACAGATGTAATTTAGATTCAATACACTGTTAAAAATGTAAGTGTAGAGTTAAAATTTTCTCAAATGTATGCACCAGGAAAACCACCACCCATGTGTATATATCCACACATATATTAGTTTTCAATATAATGAACATAAAAAAGAGTCAAGCTCTCAAGCACTATGTTAAATGCAGAATGAAAATAAATGCAAAGTTGACAAATTTCCTCCTTCTTGCCTCCTGCCTTCTTGCTATAAATAGTTATTACATTCCTAATACTTGTTTGGCACTGTACTAGGGATTGGAGAGTAAAACGGAAAAACAAACATCTTCTTAATCCTCTTAGACATAGCAATCTAGAAACAGGCAGATAGTAAATAAACAACTTTCAAATTGTGATAAATGTTGCATAACTAAAAGGTGTGATGTGATGAAAAAAGAAACAATCTATATTAGAAAACTCAGTAAAGTCCTGGATAAGAAGTTGAGATTGTAAGCATATTAAAAAAATTTAGCCATGAAAAGATTGAAGAGAAGCCCTCTCTTATTATAGGTAACAGCAAGTTGAAGGGCCTTGAATAGAGGAAAAATTTGGTGTGGGTCAGGAAATTAAAAATAGCCCACATGTCTAGAGGACAGTGATCACGGATAAAGAGGTCAGGATATAGGATTTGGGAAGGAAAAGGCTACTTCGTATGGTACAGTCTTGTGGCCATAGTGAATATTTTAAATTCAGGAAAATACTTCATATAATAATACCATCAGTTTTGTTCTTATGGAAGAAGTGTGCCTCTATGATTTGGGGAATTGTGAGGGTTGCAGTTTGCCTAATAATTTTCAGTTGCTTGGCAATTAACTAAAGTGTTTACCTATAGCTTCCTTAGAATTATATATAGTGTTGCTCTACATCTTGCTGCAAAATCTTAGCAGGAAAAAAATAAAAACTATTGATTCTGCTATTATATCAATCACTTAAAACATGGTCATTATTTTTGGCATCATTATGAATGCCATAAAAGTATGGCACTATGAAATGATTGCACTATATTTAACTTGTGTGTTTAAACATATATTTTTATAAAGATAAATGTTTTACATCTAAAAAATGGAAAAGATAGTTTCTTAATTCCAAATTAATATGTTTTCTGGGGAGCAGTTATTGGCCTGAATGATTTTTAAATTTTAATAGATTCTCACAGGGAACATTAACAAATGTACATTTATTTCTATCCATAAAATATATTATGGAACTTTATCTACATAAAATAGAACCACAGAAGGTAATACTTCTAAGAGCTTGTTGCTGAGGGTGCTAAGTTGCGTCAGTCGTGTCCGACTCCGTGCGACCCCATAGACGGCAGCCCACCAGGCTCCCCGTCCCCAGGATTCTCCAGGCAAGAATACTGGCGTGGGTTGCCATTTCCTTCTCCAGTGCATGAAAGTGAAAAGTAAAAGTGAAGTCGCTCAGTCCTGTCTGACTCTTCGCGACCCCATGGACTGTAGCCTACCAGGCTCCTCTGTCCATGGGATTTCCCAGGCAAGAGTACTGGAGTGGATTGCCATTGCCTTCTCTGCTAACAGCTTGAAAGATATACAAAAAGCTACACATCAAATAAGAAAAAAGAAAAACTACCATTTTATTAATAAAAAATTTCCTTTTCCCCAGGAGATATTTTTAGTGCTTAGACTCACTTACCTTATACTTTAGGAAATTTCACAAAAGTCTCATGTCAAAGATTATTTTGAAAAATTCAGTGATTTACTTTACCACATAATAGTTTTATTTTTAAGTTAACATACAGACACCAAACTGATCTGTACCAGTTACAGTTGTATGAATTTTAACACACATGTAAATTCTTATAATTCAGTATCCCAAATCAGGCTGCTGAACAGTTCTACCAGTAGCTACAAAAGTTCCTCCTGTAACCTCTTGTAGCCACATCCTTCCCCCACTCTTAACTCCTGGAAACAACTACTACTTCATCACTGTAGCTTTGCTTTTTGGAATGTCATATATGTCGATTCAGCATACTGCCTTTGAGATTCAGTTAAGTTACTGTGGTGTCAATAAGCACATGAAAAGAAGTCCTACATTACCTTGAGATAAATGCAAGCCAAAACCACAATGTGGTAACACTACACACTGACCAGAATGGGTAAAACAAAAACAATACTGACAAGACCAGGGCTTGGTAAGTATGTGGACCAAATGGAACTCTCATACATTACTGGTGAAAACTGAAAACGGGGAACAATTTGGCAGTTTTGTATAAGACTAAGCACATATCTAACATTACTGAACAACCTCATTCTGATTTGCATGGGAGAATTGAAACCTTATGTTCTAGAATAATAGTTTTTATACTTATATGATAATTTTTTTCAGAAATGCTTACATAAATATGATCATACCAAGTTTTCCAGACAAAATAAGTGTTTTCCTTTATTCGACTTGAGAATACACTCTTGATTGAATTGATACAGTTCTTAATGGTTATATGATCTGCTTTGATTCTACTTGTGACCATGTACCTGAGGATATTGGAAAGACTGGATAGAATAATGATAGGGGTGATACAGGGAGAAGCATGGATTCTGTGGGAGCTCCTTTTTTAATGTGTGAAATAAGTTTGCAATCTCTTAAAAAAGGTAAAAATACACTACTGAGAAAAGACAGTAAGTTGTTATTCCCTTAAGACATATTCTTTGCAATATGAATTCATTACCCTATAATGACAAACGATAAAGCAGTCGACCTATTGTGTGACAAGGATCTAAATTTGTAAAAATATAAATGACACAAATTGACCTTTTTTCTATCATATGAACTTTCAATTTCTCTATAAAGCCAGCATGCTGATTTAAAACATCTTTAAGCTTTGGGTGAAGCTGTGATATTTCAAATTCCACTGGGAATTTCTTTTACATTGTTCCAGATTTCTAAGAACAAAAGTAATTTTTGACTTTCTATGTTTACTGCCAGCATGGAACTTTTTAAAACAACATCTACTATATTTTCATAGGCAAAAAGTAATATTTCCAAGTGCTTTAGAATAGTGTTTAGCTCATAGACGATGTCTGTGAATAATCACAAGTGAGTGAATAAATACTCAATTTCTGTGATCTGGAGTATTCATAATTCTTAATTATGTAAATTTACATGATGTAGAGTAGAGATAAAATGGACTATTCATGTAATGAAGGGAGAGGGAAGGGGAGGAAGAAAAATACTAACAACAAAACTGAAACCTAAAACTTGATTAACTTTTTAAAGTGATTGATAACACACTGATTTTGAGAAAATGTTTATCTAGGAAGAGCCAAATGATGAAAACTTAAGGATAGTCTTCTAAAAGTGGTAACACCACAGGAACAAATTTCAAATTTGCATGACTTGAACTTAAAAGACTATAGCACAATTTTAGAAGAGAAAAAAAAGAAAATTTTCTGTCTCTAAAGAAAAATTCCCAGACTCATGGTCACTTAGATGTACACATATTGGTAAAACTTCCACGTGAAAATGAAAATTCAGTCAGCCCCCTAGACAAATTTGCACCATAGTTCCAAACATCTGTATATTAACAAAATGAGGATAATAATTCATTTCTTGCTATGACAGAATAACACAAACTAAAATGATATAAATTTTCCGTACATCGAAAGTATATTTGAATACATATCTGAATACATGTTGATAATGGATGCGATATAATCAGGCTTCGTTTTTATAAACTGGTTCTCCAGGACCTGTATACTATTTTGGAACTGTTTGACCTCTTGTTCATGGACCATGAGAAAATACACATTAGTTCTTCTATCCACCTGTTGCCTCCTTGTAAGTAAGAGGACAACTTTGTGTGTTTATGTTTATGACCTTCTATTTTGTTAGAAGAGGAAGCAAAAGTTTTATCAGTTCAGTTCAGTCTCTCAGTCATGTCTGACTCTTTGCAATCCCATAGAATGCAGCATGCCAGGTCTCCCTGTCCATCACCACTCCTGGAGTTTACTTAAACTCATGTCCGGTGAGTCAGTGATGCCATCAAACCATCTCATCCTCTGTCGTCCCCTTCTCCTTTCTCCTTCAATTTTTCCCAGCATCAGAATCTTTTCAAATGAGTCAGCTCTTTGTATCAGGTGGCCAAAGTATTGGAGTTTCAGCTTCAACACAAGTCCTTCCAATGAACATTCAGGACTGACTTCCTTTAGGATGGACTGGTTGGGTCTCCTTGCAGTCCAAGGGACTCTCAAGAGTCTTCTCCAGCAACACAGTTCAAAAGCATCAATTCTTTAGCACTCAGCTTTCTTCACCGTCCAACTCTCACATCCGTACATGACTACTGGCAAAACCATAGCCTTGACTAGATGGGCCTTTGTTGGCAAAGTAATGTCTCTGCTTTTTAATATGCTGTCTAGGTTGGTCATAAATTTTCTTCCAAGAAGTTAACTGTATTTTTATTTCATGACTGCAGTCACCATCTGCAGTGATTTTGTAGACCCCCCAAAATAAAGTCTGACACTGTTTCCACTGTTTTTCCATTTATTTGCTATGAAGTGATGGGACTGGATGCCATGATCTTAGTTTTCTGAATGTTGAGCTTTAAGCCAACTTTTTCACTCTCCTCTTTCACCTTCATCAAGAGGCTCTTTAGTTCTTCACTTTCTGCCATAAGGGTGGTGTCATCTGCATATCTGAGGTTATTGCTATTTCTCCCAGCAATCTTGATTCCAGCTTGTGCTTCATCCAGCCCAGCATTTCTCATGATGTACTCTGCATAGAAGTTAAATAAGCAGGGTGACAATATACAGCCTTGACATACTCCTTTCCTGATTTGAAACCAGTCTTTTGTTCCATGTCCAGTTCTAACTGTTGCTTCCTGACCTGCATACAGATTTCTCAAGAAGCAGGTCAGGTGGTCTGGTATTCCCATCTCTTGAAGACTTTTCCACAGTTTATTGTGATCCACACAGTCAAAGGCTTTGGCATAGTCAATAAAGCAGAAATAGCTGTTTTATCAGTTCCCCCAAATGTTTTATGCTCTAGAGAAAAATATTACTCTTACCATAGAAAGGGAGATGTGGAACTGATTACAGAGGCGTGTTGATAGAAATAACCTTAATATCAAATTGGAGGTGCTGGCAGACAGAGATCAGTCACATTCTACCATGTGACAATGTTTCTGTTATTGCCTTGTACTGTGATTTAAGTGTTGCATTTTTTTTTCCCCTAGCTGTTCAGGTATTTGTCTCCCCAAATAGATGAGATGTGTTTTGATATCAGCATTGTGCTTTGCACATCTTTCCATCTGCAATGGTACTTTGCACAAAAGATTCTCAAATACAGGCTGATTAACTGAAGGATAGAGAAATCTAAATTCACAAGGCATTATTTCCCAAATTCCACCACCTTCATGACTTTTGCCACATTTCAGATACACTGTGTTATTTTTTTGCTCACTATTTTTCAATGTCTTTTAAACCAGTGTCTTTTAAATCTCACTTGTGCTTGTGCTTAATCGCTAATTCATGTCCTCCTCTTGTAACCCCATGGACTGTAGCCCACCAGGCTCCTCTGTCCATGGAATTCTCCAGACAAGAATACCGGAGTGGAGTGCCATGCTCTTCTCCAGGAGATCTTCCCAACCCAGGGATCAAACCCAGGTCTCCTGAATTGCAGGTGGATGCTTTACCATATGAGCCACCAGGGAAGCCCAAGCCATGAGGAAGCCCTTAAATCTAACTATTTTATTCAATAAACCTAACAAAAGTAATTAAACCCAGAAAATGAGTTTCATTTTTCATAATAGAAGAAAACTGTAAAGTAAATTCAGTGAAACCAGAACAATGTTATCAAGTTTTCATTATGCAGTATTGTCTACCAGAGGTATAAAGCTTGTTGGTACTCCTCTTGAGAAAGTAGGTTAGCGAATTGCAGAATGTGGGTAAAGACACATTACAGATAAATTGAGACTTAGTCTTTAATATGATTGGATGAGGTAGTAAAAAACTGAAATGAGGAAAACTTTCTAATTATAGATTTCAGTGTCTTTTAATGCTGTGCATATGTGACACTTAAAATTGCTCTGGGTACTATCAGCTAGTGTCTCAGACTTTGGGAGCACTGATGCAAAGTGATCTTAATAAGATAGAGGATCTTGATTCAAAATGATGCTAAATTGAATTTTCAGTATACCTTGAAACATTGTAGTAAGTGACATTTATTTGACTTGCTTGAGAGCAGTTACCAACATGCTGTTTATTCAGAAAAGGAAGTCCAGGGAGCTCTGTCACACTCTTGCAGTAGCTCTTCATCCAGCCTGCACCTTAGAGTTAGTGAATATCATTGTTGCCATCTCATCCTAGTCTAATTAAATTAGGATCTTAAGCGGTAAGCTTTCAGCACTGTTATTTTTTTAAGCCCTCTAGGTAATTTTAACATGCTGCCAGAGTAAGAACAATTGGTCTGTATCCAGTATCAGACATCCAGTGTAGGCTGGACATTTTACATTCCTAGTGAATGACAGTCATCATATAAATGAAGAAATTCAGAGTATTTCCTTCTTGAACTATTTTTTGAGGGTAAATAATTATATTTTTCTCTGATACTAACTTTATAATTTGCTATTTTCTGTGGTTAAAATTGGTCTTGGATGTTAGTAATCAGAAAACAGCCAGAAAAGCAAACTTTACGTGTGTTTCTAGAGTGAGGGAGAGTGACCCCCAAAGTTGTGTTGGCCTCATTTGTCACCATGTTGTCACAGTCCAATAACAATGCACATATAGTGTCTAAGTTCTGCCACCTTGTAGAACAATTTTTACTGCACAAGAGCAACATACTTGGAGCTCCACTTCAGCTAATTGCCTTCTAAAAATTCTGCATTGGTGTATAGTGTACAGGATGAGTTTTGTCCAAATAATTCAGGTTTTGAAGACGGCTTCCTATTTGCAGCAAAGTGTACACAAGCAAAAACGTGAGAATCTTGTTTTTCCTTCTAGTGTATTTTTCATTGTAGTTATTGTAGTCTTCATCTCTTTAGTTTTTCTTCATAGTTTCTCTTTGTTAAAAACTTATAACTTCCGACTCTCTGTACCCATTCTTCTGAGTTCTTTGATCATCTTTGGATCATTTTTCTGAACTCTTTCTACAATAGAATGCCTGTCTCCATTTCACTTAGTTTTTCTGGGCTTTTATCCTGTTCCTTCGTCTGTTGCCTCATTTTGTCTAAGTTGCTGTTTGTATTTTTATGTCTGTGGTAGAATAGTTCAGTTTCCTGACCTTGGAGAAATCCTATGAGTCCCAGCAGAGCAGTCCGCTCTGGTCACCCAAGCTATTTATTTTAGGAGCTTCCCCTAAGAGGTCTGCTTGGGTCCTTCTGCTGTGTCATCTGACTATGTGGATGGTCTGGTAGGCTTAGTTGGTCCCTAGTCTGGTTGGTTGCCAGGCCCAGCTTTGTTCAGATGCTGCTGAGCTATTTAGACTTGAGGCAGCCTGTCTGCTGATGGGTGGGGCCATGTTCCTGCCCTGTTAGTTGTTTGGCTTGGGGCATCCCAGCAAGGGCACTCACTGGCTTCTGGATAGGGCCAGGTCTTGGTACTAATAAGCTGATACGGAAGCTGCTGTGCTTCTGCAATACATCTGCTGCCAGTCTCTGTGTCCCCAAAGTGAGCCATAGCTCACACCAAGAGACTTTCCAAGACCAGGTTAGGTCTGACCCATGCTCCTAACAAATTACTGATCTTGCCCGTGGGTTCCAGTATGCATGAGGCTTTTGTGTGTGCCGTTAGAGTGAACTCTCGTTTTCCTAAGTCTTGTGAGGCTCCTGCAATTAAGCCCCACTGGCCTTCAAAGCCACATGCTCTGTTGGGCTTGTCTTCTATCTACCAGAACACCGGGTTGTGGAACCTGACTTGGGGCTCATAACTCTAACTCCTGTGGAAGAATCTCTGCAATACAATTATTTTCCACTTTGTGGATTTGATTATATTGTGAGTCCACCCCTCCTACCCATCTCACTGTGGTTCTTTCTTTATGTCTTTAGTTGGAGAAGATCTTTTCTGGTAGGATCTAGTCTTTTTTTTTTTCCTGTCTTTTTTATTTTTTAAATTATGATAGTATAATAATACATTTACACGAGACTTGGAAAATACAGAACAAAGTTACATGTAGTTCCACTATAGTACTTATTTTTTAAATAGATAAATTAAAATTTTTAGTTGGAGTTTCAATATCAGACCCTCAAAAATTAATAGAATGAATATACAGAAAAGTATAAGGATATAGTAGACCTGAAAAGCACCATGATAGTTTCCAGTCTTTTTCAGCTATGGTTGTTCTGCAGAGAGTTATGGTTTTGGTGTGCTTGTGAGACTACTAAATTTTTGAGATATGTTTTTCTGCACATAGCAGTAGTTCACTAATTTGTATTGTATAACACTTCACTATTTATATATGGCATATTTTATTTGTGCATTCTACTATTTATTTATGTTATATGAATTTCTATTACCAATAATGCAACTATGAACATTCTTATCCATGTCTTGTACTAGATACATTATGCATTTCTTTTTGGATTAAATCTAGTAATGAACTTTCTGGGTAATAGGATACACATGTGTTCATCATTAGCAGATAATGCCAAAATGTTTTCCTTTCAGTTATGCATGAGTCCTAGCTGGTCCATATTCTCTCACTTTTATTTAACAAATAAACAACAGCAGCAACAGCAAATCACAGGGAGGGGGCTAGCCCCAAGAAAATGGACTTTAATAATAAGCCTAGAATATGACCTGATATGGACTTTTTTTTTTTTTCCTGTTTACACCTTCTGTTCCTAGTGAGTGCTATGGCTATCTTCTCCACATTTTCTCTCCTTATCTTAAATATCCCAATTTTCATTTGGTTTCTGAAGTCCATATGTCATTGGGGATGACAATTTCATCTTTGATACTAGTGGTAGGATATATAATTACACCAAAATAATGAACACAGTCCCATCCTCTAGCTATAGATTTGGTTTCTTATGTATGAATTCATATGTATTCAGGCTAGTGATTCACAAAATGAGACCTTCTAGGGACTTTAAAAAAACTAAACATCTAGAAGAGTTTATCTCTTTTCATGGATGTAAATAAGGAAGCATAGAGAGAAGTTTTTGTTAGTATCTTCTGATCATACAGGCTTTCCTTGTGGCTCAGCTGGTGAAGAATCGGCCTGCAATGTGGGAGACCTGGGTTCGATCTCTGGGTTGGGAAGATCCCCTGGAGACGGGAACGGCTACCCACTCCAGTATTCTGGCCTGGAGAATTTCATGGACTGTATAGTTCATGGGGTCACAAGAGTCACACATGACTGAGCGACTTTCATTTCAGTTCTGATCATACAATTAAGCTATCTTTGGGCTGAAGCTGATACCATGGAGGACAGAAGGACAAGACAGAAAGAATCCAAGTTGTTAAATGCATAGATGAGAAGCTGAATTGAAGCACCAGGAAGCTTATACTACACTAGGTTTAAAATTACATATCCCTCCCAATTTAGTCCGAATATTCTGATGCTGCTTGGTATTTAATCACTAAGTTGTTTACAACTCTTTGTGACCCCATGGACTGTAGCCCGTCAGGTTCCTCTCTCCATGAAATTTCCCTGACAAGAATACTGGAGTAGGTTGCCATTTCCTTCTCCTAGGGATCTCCCTGACCCAGGGATTGAGCCTGCATCTCCTGCTTGGCAGATAGATTCTTTACCACTGAGTCACCTGGGAAGCCCAAATATTCTGATACTTGCAATAAAATTCATCTTTGCTAATAAAACCCCTCAGACATTTATTTGATATGGGTCTTCAGCAATTGTTAATAAACAGTTTGCATTTTGTACATTGAAATATATACATTTGATAGTTGACTTAGTCAAATAAACACACTTACCAACAGCTACTGACCTAATTATCAAAAAATTGAGCATGGTATGAGCTAACGGGGCATCACTGTAAGTAGAACAATTCATCAGAATTGATCCTTAAATATACCCCTACCCTTACTCTAGCCTCTATGCATGTATACACTCATGTACACACCTGTGCATAGAGCACCCTTCCTGAAAGGTTCGGCACAGGTTCTTACATGTCTTCCCTAGGAGATACAGAATTCCTTTGGCCACTAAAGGCCGCATATGAAAGAGCAGCTTGTGCCCCAGTTCTCCTTTTCACTAAACCACAGTGTTTCTCAAGAATCCCTCATCCTTCAGGGATGTACAGAATGAAGTTTCCTCCTCCTATGATCAGATTCTAAGTCCCCTCCACCCCGAGGATAAATATTTATCTAGCATAGCTGCTGCTACACTTTATACCAAAGTTCACCTTTTGCAGTAGCTAGAGGACAGTCTTTGAAATAAACTTATGCCTTACCACTGCAGCATGCACTGCTTTCCAAGTCATGAAAGAACTTAAGAGAGTAAGTTGATCACATCCATTAAGTTAAATTACGAGCTCCGCTTTTATTCCTCAGTGTGAGAAGATCAAATCATTGGTATCTGCAATGGCAAGTTTATGAAATTTGAATGTTATTAACTTTGTGCTGAAGGTGCCGTACTCTTATTGAACTCAGGCATAAACAAATTTATTGTCCTAAGGGAAAATGAGTTTGAGCAAGTGTTTGTTTTAAATGATCTTACTTTCTGATAAGTGTAAAATCGCAGATTCTTTAGCCCCATTTCCTTTCTCAAACGCTTGCAGCATAATGGTTAAACATTTTGGTTTTGGCAAACTAAAGGACTATTGGCAAATATCACTGTTTTTCTTCATCTGTAAAATGGAGATACTTATAGGAGTATAAAGGTTTTAAAGGTAAAAGTGGGAGAATGTATGTGAAGTCCTCAAAGTTTATGTGTAGAACATGGTGAGTACATAACAATAGCCATTGTTAGTATTATTTATCTTAGGAAAACTAGTCAGAAAAAAGGATTCTTTTCACAAATTTCAATTGTAAATTTCACATGCACTCATGGAATTTGTAGTTTAGTAGTGGAAACAGACAATATGCGAATCGATAAATACACACTGTGACAAATGCTATGAAGCAGTCGAAGGACTGATGAGAAGATATAAAGGATCAGGTGGATGACAAAAGCAGAGAAAATAGTAAGGATACTGAGAAGGTGATTTTTGTGTTGAAAATTGAAAGCTTACATGGAATAAGCCATGCTCAATATCACTTTGGGAGGTGGAGAGAAGAGATTTTAGGCAGAGAAAGAAAAATATGTATCCTGCATTTATGATACCAAATACCAATGGATGTGAAGATACCCAAGTGAGAAGACAAATGTTTTTATTGTTTCTCATCCAAGTGTGCGCTGTTATACTGCCCTAAGAAAGTACAATGACTAGATTTTTCTTCCTACAAAACTGAGAGCTTTATTGAATCTGTGAAAATATGAAATACTTGGATTAAAATTTAAAAGTGTATAAACTTCATGATTATCTTCACAGTGTCAAGTATCCAAAATATGTACCAACATTCAGATATTTAAGATCTACTGTCTAATTGAGTGCAACCTCCCATCTCTTCAGTATTTATTTTTTTGTCACTTTTTTCTTAAACTGATTTTTCTCATTATAAATATGAACTCATTACATTCAAATCATGTGTGTAACTGTAAAGATGAAAATTAAAAGTAATATTCTAATTTATAACAGAATGTCAGTCAGAAAAGTTGAAGTAGGAAGTTGGAAATCTGTGCTTTTTTAAAGAGCCTACCTCAACACACCATACACATACACACACACACACACATACACACAAACACACAAGGGTTTAAGCACCCTTGGTTCACTCTGTGACTGAGATTCTCAACTATTAATATGCATATGAACCATTTGAAGATCCTGTTAAAATAAAGATTCTGGTTCAGGAATTCAGGCCCAGGGTTCTACATCTCTAGAAATTTTCCAGGAAATTCTCATGCTGTTGGTCCAGGGCTCTTGGTTGGATGGCTTTCTAACAGGTTTTTTTTTTTTTTTAAAGTTTTCAAAGATGAAAACTTCACAACCTTTTTTGGCACTGTCTTTTAGGACTTATCACTCAGACTACAAAAAAAAAATGTTTTTCATTATGGTAAGTTAAGAGTGATGTCAATTTCAGTCCTTTTCCTCTGCAAGATTATATTTAGTTTTTATAAAGGGTACAAGAAGAAATAATCACTACCGTAGGCCATTACATTTAGGTAGATGCTTTTAGCTAGAAGTTCAAGTTTGCTCTCAGCCCACACAACTGTTAATCAGTTTTCTTGCATCATTATCAATCTATTTCTGCCCAGGCTTTTTCATGGAGTTCACAGTTCCACAGAATGCCTTATCTAATGGTCATTATTACTAGAGCTCCCATCTATAAGTGAGGAGGCCTTGACTCCAGAGAATTCTAGAGAAATAGCCAATTTTGAATGAGAGAGGTTCTTTTATCTTTTTTTTTTTTTTTAACAAATCTGGAAATAATCCCAGATTATTCATCAGCCCCATTAATTTAGACCTCAGCTGGGAACACACGAAAGAATAAAAACTTCATTTATTTATAATGTAGGGGTTCATTATTTTTCTTCCTGGATAACATCTGTTTTTAGTTCTTCTCAGCCCATATTAGATCAAAACCTGGAAGCAGTGTCTGAAGATTCAGGTTTTAGTTATGAGGTTGAAACTTTTTATATAAATCTACTTGCAGGGTTAAAGAAGTATCCTTTTCTTTTCACTTAATATATTTTTTCCTCCTGGTTTTCCAGAAAATAGTAATAAAGGTAACATGGCACCATCATACATGGATTATTTATTTGCTAGTATGAGTAAATACTGTGAATAAACATAGCTATTTAATATATATCTCCTTTCCTTGAAGAAACTTTGATAGGGTACATTTTTTCAGAGAGCAAAGAGGGGGGGAAAGAGAGAAGCTTCAGGGGAAAGGAAGCACGAGGTTGATTCTTTTGAAAAGGCACTTTTGCCTGAGCAAATGAAGCAGTTATAAAATTTCATAATGATGACACCCAACATCCAATGGGTCAACTACATTCTTTTCTCAATGAGCTATGAGAGGGATTTGAAATTTTCTTTACCAGATAACTTTTTTTTTTCTTCTTAAACTAGTAAGATTCAGGTCATAGGATTAGAACTCGATTACACAGGGTTCATCAGTGCTCTAGAGAAATGATGAATTGAGTCTTAAGAGGAATTTTCCTAGCAGACAACTGCTCTCTGCCTGCACTGAAGTAGTTTTGAGTGCTGGCTGAAGGTTTGTCCAGCCCCTCACACATACCCTCTGAGGGTGATCTATGAAATTCAAATTTTGTTTAAGTTCTTATGCTAACTGCAGTGCAAAATTTAAGATTGGCTATGTTAGGTTTCATGTGAGTGTGTGATTCAGTTTTTATGTTTCCTATTGTAAAGCTTTGAAGGGATAAAAAGATTACTTACTTACTAAGTTGATCCATGCCAGTGATTACTTTTAAAACTTCATCTCCCATCCTCATTCTCAAACCAAATTAATCACAAAATCAGCTTTCACTTACCATCTTTAGTCATCTATCTGTCTATACATACAAATATATATCTGTATATATATCTATATTGACAATTGAGTATAATATCTGGTTTGAGAATATGATGTATATTCAGGGTAATGTGACGGTGATTTGATTTCTGACAAGATTCATTCTTATCATACCTTTAATAAAATAAACTGGAGATAAGGATTGGTATGAGAAAGTATTTTGTAATTTTTAATTTCATCATAAACATCAAAAGTAACCAATATTTACTGGGTATTGATGAAAATGAAAATGTCAAGGTTTTGCATTCCCACTAGGTCTGGAAACTATGATCATCTTATGTGTACATGTGTGCCGGGGGCGAGGGGATGGAGTTTGGGGCAAGGAGGAGGCAAACTACAGGAATTTCAATATCCTTCCAAAATCAGCCTTAGCTTCAGGTTTAGTTGTGGGTTTTCTGACAGATTTTGGCATAGAAAACTGAATCGCAGAATATTATGTCACTTTTTGATCATTCAAAATAGATAACTTGGTTTCTAGGATTATATAAATAGTACATTAACCATTAGTATGAATTTCCAGCTTAGGAACTTTTACTATAATAAAGAGTGTTTTAAAGTCTACAGCTACATCTTTCTTCATAGTACCAGGTTCTTAGCAATCAAGGATAAATGAACCACCCTTGCTTTCAGTGCAAATGAGGGGAAAAAAGTACACATATACCCACTCCGGAGGAAGAAACCGCAGCGAGACTGAAGCTCTCCTTAGTAGTTCAGTTGAGGAGGGAGAGATTTGTCTGGTGGTTTGTGGGAGTGAATCTAATTATCAGTCTCTTACTTTCATTCATAGGTTGGAACAAGTTAACTTCTCAAAGGAGAAAGAAGTAGACATTATGCCTGAATGCCTAGACTAGGTTATGATCATTTAAGCATTGCTTTCAGCAAAATTCTTGTGATTTTTTTTCTTAGTAAGTGCTTTCTGAAGTTGAGCAGGTGGACAGGAAGAACATCAACTAAGGAAAAAGCAAAGATAACTGGTAAAGCATGGTATATTTATAGATGGGAGGACAGAGCATTCTGGAAAACTGAAGAGTACACCTGAATAGATTTTATTCTACCTCTGTGAAGTTTAATTAGCTAGACTAAACCTCAGCTGAGAATTTCACTGCAACCCATTGTAACACATTCCCACCATCCTACTTTGTTCTCATTTTCCACCAATGGTCTGTGACTAAAAGTCAACTTGGATGGAGTCTATGTGATTCTTGATCAATTTTTTTTTTCTTAGCCTCACTAGACAAAAATCTGATGATGACTATGAAGATTATGCTTCTAACAAAACATGGGTCTTGACTCCCAAAGTTCCGGAGGGTGATGTCACAGTCATCTTAAACAACCTCCTGGAAGGATATGATAATAAACTTCGACCTGATATAGGAGGTATGTTAAAGCTTCTTGTGATGTGGGTTCTATACAAATGAAGAGGCCTCCTACATTAGAAGAAAGCATCAGCCTATTTCAATAACTAGAAGGATATAAATGATACTTTTACTAAATGTAAAAATAATGAATAAACTACATTCAAGTCTGGGAGGAGATGGAGCATTGATAAGTTCAAAATGAAGAAAGATGATTTTCAAGCTAACTTGAGAAATAGCAATTTAAAATTTCCTAGACTGAACTGAGAGACTATATAAAAAAAAAAGTGACAGCTTCTTTATGAAGTAACACCAAAAACAAGTACACACCTACTGTATAGCATAGGGATCTCTACTCAATCTGTAATAATCTAAATGAGAATAGAATCTAAAAAAGAGTGCATATATTTGTATGTGTAACTGATGTACTTGGTTGTACAGCAGAAACTAACAACATTGTAAATCAACTGTACTCCAATAAAAATTAATTAAAAAAAAAAAGGAAGGACATACTGATTACCTATAGCTGTGTAACAAGCACAAAATCTCAGAGGTATAGAGTAATAAGCATTTATTTGGCCCTTTGCTGAGGGTGGCCTAATCTAAGGTCAGCCAGGTTGAGGCTGCTCATTTAAGGAAGCTTTACTCTCATTCTCCTCCTGGGACCAGCAGACTAGCTAGGAGTATCCTTCTCATGATGATAGCAAAGAGCAAGAGAAAAAAATAGAAGCTCATAAGGCTTAATGCTTGGAATTAGAGCTAGCACACTCACCTTTGTCCATATATTATTAACCAGTGTGAATCAAATGGTCAGGCTCAAAGTTCAGAGTCAGAGAAGATGTGCTTAGAAGGAGATATTTCTTTGAAAGCAAATAGCTAAATGTAGTGAATTAGTCACTAACTCCACATTAGTTGTGAATAAATCACTTCTAATGTAGCAAAATAAATATTTCTAGAATAACAAGGACTAAAGCATTAAAACATTATGATTCTTCATATGTATATATTTCTATGTTTCTCTTTACAGTGAAACCAACATTAATTCACACAGACATGTATGTGAATAGCATTGGTCCAGTGAACGCTATCAATATGGTAAGTTTCTAATTGTTTATTTCATTAACAAACTAGAGAGGTAGTGTGTTATCATGGAAATAACAAGGACTATCCTTACAAAAAATTTGGAAGAGAGAGAATCTTTCATATCTTCTTTTTCCCCTCTTGTAATATAATTATTTTTAATGATTTGTATTAAAAATTAAATGTGATCATGTGTATAAAATTAACTTGTGTAAAATGCTATAATCTTAATATTTAACACTCATTGCTTATTTGGTAGGTACTGCTTACTATAAAATAAAATATAGTGCTTTACCATGTTTTAGAATATCCATGGTGTGGAGAGGTCATACTTTACTTCAAATCAGAATTGTTTCTCAGAGGAGAAATAGTGCATTAGATTTAACAACAAATGTAACTTTATTTTTTTATAAAGCTTTCTATCCAAATCTGAAATAACAAAATAGCTTGGAGCAGAAGAGGGTAGAGTAGAACAATGTAACATAACATTAGTGATAGTGTAACTTTAAAACACCATTTACCAAATAAGCAGTAAGGACACTCTGCTGATTCAGATATGAAAAATATTTATTGCTCTCAATGAGGTTGATTAAAAAAACTGTACCACCACCTGCAACCTCCATGCAAATAGATTTGCTTGTTTAACCATGAAACAAACAGCAACATGTTTCTCAGACTGTTTAGAATTATGATGAAGATTGTGAATATCTAAGAGGAATTAGTTATACATGTAGTTTATTTTAACACAAAATTTATAATTTCAGGAATACTGGTACCTGAAACTACTGTCCCAGGGTCATAGTTTATGAAATGATGGTTTAAAGACTTCTAAAACGTGTTTGTGTTAGCCAAAATGTAGGTCAGAAATTATTGAGCTACTCTATCTACTGGCACAACAGGTTCCCCTTTCATTACTTGTGGACTACAAATATAGAGTTAAATTGTAAACAAAGTGGTGTGACTTACCCCAGTGGAAATGTAGCCAATTCCAGTGAGATACAGGGCAGGAGTGCAAGGATACAATCCAGAACAACAGAAATCAGGCAAAGGAAGAAGATTCTAGTCTGATCCTGACAAGCTGTGTTTCTTAGGCAAATAAATAATCTCCCTGTGGTTTCTGGTGTTGGTTTTTATTTATTTTTTTTTTTTTGATGTGTATTCATCATAAATGGTGATGGGTTAAAGGGATTAGATTAGGAAACGTGGATAGTTTCCATTCTTCAACTCTCATATTCTAAGAACACTAGGGTCATGCTCTAAGAACGCTAAGGGTTTTTTCCATTAATTTTCTCGTATGTATACAGATTAAAATCGAGCTGTAAAATAATACTAAATAAAATCTAAATATGACAGCCAAATAGATGTTGGGTGTTATGGCTCCAGGTCTAATTCACATCAAACTTTCTTTTCTCTGATTAAAGTCAGTCATGCACATGAGGGTAATCATTAAAGTCACTTGTCATCTTAGCACTTTTTGAATATGTTTTGTGACAGACTAGTACAGTAATAAAGATTATCTTTTAATTGGTGCATTTCTTCTTGTTTAGAAAAAAAGACAATTGTAATAGTAAAGAAAATAAAATTAGTTACCTCACATTGAGTGTTTGCCATCCGCCAGACAGGGCACAAAGTGTTTTTTGTATAGAGTGTATTCTCCTTTTCTGTCTTCACACTACTTAGATCTTCTGGTGTCCTCAATTTATTGTGAGGCAACCTAAACTCCAGAGCTCTAGTTTAGAACTGTTTTTGAGTGTTCTGGACTTTGTTTTACTCTGTAGCAGTGGTTTTTTGAACCTGACTAACTGATTTCCTCCGAAGACATGTGGCAATGTCTGGAGATACTTTTGGTTGTCACAACTTGGGGGTGGGATTTTTTTGTTGGTGCTACTGGCACTTAGTGGATAGAAGCTAAGAATGCTAGTAAACATCCTGAAATACACAAAATTGCCCCCACAACAAAATAACATGAGAAACTCTTCTCCATAAATACCGAATGCAAACAACTGTATCAGGGCTATGATCTTTTGCCAGAATTCATTTACACAGGTCTATTTGTTCATAATGTATTACCTTGTCTACAAAAGATGGGTGAGTCTCCTTAGCCAAGCTTTTGCTTTCTTTTGGATCATTCACACCCAAAGTAGCTTTGCTTTGTATTGGCAATGAGATCATAAATGATAAATACAAACAAATGGTCTATAATACAATCCTACTATATTAAAGATGTTCCATTTCACCTTTTTCTTTAAAACAGGAATATACAATTGATATATTTTTTGCCCAAACATGGTATGACAGACGTCTGAAATTTAACAGCACCATTAAAGTCCTCCGACTGAATAGCAACATGGTGGGGAAAATCTGGATTCCAGACACTTTCTTCAGAAATTCCAAAAAGGCAGATGCACACTGGATAACCACCCCTAATAGGATGCTGAGAATTTGGAATGATGGTCGAGTGCTCTACACTTTAAGGTATTCTTCTGGAAAAGGAAATGAGTAATTGTTGGGAATAAAACAAAGATCAATTATGTTCTCTTAGAACAAAAAGAGCTAAGATATCAAACCTAAATCAGGATTGGCATGCTTGAGCAAAATAGTATGTGATGCTACAAAATTAGGTTGTTTTTTTCTTTTTTCTCTTATCAATGAACTTTTTCAGAGGATATAGGTAAAACATTTTCTGTGACTGATGTAGGAACTCTTTTCTCACAGGGATATGAAATTTCCCTTGCCTTTGTGAGATCATCTGACCTTTACACCAGTCTTGGTATGTCCTGCTACTTTAAAATATGGACACTAAAAAATAGTCATCCTTAGGAGTCGATATGCTTGGAAATGTTTCTGTTTCCAAGGAAACCATTACTAAGGGAGAATTTTTGATGTGGGAAACTGTACATCCTTTTCTTTTTAGCTGCACAGTGGTGTAGCTAGAATGAATTCCATCTCCCAACATCCACTCCCCATTACATTGATAGGCTGTTTGACTTCTTTTTTTTTTTTTTTTTTTTTTTTGCTATTTTTGGAATAGATATTCTTGTGGAAAACTTTAAGAGGATGTATCATTTACTTTCTGAACTTAAATATTAAGCCAACATTTGACAGGTTTTTGACTTAAATTAATGCCATCATCTTAGCACTTCATAATTGCATACATTTAAATTTTTTATGTTGAAGTTTCTCATGGGTGAGAGCATATTATGAAGTCAACATAATAGAGAAGTACACAGACTTAAGAATCAGACAGATCTGGCTTTGATGATTAGCTGTGTATCATACTGTGCTATGCTCAGTTGCTTGAGTTGTGTCTGACTCTGTGCGACCCTAAGGACTGTAGCCTGCCAGGTACCTTTGTCCATGGGAATCTCCAGGTAAGACCACAGGAGTGGGTTGCCATGCCTTCCTCCAGGGGATCTTCCTGACCCTGGGATCAAAGCCACATCTTCTACATCTCCTGCACTAAAAGGCGAGTTTGTTACCAATAAGGCCACCTGGGAAGCTCCTGAATCGTATTAGTTGTAGGTATTAGGGCAGTTCTCCAGGATTTCTACAGGAGTGGCAACTCTTCAGAATATGTATAGGACTAGAGGCAGCTATCTGGTAGCAGGGGTCTAGCTGCTAGAAGTATCTCAAAATTTTATTTGTATGATAAGTTTGATGTTTTTACTTAGTTACATTTTTATTTAGGGGAATGAGGTGAGAATTGATGGGGATTATTGGCAAAGAAGGCACCTCTACCGCTATGACATATGCCCCTACCCTGCTACTACAACTGAGCACCTTTTATTTATTTTAAATTTCTATAAAATAGAGTTAATGATTCTTACCTTACAGAGTGGTAATAAGGACTAAATGGGGTGATATGCAAGGGTTTAACATAGAACGTAATAAAAAAGTAAGCACAAGCAGACATTTAAATTATTTGTATATATTTTCAGTAATAAATATGAATAATGTGATTCTTCTAGATCTTAGTATCCAGGATCTTATAGCTTCAAAATATTTCATGTTAAATGTGCTTCTGATGTATATTTTATGCCATATGTAATATTCAAGATATAAAATTCAATACTTTAAACTGGATCCATATCCCTTGTCATCAGAGTTACATCAGTTAGTAGGAAAAATAGCCACAGTTGCAAAAGAAATTCATTGCATATGTTTTGATTTCATCATGGGTTTTATTAAATTAGATGTGAGGTAATGATTGGAATTAGAATCTAGTGGAAATCAAATTTTGTCTGCTAAATAAGAGCTCAGTCTAGCTTTTGAAGTCTTAAGTAAAGTTATGCTATCTGAAGTCCCTTTATTATTCCCAAAATATTATAGTTATTTTTTCACTTCTATTAACTTGGAGAATCACTATACAATATTTAATTATGGAAGCCACCTCAAAATTGTCACTCATGAGATTCATTCAGGATTTGAATGAGTTTGCTAATCTATATAAAGAGATGATTTTATTCTTGTTGCTTATCTATAATGAGTTACAAATGTGTATATATGTGCATAGATATATATCTGTTTAACTATCTGCAATCTGCATTATCTTCAATTTTAACAATTCCAGTCTAATTTGGAGAAATGATACTAATAAAATATCAAATTTAATTATAATTTCACTTATGAATAAAGCTTATCTTTTCTTTGGAAGAGCATGTAATTACTGAGTGACAATGATAAAAACTCCCAGCTTTGGAGACACAGCCTTGGGCTCACACCTCAACCATGACACTAGCTTTGTCACTTCGGACAAGTCCAAGTACAATAAAGCCATAATAACACTTAATAAATGAGAGAAAAATTCACCTTACCTAGTGCCATGCTGACAATTAAGGGCTCAATGATGATTAGTTATATCTTAGGACTAGTAATTACTCTATTATACCGTAGAAAAATTAAATTTATGCTGAACTTTTAATATAAAATGTTTATAAAATAAAACTTTTTATGTTAACATTGATATCTGTAATTATAAGAAATATAGCTAACAAATACGGAATTGTAAATATCATCAACCTCAACCTATCGCCATCACAATTTAACATTATAGTCATACTTTCCCAAATGTTGTCAAAACATCTAAGACTCCTTTAAATTTTATTCCTCCTAGAGTTCTAGTCTCTATTGGAAAGAAAATCTGTATATTTATTTATTTATTTATTTATTTATTTTTTTAAACCTGTATATTTAATAAGCACCTCAGGGACTCCATGGCAGACATTTTTCTGATACATCTGTGCATATGTATTTAACATCTGATGGCTACTAGATATTCTTCTACTCTTTAACTTCCTATACAATAGCTTTATAGTGTTCCTTTGTAAGAACACTTAACAGTCTGTTGTGAAACACAGGTATTTTTAAACTCACATGTAGTAATTTAAAGCTAACAGCTAACAAGTTCTGAGAATTATCTGCATTCATTTACATGCAAACAGTAAATGAGCTTAAGTTCTTAAAAGAGTTTGTTCTATTAAGTAAGTTAAGTGAATTCACTGAGCAATCCCATGTGTGCAGTTAATTTGCCCCAAAATATATGTGATAATAAGTATTGAATAAGTGAAGTTGAGGTCAGTGAGAATTTATTGCTTAGTCTGGGAAAATAAATGGACATTAAGTCTTACACAATTTTATCCTGGACTTGGTGAATTTCTTCAGTCAGGATCACCTTGTGTTATCAATAAGAATGGGTGAGATACTGTCCAGGAGTAAAAATGAACGGTCATTAGAAAGTGTTCTAATACATATTTTAAAATTTTTAAGCTGTCTAAAACCTTTGCATCATATTTTTCTCCTTAGACTGACAATTGATGCTGAGTGCCAGTTACAGTTGCACAATTTTCCAATGGATGAACATTCCTGCCCCCTGGAATTCTCCAGTTGTAAGTAATTACTCATTCTATATTCTGTATCCCCTCTCACCAGTAGTCTTTCTGATTGTAATACCAGTTTATTGGGAAACTTACAGAGAATGCAAAATTGCATTATGCAGTATTGTTGACTTTGAAGATTCTGATAATCTCTTTCATCATTAAAAAAAAGGATATATTTTATCAGAAATTACAAATAGACTTCATTGGGGCATAAACTTGGAATAAATTGGCAGTGGGTTCCTGAATGCCTATTTTGGGAAGGATTGTAAAGCCTGGCCTTGTCTCAATAGAAAGAGGTAATAGTGGGCCACTCCCTCCATGGGCCCCGAAAAGATTAGCAGTACATTTGTTAGTTATTTTCTCCCTATGTGGGCTTCCCTGGTGGCTCAGATGGTAAAGAATCAGCCTGTAGTACAGGAAACTTTGGTTTGATCCCTGGGTTGGGAAGATCCTCTGGAGAAGGGAATGTTTACCCACTCCAGTATTCTTGCCTGGAGAATTTCATGAACTAAGGAACCCAGCGGGCTACAGACCATGGAGTTACAACGAGTCGAACATGACTGAGCAAATGGACAAAACAGCAAAATAACAAAATCGAAAATTACCTCCTCTGTCTGGAGTTCTAGTAATATCTTAAACTAGTCATCTGCCACTGAGCAAAAGACTGATTAGGGGGTCATGTGAAAGTGAAAGTCGCTTATCATGTCCGACTTTTTGTGAGCCCATGGACTGTCCATGGAATTCTCTATGCCAGAATACTGGAGTGGGTAGCCTTTGCCTTCTCCAGGGGATCTTCCCAACCCAGGGGTTGAACCCAGGTCTTCCGCATTGCAGGCAGATTCTTTACCAGCTGAGCCACAAGGAAAGCCCAAGAACACTGGAGACGGTAGCCTATCCCTTCTGCAGGGGTTCTTCCTGACCCAGGAATCAAACCAGGGTCTCCTGCACTGCAGGCAGATTCTTTACCAACTGAGCCATCAGGGAAGCCCTATTGAGTTCAGTTAAAATCCCAATCCCATCACTATAGATTTGAACAAATTACTAAATCTCTCAATGAGTCTACAACACAGATGCCCACAGAGATTATAAGACCTGCCTCATCTCAATATTGTTTTGTTCATATAATATATGTAAAATGCCTGCCTGTGCTACCTCCCACATAATAAGATTCAATCAGAAGCTGTATTATTTTATGTATTATTATTATCATCATGAGACAATAGCCTATAGCAAGAAGATCCTTGATGATTCTAGTAGGAATTAAGCTTTAGTAACCTTCACAGGTATCTCCTGCCTAAATCAAAAACATACCTCATTTTTTCTCACATTTGCCTCACTGTTCTGTATTCATGTTAGATTGCTTACCTCCTCCTTATTTCTGAACTCTCAATTGTGTATATTGTGTAGAATGAAAAACTATGAATTTTAAAAATTTAATATATGTATAATTTATCAGCCAGGGAGTAATGGAGATGCCTAAAAAGAAATTGAATCATAATAACAATACTTTCAAAAAAAGATGAGAAAAGCAATCACCTGTTTTGATAAACATTTCCAAAGGGAAACAAAAAAGCAAAACAGAGGGCACCAAAGGAAAAATTCATTGTATATTATATACAGAGAAACGTTCTCATTATAAATCTTATTTCATATGTTTTACTTTGTCCAAGGATAGAATATTTTTAAGTGAAAAGTCCCCTAAGGTTTAGGATATGGGGTTTATTTTCTTTTAATTTTCCAACTGAGACTACTCCTCTCCTGAGTTAGATAAAACTTAAGAAACAGTGATTTTGATGCCATCAGGTTGCTGATTGACAATTGTCTTCTGAGCCCAAAATCAACTTAGTATTTCTTATTGCTATCAAAACAATTCAATCACCAACATATTCTCCATAGGCAGTTCCTTAATATTATCATTCTTAAATTCTCAGTTTTCATCACATCCTGCCCTACCACCCTGCCACCACCATCTCAGTAGCAACCTGGGGATCCTGCTTTCTTTTTTCTTTTAAATTAATAAACATAGTGGACAAAAAGTTGGACCAAAACCAAAGAATAAAAGAGACAAAGGATTTTATTCCAAGGAGTCAATCACCCTCCATAATCAAAACTTACCTTTCCACAGAATTATTAGAAAACATACAGTGGAGAAGATTTCTAGTTTTGTGGTTATCTATTTTACTTGAGTTTACACTTTACTTAATAGTAATGTTTATCCATTCAACAAATACAGATTGAACAGCAATTCCACAAAATAAGTACAATCACCCCCATGTCAGTACACCCATAGGTAAACAAATAATTTGGAAGAAAAACTGAGAAACTTGTCTAGGGTATTATGGAAAAGGTAAGCAAGGAAAAGGTACTAATAATCACTACATTATCCATGTAACATTTGTTTCATGAATGCTTTCTGTTGTTTTGGCTGAACATGACTGAACCTTAAAGAATCAATATAGTTCTCAGGTATCTTCCCCTTGGCATTTCTACTTACTACTTTTAATTGTAGTTATATATTAAAAAGAAGCCTCAACAAATGGAGAGTGAGAATAATATAAATAGTTGAGGTAATTTTTTCCAGCCACCTACTCCAAGGACGTGCCCTGGAGAGGGATTTGAATCTGCTTTCCTTCCCCCCAGGGACTGAACCTGTGGCTCCTGCCGCATCTCATGCATAGCAGGCAGATTCTTTACCGCTGAGCCACGGGGACATACTAGATGCTGCTTCTTCCATTATTTTCTCTTTCTACGTGATCAAAATCTCACCTTTTTGACTCCCTTTCACTATAAACAATATCCTGCATATGTAGTATTTACTATATAATATAGTATGTAGTATTTACTATATGCTATTTATATCTTACCCCCAGACAATGTGAAGTATTCATATAGCATATACAAACTCTGTGTAGTATACCTTATATGCAGTTTACATGCTTTTCACAGGTAATTTTGACCTCATGATTTTAAAATCTGATTTCCCTGTTAGGATATGTTATTGTATTTATTTTCTCTACTGTAATGCTCTTTAATACAGGATCATCATCCAAGTCACAGCTATTTCTTTGGTTATCTCCCTCAGTGTATTGTTCATAGAAAGTGGTTGCTACGTATATTCATTTTTAATGATTTTAAATATGTTTTCCTATCTCATGGCAGATGGCTATCCACGTGAAGAAATTGTCTATCAGTGGAAGCGTAGTTCTGTTGAAGTGGGTGACACAAGGTCTTGGAGACTTTATCAATTTTCATTCGTTGGACTGAGAAATACCACTGAAGTAGTGAAGACGACTTCTGGTAAGATGCACTTGAGAATAATTTTGAATGACCCTTCCAGAGTTTAAATTCTTGTATAAATGATTTAGAAGCTTTCAGTACTTGTCTAGAAATGATATTCAGCCAATTAAATGTCTTAATTTACTAGAGACTACTATAATTGGTATTCTAGCATGATACATAAACATAAATGGATTTTATCAATTTAAAGCAAGTTAGATTCAAATTGGATAAGTAAATCATTTGCTTAATTTCCTTTAGAAAAATCAATGCCTATTATTTTAAAAGAAGAAAATATTTATTAGGTATAGATATAATGTTTCTTTTAAGAAATATGTTTCATAATATATTGAAATAGCTGCATTTAAAGTATCACATGGGGAAGATTAACTTTTCAAAAATGCAGAAAAGTGACCATAGTAGATATGGACTAATTCCCTATTCAGTGATGAAATGTTTAACTGGCTCATTGTGAATAAGGGACTGGGTTTTGGTGTCAGACAGGCCTGGGTTCAAATCTCAACTCCATCAGTTACCAGCTACAAATTTTAAGAAATTACTGAATTTCTCAGGAGATCAGCTTTCTCAGAGAAACAGTGTGCACAAAAAGATCTGCCTCATAGGCATATTGCATGTATGAAAAAAAAAAAAGATAAAATGCTTAGAATAAAACCTGACAGTGAACATTCAATAAGTAGTAGTGCCTAATAATATTGATTATAATTATCAAGTATGTCTGGGGCCTAATGTGGTCAGGGCTTCAGTTTTTTCAAGAAAAACTAAAAATCTATAATCTTAAATCAACTATCATAATTTTAACAGTATTAAAAACATGTGGGACGAATCAGACATATTTCTAGACCATATCTATCTCATGGGTGGGTATAGGTTCAGACAAACTCTTTGCAATGCTGAGTACAAACTCCATAAAAATTACTTCAGCTACTCCTTTTTAAAGCTTTGTGAATTTAAATATGTCCTAATTTCAAATAGAAACATTGTGTTCACAACTTACCGTCTATTCAGATGTATCTTTTTGTATTTGTTTCCTTGAGTTAAGTCGCTTTCTGATTATTTATTTACACATACTAATTTTTCTTCCCCTGAAATTCATAGGACATATTTTTGTGTTGACTAAAAGGCTTTGTTCTACTATACAGAAAGAAACAAAAACCTAGACAAAAATGGAAATTTAAGATTCTACCTTCATAAATACCATCCTTTAAATCAAAGCTATCTGGCCCTAATACTGTTTTTGGCATTTTCAGATTTCTTAAAAAAACAAAACAAAACAAAAAAAACCCTCTTAAGTTGCAAATAGAATCTGAAAGAAAATCAAAGAACTGCTCTAGTCTATTTTTAAAAATGTGGCCTTATGTTCTCTTATTCACTGGAAATCCTGACCATCAAGTACTAGAACAGTCCTTATTTTGGTCCCCATTAACAGATTCAGGATTGTCTTAGAACAGGTCTCCCATCTGTGAAAGAACATATGTAAAAATATTCTCTAAGTCTGCACGCTTCCAGAACGAGAAAAAGGGTGTTAAATTCTGCTGTGTATTCATATCTCTATGGTTATTATAGCACCCTAAAACAGAACCCACAAACTTATGACTAGCAGATTTTCTGTTTAGTCATTTGAGCCCAGAATGACCTTAAAACCAACTAATGGTCAGGGAAGTGTTGATTTGCTATCATAGGGTTTAATAGCATCCCCTCCCCAAAGTCTCATACTGAGAATGATGAGTATTTACTGAATAAGAGATACTTCCAAAAGAAAATAATCTGTCTACTTAAAGCATGGCAAGAAAATTTATCAAGGTATCACTAGGCTATTTTTCTTCCTAGAGAAATCAAAGCAAACCTGTATTGATATTGAATAGCATCATTTAATTGATTTTGTGAATTCCTTATGAAATTTAATATGGGAGTTAGCCTCCATCTTGGTCTTTTTGTCCACTCCCAGCTCTTGCTGGTTTGTTTTTTGGTGCGTGGTACTGTTTCAATTGCCTCTGTGAAGAAAACGGACTGAATTGAAACTTAACACCAATGCTGAGGAGCATCTTGATTCTTGTAATAGTTGACTGTGTAATGATCAAACATTTCTGTGTGTTCCTTTGTTTTATTTCTGATGCCATTCTTATCTTCAAAGCATAGCTGGATCACAAGTTAATACCTACAAGGAAGTTACATTAACAACTTTCTTGGGAAGTTATCAGAAGATCACAATTATAGATTTTTGAATCCTGGTCATTACAACAATGTGGTTTTCTCTTAGATTTACAGCAAATGTGTCTTCTTTTGAGAAAACTGTCAGAACTAGGCAAGAATATTACCTAAAATTTGGCCTAGTTTACTGTATGGATTTCTAACCTTCTCTCATTCAAGTTCACCTTTCATGATTTTGTTATATCTAAGTAATGATTATTCTGTGGGTTCCTTAGTATTTTTTCTTTAAATTGGTTCCTTCTTATTAATAAAATGAATTTTTTAAAGGGAAGTTCATATTAGGACCATAATTGGAAAACCAGAAGCATTTGCCACGAATAGAAATTGATTAATATAATGAAAAATAAAGAAATGCTCTTAAATTTTAAGTGCACATATTTATGTTTCCCAGACTCTGAATATGTTAGAAAAGAAAGATAGAGAGAAGGAAAAAGATAACTAGCATCAAAGTAAAACACTTCTTTGATTTAAACTGAAGGATAGAAGAAGCAGGAAGGAATTTTCTTACATATAATTCAATGCTGTGTGGTAATTCTGTATACACCACCTGAATCATCTTTATCACTTATCTGTATTCCTCTTGAGAAAAATATTGCCTTGGTGGTGGATTGATAAGGCTTGAAGCATACCTACAATCCATAATCAATGCATCAAAATAGATTCTGGATCCATGATTTCTCTGCAAACCATCTCTTCCTGATCTATATCTGGTAACAGCACCATCATTGTCCCAGTGAGCCAGGCGTGAACACTGAGTCACATGTCTGCCTCCCACATCTAATGAATCACGAAGGCACTTAGCCCTCTGAAACATCTTGTGTAACTGTCCTCTTTTCCATTGCCACTGCCACTGTCCTAGTTCACGATTTTGTCTTTTCTCATCTGGACTGTGTTGGGAACCTATTAAACTATGTTCCTGCTGTCAGTCTCTTTCCTACAGCCTATCCTTTATACATTAATCATAAAAGCTAGCACTTACTGAGCACTAACTACATGTACCATAGCAAACATTTTATATAAATGACCTACTTTAATTCTTATAACTACAGTCATATTTAGTGTCATTAACACTGAGGGTACCACTGTGGATAAGGAAATAGAATTCTAGGGGTTCGTTTATTACAGGGATCAGATACAGCAGCTGGGACATGAATTCAGGTGGTTTGCTTTCAGACACATGCTCTTAGTCACTGCACTATTTTTATTTGCTCTGTGGCCCAGTGAGTCTTCCTGAACCACAACTTTCCTCATATCCCAAGAATTCAGGAGATTCAGTTAAGCACAAGCTATAATGGGCTTCCCTGGTGGTTCAGCAGTAAAAAAAATCCTCCTGCCAAGGCAGGAGACACATGTTCAATTGCTGGGTTGAGAAGATCCCTTGGAGAAGGAAATGGCAACCCGCATTAGTATTCTTGCTGGGAAAAGGCCATGGACAGAGGAGCCTGGCAGGCTACAGTCCATGGGGTCAAAAAGAGTCAGACGTGACCTAGTGACTAAATAACAACAACAATAAAATTTGTTCCTAATATATAAGCCCCTGAGATCTTGGGAACTTTCCAGCTTGGTTTTCCATTCTCAGCTGGTAACAGAGCTTCTCTGTCGATGTTTTCCTGAATATAAATAGCCAATCCTATATACACGTTGAATTTCAATCTTTTCTCTTTTGAATGGCTTGTCAGCTCATCCCTACTTTCTTTTTGAATTTAAAACATAAATAAACAGTTTCTCTTCGATGAGGCCTTTACAGATGGTAATGCCCAAACAACTTGGAACAGTTTTTAAGAATGTGCACTCTTAGAGCCGGCAACTCAGGTTTCACCATTGATTTGTATACATTATTGAATATATCAAAGTTTAATATCATCAATGTTACAAGGTTACTCTCAGGAATAAGTAAAATAATCCATTAAAAATACTTAAAACTGTGCCTAACACATAGAAAGGACTCATTAAATGAAGGCACCATCATCATTATCAAACTCAGAGCATTTTCACCCATCTTATAAAAACATAATTTCTGCCTTGTATTTTTTGGACAGTTGTTCCCTCTTTTCTGCCCTCTCACTCCAATTAGTCTTCCCAGTGGAAGCCTTCTTATAATCATCTTTGTATCCATGATGCTATTAGCCTGGTGGTTTGCTTAGAGTTGTTGATCTGTAGGTAATTATAAAGTGGATTGCTTGTGACAATTATATTGATTAAGCCATAAAATTTCTCTCAATTAAATAAGCAAGGCAGAACTCGCTTATTTATTTTTTCCATTACTCATTGTTTACTTTGAAGTTGGAGATCTTGTTCTTTCTAGTCATATTACCATGGCCAGTTCACCAAACTATCTATGTGATATCAATATGGTATCAAGCAGGGCTTTATTCCTGATGTTAGTGTTTTGAAATGTGGGCTAGAAAAATAGGCAAATGAGTTTCTTAGGGGAACCTACATTCTTGGGATCCTATTGCCATTATTATGAATCAAAAAGAAGTATATCATGTTGTTCCTACATTAGAAAAATGTTGAATCATCTTTCTTATAGTTTTACTGAGATAAAATTGACATACAGAACTGTATAAGTTTAGAGCTTCCCAGGTGGCCCAATGGTGAAGAAACTGCCTTTCAATGCAGGAAATGCGAGAGGCACAGGTTCTATCCCTGGGTTGGGAAGATCCCCTGGAGAGGGAAATGGCAACCCACTCCAGTATTCTTGCCTGGGAAATTCCATGGATAGGGAAGCCTGGGGAGCTACAGTCCATGGAGTCGCAAAGAGTCGGATATGACTGAGTGACTGAGCACATACTGTGTAAGTTTAAGGTGTACAGCATAATGATTTGCTGTAAATAGATCATGAAATGAAATGATTATCCTAATGACTTGAGTGAACATCATTTCATATATATAGTAAATTAAAGAAACAGAAAACAAAATTTTTTCCTTGTGATGACAACGCATAGGATTTACTCTCTTGTAAATATAAGATGTTTTTGTGTGCTATAATTAACATATAGTAGTGTTAATTATATTTGTCATGTTGTACATTACATGTCTAGTACTTATTTATCTTATAACTGAAAGTTTGTACCTTTTGGCTACATTCATCCAATTCTCCCTCCTCCCACTTCTAGTAACCACAAATATCTCTTTTTCTATGAGCTTGTTTGTTTTTAAAGTATAATTGCCCTACAACACTATGTTAGTTTGTTGTACATAATACAGCGATTTGATACTTCTACACATTTCAAAATGATCACTATGTTAAGTCTAGAAAACCATTAAATCTTCCGTATCATCTTTAGAAACGTAAACAACATTGTTTCATAACTTTTTGGTATTCCCATTACATTAAATATTACTACCTCCTTTTCATCTTTAATCCACCTTTCCTGGCTTTGATTTCATGTGCAAGTTATGTTTTCTTGATTTCTATTAGAAGAAATGCATAAATGCTAAAATTAAAAAAAAACTGTGAACGGCTAAATTCGTCTTACTTTTCAAGAGTGGTATGCAGACCACAATTTTAGAAAACCAGCTCTGTGGATGAAGTTCATGTTAATTGTTTGGTTTCTAAAGGGTATGGAATCCACCCCATATCTTCAAATCTTGTCCATTATTCTCCCACCATTCCCTTGATTGTCCTGAGGTTTTTTGGATGAGCTATACCTACTTCAGATCTCAATACTCTTATTTTTTCTTCATACTAAGCTCAAGTTTAAACTTCTCTGCTTATATTAGTGTAACCTACTGTCCAGATAATTCTCCAATAGAAAAAAAAGAAAAATAGCTCCCATTTTCTAGGCTGTATTTTAATTTATATGTCTTTGGCAAACCAAGGAGGCACATGTGAACTTTACATCACTGAAGTAAACTATTTTGGGAGAAATAAAAAGGGAAATCAAAACATAAAAAGTTAATGGTAATTTTTCAATAAAAAGGTTGGAATGAACAAAATAATAAATCTAAATGATAGAAGAGAAATAAACAACTTCAGCACCAGTCCTTACAGTCTTCAGTTTTTGAGTCACAGTAAGTTGTGAGCCCATTTTAGTCAATAATAAGCTTTTCAAACTACTGGAAGAAACCTAATATATTAAATTAAATCAGTATGAAAGACTGAAAAGTAAAAGATTTTTATTTTTAGCTTTCAATTTAGAAAATTAGTTTTGGTTTCAGGAGAGGAAAATGAATGCATTATGTAAAGAGAGCTGGGCCAGGAATGGCCAAGGAGAAGTCATTTGTCCTTTCTGGGATGGAAATTCCTTATTTATAAAGAGAATGTATTTGACTAGATGCTTCTTTAAAGTCCTTCGGCTTATTTATACTCTTTGATGTAACAAAGGTTACACTATAGATGTCTCAATGTGGGAGCCACTTTCTTTACAGTTAATGTTTTCCTAGAATGTTTCACTTCATCAAGTTTTCAACATTTTCAAAGTGAGTCAAATGCAAAAATATACTCCTTTAGACTTTTAACTTTAAAAAGATGGCATTCCTACTCCATTTAAAAATCTATTATTAGTGATATGATATTGTATTTATACTGAATATTAATATACTGAAGCTGAACTCCAATACTTTGGCCACTGATGCAAAGAACTAACTCGTTGGAAAAGACCCTGATGCTGGAAAAGATTGTAGGCAGGAGAGAAAGGGACTACAGAGGATGAGATGGTTGGATGGCATCACTCACTTGATGGACATGAGTTTGACCAAGCTCCGGGAGTTGGTGTTGGGCAGGGAAGCCTGGTGTGCTACAGTCCATGGGGGTGCAAAGTCGAACATGACTGAGCAACTGAACTGAACCAATTAATATACTACATTTGAAAATCCCACTTAAGAATGCAAGTTGGTGTAATTATCATGGAAACATTAGGAAGGTTCTTAACAGTATGAAGTTTCCTTAAGAAACTAAAATTAGAGTTACCATATGATCCAGCAGTCCCACTTTCGGGTATATCTGGAGAAAATTCTAATTTAAAAATCTACATGCACCCCAATGTTCACTGCAGCACTGTTTATGACAGCCAAAATATGGAAGCAACCTGAATGTCCATCAATAGGTGAATGGAAAAAAAAAGATGAGGTACATATATACAATGGAATGTTACTCAGCCGTAAAACAGAATGAAATAATGCATTTTGCAGCAACATGGATGGACCTAAAGATGATCATGCTAAGTTAGATAAGTTAAAATAGAAAGACAAATACCAAATGGTATCACAATGAGGAAACTAAAATATGATAAAATGAACTTATTTACGAAACAGAAACACTCACAGACATAGAAAACAAACTTCTAGCTGTCAGAGGCAAAATGTGGAGGAGGGATTAATTAGTAGATTAGTTTGTATCTACTAATTAATTAGCAGATACAAACTACCATAAATAAAACAGGTAAACAACAAGGCCCTACAGTATAGCATAGAGAACTCTCTTCAATGTCATGTAATAATCTATAATGGGAAAGACTATGGAAAAGAATCTATATTAATCTATATTATGATATATTAATATTAATATAGGTATGTATATGGAGAAGGAAATGGCAGCCCACTCCGGTATTCTTGCCTGGAGAATCCCAGGGACGCAGGAGCCTGGTGGGGTGCCGTCTATGGGGTCGCACAGAATCAGACATGACTGAAGCGACTTAGCAGCAGCAGCAGCATGTATGTGTGTGTGTGTATATATATATATATATATATAACAAAATCACTATACACGAGAAGCTAGCATAATATTGTAAATCAACTATACGTGCGTGCTAAGTCACTTCAGTTGTGTCCAACTCTGTGAGACGCTATGGACTGCAGCTTGCCAGTCTCCTCTGTCCATGGGATTCTCCAGGCAAGAATACTGGAGTGGGTTGCTGTGTCTTCCTCCAGCTGATCTTTCCAACCCAGGGATCAAACCTGCATCTTTGAAGTCTAACCTGCATTGGCAGGTGGGTTCTTTACCAATAGTGCCACCTGGGAAGCCCCTACTTCAATTTAAAAATGACTTAACTATTAAAAAGAATCCCACATTGGAATTTTAAATTCTGTTTTCTCTGACAGTACCTAGTGAGGATATAGCATTTTAGAGGTGGAGAGGGGCTACATAGAGAAGTCATAGGAAATCGAAGAAAATCTAAGAGAAATTTTTTTGTTCCAGGGTGACACACTTCATTTCTTCTTATATTCCATTGGCAAGAACAAGCTGTGTGTTACTGTGGAGATCAAACTGGCTGGAAAGTGTCACTCATTTGTGTGCTAGGAAGGGACAGTAGGTTTTACAACTTTCTAGCATATGTGCAACATACGTGATATCATTGTTTTTCTCACAACAAGCTTCTCAAAGAGGTAATATTTTTCTCAGTTGACAGATGGAGCAGCTTAAATCTAGAAGGGCTAAGTAATTTGTTCAAGACTATTCAATAAGAGTTATTTACCTAGATCCCAAACTTTTACCATACTGCCTCTTACAAGCACAGGAGATAAAGAGATGGATTAATAAAATAAAAATTTTTCCTCAGCTTGATAACAGCTAATTTTACCAAGACAATGCAATAAAGTAGTACTTTATTGATATGATAACTATGTACATGTATTGATGTCAGTATTAATAAAATGTTTTAACATATAGGAATAGCAATTATATTTACATAGAGCAAAAACCCTAAGTGAGAAACAATTTAGTGACAATATATTTCCCTTTTTCAGAAGAAAAGGAAATTTATTTATTGCTTATAAGATATTATTCACTTGCTCAATGAACCTATGGGTCACCATGCAAATCTGGCCTTAACTAAGAAACTATTGGATCCAGTGTATTTGTGTAAATGTATTACTTGCAGAAAAATATCATCAGAAAAAAAGCATAATAGAAGGATTGCATGACTATTAGTTACAGTAATTTTGAGGACTAATATCTTATTTTCACTGTCTATCAAAACCAGTCAGGTCAAGAAAACATTAATTTTTATCCAAGATATGGTATTTCCTAATTCAACTGAAATTCTTCTTTTGCTATGTCTAAAAGACACTTTCATCAACGTGAGTGATCTAACTAATGGAGCCCTCCTGTTACGTTGCTGTCTTCATGTAAATGTAAAAGATGAAATAATTTTAAAAGATATGAAAATGTGAATGAGGGAGACTGACTACAGACATCACTGAAGATTCCTTTCACTCTGTTTGATGGAATCAAATAATTCCTTCATCTCATTTTTGCATTTTCAGAAAATAATGCTGTCCAGAATTGCAGATATGCAAATCTAGGCATGTCACAGAATGGAAAGAGCATCAAATAGCATGGAGGAAAATAATGTTTTTTCTTTTTGTATTTAACTTTCTTTTTCTTCAAAAGGAGGTCATTATGAAGGTCACAGAACGTTACAGTACATAATAACCCCAAAAAGAATTTTGGGGGTATACAATTTGGGGCTGACCAGAATTTGTTTACTATTTTCACTTGCCACTCCTGTAATCTATCTCTTTTGGAAAATCAAGGGCAGTTGGTTTTACTAATCCATTTCAGAGCAGCAGAAAGAGATCAGAAAAGCCCAAGGACTAGAGAATTGACCCATATATTAAACATGACTCAGTATACAACAAAGGTCCGGCTAGTCAAGGCTATGGTTTTTCCAGTGGTCATGTATGGATGTGAGAGCTGGACTATAAAGCTGAGTGCCGAAGAATTGATGCTTTTGAACTGTGGTGTTGGAAAAGACTCTTGAGAGTCCCTTGGACTGCAAGGAGATCCAACCAGTCCATCCTAAAGGAGATCAGCCCTGAATATTCATTGCTGAAGCTGAAACTCCAATACTTTGGCCACCTGATGCGAAGAGCTGACTCATTTGAAAAGGCCTTGATGCTGGGAAAGATTGAGGGCGGGAGGAGAAGGGAACAACAGAGGATGAGATGGTTGGATGGCATCACCGACTCAGTGGACATGGGTTTGGGTGAACTCCAGTAGTTGGTGATGGACAGGGAGGCCTGGTGTGCTGCGGTTCATGGGTTCGCAAATAGGAGGACATGACTGAGCAACTGAACTGAACAGTATTTTGTTTTTTGTTTACTTTTATGTATGATGTCTCTGCTATTCAAAAACTGACAACACTTAAAATTTAACATATAAACCACATAATAAATGTTTAAATTGATCCATTCCCAAATTAACTACTCCTTGTTATACAACATCTCTTAGTATGATAAAAGGAAACAATAAAAAATAGCATTTTCTCTAGTTCTTTTCCCATAAACATGCTTCCCTGGTGGCACAGATGGTGAAGAATCTGCCTGCAATGCAGGAGACCTGGGTTTGATTGCCTGGATTGGGAAGATTCCCCGGAGAAGGGAATGGCTACCCACTCCAGTATTCTGGCCTGGAGAATTTCATGGGCAGAGGAGCCTGGCAGGCTGTCCATGGGGTCACAGACAGTTGGACACAACTGAGCGATTTTCACTTTGGGCTTCCCTGATAGCTCAGTTGGTAAAGAATCTGCCTGCAATGCAAGAGATCTGGGTACAATCCCTGGATTAGGAATATCCCCTGGAGAAGGGAAAGGCTACCCAATCCAGTATGCTGGCCTGGAGAATTCCATGGGCTGTATAGTCCATGGGGCTGTAAAGAGTCAGACACAACTGAGCAACTTTCACTTTCATTTTCTATCAGCTCTATAAGATGGTAACTTTATTTGTGAATACTGAAGTACAATAAATGACCTGGATAACAAGATGGAAGCTTCAATGTAGATAATTGAGTTTACTTGAATAGTTTCCATATATGATTTCTGATCTGCCTTTACTCATATGATTTACAGCATTGTGTATCTCGATTTTCATCATTATATCTATTGTTCACTACTAAGAGTTGAAGGTCTTTGTAATATAAAAGGCAATGTGTAAATCATGAGCTTTGCAATACCTTATTGCTAAAGAGATAATGTAATCAAATCACTAATTATAACTGCCTAATGATTATATTTTCTTTTTTGATTTCTTATTACCAGTGTTAGTGACTGAGAATAGAATTAGATTGATAGAAAAATAAAATTTTAGGGCTAAACATGAAAGATTAAGACCAACTGTAATTTGACTTTGGGTCATTACTCCAAAGAGGTAAAATAATTCTTTGTAAATGTAACCTAGAGTACAGATCATTAAATATGGACAGGGTTAAATTTTATTTCCATCAACATTGAACAATTGGGAAATTTTATATGAAAATCTAGACATCTTTACACCCTAAATATCTAGCTGGTTGTTTGCATTTTAAAATGATTGGGTAGAGTTGAATTCTCACTTCTCCCTTTGGGTTAGGCACACGATCTCCTTTAACAAAATTCCTACCATTCCCTGTTGTATTTTCAGGACTATGATTTTCTTCTTGAATTACTGTTTTCTTGTTTGCCTATTAATTTTCTTTGGAGTATAGCTGCAAAGTGAATCAGCTGTGTGTTTACATATATCCCCTCTTTTTTTGGATTTCCTTCCCATTTAGGTCACCACAGAATTGAGTAGAGTTCCCTGTCCTATACAGTAGGTTCTCATTATTTATTTATTTTGTGCATGGTATCAATAGTATATACATGTCATTCTTAATCTCCCAATTCTTCCCACCCCCTTGTATCCAAACACTTGTTCTTACCTCTACACCTGTGTCTCTGTTTCTGCTTTGCAAATAAGATAATCTATACTATTTTTCTATACTCCACATATATGTGTTAATATACGATATTCATTTTTCTGAGTTGCTCCACTCTTTTTTTTGTACATCTACAAATTGGAATTAATTTTAATAGAAAATCAACATTGAAGAGTTAAAAGGGACTTATAGAGAGAAACTGTAGGTAGTAATTTAGCATGTCTATGCTTAAGTAAAATTTAAACACCAAGATATGTTTTAAGATTCCCTATTGAATTTATTTTCTTTTGTTTTTAAATTAATTTATTTTAACTGGAGGATAATTACTTTACAATACTGTGATTTTTGCCATACATACAGCAACATGGATCAGCCATAGGTATACATGCGTTCCTTCCCAACCCAAGCACCCCTCCTACACCCCTCTCCACACTATCCCTCTAGGTTGTCCCAGAGCACAGGCTTTGGATGCCTTGCTTCATGCATCAAACTCACACTGGTCATCTGTTTTACATATGGTAATATATATGTTTCAGTGCTATTCTCTCAAATCATCCTACCCTTGCCTTCTCCCACTGAGTCCAAAAGTCTTTTCTTTATGTCTGTATCTTTTGCTGCTCTGCATGTAGGATTGTCAGTACCATCTTTCTAAATTCTATATATATGTGTTAATATACAGTATTTGTCTTTCTCTTTCTGAATTACTTCACTCTGTATAATTGGCTTCAGTTTCATCTACCTCATTAGAACTGACTCAAATGCTTTCCTTTTCATAGCTGAGTCATTATCCATTGTGTATATGTATCACAGCTTCCTTATCCATTCATCTACCAATGGACATCTAGGTTGCTTCCATGTCCTATCTATTGTAAATAGTGCTGCAACGAACATTGGGGTATATGTGCCTCTTTCAATTCTGATTTGCTTGGGGTACATGCCCAGCAGTGGGATTGCTCAGTCATATGATAGTTCTAGTCCCAGTTTTTAAAGGAATCTCCATACTGTTCTCCATAGTGACTGGACCAATTTGCATTCCCACCAACAGTGTAAGAGGGTTCCCTTTTCTCCACACCCTCTCCAGCATTTATTGTTAGTATACCTTTTTTGTTTTAGTTGCTATTGTTTTTAATTTATTTTTTAACTGAAGGATAATTGCTTTACAGAATTTTGTTGTTTTCTGTCAAACATCAGCATGAATCAGCCATAGGTATACATATATCCCCTTCCTTGTGAACTTCCCTCCCGTCTTCCTCCCTATCCCACCCTCTAGGTTGATACAGAGTCCCTGTTTCAGTTTCCTGAGTCATACAGCAAATTTCATTGGCTATCAATTTTACATATGGTAATATAAGTTTCTATGTTACTCTCTCCATACACCTCACCTTCTCTTTCCCCACCCCTGCCTATGTCCATAAGTCTGTTCTCTATGTCTGTTTCTCCATTGCTGCCCTACACATAAATTCATCGGTACCATCTTTCTAGATTCCATATATGTGCATTAGTATATGATATTTATCTTTCTCTTTCTGACTTACTTCACTCTGTATAATAGGTTCTAGGTTCATCTACCTCATTAGGACTGACTCAAATGCATTCCTTTTTATGAAAGTGAAAAGTGAAAGTGAAAGTCGCTCAGTCGTGTCCAGGGACCCCCTGGACTATACAGTCCATGGAATTCTCCAGACTAGAATACTGGAGTGGGCAGCCTTTCCTTTCTCCAGGGGATCTTCCCAACCCAGGGATCAAACCTAGATCTCCTGCATTGCAGGTGGATTCTTTACCAGCTGAGCCACAAGGAAAGCCCAAGAATACTGGAGTGGATAACTTGTCCCTTCTCCAGGGAATCTTCTTGACCCAGGAATTGAACCGGGGTCTCCTGCATTGCAGGAAGATTCTTTACCAACTGAATTATGAGGGAAGCCCTTCCTTTTTATCTCTGAGTAATATTCCATTGTATATATATACCACAGCTTTACCCATTCATCAGTTGATGGACATCTAAGTTGCTTCCATGTTCTAGCTATTGTAAATAGTGCTCCAGTGAACATAGGGGTATATGTGTCTTTTTCAATTTTTGTTTCCTTGGGGTATATGCCTAGTAGCGGGATTGCTGGGACATATGGTGATTTTATTCCTAGTTTTTTTTTTTAAGGAATCTCCATACCATCTTCCATAGTGGCTGCATCAATTTACATTTCCACCAACAGTGCAAGAGGGTTCCCTTTTCTCCATACCCTCTCCAGCATTTATTGTTTGTAGACTTTTTGATGATGGCCATTCTGACCGGTACTTTGGCCACCTGATGTGAAGAACTGATTCAATGGAAAAGACCCTGATGCTGGGAAAGATTGAAGGCAGGAGGAGAAGGGGACGACAGAGGATGAGATGGTTAGATGGCATCACCGACTCAATGGACATGAGTTTGGGTAAACCCCAGGATTTGGTGATGGACAGGGAGGCCTGGCATGCTGCAGTCCATGGGGTTGCCAAGAGTCAGACATGACTGAGTGACTGAACTGAACTGATTCTGACAGGAGTGAGGTGATATCGCATTGTAGTTTTGATTTGCATTTCTCTGATAATGAGTGATGTTGAGCATCTTATCATGTGTTTGTTAACCATCTGTATGTTTTCTTTGGAGAAATGTCTGTTTAGGTCCATTTCCCAGTTTTTGATTGAGTTGTTTGTTTTCCTGGTATTGACCTGTAAGAGCTGCTTGTATATTTTGGAAATTAACCCTTTGTCAATTGTTTCATTTGCTATTATTTTCTCCCATTCTGAGACTTGTCTGTTTACCTTGTTTATAGCTTCCTTTGCTGTGCAAAAGCTTTTAAGTTTAATTAGGTCCCACTTGTTTGTTTTTGTTTTTATTTCCATTACTCTAGCAGGAGAGTCATAGAGGATCTTGCTTTGATTTATGTCACTGAGTGTTCTGCCTATGTTTTCCTCTAACAGTTTTATAGTTTCTGGCCTTAAACTTAGGTCTTGAATCCATTTTGAATTTATCATTGTGTATGGTGTTAGGAAGTGTTCTATTTCATTCTTTAACATGTAGCTGTCCAGTTTTCCCAGCACCACTTATTGAAGAGGCTATCTTTGCTCCATTGTATATATTCTTGCCTCCTTTGTAAAAAAAAAAAAAGATACCCATAGGTGTGTGGGTTTATTTCTGGGCTTTCTATCTTGTTCCATTGGTCTATATTTCTGTTTTTTATGCCAGTACCTTACTGTCTTGATGACTGTAGCTTTGTAGGATAATCTGAAGTCAGGAAGGTTGATTCCTCCAGCTCCATTATTCTTTCTCAAGCCTGCTTCGGCTATTTGGGGTTTTTTGTGTTTCCATATGAATTGTGAATTTTTTTGTTCTAGCTCTGTGAAAAATGCTGTTGGTAATTTTATAGGGATTGCATTGAATCTATAGGTTGCATTTGGTAGTTTAGTCATTTTCACAGTATTGGTTCTTCCAACCCAGGAACATGGAATATCTCTCCATCTGTTTATGTCATCTTTGATTTCTTTCATCACTGTTTTATAATTTTCTGTATACAGTCTTTGTCTCCTTAGGTAGGTTTATTCCTAGATACTTTATTATTTTTGTTGCAGTGGTGAATGTGCTTGATTCCTTAATTTCTCTTTCTGATTTTTCATTGTAAGTTTATAGGAATTTTTCATTATAAGTTTTAAGTAAGTGATTTCTGTACGAGTCTGTAGACTGTTTGATGATGGCCATTCTGACTGGTGTGAGATGATACCTCATTGTGGTTTTGATTTGCATTTCTCTAATAATGAGTGATGTTGAACATCTTTTTATGTGTTTGTTAACCACCTGTATGTCTTCTTTGCAGAAATGTCTGTTTAGGTTTTTTGTCCACTTTTTGATTGGGTTGTTCATTTTTCTGGTATTGAACTGCATGAGCTGCTTGTAAATTTTGGAGATTAATTCTTTGTCAGTTGTTTTGTTTGCTATTATTTTCTCCCATTCTGAGGGCTGTCTTTTATCCTTGCTTATAGTTTCCTTTGCTGTGCAAAAACTTTTAAGTTTAATCAGGTCCCATTACTCTGGGAGGTGGGTCATAGAGGATCTTGTTGTGATTTATGTCCGAGAGTGTCCTACCTATGTTTTTCTCTTAGAATTTTACAGTTTCTGGACTTACATTTAGGTCTTTAATCCATTTTGAGTTTGTTTTGTGTATGGTGTTAGAAAGAGATCTAGTTTTTTTCTTTTACACATAGTTGACCAGTTTTCCCAGCACCACTTATTGAAGAGACTGCCTTTCCTCCATTGTATATTTTTGCCTCCTTTGTCAAAGATAAGGTGTCCTTAAGTGTGTGGATTTACCTCTGGACTTTCTGTTTTGTTCCATTGATCTATATTTCTGTCTTTGTGCTGGTCCTATACTGTCTTGATGTCTGTAGCTTTGTAGTATAGTCTGAGGTCGGGAATGTTGATTCCTCCAGTTCCATTCTTTTTCTCAAGATTTCTTTGGCTATTCAGGGTCTTTTGTGTTTCCATACAAATTGTGAAATTATTTGTTCTTGTTCTGTGAAAAATACCATTGGTAGTTTGATAGGGATTGCATTGAATCTGTAGATTGCTTTGGGTAGTATATTCATCTTCAGTTTATTAATTCTTCCAGTCGAAGAACATGGTATATTTCTCCTTCTGTTTGTGTCATACTTGATTTCTTTCATCAGTGTTTTATTATTTTCTGTATATAGGCCTTTTGTTTCCTTAGGTAAATTTATTCCTAAGTATTTTATTATTTTCATTGCAATGGTGAGTGGAATTGTTTCCCTAATTTCCGTTTCTGATTTTTTCATTGTTAGCATATAGGGAGGCAAGGGATTTCTGTGTATTAATTTTATACCCTACAAGTTTACTATATTCATTGATTAGCTCTAGTAGTTTTCTGGTGGCATCTTTAGGGTTTTCTATGTAAAGTATCATATCATCCACAAACAGTGACAGTTTTGCTTCTTCTTTTCCAATATGAATTCCATTTATTTCTTTTTATTTTCTGATTGCTATGGCTAGGACTTCCAAAACTATGTTGAATAGTAATGTAAGAGTGGCACCCTTGTCTTATTCCTGATTTTAGAGGAAATGCTTTCAGTTTTCCACCATTGAGGATGTTTGCTGTGGTCTTGTCATATATGGCTTTTATTATGTTGAGGTATGTTCCTTCTATGCCTACTTTCTGGAGAGTTTTTATCATAAATGGGTGTTGAATTTTATCAAAGCCTTTCTCTGCACCTACTGAAATAATCATATGGATTTTATCTTTCAGTTTGTTAATATGGTATATCACATTAATTTGCAAATATTGAAGAATCTACTTCACTCTTTACAACAGTCTTTAGCTCCGTATGTCTCTGCAAATGGCACTGTTTAATTCCTTTGTACAATGGCTGAGTAATATTCCATTTTATATAGGTACCACATCTTCTTTATCCATTCCTCTGTTGACAGACATTTAGGTTGCTTCCATGTCCTAGCTATTATAAATAGTGCTGCAATGAATACCGGGGTGCATGTATCTTTTGAATTATGTTTTCTCTGGTTTATGTTCAGTAATGGGATTGCTGGGTCATATGATATTTCTAGTTTTAGTCTTTAAGGACTTTCCATACTATTCTCCATAGTGGCTTTGTCAATTTTCATTCCTACCAACAATTTAAAGGGGTTCCCTTTTCTCTACACCCTCTCCAGCATTTACCATTTGTAGATTTTTTGATGGTGGACATTCTAATTGGTATGAGGTAATACCTCATTGTAGTTTTGATTTGTATTTCTCTAATAGTTGGTGATGTTGAGCACCTTTTCTTGCTTTGCTGGCCATCTAGATGTCTTAGAGAAATGTCTATTTAGGTCTTCTGCTCATTTTTTGATTGGGTTGTTTGTTTCTTTGATATTGAGGTACATGAACCGTTTGCATATTTTGGAGATTAATCCCCATCAACTGCTTTGCTTGCAAATATTTTCTCCCATTTTGAGGGTTGTCTTTTCATTTTGTTTATGGGTTCCTTTGCTCTGCAAAAGCTTTCAAGTTTAATTAGGTCTCATTTGTTTATTTTTGTTTTTATTTTTGTTACTCTAGGAGGTGAATCAAAAACGATCTTGCTGCAATTCATGTCAAAATATTCTGCCTATGTTTTTTTCTAAGAGTTTATAGTATCCAGTCTTACACTTAGGTCTTTAATACATTTTGATTTTACTTTTGTGCATAGTGTTAGGGAATGTTCTAATTTCATTCTTTTACATGTAGTTGTCCAGTTTTTTCACCACCAGTTACTGAAGAATCTGTCTATTCTCCATTGTATATTCTTAACTCCTTTACATTGATTAGGTGACCATAGATGCCTGGGTTTATCTCTGTGCTTTCAATCCTGTTCCTTTGGTCTATATTTCTGTTTTTGTGCCAGTACCCTACTATCTGGATTACTGTAGCTTTGTAGTATATAGTCTGAAGTGAGGGAGCCTGATTCATCCTGCTCCATTTTTCTTTCTCAAGATTGCTTTGGCTATTGGGGGTCTTTTGTGTTTCCATACAGATTGTAAAAATTTTTATTCTAATTCTGTGAAGAATTCCATTGGTAACTTGAGAGGTATTGCATCAAATCTCTAGACTGCCTTGGGTGATATAGTCATTTTCACAATATTGATTCTTCCAATCCAAGAACACGTTATATCTCTCCTTCTGTTTGTGTTGTCTTTGACTTCTTTAATTAGTATCTTATAGTTTTCTGTGTACAAGTCTTTTGTCTCCTTTGTTGTTGTTTAGTTGCTCAGTTATGGCTGACTCTTGTGACCCTATGGACTGTAGTCTGCCAGACTCCTCTATCCATGGGATTTTCCAGGTAAAAATACCAGAGTGGTTTGCCATTTCCTACTCCAGGGATCTTCCTGACCTGGGATAGAACCTGTGGCTCCTGCCAAATCTCCTGCACTGCAGGCAGATTCTTTACTACTGAGCCATCAGGAAAGCCCATCTTTTGTCTCCTTAGGTAGATGCAATCCTAGGTATTTTATTCTTTTCATTGCAATGGTCAATGGGATTGTTTCCTGAAGTTCTCTTTCTGATCTTTTATTGTTAGTGTATAGGAATGCAAGTAATTTCTGCATATTCACTTTTTATCCTGTAGCTTTATGAAACTTATTGATTAGCTCTACTAGTTTTCTGGTGGCCTGTTTAGGATTTTCTATATGTAGTATCACGTCACCTGCAAACAGTGACAGTTTTGCTTCTTCTTTTTGTATTTGGATACTTTTATTTCTTTTTCTTCTGTGACTTCGGTGGCTAGAACTTTCAAAACTATGTTGAATAGTAGTGGTGAGAGTGGACACCTTTGTCTTGTTCCTAATCTTGGAGGAAATGCTTTCAGTTTTTCACCACAGAGAATGATGTTTGCTGTCGGTTTGTCTTATATGGCCTTTATTATGTTGAGATAGGTTCCCTCTATGTCCACTTTGTGGGGAGTTTTTATCATAAATGGATGTTGAATTCTGTCAAAAGCTTTTTCTGCATTTATTGAGATGATCGTGTGGTTTTTATTCTTCAATTGGTTAATATGATGAATCATATTGATTGATTTCCATATATTGAAGAATCCTTATATCCCTGGGGCTTCCCTTGTAGCTCATCAGCAAAGAATCTGCCTGCAGTGCAGGAGACCTAGGTTTGATCCCTGGGTTGGGAAGATCCCCTGGAGAAGCAAATGGCAACCCACTCCAGTATCCTTGCCTGGAAAATCTCATGGACAGAGGAGCCTGGTGGGCTGCAGTCTGTGGGGTCGCAAAGAGTCAGGCATGACTGAGCGACTATCACTTACTTCCTTCCTTTTATCTCTGGGATAAATCTCATTTGATCATGGTCTATGATTCTTTCGATGATTCAGTTTGCTAGTATTTTATTGAGGATATTTTTTGTCTAAGTTCATCAGTGATATTGGCCTGTAATTTTCTTTTTTTATGAATCTTTGTCTGGTTTTGGTATCCTCGTGGTGTTGTAGAATGAGTTTGGGAGTGTTTCTCCCTCTGCAGTTTTCTTTTTGGAAAAGTTTGAGAAGGATGAGTGCTAGCTCTTCTCTAAATGTTTGATAGAATTCACTTGCGAAGCCATCTGGTCCTGGAATTTTGTTTGTTGGACGATTTTTAATCAAAGTTTCAATTTCATTGCTTGTAATTATCTGTTTATATTTTCTGTTTCTTCGTGGTTCAGTATTGGAAAGTTGTACTTTTCTAAAAATTTATTTATTTTTTGCAGGTTGTCCATTTTATTGGCACATACTAGCTTGTATAGTCTTTTATGATCCTTTGTATTTCTGTGGTGTCATTTGTAACTTCTCCTTTTTTATTTCTAATTTTATTGATTTGAGTCCTTTCCCTATATTTTCTTGATGAATCTGACTAAAGGTTTATCAATTTTGTTTATCTTCTCAAAGAAATTTTTTAGTTTAATTGATTTTTGCTAATTTTTTCTTCATTTACATTTCATTTATGTCTGCTTTGATCTATGATTTCTTTCCTTCTTCTTACTTTGGGTTTTGTTTCGTTCTTTTTTCTCTAGTTGCTGTAGATGTAAGGTTAGGTTGTTTATTTGAGATTTTTCTTATTTCTTCATGTAGGATTGTACTGCTATAAACTTCCTTCTTTGAACTGCTTTTTCTATTTCCCATAAGTTTTGGATCGTCATTGTTACCTTATCTTGGAAAACTATGTGCATCTATATCTTACTCAATATAGGGAGAAATGAAGGATTATCAGTTTCCAAATGAGAGCACATATGTCTCTACGGAAATGCAGAATATTCACTTACTTTTAATAGGAGGAGAGAATTTCTGTCACAAAACAATAAAAAACAATAGTAAGTAATGGTGAAGACTGTTAATCAACAGGAGTTTACTGAGGATAGTGAGTTTCACAGAAGTGTCAGAACCTAACCAACCTAGGTCTCACTTGCTTTTCACTTTCTACAAATGGGTTTGTTTATCATATATATCTAGCATATGCAATGCAAGTCTATTTTAAGTTAATTCAGTTTATCTCTATGATGTGCTTTCATGGAAAATGGATTTTCCATGAAAAATAAACAGAGTTGTGAAGCACAACATATGGACATCTGTGCATCTAGTCTACTCTGTATTTTCTTCTTTCTGTCCTTTCAGCTTATATCTAAGCAACTAGAAGGTTTGTTGCAATTTTCCTGCACATTACTCATTAGCAGTCTTGCATAACCAATTAACACTTTTTATTTCATCCTCTTTGATGAAATGAGACAGCTGGATATAGCACATACACACAAAAACTATGATAACTTTTAAGAGTTGCCTTTGTGGTTTTGCTACCACATAGTTGAATGACCTTGAGCAAGTCATTTTCTCTTTTGACACTTGATATCTTCATCTCCAAATAAAAAAAAAGGTCCCCTAAAATTTGCTCTTCTGCATTTCCTGATACTTAGCAGTTCTGTCATAATGCAAACGTATGGCAGATATTTAGGTTTTCCTTGTTCCCACGAGTTCCTAACAGGAATTTTTCATGTTTTCTTACTCTATAAAACTCAGAAATTAATAGATGTATTTTATCTGTCAGGTACTGAGGACTCTGCTAGCAACTGTGGTACAAGAGGCTCACGGGGTTGCCATAGATATGGTTGGTAAATTAGTTAAGGTGTGAATAAATGAACTTGGCCTGGGAAAAATAGGTCCACTGTGGGTGTGAGGAGTGAGGGTGGAATTTCATTGAATTCACTGTGAATGAGAAATTGAAAGGTGCAAAGATAGGACAGTGGCTGTGACATGGCTTTCAGAGAGAAGAAAAAAGAGACACTGGGTATCCTCATACAGAAAGAACACTTGCAATCCAAAGTGCATAGTATCAACTTAATTTATCATTTTGTGTTTCATTATGTAAATCAAGCTGCTATGAATTGGCAGTCCATTAAAATAGTACTGATACTGCCAACTCTACAATAATGAGAATATAATGTACTAGAATCTGTAAGCCCCTTCTATATACATCATCTCATTCACTTTTCCCAGTAATTTTATAAGGTGATGCTCATTTTCCAGGTGGTATTATGATGTACAACCTGTCTTGTAGAAAAGTATCCAGATAGGGTAGAGACTTCCAAACCATAAAATCGGTTACTAAACAGATATCCATGTTTTCTGAGAGGTCAGTTTTCCAATCTAGTGATGATTGAGTTGTTTCTGAATTTGTGTTTGCAGGAAGACTTGTCCTTGGCTATAGTTGTTTTTTGTTTGTTTTTGTTTTATCTAGAGTGTAATTTGTTTTCTCATTATTGTTATGGCAACTATCTAAATCTGACTGCATACAAGTAAGGTAGAATCAGATTGTATTTGTCAGATTATGCTAGAATATGCTATAGAAGAAAATAAGTCTCAAATCTCAGTGGTTTAAAATTTATACATACTACTATATATGTATTTTTCTATTGCTCTTTCCCCTGTGCTTTTCATTCTGTGGCATGCCATTCTCAGGGCCAAAGGGTGAAATGATAGAAGAATAAAATGACTCTTAAAATTTCTGCTTGATAGGCGTAAGTCATTTGTTCTATTTGCCAAAACAAGTCGCATGAGAAAGTCTGATGTCTATAAGGTGGGATACATACTTCTCTTACACAAAGGGCCACCTGAAGGCTTCTATAGCAATGCATTTGGGAGGAAAAGATAGCAAATATTTAAAACTACAAAACTGTAACCAAACTTACCATTATTATAATCTTCATGGTATACATTGCCCACCTGGTAAGTACCTGTAGCAAAAATCATGTGTCAGGATAAGTCACACCTCAGCAAGGTAAAGGAATGACTTACTCCCAAAGAAAAAAGAGTCCAGGCTTTAAAAATGTCCCTTATCCTGAGAATTCTCCTCTTGAAAAGGGAATTTTTGTCAAGCCCACTTCATTTTGCCAGTGACCTAGAGTCATGGTTTCCTATTTATGTGAAATTGGCTTCAGAAGGAGCAGGTAAAAATAAACAATGTTAATGTGAAAATTATTGTAGGGTGATGGGAACTGTCAAGCTTTATATATCTGGGCAAGATATCTCTTGCTATACTGCTGGGACAGTTTTATTAATTATAATAGAGAACAAGTCTACAAATATTGGTCCCATGCTAAATTCGATTTTACAGATATTAGGTAGGGGTAACTTCTAAGAAACAGTTAACTAGGATCACCCTCTTGTCAGGAGGAGTAAATAATTGAACATGATTTAATAATGAATGGCCACAAAATGATGAAAAGCTCAAGCTTTCTTGATTACTGTTACTTTTTGCAAGGAAAATATCCTTAATATTTTAATGGTGCTATATAAGAAAAGAGTGTGAACAGAGAAGTTTCAATGAGCTATAATTTAACTACTTTCTCTATAAAACAGTCTTAAAATTAATTCTGTTTCTCTGTTTTATAGATGAAGTACATAAAATACAGTGCTATCAATAATTCAAAACATTTCCACATGGCTAGTTATTAGTAGAACTAGAACTAATCAATGGGCATCTATGTCCCTAAGCTACTATATTCTGGCCACTACCTAAGACTAAGCAAATATAAAAATAAATTTTCATTCATTGGATGCTACTGGATTAGCAAGTAGTAGGATGCTTTCTTTAGTTCTAAAAATCTGCCACTACTAATCTACACAGAAATAAATAGAGTTGATAATGATATGATGATAATGATATATGATGATTACAACCATCTTTCATTGAGCATTTCACATATGAGAAGGACTATACTAAGTACTTTACAAGAATTATGTCAACCTGCAATGGCTTTACAAGGTACGTCTTATTGTTATTTCCCTGATATAGCTGGTAAGTGGCAGAGCCAGGATTTGAATGTGTGCTCTGACAGAGGGCCATAGTGTTTTTGTTGGGTCTCATTGGTAGGAAGCAGTGATTTCGTTTTCATTAAGGAGGAAGGCTATTCACATAAACAGGTGTGTGTGTGTTGTGTGTATATGTCTGCAATGTAATAAAGAACACATGTTTTCAATGTACCTAATATCATTTGCATGTTGCAACAACCTGGTATGTTTTGTTATTCAAGTTGATGGCTGTATTCAAAGTGTTGATAACTGACTGTCCTGGTAGGTCCAACTTTTTTCTTACAAAGATAAGAAGAGGAATTAATAGAAGTATCTTGAATAAGACTAAGCAAAATGCTTCCTAGTACCAAAAATACTATGACAGAAAGGAAAACTCTGGATACAATTATGTCAATACTATATTAGTAAAATATCATTCTTAGTAAAATCTGAAGGGAAAAAATTTTTGGCTAGGGGTAAGAAGATTTGGCCTTAAGTTCTAACAGGCCTTATAATAGGTACGTACATCTGGGCAAATCATTTAACCTCTTGAACCTTACTCTGGTTATCTGTAAAATGGAAGAATTATGATTGCCCCCATCAGAGTTGCTATGAGACTTAACTGAGGTAAGCATCTGAAAATGCATAGGAAATTGTGAATTGCTTTGGAAATAGATGACAATGTGATCATAATATAATTGTATTTTCTCCTCTTTCTCATTCCTTTCTCTAACTTTTATAATTAAAAGTTTCTGCATGAAAATTCCAGGCATATTTAATGACTCTGAGAAAAGAAAAGTGATTTGTAATTTATTGAAAATTTGTAGAAGGTAGTGAAGGAAATGGCAACCCACTCCAGTACTTGTCTGGAAAATCCCATGGACCGAGGAGCGTCGTAGGCTACAGTCCATGAGGTCGCAGAGTCGGACACGACTGAGCGACTTCACTTCACTTCACTTCAGTGATTGAGTCAGTGATCCACTCCTGCTTGTTTTGTAAACTTCCAGTGAGACCACAGAAAAGGAAGAAAGCTGAATTGTGTCCAAAAAAGGGAAGAAGTGTGAATGGGAGTGTTCTTTTAATAGCTGTACTATAGAGTGGCTTTGAAAGAGAAGTGCTTAGGGATTTGGGAAGGTATGATTAAACTGACTTGTTGACTGACCTGGACTAATTTGGAATGTCTAACACACACACATTTGCCAGATGCATCAGAGGAGTTCATTATTTTTCACTTCACATTACTAATAATACTCTGTGCCGTGGTTACATAATAAAAACAAAACTATGCACATCACAGACACTCTGGACTTGCCCAATCAAGTTACCTTATTCCCTAGATTAAAAAAAAAAAAATGAAGTCCAGAGAAGTGAAATGGCTTGCCTAATTTCTCCCAGCTAGTTTCATAGGAAATGAAGCATCTCACAATTGGTTTCCAGATCTCATCTAAGCCTCTCTGTTAAGTTCTGTAACTCAAAAGTTTACTTTGGCAGCTCATCTCTCTTGAATCAGATATTGAAATAGAAGAAAATAGAAGAAAAATAAAAAAATAAGAGAGAAAGAATGACTCAGTTAAAAAGTGACCTATGTCTACTTTCTGTGTTTTCTGGAAGATGTTGGCAGTCGTTGCTTTCTGAGGAGTAAGGTACTTGTGGCTCAGCATTTTTGATGGTGTTTGTAACTGCACTATTAGTTGAAATATCTTGGAGTGATGAAAGAAAGCTAGGGTAGAGAGTCTTAAAACCTAGATTCTATTTCCAGGCCTGTCTCTAACATGCTCCATTACATCCTTGATCAAAACCATTTGTGTTTCAGTTTCTTATCTGTCAGATATACATGGCATTAGCTGGAGTCCTTTTTCAGAAAAGTATGGAGAGAATCAAACGTGAAATGAGAGAAGGAATGTGAACATGCTTTACAATCAAGTTAGGCATGCAGCACATGTAAAGCATCACCAACATTGCTTTAATAACCATTCATGAGGACCCTTTAGATCTGAAGTTCTAAAGTCATGCCTTAGAGTTCAGATATATACACACACCCTTGTACCAGTAAGGAAATTGAGACATGAGAAACATGAATCATTCCTCCCAGTTCCAGAAGGTGCAAGACTGGGAATGTGACTCAATTTCCTGCTTCTCACTCTTGGGTTCCTGCGATCAGGTTTTGTCACCAAACCTAATAAGGATGACAAGCTAATAGCAATCAGGAAAATTATTAAAGACACATAAAAGTTTTTTTGTTTTTTGTTTTTTTCTTTTTTGCTACTCTTGAGGGGGAACTGCTATTATAAGACCAAGGCAAAAAGTGGAAATGAAAGGATGAAGGGAATTATATTCAGAGGAAGACAGAGAGAGAAGGAATTTGGGTGACCCTCAGGATTCACCCTGGGAATTTGGATGATCCCTGGCTTTCACCGGAAGCTAATAAGAGCCCTGAAGCTTTGACGGTGTTAAAAGTCCATGGGGATTTGAGGGAGAGCAGAGCAAGGAACATTCAGTCGTTTAACTTTCCTGGGACTTGAATGTTCAGCTTTGAGATGAGGAATGTAGGATGGAAAACATTTTGAAATGAAAATTCACGTAGAGATTTGGAAACAGATTTTAAGTGGATTATCGTTTCATTTCAAAACATTCAGTGCAGTCTCTTGCATCTGCATGGTGATGCAAGGAAAATTACAGCACTCTGCATCCGTGCTAGTTTCTGTTCTGTTTGGGACTGAGAAACAAATGTTCATCTCTTGAGAACTGATGGCTTCCTTGAACACCTCTATCAAGATAATTGCTGTATTTCGTGTTTTACAACATCACAGTTATCTAGCGTTGTAATAATTAATCATGTGATTTATTGAAAGCATACTATGTGCAACAAAGTGCCTATGGCAATTTCTATAAAGTATCTCTTTCAAGTATCCCCATAAGTACCTCAAAGCAGATATGATGAGTCCCCTACTTTCAGAGATAAGAAGAAACTTTTTTTTCCTGTTACTCAAGGAAATTAGTCTGAGCCTTCACAGTCAATAAGATAAGTAGGGGATTTGAAATTAGATCAAACAGGCCACAAATTCCAGGTTCTTAAACATCCTGCTCTGTAAGATTCTTTCCAAATATGCCTTTGGTGAGGGATGAGGGTGAAGAGGAAGAAGAAAAAGAGTTCTGGATGTAAAATTTATTTAAAAACCACTGTAAGCTGAGACCAGCGTGCCTAGGAGGCACTTGTCAAAACACTACTAGGTTATGTTGAAGGCAGGTTCAAGGATGGTGTTCTGTTACAATGTGTTAATTGGTGAAAAGATAAATTGTAAAGGTCACCTGTCAGGCACCTGAATTTGCTTCCTTATTTCTAAGGCTTATTTAGTACTGAATTTCACCAACTCTAGGAATAGAAACTCAATATAGGTTAGGGAATTAATGCAAATTAGTGGGTAAACTCACTCAAAATATATTGGATAGATATATGGTTTCTATACTTTTTTAACTGACTCAGGACTTTCATTGCTTTAATGAAAATATACCTTAATTTTAGGGAAAAGTTTTTGTTTTTTTTTTTAATCCCAAAAGACTTTCCTTTTTATTTTTTTGCTATGGAGATTACTGATTCCTAGTGGCAAAGTTACTTATTCTCTTGGTCTCTGCAGAATATTAATATAGCCATTTTACAAATTAAAAAAATTGGAATCAGGATAAATAACTTGCCCAAGGTCACATGGCCAGTGAGTTGAATGGCCAGAATTCAGGCTCAGTCCAGACTGCAAAACTACCCGTATTCATCTATGCAACACCACCAAACTCTCCCAGGAGAGGCTCCAAGCTCTGGTTAGGTCCTTTCTTTGGGGTCAGCTAAATCAGCTAACCAAAAAACTAAGCTCCTTGGTTATTTATTGAGGGCCTCCTATGTTCTAAGAATCATTAATAGGGCTCAAGATGAGCAATTAGACATGGTCCTTGCCCTTGAGCAGCTCTCAGTCCAATGGGGTGACAATGAGCTGGATCTAATCAAATTTTAAATAGTTCTTACATGAATCTCTATGTAACAAGCCTGGTAGAGTATCACACACATTAGTGCACATATGCTTCAATAGCATGTCATCCTCACTCTTATTTTTTCTGAATTAAAAAGCCATTACCTAAAAAATATCTCAGATCTTAAAATACCTTTATATGTGTTTGGAATAGAATTGCAAAGTATTGATGCAGTCATTATCCAGTTTAAATGCTACTGTAGTTTATAATTGTGACTGCTCCCAGGGCTTATTTTAGTGAATTGCCTACCTCTACCACCCCTTTCTGGCAGTCGGCATGCTCGCCCCCATGCCTGATGCCTCCCAGTTGGAGGTGCTAGGAGAGAGGTGTCTGCAGAGACCAACTGCCATCCCAACCCTCTGAGAACTGGGGTTTGCTTGGGAAGCCCTTAGGAAGACATCAGCCAATGTGGCATTTCTATAGCTCTGCCTGCTTAATGTTGAGTGAGAGGCTGTTTGGTTTCTACTTGCCTTCTCCCATCTTTTACATTCATTTTTGGCCCATGGAAATACCATCATGAGCTTTGCATGCAGATAGACCTAATGTGTCTGTAGATCTAGATATGATAGTCATTTGATGTTGCTTCCAACCTTTGAATCTATCCTCAGTCCGTCAGGAGTCTTTTCTGTGGCCTAGGAGAATATAATAGCTAATAGTCAAGGACAGTATTGAGATTTCTTTGAGATCCTTTTTCCTAGTGTTGTAATTTCATGTCTAAACATGAAATTATACCCACTAGACTTCTCTGTACAAAGGAGATACTAGGAAGTTACAGTCAGCACTCCATCACTATAGTTTTTAATTGAACAGTGCATCTTTCTAGCCTAAGAGGTAGACGAGAGAATTTTAGATGAGGATTCTGATGCCATCTCTTCAGGCTTCATGGACTTGGATATGTTTCTAGCTTATCTGAGCCATGATTTCCATGCCTCTAAAAGTAAGAATTGAAATACTCTATTTGGTAAACCATATTTTATAATTACAAATCCCTTGTGACTCAGTGGTAAAGAATCTCCCTGCCAATGCAGGAGACACAGGCTTGATCCCTGGGTTGGAAAGATCCCCTGGAGAAGGAAATGGCAACCCTCTCCAGTATTCTTGCCAGGGAAATCCCATGGACAGAGGAGCCTGGTGGGCTATAGTCCATGGGGTCGCAAAGAATCGAACATAGCTTAGAGACTAAACAGCAAGAATAAATTATATAATTACATTATACAATTAGTGATTATATAATAATTAAATGAAATTTCAGGGGCTTTGTAATCACAGGCACTATATAACTCTAGTGGATCATTTGTATAGCATTGTACAGGAAGGAAGACAGCCAGCTTAGAAGAATAATTTCCATTAAAACATGGTACTGAAGTCCAACATTGCTTTCACTAACCAAGGTATTCTTGAGTTAGTTACGTTTTTATTCATTTAGAACTTCCTGGCATATATTAATGTGATAAATAAAACCTGAACAAAGAGTATTCATGATTCAAAGTTACATGAGATATGTCTTACTTTCAAGAAGCCTAAAGCTTAGTTATTTTAGTTATTTACTCAATAGTTATAATGCTCTAGAAGCTGTCTTTACTCTCCTCATTTAATTCACTCAAGCTAGTCTATACAGCTACCTTTCCATACCACTGTTGAAAGTATTGACTGATGTCCTTAGCAATTTGAACACCTGAGGCTTGTGATTTACTCGACTACATGTACCTATAATTCTGTCAAATTTAATATCTACCCAGAATCAGTTGGGTTTCTGCCCAAATCTTTTTATGAATGTTGAACTACTATTTTAATGATATATTCAATATTATATGAAGTCGTAGATTTAGGTATGGACTAATTAAGACTGACTACAAAAATGACAAATATTAAAACAACTTTTACACTTGATAGATCTTAACTGAAAGAAGTTAGATGTGTGGTCTACAAATTTAGGGTCAATTTATGTATGAAAGGTGACACTTTGATATTATAGTTACATTATATTATTACTGATTATACAGTACTTAAATGAAATTACAAATGTCTTTATAATTACAAAGCAGTATATAACTGTATTGGATCATTTGTATAGCATTGTACAGGAAGGAAGCCAGCCAGCTTAGAGGAATAATTTCCATTAAAACATGATACTGAAATCCAACACTGCTTTCACTAAGCAAGGTAGCTAATTGAAGAACACCACGTTTTAATGGAAATTATTCAGCTGAGCTGTGCTAGGTTTTCTCCAGTTGTGGTGGATGCAGGGGTGCGATTCTCTAGCTGCAGTGCTCAGCCTTCTTGCTATGGGGGCTTCTCTTACTGTACAGCACAGGCTCTAGGATGCACAGGCCCAGTAGCTGCGGTGCACAGGACTAGGTGCTTCTCTGTGTGTGGAATCTTCCTGGAGCAGGGATCGAGTCCTGCAGGTAGATTCTTAGCCACTGGACCACTAGGGAAGTCCGGTTAAAATGCATTTTACAACATGGTATAAATCATGTGTGTTAAAAAATGATAAAAATCACTTCTGATTAACTGATCTACCACAAGCCCTTTCTATGTGATGAAAGGGTATCTCCTTTATAAGACTGAGGACAGACAAACTGCCATAAATTACAACTTCATTATCCTTGGCAGCTCCTACAGACCCTGACACATAGTAGATGCTTCATAAATGTCTGTTGTAGAATTGAAGGAAGATAGCTAGCAAAAACTATATGGAGATAGAAATATTTGAACTAATCCTTGAACATAGGAAAAATCTTTATAGAAATGTGGAAAGAGCAGTTGTTGTTCAGTCACTAAGTCAGGTCCAACTCTTTGTGACCTCATGGACTGCAGCACGTCGGGCTTCCCTGTCCTTCACTGTCTCCCGGAGTTTGCTCAAACTCATGTCTGTTGAATCGGTGATACCATCCAACCATCTCATCCTCTGTCATCCCATTCTGCCCTTGCATTTCATCTTTCCCAGCACCAGGGTCTTGGATTCAGTATCAGCCCTTCTAAAGAATATTCAGGGTTGATTTCTTTTAGGATTGACTGGTTTGATCTCCTTGCTGTCCAAGAGACTCTAAAAAGTCTTTTCCAGCACCACATTTCAAAAGCATCAGTTCTTTGGTGCTCAGCCTTCTTTATGGTCCAACTCTCACATCTGTACATGACTAGTGGAAAAACCATAGCTTTGACTATATGGACCTTTGTTGGCAAAGTAATGTCTAATTTTTCATATGCTGTCTTGGTTGGTCGTAGCTCTTCTTCCAGGAAATAAGTGTCTTTTAATTTCATGGCTGCAGTTGATGTCTGCAGTGATTTTGGAGCCTAAGGAAATAAAGTCGGTCACTGTTTCCATTTTTTCCCCATCTATTTGCCATAAAGTGATATGATTGGATACCATGATCTTTGATTTTTGAATGTTGAGTTTTAAGCCAGCTTTTTCACTTTCCTCTTTCACCTTCATCAAGAGGCTCTTTAGTTCTTCGCTTTCTGCCATTAGGGTGGTATCATCTGCATATCTGAGGTTGTTGATATTTCTCCCAGCAATCTTGACTCCAGCTTGTGCTTCATCCAGCCCGGCATTTCTCATGATGTAATCTGCATATAAGTTAAATAAGCAGGGTGTCAATATACAGTCCTGATGTACTCCTTTCCTAATTTTGAACCAGTCCATTGTTCCATGTTCGGTTCTAACTATTGTTTCTTGACCTGCCTAAAGGTTTCTCAGGAGGCAGGTAAGGTGGTCTGGTATTCTCATCTCTTTAAGAATTTTCCACAGTTTGTTGTGATCCACACAGTCAAGTGCTTTAGCATTGCCAATGAAGCAGAAGTAGATGTTTTTCTGGAATTCTCTTGCTTTTTCTGTGATCCAACGGATGTTAGGAATTTGACCTCTGGTTCCTCTGCCTTTTCTAAATCCAGCTTGAACATCTGGAAGCTCTCAGTTCACATACTGTTGAAGCCTAGTTTGAAAGATTTTGAGCATTACTTTGCTAGCATGTGAAATAAGCACCATTGTGCGGTAGTTTGAACATTCTTTGGCATTGCCCTTCTTTGGAATTGAAATGAAAACTGACCTTTTCTAGTCCTGAGGCGACTGCTGAGTTTTCAAAATTTGCTGACATATTAAGTGCAGCACTTTAACAGCTTTATCTTTTTGGATTTGAAATAGCTCAACTAGAATTCCATCACCTCCACTAACTTTGTTCATATTAATGCTTCCTAAGGCCCACTTAACACTCCAGGATATCTGACTCTAGGTGAGTGATCACATCATCGTGATTATCTGGGTCATTAAGAGCTTTTTTTTGTACAATTCTTCTGTGTATTCTTTCTACCTCTTCTTAATCTCTTCTGCTTCTATTAGTTCACAGTAGAAAGAACATCAGTGTGTCCTCTTGAGAGTAAGGGATTATGGTGTAATGTAATTTAAGATATGTAGGTGTATCTCAGATAAATGATTTACTATTCTGGGCTTGTGCTTCTCACAACTGTTGGTCTTCAACAGAGAAGCAAGAATATGACATCAGGAAAATTAATTTCTGTTTTTGCTAAAAAGATCTTAGTTTGGCACTTGAATGTCTGTGCGTGTAAAATGGGCTTCCATGGTGACTCACACAATAAAGAAGCTGCCTACAATATGGGAGACCCAGGTTCAATCCCTGAATTGGGAAGACCCCTGGAAAAGGAAATGGCAACCCACTCCAATATTTTTGCCTATAAAATGTGGAAGTGCTAGATATCAAAGGGTCACAGGAAGCGTACATGTGTGCAGGGATAAATTAATGCTCTCACTAGCATTGCAGTGTGTTTGTTTTTAAGGCAAAACTCAGATTAAAATTATTAAAATTATATAAAGAAGCACAATACAATTTGTGGGATTTAATGAGATGAATTTAACATTAAATTAAATATTATTTAATAATCAAATTATTATTATTAATAATTTTAATAACTTCCATATTTCACTAGTCTAGAACTTAAAATATTTTGCTGACTATATAAGGTACATATAGAGACATACAAAGAGACACACTGATGCATATGCTTCTTTTATAATCTGCCAAACTATCTACTTATATAATTGAAATAATTTTGAATTGTTCAGAGTTAAATGAAAGTAAAATTAAGGAGAAAGTTAAATATTTAAGTGCCATTCATAGGTCTTTTGTTCTAGTACTATGAGAGTTAGGCCTGCTGCAAGATTATGCATGTAAGAACCAAATCAAACCAAAACTAAACTAATTGCCTTGTTCTTCTATAAAATGCATTTAGTATTGTCTCTTAACACAGGATTATCATGAGATGCTTAGGAACACACTGTAGGAAATGGGCCTTACCCCATGACTGACATAGTAAATAATGGAGTGGTATCTGTTTCTCCAGTAGCATCCCACTACTGTTATATCCCCCTTCTTGAAACAGTCATTTCCTCTATGGATAAATCACATACAACCTTCAAACCCAGGTCTAGTGATACTGTGACCAGTCTGTGGCCAAGGTACTTACCAGAACTTACCATTGTTTACAAACTTGCTAAAATAAGCCACTAGAATACATGTGCATGTGTGTGTGTGGGGGGGGGAGTGGTGGTGTTATTTTTCCCTTCCTTCATACACAAAATGTAGTAGACTATATTCTGTTCCATACTTATGACTTTTTTTTACCTGATACATCTTAGAAATTCATAGCAACTCATAGAGTTTGTCCTCAAGTCTTTATCACTGTATCATACTCCACTGTGTGGCTAGTTTATTTAACCAGTCTATATTAACAAATGTGCGTTGTTTTCAACCTTTTGCTGTTAGAAATGCATGACTAATAAACGTGTGCGTGTGTGTATATGTATATGTGTGTATATATATATATATATATATATATATATGTATATATAATTTAGTGTTGCAGAGGTATATCTTCAGTCCTGCTTAGTGGAAGAGTATGTAAGTATGTACGTATTCAATTTTATGAGATATTGCCAAATTCCCCACAAAAAGGCTTGTGCCACTTCATACTTCCCACCATCAGTGATGACAGCATATGTTTCTGTACAGCTTTGAACAGGGTGTTTTGTCAAACATTTCACTGTTGCTGGTTTAATAAACCTAAAACATGCTTGAAGAAAAAATAAGCCCCTGGAGCTATCTGCATCATGTCATTATCATGAGATGCGCAAGAACAATTATAAACTACAATAACACTTAAAGATAATGACTGTACCAATACTTTCAAATTATATTCCAAACACATTTATTTAAGAAACATGTTTCTTGCCTCTTTAAATGGACTGTAAATACACTGAAAACCCATGTATTAAAGACTCCTCTTGTGGCACAACTGTGAGTGGCTCTGTGGTGAAAGCTCAGAACATGTTGGGGAAATGTCTTAAGCCTAGTTGGTCACTGGGTCTTTTTGAGGAAACACAGTCAACATCTTTCAAGTTATGGAAATATCCTTATATTCCTTTGGTCTCAATGTAGTCTACGGAAAAGTTATTTTTAGAATCAAAATATGTGTCAGACAGCATTATTTAAGTCACAAATATCAGATTCAGTAGCTCAAAAAATGTCTATCAAAGATCTGGCTTCTCTCTATGTCTTCCATCTTTTATCCATGGTGTTGGCTTCATCTTCAGACTCCACACAGAACCACTGTGGAGATTCAAATTCTTACTTGGTTATACTAAAATGGCTGCACTGAGAACAGACCTCGAATTTTCACACTGCACTGTCAAAGACAGACTCTCTCCTTGGAGTTCCTGGTATTTCTCTTCTGTTGGCTTTAAATTTGGTCAGATTCACATTCCTAAACCAGTGGCCCTAGGTGCGGGAATAGGATCTTTAATCTTCATCCTAGGATCTGGAGTGTGGTGTGTAGCATACAAGTTCAATGGCTGAGAAAGGAGCAGAGTAAATTTCCCAAAGGAAATTAGGAAAATTGGTAAAAGAAAAAGGGAAGGAGAGGCTAGTGAGTAAATGATCTGTAAAGATCCATAACACTGGTGCTATTTTGCTTAAGCCCAGAGAATATTAGAATGAAATCCCAGTAATAATAAAAAAAAATAAACATCAATTTAAAAATGTTAACATCAAATTGACCATTTCTTATGTAGTATTAAACTTAGAATTTAAGAGCAATCTGTGGTGTCAGACTTTAACCAGAACATATTTTCTTGTATTCCTTTGACAATATGTTGTTGGTAGAAATGGCCCAGGGTATGAAACAGTGGTTTTTTCAATAGCAAAATTATTATACAGCTTTATTAATTGATGTTTACTTTGGTCACTTTATAGATTAGGAACAGAAACTAAAATCAATAATGTAGACGCAAAATGAGAAAGCTGGATAACAGCAGGTTATGAGTGCTGTTTTAGTCCTTTGAGATGATGCTATCATGGCAATAACAGGCCATGTCTAACTCCATAGGGGATGAATGAGTGGTTTTCTACCGTGGTCCAGAGAGAAAGGAGAAGGGAAATACTTGTGAACTGCACAAAGAACTCTACGAAAGTACAGCATACATTTAATAAAACATTTAACAGTTAATGAAAAGAGATTTTAAACTTGTATTCATATTACCACTAGAGCACACTTTTCTTTCTTAATTTAGTTGTGAAGGGAAGACTTTGGAGCAAAGCAATAATACCAGGCAATAACAACAAAAGTATTATTGTTAAAGTCAGATCCTCTATGTCCTCAACCTGACTCTGCCACTCACTAGCCTGTCCTTGAGCAAATCAGCAAATCACTTTAACCCCCTGAGCTTCAGTTTCCTCGTCTTTACAATAAGACATATAAGACATTTTTCATAGAAATATTGTGAAAACAACAATAATAAGAAACCATATGGAAAACACTACATACAATGCTAGGCAAATATTAAGGATTCAATAAGCTGTAGTTTTTACAGTCCGTAGGATCTCATCCACAATATTTGATTTCAAGTTACAGTATTTATTTGAAAACTAAAAATTTTCCCCATTGTCATAAAAATAGCATGACTTGATCTCAACTCATTTGACAGAAAGAACTGACCTAAAAAGACAGAAAACTTGTCATAGACTTCATCTCATTTAAAGTATGAGCATCCATACATTTTCCTGAAGAAACATAACTATGTTTGATTATGGCTCCAGACCCTTCTGAATTGTTCCATAACTGTGTCATATACATACTTACTTTTGTAAAATGTTTTTAGAAAATTTCTTTACAACATATCTATCCCCAAAGAAGTGTAGAATAAAGGATTAATTCTTTACTTAAATCTCTGCAATTGATCCAAATGATTGTATTACCTCTCATGTTGGTCACTGAAATGACTTAGAGATGACTGATTTTTTTCCCACACTATAGCAATGAAAGGGCTTTGAAATAAAAAGAGGTAAAATTGTAAACCGGGCGTGGAAGCAACCTAAATGTTCATTGACAGATGAATGGATAAAGAGGATGTGATAGATATATACAATGGACTATTACTCAGCCATAGAAAGGAATGAAATTCGGTCATTTGTAGTGATGAGAATGAACCGAGAGCCTGTTACAGAGTGAAGTAAGTCAGAGAGAGAAAAACCTCATATGTTGGAATCTAGAAAAATGGTACTGATGAAACTTTGCAGGGTAGAAACAGAGATGCAGATGTAGAAAATGGACTTGTGGGCACAGGAAAGAGAGTGGGATGAACTAAGAGAGTTGGATTGACATATATATGCACTACACTGTGTAAAATAGCTAGTGAGGACATGCTATACTGCACAAGGAACTGAGCTCAATGATCTGTGATGAAGTAGAGGGGTGGGATGGGGGAGGGAGGCTCCAGAGGGAGGGGACATATGTATATGTAGGGCTGATTCATGTTGTTGTAAAGCAGAAACTAACACAACATCATAAAGCAATTATACTCTGATTTTTTTTTTAAAGGTAGGATTGGAACCACTCAGTTGTTGCTTTATTCCAAACCTTTGTTGATCAGTCCTTTATCCCTTTGATTTTTTTTAGAGTATGAATTCTCACACTATATTATGGGTGTTTCAGCATCACTCCTGCTACTTTGTCAAGGTATAGATTTCTGGACCTCCCCTACCTCACACACACCCCATATTTGGACAATTAGAATCTCCAGAGGTGTGACCTTAGAAACAGCATTTTTAACAAGATCCCAAAGTGATTCTTAGGGGGAATAAAGTTTGAGAAGTGCTGCCTCAGATCCTAAGCATAAACTGGCCTTATTTCCTCTTGCATAAGTGATTCTGTCTCACCCCAACAAATTTCTTCCTGTAGTACATTGTGTGATGCATTCTGCATCCCTGCTTCCAGGGGTATCATTTGAAGTCCCTTATAATGCATTTGATATGTTTTTTAGTCCCCTGGCATATTTCGTTGTACCCTTCTTACTGCCAGTAGTTGCCACCTGGGCTTTCTAAGTGAAGGTTCTGGAACAGCTCCTGGAAAAGGAGAGTACATTAACCTTCTTCAGAAAATTAATCCAGAGAGAGCAAAGAATACTAAGGAACTCTTGTTCTCCTTTTAGAAATGGCAGGGGTGTAAAGAAAGGAATTGTTTGTTTCTTAGTACAACATATGGTCAAATATAATAAGAGTTGTTTGGTAATGTAGGTATCTCTATGGCCAGACAGTACAGTGGAGATTCACATATTTCAGAAGGAAGCACCTAAATGGACATTAATTTGTACCTTAGAATCATTAACTTCCAACAGGTTTCAGCTCGTTAAACAAGATAGAAGTATGGGCTCAGAAATTGGAAAAATTGAGTATTAAACTACAAACTGCTAGTTGACCAGTTTATGAGTCACTCATGCTATTTATTTTAAATGAACATTTTTTTTTATCCATAAAATGAAGAAAATATGTACCTCAGAGTTTATTTGGAATAAATAATAGGGAGGGCAGAACAGAGTGTATGGGCATTCAGTATTTCATGTAATAGATTTATCTTCAATGCATTCTAGAATTGAATTATTCTCTTAGCAAAATAGCTTCAGAGAGACAGGAAAATCAAGATACACTTGTGAGCATCCTCATGTACAGCACAAACATAAGTTACTAGCACCAAGAAAATGAATCTGTAGCTGAACAATTTTTGAGTAACCTCTGTGGGTGTCAGTGACAACATGAATGGCAAAGCAAAAATAAATACAGGCTAAGAGATATAAATCCATTTACCAAGCTGGCTATTTGTAAACTCCACTGAGATCAACAATATGGATTGCAAAATATAGAGGAGTATGAGCTAAGAAGTATAAAATAAGAATCTTTTGAAATAAATTCCACAGATAATTCTTAAAGCTGGTTGGGTGTGTCTTTGTCTTAACATTCTTCTATGAGCATGTTGCAGTATATATTTTGAATTCTTCAACCAGAAGCCCAATCTGTTCAGTCAGTTCAGTTGCTCAGTTGTGTCCGACTCTTTGCAACCCCAGGACTGCAGCATGCCAGGCTTCCCTGTCCATTACTAACTCCTGGAGCTTACTCAAACTCATGTCCATTGAGTCGGTGACGCCATCCAAACATCTCATCCTCTGTCATCCCCTTCTCTTCCCACCTTCAATCTTTCTCAGCAGGAGGATTTTTTCCAATGAATCAGTTCTTTGCGTCAGGTGGCCAAAGTATTGGAGTTTCAGCTTCAGCATCAGTCCTTCCAATGAATATTCAGGACTGATTTTCTTTAGGATTGACTGAATGGATCTGCCTGCAGTCCAAGGGACTCTCAAGAGTTTTCTCTAACACCACGGTTCAAAAGAATGAATTCTTTGGTGCTCAGCTTTCTTTATAATCCAACTCTCACATCCATACATGACTACTGGAAAAACCAAAGCTTTGACTAGACGGACTTTGTTGGTAAAGTAATGTCTCTGCTTTTCAGTATGAGTCTAGGTTGGTCATAACTTTTCTCCCAAGGAGTAAGCGTCTTTTAATTTCATGGCTGCAGTCACCATCTGCAGTGATTTTGGAGCCCAGAAAAATAAAGTCAGCCACTGTTTCCACTGTTTCCCCATCTATCTGCCATGAAGTGATGGGACCAGATGCCATGATCTTAGTTTTCTGAATGTTGAGCTTTAAGCCAACTTTTTCACACTCCTCTTTCACTTTCATCAAGAGGCTCTTTAGTTCTTCTTCACTTTCTGCCATAAAGGTGGTGTCATCTGCATATCTGAGGTTATTGATATTTCTCCCGGCAATCTTGATTCCAGCTTGTGCTTCATCCAGCCTGGCATTTACCATGATGTACTCTGATGTAAGTTAAATAAGCAGAGTGACAATATACAGCCTTGACGTACTCCTTTCCTGATTTGGAACCAGTCTGTTGTTCCATGTCTAGTTCTAATTGTTGCTTCTTGACCTGCATACAGATTTCTCAGGAAGCAGGTCAGGTGGTCTGGTATTCCCATCTCTTTAAGAATTTTCCACAGTTTGTTGTGATTCACACAAACACTTGGCATCATCAATAAAGCAGAATTAGATCTGTTCAGCAGAGATGGGCAAGTTGATGCTTAAGAATGCCAGGCAGCACTTCCAAAGCACTGGGTTTAATAGGCCAGAGCTTGATTAAAAACAGCAGACCTTGATGGCTATGATATCCAGTCTTCCACTCACTATAGGGATTTTATCACTGATGAAAGTTTCATCATAAATAAAGAGACTTAAAATACTTTATGAATCTGTTCTTGGCTTTTCCATCCACAATTCATCCTGTGTTACTGTTGTTCAGTTGCTGAGTTGTGTCTGCCTCTTTTCAAACCCATGGACTGTGGTACACCAGTTTCTTCTTTCCTCCACTATCTCCAGAGTTTGCTCAAATTCATGTCCATGGAGTCAGTGATGCCATCCAACCATTTCATCCTCTGCTGCCCCTTCTCCTTTTGCTTTCAGACTTTCCCATCATTAGGGTCTTTGACAGTGAGTCAAATTTTTGCATTAGTTGGCCAAAGTATTGGAGTTTCAGCTTCAGCATCAGTCCTTCCAATGAATATTCAGGGTTGATTTCCTTTAGGATTGACAGATTTGATCTCCTTGATGTCCAAGGGACTCTCAAGAGTCTTTTCCAGGACTAAAATTCAAAAGCATCAATTCTTCAGCATTCAGCTTTCCTTGTGGTCCAACACTCACATCCATACATGACTACTGGAAAAACCATAGCTTTGACTAGATGGACCTTTGTCAGCAAAGTGATGTCTCTGCTTTTTAATATGCTGTCTAGATTTGTCATAGCTTTTCTTCCAAGAAGCAACCATCTTTTAATTTCATGGCTGCAGTCACTGTCTATAGTGATTTTGCAGCCCAGGAAAATAAAATTTGTTACTATTTTCATTTTTTCTCCATCTATTTGCCTTAACGTGGTTGGACCAGATGCTATGATCCTAGTTTTCTGAATACTGAGTTTCAAGCCAGCTTTTTCACTCTCCTCTTTCACCCTTATCCAGAGGCTCTTTGATTACTCTTTACTTTCTGTCCTCAGAGTGGGGTATCATCTGTATATATGAGGTTGTTGCTATTTCTCTTGGAAATCTTGATTCCAGCTTGAGTTTATCCAGTGTGGCATTTCACAGATGTACTCTGCATATAAATTAAATAAGCAGGGTGATGATATATATAGCCTTGTCATACTCTTTTCTCAGTTTTGAACTAGTCAGTTGTTCCATGTCTGCTTCTATCTGTTGCTACTTGACCAGCATACAGTTTTCTCAGGTAAGGTGGTCTGGTATTCCCATCTCTTGAAGAATTTTCCACAGTTTGTTGTGATCCACACAGTCAAAGGCTTTAGTGTAGTCGATGAAGCATACATAGATGTTTTTCTGGGACTCCTTTGTTTTCTCCATGATACAACAAATGTTGGCAATTTGATCTCTGGTTCCTCTGTATACTTTAAATCTTATTTACATTAGTAGTCTTAGAAGCTCCAGAAATGAATCTAAGAAACCATTATTGAAAATTTATTGTGGGGTCTAGGAAATTCCATGAAATGAATGTGAGTTAATGAGATGTCATTTTATGACCTCTTGATTATGAATCAGGAGAGTCAAATAATTAAATAGATCTAGGTATCACTTACAGGCCAAAACTTTGCTTCATATTGCTTTTCTAGCTGCAGCAGTATTTTACTTTAATGAACATTTTTATTGAAAATAACAGAGAAAACTGCAAAAACAATGTTTTCAGCTCAATGAACTTTTTTTCAGCTCCATAAGATCACCTAAATTTTTTTCCATCATAGTTTATTACAAAATGTCAAATATATTTCCCTGTGCTATATAGTAAGACCTTGTTAATTTATTTATATATATGGTAGTTTCTCTCTACTAATCCCAAATTCCTAATTAACCCTCCCCTCCATTTGCCTTTGGTAGCCATAAGTTTATTTTTTATGTCTATGAATCTTTTTCTGTTTTGTAAATAAATTAATTTGTATTGTAGATTCTCTAACACTTTAGATTCCACTTATAAGGGATATCATATAATATTTGTCTTTGTCTGACTTACTTCACTTAGTATTATACTCCCTAGGTCCATCTGTGTTGCTGCAAATGGCTTATTTCATTCTTTTTATGGCTTAGTAATATTCCAATATATATTGGATATGTGATACATACGTACATATATATGTACGTATGTATACATACATATGGGCAGATGCAGGAGACGAGTTCAATCCCTGGGGTCAGGGAAGATTCCCCTGGAGGAGAGCATGGCAACTCCAGTATTCTTGCCTGAAGAATCCCATGGACAGAGGAGCTTGGCAGGCTACAGTCCATAGAGTTGCAAAGAGTTGCACATGACTGAAGTGACTGAGCAGCATACATATATATGTACATATATGTGGGTGAGTGTGTATTTTTTATATATATAAATATAACATTTTCTTTAGTCACTCATTTGTTGATGGACATTTAGGTTATTTCCATATCTTAGTTATATTGTAAATTGTGCTGCTGTGAACACTGGGTGCATATCTTTCTGAATTAGTGTTTTCTCCAGATAGATATACCCAGAACTGGGATTGCTAAGTCATATGGCAACTCTATTGTTAGTTTTTAAAGGACCCTCCATACTATTCTCCATAGCGGTTGCACCAACTTACATTCCTCCCAACAGTGTACAGGGTTTCCTTTTCTCTGCAGTCTTTCCAGAATTTATTATTTGTAGACTTTTTAATGATGGCCATTCTCATCTATGTGATACTTCATTATAATTTCAGAGAAGGTGATGGCACCCCACTCCAGTACTCTTGCCTGGAAAATCCTATGGACGGAGGAGCCTGGTAGGCTGCAATCCATGGGGTCGCACAGAGTCGGAGACGACTGAGCGACTTCACTTTCAGTTTTCACTCTCATGCATTGGAGAAGGAAATGGCAACCCACTCCAGTGTTCTTGCCTGGAGAATCCCAGGGACGGGGGAGCCTGGTGGGCTGCCATCTATGGGGTCGCACAGAGTCGGACACGACTGAAGCGACTTAGCAGTAGCAGCATTATAGTTTAGATTTGCATTTCTCTAATAATTAGTGATGGTGAGCATCTTTTCATGTCTTTATTGGCCATCTGTATGTCTTTTCTGGAGAAGTGTCTGTTTAGGTCTTTTGCCCATTTTTCAATTGGGTTGTTTGCTTTTTTTTTTTTTACTGAGTTGTATGTGTTGGTTGTATATTTTAGAAATTAAGCCTTTGTCGATTGCCTCATTTGCAAATGTTTTCTCGCAGTCCATAGGTTGCCTTTCTGTTTTGTTCGTGGTTTTCTTTGCTGTGCAAAAGCTTATAAGCTGATTAGATCCTATTTATTTATTTTTGCTTTTATTTCTATGCTTTGGGAGACTGACGGAAGATAACACTGCTGTGATTTATGCCAGAGGATGTTTAGCCTATGTTCTTTTCTAGGAGTTTTATGGTGTCATGTTTTATATTTAAGTCTTTGAGCTATTTTGAGTTTATTTTTGTGTATGGTGTGAAGATGTGTTCTACATTGATTTATATGTGGATGTCCAGCTTTCTCAGCACCAGTTGCTGAAGAGACCATCATTTCTCCATTGTATACTCTTGTCTCTTTTGTCAAAGATTAATTGACAGTAGAGGGTGAGTTTATTTCTGGGCTATATATTCTGTTCTGTTGAATCCATATTTCTGTTCTTGTGCCAAGATGACACTGTTTTGTTTACTATATCAGATCAATGAATTTTTGACAAAGGGAATGCACTCATGTTGTCACTAACCAGATTAAAAATACAGAGTTTTATTATTAACACCACAGAAGACTCCCTAATAAATCTTCAGTACCCACTTATCATACCCCATCACTATTCTGATTTTTATTTTCTTAGCAGACTTTTAGTTTTAACATTTTCATAGATAGGATTATATAGTATATATAACTTTTCATCTGGTATCTTAGATTTATCTTAGCATGCATCTATATTTTGAGCAGCAATAGTTCATTTTTTTCACTGAAATATGCAATTTTATGAATATATTCTATTCCACTCAGGATGAATTTGTTTGGGTTTTAGTACTATAAATAATGTTGCTATAAACATTCGTGCACATGTCTTTTTGGTGCATTTATACATTTTTTCCATGTATGTGTGTATATATATATGTGAATGTATATATATATATATATATATATATATATATATATATATATATCCACGAGTGAAATTTCTGTACTATGATGTATGCTAATACTCAGTTTTTGTAGAAACTGCAAGTTTCTTAAGGTGAATATATCAATTTACACTCTCACTACAAGTTTCAGATACTCTACTAGGCAATACTTGGATTTTCAGTATCTTTTCAAAAATTTAATTTAAAAAATTTTATCCATTCTGATGGTTAAATAGGTGCATTCCATTGTAGTTTTACCTTACATCTCCCTGATGACTAGTGAAGTTGAACAATTTTTCATGTGCTTATTGATCATTTGCCTATTCTTCCTTGTGAAGTGCTTGCTCAAGAATTTGTCCATTGTGGTTTTTTTGTTTTTTTTGGAAGCGGGGGTTGCTGTGCTGTGTCTTAGCTGTTACATGTGGGATCTTTGAGCTGCATGCGGGATATTTAGGGCTTCCCAGGTAGCTCAGTGGTAAAGAATCCACCTGCCAATGCAGGAGACTAGTGAGACATGGATTTGATCCCTGGGTTGGGAAGATCCCCTGGAGTTGGAAATAGCAACCCACTCCAGTATTCCTGCTTGGAGAATGCCATGGACAGAGTGGCCTGGTGGGTTACAGTCCATGAGGTTATAAAGAGTCAGACATGGCTGAGCATGCATGCACATGCGCACAGGATCTTGTTACAGCATGCAAGCTCTTATTTACAATATGTGGAATATAGTTCCCTGACCAGGGATTGAACCTGGGCCCTCAGCAATACAGAGTCTTAGACACAGGACCACCAGGGACATCCCTGTTCATCATTTTTATCTTCTTTTTCTTATTGGTTTTTAGGATTTCTTTACGTACTCTGGATATGTCTTTTGACAAATAAATACATATCTTCTTCTGTCCTCTGACTTCCATTCTCACTTATAATGTCTTTTAGTGAACAGAATGTCTTAAATTTAAAACAATACAGATTTTTAGCAGTAGGTTTTTTTTTTTTTTTTTACCTTGTTTAAGAAATATCTGCCTGTCTCAATGTTATGAAGGAATTTTCCTATGCTATAGTTTAGAATTCACATTTTACAGTTCAGTCAGTCAGTCATGTCCGACTCTTTGCGACCCCATGAACCACAGCACGCCAGGCCTCCCTGTTCATCACCAACTCCCAGAGTCCACCCAAACCCATGTCCATCGAGTCGGTGATGCCATCCAAACATCTCATCCTCTGTCGTCCCCTTCTCCTCCTGCACTCAATCTTTCCCAGCATCAGGGTCTTTTCCAATGAGTCAACCCTTCGCATGAGGTGGCCAAAGTATTGGAGTTTCAGCTTCAACATCGGTCCTTTCAATGAACACACAGGATTGATCTCTTTTAGGATGGATTGACTGGATCTCCTTGCAGTCCAAGTGACTCTCAAGAGTCTTCTCCAACACCACAGTTCAAAAGCATCAATTCTACGGTGCTCAGCTTTCTTCACCGTCCAACTCTCACATCCATACATGACCACTGGAAAAACCATAGCCTTGACTAGACGGACCTTTGTTGGCAAAGTAATGTCTCTGCTTTTTAATATGCTGTCTAGGTTGGTCATAACGTTCCTTCCAAGGAGTAAGTTAAACCTTTAATATTTGTGACCATGATCTATATAGAATCATTTTTTGTGTAAGGAGTAATGTAGCAATCAAGAAGTAAGTTTTACTAAATGGACAAATTCAACAAGTCTATCTGTAATTTTTGAATACAGTCTTTTCCACAGTGCATTTCAGTGGCAACTTAGTAATACAATGAGTGACTGACTGCATGTGTGCCTGAGGGGAAATCTAGTCTAATTTTCTTTTTGCCAGTGTCACATTGTCTCAATTACGCTAATTTATAAATATCTTGATATTTAGCATTATAATTCCTCAGCTTTATTCTTTCTCTTGGTTATCATTAGTTCTTTTGATTTTTATATAAATTTCAAAACAATCTTATCAGTTTTAAAAGTAGTACATGAAATTATGATTGATACTATATTGAACTATAAATTAATTATGGATAACTAACATCTTTACAATATTGAGCCTTCCATGAACAAGGTACATATTGTATCCCTTTAATTAGAACTTTAGCGTTACCTCATTCATACTCTCTAGTTCGTGACTGCACTCATGTGTGTGTTTATGCGCATTTGTTTGTGTGTAGGTCCTGCACATTTTTCATTAGACATCACAATAGACAAAGCATCATAAGGCAAGTGAAAGGAGGAGGAGGGGTTAGGGGGTGAAGTAGAGGAGGAGAAGGGAAGAAGGAGGAGAGGTGCAGGAGGAGGAACGACAAGGAAAAAAAAAAACAAAAGCAAGGACAAGGACAACGCAGTAAAAGAAGAACAAGAATGAGAAGAGGAACAAGAAATAAGAAAATGCAGTCAGTCTTGCTCATGAACTAAAACTGTAATCAAAGTAGTAACAAATATACTCCAATGTTACCTAAAAAGGATAGCATTTCATGACCAAGGACAGTTTTATTCCAGGGATGCAGGGCTGGCTTAATATATATATTAATATATGTATATATTAATATATATATATATGCTGCTAAGTCGCATCAGTCTTGCTCATGAACTAAAACTGTAATCAAAGTAGTAACAAATATACTCGAATGTTACCTAAAAAGGATAGCATTTCATAACCAAGGACAGTTTTATTCCAGGGATGCAGGGCTGGCTTAATATATATATTTAATATATATATATATATATATGCTGCTAAGTCGCATCAGTCTTGCTCATGAACTAAAACTGTAATCAAAGTAGTAACAAATATACTCCAATGTTACCTAAAAAGGATAGCATTTCATGACCAAGGACAGTTTTATTCCAGGGATGCAGGGCTGGCTTAATATATATATTTAATATATATATATATATATATGCTGCTAAGTCGCATCAGTCGTGTCCAACTCTGTGCAACCCCATAGGCAGCAGCCCACCAGGCTCCTCCGTCCCTGGGATTCTCCAGGCAAGAACACTGGAGTGGGTTGCCATTTCCTTCTCCAATGCATGAAAGTGAAAAGTGAAAGTGATGTCACTCAGTTGTGTCCGATTCTTCACGACCCCATGGACTGCAGCCTACCAGGCTCCTCCATCCATGGGATTTTCCAGGCAAGAGTACTGGAGTGGGGTGCCATTGCCTCTCATATATATATATATATATATATATATATATATATATATATATATATATATATATATATATATATATATATATATATATATATATATATATATATATATATATATATATATATATATATATATGTAAATTCATATATATATATGTAAATTCAACCAATATCTGTCAAAGTCATCACCCTCATAGAATAAAAAGGGAAAATCATGCAATCATCTCTGTGGATGTAGAAACTTCATTTGCAAAACTTACTTCTCATGAATGATAAAAGGCTATTAGTAAAATGGGAATAGAATGGTATCTAAAGCACAAACCTATATCAAACATTATACATTGTAAAATATTGGAAGGTTTTCCATTGGAATAAGAATTTAACAACGCCACTAAATCAAATGTCAACAGAAAATTATTTCTGTATACTAGAAACAATAATTAGACAATCAAGTGAAAGCATAGGTTACTAGTATGGGTTATTTTCTAAAGCCCATCTTCTAGGTCTGTCCTGGAACTCTGCCGTTTACTACCATTGCATCATAAAACTATTGACTCAAAAAGTGAGAGTTACTGCAATTTTCTTCTCTAACATTTTGAGAGAGCTTCTGGATGCCTCCTTTGTTCCCTTATGCCTTCAAGTAATATGTTTTCATTTCCTTTCTTAAAAATTTTATCCAGCTTTTATAGTTTTATCTCATCAGGAAGTTTGGTGACATATAAGCTTCTCCTTTATAACTTGAAGTAGAAGTTAGTATGATTATTTTTCTTAGCTCTAATTATTATTATCATGCATTAAAATTTTATTTTTGAATTTTATCTTTAATTACAATTAAGTCAAAATTAGCTATGAATAAATTTTTTTTTATAAAAATCATTTCTTTTAAGCCCTAACTTTATTTTTCATACATTGCCCATATAATTTTTCCTGACATTCACAAGAGTAGGAAAACTGCCTGTATTAGTCTCTGTTTTACACCCTGGCATAGAATCTGAAGTATTTTCTCAAAAAGTATTATTGAGAGAAATCATCTTATTTCATTGATTCTAAGGTACACATTTATTTTACATTTTAATCTGTCTAAAGTTAAGGCATTTTAAAATCAATGTTATCTCACAGTACCTGTCAGGCAAGTAGTTTCTGCCACAATGAAGACAGTACTAATATTAAAACACCTTAGAACATATTGAACATGATAATCATTATATATTTGAAAACAAAGTGCTTAGTGCTTTTACTTCAGAGATGACTAATTAAATGTTTGGATATTCTACAAAGCCTTAGCAACCGTCTTTGGGGAAAGATAGGGCATAGATACAATGTCTGAAAATTATCTTTCTAATATCACTTCCTTTCTAAATTCTGCTGCCTCTTGCTTTAAGCACATATTGAATGCCAAGGATATGTTTATTTGGAATTATTGACGGATGGGATGTAGTCATGCTTATTGAAATCTTTCAAAATTTTCTATGTATAGATACTTCCCTTTATCCACTGGGTAACTATTTTGTATGATTATGGGATTTTCCTAAAATACTTGTCTATATTTAACAATGTTTTCCTTGGAATTTAATGGGCATTAATGAATAAAAAAATGATTATGCATTTTCAAAACAAATATGAAACATCTGATTTAGCTCAATGCCTTGGGAATCATATCACAAATGAAAATGTATATATGGATGTACATGTCTGTGCACACAGATATATTTATAAAGACTAATGGTATGCTATCATTTATTGGCTATTTATTATGTGTTTGGAGATAAGCTAGGTGTCTTACTGCATTATACATTTTATTATTACAGAACTATGAAGAATTATTGTTATTCTAAAGGTAAGAAACAGACAGGTTAAGAACCTTGGCTGAGGTCACCTAGAATGTGGCAAAGCCAAGAGAACCCCTTGGGACCTGCATGACTCTAAGGAATATACTGTATTAATGCTTTTATCTGTGTGTGAAACATTTGAAATAATTCCAGTGATACAAGGAATGCCTTTAAACAACAGTCCTCATAAAATCCAGGTGAAAAGTACATCCTCTTATTATGTCCACATGGGCAAAGTAGAGGAGTAAGCAGCAAGTTAAGATCAGGATTAACTGGATTTAAAGCAATGTCCAGTATAGGCACAGAGATGCTTGATAAACTAAAGAAGGCCTCCTGGGAAACAGAGTGCTTGAGATCATGCTGAAGAGAGAGAAGCAATTAGGCAAGGGTGATAGCACAGATAAAGGCTCAGAAAGAAGGACCAAGCTTACTCAAGCACTTTTGAATGTTGAGTGTTCAAAGAATCCAGTTAGTAGCACCTTGTTTTTGTCTCTCGTGTTCAAAAACAATTGGAAAATTAAACACATGAGTAAGTAGAAAGTGAGCAAAGCATCCTCTTTGTTACCAGCAAAGCTGATAGCGAAAAATCTCATATACACCTGTGAGAGAGTGAACAATATAATAGTAAACCACAGAACTAGAATTATCCATCCAGAAGAATTAAGAGTAAGCAGAGTGGAACATGTGTGCCCTGTAGGCCTCTGACTCCCAAGGAGGAGGATGAACAGGAAGAAACTGGATGATGAATGTCCTGTTTATCCTTCTAAAGTGCCTTATACTCATCACAGTAACTCAGTCTTCCCTGGGGTGGGCTGAAAGGATGTAGAGAGGCTAATAGTTACCCTAACAGAGTTCCTTCAGAGGGAGGGAGACATCAGGAGTGGCAATGAAGCATCCTCCACCTTGGCCAACTTGAAAATCTATACCTAAAAACCCCCAGATTGACTTTTTTTTTTTTTTTTTTGGCTGTTCTGGGTCTTCACTAAGGCATGTGGACTCTGTTGTGGCATGCTGGCTTTCTCTAGTTGTGACGCACAAGCTTCTCTTGTGGGGAAAGGGCTTTGCATTGTGGTGCGTGGGCTTCTCATTGCAGAGCCTAGGCTCTAGAGTGCAAAGGCCCAGGACTTGCAGCATGTGGGCTCTCTGATGGTGATACATGGGCTTAGTTGCTCCGCAGCATGTGGCATCTTAGTTCCTGGACCAGGGATGAACCTGTGTCGCCTGCACTGGAAGGCGGCTTCTTAAATACTGGACCACCAGGGAAGTTCCCTGGCTATTTGTCCTCATTTTCTACCTGACATAAAGGTAAAGATTCACTCCTTCATTACTAACTCCTCTTAAATATTCCCAGTGGCAGTTAAATGTAACTGGCATAGTTCTCTGCAAAAAGCTCGAAGGATTTCCTAAGTGACCTAAAAAGAGCATTTTCTAAACATAAGAACAGTCTTGAAAGAAACAAGGTCCCTTCCCTTCTAATCCTTTTGGATTAGAAGGACATTTGTGTATATTTTCACCAAAGCATGTGAAAACCTACATCAAGACAAGGTTTCTCACCATGGGTCATGCTATCTTTTCAGCCATCCCTTATCTGTGTCCAGTATTTCATATAGTTGAATCTGAAAAAATAAGATTTTGGATAAACATGCTGAATTCTGAGATGGATTCTTTACCATTTAGCCACCAGGGAAGCCCAAAGGCTCATCTGGTAACGAATTTGCTGGCGATGAGGGAGATCTGGGTTTGACCCCTGGGTTGGGAAGATCCCTTGGAGAAGGAAGCGACTGCCCACTCCAGTATTCTTGCCTGGAGAATTCCATGGACAAGGTGGCCTGGAGGGTTATAGTCCATGGGGTTGCAAAGTCGGACAAGACTGAGTGACTTTCACTTCACTTCACTTCGTTCCAAGATGACAGAGACTTTCATCTGGTAAAGGAAAAACTAAACAAATTTCTTGTCTGTATTTTTTTTCTTAATTCCAAGAATTTATGTTTATTTGCTAAAAGTTGAATCTTCAGCTAACTGTATTTGATACTGGGGTCCTTTTTAATCCTCTAGATATTCACTATTATCTTGCTGTCTCCTCATGTATCCTTTTTTAATAAGTGTCTGTTTTTACAAATCATTTGAAATTTTCTTATGAAGTTATAAAATAATAATGTCTAAATTTGAGTGACTGAGCCATTTCCCGCTGACATGATGGGTGACACGGACACCAACAAGGCCTCAGTACAAATGTACATAGCAGCTATACTTTAAGGACTGGTATGTAAGGTTTATTGGGGTTCTGTACATATTTTTGGAGCATTACGATTCCCAGATTTCTAGACACCACTGTTAAGTCACCACGGCAAAAGGATTCCTGTGTTGTCTAAGGAACAGCAAGAGGTCATTTTGTCTGGGATTATGCATCAAGCACAAGGAAATTTGGGTCTAACCAAGGTGGTGGTTTTGCCAGATGAATCTGATAAATGGCAGTAGAGCTGAGAGAGTGTAAAAGAGTGACTGTGATGATCAAAGAATTGACACAGGTAAGGACAGGCAGGGCATTGATGGGGTGAGGTAGAGGGAAAATGTTATAGAAACAATGGATTAAGGGTCCTTGTTAGGCCAAAAGGTTGTGGAGACTAGACTCCCAGAGGGAGTTAATTAGAAACAAATGAGATGTGAGTCACGTAGCAAAGTTCATAAAATTGAGATTATGGTCAAGCTGCAGGTATTACTTTTTTAAAAAGTGGCGTTGAGTATGCCACACAAGTGTGTGAAAGTAGTGCCGAGATCAACATCACTGCATCATTAGACTAGAGAAATCCAAGCAACTCACAGGACAGAGTTTTCTAGAGAATTTATATCAGGGCTGTCACAGAGTGTGGCAGTGAGCTAGGGTTAAAAGTCTTCAAGTAGTTTGGGGACACAATCTGGGCATATTAAGATTAGACATGGTAGATTCAAGGTAGCTGGTGTTGATGTGGTTGATGAGGATATGGCTGGGGAGGAGTTATTTGCAACTCAGTCTTCCCCATCAATGAGGAACAGCATTCTGGAGAAGCAGATGCTTTCCAGTGTGCAAGCCAACCTCCCACCTGAGTTGATTCCTGATGAATGAAAAGGCCTGAAGAGTCATGGTCTTGGACTAGTGCATTGATTCACTCTTACCTCTGATGGGGAGGATGGGATTATTAGTGAGTGTGAGACTCCACTTGACCCCTTTAAATAAAGCTGAAACTTTGGGGGAAGGCAGATATTATCCTAGCATGGAGTTTCACTACTCTGTCTGATAATACTAGTAGAAGGTCTACAGCATGCTTCACGTTGCACTCAGAACTAATTCTGCCTTCCTTAGTAGGGCATACATGAAACTGAATATCTACTTCTCCAACCTTTCCTTCTCTACCTACTCCTTCACCTAATCCCAAAATTCTACAACAGTCACAATAACTGTTTTTAGTTTCCTAAATATGTCATTCTCTCACTGGCATATTTAGGGCCTCAGGGAGTCTGCATTTGCTGCCTCCTCTGTAGATGTTCTTCTTGGGCTTTTTTTGGCTGTGCTGGGTCTCTGGAGCTGTGCAAGGCCTTTCTCTAGTTGCCGCGAGCAGTGGCTCCTCTTTGGAGTGGTGTGCAGGCTTCTCATGGTGGTGGCTTCTCTTGTTGCAGAGTATGGACTCCACAACGTGGGCTCAGTAGTTGTGGCACATGGATTTAGTTGCCCTGTGGCATGTGGGATCTTCCTGGACCAGGGATTGAACCCCTATCGCCTGCATTGGCAGGCAGATTCTTAACTACTGGACTACCCAGGAAGTCCGCTTTTTGTGTTTTTCACTTGACAACTGCTTTTTGTCCTTCCTCATTCAGTTGAGATGAAGCAACCTCTGAGAATGTTTGCAACTCTCTTCCTTTATTCTCGTCTTTCATGGCATTTATAACAAATTACAAATTGCCTTTTCACCTGGAGTACATAAGTGGCACTCTTTGTTCTGGGACATTCCTGTTTACTCTTGCATCATCAGTTCTTACTCCTGGAAGAGGCTTATAACAGGTGATCAATAAACACTGGTTGCTATAAATCTATTTAATTCCCGGTAGTAATCTTCCTGATTTTTTTTTTTTTATATTCGCTATTCCAAAATTCCAGATGTAATTCCCAGATATCATCCCCCTTTAAAATCTACCTCATTAGAATTCATTAGTAACACTTTTAAATGATAAAAGAAAAAAAATCTTAAGTATATACACAGAAGTAATGGAGATTCAGGGATCAAGATAGCTTGGAGCACCTAGGCTCGCTTTAGAGTTTACAACTAAACCTAAGCTTTGTAAGATTTTAGAATTAGGAATATTCTTACTCATCATGTAATCCAGCCACTGGAAGCTCACATCTTCAGACATGAGGAGTATTGAGGTGTGGCCTCAGTACTGGCCCAAAACTCCTGTATGAAGCTGGGAAGTAGGTGAAAAGATCATCCTCGGTCACACAGGACAGAGTGTCAAGAGGAAAGACTCAAGAAACAGAAAACGTACGACATACTGTGCGAGCCAAAACGTTCGTTTGGGTTTTCCCAAAAGATGGCACAGAAAAACCTGAACAAACTTTTGGGCCAGGTCAGTAATTTTACCTTGTATCATGCTTTTGTTTGTAGTTTCAGAATTAAGCACAAAAAAGGGAAATTGTTATCTTACAACTGCTGGCCCAGCTCCCTGATTGCCCTTCCTTTCATGGGGATTAGCAAACATGTCTACATGCAAACCAAGTCTCTCTTCTGCTTAGCTCTCCTGAATTTTCTTCCTTGGCTGAGAGACAGTGAGGAGCTATATTGATTACAGCTCAGATTTTCATCTGGGTCATTCAACCTACATTCAGCAAGTGGCATTCTTTTACTTGTAGAGGTAGAGAGATTCTGTCATCTCTCCCTGGAGGACAGTTGACTAAGTGTAGTGAGACTGTTTGTTGGCATCCCTTCCCTTGTATGGATTTGTTTTACATTACAGAATGCCACAGTTCTTCAAGGAAGAATGCTTAAAACTGCCCTGGCTTCTCTTCTCATGACATAGAGGAAGGAAGCATCAGCACTTGTAAAATACTTTTGCTCCAAGCCCAGCTCTCAGCAGGCAGATAATCAATTTTCCCCAAAGCGAACCTGCTCTCACTCCTCTCCTTGCCTCCTTCCCTATACCCCCAAATCGGTGCAATGCCTTCATTGGAAAGTCAGTATGAGAAAATTTCTGAGACTTAAGCTACTGAAATTTGATCTTTTAGATCTGACATTTTGTGCACCTGGATGTATAATTTTGAGTCTCTGAGTTTCAGCTATGGCTAAATGAGATGGTACTTATGATTCCTTCCAATTTTAAATAATCTAAACTATATGCTATCTTTTTTTCTTTTACTACATATTTTACTTACTTTAAAGCAATAGTAGTTTAAAGGAATGATTTGGGTTTTCCCAAAAGATGGCACAGAAAAACCTGAACAAACTTTTTGGCCAGCTCAATAATTTTACCTTGTATCATGAATGTAGGTTGAATGACGCAGATGAAAATCTGAGCTGTAATCAATATAGCTCCTCACTGTCTCTCAGCCAAGGAAGAAGATTCAGGAGAGCCAAGCAGAAGAGAGACTTGGCTTGCATGTAGACACGTTTGCTAATCCCCATGAAAGGAAGGGCAATCAGGAATCTGGGCCAGCAGTTGTAAGAAAACAGTTTCCCTTTTTTCCGCTTAATTCTGAAGCAACCCTAGGGCTGAAGGAAGTCTATTTATATTCTATTATTTATTTATCAGTGTCTTACCTTAGTAAGATCAATGACTAGACTATATAAGAGAACTATGAGGAAATATGGAGAATGTTTATGTTACCACATTTCTTTTTATCTTTATACAGAAGCTTAACTACACATAAGCCTGGCGACTCTGACATTGGGGTAGATAATAAATTATCCACTAGAGCTGACACATAGCAAAGAAGAAAAAAGAGGGATTTTCTTTTTTTGTGGAATATAAGTCCTAAAACGTCACCAAGAGTATCTTACCTAACTTTAACAAGGTTAAAATGCTAATATTTACCTTAAGGCAGCTATCTTTAATTCTGTAATGTCCTATAGTTGCAAACCAGTTTACAAATGTTTCCCATTACTACTTCCAGGTTACAAAAAAAAAAAAAAACCCAATATGTGTTATAGAATTTATTGGAGCAAATGAGTTATACATTAATGTTAATAAACTACAAAGTACACATCCTATAAAAACTGATTGAAAGGAATGAGTGAGAAATTTCCTCCCTTCAAGGAAGGCTGTAGATAGGAAGAAAGGGTTTTCCATCTTCTCAGTATTTAAATACCAGATTCTAGTTGCTCACCAGCTCAGTCATGTCCGACTTTGCAACCCCATGGATTGTAGTCCTTCAGGCTCCTCTGTCCATGGGATTTTCCTGGCAAGCATACTGGAGTGGGTTGCCATTTCCTTCTCCAGGGAATCTTCCCGACCTTCCTGAATCAAACCTGCATCTCTTGCATCTCTTGCATGTGATTCTTTACCACTGAGCCACCTGGGATTCCAAGTGGGCTACAGTTTCATTAATGCCAACACCAAGTCCTCCTTGGGAAATCTCTCCTGATAGCTGCCTAGGAGTTATTACCTCAGTGTTGGAAGAACAATAGTGCTAAGCAAAGAATGTAAAATTCTAAAATTAAGGATCATTCTTGTGCTTCTTTGCAAATCATAAAAGCAATTACAGCAAGGATTGGTTGACTCAAGTTTATTCAGAAACTCAAACATAGAAAAGGAGAGAGAGAAATCTAACTAAATCTTTAATGCATAAAACTATAGTTCAGTTGTACAACTCATAGTTTAGTTATTTAAATGCCACATGAAACAGTTCTGGGGGACCTCACTCCTGGTTCAGGAGTCAACCTTGACCTTCAGGAAGAAGGTCTGCACTCCTCAGAGCCCCACTTTCTCTTGGGCAAAATGAAGAGACTGGTCTGATCTTTAAACTCTTTCAGCTCTGACACTGTAGGATCAAATCCCAATTCTAACTCAGCAATGAAAGCACTAAAAACTCTCTATGTAAGGAGGCCAGTCTCAGTTTCGGTGAGCAGAACATCACACCGTTGTTTTTGATGTTGATTAGACACGGAATACCATCTGTGAAAACAAAGCAAGTGCCAACTCAAAAAAACCCACATGGATTTGGAGGGCTTTTGATAATCTCCTATATCACTCCTGCCATAGCAGAAGTCAGATAGAAAACAAATACCACATACCATAATTCACATGATCCATCTCTCAGAGCAGTTGCTCCCAGAGGCCTATTTTGCTCAAAAACAAAATCCTCCTTTTCTCTGTGGACAGAGAATGCTGGGCCTCAGCCCCCTCATCTAGACGGCCCTGTATTGAATGAAAAAGACACAACATTCCACATGGATAACACGTCAATGCTGGAATTCATTCTCCAGCATATAAATTGAAACCAAGACCGCCCTGGGGCCTGAATCCCAAATATAATCGGAAGTGGATGTAGTTACCGACTTTTTTCAAGCTTTCATATTATTTTCCTTAATTGCACAATCAAGTCCACAACAGGGGTGTTCTGGTGGACAGGCAGAGGCGATCATGCTGCCAGTGGAGGAGAGGCAGGGCAGACGTGGACCCTTGCCTTGAAGGATTCTGCGGAGACTCATGCCCAGAGATCCAGCCCTGCTGCCCTGCAGCAGGCGGGGAGCATCTCTAACCTGGCTGCCCTGTGGCCTTATGCTTTTGTCTATAACAAAGTCTCGTTAGGGGAAAGAAGTGAAGTTGCTTTCGATTTTATGACAGATGGAGAAAAACAGAAATACTTATGGTAAATACAAATCAAAATGAAAAGCTCTATAGACAGTTAAATTCTCAAGGTCATAAGAGTCTCAGAATTATGTAAAAGACACTTTAAAAAGGAAAGTCGTCTCTGACTCTTTGTGACTCTATGGGCTGTCGCCTGCCAGGCTTCTCCATCCATGGGATTCTCTAGGCAAGAATACTGGAGTGGCTTGCCATTTCCTTCTCCAGGGGTTTTTCCGACCCAGGGATTGAACACGGGTCTCCTGCATTGCAGGCAGACTCCTTACTGTCTGAGTCACCAGGGAAGCTTTAGGGAAAAGAAGAGAATGGCTTATTCTGCTCTCTTGTCTTTTACCCCAAGAGGCCATTACAGTGCAAAAGGAGTGGTCCTGTCAAGGGTAGAGCTATAGAATCTTTAGGTTTAAAGCCAGAAGAGAAAGGAATGAGGTTAAGCTTTCGATTTTATGACAGATGGAGAAAACCAGAAATACTTATGGTAAATATAAATCAAAACAAAAAGCTCTATATACAGTTAAAGTCTCAAGGTCATAAGATTCTCTGAGTTATGTAAAGACATTTTTAAAAGGAAAAAAATAGTAATAACTTTCAGGAATATGTATCAAGCACTTACTGTATCTCAGTCTCTATCACAAACTCTATAGGAATCATTCTACTTAATCCTCATCATGACTCTGTGATTTAAGAGTGACTGACATCTCTATGTTTCCATGTGGCAAAACAGACCAGAGACCTTAAATAACATGCTCAAGGTTATGGAGTGAATGAATGTCCAACTAAGAAATAGCTAGTATATTTTTTTTTTCATGAAATGTCTCATTCTTTCACTTTTAAAATAGATTTTAAAATTCTGATTGGTGAAATCTGGACATACATTTCAAATACACAGATTTAAATAACATCACTAATAATACATTTTAAATATTAAAATAATATTTAACATTTGGTATAAAATTTCTACAAGATCTGTTATCTAGTTGAATTAGTCACATTTTGTAAAAACAAAAGAGGAGAAAGTGAGTTATCCAAGATCACACAACTAGATTGTAGCCAGAGAGAAATTAGTATACAAGTCAGCACACTGTGAATCTAGTGATTTTCCACCCAAAAGATAAAGTCATGATTCAGAGATATTCAGTTTTTTTTTATAATCAACTCCATGTAATGGATATAATTTATGATGTATTAGATAGTTTTTTTAATGTTAGTAGTGACTTTAAAGAAAGCCTACCACCGAAGAATTGATGCTTTTGAACTGTGGTATTGGAGAAGACTCTTGAGAGTCCCTTGGACTGCAAGGAGATCCAACCAGTCCATCTTAAAGGAAATCAGTCCTGAATATTCATTCGAAGGACTGAGTTGAAACCGAAACTCCAATACTTCAGCCACCTGATGTGAGGAACTGACTCATTTGAAAAGACCCTGATGCTGGGAAAGATTGAAGGCAGAAGGAGAAGGGGACGACAGAGGATGAGATGGTTGGATGGCATCACCGACTCAATGGACATGAGTTTGAGTAAACTCTGGGAATTGGTGATGGACAGGGAGGCCTGGTGTGCTGCAGTCCATGGGTCACAAAGAGTCAGACACGACTGAGCGACTGAACTGAACTGAATGACTTCTGACAGACATTTAAAAACTACCTTGAATATAACAAAATGTAAAACTTCCTGGTTGAGAGAATTCCAGTAGGAAGGAACAAAAAAAAGAAAACAGAACCTTTAAAATGCAGTGCTTGGGCATAGAGCAAAGAGCAAGTGAAGTCAAGTTCTTAAGCCTACAATTGTGCAGAGTATCCCCAGGAGTGATTTGACATCTTGGGGAACATTTTGTGATCTGACCTTTTGCAATCACTGCCTGCAGTTGCCTGAATTCAGATGTTCTTTTTCCAACTGCTTTAAAAGTCATTTTAGAAAGCTTGGTATTCTGGTAACGTTAGGTTTCTCAGCCTCTGTGGAGTCATTTTTTTAAGCAAATGTCAAAGCCTGGGTTAGACTCATCAGGTATGGCTTCAAAGGCAAAGTTATTCTAGGCCCATTGAAAGAGGGAAAAAAATGAAAAAAAATATGAATTTTTGCTTGCTTATTTCTCCAGAAGAGTTTTCCGGGTTCTGATGTATAAAAGTGAAAGTGAAAGTTGCTAAGTTGTGTCTGACTCTTTGCAACCCCATGGACTGTAGCCCGCCAGGGATTTCCCTGGCAAGAATACTGGAGTGAGTTGCCATGCCCTCCTCAAGGGGATCTTCCCAACCCAGGGATCGAACCCAGCTCTCCTGCATTGCAGGTGGATTTTTTACCATCTGAGCCACCTGGGAAGCCCTTGAATACTGAAGTGGGTAGCCTATACCTTCTCCAGTGGATCTTTCTGACCCAGGAATCAAACTGGAGCCTAACTTGGCCTTTGTATCTACAATGAGCAGCTGAGGCACCTAATTATCAATATTTCCCTTTGTTTCTTGACTTAGAAACTTTTTGTGACATGCATTCATAAATTCATCAGCGTTCAAATATCATCTTCATTGCTGGTAGTATTGGTTTAGAGGATGAATTTGTAATCACAATTGGGATTCTTATTATATTTCATCCAAATATAATCTTTGTTATTAACCAACTCAAAGGAGAGTTGCATGTGTAACAGCAGCATACTTGCTTAACTGACTAGCTCCAACTACATCCCTATAGTAGAAACTAAGATAAAGCTCTAGATCAACCTCTCAAAATCAGCCTATGGCTTAACTCAAGATACCTAAGCAAATGGAGAACAGACAGAAGTGATTGTTAGAAGGAAACACAAGTTAGGAAACTGTGTAACTATCCCAATTTCATCAATCAGAGTACTTAGAATGAAAAAATTGGGAAGAAGTCAAAGGGGAATCTTCTCTTTCCAGTACTTCTGAAAGGGTGGAAATTCCTATTTAACAGGTCAGGAAAAAGTGAGAGAAGACAGAAACTGACTGATTATGGCTAAAGACTTCAATTCCCAGGGACTTAATTCTGAACCATGCCTTTTCCTACTGGGAAATACTCTTTCCAAAGATCACAAATAGGATTTCTACTCATTTCCTGAGAAGTATCATCTCATCATTTCTATGCCAGAATGGCAAAATATAACATATTGGCGCCCTTTCTGTGGCTCTGAGATTATAAATATAACTCAAGTTGTTGCTGTTCAGTTGGTAAGTAGTACCTGACTCTTTGCCATCCCATGGATTGCAGCACACCAGGTTTCCCTGTCCTTTACTAGAGCTTGCTCAAACTCATGTCCATTGAGTCAGTGATGCCATCCAACCATCTCATCCTCTGTTGTTCCCTTCTCCTCCTGCCCTCAATCTGTCCCAGCATCAAGAGTCTTTCCCATTGAGTTGGCTCTTTGCATCAGGTGGTCAAAGTATTGGAGCTTCAGCATCATTTTTTCTAATGAATATTCAGGGTTGATTTCCGTTAGGATTGACTGGTTACGAGGAGCAGAAAGTCCTTCCTCAGCTAGCATGTACCTAAGGTTGACTGGAAGTAAATGACTGCATCTTTCTCAGGATTTCTCATATTTCCACTGATACCTCCATTAAGTCAGTCTAAGTTTCTTATCAAAGTTGACAGATATGACTCCTGTACGGTGTGTGTTCGTTATTGGTATCTCTCTTCTGAGCTATTATATTTCCAGTCAGTAACATAAAGCCAGGAGAACTGGAATAGAAATGCACGTTGAAAATTTTTCCCTGAAATGAGACTTCTCAAAAAGATACACTTTGAGATCTGGTGGTATCACAATAATACTCTACATAAGAAGTAACCACACACAAATGGGCGTTTTGTTATCTTTCTCTCTCAAGCCATGTTGCTATATAATTTATCTGTACTTCAGAGTCCAAGTTGAACAGAAAAGTGTGTAATTTTGGGGACACAAATTTTGTAAACTGTATTAAAATGATGGCATCAGTGGTTTTGGTGGATATGTTAAAGGCCACATAAACAAGAACAAGGTTGACTGCTTTACTATTATTCCTCACAGTTATAGGTAGCCTTTTAACAAAAGATACAAAAAAAGAGAAAACCACTGAACAGGAAGCTTTCTACCAATGTCATAGGAGCTATTTGGTAAGACAACTGTCCTTAGGAAGCTGCATGTCTACCTCATCTATGCATTGTCTCCGAAAGTTTACATCCTATCATTAGAAAATATGGTTTTTCACCAGAACCTTGGTGAAAGGTATGATTATCCCTATTTTACTGGGGGAATTTGAACAATTTATCTGAATCCCTGCACTTGGTAATGACATCTCTAGTACTTGAATTCTGGGACTGGATTCTGTATATTTTCTGCTGCAGTGAATGACTCTGCCCTTATGTGAAAAATGTTTTAGTACCTAGTCAGATGTTTGTAGGAGTTAGATTTAATTATGCTGGGACACTGCATTTCCTTTGGATGCATCAAAGTAGCAAGTGCATTCATTTGTATCTTCAGCTTTAGATTTCTGAGCCAGACTTGTATTTACATAAATCACAAGGTGGATTCACTTGCTACATTGTTGGAATTTGATGATGGGCTCAAAATTACAAAAGCCACACTAAGCTAAGAATCAGGGGCTTTTTCAGAGGGTAAGGAAGAGAAGCTGTTACAGTAAATCCCCTACATACAAACCTTTAAGTTGTGAACTTCTGAAGATGTGAACGTCCACCTGGTTCCAGCAAAGAGCCAGAACTTGTGCCATCAATACCAGGCATGAAATTGCAGCTTGCCCTCTGTCCGTTCCCTGTACACCAGCTGTTGTACTGTACAACTGTATGTTTCAATGCAAAGTACTGTAAAATTAAAAATGTTTTATTTTTGTTTCTCTAATGTATTATTTCTGAGAAGTATTATAAACCTATTACAGTACAGTACTATACAGTTGATTGTGTTAGGTGGATATCCAGGCTAACTTTTTCAGACTTATGAACAAACTGGACTATGCACATGCTTTCAGGACAGAACTTGTTCATATGTAGAGGACTTACTGTACACTAATAAAAAGTGTTCTATTAAAAGAGAACAGAGAACTGAGATCCTAGCAAATACCTAGATCCCATGTGAATCTAAAGAAAACCACTACTGATTTCGATGGGTGTAGCAGTAAGCAGCGTTTGCAGCAAGGAACAGTCAGCCGAGGCTAGAAGCAGGGTCTTAGCTTCCCAGACTGGGAGTCCGAGACCACAGGGACCAGCAGTGAGGATTAAAGTCCCCAGCCTTCACCTGCCTAGTCAAGGACAAATTCAGGTGAGGAAGCAGAGGGTAAAGAGTAAAGTAAAAAGTTTATTGAAAAGAAAAGGATGTGTGGAAAGGCCCATGGCAGGCAAGCTCAGAGAGAGAAAGTCCCACCTTTGGGAAGTTTAAATACTTTATAAAGGGGCAGTTTTCTGGGTCTTTGTCTTCCCTCAGGCCAATCATCTTGTTTTGTCCCCTCTTGGTTAATTTGTCTCAGGACCCTCCCCTGGGGTGTGCATGAACACTGTTGTTGTTCAGTCACTCAGTGTATCCTACTCTCTGCAACCCCATGGTCTGCAGCACGCCAGGCCTCCCTGTCCATCACCAACTCCTAGAGCTTGCTTAAACTCATGTCCATTGAGTTAGTGATGCCATCCAACCATCTCCTCCTCTGTCCTTCCCTTCTCCTGCCTTCAATCTTTCCCAGCATCAGGATCTTTTCAAATGAGTTAGCTCTTTGCATCAGGTGGCCAAAGTACTGGAGCTTCAGCCTCAGCATCAGTCCCTCCAATGAATAATTAGGACTGATTTCCTTTAGGATTGACTGGTTTGACCTCCTTGCAGTCCAAGAGACTCGCAAGACTTCTCTAACACCACAGTTCAAAAGCATCAATTCTTCAGTGCTCAGCCTTCTTTATTGTCCAACTCTCACATCCATATATGACTACTGAAAAAAACATAGCTTTGACTAATATGGACTTTTGTCAGCAAAGTAATGTTTCTGCTTTTTAATATGCTATCTAGTTTGTCATAGCTTTCCTTCCAAGGAGAAAGCTTCTTTTAATCTCATGTGGCAGTCACCATCTGCAGTGATCTTGGAGCCCAAGAAAATAGTCTCTCACTGTTTCCATTGTTTCCCCATCTATTTGCCATGAAGTGATGGGAACAGATGCCATAATCTTAATTTTTTGAATGCTGAATTTTAAGCCAGCTTTTTCACTCTCCTCTTTCACCTTTATCAAGAGGCTCTTTAGTTCCTCTTCGATTTCTGCATTAAGAGTGGTGTTATCTGCATGTCTGAGGTTGTTGATATTTCACCTGGAAATCTTGATTCTAGCTTTTGCTTTATCTGGCCGGGAATTTCACATGATATACTCTGCATATAAGCCAAATAAGCAGCATGACAATGTACAGCTTTGATGTTCTCCTTTCCCAATTTTGAGGCAGTCCATTGTTCCATGTCCTGTTCTAACTGGTGCTTCTTGACCTGTATATAGGTTTCGTAGGAGGCAAGTAAGGTGGTCTGTTATTCCCATTTGTTTAAGAATTTTCCACTGTTTGTTGTGATCCACACAGTCAAAGGCATTACCATAGTCAATAAAGCAGATGTTTTTTTTTTGGAATTCTCTTGCTTTTTCTTTGATTCAATGGGTGTTGGCAATTTGATCTATGGCTTCTCTGCCTTTTCTAAATCCAGCTTGAACATCTGGAAGTTCTTGGTTCACATACTGTTGACGCCTAGCTTGGAGAATATTGAGCATTAGTTTGCTAGCATGTGAAATGAGTGCAATTGTGTGATAGTTTGAAAGTTCTTTGTCATTGCCCATTTTGGGGATTGGAATGAAAACTGACTTTTTCCAGTTCTGTGGCCACTGCTGAGTTCTCCAAATTTGCTGGCACATTGAGTGCAGCACTTTCACAGCATCATCTTTTAGAATTTAAAATAGCTCAGTTGAAATTCAGCATGCACACTGATGGATCTCAAAGTGACTGCTTCTGGAAGGAGCAAGACTCACTTTGGCCTGGAATTATCCTCTGACTTTTGACTCCAAAGAGACGTTTTGTGCATGTGTAGGGTCTCCCTTATCCTTTACATGGACAGGGTTTTTGCCTCTCTTTGTCCTTGCCCTAATTATTTCCTTGAAGTGTTTACAAGAGACAAAGACTGGCTGTTTACACTGTTTCTGTTATTACTTCCATTTTGGAGAGCAAACAGGAGGCTGATGATAAATTCCTCAGCTGGAGCCTACCTATCTCTTGCCTCAGGAAATGCAGAGAACAGACTGGCTGATTGTGAATTTCCAACCTGGAGCCTGTCTCTCACCTATCTCACTGCCTGGAAGCTTTGCAAATATTGAGCTTCCTTTCATCTAGCTATTCTCCAGGAGGAAAATTCTAGAATGGTTGTTGTGTTAGTCTGAAATTCTAGACAAATGAGTTTCCACTCTCTTAAAAGTAACAGGTCTATTATATAAGGCTTAAAAGCAAATGAAAGGCATCTTTCTTGTTGTGGTTGGGGCTCCTATTCATCTATACCAGCTTTCTATATTATCCCTATTCAGTAATCGCTCCACTTCCTGTTTTGCTTTATCCCACTTTCTGTTTGGTGTTATCTCCATGATCCTCACCACTGGCTCAAAATGGGCAGACTGTTTACTCCAAAAACAGTATTGGTTTAGGAGGCAGGAGTCTTGGGTCTGCAACTCTGTCTTTTTCAGTGGATCTCAATTGTTTAACCTGTGAGAGGATAGAATTGATTGACATGAATAAATGCTAGGAACCTTTCTAATTTTTATTCTCTTCTGAATGTTTAGTAGCATTTCTTCTCTGCTTATATGTGCCAGAATGGTGTTAATTATTTTCCATAGATTAAACTGGACTTCCCTGATAGCTCAGTTGATAAAGAATCCACCTGCAATGAAGGATACCCTGGTTCGATTCTTGGGTCAGGAAGATCTCTTGGAGAAGGGATAGACTACCCACTCCAGTGTTCTTAGGCTTCCCTTGTGGCTCAGCTAGTAAAGAATCTGCCTGCAGTGTGGGAGACCTGGGTTTGATCCCTGGGTTGGGAAAATCTCCTGGAGGAAGGAAAGGCTACCCACTCCAGTATTCTGGCCTGGAGAATTCCATGGACTGTATTTCTTCTATGCTTATATGTGCCAGAATTTTATTAATTATTTCCATAGATTAAACTACTTTGTAAGCATAACTGACATTAACGGACCTTTTATGGTGTACCAGGAACTTACCAAGCACACTATATATGTTAATTCTTTTTATGTTCATGATAACCCTGTGAGGTATATTCTCTTATCATGTCTACACTTGCCTAAAATTACACAACCAGTGAGTGACTGGACTAGAACCTTTGAATCCAGCCTAACACCACAGTCCTTGTAGTGGACACTTTTGATGTCCCCTCTTTCACCTCACCTTCTCTGAGCTGGTGCGCCCCATTCTCCAGGTGCTACGAAGTTTGGATGCTAACAGTGTATCACTGTCCCCTTCTCTGGAGAACGGCCTTGAGCAACGTAGGGCCATCTGAACTTGGAGATTCAGACCACCCCACCTCGGCCCGTGGAAGACAAGAGACTGCCACTCTGGCCTCAGGTAGCACTAACTCTTCTTGTGCACTTTGTTCCAGAACCTCCTGGAAGCTCTCCTCCTTGGGCTGAAGCAAATCCATGCTTAGTAGGTCCCCCCTGCCCTTGTGTGCTTTCCTCATTTTCCAATAGCTGAACCCCCAAACGTCACCCTTGCAGGAATTCTGGACTTCTCCTTGCCTTCTGACTTGAAGCATCTCCTGTTCTTCATGACAACCCTGTGTTCCCATTCCTCAGTGGAGAGGTCAGAGGAGGTCTTGAAAAGATTGATTTAGCCCAGAAAATAATTACAAATTACACTTTTTATTTTTTGATTGTATTTCCCCAAATGCTATGTTGTTCTTTTTCATCACCATGTGAGCTTCAACAAGCAACAGATTAAATAATAATGGTCAAGTTTTGAAACGAAAACACACCTATTAGACTTAATGTGGAAGACAGTGACAGCTGTTTCAGCAGCCAAGCCTCTTCGTCCTTTTCTCTTCCTAATTGCATCTAGTTGAAAAATTCAAATCACCCATTGATTCTCTAATAAGCTTTATGCAGCCACTCTGATGTGGCTGATTTTCCTTCATTTCTTCTTGGCAAGCAGTCAGGGCTGCTAACAGCTCTCTGTGACCTTGTATCTGCATCTCTGGAGATTAAGTTCACCAGGGTATCCAGTAAGAAATATCTCCAGAAGCAATAATTTCTAAAGTAAAATTTAGTATTTTAAAAACCCACCTTGATTTCTGCCCTGGTCTTAATGCTTTGGTTGTATACTTCCCCACGATATTTTTCATGGCCATATGAGCTAAAACATTTATTCATTTGACAAATAATTGATGGATTCCTTCTGTGAGTACCAGCACTGTACTAGATACCGAGAGTAAAATAGTGAGATAAATAGCTACAGTTACTTCATGGAGTTCATGGATTAATTATAATCTAGAGTGTAATTCAATATTCACACCAATCACCTACTTCCTAGCAAGATCAGGAAGAGAGTCATATGGTGCTATGAGATCTTACTGTGCACATCTGATCTACTAAGGGCTTCTCAGATGATGGGGTACATTAATTTACATCTGAAGAAAGAATGGAGTTAAGTAGAGATGGAGATAATAGACTCTGAGCTGAGGGAACCGGCATGTGAGAAGACTCTAAGGTAAGAGGGGTGTGTGTGTGCTCAGTCGCTCAGTTGTGTCTGACCCTTTGTGACGCCGTAGACCGTAGCCCGGCAGGCTCCTCTGTCCATGGGATTTTCCAGGCAAGAATACTGGAGCCAGTTGCCATTTCCTTCTCCAGGGGCTCTTCCTGATCCAGGGATCGAACTGTGTCTCTTGCGTTTCTGTCTCCTGCAGTGGCAGGTGGATTCTTTACCATTGTGCCACCTTGTGAGTGGTAGTATGGAGCCTTCAAGGAACTCTAAGAACCCCAGCTGGAGTGTAAAGAAATACTATTTAAGGTGAAGCTGGAGAGTAGTCAGGGAAATGCCATAAGACCTCCTACAGGACAAGTGAAAAACTTTTAATTTTGCTTTTAACATAAATGGGCAACAATGAAAGGGTTTGGAGATACACGTGAATCATATGATTGGAGATGTGGAGAGTGTTTCAGAAATTGGAGATAACATAGGCAAATGAGAACAAAAGAATGAACAGTATCCCTGGGAAGTGCAGAAGGTAAATCAGGTTGGGTGGGCATAAAATGGAGAGATTAAGAATGGTGGGAGATACAACTGGGATGGTTCACTGTGGATCAGGGGAAAGCGGACTAGAATCATGTGTTGAGTAGTATGGATTTTATTCCAAAAAACTTGGAAGGGAATGCCGTGAGCATAAATGCCTTCTAGAAAGATTAGCTTAGACCAGCACTATCTAATTGAGCTCTCTGTCACTGAGTAACTTTAATAATCTGTGCTGTTACAATATAGTACTCACTGAAAGGGTTAGGCACTCACTGGTGTCCGACTTTTTGTGACTACAGCCCGCCAGGCTCCTCTGTCCATAAGATTCTCCAGGCAAGAATACTGGAGTGGGCTGCCATTCCCTTCTCCAGGGGATCTTCCCGACCCAGAGATTGAACCCGGGTCTCCTGCATTACAGGCAGATTCTTTACCATCTGAGCTACTAGGGAAGCCCACAGTACTCACTAGCTCTAAATAAATATTAAAACACTTGAAATCTTGGCTTGATCAATGGAGGGAATGGATTTTTAAATTTAATTTTAAATTGTACTTTAGACTGCTACCACCTAGCACAGGTCTAGTCACAGTATGGGTATGTGTGTGCAGTGCATGCTGGTGCTGGGGTGGTTGGAAGGTTGGAATGAGTAAAAAGGATTAAAGAGATAAGCTAGGAATCTGGGAGAGATAAGATGTCAGGAAGAATAAAGACAGGAAAATCATAGAAGTGTGAAATGAAATTATTTGTTTTGGGCCTTGGGAACATGAAGGGAATGATGAGGGAGAAAAACTTAGATTAAATTCAAATTACAGATAGCCTTGCAGGCCATACTAAGGAGTTTGGACTATCTGTGAAGAGAATGGATCTCTTTAAGGTTTGTGAAGATTAACATTAGTTAAGCAAAACTTTTAGAAATGTGCTTGCCAGAAACTTCATCTAATCAAGGTGTATAAGATAAACTAGCAGCTATGTTTTATACAGTCCTTGGGCCATGGAATAGGGCTTCCCAGGTGGTGAAGTGGTAAAGAATCCACCTGCCAATGCAGCAGACACCACAACTGAGCAACTAAGCACGCGTGCACACCATGGAGTAATGATGCTATATTCATATGTCGTTCTTAGCCAGAGGACTCCCTGATGGCAAGGATTACAGCTTAGTTGTTTTGCCCTCTCTTGACCTCCAAGGACCTAGTTGCTGGAAAATGTTGAATGTAATTTCAGAAGAGTTGCAGGCCTAAGCCATGCCTGGGAATGGTGGGCGAGTGATGGATGCAGAATACTTGGGGGTGTCATGCATAGACGTAAGCAGCTGATTCAATTTGAAAGTTTTTTCTCTTCCACTATGCTCTAGGCACATAAACTCAGGGATTGGGATTCTGCCCAAGGACTGGGTATTCTAGTCATACTTTTGGGCACAGAGCAAACCTTGAGAAAAAAAAAAAAAACTTGGTGCCAACCGAAAGGCAGTATTTAAAAACCATTTTTTTTTCCTGTAGTGCTTATTCCAAATATAGAGAAGTAAAATATATTTTATCTGCTTCCAGGTTACCTTTCAGTTTACATCAGTGTCCACCCCTACCAAGAGTGTGTAGCTCTGCTCTTCATCCACATTTTGTGGTACTGGAAATTACCAGTTTATTTTTTCCCAATATTATAGGCTAAAAATGAAATACTGTTATTTTACTTTGCATTTCACTGATCACTAATGAAGTTGAGACTCTTTCCTTATATTTAGTGTCTGTGAATTGTTCATGTATTTTCTCAGTCCAGTTAAAAATGTGAGTCTCTCAATAATTAGAATTACTTACATATCAGTGATATTAGCCTTTGATTTATTTATTTAGGTAATATTTTATTCAAGTGCAGTAGTTTGCCTTTCAAAATTATTTAAAGAAGTATAATACAGTTCTAAAGTTAACATGATATACTCATAATTTTTTCTCCTTTAGGCCTTCTATATTTTCTGTTGTGCTTTGACAAAGCCTCTTCCACACTAAGATTAGGAATGTGTTCTCTTACATTTCTTTCTTGAGTAGTATTTATATTCATGCTTAAATCTGGATCTTCAATATATCTCAAATTTATTGTTGTGTCTTAGGTGAGGTATAGATCTAATTTCAGAAAACTCTTTTCCCCAAGTGAATTTGCAGCCAGTGAACTCTCCTACCTTCCTGTGGTCAAAACCAGCCCCTGTGGAACCAGGCCTCAGATTCAAGTGTTTAACAAGGAGTGATAAAGGAAAATTCACTGCATTGTCTCAACACTTCTCTCTCTGAGTTGTAGTAAAAGACAAAATAATCTTGTTCTCATTTAATCCATTTAATTTAGAATCAGTCTGTGAGGTTTCATAGATCTTAGTCTCCATGTTACCTAATTTAGTGCTCTTTGCATAAAAGTGATTAAAAATATTTATTGACAAGTAAATAAGAGACTAGAGAAAGTAAAGTATATTAACACTAATTATGCTTTCAAAATTAATCCAGTGGAGTAAATATACTCTATTCAACTATATTTAAGTGGAGTAAGAATCATGGGAGAGGAACCAGGTGAAATCTTAGTTTTTTCACCACCTTGACAAAATGTTTAGGAGCTTTAAAGAAAATATATGCAAACCATTCAGCCCAGTGTCTGCACATAGTAGGCCCTCATTACTTGTAACTAGGAGATAGTTATTTTTATTATTTTGGGCATTCAGCGGGGCAGATGTCTTATCATGGAATCAAGTTTTGACAAGGAGGTAGTTTCATGTATAAGAGCCTAAACACTCCAATAAATTTGAATTTTAAAGCTTTCAAATTGTTAATATGACAGAGAACTAAAAAAAAATAATTATTGAAGTCCATTATTCACTAACGTTGCTCTCTTCCTAAAACTAGATATAAGAATCTTACAAAAAATAATGCACATTAATGGGTGTTATTCAAATGATATGTCTTCTCAATCATAGCCTGTATCTACTACCTTCTTAATTAGGACAAAAACAGGGAACCAAACTAATTTTTTTAAGATGCTATGGCTTTAAGTATCATGTTAGAATAAATCAATAGAATGAATTTGAAGTGACTGAAATAACCACCTTTGACTTGGTCGGCATTTAAACCTTTTGGACTTGGGGAAGTCACTGATGCGGCACTTTCAGGGGATTTGATTTTACAGGCTTCTCAGCCTGAGAGTTTTTAAAAATACAAAAAGTGATGTGGCCTTAGAGATAAGACAGACGTGAGGCTGTCACTGTGAAGCTGCTTGGCTTTTAAATGGCCTGTTCCCAAGTTTGAATCCATAATCTAGTGATAGAAAAGCTTCGGATTTGTTGGCAAAGATGAAAGATGCTCAGAAGCTATTAACTTAAAATAGGAATTGATAGATAAATAGGCTAGGGAAGTCAAGATGCTGACCTAAAGGGAAGTGGAGAATTGAATTGAGATAATTATCTGTTAACTTGAGGCAAAATTGAAGTTCACCTTTAAAAGAGTCAGATCATTAATGCAATGTGTTGATTCTCATTCACTTTCATGATAAGGAATAAAAAGATGTTACTAAAATTGTCTAGATTTATTTAAAATATTATAATTTGCATGCAGAGAATTCTCAAGGACTTGAAAAATTAGGGAGAAAAAGTGCCCCCGAATATTATTATTTAAAAAGAAACCCTTTCTTTCTTTGTGTTTCTTAGGTAGAATAAGAAACTTACATTTGCCTCTGAAAGAAAAAGACAGACACTAATAGGGATCATCTCCAATTAAATATCTTTATAATAAATAGAGGCAGGCTGTAACTGAAGAATATTTAGATTAGAACAAAAGCAGGGACCAAATAAATATATGAAATGCTATGACTTTAAATAGCCTAAATCCAAATAAATCAACACAGAGAAGCATCATCTCAGGGAACTAACACAAATCTATTTATGATCAATAAGACAATTCCTACCTTTAACTTTTCAAAGATAATTGCTTAAATAATGGCTAATTACTGCTCTCAGAGAAGGAATTGTATGTTCTAATGGGAGCTTAATTCCATAATTAGTATCTGGGTCACTATCACTGCCTTAACCAGGCCTGACTCAGACAAGTGATAGTCTATCAGTCCCCCCAAGGGCAGTGTTAGGAAGTAACCATAGCCCCACTTAGGAAATACCCAGGGTTAGCAGAGAATCTTTACTCCCTTGAAGAGTTCTCAGTGAAGGGTCTTTGTCTCAGCAGCTTAGAAGAATGTGGAGTGAAGCTGGAGAGAGGGAAGGAAGGAGTGGATTAAGTAGTAATAACTCACCCAGCTAAGTCAGTCTTCTCTTTAGAAGCTTGAAGCTTCTAGAGTGCCTTAGTTTCGAATCAGATTTAAATCATCTAAGTAAGTAGAGAAACACAGACATGAAGTCAAATAATTAAAAAAAAAAAAAAATGACCTGGATTTCACTGTCCATTTATTTTAGGACAAATTATAAGGAAGGAAGAAACAACATTTGAAAAGTAGTCTCATGTGTCGCCTCACATTAAGACAGCAGATACAGTCTTTGAAAGTGATGTTCTCTTATATCAGTCTGAGCTATAAGGTACAATACGGTATATACTATACAAGCACCTTATAGTTTGTACTGTAAAGTACAATATAACACACAGTATGCACTATAAAGAAGCATATAGTAATTGGGATGTGTCTAGGATATTTTCTAACTTCAAAAATTAAAATTTCACTCGGAACTGAAAACAATGCATGTATCATGATCTTAACAAATTAGAGACTTGGGACTGTGTCACATTACATTGTTCTCATGCATAGCTGTATAGTTATTCCTGGATTCCTTAATTACTCTACTCTCTGGAATATTTACATAAATTCCTTTATAACCAAAATGTTCCAAAATGCAACTTCCTGATTTTTGGTTTCTTTCTCTATAGTTAAAAATATAAATACATTGTTCATTTAATCATTTACTCACAAATGTTACTGAGTGCCTGTTTGGAATCCAGTGGGATGCTAAGTGTAGTGACAGGGGCAGGGAAGGGCTAGGGTAGGCACAATCTGTGGACTCATGTAGATATAAGCTAACAATGAGATAGATGTTACAAAAACAACCACAGAGATGAACAAGAAATTACAAACTGAAGCAACTGTTATAAAGGAAAACCACTTGATTCAAAGGAAACATGAGAAAATGTCTCAGCACAGGAATTTGGTTATAAACTGAATAAAATAGTCATCTATTAGTGTCAAGCACAAGGGTAATTCTCTAGTTTGTATGGGGAAAGGTCCTGAGAACAAGATGAAATTGTAACTAATCTTAGGATTCATTGCAGGCAAGAGAGGCACAGGGTAGAAACAAAGATTCCCCTACCTCTGCACCAAATAAAAAATCTTTACATTGTGTGTATTAAGTAGGCAGAGACGGTGAAGTAAAAAATCACCCAAAAGAAGAAAACATGAGCGATATGCTCAGAGATATTTCCTTTCATCTAGTAGTCACGATGCTTCTTAAAGGATCAGAATTCAGTACAGGTTGGGTATTTTTAATAACTTTTTCTTTTGTATTGGGGTATAGCTGATTCACAATGTTGTGATAGTTTCAGGTGAACGGGGAAGGGGCTCAGTCATATATATATATACATGTATCTATTCTTCCCCAAACCTCCTTCCCATCCAGGCTGCCACATAAGATTGAGCAAAGTTCCAGTGCTGTACCGAGAGACCGTACTGGTTACCCATTTTAAATACAGCAGTGAATACAGGCTGGGTTTTGCTTTTTGTTGTTTTTGTTCTTAATGCAGGTGGATTAAAACTTTCAAGTGCACATGAGAGTAATATGCATGCTTATTTTCAGATGCTCTCCAGTTTTGTTAAGGGTTTTCATGGTCCATCTTTGTTCTGTTCCAGGGGATTATGTGGTCATGACTGTCTACTTTGACCTGAGCAGAAGAATGGGCTACTTCACCATCCAGACCTACATCCCCTGCACACTCATTGTTGTCCTATCCTGGGTGTCTTTCTGGATCAATAAGGATGCTGTTCCAGCCAGAACTTCTTTAGGTGAGAGACAATTTCTTGTGCTGTAGTGTTCCAAAGTGAGTACTAAATAACACTCATCTTTATTCCCCCTTCTAAGTTGATTTGCTTTTAATTCAGTTAGTAATTACATAGAAATGCCACGTACTCAAAACTAGCATATTAAAACAGTGTTTAAAGTTTCTTAGTTCTGTTTTGCTAAATTCTCTCCTTGCTTTCAAAGTGTTAGTTGCTCAGTCATGTCCAACTCTTTGTGACCCCATGAACTGTAACCTGCCAGGCTCCTCTGTTCATGGGTTTCTCCAGGTAAGAATATTGGAATGGGTTGCCATTCCCTTCTCCAGGGAATCTTTCCAACTAGACCTGGATCGAATCCAGGTCTAGTAAGCTTTTAAATAGATTAACTGGGGATAAAAATATTAAAAAACTTTTTTTGTTTTGGTCTCTGGGCAGTTGTATACCCATTAGAATTGGTTGTATTTATCCTTTCCCAACACTGTGTTCAGTGATGCCAGTTTGGTAGCTTGAAATCAACCAAGGTACAAATATTAATACATGGAAATAGATAAACACAAAGATCAGGGGCACCTTTTTCCTAGGGAATCAACTGTTACACATGTACTAGCACACCACTGGCTACTGGTTAATTTCAACATGCATAATTATGGTGATGACAAGTGAAGACATACATATGCATAACTGGCTCTTTATAGAAGAGCTGTTGAAAAGATTATTTTGGAGAAAATACAATTACCTATGAAGGATTATTTGCAGTTTGCTCAGTCTGTTGTCTGGTGATACCTGTCTTGGAGTTTCACATCATTTTCCTCCATAAGGAAGAGGACTCAAAGATTATTATAAAGCCACAGACTCACAGGAACACTGGAGGCTAGGTCCATGAATAGAATTCTCACACTACACAATATTTCCTAAAGACTTAACTAAAACTATTGAAAAATGAATTATAAGGCTACTATCCTCTTTCATCATCTCCTGTGACAACTAGAACCACATTTCCTGTCCACTCTTTGGCTAGAGGCAGTATCATGTAATAGTTAAGAGCTTGGATTTTGAAGTCCAACAAATGGATTTCAGCCCTCATACACGGTAGGGCCTTAGATCCGTCCTTTAGTCTCTACAAACCACATTTTACTCCCGTGTGAAATATCATTTCCTGTACCTAACTGTTGGGGTTTGTATGAGTTTAAATAAGGTATTCCATGCAAATAGCACAAAGCATAGTAGGGCCTCAGAAATACTAGCAATTATAGTCATTTTCTGACAAAGTGATCTGTACCAGGTTATTAAAACTGAGAGCAGCGACGATTACTGGGGAAAAAAGACATCATTTGCATATTTGTTCTTCTCCAAACCAAATTTAGTCTCCCATCTGTTTCAAAATAAGGTTATTTTGATTTTTTCTGTTATAGGCGGTACTTTATGTTACAGGCTGTATTTAACAATTATAATATCTTGTCTAATGCTACATGCTAAGATAAACCCAAAATATGTTGCTACTTTTTAGGACAGTTACTTGTCATCATGAGTAGAATGTACCACATTCCTCGCTTTCTGTGTCTGTCACATCAGGGTACCAGTCAATGTCTTCTTCGCTCCCAGTACAGTGCCTGGTCCACGGCAGGTACCTCTAGGATTACTCAAGTAATGCCTGCACTTGTGAGTGGATGGAACAAGCACACTGATGCATTCCAATCTACCCATCCCCAAAATATCTTAAGGGAAAGATTTCAAATCAGTCTCTTCTCTTGAAGTCTAGATACCTGCTGGGTAAAAACCCTCTTGAGGCTTTAGTACTAGCTCATTTCCAACCACTTGTTCACTGAGCGCTCACCGGCAAGAGACCAGGAGGCTGAGGAAGGAGGGACAGAGCAGAGAGCAGGTAGGTGCTCCTCGTACTCAGAGGTCATTTACTGTGAGCCGGCCATCCTCAGTGCGGTCCTCATGCTTTTCCTACTCTTTTTAGAATAACTGCGTGTAGAAGTTGTAATGAAAACAAAGGTTATTACTGCATTTTTAGAGCTAAGGAAGCAGAGGCGCCATCAGGTTAAATGGCACTCACAAGGCCACTGCCAGCAGATAGATGTGTGCCTTGGCTGATGGGACCTAGATTGGCTCTGGGTGTGAGGCCCTGTTGAAGGGCCGCTTGTGGGAGAAGGTGGAGCAGTAAGCTGAGCCAGTTTCTCAGCTTCAGCTTTGCAGTCTCAGGTCTCTAGATCACTGCTTCTTAAGTAAGTTCAACTGTGTATTTAAATCAATAGAGGGCCTTCAAAAGTACAACTGCCTTTGTTCAGCCCCAGGATATGCTTATTTAATTTCTTGAGAGCACACAGCGGGGTGGGAGGGTGGAATTTAGGATAAAAAAAAAAAATTCCTCAGGTAATTCTAAGGCGTGATCAGGTTTAGGTTTAGGAACACTGACCTAGATCATTGAGTCCAATTACCTTTTCCAATGTTTACAGTCAAGAGTTGAACCAGATGACAATAAATGCCTGTGAACTTAAAGTTTATTGCCACAAAACAGCCATGTTGTTCAATGAGTGAGATAAATATATCCACCTGGCTAAGAGAGCCACTGTTTTCTAAGTGCAGATCACAGCATTCGAGGTTATTTTGAAGGCTATAACACTTGAGTATAGTTTAGTATACAGGTGGTAGCTGGTGAGGTTTAATCATGGTATAAGGATGATGGATTAAACAAGGAAAATACCTCTTGGCATTTTTCACCCAAGTTATGAGGTAAGCAACATGCCTAAAGAGCTTACTTCACGCCAAGACTGAAGGAACTGAAAAAAGCTTATGGATATTTTTCATCTATCTCAAGTAAGAAAAGTCTAGTTTCTTTGCTTAGCAAAACTGGACTTAAAAACCACATCAAACAAACAAAACACATAAAACTATCTTGTTGTTGGTTGGTAAATCAGTTAGAATTACTACTTGTCTGTTCTTCACTGTTCTCTGTGGCTCCAAGCAGACCTGAAAATATCTTGAAGGAACTTTTCAAGATTCTTCTTTTACATGCCTGTGATGAACTTCCATGCAGCCTAATAATATCAGACATGCCAAATTTTCTTAAGTGATCTTATCTATAATATCTGCTATGAATACTGACATTTTCACTTCTCATAGGTCATTTTTGGTTTGAGGCCTGAGTTAAGTGAAGACCAAAAGTGCCAATTAATTTTTGAAATTATCCCACAAAAATATCAGCTGTGATTAGGTATAATCAAGAACTTTTACGTGAATTAATACATAGACAACCTAAGTGAAGCTTTTTTACTTTGAGAAGCAGATCTTTCTTCTCTAACGTAAATGATAATAACACCTTATATTTATTGAGACTTTACCAGGAATTGTCACTCTATGTTCATGATTTAATTTAATCTTCATGAGTGCCTTATGCATTCACTACCATCCCCAGTTTGTAGTTGAGAAGCTAGACCACACTTATGTTTCCATCATGACAACATGGAAGATTCACAGATCCACATCATATCCCAAATTAGGGATTTGGGACAGCTAACTCCCTAATAGCTCCTAAGAACGTGGTACTTCATCCTGTACATTATAGAGAGGAAATACAACAATGTGGTTTAGAGCATTGCATTTAAAGTCAGACTTGCTGGGCTTGTAGGTTCTCTCTCTTACTGGTTTATTCTTTCTGTGCTCAGTTTTTTTGTTTTTTCTTTTTCACTTGCAAAAAAGGATAACAGTGCTTATTACCTCATTTTAAGGGTTTTCTGGGATTATTATACATATGCTTGACATAGTACCTGGTCAAACGAAGAGATTCTTAAATGTTAGCTACTGTTATGTACAACTAAAATGATCCTCCCAAATCATCAATATGGATTCCTATTTTCATATGTAGGTTGAGTCTCTTTGATCTTTCACATATACACTATTCTACAATCGTTTTACTTATTCAACAGATATTGAGTCCTAGCTCTGTACTCACTATGGGGTTACAGTGGACATCAAGATCCATGTTTTGTCTGTTGTCACAAAGTATGTAGACTAGACAGAGAGGTGGATTACTCCATAATCACTAATGATGGATCACGAGAGAGGCCTCAGGCTTTATGACCACAGTTTCCTTGTGGAGGGCCTCTATTAAAGGCTACTTCTTTCTGTGAAGTTCATTTAACCAGCACTGATCTTTCCCTTCTCTAGAATTTCCTAACACACAATGTATCAGAGAAACCTGATAGTAAGCTAAGTGTTCTTGGAAACATACCTGAACTCTTCAAAAATGGCTCTGAAAAAAACCTGAGCAATTAGGAAGACAAAGGTCAATGCCTTCTTTGCTTAACGTTTCTTCAAGAGTGGCTGGCTCCCCTTAGCCATCTTTTGAGCATTCTGTACCCCTATTGTAAAGAGAGAAGAAAATCCTATTTCTCTTTTCTTGTATGGTGATACTGTTCTTAATCTCTGTAGCTTCCTTCCCTTGCTCCTCAAGTTTCTCGTGTCTGATTCCTTCTGAGTTTCCCAGCACTGCTCTTTGAGGCAGGGACATTGACTCTCTCCTAGAAGTATCTTGGTCCTAGTAATAGTGAGAATTAACACACAGCATTAGATAACAGAAACTTCCCCTCTCTCCTGCTTCCAACAAAAATGTTATATCACAAGGCTATAGATGGTAAAGGCTTGGGAAGACCATTTTTGTACAGAAAAGTTGCATCCAGTCATGATAAATGTAGAATTAAAATCATAGCATGATAAGAAATGGATGGGTTTTCAAAAAGATAGTCAAACAGATGCAGAAACTGAAACCTAGAATGCTGAAGTGAATTGAGTTACTATAACTGGAGCAAGAACCTATTCAAATACTGAATCCATGTTGCCTTTTTTATAAATAACACAGCTGTAAATACATATAGGTTGTCTTAACTTTGTTGTTAAACAGTTATTAGGGAGGACTAGTTTTCTTGGGCACTGTTTGTACAATGGGAAAAAGAAGTGTTTTGAAATAAGACATTTAATTTCTGTGCTCAAATCTTTCTGCTACTTTACTATCTGACACAGAGCTTGTCTTTTGGCTTCCTTTTCCTCAACTATAAAATCAAAATGCAAATATCTGCTGTAAAGATTCAAAGAGAGAATGCAGATGAAATACTTATCATAGTGCCTGGCACAAGGACATTTTCAGTAAATATTAGTTATATCACTTCTGAGATGCCTATTTTCATCATATATAATAGTCTCTAAAGAATTTATCCCTCACACACAAAGTACTTCCTCTATTTAATACCTTTAAAGGGCTTCTCCTTACACTTTGAATAAAATGCAAACTCCTGGGCAGGCTCTGCATAACTTAACGAGGCAACTTCTATTTACCTAGCATCACTGTGACTTGGCTGCCCATCCCAGGTATTCTAAAAATCCAAAAACCGATAAGGTTTCCCTTCTTCGGAACCTCGCTTTAATTAGTCAGTTCAGTCTAGTCGCTCAGTTGTGTCCAACTCTTTGCTACTTTAGCGTCGATAGCCAAAAGGTGGGTTTCTTCTAATTTTTTAAGCTTCACCTTAAATATCAGCTCCTCAAACAGGCCTTCCACCTAAGTTCTCACTGTCCCTGTCCTTCTGCACGGTACGTACCATAATCTGTCATTATACTTCTCTCTGCTTTCTTGATTCGTGGTGGTGTCTCTCACTGAAATACATATGGGCATACATAAGGGACATATGGGCAGAGACCTTGTCTATTTTGTTTCTCAGCACAAAGTCAGCACATTCTTAGCACATTTCTCAGCACATACGGTAGATGACACGTGGTAGGCAGGCGATACATATCTGTGAACAATGTGAATGAATTCCAGTCAAGCCTCCTTTCCCAAAACAGGCCACTCCTCAGAAGTCACAAAACACGTTTAGTCTCACCAGTGAGGCAGTTATCCAATATGCTGATGTGGTCACAGGATCTGTTTCATCCTGCCTTCCTCCAGGAATCACCACTGTCCTGACAATGACTACGCTCAGCACCATTGCCCGGAAGTCTCTCCCCAAGGTCTCCTACGTCACAGCGATGGATCTCTTTGTCTCTGTTTGCTTCATCTTTGTCTTCTCTGCTTTGGTGGAGTATGGCACTCTGCATTATTTCGTCAGCAACCGGAAACCAAGCAAGGACAAAGACAAAAAGAAGAAAAACCCTGTATGTATCATTTCTCATTGGGCTCTTTAACATTTTTACGCAGAAAGATCACCTGGTTTTGTTTTGGTTTGGCCTTGCTCAGCCTATCTGTGGGCTGTCCACACTTTGTGTGAGTTTGGCCAGGCTACCAGGATTCATTATGGTCATCAGTCACTCGGGAGAGACCTGATTCACGGAGGCAGACTGTAGCTCGCCTCACTTCACTGGGGGAATAACCATGACTGGAAACTGCATTCATCTTTTAGTAGCTGTTATTTTAGGTTTCACTGATTTTCAGCTGTCTGACTCTTAACTATAATATTTTAAAATTACTGATGCTTTAAGTCCTCAATCCAGTGCTTTCCAATAGGAAGCCATAAGGTTCTTAAAGTTTCAGGGATCACCATACTTTGCCCCCCTGTGTTATCATGTTCTCATATATAAATGAGTATCATTTTATATATATCTTATGAGGCTTCTCTGAGAAATAAATGTGGTAATGGATGTAAAAGACATTAACTAGTACCTGGCATTTATAATTGATGATGATGGCTGATGTTGATGATTTATATAAATTACCAACCTGGATTGAGTTCAGTGATTTGGAAACAGGTAAGATGACTTCACCTTGCCACCAAACTTTAAACAGAGTTGAAGAAGCACATTTATAAAAGCCTAAAGTAACTGTTTTCTATTACGGATGCTGAAAAGAGCATGCAGTTACCCATTTGCCCACTTAAATCCAGTGTTTGGTTCATAGGAGGCCCAATGAAAGTGAAGGTCCATTTCTTTCCAAAAATGGGGCAAAGGAACTCACCTACCCTCCTGAATTTATATCCTTTCCTGGTCTTCTGCTCTAAGGGCTGTGAGGGCCATGACCGTGGCTAGCTTTCCGACCCATGGACTTTGGGTCCACTGATTCTAGCTGATTCTAGCCTGAATCCTGATGCATCTTCAGAAACCCAGGTGAAATTTGACAAATGGCACATGTTTATTTGACTGTAAAACATTATAACAGGTAAAGAAAGATGCATCATTATTCCTGATGATTAATACAAAAGAAATGCTTATCTTCAATTTCCCAAATATTCACCACACTTTATGCAGCCCCTTCTTTTTCTGTATGGCCTCTCTTTACCTTTGCATCTTTTCTATCCTTAGTTTATTTTCCTTGTTGTGTTGTTTTTTGTTTTTCGCCCTTTCTTCACTTGCCATTTCATTTTCCCCCCGAAAGATGATTCTATCGCCATGCAACATTATTACCTGCCAGTAGTAACAAGGGTTTGAGGACTGACAGCGGACAAAGCCCTTTGGCCCTTTCTGTTGCAGATGGTTTTTGCTGCAGAGATAGAAACACTTGGATTCCTTAGACCAGGGTCCTGGTCCTGAGGAGGGCAGAAAGAGAAAAGGTGACAGAGGGGAAAGGGAATTGAAGGAACTGCAAAAATGAAATTACCCAAGAACTCGATGCACATTTCCCTTTTAAGCCAAGTAGATGATTTATCAGAACTAGCTGGAGTCCAAGTTGTGACTGAGAAGCTAAAGTTTCACTTTCCCATTTAATATGTTCTTGGGTTCATTATGTCAAGGCTCTCCTAGTTAAGGCCTCCTTAGTGATAATCAGAAAATAAAATCAGCATTTCTATACAGGGAAAATAGGCAACAAAGCTTCCTTACAAGTGGGCAGCACTGAATTTTGCAGTTAGATCATTGTAGATTAATTTATCAAAGATTTCACTAGGAATCACCAAGATTTCATTTTCCAACTTTAGGCATATACTTTATTCCAAGCTCAGAACTGTCCTTCTGTGTTTATAATTTCAGTTCATTTCACTTGCTATGTTTTCAAAATGTATTTTTAATTTATCTTATTTTGTCTCTCTTTTTTTTTCCCTTTTTTCCTTCTTTTAATTAAAAAAAAAATTCGATTCTCTTTTCTGTCTACAAACCCAAAGCTTCTTCGGATGTTTTCCTTCAAGGTATAATGTTTTTGGAATGGAAATTCACTGCATGCAACTGCTGGATTTAACTATTAATGCTTACATGGTGTTTTATTTATTTTTTATGAATAGACATTTAAGCATTCTAGTAGAGATAACACATTTAAGATGGAGAAAGTTCTTTAGAGTTTTAGAGTTGATTCAGCAACCCTACATTAATTCAGAGGTTTTGACCTAACATGAGATTAAAAATCTCTAAGCTCTATGAGATGTCATTAGTGAAGTGGGCCTCATTAAACATCAAAGCCAAGACTTACCCTCTCTTTGCAGATAAAAATAGAATCCAGTTTCACTGGTTGTACCTACCAAGTTCCATTTATGTCCTAAAATTTAACTCTGTAAGTCCTAATTCAAAAAAGGATTGTTTTTCAGTAAGTATATATAATAATCTCCATTGGCCTGAACTCTACCTGTTGGTTCTATAAAAATGATACTGTCTTTGAAATGCTTTAAATTAAAACACCCACCCCTTCCTTCCAGGGTTATCCAGGGGCCTTTTGGCTCTATCATACAATATTCAATGAGATTTCTATTCTCAGCTGAACTTTCTGACAGCTGATTCAGAGACAATAGGGTTTGTATTTAATATCATTCCTAAAACTAACTTACCAAATTAACACTAAATAAATAGAGTTATCTAGCAATTTTATAATTGGTGCAGCAGCAAAGATTAGATTAACATTTAATTAACTGGTACTAGTTTCTTCCCAAATCCTCAAGAGAGTTTGACAGCTAGTAACATTTAAAAAAATTCACTCACGTGTAGTTTAATATTGCTAACATTCTGAAGCTTCTAAAGGGTGATGTTAGGCAAAGTACCATATTACTTTAAAAGTATAAGCCCTACCATTGTGGTATAAACTCAGGAAGCTTCTGTATTTATATATAGCTTCACATTTTCTGTTAAAAGTGTTTAACACATTTTCTCAGTGTAATGGGGTTTACTATTTGCCTATATAGACAAGCATGTATACAAAATTTGATTTCACAATTGACTCATTTTTATTTCTCTGTCCTACTCACATGCAACACCATTAAATGCCTTCATGTAACCAACCTCACATCTAATATTTACTAGAATAAGATTCCATGTAGTTGTTTGATTTAACTCTTCAAACTTTGAGTTCTTTTGGTGTTCAATCTTCTTGCTATAGCTTATTAGCTTGGTGGTATTATTTTCAGCTGCACTGCTTAAGCTCAAAATTTGAAATCTGCAACTGCTATCCTTCTAAGTTCAATTTCACCATTGTAGATCATGATGTCATAGCAATTCCCTGAGTACTCATTTTCAGATTCATCATTTGCACACTGGGGACATTGTGGAGACATGATCTGGGATTTGTCAGGTAAAACTAACTGACTCCTCTCCTTCCCTACTCCACCTCAGGCCCCTACCATTGACATCCGCCCACGATCAGCAACCATTCAAATGAACAATGCCACACACCTTCAAGAGAGAGATGAAGAATACGGGTATGAGTGTCTGGATGGCAAGGACTGTGCCAGTTTTTTCTGCTGTTTTGAAGATTGCCGAACAGGAGCTTGGAGACACGGGAGGATACATATCCGTATTGCCAAGATGGACTCCTATGCGCGGATCTTCTTCCCCACTGCTTTCTGCTTGTTCAATCTGGTTTATTGGGTCTCCTACCTTTACCTGTGAAGAGGTATGGGTGTTACTGATGTGGGTCTCACTCACTAAATCTCGTGAAGAGAAGATGTCCTTTCTAAGTCTACTTACATAATCCCCTGTGTAGTTTACCATACTGTGAATTTGTTTCTGTGTTCCAACCTGGTAAATTGTATTCATGTCATATTGTTTGCACCCAACTCTCCTATGGTAAGTGTAATTTGAAGTATAATGTTTTCTGTGTCTCAAAACCTGCAAGGCAAAGTGAAATTAGAGCAAGAACATTGAAACAAAACAAGCTTTTCTTTCAGTTACAACAATGGCAATCGTGAAAGCCATTATTATTTACAATGGTGGTATCCTTCCTGAATTCAAAATACAATTAGATGCAAAAGACCCAAAAGTGTACCCTCCATTCTGGGATCAAGTTGTGGTAAATTTGACCCCAAAAGGATAGCTCCCTAATTTGAGAAAAATCACAACCTGCTTTAAATATAGGAACCTAGACTAGAAATCTATTATATCTCCATTCCAAGATATGAAGGAAACTTCCTCCACATCACATGTACAATGATGTAAATATTTCAATAACGTAGAATGCTTCAAGTTTAATGCATGCATCTCTCTAGAGCTGAAACAAGTGGACTGAAGTTAACATCATATTGTCTTTTATTCTGTGTCTTTGGGCTCTAAATGAATCATGAATGTAATTATATGGGTTTGGCTTTGGAACAGGAGAGAGGAATCTTCTCCCTCACGCATGAAGATTCAAACATCTTGGGTTTTTTTTTGTTTTTTTTTCCTCGTAAGACATATTACAACACTAAGTAAAATACAGACTGGATAATTGACATTTGCCACCTTGAAGTATGCCCAATTTCATAGAGTATAAAGTAAATAAATGTATGTGCTTGCTATTTTTTCTTCTTTTTAGGGTAATAGGTCATCACAGAACTTACGCTCAAGATCTGCTTCTAGTGACTGTGAGTGCCTTGTGGGCAGAATCCTTGTCATCTCTTCTTTGGGTCCTCAGCACCATGTAGAGTGCTTGGCACACAGTTGGTGCCAGTGAATGTGGTTTGAAGTGAAATGGCTTCAGATGCCTCTGGTAAAGTTTTCTGAACTGGTCTGGAACCAGTGATTCATCTTTTCACACAGGCATTATCCAGTGCTATTTGGTCTTGTAGAAGGAAACAGAAGGACCCAAAGAACTTTGACTATTTTTGTTCATTATTACACATTTACTTTAGGCAAAGACCATATTCCTTTTAGAACAATATTTACGTCCTATATTTCTGTGCAGAAATGAGTCTACTAGGGCATAATTAGAACCTGTGTAGTATGGTTCCAGGTCTGGGGGTGAGTCAGTCCTGACTCATCCACTTTTTCACCGAGGACATAGGCACAGCAAGAGTCATACCTGAATGGTGTTCAAATGTACAATTCTTTGCTCTGTGGAAAGCAAAAGGTACTCAAGTTTACATTTGCAAAATTAAAGAAATCAGAAAGACTTACAAGGAGGTCAAGCCTCTGACTGTGTCCTCATTAGACCACATAGTACTCACACACAGTGGCTATCCCGGGCTTCAGACTTGATGAGTTGAGCTCCATTTTCATGTACTCATCCTGAATTCCTGTTTTTCTAAAATAGCATCCTTCATCAGTTCTGCCTTTTGGCAATCATTTCTTTAAGTCAGAATTAAATCATAGCTAATCTACAAAGAGTAGAAAAGAAGAGAAAGTGTCATTGTTAATAGAAAACCATGTAAAGTCATCATCAGGTCATCTGGATGAATCTTGAAATACATATAGCTGCCAAATTTACAAACTTTTACTGTATCAGTGCTGTAGTATATAACCTCAAACAGGTGTAAATAGAATTAATTATTTTCTTGTTTTGAATTGTTAACATATTAAATGTTGACTCTTTGGGAGAGTTGTTGGCAAATTTTCGATGACGAGAAACATGTTGTTAGTGTCAACTTGAAATGTATTCCATTAGCGGGGACATTCAAGAAAAAAATGCTTTCCAATGTGTGCATAGTATTGGCAACATAAATATATATTATATATAATCTAATTCTTAATTATCAGATGCTCCCAGTCTATGTATATGAAAACCTTTTCACAAAGGGAACTGCCTAATATGTGGACTTTTACAATAAAAATGCTGCATTCTAAGTCATGGCATCAGGTCAGTGGTTGGTTGGACTTGTTTGTCTTAAAAGAGACAAACTTCACTTTCTGTTTGTCTCTTCTCTGATCCCTCTTCTGTCTCACTCCCAAACACTGCCTTCCCTTTATGTAAATTTTAGTTGTGAGCAGTGTGGTCATGTTTTGCATGATACTCACGTCAAAGAAATTAAGAGATGGTTTTTGGAGTGTGGAGTAGAGACATAAAGAAATGGCATGAAGGAGTAGCTCAAGACTTCTGTGCCTAAAACTTTGGTGAGGCTAACAATATGGACACGGGTGTCAGCCATCACTGGGATCCCAGCTCTACCAGAGACCAGCTATTTCACAGTTGTCAGGTCAGCCTTTATAAGCCTCCATTTTACCAGCTATGAATTAGGTGTAATAAGGCCACCCCATGTGGTGACACCAGAGCTCTGCTGCGGAGCTCCTCCCACTCCCATCAAATCAGCTAGTAGCATCTGGCACTATGCAAATAGGTCTTAATTGAGGCTCTGTAGCATGATGTCTCATTTTGAAAGAGTAACTGAACTGCAAACCTTTCTTTATACTACAGGCTGACAATCTAAGTCTTTATCGAAAAGTCTCACATATTAGATTATTTTCAAGGCCAAAGAACCTGTCTCTGTAACCACCCCCTCAAATTAAAAATATAGGGAGCCATGCTCCAGAGACAGTATCATATTTTTTTTTAAGTCCTCTGAATTCCTCAGAAGAACAGAGTTAGCATAATCCTTTACAAACCCAGCTACCCTAACCTTCCTTTTGCTATCATTCTCTTGGTCCCTCATGTCTTCCTGCATCCAATTTAAACATCTATTTCTCACCTTCCAGACACATAAAAAAATTAGTTTTCATTTTGGTCTTGTTTTCCGTCTACTCAATGCCCTTATTATTTTTAGCTTCCATCCCTTTTTAAAAGTCGCAGTATTATTCTGACTAGTAGCAATGCTTTTTGTCTCTAACGAAGGTCAAATTACATTTAGCCAAATGATGCGGTCATTGGGGATTATGTCAAAAACTGCTATCTCTATGCCTTGTCACTATGGATTTTTGTTTAACATGTAGTAGAAAGAGAAAATGACCTACACCGATAGCTCTGCTATATATTTTTAATGCTCACTGGTTCCCAAAGGTCACACAGCCAGTTAATGGCAAACATGGGATGGCCACCCAAGCATTAGTCTTTCTACTGACCCTCACAGCATTTTAGGATTTGGAAGTCAAATCTGGAATACATTATCTTCCTCTTCATGCTTTAAGATCTGCCAAATTTGAAGATGCCTTCTTTCTTTGATCTCGACTTCATTTTAATTGCAACGAGACAAATTTTAAAATACGTAGCAACAGAGTTAAGTTGATGGATTTTACATTTATTTCCTTCTCTTTCTAGTCACTTTCCAGTGTTATTCACTGCTTTCAGAATTCTGCTTGAAAGAAGGGATCTCCAAGAATCTGAAAAGTTCTAGACCCACACAGAGTTGCCCCTTTTTTCCTCTGGGCGTGGAAGAACAGAAAACCTGAGTTCTTATATTTTGTCTCTACCGGCTCATTCTTTCAACTGTATCAGAAAAGTGGTAGGAGTACTCTATTACTACTTGGTCTGAGGTTGGATACCAATTACAAAATCCAGTTGTGACTTTATTTTTCTCTATTTGGGATTTTTTTTTTCAAGTTTTCCCTTATTTTTTTTGAAACAAAATGGAAAAGCAGACACTCTTACTCCAGATTACACAGGTTCAAATCCTGGACCTGTCAAGACTTAATATTCAACGTTTCTCTACCTCAGTTTCTTTTACAAGGAGTGACACTGAAGTAATACTAAGGAGCTAATGGATTGTTAGTAATTTTCTTTAGCACAGATATGAAATGTCAGAAAACAAAGAGCATGAGGCTCACAGTCTCCTTGGCTTAAGAATAATGATCGCCATTTATGAAGTTAATTACTACATTTTTCTACTTTGTGGAAATGCGGTATTATTATCATCCCATATTTGGGAAATTCACGTACATAAAGAAAATTATAGAGCTAAGTGTTAACAGAGGACTACTGTCAAGTGAAGCAGTATATTATTTAAATCACTATATGTGCTATGTATGAGGATACAAATGTTGATACCTTTTGAAAATTAAACATGATTTCCCTTAAAATACTTAAATCCCTAAAAAGATTGTTAAATAAACATGTGTAACATAAATAAATATGTAGTTCTAGCTTAACATAGTATTTTTGCAATATAAATCAAATACATTGTTTTGTAGCTGTTTCAGAAATCCTTACTGAAATGAACATGAGGACTCATTAATCACTACTGAGGGCTCTGCCCATAAAAAAAAAGAAAAAAAAAAATGTCACTGGACCAAGAATAGAGATTTTAAGTCACATCTGAAGATCTTCCAATTTTAGTTCCTTCTCCTGACATGTCTTAATTCTATCACTCCTCTGCTGTTTTTTATGGCATGATATTATCGATTACCATCTACTATTTAGACTCTTCTAAACTCTGCCATATCTCGATATAGATATCTTGACACATCTGTCCTATTTCCTCCTTGAGTAGTCTCTAAAATAGTGCCATATTCCTAGAATACCTTTTTCAGCTCAACATACTGAAGAGTCACTAACTAAAGGTTCTACCTGGTCCAAGAAGTCTTTCCAGTTTGACTCAAGTATAATAGGCTATTTTTTTTTTTCATCCCTTCCAGTACTTGATGAGATTTTTGAATAGTCTAATCCTAATATTTATCTCAGCTAAGCACTTAAATTCATCTAATCCTCTTAGTAAATACATTTTAAATGAACAATTCTATGACAAGAATATGATATAAATAATTCACTATCCATTTGCATCTTAAATCAGGTTGTTTATTTTCCATCTATCTCCCTGCTATGAAAATTTTGCCTCATAGGTTTCTTTTCTGTTACTTGTAATTTTTATGGGTCTGAAAATAAGTGCCCCATCAAAGAAGTTTTGATTAAGCATCTATTGCAATACAATATAAAGCTTTCAATAAATGCATATCGCAAGCTTCACACAGGTCACTGTGAGTGCAGGACGAGATACATTTCAGGATATGGTCTGCTTCAAAATGTCCATAATATGATAGAGGAGTCAGATAAGAATACAAGTAAATATAATGAAGCTGTGCAAAATAGTTGTAGATAGAAGAAACCGTTCTAATTGAGGGTGAAATCAGAGAAGATTTCCTCTGTAATACAAAGCATTCCACCACGTGTGAGAAGGACCCATTACTGCTTTAAAGCTTTCTTTCTGGCTACTAAGGAAAGCCTTGTAGAAAATTTGAAAAATATGAAAATGCACTAAGAAAAAAAAAAATGTTATCATTTATCCACTAGCAAGCGTTAACCTCTAAAAGCATCATTTATCTTTTTCTCCTTTTTCAGTTTTCTTTCCTTATGTATTTAAACAGATAGATAAATACAATAGGTACATAGAGGCATAGCTAAAAATACACAATAGATATGTTTTGTAGCCTGATTTTCATACAATTAGGCATGAATTAATAAACATTTTCTGGCATTCTATTATTATATCATACATCTATATTATAATTTATTTAGCCAGTCCCTATTCTGTTTATTTTTGTTGTTATAAATAATTCTACAGTCAATATCTACATTTATCTCAGGCACTGTATATATTTCCCAGAATTTCCATAGAACAAATACCGACAGGTAGCTTTGGTGAATATAAAGGCATAAGCATTCAACCGAGTCCTAGCAGAAACCAGATGGTATGAGAGATAAGTGAAGAAAAATGAATGGAGGGGTTATTTGCAAGGTCATGGGCAAGGTTAAGATCCACCAATAAAAGGCTTTGGTGGTACCATGGGTCTAACAGGAGTGGAAAGTTATTCAGTTCTGTTCAGTCGCTCAGTCATGTCCGACTCTTTGTGACCCCATGGACTGCAGCATGCCAGGCTTCCCTGTCCGTCACCAACTCCCAGAGCCTACTCAAACTCATGTCCATCATTACCATCTGAATTAGTGTCCTATTGCTACTGTATCAGATAACCACAAACTTAGGGACTTAACGACAGCACAAATTCATCATCACCTCTGAATGGTGCAAGTCTCACTGGCTAAAACAGAAGTGTCTTCTAAGCTGAGTTTTTGCTGGATACTCTAAGGGAGAATGTGCTCTTTGCTTTTCAAGTTTCTAGAGGCTTCCTGCACTTCTTGGCTAGTGGCCCTCTTCCATCTTCAAAGCCAGCAATCACATCAGTACAATCTGTTTCCTACCTCACATGTCCTGTTCTAGCTCTGAACTTTGACTTGCAAGAGTCAACTGAGATAACAAGAGTCAACTGAGATATCTAACTGAGATAACATTGTCACTTAGTTAGTGTTAGTGGCTCAGTCATGTCTGACTCTTTGTGACCCTATAGACTGTAGCCCACCAGGCTCCTCTGTTCAAGGAATTATACAGACAAGAATACTGGAGTGGATTGCCATTTCCTCTCCAGGGGATCTTGCCGACCCAGGGATTGAACCCAGGTCTCCCCCATCGCAGGCAGATGCGTTACTGTTTGAGCCACCAGGGAAGCCCAAATAACAGCACCTAATAATCCTGGAAAATCTAAACCTATTCATCTCCAAATCTTTAACTTAATCCCATCTACAACCCCCCCCCCCTTTTTTTTTTAACCAAATAAGGTACATTCATTCACAGATTCTGAGGATTAGAACATGAGCATCTTTGGGGAACAATTATTCTGCCTATCATACCTCTCTAGTCCTAAAAAGAGCAAGAGGAACCAGCAGTAATGAGACCCAGAACATGCTGCAGAACAAGCCAACCGGAGCTGTGACTTTGGACAAATGATACAGCCATTGCCAACAGTGGTCAGACAGAGAGGGAGGGTGAGGATGGTGACCCAGAATTCTCTCTTCTCCTTCATAAAGCAGCCCATCATTTGATCAGTTGGTCAAACCACATAGATAGTGGAAGGCAAGGAAACCCACCCAGATAGTGTGGGCAACAGAGGTTAGCCTCACTGGGGCATTTTGCATAGTGAGAAGGGTAGAAGGTCAATCTAGAGGGATGGATGGAAATTATCCAGAAAATCGCTCCCCAAATTAGCACATATAGCACAGTCTCTTTGTTTTGTATACTAGTTATCATAATTCTCTGATGATAAAGGTGATATATCATTTTAATGGTTTCTATTGCATGAAAAAAGTAGTTGTTAAAAGGAATCATAGTGGAATTCTAGGGACCCATATATTTTATACCATGTATTCTATTCAGCACAAATAACTTTCCAACTGACTGTACAACCATCAGGCAAACGCCTTCAGAAAACTGCTTTCTGGGAGTTAATGTGGGTTAATAGCCATGGCCCTGTGGTGAGCCCCATGGCAAGGATGCCAAGTCAGGCAGTGATTTGCAGTCCAAAGCAGCCTGGAGATGTTTTACAGAGAGTGGACCTTCTGATCCAGTATTTCTCATTTGCTATTGCTCAGTTTTAAAACGGAGAGGGCTTCTGAGTCAGTCGGAACCCAAGGATACAATTCTGAGTTCAAGGCTAAAAATAGCAAAACCAGAGTCTTATTTATATAAACAAAATGACTAGAGGACAATTAAAACTTAATTGACATAACTTAACTGAAAGTGATTACAGCTGAACCATTTGGAAGCCAGATAAATTCAACAGGCTCTTTGAGCCTAGTGTCCAGCCATGTACAAGACTATGACTGCCTCCCTGAGCAGAGTCCTCACTCCTTTGAAAGTCATGAGAGGAAGTAAGTCCTCATTAGGACCACCAGATTTTAACCCTCCTGAACAGAAGATTGGGAAAGTCTACACGGTACTTCAATTTAGTTCCTTTCCTCTTCTAAACATCTACTGCCTCTGTCTTCCCTTTCACTCTCTGATTTTTTTTTCCCTTTGGAAAGTAATGAAGATGTGATTCAATTCAGTAAATATATTAAGCACCCATTGGAGAATATGTATGCATCACTGCAGTCTGCTTTACCAGAAGAGTGTCTTGTTCTCTAAGAAAGTTCTTTTCTAAGCTGACTACATAAAATATATTTTTAAAATCTAGATTTTATCACAGCAGTTTTAAAATTTAAAAACATATCCCTTTTCTGATTATAAGATTAATTCATGTGAATAACTGAGGATTTTAGAAAACTCAGATGAGGATTGTTTTAAAAAACAATAATCTCCAATGCTCTAAACATCGTAAATATTTTTAGCATTTTTTCTTATAACTTGTCTGTTGTCTATATCAATCTATCTGTCTAGCTAACTAACAAACTGCTGTGATAAAATCTAGATTTTAAAAATATATTTTATGTAGTCAGCTTAGAAAAGAACTTTCTTAGAGAACAAGAGACTCTTCTGGTAAAGCAGACTGCAGTGATGCATACATATTCATACACACAAAACCACACATACAAGAGAAAAAGTTTCTTGAAATGTTCAATGTTCTGAAAACCAGAAATAGAGCACATTCCCTTTATCCTCTTCTCCAGGCCCTTCCTGTGTCAGATGGCATTTCAAGAAGCTATTTGAAGACAGCCCTTCCTACACTCACACCTCCACTTTCATTCTTCTCTTTCTGAAAAATACAGAAAGTGCTCAAGGGAAGAACCAGGGTAATAGCTCTGGAGATCAGAGTTCTCCTTTCATTTCCATCATTAGGGAAGCTCATGTGGCAACAGTCAGTCTGTGTTCCACCATCCCACAGTGTGGTATTAAATGTTTCTACGGTGACAGGGCCCCCAAACTGGGTCATGGTAGCCCTCCTCCAATTAGTCACAGCTACTCTGCTGTGAGGCTGAGGGAATAATGTTGCAACATACCTTTTCCTAATGTGGACTGCTTAAGAATGATTAAATAGTGTGCTCTGCCCTCCACAGTACCCACACAGAGATAATGAAGTGACGTGTTTAGAGGACACAGTGGCAGGTGCATATTGATTTTTTTTTTTAATATTATAGACCCTCAGACCTTACAAGGACCTTAAAGATCATCTACTTCATGCAGTGAGGATTTTATTTAATTTTTCAGTCATTCAAAATATTTGTTAAGGACTCACTAAGTGCTCGAGGCCCTTCACGGATCACAGCCTTGATCTGGCGAAGGGGCTTGTGTAACTCAGTGAAGCAATGGGCCATGCCGTGCAGGGCCACCCAGACTACTCTCCAAAACAGGGGAGAGTGATGACAAAAATGCCAGAGAGAGCAAGGACGGCAAACCACTCCAGTATTCTCGCCATGAGAACCCCACGAACATGAACAGTATGAAAAGGCAAAAAGATATGACATTGGAAGATGAGCGCCCCGAGGTCAGAAGATGTCCAATATGCTACTGAGGAAGAGCAGAGGGCAATTACTAATAGCTCCAGAAAGAATGAAGATGCTGAGCCAAAGTGAAAATGATGCTCAGTTGCAGATATGTCTCATGGTGAAAATAATATCCAGTGCTGTAAAGAACAATATTGCATAGGCCTAGAATGTTAGGTCCATGAATCAAGGTAAATTGGAAATGGTCAATCAGATGGCAAGAGTGAACATTTATATTTTAGAAATCAGCGAACTAAAATGGACTGGAATGAGCGAATTTAATTCAGATGACCAATATATCTACTATTGTGGGCAAGAATCCCTTAGAAGAAATGGAGGAGCCCTCACAGTCAACAAAGGAATCCAAAATGCAGTACTTGGGTGCAATTTCAAAAACTACAAAATGATCTCTGTTTGTTTCCAAGGCAAACCATTCAGTAGCAGTAATCCAAGTCTATGCCCCAACCACTAATGCCAAAGAAGCTGAGATTAAACAGTTCTATGATGATCTACAAGACCTTCTAGAACTAACACCAAAGAAAAGTGTCCTTTAAATCATAGGGGACTGGAATGCAAAAGTAGGAAGTCAGGAGATACCTGGAGTAATAGGCAGGTTAGGCCTTGGAATACAAAATGAAGCAGGGCAAATACTAACAAAGAGTTTTGCCAAGAGAGCACACTGGTCATAGCAAACATCTTCTTCCAACAAGAGATGACTTTACACATGGACATCACTAGATGGTCAATACCAAAATCAGATTGATTATATTCTTTGCAGTCAAAGATGGAGAAGCTCTATACAATCAGCAAAAACAAGACATGGAGCTGACTGTGGCTGGCTCAGATCACCAGATTCTCATAGCAAAATTCAGGCTTAAACTAAATAAAGAAAGTAGGGAAAACTACTAGGTCATTCAGATTTCACCTAAATCAAATCCCTTATGATTATAAAGTGGAAGTGATGAATAGATTCAAGGGATTAGATCTGATAGAAAAAAATGCCTGAAGAACTATGGAGAGAGGTTCATGATATTGTACGGAAGGCAGTGACCAAGGATATGCTCAAAATCCTTCAAGCTAAGCTTCACCGGTACGTGAACCAAGAACTTCCAGATGTACCAGCTGAGTTTAGAAAAGACAAAGGAACCAGAGATCCAGAGATCTGCTGGATCACAGAAAAAGCAAGAGAATCCAGAAAAACATCTACTTCTGCTATATTAACTAAGCTAAAGCATTTGTGTGGATCACAACAAACTGTAGAAAATTCTTAAAGAGATGGGAATACCAGACCACTTCCGGTCTCCCAAGAAACCCGTATGCAAGTCAAGAAGCAACTGGACATGGAACAGCAGACTGGTTCAAAAGTGGGAAAGGAATATAACAAGTCTGTATATTGTCACCCTGCTTATTTAACTTCTATGCAGATACATCATGCAAAATGTCTGGCTAGATGAATCCCAAGCTGGAATCAAGATTGCCTGGAGAAATATCAATGACCTCGGATATGCAGGTGATACCACTCTAATGACAGAAAGTGAAAAGGAACTAAAGAATCTCTTGATGAGGGTGAAAAAGGAGAATGAAAAAGCTGGCTTGAAATTCAACATTAAAAAAACTAAAATCATGGCATCTGGTCCCATCACTTCATGGCAAATAGAAGGGGAAAAAGTGGAAGCAGTGACAGACTTTATTTTCTTGGGCTCCAAAATCACCACAGATGGTCACCACAGCCACAAAATTAAAAGACGGTTGCTCCTTAGAAGGAAAACTATGACAAACCTAGAAAGCATATTAAAAAGCAGAGACATCACTTTGCCAACAAAGGTCTGCATTGTCTCAAGTATGATTTTCCCAGTAGTCACATATGGATGTGAGAGTTGGATCATAAAGAAGGCTGAGCGCCGAAGAATTGATGCTTTTGAACTGTGGTGTTCTGGAGAAGGCTCTTGAGAGTCCCATGGACATCAAGGAGATCAAACTAGTCAATGCTCTAGGAAATCAACTCTAAGTATTCATTGGAAGGACTGATGCTGAAGTTGAAACTCCAGTACTTTTGTCACTTGATACACAGAACCAACTCGCTGGAAAAGATCCTGATGCCATGAAAGATTGAAGGCAAAAGGAGAAGAGGGCGGCAGAGGTTGAGATGGTTGGATGGCATCACTGACTCAATGGACATGAATCTGAGAATACTCTGGGAGGTAGCGAAGTACAGGGGGTTGCAAAGAATCAGACACAACTTAGTGACTGAACACACACAAGTGCTAGAGATCATGTTCCATGCTGAGGACAGAAGAATAAAATCATAGAAATGTGCTTCTTGTTTTAGAAAATAAATTATTCCATTATTTAATAATTAATTGAGTACCTGTTGTGTATGAGACACTGTGAGGCATTAAGTCTAGAACAGTAAACCTATAGCAAGGTTCAGTTCAGTTCAGTCGCTCAGTCGTGTCCGACTCTTTGCGACCCCATGAACCGCAGCACGCCAGGCCTCCCTGTCCATTACCAACTCCCGCAGTCCACCCAAACCCATGTCCATTGTGTCGGTGATGCCATCCAACCATCTCATCCTCTGTCGTCCCCTTCTCCTGCCCTCAATCTTTCCCAGCATCAGGGTCTTTTCAAATGAGTCAGCTCTTTGCATCAGATGGCCAAAAGGTAGAGATCTATATATATTGTATACTTGCCCAAACTTCAACTGCCAGCCCCTAAATTTCTTTACCTGCGTGCATTTGGGTTGGTTATTGGAGTTAATTTTGTTTTTTACACCATAGGTTACAAGCATTAGGAAATTAATATCCTCTCTCCAATTCCCTGACTTCCTCTCAGTTACCTTCAACTGTTAACTGACGGGAGCTGGTGGTAGGGTGACTAACTAGACTTTTATCTGGGGTGAAGGGGTTACCCTGTGCTAAAAGTGTAACTTTCAGCATAACCAAGATAGTGTGTGAATATGCCAACTCTGTCCTAGCCTGGGATAACTGTAAGGCACAGATTTTAAAGTGGCTCCCAGAATGCCTCAGCATGTTAATATCCACTTATCCAGAGTGGTAATGCACCTGAACTCTTCACTGTCTACTTAGCTTCCCTATTTCACTTCCTTATTGTCTCCAGTTTCCCAAGATGACCTGCAAAATTATCTGCACTTGAATAATCCCTCTCTACGGCTATTCTTCCAAAGAAAACAAGGCTAAAATAAAGTCATGATGCCTACTCTTGAAGGAACATAAAGTGTAGTTACAAAGTCAGACAAGAAAATAGGCAAAGACACTGCAGTGTGATGAAGTGTATTATCAGGAAAATGACTGCACTTTGGAAGAACACAGGGGGATCTTGGTTAGAGACAGGGGAGGCTTGAAAGAGAAAACTCCATCTAGACAGAATCATGAAGGATGGGTTACAGTTAACTCACTGAATGGAGGAGGAAGGATAAAAATGTTAGGCAGGAGAAAAAAAAATTTTTTTAAATCTTAGAATGGAAATAAAGTGCACCCTGCTTAGGAATCTGCAAATAGGTTCCAATGGTTAGAGCTTAGAATGAAGTAAGTAGTTGGATAGAGAAGAAGCAATAGATTTCAAGAGATGCTAGGTCACTCACGAATGACCTTTCATCCCCTGGTAAGGAGAGCAGACATTATCCTGAGGGCAGCAGAATGGCATTGACAGACTTGAAGTAAGCAAGGAAAAGACATGATTGGATCTGACTTCACAAAATCACTCAGACTGCATTGTGAAAAAAGCATTGGAGGGGTCATGACCTGAAGTGGGGACACCAGCTAGGAAGCTGCTACACCAATTCAGGGGAGCGTTAATAGTGTTTTGAACGATGGGGATAAGTAGAATGTGCTGTATTTTCAAGGTGTTAAGGAAGGAGAAGTTAGAAAATTTGTGATTTACTAGATACGGTTTGTAAGACAAAAATTCTTGCTTGAGTAAATAAATGGAAGGAGATTGGAAAATCATTGCAATAGTAAAATAAATGAAAGATTTCAGTTTAGGATCTGTTGGATTTGAGTTTTTATAGAGAAACCCTTGCATATTTATCATTAGAAGCCCTATTAAAAGTGGCTAATGGTAAGGAATGGGGAATCAAACACATCTGGATTCTAGCTGTATGCACTGAGTAATTTATTAAACATCTTCAAGACTCAGTTTATTCATCTTAAAATGGGGACACTTTACAATGCAATAACTCAAGAAACAGAAATTTCACAGAGCTTGGTCCACGGTTATTTCTCAATTATTATGATATCTACATTTAATAGTAGTATTATCATCCAAGTAGTGATAATATAGTAGATGTCTGGATCTGAGATAGTTAGATTGGAGCCAACAAGGGGGAAATGAGCCAAAAGTATAGTCTAAATTACTAGAATATAAAACAATACATAAATATCAGGGAATGGATATGATAACTGAGGGAAATTGTTTAGAATAAAAAAAGAGTAACCCTGAGTTGAAAATAAAAGAAAATTCTTACAAGGACGCCCAGAAGGACACAGAAGAAAAGTGTAGTGTCTTAGCAACCTCAACCCCTCTGAAGTTCAGTGTGATGCAAGGAGAGGTTCATGAACAGATCAGATGCTGCACAAAGGTTAACTCAACCTGGGCCTGAGAAGTTTCATTGAATTTAGTAGCCAAGAAGTCAGCAGTGATTTTATCTACAACAATTTCAGCTGAGTGGAGGTGGCAGAAGTCAGATTGGAGTTGTCTGAAGCACAAATGTAAGGTGAAAAAAATGGAGACAGCAATTGTAGGCAACTTCTTTAAGATACTGGGATGTGGAGGGAAGGAGAGAGATAAGAAAATAGCTCTAGGAAGCCTAAAAGAGGTGAAGGGAAAGTTTAATCTTTGAAAGATGGGAGAGAATTTCACAGGTTTCAATACTGTTGGGAAGGAGTCAAAGAAAAGAAAAGGCTGAAGACTAAGAAAATGAATTCTATCAGTGATGACCCAGATTCTTAAGGAGACTGAATGTAGCGGGACCTGATACACAGGTGAAGGAAAATGCCATTCACTTCATGATTGAAGAACAACAACAAAAGATTGATACTGAGGTGCGTGTGTGGTTTGTCAAAAAGCTATTATACACCTGATGTTAAGTAAGATCCAGGAAGGAGATGGAAGGCAATAAATATTGATGGAGATGGTGAAGGGTCACGGAATAAATCTAAGTCACACAGATTCACAAACTGGTACCAACCCAGATAAAAAGAATCAGAATCTCTGAATATCTGAGCTAAAGATTATACTTTTAAACAACAATCCTAAATAATTTTTATGAGATAGCAGCATTTCCTGATTCATGAAGAAGCATTTGGGAAGTGACTTAGTTGGCATTAAAAAGAATGGGTGAGAGAAAGAGATGAAGCATGACTACAGAGATCAGAGGGAAGAGATACTGAAAATAGCAATGTCCAGCTTACTGGTGTTGACTGAAGGTCAAAGGTCTTGAGAACTGATCAAGACTCAAGTTCCATTGCTGGATGAGTGATCCATATAGACACTGAAGAAACTGAGAAGTTTTTTAGAACTTACAGCGAGAAGCAAGGCTGCAAGTCAGATATTTAATTCTCCAGTAAATGATGAGGAGCAATAGGAAGATCTGTAAATGTCACCAGTGAAGTAAGCAGTGACATAGTTAAAAGTCATACTTCTCAAATGATTTTATTATTTAACTTAATGTTTCTATAGATTAGAAAGGTGTAAATGCCTGGAATGGTTTCTCAGAACCAAGAATCATTCTGCTCTCATAAAGCAAATGTGTTGGTACACAAGAATAAATAGAACCAGAGAAACAAAGTAAATTTTTCTACATGAAATTCCTTTGATTTCTGCTATAATTTTTTCTCTCTTAGGCCATCTCTATATTTTACAGACAAAGAAAGGGAGACGCATAGACTTAAGTAACTCGACAAAAGTTAAAAAGTTACTCGATGGTAAATTACGTCTAAGACAAAACTACCAAATGTGCTTGCCAAAATACCTCACTGATTAATATGAATTTTCTAGAGTCTTCTCTAGTTGTAAAGAATAGACAGCATTGTAGTCAAATTTATCAGGGCTAGTTGACTGGATGGGGTTAGCTACTATGGCCTGAAGCAGAGTTGACCAGTATCGAGAAGACAGACTTACTGTCTAATCACTTAACCAGAGCACTTGGGAGCATCTAGCCCTAAGAAGTTAAATTGTTTTCACTCTGATTTAGTTTCCCGGTTGACAATGAAGGAAATTAATTCTCTCACAATCCACAAGGCCAGAAGGCCAAAATCAAGTTGTCAACAAGTCTATGCTCCCTCCAAAGGCTCTAGGGTAGAATTCTTTCTTGTCTCTTCTGGTTTCCGGTGGCTCCAGGATTTTCTTGATCTTGTGCCTGTGTAACCCCAATCTCTGCTTCTGTCTTCACAGGGCTTTCTCTTCTCTATGTGTCTTTCTCTCTCTCTGTGTTTTGATTTCTCCTGGATAATTAAATATATATAGTCTATTCAGGATGCTATAACAAAATAATGTAGACTAGATGTCTTATAAACAACAAAAAGTTATTTCTCATTGTGTTGGGAGCCTGTTAAATCCAAGATCAAGGTGCTGGCATATTTGATGCCTGGTGAGAGCTCACTTCCTGATTCAAAGATGTCCATCTTTTCACTCTGTCCTTATATGGTGGGAAGAGACAACGGAGCTCTCTGGGCCCCCTTTTATAAGGGCACTAATCCAGTCCGGCAGGGCTCCATTCTTAGGACCTAGTCATCTCCCAAATGTCCCACCTCCAAAGACCATTGCACTGGAGAGTGGTTATCAATGTACAGATTTTGGAGGTATACAGACGTCCGTCTGTGGCAGTCAGTCATCCGTCTCTCAGCTAGAATTCTACCATTGGTGAATTGTAACACAGAAAGCTCCATTTCTTGTTCTACAAGCAGCTTTGAGGTATCTAAATTATTCACAGTCTCCCATAAGGGCTCTGCGAGTCATTAGATGATTATTATATAATGTTGTGAGTTCACAAACAGGAAATAATATACCAGGGGTCCCTGGCACAGAAGTTAATAAACAGCCTAGAATATTAAGGGTTAGATCTCAGGGATTCTATAAATTCTCTACACTTGTGTGTATTTTTTTCCAACTCAAATCAAGAAAGAACCTTCAATGTACATAATTTGAAAGAAATGTTGGTGGTCATGTTCATCCTGTCCTATCTACTAACATTTCTCTCCAAAGTAGCTGCATCAATTTAGACTCTCACCAGAAAAAATGGGAGAGAATAAAGTTTTCATACTCCTGCTGATACATATTACCTTACAACTTTTAATATTTTTTCTAAGCTATTGGGTGTGAAATTGTGCTGCTTTGTTTTAAATTGCATTTCTTTTATATTCACGAGTTTCCAAATCTTTCCTTATCTTTGTGATCATGCAAATCTCTTTTGTAAGTCAGCTATTCATATACATCATATGTTTTTCTTCGTATCTCTCCTTTCTTTATTCTTCTTTTTGATCTTATTCATAGTAGGCTTTGTTTTCGTGTGGTCTGCATAGCTAGCCTTTGTTATAAATGTGTAGATGTTGTAAGTATCTTCTCTCAGTTTGTCACTGTTTTTTAAACTTTCTCTTGTGGCATTCAGAAGTTTTCAATTCATTGTAATTAGGTTTCTGTAGTTTTTCTTCAGCAAGTTTTCGCTAAACAGTGAATGAAAACTATATTTGTACACTTAATTGTAACAGTTCTGTACTTTTTATTATTTTTAAATTACTTATTCCTATTGGAATTTATTTTTATGTGATTTAAAGGATTTAGCTTATAAGCTGAACTACTTAATTCAAAAAAAATTATTCATGAACCAATTACTTCCCACATTAAAGTGCATGCTACTCTGTTTACAATATCCAAGACACGGAAGCAACCTAAATGTTCATTGACAGAGGAATGGATAAAGATGTGGTACATATATACAATGGAACATTACTTAGCCATTAAAAAGAATGAATTATGCCATTTGTAGCAACATGGATGGACCTAGCGATGCTCATACCAAGTGAAGTAAGACAAGGAAAGAGAAATATCATGTGATATCCCTTACATGTGGGATCCAAAAAGAAATGATACAAATGAACTTATGCACAAACCAGAAATAGAATCACAGACTTAACTTATGGTTACCAGGGGTGAAGGATGGGGGGAAGGGATAATTGGGGAGTTTAAGATCAACATGTACACACTGCTGTATTTAAAATGGATAACCAACAAAGACCTACTGTATAGCACAGGAAACTCGGCTCAATGTTATGTGGCAGCCTGGATGGGAGGGGAAATTTAGGGTAGAATAGATACATGTATATGTATGGCCTAGTCCCTTTGTTGTCCACGTGAAACTATCAAAACATTGTTAGTCTGCTATATTCCAATATAAAATTAAAAGTTAAAAAATGTCTATTCTTCTTCTGCCACACAATATCAATATACATTTATTTTCAGAATCTGTATCTGATCTATTTACTTACTGGTCTACCAGAGCATAACATAATGTCCACACAAATTTATAAAGGATATGATAATATATAATGTATGCCTTGCTGAAATTATGTTAATATAAACTTGAAGCAGCCATTAAGAAGAGATTGATTATTATAAGCAACATACACCCATGTAATGTGTTACTATGCAGCAGTTAAAGTAAAGATGTGGATCTAAGCTCACTGACATTAAAAAAATCCATAATACATTGGTAAGTGGAAAAAGCACACTGTAAAATGATATCTATTTATAGATAGATATAAAAGCCACAAAGTTGCATTTTGCACTTATAGTCCATACGTAAAGAAGGCATACTACTCCTAGATATACAGATACACTGCATCATAAATACATATTTTTCAAATATATAAGGGTTTACACTAAATTCCTGAGAATGCTGATCTCAGCACAGTATGTCATGTTTATGGTATGAGGAGGAAAGAGAGGAAGGACATTCAGGAGAGAGGAAGAGAAGCAAAAGGGAGGGCAGGTGGGTGGGTGGAGGAGGAGGAACAGTTGGAAGGGGAATGCTACTTTACCCTTTCTACCTGTATGTATGGTTTTAAATTTAGACAACGTACATGGTTTCCTTTTATCATCAGAAAAAAGGAACCATAGATGTGCACATATCAGTTTCCATAATCATACCCACATCCAGAGCTACATAGTTAATCAGGTATTACCAAGTCAAAACAAAACATAAGTTGTTTCCTCTCACAAGTTAATAGAACATGTGCAAACGCATAGCGGTATTAATTTGGAGAACTGGACTGAAAGGTATGTGAGATGTTGTATACGCTGGGGTGGTTAGGATAGCCTATTCGATGGGTGACATCCAAGTAGAAACCTGAACTGAGCAGGGATAGGAGCGTCACCTGAAAGCCCAGGGGTCTTGCCTGAGACCACGTCCCTCTGCAGTAAAAAGACTTTCAGACAACGCACTCAATTCCTACTTCCCTTCTTAATAACTTCTCAAAAGAGATGCTATTATCCCCATTTTAGGAAACATACAAGATAATCTGGCTATCCCTCAGAGACAGGAGGGTCCCCCACCCAAAATCTGGTTTGGGTGTAGAGAGTGAGAACACCCACGCACCCACAGGTGCAAATTAAGTGTTGCAATTCACGGGAAATCACCCTTTAGTTTCCTCACTTATTGAAGTGTGTTGTCGACTGATACTGTGTGAAAGGTTGCTAGTCAAAGTCCATTCGTATCATTTCTCTCCATCAGTTTTCTGGCCCGTAACAAGGCACACACTTGTGCCCTACCTCTCAAAAAATACTTACAGATTTACCTAATTTTCTACATAGAAAATTCAGGGATGACCATCTCCCTGAAACAACCTTTTAAAGAATGACCTTGAACAAGACACCTATCAACTCTGAGGCTCATTCTCCTCTTCTGCAAGGTAGAGCTGATAATGCCTCACAGAGTAGATGCAAAGATATATGAAATACTGTATAAAAGCAAATAGAAAGCTTGAGCCCTAATACACATTCAAGAAATTAGAAATACTAATATTATTACTATGAAAATGTCTTTGCGCAGCACCAATGAAAGCTGATTATTCAGTAATGTCCTCCTCTGACCTTTAGCTTTTTTAAGGCTAGCTATGACAAGAAGATTCAGTTTACATATCATTATTAATGTAACATTTAAAATTGCATTTTAATGTGCTTTGTAAACTCCAACAAAACCAACTGAATGAATGTGATCTATCCCTTTGGGAAAACAGAATTCTAAGAGAAAATCAGAAAGTTCAGGATTCAGTTCTCTGTGAGAACTACATCTTTTCTACTAGTTTCCACTGGCTTCCTGCCTACCCCCTCACTGCCCCTCCACAAATAAAACTGTGTTTGTTTCTACATTATGTCTTCTCATACTATCCACAGAGAACTGGAAAACTAGGATACTTTTTAATGGAGACTTTATTGCTCCCCAGTAACTGAGCTAAAAGAAGGTGAGAATCTATCACAGTTGGCAAAAGAGAAATGTTTAGTGATAAATTATCTATCTGAGCATGTACACTGGACACACAAGATATCCTGCAAGTGTCAAACTGAATGCGAACATGCTCTGTGTCAGGGCCTTGCTTAAATAAAAGTGACAAGTTCTGACAGAATTTCTGTCTGGTGTGAATGAAAGACTGAGCAAGCAGCATTGAGACAATTTCTGAAATAGCTTTCTGTGAGCGAAACATTAAAAATCCAAAACTGTTCTGCTCTATACCATCTGCAGACATACTCTGGAAACAAAAAGCATTATACTTCTCCAAATGCCACACTTCTAGCAGACTGATGGTGTGGGCTTTCTTCTGCCATCTCTCACTTCCAGCTGGACTTGGGTCTTTGATTAGCTGTGGGTAAAACACTGCAGGTTTTCAAAACTACAAGGGAAAGCCAGGCTTAAAGGGCCACTGCACTCTGATCTCCAAGGTCTGGTCATTCTCTCCACTAATTCATTTCCCAAGAGAGCACCTCACCTTCCCAGAGGCAGTCATGTGCTTCCCAGGAAAGAGGATGTTTCAGTGCAATTACAGTAGCTCTTGTTCCGGAGTCTATTGAGAACTAACAGTATGACTTGAATATGCCCTCTGCTTTATCCTTGAGTCATTTTACTTTATATAAAATAGGAATAATTTTCAACAATGATTAGATCCATATACATGTTAGGAACTATGACAGGCATGGAAAATGTAGAAGATGTACTCTCTGCCTCTAAAGGCTTCAAAGTCCAGTGACTATTAACTGAGCAATTAGAGATGATTTAAAACAATATTTAAACCACAAAGCACTATGGCAATGCAAGGATTCACCAGAATATTTTATTCTACACCTATTCATACACATGCACATCAAAGACACGAGGAGAGAAAAACACACAGAGGGACAGAGTTAGAAAAACCTTGTAATTGCCACCATGTTTGGTGTGCTTATATGCAATATATGATTTTGTACTTGTGTTTTTCAAGAGGAATATGTATTACTCGCTTAATAAAATAAACAAAGAAATGCTATTTCATCTGTACTTACAAGAAAATAGATATTCACACAAGGATACAATTTTGTCATTTCCTTCTGATGCCCACGTTCCCTAGCTAACACAAATGTGACCTCTCTCCTTTCTTGCAGACCATTTTCATATAAGGTGAGGGTAAAGGAAATGAGAGAGGGATGCGATACAAATTTTGTCGTGATGGCTTTGAAAATTCTAGTGATCAGGTAAAGGAAAATCAGACCTGATGATCAGTGCTGAATGGAGGCTGGTAGTTGTTTTGTTCAGTCTAATCCTAAGTGCTTATAACCTTGCCCACTACATAACAAGTGCCCAGAACAACCTTTGCTGCAGCAAGGTAAGGATGAGCTCCTGGGCCCAAGTTGTGGCTATGACACAAGAGTTATGAGACTTTTTTTCAAAGTCTTAGTTATCAAGGAAATGGCAAGACAAGCCACAGACTGAGAAAAAATATTGACAAAAGACACATCATAAAGACAAAAGACACTGCTAACCCAAATATGCAAAGAACCCTTAAAACTCAACAAGAAAATGAACAACCAATTGTAATATGGGACAAAGACCTTAACAGACACCTCACCAAAGAACATGCACATGTGCCAAATAAGCACATAAAGATACTCCACCTCATATGTCACCAGGGAAAAACGAATTAAAACAGCAATAGTTGGTACCCACTAGAATGGCCAAATCTAGAACCCTGACAACACCAAACACTGGCTAGGAAGTAGAGCAATGGGAACTCTCATTCATCACAGGTGGAAACGCAAAATGGTACAGCCAGTCTGTAAGAGAGTATGGTCGTTTCTTACAAAAATAAACGTACTCTTACTATATGACCCTTTTCTTTGGTATTACCCAAAGGAGTTGAAAACTTAGGTCCACACAAAAACCTGCATATGGATGTTAATAGTAGTTTCATCTGTAATGACCAAAGCTTGGAAGTAACCAAGATGTCCTTCAGTAGGTTAATGGATAAACAAACTATGGTACATATAGATGCTGCTAAGTCGCTTCAGTCGCGGTACATATATATAATGAAATATTATTCAGTGCTAAAAAGAAACAAGTTTTCAAGCCAAGAAAAGACATGGAGGAACCTTAAATGCATATTCTTAACAAGTAAAATAAGTCACTGAAAAATGCTACATACTGCATCATCCCAACTCAATAATATTCTGGAAAACACAAAACTATGGAGTTAGTAAAAAGATCAGTGGAGATAGTATAAAGGGATTGTGGTCTATGGGGAGGATAAATAGCAGAGTATAGAGGATTTTGAAGTAAGTGAAATTACTTAGTGTAATACTATAATAATGGATCCATGTCTTGACACATTCGTCAAAACTCATATAATGTAGAACACCAAGAGTGAACCCTAAACTGTGGCCTTTGGGTGATAATGATCCACCAATGCAGATTTATCAGTTGTAATAAACATACCACTCTGGTGGTGGTATTGATAAAATGCGTGGGTCTGCATGTGTGGGAGGAGAAAAGATATGGGACCTCTTTGTACCTTCCTCTCAATTTGATTGTGAATCTAAAATTGCTCTTAAATGTCTTTAAAATGTCTCAGTTAACAAAAAGCTAGTTTTGAGATTCAAATCTTTTAGCAGAAATACTTTGCAGGAAAAGCCCTTGAATTGAATATGAACAAGTGTCCGTGTCTGTTCCTGTCATAAAATACCTTCCCAGTCATGTGTGTGCTGAGCTGCCTCAGGCGTGCCCAACTCTCTGCAGCCCTATGGACTGTACCCTGCCAGGCTCCGCTGTCCATGGGATTCTCCAGGCAAGAATACTGCAGTGGGTTGCCATGCCCTCCTCCAGGAGATCTTCTCGATCCAGGGATCAAACCCATGTCTCTCGTGTCTCCTGCATTGGCATGTGGGTTCTTCACCACTAGCGCCACCTGGGAAGCCCAGTCAACGGGGGATCAAGCAAAAGCAAAAGACCTAAATAATCATTTAATTGTATCAAGATATATTGTGTCAGCTGTCTATTGCTGTGTAACCAATTTTCCCCCAAATTAGTATTTTAAAATAAATTTTTAAAGTCTCATGGCTCGATTGTTTTTGGCAAGCCTCCAGTCCTCGCAGGCTGTTTTCCAGAGCAAGCAACATGGCAGCTTGCTTCCCCCAGTAAAAATGACCCAAGAGAAAGAGCAGAAGTACCAGTGCTTCTATAGCTTATTGCCAGATACCATTAATTCTGCTTCATTCTATTTCTTAGATATAAATACTAAGTCAAGACCAATTCAAGGGAAGAGTCTCAAAGAATTAGATGACATTTTTTTAAATCATCACAGATGGGCTCAACTCTGGAAGTGAGGGGGAGTCAAGATCGTAGTTTTGGCTCTGGTATTAACATACTGTCCCTTCTCTCCTCCCTCTGCTAGGGCCATGATCAGTTATATTCTGACCCAGTTGGTATTGTTGAAAAATATGGCCCAACTGCTAAGTATGCCTCTATGAAGGCCCTGGTGAATACTGAGATGAATTTAAGAGTCCACAAAGGCCAGTTTTCGTTTTCTTGGGTGGGTGGTTTCACTAACACTTATGGCAACTCGCGAAATATGATGACATCGTTTTCCAGGCCTTCATTTGCTCATTCCTGTCTTTCTCAACTGATGTGTTTTTTTCCTGATGCCCCAGAGGAAATTAATGTTGTACTTGGGAGGAGACAGAAACCAAGAGACATCTTTCCAGGCTAAATACTTGTTGTGGCTTTAGCTCCTATGCTCACTACCAGAAAGGAAACTAGATTATTGAAATAAGAAAATAAATACCTTTTTTTTTTGCAATATGTTATTCTCATTCTCCTTCTCTCTCCCTTTTCCCCTCCCTTCTTCCCCTTTTCTCTCAATATGTGAAAACATTCACAGTAGAAACTATTATTTTAATCAAGTCTCCTTACAAAATTTACACATCAATTGACCAAGTAAGAATTCTGCTTTCTTGGAGTTAAAAAAGTCTAGCTTAGAATTATGCTATTACTATTCCCATCTTATGATTGCAAAGCACTTCACAGTTTATAAATAACTTCACATATGTGATTTTATTTTGGCTTTCTGAAAACCTGTGGAATTAACCCTTCCATTGCATATATAAATGGGGACACACAGGTGTTGGGTATAAACTCAAGTTATGTAACCGCTACCTTAAAAGTATTTTAGAGTAGGTTAGTGCTGAAAGGGGACAGAGGGTGAACAGAGAGAGAGTGGGAGACGAGAGATGAGGAGCAATTATTACTCACAGCAGGCCCCTGATGGAGTCCACCCCAGAAACCAGGCCTCGGAGGTCACACAGCTGAATCTCAAAGTGAACACAACACACTTATTTCAAACAAGAAGAAACTATTAATAAGATTTTTTGACTTGGTGAGTCATAGCACGATGGACAAATTTGAGCCTTAAAACTTGCATTTCTTCCTGGAATTTCTCCTCTATTTGCTGGAAAAATAGTCCTTGACTACAGACAAAAGTAATACCACATAAAAACAAATTAGTTAGAAACACTTTCTCTAAAACCGTCTATGAATTTATCCCAGTGACTCTCAAACTTGGAAAGTCATCAGAATCACCTGAAGGGTTCCTTAAAGCACCAGAGTGATGGCAGGAGGTGACCCGCAGCAGGAGCCCTGGTTCAAGAGCTGTGGGGTGGAGCCCTGTATCATGTATTTTCTGGGCTGTGCTGACGTTGCTCCTCTCTGTAAAGGTTCCTCTCTCTTACCACACACTCCGCTCTATAATGGAAAGCAAGAAGGAACAGAGGAAGATACCATCCCTCTGGGGGCAGGGGAAAATTTCCCTTATTATTTTGTCACCAGGTCTAAAATCTACCACATCGGTAACTACTTTAATCTTAAAAGCCCTAAAGAGGCACAAAGTTGAAAGACTGGGTAATACATTAGACTTGTTAACATTAATTACCATGAAGATAGACATGAATTAAGCAAACACACTAGTAAACAAAGAATAGGCCCTTGAGATAATAGAATACAGGAGGGATTCAATTCAGTGGGGCTTCAGGAGTACCAGGCATAGGCAATGGCCATCAGGAAAGCCAGGCCAGGAAGGACACCTCCAAATTCCTTGGCATGGAAGGATACAGAAGAAGAGTCACAGGAGTGGAGGAGGAATGCAGAGAATAAAAGGGCCAGTGTAGACCCCGCATTCGAGATGGTCCCATCTGAGGGCGACCGGGCACTTTTTAATGTAGCTTTGTTTAATCCTCGGCTTATCTCTTTTCTGGGCATACCGCTGCTGCTGCTAAGTCGCTTCAGTTGTGTCCGACTCTGTGCGACCCCATAGACGGCAGCCCACCAGGCTCCCCCGTCCCTGGGATTCTCCAGGCAAGAACACTGGAGTGGGCTGCCATTTCCTTCTCCTCTGGACATAATAATTCCATTTAAAATAGATGCTTACTGGTCAATGCCCTTTTTGTTGGTGCTTTTATGTGGACCAACTTCTCTATTCATAGAATTCTCCAGGCAAGAACACTAGAGGGGGTTGCCATTCCCTTCTCCAGGAGATCTTCCCAACCCAGGGATCAAACCTGGGTCTCCTGCATTGGAAGCAGATTCTTTACCATCTGAGCCACCAGGAAAGCCCCAGTCTCAGATAAAGATGTCGAGGTATCAATCTGCTGTTGCTTAGTCTCTCAGTCTCTACCAACACCCAGTAACAAATCAGTAACTGTCACCCAATGAGGTAACCAAGCACCAGAGGAAGGCATGTGCTGTGTCCAACAGCCCAGGAGGCATTGTTGCCTTAGTGAGAACAACTGTTTGCCATCAGCTCCGATCCCCATAACTGTGAGTCATGGCTCATTAGTGTGTGCACCGTTTGGTGGACGGATTCTAGGGTCTGGTGTTGGCCGCCGCCTCCCCAAAAGCGGCTGTCATTTCCGTGCTCTGACGTGACTGGCTGAGCAGCATCTCCACGTGAAGTGAAGTATAAACTAACTCCAGTGCCCAAATGGGCCTATTAGATGCTGGGCCTTTGTTTTGTTTGCTAGAATTTTAAAGGCCAACGATTCTTTAACTGGTTCAGGGATTGGCCTCTGACTGTTAGTACACATGTTTCCTAAAATCTTTGCTTGAGGTACCAGCCTCTCTAATTTGCCAGCCCTCAGTTCAGTTCAGTTGCTCAGTCGTGTCCACTCTGCAACCCTGTGGACCACAGCACGCCAGGCTTCCCTGTCCATTACCAACTCCCAGAGCTTGCTCAAACTCATGTCCATCGAGAGGCAGATGAGAAACTGCCCTGTGAAAGCTTCTCTCAAGATAGGGAAGTGAGTGAGAAATTGCTTTGCATCAGCTCCTCACAACACTGCTTATCTCTCCCTGTTTCTGAAGACACACAGGGCATTCTGATAAGGCTTGTGTCACCTGTGGTTGATCCTTATCCATGTGGCCTGTGTTGTACAAGGTCATCAGGGCGCTGGCATAAATCATATCAAGGACAAGGGAAACCCAAGAGTTAGGAAGTTTGCTCAGCAGAAAATATTTTGCTCCTTTGTTCCTTCTGTTATTCTGAATAACGTATATAATTTATTATATAACTCTTTTGAGTTCTTGACTAGACATTACGCTCCTTCCATTACATTAGGTTTTTTATATAAATTCCAAGATCTTTTCTAATATCATTACTGTTTATCACATCCTCACCTAAATATTTCTCATAAAAGACCATATTTATTTCTTTCTAGTGAAGCTATTCACACTACCCACATGGCAGAAAGTGAAGAAGAACTAAAGAGCCTCTTGATGAAAGTGAAAGAGGAGAGTGAAAAAGTTGGCTTAAAGCTCAACATTCAGAAAACTAAGATCATGGCATCCGGTCCCATCACTTCATGGCAAATAGATGGAGAAACAGTGGAAACAGTGGCAGACTTTATTTTTCTGGGCTCCAAAATCACTGCAGATGGTGACTTCAGCCATGAAATTAAAACACGCTTGCTCCTTGGAAGGAAAGTTATGACCAACCTAGACAGCATATTAAAAAGCAGAGACATTACTTTGCTAACAAAGGTCCGTCTAGTCAAGGCTATGGTTTTTCCAGTGGTCATGTATGGATGTGAGAGTTGGACGGTGAAGAAAGCTGAGCACCGAAGAATTGATGCTTTTGAACTGTGGTGTTGGAGAAGACTCTTGAGAGTCCCTTGGACTGCAAGGAGATCCAACCAGTCAATCCTAAAGGAGATCAGTCCTGAGTGTTCATTGGAAGGACTGATGTTGAAGCTGAAACTCCAATACTTTGGCCACCTGATGCGAAGAGCTGACTTATTGGAAAAGAACCTAAGGCTGGGAAGCATTGGGGGCAGGAGGAGAAGGGGATGACAGAGGATGAGATGGTTGGATGGCATCATCGACTCGATGGACATGAGTTTGGGTAGACTCTGGGAGTTGGTGATGGACAGGGAGGCCTGGCGTGCTGCGGTCCATGGGGTCACAAAGAGTTGGACATGACTGAGCAACTGAACTGAACTGAACTGAGTGAAGTTGTTACCCTCATCTTACAGCAGGAGAGGGCTTGCTCATAACCAGAAGGTAGGCTTACACTGTAACACTGATTAGCACATTCTCCCCTCAATTTCAAGTTGATTTTTATCCATATATGTCTGATCATACAGACTTTCTAAAATTTAAATTTTAAAGTTAAAATTTTCCAGTAGATTTTGGTACTCATAAAATTCGAAACTGAACACGGGGCTTCCTTCATAGCTAAGGCAGTAAAGAATATGCCTGCAATGCAGGAGACCCAGGTTTGATCCCTGGGTTGGGAAGATACTCTGGAGAAGGAAATGGAAACCCACTCCAGTATTCTTGCCTGGAAAATCCCATGGACAGTGGAGCCTTGTGGCTACAGTCCATGGGGTCGCAAGAGTTGTGCATGACTTAGTGACTAAATCAACACCACTGCAAACTTCAACCCCACCTCCCACCATTCCCCAGTCATTCACTACACACTTCACCTACTATGTCTTCTTTCAGTTGCTCAAAAATGCAAAGTCCATTTTGGCCTCAAAGCCTTTGCCCTTGCCTTTTTCTCTACATGGAATAAGATCATTCCAGTAGAGTAAAAAGCCTCAGATCTCTGTGAAACTGATACTTTTTTAATCATTCAGGTCTCCGAACACATATCACTCCTGATTACCATATTCATTCAGTGTTAACCAGATTCACTAGAAATAAGTTGATTCAGAATAGGAAAGAGCTGAATTCCACATTGGCAATCAGATTATATTTAATAGGTTTTCCAAGAAGAGAGTAGAATTTTAAGCTGTAGAAACAACAAAGGTTGCTACAGTGGCTAATCAAGAAATTCATGTCATATTGGGGAGGCTTTTAGTAGGTGTTAAAGAGTGAGCGTGCATTGGAGTAGAGGAAGACAGCATGTACAAAATACGTAGTTAGAAGTAATAAGCTCTGTGGGAATAAAGGATATCACAAGAGGTAAGAACAGACAGGTTGAGAAACAGAGTGACTGAAGAAGGACGTTGAATGTTGGGCTTAACACACGAGATAATTTGATACGTTAGGTTCTTTTAAGACAGAGTGCCACTGAATACTATTGAGAAGAGGAATGATTTAGGGAAAACTGTTCCAAAGAACATTTTGCCTGCTATTTGCAGAATGACATAACAGTTATACTAATTAGAGAAAATATATGACAGAAGTAGTAAATATATACGTATCAATGAACCTACATACAGCTCAGTAAGGTTTAATTTAGCTCTTCTAAAATGCAGCATGCAGTGGGTGGGTCCCTTAGTGAGCATACTTTATAGTAATAAGAGTTTTCAAATCAAGAACTTCTATTTCCAACAAGAACCTACTACATGGCATGTTAGTCACTCAGTCATGTATAACTCTTTCTGACCCCATGAACCATAGTCTGCCAGGCTCCTATGTCCATGGACTTTTCCAGACAAGAATACCGAAGTGGATACCCATTCCATTCTCCAGGGAATCTTCCCAACCCATGGATTGAACCTAGGTTTCTCACATTACAGGCAGATTCTTTACTGTCTGAGCCACTAGGGAAGCCCCACTCTATGGCATAGGGAACTGTATTCAAAATATTGTAATAACCTATACGGGAAAAAAATCTGACAAAGAATATATACATGTATATATATGATAAAAAGCAAAGTGTTAGTCTCTCAGTTATGTTCCATTCTTTGTGACCCCAAGGACTGTAGCCTCCCAGGTTCCTGTTAGTGGGATTCTACAGGCAAGAATACTGTGTGTATATATATACATGCATGTACATGTGTGTGTATGTACACATAACTGAATCACTTTACCATAAACCTAAAACTAACATAACATTGTAAATCAACAGTTCTTCAATTTTAAAAAATATATAAAAATAAATAATTTCTGTTTCTATGTATCTTCTTAAAATTAATGCCATTTATGGGGCCTCTTGGAAAGTTACTTAAAATTTCAGTGAAGACTTCTCTTTTGGGAAAATTAGGAATTATTTTAATTAACTTTCATGCATCTTTATAAGTATGAAAAGAACATTCAGTATATAGTCAGAAGATCTATTTGTAATCTCAGTTTTCTCATTTACTATTCCATTAACATTGAATAAAATACATTAAAAAATTTTTATCCCCATAAACTAATAGGGGAAATGTGAGGTAACTCATCATAAGTTTCTCAAAATCCCGTGAGGTAATCTTCAAATGTCCACTATAAAGAATGGGCGAGGCAGGACAAAGGAAAATGCAGTGTCTTAAATTTATGTAACAACAGTTAGTGTGTACCTACATCATACCAGCACTTTACTGAATATGAGATAAAGTAAGGATCAAAGTATGTCCAGCCCTGAAGAAAATTATGGTCTAATAGTCAAAATATTTCATGCAGTCCAGCTATGTACCATCTTCTTCTAATTTTCTCTTCTGTAAATTTCTACAAACAATCCAGGTAGACAAAACCTGTATGCGGGATAGACAGTTTTATTTTATATAAGTAGTGGGGCACCATTTTCAACTGCTGGTCTCATGATTTCCCAGCTATATTTCCAAGAGGCTTTTGGTAAGGGTTGATAAAATATACTATTAATGATAGACCATACCCAATTTTTCTGAGCTAGGAGAAAAAAAAAAAGAAAAATCTCAAAATCCATTAAGTATATTTTTCTAAAAGGTCTCTTTTTCAGTCAAAATAATTTCCAGGAATTCAAGAAAGAAAAATCTAAGGTGTTATGAAATAGCTCCACTGATTGAAGTAATGTTCTATGAGTTGTTCACTTCTAACATTTATGATTTATTTCTGGAACTCCCACCAAAATGTCATTTCTTTATGCTTTATTATGATAGGATATTCCATTAATTATGCCAACTAAAAAGGAGATATAAAACTATCCAATATAAAAAAGGAATAAAACATAAATTTTGCAATAAAAACGTTCCTCTCAAAAAAATATAAGCAATGAGATCAGTTTTACATATAAGCTTGCATTTTAAGAGCTGGTAATGCCCCTTACTAGCACCTGTTGTGTCACAATAAAACTGTAGAGAAAGCAAGAAATCATTTGATTATTTATATGTTTTATACTTCAAAACGGATTTATATATACATATAGCTTTGTATATAGGAAGATAATAATACACTGTGATATGCTGTGAGGGAAGAGTACCTACTGCTTTTCTAATCAGAGCAATGTTTTGAAGACCCCGAGGTTCCAAAATCTTACATTTCCCTTACAGTGCCTTTCTGAGAGAATTAATCTGTTGGGGTTGTAAATGCCTCTGTGGGGGAAAAAAACGCAGCGATGATAGTAACAACTGTAATTTAGTGAGGGTTTGCAAGTGGCAGGTACTATACTATAGGCATTAATAAACAACCTGATTTAGTCTTTGCAACAACACAGTGAGGTGAGTTTTGGTGTTCCCATTCTAAAGACAGAAAGTTAAAGTGACTTGGCCAGCATTATAGTTAAAAAGTGCCAGACCCAAGATTAAAATCTAGCACCACTGATTTCTTTTTTCCTGTACTGTCAGAGAATATAATCAAGGCCCTAGCCTGTATCACAGGCATTAGTATAAGAAATGCTGCCTGAACCTGCATTCATACTGTAAAAAAATATAGCAGGTAAAAATGAACATAATCAATAAGTATACATGAGTTGTTTAACAACTTGCTATTCTGCACTAGAAAGGAAAACTGAATTCTAAAGGAAACTTGCTAATTGCTCTTCCTGTGGTTCTAATCCTAGGCAAGGTTAACCAAACAAGGCATTAAGTATATGAAAATCTGTGCATTGTAAATATAATATAGAATGCTTCACCAGAAAGTATTTTATGGATAAATACCCATGAAATTATTATTGTTCTCAGTCATCTAAAAAGCAACTCTAATCAATAGCTGATTTTAATTGTGAGATCTCAAATTACAAGTGCAAATGGATCTTCCCCTTCTCCTACAGATATGTCAAAGAATACATTTTAATTCATAAATACTCAAATTTTAAAGATATCAAAATTTGGCCATGAAAGCATAAACAATGATGAAACCTTTGCTTCCTGGACTTTGAACATAAAGTATTTTTTTTCTTGCCCTATGGAAATTACATTCTCAGAAATCATCAGATTCTTCTTATCACTTTAATATTTTTTTTCTAGGGACTCAAATGGCACAGTGTGGTCTTTCTTTTCCCAATATTATGATGATAAATGACAAACCACAAAGCTAGATGCACCAAATTCTGAAAACGATTTTACAGTTCATAGAAGAGTGATAAATGAAACTTTCTAAAAGGTTAGTCGATACGTCATCAACTCCGCTATAGATAACTCACTATGGATAAATGCCAGATACAATCATGCTCAGGACTCTGTTTTGTTTGTTCAATTTAAAGCTCCCGAAGCAGAAGAACCGGAGAAGGCAATGGCACCCCACTCCAGTACTCTTGCCTGGAAAATCCCATGGACGGGGGAGCCTGGTGGGCTGCAGTCCATGGGGTCACTAAGAGTTGGACACGACTGAGCGACTTCATTTTCACTTTTCACTTTCATGCCTTGGAGAAGGAAATGGCACCCCACTCCAGTGTTCTTGCCTGGAGAATCCCAGGAACTGGGGGAGCCTGGTGGGCTGCCATCTATGGGGTTGCACAGAGACTGACGGGACTTAGCAGCAGCAGCAGCAGCAGCAAGCAGCAGAAAAGTGTCCTGAGCTGTGACTGACACATAGCTATAGATATCAGACTGTTTTTCTCTTTAGGGGGACAGATGGTTTAGCAAAAAACCCTGGGGAATTTCTATAATATCTAAATGTGTGAGGTAGAGAGAAAATAATTTCTTTCTTCATCCTCAACACATATACAAGTAGTTAGTTTGCAAATGCTACTGCTTTCTTAGAAATCTCTTAAATGGATGACAGTCCAGGACTCTTTCTGGAGTGCTGAGAAAGGAAACACCAGCAACTGGAAATCACCCAAGCTGGGTCATAAAATTCAAGGAGATATGCCTTAAAACTTGTTGATTCATATATCATTACTGGGGGATGGAGGGGAGTAGATTACACTCTCTCTTACCCACATATTCTGGATCCATGATCCTCAAAGCATGGTAAGGGAAAGAGCAGCATCAGCATCTGCACATAACTTATTAGAAATGCAAATTATCAGGCTCCACTGAAAATTCAGTGAGTCAGAAACTCTGTGGGTGGGACAATCTGGGTTTTAACAAGGACCACTGTTCAGTCTAGCTCATGATACCCAAGTGTTGCCTAAAACCAACAACTTTGGGAACACATGGTGACTTGTTAAATCAACAGATTTGGGGCTCTATCTCATGCCTATGGATTTAGAATCTACATTTTAATAGGATCCTCAAGTGATTCATTTGTATATACATGTTGAAGAAGGCATTGTTCTACAAGCCTGCAAATGTAGGAGGTAAATTTCATTATTTCTGCCTATATAAAAAGGTAGTATCACTCTTTAACATTCAGGTTAGAGGATGGGGAAAAATTCTTTCTCAAGACAATTCTCTATCAAGCACTATTCATCCACCTAATAATCCATGCAATAAACATTACTTGAAAACCTACCAAGTTCTGGGCAGTAATAAACACTGATTTTAGGAGCTGTGCACAAGAGGGAATGTACTTACAGTATTTAAAGTGATCAGAATTAAAACAAGAGTTGAAACCCATTTGTTATCTTTGCTGTAAATGAGACTAAGAAGGAAATCCTGAGGAGGAAATTGTCATTTAAACAGTCACTGTTATAGTTTAATTGTTTAATGTCTATTGGTATATGGTATTTGTACTTTTACATCTATGGCAAAATGTTCCACAAGACTGATCTTACTTGCTATGGATGAGAATTACAATTCTAGTGTCTGATTTGTGTCATGAGTAATATTCGAGACACAGAGAAAACAAAAGCTAATGTTGCATATATGTTGAGATGATCCAGCAGAGGAAGTTTGTTGACTAACACCCTACTCCAGGGTAGGGGGATGAGTTTTGTGATTCATGTTTCTAAGGCTGTTCAACAAAAATCTACAAATGAAATTTCAATTTAAAGATAAGATAATGTAAATATTTGACATTATGTAAGTATTGAAGGAAGTGATTCATGATAAAAATTATTCACAGTAAAAAATGACTATAAGCAACTATTGCCAATATACTAGACAATCTACAAGAAATAGACAAATTCTTAGACAGTTAGAATTTCCCAAGACTAAGCCAGGAAGAAATATAAAACATGAACAAATGAAGCAAAAATATTGAAATTGATTCTGTGATTTAAAAACTCCCAACAAACATAAGTCAGGACCAGATGGCTCCACAGGTGAATTCTACCAAACATTTAGAGAAGAGTTAACATCTATCCTTCTCAAACTATTCCAAAAATTTCCAGAGGAAGGAATACCTCCAAACTGATTCTGTGAGGCCATCATCACTCTGACACCAAAAGCAAAGATACAAGGAAAAAGGAAAATTACAGGCCAATGTCACTGATGAACATAGACACAAAAATCCTCAACAAAATACTAGAAAACCAAATCCAACAATAGATTAAAAGGAAAGGATCTGGTAGGATTTATCCTGAGGATACAAGAATTATTCCATATCCACAAATCAATCAGTGTGATACACCACATTAACAAATTAAGGAATAAAAACCATATGGCCATCTCAATAGATGTATAAAAAGCTTCTCACAAAATTCAGGACCAGTTTATGATAAAAACTCTCCAGAAAGCAGGCATGGAGGGAACACACCTCAACATAATGAAGTCCACATATGACAAATTCATAGCTAACATTATACTCAACAGTGAAAAACTGAAAGCATTTCCTCTAAGATCAGGAACAAGACAAGGATGTCACTCTCGTCACTTTTATTCAACATAATTTTGGAAGCCCTAGCTATAGAATCAGAAAAGAAAAAGAAATAAAAGGGATCTAAGCTGCAAAAGAAGAAGTAAACTAGTCACTGTCTGCAGATGACATGATAATATACTAAGAAAACCCTTAAGATGCTACCAGAAAACTACTACAACTCATCAGTGAATTTGGTAAAGTTGCAGGATACAAAATTAATCCACAGAAATTTGTTGCTTTTCTATGTGCTAACAATGAAAGATCAGAAAGTGAAATTGAGGAAACAATTCTATTTGTCATCACATCAAAAAGAAACAAACAAATAAACATAAAACTAGGAATAAACTTACCTAAGGCGGCAACAGACTTGTACTCTGAAAACTTTAAGACTGATGAAAGAAACTGAAGATGAGACGAACGAACGGAAGGATATACTATGTTCTTGGGTGAGAAAAATCAATATTGTCAAAATGACTATACTACCCAAGGCAATCTACAGACTCAACGCAATCCCTATCATATTACCAATGATATTTTTCACGGAATTAGAACGAAAAGCTTTACAATTTGTATGGAACAACAGAAGATCCCATTTGAGTCAGTTCTCATGAGAGGGATGAACCTAGAGCCTACTATACAGAGTAAAGTAAGTCATAAAGACAAAAACAAATTGTGAACATTAATGCATATATACAGAATCTACAAAAATGGTACTGATGAACCTATTTGCAGGGCAGTGATGGAGACACAGTCATAGAGATCAGACTTGTGGACACAGTGAGAGAAGGTGAGGGTGGGACAAATTGAGAGTGTAGCATTGAAACATACATTACCACATGTAAAAAAGATAGCCAGTGGGAATTTGCTGTGCAACATCAGGGAGCTCAAAGCCGATGTTCTATGACAGCCTATAGGGATGGGATGTGGTGGGAAGTGGGAGGGAGATTTACAAGGTAGGGTACATACATACACGTATGGCTGAATCAAGTTGATGTAAAGCAGAAACCAATACAACACTGTAAAGCAATTATCCTCCAATTAAAAATAAATACATTGTTAAAAAAAAAATTCACTTTACTACTGAAAAAAACAAAATCCAGACTAGTCAAAGCAATCTTGAGAAAGAAAAACAGAGCTGAAGGGATCAGGTTCTCTGACTTCACACTATACTACAAAGATACAGTAATCAAGACAGTATGGGAGAAAAGACAGCGGAGGTGTAGGTGGACATGGAGTACATCTCTCTCCACGGATACACAGGGAATACACCTTCAGACACAGAAGAACATGCAGAACCACCAGCTGAGAGTGGACAAGAGTTCCAGACCAGTGGAAAAGAATATATAGAACCATGCAAAACTCAGTGAGACAACGTAACCAGGGGGGAAAACAGGACTGTTAGTAGAACTGGACCTGCCCTCTAGGTGTGGGGGAACTGAAGCAGGGGTCCAGCTCGGGGCAAGTGTCTGAGTAACAGGAGAAACATTTAAGGCTGAGAATGAAACAGCTGATCTGTGGCAGCCTAAATGGAATGAGAATCAGGCAGTTCTTGCCATAGCCATATATACCCCGACAGGGACACAGGTCCCCTGGAAGGAGCAGCTGCTGGGAGCTGGAGTTTAGGGATTGTGGAGCAATCCCAGGGCGAGGACTCCTGTTGGCTGCAGAGAGATGCATAGAGAGGATGTGAGGCAGGAGACTGTTGTGGGAAATACCTGTGGAGGAAAGCTGGGAAGCCATGGAAGCAAGGCAATACTGCTGAGTTACATGTAGGTGGTGGAGCCATCGCTATAGCCTCTCTCGCCCCACACACCAGCATGGCAGCTGAACCATAGAGAGGCTGGCCCATCAAACGCCTGATGCAATGAACTAGAGAGTAGGATCCCATCCAGGGTGCCCCTTTAGGTGCCTGATGCGCCAATCCACAGAGTAGGACCCCAGCCAGGGGGGGTCCCTCTATGTGCCTGACCTGCCGAACAATAGAGAAAGACCCCAGGGAAGAGAGCCCTCTAAGTGCCTGAATGGGCAGAACTACAGACAAAGACCTGCAAAAGAGGCCTTCTGATTGCCAGCTACAAGAGGCTCCAAAAAAAGACTCTGATAGGGCCATAACTCCTAGGGCAGAGGCAGTCCGTGTTCCTGCATACTTGGCACCACCAGGCTATCCACAAGCCAAGCAGCTGCGCCAGTTCCATGCTCAACCCTTACTGGGGCAGAGCTGCCACAGGCATAAAAAAGTCTTGCGTCTATGCAGCGCAGGGTTGCTTTGGTCATGTCCACCTCTTTGCGACCCTGTAGACTGTAGCCTGCCAGGCTTCTCTGTTAGGGGAGTTCTCCAGGCAAGAATACTGGAATGTATTGGTCAATACTGGTTGCCATGCCCTTCTGCTGCTGCTGCTATGTCGCTTCAGTCGTATTCGACTCTGTGCGACCCCATAGATGGCAGCCCACCAGTCTCCCCCATCCCTGGGATTCTCCAGGCAAGAACACTGGAGTGGGTTGCCATTTCCTTCTCCAGTGCATGAAAGTGAAAAGTGAAAAGTGAAGTTGCTCAGTCAGGTCCAACTCTTAGCAACCCCATGGACTGCAGCCTACCAGGTTCCTCCATCCATGGGATCTTCCAGGCAAGAGTACTAGAGTGGGGTGCCATTGCCTTCTCCGGCCATGCCCTTATAGAGCACTATATTTCCTGCTGCCCTAGCCACCAAACTCTCTGAGTACCTGGTGCTGCCAGAACCCCTGTGACCCAACCCAGCTGCACCACCTCCACACCTGGTCCTCACAGGCAAACCCAAGTCCTCCAGGGCAGCCTCAGGAGCAAACCCCAGTGGATGACCCACATGCAGAGGTGGCAATAAAACCACAAGTGAAACACAGGGGCAGTGTGGCTAAGGAAGAAGACCCTCAAGCTTCCCACTAGTTGTACAAGCTGCAGATTAAATTCACACAATCAACTAGGCAGATTCAGTGTCTATGGAATATATAGAAGGACATTGAGAGTGCCTACAAAAGAAAACGCACTAGTTCTGACAGCTGTGGACATTGGAGGCAAGAAAACACAGGAGTAGGACCAGAATAGAATCTAAGCTGCCCTCACAGCAGGTCTAGCGATCAGCACAGTGTTGATCATCCTAGGGAGGTGAGGTGGACTGTGACTCCCATTGAGGGAAAGGATTCTGGCAGCAGTGACTCAAGAAAAACATTTATTATTCTCATGTTTTGACTTGTTCTGTCGATTCTTTTGGATTTTTTTTCTTTCTTTTTTTTCCTTCCTCCCCGTTAATTGTAGTTGTCAATTTTATTGGCACTATGAAATCTAATTCTAATTAAGCTTTTTTTTTCTTTTCTCAGTCACATTTTTTATTGTTATCTCAGTCACAGTTTAATCTGCCTGGATGTTGGGCTTTTGCAGTTCTGTGGAGTTTTCTTTTTTTTTTTTTTTTTTTTTTGGTTTTTCTCTTTTTTTAATTTTAATTTTTTAAACCCATTATTATTTTTTCTACATTTATCCCTTTGTTTAGTTTTCCTACTGTTCTTTTCCCCTTGCAGTAAATCTTTAATGTATATAGATCTTCTTCATCTATCTCTATTTAACTTTGCATATCTATTCTTTCTTTCTTGTCTTTCTTTCCTTTCCTCTCAACATATTTGTCAGTTCTGTTTTCACTGCTTTATTCCCCACTTGGCACCCTGCTTTAGTTTTGTTTTCCACTTTGTGTTTTAGTTAGTTTTGTTCTTAACTGGTAAATACAATTTTGTATTTCCTTTGTTTGCCAGGTCAGTCTACTGTACTTTATTTTTGTTGGACTGTTTTGACTTTGCTTATGGGTGTATAGGTATATCTGTATATTCCATTTGCCCGATTTTGTAAATGTCATTTGCCGGAGGTTCACCTTTGGTTTCTCATTTTCAGGTGTTTGTTTTAATCTCACTTAATGCCATAACAAGCCACTTGTGGAATCTTCGTTCCTGACCAGAGATCAAGCCCTGAGCCTTTGGCACAGGAGCACTTACTGACTCCAAGACCCTAGACTACTAAAGAACTAACCCTAGGGAGTATCAAATAGTGAGAACTCACACAAATGAAACCACTTGAATATAAGACCTGGCATCACCTAACCACCAGTAGCACCCTGTGCAGGATGCCTCATCTGAACAACAAACAAAACAAAATACAAACCCAGTCACCAGCAGACAGGATTGCCACCTCATTGAGCCTTGCCCATCAGAGGAAAAACAAACAAAAAATTCAGCACAAATCTCACCCTATACAAAGCTTACACACACCTTTACTGGACCACCTTTAGGAGGGCAGAAATCAAAAAGAAGAAAGAATTCAACCTTGAATCCCAGAAAAATGAGACCTCAAACACAATAAGTAAAAAAAAAAAAAGAAAAGGCAGAGAAATACTACACAAATGAAGGAACAAACCAGAAACACAGAAGTCCAAATAAATGAAGAGGAAATAGGCAAACTAACTGAAAAAGAATTCAGAATAATGATAGCAAAAATGATCGAAAACCTTGAAAACAAAATGGAGAAAATGCAAGAATCAATTAACAAAGACCTGGAAGAATTAAAGAATAAACATACAGAGACAAACAACACAATTACTGAAATTAAAAACACTCTAAAAGGAAACAATAACAGAATATCTGAAGCAGAAGAACAAATCAGTGAGCTGGAAGATAAAATGGTGGAAATAACTTCTGAAGAGCAGAATAAAGTAAAAAAGAATGAATGTCTGAGGACAGTCTCAGAGTCCTCTGGGACAATCAAACGCAGCACATTCGAATTATAGGGGTCCCAGAAGAAGAGCAAAAGAAAGAGTATGAGAAAATTTTTGAAGAGATTATAGTTGAAAATCTCCCCAACGTGGAAAATGAAATAGTCAAGTCCAAGAGGCACAAAGAGTCCAATACAGGATAAACCCAAGGATAAACATGCCAAGACACATACTAATCAAACTGATGAAGACTAAACACAAAGAAAGAATATTAAAAGCAGCAAGGGAGAAGCAACAGGTAACATACAAGGGAAACCCAATATGCTTAACAGCTGATCTTTCAGCAGAAACTCTACATGCCAGAAAGGAATGGCAGGATACATTTAAAGTACTGAAAGGGAAAAATCTACAACCAAGATCACTGTACCTAGCAAGGATCCCATTCTAAATTGATGGAGAAATCAAAAGCTTTACAGACAAGCAAAAGTTAAGAGAATTCAGTACCACCAAACCAGCTTTACAACAAACGTTAAAGGGACTTATATAGTCAAGAAATACAAGAGAAGAAAATAAACCTCAAAAAATTAATAAAATGGCAATAGGAACATATATATCAATAATTACTTTAAATGTAAATGGATTAAATGATCCAACCAAAATACACAGACTGGCTGAATGGATATAAGAACAAGACTCATATATATGCTGTCTATAAGAAACCCACTTCAGTCCTAAAGACACATATAGATTGAAAGTGAGAGGATGGAAAAATATATTCCATGCAAATGGGAAGCAAAAGAAAGCTGGGGTAGCAATCCTCATATCAGACAAAACAGACCTTAAAATAAAGAAGATTACAAGAGATAAAGAAGGACACTACATAATGATCAAGGGATCAATCCAAGAGGAAGACATAACAATTGTAAATATCTATGCACCCAACATAGGAGCACCTCAATACATAAAACAAACACTAACAGACATAAAAGGAGAGATTGGCAGTGACACAATAATAGTAGGGGACTTTAATACCCCACTCACACCAGTGGACAGATCATCAAAACAGAAAATTAATAAGGAAACATAAGTCTTAAATGATACGTTAGATGAGACTAGTTGATAACTCATTGATATCTTTAGGACATTCTATCAGAATGATAGAATTCTATGCAGAAGAAAACACCTTCTTCTCAAGCGCACATGGAACATTCTCCAGAATAGACCACATCTTGAGTCACAAATTAAACCTCAGTAAATTTAAGAAAATTGAAATCATATCAAGCATCTTCTCTGACCACAATGCTATGAGACTAGATATCAATTACAAGAAAAAAAAAACTGTAAGAAACACAAACACATGGAGATTAAACAATGCAATTCTAAATAACCAACAGGTTACCCAAGAAATCAAAAGGGAAATAAAAAAATTCTAGGAACAAATGACAATGAAATCACAACAACTCAAAACCTATGGGATGCAGCAAGAGCAGATCTAAGAGGGAAGTTTACAGCAATACAATCCTACCTCAAGAAACAAGAAAAACATTGAATAGACAACCTAACTTTACACCTAAAACAACTGGAAATAGAAGAACAACCCCCCCCCAAATTAGTAGAAGGGAAGAAATCATAAGGATCAAAGCAGAAATAAATGAAAAAGCAATGAAAGAAACAATAGTAAAGATTAATACAACTGAAAGCTGGTTCTTTGAGAAGATAAACATAATTCACAACCCTTTAGCCAGATTCATAAACAAAAAAAAAGAATCAAACTAACAAAAGTAGAAATGAAAAAGAAGTTACAACGGATAATGCAGAAATACAAAGGACTATAGGAGACTATTATGAACAACTATATGGCAAAAAAATGGTAAATCTGGAAGAAACGGACAGATTCTTAGAAAAGTTCGATCTTGCAAGACTGAACCATAAGAAATAGAAATTATGAACAATCCAATTACAAGCACTGAAACTGAAGCTCTGATCAAAAATCTCCCAAAATACTAAAGTCTAGGACCAGGTGGCCTCAGAGGAGAATTCTATCAAACATTTAGAGAAGAGCTAATGCCTATCCTTCTAAAACTATTCCAAAAATTTGCAGAAGAAGGAACACTTCCAACTCATTCTATGAGGTCACCATCACCCTGATAGCAAAACCGACAAAGACAACAAAAAAAGAAAACTACAGTCCAGTATCAGTGATGAACATAGATGCAAATATCCTCAACAAAAATTTTAGCAAACAGAATTCAGCAACACATCAAAAAGCTCATACACCATGATCAACTTTGGTTTATTCCAGGGATGCAAGGATTCTTCAATATATGCAAACCAATCAGTGTGATACACAATATCAACAAATTGAAAGATAAAAACCATATGATAGTCTCAATAGATGCAGAAAAACCCTTTGACAAAATTCAGCACCTATTTATGATTAAAACTCTTCAAAAAATGGGCATTGAAGGAACCTGTCCCAACATGGTAAAGGCCATATATGAGAAGCCTACAGCAAGCATTATTCCCAATGGTGAAAAACTGAAAGCATTCCCCCTAAGATCAGAAACAAGACAAGTGTGTCCACTTTCACCACTATTATTCAACATAGTTCTGGAAGTCCTAGCTACAGCAATCAGAAAAGGAAAATAAATAAAAGGAGTCCAGATTGGAAAAGAAGAAGTAAAGTTCTCACTGTTTGTAAATGACATGCTATCGTACATAGCGAACCCTAAAGATAGTATCAGAACATTACTAAAGCTAATCAGGGAATTTAGCAAAGTTGCAGGATATAAAATCAACACACAGAAATCATTTGCATTTCTATATACTAACAATGAAAAATCAGAAAGAATAATTAAGTAATCACTCCCATTCACCACTGCAACAAAAAGAATTAAATGTCTAGGAATAAAACTTATCTAAGGAGACAAAAGAACTGTGCACAGAAAATTATAAGACCCCTGATAAAAGAAATCAAAGATGACATAAACAGATGGGGAGATACTCCATGTTCCTGGGTAGGAGGAATCAATATTGCAAAAATGACTATACTACCAAACTCAATCTACAGATTCAATGTGATCCCTATCAAATTATCAATGACATTTTTCACAGAACTAAAATGACAGCCTCTTCAATGAATGGTGCTGGGAGACTGGTCAGCTACAGTAAATGATGAAATCAGAAACTTTAACACCACACACAAAGATAAACTCAAAATGGATTAAAGACACTAAATGTAAGAAGCTATAAAATCTCATACTCAGACTCAAAGCAATACCATGAAAATAAAAACTAAAATAAACAAACAAACAAGCTTTTGCACCAATCGAAAAAAGTGGGGAAAAGACCTACAAGATATTTCTCCAAAAAAGACATACAGATGGCTAACAACCACATGAAAAGATGCTCAGCGTTGCTCATTATTAGAGAAATGCAAATCAAAACTACAATGAGATATCACCTCACACCAGTCAGAGTGGCCCTCATCAAAATGTCTACAAACAATAAATGCTGGAGAGGGTGTGGAGAAAAGGGAATGCTCTTGCACTGTTGGTGGGAATGTAAATTAATACAGACACTATGGAAGATGGCATGGAGATTCCTTTAAAAAACAGGAATAAAACCGCCATATGACCCAGCAATCCCACTCCTAGGCATATACCCTGAGGAAATCAAAATTGAAAAAGACACATGTATCCCATTGTTCACTGCAGCACTATTGACAATAGCTAGATCATGCAAGCAGCCTATATGTCCATCAACAGATGAATGGATAAAGAAGAAGTGGTACATATACACAATGGATTATTACTCAGTCACAAAAAGGAACGTATTTGAGTTAATTCTAATGAGGTGGATGAATTTAGAGCCTATTATATACAGTGAAGTCAGTCAGAAAGTGAAAGATAAATATCGTATACTAATGCATATATACAGAATCTAGAAAAATGGTACTGGAGAATTTATTTACAGGGCAGCAATGGAGAAACAGACATAGAGAACAGACTTATCAACATGGGGAGAGGGGAGGAGAGGGTGAGATGTATGGAAAGAGTAACATGGAACATACATTACCATATGTAAAATAGACAGCCAATGGAAATTCGCCATATGGCTCAGGAAACTCAAACAGGGGCTCTGTATCCACCTAGAGGGGTGGGATGGGGGGGAGATGGGAGGGGGGTTCACAAGGGAGGGGATATATGTATACCTGTGGCTGATTCATGTTGAGGTGTGACAGAAAACAACAAAATTCTGTAAAGCAATTGTCCTTCAATAAAAAAAAAAGTAAATTAATTATGAAAACAAACAAACAAAAAACAGTATGGTGCTGGCACCAAAAAAGGACACATAGTTCAACGGAACAGGATAGAAAGCCTAGAAATGAACCCATGCAGCTGTGATCAATTAATCTACAAGAAAGAGGGCTAGCATATTCAATGAAGAAAAGGAAGTCTCTCCAATAAGTGGTTTTGGATAAACCAGACAGTTACACATAAAGAATAAAATTAGAATGCTCTTCAACACCATATACAACTTAAAACTCAAGATGGTTTAAGGTTCTAAATGTAAGACCAGAGAATATAAAACTCCAAGAGGGAAACAGACATAATATACTTTGACATAAATTGCAGCAGTTATCTTTTTGGATTCATCTCTAGAATAATGAAAACAAAATATAAAAATAAACAAATGGGACCTATTAATAATCAAACTTATAAGCCTTTGCACAGTAAAGGAGACCATAAAACAAAAAGCATCCTATAAGATGAGATAAAATATTTGCAAATGATGCCACTTATAAAGGATGACAAGGATTTAAGTCAAAAATATATAAGTAGCACATACAGCTCATTTAAAAAAAACAAACCCAATCAAAAAATGGGTGAATGATCTAAATAGACATTTCTCCAAAGAAGACATAGAGATGACCAAGAAACATATGAAAAGGGGCTCAACATTACAAATTTATTAGCGAAATGCAAGTCAAAACTACAATAAGGTGTTACCTCACACCAGCCAGAATAGCCATTATAAAAATTCTACAAACAATACATGTGGGAAATGGTGCAGAGAAAAGGGAACCCTCTTATACTGTTGGTGAGAATGTAAATTGATAGAGCCACTATGGAGAACAGCATAGAGGTTCCATAAAAAATGAAAAATAGACCTACCATATGATCCTGAAAGCTCACTCCTAGGCATATCTTTGGAGAGAATTATAATTCAAAAGATATATGCAATCCAATGTTTATTGAAGCACTATTTCTAATAGCCCAGACATGGCAGCAACTTAAATGTCCATTGACAGAGGAATGGATAAAGAAGATGTGGTACATATATGTAATGGAATATTACTCAGCCATAAAAAAGAATGAAATCATTCATTTGCAGTAACATGAATGGACCTAGACATTATCATAATAAGTGAAATAGCCCAGTCAGGGAAGGATAAATATCATATGATATCACTTATAAATGGAACAACAACAACAAAAATTACAATACAAATGATCTTATTTTCAAAACAGAAAGAGACTTACAAAGAAAACAAATTTACGATTGCCAAAGGTGAAAGGGGCATGGGGGATAAATTAGGTCTTAATTAACATTTATACACTACTATTAATATAATTAATAGTTAATATATATAAAGTAGATAACCAACAAAGACCTCCTGTATAGCACAGGGATCTGTACTCACTAGTTTGTAAGAAGCAATAAGGGAAAAGAAACTGAAGGAGATATATATGTATATATATATATGCATAATTGAACTGAATTGCTGTGCTGCACACCTAAAGCTAGCGATATTATCATCAACTATACTTTAATTTTTAAAAAAGTATTAGAAAGACATTTAACTAGTATTTATAGTGAAAATGAATAAAGATTTTTAAAATAAAATGTATGCATAGCGAATCTATTTAATAACTTGATAATATTGAGAAGAAACACTGCACAACATTTAAGAACTTAAACTCTGGGGTCAGACTACAATATAAATTCTAACTCTGTCACTTAACTTCTTTAGGAATGAACCTGTTTCTATTCAAAGCAGAGATGATATTTACCTACAGGATTATTGGAGGATTAAATTTGTTAATACAAATAAATGCTCAGAACAGGGACCAAAATATTGTAGGCACTGTGTGTTAGTGATGATTAGTTGCAGTACTGATGATACATACGAACACTTTGAAAATTGTACACAAACAAATGAAGCTTGAAAGAAACTGAAGCCAAGCCTATTAAGGTTTGACAGAGTTGCCTAGAGTAATAGAGAGTAAATATTACAGCATAAAAATATGACAATGAACTTTGATGGGCATGGTTTTCAGCTGGATCTGCCATTTATGAGTGTCATTATCATGTATAAGTACATAATGTGCCTAAATATAGACTGTCTTATCACAGAGTTGAAGCTACGTTATGTGGTTGTCTAAAAATAAATGATGTAATAAAAAAAAGATAAATAGAATATGCAAGATGGTTAAGAGTAGGGGTTAAATACTCATTATTTCTATTTTTAATACCTGTGATCAAGCTGAATTCTCATCAGAGAACCAAACACCAGGAGATAGTAAGGCAGTGAGAGATAATTTGCTGTTTTTCATTATTTTTTGTTTTTAAACCACTGAGCCCTGATCTTTTTATTCCATCAAAGGAATAGAAGGAAATATGTCCTTTGGATAAAACCTGTGCTGTGTGTGTATTCAGCTACTCATCTGTGTCTGACTCTTTGCAAGTCAGAGAGTCAGACAGTCCCATGGACTGTAACCCACCAGGCTCCTCTGTCCATGGGATTTCCCAGGCAGGAATACTGAAATGGGTTGATATTTCCTTCTTTAGGGGATCTTCCCAACCCAGGGATCGAAGCTGCATCTCCTGTGTCTCCTGTGCCAGAGTTCAAAAGCATCAATTCTTTGGTACTCAGCCATCTTAATGGTCCAACTTTCATATCCATACACGACTACTGGAAAAACCACAGCTTTGACTAGATGGACCTTTGTCAGCAAAATAATGCCTCTTCTTTTAAATACACTGTGTAGGTCTGCCATAGCTATTCTTAAAAGTAGCAAGCATCTTTTAATTTCATGGCTGCAGTCATCATTCACAGTGATTTTGGAGTCTAAGAAAATAAAATCTGTCCCTGTTTCCACTTTTTTCCCATCTATTTGCAATGAAATGATGAAAGTGGATGCCATGATCTTGGTTTTTTGAATGATGAGTTTTAAGCCAGTTTTTTCACTGTCCTCTTTCACCTTCATCAAGAGGCTCTTTAGTTCTTCCTTGTTTTCTGCCATTAGGGTGGTATCATTTGCATATCTGAGGTTGTTGATATTTCTCCCAGCAATCTTCATTCCAGTTTGTGCTTTATCCAGCCTGGCATTTCACATGATGTACTCCACACATAAGTTAAATAAGCAGGGAGACGATATACAGCCTTAACATACTCGTTTCCCAATTTTGAACCACTTTGTTGTTCTATGTCCAGTTCTGATTGCTGCTTCTTTTCCTGCAAACAAGTTTCTCACAAGACAGATAAGATGGCTTGGTATCCTTTAAGAATCTTGGTATCTCTTTAAGAATTTTCCACAGTTTGTTGTGATCACACTGTCAAAGGCTTTAGTGTATTCAATGCAGCAGATGATTTTTGGAATTCCCTTGCTTTTTCTATGATCCAATGGATGTTGACAATTTGATCTCTGGTTCCTCTGCCTTTTCTAAATCCAGCTTATGCTCCTGGAAGTTCTCAGTTCACATACTGCTGAAGCCTAGCTTGAAGGATTTTGAGAATAATCTTGCTAGCATGTGAAATGAGTGCACTTGTATTGTAGTTTGAATATTCTTTGGTACTGCCTTCCTTTGGGATTGGAATAAAAACTGACCTTTTCTAGTCCTGTGGCCACTGCTGAGTTTTGCACTTAAATCTTATACAGCAGCAGACTTAAGAGGTATCTAAATATTAATGGATGCTTTCTCCTTAGAAGAAAAGTTATGATCAACCTAGACAGCATTTTAAAAAGCAGAGACATTATTTTGCTGACAGAGGTCCGTCTAGTCAAGGCTATGGTTTTTCCAGTAGTCATGTATGGATGTGAGAGTTGGACTATAAAGAAAGCTGAGCACACAAGAATTGATGTTTATGAACTGTGGTGTTGGAGAAGACTCTTGAGACTCCCTTAGATTGCAAGATCAAACCAGTCAATCATAAAGAACATCAGTTCTGAATATTCATTAGAGGGACTGATGCTAAAGCTGAAGCTCCAATATTTTGGCCATCTGATGTGATGAACTGATTCATTGGGAAAGACTATGATGCTGAGAAAGTTTGAAGGCAGGAGGAGAAGGGGACGACAGACAATGAGATGGTTGGACGGCATCACCGACTCAATGGACATGAGTCTGAGTAAACTCCGGGAGTTGGTGATGGACAAGGAGGCCTAGTGTGCTGCAGTCCATGAGGTTTCAGAGTCGGACACAACTGAGTGACTGAAGTGAACTGATCTAATCATCAGGAGCTCCTAGTGCTACTTTGTTTTGAGATCTGATCAAGTGCACATTAGTCAGGGTACCAGCTGGAAACAGATGGCATATTCAAACTGGATAACTCAAGGGAGTTTAATAAAGGGCTATTAACAGAGGTGTGACCGGATCAACACCAGGGTTGTTTGTACTCCTGAAGAGGTAAGTGGACAGAGCACTTATATAAGGAAATTCTTCAGAGTGTCATGTGGAGATGGGCACCTGGAGAGATTTGACCTTCAGGTACAGGATGCAGTCAGGCCAAAGAGAAACCACAGAGTTGGAACAACAAATGCCCCTAACGCCCTCTATCCATCTGTCCATTTGTCAACCCAATGGAAGAGAACAAGAAATCCATAAAGGTTAGCCTTTGGGAGGCAGAGAGAATGCTATATTATAAGAAGGCCAATCTGGAGGATGTAAGAAAGCTAATCAGCATCATGCAATTCATGAATCAAAAAGGAAAAAACTAATAGGCATCCACTTAATCATTTTCCAACCTTTAAAACAGCATTGCTTATAAAATTCTTTAACAAAAACATCTTATAAAGGAATTTCAGTTATTACAGAATTCTGTGTGTGTGTGTGTGTTGAAAGGGGTTCAATTATGCCATTATCAATCTGAGTCTATATTGTAGCCATCTTAGCTGATCTATACATCATCACCAGAGGTATAATGGGGTGAACTGAGTCTATTTTAATTCCCTCTTCTGTAGAACTATCATGTTAGAGCAACAATACCATAGACCTCACCAAACAATATTGCTAGCCATCAGGCAATGTTTAATCACCCTATAAACCTGATCTAGCACAGGTAGAATTACTGCTAGACATTATATGTTTACAATCTTTGTTTGAGGACTAAGGCCAGGTAGTTTTAAATGTTGAAGAACAAGAGATGCCAAGAAAAATACTAGTACTAGAGCCAGGAATAACTTTCCATTGGGTAACTCTGAGATTCTAAATTTGATTTTCATCCATTGGTTCCAGTTTCAAGGTATATATTGCCAGTCCCACATTAAACAGTCAGTGATAGATTTCAACAAACAAGTCAGATGCTCTCCCTTTGGTTCTAGGTAATATTAACTAGATGAATTCACTGTGAAGGGATATTCCAGCTACTGTAAGAGAATGTGGCCAATATTTCCCATTGTCCATAATGAGGATTAGTCCCAGCCCAGACCATAAGCTGATCTCAGTCTACTGTCCCCAGTGTTTTCACATTTACTTTGCATTTCTTGTATGTCATCTACTGTTATTATTTAAGAGGTTCACATTCTTTTCATCTTGCAGTCTTATGTCTTCACTATGACTTCTCTTCTCTCTGCACTGATAAAGTGAGTAAAGATTCTCCCAGGGCAGAAATGCTCTACTGAAAAGCCACTTCAGCGTTTAGGAGATTTAAACGAGATCAGGTCTCATTTAGCTATGAGCCCCCATTAGAACACATTTGATTATTCTACTTATCTGTGTTTATGCAAAGATTTAGAAAATATTCAATGAATGAATAACTGAAAACCCTTAAGGAAGAAAAATTATGGACAAAATTTTGAAACAGGGAGATGTCTGCTATCATTTGGCTTTTTATCTCTTTAAAGGAATATAGTTATATTGCCACTATAAACATATAAACCAAAGGTTTGTTTTTATAGTTTATTTTCCCTTCTGTAACAGTTTCATCTGAAATATTAACTTCCAGGTTGTGAATTTTCTTGGTAGTATTAATGAAAGTCTGCTGCCTGTCTCAATAGCTAAATGTTCCACAGGACCTAAGGTGCCAAAGCTCACTTAAACGTTTATGTGAACCCTTCTATGGTATTATTCTGTAATGAATAACTCTAACTCTGTCTTTGGGAAATAGTACTTCTGGGTGGTGGTGATTGCGGCTGATGTGTATGTGTGCTTTCCACAGATTTTCTGATGGACGGAGAAGGGTGAGGAATGGGTCCTATCATAAGACCAAACCCCATGTGTAGATACTCAGGATGATATAAAAAATAGTAGAAATTTATTTGAATACTGCAACAAATTAGAAAAGTACTCAGAATATAGTAACAGTACCATAATTATAATTATTATCAACAGCACCCTGAGTTGTGGTATAATAATATAAAGAAAATATCGATCTCCCACATGGGGAATGCAGACAGAAGAGCAGGTAAAAGTATTAGGAGGGTCCTCATGAGAAGATCCCCTATAAAAATTTTCATTTTTGTTGTCTATTTCGCCTTGGACCTTGACCAACGACTGTTAACAATGGGTGTACGCCCACGGTCAGTTTCTACTTCTGCTCGCACTGACCTTGAAGTGGTGCATATTGTCACAGAAAAACAGACATAAAGACTGCAACAGTCATGATTTCCCTGTATCAGGGACATCTTTGGATGTAAGCTCCAAAATCCCTCCACAACTGACTACAGGCAGAGCCAAAAAAAATGGTTTATTAAGGAGGTTACCTGAGAGACTAGGCTAATGAGTTACATTTTAAACCACTTATTAAAAATACAGACTAGATATGTTTGTTCACTCTCTATTAATAATTTTGTCTTTTGCTTTCAGCCACAGCAGTCTCACTTTTTCCTTGTCAGCTCTTTTCTCTGTAACCAGTAACCTCCTCTTCAAGCAACTCAGCAACAGCCCCAAATGACATGCTTTCGAAGTCAAAGCCCTATAACCACTTACCCTTTTAAAAAAGGCAGTGTAGTGACCACCATCACTATGACCTGAATAAACCTTGACAGGGTCTTTGTTCTCACTACAAGCAGCTTAACAAATTATTTGTCCCTTAAAAGCAGGTTGTTCCATGGGAAGACAGGAGAAAGGAATCCTATCACTAACAAAAGGGGAGTCTCTATTCCAGATTTTAACTAAACAAAGCAATTTATTATAGGGAAAAGGAATACTAAAAACCTCCAAAGTATTTTAATTCTTTAATGTTCCAAAATGTATTCTTCAGTTCAGTTCAGTCACTCAGCCGTGTCTGACTCTGTGCGACCCCATGAACCGCAGCACACCAGGCCTCCCTGTCCATCACCAACTCCCTGAGTCCACCCAAACCCATGTCAACCCATGTCCATCGAGTCGGTGATGCCATCCAATCATCTCATCTTCTATTGTACCCTTCTCCTCCTGCCCTCAATCCTTCCCAGCATCAGGGTCTTTGCCAATGAGCCAGCTCTTCACATGAGGTGGCCAAAGTATTGGAGTTTCAGCTTCAGCATCAGTCCTTCCAATGAACACCCAGGACTGATCTCTTTTAGGATGGATTGATTGGATCTCCTTGCAGTCCAAGGGACTCTCAAGAGCCTTCTCCAACACCACAGTTCAAAAGCATCAATTCTTCGGTGCTCAGCTTTCTTTATAGTCCAACTCTCATATCCATACATGACTACTGGAAAAACCATAGCCTTGACTAGACGGACCTTTGTTGGCAAATAATGTCTCTGCTTTTTAATATGCTATCTAGGTTGGTCATAACTTTCCTTCCAAGGAGCAAGAGTCTTTTAATTTCATGGCTGCAGTCACCATCTGCAGTGATTTTGGAGCCCAGAAAATAAAGTCAGTCACTGTTTCCATTGTTTCCCCATCTATCTGCCATGAAGTGATGGGACCAGATGCCATGATCTTAGTTTTCTGAATGTTGAGCTTTAAGCCAACTTTTTCACTCTCCTCTTTCACTTTCATCAAGAGGCTCTTTAGTTCTTCTTCACTTTCTGCCATAAGGGTGGTGTCATCTGCATATCTGAGGTTATTGGTATTTCTGCCAGCAATCTTGACTCCAGCCCGTGCTTCCTCCAGCCCAGCATTTCTCATGATGTACTCTGCATAGAAGTTAAATAAGCAGGGTGACAATATACAGCCTTGACATACTCCTTTTCCTATTTGGAGCCAGTCTGTTGTTCCATGTTCAGTTCTAACTGTTGCTTCCTGACCTGCATACAGGTTTCTCAAGAGGCAGGTCAGGTGGTCTGGTATTCTCATCTCTTTCAGAATTTTCCACAGTTTATTGTGATCCACACAGTCAAAGGCTTTGGCATAGTCAATAAAGCAGAAATAGATATTTTTCTGGTACTCTCTTGCTGTTTTGATGATCCAGTGGATGTTGGCAATTTGATCTCTGGTTCTTCTGCCTTTTCTAAATATAGCTTGAACATCTGGAACTTCATGGTTCACGTATTGCTGAAGCCTGACTTGGAGAATTTTGAGCATTACTTTACTAGCGTGTGAGATGAGTGCAACTGTGCGGTAGTTTGAGCATTCTTTGGCATTGCCTTTCTTTGGGATTGGAATGAAAGCTGACCTTTTCCAGTCCTGTGGCCACTGCTGAGTTTTCCAGATTTGCTGGCATATCGAGTACAGCACTTTCACAGCGTCATATTTCAGGATTTGAAATAGTTCAACTGGAATTCCATCACCTCCACTAGCTTTGTTCATAGTGATGCTTCCTAAGGCCCACTTGACTTCACATTCCAGGATGACTGGCTCTAGGTGAGTGATCACACCATCGTAATTATCTGTGTCATGAATGTATTCTTAGCTATACTGATTTTCCTTGATCAAGGAGGTAAATTAGTTTATTGAAGTACATTTAGTAAATGGTTATGCCTGACAGTGAGAAAGCAAGCCACAGTCTTCTAGACTACCTTCTTGACACAAGTTATTAATACTAATTTGGGCTGACAATTTGTTTTTCTGTTTGTTTTCTCTTTAAATAAGTCTACCATGAAAACAGAACTGTTATTCATTCCTAGGGGCTTGAAAAAAAGTCTAGTATTGTAGAGAAAATACTACTACTCTTTTTCTTTTAGCTTTTAATTTGTATATATATTTTAATTGCCTGTGAAGAACTCAATTTACCCATCACTGAAATAAATGAATTGGAATCTCTTTTCATTAAGGGCAAAACAGAGTGAAAGTTGTAGCACTGTTTACAATAGCTAATATATGGAAGCAACCTATATGTCCATCAACAGAGGAAAGGATAAAGAAGAAGTAGTGCACATAAACCACGGACTATTACTCAGCCATTAAGAATAATGAAATGATGCTCTTCGCAAAAACATGGATGGACCTAGAAATTGTCATAGTGAGTAAAGTAAGTCAGATAGAGAGGGAGAAATACCTTATGACATAACTTATATGAGGAATCTAAAAAGAAATGACACAAATGAACTTATTTACAAAACAGAAACAGATTCACAGACTTAGAGAATGAATTTACGATTGATGGGGGGAGAATGGGGAAAGGGAATAGTTAGGGAATTTGGGATCGACCTGTACACACTGGTATATTTAAAATGGATAACCCACAAAGACCTATTGTATAGCACAGGTAATTCTGCTCACTACTACGTGGTGGCCTGGATGGGAGGGAAATTTGGAGGAGAATGGATACGTATACATGTATGGCCAAGTCCCTTTGCTGTCCACCTCAAACCATCACAACATTGTTAATCAGCAATATCCCAATACAAAATAAAAACTTTAAACATTTTTATTTTGTTTTTTGGCCAAGCATAGCCTAGTAGTAAATTAAAGATACATACCTTTACTGACAGGGCTTGCAATTATTATCTCACCACCTTTCTTTTCTTTTTCCCTCCCTCTCTTCCTCACAAAAAAGCAATTCTCTTCAAAGCCCAGAAGCTTTGAAATAATTGCTTTCTCAGGAGTCAGAAATTAGTGTATTTCTCCCTATTTATTTAGTTCTTTGAACGTAAGCAGGGATTTCTTTATACAACCAAAGAAGATTGGGATCTCATACTTTGTAGCCATTCATGGTGTTGCCATGAATGCAAAACATTTGGAAAAGTTGCCTGGTTGTTTCACAACCTCTTACAAGTATCCCAGTTAGAGAGTATATAGTTGAAAAACTTCTTTTTCACAGCAATCCTTTGATTTAAATAAATTCTCAGAGGACTTTTCTATACAATACTCTTGTCACTAATGATCTCTCCATAGAGCTCCCAGAGCTGAGTCAATACAGCACTTTCAATGCCTCTCAAAGGAGATCCTCCCATGGCAAGACCCTTAAGAGTTTCAGCAAGGCTGAGAAGGCTGTATTGTTTAAAATCTATAATTAAATACTCTTTTTAAAAGGTTGGTGATTTATTCTTAATGTTGGAAGTGAAATTGATGGCAGTTTAACTCAGTAAGAACAGTGTCCTTAAGATTCCAAGAGAATAGTCCCTTATCAATTGCATGTTAGCAGTTAAGGAGGCCACACTCAATCTTTCTGCTTTTGGGGGGTTGTAAGTTAGGGGAACATATAATCAAGGATGAATATTCAAATAGGGAATAGAATTTTACTTTATTATTCTGGAGCAGTACTGACTCACTACATGAAAGGCTTCTGAATACTGGAGAAGGTGGCATAAGCTTGAAGTCAAAATAGGTCTTTCTCCTCCATTCCCCTCTTGAATTGAAAACAGTATTCAGAGAAGATTCAGTTTTACAACATTAACTTTGAATACCTGACTTTATTGAACATCATTAGCTATTTTATACTTTCACTTACCCAATCTTAAATTTGTAAATGTATTTTTCAGGCTGTGTATTCATGTATGTGTATTTCCAACATAAAGGATTCATAACAGATACAGATTTTTAATTTATCCTTAAGATTTCTGAAAACACACACACACACACACACACACACACACGAGTGTTTTCTATAATCTATCTATCATCTATCTCTGTAGGTAAGTTGACAACTTAAACCAACACAGACTTTTTGAGTCACAATTCTTATTCTCAAAACTCTCAACATCATTGCATTGCCTTCTTGTCTTTCATGCTATAGAAGAAAATTCTCAGGCAGCCTTTTCCTTCCTGTGAGGGTAACTTTCTCCCCCTTGATTTCTAAAGGCTACATTTTCTTTGTTCTTGAATTTTCAATAAAATTGAAATAGCATACCTAGGTATGAATTTTTAAACTCTGTGAATTTTATTGATCTGTATGTCCAAACTGTCTGCTCAGAAAAAGTATGTCATATCATTTCATTGACTATTTCTTCTCCTGTGTGCATTCTTTAAAACACGACCCATCCTCCCCCCAAACTAAGTCATCTTCATACACAGAAACTGCAACTTGTATATATTACTGTCTTTCAACTATTATATAACTTTATTTTTATCTTGTGGATCTTGGTGACTATCTCAATTTTGTCTTCCATACATATTTGATTTTTCTCTATCTTTATTTTCAATTTAGTAATTGTGTTATTCATCAGATGTACTCTTCTATCTTTAGATTTTTCCCACTTCACATTTGCTTACTTTAATGTCATAGATTAGACAGCTTTTATAATCCCCTCTTGATTTTACATAAAATCTTTTTCAGATACAAAGTTTTATTTCTCTGATTATTTAGGGTATTTCTTTGTGTGGGCTGTTATACATTACATGTTTGCACAGGTTCCCTACTTTTCTTCTGTAGGAGAATCTAACAGGAAGTTCCACTCACTAACACTGAACTTATTGTGAACAGTAGCTATTAGAGCCTATATGGAACACGTTTTCTGCTTCTTGCAACATGTGTTTTGAGATAAATCACTGCCATAGCATTCGTTCCCTCATGTCATAAAGATTGCATTCCTACTAGAGCCCCAGCATGGGTAATGAACATACAATGGACAACAAAGTAGGCTGCCTTATTTGGCTACCTGCCCTATTAAAGGAAAAAAAAAAAAAGAGACAGAGAGAGAGAAACTCTGAAGAGCCAAAAACATCTCAAAGCAACAATAATGCCATTACTATTAGCACTGAAAGTTCTCTCCCTGCCAGACTGTAATATTCTTTAAAAAGACAAAGCAGAGGGAAAAAGAAGTCAGGCACTCATTTTTCCCAAAGAATGGAGTATAGTTTTACTTCCTGCCATTATTTTCATTGTTATGGTCACCTTTTATCATTGTTTTCTAAAGTCTGATGCTTGCCAGGGTCTTCCCTGAAAAAAAAATGCATATTAAAAGATAGAAATGGGAAGAAGACAGAGGAAATCCATCTACTTTACTAATTATGGTACTGTGTCTACAAGGGGCCTGGTGGAAGAGAGACTTTCTCTGTCCACTTAAAAGTGCTAGAACAAGCTACCTTGTGTGCTACCTATGCTTCTAGGAAGTCATCTTACCATTTAGCTACTAAACAAAAAGTCAGCAGTTGAATACTTAGGATTTTCATAATCTTTGAAAGAATAATTAAACTAATATAGCTTCATCTCACCTCTAACGTAGTGAAATTAAGAGATGCTTGCTCCTTGGAAGAAAAGCTATGACAAACCTAGACAGCATATTAAAAAGCAGAGACATTACTTTGCCGATAAGGGTCCATCCAGTCAAAGCTATGGTTTTTCCAGCAGTCATGTATGAATGTGAGAGTTGGACTATAAAGAAAGCTGAGCGCCAAAGAATTGATGCTTTTGAACTGTGGAGTTGGAGAAGACTCTTGAAATTCCCATGGATTGAAAGGAGATCAAACCAGTCAATCCTAAAGGAAATCAGTCCTGAATATTCATTAGAAGGACTGATGCTGAAGCTGAAGCTCCAATACTTTGTCCACCTGATGTGAAGAACTGACTCATTGGAAAAGACCCTGATGCTGGGAAAGACTGAAGGCAGGAGGAGAAGGGGATGACAGAGGATAAGACGCTTGGATGGCATCACTGACTTGATGGACATGAGTTTGAGCAAGCTCCGGGAGTTGGTGATGGACAGGGAAGCCTGGCGTGCTGCAGTCCATGGGGTTGCAAAGAGTTGAACGTGACTGAGCAACTGAAATGAATGTAATGAAAAAAAAAACACTGCCTCTTTACAGGACTTAAGCCAGTTACTGCTACCAACGATATGTACTGTTGCCAAAACTTCAGATTAAAGTTTAACGATTATTTTTTGAGTGTTTATAACATGCCAGGCACTATGCTGCTTTCACATTACTGACTTGCTTAACTGTTAAGAATGTGTTCTATGTTTTCTAAAGTAACAGCAAATCTCTCCTTACTGCAGAAAAGAAGACTATGGCTCAGAAAGTTCAAGCAATTTGTCTAACAGCATAGAAAAGCAGGCCTAGAATTGAGAGCAGTTCTTCTTACTCAAAAGAAAAAATAGGATATTAAACATAGATGACTTTAAAATATTGTATGTATGCACTACAGAATGTATTCATTCACTGATTGGATATTCCAAACATCACTATATTCAACATCTTTCATATTTTAGCAATAATTTATACTTTACAGGAAGTTTTCAAATACACTGGCTTGTTTAAGCATCAAAACTGTTCGTTAAGAAAAACAAGGCAAAGACCATTAATCTCATGGACAGAGAAAGGAGCTCAACTTTAGGAAACAGATTTGTCTGATGCTGTTTCCTCCAATCGCTAGAATCAGGGCTCGCTCTCTTGCACCTAGCACTCCGCATTTTATCATTCACCCCCAATTTGTCTCTTATTACTTCACCAGAAGGTAATGCCTGGTAACCTCCAGTTGTTACCAGAACTCAGAAATTCCTATGATGTAGCCTGGAATGTGTCTAAATATAAAAATGAGTAGTGTCATACATGGGGAAAGGGAAAGTCAGCCTGGGAACAAGCTGAGTGAACCCCTCTGGGTGACTCTGAGAAAGAAAAAGTTACTGTTTCCTATTCAGAAAGTAACCTAGTAAGATGAGAATTTCCCAGTGAGGAATTCAGACAGTGTAACAGACAAATACCTCCCCCTTCTTTTAAGTCACGAAGAATGAAATAAGTGAGAGGGAATAAGTTTGGACCACTTATTCTGTTGTTTTATGGAAGCAGAAGAAAGCAAATTTGACAACAATGGCTGGAACTAAGCCATCACAGAACACAAAATCTTGGAGCTGCAAGGGCCTTCAAAGTTCATCCATTCCAACCTTGCAATATCTCTAATATATGATGGTCCAGCTTCTGCTTGAATCTCTGATGAGAATACATTTATTAAGCCCTGAGTAGGTTTATTACAAAACAGGGTAGTATTCATTCTTAGAAATTCATCAGCTCATAAATTGCATCCATGGTTCTTAATTGCCTCTCAAGAGTCTCACTGAATAAATATAAACTTTTTTTTAACTCATTAAGAACCTCAAGTATCTATAGAGATTACCTCATATCATCTTGAACTTTTCCTTCTTCAAGCTAAATAAATATCTGCTACTCTATCAACTTTTACTCATGACACAATGTTCTAATTCCTTTACAATTAAGTCATTTTTTTTTTTTTGCCTTTTAGTTTGTTAACACTAAAGTCCTACCTGTATCCTTGATAAGGATTGGAAAATGAGGCTATTACCAAACAAACCCAATGGACAAGATCTTCAGGTAGTTGCTATTTCTAACATGTAGAACTTATTTACTCCATGAAATTATAAGTCACAAAGGTTACTCTAATTACAGAAAATAATAATTTAGTCATTTGTTTTAGCATTTCACCCAGAAAATAAAAATACCTTGTATTTCATTCCTTTCTTTTTCATCCACATCTTACATGTATATCTTCTCTCTTAAAGGACTCCTGTCGCATGCAATTACCTTGAGGATATAGTTGTGGAAAATCAGCCCCCAGCACCATTAAGAACCTATAGGTATGCTTTTCACATTTGTACGTTGTCTCATTTTCTTTCTTCTTTCAGTGTTACAGTCAATGCTTAAATAGGAATCATTCTTACATTCAGGAATGAAATAAATTATTCATTCAGACAAGAAATACGATTAAGTATCTACTATTTACAAGGCATTGCACTGGGCACTAAAAATCAATGGAAACACCTGCTTAGAGACTTCACCTCTGGAGTTTTAATGAATAAAAATAGCTAGTGTTTATTGTATATTTCGCACATGTAAACACTATGTTAAGTAAGCACTTTCATGCCTTATATAAATTCACCTTCACATAACTTCATGAATAATGTTATTTTAATTCTACAGATGAATAATCTGATGCTTAAAGTAGTTAGAAGTGTGTCAATCTACCGCAGTTTATCAGTGGAGTATTTATAAACTAAATCTAAGATCATCCAATGCCAAACAAGGTCCAACATTCCCCCACCAGAATATAATAAATACATTGCATTATTTAGGATATAATTTCAGCAGTCATTGTTACAAATCCCTCTTAACCTGCTCAGTTTTATATATTCTTCAATTATTTAAGTCTATTTAAGGTATTTACGGAAAACTACATCTTATTTCAGAGAAATGTAGTTTATTCTGCCCAGGGGTAGCTGTTGAGTTCATTGCCCATTTAACCAGCCAAGGACAAAGAGATCCGCCAGAGTTCCAGACAGTCAGATACTGCTGATTTGAAGTTGTTTAGAACACATTTTGAATTTCATTGAACAAATAATACACCACTTCATAAAGCATTAATGGTCATTATAGGCACTCACAACACAATGGAATGGAATACAACAGCAATTTAAAAGATTCCATAAAAAACAGAAACAAAAGCCACTGTTTTCCATATCTAAAGCTAATATGCTAGAGGAATTGTTTTGATAATTGTTGCCTTAACTGCTGAAGTATTAGGGTGTTGTACATAAGACAATGCAAGGCAGTGCATTCTGTCTTTAGGATCCTCTAAATGCCAGGTAATTTTGGAAACTGTTCAAATGATTGGGAGGAAGTAACTCAAGGGGCACCAAAGAAACTGCTGTAGCCTTGGAAGGAAGCTGTAAGGGCTCAGCTCCAGAAAGTCATTTAGGAAGAAACTATGGAGGGAATAGACTTCCTCTGGAAGAATGAAAAAGCTTCACTACCTAGTGCTAGAAAATACTCCTGAGTTGAGCCCGAGGAAAATTCACACCTCTATCAAACTGGCCGTTACCTAGGCATGAGTACTATGGGATATGTCCTTGTTATTTATCTAAACTCCTCCCCAGGAATGAGTTTTAGTTTCATTTTGTTTTTTTATAGTACTAGTGCTGAAAGATCTGTTTTCAAAAGAGTGTCAAAGCAAATAGATATAAAATAAAAACATGTCAAAGCTTATATTTAACTCTTGAAGGAGAGAATGAGTAAGATGTTACTTTAGATTCTCAAAAGAAAATCTGAAGGAAGGTAACTGTATTGGCCCATCATGAACACTGAAATAAATGAGCTTAGTAGATGCACAACAGGCACAACTGGGCAACCTGCACAGGTCAAAAATCAACTGAATCTCCACTGGACACAATTTACATTGTTATAGACAAGAGTCTGTGCATAACTATCAGCTTTCTACAACTTGTGCTGTGCTTAGTCACTCAGTTGTGTCAGACTCTTTGCGGCTCCGTGGACTGTAGTGCATCAGCATCCTCTAGGCAAGAATACTAGAGTGGGTTGTCATGCCCTCTTCCAGGAGATCTTCCCAACCCACGGATCAAACCCAGGTTTCCCACATTGCAGGTGGAGTCTTTACCATCGGAGCCACCAGGGAAGCCCTTTCTACAACTTACAGACCTAGCTCAAATATAATGAAAAGCACAGATAATCTGGAGAGGAACAGGACACTCAACAAGACACTCAATAATCTTTTGGCTCATTTACAATCTTCCATAGTTTTTCCCTCTACTAGAATCTTATTTTACATGAAGTTTAGTTTTATGGAAATGTGCTGATGCACATGTGAAATTTTAAAAACTAACATAAGTTTGAGCATGTATATGATGATATGCAAGCTACATTAAAGATGCTATTTATAAAAGGCATTAACCAATGCATAAAACAATTTAAAATATCTTTAAAAATATATGCATATATATTTGCATGTATATATATACATATAGGTTTGAATTCTTCAGAAACATTTCAATTTCTTAGCAAGAAAATGTTAATGAAACAGGTGTCTCTTAAGTGATACTGGAAAAGATGCATCTAAGCATAGATCCATGTGACAAATAAACTGCTCTTAGGGAACAAGCTAGGGGACATACAAGAATATACATTTTCGACTTCTCAAAATGCAGACATTTTCTCCAAGTATAGATATATGTCAGTGCATTTTAGATATATAATACATTCATTCATTTAACAAATATTTTCTGAGCATCAATTGGTTGGTATAGACATGATCTCTCTTTTCAAGGTCATTCTACTCAAAGGACAGAGATAGCTTTATTTGTTGCTAAATCTGGAATTACTTATTATTTTAAAATACAAGGTTCTGTGTGTATTAGGTAAAGAGAGGCCAAGAGATCAGGAGACATCTGCCATTAAAAGGAGAGTCTGTTACTCTCACAGATCCCAAGAAAAGGAAGAAAATAATGATGTCACATGTGGGCTCCACTAGGAAAGCCCTGGGGTTGGTCAAGAGGAGAGAAGACAGGGAAATATGAATTGGAGTCTTCATAGTGGTTTCCATGGGAAGGAATGGGAGAATGGAATAAGCATACTTAGGACTGGCAGGTTTGAATGATTCCAGTGGTCTCTGGGGGTATAAGATGTCCCTAGTTGTCTGGTACCTGGCCCTGGGGTGATTAGGACAAGTGGATAATGGTACAGAAATGTGAGAGCCCCAGGAATGAGGTGGTTGAGAATGTGGGCTCTGGATTGATTGGTGCACATTTGAAAAGCCTGCTCTTGGAGGAGTGGTTTACTAGGTCAAGGGATTGGTTAACTCTGGGAGGACAGTACCTCCAGGGTCAGCAAGGCTCCAGATGTCAGAACATAGAAAACAAAAGGCATAGCCTTTACACTCATACCTAATTTTTTTTCTTTCATTAAATGAAATTTTTTCTTTCAACAATATGAAAATTTGATGGCAACATAAGCAGTGAGCTGGCAAAGAAAGGAAGAGATGAGAAGAAAGAAAACATGAAATGATACCATCTTCAATGACATTTTTTTAAAAAGGTCAGAAACCTGTGTGAGCCTTTCCAGATTCTTTTAACAGGAATAAGATGGACAAGTGGAACAAATTGTGATTCCAGAAAAAAAAAAAAAAAAACAGCAACTAATCAAGGTTTGTTTATCATGAGCCACACACTAGGCTTAGCGTTCACATACAGCTAATTGATTTGATGCTTCCAGTAACTCTAACGGCTTTTAGAAAATTAAGCTTACAGAGTTTCAGTAACTTTCCTGAGTTTACATAGCAAGTTAGTAGAAGAGCTGAGATTTACGCTGAGATCTGATGGTCCCCAGAGTTAGAACTGCTCATTATTACACACACACAGATGCACACTTATTTATACATGCACTTATGTGTGTATCCACTGGTAGCTCAGTCAGTAAAGAATCTGCCTGCAGTGAAGGAGACCTGGGTTCAATCTCTGGCTTGGGAAGATCCCCTAGAGAAGGAAATGGCAACCCACTCCAGTATTCTTGCCTGGAAAATTCCGTGGACAGAGAAGCCTGGCGGGCTATAGTCCATGGGATCACAAGAGTTGGACACAATTAAGCGACGAAATCACCACACAGGTTTTATTGGAAGGAAGAGCAAGAACTTTTAAGTACATCGTACATATCACATACAGTAAGACTTTAATTTTCTATAAGGATTTAGAAATGGAGTATGGGAATTACATAAAAGAGTATTGAAGAGGTAACTATAAATGACTTTCTTTCAATCATTATAATTGAAAATCTTCATAAATCATACAGTCTTATCATAATGAACTTCTAAGTAATCTAACATTATCTTTGATGATTAATTACCTGGGAAGGCCTTAGTATCATCATTATGAAGATGAGTAGGAACTGAATTATCCTGAAGAAATAGCTAGGAACTTAAATGAACTGACTTTCCCTATTTTGAAAGTTGTAGCTGTTGCTTTGGCTGTGATTTTCTCACCTCTTACTCCTAAAAATGTAGTGACAGGAAATATATATTTATATATATAATGTATACATACACATGTATAAACCATATACATGTGTGCTTGTATAAAAACCACATATATATAGAGAGAGAGATGAGGCTCAGAGCGGATAGCCCCCAAATATGCCACAGTGGCATATTGATTATTTTGATTTAAAGTTGCTCAAGAAGCAGCTGATGCAAGAAGGATGTTCTGAGCCTCCTCCTCTGTCTCCCTTAAAAGTGGCAAATAAATCTCTCAGATGAAAGGTATGCTCCCTGCATCTGGAGGTAAAAGGACACCCTTATCATCATCAGAGAGAGGAGCCAAACAAGGCTGGATAAACAAGCCTCGTTACTTCTTTAATTTACTACCCCCAGCCCAAATTCTACCTAGGATTCTTCACTAATTAAGCAAACAAAGCCTAAGTTTCTTCGTTCTGTCAATTCCTCACAAATTGACTGTTTCTTGGTCTAAAAGTATGAAAGCTGCCTGCTTTGGTCACTTCTCAAGTTCTATTTCCAAAAAGTTTTTGCTGAGCCACGAAAGACGCCGGGATTCTTGGCCTCTGGGGGAGAAGAATTCAATCTGGGGCCAGAGATGAGGCTTGATCGCTCAGAGCTTTTGTGTAATAAAGTTTCATTAAAGTATAAAAGAGATAGAGAAACCTTCTGACATAGACATCAGAAGCAGGCAGAAAGAGTACCCCCTGCTAGTCTTTAGTCGGATGTTACATAGCTACTAGCAGTCTGCTAATCAGAGAAAGCAAGAGAGTTCCAGAAAAACATCTATTTCTGCTTTATTGACTATGCCAAAGCCTTTGACTCTGTGGATCACAATCAACTGTGGAAAATTCTGAAAGAGATGGGAATACCAGACCACCTGACCTGTCTCTTGAGAAACCTGTATGCAGGTCAGGAAGCAATAGTTAGAACTGGACATGGAACAACAGACTGGTTCCAAATAGGAAAAGGAGTACGTCAAGGCTGTATATTGTCACCCTGCTTATTTAACTTCTATGCAGAGTACATCATGAGAAACACTGGGCTGGATGAAGCACAAGCTGGAATCAAGATTGCCGGGAGAAATATCAATAACCTCAGATATGCAGATGACACCACACTTATGGCACAAAGCAAAGAAGAGCTAAACAGCCTCTTGATGAAAGTGAAAGAGGAAAGTGAAAAAGTTGGCTTAAAGTTCAACATTCAGAAAACTAAGATCATGGCATCTGGTCCCATTACTTCATGGGAAATAGATGGGGAAACAGTGGTAACAGTGTCAGACTTTATTTTTGGGGGCTCCAAAATCACTGCTGATGGGGATTGCAGCCACGAAATTAAAAGACGCTTACTCCTTGGAAGGAAAGTTATGACCAACCTAGATAGCATATTTAAAAGCAGAGACATTACTTTGCCAACAAAGGTCCATCTAGTCAAGGCTATGGTTTTTCCAGGAGTCATGTATGGATGTGAGAGTTGGATGGTGAATAAAGCTGAGTGCCGAAGAATTGATGCTTTTGAACTGTGGTGCTGGAGAAAACTCTTGAGAGTCCCTTGGACTGCAAGAAGATCCAACCAGTCCATCCTAAAGGAGATCAGTCCTGGGTGTTCATTGGAAGGACTGATGTTGAAGCTGAAACTCCAATACTTTGGCCACCTCAGGCAAAGAGTTGACTCATTGGAAAAGATCCTAATGCTGGGAAGGATTGGGGGCAGGAGGAGAAGGGGACGACAGAGGATGAGATGGTTGGATGGCATCACTGACTTGATGGACATGGGTTTGGGTAAACTCCAGGAGTTGGTGATGGACAGGGAGGCCTGGCGTGCTGTGATTCATGGGGTCACAAAGAGTCTGACACGACTGAGCAACTGAACTGAATCAGAGAAAGGAAATGTCTCAAAACTCAGAAAATGGCACCAGGTGAGTCATTCAGGGCCATAAAACGATTGACATAAATCTTGAAGAAAGGCAGATTTCCATACAAATATATAGTTTCATTAACATAGATTAGGAGAACGATGTATGAGTATAACATACTGGTTTGTCAAGTCAGTTCTGAGCCTAAATCTGAGCCTTTAGTTGGAACTGACTTGAAGATAGAGTCTAGGGTAAATGCATAGTACATTAACAAAGCTTAAGACAAACATTTTCATAAGAAAAATGCATTGGTTAGCTCAAGGTTTGAGAAAAATTAAGTTCAGATGGAACCAGATGTCATTATGGCAACACAGAATATTAAGAAAAACCTCTTTTTAAATTTGTATAGAGAAGGGGAAAAAATGTAACACTAGTTTGTTTCCTCCTGCTATTTAAGAGAGAGATAAAAAATGTCTGACGCTTGCAACCTATTTCCTCTGTTTCCTCCATTTGGAGACCCCTGGCCTTCCTGCCTGTTACCCTCTCATTTCTAAGAGACCTCCATGCACATGAGTTAAAATTTGTTTCTTTTTCTCTTGTGTAAATTTTTATTATTAGTTCAGCCATAAGACGGAGAAGGCAACAGCAACCCACTCCAGTACTCTTGCCTGGAGAATCCCATGGACGGAGGAGCCTGGTAGGCTGCGGTCCATGGGGTCACAAAGAGTCGGACACAATTGAGCAACTTCACTTTCACTTTTTTGCTTTCATGCATTGGAGAAGGAAATGGCAACCCACTCCAGTGCTCTTGCCTGGAGAATCCCATGGACGGTGGAGCCTGGTGGGCTGCTGTCTATGGGGTCGCACAGAGTAGGACACAACTGAAGTGACTTAGCAGCAGCAGCAGCCATAAGAACTAAAGAAAAGCAGAGAGGGAAATTTCCCCCTCCCTGACAATATGTATCAAATATGTAATATACAAAATAAATATGTAATAACCTGATCTATATCAAATATATTATAGATAATTTGATGTATATATTAAAAGGCTTGATAAAGTGGATTTACTAGTTCTTAAATAATCATCTATTTATCATTAGCTGAAAACTGATTAGGAGAAAAAGAGCCAATGTTTCTGAGATTAAAGAGAATCAAGTGACAGAGCTTTTAATATGTATATATTCCAAGATCGTGTACTGCAATGGATAGAGTACTGGCTCTGGGCTCAACTGATCTGGGTTTGCCTTTAGGCTACAACTTTCTAGCTCTGTGAACACATTCTAATCTGTGAAAGGGTGGAAATGCCTATCTTATGAGATGGTTGTGAGGATGAAATAAAATAATCCATGTAAAACTCCTTAGAGTTTCTCAGGTAGTTCAGTGCTAAACAATTTGCCTACAATGCAGGAGACATAGGTTTGATCCCTAGGTCAGGAAGATCCCCTAGAGTAGGAAATGGCAACCCACTCCAGTATTCTTGCCTGAGAAATTCCATGGACAGAGGAGCCTGGTGAGCTACAGTCCATGGGGTCACAAAGAGTCGGACACAACTTAGCAACTAAAGAACAACTAGAACAAAAATTCCTGGTACAGCATTTCAGTTCAGTTGCTAAGCCGTGTTTGACTCTGTGACCCCATGGACTGCAGCACGCCAGGCTTCCCTGTACATCATCAACTCCTGCAGACTGCTCAAGCTCACGTCTATTGAGTTGGTGATGCCATCAAACCATCTCACCCTCTGTTGTCCTCTTCTCTTCCTTCCTTTGATCTTTCCCAGCATTAGGGTCTTTTCCAATGAGTCAGTTCTTTGCATCAGGTGGCCAAAGTATTGGAGCTTCAGCTTCAGCATCAGTGCTTTCAGTGAATATTCAGGTCTGATTTCCTTTTGGACTGACTGGTTGGATATCCTCACAGTCCAAGGGACTCTCAAGAGTCTTCTCCAACACCACAGTTCAAAAGCATCAATTCTTCCACGCTCAGCTTTCTTTATAGTCCAACACCCACATTCAAACATGACTATCAGAAAAACCATCACTTTGACTAGACAGACCTTTGTTGGTAAAGTAATGTCCCTGCTTTTTAATATGCTGTCTAGGTTTGTCATAAATTTTCTTTCAAGGAGCAAGCATCTTTTAATTTCATGGTTGCAGTCACCATCTGCAGTGATTTTGGAAGCCAAGAAAATAAATTCTCTGTTTCCATTGTTTCCCCAACTATTTGCCATGAAGTGATGGGGCCAGATGCCATGATCTTAGTTTTCTGAATGTTGAGTTTTAAGCCATATTTTTCACTCTCGTCTTTCACTTTCATCAAGAGGCAAGATCTTTAGTACAGTGTTTAGTTCATATTAATTAAGCATTCAATAAACCCTAGTTATTACTGCCATTAGAGGATGATGTGGTCTCCCAAAACTAAACATCAAATTTGCCTTTAGTATCCTTTCTTGACCTGTTCTCAGTTGAATTTCTGCACTTCTGATGAAACCAGAACCCTTATGAAATGATTTATTCACAAGTTCCTGGCAATACTGGAACTTGTCTCATTCTATTAATTTCAAGAGGGAAAGTGACTTTGACCTGAAGAGAAGCAGAGTGTAAAGCGCAACCTTGGAGCCTCAGGCTTAAGAGGCACCGTGGTTCTGAGACAGAGCTTGCTGAGGTAGAATGCATCAGGCAGTGGCTTAATTAGCTCTGGCAGAAAATGAGATGCTAATTGGTCTGCTCCTACCAACCCTAGGGACTGACATTCTCCACTTCTTATCAGATGGTCCCTTGAGTCTAATTTCTTTGGAGGAAGACTTGCTGCTTATAACTTGCTCATACCAACAGGAATGTTACTACTCAGAATTCCAGAGTTTGGCGCAGAGTTGGCTCAGTTCCCAGTTGTGAAGGGAGCAGAGTCCTTTACCGCCTGCATGTCAGCTGTTCCGCTTCTATCCCTTCCACCGTATTCTTTTCCCTCCAAACTGATCCTGTCCTGGAAGCTTTTTGATTAATTACTAACTCTCAGTTAGATATCACTTTATATTAATAAACATAGGGATAAGCCCAGGCTTCTCACAGTCGACAAACTTTTCTTGTGAAAATTCAAATTGTAACAGCAAAATCTAGCACAAGATGTAATGATTGCTAGGATTATGAGTTTTCTCATCACTCAGCCATATTAGGCCATATAAAAATAAATGGTAACCTTTATATGTCCACCATGCTTTCCCCATAAGTATCCCCCCTTTTAAAGCTTTGCATCTACACTGCCTGGAAACAGTTACTTATATAATAAGTTCCCCTAATCTCAGGCCATTCCAGTTAGAAAGAGGAAGAGTTTGTGACATATAAGAGGGTAAAATTTTAAAATATATTATTGTTCTCTTTCACATTTCCATGTGCTTGACACTTTTCCTGGTGAGTCCAAAGCATCCAACATCATGATGTTAGGCAATTAACTTGTTATAGCAATATCTGCAGTAATGAAAGAATAGTCAATATTTTGCTTCTGACATTAAGAAGAACAGATGGAATTCTGAGCCTTTTGTTTCTTAGAGACATGATTCTATCACATGCCATAGTCATCTTAGAAAACATGATGAACTTCATAAACAACTGAAGATATAAAGGCATCACTGGTGATGATGACCACTGTGGGACGGATTTTGAGTAACAATATAAGACTTGTTGGAACTGGCAGTCAAACAGAATAAATAAGAAGTCATAATTTTGATATCATTTCAACATTCTTAAGAGCTGGAAAAAATTACCCTAGGATTCGCATTATTTGCTCATATTTGTGTTATCTATTATATTATTTGTTCAAGAAGCTGGGGTAGGGGAAATGTTACAAATTGTTGATGACTGTATTGCACAGTTATTCTGGCCATTGCTTAATCTGAATTCAGGCCTAGTTTCAAAACTGATCCTTGTCTTGTTTAAAATACTGCATATAAGTCATTGTCCCAAAGAGAATACAACGGCTGTACAAGTGTGACTGTCTTTTAGTCTGCTCTGTGCCCTGAAGTAGGAGGTGGATGCTGAAGATAAAGAGTAGATGTGTGACAGATAAACAAGAAGAAACCACACGTCCTGTGCATGTTTGTTTAGAAGTACAAACACCCTGCTATACTACAGCCAATCTGGAGTAATTAGATTTTCTTTCTAAATTTATTTAGTTAGTTAGTTTGGAACTGAGATACAGATCAGCAGAAAAGGTGGCCTAGTATCAGTACAGTTCAGTTCAGTCACTCAGTCATGTCTGACTCTTTGTGACCCCATGACTGCAGCACGCCAGGCTTCTCTGTATATCACCAACTCCCAAAGCTTGTTCAAACTCACATCCATTGAGTCAGTGATGCCATCCAACCATCTCTTTCTCTGTCATCCCCTTCCTCCTTTCCCTGCCTTCAATTTTTCCCAGCATCAAGGTCTTTTCCAATGAGTCAGTTTTTCACAAGTGGTCAAAGTATTGGAGTTTCAGCTGTAGCATTGGTCCTTCCAATGAACATCCAGGAAGGATTTCCTTTACGATTGACTGGCTTGATCTCCTTGCAAGCCAAAGAACTCTCAAGAGTCTTCTCCAACACCACAGTTCAAAAGCATCAATTCTTTGGTGCTCAGGTTTCTTTATAGTCCAACTCTCGCATCCATACATGACTACTGGAAAAACCATAGCTTTGACTAGACAGACCTTTGTTGGCAAAGTAACATATCTGCTTTTTAATATGCTGTCTAGGTTTGTCATAGTTTTTCTTCCAAGGAGCAAGCGTCTTTTAATTTCACGGCTGCAGTCACTATCTCCAGTGGTTTTGGAGCCCCCAAAATAAAGTCTCTCACTGTTTCCATTGTTTCCCCATCTATTTGCCATGAAGTGATGGGACCAGATGCCATGATCTTAGTTTTCTGAATGTTGAGTTTTAAGCCAACATTTTCACACTCCTCTCTCACTTTCATCAAGAGGCTCTTTAGTTCTTCTTTGCTTTCTGCCATAAGGGTGGTGTCATCTGTGTATCTGAGGTTATTGATATTTCTCCCGGCAGTCTTGATTCCAGCTTGTGCTTCATCCAGCCTGTCATTTCACATGATGTACTTTGCATAGAAGTTAAATAAGCAGGGTGACAATATACAGACTTGACGTATTCCTTTCCCGATTTGGAACAAGTCTGTTGTTCCATGTCCGGTTCTAACTGTTGCCTCTTGACCTGCACACAGATTTCTCAGGAGGCAGGTCAGGTGGTCTGGTATTCCCTTCTCTCGAAGAATTTTCCACAGTCTGCTGTGATCCACACAGTCAAAGGCTTTGACATAGTGAATAAAGCAGAAGTAGATGTTTTTCTGAAACTCGCCTGCTTTTTTGATGATCCAACTGATGTTGACAATTTGATCTCTGGTTCCTTTGTCTTTTCTAAATCCAGCTTGAACATCTGGAAGTTCATGATTCATGTTGAAGCCTAGCTTGGAGAATTTTGAGCATTACTTTGCTAGCGTGTGACATGAGTGCAATTGTGAGGTAGTTCAAACATTATGAAAATTGATCTCTTCCAGTCCTGTGGCCACTGCTGAGCTTTCCAAATTTGCTGGGATATTGAGTGCAGCACTTTCACAGCATCATCTTTTAGGATTTGAAATAGCTCAACTGGAATTCTAACACCTCCAGTAGCTTTGTTCGTAGTGAGGCTTCCTAAGGCCCACTTGACTTTGCATTCCAGGATGTCTGGCTATAGGCGAGTGATCACACCACTGTGGTTATCTCAGTCATCAAGATCTTTTTTGTATAGCTCTTCTGTGTATTCTTGCCACCTCTTTTTAATATCTTCTGCTTCTGTTAGGTCCATATCATTTCTGTCCTTTATCAAGCCCATCTTTGCATGAAACGTTCCCTTGGTATCTCTAATTTTCTTGAAGAGATCTCTAGTCTTTCCCCTTCTATTGTTTTCCTCTATTTCTTTGCATTGATCCCTGAGGAAGGCTTTCTTGTTTTTCCTTGCCATTCTTTGGAACTCTGAATTCAATTAGGTATATCTTCCCTTTTTTCCTTTGCCTTTAGCTTCTCCTCTTCTTCTTCTTCTTTTTTTTTTTTTTTTTTTGCCTATTATATGGCTTAGTTTACCGGGACAGAAACTAGGAGCCTCATGCAGGTGCTGCTGCTTTGTGGAAAGGAGAAACTCTTCTATCATCTCAGGCATTTCATTCCTAGTTGACTTCTATTTCTTTCCTATCTTCAACATTTTCCTATGTAATATTTAGCTCTTACCTTAAATAGCAAATGCAAAAGAGGTGTCCCTGACTCCTGGATATAAGAAGAAATCTAATAACTCATTATAAGACAATCCTGTTTTAATTCTTTATTTGACACTCCCTTTCATCTGGTATTTTCTTGTGTGTTTGATTATTTCTCTTCTGTCTCTCCACATTTTCCTAGCACAGCAGCTCCACAAAGACTGGAAACTTAACTGCTCATTATTTTGTGCCCTTCTCAGCCTATCTGTAACCAAAATTGTGGCTGGATCAGCTCTTGTGATTCTTACTATGACTGCAGGATGCCCTTCAGCAACCCACCAGAAAACTGGAAAGCAGCTTTATTGCTTATATGTCCTGGAAATTGCATGGCTTACCTGGGGCCACACAGAGAGATCATGGGTACAGACATGGTGAAAAAGAGTGTGAGCACCTGGGGTTATACTTTTATTGGAGGTGAGGGTAGGATCCTAGGGTTTGGTGGACTCACTCTTTATTGGTGAATTTCAAACATAACAGTGTAATTTAAAGAGCAGAAAGGGGGGGAAATGTTGCTCAGACAATTAGTTAATGGAACCTACAAAGATCTCGAAAACAAAGGAGCTGGCAGTGGAGTGGGAGGGGGTAGGAGGAAGTGTGTGGCCTGCCTCCATCTAGTCCTATGACTGGCAATGAGTTAAGAGAGCCATCTTTGAAGTAATCCAAGTAATCAAAGCTTAAGTCAGGCAGTTAAAAAAGAGAAAACCCAACTGTCAGGGTTTACACTATACTCATGCCTACCATGGGATGTTAAGTCCATGTACCTGGGTTTGCCATAGTAGGCACTCTAATAAATATTCCCTGAATACATATGTTTATATATTTACATTATACATATGAGCCAAAAGATGAGGCTTACAACCCAAGGCAGAAAGACGCAGAAAGTACAGTCTGCTCACTTTCCCATTTCCCCAAGGCTAACTTTCTGTAATTCCATTCCTTACAATTCCCTATGTCCTTAGTTTCTTTGGCCTCTGCTTTTGTGAATCAAAATGATGCTGAAGCAAGAACTTGTCCTTTCTAAGCCTCAGTTGCTTCCGTGTTAGAAGTTTCCATTTTAGAAACTTCCATGTTAGCCTGTGTTTGGTTCACCTTCCCAGAAAGCTTATCAGTCTTAGGGTTGGTAAGGTGATGTGCCCAAACCCACACGTTCTGAATGATGCAAAGCCCCTGACTCATAGTTTAGCCTATTTTCATAGTACATCTTGCTGGTCCCATTCGTATTGAATTATTATGAGCCCTATTTTAATGAGTATGCTAATGTGTTAGTGTTGGTCTCAGCCTGACCTTGTATATGTTTGTCTCTGCTGTTCTTTTTCTATTTAAACTGCAAGCTCTTGGGAGAAAGAAAAGATGCCAATTTAACCACCCTATTGCCTCGTGCTCCTGGAAGCTTAGCAAACACTATCTGGTGATGATAATGATGATAGACTAGGCATAATAACATTCTTCTTTCTCTCTAGGGAGGCTGTGTGGTTGCTTTATTTTGCATTTTTTTGTTCCTCAAGAGATAGGCACTGCGGGAGTCTTGCAAAGGTCAGAAAATGGAAGCAGAATGTTTCATCAACAACTTTTTTGACAAAAATTCTGAATTGTCCCCAAATTTACAAAGAGAAACAAAAGTGTGAAACCCAGAGATAGTGTGGAGTGGAGCTGTCATTTTTATATTTGTTTTCCAGGACACTGCTGAGCATAGCAAATATAAATGGTAAATGCCACGTTTCATTTTCAGGAGAGCAGGTGTCACTTGAGGCAGGGCAACTGAAAGGATGTATGATATGAAGGAAAGAAAAGACAGTAACTGAGGAATGGAACCTGAGGAGGTAGTTGATTCTGAGCCTAACACAAGGTACTGTTGGTGAGGAAGAAATTTTCCTCTACTTTTCTAGGTTCTTCTGGCTGTTCTAAGAATTAAATTGACATGAGGCGGATTAACAAGAGAAAATCAAAGAAAAATTGATAACATTTACAATGGAAGAGACCCAGGAAAATTGAGTAACTCACCAAAGTGGCCAAAGTCCTCATCATAAATACCATCTAAAGCTAAAGACAAAAGAAGGTAGTGGTTTGGGACCTCAAAGGGGAGGAAGGCAATTCATATGGGTACAGGCTTCCCTGGGCTCAGGCGGTAAAGAATCTGTCTGCAATGCAGGAGACCTGGGTTTGATTTCTGGGTCAGGAAGATCCCCTGGAGAAGGGCATGCAACCCCCCCAGTATTCTTGCTTGAAGAATCCCATGGACAGAGGAGTATGGAAGACTACAATCTATGGTGTCACAAAGAGTCAGACATGACTAAGCAACAAACACACAACACACAGAGAAAATAAAATATTTGATAAATAAAGATTTGCTGGACCCTGCAGAGACAACAGGACAAAGTATAGACTCTGATCTCTAGGCCCTGCTTAAATTTCTCCACCATACCTAGAACATATTCTTTGCATCTATCTCTGGTAATAGCTCTATTACTGAAACAGAACCTTTATCTAAGTTCTTTAGGAAACTAAGGGGAAGTAAAATAAAAAAGACTTCCTGATGCATATGTGTCTTAAAAATAATCAACCTAAATTAAATCTCATGCCAAAGAGACACATTTTGGGGTGGCAAAATTTGTTCCCCTATGGTATGAATTCACAATGAAAATGCAGAATTTCTCTAACTTGGAGAAAAATTAGAGTAGCTGAATTCCCACAGTCCACTTAAAGAAATTATAAATTGCATAGTTATAGTGGTGAGGTTTTTGAGTCAAACTCTATTGACTGGTGTTCCAGCAACAACAATTTCTAGCTAATACCTATTACTTAGAGTTGTTGTAAAAGATTAAATGAAATAATGCATGCACAACTCTTCAAATAATGCCTTTCCCATTGTAGGCACTCAATAAAAGTTATTACCATACTGTGAACAACAACAACAAAAGTAACGAACCTCAATCTTCACCAAGCTACACAGTGGTTAAGTGATGCAATCCTCTGCAAGAGCCTACTGACAATGCAACCTGAAAGGCCTTTCGGATGAAAAATACCAGAATGAAGAACTCTGTGCTTAGGACAAATGGGCCCCTCAGGAGTTAGGTGCACATCTCAGGGAGAATTTCAGTGAATCCAGATTCCTGTATCTTTCCTTATATAGAAAAGTACTAAAATCTTTAATTTGAGCTATCTGTTCTTTGTGATTAACAGTAATATTTATTTTTTTTTTACCAAGATGCATGCTTGACTATATTTGACTACATGTAATCTCCCAGAAAAGAAAAAAAATATATATATATATACACAGATAGATAGATAGATAGATACCAGCTCCTCCCCTGCCTCTTCAGAGCAGTTTACTTAGAGCTACTAAGTGGTTGACTCCTAGGCTATAGTCCCCAGTATGATCCTGAAAAAATTTTAAACTCACTATTCCAATGGTGTGCTTTTCATCATGCTAACAATTCTCTTTATACTTAACGCTTCATTCCTGTGAGCAGAATAACAGGGTTGTCCTCCGTCATTCTTGAAGACAGAGTGATCAAAAAATTTGGGTGGCCCAAATTTCTAAAAATGTTCACTTCTATGAGTTGAGACACTATAGGATTACAAATATATGATATAAGATTAAGACATAATCACCAATGAACACAGTCATTATTCTATTTATTCGATTAACTACTGATAGCCTGAAGGACCCAAAGGGATTGGGGAAGAGAAAATATGAACGTATAAGGCAGACAGTGGCTAGCTGTTCACATATCTACTTATTTTCCTGGCACATAGATGCTCTTCATGCCCCAAGCCTGGACCAAACGCTATCCCCAGTACTCTTCCCCTTACCTGATAAATGAACATAGAGACACCGAAAGCTGCATGCTGAAAAATGGCAAAATTCAAGTCACTGATACCATTTTGAAATTATTAAAAGATGAGAAGCAAATTCCTCATGTGTTAAAACCATTATATATTTGGGGGTTTATTTATTACAAAAGCTAACATTAAACTAACTGATAGAATATACATATTTGTATTTCTATGTGTGTAGAGTTTAGAGAATGGGGCATCATGGAAGATAGAGAAGATCTGGAGTAAATAAACCATAAAGTAAAACACTGTGAAGTTAGAGGGAGAGCAATTCATGAGACTCAGTATTTTTGATGCCATTTTCAAGTTTTGGAGCCCCAGAGTTGACCCTTTGAGGTTCAAAAATTAGCTAAGACTCACAGAAGTCAATAAAAGTTGCTATGGTCACAGTTACAATTTATCACAGCTAAAGATACAGATCAAAATTAGCAAGAGAAGAGGCCCACATTACAGATTTCAAGAAACTTCCAAATGTAGAGCTTCTAGTTTTTTTTTCCCCAATGGAGTGATGGATAATATTACTTTCCAAGTATGGACGTGTGACAATATACTGACACACTTATGCTGACAACTAAGGATGCTTATCATAGCCTTGAGTACAGAATTTTTAATGGGCTCCATTTTGTAAGTGTGACTGACCTCCCACATGGCTGATCTCATTTTCCAGGCCCTCAGAGGTGACATGATGTGACCCAAAGCTACCCACTCCAATATTCTTGGGCTTCCCTTGCGGCTCAGCTGGTAAAGAATCTGCCTGCAATGCAGGAGACCTGGATTTGATCCTTGGGTTGGGAAGATCTCCTAGAGAAGGGAAAGGCTACCCACTCCAGTATTCTGGCCTGGAGAATTCCATGGATTCTATAGTCCACGGAGACACAAAGAGTCAGACACGACTTTCACTTTCAAAGCTCCCATCCTATATCACACTGTTAAACTATCTGGAATGATACCATACACCAGGCAAACAAAAATCTCTAAGAATTTAAAGATTACCTCTCAGAAATTTAGGGCAAAATTCAGCCCTATTTCTTTGGGTAAGGTTAAATGAAATTAAAAAGACACTTGCTCCTTGGAAGAAAAGCTATGACAAACCTAGATAGTGTATTAAAAAGCAGAGACATTACTTTGCTGACAAAGATTCGTATAGTTAAAGCTATGGTTTCCCAGCAGTCATGTATGGTTATGAGAGTTGGACCATAAACAAGGCTGAACGCCAAAGAATTGATGCTTTTGAATTGTGGTGTTGGAGAAGACTCTTGAGAGTCCCTTGGACTGTCAGGAGATCAAACCAGTCAATCCTAAAGGAAATCAGTCCTGAATATTCACTGATATATTCAGTATTCCTTATTGGAAGGACTGATGCTGCAGCTGAAGCTCCAATACTTTGGGTACCTGATGTGAAGTACTGACTCATTGGAAAAGACCCTGATGCTGAGAAAGATGGAAGGAAGGAAAAGACGGGTACAACAGAGGATGAGATGGTTGGATGGCATCACCGACTCAATGAACATGAGTTTGAGCAAGCTCTGTGAGATGGTGAAGGAGAGGGAAGCCTGGCCTGCTGCAGTCTATGAGGTCACAAAGAATTGGACATGACTGGGCGACTAAACAAAAACAACAAGTTCTTTACTACAGAAAGCTTTTTGCAATTCCTGTGACATCAAAGAGGGTGAACAGGTATAAATCCTTCACACCAAGGTAACAGTTTGTTACTGAAACCTCACAGGACGTTGTGAGGCTCCTGGGCATAGAAGTCTTTCTGTGTTCCCCATTTCTTTTTTGTAGGAAATAGGCTTCAGTCTCCATGACCTTCCCTGAGTTCCAAAGGGCAAATTCAAACATTAATCAGGGAATGGAAAGGATACAGAGACAAAGGAGGAGCAGTCAAGAAACAATAGTGCAGCCATGGGGCAAGGTACTGGTTCTGCCTCAAGGAATACATATAACAGTATCTTTGAGCTCTTCTACAGAACCAATACCCGCCAAAACCTGAAGATGTTAACTACCTGATGAAGTGTTCATTCCAGAGAAGGTCACAGTTTGATAGCCTCAAGACCACCTGAGGCCAGATCAAGAGTACAGGATCTGTATACACCCTGATCCTTATCAGCAACCATGTCCTTGAATCATTGCTATAAAACTCCTTACCAAATTCCCTCCTACCCAAGGTGGGACACATAGTTTTCGAGGATACGAGCCTGCTGTTTCTCCGTTTGCCTGGAAAGGAATAAAGCTCTTCTTTTCTATTAATACTTCACCCAAAACTCTTGTCTCTGAGATTCAATTCAGCACTAGTGCACAGAGGCCAACTGTTTAGCACCATTATTAATAGCCAATCAGACATACTCACACAGATTTTTATAGATTTTGCAACTGTATGGTAAAAGAATTGAATGAGGTTCACCCCTCAGGCCTCACAATCCTAGACAACCTGTTTTTCATGGACCTACATAAACGAAGTGCCTTTTTCTAGTTCATATGCTGTGAGGAGGCAGATAAACTGGCTTTCCCCCCCTTAACCCCACAAAGGCATTTTATGTGTGAGAGGCAGCCTTGCATATGTAGTTGAGACAGTGTAAAAAACTGTGTTTACATCATTTCAGTTCACACAGAGCCAACTCTTACAGACATCAGTGCACATTTTCTCTCTCTGATCTCATTTTCCATTTTTCACTCCCTGAAATTCACCTGGGACCCTTGCCTCAGGCCTTGGCTTGTTTCTGGGAAGCAGAAGAACATCTTTTATCTCCATAGAATGAGGTAAAATTCTTGCATATTTTCCATAATAACTATGTACAAGAAAAAGCATTTTCTGGCTTTGATTTAATCTGATAGTATGTGATTTCAATGTGTCAGAATGTTCACAAATTATTTGTTCTTTAGTTAGTCTCATGTAAGATCATCCGAGTGAAAGTGAAGGTCGCTCAGTTGTGTCCGATTCTTTGCAATCCCGTGGACTATGTAGTCCATGGAACTCTCCAGGCCAGAATACTGGTGGAGTGGGTAGCCTTTCCTTTCTCCAGGGGATCTTCCCAACCCAGGGATTGAACCCAGGTCTCCCGCATTGCAGGCAAATTCTTTACCAGCTGACCGTGAGAGAAGCCCAAGAATACTGGGGTGGGTAGCCTAGCCCTTCTCCAGCAGATCTTCCTGACCGAGGAATCCAACCGGGGTCTCCTGCATTGCAGGTGGATTCTTTACCAACTGAGTTATGATCCCTGTGCTATACAATCGGTCCTCGTTGGGTACCTATTTTATATATGGTATATATAATAAACCCAATCTGTTAATTTCCAACCTCTTATTTTCTCATTACACTTTCTATGGAAAGGATCTGTTGACAGGCATATTTTACAGTATTTTTGTTGTTGTTTTTTTAAACTGCTTTGAGGTTGATATATAACTTGAAATTGAATGACTCTTGAACATTGAAGAAAAGATTAGAAGTGAACAGAACCAAAGGAATAGAAGTAAAACTTTCCACTCTTCTAATAACCGTGCAATTGACTGGGGGTAAGTGTGTAATATTCCTCTCTCAACTGCACACTTGACATCTCAATTTTCCTGTCCTTGATGATGCTACTACCATGGCTTGTTGTGCTTCTAAGGTTGGTTCTCCTGCCTCAGGACACAATAGCTGTAATCAAGGACCCCATATTTATGACGATTGAGTTAGCTGAGCTAGGAATATGCCTGTCAACAGATCCTTTCCATAGAAAGTGTAATGACAAATTAGGAGGTTGGAAATTAAGAGGCTGGGTATATTATATATACAGTATATAAAATAGATAACCAACAAGCACCTACTGTTGCACAGGGAACTCTCCTGCATTGGCAGGCAGGTTCTTTACCACTAACACCACCGGGGAAGCACATAATAATCTATACAGACAAAGAATCTAAAGAAGAACGTGTGTGTGTGTGTGTGTGTGTGTGTGTGTGTATGGAATACTCAATCACCCAGCTGTAAAACTGAAACTAACACAACATTGTAAATCTACTCCAATATAAAATAAAAATTAAATTAAAAAAGAAAGTTTAATGATGATAAATGAGCTCATTTCTCTCATAATTCACAAGTGACTTAACAGGGTGGCCTATATGGTTATTGGGAAACAAAAAGAGGTGATCTGTGTGCGTCTAACACCTTTGACTTGGCCAGTCCCACAGGACTGAGACTTATATGTCTTTCAAATTAGGGAGTCAGTGAGCCATTTGTTTCTGATCTGTTACATGGAAGATTTTAACAGGGGAAGAAATTGTCCTCTCAATTGAAATAAAGGTTCTCCTGATAAATCATAGAATATGAATGCTATAGCTACTTTTACTACTATTTAATAATTTAAAAAAATCTAGTATTTGAAAATCATTTATAATTCTAAATTACCTAAATATGACCAAAGATTTGAATAAACAAATCCCTCAATACATCAAATTCATATTCAATGATACTTTTTCAAAATCATGCTTAACCCCTCCATCGTACCTTCTCCAAGTGAATGTGAGATTATAAACATGAAGACTTCATCTTTTACATGTATTGGTTTTCTTTAAAAACCATTGTGTACTCAACCAGAATGACTCAAGACATTACAGAAGATAGACAATTTTCAAACTGTTAAACACATAATTTTCATATAAATAATAAATATACACCAAAATTTAATTTGTGTATTAATGAGAGAACCAGCAGAAAGTAACAGATGATGTAGAAAGGATTTGAGAAACTGGCATACGTGCATAGTGGGGAAAGGACTGTTGAAATAAGATTGCAGTACTGGAAGATATCCTACAAAACAACAAACGATCTTTGGGATTATCATCTCTATTGGAGAGGAAAACGATAATTTGACATCAGTTTCTACAAGTTAACGGCTAATTTAAGAGGGCTGTACAAAAATCCTGATCATTAGCCAAAATTACATTTCTAGCAGCATCAGATATCACTCAGATAGGTTTACTAGAGTATAATTTAGCATCATACTGAAGTCACACAATCAACAGTTGGATTTTTTTTCAAATTTTGGATAATTTTCCTACAAGGAGATAGCTCAAGAGTAAGTTGAATTGATTGATCTTGTTAACTGTAAACGGAGTTTCTGAGATAACAGAGGGGCCTCATTGATTTTCATTTCTTCTATGCTGATAAATAATGAAAATATAAAATTTTAATTACTATTAACAAAAATAATCTCAAATATCTGTAGATTTGCCATGGGGCACCAAACATGTTAGAAGCTCTGGCAGACATATCTAGGAAAAGACATAAATTGCTTACAATGCATAAATAGAAGTAGGGAACAGTTTAGTTCATAAAATTAAATAAGCGATAAGCATAGTCACTGTAGAATTTCTAAAGGGACACATGAGCAGTAGATACACCAGCAATAATAAAGGTGGTAATTTTACCATGAACAACTTTTAAGATCTTCAAGGGTGTTCATCCTCTGAACAGAGAATTTTTTAAAGAATCTATCTTTCCCTATGTTTCCACAGTGTGTGAAACATTACTTACTTTCTAAATTTAAAAAAAGAAGGAAGGAAGGAAGGGGAAAAAAAAAGAAAAACACTTTGAGTGAAACCATCAGTCAACGTACTCAGTCTGCATTACCATCATCATCTCATGGTGCTCTATTTACCTGTCAAAGTGATTTCCCCATAAGATGATAATGTTCTATTAAAAATACAAATTACAGACAAAATTTCTTTTTCTTGTTGTTGTTTACAGATGAAATTTCTTGTTTCACTAAATGAGAGGGTTTTCCTTTTTGGACAGTTTCCTATCCCCAAAAAGGAAATCATCTAAACTCTCTCCAGGCCCTTGTCTTGGAAACAGTTGCTGGCACTCTTTCTGCCATAATCAACAAATCCTGACAAACTCACTCATGTGATACGCTGTCATCAACAAAGAGTGTCAGGATTTCAGAGACAGGCAGAATATTAAGCTATTCCCAGGAAGGTAAAAAGATTAAGCAGGGCCCATTTTATCTTTCTTGGTTGGAATAAGTAACAGAAGCCTTCTGGATGCACAAGGAATTTCTAACTAAATGCAGAGGCTAGAAAAGCCAAGTGCAGGAGGACATAACAAGGAGTTGTTTTGGGGGTTCAGTACAGTGTCTTGAGGACATAGATTTTCATGCTGAGATGCTGGGCTAGCACTTCATCCTACTAACCTCAACAGAGAAAACAAATCCATGAACACCTGATTGTGTACAGTGCTAAGAGTACAGATAGTTAGGGGTTTGAGATATTCCTGTTGAAAGTTCTTAGATGAGAAACTTCCTAACTATACCTAATGAAGGTGTATTTTGCATTCGAGTTTTCTTTTATAATCATCATATATGCTTATCTGTAAGAACATGAGAGAATTAAAATTTGATTATGATGAATGATTATGACATTGATTATAACAAAGAAAATAAATCAGGGACAAATAAATGATGGATTAAGTACCTAAACCAGGAGGTGTTCCTTGAGAAAGGGGCAGTCTTTGAAGTCACCTACTTGATGAAAAGGGCTTGATTTGGAAATAGAAGCATCTCAAAGCACAAACCTTCCCAACCATAAAACCTCAGGTGGATGACAAATTATCAAGCACAGCTCTATGGAGGCTGAATAACTGATTCCAGTGCCTATTGTTATATGCATCCTGGGGCCTAAAGGAGTTGATTCCTAATAAACTCTGAGATTAAACTCCCATTTCTGGTGGCAAAATGACAATATACAATTTCAATTACAGTTAATCAGGAAGAAAGACTGTAGCAACAGAAAAAACAAAAAAAAAAACAACCCACAAGCTGAGCTACACCAAGACAATCAGTAAACTGATCTTTCAACTTAGCAGTAAAGAAGGTGATTATTTTATAAGTCCTGAATGCTATAATTTCAGAAGAATGCAGTTCAAAGGAGAATGAAACCTAACTTCAGTAAGATACTTAGGGGCAGGAATTACGCCTTCTTCTTAGTGGCCTATCATACTCAACCCACCATTTATTATTATTATTTTTTCTAATAAATTTATTTATTTTAGTTGGGGGCTAATTACTTTACAATATTGTAGTAGTTTTTGCCATACATTGACATGAATCAGCCATGGGTTCACATGTGCTCCCCCTCCCAAACCCTCCTCCCACCTCCCTCCCCATCCCATCCCTCTGGGTCATCCCAATGCTCCATCCCTGAGCATCCGTCCCATGTATAGAACATGGAATGGTGTTCCACTTCACATATGACAATATACATGTTTCAATGTTATTGTCCCAGAACGTCCCACCCTCACCTTCTTCCTCAGAGTCCACAGGACTGTTCTATGCATCTGTGTCTCTTATTCTGTCTCGCATATAGGTCAACCCACCATTTAGATGTAAAGCAAAATACAGCACAGAACACTACTCAACCTTCTCACCCATCAGGGTACCCAATGAGTCATTTCTGATCAGCAAGTCCAGGTGAAATATTACCTTCTTTGTGAATTCTTTCTTAATCTTATTGGCCAGGGTTAGGCATTTCTCACTGCTTTTTAGTTAGCTTGATAATTTTTTTTAATCATGCATCAAAAATTGTTATACATCTACAATGTACTAGGCATTGCAGTAAGTGTGAGAGATAAATAGCAATGGGCATGCACCTGATGACACCAATCTGCTGTATTTCCAACTTTTGTTTTTATATCTGTCTCTTTAGGCACGTTCAGAGCAGACTGCTGTGTAATTTACATTCATATCCCCTAGAGTTAGCAGGGTTTTGGAGCCATTAAAGGATCACAGAAATCTCTTACAATTTGCATACTCACACCCAGTTCACATCACATATCTTGAATGGCCCATTTTTATTACCTCCTAACTCAGTTCAACTCAATATCCTTTGCTATTTTTATCTGTCTGTTGCTTATCTATATCCTTTTGGCTATTGGTTGTATGTCGTGTGTGTATTAGTCAGACATTCTTCATCATATCTTTTGATAAACTATTTATTGAACACTGACTATTTTACAGGTCTGACGCTGGGTTGCCCACATTGAGAGCAAGGGTTATCCTATTCATATCTAATATTGTCCCTCCTCCAACTAGACTCTGGGACTCTCCAAATTTCACAGATGATAGGAAATTTGCTGGTTAGTTTTGTATCTTTAAAGGCTAGAATAGAGTGGAAACTTGCCCCCAAAATTAAATTAATTGGGTCATAAATTAATAAATGCATGGTACAATTTCTCCCCTCCCCATTCACGGCATTTACACTTGGAACATATAGCTAAGCATATGGTAGGACTCAAAACAGCTAAGTTTATCAAGTGTTCTTACACATCTGATGAAAAGCTAAAGTCTGTGGAAGTACACTATCATTTAATTTTCCCAAAACTTCGTAAGGTTAGTCTATTCGCAGCATTCTATTTTGTAGAAAGCAAACTGAGAGTTAAAAAGGTTTAATTTAGAGACAAGCGGTAGATCTATGACACACGTGGGGTTTGTATTATTTTATCTTAATATTCTAGATTGTGTTTCCCTGGTGGCTCAGATGGTAAAGAATCTTCCTGCAATGCAGAAGATTTGAGTTCGATTCCTGGGTCGGGAAGTTCCCCTGAAGAAATGGCAACCCACTCCAGTATTCTTGCCTAGAGAATCCCATGGACAGAGGATCCTGGTGGGCTACACTCCATGGGGTTGCTAAGGGTTGGACATAACTGAGCAACTAACACACACAGTAGTATAAATTAACTGTGGAATTTAGAAATGATGCCTTACCTCTAGGGTCATTATCTGAGGAGATTTTGTGTCTATTCATATGAAAAATGCCCTCAGATAGGGAGGAATCTAAAATATAGATATATATATTTCTTGATGTTCTGCCTGCTATACTTCAGTTCATTCTCTCAAGTTCATATCTCACTTTGACTGCCCAGGGTTCCAGACCCCTGGACATAAAACTCTTTTTCAATTCTATTGACCATTGTTGTCTTTGACTTGGCGTCTTTTGATTTTTTTTTTTTTAACAACTCTTTCATTCTTGGACCCTTTTCTAGTGACATTTTGCAGTTACAGCCTGCTTGGGGAATTGAGTTTTGAGTCTGACATCAGATTTCTTTCTTGGCTCTTATGTTGTTGTTCAGTTGTTAAGTCATATCTCACTGCTGAAACCACATGGACTGCAACATGCCAGGGATCCCTGTCTTTCACTATCTCCCTTAACTTACTCAAACTCATGTACATTGAGCTGGTGATGGTAGTCAACCATCACATTCTTGTCACCCCCTTCTCCTCCAGCCCTCAATCTTTCCCAGCATCAGGGGCTTTTCCAATGAGTCAGCTCTTCGTATCAGGTGGCCAAAGTACTAGAGCTTCAGCTTCAGCAACAGTCCTTCCAATGAGCATTCAGAAATGATTTCCTTTAGGATTGCCTGGTTTGATCTCCTTGTGGTTCAAACGACTCTCAGAAGTCTTCTCCCATGTTACTCTGTAAAGCAATTATTCTCCAGTACAAAGTAAATTAATTAAAAAAGAAAACTCTTCTCCCACACCACAATTTGAAAGCATCAATTCTTCCGTGCTCAGCTTTATGTTCTAACTCTCATATCAGTACATGACTACTGGAAAAACCATAGCTTTGACTAGATGGACATTTGTCAGCCAAGTAATGTCTCTGCTTTTTAATACGCTGCCTAAGTTTCTCATAGCTTTCCTTCCAAGGAGCAAGCATCTTGAATTTCATTGCTGCAGTCACTGTCTGCAGATTTTAGAGGCCAAGAAAATAAAATCTGCCACTGTTTCCACTTTTTCCCCATTTATTTGCCATGAAGTGATGGGACTGGGTGCCATGATCTTCTTTTTTTGAATGTTGAGTTTTAAGCCAGCTTTTTCACTCTCCTCTTTCACCCTCATCAAAAGCCTCCTTAGTTCCTCTTCACTTTCTGCCATTAGGGTGATGTCATCTGCATATCTGAGGTTACTGATATTTTTCCCAGAAATCTTGATTCCACTTTGTGCTTCATCCAGCCTGGCAATTCACATGATGTACTCTGCATAAAAATTAAATAAGCAGGGTGACAATATACAGCCTTGATGTATACCTTTCCCAATTTTGAACCAGTCTGCTCATGTCTGGTTTTAACTGTTGCTTCTTGACCTGCATACAGGTTTCTCAGCAGACAGGTAAGGTGGTCTGGTATTCCTAAAGAGATAGCTTTCCATAGCTTGTTGTGATCCACACATCAAAGGCTTTAGTGTAGTCAATGGAGCAGAAACAGAATTATTTCTGGAATTCCTTTGCTTTCTCTATGATCCAAAGAATATTGGCAATTTGATCTCTGGTTCCTCTGCCTTTTCTAAATCCAGCTTAAACACTTGGAATTTCTTGGTTCATGTACTTCTGAAGCCTAGCTTGAAGGATTTGGAGTATAATCTTGCTAGCATGTGAAATGAGCACAGTCGTTTGGTAGTTTGAACATGCTTTGGTTTTGCCCTTCTTTTGAACTGGAATGAAAACTGACCTTTTTCAGTCCTGTGGCGACTGCTGAGTTTTCCAAATCTGCTGACATATTGAGTGCAGTACTTTAATAGGATCATCTTTTAGGATTTGAAATAGCTCAGCTGGAATTCTATCACCTCCACTAACTTTGTTCATAGTAATGTTTCCTAAGGCTCACTTGACTTCACACTCCAGATAGTGTGGTTCTAGGTGAGTGACCACATCATCATGGTTATCCAGTTATTAAGACCTTTTCTGTACAGTTCTTCTGTATATTCTTTCCACCTCTTCTTAAAGTCTTCTGATTCTGTTAGGTCCTTGCTGTTTCTGTCCTTCATTGTTTCCATCTTTGCATGAAATGTTCCCTTGGTAGCTCCAATTTTATTGAAGAGATCAATAGGCTTTCCCATTCTACCGTTTTCCTGTATTTCTTTGCATTGTTCATGTAAGGACGCTTTGTCCTACTGCTTAGTCTCTCAGTCACATCAGACTCTTTGCAACCCCATGGAGTGTAGCCCTCCAGGCTCCTCTGTCCATGGGTATTCTCCAGGCAAGAATACTGGAGTGGGTTGCCATGCCCTCCTCCAGGGGATCTTCCCAACTCAGGGATTGAACCCAGGTCTCCTGCATTGCAGGCAGATTCTTTACTGTCTGAGCCACTAGAGAAGCCCTTGAGAGCCATATAAATGGTTCGCATGATCCTTAAAAGAAACTTTTCAAGCCATATAAACAATGCTGTCTATAACTAGGATATACTATGCCTGTTTCTTTTTATCCTTTTTTCTCACTTGCTTCTGATGAATTTCAGGTAAAACTCTGTCAACTCTTAAATAAACTCATCTTTTACTCTCAGTTATCAATCTGTTTCTTATCAGAAATGAAGACTCCATGTTTGTTAAAGTCTTAATAGTTTTCAAGGTTACATTAAGTAGAGTTTATTTTATTAGAGTGAATACTATCTTTTATATATTTCAGTAATATTAGCATGAAAACACAATAAATAGCTTCTTCAAGCAAACATCTTCATCATAATTATAATTTAGCATATATCCTATCCCCCTCTCTTTCCCATCTTATGTAAAAGCCTTCGTCTCCATCGAAAACTGCACAGTCCTAGTCATTTTTTAATAATCAATATTTTTATGGTATATGACAGTAACATAATTCAAGTTGTAATTTTCACCTCAAAAAAAGTCACACACTTCTAAAAAATCACATTATATCAATTGTGAAAGGAGGGCAAAGAGAATTCACAATGCCTGGTTTATCACAAAGCTACAGTATCTAAACTTTGTGGCTTCAAGAAAAGGAAAAGAAGTCCACAGACTGGGAGTATATATTTGCAAAAGACACATCTGATAAAGGACTGTTACCCAAAATATAAAATGAACTTTTAAAACTCAACAATAAGAAAACAAGCAAACTGATTAAAAAGTGGTCAGAGGTCAAAGAAGATACTGCTTTGCAAAAAAAAATATGAAAACATGCTCTACATCACATCCACACAAAAACTTGCACCCATATATTTGTAGTAGCTTTTTCATAATTGTCGAAACCTGGAAGCAACCAAGATGCTCATCAGTAGGTGAATGGATAAACAGTGATACATACAGACAGTGGAGTATTTTTCAGCACTATAAAGAAATGAGCTACCAAGCAGGCATGCAAGAAACTTACATTCATATTACTATATGAATCAAACCAGTTTGAAAGGATACATACTGTATGATTTCAACTATATTACCTACTGGAAAAGACAAAAAGAAAGATACAGTGGAAAAAAAAAAAGATCAATAGTTGCTAAGAGTTGGAACGAGAAAGGGGTGAGTAGGCTTAGCACAGAGGAATTTTAAGGCAGTAAAACTACATCATATGATACTATAATGATGGATGCACATCATACATTTGTCCAAATTTATAGACCACACAAAACCAAGAGTGAACTGTAGTGTAACTGTTTGGATGACACTGATGTGTCAGTGTAGGTCCACCAATAGTAACAAATGTGGGAGATGTTGGTAATGGAGAGAGATTATGTTCGAGTTGGGGCAAAAGGCTATGTGGGAGATCTCTGCACCTTCCACTCATTTTTTTTTTCATGACATGCAAAACTTCCCTGAGTAGGGACTGAACCAGTGTACCCTGCAGTGGAAGCGTGGAGTCCTAACCACTGGACCACTAGGGCTGTCTATCTTCCACTCAATTTTGCTTCAAAAACGTCTCCAAAAAATAAAGTTGTTTAAAAAAAAATAGAAAAGTACACTCTCCTAAAGAAATTATATTAATTATATTCCTTGTGGTTTTAACTTAATCTCCATTTTCAGAATCATCAAGGTGCCAGTTTCACATTAATTTTAGAATTCATGCATCTTAATTTATCCTTCTTCTCTTTTAGAAATGTGAATAGTTTATAATGCTCAGTGGAAATACAATTAGTGAAGTGCCAACTGGCGAAGGACTTGAGACCAGGCACAAAGTAGAAAATGCAGAGCAACAAAGTTGTTGCCCTCTGAGGGATGTCAGTACAAAGGAACAATACAAAAGGGAGTATTGGAAGTCATGAGGAAAAACTTTAGACTGCTGCAACAAATATAAACAGATTATTTTAAAGAGTTGCTAAGGAATAGCAATCAACTCCTGAAAGCACAGTGGTTAAACTAGAATGCTATAGAAAAAGAAAAAAAATGTATAAAAAAGAAATAGAACAATTCTAGAAGAATAAAAGACAATCCAGGCCTTATTCACAAATCCTGCAAAACCAACAGACTGTTGCTGTGACATCAAGTGAAAAAATGAACAAAAAAAAAAAAATCACAGAGAACCATTCTTCAGTTCCCTAGGCTTTGAACAAGTATTTGTGTTTCCTTGCATCTCAACAATATTTGTAGCTATTTTTATGGTTAGAAGGAATACAACACTGACTTTTACCCCTAACTTCCTTGGTATGTTTGATTCAAACGGGAAAGTGAAAGTCGCTCATTCGTGTCCAGATCTTTGCAACCCCACGGACTGTAGCCCAACCGGGTTCCTCTGTCCATGGAATTCTCTAGGCAAGAATATTGGAGTGGATAGTCATTCCTTTCTCCAGGGGATCTTCCCAACCCAGTGATTGAACCCAGGTCTCCTGTACTAGAGGCAGATTCTTTATACTCTGAGCCACAAGGGAAGCCCCAAGATGAGTAAATTTGTCAATAGATTTACAGTCTTTTAATAGATTGGGACTAAACTTGGTTATCAAGACATTGTGAAATATTTGAGTCAAAGAAAAAGGGGAAAAATATCAATCTTATTTCTTTGTTATTATAGTTTAGTTTTCAATAAACATGTCTCCTATATTCCAAACTGCAAGATGAATTTTATTAACAACAAATATTATAATGAGCAACATTTAATAAACTTGGAAGCAAATTGCTAGATAGTGTGCATCAATGAAATATGCAAAGAAAATACTTAACCACTAATTATTTTGTTTGCTATCACTTAATATTCTGGTACACATGAGACTACTTACTCCTAAATATTATCTTTATAATTTGTCTAAGCTGCCAACTAGAGAACAGCAGTGCTCAGGTTATGGTTTGATGGTTGAATTTAAACAGAAATTGTCTTCAAACAAATGAATCTTAGCTTTTCGCATATGATTATAGTAAATTACCCTTCTTCTATGTAATACAAGTTGATAGAATAGTGAACAAAAATCTTATGTACCTATTCAAAAAAAAGATACAGTTTAGAACAAGATTAAACACACTAGAAAATTTTGAAACTATAGGATCATAACATTTTGAAGACTAAGGTAACAAGAAGCTGCTAATGAAAAATTTTGTTTTTGACTGTTATTATTTATCCCATCTAACCCCATTTAATCTGTCACCTAGACATAAAATGGAAGCAAGCTATTGAAAAGTCAAACTTTTCTTTATCTCAACCTCACATATTTGTTTCTTCTCCAACAGTAACATTTATTTTAATAAACTGTGTGTAAAAAATCAGATTTTATAAATTTGACAATTTCTATCAAAGTTTAAAGCACATGTTCCATTTCATATTATGATTTCACTGTTAGAAATCAATTCTGCAAATATACCTGAACAAATACAGAAATATAAATGTTTAATGAAGCATTGTTTGTCATGAGAGAGAGCGCTCCAAAAATCCATCAGTAAGAGATATATTAAATTTTTAAGTATTATATTCCTGCTGTCTTCAACTTATGGTCACAATATGAAAGTAAGATAGAAATATACAAGCTGACATGGAAAAATCTCCAAGGTTTATTTACCCAAAAAGTAAGGTTCAGAACATATTTTATAGTATAAGCCTAAATTTGTAAAATAAGTATAATTTTTCAACTGGTAGAGTATTAAATACCCAGAAATTTTAATAGTGGCTTAGAGCCTGAAATAGTTCATATTTTGGCCAAACACATAAATTATTTTTAAAATTTAAGATGTCAGTAGTACAAACAGTATCAAAAACAATAGAGATAACAGAAATTAATTTTCTTTTTAAAATTTTTCTGCTCACATCGCTTTCAGGAAAAAAAAATATATTACAAACACGTTTTAGTGGAAACTGTATAATTCAATAAAATAGCTTTGCAACAGTTATCCTAAACCCAGCATTGTAATTTGCATAGTATAAAGAAGTAATCTACTGCCAATTTGTGACTGTTCATTCAGTCACAGCCTATAAACCCAACAACAGACCCAGAAGTGGCCTTGGCCTGGTTATTCATAGTTCTCATCAGGAAAACAAACTCATTTGTCATCCAGGTGATGAAAACCATTCAGATTATAATAACTATAATTTTGCTGGAATTATCTTGCAAATCAAAACTGAAAGAAGGAAAAAGACATTTCACAAACCAGATACAGTAGAAAACAAAATTAAAAACTACATGCAAATGAAGAGCAGACTTTTCCAAATCTCAGAGTAAACAGTTTGCTCAAGTGAGATTAATTTAGAACACATAGAAAATTAAAACTACTTATGATAATGGGTATAGAATGATAATTATAGGACATCATATACAAGAAAACGGAAGTCCTCATCTCTGTATAGTACCAGACAGATCATAATTTCCCAAACTTGACCCTATTTACATTTTGGGCCATGTAATTCTTCAAAAGGTTGTGTAATGCACTGTCAGATCTTTAGCAGCATTCTTGGCCCTTTACCTACTGGTTGCCAGTAAGATTCCTCTCCTTGACTCTCCCATCTCCATTCTAACATTTCAAAAATGTTTCCAGACACTGCTGAATATTCTCCAAAGGAGAAAACGGTTTCTGATTGAGAATTATTGATATTGATTATACTGACTAATTTGGGGGTTTAATTTTTTGTATGGTCATTAATAAAATACACATTTTCACTCCCAAACCAGTACCCAAATATACATACATATATGTGTGCATATGTATGAATAAATACTTATATATATATGTACACATCTGTGTGTGTGTGCGTGTGTGTGTGTGTATATATATATACATATAAATGGAGATATGTATATGCAACATTAAACAGTTATTTTGGCATGGGCCATGATCAGTTAAAACAGACAGTGGTGGTAGTGCTTGAAGATCCCAACATATCAAGGAATCTCTTGAGCTGTTAGATTCTGAAAAGCTCTAATGGGAAGGCCCAAGGAATTGCTGTGTCCTGGGATAGAGGGCACCAGAGGCCAAGGAGTACATGACTTTTTATTAACTATAGACAAATATTTCATTACTGTTAACAAATGGTTCAGTGAATCCTAATGTGAACTGACTGAATACTAGCATTTATAATAGAAATAAACATGTTATAGTTCTTCTGAATCCAGGGATTGAACCCAGGTTTCCCGCATTGCAGGCAGATTCTTTACTATTTGAACCACCAGAGAAGCCCAAGAATGCTAGAGTGGGTAGCCTATCCCTTCTCCAGGGGATCTTCCCGACTCAGGAATCGAACTGGGGTTTCCTGCATTGCAGGCAGATTCTTTACCAGCTGAACTACCTGGGAGGCCTTATAAAACAATAGTTCTGCCAATACAACATATTTAAATGTTGGCACCATCTACTAAATTGAATTTATTGATCACAGTAAGCTGTAAATCACATTTTTATAAAACCTGAACTTAACATGTATCATTTCGGGAGTTCCCTGGTGTCCAATGGCTAAGACTCCATGCTCTCAATGCAGTGCGCTGGGGTTCGACCCCTTGTCAGAGAACTAGATCCCACATGCTGTAACTAAAGACCCCGAGTGCTGCAACTAAGATCTAGGGCAGTGAAAGTGAAGTGAAAGTCGCTCAGTTGTGTCCAACTCTTTGTGACCCCATAGACTATACAGCCCATGGAATTCTCCAGGCCAGAAGACTGGAGTGGGTAAACTTTCCTTTCTTCAGGGGATCTTCCCAACCCAGGGATTGAACCCAGGTTTCTCACATTTCAGGTGGATTCCTTACCAGCTAAGCCACAAGGGAAGCCCAAGAATACTGAAGTAGGTAGCCTATCCCTTCTCCAGCAGATCTTCCCGACCCAGGAATCAAACTGGGGTCTCCTGCACTGCAGGTGGATTCTTTACCAACTGAGCTATCAGGGAAGCCCAAGATCTGGGGCAGACAAATAGGCAAATAAAGCATTAACGGTACTGCAGATTTGCATTCATAGAAATAATCATGGTGATCTGGGATAGGCTCCTTTGTATAATATCACATGGTTTTGGGGATTTGATACAGTACTGGTACCAAGATGCAACCTATTCATAGGTGCAATAGTCAATTCCCTGGTATTTATGACATAAAGGCTACTGAATGATGCTTCTAACTTAAATTATATCAACAAGTAACCTGCTTGAAATTCTTTAACGACCAGGCCTTGTAGGCCTTCAGCACTGACAGCTTAGTTTATATTTTACTCGTAGGTCAACAATTACATTTTTAGCCTTTAACTTCTTTGTCTTAATTTAAACAGTTCTGTAATAGTTTAGAGTATGCACACTGAAGTCCTACAGGACTATATGTACACCCTGGCTTTGCTGTTTTCTATCTGTGAATCATTAGACAATTTACTTAACTTCTCCAAGCTTCCCTTACTTTTCTTAAAAATGGAAATAACAACAGTATGTAATACATGCAGTTACTGTGAGAATTAAATATATGAAAAGATTTAGTTCAGTTCCCAGCATATGGGAAGCACTTCATGAATTCTGCAACAACAAAAATGATAATGCCAATAAGTTAATAATATGAATGTCAAGTCATGTCATTCTGTGAATCTCAGGCAGACAGAATATAGAACATGATGATCTGCAAAAGAACATCAAGGTTGCTTCCACTCAAGACCAAAGTCTTTTGGATCATCTTTCCTGTAAACACTTGTAAGTCCCTTGAGGTTCATAAATGAAAATTTATCACTTAAATAGGTTAATAACTAAAGGATTTTTTAAATGTATAGGATACACATTACATTTTAAGGGAGAAGAGATGTTTTAAAACATTTTTCTGTAAGACTTTCCAATTAAAGCATCTGGAAGCTTTTGGAGGAAAAAACTGGGTTGCTATTTTCAGAAACTTCATTTAAACAATTGCTAGGCTTTTTTTTTTCTTTTTTAATATTCATTCTTCACTCCTTGAAGGAAATAGTTGAAATGTTCTACTGAATCGAGTCTCATATATACACACATCTGCCACATAGCAATTCACATATGCTGTGATATAAAATGCTAGATTGACACCAGCCTCCTGCAGCTCCCTCAAATGTGAAACTATTAGAGAGGTTCTCTATGTTGGAAACTGGTGATCCTTCACACAATCTCATCTGAAGACCCAAGACTCTGGGGGAAAAAAACTGGGCCGAGTAGTTTCCATGGTAGGAAAATAGGTATTCCTGCTTGAAAAATTATTGGAACTGGCTCTTCTCTTTCAGATTGCACACAGAAGTGTTTACCTTGTATTTTTCCACTATATTGGAAAATTAATCTGTTTGGTGAGGTGAGGCTATGCAGGTGGTGAAATAAAAGGATATCTTTGAAATCCAGGTGTGGCACTTTATGTTTGCAACTCACCCTGTGATCCTTCCCCTCATTCAGCATGCATATAAAATGCAGCATGAAACCAAAAGATCATTGAGGTCAGAGAAGATCAATTAATTCCATCCATCTTCATATAGATGAATTAACTGAGGTAAGCATTTTCTGTCCCTACTTCTTTTCTTAGTTTAGAGTTAATTCTCAAACTTTCTAGGAAAATAATGGTTTTTAAGCCTTTAAACATCAATATTTTCAAACATCAATACAGCAGAATTCTGGCATGGTGAAGATAAGAGAAGACATTCCATTTCTTCCATGTGTAACAATTTCAAACTCTGCATAAAGTACATAAAACAACTTAGTCCATAAAAACAAGGACTAATAGCTGGTGTATTGGAAAGGAAAATAAAAATGTGAAGAAAAGCGGATACAGTGGCCAGCTCCCACTTTTTATCTTTATGCTTCTATTATGTTTCCTGGACTCACAGTCTTGATGAACTGGCAACTGCATAGAGAGCGTGGCCAAGGAAAATCCCTTCCTCTCTGGTCAGAGGTGAGGGAAAAGAAATCTCTGGAACAGAGAGGGTGGTGGATATACTCTTTTTTTATTTTTCTCTCCTAGCTCTGCCTTCAAACCCAGTCCCCAATCTTCAATTCTAGGCTGTGGAATTGGTTGCAACATCTGGGTCCATTTATTTACCCTGGAGACGAATACAGCTGCAGAAGATTCACAACAATGTGGCAGTTAAAAATTCTGGCTTTCTGGCCAGAGAACAAGAAGAGTAAGCTCTCTAAGACAGTGAGCTAGGGAAATTATGGGGAATGCAAAGCTTGATAAGAAGAAAAGGAAGAAGAGTTATACATGAAATTGTAGCATGCATCGAAGGAAATGACCCTCAAACTAATTATCTGAGAACTGCACTAGGGTGTAGGTCAGCACCCAGTTTCCAGATGCATTCCTGAATGTGACATAAGCAGGCCTGATCCAAATAGCAAAACAAAGGCTTTGAAAACAGAACTGACATTAGAACCCAAGTCCCCATAAGACAGAAGATGAATTGAAGCCTAAATTAAGTAATATTAGTTATTTATTAAAAAAAGTCAAGATTATCTAGAGGATTTTAATATGACTCAGAAAATATTATATCAAATATCTGGAACATAATACAAAAGTAATCAATGTACAAAGAGACAAGTACATCTCAATGACATTCCAGAAAAATGGAGATGAGTCCATGAGAAACACAAAGACTGAGTATCCTGGAATGAATAGACAAAGATTTTAGAGCAATTAATATAACCATTCCAGATGAATTAGGGGTCTTGAAACCAATGAAAACTTGAAAATTTAATTATAGTACTATCTTATTCAAAAAGTGAAAGTTCTAAAAGTGAAAAACCACAGCAACCAAATTTTAAGAAATTACTCAATGGACTCAACACTGGATTGAAAATTATAGAGGGAAGACAGGGGATTAGAAATTACAGAGGAAAGAGTAAGTGAACTGTAATACAAACTAACAGAAATAATTCAATCTGAACAGAAAGAAGGCACACACACACACAAAACTGAAAAAAAAAAAATCAAAGTTTCAGGGACCTACCTAATAAGACCAAAAAGTCTAATATTATTGGCATCGTAGTCTCATAAAGTTAGCAGAAGATTTGTAATCCTTACCCAAATGAAAAAATAATGCCTGAAAAACTGCCCAAATTTGGTGAAAGAAAAAAAAAATTGCAAATTTAAGAACCACCATGAACTGAAAACAGAAAGCGCTCACAGGAAACTATGTCCATACACCTCCTAATTAAAATGCTTAATATCAAAGATGAAGGAAAAAAATAACTTTTAAACAGTCGGAAATATTTCATGAGATATGTATGGGAAATAGTAATTCTAATGACTGTTGATTTCTTATTACAAACCATTGGAGCCAGCAGACAGCTGAACATAATTTTTAAGTGCTGAAAGCAAACGATTTTAAAAGCTAACCAAAAATACTGTATTCAGCAAAAATATTCAGAAATGATAATAAAGTAAAAATATTTTCAGATAAAGGAAAACTAAAATATTTATTTCGAGTCCTATTAATGAAATGTTAAAGACAGCTTTTCAGGCAAATGAAAAATGATGTCAAAAGAAAACTTAAAAATCGGAAATAAGAGAAAATAAAAGAAATGGTAAATATATATGTAAAAATCATAAGCCATTTTTCTCCTCTTAAATTATTTAAAGCATGCATGAGACTGAAAACATATTTAATATTGGCAGGTGGGAATTTCTGTTTATCCAGATAAAACACATGGGAAAGACCAGAGATCTATTCAAGAAAATCAGACATACCAAGGGAACATTTTATGCAAAGATGGGCACAATAAAGGACAGAAATGGTACAGATCTAACAGAACCAGAAGATATTAAGAAGAGGTGGCAAGAATACAGAGAAGAACTATACAAAAAACATCTTCATGACACAGAAAACCATGATGGTATGATCATTCACCTAGAGCCAGACATCCTGGAATGTGAAGTCAAATGGGCCTTAGGAAGAATTACTATGAACAAAGCTAGTGGAGGAGATGGAATTCCAGTTGAGCTATTTCAAATCCTGAAAGATGATGCTGTGAAAGTGCTGCACTCAATATGCCAGCAAATGTGGAAAACTCAGCAGTGGCCACAGGACTGGAAAAGGTCAGTTTTCATTCCAATCCCAAAGAAAGGCAATGCCAAAGAATGCTCAAACTACCCCACAATTGCACTCATCTCACACTCTAGTAAAGTAATGCTCAAAATTCTCCAAGCCAGTCTTCAATAGTACATGAACTGTGAACTTCCAGATGTTAAAGCTGGATTTAGAAAAGGCAGAGGAACCAGAGATCAAATTGCCAACATCCGCTGAATCATTGAAAAAGCAAGAGAGTTCCAGAAAAACATCTACTTCTGCTTTATTGACTATGCCAAAACCTTTGACTGTGAGGATCACAGCAAACTGCGGAAAATTCTTAAAGAGATGGTGATAACAGACCATGTGATCTGCCTCCTGAGAAATCTGTACACAGGTCAAGAAGCAACGGTTAGAACCAGACATGGAACAACAGACTTGTTCCAGTTTGGGAAAGGAGTATGTCAAGGCTGTATATTGTCACCAGGCTTATTTAACTTATATGCTGACTACATCACGCGAAATGCTGGGCTGGATGAAGCACAAGCAGGGAATCAAGACTGCTGGGAGAAATATCAATAACTTCTGATATGCAGATGACACCATACTTATGTCAGAAAGTGAAGACAAACTAAACAGCCTTTTGAAAAATGAAAGAGGAGAGTGAAAAAGTTGACTTAAAGCTCAACATTCAAAAAACTAAGATCATGGCACCCAGTCCCATCACTCCATGGCAAATAGACGGAGAAACAATGGAAACAGTGACAGACTTTATTTTCTTGCATTCCAAAATCACTGCAGATGGTGACTGTAGGCATAAAATTAAAAGATGCATGTTTCTTGGAACAAAAGCTATGAACAATCTAGACAGCATATTAAAAAGCAGAGACATTACTTTGCCCTCAAATGTCTGTCTAGTCAAAGCTAAGGTTTTCCCATTAGTCATGCATGGATGGGAGAGTTAGACTATAACGAAAGCTGAGCACCCAAAGAATAGATAGTTTTGAACTGTGGTGTTGGAGAAGACTCTTGAGAGTCCCTTGGACTGCAAGGAGATCTGACCAGTCCATCCTAAAGGAAATCAGCCCTGAATATTCATTGGAAGGACTGATGCTGAAGCTGAAACTCCAACAGGAGTTGGTGATGTATAGGGACTAAGGAGGAAGTTTCAGGATAAATTCAATGTATTTTGAACTGAAGGAAAGTGAAATACAGCATTCAAAATTTGTGGAATGCAAAGTCAGGAGTTATAGAGATTTATAGCAGCAAATGAACATTGTGAAAAAAGAATCAAGATCTCAAATCACTAATTTTATACTTCAAGGACCCAGGAAACTACAAGACCCAAATTATGTATAAAAATAAAGATATGAGCAGATATCAAAGAAACTGAAAACAAAACAATAGAAAAAATCAAAAGCAGATTCTTCGTTAACATCAATAAAACTGATAAACTCTAGTCAGTGAAAACGGAAATGAGTAAACCTGAAGTTCTAGTAGGCAAGAATGAGAGAAGTGATATCTTTATAAGCTCCACACTAAAATTTAATGAGGGAATATTATAAACAACACTGTTTTAGTCAACTCAGGCTGCCATAAAAAATATCAAACTGGGTAGCTTATCAATACCATATATTTATTGCTCACAGTTTTGAAGGCTGGATATCCAATACCAAGTGCCAGAATGGTCAGGTTTTTGGCAAATGTTCTTTTCATACGAAATAGTTCATAGATGGCTGCTTTCTTGCTATTTCATCACAAGATGGAGAAAAACCTAATGAGCTCTCCGGTCTCTTCTAACAAGGGCAATAATTCCACTCCTGAAAGTTCTACCCCCATGACCTAATTATCTCCCAAAGACTTCACCTCCAAATATTAATTTGGAATTAGGGTTTCAACATAAGAGTTTGGGGAAACACAACCATTCAGTCCACAGAAAACACTAACAACATCAATAGACAACATGAGGTAAATGGATCATCTTCTGAAAACACAAACTGAGAAAACTTTCCTGAGAAGATAGAGATAATTTAAAAGTCCTAAACCTAATAAAGAGATTGTATTCATGGGTAGAACCCATTATGAAAGAAAATGTTAAGTCTGGGTGATTTTACTGGTGAACTCTACCAGATGTTTAAAGAAAAAAATAGCACAAATCTTACATAGTATCTTCCAGAAACCAGAATAGGAAATACTAACTCATTTTATGATGTTAGTTTTGCCCTCATACCAAATCAGAAAATAACAGTGCAAGAAAATAAAATCCCATTGCAATATCAATAGTAAACACAGATAATAAAATCCTCAACAAAATATTAGTAGTTTAGTCTAGCAATAAATAAAAAACATAAAACATGGCAAAGTGAGGTTAATCTGGGGAAGGCAGTATTAAAAATCAATATTAGAAAATCAATCAATATAATCCATGAAATCTACAGGCTTAAAAAGAAAAAGCACATGATTACACAAATACATGAAATAAAGCATCTGACAAAAGTCAATATCCATTCATGATTAAAAAAAAAAATTCACAAAGCAGAAACCTTCTTTTACTCAATAAATGGCAGCCACATAAAACATACAACTAACATCATACTTAATTGTGAAAGACTGAATGCTCCTACTCAAGGTTAAATCCAAGGCAAGTATGTTCATTCTCACCACTCCTACTCAATATTATAAAGAAATTCTATTAATCACAGTGGAACAAGGAAAAAAAAAAAAGCACTGAAATGGAAAGAAAGAAATGAAACTGTCCCTATTCATGAAAGACAAGATTTTCTATGTAGAAAATCCTAAATAATTTGTAGAAGAGTTCCTAATGAGTTTAGCAAAGTCACAGAATAGAATGTGAACATAATAAAATCAATAATATTTTAATATACTATCAACAAACAAAGATATTTTCAGAGTCTCATTCATGAGTTCCCCCAAAATGAATTACTTAGGTATAAATCTAACAACACATGCACAGTACATATATGTTGAAAACTATAAAATCCTAATGGAAGATGTCAAATAAGTTTCAATATATAAGGAAATGTATGGTGTTCACTGACTGCAAGATTCAACATAATTAAGATGTCAATTCCAATCAAAATTCCTGAAGGATTTTTTATAGATGTAGACAAACTAATCTCAATATTTACATGTAAAGACCAAAGAATCAGTCAAAATAGTTATTATAAAGCTATAGCAATCAAGACTGTACATTATCATAAAAAGAATAGAAATAGATCAATGGAGAGAATAGAAAATCTAGGGGAAAATACCTACATAAATGTGATTAATTGATTTTTTAACAAAAAGAAAAGGCAATTCAATGGAGAAAGGAGAGTACTTTTAAGAAATGCTGCTTCAACATTTGTCCATTTGTCTAAAAAAAAAGAAAACAGAGTAAAAAAAAAAGTAATATCACAACCCATGCCTGCTACAAATTAACTCAAAATGAATTGTAGAATAAATTATAAAGTGTAAAGTTTTGAAACTCTTAGAAGAAAATATAGGGAAAAAATAAACTATGCATCCTTCAGTCAGGCAAAAACTTTTTAAATATATTTCAACTAACATGTTTATTTAAGAAAATACTTGATATTCAGAAAATACATGTAACTTTTACAAATCAAGAAAAAGAAAACAAACAACCCAATCAAAACATGGGCAAAAAATAACAGCCACTTTAATGAGAAAATACATGGATTACAAATGAGCACATGAAAAGATGCTGAATATTATTAGTCATTAATGAAATGCAAATTAATATCACAATGCCATACTTATACACACCTGTTAGAATACCTATAGTTAAAAACACTGATAATACCAAATGCTGGCTAGTAAGTGGAACAACTGGAAACTATTGCTGGTGGGAAAATGGTATAGCTACTCAGGAAAAGACTGATCATTACTCTCAACACTTTAAATATTGCATTCTACTCTCTTCTTGCCCAAATATTTGCCACATCTTCTTTTAAGATTTTTTTCATTACTTTTGGTTTTCTAAAGTTTCAGCACAATATACCTGGTTGTCTTATCATCATCATCACCATCATTTTTAGCATTCTTCCTGCTTGGTATTCTCCAAACTTCCTGAATTTATGGTTTGATGTCAGACATCAATCTTGGAAAATTTTCAGTCATTATTGCTTCACACTCTTTCTGTTTCTTTCTCCTTTCTTCTTTCTGATGCTCCTATTCCCCATTTTTCTTCATATGTTACATCTTTTGTAGCTGTCACTTAGTCCCTGGATATATTCTTTTTTTTTTTTTTTTTTGGTTTCTTAAGTCATTTTTCTCTCTGTTTTTCAGTTCTGTAAGTTCCCATTGTCACATCCACAAGCCCAGAGGTTCTTTCCTCAGCCATGGTCCCGCTATTAATGTAAGTCCATTAAAACCATTCCTCATTACTATTACAGATTTTTTTGATCTCCAGCATTCATTTTTTTCCCTAGAATTCTATCACCCTGCTTATATTGCCCATTTGCTTCTGCATACTGTCTGTTTTACCCATTAGAGCCTTTAGGATATTAATCATAGTTGTTTTAACTCCCATACTGACAAACCCAATAGCCCTGTCATATCAGAATCTGGTTCTGATGCTTTCTCTGTCTCTTTTAAATGCATAATTTTTTGTTGTTGAAAGGTGGACACAGTATACCAGGTAAAAGGAACTTTTCCAGTCCTGTGGCCACTGCTGAGTTTCCCAAATTTGGGAACATATTGAGTGCAGCACTTTCACAGCATCATCTTTTAGGATTTGAAATAGCTCAGCTGGAATTCCATCACCTCCACTAGCTTTGTTTGTAGTGATGCTTCCTAAGGCCCATTTGACTTCACATTCCAGGATGTCTGGCTCTAGGTGAGTGATCACACCATCGTGATTATCTGGGTCACGAAGATCTTTTTTCTACAGTTCTGTTTATTCTTGCCACCTCTTCTTAATATCTTCTGCTTCTGTCAGGTCCATACCATTTCTGTCCTTTATTGAGCCCATCTTTGCATGAAATATTCCCTTGGCATCTCTAATTTTCTTGAAGACATCTATAGTCTTTCCCATTCTACTGTTTTCCTCTATTTCTTTGCATTGATCACTGGGGAAGGCTTTCTTATCTCTCCTTGCTATTCTTTGGAACTCTGCATTCAAATGGGTATATCTTTCCTTTCCTCCTTTGCTTTTCGCTTCTCTTCTTTTCATAGCTATTTGTAAGGCCTCCTCAGACAGCCATTTTTCTTTTTTGTATTTCTTTTTTTTGTTCCATGGTTAGGTCTCAGTTTTTGTGAGCCTGTGCACCTGGACTGTGAGCCTCACCAGCGCTTCTTAGTTTTTTCAATTCTCTGCACCTTATGTATACCAGGATGGGTAGAGTGGGCTGGAGTTGGTTATTTCTCTTCCCCAAAGTAGGTGTCATATCTTTTTGCCTGTTCATACAGTTTATGGAAGTGTGAAAGCTTACTGTCATAGGAAGCATCATTATAAACAAAGCAAATGGAAGTGATGAAATTCCGGCTGAGCTGTTTCAAATTTTAAAAGATGATGCTATTGAAGTACTGTACTCAATATGCCAGCAAATTTGGAAAGCTAAACAGTGGCCACAGGAATGGAAAAGGTCCACTTTCATTCCAATCCCAAAGAAGAGCAATGCCAAAAAATGTTCAAACTACTGCACAATTGTACTCATTTCGCATGCTACCAAAGTAATGCTCAAAATCCTTCAAGTTGGGCTTCAACAGTATGTGTACCAAGAACTTCCAGATGTACAAGCTTGATTTAGAAAAGGCAGAAGAACCGGATATCAAATTGCCAACACCCACTGGATTATAGAAAAAGCAAAAGAATTTCCAAAAAAACATCTACTTCTGCTTCATTGACTAGGCTACTGCCTTTGGCTATGTAGATCACAAAAAAAACTGTGGAAAATTCTTAAAGAGATGGGAATACCAGACCACCTTACCTGCCTCCTGAGAAACCTGTATGCAGGTCAAGAAGCAACAGTCAGAACTGGACATAGAACAGACTGGTTCAAAATTGGGAAAGGAGTGCATTAAGACTATATATTGTCACCCTGCTTATTTAACATATGCAGAGTACATCACGCAAAATGCCAGGCTGGATGAAGCACAAGCTGGAATCAAGATTGCTGGGAGAAATATCAATAACTTTTGATATGCAGATGACACCACCCTTATGGCAGAAAGCAAGAGGAATTAAACAGCCTCTTGCTGAAGGTGAAAGAGGAGAGTGAAAAAGCTGACGTAAAACTCAACATTGAAAAAACGAAGATCAGGGAATCTGGTCCCATCACTTTATGGCAATTAGATGGAGAAACAATGGAAACAGAGACTTTCTTTTCTTGGGCTCCAAAATCACTGTGGGTGGTGACTGCAGCCATGAAATTAAAAGATACTTGCTCCTTGGAAGAAAAGCAAAGACAAACCTAGACAGCATATTAAAAAGTAGAGACATTACTTTGCTTAGAAAGGTCTGTATAGTCAAAAGTTATAGCTTTTACATTTGCCATGTACAGATGTGAGAGCTGGACAATAAAAAGCGCTGGGCACCAAAGAACTGATGCTTTTGAACTGTGGTGTTGGAGAAGGCTCTTGAGAGTCCCTTCAACAACAAGGAGATCAAACCAGTCAATCCTAAAGGAAATCAACCCTGTATATTCACTGGAAGAACTGAAGTTGAAGCTCCAATAGGACATGACTGAGCGACTGAACAGCAACAACAAATTAGGTGTGGCTCTGATAAAACTCAAGCAGGGTAGTCTCTGGCTAACTAATTTCTCCTGAGGCAGGCTTTGTTAAGAAGAACAGAATTCTGTGGAATATTTCATAATGGTTAGAGTTGCCCTCCCCCTGCCAGAAGCATGAAGGTACAAGGAGATTCTCTCCAATATTCACATAAGAACCTGGTAAAGTTTCTGGAGGTAAAACTAACAGAAATGTGGAGGTGGGGGATTCCTCTGTGATTGGATTGGATCTCCTGGAGTTTTAACCCTTCGACTTTGTCATATGACAAGGGACTTCTTTGAGCTGTTGGAATTACTTTGCATCCTGATTGTGATGGTTGTTACATAAGTTTCAGATGTGTTAAGACTCGGAAATGTACAATAAGAAAGGTGAATTTAACTTTATGTGAAGTTTTAAAAACCAATACAGTAACAGCATATTTTCCTCTTGGTTAAAATAAAAGGAATCCTCAAGAAGGTTTTCTGTGCTACTTCCTCTGGTACATTTATAGCTCCAAAATTAGATGTCATGCCAATCATATTTTTTGATACTTTATAACTCCCTGAATAACAGCATCTGGGACATAGCCACAGCAGAAGAAACACTGACACTAATCCAGGGGCACTGAAAAAAATTCTAATGAGCTGACACTTGGTGACCCAGTGTTTTAGCCGAAAGGGACCATTCAGTACAGCACAATATTTAATAAAGTGGTATGGAGAGGTAATCTTTGGGGGGCAGGGGAGCACAGTGAGGGGGACACACAAATACAGAGTAAGAGCCAAATTCCCTTCGCTCTTGAGAGTACGGTTTAATGAATCTAATTAGTAAGCCTCAAGTGGTCCTGTAGAGGCTTTGGGGAATTTTGCATTCATTTTAAAAATGAAATAAATGTTCTGGCAGCTCCTGAAACAGAATGTTAAGAGGAGAAATGCAACACAAAAAGCAGTCACCTTGAATCAGAACTGAAGAACTGACTGGAGGTACTGCTGTGATTGTAAAGAAGCTTGTCTTTTCTCTGCAAGATCACCTTTCATTTCAAACCTCCAGCTTTACAAAAAATAATGCAGGAATGAGGGAGAAAAACAACTGTCATCTGGGGCTGCAGCCAGTGGGAGGTTAAAACTGCGGGATTGGAAGAAAAATCAGTGAACGGCTGTGAATGAATTTAGGAGTGGTGAGTTGGCAGTTAAGCTGGATGTTAATTAATCAGCAAAAATAAAATGGAATGACCACCTAATATAATGTCAATATATAAGGTGACACACACACACACACACACACATACATACACACATATATATACACACACACAATATATATATAAGGTGACACAATATATAAGGTGACTGGCTTGTATTTCCAGCCAGTCCTAGGATGGAGGTTTAGAATCTGTACTCCTTTAGGGCATCTTTCCAGAATGTGCCAAGGCAGATGCCAAGCTGCCTACCAAATCATGAAGGTCACATTTCTGTTCTTTGCCAGAGCCTCTGGGGCCATGTCAGCCTCACTATGAAACGCTTTCTTTCAAACAAGATCTGGTTCTTATTCTTTACCCCATCTCCTGCTATCATCTCTAACAAAGCACATTTGCCCAGGGCTTTAGCCAGTCATAGTAGTGTAGTGGGCTGGCAGTTCCCTGCTCAGCGACACAATACGGAAAGGAAACAGACTTGACTTTCACCCTGTTCAAGATGTACAGGCATAAGATGAAGGTATCTCAGGCCACGGTAATCGCCTCTATATCCCAAAGTCAAGGGAAGCTTTCAATCAGGCGAGCCCTCAAATGAGATATGCAGCATAGATCACTGCAGAATTAAACTGCCATCTTTGATGTACTTCATGGACCTTTTGGAAGTGACAACTGGAAAACCCAACCAAAGGCTTGACTTTTCTGCTTGCCTCACTATATCTCAGTTTGCTAATGGGAATCTACATGACCAAGGTGAGAAAGATTAGCAAATAAAAGCAGGAGTAGAGGCCGGTAAAATGCAAGCCATGTTCAGTGAAGTTGCTCAGTTGTGTCCAACTCTTTGCGATCCAACGGACTGTAGCCTACCAGGTTCCTCCATCCATGCAATTTTCCAGGCAAGAGTACTGGAGTGGGTTGCCATTTCCTTCTCCAGGGGATCTTCCTGACCTAGGGATCGAACCCAAGTCTCCTACATTGCAGGCAGATACTTTACTGTCTGTGCTACCAGGGAAGCCCCAAGCCATGTTCAGGAAGGATAAATAGAATCTCTACTGGCTTTTCTCCAAAATGCAAATGTTACATTCTTAGCAACAGATGCCAAATAAAAGGGGGATGGGGGGCTCAATGGCCATCTAGTATTTGCTGAAAGATGATAAGAAAGTGATAATAATAATAATAATAATAGATTAAAACAAAAAAGGAAAGAAGGCAGATAAAAAGGAAAATATCTGATTTAATATATTCACTTTTCATTTAATACTTTCATTTTTCACCAACTCTGAGAGCACCTGGGCTGTGTATGCACAAGTATTCTACCACCTGAAGAACTTTAGAATGATACATCCTGGAGTGTGAGTCATTTGAAGAATAAAATCTGTCTCTATGAAATTCATTCAAGGTAGATCAAACCTCGAATTCCATGAAATTAGACACATCATAAATATTTTGTGAGACTATAATGAGGTTTATTTATTATTATTTACTTGACTGTTAGTGTGAGTTAAAACTTTGAAAGCCTCTCCTTTTTATAATCATCTGAACCCATTCATAATTGGTCATAGTACTTGCAAATTTCCAGCTTTCATAGAAAGCAAACTGCGTAAGTATCTGTGGTCATGTTTATCCCAGAGTAGCAATCCAGGAAAAAGTGAAAAAATCCTATCATCTAAGCAGCTTTTCCAAAATATATATAACAGACAAACAACTTGTTTTTATTGGTGTTTTTCATTTCCTTCCAAAAAAAAAAAATAGCTAGTCATGCACGCAACTTTGGTTAACTTATTGAAAAATAAATGAAATAGCTTATTATACGGTATAATGTAAGTTATACAACCACAGGAGTTTGGCTTAAATGTTTATTTTTCAATTGTTTTTATATAAGCAGTTTTAATTGCTGCTGTGCTCAGTAATGTCCAACTCTTTGTGACCCCATAGACTGTATGTAGCCTGCCAGGCTCCTCTGTCCATGGGATTTTCCAGGCAAGAATATTGGAATAGGTTTTCATTTCCTTCTCCAGGTGACCTTCCTGACCCAGGGACTGAACCCACATATCTTGTATGTCCTGCTTGGCAGGCAGATTCTTTACCACTGCACCACTGAGGAAGTTGCCCAGTTTTAACTGACAACTGCATTGACAGAGCTGTATCAAATAAGGAGATTCAGTCTATGTGTGAAGATACACTTTTTCAGAGGTAACCAGCCAAGCAAACATCCAATATACTGAACCATTTTTACTTGATGTTTAGCTATAAGCCTTAACTAAGCCATGCCCTCAGAGACTCCTAAATGTTAGACAATAAATCAAAAACACCATTCATTCCCTCCAGGAAGAGAAAGCCAGAAATCAGGCTAGTTGGCACGATTCACACATTTTGTAAGTGGTCAGAGCATTTGGTATAAGCTCAAATGCCTACAGGCCAGGTAGGGAACCTAAATAACTGATGTGATCTGTGTGTGGGGGCTGGGCTGAGACATGAGCAGGTGTCCTCAGGCACAACAGAGCCACCGGTTTCTCTGCCGCCTTTCTAATTGCCACAGCATGTGAGAAAATTTGACCAGAGCTAAGAAGAGACGTTTTGAAATCAAGTAAAAATTACCTAACCAACTGTTACCTTGGGTAAATAAAAGTCATATGTACTCAGATCTACTGATTTTAAAAGAAAGCAACATAGTACAGTGTTTTATTCCCCACTGAGTTAAATGCGCACACACACATATACACATATATTATATATATGTATGTGTGTGTGTGTGTGTATACATACAGATACACATATGGGTGTATATGTACATATCCATCAATATACTTAATATAAAATAATTTATGAACTCTAAATATTTTATGGGCTGAATTGTGTCTCCTCAGAATTAATATGCTGATGTCCTCACCCTCAGTACCTCAGAATTAGATTGTATTTGTAGATAAGGACTTTAAAGGTGTAATTAAATTAAAATGGGCCATAACCTGATATGCCTCTATTCAGGTCTCTAGCAAACACATGCTTATGTTGCGTGTGTGCTCAGTTGTGTCCAACTCTTTGCAAGGCCATAAATTGTAGCCTGCCAGGCTCATCTGCCCATGGAACTTTCCAGGCAAGAATACTGTAGTGGGTTGTCATCTCCTCCTCCAGATGGTCTTCCCTAGCCAGAGACTGAACCTGCATCTCCTGGCGTCTCCTGCATTGGTAGGCGGATTCTTGACTACTAGTGCCACCTGGAAAGCTCCTAGCAATCTGTTATCACTAGTTTCCTTATATGGAGAGGACATTAGGACACAGACAGTTTTAGAAAGAAATCATGTGAAGAGATGGGGAGAAAATAACCATACACAAGTCAAGAGGACAAATAACATCAGGGAAAACAATCCTGCTAACCTTGATCTCAGACTTTTTCTAGAATTATGAGAACATATATTCTGTTGTTTAATCCATTTATTCTGTGGTACTTTGTTATAGTAGCCCTAACTAATAAAATTACCATCCAATTAAAAATGTGTAAAGAGCTATAACGAAGTTGAATGTATTTTGACTATATAAATCATCTCTGAGTTAGAAATCACAGATGTTGATTTATAACTAATGGTGATCTTTGCATCACACCCTCTCCATTACCAGCCTCCAATACCAATGACCTCGTTTTGGAAAGCTTTAACTTAGGAGATGTAAATGTGTCCAAACAGCTTGAGAAAGTTCATGTTTTGCTGTGTGACCGTCTGTCACAGGACTTTACCTTACTTTCAACAACACCACTAAACTAAAAAATTAAGTAAAGCAAACAGGTGGACTCCAAAAATAGTCACAATCTAACTTTAAAGTCCGGTAGGAGAGGTTGGAATTAGACTGTAAACTTGTTTTTCAACAGGTTCCTACCACATACTTTCTGGGTCTGAGCAATTTTTTTTTCCTTTGCTTAGGTTTCTTTGCTGTTGGTATTTGCAGGTTTGTTTGCTTACAAAGGAAAAAAAAGTGGGGACGTGAACAAATTTGTTCAGTGCACTGAACAAATACCATCACAGGACTAAATATGAAACTGCATACTGCGGGATGTCAAATGATCACAGATATATCTAGCTCTCAAGTCAAGATCAGATTCTTTTTTAAGACATTTTTTGATGTGGACCATTTTTTTGAGTCTTGTTGAATTTGTTACAATATTGCTTCTGTTTTATGTTTTGGTTTTTTGGCCATGAGGCACATGGGATCTTACCTCTCCAACCAGGGCTCAAATCTGGACTCCCTGCATTAGAAGGCTAAGTCTTAACTACTGGACCACCACAGAAGTCTCCAAGATCAGATTAACTTAAAATGCATTCATCTTTTGTCTCTCAAGTTATGTTAACCTTTCATTTCTTGGGTCTCCTTTGGACATTTTCTTAGTAAAATACTTCCTTGAGGAAATCCCAGAGGTTTCAAAAAATTCCAGATGATAAACTTCTATCAACTTAATAAAAATCTTTTTAACAGCTTTTAAATGTCATGTATGTACTGGAACAAAATCCTACGTTGCTAAACGCCAATAACATTTATTCAACCTTAAATATGTAGCTATTATAAAAGCTAAACTTTCACTGGGCAAAGACAAAGTTATCGGGGGAGTCTTCCATTGCTTTTATCCATTTCAATATCCTATTTTAAAAATCTTTGCTGAAGGTTTTCTTGCCCTCGGACTTCTAGAGCTCTGAAAAGTCTTCAAGCACATTTTCTCACTGCAAGGAAAAACCATAGCTCTAACCTTGGAAAGACTGTGACGGTAGGACTAGAGCCAAGTAAAATAACAAAAGAGGCAGATTAGTCTTTCAGTGCTACTTATGTAATTTTCTTCAAGCCCTACTCTGAGCTTTCACACAAATTTCTTTATATCCAAAATCTCATCCTCATTTTGTGTCACTGCCCCAGACGAGATTATTCCAGGAAAGTGCTTTATGCTGTATGACTCAGTAGGCCTGGAGTCTGAGCACAGAGAGCTCTTAGTAGCAGCAGGACGGTGAGCAAGTTATTTAGCCTCCCAGTACTCAGCTTCATCATCTGTAAAACTGAACCCACCTCAGTGGCCTGCTGTCAGAGATAAAGAGATCATCTATATAAATCGCTTAGCGTAGGACCTGTCACATGAAATCCACTCTATAGATATTTGTTATCAAGGAGACTAGGCTCAGGCTCTGGGTTAGATAAAATAAGCTCACTCCATTCTCTTTCTCCCACTAAATACAGCTATACAACCAGGACAAATGCATGGAACAGCTCTTTTGTGCAATCTGAACATAGACAGTAGCAGAAAGATTGGGAAGAAAGAGCAAAGTTTGAAACACAACTAACATATCCATGAGTTTACTATTTTCTTTTCCTTTCTGGCATCCCCTAGCCTGAATTCAATGCACCAAAAGTGGGCATTAAGGCACAGAAAGAGAAAACTTTAGTTAAAATCCTCTAGTTCTGGTTCCATAGTGGAAAAAGAAGTCTTAACCCTCAGAAGATTATGGAAACACACCCCTTTGGTTTGTCCTCTTCTCTTTTCCCCTACAACCCAGCTCTCAACAGCTATAGAAAACAGTAACCACACAAATTAAAACTCTGACTTAGGGCAAATTTCCCCTTGGATTAGCAGAGCTATGGCTTTAAGAGTATGGGGTCCATCCTTTGTTACTTTTATTCTCTCTCACGTGCCGGCTGGCCCCAACATGAGAGTAGTAGATAAGGTATACGGAAGAATAGGTAAATAGTGCCTCCGTTTTCTGGTCATAGGACCCAAAACAGGAGCTTCGGGGAAACAGAAATTAATGGGGATGTTGAAGAGAGGCAGGAACCTGGGAAAGTAGCCCAAGGAAAGTTTTTTTTTTTTTTTAACCACCTATGTTCACCGCATTCTGTACACACAAATCTGGCATTATGAGTGTAGTAATGATATTAATAACTAAATGAATAGAACAATGCATAGGTCCAAGACTGGTGAAAGGGTGATAAACACTCAGAACAGATCAGAATACTACTGCAATGGCTTTGAAAACCACAGGTTGGAAATTGTAGTTGAATCTAAACTGATCTATCACTTGCTAAAACAAATATATCACAGCCAGAAATTACTGAAATCTCACTCTCATATGACAATGGTCCACATGTCTAGTATTTAATCCAAACTATTTAATACAAATTTGGCATACAAATGACCAGAAAAATATCAAATCAAAAGGAAAAAGATAATCAATAGATACCAATGATAATATGCCACAAATGTTGAAATTAGTTGACAAATATTTTAAAGCAATTATATTAACTGCTTTAAAATATTAAAAGTATTTTATAATCGACATTAAATTTTTTAATTGGCATCTTAAAAAATATCAATACTATAAAAAGCCATCTATGGAGTCAATGCAATTCCTATCAAGATTCCAACAGCAATTTTTACAGAAGTAGAAAAACACTGCTAAAATTAATATGAAGCCACAAAAGACCCTGAACAGCCAAAGAAAGTCTGAGAAAGAACAACAAAACAGGAGGCACCACATTTCCTGATTTTAAGCTATAAAATAAAGCTCTTGTCATCACAGCAGTATGGTTCTGGTATTGAAAATAAAAGCACGAATGGAATCAAATCAAGTGCCCAGAAATAAACCCAAGAATATATAGTCAGCTAATAGTTGACAAAGTGGCCAAGAATAATCAGTAAAGACATTCTTTTCAACAAATGGTGCTGGGATAATTAGGTATTCACATGTACAAGAATAAAACTAGACCCATATCTTATACTACTCGCAAAAATTGTATTAAAGACTCTAATTTAAGACATGAAACTATGAAACTCCTAAAAGAAAATGTAGTAATAAAGCTCCTTGGCATGGGTCTTGGTAATGATTTTTTTAAATATAATACCTAATGCATAAGCAACAAAATAAAAAAATAAAGAACTAGGACTATATCAAACTAAAGGATTTATGCACCTCAAAAGAAAACCTACAGGAGAAGAAAACTGCTTGCAAACCATGTATTGATAGAAGGTAATATCCAATATATAAAGAACTTATACAACTCAACAGCAAAATCCCCAAACAGCCCAACAACAACAACAAAGGACACATAATCTGAATAGACATTTCACCAAAAAATATACACAAAAGTTCAAGAGGTACATGGAAAGATGCTCAACATCAATGGTCACTAGAGAAATGCAAACTAAAACCACAAGAGGATATCACTTCATGCTTACTAGGATGGCCATCATCAAAACGAGAAGAGATAACAATCGATGACATGAATGTTGAAAAAAGGGAATCCTTATGCACTGTTAGCAGGACTATAAATTAGACACTATTGAAAACACTATGGAGGATCCTCAAACAATTAAAAAGAGAACTACCAAATTATCCAGCAATTCCACTTCAATCCAAAGTCATATCTGTACTCCTATATTCATAGCAGCACTACTTACAACAGCCAAGACACTGAAAGAATTTAAGTCTCCACTGATGGGTGAATGGATGAAAAGCTGTCACAAACACACATAAACACAGGAACATGTTATTCAGTCATGTTTAATGACTGAATAAGTCATTAAAAATCAAGAAAATCCTACCATTTGCAACAACATGATGAACTTTGAAGGCATTATGCTAACTGAAATAGGTCAGAGAAAGATGGAAACTGTTATGAACTCATTTATCTGTGGGATCTCAGAAAGAAAGAAACAAACAAAAAACACTAAAAAACTAAAAAAAAGAAAAACCCAAACGCATAGAAAAAGAGAAAAGAACGTAATTACCAGAGATGGGGAGGTGGTTAAGGAACTGCAGAAATTAAGATCAAAGGAAAAAACTTCCAAGTATAAGATAAATACTAGAGATACTGTGTAACATGATGGCTATAGTGAACATTGCTGTGTCATATAAAGTTGTTAAGAGAGCAAATCCTAAGAGTTCTCATCACAAGGAAAAAATATGTTCCCTTTTCACTTTTTTTTATTGTACCTATATGAAAAAAAGAATGTTAGTTGAACTAGTTGTGGTAATAATCATTTCACAATATATGTAGATCAAACCATCACGCTTTATGTCAATTAAAAAAAAAAGATCTACTTGTTTTCGGCTGTGCTGGATCTTCATTGCTGCCCACGGGCTTTCTGGAGTTGTGGAGCAACTCTCTCCTTGTGGAGCACAGACTCTGGGTGCACAGGCTTCAGTAACTGCACACGGGGGCTCAGTGGTGGAGCTTGTAGGTTCCAGAGCGCTGGCTTAGTAGCTGTGGCGCTCGGGCTCAGCTGCCACCCAGCGTAGAGGATCCTCCCAGACCAGGGACTGAAACTGTGTTCTCTGCATTGGCAGGCAGACTCTCAACCACTGGACCACCAGAGAAGCCCTATGCCTGAACTTTATATGGTTATATATCAATTATTTCTTAATAAAACTGGAAAAACCCATGGCAGCAAGCTACTGTTAACACAATTGAGACAAAATTTAAAAAGTAGAAATTCTGAACCACACACATTTGATGATACAAAGAAAAAAACAAAAGAGCAAATCTTAGAAATCTCAGTACATAAAATTCACTGGATGACTTAGCTGCAGGGTAGAGATTACAGTGGATTTTAATACAGAGCAACAGAAATTACTCAACATCATTCAATCAGCTAAGGAACATAAAAAAATAAAATTAAAAGAAAACTAAGGATCTATTGGACAATGAAGCCCCAGAGGGCTAGGAGAAAGAGTGTGGCACTGGAAATAATATTTTAAAAAATAACTGCTGAAAGCTCTCCTTCAGAGATGAAATATACAAATGTATAGATCGAAAGAAGCACAGACATTCAAAACAGGGTAAACTCAAAGAAACTTATTTCAGTGACTTCATAATCAAACTGCATATAACCAAAGAGAAAGAAAATTCTTGAAGACAGCCAGAGAAAGGACATTTTATATACAATAAAACAGCAACTTGAAAACTGTAAAAATGTTTACAAATGACAGTAAAATAAGACATATCAGATGAAGTAAAACTAAGATAATTTGTTTCCAATGAAACTGCTGCAAAGTATGATTAAAGGAAAGTCTTAAAATACAAAGGTAACAGTACCAGAGAGAACAACAAAACAAACTTGGAACATGAGGAATGAAGAAAAATGGCAAAAACGCTAAGTATTTGAGAAAATATATTAGCTTATTTTTTTTTCCTCTTGAGATTTACATAGTATATGTTATGGTTGAAACACAAAGTATGAGATTATCGTATAAGAATTTGTCCAGCCTTTGTCCCAGGCTCCTGGCATAGAACTCCTAAAACCCTTAGAATTTCCTGTGTAATATGGGTGTCTTTGTCATTCATGAGCCCCTTTGGATAGACTTTGTATTACATTTTATTGCTTCTGAAAATAAGGTGACTCTTGGCAAGCCCCTAGATAGTTTGAGAATTTTACTGGTAGTGTCTGAAAGACCAACCATGCAGTTAGAGGACTGAATCTTTAAGCCATTCTGACTTCTGGGAAGGGCAAGGATATTGAAGATACAATTTAATCACATGGTCCGTGGTTCGTCAACTACACCTATGCAATAAAAGCTCTGAATGTCAAAGCTTGACGGAGCTTCCTGATTGGTGAACACAATGGGTGACTTGACTTAATTTCATGGGGAGAGGCTACAGAAGTTCTATGCCGGGGTCCCTTTCAAGCCTAACACTATGTGTTTGTTTATTTGGCTGATCCTAATTTGTGTCCTTTATAATAGCACTGTAGTTTTAAGTATGGCACCTTCCTGAATTCTGAGAGTCATTTCAGTGAATCATTTAACTTGAGGAGGTTATGTATGTGTATATGTGTTAGTCGCTTAGTCACATCTGACTGTATGTGACCCTATGGACTGTAGCCTGCTAGGCTCCTCTGTCCATAGGAGTCTCTAGGCAAGGATACTGGAGTGGATTGCCATGCCCTCCTCCAGGGGATCTTTATGACTCAGGGATTGAACTCACGTCTCTTATGTCTCCTGAATTGGCAGGCAGATTCTTTACTACTAATACCACCTGGGAAGCCCAACTCATGTTGTATAGTGACCCCATAGATGTAGCCTCCCAGGCTCCTTTGTCCATGGAATTCTCCAGGCAAGAATAATAGAGTGGGTAGTCTTTCCCTTCTGCAAGGGATCTTCCCAACCCAGGTATCAAACTCATGTCTCCTGAATTGCAGGTGGATTCTTTACCATCTGAGCCACCAGGGAATTCCAAGAATACTGGAGTGGGCCCCCTATCTCTTTATTCTCCAGGGGATCTTCCTGACCCAGAAATCAAACTGGGGTCTCCTGCATGGCAGGCAGATTATTTACCAGCTGAGATACCAGGGAAGTCCCATGAAGGAGGAGGTCCATTGGAACCTTTAAATTCATAGCTAGTTAGAAGTGTGGTGGCCTGGGGAATCCTGAAGTGTAGTGGTCTCTGAAGTGGAAGCAAACTTATTAGGGATCGTGTCTTCAAACCAGTGGAGTTTGATGTTGATTCCAGATGCATCAGAATTTACTTGCAGCTTTCCAGTCATTGTCAGAATAATGGCTGGAATTTTTAATGCACATAGATGTTCACATGTAAGAAAACAATAAAATAAAGAGGTGTAAAAAGACCTATATAATGATTTCTACATTCTACTTTAAGTTGTAAAATGCTGCCACCATAAACAGACTATTAAGTATGTATACTATAATCCCTATCTCACAAAGATAAAGAAAGAGATGCAGTCAAAAGCACAACAGACATCAAAAAAATACTGAACGATGTTTAAATAATCCAAAGTGAAGATTAAAAGCAATAAGCAACTTTTTTTAAAAAAAAATTTTTTTTAAAGCAAGCAAACAAACAAGAAACAAATAATCAAATGGTAGAATTTAGCCTCCTTTGGCTGTCATAACAAAATACCACAAACTAAGTAGCTTGAACAACAGACATTTATTTTCTCACAGTTTGTGAACTAAAAGTTCATGATCAAAGTGCTGGCAAATTCAGTTTCTACTGAGAGCTCACTTCCTGGCTTGTAGACATCTGCCTTCTTGCTACGTCCTCACATGGCCTTTTCTGTGTGATCACATGGAGTTGGGGAGAGAGAGAGCTCAGGTCTCTTCTTCTTGTATAGAAACCAACCTTATGGGATTAAGGTCTTACCCTGATGACCTCACCTAACCTTCCTCTAGGCCCTGTCTACAAATAAAGCCACATTGGGAACTAAGGCTTCATAATCTAAATTTTGAGCAGAACACAATTTAATTCATAATAACATGTACTGTAATGTACCAATAATGTAATTAAATGTAAAGTGTTAATCCACATCAATTAAAAGACAGATGGATTTCAAAATATCCAACTTCCATGTTCACAAGAAACACATTTAAAATATAATTGAGTTCAACGTAAAAAGAAAGAAAAAATGTATACTATATAAACACTAACCAAAAGAAGGCTGGAGTAGCTCTATTTATACCAAAGTGTAGTTGTCAAAGCAAAGTAATTTATTAGGGATCAAGAGGAATGCTACCCAATGATAATATGAAAGAGGGTTAATTCACCAAGAACAATAACAACAACAAATTCTTAGCTGTGTCTACAGCTAACAACAGAATTTTAAAATATATAGAGCAAAATTTGAGTTAAAGAAGAAATATACAAACACAAAAATACAGTAGAAAACTTCAACACTTTCCTCTTAGTATTATATGGAACTAGAGGTCATAAGATCAGCAAGGATACAGAAAAGGATAACAACACTATGGGTTAATTAGACTTAATTGATCATGTATAGGACACTCCAGCAAAAGCAGAAGTGCCAGTGGAAACAATCAACAAAATGAGGAGTCAGCAAACTAGCTATTAGACATACAAACTGATACGTATTGTACCCTATACATTGTATACAATGTGTATAGTACCCAAAAAGGTGACTATCAGATAGTGTGGGGCACTGGAGAAATCTTTGAAGCTGGTTATTATACTCTTATAACAGTGTTATCTGTTGAGACTTTACTATAGTTTTCTAATGTAAGGAAGGAAAAAAAAACCCAAAATGCCTGAAAGTCTTGAACATCACCAAAGAAAGTATATGTAGGTAAATGAGCATATGAATGATGATTGACATCACTGACCAGTAAAGTAATATAAATTAAAGACATGATTACATTCCACTATATACTGACTATAATAGTTAAAAAGAAACAGTGATAATATTGACTATATCAAATCCTGGCAAGGATGCAAAGCACTGGGGATTCTCCCACATTACTGGTGGGAATGGATAATGGTGAAAATAATTTGAAAAATGGTTTGGAAGTTTCTTACTAAGTTAAAAATACACTTACTATATGACCTAGTAACTCATTACTGGGTATTTATAATAGCGGAATAAAAACTAATGTTAACTCATCCTGTGCACGGAGGTTTATAGCTACTTTTTAATAAGCATAAAAAGCTGGATAAATAAAACAAATGTTATTAATCAAGGGCAAGGATAAAGAAACTGTGGTAATACATACAATGGACTACTACTCTACAATAAAAAGGAATGACTGTTACAGAAACTTGGATGGATCTCAAAGACTCACATTATGCAGAATATGGAAGAAATCTTCCTTAAAAGATTATATACAGTATGATTCCATTTAAATGACATTTCTGCAAACAAAATGATAGTAACTGAAAATAAATCAGTGATTTCCAAGATTAAGAATGGAGTTGTAAGTACAAAGAGATAGCAGAAAGATCATTTGTTGGGTAAAAGAACTGTTCTGCATTCTGATTTTGGTGGCAGTTGCATGATTTTTTTCTATTCATGTGTTAAAATGTATAGAACCACTCACAAAAATAAAGGTCAACTTCACTGCATGATAATTTATACAACTTTAAACGCAAATAAATGCAAAGTGTGGTTGCTATTATGAGTCCTTTTCTGACCTCAACAACGTAGTACACAATGGGCTGGCTCAGAAAACAACACAACATATAACTTTGTTCATCAAAGGTAACAGACATTAAACAAAATGGAGAAGTTGTTATTACTGATACTGTCAAAATCATTTGATAAGCCACTTTCAAAGAATTCTGAAATGACCTCTAACTTCATCTGATAAACCATTTATATTTCAATTATATATTCTGTGTAACAAACTTGTGGCTTAAAACAACACTTTATTATTTTATATTCTGTTCCTAATAGTTTGGTGGGTTCCCTGCTGATTTTGTCTGGGTTCACACATGTGACTACATACTGCTCAAGAGCTGGCTGGGCTAGAAGGCCCAAGGTGGCAGCAATGACTTGTCTGGCACCTGATGCTGGCTGATGACCAGGGCAACTTGAGTCCCCTCCACATGCCTTTCACCCTCCAGTATTCTAGATCAACTTCCTCATACGATGCCTCAGAGCAAACTCAAAAGAATAAAACTGAATGCCATATCTACTGAGGTTTACACTGCTGGGCCCATAATGCCACTATGCCATATGCTATTGGTTAAAGCAAATCACAAGAACAGTCCCAACTCAAAACATGGGGAAATCTACTCCATCTCTTCATTGAGAAGGTACAAAATATTTAGGCTGTGTTTTTCTGCCTACCCAATTATTTTATTCCTATATTGTTACCCAACCTAATGACTGACTAAGGATACATTTCTGGTTATCATGCAAAGATAGAAATTTCAGAATTTTTTTCCCCCCAAACCAGTAAGAGGAAAGTTCTTTGCCTTAGCTGTATATCCCATTTTTCACGTGAATAACCCTATGTTCATGATGTCACTTACATGTATGTCCATCTTTATGGGCATGTAAAGTTTTCTTTTGGGTCTCTTAAGAATCAATTGAATATGACAGTTGTTTATTTATTGCATAGCTCAGGTCAGCCCCTAGTTTCCTGCAAGGCAGACATGATGATATATTAGCACCCAGAATTTCAGTTTATCTCAGAGGGTAAAAAAAAAAAAAAAATCACACTAACATAGGAATGACACTCATTAAATTCACTCTGCCTTCATTAGGAACTGGAAATAGTAGTCCTCACTTTTCTTTGTCAGCTAAAAAAATTCTTATGATTAAAAAGTTGGAGAACTCTTATACTTGCAAAAGGTGCTAAGTACTTTCCCAAAGGAAGTAATTTCCAGGTTTCCATTTTTAGACCAGCTTTTCCCAACAGAATCTCTGCAAATATGTTTTCAATCCTTACTCCCATTTCTCTCTACTGCCTTGGTCTTAATTATATTATTATTGTTATTTCTTGTGGTCTCCTTATTCAAGATATGAAAGGTTTGTGACTCTATCTACTATTTAAACATATACATAGACATTAGTAGCGCAGCTATTTTATTATGTAAAACAAAGTAGATGAAGAGTCTTCTCTATTTCCATAGCTGAATTTATGTTTCCTGAATAACAGAGATTTGTTTCAGGGCCTCTTTTCTTTTCCAACCTAGCAACAACTTTCAAAGGACTGTTCACTTGCATTAAGAAATTCAGAAAACATACAGTATCTGTTCGGAATGTAAAATGACCCTCTGCCATCAAATGTATATTGTGCCCTACAATACAATGATTTCTTTTCTTGTTTCTACTCTAAAAGTAATGCTCTGATTAGCGTGATCCTTGCACTCTGCTGTTAGGCACAACAAATAGTTTATAATCAGTCATGATGAAATGGTGACAATTAGAATCTTGGAACAAATCGCATGTACAGCAACATTCAATTTTTCTAACAGCGGGATATAGCAATTGGAGGTAGCAGTTCAATGAAAAAGAACAATTGACCAGCAAACATATTTTTATTAAGAGCCATGTATAAAATGATTTTTTCTCTTAATTGGCTTCCCTGGTGGCTCAGATGGTAAAGCGTCTGCCTGCAATGTGGGAAACCCAGGTTTGATCCCTGGGTCAGGAAGGTTCCCTGGAGAAGGAAATGGCAACCAACTCCAGTACTCTTGCCTGGAAAATTCCATGGATGGAGGAGCCTGGTGGGCTACAGTCCATGGGGCAGCAAAAGAGTTGGATGCGACTGAGTGACTTCACTTCCACTTTAGACAATTGTCAGAAAGCAGATGTAAGACAACCTATGCTTCTAATTAGAATTTAAAATCAGCCTTCCATAATAAGTATATTTAATGTTACCACTGGTTTGATAATCGAGTCCTGGGGTCCATACATTGTGTTTTTTCAATTACTAGCCTCGGATTCAGCTAGTCACCTGATCCACCAAAACAAGATAAAACATCAGGACCTAATAGACTGGATATTTTGCTCTTGCAAATAAATGAGGATACAAAGGAATATTTTCCTCAGAGCATGGGTGATAGAAGCAGTTGTTGGAAGGAGTCCTAGAAAAAAACCTTGAGGGCTCGAGTTGATACATGATCGTTCAGAGAAAGATACTCTCGAAGATCTTTTTAACAGTGAGTCTTAACTTTAAGTGATGGATCTCATTAATTTGTATGGAAAACTATGCAATCTGCAGACTAACAAATGACATCAAGTTCTTAAGCTGAAGCCCGATTTCTTGTTGTATTCCATCATTTGTTTTAGTAATTGATACAAATGCAATTTTTCTTACAGCAAATGGTTTCAAGAATGTTTTTAGCCTCTACATATCCTCTAAATAAGAGACTTTATTCTTTACTAGAACATCTCCAGCTTTCCCAGCAGTTTGGTTGATCAGCATTCTTTTTAAAGACCTCTTCTAGAGAATCAGATACTATGTCCAGAGCATGAAGCACAATGGGGTAGTATTCTTTTTTGCTCTGCTTATTTATCCTAAGTTTTTATTAGTTTTCAGAGTCATTTTACACTGCTTTTATTTACTGAACTTGCCATCATCTAAAACATTGTAATTTATTAATATGGATTTCTGCCAAGCCAAATTTCTTCCACCTAACATTATATGTGTGTTTTTAATGTTTGTGTCTATGTGTGGGTGGAGGGAAGATATGTTTAATGTTTTTCTTCAAGATATTTGGAGCCTTCTGAATGCTGATACTGTCAACTATGTTATTAATCATGCATCATGACTTTATGTAACAAATACTTATTTTTCTTCTTCATGAATTACAGGAATAAGTGCATAAGGAATATCAAAATAAAAGGAACACTAATTTCTAAAAACATCTGATTAATTATCAAGTTGCTATTAATATTCAACAAAACTTGAGTCTCAGAAACTAGACTGCAAATTTAACATGATGATATCTGGCAGTCTATTTTTAGAGGAAATTCAGACACAAGAGAAATAGTGAATATAGCATGAATAAGAAAGCACACATATGGACAACTCACAAAGCATAACTTTCCTGACATCTCTACTTGCGTTTTATTCTATAAATTTTTCTTTATACCTATTACACCTAATATCCCATTCAATTGAAAATGATGTTTAGAATAATAAATGTAAGAGTAGAGATTCAGCCCATTCTAAAATATTAAGTAAATTTCACTACATGGCACTTTCAAAACCAGGAAAGCAGATGATGTTTCTTTCTGGTTTTTTTCTTAGCTAAACAAATTCAATTACTTGAACTTTCCCATTCAGTTTCCTTCTATTCATTTTGACTTCTTGCATACTGGAGTTTTATTTTCTTCTCTTTTTCTAATTTAAATAAAACATACAAAATGTTTTATATGTATGTGACATACACAACACAGACACACACACACTTATCTCTTCTTTTCCTGTGGTACCTCATCTTGCTAGAAGAACTCTAGAGTTAACCAAATGGCTAGTTTATCACATAAGCTTCAGAACAAGCTCATGTTATAGAAAATCAATCCATTCCTATAATAGGATACTAATTCAATACTTACTACGTGCAAATTATTGTGCTAAGAATCAAACTGGTGTCATGTGTGAATGTAACTCATAATCTCAACCACAAAACAGGTTCCCAATATGTTGTTTAAATCTCAACTATATCCCAATTAAATAATTTTCATTTGACATTTAAATCAGCTAATTTTGATTTGCTTTGGAGTTTATTTATATTCAAGTGGCTATTACATAAGAATAACAGAACTTAACATTTAAGAGAACTTAACATATATGGAGAAGCTAATTTTAATACCAAGAAGTCAATCTAAATTGAATCTGAGCTACCTAGGAAGCAAGTTAAACTGGCTAACTCCACAGTTGAGATCCTTAAGTTGAAGTCAGATGTTGAATTCAGAACTAAAATTTTCTCAATAACTAATATTTGAAACAGAAACCCAAGTAAAACTCATAAATCAAATTATGATTTTACCTATCATTTATACCAAAACAAATATTTTATATTTATGTATTACAAATATTTATACTTATCTCCTTTATTTGAATGTCCTCAAAGGGTAATCACCTCTGATGCATTTTCACCTTTATCAACAAGGGGAAGCATTTAGTGTAGAAGAAAGTGTTTGGTTTAGAAATCTAGAAATTTGGGTGCTGGTCCAAAATTTGTAACTATGGTGGTATGGAAGCAAGACAAGGTTATTTTGAGTTGTTCAGTCACAGATTTCTCATCTATAGAAGGAGTAAGCTGCACTGATCTTCTCTATTAACATGAGAATCCCACTGCTCCACATGCTCTAGATCACCTCTTCCCTTGGTTCCACTCTGAAAATGACTAGAATGAAGGAGTGCTCAGGTGATTCTGTATTTTCCTGGCAACACTTTTACTTCTCCTTTCTAGAGTGTCACTATTATTATTTGCCTTGAGATTTTCCAAGAGTTACCACTCCTCTTATCTCGGTTACATCATCCACTGGTGAAAGCCTATTACATCCAGGTCATCTCTCAACCCCTGGCTCTATCCCCATGGAGATCTGTGGATGAAGCAAATTCTTTACCACCCCACTTTGGACCAATATTTTCCATTCCCTGCCACACTAGTTTTCTTTATAGAATTTATCACTAACTCTTATATATTTTATTTTTATTTATGTTTCTATCTCTCTCCACAAATACATCAGAAATTTAAAAAAAAATTGTTTTCTAGAACAGTTAAGATTTACAGAAAAATTTAGAGATAGCAAGTACAGAAGACATCAATATAGCCCATATTCAATTTTCTTATTATTAGCATTAAATACTATGCATTTGCTACAGTTAATGAACCAATATCAATGCATATTATTAACTAAAATCCACACTTTATTCTGATTGTCTTAATCTAACTACCTTTTTCTGTTCCAGGATGTTACTCAGAATATCACTTTACATTTAGACCTCATGTCTTCTTTGGCTATGACAGTTTCTCAAACTTTTCTTGTTTCTGATAATCTTGACATTCTTGAGGAGTACTGGTAAAGTATTTTGTCTCATAGCACTCCATTGAGATTTGTCTGATATTTTTCTTGTGACTGGACTAGGGTTATGGATTTGAGGAAGAAGGATCACAGGTAAAAAGCTATTCTCATATGATGGGTACATACTATTAACATGACTTATCACTGTTGATACTGACCTTGATCAGCTGGTTGAAGTAGCATTTGTTAGGTTTCTCCATTGCAGAGTTACTTTTCTTCTTCCTTTCCCTACTGTACACTTTGGAAAGAACTCATTATGCATGGCCCACACGAAGGGAGTGAGGAGTTGAGTTATGTTCCATCTCCTTCAGAGTGGAATATCTACACAAATTATTTGAGATTCCTCTACTTAGGAGATTTATCTACACTTATCCCCCCAAAGAGTTGGACATGACTGAGTGACTAACACACCTACACCTACCCATCTATTTGTTTCCTCATTTATCTATATCTGTATAGACCCATTAGTATTTATTCTATGCTTTGGGTCATAAACCAGTAATTTATTTATCTTGCTCAGCTTTTGTCATTGGTAGCTCTTTCAGTTGGCTTTTGATTCCCTTGAACATACTACTGATTTTTTTAAAAGCATTTCTTTGCTTTCTGGCGATACAAGACATTCCAGGCTCATGTGTTTCTTCCATCTTAGTCTTAGAATCAACAATTTCTCCAAGAAACAGTGGTTCCTTTAATTGCATAGTTGTATTAGAATTTTGTGTGTGAGGCTTGCTTTTTCTTACCAAAGTATCCTCTAGCATGTTATCACATAGATTATTCTAACCTCTTCCCATGCTAACCTATAAACTTCCATTCCAACAGTGAGAAGCCTGCCTCTCAATCTGTGCCATCCACTTATTTCATTGTTCAGTTCCAGTACACATGTATACCATATTACAATTGTTAACTCATACTCCCATGGGAAACTATTTCATCAGCTAGAGCACAGTACTTATGTAAAGTTTCTTTTACCTTTATGCTTACAGACTTCTGTCATTTCTGTCAGGTTAGTCGTTGGTCTCCTCTCCAATTTTTTCCAGTGAGATTGCTTCAAAAATATCTACTACAGTTGAATTATTTGTCACATTCTATCATCTATTCTAGAAATCTCAATGTCTTAAACGATTTTCTTTTAATTTATGTGCATTAAGATTTACTCTTTGTACTGTAAAGCTCTATGTGTTTGGCAAATGCATAATGTCCTGTGTCCTCTATCACAGCAGCACATAGAGAACAGTTTCACCATTCTCAAAAAATCCCGTGTTTCACCAACTCAACCCTCTGTCTCCAAACCCCTGGCAACCACTCACTTGTTTAATCACTGTTATAATTCTATCTTTCCCAAAATGCTGTATAATTGAAATCACACGATATGCAGAGGACCAAAATTTTAAACCTGATTTGTTTAGTACTGTGTGTCTAGTAAACAGAATAATTCCTTGCTTACTGTGGGCACCTGTTATTGATTGAATGTCTTTGTATCCTCGCCCCCAAATTTATATGTTGAAGACCTAACCCACAATGTGGAAGTATGTGGTGATACGTCCTTTGGAAGGTAATTAGTTTTAGATGAGGTTATAAGGAGAGGGTCTCATAGTAAGACTAGTGTTCTTACAGAAAGAGACCAAACATCTTCATCTCTGTTTCTCTCTGCAACTCACTAAGAAGTCACATTAGCACACAGCTAGATGGCAGCTATCTATAAGACAGGAAGAGAGTCCTCACCAAGATTCAAATCTGCCAGTACCTTGATTTTGAACTCCCCAGTCTCCAGTACTGTGAACAGTATACATATCTGTTGTTGAAGTCACTCAGTCTGCGGTATTTTGCTATAGCAGTTCAGGCTGACTATGATAGCAATCAATATGTATTTTTGAACGAAGGAATGGAAGGATTATTGATGAGTTTCTTTTTAGTTCAAAAATGCCATAGCTCTTACAGTAAGTTTCATGATTTTATTTTCTTTTGCCTTATCTCACACTCTCTTTAAAAAAATTATGGAAGAAAGAAAATAATTAATGCTTTCAGTGGTGACTGTAGAATCAATTTAATTGTTTTGCTAAATGTTTTTTGAAATGAATTTGGAGGTATGTCATTTATAGTGATTATTGAGTTGATTTAAAATAGTACACGAGGAACTATTTAGGTATTTAGAAATACACAAAAATGATAGCACAGGAGATCTTATTCTTCAACATTCTCATATTTTTCCATGAAAATGAATTTTTTCATATTCTTTATGAAAATATGTTTCATTTGTTCTATGATTTCATATTTTCAGCTTATGCAGCGTTTTTCAAGGCATAAAAAAAGACCTTTACATTCTTCCATACTATCATTGTGGTTTAACTCTAAGAGTAGAAGTGAACTGCTTTACCAAAACAGAGTGTATGGAGTCCCCCACTTAGGCAGAAATCTTGGCATACAAAAACAATGTTTTCAGTCTTGCCTGATTTTTAAGAATCTCTCAGTTAAAGACTGCAAGAAACAAATGTCATGGTTATTTGTCCGCAGTCCTTTTGGCTCTTGGTCCGTGCACAGTTTAGTTTTCAGGATACCAGAGGGAGTTTTATTGTTAGCTGATGATTTATGATGAATATCTAAAGGAATGACACTACATAAAGTACCACAGTAGTTTCTTTTACTTCCTTGCATTTACCTCATCACTGAAGACATCCGTGTAAAGCCTGTTTAAATTAAGGTATCATGCACAAAAGTATCTGACCAGGACAACAATCCTATGAGCTTTCCAAAATATACCAAAAGAAACTTTTAGGAGTTTAATTATCAATTTTAAGCCCTAGTAAAAATTTGATCTCATGCTGACCTACCTCCACAGTCTAACATCTTAAAAATTATCTTCAACTCTGTCTCATAGAACTTTGTTCTCTTTCCTCTAAATACTCATAAAAAGTATGTATATGCATATACATTTTTTTCTTTTGACTTTTATAACCCATTAGAATATTTCTTAGATTATATTGCCATTTTCCTTTATTGTAAAAGTCCTTGGGGGAAAATCGGCATTTCACCTTTCTATCTCATAGCTTAGCACATACCATTTTGCCGTAAATTGAATTAGTGCAGTGAAACATTAAGCTGCAATGAAATGGCAGCTAAGCATTGATACTGCAGTCATTTGGGAATGGTGGATGGTGATTATCTATATTCCAAATCAGTTAACAATCTCATACCTACTTGTTAGGTCATGGCAGAAAATAAACCAGAAATCAGATGTTTAGATGAAGGCTTCTCCAGTTTACGCCTTTGGGAAAATATGTATTTTTTCGTTTTGTTTTTGCAGTCCATGGAAGCATTTGAAATCATTAAAATGGATGATATTCTCATCATAACAACTTTCACTAGAAACCTAGGAAAAAACAATTGGGATCATCTCTCCTCTTTACGACAATAATCCTCAAATATTTTGGTCTTTTATTACCTGAATCGAAGGAATAATGTGTAATAATGAAAATGGCTGTTTTAAAATTTCCTAATGCTTTTAAGTATCTAGAGTAAATTAGCTGTATTGATTTTTTTTTCCTTAGCAATTTTTGTTTTTTTCTTCTACTTATTCCAGTAAACATAGTTTGGCTTATAGAAAACAAAAGCCATGAAAATCAAAAGTTATTTTGAATCTATTTGACCTATATACAATTTTTAATTGTAGAAAATGTCGTATTTTAATATATTCAATATAATGTAACCTAAAACTGTTAATGGTCCATGTTAGTAACCAAACTCAGACTGTAGCACATATCTGCTGTTTTGCCCAGCTTCCATTTGTCCATCTTCTAATAAGAAAACTGATTTTATTGTTGGACCCACACTTTCCTCATTTGGTATAATCTTGGTAGAACTCTCAAAGACTATGTACTTCTCTGAAGAGATAAATAAATACTTCATGCAAACTAGGACAAATAATACCTTCTCCCTGTAGAATGTGAGCCTGGAGGAGGTATAGAAAACAGAAAACAGTTGAGACTCTCTCTCCATTAGCCCTGACTTCCAGATCCTGTCCTACTGGAGACGTGGTTTTGTTTTGTTTTTTTTTAATGGAGCTAGTTCATATCCTTCTAATAATTCCATTCGTTTAATTAAGCAGAACCAGTCTGGGTTGCTTGAAACTAAAGAAAAAATGAAATATCAAACCCTCTGCAGAGACGAAGTGTGAAATTCAAAGCACACTGCCCTTGCCTTAGGTGAGTACATTAATGAGTCTTCAGAAATGCAAAGGAAGATTCAAACCCAAATAAGAGACAGAGATCTAAATAGTAAGGCATAAAATATGTGGGAAGAATCAAGTGGCTAAAACAGAGAAGTTGGAAAATTTGAGTGGAGTTTTGAGGATAAGGGGAGCTGAAGAAAGGCTGGAACAAGCCAAGAAGAGTGACCAGGGAGAAATTTCTGGTCATAGTTCAGTTCAGTTCAGTCGCTGAGTCATGTCTAACTCTTTGAGACCCCACGGACTGCAGCACAACAGACTTCCCTGTCCATCACCAACTCCCAGAGCTTACTCAAACTCATGACCATCGAGTCGATGATGCCATCCAACCATCTCATCCTCTGTCGTTCCCTTCTCCTCTCGCCTTCAATCCTTCCCAGCATCAGGGTCTTTTCAAATGAGTCAGCTCTTCGCATCAGGTGGCCAAAGTATTGGAGTTTCAGCTTCAGCATCAGTCCTTCCAATGAATATTCAGGGCTGATTTGCTTTAGGATGGACTGGTTAGATCTCCTTGCAGTCCAATGGACTCTAAAGAGTCTTCTCCAACACCACAGTTTAAAAGCATCAATTCTTTGGTGCTCAGCTTTCTTTATAGTCCAACTCTCACATCCATACATGACTAATGGAAAAACCATAGCTTTGACTAGACAGGCCTTTGTTGACAAAGTAATATCTCTGCTTTTTAATATGCTGTCTAGGCAGTAACAGCAGTTAGGTTGGTCATAGCTTTTCCTCCAAGGAGCAAGCACCATTTAATTTCATGGCTGCAGTCACTATCTGCAGTGATTTTGGAGCCCCCCAAAAATAAAGTGATAAGTTGATCCTAAATATAGTAATACTTAGTTTTCATTTTAAAATGCTTTGCAAAACCAACAATATTTGTGGAAATAATATGACTGCACTAAACTTTTGCTACACTCAGGAAACTATCAGCTTTAAGAAGTGTGGTAGAGATCTCTACTTGAATTAAGAGTGTGCAAGGGAGGTGGAGAACCACCCATGGAACTCTTGAAGTTATTGAAATAAATTATCATCAGAATGGACAGAATTCATTACAATGTGTGTTCATGTATACCAAAGCCCTCTGACACTTCCAGCATGTTATAAATAAGGCAAAAGGCATCATGAAGTCTTTCCTATATCCCTGGCTTTGACATGGTATGATCAGATAAAATATTAATATGTTAATGAGGCAGCTTTTAAAAAATTATTTATTTTTAATTGGAGAATAATTGCTTTACATTTTTGTGCTGGGTTTTCCCATGTATCAACATGAATCAGCCATAGGGATATGTATATCCTCTCCCAAATGAACCCCCCTCTTATCTCTCATCCCTCTAGGTTGTCATGGAGCACTGGATTTGAGATCCCTGAAAATTTCATACAACAAATTTCCCCTGGCTATCTAATTTTACATATGGTAATATATACGTTTCAATGCTACTTTCTCAATTCATCCCACCTTCTCATTCCCCTTCTGTGTCCACAAGTCTGATCTCTATGTATGTGTCTCCAATGCTGCTTTGCAATTAGGTTCATCAGTACCATCGTTCTAGATTCCATACACATGTGTTAATATGTATTTGTCTTTCTCTTTCCAACTTACTTCATTCTGTATAATAGGCTCTAGGTTCATCCACTTCATTAGAGCTGAGTCAAATGCATACCTTTTAATGGTTGAGTAATATTCCATTGTGTATATGTACCACAACTTCTTTATCATTTTACCTGTTGATGGACATCTAGGTTGCTTCCATGTCCAAGCTACTGTAAATAGTGCTGCGATGAACACTGAGGTACATATATCTTTTTTTATTATGGTTTTCTCAGGGTATATGCGCCCAGTAATGGCACTGCTGGGTCATGTGGTAGTATTATTACTAGTTTTTTAAGGAATTTCTATATAGGGTAACTTTTGATAAAATGACCTTTGTTTAAAACGCTGGTTGTTTTTGTCAAAATTTTTGACTATTAACAAAAAATTCACTTGGTTTTGGAACTTATTTAACAAGAAAATGTGTAGAATTTTCCATAGGTCAGGAACTCTTTTAATCACCCCAAAAAAAAAATTTACTTAACACAGAGAGTTTAAGCAGCTCCCCAAAAGTCATATGGTAATGAGTGGAGGAATCCTGGAATTTAACCCAAGAGTTTATTCTTGGAGTCCATATCTCTCAGGCATAAAATCGGCTGTGCTAATAGTAACTGAAAGACAAAAGACAGTCGACTCTAGAATCAAACATACCTGGGTTCAACTTACTGATCTTATAGCTATGTGATCTGTTTATTTTTTCCATGTTGTATTGAATTTCAAAGATAACTGGGTTTCAATTAATTTTTTACCAGGTTAAATATGACTTAGAACTTTGACTGCTTCAGAATTTTATTTTATCTTGTAATCTATTTGTTCACGAACATTTTTGAGTACCTGCTATTTGCCAGACACTTTTATCATAAGTACAATTATGGATAAGTCAAAGTTTGTCCGTCTTATGAAGCTTATATATTATGTACCAACTAGTTCACCAGTGCTCTCAAGATACACCTGAAACATATCAAATTGTTTTCCGAGGGGAAAAAAAAGATTATTTCATATCCTTTTCTCTCTCCTGGAGTCAGGTAACATATTTTCAAATAATGTGACCCTCTTAAACAGTCTGCATTTAACCAGGACAAAGAAAAGCTTCATTACAGATGGAAATGTGGCTTTTTGCCGCAAGTATATCATCTCTCTGTCAAGAAGCATCTGAGGCACATCAAACAATGATAATTAATGTTAATGGGAAACCCAACAAAATCAATTCCTTTTCTGCGTTTAGTCTCCCAAGAGGAGTCTGGCTTCAGTTCACTGCAGAGTGATAGGCTCCTTGAATTTGGGAAAATGGCACTATGATTATTTTGGCTGTTTAAACTAGACATGCTTCTCCTGGGATTTACTATACAGTCACCATTACTTCTTTAGAGATACATTTAGATGAAGATTAATCATCACAGGTCCATCGAGACTGCAGTAAGAAAAAAATTGAGCTCTACAAACCGTCGCAATTTGCAATCTTTGCAATCACTGCAATTTCTAGTTGGGATCAAGTAAAGTAGGTATTAAGAAGAAAAATCACAGAAGTGAGGTGTGCTTTGTATTATGGCAGTGGGTATATAAAGGACGTTTATTTTGTTTGCCTGCTCAACATCCATCTTTTATTCATTTGTTAATAGTACATTGAACTTAATTTCTTAATTCACTCATTTATTACAACCAGTCTTCTGGCTCAAATTATGAGTATATTAATCAGCCTTAGCCAATCAGCACATTCTCTCTTCTGGCCACAGTAGAATGGAAACATGACCAATATCAGCCAGTTCAATGAAACTGAATCCTGGGATTTTCTGGAACTACTAGCAAAGTGGAAATTTCTTTTATGCTTCGACTGACTATCATATAAGCCTGATAGTGTTGGTATTTATTTTCCATGTGGGAAGACACTGACTGGATGGGTTCAAAATGAATCAAAGTCACATCACAGAAAGAAAATGAGTCCTGGTGGTATTGTCTGAAATTCTGAGTCTGGCCTTTTCTGGAAAAAAGTCACCCTAAAATGCCCTTGTATTCTCAAGTTATGCTAGTCACTAATTCTTTCATCAAGGTCAAGTTAGAGTTGTATTCCATCTCTAGGAGTAATCTAGAATTGTTCAAAATTTCCTCTTTGAAAAATACGGCCCAATTTAGGGTTCTATGAGCCAACAATGGGGAAAGGCATCTGGTGTGGACTAAGATACATTAAATAAGCCTACATCATGAGGGACTCTTGACTTAGGAAAATTTATTCCACAGATAAAGTCCAAGAAGATAAGCAAAGAAAACTAGATCTGAAGCCAAAACTTGGAAATAAGTCCCAAAGAGCTGAAGTGTGTATGAGGGAGGTTCCCTGAAGATAAAGCCTTTTATAGGGTGTCTTTAATCCTATGGCTGATGAGGTAGCGCCAATGAAATTCACCAATGGGATAAATGTTCTGAGTAGAGCAGCCTATAATCTCTTGCAATAGTATCTTTGATACACAATATATCTAATTTCTGAATGAGTGATTTTGATAGGAATTATAACCAAAAGAGCTTTAGTGTGAAATGTATTGAAAATTCTGAAAGTCAGCACTTCATATGCAATAGGAAAAGGAGACTCATTCAGTCAGGAAAAAACGTGTTCCCCTGCTACTCAGATAAGTGCCTGTGATGATACTATGAAAAATGCTCAGCATTGCCCACATTCAAGATATTAGTGTTTCAGTTTTGTGTGCTTATGTTTGAATTCGTGTGAAATGTTATTCACTACGATTCCTTCTTTGAGCAAAGTTTGGCTTTTTCTGTAGGAACCTATTATGGTGTGGCGCAAGGCTCTATACATCAGACTTCAATCTTTCAGGACTGCTGCTTGAGTCATAATTAAAAGTTAGCTGTAAAATGCCATTTAAATTGGTCAAACTACTGTTCATTTGGCTTAGGTTCCAAGAGGAATATATTTTTGGTCTACAATATGTGGGTCATTTAAAAAAAAAGTGGAAAAGAATGAAAGCATTTGACTGTAACTCATTTATATTTCATAGAACAAATGCCTCAGCACTTCTGTTTTACTGAGTTTTTAATTAAAAGATGCATACAGTTTAAAATAACTCTTAATAAGTCAGAGCATGTCTTTGATGCACTGCTATGCCTCAGCAACTTTTATAAAGTACATCGTATTAATCCTAAAACTTTTCTGGGATATATTCACTAAAATTACTTCATATATAAGGAACATCCCCTTGAATGGCATAATTTTATACTTAAATTTACTTTCAGTGCCTAACTGCAACTACTAAGCTCCTTTTTCTGATTTATAGGGCTCTTTGTAGCCTGGCACTATTTTGGTGGGTATGCTTTTAGTTGACACACTCAACCCTGATAGGAAAAGAGGATGAAGAAAAGAGGAACAGGACTAAGGAGGAAAATGAAGAGAATTAAGGATGAGACAGTTAGCATTAGGTACAGCTGGACTTAGTGCATTTTAAGGCGTTTAAGCAGGACCATCATCTTGCTTACACTCCTGATTCCCCAACTCTCTGCCCTCTTTCTTTCTGCATGGTGGCCTCTTTACATGGCCATCTGTGCGGTACTGTGCTGTGTTCAGTTGTGTCCTACTCTTTGTGACCCTGTGGACTGTAGCCTGCCAAGCTCCCTCATCCATGGAATTTTCTGGGCAGGAATACTGGAATGGGTTGCCATTTCCTACTCCAAGGGATCTTCCTGACCCAGAAACGAACCTGTACCTCTTGCATCTCCTGTATTGGCAGGTGGGTTCTTTACCACTGTGCCACCTGGGAAGCTCTGATCAGTGGAAATCAAAGGTCACAGCATTTCTGCTTAGTTATGACAATGGAAGAGAGTCAACGATTTTGTCCCAGATTCTGTATATAAATCCAAGAAAGTACTCCCTCTACCTCTGTGTATTTAACAATAAATAGGAAGTCCAATCTGATTATGCAGTATCTGTGTCATGCTTTGTTATGTGAGTGTTCATATTGGCTCAACGGCAGACTGTATCCCTTTGGGTGTCAAGACCCTTTGTCACAGGTGTTATATCCCTTTTGAACTGTGGTGTTAGAGAAGACTCTTGAGAGTCCCTTGGGCTGCAAGGAGATCAAACCAGTCAATCCTAAAGGAAATCAGTCCAGAATATTCATTAGAGGGACTGATGTTGAAGCTGAAACTCCAATACTTTGGCCACTTGATGCGAAGAAATGACTCATTGGAAAAGACCCTGATGCTGGGAAAGATTGAAAGCAGAAGGAGAAAGGAATGACAGAGGACGAGATGGTTGGATGGCATGATTGACTCAATGGACATGAGCTTGAGTAAACTCCAGGAGATGGTGATGGACAGGGAAGCCTGGCGTGCTGCAGTCCATCGGGTCACAGAGTCAGACATAACTGAGCGACTGAACTGAACTGATATCCCTTATTCCACCAAGGATTCAGCTCTGTCCATAATAACAGATTCATACATACTAGCTGCTTAGTGACTGAGTGCCAATATAGTGCTTATGACAAGAGAATACCATACTACCCAAACAATATCCTAGCATGGCCTCAAAATTCAAAAGCACTAAGCCTTTTCACATTTCAAGGCCTTTTACATTCTGGTCTCTCTTTTTCTCTCTTCTCTATCATCCCTCTTATTTGGCTTATTTCTAAATAGCTTAAATATCCATTTTCACAGAATCTTACGAGATCATCCCTCCCATTTCAACTAGAGTAGAACACTGAGTTTATCCTTTTATAGCTCCTGTTTTTTTGTTTCCATTTTAGAGCAATTATTGTAATTTTAAATAACTGGGTAATATTTATTTTCCCTTGGAAATAATGCACTGCCTACATTATTTACTTCATTGCTAGCACCTAATCATCAAAGGTACTGAATATGTATATATTTTTACAGGAATAGATACAGAATTTAAAAGAATGTTAACTCTAGTATTGCATTTGGTAAGACTTTGTAGTATACCATCAAATTTGGCAACAAAAAATCTAACTGTGAACAGCCAGGACACCATCAAGATCTCAACTTGAGTGTTAATGGTCACATGATAATTCTAGTTACTGTAACAAACAGACTGCCATATTTTTGTAGTGTACACATGTAACTGTATTGCATGCTTACTTAACTCCCATGTAGATATTCCTGGTCAGTGAGTAGCCTTTCTCAGTTTGGTAACTTAGGGACTCATTCAATCTTATAGCTCTACCATCTCTAGGGACTTGAAATCCTTTGCATTCAGCAATAGGATGGAGGATGAACAAGAGTTGTGGAGAAGGCACAGCCAATTCTGTTAATTAGTTCAGAATTAAAATATGCCCAGACCTCATTATAGCATATATTAAATTGGTAAGAATTAGTCATGTGGTCCCATCTAGCTGTAGGGAAATATAGCTCCTTGCTAATCAGCCCCTGACCAGCCAGCTACAGCTATATAATATGGATGGAATATGAAAGAATGTTAAGTGAACAGCTACTGATGTGTTTAGATAGTAGACAGTACATTGTTTTAGATAGTAGGAAAATCCTTCAGTAAGGTGATATCTAAGATTCAAAAAGCTATGGAACATCTTATCAACAAAACTGGCAGCAAAATGAACAATCCAGGCACTCAACTATTTCTTTCTGCAGTGAAGACAAAATGAAACCCAGTACCATAAACACAGAAGCTGAACCTGCTGACCTAATTTTTATGGCTCTGTTTCTGTTTTCTGTTTCTTACTGCTGGGGCTATTTGTTTCTTTAAATCATGTGGAAATACAACCTCAGGCTGGGTTAGTGTAAGAGCTACAACAGACTTTTGTGATTTTCCTCTAAAATCTTAATTTCTCTTATCATATCTTGATATCTTAAAATGCTAACCCCAAAAGAAGTGACATTAGTTTGCATAGATAATCACAATGTTTTTATCTGATATTTACCATGTTCTATCCCATCAAGTAGATGCTGATTAATTGTTTGCTGTGTTTAACACGGCCGTATGTTATTTACCATCTTCACAAGATATGAAGGCTACAGGTTACAGCAGTATTTTACTGCCTGGAATACAAAAACAGGTGGTAATCATCACACTATTCTGTTCTGAGGTTAAAACACTGGCAAATTAAATAATCTATTAGCAGATGTTGCATTATGTTAATTCCTTCAGTTTTAGATATAAAAGAAGTCTAAACTCATGAAAACAATGTGCAAACTAATAGAATATGGAGACGTGCATAGAAGAATGATCTTATGAATACAATGCTTATTCCTTAAGAAGATTCTCACCATAGTCAATATTATTTTGGTCAAGAATTCATAGTAAATTACCACTACTGATTTACTAAAGGCTCATATAATCTGATTTTTAATAACTTTTATAACTTTCTCAACTGGTATAAAATCACTCCTTCCCATTTGCCACTATTATTTACTCAACAAAATCATTACTTTATCATTTATCTATTTATTCATTCAATTATTTTAGTTTTCCCAAGTCTCTGATAGTAATTAGGTCACTCTGCTAGGTGCTACTGGGGATATGTATATTTCTTGCCCTAAAAAAACTTGCAGCTGATTCTTTTCATACCAGAATTATTTATACTAGAATTGAAAAATCATATATGACAAGATCAGGGATGTTTCCGAGACACATATGGTAAAGGTTGAGTCAATTAAACAGACAATATATGCTATGTGTTCTGAGAATGAAATTTCTTATGGTGGAGAATAGTAACTAGAGAAAGTAGCTTCCCCGGTGTCTCAGTGGGTAAACAACCTGTCTGCAATGCAGGAGATATGGGTTCAAATCCAGAGTTGGGAAGATTCCCTGGAGGGGGGCATGGAAACCCACTCCAGTATTTTTGCCTGGAGAATCCTGTGAACAGAGTAGCCTTGTGGGCTACAGTTCATGGGTCGCAAAAAGTCAGACTCGACTGAAGCAACTGAGCACAGCACAGCACAGTAACTGGAGAAGTCTTCTTGAAAAGCCTTGGAGAATGCATGAGTTGAATAGTAAAAGAACAAGTGAGGGAATTCCAAAGAGAAAACACTGTGGAAGGAAAGATGACACCGAGGCCAGAGTATAATATGAAGAGGGAAAAATCAGTGGAGTATTACGGCTGGGGTGTGGAAGGTGGAAAGAGGGGAAGGGGAGATTCAGGAGCTGAAAAATAACCATCCAATTTATCTTGAGGAGAATAAATGATTTCTAAGACACCAGTGATGAGGAGACCCACTCGGCAAGATTGTGGTGAGGAGTAAGTTTCCAATAGAGAAAACACTACATGTAAAAGCCCCATTTGATATGAATAAAAGGCAAAGTATCTATAGAAAAGGAGGCAGGTAAGGTGGTCTAGTATTCCCATCTCTTTAAGAATTTTCCAGTTTGCTGTGATCCACACTGCCAAAGGCTTTAGCATAGTCACTGAAGCAGAAGTAGATATTTTCTCTGGAAATCTCTTGCTTTCTGCATGATCTGATGAATGTTGGCAATTTGATCTCTGGTTTCTCTGCCTCTTCGAAACCCAGCTTGTATAGCTGGAAATTCTCAGTTCATGTACTGCTGAAGACTAGCTTGAAGGATTTTAAGCATAACCTTGCTAGCATGTGAAATAAGTACAACTGTATGGTAGCCTGAATGTTCTTTGGCATGGCCTTCTTTGGGATTGGAATGAAAAATGACCATTTGAAGTCCTGTGGCCATAGCTGAGTTTTCCAAATTTGCTGACATAACTGAGTGCAGCACTTTAACAGAATAATCTTTTAGGATTTTAAATAGTTAAGCTGGAATTCTGTCATCTCCAATAGCTTTGTTCATAGTAATTCTTCCTATGACCCACTTGACTTCACACTCCAGGATGTCCAGCTCTAGGTAAGTGACCATAACACCATTGTTTTCTGGGCCATTATGACCTTCTTGTATATTCTTCTGTGTATTCTTGTCATGTTTTCTTAAAGAGATGGGAGTACCAGACCACTTTACCTGTATCCTAGGAAACCTGTAAGTGGGTCAAGAAGCAACAGTTAGAACTTGACATGGAATTGGTCTATGTTTAAACGGACTGGTTCAAAATCGAGAAAGAAGTACAACAAAGCTTTACATTGCCACCCTGCTTATTTAACTTATATACAGAGTACATCATGTGAAAGGCTGGGCTAGATGAACCACAAGCTGGAATCAAGATTACTGGGAGAAATATCAACAACCTCAGATATGCAGAAAGTGAAGAGGAACTAAAGAGCTTCTTGATGAGGGTAAAAGAGAAGAGTGAAAAAGCTGGCTTGAAACTCAACATTAAAAAAACTAAGACCATTATATCCAGTCCCATCATTTCACAGCAAATAAATGGGGAAAAGTGGAAACAGCGACAAATTTTATTTTCTTGGGGTCTCAAATCATTGCGGATGGTGACTGCAGCAGTGAAATTAAAAAACATTTGCTTCCTGGAAGGAAAGCGATGACAAACCCAGACAGCATATTAAAAAGCAGAGACATCACTTTGCCAACAAAGGTCAGTTAGTCAAACCTATGGTTTTTCTAGCAGTCATATATGGATGTGTGAGTTAGACCATAAAGATGGCTGAGCGCCAAAGAACTGATGCTTTCAAAATGTGATGCTGGAGACAACTCTTGAGAGTTACCTGGATGGCAATGAAATCAAAGCAGTCAATCCTAAAGGAAATCAAGCATTTACTTGAATATTTATTAAGAAGGACTGTTGCTGAAGCTGAAGCTCCAATATTTTGGCCACTTGATGCAAAGTGCTAACTCATTGTAAAAGACTCTGATCCTGGGAAAGGTTAAAGGCAAAGGAAGAGGGTGGCAGAGGATTAGATGCTTAGATAACATCACCACACAATGGACATGAATTTGTGCAAACTTCAGAAGACAGTAGAGGACAGAGGAGCCTGGTCTACTGCAATCCATTAGTTCGCAAAGAGGTGGACACAACTTAGTGACTGAACAACAACTATGGAAAAGGAGAAAAGAAGACAATGTTTGCTTGGAGACACATGCATCTGGGGAGGTGGGTTAGCTGGGCCGTAATGTGGAGGTTATTTTTTATCATGCAAGAAAAACTTGGATTTTACTTTGTAAGCACTGGGAGACACTGACAGGGGAGAACAAGGCCAGAGCTGGATGGAAAATGATGCGAAGCTGCAGTGGGCATTATTTATAATGGAAAGACACAACTGAAGGCAGGAAGTGCTAACAATACAAAATTGGAGTGATTCGGATGATAGAGAATGGTGAAGTGGCATGGGAATGAAAAGAAGTAAAAAGAGTGACATGATAAACAGAAAGAACTCATAATTTCTATGTGAACAGATGATGGTAGATCCATTTTAGGACCTTCCTAGTTCTATATTTCTACTGTTGAAGTCCTTACCCATTGTTGTATTAGGCATAATAAAATATATGCATGAACACTATAAATATCATGAATAATTCTAATAAATAGAAGATACATGTTCTAACTTTTATAATCTTGACTTTATTATAAGAAATTATTCATTTTTCTTATGCATTTGGTCTCATTTGGGCTTCTACACTTTATTATTTTTCCATCTGTATAAGACGTGCATTGAGCTGTCATTTTCTAGTTGTCATAATTTGTAAACATTTAAGCAGTTATTAATTTAAATTTTCTCTGTTTGCACCTATGTATATGCAGATTTTATACATTATTTGAAACATTTCAGAAGCCCTTTCAAAGCATTACAGCCCTAGGCACCGCACTTTACATATAAAATTGGCTTGGAGGGTGGTGACCCTCACTCATTTACCAGGAACCATAATAGGAAGAACCCAAACATTCCTCCAACCACATCTTTTGTATTTTTATGTACTGAAGTTCTAAATGAATTCTTTAAATTCACTAAACCTTTCAGAGTGTTGTAGGTCATGGACTTACTTTCCGCAAATTCTTGTGTGGATGTTGGTAGTGAATCCGACAAAAATAAATAAATATATAAGTGAAGTGAGAAATCTGCTGTCCACTCAGACCCCTCTCATAAACACAGTCATCTGTGTTCTTAGGGAAGGCGGAAAAGAACACGGCTGCTGCTATGTCCCTGGCCAGCCCAGACGACTCAGTAGAGCTATTTCCAGTAATAAAAGGGCCCAGCTTGCGGCACAAGGGCAGGTGCTGGAATGACGTCAGCCCTCCTCAGGGGCAGTCTTGGGCAGGCACATATTCATCTGCCCATGAAAAGCGCACCCTATGAATCCTCACTAACATGTCATGACAGCAACACTGATTAGACTTTCTCCTTGACCAGTTGCCATTATGTGGAAATCAGAATTATCTCCTTCCTCCTGCTGTTTGACAACTGCCAGTTAAGCCTTCTAATGGAGAAGTGAGCAGTAAGAAGGCAAACATACTTTATAATAATACTGCAGTAGTGAAATGAACGTATGCCAAAGCTCTCAATTTTATAATCAATTAAAACAAAAGGTGAATTTCCTTGAAAAGGAAAATGCTCTTCAGAAAGATTCTTTCTGTTACCAATATGTTATACAATATGCTCAAAATCTAATTTAACACTATGTCAAAGGCACATTAAATATCTATGACCTGAGTAATTTGATGTAAATCTGTCATGCAAACAATTGAGACTGACATTCAAACCTTAAATATTTTTTCTCTGATCATCACTTTTCAGAGAGAAGTAAAGTAAGCAAGAAGAAGGGTTAGGAGGAGGCAAAAGAGAAAAGGCAGGGGGGATGAAAAAGGAGAGGAAGAAAAGAAAATTCAGTGAAAATAATTTCCCCTCTCTTTCTCTTCCACAAATGGTTAGTTCAAGGCCTTAACTCTAGTCCAATTTCTAGGGACCCACATATACTAGGCACCTCATCATTCACACTCTTTTTAAAAGACTAATCCATATCTATTCTGAGAAAATTTTGTCTCTAGCTTCCAGAATTTGATCAGTCAATACAGTAAATATACAAACTAGCTCAATAATCAACACTGCCTTATTTTCGCCTAATGTGTGTTCATTCATCTCCAAACACCGGCACTTCTCTGTGAAATGAAGCAAGCATTATGCTTTGAGTAACTGAAAAGCTTGGATCCCAATCTAGAGGAATAGAAGATATTAAATAAATGTATACTAATTGATTTCTTTAGCCCTTTATCTAATTTTTGGGATATTGGTAATATCTAGGCTGCCTAAGCAGGTCTGTTTACCAAGCAAGAAAGAAAAGGAATCAGATGGTAAGAAATTACTCTTTGTTTGCACTGAAACTAGCTTTCTCTCAAGGGCTTTTTTGCTTTTATTCACTAAGAAAAATTAATCTGCAGAATGGTTGTTAGTTCATAACCAGTTAATTAATTAATTTAAACTATTGGTTGGAATATTCACCCAGTATTTTGCGGAATTTATTTTTTCCTCAAAAAATTCTGTAAAGAGGCTTTGCTTAATTATTAGAACAGTGAATTAGGTAGATATCATCTCTATGAGTCATTTTGCTACCCAGGATTCTTGCTGGTTCAGTTACATTGTATGAATAAACAAACTATCATAACAAGCTTCACCACTCCCTGTTAAATCTCCTCAACCTTCTATATGTGAGACCACCACTCAAGTTGCTTTCCTTCATGACAGTTTTCTGCAACAGCTATTATCTCTTGTCTGAGTGTCTATAAACAAGAAGTTTGGTACCTTGTTGTTTTTCTCATTTTATTAGCATTTTACCCTCAAATATGACAGAAGCTTCTTGAAAACAAAGATTATATCTTTACTATGTTACTTCCACAGACCTGCATTGAGCATTTGTTTGCTGAAAATACATCAAATGCTAAACCCAGGCTAATATCTGAGAATACAGAGAATGAGTGAAAGTCACTCAGTCGTGTCTGACTCTTTGCGACCCCATGTACTATATAGTCCATGGAATTCTCCAGGCCAGAATACTGGAGTGGGTAGCCTTTCCCTTCTCCAGGGGATCTTCCCAACCGAGGAATCGAACTGGGGTCTCCTGCATTGCAGGCAGATTTTTTACCAACTGAGCTAGAGGATGCATTCAAATCCATTCTCTAGAGAAGCTCTCAATCAAGTGGAGGTGACAGATCTGTGAACTGATGAATTCAGGAAGATGTAATCAGTTCCACAAATGAGTTGTGGAAATACAAAACATGGGTAATACATTTGCCCAGAGTGGTCATATCAACAGATATTTAATCTAGGTCATAAAAAATATATATCACTTTCTTAGCATAAAACTTAGGGAAGGGATCAGGAAAAGAAAATTCTAGGCAGAAGTAACAGCATGGAATCACAAAAAGTATTTGCCCAAAAGTTAGCCCAAAGCTAACCAAACAGCAGAGGCTTAATAATATTTTCATTTTAATTAATGAAGCTTCTTTATTGACTGGGAAAATCTAGATTAATATTTTCTGTAGACAAAAGCAGAAGCAAAGGTCTTTTACTTTGTATTTAATGTGCTCCCTGAAGTAGAAAAGACAATTCCGTTATACGAGAAACTTGCCAGATATTCAATTTGATATATTTTGGTGATGTAACCCCACAGATTAACTTAAGCTTTTAATATCCCCTACTGTTTTATTCTAATTAACGCGAGCACAATGTTTGAAGGCCAAAGTTTTAAACTACAAAGGCAATGCCTGAAGTAATAGCTTTGACATCTGGGTTGGTTTCCCTTATGAAACTAAGGCAGGCTCACCCCCGGGTGTGAAGGAGAGCACTGCCCCTCAGTCACCTACTTAGGCATGCACACACATCTTTGCTTCTCAATTCTAAACACTTTAGTACTGTCTCTGAGATTTCTGCCAAGTGAAGCTAAAACATAAAGCTTCACTAATATTGTGAAACCATATTTATATCCAATTCAATTTTAAATAATCTTAATAAATGCAAGAGAGACAACAATCCATAATCACCCAGTCTTCTGTCCAATGGGAAAGAGGCAGAAAATTGGGAAATGGCCGACCCTGACTCTATGATCTGTTGCTGTACACCATCGAATTTGGCTGCAAGCTCTGTAAGACCCTACATGGTTTGCTCCTACACAATTCCCCTTCATCATGGCCTACTACTCTCTCTCCCACTGAACTTTTGAAATATAAGCTTCCTTCTTTGTCTTCAAAAGTGTCAAGTTTATTCCCATTTCTGAACACATTTTGCTGTTTCCTCAGCAAGAAGAGCTTCACTCATTTTCAAAATTCATTCAAGAGTCTATTCAAATGTTACCTCTAGTTCAGGTAGTTCCTGACCATGCTGCTTAGAACAGGCATCATCTACTTTTATCATACTCTAACAGTCTTTTAGCACAAATCACTTCCTGAAATCATCTTTCTTCTCTCTAACACATGCACACACACCTTAAAAGGTTGTCCCTCTTCTAGAGAAGAAAGGAATCTTGACTCTAATTGCTCAGAAATTATGTCTCCAGTTTCTTGAGCAGTACCATGCATGTAATAGATGATCAACAAGTATTTCCTGTTTTTGGAGTTTGTTCACGTATACAGAGTGATATGAAAGAGAAAAACATTTTTTGAGTATCTTTTCTCTTTAGAAATTTGCACCTTACTATCCAATGTAGATTTTCAGCTCCATTGTGGTTATTCTTAATGTCATCCTGGAAAAGGCAAGAAACCCTCCTGTCTGATAAGCACTTGTGCACACATGTGTGTGAGTCGCTCAGTCGTGTCTGATTCTTTGCAACCCCACAGACAATAGCCCGCCAGGCTCCTCTGTCTATGGAATTCTCGAGGCAAGAATACTGGAGTGGGCTGCCATTTTCTTCTCCAGGTGATCTTCCTGTCCCAGGACTGAACCCTGGTCTTCTAAACTGCAGGCAGATTCTTTACCATCTAAGCTACCAGCGTAGCCCGATAAGCACCTGACATCACAATATTAGAATAATGCCATGGTCAACGGTTAACATTCTCCTACATTTGAGGTAAAAATGTCTACATTCAAATGATTTCCAAGCTGAACTCAAAAAACAGAGTTGGAATAAGGAATAGGTACCAAGGGACTAGTTTCCTACCTGTATATAACTGCATATATTTGGAAAAGTTAATTACTGATGATATACCTCCATTTCCTTATAATGATAAACATTTCACAAAGTGCGTGTGATATTAGAGAATGTTAAAATATTTCTCTCAGTCATGTAATTTTGAGTAATGATGGGTCTGATATCAGGTAAACACATTTCTTTACTGTAATCTTCTCAACAATCACAGTGCGTGATTAATGTCTGCAAGGGTTTTAAGTACAGTATTCCCCAAACTACCTCAACTACCATTTAACACAGAGCACCTTGCAGGAGACGTTTTAGCATATCCTCCTCTGGAAAAGCTGTGCTAGCTAACTCTAAGTTCTCTTCTAATGGGAAATTCTATGGTTCTAAGATATCGCAAGCCCTGACACAGTCCATTATTGATTCATGCTCAGTGATGAATGGCTGGTGAGACTGGCATAAGGTCAACTATTTGAATATCAGATTGTCCATTCTGTGGAATATGTAGCTGCTGCTAACTCTCATTCATATTTGGGTGAATCAGTCAACTTGTTTATCTATTTTTTAAAAAAATCAAACAAGGAAACAAGCTCTGAGTTATGCTCTATAACAGGTAGGAGGGATAGTCTCTAACATTCTCTTGCAGGCTGCGGTATGGAACACTAACATTTAAATATTTTATTAAATGCAGGTAAAATATTTGGTTTTGCTTTAATAATATATCAAGCCAATAGCAGAACCATTCCAGATGAACACATCCAATTATTTATTCCACTAATATTTCTTGAGCTCCTAAAAATTGACACTGGGACTACAGCAGTGAAAAAGATAGATTTTGTCTTTTTCAGACAGACCCTGGCAAGGAGTTTAAAATCTTGCTAGGAAGAAACATAGCAATCCAATAAATTCACATGTAACAAATTTAATTAATATTATGAAACATCATGAAGAACAACAGGGTACTAGGATGCAGTATAGTAGAGTCGGACTTGAGGTAGTGAAGCAGTAAAGGTTTACTCTGGCGCAGATATTTATGCTAAGACCTGAAAGATTAATAGGAGAGGACAGGAAAAGTAAATTTTTTATAAAAGGAAGGCTGTAATACAAGGGGCGAACATTCTAGGAAGAGGGAAAGTTAATGACAGATAAGATTTACTAAAGAATTTTAGGCAGGGTTGCCAGAACTGGCAAATGAAAATACAGGACACACAATTAAATTTGAATTTCAGGTTAAAACTATAACTTTTTTCAACATGTCGCTTATGTTGTGTTGGACATACAGTAGAAGTTTTTTTTTTTTTTTTATCTAGAATCAAATTTAACTGGGTATTGTAAATTTTATATGGCAATCCATAGTGTAGGAACTGAGAGATAGCCAGAACTCTCTGAGCAGGTAGGAGACAGACTAAGGGTGAATACAGAAATTCTTCTTTTGCCTTTTTTTTTCTCACGTAGACTACAAATACCTTCCATGCATTTAATGTCTTGCAGTCCTCAATGTGCCTGAGGATATAATGAAGCAATACACATAGATAAATTCCTCACCATTCAATGAAAACTTCTCTGTATTCTCAACTCCTAGCGCAACACTTGGTACAGAAGTGACTTCCAGAAAGAGAAGTTCAGTGACTACAAACATATCAATGCAGGAATAATGTTGCTAAGCATCCCTTGGTTTTTGTTCCATGACAGAAAATTAACATTTTACTTACACATAAAAGATATTTAAAATTTAGCTCAGTTTGCTCTTAGTGATCTTTTACCTTCTCTTTTCTGGGTCCCTTCTCTAAGCTAGTGGTTTTCAGTCTGTATTCTATAGAAGATACCTCAGGTGCAATGAAAGATCAGAATGGGAAGAACTTAAGTATACTGTACACCTTGGAATCTTCACTTCAGCTTAAACAGAACAGTGTCTGAAAGATGACTGATTGCCTCCATGGGTGTTTACTGATAAAAGATAGTCACATTTTTTTTATTTACTAGGAAATTTTAATAAATATTCTTCTAAGCTAATGATACCCACACAATCATGAAAATAAAAATATCACTGACATACTCTGTAGAAACCATTATCTAACCATTTTGATCTTGGGTTCAGTGGTTCTTATTCAATTGGCTTTTGGGAATTTCTGGAGACATTTTTGATTGTCATGGCTTGGGGTTTAGGGGATGCTATCGATGACATCTTGTGGAGAGAGGTCAGGGATGCTGGCAAACTTCCTACAATGCATAAGATAGCCCCTCCACAATAAAGAATTGTCCAAAAATGTCATTAGTGCCCCTAATAAGAAACCCTGATATAAATTAGTAGTCAACTTGCTTTGAAACATATATTTTAATTCATAGCAATCCAATTTGTCAGACACATGGCAGGAGTGAATAGTACATAATCATTTTAACATAATGGAAGTTTACAATTCTGGATTTATTATTTTTATTACATGGTAGACTACTTTGCACATTTAAACTTCACACTTTACATCTTGTGAAACCAAGACTTGAAATGATTAGCTAACTTATTAATAAAAGGTAAAGTTTATATTTGAACCTAAGTACTCCAAGGCTAAAATCTTCACGCATAGGTTTCTTCTTTAACCTACATCCTTTTCCACTGAATGCATTCAGTGGAATGATCACAGTAGATAATTGATTCTGTAGCTCAAATTTTTTTTTCAACTGAAATGGTAATAAACTCCCCCTACTTGATTATTGCCAGCATTTCAAGCAGATATATATTTTTTTCTATCAATAATTATGAGTGCATATCTACTTGTAATTGTAAATATATATTCCCTTTATTGAACACCATCTGCTCTATTTTAAGTTGAATCAGTCAACTTTTTATTTTAGGGTTTATTGCCATTGACGAGCCCCCTCTCTCATCTCTCTCTCACACACACACCTTAATTAAAGGTTTTTCTCTCTGCCTCTATTCTCAAGGAAAAGAATATCTTAATTTGTTATTAACAGTTGTCTTCAGTAAGTAACCATATCATCGGCATACCTAAACACCTGTGTTAGCTTTTGGTTTAAACCCTTTGTCTTTTATGTTTAACTTCAAATGTAAATGGGAATTTTCAAGCCTAACAGATACTAACAATCGTCCCATGAGTCTCACAGGTGATTTGCTTCCTAATTACTACTTAAAATATTACATACATGGCTATTTTTATGCTTATATATTCATTACTTCTATATGCAGTTAAATAAAAACAGATACACAGAAAGAGGTAAAATTGTATCTGCAAATTACTGCAATAAATTGGGTGTTTATTCACAAAAACATCTAATTGATAATCACTTGCTGGCAAGCTTGGACAGGTTTCAAAGTAACTCCAGAAGAGATTCAAGCATACTTCAAGCATACTGTTAAAAAGAAAATCTCCACAGAGCATAACAAAGGACATTTGTTTTTACTGAGGAAACTACTATGCCTCCATCACAAAATGAGTTTTCTCATTTTGGGGTTGCAATGTCACTTTTTCACTGTGATGTTAACTGCAAGACCAGAATTACCTGGTTTTAATTAAAGAAGAGAGAATGTTGTTTCTGATCATTAAAGAAAACACAGTCAGTTCCTATTTGTCACGCGGGTATTCTCCATTTCTTTTAGAATCCTACCTTAACACTTTCATATACTACTGGTGGAAATGGAAGTTGGTTTGATCTTTTTCAAGAGAAAGTTACAAACAAGAATGCAGTCCCTGAGGACTCTGGTTAGAGGTACTAGAAACTGACTAGCCAACAGATGCAGATAGGACCTTACTGGCAGGAGACCTCAGAGTTCTTAGACCTGAAGGGACCAGGTTCAGACAGAGCTAGAAAAACCCTGGGAGGAAGTACACACAGATCAGGGCTAGTGGGTATGCCATAGGAAAGCTGGAATAAGCAGATTTCAGCATAGTGTTTTCACTCAACTCTTCATTTTGACATTTCAAAGAGGCAGCATCTGACTCACCACCTTGAGTCATATGTCCATTATTTGCTTAAGGCAAAGCAAGAAACAACCAACATTTTCACAAGAATATACTCCAACAAGGAAAAGGTTGTTGCCAATCAATAAACAGATAAACAAACAGACCCATCACTTCTATCAAAAAGCTTTAAAAAAGCATGCTTTTCAATCAAAAAGTTGATTTCTGGGTCATAACCTGGGGAGACAGTCAAGCACATTTTCAAGATTTCCATCTAATAGTTAATGTCATGAGGAGACTGAAAATATGCCACATACAGTATGAAATTAAAAAATCAGACTAATGATCTAAAGTTAAAAGTATAATTCAAGTTTTGTTTAAATGACAGTATACTGATGAGAAGGTACCATATGAAAATATTTTAAGTGATTTTATTATATATTTTTAATTTTTAATTTTTATGTACACTTTACTGAAATAGTTGACATATAGAATTGTATAAGTTTAAGATATACACATGCGTGCACGCTAAGTCGCTTCAGTTGTGTCTGACTCTTTCTGACCCTATGGATTGTAGCCCACCAGGCTCCTCTGTCCATGGGATCCTCCAGGCAAGGAATGAGTTGCCAAGCCCTCCTCCAGAGGATGTTCCTGACTCAGAGATCAAACCCCTATTACTTATATCTCCCTGCACTGGCAGGCAGGTTCTTCACCGCTAGCACCACCTGGGAAGTCCAAGATACACACAGGATACACATATAATTATGAAGTGATTACCACAACACCTCACACAATTAACATTTTTGGGTATGTGGTCAGAATATTATATAAGATTTACTTTCTTAGTAAATTTTAAATACATAAATACCATCAATTCGGTACTGTTAACAAGTCACCATATGATACATTGGCTCCTCAGAAATTTTCATCTTATTACTTACTATTATTACTTATATTATTATTATACACTTTGTTTATACCAACATTTCTCCAGGTTTTTTCACTCCCACCCTCAGCCCATGGCGATCACCATTCTACTCTGTTCCAATGAATTTAGTTCTTTTGTGGTTTCTACATGTAAGAGAAATCATACAGTATTTGTCTTTGTCTGACATATTGATATTTCACTTAGTACAGTACCCTCAAGGTCCATACATGTTGCTGTAAAAGGCAGAATCACCTTCATTGTTATAGCTACCTGGATAATATTCCATTTGTATTCATCGATAATAAGCTTCTTTATCCACTGATGGACACTTAAGTTGTTTTCATGTCTCAGTTATTATGAATAATATTGCAATGTACATGGCGGTGCAGGTATCTCTTCAAGATAATGATCATTTTTTTGAATATATACGCAGAAGTGAAACTGCTGGATCATACAGTAGCTCTATTTTTTTTTCCTTTGAGGAACCTCCTTGTTGTTTCCCATAGTGAGTATACCAATTTATATTCCTGTCAACAATGTACAAAGGTTCCTTTTGCTCCACATCCTCACCGACATTTGTTATCACTTGGCTTATTGATAGTAGCCATTTTAACAAATGTGAAGTGATGTTTCATTGTGGTTTTGATTCGCATTTCTGTGATGATGAACATCTTTTCATGTACCTATTGATCATCTATATATCTGGATACATGGAATCTGATTTAGAAGCTAAGCTCATGGAAAAACTGGCCTGGCTGAAGGTGGGGTGGGCGGGGGTCGGGGTGGGGGAGAATCAGGAGTTTGGTTTCCACAAAAACCTACCTGGAGCCTAGATTTGGGGAATCGCTTTGGTGCTCTGCTGGGTTGAAACTTGGGCCATGGAAGCCACCTGGGACCATGAGTGCCAACCTGGTACTAAGATAGACTGAGCTCCTGTGGCTGCAAGGAGTCTGCCTAGTGTTGTTATAGACCTGTTGGTGGGTCCCCAAAGAGGTCAGTGCTTATTTCACTCTCCTTCCCCTATGGGGAGGGTGTTTCTCTCTATACCAGGCTGTCCAGGCTCGGGAGAGAGGTGATGAAGGTGATGTGACATTGTCTTTCCTACATTCTCAATGCATCTTTTCTTATTTCTGTGCTCCACCTAGATGCTACAATCTCTCATCTGGAAACTTCAGCTCTTATACAGTAATTTTCATGCATGAATAGTTGTTCAAATGGATGTTTCTGAGAGGGGATGAGCTCCAGAAATTCTTATCCTGCCATCTAGCTAATGTCATTCTTCTACTTATTATTTCTTGTTAGTTATACATTTAAATTTTAGCAATGGAATTTCCCTTTATGGTTGCTGGAGTCATAGAGCATAAGGCTAAGAATAATTATAATTTGAATAAAAAAGTGCTTTGACTTTAATTTTAACTTCAAATTTATAAAATAGGATTGTAACAGCTGCCTCTATGGATGGAAAAACACAACTGAAACAAAAATGTTAATAGTGGTTATCTCCAGATGATGGTTTGGAGGGAGGTTTTTAAATTTCTTGCAAGAAAAGTGATTTTCTTATAATAAGAAAGAAAAAGCAGGGAAGAGTGAACATTTCTTACCTAAGACCAGATAGTTATATAAATGCTTATGGGATCTTTTCCTAACTTTTTTTGTGAGGAAAAACCAATTTATAGCCAAATTATTAGTGACATGTGTCCAAAGTCTTTAAATTCCTTTATTTATATGTCTGATCTTAAAGCCAACTGAAAACAAAGGAAGTAATAAACTCAGTGGCTGAGAGTAGATGTTATAAAGCCACTTTGATCTGTACCTGAATCTTACTTCTTCTAATTATTGGCAGTTGGAACTTATCCAAGTTGCAATGTTCTAACCTCAGTTTCCACATCGATAAAAAAGGGATAACACTTTCTATTTCTTAAGATCACTATGGGAATGAAAATCTATATGGAAGTTTGTATTTATTTTACATTCACTGTAGGAATATAAACTTTATACAAATTCTTAACAAAAATATTAAACAAATTATTTAAAACTTTTATTTTGTACAAATGTATGTAAAACCACGGAAGTGGAATGCAAATAGGCAAATGCAATGGGGGAAACAGTGCTGCAAAATGATGAACAGAAGTTTGAGGAAGTTCCGGCTCACTTAACATCCAACATGCATCACAGGATGCTATGTTTCTGGAAAAAAAATCACACTCCTGTTCAACCACTGGTGAGTAGTAATCTGATGTCTTATTCTGAGAAGCCACAATCTATCTAGCACAAAGGTTATTAAGTTGTGACCCATGGATGGATTGTGAGCTCATATACACACTTGAAATGTCTCAACAGGTATGTTGGGTTTCTTATATGAGCCTGGATAGCCTTCATTGGCATTTCAGAAAGAAATGAGACCTTTAAGATATTAAGAAGCACAGAATTAAAATCTCCAATATCTATTCCTCCCAATGTGCCTTATATTTGGTTAGTTCCTTATTCGTTTCTCTTATCTATTATTTCTAAGTGTTGCAAATATGAGCTGGCTGCTTGAAAGACCATTAGAAATTAGTGGGAATATGACGTGTAAGTTCCTTATTTTTCTCATCTCTGGTAATGAGCTTCCTCATATGTAGTGGAGATAAAAAATAAAATTGACTTGGCTAGGGTAATAACACATGAATAATAATTTAGTGTAAACTGTGTCTTATGAGCTTGTTGGAGATGTGGATAGGCATCCAGAAAATAGAATGGGATGTTTTAAAACATAAGTGTTATACCGACTAGGGCAAAAATGAATTGTTCTTTTATCCCTTACCTTTATAATTCAAGACTGATGTCTGATCTCACTCATAAGCCTTATCTAATTCTTCTAGCCTGTACCAATAGCACTTTGCTGAAATCCTAATTCCTGGATGATAAATAGTTCTCTGGCCAATTCCAATCAGTTGTTAGACTGTTTGGGAGGATTTGGAGGCTTCATTAAGGCTCAGCTGGAAAGAGAAACTTGGTGATGAGCATTGTGTACTACAGGCTCTGACTGGAGAATGGCTGGCCTTAGGCTGGATCAGCATTGAGGAAACAATACAGGGCTTAGAGCAGAAAAATATCAGAGTATTTTAAAAACACAAATCAGAACCTGGTGAAACTCCAAAGTTCCACACTGCATTTACATCCAGTTAGGTATGAATATCAAGGGGGGTTGTGACAACCTTGGTTACTTTTACCTTGTGCATAAAAGTATTAACAACTGCATTGCTCTCTTATTATTATCTTGGACCATAAACTTACAAGCGTAAGTCACTAGCTTGACAGTAATGATCGGGCAGATAAATTTTGCTCAAATTCCATTATCCAGATGAGTATACATAAATCCAACTAGCTACCATTAGTTTACAATAAGCAGTTCTAAGTTGGTACAACAGGTAGAGTGGAAATGTTTTGGATGACAGTAGAGAATTATAAAATGGGCTTTTTCTCACCGCCATTTTAACTACATGACAAGTACTATACTTACTATTCTTCAAGTGACCTTGTAAGTACAACAATATTATAATTATCCTCTTTATTTACAATTGAGAAAATATGTTCAAAATACTGCTCCCAAAAGTATATGACAGTTGAACCTAGGTCAATTTCCTCTATAGCCTGTGCATTTGATCTCTACAGCATCTAACTTAGAAGCCATTGTTAAATTACCTATATACTCTGCAGATTCCTTTTGAGAATAGAGGAGGTCAGCTAACAGCTCACCAGGGAAACTCTTTTAAGTGCCCACTGAAATATCTGATATAAAAGCAAATAAAGAGGGAAGTCTATTTTTCACTAGGAAAAAAAAAAACATAGAACTACATGTCCTCTAGTTTCTTAAATAAAACAATCCTGATAAGGAGAAAATATGGTCCCCTTCTCTGGCTATTATGGATGGCAAGCTCAAATATAAAATAGTATAATGGAATATTACTTAATGGCATTGGGTTGGGAGCCAGGGTTCATATTTTTAGCCTGTAATACCTACAAAGTGTGTGGAGTTAAAAAAAGTATTTAACCTCTCTATTGCCTGCATCTGAGGAAATGTAAATGTAATGAATTGTTGTAACCGTTTCACATAAATATCATCACATATGTTGTAAGAATTAAAATAATACCTGGCATGGAGTAAGCACTGCTGAAGACTATGATCATAGTTATTATAATAGTAATTACTCATATTCCAGTCCAACCTACAGTTCTAACAATTTCATTCTGGTTCAGTATTTCAGCAGTTTTTTTTTTAAGAATCCTCTACCATGTGTATTCAATATGCCAGCAAATTTGGAAAACTCAGCAGTGGCCACAGGACTGGAAAAGGTCAGTTTTCATTCCAGTCCCAAAGAAAGGCAATGCCAAACAATGTTCAAACTACAGGACAATTACACTCATTCCACACGCTACCAAAGTAATGCTCAAAATCCTTTAAGTTAGTCTTCAACAGTACCTGAACCAAGAACTTCCAGATACTCAAGTTGGATTTAGGTAAGGCAGAGGAACTCGAGATCAAATTGCTAAAATCCACTGGATCATAGAAAAAGCAAGAGAATTCCAGAAAAACTTCTATCTCTGCTTCATTGATTATGGCAAAGCCTTTGACTGTGTGGATCACAACAAACTGTGGAAAATTCTTAGAGACATGGGAATACCAGACTACCTTACTTGCCTCCTGTGAAGCCTATAGACAGGTCAAGAAACAACAGTTAGAACTGGATGTGGAACAATGGACTAATTCCAAATTGGGAAAGGAGTACGTCAAGGCTGTATACTGTCACCCTGCTTATTTAACTTATATGCAGAGTACATCATGCCAAATGCTGGACTGGATGAAGCACAAGCTGGAATCAAGACTGTGGGGAGAAATATCAATAACCTCAAATATGCAGATGACACCACCCATATGGCAGAAAGAGAAGAACTAAAGAGCCTCCTGATGAAAGTGAAAGAGGAGAGTTTAAAAGCTGACTTAAAACTCAACATTCAAAAAACTAAGATCATGGCATCCAGTCCCATCATTTCATAGCAAAGAGATGGGGAAGCAATGGAACCAGTGAGAGACTTTATTTTCTTGGGCTCCAAAATCACTGCAGATGGTGACTGCAGCCATGAAATTAAAGCATGCTTGCTCCTTGAAAGAAAAGCCATGACAAACCTAGACAGCATATTAAAAAGTAGAGACATTACTTTGCCAACAAATGTCTTTATAGTCAAAGCAATGTTTATTTGTATGGACCTGAGAGTTGGACCATAAAGAAAGTTGAGAGCTGAAGAATTGATGGTTTTGAACTGTGGTGTTGGAGAAGACTCTTGAGACTCCCTTGGACTGCAAGGATGTCAAAGCAGTCACTCCTAAAGGAAATCAGTCCTGAATATTCATTGAAAGGACTGATGCTGCAGCTAAAGCCCCAATACTTTGGCCACCTGATACAAAGAACTGAGTCATTGGAAAAGACCCTGATGCTTGGAATAATTGAAGGAAGAGAAGGGGACGACAGAGGATGAGAGGGTTGGATGGCATCTCCAACTCAATGGACATGAATTTGAGTGAGCTCTGGGAAATGATGAAAGACAGGGAAGCCTGGCATGCTGCAGTTCATAGGGTTGCAAAGAATTGGACACGACTGAGAGACTGGACAACAACCATGTGTACTAGCTTATGATTTAAAACCTAACATTGAAAAACATACTTCCTCACATAAAGCACTTAAGATAAAGTGATAAGCAAAGCAAATGCCTTCCTGCCCTTATAAAACTTTCAATTGCTCAGAGAATGTAGGCACCGAGATAAATAAATAATCTGCAGTGCTGCAAATGTTTTTGGAGGAGAAAATATAGTTGTGATGGAGAGTATAACTGTGGTGTTGGGGTTCAGGGAAGGCTCCCTGAGGAGGTGGTATTTAAATTGAAACCCAGAGGACAAGTTAACTAAGTGAGCAGAAGTGATTCAAACAGAATAAAAGGCATGTGTGCAAAGCCAGAAGGAAAAGAGAATGCCAGCTAAGCATTCATTATGACTACAATGCAGACAGAGAAGGAGAATGAAGTGGGGACTGAAAAACTGACAAAAGGTAAAATCTACACACCTTGTTTGCCATTTTAGGAAGGCGAGATTATATTATGAGGATCATGAAAAGTCATTGAAAGATTTTTAGCAAGAGAATGACAATCTATTTGTTACCAATAGAAAGCTAGAATTTAGTTTACGCTCATTATCACAGACACAAAAAGAACTGAAAGGAATTTAAATGTTTGCTTAAGTCTCTTTAAAAAAAAAAGTGCTGACGCTGAGGGGGATTAGTTTGAGTAGAGTACAGAAGATCCTAGCATTTGCTTTTACCATCTACCTTTCTTAAATCAAAGGCATTCCAACATAAATGCCACATTTTCCATTTCTCATGCCCTTTTCAAAATTGCTCCTAAATCTGCATTTTCAGGACCACTCCAGGTTTCTCTCTGTTCCTCTCCTTGCATTCTACTGATCCTTTCCAAGATGAATTTGGAGATACATGGTCCAAATCCCCCTTTGTGGAAGCGCCTGCTGACGAGTTGGGGGAGTGTGGTAAGCAGGCAGCCTTCAGCTGCAGGCTCATCCTGGGGGTGCCTCAGCTTCAGAGAGCAATCTCTTCAAGTTCTCACCTTTCCCCAAGAAGCTCACAGTTGGTGTCTGAGAGAAGTAGGGATACAAAAGCCCCAGACATTTCAGCCCAAAGTGGGACAACTCTGTTTGTCCCTGTAAACCCTAGAGATTTGTCCCAGTGGGGTTCCTTAAGGCTTTGTCAGGCCTACCTGGAATTAGATTTTACCCCTTTGCCCAAACCTTCTCTCTCCCCTTTCCTTTCATGGTTTTGATGCTAATAAACATTCTCACTAGACATGGAGTCGAGCGAGTCCAATCTGCAAGACCGTGTGTGTCTATTTTCCTCTTGGGGAGACAGCTCTGTGAATTCACATAGAAATGAATCCAGTTTTCCAAACTGAATTTAACTTCTCTCTGCACATTGCTCTGATCAAAAAGCAAGAAATCCAAGTCTTACAACTTGAGCAACAAAAAATAATCTCTTTTATAAATTCACGTGAACGGGAGGGGAAGGGGGCGGGGCAGGGCAAATCTCTAAAAGAATGACATGGACACAGGACATGACAAAAACTGGCTAAAACCAACGAGGTCCAGGACTTCCCTGGTGTCCCAGTGGCTAAGGCTCTCTGCTTCCAATACAGGGAGTCTGGGACCTTGTCAGGGAACTAGATCCCCCATGCTGAAATGAAGGATTTGCAGGCCTCAACTAAAAAGATCCAGCATGCTGAAACTAAGATCCAGTACTAAGATCCAGCTAAATAAATACAATTAAAACACAAAACAACACAATGAGGTCTAAGATGATGGACGATTTGGTTTGCAGTAGACCTTGGCCCTCATTATATGCTGACTGTAATATATTAGCATAAACTAGTGACACACCCACCATTGCCATGACAGTTAAGGCTGACCATCAAAGATCAAAAAGCGGGCAGTGGCTCAATTCCTGGAAATCTCTGCCCCTTTCCCAAAACAGCTGCAATAATCCTCCCCTTCATTAGTCAATGAAATTACTCAGCCCATTAAAAACTAACCACACCATATTTTGGTGCCTCTCATCTTCTGAGAGGGTCCACACTCTGTGGAGTGTGCGTCTCTAAATAAATCCACTTCTTACCTGTAACTTTGCCTCTCACTGCATTCTCTCTGTAATGAGACAGCAAGAACTACATATTCACTAGGAACACACGGAGTTAACTTACACAGGGCAGTCAGGAAGTAGAGTGAGCCTGTGAATTTTCATGTATTAATTGTTTGGTTCATGTCTTTCAGAATCTGAGAACAGTTTCTTCCATGAGGTTGTTCTCATCACTGAGGTTTCTGGGGCTGGGCAAAAGGCATCATATCCATTACCCTCTTCCTATTGTCTGTCCATGTGGGCAAATTCATTTTTGTCCTCCGGTGTCCTGGGCACTTGTGACTCACTCTCATAGAACTGAGAGATAAAAGTAAGAGTTGAGAGTAAGGGAAGGACACTGAGAGGTCAATCCACAGAGCCAAGACTGGAGGGGGGTGGGGTCAGCATGTCTCTTGTTTGGTGAGCTTGCTGGGTGGTGGAAGATGTCAGTGGGGAATGAAAAGAACAGAATGAGAATTTGACAGAGTTGGGAAGAAAAGATGGAATGCTTGAGAAATATTACTGGGAGTTATGAACTGAATCTTCCTTTTATGTGTATTAAAAGGAAGGACAAAGATTGTGGTTTCTTGTTGTATTGCTTTTTTGTCTTTGGACTAGAACAGACCACCTGTACCATGATTACCTGGACCACATTAAGCCTGATTCCACGGCCTCAGCTCTAGAATTAATGGATGGAATTTGGATCTAGATCCTCAGTGTCGTCACTTTGAACAAGCATCCTAGGTATTTCTAGAGCACATGATCTACACACCACATTACCTGAGGCACTGCTCTAGTCTAGAAGTCAGTCTTCACACAAAAGAAGCTGTCTCCTGAGGATGCACAGCCTTACAGGGGATTTACAAGCCTGTATAAACTTCTGAATGTAGACCTCTGTCTTGGTCAGGTGATCTTCCTGAAAAAATCTGTTGACTACCAGTTCTCCACAACCACCTCTGCTTTAAGTACTTCTCCTGTCTGATAAATCCTGCCAGTGTGCATTGTCCTTAGGTATAAAACATACAGGCACTAAACAGGGACAATTTTAGAGTGCATAATTGTTAAGGAAGAAACCCAAGAGAATAAGTAAAATATCAGTAAATCCATGAGAAATACTGAAGTTTTATTCCTGCAGAGTCATGGTAGAATTTTGACTTTCACTGGCTCCTGACTTGAGCCATCTCTGTCAGTCTCTCTGTCTGACTGTTTACCTATTTTTCATCCATCCATCCATCCCTACATATGTCTTGTTCTCTTTCTCAAAATTCATACTGAAAAAGTGGATATGGTATGTGACAAGTTAATCTGACTTAACAATTCTCTACTACTCAATTTACATGACAAGTATCTCCATAAAGTGAATGAGTAAAATATGCAAATTCAGAATTTCAATTAAAATACGTATTAAAAGTCAATACACTATAAGAAATTAACTAGGAAACATATTTTGAAACTATTAAACTTGTGTGAAAAATCTTACGTGACAATTTCTAATATGTTAAGACTTAAATATTTTAGAAAGTTATTTCAGTGAATACTTGTCTGTATGTGGATATGTGCCTACTCACGTAAATATGAATATGAATAATTTTCCTCTATCATGAAATCAAGTTAAGCAGTCCAAACTAGCAAAAGGCTCTGCTTTATTTATTTAATCATTTGGAGACATTTGTTTCTTGAAATCAACTTTGCTCCAGCATCCCTTATAACTTTGCTCTTACTTGCCCAGTCTAGCTGGGTCCTTGACACATTTAGAGGGAGGAGAGACAGCTACTACCTACAGACTCTGGCCTGATCATATCAGCCCATAATCTATTGGCAAATACTTGGCCACTTAGTTATAAGAAGGACTGAGAAATGTATTGATAATTCCTAGCTAATAAAATCCCAGCTACAAATCCAAGTCAAAAGAAGAAAGAAAGAAAACAGATTTCAAAAGACATCTTGAAGCCATGCCACATGAAGAGAATTTACTAATAAGTTTTTATGGGATAATCATCATTTTACACAGTGAACTTTAATACATTACTAAATTCTGTTTAATAGTGCTTTGTTTTTGTGTTTCTCAATATGTTCACTGACATTGCCATGTAATTCTTCTCTCTCATTCCATGCTTATCGAGTTTTCATATGAAGACTTTAATAGTTTCACAAATGAACTAGAATATTCCTTTTTATAGTAACTTGAATAGCTCGTTAATTTATTAAAAGATGAACATGATTTAAAAGATGATCACCTATAAAACCTCTGGACACAGATTGATTTTTCAATATTCTTGAATTGTTTTTAAACAAATAATTCAATTGCTTTAATTAAAATGGGTATTTTTTGGGTTTTCTACTTCTGAAATGAGTTTTGGTAAATTACAAAATTTTCTAGGAAATTAGGAATTTTGTTAAAATTTTAAATGCATTAGAATAACACTAATTTTTGAGATTTGGTTGTGATTCTCAACGTGTTTGTTTGCTTAAACAAAGACCCCGATGCTGGTCTTCTCTACAGAGCAAGCTGCTCTCCTTTGCCTGTATGGCTTGACTCAGTAAATGACATGTGTCTGTGGCAACTGTGGATGTCCTACAGACCCCGTGTGTGCGTGTGTGCGTCTGTGCTAAGTCACTTCATTCGTGTGCTTCTTTGTGATCCTATGGATGGTAGCCCAGCTGGCTCCTCTGTCCATGGAATTCTCCAGGCAAGAATACTAGAGTGGGTTGCCATGCCCTCCCCCAGGGGATCTTCCTGATCCAGGGATCGGACCTGTGTCTCATGTGGTTCTTGCATTGCAGGCAGATTCTTCACGACTGAGCCACCAGGGAAGCCGACAGACCCTCTACAAGTTCTAATAAGAAATACATGGTATACACTGGCAAGTGCTGAGCAAAGTCATGAACATTTCTATTTTTCTATATGCAAAAGAAAAAAATCGTTCTGGCTTGCTGTTGGACTTTGATAGTGCAAACTTATAATTGTGGAACATCACGTGACTGCAATCTGAGCTGCCTATCATATTCATAAGGCAGAAATTCACAGCAGAGCTATATCACCCAAGTGAAGTGGAAGATTTGAAAATGCATGTAGAATGATCAGGTCCTTAGGGCATGAGTAGTTGCATAGCACCTGTGGTTCAAACCTCCTTGCCAATAGGGCTCTGGTTTAGTTTTTGCCAGTAAGAGACACTCATATGAGACCCCGATTATAAGAGAAAAATGGAAGCCTCCTTCTGTAGCCATGATTAATGATACCACTTCCCTGCCTTGAAAGTCCATATGCTAACACTGAATTCTTCTAATAAATGTACTTTTTTTTCTAGATTAATCTAATTTGAACAGGTATTTCACACTTGCCCCAAGTTATTCCACACCTAAGACATATGCCAAACAACTGAGAAAAGAACATTTCAGTCTACTGAGGAAGAATGAAAAAGGCCTCCTCAAACTACTGCTAAAGTCTGGAATTCTAAACCAACAGCATCCACCTAATTAGGATACTGAAATATCATATATCCCAAGGCTTTCACTGTATAGATAAGGAATCTCTGTATAGTTGCATTTTATGCAATTCAGTAACAACTTCGAAAAGAAATATTCTTGCCCTGAATGAAAAGAAAGAACACACACCTTCACATGGAACAGTTAAAAGGAAAGTCACCACTCAGCATAGTCTGGTATTACTCGATTCTGTTTATAACTGAGGATGATTTATATTTGGGAGAGATTTTTTTGCCTTAAATATGCTTGTGTTTCTCACATGCTGCATCAGCAATTTAGCTATCTAATCACTTGCATGTATTCAGTCCCAAGATAGGAGCCTTAGGTTAAAACCCACCTTGTGAATCTCAAATCTAGTCGCCATGGTAACTGTTCATTTTCCACCAACTCTGTACTCTTAGCTAACTTCAGTATCATGGATTTATTTCTCATGCCAAAGAACTGTGACAGATCGTTATGGAATTTTTATGTATATCATAGTATATTCTTTAATTTCTTTTCAAAAATTGTTTAATAGGCTACATCTTACAACTCAAAATTCTCCTATTCATTTGGAAAATGTTTTAAGTTTTGAACTTTGATTTTGGTATAGGCTGATAATCATTTCATGCTTTAAAACTCCTCATTTGGGCCTTGTGAAAAAGACTTCAAAGAAGAAATTAAATTCTGGGAACATTATTTTACTGCACAGGATAATATTTTTAAAGTTTATAAATTGCCTGTAAACTCCCAGTGGTAGAAAATATGCTCATGTTCTTTGAATCATTCTGAGTAACTAGAACATTGCTTCCATGCATCCTCACTGAAACTGGACATGTCATATCTCAAGGAAATACTGATGAAAACCCATATAACATTCTCCCAAGTTCAAAGCATTTTTTCTCACTACTTGCTTTAAGTGGCTTACAATCCCCATTATGACCTGCACCCCTTGGAAACATACCAAGTTTCAAGGAAAACAAAGATGCAGCAAGTCTGTGTAAAACATTAATTTAATTCCAATCCATCATCAGCATAATGCTAATACTTTCTATTGTTTTCTGAGCATTACAGTGATAGCGTCCTATCTACCATCCAAAACTTTCTACCTAAGTTGTTCCATTTTATACAACAGCATGTACACACACTTGAACACACATTTATTAAGACACACAGTCTGCACACAATTCCAGCTCTGCCCCATCCCTCCCCTCTTGCTCTCTGCCCCGGGAGGCTGCTTTCCATAGAACACATCAGAGCTCCTTTCCCCTCTCACTTTCCAAAGGATTGACATTTTATTACTCGATTTTAGAAGAAAAGCAAAAGAAAACAAGAAGAGAGAACGGTCTTTAAAGTAGCCTTGGTTTCTTTCTTTTACAAACATTCTGAGGGTTTATCATATCATATTACATAAGGGCCACAGAATAAAATGCATTTTAAGAGGGCTGGTATAAATATGTGTTTTGAAGAAACAACAATAGTATACAGACTGAAATCTCTTACAATATGCCTCAAAGAATACTATAAATATTACTAAATCTTGTCTTTAGTTATTTATGCAACATTTATTCAGTAATTATTTTATGAGACTCTAAAACGGCTTTCCATTCCATTCTGCTGAATATAAAGTTCCCAGTTCTAAAGTGACTTATAAGGTCCTCTATAATAGGACTCCTGACTGCATATTGAGGCTCTTCCCTATGACTTACTTTTGTCGTTAGTCCAGGAATTCTTAATACCTATAGACTTCTTAATATTCTCAAGAATGCTAAGCTTTCTCTTGATTCTGGGCTTTATACACAATCCTTTTGCCTAGAATTATCTCCCTTACCCTCAACATGTATTCTTACTTAACAGTTTCTACTACCTTAGAGAAATGCCATTTCTTTCAGAGAAAGCTATTCCAAACTCTCCAAGAATTGCTAGATCCAGCTTAGGTTTCGTTTTTTTTTTTCAATGGTAGACATGATTGAATCTATTCAACAGCCATCCTCCCCTTCCTTTCTAATAAAGAGAACTGTTTTGCTGTGGATACCCATCATGGTCAATGCAATCTAATCACTGACGTGATAGTACCCAAACCAGTTGCCAAACTAATGAGACAAAAAGGAAAAATTAGCTGGAAATGCCAAAGAGGATATCCTTCCTTGTTTCCAGCTCTTGATGTCATTGTAGTAGGATGTTTATTTAAATCTGAGGTGCCACCTTAAAACCATGAAAGGAATATTCTACCGAGGGAGGTAGACCAGAAAGATGAAAGGAGACAGGGTCACTGATGACACTCACAACTGAAAAGAGACCTGGATACTTCCTACTTCTGAATTTCTTCTTAGGTAAACAGTAAATATCCTCAGGGATTAAGCCAGTGTTAATCTGATTTCTCACTGTTTGCAGCTATTTAAAAAAAAAGGTCCTAATTCATAAGCTTTCCAATATCAATCTGTGCTTTCTCTTACATAAGTCACTTTGTACATCCAACCCCATGAGTACAAGTTATCACAAGATTCTGGAAGATTTCCAGTGATTACTACAGGATATAGAACATGGCTCATGCTAAATAAATACTTGTTGAATGATAGTGCGGTAGTGAAGAGAACAGATTCTGCAAGTAGACTTTTGAGTTCTGGTTCTACCTCTTAAGGGCATGCCATGTGGATTAATTGCTTTAAATTTGGCATTTATAAAATTCAGATCAATATAGTACCTATCTTTTTGTTTTAGAGAGTTAAATCAATTAATAATATTATTTAGATAGTTTTGGAGACATAATAATATTCAGTAAATGTTTGCTATTATGAATTGCCAAGTACTGGGGTAGCTGTAGGTCATTTCAAGATTAAGAAGATTAGCATTCGGCCCACACAGAGTTCATAACCTAGCAGAGGACACAGATATGACAGAATGAGTTAACTGCTATTACAGAGGTCTTCGTGATGGTTATGATATTAATGTGAATAAGAGTGATGGATTTCTACCAGGGAATTTTGAAAAGACCTCCCAAATAGAAGAGATACTTTATACTGTAGCCACAATCTCAGCTTATTTTTCTTCTATTTCCAAGTGTAGATAATGAAATAAAAAGAGGCAGAATATCTTGAAAGTTCATCAGAAACCATCTCACTTAAAAGCCCTGTCGTTTCTAACTGAAAAATATGAACAGAAAGATAGACAGTGTATAGAGGAAGGTCTTGCCAGAGGATTCTACCCCTTATTCTTGGCTCTCCCTGCACTTAGCATTTTCCAGCTGGGAAAAAATGGAGGACCATCCTTCTTGACAATTGTTAACCTTCTTCAAACAGACTACAATGAGAGGTGCCATATAAACACACAAAAAATAACTCAGACAGCTGAGCCCCTCCAGATCTCAGGGATGTGAGAATGGAAGACTGACTTAGTAAAGCAGAAGGGTGGGGGGAGGAGAAGAAATTCAAGGGCCATCTGTCAGCTGAAAGGTTACAAAAAACAGTAACAGCAAGACATCCTGAATCTTGTCTTTTCCTTTGGCTGATTATCTGAATGTAACTTTAAACTTGCAGGTAAGAATTGATGCATTTCATTTCTTTGAGTAATGCTAAAACCAAACATTTACTCAGAAAACAATTAGGATCAACAGTGTCTAACAGAGCTGCCTTTGCTGCACTGTATAGATACTACTAAGGGAGCTGCACACTGTAAGATAATTAATCATATGTGCAATTTTTAAGACAGTATGTTCATCTCACAATGTAGAAAAACTACAGTGTGGGAAATGTTCTTGTTAGTGTTATGCACATGATGTCTACAAGTTGTTTCTTTTTATTTATTAAAGACCATGGTATCTCACTGGTGGCTCAGTCACCACCATGGCTTACCTCATGGCTCAGTTGGTAAAGAATCTGCCTGTAATGTGGGAGATCTAGGCTTGATCCCTGGGTTGGGAAGATCCCCTGGAGGAGGAAATGGCAACCCACTCCAGTATTCTCGCCTGGAAAATCTCCATGGACAGAGTAGCCTGGCGCACTGTAGTCCATGGGGTTGCAAAGAGTTGGACACGACTGAGCAACTAAACACAGCACATGGTATCTCTCAGGGGCTTTCTCCCACTGGCTCCCTGCCATCATGATGGATGATGCCCTGTACATGTACATGTGCCTACACACATATACAACCTTTCCAGCACACTTGCTTCTCAGTTCCATTACTTCCTCCTCTCCAAAATTTTCTTAATGTTCCCATGATCCATGTCCATGAATATACCCTGACTCTTGTCATCCCTGAAGCCACTCTACTTCCCAAATCATTCATTCAAATAGCCTAATGTAGGTCTTTTTAGCTTGATTGCTCCACCACTGCCTCTATCTTCAGTTTGTATTTTAAATGTTCTCTACTCAATAACATTAATTTCATTTTATCTTGGAATTGTAGATACAAAGACAGGAAGGGGGGGGAAAGAACATGGTCCCTACCCTTCTGATAAATAAGATTTTAAAAAAAGAAGAATTAGAAAAGTAAATAATAAATTGCAATAGATTCTCTAAAGTAAAACAAACGGTTGAAACAGGAAATAATGGTGAAGGGGGACTCAGGTGAGAGTCATGAAGTATGGCCACAATGGGAAAGTTGATTTTGTTATGAGATCAAGACAAGAGACAGAAGAAAGTACAGAGTGATAAGGCAAAAAACATGGCTCTGGGTTCTGATTATTTGTTGAGTTTAAAACTCAGAGGATGAGAAGGATTCAAACAATGGACAGATTCAAATGTTTGGCCTTTAGTAAACCCTGATGCAATCAAGGTGACCTCAGCCAAATTTGAGGAGAGAAGCAGATTTTGCCCTTTCAAGCAGTATGTATGCCAATACCTCCCAAGGGTATTTGACTTTCACCTTTTAGAAAAAATGCTTTAGATTCTTTTATCATCCATGGTATCTGGAGACCTCTCACACTGTCTTCATTTTATTCACCAAATGGAAATCAACAATGTTGAGTGGCATCCAACTAATTTCTGGGAATAATGTTGTAGATTCTGTCACAAAAGCTACAGATGCCAAGATTTTCTAGGAAACTAGGTTAGTTATGTCCAAGCACAATCATTCAAGTCACAGTCCTATCCATGTTCTCTAATTTGTTTTTCTAATAACGAGGTCACAAAATACACGTTCATGCACGTGAACATTTTCATTGTCTCACTGATCTTGTCCCTAGTGACTGTTTGACAAAAGGAGATAAGGGCAGTCTTTAAAAGAAGGAACCGCATTCTTTAATCTTACCAGTTCTGCTCCATGCTAACAAATGAAAGGGGAAATTTCGAATTCATCTTGGGAGCTTTCAGGTCTCTGAGTGTTCTGAGTCATCTTTTTCTCATCAGTGAGAGACAGAATTTTAATACAACAGTCTCTGTAGATGCTCCCTCCTTGCTACAGCCAGAGTGCATGCTCTGGGGAGAACACAGAACAGACTCATTTATGGGACAAATGTGTGCAGACAATGCTCTATCTCAAGAGTTCAAAAAGCTCCAGATGTTACTTTAATATTCAAACCAACCTAAGGCATTAAAATATAAATCCACATCATAGCAAAATTACTTAAAATGTTAGGTCTTGTAAGGTCTATTAAGCCCAAAAGGAATCCCTCCAGGATTTTCATACATTTATAAGGTGTGGTTTGTTTCCAAGTTCATTAGTTCATTCATTTAGTCATTTAAGAAATAGGTGTTTTTGTGCCTCCTGGGTGCCAGGCACTGTGCTAAGCACTGGGGTTTCACCATCAAATGATGCAAATATGTTCAATGTCCTGGAAGAATTTAAAGAATTAACTGGAGAGGGAGGCAGTTTTATTACACAAATGATTCAATGAAATATTTGATTATAGATTTGCCAGTCCTTTGAAGAACACAGGTGTTTTTTTTTTTTGGTTTTGTTTTGTTTGAGAGAGAGATTAACCTACTGAAAGCAAAGATTGGCTATCAGAAAAGTCATTTTCTAAGGAAAGGGCATTTAAACCCTTACATGGGGATTAATAAGAACTTGCTAGGAAAATATGAGTAGTGATGTGGATAAGGCATCAGGCCTTTGCAGGCCAGCCAAGTGACCAGCTTTGTACACGTCCCTGCAAGGAGAGAAAGAACCTGTGCAAACCTAAAACTTGAAAGACATGCTGTGCATATGATGCTTGGTGAGCAAGCACATGATTTGATAAATGGAACAAGTATGTTAAAAATTTTGTACCTTATCCTAAGGGCCATTGAAAGCTACCAAACATTTTTCAATAGGGAAGCTACATATTTTGAAAACAGTTATATATTTTAAAGAAAGATCACTCTGGGTGTTAAGTGAAAAAAAAAATATGGGTATAAAATCTGTGCAAAAAAGAAAAAATTACCTCTGCAGTATTTATACTTAACCATGTGGTAAAAGGTCTCCTGCTACAAGTTAGATAATTGAGCTTAGAGTCCAGGCTCTCCCATTACATAAGGTAAAAAAAAAAAAAAATCTTAGTATGCTTTTAAATAACACTAAGAAATAGGGCATTTATTCTGGAAACTTTTAATAAAAGCAAGTTTCCAATCTCAATCCCCAACAGGTCATTCACATAACAAATACATATGACCTTTAAAAGGACAAATACACATTTCACCTGGCTTGCTTGCCCTTTATTTATACCAGTGCTTGTCAAAGTGGGTTCCCAGAGCAGCAACATCAGCATTAAGTGGGAACTAATTAAAAACGAAAATTCTCAGGCCGCTTCCAGACTGATTGAGTAAAGCCCTCCAACTGGCTCTGATGCAGGCTTCAGTTTGATAACTGCTACAGTTTGAGAATAATCAATTTATATAAATGGTGTTCACAAACAAATATTGCTGTTTTCCAAGACAGAGATGTTTGGTTATAGTCTATAAATTAGTATCCTTTAAACATACATAGGCATTAATGTTGGAGGGAGGGACTTCATGTCTATTTTAAATGATTCATCCTAACAGAAATACCAAATGTTGGTGAGGATGTGAAGACAAGGGAACCCTTGTACCATGTCGGTTGGAATGTAAATTGGTGCAGCCACTGTGGAAAAATGTATGGAGGTTCAAAGAACTAAAAACAGAACTATAATATGACCCAGAAATTCCACTCCTGGGTAAAAAACCACAAAAGCACTAATTTGAAAAGATACAGGCACCACAATGTCCACTGCAGCATTATTTACAATTGCCAAGATATGGAAGCAACCTAAGCGTCCTTCAACAGAGGAATGGATAAAGAAAGAAGATGCAGAGGATACATATAATGGGCTACAACTCAGTGAAAAAGAAAAATGAAATGTTACTATTTGCAACAATATGGATGGACTTAGAGTGCATCATGCTAAGTCAAGCAAGTCAGAGAAAGACAAAGACTGCATGATGTCACATATGGAAGCTAAAAAAATATAACAAACTAGTGAATATAACACAAAAGAACTAAACTCTCAAATGAGAGAACAACTGGTGGAGAGAAGAAAGGAGGGAATGCCAATATAGGGATAAGGGAGAGTAAGAGTACAAACTAGCTTGTATAAAATAAGCTACAAGGATAAACTCCAACACAGGGAATATAGTCAGTATTTCATAATAATTATAAATGGAGTATAACCTTCAAAACTGTGATCACGATACTGTACACCTGTAACTTCTATAATATTGTACATCATCTATACTTCAATAATGTGTGTGTAAGTAAATAAAGTGACTCATCCTACTGATCGCAAACTGACTGAAGTCCAGAGAGAGTGAAAGGCTTGCTCTGGTCACACAGTATCTGAGGGAAAAGACGTTGAGATAAGACAAAGTTTGAGTTGTCGTCTGTCATTCGTCAATGTGTAACCTTGGGCAAGTTTTTTAACTTTTCAGGACTCAAGTTTCTTCACTAAAAACTAAAGATAACAAGGTATTTATTCCATATTGGTGCTGTGAAAATTGCTTGAAATAACAGTGGTGAAGTCTATCACTCAGTGACTGGCACATAGTAAGTGCTCTAATAAATGGTAGAAATTTACTGGTTCAAAGAATGCTTTCCCTTCATATTTTGAGGTTTCTCTGAATGGAATGCCTTCTAAGTGAATGTGTATAATTGTTGCAGGCATGATTATACTCATTAGGAAAAGTTACATCTATATCAGTGATACCTTGAACGACTGATAAAATCCTAGAATTGAGTATTTCTCTTCTTAGGACATCAATTCCAATACTGAAGACTCTTAATGACTAGTTCAAATTCCATTTTTAAGCAAGAGAAGATCAAATGGTACATTTTAGGGGACTGCTGATAGGTCCATCTCTTTGGTATCCTAAGTCTCTTCTACCAGCTGTTACTTCTGCTAAGGTGCTTCCCTAGATACGTGTGTAACTGATTTCTTCTTGTTACCCCTACTTTTGCTTAAATGTTCACCTTCTTGTAGAGGACTTTCCTGATGAAATATTCTTAAACAGTCACTATAGAAATTCTTTCAGTTTTATTTTGTACAAACATCTTATCTCTTAGCTATTGTTTTGCTTGTTGCTAGTCTCCCCAATTGGAAAGTAAGGTCCCTGAAAATTCAAGACCATATTCTCAGTACATAAAACAGTAGAAGATTAATAGATATTTGTTGAATAACTGATGTGGACTAGGAGCTCACAGGACATTGATAAATTCACCACACAGTGAAGGAATTGATTTGGATCACAATTACTAGTGAGTCTCTAGTGAGAGTGATTGTTTAGAGCTTTTACTTTACACTCACTCTGTTAGATACTATGGTAAGCACTGTACATACCTCATATCATTCAGGCAATATTACAAACTTATTAATCCCATTTTACAGATTGAGGACCTGAGGCTTAGCAATGTGATGTTAGTTGTTCAAATTTACAGAAACCAGAGGAGGCAAATTTTCATTTTCAACCAAGACAGTCATACATCTACAGATGCTATGTTTTTGTCCACTGCATTCCAATTCTTCCAGAATACCCCTAAAAGCCAAAGTAATAGTAAGATGAATAGTGAAAAGGGAAGAGACTGGAAACACATGCTATGAAGTATTCACATTTTTTTAAATTGAAGTATAATTCACTTACAATATTATATTTGTTTCCAGTATACAACATAGTAATTGAGTATTTTTACAGGTTATGATCCATTTAAAGTTATAAAATATTGCCTACATCCCCTGTGCAAAATATTTACTTTTGAAGCAAATAAGTGCTGCCCAGAATTAAGACAAAAAATTGACGCCTGGAAACTTGTGTGATGCTCACAGGTCAGGCCCAGTGTTATAACAAGTGGGTCTGATGCTCACACCTGAACCATGTTTCTCCTCCATTGAACATAAAATGTTTCAAAGAACATCAGCATCAGAGAAGGTCATTTTGGGGCCATCAAAAAGTGACAGAAAAACATAGCTGTTACACAACTCACACAATACATGCATCTGTCTCTTGGCCAAAATGATAGAATGCTACTTCTTTACAATTAATTCCTTTATTCTTTTTTGTTTTTTAGGATACAAATTTCATTTAAGTTCCCTTAGACTATATATTAGAAGACACTGGAACATATCCAGGGACATAAAAAAAGGTGCAAAAATAGTCTATAGGTATTGAAATCATACAGAGTCTGTTCGCTTGTCACTGTGGAATTATGTTAGAAATCAGTATCAAAAGTTACTTGAAAATAACCCATATATTCTTTTATTCTCTTGATAGTTTCCCTTTTCAGTAAATAGGGTTTATGGAAATATTTAATCATAGTCTCTCCCACTTTCTGATAGACCAACTTTAAAGCAAATCCTTACTCTTTTAGATCCTCCACCAAATCACCCAATTTAAGCCCAAGTCCTTTAGTAAGTTATTTCTTACATCATCTTACTTAGACACCTCATGATTCCCTATAATGTGTCTTCCCCCTGGTTGCAATAAGTAATAAAACCACTAGCTTAGCCACAGGCATGCTCCTGGTGGTCTTTGGCCAAAGGGCATTGACAGTCATGGTGGCTAATAGAGAATTAGGAGATTAGGGAAAGTGAGTTATTTTTAAGCAGCAGTCTGGGCTTCCTCGGGAGCTCAAATGGTAAAGAATATGCCAGCAATGCGTGAGACCTGAGTTCGATCCCTGAGTTGGGAAGATCCCCTGGAGAAGGGCATGGCAACCCACTCCAGGATTCTTGCCTGGAGAATTCCATGGACAGAGGAGCCTGGAGGGCTACAGTCCACTGGGTCGCAGAGAGTCAGATATGACTGATTGGCTAAGTTTTTTTTTTCCTTTCACCTGGATAGTGTTGGTTTGTCTACCCAGTTAAGGAGACTGCTCACTCTAAAAATCCCTTATCTCATATTTGTCAGGTTCTTCAAAGCAAGATTTTAGAATTTTCTTTCTTGATCAAGTCACATTATCTGATTAACAGGTATCAATTTGTTTCCCAGATGACTTTGGGAAGGCCATCTTTATACCTTTGGAAACTCTACTGAATACAATATGAAAGCTATTAAAAATACACCTCCCTCCCACAATGAATTTAATTTCTGCTCCAAAAATTTGAAAGGATTTTTGTTACTTCACTTTGGAAACTGCTTAGCACTGATAGATTAATTTCATTTATGGTTGACTGATTTTTTTTTTTTTTAGCAATTATTGCACAAGCCTGGGAGATCATTCACTGTAAGATATCAAACCTGCAAGCTGCTTTAAAATGTAGTGAAAATTTTACAAATACTAAATCTAGCAGTTAATGAGGTTGACATAATATGCTTACTTAAATATTTATTAATTTTTATTTCATGGTTTATTTCAAGTTGATAATTTTGTCTGTGTATTTTTCATGTCTTGGATATCTTCCAAGATCCTAAACATCTCTTTGTTTAACAGCTGAAATGACCCTGTATTTGGTTATAGATAGTTAATTGTTCTTGCCAGTTGTTCAACAGATAGTTCTTGCTATTAGTCCTAATTGGAGCGAACAGCTTCTCTCATATATGTTTACTTGTTTACCTATTACTTTTAATTTATATATACATAGAGTTCACCTTTGAACAAGGCATGGGTTGCACAATTGAAAATCCACATATAACTTTACAAACAGCACTCCATATCAGTGGTTCCCCATTCACAGATTCAACCAACCTTGGATCATGTATTACTGTAGTATATTTCTTGAAAAAATTCCAAGTATAAGTGGACCTGCACAGTTCAAACCAGTGTTGTTCAAGGTTCAACTGTATTTGATGTGGTATATTTATACAATGGGGTATTACTCAGCCATAAAAAAGAATGAAATGATACTATTTGCAACAACATGGTTGGACCTAGAGATTATAATACTGAGTGATGTAAGTCAGACAGAGAATGACAAATACCGTATCTCTTATAAGTGGAATCTAAAAAATGATACAAATGAACTTGCATACAAACTAGAAATAGACCCACAGACACAGAAAACAAACTCATGGTTACCAAAGGGGAAGAGGGGAGAGAGAAATTAGGAGTTTGGGTTTAACACATACACATTACCATATATAACATAGATAATTAACAAGGACCTACTGTTTAGCACAGGAAACTTTACTTAAAATTTTATAATATCCTATAAGGGAAAAGAATCTGAAAACAAAGATATATAAATGGATGTATAACTGAATCACTTTGCTGTACACCTAAAACTAACAATGTTGTAAATCAGGTAATACTTCAATAATTTTTTTAAAAAAAGTAATCAGAACTCTGAACACAAAAGAAGAAGAAATCTCTATGTACAGAAAGTTGCAAGTAGAATGTAAAGTACATTTTTTGTTCCTGAACAATCTAAGATCAAGTTGTTAACCTGAAGCCCTACCAACTCCATCATCCTTTCAGTGTATTGACTACAAACCAGAACATCCACTTTTGCAACCCCACACATCCATCAACCTAGGAAATTAACACTGATACATTATTACCATCTAATCCTTAGGTCTGATTCAAGTTTTGTCAGTGTCCCAGTGACAACTTTAGTGGCACAGAAATTCAGTTCAGAATTATGGTTTGATTGCCTTTTGTTAGATCTCTTCAGGCATTCTTTAGTTTGAAGTCATTCCTCAGGAGAAGGTAATGGCACCCCACTCCAATACTCTTTTGCCTGGAAAATCCCATGGACGGAGGAGCCAGGTAGGCTTCAGTCCATGGGGTTGCTAAGAGTCGGACACGACTGAGCAACTTCACTTTCACTTTTCACTTTCATGCATTGGAGAAGGAAATGGCAACCGACTCCAGTGTTCTTGCCTGGAGAATCCTAGGGACGGGGGAGCCTGGTGGGCTGCCATCTATGGGGTCTCACAGAGTCGGACATGACTTAGCAGCAGCAGCAGCATTCCTCAGTCTTTCACTAACTTTTATGAGTTTTTCATTTTGGGCAATTACAGACCAGGTGTTTTCTAAAAGTTTCTCTTGATTTGAAGCTGTGTGATATTTTCTCTGGAGAAGACTCTTGAGAGTCCCTTGGACTGCAAGAAGACCCAACCAGTCCATCCTAAAGGAGATCAGTCCTGGGTGTTCATTGGAAGGACTGATGTTGAAGCTGAAACTCCAATACTTTGGCCACCTCATGTGAAGAGTTGACTCATTGGAAAAGACCCTAATGCTGGGAAGGGTTGGGGGCAGGAGGAGAAGGGGACGACAGAGGATGAGATGGTTGGATGGCATCACCGACTCGATGGACATGGGTTTGGGTAAACTCCAGGAGTTGGTGATGGACAGGGAGGCCTGGAGTGCTGCGATTCATGGGGTCGCAAAGAGTCAGACACGACTGAGCGACTGAACTGAACTGAACTGATATTTTTTCTTCCTCAATACTAAGGCTGCCTCTTTGTAAAGATTAGCACAGAAGTGAACTTTGTTCTTCTCACTGCATTGTATGTATCAGGTAACAAATTTAATTTACCCCACCACTGATAATGTATACTTTGTGAGTATATGGCTAAGGTGGTATGTACCAGGCTTTTCTACTATAAAGGCTCTATTTTTTCCACTATAAAAGCATTATAATTTTATATTTGTGACTTTATGTATTTTGTGAGGTGGTATTCTCAAACTCTGTAAACATCCCAAACTTTATTACATTTTGTCTATTAAAACTATAAATTCACATTGATACCTCAAATTCCAATTCAGCACCACAGAGGTTGTTCCACTTTTCTCTTTTCCATACTTGTTCTTCCACTTTCTGTCCCACAAGAAGAATCTTGGCTTTCATTATCCTCTGTATGCATATTATTCAATCAAATAACTCAGTACATAACCATCTATATCATTTCAGCTGCCTCAGGCTGGCCTCCTGACCCAATTTGGGCACTAAACTTGACACTGTGTAGACTCCTACATGGACATCCTCTTTCCTCTGGCTCAGTCTCTGATTCCTGGATCTGCTTCAACTAATAGCTTTAATACTCTCTCTGCCTTATATAATTCCAGGAGTGGAAGAGAAGAAAGAGGGCTGAAGATAGAAAGGAAAAATAAGAGGAAATGTGTGAAGAAGGGCTACCTTGCATGTTGGCATTTATATCAATAAGAATCTTTGTCTTCTAGAATTGTTACCTCCTTCTCACTTCCCTCCCCCTACTTCAAGAGAGGCTTATGATATTTAATGGGCATACCAAATAATTATAAACATGTACGTACCTACCAAATAATGGTTCTATGTTATTATATTTTACATACTTCACTGGGGAAGGACTTAATTATCATAAAATTATTAATACAATTGTTATATCATACTCAGTTTTAACGTGTTCCAGAGATAATTTGCTATCTCTTATAAAGGAACACATTTTATGAATGACTTAGTTAGATGGATTCAAAATTATCTTCATAAGAAAGTCACTTGCAATTACTTACATTATGTTACCGTTTCTTGAGTGGGAGAAGATGGGGGACTTTCAGCTGGAATATCACAAACTGTCATTAAGCTTTTATTAACTTTACAACAACTTCCTTCCTCTTAGTCTTGGAGAAGTATGTCATCTATGTTGTCTCTTGCAGTGAGTTTGAAAGATGGAGACAAGTCATAAGTATCAATGGCGTTCTTAACTTTTGAACTCATTAACTCACTGTTTATTTTAAATACATATAAAGTGTTGTACTGCATTTCTTATAGTTATTGTGTTAAATTACATAGCACTTATAAATGCTTACCCAGTACCTCGTAAGTGTTTATCAAACTGGAGTAGTATTTTCATTGCTTGCATAATCATTTCACTACTGAAGGTGAAGTGGGGGTGACAGAACATAGGGTTTTTGAATTCTAGTTGTACGCTTCATGTTTAGTTCCTTGTTTCCCTTTGTTTTTGTTTTTACAAAGCCGAGTTTAACAGTGCCCTTGTCCTTCTTATAACACAGTAGTAATATAATAAAGTACAAACTCTTACATATAATATATAAGCTATAAAAATATACATACTCATTTTAAAAAGAAAAGGCACTTAAGCTTACAGTCCTTTTCTTAGGAGAAATTTATTGTCTCGCTTGGACTTCTGCACATTTTGTGAAGAGACACTGACACCTCCCATTCCTAGCTATCTTTTAAAGATACTTGTATAGAAAACAACACTGAAAGATACAGAAACCATCTTTCTGTAGAGTAGAGGGCAGATGTATTTCTAGATCAGGGATTAAAAAAATGGTATATCCCTTTACGGCAAAAGTTGGGAACGTTTGCCAGCAATGTTTGCTCTCTTATACGTCTAGTGTTTCCTAAACTTGGTTTCTCAGCAGTGACACAAACTCATTGGATATATACTGCACTTATCCAGGTCCTCCTTTGCATCACACTCATGGCACTGGGGATATAGGGACCAAAAAAACTGCTGTCAATACTGAAACTCGTACCACTTGCTGTGCCACGAGGAATCGTCTTTAGTCTCTGACCTAGGAATCTTGTGTCCTCTGCCGTGATCTGTAAAGGTGTGACAGGCTTACTTGTGAGGTGGCAAGTCAGGTAAAATCTTATCTAACAATTATTGACACATTTTTGCATTATTTTTGATCTTTGTCATATTCTCAGTTCTCACACTGCAGAATCATAAGCTTTCCTATACAAAATCATGGAAAAATATCTTCACTGGCTTTATGATCTTGCCTTTTCAAAAAATTCACATAATGGACCAACAATAGGTCATTTAGTAGAGAGGATATTTGAGGCAATTGTTATTAATCTGGGTGATCCAAGTGGTGAAAAATACATAAATAATATGAGGGAAAGAGAAATTCTTTTTGAGCTAGAAATCTTGTGTCCTCTCTGCATTTCTGGCAGCTTAGCTCTTTGTAATAAACTCACGATGTTGAGATAGTCACCTGCCCACTCCAGATGCTCTAAGTGCTTGCTTTAGAAGAACTGCTTGTAGCAAAACTGTCACATTTGAAGGAGTCTCACATTTTCAATGATGATCTCTACAGAGCCTAAGAGTAAACATTCTTCAGAACTCTCTGGTTCATCCTATCTGCAATTAAGAACTCCTTTAGAAAGTTTCCACTTTCTTAAAAGATCAGAGAATTTATAACTCACCATTGCTACTAGAAATCTCATGATTTCTATTGAATGAAAGGCTTGGTCACCATGGATTTAAGACTTTAATAAAATATTATAGGTAGACAAAGGTCCTCCAAATATAAACTCATTTCATCAACCCAGGACCTTCTGTAGACTAATTTTCAATTCATATAAATTCTCAGTAATGTAACTGAGTGCTTCTAAGGATGCAAGTGAAAAAAATACAGCCATACAGTGAATTTTACAAGGGTATGTTCACTGACAAAGTGGAATTTGACTGCTTTAATGCAGATATAAGATGCCATTTGTTTTCAGTGATATTGATGGCTTATATATTTTAAGTCTCCAAGAGTAAAGTTTCACACTCTTGGCAAAAAGGAGTTCTTTTCAAAATTATATACTGCTCTTGGTAGGGTGACGGCAAACATTCATTTCATGATTCCACAAATTTATATTGAACTCTTTCTGTATGTCTGATGCTATGCAAGGCCTGAAACTACAGCAATATATGACAGACTCATACCCTGCTCCCACTGACTTCATCAATGGATGAACGAACAATTATCAACTCTAAAACTGTAGTTTTGATAAGTGTGAGGTGTGACAGTATGTGGTACAAAATTAGACTGCAGGGTGGTGGAGAAGTCTTTTGTCATGCTTCAAAGAGCTCCTATTCCAGAGGTCAGCCATTAGTAGTACTGTTCTTTGAGAGGTTACACAGTCACCATGATTCTTCAAGATCAGAAACATGACTGCTTCTCTCGTTGCATTTCTTACAATCCTTTTCACTTTTATCCAAATCTCATCCTACCCAGTTCCAGCACAAGTCATATTTAAGTAACTCCCTGGAGAGCTCTGAAGATGGGACTGTCCTTCAAAATTGCTTTGAGTTAGAGAGTGGTGGTTAACTCTTTATTGTCCCAGTTGATCAGTCACTGCATGCAGTCTGCTCTAGGAAAACAGTGTGACCTTGAAAAAGGAAGTTCTCTCTAATAAAAGCATCTCTTAAAAACAGCTGTTTGTTGACATCTGTCTGCTGCAGCACTTCTAGCAGCCAGAGGTTAAAATTCTTCATTCTCAAAGGATATCTATCATGCATCAAGGCATCCACCATAGCTTATTTCTCTTGTATACAGAGTTTCACAAAGTTTCCTCCATATGAAAAGGCCATACACTCCATTTCTCTTAATACCTTTTAACTCCCCATTCAAGTCTTAACTGAAACTTCTTGAAAGTTTCTCTTGATAGACTCTTCCCCCATAGAACTCTGTCCTTTTCCTACTGTAGACATTATCATAGTATATTCTAGATGTTTGCTTACTTTCTGGATCCTCTTCAAAATTTTGTGCTACTTGAGGATATAAATTATTCATCATTGTATCATCGATGCTTGAAATCATGGCTACTATGAGGCAGACCATCAATAAACAATGGTTTATTAAATTATTAAGAGAGAAAAGGAAGGAAGGAAGAGGGGAGAGAAAAGGAGAAATAGGGTAAGGGATGTGAAGATGATCAAACTACTCTTTAAATTCTGATCTTCTAACATGCTAGCTGCATGGCTTTCAATAAATTATTTAATCTAATTTTCACTGTCCTTTGTGTGTAAAATGGAAATAATAACTCCCACTACTAGAGTTGTAATGTATCTGTTTCAGAAGAGATGCCAAGTATATTTTGGTTCTTTTTCTTCTCCTCTTCCCTATGAGCAAGTACAGTAATAAACAAGTGTCTTCTCTAATGCTCTCTGAGTCTATGCAAAGAGTAATGCATTTTGTTCATACCACATAAAAAATAAAATGTTGTCAATTGAGGAATATTAAGAAGTTAATGTGGTGGAAGCCTGACACGTGTGAGGTCTGAAATTAATTATAAAGTAGCAAGTAGTTTACTGGATTGAAGTGACAAAATTAGAAAGTAAGAAAATATTACAATATTGGGTTTTATAGAATCTGTAGTCTCCTTCCCTGGGTCTGGGTAATACCAGGACATCATCTGACTTTTATCACATGGGAATACCATAAAGTACCTAGCATTAGATTTTCAAATTGAATATTTTTTTACTTTGCTTGCTTCCCTCAAGTACATGTCACTATGCAGGAGACCTAAAAGGACACGGCTACTGGATGCAAGTAGGCTCTTGTACACAGGACAATTTGACGTGTAGTCTCAGCCACAGTTCTACCTCTTCAGATTTGGTTTCCTATGCTTTAGCCTAGGAACAGCCCCCTCTGTGTCCTGTATCTGACACCAGTCCTAGGCATGCCACCATTGCCCAGAGTTACACCGCTGGATCTCAGCCAGTTTCACAGACTGTCCGGGAATGACAAAACTAAGTTTCCTGCTTTTATGGTATTGAGTTGTTCTACTTAAGCTCTCTTCAGAACAGCTTTCCTCGGGCTCTGAGATCGTCCATCCTCTGTATGTGTCCAAAAGATTGGTGGAGGAGCCCTCTGACCAGTGAGGCTGGCTGCATTCTGGGCTTCAACCACAACTTATCTTTCTCTTTCCTCAAAGTCCAGGGGGCACTGTGGGTGATGGTAAAGAGCTGCTCAAGGAGCCAGATAAGATGCAGTTTAAAGTCTTGAGAGTCTTTGAATGATCAGCGGTCAATCTTTCCCTGATCACCCTAGTCCCGTGTGATCTCTCTTTGCACACTCATCAATGTTGTCTCTTCAGATTCCTCTGTATCCAGTTAAACAGTTCAGTGATAACTTTCAACAAGTTGACTACAGAATAAAACAAAAATCTTTAGATGTACAATTCAAAGCCTTTAAAATCTGACTTCTACTTACCCTTCAAAGTGTGTCTTGGATGTCAAATCTACTCATTTCAGGGCAAGAGGGCAGGCCCTTTATTCCTCACTCTGACTCCACATTGGCATTGGTCTTACTCTGACCATCTATTTTTAACATAGTACCAAAGTGATTTCTTTTTTAAGTAATATAAGCCATATCATGCCTCTCTTCTACACAAAACCCTCTAATAGTTTCCTCTGTGTTCTGTGCTTAGTTGCTCAGTTGTGTCCGACTCTTTGCGACCCCATGAACTGTAGCCCGCCAGGCTCCTCTGTCCATTGGGATTCTCCAGGCTGGAATACTGGAGTGGGTTGCTATGTCCTCTTCCAGGGGATCATCCCAACCCAGGGATCGAACCCAGGTCTCCCGCATTGCAGGCAGATTCTTTACTATCTGAGCCACCAGGGAAGCCCCAGAATATTGGAGTGGGTAGCCTATCCCTTCTCCAGGGGATCTTCCTGACCCAGGAATTGAACCAGGGTCTCCTGCATTGCAGACAGATTCTTTACCAGCTAAGTTACCAGGAAAGCCCTTTATCACTCATATAAAAAAAAATTACCTTTATCATAGCTCATGAGACCCTTTGTGATCAGCCCCAACTCCTTACTCTCTCTCCATGAATTACCTTTCTACTGCTTTCATTCTATGCTAACTACACTGGCCTTTTTGTTTTTCTTAATATACCAAACATATTTCCACCTCAGGATCTTTGCATTTACTCTTCTTTCTGCCTGCATTGCTCTTTTCTTGAATTTTTTAGTCTTTTCTCATTTCCTCAATTTCTTCTGTTCTCAACTCAAATATCTCCTTGACACAATGTTTTTCATTAACCACCGACTTACACTATAATGCACCACCTTGCCCCTCACCACTTATCACTTTCAAGCCCCATGCCCTTTTTATTTTTCTTTTGACACTATGCACCATCCTATACAACATATGTTTTGTTATTTGTAAACATGTATATTGAGTTTCTCTTTAAAACTAAGAGTCTTGGAACCACAGACTTCTTCATTTTTATATTTCCACCTCTAGCATACAACAATATCCTTGGCATAGAATTGGGCCTCAATGTAATCTTATGGAGTGATTACATAAATGAATACATAAATGTCAAATGTTCTCCCCTCATGTGCATTTGCTTAGATTTTCATTTTCCATGCATGCCACTGTCCTTCCCTTCTTATGCTGGCCTTTACTTCTAATTTTGTCCAAGTCCCATGTCTTCTGTATAATCTATAGTAACAGTACTATTCATGGTATGCTTTCCCTCCTAGGAGCCCTTACTGAAAGAGTTTTGAAGGTCAAACATATTTGGCAATCATGAAACACAATATTATTATTTACTAAGAAGAAAGCTCTAATGTCCTTGAAGGCAATGACATTCTTCTGTTTTTTTTTTTTCTTCTGTATCTCTAGTTTCTTGTCTCTAAAGTTTAATAGTATTTATGGAATCTGATTAACTCTACATACATTTATAAGATCACAGTCTTAACTAATCTTTCCCCAAATAGTGCTACAGATATTATCAGCCATGGTTTATTCTGTTCAGGTAAAATAAATTTGTATTTTGTTAACATAGGGCATTCAGCGTAAGTTTATTTCAATTAAAATGTGCAGTTATTCTGGTCCTAGTTCAGTTTAGTCACTCAGTCATGTCCAACTCTTTGCAACCCCATGGACTATAGCACTCCAGGTTTTCCTGTCCATCACCAACTCCCGGAGCTTGCTCAAACTCATTTCCACCAAGTCAGTGATGCCATCCAACCATTTCATCCTCTAGATCAGTCCCAATAACAATAGCCTGGAATTTGAATAACTGGAAGTTTTTCTTAAGTCTGAACCATTTATAATGACACTTTAGGCAAATCTAGGCCCCCTCTGTTATGTGAAAACGCAAAAAGAAGATAGCTTTCTATGAACCAGTATGCAGGCTTTCATTAGACATGAAATCTGTCAGTGCCTTTATCTTGGACTTCACAGCCACTAGAATGATGAGAAATACACTTTTGTTATTTGTAAGCCACCCCATCCATGGTAATCTGTTACAGCAGCCTGGACTAACACATAGGACTGTGAAGAATTTGATCTTTTTGTGAAAAGCTTTTGAAAATCGTAAGTAGGTGACGATAGCTACACCATGGATAACCACTGCCAACTCATTATAATTTATATTGTAAATATTCAAGCAATTTTCCCTTCACTAATATATTCTGATGTTGGTGTTGGTCATATCTTAACACAGGAAAAAGATGTCCAGTACCCCAAAAGCCTGCTCTTAAATAAGTGTGTCACATGGATAGGTAAGGGAAGAGGACACACATAATACTTTTATACGAGAGCAAGAGACAATTAGAAAGCATCATTTTCAAGGGTGCCAAGGAGGGTTCAAGGCGAGCTAAATAAAGGTACACTAAATTAAATATTAATTAGGAGCCTGGCAGGCTACAGTCCACGGGGTCGCAAATAGTCAGACACAACTTATTGACCACATACATTAAATTAAATGTAAAACACAATAAAGCACATACTTCCTGGATGTACATGACAGACATATAGCAAGATATTATAGCAAAATTGATGATTATCATTGCTGTGCTTTATATATATATATATATATATATTTCAAATAGATTTTATTGATTTATTAAATAGAAATTGTATACAATTTATTTTTAAAAGGCCAATTTCCAGATTGAAAGGCAGTGTTCTCTACGAATATAGACTATTTCTTGCCCATAAATGGCCAAAGTTGAGCCATGTAATCCCAATATAATTCAGAAGTAGAAAACACAGAATGCCATTTTAACCAAGAAGTAATTGTTTTATATATTGCTTACAACTCATATTTGGAGCTACATTTTGGTCACATTCACCCACACATCTTTCTGGGAAGAAACAAAAATTGGACCCCTGATTAAATTTGGTAAAGTGAACATGCCATTTGTCTCCTCTTTCCTAAGTGACAGAATGTGAGAATGTACAAAATGCATATACATTTTCAATAACAGCGCAGAATACAAAACAATAGAAAGTTGGAAACTGAGTAGTGACTGACTTAAAATTCCCAATTCACATTTCAGAGCTTTAAATGGCTTAGCAATTGATTGCATAAGGTCAGTGGATTTACACACAAGAGATTGTTTAAAAATCTGTTTAAGAAGTAATTTGACTCCCCAATCCCATGCCCATATCTATCCAGCAGTGCATTGGTTCTGCCATTCTCCAGGAGAATGCTGCCAGGCTTCTGGAAAGGCTAAGATGCTCATCATGTAGGAGGCTGGCAGTCTCTTCACTGGAGATTATCACTTGACTCCCACATACACCTTAGATTTAAAAACAATCCAAAAAGTCACTGACACTGGAGGCTCACCAAGGAAATTACGCATTCAGACTACCTCATAGTAAAGATGACAGTTGATAAACGTCTCCTTCCACAATGGCAAAAACTCCACTGGGTGTTTTAGTGCCCCTACTCTCAAGTATGAACCAGGTATCACCAGAAGCTCAAGAAAGCATCTCATATGAAATGCAGATAAAAATAAATAGGACAATAGACCAAAGCCGGGGGGGGAAGAAAAATCTCTTAGAAGATATTTGCATATTTAGGGAAAATAATTATTATGTTTTGGAAAAGTATACTCATTTATTGAATGGTTTAGCTGAGAATAGTAGTTTATTGGCCATAATATCAACATTGACAATTGAGGGACAACATAACGTAGTAGAGAAAACATGGCTTTTGGAGACAAACTCCTTGGGCCTATAGTTTAAAAGTCTTTAAGAATATCATTTACTGACAGAACACCACGTATTTTTATCTAACCCCTCTGTGCCTCAGTTTCTCTTCTATAGAATAGAATTGAAATAGTACTTACGTCCTAGACTAGGAAATAATGTTTGCAGGATTAAATAAATATTTTTGAAGTCTGTGGACAATATCTGACACATAAAAAGGACACTAAAAATGTAAGAGATTTAGCATTTTTGGCCTAAACAAATGATGATGTAAATGTAATACTAAGAATAAAGGAGTAGAAGTGTATGTGTGTATGGTGGAGATGAAGATGGAAAGAAAGGGCGCTAAATATTCATTTTTTACACCGGGACAGTCATCCCTAACTGTAAAAATACAAGAAGAATTTGAGAACTATATGATTGTTTAAACATAGGCAAGCATGACTTTGATAAATTGACTTAAAAATTACATTACATGTATAATATTAAAAAGAAAGTAGCCCTGGCAATGTTTAACTTCATATTCTGATATGATTATTCATCATTTTAACCATTTGTCTGAAACTTGTGAATTGCATGAATTTTTCTTTGGGCATGAAGCCCTCTTGCTACTTTTAGATCCTGTATTGATCTCTGCAACTCACTGTGGTAGTCACAGAAGCTGGACGACAAACACTTATGGCAAAGGTTTTCTGCTTTACAATGTGAGTAGTGACACCCGTGCACTCTCTCATTGAATTTTAAGTGTTTGGAAACTTCATTGTAGAACAAGCTAAACTATTTCCAGGGTATGGTATTACAATAAACTTTTCCCTTAGCAGAAAGCAATAAATTTTCTACCCACTATTATTTCACTAAACGCCATGGCCCATAAGACAATGGGTGAAATTATGACCACCTGCATTTAAAGGAAGGAGAAGAAACAGCACAGGGACATTAAAAAGGAATTACGTGACTGAGCCTTTGCCTTTCACCCAGGAAGGATATTATGACTCACATGGTATTATCTATAGTCATGGAAAGCATATTCAGATAAAATGTACTCAAATTACCAGAAGACAGATTTACTTTATAGAAGGTGTGGCACTTCAAGACCCTAAGGAAAGAAAGGATGGTGGAGAAAATGAGGAAAGCATGTCTGTTTCTTGAATAATTCCTGGAAGAAAGGTATCAGATGGGCTTGGACATCAAAATTGAAATCTGGGGAGAAGCAACAGGAACATAGACGAGCAAAGGTGTCCACGGTGGAAAGGTCGGCTGGCGCTCAGCCTTGGATGACAGCGGCCATGCAGAAACATGGGTTTGAAGAAGTCAGAAATCAAAAATTTTACATCAGAAAAGACAATTTGAAATTTCTGAATATTATTTAAAGGAAGTGAGGTTTTGTGAGAGGGAGGGAGAGAAGGAGAGACGTTTGGGGCAAACACCATGGTCCAGTCCCACAGGCCTCCTTTTCTGGTCTCCAGGCACAATGGACTCTTAAAGAAGTTTCCAGCTATTGGATTTTAGCATACCTTCATAGGCTTACAAAACAGTAGGAATGTCTCTTTCTCTACGCCTGTTACTAAGTTCTAGTAATACCATCCCCATCAATAAAGTCAACTTGGCAAGTGGGGATACATAAGAATTAGGTCTCCATTTTCTGAAGACATACAGCGAGTTTTCAAAAACAAATGATTTTATATTCAAAAGGTAAGAGTTCTAATTACCTTTCTTATTATAGCCTGACAGATTAAGACTTACTGGGGGAAATAAATATGATTTGGGTAATTTGTACAGTGGCTTTCTGTAGAGGTGGGGAGGGTATTTTATTTCTACTTATTCTTACCTGGACAAAACTGAACAGTAAAGCTGATGGGTTTAAAGCAGACACTGTGATTGGAATCTGAAGCCATGTCCACTGCATTAGCTGCCTGAGACTGCCTTTTACTCCACACATTTATTTTCTTGTTACTACAAACCATTTTAGAAGTTCTGGCTTGTATTAGTCTTGTTAGAGCTAATTAAAATTGGAAAAAAGTAAAAATATGAATTATATGTTTTAAGAATACTTAAAAATGGTTAGTAGAATACTGTAACCTCTACATCCTCAAGTTAAAGGAAGAAAAGTCTTACTGAATGACTGCTCAGTACTCTCCTACTTTCAGAAGGATGCAGTCGTATTTTAACTAATTCAATAACAAAATAATCCATGTATTTTACTTACAGGCTTGATTATAATCATTGTTTAACTTAAAAATCAGATTTCTTTTTCTATCGTGTATGCTTTTCCCACAGCTACTGACTATTGAGATACTGGCAAATTGATGAGTTTCTGCTATAATTTGGCCAAGTATCAGTTTCCACTATTGAGAAATATAATCCATATTTGATGCTTTACGGGGCTTTCCAGGTGGCACTAGTGGTAAAGAACCCACCTGCCAATGCAGGAGATCTGACGCAGGTCCAATCCCTGGGTTGGGAAGATCCCGTGGAGAAGGGCACAGAAACCCATTTGTATTCTTGCCTGGAGAATCCCTTGGACAGAAGAGCCTGACGGGCTACAGTCCATGCAGTTGCAAAGAGTTGGACATGACTGTAGCAACTTGGCACAGCACAGCACATTAATAATAAAACTTAATAATGGTAACGATATGCCAATTTTATATCTCATGCTCTTTGTAAATGGATTTACTGTGAAACAATACAGATATATGCTTCACTGTCACAGGACAGTACATCATTCATTTTAATGTAGAGACAGACTCTGAACCTCATATGAGAAACGCTTTATTTTACTCACTGACCACTCAGCACCTGAAACATAATAGTTCACATACACCTTCACTTAATGAGAATGTAGGAACATGAGAAAATGGGGCTTGTTTTGAGGTCATCTAATCATTTTCTTTGATATGCAGATATTTCAAGACAATATAAAACTAATAAGGTCATCTTAAAGTTGTGTGTGTCCGAGCATGCATGTGTGTGTGTGTCCGAGCATGCATGTGTGTGTGTGTGTAGATGCTTGATCCCTTTGTGTTTAATCAGAGCAGTAATAGACAACTGATGCTGTTTTCATCACTATTATGAAATACTTTCCTATGGGACTGGCATCAGAATCCTGGGGCTATCCTTGATAATGATGAGAAAGAGTGAAAAAAAAATACAGCTTCTGACATTCAGAAGTTGTCCTGACACTCACAGCTATGTCATGTTATTCTATCAGACACAAATATTCTCACAAAATAGCATCCTCAGACAAGGTTATTCTGAAACTATGACAAAACAGAGATCTGTCTTTGACAGATCTATGACTAAATTAATTTTGTCTAAGCACAATAAAAAACAATTGTCAATAAACTACCCATAAATAAATGCTGCTTCTTCACTAATCACAACTTTTCCTCATTCTCCTCTTCCCTCCCTAGAAATACCCCCCCAATAGATAACCCAAAGGTATCACCCTTTCTGGCAGCATCCAATCCAGAGAGAGCCCCCACTTCTTTAGACCTTCCTCCAATTACCTGACCAAAGCTCAAATCCTACACAGGTTCATTCTAACACCCTCTTACTGAGAGAGTCCACAGTTCCCCAGGGTTGTGTGTTCTCCCTTGTGAAAATGAATAATAGGGCCAATTTGTTCAGCTACAGGTATGTTCCTGGAGGCCTTTGGCTCGAGGGCATTGATAATGACATTAACAGGAACAACAGCAACAAAAATTATCTATTGCTCACTTTACTACAGCCACAATCCTTACTACTCTGAATGCAACACACACCCCCTCCTCAGGACATTTGTTCTCACTGTTCCTTTTGCCTAGATAATTATTAACTAGACATCTGCATTATTCATCTCTAGTTTCTTCCGTATCTATCTAAAAATGATTACTGGATAACAAACTGTTGCAAAACTTAGGGGTTTAAATAGCATTATTCCATTCTCACTCATGAGCATGTGGATTTTCTGGGGGTCTAATGAGCTAGAATGGGCTTGTCTGTGTCTTCTGCTTCAAGCTGTGGGCTCTGCAGGATTGCGAGTCCCGCTGTGCGCTGAGCTCACAGTTGCATGTATATTCATTCTGTATTGAAAGGACAATAGTTATCTCTAAGAAATGGTCTCATGCAAATAGTAGAGCCACAAAACAGTATACCTCACTGCACAAGCACATTTCAAGCTTTTGTTTTCTCCATATCTGCTAACTTTCCATTAATCAAAACAAGTCACATCGTTGAGGCTAAAATCAAGCAAGAAGCAGGGTAGTGGACTCCTCCTTTGGTGGCAGAACTACGAATTTATATGGCAAAGGATGCGGATATAGGGACAGGAGAAGAATTGGGACTAGTATCAATTAATTCAATCTACCACAAGATTTCTGTATAAATTTTATCTTTAAAGAGAGAACTTTCTCAATCATTCTAATCAATGTCACAGCCCCTCCCTGCCCATCGCTTCCTTTTATCAAGCTTTATTTTCATTTGAAGTATTTATCACAGTCTGATCTATATGTGTGAAATATTGTATCTGAATGGGTGCCCTTTATACAGAATTTGTCAACCTGCCCCAACACCATCCCTAACCATACACACAGGGTTGCAAGCACCAAGGAGTACAGAATTCAGTCTGATTGTTAACTGTTGAGTCCTCAGTTCTGAGAATGGACCCGATACTTATAAGACACTACATTATTATTGAGGACTCTGGGATCTTAAAGCCAAGAGGATATTTTACAAAGACAGAAATATCTATGGAATCTGACACTTCCATAGGTAGATGATACTATTCCTTTATTGGCCCAAGGTGGAGACCACTGGGATTCTATAAAAAGAGTAATAATTAAACTATGTATAAAGTGACACTATTGTTATAGTCTTATATATTAAATTATCATTCAGTAGAAATGCATATTTTAAGATGATAGGACGAGAAAAGTTAGGTGATATTTATCAATTAAAAAGTGAAAGCTAAAGTCACTCAGTCGTATCTGACTCATTGCAACCCCATGTACTATGGGGTTCTCCTGTACAGTCCATGGAATTCTCCAAGCCAGAATACTGGAGTGGGTAGCCTTTCCCTTCTCCAGGGGATCTTCTCAACCCAGAGATCAAACCCAGGTCTCCCGAATTGCAGGCAGATTCTTTACCAGCTGAGCCACAAGGGAAGCTCAAGAATACTGGAGTGGGTAGCCTATCCCTTCTCCAGCTGAGCTATCAGGGAAGCCTTTATTAATTAAAAGAGGTCTATATTTTATTTACACAGACTGTTTCCAATTTAGAAATTATAATACAGAAGCAACAAGGATTGACCTAAATCTAACAGAGGACTAAAACAGAAAAATGAATACAATTTTAAAAATAACTATATAACAACTTTACTCTAGATAAGGTTCAGTTTATACTGGTTTTCTCATAATGCCCAACTACCTTTCTCTTCTTAACAACTATAAGGGCCATTTGTTTCTGGACATTTAACTGAAAAATAATGATAACTCATAACATTCACACATCTTGCAATGTCAATATGCATGATAAATTTGACAATGAATGACATCCTTTTTTTCCCTGAAATTTGTTGAGATCCTTTTCTTAACACAGATAAAAATATAGGTGTAGCTACATTATAAGAACTTTCAGGAATATTTAGAAGCCAAGCTTAAAAACTACAAATTCATTAGTAATCATTTGATACATCATGAGAACTGCTGGACTGGATGAAGCACAAGCTGGAATCAAGACTGCCAGGAGAAATATCAGTAACCTCAGATATGCAGATGACACCACATTTATGGCAGAAAGCGAAGAAGAACTACAGAGCCTCTTGATGAAAGTAAAAGAGGAGTGTGAAAAAGTTGGCTTAAAGCTCAACATTCACAAAACTAAGATCACGGCATCTGGTCCCATCACCTCATGGCAAATAGATGGAGAAACTGTGAAAACAGTGAGAGACTTTATTTTTGGGGGCGCTCCAAAATCACTGCAGATCGTGACTGCAGCCATGAAATTAAAAGACGCTTACTCCTTGGAAGGAAAGTTATGACCAACCTAGACAGCATATTAAAAAGCAGAGACATTACTTTGCCAACAAAAGTCCGTCTAATCAAGGCTATGGTTTTTCCAGTGGTCATGTATGGATGTGAGAGTTGGACTATAAAGAAAGCTGAGTGCCGAAGAATTGATGCTTTTGAACTGTGGTGTTGGAGAAGAGTCTTGAGAGTCCCTTGGACTGCAAGGAGATCCAACCAGTCCATCCTAAAGGAAATCAGTCCTGAATATTCATTGCTGAAGCTGAAACTCCAATACTTTGGCCACCTGATGTGAAGAATTGACTCATTTGAAAAGACCCTGATGCTGGGAAAGATTGAAGGCAGGAAGAGAAGGGGACAACAGAGGATGAGATGGTTGGATGGCATCACTGACTCAGTGGACAAGAGTTTGAGTATACTCTGGGAGTTGGTGATGCACAGGAAGGCCTGGCGTGTTGCAGTCCAATAGATCGCAAAGAGTCGGACACGACTGAGTGACTGAACTGAACTGATAAAAAAGAAAACAACTAAAACAAAGATGAAAAATTTATTTTTAAAAAATTCAATCTGTAAGAAATCTGAGTCAATATATTACAACTATTTTGGGATTGAAATTTTGCCAATATTTCAGAGAAGAAATTAGATGCATTTCAAGAAAAAAATGTTTGAATGCTTATAGATGGCATTTTAACTGGTCTGCACAAAATGAAACAGTCACATATTTGAAAATCTAGTCATAGGATGAAAATACACAGATAAATATTTTTTTTCCATTTTAAAATCAAGATTTCCTGGCACCAATGAAGATTTTGGATTGTCCGTCCAAGTTGCTGAAATATAGAATCGAGGTTAGAAATGCTTTAAAACTCAAATTACTAAGCAATGTCACAAACTTCAATACAGTATCAATCCCTCTGAAATGGTCACCTGTCCTCTGAGTTCTCCAAGGACAATGAACTCGCTGTTTCCCTAGACACCCCATGCTAATTCTGATAATCCTATTTACTTAAAAAGTCTTTCTATGTCACTCCCCTGGAAAATGAAAAATAACACATAAATTGCAAGAAAGTCTCCTCTATTTTTACAACTGCAAAAATAAATAATTAAAATCAAGAGTAGGGTTCCAAAAGCTGGACCTTCAAAAAAAAAAAAGGTCCCCTCATTTCATTTGATTGCAAATATGTGCAGAAGTTTTCTTTCAGAGTTTTTGTTAACAGTATGATTTAGACCTGTTTTTAAAACTATAGAAAGATCCAGAAGAAGAGGGAAAAAATGCTGGCAAAGTATGGTCAATAAGAAGAGCTATACTAGAATTTGGTATTTTAGACCATATGTGAGGACACAAGTTCAGTTCCTATATTACAGAAGAATCATGACTGAGGTGTCTACATCTACAAACTGAAGAATATACACTATTCATAGAGCAGAGAAAAATGAAAGATGACAATTTTATTCACGTCATTTATTCATTTATTATGGACTTCCTTATCAAACATTTATTAGGTGTCAGATCCTATGTTAGGCACCTAATATTTCACAACAACAGGCTTTTATAAAATCACTACAGATGTATAGCAAAACAGAGACTTTACATATAACATGTATTGATATCAACCTAGTCAAAGAGATGTAGGTACAAAATTGACTTTTACTAATAGGAACACTGATGCTGTTGTGGCATCTCAGATTAAGAATGAGATTCATTTGTTGGTGCAATAAGTTGCCAAAGGCAATGGTATGGGAAATGACTGCAGAGCTAAGTAAAGCCCTGGTGACTGAGCCATGGCATCAGGTTCTACTCAACTGAGTTGATGGGCACAGAATTCAACACCGGCTCTTGATGAAATCAGCAATTTTTCAACCAGTTAATCATAAATCAGACAAACATTGTCTGAAAAATATACCTTGGTGTAATCTACAAGTATTAACCTCTGTTTAGCTTTGAGATACAAAATTAAATGGACAGTCCAATATTTTGTCTTTTGGATAACATGTTTGGCTGAATATGACACCATCTGTTACTTTACTGGGAGATATAGGTAAAGGTGGCAAATACTTATTTTAAATGGTCATCTTTTACTCTTGGACTTAACTAAAGATAAAAAAATTTAAACTGTAAGGAGCCCTAATAGAAATTTCAATTCCAGAAAACCCAGAAGGGAAACCTCTCCCTGAGCAACGGCTCTTTACTACTTTGAAAGGAGAAGACAGATTTTAATTAAAATAATGATCTTTCAAACCTTTCACCTACATGAAACTTTTTTAGTTAATAATTTGTGATACATAATGAGCTGTTTGAAGATTAATTGACTATGTAGAAACCATGTGTTCAGGGGCCCTGGAACTATCTGATATTCACAGTTGTACAAATTTTTCTCAATATACTGGTAGATGATCTGTGTTAAAATAATATCCTTGGAGTCCACTATCAGAAAGAGACTAATATTTTTATGAATATGTTGTACTTCATGAGGTATCTCTTTGCATATTTCTTAAAGATATATTAATATCAGTCATCTACCTCTTTTAAAGTATGGAAAATTTTCAGATAAGGTAAATAAAACTTATTTACATAACAATCATTATTAGAAAATAAGCTTTCTAACACCTTGCATAAACTCAAGGTACCCCGTTATCCAGCTACTCTATACCATTTTCTTCACTACATAAGGATCCAGGAGTTGATGTTATCCATAATTTTGTCCTCTAAAACTTGAAAAGTTTGAATTGCACTGATTCTATCCAAATACCCTTAAGATTTATGAAACTATAGAAACCAATCAATTATTGTCCAATAAATTAGCAAAGATCAAAACCTGAATCTTTGTTTAGACCAGGAATCAACAAATTACTCTAACAAGTTGAATCCAGTTTGATGCCTTAATTTAGTAAATAAAGCTTTACTGGACTACAACCACACCTATTCCTGTACTTACAGTGTATTACTTCTTTCATGCACAATGGCACAATTAAATAGCTGCAATAGGGTCCTGGCCTATAAAGCCTAAGATATTTACCATCTGGCTATATACAGAAAAAATTTTTGTTCCTTGGTCTAGACTGCTTACTCTATTTCAATACTATTCATCAAACCTTGTTAGCCCTACCTCCTAAATAAATGAAACTATTTCATTTATAAAGGAGAAGAGAGATTTTAATTAAAATAATGATCTTGCAAACCTTTCACCTACATGAAATATTTTTAGTTAATAATTTGTGCTACATAATGGGCTTTGAGATCCAAAGCCCATTCTCCCTTACCATTACCTCTGGTACAAAGCTAATTCAGTTCCTTACTATACATAAATGAATGAATATGACATCTTAACTGGTCTCATGTAGTCCAGCATGTATTCATAATTCAATTTATGAATAAAAATGTCTATTTCCATACCTCAGCCTACTGAAATGCTATACTCACTTAAAGACACCACTCAAGTGCTTATTTTTGTGTGAATTCTCTAGTTCTTCTACCTACTCTCTCTGACAGAGTGATTTTGCCTATTTTCTGTGACCTCACAGATTTAGTTCTTAAGTACATTATGGAATTCATCATATTGTATTGAAACTGTTTATTTATGTGACTGTGTCATTTATCATATCCCAAAATTTTGGTGAGTACTATTTCTTATTCAACTGCAATTCAGTTATCTTTTATTAAAAAATGCTTATTAGATACCAACTGTGGCAGTTTTTCTTCCAGTGAATAAGCATTTTTAATTACAATTTGAAAGATCCATGAAAAAGTAAAATGGTGAGTAATTAAAAAGAGTGCTTAGAGTCTGTTTTAGCTAGGGTGGTCGGAATAGACCATTTTACGTTGGTGATACTGAAGATATTTTAGGATTTGAATTATGAGAACGAGGTGGGCAAAGCTCTGAGATATAGCAATACTACTTTCCCATGGCTCTCCCTCCAAGCAAAAAAAAAAAAAAAATTAAAATAATAAGTGTAAAGTCCCTGAGATTAAATTGATTTTGAGAAGTTATATAAATAGAAATAAGGACATTATAGTGTAAATGATCAATTTAAGAAGCAGACAGGAAACAGATAATAAGGAATCTTGCAAGTTACCTTGTACAAAACTGTTATTTTCCGAAAAGAGCTACAACAAATACCCTGTCTCACAGGTTGTTCCAGAACCGTGCTGCTTTCCCCATCAAGAGCTGATGTCCATGTCACCTTCACATGAATCTAGCTTGGGCTTTCTGACGGCCTTGAGTAATACAGGCACAAGTGATACTCTATGAGCATTCAAACCACACACAGTGATAGAATTTCTGCCTGGTCCTTCCACAGAATGCTCACCCTTGGAACTCTGCTGTCATAACATAAGAAGGCTCAGGCCACATAAAGAGCCCCTTGGGGAAGGAAACCCAGCTCCTGGCTTTCAGAAACGGTTGTTCCTAGCCAACAATGAGCACCTAACTGCAGACTTAAAGAGGTTTGGTTGCAATAGATAACTGGAACATTTAGTTAGGAGTCAACTTTACTTCAAAATCTGTGCCTGGGACAGATAAATGAGTGAAAGTCGCTCAGCTATGTCCGACTCTGAGTCCCTAAGGACGTCCATGGAATTCTCCAGGCCAGAAACCTGGAGTGGGTAGCCTTTTCCTTCTCCAAGGGATCTTCCCAACCCAGGGATTGAACCCAGATCTCCTGCATTGCAGGAGGATTCTTTACCAGCTGAGCCACAAGGAAAGCACAAGAGTACTGGAGTGGGTGGCCCATCCCTTCTCCAGCAGATCTTCCAGACCCAGAAATTGAACCAGGGTCTCCTGCATTGCAGGTGGATTCTTTACCAACTGAGCTATCAGGGAAGCCACAGATAAAGCCATAATTAAATCAATATGGATATTAATGGAATCATAGAAGAAAACACAAATAAGTAGTAATTGCAGAAAATTTGGGGGTAAATGAGATCAGGTAATCTCAGTGACATTAATCTTAGGCATGATTTCCAAGTGAACTTAAATTCAAACATTTATCATTACATTTATCATTTCATAATAGCCTTTACTTTTTAGGGATGTTTTAGGTTCACAGCCAAACTAAGTAGAAGGTAAAACTATTTCCCATATACCTCCTGCCCCCACACACGTGGAGCCTCCTCAGTTATCAAACTCGTTTCCTTAAGTTTACATTTGGAGACATCAATTTATATTTTATAATTTGGTTGCTATAGAAACAAGTTGACTTACATTACTGAATATTTCATACATTTTAAGTACGTTTGTATTGAAGCATGACACACCTAATAAAATATGCACAAACAATAGATACACAGCTTACAGAATTTCACAAAGAGAACACAACTGTGAAGAGATTAAAAAAACAGAATATAACCAGCAGTTCAGAGGCCACTTCATGCCACTCCTAACTCCCAAAGAACATCTAAAGTTGATCTCTAACACATAAGTTAATTGTGCCTGACTTTAAATATATGTAAATAAAATTGTACAGAATGTACTTTTTTATGATTTTCATCGTGCTATAAGTATGGAGATGTATTACATTAACTCTCATTCCTGTACAGCATTTCACGGCATGTAATTGTCAGCATTGACGTACCACGCTATTCATGATGAACATTAGGGCCATTTCCAGCATTATTTAGAAAGTATTGTTACTAGAAATATATCTAGGAATAGAACTGCAAGATTGTAGGCTTCATATATGTATTTAAAAGATACCACCAGAGTGGTTGTACTAATAGAAATATTTGTCTATTTCCAGATAAATAAAAATTTCTGCTATGCTTCCTTCTAGAAATATTTTGCAATTTGATTCATAATTCATCTAAAATTGATTTTTATGTATCAATATCTACTTTTCCCATGTGTATCAAATTTATTCTATGCCACTCATGTAATGATATCATACTATATGTTCTTGTGTGTGTGTCTGACATTTCCCATGCAAATGCTTATGATATTTACCCATACTATATTATTTAATTATAATTCACTGATTCTTAGTTGGATAATATTTCAATGCATTATTTATCTATTTATTCATTCATTTAATTATACTGTCATTTATTTATCCACTCTAGTTAGAAACACAATTGGGTCACTTCTAGTTTCATTGTTGTTCAGTCAGTAAGTTGTGTCCGATTCTTTGTGATCCCACAAACTGTGGCATGCCAAGTTTATTATAAATATTGTTTCTATAATCACTTTTTTCTTTAGTGAGCATATGCACAGATTTCAGTGGGTACATCGTCAAAGTGATGAGTTCAATGTCATGGACATGCTCTGATTTAGTAGATACTGTGAAAGAGTTCTCAAATGGTTGAGTAGTTTTACAGTCCAAACACCACTAAACAGGTATTTTGCACGTTTATAATTCATCAAATGACTTTGTATTTATCCTGTCTTAAAGTTGCTCTTACATGGGTGAGTTATGGTATTCCTTTCCATTTTAATTTGTATTGCCCTAATGACTAGTAGACTTGAGGATTTTTTTTAACATATTTATTGGCCATTTAGATACCTTCTTTTGAGAAATGCCTATTCAAGACAATTGCCCAATTTTCTATGAGAATATTCACCTTTTTCTTATTAAGTTTCAAGATTCTTAAATATATTCTGGATACAAATCTTTTATTTGAGTTATGTGTTATAAACATTCTCTTACCAAGTAGTTTATACTTTTTTTCTCTTAGTTGTGTTTCTTGATTAGTAAAATTTATAAATTCAATAGAAATATACATATATATTTATTCTATTTTTTTACTTTTTAGCACTTTTATCCAATTAAAAAAATATGCTAACCTCCAAGTTGTACATATTATCTTTCTTTTTTTCTTTTAAATAGTCTACATTTTCATGATTAATAAAGTCTTACCTGACACTTTATAAGAGCCAGAGTATGCCATATAGTTTCGAACTGTATAATTCTGAAAATATACACAGTGTGTGAGGGTCTACATCAAATGCAACTATCATCTTTTCACTAGTAAAATATCTTGAAGTCACCCACTCTTACAAAGTTCCTAAAAGAGAATATCTTTTATTTCATGTTTAGCATTTGATCAAACTTTCAGATGATCTTCAAATTTGAAGGAGTTGGGATGGCTAGTTGTATAATGATCTTTGTATTTCTGAGATTTATTTTCCCAAAAAAGGACTAAAGATCCAAAACTGTGCAGTAAGGGGAATTGAGAAGTAAAAACAAACTATGATTTCCTCAAGGTTTTGGATTGCCTAAATGCTGCCACAGTGTTTTATTCTCACTAATTAAAAATCTACCTTAGAAATGCAAACTGTATTCAAAGATGAATTTGACAGAAATTAAAAGCTCCCCTTCTCAATGACAGATGCATGAGAGATTCACACAGAACAGATGCCTGGTCAACTCACACACATTCCTTATCATTTTCCAACGCTTCAGACTGAGTGATTTTGACTGTCATTTGTTCCAGACCAAAGACTTTAAGGCCAGACGCAAATGTCTTTTAAATTGCATCTGATTAATATCTCTCAACAGCATTTTTGTCACTTGCAAAGACTCCACATGTTGTTCTCCAAGGCAAACCTACTCTGGACTGACCTGAAAATGAAATGAGGCGGCGAATAAGTACTACCAGAGTCAAATGTGACTGTGACTCAGTAATCCTCAATGCTGGAAATTCAACATTAAGTTCCTAAAGCAGAAACATAAACTAAAATTTTACTTTTTTTGTTTGCTTGTTTCAAACTCTGGGTTCACTAAGTAAGGTGGTATCACCAGTGTATAGATTTGATCAATGAATAATAAATAACGTGTCAGGTCATATGGAGTCCTACTTGACTGTTTCCATTCATTACTAAGAGAAACAAGATCAAGGATATAATTTGCCAATGTTTGGCATAGGCAACACCTCAGTTTTTTCTTACTGTTTCAAGGTCTCGATTCTATTCTTCTCAGAACATGAGTTTTGTGATCTCTTAAGCACAAGAACTCTTCCAACATTAGAAATTACATTTTCTCTTTCATGAGTTATCTTTGACCTTGAAGTGAAAATGGATGGCTATCCACTAACATTTAAATACCATACAGATTCACCTTTGTAAAAGTCACTTTTGCCTCATGATATTATGAAAAAACGGTTTACTCAGGGAAAATTAAGGAAGTAAAAATAAATTCCCTGGAACTTTTAAGGCATTTTCCTAAGTTCACCTAGTAAATATCTCCTATTTGAAAAGATAACAAGAAAGCATCTTTTAAATTGATATTATCAGATTCTCAGGCTCTGGAGAGAGCAGAGTAAATTCTCTATACCAGTGCTAGCCTACAGAAATATAATCCATGCATCCATGAATGCATGTTCAGTCGTGTCCAACTCTTTGCAACCCCATGGACTGTAGGCCCACCAGGCTCCTCTGTCCATGGGATTTCCAGTCAAGAATACTGGAGTGGGTCACCCTTTCCCTCTCCAGGGATCTTCCCAACCCACGGATCAAACCAACATCTCCTGGGTCTCTTGCATTAGCAGGCAGTTTCTTTACCACTGAGCCACCTGGGAAGCCCATGCTAGCCACAAATATGAGCAACATAGATAATTTACATTTCTAGTAGCCACACTAAATAATATTTTTTAACACAGGTAAAATTAATTTAATATGTTTTATCTAGCCCAATATATCAAAATATTATCATTTCAGTATGCAATCACCATAAACTATTAGTAAGATATTGACCTTTTTGGATACTATTTAAAATCTAGTATGTTTTTATACTTTCAGAGCAAGTAATTTGGATAAGCCACATTTTAGGTCTATAGCAGTTATAAGTATCCGGTTGCTACCAAATTGGGCAGTGCAACTGTCAAATATTTGCAGCAATAGTTGGAATAAAACCTAGTCTTTTGTATCCATTTATATTCTCTTTATGTCTATTCTTTCTAACTGTTCTTTGCCTTTCTTTTCTTTTTTTTAGGCACCAGTCTTTTTCAGCTCTTTTCATTTTTAGATTCACTAAACTGATTTTCCTTCAAACTAGCAAAAGAGACTATTGCAATTATAAAATTTTGATAGAAAGACATAGATTCTAAGACACAGAATTGCTTAAAATTAGTGACAATTAGTTTGCAATAAAGTTTTCTTTTAATAATAATTATTTTGGCCTGGGATAAAGCTATATCCATCATTCATAAACTGTTCAAACTTAGGCAAATTAACTTGATTCATTAAGTTTCAGGTTCCCACTCTTTATAATAGAGGGGAACAATATTTCCTTATAGGATTGTTCTAAGAATTTCATGAAGTCACGCTTATATACGTAGTTAAAGACCTGATACGTTAAAAGCACTTAACACAAACAGATAAGCTTGTTGTCACCTAGGAATTTTTCATAAACTGGAAAGCACAGATGTTTTCTTTGTCTGACTTTTTCATTTACCTTGAGAAGTAAAAAAGATAATAATCTGCTCCAATTCAAAGACGTGCTAAACAGAAATCTCTTTTATGCAAACTATTCCTCATTCAAATAGCAATGCCTCACTGATCTTTTTAAACATAATAATTTCATTCACATTCAGAAAACTGATATTTTCCAACTCATTCTGAATATTTTTGCTGCATTATACAAGAAATTCAACTTTGAGATAAGATTTTAAGGTCTTCTGATCCAATAAAACCTGTTTAAAAAGCTTTCATTTTTAAAAATTTTTTTAGTAAAAGAGAAATAACATTTAAAATATATGCAAGTTCTCAAGTAGTCAATAATTTCAATTAACGTAAGATGTTTTCCTGATTACACTAGAGATATGAAAGCGTGCGGTGCAATCTATTTCATTTGGATCTTATAAAGATTATTTTTGCCATTTTTATCTAATTATGCTTATATCATCCTTCTACCCCACTCACCAAATCCATTCTTCACAAATCAAAACTTTAAACCAGATCTCATTTGTATATCAGAGATCTCATGTTATTTTTAGAATGAAATCCAAAGTCTCTAAGAGGTCTTACTGATCAGACTCTGTCCTGCTGAACTCATTTCCCATCAGTCATCCCTATGGCTCCTTCATTATATTCATCTATCCTGGTCTTCTTTCTCTTCTTAAAAATCTCCATGCTTGATGCTCAGTTGAGGCGTTTGTACCTGGCTATATTCTTTGCCTAGAACATTCAGCTCTCTCTTAATCACCATGCTGTTCTAGTTTCAAATTTCACCACTGAAAAGAATTTTTCTCTGACCAAACTAACTGAAGATACAACCTACTTCAAATGTAAAGTATCCTTTACCCAGAATCCATCACTCTCTAATCAACTGCTGTTTTCTTTAAAGTTACTTTCACTTAAGTATTTGCTGACCTATTTAAGGGATTCAGTCCTCTACCTATACAATATAAAATTAAATATAAATATTCAATTAAATATAAATTCTTCAGGTGAAAGACCACCTCTATCCTATTCACCACTGAATCTCCACACCTAGGGGTTCAGTAACTAGTAAACCCCTTACAATGGGACAGTGCTGATTTGGATGGTCTCATTCCAAACATTTAATGGGTCACTCTTCGGGGAAAAGAATTTTCAAGGTGATAGATGATCTAGTAAGCATGGAGGAAGTAGGAGCCCCATCTTGCTCTTGTTCCATACAGCCTGCGGAGAAAGAAGCAACCTGAGACATTGCTTTACTTCCTCAAACACTCTCTTCATCACTCCTCCAGGGTTATCAGCTCGTTGGGGGTTCCTTGCCCCTAAATGAAAACTGAGTGGCAAAGGGAAAGAGTGAACAGTAAAATATAGTGGAGGAAGATGGACCAGACATGGATCTAGGCTTTAGGTTAAATGAATCTAAACAAACTGTATAAACCTCTGAGCTTCAGTTTTCTCACCTATAACATAAAGGTAACAGTCATACCTGACTCATAATGTTGCTGAAGAGAGTAAGTTACATAGCCCATGTGAAGCACCCAGTACTCATTAGCCGTCCATCAGAGACAAATGTTTTACCTTGCTTTGTTTCTAACTCCTTTTACTATGATTCTAGTAGGTGTGACTTGAAAATTTTATCTCAGTGGATTTGGGGAACAGAAGGAGAGGATTTCAGACACATTTATACAACCTATGTTACAACCTACATCTAAAATCCCCAAATGAAAACTTAAAGTAGCTTTATTTTCCTTTGCTCTTTTTTTCTGCATAAATCGCCTTTAGGTCTTTATATAGAGAGGCAGTGAATTAGGCCAAAGTAGAATTTATATATTCCACAATTTTCTTTCAAAATTAAATTATAATTCACTAACACTGCATTATGGTAATTTCCAATAGCTACTTCATTATGGAAAACCAGTAAAGTAAACGCATACCATTAAGTTTTCATGTATGAATACATATAAGTATATATTTTGTCACACAAAAGCAAAAGGTAAAGAGAACAGACCTCTGATGAAGTAAAAATTCTTTCCTTAAAAATTAAAGAAAATTATAAACGTTAGGTGCCACTGTAGAAGAATTTCATGACTCAAAAGATTTTCCAAATACAAAAGCAAACCCATTTAGTCTTTAGAATATCTCTCTCTCAAATCAAAACCATTCTTAATTACTAACAACCCTTTAGATGCGCCTTGGGTGGTAAGAAGATGTTATATTAGTTTATGATTTTATAACAGGCAAAATGGTTAAACATTTTCTGGAGTTAGAGCATCTCTGTCAACTCTTTCCCCAAGTTGCATCTAAGACATTCACAAGGTGTTAACCACAGTGTCAATGTGCAGATTAGCTAAAGATTTATATACAAAGCTCCTTCTCCCTTTGTGTACATAAACTGAAGGAGAAAACTAATCATTCAAGCCATCATTTCAATTATATGGAAGAAAGAATAGTTGAGAAGGATAAACAATGATTAAGGAGAACACTGTTAACCAAGAAAGTCAAGTTTCAATTTTAATATGATAGCAGTGGAAACTTACAAAATAAAAGTGTATCTATTTTAATAGGACATTCTGTCAGTGCATATGAAGATGCTGCTGCTGCTGCTAAGTCGCTTCAATCGTGTCCAACTCTGTGCGACCCCATACATGGCAGTCCACCAGGCTCCCTTGTCCCTGGGATTCTCCAGGCAAGAACACTGGAGTGGGTTGCCATTGCCTTCTCCAATGCACGAAAGTGAAAAATGAAAGTGAAGTTGCTCAGTCGAGTCCGACTCTTAGCAACCCCATGGACTGCAGCCTATCAGGCTCCTCTGTCCATGGGGTTTTCCAGGCAAGAGTACTGGAGCGGGGTGCCATTGCCTTCTCTGTATGAAGATGCTATAAACTCTTAAAAGTGGACCCCCAAATATGTTTACCTATATATATAGGACATAGATAATATTTCATGAAATATTACCAAAATCAAATTTCAAATATGGCACATTAAACATTGTTTTTCTTCTATTTATGTAGTTCAAAACAACTAAGGTGATTATCCTTCAACTTTCCAAGCCGGTGTTTGGGCATCCTGTAGAATTAATTAGAGGTTCCATTTGCAATGATGGAGCCAAGGAGAAAGTATTGAACCTTACTGAAGTTCTTAAGGTTCTTGCTATAGAAATATTTTCCAGTTCATACCCTTCCACCATTTTAAAACGCAAAACACCTTTGGAAAGTGTTAATGATTAATCCAAAATTTTGTAATACTCCACAAAAACATATGGATCTGTAGCAACGCAGTACAGTAGTTCCCACGGGACTTAGGGTCCACAAATAAGAACTGGAATTGCAGCTCTGTTGCAAACAGCTGTGTGATCCTATTCAGGATAATTAAAATAAGTTGTTTAAACAAAAAGTAGGGATGATAAAGGAAAGTAATTTGAGGTTTGTAGTAAGGATTTGAGAGATTATGTACTTGTGAGGTTTTTGATGTATATACCAGGTTTACACAGAGAGTCCTATAAATGGTAGTTTAAGAAAAAAGAATCACTGATGTACAGCATACATGCAGAATGTGCAAAAATTATATTTTTACAGTTTTATAAAGTTAAAAAAACTTTTAACAATTTTAAAGGTTACTTTCCATTTACAGTTACTACAAAATATTGGCTATATTCTCATGTTAGACACTACATCTTACACATGAAAATTTGTGCCTCCTACTCTGCCACCCCTGTGTTGTCCCCCCAACACTGGTAACCACTAGTTTGTTCATTTTATCTGTGAGTCTGCTGCTTTTTTTTTATATTCAGTAATTTGCTGTATTGTTTAGATTCCCATGTAAGTGATATCATACAGCATTTGTCTTGGTCTGACTTATTTCACTTAGCATACATTTGATAAGTTCTAACAAAGAGGATACACTCAAAAAATAATTTTATCCTTGCTGGTATCACTATTTCTGTTCTTAAAATTTACATGAATGAATTATGGATTATGTACTCTTTGTGTCTGGCTTCCATTAAACACTATGCTTACTGTAAACAAACAAAGTTGGTGAAGTCCCTCACACCTTACACAAAAACAAACTTAAAATGGCTTAAAAACTTAAATATAAAACAGGATGCCATAAAACTCCTAGAAGAGAACATAGGCACAGTGTTCTCTGACATAAATCATCTCAATGTTTTCTTATGTCAGTCTCCCAAGGTAATAAAAAAAATAAAAAAAAAAAAAAAAACAGGACCTAGTGAAGCTTATTAGCTTTTGTACAGCAAAGGAATCCACAAACAAGACACAAAGACAACTCATGGGCTGAGAGAAAATATCTGCAAATAATGTAACTGACAAGGGCTTAATTTCCAAAATACACAGACAGTTCATACAACTCAATAACGACAGTAACAACAAAATCACCCCGAGAAAAAGTGAGAAGACATAAATAGACATTTCTCCAAAGATATACAGATGACCAATAAGCACATAAAAAGATGCTTAACATCACTGTCAGAGAAACATAAATCATAACTACAAGGAGGTATCACCTTATACTGGTCAGACTGGCCATCAATAAAAAGCCCACAAAAAATAAATACTTGAGAGGGTGTGAAGAAAAGGGAATACTCCTACACTATCTGTGGGAATGTAAACTGGTACAGTCACCGTGGAGAATAGTTTGGAAGATTCTTAAAAAACTAAAAATAGAGCCTTCATATGATCCAGTAATCTCACCCCTGGACATATATCCAGAGAAAACCACAATTTGAAAAGATACATGTGCCTCAACATTCACAGCAGCACTACTTACAGTAACCAAGACATTGGAAGTGACCTCAATGTTCATAAACAGATGAATGGATAAAAAGATGTGGTATCCATGTACCTGGAGAAGGAATTGGCAACCCACTGCAGTATTCTTGCCTGGAGAATCGCATGCATAGAGGAGCCTGGCAGGCTGCAGTCCATGGGTATGCAGAGAGTCGGACATGACTAAGCAACTAACGCACACACCTATGTACCATACCAGGAGAAATACCAATAACCTCAGATGTGCAGATACCACCAACTTTATGGCAGAAAGTGAAGAGGAACTAAAAAGCCTCTTGATGAAAGTGAAAGGAGAGAGCGAAAAAGTTGGCTTAAAACTCAACATTCAGAAAACTAAGACCATGGCATCCAGTCCCATTACTTCATGGCAAACAGATGGGGAAACAATGGAAACAGTGACAGACTTTATTTTCTTGGGCTCCAAAATCACTGCAGACGGTGACTGCAGCCATGAAATTAAAAGACGCTTACTCCTTAGAAGAAAAGCTAAGACCAACCCAGACAGCGTATTAAAGAGCAGAGACATTACTTCGCCAACAAAGGTCCATCTATTGTCAAAGCTATGGTTTGTCCAATAGTCATGTATGGATGTGACAGTTGGACCACAAAAAAATTGAGTGCCTAAGAATTGATGCTTTTGAACTGTGGTGCTGGAGTAGACTCTTAAAAGTTCCTTGGACTGCAAAGAGATCAAACTAGTTAATCCTAAAGGAAATCAGTCCTGAATATCCATTGGAAGGACTAATGCTGAAGCTGAACCTCCAATATTTTGGCCACCTGATGCGAAGAGCTGACTCATTTGAAAAAACCCTGATGCTGGGAAAGATTGAAGGCAGGAAGAGAAGGGGATGACAGAGGATGAGATGGTTGGATGGCATCGCAGACTCAATGGACATGAGTTTGAGCAAGATCGAGGAGTTGGTGATGGACAGGGAAGCCTGGCGTGCTGCAGTCCATGGGGTTGCAGAGTCCGACATGTCTGAGCGACTGAACTGAACTGACATACATACAATGGAATACTACTCAGCCATAAGAAAGGGTGAAATCATGCCATTTGGGTGACATGGATGGACCTAGAGATTCTCATACTATGTGAACTAAGTCAGACAGAGACATACAAATGTCATGATATCACTTATATGTGGAATCTAAAACATGATATAAATGGACTTACACAACAAAAACAGACTTACAAGACATAGAAACCAAACTTATGGTTACCAAAGAGGAAGGTCGGGAAGGGATAAATTAGGAGTTTGGCATTAGCAGATACATGCTGTTTTATATATTCATCATCCATGGACACTGAGGTCACTTCCATGTCTTGGTTACTGTAAGTAGTGTTGCTGTGACCACTGAGATGCAGGTATCTTCTCAAATTCTGGGTTTCTCTGGATATATGTCCAGGAGTCAGACTGCTGGATCATATGGTAGCACTCTCTCTCTCTCCACACACACAAACACACACAAAAAAAACACGTGCGCGGCACGTATACAACAGATAAACAACAAGGCCCTGTTGTACAGCACAGGGAACTATATTCAATATCTTATAATAATCTATAAGGGAAACTAATATTAAAAGGTATATATATATGTGTGTATGATATATAACTGAATCACTTCGCTGTACACCAGAATTGAACACAACATTATAAATCAACTATATTTCAATTAAAAATAACAATGGTGCTGGGAAAACTGGTCAACCACTTGTAAAAGAATGAAACTAGAACACTTCCTAACACCATACACAAAAATAAACTCAAAATGGACTAAAGATCTAAATGTAAGACCAGAAACTATAAAACTCCTAGAGGAAAACATAGGCAAAACACTCTCCAACATAAATCACAGCAGGATCCTCCATGACCCACCTCCCAGAATATTGGAAATAAAAGCAAAAATAAACAAATGGGACCTAATTAAAATTAAAAGCTTTTGCACAACAAAGGAAACTGTAAGCAAGGTGAAAAGACAGCCTTCAGAATGGGAGAAAATAATAGCAAACGAAGCAACAGACAAACAATTAATCTCAAAAATATACAAGCAACTCCTGCAGCTCAATTCTAGAAAAATAAACGACCCAATAAAAAAAATGGGCCAAAGAATTAAACAGACATTTCTCCAAAGAAGACAGACAGATGGCTAACAAACACATGAAAAGATGCTCAACATCACTCATTATTAGAGAAATGCAAATCAAAACCACAATGAGGTACCATTTCACGCCACTCAGAATGGCTGCTATCCAAAAGTCTACAAGCAATAAATGCTGGAGAGGGTGTGGAGAAAAGGGAACCCTCTTACACTGTTGGTGGGAATGCAAACTAGTACAGCCACTATGGAGAACAGTGTGGAGATTCCTTAAAAAACTGGGAATAGAACTGCCATACAACCCAGAAATCCCACTGCTGGGCATACACACTGAGGAAACCAGACTTGAAAGAGACACGTGTACCCCAATGTTCATCGCAGCACTGTTTACAATAGCCAGGACATGGAAGCAACCTAGATGTCCATCAACAGACAAATGGATAAGGAAGGTGTGGTACATATACACAATGGAATATTACTCAGCCATTAAAAAGAATACATTTGAATCAGTTCTATTGAGATGGATGAAACTGGAGCCCATTATACAGAGTGAAGTAAGCCAGAAAGAAAAACACCAATACAGTATACTAATGCATATATAGGGAATTTGAAAGATGGTTACGATAACCCTATATGCGGGACAGAATAAGAGACACAGATGCATAGAACAGTCTTATGGACTCTGAGGGAGAAGGTGAGGATGGGACGTTCTGAGAGAATAGCATTGAAACATGTATATTATCATATGTGAAAAATAACACCATTCCAGGTTCGATGCATGAGACAAATGCTCAGGGCTGGGGCAATGGGATGACCCAGAGGGATGGGATGGGGAGGGAGGTGGGAAGGGGGTTCAAGATGGGGAACACATGTAAACCCATGGCTGATTCATGTCAATGTATGGCAAAAACCACTACAATACTGTAAAGTAATTAGCCCCCAACTAAAATAAATAAATTCATTAAAAAAAAAAGCAATAAAAATTTTAACGATAAAATAAATACTATGCCTGTGATGCATGTTCATGTTAAACAGCAGTGGTTCTTTAATTCTCACTACTTTGCAACATTCATTTGGATATTTATACTGCAATGTTATTATCCATTTCATCACTAATGGACACTTGAGTGATTTCTACTTTTAATTTTTTTAAAAAGGTACTTCTATTTACATATTTATATATGTCTTTTGGTGAACCTATATACATTTATGTCAGATATACATATATATATATATAAATTAGAAATAAAATTGTTAGATCACAGGGTATATGTACGTTAAATATAAATGCATACTTCAGAGGAGTTTTACCTAGAGGCTATGCAAATTTACATCTCCACCACCAGAGTATAAAAATTCTAGTTACTCCATATCCTCACCAATATCTAGAGACAGTAATCTATCTGACTCGAGTAATTCTCCTAAGTATAACTGATGTACAGTAACAGCATATATTGAAAGTACAATTCGGTACATTTTAACATATATAAATGCATATATATATGTGTGTGTGTGTGTGTGTGTGTGTGTGTGTGTGTATACAACTATCATGACAATTAAAACAATAACCATCACGATGACCCCTAAAATTCCTGTGCCTTGTATCCCTTTGTAATCTGTACTGACCTATCCACTTTCTCCTACCTCTTATCCCAGAGCAAATACTGACCAGCACTCTGTCACTATAGATTGCATCTTTTAAAAGTTTTATAGAAATGCCAGCATACGGTATAAGTCTATTCTGTTTGGCTTCTTTCATTTAGCATAATGAGTGTGGGTTTCATCCATGTTACTGTGGGAATCACTCACTCATCCCCTGTTACTGCTGACTAGGAGATGCCCGAGTTCTCTCCTCATTTACCTACTATGGATATATGACTTGTTTCTAATTCTTGGCTACTGCTGCCATAAACGTTTACACACAAGTTACTGTGTGAATGTATGCTTTCATTCCTCAGGGTAAATGCCAAGGAGTGAGATGGCCAAGTGCTCCTATAAATGAATGTTTAATCTTTAGGAATGGGCCAAATTATGTTCCAAACTTGTTGTGCCATTTTACATCCCCACCAGCAACGTGCGAGAGATTCAGTGACTCCACATCCTGGCTGACATTTGGTATGAACCATCTCTGAATTTTAGCCATTGTAATGGGTGTGATTGCTCATTGTGATGATATTTTTATCATTTTATAACATCTTTACTGGGATATAATTCATAGGTCATAAGAATCACCCATTTAAATTGTGGAGTTAAGGTATTGTTAGTATATCAACAGAATTGTGCAACCATATTGCTATCTAATTGCAGAACATTTTCATCATCCCAAAAAAAAAATGTATCCATTAACAGTAACTAATAATTCCCCCATTTGCAGCCACTAGAAACTGCTAGGCTTCTCTTCATTTCCATGTATTTATCCACTGTAGACTTTTCATAAAAATGAAATAAAACAATATGCAAACTTGTGTGACTGACTTCTCTCACTTAGCATAAGATTTTCAAGGTGCATCTATGTCAGAGTAAGCTCTGAATCAGGTTAAAGACACGATCTGTGAATTAAGTGTTTCCAGGGAGTTTTCAGATGGGTCAGACAGTGAAAATATTCCAGGGATGGGATTTACTGGAGAGTTCTGTACCTTATCTGTGGTTTCCAATGGTTACAATTGCCAGGGTTGTGAGGGTGTTGGTCTTCAAATCTACCAATGGAGCTAGAGAGAGAGGGTGAGAACAGGGCCGTTGACAAAGCCACAATGTTTGCTGTTCCTACCATGATCCAGCTGTTTCTCTTGGACAGAAAAAAAAGAATCCTATGTTGTTGCAAGTATTTGGATAATTTCCAGACTTCTGAAAAGTTCATTCTGATAATTCTGGCCAGTGTCTACATCACTTCCATGGAATAATAAATTTTTAGATGTCCTTATTCTGTCAGTTTGAAAGTGCTTCTTTAACCAACTGATTCTATTGTGTGAAAGCTGTCTCTGAAGTCCTAAGTTAGTTGCCCCTATTTTGTTGTTCAAATTCACATAGGCTCCAAAGACTATTTTTAAAATGCACATTCACACTGTTGCTTCATATTCTGACATATATTTGCACAGTATGGTGGACAGAGAATGTATGAAAAAGCCACCCAATTTTACCATAATCTCTTTCTGACAATTTTAAACATGAAGTCGGCACATATATTTGAAGACAAGTAAGTTTCAAGCTACTTAGAGCAATTCTTTGATTTGTGAGCTAAAGTTTTATTAGGATTCCTCTACATATGGAGTTTTATTTCCTGCCTGAGCCCTGTCTGCCCTTTTCAGTCTACTACAAAAGTTAAATGTACAAGTTTTGGTGGCCGTGTATGGGAGGATGGGGGAGGGCATATTTCAAATAATTGGTACAGATTGTTGGTACCAGGGACAGTTTTTTTTTTTTTTTTAACTTATTTAAGATGACATAAAACAAATATTTTATTTACCACTTCTCAGGTAAAGAGTCCTTTTTTTTTTTAGATGCCAAAAAATAGAAAGTAAATTCAACTGTATATAAAATCTAGCTACTTTAAATGCTTTAAATTGTTCATCTGACCTAAGTTAGACTAGTCTTGCTCAGTTTCAGAATTTAAAGGAGTATATACTCTTTTAAAGAAGAGAAGACAAAGTTCTGATCTTTCTTCCTTCAGTGAGTCCTAGTTACGGATCATACTTCCTGTGGTGCCTATGACAAAGGCACATAAAGTAGAACCTCTTTGTAATTGACACCAGTACATATGAAAAAAGATCAAAGTATATTCTAGATTCAAAGGTTTCTATACACAATATTTGGATATTAGAAGACATACTTATGTAATAATAGTCCACCAATAACTCATAGCAGTGAAGCATTCAAATTTTATAAGGCATTCATATTCTTCAGCAATTTTATATTTCTTCATGTTTTTATGGCCAAAATATTTTATAGAGGACAATTATCATAAGGGAAAGAAAATATTTCCATGGTTTCATTAATAACGTTACTAATACTTCTGTAAATTTTTCTGGACTTTTTTTCATAGACTTCTTAAAAAAAATGGAGACAGGAAGTGATTGACAGAGAGGAGATGGTGACTGGGAAAGCTAGAAGTCATTGTTAGTACTGAAATCTTTTTCACTATTCTTTAATCTTTCCATCTCAGTAAATATGACTTCCATTTTTAACTTAGAAAAGACATTTAAATTGCAGAGAAGAACATAGGATAGAAATAACAAATATACATGAAACCACCATTAAATGTACACATTTTCTCACATTTATTTCACACCTCTCTTTCCTTACATATCTGAAATAAACTATTAAAGATGAGACAGACATACTTTTTGCACTCCTTATCATTTTATTAGCCTCTCTCTTTTTTCCAGGTATAATAACTCTCACAAATTCAGTGTTTATCCATAGTTGTACCTCACTCCAATTCTGTTTTCAGGAACAATGCATAGTACTGTCTCTTCTTTTTTAATTTTCCAAAATATTTTCTAATCTCAAACCTTTCTCAACAGTTTTCTTGTGTGTGTGTGTGTGTATCTGCGGTTTTCTTTTCATTGGTTTCCAACTCAGTATGAGAAATGAGAAAGAAAGAAATGACATCAACATAAAAAGTATTCATTCTGTATGAAAAGTAATCAAATTGAAGAGACTGATCTCAAATTATACTTAGGAACACTGTAGAGAAGTGCATTAAGTTGTACAAGTCAAAAAAAAAAAAAAACTAAGAAGCAGAAAAATGCTTTGGCAGAGCGTATTATTTGTACTTACCATGTTGGAAAAGAAAAGAACATGTCTGATTCCAGGCATCCATATTCCACATATAAAAGAAGTTAATTTGTTTATCTTGCCCCAAAAACTGGGAGAACACTAAAAAGCTTAATAATTTAAGCTTTCTAAATTTAATAATTTATTATTTTCAATGCTTATATAGCTGTAACATTATGTCTTTAATTTGGTCTAGCCTCTTCTATGCCAGTAATTTTCAGCTGATCACGCACATCAGTATTAAAAATGAAGTTTTTGTTGCACTTGTTGTTTGATACTAATATTAAGACTTCAGACAAATCGAACCTTTTATTAGTCTCTATATGCTTTATGGTATTGATATATTCTTACTAAAGACTTGATAAGTAAACAAATATATAATATACATTTTTGAGTTATTATGTTATATATAAATTTTTTTCTTTGTAAAAATTTTGTATTCATTTTTATAAGAGATGTAATGTTTCCTGGATTCTTTGAAAACATCCTTAATCATTATGCATAGAAGATATTTTGTCTAAAACTTTTTTGAACTGACCTTATTATCTACTTTTCCCCCACATGCCACAACATCAGTCTAATTTTCTCGTCAGATATGTTATTCTTATGAATTGCCATCAAACTTTTCACTTTTGAAAGTTATCATTAATAAACCACAGCCACTTAAAATCTTTGTCATCTACAGATAGATTATATTTTACCTTGATCCTTTCCTGAATGTTTTACAGCTACAAGCCAGAGTTCTTATTGTACTCAAATACAAACTATTCCAGAGTTCTGTGAAAAATACCTGGAAAAAGTTCTGTGGCTTCTTATATTTGTGGTCTCTTATAGACATTAACATCATATAAGCATGCTGAATAAGAATTTCCAGAACTCTGTAGTTAAAAAATGGTGGAATTCATGAGACTCTAACACAAGGTACACTGGAAAAAGAGTTAATTACATACGACTAAATGAATGTTATCTGTAACACATACAAACACATATAAAGCCTTTAATTTGGAGCTATCTGTAAGTCCTGATGATTTAATATTTTAATAGATTCATTGGTAGGCTGAAATGAAACTTTTTTAAAAATGATACGTTTTTACTGACACCTAGAAATTCAGAAACCCTAATTGCATCCCTTTACTTTTCATGGTAGTATAGTTATTTCCAGAGGTTCTTTAAAAATCTGTCCTCCTTTTTTCCAAGATATAATTGGAAATGGTGGTTATGCAACCAAAGACTTGCCTGGAACGTCATGTTTAAGAATGATGCTCATATAATCGGGTTTGCACAGCCACTTTTAAGGTACTTTATGGACCCAATTCTTACAAAGCACTCCCAGGAAAAGTGGTCTGGTATCTGGCTTATAGGATCCAGTCTTACAGGAGGTGAGCAAGGTTATTGCCAGGTAGGCCAGAAGCAATGGGATATTTTGGGGTTAAAAAAAAACAAAATGTGCCCCAATTTATATGTATATATAAAATTTATATATATAAATAAATATATATATTTATATATAGCAGGTGAAATATGGAGGATTTATGTCCTAGCTACAAAGAGTAAAAAGCAAATTTAAAAGTCCAATATGAGACTGTTTATGAAAACATCCAGCACAGCAAACTTAAGAAGGCCTACATGGTAAACAAGTGCTTCTTCTGCTCTTATGCAAATAACCAAGCCAAATCTAAGAAGACTGGTAGCTTTATTTTGTGATCAGACAAAAACAACTTTCTACATTTTTTTTTATCATGCGGGGAAAAGACTACAGGGAAAATCCTTTTCTTCAGTGGAAATTATACATTGTCTGAAACAAATCTCTCTGTGTTCTTGGATTCTGTTTCTTTGGGGCTACTGCACAGCACTGTAAACTGTACTTAACTAATAGCAGTTCAGAATAACCCTTCTTCAGGAAGAGAAGACAGGCACTGAGGACGGACACCAGCTACTGCCACCAAGAGAATCAGGAACATAAATCTCTCCCCATCTTCAGAATTCATCTTAGCCTCCCCACACTTCCAGTGTTCTCTCTCCTAATATGTGAGGCTGCTTGTTTCTTAGCTTTCCAAGAGCTGTTGTCAGGAATGTTGCCTTCTACTAGGCCAATTTAACCTATGTGAAGCTAGATAGAGTACAGAAATTGGGGAACAGGTGAAGGGATTCTTGAGCCAGGCTCTGGGACTCAGCTTTATTATTTGTTAAATTTTAAAAGACCTGAAGCTTTTATAGGAATTTGCCCATTTCTATATTTTCCCTGGTAACAAATTATATATTAAGAATATACTCTTTATTTTTAAAAAGGATATCTGAGAACCTACCATAACAGAACCAGGATGGTAGTGGATGTGCAATGTCCTTGTCACCCTCCCTCCTTGGGCAGGGTCTCCTCTTAGAAGACAAGAAACTTAACAGTAGCTGAAACTAGCACCTTTCTGTTTTATTATGCCTGAGCCACTTAGATGCTGTAAACCTCAACCCCAAAGTATGGCAGAGACACAAACACCATCGTTCTATTAGAAGAAATAAATCTATTACAAAGGGAAATATTTGTGGTTAGGTTAAACAGGAACCACTCTTTTTATGAGATCTGCTAACATAGCAAGCTGTTTTTATATGGTTTAAATTTTTTCTTTGGAAGATTTTTTTTTCTCTTCAAAGGTAAGACTTACAGGTAGATTATAAGTGACACAACCCAAAGCACACTGCCCAGAGCAGTAGCATAGGAAACTTGAGGAACTCAGCATCCAAGGACACTGGTTCTCTGGAAGCATGGAAGGATAGTTACTGGCTTTTGACTTCTCCTATGTTTGCAGGAATCTGCACTTGTATCTGACCTACTTGCTGATTGCTTAGGAATTTCAGGCCCCCAGAGCCTGCTTAGTTCCAAAAGAACTGGCCTCTGTCTCTCTCCTTTGCAGAAGGAAGGAAGGGGAGCTGACATCACAGTGATATTTAGCTATGGTCCCACCTGGGCCTCCCCAGGTAGCTCAGATGGTAGTGTGCCTGCAATGGAGGAAACCTGGGTTCAGTCCCTGGGTCAGGAAGATCCCCTGGAGAAGGAAATGGCAACCTGTTCTAGTATTTTTGCCTGGAAAATCTCATGGATGGAGGAGCCTCGTGGGCTGCAGTACATGGGGTCATAAAAAGTTGGACATGACTGAGAGACTAACACCACCTGGGCCTGATGAACTTCTCTGTGTTGACCATGTTCCCTTGCATGAAGTCTACAACTTAGACCCAGTTTATTCTGTAAGGTCAGCTCCAAAACTGGCATTGGTCCTGACCTTCAGCATCTCCACATATCACAAGACCAAACTGTCTGGATCAGGGCCTGGGCTCTGATTAGAAGTTGATACTAGCTTGTTGTGAAGGATCTGTTGACTTTGTCCTGAGACAAATCCACTGTAACAGGTATCTCCTCCTTTGTCTAGGTTCACTTTTTTGAAGATCTTGTTTCCTATGGGGAAGGATCTGAGACGTCTTTCTCAAGAGGGTCTCTGTCCTGGGCAAGGGAGCTTATCTGCACTCTGGTAGGGGAGATCCCCAACCCTACACCCCCTCCTGAATTCTCTCCTGATTGGAATCCTCTTTTTGTTCTTTTGGGTCTTCAGTGTCCTTTTTCTCAGAAACTAAAATTTAGGGACTAATACTTTCGCCTGTTGAATGAAAGTGAAGTCGCTCAGTTGTGTCCAACTCTTTGTGACCCCATGGACTGTAGCCCACCAAGCTCCTCCATCCATGGGATTTTCCAGGCAAGAATACTGGCAGTGGGTCGCCATTTCCTTCAGAGGATCTTGAAGGTCAGGGGATCTTCCTGACCCAGGAATCAAACCTGGGTCTCCCGCATTGTAGGCAGACTACTGTCTGAGCCACAAGGGAAGCCCTATTCTATTCTCTCTATTCTCCTCCTGTCTAGTTCAGTCACACTCTGCCAGACTGTATTTTTGGTGCAAGAAGTGAAGATTGAAAAAATATGCTTTCTCTGTTCCCCAGCCTCAAGTGCCTCTGCAAGTCCATGGCCAGTATCAAAGGGAGGAGATCTATCTCAGCACTACCCACCCTTTGCATCCACAGGTATGGTTAGCGAGAGTACTACCTGTGGCAGGCAGCATTTGTTTTGTGATCACTTATCTATGAATTAAAGGATGTCTGAGGAGGGAAAGGTGATTCAGTAAAGAGGCCAGGATTGTACCTTTATCATCTGATACAACCATACAGATTAAGAACCTTAATAGGACATATTGTTTCTTCCACACACAGCCATATATTAGCTAGGTGGAGCTTTACTCCTTGGAATTCTTGGAAATGACCCCATCATTTTCAAGGTCATCAAAGACTGGAGTGTTTGCAGGAATTTTTTGCTCATCCCTAGGTCTTTACTCTCAGAATTTCCTCTTTTAATTTCAGATTGTCCACAAAATCTGGTGTTTCGTTGGATCAACCCAAAGAATCCAGTTCCAACTTGAAGTTTGCCCTCAAATTCCACACACAGACACACAGACACAGACACACACGCACACGCACACATAAGCATGACTGAGCAATACATCCTCAATTAAATATATCGCAAGAGTGACAAAGCGGGAGAGAATGTGCTAGCATTCTCATGGGAAATTATTTAACAACCTCTCTAAGAAATTGTTTTCATGTCCTTTTGAGGTGTTCCACCACTGAGAACACCCTGAGGGCTATCAAGTCCCCTTATGTTCCCATGAAGTACCCACTCTGATGACACCCCTGTTCCAAGATCCCTATGACCCCTAACATTTTTAATTCTTCTCCCATATTCATACTGAGTAGCCCAAGTCTCCTACATCTTATCCTAAGCCACACACTCAAACACACCACAATGTGGAAAGTGAATGAGAATTTCTCCTTAGCAAAATACAATTTCTTATGAGACAACCTGGGATTACACAGAGCAGGATTTATGGTTGTGTTGAATTACATATAGAGCTATTTCCTCTGTGAATGATTGCTTGATTTTTCTTTTCTATAACTTCATGCAAACAACTGCTTGCTTTCTAATAGATTCAAAAATAAATATTATTTTTCTATGTGTGTATGTATTATATACATACATACTTATGCATACATATGTCTACACATGATCCATACATATAATGGAGTTGGATTAATGGCAGTTTCATTATTAAGACTACAAATTAGCAAAATCAAGAACTATCTCATTTACTTACTTTGATTTCCTCAGTTCCCCTTCAATTTTAATGAGCCTTGGTCTACGACACTGCACTTTCCCACCTATTTGATCAGGTTTTATCAGAATTGACAACTGCTTTCTTTTGGCCATTCTTTCCTGTAGCAAAAGCTTCTCTACAGCCAGCTCTCCACAAAAATTCAAGACTTCAACCTGTGCCCCGTCTCTCATTTACTCTGGCCCTATTGCAGAAAGCTTGTCTGTTTAGAAAATATATCTTAGGATCTTATTTGTGTTAAAGACTCAATGTTTAGATGTGGGAGTAAGACATCACTGAGTTCAAATCCCTGTTCTGGCCCTTATCAGTTATATGAATTAATGTAAGACATTTTACCTCTTTGATATTCAGTTTTCTTATCTACAATATAGAGATTAACATCTTTATCTAAAAGAATCTATATACACACACGCTCACATGCACACAAGTATATAGTCATAGGATAAAGACTCCTAGAGAAGAAGAAAAAGAGGAAAACCTAGCAAGAATACTGAAGTGAGTAGCTTATCCCTTCTCCAGTGGATCTTCCCAACCTAGGAATTGAAGCGGGGTCCCCTGCATTGCAGGCAGATTCTTTACCAACTGAGCTATCAGGGAAGCCCGTTTATTCCTAGAAATGTATCCAAAAGATTTCCTTGTAGATGCATATTGAATAATTTCATCACAGTATCTCACTGATACAAAAGATTGGACAAAACAAAAATATTTATCAAGAAGGAAACAGTTAAATAAGTAGTGTATGCTCATGCAACATTAAGCTATGCAGTAGTCTAAAGGACTAGGCAATTTCCATGGAGTGATACAGAATTTCCAAAAACATGAGAAGTGCAAGGTGAAGAAAAATGTTTATATAAGTTACAGTTGTGGTTACATGCTAGTAGTCATGTATCTCTCTGTTTATATATCTATATCTATATTGATATAGATATACATATGCATAGACAACTTCTGGCAGGATACTCAAGAAACTAGGAAAGTTAGTAGTCGATGGATAGTGTTACTGGATGGAAGGGGAGCAAAAAGTGAGAGGAACTATTTTTTTAACTGAATGACTTTTTGTTTTCAAATTAAACAGCATAAGCACCTATTACCTTTTCAAATAAATGAATAATGAAATAACAAAAATATATAGGAAATAGAATAGTCATCCGTGATAATTTGAGCACAGAGGAAAATGTCAGGAGATATATGGGTGCTTTTTCACCTATACAAAAAAATTATATTAATTCCAAATGTTTTGTGTGTATGCTTGCATAAATACATCTCTCTGCTTAAAAAATAGTTTTTATAAGACTGCTGTCTTATATATCAATTCATCTTGGTAAATTAAAATTCAGGCAAATTAATTATCAACATTAAATGAAACAATTGTTTTGTTTTGAAAAAATGCCAAAGAATAACACCACCAAAAATTATATTTAGCTTTTCTTATTATACTGATGTTTTATTAAAATTTGTTTTCATTAAAATTTATAAAAGGTTTCGATTTTTATCACAGTTGTTAATTTTCTGAAAAATGCTTACATTTAGAGCTAGTGATTAATTTTATGGTTATACCCTAGATTTTACACGATTACTTAAGAAAAATGTATTGAATACAAATTTAACCTGATAATTAGAAGTATTCAAAAATTATCTGCTGATTTTTCATATTTTTATTTAGCTTATTTTATAAACACTTTGGCTACTTGGAGAATAAAATTATCCTCATGAGTGTTACGTTAGAATTTCTGTAGTTGTCACTGTACTCAATTAGCAAAGATTTCAAGTAGATCTCTAGTAGTGAGTTACCTGAATTAAGCCATGGTATATTCAGTGGCCAAAACAATATCATTTAAATACATGTATATAAAGTACCAGTTATTTTATTTAAAAAATATTCAAAGATAGAATTATTGTTTGTAGCAGCATTTAAAGAAATTTGACTTATTTCATAGCCAGATCTACATCAAAATATTTGTAATTTCTTTCTTTTTTCTCTCTCCTTATATCCTCCTTTTCAAGGGAGGAATCACAATAGTTAACTATGAAAGGAAAATAAGATTGGATATTCAACTTTTGCATTTTTATCTGACTGTACTATTTAAATTTTCTATCTATACCAGATAGAATAATGGTAGGTCATTTTTATTTGTTATGGGAAACATGTTGAGTGGATTTCTGGGAAAGACATTATGCACTCCTCTCTCCCTTACTTTTTATACTTTTGTAAGAAGATTATGACAATGAAAGCAAAGTATTTTGCAAAAATATTGAAAAGCCTGGATCCTGTATGATCACTGTCTATGTGATGATTTGAAGATCTCAAGACAATGGTAAAGCCAGGCAGTTTACTGGAGAAGAGGTGACGCTGGGAGACACTGACAGAGTAACAGTGAAATAAATGAGACAGAGAAGGAAAGACAGCACACGAAGTGCACTTTCTCATGTCATCTCCCTGGATTTCAATCCCCAACAGGACAAAGCTGGGGCTCTGCCTGACACACATGTCTCAGGATCATTTTACCAAGAGATCACTAGCTGAGCATTAATTCTCTGGCTATTCACGCTTGCAGCAGCTTGGGGAGAGCCGGGTCTGGCTGCCAGAGAGAACCCTCAGTGAGCAGGAAGTCAGGGCAATTGTGCACGGTGGTGGTGATGTCTGAGGAAGTACAGAGACAGCTTCAGCACTAGTTTTATAAAATACTACAAAGTGATGGTGCACTTGATCATCACCACCAGTTCCCTCAAGTTTCAAGTGAGTCTTCCCTCTCTACTGCCCAATCTGATGACTCCTGAGACTCGGGAGCTGGTCAGGTTCTCTGGACAGGACTTGCCTGGAAGGGGAGTGAGCCAGCTGGAGAACAGACAGACCTCAGGTCCATCAGGGTTGTAGCGTTTCATTCACGTTTGCCTATATGGAAGATATTCTGCTTCTAGAAATATCCTCAGCTTTTGTTTGGGGATACTACTCCACATACTTTCAGTTCATATAAATCAGGATGAGAACATGCCTATTTAAATCAGGACAATTTAAAAAAGGGCAAGTTAAATCCTGAGATCTTTGCTAAGAATACCAGAAAAGATATTGCATCTTTGCTCTGGAACTGAAGTTGGAAAGATTTTGCCCTGGTACCTCTGTCTGCTATTATGTGATCACAGGAAAAGATCCTCTCAGAATGAGTCAACAGAGCTGTAAGCTCAAGAGAAAAAAAATTAGGTTCTGAGCCGTCATTCAGAGGTAGCTACAGTCCCTTTCATAGCCAGTCTATGTGACAGGAATCTCTTTAAATAAGTCAGTTGGAGTAAGACTTTTGGATTTTGAATCCAGAGGTTTCAAAATGCAAAATTAGATTATCAGATGATTATAATATCTAAACTAATATTAACATCCTATTTAAAGAATTTTTGGCAATAAATCAATCTTTAATAAACAGAAACAAGTGTGACCTTGGGTAAGTTTTCAAAACGTTTTAGTATCCTTAGTAGTTGCTGCTGCTGCTGCTGCTGTAGTATACTGAAGTAAATCACTGTGATGACATTATAGAGGGGCTGTGAAGGCAAAACAAAAAAAGAACTAATAAAAGTGTCAGCTGTAAAGTTTTTATCACATCATTTCATGAGCTCCATAAGGAACAGGACTCTGGCATCTGTTTGCTAACCACTGTAAATTCAGCACCAATCATGCTGCTTGCACCTAGTAGAAAGTTGAAAGTGTCAGTCACTCAGTCATGTCCAACTATTTGCAACTCCACGGACTATAGGCTCCTCTATCCATGGAATTTTCCAAGTAGGAATACTGGAGTGGACAGCCATCCCCTTCTCCAGGGAGGTCCTGCACACAGTAAACCATCAACAAACGCATGGATAGCAGAAAGTAGAAGTGACAGTCAAAAACTGAGCAACTGTTATGATACTGACACCATCAGAAGACACTGGACAGCCACGAACAACAACCAAGACAGCCCTGTTGGTAGGCGTGCCTACTGAAAATGAGCTAGGGAGAATGAGGAAATAAATAATAAAATGAAAATTATACATAGATATTTTCTTATATACAGTATATGCAACCTCATATTCAAAAGTTTTGACTATCTTTGGTTTTTACCTTCAAAATAGAATATGTGGGGTAACGTTGCCCACTGGTCACTATTTTATGAAAAAAACATTGCCAGACTATATTTCCTTGATCACATAACTCTTTTAAATAAATGTCTTTACTCCTGAAGAAAGACTCATGACTAAATCCCTCCAACAGTTTCCCTTGGAAGCAGTGTCTTGTCTGTGCTACAGAAAGCTGCTGTTAACGGGACATTTTGGGATTATATGCTGAGTATATGCATGGCACTACTGTGGAAGTAACTTCATTTTAAGTCTCTCAATATGAGCTGGCTAGTTTTACTATTATTTTTGAGTCATGACTCACAATTAAATACCATTTTTTAATGTTTCCATCCCTTTACCAATCCTAAGGTAGAATACTACTGAGAATCAGAGTTTAAGGTGTAGCCTTATATCACATGGAAAGGGCAGAAAAGAGCCAGGGTAAAAACCCACATCTCTCTAGTCTAAAACATTTAAGGACTAGGTTTGTCCTAAGACCAAAAACACAGTAAAACTGAAATTTCTATTTTGATCAGGTAACCAATTCAAGTATTCAAGAATCTACTCATCCCACTATACCAGATTCTCACCTCCTTAAGGGCTACTTCTTCCTTTTAGCTATGCTTCCTCTTGTTATGTTCTTAGGAAATAGGAACTAATTTCAACGTATGTTCAGTGATTCACTGAATAAATATTTGTTTAGAGCCTAAAACAACAAGCCATTGGGCTAACACTGATTAAAGTAAAACATATATAATGAAAATCATAAATGGCCTGCAACAGGAATACCAATAATAAAATTGTAATACCCACTTTTTGATTTGTCAAAGTCAATGGAATAGTATTTTACATCAGTCACCTGGATGACTCAAACTGCCTATTCCCAGAATAAACACTGTTTTTTCAATAGCAGGCCTTTGATGGAGCAGAATGGGATCATATTTGACATTCATGGGGTTTGGCAACTGCCATCACTGTTTAATCAGATACTTACAGGCATTCTTCATTTGTTATTATTGTTTCTAAATTACAAACAAGACAAATATCAACAAGTATTCAATACTTTGGGCTAAAATCAAAATAAATTTAATGGGTTATATCAGTCATATACCATCAAAAAAACTTCCGTGTCACTATACTCTCAATAATACTTGCTCCAACATAGTGGACAAAATTCTAAAAGGGTAACTTTTCTTTCTTATTTACTAATAATCACAAAAACCACATTTCACTGCAGATAAACCATCTATCTTCAATTTCTGACTTTTTTTTCCTTTATGTATGAAGGAATTGAGGAGGAATCAGAAAATAAAAGGTAAAAAACATTTTCTACTGTAAAGACTGCTGGCCCAGAATCAACATAAATTTTTAAATTTATACTGTTTAAAATCAATGAATATATATGTGAATATACATATTATATGATTTCATAGATTCATATGCAAGATATTCTTTCTTTCTGAAATGCATTAAAAAACACTTAAATTTCTCAAGAGTATTGACTAGGTCTTCTATTTTATTTTTAGATTATTTCTCCAGTACTTATATTGGAGATAAGGTATACAAGAGTGGTAGTCAATTATTGCTTACTAACTATATATGATAAAGGAAAATTTAAAGGCTCTATTGTCCACAGAACACAAACTACTTAACAGTGACAATATGTATAGGCTTGTATAATAATATTAATTTAGAAGTGCATAAAACAATAAAATATTATATATTATAAATATTGATATTATATAACACCTAGTGCACTATAGGGCTTCCCTTGTGACTCAGATGGTAAAGAACCCTCTTGCAATGTGGGAGACCTGGGTTTGATCCCTGGGTTGGGAAGATGCCCTGGAGAAGGAAAAGGCTACCCACTCCAGTATTCTGGCCTAGAGAATTCCATGGACTGTATAGTCCATGGGGTTGTAAAGAGTCAGACATGAATGAGTGACTTTCACATTCATGAACTATGCCGCCAAGACTTAAGTATAGCATAATACTAAAAAATTGTCCAAACATATTTTATTCATATATATATATAGTTACTTTATAAGTAGCTTAAAAAAACTGATGAAGATGTAGAAACAACCAAGTTGGAACAATGAAGTTACTTCTTAGAGAAACCTCCAAAATGTCTATTCCCCTAATTATAGATTATAGAAAAAAGAGCAAGGCATTATTACCACAACATTTTAGGGAAATGAAAACATATCTTCAAGATCCCATGTGAAAAACTCCATACTACTTAAATTATTTTTCTCAGTAAAATTGATAGGCTTTTAAAGGAGATAAAATATGTAGGTTTTTGAGAGAAACTGGTATATAAAATATACCAGAGCTAACTGGAGATAATTCTAACCATCAGAGCATCAAGAATCTATCTGTGTGAGAGATATATTTTAAGTGGTATAAATACATGACCTAGTTTATTAGTTAAGATACATTTATCATCAAACAATAGAAACCAATGGTGGTAGCTGCAAGTGGACGGCTATCTTATTCGAGTAATACTGTAAGTTCATAGGGACTGGGAGTTTACAGATTCAGACAGAAAACAAAGGTGCATGTTAGGATAGACAGATATTGAACAGAAAACATGTTTTTTTTTTTCATTTTAAGAGAAAAAGTTTGGGTACCCCTGCTGTAGCTGATGCAGTGAATGATTTCTAAAAGTCTTCTACAGCATCCTTGCATCATTTGTTCAAGATTAAAAATTCTGAGTAGGAATAGGCAATTAGCTAGGCTAAGTTACCTTTCTATGTCCTGGCTTTTTCATGTTGAAGTAAGAAAGAATCTGATCCTTTTAATTTACTTCTAGAACATGCAGTACAACCTTGCACCAAAGCTACATGAAATGCAAAATCCCTCCTCTAAAGAAAAAGGGGGGTGAATACTATAGAGATACTTTTTTTGAAAAGCAAATATTCACTATACTTGGACAAAGCAGTAAGAAAATCGTTTCTCCATTTTATAAAAAGTTTGTTTTATAATAGCCTTCCAAAGTTATACCATTTGTTTATATATTTGCTTATCTATTTGTTTAATTTGTACTTTGTCAATTTAACTTGCTTGTTGTCATCAATGGCTAAAACATACAAGAATCAGAACTTGTCCCTCTGGTTCAAGGCATTGAGATCAGACTCTGGTTAAGTCGACACTTAGGGGATCAATATTTATTTGTTGAACTACTTGACTGATCACAATAAAGGACAGTAATGTGTGGGAAATATCACTTCCCCAATTTCTTGGCCCAGTTCAATCCTTCTGAGTCACTTCGGACACAGGTCTGTGGTGCACTTTCAACCTCAAATAACTGTTATGACATTGACTTGAAGCCTTGGCTAAAGGAAAGATGGAGTGCCTCCCACACTGTGTTTTAACAGATGGTTAGTGTGCTGAAGTTAACAATGAATTTGTGATGCTGAAGAACCACGTGTAAAACAGATGCTCCCTCCTGGTCCCTCTGACATTGTTTTGAGTTACAAAAAGATTTTTCAAATACCAATGGTATTTGAAAGATAAATGTAAACTGGACCTCTTGGAGTAGCTTCCACATTGAGAAGTTTCTAACACCTAATTCTGAAGAAAGAGTCAATAGTAAAGATTTGAAAAGAGTAATGATACTTATTGTGACAAAAATGTCAGAAAGATATTTGGTTTTTTTTTTGTTTGTGGTTATACATGGGAAGATAAACAGATGTCAAGATTTAGGATCAGGATTCAATAAATTCTGGGTAATGCTTTCTGTCGAACACTCTTTTATTCTTTAATACCTAGTTCCAGGTTCAGGTACGTAAAAGGCTTACCTGAACTTTCAAGGTGACCTCCATTCCAATGTTTCTATTACATCCTACTTTATTTGAAAATTTACCATTTTATTTTTACATTAAGTTTATTTTCTATATTTCTCTACTCAAATGCTATCATTCCAAATGTACAAGCCCCATCTTATTGTTCTTTATGTCCTCAGAACCTAGCTCAACGTTATACAGTATTTACAGTTATACAGTACTTACAGTTCAATACATTATTCTTAAAATTAGCTGGTCTAAGGTACATATAGTCATGTAACTCAATGAAAATCAATGATAAGCCTATTCCCGGATTATCTGAAGAAATGTAATATGTTAAATAAGAACATGATTTCTACTCCTGAACCTGAAATTAAATTCTCTCTTATTTGTTAAGTAGTAAATATTACAAAGTTAAAAAAAAAATAAGTAGTATGTAAATAATCAGCAAGGATCATCTCCTAAATATGAAAATTAAGTTCACAGACAAGATAACTATTACCTTTTCTCTTTTAAAGAGATAAGAAAGTTAGCACACAGATGTAGTCAGGCCACAGGGGAAAAAAAAAAAAAAGGAAGAAAAAAGAGGAGAGGGAGTGAAAGGTAGAGAACAAAATAAAAGTTCATCTTTGCCAGTCTACCTCAAATGACTCAGGAAAAAATGGATAAAGGCAGAAAATCCCGGTGGCACCTTGTTTATACCATGGTACTTTCAGATAATTTTAAATGAGGATTTCAGAGTTCTCCAGAAAACAAACTCTGTCCTTCTCAAGGCTCCTATATTTTCAAGATGTTTCAGAACATCTAGTAATTTCTGTAACCACTTTGCCCATTAGTAATTTGCAAACATCATAATCTTTATAAATGCAAAGAAGAAAAATTATTCACAATTTAAAATCTTTTTCATGCAATTTTAATATTTTATCCTACTCATGGCTTGGAAAAATATTTCTTTTATTTACAAACTAGTTATTGAGTACTCTGTGTATCCCATGTTAAATGTCATACTGAACAAAAGTACACAGTTTAAAAGTGAACATTCCCTTTAACCCCAGGCCCCAGTGTTCTGGGTCCTATAGTGAGGACAGCAGAGTTTCCTTCTACTCTCTGGTGGACGTGAGGCATGAGGGAGAACTACCATTGTTTTAATTTACTGAGATGATGAGTTTGTTGAGTTGCAAAGTATAACCTAGCCTATTGTTTTACATATGAGAGTTACATCTCCCATAAAATAAAAAAGTATTCTTTTATTTTATAATTTTGTACTATTCAAATTCATGCCACCATAGATAAAGAATGCCACCTGCCATATCAGTAAACAAAGGATGTTGTGGCCATCAAGCCATCAGCCACTGCAGTCACCACCTCCACCCCCACGGATAGCACACCCTGAGGGGATTCGGGATGAAGAACACAGGATATTGGCCCCAGATACTTAAAGACAGATTTCAATGAGCCCAGACTCTTTCATCTTACCATGTACAGAAAAGGGTTAAATTCATTAACTTGAGATGTCTGTTTTTCTTTAATTAATAGTACCTGATGTTCAAGCTGGTTTTAGAGAAGGCAGAGGAATCAGAGATCAAATTGCCAACATCGGCTGGATCATCAAAAAAGCAAGAGAGTTCCAGAAAAACATCTATTTCTGCATTATTGACTATGCCAGAGCCTTTGACTGTGTGGATCACAATAAACTGTGGAAAATTCTGAAAGAGATGGGAATACCAGACCATCTGACCTGCCTCTTGAGAAACCTGTATGCCGGTCAGGAAGCAATAGTTAGAACTGGACATGGAACAACAGACTGGTTCCAAATAGGAAAAGGAGTACGTCAAGGCTGTATATTGTCACCCTGTATATGCAGAATACATCATGAGAAACATTGGCTGGAGGAAGCACAAGCTGGAATCAAGACTGCTGGGAGAAATATCAATAACCTCAGATATGCAGATACCACCACCCTTATGGCAGAAAGTGAAGAACTAAAAAGCCTCTTGATGAAAGTGAAAGAGGAGAGTGAAAAAGTTGGCTTAAAGCTCAACATTCAGAAAACTAAGATCATGGCATCTGGTCCCATCACTTCATTGCAAATAGATGGGGAAACAGTGGAAACAGTGGCTGACATTATTTTGGGGGGCTCCAAAATCACTGCAGATGGTGATTGCAGCCATGAAATTAAAAGACGCTTACTCCTTGGAAGGAAAGTTATGACCAACCTAGACAGCATATTAAAAAGCAGACACATTACTTTGCCAACAAAGGTCCATCTAGTCAAGGCTATGGTTTTTCCAGTAGTCATGTATGGGTGTGAGAGTTGCACTACAAAGAAAACCGAGCGCAGAAGAATTGATGCTTTTCAACTGTGGTGTTGGAGAAGACTCTTGAGAGTTCCTTGGACTGCAAGGAGATCCAACCAGTCCATCCTAAAGGAGATCAGTCCTGGGTGTTCATTGGAAGGACTGATGTTGAAGCTGAAACTCCAATACTTTGGCCACCTGATGTGAAGAACTGACTCACTGGAAAAGACCCTGATGCTGGGAAAGATTGAGGGCAGGAGGAGAAGGGGACGACATAGGATGAGACGGTTGGATGGCATCGACTCAATGGACATGGGTTTGGATAGACTCCGGCAGTTGGTGATGGACAGGTAGGCCTGGCGTGCTGCGGTTCATGGGGTCGCAAAGAGTCGGACACGACTGAGCGACTGAACTGATTTATTTATTTTTGCAAAAACTCCTATATATCCTGGCTCTTTCCTTATCTCTTTGGAATAATCCCTCAGAGCTAACTAAGAGACTGTCTCCCAGGTTTCAGTCATCAGCATGTTCATCAAGTAATAAAACATATTTCTCAACTAGATTGTGCATTTTCTTCCGTTGTCATTGCTTTGTATTTTTCTATATCTTCTTGTATTAACTTGGAAAATCACTGATGTTAAACCATGTTAATTCACTTTATTCTTTTCAACAGATTGATGATATTTTACAAAATTAATGTAACATAACTGATATACTGAATTGGTTGAAAAAATATAACATGTAGTAGAAGAGGAATCCATATAGACTCAAACTTCCATAAAAATAAAGAGTGAGTGAATAGTGCAGAAATTAAGGAAGATTGAGAATTCAGAAACAAGCCTAGCACAAACCGAAGATCAAAAGTGGTACAGTGAGACATGTGAGGTAAAATGCTAAAATGTAAAAATTAAGGAAGAAACACAGACAAAATCAAGGGAGAGTTACTCATCACCTATGAGAGAAGTTGTCTTTTTGAAATTTATATTGATACTTATTACAGAACCAAGAATACTGATATAGTCACCTATTTAGGGTTTAAAACATGCTTGTAGAGTAACAATAATAATAAAAATAAAAGTAATTCTTACCACTTATTGGAAACTTAGTGTGTGTCAGACACTGTGCTCTATGCCAAGTACTTGTGCTAAAACCTGAAAAGGTCTCTACAGCCAATTTCATCCAATTCATTCACTTAATACACATTTTCTAAATTCCTCTTTCACAACCACACATAATCTACCAGTGAGGTCTAGGTCTCTACTTTTAAAATAGATTCCAAATCTGACCATTTCTCATCACTTTCCTAGTTCTCCTCTAGTCCAAGCCATCTTCATTTTTAGAAGCAATTAATATCTTTCTAAGTAGTTTCCCTGCTCCTACAGTTAATGATTTCAGCATGTAAAGCAGATCACGGTGGTGGTAGTTTAGTTGCTAAGTCATGTCCTCCTCTTGCAACCCAATGGAACAGTAGCCTGCCAGCCTCTGTTCATGGGATTCTCTAGGCAAGAATACTGGAGTGGGTTGCCAATTTTTTCTCCAAAAGCAAATGATGTACCCCTCTTATTCAAATAATTCTCATAGATTCTCAGTCCGGAACTGTGATTCTAATACAGAAGTATTACTCAGAGGGAAATTGAAGAGAAAGATGATGCCAAGGAAAAACTTCAAAAATTAGTCACAAAATCCTAATAGTCAGGCTGTCCCATTAAGAATGATAGAACTGCTGACGTAGCTCACTAGATTTGTAGTCAGACAGCAACACGAGCTGCTGGCATTTGGGGAGCTGTGACGTGGGCACATGAACTTTGTCTGTACCAAAGTGTTATTACCTACCACAGGCAGCCACTCAGGTAACCCTAGACTGGAAAGGCTGATGAGAAAGTACCTGCTACAGGACAGCAGCATGGTTCAATTAACAGCAAGAGAATCACAGAGGAGACAGACAGGGAAGACTTCAGGAGGCTCATCAGAGGACTATGGTGCAGGAGACAACAGCAGATCAGAGAGCTGCTGAGAAATATATTAAGTTGACCAGCCAGCAGCACTAATGGAGGGTCAGAAGGAATTGACAGTGAGTTACTCGCAGGCCCTGTGCACAGCTGCTAGCAGCAGGAAGAGCTGGCAGGGTGAGAGGAAGGAGCAGCTAATCAAACTGTCTAACATGCTGATTAGACAAGCTGTGGGATCAGACAGCAGGGGTAGGAGATTCAACTGCAGGAGGATCAGAGGGATGGGAAAGGCAAAGACAGAACAAGGTCAGTCAGGAGTCTGGGAAAGGAGTCGCAGATTGGGCAACAGGCTGAAGCCAGCTGTGACAGCTCCCTGCATAGTAAAGGGAGCCGACTACAGGAGGAGTGAGGAGGGCTGAGGGGACAGGGTGATTTTTAGAGCCCAGGAATCTCAGAGTCAGAAGAGCTAATCAGAGCTGACAGCAGCTCTGCAGAGCTGGGGGTGGGGCTGGTTGTGTGTCTGCCGGTGCTTTCTGGCCAAGGGTTTATTTTCCACACCACAAGCACAGCATACTGCTCAGCTCCTTTCTCCACTCTCCCAGGGCTCCGGGGACTGTGATTTGAAGTCTCCTTGACAAAGCAGGGCAGAGGCCAAGTCTCAGCTCCTTTCAATACAGCAGCCTGGACGAGGAACAAAGGCCCACTCGGGAACCCTGGCCAGGCTGACCCACCAGGGCAGATAAACACACACACACTCCTTTTCTTGTTCATTCTTTCTTTCTTCATTTTGAAACATAAAATCATGCATTATTGGAGAAGGTGCATAAAGGATTCCGAAGGTAAAGGTTTAGGTCAAAAATACGACACATCTTAAATGTGTCAGGAATGTCTGTTCCATGGCCTTTAAGTTTCAGGTATAGTCACTCCCCACACATAAGCATTTTTCCCTCTATCAAACCACTGCAAATAACTTTTTTTTTCTGTTAGAATACACCATCAGAAACACACACAACCTTAAAACTGCAATCTTGTGGAGTGCTTTATGCAATAGATTTTGTAAAAGGAGAAAATATATATAAAGTTTGAAAGACTATTTTCTTACTCTTTTTTCCTGTTGATGGCTTTTAACTTTCTTCCAATAAAAGCCAATCACCTTCAAACCTATCTAGAACGTTTAGACAGCAAGCTGGCTTCCTCTAACCTGTATTTTTCTTATTTGTCACAGCTTGAGAATTCAAATGCACATAGAATAGTTAACAATAATATCTACCTTTTTGAGTGATTAATTGGAAAAATGACATGAGGTTAAAAACTACTCACATTCCCACTTTGCTGGGAAATGAGGCTCACAAGGTTAAGAAGTTTAACCAAAGTTACACACTAGCAAGTGGGTAAGCTGAATCTCAACTGCTACCCATTTGCCTACTATGTTGCATGGCATTTGTGTTTCCAACAAAATTAAAAGATACTGTATGAAAACTTGCATAGATTTTACTATTCTTCTCACTTTTATTATCTTCAAGAAATAGACTAAAGGAACCTTTTTGCCAAGGTTTAAAATTTCTGTACATTATGGAAAATAGTCTGCATATATTGAGAATGCGGTAGATGACATTCTTACAAGAAGTGAGACTGCTATATTTGGAAGGTGTGAATTAAGAATGTCCTTATTATATCCCTTCTGACCTCGTGTATCATCTGGATAAGAATCTGATCAAGAAAGAAATTAAAAACGTTATTTTAATATATGAAGTAATTTATTCAATATTAACTGGTCTTGAAACTGTATAACTAAAACAATGTATTCCTAGAACAAGAATAGACAGGTTGATTAATGAAACAAAATAGAAAATTTAGATTCAAGTTAAGTATAAGATTTAAATTAGGTGACATTTCAGATGGCCAAGGGAACGATGAACTTGTTAGTAGTTTTGGGTTGAACTGAACTGAACTGAACATGAGAACAACTGCCCAGGCAGGCAGGAAAACAGCATATTAGTTAGTGAGTTTTGATTAGTTAGTTAGTGATTAGCCTTTCTTATCCTTCCCTTCCATTCTTCACTTCTCAACCTACAGTACTTACATATGTAAATAGATTAGATAAAGAGAGAGATAATCACTCAATAAATAGTCATTATTATTACAATGGAACAGTATAAATTGATGTTTGAAATTAGTCAGACCTGGGTTCAAACCCTGAGGAGGCAAGGGAAAAGTGAAAGTCGCTCAGTCATGTCTGACTATTTGCGACCCCATGGATGATACAGTCCATGGAATTCTCTAGGCCAGAATACTGGAGTGGGTAGCCTTTCCCTTCTCTGGGGGATCTTCCCAACCCAGACATCAAACCCAGGTCTCCCACACTGCAAGTGGATTCTTTACCAGCTGAGCCACAGGGGAAGCCCACAAGGCACCTGGAGCTGAATTCAAATTCTGCTTTGTGAGTCTACGAGCTGTGTGACCTAGATTATATCACAATAACTCACTAGGCTTGTTTCCTTATCTGTGCAGTGAAGATTATACTAACCCAGGGGGCTGTCACATGGATTAAATGAGTGATGCACATAAACCCCAGCGCCTACTATACAGCACATTCATACATTCTTAAAAAGTTTTTAATTGCCAAGGAAAACAAAACTCAGTATCAAGAGTTAAGCAAAAGAAAGAAAGAAAATTAGAGCAAAGGAAGTGATATTAATTCATCCACATCACTGCTGTGGGTCAAATTTGGTAAAGTTATTTCTTTCTCCCTGGAAAATCAGGGGTGTTCAGATGTGACTCACAGATGCCAGCCCTGGGCCTCAGGAGACGGCTTCAGGAGAGGAAGATGAGTGAGTTGCTAGCAAGACCCTGAGTGGGAGCGTTCCTGAGTTTCAGTGAGCCTTGAGCTCAGAAACAGAGCCAGCTGTTTCCTTGCTGTGGATTTTATTTACTGAATGTCTGCCGGGATGATGGGATTTGGGTTTCCTGCGCTGTCTTTCATCAGAGCTCTGGCATGCTTTCTCATCACCTGCCCTGTGTTTTCCACATGGGCATTTTTTTTTTTCCTATGGCATCATTTAAAAGTAAAGCCTTGGTTCTTGCCGCATGGAAGAATGATTTAGAATACCACAGTTGCTTTTTTTTTTTTAATTTTAATTCCTTTATTAGAGATCACCTTCCGTCAGGGTACTTGAAAGAACTGGAGGAAATTTTTAAAATCTGAAATGTAGAAAACGTTCTGGGCAAACCAACTTATGTTTATTTTTTTAGGTAGCTTAAGACAGAAATACCAATGTGAGCCTTCCAGGATAATGCTTACCTTTCCTAGAGTGTGGCCACTCTTAAAATCTAAAAGGTAAATGCTATGCACACAGTGTTCAATAATTGATATTCTGTGCTATTTATCATGGAATCCAAAGGGTTTATTTCCTTCCTACCCTCTGAGTTTAGAAAACTAACAGTGCCAACCTTGGGATAAAACAAACCATTCATTCTTGTTGAACTGGGGCTAGTAATAAAAATTGTAAGAAAATCATGCTATCCATATAAGCTCACATCTGAGAACTTAAGCATTTTTTCACATGCCTAGAACACTTTGGCATCTTTAATTCTTCTATAATTAGAAATATATTACTTGTAAATAGCATAATAGTGTATATATGAAGAGATTTTTTTTTTTAAAAGACTAGAAATAAGATTTATATTTGTGTCACAACTCTGATACAATAAGATGGCCTGGATATGTATTGAACTTTATGGACACTCATTAACAAATGTTTATTGAGTACATATCATTGTTCCAGATCGTGATCTAAGTACTGCCCTCGCATTCCCTCTTTTAAAATGACCATAAAAGTCACAATGTCAAGAACAGTTCACTACGACAATATAAATATGTATTTTAAATTGGAAAATCGCATAGAAAATAAATTTGTCAATATTCATTTTAGCTGTCTATTTTTTGGACTGTGTACACTGTAAGGCAAGAAGTGCCTCCTGCCTTATGAAAGATGAAAATGGCACACAGTTTTTGTGAAGCCTCTTTTGTAGCCATGAACCAGGCACAGCAGCTAAAACTCCACCAATTTTGCTAAGGATTTTGCTAAGTTCTAGTGCTAAATGCAGGAGGACTCACTTCTCAAGGACCGGGGGATAAGAAAGGGGCTGGCGCTGCTGAGGGTTCTGAGCCTTGGGACCAGCGTGACAAGCTTCAGGGAGCAGGGCCTGGGGACCACAAGTGCTCCTCAGTTCTTCACTGGCCCAGGACACACAGTCCAAGCCTTACTCTTCAGCCTGCTCAGTTACGCCCTAAGCTCTTCAATATCCTTTCAGTGTGTTTGTTTTCTGCATTAAGTAACTACAGATGATTTCTGCTGCTGCTGCTGCATCCCTGGTTGATATAAAGGGAACAGTTAAGTCTTAAGATGGTTTTAAAATGCCCTAAACCTATGGAAGATGCCACACAGGTACCACTCCAGGCCAAGCAGGAAACAATAAAAGAGCTCTTCTCTCCCCTCAGCGGTTTTCTGACCTCTCCTCAACTACAATGGACAGTACTATTCTGACCGCTGGTTCTTTTATGGTAAAGAATCAAGTTCAAAAGACAGAAGAGTGTGCCGGGCAGCACATACTAAGGTGTCTTCTGAAGAAAACAGTTATCTTTGTGATGCCCCATGAATCATATAACTCTTCAATCAAATAATTTTAGAAAATGATGCATACACATACACAAAACAGATAAAGAGAATTTCTATAAACAGATGCAGCAAAAAGATATTTGTAACTTTGTACATTGCACCCAAACTTCTTTTCAGTACACTTATGGAAACTTATCTTCCAAGACATTAGTAACATTCTGCCATATAGCATTCTGTTGAATACGTTTTTAAACACAAGTCTAAAAGTCATCTTATTTAGTCATCTTACTTGGGAGGAGATAATCCGAAAGGAATGCTATGCATATTTGCCAGGAAAAAGAGCATGGAAACAGGATGCATATCACATATAACTTGGAACATAAGGCATGTTTCTGAGCCTTAATTCCCCCTTCTGTACAATGGGGTTAATGACTCCTTTTTCCAGGGCTGTGGTAAAGAGTGACTGAAATAATGTATATAAAAGTCAACATATTGTCTAGCACATTGTGGGAAATTTTTGTTGTTACAAAGATTAAATGAGGTTATTAAAATTTAAATTATTTAATGTTTGAAAATGCATGAGTATAAACTCAATCACCTATCAGGTGGTTAATAAACAGTAACAAGCTAAGTTACTTTTTCCCTCATTGGTAAAAGTAAATTTGGCCAAAGAAGATCACTATAGTGTATTGTAGAATCTCCTCACTAGACTGTGAACTCCAGGAGCATAGGGGCTGTGTCTGCTTCTCATCAGCCTATTTCCCCTACCAAGCATCTAAAACATAATATGCATTATTTTTTGTACATCGGTGATTAAACGTCCCTCCATCTTAAACTTCACAGGGCATAGAATCGAGATGCTTCACTATCTACCCTGTAGAAATAGCGTCAAAATTAAGTATTATAGAAAGCACATTTTCTAAAATTTACATTACTCAGCCAGGTTCTGAAAGACAAAGGAATGAGAACATCTTATTTCTGATTGAGTTAAAGAGGCATATAGTGGCATCTCAACAAAGGTGGAGATTGAAAATTTGATTCTGAAACATCTGAAGACTTTACCATTAAGCAACGATACGTTCTCAAATCCATAAATACCAAATTGCTATTGACAGCAAGGCAGAACCGCCTAACCAGTTTCATGGAATTACTTTTCAGTAAGTGGACTACAACCACACAGAGAACAGCAAATTGATCAAAGATGCTGACTTCTAGGGCTAAGGAAAAGCAGCAGCTCAGATCACAGAGTTAAGACAAAAGTTCAGAATATCTGTTGATGGTTTGCATTTTGCAAAATTCCAGATAGAATTTTTCTTATTTAGACTCTACAATATTTCTGTGAGGATGAGAATACCAGCTATGATCTTTAGTTTATATTCATCAACATAAGTAAATAAAAAATAAGAATTTGCTATGTTAGGCCACTGACGTGTTTTTTTTTTTTACTGTAGCATAACATAGCTTAACCTGACTATTACAGATGGTCTCTGGTTACCCAAGATCTTACAGATGAAATGAGTAACTTGGGTCATTTTTCTGAGGCTAATGGGGAAGTACTGAATTATATTAAGAGCAGAAATTCTCAGGTATTTTCCTTTGGGAAAAATTATTTTGTAATAAATACTTGAAGGAATGATGATGAAAGTGAGGTTGAGAGAGAAGTCTTCCACAGAACCATTCATCCCTCCAGATCACTGATCCTCCAGACCATGAGTTATATCCAGGCCCCTCAGCTTCAGAGTCTTTGCCATGTCAATGCAAAGTATCCTCATTCCTCACAGGATGGGAAGAGGAACGAGGTAATTTTGCATGGACTTTAATCCCTCAGCACAAATGTAACATTATTCACAGAGCTCACCCAACTGAAAGGGAGGGGAGGTATGTACCACATGTGTAAATGAACATTTGAGGAGAATCACTTTCTCTTCTTCATCTCCTTACCTGTCCATCCTTACCTGTATCACTCTTCTACATGCACTGAGCTCTCAGCCCTACACATTTTCTTGAAAAAAACCACACTCCTCCCTGCCTCAGGCATTGAAACACCTTTTACCTCTGGAGAGTAGTCTTCCCCATTCTACTCCTTTTCCCTCTCTCCCAACCTTTTTACCTAGTTGGTTTTCATTTGCTTGTAATTTCAGCTAAGCATCATCTCCTCAGAGAGCATTTCCTTAAACTCTTCCCCTCCCACAAGTACCATTATAGGAATATTCTCTCTGGAAAATTTACTATACTTTGGAGATTTACGTTTCTCATTGTGAATTTCTCACCAAGTCTTTCCTATCTGACTAGAATGGAGACTGTAAGAGGTCATGAAATATACTGATTTCTTATTAGCATTATTTTCTTAGCAGATAGAAAAATAATTGGCATATAACATGAATTCAATAAATATTTGTGAAATGAATAAATAAATAAGGAAGACTTTGATGTGCAGAGACATTGTAACATATGATCAAAGGCACAACTAATTAGTAATAAAGCCGAGACTCATACCTGGGTCTTCTGACTCTAAATCCCATTTTTTTTCTGCTGGTCCCCAGTTGGCTAAATTTGGAAATGTGCCGTTTCTTGGAAGGAGAGCACTGGAGACATCTCACAGAGAGACTTTACTGTCAAAAAGAAAAAAAGAGACATATTTTCACCATCTATTTTCACAGAGCCCACAATTTGGGGGCCTGAGCGATCTTTGGGTGTGTGAGTTAATTACAAAGCAACCTCTGCCAACTTAGAAAAGGAAACCACTGTTAATGGCAGCCAAGAGAGCTTTCAAAGTGTGAAGACAAAACAAGTGTTTGCATTGTGGTTTCAATTGTCCTTCCATGCTTATTTTCAGACTGTAGGGACAGACAAATAGCATAGCTTTACCATGAGTCATCTTTTCTAAAAACAGAATTCTGTTTACATGAACAATAGTTATCGGTCCAACTTGATAGTCAATAAGGTTGAAAACCAGCCTCAACTGAGTGGATAATTTTTTCTGTTTCTGTGGATCACCTGAAGTGACATGAAATCTTGCTATTAACTAGTCACTTAAAATATACTATTTTGTAAAAGCAGACACACAGTCATTGGGAAAAGTATTTCAAAATATTTTAGAAGTACAGGTAGGAAACTAAATTTCATTTGAAATCCTACCTCCAAAATATCACAATCCCAGCTAACATTTGGGTAAACATCCTTTCCGAAAGCTCTCTCTCCATAACCTGTATGTTTACAAAACTGTTTTCAGATGCACAGTCAAGTCATGCAGGGCTGGAAGAAAGAGCCTCTGGTTTGAACACTAACTCTGCCACCTACCAGCTGTGTGACCTTGGACACTCACTTAACTTCTTTAACTTCAACTTACTCCACTTGTAAAATTATGCCAGTATTTGCATGGCAGAGGGGTTATAAAGGTACAATAAGTTATGCCCAGTACCAAGGACAGTGCTAGACATGCTTAGGTATCTAAGGGAAAAAACCCACAATTTCCCCCAATGGGGGAAAGATAGACAGATAGATAGATAGTGGTATCTGACACAAGGTTTGATGCACAAAACTCATTAGAAAGCAGGATGTGGAGACCACAGACACCTTACAGTGAGCACTGCAAGGCCAATGCCCTCAGCTACTTTGTGATCAAAACTGTTGAGTGCTGAGGCTCAACTGGCTTTTAGACAATTTGGAGGGTTAAACTCAATGAAATTATATGAAAAGTGACTCTGCAAAAATAAAATGTGTTATAGAAAGCCATTAATTATTGAGCAGTGTGAGGCAAGGAATTATACTGGATCCTTGACATTCATTACTTCATTGAATCCTCTCAACGTGAAACAAGGAAGCTGCCATGGCCAGCACATTTTACAGATTAGGTAACTTGAAGCTAGCAAATTTAAGTAATCTGCCCAAGGATTTACATGTGATAATAGAGGACCCAAGTCTGCAAACTCCAAATCTGAAGCCCTGAATCACTAGTCAGTACTGTTTTGAGAGGCAATGGAACGTCAGCAATTATTGTTTAAAATCGTGTAAAAATGTGCTTATAAAATAAGTCACAATTTTAACAGAAAAATATAGTATTTACTTCACAGACCATGAATTTGAGATCTGAAAGGATCCATTGTTTGCTAATTGTCTGATCACATGCACAACGGCAGAAGGACAAAACTGGGCATGATCTTCCATTCCTGCACTGCCCCAAACAAACTGATTTTAGGAAGGAGCAATTCACAACTCATCAGTTAAGACTTGTTTTCCAGAAAAACAGTGAAAATTATTTTGCACACATAAATTGTACAATATACTCTTTCAAAAGTCATATGATACTTATGAAAATTTTTAACATGGAGGGCAGATGTTACAATCTCTATTTTACTTATAGAAGAGGTAAGATCACAGATTCAATTAGTATTAGAAGAAAATCCAGACTTTTCCTATTTAAAAACCAGCGTTCTCTTCATACTATCTGATTTTCTCTCTCATGGGAATAAATCTTAAAGTATTTTAAAACTCTTTCACCTACACTGTCATGTCCTCGAGCAAAAAAATTATAAGACACTTTAAAAATATTTTATACCTAAGCTATGGAAAGTTTTGGTTTGAGACACTACCTACCATACGTATCTCAAAGAGCTCTGCTTGGGGAGTTTCAACAAGATTCCAAATGAGATGTATGACAAGGCTTCTCTGGCTGTGGTGGAGTCTTCCTAAATGAAGAACTTTTCCTGTAACTTTGTGAGATCTACACTTGAGGCACTTAGGGACTCTTTTTCTGAGAAATCAAAATGACTGCCTTCATCACAATGAATGATATTTGACTTTAGAAAGAAAATGTAATTAACTGACTCAAGGTACAATCACTCTAAATTAATCAAGAGTAGACAGACATTAATTCAGAAGGGGAAAATCCATCAAGAGCAAACCAAGTTAAACACTGTAGGATCATTAATATCCATTTCACAAGACTGAATGACATTAGCTTTAGTTAGCCAACAGCCTGGCACAATCACTTTCTCTTCCTTCTACCACTGGTCCATGGAAAAAGAAAGCTTACCGAATTTGTTTTTAAACAACTTAATTTGCTTCTAATTAAGGGGCTGTGCGAATGGTTGTAATGGATTGATCTTTAAATGAGAAGAGCTTATTAAAATAAAAAAGGGCTTTCATTAGAAATATTTAACTTTGATGTAAACTTTTGATGTGAAGAACTTATTTATGGTTTTTTCCCCCTTAAATCTATATGCCCAGTTTGATTTACTCAAAGAAATACTGAGAGTTGCCTGTGACATTCCAGGAGTAAAAGTAGTGGATCCAACTGAGCTTTGTGGAATAACATGTGTGTATGTCCGTGTGTGTGTGTGCACACACCCATTCAGGAGTCTCTGATTCTTTGTGACCCCGTGAACTTCTCCTTGTAGCCTGCCAGACTCTTGTGTCCATGGGATTTCCCAGGGAAGAATACTGGAGTGGGTTGCCATTTCCTTCTCCAGAAGATCTTCCCAACCCAGGGATCGAACCCAGGTCTCCTGTCTTCTGCCCTGGCTGGCAGGTTCTTTACCAACTACACCACCTGGGAAGCCACATAGCTAAAAAGAAAACGTGGGATAGAACACAAATTCTACCATCTCTCAATTCTATGTTATAAGGAAGCCACTGTTCCTCTCTGAGTCTCAGTTCTTTTATCTGTAAATTGGATAACTATATAACACCCCAAGAAGCTGTAAGGTTTCAGTGAAATAATGCATGTAAGTGTTTTGTTAACTCAGAAATATTGTAGTAAGGGAGTTTCTGAGACAGAGCACCATAGACTGGAATCTTGGTTCCTGGAGCATATAAGTTGCGTGGTCCTGAGTAAATTGCATACCTCTCTGGGTTGAACTGCATACCACTCTGGTAGTCTATAAGAAGATAACAATAATACCTAATAATCCTGTTGTGTGAGATACTAATAAACAAACAAATATATATTTGGTACTCAGAAAAGTTAGTATCATTATTATTATTATGTTTATTAAATCATTATACTTTTCCAAGCCCAACATAATGAGATTCTTAGACAGCAAGGCGATGATAATAATGGAAAGTACAAAATATACTACAAGAAATCCTGGCAGAAACAAAGGCAAAGGCATGGCAGGGTTGAGAGAGTTGAACATTCTCTGCTAACTAATGTGATTATTTGCAATCCATAAATTAATATATTTAATTATTTTTATGGAGTAGTAACTGTTGGGAATGCAGATACAGAGGTTTGCTGTTGGGAAGCCTAATATCTACTGAGATAGATAAAAAATAGGTGACAGAAATTCATATTTATATAAATATACGCAGATAACAACTATATTATATACACATTTGTAGTTTATATAGATAGGTGTATTTACACACCATATTAAATAGTAATTTTTTAATTAAGCAATAACATATTGCAAGATAGCATATAGTAAAACTGAAACTATGATGATAAGTATTTAAGTACAGGAATGATGCCTGTACTAAACTGTACCAAGTGAATTATTTCACCCACAGCGTGTCCTTAAATATACTATATGAATATCAATGCCTGTTTCATTCCAAAAACTAGATTCTGAGGACTAGAGTTTAGCATTTTGCCTTTATTTTCTTTGCTTACCTGAACTAAAGATAAGGGAGATTTCCCTAAAGAAAGCTGTCAGTAAACGTCAGCAAATTGGATTTCACTCAAGCTTCAAGTCCTTTGATTTTAACCCCTTGTTATATTAAGTGGCTCAAGAGTCTTTGTCTCCAGCTACTCTGGTATACACACATGATCTATGGACAGTGTTATACGGAATGGCTTCCAATTCCCAGATATCCCACTCTGTCCTACCACCAGCCTCATGCACAAGCTGTTCTCTCCACCTGGCACATCCTTGCCTCAGTCACCTAGTGAGCCTCTACTCAACCTGTGACCCCCAAGTAAATTCTTCTTCCTCTTTGCATTGCAGCAGACCTACGCTAATCAGATGAATCATCAATTCCTTTGTTCTACTGTACTTTGACATTACAGATTACCATACTGCAATCCTCCAATTACCCACCTATCTTCTCCACTGGACTACAAGTGTTTCAAAATCAGAGACTGTTTTTTTCTGTCATGTTCCCAGGACTGGCAAATAGTAAGTACTTTACAAATAAATCTCTAGCTGATTCTTTCAAATAACCCTATCTTAAGTCTGTTGCTGAGTTACATGAGATTAGAAGGAAAACATGGGTGTTGAATTATGTCAGCTAATATCACTGAGTATTTATCATATGACAGGTATGATACTGTTATTAACCCTGATTCATAAATGAAAAACCCTTAGCTTAGAGAAGTAATGAGATAGTCCCTAAGTTATTCTGGCTGCCTGTATAGGACAGAGCTGGGATTTAAACATTGGTCCATTGACTTTGAACCATTAAATGGTCAAATGAGAACTGATTTAGGGTGATCTACCCAACTGTCAGTCTGTTTAGAAAAGGGCACCGATGTGATGATTCAGAACTGTGCAAGCTTTGTGCTATGGAGAAGAAAATAAAAGTGAACAGAACCACCTACATGGCTGCTCTTAACAATACATGTGCTCATTTTATTAATGGAAATACAAGGGAGTTTGGTCTACTTGGCAAGGTTAAGACAATCTGGTTAGCCTTAAGAAATTAAGATTCCATTCTGCCTGTTTCACAGAAAAGAGCTAAAATAGAATATTCGATTGCTAACACAACCGTATAAGGGAGATAATTATTTTTGTTAAATGTCACTAATAACTAATGGGGAAAATTCCATTTTTGTTAAACATGGGAAAATATGTGACTAATAGCTGAGTGACAAAAGCGCTTAATCATCACTTATTAACTGATGACTTTTATATCAGATATGCATCTCTTTTATTATTTTAAAAGGAAACATATATTTGAAAATAAAAGAGCCCCATTAGAAAGGACAATGAAGGAACCCTAGAGCCTAGACCAGAATATTCTTACTGAGTAAACAGGTGCTTCAAGAGAACTGAAGACATCACTGGAAACCCCCTTCATTCTTTATTTGCATCCCCTATGTTTCCATGCAAAGAGAGCGTTTATCTCATCCTCAGAAGTTCTGCTTGACAATCATAGGCATGACAAACATAAAGAGGATTATTGGTGACTCTGTGAAATGCTGTAGCTAAAGGCTTCAGCCTGTGGCTATTTAACAACTTTGAAAAGCATATCTGTTTTGTTTTGGAATCAAGCTTTCTCTTTTGGAATAACAACATTGCAGAGGTAGCCAATGATAAGAACAGCAACTGCCAAGGAATTACATGTCTACAATACCTACTTAAATACATAAATGCCCATGTGCATGTGTATATGTTCATACACACACATACATACATTTGCTTGTTCTAGAATTCCTACTTAGTATACTATCATTGAATGGTATTAGTTGCACTGATTTTTTGAGAATGGTCTTTTGTTCTTGTTATTGAAAAGACTGGCAAGATGCTCACTGGTCCCATTTTGACTTCACAGAAACAGAAAAAGACCGCATTTCCCAGAAACAGAAAAAGACCGCATTTCCCAGCCTCCCTTGTTAGGTTATACGGCTGGGTTCAGGCCAAAAGAACACGAACAGAAGTGATGCTGTGCTGCTTACAAGTCTATCAGAATATCTTGTCCAATTTCTCTTCCACCCCCACTACACGCCCATGCCCCTCTTCCCTGTCTGCCTGGTGATGACACTAGGCTAACCCTGAACCTCAACATGATGGAGACGTAACATGTGAGCAGCTTGGGTTCTAGCATCACCACTTGGAAAAGAATCCCCAACCTACCTCAGATTGCAGTGTGAATGAGAAAATAAACTTCCCTAATAAGCCACTGAAGCCTTCAGAATTTACAGCTTCACCATCGACTGTCTACTCTGACTAACAGAAAATCTGGCACAAGGTGTAGTGCTGCTTTCAGAAGAGGCTGAATTAAATAGCATTTCCTTATCAGTTGGTCAGCAGTCATTTAACAAAATCAATTATCAGAAGTTACAAATATGTCGATCAATGGTATTCACAGTCAAAGCTTTGCTAAAATTGTTGACCCAGATCAGCACTTCTATGTCCCCAGCACCTCTAAAAAAGGAGGACCGAGAATACAATGCAAGTACTTGGTGTCATTTTTTCTTTAATTTTTAATTGGAGGATAACTGCTTTACAATGTTGTGTTGGCTTCTGCCTTATGACAACATGAATCAGTCATAACTATTATATATATCCCCTCCCTGTTAAGCCTCCCTCCCAATCCTCACCCCATCCTGCCCCATTAGAGGTCATCACAAGGCACCAGGCTGGGGTCCCTGCCCATTTGGGAAGGTATTACAGGAATGAAGAAAACTCCCAGGAAAGAATGGGTCAGTTTTTAAACACAGATGAAAGTGAATGAGCAGCGCAGGAACTGAGGGTTTCTCAGACTACACATGCGAGGAAGGCAATACGAAAAGATGGAGAGGTGAAGACCCAGTGGCACTTCTTAGTGGCTCAGAGAACACTTCAAACTAGGAATTATGTCTTCCTATTAAAACAAAGAAGAAAGAGAGGCATGAGATTTAGAAAGCACAGAAATAAACTAGATATGTGAACTGTGTTTAGAAAAGATCTCTGGGTACAGTTTCATTGTACAAAGCTGAGTAGATTTAAATATATCAGAAGTCTTCTATTTAAGAAACTGCAAGCCAGAACAACTATATACATGATGCTTAAAAAAACATGACTATTCGAAACTTAAGCAACCTTTGTTATCTGTCCTTTAGTATCTAATCTTTCAGAGCAAGAGCTAGGCTATTCAAACTTCCACAGACCAATGATTGCTTTACTCTTCTAATTCTTTCAGTTTTTGAATGAAAATACTTATTGCCATTATCCTGATCCAGTTTTCTTTTATACTGAAATATATGAAAGTGGAGGGCAGATCAGATTTATTTTTATTTCATAGGTTACCAGTCCCTAGGTCACTAACTACATCCAGGCCTTATGAAGAGGACTGAGCAGCACTGTTCAGGGCCTGGTTAGGATTTAGGGCTGTCATCCTTGTGAAGAGGTAACTTTTTACATATATGGAAGGAAGAGAAATGGTTTAGACAGGATTAGAAGGATGTACAGGGAACTATGGATGAGATTGGTTAGAATCTCAACGTATCATGTCTTCTTCTTGGACACAAGGAAGGCTATTTCCCTACAGTTGAGACCATATGACTGATTTCTGGCAAATGCAATGTTTTCATAAATGATTCATAATATTCTGGACATGATAATAACACATACTGATTGATACTCAAGGTTATCTCTAAGTCACCCTTACATTTCATGTCTATTACTGATGGCTGATAAAGTCAGAGTGAACTGAGACCCACAGGATGCAAATAGCTCGTGCTTCTGCATTACTACTGGAAGAGAAACACTTAACCTACATCAGACTGATCTTACCAATAAAAACACTTTTGTTGTATTATGCCCCTAAGGTTTTCTCAGTGTGTTACTGCAGGATGGCTTAAGCCTAGCCAGCTTTTAAACTTTCATTATGTGGGGAAAAAAAAATCACTAATCACCTATACTCCAGTATAAGATAAAAAGTTAAAAAATACTTAGTCATGATACATTATGCTGTCATTATCCCACTGGACTAAATTTCTTAATATTCTGTTTATTAAATTAGTAAAATTTTGACAGTTGTTTCTCATAGCATATGATTAGGAGATGGAAACAATTTTAATTGACCACTAGATTGGTCCAGGCACTGCACTAGACACTTTAAAATCCTTTTGAGTTTTATTATTTCTACTTTAATGATGAGAAGCCTGAGAAACAGAAATGCTATAGGATTTTTTACTTGAGTGGGTACTTCTACCTTATCCCCAATCTTCCTTTTTAAAATCTTAGACTTCCTTTAGGGCTATGTCCCATTGTCTAAGTTGGGTTTTACATTTAGACCTCAATCTAGGCTCATTCCCATGTATATCAGTGCAATTATCAATGCAATTAATAATCCAGTCTGATCACAATGAGTCTTTAATTTTAGAAACTTTTATCAAGATTGGGGCAAGCAAGACACTCTTTATTCTACATTTTAACTAGGGATGGGTCATTGCTTAAACATGCCAAAAGTCGTTTTTCAAACATAGAGAAAGAGTATTTACATATGAGAAGAGGCAGAATGAGAGATGGAATGGGTACTTATGATGTCATTTGAACTTTTATATCTTGGGGCCTAAAAATATGTAAATATATCCAAATACTCTTGTTTGAAACTCTCCATTCCACTTTATGAAGCGTGATTTTGGTTTACTCTTAATTTTCAATCTTATGCATCCTAAAATTTAACTAATCTCAGCTAGCTAAACTAAGTATTAAACTTCAGAGCACCGTTTTTCTTCTCCTTTCTTGAAGTTGTCTTATCTTCAACTTGATGAAATTATCAGTCAGTCAGTTCAGTCGCTCACTTATGTCTGACTCTTTGCAACCCCATGGACTGCAGCACACTGGGCTTCCCTGTCCATCACCAACTCCTGGAGCTTGTTCATACTCATGTCCATTGAGTCGGAGATGCCATCCAACCATCTCATCCTCTGTCATCCCCTTCTCCTCCTGCCTTCAAACTTGCCCAGCATCAGGGTCTTTTCCAGTGAGTCAGTTCTTCATATCAGGTGGATAAAGTATTGGAGTTTCAGCTTCAGCATCAGTTCTTTCAATAAATATTCAGGACTGATTTCCTTTAGGACAGACTGGTTAGATCTCCTTGCAGTCCAAGGGACTCTCAAGAGTCTTCTCCAACACCATAGTTCAAAAGCATCAATTCTTCAGTGCTCAGCTTTCTTTATAGTCCAACTCTCACATCCATACATGACTACTGGAAAAACCATAGCCTTGACTAGACAGACTACTGTCACAAAGTAATGTCTCTTCTTTTTAATATGCTGTCTATGTCGGTCATAGCTTTTCTTCCAAACAGCAAGCGTCTTTTACTTTCATGGCTACAGTCACCATCTGCAGTGATTTTGGAGACCAAGGAAATAAAGTCTCTCATTGTTTCCCTTGTTTCCCATCTATTTTCCATGAAGTGATGGGATGGGATGCCACGATCTTCATTTTTTGAATGCTGAGTTTTATGCCAACTTTTTTACTCTCCTCTTTCACTTTCATCAAGAGTCTCTTTAGCTCTTCTTCACTTTCTGCCATAAGGGTGGTGTCATCTGCATATACGAGATTATTGCTATTTCTCCTAGAAATTTGATTCCAGCTTGTGTTTTATCCAGTCCAGCATTTCACATTATGTACTCTGCATAGAAGTTAAATAAGCAGGGTGACAATATATAGCCTTGACGTATTCCTTTCCCAATTTGGAACCAGTCTGGTGTTCCCTATCTGGTTCTAACTGTTGCTTTCTGAAATATGGTTTGTATTAAATGAAACTATTTGTTTACATACAGACATTTGTAGAGTAGCAATTATACACTGGGCATTATACTATGAAGGAAATACAAAATAAGCAGAATCACGAGTTTCAATCTTGATAAGACATGAATAATAACCATGAAGCTTTGAGAGAACTGCAGAAATCAAAGATAACCAAGTGCTAAATTATGAATTTTGTATTGATCAAACCCAGAGAACATTAAAAACTTAGGATTAATTGGTTCAAAACACTTCTTTCATAGCAATATTTCATAATTTCTGCTCAGTATATTTTCCTTCCATAAAAATTTCAAAACTCTCTTCTTAATTCTCTCTTATTTTAATCACATGCTGTCATTATTATCTCCCATCCCTATGACAAAAAAAGGAAAGTAAAGTATAAGAGACACTTGATTACATGAGGAAATATGATGTGTTGGTAAATGTTTAATAACTAGCTCTCTCATTTTTAGCACATATCCATTTCCAAGGCATAAAAGCTACCACCAGGAATGATTTCAATCTACCAACATGAAATCACTAAATTCAGAGTTAGAGGGGAAAAATGCAAACAACGGGGTCTTGATAGATACTAGAAGCCAACTCTAGAATACTACTGAATATAGTGGTAAAATTTTCTAAATTGTTTCAATGTTGTAACTATATCAACTCATTTTCTCAACTCACAAACATTCTTTTTAAAACGTTCTGTATATGCCTATGTGTGCCTGTGTGTATGTATACATGTAGATAAACAGAAAAATGAAGGGAAAATACAAGTCAAAATACTATTACTGGTTATTGCTAAATATGACATATGGATAATTTGTATTTTCTCCGAGGTTTTTGCTTCTATTTTTCATTCTGCTATCATTTTGTATTACTTAATAGAAAATATGTTTCTTTAATAAAAGAGAAACAGCTTTAAGTCTGAATTTTGTATTTCCCTATTGAAAATGTTCATCTGAGAAAAAATCTACAGCATAATCTTTGTACAAAGATGACAAAGTTACTTATGATACATGTGATATTGGGCATGTTGCCTGACTATTTAAAACTAATACTTTTTTTTTTTTAAGATTTGTTTATTTTTGGCTGTGCTCGCTTTTCTAGTTGCAGCAAAGGGGCTACTCTTCTTTGATGTGTGTGGGCTTCTCACGGCAGTGACATCTCTTGTAGCAGAGCACAGGCTCAAGATGACAGGGCTTCAGTAGCCACAACAATGTGGGCCCAGTAGCTGTGGAACATCAGCTTGGTCACTCTGGGCCATGTGGGATCTTCCTAAAGCAGGGATTGAACCCATGTCCCCTGCATCGGCAGGCGGGCTCTCAACCACTGCACCACCAGGGAAGCGCAAACTGATATATTTTAAAATGTAATTCATTTATAGTCTACCTGGATTCATGCTAAATATGAAGATTTTCATGTAGGTATAATAAAAGCAATATCATACTGAGCTTAAGTCTGGTAATTACACAAAAAGCTATTGGAAAATGAATAATGTGATCCACATAAAATTTTTGCTGCCACAGAAGCAAGAGACTCTAAGGACAGATTCACAGAAAAGATACATAAAATTTCACAAAACTATCTTAACCACAGCACCATCGTCTTATCATAGCACTCATATTCAAGGAAATTAATTGCTTGGTGGCACTTACATTTTAAAAAGACTCTCACGTTAGGCTAGTAACGAGATAAAACAAATGGGCTCATAACTGATCTTAATTAACATAATGTTATATATGAGGTTTTGCTTGTAAACTAAATACAGTAAGTTACTCTGCACATATTTACTTAGGAATTTCCTTCAGAATCAATTGCCAATGAAACTCGTTAGCTAGTAACAAGGGCATACAGGTAGATCATCGTATTCGGTGGATATTAATAGGAAAACAAATTGCCAAAAATGAAAATAAAACCACAAGGGAAAAAGACATTAGACAATCCTTCTAAATTAAAATATGGAAAGATAATAAGGGGTGAAAAGTACTACTTATGGCAACTTCATATCAAAGAATAAACTGCTTTAGTTCTGAAGATGAATTTTAAGGTTGAATTAAATAGCTGCTGTCATTAGTTGTGACTGGCAGTTCAAACATGGGGTAAATTTCTGCAAGAGGCATGTTTTCTATCTAGCATTTGAGGTGCTCAGTGATAAATACCTAGTGAGGGCCATAATGCAATATTAGACTTCTAAACAATAGAGACTTCTGACAGAATAGCCATGAGATTCTACGTAACATGAATCCTCTGATACTTATTTAATAATGCCTTGTCAAGTGATTTTTGACTCATTTCAAGTACTTTGTATTTCTTCAAAATTAGTCTGGAAAAGTAGGGCAGATGCTTTATTTCATATTTAAAAGATGTGGGTTCAGAGTGGGAGAGAGATTTATAATTGTATTCAGAATATATTAAATATTTTTCTTAAATATCAATAAGAATAATGCAGAACACACAATGGATATATGTCAAAGACAGATTATTCACAAAAAGCACATTCAAAGGGGTAATGTAACAAACAGATGGAAAAAGATTTATCTTCATTATTTATCAGTAAAATTCCAATTAAATAAAATTAAATAAAAAAGTGTTAGTTGCTGGGTCATGTTTGACTCTTTTGCAACCCCATGGACTATAGCCCACAAGGCTCTTCTGTCCCTGGAATTTGCCATTTCCTTCTCCAGGGGATCTGCCTGACCCAGAGACTGAACCAGGTTCTGGGTCTACTGCACAGCAGGCAGATCCTTTCTAGTCTGAGCCACTGGACAAAGACTAACAGAGTTTTACCAAGAGAACACACTAGTCACAGCAAACACCCTCTTCCAACAACACAAGAACTACACATGGACATCACCAGGTGGTCAATGCTGAAATCATACTGATTATATTCTTTGCAGCCAAAGATAGAGAAGCTTTATACAGTCATCAAAAACAAAACCTGGAGCCAACAGTGGCTCAGATCATCGGCTCCTTAACTGCAAGATTCAAGCTTATATTGAAGAAAGTAGGGAAAACCACTAGATCATAACCACAGCTATGACCTAAATCACATCCCTTATGATTATACAGTAGAAGTGAGAGATTCAAATGATTAGATCTGGTAGACAGACTGCCTGAAGAACTATCGGCAGAGGTTTGTAACATTATACAGGAGGCAATGACCAAAACCATCCCTAAGAAAAAGAAACGCAAGAAGGCAAAATGATTGTCTGAGGAGGCCTTACAAATAGCTGAGAAAAGAAGAAAAGTGAAAGGCAAGGGAGAAAAGGAAAGATATACCCAACTGAATGCAGAGTTCCAGAGAACAGCAAGCAGAGATAAGAAGGCTTCTTAAGTGAACAATGCAAAGAAAGAGAGGAAAACAACAGAATGAAAAAAACCTAGAGATCTCTTCAAGAAAACTGGAAATACCAAGGGAGTATTTTATGCAAGGATGGGCATGATAAAGGACAGAAACGGTAAGGACCTAAAAGAAGCAGAAGACACTAAGGGTGGCAAGAATATACAGAAAAAATTGTAAAAAAAAAAAAAAAAAGTTCTTAATGACCCAGAGAACCATGATGGTGTGATCACTCACCTAGAGCCAGACATCTTGGAGAGTGAAGTCAAGCAGGCCTTAGGTAGCATTACTATGAACAAAGCTAGTGGAAGTGACAGAATTCCAGCTGAGCTATTTCAAATTGTAGAAGATGAAGCTGTTAAAGTGTTGCACTCAATATGCCAGCAGATTTGGAATATTAGCAGTGACCACAGAACGAGAAAAGGTCAGTTTTCACTACAATCTCAAAGAAGGGCAGTGCCAAAGAATGCTCAAACTACTATACAACTGCACTCATTTCACATGCTAGCAAGGTAATGCTCAAAATCCTTCAAGCCAGGGTCCAAGAGTATGTGACCCAAGAGCTTTCAGATGTACAATAAGGATTTACAAAGAGGCAGAGGAACCAGAGACCAATTTACCAACATTTGTTGGATCATAGAGAAAGCAAAGGAATTACAGAAAAACACCTACTTCTGCTTCCTTGACATGCTAAAGCCTTTGATTGTGCTTTTGAACTGTGGTGCTGGAGAAGACTCTTGAGAGTCCCTTCAACTGCAAGGAGATCAAATCAGTCAATTATAAAGGAAATTAACCCTGAACATTCATTGGACGGACTGATGCTGAAGCTCCAAAACTTTGGACACTTGATGAGAAAAGCCAACTCATTGGAAAAGACCCTGATGCTGGGAAAGATTGAGGACAGGAGGAGAAGGGGGTGGCAGAGGATGAGATCATTGGATAGAATCACCGACTCAATGGACATAAATTTGAGCAAACTCCAGGAGATGGTGAAGGACAGGGAATCCTGGTGTGCTGCAGTCCACGGGGTTGCAAAGAGTCGGACATGACTGAACGACTGAACAACAAATGAGAAAATCATCATGAGATAGGATGTGCACACTAAAATATCTAAACAGGAAATAAAATGATGAACAATGCCAACTTTTAGTGGAGATGTGGAACAGCAGAGCTCTTACACACTGCAGGTGGGAGTACACACGGCAAAAACACTATAGCAAATATGTGGCAAACTCTAACTTAACAATTACACTCTTTTAATTCATAATAGCAGAAATGTTTTCCAAAAGACATATATGAGATGGCTCAAAGATCACTCTTCATAATTTTCCCAACCTATAAACTATCCCCAATAGCCATTAATATCAGAATGGATAAATAAATTATAGCATTTTACAACAGTGAGAATAAATCTCATTACATGCACAATTATGGATGCATCTCACAAGCATAAGGTGGAGTGAAATCCACACAAAAAATAAAGAATGCATATTTTATGCAGATTGCATGCTTTTACTTATACAAAAACTGAACTTCTGCTGTTAGAAGTCAGGAGAGTAATTATCCTTGGGATGGTTTGTGATCAGAGGGGAGTATAAAATTGGGTTGGAGGGAGCTTCTAACAGGCTTGTAATGATCTGGGTATTGTTTATATGGGTGTGTTCATGTTCTGAAAGGGCATCAAGCTGTAGGACTTATGCATTTTTTCATGTTTATATTTAACTTCAATAATGTATTTTTTAAACAGAACAAAAATTTAAAGATATAAAAGCATGAGAGCATGAACCCACTGTATTCCCAGGAGGCAGCACAGTTCCTGGAACATAGCAGATACTAAGTAAATGTCTGCTGAACTATCAATGTTCTTTCGCCATGCCTTTGCCATGCTTCCCAGCTTAAAGTGTTATACTAAAATACAATGACTCAAAATTATTGAAATATAGTATGACCTCACAGCAAGCTATTCTCTCATGTATGTTTATACTACTCAGAACAAGCCACAATCCTGTCTTTTATACTAAAGAGCACACTGACAAGTGTGTTTTATATGGGAAAACAAGTCTATATGGGAATGGAAACAGTTGCTCTTCGGTGTGGGCGGTATATTTAATACTGCAATATTTTTAAAGAGTTTTATGGAGAAGAAGAGTAAAACATTTATTCTGCTTGGTAATCTCATCCAATCAGTCTTCAGGCCTGAATTTGAAAATAACTTTTCTATTAATAATGACAAAAAACCATCAACTCTAATGGAAAACCTTTTAGAAGGACATTTAAAAAGATGTGCTTAGAGCAGTTACATTTAGAATTAAAGGACCTATCCTCAAAAAAGTGTCAGATTAAAGATCTAAACATAAGACCAGAAACTATAAAACTCCTAGAGGAAAACATAGGCAAAACACTCTCCGACATAAACCACAGCAGGATCCTCTATGACCCACCTCCCAGAATATTGGAAATAAAAGCAAAAATAAACAAATGGGACCTAATTAAAATTAAAAGCTTTTGCACAACAAAGGAAACTATAAGCAAGGTGAAAAGACAGCCTTCAGAATGGGAGAAAATAATAGCAAACAAAGCAACGGACAAACAATTAATCTCAAAAATATACAAGCAACACCTGCAGCTCAATTCCAGAAAAATAAATGACCCAATCAAAAAATGGGCCAAAGAACTAAACAGACATTTCTCTAAAGAAGACATACAGATGGCTAACAAACACATGAAAAGATGCTCAACATCACTCATTATCAGAGAAATGCAAATCAAAACCACAATGAGGTACCATTTCACGCCCATCAGAATGGCTGCTATCCAAAAGACTACAAGCAATAAATGCTGGAGAGGGTGTGGAGAAAAGGGAACCCTCTTACACTGTTGGTGGGAATGCAAACTAGTACAGCCACTATGGAGAACAGTGTGGAGATTCCTCAAAAAACTGGAAATAGAACTGCCATATGACCCAGCAATCCCACTGCTGGGCATACACACTGAGGAAACCAGAATTGAGAGAGACACGTGTACCCCAATGTTCATCGCAGCACTGTTTATGATAGCCAGGACATGGAAGCAACCTAGATGTCCATCAGCAGATGAATGGATAAGGAAGCTGTGGTATATATACACAATGGAATATTACTCAGCCATTAAAAAGAATACATTCGAATCAGTTCTAATGAGGTGGATGAAACTGGAGCCTATTATACAGAGTGAAGTAAGCCAGAAATAAAAACACCAATACAGTACACTAACACATATATATGGTATTTAGTCAATTGGTGAAGATAACCCTGTATGCGAGACATCAAAAGAGACAGATAAATTGAACAGTGTTATGGACTCTATGGGAGAGGGCAAGGGCGGGGTGATATGGGAGAATGGCATGGAAGCATGTAAATTATCGTATGTGAAACGAATCGCCAGTTCAGGTTCAACGCATGATACAGGGTGCTCGGGGCTGGATCACTGGGATGACCCGGAGGGATGGGATGGGGAGGGAGGTAGGAGGGGAGTTCTGGAAGGGGAAAACATGTACACCCATGGTGGATTCATGTCAATGTATGGCAAAACAAATACAATATTGTAAAGTTAAAAAACAGGAAATAAACTAAGTTAAAAAAAAAAAAAAGAAAATGGAAAGATAAGCCAAAGACTGGAAAAGTCACCTATCTGGCAAATAACTTACATTCAGAATATATGAGGAATAATAAAAAGACAACTCAATTATTTGAATGGTTGAAATAAATGGACTATTTTATGAAAGAAGATATACACAAATGCCAGTGATCACATTGAAAAGGTGTTCACCATCTGAAGAATATACATACATGTATAACTGAATCCCTGTGCTGTACACATGAAACTAACCCAGTATTGTAAATCAACTATAATTCAGCAAAAAAAAAAAAAGAAAGAAAGAAAATATTGCAGGTTTTGGAAAAATTTTCTATCTATGAATCTTGAAGTCATTTACAAATATTAGTTATAATTTTAATGAAAAAATAAATAAAATATTCTCAAAAAAGTGTTGGACATGTCTATTAATCAAATTTCAAAACATAGTAAAGTCTACAAAATGTTATTATTATTTCTTATGTATCTCCAACGGAGATCTATTGTATGGTGCCTTAATCAAATGTATTTGATCTCTGAACTATACCCATCCGTCTGCACCTCTATGTGCAACACACATACATACACATGAATTATTACTATTCTGAAGAATGTACTTTGAAAATAAATTATTTAGAGATACTGCAAATGTATTTTATTATAATGAATATTGGACAATATTCTAAGATGAGATCATGCTGGTCTAGTCTTAATAAGAATTAGGTGATTCAAATAGTCAAACCTGAAATTCTTTTCCACTTTGAAATAGGAAGGACTACATAACCTCATTTAATCACATTGGTTGGAAAATGTAGTATATGTTCAACAGAAATTTCTTTTTGTTTATTCAGTAAAACTTTCCCAAGGCATAGTTATTACTGCTAGGGTAAAGAGAATTTTCTCTGAAATTCTGTTTCAGTGCACACACTTGTGCTAGCTGAGGTCCCAATTATATAATTTTAGAAAATCCAGAACTTCACCTACCACAGACCTTCAACATCACTACCTACACCAGTGGCCACAATGTCAATTTTTGAAGGAAACATTACAAAAAGGACAGTTGCCTCTGATTGATTCTTCTAAGCAGAATAAAAGTTGAAGAAAAGAAAAACAAATATTTTATTTCACTCTATAGATGTCTGAAGACAATGACAGGTGTTTCAAGCTAATCTTTTAATTAGTAATGTAAGAACCAGTGGTGGCTCTAACAGCTGGGTAATTAAAGTACTTATTGACTAAATTGATTAATTAAAATGTAAAATTCAAGTAGCTTCTGTTTGCAAGCAAAATAAGTATCCCATGTATCTAGGCTAGATCATTTTTTTTTCTTTTCTTATCAAATCTGCAGGGTCACAATGGAGAAAATGTCACAAATTCTAAGAAAATATTACACTAATGTCTTAATTTGAGCCATCTCTCTGGCACTGTGATGGAACAATTTCTATCCCTAGAATATTATGAGACATTCACTTGCCATGGTTCTAGAATGTAGGTGACTAAAAGGATCTGGGGACAGGGACTTTCCTGGCAGTTCAGTGGTTAGGACTCACATTTCTACTGCTAGAGGCATGGGTTTTGTTCCCTGGTCAGGGAACTAAAAACCCACAAGCCACACAGTATAGCCAAATAAATAGATAAAAATAACTCATGTTTGGGAAAAAAGTTAAAATAAACAAATAAAAGGATACGGGAAGAAAGCCTTGGATCCTCTAAAACATGGAGAACAAAACAAAGAAACCTCCCATAAAGATACCAATGTCTAAAATCCAAAGAGACTCACTGAGACAGGATCTTTTCATAACACTGTACTCACCAACTCCATCACCACTACCAAGCACCATTAACAACAGCATTAACAACAAATTAGCAAAATTTCCTAAAAAGCTTCTCTAGAGTTCATTTAATATGGTGGTTGTCAAAGTTGAGCATGTGCCAAAATCATCTGTAGAACATATTACAACACAAGTTTTTAGCCCTACCCTGAGACTTTCTGGTCCACTACATGTGGGATGGATCATAAGATATTTCCTTTCTAACAAGTTCCCAGGTGATGCTGTTGTGCCTGGTCTGGAAGCACACACTTTGAATCATTTAAAATATTTTAATTATGATTTCACTCAGTGAAATTTAATGCAGATTTAATTATGATGTAAGTATAGTTGTTCTGAGTTTATTTTTCAAAATTCAAAATAGGATAGTATGACAGTCAAATGTGGTGAGAGAGAGGAACAACTACATTATAATGGATGCACATGACTACAATGTACATGTAGAAACTATGCTTGGCTTGGCATCCCTGTAGGCCAGTTAATTTAAAGTACGTAAGAGCAACCTATTTCCTCCTTGTACCCCTCACTTTATCTACTCTTCCGCCTCTTCCAGATAGTTTATATCTTCTTCCTTTGTCTGAAATACACTCCTTCAACACTCACGATTAATTTCTATTGTAACTATAGTTACAACAGGAATTGAGAGTTCATCTTTAAATTCTCCTTCTTCAGGAGGTCAGTCTTGCAATATCTCTTTGCCCCTGTAAAATATGGTGGGTGTTCTCCTTTCTTCACTCAGAGGATGCTGTGTTCATTTCAAACACAGCACTTGCCAGAGAATATTACAACTTTCTAAGTATCTGTCCCGTGCGTGAGACTGTGAGTTTCTGAAGAGCAAGAATCTGATTTTACTGGAGTCTAGCCACTAGAAATATGCCCTTGACAAAGTTTCTGAATTAAAACAAAGTTTTTATTATTTTAAAGCTAAGTCTGGAGATTCTGTCTTATTTTGTGACTTCAGTGAAATAGCTTTGGACTCTGAATTTGCTTGTTCATTCAAATTTTAATTGTCCAATCTCTATGTGCAAAACATGATAGATATATCGATGAAGAAGCCCATGAGATTTCCATGTCTCAACATTTGGTGGAGATGAAAATTAACAAAAAGAAAATTACCAAATAGTATGACAAAAGTTTTGATAGGGGTAGTAGACTCCCACAGAATTATATATGAGGACAAATTAACCCAAGCTTGAGTTAAGAAAGGATTCCTGAGAAAAGTAATTTTCTAAACTGGGGATTATTGTGATAATTTGCTTCCCTTTGGTGTTTTATGTATTATTTTTATATGCTCACATTGAGCATAATCAATTGTCTATAGGTATACTGTTTGGATTTCCAGAAAGTTGTGCTTAATGTACAATGAAAATCAGAAAGCATAAGTTAATTATGTGATATTAGATATTTTAACTTTTTACATAAGTAATTCTGGTCCTTGTATTAGGAATTTTAAAATATTTTTCCCTTTGCCTACCTTAGATTTTTGTTCATTCATTTGGCATGCAAATAGGCAGATTTGAGACATTGATTGCTTTTGTTATAACAGTTATTTCTCCAAGCACGTTTAACTGTCAAACCATGCTATTTTGAACTCTGGAGAATAAGATTACTCAGAACAACTATATTTGCATTATAAAGGGGTTCACATTAATAATAAGGTGATTCATTACTCCTTTACAATCACCTTTACCTTCGAATTGTCACTTTAAAGCCTAGATATCACAGTGTGGTCTTCTGCGTCAAGAGTACTGGCATTTAAGATCTTTATCAGACATCTAAAACAAGGCAGGGGCTAGAGGTACAGAAAAGGTTGAAGATCATAACTGCAAAGAATAAAATGGAAAGCTTCAATGCACATTACGTGAATAATTCACAAATACCAAATTGGTTTTTGAAAGTTCTCCCATCACCATTCATTTTCCTTACTTGGGATCTTTTTCTCTTCAGTTCATTTTATATCCAGTATATCTAACAGGAACAAAGCAAGAACATATTAAAGAAGATATTTTATTTCCTCAGGCAAGAAGAAATACACATACATTATTAAAGCAAGAGATATATGACAAGTGTAAAAGGTTAAATCTACCTCCTTTCTAATGCCTCTAGGTCACTTTTTATTTCTCTCCGGTCTGATTTAAGAAATAGTGTTCTTTTGGTTTCTATCCCTGGCTACACATTAGAATCACATGATGTGGTAGGCAGATATCTATGTACTAGTATCTATGTACTAATGTACTATGTACTATGTATCCCCTGAAGATATCTATGTACTAATCCTTGGAAACTGTGAATATGATTGTTTACAGTGTAAAGGGATATTAAGGTGGAAGATGGGGTTAAGATTGCTAATTAGCTAACCTTAAAATGAGATTACCCTGGAATATCTGGATAGACCCAATGTAATCACAAGATCCTATAGAAGTGCAAGAGCGATTCTAAAAAGAGAAAACTAGAGATAGCACCATAAGGAAGATTTGGCCTAATTTACTAGCTTTCAGTGGGCCACCAGCCACTGAAAGCAAGCAGCCTCCAGAAGCTAAAAATGGCAAGAAAACAGATTTCCTCTGGAGACTCCAGAAAGAATGCATCCTTCCGACACCTTGATCTCAGCCTGGTCAGATCCCTGTCAAATTTATGACCTACAGAGCTGTAAGATAATAAATTTGTAAATTTGTGTTTCTTAAGCCACTATGCCTGTGGTAATTTGTCACAGCAATAACAGAAACTTAATAAATCTGGGGACCTATTAAAAATCCTGATGTCCAGATCACACGCCATATCAATTACATTAAATTCTCTGGGGAATGTGGATGGGGGAGAGGATGAAATCCAGGCATCAATAATATTCTAAAGCTCCCAAGAGGATTCCAGTGTGCAGTCATATTTCACAACTGCTGCTTTAAGTATTCTCAGTGGTTTCCATGGAGGCCGAAAATGCCTCAGAATGAACTCTTCATTGTCTATAAGGCTGGGCCCATATGATGCAATGACTCACCACGTGTGCTTCCAGGAGCATCAAATATCATCTTGACGCTTATTAGAAATATATAATCTGGGCCACAAATGACCCAGTGAGTCAAAATCCTAATCTTAATACTGAATGTAGATGATACATAGGCAGATTAAATTTTAAGAAACAGCATGCACTGGCAGTTGCCTTCCTAATCTGAAATGGCTCTACTGCTTATAATGATTTTAAGTTACTACCTAAAGAAAACATTTTACAGGAGGCCCTCAAGGCTATCAGTTCCTTGAAGAAACACTGTTTAACTCCCTTCTTTCTTCTTTCCTTTTTTTCCCTCCTTACTTTTTTCTTTTTTAATTATTTATTTGAATTGGAGGCTAATTACTTTACAATATTGTGGTGGTTTTCACCATACATTGACATGAATCAGCCACAGGTATACATGTGTCCTCCTGTCCCAAAACCCCTGTCACTTCCCTCCCCATCCCATCCCTCTGGGTTGTCCCAGGGCACCGGCTTTGAGTGCCCTGTTTCATCCATCGAACTTAGACTGGTCATCTATTTTACATACAGTAATTACACATGTTTCAATGCTATTCTCTCAAATCATTCCACTCTCATCTTCTCCCACAGAGTCCAGAAGTCTGTTCTTTATATCTGTGTCTCTTTTAATGTCTCGCATATAGGGTCATTGTTATCACCTTTCTATATTTCATATATATGCATTAATATACTATATTGGTGTTTTTCTTTCTGATGTACTTCACTCTGTATAATAATAGGCTCCAGTTTTATCCACCTCATTAGAACCGATTCAAACGTGTTCTTTGCAATAGCTGAGCAATATTCCATTGTGTATAGGTACCACAACCTTCTTCAACATTCATCTGCTGATGGACATCAAGGTGGCTTCCATGTCCTAGCTATTGTAAACAGTGCTGCAATGAACATTGGGGTACATGGGTCTCTTTCAATTCTGGTTTCCTTGGTTTGTGGTTCTATGTCCAGTTTTTTAAATTTCCACACTGTTCTCCATAGTAGCTGTAGAGAAGGACTGAAAGCCAAAGGCAGGAGGCATAACTCCAAAACTTGAGACCATCAGAGAACTCCTGATTCCAGGAAACATTAACAGACAAGAACTCACCCAAAAGTCTCCATATCTGCACTGAAACCAAGCTCCACCCAAGAGCCAGCAAATTCCAGTACACGACACACCATGCTAATTCTCCAGCAAAGCAGGAACACAGCCCTGAGCATTAAAAGACAGGCTGCCCAAAGCCATGCCAAAGCCATAGACACCCCAAAACTCACTACTTGACATTTAATTGCACTCCAGAGAGAAGAGATCCAACTCCCCCAACCTCACTGCCTCTCTGCCTCAGGGGTGGGTGGGGGGAAGGGGCCTGTACACAGCCAGCTAGCTCTCCTTTGGTATTTGCTCAATCCTTTGTTCTATGAATGGGCCAGGCTGCAAGTTGGAGTCTTTCACGGGAACTTTCTCTTTTCTTTTTTTTCTCTCTGGTGATCCCTCAGTTTGGGTTGCTATCTCACATTAGCTCCCTCAGATCGTCCACAGGGCATTCAGGCACCGATGATGCAGCCCGTGCCTCCCTGCCCAGCCCACGATCGCTGGTGGCAGATGCGAGCGTCTGGGCTAATTCTCCGCTAGCAGTTGAGATTAGGCGTGTATTCTATGTTTTGTTTTTTTTTATTTCCTCATGGTTATGTTGCCCTCTGATATTCTAAAATGTCCTGCAGACCTGCCTGTGAGAGGTTTTCCTAGTGTGGAAACTACTCCTTCACGACTTCCTCCCCAGGACGGGTCTCTGTTCCTAACTCTTTTGTCTCTTTTTGTCTTTTATATTTTGTCCTACCTCCTTTCAAAGAGAATGGGCTGCCTTTCTGGGTGCCTGGTGTACTCCGCCAGTATTCAGAAGTTGTTTTGTGGAAGCTGCTCAGCATTCACAGGAATCTGTGGGGGAGAAAGTGGTCTCCCCATCCTATTCCTCTGCCATCTTGGGACTGCCCTCTCCTTCTCTTCATCTCTCTACCTTGCTCTCTCTCTCGGTACACGCTTTGCATATCCTCAGTGCCTAAGACACTTCCCTTCTGACTTTCTACCTGAAATAAAAATAATCGTAACGGCAGCAATGATAGAAGTAATGCGTGCGCTACTGTGAAATAAAAATGTAACAAAACGCCCCCCCAAACCCCACCATTTTTAATTCAGACTCAATGCTCTATTTCTCTTTGCCACAGATTAATTCATCTTAGACTCTGGAGATGTGGATTTCAAGTTTTATTAGCTTATATTAAAATTCCTAAATAATTTCATACCTCTCTTGGAATTTTATTCCCATGAGCAAATAGATTCAAGTATCAGAAATCTCTTGCTACATAAATTTATATTTCTTTCATCATAAATTACAATTATTTAAATCTGGCCTCTGTGTAAAGAATCATCCTGTATTGGTAGAACTGTATCATTTTATTCAAATTATTATTCTCCAAACTGCGGCTGAAGAAACCAATGACAATGGCATAGCAAGATGTAAAGGTAAGAAATATGAGACCATAAATTGTGCTGCCATCCCCTTTCCTATGCCCACAGAAACATCATCAATCCACTAGGAGTCTCTCCCAAGTCTGATCTCCAGACTTATTTCTGAAGTTTTTCAACACAGCACTTAAGACAGCACCACAACGAGGTGTTTTTGTTTGTTTTTTATCTTAATAATTTTGCTTAATCACTACAAAAAACCAAGGAACTAGTTGTTACTATCCCCATTTCACAAATGGGAACACTAAAGTGTAGAAAGTGAAAGTGTTAGTCACTTAGTAATGTTTGACTCTCTGTGGCCCCATGGACTGCAGCCCTCCAGATTGCTCTGTCCATGGAATTCTCCAGACAAGTATACTGGAGTGTGGTGCCATTCCCTTCTCCAGGGGATCTTCCTGACCCAGGGCTTGAATCTGGGTTTCCTGCATTGCAGACGGATTCTTTATTGTCTGAGCCACCAGGTAAGCCCCATAAAGCCTCAGCATCAGGAACTTAACCAAGATCATGATTTTAATAATAAGGTGAAGGTTTGCCTTCACCAAGGCCCATGCTGTGAAAACTGTTGCCAGCAGTGATATCACATGATTTATTGGCCCTGGGAATGACAAGAAGCCACATATAAAAGGAATTTCCCTTGAGAAGTCTTAGAAAAAAACTTGGTGGGTCAAATTGACGACAAGAATGTATTCAAGCAGACCGTGCTGATGTACCGCTTATGTGATATCCAGCACTAAGAAACAAACCATGCCGGTTTCAAACCACTGGTCTATTAGGCTGAATTCCAGTTATTTGCTGAAACCAAACCACAAATTTCCAATTACCAGGGAATCTTTATAATGTGTTTACACATACTCTGCCACTTGCATAACACTGATTTTTCACAGCATACAGTATAATTGAGGAGCTAAAATGAACAAGAGGAGGCATTATCCTAACAGCCACCATCTATCTGTTTCTTTGGAGGGAGGGATGGGGAAAATTCAGAGTCAACCTGCTACACTTAACATGCAGGTATGAACAAAATGACTTCAGCTCTGGGATCATTATCCAGCAGTTCCTCAAAGATAGGTCTGCCTATTAGCTAGTTGGCAATGCCCTTTGTCTCCCACTAAAGAGATATCTGAAAGGCTGCTTCCATAGGAAATGCCAGGCAGGCTTGCTGGTCTTATATCCAGTAGATGTTATAAGTCATACCCCTGACCATGCACAGGGAGATAGTATCTGTGGAGACAGAATGATGCAGTCTGTTCAGTATGCCATTGATTTCTAAGATGCCCCCAAACAGGGAAAACAGAAGTTAAAGATCACTGTCAGTTATCTGATAATTAAAATGGTTTTATTACAAAGACCAAAATTAAAATTCAGCAATGCCAAGCTTTGGATCAGCCCTGGGTTTGAGCTCTGACTCCAGCAGCTACTGGTTTTGTGATATTAAAGCCCATGCTTCAAATTCTCCTTCTATAAAATGAAACAACATCTAAGTCTCAGGGTTACTACTTTTTTAAGTAATTTATGAAAGTGCTTAACATGCTGTGTGGAGCAGAGCAGACCCATAGAAAACATTAGCCTTGTTAGCACTTCCTTTTCTGGGAGACAGAACTTCAGATTATTCTTTTCCCATCCTCAGTTGCATATATTTCATGCCCTGTAAGTCAACATGTTCAGGGCCATGTATTTTCACGAAGTACCTCATGGAGCACAAATTCCTAACTACAGTTAATGTTTAATGCCCACAGCTATACCTTTAAATTAAAGATTTTTGTTGCCACATAATATGGTGAAATATATTCATTAAGGAGTGACAAACTTTCCCTGAGTTCCTACTATGTAACAGTTTCTGTGTAAACTGATAAGGGAAAAGGATCAAGACATAATGTCTGCTCTTGAGGCACTAAAATCCGGCAGGAAAAACCATGTTAACTGAACCATGTACGGTATACAGCCATGTGAAAAGGCATGTGGAGTACAGAAGTGTGATCAGGAGATGAATTGTGGGTAGGGTAGTATATCACCTTGAATAATGAGTAGGATTTTAATAGGAGAGTAAGGGACAGATCAGGAAAATAATCTGGACACAGACTAAGAACCTAGAACATCAACATTTATATATTTAATGTTTTGACTGGTAGGAACTTAATAAGGTGTATAATACAGGAAAATGACAGAAATGTATCAATATAAATAACTGTTAAAGAAAAGATTAAAGTCTGCACTTAGCCAGCCACGCCCAATTTTCTATTCTGCTAATATTAGTGTGCGGAGGCTGCCAGATCTTCCACTACTCGTCGGTAACATATGTGGGTGCATATGCATTACAAATGCATTTAAGCACATGACTTGCATAAGCAAAGACGTACAGAAGAGGTAGGCTCTCTGGAACAGCAGTGTGAGGATCTCTGAGGTACTCTTGCCAGCAAAACAAAGATTTTATTGTTGAAAAAGCAATAATTTAAGGTCTATGGAAATAGTCCTAAGAGCACAGAGCAAATGAAGAAACATTCACAACAAAAAGCTTGGTATGAGCAGTGAGAATCGGTAGTATTTGAATCAAGACCCACTTCCTTTCTTCCCCAGCCCACCGAGCCTGATGAAGGCACCCCAGCAAAGCCCTGCAGCCAGCAACACAGGGCTCACCGTCTCCTCTCCCCCTGCAAGGAAATATCCAGGAAGAGCACTTCTGAAAACCACAGTCAAGCCTGGGGTGCACAAAGTCTGAGCACATGCACTAGACTGTATGCACTCAGGAGCGACCTGAGCAGGATGTGGGGCTCACTTGAAAGCATTCTCCAAGGCACAGACCCATCAACCTGGCGAACACAACTCAGTGGCACAAAGGGCTCAAATTCAACTCCTGACCAGAACCCAGGTACAAAAAGAAAGCACACCAACTACTGGGATTCTGGACAAGTACAGATGACAAATGCTCTACCCTCCCGAGACTGATTAGAGAGGTAACAGCAAGCTTTAGGCTCAAGGCAGGTCAAAAGGAATGTAAACATCCTGAACAGCGGTAGTAGCCTATATGCTTATTAGTATATTTAATATGTACTTACTGGATATTTCCAGTATTAAAGGGTAAAACTCTTAGGGGCTGAGGGGACTTCAGCATAATCTGTGACCGATAAATGGTTTAAGCTGCTCACGACTGACCTCTAAGGAACCAAACCAAAAGATGAAAGCAAAGAAAAAACATCTGAGCAGGGATATCAGAGGCTGCACCCTGCAGAGTAAATCGACCTCACAGAATTTGTCACTTAAGAAATTTAAATTTTAACCAGTTAAATAGCAACAATAACCTTCCGTCCCTCCTGAAGGGGATATGTATCCACATTTGCTATAATACATTATCTACAAGGTACAGTTTTCAACATAAAGTTGAGAGACATGCAAAGAACATGAACGTTTCCCATACACAGGAAAAAGGCAGTAAAATATAACTTTGAAGCACATAAACATGCTCAAAGAACTTAAGGAAACTGTGCTTAAAGACCATGTAAATGCAGATGACAAAATAAAAAAAAACTCAGCAAACTAAATTCAGTAATATGTAAAAAGAATTATACATCAAAGCCAAGTAGAATTTATCCCAAAAATGTCTGGTTAGGTTAGGTTTCTTTTTTTTTTATTGAAGTATAGTTGATTTACAATATTGTATTAATTTTAGGGGTACAGCACAGTGATTCAGTTATAATTTTATAGTTTATACTCCATTTATAGGTTATTCACTTATATTGAATATAATTCCCTATCATTTACAAGAAATCCTTATTACCTAAACATAGTAGTTTGTATCTGCTAATCTCATACTTTCAATTTGTCCCTCCACCCTTCCCTCTCCCCATTGGTAATTATAAGTTTGTTTTCTTTGTCTGTAAATCTGTTTATGTTTTGCATATATGTTCATTTGAATTATTTTTTAGACTCCATGTAAAAGTGATATCACACAGTATTTGTCTTTGTTTGACTTATTTCACTAAGTGTAATATTTTCTAGGTGCATCCATGTTGCTGCTAATGGCAACATTTCTTTCTTTTTATGGCTGAATAATATTCCACTGTGTGTGTGTGTGTGTGTGTGTGTGTGTGTGTGTGTGTGTGTGTGTGTGTGTGTGTGTGTGAGAGAGAGAGAGAGAGAGAGAGAGAGAGAGAGAGAGAGAGAGAGAGAGAGAGAGAGAGAGAGAGAGAGAGAGAGAGAGAGAGAGAGAGAGAGATCTTAAAAGCCAATTATCCGTTCATGGGCACCTAGATTGCTTCCACGTCTTGGCTACTGTACATAGTGCTGCTATGAACACTGGGATGCATGTATCTTTTTGAATTAGAGTACTCCTGGGATTCTGGATCATATGTTAGTTCTATTTTTATTTTTTAAGGAAACTTCATAATATTTTGCATAGTGTATCATTAGTTTTACACCCAGAATCAATTAGAATAACTATATCAACTGAATAAAGGGCAAGAACTATATGATCATCTCAGCAAATACAGAAAACATTGTACAAAATCCAGTAACACAACATGATTACAAACACACAAAAAACTATAAATAGAAGCCTCAAACTATTAAAAAGACATCTATAAAAACCCAACTATCATAAAAATTAATGGTGAAAGAATGAATGCTTTCTCTCAAGACCATGAAAAAAATAAGGATGTCTACTCATGCCGTTCTACTCAACACTGTACTATGGGTTCTAGTCAGGACAGTTAGGCAATAAAAAGAATCAGAAAGAATTCAGGATGAAAGGAAAGATGTAAAATCATCTATATTTACAAATTACATGATTTTGTACATAGGTTATTCTTAAAAATCCACAAAAACATCAGAACTAATAAACAAGTACAACAAGGTTGAAGGAAACAAGGTCAATATGCAAAAAGCAACTGTATTCAATAGATAAACAATAAGGACCTACTGTATAGCATAGGAAGCTATATCCAATTATTTTGTAATAACCTATAATAAAAAAAATCTGAAAAATAATATATATGTGTGTGTATGAATGTTGTACACCTGAAACATGGTTAAGGCAACCATGTGCTGTGCTGAGTCCCTCAGTTATGTCCAACTCTTTGCAACCCCATGGACCATGGCCTGCCAGGCTCTTCTGTTCATGGGGATTCTCCAGGCAAGAATACTGGAATGGGTTGGCATGCCCTACTCCAGGGGATCTTCCCAACTCAAGAATCGAACCTAGGTCTTCCACACTGCAGGCAGATTCTTTATCATCTGAGCCACCAGGGAAGCCCATGAATACTGGAGCAGGTAGCCTATTCCTTCTCCAGGGGGTCTTCCCAACCCAAGTATTGAACACAGGTCTCCTGCATTGCAGGTGGATTCTTCACCAGTTGAGCTGCCAGGGAAGCCCAAGTCAACCATACTTCAGTTTAAAAAAATCCATTGTATTTATATATGCTAGTGATGAACATCACAAAACTGAAATTAAGAAAGCAATTCTATATATAATAGATCAAAAAGAACAAAATACTTAACTATACTTTTATAACAATAAGAATTGTATACTAAAAACTACAGAAAACACTGTTTCAAAGGATTTAAAGGTTTAAATAAACTGAACAACTTTTCATGCTCATGTGTCAGAAAATACAATATTTTAAGACAGCAGTAGCATTCAAATTGACCTACAGATTCAGCACATTTGGTATCAAAATTCTAGCTGGCTTTTCTGCAGACATGACAAGTTGAACCTAAAATTATATGGAAATGGGAAGGGTGAAAACAGTCAAAACATTACTGGAAAATAAACTGAAGAAGGTACATGTTCCAATTTTAAAACTTACTAAAAATCTATCATAATAAAATAATGCAGCATTAGGGACCTCCCTGGTGTTCAGAGGTTAAGACTCCATGCCTCCAATTCAGGGGATGTGGGTATCATCCCTGGTTGGGAAACTAAGATTCCATATGCCACACGACATTACTAAAACAAAACAAGACAAAAACAAACAAACAAGACACAATACAGTATTGCCATAAAATACTTATAGATCCATGGCTAATTGAGTTTGGACAAAAATGCCAAGACAGTCAAATGGGGAGAGAAGTCTTTTCACAAATTGCAATGGGACAACTGAGTATCTACTTGCCAAACAATGAAGCTGAACCTGCACCTCCCATCATATGCAAAAGTTAATGTTAAGTGACTCACAGACAGAAATGTAAGAGCTAAAATATATAAATCTTGGAAGAAAACAGAGTAACTATCTCTTTTTTACTTAGGATAAGCAATAGTTTCTTAGATACGATACCAAAAGTATAAGTGGCAAAAAGAACATACAGATACATTAAACTATCACAAAATTTAAAACTTTTGTTAGGCAAGCCATACCTTCAAAAAAGTGCAGAAAAACAGTCTACAGAATGGAAGAAACTATTTGCAAATCTTGTATCTGATAAGGATCTTGTGTCTTACAACTCAAAAAATAAACAGACAAAAATGAAATTTAAAAATGACTGAAAGGTCTAAACACATATTTCTCCAAGTGCAATACGTAAATGCCAATAAGCACCCAAAGCAATGCTCAACATCATTAGTGATTAGGAGAGTGAAAATTAAAACAACAATGAGTTATCTTTTCTACAAACTAGGATGACTACACTTAACACTTAAGATATAAAACAGCATGTGTTGAAAAGAATGTGGAAAAATAACAATACATGGCTGGTCAAATTTTAAATGGGGCAGCCTCTTTGGAAAAGTTTATGAAAATTATTAAATAAAGAATTACTTACTCAGTCATCTCTGATTCTTTGTGACCCCATGGGCTATACAGTCCAGACCCTGTCGGCTGTACAGCCCATGGAATTCTCCAGGCCAGAATACTAGAGTGGGTAGCCTTTCCTTTCTCCAGGGAATATTCCCAACCCAGGGATTGAACCCAGATCTCCTGCACTGCGGGTATATTCTTTACTAGCTGAGCCATAAGGGAGGCCCAGAATTACTACATGTCTTATCAGTTCAGTCAGAAGTATATGACCAAGATAAATAAATCATTAGTTCACAAAAATCTGTAGACAAGTTCATAGCAGCTTTATTCATCATAACCAAAATAACCTATATCTTCATGAAGGTGGAAATAACTCAAATGTCTATGAATTGATGACTGGACAAATGAATAGTTGTATATCTAGGTAATGTAATGTTAATCATAAATAAAATGTAAAACTTAACTATCCTATAACATAGATGTTATATCTATACATAATTATCATATAACATTAACCTATAACATATGTTAGTTATGACCAACCTAGACAGCATATTAAAAAGCAGAAACATTACTTTGCCAACAAAGGTCCGTCTAGTCAAGGCTACGGTTTTTCCAGTAGTCATGCATGGATATGAGAGCTGGACTACAAAGAAAGCTGAGTGCTGAAGAACTGATGCTTTTGAACTGTGGTGTTGGAGAAGACTCTTGCGAGTCCCTTGGACTGCAAGGAGTTCCAACAAGCCCATCCTAAAGGAAGTCGGTCCTGAATGTTCATTGGAAGGACTGATGTTGAAGCTGAAACTCCAATATTTTGGCCACCTGATGCAAAGAACTGACTCTCTGGAAAAGACCCTGATGCTGGGAAAGATTGAAGGTGGGAGGAGAAGGGGACGACAGAGGATGAGATGGTTGGATGGCATCACCGACTTTATGGACATGAGTTTGAGTATACTCCAGGAATTGATGATGGACAGGGATGCCTGGTGTGCTGCAGCCCATAGGGGTGCAAAGAGTCGGACATGACTGAGCGACTGAACTGAACTGTACATAGATGAACCTAAAATTATGCTGAATGAAAAAAGCCAGTCACAAAAGTCTACAAATTACATGATTCTATTTATATTAAATGTTCAGAACAAGCATATCTATAAAAGAAAGATTGGCAGGTGCCTTGTGCTACATGGGACTGTGGTACAGGGAAGAAGAAATGACTGCTAACAGGTACAGAATTTCTTTTGGGGTAGGTAAAATGTTCCATGGGTAGGTTGTTATGATGGTGGCACAGTCCTATGAATATATTAAAAACAGAACTGTATAATTTAAATGAGTATTTTTATAAAATTTTAATATCTCAGTAATCTGTTCATAACATATATAATTCTAAATATGCTTCTAAATATGCATTTAATATCATATGCATTTTAATTATCCATATCTTAGATATATGCAAATAGATAATATATAAACTATATATATCTGTGCATATGACATGTTTATAAATTTAAGTATGTATTCATTGAACTTCTATTCATTTTATTAACACATTTAAAGGTTATTTTAACACAGATAGCATAATGATCTAGTCTATTGTTCTGAAAATTAGTTTAAAACATAATAAAAATAATTTGCTTTCCCATGCAGAACATATAATTCTATTTCATTTCCTTTTTGGCACTGTAGTATTACATATTACTGATTTACCATAAGCTATTGAACTATTCCCTTACTGATGGACTTTATGTTGCTATTCATTTCTACAAAAAAAAAATAGACATTTTGTTCTTATTTATCTGTACAAATGAATCTATTAATATATTCCTAGAAATGGACTTTTCATATGGTTCATACTGTTCATGTAGTTCTCAAGGCAAGAACACTGAAGTGGTTTGCCATTCCCTTCTCTAGTGGACGTTTTGTCAGAACTCTCCACCATGACCCATCTGTCTTGGGTGGCCCTGCACAGCATGGCTCATAGTTTCATTGAATTAAACAAGGCTGTGGTCCATGTGATTAGACTGGTTAGTTTTCTGTGACTGTGGTGTTCAGTCTGTCTGCCCTCTGATGGAGAAGGATAAGAGGTTTATGGAAGCTTCCTGGCGGGATAGATAGACTGAGGGAGAAACTGGGTCCTGTTCTGATGGGAGGGGCTATGCTCAGTATGCACTCAGTATGCCAGCAAATTTGGAAAACTCAGCAGTGGCCACAGGACTGGAAAAGGTCAGTTTCCATTCCAATCCCAAACAAAGGCAATGCCAAAGAAGGCTCAAACTACTGCACAATTGCACTCATCTCACCTGCTAGTAAAGTAATGTTCAAAATTCTCCAAGCCAGGCTTCAGCAATATGTGAACTGTGAAATTCCAGATGTTCAAGCTGGTTTTAGAAAAGGCAGAGGAACCAGAGATCAAATTGCCAACATCCGCTGGATCATCGAAAAAGCAAGAGAGTTCCAGAAAAACATTTACTTCTGTTTTATTGACTATGCCAAAGCCTTTGACTGTGTGGATCACAACGAACTGTGGAAAATTCTTCAGGAGATGGGAATACCAGACCCCCTGACCTGCCTCTTGAGAAATCTGTATGCAGGTCAGGAAGCAATAGTTAGAACTGGACATGGAACAACAGACTGGTTACAAATAGGAAAAGGAGTACTTCAAAAGTGTATATTGTCACACTGCATATTTAACTTATATGCAGAATATATTATGAGAAACACTGGGCTGGATGAAGGACAAGCTGGAATCAAGATTGCTGGGAGAAATATCAATAACCTCAGACATGCAGATGACACCCCCCTTATGGCAGAAAGGGAATAAGAAATAAAGAGCTTCTTGATGAAAGTGAAAGAGGAGAGTGAAAAAGTTGGCTTAAAACTCAACATTCAGAAAACTAAGATCATGGCATCCAGTCCCATCACTTCATGGCAAATAGATGTGGAAACAATGACAGACTTTATTTTCTTGGGCTCCAAAATTACTGCAGATGGTGACTGCAGCCATGAAATGAAAAGACGCTTGATCCTTGGGAGAAAAGTTATGACCAACGTATATAGCATATTAAAAAGCAGAGACATTACTTTACCAACAAAGGTCCGTCTAGTCAAAGCTATGGTTTTTCCAGTAGTCATGTATAGATCTGATAGTTGGACTATAAAGAAAGCTGAGCGCCGAAGAATTAATGCTTTTGAACTGTGGTGTTGGAGAAGACTCTTGAGAGTCCCTTGGACTGCAAGGAGATCCAACCAGTCCATCCTAAAGGAATCAGTCCTGAATATTCATTGGAAGGACTGATGCTGAAGTTGAAACTCCAATACTTTGGCCACCTGATGCAAAAAAGTGTCTCACTGGAAAAGACCATGATGCTGGGAAAGATTGAAGGCAGGAAGCCAAGGGGACGACAAGAGGATAAGATGGTTGTATGGCATCACCGACTCAATGGATGTGAGTTGAGTAAACTTTGGGATTTGGTGATGGACAAGGAGGCCTGATGTACTACAGTCCATGGGGTCGCAAAGATTCGGACACGACTGAGCTACTGAACTGACTGACTGATAAATGGACTTTTATGTCAAAGCTTATACATATATTAAATTTTGATAAGTGCTGTAAAACTACTAAAATATTATAGAAAATCTCCATTCCCAACAATATTGGAAATGAACTACAGTGTTTAAAAGAAGGGGGGTTGTGACTAAAGCATGTGGATTCATATCCAAGTTCTAGTAGTATTACTCTGGATGATTTTCAAGAAACGTTTGACCTTATAGGCTCCATAAAGGTCATTTTAGGATTGATAATATGATATCCAGTTCACTGTAAATCTTTAATTCAAGTTATGTACCTTTTTTAAATTTGTCATGATAAAGTTTCCTATTTTTCCACATTTTACCGATAGAACATCATTTTATTAATAGATTTCCATTTCACTGATAAATAATATAAGCAATCTTATGTTTAGATAGTGGATCCTGCAGTCAGAATATCTGAATATCCATCATCATCAAAGTGTGTGAACTTGGTTGACTACTTTTTTTTTTTCAGACCACTTTTCTGTGTAGCAATGTTTGCATCTCTAAAATAAGGATATACTTTTATATGAGGAGTGTTAGTTAATTAAATGCTTAGAAAAGTACCTCTAACAACAATTAATAACTACTCATTTTTATTTATTTTATTGTTATTTCTCTGATGACTCTCACCACCAGAGAGGTTAATATTCTATTGGCTAATTTTCTTCCTTAGTAACATGCTTATGGGATATTGCTATTTTATTATTTATGTGTTGGAACTCTCTTATAACTATCAATACTTTTCTTGCTATAAAAGTTGAAAATATTTTCCCCTGAAAGGTCACTTGTTTCTTCACTTTGTTTAATTTTATTCCATTTCTTACTCCCCCCCCCCCCCCCCACCCACACTTGCTTTGTTTCAAACACCTGGCTTCCTAAATATACTTTGAACAGATTTTGCAGTGGTTGTACCCCTTGCCAACAGTGCTTTTCCCCAGATGTTCACCCTCCACCTTCTCTAGGTCTTTGCTCATAAGCTCATATGTCACCTCTTAGTGAGGCCTACACTTACAAGTGTAAATAATTCCAACACACTTCCACTCCTGCCAAAGCCAAGGCAGATCAGCCTTCCTATACTCTGTTCTTTTATCACAGCACTTAGGAACTTCTAACAGACCATATTTTTTTTTCTCCTTTCTGTTTTCTTTTCTATTAAAATTTAAAATTCACGAGAGTAGTTATTTTTATTTGCTTTTATTATGTTTCCTAGGTATCCCCCAAACCTAAAACAGTGGTTTGTACAAGTTAGGTATCTGAAAATATTTGCTGAAATGAATCAACTATGGTTCCTTTTTTCAAATAAGCTTTTAATGGTGTATGTTATCAAATTAGAAAAGAGATATCTTCATGAATACATGTATCTTTCTCTCATATTGGCAAGGTATGCATACTCTAAGATTGAGCAAATACTATCTTTTCTTATTATACTTTCATAATAATTATCACTATTGATTTATACTTATATTCTAGCTCCAACTAGAGTATAGTTTGGGCAAGGTAGAAAATATAAAAGATTTTTTACTGAAAAATTAGGTGAACTAACAGCAATTATCAAACAGTTCATTCTTCACTCACTGATAACCAGCAGGACCTTTATCACATGCTCAATCTCATTTGTAAAGATTTCAGAACTCTATTTTCCTTTACTCTACAGTAAATTTATTTAAATTAATTTTACATCTAATGTTGTAACAAATTTATAGATTTTTGGGGGACAGCTGTTCCATATTTAGTAGTTGAGTCCTTTTTGATTTCTAAGAAAATTCATCCCCTAAACTTCATTCATCTCTTCTATTAGCTGATATTACATCTCCCATATGTATATTCTATATCACATCAATTTCATAATTTATCTGTTATTTATTTGATATGGTAAGGTTTCTTTTACTTAATCATTCAAGTTGATCTTCTGTTTGAGTCTAATCAATTACATAAAACTTTTACTGACATATTTTAACATTTCATATTTCTTACACAGAGAGGAGCTCAAAAGCATATATGTGAACTAAAGAACATTATATAGTAAAATTAACAGCTGTGATAATTCCCAAACAGAAAAGGAAATAAAAACACTTCTCGAAACATTTTGAAAATTTGAAATATTTCAGAAATTTTTCTGAAATAATCTTACTAACTGTATATTCTTATGTATGCTATTAAGCTCACCCAATTTTAAAAATTTAATTTATTCAATTTCATCTCTAGGAGTGCTATTTGATACTTTTAAAAATGTGCCAGGTCATTTTTATGTTTTATTGTCTCATATACATAATTTTCCAGTTTGTCTTCTATTTTTTTAAATACAAAAAAAGCCTAATTTTACAACAGCTGTTTTGGTAATTCCAATAATCTGAAATATGAGTTTGTTATCTCCATGTATTCTTGTAGAGGGTAGAGTAATGGACTACCCAAAGTAGTCACACTCTCCCCACTGAAACTGTGAGTATGTGCCTTACATATAGGACAAAAGGAACATGGTTAAAGTTAAAATTCTGAGGGGAGGAAGCATGATTAAATTCGCACGACATGATTAAATTTAAAATTTTGAGAGGAGGAGATTATCTTGGATTATTGGCGTGGACCCAGTTTTAATCACAAGGGGTCCTTATCATAAGAAGGCAGGACGGTCAGAGACAGAAGAGAAGATATAATGATGGCAGCAGAGGCAGAAGTGACATGAAGGGGCCACGATCTAATGAATGCGGGTGAGCCTCTACAGTTGTTGGAAAAGGCAAGGAAAGAGATTCTCTTTTAGAGCTTCTTCAAAGAATACAGTCCTATTGACCCCTTTATTTTTAGGACTTGACCTCCAGAACTATAAGATAATAAACGTATGTTGTTTTAAGCCACCATGCTTGTGGCAATTAGCAACAGTAGGACACCAATACAGTTATCTGATGATTTCTATTTCTGGCACCCTTTTTTTATGTGCTTAATTACTTTTTCATCCTGATTTCCCCATAAATACTTGTTTTCCCTGAAATTACGTGCAAGATACTTTCATAGCAGAGGTGAAGGTGAGGTCCTCTGAAGAACATTTACTTCTATCAAACCCAGTCTACTGTAAAGCATTTTCATGTTGTGACTCTGTATTTGGAACAAGTAAATTGCCTTGCTTATATTTTTGTGCCTTCTCTTTTCCATAATATCATATTTTTTCCTCCCAGATTTTACTTTCTGTTCTCATGTCTTTGGTTGTTTGTAAGATAAAGCATCAGTGCAGCATGATAAGATAGATGGAATGGTTTGCAAGGAGGAGAATAGTGCTCCTTAAAAAACCATTTTCTCCAAAGAGATGCCCCAAAACTGTTACGAAGGGGAAAGCTTTCTAATAGGTTGCCTGAGAAAAGAGCAGGGATGGTCTCTAGGCTTTCACATAGTTAACTCTTATTATTATACTTACCTTGCTTCTGCACTACGGTCACTATTTTCCCCTCTTTTGTTGTTGTCTTTGCGTTTGTTGTTGCTGTTATTGCAATGTCCTCTGCTTTTCATCTTACCTACACTGTTTAAGAAACCCAAGGATTTAGAGGAAGTAGTTTGAAGTTAAAATCAAGAAAGAAATGGTGGCTACATGCAATATAGGTTTTATGGATACCTGAGAATATTATGTTATCTTTAAGCAAATGCTAAAGGATGGCACTATTTTGCTTTCCACAAAGAAGCTAACAATGTTGTACAATGGATTCCATATTTATGTCATTTCTAAAGGCAGATGCTAAGATGACTCCGAGTTTTTCCAGGCTTAAAGACTATAAACTTTATCAAGAGTCCCCAGCCAAAGACAGTTGCTTCCTAACCTAGATGTCCATCATCAGACAAATGGATAAGGAAGCTGTGGTACATATACACAATGGAATATTACTCAGCCACTAAAAAGAATACTTTTGAATCAGTTCCATTGATATGGATGAAACTGGAGCCCATTATACAGAGTGAAGTAAGCCAGAAAGAAAAACACCAATACAGTATACTAATGCATATATATGGAATTTGAAAGATGGTAACGATAACCCTATATGTGAGACAGAATAAGAGACACAGATGCATAGAACAGTCTTATGGACTCTGAGGGAGAAGGTGAGGGTGGGACATTCTGGGAGAATAGCATTGAAACATGTATATTATCATATGTGAAACAGAGCACCATTCCAGGTCCGATGCATGAGACAAATGCTCAGGGCTGGGGCAATGGGATGACCCAGGGGGATGGGATGGGAAGGGAGGTGGGAGGGGGGTTCTGGATGGGGAACACATGTAAACCCATGGATGATTCATGTTAATGTATGGCAAAAACCACTACAATATTGTAAAGTAATTAGCCCTCTACTAAAATAAATAAATTAAAAAAAATAAAAAAAAAACAAAGACAGTTGCTTCCTTACTACCATCTGTGTAGCAGCAAGATGCCAGAAAGAAATCAAGCCAGGGTATGGTAATTATGCTATGGATATATTGGTACCCTAAAGGACATGGATTAGTTAGCATTATGAATCTTAATTATTGACTATTACTAAACAAGTGTTATTGTACTTTAAAGTAAGCATTGATATATTACATTTTCAAGAAAGATAAATGACATAGGATAATTATAATTAAATTCATATATATATATGTGTATATATATATACATACACCATATTCATTTAAGAAAAATAAACATTTTAGCTCTATGTAATTAAGTATCTGAAGTCATGCATCTGGAACTCAGTAGTCTGTGTTCAAAGTAGCTAGGCTGGACATGAAATCTATCCAAAATAAGTGTCTCTGTGATTGGTACACCTGAAATGCACATGTATATATGCTACGGCCCATGTCATAAGTGAGGCCATCTTAAATAAGTTGGTTAAGATCTATCAAGACTGTTCTTACCACTTACATTAATTAATTAAATCAACAAATACTAATTATAATGCTCTTTCCCAAGTGCTCAAGATACATCAATGAACACAGTAGTAAAAAATCTTTTACCTTACAGAATTCACAACCTAACAAGCAATATAATCATTACATATAAAAATGATAAGTATTATGGCAGAAAAATCAGAGTATGCTATGAGAGGTTAAGAGTGGTAGGGGTCTTGCAGTTTTAAAAGGCAGTCAAGGTGGGCCTTGCAAGAAGGTATTAACTGAACAGAAACTTCAAGGAGTCCTGGGCTTACCCAGGTGGGTAACTGAAAGAAGAGCATTCCATGCAGAGGGAACAAAAGATCCAAATGTCCTGAGACTGAAATATGCCTGGCATAATTGGTAATAGTGAAGAACTGGATAAACTGCTAGGAGGTTTCTAGGACTAGAGTAGAAGGAGAGAATTGCCAGCGTTGGGATCCGAAGAGGACAAGAGACAGACACAATGGACCTTACGGATCACAGCATGAATGTGGACTGCTCCACAAATGAAACCAGGAGCCAAGGGTAATGATTTGAACATTGACTTTTAATCTGACTTGTATTTTAATAGGATCTCAGACTGCTGAGCAGAGAAGTAATTAGTTAGAAAAGGGTAGACACAGGTAGCACAAGAGATGTGCTACCAGGCAACTGATGATGGTGGCTTAGATCAGTGTGGTCCAAAATATAATTTTGGACCTGGTAACAGATAAACGGACTCATTTCTTAGAAGGTGAGATTTCAGTATATTGTGATATGGAATAGAAATCTCTACCAAGTCAATTCTGTGTGGAATCATTTCTGCCTGTGTAAAGATCAGTTCCACAACACTTACGCTACTGGAGGAATACCTGTGCCCAGTAGGTAGATCAATTCTGAATACGACTTAGTGTATCACCAAGGACATCAATTTATTCTAGTTCTAGATGATAAATGTGACCTCCTGACTTCCTAAATAAATATTTTTAGCTGAGCACAATGACTAACATCTTCAATACCAAAGATAGATAGCTGAACTTTTAATGCACTTTTGAGTTTTAAAATAAATGAGAAAATATTTGCTTTAGTTTCCATAGTAATTATGGTTAACATCCTAAAGGTGTGGGAAGAAGGGAGAAAGCACAGCAGGGTTTAATGATGTTCAGAAGTAACAGTGCTATTTTCTAGACCAGATTTAAAGTGGGAACAGAGAGGAGAGTGATTGAGCACGGTGACCTCAACATGGCTTAAAATTTAGAAAGCAAGAGAAGTATTGATCTTTACTCCTTCTATCAAAAGCTACAGTCACAATTTATTGTTCTGCCTTCTGAGTAAGCACAATGGCAGGAAAGCAAGGAGGGCTTCACTGAAGCAAAGCCAGAAAGGCTCTTTAGCTACAGTAAATTAGGTACAGTTATGTCTTAGTATATTATAAATTTATCATTCACTTCTGTGTGCATCAGACATGGAGTCAGATACCAACTCTACCCCTTAAGGAAATGTCAACCCACTCCAGTATTGTTGGCTGAAAATCCCATGGATGGAGGAGCCTGGCAGGCTACAGTCCATGAGGTCACAAAGTGGCTGACACGCCTAAGTGACTTCACTTTCTACTTTCTTTTGCTTTCTTTCATCTTGGCTAATGTAATCTCAACCTCTTTTATGTTCCTTATTCTTAAAACAGATATAAAATGAATGACTACCATGGTAAATTTTTTTGAGGATTATAAGGTAGTGTATGCCAAGCATATAGCACAGTGCCTGTCATACAAGAAGAATTTAACAAAAGGATCTATTAAATTTTAGTTTTGTTATTAAATTTTGCACAGTAAAAAAATGCAATAGGCAAAAGGTCCATCCCACTGGTTCCATGGAATCCTGAAAAATAAAACATTATATCTGAAGTTGCATCTTTTCACATAGTCAATGAAATGTTGTGCAAAGATAATCAATTTTCTACCTCCCTCATAGCAAAAAATATGGGTCTAGGACATATACTCATGAATTGTGTCACTATACAGATTAATGACAGTGCAGTTTTAAAATTCAATGTATGTTAATTTTGTGACAATATATATTAAAGAAAATTAGTAATACTTTATGGATAGCAATAAATATTATGATAGCAATAAATATTACCAGAATTTATAAACTGGGATCATTCTTAGTTCACAAATCCCAGGGGAGGGAAGAGGAAAATTTACTTATTAATTTTACACAGAAATATTTTACATTTAATGATTGAACCTAATTCAAGTTTCATTCTGAGCATCACCTTAAATCATATAAAAATCTCATGACTGTGATCATCATTTCATCTTTCTTTACTAGCTATCATTCAGCCTTGTTTTGCTCATCTACAGAAATAATATTACATAAAATTGGATCTCACTGTCCCCTATGCTCACGTGGGAAAAAAAAAAAGGTAACTAAGACAACCCTCAGTGTACATCATGTATACTTTCTGGAACAGGAAAGAGAATGCCTAAAGTAGGAAACTGAACAGTGGTATCCTGTTGGGAGGAACTTTTCTTTCCAGTTGCAATACTAACTTGATGAGGTTACTATTATTTTCCACCACAATTTGTGTTTATTAAAATGATTTTAAAAGGCAATGGGGTGGAGAGTGTATTGACAATCAGGTTAAGTGGGTACATACTTTAATTCTCTGATGGAAAGGGCAAAGCAGAGAGACGGGCTTTTCTAAAGGTACATGCTAAAACAGACAAACTTGGGATGGAAATCTGAACAAGCCTCCTCTGCACTTAACTTAGTCCTCCTCCTTACAGCCACATGGCCACTCAAAACTGACCTGAGCACTGCAAAGGACGGGGAAGTATCAAGTTACTAACTTTGTATTACTAGTGATAAAGGTGGCACACAGGAAAAACAGTAACAAAACAGAAAGACATGAGTGATGTGGCAATGTTCACAGAGCCAATTTTTAACTTCAACGTAAGTCACAGAGCTAACATCACCTCAGAATGTTAGGGAAGGCTTTATGGATGGATATGAGAGAGACTCGTTTTGAGTCTTGAAAGATAGGAGAGATCTGAATATGTAAAAGACAGAGAGTCAGACAAACTTGTGTTTAACTTTTTGTTCCACTATTTCCAAGGTAGTGACCCTTGGAAAATCTAGGTTATGTCATTACATGTTGGAATAACACTGGAATACTCATGTGAGTTCCTTGTGAAATTGCAAGGAGATGTATGTAAAGTGCCTCACACACATATAGCCTGTCACATAGCAAATTCTCAAGAGATTGTGGAAACTGGTTGTGTTTCTTTTATCTAAACTATTACCATCAATTAAACAAGGACAACAACCTCAGAAGATTATGAGCTGGAAAGCATCTAACAGAGTAACCAGTTCTTCCGAATTTAATACAAAATATTTGCAGATGCATCTGGAGATGGGCTGAAGGTCAGTGTGTTTATAAAGGCTTATGAAAGAAAAGCACAAATGTTGAAGGTAAGTTTAGTGAAACAAATAAAAAAATTCTTAGTACTGGAAGATGTTCGGTAAATGCTTTGAAGCCTGTAGGTTTTTTGCTTTCGTTTAGATTAGCAATGTGTTTAATCATTTGTAGCAATTGTATTACAATAATATAATGGCCCCCACATGAGGTGTACACAAAGGTGTACATGAGGTGTACTCTGAATATACAAGCCTGAGCACTGGAGTGTAATGGGGGCATTATTTCCTTTGGGTAAGATTAAGTTCTCTTGCATGAAAACACCCAGTGCTTTTTGTTTTTCAATTCGACATTTCTAGTGGAAATAATTTATGGTAATACAGGCAGATAGCACAGAGCATGTCAGGAACTGAAATAAATTTGAGTCTCAAATGAGAAAGGTTGGAGTGTTGACAATAGAAAGATGGTTCTTAGGAAATGGAGCAGTTCTCATTATTTTTCCTCACTGATCAACAAGGGACTTGGCTGAAAGGGATGGTTCAGTGGCTGAAGTTTTAGTTTTTACTTCTTTCTCCTCCAGTGAGACAATTACTGCCAAGGTATTAGTTTTTCCAAATCCGCAGATAAAATTCCATGTAGTTTACAGCATAAGGTATTGTTAGAGCAAGTTTCAAACACAAGTTTATCTGTCAGCTCGATAAGAGCATTAAAGAGAGGCCATGACAATATTGTCTTTTGGCTTTAGTTTCAATTCTCTATTTTCCTTTCCTGGATTTGAAGTCACTTGAAATTAAAATAAAGAATTTGAAATATTTTTGCATACTACATATTTTGAGATACATGTTATTAATAAGGTATGAACTCCAGGCAGCTGAGCTAAAATAGTTTTGCTAGAAACAAATCATGACATTCAAGTTAAAATTTCACCTATATAATAAATCTGTATTTCTCCACCAGAGAGATTATATTCAATCTCTAAAAATGACTGATTTTAATGAATGAGAACAATTGAAAAATTCAATTCTGAAAATATATTTAATATATAATTCAATCTTTCTTCCAACCAAGAGATTTAATGTCAAACAGAGGGAAAGACCATTTTGTAGTCTTTTCTGGTTGTTCATATTTTGACTTAAGCAGGAGCTGGTTCTAACGGTAGTGGCTAAGATTAGTCATATATGCCACAGGTATCTTTAGCCCAACAGAAGCAACCATCACTCGTTGATCATGGCACATTTAATCCTGTTGAGTCTGGATCCACCCACAGAATCTACTTTAACCCAGAACTCAAGTCAGTTGCAAAAATTCATCCTTTAGCTTCTATTACCATTACCTGCCTTTGCCAAAATAATCTTTAAATTGGAGAAGAAGCAAACACAAATGGTCACTACAACAGTGTTGAAGTTGTCATAATTCTGAACAAAACAACAAAATAAACTTGAACGCCACATGTTCCCTCATGCCAGTTTTGAGTATTTCATTTTATGAAGATCATCGTCCAAATGCTTCCCATGATTAAGCATGCAGTATCAGTGCCCTGTAAAGATGGCGCAATGTGACTCTGTGATGTTTTATGATAAACATTACCAACAATTTAGTGTGCAGCTAAACAATTTCTGAAGAAACAACAACATGCTCAGTTGCTGTTTCTGAGACAAATAAATACAACATAGCAAATGCTTTTGGATGGAACTTCTTCCTGCATCCCTCATTGCATCCTGTCAACACTGAGATATAGACTGAAAGAGACTTCAAAGGGAATCATCCATGCTTAGCAACAACTGACAACCATTATCTTTAGCATAAACTGAATGTGTTTTAAACAGAAGTACTTTTTCAGAGCAGTTTTAGGTTCACATCAAAACTGAGAGGAAGATATAGATATTTCCCATACAGCTCTTGCCCCTACACATGCATAGCCTCCACCATTATTAACATCTCACACCAGAGTGGTACACTTGTTAACAACTGATGAACCTGCATTTACACATAATCACCCAACAACTATAGCTTACACTATGGTTAACTCTATGTTGTATGTTCTACAGGCTTGGACAACTATATAATGGCATGCTAGCAAGGTTATGCTCAAAATCCTTCAAGCAAGGCTTCAACAGTATATGAACATGCAACTTTCAGGTGTATGAGCTGGACTTTAAAAAGGCAGAGGAACCAGAGACAAAAACTGTCAACATTTGCTGGATCATAGAGAAAGCAAGTTAATTCCAGAAAAAATCTACTTCTGCTTCTTGACAATGCTAAAGTCTTTGACCGTGTGGATCACAAAAAATTGTGTATAAAATTCTCAAAGAGATGGAAATACCAGACTATTTTACCTGCCTCCTGAAAAACCTGTATGCAGATCAAGAAGCAACTGTTAGAACCCTGCATGGAATAACTGCCTGCTTTAAAATTGGGCAAGGAATATGACAAGGCTGAATATTATCACTCTGCTTATTTAACTTATATGAAGAATAAATCATGTGAGATGCTGGATGGATGAATCACAAGTTGGAATCAAGACTGCTGGGAGAAATATCAACAACCTCAGATATGCCGATGATAACCACTCTAATAGCAGAAAGTGAAGAGGAACTAAACAGGCTCTTGATGAAAGTGAAAGAGAAAAGTGAAAAAGCTGGCTTAAAACTTAACATTCAAAAAACTAAGATCAAGGCATCTGGTCCCAACACTTATGGAAAATAAAAGGGGAAAAAGTAGAAGCAGTGACAGAATTTACGTTCTTGGGCTTCAGAATTATTTTTTGCAATGCGGGAGATCTGGGTTTGATCCCTGGGTTGAAAAGATCCCATGGAGAAGGGAAAGGCTACTCACTCCAGTATTCTGGCCTGGAGAATTCCATGGACTGTATAGTCTGTGGGTCGCAAAGAGTCAGACATGACTGAGCAACTTTCACTTTCTTTCCAAAATTATTGAAGATGGTGACTGCAGCCATGAAATTAAAAGATGGTTGCTCCTTGGAAGGAAAGCTGTGACAAACCTAGACAGCATGTTAAAAAGCAGGACATCACTTTGCCAACAAAGGTCCATCTAGTCAAAGCTATGTTTTTTCCAGTAGTCATGTATGGATGTGAGAGCTGGACCAGCAAGAAGGCTAAGTGTCAAAGAATGATGCTTCTGAATTGTGATGCTGAAGAAGACTCTTGAGAGCTCCTTGGACTGCAAGGAGATCAAATCAGTCAATCCTAAAGGAAATCAACCCTGAATATTCACTGGAAGGACTGATGCTGAAGCTCCAATACTTTGACCACTTGATGCAGAGTGCCAACTCACTGGAAAAGAGCCTGATGCCGGCAAAGACTGAAGGCAAAGAAGAGGGCAGCAGAGGATGACATGGTTAGGCAGCGTAACTGACTCATGGACATGAATCTGAGCAAACTCCAGAAGGCAGTAGAGGACAGAGGAGCGTGACATGCTACAGTTCATGGGGTCACAAAGAGTTTGACACAACTAAGCAACTGAACACACACACACACATACAGACAGACACACATACATTTTTACATTCATAAAAAGATGCCATCAGTTGATAATTCAGGTTTTCTTAACCACTTCAATATCACATTAAATACTACTTTATGTATAATGAGGTGGGAGTACTTAAAGTATCTATGTCATAGGTTGCAAGATCATAGGTATTGAGATTTAGAGAACTAGAATAAAATTTAGAAATAATTTAAATGAGTAATTATAAGAACCACTAAGTGTAATATTAGAATGCGGATCTCTTAATTTTCTGATCAGTGTAGTTATTCATTACTTTTCTGAAATCTAACAAATATTTCCTATTTTAAGTAACAGTCTAAATTATACTTAAGCAACATTCTTTATGATGTCATGTCAATGCTAGATTAAAGTAGGGTTTTACTTGCTTTAGTTGGACTCCTCAGCAGAAATTCTGTATTTCCTATGCCATTTTTCCTTGAAATGTTCCGAAAATTATTTCATTGGGCTAATCTTATTTTAGAATAAAACATAATTAATCTCTTTGGAATATTTGCTTTATAAATTGCTCAGGAACCCTTCTGACTAATCAATGAAAAGTCCAATGTCACCACTTCTACAGCTAGATTAATACCAAGAAAATATTCAGCCATATCTGTTAATAGGAATATCTGAATTGTATCATAAAAGAAAGGTGGTATTGTATATCACACTGGTATAACGGAGTTACTAATTAGCCAAAAGTGAAGGTAAGAATATAAATAAGGATTTTATTACTCTTTATTCATAAACTATAAACTTAGACTTGAAAAATAACATTATTCACCCCCTTTTTTAATTTATTTCTGTAGATCTTTAAACTAGGTTGAGAAAATAGATACATAAGACATGATCAGAATAAAAGGAAAGGCTTGGTTTAAGAGAAACTATACAATGCTTGATTACCTGAAAATTTCTGAGTGCATGCTACAAATAAGACAAAGCATCTGTGGCTACAGGGCACCTATTAAGACCACTTGAGTCTCAAGCCAGGCATCTAGTCTCCTTTCTCCTCATCTCAGGCTGCCAATGCAATGACTGGAGATAACTGGCTCCACTGTAGGTTAGTGTCCTCAAAACAGTTCCATAGCCCTCTTAGTACTTTTGTAGTTCCCTACTTCATTTTAGACATGTATGACTTAGACCTTTCCCATTCTCTTCAACTGACTTGCTCATTCTTGGTTCCTCTTCTTTTTGTTCTAGACAAAGCAGTGTCTTCACAGAATCATAAAAAGATACCTGGGGTAAAATTCTACAATATAAAACTACTGCCTTGATATCAAATGCTTTCTCTGTTCCATCCTTCTGTTTATTTATCAAATATACCCAGCATTCATTTCTTTATCAAATATTAAGTAACACTAAACACTTATTATCTACAAATTACTATGCTACTGCAGATATACAATTTCGTTTTCCAGCCTTATGTCAGATTATAAAATTTTTTACATCCATTGATCTCCCCTGATTCAAAAGATGGGTTGTGAAACTGGCATGCTGCAGTCTCAGAGTCTGAACACGACTTAGCAACTGAACAACATCATAATGGCATGTACCCATCACTGCAATATCATACCAAGTAGTTCCACAGCTCTAAATAGACTCAATTTGTAGAGGGCTATAAAAGATGGGGAAGGAAAAACAACATCAACAATTCTTCTCTGCTAAGGAATTATTATCTACTCTTGAAAAATGCTGCAAGGATATGGTGGATTAAATGGAGAAGCTGCGGACATCTGAAGCAGCAGAATCCCTTTGGTCTTGACAATCTCATACAGCAGAAAACTCTCAGAATCTCTTTACATTGCAAGATAAATAAAAATAATGAGAACATGAGAGATATAAAGGGTCAAGCTTGGGAAATGAGAATTGACTGCAAAAATGTTGTTTATTCAGAGTGGAATATTGCTTAGCAGTTACAAAGAATGAAGTACTGACACATGCTAGGTTAAGAGTTCTATGGATGGACATGCTATCAAGATCTTTTATGACGCGATCTTAGTTTTCCACATTTAATTTGCTTGATCTATAACTGACAGTGATGCAGTAAAATGACCCATCAGAATTCTCAATTTTTCAACTCTTCCTGTAGCTTTATTGACTATTTTCTTTGTGTTTTTGAAGCTACTAGGATTACACAAGATAAAATTGCTATGTTTCCCTTGGGAATTACAAGGGAATTTATTCTATTACAAATAAGATATTATAACTTTATTATGTTATAATTGCTTGTATTTCCATTGACACTTTTTTACTGGCAACTTTTTTTATATTAATAGTTACTCAAACTTTGTTTTATCATTTTCCTGTGAGATTTCTTTTCTATTATTATACATGCAATATTCTGTCCTTATGTTTTAGATTAATCTCTCATAAGCAACATGTTTGATTTTTATTTCAATGTGATAATTTTTGTCATTTAGTTACTGAATCTGTTTTTTTTACAACCATTGTGATTATGGGTGAATCAATTTATTTCTAACACATTTTGTGGGATTTTTGTTGTTATGTTGTTGAACTTTTTTCTGTATTTCCCTTGCCTTCTTGCATTCAATAGATTGCTTAATTTGTTCCAATTTTTATCTGTTACCAACTTAGAAGTTTTAAAATATGATTTGTGTTTAATTACAAAGATCTTACAGATATATTTCAGAAATTTTGAAGTTACTCAGTTTCTTCATATTCTATACAAATGAGATATGCTTTAACTCTGTTTGCCTCTATGCTAACATGTATGTTATTTTTACCCAATATTTTAATTATTTCATTGTTTATCACCAAAAATTAAGGATTCTAAGTACAGACATATCTCATTTTATTGGGCTTCGCTGATACTGAATTTACAAAAAAATGAAGGTTCTCAGTAACCCTGTGTATAACAAGACTACTGATGCATTTTTTTCCCAACAGCATTGGCTCACTTTCTATCTCTGTGTCACATTTTGGCAATTCTTATAATATTTCAAACATTTTGGTTATATTATAATTGGCGAACTGATCAGTGATCATTGGTATTGCCATTGTAATTATTTTTTTAATTTTTTAATTAATGCATGTACATAATGCTATCACACATTTAAGATAGCATAGTGTACTCATAACTTTCATAAGTACTGGGAAATCAAAAATTTCGTGTGACTAGATTTACTGTGATATTCACTTTATTGAAGCGGTTTGGAATTAAATCTTCAATATCTCTGAAGTATGCCTATATTGTTTCTCCAAAAAACTGTTTAGATTTATCCCATGGTCATCAATTTTTATACAAATTTTTCCTGCATGCAACTCTGACTTTCATCTTCATGTTACTTCCCTTATATCTGAAGCTTTCTTTAGCAAAAATCTGTGATTGTTAAACATTCTCAATTTTTGTTCATCTAACAAATGTCTCTAGTTCATTTTCATTCTTGAAAGATAACTTACCTAGTTACATAACTCTGTAATGACCAATTGCACTCATCTCACACACTAGTAAAGTAATGCTCAAAATTCTCCAAGCCAGGCTTCAGCAATACGTGAACCGTGAACTTCCAGATGTTCAAGCTGGTTTTAGAAAAGGCAGAGGAACCAGAGATCAAATTGCCAACATCCCCTGGATCATCAAAAAAGCAAGAGAGTTTCAGAAAACATCTACTTCTGCTTTATTGACTATGCCAAAGCCTTTGACTGTGTGGATCACAATAAACTGTGGAAAATTCTGAAAGAGATGAGAATACCGGACCATCTGACCTGCCTCTTGAGAAACCTGTATGTAGGCCAGGAAGCACCAGTTAGAACTGGACATGGAACAACAGACTGGTTCCAAATAGGAAAAGGAGTACGTCAAGGCTGTATACTGTCACCCTGCTTATTTAACTTATATGCAGAGTACATCATGAGAAATGCTGGGCTGGAGAAAGCACAAGCTGAAATCAAGATTGCCAGGGGAAATATCAATAACCTCAGATATGCAGATGACACCACCCTTATGGCAGAAAGTGAAGAGGAACTAAAAAGCCTCTTGATGAAAGTGAAAGAGGAAATTGAAAAAGTTGGCTTACAGCTCAACATTCGGAAAACTAAGATCATGGCATCTGGTCCCATCACTTCATGGGAAATAGATGTGAAAACAGTGGAAACAGTGTCAGACTTTAATTTTGGGGGCTCTAAAATCACTGCAGATGGTGATTGCAGCCATGAAATTAAAAGACGCTTACTTCTTGGAAGGAAGGTTATAACCAACCTAGATAGCATATTACAAAGCAGAGACATTACTTTATCAACAAAGGTCCATCTAGTCAAGGCTATGGTTTTCCCGGAGGTCATGTATGGATGTGAGAGTTGGACGGTGAAGAAAGCTGAGCGCCGAAGAATTGATGCTTTTCAACTGTGGTGATGGAGAAGACTCTCGAGAGTCCCTCGGACTGCAAGGAGATCCAACCAGTGCATCCTAAAGGAGATCAGTCCTGGGTGTTCACTAGAAGGACTGATGTTGAAGCTGAAACTCTAGTACTTTGGCCACCTCACGTGAAGAGCTGACTCATTGGAAAAGACATTGATGCTGGGAAGGATTGGGGGCAGGAGGAGAAGGGGACGACAGAGGATAAGATAGTTAGATGGCATCACTGGCTCGATGGACATGAGTTTCGGTCAACTCTGGGAGTTGGTGATGGACAGGGAGGCCTGGCGTGCTGCGGTTTATGGGGTTGCAAAGAGTTGGACACGACTGAGCGACTGAACTGAACTGATAATGACCAATTCTTTTTCTCAAAATATTGATTAAATTTTGTCAGTGTTTAATAACTTCCTTTAGTTTCAGCTGGGAGCAGAGACTGCTGTACTGTCCGAAACATTTATTTCATGTTGTAATTATTTTCTTGGCCCAATGTTTTCCAGAATAAGCTTTGTAAATAGGTTTAGGTGAAGGCTGAAAACTTTTGTTTCAGATTTTTTTAATGTTTATTGTTTTAATATTATTAAATACATATCTCTGACTTGAGGTCTCTAAATAGCATTTTTATTAATTTTTTTGGAGTATAGTTGATCTAAAATATTTTGTTAGTTTCTGCTGTACAGCAAAGTAAATCAATTATTCATATACATGTATCTACTCTTTTTTAGATTCTTTTTCCCATATAGGCCATTACAGAGTACTGAGTAGAGTTCCTTGTGCTAGACAGTGAGTTCTTATTAATTATCTATCTTATTTATAGTAGTGGACAAGTTCTGAAGTAAAAATAAGATAAAACATAGTTATTTATAATCTTATTCAGAAACTCATCAGGGAAAAGAAGTATTTCTTAGAGACCACAATGCATGGTAAAATCTGTATAAAATTGTACTTTCAATAAATATTAAGACATTACAAAATAATAATAGATAATTGTGTCTTTTCACTTTCCTCCTGTAATTTCTTCCCTTCAGAATTGTCATGTTAAAAAATAAATTAAGCCTAACCCCAAATAAATGTACAATAAATGTGCACTGAATATTAATGATGTTATATGCTATTCCTCCCTTTAGAATTCCCACTTTTACAGATGAAAAGAGTAAAAAGTCATGCCTCTTTAATTATGAAATTTTAGGCATTAATTAAAAGGTAGTGGGTAGATTATTTCAGGACGAATTATCTGTCCTGCCCAGGGATCACCATTTAATCTGCCAAAGCATAAGGTCGCACTCCTATATTCAAAATTTGTCTATCATCAATAATCATCAACATTGCAATTTAAGGAATGCAGGAGACTGGGAAGAAACAATAAGCTAATTAAATCAACACAGCAACCAGATGGACGAGAACAACTGTGTATTCCTTGATAGCCAAACATTAACAGGTACAGAATGTGCTTTCAACAAATGCTTGTCGAGTAATGAATGAATGAATGAAACTCATGGATAAAAATCTTATTTCATGAAACCAAAGCATTTTCAGAGACAACAGATAAAATAATAAACTCTAGCTTTCAAGCCTTGGTTTAGGCATGTCACTCCCAAATGGAAGCTTAATTTGTAAAACAGATCAACAGAACACTCCACCTCTCCTCCCAGGTCATCCCTGAGCTGTCAATTCTCTATTTTTGGACAGAGGGACTCTGAGACCCAGAGAGAAGGCACTGCCTGTGGCCAAACATAACAACTAGCGTGCACTTGGCTGGAATCCTGTTCCTCTCACCCTAGTCCACTGCTTTTGCTCTTTCACCTTAGTGCCTCTGTAACGTTACTGGAAATGTTCTCCTGGGCACTGGGGTCTGAACAGCTCTTTATATTTACTACTACAATAGCACTGCAAGTGACTCCTTGCAAAACTTGAAAATCTCCATGGGATAACAACTTCTCTTGGTTCTTTTCATTCTCAGCTAAACTGAGCTAGAATAATCTTTAAAAAAAATCCCGAAGACTCAGGAAAAGCACACTGTAAACAAGGGTATAGAGGGTGATAAAGAATTACTTTTTTCACTTGTCTGTAAAACTCTAGAATTAAAGGTATTTACTGTTTGGATTAGGACATTCAAAACAGTCTGGCCTTGCTCTATCTGAAACATTAAAAAAAAGGCAAGTTTGTTCACAAAAGAGCATATACTGAACCATCATTTCCCCTTCCGTAACCTGAGGATTTGGGTTGTTGTGGGAATATGTTTAGAGAGATGAAATAGATTTCAGGAAACTTGAAACATAACTGTAATTTTAGAATTCATAAAATATTGCAAATGCATTTCTTTTGAGTTCAAAAAAGACCCGATTTTCCTTTGGTTTCAGGGACATAGAGTACATTGTATGGGCAATAAAAATCTAATAGTCTACCAGACAAATAATATTTGTCTTAAATTGTTTTCCTTAAGACCTTAAAGGTTACAACCACAGGAGAAATGAATCCTAGATGGTTGCAACAACGTCCAAAGCAATAACTTCTACTGTGACTACCACTGACTATCCTGGGAATCTGGAGTCCTCTGGCAACACAGGAGGATGGTACTGATCTCAATTTCTTCTGAGATTGAATTGATACCATGATTCTTGTCACATTTGCAGATCTAGGCTATAGATATTTTCACCCTAGAACACATAAACACACAAATTTTTGATCCTCACAATCTTTCACAGTTCTTACCTAACTTCAGTTCCCAACTTCCCTTATGAAAGAAACAAGACACAATAGTGGCTCCAACTGAATAAAGGGTAGATTTTTTTGGACATTTTCTCTCCAGAGCAGGGATCTGAAAGTGCCAAAATTGATCTGTAATTCCCTGGCTTATAGTCCAATGTTAGGTATTAAAATACATGCCCTTCTAGCATGCTGAATGAATCTGACAATCTTTTCCTATTTTAATTACCATAAAAAAAAAACCACATGGCGTAATAAGCAGCTTGTGCATTTTCAGGAATGATTGGGATATGAGATCAGTGAGGACTTCATTCTCAATTTAAAATGTGTTGCCCTTGATATTCTCAAATTACATTCTTTAGGAGTTCCATGTACCTTCTGTACTTGCTCATGAGTACTGGAAATTTGCCAGATGAATCTAGCTCTTACTCAATTACTTGGGATGAAAAGTGATATTTGGGTACTTCCCACCAATATATCAGATGAATAGTGTACTTTACAAATCTTATATTTCAGTTAGAAGATTAAAAAAAAGAAATGAATTCTAATGAGTGTAAATTATTACTATGATTAATAGATTGATGTATTACAGATGAATGCCATATCTATCTAATATGCCTGACTATATATACAAAATGAGAATGACTATTAACCAAATTTGACTTGCCTCCACTACCCTTCCCCATGAATGGTATCTCTTAGAATATCTAATTCCAATTAAAGCAACTTTTATTGTCTCCTTTTTTCCTTTAGCTATTTTAGCATATAACACTGTAGAGGATATTTTATTTTATTTCTGACTCTACCTATGATGTGAGTCACACATTAATGAAGCTTGCACAATGAATTTCTTGTATATAATAAACAATGACTGTGCAAATTCTATTTTGAACTTTACTTTTCTCTATTCTGGGTAATATTTTGCAAACCCACTTGGGTGGCTGTGTGAAGTTGTCTACATGCTCATATGAATTATTAATATTAGGAAAGATATTTACCTTTTAAAATTACACACCTAAAAATGGTAATTTTAACAATTTGAATTTAACATGTTAAAATAGAGGGGAAAACTTTCAAATGAAAGCAGTTATGATATCTGGACAGATTGCTTCTTGTGTATTCAAGTAAACATAGCTCACTGTGGTAGACAGAATAATGATCACCACCTCCACCCCTCGTCCCCCCATCCACACAAAATGTGCCTACCTGAATCCCCCAAATCTGTCAATATGTTGTGGTACATGGTAAGGGGGAATTAAGGTGGCAGATACAATTAAGGTTGCCAATTAGCTGATCTTAAAATAGGATTATCTAAGTGGATCTTCTATAATCCAAGGGTCTGAAAAGGTGGAAGAAGGAGACAGAAGAGCCTGTGTTGAAGCGATTCAGCATGAGAAAGACTGGATTTGTAATCATTGGTGTGTGATGATAGAAAGCAGCTAAATATGAAGGAATACAGGCAGCCTTTAAAAACTGCCAAATCTAAGAAAATAGATCATCCCCTAGAACCTTTAGAAGAAAGACATCTTGATTTCAGCCTGATGAGACCCATTTCAGACACTACAGAACAACAAACTAATAAACTCATAGGTAAGTTTTTCTAGGAACTGATCATCTTCCTACCTTTCCAAAAGCCTTCCAGACTTCCAGACATGTACTAGGTTAAAATAAGAAATTTTGACTGCTTGTGCAAAACCTAGTGCTTTATTGCTTCCATTACTCTTTTCATCAGTAGCATTTAACATCAACTGAAATGACTGTATTTGTTTGTTTATTGAAATGACTGTATTTGTTTATAACTGATACAATGTTAACTGTAAGAGGACAGGTCTTTAACTTGTTGTGTTCATCAGATCAGTGCCTAGAACAATGCCTATCACACATACAATTCCTATTATTTTACTTTCCTTGCCTCAAGAGTGAACTTGGTGTTCTGTGGATGTGCATATTCAGTATTTACGTATACTAACCACCCAGATATATATACTCACTCAATTACTCCCAACAAGTCCCCTGTGTGTGTGCATACTAAGTCGCCTCAGTCATGTCCAACTCTCTGTGACCCTATGGACTGCAGCCCGCAGGTTCCTCTGTCCATGGATTCCCCAGGCAAGAATACTGGAGAAGGTTGCCATGCCCTCCCTTAGGAGATCTCCTAAATCCAGGAATCAAACTCGCATCTCTTGTCTCCTGCATTAACAGGCAGGTTCTTTACCATGAGCACCACCTGGGAAGCCCAACAAGTCCCTTAGGGAATCTTTAATGTCAGTACAGCTGGAAATATATGCGATCAAGATTTCATTTTGAAGAAAACAGTGACCATCTGATGAATAAGGATTTTTTACAGCTTATTTTTTCTTATGGGATGTCTCCTATTTTAGTGAGTTACCATAAACTCCTACCTCCCCTGACCCATTGGTACCTCCTGGGAGATGATCTCTGAACTTTCAGAATGCTGTCTGAAAAGACTGTTTCTGTAAGCCTGAGGCATTGGACCGTGTTGTACCTATCTGACCACAGAAGTTTAACCCAAATATGTGATTATGGTGAATACATGATTTTGCTTTAGGCAAACGAATGTCTGAGTAGATAGAGGAAAGACAGAAGGACGATGCATGCCTGCATTACTGACCCTAATAAAAACCCTGGTAACCAAGGCTGGGGTGAGATTCCCTGATTGAAAGTACTCTGCATGTGTTATCTCACATTCTTGCTGAGAGAATTAAGCACATCCCCATGTTTCTCCTCCAGGATGAGAATCTTTGTGTCTGGTGTCTCCTAGACTTCACCCTATGTACCTCTCCCTCTGCTGATTCTACTCTATGGCTGACCCTATAGACCCTGGATTGTCAATAAATAACAGCATAATTATTTTTAAAAAATCATACTTAAACATATACAGCCACACACAAACACGAAAGGACATTCTTCAAAGAATTCAGATAAAAGAGTCTGCCAAATTAAAAAACAAAAGAAAAACAGCAAAGAAAAACTATTTGGCTAATTCACCAACAGCAATTGCTAAGTCAAAAGAGACTGAAATAATATATTTAACTTATTGAGAGAAAATAAGTATCAGTACTAAAGCCCATGCATGCCTCAACTAAAGATCCCACATTCTGCAATGCAGACTGAAGATCCCACATGCTTAAAGGAAGACACAGCACAGCCAAATAAATAAATATTCTTTTAAAGAAGAAGAAGGATAAAATAAAGATAACTTCAAATTTATGGCAAATAGATTGGGAAACAGTGGGAACAATGAGAGACTTTATTTTCTCGGGCTCCAAAATCACTGCAGATGGTGATTTCAGACATGAAATTAAAAGACACTTGCTCCTTGGAAGAAAAGCTATGACCAACGTCGATAGCATTATTAAAAAGCAGAGACATTACTTTGCCAACAAAGGTCTATCTAGTCAAAGCTATGGTTTTTCCAATAGTCATGTATGGATAGGAGAGCCATACCATAAGGAAAGTTGAGCGCTGAAAAATTGACACTTTTGAACTGTGGTGTTGGAGAAGACTCTTCAGAGTCCCTTGGACTGCAAGGAGATCCAACCAATCAATCCTAAAGGAAATAAGCTCTGAATATTCATTGGAAAGACTGATATTGAAGCTCCAATACTTAGGCCACCTGATGCAAAGAACTGACTCCTTGGAAAAGACCCTGATGCTGGGAAAGATTGAAGGCAGGATGAGAAGGGGATGACAGAGGACTAGATGGTTAGATGGCATCACCGACTCAATGGACATAAGATTGAGCAAGCTCCGGGAGTTGGTGATGGTCAGGGAAGCCTGGTGTGCTACAGTCCATGGGGTCGCAAAGAATATGACACGACTGAGCGACTAAACTGAACTTCAAATAATTAAAAACAGAGTTTCCCATAAATATGCCCTTCTTAAATAAACTTTTAAAAAATACTCCAGAAGGAGGACTGATAAGAAGAAAGGAAAAAATTTCTTAAATGCAAGAAAAAAAAAAGTGAAAAATGAAAATTTAAAATATGCAATCAATACAAACAAATGCAGTGTGCCCATAGGCAGATTTAGTAGAAATAGGACTTGACTGAAGTCTAGATTTCACTCTACAAGTACCAGCAACATAGGTAGACAAACGCAGAAACTGCTCAGTTTCTCTATTGGTAAGATGAAGATGTTCATAACTCTCTATCCCAAGGGTTGTCCTGAACATATGAGAGATTGTAAACGTGATTCCACTTAAAATCTCGAGAAGGATACTGTAATTATTCAAACTAGCTATGCTTCTTTGGTCAGTTTCTAAATGGGAGGGAGATTACGTTGAACATTTAAACAACCACCATAAATAATTTTTAAACAAATTCTGAGGTGAAGGAAAGGTGCTCTCATTCTCAGCACTAGCAAATCTTAAAATGGAATAATAAACTGAAAATTCTCAATATTTTAACCTCAGGTGGAGCAAAACAGTGATCTAACAAATGGATTAGAGAGAAAGAAAAGGGAAATAACACCACAGATAGACAGAGTCAACAGAAATTTTTACCTTTTATCAAAAATTCAAAACAGCATTTAACTAAAAAGCTAAATCTTCCATTTCCCAAATTTTTGGTTTAATACATATTTTGCATTTAAAACAGAATCACTATGCTGCTATGGAAATGAAAGTAAAATATAGTTTGTAAACAGCCTTTTGGATGTTCTGATACTCATGACAAAACAGACATACTGAGGCATCTACTGTTGTTACTCTGGGAGCATGTCATGGTAAGCTCATAAATTAGGAGGGATATTTCAAAACAGGAAACCAGAGCATTGAACAGAAGCATCAGAAAGCATTAAGCAGTATTAGGCCCATTGCTTGAATTATTTACAGTGAGGAGGTGGCTGTGTGTGTTTTTATCTGACTGAAATTAGAGATAAAGATGAGTGCTTAACTCTTTTATTTTATATTATAAACCATACACTATGTGGTTGAGAATTTAAGAAGCTTAAAATTAATGTGTTGAGGAAGAGGGAAGGACACAACATTTTAATACCTAGTATACTGCAGAAACCTGAAATGTGTTAAAATTACACATTATTCTTACCATCTGTTCTGTTTACATAACATCAAATGGCATATCATTTTTTTTCATATTGAAAATGCTCCCTCCCCCACAGTGAGTTCTGAAAGGCAAACAGAAAGAAAAGAGGTTCTTTCCTTTTAATTTTAGTGAAACTGTAACTCTGATTGGATTGTTATAGCTTTACATGTAAAAGCATTTACTGCATCTTTGTACATTTTGATTTCCAATGAATGAGTCAATAAGTCAAAAGATTATTAGCAAAAGAAATCATATGTGTATTTCTAAACCTGAGTTCATACACTCTCAAACATATAAACTCAGGTTTGAAAAATACACATATGATTTCTTGCTTTTGTTAATTACTTTACTAGTATCCACTCACTATCTCTTTGCAACAGTATCTTAAATTTTATCTGGAAAACAGGAACAATAAGTAGCTTAAGTCCTTACATATATCTTAGACTCCTTTCCTACTGTGATTCAAGACTTAATACAAAATACATAAGGAAGATTCAATATCAGGATTTTTGCTGGGAATATTGGGAAGCAGGCTTTCTAATTTTGACCAGATATATGCTTGACTATGAGTGTATGTAGCTCCTGAAGCTGATAGTCACCACTTCATTCTCAAGAAGTGAAAGCCCACAAAGAATGGGACCAACCAGAGGAGCTAAGAAATAAAGAAAACAGTCTTGGACAATCCACTTGAGACATGGACCAAGCCTCCCCTGAAGCCAGTCTGTGTTCCCCACTTTGCTCCTGCCACACCCTGTTCACAGATAAGTATGGTCATGGAGGACAGAATGAAGCAGAGCAAAAACAAGAGATCACTGCAAGAAAATTAGAGATACCATGGGAACATTTCATGCAAAAATGGGCACAATTAAGGACAGAAATGGTATGGACCTAACAGAAGTAGAAGATATAAAGATGAGGTGGCAAGACACAGAAGAATTATACAAAAAAGATCTTAATGACCCAGATAACCATGATAGTGTGATCACTCACCTAGAGGCAGATATCCTGGAATGTGAAGTCAAGTAAGCCTTAGGAAGCATTACTATGAACAAAGCTAGTGGAGATGATGGAATTCCAGGTAAGCTATTTCAAATCCTAAAAGATGATACTGTGAAAGTGTCACACTAAATATGCCAGCAAATCTGGAAAACTCAACAGTGGCCACAGAACTGGAAAAGGTCAGTTTTCATTCCAATCCCAAAGAAAGGCAATGCCAAACTACACACAGTTGTACTCATTTCACATGCTAGCAAAGTAATGCTCAAAATTCTCCAAGCAAGGCTCCAACAGTACACGAACTGTGAACTTACAGATGTTCAAGCTGGTTTTAGAAAAGGCAGAGGAACCAGAGATCAAATTGCCAACATCCGTTGGATCATTGAAAAAGCAAGAGAGTTCCAGAAAAACATCTACTTCTGCTTTATTGACTATGCCAAAGCCTTTGACTGTATGGATCACAATAAACTGTGGAAAGTTATTCAAGAGATGGGAATACCAGACCACCTTACCTGCCTCCTGAGAAATCTGTATGCAGGTCAAGTAGAAACAGTTAGAACTGGACATGGAACAACAGACTGGTTCCAAATTGGGAAAGGAGTACGTCAAGGCTGTATATTGTCACCCTGCTTATTTAACTTATATGAAGAGTACATCATGCAAAAAGCCAGACTGGATGAATCACAAGCTGGAATCAAGATTGCCAGGAGAAGTATCAATATCCTCAGATATGCAGATGATACCATCCACATGAGAGAAAGTAAACAGGAACTGAAGAGCCTCTTGATGAAAGTGAAAGAGAAGAGTGAAAAAGCTGGCTTAAAACTCAATATTCAAAAAACTAAGATCATGGCATGTGGTTCCATCATTTCATGGCAAATAGGTGGGGAAACAATAGAAACATTGAGAAACTTTTTTTTCTTGAGCTCCAAAATCACTGCAGATGATGACTGCAGCCATGAAATTAAAAGACGCTTGCTCCTTGGAAGGAAAGCTATGACCAACCTAGACAGCATATTAAAAAGCAGAGACATTACTTTGCCAACAAAGGTCCACCTAGTCAAAGCTATGGTTTTTCCAGTAGTCATGTTTGGATAAGAGAGTTGGACCATAAAGAAAGCTGAGCGCCAAAGAATTGACACTTTTCAACTGTGGTATTGTAGAAGACTCTTGAGAGTCCCATCGACTGTAAGGAGATCAAACCAGTCCATCCTAAGAGAAATCCAACTTGACTATTCAGTGGAAGGACTGATGCTGAAGATGCAACTCCAATATTTTGGCCACCTGATGAGAGGAACTAACTCATTTGAATGGACCCTGATCCTGGGGATGACTGAAGGCAGGAGAAATGGATGACAGAAGGTGAGATGGTTGGATGGCATCATTAACTCAACTCAAATGGACATGAGTTTTAGCAAGCTTCAGGAGTTAGTGGTGGACAGGTAAGCCTAGCATGCTGCAATCCATGGGGTCACAAAGAGTTGGACACAATTGAAAGACTGAACTGAACTTGTTCAGTAGGAAGAAAGTCTTTCCTCATTCAGTCTTTTCTAACACCACCCAGGCTGCCAGGAGAGGGTGTTTTCATTTCTGTCTGGTAAGGGTTTGTCTAGGCTCCCATTGATAGCATTGGGAGAGGGGCTGCAGATTTTTCTGTGGCCTTTGAAAGAGGTAGGGCAATAATCGTCTCAGTATTTTCTTTCTTACTAGGCTAACCCTTTTTGGCTTTTGGCTGGTGAAAACAGACATTTATTCGGGCTTTTTTGTCCTCACTCACTGGAATTTCTGGGTTGCTGTCTTTCCAGCACTCCAATCTGTGATGCTGGAGCAAAAGGAAACTGAGAGAATGGCAGCTCCTTTCCCTGGTGTCTCCTAGTCGGTGTACCTTCTTTCCTCCTTTCAAAGTCTTCCTACATTGTTATATACATGTAATGTTTAGGCTCTTTAGCTATATTTAGCAGGAGGACAGGTAAAAATTGCATCTATATGTTGAAGTGGAAGTCCCCACTTCACGTGGTTTTTACTTCATCTAAATTTGCTGGGGCTGTCTTTATTGCCCAATGTGTTGTCTGTCTTCATGATTTTGCCATGGCTGTATGGTAAGTCGCTTCAGTCCTGTCTGACTCTTTGAGATCCTATGGACTGTAGTCCACCAGGCTTCTCTGTCCATAGGATTTCCTAGGCAACAATACGGGAGTGGGTCACCATGCCCTCCTCCAAGGGATCTTTCCAATTCAGGGGTCAAGTCTGCTTCTATTATTTCTCCTACACTGACAGGTAGGTTCTTTACCACTAGCACCACCTGGGAAATCCATAACTTAAGTGGAGTGTGTATTCTTTGATTGTTAGCTGGAGTCCATTCATATCAATTAAGCCAATTTCACTTGTAGTTTTCTTTAGATCTATAGCCTTACAAAACGCTATCTAATGATGTGACACACAGATTCTTTCAATCAAAAATAGGGCTTCTAACAACCTAAATGAACATCAAAAATAAATGGACAAAGATGATATGGTACCATATATACTATGGAATATTACTCAGCCATAAAAAAGAATGAAATAATGCCATTAGCAACAACATGCATGGACCTGAAATCATCATACGAAGTCAGACAGAGAAAAATATGTATTACTTCTTTGTGGAATCTAAAAACAGTGATACGAATGAACTTGTTTACAAAACAGAAACAGACAAGACATAGAAAACAATCTTATGGTTACTAAAGGGGAAAGGCAGGGGTGGGAAGGGATAAATTAGAAGTCTGGGATTAATAGATACATAATACTACATAGAATATATATATATATATATATATATATATATATATAATAGTTAAACTAGGACCTACTATATAGCACAGGAAGCTATATTCGATATCTTATAATAACTTATAATGGAAAACAATCTGAAAAATTATATATATATATATATATACACATATGTATGCACATGTATGTATAACTGAATCACTTCACTGTATACCTGAAACTAACACAACACTGAAAATCAACAATACTTTAAAAAAAAATTAGAAAAAAAAAAAAAGCAGGGTTTCCAAGAATTTTAAGGGTATTGTCCCTTAAGAATGGGTTATGGTAGAGAAGTTTTTATCCAGAAGACATGTGGACATGCCTTTCGTCTACTGCAATGAACCCCATTAACCATCATAGGAGATGCACAGAAAACCTTTAAGAGAATCATATATGCAGTGTCACAGACATTCCAGCTCAGAGGAAAAGGGACAAAAATATTACAAAAAAAAAAAAAAAAAACCTGTGGAGCTCCAAACTTTTACAAGCCAGAAATAGGTTGAGGAATCTACTTAACTGAAATTCTGTGCTGCCTTTCACGGCCAAGGAAGGGTGATTCAAAGTTAAACAGGAGGGAAGGTGACAGGGCAAATCTTTGAGAGAGTGACACAACATAAACTGATGAGAATCAAATGGGTCCAAGATGGCAGAAAAGTCAACTTCAACTAGACCCTGATCCTCAGTATGAGCTCATTGTAACATGTCAACAATATATATAAACGACACATCCGCAAGTGCCATGACAGTACCAAGGCTGACCACCAAAGACCAAAAAGTGGGGGTACCTAGAAATCTCCACACCTTCCCCAAAATGGTTGGAATAATCCTCCCAATTATTAGCCTATGAAATTACTCAGCCCATAAAATCTAACAAGACCACATTTCCAGGTTGCACTCACCTTCTGAGATAGCCCATAGTCTGTGGAGTGTGTGTTTCTCTAAAGTAAACCCACTGTTTACCTAGCACTTTGTCTCTCACTGAATTCTTTCTGCAGGGAGACATCAAGATCTGAGCTTCATTAGGTCATGAAACTAGGTCTGTGATCTCATTTGGAAGACCATGTGTTTTGGATGGGTTTGAGCCCCAGCCGTGTGGGTTAGAGTTTCAAACTGGGTTTTGGCTTGATAGGAATCCCAGCCATGTGGGTTCAAGTCCCAAACAGGGTTTTGGCCAGGTTTGAATCCCAGCCTTGTGGGTTCAAATCTCAATCTGAAAATCAATGGTTTCAAGACAGCAAAGTGTAATCTACCAAGGAGCACCAAGAACTCTGAGAGTGGAGTAAAGGCTTTGGAGAATCATTTCTAGGAAACAGTTGGAATTTCTTGAATTTACCTTTTTTTTTTTTTAAGAATTGCCAAGAATCTGTGCTTCTTTTGTGCTTCTTATTTCCTCTTTCCTGGAAGGGAATGTCTTTAGTGGTCATCCTCTGCCTTAGGCATCCTTGTATGTTGGGTATGGAGGAGCAGCTATCTCTTTACTCCACAGGCCTGCAAGTTCAAAGGAACTTGACTCTAGGTATAGCAAGTAAAAAATTGCATGCAAGAAAACTCATCTATACCTAGACTTGATTTAGAGGAGCTAACACTAGAGGTCATCTAACGCTGTGATGGAATGAAACTTAGGCTTCCCTGACAGCTCACTTGGTAAAGAATCCGCCTACAATGCAGGAGACCCCGGTTCAATCTCTGGGTCGGGAAGATCCACTAGAGAAGGGATAGGCTACCCATTCCAGTATTCCTGGGCTTCCCTCGTGGCTCAGCCTGCAATGTGGGAAAACTGGGTTTAATACCTGGGTTGGGAGGATCCCCTGGAGAAGGGAAAGGCTACCCACTCCAGTATTTTGGCCTAGAGAATTCCATAGAGTATATAGTCCATGGGGACGCAAAGAGTTGGACACGCCTGAGTGACTTAGAGAGAGAGAAAGAGAGGAAGAATAGGAGGGTGTGAGTGTATTTTGCATGTGGTGGTGGGGGGAAGGAGTTGAACCATTTGAGCTGGAGGGTAGACTCTCATAACCAACATGCCAGATGACTACCAAACTGTGGTCTATTTCTCTCCTTCCTCTCCCTACCCACTCTCCCTTCCCTTGACTCACTCCTTTTCCCTCTCTCCTTCTCCCTCAGATCCCATTCTATGAAAGAAGCTTTGTTATGAGCAGCCTTCATAAGAGCCCCACAAGGTAAGCAAATGAAGCCTCCTGCCAATGACCAGGTAAGTGAGTTTGGAAGAGGCCCTTTCAGATCCTTCAGAAAGGCTGCAGCCTCAGTTAACAGCTCAACTGCAGGCTCATGAGATAAGCTGAGCCAGAATGACTCAGCTAACCTGGTCCTAGATTCCCAAATCTAAGAAACTGTGGAATAAAAATTTTGTTGTTTGCACCAGCCAAATTTTAAGTAGACAATAAGTAGATAATACTCCAAACTTTCTCAATTTACATAACCAGAATAGTTTGCAAAGAAGGCATGAATTTTATCCACATATTTATTTCAACGATATTATTCTTATAAATGCATTAAAAATGTGACATGGCCTCATCAACTGTCACTACATCTATAAGTATGGTTACTTCCTGAGCAAAAGGCAAGTTTTTCCTCATGTGGTGGCATGATTCTTTGGGTAGGACATGTGATTATAGCAAAAGTCTCGACAGTATTATAATTTTTGTGCCAAACTTTCCTGTGCTTCTCGTTGGCCTTTGGGGGAACTGGTGACTAACTAGAGAGAGGAGATGTTCTTTCAGTTCACTGTTGCCATGCAACACGGAGCATGGGTTTTCTCTTATCATATACTGCTGCACATTAACTGTCAACTGTCATGCTAAGCTCCATAGAAATCAGATACCCTTATATGTAGGCACCTGTCTGCTTTTGTTGACAAGTAATAATTTGGGTTCGTGTAAGAGACCCATTCAAAGCAGCCCTCATAGGATCACAAGTTGATTTAAATGGGGTTTGTTTGAAACAAATTCTTGGTTTCTAATCAGTATGCAGTTTGGTATGACATGGTTTACAGCATTTCTTACTTTTATCCTCCATCACTTTTTTCTTCCTTGTTTGCAATCATAACAAGTACTACAGTATATTGTAGAGTTTATAAATACTTCTGGTATCTTGATAGGGTTTAAGGAAAAGGAGATTTTTTCCCCCTTACTTTTGCTTTAAAAAAGTAGAGACTGTTACCATTATTCCTCATGCATTTTGATTAAAACTTTAAAGCCTAAACGAAATTATCTTTCTGGCAGATATTTCAACAAACTCTTTTAATGTTCAGCTTGGCAGCATATGTTTTATGGGCATACACTGCCCTCTATAAAGATGTGGTGACTATATGTCTAGGGACAGAGGAACGGAAGCCCTCTCTGTAAGGCATATACACCGAGAAAATATGTCATTAATTGAGCATTCTACCACCTATTTAAGAAAGAAAATAGACTGTCAGATATTCAATGTTTTTTGTTCCTATTTACACTTTTTGTTCTTGTACCTTTAATAGAAACATTTCATCTTCTGCTTTGTGTCTTTCTCCACATCTGTCTTTTGTGCCATTTATATTCAGAATAGATATTAAATTGACTTATAAATCATTTAATATTTTTTTGCTGGGTATCTTTCTGAAATATTATGTATTAGCTTATCATACACTAAAAGGCTTCTACAATCATAGAAAAGGGAGTATCTGTTCAGTCGAGATTTTGGAAGGCAAGAGGGGCAGTTATTCTAGATATCAGAAACATAAAAGGAGGTGCTTGAATATATTTACATATGTAATTATACAGTTATTACAATACTTTTAAATTTTATTAATACTTAAAAAACTTTACACTGCCAGGATGACCATTTTTATCTATTTCTTCTTGACTCCTGAACTCTCTCAGGAAATATAGCTGTCTCTATTTCTATTGCATACAGTGTTCAATACAGAAACTTGTCAGGTGCATGTCAAAAAACTTAGAGCATTCTGAGGTGGTACCGATTTGCTCTCCCATTCAAAGTAATACTGTGAAATGACAGAAGCAGAGGGAGATAAGGCTCCTCCTGGTCAGAGTAGATTTCAAGGTAATGCTGTTGACAGTTTTCATTCTACACTTTTCCACGTCTGATTCTCTTCCAGATATTTCCCAAATCAAATAAAAATGGCCATGAAAAAGCACATATTAATAATCAAACTATACGATAAGGAATTATGAATAAGTCCATAAATCTGTTCCAAATCTATTCTTCGTGTACACATTTGGTGTGCTGTACATGTTTAAAAAACCCATAGTAATGTTAATAAAAGGAAAAGAATTTCTAATACCAAGAAAAAGCACTTTTAATATACATGCTTGCTCTCACTTCTTATCAAATTATCTGAAGTAAAAGATCAGTGGTTTTTAGTTTATTTTTAATTTTCAATTCATTGTATATGTATTTTAGTGAGACTATAATTTTCAAACAATTAATTTGTAAAACAAAATACAAAGAAAATACAGAAAACAGAAAATTTTAGATCAGGCAGATGTCAAGGTAATATCCAATATAAGGTTTCTGAACACTGTCTCTCAATTTCTATAAGCTTCAACCTCTTAAAGAATTGGTGGAGTGGCACTGGTACACAGGAGACACTTTGAACAGTGGGGCTGTAACTGATCTAAAAGCATGACTCAAGGCAGTCCTAGGGCAGGTGATAAGGTACAGACAGCACCTCTCTCTTCTCCAGGATCTACTTTTGCCACAGATTTTTCTATGAAAAGAAAAGTTGCTTCTACTTAGTTTTTGTTTCAGATAAATCAAATTGCCTTCCATTATTCATTTGAAATAAATGTTTAATGATAAGCTACATTTTTTTTAAATGGGAAGAGCAGAGTAAAAAGACCCTGAGGTCACCTCCTCTCACAAGTACACCAAAATCACAACTGTCTGTAGAACAACCATTAATGCAAATGACTGGAACCTAACACAAAAGATCTACAACTAAAGATACCAAGAAGGAACCACAGTGAGATAGGTGGGAGAGGTAGACTCACCATACATCAAATCACATACCGCCCCCCCCGCCCCACCGAAGGTCACTGACCTACAGACTAGAGAGTAATTCTACTCCAGAGATTCTCCCATAGGAGTGAGAGTTCTGAGCCCTATGTTAGGCTCCTCAGTCTGGGGCGGTGTTTAGCACCAGGAAGATGAGACCCGAAAGCATTTGGCTTCAAAGGACAGTGGGGCATAAGTACAGGAGCCCCACAGGACTGGGGAAATACAGATTTCATTCTTAACGGGTACACACAAAATTTCACATGCAGTGAAATCTAAGGTAAAAGCAGTAATTTGATAGTAGCTGCCTGGGCCAGACCTCCCTGTGGAATTAGAGAGTCTCCTGGGTGGATTAGGGGGAGGCTGTGGCTTAGCCTGTGGATATAAAGATTGGTGGCAGACATTCTGGGGAACATTCAGCCTGGTGAACACTGCTACTGCTGGAGACTATCTAGAACTGCCCCAAAGCCAGCATGCACCAGTGCTAGGACATTTCAGGCTAAACAACTGGGCAGGGACCCAGTATAACCCATCAATAAGCAGGCTGCCTAAGGGCCACAAGACAACCTAGACTCAGCTCCACTAACCAGGGGGCAGGTACCAGCTCCTCCCACCAGGAAGCCTCCAAAAGCCTCTAGACCAGCCTCATCCAGCAGGGGCAGACACCAGATGCAAGAAGACTCTAGACTCTATCTTGGGAGCAGCTGGGCCCTGGTCTTGCACACTAACAGGACAACTCAACCTTTGGAAAACCATGGACCCAATACCCAACTGTGTTAGCCTCCCACCAACAACAATCTGAAATGAGATCTAGAATTCCTGTACCCTACATCCAGACTCCAGGAACCAGTACCACCTGTGAGTATAGTCGAGACTGAGCTTAGGATCTGGCTTCACCTGTCACTGGATAGACAACAGACCCAGAGTCCTCAAGATTCTGATTCCACTCAGCAGGGAGCCAGCACTAGCCCCAGGACCCACTAGGGTTCCATAACCAGTGCCTCCTGACCAGAATTCCCTTAACAGCACCCAGCAGCATCCACACAAGGCCTGGTAACCAACAAGACTAGGGGCAAATTACAGGATTCCCCACATAGTCATCCCACCATAACAGAAAGACCCACAGAGCCCTCTTAGGGGGAAGCCCTAGAGCATACACCTTGGGTGATGAGAGGGGAATGTACTGCTGGGACACACAGGATTTCTGCTAGAGAGAGAACAGTTCTCCAAGATCGAGAAATGTAACTAACCTACCACATACAGAAAAATACGAATAGCAGTTTCAACAAAATGAGGTGGAAGAGGAACAAGTTCTGTAGCAAGGAATAAATTAATGCCCTAGAAGAACAAAGTGAAGTGGAGACAGGCAAAATACCCAAGAAAGAAATCAGGATAGTGATCATAAAGAGGATCAAAGAACTTGGGAGGAGAAGGATGCACAGGGAAAGAAACAGAAAAGCTCACCAGTAAAGGCAAATACAAAGGTAAGAAACCTTCCACACAGAAGGACAGTAGGGAATTTATACGACAAAAGCAGTAAAATCATCTATATCCACAACAAGCAGTTAAGGGGTACATAGAACAATTACATGCACAATAAACGGTCAAAAACACTTCTTTTTTAGTCACAGACAACAGTACAAATGCAGAGTTTTAAAATTCATGTGAAATTAAAAAAAAAAAAAATATATATATATATATATATATATATATATATATATATATATATATTCATATTCACTGGTAGCTCAGTGGTGAAAAACCTGTGTGCCAATGCCCAAAACATGAGTTCAATCCCTGGGTAAGGAAAACCCCCTGGAGAAGGAAATGGCAACCCACTCCAGCATTCTTGGCTGGGAAATTCCACAGACAGAAGGAGCCTGGAGGGTTATAGTCCAAGGAGTTACAAAAGAGTCAAACAGAATTTAGCAACTGAATAACACACACACATACATATATACACATGGAAAACTCAGCAGTGGCCACAGGACTGGAAAAGGTCAGTTTTCATTCCAGTCCCAAAGAAAGGCAATGCCAAAGAATGCTCAAACTACTGCACAATTGCACTCATCCCACACACTAGTAAACTAACGCTCAAAATTCTCCAAGCCAGGCTTCAGCAATATGTGAACTGTGAGCTTTCAGATGTTCAAGCTGGTTTTAGAAAAGGCAGAGGAACCAGAGATTAAACTTCCAACACCCACCTGATCATCGAAAAAGCAAGAGAGTTCCAGAAATTTCTGCCAAAATAGATGCCAAAACCTATTGACTATTGACTATGCCAAAACCTTTGACTGTGTGGATCACAATAAACTGTGGAAAATTCTTCAAGATGGGAATACCAGACCACCTGACCTGCCTCTTGAGAAATCTGTATGCATGTCAGGAAACACCAGTTAGAATTGGACACGGAAACAACAGACTGGTTCCAAATAGGAAAAGCAGTACATCGAGGCTATATATTGTCACCCTGCTATTTAACTTATATACAGAGTACATCATGAAAAATGCTGGGCTGGATGAAGCACAAGTTGGAATCAAGATTGCTGGGAGAAATATAAATAATCTCAGATATGCAGATGACACCACCCTTATGGCAGAAAGCAAAGAAGGACTAAAGAGCCTCTTGACAAAAATGAAAAGAGGAGAGTGAAAAAGTTGGCTTAAAGCTCAACATTCAGAAAACTAAGATCATGGCATCCAGTCCCATCACTTCAGGGCAGATAGATGGGGAAACAGTGGAAACAGTGGCTGACTTTATTTTTCTGGGCTCCAAAATCACTGCAGATGGTGACTGCAGCCATGAAATTAAAAGATGCTTACTTCTTGGAAGGAAAGTTATGACCAATCTAGTTCAGTTCAGTCGCTCAGTCATGTCCAACTCTTTGCAACCCCATGAATCGCAGCACACAAGGCCTAGAGTCCATTACCAACTCCTAGAGCATATCCAAACTCATATCAAGTCGGAGATGCCATCCAGACATCTCATCCTCTGTTGTCACCTTCTCCTCCTGCCCTCAATCCTTCCCAGCATCAGGGTCTTTTCCAATGAGTCAACTCTTTGCATCAGGTGGCCAAAGTACTGGAGTTTCAGCTTCAACATCAGTCCTTCCAATGAACACCCAGGACTGATCTCCTTTAGGACGGACTGGTTGGATCTCCTTGCAGTCCAAGGGAGTCTCAAAAGTCTTCTCCAACACAATAGTTCTAAAAGCATCAATTATTCTGTGCTCAGCTTTCTTTACAGTCCAACTCTCACATCCATACATGACCACTGGAAAAACCATAGCTTGACTAGACGGACCTTTGTTGTCAAAGTAATGTCTCTGCTTTTTAATATGCTGTCTAGATTGGTCATAACTTTTCTTCCAAGGAGTAAGCGTCTTTTAATTTCACGGCTGCAATCACCATCTGCAGTGATTTTGGAGCCCCCCAAAATAAAGTCTGACACTGTTTCCACTGTTTCCCCATCTATTTGCCATGAAGTGATGGCACCAGATGCCATGATCTTAGTTTTCTGAATGTTGAGCTTTAAGTCAACTTTTTCACTCTCCTCTTTCACTTTTATCAAGAGGCTTTTTAGTTCCTCTTCACTAGACAGCATATTAAAAAGCAGAGACATTACTTTGCCAACAAAGGTCTGTCTAGTCAAAGCTACAATTTTTCCAGTAGTCATGTATGGATGTGAGAGTTGGACTGTAAAGAAAGCTGAGCACAGAATAATTGATGCTTTTGAACTGTGGTGTTGGAGAGGACTCTTGAGAGTCCCTTGGACTGCAAGGAGATCCAACCAGTCCATTCTAAAGGAGATCAGTCCTGGGTGTTCATTGGAAGGACTGATGTTGAAGCTTAAACTTTTAATACTTTGGCCACCTGATGTGAAGAGCTGACTCATTTGAAAAGACCCTGATGCTGGGAAAGATTGGAGTCAGGAGAAGGGGACGACAGAGGAGAGATGGTTAGATGGCATCAATGACTCAATGGACATGAGTTTGGGTAGACTCCAGGAGTTGGTGATGAACAGGGAACCCTGGCATGCTGCAGTCCATGGGGTTGCAAAGAGTCAGACACGACTGAGCGACTAAACTGAACTGACACATATTTATACATATATACATATATGTACATACATATATACATGTATGTGTGTGTATATATGTGTTTGTATATATAAATGTGTGTGTGTGTGTGTATTCTGTATAGCAGACTGTATATTTTAGTCGGCTATTATAGTCTGCTATTATTATAGTTTGCTGTATCACCTGCTACTCAAAAACCTCAAGGTAACAACAAATCTAAAATCTATAAATACATACAAAAAAGAATCCACATAACACTAAAAAGTTATAAAATAAGAGAAAAGAAAAAAAAACTTTAAAATTAATCAACAAAATGGCAATTAAAAATATATATATATATATATCAATAATTACCTTAAATGGAAACAGACTAAATGCTCCAAACAAAAGACACAGACTTTCAGAATGTATTAAAAAATAAAAAAGCAAGATCCAAATATATGCTGCCTACAAAAACTCACTATATATCTAAAGACACATACAGTGCCTTTTAAAGTCATTGAAAGTGAGAGGATGGAACAAGGTATTCCAAACATATGAAAAAAAAAATGCCGGAGCAGCAATACTTATATGAGACAAAATAGCCTTTAAAATAGACTATTACAAAAGAAAATGGACACTACATACTATCAATGGAATCAATCCAAGAAAAAGATATGACAACTGTAAATATATAAGCACCCAACACAGGAGCTCCTCAATATATAAGGCAAACATTAACAGACGTAAAAGGAGAAACTTGCAAACACACAGTAACAATGGGGACTTTAAGAGCCCATTTACCTCGATGGACAGACTGAGCGACTGAGCCTGCACACAGAGCACTTCACCCAAAAGCAACAGAAAACACGTTCTTTTCAAGTGCACATGGAACAGTCTCCAAGACAGATTATGTGCTGGGCCACAGAGCAAGCCTCGGGAAATTCAAGGAAAGGGACGTCATATCAAACATCTTTTCTGACAACAGTGCTATGAGATCAGCAATCAAATACAAGAAAAACACTGCAAAAAGCACAAACACATGGAAACTAAACAATACGATACTAAACAACAAATGGATCACTGGGGGAAATAAAACCCACAGACAAATGAAAATGAAAACATGACAATCCAAAACCTATGGGATGCAGGAAAGCAGTTCTACATGGGAATTTCATAGTGATATATGATTACTTCAGGAAACAAGGAAAATCTCAAACAACCAACTTGATCTTATACCTAAAGCAACTAGAGAAAGAAGAGCAAAACCCAAAATTAGTAGAAGGAAAGAAGTCGTAAATATCTGAGCAGAAATAGATGAAACAGAGGCTAAAAAAAAAAAAACAATAGAAAAGATCAATGAATCTAAAAGCTGGTTCTTTGAGAAGATAAAACTAAAATGATATACCATTAGCAAGACTCACCAACCAAACAAGGGAAAGGGCTCAAACCAATAAAATCAAAAATGAAGCAGAAGACAAAATCCAAACAATGTAAATATAAAGGATCATACAAGACCACCATTAACAACTGCAACGCAAATCAAACGGACAACCGAGAGGAAATTCTAAGAAAGCGCCAATGTCCCAAGACTAAACAAAGAAGAAATCAACTATGAGCAGAACAATCACCAATACTAAAATTGAATCAATAATTTAAAACCTTCCAACAAAAAGAATTTCAGAACCAGATGGCTTCAAGGGGAATCCTGCCAAATCTTTACATAAGAGTTAACATGCACCTTTCTGAAACTACTACAAAAAACTGCAGTAGAAGTCGTCCTTAATAAAAATCATTCTATAGGCCAGCATCATCCTGATACCAAAAGCAAACAGAGATATATTTAGAACATACATATAAAACTTACAGACCAGTATCACTGATGATGACAGATGCAAAAATTATCAAAAAATACTAGCAAACTGAATCCAACAATACATTAGAAAGATCAACACCAAGATCAACTGAGATTTATTTCAGGAATGCAAGGATATTTCAGTATTTGCAAATTAATCAGTTGAAACATCATATTAACAAACTAAAGAATAAAAATTGTATGATCATCTCAATAGATGCAGAAGAAGCTTCTGTTAAAACTTAACATCCATTTCTGATAAAAAAAAAATTCTCTAGAAAATGGACAGAGAGAGAACACACCTTACAAACTAACAGGTAACATCATACTCAACCGCAAACAAGTGAAAGCACTCCCTCTCAGATCAAACAAACATGCCCACTCTTGCCACTTTTACTGAACACAGTTTTAGAGGTCCTAGCCACAGAAATCAGTGGAGAAAAAGAAATAAAAGGAATCCACACTGGAAAAGAAGTAAAAATGTCACTGTTTACAGGCAAAAGGATACTATACAAAGTGAAGCAGTGGAAAAAGAACTTTCATGAAAATTGAAATGACAAGAATGGGGGTAGCAAAACTCATATCAGTCAATATATACTTTAAAACAAAGGCCATATAGAAAGCTAAACAAGGACACTACATAATGACTACAGGGGGCTTTGCTGGTGGCTCTGTGGCAAGGAATCCACCTGTCAATGCAGGAGACAGGAGTTTGATTCCTGATCTGGGAAGATTCCACATGTCATGGGACAACTAAACCCGTGTGCCACAACTATTGAGCCTGTGCTCTAGAGCCCAAGAACTGCAACTAGTAAGCTCATGTATCACAAATGTTGAAGTGCATGTGCCTAGAGCCCAGGCTTGGAACAAGAGAAGCTACCACCATGAGAAGCCTGAGTACTGCAGCAAAGAGTAAAACCGCTTTCTGCAACTAGAGAAGAGCCTACATGCAGCAACGGAGACCCAGCACAGCCAAAACCAAATTATTTTAAACAATAAAAAAAAGATCAATACAAAAAGAGGATGTCATATTCATTAATATATATGCACCTATTATAGGAACACCTCAATTAAAAAAATAAGTTTTAACAGACATAAAGAAAAAAAATGACAGAAATACAATAAAAGTAGGAGACTTTAACACCCCACTAATATCAATGGAGAGATCTTCCAGATCAAAAAATCAGTAAGTAAACAGAGCTGCTAAATAACACAATAGAGAAACTGAACTAATTTCATATTTTCAGGACATTATATCCAGGGGGAAAAAAAGAATAAAATTCTATTCAAGTGCACATGGAACATTCTCTAGGATTGACCACATTCTAAGACACAAAACAAGCCTTAAGACATTTAAGAGGATAGAAATTATTTTAAGCATTTTTTTTTAACCACAATGTCATGAAACTAGCAATCAACCAAAGAAAGCGAATTAAGCGGGTGGGGGGGGTGTTACATGGATACTACATAAATGCTACTAAAAATAGGTCAATTATGAAATCAAAGAGGCAATTTAAAAATGCTATGAGACAAATAACAATGAAAACTCAATTTTTGCTGGGATGCAGCAAAATCAGTTCTTCAAGGGACGTTCATAGCAAAAAAGATCTTCCTCAAACATCGAGAAAAATCTCAAACAACACACCATCTAAATGGATTAGAAAAAGAAGAATAAACAAAACCTGAAGTCAGAAGAAGCAAGAAAATAATTAAGAGAAGAGAGGAAACATACAGAATAGACATCTAAAAAAATAGGAAAAAGTCTCCAATGAAACCAAGAACTTCTTCTTTGAAAGGATAAACAAAATCTAGAAACCTCTGGCCAGGCTCATGAAGAAGAAAGGAGGACCCAAACAAACAAAAAATGAAAGCAGAAACACAAAAAGCCAGAGTAGAATACTATAATCAATTTGTATGAAAAAACTGGACAACCTCCGAGAAGTGAATATATTTCCAAAAACATGGGCTCACTGAAAATGAATCAAATTAATATGTAATTTGAAGAGACCAATCACTAGAAGTGAAATAGAATGGGTTTAAAAAAAAAAAAGCCTCTGGAAACAAACGTCCAGGACCAGATGGCTCACTGGGGAATTCTACAAAACATACAATGAAGAACTTATACCAATCTTTACCAAACTCCTCCAAAAAACTGAAGAAGGAAAAACAGTACCAACATAATCTATAAACCTACTATCACCTCAGTATCCTTATTGATAAGCAAATGGAATCAACAGCACAGAAAAAAGGTCATGCAACACAACCAAGCTGGATTCATGGTAGGTCACCAAGATTGGTTCAACACATGCAAATCAATGTGATGTACCATGTCAACCAAAGAAAAGACAAAAACCACATAATCATCTCAATAGAAGCAGAAAAAGTATTTGGTAAAATTCTATACCCATTCATTATAAAAACTATCAAAGTGGGTATAAAGGGAACCTATCTCTACACAATAAAAGCTATTTATGACACACCTTCAGCCAACATTAACACTTAACAGTAAAAATCTGTAAACATTCCTGCTAAAATCTGGAAGAGGACAAGGATGCCCACTATTACAACTTTTAGTCCACATAGTATTCAAAGTCCTTGCCACAACAAACTGACAAGAAAAAAAAAATAAAGTTATCCAATTGGAAGGGAAGAAGTAAAATTATCATCGTATGCAGATGACATGACACTATATATAGAAAACCCTGTATATTTCACATAAAAACTACTAGAACGGATAACTGAATTCAGTAAGGTAACAAGATACATAATTAACATACAGAAATCTGCTGCATATCTTTATGCTAACAATGAAATATCAGAAGTTTAAAATCCCTTTTAAAATCACATTAAAAAATACTTAGTAATAAACATGACCAAGGAGATGAAAGACTTATATACTGATAACTACCTAACACTGATAAAGGAAGCTGAAAATTATTCAAAAACAAGGAAAGATATCTGATCCTCTTTAATAGGAAGAATTAATATTGTTAAATGATCATACTACCAAAAGCCACCTACAGATTTAATATGATCCCTATTAAATTACCCATGGCATTTACCACATAACTAGACAAAATGGTACTAAAATTTATAGGGAACCAAAGAAGACCCAGTATTGCCAAAACAATCATAAGGAAAAAAAAAAAAAAAAAGCTGGGGGCATAACCCTCCAGACTTCAGATAATACAATAAGACTACAGTAACCAAAACAATGTGGTATTGGCACAAAAACAAACATGGATCAATGGAACAGAAAAGAGAGCCCCAAATTAAGCTAACACACATATGGTCAATTAATCTTTGATAAAGGAGGCAAGAATATACAACGGAGAAAACACAGTCTCTTCCAGTAAGTGGTGTTAGGAAAACTGGATAGCCACATGTAAATCAATGAAGTTAGAACACACCCTCTCTCCACACACAAAAGCAAACACAAAATGGCATTTATTAAATAAAAGAAATGGCACCATAAACCTCCCAGAATAGAACATAGGCAAAACATTCTGTGAAATAAATTGTACCAATGTTTTCTTAAGTCCGTCTCCCAAAGCAATAGAAATAAAAGTAAAAATAAACAAATGGAATCCAATCAAACTTAAAAGCTTCTGCATAGCAGAGGAAACCATAAACAAAATTAAAAAAACAACCTAAGGACTGGGAAAAATATTTGCAAACAATGAGACAAACAAGGGCTAATTTCCAAAATATAAAACCAGCTCATACAATTAAATAACAACAAAACCCAATTCAAGCAAAACATAGGCAGAAGACATAAGTAGACATTTCTCCAAAGAATAAATACAGATGGCCAACAGGCATATGAAAAGATGCTCAACATAACTAATTATTAGAGAAATGCAAATCAAAACTATAATGAGGTACCACCTCATACCAGTCAGAATGGCCATATTTAAACAGTCTGCAAATAACAAATGCTGGAGAGGATGCGCAGAAAAGGGAACCCCGCTACACTGCTGGTGGGAATGTAAATTGGTGAAGATACTATGGTAAACATTATGGAGGTCTTTGTAAAACTAAAAATAGAGTTGCCATATGGTCCAGCAATCCCACTCTTGGGCATATATCTAAAGAAAACACTCATTCAAAAAGATAAATGCACACAATGTTCACAGCAACACTATTTAACATAGCCAAGATATGGAATGACCTAAATATTCATCAACTGAAGGGATAAACAATTCATCAGATGAATGGATAAAAAAGATTACATACACATACACACTACTTGTCCATAAAAAATGAAATAACGCCATCTTGCAACATAGATGAACCTAGAAATTATCGTTATTAAGTCAGTCAGACAGAGATAGAAAAATATATGATATCACTTATATGTGGAATATAATATATAACACAAAGAACTTATTTATGAAACAGAAACAGATTACCAGACAAAGAAAACAAAAATATGGTTGCCAAAGGGGAGAGGGTGAGGGATAAAGTCGTAGTTTGGGATTAGCAGATACAAACTGCTATTTATAAAATAGATAACTAACAACGTCCTATTGGATAGCACAGGGAAGTATATTCAATATTCTATAATAAATCATAATGGAAAAGAATATGAAAAAGAATATGCATATGTGAATCACTGCTCTACCCAGAAACTAACACAACACTGTAAATCAACTATGCATATATAAATAAATAAATAAAACTTGCAAGTATCACCTTAAATACATTTTGCTCCCCAAAACCAATCTTCCTGCTTACTGTGTTTGTGTCTGAGACTTGCAAAGATCACCTGATATCAATGCCAGCTTCACTCATTTTCAGATAACCTAATCCTAACACATGTTCATCAATATCTTTATCTTAATCTGACTTTCACAGTATGCTTAATGTTTAAAATTTATTCGGCAATGCTGTAATAATTCCCATGCTTTTTTTCTGAATTTAATACTTCCCCGATGGCTGAGCAGTAACCAACCTGCCTGCAATCCAGGAGACATGTGTTTGATTCCTGTGTCAGGAAGAACCCTGGAGAAGGTGCAGCACTTTCACAGCATCATCTTTTAGGATTTGAAATAGTTCAAATGGAATTTCATCACCTCCACTAGCTTTGTTCATAGTGGTAATTCCTAAGGCCCACTTGACTTCGCATTCTAGGATGTCTGGTTCTAGGTGAGTGATCATATCATCGTGATTATCTGGGTCATGAAGATCTTTATTGTACAGTTCTTCTGTGTATTCTTGCCATCTCTTCTTAATATCTTCTGCTTCTGTGAAGTCCATACCATTCTGTCCTTTATTGTGCCCATCTTTGTGTGAAATGTTCCCTTGGTATCTCTAATTTTCGTGAAGAGATCTCTAGTCTTTCCCATTCTATTGTTTTCCTCTATTTATTTGCATTGATCCCTGTGGAAGGCTTTCTTATCTCTCCTTGCTATTCTTTGGAACTCTGCATTCAAATGGGTATATCTTTCCTTTTCTCCTTTGCCTTTTGCTTCTCTTCTTTTCACAGCTATTTTAAGGCCTCCTCAAATTAAAAGATGCTTACTCCTTGGAAGGAAAGTTATAACCAATCTAAACAGCATATTAAAAAGCAGAGACATTACTTTGCCAACAAAGGTCAGTCCAGTCAAGGCTATGGTTTTTCCAGTGGTCATGTATGGATGTGAGAGTTGGACTATAAAGAAAGCTGAGCACCGAAGAATTGACGCTTTTGAACTGTGATGTTTGAGAAGACTCTCGAGAGTCCCTTGGACTGCAAGAAGATCCAATCAGTCCATCCTAAAGGAGATCAGTCCTTGGTGTTCAATGGAAGGACTGATATTGAAGTTGAAACTCCAATACTTTGGCCACCTGATGCGAAAAGCTGACTTGTTTCAAAAGACCCTGATGCTGGGAAAGACTGAGGGCAGGAGGAGAAGGGGACCACAGAGGATGAGATGGTTCAATGGCATTGCCAACTCAATGACATGGGTTTGGGTAGACTCCAGGAGTTGGTGATGGGAAGGGAGGCCTGGCGTATTGCAGTTCATGTGGTCGCAAACAGTTGGACAGGACTGAGCGACTGAACTGAACTGAACAGACAACCACTTTGCCTTTTTTGCATTTCTTTTTCTTGAGGATGGTCTTGATTCCTGCCTCCTATACAATGTCATGAACCTCTGTCCATAGTTCTTCAGGCACTCTGTCTATCAGATCTAATCCCTTGAATCTATTTGTCACTTCCAGTGTATAATTGTAAGAGATTTGATTTATGTCATAGCTGAATGGTCTAATGGTTTTCTCTACTTTCTTTAAGTCTGAGTTTGGCAATAAGGAGTTTGTGATCTGAGCCACAGTCAACTCCTTGTCTTGTTTTTGCTGACTGTATAGAGCTTCTCCATCTTGGTTACAGTCCATGGGGTCACAAAAGAGTCCAACAAAACTGAGTGACTAAATAACAACAACAACTATATATCCAGATTTAGCACAATGCTATGGTCACAGTTAAAGCACTTTCATGTATTTCAGAAACAAACGGGAAAGAAGAATGAACAGGAGCAGAGCCTTATGGGAGGATTAAGATAATGAGAGAAATAAAGTAAATGATGAGGGAAATGAAAGAAAGGGGAAGTAAAGGAGGGAGGGTACAAAGAAAAACCAAAACGGAAACTCAATCTCAAAAAGGCCACAAAACTAATTTATAAATGAGCAGTACCCAACAGTTACCTCACACAAGACCAGAACAGTGCCTACCCCCACCACCTGGACTATAGAATCTTTGTGGAGTGTAGAGGAGAGTATACTCTATACCCTTAATAGAAGGGTATTATGGCAGGAATGGAGGGTAATTAGCCATAGACTAGTCATGTCTTAAGTTCAAGACTTTATCAGACTTACAAACACTGAAAGAATTTATAGACAGCAAACTAGACTTACTGTAAACATTAAAGGAAGCTTTTCAGGTGGAAGAAGAATTATATACATAAGGATACAAAAAATGCAAAAAATTACTAGAAATGTTAACTACTAAATATGTACGGTTTTTTATGTTTAAAGTTCTTTCAAAGGTAAATAAAATTTTAAACAAAATAATAACAATGAAGTATAAGATTTATAACATATGTAAAAGTAAATGATTGACGACAACAACAGAGAGCCTGGAGAGGAGAATTGGAAGTATATTATTTTAGCATTCTTATACTGTGCATGAAAATGTACAGTATCATTTGAAGATAAACTGTGATTAACATCAAATATACACTGTAAACCCTAAAACAATAACTGAAGTAAAAAAAATAGCTGTAGCAAGTCAAAAATATAAAGAAGCTAGATATATTTAAAATTCAAAAGAAGTCAGAAAAAAGAGAGTAAAATGGAAACAGCACATGACACAAGTAGAAAATAACAAGAAGACCGATTTAATAACCACATCAGTAGTCAAGTTAAATATCAATGGCATAAATATCCTAATTAAAAGTAAAAGCTTATCACGTTGGTTAGACTCTACTATGTGCTATCGATCGGAAACATGTTTTACATGTAAAGATATAAACTAGTTAAAAGGATAAAAAATACAGCTCCATAAAACTAAAAGAAAGTAGAAGTTAGAATTGGTTTTATTAACATCAGATGAAGTATCTTGCAGAGAAAGAGGAGTACCACATATAAAAATTATTTCATATTAGTAGTCAGTCTGTCAAGAGGACATCAGTATCTTAAAATGTTTGTACCTAATAACAGAGCTTCAAATTACATGAACAAAACCTGGTAAAATTTTAAGGAGAAAAAGACAAAGAGTAAAAAATAATCTGCAACTGTAATAAGAGATTTCAATATTCCTCTCAGTAAGTGACAGCAAAGGAATATATAGAAAATATGAAAGGATATAGAATATTTGAAAACACTCAATAAATATAGATTGAAGGAAACAACACCTTATTTGAAAATCTCGAACATAATACTTGAGAGTATAAATAGTAAACTATTTAGAAACCTTTCTAATTCAGAGAAAAGAATGAACACACTGTTACCTAATTTGTTCCACAATGTTAATCTCCTTGCAGAAAAGATTATAGCTCACAAATTATAATAAAAATAGTAGTAAGTGATAATTTAAGCATTTAAGACAAAACACTTTTACTAGTTAAGATAAAATGCTTGTAAGACTCTATTTTTCATTTTATATATCTTTAATAGCATTTTCAACATACATTACTTCATTTGGTATACAGAAAAAGTAAATTACACACAACTAACCATACAATATTACTGAGACTTTACTCTGGTCTTCAAATTCCTATTCTACTCCTTCTTTTCTCTCCTCCCATCATCAATGCTATGGCCCCATGTATTTTTCAATGAATCAATCTGTATAACTCATATTTTTGTAATCAGACACAAATGAGTATCAAAGGGTTAATTTCCTAAAGCATTTACCTAGAAAAATGCAGTTACCAATCTGGGTTTTGTTAGCAAAAAGTTTTTGAGTTTACATGTTTATATGTTTATGCATGTATCTGTACATATTTTTGTATAGACTAAATCTGAAAATATTGACAAAAGTCCCTTAATAGTGCTTACTTTTATTATATTTGGGTACTTACATAAGTTTGCCAACTCTTTTTTTGTCAGTTTGCCTTCAGAAGTGAGTCAGTGTCTATATTTAATTCCACAGTCCAATAAATAAACTGAGAAGTTAAATATAAAATGTTCTAAAATTTAAGGTTTCAGCTTTGAGAAAATAGTAAAGCAATATGATTTAATTGTGATACGTATAACTATTTATTTTTGAAATAAAGTATGCACACTAAAATATTAAACCTATAAAACTAATAACATGAAAAATAAATCTCCCATTGTCTGCCCTCAGTTTCCCATTTTTATATGAAGAAGCAAAAACTTACCTTATCTAAGCCTCAATATTTTCAACTATACAACTGGGATAATAATCACTAATAATTCAATGGCAGTAACTGGAAATAAACATTACTATGGTAAGACAAAAGAGACAAAACTCACATCTGTGATGCTCAATATTCTTATATTATCTCAAAGCTCACCATTTTCTTTTCCATGTGGGTTAAATCAACTATGTGATGTTAACTAATCATAGTGATTATTACTGCTTTTAACACGTGTATCGCCTTTGTCATCTTCCATTAACTATCAAAGTATTAGCATTACCCTCAAGTATTTTATCATCTCATATAAAATATAGGAGAAGCTTGCAACATACCTTATTTTTAGGCTATTTTATCATATATAATTTATAAACATGCAGTTATCTGTTGTGTTATACTATTTGCTTGAAGTGGTCATTGTATTTTAAATGAATGAATAAATAATGAGAGAGTGAGACAGGGGTTCTTCTGTACACACTCATATTTACTACTTATTATTTCTGGTGATTCCCATTCAATTACATAGATTGAAATTTCCTTTAAGGCAGATATTCTGGTAATGAAGTACTCAATATTTAGCTGGAAATGCCTTTATTTCATTTTTAATTCTGAAAGACTTTCTGTGAATGTGGAACTCTTCAGAGTTATCTTCTTTGAGCACTTTGAAGCAGTTGTTTCTGCTGACAAAGCAACCATATCTAGAATCACTGTCCTCTTATATGTAATATCTAAATGTTCTGTGGCTACTATCAATATTTTATCTTTATTTTTAATTTCAGCATTTAGTGATGTGCATAAGTATAATGGCTATTATATTTATCCTTCTGCACTACTCTATTGAGCTTCTTGGAGCTATAAATTGGGATATTTCACCCATTATTTCTCTGATTTTTCTCTTCTTCATTACCCATTCTTCCTCTTCTCTCCTTCAGGAATTCTAGTTATACATATAATGTAGGATTTTATATTTATATATGTAGCATTTCATACAAGTTTATAAGATTTTTTTTCAGTTTTGTCCTGTGTTCTTCAGATTACATAATTTTTATTCATGTATTCTCAAGTTCATTGACCATTTCCACCATTACTATTCTTCTCTAAACTGTTCTAGTTACTATTTTTTTAAAATATTTATTTATTTATTTGCCTGTACCAGTTCCTAGCTGCAGTACATGGGATCTAGTTCCCTGACCCCTAGCGATGAAACCCAGGCTCTCTGCATTGACAGCACAGAGTCTTAGCCACTGGGCCACCAGGGAAGTCCCCTGTTCTAGTTAATATTTTTAATCAGTTACTGTACTTTCTAGTTTTAAATTTCTGTTTTTTAATAGTTTTATTTTTTATTGACATTTGGCCTCTGCTAAATTACTGTGTATGTATTTGAATACATTTGTAGAAATAGATCTTGAGTCCTTATGTGTTAATTATGACCTCTGGTTACCTCGGTTGTTTTCTATCAAATGTTCATTTTTCTGAATATAGGTCACAAATTTCTGAATTTTTACATGTCTAAAATAACCAGTTATTTTAAGAGTGTTAAGCTTTAGAAAATTTAGAAACTGAGCTATTAGGGAAGAGCTTAGAAAATTTACACTGTGTTAAGTTCCTCTGAAAACTTGTTTCTGCAGGCAGTTAACTTGGTTGTACTCGGATTCCAATCTGTGTCCGTTGAGAGGTAAGCCACTGAACTCTGTACAATTCTTTCAGCTTCTAAGGGCTAGAGTTTTACCATGTCCTGTTAGGTCTCACCTAGACACACATAGTTGAGTCCTCATCCAATGACTGGGATGAATTAAATGTAAATTTTTTGGTATCATTCCTTCTGTCACTCTCCTTCCTGGACCTGACTAACACTGCTGCTGCTGCTGTTAAGTCGCTTCAGTAGTGTTCGATTCTGTGCAACCCCATAGATGGCAGCCCACCAGGCTCCCCCGTCCCTGGGATTCTCCAGGCAAGAATACTGGGATGGGTTGCTGGCTGCTCTTAAAACTCCAACACTTTCCAACCTCAACCTGTTTCTTTTTGCTATCCTAGCAACACTGGGGAAATTGCAATTCATCTTTCTGGATATATTTTGCTCTGGTTTCTCCCAGCTTTTGATCACTCTTTAGTACCTTTCAAGAGCAATTTCAGATATTTCACTGAGATTTTCTTTTTATTTTTCTTCAGAAAGTAAGTCTGACCAAGTCCCTTCTTTATTACTAGAATCCAGAAGTTACTCTTCCATTCCTACAAGCAGAAGCTTATGTTATTTATTTTAGAATTAAAAGTCAATCTTTTCCAACTTTCTTATGTGACTTGTATATATAACTGTAAGAATTTCTTAACTGCTAGAATTTGAACTCTTATATGATGTCTTAAGTGTGTGTGTATGAAAATGTTAAATTTTGCAAGGCACAAGAGTACATTAGTTAATGAAATGTACAGGTTGTTGTAGTTTTACTATTATTTCATCTTTTGAAGAGCTTTCTTAACTATTTCCTGCTACATTCAATGACATTTTTCTTATCTCGGGTATACAGATTTTACTGCTGATTTTACTAACATTTTCCCTGGAAAAAACATAAATTAGTCAAAACCAGACTATTAGAATAGATTTTAGTGTCTGATAAAAATGGAGATTTTCATATGGTCCACTGGTTTTAGTTCAGCCTGCTTTTCTCATTCCTGACTATAGAATTAATGTAACTATATGAAAAACTTTAGTTACAGATGCCAGACTTTTAGCAATTCCAAAGGGAAAAAGAAAGTAAAAATCAGAGATGAAAGTGAATTTTTAAACAGTAGCTCTGTGAAAAGAATTGAACACGGAGAATACAGAAGAAATTTTTGCCTAGTTCAAATTTTGTTAGTGATTTCAGAATTTTATCATCTTCATGGTCTTAAAGAATTGTCAATATTTCATTAGAGAAAAAGACAAAAGCAATGTGCATATATTTAAAAAAAAAAGCACACTAAAAATATAACTATCATTAATTTGAGTTCCTTTTCTCCATATAAATTTGCAATATTAGTCTGAAGGTTATGTTGGACTAGGAAAAAGTCAGCTGGGCTTCCTACAAAGTTTTAATTTTTACATACATGTTATCCACAGATATAAACATATCTGAAGGAAACCATTTTGCCATTAATCATCACATAGAAATTAACGATTTTACTAAAGTAAATGAGAAAACATGTCAGAGGATTTCATTTCAGAAGCTAAATGAATTATATACATTTCAAGTATTTTTGATCACTATATATAATTTTTCACTATTAAGTATACTCATTTCTAGAGTGAGAAATTCAGCACATTTTTATATGTACCTATGGAATAATAAGTGATGATAAAATGGTTTACATTGAAGACATTTAGATTGAAATTGTAAAAACTTGTTGCTCTGTAACATCACAATTAATTGAGGAGACAGTTCTAAATTTTAGTGTTCAGAAAATACACTTTATTAGAAATTAAATATGATAAGAAATTCAATTTGCCTAGATAAAGCTTATCAGAAACTCAACGATAACCAGTTGCAGTGTCCTAGAGATGCAAAAGGAGGTGTGTTTAAGAATTTTGGTATAGACTTTCAGAGTTTGCAGCAAAGCTCTGTTTAATTTCACTTTTAAGAAAAAACAAGATTATAAAATGAAACATTAGCCCCCCAAAAACTGGTAATGAGATGCTACAAGCACTATAAAGAAAATTTAAATATTGAGGAATAAGTTAAACAATCTATAGATCATCATTTGGTCTTTTGAAATTGGGATTCCTTACATAAAAGAAAAAATTTGGTCTTGAAGGATGCATTTTCTGATTGTTTTAAGCAGTGCTCTTTGGCCACTCTTCAATGATCTATTTCAGTTATTCTCAACAACAAAGGCTATAAAAAAAGATCCACAGGAGACAGGTTGAAAGGGAAGAGATGAGATCAGGTACGGAACTGAGTCCCTAAGAGGGGCCACGGAACAGGAGGGTGATTATACAGGCTTGGAGATCTTGGCGAGTGCACAATCTGAGCCACATACTGGACATCTCAGCCTGGGGTCCGACACTAAGAAGACGAGTCTCCTTTCCTGGTTTTGAACAAGTGGGACTTAAGGAAGAGCTATAGGAACCTAGACGTCTCTTAGGAAGAGCTCACCATACCTGCTTACTCAGAACAAGCAGACGAAGCCAACTGAAAGCATCTGACGCTCAGGACAGTTTTGCAGGACCACCTCAGCATGCACGCTGGCCCATGTCAAGTGCCCCTCTGACATCTCTAGCTCTGCGGCAACCTCCCCCTAGAGCAAAGGCTAAAGAGAGTGAGCAGCTGAGGTGAACGAAACCAGCTCAGACCTCGCACCGATCTGAACAGGGTGAGAGTGGCCATTATTGCTGCTTGCAGAGGTGGTGGATTGGCAGATGTCTGGAGCTCTGAATGGTACTCCAGGACCACACCAGTGAGCACCCCAGCCTGCATCAGGCACCAACTGCGGCCCCTCTCACTCCAGTACTGTTCCCTTTTGAGGCAAAGGTGTCATTGCTGAGAGTGGTAAGAATGCACACTTACAAGAAATGCACTCAGCTAATCTCCAACCCTCAGGGCCACAGCTTTAGCATCTTGGGATCTGACCCTGCCCTCAAGAGGGCAGTGATAGCCACTGAGAATAGGAGAAGCCCCGGGTCACACCTGGCTTTGGCTCTATCCCCTCCATCTCCAGCTCCCCTTCATGTCAAGGTGACAGCTGCCAGCACACCCTGGGGGAAGGTGTGAGCCTTGCTCATTTCAGATCCACCTCTCCCACCAAAGCCAATGGGCACACATAAACTACCTAGAGACTCTCACACAAACACACCCCTTACAGACTGGGACTAGTTAACTGTTTCACCAAACTTCATAAAGATAAACAAAATGAAACGAAAGAGGGATTTGTTTCCAATGAAAGAGCAAAGGGAAAAAAACCTGAAACAAACAACTTATGAAAAAGAGAAGTAATTTGCCAGATAAAGAGTACAAAGTATTAAGGATGCTAACTGAACTTGCAAAAGCATAGATGAACACAGTGAGAATTTTAACAAGGAACTAGAAAACATACAGAAGAATCAGTAGGAGCTGAGACAAATGAAATTTTGGTACCAGACAACGTGAATGTTTTATGGGATCTGAGAATTTAGATTAGATAAAACAATGCCAGAAAAGGAGAGACAAACTCAATTTGTTTCAGAGATAGCCTCATTTGGAAAAAGGAAAAGCTTCTCTGAGAATTCATAATCTGCTCAATTACAAGTTTCTCATTTCTTTAGCCTTTATCCTTATGGCCTCAGATACTAAGACATGTCTACAGGTATTTTTAAAGAATTTAATAGTTCTCTGAAAATATTAAATGCAGATACAGGTAAACAAACATCAGAAATACCACATCAATACATCATAAAATACAAAAGACACATAAAGTGGTAAGTTTAATGGATATAGAATACATACATAAATATGTAGAACATTATCAAATTTTAGTAACTGATATTTTTAGATATTTATAGAATGCACACTCAACGATGTCAGAATACAGTTCTTAACACAAACATTACAGAATCTGGAAGTAGTGCCACACCTATGTGGAAAGTAGACTTTTATCAAACGTACAAAGGCAATTAAATGGAGAAAAAAATAGCCATTTCAACAAATGGAGCTGGAGCATCTGGATATCTTTAGATTTAAAAAAGGCTCAAAACATACATACACCTAAGTCTAAAATCTAACTAAAACTATAAAACTTCTTGATCAAATGTAGCATAAAATGTTTGTGACCTTATGTTAGGCATAAAGAGAAAAATAACTTCTCAGTAAAGAGCATCAATATTATTGACATCAGATTTCTAATTTGATATAACAAAGCCCTGAAAGCAGTGGGATGACTAAGAAAAAGGGAAGTGAACCAAAAAGAATTCTATATGTAGCAATACTATTCTTCAGGATTGAAGGTGAAATAAAGGCATGCATAGATAACCCAAAACGAATAAAAACCAATTGCTAACAGACTTGGTTTATAAGAAATAATACAGGAATTCTCTGAAAAGGATATTCTAGATAATATCTTACAGTAATTATTATTTCTGATTTTTATTCCCCCACCCCCCAGAAGGTTATTGCTTTTTTTTTTTTTTGGTTTATTTAGTAACATGGCTGGACTACATTAATGAAATCTCTCACAATGTGTTACCTGAGGTCTTTGCTTAGTTTAGTTTAACTGTTGTTGTTGTTACTATTATTTTAAACAGGGCTAGCTAGGAATAGCCTGTGTGACTGCACTGTAGGGCCAGGACTAAGGTGAGACCAGTACGGAACCTTGAGAGGGAAGTTTAAGGACGCATTTGCTCTCAGCATTGTGCAGTATGGGACTGATTGATGGGTCCATGCATAGTTTTAGTAGCACACTCAAAGTTAAGCACTTTTCTATCTGCCCTCATTTTATTTTTGCTAGAACCTCTTGTGTGTCCTTTACACGTGTGTGCAGCCTACTCTTGCTGGTAATATTTGGATATCTCGAAGTATATGGATTGTTTGATGCAAATCTGCACAGCCTCTGTCCATATTCAGACGTAGTGTATCAAGGCTGTCCACGGCTAGCTCACCTCCCAGATTTTCCTGTTAAATCCCTGTTTAGTCTGCGGCTCTGCCATTTACCTTGACTGGAACTGAAATCTCAGTCTAGAGTATCTTCAGGCCTTTGCTTTTCTCTGCTGGGTGCAGTGTTTCTGCTTTCTACTCAATTAATTCATCCTTCTCCAGCATCAGTGCTGCTGATTTTCTCAGGTTGTCTCTCTCTGATAGAAGCAAACTGACTGCTAAGCAGGAAAGGAAAGCAGATGGGAGCAGCTCCAGGCAAGAATGCTATAGACACCCACTATTCTTAGCTGCAATTTAGTAGTTTCTCATGAAGAAAAAAAAGGCATTTCCATTTGCTGTATGCATTGGGCTAAATTCCAGAGAACCAAAATGGTTGTTTTTGGCAGTTTGGTGAAACTATATATTTACTCTTGAGGAAGAGGATTTGCCAACCTCATTTGGACATGTCAGAAGTAGCCTTGAGGGCTTCAATGGTGGCTCAGATGGTAAAGAATCTGCCTGCAATGTGGAAGACCTGGGTTCGATCCCTGGGTTGGGAAGATCCCCTGGAGAAGGGAAAGACTACCCACTCCAGTATTCTGGCCTGGAGAATTCCATGGACTATATAGTCCATGAGGTCACAAAGAGTCGGACATGACTGAACAACTTGGCTACTCTAAGTAGCTTATCTTCATTTGACCATCAGGACATATTTTCTTAACCCATGATTTGGGCCTAATGTTGCCTAATGTATTAATCGCACATGACTTTAATGGCAGTCAAATGATATATTTATAATTTTACCAGCAAGCATTTATGGATGCCTCTATAGTATCAAAAACTATTTTTGAGAATTTATTTAATTCTCAAAAAATTCTCATTGGTTATGCATCCTAATTATTAATTTCAGAGATTACAAAAGAATTTAAGAGGTTAAGTTGTCCAAGCACACAGTAAGAAAAAAAAAACATCCAGAGCCTAAACTTTTAATACCCACATTTTGTCACCAACATTGTCAAGTATGAGAGTAAGATGTTGTTCATGTTGTCTTCCACATTCTGTCTCATCCTCCAGATATTTAGAGGAGTTTTCAGTCACTGATTTATCTACAGAGTCTTTGTTATCTTTATCGGCTCTGTGTCTTAGAGCAGATGGATAACCTGTAGATATAAATAGAAGCAGAATTTTCAGAGCAAAGGGCAACAAGCCAAAGAGATTTTGATTAGGAACCTGAAGAGCCATGGCATAGAAAGCATAGCACAGAAGAGCACATGGCCTATATAGTTGTCATTTTGACAAAGGGATTTTTTTCCCTTTGGGAATGGTCAGAGTTTATGAGTCATCTCCCATCAGCTGTCTGGAATTTCTTTCTGATAGAGAGTCTTTGACGTGTGGAGAAAATCATATTTTCCTTTCCATGCCACTGGATCTTCAGAATTGAGGCTGTATCACACAATGTTTTATTTTCTTATTGTTACTTTTTTTTACCAAGGTCTTAATAGACATACAGAACAGATTATCACTGGGAGGAATGCAAACAACAGCCACCACATGAAGTCTGGGTGATGAAATGAAAACATTTTTCACTAGAGATAGATAAAACACATGGAAACAACTTTCCCACTTCATCAGTTTATGTCAAAGCTTATTCCCACGCGGCCATAAGGAGCCCACACACTTGAAGCCTCATTTGACATACACAAATACACTCTGGATCCTTTGCAGTAACAATTGTTTACCCTACACTATTCTGTCTCCATTATGCCAACATTAAATAAGCATTATGTCCAGCATAAAGAACAATGACTGCCCTTGAATTCAAATGCCATTGATTCTCTATTTGTTTTTGAGGTAAATGTCAGGACAAAAAAAAAAGGGACCAATACTAAAATTGGATGTGACTGGGTTGCAAAGCACTTCTTATTTCTTGCTTAAAGTACTTGGGCTTTATTAGTAATGCCCTAAAAGTACACTCCCAGAGAGAGGCAGCGTGGGTTCAAATTCAGCTCTACCATCACTACCTCTTCAATACTGCCCTAACTCTGTTAGCTCCCAAGCCTCAGCTTCTTTACTGTCCTGTCTACTCTAACCTATCTCACAACATTTTTAGGGGTTCAGAATGATAAAATGTCTATAAATTCTAATAATAGCAAATGCAAAATCACTATATAATTACCGGTTCATGTTATTTTGTTAATGAAAACAATTCATATGAAAATCCTGATTTGATTCTCAAACTGAGACCCTGCTAATCATTTTTAAGTATAATTTTCAGAAAGAGCCAACTAAAATCCTGCATTCAGAGGTTTGAATTTTTTTTTTTTAACCAGTGATCCACAATTAAAATATTCTGTACAAGAAGGTAAGTCATTGTAGGATTCAGACATATCAGGATATAAAGAAAAAACTCCATTAATGGGGAAAATAAATCAGCTGAATGTGGACTGTTGCATGTTTTAGGAAAAGAGTATTAGTTTTAGAGTTGTACAGAATCAAGTTCAAATTCTGATTCTGCTAATTTACACCTGTGGAAACATAGGCAAGATACTTAATTGAACCTCTGTTTCCTCATTGGTTAAATGAAAATAACAGAAATGCCTATCATCTACTGAGTATTCACAAAGTACAAAGCACTATATTAAATATATGTCATTTAATTATTCAGGAATACACAATGAAGCAAATTATTTTAATATGCCCATTTTATAGAGGAAGAAATTAAGGTTTTCAAAGTTTGAGTGTCTTACCAAATTCACAAAGTTGGTAGGTGGGAGAGCCGTTTTTATACCCAATTGGCTGGTTCTAAAGGCTGTACATTTAACAATATATTAAAATGTCTGCTTACCTCTTTAAAGTGATTATATATGTGTGTGCCTGTTATTACTATATACAGTATAATTATTATTTGTAATAATGTATTTATCACTATATGGATATTTATTATATATATAAACTAGATGTTACCTATTCAGTGTCTTTCATAAGCATTAATACATGGTCATTCTTACTGATAAACTCTTTTAAAAAGACTTCAAGGATTTTAACAAATGTATTAGTAGTTTGGGCTTTTCTTCTTAAGTTCATTTAATTCCGATGAAAAACATTGTGAAGCAAATATAATGATCTATTAATTGGATTAATTTTTTTAAAAAAGAGAGTCCAAGCAGTTGAGTGAGTTCCTCTGGATCACATAGCTACTAAGTAGGAGAGCTAGAATTTAAACTTGATTTTCTAGCTCCAGTATACAGATCTCACTATACCACACTGGGGACTAAACTATGTTCCATGGCTTATAAACGTATTTTTGACAAATGTTTTGTTATCAAGCTACTAGGTTTTTCTTCACTTTTTAAAAAAACTATTTTTTTCATTGTTTTTTGAACATACACCAGGCGTATGATTAACACATGCCAGGGAAGGTAGAAAAATATCTTAGCTATTAGGAAACATTTTTCTATAAATCCATGAATAGTTTTAATTAGACATATGACACACTTGATAGACATCCCAGTTTTCAAGCGTCTATTACTGAAGACATCCTGTAATCATAACATTCTCACATTATTGCATAAAAGGATACATGTATAATACAGATGAAGCTGTCAAAATCTCTAATTGCTAATGCAACATCAAAGTAAATTGGTGTGATCCTAGGTAAATGAGAATATCCAGAAATACTATATGTCACAATATACTCTAAGCTATTGAACTCATTTGAGAGTCATCACTGTTCTGACTTGTGAAGGTAAGTTGACCCAGACAAGGAATCAGAAACACAAGCAGGCGTTTACCATCTCATCATACATAACCCTGGGTTTTTTTGCATTGATAAATATGCCAGCAAAAGGATGACTTTCTGAAGTGGTTTAGAAATCAGAAAGACCTGGTTCAAATCTGATACCCATCCCTATTTAGCTGAAAAAACAAAGGCAAGCTATTTAACAACTCCAAGTCTCATTTATAAGATAGGAAACTGAAATACTGTGAGAATCACATGACACACAGCACAAGTATAAAGTGTAGTACAGTCCCTGTTAGCTTCTTATTAACAGCTTCTCTTACCTGTCTGGGGTAGATTTTTCTGAATTTCTCTCAGTTTGCTAGATGTAACAAGATATTCACTGTTGACATTAAAAAATCTTCCTGACAATGGCAATGAATTTCAGTTAGATAAAGGAGTATAAAATTTTTTAACTTTTTGAAAGGATTTCTATTTTTTGGCTTAGACTTTTAATATTTATTGTTTTTGTCTTGATATGTGGCAGACCTTTACAATGTACATGGGGTGTAGACGTTGTGGACAAGGTAACTAAAATGGTTAAGAACTACTCCCAGAAACTTGTAATTTACAGAACGAGGCAGACATGAATAGGACTCCAAAGGGCGTGTACTATGGTAAGTTCTAAGTAACAGATAATAACAGCCATGTTATAATATTCTGAGAGGAAAAAAAAAATGTCTCTTTGAAAGGATTCAGAGCAGAAAGCAGGCTTTGAAAGGTTGAACAGGAAGCATCAGAAGGATATTAAAATGGAGGAAATTACCAAGTAGAACATGAGCCAAGCTCTTGGGAAGTGATAGATTATAGGCACCAAATGAGAACCAAGACTGGATAGTAAGTGCTGAAGAACTGAGTGCAGTGGAGAGTGAAAAAAGCATCAATTTGTGCCATGTCCAGGAGTACATGAATAAAATAGGTCATTTCCCATGACTTATGGGGTGTATTCTTGCTTGGAAAATCCCATACACAGAGAGCGTGGTGGGCTACAGTCTATGGGGTCACAAAGAGTCAGATACAACTTAGCGATTAAGCACACATGGGGTAAAGAAGTCATAAAATCCCTTTAGGAAAATAACCAGAGTCTTTTATTACTTCCATGTGATATGTCACTTTTATTTGTTGGCATCTGAAATTCCAGTCACCATTTGTGAACCTCTTAATTTGTCACCTTTCATGGGTTTTATACTTTCTAACAGTAAATTAAAAGTCAGTAAGAGGTATTTATTTAGCTTTTAAAAAACACAAAAGTTGTTCATGCCCTGAAATCTGAAGACAACAGATCGATGAGAAGTGATTCTGTGTTGTCTCTACGGGGTTCCTGGGATTATTGGTTCTGGGTGAGTTTTCCTGTTGATTCCTCCACTTGCAATGCTTTACTGTGAATAGTGCTGAATTTTCACCTGTTACTACCCTCATGATACATAAGATTGGAGGTCCTATATCTAAATGTGGTCTTCTGTACCTCACCCTCAGTCCAGTGAAAGGAGACTTTCTATACCTCATAGAATGGACAGTACTTGGACTTTCAGTTTAGACAGGGATCTCAGAAACTGCTCCTCACGATGCACAAGTCTAATGCCACTTTCTTATTTTTATTTGCCTATTGAAGCCTCAACTCCTGTAGTCTCATCATTTTCTGCTACTCTGGTGGACTATATAATGTCAACTGTAGCTCATGATTCTAGCTTCGAATTCTTTTCTTCTTTCTGATATATAAAATTTATCTGCTTAGTTTTTAAAATGCCTTTATTGGGATGTATTCATATTTCACATATCCATACAAGTCATCCATTTAAAATATACAACCTGAAACTAAATTTTTTCTGAATAATATATTAAAAGGATCATATATCAACATCAAGTAGGGTTTATTCCAGCAATGCAAGGATCTTTTAATATCCACAAATCAATAAGTGTGATATACCACATTAATAAGCTGAAGAATAAAAAACATATGATCATCTCAATAGATGCAGAAAAAGCATTTGACAAAATACACCACCAATTTATGATAAAAACTCTTCAGAAAATGGTCATAGAGGACACATACCTCAACATAATAAAGGCCACATATGACAAACACTCAGGTAACATCATTCTCAACAGTGAAAAGCTGAAAGCATCTCCCCTAAGATGAGGAACAAAACAAAGATACTTTCTACTCTTACCACTTTTATTCAACATAGTTTTGGAAGCCTTAGTCACAGCAACCAGAGAAGAAAAAAAAGAAAGGAATCTAACTTGGAAAAGAAGTAAAACTCACTATTTGCAAATGACATGATACTATACATAGAAAGTCCTTAAGACACTATCAAAAAACTCAAACCAGGGCTCTGTAACATCCTAGAGGGTGGGATGAGGAAGGAGGTGGGAGGGATGTTCAAGTGGGAGGGGACATGGGTTAAACCTATGGCTGATTCATGTTGATGTTTGGTAGAAACCAATGCAATACTATAAAGCAATTATCCTTCAATTAAAAATAAATAAAATTTTAAAAAATTACTAGAGCTCAACATTGAATTCACTAAAGTTGCAGGAAACAAAATTAATACACAGATTTCTCTGGCATTTCTACACACTAACACAAAAGGTCAGAAAGAGAAATTAGGCAAACAATTCCATTTATCAACATACCAAAAAGAATAAAATACCTAGGAATCAATTTACCTAAGGAGGCAAAAGATCTGTACTCTGAAAACTATAACACAGTGATGAAAGATGTCAAAGATGACAGAGAAAGATATACCATGTTTTTGGATTGGAAGATTCAATATTACCAAAATTACTGTACTACCTAAGGCAATCTACAGATTCAATGCCATTCCTATCAAATTACCAAATGGCATTTTTCAGAGAGCTAGAAAAAAAAAGTTAAATTCATATGAAAACACAAAATACCCTGAATACCCAAAGCAATCCTGAGAAAGGAAAATGAAGCTGGAGGAATTAAGACTCCCTGGTTTAAGTCCACACTACCAGTGTGGAACACATTGTTTTGATTCTGGCACAAAAACAGAAATATAGATCAATGGAATAGGATAGAAAGTCCAGAGATTTACCCACACACCTATGGTCAATTAACCTACAACAAAGAAGGTAAAGCATATAAAATGGAGAAAAAAGTCTCTTCCATAAGTGGCGCTAGAAAAACTGAACAGCTACCTCTCGGTGTTATTCACAAGTATAACGGCACACATTCATCATTAATTATCATACAGAGTATAGTTAAGAGGAGACATTGTCTTATGAGTGCTCATAGGCATTAATTTTCCCATATTTTTTTCAAATAAAGTCAGTTCATATTGTGACAGCTTTGTAATCTCTTTTCCTATTGAATGTCCTTTCCCCGGAGCAAGCTTTCTGAGACACTATACTAGGCTCCGGGAGGAACAATAACTTTTTGTCTTCTTGCTTTGTGTCTTCCTGCATGGAACCTTGACCTTGAGCTGGGGCGAGGGTGGTTAGGCTGCAAGATTTTCAGCCTTCCACGCATGAGGTAGATCTGTCTTCTGAATAGGGCCGGAAGGAGAGAGGGAGTCCCTGAACTCTCAGTTGGCTTCCTCATGAACTTAGCCTCTTCAGCTTGGAGGAGATGAGAGTGGTTGGGAGCCTGTCTCTCTCAATGAGCTATGGTAAGCCCTGATTGGGAGCTGAGGGGAGAGGAAGCCCCATCTTCTTGACCACATCTGTCCATATACATAGGTGGAGTGCAGCTTCCAACAAACAGTTGGAAGAAGAGGTAGAGAATGGGTCATGGATCAAATGTCAGATTTTTGCTATTCTTACTGAGTTTTCGTACATTTTCTCATATAAGTATTTTTTCACTTTGGTATGCACTTGGTACCATTGCCAAAAACTTTAATGGATTGCTTTTTAAAAGTTTCCCCCAGGTTTGCTTGCTTTTCTGGGGAGTTGGTATACTGCCATCCTGGAAAAGAAATCACCTTCTTCCCTTTTGAACTTACTCTGTATTTTTTGTTCCTTTTTCTGTAATTTAATACAGTATTGGTATGTGTATGGAGCTAGAGGCTCCGGGGCTCACATATCAGACCAAAAACAGGCTTAAAGAGTTTTATACCTTGGAGCTAATTCTCCCAGATGCTCATGCCATAATATTCATATGTTAATCATTTTTGACAGTACACTGATAAAGAGTATAACTGCCACATGCCAAAGGTTAAAAGAACTAGTTGATAAGGCAGTTAGGCTTAGATTCCAGGTGTGACCCCTGGTCAAGCCATTATTCCTTCAACACATAGTTCCTAACATACCAGTGTTTGGAAGAATCTAATAAGTATTACTCTAAGGATTTTAAACAGTCTAGATGTTAAATATCCTGTCCATTCTCAGAGCATAACTCACTTACAAAGGTATAGTATAGTTGGTTGGTCTTCCAGGAGTACAGAAGAGTCACCTTCATTACTCTGCTTCTTGAGGCTTCCTAGCCAGCAGCCTCTCCTTCTGTGCCTGCAACTCATAGTTCAGTTAGGAGAAACTAATGAGCCCTTTATGCCTATATCTCAAGCAAAATCTTAGAAGGAGAGCTTACAAAATGTCCTAATATGCTCCTGATCTCATAATTTCCCTAACATTTGAAATCCTTCTCCTTATCCAAAATGAATTTCAACTGCAGCATTCCTATTATGAAAGATACAGTAAAAAGAGATAATTGGTAAAAAGGATAGAATATGGACATACACAAAATCCTCATTTATGACATTTTGAAAATTAGCAAAACAGACACAAACAAACAAATATAAACCTATTTTCACAGGCAGTATTCAGGTCATCTAAGAATACCTATACCTCTTGTTATGTCTCAGTTTTTCAAAACAGCCAGGCTCTTTTAAGAAGCAGCTGCTGCTGCTGCTGCTAAGTCGCTTCAGTTGTGTCCGACTCTGTGCGACTCCATAGACGGCAGCCCACCAGGCTCCGCCGTCCCTAGGACTCTCCAGGCAAGAACACTGGAGTGGGTTGCCATTTCCTTCTCCAATGCATGACAGTGAAAAGTGAAAGTGAAGTCGCTCACTCATGTCCAACTCTTTGGGACCCCATGGACTGCAGCCTACCAGGCTTCTCTGTCCATGAGATTTTCCAGGCAAGAGTACTAGAGTGGGGTGCCATTGCCTTCTCGGAAGAAGCAGCTACACAGTAAAAAATAATTCCTTCACTCTTCAAACCTAACATTCCAAACAGTCATAGTGACTCACGTACATGTTTAAGAACTTTTTAGTATATTAAATATACTCAATAAAGCATTCATTTGTTTTTAGTTATTCTGTGAAGTATCTTCACAGGCACCATTTGATACCATTTTCTATGAAACAAGTCTCCACTGTCACTGATAAAGAAATGATCTCAAATTGGAATATGGTTTAACAGACTGGTTCTATTCTGAAATACCCACTGTCCCTGAGTGGACTGGTAACAAGTGAGAGATAACCAAGCTTTACATAGTAAAAAAAACATGTCTCTTAAAATTTTTTTTCTGCCAGAGAAATTTCTCTCTCATGGAAAGATGGTGACACTATTCAATACAGAGGTGAAATAAAGTCTTTTTGATGGGCAACTATGGAATGTTGAAATGTTCAGGACAACACAAATTCTGGTAAAAACATTTTTCTGGGAGAGAAAGTATTCATTTAGTTCTTGAAGTTGTTTTAGTCTGAAAAGTCTTTGATTAACATGCAAGTTTCTCTACTAAAGAAAGAAAGAGAAGTACCTCAAGCTCATCAGCTAGTATGTTATAAAGGGTTCTCTAAAAATAAGGTACTTCAAAGTGTCACAAAATAATCAACTAGAATCAGCTGTCCACAAAACAGAAATGCAGTTTTGCCTCAGCAAAAGTATACTGCACACAGTGTGAGGTCAGCTGCACAAAATGATTGGAGAATTAATAAAGATCATGAACATGCAATTGGAAGGTTGGTACAACAGTGATGACAAAAATAGAAATAGTATGCAGGAGAAAGCAATAAATGTTGAAGGGGAGGTGATGGGTTTGGTACTAGAACTCTACTTGATTGTGAAAATTTAGCAAATTACCATGTACATATACACAAGGATGTAGAACTCATTTTATATACTCTCAATAATTCATATATAATTCACATCCATTATATAACTGTACATATGTATTCATGTGTTACTGTTGTATGTGTAAATATGTCTATATATACACATATGTGTACGCACATGTCTATATATGTGTGTAAACCAATATTCACTGGGGACAATACAGTGTTCCTCAACAGATTTTGGATTGTTATGGAGCTAAAATAAAATTCTGGATCTCTTGCCTAGTAAATGTGGGTAAATTATTTAAACTTATTGGTCTGCAGGTGCCTCATCTAATATTACAATCCAAATGGAGTTATTTGTGAGTAGTACATAGCAAGGACTTAGTGCAATGTATGACACAAAAGTATTCAATACATGTTAGCTACATGATACAGATAAATACATAGTTAAGGACATGAATATGTCCTTATAGCTACTGAGCTAATATTAAAAAGTCTTAATCACTGATTATGAAAATAATTTATTTCTCCTATCCCTTTAATACTTATGGGAAAAAAAGGTAAACAGTCTTTATTATTTGAGTTTTTACATATATATTTTAGAAATATTTACAAGATATATATATATATAAATATAAATGAGATAAGTGAATAATGATTTGACTTGATGTTTTTTACAGCCCTTGGGTGTGAACATAGACCTAAGTCATTTTTCTTCTTCATAACATACTCCTTAGATGTTAATCTATAGCCAGAGTAACGAGCACCATTAATGAGATGGTTCCATAATTTCACATTTGACCTTTGACACAAAACAATTAATCTAATACATAAGATCAAAGCTTGCGACAGTAGAATTTTCTAGCGATTTTAAGCTATGATTTAGTGAATCCTGAAAATATGTGAAATGGAACATTCCAGGTACATAAGCGTGAAAAGTCAAAGTGTCAGTCGCTCAGTCCTGTTCGACTCTTTGTGACCCCATAGACTGTAGCCCACCAGGCTCCTCTGTCCATGGGATTCTCCAAGCAAGAATACTGGAGTGGGTTTCCATTTCCTTCTCCAGGGGATCTTCCCGACCCAGGGATCAAACCTGGGTCTCCCGCATTGCAGGCAGATTTTTAACATCTGAGCAATAGAGAAGCCCATTCCATGTACATATATTGTGATTATTTGAACACCTGGGTATCACCTCTGTATTTTATACCTACAGACTTGTATAGCTGTGAATACACTAAAAACACATTAATTCTGATAAAGTTCTAATGAAATTATTGACTAGCTGGTGTTATTTATAATCAAGAGGACTCGGATGATATTGATGTTCATGTTTGAAAAGGCCTATGTGGTGGGTTTAGATACTGTGGCTACAATAAATGTTAGAGATACACCTAACCCATAGAGCTAACATTTGAAATGAGCCTGGTTTTATTTTGAAATTTGTCACCTTTCTAAAGGACAATCCTGGGTCCACTGGCTAAATTCTGTTATTTTTTTAACAAGAAGAGGATAGAATAATGAATGTTATTTAGTCCCTTCAAATGGCGAAAGAATCTCACAGATTATTGTTTCCACCTCAATAGCCTCTTAAAAACATTGACAGCAAACTCACAGATTTATTTTGATCATTAATTACTCTCATGCGTCAGACAACTGAACCATTAGTTGATTTACACACAAGAGTTCTTTAATGCTGAGCTCTTACAAACATGGGAAAGATAACATATATAACTCTACAATCACAGAAACTTATTTCTTTTCTCTTATCAAAGTAGTCTCATGCCCTTGGAAATACAAAACCATAAATGTGGTGACTTGGAAAATAACTTCTTCTAAACTCAATTCAGATTAAAAAGAATCTATTAAAATTCTCTTAAAAGTGAACATTAGTATAAACTGAATCTCAATCTGAGTTTTGGATGATGATTAATTAGGTTTTTTTCCTCCTCCTCTCAACTGCTTGTTATTATAGGTTAATCAGGTATTTATCTGTATCATGGAACTAGATGTAAATTTGCCTTCAATGATTTAAAGTGATTTTATTACTTCATTTCCGCATTAACTGTAATTGTTGCAGGAGAGAGTGTCTCAAGCCCTGTTAATGACATTTGATGTAGTGCCACTAGAGGAAGGAAGAGGCTGCTATCTTCAGTAGTCCTCTCTTACATTTTGCTGCAATTGAACATAATTCAACCGTATAGAGAAAAGGGAAACAGGGGAAAAAATATTCTTGACATGTTACTTAAAAGAGAGTTCTTGGATACATCATTTGATTGGTTTCAAATGCAAATGTCTAAAGAAACTGATTGTCTCTAAATAACTGGTCTATGGGAACAGGGAAATCAGAGGGTGTTATTACTTTTAAGGGGGCAGCAGGTCTCAGACTCCAACTCACTGGGGCCAGCAAGAATGGAGTCCTATGTGTTGATGTAGCTACAGATTGCTCCAAAGAAGCCAGATATCTGAATCTGGGTATGTGTGTGAATTATTCCAATTCACAAAGTACTAGCTCAATTTTTTTAAAATACAGCTTCCTTTTCTTCCCTTATCTCCATTCTATTTCCCCCTCAAAAAAAGTTATAGGTATATCCGGTTCAGAAGTCACCAATCTGCAATCTCTACATATCATCATTATTATTATCATTATCTATATTAATATTATGTTGCTTACCAACAGATCAGTAATTTAATCAAGGTTTGTTGTGAAAATAATGAATAATGTATTAGAGAGTTATGATGGGTTTGTTAACATTAGTATAAAAGTGGTAACATTCTACACAGGGGTTGCCTGACTTAGTGGAAAGAGCAATGGTTTTGGAGTCAGTCCCTCTCAGTACTCCCACATAGGACTTTGAGGAATTTGATTTTCCTAGACTTCTAGACTTGGGTTTTTCCATCTGCAAATAAAGATAATACTACTGACATCACAGAATGATTGTGAAGAACAGAACTGATACACATTCTAAGTTCACAGAATAATAATAGGTCTGAGTACTACATGTCAATCATCCACTCATCCATTCATTCACACAGCCACATAACACTCATTCATTCACTAAAAGTATCTATGAAGTGTGAATGTGATCTGCATGCCAAGTACTGTCCTAGGCAAACTGTATTTAAGAACACAAATAAATGTCAGTTATTATTTGTTATAGAAATCTGGGAAGAAAGTGGCAACTGAGATAGAATGATCGCAGAGGTGAGAATGGAGTTGGCAGGAAGATGCAATTTGGATTTGACTCCTAAACCAAAATATGAAAATGAGCATTTTCTAGCAAAACAAAGAGTTGGGATAAAATTAATTTTTATGTTGAAAGGCTCCAGAAGTGAAAAAGGGCTCCAGAAGCCTCCAGAGTTTAACTTATTAGAGAGGAATTGAAAGGATGATACAATTATATTAATATTGCATGACAAATACAAATAATCTCAACAAACTTTCCCACTGAGTTGGGAGTTGACTCACAAATCTTCTCAACAACCCCCTCTCAATAGAATTATACTGGCATACAACATAGAACCTATTTGTATTTATGTTTTCTATTTTTTTTTTTTTACTTTTTTAATATTCTAATTTCATTTCTAACCTTTTATCATGAGCAAATAGATAATACTTTATTGTGTGTGTGTGCTTAGTCACTCAATTGTGTCTGACTCTTTGTGACTCTATGGACTGTAACTCACCAGGCTTCTCTGTCTATGGGGATTCTCCAGGCAAGAATACTGGAGTGGGTTGCCATGCCCTCCTCCAGGGTATGTTCCCAACCCAGGAATCAAACCCAGATCTCCTCATTGCAGGCAGATTCTTTACCATCTGAGCCACCAAGGAAGCCCAAGAATACTATAGTGGGTACCCTATCCTTTCTCAAAGGGATTTTCCTGACCCAGAAAATCAAACCAGGTCTCCCCCATTGCAGGTAGATTCCTTACCAGATGAGCTACCAAGGAAGTTAGAACTAATAAGAATACACCACTTTAATGCAAATGGTGATAACAAATTTGGGCAAATATAAGATTTAATGTAATGACCAAAGTGAAATTGGAACAGTACACCATCTACCAAAATGATGGGGCTGGAGAGTCATACAAAAAAGAACTGTACTAAAGAAAACAAAACAAACACATCAGTGAAAATGAAACACTATCTGAAAATGCTAAAAGATGATGTATTCCTAGACTGAAATCACCATAAGTAGATCTAGCTACAATTACAAACACTAATACACATACTCTACTTCCTGTCATAGGTAAGTCACCCTCCTTCCTTCGTCCATTTAAATTTCTTAGGAAATTAAATCACATTTAATACCATAAGATCAAATGATTTCAAATTGCAACAATACTGATTTATTTGTAATCAGCTCATAATATGAAATATGATGCTAGCATTTTATTTTTTCATTCATAAGTTCTTCACTTATGATGTATAAGATGGTCTGTTTACAGCTGGGAAGACAAATATAAATAAGAACAATCTCTATCCCAAAGAATGAATAGAGTATGGCAACATGGATAGACCTGGAGATTATCAGATTAAGTGAAGTTAAGTCAAAGACAACATCACACAATACACTTATACATGGAATCTAAAATATAATACAAATAAATGTACTTTAAAAAAAACAGAAACAGATCCAGAGACTTAGAAAACAAATTTATGATTACCAAAGGGGAAGAGGGGAGGAGGGATAAAGTAGGAGATTGAGATTAACATACACACTATTATAAATAAACAACAAGGACCTGCTGTGTAGCATAAGGAACTGTATTCAATATCTTATAATAACCTATAACAGAAAAGAATCTGAAAAAGAATATGTGTATATAATATGTGTGTGTGTGTGTGTATATATATATATATATATATAAAAGCAAGCTGATCACTTTGCTGTATACCAGACACTAATACAACATCATAAACCAATTATATGTCAATAAAAAATAAAATAAAATTTTAAAGCATATCCAGATAAAGTAATTATGGTACTGAAAAAAAAATTAAGTCAACAGGAGAGATCAATAGGAATATTTGCAATAGAAAGTTTGATATTTTAAAGATATGGAACAAATATGATAGAGGCAAAAGGAGGTAAGGATTTAATTCTTGCAGAGAATTCACAGAACTTTTTTCAGAAAAATAGCGATTTAAGAAAGGTCTTAAAAATGCAAATGAGCTTACAAATTGATTTTGTGAATATACTAGCGATCTTCAGCTTTTAATGTAGAAACAAAAGACAAAACAAGGCATTGTATGTTAAATACTGAAGTATGCTGTATTAGTTACTAAATATTATTGGTATTCAAGAGGAGAAGGAAATGGCAACCCACTCCAGTATGCCTGCCTAGAGAATCCCGTGGACGGAGGAGCCTGGTGGGCTGCTGTCCATACGGTCGCACAGAGTCGGACATGACTGCAGCGACTTAGCATGCACGCATGCATTGGTGTTCAAGAAAGTATGAGCAACTATTATTGAAGAAACCTTCTAAAAAATTGATTTGTGTCTTGAAAGGTATTCATTCTAAGATAGAAAAACCATGGAAAAATCACTGAAGGTTACACCATTTGTACCAAATGAAAGAATGACTCACAATTATGAGGACAAAAACCACCTGAGCCCACATGCTCCTCCTGTTCCCTCCTGCTTTTACAGATGAGCTGTCCACATTGTTATGAAAAGCTAACCCTTCCATTTATGTGCCAGATTCCACAATATTTTGCCTAATCAAGAACATGGATCCTGAAGTTTCCTCTCATCATCTTGACACTATTTCTTCTCTCTGTGCCAGATGTCTTCTCTTGACTTACACATACAGTGTAATTTCTACCATCATATAAACAAGCCCTCTGTTTTTTACATTTTTTTTTAACAGCATCATCTTTTAGGATTTTATTTTTTAATTATTACTTTACAATATTGTGATGGTTTCTGTCATATATTAACATGAATTAGCCAAAGGTATACACATGTTCCCCCCAACCTGAACCCTGCTCTGATCTCCCTTCCCAGCCTATTCCTCTGGGGCTTTGGGTGCCCTGTTTCATGCATCAAACTTGCACTGGTCACCTATTTTACATATGGTAATGTACATATTTCAGTATTATTCTCCCAAATCATCCCACCCTCATCTTCTCCCACTGATCCACAAGTCTGTCTTTACATCAGTGTCTCCTTTGCTGCCCTGCCTGTAGGATCATTTTTCTAAATTCCACATATATGTATTAATATACAGAGCATTTGTCTTTCTTTTTTCTGACATACTTCACTCTGTCTAATAAGTTCCAGGTTCATCTACCTCATTAGAACTGACTCAAGTGTGTTCTTTTTTATAGCTGAGTAATATTCCATTGTGCATATGTACCACAACTTCCTTATCCATTCATCTGCCAATGGACATTTAGGTTGCTTCCATGTCCTACCTATTATAAATAGTCCTGCAGTGAACACTGGGGTACATGTGTCTCTTTCAATTCTGGTTTCCTTGGGGTGTATGTCCAGCAGTGGGATTGCTGGGTCATATGGCAGTTCTATTCCCAGTTTTTTAAGGAATCTCCACACTGTGCTCCACAGCATCTGTACCAGTTTCCATTCCCACCAACAGTGGAAGAGGGTTTCCTTTTCTCCACATTCTTTCCAGCATTTATTGTTTGTACACTTTTTGTTGATGGTCATTCTGATCAGTGTGAGATGATACCTTATTGTGGTTTCTATTTGCATTTCTCTAATAATGAGTGACGTTGAGCATCTTTTCATGTGTTTATTAGCCATCTGTATGTCTTCTTTGGAGAAATGTCTGTTTAGGTCTTTTGCCCACTTTTTTATTGGGCTGTTCCTTTTTCTGGTATTTAGCTGCATGAGCTGCTTTAAACAAGCACTCTCTTGACCTTGTTTCCCGTTTCAAGTAACAGCAACATTTCATTCACTTTACATCAAAACTCTTCCAAAGTCCTAATACTCCTTCTATCCAATATTTCTCCACCAATTCAGCCTGTTGTCTCCAATTCTCCATCATACCTGCTACTGTCAAACTGACTGATGACTTCATATTATCAAAAGGAATATCTAAGCCTCAGACGTCATCATTGTTGAACGTTCTGCATGTTTAACATTCCATACATTCTTATTAAATAACTTTCTTCCCTTGGCTTTCACAACACCATGTACTCCTGGTTTCCCCCCTTCCTTACTGTCAACTCTTCTTTGCTCATCTCATCTCATATCCTCAATCACTAAGCAAAGCTCAGTCCTAAATTTTCTACTCTTATCAATGCACATTACCTTGTTGATTTCATCTAATCTCATTGTATTAAATCCAATCTCTAAGAGAACCCTCACAAATTTAGTATCCTAATCCAAACTCCACTTCCATGAGCTTAAGTTTTAAATGTTTAACAATTTGATGTCTCTACTTAGATGTCCAATAAAAGACATTTTGAAATTATTATATTTCAAAATGATTTTTTTAATTTCACCCCATCACCCCACCAAAATTTCTCATTATCTTACCCATCTTAGTTATGGGAATCCTTTCAGTTCCTAAGGCCAAACCATTTGGATTTTTTCCTTATTTTTAAATCAACTAGCAAAATCTATTGTCTGTTCTTTCTAATACATTCAGAAAACTCATCACTGATAGTACCACTCTAATCCAAATCAACAATATCTCATGCCTCAGTCATTACAACAGCCATCTAATTGTTTTCCCATCTTCAGCGACTGTACATTCTCTTAATGGTAGATAATCCATTATCTACATGATCATTTACAATGTACCTCAGAATATACTCCTAACCCCCACATAACCACTATTTCACTGAGGAAAAAGCCGCAATTCATGCAGTGCCTTCCATAATCCTACATGACCCAGCCCCTCAGTACCCCTCTGGTTTTCTCTTCCCTTCTACCCCTACATTACTGTACTCCGGCAGCGCTGATGACCTTGCTGTCTCTTCATACCTAAGGGCTTTATGTTCACTCTTCCTTCGGCTGGGATATTCTTCTCCAAGGTATTTACCATCCATGTATCAATACCACTCTTCATTTCATTCAGGCCTTAGATCAAATATCATCCTTTCATTGACCCCTTTCCTGCCTATCCTTCCCTGTCCCCTTTTCCAAGGTTACATTCCTTTTTAACACTGATCACTATCTATGTCTGTCCACCTACCTATTTATCTGCTGACTGCTAGTTTTCACGAAGACAGGGACTTCTTGTTTGTTTTGTTCATCTACTGAATCTCTGGTACCTAAAAAAAGTGTCTGGCACCCAACAGACACCCAATTAATATGTGTTTAATGACAATGAATAAATGAATGGACCAGTTTTAGGTAGGTTAAAATGCTATGGAGTTTTAATAGTGAGATATAACAACAATAATCCTATAAAAATTACTTAGTATATAAGCTATCAATGTCAGTGTGGATAACGTAAATGTTAAGTCACTACAGAGCTTGTGGCACGTGCAAAATAGTGTGTCGCCGTCCAGTTGGGAACCACAGGCTTGCATTACTCTAGCTGTCTTTTCTTTTCACTACTGTCTCTCACAGTTTCAATGGTGAGCCAGATGGCTCTACACGGTGCCTAGACACAGCAGGAAGTAACATCAAATCACATCAGGAGAAACTCATGTTCTTTTTATTTTGTCCTTCTTCCTTTCACGAATCTTGCTTTTTAACTAAGAGAATAAGGGCTTCTGAGACAGAATTTTCAGGGAGCAACCATATTTACAGATAGGATTTTGGTTTTATCATTTCTTCCAAACACATATTTTTATACAGAGCAAACAGTACTGGTCTTCCAGTCCTATTCTTGGCATAAAGTCCTCCTCTAAGATGCATTTATTTAATAAACAAAAAATGACTTAAGGAGAAATGTTGAGTAATTAACAAGTTTTTGACCTGTAAATATGGCAAAAATTATTAAGGCAATAAAAGAGTAAGTGTATATTTAAAAATGTCAGTGGAATAGGCAAATGACTACGTTTGAGAAAATGGTGGTTATTTATCTATCCCAGATTGGACTATTTAAACAATAATATTGTTTGGGGCCTGGAATAAAACTTAAGAAAAAAGGACAGATTGACATAAAATAACATCTCTTTAACCTCTCTGTGGATCCCTTGAGGCACAGCAAGTGGTCTTTAGAATTAGTTAATACATGTCTAATTAATGAGGCTTGGTACTTGAACATCTGCATTTTGCTCTTCATTTATTTTCCTTCTCCAACAGAATAAACCTCTGAACAGTCAAATTATATATAATAGGGCCAATTAGTAGAGGAGGAACCTGAACATCTTTAGAGAAGATGTGAGAAGGTATGGTTGGCTTAAGATTAAAACTAATTGTCTTACTTCATTTGTTCTCATTTCTTTTTCTTTGAAAGTTTAAATAAAGTACGCATAAATTTCAGATTAAAACAAAGAAAAAGCCAAGGTAAAGTTATAACAAAGATAACAGCACTGTGTTTTGCAAACCATTTACTTCATTCCAGCCTTTTCCTTATCTGTGGTGGTTAGGAAGCCGGAACAAAATTTCCAAGAATTAAACTCATTTCCAGATATCTCCTCCACCCATCTCCCCTTGGAGATAGAAATTATCATTGTCTCCAACTTTTCAATATGGTTGTGCTTCCTATAATCTTTTTCTGATACTAATTCTCTTCTCTGAAATTGCCACCTCCATTGTTCTCCACCACATTGTGTTTCAAAGCCCAAACAAGTCCAAGCTCGTCATACAGATTTCCTAGATGATTCTAGCCACCAGGACCTTATTGAGCTCAATAAGAGAGCTCCCTCTTATTAAGCTCTCTGTATTATCATTTTCAATCGCAAAATTAAAATTTGGTTACAAACAGGCTATTTTCTGTTGAACAAAATTAGCAAATTATTATATACAGTCTTGTTCTCAACCATCATTTCATGTATCTAACATGTGTCTTTTAACTAGTAGGGGTTATATCATGTTACCTTGGATCCCTACAGAACTTTGTGTGTATCATGCACAATCATCCCATAAATTTCATGATTTTGTAAACCATGTGGAACACAAATGTCAATAACTTACATGTCCTAATTATGTAAGAGAATGCCTGGATGTGTTTTGAAATTCCCGTTCTTGCTGATGAAATGCTTATATTTAATAAATGCCCTGCTGTGACAGCTAAAATTAACACATCTTCCTCTAACATTAAGTAGAATGCTCTGTAAGCCTGCATTGGAGCGGAATGCAGTACCTGCCAATTTTTAGAACCTCTAGGAAAATAGGGCAACTTTTAGCACAACTGATAGAAGCATCAGTGTGTCTAACATTGGAGGCTTCACCTTCCTAAATTTGTAAGTATTATATAATTATTTTCATAATAATGAAACTTACCATTTGGCGTTACATTTACTGGGTTCAGAAACTGAAGATTTTTACATGTGTAAAAATCGTATCCTCCTCCTGACAACTTTATCAGATGGTATAACTATTTTCCTGACTTTACAAATGAGTAAACTGAGGCCTGTACAGCACATAAAAGAGCCAGAAATAAAACTCAGTCTAGTCCATTCTAAAGTTAAATGCATTAAAATATTAAGACCTTAGTCAATTAACACAAAGACAACAAAGTAATCTCAGTGAGTGAACATATTAATAATTCAGAATCACCTATCATGTCCAAATCAACCAGTTTCCACCCTATCTTAAGGAAGACTACCCCCATGCATAGCTTCTATCACCAGGCAGCCAGTGATATCAGAGAGAGCCTCCTTCTCCTTCTCTCTGTTTCTAATACACGTGTTCTGCCTTGGAAGATCCTCTTTCAGTCCTCTTGCTCCATCCCACCATCTTCCTTCTTTGCTAGATTTTAGCTGTATCTTAGAATCATTAATTACCAATAAACTTCAGAAACATTCCCTACTAAGTACAGATGGGCCTCTCTACACACAACTAGTCCCCACACTCCTTCAACTGAGTATATTAATAACATATGGAGTGTCCTTTTCCTATGGGAGACATCTACTCATTACCAACCCAATAGGCATTCAATAAATTTCTTCTATATGTAAAACATAATCCCAGCAATTGTGAAAGCCACAGAACATCATGACAGAGCTTCTATCATATGGATTCTAGACTATGCATTTGAATCTATAAAGGAATATTAGTTTCCTATTGCTGCTATGATAAATTATCACAAATTTACTAGCTTAAAATAACATGAGTTGATTATCTTACAATCCTGCAGGTTAGAAGTCCAACACTAAATTCAAGATGTAGTTAGGGCTGTGCTTTTTGCAGGGGATACACCATTTTCTTGGAGAAGGAAATGGCAACCCACTCCAGTGTTCTTGCCTGGAGAATCCCAGGGACGGGGGAGCCTGTTGGGCTGCCGTCTATGGGGTCGCACAGAGTCGGACACGACTGACGCGACTTAGCAGCAGCAGCACCCCATTTTCTTGCACATTCCAGTTTCTAGATGCTGCCCACGTTCTTTGTTTCATGATCCCTTCCTCCATTTTCAAAGTCATCATCTTCGCATCTCTGTGCCTTTCTTCTATAGCTACAAATCTCTCTATGCCTCTCTTCTTCTGTATCTTTCCTCCAATTAAGTACCTTTGTGATTATACTGTGGTACCCTGGATAATCCAAGATAATATCCTTATTTTAATGTCAACTGATTGAAGATATTAAGCCCACCTGCAATCTCAAGTCTACTTTGTCAGGTAACCTAGCATACAGGAATTATGACAGGACATTTTTTATGGAAATAGCTCTATTCTGCTCATCAAGAAGGGTAAAGGAGAAGAATGTCAAAGGCATAAAGGATCCAAAAGGAAAAAAGGGACAGAAAAAAAAAACACAGATTTGTCAGAGAACAGTCAAGGACAGAATTCCCACCTAGTGTTCCATCAAGACATCTTGCAGACCTTACAGATTACTGACAAGATTGCAAGAACATGAGTATTTTCTGTATGGTGGTCTCATTTTTGAAACTAAGTTATAAAATATTAATAAACAACTAGAGGAGAAGAGAGAGAGAGAGGTGAGTGAAAGAAATCCAAGAGATCTGTCTTAAATGCTATTAAGTTAGCAGATTTACTCCAGCCAAAACTTTAAGTTCTGATCTTTCTCTTGTAGTTTTAGCACATCAATACAACTCTTAGAAAAGTAGGCTATCTTCAACCAATACTCAAGGGGTGCATGAGCAAGAGAGACAGAAAGAAGGGGAGGAGTGGGATGGGGTAAGTGTTGCCTACTGAGATGCCAGCTTCAGCCCTCTTGATGTCCAGGCACAGAACCCTTGTTTAGACCCAGCTAAAGGCCTCTGACCGGAGTAAAGAGATAGAATGTTAGGTTCTAAGATGAAGAGTATGGAGTTATACTTGTGATGGGCCACACATCTGCACACTATTTTTGGTGAGAGATCATATAATCACTTTTAAATAGTGATAGCATCTGAAAGAACTCCCTGGACAGAAAAAAATTCATCAGTATTATTAACAGCTTGATTTTATCTCTTTAAAATAAAATTACCTAAGTTCTCATCAAACTCAAAGACCCAAGCAGGCTTTACCTCTTCAAAATAATTTTCCAAACTCTATTTTTTGTCATATTAAAGCCTATGTCATACTGTTTAGCACTTGATCATACATCATTATCTACTATTCTGTAATTGTTTTGCAACCTTGACATCTTCCCAACTCACTTACATGCTCTTTAAGACCACTTTTTAAAAAAGTTCTCACGTTTCTAGCCATACAGATTAGTACACAATGGATGTGAATGAATACAACTGAAAGGTCCTGGTCAAAAATACTTCCCTTGAATCAATTTATATTTCAAATGTAATCATTATTCAAATATGTTTGAACTTTTCTGGGGGCTTCACTGCAACTACTGCAGATATTTATGATCATATTTCACATACTAGTACAGCAAGAAATTACAAAAGGAGTAACACTACCATGTGTTGCATTATGACCGTGTGCCAGAAACCATTCATTCTAAGTATTCTGTAGGCATTATCTCATTGTATCTTCATCAAAACTCTAGATCACAAATCACTGTAAAATTTAAATGCAGGATTTACATGAAGTCCTAAACACAGAATCTTACCTACCAATAATCAGTGAAAGGTAGCAGGATATATAACCCCAAAATATGATTGCAGGAGTTTAGGACATGCTACCCCCAAAATATGCCTCTTTGGTATACTGATTATTTTGCACTGGAAGCATTAGCAATTCAACAGCAAATTCAGGGAGAGGCTTTCTCTGAACTGCTCTTATCTGCCTAAAAACATAGCCTCCAAAAGGAAACCAGCTATTACAGATCCCCTCCCCTGGAGTTTCATCAGCCAAGAAAGAGGGACTCTTATCAGAGGAGCTACTACTACTACTTCAGTCATGCCCGACTCTGTACGACCCCATAGATGGCAGCCCACCAGGCTCCGCCATCCCTGGGATTCTCCAGGCAAGAACACTGGAGTGGGTTGCCATTTCCTTCTCCAATGCATGAAAGTGAAAAGTGAAAGTGAAGTCGCTCAGTCGTGTCTGACTCTTCGGGACCCCAAGGATTGCAGCCTACCAGGCTCCTCCATCCGTGGGATTGTCCAGGCAAGAGTACTGGAGTGGAGTGCCATTTCCTTCTCTGTATCGGAGGAGAGATGACGATAAATTGACACCACATCCAGACAAACTTTGTCTCAAACTGTCACACCTCCCATCTATTCTTTGAAGATCCTGTCAACTTTCCTTATAAGTCATTCACTCTCCTCTAGGAGGCCTGTATTTCCTCTTCCTTTTTCCTATTAAGATGATACTTAATCCTGAATTCTAAGCCACCTCAGGAAGTTAATATTTTTTCCCTGGCTATCTCTCATATGTACATGAGCTACACATGTTAATAAACTTCTGCTTGTTTTTCTCTTGTTAATATGTCTTTGACTGCAGAGGTCTAAGCTAAAAATTCAAAAGAGCAGATGCAAATTTATTTCTCCTCCTTTACAATCGGCCATCAAAAACTGTCGGCTGCTTTTTAATTTTTATACTATACCTTTCATGAAAACAACTGGAATTCAATAATTACAGTGACCCGTTTCTTGATATTTAATAAAAATTAACAACACAACAACTAACAAGACATTAACAACGGAATAATAAGTTATTCCAACCTGGCATGGCTCATTTTCTTGCCCCTAGATTCTTCCTAGCATGCATAAGCATTTGCAGTATTTCTCAATGAGAGCAGACAGCTTGCTTAATTTTGTTCCTGTGGCATCAAAACCATTCCTTAACTAAAGTTTTTAAGTGAAAGGCCTTGGGTGACTGAATTGTAACAACCAGTCATTTCAAAGCATCGACTAAAGCAATGTGAGCCCTCAGAAGAGCTGAATGCATTAATGAAATGGCTTCTGCATGGAAAGAAATACAGAAAGAGTCCTATTTTCTCTGTTTGAAAATAAAGCATCCGGTTTTCAGGGGTCCAGACCATTGAAAAAGGCTGATGCTCTTGCTCTTTGGTTTGGAGGACAGAATAATTAGGTGGTGGGAAGCACACCTACATATCTCAGCTGAGGTTGTGTCAAAAAGACCTACTTTAGAGTTCTAGAAGGGTGAGCGATCCATGCAGGACCTGAAGCAAGTAACAAATGAGTCTGAGTATCTTTGAAAAAATGTTGCATACTATAGCAGAACTTGAAAGAAAGTAGGTGTTTCTTTAATTTTTGGAATTAAGTTCAGTAGTAATTGCCATTATAATTCATCTAGCATCAAAGCAAGCTTGTGGAATAGAGCTTGGGGTGCTGTTCTTCAAAGGGCTTCTTTTATTTCTCAGGATCTAGCACTGCCCTTCAGCCAAAACCACCAAAGAAGTCTCACCTACTATTTCAGTGTAAACTTAAAATACTAATGGTGCTGAAGAGCAGTACTGCCTCTGGAAAGGCATCTATCATTTTGCAACCACATTTTATTGTCCAGGGAACTGAGATACTTCGATGCTGAAATGGAAACTGGTGCAGGAGCAAGGGCAGATTTTTCTACTCCTTTTCAATCCATATTTTTCATGAAAGTAGAACTATGAAACTCTTTTCCTGTCCAGACTTTAAGACCCCCTGGGTACATTTCAAGTCTTAAATATCTCTACCTTGTTCCATTTTGCTTTTCACAGCTCTTGTTCACCAGCTCTGCAGTATGAGAGCAAAATTTTAGAGTCTGATTTTGATATACTTCCTATCAGGACAAGTAATAATTTCAAATAGTAGGAAAATCACCTGGGTAATAAAATACCTTATTTTATATATTTAAATACAATGATATTAGTTTTGAGATGATTGAGGAAGAAATAATTTACTTTTTAGATTGTTTTTACATCCATTTTACTTCATTCTTTCACACTATTAACTAAATTCATAGGTGTGCCAATAATGAAAAAATGTTGGAAAACCATTCATTAAACCAAAAGGCATAAGAAACCAACTTAGGTGAAAAATATTACCCTCTGTCATATACTGATTTAATATTTTATTGAACTGTCTGCAGTAACATACTAACAATAATAATAAAAAAACAGCATCATTGAAAATTTACAATGGCATTGTAATGAGTAAGCCCTTAGCAACCATTATTTTATTTTATCCTCATAGCAAACTCTATGTGGAAGGTACTATGTGTTATTTCACAAGTGAGAAAAATGAAGCACAGTGTGGTTTAAGGCCCTTACCTAAGATCACACATGTACACTGGAGTCAGGATTTGAACCCAGGCAGCAGTGTGACAACCAATGACCACACTCTAAAGCTTATCATTCATTTTGAAGAGGACGTCTATGTCTTTCCTTTTCCCATATGGGAAAATGGAATGAGGAAACGGAAATCTGGTATTTAATAAAAACTAGTGTGCACGAAGGGCTTTCCAGGTGGCTCAGTGGTAAAGAAGCCTCCTGCCAATGCAGGACATGCAGGTTAGATCCCTGGGTCAGGATGATCACCTGGAGTAAGAAATGGCAACCCACTCCAGTATTCTTGCCTGGGAAATCCTACAGACAGAGAAGCCTGGTAGGCTACAGTCCACTGGTTGCAGAAGAGCCAGACATGACTTAGCAACTAAACAACATTGAGACATTGTATTGTTTCATCCTGGTACCTTTGTTTTGTACAGCACAAAAACAGTGAGATGTTTCTAAAATATTGGAGGTGTTTAGGTGCTTTACAGTATTAACTCATTTAATCTGCATGATAACCCAATTAAGTAGATATTGTTTTTATACCCATTTTCCAGTGAAGCATCTTCAACACAAAAAATTTTAGTAATTTAAGCAAGATTATGAAGCTGGTAAATGGCAAGATATATTCATACATACTTCCCCATAGCCAATGTGAATCTCATTGTCAGTTCAATGAAGTGGATGTTTCCTACACTCAGAGGAGACTCTTTTTATTAATACCTATGCCCTAACCAAGGCAAGCTGGTATATGACTCAGGAACAAAGTATTTCTATTTTGTATCCTCTGGGACTCTTGTTTATTGTTTTTTCAAAAGGTTCACTGGACTAATTCCAATTTCTTACATAATTGCTAAGTTACTCCTCTTAGTTCCTTATAAAACAGTGGCCTTCATAGGTGTCTATACAAAGAAAAGCCAGTTAAGCAGTTGTATATAAGTGAGCAATGGTGGAACAGGTTTCATACCAACCCCTGAAAGGTTTCATACCAAGCAACTTTTCATGATGAATTTGGAAAAGACCAAACTGAAGTCCTTTACTGCAAATTATTATACTTTAAATAATTTGACTTATTTACAAGCACTTAAGCTGACACATCAGAGAAGGCACTGGCGACCCACTCCAGTACTCTTGCCTGGAAAATCCCATGGATGGAGGAGCCTGGTAGGCTGCAGTCCATGGGGTCACACAGAGTCGGACACGACTGACATGACTTAGCAGCAGCAAGCTGATACATGTGCCATGGTAATTGATTACATGACCACATCATTTCCTGAGAGAAAGAATTATCTCTTCAATAAAAACTGGACTGAGACTGTAACTCCAGGAGTAAGTATGGTTATTTCCTTACCCACAGCTGTGTTTCTACTAATAGCATTCTTAAAAGCAGTAATATCTTATGCCTTTTAAATTAACTTATCCTTTCCATGCAACAAACAGCTCACTAAAAAAGTCTAGATGCCAGGAGGTACTCACTCGTTCACCATTTAAGTTCCGCATTCCTTTTTCTGTAACTGCAGAGTTCAGCGCTGCAGTTCAGAGACCTGAAACTTGCTTCTAAAACTCACAAGTACCGTCTTTTGAACTCTACGCCTGCGCTCTACAAAACTACCTACTTGTCCGCAGCCTCACTGAATTTTCAATCATAAGAAACACCTGTTGGAGGAGGCCATCAGAGGCTGTGCTCACTAGTTGACCCTCAAGCTGAATCCAGGCAATTGGAGGCTCCTCACCCTCTCCCTTGTCCTTAGACTGTCTGTTCTGCCATCATTCCCACTGGAGGAGCTGGTTCCAGGGGTAGTCTCCAGAGAGAAAAGTGATGTTGAGACCATTTACAAGCTAAGGCGACTGAACTGTATTGAAGCCTCTGTATAAACTTTTAAGATTCTGGCAGGTGGGTGTAGAGGGTGATTTCTTCCTCTCGCCGGGACCCAACACAAACGTTGTTTGTGTTTCCTTGCTTATTAAACCTGCCATCGACACAGAGCCAACCTCACTCTGGCTCTATCCTGTTTCTAACCAGATACTGAACTGTTTTTAAGCTGTAACAGAACGAAACTGTGACTCATGCGGTAGACATGCGCAGAGGAGAAAATTTTCACCTCAAAACTTTCCAGAACCAAAACTCTCCCCTCCCAAGGAACCAAAGAACCCAGAGTATGACCAGGAACCTGAACGTCCCGGACCCTTTTGAAAAGGACAAATCTATTATCCAGAAATCTGGGCTGCTGAAGCCCTTTCCCCACACCTTCCCATAAACTGCCAAGTTCCAGAGCCCTCCAGCAGTCAAATCCTCCCCTGCCAGAGCTTCAGCATACCAGTTGTCCTCTGATTTATAGTTGGACAGACTTGAGCCTGGCCTTCTGTCTCATTGCCAGCTGAACACGCAATACTTTTCTTATCCCAAAAGCCTGTGCTATAGTATTGGTTCCTATGCATATCAGGCTTATACGGCCACCTACCAATCTAGAATGGTCGCCCTCTTTCTTCACTGTCTCCTTGCCCTGGGGTATGGGAGCCATTCTGTGAACCTCGAATGCTCTCACTCCCTTGCCCTGCCTCTTCAGGACTCAACCTCACAAGGCTAGTTCATCCAAGTTTCATGTCAGTCAGACAAAACGGGATCAATAGTTTATTCTCAGGAAAAGAGGTATAGTTGTGGGTTACAGACTTATGCAAAAAAGAAACTTGCAGAAAGGAAAAAGAGGAACTTATTTTGTTACTTATGCTATGAAGTGAAAAGAAAACATAAAAATTACTTGTGCTTCATGAAGATCACAGCTCTACAGCTGCAGTTCTCATCTTGGACAGAATTCTGTTGCACTAATGATGCCACTTACTCTGGTCCCACCTCTCTACGGAGCAAGTTACTATGTCTGAAATTGCGTCCCATCTGTGACAGACACTCTTCTGCAAAGATTCCATTATATTTTGAGTTTGGAAAAATCCACTTTAAATATGTAATCCTTATGCAAGTGCAATCTGTGCACTGTACATGAAGACTCTGCTTTCACACCAAAACCCTGATTCTGTTTTCTTTTGCCTCTGATTTTCAATCAGTAATTTTCCTCCTCTGATTTCAAGAGAAAGACCAAAATTCAAAAATTAAATGTACATAGCCCCTCCATAATTTGTATGTGTGTTATGTATAATCAGATTATGGGCTTCTACCCTACAGAAGCTTAACTTTCAGAGGTCAGATAATGTGTGTCATAATCTGCAGGAGCACCCTACTTTTCACTCTGGAACACATACATTAACCCTAAACAGTTTCCCACTTAAAACGTTTCACCAGAATCATGTACAAGTATGTGTAGACTTGGACCTCCCTATCCCCAAAAAAGGAATAAAATAACTTGGTGTTTAGCAACCAGCTAAGACCATACTTTGGCCATCTGATGTGAAGAACTGACTCATTGGAAAATACCCTAATGCTGGGAAGGCAGGAGGAGAAGGGGACACAGAGGATGAGACTGCCGGATGGCATCACTGACTCGATGGATGAGTAAGTCTGAGTAAGCTCTGGGAGTTGGTAATGGACAGGGAAGCCTGGTGTGCTGCAGTCCATGGGGTCGCAAAGAGTTGGACACGACTGAGCGACTGAACTGAAGAGCATACTGTGACATGTTTTTAATGCAGTATCTCTGTAAGACAATTCTTGTGGATTGTAAACAATGACATCAACCAATCACCACTAAAAAAGGTCACATGGTAGTTGATGTTTCTCCTACAGTAACCAAGGGAAAGGCTTGACTATATTTGTGAGAATTAAAAACAAATTGCAAGTTCCCAGTCTATCCTTTGTCCTTATAAAGAACCAACATTTTCTTGTCTCTCAGTACCACATTTGGTGCATCTTGACCTGTTTTTTTATGTCTTAGTTTGTTAAAATAAATGTTGTACATTCTTGGTGTGGCCAAAAATAAAGGATGGTTCATATTGTGCGTAGGTTCTTGCTCATAACAGTCCAGACTGCTAACAGATTGCTAATGTGTTAACAGCTCTATTATAAGACACTTAAGTATGCATTTTTTGTGCCATTTGTGAAGTCAAATTCTCCATGTTAAAGGAGTACTGCACAGGAATACTGGGATAGATGCCCAGACTCTTCCTGCATGCAGATATCCACAGTCAGTGTAATATATCCAGATGGCAGAGTGTTCTTACATTCTTCAAGGTGTGCTGATTATTCAGGTGTGCCCACACTGGAAACCAGAATATTAATCTGAAATTCTCAGATAGGCTTTCTGCCTCCTGCTTCAGACATGCATATAATAGAATTAAAGGTACCTTAAATGTAGAAGCTTCTGGAAATTATGGCAGTTAAAAAAAATTAAGAATGGGTGGACTCCATAAAATCAGATAATTTTGCAGTTTCTCCTTCTGAATATACATGTGAAAATCTTTACACAGATGTGATTCAGAGTATCTCTAATTCTTGTGTGATCCAGACTTATAAAACTGTAAATTATTTACTTTGGTTAATATCCATTTATGAATTTTATGCTGTTGTCCCATGGAGTCTAGGTATTGATATTGTCAAGAGAGATTCTGACTTTAGATTGGAAGATGGATGGTGGCTAGGAGCATGAATACATGTCTGATACATGCAGTGTGCTACATAAAGGCATTTCAGGGAAGTAGTTTAAGATAACTGGTTCTAACTTTAACATTATTTGTTCTATTTACAAAGTTGCTGATTAGTGCTAAGAGAATATTCTGTACAAGACTGTCATGGTCCCTCAACCTTCAGTTCACAGTGTCAGTGGGGTTCAGTCATTGATTTAGATCGGCTCAGGTTGTTGTTGTTGAGTGACTAAGCCACGTCCAATTTTTGTGACCCTATGGACTGTAGCATGCAAGGCTCCTCTGTCCATACTATCTCCCAGAGTTTGCTCAAATTCATGTCCATTGAGTTGGTCATGCTATGTAACCATCTCATCCTCTGCCACACACTTCTCCTTTTGCCCTCAATTTTTCCCAGCATCAGGTTCTATTCCAAAGAGTAGACTCTTCACAGCAGATGGTCAAAGTACTGGGGCTTCAGCTTCAGCATCAGTCCTTCCAAGGAATATTCATGGTTGATTTCCTTTTGGATTGACTGGCTTGATCTCCATGCAGTTCAAGGGACTCGCAAGAGTCTTTTCCAGCACTACAATTTGAAAGCATCAATTATGGTCCAACTCTCACTTTTTTACATGACTTCTGTAAAAACCATAGCTTAGATTATGTGGACCTTTGTCAGCAAAGTGATATCTCTGCTTTTTTATATGCTGTCTGGGTTTGCCATAGCTTTCCTTCTAAGGAGCAAGCGTTTTTTAATTTGGTGGCTGCTATCACTGTCCACAGTGATTTTGGAGCCAAAGAAAATAAAATCTATCACTGATTCCATTTCCTCCCCTTCTATTTGCCATAAAGTGGTAGAACTGGATGTCATGATCTTCTTTTTTTTGAATTTTGAGTTTTGCCAGCTTTTTCATTCTTCTCTTTCACCCTCATCAAGAGGCTCTTTAGTCCTCTTCACCTTCTGCTATTAGAAAGTGAATAGGAACTCAGATATGCCATTTCTGCATGTCTGAGGCTGTTGATATTTCTCCTGGCAAACTTGATTCCAGCTTGTGATTCATCCAGCCCAGCATTTTGCATGATTTACTCTGCATATAATTTAAATAAGTAAGGTGACAATATACACCCTTGTTGTACTGACTCAGGTATCACACAGACAAATCATATTGAATACTTATTTACAGTCATTATGCCAAAAACATACTTTATATGCACAAAATTTCTATAAGAATATAAATATTACAAATATTACTCTGTATTCAATACTTTTGTAATAATAATAATGATAAATTAGATTTATTTGTTCATGAAATTGAAATTTTAAGGAGATTTGGCAATATTGCATGGATTCTCTGTACTTTCCAGTTGTTTTGTTTTCCACTATGCTGACTTTCGTGGCTCAGATTGTAAAGAATCTGCCTACAATTCGGGAGACCTGGATTCGATCCCTGGGTTGGGAAGATCCCCTGGAGGAGGGCATAGCAACTCACCCCAATATTCTTGCCTGGAGAATCCCCATGGACAGAGGAGCCTGGTGGGCTACAGTCCATGGGTCCCAAAGAGTCAGACACAGCTCACAGCAAGCACAGCACATGCTGACTTAATCTGGAAGCAAATTCTTTTAAAAAAAATAAAATTAACTACCCATCTGGTTTTTCCATCCTATAGCTTTTCCAGTAATTCCAACTATGATCCTGGGCTGTTGCTTGATCATTGATATTCTGTGGTTGTGCCTCAATCATGTGCCTACCTCTGAAGCCACACGGCACATTCAGCATTGTCTGAAATACAAGCACTGGATCCAAGGGAGGGTAGTTCACAGAAAAAAATGTGTGTGCATGCTGAGTCACTTAGTCATAGCTAACTCTTTGTGACCCCATGGACTGTAGCACACCAGGCTCCTCTGTGCATGGGATTTTACAGGCAATAATACTTGAGTGGGTTGCCATTTCCTCCTTCAGGGGATTTTCCCAACCCAGGGATCTGTGTCTTCTGCATTGGCAGGTGGATTCTTTACCACTGAGCCACCTGGGAAGACCAAGAAGAAACTCAGGAAGCTGTTATTGTAAGAGAACTAACAGGATGTTGTGCTGACTAAAACAGTAAGTATCCACTGGCAACCCACTCCAGTGTTCTTGCCTGGAGAATCCCGGGGACGGGGGAGCCTGGTGGGCTGCTGTCTTATGGGGTCGCACAGAGTCAGACACAACTGAAGCGACTTTAGCAGTAGCAGTAGCAGTATTGTCACCTTATGGCTAATTACATTGAAGCTTTGGTAATGTATTATGTAAGTAAAACCAAAACTCACATGCAGGCCTACTGACCTCAGAGTCACTCTTGATAATTATCCCTTATTGTCTATCAGAACCAATTAGATGAGCTCTGATATCAAACTTAGGGAGGACTGTTTATTCTGATCCAATCTCTAGACTCAAATGATAGTAATTTAACAAGTGAAACTAAATGTGTTTTTTTTTCCCACTTTTTATCTTTAAAACTAACATGTTTGTTAAAACTCCGATTTATGTATGAATATCAAGAACTTCAGACATATCCCACCAAGATCATGCTCTGCTTTAAGGGCAATTTATAAAGGGCTTCAAAATCTCAGAAATGATGAACTATTTGTCAAGCACATTATGATTTTTTGTTGTAGCTTGGATTTTTTAATTAAATAATTGTTTTAAATATAAGTGATTAACTCAAAATTGATTTTCTATAAGCATAGCTCTGACATAAGACAAAGAGCTAAGACAGACAAAGCAGAGGGTGATTCAAAGACCTTCCTTTCAGTATTCTCTTTAAAATCTCTGACACCCCTCATCTTTTTTAATCCTTGACAATCATTTTCAAAAAGGCTTTCTGAGATCATAAAACAGGTCAAGTTTCACAGAACTGGATATGTCTACTCACATAAGAATGCAGCCTTCTATCCTAGTTCTATTTCTTCTGCTCTAAGTCAGCTAACTAGCCTCGCAGTATGACTTCTAATAAAAATTCTCATTATACCACAGCATGTTTGGCAGAACTCACACTGCTTTACATAAAACATCTTCAAAAGTGAGGAAGAAAATATCCATCGCCTCACATGGGAGTTGTGTTGATTATGACATTATCATTTTCAAGATGAGAAAACACAGAAAGGCTAAGTGACTGTGGAAGGTCACACATTTCCTCCGTGTGAAGGAAGATGCCAGGTTTGTTTGCAAAATTTGGAGAACTGAAAACAGCATTATCTAAGCAGTCACAGATTAATAGTCACTGCACCTTCGGGCTGTGGCACACTATTAGGAATGCATTTATCCTCATATATCACGTGTCATTGTTGTTTTGCTCCTGCGTGAGTAATTAATCGTTACAGTGATGCTTAACTTGCTAGATTGTTTTCAATTTTCACTTAGTTTTACATAAAAGTTTACCAATTTATTTAAAGTTGGTTCTTCTAAATCTTATGAAATGTTGGCCTTTTTTATTGTGTAGGGTAACTGAAGCTCTATAACCTTTACCTTTAAATAATTTAACATGAGAAAACATGGAGGGAAGATAAAGATATTCAGCTGATTCAAATAAAATCTGATTCTTTTTAAATTACCTTAGGTTTTTTCACTGATTTTTCCAATGGTACAAATCAGAATGTCATCAACACCAAACCTACTATGTGAATCAACAGATGGGTTAATCTGAAGGGTGAACTTTATGAGTAGAAGCCCAGGTGACACTAATTACTTAATGGAGCATTCCAAACCCACGTACTCTGTAATCACATTAACCATTTTTCTTAACTTCCACACTGACAAATTTTGAACCTCTGTTTTCTGTTTTACAGCATTCCAAAAACACTAACATGCCATTTCAACTTTCTTAATACATTCAGGTCAGATCACATATTAATATTAAAGGAATTATAGATGAATTGATCAAAACCCTTATTCACGGAACATAAAAGAACTTCACCTGTGATTATAATTACAAAATTATTTTTATTCATCAGCTCAGTTCAGTTCAGTTGCTCAGTCATGTCTAACTCCTTGTGACTCCATGGACTGTAGCTTTGTTGCTGAATTCTGTTTGCTAAAATTTTAGTGAGGATTTTTGCATCTATGTCCATCAGTGATATTGCCTTGTAGTTTTCTTTTTGTGTGTTGTCTTTGTCTGGTTTTGGTATCAGGGTGATGGTGGCCTTGTAGAATGAGCTTGGAAGTATTCCTTGTTCCACAGTTAAAACATAAGAATAATAAATGTTTTTCTTGAGTCACTGCTGTCTGAGCCCTTCTCTCACTGGGAGTCACAGTCCACCTCACCTCCCTAGGATGCCTTCCAGACTGTGCTGATCTCTGGGCCTCTTGTAGGGGCAGCTCAGATTCTGCTCTGGTCCTACTCCTGTATGTTCTTGCCTTCAATGTCCACAGCTATCTGAACTAGTGCATTTTATTTGTGGGAGCTCTCAATGTCCTTTTGTATATTCCATAGACTGAGTCTGCCTAGGTGATCATGTGGATTTAATCTGTTGCTTGCACAGCTGGTGGGAAGGTTTTGGGCCGTCTTCCTTAGCCGCACTGCCCCTAGGTTTCTATTATAGTTTTATTTCCACCTCTGCATGTGGGTTGTCCACTGGGGTTTAGCTCCTGAGGCTGCCCTGGAGGAACTGGGTTTGTCCCAGTGATGGCCAGGTGTAGAGGTGGTTCAGCTGCTTGGGCCACAAGGGTTCTGGCAGCACCAGGTACTCAGGGAGGCTGGTGGCTAGGGCAGCAGGAAATACAGTGCTCTAGAAGGCTATGGCAACCAGTATTGGCCTATATGTTCCAGTATTCTTGCCTGTAAAACCCCCCTGACAGAGAAGCCTCACAGGCCACAATCTACAGGGTTGCAAAGAGATGTACACAACTGAAGTGACCCTGTGAGCACAGATGCAAGGCTTTTTTTGCCTGTGGCTGCTCTGCCCCAATGAGAGTTAAGCGTGAAGCTGGTGCAGCTGCTTGGCTTGCAGGGACCCTGGCAGCACCAAGTGTGCAGGGACAAGGACTGCCTCTGCCACAACAGTTATGGAACTATGGCACTATCAGAGTCTATCAGAGTCTTTGAACCTCCAAAAGCTGGCCATCAGAAGGTCTCTTTGGACAGTCTTTCTGCATAGCTCCCCCATTCAGGCACTGAGAGGGATCCCTTCGCTGGTGTCCTTCTCTGGTGTTTGGCACGTCAGGCACATAGAGGGCCCACTCTGGCTGGGGTCCTGCTCTGTAGTTCAGTGCGTGAGGCGTTTGATGGGCCAGCCTCTCTATTGTTCAGCTGCCGACGCTGGCACGTGGGATGAGAGAGGCTATGGTGATGGCTCCACCCCCTATGTGTGACTCAGCAGTATCGCCTTGCTTCTGAGGCTGCCTGGCTTTCCTCCACAGGCATTTCCCACCACAATCTCCTCCCTCACATCCCCTCAGTCTGTCTCTCTGCAGTCAACAGCAGTCCTCGCCCTGGGATTGATCCACAGTCCCTAAACTCTAGCTCCCAGTTGCTGTGCCTTCCAGGGGACCTGCCTCTCTGTCCGGGGTACGTGTGGCTGTGGCAAGGACTGTCTGTTTTCATTCCATTTGGGCTGCCACAGATCAGCTGTTTCACTCTCAGCCCTAAGTCTTTCTCTTCTGACTCAGACAGTTGCTCCAATGTGGGGATCAGACCTTCAGTTCCGCCACTGAAGGTAGGTCCAGTCCTAGTAACACTCCTGTTTTTCCCCCTAATTCCTTCATCCTACCAAGTTTTGCATGGTTCTATATACTCTTTTTCACTCGTGAGGTACACCTGTCCTCTATCCGCTGGTGTTCATGCACTTCTGTGTCTGAATGTGTATTCCTGATGTATCCATGGAGAGAGATGTATTCCATGTCTACCTACTCCTCTGCCATCTTATTCTGTGCCATGTCTCTGCTTTTTAATATGTTGTCTAGGTTGGTCATAGCTTTTCTTCCAAGAAGCAAGTGTCTTTTAATTTCATGGCTGCAATCACCATCTGCAGTGATTTTGGACCCGAAGAAAATAAAGTCTGTCACTGTTTCCACTGTTTCCCCATCTATTTGCCATTAAGTGATGGGATAGGATGCCATGATCTTCCATTTTTGAATGTTGAGTTTTAAGTCAGGTTTTTCACTCTCCTCTTTAACTTTCATCAAGTGGATCCGTAGTTCCTCTTTGCTTTTTTCCATAAGGGTGGTATCATCTGCGTATCTGAGGTTATTGGTATTTCTCCCAGCAATCTTGATTCCAGCTTGTGCTTCATCCAGCCCAGCATTTCATATGATGTATTATGCATATAAGTTAAATAAGCAGGGTGACAATATACAGCCTGGACATATCCCTTTCCCAATTTGGAACCAGTCTGTTGTTCCATGTCCGGTTTTAACTGTTGCTTCTTAATCTGCATACAGATTTCTCAAGAGACAGGTAAGTTGGTCTGGTATTCCCGTCTCTTGAAGAATTTTCCAGTTTGTTGTGATCCATACAATCAAAGGCTTTGGCGTAGTCAATAAAGCAGAAGTAGATGTTTTTCTGGAACTCTCTTGCTTTTTTGATGATCCAAAGGATGTTGGCAATTTGATCTCTGGTTCCTATGCCTTTTCTAATCCAGCATGAACTTATGGAAGTTTATGGTTCAAACACTGTTGGAGCCTCACTTGGAGAATTTTGAGCATTACTTTACTAGCGTGTGAGATAAGTGCAACTTTGCAGTAGTTTGAACATTCTTTGGCACTTCCTTTCTTTGGGATTGGAATGAAAACTGACTTTTTCCAGTCCTGTGGCTACTGCTGAGTTTTCCAAATTTGCTGGAATATTGAGTATAGCACTTTAACAGCATCATCTTTTAGGATTTGAAATAGCTCAACTGGAATGCCATCACCTCCACTAGCTTTGTTCATAGTGATGCTTTCTAAGACCTACTTGACTTTGCATGTAGTGCTTACATATGAATTAAAAATAATTATGGTGCTATAGCCTGATGGCTCAGCAGGTAAGGGATCTGTCTGCAATTCAGGAAACATAGAAAACCTGAATTTGGTCCCTGGGTCGGGAACACCTTCTGGAGAAGGAAATGGAGTGGGTTGCTTAAGCATAATCGTTTATGTGAGAGTAATGGAGGGGTCAACTGAGAGAATGTAACATAGCATAGGTGTTACCAAAACTGCTGAAGAAACTGAAACAGTTCTATGCTTAACTGGTAGAGGAAGAATAAAAGAGTGATATGTAAGTAAAACTGGGGTATCTGGTAAGAGGAATTCGTACATACACACACACACACACACACACACACACGCTATTTATATCAAAGAGATACTGAATCAGTATTGGAGCCACCATTTCAGAAGTAGAAAAGAAAGGCAGACTTAAACACACTTTTCTGTCACTGCCAAGGCCTAGGCAGAGAGGAAAAGAAAGCCTGGCTTCTCAGTACTGCCTCAGAGACACAATAGGCTTAAAAAACCTGAACTAGGGCCTTACTAGTTTCCCAGGTGGCGCTAGTGGTAAAGCGCCCACCTGCCAATGCAGGAGACATAAGAGACATGGGTTTGATCCATGGGTCAGGAAGATCTCCTGGACAAGGGCATGGCCACCCACTCCAGTATTCTTTCCTGGAGAATTCCATGGACAGAGGACCCTGGCGGGCCACAGACCATAGGGTTGCAAAGAGTAGGTCACGACTGAAGCGACTTAGCACACACAGGGCCTTACTAATAGGGCAAACAGCATTTATTCAACATGAGATAACTTGTTCTGCTCAGTTAAAAACTTATTTTATTAGAGACACATGTTACCTAATGGTTCAAGTATTAAAGGATCCAGCAAATCCAGATATCAGCTGTTGGGAGCTTTAAATAGAACAGAAAACTTTACTCATCCTTACTGTTAGAGAACATCTTTCTCCTTCCCTTCCTTTCCCCTTTTCAAACAGGGTAGAGACAGTAAGGAGCATCTGATTAAAGAATGAGATGTTACTCAAGATTACAGAGTGCATTACAGATACAAGATAAGACATCAGGAGGCAATCTCTTTTTGAGGAAGGAAGTAGTATTTTTCCTGTGGAAGAGATGCGGTGGTAAGTAGGTGAGTTCTGGGAAAGCACAGGTAGACCAACAGGAAAGGGAGCTTCTACAGGACTATGAGTCAAAGCAAGAAAACTCAACTTCTGTGCCATAAATTAGTCAATAAAATTAAAAGAACAATTCAATAACATGAAAATGCTTACTCTACTTCTGTTTATATCGATGAAGGATTAGCTTGTTGCTAGTCAACACAACAGTAAACACTGTATGATAACCTCTATACATACTCTAGAAAATGCAAACTAATTTATAGATTTAAAAAAGCTGAGGTTGGCCGCTGGGAAAGGTAGGAGGAAAGGATTACAGAAAGGCATGAAAAAACTTTTGGTGTAACGAATATGCTCAGTATTTCATGGTGATGATTTCATGGATATGTACATGTGTCAGCTATACATTTTAAATATGATGAGTTTGCTGTATATAAATTATACCTCCATAAAACTGTTTTGAAAAGGTAAGTAAGAATAATAATAACAATTATTTTTGTCTCCATATTCTACAAATGTTTATTGAGTGGGTTTCCTGTGCTGGGTTTGAGCCTCTCAGTAGAGTAGTTCTTGCACCCTGGAGTTTAGTTTAGAAAGGGTAACAGACATTCTTTAAATTTAAATGTAATATGCACTACAAAGTGTGTTGTGAAACTGCACATTGAAGAATTTAAACTAGTCTGGAGTTTAATCTGAGTTTTCCAAGATTTAAACGATGAGAATCATATGGCCAGGCTAACAGTGGAGGAATGATATTTTCCAGGCAAAAGAGAATACCATATACAAAGCTTACAAGTAGAAAGAAATTTCTTATGTAGCATAAAAGGTCCATTTAACTCAAGGAGCCACCAGAGAAGAACTGAGAAGTATAGTGCATATAGAAGAGTGGGTTATTGGTAAAGCTCTAACTATATGCAATACTGGAGAAATACTAAAAATTGTTCATTGCTTATCTAAAATTCAAATGTAACTGAGAATTCTTTATTTTTTACTTGCTAGATCTGGCAACCCTTGTTATTAGGGATGTCAAGAGTAGAAAATATTGCAAGGAAAGCACAACAATTACAAATCCTATTTATGAAGCATTGTGTCAAGTGCTGTGCATGGATTATTTAATTTTATATCCCTGCCTCTGCCAGTTCCACTGGTCACGGCTGGATGGCCTGATTTGAATTTCCTGGTAACCTCAATCTGTTGCAGGCAGACACATAAAGTTTCAATATCTTTTCCTATTACTCTCAAAAACCCATTTATATTTGCCTAGCATCTTTGTACTAATATAATCCCTACTTTGCCAACAGCAGGATTATTTGGGAACCACAGTGTCTCTCTAGAACTAAGCCCCTGCCCTTAGAAAGTAAAAGTGTTAGTTTCTCAGTCCTGTCCAACTCTTTGTGAACCCATGGACTGTAGCCCACCAGGCTCCTGTGTCAATGGAATTCTCCAAGTAAGAATACTGGGATGGGTTGTCATTCCCTTCCCCAGGGGACTTTTCAGCCCAGGAATTGAACTCAGGTCTCCTGCATTGCAGGCAGATTCTTTACCATCTGAGCCCTGCCCTTAAGCCCTGTCTAATTAGATTTATGCAATGCTACTTTTCCCCTAAGTAACAATGGGTCTCATTCCTCATATTTTCTAAACCCCCAGAGTTCTGAGTCACAATTGGCAAACACTATCTTAATCATAATCATAATATTTAACATTTGCTGGTTCTTATTGTATACCAGGTGCTCTGCTAAGAGTTCTATATGAATTATCTCACTGCATTTCACAACAGTTCTATAACATTAATTTCATCAAGTGTTCCTCATACACATGAAGAGACTGACACGTACAGCTATGTCACTTGCCAGGATGAGAGAACTGAGGCTCTCAGAAGTCATTTGTTCAAGTTCAAAGTGAAGTCCCTTGACCAACACCACTCAGTTATGGATTCAAGATTCAATTTATATGATCGTCAACCAGCCCCAGTCTCTTAATAAATACCCTTTGCTCACTTTGCAGCTTCCCACATTCTCTCCCATCAACTGACACATTTCCTTGTCCTTTCTAAAGCCTGACTTTGCCCTGTTGTCTTGGTTATTGCCCCAAATGTCTCTGTTAGAAACAAGGACTTGGATCTTCTGACAGGGTGGCCTTTGTGTCAGAGCTCCCTTTTCTTCACCCTGTTTTAGCATATTTTATACTTAAAGCAACTCTTATTACCTCCAATGTACCAACTGTACTGTACCTCTAAAAAGCCCACTTAACATTTGGGTTTAGGATTCTCTTTTATATCTCAAACTATGTGTGGAATTAAGAGAAATTATGAAATATGTATCTGAATTAGATTGTGAATATAAAGAAACATTGGTTTGTTTCTTTTAAATTGTGAATACAATACAGAAGTTAAAAAAAAATCTCTTGATCAATTAGCTCTCAGCATAGGCTCTGCTTCACTAACTCTCCTCATTTTGATTACATTAGTACCCCCATTTCTGTTCCAGTTAGTTATTCAGATCTATAAAGTACACACACACACACACAAAAAATGCTGATGAAACTATTTGAAATGGTAGATCAAATAACCTGGAAGATATAAGAGAGATTATGTAGGCTCTAGGCAATTGAGGGAGTTAAATCTCCTTAGAAAGATGCAAAAATTGCTTAATATTTTGGACTATCAGTTGAAGAACATAAGAATGTTTAGAGAATAACCAAAATTATAATGCCAAAAATAAAATATATACTGCAGGACAGCATAGCAACTGAAATGAAATTTTACCCAGCAAGGACTATTTTTTTTGTTTGTTTACTACACATGATTCGGGGATAGAAATGACACTCTGATGTAGGATATACATTTACTTTGAGGTAATATAAGTTCTAAATGAAAAAAAGCACAACAAAACAAAACATGAATCTTATAAGTGGGATTATTTTCTTATTATAACTAAGAAAATGTAAGTAAAACATAATGAAACACTCTCAACTCAGTTCATTAAAATTAAAGCTACCTGTGGCATGCTACTGAAATTAATCCATGGAGCCCCAGAATCATCTGATGTTTTAGATTCAGGCCAAGAAAAGCTTTGCCAAAAAAGGTCCATATAGTCAAACCTATGGATTTTCCAGTAGTCATGTATGGATGTGAGAGTTGGACCATAAAGAAGGCTAAGCACTGAAGAATTGCTTTCTAACTGTGGTGCTGGAAAAGACTCTTAATAGTCCCTTGTACTGCAAGGAGATCAAACCAGTCAAATCTTAAAGGAAACTAATCCTGACTATTCATTGGAAGGACTGATGCTGAAGTTCCAATACTTTGGCCAACAGATGTGAAGAGCTGACTCACTGGAAAACTCCCTGATGCAGGGAAAGATGGAAGGCAGGAGAAGGGGACCATAGAGGATGAGATGGTTGGATGGCTTCACTGACTCAATGGACCTGAGTTTGAGCAAACTTCAGGAGATGTTGATGGACAGGGAAGCCTGGTATGCTGTAGGTCATGGGGTTGCAAAGAGTCGGACACTACTTAGTGAGCAACAACAACAAGAAAAGCTTCCCCCACTAAACTGTATATTATTCAGGATGCTTTCATTGCAACAATAGACATCCAATTCAATCTTACTTTATGTAAAGCTTCCTTTATGTAGCTCCTATAACTGAAAAGCATATGGTGTGAGATATGACCGTGTGATCAGAGGTTCAAATAACAACTTTATGTGCTAGTAGTTTTCTCTTAAATTTACTGTGTCAGGCCTTCTCCATGCCACCTGTTAAAGCTTTCACCTCCCATCCCATTTGAGAGAGAGATACTTCCTTCCCAAGAGATTGGGCAAAGGTTCTAGGAGTAAGGTTACTTACCCTGATTGGGTAAACAAGTCAATCCCTGAACCAGTCACTTTGGTGAAGGAGATATATATAACAGATGGTTAAGGATGCTTAGATCCAGAGGTGGATTCAGTTCCCACTCAAACCAGTGAGGCCTTATGATTTTGAAACTGGAACAAGACACTATCACTGGCCGGAGCAGAAATGGGTACTGGAGAGGCCAAAGCCACAAACGTTTCCTCTCTTTTGTATCATTTTCTTTCTCTAAGTACTACAATAGTTGTCAAAACATCCTTTTTTCCTCAATATTTATGCTTCATGGGAGCTGACACAGCTAACAGCAGTTCTTTGAGTGGGTTACAATGTTTTAGTTCTCTGAGACCCCACAGAAACTGAGACAGAACTGTGTTTGAGTGTCTCCTGTGGGGTACGGGTCAGCAGTGGACTGCCGCAGGGGCAGGGGCTCTGGGTGCAGCAGACTCGGGTATGGCATAAGCCCTCCTGGAGGAGGTTGCCATTAACCCCACCAAAGAGCTGTCAGAACTTGCATGGGACTGTGAAATAGACTCTTGGAGGGCACAGACAGAACCTTGTGCACCAGGACCCAGGAGAAAGGAGCAGTGACTCTACAAGAGACTGACCCAGACTTGCCTGTGAGTGTCCAGGAGTCTCCGGCAGAGGCGTGGGTCGGTGGTGGCCTGCTGCAGGGCTGGGGTACTGAGTGTGGCAGTACATGCATGGGATCTTTTGAAGGAGGTCAGCATTATCTTCATTACCTCCACTATGGTTTGGGCCCAGGTAAGTAGCAGGGAGGGAACACAGCTCCACCCATCAACAGAAAATTGGATTAAAGATTTACTGAGCATGGCCCCGCCCATCAGAATAAGACCCAGTTTCCCCCTCAGTCAGTCTCTCCCATTAGGAAACTTCCATAAGCCTCTTATCCTTCTCCATCAGAGGGAAGACAGACTAAAAACCACAATCACAGAAAACTAACCAATTGGATAACATGGACCACAGCCTTGTCTAACTCAATGAAACTATGAGCCATGCCATGTAGGGCCACCCAAGACGGACAGATATGGTGGAGAGTTCTGACAAAACGTGGTCCACTGGAGAAGGGAATGGCAAACCACTTCAGTATTCTTGCCTTGAGAACCCCATGAACAGTACAAAAAGGCAAAAAGATAGGACACTGAAAGATGAACTCCTAGGTCGGTAGGTGCCCAAATGCTACCGAACATCAGTGAAGAAATAACTCCAGAAAGAACGAAGAGATGGAGCCAAAGGAAAACAACACACAGTTGTGGATGTGACGGGTGATGGAAGAAAGGTCCGATGCTGTAAAGAGCAATATTGCATAGGAACCTGGAATGTTAGGTACATGAATCAAAGCAAATTGGAAGTGGTCAAACAGGAGATGGCAAGAGTACAACATCGACATTTTAGGAATCAGTGAACTAAAATGGACTGGAATGTGTGAATTTAACTCAGATGACCATTGATCTACTGCTGTGGATAAGAATCCCTTAGAAGAAATGGAGTAGCCATCATAGTAAACAAAAGAGTCCGAAATGCAGTACTTGGATGCAATCTCAAAAATGATAGAACGATCTTTGTTCATTTCCAAGGCAAACCACTCAATATCATGGTAATCCAAGTCTATGCCCCGACCACTAACGCTGAAGAAGCTGAAGTTGAATGGTTCTATGTAGACCTACAAGACCGTTTAGAACTAACACCCAAAAGAGATGTTCTTTTCATTATAGGGGGCTGGAATGCAAAAGTAGGAAGTCAAGAAACACCTGCAGTAACAGGCAAATTTGGCCTTGGAGTACAGAATGAAGCAGGGCAAAGGCTAACAGAGTTTTGCCAAGAGAACACACTGGTCATAGAAAACACCCTCTTTCAACAACACAAGAGAAGATTCTACACGTGGACATCACCAGATGATCAACACCGAAATCATACTGATTAAATTCTTTGCAGCCAAAGACAGAGAAGCTCTATACAGTCAGCAAAAACAAGACCGGGAGTAGACTGTGGCTCAGATCATGAGCTCCTTATGGCCAAATTCAGACTGAAACTGAAGAAAGAAGGGAAAACCACTAGACTGCTCAGGTATGACCTAGATCAAATCCCTTGTGATTGTACAGTGGAAGTGAGAAACAGATTTAAGGGAGCAGAACTGATAGAGTGCCTGATGAACTATGGACAGAAGTTCGTGACACTGTACAAGAGACAGGGATCAAGACATTCCCCAAGAAAAAGAAATGCAAAAAAGCAAAATGGCTGTCTAAGGAGGACTTACAAAGAGCTGTGAAAAGAAGAGAAGCAAAAACCAAAGGAAAAGGGAAAGATATACCCATTTGAATGCCGAGTTTCAAAGAACAGCAAGGAGATATAAGAAAGCCTTCCTCAGAGATCAGTGCAAAGAAATAGAAGAAAACAATAGAAGGGGAAAGACTAGAGATCTCTTCAAGAAAACTAGAGATACCAAGGGAACATTTCATGCAAAGAGGGGCTCAATAAAGGACAGAAATGGTAGGGACCTAACAGAAGCAGAAGATATTAAGAAGAGGTGGCAAGAATACACAGAAGAACTATGCAAAAAAGATCTTCATGGCCCAGATAATCACGATGGTGTGATCACTCACCTAGAGCCAGACATCCTAGAATGTGAAGTCACGTGGGCCTTAGGAAGCATCACTACAAACAAAGCTAGTGGAGGTGATGGAATTCCAGTTGAGCTATTTCAAATCCTCAAAGATGATGCTGTGAAAGTGCTGTACTCAATATGCCATAAAATTTGGAAAACTCAACTGTGGCCACAAGACTGGAAAACATCAGTTTTCATTCCAATTCCTAAGAAAGGGAATGCCAAAGAATGCTCAAACTACTGCACAATTGCACTCATCTCACCCGCTAGTAAAGTAATGCTCAAAATTCTCCAAACCAGGCTTCAGCAATACGTGAACTGTGAAATTTGAGTTGTTCAAACTGGTTTTAGAAAAGGTAGAGGAACCAAAGATCAAATTGCCAACATCCACTGGATCATCAAAAAAGCAAGAGAGTTCCAGAAACACATCTATTTCTGCTTTATTGACTATGCCATAGCTTTTGACTATGTGGAACACAACAAACTGTGGAAAATTCTGAAAGAGATGGAAATACCAGACCACCTGACCTGCCTCCTGAGAAATCTGTATGCAGGTCGGGAAGCAACAGTTAGAACTGGACATGGAACAACAGACTGGTTCCAAATAGGGAAAGGAGTATGTCAAGGCTGTATATTGTCACTCTGCTTATTTAACTTCTATGCAGAGTACATCATGAGAAACGCTGGGCTGGATGAAGCACAAGCTGGATTCACAACTGCTGGGAGAAATATCAATAACCTCAGATATGCTGATGACACCACCCTTATGGCAGAAAGTGAAGAAGAACTAAAGAGCCTCTTGATGAAAGTGAAAGAGGAGAGTGAAAAAGTTGGCTTGAAACTCAACATTCAGAAAACTCAGATCACGGCATCTGGTCCCATCACTTCATGGGAAATAGACGGGGAAACAGTGGAAACAGTGGCAGACGTTATTTTTTGGGGCTTCCAAATCACTGCAGATGGTGACTTTAGCCATGAAATTAAAAGACGCTTACTCCTTGGAAGAAAAGTTATGACCAACCTAGACAGCACATTAAAAAGCAAAGACATTACTTTGCCAACAAACGTCCATCTAGTCAAGGTTATGGTTTTTACAGTAATGATGTATGGATGTGAGAGTTGGACTATAAAGAAAGCTAAGCACCGAAGAATTGATGCTCTTGAACTGTGGTGTTGGAGAAGACTCTTGAGAGTCCCTTGGACTGCAAGGAGATCCAACCAGTCCATCCTAAAGGAAATCAGTCCTGAATATTCACTGGAAGGACTGATGTTGAAGCTGAAACTCCAATACTTTGGCCTCTTGATGCAAAGAGCTGACTCATTTGAAAAGTCACTGATGCTGGGAAAGATTGAAGGCAGGAGGAAAAGGGGATGGCAGAGGATGAGGTGGTTGAATGGCATCACCGACTCAATCTACATGAGTTTGAGTAAACTCTGGGAGTTGGTGATGGACAGGGAGGCCTGGCCTGTTGCCATCCATGGGGTCGTAAAGAGTTGGACACGACTGAGCATCTGAACTGAACTGAATTCTCTGAATCTTTTTACATGCCATTTCTCACTTCCTGGTATTCCTATCTCTCCCTTACTCTTTCTCACTCTTGTTGCAGAACCAGCTTCATTAATTCCCCATGTAAATGTCAGTTCCTCAAAGCCTTGGAATAAAGTTTCAGAGACTGATGTAGCATCACCCTGTTTGATTAAAACCAAATGAAAGCTCTGCCCCATGGCATGTAAGAAAACATTTGCATCAGTGGAGACCCGAAATCCAGATCTCATGAATGTGCTATAGTGCAGCATAACCAATACTGAATGAGAACAGAAATGTACTGAAAATGGAGATGGGCAGAAAGGAATACAATCTGACAAGAGCGAGTCATTATGGCTGGAGGGTAATAAATAGAAAAGTTTGTTGAAGAGTGAAAAGTTAGAAAGGCAGCAACTACACATTGGGTCTTTGTGTATTTTACAGTGTTCTACAGCTGCACTGATCCAAGCATAAGATGACATTTGAAACTTCAAAAAACCCAATAGCAATAAACCCATGAAATCAAAGGTGACTATATAACTTAAAAATAATACAAAATTAAATTCAAACAATGTCCGATGACTATTTCTAAAATAACTTCTATTCCCTCTTAAGAAAAATTTTTGAAAGACAGAGGAAGAAATCAAAAAAGGAAAAAGAATATATTTTAGGGTCTTAACCTAAGAGTTTCCAAACCATAACTGTTGGTTTTATTCTGAAATTTTTTATATCTTTTTTTTTTTATTGAGGAATAACTGAAATATAACCTTATGTTTGCTAGAGGTATGCAATGGAATGATTTGATATTTGTATACATTACAAAATGATCAGAACAATAAGTCTAGTTAACATCTACCAACATGCATAGTTACAAAAATAATTAGTTTTCATTTTTTTTAATAACAATGCATGGTGTTCTGAAAAATTTTACTACCACAATGTTCAGTGAAGGAATGCTTTAAAAATCCTTTTTCATTTTTTTGTTTGGTGCTTGTTTCAGAGCAAAATTCTTTGAGTAAAAGAACAAGGTGGCAGAGGAGTAGGTGGACATGGAGTACATCTCTCTCCATGGATACATCAGGGATACACCATCAGACACTGTCAGACACCATCAGAAGTGCATTCAGAACACCAGCGGAGAGAGGACAGGAGTGCCTGACCAGGGGAAAAACATCTATAGAACCATGAAAAACTCAGCAGGATGAAAGAACAAGGGGGAAAAACAGGAGTGTTACTAGGACTGGACCTGCCCTCAGCAGGTGGGGGAACTGAGGCAGGGGGTCCAATCCTCACAGCGGGGCAACTGTCTGAGTCAGAGGAGAAACATTTAAAGCTGAGAGTGAAACAGCTGATCTGTGGCAGCCTAAATGGAATGAGAATCAGACAATCCTTGCTGAAGCCATATGTACCCCAGACAGGGATGCAGGTCCCTGAGATGGCACAGTGGCTGGGAGCTGGAGCTTAGGGATTGTGGAGCAATCTCACGGTGAAGGCTATTGCTGACTGTAGAGAGACAGATCAAGGGGATGTGAGGGAGGAGACTGTGGTGGGAAATGCCTGTGGAGGAAAGCCAGGAAGCCAAAGAAGCAAGGTGATACTGCTGAGTCACGTGTAGGGAGTGGAGCCATCACTATAGTTTCTCCCCACATGCCAGCATCGGCAGCTGAACAATAGAGAGGCTGGCCTCTCAAGTGCCTGACACACAGAACTACAGAGTAGGACCCCACCCAGGGTGCTCCTTTAAGTGCCTGACACTTCCAGTCTACAGAGCAGGACCCCAGCCAGGGGGGCTACTCTAGGTGCCTGACAGGCCAAACAACAGAGAAGGACCCCGGGCAAGGGAGCCCTCTAAGTGTCTGAATGGGGGAGCTATAGAGAAAGACTAGCCAAAGAGGCCTTCTGATCGCCAGCTACCAGAGCTCAAAGAAAGACTTTGATACTGCCTTAATTCCTGCAGCTGAGGCAGCCCATGTCCCTGCACACTTGGTACCAACAGGGTCCCCATGATCCAAGCAGCAGCGCCACCTTCATGCTCAACCCTCACTGGGGCAGAGCTGCCAAAGGCAAAAAACAAACAAAGTCTTGGGTCTATGCATGCAGAGTCACTTCAGTTGTGTTCAACTTTTGGCAACCCTGTAGACTGTGGCCATCACTTCATGGCAAATAGATGGGGAAACAGTGGAAACAGTGGCTGACTTTATTTTTGGGGGGCTCCAAAATCACTGCAGATGGTGACTGCAGCAACAAACTTAAAAGACGCTTACTCCTTGGAGGGAAAGTTATGACCAACCTAGACAGCATATTAAAAAGCGGAGACATTACTTTGTCCACAAAGGTCCGTCTAGTCAAGGCTATGGTTTTTCCAGTGGTCATGTATGGATGTGAGAGTTGGACTATAAAGAAAGTTGAGTGCCAAAGAATTGATGCTTTTGAACTGTGGTGTTGGAGAAGACTCTTGAGAGTCCCTTGGACTGCAAGAAGATCCAACCATTCATCCTAAAGGAGATCAGTCCTGGGTGTTCATTGGAAGGACTGATGTTGAAGCTGAAAGTCCAATACTTTGGCCACCTGATGCGAAGAGCTGACTCATTTGAAAAGACCCTGATACTGGGAAAGTTTAAGGGCAGGAGGAGAAGGGGATGACAGAGGATGAGATGGTTGGATGGCATCACCGACTCAATGGACATGGGTTTGGGTAGACTCCGGTGGTTGGTGATGGACAGGGAGGACTGGCGTGCTGCGATTCATGGGGTTGCAAAGAGCTGGACACGAGTGAGCGACTGAACTGAAGTGAACTGAACTGATACTGTGGCCTGCTGGGATTCTCTATCGGGGGGTTCTCCAGGTAAGAATACTGGAGCATATTGGCCAATACTGTTGCCATAGCCTTCTAGAGCACTATATTTCCTGCTGCCCTAGCTTCCAATGCTCCTGAGTACCTAGTGCTGCCAGAAACCCTGCGACCCAAGCACCTGTACCACCTCCACACCTGGCCCTCACAGGGGCAAACCCAATGCCTCCAGGGCAGCCTCAGGAGCAAACCTCAGTGGATGACCCACATGCAGAGGTGGAAGTAAAACCACAATTGAAACCCAGGGACAGTGTGGCTAAGGAACACCCAAAACCTTCCCACCAGCTGTGCAAGCAACAGATTAAATCCACATGATCAACTAGGCAGTCTCTTAGTCTATGGAATATATAAAAGGACACTGAGAGCTCATCTCACATGCTAGTCAAGTAATGCTCAAAATTCTCCAAGCCAGGCTTCAGCAATACGTGAACTGTGAACTTCCAGATGTTCAAGCTGGTTTTAGAAAAGGCAGAGGAGCCAGAGATCAAATTGCCAACATCCGCTGGATCATCGAAAAAGCAAGAGAGTTCCAGAAAAACATCTATTTCTGCTTTATTGACTATGCCAAAGCCTTTGACTCTGTGGATCACAATAAACTGTGGAAAATTCTGAAAGAGATGGGAATACCAGACCACCTGACCTGTCTCTTGAGAAACCTGTATGCAGGTCAGGAAGCAACAGCTAGAACTGGACATGGAACAACAGACTGGTTCCAAATAGGAAAAGGAGTACGTCAAGGCTGTAATATTGTCACCCTGCTTATTTAACTTATATGCAGAGTACATCGTGAGAAACGCTGGGCTGGAAGAAACACAAGCTGGAATCAAGATTACCGGGAGAAATATCAATAACTTCAGATATGCAGATGACACCACTCTTATGGCAGAAAGTGAAGAAGAACTAAAGAGCCTCTTGATGAAGGTGAAAGAGGAGAGTGAAAAAGTTGGCTTGAAGCTCAACGTTCAGAAAACTAAGATCATGGCATCTGGTCCCATCACTTCATGGGAAATAGATGGGGAAACAGTTGAAACAGTATCAGACTTTATTTTTTCGGGCTCCAGAATCACTGCTGATGGTGATTGCAGCCATGAAATTAAAAGACGCTTACTCCTTGGAAGGAAGGTTATGACCAGCCTAGATAGCATATTTAAAAGCAGAGACATTACTTTGCCAACAAAGGTCCGTCTAGTCAAGGCTATGGTTTTTCCAGTGGTCATGTATGGATGTGAGAGTTGGACGGTGAAGAAAGCTGAGCGCCGAAGAATTGATGCTTTTGAACTGTGGTGTTGGAGAAGACTCTTGAGAGTCCCTTGGACTGCAAGGAGATCCAACCAGTCCATCCTGGGGGAGATCAGTCCTGGGTGTTCATTGGAAGGACTGATGTTGAAGCTGAAACTCCAATACTTTGGCCACCTCATGTGAAGGGTTGACTCATTGGAAAAGACCCTAATGCTGGGTAGGATTGGGGGCGGAGAAGAAGGGGACAACAGAGGATGAGATGGTTGGACGGCATCACCGACTCGATGGACATGGGTTTGGGTAGACTCCGGGAGTTGGTGATGGACAGGGAGGCCTGGTGTGCTGCAGTTCATGGGGTCACAAAGAGTCGGACACGACTGAGCAACTGATCTGAACTGAACTGAGAGCTCCCACAAATAAAATGCACTAGTTCTGACAGCTGTGGACATTGGAGGCAAGAACATACAAGAGTAGGACCAGAGCAGAATCTGAGCTGTCCCCACAAGAGGTCCAGAGATCAGCAGGTCCATATGGAAGACTGTGAGAAGGATTGTGATTCCCAGTGAGAGAAGGGCTCAGACGGCAGTGACTCAAGAAAAACATTTATTATTCTTATGTTTTGACTCTGGAAAATGCTTAAAGATATGGGAATACCAGACCACCTTACCTGCCTCCTGAGAAATCTATGCAGGTCAGGAAGCAACAGTTAGAACTGGACATGGAACAACAGACTGGTTCCTAATCAAGAAAGGAGTATGTCAAGGCTGTATATTGTCACCTTGCTTGCTTAACTTCTATGCAGAGTTCATCATGAGAAATGTTGGGCTGGATGAAGCACAAGCTGGAATCAAGATTGCCGGTAGAAATATCAATAACCTCAGATATGCAGATGACACCAGAAAGGCAAAAGGGAATAAGAACTAAAGAGACTCTTGATGAAGTGAAAGAGGAGAGTGAAAAAGTTGGCTTGAAACTCAACATTCATAAAACTAAGATCATGGCATCTGGTCTCATCACTTCATGGCAAATATATGGGGAAACAGTGGAAACAGTGAGAAACTTTATTTTGGGGGGCTCCCAAATCACTGCAGATGGTGACTGTAGCCATGAAATTAAAAGACGCTTGTTCCTTAGGAGAAAAGTTATAACCAACACAGACAGCATATTGAAAAGTAGAGACATTACTTTGCCAACATTGGTCCGTCTATTCAAAGCTATGTTTTTTTCTGTAATCATGTATGGATGTGAGGTTTGACAGAAAACAACAAAATCTTGTAAAGCAATTATCCTTCAATTAATAAATAAATAAATTTTTACAATTCTTTGAGTAAAATAAAGGAAATTTTGCTACCTAGAATGCTCTTTTCTGTCTTTGCTTAGTTAACTTCTACTCCACTCATGGTGTCAACTCAAATATCATTTTCTCTAAGAGATGCTTTCCCTGAGCAATTTATCAACATTCTGGTCTATCTGCAACGTTCTCTTATCAAATTTTCCTCACTTAGCACATATTTTTATTTGTTTTATGTCTGTCCCCCTCACAGGTGAAGAGTTCATGATGGCAGTGTTCATGTCTGTCTTCTTCCCCATAGTATATTCAGAGTGTAGCCTCATTTCCTTAAAAGTCACTCTGTAAGTATTTGTGGGATGGATAAATGCAACTCAGCCTCAAAACTCAGCACAAGTATCTGCAACTCCAGGTAACCATCCTTGATGCCACTGTCCCATAGATGTCCTTGTTTTTATTTCCAGCACAGTCAGCATATATACCAGTATCATAGCATATAACATTTTACTGAATCAATCATTATTATTGTCTCTCATCTTCTAGAGGTTGCCTAATAGTTTCTGGAATAACAAAGAATACTAGAATGAATATTGTTGAAAGAATGAATATATAAATGAACAAAATATTATATATGCCATACATCCACCTGCCTCTCAGGTGCCATATTTTGTATTATAGCCAAGCTGAGGATCTGATGAACTGCTATACTGAACACCTCTAAAAGGCACTCTTCACTTGAAAAGGCTATTACCCAGAGAGAAAACATGCAATTATAATAGCCTCATCCTTTAAAAATAGTTTTAAAGATAATCTTTTAGTGTCCTCACTCCCTTATACCATAATAAAATATTTTTAGCCAGTTGATTCTAAAGTTTTTCAATGTGACAATGTAACAGTTTCATTAACTACACTTTTCATCATGTGAATGAAGACAAATAGCTGACACATTCCTTATGAGGCAATGTGATTGCAGCATGATTTGACTGCTTTTCACGTACATTAAGTGAGTGTGATTCATAACACCTGAGAAGTGGTGTGACCCTCTTGAAATACTAATAAAATATCTTAATTAAGGCCTCTGGGTCCCTTTCAAATAAAAAAGATGAGGTGATCTATTCAAGATTACCAAACCCTCTTTATATTTTGGACTTACAGGAGAGTCCTATGCCTTAATAAAAGAACTTTCATGACTAATAAAATGAACTTATATTAGCATCTACAATATTACACAAATATTGTGTGTGCACATGATTTGGTAATATGTCAACCTTATATATGGATACATGGCTTATCTAAACAATGGCATGTATATATATAATACACGATCTATAAATTCAGCAAATATGTACTGATCCCTATTATGTACCAGTCACTATTATAGGGCCTAGGAGTGCGTTGATGAATGTATCATAGAAAGCTCTTATCCTTTTGGAGTTAACATTCTATTAACAGAAGACACAATAAATAATTTTTTAAAAATTCAATACTTTATAAAGGATTGAATAAGACAATATGGTAAATAAGTAGGGAAGCCACTTTAGATATTCCATTTGTATACATATATGTATGAGTAATATATAAAATCTTACTGAATATCTCAGTAGAAATTTAGTATATTTTTTAAAGAAACAAGAGTGTAATAACTTTATTTTTAAGGAGTCTATAAGTAATTAAGGGTTGTTCCATGTTTAGACATTTAAGAAGTCAAATATTTTAATTAACCCTAGTATGGTTAAAAAAAATCAGATGATCGCCAAGTTCAGACTTTTCTAAAACTGTTGAATACTGAAGATGAAACTGCTGTTAATGTGCTTTTAGAAAGTCATCCCAAGTGTGGCTTTGATAAGAATTATATGAGGTGCTTTTGTAAAATATGGATTCTGGTCACCCATCTTAAGATCTACATAATCATATTTTTGTGGATGAGAGCTGTGACTGTAAGTGCTTAAATGCTCCCAAGGTGATTATGATAACTGTCTAGATCTAAGATATGTTCATCTAAACTGTTCATGCAAATAAATGTATGCAAATTCAGAAAACATTCAATAAACAGCTTTTCAGATTCAGAGAAATAAACATGCTCATTTGGTAAAAATGCAGCCTACAATTTCCAGCCTAGAGATTTGGACTCACTAGGCATAGCATGCTGTTTGTCCAGCTTTTATCAAACTCCCTAGAGAATTCTGGTGTACAAATAAGTTTCTGGAAATCATTGTTTTGAATAAAATGTATTAGACAGGAAGAACTGCCCACAGGTACAAGTATGGTAATTCTTTGAACCAACCTGGGGCAGCCTACCAGCAAAATTTCAAATAACTTCTTCCTATGATGAAATGCTATACAGACCATGTCAACAACTACTATGGCTTCATAAGAACATGCTGCTTTGGAAAAACACAGGAATAGACATGTATTATATCTGAAAGTAACGGATATTTGGCTGGTTTTCATGAGCATCTTCTTGTTATTGCATTTAAGTGACAACAAGGTTTTTTATTTACAAATGAAAAAGGAGACTTAAGGATTTTTCTGACATGGTTCCTTATGATAATTATTGGGCATGAAGACCATAATCATAAATACAGCATTCATTCAGACATGAAAACAGTCTGCTTTGTGTTACTTTTCTCATGTTTACTTTCCTATTACTTGGAAAAATAATTCTGCTCTCCATGCCTTTTCCATATTCATCTAGCTTCATTTTCTAATGAATTTTTACTCCTTTCAACTAATGACTCACACCTATTAGAACAAGACATTCCTATCCTGATCTTGGCATTAGAGAGAAGGAAAGGGTTTGAAGAAGCATCAGTGTTGGACCAGATGTAAGAAATAATGAAGGAGAAATGTGCAGATGGTCAAAGAGCATCTACAAAGCCACCAAAGATGGATTCCTCATAGCACTCAATCAGGGACTGTCTTAGTGGGAAGGTATATCATAGTGGCTCACTGTGAATGTAAGAGATTTGTCATGCCTTAGGTGTCAGGATTTGGAAAAGGCAGGTGATAACAAGATGCTCAATGAAAAGGAAGAAAAGAAATAAGAGCCCGTCTAGTCAAGGCCATGGTTTTCCCAGTGGTCATGTATGGATGTGAGAGTTGGACGGTGAAGAAAGCTGAGCGCCGCAGAATTGATGCTTTTGAACTGTGGTGTTGGAGAAGACTCTTGAGAGTCCCTTGGACTGCAAGGAGATCCAATCAATCCATCCTAAAGGAGATCAATCCAGGGTGTTCATTGGAAGGTCTGATGTTGAAGCTGAAACTCCAATGCTTTGGCCACCTCATGTGAAGAGTTGACTCATTGGAAAAGACCCTAATGCTGGGTAGGATTGGGGGCAGGAGGAGAAGGGGACGACAGAGGATGAGATGGTTGGATGGCATCACCGACTCAATGGACATGGGTTTGGGTAGACTCCGGGAGTTGGTGATGGACAGAGAGGCCTGGCGTGCTGCAGTTCATGGGGTCGCAAAGAGTCGGACACGACTGAGCGACTGAACTGAACTGAACACCCTATAATCACGGAAAAGTAAACACATCATTAACCTACAGTAATTTAAACTGTATGGCACTAAGGATTGACCCACAACTTAATGAAAGGAATTAGAACTTTTAGAAAAAGAAGCAACAACATGTGAAAATAAAGGAGTCATTTCAGTTCAACTTAATATAGATTGCTATAAGAATCAGAAATTGGGTGAGTAAAACAGCATAATTCAACATGTTGCTATTGCTTAAAATAGTATCAAGCATAATAAATGTGTAACAGCCCTGGGAGATGAACTTGGAGAAGCATTTGGAAATTGTAGGTCCTTATCCCATTCTTTCATCTTGGTTTGGGGACTATACATGTTGAACTCACCAAATAGTTCACACCTTCGATGGCAACTCCCTGCCATTACTGTTTATTCTTCTGGCTTACTTCTTTCTCCAAAGCTCTATTCCAGGAAGCCAAGTCTATATTTTTAGAAGCACACTGGTTTCCTTGATGTAGAACCAAAGAATAGAAAAAGAGGTAGGAATTAGTATACCCTTTCCCATTACACAGTCACTTTCAGAGAAAAACAAAAACAAAAATGCTTGCATTGACCTAAGGTTGACAATTATTAATAAAAAAATCTCAGATTATTAGTACATTATATATTTGGTTTAAAAAGTTTTTAAAAATTATTATGAACATGAAATAAATTATAAGAAGTCACTCCATAATATTACCTAATAACATAAAGCATGCTGCTTGATTTCTCTCAATCACACCATCTTTTGGTTTGCATTTACACTGAGCAACAAGTGAACCTGATGTTGCTTAGCTTAAAATAGTAGCAATTCTGTCACATATTCAAGAATGCTGAGAATCATTGCGTTTCTTGGACACAATTTTGCAAAATGGCAAAAGCATGATGTTTCTAAGGAAGACGCCTTTAAGTGGCTCTGAAGCAATCATCATTTCTAGTTTTGTACTGAAATGAAGCCAAAAATATAATTTTATTGTAGACTTTTGCCAAATGAATAGCAGAAAATAATCCTCTGCAAAAAAATGAAAGAAAAAAATCCTATTTGCTTACGTTCCTACAGCATCATATCAATGTATAAAGCCTGACACATTTATACATAATGTTTTTATCTGAGCACTTACTCATTCCAGGCACCTATAAACATGTACAAACAGATTAAAGAACAGTATTTATGCCAAGTTGCCTATTTTCTCACAGATGCAAACATAACAGACTTTCTTCTTATATCCTACGTTATTATTTGATTTTAAAAACACACACTTTATGATTTGTTGCAGGACACTGCTGTGAATAATCAGCAGTTAATTAAAAAAATTATTAAACCGGAACTTTTTTTAACGGTAATTATTAATGAATCTATAACTGATTTTTCCAAAATGGCTTAATGACAAAGGAGAATATATTTATAATTAAATAAATAGCTATTCTGAATAGCATCCATTGTGTGGCCTCATTTCTCCAGCTCTAACAAAGATGTTTCTCGTGATAGTGCTTTTCACAATGAACATTAAACACATCATTCTAACATAATTTCAAACTACTGTCCTGCTCTATTTAATCCTTTCACTTTTTCAAAGATAAAAGCTGAATATACTAACTACATAGTTCTCTCTGACAGATCCAACAAGCAAACCAAACTTTCTGAAAACGTTCTTACACATGAAAAAGAATCAAGCCTTCTATTAAGTTTTATAAAATATTTTTCAATTTCTATTTGGAAAACTTTGACAATTTTCATAAACTTACTCTCTATATGATTTTTTCTCACTCCTTCAAAGCTCCTAAAAGACTAAGAATGGAAAATGGAAATCTGCTGCATTAGCTTGTGTACATATCAGCTGTTGCTATCTATATTGGGGAACATTGTTTCATATATTTTACCAGGTTTAGAATGCACTGAAAGTTAACTGAAAAAGTATCTCATAAGAAAGATAGCAGCATAAGGTCAAATAGGATTTTAAAGATATAAAGTTTCATACTTTTTAATATTGAAGTAGATGCCCCATTCAGGAAAAATTTTCTAGTGACTAAAGAACACAGGGGAAATTCTATCTATCTAAAAGCTGACTATAATGTGGAAAAATCTGCAGATCCACTTTATTGAGTAGGTTAAGAAGTATTTATGATTATAACCTTCAAGGTTCCTAGTACATGAGCTTGATCTTTGAAGTGCCCTTCACAACATTCTTTACTAATAGATTAGGACCTGCTATATTCTTGCTTGTATTTTTCTCTTTGTCTATTTTCTCTTTTCCTCATCTCCACATCCTAAAATGCTCCATATTCTATGACATCATCTCAAAAACCCTCTCAGGTCACCTTCCCCAGCTGCCTAACTGGGTATTATATTTTCTTACTGATACTTACAGCTTAATCTATACATGATTATGCACACATTTGTCCTATGTATTCATCGATATTTTGAGATCTTGAAGTCACTGATACATCTGAGATATCCTTAGCTTTTATAGTACAGTTATATGCACAAAATAAACATATTGTCTCAATGAATCTGAATATGACTCCTTACCCTGTGGAAAGAGAATGAAGTTTTGACTAAATGTATTCTGATCCCCAATGAGAGCCAAACCTATTATGTGTGTTCCTGTAGGCTTAAATGAAGTTCCAACTTGGAAAAAAAAATGTTCTCAGTTATCATGATTCGATCCAATGTTGAAGTATTTCAAACTGTTGTCAAATCTCTTTATAGGGTTAAAATTGAGTGACCAAGAAGAAAAAAGGACAGAGGAAAAAAATATCTGAAGTTCATGAAAATGTTTTCAGCGATCTTAAAAGTTAAAATGTACTAAAGTACATGTAGTACTATAAACAATCTATGAGACTATAAGTAATGACTATACCAATAGTTACTTTTCTGAGAGAAAGTAATAATCTGAGTAATAATTCTGAGAGTAATTATTTCTTCAGTACTTGCTCTATAATAAATGTGCTAAGCACATTAGATCTACAATTTCATTTGTATGTAATGGTCCTAGATTACTACATAGCACTAATTTGTAATAATCCTATGGATCATGGTGCGCACACCCATTACAGAGACGAGAAACTGAGAATGACAGAGAAACTGTATATTCACTGGCTATGCCTCTCCCAATTCCCAGTGTGCCTACAGGAAGCAAGGCGATGTGACTAGTTCTGGACCATGGACTTTGTATGGAGTTGATGGGTGCTACTCCAAATATTTAGGATTGATGTGAGTTTGCTTAGCTCTCTCTTCCCCTGGAAACTAGCTCTTTAGATGATGATGTCACAAGATTGAATCTTATGGGGCTGCTGAGTTTCATGTGGCATTCAGCTGCCCTGGAGTCACCGATCTTCAGCCGATTAAATGAGCAAGAAAAAATCTTTATTATCAATTCATTTCAGTTCAGTCACTGAGTCATGTCTGACTCTTTGCGACCCCATGAACAGCAGCATGCCAGGCTTCCCTGTCTATCACCAACTCTCAGAGCTTACTCAAACTCATGTCCACTCAGTCGGTGATGCCATCCAACAATCTCATCCTCTATCGTCCCTTTCTCTTCCTGTCTTCCATCTTTCCCAGCATCAGGGTTTTTCCAATGAGTTGGTTCTTCGCATCAGGTGGCCAAAGTACTGGAGTTTCAGCGTCAGCATCAGTTCTTCCAATGAATATCCAGGACTGATTTCGTTTAAGATTGGTTGGATCTCCTTGCAGTCCAAGGGATTCTCAAGAGTCTTCTCCAACACCACAGTTCAAAAGCATCAATTCTTCAGTGCTCAGCTTTCTTTATAGTCCAAGACTCACATCTATACATGACTACTGGAAAACCATAGTTTTGACTAGATGGACCTTTGTTGGCAAAGTAATGTCTCTGCTTTTTATATACTGTCCACAGTAGTTACAGCTTTTGTTCCAAGGAGCAAGCGTCTTTTAATTTCATGGCTGCAGTCACCATCTGCAGTAATTTTGGAGCCCCCCAAAATAAAGTCTCTCACTTTTTCCATTGTTTCCCTATCTATTTTCCATGAAGTGATGGGACCAGATGATCTTAGTTTTCCAAATGTTGAGTTTTAAGCCAACTTTTTCACTCTTGTCTTTCACTTTCCTCAAGAGGCTCATTAGTTCTTCCTCGCTTTCTGCCATAAGGGTGGTGTCATCTGCATATCTCAGGTTATTGATATTTCTCCTGGCAATTTTTGTTCCAGTTTGTGCTTCCTTCAGCCTGGCATTTTGTATGATGTACTCTGCATATAAGTTAAATAAGCAGGGTGACAATATAGAGCCTTGATGTACTCCTTTCCCAATTTGGAACCAGTCTGTTGTTCCATGTTCACTTCTAACTGGTGCTTCCTGACCTGCATACAGATTTCCCAGAAGGCAGGTCAGGTGGTCTGGTATTCCCATCTCTTGAAGAATTTTCCACAGTTTATTGTGATCCACACAGTCAAGGCTTTGGCATAGTCAATAAAGGAGAAATAGATGTTTTTCTGGAACTCTCTTGCTTTTTCGATGATATGTGTTGCTTTTCTAACTTCCAAGTTTGCCTGTGTGTGTGTGTGTGTGTGTGTGTGTGTATCAGAAACTAAAATGAATGCTGCTGCTTCTTTTCACAAGAAAGCTCAGTTTATCTTTAAAAAGACAGCTTTGTAACTAAAATGACATAGAAGGACATGTGCTTCTTAGCATGCTAATTGCTTTTGCCTGAGGTGGAATAAATACTTTGTAGCTGGCTTTGCATTTCCTAAACTACATATGTAGACACTCTACATCCAGGAGGGAAATTCACTTAATGTGCTTTGTAACTTTTAGAACTGATTACACAGGGGACCTGCAGGTACCACTATGCTTTCAGCATGTAGTTTTGCAAATGCAGGAATTATTTTTAAAGATATGTGATTGCTCTGTTGAAAAATACTGGGAGAAGGGAGGAGAATTCAAGGTGTATTGGGGCCGTAGCAAACTGGAAAAGTGATTCCATTTTTTAAAACTTTTAATTAACAGTATTTAGTTTCTTTATATATTCAGATGAAAATCATAGATGCCAAATCCTCATTAAAACAATGAGTTTACAGGGATTGGAATATAAAGTTATGCACAATGATAAAACCATTAAAAACCCAACAGCTTATATTTCCTTTGTTTATAAAAAAGTGAGCACCTGCTTTAGTAGATTTTAAAATTCCCCCATAAGACATTATAATCAAGAGCATTGCAGGAGCTATCATCTTCAAGTAATTGATTTACCAATTTCGTCCATCAGAATCCACTCCCACCGCTACTGGTAACTGAATGAGTTTTATTTGAGAACCTTCTCCCCCACTCTCAGTTAACGTAACTTACTTTATCTGACTACCTCTTGTTCGAGGAGATAGTATGTGGCAAGGCTTATAAATGAGAGCATAATGATACCCTGCTATAAATGGTTAGTTCAGGCATAGACAAAATCCAACTCATGCTAATGAAGTTCAAGACATTTGTTGCCATGAAGAAAAGAAACTCTATTGGAGAATGATATGTCTTGCTGAGAAGCCAACATAAAAGGAAGACAAAAGACAGAGAAATGGCTCTTGGTCTCATATGAGCCCCCAGATCCAGATACTAATGGACTACCTGGAGTTTTTTAGTGACTAGAGGCAATAAATCCTATTTTGACTAATTCAGCTTGATTTCAGTTTTAGTCACTTTGTTTTGATTTGTGCAATTAAGAAAATCTGCAAGTAAAAGTACACTTGATCACCATGCTTTTTTGAATAGAATCTGAAATTCACTACTACATGTCAATCAACTTCTGAAAAAGCCCCACTGCTATTGATGAGACTGATTTCCTCTTGCTGTTTGTTGTTCAGTCACTCAGTCATGTCTGACTGTGACACAATGGACTGAAGCATGCCAGGCTTCCCTGTCCTTCACCAACTCTGAGAGCTTGTTCAAACTCATGTACATTGAGAATGTGATGCCATCCAACCATCTTGTCCTCTGTCATCCCCTTCTCCTCCTGCCTTCAATCTTTCTCAACATCAAGGTCTTTTCTAATGAGTCAGCTCTTCGCATCAGGTGGCCAAACTATTGCTGTTTTAGCTTCAGCATCAGTCCTTCCAATGAATATTCAGCATTGATTTCTTTAGGACTGACTGGTTGGATCTCCCGGCAGTCCAAGGGATTCTCAAGAGTCTTCTCCAACACCACATTTCAAAAGCATCAATTCTTTGGTGCTCAGGTTTCTTTATAGTTCAACTCTCACACTCCTACATGACCACTGGAAAAACCATAGCTTTGATTAGATGGACCTTTGTTGGCAAAGTAACATCTCTGCCTTTTAATATGCTGTCTAGCTTGGTCATAGCTTTTCTTTCTAGAGACAAGCATCTTTTAATTTCATGACTGCAGTCACCATCTGCAGTTACTTTGGAGCCAAGAAAATAAAGCCTGTCACTGTTTCCATTGTTTCTCCATCTATTTGTCATGAAGTGATGGGACCAGATGCCATGATCTTCATTTTTTGAATGTTGAGTGTTAAGCCAGCTTTTTCACTCTCCTCATGACTTGCTATAAATCGTCCATTTCCTGTTTTTCTTTCCTTCATTCACTGAGGAAATATTTGAAGTCCACTACACGCTAGGTTCTTATACTATCACAGGTAATAAAAGTCTGTGAACCACGCCTTAAAATCCGGACCCTCACATAGTTTTATATCTAGTGAGGGAGGCAGAACATGCTTCATGATAGATAAGATTAGACAGCAAATGTTGCTGTGGGAGCATGGGAGCACATAGGAGAGGGCTCAGCAAAGGGACTGACATTTATACACCACCAAGAAAGATAAATAATGAGAATCTACTATGTAGCACAGGGAACATGACTCAATGCTCTGTGGTGGCCTAACTGCAAAGGAAATCCAGAAAAGAGGGGATGTATGTATACACAGAGTTGATTCATTTTGCTGTACAGTAGAAACTAACACAACATTGGAAAGTATATTCTAATAAAACTAAAAAAAAACGATTCCAGAAGGAGGTACCACATAAGACCAAAGGATGTGTACAAGTTGTCAGTAACTGTATACATGAGACAGTTTTGAAAGAGAAAACATGAAAGAAACGGCAGGTCTGAGGGGGTTCCAGAAGCAGGGAAGGAATAATGATAGAGAAAGACATCCAAGAGTAAATACTGGATATTTAACTCTAGTGTTATAGCCACGCGTTCTGGGAAACAAGCTCACTCAGAAGGACAATGCAGGTAGTGGAGTGCAGTTTATTACACCGGCGGGCCCAAGGCAGAGTCTCCTCTTAGCCAAGGACCCCGACCAGCATTTGTGAAAATCTTTTATACCCCCTGTGTACGCGTCTGAACCCACCACCCCAATTTCCTTGTGACTTACATAAACAAAGGAAAGGTAAATACAATCACAATAACCCCATATTCAAACAATCAATTATCAATAAGCCCGAGGTGACAGAAAAAAAATCTATGACCTGTCCGGAGGTAGGGGGATTAGTGTACGTTTTCCCTTAGGTGATGAGTAACCTGAATACAATCTTCAAGATTCCCCTGTCCGGAGGGGGTCTTGTCCTTCTATTGTTTCCACAGGCACTAAGCACAGAGTTCAGAGTCCATTAGAGAGGTCTAAGATGGAGCCCAGGCCCCATGAATTCCTTCTTCACTAGAGTTCCAGAGATGAAGAGCGTGACTCAGCCAATCTTTGGGATTTGAGGCCATGGGAGTAAAGGAGTTTTCCTAGAGAGTGTAGAGACTGGAGAAATGTAGAGTGTGGAGTCTCAAGACTGCAGACAAACACGATCAAAGGGCACTGAAAAGGAAGGATAGAATTATCCACTGAAGGAGATCGAAGAACAAGGAGTCTAGCACCACAGGGGTCTAGAGAACATGTTTCAAGGAAAAAGTAGTTGTTTTTAACAGTGACAAACAGTGTAGAGAAGTTAAATAAGTTAAGGCCTGAATAGTGGTCATTACATTTAATACCTAGAGAATGGTTCATATCTTGGATGAGATCAGTTTCAATGGAGTGGTGAGTACAGAAGACAAATTATCATGTGTTGAATGTTTGGTGAATAAGAGAAGAAGCAAAGACATTCTTTCAAGTAGTTTGACCCTAAAAGGGAAGAATGAGATTTTGGTGGCTTGATTGGGGCGGGGGGGTGGGGTGGTATTACATGGGGAAAATTAAATAAGAATACATATTTGTTCAAGTTGACAGTTATTTGAGGATTTTAAAATTTTTATTTAAAGAAGAAGTTGGCAGAACTAGAGGTTTAAGATCTAGGAGAGAAAAAAAAAATTGTTAGTGGATAATTAGGCACAAAAAACACCAGATGGAGACACACGGAAACTAGCTTACCTTTTCCTTTGTATTGAAAAATGCAAAGCATGGCATTTCCATGAGCAGTACTGAATCTTCAAATATCTAGATATTCTAGCTCAACTCAGCAGGTAATCATCCCTTCGCTGTATGCTTTGTCCTCAAAATTCCTGAAGGATTCAGGCATCAGACGTTGGTACATTATGCACTGAGTGGTTTTATTTGTTCTCTTAAAAGAAGAGAAAACAAAGAGAATCTAGGTAGGCAGAAATGCTACTTTCTCATCATACTTTCAGAATTTATACAGATACACATCTTTTTTTTTTTTTAATAGAAAAATAAGTGAGGCAAGCGTTTCAAACTGCATAGTTCTTTTCAACTTAACCACACAAAAACCTTATTTCTTTGTTTTTATCTACTCTATCTTTCTACCCTACCTATCATCTATATTTCCAACTATCATCCACCTACCTTTACCCGCTTACTTTCTGTTTCAGATGAGAAAATTTAACTCTACAATTGCCTCATATTTTATGGAGCAATTGTGTCTCCTCAGTAAATCTCTATTCAATATATTAAATATAAAAATGTGGAAATATTTCTTCAGTTAAATAAAAGGACAATCAGTAATGAAACCTTCAACAGATCCTTAAAATTATATTTGAGGAAGTTACTCTATTAAAAATATAAACAGGCAGATGTCCTCTGTAAATACAAGTATTTGACTGATTTTAGAAATATCCTTTACTCTCTTGGCAAAAACATTCGGATTCTGAATTAACGCATTCAAATACAGATGGATTAAATTCAGCAGATAATTAGCTCTTTATACAACTATCTCATATTTCAATCAACAAAAAATCATACAGGATGCAATGTACATTTAATTTATGAGTATCTCATTAATTCCACTGCTGTTTTAACCAGTGCTCAAAAAGAATATTGAAGACTTTGCTACTATATGGCTTAAAGCCATAAGTATCTTCCACATTCAATCTAAAAGACATTTCATGACAGATGGAAATAAAAAAATGACATGGAATTACAACAATCTGAAAATGACCTTATATTTCAGTAAATTTATAAGCTTTTCCCATTTACAGTACTTTTTAAAAGTATCACATACATTTTAAATTTCTTCATATATCTTTCTTTGGGCAGATGCAAGAAAGCCAGATAATCACTAACAATCCATCAACCATATAATGGAATTTATGCTTTAAGAAATTGACTAAATAATGGCTCACATTTAGGAAAATGGACCTTTTAAATGGCCTAACTATAGTCCTCATCTATATTTTAGAGCTCTTTCTTCTGAAGGCTTTAAACACTGTATAATTGGGTTGATAAGTAATGCATTATATCATGTGTTTGCTCTAGGGCAAACAAAACAAACTTACCAACTAGTCTAGAAAAACAACTCCCAAGAAGAGTGAGAGAGAAAGAGGTTGGGACATTTCCTAGAAACAAAATGAATTTGGCATATTTCAGCCTCAGGCAGCCAAGGAAGCCACAAGAAAATCAGAGAAGCTTAGGACAGGTGGAACTCAGTTGTATAATAACTACAATTTAGCCTACTTGGAGGGGAATGTAAATTAAACGTCACAGGCTTTACAGGCAAAATTAAAAAGCATTGCAAAACCAGCCAACATTCTCTTCAGGCTAATTCATGTTACTGGAGTCTCAGTTCAATTCAGTCCGCTCAGTCATGTCCGACTTTTTGCGACCCCGTGAATCGCAGCACGCCAGGCCTCCCTGTCCATCACCAACTCCCGGAGTTTACACAAACCTATGTCCATCGAGTCAGTGATGCCATCCAACCATCTCATCCTCTGTCGTCCCCTTCTCCTCCTGCCCCCAATCCTTCCCAGCATTACGGTCTTTTCCAATGAGTCAACTCTTCGCATGAGGTAGCCAAAGTATTGTAGTTTCAGCTTCAACATCAGTCCTTCCAATGAACACCCAGGACTGAGCTCCTTTAGGATGGACTGGTTGGATCTCCTTGCAGTCCAAGGGACTCTCAAGAGTCTTCTCCAACACCACAGTTCAAAAGCATCAATTCTTCGGTGCTCAGCCTTCTTCACTGTCCAACTCTCACATCCATACGTGACCACTGGAAAAACCATAGCCTTGACTAGACGGACCTTTGTTGGCCAAGTAGTGTCTCTGCTTTTAAATATGCTTTCTAGGTTGGTCAGTCTAGGAGGCACTATATACATGAGACCACCCACCCACAAAAATGGAGAAATGAGACTCAATGCAGCAGGTAATGTGTTTCTTCAAAGGAAATTAGAATATATGATAGTAGCCAACTCTACTAACATGAAAGTGATAGTTTCTTTTGATTATAAGTTAGTATAACCCTTGACTTTTATAGTCAGAGAAATATAACCACTTAAGTCTTATTTTATCCCTCATGGCCCATTAAGACAGAAAACAAAGCACAAATCCCATATTGCAAAATAAGTCATATAAATTATAGCAATCATATTCTACTTTGCTTGGCCTTATTATGACAAATTTTGGTCTGGTTTTACTCTTAGCAGTTGCCTCTTTTTAAATGACCCACCAAGCTTACCACATATGAGACAGTTGTTCAAAAAGAGTCTTGCCCTTGATTACCAACAGTACAATTCAGTAGCCCATATACTAATTTTTGAGGAAATTAAAGTCAACATCAACTAAGTTAAAAAATCATCAGCATCAGGTCAGCCAGATTCACAGATCAGCTAAACAAAAAGATTATTTTTCCACAAATAGGTCACCTTTCAGAATTAAAAAGCTTTGTGTGATCTTGCAAAAGTAATCCAACTAGACTCATTTAGTAACTTTTTCTTTGTTTTGAGGCAAAAGAATTAAGAAACAGTAATATTTTTCTTCATCATGGTCTTTATTTATGTACTGTAACTACATTTGGAAAGGTTGTTGGGAAACTATGAATAGAAAGCAACTCTGCTGGGGTAAGTCAACTGACACTTCCCTGGTGGTCTAGCAGTTAAGAATCCCTGGTAGTCTAGCATTTAAGAATCTACCTTACAATGCAGGGGACATGGGTTTGATCCCTGGTTGGTTAACTAAGATCCCACATGCTGCAGAGCAAGTAAGTCTACATACTGCAACTACAGAGCCTACATTCGGAACCTGGGCAACACAACTAGACAGTCCCTGCCCTACAACGAAAGACCCAGTGCAAAGACCCCAAATACCACAGCTGAGACCCCATGCAACCAAGTAAATCAATAACATTTTTAAAAAAGAAAAAAATATGAAGCACCAGACTTCCAAAAGGGTAGACACAAGAGAAGCCTGAGGAATCTAGGGGGCAGAAACAATTGGATAATCACCTTAGTCCATCCTTCCATGAATGACTCAAGATTCAATTTTCTCAGGATAAAAACCTGTACTTAGGTTTCATGTCCATCTCTTGGCTGGTTGAGCATGGGATACTTTGTTTTGGTTGGGCGTGGGTGTACCTATGGCTGATTCTTGTTGATGTTTGAAACAAAACAACAAAATTCTGTAAAGCTGCTGCTGCTAAGTCGCTTCAGTCGTGTCCGACTCTGTGCGACCCCATAGACGGCAGCCCACCAGGCTCCGCCGCCCCTGGGATTCTCCAGGCAAGAATACTGGAGTGGGTTGCCATTTCCTTCTCCAGTGCATGAAAGGGAAAAGTGAAAGTGAAGTCGCTCAGTCGTGTCCAACTCTTAGCGACCCCATGGACTGCAGCCTACCAGGCTTCTCTATCCGTGGGATTTTCCAGGCAAGAGTACTGGAGTGGGGTGCAGTTATTCTTCAATTAAAAAATAAATAATTTTTTACAAAAGTACCCCAGAGATTATACATAATGAAGGTAGGCAAAGGAGAGAATTTATAATCAAATATCTGGCCTGTAACTTACATATATTCTTGGATAAATTAATTCTCTGTAAAAGCCATCCACATTTTCTTTTCCTTGAAAATTTGAAGAGAGAATAATCAGCTTTCACACTAGTAAGCCTATATTGTACTTGCTTACAATATACCAGGTAACACATAATATAAATGGGGAACTGGAAATTAAATCTGGAAACTGGAAATTAGGTTATGTGAAACTCAAGGCATTACTAATAAAAATAGGAAAGGCAACTAAGTTTACAGTACAATAAGATCTATGCTAGATGCACATGGATAATGGAATTTTTGATGAAGCAATTTGTGATTATTCTACAAGAAAGAGAAAACAGATATTTAGACAGAGAAATGTTACAGGGCCCACCATGCATGCCAGTATGACACTTCATCGTTAGAAAGCAATGATAAGTGCTTGCAATTCGACTCTAAACTGAAATTTAAGGTTGCCTACCTTCTTTTGTCATAATATACCTGGTACACTAAGGGAACAGTAAAGTACTCCAGTATCCTTGCCTCAAGAAACCCATGAACAGTATGAAAAGGCAAAAAGACAAGACATCAGAAGAGCACATAAACAGATCCAGAAAGAATGAAGATGCTCGGCCAAAGCAGAAATGATGCTCAGCGCAGATGTGTTTGGTGGTGAAAGTAAAGTCTGATGCTGTAAAGAACAATACTGCACAGAAACCTGGAATTCTAGGTGCTATGGACTGTAGTCCGACAGACCCCTTTGTCCATGGGGCTCTCCAGGCAAGAATACTTCAGTGTATTGCCATCTCCTCCAGGGGATCTTTCTGCCTCAGGAATCGAACCCTCATTTCTTGTGTCTCCTGCATTGGCAGGCAGGTTCTTTACCACTAGCACCATCTGTGAAGCCCCATATGCAAAGTACATCATGCAAAAAGTCAGGCTGGATGAATCACAAGCTGGAATCAAGATTGCTGGGAGAAATATCAAGAACCTGAGATATGCTGATGAAAACCACCCTAATGGCAGAAGGTGAAGAAGAACTAAAATCCTTTAGATGAGGGTTAAAGAAGGGAGTCAACTGCATATCTGAGGTTACTGAGATTTCTCCTGGCAATCTGGGCTCCAGCTTGTACTACACCTTGATCGGCACTTCACATGAGGTATTCAGCATAAAAGTTAAATAAGCAGAGTGATGATATACAGCCTTTACATACTCCTTTCCAGATTTGGAAGCAATATCTTGTTCCATGTCCAGCTCTGACTGTTGCTTCTTGACCTGCATACAGATTGCTCAGGTGGTCTGACAGTGTATCTCTTTAAGAATTTTTCACAGCTTGTGATCCACACAGTCAAAGGCTTTGGCATAGTCAATAAAGCAGAAGTAGATGTTTTTCTGGAACTCTTTTGCTTTTACAATGATCTAGTGGATGTTGGCAATTTGATCTCTGGTTCCTCTGCCTTTTCTAAATTCAACTTGAACACCTGGAAGTTCAAGTTGCACGTATTGTTGAAGCTTGGATTGGAGAATTTTGCACATTATGAACTGAAAGAGGAGAGTGAAAAACTGGCTTAAAACTGGCTTAAAAATCAACATTCAAAAAACTAAGATGATGGCATCTGGTCCCATCACTTCATGGCAAATCAGTTCACCTCAGTTCAGTCACTCAGTCGTGTCTGACGCTTTGTGACCTCATGGACTGCAGCATGCCAGGCCTCCCTGTCCATCACCACGCCCTGGAGTTTACTCAAACTCATGTACACTGAGTTGGTGATGCCATCCAACCATCTCATGCTGTGTTGTCCCCTTCTCCCTCCACCTTCAATCTTTCCCAGCATCAGGATCTTTTCAAACAAGTCAGCTTTTTGCATCAGGTGGCCAAAGTATTGGAGTTTCAACTTCAACATCAGTCCTTCCAATGAACACTCAGAATCGATCTCCTTTAAGATAGACTGGTTGGATCTCCTTGCAGTCCAAGGGACTCTCAAGAGTCTTTTCCAACACCACAGTTAAAAAGCATCAATTCTTTGGCATTCAGCTTTCTTTAGAGTCCAACTCTCACATCCGTACATGACCACTGGAAAAACCATAGCCTTGACTAGACAGACATTTGTTGGCAAAGTAATGTCTCTGCTTTTTAATATGCTGTCTAGGTTGGCCATAACTTTCCTTCCAAGGAGTAAACGTCTTTTAATTTCATGGCTGCAGTCACCATCTGCACTGATTTTGGAGCCCCAAAATATAAAGTCTGCTACTGTTTCCCCATCTATTTGCCACAAAGTGACGGGACCGGATGCCATGATGTTAGTTTTCTGAATGTTGAATTTCAAGCCAACTTTTTCACTCTCCTCTTTCATCAAGAGGCTCTTTAGTTCTTATTGCCTTTCTGCCATAAGGGTGGTGTCATCTGCATATCTGAGGTTATTGATATATCTCCCAGCAATCTTGATTCCAGTTTGTGCTTCATCCAGCCCAGCATTTCTCATAATGCACTCTGCATAGAAGTTAAATAAGCAGGGTGACAATATACAGCCTTGACGTACTCCTTTCCCTATTTGGAACAAGCCTGTTGTTCTGTGTCCAGTTCTAACTGTTGCTTCCTGACCTGCATACAGATATCTCAGGAGGCAGGTCAGTTGGTCTGGTCTTCCCATCTCTTAAAGAATTTTCCACAGTTCACTGTGATCCACACAGTCAAAGGCTCTGGTGGTGAAAAACTGGAAACATTGACAGACTTTATTTTCTTTGGCTCCAAAATCATTTTGGATGGTAACTGCAGCCATGAAATTAAAAGATGCCTGCTCCTTGGAAAAACAGGTATGACAAATCTAGACAGCATATTACAAGGCAGAGACAAAGGTCCATATAGTCCAATCTACAGTGTTTCCAGTAGTCATGTATGGATATGAGAATTGGACTATAAAAAAGACTGAGAGCCAAAGAACTGATGCTTTCGAACTGTGGTGCTGGAAGCTGGAGAGGACATTTGAGAGTCCCTAGGACAGTAAGGAGATCAAACCAGTCAATCCTAAATGAAATCACCCCTGACTATTCATTGGAAGGACGATGTTGAAGTTGAAGCTACAATACTTGACCACCTGATGTGAAGAGCTGACTCACTGGAAAGGACTCTGATGCTGGGAGCGACTGAGGGCAACAGGAGAAGGGGACAGCAGAGGAAAAGGTGGTTGGATGGCATCACCGACTCAATGGACCGGAGTTTGAGCAAACTCTGGGAGATAATGAAGGGCAAGGATGCCTGGTGTCCTGCAACCCGTTGGATTCCAAAGTGTTGGACACAACCTGGTGACTGAACAATAGCTAACTCTTCCCCTCTGTCAGGTTATTTCTCCATCTATTGCAGAAGAGATCACTTTATTGCTAAAACATGGAGAAAACAATGACAAAAAAAATCTCTTGAACTTTGGAGGACACTGAAGAATTCCTTATTGCACAATGGTATGTGTGGGTGTATTTGGTGTGTGGTGTGTATGGGGATGACATTTCTCATATGTAAATATACTCTCTGAGATTTATCTAAAATTACCTGGCTATGCAAAGCCTCTAAACATTTGCAAAACAAAGTCTGGATTACATACTATGAACAAATATTTAGACTTGTAAAGAGGTAATATTTTAATACTTTCAGTGCAATAAAGGAACTCACAGTCTATTAAGCTTCAAAACTTGCTCTAATCCAGGGCATCCCCTGTGACTTTTTAAATAAATTTTAAATATATGTTTGTGATTAAGAGCAATAACATAGCAGAACTTATTTAAAACACAATAAAAGGTTTTTTAAACGTTGGTAAATTGCTTGGGATTCTTCACGGAAAGTTCATTTTCTTCTCCTGAACTAGTGCTCTTCTTCTCTGCAGAGTTTCATCAACTTCATGCCCCTTGAGTGGGATTAGAATTCCTGCTGCTACAGTAAAAAGCTTCTCTCAAGGTGTTTTTCCATAAATGGCTAGTATCCCAATAGAATAAATTGAAAAGGTCAATGAGAAACCTTCAGAGTCCCAACAGAAAAGGCAGCAGCGAGGCAACAAAATCCTAAGAAGAATCTGACCATTTTGGTCCACACTATTTTTCATCCATTCTATCAGGAAAGTTAACATAGCAACAATATTTTCTTTTTCTTGGAGGGTGTTAGAGCTTCTCTCCTCTAAAAAACACACACATTTTCCTCCTGATGAAGCCAGTTTGCTAATCAGCCAAGGTGCACTAAAAAGTCAAGTGCAATCAGGTATTAAGAGACAAGTGATTACCGAAAGTATTTAAGAATCAGAAGCAGAAGTCATATTAAATGTAAATGCTTCTGTTTCTAAACTTAGAAAGTGTTTCTTTGTGACATTTAATTTCTGTTCTCGCCTGTATTACCCATCTGCTTTTCTACTTAACATTTTGCATTTAGTCCCAGCATCAGCTTCTCCTATTGGTTTATGTCAATATGAAGCTGGTTCCTCTCCAGCAAAGTCAGTCTTGAAGGAGTTCTAGTGAATCATAGTGGGGTAAAGAGATGAGTTATTTAGCCACTAGTCAATATGCTTTATGTTCAGTTCCTTGATTAGAAAATGGAAATACCACTTTTTAAAATATGAAATATGAATCTTTAATATGGACAAATCAGGGTATATATTATGGGAACCAATCTATGTTCCAATAAGTCTTCAAGCTAACACATGATAATAATGATTGAGCCAGACATACTTAAAGACTATTCTTATATGGAACCATGGGAACTACGTGTGGATCATGTTCATAGGCTTATTCTTCCATACAAACAGCATGGGTTTGAGATAGGCATTCATCATACAGGGACTTCACACTACCTTGCCTCTGACATGAGAGAAATAAAATTCATCAACATTTGGGGAAGTTTTAAGGACTGCAAAACTAAATGAAAATTGTTTTTTCCTACAACAGTGTTTCTCAACCATAACAGAATATATTTTTTAAAATGTGGAGGCTTTTTAACAGTACTCATATCCATAGTCCAACAAACAAACAAACCTAAAAGTTAAGATTTTCTGGAGATGCACCCCAGGCCCTGGTATTATTAATATTTCAAAGTCTACAGGCGCCACCAAAGTGATACTAGGATTGAGATTCACTACCCTAGAAAGCACACAAACACACTCAACATCCAAAGTAGTAATTTTAAGTTTATGGTGAAGGGGATTTAAATATTTTTCCCTGAGTTTCTAAGAATAGTAGACATAGATGTATCAAAAATTAATAACAGTGAACTTTCTCATCAGCTTTTTGTTGCATGAGAAATGTTTACACATTTTCCAAGATGCATTAAGTGGCTAATATACAAAGATGGAAAAGTCCACATTTTCACAAAATATATAGTAAGCACAAGCATTTGTCAGTTTAGGGCCATTGGGGGAAACCCGATAGATCCTCAAGAACCAAGGGATTTGTGGAGCAGAAACTGGTGGCACTAGTGGTAAAGAACCTGCCTGTCAATACAAGAGACATAAGAGACGTGGGTTTTATCTCTGGGTTGGGAAGATCCCTTGGAGAAGGAAATGGCAACCCACCCCAATACTCTTGCCTGGAGAATCCCATGGACACAGGAGCCTGGCCAGCTACAGCCCACAGAGTCGCAAAGAGTCATATATGATTGAAGCAACTTAGTACACATGTGCTATTATAGTTGCTTTCATTTTCTCTTAACACTTTCAGATATTTCCCAAATATTTCTAAAAGTGCTACTTGAACACAAAGCATTATATTTTTGGAAGATATCTGAAATATGTTAAATAGTAAATTTGTCCTACCATTAAAAGAAATTAGAATATTAACTTTTACTTGTCATTTCTGTCAGGGTTTCCTCCATCTATCATGAAGTTGTTGTCAAACAGAGATGTTTTCTAGATGTAATTTTTCTATTAGCTGAACGAATTATTCATTTAGAAAACTTCTTTTTCAGTTCTCTTTCCTCTGTCTTGATTCTCCTTCATATAACACTGTCACTTGTATCTGTTGTCTTCCTGTTCACTATTTCCAAAATTCTTTTCTAGGATCTGAAGTTCTATCCCATTGGTCTGTGTTTGGATCTTTTGTGATTCCTGGCGTGGGTCAGGAAAGCAGGAATGGTTCAGATTATTCATGGCACATTTGCCAAAAATGAATGTCTAACGCCATTAGAATACTAATGAAGACAATGAGACCCAAGTGGCCCAGATTAGCCTAATTCACAATAAAGGAATCCACAGGTGTGAATGTGACGATAAGGACACAACCCATTAATTGTCATACTTTTTTTTTTAATTATCTTAATGTTCCCACATCCCATTAGCTCTTGAACATATTGGGTTGGCCAAAAAGTTTGTTCAGGTTTTTCTGTTAACATGTTACAGAAAAACCCAGAAGAACTTTTTGGCTAACCCAATACTACCCAATTTTTGCTGGCTCCAGATCCCCTTTCCCACTCATGGGATACAGAATCCCTTGCAAAATCTAACCAAAATAATTTTTGATGTTTCCATGCACTTATATTTACTTAAAAATAATTTTTGGATTTCGATGCTGCTCATGTACCTCATTTATGCTTCATTTTTTATATTCCATAACAAATCAACAATCTTTAATTAAACAAAGATTCCCTTCATGGGTTACCCACAGTGAAGTCCTCAGGGTGCTGAGATGTCCCTAAAAGATTAAGATCTTTTAGCTAACAAACTCTATTTCCACCACAAGATGAAAAATTGTTTATCATTTTTCTTGATCAGAGCAGTGTTAGTCACCATAACACATCTAAAAATCTGCTTACTTTTGAAGATAATGTTCTGTTGTGAAATCTAGTTAAATCAGACCACATATTCTTTTAGTCTGCTTTGCCATAAAAATGCCACTGTCTCCCCTCTCCCCGGTCCACAGTACAATAGTTAAACCTGTATCTGCTTGTCACTGATACAGTTGGAGTGATTATCCTTATGTAAGTCATTGGATGCAAATGACCATGAGAGAGAATTGATAGGGGTTGCCTAGGATGGGGGAGCCTGGTGGGCTGCCGTCTATGGGGTCGCACAGAGTCGGACACGACTGAAGTGATGCAGCAGCAGCAGCAGCTCTACCTTTGAGTTATACAAATCTGAATTACGATGCCAGTAACGCTGATAAATTGATTTTCTTTCATGCACAATAGCAACTCCTTGAGAAGAAGGATTGTATCCCCAGAGTTTGACTCCTTACTACATTTCAGTAAAGATGTATGGGATAGTCATACAAATGAAATACCAGAGGATTACGAAGAGGTAGGAAAAGGTTAGGTATATCTGAAATATACTTGTCTATGTTCCACAGCATTCTTTTTCACTGAGAACCTGGTTTCTCCCCTAGCCTAAAAAAATACAAAAGATATAAAAAAATCCATAAAGTCCTCTTTATCCTCCTCTGCCTCAGCCAACAGAGAAGGCACTGCTGCTCTTGTTTCCCTTGGAAGAGGATTTCCCTTAGAACCAGCTTGTCAGAGCACTTCTTCCAGCAATAAAGGTTAAATCTATCTCATGCTAAGTAGCTTCAGTCGTCTGACTCTTTGTGACCCTATGGACCATAGCCCATCTGGCTCCTCTGTCTATGGGATTCTGCAGGCAAGAATACTGGAGTGGGTTGCCATGCCCTCCTCCAGGGGATCTTCCCAATGCAGGGATTGAACCCTTGTTTCTTTATGGCTCCTGCATTGGCAGGTAGGTTCTTTACCACTAGCGCCACCTGGGAAGCCTGACTATCTTGAGGAGCATCAATTCTGCACAAGGAGGGCCCACTGTGGGGTGATTTACCATGCAACAGTTATCTGTTACCAAAATAACACTGGAAAGGTTGATGTGATCGTTTTGTTCAGTCTGATTTCTAGATGCTAAACCTGGTAACCTGATATACAGGCTCTCTTCTGAGTAAAAGTATGACTCATGAAAGCATATTCAAGTTCCATTCAATCAGATTCATGCTTATGTCCTTTCTTTTCAGGAGGGAGGGGGAAATGATATTTTCTGATATTATAGCAAAGACGAAATTAGTTTTTCTCTTCTTAATATGCTTTGCAGCTGCCGGTTTCCACCTCAAACTCAGCCAGAGTCATTGATCTTTTAAAATATAGGCCTAGCACAGTGTCCTGCACATTTACATGTTCTTTTCTTCAATAAGTATTTATTGAGATTCTACTAATTGATCAAAAAATATTTATGATAGTCACATAACTCAAAGTTGGAAAGAAGATAAATAAGACTATAAAAGAATAAACATAAGGATAACAATACTCAGTACATGTGGAAATTTTCAGAGCAAGGACCATTTTTAAGCATCTACGAAGGTGACTGTACTCAAATCAATATTTGCAGAAGTGAATTGTGAATCAATCAGGAAATAAGATCTAAACAAAGAAATCAGAGCAAAATTAATTTTACCTGAAAATGAGTAAAAAGGGTAGTTAAGGAATAGAAACCTTTAAAGAAGAAGATGGATATCCTATTTGTCTCCCATGCTTACTCTTCTTGGAATTCTGTAGGAACATGAAGAACTATGTCCATTTTCTTGCCCGTCTTACAGTCTTAGTCATAGAAGCAAGACATAAGAAGGATTTGCTTTGGTTAAACAGTGAGCACATTTGCACAGGGCACTATTAGAGAATTCAGGACTCAGTGTCAAATTAAATACTGCAGACATTGTAATGTACATAGGACTGTAATATTACTATTGGTTTCATGAATATGATAAGATTTAGGCTATTTTCATTTAATAAATTATCTAAGTGTTTCTCCTAAATATAGATGTCAACAAACTTTCATCTCTAAAAATACAAATAAAATATTCCCCAGGAATAACATAAACTCTATGTGTGTGTGTGTTTCAGAAACACCAAATATATTTTATGTGTTGATCACAATTTGTCTGCCAACCTGTGAAAAGTTCTACGTGACATGTAATGCTTGTCCAAAACCACTGATTTAAATATTCTGACACAAACAGTTGGTAACTCATAAAATAAGTTCTAAAATGTTAATTGTTCACATTTATTCCACATATGATTATTTTGTGACAATTGTAATGTAAAATATCTGAATACTGATAAAACTATTAGATATATTTTTGCTTAAAAAACAGTCTCTGGTATGATGCTTAGGAATCTACTAGTTTACATAAAGGTATTAACTGTTGGACAACCTGAAGCTATCTAATCTTATTTCTAGGTAAGCAGATACTCAGGAACCTATCTAGAAAATTCCAAGAGTAGAAAAGGAAATATTTAGTTTTCTATACTTAAAATCTCAAACAATGTTTTTCATAAGTTGACTCTGAAAAGATTCTAAAACTGCACAACTTTTGCTGGCCTGGAAATCATGATAAAAAAGATGGAAATAGGTCTACCAGTCAGAATTTGGATGCTTGAAATTTATTAGATTATTTCAAACTTTGCTCTTAGCAATTAGCTTTACAAATATTTAGAAAATTTAAACAATTGTAGGTATGATTTTTTTTTAAGATTTAAATGTGACTGAAGCAATACTGAATTGATCTGCTTTACAACCTTGGTGGAAAATAATTTTAAATAAAAGAGCTAGGATTAAGCACTGAAAGAGTAGATGAGTCACACAGGAGTTAGTCAAGTCAGCACAAAAGGTAAAATTGATTATGAAAAAATTGCCCTTAAATTACCTGGAAAATACAGTAGACACAATCCTGTGTACCCAATGTAATCCAGAAAATTGTTTGCACACTAAAATTCGAGAAACATTGAAATAGAATAAGGAAAGAACAAAAGAAATTCTACATATCACTCTGCTTTAAATATAATGAAATCTGTAGAAATAAGCTGGGGTAAGTGGGGATTGCAAAGTGTTTGACCTTGCACATCATTTCATCCGATTTTAACATTAAGCCCTTATCTCAATTTATTTTAAGAGATTTATTATGTGGTGTGAGAGGTTAGATTCTAAAGTTAGCATATCATGTAAGTGTACCCTAGTCTATGACTCCACTGATCTAAAAGGACCTCCTGTCCCCAGATTGTTCCTACCGCCACTTCAGTGTTCCTGACGATCTCACAGGCAGAAGATGCTTGAAGATCAGAGGAAAGGCAAATGTTTTATAGACAAGGTAATTGCATCATTTTTGGCTAGGCACCTAATCTCTCTGGATAGTTTAATTCATACTGTCCAGATCTCTGTATCAGAGAGTCAGTTCAGTCGCTCAGTTGTATCTGACTCTGTGACCCCATGGACTGCAGCACACCAGGCCTCCCTGTCCATCACCAGCTCCCAGAGATTACTCAAGCTCATGTCCATTGAGTCCGTGATGCCATCCAACCATCTCATCCTCTGTCATCCCCTTCTCCTCCCACTCTCAATCTTTCCCAGCATCATGGTCTTTTCAAATGACTCAGTTCTTTGCATCAGCTGGCCAAAGTATTCGAGTTTCAGCTTCAGCATCAGTCCTTTCAATGAATATTCAGGACTGATCTCCTTTAGAATGGACTAGTTGGATCTCCTTGCACAGTCCAAGGGACTCTCAAAAGTCTTCTCCAACACCACAGTTCAAAAGCATCAATTCTTCAGTGCTCAGCTTTCTTTATAGGTCCACCTCTCACATCCATACATGACTACTGAAAAAACCTATAGTTAGTTCCATTAAGGGTATTGTTAGGGCTTCCATGATAGCTCAGTTGGTAAAGAATCTGCCTTCAATCCAGACGACCTCAGTTCAATTCCTGGGTCAGGAAGATCTGCTGGAGAAGGGATAGGCTACCCATTCCAGTATTCTTGGGTTTCCCTTAACATCTCAGCTGGTAAAGAATTCACCTGCAGTGCAGGAGACCTGGGTTTGATCCCTGGGTTGGGAAGATCCCCTGGAGAAGGAAAAGCTACCCACTCCAGTATTCTAGCCTGGAGAATTCCATGGCCTGTATAGTCCGTGGGATCACAAAGAGTGGAACAGGACTGAGCGAATTCCACTTCCCAAGGGTACTGTTACCTACCTGTGCTGTCCAATATGAAAGCTACTAGCCACACATGGCTACCTAAATTAAAATTAATTAAAGATAAGTAAAACTTAAAATTCAGTTCCTCAGTCATACTAGCCACATTTCATGTGCTCAGTAACCACATGTGTATAGTGGTTGCCATTTCAGACAATACAGATTCAGAATATTTCCATCATCACTGAAACTTCTACTGGGCAGCACTGGTATAACCACAGATCTCACTGAAAGTGTTATCACGCAGTCATGTCTGACTCTTTGCAGACCCCATGAACTGTAGCCAGCCAGGCTCTTCTGTCCATGGAATTCTGCAAGCAAGAACACTGGAGTGGGCTGCCATTCCCTTCTCCAGAGGATCTTCCTAAGCCAGGAACTGAACCCCGGTCTCCCACATTTCAGGCAGATCCTTTACTGTCTGAGCCATCAGGCACGCCCCATGGGTCTCACTGCCTCATGACATTATTTCTGGGGAAAATTCAACAAGTATTTGGAGTAAATATCATACTATAACTAGCAGACTAGTAATTTAATTACCTATAAGAATTCATTTACATATACTTTGAGTAATACCCATTTACAATCAATAATGCCATTTTGCTGATGAAAGAAATGTTTTATTTGTATTCCAGAAATAGAGAAATATTGCGTTCAAGGTTAGGGAAATAGCAAGATACAATCTAGCATATTAAGCATTATAAAACATTTATTTCTCTCCTCTATATACTCTTTGGGGTCAGGGTATACTTTCTATATAATGTGTTGTTATAAATTGACCAGAGTATTTGAGCCAAAAATAAAATTAAGTATAATGTCTGCTATTGACAAGAATTGCACAACACTTCATCCTTCACCCTTGGTGGTGGTTCATTTCTGGGAAAGTGAATTTGGGAACAAATGTCAAAAACATGCTAATCGCTACTGCAGGGAATTCATTTTCAAACACAAAGCTTTCTTGTTTGATTTTCATATTGAATCTGTGGGTTCAGAGAGATAGAACTACATAAGTATGACAGTCTTTCGCCTTTTTTCCCATCCAATAACATTTCCACAGGGCTTTGTGGCGCCCTCAGTTAATTGGTTTCCCACTTGTATCCAAAGCAGAAAAGTAAATACATAAGGGCTGAGAAATAAATACTAGTAAAAGGACTTAAGTCAACTTTTTATGCTGGGTTCATTATTTTTTTTTTTTGCAACTCTAGTTCATTTAACAATTATTATTGGGCACATCCTGCATGCCAGACACTACTGTATGCATGAGAGAGAAACAGCTCCTGCCCCTCATGGGCATTTAAGTTTATGAAGCTTGAGTAAGTGGAAGGTAAGGAAAACAAGATAAAAATGTAAATAAATGCATAAATAAGATAATTTCAGATAGTGAAACAAGTTCTATGAAGAAATTAAAACAGGCTAATGGGGGAAAGGGCTTCGCTCCTGGCTCAGATGGTAAAGAATCTACCTGCAATGCAGGAGACTCAGGTTCAATTCCTGGGTTGGGAAGATGCCCTGAAGAGGAAAATGGCAACTCACTCCAGTATTCTTGCCTGAATTCCATGGACAGAGGAGCCAGGCAGGCCCCAGTCCATGGGGCTGCAAAGAGTCAGATACAACTTAGGAACTAAACAACAACAACAATGGGAAAAAAGTAACAAACACAAGGGACTACTTTAGGTAGGGTGCTCAAAAGGTCCCCCAAGGTCTCTGTCGTCTGTGGGTGATGACAGAGATGACAACTATTTTACCGTATGTAAAATCCCTGAAGCAGAAATAGTCTCAGGGTGCTTAAGAAATAATATGTTTTTATAAAGGCTAGGATTGCTAAAGTTCAGGAGAAAATAAAATAGTAGGGAATGAGTTTAGGCATAGGTAGAAGGAAGATATTAAACTCTTACTGGCTTGGTAATAAGCTAGGAATTTATTCTAATTGCAATCCAGAGCCATTAGAAGCACTTTAAACATGGAAGTGATACCTTTTGATTTCTATTTTTAAAAGATCATGATGACATCTTTGTGCCACTAACAGAAAATGGTAACATGACCAGAATGGTAACAGAGGAGATGGGAAAATATAGAACCAGGATGTATTTTGGACGTAAAGTAGACATAACTTTTTAATAGCAATGGGCAAGGAAAAAAGGGTGGTTAAGGATGAACAAGAACACTGTCTCCAGTTCCTGTCCTAAGTAAATGTATGGATGGCAGTTCCATTGAAAACAAATGCAGTTGCAATAAACTATGCTATACAATATTACAAATCTCTGTCCATAGTTCTACATGCACACTATCAGATCTAATCTCTCAAATCTACTTGTCACTTCCACTGTACAATTGTAAGGGATTTGATTTAGGTCATACCTGAATAGACTAGTGGTTTTCCCTACTTTGTTCAATTTAAGTCTGAATTTGGAAATAAGGAGTTCATGATCTGTGCCACAGTCAACTCCTGGTCTTTTTGTTTTTCTGACTATATAGAGCTTCTCCATCTTCAGCTGCAAAAACTATAATCAATCTGACTTCAGTATTGACCTTCTGGTGATGCCCATGTGTAGAGTCTTCTCCTGTGTTGTTGGAAGAGGGTGTTTGCTATGACCAGTGCATTCTCTTGGCAAAATTCTATTAGCCTTTGCCCTGCTTCATTTGGACTCCAAAGCCAAGCTTTCCTGTTACTCCAGGTATCTCTTGACTTCTTATTTTTGCATTCCAGTCCCCCAAGATGAAAAGGATATCTTTTTTTTGGTGTTAGTTCTAGAAGGTCTAGTAGGTCTTCAAAGAACCATTCAACTTCAGCTTCTTCAGCATTAGTGGTTGGGGCATAGACTTGGATTACTGTGATATGAATGATTTGCCTTGGAAATGAACAGAGATCTGTCATTTTTGAGATTGTACCCAATTACTGCATTTCTGACCCTTTTGTTAACTATGAGGGCTACTCCATTTCTTCTAATTATCTGAATTAAATGTATCCATTCCAGTCCATTTTAGTTCACTGATTTCTAAAATGTCAGTGTTCACTCTTGCCATTTCCTGTTTGACCACTTCCAATTTACCTTGATTCATGGACCCACATTCCAGGTTCCTATGGAATGTTGTTCTTTACAGCATCAGACTTTACTTCCATCACAGGCCACATCAACAACAGGGTGTTGTCTTCATTTTGGCTCAGCCTCTTCATTCTTTCTGGAGCTATTTCTCCACTCTTCTCAAGTAATATATTGGGCAGCTACTGACTTGGGGAGTTCATCATTCAGTGTTACGTATTTTTGTCTTTTCATACTGTTCATGGGGTTCTCAAAACTATCACATAATTGCACTCATCTCACATGCTAGCAAAATAATGCTCAAAATTGTCCAAGCTAGGCTTCAACAGTACATGAATCAAGAACTTCCAGATGTTCAACCTGGATTTAGAAAAGGCAGAGGAACCAGAGATCAAATTGCCAACATCCATTGGATCATCAAAAAAGCAAGGGAATTCCAGAAAAATATCTACATCTGCTTCATTGACTACACTAAAGCCTTTGACTGTGTTCAGTTTTTCAGTTCAGTCGCTTAGTCATGTCTGACTCTTTGCCACCCCATGGACTGCAGCATGCCAGGCTTCCTTGTCCATCATTAATTCCTGGAGCTTACTCAAACTCACATCCATCAAGTCAGTGATGCCATCCAACCATGTAACCCTCTGTCATCCCCTTCTCCTCCCACCTTCTATCTTTCCTAGCATCAGGGTCTTTTCCAATGAGTCAGTTCTTCACATCACGTGGCCAAAGTATTGGAGTTTCAGCTTCAGCATCAGTCCTTCTAATGAATATTCAGGGCTGATTTCCTTTAGGATTGACTGGTTGGATCTCCTTGCAGTCCAAAGGACTCTCAGAACTCTTGTCCAACACCACTGTTCAAAAGCTTCAGTTCTTCAGTGCTAAGCTTTCTTTTAGTCCAAATCTCACATCCATACATGACTACTGGAACAATCATAGCTTTGACCAGATGGACCTTGGTTGGCAAAGTAATGTCTCTGCTTTTTACTACACTGTCTAGGTTAGTCATAGCTTTTCTTCCAAGGAATAAGCGTCTTTTAACTTCATGGCTGCAGTCACCATCTGCAATGATTTTGGAGCCCAGGAAAATGAAGTCTGTCACTGTTTCCATTGTTTCCCTATCTATTTGCCATGAAGTGATGAGACCAGATGCCATGATCTTAGTTTTCTGGATGTTGAGTGTTAAGCCAAATTTTTCACTGTTGTCTTTTAGAAAGACAAGAGACTCGTTAGTTCTCATTCCCTTTCTGCCATAAGGGTGGTGTCATCTGCATATCTGAGGTTATTGATATTTCTCCTGGCAATCTTGATTCTAGCTTGTGCTTCATCCAGTCCAGCATTTCATATGATGTACTCTTCATAGAACCTAAATAAGCAGGGTGACAATATACAATCTTGATGTACTCCTTTCTAGATTTGGAACCAGTCTGTTGTTCCATAACCAGTTCTAACTGTTGCTTCTTGACCTGCATACAGATTTCTCAGGAGGCAGTTCAGGTGATCTGGTTATTCCCATCTCTTGAAGAATTTTCCACAGTTTATTGTGATCCAAACAGTCAAAGGCTTTGTCATAGTCAATAAAGCAGAAGTAGATGTTTTTCTGGAACTCTCTTGCTTTTTCAACTAACCAATGGATGTTGGCAATGTGATCTCTGATTCCTCTGCCTTTTCTAAATCCAGTTTGAATATCTGGAAGTTCATGGTTCATGTACTGTTGAAGCCTGGCTTGGAGAATTTTGAGCATTACTTTGCAAGTGTGTGAGATGAGCGCAATTGTGTTATAGTTTGAGCATTCTTTGGCATTGTTTTTCTTCGGGATTGGAATGAAAACTGACCTTTTCCAGTCCTGTGGCCAATGCTGAGTTTTCCAAATTTGCTGGCATATTGTGTGCAGCACTCTCAAGCATCATGTTTTAGGATTTGAAAGAGCTCAACTGGAATTCCATCACCTCCACTAGATTTGTTCGTAGTGATGCTTCCTAAGGCCCACTTGACTTCACATTCCAGGATGTCTGGCTCTAGGTGAGTGATCACACTATCATAGTTATCTGGGTCACAACAAACTGGGAAATTCTTCAGGAGATGGGACTACCAGACCACCTTACCTGTCTCCTAAGAAATCTGCATGCAGCTCAAGAAGCAACAGTTAGAATTGGACATGGAACAATGGACTGGTTCCAAATTGGTAAAGAAGTATGTCAAGGCTGTATATTGTCACCCTGCTTATTTAACTTATACGCTGAGTACATCATGGGAAATCACGGGCTGGATGAAGCACAAGCTGGAATAAAGATAGCCTGGAGAACTATCAATAACCTGAGATACGTGCATGACACCACCCTTATGGAAGAAAGTGAAGAAGAACTAAAGAGCCTTTTGATGAAGGTGAAAGAGGAGCATGAAAAATCTGGCTTAAAACCCAACAATGAAAAAACAAAAGATCGTGGCATCCAGTCCCATCACTTCATGGCAAATAGATGGGGAAACGATGAGAGACTTTATTTTCAAGGGCTCCAAAATCATGGCAGATGGTGACTGCAGTGATAAAATTAAAAGACACTTGCTTCTTGTAAGGAAAGCTTTGACCAAACTAGACAGCATATTAAAAAAAAAGCAGAGACACTAGTTTACTGACAAAGGTAATATAGTCAAAACTATGGTTTCTCCAGTAGTCATGTATGGATATGAGGACTGGATCATTAAGAAAGCTGAGTGCTGAAAAATTGATGCTTTTGAATTGTGGTGTTGAAGAAGACTCTTGAGACTCCCTTAGAGTGCAAGGATATCAAACCAGTCAATCCTAAAAGAAATCAATCCTGAATATTCACTTGAAGGACCGATGTTGAAGCTGACACTCCAATACTTTGGCTACCTGATGCAAAGGACTGATTCATTGGAAAAGATCCTAATGCTGGGAAAGATTCAAGGCAGGAGGAGAAGGGGACAACAGAGGATGAGATGGTTAGATGGCATCACCGACCTGATAAACATGAGTTTGAGTAATCTCCGGGAGTTGGTGAAGGGCAGGGAAGCCTGGTGTGCTGCAGTCCTTGGGTTCGCAAAGAATAAGACACAACTAAGTGACTGAACTGATCTGGTGGAGTGGGTTTGGTCATTAAGTTGTGTCAGACCCTTGCAACCTCATAGACTGTAGCCCTCCAGGCTCCTCTGTCATGAGATTTTCCAGGCAAGAATACTGGAGTGGGTTGCCATTTCCTTTTCCAGGGGATCTTCCCAACCCAGGGATCGAACCCTCTTCTGCATTGTAGGCAGTTTCTTTACCAGTTGAGCTACTGGGGAAGCTTGAACTGAACTGAACTGAACACAGTCTCTCATGGAAAAAGTCTAGCTATGTCTCTTTGGCTCAGCATACCACAGAAAGAGATATTTCTTAGTCACCAGTTTGGCCATGGCCAAAAGCATCCTCTGACCAGAGATTTGATTTCCTATCTGGATTTATGCAGTTGCTAAAATATGACCAAAAAACACTCTATAATATATAATTTTATCTCAGCACATCAACCTTAATATGTGCATAAACTTATGAAAGTATTAGTCATTCAGTCATGTAGCAACCCACAGACTGTAGCCCACCAGGCTTGTTTGTCCATGGAATTCCCTGAGCAAGAATACTGGAGTGGGTTGCCATTTCCTATTTGAGGGGATCTTTCTGACCCAGGGGTCAAACCCAGGTCTCCTGCATTGCAGGAGATTCTTTACCATCTGAGCCTCCATAAACTTATATGCTATCAGAACACTCAGATTGGAAAAAAATTGTAAATATAACCCATTTCAATATCTCATATACCTGAGTTCAAATTCTTGCTTTGACAGTATGTAATCTTAGACAAGTTACTTAACCTCTTTAAGTCTCATCTGAAAATGAGGAAACGAACATTGGCTTTATAGGATTTGCATGAGATTACATGAGACACTCTATGTAAAACACCTCACATATTGCCTGTGATATGAGAGTTGTTCGATAAAGAAGAGAGCCCCCTTTCCATTTCTTCTTACTCCTCCACTCCTAGGAATTGCCAGGGTGTCCCTTAGCCTCATCTGTCCCATCAACCTAGCAAGCTTAGCATAAAATAGTATCTCTCTCCTGGTCGTTTCAGCAGAAGTTCTAGATTTTTCTTATTTTCATCTGTGCAACCCACATGAAATAAATACTGATGGTTGAGATGTAGAATATGGCCAGATATGGCTCACTTGACCATTCCTGGAATAAGAGAGTGGACTGAAAATTCCCCAACCCATGTCTAGTGAACATGAGAGAAGGGTAATTCCACAAAGGGAAATAAAATTGAGGTTACAAAAAGAGAGTAATGAATGCTGATCAGAAGAAAAACATAACCACTATGATGTATATACATTTATTTCTTGAAAATATTTAGAAATATGAATAATTTTGCCCCAATTCTATTCTTAAAATGCAAATCTTTCAAGCCTCCTGTCACCACTGCATTGCTCAGAGGAGTCAATATCATACTGTAGGATTGGTTCTAGAGAAGAGGTTTGTTGTTCAGTTGCTAAGTTGTGTCTGACTCTTTGCAACCGCATGGATTGCAGCACATCAGGCGTCCCTGTCATTCACTATCTTCTGGAGTTTGCTCAAACTCATGTCCATTGAGTCAGTGATGCTCTTTAACCATCTCATCCTCTATCGTCCTCTTCTCCCTTTGCCTTCAAGCTTTCCCAGCATCAGGGTCTTTTCCAGTGAGTTGGCTCTTCCAATCAGGTGGCCAAAGTATTAGCACTTCAAGTTCAGAATCACTCCTTCCAAAGACTATTCAGGTTTGATTTCCTTTAGGATTGATTGATTTGATCTCCTTGCAATCCAAGGGACTCTCAAGAGTCTTGTCCAGTACCACAATTCAAACAGGTTACTAGTGCATTTCTACTACAATCATTGTTCCTATCAGCTCATAAAGTGGAGGCAATAGATGATTTTGTTTGCTACACTCTCAGGATGAGAGAATAGCAAACTCAGTTTAAAGACAGACTCTTCCCAGACATCTTTCCTTTCAAATAGAACAAGGCATGGGATTCTCATGCTTTATTCTACTTAATACTAAGCTCACTTAGTGTATCTTTAATTTGACCTCTCTCTTTTTTATTACTATTATTATTATATTGAGGGAATCAACTTTTTATAGGCAATGTGAACTGGAAATGCAAATGAATTCAGTTGAATTCATCCTGAAGCCTTCTCTTACACTGTTCTTTTAAAAAGATAGTTACCTGTTTTGAACGCTCAATGACATTTGAAAGAAAATTCTTTAAAAATGGGCTCAAATTCAATAGCTTGGAAGATTAGATTATATTTCTGTTCAGCTACTTACTGGTACAAACTTAGGCAAGTCAGTTTACTCTTCTCTGTCTTGGTTTCATCAGCAGCAGATGGGAAATGATTCTTGAGCCTCAAGTATGATAGTCAGATGAGACTATATTTTGGAAAGTAATTTCTAAGCGTTAAAGATGTACACATGTGTGACAGATACTCTTATTCATCTACTCAACAGACATCCCACCTGTCTTCTTTGCTAAAAGAATTTTAATTATGTTCTGCGAGGCAATGTACCCAGCTCCTGAAAATAACTTCTTATTGATCTAATCTAGTCATGGATAGATACTAATTCCCAGCATTGCTTGCATTCAAGGGTTTCCATGTTACTCTCTTCTGGCTGAATGAACAGAACAGGAAGTCTGCTAGGATGATAATAGGAAACAAATCTCTACTCGCTAATGTGAGGTGAGAGACGTAAGGTCCTTACTTTCCTAGTCAATCACTGCTTCCCTTCTTTGAATGAATCCTACAGTCTGAAGTCAATACCCTTTCTAATAAAGGGAGAGAATTTAGTTGAAAGGGGTTGGGTCTTAGAAGAAGTCACTGAAGAACTGAAGAAATCCCAGCAACTTCCAAAATCTTCAATTAGTTTTAAGTGAGAAAGACAAAACAGTATGGGTTTAGTATAGTATTACTCAAGATTTCTATTATCTACTGCCAAATGCATAAGACAGGCATTATTATAAGTAAATTTATTACTCATAATAATGAGAAAACGGAAGCAAGGTAAGTAACTGCTAAATTTAAAACAGATTACCAACAACGGCCTACTGTATAGCACAGGGAACTCTGCTCAATATCATGTGGCAGCCTGGATGGGATGGGAATTTGGGGGAGAATGGACATATGTATACGTATGGCTGAGTTGCTTTGCTGCCCACTTGAAACTACCACAACATTGTAAATCGGTTATACTCCAATACAAAATAAAAAGTTTTTTTCTTTTTTTAAAGATAAGTAGTTAGGGAATCTTAATCAAGAGTACATGAATCTCTGGGTTCCATGAACTCTGTGGAATTGTGTGCTAACCTGTGTGTGCAAATGTATCATTTTAGAAAATTGCTGAATTAATATTCAAAAAGGTATGTGATCCAACATATCTTCTCCCATCTGCTATATTGGTTGTGTTTGTACAAAGAAGGCTCTCGATAAGTATTTGATGACTAAATGAATGAATAAATGAATAATGTCAACACGTTGCCTTTTATGTGCTGGACAGCGTGCTTTTTATGTGCTTGCCTAAGGTTTCAAAAGTGCCAGCTCATGCTCCCTCTCCTGAAAAAGCTTATATTATCAAAGAGAAACACGGAATAGAAATGACTTTTTCTTGATGTTAGTAGCTGATAAGGTAGATTTGTACAAAGATGGTGTCCAGGCAGAATCTGTGTACCTGCAAAAAAGGGACAATATACTTCATACACTCCAGATTATTTCAGTGGTAAGAGGTAATCCACTCCAGAGAAATGACAAGACTGTGAGTTTTGTTGAACTATGAAGAAGAATCCAATACATTGTGTAACTGGTTATACAATGTTCCCCCTCCCTCGCAAATTCACGAACACCAGGAATCTCATAATGTGGCCTTGTTTAATAGTTAAGATGAGGTCATATTGGGTTGGACATACCCATTTCAGTGACCCGTTACTCACAAAGAGAATAGAGAACACACAGAGAAATGCACGGGGAAGAAGGGCATTAGAGAGGCAGGGATCAGAGTAATGCAGCTACAGGCCAAGCAATGCTGAGGATTACTGGCAACCACCCACCAGACGCTAGTTTCTCTGGTAGCTCATATGGTAAAGAGTCTGCCTGTAAAGCAAGAGACCCAGATTTGATTCCTGAGGGGAAGATACCCTGGAGAAGGGAATGATAGCCTACTCCAGTATCCTTTCTTGTACAATTCCATGGGCAGAGGAACCTGGTGGGCTACAGCCCATAGGGTCAAAAAAGCTGGACACAACTGAGTGGCTAACACTTCCACTTTTTTTTTTTTTCCACCAGAAGCTAGGCGAGAGGAACATAACAGATTTTCAAAGGCTTTGGAAGGAACTAATCCTGCTGACATCTTGATTTCAGACTTCTATACTCCTGAACTGTGAGAGAATAAATTTCTGTTGTTTGGGGCCATACAGCTTGTGTAATTTGTTACGGCAGCCCTAGGAAGTCAATACAGACGTAGGGCCAACAGGAAGGCTCAGCAGAGTCCTCATAAAGAAAAAAATATGAGCTCAATTTAGAAAGTATTTCAAGGTTTTTGTATAGGTTCATTCAAATTTAAAACAAAAAGAAATCCACAATACAATATCTCAAACCACTTCATATACTGTAGACTTTTTAATGGTCATAAGAAATCCACACTAGAATAAAACAAAACAAATACTGCCAGAGTCTGAGCTTTGTTAAACTATAAGGGAGAGCTGAATACCAAGTGTTTCCATTTTCTGTTGAAGTACGAATTCAATAGTCAAAGTCATAAAATTTATTAAAAAGCAAATTCTGTGCCTACAATTGTTCTCAACTTACTCAACCTCAAAACAAACCAATGAGGTAAAACAGCTAACATGACTTGGAAACTCATGGAAGAAAAACACATATCCTGCTAAGGGAGTAATATGTTATATATTTCTAAATGAAAAAAAAATTGTTTTCCATGTGGTTTTACTTTCTGTTAACAGTTAAGAACATCTCATTCTTGGTGACATGCACATTACTTTTTACATTAATTTTATTTTTAAATTTACATACAAATAAGTTAATTTATATACAAAAATTTTCTATAAAATGATTATAGAATAAACATAGGAAATATAATTATTGTGTGTTACACCTTATAAAGCATATTTTCAATAATAAGCATCTGAATTACACATACTGAGAAACAGTTACATTCTGGTTTTTTAATTTAATAAGAAATTTTAAAACAGTCACTAAAAAGTAATTAAAAGCAGTTGTTCAGTTCAGTTCATTTCAGTTGCTCAGTCGAGTCCTACTCTTTGTGACCCCATGGACGGCCAGGCTTCCCTGTCCATCACCAACTCCCAAGTCTTACTTAAACTCAAGTCCATGGAGTTGGTGTTGCCATCCAACCATCTCATCCTCTGTCGTCCCCTTCTCCTCCCACCTAAAAGCAATTGCTGCTGCTGCTAAGTCGCTTCAGTCGTGTCTGACTCTGTGCAATACCATAGACGGCAGCCCACCAGGCTCCTCAGTCCCTGGGATTCTCCAGGCAAGAGCACTGGAGTGGGTTGCCATTTCCTTCTCCAATGCATGAAAGTGAAAAGTCAAAGTGAAGTTGCTCAGTCATGTCTGACTCTTAGCAACCCCATGGACTGCAGCCTTCCAGGCTCCTCCATCCATGGGATTTTCCAGGCAAGAGTACTGGAGTGCATTGCCATTGCTGTCTCCCTAAAAGCAATTGAGAAGCTTGCAAAGTAGTAACGCTAGAAGATCAGTAACTTCGGTAAGATTTTCAAAATGTTATTCATATCTGCCCTAAGTACTCTTCCCCAGGAGTTGGAGTAAGAAGCAAAGCCTAAAAAGCTATTCAAATACAGAAAGATGTTTGTATGTCATACCACCTGATTTAGGAACTCATTCTACACACTGTGCATTAGTATCATTCTTATAATAATCATCGTTCTTTTTCTTTTCAATGAGGAATTTAAGGTTATTCAGGGCTCTATTTCTCAACTAAAGGGAAGAAAACAACAGAAGCCCAGTCTTCTGGACAAAGAATTCCATTTGGAAATTGAAGGCCTTTTAACTATTCCCTCCTCCAGTTTATCTAGGTACAGACTCCAGGTCCAGCCTTTTCCTTTTATACCTTGTCAACCACTGTGTTACTGGCAAATAACTACTGGCAAATGTGGAACATGACCAAAATATCATGGAGGAGAATGCATGAGAGCATTAGCCCTGATCCCATTTACTTTGGCAGGTTAGTAGTGTCAAAAGCCAAACATTTTTTGAGTGCTTACTCTGTGCTAGTCACCATGATAAATATTGGAGTTTCAGTGGTTAAAACAGACATAATTCCCTATGGAAGACAGTGTTACTTCTCTTAACACTGGGATGTTTCTATCACTGGTCCCACCTCTCCTAGAGAGATTTCTTACTGCAATGCTCACCCTATTGGAACCTTTAATTTTGGAATGCTGTGTAGTTATTAGTACTGTAACTTATGTTTTAATTTACATTGTTAAGGAATTATTTTAATATTATTAATATGTTTCCAAATTTAATATTTTCCTTACCTTGGGGTGTTCTGAGTGTGTACTGGGGAAGGGTGTCTGGAATTCTCCCATGACCTCTTGAGCTTCAGGTGATGACTCATCTCTCCTATTTGTAGTTGGTCCAAAATCACTGTGAAAAGAGCAGTTTTAAGACACTTAACAGGCTACTTTTCCTCTTAAGATTTTTTCATTCTGTCCTGAAAAGTGCAATTTAGTTCACTTCTATAATAGTTACAACCAAATGGCCAAATTGCCTAGCTTTCTGCATTCTGATATGTAATTGTCTATATAAAACTAAAATAAATCAACAAAAGCCTATGCAATAGCAAGAGCACTGAAATGCTCAAACCAAGAAGTGATCTTATACATGTTTTGGATATTTTTTCCAGAAATGCTTATGAAATAAAGGGAGTATGGCATATACAATAGCCTTCAACGGGCTAAATCCCATAATCAAGATGAAGAAATCTAAATCTGTCAACATTAGAAGCTATTATTATACTACTTTTCTCTTAAATTCTTGCTATATTCATTTGTTGATATAATGTGGCAGCTATGTCAAATTGCTCTAGTGTCACCCTTAGGGAGCATAAATGAGATGAGTTTTAAAATATATGTGTTTTATACCCAGTGATTATACCCACACACACTTTCTATGCTAATGACACTTATTTTTATTTTCCCTTGTTAGAAAGTTTACAAAGTTTTCTGCCTTTTTCAAATTTAAGAAATTTAATTCAAATCTTCTAAAGTTTTTTGGTCTATTTTTATTTATCTCTTATGCAGATTTATTTAATTAAAGTATCTTTTATACATAAGGCCAAGAAATGCAGCCTTTAAATAAAAATTTTTAAAGAAATACAACTCTTATCCTGAAGATAAGGAAACATTAAAAGTTCATGAGGAAATATTTCACACCTGAATTTATAGGCAATTATCTTCCAAAAGATATCGATGGAAGTCTTTTAGTGATGTAAAACAATAGTAATAGGTAACTGTATTTATTAAAGCCATTTGTTTTGTTTATTGTCTGAAGTTAATTTTGTTCTATCTAATGCTATTTTAATTAAATTTACACTGCAAGGAGGTCAATGTTGTTAGATATTGGGTCAATACAGTTATGAGTCAGTTTATAATGACTCTCTTGCTCCTTTCTAGCAAAATTTAATGAACTATAAATTAAACCAGCTGAAATGCCACTTGAAAATAGGACTGAGAATTATTTTCAAAAAATGAACATGCAAAGTAGGTTAACATCTCATGAGTGGAGTTGGGAACTGGTTTACTTCACACATATATAGTATCTGTGTGGGTCTGTATGTACGTATGTGCTCATGTGTATATATGTATTCAGTCCCTCACTCATGTCTCTTTGTGACCCCATGGACTGTAGCCCACCAGGCTCCTCTGTGCATGGGATTTCCAAGGCAGAAATACTGCAGTGGGTTGACATTGACATTTCCTCCTCCAGGGGATCTTCCTGACTGAGGGATTGAACCCAAGTCTCCTTTATTGGCAGGCGGATTCTTTACCACTGAGCCACCTGCCAAGCCCAGGTATTCATACAATCAAGCTAACTTGAGTAAGAAAGATCACTTATCAGAAAAAAAAAATTATACAAAAGGCTTATGCTTTCTCACATCAAGAGAAAATATCATCAAAGGTGATAGACGCTTGGTGCTAATAATGAATTTAAGAAGGAAAACCTCAAAAGCCTCCAAAATTGTAGATACAGAGTCTCAAAATCATTATGTCACTTCATTGGCAAGAATCTGATTCCTCTCACGGGTCCAATTATGGTATCTATGGCTAAAATTTCCAAGTCCCACCAACTGGAAGATCCCATTGACTCAACTATCATATTTTAACCATACAAACTGAATGTTTGACAAACATATTGAAATATTCAACCACCTTATGACTTCATATTCTTGATCATTCAGAAAAATAAATTGTCCCTGAGGCATGTAAAAGGATGGTTCTCCCATTTGGGACATAGCCTGACTATCTCTTTCTTGGTCCTTTGTAATACGGGTTTCTCAAATAACAACAACAAAAAAAAGGATACTTAGGTTTTAACATCAGTCTCTTCCTGAGGTATGCAAAACAATAAAGGATAGTCTCTTCTTACACAAATCTTGTTTAATAAATGCAAAATTGACTTTTAGATCTACTGAATCATTTTTTTGCATTGTGAGGTTTTCTATTTGAATAAATGCAACTAGTATATCTAATGAATAAGCAAACCATCATCTAAAAGACATCATGTTTAAAAAATTAGGAAACAGGGTTCCAGAAAGTTGCTTAATTAATAAGTGCTTTCTGCAGGCCTACATTGTATCAGGTATTAAGAAGAACCACAGGGAATATAGTAGTAATATTTGATCAGTGCATTTGAAACAGAAATATTTTACTTTCATGGAACTATCAATCTAGTAGAGAAGATAAGGAATGCATAGCAACAACTATGATACAAAGATATAAATTTTCAGAACTGAGGAAAAGTGGTCCACTACAATATAAATTTAGGTCACAAGGAAGGCATTTTTATTAGCTTTAAAATGCCCACATATGGCCCAAGCATCCATCACAAAATTTAAGATTTTGCACATTTGTATTTTAGTATGTTTAAGTCATATAGTTTTTAATTTATGATGTGAAAAATTTTAAATTGTCAATATTTTGACAAAGGAAGAGAATAATACGACAGGAAGGAAAAGTAAACCAGTTGTCTGTTCTTTACAGGCAGTGACCCAGAGAGAAAATTGACATTCTGCAAGTGTTAGTTACTGATTTTATTAGCAATTACTACTATTTCTTAACCTGTGCCAAGGTATATTGAGATCTCTATATTCTGAATATAGGTCAACAATCCCCAAATTGCATTTCTCAAAATACTAACTGTGAAACATGTGTCTTAGTGTTATATTTGAAAAAATAAGCTTCTTTCAGTGTCAAACACATGTGGAAAATGCTTGGTTAGTCCTTCAGGGAGAATCTGCAGGACTTTTCTGAGGCTTCAACATGCTTCTACAAGAGGACACAGCAGCTGCACAAATTATTTGAGGAGAGAAAATTCTTCTCTCTCAGTTCAATGAAAAATAATCTTTATAAAGTGTGCAATTTGAACCAAGGTTATTGTTTTTCAGTCACTCAGTAATGGCTTCTCTGTCCTTCACCATCTCCCGGAGCTTGCTCAAACTCATGTCCATTGAGTCAGTGATGCCATCCAACCATCTCATCCTCTGTCGTCCCCTTCTCTTTCTGCCTTCAATCCTTCCCAGCATCAGGGTCTTTTCTAATGAGTAGCCTCTTCGCATCAGGTGGCCAAAGTATTGGAGCTTCAGCTTCAGCATCAGTCTTTCCAATGAATAGTCAGGATTGGTTTCTTTTAGGACTGACTGGTTTGATCTCTGTGTAGTCCAAGGGACTCTCAAGAGTCTTTTCCAACACCACAGTTCAAAAGCATTGAACCAAGGGACTTCTGTTAAGTCCAAGATTGGCTAGAATTCAGTCCACTGCCATTCCTAGCCAAGTCTATTTTAAATTGATAACTAATTCCTCACTTTTTGCTTCTTTCCCTCTTACCTTCTTCCATTTCTTATGTTGCTCTGTTTAAAAAGCATATGGAAAAAGTACCAAGTTGTACTTGGTAAAGTGCCAAGTTGTTTGATGTTAGGGCAGTTAGAGTTTCTCCAGAAGATCTAGTATTTTGAGAACTAATGCCAGTTTTCTTAGGATAAACACATTCTGAGACAGTGAATCATGTTCTGAAAAGGAGAGAAGTAGACTAAAAGAAGATATAAATTGTGGATTGTTTTTGGGTTTCCCAGGTGGCACAGTGGTAAAAGAATCCACCTGCCAATGCAGGAGATGCAAGAGATGTGGGTTCAATCCCTGGGTTGGGAAGAGCCCCTGGAAAAGAAAATGGCAACCCACTCCAGTATTCTTGCTTGAAAAATTCCACGCACAGAGGAGCCTGGCAGGCTACAGTCCATGGGATCGCAAAGAGTCAGACATAACTGAGCATGAGCACTTCAGATATGTTCCCCTTTAGTTTGTTTTTCTCTCTGAAATAAGCAATTAAACCAATTGCACTTTTACAAGTGCACTCTATAATACAGATATAAAGAAATACACGGTCAAGGTAGCAGTGCCTACTTGTTCTTGAAGGAGAGAGAGTAGCATTCCAAATATGCCGAAAACATAATTTATCGGTATAAATTCATTGTGTATCAGATTAAGAATTCTCCACAGCAGGACACTTCACTTATGATAGTTTTTCTGAGATTTCCATTTCTCTTTCTATCATTCCATCTCATCCCAATTTTTCTTATGTTGCTGTGATGCAACAGTATTTTGGTTTGAGTAACTATCTGGGGTATGATTAGGATGAGGGGAATGAGATACTCATCTTAGGGACTGAATTCAAGGAGATGCCAAAAAAGAAAACACTAGTGAATGTTTCTAAACTGAAATTAATATTAAAAAATCCACAATGAACAAACCATACAAATGCTAAATAAGGACAGGATCATAATACTGATTTTTTTCTTTTGTTCTGTTAGCTTACTCTCCATATGGCTCAGCATGGCACTAGTAGATGCCTCTTTAATCAGAATTTCCCTGAGTTTGCACTTTGTCACTTTCCACCTGAGGACACTTAGTTTGCAGGAGTTGATTTTTACATAACCCATATGAAAAAGCACATTTGAACACAAATGGTTTAATTCAACCACTTATTGTGTTATTTTCCTCAACTACCATACTACGTACCGTACTTAGTAGCTAGATTAAACTGATTCCTTTTCTTTTTCTCTAAACTTGTGAACAGATATACCCTATATGGCAAGATCAATGGGCAACATAAATATTGCTTATTAGATCTCTGGTAGAAATTTCAAAGCCCAAGAAAGTTAACATAAGGTCAAAGAAAGAGTGCCAGATTCTGAACACTTCCACACTGCCTTATCTTCTCTCACGGAAAAAAAACGAAAACAAAAACATTATTCTAGACAAATAAAATAAAAGCACAACCATGACATTAACTTTTCTTCTTTGGTAAACATATTAGAAATATTTTGATCATTTTTCTAGAGGTTAGAATGAAGGATCTGGTTAGTTTTATCAGAAATAAATTTATGAACCATTATTCTACTGCCCTCTATTGTTAAAAAGTGAACAATAATGTCCTTGAACAGGGTGAAATATAGAGTGGAATGTCTTTTACCAAGGAATCCTATATATATCTGTCTCCAATATATATTGATCACCTCCAGTATTCTTGGGAAGGGAAAACACGTGTAGTTTTTCTTTGGAAATTCAAAATCCATTAGGAATAGTTTTTATTTTGGCATATATACTTCAGTACATAATAAGACCTTCTACTAAGTTTTATTAAAATTGACTTATTTATTTCAATAAAAATACTACACACATTTAAATATAACTGTGCAATACAGAAAAGCTCAAAGAAGAGACTAAAATACTTCCAAATCATATACTCATAAACACTAGTGGTATTTGATGCTATACTTCCAGAGTTTACTGTATACAATTTTACTTACAAAAAATCAGGACTATTCCTAAGAAAACTTGAGTTTTTATTCAAAGTAAAAGGCATTTCATCTTCTTCTTGATTGGTTCTTTCAAATATCTTAGGAATTCAATTGCTCAAGCATATCACATCATGCTAGGAGCAATGAGGACTATCATGAAAACTACACAACAACCTTGAGAAACATATGACAAGGACATATGAAACAACCAGCTACAGAACAACAATGACAGCATAATGTTATGAAAATAAGTTAAACACTAAAGAAATGAAATACAGAACAGCAAATGCATTTAGTGGAGCTGGCATTTGCTATGAAGATAGGGAAAGTTTGCTCATTCTGGAAAAAGCAAGAATGAAGAGAGGGCATAATGACAATCCTGCATATGTCAAGTGAAGGCTGAGTACAGGGAATGGTGGGTTGTACCACACTGAGAATAAACATGATTCTAACTAAGGATAGTGAAACACACACATATACAAAACAAACAAAACAGAAAACAAAAAATTGACTTGGCTCACTCTAGACTGTGAGCTCCTTCAGTATGGTAACTATTCCTAGTGTTTGTGGCATTTTCGGATCAAGATGTAGTAGATAATAAACAATAAGAAATGTTAAAGAGAAAGAGAAATGATATAAAGGAAACGAAAGGAGGAGGGCATGATAAATGTGGCACAGGAGGGAGGAGGGGGAGTGGCAGGAAAAACAGAAAAAAAGGACAAAGAGGATGGATGGAAGGAAGGGAGGAAAGGATGGGAGGTAGAGGCATAATCATAGGGAATGCTTAGAAGTACAATATTCACATATTCAGATATATGTGCTGCTTTGTTGGATCAAGAACACAGTTAATAAAAATGCCATAAATGAAAAAGTAAATAAAACTTCAAATTCAATCATTAATATAGCGAGGCAGACACTGAATTTTGAGCAGTTGAATGACAGAATGAAAAGATAATTTGCCCTTGAGTGGTAACTTCAGGTACACAACAAATAAATGTTGATATTACCTGATCATGCAGAATGATATTTATAATAACACATTATTGCTAATGATAATCTTCCTATAATTGTAATGTACGGGATAACATTTCCAAAACTCCCTAGTCTGCTTAATCTGTCTGCTATTCATTCATACATTTATTCATAGAGGAAACATCTATTGTATATCTTACGTGTAAGGAGCATTGTTCCAGATCTAACAAGAAAGTGACGATTATTTCTTTGTATATGTACATGTGCTGCACCTTATTACACAAAAGATTTAGGGCAAGAAAATGTGATTAACACATGATTGCTTCTCTTAAGAAGGTTATAGTCTCAGTGGTGATTATATGCATGCATAATAAAACAAAGCAAAATAATTAATCATCGTATAAAAACTCAAAGGAGGCTAAGTTGAATTCCAAGCTGCTGAACTGGGGAAGTCTTCAAGAAAGATATGGCATAAGAGGAGAAATGTGAAGGAATCCAGAAACCTAACAGGCCAAGGAGACATACATATACTGGGCACTTCCCACAGAAGGTGAAGTAGTTGATCAGAAATGGGCTGGTTTCAAGAAACAACAAAACTGAAAATGTGACTACACTCAGATGGCCCATGGTAAGTAGACAGTAATGGTGATGTATTTGCAGCACTGGAGGGTATTAGAAAAATTAAGGAGATGTAAATTATTGGCCGGGAGAAATATCAATAACCTCAGATATGCAGATGACACCACCCTTATGGCTGAAAGTGAAGAGGAACTAAAAAGTCTCTTGATGAAAGTGAAAGAGGAGAGTGAAAAAGTTGGCTTAAAGCTCAACATTCAGAAAACTAAATTCATGGCATCTGGTCCCATCACTTCATGGCAAATAGATGGGGAAACAGTGGAAACAGTGAGAGACGTTATTTTTGGGGGCTCCAAAATCACTGCAGATGGTGATTGCAGCCATGAAATTCAGTTCAGTTCAGTTCAGTTGCTCAGTCGTGTCCAACTCTTTGCGACCCCATGAATCGCAGTACCCCAGGCCTCCCTGTCCATCACCAACTCCCGGAGTTTACCCAAATCCATGTCCATCGAGTCGGTGATGCCATCCAACCATCTCATCCTCTGTCATCCCCTTTTCCTCCTGCCCCTAATCCTACCCAGCATTAGGGTCTTTTCCAGTGAGTCAACTCTTCGCATGAGGTGCCAAACTATTGGAGTTTCAGCTTCAACATCAGTCCTTCCAATGAACACCCAGGACTGATCTCCTTTAGGATGGACTGGTTGGATCTCCTTGCAGTCCAAGGGACTCTCAAGAGTCTTCTCCAACACCACAGTTCAAAAGCATCAATTCTTCGGCGCTCAGCTTTCTTCACCATCCAACTCTCACATCCATACATGACTACTGGAAAAACCATAGCCTTGACTAGACGGTCAGTAGGTCAGTAGGTGCCCAATATGCTAATAGAGATCAGAGGAGAAATAACTCCAGAAAGAATGATGGGATGGAGCCAAAGCAAAAACGATACCCACCTGTGGATGTGACTGGTGATAGATGCCAAGTCCGATGCTGTAAAGAGCAATATTGCATAGGAATCTGGAATGTTAGGTCCATGAATCAAGGCAAATTGGAAGTGGTCAAACAGGAGATGGCAAGAGTGAACATCGACATTCTAGGAATCAGCAAACTAAGATGGACTGGAATGGGTGAATTTAACTCAGATGACCATTACATCTACTACTGTGGGCAAGAATCCCTTAGAAGAAATGGAGTAGCCATCATGGTCAACAAAAGAGTCCAAAATGCAGTACTTGGATGCAATCTCAAAAACGATAGAATGATCTCTGTTCGTTTCCAAGGCAAACCATTCAATATCATGGTAATCCAAGTCTATGCCCTGACAAGTAATGCTGAAGAAGCTGAAGTTGAACGGTTCTATGAAGACCTACAAGACCTTCTAGAACGAACACCCAAAAAAGATGTCCTTTTCATTATAGGGGACTGGAATGCAAAAGTAGGAAGTCAAGAAACACCTGGCATAACAGGCAAGTTTGGCCTTGGAGTACAGAATGAAGCAGGGCAAAGGCTAATAGAGTTTTGCCACGAGAATGCACTGGTAATAGCAAACACCCTATTCCAACAACACAAGAGAAGACTCTACACGTGGACATCACCAGATGGTAAACACCGAAATCAGATTGATTATATTCTTTGCAGCCAAAGATGGAGAAGCTCTATACAGTCAGCAAAAACAAGACTGGGAGCAGACTGTGGCTCAGATCATGAACTCCTTATTGCCAAATTCAGACTTAAATTGAAGAAAGTAGGGAAAACCACTAGTCCATTCAGGTATGACCTAGATCAAATCCCTTATGAGTATACAGTGGAAGTGACAAATAGATTTAAGGGACTAGATCTGATAGACAGAGTGCCTGATGAACTATGGACAGAGGTTCGTGACATTGTACAGGAGACAGGGAACAAGACAATCCCCATGGAAAAGAAATGCAAAAAAGCAAAATGGCTGTCTAAGGAGGCCTTACAGATAGCTGGGAAGAGAAGAGAAGCGAAAAGCAAAGGAGAAAAGGAAGGATATTCCCATCTGAATGCAGAGTTCCAAAGAATAGCAAGGAGAGATAAGAAAGCCTTCCTCAGCGATCAGTGCAAAGAAATAGAGGAAAACAACAGATTGGGAAAGACTAGAGATCTCTTCAAGAAAATTATAGATATCAAAGGAACATTTCATGCAAAGATAGGCTCGATAAAGGAGAGAGATGGTATGGACCTAACAGAAGCAGAAGATATTAAGAAGAGGTGGCAAGAATACACAGAAGAACTGTACAAAAAAGATCTTCACGACCCAGATAATCACGATGGTGTGATCACTCACCTAGAGCCAGACATCCTGGAATGTGAAGTCAAGCCTTAGAAAGCATCACTACGAACAAAGCTAGTGGAGGTGATGGAATTCCAGTTGAGCTACTTCAAATCCTCAAAGGTGATGCCGTGAAAGTGCTGCACTCCATATGCCAGCAAATTTGGAAAACTCAGCAGTGGCCACAGGACTGGAAAAGGTCAGTTTTCATTCCAATCCCAAAGAAAGGCAATGCCAAAGAATGCTCAAACTAACGCACAATTGCACTCACCTCACATGCTAGTAAAGTAATGCTCAAAATTCTCCAAGCCAGGTTTCAGCAATACATGAACCGTGAACTTCCAGATGTTCAAGCTGGTTTTAGAAAAGGCAGAGGAACCAGAGATCAAATTGCCAATATCCGCTGGATCATCGAAAAAGCAAGAGAGTTCCAGAAAAACATCTATTTCTGCTTTATTGACTATGCCAAAGCCTTTGACTGTGTGGATCACAATCAACTGTGGAAAATTCTGAGAGAGATGGGAATACCAGACCATCTGACCTGTCTCTTGAGAAACCTGTATGCAGGTCAGGAAGCAACAGTTAGAACTGGACATGGGAACAACAGACTGGTTCCAGATAGGAAAAGGAGTACGTCAAGGCTGTATATTGTCACCCTGCTTATTTAACTTATATGCAGAGTACATCATGAGAAACGCTGGGCTGGAAGAAACACAAGCTGGAATCAAGATTGCCAGGAGAAATATCAATAACCTCAGATATGCGGATGACACCACCCTTATGGCAGAAAGTGAAGAAGAACAAAAGAGCTTCTTGATGAAGGTGAAAGAGGAGAGTGAAAAGTTGGCTTAAAGCTCAACGTTCAGAAAACTAAGATCATGGCATCTGGTCCCATCACTTCATGGGAAATAGATGGGGAAACAGTGGAAACAGTGTCAGATTTTATTTGTTTGGGCTCCAGAATCACTGCTGATGGTGATTGCAGCCATGAAATTAAAAGACGCTTACTCCTTGGAAGGAAGGTTATGGCCAACCTAGATAGCATATTTAAAAGCAGAGACATTACTTTGCCAACAAAAGTCCGTCTAGTCAAGGCTCTGGTTTTTCCAGTGGTCATGTATGGATGTGAGAGTTGGACGGTGAAGAAAGCTGAGCGCCGAAGAATTGATGTTTTTGAACTGTGGTGTTGGAGAAGACTCGTGAGAGTCCCTTGGACTGCAAGGAGATCCAATCAATCCATCCTAAAAGAGATCAATTCTGGGTGTTCATTGGAAGGTCTGATGTTGAAGCTGAAAGTCCAATACTTTGGCCCCCTCATGTGAAGAGTTGACTCATTGGAAAAGACCCTAATGCTGGTAGGATTGGGGGCGGGAGGCGAAGGGGACGACAGAGGATGAGATGGTTGGATGGCATCACCGACTCGATGGACATGGGTTTGGGTAGACTCCGGGAGTTGGTGATGGACAGAGAGGCCTGGCGTGCTGCAATTCATGGGGTCACAAAGAGTCGGACACGACTGAGTGACTGAACTGAACTGAAATTATTGGCAGTTAAGAATATCAAATGAAGTTTCGATTTTATTTTCTATGAAAGTAAGATTTCTATTCAAGAGGAGGAGAATTAAAAAGGTTTTAGGAAGCAACAAATGCTAACAAGAGTACAAAAGTGAGTTACAGAAATAACACGTGGGAATCAGACAGACCATAGAGAAGTCTACTGTTACATTCCAAAGTAGCTATGATTAAGGCTTTAATTTAGGTTTTTGTGCTGGAAAAAAATGCAGAATTTAAAGAATCAACTAAATTTAGTGACCTATTTATTGAGAGACAGTTAAGTATAAGGAAGAAGTTAAAAAGATAATATTTCTAGCTTTAGTAACCAAGAAGTTAATGACTTCAGAGGAATCTTACACTTCAGAAGAGCAATTAAGTAAATTTTTTAGAAAGTGACTTTTTGGACTAGTGGGATATTTAAAAGAAGATATTACACAAACAGCTATAAATAGAGATTAAAAAGACATTAGGATTGCAGGTACAGATTTAGAAGTCATCTTCATCAAGGGGATTTTAAATCAAGCAACTGGACTGAAAGAGACTTTTCCAGGAGAGGATGCTAAACCAGAAGAAATAAGGTGAAGATACAACCTGGAGAATACCTATACCTTAAGAGCAAACAGAGGTATGAAGAAGATTTAAAAAAAAACGATATGGGTCAGTACAATTTGATTTGTTGCTGATTTACACTACAGGTTATTAAAAGACATTTTTATTATATTAGACATATGTGTTATATTATTCTGTCAGGAATAAATGTGACCCTGAGCAGCTAGCATGACTTTATCTATAGGAATTATTATATTTTTTTTTTCCAAAGGAGAACTCAGAGGCAAAACTGTAGCTTGGTTCTTCTAAATGCATGATCTTTTTATTATTTTATTTATTAAATTATCGTGTAATACAATTAACTTTTTGGTATGTATATCCATGTATTTTAAAATAAATATTTATGTAAACATCACCATAATCAAGATACTTAACAGTTTCATGATGCGGAAACTTTCTCACGCTGCCTCATTTTGCAATTGTATCCTTCTTTCACCCCAGCCTCTAGCAGCCACTAATCTATTCTCCATCACTACAGTTTTGCTTTCTTCCAGAAAGTCTTCTAAATGAAATTATACATTATAGACCTTTGAGGACTGGCTTCTTTCTCACATCTTCTTCTTCCACAGAGAAGTTCTGTCCCACATCTAAAAGGAATTCCATGGGTAAGAGAATAGGCAGATGGTGGAGAGGATATATTCAAAGAGATAACGTCTACAAAATTCCAGTTTTTGTGAAAAATATAAATCCTTGGCACGATGCCTTTGAGATACACACGATTTTGTATGCATCAGTAGTCCATTCCTCTCTATTTCTGAGTAGTATTCCCTGTATAGATATACCACAGTTTTATCTATTCACTCATTGAAAGACATTTGCATTTTTCCAATTTTTGTCAATCACAAATAGCACTGCTATAAACATTCATATACAGGTTTTGTGTGATTATAACCTCATTTCTCTAAAGTAAACACCAAGAAAGGAATTTCTGGGTCATAAAGTAAGAAACTGCCAAACGCTTTTTGGTGACATTTTTATATTCCCACCAGCACGTGAAATTGCAAGCTGCTCCGCATCCTCACAGATATCAGGTACTGGCTGTTAGATATTTTAATGAGTATGAAATGCTATTGCATTGTGGTTTTAATTTTTATTTCACTAATGGCTAACAGTGTCAAATATCATTGCATTTGTTTATTTGGCATGTATGTATATGCTTTGGTGAAGTCGTGTGTAAGGTTAAAGGGCATTTATTTTACATAATATATCAACACTTGGCTCTATTTTTTTCCATATCTTTTCCCCCTCAATTTTTTGCCTGGTTTTAAGTGTATCCATTCTTTATTATATGCCCTCTAATAAGCCACTTTAAATATTTGTGAAATACGTTCTGTGAATTGGATGAGAGAAAGAAAAATTCATGGTTACATATACATAGTTAAATATGCAAGAAATGGAATCCCTCCTGCAATTAAAAACTAGGGGAAATTAATTTAATTCTCTCAAGGGCATTTCTAGTTTACCAAATCAGACTTGTAATTATGTAGTCGTATGAAGGGAACTTGGATAAGAGATGGGAACAGAAAGAGTCCTATTTTTTCTTTTTATACAAAGACTTATTTTGATGGGTAAAAAAGACAAAATGGAATCTGGAACATGTTAATCAATGAAATCCACATTTGCACAAAAGTGCTATAAATTCCAACAGAATGCTTAGTTTTTCTTTTTAGGAGAACTGAAAGCCTTAGAGTAAGAGGTGCCTTGTAAATAAGTATTATTATTTCCCTAGGCTCTGAAGAGAGGTTCTGGAACATCAGCCAGAGTTTAATTAAAGAGTCTCAGCACTGTCTAACCTGTCTTGTGCAGCTTTCTCAGGCTGTTTGAAGAACTGTCCAGCAAATGAATTGTTGAAAACCAATGTGGCATTTATGCTGTAATTAGCACAAATAAACCTGTAATACTATGGCAGACCTTATGACTTTCACTTTACATTTGGTTGCATATCACTGGTTAATGCAGAGCAGTGAAAATTTCCCAAAGAGAGGAAAAATACTAAACCCAAAGGCATATCTCTTTTATCTCCTCCAGTTGATATCACATATCTTAAATCCTAAAAATCAGGCATCACAATCTAAAAACACTACTTTCTACAGAGCTAATCAGATAATAGTTTTGGGAATTATACAAGAATAAATGCTATACCTTAGAGAAAAAAAAATAAAATACAAGTCAGAGAACTAGATTGGAAACATAAAACATGTCTTATTCAAATTTTGAGAAGTTTTCAACACTTTCCTGTGTAATTTAAGTAGTTATTTTTATCACAACTTCATCAGATCTTCTGCAGAGAGGCTTTCAAGAAAAAAAAATATTGCAATGGAAATTTCAAACATAATGATAAGAATTTGTGTTTACAAATAATAAAATGATATTAATTGTGCCTGTGCTTTTCTATGGAAAAATAATGCATTTTGTTGAATTTATTTAAATTATCTTTATGCAAAGCAATGTTTCTGGCAGGTTCAAATCAAACTTTAACTTCACATCTATTAAAATACACATCTTAAAATTGCTTGCTGGTATTAATTTTTTACATTGAGTAAATGCTTAATTTCCCTTTAAAATACCTTTTTTATTAATCAGTATTTAAATTAAAATATCAATTCACATTAACATCTTGCCTGTAGCCAAAATTCCAATCTTCATTACCCATGTTACTATTTGCTAGAGATAATTAAAGGAAGAATGAGATATCATATACCCCTTCTTAAAATTCACAATGCACTTTACAATGATGACTTCAATATTTTCCCATGCACTAGAAAGCTTATGCAGCAATTATTCAGTCTCCTCCATTTTCTGGTGATGCTTCATCATTACAAAGTGGAAAGAAAATAAAACATAATTTGACCAAGAAGGTCAGGCACTGCATGATAAAAAAAAAAACAACAAGACAGGAAAGGGAAGTTCTGTTGGCTTTGAGATATTCTGAAGGAAGTCAAGCCAGGAATATCAGACTGAATGATCTCAAAGTCCAGCTGTGATGCTCACAAAATATCAGGCGAAGGCAGTGAGCAAGGAACATGAAGTGAGACTTAAAAAGAGCCTGCCATGATCAGAGATAGCACTTCTTCCTTTTCCTCAAGGTAATGAAAAGAAGAAAGAAAGGAATGAAAGAGGGACAGAGGGAGGGAATTATATGTATTACATATACATATATATATATATATATACATGTATAAAATTTAGATAATAAACAATGATCACACATGTATGAACTCTGTACTCACAACTGTTAGGTGAACACTGAAAACCAAACCATAAGTGCAAAATTAGTAGGAAATTAGATAGCCTGACTATTTCTTCAGAGATAGCATTAGCCTTTTAGCATAATCTTTTGAGACTGACTAAGTTTTTTTTTCTGGAACTCTCTTGCTTTTTCGATGATCCAGCTGATTTTGGCAATTTGATCTCTGCTTTCTCTGCCTTTTCTAAATCCACCTCGAACATCTGGAAGTTCACAGTACACATATTGCTGAAGCCTGGCTTGGAGAATTTCCAGTATAACTTTACTAGCGGGTGAGATGAATGCAATTCTGTGGTAGTTTGAGCATTCTTTGGCATTGCCCTTCTTTGCGATTGGAATGAAGACTGACCTTTTCCAGGCCTGTGGCCACTGCTGAGTTTTCCAGATTTGCTGGCATATTGAGTTCAGCACTTTCACAGCATCATCTTTCAGGATTTGAAATAGCTCAACTGGAATTCCATCACGTCCACTAGCTTTGTTCGTAGTGATGCTTCCTAAGGCCCACTTGACTTCACATTCCAGGATGTCTGGCTCTAGGTGAGTGATCACACCGTCCTGATTATCTGGGTCGGGAAGATCTTTTTTGTACAGTTCTGTGTATTCTTGCCACCTCTTCTTAATATCTTCTGCTTCTGTTAGGTCCATATCATTTCTGTCCTTCATTGAGCCCATCTTTACATGAAATGTTCCCTTGGTATCTCTAATTTTATTGAAGAGATCTCTAGACTTTCCCATTCTATTGTCTTCCTCTATTTCTTTGCATTGATCACTGAGGAAGGCTTTCTTATCTCTCCTTGCTATTCTTTGGAACTCTGCATTCAAATGGATATATCTTTCCTTTTCTCTTTTGCTTTTCGCTTCTCAGGTCAGGAAGCAACAGTTAGAACTGGACATGAAACAACAGACTGGTTCCAAACAGGAAAAGGAGTACGTCAAAGCTGTATATTGTCACCCTGCTTATTTAACTTACATGAGGAGTACATCATGAGAAACGCTGGGTTGGAGGAAGCACAAGATGGAATCAAGATCTTCGGGAGAAATATCAATAACCTCAGATATGCAGATGACACCACCCTTATGACAGAAAGTGAAGAGGAACTAAAAACCCTCTTGATGAAAGTGAAAGAGGAGAGTGAAAAAGTTGGCTTAAAGCTCAACATTCAGAAAACTAATATCATGGCATCCGGTCCCATCACTTAATGGCAAATAGATGTGGAAACAGTGGAAACAGTGTCAGACTTTCTTTTTTTGGGCTCCAAAATCACTGCAGATGGTGACTGCAGCCATGAAATTAAAAGATACTTATTCCTTGAAAGTAAAGTTATGACCAACCTAGACAGCATGTTAAAAGGCAAAGACATTACTTTGTCAATAAAGGTTCATCTAGTCAAGGCTATGGTTTTTCCAGTAGTCATGTATGGATGTGAGAGTTGGACGGTGAAGAAAGCTGAGTGCCAAAGAATTGATGCTTTCAAACTGTGGTGTTGGAGAAGACTCTTGAGAGTCCCTTGGACTGCAAGGAGATCCAACCAGTCCAACCTAAAGGAGATCAGTCCTGGGTGTTCATTGGAAGGACTGATGTTGAAGTTGAAACTCCAATACTTTGGCCACCTGATGTGAAGAGTTGACTCATCTGAAAAGACCCTGATGCTGGGAAAGATTGAGGGCAGGAGGAAAAGGGGACGACAGAGGATGATATGGTTGGATGGCATCACCAACTCAATGGACATGAGTTTGGGTAAACTCGGAGAGTTAGTGATGGACAGGGAGGCCTGGCGTGCTGCAGTTCATGGGGTCACAAAGAGTCAGACACAACTGAGTAACTGAACGGAACTGAACTGAGTATTAAGTTTATCTTTTATTAGAAGTCAGTTCTCAATGTGCAGTTTTTGGACTAGCAGCATCAGCAACACCTGGGAACTTAGAATTGCAAATTCACAGATTCCACTCTAGACCTATTGAATCAGAAGGCTTGCACTGGAGAGTTAAGCAATCTGGATTTTAGCAAGCCCTTCAGAGGTTTCTGATGCACACTGAAATTTGAGAACCACTGTTCTAGGTAAAACTGTGGTATACTGAGAGAGTCTAGGTGTAGCTCTTTATCTATTTGGTCATCTGTTTATTGAGGATCTACTAAGTGTCAGACAGGCACTAGAGATTTTGTGAGCAATGTAATATGGTCCCTAAATTTGTGAAATTTATAATCTACAGACAATAGACAAAAAGTAAGCAAATAATTAAACATTTTAATTATTTAATAATATATATATTATATATATATATATGTATATGTATGTGTGTATATATATATAATATATATGCAGGTATGCTCAGTTTCTCAGTTGTGTCTGACTCTTTGTGACCCCATGGATGGAAGTCCACCAGGCTCCTCTGTCTATGGGATTTTCCTGGCAAGAATACTTGGCTGGTTTGCCCTTTACTTCTCCTCCAAGGGATCTTCCCAACCCAGAGATCAAACTCATGTCCCCTGTGTATCCTCCACTGAAAGGTGGATTCTTTACCACTGAGCCACCTGGGAAGCCCACCTGGGAAACAGCCTTAAAACAGGGTGCTGGAATAGAAATATTAGCAAGAGAACTACTTTAAGTGGTGTGGTCATGGAGGTCTTTCTAAGGAAGTGATATAATGCCTGCTGGTGAGAATATGGTCTGTGAATAACAACATCAGCACTGCTTAGGAGTTACTTTGAAATACAGAATCTCAGGGTGCACCCCAGACTTAATGAATCAGAGTCTCCCTTGAACAAAGTCTCCAGGCATGAGATTTCATTACGTATGAGAAGAAGCACTGTTGTAAAGTAAAAGAAGAAAATCCTGCTGGTGGGATGGCTTGACCCAATCAGGTACATTTTCATGTGCAGTGGCCCTGTAACCAGGAAAAATGTGTCGAGTTTAGAGCCTCTATGGAATTTAAACATTTACTCCTATGCAACCAGATTAACTCCAAGCAGAAGCAGATGAGGTAAGATACTCTGCCACTTATTATTATTTTAAACACAGGACATCCCCATTCATTTTTCTAATAAATTTCATATTATAAAAAGTATCTGTAAGGAAATTTAATTTCTGACCTTTATTGACAAAGTAGTGTGGTCACATTCTGATTATCTTTGTTATTTGAATTATATATGACCACTCATATTTTGATTGACTCACGATAAGGAAAAAATAGATGAGTCACTTAAATAATTTTAAATTTAATTTATTCATTTGACTTGAAATTTTGATACTGCAATAACTGTTACTGTGATAAATTTTATGTTCATAATAGAATCTAACTCAACTCAGAGAGCAGTAAATTCCAGGGAGTTAGTTTTTTTCTGAGTTCACTTACTGTGATATGTAATTTTTGATACAGTGATAGTCAATATGAGACTTGGAAATGAGAAAGAGAATTACAGAGCTGGGAAATAATAATATTAATAGCTCCACCTACTGATGACTACTATGTATACCACTGAGTAAGCACTATACATATTTACACATTTAACAATACAAAGAATTTTGTAAGATTTGTATTCTCTATACCATTTTTTAGGTGCAAATACTAAGAAATTGATTATTTTAGCAGGTTTGTACAGGAGAACAAAATGATGAGGACAGGTGGCAGGTAGTGAGGGGCTGTTGGACTGAGTGGCAGAATTTAAACTCAAAGGTATAGGATTTCAAAAAACTACTGAAATACAGTGTTTTCAAAGCCTTCATTTTTTGTACTTCAATTGGATTTTGCTATACCCAAATGAGTGAAAATCACTTTGTATCATTCTCATAAAAATTTCTATTGATAGAAAATGCACTAAAATAAATTAAACAAAATGTTGTTGTTGTTGTTCCATTGCTAAGTCGCATCTGACTCTTTGCGATCCCATGGACTGCAGCATGTCTGGCTTCCCTGTCTTTCACTGTCTCCCAGAATTTGCTCAAACTTATGTTACTTGAGTTGGTAATGCCATCCAACCATCTCATCCTCTATTGCCCCCTTCTCCTGCCCTCAGTCTTTCCCAGCATCAGGGTGTTTTCCAGTGAGTTGGCTCTTCTCATTAGGTAACCAAAGTATTGGAGTTTCAGCTTCACTACCAGTCCTTCAAATGAATATTTAGGGTCCTTCCTGTAGGATTGACAGGTTTGATCTCCTTGCAGTCAAGTGATTCTCAAGAGTCTTCTCCAACACTACAGTTTGAAAGCATCAATTCTTTGATACTCAACCTTCTTTATGGTCTGTCACATCTGTATATGACTATTGGAAAAACCGTAGTTTGCCTATACAGACATTTGTCAGCAAAGTGATGTCTTTGCTTTTTAATACACTGTCTAGGTCAGACATGACTGAATGACTAAGCACAGCACAGCACAGGTTTGTCATAGCTTTCCTTTCAAAGAGCAAGTATCTTTTAATTTCATGGCTGCAGTCACTGTCTGCAATGATTTTGGAGTCCAAGAAAATAAAATCTGTCACTAAACAAAATAAGGCTGTGTAATTCTATCTAGGCACCTGATACTGATGACCACAAATTCTGAGGACAACTCTATAAAATATAAATCTTGTGTTCAAGAAAGTGAAAGTAATGATCACCAGAGTCATGCTTTCTTCTGGAGATAATTCTGGTTGAGCAAGATTGAACAGGGAATAATTCTCCCACCTTCAATGTTATTTAATGCCAATTCTATAAATCACTTAAACTCTCTTATATTGTCAGAGTCGAGTATCCCCTAAGTTGAGAAATATTAGATGATATCTTATGTTCACATGTTGAAAAAAACCACGTCTCACTAAATTTCAAGGAATATGTATACTATCCATATAGGGGCAGAATTACACAGAGGTTAAGAATGAAATTTTGAGCTCAGTACTGCTCTGTCATGTATCAGCTGGAAAACCATGAATAAATAACTAATTTAAGCCATAGTTTCCTAAGGATAATTGAGATAATAAGTGTACATAATTGATAGCATTGTTGGGGAGTTAAATGAATAAAAAACAGGTAAGATTTAGTATGGTGACTAGCCTAGAGTAAATATCCAATGAACAGTACCATAACAATAATTCTATTATCTGCTAACAGTAGGCTAACAGGCAGGAAGTATCAAATTTTTAAAAGTATGCTACTCTTCATCTGAAAATTAAGCTATAAAATGACAAGTAAGGACATGTTTTCATTGAAGATTTTAAATGTGATTTCCATCAGAAAGGTCACTGTATGCAAATGGGTTATTGGTATGACTGTTTAAAAAATTCATGCTGCAATTTTGGAGTGAATTTGGAATCAAATCAGTTTCAATGATACTTGGATTTATTTGATTCTCTCAGCATAGGATACCATTTTATTATTTTGGTTTCTGCTACCAGCCTTCACAGTGCCTATCTGCCATTGTCCTCAGAATGATACATTGATTTGGTTGATCATCATGATGATATGGCTGAAAATTTGTCAGTTGTATATTTGATTTTTTTTTCTAGTACTTTGGACCTTGTCAGAAAACCAGAAGAGATTCATTTTAAAGAATCTCACAGATCTCCAAAAAAAAAGGATTGTTCTGTCATTCATAGGACTATTTATAAGAACCACATTATACAAAAAATAAAATATCCTTACTAGGTATGATTCAAATTATAACCATTCAAATGGGTCTTTATTAAACCAAACAACACATTCTGTGCATTTGTCTGCTATGTTCTCAGCTCTAGTCTTAGGAATAAATAACATATTTGCGGAATTTTTAATATATGGTACACATATCATGACATTAATAAAAATGGCAATATAAAGAATGACTTGCACCATTTCATTCAGTGATATAATAGTTAACATTAAGTCAATACAGTGAACTTGGGTTCTATTCTAAGCTATGTTATACATATTAACTCATTCAATCCTCTCTGAAAGCCTATGAGTAAGTAATCAGATTATCCCTTTTATAGATGAAACAGATACAAAGAACAAAAAGCAAACAAAAAAAGTAATACAGCCAAAGTCACACAGCTTGTAAGAGATGCCATAAGGTTTAAACTCAGGCATTTAAACTCATAAATTATTATGACCTCATAATTTTCAAAAATAATATTAATAGCACTTTTCAAGTTTTCCTATGTAAGCTAGATATATATTTAACATCAATTTTTACAAATGTCCCTGGACTTCCCTGGTAGCTCAGACGGTAAAGCATCTGCTTACAATGTGGGAGACCTGGGTTCAATCCCTGAGTCGGGAAAATCTCCTGGAAAAGGAAATGTCAACCCACTCCAGTATTCTTGCCTGGAAAATCCCATGGATGGAGGAGCCTGGTAGGATATAGTCCATGGGGTCGCAAAGAGTTGGACACGACTGAGTGACTTCACTTTCTTTCTTTCTTTTACAAACAACCTTGCTATTTCTGTCCTAAGTCATGTACATTATAATGGATGGAAAAGCAGGACACAATAGAAGATGTTTCTGAAATTTATCCTCAAATTTTATATACCCCAGTATTGAGTCTAGCCTGCTTTCATTGTGATGAACCTTTTTTTATCCAGAGTATTTAGCTTTTAGGACTCATGTCCCTCAAAGCAAATTTCTTCTACATTCAAGCACCTAAGATTAACCTTACTTACTATACCCAAGACAAGTACCTTCTCTGAGGTTCACTTAGATGTATTTCCAAACTGAAACCCATTCATAGTTCTTCACATGGGAGTTTCTGTGCTTTCTTTCTGACCATCTGCCAGACTAATACCATTCTGACTAATGATCCTTCTTTTTAGTACTCCACCAGTAAGAACTATGGGCTTTGGAACTAAATCATCAGTAACATCATACCTAAATCATTCTTATTTAAAAAATTTTTAGTCACATGTAAATATACCATATGATCACTTATCAGTAATATTCCATGAAGATGTCAATGCAAATGGCATAATTCTTGGGAATGATCAGAGCACTGATCTCCATTGCCCCCTTTTTCCTCCATGAACTATCCCTGCTACAGGAGGTCTGTTATCTCATTCCTCTGCCAAAGTTCATTGATCATTTCTAAGGGTCATGTATATTCCCACAAAATAACCTACTCTAACAAAAAATGTGAAAATAATTAGAAGTAGTGATGGAAAAATCAAGAAAACAAGAGGAAAATTAAATGTATATCTGTAAAAAAGAAAGAGAAAATAAACTTTGACTGTGTTCAGTATTTTCTATGTGCCAGTCATTAGGAAAAGTACTTTTCGTGTATTATCTCACAAAATCCCTGTGCCATGAATCCCATGAATCCTGTAGTATGCTTATTCTACAAATAGGAAAACTGAAATTCAGAGTATTTATGTTGCTTGCCTAATGTGACACATTTTGTAAGTATCAAGACAGATATTTGAGTCAGTTGAAGTGAGGGGCAAGTCAGAAAGAGAAAAAGTCAATATTGTATATTAGTGCATATATATGAAATATGGAAAAATGGCTCTAATGAACCTATTTTCAGGGTAGGAATAGAGACACAGAGGTAGAGAATGGACTGGTGGACACAGCACAGGAAGGAGAGAGGTGGATGAACTGAGAGAGTAGCACCGACATATATACATGTTTAAATAGACAGCTAGTGGGAGGCTGCCGTATAACACAGGGAAATCGGCCCAGCACTCTGTGATGCCCTAGGGGGATGGGACCCGCGGGGTGAAGTGGGAGGCAGACTCAAGAGGTAGGAGACATATTGTATACTTACGGCTGATTCACATCGTTGTGTAGCAGAAACCAACACAACATTGTAAAGCAATTCTCCTCCAGTTAAACATAAATTTAAAAAATAAAAAGCAAATTAAAAAAGACTGAGATATAAACAAAAGTCAGTCTGACTTGAGAATAAATTATTTTAACTCTGCAGTTGGTAAATAATAGAACTGCATGCCTAGAAAAATAATATTTCACAAGACTTAGAAATTTGGATTGTTTTTTAAATTATGCCATGTATTAAAATTAATAAAGTTAAAGTAATATCAGTAATATGTTCTATGTTGCAGCAAAGTAAATGGAAAACTATATTTGTGATCAGAAATTCAAATCACACCTTGCAGAGTGATGTCTGGTTGAATGCAAATGAGCCTCACTTTGCAAAATGCCTATCGAAGAATTCAGTGTCAGCAAAAGTAAGACACTTATCATTGATTAGAAAAGATCTTAACATTTGTTTTGGATAAAAATAAGTTATCAACAGGAGATGAGTCAGTGCTATGAGGTGAGCTATTTTCTACTACTAGGGTGAGAAGTCAAAGTCACTTAAAAAGTTTGCTGAGCAAGTATGCAAAGTTCATCACATTTTTCACATTCTTCTTGATGGTGGTTGGTGACTAAACCACACTTGGAAGAAGTATTTTATTAGCAATGATTTAAAAATTCTGGCATTTACTAACTCAACTCTATTAGGTAAGCACCACAGGCTATGTATACATGACAGAACAATATATTACACATACACACATATACATGTAAGTTCGAATCGCAGATTTATCTCTTTCTGACTGTCCACATGACCTCAGATAATTCATTTAGCTTTTCTAAACTTTGGCTTCTCCTCTTTCAAATTGGAATAATATAAGAACCTTTGCCACTGGGTGGTTGATATTATGAAATAAGAAACATATGCAAAGTGCTTAGTACATTTTTCAGTAAACACTAGCTATTAGCATTATCAACATTATTTCCCTATTTCCATTCAAAATAGTTTGGTGCTCTTTAGTAGACAACTTGAAAGGTGATTTGATTGTGCTTTTGCTGAAGCTGACTTATCTGGTTGAATCTGTCAAAATAATCTGTGGCTGTAGATTTAGCCTAAGCTGCATATACCCTAATATTTGGTCTCAGTTAGGCCAGATAATTAGATTTTTTGACAGCTGCTCCACTAGGTTATTTAAGATTAATGGCTTAATAGCTTTATACCTAACTTAACACCTTTCTTCAGAAGAACTAACTAGTACAGGGAACTCCAATACCACTGCGTTAAATAAAAGTGATCTTTGTAAATTCTTCTAAGTGAAGGCCTAGTATAAGAAGCACTTTTTATTGCTGTTCTATTTTTTGTTTCCAGTCTCTCTCAGGGTTTTAGTTTTAAAGTATCCCTGAATAACAAATGTTCTCAAAGCTTCAGGCCACCAGCACAGAACATTAATATCCCATTACTACTGAATTTCAAACTATTTTATTACTCTCATATCTTTGTGCATCTGTCTGAGATATAATTATTAAAAACTGTCAAGCCATAATCACAATGATGCTATTTAAGTGATTGTTCTCTTCAGGGAAGCTACGGTGGTTTTTGAGTGAAAAGAAAAAAAAAACATTCAGGAAACATTTCAAGCAATATACTTCCTGATTCTCTCAGTGAAGCATATGTAACACTTCAAGTCATAACTTATTTTCATACTAAGAATTGTTCCTGCCTCAAAACAGAATTTCCCAAGGGAACTTCTTGAGGAGATTTCCTGGTATAGAAAAAAAGTCAGTCATACTCACATTCAATTTATTTCTGTCTTGGGACAGAAATACAACTAGGCCCACTCATAAAGTCAGAGGTCATTGTCTTCAAACTCTGTAGGTTCAGAGAGGTAACAGCAACTTCTAACCTATAGCTGATGCCTGCTATGTAGGAACAGGGTCTGGTACTGCAGTATTTTGCCATTTTTTTTCCCCATAGGAAGAAGGAAATCTTAGACTAACTGTGAATTTCTGGACTTACAAATGTCAGTAATGAATTCACATATTTAAGATATATTTTGTTTGTCACACTAAACTTTCAGACCAGACCTACCTAATGAGCTGCTGGATTAAGACTTCTGCTTTAGGTCCTGTATGAGTACCCAAATTCATTTATTCAGAGATCCTAATCTGAGCATAAAATAGTGCTAGATAGTGAGATACTACATCATTTCACAGCTACCAAAGGCAGGATCTCTTACCAACCACTGGCTTAATGGAATCCATTGTAGGGAGGCCACTATGACCAGAGGAACTGAGTTATTTCTCCCTAATGGGTGAAAAGTACACTGTTTGCTAATATCGTGACAATGAGTCAAAGAGCTATCATCTCTTAAAATCTTTTCTTGGTCTCTCTCCTTTAATTGCTGATAATGAAACAATAATAATCCTCTTTGGCTGGGTTCTACACATCTCCTTCTATAACTCCACTTCATATTAATATTATTCTAGACCAGCAAGTATCTGAAAGAACTGTCAGTGGTAATATATCTGAACCTTTATCATAGGTCTATATTATTATATTAGTTTTTTTTTTTCTTATCCCATGAATCAACTGCTACTGCTAAGTCGCTTCAGTCGTGTCCGACTCTGTGCGACCCCATAGATGGCAGCCCACCAGGCTCTGGCGTCCCTGGGATTCTCTAGGCAAGAATACTGGAGTGGGTTGCCATTTCCTTCTCCATGAATCAACTACCAGTTCCTAATGATATTTTAGGAAACTATGAACCAAGAACAATGAACAATGGCTTTCCAATCACTTTCTGAACTGAATAAATTTTTTCAAAGTAACTATTTTACTCAGAAACTAGGTATGTAAAAAGATAGAAAGAACTACTCTTAATGAAGAGAAAACTCTCTCACTATCAGCCATTCTGTTTCATTGTTTTTCCTTCTCTCTCTCTCCTTCCCAGCACATCTTTGGATATTCATGGAGTTCTAGAGTACAAAAGAACAACTTGAACCTTGAACATCTCTATACAGAACACAATGATATCACTTGCTTGGATCTGTGACTAAACTCAGGATGTAAAAATGTGTGTATGTGTGTGTTTGTGTACCTTAAATTGACTACTGTATTTATTTAACAGTTTAACTGAATTGAGAAGCTACTCTTCCTATTGCTCATTTCTTCTTAATGCAGCTTCCTTTAAGATCTACTTTTTATTTCTTGCTTAGAAATAAAAGTATTCTTCTTCCTACTTTCTATCTCTTACAGTTATCTCTGAGAACTTGATACATCAACTATTTACACTTCTATCTCTTTCACTCTTCACTTCATTAAAAAAAAACTATCAATCTTGAATTTCTACAGAAAGAATTCTTAAATTTGATGTTACTTGTTACCGTTGCTTACCATGTTAACCAATTTCAGCAACATCTCTCTATCTTTATTGAGGTATGTTAGCAAATAACATGTGTAAGTTTAAGCTATACAAATACAGTGATTTGAAACATGTATATATTGTACAAATGGTTACCAATGTAAGGTTAGTTAGTTAATACACACATCACTTCACATGGTCAAAATCTGGGAGAAAGTGTGATGGTCAGAACTTTAAAAATGTCCTCTCTTAGTAACTTTCAAACATACAGCACAGTACTATTAACTATAACCACCACACTGTACAGTTCATCCCAGGACTTATTCATCTTATAACTAGAAGTTTGTACTCTTTGTTCATCTTCACCTATTTTCCCCTCCCATCCACTCCCCGAGAAATGGAGACAGTTTATTTAAACCTATTTCAACATTTTTAGACAAATAAAATATCTTACAATACACTTACAATGCTGACTAAAATGTTGCCATTTTACAATGTTAAGAATTATATTAAGTGTTTTAGTCAAGTCATAGTTTTACTTATTCTGTAAAACCATAATATTAAAAGGAAAATGATAGCAAGATAGAAGAATAGGATATGTAATGTGACATCTCTGGGCTTGAAGGAGGGAGACATAATAGTACACTGAGGCTCTTTGTTGTTGAGTAATATTTATCTAAATATAAATGTGTTTTAAGAACAAATGGAAAACTTAGGGGAAGACAGAAGAAAGAAAATGCAAAATCTATGAAATCTAGTGGCTGTGTTCATGCTACCAAGATCTTGAAGAATGATGAAAAAATCCTTCAGATTAGAGTGCAATGCATTATTTGAAACTTAAGAATGATGAACTAAAGAGCCTCTTGATGAAGGTGAAAGAGGAAAGTGAAAAAGCTGGCTGCTGAAAACTCAACATTCAAAAAACTAAGATCATGACACCTGGTCCCATCAATTCATGGCAAACAGATATGTAAAAAAATGGAAACAGTGACAGACTTTATTTTCTTGGGCTCCAAAATCACTACAGACGGTGACTACAGCCATGAAATTAAAAGACGCTTTCTCTTTGGAAGAAAAGCTATGACAAATCTAGACAGTGTATTAAAAAGCAGAGATATCACTGTGCCAACAAAGGTTTGTATAGTCAAGCTATGGTTTTTCCAGTAGTCACATATGGATGTGACAGTTGGACCATAAAGAGGCTGAGTGCCAAAGAAATGATGCTTTCGAACTATGGTGCTGGTGAAGACTCTAGAGAGTCCCCTGGAGAGTGAGGAGATCAAACTAGTCAATCCTAAAGGAAATCAACCCCAAATATGCATTGGAAGAACTGATGCTGAAGCTGAAGCTCCAATACTTTGGCCACCTGATGTGAAGAGCTGACTCACTGGAAAAGACCCTGAAGAGCTGGGAAAGACAGAGGCAGAAGGAGAAGGGGACAGCAGAAGACAAGATTGTTGGATGGCATCACTGACTCAATGGACATGAGTTTGACAATGTCCAGGAGATAATGAAGGACAGGGAAGCCTGACGTGCTGCAGTCAATGGAGTTACAAAGAGTCAGACACAAATAGCTACTGAACAGCAACAACAAGAATGAGATGCATATATACATTCACAGTTTCCTTGAAATATCCCAATCACCACCCTCATCTAGTCATGGCAGTAAATAGTTACACAGACAAATGTAATCTAGACAGAGTCACTTTGGGGGAAAATGTGGGGAAGAATCTGGAATAATCAGTTCCTCAAAGTGAGACTATGAGAGAAAGAAGGTTAAATAAATAAGTAAATAAAAAAATATTGCAGTGAACACCTGTTGTGGTATCCAATTATCTTTGCCAGCGTGCTCGATCAAATCAGTGATTAAAATCATGCACTTACATTTTTTTACTGCCTCATTCTTTCACCTATCATCATCTTAGGAATACACTTGAGAAAGAATATATTCACCTGATGAGAATCAGACTAAAGCTAATGTTATCATCACAAAAGATGATATTGAAATCTTTCACAGTATGTTTAATTATTTAATCTTATTGTCTCAATACATAGGTGAGAATTTTAAAAACAACATGCTATTATATATTAATAGTTCAGTTCAGTTCAGTTCAGTTGCTCATTGCTGTCTCTTTGTGACCCCATGGACTGCAGCATGCCAGGCCTCCCTGTCCATCACCAAATCAGAGAGTTTACTAAAATTCATGTCCATTGAGTCGGTGACGCCATCAACCATCTCATCTTCTGTCATCCCCTTCTCCTCCCGCCTTCAATCTTTCCCTGCATCAGGGTCTTTTCAAATGAGTCAGCTCTTCACATCAGTTGGCCAAAGTATTGGAGTTACAGCTTCAGCATCAGTCCTTCCAGTGAATATTCAGGGCTGATTTCCCTTAAGATTGACTGGTTGGATCTCCTTGCAGTCCAAGAGATTCTCAAGAGTCTTCTCCAACACCACAGTTCAAAAGCATCAATTCTCTGGCGCTCAGCTTTCTTTATAGTCCAACTTTCACATCCATACATGACCACTGGAAAAACCATAGCTTTGACTAGATGGACCTTTGCTGGCAAAGTAATGTCTTTGCTTTTAATATGCTGTCTAGGTTGGTGATAACTTTTCTTCCAAGGAGCAAGCATCTTTTAATTTCATAGCTGCAGTCAACATTTGCAGTGATTTTGGAGCCTCAAAAAATAAAGTCTGTCAGTTTCCACTGTTTCCCCATCTATTTGCCATGAAGAGATGGGACTGGATGCCATGATCTTAGTTTTCTGAATGTTGAGTTTTAAGCCAACTTTTTCATTCATCTTTTACTTTCATCAAGAGGCTCTTTAGTTCTTCTTCGCTTTCTGCCATAAGGGTGGTGTCATCTGCATATCTGAGGTTATTGATATTTCTCCCAGCAATCTTGATTCCAGCTTGGGCTTCATCCAGCCTGGCCTTTCACATGATATACTCTGCATATAAGTTAAATAAGCAGCGTGACAATATACAGCTTTGACGTACTCCTTTCCTGATTTGGAACTAATCTGTTCCGTGTTCAGTTGTAACTGTTGCTTACTGACCTGCATACAGATTTATCAGGAGGCAGGTCAGGTGGTCTGGTATTCCCATCTCTTGAAGACTTTTCCACAGTTTATTGTGATCCACACAGTCAAAGGCTTTGGCATAGTCAATAAAGCAGAAACAGATGTTTTTCTGGAACTCTCTTGCTTTTTTGATGATCCAACGGATGTTGGCAATTTGATCTCTGGTTCCTCTGCCTTTTCTAAATCCAGCTTGAACATCTGGAAGTTCATGGTTCACAAACTGTTGAAGCCTGGCTTGGAGAATTTTGAGCATTACTTTACTAGCATGTGAGATGAGTGCAATTGTGTGGTAGTTTGAGCATTCTTTGGCATTGCCTTTTTGGGACTGGTATGCAAGCTGACCTCTTCCAGTCGTTAATAGTAAGGATCTTTATTTTTATGTTGCTTGTAGAAATCTCTCTGGTGTTTCATTGTTACATTCAATATTTTCATTTAATTTAGCTATTAACCTTAAAAATCCTCCTGGAAAGATTTTAATATGTTTATGTGTATTTTCAAGAATGTGTATTTAATTTTCTCTAATGATCTTTACTAACATCAAGATAGTTTTGTTCGGTTTATTGATGTGATTCAGCAGAGAGATGTTAAACCAACCTTACATTCCTGAGGTAAACCAACTAAGTTACAAAGACTTATAATATTAAATTACCTTGAGAATAAATTATACTGTAAATGTATGTGTATATTCAAAAGTGAGTTTATTCTACAATTTTATGTTTCACTGTTGCCTTGCTTATTTATTATTATGCTTAATTTCTTCTTCTTCTTCTTCTTCTTTTTTTTTTTTTTACTATACTATTCTCTATTTCTAGAATGCCATATCCTTTTTCTGGGAAAGCAAGGCTGACAGAGTGCTTTAGAACCAGAGATGGAAAAAAATAAGACAGCAAAAATGATAGTCAAGAAATGAAACACTAAAGACAGAAAATGTCCTGTCACTGTGAGGAAATGTTCATGTAAAGACACCGGAGAAATCTTTCATTATACCTCCAGAGTAATAATTATCCATCAGACAGCATGGTCTGACAATATGTCTATTTTTATACCTATGTATTTTCAATTATGAAGTGAATGAGTGACCTAAAGATTAGGTGAACATTAAATTTAAATTCTACTTTATTTTTAAACTTGTTACCTGTCATTTTAGTGCATAGCTCCAAATATTTGAGAGACCAATGAGACTTCAAAGGAAAAAAAATCCCCAATATGAATTTTTTATCCTGAATATATGCCATTTAATATATTTAGCAGTCTACGCATGTTCACCCTAAAATCAATAGAAAGAAACTGAAAAACAGCTAATTTCTAAAAATTTGGGGCTTATTCCAATATTATGCCTGTTAAGAAAAGGAAAGTTAAGGAAGAAATTAAAGTTTTCTTTGAAGACCATAAATCTATTGAGAAATGTCAAAACATCTCATAAAGATTAATTGTTTAAGCTTCACTGCATCTCAATAAGGTGGAAATCTTTTGTTGTTTAAATAACTGCAGTTTGTCACTTTATAGATGAAGATAGTTGGAAATTATACAGTAATTTACAGTGCCAAATTTTTAAAAAATTTAATCCAATTACTTGTATATGAATCAAAAATAATGCATATAAACCAACAATACCTATCTAGCAAGAATAAAATAAACCAAAATAAGCTAATCAAACATGTCTGAAGGAATGTCTATCATGAAAGAGAAAGGGAGGTAAAGTGTAAGGAAGAAAGACAGAAAAAAATAAATTTTGTAAAAGCTTTTCATTATTAAGCTACCTTAAGTAAGTAAACTAGATATTTTTGAGTGCCACCATTGGAGAAGGCAATGGCACCCTACTCCAGTACTCTTGCCTGGAAAATCCCAGGGACAGAGGAGCCTGGTGGGCTGCCGTCTGTGGGGTCACACAGAGTCGGACACGACTGAAGCGACTTAGCAGCAGCAGCAGCAGCATGAAGCTTTTAAAGTTTAATTAGATATTGACTAAAATAGTTTTCTAGTTGTCCTAGAATGATACAGCCTCTAAAATCTCCTGGTTAAAAATACAGGGAAAGACAAATGTTTGAATAAGATGCCCTTTTTTGTTGATTAAGGATATTAGATGGTTCTGATAAGATCATGCCATCCGGTCCCATCACTTCATTGCAGATAGATGGGGAAACAGTGGAAACAGTGGTGGACTTTATTTTTTGGAGCTCCAAAATCACTGCAGATGGTGATTGCAGCCAAGAAATTAAAAGATGCTTACTCCTTGGAAGGAAAGTTATGAGCAACCTAGACAGCATATTAAAAAGCAGAGACATTACTTTGCCAACAAAGGTCCATCTAGTCAAGGCTATGGCTTTTCCAGTGGTCATGTATGGATGTGAGAGTTGGACTATAAAGAAAGCTGAGCACCGAAGAATTGATGTTTTTGAACTGTGGTGTTGGAGAAGACTCTTGAGAGTCCCTTGGACTATAAGGATATCCAACCAGTCCATCCTAAAGGAGATGAGTCCTGGGTGTTCATTGGAGGGACTGATGTTGAAGCTGAAACTCCAATACTTCGGCCACCTGATGCGAAGAGCTGACTCATTGGAAAAGACCCTGATGCTGGGAGGGATTTGGGGGCAGGAGGATAAGGGGACGACAGAAGATGAGATGGCTGGATGGCATCATCGACTCAATGGACATGGGTTTGGGTAGACTCCGGGAGTTGGTGATGGACAGAGTGGCCTGGCGTGCTGCAATTCATGGGGTCGCAAAGAGTCGGACGCGACTGAGCGACTGAACTGAACTGAACTGATTCAAAAATATATAAGGTACGCATTATGGAAAAAACTCCTCAATCTCGTGTATTCACATTCTTTTCTCAAAGACAAACAAGAAGACAGCAAGAGTTCACTTTCTACCTAAATATATACAAAGAGTTTACCAACTGCCAAAGACTATGGATTCTGTTGGACCAATTTAAATTGAAAATAGAATTACTATACAATCCAGAAACCTCTTCTGGGTTTATTTCCAAAAGAACTGAAATCAGGATCTCAAAGATTTACATGCACTCATATGCTTATTTCAGCTTATTCATAATAGCTGAAATGTGAAAACAACCCAAGTACCCATCAACAAATGAATGGATAAAGACAATGTGCTATACACATACAATGGAGTATTTTTCAGCCTTAAAAAAGAAGAAAATCCTGCCATTTGCAGCATGAGCCTGGAGGACATTAGGTTAAGTGAAATATCAGTAACAGTTCAGTCACTCAGTTGTATCCGACTCTTTGCGACCCCATGGACTGCAGCATGCCAGGCTTCCATGTCCATCACCAACTCCTTAAGTGAAATAAGCAAGTCACAAAAGAAAAAATAGTGAATGATTCCACTAATGTGAGATATTTAAAAGAGCCAAACTCACAGAACCATGAGACAAATGGTGGTTTATTTGAAAGGAGGGAAGTAGGGAGTTGTTATTCATTGGGTATAAAGTTTCGGTTATATAAGATGAACAAGAGGTAGGGATCTGCTGTACAGCATTATGTGTGTAGCTAGCAATACGGTAAAAGTTTTACAGGGTAGATCTTGTATTAAGTGTCCCTACCACACACAATAATTTGTTTTTAACAGATTTTAGTTGGAAAATTTAATTTCTGATCTCTCTTTGTAAGGATGAGCAGGAGCTAAAACACTGTCAACTTCACCTTCATACACAGCCAAGTTTAGTAGGTACTACTGGGAAGCTTCTCCAGACCTATCAGGCCCCCTTCCTGTAATTAAGACAAGTCAGCAGTTAAGTGGCTACAGTATCTCACTTCATGCTTCCTAAAACTGATATAGTCTGTTCATGGCTATCATTGTGCTCACATTGTTGTTCTCCTTGAATCAGAAAAAATGAGATATATTACTGTTCCCATGTCTCTGTGAAAAATAGAAAAATTAATGAAAAACTGAAATGCCTGCCTATTTCAGTATAACTGGAAGAAAAAAAAATTCTATATAGAAATGAAGATGCCATTCAACCAGCTTCAATCAAGCTATCAACCTGGTCCATGAATGCATTCAAGTTTGGGATCCCTTATGTATGAAACTGAGGTACAGCAGATAACTATAGTAACTACTAAAAGAATTAAGATTTTCTATTTTTCATGAAGAAATAGAGCATCAAAGACTGATTTATTGAAGGTTCCTAAATTATAATACTACCCAATCTTAGTTTTTCATAAATTGAATGAATTACCCAGCTAGTCATAAAACTTTGGGAAAGAAATAATAGCAACCTTTATAGGCTGCTGCCACACACCCCCAATTCAGAAACTCTTCTGACAGTCTTATCACCATGGCAGAAAAATATCTAGTATATTTAGTAATTTTCATAAAACTTCAATCAGGCCTAATAGTGTCTACTGTTTAAATCAAACTACTTTTTTGTTGTTATTGTTGAAAGTTTTCATAGATTAACTGGGAACATTATGTAGATCAGGTTATCTCAAACTTTAGTTTGAATCAAAATCACCTGGAAGACTTATTAAAACATATATTTCTCAACCACATTCCCCAAATTTTTGACTTAGTCAATCTGGGATGGTGCCTGAGAATTTTTATTTTTTTCAAGTTCTCAGGTGATGCCACTGGTCCATGGTTCATATATGAAGAACCATTGAAGCCATAATGCAATTGGGAAGTAATATATAAAATATTTTTAATCAAAGGCTACTAACAGAATCTATGTCATGGTAAATATTTACAGCTTCAAGTAACATTTTTATATGAAAGCAAGTAGCTTGGCCTCTGTATTAGCGCTTCCTAATGGGTACATCGTCTCTCTAAGTATATTAGCACTTCCTAATGGATAAAAACTTCCTCTAACTTCAATACTTTTATTTGTGTAAGTGGCCTCTGGTTAGCATATAAAATGGACTTCCATTGCAAGTATCATTTTTTTTTTTGGTGTATCTTTTGGAAAAATATAGAGGAAAAAAAAGTAACATCTTAGTACTCTGCTAAAAGGAAAGGTATCTAGCTCAGAATTTTACAGTTAATTGATTTTTAAAACAGATCTATATTCAGGATTGCAAAAAGATTAAAAGGGATTATTTTTTTTTAAAGGTCGAAAAGGTAAAATGTCTTACTGGAGATGAACTTTTAAAAAAATTTCACACACACACATATTTGTCAAAGCTATGTTTTCTCTAGTAGTTATGCATGAATGTGAGAGTAGGACCATAAAGAAGGCTGAGTGCTGAAGAATTGATGCTTTTGAATTATGGGGTTGGAGAAGACTCTTGCGAGTCCCTTAGACTGCAAGGAGATCAAACCAGTCCATCCTAAAGCAAAACAATCCCGAATATTTATTGGAAGGACTGATGCTGAAGCTGAAACTACAATACTTTGGCCACCTGATGCAAAGAACTGACTCCTTTGAAAAGACCCTGATGCAGGGAAAGATTGAAGGCGGGAAGAGAAGGGCACAACAGAAGATGAGATGGTTGGATGGCATCACTGACTCAATGGACATGAGTTTGAGCCAGTTCTGGGAGATGGTGAAGGACAGGGAAGCCTGGCATGCTGCAGTTGATGGGGTCACAAAGAATTGGACAGGACTGAGCAGCAACTGAACAACACAATTCTCTAATATCCATCACTGTTCATATTCAAAATTACACATTTCATTAAAGCCATGATTCAAATATAATTCAAATGTATTATATTTTATATATAAGGTAAATTATACTCTTTAAAAATTAATGTATATAAAATACATTCAAAAATATTCATGTACATTAACTCATTCATAAGCTACAACATATTTTCTATGGGGTAAAAATAAATTAAACATTTTTAACTATTTTAAATGTTTAATTTATTTTTACCCTAAAGAGCCTCTTGATGAAGGTGAAAGAGGAGAGTGAAAAAGTTGGCTTAAAGCTCAACGTTCAGAAAACTAAGATCATGGCATCTGGTCCCATTACTTCATGGGAAATAGATGGGGAAATAGTGGAAACAGTGTCAGACTTTATTTTGGGGGGATCCAGAATCACTGCTGATAGTGACTGCAGCCATGAAATTAAAAGACGCTTACTCCTTGGAAGGAAGGTTATGGCCAACCTAGATAGCATATTTAAAAGCAGAGACATTACTTTGCCAACAAAAGTCCGTCTAGCCAAGGCTATGGTTTTTCCAGTGGTCATGTATGGATGTGAGAGTTGGACGGTGAAGAAGGCTGAGCTCCAAAGAATTGATGCTTTTGAACTGTGGTGTTGGAGAAGACTCTTGAGAGTCCCTTGGACTGCAAGGAGATCCAATCAATCCATCCTAAAAGAGATCAATCCTGGGTGTTCACTGGAAGGTCTGATGTTGAAGCTGAAACTCCAATATTTTGGCCACCTCATGCAAAGGGTTGACTCATTGGAAAAGACCCTAATGCTGGGTAGGATTGGGGGTGGGAGGAGAAGGGGACAACGGAGGATAAGATGGTTGGATGGCATCACCGACTCGATGGACATGGGTTTGGGTAGACTCCGGGAGTTGGTGATGGACAGAGAGGCCTGGCGTGCTGCAATTCATGGGGTCGCAAAGGGTAGGACATGACTGAGCGACTGAACTGAACTGAACTGAACTATTTTGAATGCAGCATATAAGCTCATTCCACAACAAAATCCATATTAAAGATGCCACTGATATTTACCTATTTAAACACCTCTTATATCTTTTACAAAAATTACAGTTATCAATAATTCTAAAAAATAAAATTAAGATAACTGATTTTTTTGAAATATTTCATTAAAATACCTTATATTTATAAGTTAATGCTTACTGGGCTCCCTGATTATCATCCACATATACATTCTTATTAGTCACTCACATATGAAAATAAACAAAGACCACTCAACCAGAACAGAGACTATTAAGAGCTTGTGTTAGCAAGGAAGTCTAATCATCATCACTTGTATTAAACAGAGAAACAAAGGCAGGGAGGGAAATGAGGGAGTTTTGTAATGAAAAGAAAGGAGGGCTTCAGGTATATTCCAACTGGAAGTTGTTGGCATGAAGCAGAAGGTAGGCTAACTAGAAGACAAGTACCTTATGTGAATAGTTTGGGAAGGCTGTTTGGCTTTTCTGGCTGGTCCTGAGTTGGAAGCAAGGGCAAAATATAGTGAAGTTGCCTCTGTTGTCTAAATCCTGACCATTCTGGGCTGATTGCTACAGAAGTTGTGGTTTGGCTCCCCAGGTCAGATACTGCAGAGTTTGTGGGTCAGAAATCTGTGGGAATAGATGATCTGGTCATTGTTCATTTGCATGTTCAATAACTCATCCATATTACATTCAAACAAGATCTTACATGTTCATGTAAACCAGCCATCAGTAATAGATTAACATAGCATGAACTCAGAGCAACTAAAATTAACTCTATTGATATTCCACAGTATCAATTCTAATTAAATAAGATAAAGAGATGTCCAAATAATTATTTTTAATCTAGCATCATATGGTCACTATTGTATATACATAATATTGAAATGAAGCAAAAGTACTTGTTCACTCAACAAGTATTCATTGAACACTACAGTGCTTGCTTGTCAAATCCCAGGAAACCCAAAGCATTTCTGTAACATTTCCTCCACACTTAACAGGTATCTAAGATTTCTCTTGGGTCCCCTAAAGTCTCTGAATTGGTGGTTGTTTCAGCTGCCATATTCCAGACCTAAAGTTACCCCTAGTGGGGTAACTGATCACTCTGCCTCACATTTCCTCATTCAAATCACCATTACTTCCTTCTCCCTAATGAATCCCCCAGATCTTAGTGTCAGACTGCACCAGATTTCCCAACCTCTGATGCCATCTGCAGACTGATTTCATTCCTTCAAGATTTTGGCACCCTGCTCAAATACTTTCTTGTATTTTCTATTCCTATCAGTTTTATTTGTGATTTCACAATCCAAAAAAACAATAAAACCAAAGCTCAATTTTCTCATATCAAATGAAATTAAGTGATTCCCATGAGTAGCTAGGGGTGCAAACCAGTGTCATAAACCAATGGTTCTGCATATCAACAGCACCTTGGAACCTTTTTTGTAAAATTTCAGTATTCTGGTTCCACAGACCAGACCAACTAATGTACAGTTTCAGGAATGGGGCCAGGTAACAGTTCTCTTTAAAATAAAGGAAGGCAGGCAGGCAGGCAAGAAGGAAAGAATACATAAATGGATGGTAAATAAACAAGACAATTTCCCGAGGGATTTTAACAATAAGTTTGAGTTGAAAAAGCAGCTCTACTCTAGACGTTTTCCTTACCAATAGTTCCCTTGCCTCTAAAATCTTTTTTTTAATTAACTGAAAAAAATTTAATACCTCTGAAATCTCATTTCCCTCAAAGAGCCTGAAATCAACCACATAGAGACTTCTGATCTGTTGACTTTTCTCCCTTATATTCACATTTTCCTCCCTAATCAATTTAAATTCCAAATTGACCATGTTATTCACTCACTTACAAAAATGCTCAGATCACTTGTCCCACTCTTTCCCTGCTGTAATAATGAACTGGTCTTACTCCATTTATCTGAACTATCCTTCTTGCTCACTGTAGGACTTTTTTGCTACAGTTGACTGCTCTATCTCATTCATCACTAATGTCTCTTTCACTGGATTATTTCCGTCATCAAAAAATTGTTATGATAATTCTGCATCTAACAATAAGCTCTTATTTTGCATTCCTTTTCAGTTAGCATCCCTTTAACTTCTTTTCACTGCACACCTCTTTGAAATGCTGTCTCCATTTATTACCTTTTCACTCTTTTTCAACCTACTCCAGTCATCAAGTCCATTCTTGTCAAGGTCAGTAATGACTTCTACATGAAAAAGTACAATGGCCAATTTTTAGTTCTTATATTATTCTACCTATTAGCTAGCATTTAATGTAGACGGTCACTCCTTTCTTGTAGAAATACTGTCATTTGATCTGTATGATACTGCATTTTTTTCTTTCCTCCCACCTCACTCCTACTTCCTAGTTCAGTGTCTTCTTTCCTGAATGTTTATTTTCTTCCCAAACTCTAAATAACAGAGTGCACAAGGGTCTGTCCTTGGATATCCTATTTTACCTATGTACACTCAGTCTCTAGGTGACCGTGTCTGTCTCACTGTTTATATGCTATCTTTATGCTGATGACTCACAATTTAATTTCTTCGGCCTCGGCTTTCTTCTGAACTTAAGACTCTTATATCCCATCTGCCTCCTTAATTCAGCCTTGCGAATAGGAGCCTCAAATTAAACATGTCCAAAAACAAACTCTCGATGTTTCTCCACTACCTTTTTTTCAATATCCTCTACCTCAATAAATGATGATAACATTCTTCCAATTCTCAGAATAAAAATCTGGCATTTACTTTTGAGCTCTCTCTTTCTCTTATACCCCAATCCAAAAGCAAATCTTGCTCTTCCTCCCTTCAGAATCTATCCCACCCCAGCCTCCCTTTATAGAGTCTACTGCTCCAACCATCCACTGGGGCCGTTACCTCTCACGTGGGCCAGCTCATGAGCCTTCTAATTAGCTCCCCTGTTTGACTCCTACACTCTTTGTGTCATTTTTATCTGCACATATTAGTCAGTGTGATTCTTACACAATATATGTCAAATCAACCATCACTTTCTCATGCTAAAGAGAAGTAAAAACCATTCTTTAGAAACACAATTTAAAAGTTTTACCCAGTCCCCAGATATCCTACCTCCTGTGATTGTATTTTACAATCACTTTTCTCCAGGCTTACTAGACATTTTCCATTATCTGCACATGTCCCCAAACAATACTATTTCAGGGATTTTACACATGCTCCACCTTCTGCTTGGAAGGCTCTTCTCCCAGATAGCTCAGTGACATGTTTCCTCACTTAATTCATCTCTGTTGCAATATCATCTCCTCAGGGAGGTTTCGGCGAAGGCAATGGCAACCCATTCCAGTCCTCTTGCCTGGAAAATCCCATGGACGGAGGAGCCTGGTAGGCTGCAGTCCATGGGGTCGCTAAGAGTTGGACACGACTGACGCGACTTAGCAGCAGCAGGTAGGTTTCATCTGAGCACCCTAACTAAAAGAGCACCTTCAATGGCTCCCTATTCTCTTCCTACAGTTTTAAAATTTTATTTTATATTTTTCTTCTTCTTTTATTTATACACATACTGCTTGTATTATTTGTCCTTCCTCATGAAAGTCTTGAGTTTAAAGAGCAAGGACTTTGTCTATGTTTTCACTACAGGATTTGGGGAGTCTAAACCATGCCTGGCACATAGTGAATGTTTAACTATACTTAAATGAAGTTTTGAGTGAACATTTACTGTAAGCCAGGCTTTTTTTCTTGTCCTACCCTCCTGCAGAAAATAGCAAATAGAAAACAAACAAACAACCAAAACAAAAGTCAGATAATTATATATGGTAATAAGTGCCCTGAGGGAAACGCATACAATGATGTATTTTATGAGGTTACCTTCAGCTGGCCAGGGCAGGCATTTCTGGGGACGTGCTATTTAACTTGATGCATATAGGCTAAGCAGAAGCTAACCACTGAGAAAGCTAGAAGTCAAACACTCTAGTAGAAGAAACTACATATATTAACATTCACATGCTTAGTCACTCAGTTGTGTTCGACTCTTTACAATCCTATGGACTGTTGCCCACCAGGTTCCTCTATGGGATTACCCAGGCAAGCATACTAGAGTAGATGGCCATTTCCTCCACCAGGAGATCTTCCTAACTCAGGGATCAAACCTGCGTCTCCTCTGGCTCCTGCATTGACAGTCAGATTCTTTACCACTGAGTCAGCTGGGGAGCCACAAATATTAAGATTCTATATTAAAAGAAAAATCTAAATGCTATGTAATTGACAGGGGGACTAAGACTACGACAGTGGAGGTATCTGAATGAACACAGGAGTAAATCAATGAATCTAACAGCAGGGAAAGAGATGTCACTTGAGAGGATTTGTATAATTACCTGGGTCCATGGTAAGATTTAATTTTACCATGATGACTTTCTGCATTACCAATGCCCTATGGCCTAAATATTACCCTGACCGTTGTCCCAACAAGAGTTACTTCCCCTGCATCACATGGGCTAAGCTATTCTACACTCATTCTAACCAGCACCACACACGTTGTCATTCTTCAAAATACAAAATATACAGCTTGATTAGAGTATCTTGACATCTGTTTAAACAGCGTTAGAGATTTTTTAAAAAATGATTACATCTGCTGCAAAGACAGAAAAATAAATTCTAGTTCCAGTTAACAGCTTACACTTGTTATCAATACATTACAGTGTTATCAATACATTAGTGACTTCAAGTTTCTGCATCTCAGGTTTTTTCAACTGCATAATAATGAAGTTTGGCTAGATCACTGGTTGTCAAATTGTGTGCAGAGGAACTGACATAGAAGTCTCCTCAAGGAAGAACTAACCAGAGCAAATGGACTTCCGGACATCAAACTCTAGTATGATAAAAGCATCCTTGAGTTAATTTTAGGAAATATCGGGGTCCCATGTAAGACTAAATTTTAAAATGTACGTTTCTGTACACGTTGACAGACTTGAGATAAAATATAATTAAAATTTTAATAGTAGAACATGCTGTGAATATACTCTTCACTATGAAATTATTTCAAATTTTCTTTGAATATTTTCTTAAAATGTCAAAAATGGGTTTCAGTATAAAAAGTTTTGTTACAAAATCTTTTGGACTTTATTTTAAAGCTTAATTAGCACTTATATCCTATGAATCAATGAAATTGTAAACTAGCCTTTGGATTTAAGGAACAATTTTTAACATACTAGTAATACACCATGTTTATATTGTAGAGAAATCATTAAATCCACACAATTTTTTGGAAGACTGTATGCAGCTTTTTAAGTTAATTAATTTATTTTAATTGGAGGATAGTCACTTTACAATATCATGGTGATTTTTGCCATACGTCAACATGAATCAGCCACATGTGTGTAGGTGTCCCCCATCCTGAAGCCTCTCCCACCTCCCTCCCCACTCCATCCCTCTGGGTTGTCCCAGAGCACTGGCTTTGAGTGCCCTGCTTCATGCATTGAACTGGCACTGGTCATCTATTTTACATATGGCAACATATATGTTTCAGTGCTATTCTCTCAAATCATCCCACCCTAGCCTTCTTCTACAGAGTCCAAAAGTCTGTTATTTACATCTGTGTCTCTTTTGCTGCCTTGTAGATAGAATTGTCGTTACTGTCTTTCTAAATTTAGAGGACTGTATGCAGCTTTGAGGCAGAGGTACTCATTCAGAGTACCTCATTCAGAGTACCTCATTCAGAGGTACTCATTAGAGGCTCATAAATATACGGGTGTGAGGGAGATTTTTAATGAACTAATAAAGAGATGGCATAATAGCTCAGTACTCATTTTGCTAAATAATTTCATTTTATTTTATTAAGTGATAAAGCCTTCAAAATCAATTTGTATATTTGAGTTTGCATGGTTGCTTTTGTACAGGTGTAATATTCCTCTGTTTCCTTTCTTTGGCATATGTTAAAAAATAGTGCAAGGCAAAGAGAATAAAAAAGTCTGAGTTCAGTAAAATTACTTACCAAAAAAGCCCCTGTGTGCTTTTTAAGCCACCATTCCAGCAAGGGACAAAACTAACTGGCATCATAGTGTCCCAAACACTGCAGTAATTAGTAAATCCCTCTCTCCCCCATGCCCAGTGAAGGGACAGCTTTTTTCCTTTCCTTTTTCAAAACAGTATAAGATTTCACTCAGCTTCACAATGGAGTAGGAAATGGCAACCCACTCCAGTTTTCTTGCATGGAGAATCCCATGAATAGAGGAACCTGGCAGGGTACAGTCTGTGGGGTTGCAAAGAGCTGGACATGACTGAGTGACTGAGCATGCACATAACCTTACAACATCAATCCTTTGAAGATGGAATTAAGGTTGTCTAGTTTTGAACCTTTATTGCAAACAACTGATTTCCTTGTGTTCACTTGGCACAGAGATTGGGATATTAACTCTTTCATGGGTGTCTCTTAAGCACATTTTAGAGAAACCACTTACTGTAAAAATTATCAAAACGAAACAAGCAATTAATGAAAACCTGATGTTCCAACAGTGATACAGGAGAAAACAAATAATAAAACATACCAAGGAGTTTCACATCTGGCTCACAGGTTGTGACAATAAGCAGTCAGATATTTCAATTAATGTTGACTACATTTCATAATGATGGCAGCAGGAGGTTATAAACAGTTTCATTTGTGATCTGCTGACACATTAGCAAGTAAGTACTTCTCCCTAAATGTAAATATCTTCCACTAAGTGAGTAAACATGCAGAGAATTTTACTTGTGATCAAATGGAATTTTTCTCCCAAACTTGAATAAATTTTAAATGGTATGTGTTCATTTTACTTGTTAATTACAGTCATATGCACACCGAAGCTGATGAAAATCTAATTCACTCAAATTAGGACTGAGTGGTATATTTCCAAATATCTTCACTAATGAGAAGGCAGTCCACTGACAGAACAAATAAAACAGAGTCTCAAACAACCAGCTGGGAAGGTTATGCCCTGAATGACTATGGTTGAGAAGTCATTCCTTAGTGTGTTCCAATAAGAAAATAAAGGACAAACTGAATGCTTATTTTGTACCAGGAACTACAATGAATGTTTCAACTGCTTAATTTCATATAATCCTGACTATTTATGGAAGGAGATAATTTGATCTTAATTTCAAAGATGAGGAAACTGAGGCCTGGTAAAGTAAATTGTTCACGGTCCCCCAGCTGCAAGTAACCAAGCTGACTCAGCCCACTTCTATTTGATTCTAAGGCATAAATGCTGAACCACCAATTTGATGGCCCCTGTTCAATCATGCCTCACTGTAGCCCAGTGCCCTGACTAGACTGTAGCAAACTAATTTTCACCCAGAGCTCTTTTGTTTGCATAACAGTTCTAGTCTGTGGATATAGAATATCAAGGTGTCAACTCTTACAGACATGTCCTTTCTGAATTCTCTTCTCAGCATAGTGAAAGTGAAAATTGAAATGTTAAAAAAAAAAAAAAAAAATCAAATCAAAGTTAACAGAACTTTACAGAGTATATTTTGACAAGGAATATATATGCTTTGAAAATTAAGTATGAAAATATGTAATGACCAGTAGAAATAAAAGATAGTAAATTAAGTAACCTTCCCCTTTAAACTTATTTTTTATCTGCCAATAAAAGTGAGGACATGACACTAATTAACCAATTGGTTAACAGTCTTTATTTACAACCTTTAAAAGAATAATGGGCTTTGCAATACTATGATCAGTATTATTACTTAACAAATATTTTCTATTTTGACATGTGAAATATGAATAGCTCATTAATATCCTGTGGTATTATTAACATATATTTCAAGAAAGCGTATTTTCTCAAAGTACTTTGTTCTCCCTTTTTCTCCTACAAATACATCAAAAAACACATGACTTTATTTAAACTTAAAGGAATGATTTCATTGTTTGAGTATGCCCAGTATTTATTTTTCCCTCCTGCTAATTAGTACCTTGATTTTCTTCTGGTGGGTCCCCCTAACTCATGCTCAGACAGTGTGACTAAAGGGGTCTGAGACTAGTCCAAGGACTGAGAGATTAGCATATGGCCAGTCAGAGCTACATATCATGATTTAAATGTGGCCAAATGACCTGATATAGGCCAAGCAACCCAAGCCTAGAATTTTTGTTGTTGTTTTTTGAATTGGGAAATAGAATATCTTTCAAAGAGGGTTACTAAGCTGGGAAAATGTGAGCCTAAAAAGGAACAGAAAGATTCTTAGAGACATTTTCAAACACCTGGATCCAACTGTGCCAGAAGCTTGGATCTTTCCAGGCAGATATTCATTTTCTAAGCTTCTAAATTCCTTATGTTGTGTAATCTGTGTGAGCTTGGTTTTTATGACTTATGCCCCAAAGAGTCTTGCTAGTATAGTTTGACCCAAAGGAAAGAAAAATATTCACCAAGATGCTACAACACACAAAATTGAGAGGGTTACGTATTTCAGACTAAAACTAGCCTTCCTATAAGATTTCTCTTCTCTATGATATAAGGCAATTAGGTACAGTATGGAAGTTTTATGAAATGGACTTTTAGGCTTAGTCCTCAGAATTGCTACATAAACCCAATATAACACAGCTAAATATATTCACTTATTCTAGAGTTAGGGGTGCTACAGTCCATGGGGTCACAAAGAGTCGGACAGGACTGAGTGACTGAACTGAACTGATTCTAGAGTTAATGCCAAAAATTCTATAAATTCTTTTTGATTGCAAAAGTAAAGAATTATTAACTTTAAAGCTTTCTTACAATACAAGGAGATAGCTGTCAAATAAGAGACAATACATAAAGGTGAAGTTGAATCAACAGACCTGGTTCTAAGCCCCTGTGACTTTCCCCTCTCTGCTTATCGATTTCCTCATCTATACAATGAAGATGATAAAATATTATCTGTAGTAATAAAGCTCCTCAGCTTTATTGATAACACTACAGAGTATTTATATGTGATTAATTGGAAGACATGACACACATAAATAGTGAAGCTTTATTGTCTGGATCCACTTAAAACCTATTTCACAACAGAAGGCTGACTTTGTATCATAAACAGAGATCAGTTTTTATCGTCCCAACAGAAACATGTTATGACATTTTTCAAGGCATTTTACTTGTATAAGTCATGGCTCCTTATCTTCCCAGACACCTGAGGCAGAATAAAAGGGATAAAACTAAGCCTGTCTATCTCCTGTGTGTTGGGAACCATGCCATTTCTGAGAATCTAGAAGGAGATTCCCAGATCCCAACCCTGAAGTTGATTACTAGTATTTCTCCAATGGTCCCTACCATATTCTTATAGGGTATTAAATTGTCTTCTATAAATGTTATTGGCTGTTCACCTCTATGCCCTGCCACACATGACCTTCTTCTGTTGTCCTGCTGATATTGTCACTTCACATGTGCTTTAGCAGAGTTTGAACTGGCCACGCCCTTTATCCCCAAATGACTCTTTGGCTACAGTCTGGGAAACTAAATGCCAAAAGGCATCCCATCACAGGCTGCCTGTCTGAGCTTTTCAGGGAAAACTATGAAGAAAAACACTTGAGTTCACTGCCAAACACAAATCCCCATCATTCTCATACCTCCCACTGTGTGGCTGCCTGTACAAGGTTCCATGCTCATAAACTGACATTAATTAGCAAATGTAACCAAGGATGATTGTAATTAATCACACAATTATGAACATTTCAAGTTTAATCCCCAGAAAATTACTTCATGAACTGTGTTATGAGCCTGGCTCAAAGAAAATAGGTATGACTACTTTTAAGTCATATTTGGGGCTTCCCAGGTGGTGCTAGTTGTAAAGAATCCATATGCCAACGGAGGAGATATAAGAGACCCGAGTTTGATCCCTGGGTGGGGAAGATCTCCTGGAGAAGGGCATGGCAACCCACTCCAGTATTCTTGCTTGGAGAATACTGTGGATAAAGGAGTTTGGTGGGCTACAGTCCATGGGGTCGCACAGAGTTGGACATGACTAAAGCAATTTAGCATGCATACAAGTTGCATTTAATAGTCATTTGCCAACAATCTACACAGCCAGCTTAAATATGCAGAATTCTGACTATGCATATGTTTACTGATAAAATATTAACATCTCTAATTTTGTACACATTTCCAAAGACATAGTTTGAACTTCATGCCAACTTTGGCATTTAGTACTGCTTTGCTAACTCAAATTAAGTCATGTCCTATAGTGGTACAAGTTGCTCTGGTTAAGTCAAAAGGAAGTTCTCTTTCCACAAAAGATACACTTCGTACCTCCTTGACTCCTCATTTTTCTCTCTTCCTCTCTCTAGTCCCTCCTTCTTTCCTATACTTCTTCCTTCCTCAGTCTTAATTGAGCTCCTTCTATATTTTGGATACCACACTAGCATGTAGAGAATATAATACGGAATAAGACAGAAGCTCATTTTCCTTCAAGGATATTAAAATCCAGCTAAAAAGAGTAAACTGGAATAATGAATAGATTGAGGGATGAATAGATGGACAGATATGCTAATGTGAATATACCAAAATATAAATTATGAAATTTAGGTAGCAGAATTAATATAAATGCTCAATCTGCAATTGTTTCAATTTTTCTGCACATTAGAAAATTTTCACAGTAGAACTATGGAGAAAAATTCAGTAGAAGAGATAGAAAATAAAACAAGCAATTCTATAAAGTATAATAATTGCTCTAAAGAGAGATGTACAAAATATTAGTGGAGCAAGTCTTGCCACCCTGGAGAAGGAAATGGCAACCCATTCCAGTGTTCTTGCCTAGAGAATTCCATGAACAAAGTCTGGCAGGCTATACAGTCCATGGGATCTCAAAGAGTCGGTCACGACTGAGTGACTATCACTGGGTATTTTCTGGAGATTGAAATTTCTTTCCTTACATTTTTTAAAAATGATGCAGAAGCCATTATGTCTCTCTTTTTGAATAGTGTGATAATGGTTTGACATCTAGGACTGCTACATTCATTTTTTTGTCATGACAAACAAGACAAGATGTGACTGACAACTGAGATCTCGACGACATCTTAGAACCAGTAATGCAGACCAAATCTAAGGCCACAGTTACATTTAGATTTTCAAATTATGAGAGACAATAAAGTTCCTATATTTTTAAAATTACTTTGTGTTTTCAATTATTGCAACAGAGAATCCAAGCGTGTATAGAGGACTATTTTTGTTGTTCATTTGTTTTTTTTTTTTTTTTTCTAGTTCCCAGTTTATCTCTGGTTCCTGGTTTATCAATTTAAGGGACTAGTTTTTCCAGTGCTTTGCAGCCCTTGACATGCAGCCTCAGGTGATGAGTCAAAAGACATGAATATGAATGAAAATACATTATTACACCAAATAACTACCTCTAGATCAAGATATACATGGTAACAAAGCTGGTATATTTTGACCTTCTCTCCCTGGTTCTGACTTGATTAGCTGTTGTCAACCCCAGTCACCCTAATCTAACTTATCCTCAACATTCTAAAATTTTCAATTTAATCATATATTAAAATGAACAATAAACCTTTTATTATTATAAGACAATAAACTTTTGAAAATGTAACATTCATTGGCCCAGAAGTCTTTAATTTCTTATCACAGGTAAGTTAAAAAAAAAAAAAAAGGGTCTGTTTGGAAATAACTCAATCCATCTATAAGTATTTTGTTCCTATATTTAAAACAAAATCTTCTCATGTTTGTAATCACAGAATAATAAACAAAAACAAATGTTGGCATTGTTAAAAAATAATTCAGTGTTTGGGAAATGAGGGATTTCTTTCTATGTAAATGTTGAATATATGACATTGGCTTACTTTTTACACCTATGTCTGCATATTCTTTGAGAGGAAAATTAAAAAAAAAAAAAGTTCTGAGTATTTTTTGAGCTTTACAGGTCAGGCCAACATATTTTACCCCCTACAACAATCAGCAGAAATTCCAACCTGTTGTCCATTTTTATTGGTCCTTCTTGCAGTTATCAAATAAGTATCTTTTGGTCTATAAATGGTGGTAGTATTATTCTATCAGGAGAGACATATTTAGGGTGAAACCACTTAAGAGCAGGAACAGCCAATCAAACAACGATCAACTGTGTCTTCAGTAGCCTTCGAATTGTTTTTTATGGTCCTCCGTTTCTCTCCCAATTCTGTTTCCCATTTTGATCCCTACACGTAACATACTTGGTGCTGGGATGTGGTCTTTATCCATATGGCTCATTTTTTTGTACCAGAAGTCCAATATCACCCTCTATTCCCATCCTTCCTTATTCCCTTGTATTAGCTTTCTATTTCAAAACAAATCACCATATGCTTAGAGGCTTAAAACAACCCAAATTTATCACATCACAGTTCTGAAGGTCAGAAGTCTGGGCTACCCCTGGTTCACCTAGTTTTCTGCTCCAAGTTTCACCAGGCTGAATTAGTAATATTTCACTGTATGTATATATCACATTATCTTTATCCATTTATCTGTAAACGGACATTTCGATTATTTTCATATCTTAGCTATTGTGAATCATAATTCAGTGAACACGGGAGTACAGATATCCGTTTGATATCCTGATTTCAGTTCTTTTGGATATACGCCCAAAAATAGAATTCCTGGATCACTTAGTAGGCAGTTCTATTTTTAATTTCTTGAGGAACCTCCATACTGTTTCCTACAGTGGGCTGCAGTTTTTTACATTCTCACAATAGTGTACAATGGCTCAATTTCTCCACATCCCCTCTAAAACTTGTTATTTTTTGTACTTTTGATAATGTCCATCCTAACATGTATGTGGTGGTACTCACTGTGGTTTTGATTTGCATTTCTTGCATAATTAGCTATGTGGGGCATCTTGTCACATACTGAGTAGTCATTTTATAGGTCTTCTTTGGATATATGTGTTTCAGGTCCTTTGCCCACTTTTTGTGCTACTTGTTGGCTCTTTTGTTTTATGGCTATTGAGTTGCAGGAGCTACACAGATATTTTGGATGTTAGCCCTTTATCTTACAAATGGTTTGCAAGTATTTTCTCAGATTTTATAGGTTTTCTTTTGACTCTGTTAATTGTTTTCTGGGAAACTTTTTGTTTGACATATTTCCACTTGTCTATTTTTGCTTTAAAGTAGTGTCAACAAGCTTTTCTCTGTATTTTCTTTCAGGAGTTTTACAGTAGAGATCTTATGTTTAAGTCTTTAATTAGAGTTGATTTTTGTATACAGTGTACAATAGAAATCCAGTCTCATTCTTTTGCATAAAGATATATAGTTTTTTTAGAGTCATTTATTGAAATATAATATTTTTCTCATTGTGTATTCCTGACACCCTTGTCAAAGATCAGTTGATCATATATGTGTGGGTTTATTTCTAGTCTCTGTTTTGTTCCATTGATCTGTGAGTCTGTCTTTATATAAGTACCATACTGTGGCTTTGTAATATATTTTGAAAATATATTGTATTGCCTCCTGCTGTGAACTTCTTTTTTTTTTAAAGAAGAAAGAGAGGCTTTCCTGGGTCTTTATGGTTCTATAAATTTAAAATAATTTTTGCAAAAAAAAATTATTGGACTTTTATGGGAATAGAATTAACTATATAAACCATTTTAGGTAGTATGGACATTTTAACAATATTAAGTCTTCTGATTCATGAACATGGAATTTTTCCATTTATTTGTCTTTAACTTCTTGCATTAATGTTTTGTAGTTTTCAGTACACATGTCTTTTACCTTCTTGCTTATGTTTACTCCTAAGTATTTTATTCTTTCTGATGTTATTTTAAATGGGATTGTTTTCTTAATTTCCTTTTCTGATAAGTTCATATTTTTACATAAAGTAGGGACTGATTTTAGTGTGTTGATTTTCCATTCTGTAACTACAAAATTTGTTTATTACTTTAAAGTTTTTGATGAAATTTAGAGTTTTCTACATATAAGACCTGTCATCTGCAAAAAAGACAATTTAATTTTTTTCCTTTCCAATTTTAATGCCTTTTATTTAAATTTCTTGCCTAATTGCTCTGGCTATGACTTTGAGTACTGTATTAAATAGAAGTGGCAAGAATGGGCACCCTTGTTGTGTTTCTAATCTTGACAATCTTTTAGTTTTTCACTATTGAGTGTGATGTTAGCTGTGACCTTGTCATATATGGCTTTAACATGCTGAAATATAGTCTTTCTATAACCAGAAAAGCAACAAAAAGAGGAAAAAGTTTCTTTTTAAAGGATGTGTTGATTTTTTTGAAAAGATAAATAAAATTGACAAACTTTTAGGTAAATGAAGAAAATTAGAAATAAAAATAAAATTAGAAATGAAAGAGAAAATATTACAGCTGATGTTATAGAAATGCAAAGAATCATAAGAAACCATGAATACACCAAAAAATTGGGTTATGTCAAAGAAACGAATAAATTCCTGAAAACATATAGCCTACTAACAAATCATGAAGAAGTAGAAAACCTGAAAATCAGTAAAGATATTGAATTGGTAATCAAAATGGCCATCATCAAAAAGTCTCCAAATAATAAATGCAGAAGAGGGTGTGGAGAAAAAGGAATCCTCCTATACTGTTGATGAGAATGTAAATTGACACACACTCTGTGGAAAATGTTTCAAAGTTTCCTTTGGAATAAAACTAAAAATAGAGTTCATATATGATACTGCAATCCCATTCCTGGGCATATATCTGGAGAAAATTCTAATTTTAAAGATATACACACCCTACTGTTCAAAGCAGCACTGTTTACAACAACCAAGACATGGAAGCAACCCAAGTGTCCATCAACAGATGAATAAAGAAGATGTGGTACATATACACAATGGAACATCACTTATATGTGGAATCTAAAAAATGATACAAATAAACTTATCTACAAATTAGAAATAGACTAACGGACATAGAAAACACCTTCTTGGCTGCCAAAGGGAAAAGGGAGAGGGGGGTTAGGTTAGAAGTTTGGGATTAAAATATACACCTACTATATATAAAATAGATAACCAACGAGGACCTACTGTAGAGCACAGGGAACTACGCTTGGTCTCTTGTAATAATACATAATGGAAAATAATCTTAAAAAAAAAGAATACTGTGTATTTAGCTGTTTACTCAGCTAAAGTCTGTTTTAGTTGCTCTCAACCAAGAACACCGAATAGTACAGAACATCAAATGTGCTAATGGAGACTCTGAAGGAGCTAATAGAACTTCAAAGGGGACCTGATTTACTGCAATCCCGGGCTCAGATTCTGAAAGAGAGGAATACAGCCTTGCCCCTGATGTAGTTTTGCCACTCATCCAGGGATTTTCATTTGAAAGAATTTAACTATGCATTTGGAAAATGCCAATTTAAGTCTCACTTTGTTTTTGTTTTGCTATCATGTCTTTTTTTTTCTATTTACATGATTAAGTGTTCAATGAGTTGTAAGCAAAACAAAAATTTTCAATTTTGACATATTTACATAAGAAATTAGTGTAATGATTTTTAATTTCATTCCAATGAAATAAACTCATAGTCACAGTAATTCGGATGGAAAACCCCGCATATTTTTCCTTTAATGAAAAATGAGGTTTTTCATTTAGAAGATTAAAATTAAACTCAGCTATGTTCTTAAGAAAGTCTTGAAAGTAATTTCAAACAAGAGTAACAGAAACAGTAAAAAGTCAAAATTAAACATTATAGCTAGCTTAAATCCTTCATTTGGACACACATGCATTTTTTTTTATTCTTCAGTTTCCCGCTCTTTCTTCTTTTGCTGTAGATAATATGGATCCAAAGAGAACTAAATATCTAGTGGTGGCAACTTCATCAACAATTCGAATGATGAATAAAATAGAAGACAGACATCTCTTACATGTGAATGCCAATTAAAATCAAATCAAAAAGAGAAAGAACATGAAAGTCACATATCAATATTTATTGATCAATGAAACCACTTCCATTTTATTTCAGATATTGGCTAGAAAAGGAAACAGTCAAGTTACCCAGAATACATCTTTGTATTCTTTATCCTAGCTTAAAACAAAGGCAGGTTCTGAGTCAGGATAGTGGATATATATGACTTGATTCTCTTTACATATACTTGGTTTATTGTGAGATACAGTTTTAAAGTTAGTATTAATACTAACCAATTCTTTAAAGCATGATATTTTGGTGAATTATGATTCTTTACAGTCAAGCCTAAAGGAATCAACCCTGAATATTCATTGGAAGGACTGATATTGAAACTGAAGCTCCAATACTTTGGTTCTCTGATGTGAACAGCTAACTCACTGAAAAAGACCCTGATGCTGGCAAAGATTGAAGGCAGGAGAAAGGCACAACAGAGGATGAGATGGTTAGATAGCATCACCGACTCAATTGACGTGAATCTGAGCAAACTCTGGGAGACAGTGAAGGACAGGGGAGCCTGGCATGCTACAGTCCATGGGGCTGCAAAGAGTTGGACATGACTTAGTGCTGAACAACAACAACCAGTCTTTTCAAAAGAAACTTTTTACCAGAAACATTATTTATTTTGTGCCAATTTAAAACTCATAGAAAGCAGATTCCCAGACTTCCTCTCTCAGCAGTGACTAGCTTTAACAAATTTTTATTAGGAAGTCATTCCAGATGATTGTTTTACTAAATTAGATTTATTTAGTCTTATTAATCTCAATTGCAATAAACAAGTGTTTTCTGAGCACTAAGTGAATATGTTTCAGGGTGTATATGTACATTTCTCTGTGTGTGTGTGTGTGTGTGTGTGTGTGTCTGTGTCTGTGTGTCTGTGTGTGTCCATCCAATGCTCCATGCCTTTCTTCCTTGAAGGGAAACCTTCACTACAAATATGATTGGGGGGATATTTTCCATCACATCCCCCTCCAGAAGGCTGGTCACTGGAGAACTAAAGAATCTTTAATCCTTATTCTGCCCCCTTTGCTGGCAGTTGTATGCAAACACATGGACTATGTCACCAATCACAAGTTTGCAAATCTCCTCTTATTCATTTGATTGTAAGGTAAAGAGGATGAGCACCTGCCTCTTTAAACACAGCATATGCTTCCTACTATCAGATCAGCTTTCTTTCTACACGCCGCCCCCCCCCCCCCCCCCCCTCCATATGCACACTTGACAAGTTTGGTTCTCCTGACTTTATTTTCCTCTGTGAATTCCAAAAAGCTTTTTATTAAATTTCTTTTTTCTCAGGATAGCTAGAGATGGTTTTAGTTGTTTGCAATAAGGAAATTTAAAACTCAAGAAGCCTGATACACTATCAGATTTAAAGGATGGAACCGACTACTCATACATGCCAGACATTCAGGAAAAGTAACTGCACGTGTGGGTAAAATGGATGGAAGAGAATATTGATTGATGCTAGGTTTGCAAATGCTGATTATCTTAAACCCCCTGCCTTTCCATCTCCTTTTTTTAACAACCTTAGAATTACTGAAGGAAAATCTCTCAGTATTCTCTTTTCCAAGTAAGACTGTCCCACTTTTAAGGTTTAAAAATGTGTAGTTTAAAGCTTTCATTTAGCAAATTAGAAAACTAAACATTTATAAAATAAACTTTATCATCATTACATACAAAATTTTAGAAAACTAGTTGTGTTCACACCTCTACCTTTGTACAGTTGAGCTTATGTACTGTCCCTGCTTAAATTTTATTCGACATAAATGAAAAGGAAAGGAGCTTTAAAACAGATCTGCAACTAGCATCACCGTGTTAGAGTTGCAGGCGACCAAACTCAGGCTCATAAGCTTGCCTTCAGATTTAACTCTAGATGTCCTTTCTCTCCTGCACATGTGAATAAATAGGGAAATGATTTCTGTTGGCTACATCTCTGGTTTAAGCAGAAATGCAATCATCACGGTTCCTAAGTGTTGTGTGTACACTCTCTAACTCAATTTTCTCAGCATTATTTAGACACGCTCACTGCTTAAACCTGATAGGAAACCTTCCCGCCTGTACCAATTAACCTAACCCTGCAATTTAGTTTTACCCAGTCGTCCTTGAATCCTCCCTTGTTCTCCTCTGTGCTGCCTATTTGAATTGGTTTGAATCCTTTCCCAGAAAGTGTTTCTAATCTAAAAATTGTCTTAATCTCTTTGGTCCAATTTTTTGCTGCTCTTTAATTTCCCAAAGGACCCAAGTGGATTTCCAAACTTTTCCACATATCACATGGAACACTATTTTTTAAGTACAATTTTCTTTTCTGTGTCTCACCCACGGGTAATGGCACTCTAAAAACAGCAGTCAACGGCCAAACCGCATGAAAGAGCTTCTCTTCCTTCAATTCTCCTGGGATTTCTAGATAGTTCTCTCACAGGGCCCAGGAGGGAAAGAAGAGACAAAAATATGTCTTACCTGCCAAGCTAATGCCACTCTCGACAGGTTAGGCATTGGCAAATATAAATTAATTGAGTGCTATGGAGTCAACTGTGCCCTTGGAATGACTAATTCTATGGGTATTTGGGACCAGATTTACATAAATAAATGAAGCTTAGACAAATCTTCAGTTTGGCTCAAATGGGAAACTAATTATTAACCCCATATCACCTCTCATCATAAAAGCAAGATAAAAGCGTCAGAGGAGATAAGCTCTCTGAAGGTTTCATTTAAACTTGGTCGTCTTGTAAGTCCTCACCTTTATATCTCCTATCATTACCCTCAAAGTGATGTTATGGATTCATAGGTTTAATTGGCTTGAGTACATAAATTCAAGACTTTTTGCAAAAACAATGACACATATTCATGTCACTCTTTCTGTGTTTACATTTTTCTTATATTAGGTGAGAATTTTATTTATTGATATTCTCCATCCAGTAAACAAATTGAGCCCTGTAATAATATGTTGTATAATAACGAACTGACTGACCTTGGATCTTACATCTCCAAAACACAGATTTTATATGAAAACAAAAACAAAGTAACATAAAATATGGTAACATATCTAATTTTTCTTTGGCTTTTTAATGATTTTAAATGGTGTCTCTAAAGAATTATGTATGTTGAACAAAATTAGTTTAAATGAAGAAAATTTCCAGGTTTTTTTTTCACCTTCCTCCATTTCTTCAAATCTTCTCAATTGTTTTCCTTCACAAAATATGGACCAAAGACTCTAACAATAACTTAAATGCTAGACATTATATCTGCATCATTTCAGTTTGTCCTCAAAATAAAATAAGTATCCACATTATTTCAATTTTGCAAATGGTGTGACTGAGACTTAGAATTGTTATCTGCTCAGAGTGACACACCTAGCAGCTTTTAGAGCCAGTTTTTGAACACAGGTCTATGTGGGTCTGTGTGTGTGTGTGTGTGTGTGTGTGTGTGTGTATGTGTTAGTCTATGTGGGTCTGTGTGTGGGTGGGTGTGTGTGTGTGTGTGTATGTGTTGGTCGCTCAGTCATGTCTGACTCTTTGCGACCCCATGCACTGTAGCCTGCCAGGCTACTCTGTACATGGGATTCTCCAGGCACTGGAGTGGGTTGCCATTTCCTTCTCCAGGGGATCTTCCTGACCCAGGGATTGAACCCAGGTCTCCTGCACTGTAGGCAGATTCTTTAACATCTAAGCCACCAGAGAAGCCCCTATGTGGCTACATAGTTCAAATTCTTAAACATATCTTATTTCCATGGAGAGTCACAAATGTTTATATCATAAATGTAAATCATACAAACTACAATTTTGAGATTAAATCTATGCTTGGTAGGAACAACTGTACTGTGCTATTTATCTTTGGCAGTGGGAGGAAAAATCTTTCTCAGATACACCAGAGTTTTTCATTTGTGCAATAATGATTTGCATTTCTCTCTGAAAGAGTAGAGAAGATTCAAAATTTCCCCAAAGACAGTGATATTATCAATCTACTCGGAGCTTTTTGCTTAACCTGAAATTATATTAAACTTTATGTCCAAAACTTCCAACCACTAAGAACAAACATCCTTGTAAACAGTGACCTGGTGATTCAGTATTTTTGAAGTATTATATAATGGACCAGGATAATATTAAATCTATATCCTAGATAAAAAGGAGTACAGTTGCTCATGTGGCTTTTAGTATACACATAAAAAATATGTGTGGGAGTTTGCATATGGTGGACATAGAGAAAAAAGAGAGTATTCAAAACTGTCTCACAGATTTATTCTAGGAGTCATGAAATGATATATGTCTTCAGAGCACTGGATATTTTAATTGTTTATCTAAAGAATCCCATGTATCCTGTAATTCATGCATTAGTTGAGTTTTCTTTAATATTTTGAAAGTTTTTATCCATTAAAAGTATGCAACCACAATTATACACTCTTGAAATTGTCTTTCTTGAGTTTGATTTACTGCTCTGATGCTTGCTGAATAGAAATATATCAGAAAAGGCTAAAATAAATAGCTAAACACATTACAGAACACAGTCCTAAGCTGTGATAAGCCTAAAACTGTATGCATTCTGTATTACCATATGTAAGTAGTTTTCAGATTAAAAACAATTTACAAAATAACTTTTTTCTCAAAATAGACATTTCACCAAGAAATACCATTTCTCTCTTTATTCTAATATATTTGAAAGGGAATTTGTGAAACCTGATGTGTGTGTTATAAGTCAGCGGCCACAAAATTAGAGACCACCAGCTTTTGTCAGTTCACAGAAAGGTTTGCTGCTGCTGCTGCTGCTAAGTTGCTTCAGTCGTGTCTGACTCTGTGCGACCCCACAGACAGCAGCCCACCTCAGTATAAATCTGAACCATGTGAAAATACAGACTCTTCACGTTAGCACTCTCCTATGTAAAATGTAATTGTTAGACAAGGTTATCTCGGAGTTCTTCTTTGTTTCTATCGGAGTATAATTGCTTTACAATGTTGTGTTAGTTTCTGCTGTACAATGAAGTGAATCAGCCGTTATGTATACATATATGCCCTCCATCTTAGGCCTCCCTCCCACCCTTCCTACCCCACCCCTCGAGGTCATCACATAGCACCAAGCTGAGCTCCCTGGGTTATACAGCAGCTTCACAAGAGCTATCTGTTTTACATAAAACAGTGTATATATATGTCAATCCTGCTCCCCCAGTTGATCTCACTCTCCCTGTTCCCGCTCTGGGTTCACATGTCCATTCTCTACATCTGTATCTCTATTCCTGCTCTGCAAACAGGCTCATCTACACCATCTGTCTAGATATATCCTGAAAAAAACTGTAATTCAAAAACACACATGTACCACAATGTTCACTGCAGCACTATTTATAATAGCCAGTAATGAAAGCAACCTAAGTGTCCACTGACAGATAAATGGATAAAGAAGATATGGTACATATGTACAATGGAATGTTACTCAGTCATAAAGAGGAATTACAAATTAGATTATTTGTAGTGAGGTGGAAGGATCCAGAGTCTGTCAAACAGCGTGAAGTCAGAAAGAGAAAAGCAAATATCATATATTAATGCATATATCTGAGCTCTTCTTGATGGAGAAAGTTTGACATGCTGAGTGCTGAAAATTACTATCTGCCAATTTAAAATGGAAGAAGGACTGCCGATTTCCACTGAAGTGATATTTTCCCTCAGTAGAGTTGAGGAGGTAGTTGGTAGGAGTGGATAGTAATGTTGTTTGCAAGTCTGTAAGGTAGTACTTTTGAAAAGTTAGAGTGTAAAAGAATCACCTAAGAACCTGAGAAATGCAAATTCTGAGGCCATACCCCCAGAGATTCTGACTCAATAGTTCTGGAATGGAATTCTGAATATTTGCATTTCTAACAAGCTTCCAAGTGATGCTGCTGTTGTTGGACCTCAGACACATGTTGAATAACACCCACTGACCTGAACATGAATCTCAAACTTTAAAAGGCATTCAAATCACATAAATGTGATTCACATACAAAGGCATTCACATACACAAAAATGAGCTCAAAATGTGATCAAAAAACCTAAAGATGAAAACTATCTTAAAAAGCTATAAAAATCTTATGTTATTAATAAATAAAACTTAGGCACAAATTTTTATCACCTTGAATTATACACTAGCAACAACAAAAACAAATAGATAGACATTATCAAAAGTAAAACATTTTTGCTTCAAAGGACATGAATAAGAAAGTGAAAATGCAATTCATAGAATAGGAAAAACAAAACTGCAAATCATGTCTATAATAAAGGATTCTTACAACTCAACATCACATAGAAACTTGTGCATGGATGTTCATAGCATCCTTGGACCCAATAGCCAAAAAAGTAGAAACAATCAAATATCCATCAATGAATAGCTAAATAAAATATGTTGTATCCATACAGTGGAGTACTAGTTGACGATAAAAAGAATGAAGTACTGATACATGCTACTATATGGATAAACTTGTAAACTTTATGCTAAGTAATAGAATTCAGCTACATACGAGCACATAATGTACTGTTTCACTTATATAAAATTTTCAAAATAAGTAAATCAATACTTTGGCCACCTGACATGAAGAGCCAACTCATTGGAAAAGACCCTGATGCTTCAGAAAGATTGAGGACAAGAGGAGAAGGGAGCAACAGAGGGTGAGATGGTTGGATGACACCACTGATTCAGTAGACGTCAGTTTGAGCAAACTCCAAGAGATAGTAAAGGACAGGGAAGGCTGCTGCTGCTGCTGCTGCTGCTGCTAAGTCACTTCAGTCTGGTTCACTGTAGTTCACGGGGTCGCAAAGAGTCAGAAAAAATTTAGTAAATGAACAACAACACAGAGTCAAAAAGTAGATTTATAGGTGCTGAGGGCTGGGGAAGGGAGAATATGAGGACTGTTGGGTTGTCTACTAACAGGTGTAGGGTTTGGTGGTATAAAAAAGTTCTAAAATTGGTTTTTGTTATGGATGTACAACTCTGAGAATATATTAAAAAATATTGAACTGTATACATGGATGAATTTCATTTAATGTGAATTGTTTCTCAATAAAGCTATTTTTAAAAACACATTATTCATTGAGCAACTAATTTGTTTTGAGCACTATCTTCTCTCTCTTTTTAACTTCCCATGTATTGGATTAAATAGCATCTCTCTGGAAAAGTTTTATAACTTTCACCTTTCCCAGTGACTTGATCGTTTTGATTAACTGCTTTAAACACACCCTCTACTCAGGTGGCGGTAGTGGTAAAGAACCTGCCTGCCAGTGCATGAGACATAAGAGACATGAGTTCAGTCCCTGGGTTGGGAAGATCCCCTGGAGAAGGAAATGGCAACCCACTCCAGTATTCTTGCCTGGAGAATCCCATGGACAGAGGAGCCTGGTGGGCCACAGTCTATGGGGTCACAGAGTCAGACACGACTGAGCATTCACACTATGCTACTCCCCCTGGGAGTGTGTCTGACACTTTGATGTGACAGAGTGTTTAACATTCGGTCAGTTTCTCAAATTCCAAATTTCAGTGACCATGAATGCTCTGTCTGCTTCCTCATAACTTAACACAGTTTTTGGAAGGGTTGCTGCTTAATTTATTATTAAGTGGTCCAAGCAAATCATTCAAATTATATTTCCCTTACCTACAATCGTTCTTGGACAGACATTAATTCAATTCTGCCCAATGACAAGTGAGGTGAATCTATTTTGTACCCCAGGGAAAGATTCTCCTTCTTGAAAAGAGGCACACAAGAGAATTCTTTAACCACCACACATCCTACTTCCTGTGTGAGATTCTGACCTGTAAGTTCTTTGGCCAGAGCTCTGCTGCCTTCAACTTCCAACCAAGAAAGAAGGAACAAGATGATCATGGGGCTGCTGCACCAATGCTTGGCAATGACCCATCAACCTGGAAACCACCTCCCGCCAGCCATTTCACCATGAGAGCAGAATAAGTGGACTTAACATGGAAGTTGCTATTAGTAGGTTTTAAAATATTTTGTTTCTTGGGGTTTTTTTTTCTCCTCCATTTATTGATTTCTTCTCTTAATTTCCTTTTTTTTTCTTTTTTAAATTATGAAAATATGATAACACATTTACAGGAGACTTGGAAAATACACAACAAAGTTACCCATAGTTCCACTATATATTACAATTATCTTTTAAGTAGATAAATTAACATTTTTTAGTTGGGAGTTTCAATGTTAAATTCTCAAAAATTAATAGAATGCATAGACAGAAAACTGGAGGGAAAGAGTAGACCTGAAAAGCACTATGAACCAATTCAACATATTTAAGATGTGTACAATTGTCACACAACACCAGGATGCAAATTCTATTCAAGTTCCCATAGACTGTAAACCAGGAGACACTGGAGCATATTCAGGGACATGAAACAAGGTACAAAAATTTTATGCTCTAATAGTATTGAAATCATACCATATGAACAGAGTCTGTTCTCTTATTATTGTGGAATTATGTTAGATATCAATATCAAAAGATATTTCAGAATAACTCACATATTTTGAAGTGCAATATGACTTAAAATAGTCGTTTTTGAAATCATTCTAACAAATCCTGAGTTCTCTGGGGATGTACAATGGCATGGTGATATGGGAAAGAGTAGGCATCTATCCTAAGGGCGTCTCAGCTCTGTAAAGCAGTGGCAGTCCAACATCTCCTTGTATTTTGCATGTTACAGCTATAACAATAGGCAATTAAATTTTTGAAAACTGGAAAACTTGCTCTTGCAGCTTAAGCAGATTAATTGAAATGATAAAACGTATCTTTAAATGTTCATGTCTAAGTACTCGTCACACTAATTTTGATAAAAGAAGAGAAGACAAAACAGGCAAAAAGAGGATGAGCTTTTCAAGCCCGGAGGATATGCTGATCTCTAACGCAGATTCCTATGGGTTCACAACACTGTTTTATACCAGGTACAATGGATAGTTGAAGGCTAATTGTGCAATTTTCTATGTGGCTTTTTGTAGCCTTATTGTCCCAGTCAGCATTTGTCTCTTATATTAGAGTAAACACATCAAAGAAGCTGTGAGGTCCAGGAATGCATAAGCAAACACACACATACACACGATTATTTATGACAATTTTGTAAAGAAGAAAATTAGATTTAATTTCTGCCAACTTGGATTTGTGGGATACTTTTTGAAACTATAAAAGTGCTAACTCTTAGTTTAAAAAAAAACACCTAGTGGGAGGGCAAACCAAGGATCTTAAAAGTTTCTTAACACTGTGCCTAAAAGGAATGACTATGGACACACAGTTCTCAGTGACTTTTTTTCCTCTTCTCTTCAGAGATAAACCCACAGCAGTCTCAGCCTTGGGAAGTATGGATAAAGCTGAAAGATTCTCAGACACAGTAATGAGCCATTTGTCTAACAAGGCTAACTCTCATCGATAGCAAGACCTTTCCTTCGCCTTAGTCACTGTTTAGTTCCCAGTGCTGGGCAAAGTGCCTGGCATAGAGTAGTGGCTCAAACCATTTTTGAGGAATAAATGTTTGAATGAATGAGGGAATGGGTAAATCAATAATTCCCCACATCTTACCACTATAATTCCATTTTCATTCATTTTCTAGATCATAGACACTGTTTTCTAATACCTCAGGGTTGTATTTCCCATATATCCTGAGAACAAGCTTCTCCCTTCCCCAGCCAAAGCAGAAACAAAGACTCACAAAAGACACTGATATTGATATACAGTAGTATGTGTAAAGCAGAAGAACGAACCAGTGAGCTGGAAGATAAAATGGTGCAAATAACGTCTGAAGAGCAGAATAAAGTAAAAAGATTGAAAAGAGTTGAGGACAGTCTCAGAGACCTCTGGGACAATATCAAATGCACCAACATTCAACTTATAGGGGTCCCAGAAGAAGAAGAGAAAAAGAAAGGGTATAAGAAAATTTTTGAAGAGATTATAGTTGAAAATTTCCCCAACATGGAAAAGGAAATAGTCAATCAAGTCCAAGAGGCACAGAGACCTATACAGGATAAACCCGAGGAGAAACACGCCAAGACACATACTAATCACACAAACAAAGACTAAACACAAAGAAAGAATATTAAAAGCAGCAAGGGAGAAGCAACAGGTAACATACAAGGGAAACCCCATATGCCTAACAATTGATCATTCAGCAGAAACTCTGCAGGCAAGAAGGGAATGGCAGGATATATTTAAAGTACTGAAAGGGAAAAATCTACAACCAAGATTACTGTACCTGGCAAGGATCTCATTGAAAATTGATGGAGAAATGAAAAGCTTTTCAGACACATAAAAATTAAGAGAATTCGGTACCACCAAACCAGCCTTACAACAACTGTTAAAGGGGCTTATATAGTCAAGAAATACAAGAGAAGAAAAAGATCTACAAAATCAAACCCCAAACAATAAAGAAAATGGCAATAGGAACATATATATCAGTAATTACTTTAAATGTAAATGAATTAAATGCTCCAATGAAAAGACACAGATTGGATGAATGGATTCAAAAACAAGATCCATATATATGCTGTCTACAAGAAACCCACTTCAGACCTCAAGAAACATATACACTGAAAGTGAGAGGAGGGAGAAATATATTCCATGCAAATGGGAAGCAAAAGAAAGCTGAAAAAGCAATTCTCATATCAGACAAAAGAGACCTTAAAATAAAGAACATTACAAGAGATAAGGAAGGACACTATATAATGATCAAGGAATCAATCCAAGAGGAAGACATAACACTTGTAAATATCTATGCATCCAACATAGGAACACCTCAATATATAAGACAAACTCTTAACAAACTTAAAGGGAGAAATTGACAGTAACACCATAATAGTAGGAGACTTTAATACCCCACTCACACCAATGGACAGATCATCAAAACAGAAAAGTAATAAGTAAACACAAGTCTTAAATTATACACTAGGTGAGATGGATCTCACTGATATCTTCAGGACATTTCATCCAAATGCAGAAGAAAACACCTTCTTCTCAAGTGCACATGGAACATTCTTCAGGATAGATCACATCTTGGGTCACAAATCAAACCTCAGTAAATTTAAGAAAACTGAAATTGTATCAAGCATCTTCTCTGACCACAATGCTTTAAGACTAGATATCAATTACAAGAAAAAAAAACTGTAAGAAACACAAACACATGGAGATTAAACAACACGTTTCTAAATAACCAACAGGTTACTGAAGAAATCAAAAGGGTATTTTTCAGAGAACTAGAACAAATAATTTCACAATTTGCATGGAAATACAAAAAACCTTGAATAGCCAAAGCAATCTTGCAAAAGAAGAATGGAACTGGAGGAATCAACCTGCCTGACTTCAGGCTCTACTACAAAGCCACAGTCATCAAGATAGTATGGTACTGGCACAAGGACAGACATATAGATCAACGGAACAAAATAGAAAGCCCATGCACCTATAGACACCTTATCTTTGACAAAGGAGGCAAGAATATACAATGGAGAAAAGACAATCTCTTTAACAAGTGGTGCTGGGAAAACTGGTCAACCACTTGTAAAAGAATGAAACTAGAACACTTTCTAACACCATATACAAAAATAAACTCAAGGTGGATTAAAGATCTAAACGTAAGACCAGAAACTATAAAACTCCTAGAGGAAAACATAGGCAAAACACTCTCCGACATAAACCACAGCAGGATCCTCTATGACCCACTTCCCAGAATATTGGAAATAAAAGCAAAAATAAACAAATGGGACCTAATTAAAATTAAAAGCTCTTGCACAACAAAGGAAACTATAAGCAAGGTGAAAAGACAGCCTTCAGAATGGGAGAAAATAATAGCAAACGAGGCAATGGACAAAGAATTAATCTCAAAAATATGCAAGCAACTCCTGCAGCTCAATTCCAGAAAAATAAATGACCCAATCAAAAAGTGGGCCAACGAACTAAACAGACATTTCTCCAAAGAAGACATACAGATGGCTAACAAACACATGAAAAGATGCTCAACATCACTCATTATCAGAGAAATGCAAATCAAAACCACAATGAGGTACAATTTCACACCTGTCAGAATGGCTGCTATCGAAATGTCTACAAGCAATAAATGCTGGAGAGGGTGTGGAGAAAAGGGAACACTCTTACACTGTTGGTGGGAATGCAAACTAGTACAGCCACTATGTAGAACAGTGTGGAGATTCCTCAAAAAACTGGAAACAGAACTGTCATATGACCCAGCAATCCCACTGCTGGGCATACATACTGAGGAAATGAGAAATGAAAGAGACACGTGTACCCCAATGTTCATCGCAGCACTGTTTATAACAGCCAGGACATGGAAGCAGCATAGATGCCCATCAGCAGACGAATGGATAAGGAAGCTGTGGTACATGTACACAATGGAATATCACTCAGCCATTAAAAAGAATACATTCGAATCAGTTCTAATGAGGTGGATGAAACTGGAGCCTATTATACAGAGTGAAGTAAGCCAGAAAGAAAAACACCAATACAGTATACTAACACATATATATGGAATTTTAGTAAAGATAATTGCGAGACAGTACACAGATATATAGAACCTATTATGGACTCTATGGGAGAGGGCAAGGGCGGGAATGATATGGGAGAATGGCATTGAAGCATGTAAATTATCATATGTGAAACGAATCGCCAGTCCAGGTTATGCATGATACAGGGTGCTCGGGGCTGGTGCACCAGGATGACACGGAGGCATAAGAAAGGAGAGGTTACAACAGACAATGCAGCAATCCAAAGGATTATAAGAGACTATTATTAACAACTACATGGTAATAAAATAGATAACTTGGAAGAAATGGACAGATTCCTAGAAGAGTTCAGTCTTCCAAGACTGAACCAGGAAGAAATAGAAATTATGAACAACCCAATTACAAGCACTTAAATTGAAACTGTGATAAAAAATCTCCCAAAAAACAAAAGCCCAGGACCAGATGGCTTCACAGAAAAATTCTATCAAACATTTAGAGAAGTGTTAATGACTATCCTTCTAAAACTCTTTCAAAAAAATTGCAGAGGAAGGAACTCTTTGAAGCTCATTCTACAAGGCCACCATCACCCTGATACCAAAACCAGAAAAAGACAACACAAAAAAAGAAAACTACAGGCCAATATCACTGATGAACATAGATACAAAAATCCTCAACAAATTTTAGCAAACAGAATTCAGCAACACATCAAAAAGCTCATACACCATGATCAACTTGGGTTTATTCCAGGGATGCAAGGATTTTTCAACATATGTGAATCAATCAATGGGATACACCACATTAACAAATTGAAAGATAAAAACCATATATCATATCAATAGATGCAGAAGAAGCCTTTGACTAAATTCAGCACCTATTTATGATTAAAGCTTTAAAATATGTGCATAGAAGGAACCTATCTTAACATAGTAAAGGCCATATATGATAAGCCTACAGCAAACATTATTCTCAGTGGTGAAAAACTGAAAGCATTCCCCCTAAGATCAGAAAAAAGACAAGGGGGTCCACTTTTGCCACTATTATTCCACATAGTTCTGGAAGTCCTAGCTACAGCAATCAGAGAAGAAAAAGAAATAAAAGGAATCCAGATTGGAAAAGAAGGAGTAAAGCTCTCACTGTTTGCAGATGACATGATACTGTACATGGAAAATTCTAAAGACAGTATCAGAAAATTACTAGAGCTAATCAGTGAATTTAGCAAAGTTGCAGGATACAAAAGCAATACACAGAAATCACTTGCATTTCTATATACTAACAATGAAAAATCAGAAAGAGCAATTAAGGAATCAATCCCACTCGCCATTGCAACAAAAAAATTAAATATCTTGGAATAAACTTACCTAAGGAGAGGAAAGAACTGTACACAGAAAATTATAAGGCACTAATGAAAGAAACCAAAAATGACATAAACAGATGGAGGGATATTCCATGTTCCTGGGTAGGAAGAATCAATATTGTGGAAATGACCAAACTACCAAATGCAATCTACAGATTTAATGCAATCCTTATCAAATTACTAACGACATTTTTCACAGAACTAGAACAAAAAATTTCACAATTCATATGGAAACACAAAAGACCCTGAATAGCCACAGCAGTTCTGAGAAAGATGAATGGAGCTGGAGGAATCAACCTTCATGACTTCAGATTATACTACAAAGCTACAGTCATCAAGAAAGTATGTTACTGGCACAAAAACAGAAATACAGACCAATGGAACAAGATACAAAACCTAGTAATAAACTCACCCACCTATGGGTACTTTATTTTTGATGAAGGAGGCAAGAATATACAATGGGGCAAAGACAGCCTCTTCAATAAATGGTGCTGGGAAAACTGGACAGCTGCATGTAAAAGAATGAAATTAGGACACTTCCTAACACCAAACACAAAGATAAACTCAAAATGGATTAAAGGCCTAAATGTAAGACCAGAAACTATAAAACTCTTAGAGGAAAACATAAGCAAAACACTGGATGACATAAATCAAAGTAAGATCCTCTATGACCCACCTCCTAGGGTAACTGAAATAAAAACAAAAGTAAACAAGTGGGACCTTATTAAACTTAAAATCTTTTGCACAGCAAAGGAAGCTATAAGCAAGGTGAAAAGACAACCCTCAGAATGGGAGAAAATAATAGCAAATGAAACAACTGACAAAGGATTAGTTTCCAAAATATACAAGCAGCTCATACAACTCAATACCAGAAAAACAAACAACCCAATCAAAAAGTGGGAAAAAGACCTAAACAGACATCTCTCCAAAGAAGGCATACAGATGGCTAACAAACACATAAAAAGATGCCCAACATGGCTCATATTAGAGAAACGCAAATGAAAACTACAATGAGATATCACCTCACACCAGTCAGAATGGCCATCATCAGAAAGTCTACAAACAATAAATGCTGGAGAGGGTGTGTAGAAAAGGGAACACTCTTGCACTGTTGGTGGGAATGTAAATTGATACAGCCACTATGGAAGATGGTATGGAGGTTGGTTCCTTAAAAAACTAGGAATAAAACCACCATATGACCAAGCAATCTCCCTCCTAGGCATATTCCCTGAGGTAACCAAAACTGAAAGAGACACATGTATCCCACTGTTCGTTGCAGCACTATTTACAATAGCTAGAACATGGAAGCAACGTAGATGTCCATCGATAGATAAATGGATAAAGAAGTGGTGGTAGATATACATAATGGAATATTACTCGGCCATAAAAAAGGAACACATTTGAGTCAGTTCTAACTACGTGGATGAACCTAGAACCTATTATACAGGGTGAGGTGAGTCAGAAAGAGAAAAATAAATACCATATTCTAACACATATATCCAGAATCTAGAAAAATTGTACTGAAGAATTTATTTACAGGGCAACAATGGAGAAAGAGACATAGAGAGCAGACTTATGGACATGGGGAGAGGGGAGGAGAGGGTGAGATGTATGGAAAGAATAACATGGAAAGTTACATTACCACATGTAAAATAGATAGCCAATGGGAATTTCCTGTATGACTCAGGAAACTCAAACAGGGGCTCTGTATTAACCAAGATGGGTGGGACTAGGAGGGGGAGATGGTAGGGAGTTTCAAAAGAGAGGAGATATGTGTATACCTATGGTTGATTCATGTTGAGGCTTGACAGAAAACAGAAAAATTCTGTAAAGCAATTATCTTTCAATTAAAAAATAAATTAATTTAAAAGTGCAGATTAAAAAAAAGTTACTGTACCTCCCCATGAGTATTAGAAAAAATACTTATCCCTATGCTTTCTTTTTTTCTCTAGATCATGGATTCTGTGCTTTTATAAAAGCAGGGTTTGCAGAATGGCCAGCAGAAAGCAGAGGAAAGACAGCAGAGTTTTTAGTGACTAAAGAAAAAGAAATTCACATTCTGGAGGACCAGGGATTTGCATAGAAAGAACTCTCCCAACTGTTCTGGAAAATGTAGGACCTATTATCAAAGGCAACTCGCTCTCCAAACATTTGTGCTCACTTTTAAGTCTCTGAACTAAGTGTATCCAACTTTATAAAATGTTATGTAGTTTTTTCCACTTGCTCTGAATTAGAAAGCCTTGGTTTATATATTTGAAAGGATTTTGTAAAAACTATCACCATATCTATATACCTTACAAATTCACCTCAATTATAAAGCTCTAAAGGTCAAGTGAAAGTGAAAACATTAGTCGCTTAGTCGTGTCCAACTCTTTGTGACGCCATGGACTGTAGCCTGCCAAGTTCCTTTGCCCATGGGATTTTCAAGGCAAGAATACTGGAGCGGGTTGCCATTGCCTTCTCCAGGGGATCTTTCCGACCCAGGATTGAACCTAGGTCTCCTGCATCGCAGGCAGATTCTTTACCATCTGAGCCACCAAGGAAGCCCATAAAGGACAAAAATAGTATTCAATTTATCCCAAGGGCATAGTCATTATTCTATTAATTCATATATTCAATTACCAAGATGTCTTATTCATTAAAAACATACTTAATAACTGGAAGCTCATTTAGACATGAGAAAGCACAGGCTTCTGAAAGACCAGTAAATATCAAATGGCAATAAGATTAAGAAATGATTACAATCCATTTCTGTCCTCTACTATCCAAGCAAACATCAAACTCAAACTGTCATCTTCTGATCCTAAATCATAATATTTTAACAAGCCTAATGACTTTAAAAACGAAGCAAAGCACAAAGCATTTCTATTAGCGAGTACAATTAGGGAATAAGATGCTCCCAGAAATTTAGGTTTTTGTTACTAGTTAATCAAAAGAATTGAAAAGTGACTTCTATCATTTTTACCCTTTCATCTAAAATATAAGTACTAGTTAAGAAAGTTCTCAGGTTTGTCTACTGCATAATTTGTGACATCATTAATCAAGAAGGGATTGATTATTTTTACCAGCTAATTAGTGAAACAAACCTCCGCTTAGCACCTTGTGCTGAAAACATGTCAGCACTTCATTACACAGATATTGGAAACTGCAATCTGGTTGCTATGGTAACGACAAGATCCAATGGGGATTTCTGTGTTTAGCTGACATATCTAGATCAAACAGAATACGATTATAAGGAAAGAATCTAACTTAAAGCACTTTTGTACCCAAAACACTGCAAAAATTGTCTTTGAAACTGCCAATTTCAACTAATATGATCGCATAAGCCTCCATAGAAATTAAGAATAAACTTCTTTTTTGTATTTGTATCCTTGGACCTGTATTTTTTTTACTTTGAAAATGAAAATCATTATTGCAGAAACACTCAGACTACAACTTCCATTGTTTCAAGATTTTATTGATTATAATAATGTATAAATCATGTTAGAAGTCACAGTTAAGCCAAAGCAAAGAAGACAAAAGATGTCTGGCCTTAAAACAACAAATAAACCAGAAGCAGAGATTGCTTTATGTTAATATGTTTTTGTGACAGTAATTGGCAGGGAAGCTTGTTAAAAAGGCAGTTCATTAAAAGTTATAGCATTGGTTGGCAGGATCCCAGATTTTCCCCATCCATCCTTTATGCCGTGCCTCTGTCTTCATTGTCTTCAATACCTGATTTGTAGAATTTGACATAAATATAATGGAGTTTGTGGGTCAATATTAAAATACAGAAAGTATCCCAGTCAGCAAATAATTACTGAGCCCTAACTCACTCCAAAATAAATATAACACACTATAACTTTTACACTTTAATTCACCTTTTAAAATTTCAGTTGATCTCAAAATAAGCAATGTCTGATTTGCACCATCTGATTCAGCACCTAAACAAAGAATAATGCTGCCTGTCAAGACTAAGGTACCATTAGCAACAGAGCAGGCAAAACCCATGAGAGGAAGCAAAGCCTGGGGTGGGTGTGGCTTGTGCTTAACCATGTGAGCTCTAGAGCAAGTAACACCAGAAAAGTGTAGCAAATAGATAAGGTGCTTGACCATTGGAACCCCAAATGGTCAGTGCAAAGGGAAGGCTCTTAGCTGCAAAAATGATTTGAGATTTAATTGCAGCAAAGATTTCACCATCAAAAAACATAAAATGTGGGCAGGAAAGCAAGGTATTAGTGAACCTGCAGACTAGTTTGGGAAACTATTTTAAGAAATAATTTATGCTGATGCAGAGTCAACAGGAGCCAACAAGCCATTACTTAAGTCCCATATGACACGGAATAGTTAGCTCTGGCACTGAACATGAAGTCTGAGCAGTGGTAACTCTTTTGAGAATCTAACCATACAATATATTAGAATATATTAGTGAACAATGACTCAAGAGAGCACTAACTGCAAAAGTGTGTTCATCGATTCAGTTCAGTTCAGTTGCTCAGTCGTGTCCGAATCTTTGTGACCCCATGAACCACAGCACGTCAGGCTTCCCTGTCCATCAGCAACTCCCTGAGTCCACCCAAACCCATGTCCACTGAGTCGGTGATGCCATCCAACCACCTCATCCTCTGTCGTTCCCTACTTCTCCTGCCCTCAATCTTTCCCAGCATCAGGGTCTATTCCAATGAATCAGCTCTTCGCATGAGGTGGCCAAAGTATTGGAGTTTCAGCTTCAACATCAGTCCTTCCAAAGAACACCAAGGACTGATCTCCTTTAGGATGGACTGGTTGGATCTTCTTGCAGTCCAAGGGACTCTCAAGAGTCTTCTCCAACACTACAGTTCAAAAGCATCAATTGTTCTGTGCTCAACTTTCTTTATAGTCCAACTCTCACATCCATACATGACCACTGGAAAAACCATAGCCTTGACTAGACGGACTTTGTTGGCAAAGTAATGTATGCTTTTTAATATGCTATCTCGGTTGGTCATAACTTTCCTTCCAAGGAGTTAAGAGTCTTTTAATTTCATGGCTGCAATCACCATCTGCAGAGATTTTGGAGCCCAGAAAAATAAAGTCAACCACTGTTTCCACTGTTTCTCCATCTATTTGCCATGAAGTGATGGGACCAGATGCCATGATCTTAGTTTTCTGAACGTTGAGCTTTAAGCCAACTTTTTCACTCTCCTCTTTCACTTTCATCAAGAGACTCTTTAGTTCTTCTTCGCTTTCTGTCATAAGGGTGGTGTCATCTGCATATCTTAGGTTATTGATATTTCTCCCGGCAATCTTGATTCCAGCTTGTGCTTCCTCCAGCCCAGCGTTTCTCATGATGTACCCTGCATATAAGTTAAATAAGTAGGGTGACAATATACAGCCTTGACATACTCCTTTTCCTATTTGGAATCAGTCTATTGTTCCATCTCTGCTTCTAACTGTTGCTTCCTAAACTGCAAACAGATTTCTCAAGAGGCAGGTCAGGTGGTCTGATAGTCCCATCTCTTGAAGAATTTTCCACAATTTATTGTGGTCCACACAGTCAAATTCTTTGGCATAGTCAATAAAACAGAAATAGATGTGTTTATGTAACTCTCTTGCTTTTTTGATGATCCAGCAGATGTTGGCAATTTGATCACTGGTTCCTCTGCCTTTTCTAAAACCAGCTTGAACATCTGAAGTTCACTGTTCACGTATTGCTGAAGCCTGGCTTGGAGAATTTTAAGCATTACTTTACTAGCGTGTGAGACTATTGCAACAGTTTGAACACTCTTTGGCATTGCCTTTCTTTGGGACTGGAATGAAAACTGAGCTTTTCCAGTCCTGTGTCCACTGCTGAGTTTTCCAAATTCGCTGGCATATTGAGTGTAACACTTTCACAGCATCATCTTTCAGGACTTCAAATAGCTCAACTGGAATTCCATCACCTCCACTAGCTTTGTTCATAGTGATGCTTTCTAAGGCCCACTTGACTTCACATTCCAGGATGTGTGGCTTTAGGTGAGTGATCACACCATCGTGATTATCTGGGTCATGAATGTCTTTTTTGTACAGTTCTGTGTATTCTTGCCACCTCTTCTTAATATCTCTGCTCCTGTTTGGTCCCTACCATTTATGTCCTTTTTTGAGCCCATCTTTGCATAAAATGTTCCCTTGGTATCTCTACTTTTCTTGAGGAGATCGCTAGTCTTTCCCATTCTATTGCTTTCCTCTATTTCTTTGCATTGATTGCTGAGGAAGGCTTTCTTATCTCTCCTTGCTATTCTTTGGAACTCTGCATTTCAATGGATATATCTCTCAATTTCCCCTTTGGTTTTTGCTTCCCTTCTTTTCACAGCTATTTGTAAGGCCTCCTCAGACAGCCATTTTGCTTTTTTGCATTTCATTTTCTTGGGGATGGTCTTGATCTCTGTCTCCTGTACAATGTCACGAACCTCCGTCCATAGTTCATCAGGCACTCTGTCTATCAGATCTAGTCCCTTAAATCTATTTCTCACTTCCACAGTATAGTCTTAAGGGATTTGATTTAGGTCATACCTGGATGGTCTGGTGGTTTTCTCGACTTTCTTCAATTTCAGTCTGAATTTGGCAATAAGGAGTTCATGATCTGAGCCACAGTCTGCTCCCGGTATTGTTTTTGCTGACTGTATAGAGCGTCTCCATCTTGGCTGCAAAGAATATAAGCAATCTGATTTTGGTGTCGACCATCTGGTGATGTCCATGTGTAGCGTCTTCTCTTGTGTTGTTGGAAGAGGGTGTTTGTTATGATCAGTGCGTTCTCTTGGCAGAACTCTATTAGCCTTTTCCCTGCTTTAATCTGTACTCCAAGTCCAAATTTGCCTGTTACTCCAGGTGTTTCTTTACTTCCTACTTTTGCATTCCAGTCCCCTATAATGAAAAGGACATCTATTTTGGCTGTTAGTTCTAGAGGGTCTTGTAGGTCTTCATAGAACTGTTTAATTTCAGCTTCTTCAGCGTTACTTTGTACTTTTAGTGTGCTGATAACTTTAACATCATAGTAAATATTAAAGGAAGTTTTTTAATGAGAAAATAAACTTATATCTACTCTGCAGAAGCCTACTCTTTATTTCAAATGCTAAGTATGGAAAATTGGCCATCTGGCATTTTGAATATCTATCGTGTCTTTGATTTACAACATGTTCTTTATAATCAGAAAAATGGTCCTGGCTTGTAGTTTAAAGAGATATTGAGGAAGTGGTTAATGAAAAGATGAAGAACAGGAATGCCTCTTCTCTAGATCTTTCTGTTTTTGGTAGACATTTATTATCTTATCTGCTTGCATCTTCCTAGTCCTCCCAGCAGAGAACTAAGAAAACTTCAATGTCAATACTCAATCCCAGATTTCCCTCTCAACCTCCACTCCACCCATAACTAGTAAATTAATTTGCTAGGGTGGCCACACCCAAGTATCATACATTGAGTGCCTTAAAATTACAGAACAGTATTTCCTGACAATTCTGAAGGCTAAAATGCTGTTTAAGGGATTTACAAGGTTAGTTTCATATGAGGCCTCTCTCAGTGACTTATTAGATGGCCATCTTCTCCTTGAGCCTTTCATTGTCTGGATGCTAATCTCTTGTTATAAGAAAATCATTCATATTGGGTTAGAACTGGTCTAAGTACCTCATTTTAATGTAATTGCATTTTTAAGGCCTACCTAAAAATTCAGACACATTCTGAGGTACCAGGGGTTAGATTTGAAAATGAGTTTGGGTTCATTTTGAAAAAATGAACAAGGGACATAATTCAGTGCACAAAACCAGCCTCCCTCATCTTTGCTCACTGAGGGTTGGAGGGACAACATTTCATTCACCCATACTGACCAACGAGCAGTGGAACTTTGGTGTTCATTTTCTAGTTCTGCAGAATCTGAGACTGCTTAGAATCAAGAGGGTCACAAAACTTCCAAGAGAAGTTAACTTTGATCATTGATCTAAGGTATAATTTACCTTTGATTATTATTTACTACCACTAATCTGGAGGCTTCCCTGCTCAACCCTTGGTGAACATGGACTAGTGACAGAAGTAAAGAAATACTTGGTAAAAGGAAAAATGTGTGTTTTTCTCTACTTTTACACTTCATCTCTGACACCAAATATGTGAGTTTTTTCCCCACACAGACTAGTTCTCTAACACCAGTTGTGTGTCATACAGTTCTATTTAATTTTGACACTAACTGACTGAAGTTAATACAGATACCACAGCTTAAGGGACCAGTCTCACAAGATAACCCTCACCTTCAGAGCCAATTGCAAGCACCCAGTTGTCATCTATATTTCTGAATGAGCAGCTATAAATTGTTTCCCATGACCTCCTCCTCAGGTCCAATAATTTGCGAGAATGGTTCACAGAACCCATGGAAATAATTGGCTTACTATTACTAATTTTCCCAGTTCCCTAAGATGGCAGAGTAGAAGGACTTGCACTAATCTTCTCCTGTGAGAACACCAAAACCACAACTAGCTGCTGAAAAACCATCAACAGGAGAATGCTAGATCCCACCAAAAAAAGATAATCTATGTCCAAGGGCAAAGGAGAAGCCACAACAAAATGGTAGGAGGGGAACAATCATGTTTAAAATCAAACCTCACACCCAGGAGAGATGCTTGGATGGAGCAAACAAAATTTTGTGTGCACCAGTATCCAGGGAAAGGAGCAGTGACCTCCACAGTGACTGAGTCAGACCTGCCTTTGAGTGTTTGAGTGTCTCCTGAAGAGTCATGGGTCAGCAGTGGCCTGCTTTGGGGACAGGGGCTCTGGCAGCAGCAGTCCTGGGAGGTGTGGCATGTGTGGCCTAAGTCCTCTTGGAGGAGGTAACCATTAGTCCCACTATAGAGCCACTGAGAAGATGACCCACAGACTGGAGAACAATTATAGCAAAGAAGTTCTAGCACTGCTGCAAAAGTTGTAGGACCACAACAGATTTCCAAACCTGGGGATCTGGCAAACTTGGAAAATTCAGCAGTGGCCGCAGGACTGGAAAAGGTCAGTTTTCATTCCAATCCCAAAAAAAGGCAATACCAAAGAATACTCAAACTACTACACAAAAGCACTCACTCCACACACTTGCAAAGTAATGTTCAAAATTCTCCAAGCTAGGCTTCAACAGTACGTGAACAAAGAACTTCCAGATGTTCAAGCTGGATTTAGAAAAGGTAGAGGAACCAGATATCAAATTGCCAACATTCACTGGATCATAGAAAGAGCAAGAGAATTCCAGAAAAAACATCTACTTCTGCTTCACTGACTATGCTAAATCCTTTGACTGTTGTGGATCACAACAAACTGTGGAAAATTCTGAAAGAGATGAGAATACCAGACCACCGTACCTGTCTCCTGAGAAACCTGTACGCAGGTCAAGAAGCAACAGTTAGAACGAGACATGGAACAATGGACTGGTTCAAAATTGGGAAAGGACTATGTGAAGGCTGTATATTGTCACTCTGCTTATTTGACTTATATGCAGAGTATATCAGGCAAAATGCTGGGTGGATGAAGCACAGGATGGAATCAAGATTGCCAGGACAAATATAAATAACCTCAGATATGCAGATGACATCACCCTTATGGCAGAAAGCGAAGAACTAAAGAGCCTCCTGATGAAAGTGAAAGAGGAGAGTGAAAAATTTGGCTTAAAATTAAACATTCAGAAAACTAAGATCATGGCATCTAGTCCCATCACTTCATGGCAAATAGAAGGGGAAACAATGAGAACAGTGACAGACTTTACTTTTGGGGGCTTCAAAATCACTGCAGATCATGACTGCAGCCATGAAATTAAAAGACGTCTATTCCTTGGAAGGAAAGTTATGACCAACCTAGACAGCATATTAAACAGCAGAGACATTACTTTGCCAACAAACATCCGTCTAGTCAAGGCTATGGTTTTTTCATTTGTCATGTATGGATGTGAGAATTGGACTACAAAGAAAGCTGAGCACTGAAGAATTGATGCTTTTGAACTGTGGTGTTGGAGAAGACTCTTGAGAGTCCCTTGGACTGCAAGGAGATCCAACCAGTCAATCCTAAAGGAAATCAGTCCTGAATAGTCATTGGAAAGACTGATACTGAAGCTGAAGCTCCAATACTTTGGCCACCTCATGCAAAGAGCTGACTCATTTGAAAAGACCCTGATGCTGGGAAAGATTGAAGGCAGGAGTAGAAGGGGGCGACAGAGGATGAGATGGTTGGATGGCATCACCGACTCAGCGGACATGAGTTTGAGTAAACTCTGGGAGTTGGTGATGGACAGGGAAGCCTGGCGTTCTGCAGTCTATGGGGTTGCAAAGAGTCGGACACAACTGAGTGGACTGAACTGAACTGAGGAGATGATGAAGGACAAGGAAACCTGGCATGCTGCAGTCAATGGGGTCGCAAAGAGTCAGACATGACTGAGCAACTGAACAACAAAATTACTAATTTACTACACAGGATATATGAAAAGATACAAATGAACAGCCAGATGAAGATATACAAAGGTCCAGAAGGGTCCAAACACAGGAGCTTCTTTCCCCATAGAGTTTGGAGTATACTACCTTCCTGGCACTTGGATAAACTCTTGTTCACTAACCCAGAAATTCTTCAAATCCCTTTGGTTAGGGTTTTTCTGACAGTTTCCTTGTATAGACACAAGTGACTAAGTTATTAGCCATTGGTGCTTAACAGTCTCTAGCTCTTCTCTCCTCCACAGAGATCATGTTGGGGCTGAATGTTCCAACTATCTAATCTTATGGATGGTACACAGCAATCAGCTATCTATCCTTAGGTACTTTTCAAAAGTCATCTCATTAAAATAAACTCAGGTGTGGTTGAAAAGGATTCTGTATGAGTAACAAAAGACACTCCTTTTACCTTCATCACTTTGGAGCTATTTCAGGAACTGAGGATAAAAACAAATATTAATTTATTTGATTATATTATTTGTGCACTAGGAACCAAAGACAAAGACCAGATATATATTTCTTATTATATCACAATGCCATCTATTCTGGAAAGACTCAAAAGAGTTTATATGAATCATCTTCATCACAAGGATGGTCAAATTTTAGCTAATTATAATATTTTTTGGTTGTTACAGGTGATTAAAATTTTATTAGTACTTTTAAACTTTTCAGAATGAACCAGGCCTATTGGGACTAGAAAAAATCATATAAAAAGGCCCATGGGAGCAGAATCGGTTAGTGTTCTTAAGCAAGAGAAGTCTCCACTCATTTATCCATCAAAATATTTAGTATGTTTCATACTAAAAGTCCAGTATTAGATGTAAACCTCAACAAAAACTACAATGGACTGTTCATGTCTTCCTGGAGTTACAGTCTGATGGGGAGAGATACTATGGGCTGTATCTCTTCAGATTACATATCATATAAAATTATAGCATATTAAAATGAGGATAAAAAATTTAGTCATCTCATTTATTAAGAATTTGAGGAGTTTCAAGTTTCTACTAAGAAATTGTTATTTAATAAACACTCAATTAAAAATGAATTGCTGAATAAACATTTCTTCAAAGAAGATTTACAAATGTTCAATAAGCATATAATTAGCCAGTGGGGAAATGCAAATCAAAACACAATGAGATAACACTTTATCCCTACTAGGATAGAGAAAGTAGAACCACTATACACTGCTGGTGGGATTGTAATATGGTATAGCCACATTGGAAAATAATCTAAAATATCACAATGTTAAACACAGTTATCATTTGACCCAGCAATTCCATTCCTATCTGTAGATTCAGGTGAAATAAAATAAAAACATATGTTCACACACAAAGAAAACTTATACAATATATATATTGTTCACAACAGCAATACAGATAATAATCAGAGTGAGGAAAACCCAAATGCCCATTGCCTGATGGCTTGAAAGGCAAATGTGACATATACATAACAATGGATATTGTTTGCAATAGAAAGGAATGAGGCATTAACATGTTACAATATGAACAAAACTTGAAAATATTACGATAAATGAAGGAAGTCATCACAAAGGACTACACATTGTATGATACCATTTACATAAAATGTCTAGAATAAGCAAACCTATACAGACAAAAATTTCACTAGTGGTTTCCCAAGGCTGGAATGTGGGAGTACAGGAAGTTAGAAAGAAATGAAGATTGTCTGCTAATGGATATGAGGCTTCTTTAGGAAGTGATGAAAAAAAAATGTTTTAAAGTCATGTTGATTGTTGCAGAACTCTGTGAATATGCTAAAAACTATTGAATTTTACAGTTTAAATAGGTAAATTATATCTTAAAGCTACTGTTTTTTTCTGTTGTGATTCTGTAGTGTATTTTTTTTTAAATTGAAACGTAGTTCATTTACAATGTTAGTTTCAAGTATATACAAAAGTGATTGTTATATATATATTTTAGATTCTTTTCCATTATATATTATTACAAGATATTCAATAATATCTGTGATATACAGTAGGTTCTTGTTCTTCACCTATTTTTTAATATATTAGGTTGGCCCAAAGTTTCATTCGGGTTTTTCTATAAGGTGCTAAAGAAAACCTGAACAAACTTTTTGGCCAACTCAATAGTTGTGTTATATGTTAATCCCAAACTACTAATTTACTCCCTCCTCCTTCAATCCCCTTTGATAACCATAAACTTGGTTTTTATAACTGTGAGGCTTTCTCTATTTTGTAAATAGGTTCACTAGTATCATATTTTTAGATTCCACCTATAATTGATATCATATTTATCTTTTTCTGTCTGATTTATTGGTTAGTGTGATAATCTCTAAGTCCATCCAGGTTGCTGCAGGTGGCATTACTTCATTCATTTTATGGTTAAGTAACATTCCATTTTATATCTGTACCACATCTTCTTTATCCATTCATCTGTGTTCATGTCTTGTCACAATGGTCACAGTCATGCCATTTTCAAGGTCATTATTTTTAAAAAGCCAGTTGCTGTCTATCATTCTATGTGTCTATCTTGCCAATATGATCCAATGAAATGTAAAAACAGGCACTTAAAGTATAACAACCATTACTGATATAAGTTGATCAGGCAGATGAGAAGATTATGTCTTTATTCTTCAAATTTTTCAACAAGATAATGGTTCAACACTAGCAAAGTCAGGTAGGAATGGCATTTTTTTAGCTCACAGAACAGTGTTCTTTTCATTATATCACTATGATAGAATCTTTTCCGAGGTGTCATACAACTTTAAAACACGCCATTGACAAGACAGTGCAGTGAATAGTACCCCTTGGAGCTGTACAGTACACCACATGACCAGTGGCACGCCGTGATCCTGACTGGGCCACTGCTCCAAAGAGTAATTAAAAGTCTACTATTAAGTATTTGAACTTCCCCAAAGTAAGATATGGGCTTCCCTGATGGCTCAGTGGTAGAGAATCCGCCTGCAGTGCAGGAGCCACAGGAGACATGGGTTTGATCCCTGGGTCAGGAAGATCCCCTGGAGGGGGGCATGGCAACCCTCTCTGGTATTTCTGCCTGGAGAATCCCCATGGGCAGAGGAGCCTGGTGGGCTACAGTCCATGCGGTCACAAAGAGTTGGACATGACTGAAGAAATTTAGCATACAGGCACGCAAAGTAACATACACCCTGATTTATTTACTGAGATTTATGATGCACCTTGCCTTCTGTTATCCTTACCCAGAACCATGAAATCAGCATTAGGAAAAGCAAGGCATTTACTGACATCTGCAAGATACTGCTTGGAAAAGGAACCAGCATGCTGGTAGGAGTCACGGATTGTTGTCTGGGTGAACAAACTTGTCTCAGTGATTTTCTACAGTAAAGTAACCCCAAGCAACCTTCAAAACAAAATCTAAATCATTTTAGCTTTAGATGAATGTAGAAAAAGATTAACATAGGATAGAATTTGGCAATTTAATTTGTTTCCCTTAATTTAATTTTCACATGCCAAAAGTACAGACTAAGAGGTGTTAAAATTCAGGGAACAATTTTATAGAATTATCCTTGCTCCCTGTAAGAGGTTACAAAGATGACTTTGGTGAGCATTCCCCTGAACCACTCAATTTTAATGCATGGTTGACTTGGGTATTTTGAGATGAAGTGTGTAAAGGGCTGATTTCCTTGAGATTTCACTGTGTACACAGATCATAAATGCACATCCTTGGCATTTCTCTAAGGTTCTCATGTTGTCCGCTTAGAAGGCAGTGAATTATATCAGCAAAATACTAAAGTCATGTCCACTCTATGTGGTTAGCAAGTAAAATTTCTTCTGTAAAAGTTGATTTTGTGAATAGATGAAGAAATATTTTAAATGATAGACTGAAACAAATAATATGTTTAAAAAAAATAATTTGAAGACAATCTAATGAAACATGCCTTTCACCAATAATACTTATAGATAAAAACCAGGCCACGTGCTACACACACACACACACACACACACACACACACCCCACCTAAAACTCTCTCATCCAAGAGACAAGTCCTGTTTGCCCTTATGTCTTCACTTTAGCCAGAATATGTATGTACTTTGAAGATGAAAGAGTCCAGAATAATTACTACTGCTGATTACTTTGGTCCTAACAGTTTTCAAAAACAGATGCCTGGAGTTGAACTGAAAACTGGAGAAAGGCAGAGGTGTCACCGTGGATGTTGGAATATATCATAATCCCATAGGAATCATAAGGAAGGCTGAGTGCCAAAGAACTGATACTTTCCAACTGTGGTGTTGGAGAAGACTCTTGAGAGTCCCTTGGACAGTAGGGAAATCAAACCAGTCAATTCTAAAGGAAATAACCTTGAATATTCCTTGGAAGGACTGATGCTGAAGTTCTAATACTTTGGCCACCTGATGCAAGCAGTTGACTCTTTGGAAAAGACCTTGATGCCAGGAAAGATTGAAGGCAAAAGGAGGAGGAGGAGGCAGGAGATAAGATGATTAGATAACATCACCAACTTAATGGACATGAATTTGGGCATACCCAGGGGCATAGCCCTATGTCATTCATAGCTATAGCAGCCCTAGAACCCCACTCCCTTCTGACCTGGAGCTTTACAGAAATAAAGAGCCCACTGAATCACTCCATAGTTTTCTGTTTTTAGTCATAGTTTCCCTTTGAAGTCATGTTGTTCTTGCCTGATCCCAGAACCTCACTCAGGACCTCCTCAGTCCAGCAGGCTTAGGAGAAAGGAGTTGAGTTTTGCTTCTTTCTCTTCAGAAAAGCTCCCTGGCACCTTATTTAAATGAGCCCACTAATGCCAAGACAACCTTCAAGTCACACAATCAATGCTTTCGTCAAGCAGATAAAATAGAATTTTACTTCACCAGGCATAACACTAAATTTGGCAACATCACCTGGCAGTTAAGAATATAAGTTCTGAAGTGTCAATGCCTGGGTTCAAATATCATCTTTGCTATTTATTTTCTTTATGACCTTGATCAAGATAGTATAAGTTTTCTGTGCCTAGACTTCCTTATCTGTATAACAGAGACAATTTATCAGGGTCTTCTTCACAGGAGTGTTATTCCAAGTTAACATATGTAATGTATTCAGAAAAGCACCTGAAATATAACAAATGTTGAATATGTGCTAGCTAAATAGTATCCTGAATTTTTCATTCAATATTATGAATATTTTTCATCTTATTTTAAATAGTTGTCTATTTTCTATCAAATGAATGTAAGTTTATCCAATAATTCTCATAATTGGACAGTTTCTTTTTAGTTTTATTATTATAAACCATATGGATATAAATATCTTTCTGCATGGATCTCCTCATGTTTAGTGTCAAATCTTTACCTTGAAGTTCCTAAAACAAAAATGACTAAATCAAGGAATACACATTTTAAATTGCCTGATAATTTTTTTCCAAACATAGCACCAATCTGATTGTTTTCATTAATTTTTGATGCCAGTTTAGTCCCAGACTTCAAAAGATAGAATCTGAAAAAGAAAAAAAAGACTCTCCCAAGATTTGTAGAACGAATTTTCAAACACAACTTTCAGACATTATTTTGGGCATTATTTATCCTCATCTTTTGCTCTGAGAGCAATAATACTATGCTAAACCCACATGTAGATGTCTCGTGTCTTTGATTTTTCTGGGATTTGAATTTAAACTTGATAAAAATGCAAAAGTGGTTGCTGACCTGCAGTACAAACTCTCAGTTATATACCCATCTCTAAATATTGCTTCAATTTTCACTGTGTCTGAAGTCTTATAATGGAATCAGAGGAAATAAAGGGGTGACTCAGAGACAAATACCACAGATACCTGAAATAACTGGGAACACATAAATTCAGAAAAGATGGAGAAAACTTAGAAAGCCAAACCCTGCCATCAAAATGTTTCTATAGGATAGCAGTAACATAGTGGTTACTGCAAACTCCGGGTTAGACTGCTTATTATGAAGGTGAGGTCTATCACAAAAAAATTTTGAATTAGTGTTAAAATTAGGTAAAAGCCCATGGAATGATGAGTGTCAGTTTTTATTCATGGAGATTATTTTGCATGGTACAGGTATGACTAAGTTTCATTTGTTTCTGAATATTTAGTTTTTCCTTCCTCATAAAGTTTTATATGAGCATGTGGCCACCCAGCTAAACTACATTTCCTGGAAAACTTTCCTTCTTGGTTTGGCCATGTGCTAGAGTTCTGGGCATTGGAATATGAGAAGAAATTATGTGTGCAATGCCTGAATATTGTCTTTAAAAGGAGTAAGTGTGCATACTCGAAGCTTTTCTCTCTCCTATAGGTTGATAGATGGTGGGTGACTGAGCTGGACTCATGTATAAAAGTGTACTTTCTATACTCTTCCTAATATATGACTCCAGCAGAAGTCAAGCGGTTTTGAGTTGTTGAAAAGAATGAAAAAAATGTCACCAGAAAAGCATATTCAATGATGACTACTATACAGTTCGGTGATCTTACCCCAACTGCTGGGAGTACTGTTGGCCCACTGCCTTCATCTGTCAGTTCAGTTAGCAGACACTCGGTTCTGTATGAAACATCCATAAGACATTTGGACCCTGCCAAAAGGTCCTTAATATTTAATCCAGTCCAAAACCAAGTGGCATTATCTAAATATGCCCATAGACTTTTTGGACAGGTGCGTGTGTTAGTCAATCAGTTGTGTCCAACTTTGCAACACCGGGGAATGTAGCCCGCCAGGCTCCTCTCTCCATGGGATTCTCCAGGCAAGAATACTGGAGTGGGTTGCCATTTCCTTCTCCAGGGTATCTTCCCAACCCAGGGATCAAACCAAGGTCTCTCACATTGTGGGCAGATTCTTTACCGTCTGAGTCACCCGATTTCAAGTGGACCAAGAGTCTTAGAAACTAAATGTCTTACAGATGATTTGGACTGGACCAAATGTTCTATGAGTGTCAGTTCTTCATAGTTTGCCTCAGCTGTGTAAAGCCAACTTCCCAGGATCAGGCTACTCTAACAAATAGCCTTTACACTAAACCTATCTCATGGTCTAATTCCCAGAAGGTTCAACATGCAATAGTATGTACCAAGAGGGGTACAAAAATAGTAGGCAAGAGAATGGATTTTGCTACTGGATTAACTGCCTAGCAATTAGGGTCCCATTGTTGGCTACAGATGGAACACAAATAGGCCTTGGTAAAACAAGGTGCTCCAATTGCTAAAACTTTCACTGGTAGTGAATTGTGACAACATGCCAGTGTAAGGGAGGCAAGAGCTAACACATTTCATCAGGTATTTGAAAAATATGGGAGAGTAGTAACTATAATGATAATGGAAGAAAGTGGCTATAACTAAGCTCCACTGATGGAGTTAGAAAAAGACAATAAAAAGCTAAGAGCAATTAACAGGCAATTGAAAGCCAAGTGTGAGAGCCACAGAGCCTCTTTGGTGTATACAAACAAGCTGTTATCTCCTGAAGCAGGTCAGAGAAAGTGAAGGACCAGATCTAGGATTTAATTGCCACTTAAGGAATTTGTAATTTCTTCTCCCAAAACTCTAGGTTCCCCAGAATGAGAGGTTTTAGTAACCGTATAAGGCATACTTCCACTAGGGGACCAAGCAAGAGTCCCTTCAAATCATAAACTAGCTGCTGCCTGAGCAATTGGGCTCCTTATGTCCAGAGAGCAGGAAGCAAAGACTTGACAGGGTTACTGTTATACAGTGCGGGGTGTGGGGTGGAAAGAAGGAGTATTTTGGCCCTTCAGTGATCCACTTAGATGCCATTTGTTACTCTCTTGACAAGTTTTTATGGTAAATCAACTAGTGAAGTATTGATAACACTAACTTAAGAAGAGTATGGTGACCAAAAATGAAGTTCTGGGCCATGCCACCAGATATGGTGACCCTTGAAATCACCAGGGACGCTCGCTAACTGTTGGAGGAAATCTGGAATATAAAGCAGAGGGGAAAGATGGTGAGCATTAGTTGTGACCCCAAAACCAATGGGAATCAGGGAGGATCTGCTCTCTGAAATGAAATAAAGCAAATAACAAACACATACTTAATGATTAATTGTGGTAGGGCTTTTAAATTTCAACCACTAAGCTTAACCAGGGACAACTATGATGAGCCATTTTACTTCTGTGGGATCAAACTAGGCTGTCATCACTTCACTGCAGCTCCATCTATTCGCCCCACACTGATCCCTTTCTCCTCCTCCTACAGGTCTTCCTCCACCAGCATTCCCTAATAAACATGGCATATGTTGCACCTCGTCTCAGAGTGGGCTGCCAGAGAACCCATCCTATTGTGACACACACTTTATTCCTCATACTCCTTGAAACATGTTATTCACTTAGATTATGAGATATGATAGTCTGGTCTTTCATCTACTTGATTGGCCATTATTTGTTTCTCTGTTTTGTCATTTCTCTAACTTAGCATGCCTCAGGACTCACTTTCCAGTTTTTTTTCCCTTCTTTTATCTCCCCATACTCTTGATATTACTAGTCCTGTTGCCTTAAGTACATGCAGTCTATTTTTTTTAAAGCAGCCATTACGTTAAAATGTGAAGTCATGTCACTCCTTTCCCAAAACCATCCCATAATTTCTGAAAGAGAAACCCAATTCTGTTCCTGTTTCTGTTTATTTTCTGCTACAATGGACTAGAGGACAGATACCAAAGTTTTCCTACTCTGGATATACATATTGCCTGAGAAGTTGAAATTCCAATATAGGAAAAATAATTGCTTCAACTTTATGAACTAAAAAGAATTTTATAAAACAGATATAAAAATAATTTTCACTCTAAATCAAGTGCAAATACCATTACACATAAACAAAAGCACATTTCTGAGTTAAAGTCAGGTTTCTACTATGTCAATTACCCCTCTCTACTAGCTGAAGCTCCAATACTTTGGCCACCTGATGGGAAGAGCCAACTTATTAAAAAATACCCCGATGCTGGGGAAGATTGAAGGCAGGAGGAGAAGGGGGTGACAGAGAATAAGATGGTTTGATGGCATCACCAAGTCAATGGACATGAGTTTGAGCAAACTCCAGGAGATGGTGAACGACAAGGAAGCCTGGCAGGTTACAGTCCATGGGGTCACAAAGAGACGTACATGACTTAGAGACTCAACAACAACAATAACAACCATTCCCCTAATTACACAGGTCAAGTCCTTTTTTCTCCCACCCTTACAGTCCATCCATCACTAAAGTCTATAGTTCTATTTTCAGAAGATTCCCCTTATAGAAGTAATGGTTAATGTCCAACAAAGATCCCCATTCCCCTTCACATTTCCAGTCCCCATGAAGTTAGGTTGAAACCATGGAATTTATTCAAGCCAAATAAGTTTGGATAGCGATGATGAACATCACTTTGCTAATTAGGAGCTGGTGCGCCTCCTCCCTCCCTCTCTTCCTCTGCTGCAGTGACCTTTGAGGGCCATGTGTTCCAGAGAGAAGATTAAAGATTAAAGATTAACTCCTCCACTTGGAGGAGACCCGCTGTGGAGAGCTGCCCAAACAGTGTCAGAAAATTATATGAAAAATCCACTTTTATTGGCCTAAGACACAGTTTGGAGATCTGTTACTCTAAAAATTAATAAGATTTATACCAGGAACGGGCAGGAGCCTCTCTAACAAAGATAAAAAGCAAAATATGTGACATCGGCTGAGGAGTTAAGTGTTAGGGTAGCCAGGGAATGAAATTGTAAGTTGAAAAGATATTAAACCCTCTTATTAGTAGCAAAACATGTAATCACACTACTACCTACAGGAACTATGATCAGATCATTACTGAGCTAGAAACTCTAGGAGAAGAAATGGGAAAAGTGAAAGTAAGCGGTGTTATTTGCATCTTCTAGGCTCTAAAAATGCCACATCATCACAAAAGACGTGCTGTCCTCAGTCCCCACAAGTTAACCCTCCTTACTCTCCCTGTCAGTTCATTACTCACCATTAACCTAAATTATATTATTGTTTACTCAATACAGTGAAATCTCTCTAGAATAAAATCTCCATGAGAGAGGGAATTAGAGTCCCATGTTTACAACTTTATCATCAAAATCTTACCAGTGTCTGTCATGTAGCAACAAAAGTAAGATTAAACAAATGAGGAAAAGAAGGAATAAACTCACTCTAATTGTTTGAAGGGAAGACTCCTTAATTAACATGTGTCAATATCTGTCTGCCTTTCTTTCTAATTCCTCTTCACCTTTGCATTCTAACACAGTCTCTCTTCTCCTTTTCCTTCTCCATGCATTTGCTCTATTCTTTTCTCCCCGAAGACCAGCTTCCCTGCTTCCAAGGTCACATAGCAGCCCCACAGCTTCCAAATTAAGTTAGTTACCTCACTACACAGTAATTTCAAAGTATCTTGAGAAATAATCTGATGGAGCTGCTCTGGACTATTTATGAACATTCATTTACGAATATTGGTAGGGGAGAAGGGAGGAGGTATATACCGAGTTGTCAGTGTACCAAGCAGAAGTCTGGAAAGAAGACTACTACAACTGCTCTTGACCATGGACTCATAGCGAGAAAGCTGCTGAATAAATTTTCAAATGACTCTTTATTAAGTGGGGCCTCAGAATACCAATAATAAAAAAAGTAATGAAAAAGCCCTAAAATTCACATTCTGAAAGGAAACAGATAGTTGAGTGATATTATTGATTAAAGATCAAGGAAATAATTAAAATTTTAATTAAATTATACATAAAGCAATATTCCAAAATCTCTGGAGTTACTTGTTCACAATTACATGTTTGAAGCAAAACTCTCTTTATTGGGAGCATACTTAATGACAGTGTGACCAAAAACCAATGAAGTTTAAAGATAGAATCATATGTAATTTTCCTCCTTTATTTAATTCTTTTATTCCCTCTGTCTTCCATTTAGATATAGAAAAATTAAGTATCTCAAACAACCAATTTGTAAGCCAATGATAACAAATGTGTGCAACAGTTTACTCTGGCACTTTTCTAGCAAAGTCATAGATCAAACTAAAAGATTCTGATGGTAAATACCCTGTGTATCAGTATGATTAATCCAGAGATATAGCTACTGATTTAAAGCAAACTTACGATTATATTTTATGAACTATGCTTTAAATATTACCCCAGCTATGTAATCTATTTTAATCAAGCCTGTGGGCATTCTAATTTGGGAACATGCTTTTAATATATCATTTTATTATTGATAGTTATATAACATTCAAGTGATATACACAGTTGTATAATATATATATGTTTATATTATATGATACATATATACACACACAGATAAATGACACAAATGTTTGTTGAAAACTTTACATTGAAATTATTTCTAAAACTATGTCGTGAGTGGAAATACTATTAATACCTTTTAATTCTTCTCAAATTCTTCAGATACCCATTATACTTTGCTGCCCAGAAGCTGTCATATTTTATTCCAATACTAACATCTCTTTATTTTACTGCATAAAATGTCCCTTCTGTTTCTCTTCCCACATCAATCAAAAGATATATCCCATAATACAATATAGATAATTATCTTATTATTTTACATTGTAAAAAAGTTTTAACACTCATCTTCATTCATTTAGGAACTATATATGCACACACACACACACACATATAACTGTATAAATACACACATAAACTGCCAATATGCTACATGCTGAAGAAACCATGGTGAACAAGCCAATTTAGTTCCCTCAAATTGCTTAGAGTCTAATAAATAAAAATTATTAAGCTCTTACTCCATGCCAACAGGTGATGAACAAAAGTAGCTAATTTTAAGGGTTAATACTATTTTAAATATGTGATAAATTACTTAACAAGTCCAAGTTTAGATAATGTCATTTTTCAAGTTTATGGAAATCTAATCTTCAAACATTAATATTAGTTATCAATGTAGCATTTAAAGCACTAGTTGCTGACATCTGAATTAAAAACTAACAGCCCCACAGTTTCTTTCTCCAAATATTCTCTACTTTTAGACAACTGCTGAGAAAGCTAAATACATATTTCACTAATAAATGGGAACCCAAAACAGCACTTTAATATTAGATAGGCTACCAGTGATACTCAAATGTAAGACTTTCTTGTAACCTAGATCAAACACACAGCTTACACCCAAGCCATAAACAGGTTTCTCTATGTCAAAGAATAGAACCCGGTCAGGATGATTCCCTAAGGTTTGGGGAATGCTCTGAGCAGAAGCACAGAGATACAGGATGGTTACTGGCCCTTCCCTTAGTGTGGGCCTTGGTCTCACGTGGGTCCTAGAGTCAAGGAGGAGAAAGTGGGAAAAAGAGGTGCACTGTGATCTTAACTAACGACAGTGGTCCAACCACTGATCAAGATTCTGAGGAATCAGATTTCTCTCTTTAGAGAAACAGAAGAAAAGAAATGTTCTGGAGAGAATGGAGCTCTTCTCCTGCGAAATTAGTAAACATTGAAGTCAGAATATAATCCAGGTAGTTTCACTTCAAGAATTATTATTTTTACTGGTCTACTCAAAATAAATTAATGTTGCTATCTTTGTACTTTAAAAAGAGCTTTATTTACAAAAATGAACCTCTAATTAATGGAATACTTGAAGCATTCATTTTTAAGCATAAACGATTCCTCTGCTTCTCTTTTTAGCAAATTGCCTCTTTTCACTACATCTACTTACACCAGTGTGAATTCTTACCAAAGTGGTTTTCTCAGGTTTTATCAACCCTTACTACCCTCCAAGCTAAGGAATAATTTAAAACTTTGCATTAGTGATATTTGATGAACACAGGGAGATCAAAATAATTATCATGATTAAATAATAAGTAATGACAATTTTAGAAGAAAAATTAGTTAACCTTCCAAAAAATATTTTTTTCTTAATTTTTTAAACCTGTAATATTAATAAAAGGAGAAGTTGTCTAATTTGCCAGATATTAACATTTGAGTAACATGGAGCACACAGCCCATGAAATTCCACTATCCCTGTTAAGTAAGTTCTGTTGTGTTTTTTAAAATTTTTAAATATTCATTTCTTTCTCCCACCACCAGGTTTCAGGATAATATTGACTTCAATGTTTCTGTGCCTTTGAAATGTGTTTTCCCTATTTCTAGAATTATTTTCCTCTTTATTTTGTAAACCACGATTTGTCCATCTTCAACACTCAGATCGATAAGGGCAGTGGCTCTCTACCTAATAGATTTATGTGCCTGCAGAATTGTACACTTCACAATTTTAGAATCTGCAACACTATTTTTGGTCCCATGACACTGTGGCATCCTTGAAGCAAGAGACCATATCCTATTCAACTTTGAAATCTTCCTTCCTCAGAGTCCATCATAGTTTCTGTCTAAGAAATGAACAATTTTTGGAAGGGAGTGAGTACAGAAATTCATTAGTCTAAACTCTCAGAAAATTATTTCTCTCCCCTCAACTCTACATCTATTCATATCCATATGAATATAATAAACAAGCTCTATTTTAACGTCTATATAGTTTTGGGAAGTCTATGTCTTACAGGAATGTTATAGCATAAAAAGACTGATTTGTGATTATTCATTCTGACCCATGTCAAGCAGGACAACAAAATATATAAAATCTTCACAATTTCAGAGGCTAGCTTCTACATGATTTACTGGAAGAGAGATATGATTTCTTACATGAAAAGTAAATTGACTGGTCAGCTCTTTCACTATTTAATAACTACACTTGCATAGGGAAATATTTTGATTCAGCCAGTCAACTTCATAACACAAATCTACATGTAAAAAAGAAATCACTGGCAGAGAATTTTAAACCTAAAATAGTTAGACATAACAATATTCAGATGAGTGGCTGATTTAAACTACCTATATCATTTTAGATTTAGAATCATTTTCCCTTGATTTTCAAAAGGTCTTTGTTTCATTCCACAAAGCTATTTGACCACTTACTATTAATAAGTGCGAGTCACCCCTGCTCTAAGTAAGGAGGAAAGCCAAACACAGCATCATTTGCAGGAGCTTTTATTAGAAAATGTCTGACAGAAGGGTTTTAAGGAATAGCTAACTCATGTTATAGGGCATTAGCAGGAGGAGGCTGGCCAAAATTCAGCCATTTTCAGGAACAACAGATGAAAGATGGTTCTAGGAAAAAGGAAGAATTTTTCCTGTAAATTACCATTCATTGAATGGACAATGTGGATTTTATCAACAGGGATGCACAGGAACAGTAAGGAGATAAAGTTTTGTGCAAGAGGGAGTGGGGGAAACAGCTGCAAGGGACAAGGATATGCATTTTATTAAAATGTACAGTGAGGGAATTCCCTGGGTTCAGTGTTTAAGACTCTGAGCTTCCACTGCAGGGAGTGTGGGTTCGATCACTGGTTTAACCAAGATTCCACATGCTGCACAACCAAAAAGTAAAAAATAAAATTAAATTATAAGTAAATGAGCAAGTTGGGTCATAATATGAAGAAATGGGATAAAATAAAACGCACAGTGACAAGGGGATGAGGTACCACTGAAGATACATATTGCCGCAAGCAATGCCAAAACAGACGGCTCTTTTGAAAAAAATGCAAAATACACAGATACCCTACCTTTGATCCTCATACATAAATAATAAAAGTTTAAGGCATCAAGTTGTATTTACCATGTGGGGGTAGAGATTTTTTCCTTGTATTTTACAACATCCAGAGGAAAAATCTTCATTCTGTTCATATATCCAGAAAAATGTTATTTCTTCCAATAAATGATTTTGTGTTTATCATTTAAAAAGAAATTTATTATATGAAAATTATACATGGAATTGATCAGCATTCCCTCTTTGTGCTGCTAATTGCTAGAAAACTCAGGACCTAGTTTTAATGCAAATGTTCAGGCCTTATAGAGTGTAATTTTGTTATAGATACCATTCCGTATTTATCATATTTTTCTTGCTTTGCCTGGATATCTTGAGTATAATTTATAATAATTCATCATATGTATATTTGTAAATGACCTTAATCATTCTTAGAAATTTGAGGAATAAATGAATAATCTGACAAATGAAGAAGTGAAAGAATGAATGAGTAAATGAATAATAAATAAGATCTATCCCTCCAGAAAAATTTTTACACGTAATGAGCAAATGCAAGTTTAATATAACACTACATTAAGTTGAACACTAAAAACAAAATTGGTTATTATTTAAAATTTGATGTTGAGCATTCTCTCAGCTCACATTTTCCATACCAGAAAGTTAAGAGTTTGACTGGTCTTATTCCTATCTCTAAACTCATTTCATATCCAAACAAGCTGTTTTATTCAATAAATATTTATAAAGCTCTCTCTTGATATGCATTCAAAGTTGTTCTGTCAAAGAAAAAAGGTTAGCGAAGCTCAATTAGACCAAATGGAATGCTTGAGAGAACAGAACTGTCTTTGGCATTTTTTGAACCTTAATACTGAGTTAGTCGATTCTGTGTCCTTGGACAAGGAATTCTATAGCTCTGGGCTGGAATTGACAAGTTTGTCAGTAACACCCGCCTACACCAATCTCTATATGGGAATGGGTAATAAGTCATCACATCAGGGTTACACATGATAGTGTAAAGGAAAAAAAAATATTTCCAGGTAAGCATTTCCCAGCTATTTCATGACCTTAAAAGAGTGACTGCACTATTTCTCCAAGACTAATAAACAGATGCTCTATTTCACCTCAGAGGAATGTACCATATAATACAGAAATATCTGCAGAAGAGACAACTCAACAAAACATATAGGGAACCTTATGGGAAAAAAGGAGGGGCTACTCTCAAGTCACTGCAACTCTATTTTCTCCTCTTCTAATTGCGCCTCTTAAGTAAAAGCTAAAACGTGCATGCAGTAATTCCCAGCTTGGTCACCAGAGAATTCTCATTTAAACAATGGATACAAACAGCTGAAACGGAGATTCAAACTGAGCAAATGTTCAGTTTAGTAAGACAAGCACATGCTATAGCTGCAGATTTGGGAAGAACCATGTGGATCTAAAATGCAATGCCCGTATCTCTATAGGATAAAGCAAGATGCAGATCTTTTTGTTACATGACTGATTTGTGTAACTGGACTGAGGAGACTTACTAATAATTTAGGAGGTACACAGGAACATGAAGAAATCTCTGATGGGAATGAAGTAAAAAGAGTAAAATGGACTAAATATGAGCAGTTTTACTTTTCTCAACTACGTGTTGCCAACAGAGGTTAACACATAAATACATTTTAAGTCATTAGTCAATGCTGGACATTCTCTCACCATATCAAAAATGCATAAATTCTGGTACTTAGCTTTGCCACTAACTTGCTATTTGAGTTTAGGCAAGGTTCTTTGTAAGAGACTGTTTTTATCAATAAAAATGAAACTAATATAGTTCCTTCCTATCTTCCGAGATCATTGTAAGGTTAGAATGAGATGGGGGGTGAATGTACAGCCTGGCATCTAAGTTCAAAATGTCAATTGTTCAAAATAAATCAGCTGTCCAAATATAGGATAGGAAAAAACATACTTAAATTGCTAAAATAAGATTACAATCACCTAGGAATGGACATTTCAATTCACTGGTTGCTAAAAGCTAATGAAATCCAAGACTACAGAAACAGAACTGTTGTCTAGCTCAAGGGACAGACAGGGTACTCTACTCTGTACTGTCACATCAAGTGGACGTTGCTCAGAACTTGGAGAGCCTCCTAAGAAGGGTTAAGTAAATATTTGGAAACATTGTCATAAGAACAAACTTTGAAACAATCAGGGATGATTTCCCAGGACAAGTAAAGTTTCAGAAGCGTTGTCAATAGAACATTACATTAGAAAAAGAAATCTGAGTGAAATATGCCTAGCAATTAGAGCTGTCCATAAATGAAAAGACAAAGCTGCAATGTAATGAACTTTCTGTCACTAGACGGGTTCAAGCACAGGCTAGGTAATCAATCAACTGTCAGTGTGCTAAACAGAAGACAGTATACTAGATATGCTCCCAAGTCTCTTCCAACTAATTATTTTAAAATTGTGAACATATCCAGTGCTCTTTCTTACCACATGAAATTATTTTCAGTTTGGCATTTGAGAGCTAACCAGAAAGGAAAAATAGAATTATTGTCAGGACATCAGCACATTAAGAAGAGATAGAAAGTGCTACACCTTTGTATTCAGGGCTGTGGCTGTGATTTGGAAACAGTAAAAGTTAGAAACAGAATGTCAGCAGTGCTGTTCTGATGGAAATACTGTATAATTATTAACAAGGTGAATTCCACTATCCTTACACAGTTGGATGGGGAGGGGGGGAATAAAAACAACAACAGGAAGAGAAGGAAAGGATTGGTAGAGAGAAGAAAGAAAACTCAGTGCTGTAATTCCTTATTAATTATTGTATTTGTCTGAATTTTTTTTTTCATCTGCAAGTGGAAGAAGCACAGACTATCTTAAGGAAAAAAGGGAAATGTACTTACTCACATAACTGTCAAGTCCAAGGGTTCCAGCTGGCCTGGCTTGATCCCATGCCTGAACCAGTCACCACAGCTGGGGGATGTAGGATTCTCATTGGCTGTCCTGGGCCTTTGGGTCCACCTTTTGTACCAGTCAGTAAAGTCAGTAGCTAGCCTCCTGAAATTAGCAGAAGGAGGGAAAGTGGGATCAATTACAAGAAGAAAGAATGCTGGGCAGGGTAAATACATGCCTAACACACTCATCATATATAGCAATTGGACAGAAAGGGGCTGATGGTGACCCCCTTTTTCCCTTTTGAATGATAGTCTTTAATAAAACAATAATACAAAGAAAAAGAAGATGGACGGAAGCTTTGAGGCAGAAGACCTAAAGGACTTCGCACTTTCCCATACACATGACGAGTAGGAAAGGACAAGAGGCAGGAGAAGGGCTGGAGGGGTTTGCCAGGAGTTCAGAGACAAGGCACCAGCAGCAGTTTGGGAGGTGAGCCAGGTTACCAAAGTCTGCATGTGTGCTTGCATGCTCAGTCATGCCCAACTTTTTGTGACCCCATGGACAGTAGCCTACCAGGCTCCTCTATCCATAGGATTCTCCAGACAAGAGTATTGGAATGGTAAACCATTTCCTCCTTCAGGGGATCTTCCCAATCCAGGGATCAAACCCATATCTCCTGCATCTCCTGCATTGGGAGGCAGATTCTTTATCACTGAATCACCTGGAAAGCTCTATTATGTTATGGCAGTTTCGCCAGATCTAGTGTCAATAGCCTCTCACTCTGGGAGTGAAGAGTTCCAACATTCATACAGACCTCGCCACTGCCCACAACACGCCCCTTTCCATAAAGTCTCCCTCCTTTGAAACCACATGCCAGTGGCATATGGCATCTCCCTGGTCATGGGCAGGGGAAGCAGAATGAGATACATTCCAACAGAAGATAATGTAAAAAATAAGCAAAAATCTCCTTTTTCCATGGCTAAGTCAGAAAGGTTAGTCAAAGCAGAACATCCATGGATGCACTCATGTGGCAGAGTGAAGACTGGCTCCCTTGTTCATGAGAGAAAATGTAAGCAGTATTTGGAGAAGCAACAATGTCTGCAGCATTTCGTGTGAATTCTCTACCTTGTGTTTATCGTTTTCACTTTTTCACTGGCTTTCCCAACTCTAGTTTTAACACCCATGGGACATGATCACTAGCACATGCCTCATCTATTTGGAGCAGTGTATTTGGTAATCTGCAAACAGCACATGCTTAATAAATGTTTGTTTGCTGATAATAAAAGAAAAAAATGTGACTATAATGGTAATTTTGAAATTAACAATAGTATGCAATGGAGAGACATTGTCATCTTGTGGAAATACGTTCCTCCAATGAAATATCATTGAGTAATACACTAATATGCCATTACTCTGAAGATGCTGGTTCTGAATTGTAAAAAGGAGAGGGGGAAAAAAACAATCAGTTCTTATTCACCATTTATACTGTGAATGCTTATGACTTAGATGCTACTGTCAAATGCATGATTAAAAAGATATTTTCAACATGAATATGCAACTTATTCATCATTTCTATTAACAGAAGAATAAATTGCTCTTGTTTCAAAAATAAACTTTATAAAAATTTCTTCTCAGAAACAACCTTAAAGGAGAAAAACTGATTTTATTTGAAGTTACTACTAGGAAAACAACATTGAGATGTGTTATGAAAAGAAAATCTGTTTCATGAAATAAGTTATGGCCCAATATTAAATAATTCGAGGATCTCTTTTTATTTAAAACTCTTTAGCTCATTCAGACTGAACCTGATGACATAAATTTAGATAAGTTTTCAGAACACATAATTTCCCATGGGCTAGGCTGAAAACCTCTTGTGTACGTGTGTGTGTGTGTGTATACACACGTGCTATGTGTATATGTGTATATAAACTATGTGCTATGCTTAGTTGCTCAGTCATGTACATCTCTTCATGACCCATGGATTGTAGGTCGCCAGGCTCCTCTGTCCATGGGAATTCTCCAGGCAAGAATATTGGAGAATCCCCTCCTCCAGGGGAATCTTGCCAACCCAGGGATTGAACCCAGGTCTCCCACATTGCAGGCAGATTCTTTACCATCTAAGCCACCAGGGAAGCCCAAGAATACTGGAGTGGGTAAATTAACCCTTATCCAGGGAATCTTCCTGACCCAGGAATCAAACTGGGGCCTCCTGAATTGCAGACATATTTTTTACCACTGAGCCAACAGGGAAGCCCATATTTAACTATATGATAAAATTAAATGTATAATCCCCCCCCAATCTTCTTGCCATTCACTTATGTTAAATAGAGGAGTATTCCTTGGTGGCTCAGATGGTAAAGAATCTGCCTGCAATGCAGGAGGCCCAGGTTCGGTCCCAGGATTGGGAAGAGCCCCTGGAGAAGGGAATGGTACCCACTCTAGTATTCTGGCCTGGAGAATCCCATAGACAGAGGAGCCTCATGGGCTATAGTTCGGGGTCTCAAAGAGTCGGACACCAGTGAGTAACACTTTCACTTTTCACTGTTAAATAAGCTCGAACAGAGTTAGTTAGCTCATTTCAAACCTACATGGAATCATAAGATTATGAGAACATTACTATCCTCAGGGAATATCTCCTAAAAGGAACACAAAATTAACTGTCTTCAAGGACCAGGCAAGTAATAGAAATGTAAGACATCAGAGAATGATAGAGCCTGTGGAGCATTACAGACCGTCCTCTGACAAGTTGCATCAGATTCAATTTATAAAAATTACATGATGATGGAACAAACATTTCTCTGTACTGGATCTGACTCAGACCTGACTAGGTGAAACTCCAGGCATAATGATCAGCTATCTTATTTCACAGACAGAAAGTTGCTGTGGATGTTGGGTTAAATAAGTGAATTAAAAATGCTATAGAAAGTTGTGGCAAAGCTAGATGTAGATTCTAATTTCTCTGTCTTTTGCTTGTATGACTTTTACATTATATAACTGATTCTATTTCCAATATCCAGAGCCTATCATTTTGGCCTTTAAAATCTATTCGTGTATATACAAATTGTCTTGAATTGTGCATTAATGTCTGTATTCTTTTTGCTTTTTTCTATTAACAAAAGACTATTACATGAAGTAAAATACAGTGAAAAAACCTTATAAACATATCGAGGTTTTTGTGGGAAAGTAATCTTCCTTTATAAGTTACAAAGAACCAAAATCTTCTATTCTCAGAGGTGGACTTAACTAATAATAAAAACTGAGCCTACCATATTCTTTATTCATATCTAGTTCTGCTATATTTGCATAGATATTTCCTTGGAGAGAATGATAGACCATTTTAAAATCCCCTCTGCAGTTACCCTAGCATGGATCTTCATAGTTTGCTATTAACAAAAGGAAGTTTGTTAGGACCAACCAAAGAATAATCAATTTTTTGCTTTCTAGAATGTCTATTTGCAAACAGACTGTCATCCCACTTTTTTTTCCCACACAGCCTAACCACGTGTCATTGTACTTTAGGAAAGATTTGGTTTTGCTTAGATAAGACAAGGCAAGCAACAGGAGCCTTCAATCTGGTGATCAGCAAGGATGACATCATGCCAGGAATAACCACCATGTTTACACTGGTTATGTCCATCAGGATATAAGCAACTGTTACTCCTATATAGTCCAGAGAAGAGAAACAAAAAGTCTAATGAGTATCATTATTGAAGTGGCTCCAATCCCTTTCGTTCAAATTACAATAATTATTTGCTTTGAAGCCTTCCAATTATATAGGAATTCTTCAGTAATAAGTTATCTCTCCTGGAAATTTGTTTTTCATTCTTAAAATAGAAGTATAGCTCTACCTTGAACACAATGACGAAAGATAAGAGAATACAGCCCAATCTGTTTGTATGAATGGTTTGGACTGATTGCCTTTTTGGCAACTGCATACTCAGAGCATTAGGAATAAATCTGTTCATTCAACAAAAATGTATCTTGTTTGATTGAGTAACTTTCTGATCCAAGCAAAAGAGTCTCAGAAAAATGGAAAAGATTTGTGAGGAAGTGAATAAGATATTCATGAAGTAATAGAAATTAAACACCACACTAGAATTTGTTAAAGACCTATCAATACATAGAATATAATAGATGATATATACATATCATCTAGAATATAAGAATGATATACAGTTCTCACCAACCTGTAGTTGCTAAACAACTACAGTTATTCATTTATGCCCTACTCCAAAGACTGTTTATCCAGCTTCCAGTATTAATGCTGCCTGGGTAAGTTAGGATTTTGTTGGTTGTAATCAATATAAATCAACATTGAATAACTATAGATAGTAAGAATTTAGCTAAACAGTTGTTATGTAGCATACAAATTTAAAGTTAATACTAGTGATCCAGATTCAAAGAAAGACAGGAATTAGGGAAATTACTTGAATTCTCAGAGGAAACTACCTGATTGGCCTTATTTGGGACATGATGTCCATAGAAGGCATGATGCTTTAATTGGTAATCCCAACAAAACTTCATAGGGGAAAGCTGATTCTTCAAAAGGAAAGAGGGATATTATCAAATGGGAGTAAGATGAATAAAATAAACTCCACTGGAGTTTCCCAGGTGGCTCAGTGGTAAAGAAGCCACTTGCCAATACAGAAGATGTGGGGCGCAATCCCACGTCTGGGTCAGGAAGATCCCCTAGAGGAGGAAATGGCAACTTGCTTCAATATTCTTGCCTGGGAAATTCCATGGACAGAGGAGCCTGGTGGGCTACAGTCCATGGGGTTGTAAAAGAGTTGGACTAAATGAAATCCTTATCAATAGTAATAATATCAGCAACATCAATCACTAAAATTTGCTATTTCAGTCCTATAGTGGGTGCTCTGCCAACAATAGTCACTGACGCTTACAGCCACTAGTGATAAGAATGGTCCTATTCACATGTCATAGGTAAAGAAGAAAAAGTCTACATTGGTTAAGTCTAACATACTGTACTTAGAATCATATAGCTAGTAAATGCTTAGAGCTGGTGGTTAAGGCTTCTTTGACCTCAGTTTTTATGAGCAATATTTAAGAAAAATTAATCTTTTTCTTAATTGAATTCTTAGTCACAGATATTGTCTATAAAATTTTATAAAATTTAAAGGAGGTAGTATTCAATGTGGGGGTCAAGAGAAACCATAATACATTTAACTCTAATGTTCATTAGAGTTACTTCTCTAATGAATTCTGCTAATTCCTTTTTTTTAAAAAAAAGTCCATTATTCAGATGTTACTAGAAAGTAGACATTAATAGAGATTTAGTTTAATTAACCATGGCTAATGTCTACTGAGTAGTCACTATGTGATTAATATTAGATATAAAAACATACCCATTTCTTACTCCATTCTATCCCTCTAATCTTTTCTTACATTGAATCTCTCTTCTTCTAAACATGGTTATTCACCATCAACATACTGACATTTTGAACTGAATAATTCTTTTTTGTGGGGCCTATCTTGTACATTGTAGAGTGTTGAACACCATCCCTGCCCTCAGCTTACTAGATGCCAATAGCACTGCTTTCCCAGGTGAGACAATAAAAGATATATCCAGAATTCCCCAAATGTCCCGGGGTCGGGGTGGAAGAGGAGGTTACACATAAAATCACTCCCGTTCAATAACAACTGCTCTAGAGTTATTTCTCTCTGTACCTATTTCTTGCTCTCATCCCTGACATTTTTTGAAAATCTTACAAAATTATCTATATAATCATCTTTTCAGAATCTTTAAACTCTCTCTTTTAAACAGATTATTTCCACTGGCTTCAAATACAGGAGCTACCCTTTTTTAAAAATACTAATTAATTAAAAACTTCACCTGGCCCTTATGTTTGCCTCAACCCTGTGCAGTCTCTCTTCTCCCCTTCATAAGCCAAATTTAATGGAGAGACACCCATTCTTAGGTCTTTTATTCACTTTCCTTTTATTTCTTACTCCACCTCAAACTGGTTTCCATCTGTTTCCTTGGCTTGTGCATAACAATCTCCCAATTTTCCTTCCTTTCTGGGAAATCTCTCCCTCTCTTTTCCTCTCTCCCCACTTCTCTCCTCCCTCCCTCCTTCTCTTCTCCACTATCTGGCCATAAAATGTGGTGTTTCTCAAGGCAGATTTCTAATTCATTTTTTCTTTTTGCTCAATATTCTATGCCTCAGAGACCCTATGGCTTTAATAGCCATATATATGGTGAGAGCTCAGAATTTTCCCTCTTCTCAGGCCTCTCCTCAGAGACAAAACCACTGTGTCCAACTGATCATTTGTCATTTCCTTTTGCAGATCCTAGAGCACCTCACACTCTACATGTCCAAATAAAACTTATGACCATGTCATCTCTAAATCTATCCTTGTCCATCTCTATACACAGTCACGGACCCTTGACACATCTTGTTACGCTACTGAGAAACCTAGAAGTTATACTTGAAATCTCCATTTCCTTTGACCTCCATCTCCATTTAATCACACAACTATGTAAATCTTACACTTAAAAAATCTCTCATTCTATCCACTCTTGTCATATTCATCAATTCTAACCTAGTACATACTACTTTTTTCTCATGCTCAGAGTTATGACAACAGTTTCCCAGTAAGTATGACTGAGTCCTCTCTAGCTTGCTCCAAGGAGAGTGATAAACGTACTTTTAAGTCTTTAATGATTTTGTTACAATATTGCTTCTGTTTTATGTTTTGGTTTTTTGGTTATGAAGCATGTGGGATCCTAGCTCCTCAAGGAGGGATCAAACCCACACTTCCTGGCTGGGAAGACAAAGTCTTAACCACTGGACCACCAGGGAAGCCCCCCAAGAGTTATATATTTTAAGCAGAGATCATTGATTTCGCTATTCTCTATGCCTTTAAAAATTTTAAATGGCTCCCTGAGGGTTTCTCAGGTGGCTCAGTGGAAAGAACCTGCCTGCCAATGCAGGAGATGTGACTTTGATCCCTGAGTCGAGAGGATGCCCTGAAGAAGGAAATGGCAACACACTCCAGTATTCTTGCCTGGAAAATACCATGGACAGAGGAGCCTGGTGGGCTACAGTTCATAGGGTCACAAAAGAGACACAGCTTAGCAACTAAACAACAACAATGCCATGTGAAACACACATTATTCAAAGTTTATACTACAAGCAAACAACCCTATAAAGCACTATAGCTAATTCCTCATCAAGCTGTTTAGCAGTGAAATCTACAAACACAATAGTAATAACAACAACAGTAACAAAACAACAACCAAAACACAAAAACTTTATTATGAACCATGTCCTATCCTAAGCACTTTATATACATTAAATAATTTCATCCTAACAACTTTCCTAAGAGGCAGATATTATTATCATGCCCATGTCATAGATGAAAATATCAACTCACAAATGTAAGCGATCTGAAGAGGTCACACAACTATGAATGGTCAGAGGCAGGATTCAAATCCAGACAATCTGGATTTGGGTTCACACCAGGTCCTGGACAATAACACTATTTTTACTCTATAATGTATAAGCTATAACTACCTCACAAAATATTTATCAGGATTTTGATTTAACTGAACTTTCCTTGCTCATTTTACAGTGATAACGGCTGTAAAATTGGAAGAAAAAAAGAGTATGCAGTTGCTGCCATTAAAGAAGCATTTAGTGTTTTCAATCAAGTGTGTATTATAGCAATGCCCCCTTCCAATCAGCTTGGACATGAGAGGAAGTAGGATCCCCTAGCTAGCTGAGAAAGAGAATATATCAGGGAGGAACACGACAGAACCATGCTAATGACATAAAATGCTATCCATGATACAAAACTAGATTAAATGCATTACAATGTCTAAAGGAGAAGAGGGCATTAATCAGAAGGGAAGAGGGAATTCACAAAGGTATACTTTTACCATTAACAACCACCACCAAGAACACAGGGAGACCTGATATTTACTGAAAAGTTACAAAGGTTAAAAAAAAATGAGTGGAGCACTTTATGTGCAATAACACATTTATTTATCATAATAACTAATAAATATTACTACCTATAATTTACAGGTGAGTCAACTAAGACTCAAGACCACAGAGCTAGAAAACCTTGGGCTGGAATTTGAACCCAACCTAATCTAACAATAGTGAGCATAAAAACAATACTCTTATACAAAGAATAAAATTATAAAGCATCCTGATGCAAAACACAGGTAGAATCTTTCCAAGTTCCGGTCCAATGGAGAACCTGCCTTTCCAAGAAGTGACAGAGAATGTATGAGAAAACCTTCACAGGCTCAAGGAAAGGAACTGGGTTTCTTTATACAACTGTCCCTTTTGCCTGCCCTGCATTTTGCTTCTATTCTGCTCTGAGAGCTTAGTAATTGGTTTTTAAAGTGAAAGTTATTCTCCAGCAAAAGGCTTTTGGTCCAGTCTTTCAGTAGATTAATTTTTTAAGCTTTCACAACTTGTTCATCAAAAGCTACTCTCTGGTGCTACGTGAGGACGGTAATCACTGAGGACCCTAGACACACAGGCAGTACTGGGGAGTGTAACTGGCTGAACAACAATGAAAAGGAAGAGATGATGAAATTCAAAGATGAATTGAAAGTTTTCTCTGGAGGATTTGCCTGAAAATAACTTTTCTTAAACATGTATTTAACCTAGAGAGGTAGGATGGGGAGGGAGGAGCAGGGGCGGGGGTTGAGAGGGAAGGGACATACATATATCTTTGGCCAATTCATGTTGATGTATGGCAAAAAAGATCACAATACTGTATAGTAATTATCCTCTATTTTTTTAAAAAAAAAAAGGTAAAAAAAAACATGTATTCGAAATGGCTGAATCAGAGACAGCCCTTCTGATGTACACAAAGTATTACTGAAAAAAATGAATATTATTCACAGACCTCTTTATGTGACAGACTCCTTAACACAGGTCTTCGTGTAGAATTCTTTTCTTGATTTGCCTGACCATAAGCTTCCCTCTCAGAGGCATCTGTAGCAGTAAGATAACTTTTATGAATATGAAAAATTAAATTTCAAAGACCAATAGGAACTCAAAAAGAACAAAATTATCTGGTTGTGAAAAAATAGCTTACATAATACTAGGTGACATTTGTAAAAAAAAAAAAAGTGTCTTTTCCTTTTTTTCTTCAGATGGATACACTAAAAAGCCTATCTCAGGCTCAGTGATTAAACATACGTCAAGACTTCAATAAACACTCATGCATTATGCTGTGGACATAATATTGATAAATATATAAATATGATAAACAAGCACAATCAAAATTTCTTCTGCACTTTGAAGCAGAAAGAAGTCTGACTTGAGGATGCAAGCCACAGTTCACAAACAAAACCTAAACCCATACCACAAAATAATGTAAGATGTCAGGTAGCCTGCAAGAGTATCCAGGTGCCTTACAGAAGATAACATAAAACTATACTATTACAAAATAGAACCAATTGTATTGATAATAGAAATGTTAGCACTGTTAGACTAGAATACTTAAAAAAAAAAAAACAAAAACTGTCCAAAATTCTGATGTCTCAGACACAGTAGCTGTTTCTTTTTTTCTTAGAGCAAAGCAAGTGATGTTGGCAGGTGACTCTTCTCTGCACAGTGACCTGGAGTGCAGAGTTCTTCCATTTAGACATCTCCAAAACCTGGCTGGTGCCAGGAACCCAGTAGATGAAAGGGATAAAGACCTACACCTGTTTTTTAAAGTCCATTATGCAGAAGAAGCACACAGTAATTCTACTCACATTTCATTAATGGAAACTGGGTGCATGGTCCTGTATAGACGCCAAAGGGGCTGGGAAGCATAGTCCGTCTGGGTAGCCATCATATGATGTTTCTACTGATGCAGAGAAGGACAAAGGGTTTTGATAATCACCTAGTAATCTTCGCCTCAACTCAACAAGAGTACAAGCAAGTTCAGCTTGACTGACAACAGAATTTCAAAGGCAGAATATTACGAGTTCAGGTTCCAAGGATCACTAATTCAAAGTTTATGTAATTATCAGCAACTATATGCAAATAAAATGGACAACTTGGAAGAAATGGATAAATTCTTAGAAAAGTACAACTTCCCAAAACTGAACCAGGAAGAAATAGAAAATCTCAACAGACCCATCACAAGCATGCAAATTGAAACTGTAATCAGAAATCTTCCAGCAAACAAAAGCCCAGGACCAGATGGATTCACAGCTGAATTCTACCAAAAATTTAGATAAGAGCTAACACCTATCCTACTCAAACTCTTCCAGAAAATTGCAGAGGAAGGTAAACTTCCAAACTCATTTTATGAGGCAACCATCACCCTAATACCAAAACCTGACAAAGATGCTACAAAAAGAGAAAACTACAGGCCAATATCACTGATGAACATAGATGCAAAAATCCTTAACAAAATCCTAGCAAACAGAATCCAACAACATACTAAAAAGATCATACATCATGACCAAGTGGGCTTTATCCCAGGGATGCAAGGATTCTTCAATATCCGCAAATCAATCAGTGTAATACACCACATAAACAAATTGAAAAATAAGAACCATATGATTATTTCAATAGATGCAGAGAAAGCCTTTGACAAAATTCAACATCCATTTATGATAAAAACCCTCCAGAAAGCAGGAATAGAAGGAACATACCTCAACATAATAAAAGCTATATATGACAAACCCACAGCAAACATTATCCTCAATGGTGAGAAACTGAAAGCATTTCCCCTAAAGTCAGGAACAAGACAAGGGTGCCCACTCTCACCACTACTATTCAATATAGTTTTGGAAGTTTTGGCCACAGCAATCAGAGCAGAAAAAGAAAAGGAATCCAGATTGGAAAAGAAGAAGTAAAACTCTCCCTGTTTGCAGATGACATGATCCTCTACATAGAAAACCCTAAAGACTCCACCAGACAATTACTAAAGCTAATCAATGAATATAGTAAAGCTGCAGGATATAAAATCAACACACAGAAATCCCTTGCATTCCTATACACTAACAACGAGAAAACAGAAAGAGAAATTAAGGAAACAATTCTATTCACCATTGCAACGAAAAGAATAAAATACTTAGGAATATATCTACCTAAAGAAACAAAAGACCTATATATAGAAAAGTATAAAACACAGGTGAAAGAAATCAAAGAGGACACAAATAGATGGAGAAATATACCGTGTTCATGGATCGGAAGAATCAACATAGTGAAAATGAGTATACTACCCAAAGCAATCTATAGATTCTCAGTTTCCTATTCTCTAAAAGGCGTTAGCACAATCTACTCATAAAAATTTAAATCATTAATATATAAACAGAACTTTGTAGAGTTTATGGTACAAGTAAATGTTAAATAAGGTATTGTTATTGTTCAGTTGCTAAGTCAAGTCCAACTCTTTGTGACCCCATGGAATGTAGCCCACAAGCCTCCTCTGTCCTCTATTATCTCCCCGAGTTTGCTCAAATTCATGTCCACTGAGGCAATGATCCTATCTAACCATCCCATCCTCTGCCACCCCCTTCTCCTATTGCCTTCAATCTTTCCCAGCATCAGGATTTTTCCCAATGAATTGGCTATTTTTATCAGGTGGCCAAATAAAGTGGCTAAATAAGCTATTAATATTAGTCATGTGTTTTAATTTTAGAGGTTACTGTAACATATCTAAAGCCAAGTTCATTATCTTCCCCTGTAACTCATTTTAAGTCCTCTGCCTGACAGATACTTCTATTATTGGAAAAAAATACTGGGCCTTGGCTCAAAATTTTGTGGCCAGCTTTGATTTCCTCTTTTTATCCAAATTCCAGCTCAATAAATATCCATTGTGTTTCTATTCAATCTCCTTAACTCACACTTCCATGTCTTTTTATAGATTACTACAACATCACCCCAGACTGCATGGCCTATGGAAAACACCTTCAGGAAAACAGGGAGAAAGAGAAAAAGTGAAATTTCAAATCTATGTGTTTAAAGTCAGAAAATAAAATGACTCTTCAGTATCTCTAGTTTGAAGCTGGAGATTGAAGTTGTGGAAGCTGGTAAGGATTTGTTGTCGAGGTCATCAAATCCCCTTGACCAGGTTTCTAATTCAAGTGGGCTCTATAGATATCATCACTGTGATGGTATTGCTATTATACTAAAAGTAAGACAATATTAATAAAAACCTCTTTAATTTCTTGTGCACTGAGACCATCAAAATATGGTAAAGACCTGATAGCACCACCTGCTTATCTTTTTACTGATCCCTGAACTAGCATGTTCTATTCACTAAATAAGCATCTCATTGTTGAAATCATAAACTGATCTTTTTAACCACAGTTTTTTTTGAACAGCATGTTTTCATAAAACAATAAGGTATATTTTAATTTTTACTGCATGACATGACACATTCAGCTTCAATGACGTGTGTTGAGTCACTCGAATCAAAAACAGCAATTTCAAGGCAAAAATGCAAACTAGTATGGTCATGTTTTTGCAGTTTAAAATACAGGGGGAAATGGCAGTTCGAACAATCACTGTTCAGTGTCTTGCACAGCATTGTTTTTAGTCAATGCCACAAACTGAGTCACAGATTTCAGCAAGGTTCCTCTAAAACCAAGTGATCAATAGCTTACCATAAAGATAAAGTGTTGGCTGACTTAGTAAGTTGTGTATTATGAATTCCTATTTTCTGGTATCTCAGCACTTTCTAGCTCTTTTTCACAGAAGTGACTTTAATATGCATCAAAGAAGGTAGTCCTGCAGTTCTGCTCCTTCTTGAGTCTGTATTTATCAGAATATCAAACCAAACAGCAGAAACCAGAACTGGAAAAAAGACAATGTAAGAAACATGTCTGAGAAGAGGCAAAAGACAGGGTTGCTTGGGTTGATTTTCCTCCCTTCAGCAGTGATCCTTTGTAAAGCTAAAATAAGGGGCAGGAACAGGAACTAAAGAGCCTCTGATGAGGGTGGAAGAGAGTGAGAGAGACAGCTTAAAACTAAATATTAAAAAAACTAGCATCTAGCTCCATTACTTCATGGCATCTAGTTCCATTACTTCATGGCACATAGAGCAGGGAACGGTGGAATTAGTAACAGAGTTCCTCTTCTTGGGCTCTAAAATCACTGCAGATAGTGACTGCAGCCAGAAATCAGAAGGCATTTGCTTCCTGGCAGGAAAGCTATGACAAACTTGCTGCTGCTGCTAAGTCGCTTCAGTTGTGTCCAACTCTGTGCGACCCCACAGACATCAGCCCACCAGGCTCCTCCGTCCCTGGGATTCTCCAGGCAACAATACTGGAGTGGGTTGCCATTTTCTTCTCCATGACAAACTTAGTGTGCTGAAGACAGAGACATTATTCTTCCAACAATGGTCCCTATAGTCAAAGCTATGGTTTTCCCAGTGGTCACGCACGGTTGTGAGAGCTGGACCATAAAGAAGTCGGAGTGCTGAAAAATAGATGCCTTCAAACTGTGGTGCTGGAGAAGACTCCTGAGAGTCCTTGGACAGCAAGGAGATCAAACCAGTCAATCTTAAGGTGAATCAACCCTGAATACTCCCTGGAAGGACTGATGCTGAGGCTGAAACTCCAGTATTTTGGTCATCTGATGCAAACAGCTGGCTCACTGGAAAAGTCCCTGATGTTGGGAAAGACTGAGGGCAGAGGAGAAGAGAGCATCAGAGGATGAGATGGCTGGATGGCATCACTGATGCAATGGACATGAACTTGGGTGAACTTCAGGAGATGGTAACGGATAGAGAGCCCTGGCGTGCTGCAGTCCATTGGGTCACAAAGCGTTGGACACAACTGGGTGCCTGAACAACAGCAATCACTGAAGCACACTTATATGGTGTAGGACTTTGAAATAGTCATATTCTGTCAGATGGGCCTATAACACAACCCCTGCTAGTGCTGAATCACAGGGCTCAAATCTACAGAGGAAGCCCAGGTTGTAGGAAGTTGTAGCAACAGCCCCACATCCTTTAGTGATGCAAAGAATGCTTTCCTGGAAATCATTAAGGGAAGCATCAAAATGAGTGGGAATGAAATACCATTTATATAGATACCTCAGTTATTTAAAAAAAAAAATCTTGGTAGTGTAATCCAAATGTCTCAAAGTCCTCTGGCCTCTGAAGGTCCATTATCAATATATAGATAAGGTTGATCCATTTCATACATAGTAGGAAAGCATCCAGTATCTTCATGGTCTCCCAAGGGGCTCACATTCCTTTTGATCCATTTATAATATAGTCTAATTTCTAACTATCAATCTCAACCTCTCTATTTCTCTTGTAAGGATAGAGCAGGCATTGTAGCACAAGGGGAAAAGAAAGTTGAAAGAAGAACAGAATTCAAATAGCTGCTCTGTGACCTGTAACACAATTCAAAGGATTAAACACTGATTAAAATCGATAAAGGTCTGAATGTCCGGGCAGGAAGTTCCTCATAATTTAGTATTAATAACTCTGTAATAGGATTTCTGATTGCCTTGTCCAACTTTATCAAGCAAAAAATGCCAAGTTAGTGCGATTTTTTAATTGTTTAATTCATGAGTTACTAAAGAGGTAGCCAAAGTTTTCTGAAGGCCTCCAAGGAAGGATCAGAGTGCATATTTAAAAGCATTATCTATTTTTCTAACCCTAGCAGTTACGTTGTCCCATTTTATAAATGTGGAAACGAAGGACCAGACACGTTAAATATCAAGCTCAAAGTCACAGACGGAAGGAGGAATCCATTTTAAAAATACACTCTTTCTGACTGGTATGCTGTTTCTTTGCTGGGCAGAGGGCCCGAGCTTTCCAAACCAGCTCTGAGATTTCCATCTTCCTCCTTTCCTATAGCTCTTGTGGGGCATCCTTCCTATCCTGTGTCCTCTGGGTATGTTCAGTCATGCTGTTCTACTTTCTTCTACCAAAGGGAGGGAGCACAAACCCTAGACTGGCCATGGGGAATACCGTCATTTGCATGACCACAGGTAACAGATGCAATGAGATCACTGCCTAGGCCTCTGTTAAGCAATAATTCCTACTGTGGGGATATACGTAGAGATTGGCAGAGGTCTCCTTGCCTGGTCCAGAGAAACTGTGAGATGAAGGTGAGCAGAGAACACCCAAGCCAAGAAGTGAAAAGAGAAACACTGTCTCAGCAACATCTTTTGAACCTCTGCACCAAACGACTCCAAAACCAGAACTACCCTTGGATTTCACTGACATGATCAATCAATTTCCTTTTCTGGACAATGGACTTGGATCCGGATTTCTGACTTTCAGCAGACTAAACTTTATGATAAAACCCATCCTACAGATGAGAAATAAATAAGATATCAAATGAATTACTCAAGGTCACTTAAGTGGTGAAGTCGACGTTTAAAAATAGATCTGTGGACCCTACAACACATGTGTGGAAGTTGGTATGAGAATCCAATGCTTGCTGTCCTTGCGGACATCACATGCTAAGAGACTTTCTCCCTCTAGTTGGAGATAATTCAGTTCAGTTCAGTTCAGTCGCTCAGAAATGTCCGACTCTTTGCAACCTCATGAATTGCAGCACGCCAGGCCTCCTTGTCCATCACCAACTTCCGGAGTCTACCCAAACCCATGTCCATCGAGTTGGTGATGCCATCCAACCATCTCATCCTCTGTTGTCCCCTTCTCCTCCTGCCCCCAATCCTACCCAGCATTAGGGTCTTTTCCAATGAGTCAACTCTTCGCATGAGGTGGCCAAAGTATTGGAGTTTCAGCTTCAACATCAGTCCTTCCAATGAACACCCAGGACTGATCTCCTTTAGGATGGACTGGTTGGATCTCCTTGCAGTCCAAGGGACTCTCAAGAGTCTTCTCCAACACCACAGCTCAAAAGCATCAATTCTTCAGCACTCAGCTTTCTTCACCGTCCAACTCTCACATCCATACATGACCACTGGAAAAACCAGAGCCTTGACTAGATGGACTTTTGTTGGCAAAGTAATGTCTCTGCTTTTAAATATGCTATCTAGGTTGCTCATAACCTTCCTTCCAAGGAGTAAGTGTCTTTTAATTTCATGGCTGCAATCACCATCAGCAGTGATTTTGGAGCCCCCAAAAATAAAGTCTGATACTGTTTCCACTGTTTCTCCATCTACTTCCCATGAAGTGATGGGACCAGATGCCATGATCTTAGTTTTCTGAACGTTGAGCTTTAAGCCAACTTTTTCACTCTCCTCTTTCACTTTCATCAAGAGGCTCTTTTGTTCTTCTTCATTTTCTGCCATAGGGGTGGTGTCATCTGCATATCTGAGGTTATTGATATTTCTCCCGGCAATCTTGATTCCAGCCTGTGTTTCTTCCAGCCCAGCGTTTCTCATGAGGTACTCTGCATATAAGTTAAATAAGCAGGGTGACAATATACACCTTGATGTACTCCTTTTCCTATTTGGAACCAGTCTGTTGTTCCATGTCCAGTTCTAACCGTTGCTTCCTGACTTGCATACAGGTTTCTCAAGAGACAGGTCAGATGGTCTGGTATTCCCATCTCTTTCAGAATTTTCCAGTTTATTGTGATCCACACAGTCAAAGGCTTTGGCATAGTCAATAAAGCAGAAATAGATGTTTTTCTGGAACTCTCTTGTGTTTTCGATGATCCAGCGGATGTTGGCAATTTGATCTCTGGTTCCTCTGCCTTTTCTAAAACCAGCTTGAACATCTGGAAGTTCATGGTTCACGTATTGCTGAAGCCTGGCTTGGAGAATTTTGAGCATTACTTTACTAGCATGTGAGATGAGTGCAATTGTGTGGTAGTTTGAGCATTCTTTGGCATTGCCATTGATCACAGTCTTCCTTATCACCCATAAAGCACTGTGCTGAGACAGTGACTGAGACCACCACAACAAAACTAAATGGCTATCTGACATCCAATTTTTAGCACTGTATTCATTAATGGGCAGAAGGTGGTGTGGGGATAATGAAAGAAGAAAAACCTTTCCCTCAAGAAGCACTGAATTAAAGTACACATGGACAGATGAATAAGCAATTACAATATAATATTATAAGTACCAGACTTATTACTGCAGTGAGCTACAAAGATAAGAAAAAAGTGTGAAAAGATGGCAGAAGGGGGTGTGGGGATAATGAAAGAAGAAAAACCTTTCGCTCAAGAAGCACTGAATTAAAGTACAGATGGACAGATGAATAAGCAATTACCATATAATATTGTAAGTACCAGACTTATTAATGCAGTGAGCTACAAGGATAAGAAAAAAGTGTGAAAAGATAACTAGAAAATATGAGATTTCCCAAAGGGATAACACTTAAACAAAGGATTAAAATAAGAATAGAAACTTGACCATTAGAGAAAATAGAATATTCCTGATCAACAACATGTTTTCAAAGACACACAGAGCCAGTCAGATATACTTAGAAAATGGATATGGGTAAGTGTCAGATCCATGAGGCTAACTTCATTAGTGCTGTTCTCGCACTTTTTTTTTTCTTTCTAATGTATTTTTTTATTGAAGGATAATTGCTTAACAGAATTTTGTTGTTTTCCATCAAATCTCAACATGAATCAGCCATAGGTATACATATATCCCCTCCCTTTTGAACCTCCCTCCCATCTCCCACCCCATCCCACCCCTCTAGGTTGATACAGAGCCCTGTTTGAGTTTCCTGAACCATAGGGCAAATTCCCATTGGCTATCTGTTTCACATACGGTAATGAAAGTTTCCATGTTACTCTCTCCATACATCTAATCCTCCCCTCTCCCCATGTCTCTCCACAAGTCTATTCTCTATGTCTGTTTCTCCACTGCTGCCCTGTGAATAAGTTCTTCAGTACCGTTTTTCAAGATTTAATATATTTGTATTAGAATACAATATTTCTATTTCTCCTTTTGACTCACTTCACTCTGTATAATAGGTTTTAGGTTCATCCATCTCATGAGAACTGACTCAAATGTGTTCCTTTCTATGGCTGAGTAATATTCCATTGTGTATATGTACCACCACTTCTATATCCATTCATCTGTTGATCGACATCTAGGTTGCGTCCATGTTCTAGCTATTGTAAATTGTGTTGCAATGAACAATGAGATACATGTGCCATTTTCAATTTTGGTTTCCTCAGGGTATATTCCTAGGAGTGGGATTGCTGGGTCATATGGTGGTTTTATTCCTAGTTTTTTAAGGAATCGCTATACCGTCTTCCACAGTGGCTGTATCAATTTACATTCCCACCAAGAATACAAGAGCGTTCCCTTTTCTCCACACTCTTTCCAGCATTTATTGTTTGTAGGCTTTTTGATGAGGGCCATCCTGACCGGTGTGAAGTGATATCTCATTGTAGTTTTGATTTTCATTTCTCTAATATGAGCGATGTTGAGCATCTTTTCATGTTTGTTAGCCATCTGTATGTCTTCTTTAGAGAAATGTCTGTTTATGTCTTTTCCACACTTTTTGGTTGGGTTGTTTGTTTTTCTGGTATTGAGTTGTATGAGCTGCTTGTATATTTCAGAAAGTAATCCTTTGTCAGTTGTTTCATTTGCTATTATTTTCTCCCATTGTGCGAGTTGTTTTTTCACTTTGTTTATAGTTTCCTTTGCTGTACAAAAGCTTTTAAGTTTGATCAGGTCCTACTTGTTTACTTTTGTTTTTATTTCCGTTAACCTAGGAGGTGGGTCATAGAGGATCTTTCTTTGATTTATGTCATCCAGTGTTCTGCCTATGTGTTCCTCTAAGAGTTTTATACTTTCTGGTCTTACATTTAGGTCTTTAGTCCATTTTGAGTTTATCTTTGTGTATGTTGTTAGGAAATGTTCTAATTTCCTTCTTTTACATGCAGCTGTCCAGTTTTCCCAACATCATTTATTGAAGAGGCTGTCTTTGCCCCATTGTATATTCTTGCCTCCTTTGTCAAAAATAAGGTACCCATAGGTGCATGGGCTTATTTCTGGACTTTCTATCTTGTTCCACTAGTCTATATTTCTGTTTTTGTGCCAGTGTCACACTGCTTGATAACTGTAGCTTTGTAGTATAATGTGAAGTCAGGAAGGTTGATTCCTCCAGCTCCACTCATCTCTCTCAAGACTGCTTTGGCTATTCAGGGTCTTTTGTGTTGCCATATGAATTGTGAAATTTTTTGTTCTAGTTTTGTGAAAAATGCCTTTGGTAATTTGATAGGGATCACACTGAATCTGCAGATTGCATTTTGTAGTATAGTCATTTTCACAATATTGATTCTTCCTACCCAGGAACATGGAATATCTCTCCATATGTTTATATCATCTTTGATTTCTTTCATTAGTGCCCTGTAATTTTCTGTGTACAGTTCTTTTGTCTCCTTAGGTAAGTTTATTCCTAGATATTTAATTCTTTTTGTTGTAATGGTGAATGTGATTGATTCCTTAATTTATTTCTGATTTTTCATTGTTAGTATATAAAAATGCAAGTGATTTCTATGTATTGATTTTGTATCCTTCAACTTTGCTAAATTCACTGATTAGCTTTAGTAATTTTCTGATACTATCTTTAGGGTTTTCTATATACAGTATCATGTCATCTGCAAACAGTGAGAGCTTTACTACTTCTTTTCTGATCTGGATTCCTTTTACTTCTTTTTCTTCTCTGATCGCTTTAGCTAGGACTTCCAGAACTATGTGGAATAATAATGGTGAAAGTAGACACCCTTGGCTTGTTCCTGATCTTAGGGGGAATGTTTTCAGTTTTTCACCATTGAGAATAACGTTTGCTGTAGGCTTATCAGATATGGCTTTTACTATGTTTGGATAGGTTCCTTCTATGCCCATATTTTGAAGGGTTTTAATCATAAATGGGTGCTAAATTTTGTCAAAGGCTTTTTCTGCATATATTTAGATCATGTGATTTTTATCTTTCAATTTGTTCATATGGTGTATCACATTGATTGATCTGTGTATATTGAAGAATCCTTGCATGCCTGAAATAAACCCAAGTTGATAATGGTGTATGAGATTTTTGATGTGCTGCTGAATTCTGTTTGCTAAAATTTTGTTCAGGATTTTGGCATCTATGTTCATCAGTGATACTGGCCTGTAGTTTTCTCTCTTTGTGTTGTCTTTGTCTGGTTTTGGTATCACGGTGATGGTAGCCTTGTAGAATGAGTTTGGAAACATTCCTTCCTCTACAATTTTTTGAATGAGTTTTAGGACAATAGTCATTAGCTCTTCTCTAAATGTTTGATAGAATTCTGCTGTGAAGCCATCTGGTCCTGGGCTTTTATTTTTTGGAAGATTTTTGATCACAGCTTTAATTTCAGTGCTTGTAAATGGGTTGTTCATAATTTCTATTTCTTCCTGGTTCAGTCTTGGAAGACTGAACTTTTCTAGGAATCTGTCCATTTCTTCCAGGTTATCTATTTTATTACCATGTAGTTGTTCATAAGAGTCTCTTATAGCCCGTTGTATTTCTGCATTGTCTGTTGTAACCTCTCCTTTTTCATCTCTAATTTTGTTGATTTGATTCTTCTCTCTTTTTTTCTGATGAGTCTAGCTAAGGGTTTGTCAATTTTGTTTATCTTCTGAAAGAACCAGCTTTTAGGTTTATTAACCTTTACTACTGTTTCTTTCATTTCTTTTTTAATTATTTCTGCTTGGATCTTTATGATTTCTTTCCTTCTGCTAATTTTGGGTTTTTTGTTCTTCTTTTTCAGTTGTTTTAGGTGTAAATTTAGGTGTTTATTCGATGTTTTTCTTGTTTCTTGAGGTAGGATTATATTCCTATAAACTTCCCTCAGAACTGTTTTTGCTGCATCCCATAGGTTTTGAGTTGTCGTGTTTTCATTGTCATTTATTTCTAGAAATTTTTTGATTTCCCTTTTGATTTTTTCAGTAATCTGTTGATTATTTAGAAATGTCTTGTTTAATCTCCAGGTGTTTGTGTTTCCTACAGTTTTTTTCTTGTAACTGGTATCTAGTCTCATAGTGTTGTGGTCAGAGAAGATACTTGATGTGATTTCAATCTTCTTTAATTTACTGAGGTTTGATTTGTGACCCAAGATGTGGTCTATCCTGGAGAATGTTCCATATGCACTTGAAAAGAAGGTGTTTTCTTCTTCATTTGGATGGAATGTCCCGAGGATATCAATAAGATCCATCTCATCTAATGTATCATTTAAGACTTGTGTTTCCTATTAATTTTCTGTTTTGATGATCTGTCTTGCATTTCTTTTTGAACTGACTAAGTCACTCTTTGAAGTCCAGAGTTTTACTTACTCTTGTAGAATGTTTTAAGATAAATCTATTTCATTCAATTCAACAAATATTTACTGAGCACTTTTTTTTTTTTAGTTTGTGCTGCGGCTTGCAGGATCTCAGTTCCCCAACCAAGGATCAAAGTCATGCGCTCCTTTGGCAGTGAAAGAATTGAGTCCTAATGGCTGGACTGTCAGGGAATTCTCATGGAGCACTTTTCATATCCAGGCTCTATGCTTGGAAATGAGTACATGCCTGTGGACTGAAGTGGGGCAAAAGCAGGAGGAGTTACTGGGCAGTAGAGTTCTATTAAGGAGGGGTGAGATGGCATTTCAGGTAGGAGTAAATAGAAGCAAATAACCTACACAGGGTATGCAAATGATTCACAATAATATGGTGTTATTATATCAGCAGCAAGTGGCTGAGAAGTAGATACACACCAGGACACAGAAGACTGAAAGATCTAAAACTTTAATCCATGTGCAGTGAGCAACCATCAAAATGTTTTAAGCTCAAGTATGACAATACTATCCTGGTTTTAGCTGCAATATAGGGAATGTAGCTAAGCAAGGGAGAAGTGAAGATCAAATTGTTGGTAAGAAGGCTAGTGTCAAATTTAAACCTACCAGATGCATTTTAGAATATAGTTTGGATAGTAGCTATAATTCAGGAACATTTAGCCTACATTCTCTATTAGTCAAGCCAATGGTGCAAAGCTGGCCTCTTTGGATTAGAAAAGCAAGGTAATCAAACAGTTGGCTGTGTAGACAACAGATGAAAGCTATATTTAAGGTTAGCTGTTAAAGAAGCCTCTCCATTCTTTAAACATTCCTCTACTCAAAGAAGAGTTTTACTTGGTTCTCCCTTTGGCAAGCCTAACCAAACAAAATATTCTTGACAGGGAAACAAATTCTGTGGTTCACTGTGAAAACCAATGCAAGATTATTGACTTGTTTAGACAGTTTTTGTTTGTTCCAAAGTCACACTGAAGCTCTTATTATAACACCTCAAAGGTAAATTCCAAATACAGATCATTTTAGAGTTAGACTGGAATAGGTAAAAAAAAAAAAAAGACACTTATCCATTAACCCATTAATCTTGGGTTTTTTATGACTTTTTTCCTAGAAGTGTGAAATTTGAGCATGCAATCCATAATCACCACTATAGTAAATAAGAAAATTAATTTCAAGGACAGTATTTTTCACAGTTAAAATACACAAACTAGTAGGAGTTTTCACAGGTACTGTAAACTAGGAGGTGGTGAGGAACTTGTTTTTGGAATATTTGAAATGTTTAGAAATTGTCTAAGCAGCCCAATATAAATTCTGTATTTTGAAGGTATTCTGTGCTCATGTGGAACTGTCATTTCCTGAGATTCTTCTACACTGTAGAGTTTATGAAATAGTGGGAACTATCAGTATTTATCATTACAGCATAATCATCTAAACTGATGAGTTTTAATTTGAGAATTCAGAGTTTTGACTTGGGTTACTTCGTCATACTGACCATAATTGAAAGTCAATTCAATTTTTCTCATGCAAGACAAAAAATGTTTGAAGACTACTGTTATATCTCATAAAATCCAAAGAAAATAGAGCTATGAAGGAACTAGATAGAAATGAAGAAGATGACAGTAGATCACATAGATATTAATCTAACCACCCCTCCTCTATTCAACCACTTCTATTCTAAACAGAATATTCATTAAATGCTATGGTTGTGGAACCAATTCCATTCTTTCACCCCAAACTTGGTGATCTGATCAATATGTCATCTCCCAGAAAGTCCTGTGGCCTGTGCATGAACTACTCAAATTACTCAGCATGTTATTCTTTTCACAGCAGTGACTTGTTCAAGGATGTAATTATGCCTTATAACAATTATAAACATAAAGCTTACTTCTAGAAGTTTTTTCAAACTGTTAGTGAAGCTGACTATCTATCAAGCTAGGATAGATCGGCAAGGGGCCTCTGCTTGATGGAGAGTTTCCAGAACTCAAACTGATGAGAGCACCATCTTGACACAGACTCTCATGATCACAGAGCTAGGAAGGAGAGAATTTGTCAAATTATATATTTCCTTTTCCCTTATATTTCTCCATCAATTTTGAATGAGATGCTTGCTGGTACAGTAATCTTGGTTGTAGATTTTTCCCTTTCAGTACTTTAAATATATCCTGCCAATCCCTTCTGGCCTGCAGAGTTTCTGCTGAAAGATCAGCTGTTAAGCATATGGGGTTTCTCTTGTATGTTACTTGTTGCTTCTCCCTTGCTGCTTTTAATATTCTTTCTTTGTGTTTAGTCTTCATCAGTTTGATTAATATGTATCTTGGTATGTTTCTCCTTGGGTTTATCCTGTATGGGACTCTTTGTGCCTCTTGGACTTGATTGACTATTTCCTTTTCCATGTTGGGGAAATTTTCAACTATAATCTCTTCAAAAATTTTCTCATACACTTTCTTTTTCTCTTCTTCTTCTGGGACCTCTATAATTTGAATGTTGGTGCATTTGATATTGTCCCAGAAGTCTCTGAGACTATCCTCAGTTCTTTCCATTCTTTTTACTTTATTCTACTCTTCACAAGGTATTTCCACCATTTTATCTTTAAGCTCATTGATTTGTTCTTCTGCTTCATATATTCTGCTATTGATTCCTTCCAGAGTAGTTTTACTTTCAGTAATTGTGTTGTTTGTCTCTGTTTATTCTTTAATTCTTCTAGGTCTTTGTTAATTGATTCTTGCATTTTCTCCATTTTGTTTTCAAGGTTTTTGATCATTTTTTCTATCATTATTCTGAATTCTTTTTCAGGTATTTTGCCTATTTCCTCTTCATTTATTTGGATGTCTGTGTTTCTAGTTTGTTCCTTCATTTATGTAGTATTTCTCTGCCTTTTCATTAGTTTTTTAACGTATTGTGTTTGAGGTATCCTTTACCCAGGCTTCAAGGAAAGTTGAATTCTTTCCTTGAAGAAGGTGGAAATCTTTATTCCTTTTGGTTTCTGCCCTCCTAAGGTTGGTCCAGTAGTTTGTGTAAGCTTCATACAGGGTGGGGTTTGTGCTGAGTTTCTGTTTGGTTGTTTTTCCTCTGGCGAGGTGGCAATCCTGTCTGCTGCTGACTGGGTTTGTATTTTGTTTTGTTTGTTGTTTAGATGAGGCATCCTGCACAGGGTGCTACTGGTGGCTGGGTGATGCCAGGTCTTGTATTCAAGGGGTTTCATTTGTGTGAGTTCTCACCATTTGATACTCCCTAGGGTTAGTTCTCTGGTAGTCTGGGGTCTTGGAGTCAGTGCTCCCACTCCAAAGGCTCAGGGCTTGATCCCTGTTCAGGAACAAAGATTCCACAAGTGGTTTGTTATGGCATTAAGTGAGATGGAAACAAATATCCAAAAACGAGAAACCAAAGATGAACCCCAAATGACAGTTCCAAAATCAGGCAAATAATAATTGAAATAATGGAATATACACATATACACATACACCAATGAGCAAAGTCAAAACAGTCGAACAAAAATAAAGTACAGTAGATTGACCCAGTGAACAAAGGAAACCAAAAGTTATATTTACCAGTTAATAACAAAACTAACTAAAGCACAAAGTGGAAAACAAAACTAAAGCAGGGTGCCAAGTGGGGAATAAAGCAATGAAAACAAAACTGACAAATATGTTGAGAGGAAAGGAAAGAAAGATAGACATGCAAAGTTAAACAGAGGTAAATGAAGAAGGTCTATATACATTAAAGATTAACTGCAAGGGGAAAAGAATAGTAGCAAAAGCAAACAAAGGAATAAATGTAGAAAAAAATAATAATAGGTTTAAAAAATTTTTTAAAGAGAAAAGAAAAATAAAAGGGAAACTTCACAGAACTGCAAAAGCCCAACGTAGAGGCAGAGGTTTATAACAATGATAAAAAAATGTGACTGAGGGGGGAAAAAAAAAGCTCAAAAGCTTAACTGGATTTCATAGTGCCAATGAAATTGACAACTACAAAAGAAAAAAAAGGGGGGAATCCAAAAAATTCTACAGAACAAGTCAAAAAATGAGAATAATAAATATTTTTCTTGAGCCACCGCTGCCAGAGTCCTTTCCCTCACTGGGAGTCACAGTCCACCTCACCTCCCTAGGATGCCCCCCAACACTATGCTGGTCTCTGGACCTGCTGTGGGGGCAGCTCAGATTCTAATCTGGTCCTACTCCTGTATGCTCTTGTCTCCAATGTCCACAGCTAGCAGAACTAGTGCGTTTTTCTTTTGTGGGAGTTCTCAATGACCTTTTATATATTCCATAGACACAGTGTCTGCGTACTTGATCGTGCGGATTTAATCTTCAGCTTGTGCAGCTAGTGGGAAGGTTTTGGGTCTTCTTCCTTAGCTACACTGCCCCTGGGTTTCAATTGTGGTTTTATTTCCTCCTCTGCATGTGGGTCGTCCAGTGGGATTTGCTCCTGAGGCTTTCCTGAGGATTTGGGTTTGCCCCTGCGAGGGCCACGTGTGGAGGTAGTACAGCTGCTTGGGTCGCAAGGGTTCTGGCAATACCAGCTACTCAGGGGAGTTGGCGGCTAGGGCAGCAGGAAATATAGTGCTCTAGAAGGGCACGGCAACCAGTATTGACCAATATGCTCCAGAATTCTTGCTTGGAGAACCCCCTCCCTGACAGAGAAGACTGGCAGACCACAGTTTACAGGGTTGCAAACAGTCGGACACAACAGAAGTGACCCTGTGCGGATAGATGCAAGACTTTTTTTGCCTGTGGCAGCTCTGCACCAGTGAGAGTTGAGCGTGAAGGTGGCACAGGTGCTTAGCTTGAGGGGACTCTGGAGGCGCCAAGTGTGCAGGGACACGGACTGCCTCCACCACAGGACTTATGGCCCTATCAGAATCTTTTTTTGAGTCTCTTGTAGCTGGCGATCAGAAGGCCCCTTTGGCTAGTCTTTCTCCATAGCTCCCCCGTTCAGACACTTGGAGGGCTCCCTTGCCTGGAGTCCTTCTCTGTTGTTTGGCTCATCAGGCACACAGAGATGCCCCCGCCCCATTGGGGTACTACTGTGTAGATTGGTGCATCAGGCACTTAAATGGGCACCCTGGGGTCCTACTCTGTAGTTTAGTGTGTCAGGCATTTGATGGGCCAGCCGCTCTGCTGTTCAGCTGCTGTGCTGGCATGTGGGGTGAGAGAGGTTATGGTGATGGCTCCACTCCCTACCCATGACTCAGCAGTATCGCCTTGCTTCCAAGGCTGCCCAGCTTTCCTCCACAGGCATTTCCCACCACAATCTCCTCCCTCACATCTCCTCGATCCATTCCTCTGCAGTCAACAGCAGCCCTCGCCCTGGGATTTCTCCACAACTCATTAACTCCAGCTCCCAGGCTCTGTGCCTTCCAGGGAACCAGTGTTTCTGTCTGGAGTATGTATGGCTGTGTCAAGGACTGCCTGATTCTCATTCCATTTAGGCTGCCACAGATCAGCTGTTTCACTCTCAGCCTTAAATGTTTCTCCTCTGACTCAGACAATCACCCCAATGGGGGAGTGGGACCCCTGCTTCAGTTCCCCCACCCCCCAATGGCAGGTCCAGTCCTACTAACACTGTTTTTCCCCTAGTTCCTTCATCCTACCGAGTTTAGGGTCATTCTATATATTCTTTTCCACTGGTCAGGTAGTCCTGTCTGGTCTCAGCTGGTATGCTGCATGCACTTCTGTATCTGAAGGTGCATTCCTGATGTATCCATGGAGAGAGGTGTACTCCATATCCACCTACTTCTCTGCCATCTTGTTCTCTCCCCCTCTTACAGTTTTGACGGTAAGAACTCTGACACACGTTTCAGTGAGTTAAAATCAAGGTATCAGCAGTGCTAGGTTCCTTTCTGGAATCTATCAGGGAGACTCTGTTTCCTTACCGTTTCCAGCTTTTAGAGGCCACCCATACTACTTGTCCCATGGGCATCTTTAGAACCAGTAATACTAAATCTTTCTGGCTCCTGTTACATAATCATCTCTCCCCTTTAACACAGCAGAAAAATGATCTCTGAGCTTAAGGACTCATGATTAGTTTGAATTCATCCAGATAATCCAGGATATTCAACTAATTTCAAACTCTGTAATCACATCTACAAAACTCCCTTTTTCCATGTAAGTTAACACATTCATGGTTTTGAGGATGAGGAGTGACAGTTTATAGGCATTATCCTGCCTGCATTTTTTGGATGTTTCAAACCTTGTTAAGCAGACAAACCAGACAAATACAAGTTAACCCTGCACTTAGGTGTTATATGCTTATGCTCAGCTGTGTGCAACTCTTTGCAACCCCAAAGATTGTAGCTTACCAGGCTCACCTGTCCAAGGAATTTCCAAGGCAAGAATACTGGAGGGATTTGCTATTTCCTCCTCCAGAGGACACTTATACAATTTTTTTCTAAACATAACACCAAAGGTTTTAAGAAATTTATGAACTATTTTTAAACTAGTTTTTTCTCATCCTAAAATAATAGATAGGCTTACTTTGAGATGTCCATCAGGAAAATGATTGTGAAACCCAATTATAAGGGTAAGATGGACTTTTAGAGTCCACTTTTAAAGATCACATGATTCAATCCATTGTTCTGTCAGGTTACCATACTGACCTGATCCATTAGAATTGTTTAAAAATAGATACATCACTTATCAATATAATATTGCAACTAACAGGGCCATGTAGAGGTTTCATCTCTGAGGAAGTAAGAAATTGAGTCTAGTAGTTACCTGTCTTTTTTGAGAAATTTGCCTAATTTAATATCCAGAGACAGGCTGTGTAAATTTTTCTACTTGATAATTGTTAGGAACTTATCATTCCTTGCCATACAATAGAGCTCTCAGATTTCTAGGACTACTTGTCCTAATTTACAACTCCCTTGTGATCATTCTTCACTGCTTATACAGTTAGAAAAATAATTTTGTTAGATGCAATAGAGAGACAAGTATCTAATAAATATAATATTTTACAAATATATGTATAAGTATGTATATATACTTATCCAAATCATGAAGATAAATTTGAAACAAAATTTAACAACTGGGACTGTTCAAATGTCAATGTATCAAAAAAGATCCCAGCAGCCAAAGAATGAATGCCAGCTATAAAGAGCCACTGGAACATCCATAAGAAATTATGCTATTGAACCTTTTTAACACTATGTAACTTTTTATACTTTAAGTATAGAAAATATACTATATTTTCCTTTTAATTATCATTATGAACATATTAACCTAAACATATTAACACTAAAATTATTTCAGTGAGCCCTAATAGCCATGATAGTTTTTATTGTTGTTTTTATCATTTTTACTGCTACTGCGCTCAAATTTTTTGGTCAACTGGAATTGAATACTGAATATACTCCAATATCTATACAATAATTTCAAATATGTATACACATGTACATACTGGAGAAGACTCTGGGACACCCATATCAAGGGGTGAAATGCATGAGAATTGGTGGCCAAAACTGTCTCTCTAATTGGACCACTTATGAAAGAGCTGTAAAAAAATATTTTAAAGTCACCAATTATTCCAAATATTCTAATATATACTGTATGTTTTATCTTACTATTTTTAAAGAACAAAGTTCAATACTTTAAAAACTTTCTACTACATAAACACCTCAAAACATACCTATATCAAACCCTTTACTTCATTTCTTGAGGAAATAATTCCTCTTTCCTTCCCAACTTTTCAACAGCTGTGCAAATCTTTTAAACGTAAGAAAAATCTGAGGACTGTAAACTTAAGTATTGAAATACATTTTACCAGCACTTAAGATGTTTTGATGTCCATCTAGTCAAGGCCATGGTTTTTCCAGTAGTCATGTATGGATGTGAGAGTTGGACTATAAAGAAAGCTGAGTGCAAAGAATTGATGCTTTTGAACTGTGGTGTTGGAGAAGACTCTTGAGAGTCCCTTGGACTTCAAGGAGATACAACCAGTCCATCCTAAGGGAGATCAGTTCTGGGTGTTCATTGGAAGGACTGATGTTGAAGCTGAAACTCCAATACTTTGGCCACCTGATGCGAAGAGCTGACTCATTGGAAAAGACCCTAATGCCGGGAAAGACCAAGGGCAGGAAGAGAAGGGGACGACAGAGGATGAGATGGTTGGATGGCATCACCGACTCAATGGACATGGGTTTGAGTGGACTCCGGGAGTTGGTGATGGACAGGGAGGCCTGGCGTGCTGCAGTTCATGGGGTCACAAAGAGTTGGACACGACTGAGCAACTGAATTGAACTGAACTGAAGGTGTTTTGATAGCTGATTGGAGACACACCACAAAATGGGGTGAACTGTGCTGAACACCTAGCCAAATTGATAGATAAGTCAAGACATTTATGAACACTAGAATTATGAAAATACCTACTTAAGTGAAATAATCATTTTTCCTGTTTTTCATAAGCCATATAGAGAAAATCAGGTGAATAGTTATTAGGGGCTCAAAAGCTTTAAAAATAGCATGACTTAAAAAGCAGAATATTATTTCAAAGTTCATGTATTTAGCCTCCATATTTTCCAGAATTCAAAAATGTACATGAGAACTACATATACCATTATGGCCGATCATTGAGAATAACGTTGAAATGATTATGTCTTTTAGAGAATCCACTAGTGGGGAAAAAGTGTTGTTTTATTTTCTTCCTTCTCTTCTCTTGCTAATATGACTATGAAGCTATTTAAAATAGTAGGTATATTAACTGCTCTATGTTTAGGCGATTTTAGTCTTTCCATATTCTGTTTTGTGGCAGTGATCTCCACCATTCTGTCTTCCAGGTCACTTACCCATTCTTCTGCTTCCGTTACTCTGCTACTGATTCCTTCAAGTGTATTGTTCATCTCTGTTTGTTTTTTAGTTCTTCTAGGTCTTTGGAAAACATTTATTGCATCTTCTCCATTTTTTTTCAGAGATCCTGAATCATCTTCACTATCATTATTCTGAATGCTTTTGCTGGAAGATTGCCTATCTCCATTTCATTTACTTGTTTTTCTGGGGATTTATCTTGTTCCTTCATCTGGAACATAACCCTATGCCTTCTCATCTTGATTAGCTTTCTGTGATTGTGATTCTCCTTCTGGAGGCAGTGGGATTGTTTAATTCTTCTTGCCTCTTCTGCCTGCCCTCTAGTGAATGAGAGGAGGAGGCTTGTTCAAGCTTCTTGATGAGAGGGACTGGCAGTAGGGAAAAATGGATCTTGCTCTGGTGGCAGGGCTGTGCCCAGTAAAACTTTAATCCAATTGTCTGCTGATGGGTGAGGCTGTGTTTCCCCTCCCTGTTAGTTGTTTGGCCTGAGGCAACCCAGCCCTGGCGTAGAGCTAATGGTGACCTCCAAGAGGGTTCACTCCAAGGGGCACCTCCCAGGACTGCTGCTGCCAGTGCTGTTGTCCATTCGGCAAGGCACTGCCAACCCACACCTCTGTAGGAGACCCTCCAATACTCACAGGTATGTCTGGCTCAGTTTCCTGGGTTACTGGTCCTTTCCCCTGGGTCCTGGTGTGAACATGGTTTTCTTTGTGCCCTCTAAGAGTGGAGTCTCTATTTCCCCCAGTTCTGTAGAAGTCCCACAATCCAATCTCACCAGCCTTCAAAGTCAGATTTCCTGGGGATTCCTAATCCCTTTGCCAATCCCCAGGCTGGGAAGCTTGATGTGGGACTCAGAACTTTCACAACAATGTAAGAACTTCTTTGGAATTATTGTACTCCAATTTGTGGGTTGCCCATCTGGCAGCTGAGGGATTTGATTTTATCATGATTGTGTCCCTCCTATCATAGAGTTGCAGCTTCTCCTTTGTCCTTGAATATAGGGTATCTTTATTTGGTGAGTTCCACTCAACATTCAGAAAACTAAGATCATGGCATCTGGTCCCATCACTTCATAGGAAATAGATGGGGAAACAGTGGAAACAGTGTCAGACTTTATTTTTTGGGCTCCAAAATCACTGCTGATGGTGATTGCAGCCATGAAATTAAAAGACGCTTACTCCTTGGAAGGAAGATTATGAGCAACCTAGATAGCATATTTAAGAGCAGAGACATTACTTTGCCAACTAAAGTCCATCTAGTCAGGGCTATGGTTTTTCCAGTGGTCATGTATGGATGTGAGAGTTGGACGGTGAAGAAAGCTGAGTGCCGAAGAATTGATGCTTTTGAACTGTGGTGCTGGAGAAGACTCTTAAGAGTCCCTTGGACTGCAAGGAGATCCAACCAGGCCATCCTAAAGGAGATCAGTCCTGGGTGTTCATTGGAAGGGCTGATGTTGAAGCTGAAACTCCAATACTTTGGCCACCTGATGCGAAGAGCTGACTCATTGGAAAAGACCCTGATGCTGGGAAGGATTAGGGGCAGGAGTAGAAGGGGACGACAGAGGATGAGATGGTTGGATGGCATCACCGACTCGATGGACATGGGTGTGGGTAAACTCCGGGAGTTGGTGATGGACAGGGAGGCCTGGCGTACTGCAATTCATGGGGTCGCAAAGAGTTGGACACGACTGAACAGCTGAACTGAACTGAACTGAATGTATCTAACATTTATGGTTCTAAGTACCACGAATAAAACAGTGAAGAACTCAACTCACTAGACCAGAATTTGAGCATGCTGCAGGAGATGGTGAAGGACAGGGGAGCCTGGAATGCTGCAGTCCATGAGGTCACAAAGAGTTGGACATGACTGAGCAACTGAACAACAACAACAACAACAACCACTATTTATGGTTCTAAGTACCAGGAATAAAACAGTGAAAAAAAGTAAATGCACTTTTCCTAAAATTATGTTTTGTTGTTTGCTATCACACTGTAGCTGCATTCTCCTGCATATTTCTTATTAATATTTAAGAATTCTGCTTAGATATCATATTTTCTGGAAAACTATCTTGATTCTCCAAGACTGAAAGATGGTCTTTCCCTATGCTTCCATAATGCTCTCTCTTTAGTTCTTTGGTAACATTTTTTTCTTTGACAGTCACTGGCTCTTTTCTTACCCAGATTCTCCCTGTTGCTCAGTGTCCTAGAAGCAATCACTGTGACATACACCATGGTGTTTCCATTGCCTAAAATGTGCTTGAAGCAATCAGATACCATAAATATTTACTAATTAAAATAAGGTGGGTTAATACAGGGGTGGTGTGCCTACTTATAGATACTAGTGCAGGATAATTAATGTACTACTATAGTAGTTAAAAAGTGTAATGAGAGCATGAAGGGAGGGCAATTAAGTGGGACTTGGGAAGGGATTGTCCTCTCAAGAAAGAGATATCATCTCCTTGTCTGCATCTGAAGGGCAAAGGGTACATGGTCCCTGTGTTTCCTGACTGCTCTGTTTGAACTTTACCTAAACTACAAGTAACATTTTCCTGTTTATCTTTATCCCCCGAAAGATTATGGAATGCCCTACTCTGGAAGAGAGATGAGAACAGAATGTCTCTCAGTTTCAAGTTAATCATTGTTTTACTGTGAACTGAATCAATAAGTAGATAAATATTTCACACCAAGGGCTAAATGGCTGAAAGACAGAATCTTATCAACTGTCACTTCTGTCCAACCACCCCAATTTCACACTCTGGCATGATTCCTATTGTGGAAGCGGGAAGATACCAATTTGGAACAATAATCAAGAGAAATACAGACTGAAATGAAACTGGTTTTCATAATCTGTCATCAAGACAGGTAACTAAAGGTAGCGATTAGGAAGTCATATTAAAATAGTGGAAGAATGACATCTACTGGTTGAGAGAACGTGGCCTCCTGAGCAGTTGGTATTGGTTTCTCCCTTTAAAGTTTAAATGTTTCCCTTTCTTCTTACACAGAAAACTCCATTTAACAATAAAGGGAATTATCTACATTCGAAGGGGGATGAATGGACCTATTATCTGTACAGGTACAATAATAATGAAAGAAAATTAATCCCCAACTGCCTAGCACTGCAATTTGAAATATTTTACAAATGCTTTTAAATGACTTTGACTTTATTTCTGTATGTTATCTAAGCAGTATTTTATAACCATCTCTGGTACAAAATTAAAAGTCATCATCTTTCTTATTAATAAAATATAGACATTTGGCTGAAAATTTTTTAAAAATCATTTATTGTAGCTATCACAGATGCTTCCTGCATTAAAAAGTTATTTGTACTCTGAAAAATAACCACCAGGAGAAAATGTGTGGGCCCTCAGGTTTAGTGATGAGTTCTTAGGCAGAGCACCAAGGCATAATTCCTGAAAAGTATTTGATAAGTTGGACTTCATTAAAATTAAACACTGTTCTGTTAAAGACACTGTTGAGAGACTATAAAGACAAGCCACAAATTGAGAGAAAATATTTGAAAATCAAATATCTGATAAAAGGCTTTTATCTAAAACATGCATAGAAATCTTGAAACTCAACAATAAAACAAATTTTAAAATAGCCAAGACAGTTTAAAAATAGCCAAATTTTCTGAACAGACATCTCCCCAGAGAAGATGCAGAGATTGTAAATAAGAATAAGAATAAAGCATCCAGCATCCTTTTTCATTAGGAAAATGCAAAGTAAAACAACAATTTGATATCACTACACACCTATTATAATGACTAAAATCCAAAACACTAACTATACCAATTAGCCTGGCGTAATAAGAACTATTACTCATTGCTGGTGGGAAGGCAAATGGTATAATCACTTTGGAAGCTTAACAGTTTCTTACAAACCTAAGTAAATCATTGCCATATAACCTAGCAATCAAGGTTTTAGGACTTGAACCAAATGAGTCAAAATTTATATCCACACAAAAACCTTCAAATGAATGTTTGAGCAACTTTATTCATTATCATCAAAAACAGAAAGCAAGCAAGAAGTCCTTCAAAAGATGAAAGGATAGACAAACTTGACGTGTCCATAAAATGAAATGCTATTCAGTAATAATAAGCAATGAGCTCATCAACCATGCAAAGATAATGATGACTCTTGCATACATATTGCTAAGTGAAACAAGTCCATCTGAAAAGGCTACATTCTGTACATTTCCATTTGTATGGCATTCTGGAAAAGGCAAAACTATAGAGATGATGAAAAAGATCAATATTTGACAGGTATTTCAATAGGTGAAGCAAGATTTTTTTAGGTCTGTGAAATTATTCTGTATAGCAATGTAATGTTAGGTACACGATGCTATACATTCATCAATATTCATATATTCTTACAACACAAAAAAATGAACCTTAATATATATAAATAGAACAATCAACTAGAAGATTGAAGAGCCCAAGATGCAATGCAGACACTGGCACAAGTATCTAAATGTGTAAAATTGCACGACGCACAACCTCTGAAGTGGGTAGAAGGAAAAGTGCTGCCCTGAGTAACACAAGAAACAATGCTGGGCTATAAGACTAAAGACCAAAGGAACTGTAGGTCAGCACTCTATGCACAGTAGTTGCTAAAGTGGTTTCCCATAGGGATATGGATTAATCATTCTAAAATCACAGGATATGTGTACTGGGATTGAACAAATAAGTAAATGGATACCAGATGGTAGAAGCCATGTTTCTCACTGTTGGAGTCAAAGATTACAGATAAGTAAGGGAGAAAGACTAGAGTAATCCATGTGATACTGGATAAATGTCAGAAACATTAGCACAAATTCATGTTTAGCTTAACATTAATACAGATGGACAGTGCATTGTACATAATAATTATATATACATATATATATACACACACATATATATATACATACATGCACATATATATATCAACCTGTGAATGCACACTGTTATACAATTTTATATAAAATATATAAAAATTATAATATATATATATATATATACAGGTTGGTATTCAAACATATATTTCCCACCTCTATTTTCTGAAAACGCCTAGAAGCAATGACATTCCATAGGAAAAAGGTCCTTTAGGCCCTAAATTCCACATTACTGAGCATTATCATTTCACTGCATCCATTTAGTCATGTGTGAGTTTCACAATCTGCCCCTGACTTCAAGACTGTATACAGAGGATCCATATCTCTTCTAACTAGCAGCTCCAGTAGGATGGTAAAAGCCATCATACATAATTGTAACCAAGGGGGAAATTCCCTATGCCATTAAACTTAAGTTAAGAATTACATATACTATCCTTCTGTTGAGTCCTTCCCAAACTTTAAATGAATGTCTATATCTCTCAGATTACATTTGGATCTGAAGTTGAAGGAGTTAAAAGATGAACATATATTCTCTTATTAACATGTGAAAAAGTCTAGGAGAGATCTTGACAGAAAGAAGGAAAAGTAGATCCAAAAAAACCGTTCAAAGAACAGAGAGGATGAATGGAACTAGAAGAGTGAAATTAGTCAGAAAAAGAAAAACAAGTATTGTTTATTAATGCATATATGTGGAATCTAGAAAAATGGCACAGATGAACCAGGGCAAAAATAGAGACACAAATGTAGAAAATGGACCTGTGGACATAAAGCAGGAGGGGAGGGTGGGACGGACTGGGCTTGCCATACATACACTATCATGTGTAAAATAGATAGCTAGTGGCAAGCTGCTGTATAGTACAAGGAACTCATCTCAGTGCTCTGTGATGACCTAGAGGGGTGGGATGGGAAAGTGAATGGGAGGCTCAAGAGGAAGAGATATATGTATGCATATAACTGATTCATGCTGTTGTACAGCAGAGACTAACACAACACTGTAAAGCAATTATACTCCAATAAAAACTAATTAATTAAGACAACAACAAAAACAAAGAACAGAGAGGAGCCTGTGTGGCTGGGGCATACAGTTTTGGAGAGAAAGCCAGAGTGGCCTCAAGCTGTAACTGCAGGAGGAGGACAGTGCAAGGCCCTGCAGATTGTGGTAAAAGAAAGCACTGGAATATTTTGAAACGGATGACTTTACATATGTTGGGCTTCCCTGGTGGCTCAGATGGTAAAGAATCTGCCTGCAATGCAGGAGACCAGGTTCAGTCCCTAGGTTGGGAAGATCCCCTGGAGAAGGGAATGGCAACCCACTCCAGTATTCTCGCCTGGAGAATTCCATGGACAGAGGAGCCTGGTAGGCTACAATCCATTGGTTCACAAAGAACCGTACGTGACTAAGTGACTTTCACCTGTTAAAATATTACAGCTCTGGCTGCTCTGTGTAAAATGACAGATTACAACTGGAAACAAACAGACCAATTAGGATGCTTACTTTAATAGACGAGAGATAACTACCCAAAGTTTGACCAGCATGCTGCTGCTGCTAAGTCGCTTCAGTCGTGTCCAACTCCGTGCGACCCCATGGACAGCAGCCCAGGACTCCCCAAAAGCAGTCCGTGGCTTATATTAGCCCTCTACTAAAGAGATACAAATAACTTTTGGGGGGAAAACCTCTCAATTCTTCATTTCCCCCAGTTAACCTTCTGGAAAAAGCAATCCCAATTCATCTCAGCTCTACTGACACTGTTTGTACCTTGGCAGATGTGAATGATAAGATATGTAGGAACAGACCCCTGCCTACAAGATCTCCCAGTCTAATAGAGGAGATGAAATGGGTACAAATAAAGTCAGAGAATCAGCCATTTGCTTCATGAAACAAAATTTCCATTTGTTTCTCTTAAATCTACCTCCTTCACACTTCAAAGGATGTTTCTAGGACTGGATAGTCAAGTTTAACAGCTATGATTTTTGTGTCTCCTTTCTAAACCCTATCCACCTTTTTTCTTTCTTATGTGAAAACCTATTTTTACCTTCATTCCAAAGAGAATTGAGGCTTCCTATGGCATTGATATATACTCTAAGGAGGTCATAGCTGAAGGCAAAGATGAAATCTAGGCAGGCTGTGTTTTTTTGTTTTTTTTATATATATAAAAGCTTCAGATGAAAAGCAAAATGCTCGGAGATTAATATGTTTTTTCACAGCTAGAAAGATGCGACGGAAGCAAATTAATTTGAGCAGATATCTTGCTGCTTAAACATTTCAGAGCAATTTCATCACAAGCTAAAGTGGAATTATCCATATGCTGGAGATATTATACTCAACTTAATCATTTAATTTTAACCTTTCCAGCACTTGCTTTCTTCTCATAAATAATACTTAAGGACACCAATTCAAATCAATAGTACCACACTCACCTAAATAAATCTAAGTAAAGCATCATGGCACTCCAACTAATCTCCACTTTCCCACATTTATTCTACATGTTTCAGGCATTAGAACTGCATTTCTTTAATACTAATTTTCTTCACAAATCAACTGGGAAAAGTAAGGCAGTTTTTCTTTTTTTTTAAATCACAGCAGAATACAAACACGTATAACAAATTAATTGAGTGTGGTTAGAAAAAGAGAGTCATGACCCACTCATAATCATACCTGCAAAATTTGACTTCTGGGAAATGACAGAAATCCTTTTAAACAGCAGTATATTCATCTAAAAAAACTTTTTTGAATTCAAATATGTAAAAAGGGAATGGATGAGAGAAGGACTAATTGTAAAGGCTAACTATATACCACAATAGATTTAGAATCTATATTTCAAGCAAAAAGAGGAAAATTTAAGATATAAAAATTTAAATTAGTAAAATGGAAGGTAAATACAAGCTTCTCCCATCATAAAGGTATGAGGGGCTTTCTGATCTCAATTTGTCGAAGGAGTAGATTTCATGAACTGGTTTGAATCTAACATATAACTAGACCCTTGAAAAAATTAAAGGCATTTCCACATCAAGAGGAAAAGAGAGGAAGAGAATGTTGATACCTGAGAGCCACAAATAATACAAGATCCAGTGGGAGGCAATGCCAATTCCAGGACAAATATAAGAAAACCAAGCATTAAGTTCAACAAGACAAAGATATAGAACCAGAGTCTCCCTTTAAGAAAATTACACGTTCTGGGACAATAACATTGAAACATGTATATTGTCATATGTGAAGCAGAACACCATTCCATGTTCTATGCATGGGACGGATGCTCAGGGATGGAGCGTTGGGATGACACAGAGGGATGGGAGGGGGAGGGAGGTGGGAGGAGGGTTTGGGAGGGGGAGCACATGTGAATCCATGGCTGATTCATGTCGATGTATGGCAAAAACTACTACAATATTGTAAAGTAATTAGCCCCCAACTAAAATAAATTAAAAAAAAAAAAGAAAAGAAAATTACAGTGGACCAAGGATATTACAAGTTCCTGACAACCAGAAGAACAAATTCTCTCTGAAAATAAAAACTGTCCCTCATTTAGACACTTGGAATTCTCACATATTAAACTCAATATATGGGATGGCCCGGGGGGATGGGATGGGGGGGTTCAGGATGGGGGACACGTGTGGACCCATGGCTGTTTCATGTCGATGTGTGGCAAGGACTACTACAATATTGTGAAGTGATTAGCCCCCAACTAAAATAAATAAAAAAATAATAATAATAATAAACTCAGAATATATAAGCTAACATTAAAAAATAATGTATAAGAAAACAAAAGTCTGCATGAGATTGACATCAAAAACCAAAAAAAAAAAAAAATAATGCTCCCAAGTATTTAAGATTTTAGAATTGTCAAACTAAATATATAATCAATAATGCAGAAACAAATTTTAGAAAATTGAATAACAAGCAATAGGAGATTATTAAGCATGGCCAGTCACATTTAAAAAAATTCAAAAGAAATTTCTATCACTTAAATAATTATTGAAACAAATAAACAATAAAAGCTATCAGCAGACAAAGAGTAGACTAGAAACCAACTAGAAAAATTACTGCACAAAATATGTATCAAAATAAACTGATCAAAGTAAAGCATTATGAGACAAGGTAGGAAATATGAAAGATTTGTTAAGAGCATATATAGGACAGAATTATCAGCAGACAAAGAGTAGACTAGAAATCAACTAGAAAAATTACTGCACAAAATATATATCAAAATAAACTGATCAAAGTAAAGCATTATGAGACAAGGTAGGAAATATGAAAGATTTGTTAAGAGCATATATAGGACAGAATTATCAGCAGACAAAGAGTAGACTAGAAATCAACTAGAAAAATTACTGCACAAAATATATATCAAAATAAACTGATCAAAGTAAAGCATTATGAGACAAGGTAGGAAATACGAAAGATTTGTTAAGAGAATATATAGGACAGAATCAGGTCAAACATATACAATCCATCAAGAAAGAATAGAGAGTGGAGGGGAAGATGCGTTGAAAAATAATGGCTAGGAACTTTTTAGAACTGAAGAAAGACATAAAAGTAAACTATATACTGAGCAATATAAATTAAATGAGACCCCAAATTAGTCCTATTGATAATAACAATCACAGAAAAAAAAAACATATTATATTAAACTTAAGCAGAAAAAAAGATTAACTGAGCAGGAGCAAAAGTAGAATAACAGCAGAATTTTAAGGAGCAAAAATGAAAACAAGAATACAGTGGCGTACGTCCAAACAGCTGAGGAGGGTAAGGAGTGGGGAAGTCATCTTAAAACTTTATTTCCCGCAAAATTAGCTTCAAGCACAAGGGTAAAATAAAAATGTTTTTGGATAAACAAAAAATGTAATCAGTTTTACAGAACTTCACTGCATACATTTCTATTAGTATTCTTTAAAGAGAGGGAAATGATCCAAGAAGAAAGTCTGTGATAGTAGAAGGAAAATGAGAATAAAATATTCATGAATACATAGGGCTACCTAAACTAGCTATTTTCAAATAGGAATGTCATAATAATTAGTGACTATGCTATTAGCATTTTGCAGTAAGGCCAACAATACTAAATATCTGTAAAGAGAAATGACAAGATCACTTTCTATGCATGTTGATAAATGAAGCATTTCAGTTAATATTTCATTTTAGTATTATCCATATCGCACTATTAGAATCCCATTTTCCCCCAGAACATTTACTTTTATCTTTCTAAGCATAAAAGCTATTTATATTATCACTCGGAAAATATTTAAGGCCCACATATTTTTTAAATTATGCATAATCTCACTACATCAAAAAGAAAGGATATCAGCATATTAATATTTTAAAGGATACCAATCCTAACATTTTCATTTTATGTGTATTAACATATTCGAAGAATTAAATTGTGGCTATTACAAATGTTATTTTTCACCCATTTTATATTGCTTTTTATTCAAAATATGTTTACAGTCCTAAATTTTCTCCCATATCGATGCCATGCTTCCCGGTCTCTAAGGACGCTTAGCATTTCAGCACTCAACGTAACACAATCAAGTCTTCAGGGTCCAATACCTGGGCTCTTTCTGATGTTCACTATCAAAAGTGATGTTGATATTTCTTAACTGTGTTGGTCTTTCTGGCCATGTGAACTACATTTCCTTTGGTTATATCTTCTCTAAAACTGCATAAGTCTTTATAACTGGCTCAATTCTAACTGTGGGTATTTTTGCTTTTTTTTTTTTTTTTTTTTAGTAACTAACATATAATGGTTCATCCCACATATTTCTAATGAAAGATGCATATATATATATATATATATATATATATATATATATATATATAGTAGGACATGTTATTAATAAATGATACATTTACTGAAATATACTTCACATATCATAAATTTCACCCTTTTAAAGTTCACAATTTGGGGGTTTTAGTATATTGTACAAAGTTGTACAACCATTACCATGATCTAATTTCAGAATATTACCATCATCCTCAAAAGAAACCCCATACACATTAGCAGTTATTCCCTCTGTCTCCTCCCTGCAGGTGGGCCCTAAAAACCACTGATCTATTTTCTATTTCTTTGGTCTTTCTTATCTGAACATTTTACATAATTGAATCAAACAAGCAATAAAATATATTTATTGAATAAACAATTTCAATGTCATACAGTATTTATTGAATTACTACACTGTGCACTTACTTATTAATATAATCCTAGTTTTCAATGAGGCCTCACAAATTATCAGCCTGTTTCAGGGGCAACCCTGATCTCCTGATTCCCATTTAAAGTCTCCTTTTTCTATGCTAGCTACATGCACCTTATACTGAGATCCCAAAAGACATACCAGAATACTGAAATACTCACCTAGCTAGTTCTCTTACTAGATAACACAAAATTCATCAGACAATGGAGAATTAGGGATATGGGAATGGGAGATATGCATGCTAGTAAACCAACCAATGCTATTAAGAATGAAGACGGACTAATTCAACTTTTACTGGCAGCCATGAGCGATGTTTCTTTTTATCCTTATAAAAGGATTCATTAGTTTTTATTATTATTATTTCTAAACATAATCTGGCTTGCTCTTTTCCTTGTCTTTCCATCCTTTCTGTTGTCTTTTCTTCCATTTTCTTAGCTTCCTTAATAATTAATTCTTATATCATTAAGTACAGCAAAGCAAAGCAGGTATTAACACATTGGGAGAGAAAGAATGTGCTGGTCCAGAGACAGACAGCCTGAGATGTCACTGTAAATGGACGACCCCAAGCAGAGTAGGGCTTCCCTGGTGGTTCAGATGGTAAAGAAACTGCCTGCAATGCAGGAGACCCAGGTTGGATCCCTGGGTGGGGAAGATCCCTGGAGAAGGGAATAATGACCCATTACAGTATTTTTGGAGAAGGCAATGGCACTCCACTCCAGTACTCTTGCCTGGAAAATCCCATGGACGGAGGAGCCTGGTAGGCTGCAGTCCATGGGGTCACAAAGAGTCAGACATGACTGAGCCATTAACATATACACACACGCAGAGTATCAGAGTCTGTGCAGGACAAGAAAGGTAAATCTGAAGAGAGGCAACCTGAAATGGAGTGAGGGAGTCCACACAGGACCACATGGGATGGGAAGGTCATCCACAAGGTGGAGGGAAGGTATAATCCGGAGCTTGAGGAGAGGAAAGGAAAGCACCCTCATGAGGGTGTGGTCCAGCATGGTGGTAGGCCATGGAGGGTGAGAAGAAGGGTGTCTCCACAGTGTGAACTGACATCTAGGAATGGGGAGTCAGAGCCAAGCAGAGTGAAAGGGGCATCATCATATAAAAGGGTGAAAATGGCAACAGAATATTGACTGTAGAGAGGGTATTGGTCATATGAGTAAATACATAAAGATGATGTAACCTGGTCTTCCTGTTAGAAAATGGAGTTGCAAATATACAAAAGGAGAACTCTATTATAACCCGTGATGGCAGTCTGATACCGGGAGTATGGTGTGAATGAATGGTTCTCCACATATACAGACAGAAATACAAATAAACATGAAAGTGTATAAACACTTATGTGTGCAATGTTCACAGATAGTCTAGGACAAATGATACCCTAGCCATAAGTATATCTAAAGCCCAGCTCTTCACCAAATATTTTTCACCAAAAGGAAGTAGGACTCTGTAAAAATGACTGTTTCCTGAGCTGAGGCAGGGAAAACAGAATGAGCAAGAGACACTTTGGGGGGTGCCTAATGCCACTCCAGTATTCTTGCCTGGAGAAACCCATGGATGGAGGAGCCTGGGGGTCTGCAGTCCATGGGGTTACAAAGCGTCAGGCATAACCAAAGTAACTTAGCACACATGCAAAGCAAATATATTTCAAGAAATGGTTAGATCACAAAGGGACATAAAGAATAGCTTGGAGGGGCTCTTGTAAACTTGAGTATCAAAACAAACAATCAAGGTAATGAATTATAAAGCACTGATAAAAATAGGAAACTGTAAGTCCATAATATGATAAGTAATGGTAAAAAAGTAAGGTCCCACAAGATATTTATTAATTTCAAAAAGAGAAAACAGTGAATGGTAGATATCAGCTTAATTAAGTAATCAAAGCAAACACCATTAGTAACACAACGGATAAAAATTGTGTACCACCTGACAGGATGCATGGGTGAAAGACACACAATCACTTCTACTATATGACTCCTAAAATGCAGATTTTAATATAATCATGAGTAAGCAAAAGATAAATACAAATTGAAGAACTTTGAAAAAATAACTAGTCTCATCTTTAAACGGGTCAAGGTCTTGAATATCAACAACAAAATTGAAAAACAAAATCTTCCAAGATTCAGGAGAATAAAGATCCGTGACAACAAAATTTATGAAAGTTTCTGAATTTGATTCTTTTTCTATAAAAGATATTAGGACAACTGGTATAACTTGAATAGGATTAAACGATGGTAATGTTATCTATGTTTATTTCCTAATTTTGACAGTTTAGCATGATGACATAAGATAATTGGGAATGTACTGCATGTAGGCCAATGTTCTGGTTCATTCAAAAGGATAAAAGACAAATTTCAAAACCACAGATATCATAGGAAAAATTCTAAAGTAATATATTAAAAATACAGCATATACACACTAAACCAGGAGATGTTAGGTCAGATCACTATCTCTGAAAATCTATAGTGACAAAAAGCTATTTGTACTTTTCTAAAAATTTGAAATCGTTTTGAAGTATTGTAGAATTCCAATTAACAAAGGGAATCTGAATTTTAGATAAACATTAATGTTCAATTTTTTTCATCATATGTAGAAGCCAACATATGACTTCAGGTATCACAAATCTCTCACTAGGCTCAGCAGGACTGTCATTTTTTACTTTTCACACCTAATAAAAACAAAGCAGAATCACAGAAAAATGGTGTCTCTTTGTCAGCTGAATGGGATGGGAACATTCACTTATCAGAGCACAGCTTTCTTCCTGCTTCTTGCATGGCCTTCTAAAAAAAATTTTTTTTGAAATATAGTTGCTTTACAGTATTGTGTTAGTTTCTACTGTACAGCAAGGTGAATCAGCTATACATATGCATGTGCCCCCTCTTTTGGGGGTCTCGTTCCTGTTCAGGTCAGCAGAGAGCACTAAGCAGAGTTCCCTTTGTCCTGCATACTTGCCCTAAGTATCTCCTGAATTCAGAACCTAGTACAGCATTTAGCATACACTATTCACAGAAATACTAGTAATCCTCTTGATAAACTCTTGAATAGTATTAAATATATACAAACATTGTTCTCAGTGCATGACATTCATTGATTCATTTAATACACATAGCAAACCAATACGACTGTGCTAACATCATTAACATTTTATAAAAAAAGAAATAAACATACAAAGAAATTAAGCCAATTACTCAAGGTCACACAGCTAGTAAATGTCAAAGCTAGAATTTAGGAGGAGTATATGACTCCAGAGTCATATAAATATTTGTTTCACTAAAATTTAATAAATTTACTTCCCTGAATTAAATAATTTATAAAGAAGAAAAAGCCTAGCTAACCCACTAGCTGGACTGCATTTTTGAAATGACCCACTACATATAGCTCTGGTTTCTTATCAAAAAAATCAGCATCTACGAGAAATATAAACCATCTGGTATTTACATTTATATAAATGAGTCATATCTCCACTAGACACACTTTTTCTGTTACTTGACAAAAGTCATCTGTTTTTCCCCAAACATGAGCAGAACATGTCTTCTTAGGTATAGCTTCAGGCAATGTGAGTGTGAGGAAGCCTGAAAATGTAGATCCTTTCCTCTTTCCATTCCCTACTTTCACCATCTCTTGGTATCCTTACCCAAGGGCCCTGAATCCCAAATCTTCTATTCCCCAGTCCACCCCACTGCATGCTCCCTTTCTACACACAAACACAGTTGACATATCCTTTTCTGATACAAAACCATCCCAATGGCGCTAACGAATAGAGCTGTTTTAAAAGACCCTTTCAGAGGAACAACTAACTGACCAGGGAATGTGAGCACCTGTTCAAAAAACAGATCCTAGCTTTAGTCAAAATGAAAAGACTGTCACCCACTGAATTACAGGCAATCTGTAATTGGCAAACTGGAATCTTGAGGCACATTTAATTTAACCCGTGGAGTTAGTCTTTCTCCTAGCGCACGTACCACTTGTTCTGAGGCATCACAGGGAGAAGGTGAGAGGATGACTAGCATGTGGGTGGTAACTGGTATTGATGGGGAACGATTTCCACAAAAGCCATACCTTGACTGACAAAATAAAGTGATAATAAGGTAATTCTCAGCTCAAAAGGAATTAATAAAAGCAGGATAACAAGTTCCTTGGGATATTTCCTAATATAAATACTGCAATTGTGTCTCCCTAGTCACCTTTTCTTCCTGTTGAGGTTATTAACAACCTTTCCCTTGCGGAAATAGTAAAATCAAAATGATCAGCTAAAGGACCATAAAAACTATAAAATTAAAGGAGGACAAATCTTAAAGTTTCATGTCTTTCTGTGTTTGCATCCTCACTCAAAACCATCTTAGCCACTTGTTATCTACAACTTCACACTTCTTACTCCACAGATAAAAGTGAAGCATATCTTCGAAATTCAGATTGCAGAAAGCAAGCAGCAGTCATATCACTGACAGTGACAGGGATTGTTTTTGTGGTCCACAAAGAAAAAACATGATTTTTTTCCATTAACCATAATTACCTGAGGCTTAAAGAAAAATTAATGTTGAGAAATAAAATATTAACTCATTAGTAGAAAACAGTAGATCACTTTCACATTTACTATTCATGAATATTGGCCTTTATTAGCTAAAACAGAAAAAGCACGGATGCAGAAACCACATAATTTACAGAAAGGTTACCTGAATGATGCCAAATATTCTCCAAATACAAATAAAAGCTTGATTAATGGTTTAACACCCAATGAAGCTCATCTAAATTCACTCAGGGGAAAATGTAATTTTCAAACTAAACTAATAAAGGTCTCACTGTATCTTGAATTAAATTAACTTATTAACTTCATTGCTAAAATTCATGATTGCTTAACATTTAAAATGTGTTTACTGTTAAAAATACTTTATTACATAATTTTAATTATTCATTAATCAAATACTTAAAAAAATCTAAATCATGTCTATCAATTGTTGTGTCAGTTTATTTGGAAATTGTCATAATTGTCCTAATTCCTACAGACATATTAATATATACATCCTATGGACATGTATTTCATACACATACACACACACATACACATAATATATTATGCATATACACATAATATATTATATTTCCTGCATATACATATATGTCCTTTACTACTATCTTAAATTTTCAACAAGTGCATACATTTCAAAAGGACAGGGAAGCCTGGTGTGCTATAGTTGATGGGGGTGCAAACAGACAGACTCAATTTAGTGACTGAACAACAAAAACAAATAAATCAGAGCTCTCAAATTACTTCTGAGGATCCAAAGTACTGTGTTTGCTACAAAATCTCTAAGGATTTCACTTTCTCAGAAAATGAAATGCATGTGGACATGGAAGTTTTGTTTTTGAAAGAAATATTAAAGGTATCAGCACAAGCTATAGAGATCTAGTAACAGCTTAGAAAATGCATACTAAAGTATTTAAAGAGAAACAACTATGAATATTCAACCTACTTTTTAAAGATTCAGCAAGTGAGAGATACAAAGCAGAATATTTGTTTAGCCATCACAGTAACTCAACAGTCCATGGAATTCTCTAGGCCAGAATACTGGAGTGGGTAGGTTTTCCCTTCTCCAGGGGATATTCCCAACCCAGAGATCAAACCCAGGTCTCCCGTATTGCAGGCAGATTCTTTACCAGCTGAGTCACAAGGGAAGCCCAAGAATATTGGAGTAGGTAGCCTATCCCTTCCCCAGCGGATCTTCCCAACCCAGGAATCTAACCAGGGTCTTCTGTTTTGCAGGTGGATTCTTTACCAACTAAGCTATCAGGGAAGCCCTTAACAAATAACAATCATCACTAACTCTAGATTTTATTGTAAATATGGTCATTTAATATTCTTCCAACTATTCTGTACATATGAAAATTCTGGTAACATATTTGGGGACAGATAATAGCAGAAGGTCAAAAATAGCAAACTTATGGTTGATATCTTTCAGCAATGCCCAACCTACAAGATGCCACTGAGTGTTACCCGTAAGTGCAACTTGGTGAGTGCTCTCTCGTGTCTGAGTCTTTGTGACCCCAGGGACTGTAGCCCTCCAGGCTCCTCTGTCCAAGGAATTTCCCAGGAAGGATAGTGGAGCGGGTTGTCATTTCCTTCTCCAAGGGATTCTCCTGACCCATGGGTTGAACTTGTGTCTGCTGCAGCAGCAGGTGGATTCTTTACCACTGCAGACACCTGGGAAGTGAATATACACTAGTGTTTCCTAAACTTAGAGGTTGACCACAATTAATGGATGAGCACTGCAGATGGTGATTGCAGCCATGAAATTAAAAGATGCTTACTCCTTGGAAGGAAAGTTATGGCCAATCTAGATGGTATATTAAAAAGCAGAGACATTACTTTGCCAACAAAGGTCCGTCTAGTCAAGGTTATGGTTTTTCCAGTAGTCGTGTATGGATGTGAGAGCTGAGCTATAAATAAAGCTGAGTGCCAAGAATTGATGCTTTTGAACTGTGGTGTTGGAGAAGACTCTTTGAGAATCCATTGGACTGCAAGGAGATCCAACCAGTCCATCCTAAAGGAGATCAGTCCTGGGTATTCACTGGAAGGACAGATGTTGAAGCTGAAACTCCAACACTTTGGCCACCTGATGTGAAGGGCTGACTTATTTGAAAAGACCCTGATGCTGGGAAAGATTGAGGGCAGGAGGAGAAGGGGACGACAGAGGATGAGATGGTTGGATGGCATCACCAACTCGATGGACATAGGTTTGGGTAGACTCCAGGAGTCGGTGATGGACAGGGAGACCTGGCGTGCTGTGGTTCATGGGGTCGCAGAGTCAGACACAACTGAGCGACTGAACTGAAGTATGGAAAACAGTATGCAGGTTCCTCAAAAATAAATCTAAAAATAGAATTTCCATATGATCCAGCAATTTCACCTCTGCGTAGTCATCCATAGTAAATGAAAACACTAAGTCAAAAACACTTATGTACCCCCATCATATTCACTTCAGCATTTTATAATATTTAAGACATGGAAACAACCTGAGTGTCCATCAAAGGATGAAGGGATATAAAATATTAATTATATATAAAATGAAATATTATTCAGCCATAAAAGAAGGAAATCTTGCTTTTGCAACAAAAGAATGGACCTGCAGAATATTATGCTAAGTGAAATGTCAGACAGCAAAAAAAAATGTCTTTCTCATAGATACAGAGAACATATTGATGGTTGCTAAATGCAGATGGTTGCCAGGGGAGGGGGTGGGTTGGTAAGGAAGTAATATGAGTAAAGAGTGTCAACAAGTACACACTTACAGTTATAACATAAATAACAGGGTTATAACATAACAGCATGTTGCCAGTAATTAATAATAATGTGCTGCATATTTGAAAGCTGTTAGGAGAGTAAATCTTAAAAGTGCTGATCACAAGGAAAATATTTCTGTAACTATTAACTATGTATGATGATGAATGCTAACTATACCTACTACAGTGATCATTTCATAATGTATACAAATAACAAATTATTATGATGTACACTTGGAAGTAATATAATGTTACAAGCCAGTTATACCTCATTAAAAAAATTCAAACTAGACAAATTTATAGAGACAGAAAATGGGTAAGTGTTTGCCTAGGGGTGAGACACTTTATTGTGCCTTATAGGTGTTGCTTATAATGCCAGCAATTCAAGAAACACTTGGAAAATTTTTACTGCAGTTTATATTCTATATCTCTGAAATGCCACATTCTTTAATATCAAATGTTCATCTTTTCTCTTCAAACCAAATCACATGGTACCACTTTCTTTATAGGTCTTATCACTGTGATTTTTAAAAATTTTTCTCCTTCCTGCTAAAACCACAATGAAAACACAAAATCTATCTTTCTTGTTCATTGCTTCATCTTCAGTTACAAGAACAGAACATGACAGGCACTCAACAAATATATGTAGAATGAATAAACATTCATTAATTTCCCAATTTCATTTATCTGTTTGAACTAAGAAATTCTGAGCATAGCTTGAATCTACAAACATTTATAAATATTTCCCATGACTAAAGAGCAATTGGTGAGAAGGGAGGGGCTAGGAAAGTGTCAAGATACTGCTGTTTTTCTCAAATCTTAGCTTTTTGAAAGATACATATAATTTTTCTTGAGAAAGCTAAGAATAATACATTAATTGTCTCTTTGGTTTACAGAGTTCCATTAGTGTACTGACCTCTGGAACACATAAGTAATTTGCCCAGGTAAGCAAAAATTCAAAGCTTCATCTAGATTTTCGATTTTATTTTATAATATTTAGTTTTGAGAAACCTGAGTTACATGGTTGCCATGGAAATGAGCACAATGGTGAATCATGAAGCTTTTAGAAGGGTGCTGCATACATGTAAGAAAGGGTTATTTTTATTAACTTTTTAAAATTGATAAATCTTAGGGTAAGAGAGTTACTATAAAAGAGAGAAATGTTGATTATTATAGCTCTCACCCAGGTTACGTTTTGTTAAGTACTTTGAAAAAAATAAACTGTTGCAATGAATCAAAGCATATACAAGAACTTCTATATACTGATTTATTATTTTATAAGTAAGTATATCATAAATCATAAGCCCTTTGAACTAAAATAACAGCAATTCATTTACACATGTATATGGGTTCTCTTGTACAATCTTAGCCTTGTAAAGCATGTTCCCTTTATTTTCTACTATAGCACTCAGCTCTTTCTTTAAAACCCAAGAAGCAATAAAAAAAGACAAATTAATTAAACTGTGAACTATAACTGTGAACTATTAAACTATGAACTCATTTTATCTTTTAAAGCAACCTTTGCTTCTTTTGCCTTATGATGTAAAGAGAGACAAGTACAGATCTGTGAACTCAACAAAGCAACTGCAGTGGGAGACAAGGTATCAAACACTTTTAAGAGTATTGTATGAAATGTTTATTGACCAGAATTTGCAGAATGATAAAAGGCTCCAGGCTATCATCAGATTTCCCAGATAGAAAATGAACACCAAGGAACAACAGCGATCAGTTCAATTCAGTTCAATTGCTCAGTCATGTCTGACTCTTTGCCACCCCATGGACTGCAGCACACCAGCTTCCCTGTCCATCACCAACTCCTGGAGTTTACTCAAACTCATGTCCATTGAGTCAGTGATGCCATCCAACCACCTCCTCCTCTGCCATCCCCTTCTCCTCCCGCTTTCAATCTTTCCAAGCATCAGGGTCTTTTCCAATGAGTCAGTTCTTTGCATCAGGTGGTCCAAGTATTGGAGTTGCAGCTTCGGCATCAGTCATTCCAATGAATATTCAGGACTGATTTCCTTTAGGATGAACTGGTTGGATCTCCTTGCAGTCCAAGGGACTCTCAAGAGTCTTCTCCAACAACACAGTTCAAAAGCATCAGTTCTTTGGTGCTCAGCTTTCGTTGACGTTCCTGGTTGACTCAGACGGTAAAGCGTCTGCCTATAATGCAGAAGACCTGGGTTCGATCCCTGGGTTGGGAAGATCTCCTGGAGAAGGAAACGGCAACCCACTCCAGCATTCTTGCCTCGGAAATCCCGCGGACTGAGGAGCCTAGTAGGCTACAGTTCATGGTGTCGCAAAGAGTCGGACATGATTGAGCAACTTCACTTTCAGCTTTATGGTTCAACTCTCACATCCATACATGACTACTGGAAAAATGATAGCTTTGACTAGATGGACCTTTTGTTGGCAAATGTCTCTGCTTTTTAATATGCTGTCTAGGTTGGTCATAGCTTTTCTTCCAACGAGTAAGCGTCTTTTAATTTCATGGCTGCAGTCAACATCTGCAGTGATTTTGCAGCCCAAAAAAATAAAGTCTGTCACTGTTTCCCTTGTTTCCCCTTCTATTTGCCATGAAGTGATAGGACCAGATGCCATGATCTTAGTTTTCTGAATGAATAAAACAGTAATACCCTCATCTTTTTGTAATGTATTTTTTATTACATGTTTACTATTTTGGGCTTATATAGAAATTTTCCTTATCAAGTTGTAGAATTTTAAATTTGTCTCATTCAGTGTATATATAATAGCTACAGTCAGTCAGTGGAATGATTTCCCACTGGTATTAGAAAGATAATAGATTGTGCTTTTGCTGTTGCTTCTAATTTCAAACTAACTGTTTTATTTATTGCCTTTATGGCTACTGCCTTTTTTGAAGATGATTATTATATCTAAAGAGTATTTATAGAGCATGTATGCTTCCCCTTTCTGTTTCAAAGCTAATTTTTAGAATTCTTTTGTGATTTAGGAAATGGATGTAACCACGAGGACTGGTAAAATAAGATGAAATCTAGCTACCATTTACTAGTTTCCCAGATATCAAGGTATATTTGCCAAAAGGCACACTTACCCTTATGATGTTAAAGAGTATAAAATAAAACCTCATTTTCAATTTAAACTTTAAGTTCTGATACTGTTCTAGAAGTCCCTTCTATGAGAAGTGAATTTTTTTTTCTGCATGAAGTATAGGAAGATTATAGAGTTATCTTTAAGTTTCCTACAGTTGTAACTCATTTGAACCTAAGAAATCTCATTTACCCTCCCTAGAATATTATAAGATCGATAAATAATACAAAATATATTTGCCTGGTATGAAAGGTCAAGAAAAATAATTTTTTTCTAGTGATACAGACAGATGTTAGGAGATGAATGTAATGTTCAAAAGATTGTGCATGGTTTTGAAGTTACCTGCCATGATAGAATAATCAATAGCTAACTAGGAAGACCTTCATTTGATCATTCATGCCTCATCACTCATGAACATTATTAAATATTCTCTTGGTTTTTCAGCAGCTGGTTGTCTTTGAAGTTGCTACATGGAATATTTTCCTGCATGAAGAATTATAAGTCACAAAAATGCGGTGCTGATGTGTAGCTACAAGATAAAAAGAGATCTAAACTTGCACATAGCTCATCAATTGCTCACTGACCTTGGATCATAAGATTATTTTATTAAATATCATGTCTTCTGCTGAGAAGTCAGTTTTGCCAAATGGTCAACCATTCCTGTGGACCAGGTGATCATGTTGGACACAAGAAACGATTTAAACCATAATTGTTACAGTATATGTATCAGAATTTCATAGAGAAGCAAGTCATCTTTCTCATCCGCATACTTTTTGTCAAAAGTCATTAAAATCACTTTCTTCAGGTATATGATATTTGCCAACAAAAATTTTAATGAAAGCATTTGATGAGTCAAAATTAAAATTTAGAAACCCTGTGCCATTTGTGCTTTTTTTTTGAAATTCAAAATAAGTAGCAAACATGAAGCAAAACACAAGTGTTGGTTCATGAAGAGGAACTTTATGCAGAAACACAAAGGACATGTGGCCTAAAGCATTCAAATTATTTATGTTTATAAAATTCCCAGACACTAAAGAAAATTCTGTCATTTCTGAAGGAGAACAAATCCTTGGGAGTCAATTTTGACTAGTTTCATGCTCCTGTTTGGGAAACACACATTCATTCATTTGAAAATATCTTGACGACCCAGTCTAAGAGTAAGAGTGAGATGACGTATACATTGAGAAGTTATTCCACAATCCCTCAATAATAGCAAATCTTTCACTCTAAGACAGTGTTTCATAGTCCTAGTCAAAATGCATTTATTAGAATTTATGGGCTAAAACATGCAAAAGGAGCTGAGAATACAAGGATAAATAAGCCACATTTCTTAATCTCACACAGTGGGGAAGCCAGGCACATATACAAATCGAACAGTCCTGTAACACAACCATGCTCAGAGGAAGATGCCTGGTCTACCTGGTAATGCCAAGAGAATGTCTATAGAGAAAGTGATATTTCAACCTGTCTTGAGGAATAAGTTTTCAATACTGAGAAAATATACGAAGACAATCTATGGCAAGAGTACAGACTGGAAAAAGGACTGGAGTTCTAAAACTCAGAGAACTATGATAAGTTCAGTGTTACAGGTGTATAGAATACAAAACATGAGGCAGTGAATAGAGCTAAAGAGGGATTTGTTAGAAAATTTTGATTTTTTTAATTGATAACACAAGAGATAGCAGTTAGAACAGTTACGATAGAGATAACTTTAAGGGGACTAATCAATAAACTTTAGAATTGATTACATTGGGAACTGTGGGAAAGGCAGAAGTTAAGAATGACACTAGTCTTCCCTGCAAAGATTTAAAGTCAACAGTAATGTCATTAACCAAGACAGTAAATAAAAGTAAGGACCTAATATTAAGAGAGTGAATTCCAGTTTGGACATTTCAATTTGAATTTCCTAAGAAACATTTTTTGGAAATGGAAAGATTCTGTTACAAATACAGAAGAGGATCTCAGGAAAAAGATCAGGTCCGGAAGACATGAAGTTGGAAGTAAATTGCTCTAGATGGTACATGAAATCTTGAAAGCAAATGTTAGCACCCTGGGAGAAGAGGAAGAAAAGGCAGAGAATCAAGGATAAACTCTCAGAGAACATCAAAGTCTAATATATGGAGGAAAGTGAGAGAGGGTCAAATTTTAGAGGAAATCCAAGGGTACAGAAGTGGGGGAGTGGCTAATGGTGAAGTAGAACAGTTTTCTGGAAGCCAAGACAAGATTATATCAAGGAAGAAAGGAAGACAGACTTGGTCAAGAAAAACTGAAGAAAGGTCCAAGGACATACTAAAATAGGTCACAGGATTTAGCAATTAGAAAAGCCCCTGGACTTTGCAAGAAGACTTCCTGTGTAGAAATACAAGCCAGAGTATAAGAAATACAAGTAGAAATACAAGCCAGGTGTCAGCTGGCTGAAGAGTAGGAATGAGGTGATGATTTGGGAAGAATAATTATGTGTTACTTGACCTAGAAATTCCAGAGGGATGGAAGAGAGTGACAATGTAGAGGCAGCTAAAAGCAATGGTTAAGCATGAGGGCAGGTTTTTTGTCGACGGTTCATTTTATTTTTATTCAGAGATGGAGGAGCAAATAGTGTGCTTTTAACACAAGGGCTCTTAAATAAAGTGGATGCACAGAGAGGTAAAAACTAATGCACAAAATCCTAAAGAATTTTGCACTAGATAAGAGGCCTAATTTTAAGGTAGAAGGTAAAATGCACTGCTTACTCTCAGATAAGACTGCTACAATGATACATGGACATTTTTAGCTATATTAAGAAACTGAATGAAGAAAAGTGATACATCTTGAAAACGAACAGATTTTATTTTCTTTGGACTGCACGCTTCCCATCTTCTGAAAGGTGTACATCAGAAGGGGAAGATTCTACAAATTACATTGTAGTAATAATAGTTTTGTTAGCCTAGTAATTAGAAACATGGAAATATACTGGTTGTGAAATCTATCACATTGAAAAATACACAAAGTGACAAAAGTTGAGGGTTAATATCAATACTGCTGCTGCTGCTGCTGCTAAGTCGCTTCAGTCGTGTCCGACTCTGTGCGACCCCATAGATGGAAGCCCAACCAGGCTCCGCCGTCCCTAGGATTCTCCAGGCAAGAATACTGGAGTGGGCTGCAATTTCCTTCTCCAGTGCATGAAAGGGAAAAATGAAAGTGAAGTCGCTCAGTGGTGTCCAACTCTTCGCGACCCCATGGACTGTAGCCTACCAGGCTCCTCCGTCCATGGGATTTTCCAGGCAAGAGTAATACAACATGGGTCATTTTCTACACCAAATGAGTGTTACCTTCCCACCACACATACACACACATGCATTTGACTCATTCCTTAGCAATTGCTCAACAAAACCAATGTGTCTGGGTTAAGAATTCAGAACACAGCCTCTCAAACCACAAACACAATTTGGTCAATCAAGACCATCAAGCATCCTGTTGCATTTGTACTGTATCACATGATACTTAAAATAATGGACATATTTAACTAAGAATTCCTTGCTATTGGCTAGAGGTTTGAATATGGATTTAATGGCCTTTTAAAAAATATTGTCCTCTCATCCATTTTTATGGTTCTACCTTAAGAAGCAAATCTAGAAAACTAGGTCATGCAGACTTTGTTCCTTCAAAATACAGTTAATAACAAATATCAGGAAAAAACTGTCCAAAATTTGGAAGTTGATGAGAGATTACTGGGTCTCTTTAAGGAATATGTTCCATATTTTCCAGTATGCCCTCTGAGAATTATTTTATTCTATTAGCTGAACAACTTTGCCTGACTTTTTATTTGAGTGGGTTATTTTATAATAATATCTCTCTAGTGACAGAAGATAACTTGAAGAATTCTGACAGGAAAGTAAATTATCCATTAAAATTCAAATGAATATCATCAAGTAGAGAATTAATTGTTTATGCCTTGTAAAATAGATCAACATAATGCTGTTTTATTGTCCTATATGATGTTATCCAGTTTTACACTGCTTAGCATTTTTCCATTCATTTTTACATCCCTGCGTGTGCATGAATACACAGACAGAATCACACACAGATCAGTTCTTCATTTTTTTTCCTAACTGGTTTTAATATCTTATTGGCTCCCTCACTAATTAGTGAATCAAATAAAAATTTTAATGTGTTCACTTTGTATTTTTAAGAGAATCATGCGTTTACCATCTTTGTAAACTGAGCTTTAGCACAGAAAAATTTAGTGAACTAGATAACTACATTTGAGAAATATCTGTCTAGAAGCTTGTCCTCCAGATCTTCTTAATAGCCCTTATTGTATCAACCTCACAGCATTAATAATTTTAAAATCAGTCTCCCATTTACATATAGTCACCACTTAAATACACTCATTTTTGTCAACCACAAATAAAGTAAAATATTTCTAGTAAAATTAGAACCATGCATATCTGCATAGTAATAGAACATCTATTTTATTGAGAAAGAAATGCTTCATATAATGACTATTAGCCAGAATATTGAAGAGTATATCCTTAGACACTGTGGAGCTATTTTTGCAATAAAACTTGCATTTTGTCTAACAAGTTCCCTTGGGAATTAAGAGAAAAACATGTTGAAATGGAGAAAAAAATGCAGCTGGAAAATTTCACCCTGATAACTATATGGTCTAACTTCATACTTCAGGGTAAATACTCACAAGATATTATTAAAGCCTTAAGTTTTCATGTAATGAAACAGAATAAATTACTCAACATTTTTATTATATCTGTAAAACAAAATTTTCATAAAAATGTGCTATCTGAAAACATAGGTATAAATTAACAAAATGAGAACCATGGTCCTTTTAAGAAAATAACTATGGATTTACTGATCTTAATACACTGATGGCATTGAAATTACTTCTCTTATTAATTCCATTTACCTGAAAAATAAACCTTTGCATGACTCATGGAATGCATTATTTTAACTATATAAGTGTTCCTTATCTAGTTAGTGATTCATATAGACAGACTTACCTTCAAAACAAAGAAAAAGCCATTTGTACAGTGACCACATCAAAAGAAGCAAATATACCAAGTCACACTATTTCATTACTCTTAAGATACATGACAGTGGAATTTTCTAATTCAATCTTGTGAGAGAAAATTCTAAGATTTACATGCTCCATATTTTCTAACCCTTCAATCTGGCCTCCAAATATGTTTTAATATTTTACTATAGGTTAAATATTTGTAGTTATGAGAAAGGAATCAGAATACAATTGGAAATGATGCATAGCATCACATCATCCATAAAATCTACAAAAGGAAATGGTTACTTTTTGTTCCAATTTCAAAGAAGGGCAATGCCAATGAATGTTCAAACTATGGTATAACTGTGCTCATTTCATATGCTAGCAAGGTTATGTTCAAAATCCTTCAAGCTAGGCTTCAGTAGTATGTGAACTGATGCGCAAGCTGGGTTTAGAAAAGGCAGAGATCAAGTTGCCAACATTTGTGGGATCATAGAGAAAGCAAGGGAATTCCAGAAAAACACCTACTTCTGCTTCACTGACCATGCTAAATTCTTTGACTATGTGGATCACAACAAACTGGAAAATTCCTAAAGAGACAGGAATACCAGATAACCTTACCTGCGTCTCAAGAAATCTGTATGTGGCTCAAGAAGAAACAGTTAGAACATTACATGGAACAACTGATTTGTTCAAAATTGGAAAAGGATTACAACAAGGCTGTAGATTGTCATGATGCTTATTTAACTTCTATGCAGAGTACATCATGTGAAATGGTGAGCTGGATAAATCACAAGTTGGAATCAAGATTTCCAGAAGAGATACCAACAACCTCAGATATGCACATGATACCACTCTAATGGCAGAAAGTGAAGAGGAATTAAAGAGCCTTTTAATAAGGGTGAGATAGGGAGTGAAAAAGTTGACTTGAAACTCAACATTCAAAAAACTAAGATCATGGGATCTGGTCCCATCACTTCATGCAAATAGAAAGGGAAAAAGTGGAAGCAGTAATATTTATTTTCTTGGACTCCAATATCACTATGGACAGTGACTACAGCCATGAAATTAAAGAACACTTACTTGGAAGAAAAGTTATGACAAACCTAGATGGCATATTAGAAAGCAGACACATCACTTTGCTGACAAAAGTCCATATAGTCAAAGCCATGGTTTTTCCAATAGTTATGTCAGATGTGAGAGTTAGACCTTAGAGAAGGCTGAGTGGCAAAGAATTGATATTTTTGATTTGCGGTGCTGGAGAAGACTCTTAAGATGTCTTGTGGACTGCAAGAAGATACAGCCAGTCAATCCTAAAGGAAATAAACCCTGAATATTCATTGCAAGGACTGATGCTGAAATTGAAGCTCTAACACTTTGGTCTCCTGATGTGAAGAGGTGACTCACTGGAGAAGACTCTAATGCGGGAAAGACTGAAGGCAAAAGGACAAGCAGGCAGCAGAGGATGAGATTATTAGATAGCATCACCAACTTAATAGACAAGAGTGTGAGCAAACTCTGGGAGAGAGTGGAGCACAGGGGAACCTGCCATGTTATAGTCCATGGGGTTGCCAAGAGTCAGACACAATTTAGTGACTGAACAACAACACACACACAAATATTGTCAGTTATAATCCTTCCCTTACACTTTGTACTCATTTTATTTCTTTTTTTAAATCTGATTGCTATGGATGGGACTTCCAACACTATGTTAAAGAGGAGTAGTGAGAGTTGGCATCCTTGTATTTTTCCTGATTTTAGGGAAAAGGCTTTTAGTTTTTCACTCTTGAGTAAGACATTAGCTATACATTTGTCATAAAAGGCCTTTTTGATGTTGAAACATATTCCCTGTATACCAACTTTGATGAGTTTTTTTTAATCATGAATAGATGCTGAATTTTGTCAAATGCTTTTTCTATGTCCTTTGAAATGATCTTGTGATATTTATCCTTCCTTTTGTTAGTGTTGTGTATCACATTGATTGATTTGCAAATACTGAATCATCCTTGCATTCCTGCAATAAATCTCACTTGGTCATGGTATACGATTCTTTTTATATATTGTTGAATTTGGTTTGGTAATATTTTGGTGAGGATTTTTTCCTCTATACTCTCAGAGATACTGGCATGTAATTTTCTCCTTTTTTTTAGTATCTTTTTCTGGTTGTGGTATCAAGGTAATGATAGTCACAAAGAATGAAATCAGGATGTTCCATCCTCTATAATTTTAGAAATAGTGTGAGAATGATAGATATCAGCTCTCCTTTTTATGTTTGGTAGAATTCCCTTGTGAATTTATCTGGTCCTATACTTTTGTTTGCTATCAGTGTCCTCACTTTTTAAAATCTCTGTTAAAAAGTAATGAGAAATATTTGTGGAAATAAATTCCTATGTTATTGTGAATGGGTACTAGTGCTGAAATAGTGACACCAAATAGAACAAAAAGCAGAGGCTACTAGAAAAATGTTTACTACCTTGGTGAATTATATTAAATAATAAATTAAATTGTTCACAATTTTTTGCTTTCTGTACCCTTCCCATGCTTCCTCATAGACAAATTATAGTCACCTGCCCCATCAATCTCAGGCTTGCTTATGTGACTTGCTTTAGTCAAAAAAATGTGAATGGATATGACTACTGCTGCAACTGGGCAAAAGCCTGTACGGTAGTTATGAGATTTTGTGTTGAATTTCTTGTTATGAGATAATCACCATAAGAACTAAATGCTCAGTGGTTGGCTCTTCTTTCAGCATGGGTTCTAGAGTAGCCAGAACCAATATATGAAGCTCAAGCAATCTAAACAGAATCAAAGACTTCATGCAGCCAATGACATAAATAAGAAATAAACACATAATGGTATATGAAACTATGGTATTGGGGTTGCTTTTGCTGCACCAAAAGATTAACGATACTACTAAGTATTCCAAAGTTTAGTATCTTTGGGAAGAGTAAGAGTAATGGGTATATGATTTATTTACTTGCCACTGTATCCCAGTAACTAGAGCAATGCCTAGCATATAGTAGGTACCCAAGTGGCACTAGTGGTAAAAAAGAACCCACCTGCCAAAGCAGCCAAAGCAAGAGATGTAGGAGATGAGGGTTAGATCCTTAGGGTTGGGAAGATTCCCTGGAGAAAGGCAGGGCAACTCACTCCAGTATTCTTGCCTGAAGAATCCCATGGACAGAGGAGCCTGGTGGGCGACAGTGCACAGGGTCATAACGAGTCGGACATAAATGAAGCAACAAAGTACGCATACAATGAATAGTTGTTGAATACAAGGGACCACTTGTATATCCGTTAAAATCACTCATGTATGAGCAAGATGAGTCTGTAAACCATTCGTAAATACTTCACTGACAGTTTTACACTATGAGATGAAACAATGATGAATTCTTAGTGTGTAAAATCTGTGTTTTCTAAGTTGAAGATGAAGATCTTCCCTTTAATACCTCAGACTGAATTTGGCCACCCATGCTTAAGTGATAACACCTGATTAAGCTGACAGCTTAATATGCATCTGAATGTGAATCTAAAGTTTGTTAGCATCACTATATTCTTAAATTGGTATTCAATGTCAGTTTAATTTGAAGAAACTCTCCCTCCCAGATTTCAGGGTGGGTCCCTTCAACGTAACAACCAAATAATTGTTTGTCTATTTTAAGTCAGGCTCTAAGGTTTCAGAATCACACAAATTCTTTTAGGTATGTCTTCCTTAATAAATGCAACAAGAAAAATAGAACTGACTGTCTTTAATGTTGCATTTATCTAACTGTGATTTGATAGATTAAGAAAAAGTAAATAATAAAAATAAGTATGCATGTGTAAAAAATGAGGACGTTCATGGCATATTCTTGAACAAAAGAAGTAAATGAAGGAAAATGGTCATCACTAGACCTGCTCCAATATTTCTTAATTTCCATCGTCTAGACTCAGTATGATGGCAGTTCCTGGCCTTTCACAGTTAACTGTAAACAGATGACTAGTTCTAGACAATGAGTTGTAAATGGAAGTGACTTGGGTCACTTCTTTGCGGAAGAATTTAGTTGCTGGCTTGAGACATTAAGAGTTCCATCTTTCTGGTACTGCGACTGGCAGGGTCCCCCATCGTACTGTCTCTACGAGTTTGGGTTTCTATGGCTACAAAGGGGAGATCTCTCCCAACCCATCTTGGACATGTCATCTGAATAAGAAAACCAAACCACTGTTTTAAGACTGTGAATTTTTGGAGTGTTTACTGCAATGCACTGCTTAGTGCAACCTAATTTAATAAAATAGAATACACACATACAATTGGATGCATAGCTTCAGTATACATGTATATGCACAACATAACCGGTCTAGAAGAATAACACAGAACTAATTAGTAGTTATAATTATATAACAATTAATTTTAACTAATTGATTAAAATTAATATGATTAACTGAAATAAAATTATATAACAAATGGAGATTTTAACATTTATATTCTTGAATGGCTTTTTTCTGCACTGTGTATATAGCAATGTTATAAATTTTCAAGATAATTTATAACAGTATATACAACCTCCTCACTCCTGATAAAAAATATCTTTTAGTAGAAAAGTATAGGACAAGTCTTCCCAAGTGGCAATAGTGGTAAAGAACCCGTCTGTCAATGCAGGTAGCTGTAAGAGACACAGGTTCAATCCCTGGGTTGGGAAGATCCCCTAGAGCAGGGAATGGTAAGAATATTGGAGTAGGTTGCCTAAAGAATTCCATGGATAGACGAGCTTGGCAGGTTGTAGTCCATAGGGTCATACATGGTCAGACATGACTGAAGCAACTTAGCAAGCACAGGACAAGTCACAGGAGTTCTGTTTGGAATAAAGAGCCTCAGAAAGGTAAAATATCAGCTTTGTGCCTACAATTTCACTTTTGTGTGATATCCAGCTGTAAACAGATAGCAAGATTCATGTTCCATCAGCACATATCTCGTAAAAGCTGTTAAAATCTGTGGTGTTTAGGTGGAAATAATTTACAGTAGTAGAAACTTGGGTCCCTGATTCTGCTAGCTTTACACCAAATGTTAGTAATGAAAATAGAGGAATCTGGCAAATAAACTTGAATCAATTCAGAATGTCAGAGGTAAAGTTTAACGACCTCATGTTAAGAAGATACAGCACAGCCTAAGGCACTGTGCTTTTCTGCCTTTACTCATGCTCTTTTCTTTCTCTTTGCATTAAATTTGATCCTCCAAAGCAGATTTTTAAATGTATTTTTCTAAGTTACTGCCCTTCTTCATTTTTCTCTCTGATATACACTGGACTGTTTCCATCATTTTTGTATTTCTTTATTGACTGCATTTTCCCCTATGATATGCATTTTATGATGGCAGAGGCCATGTATATCTCTTAAAATTTTATTCCCAGATTTAGGCAGTGATGGACAATCAATAAATTTTTTCACAAACAAATGAGTCATTAAATAAGTCATCATTCGGTCAATTAAATTGATACTTTAACAAACAGGGATAAAACATGAAAAGACTGATAGTCTTAGTTATATTTCTCATTGCAACAACTGTCTTATACAAAATAGATTTCATTTTTAATGAACCCTATATTTCATTAGACTCTACACATTGACATCACCAGATGGTTAATACCACAATCAGACTGCTTATATTCTTTGCAGCCGAAAATGAAGAAGCTCTATACAGTCAGCGAAAACAAGACCAGGAGCTGACTGTGGCTCAGGATCAAGAACTCCTTATTGCCAAATTCACACTTAAATTGAAGAAAGTTGGGAAAACCACTAGACCATTCAGGTATGACCTAAATCATCCCTTACAATTATACAGTGGAAGTGACAAATAGATTCAAGGGATTACATCTGACAGAGTGCTTGAAGAATTATGGACAGAAGTTTGTAACACTGTACAGGAGGCAGTCATCAGAACCATCCCTGAGAAAAAGAAATGCAAAAAGGCAAAATGGTTGTCTGAGGAGGCCTTACAAATAGCTGAGAAAAGAAGAGAAGAGCAAGGCAAAGGAGAAAAGGAAAGATATACCCATCTGAATGCAGAGTTCCAAAGAACAGCAAGGAGAGATAAGAAAGCCTTCCTCAGTGATCAGTGCAAAGAAATAGAGGAAAATAATAGAACGGGGAAGACTAGAGATCTCTTCAAGAAAATTAGAGATACTAAGGGAACATTTCATGCAAAGATGGGCACAATAAAGGACAGAAATGGTATGGACCTAACAGAAGCAGAAGATATTAAGAAGAGGTGGAAAGAATACATAGAAAAACTGTACAAAAAAAGATCTTAATGACCCAGAAAACCATGATGGTATGATCATTCACCTAGAGCCAGACATCTTGGAGTATGAAGTCAAGTGGGCCTTAGGAAACATCACTACAAACAAAGCTAGTGAAGGTGATGGAATCCCAGCTGAGTTATTTCAAATCCTGAAAGATGATTCTGCACTCAATATGACAGAAAATTTGGAAAACTCAGCAGTGGCCACAGGACTGGAAAAGGTCAGTTTTCATTCCAATTCCAACTAAGGGCAACACCAAAGAATGTTCAACTACCACACATTGCACTCATTTCACATGCTAGCAAAGTAATGCTCAAAATTCTCCAAGTTAGGCTTCAATAGTACATGAACCAAGAACTTCCAGATGTTCAAGGTGGATTTAGAAAAGGCAGAGGAACCAGAGATCAAATTGCCAACATTCATCAGAAAATAAATTCTGCCACTGTTTCCACATTTTTCCCATCTATTTGCCATGAAATCATAGGACCAGATGCCATGATCTTAGCTTTCTGAGTGTTGAGTTTTAAGCCAGCTTCTTCACTCTCCTCTTCCACCTTCCTCAAGAGGCTTAGTTTCTCTTCACTTTCTGCCTTTAAAGTGGTGTCATCTGCATATCTGTGGTTGTTGATATTTCTCCCGGAAATTGATTCCAGCTTGTGATTCATCCAGCTCAGCATTTTGCATGATGTACTCTGCATATAATTTAAATAAGCAGAGTGACAAGAAATAACCTTGACATATTCCTTTCCCGATTTTGAACCGGCCTGTTGCTCCATGTCTGGTTCTAACTGTTACTACTTGTTTTGCATACAGGTTTCTCAGGAGGCAGGTAAGGTGGTCTGGTATTCCCATCTCTTTAAGAATATTACACAGTGTGTTGTGATCCACACAGTCAAAAGCTTTAGCATAGTCAATGAAGCCAAAGTAGAGGTTTTTAACATTAGTGCTAAATAAACTTAACTCAGTCACCTTACTGATTTAAGGCATCATCACTACCATATTAAATGCAGATCAAGAGACCAGGCCCTGTTTTGATAAATAAACAAACAAAAAAAACATTAAACTGGGCAATCAATATTGCAATTATTGCTGCTTCTGTAAGTGCATTCACTGATTCACTGTAATACTGAATTCAATGACAAGTTGGTTGATATTCAAAAGTTTCTGATGCATATCTATATTTATGAGCAAAAATTAGAAGAGTCTGCTACTCATATTCCTAAAAGCTATCATTGCTGTCATTATTTAGTAACTAAGTCATGTCTAATCCTTTGCGACCCCATGGACTGTAGCCCGCCAGGCTCCTCTGTCCATGAGATTTCCCAGGCAAGAATACTGCAGTGAGTCACCATTTCTCTCCAAAAAACTATCATAGCCAACAGCATTTCTAAATCCTGCTCATCAAACTGTTTGACTCTACTTGTATAGAAAGAGAAGTGGGCTTCGGCCTGAGTTACCCAGATAAGTGCTTAATTCTGGTAAGACCAATTTTAATCTAGTGTCTTTTCCCATAGTGTACACATTACTTTTTATGGTTTATTCCTAAATAGTTTCTGGTAGGCTATCCACGACAGAGGATGAGATGGTTGGATGGCATCACAGATGCCATGGGTTTGGGTAAACTCCGGGAGTTGGTGATGGACAGGGAGGCCTGGCGTGCTGCGATTCATGGGATCGCAAAGAGTCGGACACGACTGAGAGACTGAACTGAACTGAACTGAGGAAGAAAAGTAAAACTCTGTCAATCATGAACCATGGTTTTTAATGCATAGTTTCTAGACCAGTAATATGAGTACTACCTGAAAACTTGATAGAAATGCTATTCTCAGGCTTGCCTCAGATATACTAAATCAAAAATTTTAGTTTATGGTCCCAGTAATCTATGCTTAAAGCAGCCTCCGCTTGATTCTGATGTGAAGTTTGAGAGCCACTGCTTTAGCATATTCTTCCACAGTAGTCAGTGGATTTGCGCGCTGGCATCTCTCCTTGCAGTGAAACAGGCTCAGAGCTCCTCTGCCCTGGAGAGTTGCTACTCCGCATGGCCTTACTGACCTCTGAATTTAGGCCCCCCTCCCCTAGGTATGAGGAGGGTGTTGGCTACTTGCACAGCTCCCTATGTTTCTATCCTTAACTACTGCATGCCTATCTGTGGCTGTGTTCAGATCCTGATTAAAAGTAAATTAAATGAAAGCCAGCAAGATCCTAATCAGAGTTAGCATCACCATCAATCTTCAAACCGAGGCCAACACTTTATGTCCAAGCTCAGCTCAGTGACAGCTGGAAAAAGACAAATGGAAAACAAATCTACTGTTAAAATGTTCTTCCTATATGAGTAATGGTCCAGCAGGATACTCTCAATAATCTCGATTTCTGAATAATGAGATTTACACTTTGTATTCTGATTTGAATAACTTTCTTTAAGTATTTAACAAAAATGTGTAAGCAACCCACTTATGTTTCCCCAAAACAGCATCATTCTCAGTATTTATTTTGAAACTTTAGAGGGTATTGCTTTTATTCTGATCAGTAAATACAGATAGTTAGTATATGGTTCACAGTATTTATTTTGAAACTTTTGAGGGTATTGCTTTTATTCTGATCAGTAAATACAGATAGTTAGTATATGGTTCACAGTATTTATTTTGAAACTTTCGAGGGTATTGCTTTCATTCTGATCAGTAAATACAGATAGTTAGTATATGGTTCACAGTATTTATTTTGAAACTTTCGAGGGTATTGCTTTTATTCTGATGAGTAAATACAGATAGTTAGTATATGGTTCACAGTATCCTTTGCCCTTCTGAACGAGCCATTCAATAAAGTCAGAACTGCTGTTTAAAATCATCATGTATTCTAAACAGCATTACCTGCGTATGTCTAAATTCAATTTCTATGTCACCTTCTTCTAAAATATCTACCTCCTTCAAATCATTATTAACCTTATAGAAACGTAATGTTCCAGAGAGTAAAAGGGTCACGCTGGGAAAATATCAGTAGTATTTAAAACTCTGAAACACTGTACAGAAGGCAGGGATCAGAACCATCCCTGAGAAAAAGAAAAGCAAAACGGTTGTCTGAGGAGGCCTTACAAATAGCTGAGAAAAGAAGAGAAGTGAAAGGCAAAGGAGCAAAGGAAAGATATACCCATTTGAATGCAGAGTTCCAAAGAATAGCAAGGAGAGATAAGAAAGCCTTCCTCAGTGATTAATGCAAAGAAATGGAGGAAAACAACAGAATGGGAAAGACTAGAGATTTCTTCAAGAAAATTAGAGATACCAAGGGAACATTTTATGCAAAGATGGGCACAAAAAAGGACAGAAATGTTATGGACCTAACAGAAGCAGAGGAAATTAAGAAGAGATGGCAAGAATACACAGAAGAACTATATAAAAAGATCTTCATGACCCAGATAACCACAATGGTGTGATCACTCACCTAGAGCCAGACATCCTGGAATGTGAAGTCAAGTGGGCCTTAGGAAGCATCACTACAATCAAAGCTAGTGGAGGTGAAGGAATTCCAGTTCAGCTATTTCAAATCCTAAAAGATGTTGCTGTGAAAGTGCTACACTCAATCTGCCAGCAAATTTGGAAAACTCAGCAGTAGCCACAGGACTGGAAAAGGTCAGTCTTCATTCCAATCCCAAAGAAAGGCAATGCCAATGAATGTTCAAACTACAACACAATTGCACTCATCTCACATGCTAGCAAAGTAATGTCCAAAATTCTCCAAGCCAGGCTTCAACAGTATGTGAACCGTGAACTCCCAGAAGTTCAAGATGGATTTAGAAAAGGCAGAGGAACCAGAGATCAAATTGCCAACATCCGTTGGATCACTGAAAAAGCAGAAGAGTTCCAGAAAAACAGTTACTTCTGCTTTATTGACTATGCCAAAGCGTTTGACTGTGTGGATCACAACAAACTGTGGAAAATTCTTCAAGAGACAGGAATACCAGACTGCCTTACCTGCCTCCTGAGTAACCTGCACGCAGGTCAAGAAGCAAGAGGTAGAACAGGACAAGGATCAACAGACTGGATCAAAATTGGGAAAGGAGTACATGAATCTATATTGTCATCCTCTTTATTTAAATTATATGCAGAGTACATCATGCAAAATGTACTGGATGAAGGCTGGGTGAAGCACAAACTGGAGTCAAGATTGCTGGGAGAAATATCAATAACCTCAGATATGCAGATGACACCTGCCTTATGGCAGAAGGCGAAGAGGAATCAAAGAGCCTCTTGATGAAAGTGAAAGAGGAGAGTGAAAAAGCTGATAAAGCTAAACGTTCAAAAAACGAAGATCATGGCATCCAGTCCCATCACTTCATGGCAAATAGATGGGGAAACAATGGAAACAGTGAGAGGCTTTATTTTGCGGGGCTCTAAAATCACTGCAGATGGTGACTGCCACCATGAAATTAAAGGATGCTTACTCCTGGGAAGAAAAACTATGATAAACCCAAACAGCATATTAAAAAGCAGAGATATTACTTTGCCAACAAAGGTCCATCTATTCAAAGCTATGGTTTTTCTGTAGTCATGTATGGATGTGAGAGTTCAACCATAAGGAATACTGAGCACTGAAGAATTGATGCTTTTGAGCTGTGGGGTTGGAGAAGATACTTGAGAGTCCCTTGGACTGCAAGGAGATCAAACCAGTCATTCTCAAAGGAAATCAACCCTGAATATTCAGTGGAAAGACTGATGCTGAAACTGAAACTCCAATAATTTGGCCACCTGATACGAATAATTGACTCGTTAGAAAAGACCCTGATGCTGGGAAAGATTGAAGTCAGGAGGATAAGGGGACGACAGAGGATGAGATGGTTGGATGGCATCCCCGACTCAACGGACATGAGCAAACTCCGGGAGTTGGCGATGGACAGGGAGGCCTGGCATGCTGCAGTCCATGGAGCTGCAAAATGTCAGACATGACTGAATGACTGAACAACAACAACAATTCTAGAAACTCTCATCAAGGAATTCAGCAAAATAAAGGCCATTAATCACCTTATGCAGGATATTCCTGGTGGCATGGTAGATAATAATCCACCTGCCAATGCAGGGGACATGGGTTAGATCTTTGGTCCTGGAAGATCCCACATGACATGGATAACTAAGCCCATGTACCACAACCACTGAGTCTGTGCTCTAGAGCCCACATGCCTCCACTACTGAAGACCACACACCTAGAGCCTATGCTCTACAACAAGAGAAGCCACAGCAATGTGAAGCCTGTGCACCTCAAGTAGAAAACAGCCCCTGCTAGCCACAACTAGAGAAAGCCTGTGTGTAGGAATGAAGACACAACACAGCCAAAAATAAATAATTATTTTTTTTTAATTTTTAAAAATTATTTTAAAAAATAAACTTTTTGTGGAAATCATAAGTTTTGTAAACTTTTTTCACCATTCTTTTCATAATCAAGTCTATTCTAGTTTTCTGCTTCATCTTGAATTATCTTTTATACTAAATTTTCTAGAAAACAGTTCATTTCAGGGTTTTTGAAATATTTAATAGATATAACTGATGTATACTATCCTCATAAATTTCTGTTTTCTCTGGATTGCTAATTACATTTTTAATGTTTAATTGTGTATATTTGGAATGTACCCTTTATTTGGAATTAATGTATTATTTTTATCGTTTTTTGTTTTCTAATATGAGTTTCTCCTTTTAGATTTACTAACATCATCTGATTATTTTACTATAGTTTTATTAATTTCTAAAATTCTTCTGTTATTTAATAATAAGCAGCATTAAGAAATATACCCACCTGATTACAACTTTTGTAGCATGACATACAATTTTTATGTTAGTGATTTCTTTGTCATTGTTTAATAAATGGTATATAATTTGAGCTTGATTTTATCTTATTTTGAGGCTTTAGATTTTTTCTAATTTCAAATGTCTTAGTTCTTTCTATTTAAACATTCATATCTAGGATATGAAGATGGTATTGATACTGGTAAATGTAAACTATATGGCTTCTACAAAATTTATTGAACTTAGTTTAGTATCCTAGAATATAAATAGTGTTAGGGTACAGGGCAAGCCCCCCCAAAATATGCCTCAATAGCATATTATTTTAAATTAAAGTAACTTAAAAAAACAGCTGTTAGAGGGACACTTTGAGACTCCTCTTCATTTCCCTGAAAGCAGGAAATAAATCTCCAGCATGAAAGGTATCTTTTCTGTAATAAGAGGTAGGAAGATGTCTTTACCACCTGAGACAGGGAATTCAGGGCCAAGAAGTCTGTATAAATCAACTTTGTACTTCTTCACTAATTTACTACTGAAGCCCAAATCTGGCTTAAATTCCTTACTAATTAAGCACCCAAACTTATATTCTTTGGCCTGTCAACTTCTCTCAAATGTATTGCATCTTTTTCTAAAAAGTGAAAGAGACTCCTTTTGGTCACTTCTTAGGTCCCATTTCTATAAGACCTCTGTTAGCATGAATTAAATTTGCTTCTATTCTTCTTTTAATCAGTCCTGTGTCAATGTTATCATTAGTCCAGCCTTAAGAACCCAAGTGGAATTAATACACATTGAAGGAAGAGGAGAAGAGGGTGGCAGAGGACAAGATGGATAGACAGCATCACCAACTCAACAGACATAAACTTGAACAAACTCTGGGAGATAGTGGCTTGCTGCACTCCATGTGAGCACAGAGAGTCAGATGGGACATAGTGACTGAAAAACAACAAAAAGAACTCAAGATGGGTAGAGAGGAAAATTTCCTCCTCTCCAACAACAGTCAACATTTATTTTTAAATTTCTATATTCTCTGTAACACAGAAGTTTCATATTTAAATACTACATATAATCTAATAATTTCACATTTCAAGTTCTCTAAATCCTTGTATTTATTTTCATTCTTTGCCAAAAGCCTGAGAGAGCATTGATCTTCATATCACAAAAGATTTGGACTTCCCAGGTGGCACTAGTAGTAAAGAACACAACTGCCAATGCATAAGACATAAGAGATGTGGGTTCAATCACTGGGTTGGGACAATCCCTTGGAGGAAGGCATGGCAACCCACTGTAGTTTTATTGCCTGGATAATCCCAAGGACAGTGGAGCCTGGTGGGCTACTGTCCATAGTGTCGCAAGGAGCTGGACAAGACTGAAGCGACTTAGCACACATACATGTACCACTGGTTTTCCCAATCCCACAGAAAGGATAATCTTATATCCCATGCTTGAATAATTCAGTATGTTATACCAATTGTTACACCAATTCTGCTGGTAGCTATCTTGTAACCTAGAGGGAAGACAGCTTGAGAGAAGGCCAATACACAAAGTAGTCAATAAGAAGAAAAATGAAAAAGAACTGGAGACTTTATTCATATTTCCTAAATTTTTATATAATATCCTTTCCCTGTTCTAGGATTCTATCCCATATACCGTATGAGATTTGAATATACCATATGAGATTTGATCTTCATCCCTATTAGTCTCCTCTTGGCTACGATTTTTCTTACCTTTTAATGACCTTGAGAGTTTTCAACAGCATTGATCAGGTAGTTTGTAGAATGTTCTTCACCTGGGATTTGTCTGGTATATTTCTTTTGACTGGACTAGAATAATGGAATTTAGAGAGAAGGTTACAGAGCTAAACTGCCATCTTCATCATGTAACATTAAGAGTAGATGGCTTTTACTCAAACTAAAAATCTTTGACTTTTAATAAGTTGAATACATATATATATATATATATATATATATATATATATATACACACACACACACACACACATACATACATATTCTGAATTTTTATGATTACCTTTATGTTCTCAAAAATACATCTCTACACATTTTTCTTTAAATATATTGCTAAGAGAGGGTATTTAGTGAACATCTTTGGGAAAACTGAGGAATTTAGCATACTTTTGCTTCATCTCTTTTCATCTTTCAAAATTGTAGCTGTAATCTAGAACAGTGAATTTAAATCTTTTTAATAGTGGAAACCTGTCTTCAGAGAAATTGTACATGAAAACATGGTATATAAAGTGGCTAAACAGTGCAGTTGCTCTCGTTATCATACAGTTATTCTTTCCTCAAGTCTTTTCAATCCTTCCAAGTAGACTCAAGATATTCTCTTTGGTTTTTTTTGGTTTTTTGTTTTTTTTTTACTGACGTTCTTTTTTTTTTTTTTCTATTTTTTTAATTTTGCAATATTGTATTTGTTTTGCCATACATTGACACGAATCCACCATGGGTGTACATGCTTTCCGCTTCGAAAACCCCCTTCCACCTCCCTCCCCATCCCATCCCTCCAGGTCATCCCAGTGCACCAGCCCCGAGCACCCTGCATCATGCATTGAACCTGGACTGGCGATTCGTTTCACATATGATAATTTACATGCTTCCATGCCATTCTCCCATATCATCCCACGCTCGCCCTCTCCCATAGTGTTCATCGAAGCACTGTTTATAATAGCCAGGACATGGAAGCAGCCTAGATGCCCATCAGCAGACAAATGGATAAGGAAGCTATGGTACATATACACAATGGAATATTACTCAGCCATTAAAAAGAATACATTTGAATCAGTTCTAATGAGGTGGACAAAACTGGAGCCTATTATACAGAGTGAAGTAAGCCAGAAAGAAAAATACCAATACAGTATACTAACACATATATATGGTATTTAGTCAATCAGTAAAGATAACCCTGCATGTGAGACATCAAAAGAGACACAGATAAATAGAACAGTAGTATGGACTCTCTTTGTTTTTAATAGCATTTCTTCCTCATCTTGTTAAAATATGTCACACTCATCTCACAAAGGGTCAGCAGGCTTTTAGAACTGAAGTGTTTGCACTTTATTATTTTACTGTTTTTTTTTTAATGGCAAATGATCCTAGTGTTTAATTCATCATAATGATGCAGGTCTCTTTCCTAGACTAACTGATTTAAATTTTAGAAATGAGTTGATCTAAAGAAAATGACTATGTAAAACTCATGCAGACAATATTATTTACAAATATTCAACGACGGGTAAGGGAATAATGCACTCTTAGAAAACTCTGCTCTATAACCAAGCCTCCTAGAAGAAGAAAAGTAGGGCCAAGGAGAAATAGAAATTATTGTTCAAGACTATAATAGACTGAGGGTCTTTCAAGGATTTTGCTTGAACAACAAAATATTAGGGGAAATACAGTAAGATTAACAGATTTAGTGAGAAATTATATAAGGCAACAGACCAATGTTAGAGCCATAGACTGCTCCAGTTTGCACTAACCCCCTCCTTATTTTATGGAAGCAGCCAGCCTTCTTAATGAGAAAACAGTAACCAGGAAAAAACCATCACAAGACGTATACGTGAAAATGCACGGAGAAAACGATAAATATGGAGGACATGCAATTCATACATGAAGAGCCCAAAATGCAAAAACATATATATTCAAGATACAATAAAATTCTCTTCGAAATATAGAAAAGATAATGAGATGTAGATTAAAAGATTATCCCATATAGTGACAGTGTTCTAGTGATATGATGAGACAACATTACTGAACATCAAAACTAAAGAACGAACCTCATATGCATCTAAGCAAGAAAACTGAATAACGCCCTAAAGAAAAATTGATTTATCTCTGACTACTCTATGGCAATACTCAAGGCCAAAATATCACTAAAGTAGGTTAATGTGTGTAGTAGGTAGAATAATGGTCACCCAAAGATAGCAAGTTCTAATTCCTGAAATTTGTAAATGTTACTCTGCTTAGAAAAAAAGGTGTTTGCAAGATTTGACTAAATTAAGATTTTGAGACAAGATTACCCAGGATTATCCAGGTGGGTTCTAAATGCCATCATAAGTGTCCTTGTAAAATAAGAGACAAAGAGAGCTTTCACACAGACATACAGAGGAGACATTGGAGGCAGGTAATACCATGATATTACCACAAACCCAAGAAGGCTAAGGCAGCCATCAGGAGCTGAAACAAGCAAGGAACAGTCTTCCCTACACCCCTGAAGGAAAGCTGCCTCGATGGACTTCAGGCTTGTAGTCTCCAGATATGTGAGAGAATGCATGTATGCTCACTCAGTTGTCTCTGACTTTGTCACTCCATGGACTGTAGACCACCAGGCTCCTCTGTCCGTGGGACTCTCCAGGCAAGAATACTGGAGTGGGTTGCCATTTCCTCCTCCAAGGGATCTTGGCGACCCAGGGATCTAACCCACGTCTTCTGAATTGGAAGTGGATTCTTTAATACTGAGCCACCTGGGAGGTTCTTTTTATAGTGAACATTCTATTAAATATCTATTATTAGTTTTAAATAATATGTACTTTTAAAGGGCATTCCTGGTGGCTCAGACAGTAAAGAATCTGCTTGCAATGCATAAGACCTGGTATCGATCCCTGGGTCGGGAAGATCCCCTGGCAGAGGGCATGGCAACCCACCCTAGTATTCTAGCCTGGAGAATCCCATGGACAGAGCAGCCTGGTGGGCTACAATCCACGGGGTTGAAGAGTTGGACATGACTGAGTGACTAAGCACAGCACATTAGTTTTAAAATAAATATCCTTTAAAAATTAAATAATGTGGAATTACAGGCACTGACACATTTTTTCACTGGTATTCTCTTTAAGATAATATGATCAAAATTATATATTTTCTTATAATTCACTTTCAAAGGTAGCTTAAAATAGGAATACTTATACACTATGCCTCTGCAAAGATTTAGTTTTAGTCTTATAGAAAATATAACTCTTTAAGTATTTGCCTTTGAAGTATTAGAATAATAGCATGGGTTTACAATTTAAGTTTTAACACAATTTTCCAGTTCCACAGCTACAACAATCATCTCTCAATATCCACAGAAGATTGGTTCCAACACCGCCCCCACCCCCACCACCATGAAACACCAAAACTAGCTAAGGCCCAAGTCCGTTATATAACCTATACACACTCTCTCATATACTTTGTCATCTATAGATTATGTATAATACTTAACACAATGTAAATACTACATAAGTAGTTGCAAATACAATGTAAGAGTATTGTAAATGGTTGCTTTGGGGAGTTTTCTCGATTTTTAAGTAATATTTTTGATCTGTGGTTGAGTGAATCCACAGATACAGAACTGCAGACATGGAGGGCCTACTGTTGTTGTATGACCCAATGCAAGCACATGAAGTACGTATTGCAGTGTCTAGAAAATAAAAAGGGCTCAGTAAAAATATAGCTATTAAAATGCATATAAAGAAATTTTCAAAATTGCAATCTGTGAGTGAAAGTATGTCAGTAGAAGTACCAGAGCATAATAAAAGCAAATTCATACCACCAAAAATCATTTTATTGCCATTGTAAAATATTCACTCATGTCTTCTGAAAATGAAATCTTTCTTGAATTACAAGCAATAATAATCTAGAGATTATTATTCCAACAGTGAGCAGAGGAAACTGATAGTCTCATTTGTGAATCTGCACTGTTATTATTTAAATTCACATCTGCACAGGGTGAATTCAGTCACTCAGTCATGTCTGACTTTTTGCAACCCCATGGACTGCAGCATGCCAGGTTTCCCTGCCTTTACTATTTCCCAGAATTTGCTCAAACTCATGTACACTGAGTGGGTGATACTATCCAACCATCACATCCTCTGTCATCCCCCTCTCTTCCTGCCTTCAATCTTTCTCAGCATCAGAGTCTTTTCTAATGAGTCGGCTCTTTGCATCAGGTGGCCAAAGTATTGGAGTTTCAGCTTCAGCATCAATCCTTCCATTGAATATTCAGGGTTGATTTTCTTCAGGATTGACTGGTTTGATCTTGCTGTCCAAAAGACTCTCAGGAGTCCTATTCAGCACGATTCTAAAGCATCAATTCTCCGCCACTCAGCCTTCTTTATGGTCCAACTCTCACATCTGTACATGACTACTGGAAAAGCCATAGTTTTGACTATGTGGACCTTTGTCAGCAAAGTGATGTATATCCTTTTTAATACGCTGTCTAGGTTTGTCATAGCTTTCCTTCCAAGGAGCAAACATCTTTTAATTTCATGGCTGCAGTCACCATCTGCAGTGATTTTGGAGGCCAAGAAAATAAAATCTGTCACTGCTTCCACTTTTTCCCTTTCTATTTGCCATGAAGTGATGGGACCAGATGCCATGATATCAGCTTTTGAATGCTGAGTTTCAAGCCAGCCTTCTCATTCTCCTCTTTCACCCTCATCAAGAGATTCTTTGGTTCCTCTTCACTTTCTATCAGAGTAGTATCATCTGCATATCTGAGGTGCTTGATATTTCTCCAGGCAATCTTGATTCTAGCTTGGGACTCATCCAGCCTGGCATTTCGCATGATGTATCTGCATAGTAGTTAAATAAGCAGGGTGACAACATACAGCCTTGCTGTACTCCTTTCCCAATTTGGAAGCAGTCTGCTGTTCCATGCCCAGTTGCTTCTTGACTCACAAACAGGTTTCTCAGGAGACAGGAGTAGGCCTGGTATTCCCATCTCTTTAAGAATTTTCCACAATTTGCTGTGATCCACACAGTCAAAGTCTTTGGCATAGTCAATAAAGCAGATGTTTTTCTAAAACTCTCTTGCTCTTTTCCCTTGCCTTATATATCTTTGGACACCTAAAAATAATCTAAGGCAAAGGAGTCAACGGAAAGTAAATTTTTATGTTTTGAGTTCAACTTTACAAGTTCAAAGATTGACATAAAAACCACATACATAGAGTATGACAAATCAATTTTCCTTTACCAAAAATAAGTATTCTGCTGTTAGAAAAATTCTGTCACTGCTCAAAATACGGATCTGTCTTCAAGGTTTATTATAAACAGATATAATTATCAGCCATTTTAATTTCCTGCAGCTAACTTTAGAGCCTCTAGTACAAACATTTATTCAAACTCTTTGGAGTCTCTAGATGAAGAAACTTGTGGATACAATATTAGTACTTTTTATATAGAAGCGCTTTAACAATCAAAACACTCTAGGCAATTTACAAATGATATCATCTCTATAGATCAAGATGACAATAATGGGCAAGATTTAAATAACGGAGATCTGTTTTGTTGCCAACCCCATATAATAATTGCTGAATCCAGTTTCCCCCATAATACTTTCACTGAATCACTCTAACTGCATTAGTTTCATCTTCCTTTTCTCTATTTATACTCATCATCAGGGAGCATAAGAGATTAGCACTTAAATTCTGGGTGTGGTCTAGTCTGGTTTCTTAACCTGAGAAAAGCCCTTCCTTTATATGCATGGTATTTCCTGGCTCACTCTAATTAATAAGAACTTGCTAAATGCCAAAAACTTTTCTAGGGAAATTTATGTATAGTGCCTCGTTTGATTTGCACATCAACCCAGCAAGAAGTGTGTTATCATATCCATTTTTCCAAAAGGGGAAACTGAATCACAATCAAACCAGAACTTAATCCTAAATCATCTGATTTCAGAATCTTTCTTCATTTTGATATTACATACAATCACATAGTGGATGTCCAATGAGTACTCGGGAGCAAAAGGAAAAGGAAAGCAGATTTCAGATTCAGAAGCAGATCTCAGATTCGTATCCTAATAACTCAATTTTAATGTTTCCTTATTCTAAAAAAATCAGTTCAGTTCAGTCACTCAGTCGTGTTCCACTCTTTGTGACCCCATGGACTGCAGCCTGCCAGGCCTCCCTGCCCATCACCAACTCCCGGAGTTTACTCCAACTCATGTCCATTGAGTCAGTGATGCCGTCCAACCATCTCATCCTCTATTGTCCCCTTCTCTTTCCGCCTTCTATCTTTCCCAGCATCAAGGTCTTTTCAAATGCGTCAGTTCTTCCCATCAGGTGGCCAAAATATTGGAGTTTCAGCTTCAACATCAGTCCTTCCAATGTACACCAAGGACTGATCTCCTTTAGGATGGACTGGTTGGATCTCCTCCCAGTCCAAGGGACTCTCAAGAGTCTTCTCCAGCACCACAGTTCAAAAGCATCAATTCTTCGGTGTTCAGCTTTCCAAAAAAATAATGCATGCATATGAAATAACTAAAAATATATAGAAAGTAGTTGGATTAAACTAATTATAGTCAAGTTTATTGAAGGTAATTTTAAAATTAAATTCTTCTGTCATTCATGCCTCTTAAAAAAAAAAACTTTGGGGGGATAATTTTAGACTCAGAACAAGTTGCAAATACAGTGTATGCATGCTGTGTCATGTCTGACTCCTTCCAACCCTATGCACCATAGCCCCCCAGGCTCCTCTGTCCATGGAATTTTCTAGGCAAGAATATTGGAGTGGGTTATCATTTCCTTCTCCAGGGGATCTTCCCAACCCAGGAATCGAACCCACATCTCTTATGTCTCCTGCATTGGTACGCAGGTTCTTTACCAGCTGAGTCAATGAAAATAATCAATAAACAATCTATAATAGGAATAGAAAAAAATGTTATTTGAGCCTAACTGAGGACTGTAATTAGGGAGATACAGATTCAAAAGCACTTAATGTGCTCTGGTGGACTACAAAATGGGAATAAAGGCAGAAACTGAAAAATTACATTAGTTGTTTAAAACTGGAGCTGGCAAGAAGTAGGGATACAAGGGCTGCTTGGGGTCTGAAATGTTGCATAGTTTCAAGGGGAGACCTTGAGCCCATAATGTTGTAGCTGGTTGCAGCTAGTAGATATTATTTTGCAAATAGCTGCTGGTGTCCTTGAGTCTGATAGCGTTCAGAAAACCCATGTTCTCAGTGATGTAGGAACGTGTCTGAAAGCATTGTCCACAATGGCCACCCAGCTCCATTCTGGATGCCTAAACTACACTATTCCATTTAGATTTTTGAATACATTATTTTCTTTAATGGTTAAAGCAGATGTACAAATGCATGTTTAACAGACCATAAAACAGGCTGCTCTAGATAGCATAAGGTTTAAGTCACGTATAAACCAGAATGACTTCCCCATACATTGATTTGTGAAATTTTCTTCCAAGAGAGCTCCTGCATAGCCGTCACTCAGTTACCCCTAATGTTAATATCTTACCAAATCATAGTATATTATTAAGAACAGGAAAATGACATTCATAAAACACCATGCTGTTTTTGGATGTTATGGTTTGTGGAAATGGATGGGCCTATTTTCTAAAAGTTGTCTGATACTAATAGAAGTGCCAGGCTTTAACTAGGGATTCATTTCCTATAACTATTAGTCAATTTCCTGCCAGAGAAGAGCCTAACAAATACATTTTTTGTTTTTGTTTTTGTAACTAAGCAATTGGAAATGAAGAGTTGTGTGGTTGGGAAAAGATAATATTATATTCATTAATCTGCAGACATGGCAATGCTCTTAAAGAGTACTGACTATAACCCTTCATTTTATCAAATAAGATGCTAGGAGAATTGCTCACCATCACACAGCCAGTCAGTGATTTAGTCTGGATGAGAATCCATATGTTTCTAACTGACACACTTTCCATTATACCCTACAGTTCTCTTAAAAGTGTGAAAAAAGATATATAGACTGACTTCTGAAAAGGGACAAAGAGCTCCACAGGAATCAAGCTTCAAAATCAGACCAGGTTTAGATTAGACAGGGATTGATAACATTTAAAGATTAGTGAGAGAGTTGCTTAATCACACAATATTTAAAACTTCCCATTTTTCAATTTAGATGTGGCAACATTTAAATTAGCTATTTTTATTCAAAGTGTATCTGATGAGGATAGATCACATCCTGGGCCATAAATCTAGCCTTGGTAAATTCCAAAAAATTGAAATCATCCCAGCCATCTTCTCTGACCACAATGCAGTAAGATTAGACCTCAATTACAGGAAAAAAACTATTAAAAATTCCAACATATGGAGGCTAAACAACATGCTTCTGAATAACCAACAAATCACAGAAGAAATCAAAAAAGAAATCAAAATATGCATAGAACTGAATGAAAATGAAAACACAACAACCCAAAACCTATGGGACACTGTAAAAGCAATGCTAAGGGGAAGGTTCATAGCAATACAGGCATACCTCAAGAAACAAGAAAAAAATCAAATAAATAAACTAACTCTACACCTAAAGCAACTAGAGAAGGAAGAAATGAAGAACCCCAGGGTTAGTAGAAGGAAAGAAATCTTAAAAATTAGGGCAGAAATAAATGCAAAAGAAACAAAAGAGACCACAGCAAAAATCAACAAAACTAAAAGCTGGTTTTTCGAGAAGATAAACAAAATTGACAAGCCATTAGCCAGACTCATCAAGAAACAAAGGGAGAAGAATCAGATCAACAAAATTAGAAACGAAAATGGAGAGATCACAACAGACTACACAGAAATACAAAGGATCATAAGAGACTACTATCAACAGCTATATGCCAATAAAATGGACAACTTGGAAGAAATGGACAAATTCTTAGAAAAGTATAACTTTCCAAAATTGAACCAGGAAGAAATAGAAGATCTTAACAGACCCATCACAAGCACGGAAATCGAAACTGTAATCAGAAATCTTCCAGCAAACAAAAGCCCAGGACCAGACGGCTTCACAGCGGAATTCTACCAAAAATTTAGAGAAGAGCTAACACCTATCCTACTCAAACTCTTCCAGAGAATTGCAGAAGATGGTAAACTTCCAAACTCATTCTATGAGGCCACCATCACCCTAATTCCAAAACCACACAAAGATGTCACAAAAAAAGAAAACTACAGGCCAATATCACTGATGAACATAGATGCAAAAATCCTTAATAAAATTCTAGCAAACAGAATCCAACATCATATTAAAAAGATCATACATCATGACCAAGTGGGATTTATCCCAGGAATGCAAGGTTTCTTTAACATCCGCAAATCAATCAATGTAATTCACCACATTAACAAATTGAAAGATAAGAACAATATGATTATCTTAATAGATGCAGAAAAAGCCTTTGACAAAATTCAACATCCATTTATGATAAAAACTCTCCAGAAAGCAGGAATAGAAGGAACATACCTCAACATAATAAAAGCTATATATGACAAACCCACAGCAAACATTATCCTCAATGGTGAAAAACTGAAAGCATTTCCCCTAAAGTCAGGAACAAGACAAGGATGCCCACTTTCACCACTACTATTCAACATAGTTTTGGAAGTTTTGGCCACAGCAATCAGAGCGGAAAAAGAAATAAAAGGAATACAGATAGGAAAAGAAGAAGTAAAACTCTCACTGTTTGCAGATGACATGATCCTCTACACAGAAAACCCTAAAGATTCTACCAGAAAACTACTAGAGCTAATCAATGAATATAGTAAAGTTGCAGGATACAAAATTAACACACAGAAATCCCTTGCATTCCTATACACCGATAATGAGAAAACAGAAAGAGAAATTAAGGAAACAATACCATTCACCATTGCAACAAAAAGAATAAATTTCTACCTAAAGAAACAAAAGACATATATAGAAAACTATAAAACACTGATGAAAGAAATCAAAGAGGACACAAACAGATGGAGAAATATACCGTGTTCATGGATTGGAAGAATTAATATAGTGAAAATGAGTATACTACCCAAAGCAATCTATAGATTCAATGCAATCCCTATCAAGCTACCAATGATATTTTTCACAGAACTAGAACAAATCATTTCACAATTTGTATGGAAGTATAAGAAACCTCGAATAGCCAAAGCAATCTTGAGAAAGAAGAATGGAACTGGAGGAATCAACCTGCCTGACTTCAAGCTCTACTACAAAGCCACAGTCATCAAGACAGTGTGGTACTGGCACAAGGATAGAAATATAGATCAATGGAACAAAATAGAAAGCCCAGAGATAAACCCACGCACCTATGGGCACCTTATCTTCGACAAAGGAGGCAAGAGTATACAATGGAGAAAAGACAATCTCTTTAACAAGTGGTGCTGGGAAAACTGGTCAACCACTTGTAAAAGAATGAAACTAGAACACTTCCTAACACCATACACAAAAATAAACTCAAAATGGATTAAAGATCTAAATGTAAGACCAGAAACTATAAAACTCCTAGAGGAAAACATAGGCAAAACACTCTCCGACATAAATCACAGCAGGATCCTCCATGACCCACCCCCCAGAATATTGGAAATAAAAGCAAAAATAAACAAATGGGACCTAATTAAAATTAAAAGCTTTTGCACAACAAAGGAAACTAGGAGCAAGGTGAAAAGACAGCCTTCAGAATGGGAGAAAATAATAGCAAACGAAGCAACAGACAAACAATTAATCTCAAAAATATACAAGCAACTCCTGCAGCTGAATACCAGAAAAATAAACGACCCAATCAAAAAATGAGCCAAAGAACTAAACAGACATTTCTCCAAAGAAGACATACAGATGGCTAACAAACACATGAAAAGATGCTCAACATCACTCATTATTAGAGAAATGCAAATCAAAACCACAATGAGGTACCATTACACACCAGTCAGAATGGCTGCTATCCAAAAGTCTACAAGCAATAAATGCTGGAGAGGGTGTGGAGAAAAGGGAACCCTCTTACACTGTTGGTGGGAATGCAAACTAGTACAGCCACTATGGAGAACAGTGTGGAGATTCCTTAAAAAACTGGGAATAGAACTGCCATATGACCCAGCAATCCCACTGCTAGGCATACACACCGAGGAAACCAGAATTGAAAGAGATGAGTGTACCCCAATGTTCATCGCAGCACTGTTTACAATAGCCAGGACATGGAAGCAACCTAGATGTCCATCGGCAGACGAATGGATAAGGAAGCTGTGGTACATATACACAATAGAATATTACTCAGCCATTAAAAAAAATACATTTGAATCGGTTCTATTGAGATGGATGAAACTGGAGCCCATTATACAGAGTGAAGTGAGCCAGAAAGAAAAGCACCAATACAGTATACTAATGCATGTATATGGAATTTGAAAGATGGTAATGGTAACCCTATATGTGAGACAGAATAAGAGACACAGATGCATAGAACAGTCCTGTGGACTCTGAGGGAGAAGGTGAGGGTGGGACGTTCTGGGACAATAACATTGAAACATGTATATTGTCATATGTGAAGCGGAACACCATTCCATGTTCTATGCATGGGACGGATGCTCAGGGATGGAGCGTTGGGATGACACAGAGGGATGGGAAGGGAAGGGAGGTGGGAGGAGGGTTCGGGAGGGGGAGCACATGTGAACCCATGGCTGATTCATGTCAATGTATGGCAAAAACTACTACAATATTGTCAAGTAATTAGCCCTCAACTAAAATAAATTAAAAAAAAAAGTGTATCTGATGAGTAATATAAGTTGCATTATTTATATATGTAGTCTAACAATATTTAAACAATAGGGAATCACCAAAATATAATAGGTGGATATACAACATAGTGAACCAATAATTTAAAGATTAATAAAAATTAAATTAGGCCTGCAAACTTAATTTACAAGAATCATTCCCTCTTATTCAAAAGCATTAATTCTTAGTCGCTCAGTCATGACCAACTCTTTGTAACCCCATGAACTGTAGCCAGCCAAACTCCTCTGTCCAGAATACTGGAATGGGTAGCCATTCCCTTCTCCAGGGGATTTTCCCAACCCAGGGATCAAACCTGGTTCTCCTGCACTGAAGGCAGATTCTTTACTGTCTGAGGCACCAGAGAAGCTCCACTTCAATTTTTATTTTTCTCTCATGTCTTAACCAACCTAACTCATCTCCAACCTCCCCAACCACTCCTTATAATCTATATTGAATAGTCTAATATGTGATTAAATCCTTTCATATTCTTCTTCTCTATATGTTCTGTTGCCGTTATGAAGAGCCCTTGAGGAAGGAGCTTGTGTTTTAATGATTTTCTTGTCCAAGCTGTTCACAGAACTTATTCAATAAATAAGTCCAAAATAATTTTGACAAAAGTAATGCATAGAGGTTATGTGTTCTAGCATAAAGATCATTTTATTCCATGTAAACTGAAAATCTTTGTACCAAGTCTCCAATAAAAAGAAAATTAATATTCTGAGAAGGCTGATAAAATAGGACTAAATATCTGACAATGAGTCAGCAGTAATTCATGCACAGAATAGCTTTACAAAAATTACCATGTATTGCACAGTGCTTATTACTCTAGAAGGTTGGGGAGGAAAGCTCTGGAGAAAACTTTAGAAAAGTTTGCAGCCTAGGCTATTCTTCCAGCAAGCTGCATGACCTTGGAGAAGATAATATAATTTCCTTGGGCCTCAACTAGGATTGACCTCTACAATACTTCTAGCTCTAAAATATTATGATCTTATTTAAGTTCTAAAAAGCACTCTTACCTTATACAGAGGTTAAGAGGAATTTAACCTATAGCAGAGCTTAGAAAATCAAATGTTTTAGATTATCTCTGTTTTGATATCACATCACCGCTATCTGAAGTTAATTTGTGAAAACCAACTTCACAGACAATAACTAAACAAGGAAAATTGTGAAGGTTAAAAAAACATAGATACTGGTATCAGCAGACTTGAATTTAAGACCATGTTTAACTCTTAACAGTTATTAGAACTTGAAGAAACTGCTTTATCTCTCTTTGCTTATTTTCTCACCTATAAACAGGTGTGGGTGCTGGTGAGGGTGGGACTGTTATTATGATAAAATATTCTTTAAGGACTTTCCCACATTTTGGATTATATCATAGGAAAATGGTGTGGTATTTCAATACCACTACTATCTAAAGAAAGAAGGCTCAAGAAAGCAGACAATTAAATATACAGTAAAAGGAAAGAGTACCAGTTTGAGCCAGTCACAGCTCCAAAGGGGGATTTGTGGTGGGGTCCTATGCTAAAGGGTAAAGCTGGACGTGCAGGAGAGCCAGGCCACAGAAAGGAGCTTAGAAAACACTCTGAGAAGGTAAATCTCTGTAAGCAAATGCCAACTTGGCCTTCACTATAGACTGAATGTTTGTGTAGAGTAAAATTCATTTCTGAAGCCCTAATCCCTAAGGTGATGGTATTCGGACAAGAATGTGGGGAGTAAATAAATAAGGTCTTGAAGGTGCAGCCCTCAGGATGGGATAAATGCCCTCCTAAAAGAGATGAGAGAAACAGAGAATGATTCCCTCGCCATGTAAGGATACAGCAGGAAGGCAGCTGTCTGCAAGAGACCTCTTAATGGGAACCAAATCATTCACTCAGCACCTTGATCTTGCCAGCCTTCAGAACTCTGAAAAAAGTGCTGTTTTAAGCCCCACAGTCTATGGTATTTTGTTAAGGCAAGCAAGCTACTAAGACAGTCCTCCATGAGGCAGTCAATTATTTATTTTAATCTAATGCTTTCAGATCTAGCCCAGACGTTCCTCCTGAAGTGTGGATCCATTTACCTACTTCTCACTTAGATAATTTACAGCCATTTCTACCTAAACATGTCCAAAATCATGGTGACTTGATTTTCCCCCCTCAATTCATCCAGGTGCTCAAACGAGAAATTCCCGGTTCCTCCTTTTTCTACCCATGCTCAACATCCAACTTGTAATGGTCGCCACAGTCCGCCTCTAAAATGTCTTAAATCCACTCATTTCTCCCCATCATCACTGCTGTTACCTAGTCAAAGTCACTGTCAGCCCCTGCCTGGACTATTGCAGTAGACACCTTCCATCCCTTCTTCTTCTGAACTAGGATCCATACCGGTCAGAATAAATTTTTAAAAATATAAGGAAGCTTGTCATTATTATGATTAAACTCTGCATCGGATTTCCAGGGCCCACTGTTTACCACACTCTGAAAAACCTTTATGATTTACCACGGGCCCCTCTCCATCTTCACCCTGGTTGGTTCTACTCCTTGATCACTTTTTTCTGGGAGTCCCGATCCTGGAATAGACCAATCTCATTTTCCTCTTTGGGTTTTGCCGAGATTACATTTTAATGACAGACAAAAAGAAGAGAAGTTTCCCCTCACCACCCTGCCAAAGATAGCTTCTTTTTAATTATTACCTAAGTCCCCTTGTTTCCTTCTGACTCTTCTAGAATGTATTATTTAACTCATCTGTCTCTTTATTTTTAATCTCTCTCTCTCCTCCCAGAATTTATTTTCCTGAAGGTGAAGAACAAACATCTCATTCACCATTGTTTCCTCAACATTTACCACAATGCCTAGAATATGATAGGAACATGGTAGGTATTTGTTAAATAAATACATTGTGTGTTTAGAAATTCACCCTTCAGGAGACACTAAATTTTCTCGTGAAAACTAACGATGAAATGAGAGTCCTTTTCTCCAGTTTTTCTTAGCCAGATTTATTCCACAAAGCAGGGAAACAGGGAATGAGAGAGCAGAGAAACTGCTGCTCATATGTCTTCTTATCACACTGTTTATTCGAACTTGTATTTTGAATTTAGATCTTATGACTCAGCAGTTTCTTAAAACTATTTCATCTAGATATAAGAGCATACTTAAAGCTTTTGAAGAAATCCAACATTAGTACCCTCAGTATTCCTCATTAATATGTTTACTGGAGTTCAGTGTCGCTGATTAATATCACCTATTATCCTGTGAAAACTCTCAGAATATTATTGGACACAAACTGTTTGGTAATAAAAATGGCATTCCTGGGCATATTTAGGGCTGCATACCATTAACATCCCACAGCACTTATCTTATAACATGTCATATAATTTAGTTCTTTAGGATAAAAAATCAGTTTTCTAGGGAGACTGTGCAATCAAATTAAAGTTTCATTAATTGGGAATCTTAAGTGATTTTTATATAACTCAAAAGGATAATGTTTCTAGCAATAAAAAACTCAAATTTTATTAAGTAGTGCTTTGAATAAAGCTGTATATGCATTTATAAGTTATCATAATCATATTTTAGATAATCATATTCACAATGGGTCTGTTTCTGTATGAATGCTTAAAATTCAAAACTACTGGGGAAAAAGAGTGAAAAAAAAATTCACTTACTGGTCAAAACAAGGAACCCATGAACAGACCTATTTACCTTCATTTAATCAATATTTCTTTTGCAGCAGGGTTTCAGACCAGTTAATTGGATTTATAAAAACACCTTGACCTGAATTAAAAGCAGATAGAATCACATAAAATTCTATTTTCATGAATTCTCTTTTTAAAAATACAACATTAAAAAAAATCTATCAGTTTAAACTAGTACTCAGAGTAAGCTAATACACACACAACATCTCAGAGGATTTATAGCCAGACACAAAGGTTCTACATAAAAGCCAGAGAGATTAATCAAACCAGCAGGCACACACACACACGGTGAAGGATTACAAGGGGAAGAAGTCAGCTCTGTCCCTAGAAAGGCGTCAACGTCAGATGCTACCATTGTCAGCCAGCACCCTTAGACCTCATCTCTAAACATTGCCTGCGATATTTGGAAGGAACGAGAGACGGTCCCGTTCTGGCACATCATCTGAAGGTCCAGGCCAACGTGTAAATAGGTGAAGAACAGATTTTCCTCGCTCACTTTGCTCAGGATACCACACTTACCAAGGGCAGGAGGCATCACCAGATTGTGCAACACTTGAGAAATCATGGTAACCCAAAGTCATCCTCCCTCTGCTTCAACTTGTTCACAGAAAGAAATAGTCCAGCCTAGGCGGAGGACTTCTTTCCTACGTCCTGCACTTGCTTCCATTACGTACGTCTAAGCAAACTGCGCCTCTCCCTGGAGTGCAGAGCAGGGAGCGGGAAGCTTACCTTCCCTCATTCATGCCCAACTGACCAGCAACTTCTGATAACGCGGCAGTACTGACAGCGGACTTTGCGCTGACGCTTGTCGATGAGCAGTCTTTATTATCCCCGACACGTGTATGACGTGAGTCTTTCCTTATGCGGTTCTCTTGAAGAACCCTTTGCAGCCTTCACAGACTGTACACGCCATAGTGCTTTCCTGGTCCAAAGAAAAAGGACATTCCCACACTAGTTGACTTCTTGTGTTTTAATCTGTGGTCTTTGATTCAAAAGAAACCTCTGCTCTCCGCGCAGAAAACTAGCATATCACCTCGCAATGGGAACAAAAGCAAAGAATAACTAGTGGAGAATGCAAGCTTGATGACAAGAACCAAACCAAGGCAAGTAAATATGCCCTTTTCTTGAGGAGGGGGGGTGTCTTCCCTCTAAAAGCAAGTCTCTGGAATCAATAATTCCAGAGAATGTTATTTAAAAAAGTCCTGACCATAAGACTTCACTTACCATTTATTTAATAGGGCAATTTTCTTTATGTTTAGTTTAAGCCAAAATGGATTCTGGCCTTCATTCCAAGACATTAGCGTACATAAAAAATAAAATATTTATGATTGTTGTGTATTATCTAGCAGGGAAACAACCTCATTTCACTTCATAAAAAAAATTTTCACCATAACTGAAGTCCAAGGACTGAAGAATCTCACTTCAAACTATTATCCTTTATCATAACTATGCCACAGAAACTAACATAAGTTATTCAAATATACTGCCATATCAGAGAATAACTGATATATATCCTTACGGCATAACATGACATGTAATCTTGAGATGTGAATCATAAAGATCTGATGGAAGGGGTTTACTTGGATCAAGGAATATCTGTTACCAGTTTTTTTCATTTCTCTTATTACCTGTTCACACACATCCAGTTTTCCATGACCACCAGCCAAGGATGGCTAATTTTGTGTCAGGAAGCCACCTCACACATGACCAACACAGGCATCGACTCAAGTCACCATGGACTTCCTTGGTGGTCCAGTGGCTAAGACTCTGTACTCCCAATGCAAGGGGCTCAGGTTCAATCCCTGGTCACGTGGTGAGGCTAGACATCCATATGCTCTAGCAACTAAAAATAAATCCTGCATACCACAACTAAAAAAGATCTGCCCAAGTTATAGACCTCAGCACAACAAAATAAATAAAGTATTTTTAAAAAGGATGTTCTCTAGCTAGGACGTCTTCCCAATAAATACACAATCAGTGCAGCTTGTCTCATTGCAAATTGTGAGTACTATGATCAAAATATAATGAGACAAATTATTCGCAAAACTGGTTTAAAATTTATGTCAGATATTGAGACGTGACATGTGGATGGCCAGTTTATTTATAGACCTGATATGACTTTTTCTAATCTGGTGACTCTGACAAGTCCCTGAGAACTAACCAATGTTAATATCTGGAATCCCAGAAGCTTATATTTCAGAGGAATGCCACTTTAGTGCAAATTGTGGCTAGAGATAGCCTGCCCTTGAAGTTAGTCTGTGTCTAATCAGCTGACTACACCAATTTACTGAACTCTCATAGAAAACAAATAAAGCTCTCAGCGCTGAAGAAACATCAAGAAAACATGGAACCAACTTATCATTTACCATTTTTTTCCCATATGTGAATGAAACCGCCCAACTTCAATTAAACCATAGCAGAAAAAAACTCATTCTATCAGGGTGTGGTGATGAATGTCTGTTGCTATGGCAATGCGCCAAATCTGCACAATTTGGGAACAACTTTTTGAGAACAAGCAAACACTAGCCAGTATCTAACGTTCCAGCACTGGGAACTTCATGGAGTGACATAATTGCAGTGACTTTAGTGGCAATAAAAAGCAGAGAAAAATATTGTCAGTCTCATCCATAAGACAGACATATACATCTCCTCATCTTCACTTTCATCCAATTCAGAGAATTCAAATAACACAAAATTGTTGAGATGGGGAGTAAGGGGCAGGAATTTTGGAGAGGTTAAAAGGTGAAAGAAGACAGGAAAGAAATATTTTTGGTCAAAAGTGGAAAGAAGATAAAGAGAATAAAATCAGGGAAAACAACATCACCACCGGGAAACATTTTAAAAGTCCTCCAGACGGTTGTAGAAGCTGCAATTACTGGCTAAAACATAGCAAAGGCTATTCTCTTGTTGGAACATATAGATAACGCGTTTGTCTTAGTTTCGACTGATAACTTCATCAAGTTTCACTCCTCCAGTATTTGTACATAAAGACATATTATTTTTAGTGAATATAAAAAAGTAGTTTTTTTTTGAAATAAAGAGACTCTAGATTAAGAATACTTGCGTCATCACAAGCCCATTTTCTTGCTTATCCCAAAAACAAGCGCAACACAGTAACTCCAGTGAAGCTACCTGAAAAGTATCCTATAAATCTAACCAACTAAGCGATTGAAATCATGCTTTAAATTCATCAAGACTGTGGTTACGCGAAATTACAGCCTGGGCCCCAACTTGGATCATCCAAAAGCCTCTTTTTTATTCTCAATTGGGTACAAAGGAGCCAAGTGGGAAGTAGGTGTCCCTTCTTTGTGCCCCCCGTTTGCATGGGGCACTTGGAGGGGTGTCTGCTGTCCTGCTTCTGCACATACCTGAGGATCTGTCGCCACAGATGGCACAAGATTGTTAACCAGAGATCCCGGGCTGTTGGATGGGTAGTTCATGTTTCCCAATGCCCAGGAAGCCCTGTAAGGGCTTGATGTTCCTCTGAAATGCTGACACTGTTGACCACATTTAGCTTCAAAAAAAGAAAACAGATACAATAAAACACAGAGCCAGAGTAAACCAAACCCCAAGGCAGAAACTAACAAGGGCCTTCCTTGGGAAAAAAATCTGGTTCTATTTCAAGAAGGCAGTTTCCATACGAGAGGATCTAAAATTGCCCTACAAGGATGTGGAATTTAAGGGAGAAAAAGAGTAACATATAGGAACTAGTCATTTCTAAATGCCAAAACCTAAACTGAAAATCACAAGCTCCTCTCTCACACAACAGGAGCTCGCAACTTTTATTAACCTCATTTTTACACACTGTATTCAAATTTTGAGCTAGAAATCCACACTGGAACAGACACACTTATCAGGACAAGTCAGTGTCACATATTCTAATTTTTTATTAACTACCTCTTGCCTATGGCAGCAGTGCTCACCAAGAGAGATATAGCCCTCAGGCAAAAAAGACTTAGACTCTGAGAGAACAAGCAAAAATATGCAAATCCATTTGTTCTAGTGAATCAACAGAACATTCACTAAACACTCCATTATGTCAGGTCACCTAAGCCACATGGCTCTGTAGGCACAACGGTAAATAACATCACACTACAGATGTTTGCCGTAAAATGCGGCAAGACAGGTAGATTAATAGAGTAGTGGTCATCTCAGTGAACCCACTTACACACTAAGCCACTGCCCAAATCATTGCAGTAGCCACCTCAACAATTTAGCTTAAAAGCCACCTGATCACATACTTTTTGAACTCTCTCTATCTAGGGATAATAAAACAACCTCCATGAAAAATACACTAAAAATCTCTTATCCCAAAGACCAAAACAGCACTTCTCCAGTAACTGACACAACCCAGCATGTTGGTAGTGAAGGTTGGAGAAAGAATGGGACTCTAGGCTGGACAGCTGATGTTTGTCAAGTGGGGTAGAAATCATCATTGTTCTCACCCAGGCTCCAAGGACAGATTCAGTTCAGTCGCTCAGTCGTGTCCGACTCTTTGCGACCCCATGAACTGCAGCACGCCAGGCCTCTCTGTCCATCACCAACTCCCAGAGTCTACCCAAACCCATGTCCATCGAGTCGGTGATGCCATCCAACCATCTCATCCTCTGTCATCCCCTTCTCCTCCTGCCCCCAATCCTACCCAGCATTAGGGTCTTTTCCAATGAGTCAACTCTTCGCATGAGGTGGCCAAAGTATTGGAGTTTCAGCTTCAACATCAGACCTTCCAATGAACACCCAGGATTGATCTCTTTTAGGATGGATTGATTGGATCTCCTTGCAGTCCAAGGGACTCTCAAGAGTCTTCTCCAACACCACAGTTCAAAAGCATCAATTCTGCGGCGCTCAGCTTTCTTCACCGTCCAACTCTCACATCCATACATGACCACTGGAAAAACCATAGCCTTGACTAGACGGACTTTTGTTGGCAAAGTAATGTCTCTGCTTTTAAATATGCTATCTAGGTTGGCCATAACCTTCCTTCCAAGGAGTAAGCGTCTTTTAATTTCATGGCTGCAATCACCATCAGCAGTGATTCTGGAGCCCCAAAAAATAAAGTCTGACACTGTTTCCACTGTTTCCCCATCTATTTCCCATGAAGTGATGGGACCAGATGCCATGATCTTAGTTTTCTGAACGTTGAGCTTTAAGCCAACTTTTTCACTCTCCTCTTTCACCTTCATCAAGAGGCTCTTTAGTTCTTCTTCACTTTCTGCCATAAGGGTGGTGTCATCTGCATATCTGAGGTTATTGATATTTCTCCCGGCAATCTTGATTCCAGCTTGTGTTTCTTCCAGCCCAGCGTTTCTCATGATGTACTCTGCATATAAGTTAAATAAGCAGGGTGACAATATACAGCCTTGACGTACTCCTTTTCCTATTTGGAACCAGTCTGTTGTTCCATGTCCAGTTCTAACTGTTGCTTCCTGACCTGCATACAGGTTTCTCAAGAGGCAGGTCAGATGGTCTGGTATTCCATCTCTTTCAGAATTTTCCACAGTTTATTGTGATCCACACAGTCAAAGGCTTTGGCATAGTCAATAAAGCAGAAATAGATGTTTTTCTGGAACTCTCTTGCTTTTTCGATGATCCAGTGGATGTTGGCAATTTGATCTCTGGTTCCTCTGCCTTTTCTAAATCCAGCTTGAACATCTGAAGTTTCACGGTTCACATATTGCTGAAGCCTGGCTTGGAGAATTTTGAGCATTATTTTGCTAGCATGTGAGATGAGTGCAACTGTGCGGTAGTTGAGCATTCTTTGGCATTGCCTTTCTTTGGGATTGGAATGAAAACTGACCTTTTCCAGTCCTGTGGCCACTGCTGAGTTTTCCAAATTTGCTGGCATATTGAGTGCAGCACTTTCACAGCATCATCTTTTAAGATTTGAAATAGCTCAACCTGGAATTCCATCACCTCCACTAGCTTTGTTTGTAGTGATGCTTCCTAAGGCCCACTTGACTTCACACTCCAGGATGTCTGGCTCTAGGTGAGTGATCACACCATCGTGATTATCTGGGTCATGAAATCTTTTTTTGTATAATTCTTCTGTGTATTCTTGCCACCTCTTCTTAATATCTTCTGCTTCTGTTAGGTCCATACCATTTCTGTCCTTTATTGAGCCTAATCTTTGCATGAAATGTTCCCTTGGTATCCATCTAATTTTTTTCTGTAAAGAAGAGATAGAGAAATCCTCTAAAAAACTTATATAATTTTGCCCGATCTGAGGTTTGTGTTGTTTTTATTACCTTTCTTTTTCCCTCTTCCCCCCCCCACCCTATTTTTCCCCTCTATTTCTTTTTTCCAACTGATCCACACAGAGGGAAGCTTTCTTATCTCTCCTTGCTATTCTTTGGAACTCTGCATTCAGATGGGAATATCTTTCCTTTTCTCCTTTGCTTTTCGCTTCTCTTCTCTTCCCAGCTATCTGTAAGGCCTCCTCAGACAGCAAAAGCCATGGCAAAAGATTACTCTGCTAAAAAGTAGAGGAAAGAGGTAAGGGTGCTCACTCTTAGATCAAGGAAAGACACCCTTCTGCACATGTGCTTGAAGAGGGAAGCCTCCTTGCGGGTCACAAATGGGAGGCAGCTCCATGGAGCCCTGCCATAACAAGTGTGAACATTGGCACCCACACCATCTGCAGTGGATCCCATCTTACAAAAACTTCGAACACATCTTGTGGGGGGAGTCCTAGGAACAGTCATATAGAAGAAAGGTACAAGATACATGGCTAGTGTAAACAAAGACAAGCTTCCCAGGTGGCACTAGTGGTAAAGAATCCTCCTGCCAATGCAGGAGACAGGAGAGACAGTCAGTCAATCCCTGGGTCGGGAAGATCTCCTGGAGGAGAGGAAATGGCAACCCACTCCAGTATTCTTGCCTGGAGAATCCCATGGACAGAGGAGCCTGGCGGGCTGCAGTCCATGGGGTCGCAAAGAGTCAGACACGACTGAGCAACTGACCACACTGCACAAAGGCCCAAAGCGACAACCCTACCACAAATGAGTTTAAATCACCTCTTTACAGCTCTCCCTCCCCATCACAGGGTGACCACCCTCCTCTCCGGGGTGTATTCTGCCCTAGCTTCAACTTACTGTGCTCCTCCTCACTAGAGAGGATCTCATACCCTTTCTTTATCTGGTCTTTATTTCTTCCTTACTTTGTCTTAAATAAACCTTATATTTTCCTTGGTGTGCTCCACATCCCATACATGTTACGCTGTCTCTAATAAACTTTGACTTATTTTTCTTACAGCTTTGCCTCCATGAAACATTATTGCTTTCCAACAGGGGCAAACGGGCCAGGCGCCACTTTTTGCTTCTGAGCCTCTAGTCCCTGGTTGCAAGGATTCCTGATTTCATCAGTTACCTGGTTCTAATTTCCTCTATGGCAGTGGAGCCAAGCACCCCTTCGCAGGTCATCGCTTTCACTGCTGTCTCTCCTGGGATAAGTAGGGAATTGGCAGAACTGAATGCTCGAAACAAGGAACATTGTGAGATTGCTCCCCCCATGCACAAGTTAACATTAGCTCCTCACCAATACCAACTCCATGTCTCTGGCGTGCTCTAATGAGATGACTGAGAAGCCACTGCAACCTGTTTTTTCTATTCATCAAAGAAAAGTTAAATAAACATGAGCCGCCATCCAAGTCAGTCCAGCCATTTCTGTACCCATGGGTAGAGTCCAACATTCTAGACACTGTGAAGGGAAGACATAAAATCTAGATCTGTCTCTCATTCACTAAAAATGGTCACAATCTCAGTGAGGAGTCAGAACACCCACAAAAACTAAAACACTCCAAGTAAATTCAAACAAAGGTGATGCTGAGTGTGCGTGTGTTCAAGTGCCCAGCAGAAGCACCTGGTGAATACCTGGGATTTATGGGGGAGGGTTCACTGACTTTTGCATGGTCATATGAATTCTGAATCACATGTGCCTAACCAAAGTGACCTGCAACACCCAAACTGAACCAAAGTAAGATTTTCTTCTCAATTTAAGGCTTTGAAACAGAGAAATGATCAAAAAACATAAAATGTAACATAGCCTGATTACAGGTTTTCACCCTTGCAAAAACTTTAACTACGTCTTTCAATCTCACTAAACAAATATTTATTGAGCAGGAGGTAGGCAGAGGATCAGGATTAAAATGCTCGCAGGCGATGTGAAAATCAAGAAACCGATAGCGGTTCAGGGCCATTATCATGAGCGCTTTGAAACTAGCAATCACAGTCCGCCAGAACAACTATTTTAAAAATTAATTTCTGCGCAAGCAGAAAAACACTATGTATGATGGAGAGAATTATCTCCCCCCCTCTTCCTCCTCCTCCATCCTTTTTGTACAAGGCAAAGACAAGCTTATCTAGAATTTATGTTCAGTACTTTTTTCTTCTTTTGGACACTAAATACAGTGCAGAGTCTCATTGCCGACAACGTAACGACCAGCTTCTGGAATCAAAGCGTTAATTCCACACCAAGAAATGGTCTGAGGGTCATATGGTACTGGCAATTTCTAGATAACTATGTATACATATAGCGAATGCGATCAATTAGTGCAGTCTCCAGGTGCTTATTCAAACTCTGATGTACGAGCGAAAACTCGTCTTATCTGAAATCTCACACAGCCTCGTGGGATTGGACTTCCGCACACGCGCGCCCTTATATTATACCAGCATACTTCAGACAAGAAGTGCCTGTGATCCCCAACCATCCTACACAGCACACATATCTTTCGCTTCTAGTAACCCTCACTGTCTCCTGTCTAGTAAGACATGAACAATAGTAATACCTAACTTTACAGAAGTCAACTGGGAGGATTCGACTAGAGAGCAGTCGTTAATAATCCCACAAACACTGCCTGTCACAATGTCACTTCTGCGATGAGCACACTTCAGAAGACAGTTCTCATAGTATTTGGGAGGCATTATCGCGAGATGCCAAAATTAATGACACATCCAGTTAGATCTATCACAGATTTTTGAATGTTGTTCCGAGCCAACATTCATGCTATGTGCTAGGTAAGGATCGTCGCTGCTCAATAGAAACGTTAGATCCACCCATGATTGGAAATATCTCTTCTATAACGTGAGTAATCGACTGATCTAGTGGGATCAGACAACCCCTCAACTCCGTCTCTAGCATTCATCGCGTGCAAATGAGATAGAAAGATGTGTGCGGAGAAGTACATGGTCGAGACTTGCACACAACACTATATGCTGTTTAACAGCTCAGGAAGGGCCCTGGGTCTGTTGAGTCCACTCTCCCCACCTGCCTCAGCATACACACGCTACGACGGTTACCACACTTTCCGATAGCCTCACTACACCCGATCTACCAGGTCTCACGTGGTGACCAAGCTTCCAGCGCGACACACGACCACCATCTTCGATCTTGCGAGAGCATCTTCTCACACATACGATAATCTACTAAGTTCTATCCAGCATCACATCCGACACAATGCTAAGCCCGACAGAGGGGAATTATAGAGGAGTGTGCTATCAGATCCGAATTTCTCTAGCGAGAGTAGACCACCTAGAAGACACTAACTACTCTGATGACGGTCTATGAGACGCCAACCTATGACTAGTACTCACATCATAAGCAGATCCCTGAGAGAGAGAATACACAACAATATGTATATGCTGGAGAGTTCACAGAGAACAACTACTCGAGACACCATCAACAGCATCAAGCTACGTGAGCTTGTGAGTAGAAAAAAATGAGAAGTTGGGCGACGGAGAGTGCCACTGACTATCACTTAGATCTCACGAGTAGTGTGCGCTGTCAATATAGGATGTCAAAAACTGCGCATATCTATCGTGAGTGCGTAGAGAAGAGTATCACGAGCGAATATACTGTGACGTAAAAGTCAGTAGGATCCACTCTAGTGTGGTCTGGTTTAATGTTCCAGAACAGGAGCAGGTGTTAGACACACATACACAGGGCATTGTATACACTGGGCATACTGGCTCAAGATCATCAATTCCGACTACATCTAGATGCGCGTCGGCGTATTGGTAGCACTATAGGCATGTGAGAGGTGTAGGTCTGAAACTTGTGTAGTTGAGTGCACATTAGGAGAGACACAAGGAGAAGACAGATACAATTCGCAGATCAGGCTGTCACACTGAGAGTAAGGGAACAGGTGATTGGCTCTGGTATGAGACTGACATTGGAACCGTGTAAACGCACTGGGGAGAGGTCTCAACAATACCAGAGAGTAACCAGTGGTCTATCACTGACACTAGCTAACAAACAGTGTGAACACACTGGTAATGTCTAGTTGAGTTCATAACCTCTGCAATACTCACGTAAGCTCTCAGAGGGAGCGACTACAGGCGAACACATTACACAAGCATTGGACAAAAAGAACGCACTCACTAGTCTGCAGATGAAGCGAGAAAATAGACAAACAGCGCGTAGCGCATGAAGACAGAGAGCGCGAGCAACTGAGGCACTTGTGAGCAGCGTATCAACACAGATAACTCGATGAAGTGAGAGTATGTGCGAATAACGTGCTCGCCCTACTGCGCACCTATGTATCATTAGACCTATCATAACAATACACACAACTAAGACTGTAGATTGCAGCTTTAGTCAGCTCGAACGCTCATCGGTAGCTACGATCAAGAAGTAAAACAGCTAGGGACGTCAGAGAGAGCATGCTGCGAGACACAGTCCACAGCAAACGACAGGCTTGTATACGCGAGGTTCTGTGCGAGCGCTTAGCACACACCAGGAACATGAGCGAGAAAGTTCAGGAGACTTAGCGAGTGTCAGGCAAAAGTAGATATATTACTAGCCTCGAGACGATTACGTTGATGCAAACGTAGACTATCACAACACACAAATAGTGCACGTCTCTACGGTGTGCGTTGTAGTGCTCTGGGGGGCGACACAGCATGAAGAACATAAGCAACGCGAGCCGTTTCTCGTGGACAGAGTACATCTCAGTCTCCTCTCTGCGGAGCATCTATACAGGACATACACTGCGATGATTTCTTCTGCGTCACACCTACTACTTACAGGTTTACATTGGAGAGATAGTAAGAATTTTTGATGAATCAGTCAGACATCTATCAGTCACTAACATGGTGTGCAATGCGGATAGCGTTGCACTCAGTTTAGGCGTCAGACAGATAAATGTGGAACGAGGTGGCTATGGGGACTGGGGGGATTCACCGAAGTTAGATCCATCGGTCATCTTGTGTCTCATCACACACTTGTGGGGAAGAGTACAGTGTATTGAACCTAGTGTATGAGAGGCGACGGTGTGCGACTATAGACTCATGCATCTCGAACACCATGTGTGTTTCGCATCAGTCGTGCACTTCTCTATATGTCACACTGAGTGGACTTCTTTGGGTGACATGTCTCACACATGCAGGAGCGAGTGGGTGACTGAGGAACAGGATGAGGGGTACGATCGGTTGGTATCTTCTGTATTAAATATATATGTCATGATAAGTCTATATGCGTGTGTGATATGTCTGATACTATAGGTTGTCTATCATGATACATGTATGGGGACAGTGAACTCAACACTGGATAAAGCTCGCCAGTTACTCGATAGAGTCGGTCTAACATCAATAGTCATTAGTCAGCATCTTTGCATGCGATTATTACAGAACTATGGGGGTGTGGACTGGGCTACAGGGTAGACTGAGTATACGGACTCATACTATGATGGTGTCTTCGGGGACCAAGTGGCTGTTCATGGTGCAGAAGAGCATAGTCACCATATCACAGTGTAGCACACGAGACGGGGTGAAGAGTGATCAAGGGTGGGCGCACAGGGATTCACTAGGTTATGTACTTTGACGACTCTTAGAATAGATCTTAGAGAGGACTGGTTAGCTTACGAATGGATGAGAGAACATATGGTTCACACATAGCACTTCATTATGTAGAAAGATAATTTATAAGTGAGGTCATCGGAGAGCGAAGTGAACACTATACTGAACATTATCACATATCACAGCACAATCACACGTCAGATATGCTATAGTGCAGGCGGGAGGTGGATATAGTGATTCTAGGACTCGTGTGACTAGCAGATAGTAAGACCACACATTTAGGACGGATCTGACAGAGCACACTGTGCAACTTCAACTAGGTACTTCTCACCACTGCTTGATATGATTGTGGATTGATGGATGAGAGAAGAGTGACACACTACGATACGGGATGGTGCGCAAAGTAGTAGAGTAGTGGAGTGAGAACTTTGTAACATATGTCACGAGAAACATCACAGATGTATCTTGCAAGGGGCACATTTCTGAGGGAGCGTTGGCGACTGGAGAGGGAGGAGGAACTTGTCTCAGATGCTGCGTGAGCACAGAGAGGAGTATACGGATTGCGTCTTAAGAAGTGTTGCGTGACTGAGTGCACTATAGAGATCTAAATCTAACGACTACAGGCACACAGGGACAGATTGGGAGGTACAGAGCACGAGTGAGGCAGTCTCTAGGTAGTGATGTATGAGACAGGGGCACACATATGTAGAGTATCTAGTGTGAACACAGATTTCTGGCGTGCATGTAGAGATACAATGATTATAGATGAGTGTGAAGGAGAACATGGTGGGAATACTATAGGCGGACAAGGTTGGTAGAAGGATGAGTAGCAATATTAGAGTGGAGGTGTTGGACACACAGGGAGATCTTATTTAACGTGGTTCTTATGATATGGAGACTTGTCTTGTTGACAGTAACAGACATTCATGGGTGGGCGTAGAATTGAGTAGGACACGAAAGGGAAGTGTTATTCTATATTGGGTGATCTGTCACACCTAAATACGAGGTAGATGGGTCTGATAGGGGGAAGTCTATGATGAATGGATGGAGTTTTTTTGGAGCATGTGTCTGGGGATCAACACATTAGTACGGTAAACATCGGATACAGTGGACTAGAATGTCGCGGGTGGTACAGGGGTCCTGAATACTAGGGAGGAGGAGTAGGAGACACAACACATCTCTGTCTAGTCTTTCAGAGTAACATCAGGGGACTCACGAGTGTGATACCAATGTGCACAAGTCTCACAGTAAGGGTGTAGGTTGGAGGAGGTATAGTTGATGAATAACATCAGTTCTCTTGTCTGGGCACATGGATACTTGAGGAAATATGAGTGGTGGGGTATATAACATCGTTTGGTATTGTATCATGGAACAATGATATGAGGTATGGACCGTGTCAAACAACAAGGGGATGTTAGGCGACGTGATAGAGACACAGTCCACTTGTGGGACAAAAGTATTATCAATACACTTAGTGGAGACAGGTTCATCAACACGGGTCTGTGGGTGAGACATGTATCATATGAGATACACACTCTTGCTGTGAGGCATGGCGATGCTGATATTCACTTAGTGAGGCTCAAGAGGTCAGTATGAGGCATAGGGTTTTACTAGTTAGTATGTGAGCACACTGTGTAAAGTAGTATATGACTGTGGAATAGATACCTATACACACTAAGGTTATGACTGTCTATGTGGGAGTATTGTAGAGTGCAGCGCGAGGACTCATACATACCAGGCACATCTTAACGACGAGAATTGGGTATAAGGACAATAGTGAGGGGTAAAGTTGGAGAGAGCGGGGGAGAGGTATTGGTCAAACTGACAGAGGGCGCACAACAATGAGATTCTATAGTTGAGTATAGAGAGTGTTCACATGGGGTATAAGACTCTGGTGCAGATGGTGTGGGTGAACACAGGATCTGGAGGTACTGTGTAAGTGGGACACTGATGGAGTTCACAGTGTTGGAGAATTTGGGGTTTTGGGAGGGGGGGTTGGTGGTGGGGTAGAGACACAGAGTTGAGTGAGAGGAGTGAGTGGACAGTGGAGACGTGGGCACAGAGTGTGTAGTGAGCACATGTAGTTGATGTTCTATTTATATTATGTATAGACTTCTTACAGGTCTGTCTACATCTCCAGATGGTGGATTGAAGGTGTGGATGATGTGGTAGATAAGGTGAGATACAAGATAGTGGCTAGTGGAGTGATGATGGAGCTGGGGGTGAACATGAGAGTGTGAAGGGACATATGGTAAGTACAGGAGCACACACACATTATGAGTGAACGAGGGAGAGGTGGGAGTGGTGAAGACTTTAGATTGTATATGTAGAATATCACAGATGCACCTATAAACAACAGGAGTAGTGTGCGAGAAGTAGCTCCTGTAGCACAACGGATAGGGCTGTGAATGTGGAAACACATGGTACAGACAGGTGTGCATGAAGGGAGATACATGTAATTAAGCACAGGATGTGTAAGGAACTCTATGATCGTAGGGTCTGAACAAATCACTCGTTCAAGTTGGGAAGGTGTGAGTGTGGGAGTGGTGAGTTGGAGAGAGCAGGTGATGAGGCACACTCTTTCTTGAGTCACATCACATAGGTGTCACACACAGATGGAGAGAGCAACACTATGTGGACTATCTTAACACGGAGGACTTAGATCTTCCTTTCTTCTCTTAGACTCTCTATAGATCACTGAGGTGCAGTACACGTGAGACACGAGCTGAGGATACACAGGTGTCTGACTGCACTCAGTGGGTGTGAGAACGAGGGTGTGTGTAGCTTTGTTGATCACCATAGGTGGTGTAGTTATCAAGGGACACTGTTGAATGTCAATGGATGTACGAGCAGGGTTATACATGTCTAGAGTGTGGGTTGGGACAGATATGACAGAAGCATCACGTGACTCATTCTATCCTGGGATATGTGATGTATCGAATCTATGTATCGACATAACGCGGTACTAGAGCGATGGATTGTAGAGCACACATAGAGGCACACACTATAGTCATCAGACAAGGATAGATCTTCAGAGAACGACACGATGGGATGGGACTGATATGAGCACGAGGTCAACAACACTTTATGCGACCAGAATAACATGACTAGGTACTGAAGATAAGGCACAGACACGACAACATTGAGAGACAATATGCTCTCTGTATAGCCGAGTGCATAGAAGTATAGATTTTAATCCAGTATTTGTGTGGAGGTTAGTAATGCATAACAGTCTCTTGCGAATTAAAGCAACCCAGTCACACACCAGTCACAGGAGGAGATCACTAACAATGTGTCATGGTGTTATTTAGGAGGTTATGTGTGTGGTTAGGGGTTGGGTGTTTTGTTTGTTAAAGATGAAAGGGTTAGGGTTTGGGTGGGGGGGGGGGGGAATGTGGATGTGGAGGGGGGTGATGTGGGGTGTGAGAGAGTGTGAGAGAGTGAGAGTGTGATTAACAGGTACAGTATACATGATGTATTGTGAGGTATTGTTTGGTTGACATTGGTATCGATAGTGGACTCTTTACTGCGGTGAGTGTGTGTTGGACATAGGATGAAAGGAAGTATCTATTGTGTAAGGATGTGGAAGATGGAGCGTATAGTGACATACACATAATCGACTGGTATTGAGAAATGGTTTAATACTATGGTGGATGTATATGGATGTGAGAAGAGGGAATAGACACAAGAGGTTAGAAGTCAACTAGAGGGAGTGAGAGTAATGAGTGAAGAGGAGAGCGGCGACTTTTAGGGTGTGAGTGGTATGATATATGTGTGGTGGGAGGGTTTTCTGGTGGGGGTGGGTGTGGGGATAGTGGTGCAGACATGTAATAATGTGCTAGACACATGGATATGGGTGAGGATTTAGTATCGAACACGTGTATGCAACTGTGATCATGTGAGAGCGTAAGTGATTATGTGTGTAGTGTGATATATGTGCAGACACACTAACAGGAACAACTATGCAGAACACTAGTACAGTGGTGTGAGCGTCACTAACAGATACAATAGGGTCACATATCTTAGCAGTCCAGGTGACTGTGAGAGGTCGTACATATTGGACAGAGTACACACATGAGAGATGAGGTCACATGCGGGTTAGGGGAGGAGGATGAGTTAGACTCTGGAGTAACTAATGACTAGTGGGAGGACACTATGGAGTAGAGTCACGAGACCATATTGTAGACTACTCTGCTTACTGATTTGATAACTATGATGTGATCTGGAATTGTAGAGTGTGAGAGGACTATCAGGTGGAACAAGTTGTGAGAACAGACCTGGGTGATGGTACATGGATGTAGAGGGAATGGTTGTAGGTGGTTAGTCTAGACAACCAGCTAGTGGGAGTGGAGTAAACACGTGAACTAACGATCACAGCAGCGAGCTGTAACATCTATTGGCAGTCATCGCTGATTGACGACCAGTCTAGGTCAGAGTCAAACACTGAGTCTGTTGAGAGCATCTCTGGACAGAGGGTAACATGGAGAGAATAGATGAATTATATGGTATTTCGTGAGGCTAGGAATCAACACTGACAACGATAGTATTATGAATTGATAGGGTTTTGTTTGAGTGACAATCAAGAGCTGAATAGGTGGTTCTTTACACACATTAGAGTGCATAACTAGATGACTAAGAAGGGTGTATGCTGTTGGGGTCTTGGATGAGATTGACATTAGGGATGGAGAGTGTGACTGGTGCGATCAGGGAGAGACTAGAGCGGGGAGATACAGTGACAATGTGATCAGGTCTGAATTATGTACACACACAGAGGTGGGAGACTACTCTACCTATATAGATGCGTATTTGAGGATTGAGTTGAGATATACTCAGTTTGGTGTGCATGTATAGACTGTGTACAATAAGCGTGAGTTATTCACTTGGTGCATTTAGGTGCGTCTGTTGAGATGAGGAGAATATACACACACAGAATAGATATGAGGGAGGTTATGGAGCACATTGACATAGAGTGATTGTTTTCACACACTCCTCTCAGAAAACCAATTGATTGGAAGAGGGTGATGGGTAGTCATCTTAACTCAGATGAAAGATGGATGTAGATATTGTGTTATGCAGTTAACTCGAGTGGTGATAGGCGATAAAACACAGTAGAGTGTGAGGATATCATTGAGGTGTGCGGACTGATTTTATCATAAAGGGTGTGGCAGACGATATAGTGTATCACAAAAGGTCTGGGTAGTGGAGTAGGTGTACTGGAGTGTGTGAACATAGTTTGTGTGGACTCAGATGAGAGAGTGGTATACAATGAGTGGTCAGAGATGGGGATGACAGGACAAGGGGAGCCTGATGGATATATGACATGTGCGCTGGTCTGCGATACATGCAAGTCGGTAGTGAAGGCGGCGTCACACTACGAGCAGTCACTTCACTCTTGATGACTCTGCTGTGGAGAGTCATACACATCTTTCACATATGCAAGACGTTCAGCATGTGGAGAGTGACGGGGCTTTATAGTCAAGAGTGAGAGTTTAGAAGGGTGGTGCTCTCTCTGCGGCGGAATGGAGGACACACTATGACAACACTGGTGTGATGAACACACACTTAACAGGCACACTGGTAGCACGGCTATCTGCGTCAAAAGGCGAACGCGGGAGGTAGAGAGCACACAGCACACATCATGTACTAGGGATAGATGGATAGAGGCGATGTTGGTTATGCATAGGGAGTGAACAAGCGTAACACTAGCGACACCGGGATTTAGACAAAGTGTGCGTGGTTGGTACTCTAACTGAACTATTGGGAGGTGCATGGTGGTGTAATGAAGCACCGAGGCAGTCAGATGGATAGCGACACACATAGCTACATTGATTGGTTACGCGTGGTTTATCAGCTCAATCAGTGGTAGAGGGGTTGTAGAGGTGACAGGAATAGTAGTGGAGAGGCACAGTATCTCTCTTGTGGCGGCACACGACAGACAACGGTCACTTGAGAGTGATAGCATGGGACGAGGAGAGAGACGAGAACAGAAATGAGGTGGCAATTGGCGTGGCAATATGCAGAACATCTAGGTGTCATCAGGGACTTTCACGCATAGAAGGATACATATTGCTCGTTCGACACTTGGTGAGGAGCGGGAACAAGAATGGGTGACAAAGGGAACACACACACTGGTTGGACAATCGTGACACACATGTGGCGTAGGACATACGATTCTGTCGTGTGCGATGTACTCTCTCACATAACACTCAGGCACTGAGACAATTTACATGAGCTGACGTACATGATCTCTCTAACTCAAAGGATCTATACACACATCACACAAAGAACGGGAGAAGGAAGAGAGGGGAGGGGTGGTGTCCGGAATATATGTGTTAGACACGCTCGTATTAGGTTTATATCTAGTCTACTATCGTGTTTGACTTGAGATATGACAGGTCTTGTCTCTATAGTTGATGGATAGCAGACTATTGAGTAGCTTAAGAGATCGAGAGTCTGGCAGTTGTCTGTGTAGAGAGATGGAGAACCTTAGGAACAGAGATACAGAGACTGTTTTGGTAGATTGAACAGGAATCTGCAGACGAGAGCACTATCGAGGAGTTATTTTCTGATATATCTCGTATAAGTTCTACTTCTATTCAGAGTGAGGATGAACTCTCTCTAGTGTAGGATTTGATTTATTAGGCACATGGGAACATATTCAATGTTTAGGTATTGTCTATACTTCAGTCGTCTTATTGAACAAGGTTGTGAGCATTAATAGTGTATATGTTACAGTGTGTTATCAAGCACTGATATGGAGGGAATACACAGAGAGAGATTCTTGGTCGTGTGGGTTCTATGGCATGTGGTGAGAGTGGTGTCTCTCGTTAACTCTATGAAGCACACACACATTATATTGTGCACATAGTGATGGTTTCTGTGGGTGGGTGATCTGTGTTATCAGAGACATACAAGTGGCAGGTAGCACTGCATTATCTGACAGTACATGAGCACAGAGTCTATCTATAGATTTATCACTAGACATCATATAGTGTATCACACATCTATTGTTTTTAGATGCACGAAGAGTGGGGTGGGGGTGGTAGTCTTCTAGGGGATTGGTGGAGGTACTAGTAGGGGTGTCATGGTCTCTTGTCAACACGAGTGTGGGTGGGATAATAAGATATATCTTGGCTAGAGGTGTACGCTGGAGAGTGCGATAGCGAGGGATCGAACGAGTAGTCGTAAGATAGAGCAGAGTCTCTTGGGGTGTGCACGTATAGGGGAGTCTTGGTGTGTAGGTTGTTGGGGGGTACTAGTGACAGTAGAGGTGGAGGACTATGACAGCACTCAGTGGCTTTTATGGAGGAAACTATGTAGGGTCCGAGAAAAAGTGGAGAGAGACTCAAGGTCAGTTGGGGAGCGTGCAAGTGAGTCAGTGGCACTAATCTCACATAGACTCTGATGTGTCACTCTTAGCGGTAAATTCACATGGCAGAGGCTATGAGCGAGTGGGCATTCAGGGGGCGTTAATTATGTGGCTGAGACGGTGAGATGATACGGGCAATAGTAGTACAACATTCGCATACATTTGATATGATAGTCAAATTAGGTTCTGAGGCATGCACTTTGGGTCTGACGTAGGCGGCTAGTATTTACAGGGTGATCTCACATGAGGCACTAACGCTTCTAGCCAGACAGTAGGAGTAGGTACTGTGACGATGAGATTGAGTACATTAGAGGGAAGTACTGACAGTATAGAGTGATCCGGGCACGAGGACCTGGAGATCTGTCTGGGCGTGGATCTCTGCACAGTAGTGATCTTAAGGTACGAAGAAAAGTAGCACATTGTAGCATGGATCTTTTGGTAGATTGTTCTTTATGGATCTCTTGTCTGTGTTTAGAATCATTGTGGAGTCTATTCTATTATGTACACTCGATTATACTACAGAGTTCACGGATGAGCTCGATTACAAGGTCTCTATATCATGGATAGTGTGGGAGTGTAACAATCTCACATCATTACTGACACAGTAGGCAACACAAGGAGATGTGTGAGGTGAGGTGTATTGGACAATGATGGGGTCACCAGAGTGTCCTGGGGTGTGATATTTTAGGTAGGTAGTAGAACAGCACGGTTCTAGGACAGGTCTGTGGTGTGTATCACTGATAGAGATCTGTGTGATACTCTGTGTACAGGACTCACACATAGTAATGACAGATATGGATGTATGTCTTACTATGATGAGAGTGATACTCTCTGATATGTGGCACACACACAACTGAGTGAGAGAAGTGTCTCTTGGGTTGTCTCAAGGTTACTTACTCACATATGGAAGAGTTCTATGAGTATTAGTGCGTAGACAGATTCTATGAGATGTATTAGGATGTTGGTGGGTGGGAGATACCAGTTCAGATGGCACAGTGATGGATGGTAACTACATCAATATTTAGTAGACTCTTAAGATTTACTAGTGTTCTACACTCTAACATAGACGTGATATTATTAATCTAAATATGATCTGTTGTGCTCGTTCTTTTTTTTATATAAGGATAGCAGAGTATCTCTATGACTCAACACATATAGTATGATTGAAGTACTATGGGAGGTGATTCAGTATCTCATTCACACACCATCTCTTCTCTAACATGCACATGTGTACAACAGTGCTCTTGAGAGGTCATCCTAAAATAAAGCGCGAGGTTTGTGTCTCAAGATTCATGCGGAGCGATTCTAGAGTCTCTCTTTCAACTGATGTGACTTCTCTGGCAACTAGATGTTTGTGTGTATACACACATGGGATTTCACTGGTTCTAGTGGTGTTCATCTTCTCTAACGACGATTGAGATCGTGGTTGATCTTTGGCTGAGATTAGTGTGCATGGTTCACTATGGTCATACCACTTACACACAACATATGAGGAATACAAAGAGGATTAGGATGCGAGGGAGGGGAATTACCTCATACAGAACAGGTTGGTTTCAGATCAGTAGGATAGTGGGTAGAGTTCTCACAGGTACGATACTCTTGCAGAGATACAGTGAGAGTGGCACAACATTGTGGTCAATTGTTTTTGGACAGACTCTTCTATCATAGAGGGACGAAGTCCTTGGATGAGGATGTTTTAGCGAGACAATACAATGCTTTCTATGAGTGGTCTCTCAATCACTAGTCTAAGCGCATACACACTCATCTAGCATACATGAGAGTAGTCAGTTGGAGGCACACACACACTGGAATCTCACATAGTCACACTACATTTTTACACTGTCTAGGCTCACTCTTCTAGTGATACTTGTTCAGTAGTCGGCGTGTGAGATTAGATCTACATTAGAAGTGGAGCACAGACGGTCATATGATTGTGATGATTTAGAGTGTGTTGACATCACGAGTTATTATCACATGATTAAGTTCTATACTATGTAGGTCACGCGAGAGCACACAGGTTGTTGAGGTTTGGATTGTAGATTGTACGGATGATTCTATTCAGTGTATGGGGTCAACTGCTTCTTGAATGACATGTGTATTGCAGTGCAAGGGGTGATGTACAGAGTCGCGTACGCGTGATCGTGTCACACAGCAAGATAAGGTAGGGAGTGATAGTCGAATGAGAACACTACATGAGATATACACAGCTGGGGCGCTTATAAGAAAGTGAGCTCTTTAATAAGAGTTGTGGATGGTCTACTCGGTGACTCTACGCGTACAGTGTACATGGCACAGCAGTTGTACGAGTGTGACTGACTCTATGATACAGGTGGTATGTGACACTGCAAGAGACTGGATGGAAGCGACTCTTCTGACTGGGAAGTAGACACTGAAGGGGTTATTGATTAGTACACGCATGTCTTACTGTACGTGATAGTGATGGGCGAACGTTGTATGGGAGGTTAGTTAGGAGGGGTGCTGTATGTTTGTGAGAGGTCTGTGGAGCGACGTAGTCGTGAAGGGGAGTATATACGACGGTACGGTGAGTGGAGAATTATTAGACGCTATGAGGTGTATGAGAGTAGGATTAATGATGGCGGGTAGGTTGATAGTGTGCACACGTAGTGACGTTGGTGGTAGTGTTGTGATTATATGGATGCTAGACACATAGTACGGGATGGAGGTACGAACAGAAGAGTGAGGACATGTGTAGATTGTATCTCATGCTGTCAGGCTAGCGCGAGAACCAGACTCACATCAGCGAACTTAGAGATCTAGACACGCAATCACAGGAGACTCATCACCAGTACTAAGCACAAAAAGAGAAAATGAGCTGTCGCGTAGGTGAAGACACACACGATCTCATAGAGTGGCGTATGATCTGATGTGATATCTGAGAGTCTATCAACTCTGTTACATCTTATACATCACACACGTAATGTCAACTGGTGTTTACAGGCTGATGACTATACACCTCACAGTGTCACATTTATGTCTATCTCCGACAGCTACTCATGAACACATTAATGAACATCTGGGTCATGGAGAGGACATGTCTGTGAAACCTTGGACATTTAGGTACCTTCAGTATAGATGCTCTAGTGGTTATCATGGTTAGGAGTGTGGTAGTCACTAAGGAGTCTGATCTATCCTTGTAGTGGATGTACACACTCTGTGTGTTGTGTTTAGTGCAGGCGCTATAGTGAGACGACATATTGATACTGAGTGATATAGTACTTGTAGGCGATACCTTCAGGTTATTATACACATGGTAGGAACTATTGGTATTCAATCATTTGGGGACAGGCACAGTGCGTTAGTGAATGACTCAAGTGGTGGTTCACAAAGGGAACATAGTCAAGGGACAAGATATAGCAGTTAATCTGTATTTTTCTACAGCGGTAGTTGACTGATGGATCACGGATACAATTACACTCTCTATGATTGTTCGAACAGACAGCACATATGCACACTTCATGGGTACAGATTATAGCTGGTGGCGAGATACAACTTGTAAGACACATTGGGCTGATGGTTAGTGGGGGTGTATAGCGATGTGGGTTGTCGCTTTATTACTGACATATGTGATAGATTATGTGGAGTTATGACAGGCATGGAAGCACACACATCTACTGTAGTATAGGTGTGTGGTGTATGTGTGGACCACTGTGTGCGAGGTGTATAGCATAGGGATCGGTATGGTGTTAGAACATTGTGGTTGTGACTGATGTTCATTGTTATTGGTGCACCGACAGTGTATGGGGTTCAGAAACAATGGATGTGGTCTAGACTCATTGGAGTGGTTTTGCGCGAGTCAACAACTGAACACCATGATATAATATGGGGAAGATTGACAATCTAGTCAAGAACTCTATAGGGCTATTTGGTCACTCAAATAGTTCTACAGAAATATAGTAGTTCACAAACGTGGACTCTATGAGGACTATATGGGTGTCTTACGATTATGATACGTATCGTCATGTGAGCTGATAGTGGTGTAGATAGAGCAGAGTCACATTAGAATGTCTATTCCAATGACAATCTTATAATCTGTGATTAGGTGCCGTCTCAATGGTAAGAGACCAGTTTGGCACACTAGATATCATAGCATGTGCTTTATATAATATCTACACAACTGGGTGTGGTGTAGTGAGGTGTATTACTCTGTGTGTATGGTATCATAGGGTACGATGTGTGGATGTTTAGAATTTGTAGTTGTTAATTGATGTTTATAGTTTTTGATAAAATTTAATATATTAATTGTTGGATTTTTATTGTAATATGTTATTGGTTAAATGATTATTGAATTGTGAACAAGATTTTTTTAAAACAAGGAAGGAATTGTGAGTTGGATGAATTGGGGGTTTGGGTGTTTATAGGCTTCTGTGGTTTTATTGTATCTTTTTTTCTTTTTTGAAGCAAATGTGGTCCAACAGTGTCACTTTTCAGAGGACACAGCCCTTACCAGGATTCCTGGCATTGGAAACATGAACTACCATCCACCCAGCCCGGATTCTCTGTTAAACACATCTGTGCCATCTGTGGGACAAGATCCTCAGGTATGTGCGAAGCAGACACAGACAAACCCCTCCAAGTGCCCCATGCAACGGGGGTCCCAAAGAAGACAAAACCTACTTCCCACTTGGCTCCTTGTACCCAAATGAGAAAAAAAGATTCCTTTAAGGATGATCCAAGTTGGGGCCCAGGCTCACGTGTCAACTTGACTGTGTGCGCACTCGAACACAAACGTCTCTGTGAGAGTCCGATCTAGTGATATACATCTAGTGACATATATGGTGCAGATACAACATAATAGTCGTCATGTATCTATCAGACATGTATTATGTGAGATCTGCTACTCTACATCTCTGTGGAGATACCATATACGAGACACGAGTGCATTCACTAGCAAGTAGGTAGCAAGCCGCGTGAGAGTGAGAGCGCTGTAGTTCTTTGATATTGAGCCATTAGCGGGTTGGAAGCAGTCAATACGAATGAAGCGCGGAGACACCTGCGGAGTGACTATCTAGAGTAACACAGACAACCATGTGATATAGTATATTTCACAATCAGAGAAGTTCTCTTATCCTTAGACACACACACACACTCAGTCAAACAATTCTGAGAATAGCACACTTATTGACTATAACTCACACACAAGATATCACACTTCTATATCAGCTTATATAACCTCACTGATGCATCTCAACTACCTGTCTAACACTGAGGAACACTGTTCATTCAGTTGCGACAACACACTCACAAAACACTATGCCTTATAGATATCGTATAGCGTAGATCTTATAGAGTCTAACCTCCAACGCGATCAAAGACAGTACAAAATCTTTGCTACATCCATATACGAAATCTTCTACTCTCTCCTCTAGGCAGCGGGGAGTTTAAGACCACCGGAGATCTGATATGTGTGCGTATCTATTTATCCCAATATGTATTACTGTGTCTGTTCTCGAACAGAACACTATTTATAGAAGTGACTTTAGATTCCCGACTTGATTTTGACTCTCTATTGTCTTTCATCTATATACTCTTCAGAGCGCACGCTTTGGAGTTTCTGTCCACAAACACATTACTACTGTCTATTAGATCCCTTAGTGAGTCTCGTATATACTTATGTACAATCTCCCGGATCTCCAGAAATTCCGTTACGCCCCCTACCTCCAGCCATCCTAGCAACAATTTTGACTGATCATATTGAATACTCTGCATTCATGATGACAAGCGACGCAGACTAGATCACACAAGACATTTCCTTTATCCTATGTCAAGGGTCTTATTGTCTTCTTGGACACAACTGCTAACAAATATTTTTCTCACTTTTATTAATTAGCGCCTTCTGCTACTCTGTCTACTAACTGCAATAACATGTCACTCCATATGCGCGATCAAAGTTCACAGTGCCCTGGAACTTACTACATGCGCTAGTGTTTGCTTGTTCCTCAAAAAGTTGTTCCCAAATTGTTGCAGATTTGGCCATTTGCCATAGCATACAAATTCCAGCCACACCCTGACATAGAGAGTTTTTTTATCGCTATCCTTTTACGAAGTCTTGGGCGCTGTTCTCTCACATCTTGCGGAAAAACAGCATGGAAATGATAAAGTTGGTTTCCCATGTTTTCTTGATGTTTCTTCAGCACACGCGCTGAAGAGCATTATTTGTTATTCTATGAGTATTCTAGTAAATTGCTGTAGTCAGGCTGATTAGACACAGACTAACTTCAAGGAGCAGGCTTTTCTAGCCACAATTGCACCTAAAGTGGCTTCTCGTCTGAAATAATACAGCTTCTGGGATCCTCCAGATATTAACATTGGTTCAGCTTCTCTCAGGCCTTCAGATCACCAGATTAGAAAGTCATATCAGGTCCCTATAACTAAACCGCATCCACATGTCACTCAAAAATCAGACATATCAAATTCTGCTTATCATTTGCGCAATAATTTCGTCTCATTATATTTCTCAAGAGTCTCACAATTTTCAACCAATGAGCACAGCTGACCTGATTGACACTTATGGGAAGACGTCTACCTAGAAAAACCTTCCTCTTATTAAAAATATTTATTTTTTTTTGCTGTGCTGGGTCTTAATGAGGGCATGTGGGGATCTTTTTAGTTGTAGGCTATGCAGGATCTTCCTTTTTCAACTGACAGGAAGGTGCACATCATATGGAATCTAGCTCCCTGACCAGGTATCCGTAACCTGACCCTCTTGCATCTCGTACAGTACAGAGTCTTAAGCCACAAGGACCAACCCAGGATCAACTCATGGTGATACTGAGAAGTCCGTATGCCTTGTGGTCATGTGTGAGGAGTCGCTCTCTCCTGACACTAAATTACGCCATCCACGCACGCTGAGAGCTCATGGAGCTCTAACTGGATGTACTCGTGTAACAGGTACTCATAAAGAGACAATGAAAAAGGTAACAAGATATCTCTGTAATCACAAACCACACCGTTCCATCAGATCCTTTATGTCACATCTCAAGATTACATCTCATTCCAGTTAGATGCCGTAACACGGATCATATAAACCAGACTAATTCCTCTGATAGGCAGTAATATTTGAAAATACACTTATGTAGTTTCTTGTGATAGTTTATGACATATAAAGGATAATAGATGTTGAATGAGATTCTCAGTCCTTGGAGCTTCAAGTTATGGAGAAATAATAAGTGAAACTGAGGTTGTTTCCCTGCTAAGTGATATCAATTCTCTCTAATCTCTACTCAACACTCATCACATACTTTTTACTTTCTTATGTATCGCCTAATATGACTCTGCGCGAAGGAGTCTCTCTCTCTGCTTATATCACTACAAACTCATTACTAGTAATCTGACGCCCTATTTTCACAATCCAATGGTAAGTGAAGTCTTAGGTCAGTACTTTTTATATACAACACATAACATTCTCATGGATTTATTGATCATTCCAGAGACATATTGCTTTTAGAGGGAACTGAGACATCAATGTCTAAGGGCAATATATACTTCTGCCTTAGGATTATGGTTCTTTGTCCAGTGCATGACTTAGCATTCTTTCTCCACTAGTTATATTCTTCTGCTATTTTGTCCATGCAGCGAGGTGCAGTCTAGTTTTTCTGAGGTATAGACAGCAAGAGGTTCTTTTTGATTCTAAGACTTCCATGATACACCAACACCAAACGTTATGGAATGGTCCATATATTTCTTATTCGAGTGACTCCTATTCAAGCATGCAGGCTGTACTCTCTGTCTATGTTGATAAGCTTTGCAAAGGGTTTATATATATTTATATATATTTATCTTCAAGAGAAATCATATCTCTTATACAAGACTCTTTTACATCACTACTTATCATCTGATATGCGGAATAATACTAATGACGATAGCCTCACATCGTCGCAAGTCGTACACCAAGCTGCCATGGCCTTATAACAAGAATGAATAGAAGAGAGTGCGCTGTGTTCACGGTGTCCAGGAAGTCGAGGGCAGACACAGTAAGCTTTACGCTTCACAATGTTGTGGGTATTCGAGTCCGCTGGCTCTGCGCACTAAGGGATGTGTACAGAGAGGATTTTTAGGAGAGATAAGTGTAAGTAAGGTGTAGATTGTATGAAGGAAGTGCTGGTCATACATGAGTATAAATGTCATAAGATGGAATTGCGTGATTACACAGGTTGTGAAGCAGAGGAAGGGAACAATACTTTAGGGGTACGCACATGATTTAGATCGAAGTCTGAATACTATATCATGACTCATCGCATGGGTTAAGGTTGTGTTATGAAACAACATAAATCTAATAGTTAGCAGAACATCTATTCCTTACACCATTCCTCAAACTGTCCTGGACCTCAGATGATGGTCCAAACGGGACCCCTCTCTCATTCCTGATCCAATATCGCAACGTTTTGCAATATATATCTTGAAGAACAGCTGTAGTGCTACTCGAGGGCGTGCTGGATACCATTACCATATGCAGACAAGTCAAGTGACTGAGACCTTCTGGGGCAGTTAGCTGACTATCTCCCCTCAATCCCTCACCCTGGGGAAGCCTGCTGGTTTGATTTAATCTCGTCTGGGCGGTATTATAACCTATGCCTTTGAGTCGAGACACAACAATCCTCTACAGATTGTCTACTGATTCAATGGAAGTCTTTGGGATTATTGGCATTACCAATATCAGACAGCCTTCTAATCAGAGGATCTCTTGCATTGAGAGGTGTGTACTTTTCTAAATGTTTTAAATCACTTTCAAATTTACAAGGTAGGTTAAGCTGGGTTGTTGTAGGGAAAAAAATCATGAACGTCGCTTTTCTGTTTATTTTTACAGGACGATCAAAAAGTCCTTTCCATTAAGTAACACAAATAGATAAGAATCAACTCAAGACGTTAACTAGAGTAGCTAGGTACATCTCAAGAGACGAGTGACAGGTATGTAAATGCGGTAAACTCTTAATAGATTTAAGAATTAAAGAGGTCTTGCCTCTGCCTTCTCTCAGAAATGGGAATAACAACAACGCATACTTTTATGATACTCTCACCATGGTGTGAACTTCTTTATCTTAAAGAAGAAAGCTACACTCTTTATCCTATGAGATGGTGGGGAGGGCTGGCTAAAAGTAGTACCAGTCTGTCAAAAAAGGTTTGGACCCCTTATAGGAAAAAATCCTACCAACAAGGAAAAAATGGCACTCTTCAGCATGTTTGGAGAATGGAGGTGGAGGCCCTTTTAAACTATAGCAGAGCTTAGAAATCAAAATGTTTTAGATTATCTCTGTTTTGATTATCACATCACCGCTATCTGAAGTTAATTTGTGAAAACCAACTTCACAGACAATAACTAAACAAGGAAAATTGTGAAGGTTAAAAAAACATAGATACTGGTATCAGCCAGACTTGAATTTAAGACCATGTTTAACTCTTAACAGTTATTAGAACTTGAAGAAACTGCTTTATCTCTCTCTTTGCTTATTTTCTCACCTATAAACAGGTGTGGGTGCTGGTGAGGGTGGGGACTGTTATTATGATAAAATATTCTTTAAGGACTTTCCCACATTTTGGATTATATCATAGGAAAATGGTGTGGTATTTCAATACCCACTACTATCTAAAGAAAGAAGGCTCAAGAAAGCAGACAATTAAATATACAGTAAAAGGAAAGAGTACCAGTTTGAGCCAGTCACAGCTCCAAAGGTGGATTTGTGGTGGGGGTCCTATGCTAAAGGGTAAAGCTGGACGTGCAGGAGAGCCAGGCCACAGAAAGGAGCTTAGAAAAACACTCTGAGAAGGTAAATCTCTGTAAGCAAATGCCAACTTGGCCTTCACTATAGACTGAATGTTTGTGTAGAGTAAAATTTCATTTCTGAAGCCCTAATCCCTAAGGTGATGGTATTCGGACAAGAATGTGGGGAGTAAATAAATAAGGTCTTGAAGGTGCAGCCCTCAGGATGGGATAAATGCCCTCCTAAAAAAGAGATGAGAGAAACAGAGAATGATTCCCTCGCCATGTAAGGATACAGCAGGAAGGCAGCTGTCTGCAAGAGACCTCTTAATTGGGAACCAAATCATTCACTCAGCACCTTGATCTTGCCAGCCCTTCAGAACTCTGAAAAAAGTGCTGTTTTAAGCCCCACAGTCTATGGTATTTTTGTTAAGGCAAGCAAGCTACTAAGACAGTCCTCCATGAGGCAGTCAATTATTTATTTTAATCTAATGCTTTCAGATCTAGCCCAGACGTTCCTCCTGAAGTGTGGATCCATTTACCTACTTCTCACTTAGATAATTTTACAGCCATTTCTACCTAAACATGTCCCAAAATCATGGTGACTTGATTTTCCCCCCTCAATTCATCCAGGTGCTCAAACGAGAAATTCCCGGTTCCTCCTTTTTCTACCCATGCTCAACATCCAACTTGTAATGGTCGCCACAGTCCGCCTCTAAAATGTCTTAAATCCACTCATTTCTCCCCATCATCACTGCTGTTACCTAGTCAAAGTCACTGTCAGCCCCTGCCTGGACTATTGCAGTAGGACACCTTCCATCCCTTCTTCTTCTGAACTAGGATCCATACCGGTCAGAATAAATTTTTAAAAATATAAGGAAGCTTGTCATTATTATGATTAAACTCTGCATCGGATTTCCAGGGCCCACTGTTTACCACACTCTGAAAAACCTTTATGATTTACCACGGGCCCCTCTCCATCTTCACCCTGGTTGGTTCTACTCCTTGATCACTTTTTTCTGGGAGTCCCGATCCTGGAATAGACCAATCTCATTTTCCTCTTTGGGTTTTGCCGAGATTGTCTCTAACTTTGCCTGTTATGCTTTTCCCTTTCCCCTGCCTCTTATATCTCAGCTGATTTTCCTTCATGTGACCAGTTGGTTTTCGTCCTTTAGTGTTTCATTTAATGACAGACAAAAAGAAGAGAAGTTTCCCCTCACCACCCTGCCAAAGATAGCTTCTTTTTAATTATTACCTAAGTCCCTTGTTTCCTTCATGACTCTTACTAGAATGTGCAATTATTTAACTCATCTGTCTCTTTATTTTTAATCTCTCTTCTCCTCCCTCCAGAATTTATTTTCCTGAAGGTGAAGAACAAACATCTCATTCACCATTGTTTCCTCAACATTTACCACAATGCCTAGAATATGATAGGAACATGGTAGGTATTTGTTAAATAAATACATTGTGTGTTTAGAAATTCACCCTTCAGGAGACACTAAATTTTCTCGTGAAAACTAACGATGAAATGAGAGTCCTTTTCTCCAGTTTTTCTTAGCCAGATTTATTCCACAAAGCAGGGAAACAGGGAATGAGAGAGCAGAGAAACTGCTGCTCATATGTCTTCTTATCACACTGTTTATTCGAACTTGTATTTTGAATTTAGATCTTATGACTCAGCAGTTTCTTAAAACTATTTCATCTAGATATAAGAGCATACTTAAAGCTTTTGAAGAATCCAACATTAGTACCCTCAGTATTCCTCATTAATATGTTTACTGGAGTTCAGTGTCGCTGATTAATATCACCTATTATCCTGTGAAAACTCTCAGAATATTATTGGACACAAACTGTTTGGTAATAAAAATGGCATTCCTGGGCATATTTAGGGCTGCATACCATTAACATCCCACAGCACTTATCTTATAACATGTCATATAATTTAGTTCTTTAGGATAAAAATCAGTTTTCTAGGGAGACTGTGCAATCAAATTAAAGTTTCATTAATTGGAATCTTAAGTGATTTTATATAACTCAAAAGGATAATGTTTCTAGCAATAAAAACTCAAATTTTATTAAGTAGTGCTTTGAATAAAGCTGTATATGCATTTATAAGTTATCATAATCATATTTTAGATAATCATATTCACAATGGGTCTGTTTCTGTATGAATGCTTAAAATTCAAAACTACTGGGGAAAAAGAGTGAAAAAAAAATTCACTTACTGGTCAAAACAAGGAACCCATGAACAGACCTATTTACCTTCATTTAATCAATATTTCTTTTGCAGCAGGGTTTCAGACCAGTTAATTGGATTTATATAACACCTTGACCTGAATTAAAAGCAGATAGAATCACATAAAATTCTATTTCATGAATTCTCTTTAAAAAATACAACATTAAAAAAAATCTATCAGTTTAAACTAGTACTCAGAGTAAGCTGCAGGAAACTGTTAAGGATTAATTAACTCCTATAATCTTAGGAGGAGCTGATTATGAACTGCAAAAACAGGGTAGAATCTGCAAAACTTGCTTCAGGCATCTCAAATAAAGAGGGGTAATAAGTAGTCAGAGAAAGTTTTCTTAAATTAGTCAATTTACATTTGGATTTGGGGATGAGAAATTATAGTTTTCATTGTTCTGAGTGACTTCACTATTTTAAAACAGAAAGAAGTCAACACATTTTTAACCATATATTGTGAAGTACCCAGAGGTAAAATTAATTATAGATATACGCAAAAAATTAGATACTAGACTGTAGCCTAAGACTGGATATAATAGAAGGTAGAAGTTATTCTCAACACCACAGCCAGAGTGATCCCTTTGAAATGGGAGGAAGATCCTGGCAACCCTCTGCTCAAAATCTTGCCAAGGCTCCTCCTCACTCAGAGTCCAAGAAAACTCTTTAAAGAGAACTTCAAGGCCTTCTGTTACCTGCTACCTGGCAGCCTCTCCAAAGCCATACAGGCCCATCTTGCTTCTGACCTCACCTTCTTCTCTCTCTTCCTCCTTTACTCCCCACCAGCCTTGGTATTCTCCTCTGAATGTTTGAATGTTGCAGGCACATTTTCACCTGGAAGACCTTCATATCTTCTCCCTGTTTCCCCTGCCTGGAATGCTCTTCCCTAATATTTACAAAGTTCATCTCGTGCCTTCTTCACATCTTTGCTGATACATCATCTTCTCAAGGAGGACCATCCCAACCACCACAACTTGCCCCCCACACTCAATTCCCAGTTCTTGCTCTACTTTTTCCTTTTATCTCCATGACACTTATGGTCTTCCAATATGCTATGTAATTTAGTTCTTTATTATATTTATTGCTTATATCTCTCTTCTATTATAAGAATGTAAGCTTCATGAAGATAAGGATCTTCATCTGTTTTATTCCCCGACACCCAGAAGAGTGCCTAGTATGTGACAGGCACTTAGGACACAGGTATTGAATGAATGAAATAATAAGTCCATGATTTTTCTTCATTAGAAAATTAAGTCTCTGGGAGAAAAATATAGCCTGAACCAAAACAAAAAGCCAAGAATAACTAGAAGGGATATAGAACCTTAGCAAAACCCAAAGTAGGAACAACTCATCTTGGAGTGATTGGTCAAAGAAATTTTAAAATGAGGAAATTTAAAGACTGGAAATTAGCCAAAGTTCAGCTTTACCTATATTAGAAAGTCTGTAGTAATATTTTTGACACTAGGAAACATTTTTTATGAAAGTATTCCAGATGGCATCGTAGTAAAAGAACAAGAAGAAAGTGAGGCTATATGCATTTGGCCACAAACCAGCAATCCAAATATTAGGATTTCAGACAAGTTAATTGGATTTATATAACACTTTGACCTGAATTAAAAGCAGATGGAGTCACATAAAATTCTATTGTATGAATTCTCTTTAAAAAATATAACATTTTTTTAAAATCTATCATTTAAAACTAGTGTTCAGAGTAAGTTACAGAAAACTGTTAGTGGCAAGAGGCCCTAGAGCTAATGAATCATTGTGAATCTACAGACTTTCTCTCAATACCCTGACTCTTAGAATTTCATTGACCATTAAAAACAATTTTCTTTCATCCAAATTGGCATTTTATTGAGATTAGTGATTTTTGGTTGAAGCTTTAAGATACTTTCTTTGTTATTTCTCTAATTAGAATTGCTACTCCATCCAAAAATAGACTTTAAAATAGGATAGACTTAGAAGCTGAGATCTATAATATACTCTCAAGAGAAAAATTACTCATTTTTTAATCTTTATCAATGAAGTTTAAGTTGCCTTTTATTAAAAATTCTATAATAAAAATGAACTAAGATCCCCAGAATTTCACGAATAGAGTAGGCAGGCAACAGGAGAAAGAAAAGAGTTGTGGACAGGCAAGATGCTACCACTGGTGACAAAAATGCAGCTATTCCGCTATTATGGTGAATTACAGTTCCCTTCACTCAAAATTCCATTCTCTTATCCTGTCATTGCTTATCTATAAATTTGTACAAGTTTTTGCTTATAAATTTATGTACTTACTGACTTTGGGCAAAGAAGCCTCTCAGGCAAGTTACATCCTATACAGATTCCAGAAGCATTTTAGTCTTTAGATCCGTGAATATATCACTACCTTCACTTTTCCCTTTCATGTACTGGAGCAGGAACTGGCAACCCACTCCAGTGTTCTTGCCTGGAGAATCCCAGGGAAGGCGGAGCCTGGTGGGCTGCCGTCTATGGGGTCGCACAGAGTCGGACACGACTGAAGCGACTTAGCAGCAGCAGCAGCAGGTCCAAACTAACCAGAAACATGCTAATATCAGTTCATACTTTCAACTAATTTTTAGAAAAATAAAACTTATAGCTCAAGTATGCGTAAAATGATATACATTAACATAAACTATTCAACTGGATGGATGCCTGCTAATCAGCAATTACTTGAGAAACTGGATGTGAATTTACCATAAATATTTTATGGTAACCCTGACATTTTGAGAAGGCAGATGATAAAAACTGTCTACTTTTTTCTTGGGAAATAATACCAAATGATGTTTTCAAATAACATGCAATGTTTAATTCAGCCAGCTGGCTGTTAATTCTCTTCCCTTCAGACTTAATAATTGTTAGTAACCAAATGGGCTTATTGATAGACATTTTATATCTCTAATTTGGCACTAGTGTTCAATAAGATATCATCTAAGTTGGATTGACAGTTTATTACATTCAGTCACATGGGTAGTGGACTCAGAGCCTCTAACTGGAAATAGCAAAGTTCTGAGGCTTGGTCTAAGGGGATTTCCCAATGATCTCAATCTTATAAGAAATAGTCAAACAACTTGAACAGAAAGACAGATTAAAACTGAGAGAAACTTTCATCATTAGGGAAATCGTGATATATCTACCTATTAGAATATTCTGAAGCCACTTACAAAGAGAACTTTGATGTTTATGTATTTACCTGGAAAGATTTCCATTAAATATTCTAGTAAAATGTTATAAATAAACAGCAATAGCCCATTAATAACAGTGACTATGCTGAATACCAAATACTTTTCATGTGCATTACCTCACCATTCATGTGCATTTACCTCACTAAATCCTTAATAGTAAACCTGTTGAGTCAGCACCATTAGAAACTCTATTTTGTAAGTGAAAAACTAAAGTTCAGAAAGATTAAATGATCTTTCTATCTTCACTCAGTAAGGCAATGGTAGAACTTGAGCTCTACCCTGGGTCAGATCAAATTCAGACCCTGGATAAGAAAAATATGCTTGAAATGTGCCAAATATCAACAATTGTTCTATCTGGGGAATATAATTAAGCAAGCAGTAGAGGAAAAGAAGCAATTTCCTGTCATCTCAATTATTTAAATTTTGTAATTAATATGCATTAATTTTAAAATTAGAAAATAAATGTATCAATATATGAAAATTAATTTTAAGAGAAAAGCTCTTTGGTGAATTCTTTTAAATTGCTCTTTCTTTCCTGACAAAGAGGGATCAGCACTTTTCAATCTTTAGAAATTGACTTCTTCTTGCAGGATTAACTTGAAGAACTCGTCTTAGAGTAAAAGCATCTGTCTCAAGCTGCAAGCATGCCTATACTCTGAGTTGAAAATGAAATGACATATGTGGTCATGAGCAACATCAGAATGTGTGGAAAATCAGAAACAAAACTGCAACCCAGTGAGACAGATGGGTAGATAAAATACAAGATCAACAAAGATTCAAGGCATATAGAAATTAAGATGGCAGAGACACGCTGAGGCTGGAAAGAGGTCTAAAGTTTTTGCAAACAGCAGCTAGAAAGATCTTCAAATGAGTCCAAATTACCAGGCAAACTGGCTACTTTAAGATTCTCAGCAGCAATGTTTAGAGACTATCGGATGCTTGGCACCCACAACAAGACAGCTTGTTCTGTTCAGTTCAGTTCAGTCACTCAGTCGTGTCCAACTCTTTGCCACCCGATGGACTGCAGCACACCAGGCCTCCATGTCCATCACCAACTTCTGGAGTTTATTCAAATTCATGTCCACTGAATTGGTGAAGCCATCCAACCAACTCATCCTCTATCATCCCCTTCTCCTCCCACCTTCAATCTTTCCCAACTTCAGGGTCTTTTCAAACGAGTCAGCTCTTCGCATCAAGTGGCCAAAGTATTGGAGTTTCAGCTTCAGCATCTGTCCTTCCAATGAATATTCAGGACTGATTTCCTTTAGGATGGACTGATTGGATCTTGTGGCTGTCCAAGGGACTCTCAAGAGTCTTCTCCAACACCACAGTTCAAAAGCATCAATTCTTTGGCGCTCAGCTTTCTTCATAGTATAGCTCTCACATCCATACATGACTACTGGAAAAACCATAGCCTTGACTAGATGGACCTTTGTTGGCAAAGTAATGTCTCTGCTTTTTAATATGATGTCTACGTTGGTCATAACTTTCATTCCAAGGAGCAAGCATCTTTTAATTTCCTGGCTGCAATCACCATCTGCAGTGACTTTGGAGCCCAAAAAAATAAAGTTTCTCACTGTTTCCACTGTCTCCCCATCTATTTGCCAGGAAGTGATAGGACCAGATGCCATGATCTTAGTTTTATGAATGCTGAGTTTTAAGCCAATTTTTTCACTCTCCTCTTTCACTTTCATCAAGAGGCTCTTTAGTCCTTCTTTGCTTTCTGCCATAAGGGTGGTGTCATCTGCATATCTGAGATTATTTATATTTCTCCCAGCGATTTTGATTCCAGCTTGTGCTTCATCCAGCCCAGCATTTCACATGATGTACTCTGCATATAAGTTAAATAAGCAGGGTGACAATATACATACAGCCTTAATGTACTCCTTTCCTGATTTGGAAGCAGTCTCTTCCATGCCCAATTTTAAGTATTGCTTCTTGACCTGCATACAGATTTCTCAGGAGGCAGGTCAGGTGGTCTGCTATTCCCATCTCTCTCACAATTTTTCACAGTTTGTTGTGATCTACACAGTCAAAGGCTTTGGTATAGTCAATAAAGCAGAAGTAGATGTTTTTCTGGAACTCTCTTGCTTTTTCGATGATCTAACAAATGTTGGCAACTTGATATCTGGCGCCTCTGCCTTTTCTAAATCCATCTTGAACATCTGGAAGTTCATGGTTCACGTACTGTTGAAGCCTGGCTTGGAGAATTTTGAGCATTACTTTGCTAGCACGTGAGATGAGTGCAATTGTGCAGTAGTTTGAGCATTCATTGACATTGCCTTTCTTTGGGATTCGAATGAAAACGCAACTTTTCCAGTCTTATGGCCACTACTGAGTTTTCTAAAATTGCTGGCATATTGAGTGCAACACTTTCACAGCAATATCTTTTAGTATTTGAAATAGCTCAACTGGAATTCCATCATCTCCACTAGCTTTGTTAGTAGTGATGCTTCCTAAGGCCCACTTGACTTCTCATTCCAGGATGTCTGGCTCTAGGTGAGTGATCACACCATCGTGATTATCTGGGTCATGAAGATCTTTTTTGTATAGTTCTTCTGTGTATTCTTGCCACCTCTTCTTAATATCTTCTGCTTCTTTTAGGTCCACACCATTTCTGTCCTTTATTGAGCCCATCTTTGCATGAAATGTTCCCTTGATATCTCTAATTTTCTTGAAGAGATCTCTAGTCTTTCCCATTCTATTGTTTTCCTTTATTTCTTTGCATTAATCACTGAGGAACACTTTCTTATCTCTACTGGCTATTCTTTGGAACTCTGCATTCAAATGGGTATATCTTTCCTTTGCTCCTTTGCCTTTCATTTCTCTTCTTTTCACAGCTATTTGTAAGGCCTCCTCAGACAACCATTTTGCCTTTTTGCATGTCTTTTTCTTGGGGATGTCTTGATCACTGCCTCCTTTACAATGTCACGAACCTCTGTCCATGGTTCTGCAGGCACTCTGTCTATCAGATCTAATCCCTTGAATCTATTTCTCACTTCCACTGTATAATTGCAAGGGATTTGACTTAGGTCATACATGAATGCTCTAGTGGTTTTCCCTATTCCTTCAATTTAAATCTGAATTTGGCGATAAGGAGTTCATGATCTGAGCCCTAGTCAGCTCTTGTAGTCAGCTCTCTTGTAGGCCATTGTTAATTACTTGTATTCCTTTACTTTCCTGGCATCTTATATGTGACTCTATCAGGCTGCTATTTAACAGGATATGGAACAGACTCAGTTCTTTGGCAAGGCGTCTACTCTAATGTGTATAGATGGAGGAAGTTGAATTCTTTCAAACTTCTTGAACAAATGGCTTCTGAATCATGCTTAGACTTAAATGTTTTATCTATAATATTTTATAATGTTAGGATTCAGAATGAGATATTGTCTACTCAATTCTACCCACACAAATGATAACTAATGAATACATCTTCCATTCAACAAAGGATTATTGAAAGTTTGCAATAATATAAAATGTGGATCAAGATAGAGAGACTTTTCCATCAGAAACCGTATCTGTGTAGTGGAAAAGAGAGACCAAACTACTAAATAAACAAGTATTAAATAAATTGCAGCTATAGAATGTGACGAAATGGAGAGATACATGGAGTATGATGAGAATGTGCAAGTGATGATTAAGCTTTATTGAAATTTCCCATCATGGGAACAAGAACCATCTAAATATGTAGAGATTTGGATTCTTTTAACTATTACTCAGGCAGATGTTTGTTTCATGGTTTAGACTTGTTTCCTTCAGGTGAAAAATAATTCTACACCAAGGACAAGATTTATTTATTTACTCTTTCTAAATAATTTAGTGCACTGTCCTCAAATGTAGCAACTGCAATTAAATTTAAAATATTGGAACAGTGCCTTTACTTGAATTCCACAGTAAAAACATTTGTCCAACATGGTTCAATAAAAGGAGGAGGGAAATTCAATAGCAACCGAGGTTACAAGTGAAACTTGATAAAAGAAGTATCTGTTGATATTTGTTCCTGAAAAATAATTGTGAAAAGGAGGGATCATATTTCTACAGCAACCAACTTCATTGGGGCCACTAAGCTCTATTAAAAATGAAGAAAGAAACAGAGAAAGATGGAAGTGAAGGACCGAGTGTGGTCTGACATGAAATAGCACATTAGGCAAAAAATTAGGACTGTGAGTCAAGGTCATTGGAAGAGGGATGGAAAAATCCCCAAGCTGCCCATGAGTGTCCCTATCTAGTTCTTCCCCTTTTAATTTTCAGATCAGTGTCTGAAATACAAATACCAAAAGGATAAATGAGCAAACCAGGCCAGGTGGTAACTTGCATAAATAAGAGTCCCAGGCTTCAAGCAAATGGGGCCTCTCCTATTCAACTCTAATCCAGTATGGCCAAACAGAAACTATACTTAAACACATGAATTTCTAAGCGAAATATCTGTGTTAGTTTTCTTTCACTGCCATAAAAAAATTACCACAAATTTAGGGACTTAAAACAATACTCTTTTATGATCCCATAGTTCTAGGGGTCAGAAATCTAGTTACAGCTTAACTCAACTGTGTCCTCTGCTTAGAGTTTAAGGCTGAAATCAAAGTTTCAGCAAGTTTAAGCTATTTTCTAGAGGTGCTAGGCTCCCAAGCTCACCCAAATTTGACAAAAATCAATTTCTTCCGGTTATAAAAGTGAAGTCCCTATTTTTTGATGGTCTTTACTGCTAGGGGCTGCCCACATTCCTTCTCAGGCCTTCCTTCCTCCTGCAACAATGACTTGAGTTTCTCCAACGCTTTGACTGTCTCAAATATCCCCTGCTGCTACATCTCTCTGCCTTCTAGCTGGAGAAAGTTCTTTAAGGGTTCATGTGATTAGATAGGGCCAGCTGAGCAGTCCACCATAAACTCTTTATTTTCAGGCCTGGTCCATAACCTTAATTATATCTGCAAAGTACCTTATGCTGTGTAATGAAATATACATAGTCTAAGGAATAAGACATGAACATCTTTGGGAAGCCATTACTCTGCCTACCGCAAGCTCAAGTTAAAAATATTGACAAGTATTTATAATTACTAATACCAGTTGGGCCAGACAAAACATGTCTATGGTGCACATCTTGACTTGACTTGGGGACAAAATGTGTGATCTGCTTTAGAAGACAGATGTTATTAATGAGATCAATATTGTGCTGCAGCTTTTAAATACAATGTTTCTAAGTGAACTGGCATGAGGATAAACAAATCATTAAAAAGAAAGTGGATATTTGGTTTTATAGTTTTGTTCCTACATGCATTTGTTAAGTACTACATAGAGGTCAAGATCCTTCAGAATCGACTTTGTTAATATTTGAATAATTAAAAATCAATATTTTTTGAAAATCTTTTTCCCTTTTGCAACACTATTAGAGCCATTACTATTATGTATGCTGGTTTGAGGAGAAAGGCACAGCACCCATTCCAGTATTCTTGCCTGGAGAATCCCAAGGACAGAGGAGCCTGGTTGGCTGCAGTCCATAGGGTCGCAGAGTCAAACACAACTGAAGCGGCTTAGCACGCAGCATGCACGCACACTGGTTTGAAGTCAGTTTAAATAAGTTGTTTTCTTACTGGGCTTGATTTGTATAATCTAATAGATATTAGGTCAAGAGGCAGAATTAATAACCAAAAGAGTAATCTGTCATTTGTGTAGTCTCATTAATCCTATGGTAAAATGAACCATGGAACTATATTAAAATATGTTTGCATTCAAAGTCTTCCTAAACATCTTATTTATATTTTAAATCTTCAAACTAAACTTCAATGCAATTTTAAATGCTGATAATTTAAAAAGGAAAACAGAGTAGGACTGGGGAAGTTCATGGCAAGAGTAATGCAACACCTCTTCACCAGTTCACCCTTACCATAGACAGTTGCCTCTTTTTCTACTTTATTTTGAAGTTTTATTTATTCTATTTTTTATTGAAGTATAGCAGATGTATAATATTATGTTAGTTTCAGGTATACAGCATTGCTTTAAATATCTCATTTAATGAGAGGAAAGGGCCTAGGCTTAGGAGATGGACCTGGATTGGAGTCCAGGATAAAGCACTACCTAGTAAGTAAACCCAGGAAAGACTGCCAAACAGACTGAATTTCAGTTTTCTCCTCTATAAAATGATTTGGAAAAACTTTTACCTATCGTTCATAAGTTGTTCAGTAAGGATTCAGTAAGATAACTCTTGGAAAATGTTTATACAATTCACAATTCACAGTATACTCTCAGCAATATTAACACAGTTCTGATTGTAGATCTGATAATGTGTTTGGTTTATACAGAGTCTACTACTCTGCTAATTTCCTTCAGATAATTCTTTTTTAACTTCCCCTTAAAAACTTACCACAATTTTTTTGAGGACTAACACATTCTCATACACTGAGTTAAGGACTTTCATTAGTACATTTAGGATTGCTTTAGTTAATAATAGTCTATTGATAAAAATAATCATTACAAAGGCCAACTAGAATTGAGAAAATGTATTAAAATGTGAAATAAAAAATACAAAATTGCACATAAATGCAACTATGTAAAATATATACAAGAATATAGACATCCCAGAAAAACATCTCATTATGCTTCACTGATTGTGCTTGTTTGACTATGTGGATCACAACAAACTGGAAAATTCTGAAAGAGGTGGGCATACCAGATCACCTTATTTGTCTCCTAAGAAACCTACATCCAGGTCAACATGCAATGGTTAGAGTAAGACATGGAAAAACAGACTAGTTCAAAATTGGGAAAGGAGTACAACAAGGCTGTGTATATTGTAACCCTGCTTATTTAAATTTTATCCAGAGTACATCATGCCAAATGCTGGGCTGGATGAATCACAAGCTGGAATCACAACTGCCTGGAGAAATATCAACAACCTCAGATATGTAGGTTGTAGGTATCCCATACCACTCTAATGGGATAAAGTAAAGAGGAAGTAAAAAATCACTTGATGAGGGTGAACGAAGAGATTGAAAAAGATGGCTTGAAACTCGACATTCAAAAAACAGAGAAAATCGCCTCTGGTCCTATCATTTCATGGCAAATAGAAGGAAGCAGTGACAGACTTTATTTTCTCGGGATTCAAGATCACTGTAGATGGTGACTGCAGCCATGAAATTAAAGCTTGCTCCTTGGAAGGAAATTTACGACAAACCTAGACAGCATATTAAAAAGAAAAGACATCACTTTGCTAACAAAGGTACACATACTCAAAGCAATGTTTTTCCAGTAGTCATGTATGGAAGTGAGAGTGGACCATAAACAAGGCTGAGTGTCAAAGAATTGATGCTTTCGAATTGTGGTGCTAGAGATGACTCTTGAGAATCTCTTGGGCTGCAAGGAGATCAAATCAGTCAATCCTAAAGGAACAATTCCAAATTTTATTAGAAGTACTGGTGCTGAAGCTGAAACTCCAATACTTTGGTCACCTGATGCAAAGGGACATCATTGGAAAAGAACCTAATGTCAGGGAAGATTGAGGGCAGGAGGAGAAGGGGACAACAGAGGATGAGATGGTTGGATGGCATCACCAACTCAACGGACATGAGTTTGAGCAAATTCCAGAAGATAGTGAAGGACAGGGAAGCCTGGTGTGTTGCAGTCCATGGGGTCAAAATGAGTCGGACATGACTTAGCAACTGAACAACAACAACAATACAGTTGTATAACTAATTTGAAGAGAAGTTCATCTGCAAATAGAATTTTGAAAGTTAAAAATGACCTTGGAAACCATCCAGCCAAGAAGTTTCCACACTGTGCACAAAACCACCACAGGTCTACAGAAGCGCCTTGGGTATAATTAAATGGCATAGTTGTTATAAAGTGTTAAGACAAGCTGACAGCAACCCAGGCCTCTCCAGTCCTGCTTCCATTAGTACAGTTTCACTCTTATTTGCTTTATATGTTTATGTATTTTATTTAAAGAAATACTTCAACTGGCTAAGAAAACAAAACAAAAAATCAAAATCTCTTCATGAGGAAGACAAAGTCACACACACCAATATTTGATGAGCTCTCCTCTATTTCTCAGCTTTTTTTTTTTGAACAGAGGGGACCAATGTTGGTTCCTTACCAATGAAATAGGTCACCTCTAGGACGAGGCAGTTACAAGCTTATACACACTTTCCCACTGTCTCTCCTCTATTGATGAGATGAGATGGAAAATGGGGAGCACACCTGTTCACAAAGGTTCAACTCCAAGAGAGCTCCTATATCCTTGCCCATGAGTGACTATGGAGCAGACTCCTCTGTTCACCCACATAGGACATGCAAAATAAGCAAATAGATAACTTTGTTGTGCTACATTTTGCATTAATAAGGCTACTTGTTACTTCTGAATAACTTAATCCATCCTTACTAACTCACTCCATTATAAAGATGAGGAAACAGAATTGCAGATAATAGGAGTTGTTCGAGGTCACTGAGATCTGGACTTATATCCAAGTTTCCTGACACCACAATGCAAAGATCTCAGTATATCAATTTAAAAGGCCTTAGAGCACAATGGAATGATAAGCCATGGTGTTAGGGGTGGGCTTAACGATCACCTAATACAAACTTCTCTAAATTCTGGATGATAGAAGACCATCCAGTTGATCATGAAAACCAGTGGTGGTGATCTCACCATTTCCAGGGTTGGTTCATTCCCATTTGATGGTTAACATTCTCAGCATTCCTTTTGTAAAGACATAGCACTGCAAATAATGAAACAAGGAGATTGAAGGTTGGTTCAAGGTTTGTTAAGCAATTAATTTTTGAGGCTTTCTATGTGATAAACACTGGTTTAGTTATAGAATATATAGTGCAGTTATAGAATAAATTGGAGAAGGAAATGGCAACCCACTCCAATACTCTTGCCTGAAAGATCCCATGGATGGAGGAGCCTGGTAGGCTACAGTTCATGGGGTCACTAAGAGTCGGACACGACTGAGAGACTTCACTTTCACTTACGCAAGCACTGATGAGTAAACATAGACATGATTCCTACTCTCATAGAACTTCCAAGCAAGTAAAGTTACATGTGTATTTTTTTCCATGAAACAGCCACAAATATAAAAATGATCACAAACTTCAATAAATTCTAAGAAGCAAAAAATCACAGGATTATGAGAGTACAAAAAAGAGATCCAACTTAGTCTGAGTCATCAAGGGTGGAAGAGGAAAGTTTGAAGGAGAGCATACACATTTCTGGTTTGCCCACCTTGGCAGATTAGACTATTACTTGCTGAAATAGAGACACTGGAAGACTTGGTTTTGGGGAGTGAAGTAAGTGAGGTGAAGAAACCACGTGAATTTCAAAACATCTGGAATTGGAGGCATCAATCTGACTTCCACATACAAAAGGTATACACGAGGATGCCAGGAACCTCTGATGGAGTGAATATCTCTATGGAAAATATAAAATTAGACAGAGCTGGGAATGACAGAATATTTACTCAGCTGGAAGCACCGACCCTGCCTGCCCATTCATTTTCAAGTCACTCAATATGAAGCAGATGGTTGCAGCTGAAGTCCAGCAGCTGTTCCTCCTGTCACCTCTCCTCTGACATTTGCCGGGTGGTGTCATTCTGTGGGTGATCTTTATTAGAGAGCAACCCTGTTGGTGTGGACCTTAAAGGATGGCCTGAGTCAGGAAGTGGAAGTGGCTGACCTTTCAATTCTGACTCATCTCCTGCCATCCCTTAGGCCAGGTGTATTCCACTGCTGAATAACGTGCTCCCCTCTGAAGTTAAGAATCCACTGAAGCAGTATAATAACATCTTGCATCCTGCCACAACACAGTTCAGTTCAGTCACTCAGTCATGTCCAACTGTTTGCAACCCCATGGACTGCAGCATGCCAGGCGTCCCTTTCCATCACCAACTCCCAGAGTTGTACCACAACACAACCTTAGCCTTTTCAAAGGTCCCAAGAAGACCTGCTCAGCTAGCACTACTTGTCAATCAATTACGATTTTTTTTTAAAGAAAAAAGCTTAAAAAAATTTACAGTTAGAAAACCCAGTGAACTATCACTGGCCTCTGGAATCAGGATCAATAGAAAGGCAAAATTTTGAGATTCAAATGTATCAACAATCTGAGTTATGGAAGCAGCCATCGGTAACTGGTTGTGGGGCTTTGAGCAAGTGATGTAATCATCATGGGTCTTGGCTCTACTGTCTATAGAACAGGGCTAATATCCAATTTGGGGATGTTGTGATGACTCTAATTAATATAAGGGCTTATTTATATATTGTACTTGGAAGCTAAATATATTTATTATCCATTTTACTTTAGACATTGATTTGTCTCTGCCTAATACTATAAAAAATAGTAGCCACCATTTAATAAGTGCACACTAAGAAAGTGCCTGTGTGTCAGGCACTTTTTAAAATGCTTTATGAATATCAATTTATCTAATGTTAACAAAAATATGTGAGGTATTTACTATTAATATCCTGAGGATTTTTTCAGATGAGAACACTGCAGCAGAGAGTTACTTAGTCAAGGTCACAGAAATTATAAATGATGACAGTGAGATTTGAACCTAAGCAGTCAGACTTCAGAATCCACATTCCTATCCATTAAGTTAGGATACCAAGGATAACAGAATAGAGTGTAATTAAGAAGCAGATAGACATATGTATTGCACGCCTCTTCTTCAGGGGCACTATTAATACTTACAAATGTTTCTATGAAATTGCAAGTGCATCCTTCCTCACCTGGCCGGGACAGGCAGAAAGCCCTATTATAGGGAAGATGGCAAATGCGAGGCAAGAATTGAGAGAGTAGCACTGAAACATCCATACTATATGTAAAACAGATACCTGGTGAAAATCTGCAGTACGATGCAGGGAGCTCAAACCCAGTGCTCTGTGACAACCTAAAGGGGTAGGATGGGATGGGAGGTGAGAAGGAGGTTCAAGAGAGAGGGGACATATGTGTAGGTATGGCTGATTCATGATGATGTATGGCAGAAACCAACACAATATTGTAAAGCAACTATCCTCCAACTAAAAACAAATAAAGAGTTTGTGGGGGATTAGCAGGCAAGATGAATATTTTGACTAAAGACAATCTGACGGCTCTCAGGTGTAGTTCAGCTCAGTCCAGTTCAGTCCCTCAGTCGTGTCCCACTCTTTGCAACCCCATGCACTGCAGCACACCAGCCTTCCCTGTCCATCACCAACTCCCGGAGTTTACTCAAACTCATGTCCATCGAGTCGGTGATGCCATCCAACCATCTCATCCTCTGTCATCCCCTTCTCCTCCTGCCTTCAATCTTCCCCCAGCATCTGAGTCTTTTCCAGTGAGTCAGCTCTTCACATCAAGTGGCCAAAGTATTGGAGTTTCAGCTTCAGCATCAGTCCTTCCAATGAATATTCAGGACTGATTTCATTTAGGATGGACTGGTTGGACCTCCTTGCAGTCCAAAGGACTCTCAAGAGTCTTCTCCAACACCACAGTTCAAAAGCATCAATTCTTGGGCACTCAGCTTTCTTTATAGTCCAACTCTCACATCCATACATGACTACTGGAAAAACCATAGCTTTGACTAGATGGACCTTTTTTGGCAAAGTATTTCTCTGCTTTGTAATATGCTGTCGAGGTTGGTCATATCTTTTCTTCCAAGGAGCAAGCGTCTTTTAATTTCATGGCTACAGTCACCATCTGCAGTGACCTTGGAGCCCAAAAAACTAAAGGCTCTGTTTCCATTGTTTCCCCATCTATTTGCCATGAAGTGATGAGACCGGATGCCATGATCTTAGTTTTCTGAATGTTGAGTTTTAAGCCAACTTTTTCACTCTCCTCTTTCCCTTTCATCAAGAGGCTCTTTAGTCCTTCTTCACCTTCTGCCATAAGGGTGGTGTTATCTGCATATCTGAGGTTATTGATATTTCTCCCAGCAATCTTGACACTAAACCAAAATCCAGGAGATCTATGTCCTACTCTCTGCCACTAACAAGTGACTAGCATTTCATGTAACCTATTGCATTACTTTGGGGTCCTCATCTGTAATAAGGAGTTGGCTCTAGCCCTAAACCAAATTGATTTAGGCATACAGTCTCTAAAGATCACTTCAGTTCTAATATCATTGTATTACTGTATTAAAATCCAGAAATATCATATTCAGTAACAAAGACCACCAGCAATATCTTTTAATCTTAGTAATAAGATTTTAAATTAAATTTTTCATTAAGCGTAATGAATGCATGTTATACTACTTGATTCAAGAAAACTGAATAGATATAATTTGGACTGAAGAATTGAGTACCCATGTATCTGTTTGTGACATGTCAGTAGCTGCAGAACTCTTGGGCCAGTCCACACTTGACTGTAAAACTCAGTATCTTGACCAAAAGGGGTAATTTCCACATTTTTTTCTTGATATAACATTAATCATAGTCCAGTTTCAGCCAAGTTAATAAACTCTTGGAAACAGGTTTATTATATCTATTTTACCATTTATGAAAAGCACCTTAGTGGAACAAAGGAAACCCTCCTATGGGAATGTATGTTGATGCAGCCAACATTTCCAAAGTGTATGGAGGAAGATGTATGGAGGCTCCTCAAAAAACTAAAAAAGAGTTGCCATAAGGTCCAACAATCCCATTTCTGGGTATATATCCAGATAAAACTGTAATTCAAAAATATATATGCACCCCTATGTCCACTGCAGTGCTATTTACAATAGCCAAGGCATGAAAACAACCTGAATGCCCATCAATGAATGGATAAAGAAGATGTGATACATATAAACAGTGAAACACTACTCAGCCATATAAAAGAATGCAATAAAGCCCTTTGCAGCAACACAATGCCATTTGCAGCAGCACAGATGGACTTAGAGATTATCATACTAAGTAAGTCAGAGAAAGACAAACACCATATGATATCACTTATATGTAAAATCTAAAATATGAAAGAAATGAACCTATCTATGAAACAGAAACAGACTCACAGACATAGAGAACAGACTTGTGGTTGTCAAGGAGGAATGGGAAAGAGATGGATTGGGAGTTTGGGGTTTAGCAGATGCAAGCCATTATATATATAGAATAGATAAACAAGATTCTACTGTACACAGCACAAGGAACTATAATAACTATCCTGTGATAAACCATAATGGAAAAGACTATAAAAACAATGTGTATATATACATATATCCATATCTATCTATCTATATATAACTTAATCACTTTGCTATACAGCAAAAATTAACACAACACTGTAAATCAACTATACTTCAATTTTTTTAAAAAGAAAAGCATCTTAAAAAACATTCATTGTTTTCTGGAGTAACAAAGTTCTGAGTATTCTCAGCTGGTGACATTATCTAGCGCAAATCTGCCATAAACAGACAGAAAGCCTTGGAGTATTGCTTCTTTTCTGAAGGCACACAGTTAAGTGGTGGCTAAAAGTTCCAAGAGTTAGCCTCCTGACTTTCTGATTTGTTTGGGTAGGAAACTTTCCAATACTAGTAATTAGCACCCGCTTAGACATCTGTTTCCCTGGGGAAAAAAATAAATAAGCCACAGAAAGATTAAATCTAATTATTATGATTTCCATTTCAAGGGCAAGGCTTTTTCATAAGTAATTATGTCTTAGTGCGAAACTGGCAAATTTTAAGCATTGGCCCTATCATTCACAAATAATGAGTAGATTTATAACCCTTAAACTCATTAGCTATGGAAGGCTAATGAGGACTTTAACCAAAAACACCACTATGTGAACCCCTCACTGAGGTAACCGTAGAGTCTTGACTTTGAAAACACCTACTTCTTAGCAAGTGAACCTCATATCCAGAGCCCAGGTTAAAACTGAAGTAGTGACTACAACTATGGGAAAAAGGCGTTTACGGCTCCTTAAGAAAACCTGCCTGCCAGTGCAGGAGACATAAGAGACACAGGTTTGATCCCTGAGTCGGGAAGATGCCCTGGAAACCTGCCTGCCAATGCAGGAGACATAAGAGACACAGGTTTGATCCCTGAGTCGGGAAGATGCCCTGGAAACCTGCCTGCCAGTGCAGGAGACATAAGAGACACAGGTTTGATCCCTGAGTCGGGAAGATGCCCTGGAAACCTGCCTGCCAATGCAGGAGACATAAGAGACACAGGTTTGATCCCTGAGTCGGGAAGATGCCCTGGAAACCTGCCTGCCAATGCAGGAGACATAAGAGACACAAGTTTGATCCCTGAGTCGGGAAGATGCCCTGGAAACCTGCCTGCCAATGCAGGAGACATAAGAGACACAGGTTTGATCCCTGAGTCGGGAAGATGCCCTGGAAGAGGGTATGACAACCCACTCCAGTACTCTTGCCTGGAGAATCCCATGGGCAAAGGAGTCTGGAAAACTACCGTCCATTGGGTTGCAAAGAGTCAGACACAACTGAAGCAACTTAGCACACAGGTATGCAAGAAGCGACCCTCAGATAAAGGCAGGTTTCTGCATTCCTAAAGATGTGTATTTAAAAGCGTGTGTGAATGGAAATCATGACAGAATAAAATACTAGAAAGGGCACTGGAGAGGCATGAGAAAAGACCTCGGGCCCAGTTCTGGCAGAACTACTGCCCCCTCCTTAGGTTCATTTCCTCTCATTTAATACGGGAACTTTGAAATAAATATACTCTAAAATCCATTTACAACCACCTTATACAAAGGGAAAGAATTAAGGTAAAGGCATATTTTGCCCCCTAGTTCATAAGATACATTTATTAATTTTATTTTACTTTATACACACTCCACTTACATGTGGCCAGGCACCATTCTAAACTCTTTACAGACATCATCTCACTTAATCATCACAGAAATGCCTAAAATAGGGAGTATGATCCTACCTTAAAGACCAGAAAACTGGAATATAGAAAAAGGTTAAATAATCGGCCTAAGGTAATCCAGCTAGTGGTTCTCAATCCATGTGCCACAGCACGCTGCTGTGCCACAGGTTCTAGACAACCAAATGCTGATCAAGGCAGTTTTAATTACAAGTGATATGTACTTTTACTGAAATGTTTGTCAGAAGTAGTTACCTCAGTCTCTTCTGTGATACAGAGAATTTTCATTTTTTAAAGCTAACAATCAGTACTGGAAATTTTTTTGTATATTTTTTGCTTTGTAATTTTCCACTTCTTGCCACTTCTTGCCAAATTCCAGAAAGACAGAATTTCTCTGTCTTGACCAGTATTCTATCTCTAGAACCTAGGAATAAATGAATGAATGAGAATCTCCTTTCTCAGTGATTTAATAGGAGATTATATCTGAAGAAACATATTATGATGAAGAAAGTTTGGAAATAATATGAATAACACTGTCAAAATATCTATATTATGAAAAGTCATATAAACTCAAGCCACATCTCAAAGCAATCTACATATATGAATTAATTCTTATCAACCCTACCATTAATCATCTTCACTAATCAGAATTTACATACTTGAACACCTTTTTATTACTCTGATAAAATGTTACTTGCTATATTGCTTACTGTGTTCGACTACCCCATGTCAAATCCACCCCTGATCATTCCTCTAAGCTAACTATGATAAGCTTATTCTTTTTTCAATAATTGGCTCAAGAACAGACTTGTACACAGTGCTCTTCATACATGAGTAGGAATTTGTTGGATGAGACTCTATGAAATACCTCCTCTTTTTTATTGACCACACAGAAAGATACACTGTGTCTTCTTATGCTATCTAGATGTGGTGGAACTGCTGCCACCATTTTGCAATGGGATTACAGAGACAGAAAGATGGAAAGAAAGGGATCCTGGATGATAAAACTGAGCCTCTGAACAAACATCCCCTGCAGACTACCTTACCTCAGGATTTCTAGTTATGACAGGTAAGGAATTTCTTTATGGGTTAAGCGGTTGTAGTCGAGTTTTTTGAATATGCAGCCAAACTTATTTAGACACCTGTACAAAAGAATATCCCTTTAATTCCCACTGCTATCCAACATACTCTTTCCTACGACAACAGTTGAGTTCAAATAACTGATACAACTGATGGTAGGAGAAATAATTCCCTGTTGAGCTATCCTCTGTAGTTTTCACCATTAACTTTCACTTCATAGAGGCAAGAGTCTTCCTCTGATATTGTCCCATCAAACACCAGGGAGTCTTGCTTCTTCTATTTTCATCAACCCAGTGTTTGCAGATAGTCATTAAATCCTGACACTTTGAATTCTCTTTGACCAACTGATGCAACTCTGATCTTTACCAAATCAATATTGTTTCACTCACAATGATAGTGTTGGCATTTGATGTTTGGCTGATAAGATCACAAACTTTATTTGTATATTGACTATATATTCTACAGTGACTTCTTTGATGTTCTCAATATGTTTTGGTAGCCCTAAATTAGACATGATAAGGAATTAGTGGTGAAAAGGCAAGATGATATTGCACAACTAGGCTGAAAAAAGGGAAAACAAGTTAAAAAATACTGTCTTTTTATTAAATAAACTTCTGCACTCATCAAACTGATAAAACTTAGCAATATGGCAGAAGCCAAACACTTCATTACAAACTTCAAGGCTTTCCGCTAATAGTAATTTGTCTCTTCATTTCTTCTTCAGAAGAAACTAACTTTGATTACATGTCAAAGTGTTTCTGACTCTGCCAAGCCTGGCTCCCTGCTAACCCTTGTTACCTCCTAACTATGTCATTTAACATGCTTTTCTTTTCATTTAAAAAACAGTCTCTTATCTCTGCACAAGTCCAGAATATATTCCTTTCTCTGTGGATTGACATATATACACTACCAGGTGTAAAACAGCTAGGGGGAACCTGCTATAAAGCACGGGGAGCTCAGCACATTACTCTCTGATGACCTAGATGACTGGGATGGAGGGTGGAGAGGGGAGGGAGGTCTAAGAGGAAGGAACTGTGTGTGTATATATATATAGTTGATTCACTTCATTGTCCAGCAGAAAGTAACACAACTTTGCAAAGCAGTTATACTACAATATTTTTTTTTAAAGATGAAAAGAAGGAATGTGAACAATACTTGGATACTGGAAACAAAAGACATTTCCAACAAATGAGATTGGCTAACTATGGAATCTGTCTATTGTGAACCTACACGAAACTAGCAAAGACATACTGTACAAGAGTACACATAATAGATCAGTATGTGCAAAAGAAAGGTGCAAGCATCATAAATTCACCCCCGATAACATTTAATATGCCCCATAGGCCCCTTCTGTGTATCACCTATTTGTCATATGATGATGAGCAAATCTCACCAACTGCCCACCTTTCACAGTTTGGTGAGAGTGACAAATGTTAGTCAAATAATCACATGATATAAAAGACAGTTTAGGGGGGAATACACCACAGAACAGAAAATAGGGCCAGTGGAGTTGAGAGCAAAAGTAGTGGGGGAATCAGTGTTATCGCAGGTGGATGTGTGAATCATGATACTGCAAAAGCTAAGGGATTTCTTTACATGGATAAAATGTGTCAAGTGCTTCCTGAAGTTGTACAGTATGCAACATACACAGCTATGCACAGCAAGCTTGAGACAGAGTGTGTTGCAAGATGTTGCTAAAAAAGCAAGATGTTGTGGCATCTTAAAAACTCTCATAAAGAGTTTGATCTTCATCTGAAGTGTAAAGGGAAGCCATTGAATGGTTAAAGGATCAAATGTGCAGTTCACAAAGATCACTATAGTGATGAGGAATAGTTTGGAGGGAGAAATGTGATTGGGAATTAGAACAATTGGAAGGTTATCATAGGAATCCAACTAAAACATGATGGTAAGGTGATCACTGATAGCCACAGCTGTATAGCTGAAAATTACTCTCTAGATCTAGAAAATATCTTAGTAATAAAATCACCAGGGTTGGGGTAACTGATATGAGGACAGTGGAAAAAGATGTTAAAAATGACTCAATGTTCCTGCTTATATAACCAGAATCTACGAGATGAAGGTACTACATTCACAAAGATGAGAAAGAGTTGAAGAGGAGCAGGTTGGGGTTGAGAAATTATACAGTGTCACCACATACTTGGATTCTATTTTTACAAAAAAATCAAGAACACATGCTCAGAGAGGGACAAGATTTTGAATAAAGCAAAGCCGAATATTAAAGTTTGTTAAATGTGCAGAGGAATAACAGTCTAGCACATCATTGTGTGAGCAATATATTTAAAATACTTTATAGTTTTTTAAAAGGCTTTTTAAAAATGTTATTCCAGTCTTTGTGCTATACTCAGGCTGTCAATTACTACTCTGTAACTTTCCCTCTGATAATCATGTACTCTGCCTTAGAAGGATTTATCCACTCTACACTTTCTCACGCTTTGCTGCATCACTGGTGTCCTAAATGCGCTGCAAGTCCCTGCAGGAGAGAAACCAGTTTCTTCTGGCTTCTTGCAGTCTCCCCCACTGAGCCTATCTCAGAGCCTGTCATTCAGAAGCACTCCATGCGTATTACAAATTGACTTTTTATCTACTTCCACCATTATGTTGGGAACATTCATGAGGGATTGTTCAAGCTCCATCAAGGGAACAGTCAGTGCAGCTTAATTTAGCATATCATAAAGCACTCTGCAAAAACAACAGAGGAAGAGAGAGACTAACTAATGAGGCTTTGGCTGCTGAGAGGACAGGTTTATAATTTGTGATGCGCTCCCAACCAGAATTTACTCCCAGGAGTTATGGAATGGTTTACAAACCAATAAATCACTATTCATTCACTGCATCTTGCCCAACTCAGAGCAGTCTGATAATCTACTTCCTTTCATTCAACTCCCCAGTATAATTTGGTAAATTAGCAGTAAGGTCTGGCCTAACTGCATTTCACATGTAGTTAGCCATAATAATGCATACATTATGCTTCGTTTACACAATGTGTTACATCTATTTTCACGGGTTGATTTTACCTTTTATTATTGGTTCAATGTTATTTCAAGAGCTAAGATGAATGGATGCCTTAGCAAATGCATCCATTGGCTCATATACTTCCTGTGCAGGCCTCCTTGAACTTTTCTGAATTGCTGAAGGACCAAGGGAAGCAATCTCACCCTCCAAATGTGTGGCCTTGCAGTAATCATACTCACTACACACAGCTCTATTAAAAAAAAAAAAAAATTCCCCAGGTGCTTTCATGACTTTAAAGATGAAAAAACTAAAATAAACCCAAAGGAAGAATTAGAGATTCTGGGTACTTCAAGATTCCAAAGTGTTCCTAGATCAGCAGCATAATACTAGCATTTTCCCTTCTCCTCAATTCTAAAATATTAGCCTCTGTGCAGCTTAGGATTCTTACAGAAGTTAAGGCATGGCTCTTCCAAAAGGTGGTTCCTTCCAATATTTTATTCTGAGAAACTGGTAAAGTTTTATTGCAGGAAAGGAAGCTCCAGGAAAAAATGCAATTAGATGTGTTGTTATTAATTTTCAGGAGACCACACAGAAGAGCTAGTCTTAAATTTTTTGGTCTCACACTCCCTCTACACCCTTAGAAATTTTTGAAGACCCATAAAGACCTTTGTTTATGTGGATTTTATTTAACTATATTTAGCAGATTTCAAAACAAAATCTGAGAAATTTAAAAATCTTTGCTTATTTAATTCATTTAAACAGCAGCTATATAACATGTTCACATGAAGAACAATTATAAAATATAATTTTAATATAACTTAATCAGAAATGAACCATTATTTCCTGTTTATGCAGAACTTATTGATGTCTGGCTTGATGGAAGATAGCAGAGTTTTATTTTCTTCTGAATTCAATCTGTTGTGATTTCTTATGTTGGTTAAGGTAGATGTAGGAAACAGACTCTCACAGATAAGAGAGTTGAAAAAACAGTACCTCATTTGAAAAACACCTAGTTCTGGTGGCAGATCAAACAAACCACCGTACTTCAGTATGCAGTGGAAGTACTTTATGTGTACATCTGATTTTGTCACCCAGAATGTTAAAAAGATAGGTACTCAAAGGTTGAGATTTATTAAAAATTATGTTTTTACGGTTCCTTATGGATGTGAAATCAGCCTTGTTTTTAATATTTCACTTTTTTCAGCAGCTTTAGGTTCACAGTAAAATTAAGAGAAAGGTGGTGAGACTTCCCATATACTTCCTACCCTAACTCATGCCTAGCGCTCCCTATCCACCATTCCCTCCCCCATTATCAGCATCCTGCACCAAGTGACACTTTTATTACCACTGATGAATCTATACTGATACATCAAAATAAGTCAAAGTCCATAGCTGACACTAGGATTTACTCTTGGCATTAATATAATCTGTGAATTTGAACAAATGTATTATGACATGTATCAAATATTATAGTAACATACAGAGTCTTTTCAATGCTCTAAATATCCTCTGGGCTCCCCTGGTGGCTCAGTTCAGTAGAGTTCAGTCACACAGTCGTGTCTGACTCTTTGCCATCCCATGCACTGCAGCGCACCAGGCCTCCCTGTCCATCACCAACTCCCAGAGATTACTCAGACTCATGTCCATTGAGTCAGTGATGCCATCCAACCATCTCATCCTCTGTCATTCCCTTCCGCTCCTGCCTTCAACCTTTGCCAGCATCAGGGTCTTTCCAGTGAGTTAGTTCTTCGCATCAGGTGGCCAAACTATTGGAATTTCAGTTTCAGCATCAGTCCTTCCAATGAATATTCAGAACTGATTGATTTAGGATGGACTGGATGGATCTCCTTGCAGTCCAAGGGACTCTTAAGAGTCTTCTCCAACATCACAGTTCAAAAGCATCAATTCTTTGGTGCTCAGCTTTCTTTATAGTCCAACTCTCACATTCATACATGACTACTGCAAAAACCATACCTTTGACTAGATGGACCTTTGTTGGCAAAGTAGTGTCTCTGCTTTTTAATATGCTGTCTAGGTTGGTCATAACTTTTCTTCCAAGGAGCAAGTGTTTTTTAATTTCATGACTGCTGTCAGCATCTGCCATGATTTTGGAACCCAAAAAATAAACTCTCTGTTTCCATTGTTTTCCCGTCTATTTGCCATGAAATGATGGGACCAGATGCCATGATCTTAGTTTTCTGAATGTTGAGCTTTAAGCCAACTTTTTCACTCTCCTCTTTCCCTTTCATCAGAGGTTCTTTAGTTCTTCTTCACTTTCTCCCATAAGGGTGGTGTCATCTGCATATCTGAGGTTATTGGTATTTCTCCCGGCAATCTTGATTCCAGCTTGTGCTTCATAAAGCCCAGCATTTCGCATGATGTACTCTCCATATAAGTTAAATAAGCAGGGTGACAATATACAGCCTTGACATACTCCTTTTCCTATTTGGAACCAGTCTGTTGTTCCATGTCCAGTTCTAACTGTTTCTTCCTGACCTGCATACAGATTTCTTAAGAGGCAGGTAAGGTGGTCTGGTATTCCCCTCTCTTGAAGAATTTTCCACAGTTTGTTGTGATTCACATAGTCAAAGGCTTTGGCATACTAAATAAAGCAGAAGTAGATGTTTTTCTGGAACTCTCTTGCTTTTTTGATAATCCAACAGATGTTGGCAATTTGATCTCTTTTCCCTCTGCCTTTTTTAAATCCAGCTTGAACATTTGGAAGTTCACAGTTCATGTACTGCTGGAGCCTCGCTTGGAGAATTTTGAGCATTACTTTGCTAGCGTGTGAGATGAGTGCAATTGTGCAGTGGTTTGAGCATTCACTGCCATTGCCTTTCTTTAGGATTGAAATGAAAACACGTTTTCCTAGTCCTGTGGCCACTACTGAGTTTTCCAAGTTTACTGGCATATTGAGTGCGGTACTTTCACAGCATCATCTTTTAGGATTTGGAATAGCTCAACTGGAATTCCATCATCTCCACTAGCTTTGTTCATAGTGATGCTTCCTAAGGCCCACTTGACTTAGCATTCCAGAATATCTGGCTCTAGGCAAGTGATCACACCATTGTGGTTATCTGGGTCATGAAAATCTTTTTTGTATAGTTCTTCTGTGTATTCTTGCCATCTCTTCTTAATATCTTCTGCTTCTGTTAGGTCCATACCATTTCTGTCCTTCACTGAGCCCATCTTTGCATGAAATGTTCCTTGGTATCGCTAATTTTCTTGAAGAGACCTCTAGTCTTTCCCATTCTATTGTTTTCCTCTCTTGCTTTGCACTGATCACTGAGGAAGGCTTTCTTTTCTCTCCTTGCTATTCTTTGGAACTCTCCATTCAAATGGGTATATCTTTCATTTTCTCCTTTGCCATCACTTCTCTTCTTTTCACAGCTATTTTTAAGGCCTCCTCAGACAACCAGTTTGCCTTTTTGCATGTCTTTTTCTTGGGAATTATCTTGATCACTGCCTCCTGTGCAATGTCATGAACCTCTGTCCATAGTTCTTCAGGCACTCTGTCTATCAGATCTAATCCCTTGAATCTATTTGTCACTTCCACTGTATAACTATAAGGGATTTGATTTAGGTCATACCTGAATGGTCTAGTGCTTTTCCCTACTTTCTTCAATTTAAGTCTGAATTTGGCAATAAGGAGTTCATGATCTGAGCCACAGTGAGTTCCTGGTCTTGTTTTTGCTGTCTAGAGCTTCTCCATCTTTGGCTGCAAAGAATATAATCAATCTGATTTTGATGTTGACCATCTGGTGATGTCCATGTGTAGAGTCTTCTCTTGTGTTGTTGGGAGAGTGTGTTTATATGGCCAGTGCATTCTCTTGGCAAAACTCTACTAGTTTTTCCTTGCTTCTTTCTATACTCCAAGGCCAAATTTGCCTGCTACTCTTGACTTCCTAATTTTGCATTCCAGTCCCCTATAATGAAAAGGAAATCTTTTCTGGGTGTTAGGTCTAGAAGGTCTTGTAGGTCTTCATAGAACCATTCAGGGCATAGACTTGGATTACCATGATATTGAATGGTTTGCCAGTCATTTTTGTGATTGCATTCAAGTACTGCATTTCGAACTCTTTTGTTGACGATGATGGCTAAGAGATTCTTCCCCACAGTAGTAGATATAATGGTCATCTGAGTTAAATTCACCCATTCCAGTCCATTTTAGTTTGCTGATTTATAAAATGTCATGTTCACTCTTGCCATCTTATTTGACCACTTCCAATTTGCTTTGATTCATGGACCTAACATCCAGGTTCCTATGCAATATTGCTCTTTACAGCATCAAACTTTACTTCCATCAGCAGTCACATCCACAACTGGGTGTTGTTTTTGGTTTGGCTCCATCTCTTCATTCTTTCTGGAGTTATATCTCCTCTGATCTCCAGTAGCATATTGGGCACCTACCAACGTGGGGAGTTCATCTTTCAGTGTCTTATCTTTTTGCCTTTTCATACTATTCATGGGGTTCTCAGGGTAAGAATACTGAAGTGGTTTGCCATTCCCTTCTCCAGTGGACCACGTTTTTTCAGAACTCTCCACCATGATCCGTCCATCTTAGGTGGCCCTACACGGCATGGCTCATAGTCTCATTGAGTTAGACAAGGCTGTGGTCCATGTGATCCAATTGGTTAGTTTTCTGTGATTATGGTTTTCAGTGGTGGCTCTGGTTTACCACTGGTGGTTCAGTGGTAAAGAATTCACCTGCCAATGTAGGAGACACTGGTTCAGTCCTTGGGTTGGGAAGATCCCCTGCAGAGGAGAATGAAAACCCACTCAAGTATTCTTGCCTGGAAAATCCCATGGACAGAGGAACCTGGTGGGCTACAGTCCATAGTATCACAACAGAGTCAGACACAACTTAGCGACTAAAACAACAAATACCTTCTGTGTCCCACCAATTCTTTCTTCCCTGCACAGTCAGGCTTTGGAAGTCATTGATCTTTTTACTATTTCCATAGTTTGCACTTGTGTTCATGAGAGATACTGCTCTCCAATTTTCCTTTTTTGTAATGTCTTTGCCTGGTTTTGGTATTAGGTAATATGGGTCTCAAAGAATGAGTTAAGAAGTATACCACTTGTGCCTATCCTCTGATACTGTAGAGAACTGGTATAATTTTTTCCTTAAATATTTAGTAGAATTCACCAATAAACCCATGAGAAGTTGTTGCTGAACCACAAAAGACGCTGGGATTCTTGGGCTTTGGAGGAGAAGAATTCAATCCAGGGCCAGTGATGAGCCTTGATCACTTGGAGCTTTTGTGTAATAAAGTTTTATTGAAGTATAAAAGAGATAGAGAAAGCTTCTGGCATAGACATCAGAAGGGGGCAGTAATGCCCCCCTTGCTAGTCTTTAGCCAGATGTTATATAGCTACTAGCAGCCTGCTAATTAGAGAAAGGGAATGTCTCAAAACTCAAGAGAATGGCACCAGGCCCCTCACTCACAACATGCATTGAGATAACATTGGCACCAGATGAGTCATCCCGGGCCATAAAACGACTGACATGAATCTTGAAGAAAAGGCAGATTTCCAAGCAAAAATATAGTTTCATTAACATAGACTAGGAGAACAATGTATAACACACTGGTTTGTCAAGTCCATTCTGGGCCTTTAGGCAGAACTGACTTGAAGACAGTCTAGGGTAAATACATAGTATATTAACATAGCTTAAGACAAACATTTCCATAAGAAAAATGTATTGGTTAGCTCAAGATTTAAGAAAAGTTAAGTTCAGGTGGAACCAGGTGTCATTATGGCCACACAGAATTTTAAGACAAACCTCTTTTTAAATTTGTATAGATAAGGGGAAAAAATATAACACTCGTTTGTTTCCTCCTGCTGCTTAAGAGAGAGAGAAAAAATGTCCGACTCTTGCAGTCTATTTCCTCCATTTGGAGACCCCTGAGCTTCCTGCCTGTTACCTCTCACCCATCTGGGCCTAATGCCCAGATGTTCATAGAATTCATTCAAACATCCTTTTAATGTTCATAAGATCTGAATAAATGTTCCTACTTTCATTTCTGTTTTAGTAATTGTTATCATCTCTCATTTTTCTTAGTTAGCCTGGCAGGAAGTTAATCAATGTTGTCGGTCTTTTTGAAAAACAAGCTTTTGGTTTTATTTATTTTCTCTATTCATTTTCTGTGTTCAATTTTATTCATTTCTGTTCAAACACTTTTTTCTTTATATCTGCTTATTCTGGATTTAATTTATTCTTCTTCTAGTGTCCTAAGGTAGAAGATTAATTACTGATTTTAAGAGAGTTTTCTTCTTTTATAATATATGTATCCAATGTTATAAAGTCTCTCTCAGCAACGCTCTCACTGCATCACACAAAGTTTGATAAGGTTTGTTTTCATTTTCGTTTAGTTAAAAATTTTTTTTTTCTTAAGATTTCTTCGAGATTCATGTTATTTAGAACTGTTTAATCTCCACGTATGTTAAAAATTTCCAGTTATCTTTCAGTCATTGATTATGAATTTAGTTCCATTATAGTTTGAAACCAGATACTTCATAGTTTCAATTCTTTTAGATTTATTAAGGTGTGTTTTATGGCACAGAATTTCATTTATTTGGATAAATATTCCATATGATTTTGAGTAGAATGTGTACTCTGCTGTTGCTGGACAAAGTACTGTATAGATGTCATTTGTATCCATTTGACTGCTGGTGTTGTTAAGTTCAATTATGTCCTTACCGATTTTCTGACTGCTGAATCTTTCCATTTATGGTAAAAGAGTGTTGAAGTCTTCAACTATAAAAGTGTACTCATGTACATACATGCTTACAATTCGATTACTTACGATCTCATGTACTTTGATGATCTGTTGTTAAGTGCACCTGCATTAAAGGTTTCTATGTTTTCTTGGGGAATTAATCCCTTTATAATTACACAATGCCCTTCTTTATCCCTGATAACTTTCCTTGCTTAGAAGCCTTTTCGTTCTGGAATTAATAAGGGCACATTTTGGAGATAATATAGGTTCAGTTACAGTATACCACAATAAAGTAAGTCACATGAATTTTTTTGGTTTCCAAGTATGTATAAAAAGTATCCTTATACTATACTGTACTCTGTTAGTATGCAATAGCATTATGACTTTTAAAAGTACATATATTACTTTAAAATACTTTATTGCTAAAAAAAATTGCTAACCATGATCTGACAATGCAGGGTTTCCACAAAACTTCAAATTGTAAAAAACAAAAAGGTAACAAAAATGCAATGTCTGTCAGGTGCAATAAAGTAAGGTGCAAAAAAACAGTGTATGCCTACTATGTTTTAATTAGTGTTGGCATATTACAACTTTCTCAGTATACTTGTTTTAATGTTTATGTACCTTTATATTTATAATTTTGTGGGTTTCTTGTAGGTAGTATACAGTTGGTCTTATTTTTTGATCAACGGATAATCTTTTAATTAGTACATTTAGATCATTGATGTTCAAAGTGACTACTGATACGTTAATAGTTGGATTAACACCTACCATACTTTGTTATTATTGTCTGATTGTTGCCCTTGTTCTTTGTTCTTATTTTTGTCTTTCACTCTTTTCCTACCTTTTGTATTGTTAATTGACAGTTAGGATTTAATTTTCTCGCTTTTCCTAGCATATCAATTATACTTTTTTCCTATGTCTAATGTTTCCCCTAAAGTTTGCAACATAGATTTACCATCAGTCCAAATCCACTTTCAAATAACACTATACCACTTCACAGGTACATAATACCAAGATTAATCTATTTCTCCCTCTTGTCCCTTATATCACTGCTGTCATGTGTCTTTCCTCTGGTTTCTATAGGGATTTTCTCTTTATCTTTGATTTTCTGTAGTTTGATAATGGTATGTCTATGTGTTCATTTGTTTTAAGGGTCGCAAAGAGTAGGACACGACTGAGCGAATTTCACTTTCACTTTCCCTGGGTCAGTTTGATATTGTTAAGAGAGCCCTATGTATTTCAAAATTGTTCTTTTCCCCCTCCTGCCTGAAGCATGAATAAATTTTTTTTCTGATATTTAGCTTAGAATCTCTTTGAGCTTCTTGTGGACACTTTCACAATATTGCAGGGCCTCTTAAAGGTTGCTGGGTTCCCCTGGAATTTTTTTCCCACACTTTCAGAGTAATCCATACTGTTAAGTCGCTTCAGTCATGTCCAACTTTTTGTGACCCAATGGACTGTAGCCTGCCAGGTTCCTCTGTCCATGGGACTTCCCAGGCAAGAATACTGGAGGGGGTTTCCATCTCCTTCACCAAGAGATCTTCCTGACCGAGGAATTGAACTAGCATCTCCTGCATCTCCTGCTTTGGCAGGTGAGTTCTTTACCACTAGCACTACCTGGGAAACCCTGGTCCACACTGAGCCTCTAGCAACTTGTCAATTACAGTTCAGGTTTTCCTACCCCAGTTCTAATCTCTGCTCTTGAGCCTCTGCTCCAGTAAGCTGTGACTCTTTATATTTGTCTGTCTCTCCATCCTTGGGGCCAGTAATTTGTCCTGTGTTCTTTCCTCTCTTAGAGATCCAAGAAGGGTTGCAGATATTTTACTTTGCTGATCTTTTTGCTTGTCGTTAAGATGAGCTGTGACTCAAAAAGCTCCTTATGTGTGGAACCGGAAGTCTTTCTTTTTTTTTTTTTTAAGCCATGAGTGCTTTGTAAAGAATATAACAACTGCTAGTACAGTTTGCCACTACTGAACTGATTTGTACTAAGGCAGCAGCAATTTTATCTACTCTTGCTTTTTGTATAATTATGGCAAATTTCAAACACTAAAATCGCAAATAATGTCTTAGTGTTATTACAAAAATGTTTTTGAGCTTGTGGATCCCTGAAAGAATCTCAGAATTCCATAGAGGTCCTTAGATTTCACTTTGAGGACCACTGTCTTTAAATTTAACATATATAAAAGCTCTTTTTTGTAAGATGTATTAAAATTATACATAAAGATGGAATGGTTAATGATCTCTATCTCTTTGGCTCTAAAAATGTCTTTGCTAAGCAGCTTTCTCTTTCCTCTAAGAACAAAAATCACCCTTCAGGACACCTACCTCTTCCAGCACTAGTTACCTTTTGTTATCACAGAAATGACACTAAAAGTAATCAGCACAATTGCCTAATCTGGCCTTCTGCTTAGCAGCTCAGTCTTGTCCAACTCTTTGCGACCCCATGGACTGTAGCCCACCAGGCTCTTATGTCCATGGGGATTCTCCAGGCAAGAATAGAGGAGTGGGTTATGATTTCCTACTCCAAATCGGGGTGTCTACGCATGAGGAAATTGATGCCAAGACAGGAAAACCCACTACTGTAGGGCTGTTATTTTAAATCTCCTGATTTCCAGCCAAATCATGTTTTTATTTTTGTGTATATGGCTTTATTCAACCATTGAATTCTCTCTCTATTACATTTATTTTCTCTTTCCCTGTTTTCCTTCTTTTAATCAGACACAGTCCTAATCATACATAGTAATGTTTCTCATTTATGTTTTGCTAATTCAAGCTAAAAAATCTTTTAAATATCATCTCTGGGTGATTTGACTACATTTAGAAGCTGTGTTAAAGCCCAAAGCAATTAAAAATGGTGTAGTATAAACCTCTGAATGATAAAGTTTACAGAGAAAACAGAATGCATATAACTCCTAATTATCTTTGCATGAATTTGAAATCTTTCCAGAGGACAAAATATTGTTTAAACATAAATAATTGTAGTAGAGAAGAAATGAGTTCACCCTGGAATGTTGTCTCTGAAGACAGCCGTTACTCTACACTTCAGTGGCTGTAACCTTGCTTAAATCAAACATAATGAGTAAGAAACTATTAAAAAGGAAAGCAGAAAGTGTAAGAGGAGAAAAACGCAATCGATATTTTCAGTCCTAAATTGCAAGTTTACTAGTCTAGCTGCACCATGTTGCAGATGTTTCTTGATCCACCATAAGTGAACCTCAGCAAATTTCTTCCTATTCAGAATAAAATTATTAACCTAACCCCCTAAAAAGATGATGCGAAATGATGTGAGCATCAAGCACTGTAACAACTTTGAAAATGTTCCCATCCAAAATCTATGATGCCTTTGCTATTAAAATGTGGTTAATAATTCTCATGTCAGTCATTTAAGGGCTAGTTAGGTCTTATTAATTGAATTTAAAAGGGGACTTTAACATAGACACTCTTGGCTTGAATATTTTTCTCAAAATAAACTGTTAAAGGGTCTTTCTATGTCCACTGTATGGAACAACCTATTGGCTTGTATTTAAAATATAAATATTTTTAAAATGAGAGACCATGTTGCTGTTAAGATCTTAATATGATGATCTGAGTGCAAATGATTCTACCAGAAGTCAATATTGTAAAGTTGAATTCTCTTATAAAGTTAAAAATGTAGGTTTTACATACTTATTTTTGAGAATTATACCTTAGCTCTTTCTAGGATTTCTGAAATATAGATCTCAAGATGGCTCTAGGTTAACCAACTGAGCATATCACCCAACAAACAGCTCTGCCTTCTAACAGGCAAACAAGGTGAGCTGCACACTTGCTGTCAATCTTCACAGTCTATTATGGTTCAAATTTAGTGAGAACAGAGCTGTAGATTTCTGTTTGTCCTGTTAGAATGGCACATTAACAAGGCACCCATTGCTTAAATTTAATATATTGTCCAGTATTCAGATTTTAGTCATAAAAAACTGTTACAAATTAGAATTGATATTTATACCATCTGTTATAAATCATAGTGTCAGTCACTCAGTTGCATCTGATGCTTTAAGGCCCCATGGACTGTAGGTCCCCAGACTCCTCTGCCCATGGAATTCTCCAGGCAAGAATACTGGTTGCCATTCCCTTCTCCAGGGGATCGTCCTGATCCAGGGATCCAACCTGGGTCTCCTTCATTGCAGGCAGATTTTTTACCATCTGAGCCACAAGGAAAGCCCAAAGTGAAACTCATTCAGTCATGCCTGACTGTATGTGACTCCAAGGACTATAGCCCACCAGGCTCCTCTGTCCATGGGATTCTCCACACAGGAATATTGGAGTGAGTAGCCATTCCCTTCTCCAGGGGATCTTCCCAATCCAGGGATCCAACCCAGGTCTCCTACATTGCAGGCAAATTCTTTACCATCTGAGCCTGTTATAAATCATGAGATTATCTAAAATTTCAGCATATTTCTAAAGCATGGGTTCAAATACTTTTTGTGATATTGTCCTCTGATCCAACAGCTTTATATACATTATATATCTAAAACTTAACATTCTAAAATTTACAAGGAAAAACTGAAACAGTGAATGTCAGCCTTGTGGGACTCTAAGCACATTAGTGTCACTTCAAGGCACTAAAACTAGACCTGAAATCTATTCTTCTTATGGATAATGGCTGAACAGCTTTGAGTCAAATGTTAGAGGGACTCCTGATGATTAATTCTTCCAGCTAGTTTTATTTCATTCCTTTTTCAACTGTGGATGGAACAGAACACTAGCAGGTGATGTGAGCTATGGTAGGAGATCAGTTCAGTTCAGTTCAGTCACTCAGTCGTGTCCGACTCTGTGCGACCCCATGAATTGCAGCACGCCAGGCCTCTCTGTCTATCACCAACTCCCAGAGTCTACCCAAACCCATGTCCATAGAGTCGGTGATGCCATCCAACCATCTCATCCTGTCATCCCCTTCTCCTCCCAACCCCAATCCTACCCAGCATTAGGGTCTTTTCCAATGAGTCAACTCTTCACATGAGGTGGCCAAAGTATTGGAGTTTCAGCTTCAACATCAGTCCTTTCAATGAACACCTAGGATTGATCTCTTTTAGATGGATTGATTGGATCTCCTTGCAGTCCAAGGGACTCTCAAGAGTCTTCTCCAACAACACAGTTCAAAAGCACCAATTCTTCGGCGCTCAGCTTTCTTCACCGTCCAACTCTCACATCCATACATGACCACTGGAAAAACCATAGCCTTGACTAGACGGACTTTGTTGGCAAAGTAATGTCTCTGCTTTAAAATATGCTATCTAGGTTGGCCATAACCTTCCTTCCAAGGAGTAAGCGTCTTTTAATTTCATGGCTGCAATCACCATCAGCAGTGATTTTGGAGCCCCCCAAAATAAAGTCACCCACTGTTTCCACTGTTTCCCCATCTATTTCCCAAGAAGTGATGGGACCAGATGCCATGATCTTAGTTTTCTGAACGTTGAGCTTTAAGCCAACTTTTTCACTCTCCTCTTTCACCTTCATCAAGAGGCTCTTTAGTTCTTCTTCACTTTCTGCCATAAGGGTGGTGTCATCTGCATATCTGAGGTTATTGATATTTCTCCCGGCAATCTTGATTCCAGCTTGTGTTTCTTCCAGCCCAGCGTTTCTCACGATGTACTCTGCATATAAGTTAAATAAGCAGGGTGACAATATACAGCCTTGATGCACTCCTTTTCCTATTTGGAACCAGTCTGTTGTTCCCATGTCCAGTTCTAACTGTTGCTTCCTGACCTGTATACAGGCTTCTCAAGAGACAGGTCAGATGGTCTGGTATTCCCATCTCTTTCAGAATTTTCCACAGTTTATTGTGATCCACACAGTCAAAGGCTTTGGCATACTCAATAAAGCAGAAATAGATGTTCTTCTCGAACTCTCTTGCTTTTTCGATGATCCAGCAGATATTGGCAATTTGATCTCTGGTTCCTCTGCCTTTTATAAAACCAGCTTGAACATCTGGAAGTTCACGGTTCACATATTGCTGAAGCCTGGCTTGGAGAATTTTGAGTGTTACTTTACTAGCATGTGAGATGAGTGCAATTGTGTGGTAGTTTGAGCATTCTTTGGCATTGCCTTTCTTTGGGATTGGAATGAAAACTGACCTTTTCCAGTCCTGTGGCCACTGCTGAGTTTTCCAAATTTGCTGGCATATCGAGTGCAGCACTTTCACAACATCACCTTTGAGGATTTGAAATAGCTCTACTGGAATTCCATCACCTCCACTAGCTTTGTTCGTAGTGATGTTTTCTAAGGCCCACTTGACTTCACATTCCAGGATGTCTGGCTCTAGGTGAGTGAGCACACTATTGTGGTTATCTGGGTCGTGAAGATCTTTTTTGTACAGTTCTTCTGTGTATTCTTGCCACCTCTTCTTAATATCTTCTGCTTCTGTTAGGTCCATACCATTTCTGTCCTTTATCGAGCCTATCTTTGCATGAAATGTTCCTTTGGTATCTCTAATTTTCCTGAAGAGATCTCTAGTCTTTCCCAATCTGTTGTCTTCCTCTATTTCTTTGCACTGATCGCTGAGGAAGGCTTTCTTATCTCTCCTTGCTATTCTTTGGAACTCTGCATTCAGATGGGAATATCTTTCCTTTTCTCCTTTGCTTTTCGCTTCTCTTCTCTTCCCAGCTATCGGGAAGGCCTCCTCAGACAGCCATTTTGCTTTTTTGCATTTCTTTTCCATGGGGATTGTCTTGATCCCTGTCTCCTGTACAATGTCACGAACCTCTGTCCACAGTTCATCAGGCACTCTATCAGATCTAGTCCCTTAAATCTATTTGTCACTAGAGATCAAGCAATGCCAAGTCTGATGTTTCTGTATGCAAAGATGATCATTCCAAATCCAAGAGAAGGGCTGACCAAAACAAATATCAATGTTTGAACATTCATTTTGTGAGTGCAAACTGAGGACACCACCCTAGAAACACTGTTCCACTGTCAGCTATAAACTTGGGGTGAAATTAAAAGTGGAAAACATAAAACATGACAATTTACCTCTATTTTACAAAATGAAAATCATCTTTGGCTCAACTGTCACCCAAAGTGAACAGAAGTCAGAGTATTTTGAGGTGAAACTGGCTCAAAGAAACATAATAGTGAAAGGAAGAAGAGGAGTTTAAATTTACATTCCATGTCCTAGGTACATTCCAGAACATAAAGAGACTGGGAATAATAACAAGAATCATATGTATTGAGCATTTTCTATAAGCATGAGTCTGTCCTTCATGTGCCTAAGTGAAACGAAAGCAAGGCAGATATTACAATGTTAAGAGAAAGAAAAGAATAAACATAGAGATGTTAGAATCCAATAATAAAAGTCACTACAGACAAAGTGCATTGTTTAACTCTATAATATTCCAAACTGAGACTTCACTTCATGGGATACTTAACCAAACTGCCGTCCTATGAAGGAATCAGAATTTTTATTTCTCTCTCTCTCTCTCCATATATATATATATACACACACACATACACACACACATATATAATGTGTGTTTTATGTTAAATTAGTTTATATAGAGAGATATATAGATATATAAGATATAAAAGACATCAGTTCAGTTCGGTTCAGTCCCTCAGTCGTGTCCGACTCTTTGCGACCCCATGGACTGCAGCAGACCAGGCCTCCCTGTCCATTGCTAACTCCCGGAGTTTACTCAAACTCATGTCCATTGAGTCGGTGATGCCATCCAACCATCTCACCCTCTGTCGTCCCTTTCTCCTCCCGCCTTCAATCTTTCCCAGCATCAGGGTCTTTTCAAATGAGTCAGTTCTTCACATCAAGTGGCCAAAGTATTGGAGTTTCAGCTTCAGCATCAGTCCTTCCAATGAATAGTCAGGACTGATTTACTTTAGGATGGGCTGGTTGGATCTCCTTGCAGTCCAAGGGACTCTTAAGAGTCTTCTCCAACACCACTGTTCAAAAGCATCAATTCTTTGGCACTCAGCTTTCTTTATAGTCTAACTCTCACATCCATACATGACTACTATATATACATATAAATATATGCATATTGATATAGCAACAAATAGATACCATATATATATTCACGTATATATTGCATATAGACAGAGACAGACGGAGACAGAAAGAGACAGAAGAAAATAGAATAGTTAAGATTTTTTAAATCTTAAACTCATCAAACAGTTCCATGGCCTGAATCAGGGTAAAAGAAACCGGGCCACAGTTCCTTTTCATTAAAATTGCATTTGAACTATCATATTTGGCCTAACTGTGATTATCCTCTTTTCTCAAATGAACTTTGTCCTTGTGAAAAACATATGGATTGTCAGCACTGGATCACAAGCATAAGCCCACACTGAGCACACTTTAAAAGGAAAAAAAAAAAAGTTTTAACTAGTCTATAGGAATTTTAAAGATATAACATGCTTCCACAAATATAAACAGAAAACAAATAGAAGGGCGGCAAGGTGGGGAACGTGGTGATGTCTCTGTAACTTCTAACACTGGGTTTCTTCATCATTAATGAATGTACATAGATAAAAAACGGGGCTATAGGGAACAAGTCTGACCAGAGGCGTCATGTTTAAGCAAACAAAACCAGGCCCAAGTTATAACAAAATTGCAGAAGCAAAGCTGTATTTTTACCTCCAAATATCTGCATTGTATTTTACAATGCATTTTAAATCATAGAAACATGTGCACACTCTAAATGCTATATTAAGGTGCTTTGATTCTAATATTTTATTGCATATTTATAGTTTTATATCTATCATGGGTGTGTGCGTGTGTGTTATCACCCAGTCCAACTCTTTTGTGACCCCATGGAGTGTAGCCTGCCAGGCTCCTCTGTCCATGGTATTCTCCAGGCAAGAATACTGGAGTGGTTGCCAGTTCCTTCTCCAGGGGATCTTCCGGACCCAGGGATGGAACCCCAGGTCTCCCACACTGCAGGCAGATTCTTTACCATCTGAGCCACAACTTGTATAATGTTTGAAGTGAAATAAATCAAATGTAGAAAGACAAATACTGTATGATCTCACTTATGTGTGAAATCTAAAAAAACAAACAAACAAACAAATTCATAGGAACAGAGAACAGATAGCTGGTTGCCAGAGGCAAAGGGCTGGGGGCTGTAAGGTACAAGCCAGGTGACTATAATTATCAATACTGTATTGTATGTTAGAAAGTTGCTAAAACAACAGACCTTAAAAGTTCCCACCAGAATAAAAGTAACTAATTATGCAAGATGATAGATTTGCATTTAGTAAATGCAAATAAATACAAATAAACTTATTTGCAATTATTTCATAATAGATACCTTTATCAAACCATGGGGGGAAAATTAGAAAGTAGACCAGTGTAAAATTACACATTAGATTTTGCTTACTGAAATGACTTCAAATTCCCTGTTGGAATTAATCTTTAAGATATCATCATTGAGTTTTTGTTTCTTTTTTTTAATTGGAGTATAATTGCTTTACAATGTTGCATTAGTTTCTGCTGCTGTTGTTGTGTTGTTTAGTTGCTAAGTTGTGTCCAACTCTTTTGCAATCCCATGGACTGTAGCCCACCAGGCTCCTCTGTCCATGGGATTTCCCAGGCAAGAATATTGGAGTGGGTTGCCCTTTCCTTCTCCAGAGGATCATCTTCCTGACCCAGGGCTCAAGCCTGAGTCCTCTGCATTGGTAGGCAGATTCTCTACCCCTGAGCCACCAGGGAAGCCTGAAGCAGAATGAAGTAAATCAGCTGTATGTATACATATATTCCCTCTTCGTTGGACCTCCTTTCCTCCACCTGATTTTACTCATCTGGACTATCACAGAGAACTGAGTTGAACTTACTGTACTGAGAACTGATACAGTATGAAGGAAGAATATCCACAATTATTTGAAAGGACTATTAAAATACCTCTCCATATTTCAACTATTAAAAACAAAACAATTTAAACTCATATCAATTTGACAGAAAACAAGTATAAAGGAACTGGAACTCATTTAATTGTTTGATAAGACTTAGAAAGTCCTTGAAATAAGAAGAAAAGACATCTCTGACAGATGTTTAAATTAAAGTAGAAGGACCATGCAGACCCACCCAACACTCATATCCACTAAATCTCTCACTATTAAATTGCACCCATAACCTCAGTGCAATTATTCTGATCTTCCTGGTTGGTAAAGTAGATATGTAAATCCCTGGATTGCATGGAATAATTTTCAACTAAAAATAACTACAGGTATAAAAGTAATTATATGTGTGGTGATCTACTGTTCCATTGTAAGTACTTGTGGGGAGATTTTTTTGTTCTATTTTAACATGTTCAAATTCATCAGAAAATTATAATACTTACGTTATATTTAAAATCAAATCTATTTACATCCAATAATGTTAATATTTGAGATCAAGAAAATGTATAAGGGGAAAAAGCACATATTACAATAGAAAAACCTTACAAGGACCATATCCCAAGTAATTTTTCATTTTCATTTGAAATGAGGTAAAAGGAGTCTTTTTTCAAAGTCTTACAAATACACCATGATCAAACTAAGCAATAAGGAATTTAGTCCAGGTTTATAGGATGAGGCAGAGTTGATAGAGTACTGTGATATTAGTGCTTTAGACAAATAACATTGCACATAAGAGCAAACTCAGACTGAAGAAATCTTTTTAAATAGTAAAACACTGGAAATGTAGAGAAGTAAAGCTCAATACAAAGAATGACCTTGCCTCCCACTTGAGATAATACTGTTACAATGAACATTTTCAACACTCATTATAAACCAAGACCAATTATTTTAACACTTTCAAATTGTTGAATTCATTCGGGAAGATAAGTTATACTGCAAACAAAAATTACTTGTAAAAACAGAAGAAATATTGATCCAAAATAATGGATTTTGAAAAGTTTAGACAATCTTTTAGTGACAAACTCTGGGCTATTTTAGAGATGTTTTCTAAAAGCTAAATTCAGTGACTTATTGTTATAATTTTGCTCTTGTGCCTATTCTTGTGTGAAACAATAGACTGAAGAAACCATATGTGTAACTCAATAAACTAATTTATATCCACTTATTTACATTACAAATATTAGTACCAACTATGTGTCAGGCATTTGAGGCTTCCTTCTGGGATTAAATAATACATGATACATGTCTAAATATGCATGAATTACTATATTGTTTTAAAAGTTGAAATAATACTTAATATTATGCATCAAGTAGAGCATATCCTTATTAAGGGTGAAGAGTACAACATACAGTAGAGATGTGACTGTGGTTTATCTATGGGCAGATGACAACAGCAACGAAACACTTATGGTCAGAATCTCCGGGTATCAAAAGTAACATAGAGAGCTGAATAAAAGAAAATTAGTAAGAACCCAAACTAAACACAGTACTCTGGGTAAGGGGAAGCATATTTTCTTGTCAAATATCCCTGAAACATTAATCAAATTTTGATCATATATTTGGCCACAAGGAAAAAAATAACTTTTTAAAAAGAAAAGCATACAAATGACATTCAATGACTATAAATCTGATTTTAAAAAGCAATAGAAACTAATTTACAAAACAGACAGACTCAGATACTGAAAACAAATTTATGGTTACCAAACGGGAAAAGGTGGAGGGAAGCACAAATTAAGAGCTTTGGAATAACAGATATATATATATATAAGACATAAACAATAAGGACCTCCTGATATATGTAACTGAAACACTTTACTGTACACCTGAAAACTAAAACATTAGAAATCAACTGCAGTTTAAAAAATCAAAAGAAATCAAGGGTAAAAACTGTATCTAGCCCCTCAGATATTTAAAAACACTCTCCTCAACTTCTTCTGAAGCACAAAGTAAATAAAAATCTCAATTGGTGAAAAAAAAATCACTAAGAAAAACCCTTTGTTCCACAATGCATTAAGTGAAATGAAACTTGCTCAGTCATGTCCAACTTTTTGCGACACCATGGACTATATACTCCATGTAATTCTCCAGGCCAGAATACTGGACTGGGTAGCCTTTCCCTTCTCTAGGGAATCTTCCCAACCCAGGGATCAAACCCAGGTCTCCCACATTGCAGGTGGATTCTTTACCAGCTGAGCCATAAGGGAAGCCCAAGAATACTGGAATGTTTAGACTATCCCTTCTCCAGGAGATATTCCTGTCCCAGGAATCGAACCGGGGTCTTCTGCATTGCAGGTGGATTATTTACCAACTGAGCTATCAGGGAAGCAATTCATGGGATGTGATCAAAGAACACTAACTTGAAAGGATAAAATTGAATGAGGGCAACCACTGTTTTGTTTTGTTGTTATCATCATCATTACTTAGGAGTGGTCCTTATGTGCTCAGTCATATCTGACTCTGCTACCCCATGAACTGTAGCCCACCAGGCTCCTCTGTCCATGGGATTTCCCAGGAAAGAATACTGGAGTGGGTTGCCATTTCCTTCTCCAGGGGATCTTCCCAACCCAGGGATTGAACCTGCATCTCCTGTGGCTCCTGCATTGTAAGGAAATATTTTACCTGCTGAGCCATTGGGGAAGCCCCTTAAGGGGGGCTGTATGGGTGCTTAGTCTGACTCCTTGTGACCTGATGGACTGTAGCCCACCAGGCCCCTCTGTCCATGGAGATTCTCCAGGCAAGAATACTGGAGTGGGGTTGCCATTCCCTCCTCCAGGAGATCTTCCCAAACCAGGGACTGTACCTAGGTCTCCCACATTGCAGGCAGATTCTTTACCATCTGAATCACCAGGGAAGCCAGGGCAGATGGTCAAGCAGAACCAGTAAGCCAAGCTGACAAAAGGGCACCGAGAAGTGGTCTGAGAAGACCCTGGTCATTATGTTGTCACCATTTTAACAGTGATGAGAAGGTGTGCTTCGGACTCAGTGCCTGGAGTCAGATTCTTTTTCTCCCATGTTCTAGTTGAGAGACCATGGGCAAATTTCCCCATCTTGCAAAGGGGAAGAATAAATACTTTCACGAGGTTTTCACCAAGAGTAAATAAGTATTCAAGGCTATATACTAGTGCCCAGCAAAAAGTGAATTCTCAATAAACATTTGCAAAATTCCCGTGGCGAGAATCCCGAGAAAAGGAGGAAAAAAACTGTCAAATAATATAATACATAAAGTCAAAGGGCCTAAGACTTGAGAGGATATCACTGGATTTGACTAGCTAACTGATTGCCGCTTGAAATTACAAGAATGCAATTAGAGAAGAGCAAGGAAGTTAAAGGTGATAGACTGCAGGAGCTTATTTTGTGCCCCTGTAACATTCTGGGGAAAAAAATCATCCAGTATATCCAATAGGCATTTCTTAAAGATTGAGTATATGTGAGCCACTTTGCAAAGCTATTTCAATATGGAAAGAAACAGATCATTCCATTGGCTTTCTATCTTGTATCCTCTGCTGGCAACCTAAACCCCACGAGCATGACTCAGGCAATGGCAATCACTTTGCATTCTTTGTTTAGGATAATCATTCCTTAATATGTTTAACTATCTATTGAGCCCCTATGACAGTGCCACCATTTACCTTAAAATTTGGAAATCAACACATATCAGTCTTGGAAGATAAAACTGATTCTTAAAGATGAACCAAAATTCAAATATTCATATAAAATATTCTTAAGAGTTGGTGCAAAAATACTGAGACAATACAAATCAACAAAATAACAGGTTAATTAGGGTTCATGGTTGATCACAGTGACAGTTTAGTTCTTTATTTTCATTTTTTGACAATTTAGTTCTTGATATCCAATCTCTCATCTATTCTCATTTTTAATCTCTTTCAATGTTTCCTGTAAAATTCATGTCTTTTTTCCTTTCGTTTTGGGAAAAAAAAAAAAAAAGAAGCCTCTGAAGTACAAGAGATTCAGAAATAAAGGAAGTCAGGGAAGAGAACTGCATGCCCCTAGGGAATTTATTTCCTGTCCTTGGGTCATCCCATTTTATTTTCTTCTACTTCTGAAAACACCATGCTGACCGGATTTTTGATTAAAAGTGGATTTGGGCTGAGCACAAAGTTAGAGAACTATATATCAACTGACCAAAATCCTTTTCAGAAACGAAACTAAGGAAATTACACTTTCCTTTTACCTACAATTCTCAGAGGAGCGAAAGTATTTCCTCAGTATTTAGCAATTCCCCAATCTCTTAACTCCAAGAAATCCATCAAAGGCTCTTTTATAATTATGTAATTGAGTAATTATTATATGCCACGCATTAGGCTAAAGTGAATAATAGCATGAAAAAAGAACTATTATCCGTCCTATTTTCAATTTCAAAATCAGGAACTCAAAGTTTTACAATAGGTCACATAGTAGCTATAACCACAGGGGCTGAGACTCAAACCCATTATTATGTGATATTAGGTGATATCATATTCTGTGATATTATAATTCTGTGATATTATATTCTGTAAGGATAGCTAGATTGCAAACAATAAAAAAAATGTGGAGTAAAGAACAAAAGAGGAAAAAAAAGAGGGAAAGTAGCACATAGAAAGGGAGGCAGTGGGCAATAATAGATATAAAATCCCACACCTAGTCTGCTTTTACAGAATGCCAGTTAGCATTTCACCCTGCACAGAAAACAGGAGAACTTTCACAGGGTGCCTCTTAATAAGAATGATCTCTAACCCACCAAAGACAGCTGACAATAGAACCTAAAGATATACTGAAAAATGCCTGATTGCTCCTGTTTTTTTTTTCCCCACTCACTGAGTGGGGGAAAAATGCAGCAGGAAGAAAATGAGAATATGTGTGTCATCTTCTCATCTTTGCTGCAAATCGAGGGGTGGGGGTGGGGAGGGTAGGGAGGGAATATTCATACATCCATTGGTAACATCCTCATACTTACAAAACAGTTCTGGGATTCTCTTTTTTTTGAAGGAATTATAGCATTGTTATTTTTTAATGAAATTCATATCAGAAATCTGTCAGAGAAAAATTTAGACAAAAAGCCGTGTGCCACAGTGAAGGCTGGATGATTAGATAAGGAAATAAGTTACACTATCATTTATGAAAAAGGGATGAAGAGAGATGCTGACCATTTTTGTAGTTATATTTCTTCATATTTGGAAGTAAAGGTATAATCTTTGGATCTTAGAATATAAAAATCAATTAATGAGACTATTTCTTTGGAAATAAATGACATGCTGCATAAATCAATACCAGAGTTACATGAAAGTCAGGAAATAAAAAGGCCAGAGTGGTTCTCTATGGTTTTATTAGGCCACAGCTAGAATATCAATCCATGACTTGCCAAGGTGGTCTAGAATTCATATGAAAATGTTCATAATAATGAAATCAGCTGTGGAAAGAAGAAGTATCTGAGGTCCAGAGTATACCCTGTCAGGTGATTCTGAGAAGGGCAAAATGACTGAGGCAAGGATTTCCTGTACTGCTGGAAAAAAATGCATCTCCAATCATCACAGGTTTAACAGCAATTCTTATCTTTGGGCTATAGAATTCATCTTCCACTGAGAAACTACTTTGCCATGTGTTTCTCAAGCTTTTGACATTTAGCAATATTAGAAGATTGCCAAACTTACAATATATACTGAATTTCAAAAGAAGAGGTATTTTAAGTCATTTCTTAGGTGCACAAATGCTATACAGAAAATAATTATGTACCTGACACCAATAATAGGAGTAAAGGAAATGGCTAACCAATTTTGTTATTTATTTACTTCAACATGGTAATTTAAGAAAGATGTGTAGTCTAGTGCCTTCAAATATAATTTCTAATACATACTGCAGTCACATAGGTATAACAGAACCCGACCAAGTACTGTCAACACAAATGACTTTCAGGGACCAGACAGATAAAGTCAAGAAGTAAAGTGAACCCAGTTGGAGAAAAATTACATGGCTATCTTGGTCTATGTTTTGTCATTAATCTTTTGATAGAGATAGAGAGAAGATAAAAATGTATATACTATTTAAGTAAGATCATGAATGGCAAATGTTCAGTACTCGCGTCAGAAACGAGAGGAAAGCATCTGGACTTAGGCAAAATGAAGACCCCATACCTCAACAAAGGTGTCCCCAGTCCTATCTTACCATTGCCTTTGAGAATTTAGGTCTAGAGCTGCCCAATATTTTGATTTTTTTATATTTTTTGAAATTGTTTCTAAAATACCACATTACCCTGTAGCTCAGATGGTAAAGAATCTGCCTGCAGTGCAGGAGACCCAGGTTCGATCTCTGGCTTGGGAAAATCCTCTGGCAAAGGGAATGGCAATCTACTCCAGTCTTCTTGTCTGGAGAATTTCATGGACAAAGGAGCCTGGTAGGCTACTGTCCATGGGGCTGCAAAGAGTCAGACGCAACTGAGTGACTAACACTTCTGTTACTAACACAAACAGAATGCCTCTGTGAACTATGTAAAAGTCTTGATCTGGTCTAAGTCTGAGGAAGAATAGAGTATAAGTAAGACAAAATCATGTAGCTGTATGTGACTTGGGCAGGATTGGGCAACACTACCACTCTGGTTCTATCTTGATGTCTCCTTCCTTCTGGAGTCCTTCTAGGTTGTATGCTCAAGGGGGAGGGGGCAGGAGAGAAGAGGCTGCAGCAAGGTGTGCAGAATGGGAACACTGCAAGCAACCATGTACACTTCAGTACTGGAGTCACTGCTTTTAACTGGCTTTATGACACTTGTCTGACTCATTTAACATCTCTGTGCCAGCTTTTTCCTCCTTTGAACTGGAGAGAATTAGATTAGATAATGTCTAAAATCTCTTCTACCCAGAAAAATCCAGAAGTAGGCAAACTATTTCACAGCATCTCTGTGGCAACCAAGGAAGTTGTTAGTAATATTGTACCAAGCCTATAATTTATCTTTAAATCTTCTTTAATAACACTTTTCACTGAGGTAATTTTCTTTTTCAATGGTTACCTTTATTTTTGTACTTGTAGATGTACAAGCTGGTTTTAGAAAAGACAGAAGAACCAGAGATCAAATTGCCAATATCTGCTGGATTATCGAAAAAGCAAGAGAGTTTCAGAAAAACATCTATTTCTGCTTTATTGACTATGCCAAAGCACTTGATTGTGTGGATCACAATAAGCTGTGGAAAACTCTGAAAGAGATGGGAATAACCAGACCACCTTACCTGCCTCTTGAGAAACCTGTATGCAGGTCAGGAAGCAGCAGTTAGAACTGGACACGGAACAACAGACTGGTTCCAAATAGGAAAAGGAGTACGTCAAGGCTGTATATTGTCACCCTGCTTATTTAACTTATATGCAGAGCACATCATGAGAAACGCTGGGCTGGAAGAAGCACAAGCTGGAATCAAGATTGCCGAGAGAAATATGAATTACCTCAGATATGCAGATGACACCACCCTTATGGCAGAAAGCGAAGAAGAACTAAAGAGCCTCTTGATGTAAAGGAAAGAGCATAGTGAAAAAGTTGGCTTAAAGCTCAACATTCAGAAAACTAAGATTATGGCATCCGGTCCCATCACTTCATGGCAAATAGACGGGGGAACAGTGGAAACAGTGGCTGACTTTATTTTGGGGGGCTGCAAAATCACTGCAGATGGTGACTGCAGCCATGAAATTAAAAGATGCTTACTCCTTGGAAGGAAAGTTATGACCAACCTAGACAGCATATTAAAAAGCAGAGACTTTGTCACCAAAGGTCCATCTAGTCAAGGCTATGGTTCTTCCAGTGGTTATGTATGGATGTGAGAGTTGGACGGTGAAGAAAGCTGAGTGCCGAAGAATTGATGCTTTTGAACTGTGGTGTTGGAGAAGACTCTTGAGAGTCCCTTGGACTGCAAGGAGATCCAACCAGTACATCCTAAAGGAGATCAATCCTGGGTGTTCACTGGAAGGACTGATGTTGAAGCTGGAACTCCAATACTTTGGCCACCTAATGAGAAGAGCTGACTCATTTGAAAAGACCCTGATGCTGGGAAAGATTGAGGGCAGGAGGAGAAGGGGACAATAGAGGATGAGATGGTTGGATGGCATCATCGACTCAATCGACATGGGTTTGAGCAAACTCCGGGAGTTGGTGAAGGACAGGGAAGCCTGGTGTGCTACAGTCCATGTAGCAAAGAGTAAAAGTGTCGGACGGGACTGAGCAACTGAACTGAACTAAAAGAAAGTCATTCCAGCTATTCTGGGGTGTGGTGGGGAATCATATTTCATTTCTCATTCTGAGCCATTCCCCATTGAAAATAACAGGTCTTCTACCTTTGAGAATCTTCTCACTAAAATTTCAAATATTTTTTCCAATTCCCCAGATTTCTCTAAACTGTCATATGGCCTGAAAAAAATGCAATCTCTAAAACTTCTCCATGCTAGAAGTATCAGTATGTTATGCAGGTTTTTTATCACCACAAGGTAATTATTACATTGATGATGGAGAAACACCAAGAACAATACCATAGGACTATAGGATTAGTCTTAGCATTGAAAGGAATTGCATCCCCTGAAGCATGTCCTTAATTATTCAGAAGACCAAGTAATCATCTACATTGAATTTATCAATAATTAATTATGCTTTGATGCTTTTGAACTGTGGTGTTGGAGAAGACTCTTGAGAGTCTCTTGGACTGCAAGGAGATCCAATCAATCCATCCTAAAAGAGATCAATCCTGGGTGTTCATTGGAAGGTCTGATGTTGAAGCTGAAACTCCAATACTTGGGCCACCTCATGCGAAGGGTTGACTCATTGGAAAAGACCCTAATTCTGGGTAGGATTGGGGGTGGGAGGAGAAGGGGACGACAGAGGATGAGATGGTTGGATGGCATCACCGACTCGATGGACATGGGTTTGGGCAGACTCCGGGAGTTGGTGATGGACAGGGAGGCCTGGCGTGCTGAAGTTCATGGGGTCGCAAAGAGTCGGACACGACTGAGCGACTGAACTGAACTGAATTATGCTTACCTTAATGCACTTTAACTGAACTTCCTTTTTTATAGTGAATCATCCACATTCAACATCATGAAAGTTTAAAGTTTTTAATAAACTTAAATATGATATCAACAGTGAGAGCTCAGGCTCATGTCCTTTTCTATTTTACACTTTCCTTCTGGGTGGCTAATCGAGTCCTAAATCTCAGAATACCAGTTGTGTGCTGCTGTTGTCTCTAAAGTTTATTTCTCAAGGTTGGTGCTCTCCACTGTACTCCATATCCACTCATTCAACTGCTAATTTCATCTTTCCACTTGGATAGATATCTAATGAACATTTTAAACTTCATATTTCCAAAAGTAAACTAATACCTCCAAAACTCAAATAAACTTCTCGAATAATTTTCCCCCTCAATGGAGCGAAAAAGGGCTACCATCTACTATACGGCATACATGTAAGAATCCACAAATTGTCCCTGACCCATTGCCCTCCCTCATTCTCTCCATGCAATCCTTGTACGTCTTACCTGTAAAACATAATTCCAAAGTATACACTTCTCTCCACCCACACTGCTACCATGCTAGTCCAAACCACCATCGTCTCTTGTCCAGCACACTGCAGCAGTCTCTGAAGTAGATCACTGCTTTTATTCTTGCCCCTTCTCCAAACCATTTTCCAAGTATGCCAGAGCAATCTTTTTGAAACAGGGTATCAATTCATGCCACTATGCTGAACAAAACCCTACAGTAACTTCACATTGCATTGAGACTGAAGGCCAAACTCTACCTATACTACATTTACCATCTAATTCCTGCCGTATTCTTTGAATTTTCTACTTTTTTTTTTTTTGTCATTCTCTCCTTTGAATACAGACTCCAAATGAGAAGACTTTTCTGCCCCGTGTACCTTCAACCCACCCCTTAGAATAATGTGTGGTACAGCAGATTCTGAACATATGTTCCTAAAAAGAATAACTCAGGTTTCCCAAATATAAATATAAATGTATGCATGCAATATGGGGAAGGGAGAAGCATTGGTCATCATTGTGCTATTTAAATAAGATCATATAAAACATATTTATGTACCTTTTTTCCTCATGCAACAGTGATGTGAGGGATTCTTTCTATTCAATGATAAAGGTTTAAAAAATGATAAAACTTAATTTTCTTTTTGTCAATTGTGTATGATATTGCTTTAAACAACTCAAATATATTTTCAGTTATACCCTTATTAATGGACTTTTTTTTGGACTTTTTTTTTTCACTTTTTGCCACTTTGAGTAATGCTGCTATATAAGATATATTTATATTTCTAGGAGATTGACTCCAAAAATTAGAATGTGGTCAAAAATTATATATTTTTAATTGAAATAAATATTACCAAGAACAAAAGCTGTATCTCTTTACATTTCAACAGCAAAACAAGAGTGTATCCTTTTTCCACATCTATCCCACTACTAAGATTTTAAGAAGTTGTTCTTGTATTTGCTAATTTTTGAAATTTAAGTTTTATTGTTATTTACATTAATATATTTGTATGTGTTTACAATACAAAATATTTCTATTTTATACATTTAAATACTTTTACTGTTTTTCCTGTTTTTCTTTACTTTCCCATTTTTGCCCTTGATTCAGAAAGTTTTTATACCCTGAGACTGTAGATACAGATATAATCTCCTATAATTCCTATATACATGTTTTTTGTTCTATTGTTTAAATTTAAAGTTTTAACCCATATAGAAGATAGACTTCAACAGTACATGAACTGAGAACTTCTAGATGTTCAAGTTGGATTCAGAAAAGACAGAGGAACCAGTGATGAAATTGCCAATATCCTCTGGATCATACAAAAAGCAAGGGAATTACAGAAAAAGACCTACTTCTGCTTCACTGACTACGCTAAAGCCTCTGACTTTGTGGATCTCAACAAACTGTGGAAAATTTTTAAAGAGATGGGAATATCAGACCACCTTACCTGCCTCCTGAGAAATCTGTATTCAGTTCAAGAAGCAACATTAGAACTGGACATGGAACAGCAGACAGGTTCAAAATTGGGAAAGGAGTAGGTCAAGGCTGTATAGTGCCACTCTGCTTATTTAACTTAAATGCAGAGTACATCATGTGAAATTCAGGGCTGGATGAAGCACAAGCTGGAATCAAGATTGCCAGGAGAAATATCAATAACCTCACATATGCAGATGAAACCAACCTTACAGCAGAAAGCAAAGAGGAACAAAAGAGCCTCTTGATGAAAGTGAAAGAAGAGTGAAAAAGCTGACTTAAAACTCAACATTCAAAAAACGAAGATCATGGCATCCGGTCCCATCACTTCATGGTAAACAGATGGGGAAACAATGGAAACAATGACAGACTTTATTTTCTTAGGCTCCAAAATCACTACAGATGGTGACTGTATCCATGAAATCAAAAGACACTTACTCCCTGGAAGAAAAGCTGTAACAAATCTAGACAGCATATTAAAAAGCAGAGACTTTTCCAACAAAGGTCCATCTAGTCAAAGCTATGGTTTTTGCAGTAGTCATGTATGAATGTGAGAGTTGGACTATAAAGAAGGCTGAGCACCAAAGAATTGATGCTTTTGAACTGTGGTGTTGGAGAAGACTCTTGAGTCCCTTGGTCTGCAAGGAGATCAAACCAATCAATCCTAAAGGAAATTAACCTTGAAAATTCACTGGAAGGACTGATGCTGGAGCTGAAACTCCAATAATTTGGCCATCTGATGCAAAGAGATGACTCACTGGAAAAGACCCTGATGCCGGGAAATATTGAAGGCAGGAAGGGAAAGGGACGACAGAGGATGAGATGGTTGGATTCCATTACCGAACCAATGGACATGAGTTTGAGCAAGCTCTGGGAGATAGTGAAGGACATGGAAGTTTGGCGTGCTACAGTCCATGGGGTCACAAACAGTCAAACACAACTTAGTGACTGAACAACAGTAAATATCACTACACACTTACTAAATAGGCTGAAGTTTAAAAGACTGACAGCATCAAATATTGGCAAGAATGTGGAGAAACTGGAACTCATATACCACTGGAGGAAATATAAAATGAACAATTGAGTCAGAATAATTTGATAGTTTTTGGAAAAGTGAAACATATGTCTACCCTACAGTCCAGATATTTCAATCCAATCCAAGAGAACTGAAAACATATTCGTGCAAAGTTCAATTCAGTTCAGTCGCTCAGTCATGTCCAACTCTTTGTTACCGCATGGACTGCAGCACGCCAGGCCTCCCCATCTATCACCGACTCCCTGAGTTTATTCAAACTCATGTCCATTGAGTCAGTGATGCCATCCAACCATCTCATCCTCTGCCGTCCCCTTCTCCATGCAAAGATAGGTATGCAAATGATCACAGCAGTTTTAACTGTAATAGTCAAAAGTGGAAACAAACAATTGTCCATCACAAGATGAAAGTATAAACAAACTATAATACAGGCATACAATCGAATACTACCTAGCAAAATAAAGTAATTAATTCTTGATACATGCAAAAGCATGAAGAAACTGAAAATAATTATGCAGATTTAAAAAACAGATGAAATGATAAATACTGTGCTATTCCACTTATATAATACAGTATTACTCCACTTATATGGGCTTCCCTTGTGGCTCAACTGGTAAAGAATCCGCCTGTGATGCAGGAGACCTGGGTTCGATCCCTGGGTTGGGAAGATCCCCTGGAGAAGGGAAAGGCTACCCACTCCAGTAGTTTGGCCTGGAGAATTCCATGGACTATACAGTCCATGGGGTCGAAAAGAGTTGGACAGAACTGAGCGACTTTCACTTTCACTTTCCACTTATATAAAATCATAGAAAAAACTAATCTATAAATAAGGAAAGAGGATTAGTGGTTACCTGAATTAAGAGGATCAGGAGGTAACCTCTTGTTTCAGTGATTACCTGAAAGAAGAGGAGATATATATGGATACACAAACACACACACACACACACACACATATATGGAACATTCTCAAACTGTGCTCTATAAATAAGTATAGTTTATCATATGTCAATTACATCTCAAAAAGCAGTTTAAAAATTCCTAAAGTTCCTTGTGGTCTGGAAAGTTATAAAGGATGAGAAACTTGTAGAAAATAAGACTCAGAGTTTTGCATTCTCAAGTGAGGCTGTCTATTTGAATCTAGTCACATCTTTATATCCATGGGACTGTCACACAGATGTCTGCCACAGTTGACAAAATTTCAGTGATACATTATGAAATTAAGTGATACATTATGAAGCAAGAGAAATTAAAATATTAGAGCATATATAATACATTAAAATGTGAATTAACTGGCACATATCACTTAATGCCAGTAATTATAACATACTTGTACATATGTATCTTTAAATAAACTCAGTTAATAAATAGCATTCATCAACACTTATTCCAAACAACCATGTTTAATGATATCCTTAAGAATTAAAAACCTAAATCTTGTCATTAATTTTTAAAGCAGTGTCTATGAATTTGATTAATAAACTCTAGGTACTGGTTATGCTATCTACTTGTATATGCATTTGTCTAAAAAAAACTCATTGTAATTCAGAAACATCATTAATTCTGATGGTCATTGCTGAAAACAAGAATGTTGTTCATATCATGTCCATCAGCATTAGCACATTAAAGACACTTTTTCTCCCCCTCTGCCTAACTTAAGTGACTTGATTTTGTTTTGACAAAATGGAAAAGTATTTAAGATGATCTTTGTATGATGTATAGCAGCAGCACTTGAAATAGAAAAGGAAAACCTTTATTCTCCAAGAGAGGAATATATGAACAAGCTCCAAAATTGTAAAACATAATAAAGTTATGGAAAAATTTATGTATATATGTATGAAAGCTTTCCAAGTTATACTGGTAAGTAAAAAAGAAAATTAGAAAATAATCCTATTTTAAAAGATGAACAAAATCACTCTATAATAAATGTATGACATTTTTTTAATACTAGAAAAGTATGAAAAAGTATTTATAAAGCTGTCAACCTTAAACTAGACTGCAAAGGCATAGGCAATTTTTTCTTATTATAAAGCATGTATTTTGCTTTTTAATTTTTATAACATCAGTAAAGATATGTTATCTCTCAAAATCAGTTAAAATTTCAAAAGTCCCAGAAAAAGACCTCCCATGAAAGTAAAAATGCTTATATGACATCATTCATTCAAATTAATAAAGTTAGTTCAAGGAATTATCATATATTGAGAAGACACAGGTATGCTCTCTATATCTTACAATAACACTGCAAGATAAGCATCATAACCCTCAATTTACAGGTGAGGAAACTGAGGTCCAGAGAGGCTAAGATTTATTCCCAAAGCTGTATAGCTACCATGTAACATTAGCTAATTTGCACTCAAGTCTGGCTCTAAACCTTGAACTTTTGACTTTATAGTATTACTTTCAGATACTTACAGCCTATTTTAAAACACAGTGCATTCTAACATTGCAAATATTATAAAGGACTAATACAGAGCAAACTCTCTGCCTTTAAAAAATATACTTATCTTGAGAAAGAAAAACAGAAAAAACAACATATGAGTAACAGAGAACTTCACAGTCAAGTAATGACAAAGAAGCCACATCTACTTCGTTTATCTCTGCTTATCACAATACCTTTCATTCAATGGGTATTTAACACACACTTTTTGAATAAACAATATGTTTCATTATGGAATATAAATGTATTAAAAAGTCTCGAAATATTCAAATGTGTTCTATCTAAAGGATATGCAGACCCTGTGTCAATCCAACACTCATGAACAAAGCATAATCCATGAAACATGAAATCCATAATCCATGAAATCTAAGTACATTTCTCTACACTTAGAGCACTGATACCACTTCAACAACACAATCTTACTTGCTTTCTTTTGCCAAAAAGAGAAAACTGGAGCAGGCTGGTTGGGGCGGGGCATGGGGAGGGGGAAATGCACTGTCCATGGTCCTAAAACTAGAGCTCTCTGGGTAAATAAAGCTCACTGGCACTTTTAACTGTTTCACATTTCAGACTCCCAGAAGCCACGTGCCAATTTAATAAAGCTAAGTGGCATTTTAAAACAGCTCTAAACACAAATTATTAGACCCGAAAACAGACACAAATGAAATAAATAAATAAATTCAAATGCCTCTCAAGAAATCCTTCATTATCCTTAAAGTAACTGTTCCTGTTTTCCAAACAGTAAGAAATGATGTTAGAGTACTCTCACAAGTCAGGTTACTTTCCATAGGGCCTACTCAGACTCTTACACCAGAATCTACGTGGTTGATAGTTCCATGTTCCTAAGAAAATTATTTTAAAACTTCTTGTTTTCCCAAGCAAGAGGCTCTGCTAAGATTGCATCCAATAAACTATCTCAAACAGGGACTCAAAAAGACAATGTAAAATGAGTTACCAATTACTCAGTCAGTAGGAATGATCCTGTACTTTTCATTTGGTTATTTTATGTGTCTAGTGTTTACATACATATATATGTACACATATACATTTTCAGTTAAGAAGCACCAAATTTGGATATACTACAGGTCAATTGTCTCTGATTATCTGCTATCAGAATAATCAATATTCATAATTTTTAAATCTATTATATTTGAATTTACTCTCTCAACCTATAAATTTTTAATAAGAATTATGTATAATTTATATAACTCATTCATATACAAGTAGGAAAAACTACATTCATTCACTCACTCATTCATTCATTCAAGCAAGTATTAAAAACCTATGATGCACAAAGCAATGTGCCAGGCAGTGAATTTTTAAAACATTACAACACCCAACAATTGTTTAAATATAATTATTTGAAATAGCAACTGAAGTAACTACAAACAGTATTTCAATTACTGCACAACAATCTGAAAAATTCATGTTTATAGAAGACTTCAGTATCTTATTCAATATCTATTAAATACTGGATTTACTGTTTTACTGGTTGAATGTACCACTAAATGTTTTTACTTTTCAAAATCATAAACAAATTTTGATAAATGTAAAAGGTCATTAACTGCACTGAAATTCTTAAGACTTGCTATGAAATGTGCTCTCAATGGGATATTAATTTCAAAGACATCCATTTCAGCTGATTACCCTTGAGCAAGACATAAATGTTACAGGACCACTGCTGCTAAAGCGATCTTTTTCTTTTAAAATAATGAGGGCTGGAATGACCTCACTTTTCTTTTTCTTTGTTTTTTTTGCAAAAAAAAAAGTTATAAGGATACTTTACTTCCAATTTTACTTAAAAATAAAAACAAGATTCTTAAATAATTAGACTCTGTCTTAGAAATTCCTTCATAAATTTTTCTTAAGCAATAATTAATAACTTGCACATAGACTTATAGAAGTGTGCTAGAAACATTGTTTATAACAGGAAAACAACTAGAAAAAAACAATTCAATCAGAAAATAGATTTAAATATAGTGCATATATGTGAGTTTCTGTATATATTTAATATATACTAATAACACATATATAATACATTAATATAACATTAATACATATTATGAGCTTCCCCAATGGCTCAGCAGGTAAAATATTCCCCTACAATGCAGGAGCCACAGGAGATGTGGGTTCAATCCCTGGGTTGGGAAGATCCCCTGGAGAAGGAAATGGCAACCCACTCCAGTATTCTTGCCTGGGAAATCCCATGGATAGAGGAGTCTGGTGAGTTACAGTCCATGAGGCTACAAAGAGTCAGATACGACTGAGCACTGCTTATTTAACTTATATACAGAGTACTTCATGCAAAATGTCAGGCTGGATGAAGCATAAGCTGGAATCAAGATTGTCAGGAAAATATCAGTAACCTCAGATATGGAGATGACACCACCCTTATGGTAGAAAGCGAAGAGAAACTAAAGAGCTTCTTGATGAAGGGGAAAGAGGAGAATGGCTGGCTTAAAACCCAACACTCAAAAAACGAAGATCATGGCATCCTGTCCCATCACCTCATGGCAAATAGATGGGGAAACAATGGAAATGGTGACAGACTATTTTCATGGGCTCCAAAATCACTGTAGATGGTGACTGCAGCCACAAAATTCAAAGATGATTGCTCCTTGGAAGAAAAGCTGTGTCAAACCTAGACAGTATATTAAAAAGCAGAAACGTTACTTTGCCATCAAAGGTCTGTCTAGTCAAAGCTATTGTTTTTTCAGTAGTCATGTGTAGATGTGAGAGTTGCACCATAAAGAAAACTGAGCACTGAAGAATTGATGCTTTTGAACTGTGGTGTTGGAGAAGACTCTTGAGAGTCTCTTGGACTGCAAAGAGATCAAAGCAGTCAATCCTAAAGGAAATCAGTCCTCAATATTCAGGACTGATGCTGAAGCTCCAATACTTTGGCCACCTGATGTGAAGAACTGACTCATTTGAAAAAACCCTGATGCTGGGAAAGATTGAAGGAAGGAGGAGAAGGGGATGACAGAGGATGAGATGGTTGGATGGCATCACCAACTCGATGGACATGAGTTTGAGCAAGCCCCAGGAGATGGTGAAGGACAGGGAAGCCTGGCATGCTGCAGTCCATGGGGTCAAAAAAGTCGGACACAACTGAGCAACTGAACAACAACAACGAATACATATTATATACTACTGATACAATTCATTAAGTACAACTGTGATAATAATGAATAAGTATGAGATGCTTATATTTTTTTATATTTATGTAATTTTATAACTTTCTGTAATATGTCTTTACTGTTTCCACAATAAGAAAAACATTATTTGAACCAAATTTTTTCAAGTTCAAAAACTTGATTCTTAAGCTTTGTAACTTTTAAGCTTCAAGTATGCGTTTTATTAATTAGTCCTCCATTTTAGGAGCTTTATGAAATACAAAGTTAATCTCACTCACTTGCACAAATTTGTTTACTGGTGCCTACGTTTATGCTTTCCCACCCCTCCCCAACATGCATGCCAATAATATTTTATATATACTTTTGAAAAAGTTACTTCTTTCTCTGAATCTCAATCATTCTTCAATGTAAAATAAAGGCATCAGAGTAGCTTCTGTTTATATTTTAACATTTAATATTTTTATGATATTCTAGGAAGCATCTCTAATATAGCCCTCAAAGCCTTGGTTAGTTCAATATATAAGTTCATTACCACTTAGATGAACTTCAGTTTTCATTAATCAAACAAAGCATAGTCACTAGGCATACATTTTTTCCTTCTAATACCCTCTAAACTTCTTAAAGCTCAGCCCTTGTAATGCACATATATTACCTCAACATCCCTCCTTTAGTGCATGATTTTCAAGAAACTGTAAAAGCAGTGTGTTCATGTTACATTAAGTCTGTCAGTCACTATGCTCAACATCATAGGTGTATAGCATGGAAGAAGAGTTCTTAGAAACTATAGTTTCATTGGTAGATACTAAGTTGTAGCTGGTCTTATCTGTCCACCTTTACTAGTAAACGTTTTGCTTTATTAAGAAATAAAATGAATGTTACGTGAAATAAATGCATTAAGGCCAAAGTGAAACTAGAGTTGTTGGCCACCATTTTTCCTGGCTACATAAAGAAAGTCCATTTGGAAAGCACAAAAGGTGGCCATATAGAAGGTATCAAAATTGAGAGATGGAAGAGGGAAACAAAAAACGCTAATGACATTATTTAAGCATTTAGACTAAAATGTGAGTAAACCAATCCCAGATAAATGACAGCATATATCTCTCTCTTATTTAAAGTAGTCATTGCTGGGTTTCTGGCCCTGCAATGAAAAGAATTGTGATGTATAAAGTGCAGGAATTATCCATTTATATGTGGGGGTTTTTTTAATCCTATTTTAAAGCTTTCCCAATCACCTACAATAAATTCTATACTCTGGTATTCTCTGTATTTACTGACTTAAATCAATGAGAAAATGTTTTCAGTCATTTACTTTTTATCTCCCTCCAAGCAACACATAATGTCTTTTTCATAGTATTTAAAAGCTTAGTGAATAAATTCTAGAAACAAAGAAGTATATCAATTTGTAACACAAAACTCACATTTCTACTTACGTGTCAAAGATTAGTAGATATTCTGCTCATGGTAAACTGACACCAAGACACAGAGAAAGGAAAACTAACTGCTCTTTTCTATAAAATTACTATAAGATCGGAAATTACTATAAGATCAGAAATTACTATAAACTGGAAATGGGCATGTTGGGCATTGTTTCAAATATTCTCTGCCTCATCTTTTAATCCAGTCATCGTCAGAGTCATGGTTCTTGACCTCCAAACTGGACTGGGACCCTCTCACTTCCTGCCCTAGCTTCTCTAACACCCTAGGTTGGGAGGCCTGCAGAACCTGTTCCTTGTTTCAGAAACATAATCAGAAAGTGCAAAGGAATTAACTCTTGAGATTGCTAATTCAGTATATTTGATAATAATCTCTTAACTATTACACTCGCCATGCCTAACCATGCTGATTTGAGAGAAGGCTAATGGTATGGCTTTCTAAATATCTACTGGAAGCAAACAGTCACTTTAAAAAGCCTGACCTGACCATTTCTAAAAATTGTTAACGGATTTTTTTTTCTTTTCTTTAATTGGCTCACTAATGTGATCCTCTAAAAACAACCGATTACCCAGAGGCTCAAATTATTATTCATACATTTAACAATTAGTTCCTGAGCACTTACTAAGTACTGATAATGCCATAATGAGTTAATAAGGTCCTGCCCACCATAGCACACATATTTTACATTCTGGATCATTCATCAAAATTATTTTGTGAAAAATTCTTAATTACCCAAAGAAAAGTATGTTTCTCTTTGTGTTTCACCCTAAAGACTATTAAGAACCCAGTCCTGCAACACACAGGGGAGGATGGAGGGAAGGTTTGGAAGTACCTCCCCAACATGGAACTAAAACACCAGGGAGGTGGAAGAAAACACAAGGACAAATGAATTGAAAAAAGGGAGATGTCAGACAGAGAAGGGAAATCCATGGCTCCCATTCAAGATGGACTGACAAACTAGTTAATGGATAAGTCAAGGATTGCTATGTACCCTTTTCTTTTGGATAATGAATATATAAACGGAGCTTCCCTGGTGGCTCAGATGTCAAGAATCTGGGAGCAATGCAGGAGACCCAGGTTTGTTCGATCCCTGGGTCAGGAAGATCCCCTGGAGAAAAGAATGGCTCCAGTATTCTTGCCTGGAGAATCCCGTGGATAGAGGAGCCTGGCAGGCTACAGTCCATGGGGTCACAAAGAGTCAGATACGACTGAGCAACTAACACTTACATCAACACCCTTTCACATATTATAACCATAACCAGAGTTCACGTTTGAAGAACTCGTTCTTCCCCCCACCCCTTTCTTGGAGGAAAGTCTTTGCTAGGGTAGAGTAAAAGGATATTTGATATTAGGAAGAGAAATTTCATTTTTATGCTGATGCTTCAATCCAAAACAATGTAGATCCTTCTCAGCTGATACTCAGGATCCTGACCTTGTAAGATAGAAAGTGGATTCAGAGAAAGAACAAAGGGGCGTGGGAAACGAGGGAGGAAACAGAACCCTCTGCTGTGCACCTTTCTGTTCACTCTGTGAAGTGGGCATTGCTTTGGGCCCTTAGATAGACGGAGCCTTCGTCCTTGTCATAAAAGGCCCACACCTTGAGGCAGTGTGGTATAGCAGGCTATAGTTCTGGTCCATAGGAGAGAGCCATAGGAAGACACAAGTTCCAAAAGGAGAGTTTGCCTTTGCTCTGCCCAAAGAGATGCAGAAAGAAAGGTGTGGTGATGCAACAGGAGCTCATACAAAGGTACAGATCTAAAGGATGCCAGACTATGGTAAAGACAGAGCCAGCCTTCAGTCTCCCTGCATTAGAGAGCATCAGTAGAATTTTCTGGGAGTCATATCAGAAGATATCATTGGATTTCAAGGTTTGGAAAAGTGTATGAAGAAAGGAAGCACTTTAAATGCCCAGCAGAGAAGCTGGAAGTCAATTCAGCAGGACATGTGAAATCAACCCAAAGCTTGCTATTTGAACAATGATATTAGGATTAATTAATTTTTCTGAGAAAGGAGAATTTACTATTTCTAAACTCACTGAGGGTGGGACAACAGACAAATTAGAGAGCCTAAGAAAAACTTAATAACTTTATATGGGTAATCTGAAAAAGAGGAACTTTACACTTGTTCAGTTAACTTTCTTTAGAACTAAATTGGAACATGATGGGAAAATGTTACTTTGATAAAAAAAAGAAAAGCTTCAAAGTGCGCCATTCAGTGTTTTAATAGGCGCCTAGGGTGTTAATCTGAGAATAAAATTTTCCCAAATGAGCTAATACCAAGTGCAGCAATCTTTAGCTGTACAATTATATTAGATAAATCTAAATTATATCAGAAATTCCTAATATCCAACCCAGAAGGCCAATGAATTCCTCCTTGAAACTTCATCAAGATCTCTAAGAACATACTCTTTTTGAGTAAGACAGGACTACGCTAGATTTATGGCCTTTGGGCAAGCTATTTAACCTCTGGTTGCCATTTATTTAGAAGGCAGTTCAATGTTTATTAATAACTGACTGTGGATCAGGCATCATGCAAGCTGTGCTGTGCTTAGTCGCTCGGTCGTGTCCACCTCTTTGCAACCCCACTGACTAGCCCACCAAGCTCCTCTGTCCATGGGGATTCTTCAGGTAAGAATACTGGAGTGGGTGGCCATGCCCTTCCCCCAGGGGATCTTACCAACCCAGAGATGTAACCCAGTCCTCCCACATCGCAGGCAGATTCTTTACCATGTGACCCACCAGGGAAGCCCAACAACACTGGAGTGGATGGTCTATCCCTTCTCCAGGGGGAACTTCCCGACCCAGAAATCGAACTGGGGTCTTCTGCATTGCAGGCAGATTCTTTACCAGCTGAGCTACCTGGGAAGCTACTGGAGTATAAAAGAGAAACAGGCAGATGTAAACTCTGGCTTCTTAGGTTTATATTCACATGGTGATTTTTCAAAACAGAAGTGCACAATGCAGTTTTGTAAAATGCAGATATTTTTATAAGATCTTTGTTATACTTATGTTATAGGTTATCATAAAAATGACACAAAATAACATATATAAATCCCTTCCCCAGCCTAGTAATAAATACTGAATAAGTCTTATTTATCATTAGTATTATTAGCAATACTGTAGGCTTCAGGAATTTGCTTTTGTAAAAGTAATTTGCAAATGTAATTTTTGTGAAAGTCTAAAAAAGTCAAGAATGATTTCAAAGCAAGCAGATTCTCAGTTTTTAAAAAGATACCATAAGCACAATGCAACTGACACTGTGACAAAAAAAAAAAGTACTCTGTTATTTTAAAATGACACCTACTTGTGGCAGACATTATTCCTTTTATCTAAGTGCTTCGCCATCCAATCATAGAATCAAGATCTAGTTTAATGGTAACTGGCTACTTTGGACAAAGAAAAGCAAGAGGCAGGTTAATTGCATTTCATAGGGATCATAACATTAAAATAACCTAGGGAGCAATTTATTCTAAAGACAAAGAATCCAGGCTAGGAACATTTTTAACTATGAAAGGCATCCATGGAATGAACTGTGTTAAAGAAAAGTCTAGTAAAATTCACAGGCTCCCCTTTCTCAACGTTGCAATCTGAAGAAAATATTAAATAAGATACAGTGAGTAATTTTTTTAAACTGTAAAGTTTTCTAAAAAATTGGAAAAGTAGGCTAGAGAAGTTTAAAATGCCAAGCCTTCACTAAACTCTGGCCTTCTGGAAGTCAAAATCTAAAGTTTCCTCCGGATTCCTTGGTCCAGTGTCTGCACATAGCAAGCTTTCAGGAATTACTTGTTGGGTAAACCAACTTTTCTGGCCTTGTAAACTCCACTCTCTGTTTTTAATAATTCAACAGCATAAGCTGAAAACATTGCTTAGTCATTCCTTATGCAAAGGCCTTGCATGTTACACCACAGTTTCAATAATGAGCCGAGTATTTCAGCTTTCATCCCATCTGACAGGAAATTAGAATGAATTTAACTGTGCCATTTTCTCATACTCTTTCCTGTTCTTTCCTAATCATTTTCCACTATTAGCTGTTAACCCTTCAGCCATCACTGAACCCAGACTCTACTGCAGTTCCCTATGTTCCACTGTCAAAAGGTGTTTAAAATAATTTGTTTTGATTTTCCAATGCTCTTAGGATCACAGGTGGTTCTATATGAAAGAGGAGGACTCTTGAAACAATAATGAGTTTGCTGAGTGATGTCACACAAGGAACTGAACAAGTGATTAGCTGCTAGAAGTTTCATAGAACTTTAAATAATAGTTCTAAGTACATGTTCTACCAAATTATTTACACACTGAATGTCTACCATGGTCTGAAACGTTATCTAAGCCACTAGCAATATTAAGTTGGACAACTGCAATAACCTTTTATATGGTTTTACTGCTTCTATCTCTGTTTCTACAAGCTCATTCATCACAGAATGGCCAGAGTTATCATTGTAAAATTTAAATCAGATTTGTTCTGCTCCCTTGTATAAATTGCTCCTATGCTTTCACTGCACTGAGAATTAATCCACATTCCAAACTATGATCTTCAGAACCCCTTATATAGGGTTCTGATTCTTGCAGACCTCTCAAATGCCAACTCATGCTTCGCACCTGGGTCCACTATATGTGAACCACACTGGCCCTTCTACTCCTTGGGTGAACCAAGTGCCTCTCTTCTTTAGAGCCTTTGAATCTACTTTTTCTCCTAAGAGAATGGCCTGCCCAGAGTTTTTCTAACGAGCACCTTCTTATTTAGCTCAGTTCTTTGCCACATGTTCAAAGAGGCTTACCATCAACATCCAGTCTAAAGGAGCAGCTACTCCCGAATTCACTCTCAACTGCCTGTCTTACTTCAGTCACACATTTATCACTGTCTAAAATGATTGTCTACAAGTCTTTGCTTGCCTATTGATTAGCCGCCTGTTTAACAAGTCCACCCCTAAGATTTGCAATGCCCATGAATGTATCCTGAAATATTTAAAAGTTATAAATCAAGCTGAAAAAATCCTGCTAAATAAAATATATTCTCTCTTCCTACCTTTCATAAAAAGGGTTTAGTAATGAAAGGCCAAGTTCAAATTCAGAATGCTCAGACTGCTGGATGTGCTGTGCCAGAACAGGACAGCATGGAGAGGGGAGCAAACATGGGCTCATGGCCCAGCCCCTTCCCCCTCCCACCCCTTGACACTGTCCCATCCAGAAAAAGCCCTCACATTGACATACAAAGCACACCAGCCCATTCAGCCACATCTCATCTCAGGCCCTCCTCCCAGGCAAATAGCCATGCCCTGGCCACTCCTCACACTTAGGGAAGGGAGCACAACCATGTCATACTCTGTCTATGAGAAGGGATTCACGAAACAGGCTTGTGTACTCTCTAGAAGTGGGCTGGGCATGGCATGGTCAGGAAACGTAGGGCACTAGTAATCTGGTTTATGATTTCAGAAGAGGGGCATGTCAGCAGCCTCCCTGGGCCATTTGGACACCATGGCCAGTATGGAGGGATGTGCTGGATAGGGCTAAATGTGACCATCTTACACATAAGGCTCAGGACAGGGACCTGCTTACATGAACTTTAGAGAAATATCATAGTCTAGACCTCACCGCTACCCCACTTATCATCAGAATGCAAGTGCCACAAAACAGCTCTATTTTGTGTTTTCATCACTAAACATCTCCAAGCACTTGGTGTGTGCTTAATAAATATTCGTTGAATAAATAAATAGTTGGTACTTGAATATTTATGAAAATGCATGTCATGTTTTAACTTCAAAATATCTTCATGAGTGTATAGATGCTTGTATTTTTATCTTTTAATGCCAAAGCTTGAGTAGAAGTGAGGTAAAAAAGAGAGTCCAAGTTCATATACTGTCAGGACTAAAAATGAGGATTAAAAGGAGCCAGTTATTCAAGAGTGGAGACTCAGTAGAGCCACCCATCAGATTGCAATTATGTGGAATACATTTTTTTAATACTAGAATTTATTTTTAAGAGCCGTTTTAGCTTCACAGCTGAGAATACAAAATGTTTCACTCTTCAAGTAACACAGGATAACATGAGAAATTTAAGATTCACACTTCTTCAGCAAAAATGATAGGGGATCAAGACCTTAATCATGTCGAGGTAAGGAGAACAGATGGTTATAGAGGCCAACAGACTGACCCAGAGTTCTTCCTGGCAAGGGTACACTGTTATTTTGGAAAACTCAGAATCCTGAGGTCCTAGAAACAACCTGAGATCTGATGCTGGGCTCTTCAGAGACCACCAGATGGAACTTTGATCTGGGTGAAAACTTTCCCTTAAGTACGACGATCATCAAAGAATAAGTATATAGAAATCAGAGCTTCCTATCATCATCAAGTTCTTCTAACCAAAGACAAGCTATTGGCTCCAACTCAAAAGGAATAATGTCAATAGTCTCATCATATGGTAAAAGAACCATAGCAATAAGGACGACAATCATCATGGCTAACGCATATGGAGTTTAGCTTTGGAGAGCCATGAACTTCCTGCCCTCTCCGCCCACCTTTCTCTCTAACACAAGGCCTTGGAGAGTACTGCCTTGCACAAACATGAACAGACAACAGAGGCCTTGCAGAAGTCGAAGTTTCTAAAAACGGAATTCCAGCACACAGTTTGAGAAAAAAAGAAAAAAAAAACGAGTTTAGATACACTGAAGAAGATTGGAAGAAAAGTTCCCCTTTACCCATGTCATGCCTCCCTCAAATTGGCACAGCTCACTGTGCCAAGTGAAACCTGCTAGGTCCATGATTTCTCCCACAAAGAAAACTAACAGCATGTAGATGAGCATCCAGCTTCCCTAGTTACATGCAATGTTGCCATAAAAGCCCATTTCTCTCTCACTCCATTCTGAACACGAAGTCATGAGCTGCATGACTAGGGGAGGGAAAAAGCTGAGAGAGCTGCAGATAAAACTCTCAGAGGGCATTAAATGGATGTACATCTATCCAACCACATCACACACTGTATCAGGAAGCTTGCCAATGAGACCCTGGAGATGTCTCATCTACAAAAACCCACAACTAAGCCATGGGCATCCTTGGTGTCCTGGCTGCCTCACTAACACATATCCCCACCCTGAGGCTGACTCTCTGTGAATACCGAGATGGTGGCAGCAGATCTGGAAGATGGTTAGTGAGCATATGGAGAAAACTGGCCTGGATCTGTGAGCCAGAGAGAGACCATAAATCTGAGCTTAGTTTGGCCCTTGGGAAAGCAATAGGAAGGCTGTCAGCATTTGGCCTGGTGTTTTTCAGGGTGGACAGAAACCATACATGCTCAAGAATTCTGCCACAAGAGGAAATAAGTGTGGAGCAGGAATATCCATAGAAGGTCTGAGAAAGCCTCATAATTCCTTAGTAGGGCTAATGGAAGGTATTCATTTCCCAGAGGCAGTTAGGAAAGATAGGTGGAGGACATGACTAAAATGTAAAAAAAAAAAAAAACAACCAGAATGAGAAAGCAGCATTGAAACATAAACACTTCCACATGTAAAACAGATAGCCAGTGGGAATTTGCTATACGATATAGGGAGCTCAACTTGGTGCTCTGTGACAATGTAGAGGGGTGGGATGGGGCCAGGGATGGGAAGGAGGTTCAAGAGGGAAAAGACATATGTACACCTATGGTTGATTCATGTTGTATGGCAGAAACCAACACAACACTGTGAAGCAATTATCCTCCAATTTTAAACAAGTTAAAAAAAAAAGAGAGAGACAGTAACAGAAGACTACAAGTAACATGAAAAAAAAAAATCAAGATAACATGACCACCAAAATACCACAATAATCATCCAGTAACCATCCTAAAAGACACAGAGATAAAAAATTGAAGAGTTATTTGAAGGAAGATCAATAAGCTATAAGAAACACAGAAAGACGTTTTGACAAAATTAGGAAATCAATACATGAACAAAATGAAAAATTTAAGAGACTGAAATCATAAAAAGCAACAAACAATAATTCTGGAGTTGAAGAATACAGTGAATGAAATTTTTTTAAAAATGCAACACACAGAGTCAACAGCATACTACACCAAGCTGAAAAGGTGATCTATGAATTACAAGGGAGAACAAGAGATATTCTCTAAACCATGTTACAATAACCATCAAATATCAGAGACAAATGAGAGTTTCTTAAAAGTAGTAAAAGAAATTGTGATTTACAAGGGAACCTCCCATTAGGCTATCAGTGAATCCAGAAAAAATTATTTAGGCCAGGCGAGAGTGCGATAATACATCCAAAGTGCTAAAAGAAAAAACTGCCAAACAAGAATACTTTTCCCAGAAGAGCTATCCTTCTGAAATGAAGAAGAAATATAGACTTTCCAGACAAACAAAAACTGAAGGGAGTTTATCACCAGTCAGTTCAGTTCAGTCGCTCAGTCGTGTCCTACTCTTTGCGACCCCATGAACCGCAGCACGCCAGGCTGCCCTGTCCATCACCAGCTCCTGGAGTTTACTCAAACTCATGTCCATCAAGGATGTGATGCCATCCAACCATCTCATCCTCTGTCATACCCTTCTCCTCCTGCCTTCAATCTTTCCCAGCAAATGAGTCTTTTCAAATGAGTCAGTTCTTTGCATCAGGTGGCCAAAGGATTGGAGTTTCACCTTCAGCAACAGTCCTTCCAGTGAATATTCAGGACTGATTTCCTTTAGGATGGACTGGTTGGATCTCCTTGCAGTCCAAGGGACTCTCAAGAGTCTTCTCTAACACCACAGTTCAAAAGCATTAATTCTTCAGCACTCAGCTTTCTTTATAGTCCAACTCTCACATCCATACATGACTAATGGAAAAACCATAGCTTTGACTAGATGGACCTTTGTTGGCAAAGTAATGTCTCTGCTTTTCAATATGCTGTCTAGGTTGGTCATAACTTTTCTTCCAAGGAGCAAGTGTCTTTTAATTTTATGGCTGCAGTCACCATCTGCAGTGATTTGGGAGCCCCCAAAAATAAGTCTGTCACTCTTTCCACTGTTTCCACATCTATTTGCCATAAAGTGATGGGACCAGATGCCATGATCTTAGTTTTCTGAATGTTGAGTTTTAAGCCAAATTCTTCACTCTCCTCTTTCATCACCATTATACCTGCCTTATAAGAAATATTGAAAACAATTCTTCAAGTTGAAGTGAAAGCATATGAAAATATATAACACACCAGTAAAGGTAAGTATATAGTCAAATTCAGAATACTATTGCACCGTGATATTGTGGTGTTAACCACTTAATTCTAGCACAAAGCTTAAAGGACAATAATATTCAAAATAAGTACAGCTACAATAATTTGTTACTGAACATACAATATAAAAAGAGGAGAATGATGGCATCAAAGACATAAATGGAAAGGAGAACTAAAAAGGTTGAGTTTTGATGCAAAAATTTAACTTGTTATCTAAAATCTATTAAAAATCATCTATTCAAAAAGAAAGCAACTGGAGGGAGAAAGGAAGAATGGAACAATAAAAAGCCAGAAAACAATGAATAAGATGACATTAGTCAGTCTTTATCTATCAAACCCAAGGATTGAACCTGGATCTCCCGAATTGCAGCCAGACTCTTTACTGTCTGAGCCACCAGGGAAGCTTATCTATCAATAATTAATCTTAATGTAAAAAGATTAAATTCACCAAACAAAATGCATAGAGTGGCTGATTGATTTAAAAAACAAGACCAAATTATATACTGCCTATAGAAGGTTTACTTCAGATTTAATAGAAAAACATATTCCATGAAAGTGGAAATCGAAAGAGTAGGTATGGCTATACATGTATCAGGCAAAGTAGATTTTAAATCAAAAACTATAATGAGACAAAGAATATCATTATATAATGATAAAGAAGTTAATTCATCAGGAAGATGTAACTATCATAAATAATATATACACCCAACATCCCAACACTTCAATATATTAAGCAAATACTAATATATCTGAAGGAAGACATAGACAATAAGAGAGGACTTCAATACTCCACTATCAAAAATGAAGAGGAACAGAAAATCAGAAGGAAACTTACACTGTACTTTAACCCAAGTGGACCCACAGGCAGACATGGAACACGGCATACAACAGCAGCAGAGCACACATTCTTCCCCAGCTCACACGGAGCATTCTCCAGAATAAATTATATGACAGGTCACAAAACAAGTCTTAGCAAATTTAAGAAGACTGAAATCATACTAAGTATGTTTGCCAAGCATAATAATACAAAGTTAAAAATCAATAAAAACAGGAAAGTTGGAAAATTCACCAGTATGTGAAAATTAACGTACTTAAGAACCAATGAATAAAAGAATAAGATCAAAAGGAAAATCAAAAAGATAATGAAACAAATTAAAACGAAAACAAAACATACGAAAAATGTATGGGATTCTGCAAAAGCAGTGCCGAGAGGCTTTAGTAACAAACAGCTACAGAAGAGGCAAGATAGATTTCAAACAAACTAACTAACTTACTACCTCAAGGAGCTAAAAGAAGAACAAATGAAACCCCAAGTTAGTAGAAGAAAGGAATGACAGAGATCAGAGCAAAAGGAAATGAAGTACAGACTAAAACGACAACAGAAAAGATCAGTGAAACTAACAGCTGACTTTTTTGAAAAAACAAAGCCTTTAGCTAGATTCATCAATAAAGAAAAATGAAAAGGACCAAATAAAGTCAGAAATCAAAGAAGGGGCATTACAACTAATACCACAGAAATACAAAGAATCATAAGAGACTATACTGTGAACAACCGTGCACGAACATATTCGGAAACTTAGAAAAAATGAATAAACTCTTATAATTGTACAGCCTACCATAAGTGAATCATGAAGAAACAGAAAATATGACCAGTAAATAATTAGTAAGTACTAAATTGGTAATCAAAAATCTCCCAACAAATTGATGGTTTCCCACATAAACCAAAGGATGGTTTCCCCAACAAATTCTACCAAACATTTAAATAAGAAGTAATGCCAGCCAATTCTTCTCAGATTCTTCCAAAACATTAAAGAGAGGGCAACATTTCCAAACTCATCTTATTAGGCTAGCATTTACTCAATACCAAGCCAGTGATAGAAGGAAAAAAAAAACAACTACAGGTCAATATCCCTGATTAACATAGAAGCAAACATTCTCAGCAAAATACCAGCAAACTGAATTCAACATCACATTAAAGAGATCATACACCACGATCAAGTGGGATTGATTCCAGGGATGCAAGACATGCAGATCAATAAATATGATATACCACATTAATAGAAACAAAAACAAAAATCATATGGTCATCCCAATAGATGATGAAAAAGCATCTGAAAATATTCAACATCCTTTCATGTTAAAAACCCTCAAGAAAGTGAGTATAAGAGAAATACACCTCAAAGGACTTCTCTGGTGGTCCAGGGGCCAAGATTCTGCCTGCCAATGCAGGAGACACAGGTTCTAATCCTTGGTCCAGGAAGATCCCACATGCCACAGGGCAACTAAGCCTATGTGCCACAACTACTGAGCCTGCACTCTGGAGCCTAAGAGCTGCAACAACTGAGCCCATGTGCCACAACTACTGAAGCCCACACACCTTTGCCCCACACAGAGCCCATGCCCCACAACAAGAGAAGCTACCACAAAGACCACATGACACAACTAAAGTAGCCCCTGCTCACCCCAACTAGACAAAGCCCACGCACAGCAATGAAGAACCAGCACAGCCAAAAATAAATCAGTAAAAATATTTAAAAAGAACTATACCTCAACATAATAAAGGGTATACATGGCAAACTTGCAGCTGATATCACACTCAAAATTTTAGTTGAAATTTTTACTCTCAGATTAGGAAACAGACAAGGATACCCACTCTCACCATTCTTATTCAACACAGTACTATAGTCTTCACCAGAGTAATCAAGAAAGATAAAGAAATAAAAGGCATCCAAATCAGAAAGGAAGAAGTAAAATGCCTGGTTGTTGATGACATAGCATGTAAAATCTTCTTAAGAAAGTGTTAGTCACTCAGTCGTGTCCAACTCCTTGTGAACCTATGGACTGTAGCCTGCCAGGCTCCTCTGTCCATGGGATTTGCCAGACAAGAATACTGGAGTGGGTTGCCATTCCCTTCTCCAGAGGATCTTCCCAACCCAGGGATCAAACTGTGTCTCCCACATTACAGGCAGATTCTTTATCATCTGAGCCCCCAGGGAAGCCCTAAAGACTCCACCAAAAACCTTTTAGATCAAATACGTAATTGAGTGCAGTTGGATGATAGAAATTCAATATACAGAAATGAGTTGTGTTTCACTATGCATTAACAACAAGATATCTGAAAAAGTAATAAAGGAAACAATTCTATTCACAATAGCATCAAAAATAATAAAATATTTAGAAGTAAATTTAAGCAAAGGTATTGTATCTGTAAGAATGGCTATTATCAAAAAGACAAGTAATAAGTGTTGTGTGTGGAGAAAGGGAACATTTATGCACTATTGGTAGAAATGTAAATTGGCACACCCACTGAGAAAAGAAGTATGAAGGTTCTTCAAAATTTAAACCATATGATCCTGCCATTTCACTTCTGAGTATATATCCAAAGAACATGAAATCACTCTCTCGAAGACATATCTGAACTCCTACATTCACTACAGTATTGCTACATAGCCAAGATATATAGCTGTGTGTTGATGGGATACAATTCTGTCTTAAGAAATAAAGAATTCATGTTATTTGTGAAAGCTTGGATACAACTTGAGGTCATTGTGCTCAGTGAAATAAGTCAGAGAGAGAAAGACAAATTCTGTACTACATCATTTGTATGTGGAATCTTAAAAAGCTAAGCTCAAAAAAACAGGATAGAATGATAGTTGCCAGGGAATGGGGGAAGGGTGGGAGAAATGAAAGATGTTAGTACAAATTTCCAGTTCCATAATGAATACATTCTGGAATTTAAATATAGAGTATGGTGATTATAATTAGTAATATTCTATTATATACTTGAAATTTGCTAAGAAAGTAGGTCTCAATATTCTCACCACAAAACTGAAATGTTACTTATGCTAAATGGTGAAGATGTTAACAAACCCTACTGTTAGTTGGGCTTTATTACATTTTATAATATGTAAGTGTATCAAATCATCACATTGTACACCTTAAACTTACACAATGTTATATGTAAATTATATCTCAATAAAGTTGGGGGAACAAACGTTCCTAGCACATATTTGGTGCTCTATAAATATGTCTTAAATAAGGTGAAATACAGAATTAAGGAATAATTCCTTGTGTGCAAACAATTGTGTTCTGCATAGTTAAAGTTATAAATAAGAAAACTAAAGCTTAAGAAGTTGAGTGATTTTCCCAACATCATTTATTCAATAAATTGATGCTGGATCCAAGAATCAAGCCCCCATTTTCTGATTCAGGGCTGCTATACGCTCAAAAATGCTATGTAATAACATATCTGCAAAGGGTACTTTACCCAACTCCCCGTATTTAAATTTTCTTCAATAGCATAACCTCTTTTGGAGATTGAGTTTCAGCAAAAATGAAAATATCTCTAAGTTATTTCTAGCACTTATTTTCAAATAGCAATGTGAGGTCATTCTTTCAAAAACATTCTACTTTTTATGAAATGGAAAATACATTCAAAATGTATTTATTTATTGCAGATAAATTGAAAAATAATGTCAGGTACCTGTGGTGTTACACTAAATTATTCCTTTTTCTTTTCTGAGGCAAACGGTATTATCAACCTCATGCCACACAAGTCTTATACCACGCTGCCCCATGATATTGAATTAACCTTTACCTGACATTTCTAGGTAATCATTTTGGGAGCCATCCAATAAATCATTTAATAAAATGAAAATGGAATAACTTTGTAGAAAGAGTGTGTGCTCATTTTAAGTACTCCTAAATGGAAGCAATTGCACCCAATAACAAAAATAGCTCTTTGCATCACCAAACTTAAGGGGATCGGCCTTCCACAAAGACAGCCAGGAAGTATTTGGCTACGAATCAGAATAGGCTTCTTAATGACATCCTCAAACAAGGACTGTGTTTGAGGGACTATGCTTGTGGGGTTTTCTCTCCTGCCTTCTTCCCCATTTGTGGCCACTGAACTTTTGCAATTGATCAAAAAAGCAGATTGCTTTTTGCAAGGACATTGCATCACTGTGTGGTATAAAAACTGCTATCTAAAACTCCTTACCATTTAGCTTAAGAGATCACTTGCCTTTTGGAGAGAGAAGTTGCCATCTATTTTAAAATATGGAAACGGATGGAAAAGTCACCTTGAAGATAATTTCGTTTCTCCAAAAGACCATTTGAATGACTTAGTTACGCCAATATAAAGAACTGGGAGCCAGTTGTTAACATGCTTGAGTGTCTTAGCAAATCTTAATATCCTCTATTTCACGTTGATTTCTTAGAACAAATAGACTAGCATGCCTAAAGAGGCTAGAACCTGAAGGAAGGAAAGAAGTCATACCTGAAATCCTTATCTTGGAGATCTGAAGTTAGGAAATTACAGAAATGATCCAGAATAGCTTCAACCAAGGCCCAATCATAAGACAAGAAAATAAAATTCCTTTGAAAAATGAGGCTACTACAAACTAGCAGCACTATCTCAACACAAGAGTCTGAGCTTGTAAGCAAAGGTAGATTTAATGGGAAAAAATTGCTTACACAGCTGCTACTTACCCTCCGAAATACTTCCTTTATTGTGTTCTCAGATAAAAAAAAGTCTACCATCTCACTCATATGGGATCTTTGAACACTCACACAGCAAAGATCCTTCTGAGGATTTTAAATGATACTTGGCTTGAGAGGGTAATGCAATTAATGTATGTAACAGTAAGTAAAAAGCAGAGAATAGTGATCAATTAGGAGTTCCACTTTGACAACAATGAGATCAGGATACTCATTACTTTAAAAAAGACTGGCATTTGTTTACATTCCATAAAATGGGAAATTTTACATCTCTGGGAAGTGTATATTGTTTAGTTGCTAAGTTGTGTCTGACTCTTTGTGACCTCCCAGACTGCAGCACACCAGGCTTCCCTGTCCTTCACTATCTCCCTCAGTTTGCTCAAACTCATGTCCATTGAGTTGATGATGCCATTCAGCCATCTCATCCTCTGTTGCCCCCTTCTCCTCCTGCCCTTAATCCTTCCCAGCATCAGGGTCTTTTCCCTTAAATGGAAGTGGATACAAATAGATTAGTGGCTATCAAATAGGGGGATTGTCCCCTCTCTCATGGAACATTTGGTAATGCCTAGAGACATTTCTGTTTGTCACAACTGACACTGGTATCTAATGGATAGAGGCCAGAGATGTGTTGAAACATCCTACAATGCAGAGGACAACCTCCCACTACAAAGAGTTGTTTATCCAACCTATCAGCAGAACTGAGGTTTGGAAAACCTGATATATCAGAAAGAATCATCTTAAAGTCACACGTAGAAAAAAAAAAAAAACTCACACTCAGCTCTCTCTACAAACTCCCAAAAAAGTCAATAAACTTGACAACAGACAAAACCTTTGAAACCCTTCCATTTTCAGTTGCCTAATTAAGTTCTTCATCCTATAATATGTTCATAGGGTGTATTGAAGAAAAACTCTTCGGTCATTCTTTCCAGCATAATTCTAAATCTACACTGACATTCTGGAAGTATTGAAGACTGGCTTTGAGAATTTTGTTGCTGTTCAGTTGCTATGTCTGACTCTCTGTGACCCCACAGACTGCAGCACACCAGGCTTCCCTGTCCTTCACTATCTCCTAGAGTTTGCAGAAACTCATGTCCATTGAGTCTGTGATGCCATCCAACCATAACATCTTCTGTTGCCCACTTCTCTTCTGGCTCTCAGTCTTTCCCAGCATCAGGGTCCTTTCTAATGAGGTGACTCTTCTCATCAAGTGACCGAAGTATTGGAGCTTCAGCTTCAGCATTAGTCCTTCCAATGAATACTCAGAGTTGATTTCCTTTAGGGGGTCTTCCCTTGTGGCTCAGCTGGTAAAGAATCTGCCTGTAATGTGGGAGACCTGGGTTTGATCCCTGGGTTGTGAAGATCCCCTGGAGAAGGGAAAGGCTACCCATTCCAGTATACTGACCTGGAGAATTCCATGGGCTGTACAGTCTATGGGGTCACAAAGAGTTGGACATGACTGAGTGACTTCCACTTTCCTTTAAGATTGATTGATTTGGTCTCCTTGCTGTCCAAGGACTTTCAAGAGTCTTCTCCAGCACTACAATTCAAAAGCATCAATTCTTTGGTGCTCAGCCTCTTTATGGTACAACTCTCACATTCCTATGTGACTACAGGAAAAACCATAGCTTATCTAACCTAAATGGACAAGCAATTTTACTATACAGTACATTATGGGACATTTTGTGCACTTGGCAACTTAGCAAAAGAAACTGAACCATCAAACAAAATTTCAATAAAAAGCCAGTGTTATACAGTGTTATGCAGCTTGGGGCCACCTAAGATGAGTTGCTCTCTGATTCGTAATTTAGTATTAAGTGTTAAGTCTGGTCAAACAGAACAAATTTTGAGTCCCAACTCCATTTTAACAAACTGCTCCATTGTGAATGTGAGATCCACACACCTCACCTAAAAATGATGATTGCATTTATCTGAGGTGGTAATTAGGAGAGTTAAACTCTATGGTACTCAACAAAATATTTAGGACATTAACAGTTTGACACTCAACAATACAGACAACAGTGACATTTTCCAAGCTAACCTAGGTAAGTATCACAGAATGACACTTGATTGAAAGAAGAGGATTTGGAGTGATTTTCTATATGGATAGTGTCCCTTCTTCTAGAAATTATGACTTTCAGTAAAATATCAATTCAAATAACTAAAGTACTGAAAGACAAGGGGAAGCTTACATATTACTTCATGCTGGTTCTAAATCAGGATATTTTGTTAATGCTGACATAAAGGGAAATTTTATTACACAGAGTAATAGATGGATTATAGTAAGGATTTCCATAGTTTTACTATGATAGAACTTCAACTGTTGAATGAGCAACTTAAATAATCAAAATCTCACCCAAAGAAATAAGTATAAATATAAAAGACAATAAAGACATGAAAAGTGACATATTTTTGTTGGAAATTATAAATTTATGCATTTAAACAAAACATAATAAAACAAAAAAAATTAACATCATTGTCAATTTAACATTAGCCATATATGATTCAGAGATGAATAACTAACTCAATTCTCAACTTCTCAATGAGAATTTCTTAGGGATATACTGACCTCGTCTAACAGAGAACATACTGTCTCTCAGTAAAGTATCTACCCCAGGGTAACTATCCATGATACACCATTAATAGCATTTGAGTAATAACCCTTTCAGATCAAAACCAACTTCATACTTTGTCCAGTTACGCCCTAGTGACCCAATACAATACATAATTTATTGTTTATTGTTCCAAGTAGGTAGCTAAACCTATAGCCTTCAAATGATTTACACTTTCCTATACTCAATCTGTTACACAGTCTTGATATCAGACATATGACTTTAGCCTAGTATTTTGGCCCTCCTGTACACTAATTGAAGAATTAGACAGAAGCTATACAAGAAAGCAGCTTTGTGATACAGTTTGCTCAATACACCTTTATGCTGCAATATTCCATTGTCAATAAACCAAAACTATCACAGAATTGTTAACCAGCCACATTCTAATACAAAATAAAATTTTAATTTAAAAAAAGCAATGATTTTTAATTTAAAAAAGCATGAAATTCCCCAGAGACTCCCATCGAAAGTAAAGGAACAGCAACAATAGGAGTAAGAAAGTTATGAGAGATAACCCCAACTATCAAAGTGCCTGGGATACAGTAGGATACAAACAATATTAACTATGTTTAATATTACTAAATGAGTGCAAAATATCAACATTTAAATCCACTCATTTTCTATAACCAGAATACAGACAGCATAATTTACCTCACAAACTTTCTGTCTATACAAATATCTCCAAGAGAATTTTAAATTATTTTATTATGTGGCAATTTCCTATAGCAAATTACTTTACATACTTCTTTAAATATAAGTTTAAATAAAGGAAACATTAGTTGACAGTTGAAAAATTACAGTATATGCAGAATAATTTTATTCTAATTATATGCCTGGACAGATATGTGTTATTTTATCCATTGTTCATTTCATTCTTTTGGAAGACTTCTCTCTCTTAGTCCATGTAAATTGGGAAACTGATATTGAGAACCATTAGAATGGTATAAATATGAATTTCATGGGGATCTTTGACCCCCATATGGACAAACTATGCTGAGAATTGCAGAGGGTATAGAAGAAACAGGATTCCAAATATAAAGAGATGTGGTCATTACAGTTTCTGATCATTTCTAGGAAAGATTTTAGTCTTAAAATTAATGGGCAGTCATGAAGCAAGTGACAAGAATCAATCAGGTGACAAGCATGGTCACATTAACACATGGCAAGATAACTCGACTACAGTGTGGGACATAGTTTGGATGGAGAATAGAATGAGTGTGTGAAATCCTTTTTAGAAGTTATTTTTAAGATTTAGACAAGAAATAAAAGCATCTTCTCATTTGAGTCTTCCTTGACCAATATTCAACTGGAAAGAGTATCCCCAGCTACTATGTTTTTTAATTACATCTTTTTTTCATCATATTTACCATAATTTAAATGTATAACTTGTCTGCTATGGAGTTTTTAATGCCTGCCTTTCACTAGACTTCCCCATTAGCTGCAGGGATTGTATTAGCTTCATTTACTTCTTTAAACTCCAGTTCACAGCAGAGGACTTAGTTCAGAAGTCAGGCCCAATAAATATTTGTTGAATGAATGAATGACCAACTGAGTAAGAATTGACACTAACCTTTATTGATCTCAGAAATATGGTTTCAATAGACATGCTATCTCTGGGCATGTGATAAATGAAAGAGATGAAAATGAATATGTGGAAGAACACTCATTTATATTAATAACTTAAACATCTACAAGAAGATTTTTTCCCACAACTGTCAGTAAACTGTTTTATCTTTCTTTTGTCCAACATTATACATTCTAACAAACAGAAAATTAGCAGAAGTTGCTGGAAATTGAAAGAATGGAAAAGAGTTGGACAGTGTATAGGGCAAATCCTTTGACTACTAAGTATAAAAAAGTTGCTTACAAACTAAATCCACACTAGCATCGAGATCCTAAATCAAGCTTGAATATCTAATTACTAGTCTGATAGATTTTCATACATTTTCACTTGTCCTCCAGTATATTAGTTTGATAATATAGAAAAGGAGTTCCTTAAAGGTTATTATAGATCGAATTGAATTTTCATCATCTTCCCCCTCACCACTATAGAACAGTATACTCTTCATGGTGCTGAAACTCCAAAGATGGATGAGTAAACTTTCTGAAGGTCTAAACACAATATCAGCTCTTCTTTTTGATGCGTGACCACAGGACCGTAACTTTGTTACTGGATTCATAATGAACCTCTCCCACTGGCTTAGTGAGATAAGGCACATTCTAATTATTTACTCTCACATTCTGAAATCACACTGAGCACAAACCAGCACAGAATCAAATTCTGTTCTGAATGATTAATCTCTCAAGCGATACTGAGTCATACTTTAAGGAAGGTTATATTTTGCCTGTACTGTTTAGATTTTCCATAATACAACATTAATAAGCAATTGTTATTGTTTTGTATAATGTGAATCTGTTTAGATTTAAAGAAGAAAATATTTCATCTCTGTATTAGAAAATATATGCTATACTCATACTGTGTGTTTTGTTTTTTTTAATAAATTTGGTTCTACATAAAATTAACATGATGATTTCTTTTTGCATGTCTCCCTTGGATAAGATGGTTTAGTCTATATAAAGTCTCAAAGAAAATCACAGCATTACCTGACAAATGGGATGTAAAGATTACACATGCATAATGGGGAAAATATAGGAAGCCAAATTTGCTAAGTATATTATTTCCATGTGCCCTATCTAGGTTTTAAGAAGAGTTGGCTTCTGAATTATTTCCAATGGTTAACATGACTATTATTCACCATAAAAGAAAAATAATGTTAGCTTCTTTTTTGTTTAACTGTTACTTAGCTACTTTCTTATTATAGAGCACTAAATTCAGTTAGCAAATGTCCTTTTGAGTTCTGGGTGGAAATTATTTTGGCTAAGTTCCTAAAATCGGGAAGATAAAATAAGTATTTAAACTGATATGACTTGTGCCTTTGAGTAAATATCCAGGGAAAATTATTGTCTTTTAATTAATTCCCTTTCACAAAAGAGATAGACAATTTATTTTTAGTATAAAACTTGGGATGTTGTTTATACTGTGTTACGGCTCAATTTAGACCACAGAGGTGTCACATTAAAGTCACACTTAAAATCACACTCCTGAATGAAGGGAAAGAAGGGAGAACTACTCAACATTTCAATGAGGTTCTCACAACAACCTAGACAGAGTTTGGGAACAGAGGCTGGAATTCTCTAAAGGTAAGTTAATACTCCCAAACTTAACCACATTCTGTTCTTGTCCATGCTCTGTGACCACTTGATAGAGGAAATGAATTACTTTAAATAATGTCTGAGTACTTTAGGAACTCAATGAATTCTTTAAAACACAGTCAACTCTTTCTAACTTTCGTCAATCTTCAAAAAATCCTGTGTTCCTTTAATAAATATCTGATCTCTTTTTCTATTTTCTACACTGCATTGAGGCAGTTGCAAAAGTACCATAAACACATCTTACGTCTCTACAAAGAGTGCTTCACTACATTTCATTTAACCTGCGTAATAATACAGTAAAGTAGCTTTCTGGAAAACAGACCCAAGGGAAGTTGCTACTCTCCATTCGATAATATACTTAATTTGATACAATGAGGAAATTAAATCACTAGCTCATTTACTATAGAGCATGTGGTAAGGACTTTTCTACTTTGGGCATACAGTCCACTAAAACTTTTAAGAATTATAAAAACTGGACTGATTATAGAAAGTAGTACACTGAATAATGCTGGTCCTGGCTGAGAAAGAAAAAAAAAAAAAAAAAAAGAGGTGGTTGCTGAGAGAAAAATAAAGCACTTAGTGTGAAGGAATCTATATGTTATGAGACTACTTTTTAGCTACTCACAAAGAAATCAGAGCTAATAAGAAATTTTCTATGAAATGAGTGGGTTGGATAAGAAATACATACTGAAACTCATTTCAGCTCTTAAAAATGATGCTACTTTTCAAAAGTTTGATTCTTTCATTGTAAGAAATATTTTAATGGCAAGTAGCAAAACATTTCAGACTAGCTTAAGCTAAACAAATAAACAAGCTTATAAGAAGTGAACCTAACTCAAAACTCAAAAACAGTTGAGAGAAAAAAATAATTAAGAGATGGTAACCTTGACTATTGTTGTCAGCAGAGATGGTTTGAAATGGAAAGGCACAGCATTTCTGATGGCAGAAACAACAGAACCTTTTCAATTATTGGATACTGAAGGTGAGAAAGAAATACCAAGAAAAGCTTGCTTTTGCTTTGTTGTTTTGTTTGTATGAATAACTGGATAGAAGAATTCAGGGTAGTTTGCGTGTGTGTTAGTTGCCCAGTCGTGCCTGACTCTTTGTGATCCCATGGACTGTAGCCCACCAGGCTCCTCGTTCCATGGGTTTTCCAGGCAAGAATACTGGAGTGAATTACCATTTCCTTCTCCAGTTTGGGACATGTTAACTCTAAATACTTACACATAGCCTCAGAAGAAAAGTAACACATAACATAGTGATACAGTTAAACCCATCATTTCTCCCTATAGAATTTTTCCTTTGTGAATCAAAAATACATTCCACCCAAGGTTACAAGGGTTCCTTATGTTTTCTTTTGTGGTTTTTATTTTTATATGTAAATCTTTAATCCACATAGAGTTTATAAGCTAAAGGGAGAGTCAGGTGATACAACTGCTAAAAAATTTCCCACAGATGAAGGATAACTCTGTGTCATGAACTGAGGAGTATGATGATCTCAATACTGAGCATTTGGGGGTTTAAAAACAAAATACAACAAAACAATATTTTCAACAGAGGAATTAATAACTAACTATAAAAATGGTCTATATTTGCATTAGTGGGCTTAAACCGTATTTCAGATAATTACACACTGGTGTTGAAAAGAGCCATGGAGATTACCTACTGGTCTACCTCTGTTTGAAATGAAGACTACAGAAGCTCAAAAAAAAAAATTAGTTAGTTAATATAATACAATAAGATGTAAGCAGAGTTAAGACCAGGACGCTATTTTCTGAGTACCCTCATGAGTCTTTCTTGCATTTTTTCAGCATCTATTATGTGCAAGGCATCTGTTGGGTCCTAGAGAGATGGCAGAAGGTCAGTCCCCATGGTCAAAATTCTTAAACTATACTGACAATACAATAGTATGTACACAAAAACTATAATACAAAAGAGCATATAAGAACCAAACAAGTGGTCAGATATAGATTTTGAGTTCAAAGGAGAAAACAAGTCCGTATTTCCTTTCAGGTGCTTTCTTAAATGTTTTACCGGTCTTCTCTCATTTAATCCTTAAAATGCAACTCTATAAAAGTTATTATTAAACCCACTTTACAGATGCAAACATGCCGATAGTTTTGAGTGATGTGCACAAGATAATACAGCTGCAAAGTGTTCAAACTTAGGCAATGACTCCAACTATTGTACTCCAGTATGGGAAGGATAACAAAATTTTGGTGAGAATATGAGAGGTGCACTAGGACATAAGGCATGCAAAGTATTTCCAGTTATTAGAAAGAGAAGGATTATCATGGACAAAGAGTGAACATATTGTAGGCATCAGGAAAAACATGATATTGCAGTGACAGCAACGTGCATGACTCCATGTAAAGCAGTGTTAGAAAATTAATATGGAACATTAGGAAGGGATCAAAACCAAGGTTAAGTGCTGGGCTTTCTATTGTAGGCAGTGGGAGATAATACAACTGTCTGGATACAGGAGTAGTAGATACAAAACAGACTTTTACTAACAATTAATCTGGCAGGAATATGGAATTTACAAAGAGAAAAAGAGCAGAAAGATCCAAAAAGGAACTGAATTATCTGAAATTCAGAACAGCAGCCTACACTAGAAATAATAACCAGGCAGATTTGTTTAAGGAGTCCTCGCCACCAATAACAACACACCAGATTTGTTTCTTACCAGCTCTGAAAAAAATGCCCTCACTCCCAATGTTTGTTTTTACTCACTGGCACCATTTTCAGTTATAAATATATTCAATAATATTTTGAAAAACTGAAATGTTGATTCTTATTTACTCAAAAGTTTTTGTCTTTGTTATAGTCTGAAATTACTGAGGACTGACTGGTTACCAAAGAGTCCCTAAGAAAAATAGGATAGTTGGAGTATCAATCTAAAATCTCACCTAGATTAAATGTTCTAAATATTTTCCATTATAAAGGACACGTCTGCATGCATAAGTTGTTGAGTATTCAGCACACTGCTTATGATAAAGGATATTGTAGTCAAGTGCTTGGTAGCCCATTTAAAAAAAAAAAATACATTCTTACATAAGAACCCAATGTCAAAAATTTGCTTCTTTTTAACAAGGCAAAAAAGAATATACTGATTGTAAACGTGACAGGACTAGAAAAGATAGACCTTTCTAAAGAGTCTGCCTCGCTGTCCAAAGTAGAACACCTATTCTGAGATTTTCTCCTCAAATCTATTTTCAGTAGACTTAGAAAAATCTATTTTCTAACATATTAACATTATGTTAAGAGGTTTGAAATTGACTATGCTGGGGTAATATACACCATGGAAATCAGAAAATACTACAAATGCAGGCACTTTTTTTCAGAGAATTTATTTGTCAACAAATTTGCCAATTTGTTAACACTAACTATATGTTTCAATTCTTTCCTATGGTTAAAAACCCCTACTTGTATCAAGATGTTTGAGGACTTGGCACTGGAAAGAGAAATTTTAGAGATTTTTGAAATTTTGGTATAATTTTGCTTTCTTAAAAAACAGAAGTTTTCTAACATTTATAATTTTCCCTTTGTATAGCATTTATCTATATGTGGATCACAATAAACTGTGGAAATTTCTGAAAGAGATGGGAATACCAGACCATCTGACCTGTCTCTCGAGAAACCTGTATGCAGGTCAGGAAGCAACAGTTAGAACTGGACATGGAACAACAGACTGGTTCCAAATAGGGAAAGGAGTACGTCAAGGCTGTATATTGTCACCCTGCTTATTTAACTTATATGCAGAGTACATCATGAAAAATGCTGGGCTGGAAGAAACACAAGCTGGAATCAAGATTGACAGGAGAAATATCAATAACCTCAGATATGCAGATGACACCACCCTTATGACAGAAAGTGAAGAAGAACTAAAGATCCTCTTGATGAAAGTGAAAGAGGAGAGTCAAAAAGTTGGCTTAAAGCTCAACGTTCAGAAAACTAAGATCATGGCATCTGGTCCCATCACTTCATGGGAAGTAGATGGGGAAACAGTGGAAACAGTGTCAGACTTTATTTTGGGGGGCTCCAAAATCACTGCTGATGGTGAATGCAGCCATGAAATTAAAAGACGCTTACTCCTTGGAAGGAAGGTTATGACCAACATAGATAGCATATTTAAAAGCAGAGACATTACTTAGCCAAGAAAGGTCTGTCTAGTCAAGGCTATGGTTTTTCCAGTGGTCGTGTATGGATGTGAGAGTTGGACGGTGAAGAAAGCTGAGCATCACAGAATTGATGCTTTTGAACTGTGGTGTTGGAGAAGACTCTTGAGAGTCCCTTGGACTGCAAGAAGATCCAACCAGGCCATCCTAAAGGAGATCAGTCCTGGGTGTTCATTGGAATGACTGATGTTGAAGCTGAAACTCCAATACTTTGGCCACCTCATGCGAAGAGCTGACTCATTGGAAAAGACCCTAGTGCTGGGTGGGATTGGGGACAGGAGGAGAAGGGGACGACAGAGGATGAGATGGTTGGATGGCATCATCAACTCAATGGACATGAGTTTGGGTAAACTCCAGGAGATGGTGATGGACAGGGAGGCCTGGCGTGCTGCAATTCATGGGGTCGCAAAGAGTTGGACATGACTGAGCAACTGAACTGAACTGATAACATTTTTTCCACTCAAGTATTTTCCTTAAATATAATGATCTAGTTCAGCTGTTCTCAAATACTGAAGCACACCAAAATCATACAGAGAAATTATTAAAACACAATTCCTGGTTTGAGAATTACTCTGAGAATTTCTGACTCTGTGGATTTGAGCTGGGGCTTGAGAATTAACATTTCTAACAGGTTACAGAATTATGCCAATTTCTTGGTCAGGAAAACTATTTGAATCGTGGCTCAGTGGTAAAGAAGCCATCTGTCAATGCATGAGACATGAGGTCAATCTCTGGGTTGGGAAGATTCCCTGGAGAAGGAAATGGCTACCACTCCAGTATTCTTCCCTGGGAGATCCCATGAACAGAGGAGTCTGGGAGGGGTTACAGTCCATGGGGTCACAAATGAGTCAGACACAACTTAATGACTAAACAATAACAAACTCTAACATTTTGAAAACTATTAGTCTAGTTTAGTAGATTTTGTTACTAACTAGAAAATTTACCATAATTTTAAACATTTTCACTTTCTGATGAAAAATTTTCTTAAAGAGAGAGGTCTACATTCTTAATTCATAATGCTTAGCAGACATAATTTAATATTTATTTAATAAAGGATCTCTCTAGGTTATTAAGTCATCATTCGGACCTCAGTTCTCATTCTTCAGAATTTTAGATAAAATAGATAGATGATAAGCAGATATGCTACTGCCTCCCTAGGATATAGTGTCTCCGAGAGTTTTCCTTAGCAATCTGTAGTTAAAATTATCTTCAGACTGTTTTCCTGTGATTTTCTTCTTTCCTTACAGGTAAAAACATTCTGCTATAATTGAAAGTTAAAGATTATACTGTCTATATTTTAAAGGCAACAGTAGCATTTAAAAAACATAAAAATCCCACACATGTAAAGTTGACATCAAAAATGGCAGTATTTCAAAATCTAGCCTTGGTCAATCACTCAAACTCTCTTTCTCTATAACACACACACACACACACACACACACACACACACACAACACCATTTCCAAATCTATTTCCATATAAATTAAAGTCATCTTAAGTTTGAGCAATCATCTACCTTTCCTATAAATTAACTTTCTTCTAAAAGTAGAAATATCAGTATTTCTTTCTTAAGGATGTTGCATGAACCAAGGAACTAAAGATGGTTAATGTCAAGCAATATTACTGACAATGTTCAAATATCCAAAGACATACTATAAGAGTGAATCTCATTTTCAGTTGGAAATGAAATACTTGGAAAAACAAGTAAGATAAAATAGCTAAAAAATGTCGAGAAACTCTTAAATCAAGAATTGTACTTTAAATGAAACATTATGAATACACCAAAAGTGAAAGTGAAAGTCGCTCAGTCATGTTCCAACTCTTTGTGACCCCATGGACTATACAGTCCATGCAATTCTCCAGGCCAGGATACTGGAGCGCATAGCCATTCCCTTCTCCAAGGGATCTTTCCAACCCAGAGATCGAACCCAGGTCATTCGCATTGCAGGCAGATTCATTACCAGTGAGCCACAAGGGAAGCTCAAGAATACTGGAGTGGGTAGTCTATCCTTTCTCCAGTGGATCTTCCTGACCCAGGAATTGAAGCAGGATCTCCTGCATTACAGGCAGATTAGTTACCATATGAGCTATCAGGGAAGACATAATACTCCAAAAAGTATCTACTAATTCATTTACTGGTATATGTATTTGCTTATTCCTTCAATGGACATCTGGTGATGTCGATGTGTAGTCTTCTCTTGTGTTGTTGGAAGAGGGTGTTTGGTATGACGAGTGTATTCTCTTTGCAAAACTCTGTTTTAGCCTTTTCCCTGCTTCATTTTGTTCTTCAAGGTCAAACTTGACTCTAACTCCAGGTTATCTCTTGACTTCCTACTTTTGCATTCCAGTCCCCTATGATGAAAAGGACATCTTTTCTGGGTGTTAGTTCTAGAAGGTCTTGTAGGTCTGCAGAGAACCACTCAACTTCAGCTTCTTCAGCATTACTGGTTGAGGCATAGACTTGGATTACTGTGATGCTGAATGGTTTGCCTTGGAAACAAACAGAGATCATTCTGTCATTTTTGAGACTGCACCCAAGAACTGCATTGCAGACTCTTTCATTGACTATGAGGGATTCTTGCCGACAGTAGTAGATATAATGGTCATCTGAGTTAAATTCACCCATTCCAGTCCACTTTAGTTCACTGATTCCTAAAATGTCGATGTTCACTCTTGCCATCTCCTGTTTGACCACTTCCAATCTACCTTGATTCATGGACCTAACATTCCAGGTTCCTATGCAATGTCGTTCTTTACAGCACCGGACTTTACTTCCATCACCAGTTACAAAAAAGAAAAAATAAAACTGGGCATTGTTTCTCCTTTGGCTCCATCTCTTTATTCTGTCTGAAGTTATTTCTCCATTCTTCTCCAGTAGCATACTGGGCACCTACCAACCTGGGGAATTCATCTTTCAGTGTCCTATCTGTTTGCTTTTGCATACTGTTCATGGGATTCTCAAGGCAAGAATACTGAAGTGGTTTGCCATTCCCTTATTCAGTGGACCACATTTTGTCAGAAAGCTCCACCATGACCCATCTGTCTCCGGTGGCCCTACACGACAAGGCTCATAGTTTCACTGAGTTAGATAAGGCTGTGGTCCATGTGACTAGACTGGTTAGCTTTCTGTGATTCTGGTTTTCAGTCTGTCATCACCAGATGGTCAACACCGAAATCACACTGATTATATTCATTGCAGCCAAAGATGGAGAAGCTCTATACAGCCAGCAAAAACAAGACCAGGAGCTGACTGTGGCTCAGATCATGAACTCCTTAATGCTAAATTCAGACTTAAATTGAAGAAAGTAGAGAAAACCACTAGACCATCCAGGTATGACCTAAATCATATCCCTTACCGATTATACAGTAGAAGTGAGAAATAGATTCAAAGGATTAGATCTGATAGACAGAGTGCCTGAAGAACTATGGATGAAGGTTAGTGACATTGACAGGAGGCAGTGATCAAGACCATCCCCAAGAAAAAGAAATGCAAAAAGGCAAAACAGTTGTCTGAGGAGGCCTTACAAATAGCTGAGAAAAGAAGAGAAGCTAAAAGGAAAGGAAATAGGAAAGATATAGCCATTTGAATGCAGAGTGCCAAAGAATAGCAAGGAGAGAAAAGAAAGCCTTCCTCAGTGATCAATGCAAAGAAATACAGGAAAACAACAGAATGGAAAGACTAGAGATCTCTTCAAGAAAGTCAGAGATACCAAGGGAACATTTCATGCAAAGATGGGCACCATAAAGGACAGAAATGGTATGGATCTAACAGAAGCTGAAGATGTTAAGAAGAGGTGGCAAGAATATACAGAAGAACTATACAAAAAATTCTTCAAGAGTCAGATAATCAAGATGGTGTGATCACTCACCTAGAGCCAGACATCCTGGAATGTGAAGTCAAGTGAGCCTTAGGAAGCATCATGACGAATAAAGCTAGTGGAGGTGATGGAATCCAGCTGAGCTATTTCAAATCCTAAAAGATGATGCTATGAAAGTACTGCACTCAATATGCCAGCAAATTGGGAAAACTCAGCAGTGGCCACAGGACGAGAAAAGGTCAGCTTTCATTCCAATCCCAAAGAAAGGCAATCACAAAGATGTTCAAACCACCACACAATTGCACTCATCTCACAAGCTAGCAAAGTAATGCTCAAAATTCTCCAAGCCAGGCTTCAACAGTATGTAAACCGTGAACTTCCAGATGTTCAAGCTGGACTTATAAAAGGCAGAGGAACCAGAGATTAAATTGCCATCATCCGCTAGATCGCTGAAAAAGCAAGAGAGTTCCAGAAAAACATCTACTTCTGCTTTACTGACTACACGAAAGCCTTTGACTGTGTGGATCACAACAAACTGTGGAAAATTCTGAAAGAGATGGGAATATCAGACCACCTGACCTGCCTCTTGAGAAACCTGTATGCAGGTCAAGAAGGAGTAGTTAGAACTGTACATGGAACAGACTGGTTCCAAATCGGGAAAGGAATACATCAAGGCTGTATATTGTCACCCTGCTTATTTAACTTATATGCAGAATACATCATGCAATATGCCAGGCTGGATGAGCACAAGCTGGAATCAAGACTTCCGGGAGAAATATCAATAACCTCAGATATGCAGATGACACCACCCTTATGGCAGAAAACAAATAAGAATTATAGAGCTTCTTGATGAAAATGAAAGAGGAGAGTGAAAAAGTTGGCTTAAAGCTCAACGTTCAGAAAACTAAGATCATGGCATCTGGTCCCATCACTTCACGGCAAATAGATGGGGAAACAATGGAAACAATGAGAGACTTTATTATTTTGGGGCTCCAAAATCACTGCAGATGGTCACTGCAGCCATGAAATTAAAAGACTCTTGCTCCTTGGAGGGAAAGTTATGACCAACCTAGACAGCATATTAAAAGCAGAGACATTACTTTGCCAACAAAGGGCCATCTAGTCAAAGCTATGGTTTTTCCAGTGGTCATGTATGGATGTCAGAGTTGGACTATAAAGAAGAGCGCCACAGAACTGATGCTTTTGAACTGTGGTGTTGGAGAAGATTCTTGGGAGTCCCTTGGACTGCAGGGCGATCCAACCAGTCTATCCTGAAGGAAATTAGTCCTGAATGTTCATTGGAAGGACTGATGTTGAAGCTGAAACTCCAATACTTTGGCCACCTGATGGGAAGAACTGACTCATTAGAAAATACCCTAATGCTGGGAAAGTTGAAAGAAGGAGGAGAAGGGGATGATAGAGGATGAGATGGTTGGAAGGCATCACGGACTCAATGGACATGAATGTGAGCAAGCTTTGCGAGTTGGTAATGGACAAGGAAGCCTGACGTGCTGCAGTCCATGGGGTAACAAAGAGTCAGACATGACTGAGCAAGCGAACTGCTCCTTCATTTAAGTAATATTTATTGAGTACCTACTGTGTATCAAGGACTATGCACTGGAGATAAAATACTGAACAAAACCAGACATGGAGCCTGCCCTCATGGATCTTAGAGTCCACCACGGAACAAAGTTATGAATGAAATAATCATGTTTATAGTTACATCATTATAAATTCAAATAATTCATCCAAAGTAAAGAAACAAACTGTTATAAGCACATATAATGACAAATGACTGACCTACCTTTGGGAGTCAAGGAAATGGTACACAAGGAAATGATAGTCTTGTGCTGAGATCTGCAATATTAATAGGACTTAACTATGTAAAAAGAGAACTGCGTTCCAGAGGGTAGAAGCAGCAAACAGGACCCTGGGCTAAGTAAGAGGATGCTGGAAAGTTGGAGGTCATGAAAGAAAACAGCTTAGGCCTGGTCATGGGAAGAAAGTTAAGCAAGAGACAAAGACAGTGAGCACATAAGACTAGATAAATCTTGGTAATGCCTTTCCATGGTAAGAATTTTAATGAACCTAAGAACATTTAGAAAGGCATAAGTGGTTTACAAGAAGTGAGGAGACATGGGTAGGTTTGCTTAAAAGATTGCTACTCTGCTTTGGATATAGCGCATCAAATAAAATATATTATAACATTAATTTTATTTTATTTTACTATTTTAATGTGTCTACTAGAAAATTTAAAAATTTATATGTGGCTGTCATATTTCTCATTGACAGTGCTATTCTAGAACTCCAAAGCTTAGCTCTAATTGTTTTGAGCTAAGCATTGGAGAAAAACCAACTGGTGAGAAATCAGAATGCTTTTTCTTTATCTGATAAGTTTTTTAAAAAATTCTGCATACTGGGCTTCCCTGGTGGCTCAGTGGTAAAGAATCTGCCTGCCGATGTAGGAGACATAAGTTCGATCCCTGGCACAGGAAGATCTCACATGCTGTGGAGCAACTAAGCCTGTGTGCCACAAATATTGACCCCACTCTCTAGAATCTGAGAACCACAACTACTGAGCCCACACAATGCAGCTACCGAAGCCTGTGCACCCTAGAGCCTGTGCTCCACAAGAAAACCACCACAAAGCGAAGCCCACACACTGCAACTAGAGACTAGCCCTTGCTCCTGCAACTAGAGAAAAGTCTGTGGAGCAATGAAGATGCAGCACAGCCAAAAATAAATACACAAATTATTTTTTTAAAATTCTGAATACTATTAAACAACAAGGGATTGCATATTAAAGCTAATGACCAATCAAAAATGAAGGTATTAAAATGCATAATCTCAAGGAATTTAACAAATCTGTGATAAAAACCAAAGAACCCTATTCATTAGAATTTGTAGTTCTAGGCAGTACATTTCTCATTACAACAATTACGAACTCACTGAACAATACCTAGTAATGATGTTTATACCAACACAGGAATACTCAGTTAAACCTAACCGACTTTTAAATTGTGAATCACACTATATGAGCTTAGACCCGTAATTCAGATATTTAGCCCAAATCAGTAGAAAAAGTAAAGTTCTAAGACAGAACTATCCATGAGAAATAGAATGAGAGTAACATACAAAATTTTTACATTGTATATTGGCCCCATTAAAAGGATTTTTTTTAAGTGTAACTACTTTAATATATTTTATTTAACCCAACATTCCCAAGTCTTACCATTCCAACATTCACTCAATATAAAATTAATGAACTATTTTACATTTCTTCTCTAGTACTGTCTTTGAAATCTAGTGTGTATTTTACTCTCATACCACATCTAAATTCAGTTTTTATACACCCTGTTCAATAGTCACTCGTGGCAGGTAGTTGTTGCATTGTACATCACAGTTATAGGAGGATGTAGTTTTAGAATCTTGTTCTGACTCCATCACTAAACAACTAGGTAACATTGAAAATGTCACTTAAACTATTTCATTTTGTCATCTGTGAGATGAGCCTAGTATCCACTGTATCTGCCTTGAGAAGCTATAAAAATAAAATAATAACTTTTAAAGTAATTCAATATATATTTCACATTATAAGGAATGACTTTGATCATGCTTTACTTTCATGATTTTTATTCTTCCTAAATCAATAATAAAAACAAAGCATTCAAAGAGATTACTATTACTATAACTAATACTATTATTGCTACTATTTATACTTAATAATTTTTAAAATATGTGATGTTTAATTTTCTCAAAGTGAAATCAGAACTCACATAAATGTACCCTACGAATAGAGTCATTATCCAATATTTCAAAAAGATCATGCACAGGAATTTCAATAAATTGGAAATATTCAGTGATGCTTATGGGCAAATATCAGGCAGATGTCTTGGTGCTGGGTACCATAGCATTTCATTATCAGAAAATTGGAAATAGCATACATTATGAAGGAAATTATGAATAGCACAGAATTCTAATTAACACTGAAGTACTACAAGTTCAAATGAAAAAATGACACATAGCAAATAATGTTCCATCAGCAACTCTAGATTTCTATCTTTATAGAACTGCTGAAAGTTAAATGAAGTTGAATAGTGTTTGGCACTTAACTTTTGTACAAATCTTAATGTCACCCACTTGATACAAAAGACTTTAATTGCTTAGTTATTATATATATAAATATATATACATATATATGTATATTATATATGCAGCATTGTTGTTATTTAGTCACTACGTCGTGTCTGACTCTGCAACCTCATGGACTGGAGCCCACCAAGCTCCTCTGTCCATGGGATTTGCCAAGCAAGAATAATGGAGTGTATTGCCATTTCCTTCTCCAGGGGATCTTCCTGACCCAGGAATCAAACCCATGTCTCCTGCACTGGCAGGCAGATTCTTTACCACTGAGCCAGCAGGGAAGCCCCATTATGTGCAGTATGAAAGAAAGTGAAAAATGAAAGTGTTAGTCGCTCAGTTGTGTCTGACTTTTTGCAACCGCATGGGCTGTAGCCCACCAAGGCTCCTCTGTCCATGGGATTCTCCAGGCAAGCACACTGGAGTGGGTTGCCATTTCCTTCTCCAGGGGCTCTTCCCAACCCAGGGACTGAACCCAAGTCTCCGGCATTACGGGCAGATTCTTTACCATCTGAGCCACCAGGAAGTCCTTATATGCAATATCATAAAATATAATAAACGGGGTTTGACTCCTTTCCTACAAGACAACCTCATCATTATAGCTAGTATTTTGTCTGATAAAGGGACTGACTGGGTGTCCTGTCACATTCTTGAACTCAGCTCCAAAATCCAGGTCCCTGTTCCATAAACAGTCCTCTGCGAAGACAGATATAATACCTCATTACAATTTTTAAAATCTGTTATAAATGTCAAAGCCATTTGAAGAAAATTAAATTTTGCAATGATTCACAGTGCTTAAAAAAAAAATGTTACTGTCTTTAAAATCCCGATTGGTTGAATGTCCCCAGTTATTTGCTTTTCTGTGCATCCATGCCTAGTTTGCTACAAGACTTTACAATGATAATTACTAATGAAATTGAATCTATTCCCTTATTCCGTTTATGTATTTTTTATTGTGGTAAAACATACATAGCATAAAGTCTACCATCATAGCCATTTTTTAGTGCCCAGTTCAAAGACATTAAGTACATTCATATTGTTGTGGAATAATTATCATCATCTATCTCTAGAGCTTTTTCATCTTCTCGAACTGAAATTCTATACCCATTAAACACTAATTCCCCGTTTTTCTCTATCTCCAGCACCTGGCAACTACCCATTCTATTTTCTGTTTAAACAAATTTGATGATTCTAGGAAACTCATATGGACAAGGCAATGGCACCCCACTCCAGTACTCTTACCTGGAAAATCCCACGGACGGAGAAGCCTGGTAGGCTGCAGTCCATGGGGTCGCTAAGAGTCGGACACGACTGAGCGACTTCACTTTCACTTTTCCCTTTCATGCACTGGAGAAGGAAATGGCAACCCACTCCAGTATTCTTGCCTGGAGAATCCCAGGGACGGCGGAGCCTGGTGGGCTGCCGTCTATGGGGTCGCACAGAGTCGGACACGACTGAAGCAACTTAGCAGCAGCAGCAGCAGGAAACTCATATAAGTAGAATCTTACAATATTTATCCTTTTATGACTTATTTCACTTAGCTTAATATGGTCAAAGGTCAACCATTTTATAGCATGTGTCAAAATTTCCTTCAAGATAGAATAATGTTTCATTATGTGTGTGTGTGTTTTCCACATTTTGTTTATCCACTCATGTTATCAGTGGACACTTGACTTGCTTCTGCTTTAGAGCCATTGTGAATAACACTTATGAACATGGGTATAAAAATATCTTTTTGAGGTCCTTTCTTCAATTCTTTTGGATACAGGCCCAGATGTGTAAGTTTACATTTAATCTTTTGAGGAATGACCATACCCTGTTCCCCAGGGGATATACCATTTTACCTCTCTTCCAGCTATGCACATCCTTGCCAACACTTGTTATCTTTGCCTTTTTGGTTAAAGTGAAACTAATGAGTGTGAAATGGTATCTCACTGTGGTTTTTAATTTATTCCCTTACTCTTGAATCTTACTAAATTTGGGACCAACTTTGGTCAATGAAATATTAGCACAGCAACTTGATTACAGGCTTAAAAAGTGTTTATTCCTAGCCTTCTGCCAAGAACATGGGAAGAACACATTCAGGCTTGCCTGTTGGGAGGAGGGAACATGAAGAACAAAGCTGAGGTGCTATAGTCATCCCAGACAAGGCCATCCTAGATTAGGTAATAAACAGTTGATATTTGAACATGTAAGTGAGCCCAGCCCTGATTAGCAGAGCTACCTAGCTGACCTGCTCAGAATACAGAGACGCATTGAGCCCAGCTGAGATCAATCAAGCAGAGCCAAGTCAGCCAAGCCCAGTTCAAATCAGAGGAACTTCATAAACTTGAGGCTTAGTAAATCACTATTTTTGCTTTATTTTGCAATCATATGCTGTGTGCTGTGCTTAGTCTTATATGACTCTTTGTGACCCCATGGACCATAGCCCACAGGTTCCTCTATCCATAGGATTTCCCAGGCAAGAATACTGGAGTGGGTTGCCATTTCCTTCTGCAGGGGATCTTTCCAATCCAGGGACTGAACCCGCATCTCCTGAATTGCAGGCAGATTTTTTACCCAGTGAGCCATCAGGAAAACCCCTTACAGTCATACATATATGATACACAATATTTTTGAATAAACCAAAGGACAAATTATTGTGTGGCAGTCTAACTCTATATAATAAATCAAGGTAAAATTAATTGTGGTAAGAATTATCAGAATTATTAATTATCAGAATTATCATTTGGTAAGAAGCTACCAAAACAAAAGATCAATTAATGAAATGTTGCCAGTGGACAGTGGAGCAGAAAATAGAAGGCAGTGGGATGGAAAAATCAAATTTTGCTTTTTCTGAGAAAACATATTTTCCTTTCTCTATCCATTCTGTCACCAGTGTGCTTGGCTCCAGAAACTTCTTTCTAAGAATCCATACACTGAGAAAGCAAAGAACCAAGGGCATCTGTTTGTGCCTATGGAAGACCCAGAAATTTACGAATACAGGCATGATCATCTTTCTCACAGTTAGATGTGAAATTCGCACTGGCTACACAATTTCCTTTCCACTTCACCCCACTCCTTGTGACCTCAGGTCATCCTATTAGCCCTTCCTTTGTTTCGCACCTAGCCTGTTATAGGCTTGTATGCTTCCTGCCCAAACTCAGTAAACATCTGAGTCAGAACCCTGATCTGGAATTATGATTTCCTTTGGTTTCTTCTTATTGTGTTCCTTGGAAATGTAAATTTTCAGAAAACAGAAACAAAACACGACTTGGATATTAGGGATGTTGTACCTCGTTTGCTGTTAAAGATAGCTTTACTGAAGGATAGAAATTCAAATTCCAAGAGCTAAACACAGTATTAAAAACAAGTATGGTTTTCCACCTTTAGTTTCTTTCTCTTCTACATTTTGGATGGTAGTCTCACAGTTGTCATTATCATCATTATTTTCATTACTCATGAAATGAGCCATGTAGCATGCTCAAGCAGAAGCCAAGTAGCTTGGTGCCAATTTTTGCCCTGTGATCAGTTTGAAAGGGCTTGCTGTTTTGGTCCTGACTGAGAGAGATTAATAACATCTTAGGGTAAAATGCTATTGATCAAAATCTACTTTTGAAAAATGTCCTATTATCATAGAAATTTATTTCTAACTCATGAGATTCTTTTATTTAGGTTTTTATCCTAACACTATTTTTTATAAACAGGCACCCTTTCCCAGCAATGTCAGAATATACAAATACCATAGGGGTTTTATTAAATGCATTTAACTTAGATGGGCATGCCAAGGGGGCACTTTGTTTCATAGCAATGAAAAAGAAAAAAGAATAAAGTCTGCTTCCAACTTCCCTATTAAATATCATTTCAAGAATAATTTTTCAGTGTTATAACTCATCTCATGAGAAATGCATCAAAACCATTTGATATGTAAGGGGATACCTGATTTATCTTTTCTTAATTTACATAGCAAGAATGTCTGACCTGGAGAACACAGGCCATCAAGGAGACCATAGGTAAAATTTAGGAGGCCCACAATGAATAAAATTATATCCTTTGTTCCACATTATCTGTATCTGATTTAGCTTTACCTTCAATTATGAAAGCAGGCAACAAATTTCAGGTCTGTTAGCAGAATCTATGGCCCCATAAGGAGGAATCAAGATATTTTTATATTACATCACAGTTGCCTGAAGTAGTTCAAAATATCATTAATGCTTACTACTACTTCAAAACTATTGTAATGATTAAGGGAAGTTGCTCAGTTATGTCCGACTCTTTGAGACTCCATGGACCATAGCCAACCAGGCTCTTCTGTCCATGGGATTTTCCAGGCAAGAATACTGGAGTGGGTTGCCATTTCCTTCTCCAGGGGATCTTCCTGACCCAGGGGTTGAAACCAGGTCTCCTGCATTGCAGGCAGATGCTTTACCATCTGAGCCACTAGGGAAGCCACTATGGTAATGATTAGATAATAATAAATTTCATTATTAAGTGTGCTAAAGAAGCCTATATGTTACTATGTCACAGATTAGTTTTTATTCTCTTTTGAGAATTATATTTAAACATAATAGGCTTTCTTTAACTTCAGGTATTTTATTTTTAACGTTAATGACATTATTCAAAAAAGAGGTCTGCAAGTTTACCATGTGCCCTAAGAGGGAACAAAGATGCTTAAGAACTTCTGTTGACCACAAACATATTCTCTGGCAGAAAATGCTTTTTGAACTTCTTAAGTTAGACAAAAAAGCATCAACTCAGGAGAATGAAATTTGATGAGTCGCTGCCTGAAAACTTTGTGTGGGCAGCCTTAAGAAAACCTAAAATAAGCAGTATCTGAGACTATGCCAAAGCCTTTGACTGTGTGGATGACAATAAACTATGGAAAATTCTGAAAGAGATGGGAATACCAGACTACCTGACCTGCCTCTTGAGAAACCTGTATGCAGGTCAGGAAGCAACAGTTAGAACTGGACATGGAACAACAGACTGGTTCCAAATAGGAAAAGGAGTACGTCAAGGCTGTATATTGTCACTCTGCTTATTTAACTTACATGCAGAGTAAATCATGAGAAACACTGGGCTGGAAGAAGCACAAGCTGGAATCAAAATTGCCGTGAGAATATCAATAACCTCAGATATGCAGATGACACCACCCTTATGGCAGAAAGTGAAGAGGAACTAAAGAGCCTCTTGATGAAAGTGAAAGAGGAGAATTAAAAAGTTGGCTTAAAGCTCAACGTTCAGAAAACTTAAGATCATGGCATCCGGTCCCATCACTTCATGGCAGATAGATGGGGAAACAGTGGAAACAGTGGCTGACTTTATTTTCTTGGGCTCCAAAATCACTGCAGATGGTGATTGCAGCCATGAAATTAAAAGACACTTACTCCTTGGAAGGAAAGTTATGACCAACCTAGACAGCATATTAAAAAGCAGAGATATTACTTAGCCAACAAAGGTTCGTCTAGTCAAGGCTATGGTTTTTCCAGTAGTCATGTGTGGATGTGAGAGTTGGACTATAAAGAAAGCTGAGCACCGAAGAATTGATGCTTTTGAACTGTGGTGTTGGAGAAGGCTCTTGAGAGTCCCTTGGACTGCAAGGAGATCCAACCAGTCCATCCTAAAGGAGATCAGTCCTGGGTGTTCACTGGAAGGACTGATGTTGAAGCTGAAACTCCAATACTTTGGCCACCTGATGCGAAGAGCTGACCCATTTCAAAAGAACCTGATGCTGGGAAAGATTGAGGGCAAGAGGAAAAGGGGAAAACAGGAGATGAGATGGCTGGGGGGCATCACCAACTCAATGGACATGAGTTTGTGTAAACTCTGGGAGTTGGTGATGGACCAGAAGCCTGGCGTGCTGTGGTTCATGGAGTCGCAGAGTCAGACATGACTGAGCAACTGAACTGAACTGAGGCAGTCCCCCTGTCTCTGAGCTCAATGTCCTTACTCTGCCTGGGCCTAAGTTACCCAGGACCACCCTGGACAGCAAGCAGTTTTCCCTACCTCCTTGGAAGTTCTCAAATGTTCAGACTTTTATCAATATTCCATGAAAACCAGGTCTCTGCTACAAACATAAAGCCCTGACAAGTGTTTTAATGTTCAGTGGCCTTAGTGGAAAATGATTCGCACTTCAACAGAAGCTTTATGGAGCCAATGTTGCAACTGATTACAGAAAATTCTTAAACACGAGGAAGAGAGAGAAGACACCATTGACAATCAGGTATAAGTTCCAGCTTCCCTACTCACCTGTATTTCCAAAAACTCTAGAAAAGTTCATTTCACAAATTGGGCCACATGGTAGAGTCAAATTCCCAGGGCTGAGTTAGACTAAGGAAATGAATTCTATTCTTTTTCTGAATTAGGAAATAATAAAAATCACAGCATAGGTTTTTTTCTTCACAGCTATGAGAGACCCTCTAAAGATAAGATGTTTGGACCAGTATTCCAAAATCCAGATGTTTTCCAAAGCGAAGCATATTTGTAGGTGTCTTCAACCTAGCTTAGCCTGTCCCATGTCATGTCCTCTTCCTAGATCTGAATATCTGAGTTAACATATATTCATTTCTGGTAATATTAACAGCATATGACATCAATTATCACAAGACAGCATATAATTCAGCCAAGTTTTTTCTTCCTCTTTCTCCATTCCTCTACACTCTAGAGCACCCACTAGATGGGTGGAGGAACATTTTAAGATGAAATTTTAAGTTGAAATCAGATAGTTTTAAACAAAAACTGTATTCACATTTCTCTGCCAACCTCAAGGGAAATGTATAATACTAACTGAAGATTACATGAAAGGGAGGTGCATCCAGACATTTCCTGGATTTTTATATTTAACTTCCTTTAGACTCGAAGCAAGAGCACAAGGAGCCCACCTCCATTTCATAGTCTCTTAGCACGTTTCATAAAGGAGGAAAGATATGATTGAACACTTGAAATCTGCAGCAATTCTAATTATGTGTGATGCTGAATAAGATTAGCAACAACTGAAATGCTGAGAAGCAGACAACATCCTCAGAAACAGAGTTAAGAAAAGTCTTGGCATCAGAGATTTAAGTGTGTAGGTCTGTTCCCAAATAGATTATAAAAGAAGATTTAAATTTAGCACAAGTACACGTATGCTAAGTCACTTCAGCCATATCCAATTCTGTGTGACCCTATGGACTGTAGCCCGCCAGGCTCCACTGTCCATGGGACTCTCCAGGCAAGAATACTGGAGTGGGTTGCCATGCCCTCCTCCAGGGGATCTTCCCAACCTAGGGATTGATCCCGCGTCTCTTACATTTCCTGCATTAGCAGGAGAATTCTTTACCACTAGCACCACCTAGGAAGCCCCAAAATTTAGTACATAATGCAGAGCAAACCTGAAGATGGCTGACTCTCTCTGGTCAGGAAATAGTTCTTTAACTATTTTGAACCAAAGAACTTCAAGCATAAAAAACAAACACCCCTGAAGTATGAGGTTCACATATATTCTAATGCACTTAGCAATTAATCACTGCAGCGTCATCTATAGGAGGAACACATCATCAGTCCACTTGGTACATCCAGAGCCCCTCTGTTTACAGGTCACATCATGTCATGTTTTGCATACATCTGGGATCAACATACCAAAAAGAAGATATGTTAGGGTAATTACAAACATCATGACAGGTAAATGACAGTATGGACAGTAATACCTTTGAAAAGCACAAATTAGTATGACTGACTTTCATAAGAAAAAAAAATTATTCACTTCATTTGGTACTTTTATACAATTTCTGTTCTTACCTTCCTGAAATATCATTTATCTGCCAACCTGTATTTATTTAAAAGCTTTTGGACTATTTAAATTAAATTATACTTAAACTACTTGCAAGGTCAGAGGACAAGTCCACAGATTTTGGCACGATCTCTGCCATTTGTTCAATTAACCCACTGATGCTCTGAAAGTAAATCTGGTATTAGAGAGAGTTACATAATTCCCATTTATGTAACAAGCAAGTGAACTGTATTAGCTCTCTTGGAGAAGAGAGGGGACAAAGAGCCAAAGTCATGATCAAACATAAGCTCCCACTTGGGCAAAGGGTGGGGATGGGGATTCAACAATTCAAAATAAGTGATGGGTTAGCTGAACCTATAGGTCAAGCTCAGGGTCATGGCCAAGGGTGCCTCCCTAAATTTTGTACCTTGGGTTCCTTGCATGCTGCACCCAGCCTCGGTTTAAGTAGTATGATCATTTCAACCACATTTGATACTACAATGCATAGTATAGAGGACGGCAATATTTTCCTTGGTGTGGTTTATAGTCCTGACTCAGAAGTACTTGCAAAACCTGGTAAAATTGAGATTTTTTTTTTTATACCAAATCCTTAATCTGCTGAGAGAGATGCTCAGAGAATGAGGCCTGGTAATTTTCATTTATAGTCACTTGGGATGATTCTAATGCATTTTAAAATAGATCCTCAAATACAAAAGAATGAAACTGGACTCCTACTTATATCATACACAAAAATCAACTCAAAATACAGTAGAAACATGAATGAAAGACCTGAAATCATAAACTTCCTGGAAGAAAATATATGGGGTAAACTCCTTTACATTGGTCTTAGCAATGACTTTTTGGATTTGACAACAAAAGTAAAGGCAACAAAAACAAATATCAACAAGTAAAACTACATCAAACTGAAAAAACTTGATCACAACAAAGGAAACCATCAACAAAATGAGTCAAACTAAGGAACGGGAGAAAATATTTTCAAACCATGTATCTGGTAAGGAATTAATAAATCCAAAATATATAAAGAATTCATACAACTCTATTACAAAAAATCCTAATTAAAAGTGGGCAGAAGATTTGAATAAACATATTTCCAAAGAAGATATACAAATGTCCAACAGGTACAGGGAAATGTGCTCAACCATCAGGAATCATCAGGGAAATGCAAATTAAAACCACAATAAAATAACACCTCATATCCTTTAGAATGGCAATTACCAAAAAGATAAGAAATAACAAGCACTGGCAAGGACGTGGAGAAAACAGAACCCTTGTGAACTCTTGATGGGACTATAAATTGGTGCAGCCACTATGGACAACAGTATCGAGTTCCTGAAAAGATTAAAAATAGAACTACAGATGATCCAGCAATTCCACTTCTGGGAATTTTTCCAAAGAAAATGACAACAGAATATAAAAGAGATCTGTGATGCCATGTTCATTACACCATTATTCACAACAGTCAAGTTATGAAAATGAACTAAATGTATGTCAATGGATGAACAGATAAAGATGTGTACATACACACACACACACAACGAAATACTATTCTGCCATGAGAAAGCAGGGAATCCTGTTGTATGCAAAAACTTGGATGAACTTTGAGGCATTACGCCAAATGAAGTAAGTCAGACAGAAAGACAAATGCTGTGTGATCTCACTTACATGTGGAATCTAAAATAGCCAAATCCACAGAAACAAAGAATAGGAAAGTAGTTGCCAGGGGCCAGGAAGTAGAGGAAATAGGGAGAAATTGGTAAAAGGGTACAGATTTTTCAGCTATACACCAAAAAATATCTGAGGATTTTATGTAAAACATAGTGACTAGAGTTGATGACACTGTGGTATATAATTGATATTTTCTGCGAGTAGAAATTAAATATTCAAGGAAGGAAGAAAAGAAGGAAGGGAGGAAAGGATGAAGGGAAGAAGGAAGACGTGAAGGAAGGTCCTTCAAATACTTGTTATATAACCGAACGATTGACTGACTGAATAAACAGAAGGCAAGTAGAAACTTGGGCAGTGGTTTGGAAGTTATCTGCACTCTGGGTATTTTCTTTGAACAAAACAAGGCAGAAGGAGGAAAACATTGGCCTGGTAATTTACCCATTCCCAAAATGTACCATATTGCTTTTCCTAAGAGAATATATTCTAACATCTTCAAATAATTTCATGTAAAAATATTAAGCTCCAGGTGTTGGTGATGGACAGGGAAGCCTGGAGTGCTGCAGTCCATGGGGTTGTAAAGAGTTGGACACAACTGAGTTCCTGAACTGAATTGAAAAATATTAAATTTAGTCTGAAATATTATTTAGTACTAGATAACAGCAAATAGTTATTATCCCAGGTAAGTAAATTGAAAACAAGTGGCAATTGAACTTAACTTTTATGAAAACATTTCAAAGATTTCTCCAATATTTTACTAGCCTGCTCACCCAGCATGCTATTAAATTAGCAAAATATACATTCTTAAGAATAGGGTGCAAGTTTCATACTATTCTACAGAAAGCATAGGATTGTGATATTTCCCTCTAGGAAAAAAGATTATCTTTTCAGGTTGTTTACAGAAGAAATACTTCCATTTAGGAAGCTGGAATAATGATAGGGATTGACATTAGATTTTTGATTGTGGAAAATACCTATGACTGTATTTTACAGGTTGACATATTGGTTCTGGAAAAGGAAGTTTTATGCTTTACAGTCTTGAATTCATTTTTGTTTTTTATACAATATACAACCCCTGTGGGTCCACTAAATCCTTACTCAATAGATACTCTGTTATCCCATTTATTATAGCAATGATTATGATATGAAGACTTATTTTGGTGCTAACAAAGCCATACTGTAGGCTCAATAGCTAAAGTGGCAGAGCAGAATGGCCCACCAAGGTACAGTTTTTGAGAAAATATTGCTGAAGAACGTTCAGCTAGGGAAAAAGAGATTGTTTCTGTGTGCTAGTTGAATATAGATTATAGTACTTTGGGGGATTTCTGGATGGTGTTTTAGAATTTGGGGCTTCTGTGAATGCACCAAAAGCCTTTTTCTGTTTTCTAGGAACAAACCCCTAAAGTGCAGTAACCAGGGTAACAGATTCTAAGAAAAGGTGAATCCTCATCCTTTTCCACCCAGTCACTAGCTCCAACTCCCAGTTTCATCAGCTTTGGCCTTTTTCCCATAGGCAGAAAGAGAAGACAAATGAAGTGACACACACCTAGACGATGTGATAAAGAACCTGGAGAGTCAGACAAATACTGCATGACATTACATACACATGGGATTCAAAAAATAATACAAATGAATGCATATGCTAAACCAAAACAGATTCACAGACACAGAAATCTAAACTTGTGGTTACCAAAGGGAAGAGGGAAGTGGGGAGGGACAAATTAGAATTATGAGACTAACATATAACAAACAACTCTGTATAAAATAGATAAGTGACAAGGACACAACTGTATAACACAGGGAAGTATAGCCATTATTTTGTATTAGTCCATAATGGAGTATAATCTGCAAAAATAATGAATCTCTATGCTGTACACCTGAAACTAAAAAGCATAATAAATTTCAAGCAATGAAAATATGAGTTTAATGTATACGAGCAATAAGCAAGTAACAGGGGATGCTACGAAAATAGGTCTCTGATTCCTTTTGGGTGTTTTTCTAGGTAGCCTTTTGACTAAGGTTGAAGTATGAAACGATGTTTTCCAAGGTGGAGCCTTGGACCACCTGCACAACATCACTTGGAGAACTTGTTTACAGTTATGCAGTCTGAAGTGTGTTCCTCTCTGTCTCTCAAGTCTGCTCTCCTGGGTTGGCATCTTCAGGTAGTCTCTCTCCTAGGATGCCACAGACTGCTCCAAGAGTCCTTGCTCTGCACAAGTAGCAAAACAGAAGCTCCTCTGTCCTGGCCTTTCCTAGATTACATCCAACTGGTCTGACTTACGTCACACTGATGATTCCTGGACCAGTCGGTGTGGGAGGGGATGATATACGGCCAGACTTGGGTTGTCTGTCTCACCACAGTGCCAAGACAGGAGGCCAGTCTCATCCAGATCTTAGACTGCGGGAGGGATGGTTAATCCTCAAAATCAGGCTGCAGCTACCAAAAGACAGCAAACTAGATACTGGCCTGGCAAAAACAAGAAATGCCTTTAACAAGGCAGTTTATATATGTTCATTTAGTTACTTTTTAGATATCTATGCATTTATTGGTACCATTCCTGACCTAAGAAGGATTTAAGACCAAATAGCTGCTATTTTAAAACCCACACACGATGAAAAGAGATGAGTTCTCCCCAACAGAGTCAACATTTTTTTCACCTCAGTAGGAAGAAGTGAAGCCTATTGGCTTTTTTTTTTCAGCCATTTTATGAAGATATGATTGACATGTGAAAATCTCTACATATTTAATGTATACAACTCTTTGGGTTTGGGAATAAGTATACATCCATGAAACCATCACCATTGAGGCCACAGACATATCTATCATCTCCCAAACTTTCTGCTCACTACCTTTGCTATTATTATTATTTCTATTTTCCATGCCTGGCAAGAACATGTAACATAAGATCTACATGGAGTCCTGGAGGACACTATGCTAGGGGAAATAAGTTAGAAACAAAGAAAAATACTACATGATATTACTTATATGTGGAATCTAAAATAGTCAACAATAAGGAAGCTGTGGTACATATATAGAATGAAATATTACTCAGCCATAAAAACGAATGCATTTGAGTCAGTTCTAATGAAGTGGATGAACCCAGAACCTATTACACAGAGTGAAGTAAGTCAGAAAGAGAAAGATAAATATCATATTCTAACACATACATATGGAATCTAGAAAAATGGTTCTGAAGAATTTATTTACAGGGCAGCAGTGGAGAAACAGACATTGAGAACAGACTCATGGACATGGGGAGAGGGGAGGAGAGGGTGAGATGTATGGAGAGAGTAACATGGAAACTTACATTACCATATGTAAAATAGATAGCCAACGGGAATTTGCTGTACGGCTCAGGAAACTCAAACAGGGGCTCTGTATCAACCTAGAGGGGTGGGTGGGGAGTGAGATGGGAGGGAGGTTCAAGAGGGAAGAGATATATGTATACCTATGTCTTATTGATGTTGAGGTTTCACAGAAAACAACAAAATTCTGTAAAGCAATTATCCTTCGATTAAAAATAAATACATTTTAAAAAAGGAAAAAAAAGAAAAGAATCAAATTCATAGAAGCAGAGAACATAACCTCGGTTGCCAGTGGCCAAGAGGAGGGGAAATAAGGAGATGATACAGATTTAACACCTGATACCAGGGTTGCTCATAAGGTTATATTAATCAAAGTAGAAGTTCCCTGAGGGTGCTTTTAAATTCTTCATTGTTCTTATAGCTTCTGGCCTTGCTCCACATTTCTTTGTCTCCTTTACTTCCACATCACCCTAATCCTCATCTTTGCTCTCTGTAGTTTGGCTTTCTCACCCTCTTCCAATGAGCTTAAAATGCTTTAGTGGAAAGCAGACTAAGAACATACAGTGAACTAATAAGAGCATCAGGTGAATTCGGAATTGTATTCAGCTGCTAGAACAGAACTGAAATAACAGTTGTCTAAGCCAGATAAAGTTTTATTTTTCTCTTAACATGGAAGCCCAGAAGGGGTAAGCCAACCAGGGCTGATGAGAAAGATGGACAATACTCTCAATGCCCTACACCTCTTCCATCATACTGCTTCATTGTCTTTAACATGTGGCTTTCATTCTCAAGGTTGTCTCAATCAAAACAGAGCAGATGCAGCTTCAACCATCAGGGGAGGCTGGAATAAGGTTAATGAGGGAAGGAAAGACAGCATCCATCTCCCCACCAAGTTGCTCCCTTTACAAATTTTTCCTGGAGTCTCAACCCAATGACTTCTGCTTACACGTCAGTCATTCTTATCTACAGGAGAGACTTGAAACTGTGGGAGTCTGATTTTGTTTTTGCTTCTTGAGCAGGGCACAGTGCTTCTCTTCCTTATCTCCACAATTCATTGAAATGATACTAATGAAAAAAGAAAAAGTAAATACTAAATAGAAAACTTACAGTCTTCACCACAAGTGAGTATCCATGGGTTCTTGAGACTCTGCAAAGTGAAAACTGAATCTCATGAGCAACTCATTGTTTCTTCAAGAAACTCTCCAGGAAAAATCTTGATAAAGCCTCCCACAAATTAAAATGAAAATCAATTTGATTTTAATTTCATCCAGTTTGATTAGACAATAAACATTAAGGAGTAATTTAATGAATAAAAGTGCCCATATTTTAGAAGATAATGGTACCATAAAGTAGAACCACTACACTATAAATGGGTAATTATGCATTCCCAATTTATCCAAGGGGAAAGGTTTACTAGCACAAATCCCAGACAGAGATAACACTGTCTTGTTATTGAGCACTCAGTCATTTAGTTCTCTGCTATCAGATGAGAAATCTAAGGAAGCCTTTCATTTATACAGTAACATGGGCACCTCAGTTCCCTGACTTGCTATTACTCTCACTTCACTGGATCTCAGGGCATATTCTTCACCCGAGCCCACCAGATTTTGTGTGTGTTTTCCTGGTCAACAGAGGCAAGAGAACGTCTTATTAATTTGAGAGACCAGTAGCGCATAATAAAATATGGTGAAACAGCCATTCCCTTGGTATAAATATCCATTTAATGAAGAACAAACTGTAGACTTAGTCGTTTAATTCTAAGAATCTCTCTAGTCCTGACTGCTATATTCACTAATGCCTTCCAGACTAATCACAGTTGCTCTACTTTTGCCTCCCATGCAACCTATTTTAATTGGAAAGTTACTAACATCACCCATTTTTAATATTGTAAATGGGTTGTCCACAGAAATGGTACCATTTTAAAAGTAGGAGAGAAGCAAAAGAGTCTGCTAGGCAATGCATCCCCACAATTAATGCTGTGCCAACATATTTGCATAATTTGTTTTGCTTGTAGTTTATTGCTATCCCAGCATCGATTCCCTTTTTGTCACAGGACCCTGATTTTTCTTTGAATATAAATAGCGGGAAAATAGATCAAGGCAACCTCAACTCCTGGTCAAGGCTGGGCAGGAGGCCAGATGCTCTTTTCCTGGAACTTGAATTTTAAACAGAAAAAACCCACAGATTAAAAAGTTCAAGTCTGAGGAAACGAAGATGGCAGAGGAGTAGGTGGACATGGAGTACATCTCTCTCCACAGATACATCAGGAATACACCTTCAGACACAGAAGTGCATGCAGAACACCAGCTGAGAGTGGACAGGAATACCTGACCAGCAAAAAAGAATATATAGAACCATGCAAAACTCAGTAGGAGGAAGGAACTAGGGGGAAAAACAGGAGTGTTAGTAGGACTGATCTGCCCTCGGTGGGTGGGGGAATTGAAGCAGGGGTCCGATCACCACACTGGGGCAACTGTCTGAGTCAGAGGAGAAACATTTAAGGCTAAGCATGAAACAGAGATCTGTGGCAGCCTAAATGGAAGGAGAATCAGACAGTCCTTGCCGCAGCCATACGGACCCCAGACAGGGACACAGGTCCCCTGCAAGGTGCAGCAGCTGGGAGCTGGAGTTAAGGGACATTGGAACAATCCCAGGGCGAGGGCTGCTGCTGACTGCAGAGAGACGGATAGAGGCGATGTGAAGGAGGAGATGGTGGTGGGAAATGACTGTGGAGGAAAGCTGGGCAGCCATGGGAGCAAGGCGAGAACTGGTGAGTCAGCGTAGCGGGTGGAGCTATCACCACAGCCTCTCTCTCCCAACACCCCAGCATCTCCAGCTGAACAATAAAGAAGCTGGCCCATCAAACGCCTGATGCACTGAACTACAGAGTAGGACCCCACCCAGGGTGCTCCTTTAAGTGCCTGATGCGCCAATCTAGAGAGTAGGACCCCAGCCAGGGGGGCCCCTCGATATGCCTGACCCAACGAACAACAGAGAAGGACCCCAGGCAAGGGAGCCCTCTAAGTGCCTGAAAGGGCAGAGCTACAAGAGAAAGACTGGCCAAAGAGGTCGTCTGATCGCCAGCTACAAGAGGCTCAAAAAAAGACTGATAGGGTCATAACCTGTGAGGCAGAGGCTGTTCGTGTCCCTGCACACTTGGCACCACCAGGGTCCCCGCAAGCCAAGCAACTGTGCCACCTTCACGCTCAACTCTCACTGAGGCAGAGCTGCCACAGGCAAAAAAAGAAAAAAAGTCTTGCATCTATACACACAGGGTTGCTACAGTCATGTCCAGCTCTTTGTGACCCTGTAGACTGTGGCCTGCCAGGCTTCTCTGTCAGGGGAGTTCTCCAGGCAAGAATACTGGAGCATATTGGCCAATACTGGTTGCCATACCCTTCTAGAGCCCCATATTTCTTGCTGCGCTAGTCGCCAACTCCCCTGAGTACCTGGTGCTGCCAGAACCCCTGCAACCCAAGCAGCTGTACAACCTCCACACCTGGCCCTCACAGGGGCAAACCCAAGTCCTCCAGGGGAGCCTCAGGAGCAAATCCCACTGGACGACCCACATGCAGAAGTGGAAATAAAACCACAGTTGAAACCCAGGGGCAGTGTGGCTAAGGAAGAAGACCCAAAACCTTCCAAGCAGCTGTACAAGCTGAAGATTAAATCCACACAATCAACTAGGCAGACTCTGTATCTATGGAAAGAACATTGAGAGCTCCCAACAAAAAAAAAAAAAACACACTAGTTCTGATAGCAATGGACATTGGAGGCAAGAACACATAGGAGTAGGACCAGATTAGAATCTGAGCTGCCCCTACAGCAGGTCCAGAGATCATAACAGTGTCGGAGGGCATCCTAGGGAGGTGAGATGGACTGTGACTCCCAGCGAGGGAAAGGACTCTGACAGCAATGACCCAAGGAAAACATTTATTATTCTTATGTTTCAAGTTGTTCTGTAGATTCTTTTGTTTTTTTTTTTTCCTTTTTTTCTCCCCCTCTGTTGTAGTTGTCAATTTTATTGGCACTACGAAATCCAATTAAGATTTTGAGCTTTTTTTTTTCTCCTCAGTCACATTTTTTATCGTTGTTATAAACCTCTGCTTCAACATTGGGCTTTTGCAGTTCTGTGAAGTTTTCCTTTTTTTTTTTTTTTCTTTTCTTTTTAATTTTTAATTTTTTTAAACCTACTATTATTTTTTCTACATTTATTCCTTTGTTGGCTTTTCCTACTGTTCTTTTCCCCTTTGAGTTAATCTTTAATGTATATAAATATTCTTTATCCACCTCTATCTAACTTTGCATATCTATTCTTTCTTTCTCTTCTTTCTCTCCTTCCCTCTCAACATACTTGTCAGTTTCGTTTTCATTGCTTAATTCCCCACTTGGCACCTTGCTTTAGTTTTGTTTTCCAGTTTGTGATTCAGTTAGTTTTGTTCTTAACTGGTAAATATAATTTTTGACTTCCTTTGTTCACCAGGTCAATCTACTGCACTTTATTTTTGTTGAACTGTTTTGTCTTTGCTCATGAGTGTATATGTATATGTGTTTATTCCATTATTTTAATTAGTATTTGCCTGATTTTGTAACTGTCATTTGTCTGGGTTCATCTTTGGTTTCTCATTTTTGGGTATTTGTTTTACTCTTAATTAATGCCATAACAAACAAATTGTGGAATGTATCTTCCTGACTAGAGATCAAGCCCTGAGTCTTTGGAGTGGGAGCACTGACTCTAAGACCCTACACACCAGAGAACTAATCAAAGGGAGTATCAAATAAGTGAGAACTCACACAAAGGAAACCACTTGAATAAAAAAACCTAGCATCACCCACCAACCAGTGGTACCCTGTGTAGGATGCCTCATCTAAATAACAAACAAAACAATAATACAGACCCAAACATCACCAGACAGGCTTACCACCTCACTCAGTCTTGCCAATCAGAGGAAAAACAAACAAAAACTCCCATCCCAGGGATGGCGGAGCCTGGTGGGCTGCCGTCTATGGGGTCGCACAGAGTCGGACACGACTGAAGCGACTTAGCAGCAGCAGCAGCAGAATGGGAGAAAATAATAGCAAACGAAGCAACTGACAAAGAATTAATCTCAAAAATATACAAGCAGCTCATGCAGCTCAATACCAGAAAAATAAATGACCCAATCAAAAAATGGGCCAAAGAACTAAACAGATATTTCTCCAAAGAAGACATACAGATGGCTAATAAACACATGAAAAGATGTTCAACATCACTCATTATTAGAGAAATGCAAATCAAAACCACAATGAGGTACCATCTCATGCTGGTCAGAATGGCTGCTATCAAAAAGTCTACAAACAATAAATGCTGAAGACAGTGTGGAGGAAAGGGAACCCTCTTACACTGTTGGTGGGAATGCAAACTAGTACAGCCACTATAGAGAAAAGCATGGAGATTCCTTAAAAAACTGGAAACAGCTGCCATACGACCCAGCAATCCCACTGCTGGGCATACACTCCAAGGAAACCAGAATTGAAAGAGATACATGTACCCCAATGTTCATCACAGCACTGTTTACAATAATTAGGACATGGAAGCAATCTAGATGTCCACTGGCAGTCAAATGGATAAGAAAGTTGTGGTACATATGCATAATGGAATATTACTCAGCTATTAAAAAGAACACATTTGAATCACTTCTAATGAGGTGGATGAAAGTGGAGCCTATGATATAAAGTAAATCAGAAAGAAAAACACCAATACAGTATAGTAATGCATATATATGGACTTTAGAAAGATGGTAACAACAACCCTATACGCAAGACAGCAAAAGAGACACAGATATAAAGAACAGACTTTTGGACTCTATGGGAGAAGACGAGGGTGGGACAATTTGAGAGAATAGCATTGAAACATGTGTAATTACCATATGAGAAACAGATGACCAATCCAAGTTTGATGCATGAAACAGGGGACTCAAATCCGGTACACTGGGACAACCCAGAGGGATGGTATGGGGAGGGAGGTGGAAGGGGTGTTCGTGATGGGGGACACATGTACACCCGTGGCTGATTTATGTCAATGTATGACAACACCCACCACAGTATTGTAATTAGCCTCCAATTAAAATAAATTAATTTAAAAAATTAGAAAATGTTAAAAAATAAAATAATTAGTTAATTTTTTTTTTTTAAGTTCAAGTTCATTCATCCAACAGAAGTACCATACCTGCTCCCTGAATTTTCAGAGCAGCTCTGGTCACTTATAAAGTTTACATCTTTACATTATCATTCAACTCTTCTCTGAACTACTCTATATCCTTTCAACAGCTACCTATTTTGCTTAGGCTTATGGGAGTTCATTTGCTTTTGATTAAAGAACCATAATTGATATGAAGAGCAAAGACCAACTGTGATAACAGCACAAGCCACCAAAGTCCCTTTACATTCCTGTGTGCTGTACTTCTAAAGTAAGTGGGGTGAATATAATCCTTCCCAATTCTTGAAAGAAAAATATAAGTTAACTTTACAGAAAAAGTGCTACAAAGTTCTTAAAGCTTGACTTATAATTCAGAACTTCTGCACTTCATGACCATGTTTGCCAAACAGGTATTTTTAATAATTTAATTCTAGTTATCTGATGCACAAAGGAAATACAAAGATTTGAACCAACATACCACGGTTTTTAAACTGCAGCATTATTGTATTGTTAAGTATTTGGTTTTGAAAGAATTATATGCTCTGACCTGAACCACAATAAGAAATAAGAGGGAAAAAGACACGCAGTAAAAGGAACTTTGTTCCTGAAACCCAAGTAGCTTTAATCTTTAACACTCTTTATATTACATGTGGCTCCTTACAAGGAAACAGAAAAATAAACCTTTTACCTAAATGGTCCTTATCTTTGGGCTTCTTCCTGTATTAACTATAAATTACAATTACTGGGAAACTAAAAGATGCATTAGTTGAAGGTTACTCCTTTTGAATAGGTTGATCAGAAGTTCTTTCTTACTTCATTGATCAAAATGCTTAAACCGTATTATCAAAGAATAAGGAGCCAGCCATGAATAAAAGAGAAGAATATTTAGGAAAAAAATAGAAAACTAGGCACAAAAATTCCTATTGTTTTCCTTTACTACACATCTCCCAACCTTCAATTTCATCTACTTCTAAGAGTTTTTTCTAGTTCATCTCTATAGAAAAAAATACAAGCTCAAAATATTCTTTATAGATTGCCACTTATCAAAATTCTGAAGGGCTTTCAAAGCACCCAACAAGAAAAAAAAGTTTCGTTGATAAATAAAAAAATCCACAATGGTATTTAACGATCACAACTCACATTTTACTTACTCGGCTGCACATTTGATCACCCACATCCAAACATGAAATTGGTATTTCTTTCACCAAATTTTAAAGGTTTTAAAAGGGATATAAAATGATAAATGAGGAATAAACTGCTTTCCTATGAAAGAATCTTAGGACTATTTAAAGGAAAAAATAAATAGAATCAATTTGAATTGTACTAGTGTGGGAAAATGATTGCTTTCTGTTTGCATTATGGAAGTATGGCATTGTGCTATATTTATGTTTTATTTATTTTTCATCTGTGAACTATTTCATACTTAGAAAATAACACACACAATGTTTAATTTTTCTTCAGATGTATGGTTTCAATAATTACAAAAACAACACGGAGCACCCAGAACCCAGCTTAAGGAAGATAACGTTATGGATATTCTGAAGATCTCTGAATGTTCCTTCCTGAAAAGAAGCACTTCATAACCCCTGAGAGGTAACTGCTGCTGCTGCTAAGTCGCTTCAGTCGTGTCCGACTCTGTGCGACCCCATAGACGGCAGCCCACCAGGGTCCGCCGTCCCTGGGATTCTCCAGGCAAGAACACTGGAGTGGATTGCCATTTCCTTCTCCAATGCATGAAAGTGAAAAGCGAAAGTGAAGTCGCTCAGTCCTGTCCGACTCTTTGCGACCCCATGGACTGCAGCCTTCCAGGCTCCTCCGTCCATGGGATTTTCCAGGCAAGAGTACTGGAGTGGGTTGCCATTGCCTTCTCCCTGACAGGTAACAGCTGAATTTAATTTCTTTTCATTATCATTTGGTTTTCCTTAGGCTTGTCCAACAAACAGATATGACCAAGTTGAAAGGCTTGCTTACCCATGTTTAATGTTTAGACAGATATTCTCACAATGTTTATTTATCTATTTACTGACCAGCATTGTGTTTTTGAAATCCATCTGTGTTTCATTACTAAATAGGAAACCACTGTACGCACAAGCCCAATTTGGTTATCCACTGTTTTTAATGATGGAATTTGGACTGTTTCCTCTATTAAGAAAAAAGCTGTGATAAATACACATACCTTCTCATTCAGACATGTGTAAGAGTTTTTTCAAGGTGTGCCTGGGTGTACAATTGCTTCTTCTTAGGGTACACATATCTGTTTTTCTGCTAGATAATACTAACTTGCTTTACACAAGATTATACATTTGACCCTTGAACAACCAGGGTCCACTTATTCAGGGTTTTTTAAAAAAATAAATACACTATAAAAATTTGGAGATTTGCAACAATTTGAAAAAACCCACAAATAAACCTAGTAGCCTATAAATATCAAAAGATATAATAATAAGAAAAAGTTAGGTACGCCATAAATGCATAAAATATATGTAGATACTAGTCTATTTTATCATTTACCACTATAAATTATACAGAAATATATATCACAAGTTAAAATTTATCAAACTTAGGTACACACACTGGGCATAGGGCCATTCACAGTCAAGAGAAATGTAAACAAAGGTAAACATGCAGAATTAAGTCATAACTGCAAAAAATTAATGGTAGTGCGTACCATAGTCTTGCGGTAATTCTGTAGCCGCTTCCTGTTGCTACTGCGGAGAGATTGGGTGTTAAGAGCTTCCGCTTCAAAGGCCGAAGACGCCAATCACCCCCCAGGTCAGCCGGTGTCGCTCCAGTAAATCCTGCATGGTGGGAACGTGATCTCTCGCGGTTCTCGTGATCTCTCGCGGTTCTCGTGATCTCTCGCGGTTCTCGTGATCTCTCGCGGTTCTTGTCTAATTTCCATCATTAATGAAGTACCTTAAACCTTGAATAACACTATGGAACCCATATACAAAGTGCCACTAGTGATGCTGGGTGTGCTCCCAAGAAGCAGAGAAAAATCATGCTATTACAAGAAAAAAGATTAATTGCTTGGTACGTATCGTAGATTGAGGTCGGCAGCTGTGGTTGCTGCCATTTCAAGAAAAGTGAATCCTGTGTAAGGACCACGGTAAAAAAAAGTAGCGCAAATTTGTGAAGCCATCCCTGCAGCTACACCAGCAGGTACAAAAACCTTGCACTTTTTGCAAAATACCTTTTAATCTCATATCGTCGACGATTCAGCTTTTATGTGCGCGCAGTATTGTTATAAGAAACGATACCTATAAGATTCTAATATGATTGAAGAGAAAGTGAAGTCAATATATGACAATGTAAAGCAAAAAGGATATAAAGCTGGAGAATTTAATTCCAGCAAAGGATTGGAGCCATATTAGAAAACTTAAATTAAAAAGTCAGACCGAAATTACAGTGTATTTCTATAAAGATCATCCAGTGTGCCTGCCCCTCTTGTCAAACCTTTCACATCCTCCACCTCTTCTGTCTCTGCCATCCCTAAGTCAGCAAAACCAACCTTGCCTTCTCCTCCTCCGTATCCTACTCAACAGAGAGAAAAAGGATGAAGACTTTTATGATGATCCATTTCTATTTAATGTAGTAAATAATCATCATATTGTACAGTTAATAAACCCATCTGTTGTTTGTCTTTCCAAATCTAATAACTACATGGCAAGAACTGTTTAAGATGTTTTTTGTCATCATCAGCTAAGCATTCATCATTAGAATATCATTTGCAAGACAGTCTGGGTATTAATCCTATGACATTCATAAGTATGGTAAATAAACCATAGTTTAGTTTGCATTTTCATGATTTTATAGTCTTTTGATAAATGTAAGGTCTTACATTTTTGTAAAGTTATTGTCACCTGTATAATTTGAGGTTTTGTGTCATATTTAATGTAATAAAATGTTTCTCTAAAAATATAAAATTACATATTTTATAATTAATGTCACCAGGAATTGATTTTTATGTGTGGGTCTGTGGACTTTGTGAAGTGGGATTCAATTTTGTGCTTTCCATATAAACAAATGAGTATCCAAAACATTTTTATTGCTAAACCTACCTTTTCTCCCATTATCTGTACAGTACTTCTATTAATATAATATCATGTTTTCATATATAAACATGAGATATTTGGATATATGGATTTATTTCCAGGATTTTTAACATTCCATTGATTAATTTATCTGTTAGCATGTTTTGCCCATGCTGTTGCTTCTTCCTGGAAAGCCTCTCCAGTGGGTCTTTTCCTTGCTTAATATTTTCTCCATTTAAGTCTTTTCTCAAAGAGTACTTTTCTGATAATTTAATGTAAAATAGTCCCCACTCTCTCATTTTTTCCCCACATCATATTGCATTCATTATATCCTTTACCACCGCTTTATATTTATATTATTTGTCTGTTTATTACCTGCATCTTACATTAGAATGTGTTAATAGAACCATGAGAACTGAGACCTTGTCTGTCTTGGTCATTTACGCCTCTTCAGTGCTTTTGGAATACTTGGAAGATAGTATATATTTGATGAAATGTTTTTCAAGGAATAAATGAAATAGGTACAAAATTTGCTGTCATTTATGAGATGACAGATCTTGGACAAGTTACTTATTCATTCTGAATGGCACTTCTAAAATGTCAATATTATTTCCTTATTTGCAGGCTAAGGCTTAGGGATAATTTTTAAAACGTGCCCACCATGGTCCCTGGCACACAGAAAGTGCTTTATAAATGGTATATAATATTATATATCATGCACTGATAAGAAACAAGATGTAGCTTACCATCAAGAGAACCCCAAATATAAAGCTATAAAATATCAAAAGAGAATTTTGGAATCTTATTTGATTATAAAAAATAAAACATTTTTAGAAAGAACTCTCTCAAACTACTTTAAATAAAAGAGGGACTCCATTAGGAATTTATGATGGTATCCCATGGAACACAAGACCAGACATAGGGAACCAAGGAATCCTCCTCTCTCTCTCTCTCGCTCTCACTGCAGCTTTCCTCTGCAATTAATTTAATATCTTATTCATTACAACTAGTTTTCTGTTTGTTAGTTTATTTGGCAGCCACAGTCTACTGGGTTTGTATGTTACAAATTCAACCAATCAAAATAAAGCTGATCTTTTCAATCCCAATTCCAAATTTTCATGGAAAGGGTTGATTTGACAGCTTTGCTTCATACACCATTCAACAAACCAGTTGTGGTTAGAGAGCAAGGTCATATTATACAAACACAGCAGCCCCCTCTGATCCACGTGGGTGGAGAAAGCATGACCTGCTCACCACAAGGAAGGTCACAAAGAGGCACCCACTCTCTATATACTTTTTAAAATGTTGATCCCATCTGATCTTTAAGCATCGGCTCCAAAAAGAACAACAATAAAAGGCACTGTACAATGAAAAGACCACTACTGTGAAAGTTAGAAGACTTGGTTTCCAGTTTCTAGTTAACCAGCTGGAAAAGTTAAGAGAAGTCACTGTACAGTAGAAGCATTAAATAGTACTATTTTTGTTGATTTATATTTTTTATAATTGGATCTTTTCAGTGATGGGCTAAATCCCAGGATATGTTGATCGCTATAAATAACATTTGCTTTTCTCCAAAGTTAAAGAAAAATAGATATTGAGACTGACTTTCCTATCATGAAACTCTTATTTTACCTGACATACTGAATGGCTCCAAAAGGGCAAGGCACTGAGAAGGATATATTTTCCTTCCCTCATTTGACCAAACATTCCTCTAGAGGGGTCACTCCCATGGTGACAGCTTCTGGCAAATTTGACAGTACCATCACCAATTAAAGTACCTATTTTCCTGACAGGCAGTACCCATTTTATTCTAGATGAGCAATTTGGCCTCTTTCTGTCATGTCTTCTCTCCTGGATGGCAGTTTGAAGAAACAGGTAACACCGCTTGATTTCTCTCATACCATGGGAAGCGTCAGCCCACTGAAATCTCATCCACTTGGCAACTAATTATTTTTCCCTTTATAGCCCTCAAACTCAAAAAGCACTATCCACAGGTCCATGGGGCAAAAGACCCAGTAGATAACAGTTTGAAAATGATTTAGACAGCAAGGCCTTTAATATAAAATGAATTGTGTGTTAACAACTGTACTACAGTGATGCAGGCCAGATTCATATGTGGGAAAGGATAATTAGAGAAGCTAATGCTTCTTCTGTGCAACTACCCAACACCAGGTATTATGCTAAGATGTTTAAATAGGTTATCTCATTTAATTCTGTCATAAAATCTCCATTCTTAAAATGAGGAAAAGGAGGCTTGAAAAAGAGTTTCCCAGATTACACAGAAGAAAAAAAAGGGCATTGTCAAGGGCAAGTTTCACAAACTCAAATGCTCAAAGGAGCCAAGCAGGCAAAACAAATGAATAAATTAGGTGTGAAAGTGTTAGTCACTGAATCTTGTGTGACTCTTTGTGAGCCCATGGACTAGAGCCTACCAGGCTCCTTTGTCCATGGAATTCTCCAGGCAAGAATATCGAACTGGCTTGCCATGTTCTTCTCCAGTGGATCTTCCCGACCCAGGAATGGAAACTGCATCTCCTGCATCTCCTGCATTGCAGGCACATTCTTTACTGTGGCACTTGCATATCAAACAAGAAAGATTTTCTTTGCCTCTGTAATTAAGAATACACTCTCTCCCAACAACTTTGAAGTATACAATACAGTAATATCAACTATAATTTTAAATGTTCTCACCAAAGAAAAATAAAGGGCAATTATCTGATGGGCTTCTCAGGTGGCAGTAGTGGTAAAGAATCAACCTGCCAGTGCAGGAGATGCAAGAGACGTAGGTTTGATCCCTGGGTTGGGAAGATGCCCTGGAGTTGTTGTTGTTCAGTTGCTCTGTCATGTCTTACTCTTTGTGACCCTATGGACTGCAGCCTGCCAGGCTTCCCGGTCCTTCGCCATCTCCTAGAACTTGCTCAAACTCATGTCCATTCAGTGATGCCATCCAACCATCTCATCCTCTGTCATCCCCTTCTCCTCCTGCTCTTAATCTGTCCCAGCATAAGAGTCTTTCCAATGAGTCAGCTCTTAGCATCAGGTGGCCAAAGTATTGGAGCTTCAGCTTCAGCATCAGTCCTTCCAATGAATATTCAGGACTAATTTCCTTTAGGATTGACTGGTTGGATCTCCTTGCAGTCCAAGGGACTCTCAAGAGTCTTCTCCAACACCACAGTTCAAAGGCATCAATTCTTTGGCGTTCAGCCTTCTTTATGGTCCAACTCTCACATCCATACATGACTACTGGAAAAAACCATAGCTTTGAATAATGGAACTTTGTTGGCAAAGTAAGGTTTTTGCTCTTTAATATGCTTTCTAGGTTTATCATAGCTTCTCTTCCAAGGAGGCAGTGTCATTTAACTTTTCATGGTTGCAGTTACCATCTGCAGTGATTTTGGAGCCCAAGAAAATAAAGTTTGTCACTATTTTCATTGTTTCCCCATCTATTTGCCATGAAGTGATGGGACCAGATGCCATGATCTTTATTTTTTGAATGTTGAGTTTTAAACCAGCTTTATCACTCTCCTCTTTCACCTTCATCAAGAGGTTCTTTAGTTCCTCTTTGCTTTCTTGCCATAATAGTGGTGTCATCTGCATATCTGAGGTTATTGATATTTCTCCCAGCAATCTTGATTCCAGCTTGTGCTTCATCCAGCCCAGCATTTTGCATGATGCACTCTGCATAGAAGTTAGGAAATGGCAACCCACTCCCATATTCTTGCCTGGAAAATCCCATGGACAGAGGAGCCTAGCAGGCTTCTTAAATTTAGACAATGTTACATATCAATTATATCTCAATAAATCTGGAAGAAATAAAAAAAGAACACTGTCTACTTTTCCTTGAAAATCTCCACCCTCTGTATCCAGTCTTTATTTTCAAAAGTACATTCTCTCTATTATAAGAAAAGCAACAATGTGAAATGCTTATTGTCCCAGCTTTGAAGTCAGGGCAAAATATAGAAGGATAGAAACTATGGCAAACTCTAGAGGGCATGTCTTGACTAAATGGAGGAGACAGAGTAACACTCCAGTTGATTATTCCCCTAGGATATAAACACATTTTTCAAGGAAAAATGAAAGTCTGGATTTTTACATAAAATCCTCCAATTTTTAAATGCTGGCTCAAACAACTTAAAAATATAATATATAGGCCAAATTAAATACCTACAGATAAGTAAAAATGAAGATTCTGCACACTTGGGTTTGGAACTTAACTATGCCATGTAACAATTATGTCCTTAGCTTTTCTAATCTGTTTTTTCACTTGTAAAATAAAGAGTAAAAATAGGATCTGTAATATAATCATTAAAAGGATTACATGAGACTTAAAGAAAAGCACTCAGTACATAGTAAATGGTCAATAAATGCTAGGTAATCTTTATGCTAAGTAATTGAGTAAGGATTTAAACTAAAGTTTACCTTCCTCTGAAACTCATGCTTTTCCCTTTGTATTGCCATTCATTTAGCCAACTGAGTATTCTTCATGGTGATTTAAGGATCTCTCCTCATTTTGTTATATCATGTAGTTGCTTTCTCTCCATACAATTGTGATTTATCCCATGAATTTCTTTAGCTGAAACACATAGAATGCTAAACATTGGCCTGGGTCACCAATAAAAGAAATATCTAAAAATTTAGGCTCAATTATATCACAAAAGTGTGTGTGTGTATGTGTGTGTTCCACATTTCACTCTGCATGCTAAGATATTTACATATTCCTAAAACTAGCATATTTTGTGATCCCAATATAGCTGCTAATACATATCCATCACTTTCTTATCCATATGTAGCAGGAAAAGAGAACATCATTACTCCAAATTCTCAGCAAAACCCTGAATTTCACTCCTATTAGAACTAAGAGGACATGAGAACCAAAATAGAACCGAAGAATATAACCAATGAAATGAACTGATCTAACTGGCTTTGTCTACCTAGGATTTTGCCTTCACCACTAGATACCCACAAAAGAAACTGGCGATTTTTTTTTTTACATTCTTAATGAGATTTATTCTTTTTTAATATAAATTTGTTTATTTTAATTGGAGGCTAATTACTTTACAATATTTTATTGGTTTTGCCATACATTGACATGAATCTGCCATGGGTATACATGTGTTCCCCATCCTGAACCCCCCTCCCACAGCCCTCCCCATCCCATCCCTCTGGGTCATCCCAGTGCACCAGCAGTGTGCTCGGGGCTGGCAATTGTTTTAAAAAGGGATTGAGGAGAGGATAATCAAAGAAGCTATAATAAAATGTACACTAAACTGGTTCTAACATCTTATTTGTTTGGAGAATTGAAGGGTAAAATAGCAGTGGTGGTGGTGGTGGTATGGTTTAGTTGCTGTCATGTCCAATTCCTTGGGACTGCATGGACTGCAGCCCACTAGCTCTTCTGTTCATGGGATTTGCCAGGCAAGAATATTAGAGTGGGTTGCCATTTCCTTTCCTGGAATCCATACCTCTCTACTCAGAGACTTTATTTTTTTGGACTCCAAAATCACTGGAGATGGTGACTGTAGCCATGAAATTAAAAGACACTTCCTCCTTGGAAGAAAAGCTAAAACCAACCTCAACAGCATATTAAAAAGCAGAAGCATTACTTTACCAAAAAAGGTCTGTCTAGTCAAGGCTATGGTTTTTCCAGTAGTCATGTATGGATGTGAGAGTTGGACTATAAAGAAAGCTGAGCACTGTAGAACTGATGCTTTTTAACTGTGGTGTTAGAGAAGACTCTTGAGAGTCCCTTGGACTGCAAGGAGATCAAACCAGTCAATCCTATAGGAAACCAGTCCTGAGTATTCATTGGAAGGACTGATCCTGAAGCTGAAGCTCCAATACTTTGGCCACCTGATGCAAAGAGCTGACTCATTAGAAAAGGCCCTGATGCTGGGAAAGATCAAAGGCAGGAGGGAAAGGGGAAGACAGAGGATGAGATGGTTGGATGGCATCACTGACTTAATGGACAGTAGTTTGAACAAGCTCTGGGAGTTAGTGAAGAACAGGGAAGCCTGGCATGCTGCAGTCCATGGGGTCACAATGAGTCAGATAAGACTGAGCAACTGAACAACAGCAAACAATTAAAAATATAATGTAATAATATAACAACTGCAAGTATATATGCACCCAATATCAGAGCACCTAGGTATATTAAGCAAATATTAACATATCTGAAGGCGTCACAAACAATAATATAATGATAATAGTAGACAACTTTAATATCCCACTTCAAAAATGGATAGATTAATCCAGACAGAATAGCAACAAGGAAATACTGGATCTGAACTATACTTTGGACAAGCTGGACCTGACAAACATATACAGACATTCTGTCCAACAGCAGCAGAATACACAGTGTCCTCAAACACACATGGCATATTATCCAGGATCAGTCACATATTAGGTAACAAAGCAAGTGTCAGAAAATATTAAAAGGCTGAAATTATACCAAATATATTTTCTTACCACAATGGAATGAAACTAGAAACCAATAATAAGGGGGAAACTGGAAAATTCATAAAAATGTGGAAATTAAGTAAGATGTAATTGAACAGCCAATGGGACACAGAAGAAATATAAAGGGAAATCAGAAACTACCTCGAAACAAACAAAAATGAAAAAGTATACTAAAACTTACGAGATGCAGCAAAAGCAGTGCTAAGAGGGAAGTTAATAGTAATAAAAGCTTACATTAAGAAAAAAGAAAACTCTCAGACAACCTAACTTTACACTTTAAGAAACTAGAAAAAGAATAAGCCCAAAGTTAGCAGTGAAGTGAAAGTCGCTGAGTTGTGTCTGACTCTGCGACCTCATGGACTATATTTATCCATGGAATTCTCTAGGCCAGAACACTGGAGTGGGTAGCCTTTCCCTTCTTCAGGGAATCTTCCCAACACAGGGGTCGAACCCAAGTATCCCACATTGCAAGTGGATTCTTTACCACCTGAGCCTTAGCAGAAGGGAGGACATTAAAAAAAGATAGGAACAAAAATAAATGAAATAGAGAATGAAAAGCAAAAGATCAATGAAACTAAGAGCTGATTCTTTGAAAAGATAAACAAATTTGAAAAACCTTTAGCTATTCTTACCACAAAAACAAACGAAACAAAATCATTAATTAAAAAAGTGACATTACAACTGATAAAACACAAAGGATCATAAGTTTAATATGAATGACTATATGCCAACAGATTGGACAATCTAGAATAAAGTGATTAAATTTTTGGAAACATACAACTTACTAAGTCTGAATCATGAAGAAATAGAAAATCTGACAGACCAGTAACCATAAACAGACTGAAGCAGTATATAAAATCTTCAACAAGGAAAATCCCAGGACCAGATAGTTTCCCTGATAAATTCTACCAAATATTTAAATAAGAATGAATGCCAATCCTCAAATTCTTCCAGAAATTGAAGAGAAGGCAACATTTCCAATCTCATTTTCTTAGACTAGCATTACTTGATATCAAGATTATGTTATAACAACAATAACAATAAAATAAAAATACAGGCCAATATCCCTGATGAATACAGATGCCAAAATTCTAAAAAAAAAAAAAAAATACTAGGTAACCAAATTCAACACCACATTAAAAGAAATTTATGCCATGATCAAGCAGGATTTATTCCTGAGATGAAAAGATGACTCAACAAATGAAAAGCAATAAATGTGATACACCACATTAATAAAATGAAAGATAATGTTTCATTATTATCATATAATGCATATCATATAATCATATGATTATCATGATTATAATATAATCATATGATAATCTCAGTAGATGTAGAGAGAGCATTTGACAAAACTCAGTATCACTTCACAATAAAAACTCTCAGCAAATTGGGGATAGAAGGAATGTTCTTCAACATAATAAAGGTCATTTATGAAAAGCCCACAACTAACATCATACTCAGCAGGGAAAAGTGGAAAGATTGAAAGCTCTTCCTCTAATATCAGGAGCAAGACGCGGATGCCTACTCTGACTAGGTGAATAGGAGGGCGCCACTCCTATTCATCCTAGTACAGAAAGTCCTAGCCAGAGCAATTTAGCAAGAAAATGAATAAAACACATCCATCCTAGAAAGAAAGAATAAATTTTCTTAGTTTGATAATGACATGATCTTGTATATAGAAAATCCTAAAGAAGCTACAAGGACTTCCTTGGCAGTCCACTGGTTAAAACTCCATGCTTCCAATGAAGGGGGCACAGGTCTGATTTCTGGCTGGGGAACTAAGATTCCACATGCCGTGTGGTGTGGCCACAGAAAAGGAAGCTGCCAAAACACTGTGAGACCTGAGAAACCAATTCAGAAAATGTTTCAGGATAGAAAATCAACATACAAAAATAATTTGCATTTCTATACACTAACAGTGAACTGTCTGAAAAAAGATAAAGAAAACAATCCCGTTTACAACAAAATCAAAAACAATGAGATACTTAGAGTCAAATTTCACCAAGGAAATGAAAAATCTATACACTGAAAACTATAATAAATTGATGAAAGAAATTGAGGAAGCCATAAATAAATGGCTGTTTTTGTGGCTCAGAAGAGCTAATGTTGTTAAAATATCCATACTACCCAAAGCAATCTACAGATTCAATTAATCCCTAACAAATTTCCAATGGCATTTTTCATAGTTCTAGGAGAAAACAACTCTAAAATTCTATTTAGCCACAAAAGACTCTATAGAACCAAAGCAATCCTGAGAAAAAAAAACAAAGCTACAAGCAAGACACTTCCTAATTTCAAACTATATTATATAACTATAGTAATCAAACTATGATCAGTCAGTCAGTTCAGTCGCTCAGTCATGTCCAACTGTTTGTGACCCCATGGACTGCAGCACACCAGGCTTCCCTGTTCTTCACCAACTCCCAGAGCTTGCTCAAACTCATGTCCATTGAGTCAGTGATGCCATCCAACCATCTTATCCTCTGTTGTCTCCTTCCCCTCCTGCCTTCAATCTTTTCCAGCATCAGGTTCTTTTCAAATGAGTCAGTTCTTCCCATCAAATGGCCAAAGTATTGGAGCTTCAGCTTCAGGATCAGTCCTTCCAATGAATATTCAGGACTGATTTCCTTTAGGATGGACTGGTTTAATCTCCTTGCAGTCCAAAGGACTCTCAAAAGTCTTCTCCAACACCACAGTTCAAAAGCATCAGTTCTTCAGTGCTCAGCTTTCTTTATGGTCCAACTCTCACATCCATACATGACTACTGGAAAAACCATAGCTTTGACTAGATGGACTTTTGTCGGCAAAGTAATGTATCTGCTTTTTAATATGCTGTCTAGGTTGGTCATAGCTTTGATTCCAAGGAGCAAGTGCCATTTTAATTTCACGGCTGCAGTCACCATTTGCAGTGATTTTGGAGCCCAAGAAAATAAAGTCTGTCACTGTAACCATTGTTTCCCCATCTATTTGCCATGAAGTGATGGGACTGGTTGCCATGATCTTGGTTTTTTGAATGGTGAGTTTTAAACCAGTTTTTTCACTGTGATACTGGCATATAAAATAGACACATAGACCAAAGGGATAGAATCAAAGGTGCAGATATAAACCCTTGCATATGTGTTCAACTAATTTTTGACAAAGAAGGCAATAATACTCAATGAGGAAAGAAGAGTCTCTTCAATAAATGATGTTGGGGGAAAAAATGAATAGTCACATGCAATAGAATGAAACTGGACCATGATATTACACCACTCACAAACACGCATTGTATTAAAGACTTAAATGTAAGACCCAAACTGATAAAACTCCAAGAAGAACATACAGAGGAAAAGTTCCTTGTGATTGATCTTGCGCAATGATTTTTTATGGATATGAAACTAAAAACATAAACAACAAAAGCAAAATCACCAAGTGGGATTATATCAAATTAAACAGCTTCTGTACAGCAAAAGAAACAACAAAATGAAAAGGCAATCTATGAAATTTTGAAAAAACAATAAACAAACAAAAAACCTAGCTCATAGATACAGAAAATAGATTGGTGGTTGCCAGAGGTGAGGAGTAGGAGAAAGGAAAAGGGTAAAGGGGGTAAAAAGGCACAAACTTGCAGTTATAAAATAAATTTCATGGGGATGTAATGTACAGCATGATGAATAAAGTTAATTATACAGTGTTGCATAGTTGGAAATTGCTACGAGAGTAGATCTTAAAAGTCCTATCATTGGGGGGTGTGGGAGGGAGGCTCTAGAGGGAGAAGATATAGTATACTACTTATGGCTGATACACATTGTTGTATGGCAGAAACCAATACTACACTGTAAAGCAATTATCCTTCAATTAAAAATAAATTTTAAAAAAGTCCTATCACAAGAAAAAATTTGTAACTATGTATGGTGATGGTGATGGATATTAACTAGGCTTATTATGCTAATCGTTTTGCCATATATACAAATAGCAAATCATTCTGCTATACACCTGCAATTAACATAATGATATATGTCAATTACAGTTATAATGCCCCAATTTTTAAAAAAGCATTCAAACGTAAAATGCAGACTGTGACCAAAAGAAGGCAGAAAAAAAAAAAAAACTTTACATAAGCAGTATTCTAGCTGATAAAGTTGTTTTCAGGCTCAGATTAACAATTCTTAACAACTTTACATGTATGTTGGAATTGAATAATGAGGTAAATGGATGGTGGATGGTGGGAACAGGTTTCTTAATTTTTGAGTAGGAAATAACAGACAAGCAAGGGGACAAGACTAGAATGATCATATGGTAATGGATTAGAGTGAGAGACAGCAGTACAAACTCATGTTTAACTTGATAAAAATACAGATGGAAATGTATAGAAATAGTTACAGATATGTGTATATGCATGGGATAGTGTACTCACATCTGTTTTCTTGCTCTGTCATCTGTGAAGGCTTAAAAAATGTATATGCCAGTAGCAGCAAGCTCACATAAAGCCCAAATCTTGATTTCTAATATCATGCTCAATAAAGAAATCAAAGCCACCTGGAGAAATGTCGATTCTAGGACTGGGGAAGTCGTCATTCAAGATGAGTATGGAGTATTTTGTTCATAAAAATTTTAAACATAATCAAAATTGGTGAGGGTGTGTCACAATGGCATGGAAGCCAACTGCAGAAGCTCCCAAAGGCCAAAGCTGTGACAATTTAAGCAACAAATAATAAAGTTGTATTGGATTATAACCTGAAGTACAAAATAAATTCTCATCAATCCATACAAATATAAAGAAGTGATTGAATAAATAAACGGATGAGGGAAAACACAGAAATCTTTCATGCAAGAGAATTTCAAGCAATTTATAAAGACACACTCCACCATCAAAGAGATGTAATACAATATGGATAATGCATAGCAGTTTCCTTCCAAAGAGTCAAGTATGGAGTGTGTGTGTGTGTGTGTGTGTGTGTGTGTGTGTGCACGTGCGCCCACGCGTGCTCAGTCATTCAGGTCATGTTCAACTCTTTTGCAACCCCATGAACTGCAGCATGTCAGGCTTCTTTGTCCACGGGATTTCCTAGGCAAGAATACTGGAACAGGTTGCCCTTTTCTTTTCTGAAAGTATGGAGAGATGAAAGCGAATGACTCCCCAGTAGACAAAACTAACAAACACTACCTTAGGTAGGCATTCACAGTTCCCATCAAAGCGATAACCCATGTTGATAGTTGTACCTTGATATGATATGACGACAAGGGCACTTGACCTCAAATACCCTTAATACCAGTGTAATTATGAGTAAATAAAAATACAAATCCGACCTGGAAAATACTCTACAAAATGCATGTACTCCTCAAACCTATCAAGGTCAACAAAAACAAGAAAAAGTCTAAGAAGCTGTTACAAATAAGAGGAGTCTAAGGAAACCACCTATGAATGTATTGTGGTATTTGTAGATAGGATCCTGGAAGAGAAAAAGCACATTAAACAAGAATGAAAGAAATCTGAGTAAAATCTGGACTTTAGTTGGTAAGAATGTATCAATGTTGGTCCATCAGTTGGGCTAAATGTATTATACTAATGTATATATTAATAATAGAGGAAACCAAGTATGAGGTATTATAGGAACTCTATACTATCTTCACAACTCTGGTGTAAATCTAAAAGTATTGCAAAATTTAAGTCTATGAAATAGAAATATCCATCACAAGAAATAAAAAGAATCTAAAGAAAGTAAGAATCAAAATTGAATATTTTTACATTTATGAATTTTTTTAAAAGAAAAATAGCATCCTGTGAAGATATACCTCCTAATATTAAGTGGTTAAGTGCCTTAAAAACTTGTACATGGAAAAGAAGGGCACTTTTCTCAATATATAATGATAGTACAAGAATAGAGGAACTTCTTGGCAAATACCAAGAAGTATGACTTTTGAAAAAAATGAAGAACTCAAGCAAAGAGTTTCAGGACAAACTAATTTGATCTTTCTGAAGTGGATGGAAGTGGTATTATTAAAGAATATGATTGTCTCCCTGAATGACTCTCCCTCAATTCCTAGGAAGACTTCTTTCTTATTTTTCTCACCAAAACTTTCAAACAGATGAGCTTGAAATGCACTGCCAAGGACTGAATGGACTGTGGTCAATTTTCAAAACAATTGAACAGAACAGGATCACTGACTCTCAGAGCTGGGAAAATCACCAGGGTCAGCCCCTAATTTTTTATGTGAGAGGCTGAGATACAGAGAAATGAGGTGTCTCGTCCTACAAAACAAGTGTAGCTGGTGACTGAGGATCCGAGAACCAAGCTCCCTCTACCGCCAGGGCCATGCTTTTCCCAATGTGTAACACTAGTGATGGCAAATGGCTGCTACCTGTTACTTTTTATAGCCACTTGTTTCCCCAATACACTCTCTTTCCCTCCCTCTCATGGGCTAGACAGATGTTTGTCACAATACACATACTCACTGAGCAAATTCAGAGATGCAAATAGTTCTTTAAGTTTTACCCAATACATCCTCTACCCAGGATAAGAATTGACACATGAGCAAACTTCCACTCCATCCCTGAAAGACAAGAAATTTTACTAATATAAAGCAGCTATGCCCTAAGGTGACAAGTTAATACTGGAAGTGGAGTGAATGGCCTCCTATGATAATCAGCCCCAAAACTTCATTAAAGTAATGTGTGCTTATTAATGTAGAACCAATTAAAAGTAATCAACAAAAAAGTGATCACTTCTACTATGTTAATTTAATTTGTATGAGAATAAGCTATACCTCAAATTAATCACTACAAAGGGAGCTGGTTAAAATGGGTAGGTTTTCTAGCCTATCGACTTTTAAACTAAAATAGAGAAAAACACAAAAGCAGTTCAATTTAAATAAAAGTACTTTGAAGCTTTGAAATTCAAAATAATCAAATATTGGGCAGACACAGCTATTTTTCCAGCTTAGGTTCTAATTAGTTTTCTTTGGTCTGAGGCTGATATCCATTCAATAAACTTGCAAATTTAGCAATTATCTGTAAAAATCTTTTCCTTTAAATAACTTGAGAGTTGTCTCTTGGGACTAAAAATATGAGAAACAGAGAAATGTTTAAAAATGAAAAATCTGTCAGACTAAAATATACTTATAAATGTGAAAAATCTGGGCTTAAATAAGTTAACTCTGAATCACATCATGTGACCAAGAATTTCAAACTTATTAAACTTTCAAAATCTCAAAGGTGTAAGGAAAATATCAGTGATTACTGGCAAATAAGAGTAAACTTTATACTTGATGAAAAGCGAAAGTGTTAGTACCTAAGTCATGTCCGACTCATTGCAACCCCATGGACTAGGGCCTGCCAGGTGCCTCTGTCCGTGGAATTCTCCAGGCAAGAATACTGGAGTGGGTTGCCATTCCCTTTTCCAGGGGATTGAATCCGGGTCTCCTGCACTGAGGGCAGATTCTTCACAGTCTGAGCCACCAGTCCTAATGCTTTGCAAACTGCGAAGTCTGAATTTCAGAGCAGAAAAAAAATCTAAGCAACCACCTAAACCAAATTCTGTTTCACATTTGCTCAACATACTTACAGAGTCTGAGTTAATTTCCAGAAGGGACAAGGATTAAGACCTCAGTGTGCTGCCTGCTCACTCAGGGCATTCCACGCCTTCCCATAATAACATGTAGCCTTCTCAGTTTCCTCTCTTAAGATCTGAGTAGCTGCCCAGCTTATATAATGAGAAACCTGGACTCCCTCATCCTCATCTGTGTTTTCTTGGTTCCTCTTCACCCTAAAAATCAAAACTATTTACTTTGGGATCTTTATTTCCTCACAGAGCACAAGACTTGACTGTTTGCTTTCCAGCTTAAAGCAGTGGGTCTAAAATATAATACCACCTCTATTCTTTTCCTTCTAAAATACGGCGACAGTAAGTAAAATATATCTTTCAGATCCAGGATGAGCAAAAGATAAGACATTAAATTGTATGTTAGTTAAAGAATAATCATACTAAGTGGAGCTCCCCTCAGTGACTCAACACAGTTAGTTTGTGGCAAAGAGGCAGGCACTGGAGTCAGACTTGCAGAGACTTTACATCCTGCTTCTCCCACTGATGGACTGTGTGACTTTAGGCTTGATGCTCTTCTTACAACATCCTCACTAGTTTCATAGTTGAGAAAAAAGGAGATAAATATTCATATATGTATATATTTAAAATTGGAAAAATCATAATTACATATAAAATATATACATGTATATAAATCCCTGGATTACTGCCTCAATGCTTCTTTTTAAAATATCAAATAACATGTTATTTCATGGCACTTACCTTTGAGGGGTTATCTCTACTGTGTTAAACATGTATCAGCCAGACTATTATGTAATCCAGTGGTACTTATACAAGTTCCTTAAAATTCCTAAGTGTCAAGTTCCTCATCTATAATCCATAAAGGAACTCATGATCTGAGTCACAGCCCTTTATGCTTATATAGTGGAGGTGACAAATAGATTCAACAGATTAGATATGGTAGACAGACTGACTGCCTGAAGAACTATGGACAGATGCTCTTAAAATTGTACAGGAGGAGGTGACCAAAACTATCCCCAAGAAAAAGAATGCAAAAAGGCAAAATGCTTGTCTGAGTAGATATTACAAATAGCTGAGAAAAGAAGACAAGCAAAAGGCAAAGGAGAAAGGGAAAGATATATCTATCTGAATGCAGAGTTCCAGAGAATAGCAAGGAGAGATAAGAAAGTCCACTAAAGTGAACACTGAAAAGAAATAGACGAAAACAATAGAATGGGAAAAACTAGAGATCTTTTCAAGAAAACTGGAGATACCAAGGGAACATTTCATGGAAAGATGGGCATAAAAAGGACAGAAATGGCAAGGACCTAACAGAAGTAGAAGGGATTAAGAAGGGGTGGTAAGAATACACAGAACTATACAAAAAAGGCCTTAATGACCCAGATAACAAAGCTAATAGAGTTGGTAGAATTTCAGCTGAGCTATTTCAAATCCTAAAAGATGATGCTGTGAAGTGCTGCACTCAATATGCCAACAAATTTATAAAACTTAGCAGTGGCCGCAGGACTGGAAAACGTCTGTTTTCATTCCAATCTCAAAGAAGAGCAATGTCAAAAAATGTTCAAACTATCATACAATTGTGCTCATTTCATATGCTATCAAAGTAATATTCAAAATCCTTGAAGCTAGGCTTCAGTAGTATGTGAACTGAGAAATTCCAGATGTACAAGCTGGATTTAGAAAAGGCAGAGGAATCAGAGATCAAATTGACAACATTGGCTGGATTACACAAAAAGCAAGAGGATTCCAGAAAAACATCTAATTCTGCTTCATTGACTAGCTAATGCTTTTGACTGTATGGATCACAAAAAACTGTGGAAAATTCTTAAAGAGATGGGATTACCAGACCACCTTACCTGCCTCTTCAGAAAGCTGTATGCAGGGTCAAGTGGCAACAGTTAGAACTGGACATGGAACAACAGACTGGTTCAAACTTGGGAAAGGAGTATGTCAAGACTATATGTGGTCACCCTGCTTATTTAACTTACATGCAGAGTACATTATGAGAAATGCCAGGGTGGATCAATCACAAGCTGGAATCAAGATGGCTGGGAAAAATATCAACAACCTCAGGTATGCAGATGATGCCTTTCTAATGGCAGAAAGCAAAGAAGAACTAAAAAGCCTCTTCATGAAGGTGAAAGAGAAGAGTGAAAAAGGTGCCTTAAAACTCAATATTCAGAAAACTAAGATCATGGCATCTGGTCCCATCACTTCATGACAAATAGATGGGGAAAAAGGTGGAAGCAGTGAGAGACTTTATTTTCTTAGGCTCCAAAATCACTGCAGATGGTGACTGCAGCCATGAAATTAAAATATGCTTGCTCCTTGAAGAAAAGCTATGACAAACCTATACAGCATATTAAAAGAGAGACATCACTTTGCTGACAAAGGTCCATATGATCAAAGCTATGGTTTTTCCAGTAGTCATGTATGGATCTGAGAGTTGGACCATCAGGAAGGCTGAGCACCAAAGAGTGATGCTTTCAAATTGTGGTGTTGGAGAAGACTTTTGAGAGTCCCTTGGACTGCAAGGAGATCAAACCTGTTAATTCTAAAGGAAATCAGTCCTCAATATTCATTGGAAGGACTGATGCTAAAGCTGAAGCTCCAATACTTTGGCCAGCTAATGAATATAGCCGACTCATTAGAAAAGACTCTGATGCTGGGAAAGATTGAAGGTAGGAGGAGAAGGGGTCAACAGAGGATGAGATGGCTGGATGGTATCACCGACTTAATGGACATTGAGCAAACTCCGGGAGACAGTGCAGGCCAGGGAAGCCTGGAGTGCTGCAGTGCATGGGGGTCCCCAAGATTCAGATAGAACTTAGAGACTGAACAACAACGATGCTTAAAGAATTAAAGGAGACAACAACTATTCTGTTACATGTTAAACATAGAGATTGGGCAGAGTTTTTACCCCCTTCAGTCTTTTCCTTTTATAACCGAGGCTAGAATTTGAAGAACTGTATTTATCAGACTCCTTTGCCAACATGATTCTAGATATAGTTTAGTTTACACAATTTGGGTGAGGGTTTTGGAAGAAGAAGACAGGTGCAGCCCATTACTCTTCCTTTGGTAGCATCAGGTAGTCATGTGGCACACATTTGTGTCTGTCATCTGGCGGACAGTGCTTCACAGTGACCTCTACGTATCCCCCACCATCTCCCATTCCAGTATTACCTACCTTCACGCTATAAGTTGTCCATCTTTTTTTTTTTAACATGGCAAAAGCAGCAACTTCTTTATCCTCTAAAAATCTATAGCCAATAGAAAGCCAGTGACTTTTCCTAACCTTCACTCTTCGAGCCCATTCAATAATTTTGTAACCATCTAATTTCTTATTTTAAATCCCTCTCTTCACAGAGTACTCAGAATAAGGTCTGTTTTCCTAACTGACCTGACTGATAACCTATAAGGTACTCACCACAGTGCCTAGCACACAGCAGACCCTCAGTAAAGGTAACGTAATAGTAGTAGTAGTGGTAGCTCCTGCAGTAGTAGTAGTAGCAGATGCAGTAAACTAAAAACCCACATTTTCACAAATAACAAGGATAAAGTACCACACAAATTAGGAGAAGTTCTGGATTATGGAGATCATAAGAGAAATGCTACTTAGTTTGTTGAACTAGATGTAATAATTCAACTCAACTGTCATGCTATTTTGTCAAGCAATACATGGATTTGAAAATATTGTTTGTGTATTTTATATCCTTGTGATTTGGAGGAATGATATCTAGACAAGAAACCAGAAAATCTCAATTCATATCTCACTCAGCCAATTTTTAAACTGTGATCTTGGAAGTCAACTTTTGAGGCTTCAGTTTGCAAATCTGCAAAATGAAATAGTAGAACCAAATGCTCACTGAAGGCCTATTCAGCTGTTTAATGTCATGCTTTTGTAACTAAGTATGTGAAGGGTTTTAAGGTCCTTGAAAACTACAGCCCAAAGTCATTTAAATATTCCCCTGAAATCAAATGTATGTGATTAATTTTCCTAAGAAAGAAAGCATTTGCACATCAAAAGATATTTTTCATTTTAATATAACCTAGCTCTTGTCCCAATTACCATCAAATTTTTATTAATAAAGTAATGCTGTCTCATTTCAACCAATTTACCATTCAGAGAAAAGAGACAGACCTGAAAAGTATCCATTCATTCCAGCTATATCTCAGAGAGCAATTATCCGTTGGTCTTTTCAATCATCAAATCCAAATAAACAAGCATTAACTCCTAGTTTTAAAAAAAGGGAAAATAGACAGGAGAGAGACGCAGAGAAACAGAGACAGACAGACACAGACAGAAAGAGACAGAAATAGAGATGAAGAGATAAGAGAGAATATGTAAATATTTTGAAAAGTATAAAGCACTAAATCACTAAACAAATGGAGACAGATTCAACTACCTGCTAAATAATTAATTAACCAATCAATGAATTCTGTTTTTTTACATTGCTTGAAAATGCAAATTACCTAAGGCAGTCCAGGAGACAATGATGAGAGCATGAACTGTGAGTTTAGGCAGACACAGAATTGAATGGCAGATTCAGTAATTACTAGTTGCTTGACTGTAAGCAATTCAACCTCTATGTGCCTCAGTTTCTCATTAGTAAAATGAATAACAATAATCTCATAGGATTATTGTGTGGATTAAATCACAAAATACATTTATACACAGGCATAACACTTACAAAAGTATTTAACATAGAGTATGTTCTCGGAGGAGCCTGGTAGGCTGCAGTCCATGGGGTCGCTAAGAGTGGGACACGACTGAGCGACTTCACTTTCACTTTTCCCTTTCATACACTGGGGAAGGAAATGGCAACCCACTCCAGTATTCTTGCCTGGAGAATCCTAGGGACGGTGGAGCCTGGTGGGCTGCCGTCTATGGGGTCTCACAGAGTCGGACACGACTGAAGCGACTTAGCAGCAGCAGCATGTTCTCCATACCTGCTAGTTTGGGGTAGAAATTGTCCCTCCCACATGTTGTTTCACTTCATTAAGTATCCTAAGCTGACCCTTGCATTGGTATCTTTTGAAGCAATGTCAGTATTCTAAGCCCAGATCTGTAGCGCTAAATTAATTTCAGCTTTACCCTACCTGGGCCATGTGAAGATATGCTGAAAGGAAAAACCAGAATAAATCAGAAAGTAAATTCAATTTCCTAAGTTAAACTGAAGTTGGATTATAAAGGAAAAGTATGATTCTTTTAAGTGATTAAGAATATTCCATCTGGTCAATAACTCAACCTTTTAATTTACTTTTATTTGCAGCAGATGCTGACACATTCAGTCCTAAATAAACTGCAAGAATGTGCACCAGAAAAGACCAACAAATGTGCTGGCACTTTCACATGAGTGTGGCTGATCAGACTACCTTCAATGACACAGGATTTTGCATTATCTAAAGGAAAAAGGGAAAAGATCCATATAATAATAAACTGATGTCTTATCAGGCAATTATTCTCAGAGTGGTCCGTGACCCTTTACAGGCTGTCATACACTTTAAAATGGGCCATGAACTTTGCCAATTCAGTGATAATATCATTAACAAATATTTCTTAGGTGTAATATGTGCCATTAACTGATCTAGATGCTGAGGATACATCAGTAAATAAAATAGAACAAGCCCTTGCTCTCCTGGGCTTACTTTCCAGTGTCCAGAGATAAACTCATTAATAAGTAATATATATTCTGATGCTAAGTGCTTTGGAGAATAATAAACAGTGAAGGTGCCATGGTGGGGGCTGAATTTCAATTTTATGTAGAATAGTCAGGGAAAGGCTCACCAAGATGATAAAAATTTGAGTAAAGATCTCAGTGAGGTGAGTTCTAAGCTATTTGCATATTTGGCAAAAGAAAATTCTAGGCAGAGGGGAGAACAAGGCAAAGACAATGAGGTGAAGAAATACAATGAGGCCAGTGTGGTCAGTTTTTATCCTAACTCCCTTTCTAACTGAATGCAGCAAGTAGACCAAGGAATACTTTGATCTTCCCAAAATTACCTCCCCCAAAGTAATGAAAATCCTCAAATGCATTGTTGCAAGTTGAGCTCTGGACAGTGGAGACCTCGGCAAATGACTCAGAACAACACAATTCAATTTAAAAAGAAGCATATCCAAATAGATATCATATCACAGCCTCTTAACTATGGAAAATACAAGCCCTATAAACATAAACTGCTGCTAAGTCGCGTCAGTCGTGTATGACTCTGTGCGACGTCACAGACAGCAGCCCACCAGGCTCCTATGTCCCTGGAATTCTCCAGGCAAGAATACTGGAGTGGGTAGCCATTTCCTTCTCCAATGAATATAAACTAAAGAATAGTAATCATGTAATAATGGTACTCATTCAATAGTCAGAGAATATTTGTTAAGCAAGAATTATGTTTCATATATTATTCTTTGTATTATTATCAAGAATACAAATTAGTAGACATGTTTTCTCTCATCCTGGTCTTCGACAGATAACAATGACACATTCACAGAAACATCTGATATAACAATTTATGCACATGGAATCAACTTTCCACCCCACCAAGTGCTATCAGGAACATTTTGAGGACAATTTCCTTTGGACTCTCATATCACAACCATAGTAATCTCTATTTAGAGACAATCATGAGATTACCTACTTAACATTATTCACAAGTACTAGACAGCATAGGTTCTAAAAATAGATATAAATAGATTTTGTGTTCCTAATAGGGATAAATTTCACATAAAGCAAAGCAAGGAATAAAAAGGTGTGTATGTTAATTGCTGAATCACGTCTAACTTTTTGCAACCTCATGGTCTATAGCCCACCAGGCTCCTCTGTCCATTGGGATTCTCCAGGCAGGATTACTGAAGTGGGTTACCATTGCCTTCTCCAGGGGATATTTCTGACCCAGGGATCAAACCTTGATCTTTGCAGAAAAAAACTTTCCACTTACCTTTGGGCTGGAATATCCTTTCGTATTTTACGGATGCAGAAAATAGCACAAACAATTCCCCCTGGTCTTCTGTTCGTATGGTAAACATCTGCTGTATTTATCTTCCCAGAGTCCATTCTCCCCTTCTCTTAAAGAATCATTTCCTTTACTACTCTGAGTCAGTGTGTTTTGATTATGACTCACAACTCCAGTGGTAAGCAAGTGACTAACATTGAGACAGAGTGTTTCATGCACTCTTGCAAGGCTAGCTTCATGGGCGTGTAAGTTGTGAAGATGTACAGGGCCCTACACTTGAACGGGACTCATACTGGATTTAACGCTCTGCAGTCTCTGTTTCAAAGTGCTAATCATTTTCTCTTTGAATTTGTGTTTTGTAAATAAAGTCCAATGAGACAAGAGAAGATACATGTGTGCAGAGGAAATACATATAATTTATGACATTCCTAGTAACTTCATTCACATACAACATTTGTATATCACATCAGGAGGACCATGAAGACAGCATTTCAGCCTATTAGAGTTATGGAGAGTCAAAGCAAACATTAAGAACCTATATCTAAAACTGAGTCAGTGAGGCCCCTGAAAACCACACTTTCCATTCAAATAAGACTTGCTTCAATGGAGAAAAAAGCAATGGCATTCTAAGAAATTCAAATGACCACAAATGACCAGAAAACCCAGTTGTATTCATGTTTTTCACTCTTACTTTCCTGCATTAGGCAACCACTTATGCCAAAAATACTGATATAGAAGAAAAGAGAAAGATGGAGTAACTCATACTTCCTTCTCCTTTTGGTCCTTCCTCACTGACCAGTAATCTGAAGACAGAGAATACTGATAGAATGAGAATGTATGAAGAACTGAAGTTAGTCTGAAGCAGCGTCTCCTCTGATTTGGTAAGAACAAAATTCATGTGCATGTGCACGCCATGAAATTTATACAATGTCATAAACCAATGTAACCTCGAATTTTTTCTAAGTTGCATTATATACTGTTCTTCACCAGGGCTTCCCTGGTGGCTCAGTTGGTAAAGAATCTGCCTGCAATGCAGAAGATTGCCTCCAATGCAGGAGACCCAGGTTCAATCCCTGGGTTGAGAAGATTGTCTGGAGAAGGAAATGGCAACCCACTCCAGTATTCTTGCCTGAGAAATCCCATGGATAGAGGAGCCTGGTGGGCTACAGTCCATAGGTCACAAGAGTCAGATACAACTTAACAACTAAACCACCACCACCATAAAACCACCACCATATATACTCTGACTTCTGTGGTTTAAGATGAAATGAAATTAAAGAGCTCCACATCATACCTGATCAAAATCCTCCCTCACCTTTACTCATAGGTTCCACCAACCAATGCTTCAAAAAGACAAATTCAACGAACCTCTCGTCTGAGTCTCGCAAGTCTCATTCATCCATCTTTGTGGAGCAACAGGAAATAAATATTTGGTCTTTGTCCCAGATTCCTGGCACAAAGCTGCAAAAGTCTTAGGATTTCCAGAGTGATGTGACTTTTGTGTGCTAGTGGCATGACTGGTGCTGAGAGCTCCTAGATAACTTCAGGAGGGGGCTGGTCAACAGACAGACCAGTCGGGATTAGAAATCTGGAACTTTCCACACCCTACCATTTCTGGGGAAGGCAGAAAGGCTTGGATTTGAGCTAATCACCAATGGCCAATGATTTAATCAATCATGTCCGTGTCAAGAGACTTCCATAAAGTCCTTAAACTACAGGTTTTCAGAGAGATACTTGGTAGGGGAATGCATCCAGTGCCAGGACAGTGATGCAACCCAGTTCTACGGGGAAGAAGCTCCTGTATTCCAGACGCTTCCAGGCCTTACTCTGTACCCCTCTCCATGAGGATGTTGTATATTGCTTTGATATGACTTCAGATCCACTTTTTATGACAAAAGTGAATTTGCTTTTAAGAACAAAGTTGTTTTTAAGAATGAAGTTTATGTCTTGATATAAAAGTAAAAGTGTGTGTCAGGATGCCATTATAACATCTATGGTTTCCAATTAGCACTAGTTGCTGAAGGGCCCTGCTGGGGCCTTATCAGTAAGGACACAGGGAGAAGACGCTTGTTCCATGCAAGAAAAGCTATGACAAACCTAGACAGCATACTAAAAAGCAAAGACATCACTTGGCTGACAAAGGTCTGGAGAGTCAAAGCTATGGTTTTCCCAGTAGTCATGTATGGATGTGAGAGTTGGACCATAAACAACACTAAGCACCGAAGAATTGATGCTTTTGAATTGTGGTGCTAGAGAAGACTCTTGAGAGTCCCTTGGAAGCAAGGAGGTCAAATCAGTCAATCCTAAAGGAAATCAACCCTGAATATTCATTGGAAGGACTGATGCTGAAGTTGAAGCTCCAAAACTTTGGCCACCTGAATGTGAAGAGCCAACTCATTGGAAAAGACCCCGATGCTGGGGAAGATTAAGGGCAAGAGAAGGGGGAAATAGAGGATGAGATGGTTGGATGCTATCATTGACTCAGTGGACATGAGCTTGAGCAAACTCTGTGAAATAATGAAGGACAGGAAAGCCTGGCATACTGCAGTCCATGGAGTCACAAAGAGTCATACATGACTTAGTGACTGAACAACAAGGGGAAGAACTATAGTTAGGAGTATTTAGAGTATAACACTAAAATCTTGTGAGTACTATCCAAGATCATTCATCCAGGCAAGGCTAACCTTTAATGGTCTAAATAGCTCTCTGAAGACCTTGAGGCATTAGCTCCTTCTGGAGTAGAGGTGAGCCTTTTATTGTCAATGGCAGTGGCTGCAAGAAAAGGATCATCTTGCCCACCAAAACCAAGGCCACTGTTCCCTAGCAACATGCTCTAGCAACAGGGGACTTTTGTTTCCCTGGCAATTGGATGTCAGCTCATGTTTGGTTAAGTCCACTCTTCCAAGAACCACTTCATAGAAAAGGTATACCTCAACTAAATCTGAACTTTCTTTCATCTCTCCTTGTCTAGAACAATAGTGGTTAATCTGTTGTTGGTTTGGAGTATATTACTTCTCTATTGGCTTATTAAGACATTATCGTGCATGCTCTTGGCTTGTGAAATTATTACAACTCCCACAGTGAAACTGTGTTAAGTAAACTATTGGCAGAAACAATCTCAGTCTCTGAGTATCATTTTCCTTGAAACAAAACATGACTGATCCTTTTAATATTTTATAATAAACCTGTGATAATAAATACAGTGTCTTCCTGAGTTCTGTGATCCATTCTAGCAAATTATTGAACCTGAGGAGGGGTTCATGGGAATTCTCAACTCATAGTCAGTTGGCCAGAAGTGTGGGAGCCCCAGAACTTGCAACTGACATCTGAAATAAGGGGTGGCCTTATAGGACTGAGCCTTTAACCTCTGGGCTTGGTGTTAACACAAGATAGTTACCATCAGAATTGAAGTGAATTATAAGACAGTTGGTTGGTATCTGGAGAGATGGAGAATTTGTTGGCGTCGGGGGGAAAACCCAAAACGTTTGATATCACAAATGCTGTGCTTAGTAACAGATCAAAATATTTTAGGCAAAATCAGCACTTGGATATAGAAAGTCTCATACTGTATTCCAAATTGTTTCATAGTCAACAAACAAGTCAATGAAGTCAAAGTCCTACCATTTAACTTCCTTCCATCTTCCTCTCTCTTCTGTTCATAGAATACAGAAAGCATCCAATAAACACTAGATGAAAGTTTTAACTAAGTCTTGAAAGTGAAAGTGATGTCGCTCAGTCGTGTCCGGCTCTTTGCGACCCCATGGACTACAGCCTACCAGGCTCCTCCGTCCATGGGATTTTCCAGGCAAGAATACTGGAGTGGGGTGCCATTGCCTTCTCCAGGGGATCTTCCGGACCCAGGGATCGAACCCGGGTCTCCCGTGTTGTAGGCAGATGCTTTACCGTCTGAGCCACAACTAGGGCTTAGTTATTATCAAAGTCTATTCCTTAAATATTTCTTTCATAGCTGTTTAGATATTCCAATGTAAATGGCACCCACTGAAGAACAGAATACAGCACGAACAGTGCCTCTGGAACTTTTCAGGGACCCAGTCCTGTCTTAGCTTGGGTGTCTCCATAAACAGTGATACGGGTGCAAGTATTTTATTTAGATGGTGATACCAGGAAGCATTTTCAATAGAAAAATAAGAGATGGAAGGGAGGAAAAGTTAATAACAGATTCACAAATGAGCAAGTTACCTCTGTAGACAATAGGGTATCAATTCTACTAATTACCCTCTGAGGGACTTGGTGAAACACATTCTAAGATTCTCATTCCTCACTGGTTGAAAGTCACTGCGGGAACATTAACTCTCCAGTGCTTCTGGCTGTCATACTCCTGCAGCCAGAGAAAGTCCTTGGACAAAGAAGCACAGAAGGCTGTGGGCACATAATGGTGCCATGTGCAGTTGTCCTGGGGTATCTTGAGGGGATACAAGTGACAGAATCTACTACAGATCCCGATACAGGTTCACGATAAGCTGCTAGAGTGCCACTACCTATCTACTGTGTGTCTGCTATGTGCTAGGCATTGTTCTAGATGTAAAAGATACAAAGTTAAAACATTAAAATCTCTGCTATTTCAAAACTTACAGACTACTGTAATTAAAAGATATTAACTAAAATACACAAATACGTGGAGCATGCTTCAGGAAGTTCAGAAAGAAGAAATGTATATAAGTGATTTGGTTTTATCTGGGTGATGCAGGTAGGTGTCATAGAAAAAGTGAGGTTGAGGAAAGGAATGAAAGATAAATAGGAATGTACTAAGAAATACTTTCAATGAATTTAAAAAGGTAAATATATTAATAGATTAAGTACAGAGATAAACTGGGAAGAATAGCAAGAGGTAAGTCTAAAAAGGCAAACAGGGGCTGGGTCATTCCAGGCTTAAGAGTCCCATTAAAAACTATTGTCTTCCTAGAGGGATGGGATGGGGTGGGGGTTGGGGAAGCTTCAGAGGCTTGGGATATATGTAGACAAGTCTGATTGATGTTGTTGTACAGCAGAAATTAACACAACATTGTAAAGCAATTATACTCCAATCAAAAAATAATTTTAAAAAATTGTAGTCCTTAAAATAAGATTGATGTTGTTTAAGGGTACAAACTTGCAACCAGTAGTAAATAAGCCATGGAGACCTAATGCACAGTGTAATAAACATAGACAACAATCAGTTCAGTTCATTTCAGTCATTCAGTCGTGTCTGACTCTTTGTGACCCCATGAGCCACAGCACGCAAGGCCTCCCTGTCTATCACCAACTCCCTGAGTCCACCCAAACCCATGTCCATCGAGTCAGTGATGCCATCCAGCCATCTGATCCTCTGTCGTCCCCTTCTCCTCCTGCGCTCAATCTTTCCCAGCATCAGGGTTTTTCCAATGAGTCAAATCTTCCCATCAGGTAGCCAAAGTATTGGAGTTTCAGCTTCAACATCAGTCCTTCCAATGAACACCCAGGACTGATCTCCTTTAGGATGGACTGTTTGGATCTCCTTGCAGTCCAAGGGACTCTCAAGAGTCTTCTCCAACACCACAGTTCAAAAGCATCAATTCTTTGGTGCTCCTCTTTCTTTATAGTCCAACTCTCACATCAATACATGACCACTGGAAAAACCATAGCCTTGACAAGACAGACCTTTGTTGGCAAAGTAATGTCTCTGTTTTTAATATGCTGTCTAGGTTGGTCATAACTTTCCTTCCAAGGAGTAAGTGTCTTTTAATTTCATGGCTGCAGTCACCATCAGCCGTGATTTTGGAGCCCAGAAAAATAAAGTCAGCCACTGTTTCCACTGTTTCCCCATCTATCTGCCATGAAGTGATGGGACCAGATGCCAAGATCTTAGTTTTCTGAATGTTGAGTTTTAAGCCAACTTTTTCACTCTCCTCTTTCACTTTCATCAAGAGGCTTTTTAGTTCTTCTTCACTTTCTGCCATAAGGGTGGTGTCATCTGCATATCTGAGGTTATTGATATTTCTCCCAGCAATCTTGATTCCAGCTTGTGCCTCCTCCAGCCCAGCGTTTCTCATGATGTACTCTGCATAAAAGTTAAATAATCAGGGTGACAATATACAGACTGGACATACTCCTTTTCCTATTTGGAACCAGTCTGTTGTTCCACGTCCAGTTCTAACTGTTGCTTCCTGAACTGCATACAGGTTTCTCAAGAGGCAGGTCAGGTGGTCTGGTATTCCCATCTCTTTCAGAATTTCCACAGTTTATTGTGATCCACACAGTCAAAGGCTTTGGCATAGTCAATAAAGCAGAAATAGATGTTCTTCTGGAACTCGCTTGCTTTTTCGATGATCCAGCGGATGTTGGCAATTTGATCTCTGGTTCCTCTGCCTTTTCTAAAACTGGCTTGAACATCTGGAAGTTCATGGTTCACTGGAAGCCTGGCTTGGAGAATTTTAAGCATTACTTTACTAGCATGTGAGATGAGTGCAATTGTGCAGTAGTTTGAGCATTCTTTGGCATTGCCTTTCTTTGGGATTGGAATGAAAACAGAACTTTTCCAGTCCTGTGGGCACTGCTGAGTTTTCCATATTTGCTGGCATATTGAGTGCAGCACTTTCACTGCGTCATCTTTCAGGATTTGAAATAGCTCAACTGGAATTCCATCACCTCCACTAGCTTTGTTCGTAGTGATGCTTCCTAAGGCCCACTTGACTTCACATTCCAGGATATCTGGCCCTAGGTGAGTGATCTCACCATCATGATTATCTGGGGCTTGAAGAACTTTTTTGTACAATTCTTCTGTGTATTCTTGCCACCTCTTCTTAGTATCTTCTGCTTCTGTTAGGTCCATACCATTTCTGTCCTTTATTGAGCCCATCTTTGCATGAAATGTTCCCTTGGTATCTCTAATTTTCTTGAAGAGATCTCTAGTCTTTTCCATTCTGCTGTTTTCCTCTATTTCTTTGCATTGATGACTGAGGAAGGCTTTCTTATCTCTCCTTGCTATTCTTTGGAACTCTGCATTCAAATGGGTATATCTTTCCTTTTCTCCTTTGCTTTTCACTTCTCTTTTTTCACAGCTATTTGTAAGGCTTCCTCAGACAGCCATTTTTCTTTTTGCATTTCTTTTTCTTGGGGATGGTCTTGATTCCTGTCTCCTGTACAATGTCACAAACCTCCGTCCATAGTTCATCAGGCATTCTATCTATCAGATCTAGTCCTTTAAATCTATTTCTCACTTCTACCATATAGTCATAAGGGATTTGATTTAGGTCATACCTGAATGGTCTAGTGGTGTTCTCCACTTTCTTCAGTTTCAGTCTGAATTTGGCAATAAGGAGTTCATGATCTGATCCACAGTCAGCTCCCAGTCTTATTTTTGCTGACTGTATAGAGCTTCTCCATCTTTGGCTGCAATGAATATAATCAATCTGATTTCGGTATCAACCATCTGGTGATGTCCATGTATAGAGTCTTCTCTTGTGTTGTTGGAAGAGGGTGTTTGCTATGACCAGTGCATTCTCTTGGCAGAACTCTATTAGCCTTTGCCCTGCTTCATTCTGTACTCCAAGGCCAAATTTTCCTGCTCTACTATAATTATGTAACATTGGATATATTATAATAGCAATAATATAATATACAAATAGTACGAAAGTAGTATTTTATATGCCTTAAATTTACATAATTTTATATGTTGAATGCATTCAATAAATAATTAAGATCAATAAAAAGTCATTGAAATGTTTTAAAAAAGGAGTATATGGGTGGCAAGAAAATTTGTGTTTTGGAAAGATTATTATGTATGCCTGTCTTTCAGAGATTAGTTTAGAAAAAGGCAGATTAGGTATAAGAGTACCCTTGATGCAATATATGAGATAATGAAGCAAAAATGGTAGCTGAACTAGACACAAGAATTAAAAAACTAGATGATTTAAATTAGCAGGACTTGAAGATGACTATGGGAAGAGTATCCATGAAAATATTTCTCCTTCCACTTTTGAACCAGGGTGGGTATATACATATATATATATATGTATAGGTATACATATACATAGTACATATGTGTATTACATTTGTATAAATTTTAGATCAATATTAGAGAGCAAGCAAATTTATATAGGGAAGATTATTTCACTTTGGATATGCATTTGAAACATCCAAGTGGAAATACTGAGTAAACACTTGGAATAGGAAGTCAGTAGCTCACAGAAGGGTCTGGTGTGGAGAAGCAAACCTGAATAGCCACATGTGTTTGTTAAGTGAGGCCCTGGCCATGCTTGAGATTGCCTGGGAGAGAATTCAGCCATAAGGAGAGACCCAAGAGGAACTCGATTTTCCTGTACTAAACCTAATGTATAACTGCAAAACAATTTCTCCTTTGAAAGTTAATGTCACTATTCATGTTATTTTGATATAAATAAATTAGAAAGTAGCTTTTGGTGGTGTTTTGTTTTGTTTTGTTGCTTTTTTTTGTTTTTTATACTGTCTGGATTTCTCAATCTCTTGGAGATAATTTTGTTTTTCTCTTAGACATAATTTCAATCCAGACACAAACACTCAAGTGGGGCTCACATTTTAAAAGTCTGTGATGAAGCTTAACACAGCTTGAACTATTATAAATAAGAAAACTATTCAACAGTGTTCTCAAATAGCTCTCTTTAGCCTCTAAATTTTCTAAAATGCAGAGTTAATTACTTAGTGGGAGATAATGGCAAATAAAATTAAATGGAAAGAAGGCACAGAAATGTCAATAGAATCCCAGAAATAAAACAACTCCTTACTTGTAGGTCAATAAAGCAAAGCAAAAAAAAAACCTCATCCTAATTTTTTTTCCAACAGGAACAGAAAATACATATCAAATGAACAGTTTTTAATCTTATATCTACCAATGCCATAAATATACCAAAAAGCATTTGATCTCTGGGATCTTGTAACTATACACCAACCAGAAAAACAATAGTTAAATGATATTTACAGCACTGGAAACAAAGCCTAATAAAATGGAACTTCAGGAAATTCTACTTATTTTGAAACTTATTTCAGTTTAGATTTTCCTTGAATGTTTATTTAAGCCTCACACACTAAAGGGAGAAAATAAATATAAGTGAGGGTAAGTAATATCCCCAAATAATAAAGAGTTAATAGCAGATCTGACATTTGGATCATGGTATGTCTTAGACCAGGGATCTCTCTATCAAGCCAAATTTTTTCATTTTTACCTCTTATGAGTTCTTCTATTAAACCAAATCTCTTCTCTATTGGTAGATTAACCCAAGGGTCATTATCCTAAAGCAGCAAGAAAAGTGAAATAGGAAGCTTACATTTGACTACAACCAAGTCATTGCCACCTGCCCATTAGTGGCTTGAAAAAGGGAACTAAGAAAAAATGGGCTCCCATTGTTACAGCCAAGGGTGAATCTGTTCATTAGGTGAAATCAGCCTCCTTCAGGGTGATTTGACTTCAACCAAGACTGGGTGGTGAACTGCCCTGCTGTGAGTACCATGTAACTGGCTCTCCTCGTGTTTCTGGGACTCTATCCATGAGACGTCAAAAATAAGACTCACTTAATTTTAGATTTTGGAACTACTGCTGGACAAGAAAGAAGAAAATATAGTTTTTAAAATCTGACATATAAGTAAAATTAGATATATACATGGACAGGGAAGCCTGGCGTGCTGCATTCCATGGGGTCGCAAAGAGTCGGACATGACTAAGCGACTGAACTGAACTGAACTTAAAGATATATACATGGACTTGCCTCCAGGACACCAAAACTTAGCAGGAAACATTTCCTACTGTGATTAGGTTCTGTTTATAGTTTCTCAAACATTTAAGCAAATGTAAGGTGCCCCAACTGATAAGCTCCAGCTTCTCCTCTGACTTCCAGATTCATATCTACTCCATATTGACTTTTCCACTACCTTATTCCATAGAAATCCTAAAATCTGATGATGAATTGCTACTTTCTCCCTCCAAAGCTGTCTACCCTTTAGTTTTCCCTAGACCTTAATCTATGTTCAAGCTACTTGGCTGCTTAAGTCAGAAACATAAGAGTCATCCTACCTTTACATCCCACATAAAATTTATCAACAAATTCTGTTGCTACCATATCTAAAATAGGAATGGAATCTCATATGAGTCTCCAACTCTGCTACCACTAGCATAACTGTCAATTGATCAATCTTTTGCATAACTGCCTTAGCTCCCTGCCTAACCTCCCTACTTCTAAATGCACCCCCTGTTGATGTATGGCAGAAATCAAACCAATATTGTAAAGCAATTACCTGTCAATTAAAAATAAATAAATAAATGCACCCCCAGCCCAAATCAATAGTCGCCACAGCAATAATAGAAAAACATAAGCCTGATCATGCCATTTAACTTCCACTAACATCTAGATGAACTTTAAATTAAACCCAAACCCTTTTTCACAATCAAAGGTGAAGCCCAGCAGACTGAATTCTCTACTTCTCCCACCTACCCCCATCATCACTCACTACATACTCACTGCTAAGTGCTTGCTGTCAGCCAGCCACAGGGCCAATTCAGGAGCTGGTCAAATACACCCAGGATTTCCTGCTTTGGGATTTTTGTATGTGTTATCCCCTTCACTTGGAATTTTCTTCTCTCTGCTTATCCTGTGTTGTTCCTTTTCATATTCTGGACTCAGCATCAATGACATTGTCTCAAAGAGTCCTTCCAGAGGCATTCCATTGGAAATGAAACATCCCCTCCCCACACCCTTATTCTCCACCCAGTAGCCTGGTCTTTGCTTTCTTCATAGCACTTGTGGCAACAGGTAATTAGATGTTGAGTGCCTTGTTTACTTATTTCTCATTTTTCCCCACAACACTGTGAGCTCTGTGAGTGTAATTAGTGACATCATTCACTAATTTATATCCAGAATCTGGAACACTGTAGATATATACATGCTGAAAGAGCAAATGATGGAGTGATGTGGTAAATGCTCCTCCTTGTAGAATCACGCGTGCTTCTTCAAACATCAGCCTGGCTGACTATTGAAGGAAGTCATCAAGAGGATGGGGCTGCCAGGTGATCCTTGCACTGGACCTGGGGAACTGTAGGCTCCTCACCCCCTCCTCTGTCTTGGGAATGTGTATTTTACCTACTGTTTCCAAGTGGGAACCCTTTCCAAGGACACAGCCTTGAGAGATCAAGGTGTTGTTGAGACCATCTGGATGGAATACACTAATGAATCCCTTTAGGACCTCTACATAAACTTAAGATTCTAGGAGGTGGGTGTGGAGATCTTGTTTTGCAGTTGCTCAAGACAACCTTTGTATGTAAGTTCCCTTGTTCATCGAAGCTGCCACCTACCAAGCCGTATGCCTGTTTTTTGTACGGGGGCCAGTTTGCAAATCAACAGTGATAATCTACAAAATTCAGAGCCCACTATGAGTAAAAAAAGCAAAAATTAAAACCACAATCTGGCAGTTCTTTTCTGCAAAAAGATGATTTTTATTCCTCTCATTTGAAATATGCTAACCATAGAGTAATCCATTGATGTCTCCAATTTCACAACTCTTCAAAGATCTTTGATTTTATTTTTAACATTTTTCCCAGTTCAAATGAGCGTTTTCTTCAGTCAGCATTAATGAGTATGCCATGTTGATTTCAGTTCAGTGAAATGAAAATGCAAGATTTTTATTTCCAGAAAGGCAATTATTTTGGATATTATGAGAAACGAAAGGCTTAAACATTTCTGATCTTAATAGTGTGTTAGTTGCTCAGTCGTGTCTGACTCTGCGACCCCCAAGGACTGTAGCCCGTCAGGCTCCTCTGTCCATGGAATTCTCTACGCAACAATACTGGAGTGGGTAGCCACTCTCTTCTCCAGGGAATCTTCCAGACCCAAGGATCAAACCCAGGTCTCCCACATTGTAGGCAGATTCTTTACCATCTGAGCCACCAGAAAAGTCCTATTGTAATCTTAATAAGCAGTTCTCAAAAGATCTTTTTAATAAAAATGGTTGTTCCAAGAAGTGATAATATGTTACACCAAAAGACATACACACATAACATATATACCTACATAATACAGGCTTTTATATGTATATACACAAAGCTTTTATATATTGAATAAATATAAGAAATATTGAGTTAGACAAGGTTAAATAGGCCTTATAACTGTCAATCTTCTCAGAGCCTTTATTAATATGCAAATATAATTATTAATTTCCAAAGTGGAATAAAGTAGTCAGCATTTCCAACTTTATTTGACCCTCAAGACCTTGTCATCTGTTACCCTTTTGTAGAAGCATTGTTCTACATAGCAAAGTATAGAAAATGCTTTTCTAGAGAGAAAAATTAAATTCTAATTCAAGAATATTTAAATTGTGAACCAGAAAAAATATCAAGAGATCAACTCACTCAGTCTCTTGACCATATATCACAAACTGAAATGTAGGACTCAGGCACACTGAAAACTATATATCCAACATAGAGGAGAAAGTAATGACTTAGTCTCAGCTCTAATGCAGAACCAATATTCCAGATTATTTAATTTTCCTAAAAAAGACAGAAACTCAGAGTTTGTATTAAATAATTTCCATTTTTAGATATTTGTAACTATTTCAAAATGATGTTTTTGAACACTACACAGATTAAATAAAAATACCTATAGGTCATATTTATATAGTCTACCAGTTTTCAAGCTGATATCTACCTAGTATAGATATTTGTCTATTCCATTTTTCAAAATTTGTATGATACTTAGTGATTCATCATAACACTGTTGCATTTGTAATAATATTTGATTTACTTGCCCTTATGGTCCCATGAATCCTCCAATTTGGCAAATTTTTCAACTAGGAGGTATAAACAGCATCAAAATATTTGCATATAACATTAAGAAAGGGCCTGTAATGTGCTAGAGTAGAGTCCTCCCAAGAATAGCTTTATTCCATTGGAAAGATCCATTTACTGGATCCATTTTATAATGTTCTGTTCTACTCAATTAGAAAGATCTAAAGTAACTCACTAAAGACTATTTCATTTGGAAAAATTACAAAAAATTTCAAGGGAAATTTGTATAACTCCTGGAAATAATAGTTTTAATATCATTAAGATCTAGGCATTTATCAGTTATAAAGTAGGGGAAGAAAAATGAACAACATAGGTAAGAACACACGCTTTGGAGTCAAATAAGCCTAATTCTTACCGGCTGGCTGATTTTTAGCAAGACCTCCTCCCAGACTCTTGGCAACCTGGTGTCCTAGGTTAAAATGAAGAAACTAACAGTACCTGCTTCAACAGGTTGTTGATGGTTCTAGTTATATAAGCATATATATTATAGGCTCAGAGTAATAAAGTTACAGTAATTGAAAAGAGACCAGGGGTTATCAGGTGATTTGACTGGGATGTGTGACTATGAATGGATAACTCAAAGTTTCTTTGCAATGATAGACCAAATCTGTATCCTGATTGTGATAATGGTTACATACATAGATGGATGTGGTAACATTTCATAAAGTAAATATAAACACTGAAAAAATGCACGTAAAACTGATGTAATCTGAATATGGTCTGAATTCAAGTTAATAGCTTACTAATGTCAGTTTCCTGGTTTTAACAATTTTCTATGATTATATAAGCAATTGTACTGAGGGAAGATGTGTGATGGATACACAAGAACTCTCTATATTATCAATATTTTACAACTTATGATGAGTCAAACTATTTAAAATCTAAAGAAAACCAAAGAAAAAACTTGCTAATAGGATTACACATGATAGTGGTACCGAGAACTTGGCACAATATCTGGCACATCATAAATGCTTTATAGAGAGTAGATACCATTTTTTAATTATTAAATCTATTAGTAAGAATTTAAACTTAAGAATAATGAAAATGCAACTATACCATTGAGAAATGAGATCAAGATTACCAGTTATCTAAGGACATAACTCTAACTGAATTTTTAATATTAAAAACCAATAAAAGGGCAAAAGATTAGCTTCAAACTCCCTTCTCATTACCCACCTACCAATATTTCAGTCACTTGACATTATACCCAAGAATCATTAACACATCACTTAAATGTTTCTTTTGCTTTAAAGAACTGCATAATTTACTGTAATGACACACTAAACTTTTCCATCTCTATGTGTTTTCATACTATTGATACTTGGAATACCTACAACTAACAGCTATAACACATTATAAATTGTTTATAACATAATCACCTGTTTTAATTAATAGCAAGGCTTAAGCAGTAGGAAAAAAATTAATTGTGATAAATCTTTATAGACAAGTTAAATTGACTTTCTGGTAAGTATAACATTCCCTTCTCTTGAAGTGAACTGTGACAACAATCAGAATATTAATGTACATGAATCTTTACTTGCTTCTTTCCAGATGCACAACTGCTTTAAAAATATAGTTTGATATCCTGGTTTTTATGAAGAATTATGAAAAACGTGTTCTAATCACTAATTAATTGACACATGTCTAAAATAGCCCATAATCATACAAATATACTGTTTAAGGTATAATAAAAATAGTATGTGACTTAGGCTGAGATAGCATGGGCTGTCACTGACACATTTATTCAACAGATTTTAGTGAGCTCATACTATGCGCCAGTCATTTTCCTAGCCCCTAAGCATACAAGGAAGCAAGACAAAATCCCTACCCTTATGAGGCTTATTTACATTCTAGAAGGGAAGACAGACAAACAAATGACAAACAAGCAGAATAGACTATTTCTTGTTACAGAGAAGAACTACATAGATTCATAACAACAAAAAAATGGGGGTGATGGAGAGGGTAGGATTATAATATGTAGTGATAAGAGAAGGTCTCTTCAAGGAAAAAGCATATGAATGACAGAAATGAATGAAAGTGAGGAAGTAAGCCATTTAAAGACCTAAAACAAGAATATTCCCAGAAGGGGGAGCAGCCAGCACAAATGTTCTCAAAAGGGACAGGCTTGGTGGGTCTAAAGGACAAGAGATAACCGTGGTGACTAGACTAAATTAGCCATGGAGAAGATGAGGTAGGCACTAAAGCAAGAGATAGATTCATGGGATGTGGGTGTTACTGAGTGTGATCAGAAACTTCTAGGAAGTTTGAGTAAGTGTGTGTGTCATAATCTAACTTAAGATTTTTAAGTTCAATCTCACTGCCATATGGGGAAATAACAGTGGGTATGGCAGAATGAACAGGGAGGCCTAGCTCACTAATAGCCTTCCCAATGAGAAGTCATGATGCTCCTTCTTAGAGCTGTGAGCAACGCATTAGTTAGCCTCTCTAGCTTCAGCTTCTTCACCCACAGACTGTGAAGTGTAAGTGAGCAGTTTTTACATGTACCTTAAATTCTGCACTGAAAGTGAAGCAAGCTTGGATGGCTGACCACAGATTTGGCAACTAAAATAAACATTAGGTTCCAGTTCTACCCTGGGCAAAACTAAGTGAGAATTTTCCCAATTTATTTCATATGTAGTATATAGATTTTGGAAACAATCCCAAAATATAAAGAACATCAAAAATCTATAGCAATTCTAAATACCATGTAAGAATGACAATTCTGATTATGTTGCATTCCCTCTCCACCCCCCTCCTCACCACACACACACATATCTTTTTGGAAAACAGTTTTTTTTCCTCAGAGGCATTAAATATACTTCAAAATATTAAATATTCTTCAAAACTATGAACTTTTGATTTATTTGCATAAGTCCCTACCATTATACACTCTACTTGCTTCCAGACCTACATAACTATAAACAATGCTGTGCCATTTGCAGTGATGAGGATGGACCTAGAAAAAAATAAATACTGTACATTAACACATACATGTGGACTCTAAAATAATGGTACAGATGAACCTATCTGTAGGGCAGGAATAAAGACACAGACATAGAGAACAAACATATGGACACCAAGCTGGGGAAGAGGAGTAGAGTGAATTGGGAGATTGAGATTTACACATACACACTACAATCTATCTTCCTGCCAATACAGAAGATGCAAGAGACGTAGGTTTGATCCTTGTGTCAGGAATGGCAACCCACTCCAGTATTCTTGCCTGGAAAATTCCATGGACAGAGCCTGGGGTGTGACAGTTCATGAGCACACACGTGCACACAGGGCTTTACTGGTAGCTCAGGTAGTAAAGATACCGCCTGCAATGCAGGAGACCCCAGTTTGATTCCTGGGTTGGGAAGATCCGCTGGAGAAAAGATACACTGAACACTCCAGTATTCTTAGGCTTCCTTGGTGGCTCAGCTGGTAATGAATCCGTCTGCAATGTGGGAGACCTGGGTTCAATCTCTGGGTTGGGAAGATGCCCTGAAGAAGGGAACAGCTAGCTACCTCCAGTATTCTGGCCTGGAGAAATCCATGGACTATATAGTCCATGGGGTCTCAAAGAGTTGGACACAACTGAGCTACTTTCACTTCACTTCACACGTGCACACACACACATGTATAAAATAGATTAACTAATGAGTACCTACTGTATAGAGGGAACTCTACTCAATGCTCTGTGGTGACCTAAACAGAAAGGAAATCCAAAATGAGGGATACATGTATACATATATTTGATTGATTTTGCCGTACAGCAGAAATTAACACAACCTTGTTAAGCAACTACATTCCAATAAAAATTTTAAAAAAAAAATCAGCGCTCTGATAAACATGCTAGTATGTAAATCTTTGCATCCAGAGTTTGTTATCCCCCAGTGTAAACTCTTAAAAGTAAAGTTTCTAAATAGTCAAAACATATATTAAAATTTAATTCATTTAACATATTCTGCCAAATTTCCCTCCAAAAATTTATTTTAATTACTCTTTCAACAAGGGTCCAGTAATATTTTTAAGCCTTCTATAGCTTTTTTGAAACCTCTACAGCCCTCTTTATCACTAATCTTACAAGACTTCTTGTATCTACTGCGAATTCTGCCTTTGCCACTAATTAGCAGCATGTGAACTATGTCTTGTGAATAAAGCATAAAGGGAAATATGCTGGGGGCTTCTGGAACAGCAATCTATCCTTCCCAGATAAAAGGGAAGAAGTTGTTCTCCGGCTGCCGTAAGTTTTCTCCTGCTTCCTACTTTTGAACAGAAATATGATACATGAACATTTGGCAGCCATTATGCAGCCATTAGCAAGTTTCAGGATGAAAAACAAACAGGTCAAGGATAGTAGAGCAAAACAAAGTGGCTGGCTTCTGGACATTACTCAGACACTGAACAAATTGGAAGATCATCTGTAAATAATTGACATTTATTGAAGTAAGACTCCTACTGTCCCATAGAGACTGTGAGATAGGGGCACTATCTTTGTTGATGGTAACTATTCAAAGGAATGCCAGCTGAAAAACTGGCAGGAGAGTGGGAAAAGATTTATATCTCTAAGGGGATGAGAAAGGCTTGAAAGTTCCAGGTTTTCTAAAGTAAATACTCAAAGGAAAGGAATCTCAGGGGCCTACAGTCAGAAAGAAAACTATCTATTTTAGTGATGCTGAGAGGAACACAGAAGCCATTTCTGTCAATGAACATGCTGTTTCTCCCTCAGAGTTCCTCTAAGCCTTCCCCACTTAGAAAACCTGTGTTTCGGAATTAAGTGAGCCTCTTATGGCCTTTCACAAAATTACCTTTTGACTAAAATGATCAGTTAGTTTCTGTCATTTGCAACCAAAGTCCCTCTGATGAATCAAGATTGCATTCTTTATGTTTCTTTGTTCTGAAAATTAGGAAATGAAATTAGATTTTCCACTGAGAGTAAATAGGTCACATACAGTGGTGGGGTGGTGTGGGGCTGTACTGAGCTTGGAGACTTGCGAACTGGATTCTAGTTGCAGTTTTGTTACTGTGTGTTTGAGGTCTGAGGCTCATTTTTCTCAACCTGACAAAGGAGAGGGTTGAACCAGATGGCCTTTGAGGTCTTTTGTCAGGCTTCCTTTGTGGCTCCGCTGGTAAAGAATCTGCCTGCAATGCGGGAGACCTTGTTTTGATACCTGGGTTGGGAAGATCCCCTGGAGAAAGGAAAGGGTACCCACTCTAGTATTCTGGCCTGGAGAATTCCTTAGGGGAAATCTAAGTAGAGTCCATAGGGTCTATGTATAGTCCATAGGGTTGCAAAGAGTCGGACATGACTGAGCGACTTTCACTTTCTCTCTTTCCAAACCTGATATTCCAAAACTCTGATAATTTTGATCCATTAAATAAATGTACTTTTAGAAATGAAAAACCAAAAGATCATTTCCTTACTCTCACATTTTCATTAGCTGGAAAGAATAAAGATAACTATGCCAACACTGTCCATGATTTAGCAGAAGCAAAATCATGGGCAGAATTTCAAATAGCAAGTTCTGATTAGGAGTTCAAAGAATTCATAATTTACTTACTCTTCAAGGAAGCTCTTAGCTTAGACCTGCTCAAATTACCAATATAAAGTGGTTAGCAGGCACAAGGTAAAGGACAAGAACTATATGAAGTAGACAAAGAATTATCTCAAACACTGGAAGATACTTTAGAACAGTAACTTGAAAAGGGAGGAATATGACAAATTGAGCGTTATACAATACATTCATTTTCCAGCAATTTGAAAGCAGCAATTCAAAGCAACAAAATAAAATCAGCACATCTCGCCCCATGGGGCAGCTAAAGTTGTAGTCTCCACAAAACAAGGATAAATAGAATGTGTCACAGGGGATTAGGTGTTTAAGGGAGTAGAAAGTTCTTATAATAGCTACTACTTGTGATGGATCTCAAGAATGCTTTTGAAGTGAGTAGATAAGGTACTGAAATTCCTCTGGGAAAGGAAGTTGAATAAGAAACCAGAGCTGAAATTTGTTGCTAGGAAATGCTGAACATAATCTTAAATATAATGTTTGTCTCATTTGAATCATAATCTGTGCTCATTTAGGAAAACTGCAAAAGAAATAAAGATATTTTTCAAAATTTTTGAAATATTTCAAAAATTTTCAAAAGAAAATTAAGAAAACACATATTTCCATTACTCACCTAGACACAACACTACTTCTCATTATCCCTGGAACAAGATCTCAGATATTCCAACAGAGGAATTATTCCTTACATTACTAGCCACATACCTAGCAGTGTGTTCAAGTCAGAGGACCAAAGAGAGATGCGCTGTTGCCTTTCTATCTCTCTGCCTCTAACTACAGATATGATTACAAAGATATCACTTAAAGAGCCTAGGAATGTTGTAGCATAACTTGGTTTGCCCACACTACTAGCTCAGGCTACTGGGAAACAATCTACTTCTACCAGAAAAATTGGCTTTCCTATAAGTCTGGCATCACATCTTGGGCAAAGACAGCAAGGATTCCCATATACTAGGTTTCCCTCTAAAAGGAATTCAGTTCAGTTCAGTCGCTCAGTCGTGTCCGACTCTTTGTGACCCCATGGACTGCAGCATGCCAGGCTTTCTTGTCCCTCACCAACTCCCAGAACTTACTCAAACTCATGTCCATCACGTAGGTGATGCCATCCAACCATCTCATCCTCTGTCATCCCCTTCTCCTCCTGCCTTCAATATTTCCCAGCATCAGGGTCTTTTCCAAGGAGTCAGTTCTTCACATCAGGTGGCCAAAGTATTGGAGTTTCAGCTTCAGCATCAGTCCTTCAAATGAATATTCAGGACTGTTTTCCTTTAGGATTGACTGGTTGGGTCTCCTTGCAGTCCAAGGGACTCTCAAGAGTCTTCTACAACATCACAGTTCAAAAGCATCAATTCTTTGGCACCCAGCTTTCTTCACAGTCCAACTCTCACATCCATACATGACTACTGGAAAAACCATAGCTTCCCTGCATTAATACCTGAGGTCTCCCTTCTACAAGCCAGCATTATTGGGTCATGGTTCATGGTGAGTAATGCATATTCAAGTGCAGACACTGCCTGTTGTCAGCACCTACTACCTTTAAGTTCCACCCACTCAGGAAGCAAAAGTGTTTAACACAGAGCTCCATCCTTATCTTCCTGTTATCTGCATACCATTGAAGAGGATTTAGAAACCCTGTATGGCTCCCAGATGCAAGGTAGGTCATCTTTCTAGTCTGGATAACAGGGGAACAGACCACACTGAATGACATGAAACTCTCTGCTAAAGGGATGAGTCGGGATTTCCCCGGGGTGCTATGTGCCATGTGTGTCAGTCATGTCTGACTCTTTGCGGCCCCATGGGCTGTAGCTTGCCAGGCTCCTCTGTCCATGGGGATTCTCCAGTCAAGAATACTGGAGCAGGTTGCCATTTCTTTTGCCATTTCTTTCTCCAGGGGATCTTCCTATAGGGATCGAATCTGCGTCCCCTGTGTCTCCTGCACTGCAGTCAAATTCTTTACCTGCTGAGCCATCAGGCAAGCCCAGGAATGCTACAGCCTTAGCCAAAAAACCATTGGACTTTTCACTTAAAGTCAAGTGTTACTCCCTTGGATAGAGGCAGAGCCAATAACATATTTTAAAAGCACTACTGACCAACCCAATGCTTTCAACATTTAAATCTTCTCTATTGGGTGGACAGTCGAAGCTGTGCAGCCACATCAACTAGTTTTTGCATTACTTCAAAGGCAACAAAAGAAACAGAGCTCATTACCTTTCAGCATTCAAACCCATACTATGCACCACATAAATCCTCATTTCAAAAGGACACGTTAGCAATGACTTGACGTCCCCATACTAAGCACCTAAAGAAGCATTACAAAGTATGTTGATTGATTGGTTTTGCCAGGGGCAACCTATCCTTTTAAAGAAGTGTTCAAGATATTAGAACTTGTCAATACGGATACTATATATACACACAATGGTCAATACCAACATCATATTGATTATATTATTTGTAGCCAAAGATGGAGAAGCACTATAGAGTCAGCAAAAACAAAACCTGGAGCTGACTATGGCTCAGATCATCAGCTCCTTTTTGCAAAATTTAGGCTTGCACTGAAGAAAGTAGGGAAAACTAGGCCACTAATGTATAACCTAAATCAAATCCTTTATGATTATACATGAAGGTGATGAATAGTTTCAAAGGATTAGACATGGTAGACAGAGTGCCTGAAGAACTATGCACAGAGGTCCATAACATTGAACAGGAGGCAGTGACCAAAACCATCCCAAAGAAAAAGAAATGTAAGAAGGCAAAGTGGTTGTCTCAGGAAACAAACTGAGGAAAAAAGAGACGTGAAAAGCAAAGGAGAAAGGAAAAGACATACTTAATTGAATGCAGAGTTCCAGAGAATAGCAAGGAGATATAGGAAGGCCTTCTTCAGTGAACAATGCAAAGGAGTAGAGGAAAACAATAGAATGGGAAAGACTAGAGATGTCTTCAAGAAAATTGGAGAGACCAGTGGAACACTTCATGCAAGGACATTCACGATAAAGGACAGAAATGATAAGGACCTAACAGAGGCAGAAGAGATCAAGAACAGGTGGCAAGGCTACATAGAACTATACAAAAGAGATCTTAATGAGCAAGATAACCACGATAGTGTGGTCACTCACCAAGAGTAAGACATCCTGGAGTGTAAAGTCAAGTGGGCCTTAGGAAGCATTGTTGTTGCTGTTCACCCAGTCATGTCCGACTCTGCGACACTATGGACTATAGCACACCAGGCCTCCCTGTCCCTCACCCTCTCCCAAAGTTTGCCCAAGTTCATGTCCATTGCATCAGTGATGCCGTCCAGCCATCTCTTCCTCTGACACCTTCTTCTTCTTCTGCCCTCAATCTTTCCCAGCATCAGGGATTTTTCCAATGAGTCAGCTGTTCACATCAGATGACCAAAATACTGGAGTTTCAGCTTCAGCATCAATCCTTCCAAGAAATATTCAGAGTTGATTTCCCTTAATATTGACTAGTTTGATGTCCTTGCAGTCCAATGGACTCTCAGGGGTCTTCTCCAGCACCACAGTTCAAAGGCATCAATTCTTTGGCACTCTGCCTTCTTTACAGTCCAGCTCTCACAACCGTATGTTGCCACTGGGAAGAACATAGCCTTGACTATACAGACCTTTGTCAGGAGAGTAATGTCTCTGCTTTTCACCACACTGTTTAGGTTTGTCATAGCTTTCCTGCCAAGAAGCAAATGTCTTCTGATTTCATGGCTGCAGTCACCATCTGCAGTGATTTTAGAGCCCAAGAAGAGGAACTCTGCACTACTTCCACCTTTGTCCCCTCTTTGGTGGTGGTGGTGGTTTAGTCGCTAAGTCGTGTCCAACTCTTGAGATCTTGTGGACTGTAGCCTGTCAGGCTCCTTTGTCCATGGGATTCTCCAGGCAAGAATACTGGAGTGGGTTGCTACTTCCTTCTCCAGGGGATCTTCCTGACCCAGGAATCGAACCCAGGTTTCCTGCATTGCAGGCAGATGATTTACCAACTGAGCTATGAGGGAAGCCCTTTTCCCCTCTATGTGCCATGAAATAATGGGGCCAGGTGCCATGATCTTAGTTTTTTTTAACATTTAGTTTTAAGCCAGCTCTTTTACTATTCTCCTTCACCCTCATTAAGAGGCTCTTTAGCTCCTCCTCACATTTTGCCATTAGAGTGGTATCATCTGCATATCTGAGGTTGTTGATGTATCTCCTATTGTAGGAAGCATTACTACAAACAAAGTTAGTGGAGGTGATAGAATTCCAGCTGAACTATTTCTAATCCTAAAAGATGATGTTGCTAAGTTGCTTCACTCAATATGTTACCAAATTTGGAAAACTCAGCAGTGTCCACAGGACTGGAAAAGGTCAGTTCTCATTCCAATGTCAAAGAAGAGCAATGCCAAAGAATGGTCAAACTACCACACAATTGTGCTCATTTTAGTAAGGTTATACTCATGCTAGTAAGGTTATACTCAAAATCCTTAAAGCTAGGCTTCAGCAGTATGTGAACTGAGAACTTCCGGATACAAACTGGATTTAGAAAAGGTGGAGGAACCAGAGATCAAATTGTCAACATCCACTGGATCATAGAGAAAGCAACGGAGTTCCAGAAAAACATCTATTTCTGCTTCATTGACTATGCTAAAGCCTTTGACTATGTGGATCACAATAAAGTGTATAAAATTCTTAAAGAGATGGGAAGACTAGACCACCTTACCTGCCTCCTAGGGTCTATATGCAAGTCAAGAAGCAACAGTTAGAATCAGATATGGAACAACTGCCTGGTTCAAAATTAGGAAAGGAGTACGACAAGGCTGTATATTGTCACCCCATTTATTTAATGTTTATCATGTGAAACGCTGGGCTGGATGAAGCTCAAGCTGGAATCAAGATTGCTGGGAGAAATATATCAATAACCTCATATATGTAGATGATACCATTCTAATGGCAGAAAGTGAAGAGGAACTAAAGAACCTCTTGATGAAGGTGAGTGATAAGAGTGAAAAATAAATGGCTTGAAAGTTAACGTTCATAAAACTAAGATTATGGCACCTGGTCTCATCACTTCATGGCAAATAGATGGATAAAAAGTGGAAACAAAGGCAGATTTTATTTTCTTGATTTTATTTAAAATCACTGCGGATAATAACTGCAGCCGTGAAAGTAAAAGACAGTTGCTCCTTGGAAGTAAAGCTATCACAAACCTAGATAGCATATTAAAAAGCAAAGACATCACTTTGCTGACAAAGGTCCATATAGTCAAAGTTATGACAGATCACTATGTACACAGTAAGTCAGTATGGCCTTGGCTCCTGGGAAGGGAGCTTTATCAAAGGAGTACTACCATTGAATGTCCTGGAAGGGGGGAATTTATACTTATTTTCAAAATGGACATTCTTTACAGTGGCTCAGACAGTTAAGAGTCTGCCTGCAATGCTGGAGACCCGGATTCAATCTCTGGGTCAGGAAGATCCATGGAAAAGGGAGTGGCAATGCACTCCAGTATTCTTGCCCGGAGAATCCCACGGACCTAGAGGAGCCTATTGGGTTACAGTCCAGGGGGTCACAAAGAGTCGGACACGACTGAGAGATTTTCACTTGCGGTTTTTTCAGAAGTCATGTACAGATGTGAGAGTTGGACCATAAAGAAGGCTGAGGGCCAAAGAGTTGATGCTTTCAAATTGTGGTGGTGGAGAAGACAAGAGTCCCTTGGACTACAAGGATATCAAACCAGTCAATTCTTAAGGAAATCAACTCTGAAAATTCATTGGAAGGACTGATGCTAAAGCTGAATCTTCAACACTTTGACCTCCTTATGGGAAGAGCTGACTCATTTAAGAAGATCCTGATGCTAAGAAAGATTGAAGGCAGGAGGAGAAGGGGATGAGAGAGGATGAGATAGTTGGATGGCATCACTGACTCAATGGACGTGAGTGTGAGCAAGCTCTGGGAGATGCTGAAGGACAGAGAGGCCTGGCGTGCTGGGGTCTCAAGCCACGGGGTCACAAAGAGTCAGACACAACTGAGCAACTGAACAACAATAAATCAAATTAAACTAAGTCTCTACCTTATCAGCCAAATGCTACATCAACTCAAACATTAAATTTCTTGTTGGAACCTTCCTGGGAAGATGGTCTATTTTTTAGCATGGTTTTCAACTTCTCTTCAACATTAACCTATAATTCTTATTCCAAGATGTAACCCTTGGCAATTTCTGCGAGAGACATGATCCTTTTTTCCGTATTAGTTTCCAATAATAAATTTGGGAGTTTCATTAAGTCTAGGAATGAGTTGTGCAAATAAATATCAGTCCCAGAGTTAATGATTATCTTTTCGAAAACAATATCATCTTCCAACCTCCAAAAGTGCTTTCCTGGAAAATAATTTAAACAGTCAGGTATGATTAAAACCCAATATGTCTCGTTCCCAACCTCTGCCCACTATCACTTGGTTGTTGTTTAGTCGCTAAATCTATCTGACTCTTTTGCAACCCCATGGACTGTAGCCCGCCAGGCTCCTCTGTCCACGGGATTTCCCAGGCAAAAATACTAGACTGGGTTGCTATTTCCTTCTCCAGGGGATCTTGCCAGCTGAAGGGTGGAAACTGCATCTCCTGTGTCTCCTGATTGGCAGGTGGATTCTTTACCAGGGCACCACCTAGGAAGCCCATAGATTATAGATACATAAATCTGTATATGTATAATTTGATATGATAAAGCTGATGCCAGACGTGCATGCATGCTGTCTCTCAGTCATGTTTGACTGTCTGCGACCCCATGGTCTGTAGCCCAGCAGGCTCTATTTCCCATGGGATTGTCCAAGCAAGAATACTGCAATGGGTTACCATTTCCTCCTCCAGAGGATCGTCCCAACCCAAGGATGGAAACTGTACCTCCTGAGTCTCCTACATTAGCAGGCAGATTCTTAACCACTGAACTACCAAAGAAGCCCCCGCCCACCCTCACTATGCCTGCACTAAAGTAATTCCATCAAAGCAAAAGGTAAGTTGAATTTTAAATAATTCTAATATCATCTTATTTGAGGTCCCACCAGGTTACTACTAGCTTGTTTGTAATCTGGCCACTTTTTTATTGCTTTCAGCAGATTTAATATCAACTGCCTATCTATTGTCAATGTCTTTAAAACTCTTTGACTAGGTCCCTAACGGAAAGACATTAGATGACAAGGCAAGTGATTTCCCCACCTTCATTTTGGTGTCTAACATCATTAATGTGGTTAATGATTTGACCAGGGAACTGAAATCACTTGTCACCATTGGATTGCTAATACAATAGCCAAAGCTCAAAGGTGAGGAAGGAATGAGAACAAAAGTCTTCTCTTATTTCTGTTTTCTACTTCATCAAGGATATAAACAACCTACCTTGTGTGAACCTCTTTGTAACAGCAAACATTTTGTAATAGTCAACACTAAAGAAATGAAAAATGTGTTTCATTTGGTGTGTGCATGCTCAATCATGTCCACCTCTTTGCAGTGCCAAGGGCTGTAGCCTGCCAGGCTCTTATGTCCATGGGTTTTCCCAGCAAGAATACTGTAGTGGGTTGCTATGCCCTCCTCCAGGGGATTGAACCAGGGATTGAACCCACTTCTCTTGAGTCTCCTGCATTGCAGACAGATACTTTACTGCTGAGACACCAGGGACCCAAAATGTCTTTATTTCGTTCCAAATTATTTGTGATGACTGAAAAATAATTATTTTACCTTTAAAGATTAAGAATCAATTCTAGGTGATTGAATAATGGCTATAAAATAGAAAAGAAATTGCTGGATCAACACCTTTAAAAAGAAATAAGAAGGTAAATTCACCAATGGAAGTGATTGGCTTGTGTTGATAAAAAGCCCAGCAGAAGCGCTCCTCCTGTCTCTCTCTTCCTCTCTCCACTATTTCCCCTTTCTCCCTCCATTTCTCTGCTATAATTTTCTCTGTTGTTTTCATAATCTTGGAAAATAATAGAGAGCGAGAGAGAGAGAGAACTTCTTTTCTCTCATAAAAGTAAAATCCCCAAATTGATACAAGCATGGCTTGGACAACTTGCTCAGTCTTAGAGGATGAGAATATGTATATTGATGTGTTCATATGAGACCAGACCTGGAGCAGGGAGAAGCAGCTCACTGAAATGTGCAACATACTCACAAGGGTGGGAAATTGTGATGGTTTTTCATACATAAAAAGAAAAAACAATCCTGAAGAGTCAAACAATAAAAATAAACTATCTACCAAAGGAGGAACAAATGATTTTTTCTTCTTTATATTTTTAAATTATGGAAGTATGATAACACATTTATAGGAGACTTTGAAAATACAGAACAAAATTACACATAGTTATATGTTACAATTATTTTTTTAAGAAAATTAAGATTTTTAGTTGGAGTTTTAATATCAAACTTAAAAATTAATAGAATGAATGAACAGAGAAGTAGAATTAATATTCATTCATTAACAGAGTGAATATATAGTAGAAGGATATAGTAGACCTGAACTATGAACCAATCAATACAATTAAGATTTATATAATTTCAGAGGACAGTAGGATCCTGACCCACGGATCGAACCTGCTTCTCCTGAGTCTCCTGCATTGCAGGCTCTTTACACAGCTGCTGCTTCTGCTGCTGCTAAGTCGCTTCAGTCGTGTCCGACTCTGTGCGACCCCATAGACGGCAGCCCACCAGGCTCCCCCATTCCTGGGATTCTCCAGGCAACAACACTGGAGTGGGTTACCATTTCCTTCTCCAATGCATGAAAGTGAAAAGTGAAAGTGAAGTGGCTCAGTCGTGTCCGACTTTTAGTGACCCCATGGACTGCAGCCTACCAGGCTCCTCCATCCATGGGATTTTCCAGGTAAGAGTACTGGAGGGGGGTGCCATTGCCTTCTCCTTTACACAGCTCTTTACTCTTCATCATTGCAGATACTTTACTGCTCCTAGATTATAAACTAGGAGACACTGAAACATATCTATGGACATAAAACAAGGTGAAAAATTTCATGGTCTAAAGGTATTGAAATCATACAGTCCATTCTTTTATCACTGTAGAATTACATTAGAGATCAATATCGAAAAAAAAAAAGAAAGTTGCTCAGTCATGTCCGACTCTGCGACCCCAGGGACTATACAGTCCATGAAATTCTCCAGGTCAGAATACTGGAGTGGGCAGCCTTACCCTTCTCCAGGGGATCGTCCCAACTCAGGGATCGAACCCAGGTCTCCCTCATTGCAGGTGGATTCTTTACCAGATGAGCCATCAGGAAAGCCCAAATATCAAAAGATATTTGAAAATAACCCATATATTTTCAAGTTCAATGTGACATTTACCAAGAGAGATCTTTGACTTAGCCACTGAAGCTGAAACAAGGAACAAAGGATTTTTAAAAAGAAGCTGGGTTTGCATTTGGTGACACAAACTTTTTTCTGTAGAGTTATATGGACGGATGGGCATTTTCATTCATGGCCGGTGAGAGGGTAAACAAGAATTTTCCTGGAGAGTAATCTGGAAACATTTTAAATATGAATATACACCATCCTAGAAATTTTTACTAAAGAAACAATAATAAACCTTCACAAAAATGTGACTAAAGACAATGTTTATCTCATTGTATACATGACCACAAAGAACTGGCAGCAACCTAAATGTCAAAAAAATAGGGGAGAAAATTTTGTAAAAAACATGGAAAGTGCTGTTTTAAAATTTACATGTTTATTTGTCTATTATTTATTTATTTGTATAATCTGAAAAGAGGTTAAGAGTATACATCAAGAGGCTAAGATATCAGGATGCTTGACATATGGGTGGGTTTTTCCACCTTCTTTCTGCTAATCTTTATTTACTAACTTTCCCTCGTTGAATATAAAGATGTAGTTAACTGTACAGTATTTGTGTTCTGAGAAGAGAGTAGTTTGAACACAGATTCTTGGTTCACTGCAAATACCCTTTCTAAGTAATAACCATATTAAGGTGGAAGGCTGGTGAGCAGGACATATAATACTTCTAAGGTGTTTTCAGGGACCGAGACTCAGCTGGAAACTCTTCTCTTTTATGGTCTAAGCCAAGAGATCAGACCCAGAGGAGAGGACTTACCTATGTTTGGGGTCTCCAAGAATGCTTCAGGTTTCTTAGTTTCTCAGAGAAAATCAGCAAACAGGTGCCTGGGCTTCTCTTCCAGAAAGATTGCACCTGTCCACTTGGTTCATGTGGTTCTACTGACCTAGAAGCCTGCAGGAAACTACACAAGGATAAAAACACCCTGGCCCTGCAGTGGGGAAAGTAGTGCTGCTTGTACCCCAATTTCACATTACGAAGTAAAATTAATTCCAGATGAGATGATGTAAGTATTTAAACACAAAATATACAATAGTTAAAACATTACAAGAAATTTAGGAAGAGTATTTGTATAACCTTGTGTGACCCAAGCTTATCCTAAGCAAGGAAAAGGATAAGGTTAAAAGCCTTATGTAATATTCCACTATGTAAAAATTAAGCACCTTTCATGGCAAACATACCATAAGCAGAATTAAAGATAAATGAGAAACAGGAAAATATTTTTAATACCTATGTCAGATAAAGGGTTACTATTCCTTGTATTAAAAGATCTCCAGAAATAATTAAGAAAAAGAGAAGTAATTGAAGGTAAAAGCAACAAAAAGGTAAAGACAAAAGAAGAAATTCGAATGGCCAATAAATACACAAAAATTCTCTTAACTTCTCTAAGGTTTAAAGGAATGCGAATAATAACTATAAGATGTCATTTTTTTCATTCATCTCATATATAAATAATGATATAGTGAGAACACAACACTGATGAAAAAAAGGATATATAACCTCTGATAGGAAATAATTTGTGAATTACAATGATCCCTCTTGGAAAGTAACTAGGCAAAGCTATTAAAATTGTAAATGTTTTTACCTTTGACTTATTAATCTCATTTTGGAAATCTATTCATTAGAAATGAAAATCCTGAAGAAGCAAGAACTACAATCCCACAGTGGCTAGAACAAAAACCACATTACAGAAAGTTCATCAGGAGGAACAAGGAGAAAGTTATGTCCCAGATGAAGGGACAAGATAAAACCCCAGAAAAATAACTAAATAAAGTAGAGATAGGCAACCTTCCAGAAAAAGAATTTAGAATAATGATAGTGAAGATGATTCAGGATCTTGGAAAAACAATGGCAAAGATGCAAAAAATGTTTACCAAAGACCTAGAAAAAATAAAGAACAAACAGAAATGAATAATACACTGAAGGAATCAGTGGCAGAATAACTGAGACAGAATGACCTGGAGTACAGAATGGTGGAAATCACTGCCACAGAACAGAATATGGAAAAAATAAAAATCCTTGTTTTCTATGAACAAAGATGTCTACTGCAACACTATAGTGAAAGATTAAAACAAAAAGTAAAGGGACAACAACATGGGAAGTGCTTAGATAAATTACAGCACATTTCCTCCATGCAATAGTCCATATCTACCAAAGATTAGATTAGACAAAGATTCTCAAAGTGTGGCCTTTGAACTCAGCATCACCCAGCAACTTGCTAGAAAAGCATATTCTCTGGCCCCACACCAGGACTACTGAATTGGAATCTGTAAGAATGAGGCCTAGTAATCTGTGTCTTAACAAGTCATCCATTGGCTAGATCTATATCAATTGTCTTGAGAAGTCTATTTATATTGCTAAATAAGAAGATTAAATTTCAGAGCAATATATTTAATGTGATGCATTAAAACAAAACAAACATCTATACAGCATTTACTTTTTTGACATGTACTTACAATTTTGTATGCAAAAGCAGAAAGTTATGCCAGTAACATTTTTTAGGGGAGGAAAGGAGTAGGCTGGAAGAAATAGTCTCTCTCTTTATGTATCTTTGCTTCATTTTTCTCTGGAAACAGTGAGTATAAACACTTTCCTAATTTTAAAAAAGCACTCACATAATAAAGAAAACAAAGTCATCGAGCCTAGATTTTTCACCTGACCTAGATCAAACAGATTCCAAGCTATTTGGACATCAACTGGTAAGATCTTCCTTTCACCAAGCTTTCATTGGTCTTAAGATCTAGCTACTGATGGCCCTGGCATAATCCTTTATTAAGCAAACTATTGAATAGGTAGGTGGGTCAGAGTAAGGATTTTTGGATTTTACATGAAGGGTCACAAAAGCATAATTTCTCCAAACGACTCATTGATTTGACTTTCGCATATTGCTGGAAAATTAAGAAGAATATTTACTTTCCCTTTAAAAACCTATATTCCACTGAAAGGAACCAAGATTTAAAAGTCTCACAAGCTTGAGAGAAATACTTTCATTATCTGATATGCCATGGTGGTCTAAATGAAAATTTTCCAATTTAATCTGATAAAAAGAAGCCTTTTGCCACCTGACTTAAAAAGAAGCCTTTTGCCACCTGACTTAAAAAAGATTAGATATATAATTTAATTCAGTTAACAAGGTCCACTGTAATTCTTTAGAAGTGAATCTCTTTTAATCTTCCAAGTTTATTGGCTTCATTACTATTGCAGAAAATTTCTAACCCATGATTACATCTGTGCCTTTCTTCAGAGCCACTCAGTGTGCTGAGAAAAACCCAATTTTATTACATGTTTTAGTTGTCAGCAGATCCCAACAAATAGAGAAAATCCTTTCTGACTTTTATCTAAAATGTTTGCTCTGGATTAGCATATTTCACTAGCGTATTTTTCTACTTTCAACCAAATATTTGAGGACCTACTATGTGCCAGTGCTTGCCAAGCACTTCAAGTGCATAAGGAAAACCAAGACAAGGATTTGACATAAGTAGGTTACATTACAGTGAAGGTCTCTCTCTAAAAGAATCCCATAAATATTTTTTTGCCAACTCAATATTTATTACTTAATCAGATGCTTGATTTAATACCCATACTATTTGCTACCCTATTAATAACTGATTAATGCATTTTACTATTTTGCTCTAAATGTTTTACTACTCTCCAAGGGAAATATTTGAATAGTTCCCTTCATTGAAGCCAGATAGTCACTGGCACCCAACCAAGGAACAGATCCTATGTTTCTTCCAAAATTATTTGACTTTATTTCTGTAACACCTTTTCTTTTATCAGAGTATCTGGAAATGAGGAGAATATTTTTATTTAAATGTTAGGGATTTGTACTTGCATAATTTAAAGCAGGGCTTTCCAGGTGGTGCAGTGCTAAAGAATCTGCCTGCCAATGCAGGAGACACAGGAGATGTGGGTTCAATCCCTGGGTGGGGAAGATCCCCTGGAGAAGGAAATGGCAACTCACTCTAGTATTGCCTGGAGAATTCCATGGACAGAGGAGCCTGGCGGGCTACAGTCCATAGGGTCAGGAAAGAGTCAGAGTCCTAAGGCCCACTGGACTTTGCACTCTAGGATATCTGGCTCTAGGCGAGTGATCACACCATCATGGTTATCTGGGTTGTGAAGATCTTTTTTGTATAGTTCTTCTGTGTATTCTTGCCACTGCATCCTAATATCTTCTGCTTCTGTTAGGTCCGTACTATTTCTGTCCTTTATTGAGCCCATTTTCGCATGAAATGTTCCCTTGGTATCTCTAATTTTCTTGAAGAGATCTCTAGTCTTTCCCATTCTATTGTTTTCCTCTATTTCTTTGCACTGATCACTGAGGAAGGCTTTCTTATCTCTCCTTGTTACTCTTTGGAACTCTGCATTCAGACAGGAATATCTTTCCTTTTCTCCTTTGCCTTTCATGTTTCTTCTTTTCTCAGCTATTTGTAAGGCCCCCTCAGACAACTATTTCGCCTTTTTGCATTTCTTTTTCTTGGGGATGGTCTTGATCACTCCTGTATAATGTCACAAACCTCCATCCATAGTTCTTCAGGCACTCTGTCTATCAGATCTAATCCCTTGAATCTATTTGTCACTTCCACTGTATAATCATTAGGGATTTCATTTAGGTCATACCTGACTGGTCTGGTGGGTTTCCCTACTTTCTTCAATTTAAGTCTGAATTTGACAATAAGGAGATTATGATCTGAGCCACAGTCATCTCCCAGTCTTGTTTTTGCTGACTATATAAATCGTCTCCACCTTCAGCTGCAAAGAATATAATCAATTTGATTTTGGTATTGACCAACTGGTGATGTACATGTGTAGGGTCATCTCTTGTGTTGTTGGAAGAGTATGTTGCTATGACCAGTGCGTTCTCTCGGCAAAACTCTGTTAGCCTCTGCCTGCTTCATTTTGAACACCAAGGCCAAACTTGCCTGTTACTCCAGGTATCTCTTGACTTTCTAGTTTTCCATTCCAGTCCCCTATGATGAAAGGACATCTTTTATTGGTGTTATTTCTAGAAGGTCTTATAGGTCTTCATAGCACCGTTCAACTTCAGCTTCTTTGGCGTTTGTGGTTGGGGCATAGTCTTGGATTACTGGAGTCTTATATATGCAATCCAAAAAGTAAGATCCACTTACAAAAGGAAAACAAATGTGGATGCGAAACTTAACACTTACCATGAGAGCAAAGAACAGGACAGAAACTTTTTTCACAAATGAAGATATTATAGGATGGGAGAATGAAAGGAAGAGAATTAGCCCTTTGATTACCATATTCCCTACTCTCAGGAGAATTCTGAAGATAAAAGACTTGGACAAGCATATTGTAGCAGGGCAGACATGAGTTAAGAGTTCATTCGGCTGAATGGTAGTTCTGAAACTAAAAGCAAAAATTGTGGCCGGGACCCATGGATATAACATGCACGTAACACATGTGGTTGGAAGATAGTAGGAGCTCAGTGTGCATCTGTAAATATATAGTGAGAGATGGATCAGGCAGGTCTTAAAGACTAAGATAGAGGATGTTAACCCTCTATAACTAGCTCAAGACTAGTTAGAAAACTAAAAAGTCATTCATGTTGATGTATGGCAGAAACCAACACAATATTGTAAAGCAATTATTCTTCAATTTAAAAAAAAGTAAGTCAAAAAAATAGTTGAAAAAACCATCAATACTTAGAGTTAAGATGCAACTGTAAAAATAGTTCACCCGTACATGTTACAGGAACTCAGACTCTATAAGGTAGAACTTTTGTATTCTAAAGTGTTTTCATTGATAAAAAAAAAAAAAAGAAACAGTCATCCCATGTTATCCCCTCCAGTTAGGAAGGAAGCCTACTTGCTCAAAACCTCTACATTTATTGTCTTTTAGAAGCTTGGAGATAAGAATAGAAAGGGGACAGACATTCTCCAAAAGAAAGAAAGAGAAACTCCCATCATCCCAATGATGTTTTCATTATAAAGCACAAACCAAAGGCAAACTTAAAATGTTATCTTCAGAATGACTAAAGAATTAATTACTGTTATAATATCTTAGTTCTTATGTATGAAAGCCAAAATTATAGCTTCCCAAATGTCTGTTCTCATATCTCTGAATCACTCATGAACACACTATAGGTTACAGGCAATGCTACTTGTACCTGACCTGGCCATTATGGAGCCCCTCATATTAACAGGCCTGTTCCTAGGTAAAAATATTCTGAAGGAGGCAAAAGAAACATAACATTTGACTGATCCTAACCTTCTTATACCACCTCTAGTTATAAAGAATTTGCTCATTCTCTTTCCCTTTCTTCTTCTCAGCTCTCTTGATAAATCCACTCCCCCATGATTTTATCATTCTGGATTTGGAGAACAGGTATAGTGGTATCTGACTGGAGGAAAGAGGATACCTCTAAAAGCAATGGTTTGGGGCTTGGTAAGATAGGAAGTAAAGGGAGAGAATGAAACATTCAAGGATACTATGGTATATAAAAAGTGAGAGAGGAAGGGGAATTTTATAATGTGTTGAATTACGGCCTGTGATTCAAATATAAATCATTCTAATATTTGTCTGGAAGTATAGGTTTGAAGTATAGTGTAGCATCAGAACAGTAACAGTATAGTATGGTATAGTGCATACCTGCTCAGTCACTCAGTCGTGTCTGACTCTTTGCAACCCCATGGATTACAGCACCCCAGGCCTCTCTGTCCATGGGATTCTCCAGGCAAGAATACTGGAATGGGTTGCCATTTCCTATTCCAAGTATGATGTGGTATGGTATATTATGGTATGGTATGGCATGGTATGGTATAGTATTGTATAGTATAGTTACAGTATCATCTGGAATACTAGCCTAAGCTTCTTTCTCACCCTCTTTCTATCCTGAAATTATATACAATAATATTGATAGGTCCCCAGAGCACTAGCAGGACAAGTGAAACAATTTATTAGAAAACCAAACTACCAAAGAGGCATTAAGCTATCATCTTTCCATCAACCACAATATCCTTCTGTCTCTAAAAGACAGATGTTTAAAGAGTGAAAATTTGAATATTTCATCTGGGAAAAGTGGGAATTTTATTTCAGCTTTCTGTGCATCATTAGGTTGCTGGAAATCATGGAAATACAAATTACATGTGCAACAATTTCATGCATTGAGACCTCTCATGAGAAGAAACCAGCAATCCAATGTCAGCTCAAATTATCCTCAACATTAACAAGGTGGCTGTAGAGTCATTCTAAGAAATGACTTTCTGCTCCTATTAGCAGACTTATTAGACTTTAACTTCTGTTTCACAAGCACGTCACGAAACTAGTCTCCCAAAAATGTGTATTAAAATGATACATCTTCCTTGCCAGTGTTTATATTCAAGTCAGTCTTTTTTAGAAAAGAACAAGAATACAAAAAATCTGAAGCCATGGCAGTTTGCACCTCTCCAGCAAAAGCAATCATCAAGGCAAATATTTATTGTTTGAGTTGTTGAATATAGATGTGTGGACAGAAGTTTAATGTCCATGCAATCTGTTTCCAGTGCATCAGCCATCACATTACAAACGACAACAGGATTCTTTCTTGTTTAAAATGTGTCCCACATGCTTAGAATCCATCTTGATCAGCAGACTGTGGTATAATTTGGCAGTTTAGAGATGAGAAGATTATGGACACATTTCAATTAAAAAATAAATTCAGGGAAGACAACTTGTATGCATGATGTATCTAAAAATGCTTCTGGAAGACATTTAGAAATCTGCCAAGTCAACTCTGTACAGAGAGTCTGGTCTACTTTGTCAAACAAGATAATGTAGATGAATTACGAGAAGCTACAGATAACCTTCCATCTTTTATACAAGAAATTCCTGAAATATATTCAAAAACTGAATGTAAAAAAATAAAACCATCTGTGTGGAACCTTAGTTCTACCAATTACTAGTTAAAAGAACTTAAATCATTTAATGTCTCTAATTCATACACTTATACATTCAACACATATACACTGTGTTCCTGTTATTTGTCAGACGCTGCTCTAGGGTTTGGGAAGTTAACAAGAGTTACAATCTCTGCCCTCACATTTTGAAATGAGAGAGGCAAAAAGGAGAACTGAAGACAAATGTATATCAGAACATGATAATGTTAGAAAGAAAAATAAAACAGACTAGAGAATTGAATATGAATGATTGGATTGGGTATGTAGGTATTTAATAGATATTTTAGATATGTCCCAGTAAGGTGTCACCCAGAAGATTACCCTGATGATAACCTGAAGAAAGTGAGGGAACAAGTGTGGATATTCATGGAAAGAAATGGCATTTCATGAGTGGCAACTGCAAAGTCCCTGAGGCAAGACCATGAGGCAAGAAAAGAGCTAAGGATGGCAAAAGCAGAGAGGTGAAGGGCAGAGTGTTAGAAGAAGAGGTCAGGAAGTAATGGACTAAACCTAGGAATAGACTGCTTAATTCGTAGTAAGGACCCTAGAAAGAATAAGAAGTTATTAGAGGGTTTTCAGAAAAGAGGTGATATCATCTCACATTCGACAGGAGTAATAATTCTTCCCCATGTGCGCTTAGTCATCAGTAATGTCTGACTCTTTGTGACCCCGTGGGTTGTAGCCCATCAGGATTCTCCAGGCAAGAGTACTGGAGTGGGTTTCCATTCCCTTCTCCAGGGGATCTTCCCAACCCAGGGATCGAACCTGGGTCTCCTGTATTACAGGCAGATACTTTACTGCCTGAGCCACCAGGGAAGCCCATACATATGACAGGAATAACAACAATTCTTCCTCATGAGCTTACTGTTAAAATTAAGATAATTGACATAAAATGTTTCCCATAGTGCATAGCAAAGATAAACATAAAACATTAGCTGCTATAATTATTTTTGTATTCAGATAGGGATTAGAAAAACATAATTAAAAATGAAAGTCATTGCACAGGTTGGGCTTTTTATTTTTTCTTTATTCTTAAAAAATCAGAGTAGAAATCCAAGGAGGGAAAGAAGAATGATAAAGAGATGCTTCAGTTCAAAGATTAAGTGAAGATAATTTCTGATACATTTAAGTGACTTTTTTAAAAAGTGGAGAAAAAATTTTAAAGTACAAAACAAAAGGATATGAAATTTTCCATGTAAATCTCTCAATGCTCTAAGAACAAAAATAATTGGAAATCTATTTGAAGCAGTTTGAATTGATGTTTCTTCCAACTTAGGGCCAAGAAGCAGCAGTAAAACTGTTTGGATGACTTTCAGCAAAGAGAGATACATAGTAAATAGAAAGGATTTGTTGTAAATAGATTCCAAGAAAGCTACTAATAGGCCTCCCTGATGCGTGAGCAAGATGACTGAAACAAAATAAAGCAAACTGAAAGGTATTATTGCCTAGTTAAGCAGCCAGGCATAAAAATGTAGTAGCTGATCTCAAAGAAAAAATAAACAGATCATGCTTAAAGCATCAGGAGAGTCAAAGGATGTTATATCTCTCCCAGTGTATCATGACAGGTGTACAATAGGCATAAATAATATAAATATTGGAGAAGGATTTATGATTTGAACTTCCAGGGAACCTTCAAAGTACAGATCTCACTTCACACACAGCCCAAGAAACACTATATTGTATCTTTTATTTTTATATCATTGTATGTATTTTATTGTTTTAAAAAGCATTTATTGATTACCTTTTATGTGCAAGGAGCTGTGGGAAAAAAAAACTGCATCAGACATGGTTCTCATCACCCAAGAAACCCACAGATAACTAAGGGACACAGGTATAGTCTCTATTTCACTGAACATAAGACACCATCAATTGGAATTAAAGTAATAATTTTGTAGGAAAAAAGAAAATCAACAAATATACATAGTCTTTAAAATAAATTTCAGAAATATTAAAATCTGAAAGAAATGGATACCTTAATATATAAAATCTGGTATATAAATATCTACATGGAGAGGAAGCACAAGTGTCAAAGATAGGTTTTGAAATAACTGGATGTTATAGGAGCACAAAGGAAAAAGGTATTACTACTGGGTTAGAGGGGTTAGAAAAATCCAGATGATGCTAACATTTCAGCTGGGCTTTAAAAAAAAAAAAAGAAATAGAAAGTCTATAATGGGAATGATGGGGAAAAAATATTTCAGACAAGTTGAAATGGTAAGTAAGAAATGCATTCCAGGCAGATGAAATAGAACTTACAGAGTAAAAAATTACTTTGCACAGAGGAGCAGCTCATAAATTCAGATTGACTAAAGGAGGTTCATATTGGATTCAGTTGTAAGGGTTTTAAATATTAAATAAAGGACTGTAAACACTGCCCTGTCAGAAACTAGGAAGTTTTAAAAGAAAACATGCATTGTTCAAGAAGAATAGCAAAACAGCAATCTACAGTGAACTGGAGGGAGGCTGGGCTGCAAAGTGGGAGAGCAAAGGAGAATCTCCCATAAAACTCCAGGTCAGATAGGCCAAACCAGAGCAGGGAGGTTAAAAGATGGTTTGAAGACAGATGGTTGTGTCTATCTCTTTAGTGTGCTTTTACTCATATGCTCATAATTAATACGTAATAACATGACATCAAAAGAATAAGAATTATTATTCAGATTTTAAAGAGGAAAAAGCCAAGAGAGAAAATGCATGACTTTCTTTTTTTACTACATACCATGTTAAAAGATAAATTGAGTGATATTAAAAATTTTAAGTATATTTGAGCAAAAATAATCGGCATCAGGCAGTGCCAAATCTGAAGCGGTTAAGAGTACTCTTCCAAGAAGAACCTGGCGAAAGACTTACACAAAGAACGAACAGAAGAGAAAGCAAAGTATTACATGGCTGTAGCTTAAGGCTTAGTTGGCCGTGAGTGGTTGTCCTCAGCATATTGATTTTGGAAACTTAAACATTTACAGGCTTAGTTTGCTCACGCAGGCCACAACATCAGAGCCTCCTTGTTCAATTAATTTAACACTAGGGAGTGACGACGGAGAAGGCCATGGCGCCCCACTCCAGTACTCTCGCCTGGAAAATCCCGTGGACGGAGGAGTCTGGTAGGCTGCAGTCCATGGGGTCGTGAAGAGTCGGACACGGCTTAGCGACTTCCCTTCCACTTTTCACTCTCATGCATTGGAGAAGGAAATGGCAGCCCACTCCAGTGTTCTTGCCTGGAGAATCCCAGGGATGGGGGAGCCTGGTGGGCTGCTGTCTACGGGGTCGCACAGAGTCGGACACGACTGAAGCGACTTAGCAGCAGCAGCAGCAGGGAGTGACGAAGTCAGTCCCAGAAAAAAATTCAACTGCCCCCACAGGGCAGATCTGTTGTTCTTATTCCAGCCGCTCACCTAACTTCCATAATTTTCTGATCAGAAATTAAAGAAGAAATGCTTTAGGATGACTGGATGTTCCAACTTGAAAGACAAAAAGGACTGTGAGCATAACATGTGCAGTCCTCTGCTAAACAAAGATGGCTATAGTGATTCAGCAGTTCAATCTCACGCACTTGTTGACAATTTGGAGGGCTATGACAGCTTGTAAAGGCATTATCTCCATGCCCAGCCTGCAGCCATGTAATCAGAAAACTAAGACAGATGGCTGGGTGACTGCTTAGGACGAGAGGTGAATCAAAATTTTGGCTATTTCATTAGTAAAATCAACTTTAGGGTGATCTGGAATTCTATGTTCCTATTTCAAAGAATAAAATGTTTCTGAAGGAGATTAGATGTGTACATATCCTCAAAAGAAATTTCATTTAATGATGTTGGACAAATTACCAATCAAAACAGTCTAAATTCTCTAAGCATTGCTTGCATAGTGACACTGTTACTCAATTTGCAAGGGATTTCTTAGATACTTGGTAGAGCTAAAAAAAATAAGAGTCTTTGTGACAACTCTATCAGAGTCACCTTGTGTACTCAGTCACTAAGTTCTGTCTGACTCTTTGCGACCTCATGAACTATAGCCTACCAGTCTCCTCCATCCACGGGATTTCCCAGGCAAGTATACTGGAGTGGGTTGCCATTTCCTTCTCCAGTCAGAGTCACTTCGGGTGATCCATAATTCAGATTGCAAACCAGGTGGAATAGAGTCAGGTTTGGAAATCTATGTCAACCAGATTTGGAAATCATTGCCCCAAGATACACTGTGACTAATGGATAGTTCACATTGAGTCATGAGAAGAGATTAGGTTTTTTCTCTACATGCTATAATAACTTACATCTTCAAATATATTCCAAGTCATGTTCTTTGGAAAACAACCAATTTCTATCTTTCAAAATAATTACATTAATATTGATACTAAACACATAGGAAAACTGTGCATTCTTTTCTTTCAGGCATCTTTCATGATGATCACATCAGGTTGTGTAGAAGTAGTGTGTTCCTTTTTATTGCTGAGTATAGTAAGAAGGTTGGGAAGGACGAGCAATCCTGACCACAAGTAGAGTTTTTCAACCATGAAAATTATTTGTAATTAGTAAATATTTACACATTTGTGCACAAATATATGCACACTTTCATGTATATGCATCCTACAAGGTTCATATACAGATTCAAGATTATTCTATTTGTAGTTAAACAGTTTATGATGACATTTTATTGGTTTGAGACAACTTCTGTTTATACTAAGTCCCCCAAAAGGTGTTTTGTGCAATAAAGAAAAGAACAAAAAAGCCTCATTTTTGCCAAGTTCTTTGCAGGATGGACCTGATAATCACTGCATTAATGATGGATCTACTCCATAGTTCTAGTAAAAGACCTATGGGTTCATGAGTATTCTAATGAACAAAACACAAATATTTCATAGGAATTTTGTATAAATTCTAAAAAGTCATCAGGGAATATGCTGGAGAAAAAATATTTTTAAAGCAAGTCTCCACAAACTTTTTCCATGAAAAGCCAGATAGAAAATAGTTTAGGCTTTGTGAGTCATACAGTGTCTATCACAACTACTCAACTCTGTGTAGGTGAACTGAAGCATGAAAGCAGCCACAGATGTAGGTCAAGGGACAAGCACATCTATGTTCCAACAAAACTTGATTAAAACAGGCAATTACCAACACCCATTAGAACCTCCAAAATCTAAAACACTGGCAACACCAAAGTCTGGCAAGGGCATGGAACAGTAGGGATTCTCATTCCTTACTTGTGGGAATGCAAAATGGTAGCCACTTTGGAAGACAATTGGTGGTTTCTTACAAAAGTAAAAATACTCTTACCACACGTTACAGCAATGATGCTCCTTGATATTTACTCAAAATGGTTGAAACCTTATGCCCACACAAAAGCCTGCACACAGATATTTCTAGCAGCTTTGTTTATAATTGCCAAAAATTCAAAGTAAGCAAGATGTCCTTCAGTAGGTGAACTGCTAAACAAACTATGGCAGTACATACAATGGAATGAAAAAGTGAAAGTGAAAGTCACTCAGTCTTGGACTCTTTGCAAGCCCATGGACTATACAGTCCGTGGAATTCTCCAGGCCAGAATACTGGAGTGGGTAGCCTTTCCCTTTTCCAGGGGATCTTCCCAAACTAGGGATCAAACCCAGGTCTCCTGCATTGTAGGCAGATTCTTTACCAGCTGAGCCACAAGTGAAGCCCAAGAATACTGGAGTGGGTAGCCTATCCCTTCTCCAGAGGATCTTCCCAACCCAGGAATTGAACCAGTGTCTCCTGCATTACAGGCGGATTCTTTATCAACTGAGCTATATTACTCAGCAATTAAAAGAAATGAGCTATCAATTCATGACAAGGCATGGAGGAACCATAAATACATATTACTAAGAGAAAGAAGTGTTAGTCGCTCAGTTGTGTCTGACTGTTTGTGACCCCATGGACTGTAGCCTTCCAGGATCCTATGTCCACGGAATTATCCAGGCAAGAATACTGGAGTGGGTAGCCATTCCCTTCTCCAGGGGATCTTTCCCACCCAAGGATCGAATGTCGTCTCCTGCATTGCAGGCAGATTCTTTATCATCTGAGCTATCAAAGAAGTCAGTTTAAAAGGAGATATGCTGTATGATTCCAACTGTATGTTCATTCTGGGAAAGACAAAACTATGGCGACAACAAAATGATCAGTACTCAAGGGTTGTTGGGGAGGGATGATAAATGGGTGGAGCACCAAGGATTTTTATGGCAGTGAAACTATACTATATGATATGAACAGTGGATACATGACATAATGCATTTAGCAAAACTCACAGAATGTACAACATAAAGAGTGAACCCTAGCGTCAACTCTAGATTTCAGTTAATAAAAATGTATCAATATTGCTTAATCAATTTCAACAAAGGTACTACACCAGTGCAAGATGTTAATAACAGGGGAAACTGCAGGTGAGATGAGAGGACATGAGAGCCCTCTACTTTCTATTCAACTTTTCTGTGAACCTAAAACTTCTCTGATAAAACAAAACAAAAACAGGCAATGAGCTGCATTTGGCCATGGGCTATAGTTTGCTGCCCCCTGATCCAAGGATGAAGACATCAGAGAATACTTGCAGTCCATAAACTTGTCTTTGTGAATGTCACTGACTTCAAAGAAATTCATTTAACATGGCTTTCAGAATTCTGTTTGGAAAAGCATGATAGCACTCCTGCCAATTACATTCAGATTTTCATACTCATATTTCCATAGCAAAATTTTATCCATTATAGTCATGAAACTGAACCCATCCACTTTTCATAAAAGTCAACGGTTAAGCATATTCTTTTTGCTCCAGCAGTGAGGGGACTGCCCACAACCCACAGAGTTCCCATGCAAGGGACCTAGCACATCTTAATGCAACACAAGCGATGCTCCAAACACAGATTTCTTCAAGTTTTGGCTTCATCTAGGGTACTTAAAAAGATTAGATATTTTATTGCCATCTTAAATAGTCTCAGCATCATATTTTCTACTTTAGAATCTGTATCTTCTAGAATTTCCACCTGCCATGTTGCCATCAGTGGCACAGGATATAATCTGAGCATTTTTTAAATTTTACTGTACACTCAGACTTCCTTAACTAAATAGCCACTTCATAGAATCAATGTCTATTCCATTTTTAAAATACTAATCAAATTTATTTTTGTTAACATAGTAACGTACTCTTAGTAACAATCCTATAAATAATGTTTCATATTTAATGTCACAGTGAAAACATTCAATGGTGTCAGTATTATTTTAAATATTTATTTTTGTGTTTCAAAATATAGCAATAGAATTTACTTCAACCTCAATCACCAATGCAACTACAACTTTTTATTTTCTTATAATTTGCCATAAGTAACAGATAATGCAAAGCCTATAAATGCACAACAATCTTTCTTGGGAAAAGTCAGCTTCTTATTGCTGAAATTTTTGTGAGATTTGTCAAGAGTCAAGACAGAATTTTAACTAACATGGGATCCATCTGCTGCTAAGTGATCTAGGACGTGTACAAGACAGGCTACAGTTGCTCTGGGAATCGTAAAATGCATATTGCTGCCCCCATTTTGTTATTTTCAACAGAGTATGCTCATTAACAATGGGATAGCAGCTGAACATCAACCATTTTGTGTAAGGATCATATTGATTCACTTCTGAGGGTACGATGGCTGAACTGGAATGAAAGACTTGACTTTTCAGTATCTGTACACATAAGCTATTTACCACTCATAAAAGACTAAAAACTTTCTTTCCTGATTATATCTGTAACTAGGTCAGCAGCCATTTCGAAAAGAAACAGATATGTATATTGTGGAAAGGGTATAACAAAGAGAGAACCAGAAAAACCTAATTTAGATAGAAGCAGCAGCACTGAGTTATGAATTGAGTAATTTTTAAAGTGAACTCATCTTGAGAAATTATAAATAATCTTTACAGAAGTAATAGAGACATCTGTGGGCTTCCCAGGTGGCTCAGTGGTCCAAGAATCCGCCTACCAATGCAGGGGACACAGGCTTGATCCCTGGGTCAGGAAGATTCCCTGGAGAAGGAAATGGCAACCCACTCCAATATTCTTGCCTGGAGAATTCCTTAGACAGAGGAGCCTGGTGGGCTACAGTCCATAGAAGTCACAAAGATTTGGACACAACTGAGCACTGAGCACAGGAGACATCTACTACCAGCTCTTGGTCACATACAATGCTAGAACAGAAGCCAATACATAAACAAAACAAGGTTAAGTGAATTAACAAGGACCCAGCGTCATATAACTGCAGTTTTTCCCAATTCACCTCTCTCTCTCTTTTTGTCTCCAATTTTTATGTGTAGGAGGAAGGCAGGAGGGAATGAAAGCTTGCAAGAAGAATTTTGCCTTGTTATTTTGCTAATTTAATGTTCAGCATCTGGTCCACCTGCTGCTATGCATGAGCTGCGGTGATCTGACACTGATCATGGAATGCTGATTGAAAAATAATGAAGAGTCGACTTCAGATTGAAATTCTTTGCGGGTGAACTATCAACATTCAAGCTTATTAAAACCAGTCAATAACTCACCAAATTTTTGCTTTTGAGTTATTTTAACAGATGGCTGCTTTATCTTCTTTCATATATCTTTCATAAGCTCACAAACAGTGCTCATTTGCATTTTCTTTACATCTTAGAAAATAATTGCTGTGGTTCTTCACTTTTATTCCCTCCTGCATTTAAGTTGAATTTTTTTATGTTGAAATTTTTGTCTGGGTTTTTCCATTTTATAGTGGCAAGGTTAGAATAAGTGAGTAATAATTAAGTGAGGGTCAGAGGCATATGTAATTTTCAACAGATGCTCAGAAACTCAAGTTGCCTTAGGAAAACATGCCACCCATTTCTTCAGCTGCAAAATGTGAGCTTCTGTGTTTGCCATACTCAGAATTTGCTTACATAAGACAATTTTTCAAAGTTAGAGAAAGTTTAAGGCATTATGGTGACTTTTTCTAATAGTGATGGTGACTTTTTATAAATGCAAACAGATATTTCAGCAATTATAACAAAGTCACATCTCTAAGTGCTTATAGGGCAAATTTTTCCAATGGCTCAATGCAATGTACACATCATCCTAAATCTAGGAATATCTGGTGAATGTCATAGTGGCACATTACAGCAATATGAAATTTATTCCAATTAGCTGAAACTTTTTCTCCTCTTGTCTAGCCTAATTTATTTCTAGAAATACTTGAAAGAATTTTTTTCTCTCATACACAAGGCTTTCCTTCAATCAAGGATAATAAGTGCTATATGAGAGAAACAGGAGCCTTGATCTGTTGGGAAGTAACAGAAAGGCTTATATTGTGAAAGTGAAAGTCACTCAGTCGTGTTGGACTCTTTGCGACCCCATGGATAAGTCCACGGTTCATGGGGTTCATGGAATTCTCCAGGCCAGAATACCGGAGTGAGTAGCCTTTCCCCTCTCCAGGGGATCTTCCCAACCCAAGGATCAAACACAGGTCTCCCACATTGCAGGCGGATTCTTTACCAGCTGAGCCACAAGTGAAGCCCAAGCATACTGGAGTGGGTAGCCTATCCCTTTTCCAGCGGATCTTCCCAACCCAGGAATCAAACTGGGGTCTTCGGCATCACAGGCGGATTCTTTACCAACTGAGCTATGAGGGTATATTGTGAAGACGTGGTCAATTAATTGCAATATTCATGAAACTTCTCAAAACAATAAAAAGAAAATTGATAGTGGGTCTAAAAATATCATAATTACCACCCAAAAATACAAGCAAAGTAGTTTACCCATAAGCTAGTTTGCTAATTCTGAAGCCAATTAGTAACAATACAATCAAAATTACCTGAAGTACTCAGAGATTAGAGATTATTCTTGTTACACTCCCCATTTGGTAGATTGGTTATATTACTGGTCCCAAATAATGCCTCCCTACACTGTGGCCCTTAACTGTGTGGTCCTCTCCCACTCTGTCTCCTGTAGCCATCTAACTTATCTTAGCCAATGGGATACTAGCCCCTGTGCTGCAAGGACAGGTGTGTGTCTGCTGTTCTCTCATTTGATTGGGCCAGCTCTCTCCTGGACTCTTACCACCACCAGATAAACATTCTTTGGCTAGGCTGATGAAGAGATATGAGATCTATGAACTAAAACCAAACTGTCCAGGCTAAAGCCATCCTACTTAAGATAGCCCTCTGCTTACCTGCCCCTGCACCAGAGATGCGTGAACCAGGGGAGTGTAGATCAACCCAGTGTCCATCAATAAAAAGAGCAGCCAACCCATAGACTTGTAGGAAATAATAAATGTATGTTTCAAATGTCTTTGCTTTGAGATGATTTATTCCACAGTATTATTATGGCAATAGATAATTGATACACCTCGTTATGGTCTGAAAAGCTTTCTGAAAACTTACAAACCCACCTCTATGCCTGAATACACTGAGTTGCTAAACACAATAATTTTCTCCATTTGTCTCTTTTCTCCTCAATAAATTAAAATTAAATGTTTCATTACTTCCTGAAATATCTCTCTGTTATTATCATTACCTGCATTTCCAGTATAATACATCAGTTAACTGGAATTACTATTCAACTTTCAGGTCAAATTTTTGCAGTTATCTAATATGCTTTATCCCAAAAGTAGTCTTAAGACTTGAAGGGGCACTTCTAAGAAAAGATGAGGTTTAATCAGAGAAAAATACCTTAAAGAGTTTTGAGGAAATAAATTTAAAAACCAAAGAAATAAAACTATTCAATATTTCAGGATATCAAATAAGAGTTTACATAGAGAATTAGCAATTCCTTGTTGCTATATTTCTTTTCTCTTTTTGAGTTTTCAATAAAGGTCAGCCTGATGACAACCAGAGCCAATCTATTAGTTTCTTGTCATTATCAGTCAAAGGTCACATCACTTTAAAGGGACCCTCCATGCCTTGCCAAGTTTTCCATATCTTTCCCAAGCACAGTACTATATCAACATTAGTATGATATGCTCATTATACATCTTTGCATCAAGGGATTGGAAATCACCAGTTTTTCTTCACAGAAGGGAAATCTGGGGCATTGAAGAGGTGAGGTGAACTGCTTCTTGCTCAGCCTCTCAGAATCTTGTTTTACCCTTTTATCACATATCAAATGATGTTGCTGGGCACAGAAAGTTTTGGGCAATTTGATACTGTCCTCAAACACTAGTTTTCTCCCATATTTCTTTGAGAGTAGAGAATACAGAATCAGAAAACAGAAATGATTTGTCTTTATCTTAAATCCATCAACCCAAATAAAGGCATATGCAGAAATTTAATGTGAGACGTGTATGGGTTTTAAAGTTTTAAAATCCGATTCTTTACCAACTGAGCTATCAGCAAAGCCCCACCTTATTTCTAGTGGGTTTATAGCATGCAAGGAGAGTGTAGGATACAAACAGAGATACAAGATTGCCAAGCTAATGGCCAATCCTTATCAATAAGGATAAAACTTGTTAATTATAATGATAAAAACTTTTATACAGCTTCTTAGTCTAAGTCAGACTCTCTGCTAAGTGCTTTCCAAACATTTAATTTAATGCTACAACAACCACATGATTCAACGGCAAATACAAGTAGCTGGCATATCCAAGAGTCATTTCTCTCTCCTTTCTCTCATACTGTCTTCTACTACTGTGGCAAGAAAAGTGAAATATTCAGGTTTTCCAATTTTCCTTATTGTAAGACATGGCCATGAGGTAATGTTCTGTCCAAGTATATGTAAACAGAAGTTGGTTCAGGAGATTTCTGGGCAAACTTTTGTTTTCTTGATTAAAAGATACAGCCATAATGATATGATTCTTCCCCCTTTCTGTCCGTCTTAAGTGCAGATTTGATGCCTAGAGTTGTGGCAGCCATCTTGTCACCATATGGAAAAGGACAACAGGACTGCAGAGACGCCAACACTGTTATCACTGAACCACTAAACCAATCCCAGGAGCCATCTACCTCCTCATTTCTCACCACGGTAGAGAAAATAAACCTCTACTTACTCAAGTAACTGTTAGTCAAGAGTTTCAGTATTTCAACCCGTAAACATTTCTGATAGTAATTTCAAATCCCATATTTGTTTCTTTTTTTTTATTTTTGGCCAATCTGTAGATTAGTGTCTTTAATTCACCTCCAGTAATGTTCAAACCCAAAATAAATCCATACATTCAATTAAAATGTATAAAATATCTAAATGTGAAACATATCAGATAGGTTTAAACTGTGCTTCATTTAACATCCAGTAAATTGAAATTAGGCTATGTACAGATATCTTAGTAACTTCATGCATTAAAGCAATCTCTTAATTTTGGACATCCATTCATTCTAAAATATACACAGAAGTATACAATGAAGTATTCATACTTTAGGGGGCTTCCCAGGTGGCTCAGCAGTAAAAAATCTGTCTGCACTGCAGGAAACGCAAGTTTGATCCCTGGATTGGGAAGATTTTCTGGAAAAGGAAAAGGCAACCCACTCTAGTATTCTTGCCTGGGAAATCCCATGGACAGAGAAGCCTGGCAGGCTACAGTCCATAGGGTCACACATGATTGAAGCAACTTGGCATGCACGCATGCATTAAAAGCATAGATTTAAAATGTAAACAATTAAATAAAAAATTAAATACCCATGCAAAATACCCAATGTATATATTCATTCACCTGGTTTTCACACATATACTCAAGTCCTTATGTCTAGGAAGGTGCTTTATATTTCTGTTTCTTATCCAATCTCATGTTCTTAAGCAAGCCCAGTACTGCCTCTCCTCTGTACTCAGCACTAAGGTAAATATTCTTTCAGTAATCTCTCCAAAACTTCCAACACCAATCTTATCCTAAATTCCAAGTGCAAGTAAGGTGCTGGTTATAAACTGAAATTAATTGATTGCTGATTTTAGTATAATGACTACCAAGAGAAGCAGAATTAGTAGATGGAATTACCAAAACACTTACTTTCATTCAGCCATAGGTGGATACAAAAGAATCGAGACCAAAACAGACATTAAAGTATAAAATGAATGACTTTCAGAGAGTGCATTTTCTCAAAGCAGACCTTGCATCCATCTCTTAACCTATGAGGATGCTGTAATCCTCAAACTTCTCCTAATTTAGAGAACTTTAGAAATATGAGAACGACTTAACGTGGATTTTTAAGTGTAACTGCACTCGCAGATGCTGGTATCATAGAAAGAGTTTAGGCTTTAAAGCCAGATGAACACTTCACCAGCTGACACACCTGGGGTGATTTACTTAAGCATCTTTGAGCATCAGCGTCTCTTCTATAACTCACAGAGAAGCTGTAGAGTAAATATACCATTTTTAAAGTATTGTCACAAACTGTGGTATATATTGTGTGTATGCATGCATGCTCAGTCATGTCCGACTCTTTGCAACTCCATGGACTGTAGCCCACATGTTCCTCCATCCTTGGCATTTTCCAGGCAAGAATACTGGAGAGAGTTGCTATTTCCTACTCCAGGGGATCTTCCCAACCCAGGGATCAAACCGTGTCTCCTGTGACTCCTACATGGCATATATTAAATATTCATTAAATGACTGCTATTTTTATTAACTTATCATTTTGATACATTATCTCATTTTTAAGTATCTTTAGACACAGCTAGAAAAAAATTACAGTATATGATTTTTATACTTACTCAAAATGGCTTTTGGCCTCAAAATTAAATCCTCTTTTATAACCTATAACTTTTAAGTATGAGGCTAGAAAACTGGTGAGAGAAGCCACTGATCATGATGAGATCCCTGACTGAGCTGAGTCAACACTGGGCAAACTCCAAGTTCAATGAGGACAGAGTGAAAATAAAACCACAACAACTATTGTTTTGTTTGCTCCATCTGCTTAAATGTGAAGAAAGTGAATGTGGGGTGTCCTTTTAGCCTTCACTTTATTGGTTTAGTAAATGTGAGACTGGTCAAGGAGCCCATGGTATATTTTGCAGCGTGGGTCACAAAATATTAGCTACAAATGAAAAAAAAAAGATCCGATACTTTCTTTTTAGCCTTTCTTCCCTCTCGACTGTTCATGTAACAAGTATTTGAGCTCCTTCTGTTTTTTAGGCACTGAGCATACAAAGGTTAGTGAGATACAGCTCCTGCCCCCATGAGAGCTCCCAGTCTGGTTAGGATGAGAAACCTTTAAAATCCGACTGCTGGAGCAAGCATGACGAGAAGCAAGCGGAGTTGAGGATGAAAGCCTGGAAAATAACAGCACTGCAACTCAAGTTATTAATCAAAGGGATAACATGAAAGGTCTCTCCCTCCTCTGCCTCACTGATAAAGCTTTTGGAGGCCAAAGCTGGGAGAATGGATCGAGGCAGAGATTAGCCAGGCTTGGATTGAACTAAGATTATGAAACCTGCCTGAGAAAAACAAACAACTATGGATAACATGGCCCATCGAGGCTGACTCAGAAATCCCCAATGTCCACTCTGCCATGCAGTCTAGGTGGGGAACCTGCAAACCCAGCTTATGACCCCATGAGGTGACCTTATCCCAAGTAGAAGTGATGACAACTGTGTCCTGGGGACATATCAGAAGGCTCCTTGGTTATCAAAGCCAACCATGGATACTTTGTCTATGGTCACTGTGCTTCTCCCTGCAACAGCTGAGTGAACAGAGATGGAGGAGTAAAAGTGAGATCATAGTGAATAATAATGACATGCAAGTGAGTAACTATAATGCAATGCAATGTGGAAGCACTGATTAGAGAGCAATGATTTCACCTCAGTCCAGGGATCAAACACTCACAGAAGACTCAGAAGACTTGTCACCTGGTGATACTTGGAGAAGGATGTAGAGATTTCATGAAGCTGGTGTGTGAAGCGGAGAGCCAAGGAGAGAGCATGCATGTCAGTGGAAGAGCAGGAGGTAGGAAAATGATTGAGGTGCTCCGGGAACGATACACAGTTTGACATAACTAGAGTGCAAATGCTCTGTGTGCAGGAGAGGTGGGGGCAGGGTGTTGTAGGGATAGGAGTGAGGAGAGCAATGAGACAAAAAGTTTAACCCACACTGGGTATGGCCTTTTACAAATAACTAAAGGGTCAGACAAACTGTGTGCCCATGCTGCTCAAATAGGCTCCCCAAAAGGACATGTTTTTAATTTTCTTGGCAAAGAACCTGCCTGCCAATGCAGGATATGTAAGAGACATGGCTTGGGAAGATCACCTGGAGGAGGGCATGGCAACCCACTCCAGTGTTCCTGCCTGGAGAATCCCATGGACAGAGGAGCCTGATGGGTTACAGTCCATGGGGCTGCAAAGAGTCGGACATAACTGATGCAACTTACCACGCATGCATGGATTACATAAAGAATCATTTTTACATAAAAATCCATATTTGTGTTCTTTCTTGAAAACCCAGATGTGGTGATGATTTCAGGGCCACAAGTGATCCAGCTGGCCACGGACCATGCCCCGTGCATGTCCCTTGTCTTTTTTCCTGCCAGAGCCTGAAAGGCATGAGAGGTTTTCAATCCTGCATTCAATGGAAATGTAGCAAAGTGTTTTATAGGAATACTAATAAGATCACATTCATTATCTGTTCAACAATGTGAGCAAAAAAAGAAGGGATATCACAGAAGTTCTACTAATGCCAGCATTTTAACAGTTTAAAAATTCTCTGTTGCCTATGCAATTTTCAATAGTATATAAAATGGACTTCTGAAACACAACTATCTTACTACCAAATCCTTCTTTTTCTCTCCTTTTGTAAAATAATTTCCAATCATGGAGTCTATCCCCCAGAAAGCCACGGAAGATAAATTATTTTATTGTGCTGAGTGCCTTACATAATTCAAATCCAAACAAACTATAAACAATATCATCCATCAATGATGTTTGAATGCACATTAAACACCTAGCATTGCTCCAATTGTTTATAAAAAAATTTTAAACCCTTCAGCATACATGTTGCTGTGGCATATGGCCTCAATACCTAGTGATTTAATTTTGCCCCCAAGTCACAGGAAAATTGAGTTTAATAGTATCAGCATATTTCATTGCAGTGCAGTGAATTAAAAATAAATTAATATTTTATCCTCAGGTAATTCTTAAAATCCAGAAAATCTTACTGAAAGAAATTTATTAAAAGAACTAGGAGTTTGGTTGGCTGAGTTTAGCTTTTTATTTATTTACTAATCAGAACAGCTTAGACATTCTCCAAGATGCATGCCTAAGATGTATAATACATAAAGCTTCTTGAGAAACTGAGGTTACAAAATCTTCTAAAGTAAAATGAATTAACCAGAAAAGAATATGAACAGAAGTGTCTTATTCCACCACAACAAATGAACTGGAGGAGGGGAAAACTGATTGATAAAAGAGATGGATTTCTATTTACTGTGTGTGTGCTCAGTCGCTCAGTCATGTGTGGTTCTTTGCGACCCCATGGACTAGAGTTCCATGCTCTTCTGTCCATGGAATTTTCCAGGCAAGAATACTGGAGTGGGTTTCCTTTGCTACTTCAGGGGATCTTCCCCACATAGGGATGGAATGTGCATCTCCTGTTTGGCAGGCAGATTCTCTACCACTGTGCCATCTGGGAAGCCCCTCTATTTACTGAGCACATTCTAATATCAGGTACTATTGGGGGCTTCTTACATATTATACTTTTAAACCTTACAACAAATCTATGAGAAGTTTAGGTCCTCACTTTACAAGTGCAGAAACTAAGGCTCAGAGAGGTTAAGTAAGATGTGCAATGTGTCACAGATGCAAGGAGCACCCAATTTCGAACCCATGACTTATCTGATTCCAAAGATATGCTATGTATATATCTAAATGTAGCATACATACATATATATAACTATAACTGACTTATAGTAGTGTATTAGTTTCAGATATATAACACAGTGATTCAGTATTTTTATACATTATGAAAGCCTCATCATGATAACTCTAGTCACCATACAAAGCTATTATAATATTTTTGACTCTATTCCCTATGCTGTCTTAAATGAGACCAAATATTGGGCACCTGGACAGACACTGTCCCTGTAACTGCACAGTCAAACGTGCACTTTCCTTCTGTAAGAAACAGCAGTGAACACTCACAAGCTATCCATCTAGCTAACGCACTGAACTGAATTAGGGACCAGAGGCCACTGAAGAGAAATCCATAAACCAGAGACCTTCTTTTACTTGTTTCTTTAATATTTCACTAGGTTTGAGGAAAAGCTGGCCAAACAACGCCACCAAAGAAGCAATAATTCCACCCAGATATTCTTGTAAGCAGAGGAGACAAAAAGACTCAAGGATAAGAATAATGAAGCTGCCAAACAAGATGGATGTAATGGCAGCATGAAGCAACATGATAAGTGACTGACTTACAGAATGAGGGCTACACTGCTGAGGCCAGGAAACCAAAGGTGGCTTGTTGGGACTAAGCTCTAAACATTAAGATCAGGTCAGAAAAACTCAAAGAAAAGCTTTCTGAGAGCAGATCCCTTTCTGATGGCTTCATGTCATTTATAGATTTGCACAGGTACACAGTTATTTTCAAAACCTGCTATTAGCCTACTATGAAAAAACAGAAAGAGCAGGAAATAATATTTTCAAAAAAAAATACAGGTAATAGCAGTTATCAGAATTTAAATGGAATCATTATTCTACTTGATGTCAACAACTCTGCTGTAAACGGGCACATTTCCAGAAACTTGACATTTATTTTATGTCCAGATTTCACAATTTTTCTCAGTTACAATAGCATTTGCATGGAGCTCTTATTTTCCTGTCTATATATTGTCTTAGGTTTTAAACCCTTAGAGGCAATGATATGTTTTACACTTACTTTTATGAAACCTGCTGCACTTTCTTCTAAATAACTCGTTGCCTTATAAAGCAGATTATATATTTCAATAGATTTTTTCCATTATATCATTATATTTGACTCTCATTGTCTTGTGGGGACATTGGGCATTATCCCAATTTTATGCTTAAATTTCAAAAGAATAAACAGTTTCTCAAGAACCACAACTATTCAACCAGAGTGTTGGGGCAAGAAGCTGAATCTTCTGATCTATGGATAAATGAACCCAAATTTAGATTTATTTACTTTCCAAGAAAAAAAAGCTGCATTGATTCTCAAGTAATGCTCTTAAGTGTGCTCAGCCTAAATCATGAGTCAAATGGCAGGAACCCATGAGCAAAATCTTTAGGACTTCTTATGTAGCCCAGATATTGTTATAAAGGGCAGTGTAACAAATTGCTTAATCAGTTGGCAGAAATGTGTGTTAGATATTTTCTTTGAGGAAGAAATTAATTTTGATTAGGTGCATGTTGAAGTTTCAATTAATACAGTGGCCTATTGAATAGCTTATGTATAAAATAAAGCAAAGGTCATTGCTATGAACTGAAAATTTGTGTGCCCCTATAATTCATTTGTTGAAACCAAAACCAAAACAGCATGATGGTATATGAAGTCTTTGGTAATTAGAAATATGATAACAAGGTTATTAGGGTTAGACTGTGTTATGAAGGTAGAGCCTTCATGATGTGATTAATGTGTTTATGCAAAGAAGATGAGACATGAGAGCTCCCTCTTTGAGCACTCACCCAGGAAGGCCACGTGAGGACACAGGAAAAGGGCACTCACCAAGAATCTGACCATGTTAACACCCTGATCTTGGACTTCTAAGCTCCAAAACTATGAGAAATAAATGATTCTTGTTTTATCCACTTAGTCTATGATACTCTGTTGTAGCAGCCCAAGCAGACAGAGGCAATCACACAATTAGTCAGGTGCCATGCGTGGCCACAATATGCAAGCAGCTTAGCGCCAATTCCTTCTGTCAAGTGGCCTCTGTTATCATTTGAGATTGTGACCCTATAAACTAAACAACAAACCTCCCAGTGGTGCTAGTGGTAAAGGACCCACCTGCCAATTCAGGAGACATAAGAGATGCAGGTTTGATCCCTGGGTCAGGAAGATTCCCTGGAGGAAGCCATGGCAACCCACTCCAGTATTTTTGCCTGGAGAACCCCATGGACAGGTGAGCTACAGTCCAAAGGGTCACAAAGAGTTGGTCACAACTGAAGTGACTTAGCACGCACACACTGAACTCAAACAACAATTTGTTCTTAATTATTTCAAAAGGCACTACACTGAAAATCCTAGTAATTATAGCTCCTAAAATGCCACCAAGTAAAGAACTTTACAAAACAATGTTAAAACATCTATCAACTGAATCACTCAAAAATTTTATAAGTAATGTTGGCTGGTTAAGTCCATTATATGATTGCTTCAGTACGTCCTTCACTGTTCAATTGGAAGTTACATATTATTCTCGAAAATAAAAGCAAACATTTCAAAAATAAAAGACCCCCTTGGAAACACTCTTAGTGAGACATAATACCTAAACACACTGCTTACATAGTGAGAGTATTAATACATTTCCAAGGAAAAAATATAGGAAGTATCTAAACACAATAAGCACAAGATTCGAGAATCCAAAGGAATGGATGGGTCAAACATTTTTCCATGCCATTCTTTGAACCTCAACATGCACATAAATTAGTAAAATGTATAAATTAAGTGCCAGTGCTAAGTCATTCAACCAGAAATAAGGGGAGGTGAATATGAAGTCAGTACAAATCACTGGGCCCTGCTGACTAGAAAAAGGATGGCGTAAATCCCACGTCTACCCTTCCTAGGGAGACTTTTCTCCCCTCTGGGTCATAATTAAAGTATTCAATATTTAATCAAAAATACTAACTGAACACTTACAGTGTTCCAGGCATTGTCCTTGATACAAAGAATAAAGAAATAAGACAGAGTAGGTCTTTGATTTAATAGAACTTGCATTCCAGTGGAGGTAAATACGTGAGAAAAATATAAACAAGTAAACAGGAATGAGACTCTGGGTTTGATCTCTGGGAGATCCCCTGGAGGAGGACATGGCAACCCACTCCAGTATTCTTGCCTGGAAAATCCCATGAACAGAGGAGCCTGGAAGGCTAGAGTCCATAGGATCACAAAGAGTCAAAGACAACTGAAGAAACTTAGTACGCATGCATGTTTCCAGTGATGGTACCTCTAGATGACAAGTTAACTGACGGAGAATAGGCTGGTGAAGTGTATGTAAATAACCTGGTATCACCTATATCTCTTTCCTAAATTCCTATTTTCCTCCATTCACCGCAGCTGCCCTAGCCTAACCTTTTCTGATGACTGGAAGGAACTATAAAGAGCTGTCCTAGGGCTATAGTATCAGAAAATGTAAATATCGTTTAACACTTTACAAACTACATTCACATACATTGCCCCATTAAATCCTCACACCTAGGAAGATAAGCAGAGTACCTACAGAGAGAGATCTTGCCTTATTTCCACCTCCCTGTTCGTGTATGCTAAGTCATTTCAGTCAAGTCTGACTCTGTACAACCCCATGGGCTATAGGCCACCAGGCTCCCATGTCCATGGGATTCTCTAGGCAAGAATACTGGAGTGGGTTTCCATGTCCTCCTTCAGAGGATCTTCCTGACCCAGGGATCAAACCTGTATCTCTTGCATCTCCTGGACTGGCACGTGGGTTCTTTACCATTAGTGCCACCTGGGATGCCCCTTCCACCTGCCTAACCATGCCCTGGTTCCTACTGGGGAGTTATCTGTATCCATTGTTTGTAGTCTGGGTAAGATTATAAATCCAGGATTTATAATTTATAAATCCAAGATTATAAATCTGCCACTAGAACCCAAATTGACTGAATTATTCTACATTGTCCTCATACACCAAGCAGATGAAGATATAACCTGAACCCTGTCAAAGCTCTGTCACAGAAATTTTACTATTAAATGAACAGTTCTCCTAATCTGGCCCTTACCTACTTCTATAATATACAGAACTTTAGCATTGTCCACAGTTTACTTTAAAATGCCAAAAATAATTTTAAAAAATGCCAATAATACCTTAATATGATAGCATACTATGAGAGTTGGACTATAAGTAAAGCTGAAGGCTGAAGAATTGATGCTTTTGAACTGTGGTGTTGGAGAACTCTTGAGAGTCCCTTGGACTGCAAGGAGATCAAACCTGTCCATCCTAAAGGAAATTAGTCCTGAATATTCATTCGAAGGACTGATGCTGAGGCTGAAACTCCAATACTTTGGCCACCTGATGTGAAGAACTGACTCACTGGAAAAGACCCTGATGCTGGGAAAGATTGAAGACAGGAGGAGAAGGGGCTGACAGAGGATGAGATGGTTGGATGGCATCACCTACTCGATGGACATGAGTTTGAGCAAGCTCCGGGAGTTGGTGATGGACAGAGAGGCCTGGCGTGCTGTGGTTCATGGGGTCGCAAAGAGTCGGACATGACTGAGCGACTGAACTAAACTGAACCTTTAATAATACGTTTTATTTATTTCTCAGTCAAGAATACTGAAGTGGGTTGCCATTTCCTTCTCCAGGGGATCTTCCCGACCCACGGTTGAACCCCAGTCTCCTGCATTGGCTGGCGGGTTCTTTACCACTGCACTACCTGAGAAGACTGTCTAATGATTACATGCCTGTTAACCTTCTTTATCTTACTTACAGAAAACTGTTTATGAACAGTTTTCAGGTCTTCTATTTCTCAGGTAATTTTCACCAAGTATTTTGGTCAACATTATAACTTGCATGTGACAAAGTCAACTCTGAGACATACTGCCTTAGGCAAAAAAAAGGAAAGACAGTGCTATTGTTTTTAAAAAAAAAAAAAAAAGAGTAGGTCGACGATGATTCTTCCTTCTGACCCAGCTGAATCCAGGGGTTCAAACAATAATGTCAAAGATCAATCCTTCTGTAGTTTGCACAGTATTTTTCCATATTGGCCTCATCATTTGATGGGTTCTTTCCAAGCGGTGGCTCTCAACACCTCCAAGCTTACATTGCCCTTGCATTCTCCTTCCCAATTTTACATTCTTGCATATTTCCAGAATTGAGTGCCACGTATCCAACTTTACTAATGTGCTCATCTCTGAACCAGTCTGGACTCTATACAAATTACGTGAGTCAAGCACTGAGAAGAGAAAGAGAGATCAAGATGGCAGAACAGAAGGACATGGTGCTCACCTCCTCCCATAAATACATGAAAAATACATTGACATGTGGAACAATTCTCACAGAATACCTACTGAATGTTGGTGGAAGAATCCATACAACCAAAACTGCACCATCACCACATAACCAGGTAGGACGAGCAGGGAAAAGAAAAAAGGAATCAGCATGGGACCTTTGAACACCTGGTAGGGAACTATAAAAGAGGAAAGGTTCCCTCACCCTGGGAACCCTCTCTACCAGCTGGGAGACCAGACAGGACAGAAGGGGAGCTGCAGAAGCTCAGAGGAAAGTGCAGCAGCAACAGGCTGCGGCTGGCAAAACCGAGAGAGACCAGCACAGCTAGAACTGGCCACTCCCACGCCCAAGAAATACATCTGCTGGAGCATGCGCGAGCTGGGGCCAGAAAATAGGGTTTCAGCGAACAAACCTAGAGAGAGGGCTATGGTTGGCGAGGCGAGGCAGCCTGAAGTGGCTCGAGTGTACGCCAACCCACAACCCAGGGTATATGCAGGACAGAGCTTGGGTCTACCATAGGAGCCCCATGGTTAACTCACGTGCAAAGCAGGAGTGGCCTGCCCACAGCAGCCTCATTCTTCATGTGCTCACAGATGGTGCGGCTCTATGAACTCGGGGAGCAGCAAGCCCCAGGCGTTGCCCATACATGAAGGTGGGGCTGAAATCTGAGCCAATCGCCAGCGACTGAGCAATTTAGGAAGCTGGGCTGAAATCTGAGCACAGCGGCTCTAAGATTCACTGATTGACTCTTGCCGCCCCCTGTGGCTGTGTAAGCCCTGCACCTGCGGGACATCTAAGCCCATTACTGTTGTTCCCGTGGCTGGGGCAGACCTGGCGTTCGCAGCTGCAGGGTTTGAGGGCGCAGGCACGCAGAGGTGGAGCCGGTGTCTGGGCTGATACTACAGCTCCTACTGTGGCCAGGCCCCGTAGGTGACTTCGTGCGACCATGGCAGGTCCCAGGGCCTGACTTCAGTGGACATATGCTAGTGGCTTTCTGAACACAGCGCCTGAGGGACACGTGGGCTGATTGGTGGCATTGGTATGGTTGCAGGAGGGCTCAGGGCAGTGCCAACAACAGTGTTCTTTGTAAGCCAACACAATGGGTGACAAGCAACACTACACAGCGCAGTTCCTGATGGACGCCTTCTGTGTCCTGACAGATGAATGGATAAATATGGACTGATGTGGTACATATATACAATAGAATACTACTCAGTCATAAAAAAAGAATGAAATACCATTTGTAGCAACATGGATGGGCCTAAAGATTATCATACTAAGTGAAGTCAGACAAAGAAAATATATGATATCACTTATTTGTGGAATCTAAAACAGTGATACAAATGAACTCATTTACAAAACAGAAACACACTATATTGTGTGGGTGTTTGTGCCTTGTAATCAAATGGAACCTAAAACAGACACAAAATTATTCTTAATCTTCAGTCTTGAATGAGAGGGGATGCTCTATCAACCAGAGTATTTGCTATGTACTTAAAGCTTGTAAACTCTATCTGGCTATGTTTCTCCTGCCTATGTTTCACAAACATAGAAAACAAACTTACAGTTACCAAAGGGGAAAGAAGATCATGGGAGGGATAAATTAGGAGTTTGGAATTAACAGATACAAACGCCTATATATAAAATAAACAAAAAATCCCACTGTGTAGCACAGGGAACTATATTCAATATCTTTTAATAAACCATAATGGAAAGAATGTCATATATACATAATGATATTAACAGAACTATGAATCAACTGTTCTTCAATATTGTAAAAAAAAAAAAAACTGAGAAAAGATACTTTGCTTAAGAGAAAATTACAGTGTGATTATCAAAAAATAAAAAAGGAAATTAAAAGGAAATTATCAGAATAAAACTAGGTGCTGGACAGGAGAAAGCATATATCTACCACACAGAGTTTACTAGCTTTAAGTACATAGCAATACTCTATGGTTGATACAGCATCCTCTCTCGTTCAAGACTGAAGATAAAGAGTTGTTTTGTGTCTGTCTTAGACAGGATCCATTTGATTACAAGGCACAAACACCCACACAATATAGTTCAAGTAAAAATTGGTTTTATTTCATTCTCAAGTAATATCACTGTCAGAATTACAGAAGGGTCCCCAGAAAACCTGGAGGTTGTCAGGCAACTACACGTGTATGGGAGTGCTAGAGCACGATCTAGCGGGTAGAAGATAGGGTGTGTCTTTTACATAATATCTGTCTTTGTGCATTTGTATGTCTCTCTCAGGCTAAAACCAAATTTCCATATAAGGAAAATGGTAAAGAATGAGACAGTCTGTGAATTAAACAAGAATTTTGTTCATCCATCTTAAAACAAGATAATTAAAAATGCTTAGTATTATAAATTACATAACAATGGTTATAATTGGTAGAATTTGAAGTTTTAAGGGATAATGAAAGTAATGAACTTTTGACCCCCCACCACATTTAAGAATTTCTCATATTAAAATACATTAATATTTATATATCTTTAAAATTCATGTTGGAGTTAATACTAAAATAGTAGATAGTATCTATTTCATTAACTATTAATATGTGTCTCCAAAAGCAGCAAAGCAGTAAATATTACAGTCTCAGTTTCTAAAATTCACTAACAGTAAAAGAAAGATTTTTATCATTTTAGCTGTATTTTCCTTTTGCTCTGAATCTGTTGATATTAAAAAATGTAAATGAACACATTTTTCTGTTAGATTCGAGTAAATTGAATCAACCACCCAGAAATGTGGGATTCTGGTGTATGCTCTTTTTCAATATCCCGTGTAAAATTAACCAACTATCAAGAAAAGCCCAATGCTATTTACAACAGTACCTTTTAGAAGAGGGAAAAACAAAACTGATTACACAGCAGCATTTAGAAGGTCTAGCAGTAGAAAATCTGCCAAATGTTTTCTATTTGTTTTTATGACTATGTATATAGAAGTTTATATTCCTGTATGGGGTTGGTAGCTATCAATAGAATACAATGAAATAATGCCTCTTTTAAATCTTAAATCTTTCCTTAATTTTGGCAGTTTAGGGTGATTAGTTGTGGTCATAATAAGCCTATTGATGTGAAATCTCTATTGCATGAAGTAAAAGAGAAAAATTCCTAAGAGTTCCCCCAAAAATGCATTATCTCCAGTACCCTAAGGTATCTAGGATGACTTTTCTGAATTTGCATCTACCAGAACCCATAGAGACATTCATCTTCCTGGGGAAAACTACTTTTGCAAAGTAGTTAGGACAAGGAGTTTAACATCAGACAGAGTAGAGGTTGAATTCCTCCTTTTCCACTTACTGGCTATGAGATTTGGGGAAAAATATTCAACTCCTCTTAGCCTATTTTCCTTATCCACAAAGTGGGTACTTACCTTACGAGTTGTTGTGTGAATTGACTGAGACAAAGTGTATGAAACACTTAAGATAGTACCTGCACACAAAAAATATGCAAATTGGTAGCCATTGTTGAGAAGGAATTCATGATTAAAAATAATAATGTAAGAAAATGGGGCCATTCCTAGTTCTGAGCTTATATATTAGACTGCTTTTATAATACATACTGTAATTATTTTTACATATTTGTCCTACCCAACCTTTCTGGACAGTGAAAGTAGTGATTTTGTCTTGTCTTTTCATCCTTAATTCAGATATTGACACATATTAAGTCTTAATTACTCGTAAATGGAACTGAAACTAAAAATTCCTGCAAGTCCATTTTTCCTTCTAGGTTACAGAACTACGCAGTTCTTCATTTTGTTTTATGTAGTTGAATTACATAAGATATATTGCCCTCTGATACCTTTATTCAAATGCCAAAAAAAACCAGGCATTTGTAAAACAAGCTATGCCATGATTTTTAACTTGTAGAGGAGCTTAAAATCTCAAAGCAAGCACTGAGTTAATGTCTAACAAAACCTGACTGCTATTACATCTTACGTTCTTAGCAAGTGGTATAGCAAAAAGAAGCTGCAACATTTTTTGAGATTGTGCATCAGAATTTTTGTTTCTGGGCTCCAACCCTTGCTGCATCAATTTACATTCTGAAGGTTATCTTCAGAGCCAGAAGAGTAAAGGACAGAAAGACTTTAAAATAAAAAAAATTCTCAGGGTTGGGTTACTGAAAATCCCTACATTTTAAATTTGGCTTCACCTTGATAATAGGACTCTGACTGCAGTAAGAAACAGCCTTAATTCTTTTCCCCTTGAAAATGTACTTTCCCAGTGTGGGAGAATGCATTGACCTATTTTTAAAGTTATGTTCATGGATATTTCATAGACTGCCTTGACTTGCGGATCCTGAAAGGGTTAGCGTTCCTCTCCTTGGGGATCCTGATTAAACTCTAGGACCAAAAATCATCTAACTGAACTGCATCCTAGTAAGGGGCTTAGAGCACCTACTGCTTGTTTCTAAAGGTGCCTCAGAGACTTATCTGGCCAAGATAAAACTCAGCAAACATGGAAAAATGGGTGCTAAACTGCAGAGCAGGGAAAGGTTAAAGTCAGATAATCTGCCTGGAGAGGAAGGAAGAAGTGTTTATTCTGATCTAGGGGTCAGAAAAGGGGGTGATAAGGTGAAGCTGCAATACTGAGGAAGAGAAGGAACTTTAAGGTGAAGGGCATAGTGGGGAAAAGAAGGTCATCAGTGGCCACTGTGGGTAGGGATTCTAATCAACTTTTGTAAACTACTCCAAGTTACAAACCCAGAAAATCTCCTGCTTTGGATGGAGTTGAGTGTTAGACTGACAATGTTGGGATGTCCCTTGAGTTCTGTCCTGGATCCTCTTTTCTTTTCCTTTTATAATCCTTCTGCCCTTGGCCAACATGTCCACATCACATGACTTCAATTAATTTATATACCCTGATGATTCCAAATTTTTATCTTCTAAGCTTCATCTGCCTACTTAACATTTCAATGTAAGTATCTCAGCCTAACCATCCCCTCTGAAGTAGAACCCTTGGTCATCCCACAAAATCTGCTTCACTTCAATTTTCCTTGAATTAGTAAATGATGCTACTATAATATCTACTTCCTTCTATTTTCCCTGACAGCATCCACGTTGAAGTAACTGTCCTACCTTGTCTGGACAACTGTTGCCACCTCAGATGGTCTTCCTTTGGACAGCCATCTTTGTCCTCCTGACATCCATTTTCCATACTGCTGCCACAATGATCTCCTTTCTCTTTCAGGGAATGGTGTTTGATACTGTCACATTCCTACGTAAAGGCTTTACATGGTTTAGCTTTCATGGTTCACATTTGCTCTTAGAATCTAATCTCAAATTCTTAATGTACTCCAGAGGTCCGGCACAACCTGGTCCTTTTCAATTACCACTTTTCCTCTCCCTTCTTAAACTCCAGACATACCAGTGCCTTAAATATACAAAGACCCACCTGAGTGCCAGGGACTTTGCAAACACTGTTTTTCAACCTTAACCCTGAAGCATCATTTACAGGGTAACCCCTGCTCATCTCTTAAAACCTAATCTAAATGCCACTGCCTCAGGGAAGACTTCTCTGCATCTTGGACCAGAATAAGCACGCTTTTAGTTTCCTTCTCCTTTTCCCATGTGGTAAAAATAAGATTCTTTATACAATTTTTGTGTACAATCAACCTTGTTTTATGGGACTTTGCTTTACTGAGCTTTACAGATACTTGAAGACTTTTTACAAATTGAAGGTTTGTGGCAACTCTGTGTTAAGCAATTCTATTAGCGCCATTTTTTCAAAAACATTTGCTCACTTCGTGTCTCTGTATCACGTTTTGGTAATTCTCCCACCATTTCAAACATTTTCATTACTACTACATTATCATTACATTTGCCACGGTGATTTGAGAGCAGTGATCTTTGATGTTACTATTGAAACATCAACGTTGTTTTCGAGCATCACAAACCTCACTCGTATAAGACCATGAACTTAATAGATAAATGTTGTGTGTGTTCTGACTGCTCCCCCACCTCCCTCTCTTCTCAGGCCCCCCCATTCCCTGGCACACAACATTAAAATTAGACCAACTACTATGGCCTCAAAGTGGTCGAGAGAAAGGAAGAGTCATGCATCTATTACCCTATATCAAAAGTTGGAAATGATTAAGCTTGGTGCGGATGGCATGCCAAAAGCTGAGATAGCCTGAAAGCTAGGCCTGTTGTGCCAAACAGTTGGCTAAGTTGTAAATTCAAAGGAAAAGTTCTTGTACGAAATTAAAAGTGCTAACTTCAGTGAACACACAAATGATTTAGAAAAAAAAAAAGTGAAACAGCCTTATTGTCAATATGGAGTAAGTTTTAGTTGTACGGAGAGAAGGTCAAACCAACCACATTCCCCAAAGTCAAAGTCTAACTCAAAGCAAGACCCTAACTCTCTTCAATTCTGTAAAAGCTTACAGAGGTGAGGAAGCTGCAGAAGAAAAGTCTGAAGCTAACAGAGGTTGGTTCATGAGCTTTAAGGAAAGAAGCCATTGTCCTCACATAAAAGTACCTGGTGAAGCTGCAAGTATTGATGGTAGAAGCCACAGCAAGTTATGTAGATAATCTAGCTAAGATGGTTAATGAAGGTGGCTATGCTAAAGAACAGATTTTCAATGTAGATAAAACAGCCTTAGAGTAGAAGAAGATGCCGTTGGGACGTCCATAGCCAGAGAAGAGAAATCAATGCCTGGCTTCAAAGGTTCAAAGAGTAGACTGCCTCTCTTGTTAGGGGCTAAGGTAGCTGGTGACTTTAAGTTGAAATCAATGCTCAGCTACCATTCTAAAAATCCTAGGGTCCTTAAGAATTATGCTGAATCTACCGTGCTTATAAATGGAACAACAAAGTCTGGATGACTGCACATCTGTTTACAACAAGGTTTACTGAATATTGTCAGCCATTGTTGAGACCTACTGCTCAGAAAAAAAAAAATTCTTTCAAATTATTACTGCTCATTGATAATGCACCTGGTCACCAAAGAGCTCCAACGGAGATGTACAATGAGATGACTGTTGTTTTCATGCCTGCTAACATATCTGCAGCTTGTAGATCAAGAGGAAGTAATTTCAAAGTTCAACACTGCATTTCAGTGTTAAGAAATGCATTTCATAAAGCTACGGTTGTAATAGATGTGGGCAAACCATTCTAGATACCATTAAGAACGCTCATGTTGCTTAGGAAGAGGTCAAAATATCAATATTAATAGGGTTTAGAAGAAGTTGAATATAACCCCCATGGATGACTCTGAAGGATTCAAGACTTCGGTGGAGGAAGTCACTACAGATGTGGTGGAGACAACAAGAGAACTAGAACTAGAAGTGGAGCTAGAAGATGTGACTGAATTGCAGTAATCTCATGATAAACTTTTAACAGATGGGAAGCTGCTTCCTACGGATGAGCAAGAAAGTGGTTCTTTGAGAAGGAATCTCCTGGATTCAGCAATGAAAACTATTGAAATGACGACAAAGGGTTTAGAATATTACATAAAGTTAGTTGATAAAATAGCAGCAGGGCCTGAGAGGACTGACTCATGTTTCAAATGAGGTTCTACTGCATGAAAAGAAGAGTCAATCAGTGCGGCAAACTTCATTGTTCTCTTATTTTAAGAAACTGCCAGAGCCACTCCAACCTTTACAAACTACCACTCTGATCAGTTAGCAGCCACCAACATCTAGGCACAGATGATGATCAGAATTTTAGCAATAAAGTAGTTTTAATTAAGGTACATACATCGTTTTATTAGATGAGGCTATTGCACACTTAATAGACTATAGCATAGTATAAACATAACTTTTATATGTATTGGAAAACCAAGAAAATTGCATGACTTGTTTTACTGAAAACCTCACTTTATTGCAGTGGTCTGGAACTGAACCCACAGTACCTCCAAGGTATGGCTATGCTGTCAATCTCTTCTTAATTAGCCTGTGAGCTTCAACAGAAACAGGCAATGTCTGTAGTACCATATACTGAATGTTCAGTCACTGGCAAACCATTTGGCATGTACTTTGTAGAGAAACAGTAAATTTGGCATTTTTAGAAAACTCACTAATGAAGGAACAAGTATGGTGAAAGGTTAACTAATGATGCAGCTCTATTAGGGTTCTCCAGAGAAACAGAACCAATTGGATAGAGACAAGGAGAGATTTATTATGAGGAACTGGCTCTTGTGATGATGAAAACTGGCAAGTCCGAAGATCTGTAGGGTAAACTGGCAAACTGGACACCCAAGAGGGCTGGTGGTTTAGTTTCAGTCCAAGTCTGAAGGTCCAAGAAGCAGGGGACCAATGCCCTAGTTCAAGAGCCACCAGGCAGGAAGAATTCTCTCTTGTACCAGGAAAAGTCAGTCTTTTTGTTCTATTCAGGTCTTCAACTGATTAGATGAGGCCCACTCACATGATGGAGGGAAATCTTAAATGTTAATCTCACCCCAAAACATCCTCACAGCCGCACTCGGTACAATGTTTGACCAATATCTGGGCACGTGTAGCCCAGTCAGATTGGTTCATAAAGTTGCTATGTTAGCCAAGTAATTCCATGGGTTTGGCTTTTTATTAAACATTAAATGTCCTTATATCTCCAAAATATTAATGTCAAAGCCAAAATCCTAACACACAAAGGGTTTTAGGAAAGTCAGTTTGTCTGACACATTATTGCACGACTTTATGATTTTCTTTTCCTAACTGCTGAACTGCATTGTACTTCAAAAACATAAAAGCCTAAAAATGATAGTGGAACTAATCATTAGATGTTAGATGGTCCATGGGCTCCCCCTATATCCTCCCACCACCACAGACAATGCCCAACAACTAACACAAGTCTCTGTTTTTCTGAAGCTGGACAGAAAAAGAAAAATAAATTTAGATCTACTCAGGACAATTTTTTGCAGAGTCTAAGGGAAATAATTTTAAATAAAAAGTTAGCTGGGCTTCCCTGATAGTTCAGCTGTTAAAGAATCCACCCTTAATACAGGAGACCTGGGTTCAATCCCTGGGTTGGGAAGATCCCCCAGAGAAGGGAAAGGTTACCCACTCCAATATTCTGGCCTGGAGAATTCCATGAACTGTATAGTCCATGGGGTCGCAAAATGTCAGACAGGGATTCTTTTAAAGTTGAGCCACAGTCTCTAACTTTGTTTCTCTGTAAGTCCTTCCTCATCTTTCCATCCTCAAAGATATAAACCCATACCTTCAGTGTGAAGAAATGCTCAGTCATGTCATAGGGTCCACTGCCTTCCCCTATCCATGGCTCATCCTTCCCCATCCACAGCAAAACACAATTACATATTCTAGTACATTTTCTGAAGAGTATTCACTCTATAAAAAGGGGACAAAGAGCTCCAGCAAAACACTGCACAATGGAAGAGTTTTGACACTCCAAATCTAGTTGATCTCAATGACTTTAAATACATTGGGTTCTTTCATTAGTCACCTCTCCAAATGCTATGGACAGAATGTGTATGCTGTGGTGGTCAATGGGAGGGAGAAGGGTGGGCTGGGAGTTTGGGGTTAATAGATGCAAACTATTATGCTTAGAATGGATAAACAACAAGGTCCTACCGTACAGCACAAGGAACTATATCCATCTCCTGGGATAGGCCATGATGGAAAATAATATTTTAAAAGAAGAATGTATATATGTGTATAAGTGACTCTCTTTGCTGTATAGCAGAACTTAGCACAACGTTGTAAATCAACTATACTTCAAAAAAAAAAAATCACATGCTGAAATCCCATCTCCCAATTTGATGGTATTTGGTTTGGCCTTTGGGAGGCAGTAATGAGGGTGGAATCTTCATGAATGGGATTAGTGCCCTTATAAAAAGACACAAGCTTGCTCTCTCTCTCCTACTCTGCCACTGTGAGGATGCCATATACCATGGTGGCACACTGATCTTGGACTTCCAGCCTCTAGAACCATGAGAAATAAATTTCTGATAAGCCATCCAGTTATAGTATTTATCTTAGACCAAACTGACTAAGACAAAATTACAATATTTATTGTGTCCCTACTACATGCCAGGCACTATTTGTTGTGAAGGGTCCACCACCACCAAAAGGTAAAGGTATGCCCCTTTCACACTTTCAACTATCAGAATGCTATATATATATGCCTGCCAGCCTCCTCTGTCCATTGGCATTCTCCAGGTATGAATACTGGAGTGGAGTGTGTTGCCATTCCTTTCTCTAGAAGATCTTCTCAACCCAGGGATTGAATCCCAGTCTCCCAAATTGCAGGCAGATTCTTTACTATCTGAGCTACCAGGGAAAGCCATATATATACACATATACATGCAAATACACTTCTCAGAAAAATAATACTTTCCCAGATGTAAATTTACCTGCAAGTTTCCCCTTCCCGCAGTGCAGATAGCCTTTTACAATTCAATACAGAGCAAACTGTCTGAGTGTCTCTCTATGCCCTCTCTTGTTCATACCAAGTCAAGTTATACTTCTGCCTGAGAAACTAGCAGATAACATCATGTACACACAACACAAACATCTACCTCACATCACCACTTCTAGGTAAAAAAGGACCTTAAAAAAAAAAAAAAACTTCGAGGTTAATTTATTTGTTTCTCCTTCTACCATTGTCCAAACTCCCCACACCCTCACTTCCCTGCAATTGGTCTCTATAGGTAGAAGGGGACCAGAAGAGGGTAAGAAGGATGTGCTTTCTTTCCAGTTATACAAATATATACCATATATATGTGTGTGTGTGTGTGTGTGTGTGTGTGTGTGTGTGTGTGTGTGAGTGTGTGTGTGTGTGTGTGTATAACTATATATTGTTTAAATTTATTTTTAATTGGAGGATAACTGCTTTATGATACCGTGTTGGTTTCTGCTGTATAACAATGTGAATTAGTCATAAGTATACATACATATGCCCCCTCCCTCTTGAACCTCCCTCCCACCTTCCACCCCATCCCACCCCTCAATACACACATATACATACATACATATATATGTATGTATTTACATAGTCAAATGATGTGTCTTAAAATAACACGTAACATTGTCAGAAGAAAGCTCTTTTCCAAATGCAATACTGCAAGACAGATTTTTCAAGTAGGCTCACACTGCATGTAGTCCATGAGTTCTTGAAAGGTGACCTTCACCCCCAACTACATTAGTCAGCAATTTGATTTTCTCAGTGTTTTAAAGAGGTGATAATAGCTGAAAATTGTCCTGGCATATGCTACCAACTGCTTCTTTAAAGCAACAGTTACACAACTTGCTTTCTCTCAATTTGATTTTTTTTAAAAAAAAACATATTCTTCTGTAACAGTTGTTTTACATTTTCAAACTCAAGTTTGGAATTGAAAGTTGGGAACTCACATATGCAGGAAGACCCAGTAGCCAGCCTCAACTAAACATATTAACCTTACAGATACATAATTCACCTTTTCTCAATGTCATTATCTTTTGATAACTTAAAATGCTGTCCTGTCTGATCATGTTTATGGTGTCTGTCATTGCAATTTTACAATGCATCTGAAATACACCACATTTTTTCATAGAATGTTCATATCTCTCATTTCTCAAAAGCCTCACAACCACTGTGAGTATGGTAGGTGGGGTGGCTAATATTAATCACAGTTTAGAAGAGACAAAATGGAAGCTTAAAGAAATTAGAGTGTGAATATTCTCAAAAACTCTGTCATGCATTCCTGTTCTTCCACTACACCAAAGACCTCTTGTACTATGTCACTCTAGATTCAACACGACTTGATATGATGGCCTCATAAAATTCTAACTTTAATTTCTCCTGTTTATCTGAGCGTTGAGCTTGTGAATCCAAATGTCTCTTGACTATTTTTTTGCTGTATATTTGACTATAATTCAAACTGAATTGACATCTCCTATGACCTTTTTTCTCCTTAATGAATTCCTACTGCTAGCACCTCCGTATCCCACTCTGACTTAAAAATCTTCAGATTCTTAGGGATTCTCCCATCCATTTCCACAAATTAAATTAGTGTGATGTCATCTAACTCCTCCCCTCAGAAATCTTCAGTAACTCCCCATTTTCTACCACAAATGGCTAAAACTTCTCCAAGGCCCTTAGCATCCTTGAATAACAGGGTGAAGGTATCTTATCTACCAACTTCATTTTCGGTTGCCCCCCGTCTCTTGTTCTGCTTCTAATTAATTTGCATACTTGTTTGCCTTGTGAAGATATTAGAATCATTCTTGAATGTCTACCTTTCATGTTTTTCTTTTTACCCAAAATACTTTACACCAATGACTCAGTCATCAGTATTTTTTCCTTGTACGGCTAAAATTAATGTTTATACCAAAAATTCAGCTATTCAACATGTTGGTATCACTACTTTTCTGAAATTTTTCTCATCTTTGAAATCCTTAAAGAAAATATGAAAATAAATAAAGTAATTTCATATCATTTTCCAAGTACCCCAGCCAAGAGATTAGATACATTCAAGCAATAGAGGTGGCAAGGGCAGTTCTGGACTAGAAATCTGAAAGTTGAGTCTACTAGCTTGCAGTGTGAATTTGGATAACTTATTTAACTTCCTGGATTGCAAGATCTCTGTCTACAAATATAGAAATAGTAAAATGGGGGTGGGGTGGGAATTCCTCAAAACTCATTTACTTCCCATCTTCATTATCTACCTACTAAATCATTCCATCAGCTTATAAATAAATAGTGATGTCATCATCACCCAGACTCCACATCACCTTCCACCTACCACCCAATTTTTCTGATGTCCTTAATGGCAAGGCTGCTCAAAAAGTGTTATTCTATTCTTTCTGGGTTCATTTTTCACTTTCATGTTTTCCTCAACTCATTGTAATCAGATATTTTAGTTTTCAGTCGCTCAGTTGTGTCGGACACTGCAATGCCATGGACTGCAGCACGCCAGGTCTCCCTGTCCATCACCAACTCCTGGAGTCCACCCAAACCCATGTCCATTGAGTCGGTGATACTATGCAGCCATCTCATCCTCTGTTGTTCTCTTCTTCTCCCGCCTTCAATCTTTTCCAGCATCAGGGTCTTTTCAAATGAGTCAGATCTTCGCATCAGGTGGCCAAAGTTTTGGAGTTTCAGCTTCAACATCAGTCCTTCCAATGAACACACAGGACTGATCTGTTTTAGGGTGGACTGGATGGATCTCTTTGCAGTCCAAAAGACTTTCAAGAGTCTTTTCCAACACCACAGTTCAAAAGCATCAATTCTTCAGCGCTCAGCTTTCTTTAGAGTCCAACCCTCACATCCATACATGACTACTGGAAAAACCATAGCCTTGACTAGATGGACCTTTGTTGACAAAGTAATGTCTCTGCTTTTTAATATGCTATTTAGGTTGGTCACAACTTTCCTTCCAAGGAGTAAGCATCTTTTAATTTCATGGCTGCAATCACCATCTGCAGTGATTTTGGAGCCTAAGAAAACAAAGTTTGTCATTGTTTCCCCATCTATTGCCATGAAGTGATGAAACCGGATGCCCTGATCTTAGTTTTCTGAATGTTGAGCTTTAAGCCAACTTTTTCACTCTCCTCTTTCACTTTCATCAAGAGGCTCTTTAGTTCTTCACTTTCTGCCATAAGGGTGGTGTCATCTGCATATTTGAGGTTACTGATATTTCTCCTGTCAATCTTGATTCCAGCTTGTGCTTCCTCCAGCCCAGCATTTCTCATGATAAACTCTGCATATAAGTTAAATAAGTAGGGTGACAATATACAGCCTTGATGTACTCCTTTTCCTATTTGGAACCAGTCTGTTGTTCCATGGCCAGTTCTAACTGTTGCTTCCTGACCTGCATACAGGGATTTCTCAAGAGGCAGGTCAGGTGGTCTGATAGCCCCATCTCTTAAAGAATTTTCCACAGTTGGTTGTGATCCACACAAAAGTTTTGGCATAGTAATAAAGCAGAAATAGATGTTTTTCTGGAATGCTCTTGCTTTTATGATGATCCAGCAGGTGTTGGCAATTTGATCTCTGGTTCCTCTGCCTTTTCTAAATCCAGCTTAAACATCTGGAAGTTCACGGTTCACATATTGCTGAAGCCTGGCTTTGAGAATTTTGAGCATTACTTTACTAGCATGTGAGATGAATGCAATTGTGCAGTAGTTTGAGCATTCTTTGGCATTGCCTTTCTTAGGGATTGGAATGAAAACTGACCTTTTCCAGTCCTGTGGCCACTGCTGAGTTTTCCAAATTTGCTGGTATATTGACTGCAGTACTTTCACAGCATCATCTTTTAGGATTTGAAATAGCTCAACTGGAATTCAATCACCTCCACTAGCTTTTTCATAGTGATGCTTCCTAAGGCCCACTTAACTTCACATTCCAGGATGTCTGGCTCTAGGTGAGTGTTCACACCATCGTGATTATCCGGGTCATGAAGATCTTTTTTGTACAGTTCTTCTGCGTATTCTTGCCACCTCTTCTTAATATCTTCTGCGTCTGTTAGGTCCATACCATTTCTTTCCTTTATTGAGCCCATCTTTGCATGAAATGTTCTCTTGGTATCTCTAATTTTCTTGAAGAGATCTCTAGTCTTTCCCATTCTATTGTCTTCCTCTATTTCTTTACAATGATCACTGAGGAAGGCTTTCATATCTCTCCTCGCTATTCTTTGGAACTCTGTATTCAAATGGGTATATCTTACCTTTTCTCCTTTGCTTTTCTCTTCTCTTCTTTTCACAGCTATTTGTAAGGCCTCCTCAGACAGCCATTTTGCTTTTTCACATTTCTTTTTCTTGAGGATGGTCTTGATTCCTGTCTCCTGTACAATGTCATGAACCTCCGTCCATAGTTCATCAGGCACTCTGTCTATCAGATCTGATCCCTTAAATCTATTTCCCACTTCCGTTGTATAATTGTAAAGGATTTGATTTAGGTCATACCTGAATGGTCTAGTGGTTTTACCTACTTTCTTTTATTTTAGCTTTTAATTTTACTTTTGCACACTAGTAAATGATGTTTCTTAAGGTTATAAATATCTCTATTTTGCCAAATCGAATGATCAGTTGTTAGGTATTTGAACCAACTAGCAGCCCTTAAAATTATAAATCACTCTATACTTCTTTTTGGGGGGATTTTTTCTTCCAATTTCATTGAGATATAACTGACATGTAGCACTATATAAGTTTAAGGTGTACAGTATAATGATTTGACTTGCATATATCATGAAATCGGTACTGCAATAATTTTAGTGAATATCCATCATCTCTTATAGTTACAAAGTAAAACAAATTTTTAAAAATTCCCTTGTGATGACAACTCAGTAATTATTCTCAACAACTTTCATATATAATATATAGCAGTATTAATTTTATTTATCCTATTGTATATCACATCCCTAGTACTTATTTATTTTATAGCTGAAAGTTTCTGTGTTTTGGCCACTTTGACACAATTCCCTCTCCCCTGACTCCTTGCATGTTGTAACCACAAATCTAATCTCTTTTTCTACATGTTTTGTTTTTATGCCTGTTTTTGTAGTATAACTGATCTACAACATTATGTTAGTTCCTGTTATACAATGTAGTGATTTGATATTTTTATACCAAACAAAATGGTCACCATGATAAGTCCAGTTACCATCTGTCACCACACAAAAATATTACATAATTATTGACTATATTCCTCATACTGTACATTTCATACCAGTGACTCATATATTTTGCAACTAGAGGTTTGTACCTCTTAATCGCCCACAATCTGTACCTCTTTTCAGAGAAAAATGTCCTTCTTGAAATATATACTTAACCTGGCTTCTAGAATACCACACTCTCCTGAGTCTTTCTCCAATCTTCTACCTATCAAGGCTCTATCTTCAATCTGTTTCTCTTTCTAATCCGCGTTAATTCACTAGTCACACATTCAACTTTAAGTATCATCTTACACATACACACTCAGACATAAACCCATCTGTAACCTCTCATTTACACTCCAGATTCATACACACTACTTATTGAACATCACCCCTTAGATGTTTAGTAGGCAACTCACTTTAAAAATGTCCAAGGTAAAACACTTTAACAAAACTTGCTTTAAAATCTCCAAATTTTCTCTTTCCTTATGCTTCCCCTTCTCAACAAGTGGCAATGCCTCTCCTTCCATCATGAAGGTCGAAATCATTGGAGACATTCTTGACTTGTCTCTTTTCTACAACCCACGCATCTTACCTAGGAGCAAATCCTATTGATTAAACTTCTGACTTATCCTGATTTCCTTCTCTTTTCACCACCTTCATCATCACAACTCTAGTAAAATGAAAGATGCTACTGGCCTAACGTTGTCATTGTACAAATTATTTAAAGGTACTCACTTTGAGCAGGAAGATGTTTGGATGCAAAAATGGGACATCTGTGAGATTTAGAAAAAAATATGCACCTTCTGTGAGCAAATGGCTTGGCCACAGATGACTCTGCAAAGATTGGAAAAAGGCTCTCCTACCTGTAGGTGAAAACAACCCTGTGCCAGGGCAGAAGGCTGGAAGAGCAGAGCTCTAGCTATATTTTAGCCCCTACTTGATGCTCAACCTGCACAACTATACTTAGCAGCTTAGCAGCTCTGAGTCAACACTACCCTCACCCCTCATCTAGAAGACTGCAATCACTTCCTATTCACCCAACAGGTGTCCCACCATATCCAGTTCTCCATGAAACGTCCAAAGTGTCACTTCTGAATTATAAAGCTCACAGGACTCTCTCCTTGATCAAATTCAAGTCAACTCCTCTCAGTCCACTTCTCCACTAGGCCCTAAACTTGGGCTTTACCCTTGGCCTACAGAGTCCAGTTTTAACAAGAAAACTTCTTGTTGGACATTTAGGTTGTTTCCATGTCTTAGCTGTTGTAAATATTGCTCCAATGAACATTGGGTTACATGTGTCACTTTGAATTATGGATATATGTCCAGCAAAGGAATGGGATTGCCGGATCATATGGTAGCTCTATTTTTACTTTTTAAGGAATCTCCATTCTGTCTTCCTCAGTGGCTATATCAATTTTCCTTACCACCAACAGTGTAGGAGGGCTCCCTTTTTGGTGGTCTGTAACGACCTAGAGGGAATAGAGGGAGCCCCAACAGGGAGGTGAATATATGTATACTTATAGCTGATTCACTTCATTGTACAGTAGAAACTAACAATACATTGTAAAGCAACTATACTCTAATTTTAAAAAAAGAAGAAACCTGCTGGATCAGTTTAGTAAGATTCTCTCATCCTCAATATCTAATCAAATTCCTCAGCCTCCGCCTTGGGTTCTGATCACCCTTGATATTGCTCTGGCCAGCCTTCAGCAAGAATCCTGTCAAGTCAGTTTAGCCAGTATCCCCCAGTTTCTTGGGAATTTTCTATCCACTGATCCCCACTCTGTTCCTTGGCTATAAATCTATGCTTGTCCTTGTTATATTCGAAACTGAACCCCATCTTTCTCCCCTACTGCAAAATCTCCATTGCAGAAGCCCCTTCTTCAATAAAGTCTTTCTTATTGTCTTTAACAACTATTGTGATGAATTTTTCTTGAACAAAGTGGATCTTAGCGTACCCTGACTTAAAGATTGCCAATGACTTCCCACCACCCTTAGAATAAAATGCAAACTCCTTATCATGGCCAACAACGCCTTGTATGCTATTATTTTTCCTCTTTCTTCACTTCATCTTTCTACATTTTCTTCCATATTCACTCTTGTTTAGCCATACAGCTTTCTTGCTGTCTCTCCAGCACACCAAGCTTATTCTGCTCTAAGTCTCTATAGCTGTTGCTTCTTCTACGTACAATCACTTTTTCTAAGACCTTTACAAATATTGTCATTTCAATTTACCCAATTCCTCTTTAAAAAGTTCCTTCCTGAGTGTCCAATATCTAAAATAGCACACACACATACACACACATACACACACATACACACATACACACACACACACACATACACACACATACACACAAACTTTCACTCTCTATCCCTCAGCCAGCTTTACTTGCTTTCACAGAATTTCTTATAACATGATATATTTTATACTCATCCACTTTTTTTATTATTTGCTTTTCCTTCTAAGTTGTATAGTTGTTAAAGGGGAAAGTATCCATCCTATCACTATATCCTCCAATGTCTAGAACACAGACTGGCACTAGTGTATGCTCGATACTTAAATGAATGAATTAATGATAATTGCTAGGCTTACAAACCACCTTTACAAATGTTTACTGACATCATTTTACTTAAACTGATGAATGTCTTTGTTACCTAAATGGCTATATTTTAAATGAAATGTTTTTTTCACTTAAATCAGAAAATGAAAGCAACTGATTAGTAGTACATTTGACTCAAATAGAAGATAATATAAAAAATGGATATATTGAAAACAAAATAGCATCACAATTAGCTATTATTCTAAAAGATTACATGGCACTGGAGAAGTGATAACTCACTAGCACCAAACTGACTTTCTTCTTTTGAGTAAACCAAAGCAATCAAGAGAAAAACTAAAACAGAGAAAACTTGTTTTTCTTATGAGGATCAAAGTTATTAAATGTCATGCCATTAAACTACTTAAAATTATCACACACACAATAGTCGACTTCTATGGAGATGCCCTGTACTAGGTGGTTAAGCCTTTCACACCTCTCACTCTATAAGGAATAAAAGCAATCTGCCTAGGTTCACACAACTGTTCAGGGTGGATTAATACTTGGTACAAGATTTTCTTTTCTTATCCCAGGGCTCTCTATACTAAATTAACCATCTTCCCCATTTGACATCAAAACTATACTTGCCAGCTTTCTATGCACTTGGATCTGTCTCTGGCCTTCCCTAAAGTGATAAAATATTCCCAAGTCTCTGGCCATGAATTGCACTCAAAGCTTACCCATGGGTTAAATCAGGGTCTAAGAGAATAACAAATTTTACAGTCCTTAATGCAAAGTCAATTACACCACAGGGTTCTTTTTTTGAGAGTTTACATCATTTGCATATGTGAAAGGAAGTTGATGTGCAGTTGAAATGACAGAAACAGATGCTTCTGCCATCACTTAATATGAAACATAATTTTCCATGCTGGTGAACAGAAGGCTCTCAGTTGCAGAGGCTATAGGTACAAAGGGTCTTACATTTTAGAATCTATCAAGTATAAGAAGGCTCTAAACTTTTCCCCAAACACATTTTGTTTTGCTCATTTAATGCTGTGCATTCCTATATTGGTTTGGGTTGTAAATCTCACTGCTTAATGCTTGTCCCTCGGTTGGTAGTCCCACTCTTGTTTCTAAGATTCAAAGAACCTGATTGAAAACCTGAGCTTCTGACCACCCTAGGCCTGATAAACACAGCTTTGTTACAAATGATCATCATAGCAATAAGCAGAGTATTCCAAAATCAAGATAGATTAATACTTTCACATAAAACTTAGAGAACTTAAAACATCCAATTTGGGATCTTTAAGATAAAAAAAAATTCTAAATCCGCTACAGTACAATAGTGAATTAAATGTCTGTATTCAGCAGGTTTTCCAGCCTTAATTTAACAAAAGTCATTTGTTATGAGGAGGCAATATAATAGGGTAAGAAATTTGGTAAAATCAGTATATACTGCTGGGTTCATATCCTACTTCTCCCACTTATTAGTTATTAACTAGTTAACTTGGAACTAGTCCAAGTTCTATGGCCTTGGACTAGAAATCTGGCTCTTCTGTGACTCTGCTTCATAGTCTATATTAAAAAAAATAATAATAATGCCTTTCAAGGCTGTTGTAGAATTAAGTAACATGTGAGTCCATTTGGAAAACTCAGCAGTGAGTTCATTTGGAAAACATTTCTATTTTTGTTTTGACACTTTGGGTTGCCCATGCACCAGGTATTATGCCCATTTTCCTATTTTCTGGAACAATCTGCCTTGCATTATGAAAGCTGGAAGCATCAGATTCTCACCTTCTCACGCATTTTTGAAGCTCAGAGTTGGACATGTGACATAATCATAGGGAATTTGTTTAAAGGTTTGAGAATAGTTTGACTTCTAGTCAAAAGATCTGTGAGGAGAAATTTCCCACATTTCCACTTATATATATTTCATGGATGTAATTGTATGAGGACATGATGTCTGAAGCTAAAGCAACCATATAGCCTCTATGAAGGGATAATCCTAACAGTGAAGGACAGAAAAGTTTTACCCTCTGACAGTACCAATGATCTTCTGAACTTGCTAATCCTAAAATCTGCCCTGTGTCCAGAATCCTGTTGAATGATTAATAGTCTTTTCATGGCTTCAGATTCTTTTGGCTGTATGTTGTTACTTAGAGGGGAGAGCCCTGTAACTGTTACACATCTAATTATACTGTTTCATAAATTTATCCTTCCCCACACCAACTTATGTTTGTCTACTTGAACATGACCTTTATTATTCAACGTCCAATGAAATTTTTAACACCTGACAATCTCATTCCAAGAGAAGATAGCCCTGCTCCAGTTCATTAACTTTTATTATCTATAGGAGTGATTCAAACTGCTTGTTATTGAAAAGAATTATTTGAGGAACTCGTTAAACATTTAGCTTCCCAGACTACTTTCAGACTTACTAAAGCAGTCTCTGGAAGAAAGAAATCTGGAAATTTGCATTTTTAGCAAGCTACTCAAATAATTGTGGTAAACCTCTAACTTTAGGAAGTTGCTGTTGCTGTTTAGTTGCTTAGTTGTGTCTGATTCTTTTGTGACCTCACGGACTGTAGCTTGCCAGGCTCTTCGGTCCATGGGATTTCCCAGGCAAGAATACTGGGATTCCCACCTACCAGTGCAGGAGACATAAGAGACATGGGTTCGATCCCTGGGTCAGGAAGATCCCCTTAAGAAGGGCATGGCAACCCATTCCAGTATTCTTGCCTGGGAAATCCCATGGACAGAGGAACTTGGTGGCCTACTGTCCAGAGGGTCGCAGAGTTGGATACAACTGAAGCAACTGGAGTGGTTTGCCATTTCTTTCGCCAGGAGAATCTTTCTGACCCAGGGATTGAACCCATGTCTCTTACCATGATTAAGCGATTCTATACTATTGAACCACCGAGGAAGTCAAATTTAGGAAGTACTGGTCCATATCGTACTGATACTTAGTTTATATGTTCATTATCTAACCCCATAACCAGGTTTGTAAGCTTCTAGAGGCAGAAACTAAGCCTTAAGTCACATGTTTCAGTTTTGGGGGCATATTTTCTGTATTCTTCTAGGGTAGGATTACTCAAAAATGTAGCCCAAGACCATGTCAGGTCTAGAGATTATTTTAGGTGGAGCATTATATTTTGATAAAATGAATAATGTGATATGCTTAAAGATATGACCTGATATCTAATTTCAAAGCAGTCATTAAGAAGTAGAAAGGCAAAAATCATCCCTAGGAAACTAAATAATAATAGAGATCCATGAGAATCACTTTGTTATATCATACACCAGGAATTGCTCAGAATTTATTTTTATATATACCTTTTCTTTATTACACATAATGTTAATTTAGACAAAAATAATATGTAAAAAGAGTCAAGGTAGAACTCAAGTTGTTGAGGGTTGAGGAAGATTGCTCTGTGGGACTGTGGTATATAGATAACCTTAATTTCATTAGCCATGACAGTAATCCCTTTAATTAACTGGGGGAAAAAAAAAAGGCAACCCACCTTTCAACTTGGTGTGCTGCCTTGCACCAAGTGTTGCACATAGTAAGAAATGCATTAGTATAAAGGAATATAAAATTGCAAATTTTACCCTCTCAACAGTGTATCTCTAAGGTCATTCACACACTCAGTACTTCAATCATTCAACAAATACCCACTGAGCATTTGCTATGCAGCAAGCTCTGTTCAACCAACTATTTGGATGCTACAGTGACTGTGTAAAAAAGCTTGAAATGTTCATTTTTAACAGGTGATCTGAATGACTGTGATGAGCCTTCAGGTTTAGGAAGCATTAGTCTGTGTTATATGAATGTTTAGTCATATATTCATTAACATTGTCCTCATGGAACATGTATTTTCCATGTGGGGAAGTAGGTAATAAACAACTGAGCAAATAAATACACAATATGACATAATAAATACTACAGAAAAAATGGACTTCCCCAGTGGCTCAGTGGTAAAGAATCCATCTACAATGCAGGAACAGCAGGAGACTTGAGTTTGATCCCTGGATAGGGAAGATACCCTGGAGGAAGGCATGGCAACCCACTCCAGTATTCCTGCCTGAAAAATCCCATGGACAGAGGAGTCTTCTGGGCTATATAGTCCATAGGGTTGCAAAGAGTCGGACACAACTGAAGTGACAGCTCTCAGACATGCACATAGAAAAAATAAACCATGATATTACCGATTTCAGGCAGGTGGTGTTATTCAGTAACCATGAAGGTGGCACTTGAACAAGATCTGAAGAAAGGAAGAGAGTGAGTCATGGGATATCTGGGGGAAGAGTGTTCCAGACAGAGAGACGGGAAGGCCCTAGAACAGGAGCTTAAATGGAATGTTTAAGGAACAACAAAGAGGCCAGACTGGGAAGTTGAGCCACTGGAGAGAAGCAGGAAATGAAGTTAGTGAAGTAGCAGAGGGGCTGAACTTGAAAGACTATTTGGCCATTAATAAGATTTGGAATTCTTCCAGGTATAAAATAGATGGCTAGTGGGAAGTTGTTGTATAACAGGGAGCTCAGTTCAGGGCTCTGTGATGACTCAGAGGGATGGAATGGTAGGTGGTGGTGTGGTAGGAGGGAGGTTCAAGAGGGAGGGGATATATGTATATTATAGTATGTATACTATATGTATATATATATATGTATATGTGTGTATATATGTATACTATATGTATATATATAGCTGATTTATGTAGTTCAGCAAAAAATAACATATTTAAGCTATTATATACTTCAATAAAAAAAAAAACTAAAAAAAAAAGGAATAGTCACACCACATATTTCTAATTGAAACTTTGCAACATCCATTTACATCCTGAGTCTGACTAATCTAAAAAGTACTTCCCAGGTGGGGCTAGTGATAAAAAACTCACTCACCAATGCAGGAGACATAAGAGATGTGAGTTCAAACCGTGGGTCGGGAAGATTCCCTGGAGGAAGTCATGGCAACCAACTACAGTATTCTTACCTAGAAAACTCTATGGACAGAGGAGCCTGGGCTACAGTCCATAGGGTTGTATAATCTAACTTATGTTTTAGAAAACTTATTTTGCCTGCAACGTTGAGTATAGACCATAGGAAGAGCAAGTGTGGAAGCCAAGAGACAAGTTAGATGAACAGGCTGTAACGTGCACAGAAAATAAAATTTTATTTTATCATAATAAGAATGGTAAGAAATGGATCAATTTTGTATGTGTTTTGACAGTACAGCCAACAGGATATCCTGAAAAATTAGGAGCAGGTTTGGGAAAAATAGAGAAATGAAGGATTATTCTACATCTTTTGTTTTTGTTCTTAGTTGTTCATATTTTATTTATTTTTGCTGGGTTTTTTGTTTGTTTGTTTTTATCTGAGCAACTGGAAAGAAGGAATTTCCATTTATTAAAATAGAGAAGATTCTTAGAAGATTAATGCTGGGGAGAAAAGGACAGAAATCAAAGCATGGTTTGAGACATACAGTACTAAGTTAAATAAGTCTGAAGTACATTGAAATAGAAACAGTAAGTAGGCATTTGAATCTATGAGTCTAGTGTTTAGGGAAGGAGTCAAGGTTGGAGACAGAAATTTTAGAGTTGTTAATACTGAGAAGGTATTAAAGCCATGAGATCTGATGAAATCACAAAATGAGGGAGAACGGAAAGAGACATTCTAGAGATGTAGCCCTGAGATGTCCCAAATAAATTAAGGAGATGAAAAGGAACTAACAGACTGAGGGAAAGTGCCATTGATATAGAATAAACATCAAGAAAGAATGGTGTCCCCAAAGCTAAATTGAAAATTAGGAAATGAGCACCTGTGTCAAATGACCTGAAAGGTCAAATAAGATAAGAACTAGGGATTGGCTACTAGATGAGCAAAAGGAAAGTCACTGATGACTCTGATAAGCACAAGTTTGATGGAATAAGCAGAGAAATGCAAAGGAGAACAGGAGGAAAGAAAGTGGTCACAGGTGATAGAGACTGTCTTTCCAGAAGTGTTGTTATACATGCATGCATGCATATTAAGTTGCTTCAGTCATGTCCAACTCTTTGCGACCCTATGGACCACAGCCTGCCAGGCTCCTCTGTTAATGGGATTCTCCAGGTAAGAATACTGGAGTTGGTTGCCGTGCACTCCTCCAGGGGATCTGCCTGAACCCAGGGATCGAACCCAAGTCTCTTATGTCTCCTGCATTGGGAGGCAAGTTCTTTACCACTAGCACCACCTGGGAAGCTCGTTGTTATATAGGGGATATGGAATGAGACAGGAGCCAGAGGAGAAAGTATAACCAAGCATTTTTTTGGTGTATGATGGAATATAAGTCCATTCAATTAGGCTAATAAAATTACAGTGGAAAAACTAACTTCCAGGAAAGAGAAGAATTGCTAAAATGATATTTTTGAGAAAGCACAGGAAAATGGGACTCTCTGGACTAAGGAAACCAGTTTTTCCATAGTAACAGAAAAGAAGGCAGGATAAGTGAATACAAATGCATACAAGCTCACACATGTGGTAGCATCAGCTAATACCCCGTTAAGTATGAAGTGAAAGTCACTCAGTCATATCTGACTCTTTGTGACCCTATGGACTGTAGCCCTCCAGGCTCCTCTCTCCATGGAGTTCTCCAGGCAATAATAATGGAGTGGGTTGCCATTCCCTTCTCCAGGGATCTTCCCAACCTGAGGATGGTACCCAGGTCTCCTGCATTACTGGCAGATTCTTTACTGTCTGGGCCACAAGGGAAGCCCTAGTACCAGGCCTCAAATACCCAAAATAATCTATGTTTCATTTGACAAGAAGAAAAGATGAGCCAGTATTCTGTTTTTCCACCAATAGCCTTTACTAGAAGATTTTAAATGGAACCAAGTTTTAAAGGAACATACATTTACAGAGGTGTTCTAATTCAATCAGCTGGAAAGAAAAAAAAATAGAAGATAGCAATATTCAGATATGTAATCAATCAAAACTATCTTGACTTCAAAAGCTCCCTAACCAGTCAGAATGGCCGCTATCCAAAAGTCTACAAGCAATAAATGCTGGAGAGGGTGTGGAGAAAAGGGAACCCTCTTACACTGTTGGTGGGAATGCAAACTAGTACAGCCACTATGGAGAACAGTGTGGAGATTCCTTAAAAAACTGGGAATAGAACTGCCATATGACCCAGCAATCCCACTGCTAGGCATATACACCGAGGAAACCAGAATTGAAAGAGACGTGTGTACCCCAATGTTCATCGCAGCACTGTTTACAATAGCCAGGACATGGAAGCAACCTAGATGTCCATCGGCAGACGAATGGATAAGGAAGCTGTGGTACATATACACAATGGAATATTACTCAGCCATTAAAAAGAATACATTTGAATCCGTTCTACTGAGATGGATGAAACTGGAGCCCATTATACAGAGTGAAGTGAGCCAGAAAGAAAAGCATCAATACAGTATACTAATGCATGTATATGGAATTTGAAAGATGGTAATGGTAACCCTATATGTGAGACAGAATAAGAGACACAGATGCATAGAACAGTCCTGTGGACTCTGAGGGAGAAGGTGAGGGTTGGACGTTCTGGGACAATAACATTGAAACATGTATATTGTCATATGTGAAGCAGAACACCATTCCATGTTCTATGCATGGGACGGATGCTCAGGGATGGAGCGTTGGGATGACACTGAGGGATGGGAGGGGGAGGGAGGTGGGAGGAGGGTTTGGGAGGGGGAGCACATGTGAATCCATGGCTGATTCATGTCGATGTATGGCAAAAACTACTACAATATTGTAAAGTAATTAGCCCCCAACTAAAATAAAAAAAATAAATAAATAAAATAAAATGATACAGAAAAAAAAAAAAAGAATAAATTCTAAGGCAGAAATGTATGCATCAGTGAACAAACGATTATCTTCCCTCACCTGTCCATGCACTCTTTGACGACTGCAAAATTGCCGTCTCCAATTACTTTCCCAATTTTGTATTTCTCAAGAAGAGTCGAAGATTCAGAACACCTGTTTCCATTCACACCTGCAAAAAAGGATAAATGCATACTCTAATGAACACATCACATTTCACCTTGATTTTTACATATTTGTAAAATAATAAATCTAAATGCGCTTCTATATCTATAGTAAAACTAAAAAAAAAAAAAAAAAAAAAAAAAAAAAAAGCTCCCTAACAACAAATAAAGAAGGAGTAAAGTTGGAAAGTTACTTCCACTTAAGTATATTACTCTTTCTTTTTATTGTTATCTATCACAACTAATCATAACATAACTCAATAATGAATCATTTCCTTGACTGCAGTTGGTCGTAATTATAGAATGAGGTGATTGATCATGGCCTGGCTTAGTCAATGATGATGTATCTCTTTCAACTTTACAATAGAATTTGACCTAAGAGTCCCTGGTACCTTTGAAATTGAAATGACCATTTAAAAGCCTGTAGAAATATGCAATACACTGAAATGGTGTACATCTGGATGGGATCCAAAAAGTGATTAGCTTAGCCTGTTACCCCACCTCAGGTCAAAGTCCCTAGAATGCTGAAGCATCAGTTCTGGATCAGGGTCGGACTCAATCCACATCCAAAATAAATTAATGATATAGGAAAACTTGAACAAGGTTGACTGTTAAGTCCTTGAGAACAACTGAGGCTTGCATTTCTTATTCTGATGAGCTAACAACAACAACAAAAAATATACTAACGAAACTACAAAATCTTCAACTTTAAGCTAATTTTCCCATTGACCACAAGTATACGCAGCATTCTCTCAATATTCAATAGCTTAAGAATGCCACTTCTAAGTGCAAAAACATCTTTACTTTATTTGAGAATATTTGATATTTACGTATAAGTCAGAAAATTTTCACACTTGATCCAAAAATGATGGCTGAGCCAAGGCCTATAATTTATTTATTTTAATTAGTTGTTGGGAGTCAGTCATTCTTCTGCTTCCGATGTTAGAGTTAAATCATCTCTGCCTCTTTCCAAGTCACCCTACAAGCAGACCAATTCTTTTGGGAAATACAAAATTAAATTGTTTAAGTTCCAAATATTGAAAAATCTTATAAATAGAACCTAAACTTTACTCATCATATAGTTACCAATCCTTCGTCATGGCTCAATGAGAATATAAAACACTTAACTCTGAAAAGATATGTCATGATGTAACACGTTTTGGTACATCACTTTCTAAGTCATTAATAAATATACAAATCTATACAAAGTACATGTCATTGGAAAACCAAGCACAGGAAGTATCTGAATGACTTGCAAGCACGTGATAATCAGGAGAGATGGTGTCTTGAAGGACAAGTTGAACTTTTCAAGTGTTCTAACCTACATGAATCATTAACATTTCTTCAATTATTTAGGACACAATTTTTACTTTGCACTGGAGGCATCATAAGATTTATAATAGTTTCTTCAGTGGTAACATTACCACTTCTGTTTACCTAAATAAAACTGTATCTTCTTTTATGTATGTGCCCACGACCACATTGCAACACTTAAGACCAAAAGCACAGTGCAGCAAGCTTTGTAACATCAACCACTTCCTTTTTCTTAATTCCCATGGATATCATAAGAAAATATTTTAGCATTTTTAAATACCTGTGTCATAAAGAACTGCAGCAGAAATAAGTGGAGATAGAATCATGTCCGCTATACTTAGCTGATATATAATTCCACATGTAAACTACAGCAATACAAATACATAAACAATTCTAGTCATAGTTGTCTACCCATGGAACCACATCTAGCTTTTCTTCACTTTTTTCCTAACTAGAAATTTCATGGGTGAGTCAGAACTCAAACTTAAAAGAAAGTGAGGAGGGAAAAGAGTCAGAAAGTCTTTGAGAAAAGCTATGCAAAAACAAACAAAAAAATCCTGGACTTCCCTGATAGTCCAGCGGTTAAGAATCTGCCTGTTAATGCAGGAGACACGGATTTGATCCCTAGTCCAGAGGATCCCATATGCCATGGAACAGCTAAGCCTGTGCTCTAAGGCTGAGAGCCGTAACTCCTGAAGCCTGCTCACTCTAGAGACCACGCTCTACAACAAGAGAAGCCACCACAATGAGAAGCCAGGACACCACAATGAAGAGAGCAGCCCCTGCCTGCTGCAATGAGAGAAAGCCCTTGCACAGCAACGAACACCCAGTGCAGCCAAAAATAATAAAGAAATAAAGAAATAAAATAAAAAATTTTAATCCTAATTTTCTTATCTGTATTAATAGAAAACAGTTCTGTCTCCATCAGTTCAGTTCAGTTCAGTTGCTCAGTCGTGTCCGACTCTTTGCGACCCCATGAATTGCAGCACGCCAGGCCTCCCTGTCCATCACCAACTCCCAGAGTTTACCCAAACCCATGTCCATCAAGTCGGTGATGCCATCCAACCATCTCATCCTCTGTCCTCCCCTTCTCCTCCTGTCTCCATAATGTCATCTAATATTATACAATGGTAATTAACAGCATAAGTCAAAAGCTTTTCATTTATTCTAGAAGCACTTCTGGGTTTAGACCTTCTTTCTTCACACCTTATGTCCTGTTTATGGTTGGAGAAGGCATGGAGGGCACTGATTCTCAGAACAGATTATGCATCAGAACCAGGTCTATTTATCTAGAATCCGCCCACCCCATCAGGAGGAGCTTCGCCCCACAGCTGCTGAGGACTACATGGCTCTGATTTCATTATTCATGCTTAGTCTTCCTATTACAGCAGCATTCGGAAAGCAGGTTAAATGGAAATGTTTTGAGCTTCCATTTTGTGGTATGAATACTGACAGTAGCTTGTAACATCTACTGTAGTGAGCCCTGGTAACTATCCACACATGGTATGAAAGGAAGGAAAAAGACACTAGTATCTACCAATGTATGAACACAGTTCCCTCTGCTCTTCCTTTCTGCAACATAGGTTCCAAGAAGGTTATGGCTTTAGATAGTCAATAGATGACATATTCAATATTCTGTAGACCCAAGTACACCCAGACAGTATTTTTCATGAAAAAATATGACCACATTGTTCCCTGCATTGATCAATAATGCACTGAAAAACTGGTTTTTATACATTCTAATGGCAACATAGTTTAGTAGAGAAAAGATGACCCTGATGATCAAAGATCTATAGCTTTATCTAAGCCACCAAACATTTAGGACTGCAGAACTATCATTTTTCAGGTTCCCTTGCTGGTATATGGGGATGGTATCTGATTACAAGCAAATGCTATGGGGTTCTGATTGAGAAAGTCCTGGATACATGTTTATAGGAGATGGTCAAGGGCAGCATGCACTTTCCAGTCTATCACTATGACACTCCTCCCCACAAGGCCACAGGAAATAAGGCAATGACATTGTGAGATAAGTTCACTGGAGACTGTCTTTGCGATTGAGTCAAGTCTCAAAACAGAATTTAAACAACTGTGTATCCCAGCAGGCCCAGTCTTTTTTGGAGCTTTTACCTGATTTGCTTCAGCAGAAGCAGGGACCCTGCTGTCACCTTTCCATCCCACTCATGGTGGAAACTCTGGAAACCAGATGGCACATCTAATTGGCTTATTCACTCTGAAAACACACACACATACACACAAACACAGAAAGAGAGTCTACTTTCAACAGCACAATTTTTTTGTTTGTTTGTTTGCTTTCCCTGCTTACTGAGGCAAAGCTCAGTACCTTTAAAAAACAAGAAGTGTTAGTAAGTATGATGTGCAGTACGGTTCCTTCTCTGAGAACATTTTACTGTAGAAGGTCTCTAATTGACCTTCATTTAAATGAATCACTAGATTAAAAGATTCCTAAGCGATCAGTGCAGAGAAATATGATGGTGTGAAAACCTAAGCCAGACATCCTGGAATGTGAAGTCAAGTGGGCCTTAGAAAGCTAGACTATGCCGAAGACTTTGACTGTGTGGATCACAATAAACTGTGGAAAATTCTGAAAGAGATGGGAATACCAGACCATGTGACCTGTCTCTTGAGAAACCTGTATGCAGGTCAGGAAGCAACAGTTAGAACTGGACATGGAACAACAGACTGGTTCCAAATAGGAAAAGGAGTACGTCAAGGCTGTATATTGTCACCTTGCTTATTTACCTTATATGCAGAGTACATCATGAGAAACGCTGGGCTGGAGGAAGCACAAGCTGGAATCAAGATTGCCGGGAGAAATATCAATAACCTCAGATATGCAGATGACACCAGACTTATGACAGAAAGCGAAGAAGAACTAAAGAGCTTCTTGTTGAAAGTGAAAGAGGAGAGTGAAAAAGTTGGCTTAAAGTTCAACATTCAGAAAACTAAGATCATGGCGTCCAGTCCCATCACTTTATGGCAAGTAGATGAGGAAACAGTGGAAACCATGGCTGATTTTATTTTTCTGGGCTCCAACATCACTGCAGATGGTGATTGCAGCCATGAAATTAAAAGACACTTACTCCTTGGCAGGAAAGTTATGACCAGCCTAGACAGCATATTAAAAAGCAGAGACATTACTTTGTCAACAGAGGTCCATTTGGTCAAGGCTATGGTTTTTCCAGTGGTCATGTGTGGATGTGAGATTTGGACTATAACGAAAGCTGAGTGCTGAAGAATTGATGCTTTTGAACTGTGGTGTTGGAGAAGACTCTTGAGAGTCCCTTGGACTGCAAGGAGATCCAACCAGTCCATCCTAAAGGAGATCAACCCTGAATATTCATTGTAAGGACTAATGCTGAAGCTCCAATACTTTGGCCACCTGATGCAAAGCGCTGACTCATTTGAAAAGACCTTGATTCTGGGAAAGATTGAGGGCAGGAGGAGAAGGGGACGACAGAGGATGAGATGTTTGGATGGCATCACCTACTCAGTGGACCTGGGTTTGGTTAGACTCCAGGCATTGGTGATGGACAGGCAGGCCTGGTGTGCTGCAGTTCATGGGGTCACAAAGAGTCAAACACGACTGAGTTACTGAACTGAATTGAGAGGGAGTAAGGGCTTTCCTGGTGGCTCAGACAGTGAAGAATCCGCCTGGAATGCGGGAGACCTGAGTTTAGTCCCTGGGATGGGAAGATCCCTTGGAGGAGGGCACGGCAACCCACTCCAGTATTCTTGCCTGGAGATTCCCCATGGACAGAGGAGCCTGATGGGCTACAGTCCGTGGGGTTGCAAAGAGTTGGACACAACTGAGTGACTAAGCACAGCACAGAGCGAGTAAACTTACATTTTTTTCATATCTCTCCAACTGTCTGCTTCTTTTTGATTGTTGTTCAGTTGCTCAGTCTTATCCAACTTTTTGTGACCCCATAGACTGGAACATACCAGGCTTCCCTGATCTTCAACATGTCTTGGAGCGTGCTCAAACTCATGTCCCTTGAGTCAATGATGACATCCCACCATCTCATCCTCTGTCACCACCTTTTCCTCCTGCCATCAATCTTTCCCAACATAAGTGTCTTTTCCAGTGAGTCATCTCTTTGCATCAGGTGGCCAAAGTATTGGAGCTTCAGCCTCAGCATCTGCCCCTCCAATGAATATTCAAGATTGATTTCCTTTAGGGTTGACTGGTTTGATATCCTTATCTTGGCTCCTTTGCTGCACCCAAATAAGAACTACCCCTTGATGTCTGGGCTTCCCAGGTGGCACAGTGGCAAAGAATCCACCTGCCAATTGCCAGAGAAGCACATTTGATCCTTGGGTCAGGAAGGTCACCTGGAGAAGGAAATGGGAACTCACAAAGAATCAGACACTACTTAGAAACTGAGCACAGATTACTGGATATCTGCTCTCTGGAAGGCCCCATGCTAAGTGCCTTATGCAGAGGAAATCTAATTCTTGGAATAACCCTGCCAGCTAGGACTTGCTTTTGCTTTGCAGGTGGGAAAACAGGCTTAGAGAGATGACTGACTTAGGGACTACCTGCTTGTAGGTGGTATAAACAGTTTTCAAAGACAAAACTCTGGTTCCAAAGCTTGTATCCTTATCCTTACTCATATGTATCCTCCCTGGCTATCTCCCTGTCTGTTGACTCTTTTATGGGATATTTGTGGATGTTGACTAATTAAATTTATTTTTGGTTCATCCTGCGTCTGCTTTTGTGGGGAACTGTCTTTTTCCCATACCCTGGTCTCTGAAAGGGTTAATTCTTTGGCCCTGGGTACCCTGCCAAAAGCATATAACCCCATCAGGGAATTTAACAATCCAGAGGCTGACACAGACACTCAGTGGTGTTCTTTTTACTGAATTTGCAGGCTTGCAGTACAACATACATTATTGCTGCCCTTACACAATGAAGGTTTTCTGGGAGAGCAGAGATTCATAAGGAAAAAGAGATATGACCTCATTGTTTGAACCCCTCAACCATCTATGCCCGAGGCCAGTTTGCTCCCCTGTAACTTCCAGGTTAAGTGTAGTATATCCCTGAGAAAAGTGAAAGCATTAGTTGTTTAGTCATGTCTGATTCTTTGTAACCCCATGGACTATAGTCCACCAGGCTCCTCTGTCCATGGAATTCTCCAGGCAAGAACACCGGAGTGGGTTGCCTGCTGGTGCTTAAATCAGCTTTAATGGGGTTTCTGATACTTGTAACCAAACAATCCTAATTACATACTTATCTCACAGGACTTGAATAGTATCTCGAGGCTTGTCAGTGATAACCTTATCCACAGAATACTGACTCATTGGCGGTTGCATGGTTGTTACAGGTGACCAGCCAGAGCTCCCACCCTGGAGCCCCAGCAAAAGAATTCATTTGAAGTTCATGCTGGGTAGAAATGCCCAGTCATCCTCTACAGTTTGGAAGGGAAGTCTAGGGGGAAAAGATGCAAATGACTCAAAAATGATAAGTTCTTCTTAAGGTTACATTTAATTAGATGTGCTAAAGCTTCAGTTCTTGGTACTGAATATTCATGTTTAGTGAGGAGTGCTGGAGGCTTCACAACAGTGCCATTTTCTGTACTTTCAGAGTGGAGAAAAATGTGCTTTTAGTTGATAATGTACCTGAGAAACGATGAAGGTGAGCAGCGGGAATCTTTTTTTTAACCATTTATGTTCTGACAAGTCATTTTTACAAAAAGCTCACAATTTAGAAAATATTAACAGCATTGGAGGGCTTTTGCTTAATTACAGGTAAACTTGTTTCTACATCAGGATACATGAAGGGCAAAAAGGCACATGTAACTCATCTTTAGTAAGCCCTGATTAAACTCAGTGTGAAGTGCATGCATTATTTCAAAGTTATTAACTTCTTGACTCAGTTTAAATTGCCATAAATTACATCTGTACCAACGACTTTAGCCAACCTCTTCCCCTAGTAATGCAAAATGTTGTGGGATGATAACAGGGTTAGGAGTAAATTGAAGCCAGAATGAAATCTTAATGTATGCAGGTTGTTAGGATTCCATATCACTACTCACTGTTACAATGCAAAGACTTGCTATCTTTATACTTGCCAGCATTTTTAGTCATGCTGTAGAGAGATTTCTTAATAAATACTATTCAGAGGGGTTTGTCTTGGGGGGAGTAGAGTAACAGGAGGAAATGAAATGTGGTTAAATTAGCAAAATAAAAGTGGACCTTACTCAAAGTAAGTAGAAACAATGGGTAGCGGATTGATTGAAAAAGTCATGTAAAGAGGGAATCATGAGAAAATGAAGCGTACATACTTAAGTATTTTGTTTTAGTATAAAATACTTAAATATATATTCCTTTGGTGATCTCACTAATATAATCTGAAGCCTTTGAGGGGAGCTTCACTGACCGGAGTTCTCTTTTTCTTGACTAAGCTGCACCCATGAGGCTGTGTCATTCATATCTTGTTTCCAGTTTCTATTTCTTTAAAAAGAGTCAGGATTTAAAAATATTTGTGAACCTACCAACTTCCAGATTCTATCTAGATTTCTTTATGACCCCCCACAATCCCATTCATACTTAATAGGAAAATTTGTAATTGTGGTCCTATTTAGAAAATCTTTTCAAAACATTCAACTTGGTTGTCATAAAAAAACACCTTTCATTCTTTTGGATTCATATTTTTGTGGTTACATGCTAGTATTTAAAATTTTTTTAGGTGCACAGCTTGTGGAATCTTAGATCCCTGACCAGGGATCAAACCTGGCCAGGAGTCCTAACCTCTGGTGTGCGTGTCTGCTAAGTTCCTTCTGTTGTGTCTGACTCTTTGTGACCCTATGGACTGTAGCCCACCAAGGTCCTCTGTCCATGGGATTTCCCAGGCAAGAATACTGGAATGGGTTGCCATGCCCTCTTCAAGGGGATCTTCCTGACCCAGGGATTGAACCCACGTCTCTTATGTCTCCTGCATCGACGCCAAGTTCTTTACCATTAGTGCTACCTCCTGAGAAACCACTAACCACTTGTCTACCAGAGAATTCTCTCCACAGTAGTTTAATAAGTGCTTTAATTACTTTAACAAGTTCTGTTGGTCTAAATAGAGTAGGAACAAAGAAACACAGTTGACTCTTGCTAAAATTACAACCCAATTGGTGGGCCCATAATTAGGTAGAGTGTTAGAAAAACGCCCAAAATTTCATCAATCCAGGATATTAGTCAGTTTGGTGAGTCTGTTAGAGGGAATGGAGCAGATCTTTTAATCTCAGTTCAGTTCAGTTCAGTCGCTTAGTCGTGTCCGACTCTTTGCGACCCCATGAATTGCAGCACGCCAGGCCTCCCTGTCCATCACCAACTCCCGGAGTCCACCCAAACTCATGCCCATTGAGTCGGTGATGCCATCCAACAATCTCCTCCTCTGTCGTCCCCTTCTCCTCCTGCCTTCAATCTTGTCCAGAATCAGGGTCTTTTCAAATGAGTCAGCTCTTCACATCAGGTGGCCAAAGTATTGGAGTTTCAGATTCAACATCATTCCTTCCAGTGGTGAATATTACAGTGACATTTACAAACCAAGCATGTGCTCAGAATGTGTAGTTGCAATAAATATACAGCAAAATTTTTTCAGTCTCAATATTCGAATTGATATTTAATACACACTGAATAATTAGCACAACTCAAAATGTGTTTCTAAAAACAGAACTAGGTGAAGGCAGCAGGAAAAGCTTCTGGATGAGTAAGGAATAGAAGCTATTTAGAGTTTGAAATCCCATTTCTGGCTCTCACAGTAACCTCCTCTATGACCTTGACTGCCAGTCCATTAACTTCTTAATGCTCGCCTTGTCTGTGAAAGAAAAAGCTAGTGAGTTCTAATCACCTCTAAAAGACAGTTTGTGTTTGAGAACATGACACGAAAAAGGAAGAGAGTGTGTATCAATCCTTAAATTTCACCTCACCTCCCAGGACAATTTTATTAAATGAGCAATTAATTAATACACACCTATTCTTCTCATCAGTTGTACATCCATGCTAATTGGGCTTTAATAAGTAAGATCAAATCTATTAAATTGGCAAATTGTATAGTTAACAAAGGAATTCAAATCCACAGAATCACAGAGCTATAAAGACAGGTAATCTTAGAATTGAACTATTCTAGCCTATTCATTTTATAGATTTGGAGAGTCAGAACCAAGTTCACATCTTCCAAGCCTGAACTCTCTTCTACCATTCCACTTAAGAGATTTTTTATAAGGTTCTAGAGTCTTCTTTGAAGGCAGTTTTAGGTCTCTCAACTACAAGGAGTGAAATAGAGTCAACCTAAAATTGAGTTCCTGTGCAAAGTTTATGACTAACCTCTCTATCCAAATTGTTCTTCTCTTTCTTTTCCAACACCTGTTCCTCTCAAGATTAAAGAATATCAAAGAAAAGGGGGAACTGAAACCAAGCAGGACTCTAGGGGGCCATCCCAGGCACAAAAGTCCTTCCATGTCCCCCATTTCTTGTTTTAAAGGTACAAGGTTTCTGTCTCTTAGACCTTCTGGGAGTTCCAAAGGGCAGATTTAAATAGTCACTAATCAGGGAAGTAAAGAAATGCAGAAAGAAACAATAGTACAGAGATGAGGCTTGGTCTTGGCTCCCTGCCAAGAGTTATACAGAACAATCTGATACATAATCTCTGAGCTCTTCTGCAGGAACTAACGCCCCCAATTAAGTGGAGCAAAACCAGTTGAAACCAGAGGCTGATAACTGAGATGCCTGAAACACCACCTGGTTACCTCATCACCAACAAATCAGAAGAAGGTCACACACCCTGCAGACCTCCCCCGAAATTTCTCCTATAAAAACTGTTTCCTGATAACTATTGGGGTGTTCAGGTCTTTTGAGCATGACCCATTTCTTTCATTTCTCCACTCCAAACTTCAACATTCAGTTTGCTTGACCTCACTGTGCACTAAACACACAAACTGGGGTTCGACAGCAAGAAAAGAAAAGAAAAAAAAAGATGTAAGAGGCCGTTCTGAACACTGATGGTCCAGATTAGGGTTTGGTTGAAAAGATGTCCTTGAGATGAGATACTGGGGAAAGCCATTAACCACAGGGATGAATGAACGAGCAGAAAGATAAAGAGATACTCAGAGAACTTTAACTTAATAATCTCCACATCCCACAAGTGTAAGCGCATGGTTATCTACAAAGTAAAGAATCAGGTAGATGGACATCAGAGTGAGAAATAAACGCTAGAATTCAATAGAAATGTTCACTTTACTAATCAATAAAAGGTTACTAAATTAGCAGTTGGCAAGGAAAAGTTAAATAAACTGTCATCATATCCACAATGATTTTGAGTACCTACAAGCAAATTCTAAGCAAAGAAAAGATGATTATTAGTAGGTAATATGTGCTAAATGCCTAGAAAATCAACAAACTCATTGTGTTTGATGATAGAAAAAAATTATTTTTTAATCTTAAATATACAGCCTCTGTAACCTAATCTTTTTTGGCTCAGAGAACAACCGCTAAAAAATGATTTGAGTAAAACTCTTGAGATTCTAGAGTAAAAAGCTCAACAGACCCTCCCTCAAAAAGCATTGATAAGACTGAAAAATAAAATTATCCAAAACTAACATTTCAGAATTTTGAAATGGACCAAAGGTAAAATTTCATGGAAATGGAATGATGGCATACCACAAACTGAGATGGGTTTGTGTAGGAGTCTGTGGGGTTTTAGCCTGGAACTGCTTCCAACCCCCAACCCAGCACCATTAGCTACATAGATCTACTAAGCTCAGGGCAAGCTGTGAAAACCTGCAGTTTTATTGCCTGAGGGGGACACTGATTTAGAGAAAAATTAAAAAAAAAAAAATGTGCTCCTAGGAACTGCCAAAAAGGGTAGTGCTCCCTTCAACAGCACATATACTGAAAAAAAAAAGAGTAGCCACCTTGATGTTAACAGAATGGGGAAGACCAAAATCACAGCTGACCTGAGGCAATGATCCTAGATAGCTCTAGTAACAAACAGGCAGACTAGCTAGGAATTTAACAGGATGATTCAGAGAGTAAGATTCATGTATTGGGTTTTGATAAGGCTACTACCTACCCCTGGTAACCTGAGACTGCACATAAGGACAAGGTCAGGCAAGAGGGCAATCACACACACTTGGCTAATTAGGAGGTCATGCACCTGTGCAGAGGTAAAGCAAGAGGGCTGAGCAATGACACTTCCCCTGGTGGTCCAGTGGCTAAGACTTCGCCCTCCAATGCAGGGGATGAGGGCTTGATCCCTGGTTCTTAGGGAACTAAGAATCCCACATGCCACAGGGAGTAGCCAAAATTTAAAAATACATAAATAAACACAACATTGTAAATCAACTATACTTCAATTTAAAAAAAAATTAAGAGGACTGAGCAGTAAATAAAACTCAAGGAAGACTTGTAAACTGATAGAACTTTGAATGCATTACCCCAACCACACATATATCCATTGGCAAAGGATGGAAACACTACCAACTTGAAATGTTTGAACATGAAGGAAATGTTCAGAATATGTTACCCCTGAATGTGCTACTTTGGCACAAGGATTATTTTGAGTTGAAGGCAGTTGAGAAGCAGATAAAAGAAAAGATTCCTGCCTCTTTCCCTTTGCCTAAAAGTAGGACACAAGTTTTCAAAGATGTCTCTCCTCTCCTCTCTACTAAGAAGGACAAAAGTTAATCATTGGAGACAACTTTAGACCCTATTAGCCCAATGCCTTTTATCTACCATTATTTTCCCATATATTTACATTCCTATAGTTTGATGCTCTTGAGACCTATAATTGCTTTCCTTTGTCTATTATTTCTTTACCAATTTATTGTACTTTGTTGGAGTTACTATATAAGTCTGAATTCTAAGCCAGATCTCTGAGTTACTCTTCCTAGAACTAAATATATAAAAATATTAACTTATGTTTTTATCTTGTTAATTTTTTATTATAGAACCTCAGCCAAGAATTTAAGATGAATAGAGGAAAAATTTTCCACCCTTACAAACAAAACTTTGGCCAAATACTGGCTGAATATCAAGTCATGCTGGCTCAAGAGTGACTCCAAGGAAGTCAGATTTTAATATACATACAAAACTTAAGGAGAAACAGTAAAAAAAAAAAACACTAGAGACATCAACGGCTACACACCAAGGGGGAGACAGACTCCACAGAATTAGTCCAGGCAGCTTACTTAAAAAACAAATAGAACAGTAACAAAAAATCCAGAAAGGGAAAAATCAGAACCCAGAATTATATTAAAAATGCCCAGTTTCAACAACAAAAAATATATGTGAAAAGAAATAGGAAAGTCTGATTCTTATTGGGGGAAGAAAAAAATAGGCAATTAGAAATGTTTCTGAAGGTTCCCAGATATTGAACATGGCAGAGAAAGATTACAAAACAACTGATAAATATGTTTAAGATACTAAAAGAACTATATTTAAAGAATTAAAGGAAGTTATTATGACAAAGACATATTAAACAGACAATTTCAATAGAAAGCATTTTTAATGAAAATCCTGGAGTTGACAAGTACAATAACCAACTACTAAATCTGACTTTAGGAAACAATATTCTTTCATTTATTCTTTCATAAAATTACCTAAGGCCAATATAAATAAAGATACAACAAGAAAATAAATTACAGAACAATATCTCTTATGAATATAGATGCAAAGTTTCCTCAAAAAATATTAGCAAGTCAAATCCAATAATATTTGATAATGATTAAACACCATGGCTCCAAACTGGGAAAGGAGTACTACAAGGCTGTATATTGTCACCCTGCTCATTTAACTCATATGAAGAGTACATCATGCAAAATGACAGGCTGGATGAAGCACAAGCTGAAATCAAGATTGCCGGGAGAAATATCAATAACCTCAGATATGCGGATGACACCACCTTTATGGCAGAAAGCAAAGAGGCACTAAAGAGCCTCTTGATGAAAATGAAAGAAAAGAGGAGAGTGAAAAAGCTGGCTTAAAACTCAACATTCAGAAAACTAAGATCATGGCATCTGATCCCATCACTTCAGGGCAAATAGAGGGGGAAATAATGGAAACAGTGACAGATTTATCTGCTTGGGCTCCAAAATCACTGCAGGTGGTGGCTGCAGCCATGAAATTAAAAGATGCTTACTCCTTGGAAGGAAAGTTATGACCAACCTAGACAGCATATTAAAAAGCAGAGACATTACTTTGCCAGTAAAGGTCCATCTAGTCAAAGCTATGGTTTTTCCAGTAGTCATGTATGAATGTGAGAGTTGGACTATAAAGAAAGCTGAGTGCAGAAGAATTGATGCTTTTGAGCTGTGGTGATGGAGAAGACTCTTGAGAGTCCCTTGGACTGCAAGGAGACCCAAAACCAGTCCATCCTAAAGGAAATCAGTCCTGAATATTCATTGGAAGGACTGATGCTGAAGCTGAACTCCAATACTTTGGCCACCTGATGCAAAGAATGGACTCCTCAGAAAAAACCCTGATGCTGGGAAAGATTGATGGCAGGAGGAGAAGGGGATGACAGAGAATGAGATAGTTGGATGACATCACTGACTCGATGGACATGAGTTTAAGCAACCTCTGGGAGATGGTGATGGACAGGGAAGCCTGTTGTGTTGCAGTCCATGGGATCGCAAAGAGTCAGATAGGACTGAGCAAACGAAATGAACTAAAACACCATGACCAAGCGGGATTTATCCTTGAAATGTAAAGTTTGTTTTCTACCTCAAGATCAATCAATGTAATAAGTTTATTAAAGAACAAAAATCATATGACCATCTCAATTAATACAGAAAAGACATCTGATAAAAATTCAACATATTCACAACTTAAACTCAACCAAGAAGGAAAAGAAGACAGTCTTCTTCAACTTGATAAAGAGCATTTAAGAAAATCCATGACTAATATCAAACTACACTTTGCTTTCCCATTAAGTTTGAGAACAAGGCAAGACTGTCATTGTCTGCCCTGCTGTCATCACTTCTATTTGACATTGTACTGGAGTTCTGGCCAGTGCAATAAAGCAAAATAATAATAAAATAATAATAGAAAGGGAGAAGTAAACTGAAAAAAAGTAAAACTGTAAAAAGTTCTTCATGCACAGTAAAATCTTGTATAAAATCTAGGAAATCCACAAAAACACTGCTAGAACAAATAAACATGTCAGCAGGTTCACAAATAGAAGACTAATATTTAATAACTCATTGTATTTTACATATTAACAACAAGCAATGAGAAAAGGATGAGGGGAAGGGACAGTTAGGGAGATTGGGATTGACATGTACACACTGCTATATTTAAAATGGATAACCAATAATGTCCTACTGTATAGCACAGGGAACTCTGCTCAATGTTATGCAGCAGTCTGGATGGAAAGGGAGTTTGGGGCAAAATTGATACATGTATATGTATGCGCGTGCTCAGTCACATCTGACTCTTTGCAGTTCCATGGACTATTGTAATCTGCCAGGCTCCTCTGTCCACAGAATTTTCCAGACAGGAATACTAGAGCAGGTTGCCATTTCCTACTCCAGGGGATCTTCCCAACCCAGGGATTGAACTTGGGTCTCTTATGTCTCCTGCATTGGCAGGCAGATTCTCCACTCAGTAGAGTACTATTCAGCAACAAAAAGGAACTAACTACTGATCCATGCTACAATTTGCTCAAAAATATTATCCAAAAGACAGAAAGATTATATATTGCATAGATCCACTTAACTGAACTGTTCCAAACAAAAAACTGAAGAAATAGGCAGTAGATCAACGGCTGTCATGCAAGGAGGTAGGAGCAGAAATTGACCAGCAATAGGCAGGAGGAATTCTTTGAGTTGATAGAAATGTTCTAAAATGAAATTATAATTGCACAACTCTATAAATTTACTAAATTCATTAAATTTTACACTTAGATGAATTTGATGGTATGTAAATTTCACTTTAAGAAAGCTACTAAAGTAAATGGTAGATAAAAATTAAGTGACTAGAAGTATAATTCAAGCCACTTGCAAATAATATGCCGTGAAATTATACATAGGAATCTAAAACAACTTCTATCTTTCCTTGATTTCCCTTACAGTAGGGGATGGTGCAATCAGTTCTGTGTCAATTTCAAATCATGATTTGGAAGAGATCTGGGAACTGAACTAAATAAAGGAAACAAGCGACACAAGTTTTGTTTTAAACAAGTCTTTAAAATAAAGTTTTAAAGACTAACTGAAAACCTAAACCACAGTGTATGACCATAATAAGATCAAGATCACACACAGGTCACTGAACACTAAATTCCATGTCACTCCATTTTAATCACAGATAATAGATGAATGAAACCATGAATGCTGATATCTCTGAGCCCTAATGTGAGCATCAAAAAGAATCTGAGTCAATTGTTCTAAAAGTCAGAAAACTTAAATATTCACACTTAGCATCCTTCTCTCTTTCCACACAAAGAAACTGATAAACTATGAGATTTCTGAAATCACTGTTTTCCCAGATAAAATACTTTGGAAATTCTTCTCCCACATTTGTAATAATTTAATAATCCTCATTTCTTACCTGAGAAAGACAAATAAGACTTTTCTTGTTTCTAAGGACTAAATTGGGCTGAGGAAAGCACATTTCTCTTACCCTACATACATTCAAAGAAAATATGGATGTTTTATTGATATTTAGTGATACTGGACTTATAATCACAAAAACTTAAAATACTATTATATTAGGCATTGAAGACTTTGGAATGCTTGGACACAAATATTTACTTGGCAGTGTTGTACGCACTGAGCAAAGGTTTAAAAGCAAACAGTTACTTATGGAATTTGTGCTGTTATGGAAACTGGAGTAAAGATGAAGAAAATAAGATTAGAAAACATTGTCATAATGGATAGGAGCTCATTTAAAAACTCCATATAAAACCTTTCTTCCTTGAGTTATGCTTAAAACCAGACTGATCTCCTATTGTTATCATCAAGTTCAAATAACTCTCCTGAGGTTTTAGGATCCAGGCTGATCTTTATATTCTTGCTTACCCAGGATTCTCATTGAGCCTGAGTTACAGGATGTGGGGAGGAGTATTACAGAATCTGTAACAAATTGACCTTATTTAACAACACCGAGAGATTACAAAGATCTTTAACACTAGCACTTGATTTCTATTTTTATAAAGATGGACTCATCCTCCTTTTCAAAACTAAGCTGGAAGGCAATCAGTTCAGTTCGCTTCAGGGGTTCAGTCATGTCTGAGTCTTTGAGATCCCATGGACTGTAGCACACAAGGCCTCCCGGTCCATCACCAACACCTGGAGTTTACTCAAACTCACATCCATTTAGCCAGAGATGCCATCCAACCATTTCATACTCGGTCATCCATTTCTCCTCCTGCCTTCAACCTTTCCCAGCATCAGGGTCTTCTCCAAGGAGTCAGATCTTTGCATCAGGTGGCCAGAGTATTGGAGCTTCAGCTTCAACATCAGTCCTTCCAATGAATATTCAGGACTGACTTCCTTTAGGATGGACTGGTTGGATCTCCTTGCAATCCAAGGGACTCTCAAGAGTCTTCTGCAACACGACAGTTCAAAAGCATCAATTCTTCAGTGCTCAGCTTTCTTTATGGTCCAGCTCTCACATCCATTAATGACTACTGGAAAAACCCCAGTTTTGACTAGATGGACATTTTTGGCAAAGTAATGTCTCTGCTTTCTAATGTGCTGTCTAGGTTGGTCATAACTTTTCTTCCAAGGAGCAAGTGTCTTTTAATTTCATGGCTGCAGTCACCACCTGCAGTGATTTGGAAGCCCCCCAAAATAAAGTCTGTCACTGTTGCTGAAACTCCAATACTTTGGCCACCTGATGCAAAGAGCTGACTCATTTGAAAAGACCCTGATGCTGGGAAAGATTGAGGGCAGGAGGAGAAGGCGACGACAGAGAATGAGATTGTTGGATGGCATCACCGACTCAATGGACATGGGTTTGGGTAGACTCCGGGAGTTGGTGATTGACAGGGAGGCCTGGCGTGCTGCGGTTCATGGGGTCTCAAAGAGTCGGACACGACTGAACGACTGAACTGAACTGTTTCCACTGTTTCCACATCTATTTGCATGAAGTGATGAGACCAGATGCCATGATCTTAGTTTTCTGAATGCTGAACTTTAAGCCAACTTTTTCACTATCCTCTTCCACTTTCAGCAAGAGGCTCTTTAATTCTTCTTTGCTTTCTGCCATAAGGGTGGTGTCAGCTGCCTAAATGAGGTTATTGATATTTCTCCCGGCAATCTTGATTTTAGCTTGTGCTTCATCCAGCCCAGCATTTCTCATGATGTACTCTGCATATAGCTGGTGTTAGAAAAGGCAGAGGAACTAGAGATCAAATTGGTAAATCTCTGGATGTGGGCTGTCCCTGAGGTGGGGCTTAATCTTGGGTGTAATCTCCTTTGCTGAAGGAAATTCCTTGGTAGGCGCTCAGCTGTGAGCTGTCAATAGGGAGTTTATGACAAATCATACATGTATACTATAAATTTTCATTCAACTTCTAAAATGAAGCTGATCAAATAGATGCCTTGATGCTAATGCTAGAAGGTGCTAGGGAGAGACAGGAAGAGAAATTAGGTAGCGCATCGCAGACCTAGCAAAATAGTACTGAGTGAAAAGGGGTGAAACAGTTCACCTCATTCCTATTTTTAGTTCTGTGAGCTTCGTTAAAAAAAAAAAAAAGTATCACTACTGCTTCAGCCTTCTTGGGAGAAGAACCAATGATAATAAGCAAACTCTTCAGCAGGAGTTTTTGGCATCTTCCTAAAAGAACCGGAAAGAATAATCCCCTTTACTTGACAGTTGTCAAGTGGTTACACACTTATTACAAACACATAATTCTTTTACTTCAGATTGCTCAGTGGATGCATCAGTCTATCAGGGATGTAAGAAAAAAGGTCAAGGGAACCAAAGTCTAGCTGATACTCATTTTAAAATCAAACAAAACCATTTCCCAAATGCTAATTTCTCTTCATTGTTAACATGAGCTCAACATTTCTGTTTTATCCTCATTGAGCCCATATTGTAGGATTGGTCTACTCAATACATACTAATTCAGTTAAAATAATTTTTAATGTGTAAACAGAAAATGTGTGTCTGATCTTTTCCCAAATAAACATTATGTGAAATAAGTATTTCTGGATCACACAATTTCTTTTTACCTTCATATAACTCAAGTCCCTTCATAAGGAAGCTTTTCTCTTTTAGAGTTATTATGAGCCAGACCTATCCAAGAGCAAAGAACTGCCCTCACACCAGAAATTGCTGCCTGACTATATAATCTCACCTACACAACAGGGAGGGGGCACAGTTCTTGAGGCACCAGCCTACTGTGTTCCTCCTTTGCCTGATAAAGAAATAAAGCCACTCTTTCTTTCTCCTCCATAACTCTGTATTTCTGTTTGGCATTGGTGCAAAAAGAGCCAAGAATTGGCAACACCCCCAAACAAATGCATCAGACAGTTTCATTTCCTTGACTAAAGCTGGCTTTACTCCAGATTCTAGTTCAAATATTACTCACCCCATACATTCTCCACATGGTACCTAGCAAAGTCACAAGAAGCCATCCACACCCAACCATCACAGGTTCCACCTACACCTGTAAAGTAAGCATTGCCAAAGTACATGCCATGAAATCCATATAATTCCACATCTTCAAAGAGTTTCAGAATAGAAAAAACATCTGCCTTTACATCCCAAAGAATCACTGCAGGATTCAGATGCATGGGTTACTAACACCAGAGAAATGAGATAACTAACTGCATTTGTCTGCTCAGGCTGCCATAATGAAGAACCATATCCTGTGTAGTTTAAACAGCACAAATTTATTTCTCATTGTCCTCAAAAGTACAAGATCAAGGTGCCACCCTATACAGTTCCTGGTGAGGGCCCTCTTCCAAGTTTGCAACTTCTTGCTATGTCCTCACAAGGTGAATAGAGAAAGACCTTTGGTCTCTCTTCCTCTTCTTATATGTACACTAATCTCATGATGGGGCCCCACCCTCTTGAAATCATCTAAACCTAATTACCTTTCAAAGAATCATCCAAATACCATCACATTGGGCTTAGAGTTTCAATATGAATTCTGGAGGAACAGTCTATCATTTACACACTCAGAGATTCAAAATTATGTACTGTCTTTGTCATAATTTCAAAACTGTTTTCTGTATATTAAACAAATGCCTACATTAGCTGCTTAATGAACAAGAATTAAAATTGGTCACAAAGTATATTTTAATAATGACTTTTAAACACAGATTCAATAATAAATAACTGGTTAGATAAATGCTTTTGTGATATGCTCTTGAATTTAATCTTGTATTTTAATAGGATATTTTATCAGCTAAACATTGTACATTATATGGAAAGCTCATGCATTGAGAAAATATGGTTAACAGAATTGGAGCCTGGTAGGCTGCAGTCCATGGGGTCACGAAGAGTCGGACACAACTGAGCGACGTCACTTTCACTTTTCACTTTCATGCATTGGAGAAGGAAATGGCAACCCACTCCAGTGCTCTTGCCTTATGGGGTCGCACAGAGTCGGACACGATGGAAGCGACTTAGCGGCAGCAGCAGCAGGCATATATCAGTTCAGTTCAGTATCTGAGTCATGTCCAACACTGCAACCCCATGGACTGCAGCACGTCAGGACTCCCTGTCCATCACCAACTCCCAGAGTTTACTCAAACTCATGTCCAATGAGTTAGTGATGCAATCCAACCATCTCATTCCCCGTCATCCCCTTCTTCTTCTGCCTTCAATCCTTCCCAGCATCAAGGTCTTTTCAAATGAGTCAGTTCTTCGCATCGGGTGGCCAAAGTATTGGAGTTTCAGCTTCAACATCAGTCCTTCCAATGAATATTTAGGACTGATTTCCCTTAGGATGGATTGGTTGGCTCTCCTTGCAGTCCAAGGGACTCTCAAGAGTCTTCTTCAACACCACAGTTCAAAAGCATCAATTTGTCAGTGTTCAGCTTTCTTTATAGTCCAACTCTCACATCCATACATGACTACTGGAAAAACCATAGCCTTGACTAGATGGACCTTTGTTGGCTAAGTAATGTCTCTGCTTTTCAATATGCTATCTAGGTTGGTCATAACTTTTCTTCCAAGGAGCGAGTGTCTTTTAATTCCATGGCTGCAGTCACCATCTGCAGTGATTTTTGAGCCCCAAAAATAAAGTCTGTCACTATTTCCATTGTTTCCCCATCTATTTGCCATGCAGTGGTGGGACTGGATGCCATGATCTTAGTTTTCTAAATGTTGAGTTTTAAGCAACTTTTTCACTCTCCTCTTTCACTTTCATCAAGAGGCTCATTAGTTCTTCTTCACTTTCTGCCATAAGGGTGGTGCCATCTGCATATTTGAGGTTATTGATATTTCTCCCAGCAATCTTGGTTTCAGCTTGTGCTTCATCCAGCCCTGCATTTCTCTTGATGTACTCTGCATATAAGTTAAATAAGCAGGGTGACAATATACAGCCTTGATGTACTCCTTTCCCTATTTGGAACCAGTCTGTTGTTCCGGTCCAGTTCTAATTGTTGCTTCCTGACTATGTGGATCACAATAAACTGTGGAAAATTCTGAAAGAGATGGGAATACCAGACCACCTGACCTGCCTCTTGAAAAACCTGTATGCAGGTCAGGAATCAATAATAATTATACCATAAATACAGATGATTAACATTAGGCTGTTTTGTACATATCACAAAGTATATTTGTATATTTTTCATTTTCTGAAAAAGAGGCAGAAACTTAGAGTCCTTCTTTAAATGGATGTAATACATATTGTGTAAGTCCAGCCAATTAAATGCTCCAAGATTACCAAGAGAAACACTCATCTGTTACCTAGAATGACAAAAACTTAATACAAATACAATATCATAAAGTAGGAAGTGAATTTACTTGTAATGGCACAGTCATGCTGGCTTTGGTCTTCAAAACTACAGAATATGCAGTAGGTTTTGATAATAACTATAAAGGGGTTGTATGATCTTGAAAGATACAACAACCTTGAACTAAAAGGCATAAATCATCTTTCTTTGACCAGCACTTACACTTCCCAAAAGCAAGGATTTTATTGATGTCATTCAATATGAAAAACATGTCTTAAATCCTCTTCTTATACACTTATCTCTTACTCAGAGCTACTTGGGAAATGACAAATTCCCTTTATATCCATCCCATATACAGTGCCTAGCTCCTGGTCCAATTTATGATTCCCAGTCCCTGGTCCAGTCATTGGTCTCAGTCTAACTACTGGCTCTATCTCTGCAACACAGAATTCTGCAAGTATGACTGGGGCTGAGATAGAAAAGTAAATAGTCAGGATGCTGGAATAAGAATGAATGGAATCCAATATATCAGGTTTGCATGTAATGAAAGTTAATTCACAGTAATCTGCTTGACCAGTTTTTCAATATATGAAGTGCTCAAGAACAATACGTTTTTCCAAAGCCCTTTTCTCCTGAGCCCACCAAACAGAACAAGCATAGTCTTTCTCTTTACCAAACCATAAGTCCATCTTTTATGCAGCATCCAGATTTCTCACTATTCAACTGACAACTCTTGAATCCCAATTTCATTTAATTTTCTTCTTCTCAGGAATCAGCATAATTCTGATTAGTCAACACTTTTCAGAATCATATATCAATTAATCTTCAATAATAACTAACTTCATTTAGAAGTCTTTTTATTTTTCATATACGCTTGAGCTAATTCTGAAAATCACTGGCTACTCACACATATGATTCCTCAGCTGGGTGCTTAACTGTTAGTCTCTGAACACATTGAACAAAACAGAGAAATCATCAGTCCATATTCATGTCTGATCCTCCCTTTCCCTATTCTGGAATAAGGAATGGGCTTGTAAATTTTTATTGAAACTGACAGATGAGGGTTGTATTTTTCTTGTCTCCAAAAGAATCCCTTCCCCAAAAAAATATTGGTTAAAAGTTACAGTTGGTTAAAACTTTTTGTCAGTTTGCTTTAACTTTAAACCTATAAAATAAAAAAAACATTCTCACCCAAAGCAAGATAGAGAAAAATAGGCAATTACAGCATATTCTTGGCTTTTGATGTATTCAATTTCAAATTTTTCATCCTTTCTGTAAAATTGCTATGCTGAGAACCATTTTTTGTTTCTGTTTAACATTCAGGACAAAGAAATGTACATGCCTATAGACCTATTTTGTCTAGAAATAAAAGTAATGAATGAGAGTCACATTTGAATAACAAGAGTGGACTAGACATGAGAGAATAGAACAGGCCTAGGCAGCTTCAATTCTCCATCTTAAAATTACTTACTATTGTTGAGAATAATAGAACATCAAAAGGATAAATTCAAAACTCAAATTAGTTCCTGTCCTCCCAGGAGAGACTGCCTGCCTGATTCTGATCTGTCTTTCATGAGTCGTTTCTCACTCAAAGTTACAATTTCAAGGGCTAGAGTGTCATTCCAATATGCAAAGAAGCACTGGCATTAATGAGGGTTATATTTAGAAGTCCTTCTACTGTGAGATAGAATATAACATTAAACTTGTGAATTTTAAGGTCATGACAAGGATATATTGACAAGCTAAAGTTTCAAAACTATGTAAATTAGCTACTTGGGTAATCACAGGCTCTACAAATCTTCTGCTCAAATTAAGAGACAAGTTTGTTCATTTCTCCCACAACTCAGGATCTGTCAGAATAGGGCTATGCTATATTCTGCTAACAAACAATCCCCAAATCTTACCAACCGATTTATAAAAGCCAAGGTCTATTTCTCCGTCACACCACGTGGCTGCCTTTGCAGGTCTTCTCATTCTCGATGGAAAGTGATTGAGAAGCACCCATCTCAAATGTTGCTAGTCACTTTGACAATGGGAAAATATAGTTCTAGGGTGTGTTGCACCAGTAATTAACTATTCCTGCCTAGAAACAACTCTCACTCTTCCCTAACAAATTGTTGGCTAAATCAAGCCATAGGCATGACAACCAACCATAATGGGGCCAGGGAAACACAATCTATCCAGGTATCCAGAGTAAAAAACAACCACCAGAGCAGTGGTCTCAAGAACAAAAGTCCCTTAGAAACCTATTAGTTTAAGGAGTCATGCAAATATAAAACATACGAATAAGTAAAGGAGGTATGTACCCCACTGGAGTAAGGTTAAGGAGGAGATAACCAATGATGTGGTAGAGTAATGTGAGGGGAGTGAAATTAATTAGAAGGTCCATTTTAGACAAGCTGGTCAGTTGACCAGATAAAGTTGACAGCAGATACATTTTGATATGTTCCCATTGTCTTTTACTCAGGGAAATGTTAACCAAAACTACACGACTTGGCCAGGCCCACTTGTCTGAGTTGTTTCATAACATGAGGTCCCAATAAAGAACATGGTGCTGCCACAGAACACTAACAAAGAGAATTCTGGAAGGACCAAAAGAGGGAGGAGATGGCCAGCCTTCCAGAGTCCTTTTTGCTGGAATCCATCTTGGCTGAGCAATGCTACATGCCACCGGGAAGGACTCTGAGTCAGAGTGATTGGCCAGAGACAACCTGGAAACTAACCCCCTTACTATAATACTGGAGCTGTAAACCAGGTGGCACAGCAGTTCTTCTCGGTTCCCTTACCCTGCTGCTCTCTGCCCAGGCCACCTCAGAGTTGCTCATTTTTCCCTAGGTATCTCTCATGTATACGAGATATATATGTTAACAAACTTCCGTTTGAGTTTTTCTTGTTAATCTTTTATTATGGACATCTTAGTTAAGAACTCAGAAGAGCAGAGAAAAAATTATTTTTCTTCCCCTTGTGGACTTAAAAAATATTCACAACCTAAAAGTTGAGAGTTATGTTTTATTCCATGGGAATTTTTAAGACTGCATGCCTAGAAGACAGCATCACAAGTAATACTGTGAGAACTGTTCTGAGAAGGCAAGGGGAAGAGCCAGATTATACAGAAGTTTTGCAACAAAGAGCAGGTAATCTGAATGTCAAAAATTATTATTAATTAAAGAAAACCAAATATTCCAAGTTAAGGAATTTAGTGCTTTTCTATGCATGGGAAGATGGAAAATTCTGGGCTCAATGAAATCATTACTTTGATATGAACCTCAGCTATCTGGGGTCAGTATTCTGTGTTTTCACATCTTAAATTTCCTTGCGGCTCACCATAGTGAGTGGCTACAGGCTGATGACTGCTAGATCACAGGTACTCTTCTTGAGTTCCCTCAGGGTCCACCAATTCACCATCTGTGATGACTGTGACATCCTTTGTTTATTGATATGGTAGGAAATATTCCATTTCTCACCTTGTATATGTATGGACTTCATCAACGAAATTCCTTCCTCCCCTCACCCCGCCAGCTTCTAGTTAGGTTCCCCTTCTGAGAGGCACAAGGGTGAAATCAGAGAGAAGTAGAAGAGTGAAGTTACCATATCTTTCCTGATGGGACTGCTGCCGGCTGACTGCATCCCACAACTATGGTTACAACTCCGTAACTATAGCCAGGTAGCCCTCACTCCATGCATTCTCTTTCTGCCCACAGAAGTGGCCAAACCCTCTTCAGTTACTTCAGGCCCAAGAGTGGTAACTTCCTAATGTTTCTAACTGCCAGGTACTGCACTATCCGATGTGGTTTCCTCATTGCTATGAACTGAATTGAGTCCCCACAAAACTCATATGAGAGGACACAGTGAGAAGGCAGACTTCTGCAAGCCAGGAAGAGAGCCCTCATCACAATCCAACCATGCTGGCAATCTAATCTCAGACTTCCAGCCTCCAGAACTTAAATAGAATAAATACTTGTTGTTTAAACCACCTTGACCATGATATTGTGTTACAGCAGCCTGAGCAGTATTAGACACTAACCTATACTCTTGTAATAATCCCTTTATTAAACTCTTCTCAAATTATCCCACACAAGCATCTCTTTTCCTGCTGAGATCCTTACTCATACAAAATATGTATTTTGAATTCTCATTTGTTTGCACCTATAATTTCTCTCCAACTTATAATTTCCTATATACATGACAGCTTAATTATGACTTAGGAAATGAGAACAAACTTTAGTTTTAAAGGGTAAAATATTTAAGCATATATACCATTTATGTTTTATTTAAGGCACAATATAGCATAATTATTCAGTGAACAGGACTCTAGAGGTTTAGGCTGACTTGGAGTTCACTCCCATTTCTGTACATGGTAGCAGAGTTACTTTGCCAAGTGACTTCTCTAATGTTCAAGTTCCTTATCTGTTGAATAATAATCACAATCTGAATTATACTCCAATTAAAATAGATTGAAAAAATTTAAAAAAAAGAATCACAATCTGTTTTATAACCAATATGATTATCATAGGGTTGCAATAATAGCCCCAAGTGAAACAGAAGAAGCTATTACTATTAATCATTATTACTATTATTCTCTTATCATGAATCCTTTTATGATATTGCTGTTTTGGGAAGCTCCTTGAAACCTGACCATATCCATGAATACTAGTTCTCACAACCCTCAAAGCCCATGGGATGCTTACATCAAGGAGAATAGATTAGTACCCATATACATGCTCCAAAGGCAGCACAAACTAAGGCCAGGAGGCATCCTGCATTTCGCCTAAGAACATTCCCTTTAGAGGGGAAGTTAATCAATGCCTTATCACCCTTAATGAAGTTCTCATATTAAATGCAGGACACTTGATACAACTTACTTTAATTAATTACTTTTCTATGCTTACAGAAAGTGCTTGACGAATTATTTGTTCTGCCTGAACATTCTCTTTTTATCTTTTTTGTCTGCTGCCACATCAGACATGGATATGTCCTGAACAGAGAGCTGAAAAATACTAACAAGCACTAACTACTACCTCAGCAACTAACATAAGACTTATTCACACATCACTAAATTTTTCTTTAATAACATAGAATTTCCTATGGCTCAGCCAAGAAGCATCTTATAGGAAAGTCAAGTTAGGCTCTGAAGTCTGCACATATTATGAGCTTTGCAATAGGAAAAAAGATTTCTCAGCAGGCAGACTGAATCATGAAAAGTCTGAAAACCAACAATTTATGCAACAAGGTTATGCAACAAGGAAGGTTTAGCTTTTTAAATCCAATGTTCAAAAATAATTTCTAATAAATTGCTGCTATGCATGACCTCAAAAGATACCTAATCAACCCAACTTCCAAGAAGAGAATATTAAACAAATGAGATGTATGATCTTGATCAAGTTCCTTAGCCTCTCTGATTTTTAGATACCTCATTAAAATGGAGCAAAAAATGTAACACAGACCAAGGGCTGCTGAGAGAATGACATGAAATAAGGCATACAAACTACAGTTTCCTGATGTATAGGAAAACACTCAATTATAGTTAGATGTGTGTGTGTGTGTGTGTGTGTGTACTCAATCACTCAGTTACATCCGACTCTTTTCTGCCCCATGGACTGTAGCTCACCAGGCTCCCCTGTCCCTGGGATTCTCCAGGCAAGAACACTGGAGTGGGTAGCCATTCCAGGGGATCTTCCCAATCCAGGAATCAAACCCACATCTTTTGCATCTCCTGCATTGTCAGGGGGATTCTTTACCACTATTGCCACCTGGGAAGCCCAGTTGTTAGATAGGCTATTATTATGATATCTTATATCCATTTTAGCCCTACTACACTATGGCCCATTGCCATTTAGAAAATTTGACTCGTCGTACAATAAAAATGGGCTACTCATATTGCTATATGACTACTCTTTTCAGTTTAAAGCTTTCAAATCAACATTTGTATCCCAAGAAAAATGTGACAGTTTTCAGTTGTTAAGGTTATCCCATTGGGTATGTCCATGAAGATCACTAGCTTATTAAATAACTCCATTCTGATAAGCAACAAAGCTTTTCTGGCCAATCACAATCTAGACTATAATAAAACTAACATAAATTTAACCATAAAGAGCTTGGAGAAATAGGGAAACCAAGTTTTAAACATTAAATATTAAGTATCTACTAATTTGCCCAAGGATTCATTTTTTTTTCCCAAGGATTCATTTTAACTGTGAAGTTTATAACTTAAAAAATTATCCAGCAAAAATTAAAGAATAAACTAATAAGGAAGTTCTCATTCATGTTTTGAGGTTTCTGAGTTTTATGATTTGCATTTGTTCTTGTTCAGTCACTCAGTCATGTCCGACTCTTTCTGACCCCATGGACTGCAGCACACCAGGCTTCCTTGTCTTTCAGCATCACCCAGAGCTTGTCCCCATGTCCATCAAGTCTGTGATACCATTCAACCATCTCCTCCTCTGTCATTCCCTCCTCCTCCTGTCTTCAATCTTTCCCATCATCAGGATCTTTTCAAATGAGTCAGCACTTCACATCAGGTGGCCAAAGAACTGGAGCTTCAGCTTCAGCTTCAGTCCTTCCAATGAATATTTAGGACTGATTTCCTTTAGGATTGACTGGTTTGAACTCCTTGTAGTCCAAGGAACTCTCAAGAGTCTTCTTCAACATCACAGTTCAAAAACATCAATTCTTAAGTGTTCAGCCTTCTTTATGGTCCAACTCTCACATCCATACACAACTACTGAAAAAAACATAGCTTTAAATAGACTGGCCTTTGCCGGCAGGTAATGTCTCTGCTTTTTCAAATGCTGTCTAGATTTCTCACAGCTTTTCTTCCAAGGAGCAAGTGTCTTTTAATTTCATGTCTATAGTCACCATCTACAGTGGATTTGGAGACCAAGAAAATAAAGTCTCACACTGTTTCCATTGTTTCCCCATCTATTTGCCATGAAGTGATGGGACCAGATGCCATGATATTACTTTTTTGAATGTGGAGTGCTAAACCAGCTTTTTCACTCTCATCTTTCACCTTCACCAAGAGGCTCTTTAGTTCCTCTTCACTTTCTGCCATTAGTGTGGTGTCATCTGCATATCTGAGGTTATTTATATTTCTCCTGGCAATCTTGATTCCAGCTTGTGCTTCATCCAGCCTGGCATTTCACATGATGTACTCTGCATATATGTTAAATAAGCAGGGTGACAATATACAGCCTTGACGTCCTCCTTTCCCAATTTTGAACCCAGTCTATTGTTCCATGTCTGGTTCTGTTGCTTCTTGACTCGCACACATGTTCCTCAGAAGGCAAGTAGGGTGGTCTGGTGTTCCCATCTCCTCAAGAACTTTCAATAGTTTGTCGTGATCCACACAATCAAAGGCTTTAACATAGTCAATGAAGCAGAAGTAGATATTTTTCTGGAATTCTCTAGTTTTTCTGTGATTCAATGGATGGCAGCAATTTGATCTCTGGTCCCTCTGCTTTTTCTAAATCCAGCTTGTAAATCTGCAAGTTCTTGTTTCACATATGTTGAAGCCTAGCTTTAAGGATTTTGAGCATTACCTGCCTAGCATGTGAAATGAGTCTAATTGTGCAATAGTTTGAACATTCTTTGGCATTGCCCTTCTTTGGGATTGGAATGAAAACTGACCTTTTCTAGTCCTGTGGCCACCACTGAGTTTTCCAAATTTGATGGCATATTGAATGCAGTACTTTAATAGCATCAGCTTTTATGATTTGAAATAACTCAGCTGGAATTCCATCACCTCCACTAGCTTTGTTCATCGTGATGCTTTCTAAGGCCCACTTGACTTGGCACTCCAGGACATCTGGCTCTAGGTGAGTGATCACAACAATGTGATTATCTGGGTCATGAAGATCCCTTTTGTATAGCTCTTATGTGATTTCTTGCTACTTCTTAATGTCTTCTGCTTCTGTTAGGTCCATACCATTTCTATCCTTTATTGAGCCCATCTTTGCATGAAATGTTCCCTTGGTATCTCTAATTTTCTTGAAGAGATCTCTAGTTCTTTCCCATTCTATTGTTTTCCCCTATTTCTTTGTATTGATCACTTAGGAAGACTTTCTTATCTCTCCTTGTTATTCTTTGGAACTCTGCATTCAGACAGGTATAGCTTTCCTTTTCTCCTTTGCCTTTAGCTTCTCTTCTTTTCTCAGCTATTTGTAAGGCCTCTACAGACAACCATTTTGCCTTTTTGCATTTCTTTTTCCTGGGGATGGTTTTCATTACTGCCTCCTATACAATGTTATGAACCTCCATCCATAGTTCTTCAGGCACTCTATTAGACCTAATGCCTTGAATCTATTGTCACTTCCACTGCATAATCGTAAGGGATTTGATTTAGTTTATACCTGAATGGCCTTCTGGTTTTCCTTACTTTCTTCAATTTAAGTCTTAATTTTGCAATATTATTTTTTAATAATTCCAAAATACATTTTCAAAAACACTTTTTAAATGAGGAAGGGTTATAATCCCAAGGAGCCTACAATATGAAGAAATGTTTCTGAAGTGCATTCACTCATGCCAGACAGTTGGGTTGCCCTTACTAGATGAACTAGTCAAAAAGAAGGTATATACATGTAGTCAGGCAGTTCACAATCCAGTTTTTATTTCCCCAAACAGGATCCAAAATATAAGGAAATAAGCAGATGATATTCTAGCCCTTTTCAATATTATTTAATTTTTTTAATTTTCTTTGGAAAGAAGAGGAAAGTCTTAAGACAAAAGTAACTATTTCTGCTTTAGAAGTTAATTGTAGTTATGTAACTTAAGGAATAAAGGCTGTCATATAAAAATACAATTCAAGCAACATTGGGATGCTAGTCAAGATAGTCCACTTCTACAGTGAAATCTAAAGCCGGATGAATTGTGAGCTTTCCTATAGGATCAGAATAAAAAAGGATTTAATATTGATTTTCCCAGGATAAATGTTCACAAGACAAATTCTCAGTATTATGCCTTGACCAAATCCCTCACACCTACATCCATTCTCACCGGGAGTTAACTAGAGAATTTAACAAAGTGACTCTCCCTCAAAGGTTGTGAAATAGAAGGGTTCAATATAGGATCCTTTAAAACACTTTCAAAACCTCCTGAATGTAGACTGTTCCACAGGATAATCTTCTTGGACTCTTCAAAAGTCAATGTCATGAGAAACAACCACATACATCAAAAAAAGTTTTTAAATAAATAAAATAGAAGCACATCTATTAAACAGCTAAAATTTATAAAAACTTATTTTACAAAGTGTTGGCAAGGAGGAATAGGAACGCTCATACACTGCTATTGAAAATGTAAAAGAGTACAACCACCTTGGAAAACTGTTCTGCAATTTCTTCAAAGATTAAATATACATTTGTGACATGATTTGGCCATTTCAATCCTAGAAGTATACCCAAGACAAAAAAAAGAATATGTCCATACAGAGACTGGTGCACTAATATCCCAGCAACCTTATTTGAAATAATCAAAACACACAAACAACCCAGGTGTCCACGAACAAGTAAATGGATAAATGACTTGCAATTGATAGACCCACAAAATGGAATGCTAGGCAGCAATAAAAGAATGAGCTACTAATATATGCAAAAAACATGGAGGAATCTCAGATTAACGATGCTGAAGCCAGACACAAAATGGTACCTACTGTATGACTCCATTTATACAAAATGTGAGAAAATGTCACTAATCTCTAGTGACAAAAACATCAGTTGTTGCTTGGGGGTGAGAAAGGCAAGCAAAGAGAGGACACAAGGGAAAGATTAGAGAGGGGAATGAAGCCTGAAGGATGATGTATATGTTCACTGTCTTGATTGCGGTGACAGTTTCACAGTGTAAACAAGTCAAAACATTTAAATTTACCAAATTGTACAGTTTAATGTGTATACTTTCATGTCAGTTATACTTCAGTTTTTTAAAAAATGAATTTCTTTAGAATAAAAAGACTGAAAAGCCATTACAATGTGTGACCATTCACTAGACCCTTCTTTTAAAAATCATATAAGATAATTGTAGGACATTGAGGAAATTTATCTATGGATTACATAGATATATAGAATTCAGGACTTTTTTCTTAGGTAAAACAACAGTCGTATAAGAGATTCACTCAAAAAGATTTAGGATGAAGAGTTGATTTCTACAGATTAAATAAAATAAAAAATACTGAGATAAAGGAAGAGAAGCAGTAAATGTGATACAATGTTACCTGCTAAATCTAGGTTAAAGCTAAATAAATGCTTATTTGACAATTCTTTTAATTTTTGTAGTTTTGAAATTTGTCATAATAAATGAATTAATACCCTACATTATTTTCTTTCATTTCATTCTTGTCTTCATTCAGGAAGCAATAATACTCAGTAGGGAGTATTTTTTAAATACCCTCCTATGTAGCAGAAAACAATAGCCATAAAATCTTCAGTCGTTTAATTGATAAAAATTTATTTTCTCTTCGAGATCTCTCCACAGATGTCAGCATAGGTTGTTAATGAAGCAACTAACAATAATAATGATCACAGCAGTGAACTACCATTGGCACTGACCATGGTCTACAGTCTTTACATGCATTTTAGCTCTCTCCCCTCTCTTAATATAATTCGCTTAACAATCTGATACTGTAGATACTACTACCATCATCCCTATACTGCAGATGAGAAAACAATACAAAGAGGGTTAACCAGCTCACCCAGAGTTACACAGGATAACAGGAGGAGTGGGTACTCAAGACCGGCAGTCTGAGGCCACAGCTTGTGCTCTCAAGTTTGAGGTCACAAATTACAATGCCACTAAGTAGAGGCTGAAAGGGAATGACCAGGTAGGAACTCTTGACAAATTACTGCATGTGTCCCCTGCTTCTTGGCCAATATTGCCATGTGTGTGGATTTTTTCAAGAAAAGCCAGAAATACGGATTTTTAGGTGAAGTGTCGTGTTGCTTTTGTTTGATTATTGGTTTGTTTACATTCATGACCTTTTTTTACAAACCGTGCTGCTAAAAAGCAAAAATTTTTGAAGAATTCATTTGGCCCATACATGCTGGTTTGCAATCTATGGCAAAACAATTAAAGCCCCTTAGCACTGTGGCCTTAAGAAATAATTAGGAATTTCCCCCAAAAAAATCTCTTCTGAAGATTCATGATCCAAACTGTTGATTCACAAACTGTCCCTCATATATGGAGGGGACAGATAGCCCAAAGAAAGAGGCAGATCACTCCAGATAGTAGGCAGCTGTTAAAATAAGCAAGGGAGCCCTTTCTGCCTCCACTGCTGCCATGGTGCCTATGAAAAAGCTTGTGTTGAAGGTGGGGCAAAAAAAAGAAGTAGGTCCTGAAGTTTACTCTGGACTGTACCCAGCTTCCCAGGTGGCGCTAGTGGTAAAGAACCTGCCTGCCAATGTAGGAGACTTAAGAAATGTGGGTTTGATCCCTGGGTCGGGAAGATCCCCTGGAGAAGGAAATGGCAACCCAGTCCAGTATTCTTGCCGGAGAATCCCATGGACAGAGGAGCCTGGGGGGCTATAGTCCTTGGGGTTGCAAAGAGTCAGACACAAACTGAAGTGACTGAGCACTTAGCGTACCCACCCTGTAGAGAAGATGGAAACATGGATGTCACCCGTTTTGAGCAGTTTCTTCAGGAGAGGATCAAGGTGAACGGAAAAGCAGACAATCTGGGCAGCGGTGTCGTAACAATCAAAAGAAGCAAGAGGAAAAAAAAAGAAGAAGCAAGAGCAAGATCACTGTAACTTCTGAAGTGCTGTTGTCCAAAAGGTATTTGAAATATCTTACCAAAAACTGTTTGAATAAGGATAATCTACATGATTTGTTACGCGTAGTAGCTAATGGCAAAGTTACAAATTGTGTTGTTTCCTCATTAATGAAGATGAAGAAGAGGAAGAAGATGAGGATTAAAACTCAATCTAGAATATTTGGATAAATTCTTAAATAAAATTTATCAACCAAAAAAAAAAAACACCCAAGGGAACTTACAGAGAAGATTTGTCTTAAGGGACTGCAAGATGAGTAGCTCTCTGCACCTGCTTACATAGAGCTTATGTAGAGGCGTTAACAGGATTCGCATACTCAGTCAGGATGGTCTCAACCACACAGACTTGCTCTCTCAAGACTGCATCCCTGAATGACTCTGGCTGTGCCAGCAGTGGGCAGAGTGTACGTTCCAAGGACGGGGTAGGAATGAAGAGCCTCCAAGTGTCTGGGTCCAGTTCACATGTCAAAAGGCAATCACACCCTCTCAATGACCTCCTCCAACAGAAGTTAAGAATTAAATTCTTTGCTCCCATCCATTGATCCTGTTCAGTGATCAGTCTGAAATTGGAAACTCCATCATGCCAAAACACGGGATGGGTAACAGATTTGGTGGAAGGCACACCAGTACACACAGAACCTAGAGTGTGCCTTATCTCGCCACCATTGCACCAAGTCCCTAGGACTACAGTACACAGAGGGGACATCTAACGAGAAAATCCTTCTCTAAACTCTGTCCTTACCCTGCCTGACCTTATCAACTTTTCCAGAAGGAAAGACAGAAATGAAACAGATCACAGTGTCTGCTTGCTCTGCTCAGTGAGCCCAACAGGCAACACAAATGCCCAGACACCGTACCTTTGTCTCACCTTGAGCCTGTCGTCGTCAGCACCCTGGGAAGGATCAGAGCCTTCTGGGAGCCTCACTGCCTGCATGCCCTTTGCTCTGCCATCAGTCTCACAGCATTCCTCTTTCTCCTTCCATGAGAGGGCTCAGCAACTCACCAATGGGCCTTCAGAGCCAAGAAGAAAGGGAAAAGTGGGAGTAAAAGAACATAAAAACTATCCTAACATGAACGTGATCACATATAAACCTCCATAAGCTAACACTAGCCGATGCTGACTGCAGCCACGAAATTAAAAGACGTTTACTCCTTGGAATAAAAGCTATGACAAACCTAGACAGCATATTAAAAAGCAGAGACATTGGTTTGCCAGCAAAGTTCCATCTAGTCAAAGCTATGGTTTTTCCACTAGTCATGTATGGATGTGAGAATTGGACCATAAAGTAGGCTGAGCGCCGAAGAACTGATGCTTTTGAACCGTGATGTTGGAGAAGACTCTTGAGAGACCCCTGGACTGTAAGGAGACCAAACCAGTCAATCCTAAAGGAAATCAGTCCTGGATATTCACTGGAAGGACTGATGCTGAAGCTGAAGCTCCAATACTTGGCCACCTGATGCAAAGAACTGACTCACTAGAAACGACCCTGATGCTGGGAAAGAATAAAGGCAGGAGGAGAAGGGGATGACAGAGGATGAGATGGTTGGATGGCATCACCAACTTGATGGACATGAGGTTGAGCAAGCTCTGGGAGTTAGTGAAGGACAGGGAAGCCTGGCGTACTGCAGTCTATGGGGATGCAAATAGTCGGACACAGCTGAAATGAACTGAACTGAACTGAAGTTAACACTTTGGTGCTGGCAGTGCCAAGTAAAAACGAAGTTCATAGTAACAGTAATGTCTGAGCACTTACTATTTGCAAGATATTAAGTCAGGTACTCTCTGAACACCATCATCATAGGGCCATTTCACAGATGGAGAAACTGAGTCAGAATGAGTTTATATGCCTGGGGTCAAGGGTTTACCTTAGCAGATGCAGCACCTAGGATTCAAATCCAGACGTCATTCCAGTGCCTGAGTTTTTTCTGTAGCTTTGTATCTCAAAGACCAAAGGTTTGTGGTGAAGAAGAGAGAAATGAGAATTAGGAAAGAGAACTAAACTTTCAGAGCAGAGATGGATACCTCTCTATACTTTGCTCCAGCCCCTAGCCTGCCAAAAAGACTGAGCTATTTCTCACAGGCTTACCTAGTATCTCTGCTTCAGAATCAGCCAGGGAGATAATTTAAAATGCAGATTTCTGGGCCCCACTCCAACCTTAATAAATTTACATCTCTAAGGCAGAGACCAGCAATGTGTATTTTTAATATTCAGAAAAGGACCAAGGCAGAGTCTAAAAATCTTGAACAGAAATTTAAAGGCAGAAGGAGACTTTTAGAGTTGCAACACAGAAAGGAGATTTTGCTGTCACACACATAATTTTTAATTCTCTAAGAGAACAATTATTATCGACAAACATCTGAAGGAAATATAGGCCATTTATTTTACATGTCTTGACATCTGAAGAAAATGACAAGCTGGAGGCAAAAACAGGTTTAAGGATTGCAGCAATTAGTTAATTTGTGACTGATTATTAAAAAATAATATATGCACCTCTGTGCTTCTCCAGAGGGGAGAGTTACAAATTACTATGGCTGTTGTTGCTGCTGCCATTGCTGGTGTTATTGTTGTTTTTAAAAGATTGCAGCCTTCAGATGTTTGTGAATATTAATACTATTTGAGGTTTGTCAGGTTGCCATAGCTACCTCTCCCTTCTGCCAGCAGGACGTGATGCCTTGGGAGTTAGAATTGCAGAGTCCACAATGTAAATGCAACCTGGGAAGCTTCTTACTTTTCCCCACAACTCCACATCTTGTTCTTCAGATACATTGACCAAAATACAGCTGCCTCCAGCCTGCTGGCCTTCTCACGCTTGTGTTTTCTCCTCTCAGTTATCCTCCCCACCTCCCCTCCATTCCTCTAGGAACTCTTCACTGGGATCTTTTAAACCCTTGGACATGGATTCTCACTCATCCCTTCTGGCAACACTTCTACCTTCTCTCCTAAACTAAAACCTGGCTTTTCCCAGATAATCATAACACTGAGCTCTCGTGTACACAGATGCTGGTGATGTCATGTTTACCCTCTAATCCACCCCTAGTTCTATCTTCCCCAAGTTTTAGGAGCAAGACATAGACCAGGATCAATCTCAGTGTTTCTGCTGCTTCTGCTGCTTCACCATTTTCATTCCAGGACTCCGCCCTCCTTTGTACTTCCTCAGTCTGGTCACGCCATCCTCCTCTGATCTCCCTCTTTGTCTTCTAACCTCTGGGGGACCTCCAGGCTTCCTTGTAGGTCCTGTCCCCTCCCCCGCACTGAGAGATTACCCAGGACTGCACTAGACCCCGGCCACTGCCACCCTGTCTCCTCTACTCCAAAGCTGCTACAGCTCCATTTTCACTTCCATCTCTTGCTGATTTAAGTTTCACCTACAGGTCCTGAGCCAATGCTTCCAGCACTGATCACTTTTCCTACAACTTGACTGCATTCTTTCTACAACTCCAAAGCACAGAAAGCAACAGGGTGTGGTACGTTAAGAATTTGGTGTCTGGATTAAACCCCACAGGCAAAGTCCTGGCTTTACCACTTACTGCTTCTGTGGTTCAGGGCAAGCTAACGAACCTTTCCAGGCCTCAACTTCCTCATCCATAGAATAACAATAATATTGCCTATTTCACTAGGCTGTTATAGCAAGACCGAAAAAGAAATCTCCTTCGCATAATTTAGACTGTTTGAAGGTAAGAGAAAACCCAACTCTGACTAGCATAAGAAACAAGTATTTTATTGGTTCATTTTCCTCAAAGTCCAGAGCAAAGATAAGGCTTCAGGCTGGGATTGATTCAGTGGTTCAGCCACAGAGCAAGGATATTATATCTCTCCCTCTGTTCTGTCTTCTAAGTGTCAGATTCAGTTTAAGGCTAGTTCTCCCTCATGGCTATAATAGACTAAGATTGGGTTATAGGCTTCCTCATCCAAAGCCAAAAAAGTGAAGAAAATGATCATTTCCAAAAGCTCTCCCAGCACAGTAATGGAGAACTTTTCCAGACATTCTCAGGAAACCTCTCAGGTCCCATTGTCTAGATGGGAATAACAACTCCATTCCTGAGCCAATGCCTGAAGCAGAGGAATTACTTAATTGGTTCAGACCTGCTCAAATGGACCAATCACTGTAGCATAGAGAAGAGATTACAAATACTGGAAAGTGTTTATCTGCCTATTAACTGTACATTAAATATGAGATGATGGAGAAGGGAATGGATGCTGGGGAAATGACTAACACCCACCGCACAGAGTCAACTCCTTGGCTAACGATGGGCAATTAGTAAACACTATGCTAACATCAGCTTGTATTATTATGTCATTTTTACCTTTGAGGACTACTTCTGATTCTTCTTTGTATTATCATTTATTATTCACATGATTGTTTCTTTATACTCTCCCACCCTCAAGCTTGTCAATCCTTAAGGCAGTGTGCTTTACTGATTTTTTACCACTAACGTGGCCCACCCCAAATTCTGTACTTAGCAGAATGCATAAGAAAAACTGAGCTTCAGTAAATGCTGATTAAATACATGAATAGACGATAAAAAATGGTTCTACCCAGTGACAAAGCCTCTCTGGCAGGAGTTAAAGATTATGCAATGTTCCTATGCCCTTCAGTAAAGAAAAACTTAATACATTTAACAAATAGTCCTTCTTGTACAAAATAATATTACTAACCCACCACTGATTATCCAGGCACAGAGAGTGAATGTTTTTGCTATTTTCTAACTGATCAGTAAGAGCTTATTCTTTACCACAACTACACACAATTTATTCTTTCTCAGGTTTCTTTCACAATAACTTTTGAAGTAGGTGACTCCATTTGACCGAACTATATGCAGTACAAAGAATACTGTGAGACACGTGATTTGCTTTGGTCACGGTACCCTCATAATGAAAGCTAAGAAACCTTCAAGTTGGTATGTTTTAACTAAGAGTTATATGGCTCAAAACCACAAAAAAACAGGAAAAACTCCCATACTACACAGCACAAGGTTATAAGATATTTATGTAGGAAAAAAATTTCCCTATTCAGATTATTTAAAATGTTCCATTTTCCATAAAATAGACTTCAATTTTAAACCCATATAGATATATGCCTTATTCTGCCTTGTGTTTTTCTCTTAGTAAATAAAATCACTTCCAAAGAAGTTTATTTTAATGCTTTCAAAATTAGGTAATATTAGCAATTCCATCAGAGAAGGCAATGGCAACCCACTCCAGTACTCTTGCCTGGAAAATCCCATGGACGGAGGAGCTTGGTAGGCTGCAGTCCGTGGGGTCGCAAAGAGTCGGACACAACTGAGCAACTTCACTTTCACTTTTCACTTTCATGCATTGGAGAAGGAGATGGCAACCCACTCCAGTGCTCTTGCCTGGAGAATCCCAGGGACGGTGGAGCCTGGTGGGCTGCCGTCTGTGGGGTCGCACAGAGTAGGACACAGCTGAAGTAACTTAGCAGCAGCTGCAGCAGCAATTCCATAATAATGCAACTTAATGGAATTTTTAGATAGATGTGGTAAATGGCTCAGTACGTGAGTTTTTTTAATTTTTTGTATTTCTTTTAAAGATGGAAGGATTCCAGAATTTTATTATTACCTGAAAATTATCTAACTTAAAAAGAAATACATTATTAAATTTGAAAACGTCTTTGAGAGAAGAAAAGCACGTGGGAGACTATAAAACATACTGGCAGCCTAACAGTAAAATATGGGGAAATGTGGATTCCTTATCTTTTAACTGAGAGGCTGTAGCAATGCAGAACCTTTACTTCTTGTCTGTGGAGACTATGCAGTGAATTTTAAGAGTGAAACCTGATGAAAGAGTAAAACAAGAAATGTTCAGAGAATATAAATTAATCAGACTAGCTGAACTTCATGAAAAAGATAGTAATAAATTTAAAATCGTAATTATAGCACATGAGTCCAATCCAGGTAATACTACATATATAAAGCTTTATTACACATTTTATATCTAATTACCCACATGCATGACCGGTCACATTTTTATTTCATGTGCCTCTTAAAACTGCCACCTTGCTTATCTCTAGCCACAAGCTTTTCACCATCCAATACAAAGTAAAGCCCCAGAAAATAATGAAACAACAGGACGGATAGTTAATGCAGTGAACAGTACTATATCCCCATAGAATTGGATGCCTGATGCAACTCCATGGAGTAGATATTGTTACCTGAGGCCATGATGTTAAATGATCTTTCTTTTTCCTTCTGAGTATTGGAAATCAGGTCCCAAAGCCCCTGATTGCACTGTAATGTGAGGTCTAGCCAATAACTCTCTTTTCCAAAGCAAAATCCAGCAGAGAAAGTGGGCACCATTAATCTCACACATCCAGCTAAACAGCCACAAGGCTGTGTGACATAGGTTATTCTATTATCTCTGTTGGATTTGGGTGGTGAATCACTCCAGTGAAGCTTCTGGTGTTTCCTCAGTGATCAGCCTGCTTGGTGGGGCAATCAAAGTTCATTCAAACCTCATGCAATCTCCACTCTGGCTTCTTGGAAAACCCTAAGTACAGAAATAATTTAGGATGCAACCAGTACAACAGAAAGAGCCCTAACCTCAGTCATGTTTAAAAATGAACTCTTTGAGATGCTCAATATCACTCAATATTTAAAAGGAAAAATTAAGAGAAAAATTAAATGCCTTTTTTGCCCATAAAATTTGAATACTATGAATTTTTTTAAATGTCTCATTTGTCAGTAGGTAAATTGATGAACTCTTGATGGATTTAAATTTTAAACACGCATACACTTTGAGCCAATAATTCCATTTCTATAAATGTATTTCTACAAAAATGTTCACAGACATATGCAAAAAATATTACAGTGTTGAATAAATAGCTACATTTATTATAGTAAATCCATGCAATAGAATGTCATTAAACCTTTAGAAAAAACAGGGTGAATCTATATAGATACTGATATGGAAAAAGCCCAATTTTATTACAGAGTGAGGAGAAGCAGTTTGATAACAAATCTATAACATGATTCCATTTTCACATTATGATTCTATTTGTGAAAAGGTTGTATACATATTTTTTCCTTGTATACATATAAATTTCTGAATGTACTCACAAAATACACACAAAAAATGATAGTCTGTGGAGTGGGAGGAGGGTCAATGTTGGATACAACAGGACCTTAACTTTTCATTGAAAATTTGAAAATTTTTACCATGAGAAGGGCAAGAAATTCTCTTCTCCAATGTCTTGGTTATATGAGGGTGAATATAGATGATATGAATGTCCAGCATAAAGAAACTGTCAGACATCAGGAACCCATGACTGTTGGTTTTCCCATTCGAACATGAGTGTACATCTACACACACACACACATGCACACAACTCACTCCTTTCCGACACCTTCTGAACCCTGGCATCATTTTACCTGCCACCAATCTTGCCATATGTCTCCATTGTCTTTTAGACATCCTTATTTCCAGAGAGAAGGGAAGAAAAGCAGCACAGGGAGATGATTTAATTTGGACACAGCAGCAGCAGCGGTCCCCTAATACCTAGCTTAAGTTTTTTCAAAAGAGAAAGGTGGTATTTTATTTTCCATTTTCAAAACAGAGGGAAATAAAATGTTCCCAGGTACTATCAGTGACATAGGAAAATGCTTCATCCTGCTGCCTATTTCAATCAATCTTGAAAGAAATACTGGGTGGGAACACTTAAAACATGCCTTGACTGTTACTGAAAACCACAAGAATGACGAAACTTTATGCATAATGATGTTGAAATAACCGTCTGTGAATTGTGGGGATTCTGACAAGCAGTGAGATTTATGACTCCTTTCCTCCATTCCAAATCACAGAAACAGTAAAGAGAGTGAAGAGCTAACTTCCAGGTCAATCATCTCCAAAATAGATGTTGATTTCATAAGCCAGTGGTAAAAAAAGCTTGAATAAGCATCCTGAACATATTTTTACTTATTTATAGATCATACAATTACACCATTGTACTAATAATTTAAAACATTAGCAAATATAAAAGTAGAAATTAAAATGTATAAAATTTAAAATATATAGAAAATCAAGCATCTAGTATTTTCTTCCCGTACTCACCCAATGAGATACTATTCCAAGTAACTCAAATAGCAGCTATCATGGTGTCTCATACATAATTAAGAAATTTACATTCATACTATCACTCGATAAAACAATGAGTTATTAAACCAATGAAAAAGTTTCAGGACATGCTTTCAGCTGAAATGCCTCCTCAGATGGACTAGGAGTATATTATTTAATTGAGAAAATAAATAATTCTACCTAATTTGTTGTGAGTCAGGGGAGAGTATAATATTTAATAGATGCTTTCTAGGTGCCAAGATTTAAAACATCTCATATTTAATTTTCTCAACAACTCTTTATGGTATATCCTTTACAGACACAGAAAGAGGATTAAAGTGGCCCAAGATCAGCTAGTTAGAAACTGGTAAGGGATAGTATCAGAATCTGGTTTAACTGATTTCAATATCTGAACACTAGTCCTCTTTAATGCCTAGAAAAGGAAAACATCAGGGGTCAAAAATGTGTATACACACTGTATGTATATGAGAAGCAGTTTGAGGGTTGGAACCTCTCTCTATTATCTCAGAGTTCTATCACTCTGTTTTTTGTTTGTTTGCTTTTGTGTTTTTGGTGGGATCTTAGTTCCCCAACCAGGGATTGAACCTTGGGCCCTTGGCAGTGAGAGGAGCCTTAAACACTGGAAAGTGAAAGTGAAAGTCTCTCAGTCGTGTTCAACTCTTTGCGACCCCATGGACTATACAGTCCATGGCATTCTCCAGGCCAGAATACCAGAGTGGGTAGCCTTTCCCTTCTCCAGGGGATCTTCCCGACCCAGGAATCGAACCGGCTCTCCTGCATTGCGGGCGGATTCTTTACCAACTGAGCTATGAGGGAAGCCCTTAAACAATGGACCACCAGGGAATTCCCTCAATTACTCTCTTGCTACATAAAGTGATTTTCCTGCAACTAAAGGAGAATAGGACCCTGATGCATTCATCCCTGGGCACACTAAACTCTAAGAACTTTGGTAGGAGAGGTTCAGGGAAAAAGTTTTCCACAAATTTTTAAGTTGTCTCTGTAGATCATATTACTTTCTTCAAACTGAAAATAAAACCCACGTAGATTTTTTTTAATGTTAAATTGTGCATACCAGACTTCCCTGGTGGTCAAGTGGATAAGTATCCACCTGTCAATGCAGGGAAAATGGTTCAACCCCTGGTCTAGGAAGATTCTACATGCTGTGGGGCAACTAAATCCGTGCAGCACAACTCAAGAGTAGCCCCCGGTCGCTACAAATAAAGAAAGCCTGCATGCAGCAACAAAGAGCAAGTATAGTCAATAGACAAATAAATACAATTGTGCATATCATTTATGTGATAAATTCTTCTTCAAAGAACTATCTCTGAGGCAGTGGTTTTTATGGGTGAGAAATTTTGGCTCCCATGGGACATGTGGCAATGTGTGGAAACTGTTTTGGCTGTCACAACAGGGAGCGGAAGTGCTGCTGGCATCCAGTGGATAGAGGCCAGGGATGCTGCCCAACATCTTAAAATGCACCAGACAGTCCCCTAAAACAAAGAGGTCTCCTTCCCAAAATGTCAACAGTGCCAGGTTTGAGAAACTTTGCTCTTAAGAAGTCATCAGTGGTATGTCAAAGACGACTCTCAGATGAGTTCATTAGCACTGTTCGTGATAGTTTCATTATCTGAAACTCATTAAATTACAGTGCATCCATTCATTGGAATGCTGTAAACATTAAAATTATATTGTGGAAGAATTTTTAAGACTATGAAGAAATGCTCATTATATTTATCCTAAAATAATATATTTAGTGTGATCAGAGCATTGTAAAAGTATACACACACTTGTGTATAGTACTGGAAAACACTTCGAAAGAGTACCAACCAAAATATTAATATCATTTATTTTACCATGTGTTTCTGAAGAGTGGTAAGGAGTTCATGTGAAAGATACTTCACAATTAATGTCGTTAAAAATATCTACACTATTAATCATCCTGAGGAGGACAGTTGGTATAAGCTATTATCTCAAAAGCTATACACGCTTGCTAAGTACATAAGACTTTGTACCCTCTCTTTTCAGAATGTGTCATTGGAAGAGTCTGACTTCCTGACATCCAGTTCTTTAAGGGTAGAAAAGAGCACCTGCAGGCGTTTCTCACCAGATGCCTTTGTGATGGCAGCCGGCAGAGTACCCTGGGTATTTTTGTTCAGTGCCGAAATAGCACCTGCTATTCTCATTCCTTCTCTTTAAAAGCCTTCATTGTTATACTATGATTCAAAAGTAGAATTACTCGCTTCCACCCACACCAAAAACAGTGCGGTCATGACACTTTGCAAATTCAATAAATGTATCCAACATCATGAACACTCATCCCCAGTTGAGAAGGTTTTCTGAGTAAGAGGCATTATGATATCATCTGCGATGCAGCCTTATAACTTCCATATTGGGATTTAAAGTGCTGGTGTTGCCGATAAATTACTTCTATTTTAGTGACCAGTAGCCTTATGTGAAGAAGAAAGCAAAATGCCAACAAGTTCTCATAAATAACACAATATTTACATTAACCAACAAAACTGATTAGTTTTGCTCACCAGTATAACTGAACTTTTTTTTTTTTTTTGGAGGTTCATGATTTTGGTGTTTTGTTTTGTTTTGTTTTGTTTTTTATTTTAGTTGGGGGCTAATTACTTTACAATATTGTAGTAGTTTTTGCCATACACTGACATGAATCAGCCCTGGGTCCACACGTGCTCCCCATCCTGAACGCCCCCCCTCCCCCTCCCCATCCCATCCCTCTGGGCCATCCCAATGCCCCAGCCCTGAGCATCCGTCCCATGCATAGAACATGGAATGGTGTTCTGTTTCACACATGACAATATACATGTTTCAATGCTATTGTCCCAGAATGTCCCACCCTCACCTTCTCCCTCAGAGTCCACAGGACTGTTCTATGCATCTGTGTCTCTTATTCTGTCTTGCATATAGGGTTACCTTTACCATCTTTCAAATTCCATATACATGCATTAGTATACTGTATTGGTGTTTTTCTTTCTGGCTCACTTCACTCTGTATAATGGGCTCCAGTTTCATCCATCTCAATGGAACTGATTCAAATGTATTTTTTTTAATGGCTGAGTAATATAACTGAACTTTTAATCTCCACTGGAGATAAAGGGAAGGTCGGGAGTAGGAATGGGGAGAAGTAGGGAACTATTCGGCAACTTTATTTGATGTCAATATAATACAATTAGAATTTTAAGCATTTTACAGTACAGTAAAGGAAACAAGAAAAAACCTCTCCAAAAGAGATAGATTTATAGAAGAATTCCAAATAATTTGAGTAGACACTGTCCCCTCAAGGAGGTGGGGCTCAACTCCCACCCGCTAAATGCGAGCTGTTTAGTGACTTGCTTCCAAAGATTAAGAGTGTGGAAGGATGAAAAAAGCAACTTCACAGTGGAGATCCGGACAAGACGTACCCCTGCCAGTGGATCAAGGTTAACATTACCAGTTATAAGTTATGCTGAAAGTGCACTCTCTTGATACGATATGATGACAATGGCAGTTTATTTCTGTGATTTTCCTTCCACAACCACATACTAATCATGGGGAAAAGCTTCGAACAAACCCAAAATGAGAGACAGTCTATAAAAAAAGCTTGATGTCAAAACTGTTAAGGCCGTCAAAAAACAAAAGAAAAACCCCAAAACAAACAAATAAGCAAGAACAGAAAGTCTGAGAAACTATCATAGACCCGAGAAGGTTAAGGAGATATGTAATTGGTGCCCTGAATGATTCTGTAACAGGAAAAGGGTAGTATTGAAAATCTATTAAAATTTGAATAAAGTATGGAAATTAGTTAGTAGTAATGAACTGATGTTGGTTCCTTAGTAACAAAGGTACTACAGTAATATAAGATGTAAATAATAGGAAAAACTTGGTGAAGAGTAAATGGGAACTCTCTACAATATTTTTGCAACTTTTCCATAAATCTAAAACTATTTGAAAATTAAAAGTTTATTTAAACAAAAATAAATTTAAAGCTACAGCAAAAAAATATGTCCTGTTAGAATTTGTTTTAAATTCTAGGTAAAACTGAACATTAAATCTGGAATTAATTAGATAACAAAAGAAGGGCAAGAATCATTTTATGCTAGCAAATTTAATAACTAAGATGAACAAATTTCCTAAAAAATGACAACTTACCATGACTGAAACAAAACAGAAAACATGAATTCTCCTATTAAATAAAATAATTGAATTCATTATTAAACATCATCCCAAACTCTAGGCTGAGATAGTTTGACTAACGCAGTCTGTCACACATTTAGGGAAAATATAACACAAATCTCATACTAACTCTATCATAAATCAAAAAGGCAAAAATACTTCTTATTTTATGAGGCTAACATAATCTTAATAGCAAACCTGGTAAAGATGATAAAAAAAAGAAAAACACAAATCAATATTTCTTCTTTTTTAAGTCAAATTATTTTCAGAAATACATAAAAAGAGTAACACACTATTAGCAAACAGGTTTATCTGAGGTATGTAAGGTTGGTTTAACTCTTGAAAATCAATATGTATAATTCACCATGTTCAAAGTAAAAACAAAAATTCATATGATAATTTCAGTAGATGAATAATAAGCATTTGACACAACATAATACCCATTCACTTACCCAGTGGCTCAGTAGTAAAGAATCTGCCTGCACAGGAGTCATGGGTTCCATCCCTGGACTGGGAAGATCCCCTAGAGGCGGGCATGGCAACCCACTCCAGTATTCTTGACAGGAAAATCCTGTGGACAGAGAAGCATAGCAGGCTATAGTCTATGGGGTTGCAAAGAGTCAGACACAACTGAAGTGACTGAACACACACATACAAAAACACACACACACACACAACATCCATTCATGATTAAAACCCTCAGTCAACTAGGAATAGAAAAGAACTTCCTTCATCTGATATAGGGAATCTATGAAAATTCAATAAGTGACCTCATATTGAATGGTGAAATACTGAGCACTTTCTCGCTAAATAAGGACTGAGACAAAAATGGCAATTCTCACTGAATTTATTCAATGGAGAGCCCATCTATTGTAATAAGGCAAGTAAAAGAATTAAAGGGCATACTGATTAGATAAGAAGAAGAAAAACTGTCCCTCCTATTTGCAGCTGACATAATTGCTTACTTGGAAAATTCTAAGGAATCTATAAAACAGCTACTAAAGAGTAAACTTGAAAATTTTGCATGTTATAAGAATAATTTACAAAAATAATTTGCATTTACATACATGGCATTCAAATTATTTTAAAAATGACTTTTAAAATTATATTTACAATAGCATTAGAAAATTAGAACACAGTTGGGACTTTCCTGGTGGTCCAGTGGCTAAGACTCTGAGCTCCCAGTACAGGGGGCCCACGTTTGATCCCTGGTCAGGGAGCTAGACCCCACATGCTACAACAAGACCCAGGGCAGCCAAATAAATACACAAAATTAAAAAAAATAAAATCAGAAAATAATTAAGAATAATTTTAACACAGTAACATCAAAATCCTAGGTAAAAAATACAAAGCATTGCTGAGGGAATTTTTTAATTAAAATTATATATTGCATAATTTATATGTATCTATTTTTATATACATGAAATCATGAACTGGAAAACTCAATATAGTTTAGATGTCATATTTTCCCAAACTGATGTACAGATTTAATACAACCCTGTTTGAATTTCATGGGACTTTTTTTGTAGAAATTAACAAGCTATGGAAATTCAATAACCTAGAATAAACGAGGCAATTTTAAAATAAAAAGAACAGTCGGAGAACTTGACTACCTAATTTCAAAAGTTACTACAAAGTTAAGTAACCAAGCTAGGGTGGTACTGGCATAACTTACATAGTTATTGGATACTTCACAGAGGAACCAAGGCAAACTAATGGAGAATTGAAAATCTTTTCAGTAAATGGTGATGAAACAACTGACTATCCACATGGGAAAAAATAAACCATGACTGCTACCTAATACCACATACAAAAATTAATTCATGCAAATCAAAACCACAATGAGGTACCATTTCACATCCATCAGAATGGCTGCTATCCAAAAGACTACAAGCAATAAATGCTGGAGAGGGTGTGGAGAAAAGGGAACCCTCTTACACTGTTGGTGGGAATGCAAACTAGTACAGCCACTATGGAGAACAGTGTGGAGATTCCTCAAAAAACTGGAAATAGAACTGCCATATGACCCAGCAATCCCACTGCTGGGCATACACACTGAGGAAACCAAACTTGAAAGAGACACGTGTACCCCAATGTTCATTGCAGCACTGTTTATGATAGCCAGGACATGGAAGCAGCCTAGATGCCCATCAGCAGATGAATGGATAAGGAAGCTGTGGTACATATACACAATGGAATATTACTCAGCCATTAAAAAGAATACATTTGAATCAGTTCTAATGAGGTGGATGAAACTGCAGCCTATTATACAAAGTGAAGTAAGCCAGAAAGAAAAACACCAATACAGTATACTAACACATATATATGGTATTTAGTCAGTCAGTAAAGATAACCCTGTATGCGAGACATCAAAAGAGACACAGATAAACAGAACAGTATTATGGACTCTATGGGAGAGGGCGAGGGTGGGAGGATATGGGAGAATGGCATGGAAGCATGTAAATTATCATATGTGAAACGAATCGCCAGTCCAGGTTTGATGCATGAGACAGGGTACTCGGGGCTGGTGCACCGGGATGACCCAGAGGGATGGGATGGGGAGTGAGGGAGAAGGGGGGTTCTGGAAGGGGAAAACATGTACACCCATGGTGGATTCATGTAAATGTATAGCAAAACAAATACAATATTGTAAAGTTAAAAAATAGAAAATAAACTAATTAAAAAAAAAAAAAAAAGAAAAGACCCTAATGCTGGGAAAGATTGATGGCAGGAGGAGAAGGGGATGACAGAGGATGAGATGGCTGGATGGCATCATTGACTCGATGGACTCGACGGGTTTGAGTGGACTCTGGGAGTTGGTGATGAACAGATGCCTGGCATGCTGTGGTTCATGGGGTCACTAAGAGTCGGACACGACTGAGCAACTGAACTGAACTGAAGACATATAGTCGACCTAAATGTTTATTGATGGATGAATAGATGAAGAAGGTGTGGAATACTACTCAACCTAAAAAATGAAGGAAATAATGTCATTTCTAGCAACATGAATGGACATAGAGATTATCATAGTAAGTGAAGTTAAAGACAAACATCATATGATATGACTTATATGTGGAATAAAAAGTGATACAAATGAGTAAGCGTCTTTTAATTTCATGGCTGCAATCACCATCAGCAGTGATTTTGGAGGCCAAAAAAATAAAGTCTGACACTGTTTCCACTGTTTCCCCATCTATTTCCCATGACATGATGGGACCAGATGCCATGATCTTAGTTTTCTGAACATTGAGCTTTAAGCCAACTTTTTCACTCTCCTCTTTCACTTTCATCAAGAGGCTCTTTAGTTCTTCCTCACTTTCTGCCATAAGGGTGGTGTCATCTGCATATCTGAGGTTATTGATATTTCTCCTGGCAATCTTGATTCCAGCTTGTGTTTCTTCCAGCCCAGCGTTTCTCATGATGTACTCTGCATACAAGTTAAATAAGCAGGGTGACAATATATAGCCTTGACGTACTCCTTTTCCTACTTGGTTAAATGTTAGAAAATTATTTATACAAAAAAATGGATGTACCCCCTTATTTCAATTGTTGAATATTTTTCTGGATATTCTAGTTAGTGCAAATAAAATATACAGTTGTTTGAAGTTTAGAGATGATATAACTATACACCAGAAAAATCTAAGATTTCAATCTAAAATTTGTTAACAACAACAACAAAAAAAAAAACAAACAACTAAGCAGGCTGGAATAAAATCAATATACAGAAACATTATGACTTTCATATTTCCAAACCACCACCTTGAAAGAATAATGGAGTAAATAGTAAATACTGTAAAGTCAACAACAATCAAAATACAAAATATCTAAGAATAAACATTTCAAGAAATTCATAAGATTTAAATTAAAAATGTTTTAAATGAAAAAAACTTTAAAAAGTTTTAAATCCCTTGAATTCTTGAGGGAAATCTAAAAGGTGAACAAATAATTACATACCATATTACTAGATAGGAAGATTACACATCATAGAAATGTTATTTCTTCTTAAATTAATCTATAAATGTAGGGTAAGCTTAACTCCAAAGTTTATAGGGAACAATAAACAAGCAAAAATAGTCATGAAAAAGATATGAGGGGGAAAAAGGCAGAGTGCTGAAAGGGACTGGCCCAAAGAGGCATAAAAACATTATGAAGCCACAATTACTTAAAGAGAGTAGTAGCAATACATGAAGAGATAATCAAATCAATGGATTAAAACAGAAGTGTAAAAATGAACCGAAATGAATGCAAAAATATAGTATTAATAAAGAGTTTCTTAAATCAGTAAGGAAAAGATGGCTTATGCAATAAGGGCAATGGATTAGCTATCTGGAAAACTGGATCCACCCTTATACTTAGATAAAATCCCCAAAAGATGAAGGATTTTATAAAACATAAAAGTGTTAGAAGAAACCATTTGCAAATTCTTTTAGAATCTCAAATTGGGAAAGATAACTATGCTACAACATCTAAGGAAAAACTTGATAAAAAAAAACAAACTAGGCAAAGACACTTACAACTAATAATATAAAAGCCTAAAGGTTTTTCAAGTATGTGAAATATAGAAAGAGTTTCTCAGAGCATGAAAGTGTCTCCTCTGTGACACCCTTGTCAAAACAATGTGCTAATTAATTACTTTTGCCATACTGATAGGTGAAAAACAATCTTCCCATGTAACTTAAGTTCATGCTATGTATTTTTAAGTTAACTTATGTATATTCATTCAAGGAAAAAAAGACTACTTTCCATAGTTTCCAAAGTTTCTGTTGCAGGGGTACACAAAGTTTTGATTTCAGTGGAAATATACCCCAAATTAAACTGAGCTGGGTCCAAATCTCACTCTGCCACTTCATAAATTACTTATTATTGTTACTGAACTTGAGAATATCCATCTGTAAAGGATTGCTGGTAATATGTACTGTGAACCCTGTGAGGGTTCTCACTAAAAAGAAAATGAGACATTTGTGAAGTTCTGGGCACAGAAAAGGGATTTGACAGGTATTACCTTTCTTACCTCTTTCTTTTCCTTGCCCTCACACCTGGGCAGTTACATTTCTTCAAAGCTGATGTGGGTGGGGAACACTTTAAAAACCACCTCAGACTCACAGAATGTTCTAAGGGGAAAGGGGATCAAGGAACAGCTAGCAGAAACCTTTAGCTTTACAAACAGTAAAAGAGCCCTTTCAGGATGTTTCTGGAAGAACATCCTACAAAGATGTGAAGGAATAATGACTAAGTTTTCTCCCATCTTCCCAAAACTGTCAAAAACACAAGTCATTGCCAAAACTCCAACTCCAAAGGTCATAGGAGTCTGGCTGTTTCTCCCATGTTCCATGAAATCTATAAATCAGTCTCCTCCACAAACTACCCAAGGCAGTAATCCAGAAGTTAAAAAACAGTCACAATTTTTTGCTTGCCTGTGTCTTTTCTAGAAATGCATAAATAAGCTTACAAGAGTTAAAGCTGAGAATGCCTCTTGGACACAGCACAAGGGCTCCACCTTCAGCTCTCAGACTGCAGAGGAATTCTTCAAAAACTCTGTTGCCGGAGTCCTCAAAAAGTAGATCTGAAATATAATCTTTTCTCATGAAATTTAAACCACAGAACCTTTCACTTTTAAATATTTCAGTCCAGAATATGTATCTACTGTCCATAGGTGAAAGGTAAGAGTCTTACTGTGTGTTATATTGATATTAAATAGACAAGATTTAAAAATATATTCTGTTTTCTTTCAGTTTTTCAGAATGCCTATCTTGATGTCATTTTCTTTATAGCTGCAGCAGAGTCTGATAAGAGCTTTCATTCTAATTCTCCCATGGTTTCACTCCACTGGACTTATGGTCTTGTAATAAAAGAAAACGTTAATTCTTGCCTGGCAGGACTATCCATAAATTAACAGCAGTTTTTAATATCCCACTAAATATATGCCAGTTTTTGAAGGCAAATTTTATGTTGACAAAGGAAAGCAAAATTAAATTCTATAAAGAGGCATTAGTTGGGCCTTGAAGATTGATATCTACCAATTGGTAATGGTAAGGAATACAAATTTATACACACAAAAAAAAATAAAAAGGAAACTACCAAAAGATATCCCCATCATTTCACAGAACAAAACTCCCAAATCTAAACTGAATTCTAAAACAGTTTACATAATTACATAATAAAGTAAACTAATCTTCCACCACATAATCTGTTAAAGGAAGGTGACCAAGTACCCACTTATTTACAAATTATGGCATGTAGGAGGGAAAACAGTCATTTTTCTACATTAAAAGGTATCAGTAGATTCGGATTATACAAATACACAAACACTATGTCTTTCAAACTCCAATCAAAGGAGTAAATTTGTTGCTAATTTTCTCCCCCTCACTTTCTTCTTGGCTTAACCCAACTTAGATTTCTGTCTCAGCAAGAGGAAGTCATAGACCTTCAGGGTTACAGAACTGTGTCTGAGTAAGGAAAACTAGAAAATTAAACTTATGTTATACCCTGGAAAGTTTTTACATGCCTCCTAACGACACCCAGAATTTTCATCTTTTTTGCCCTTAAGCTATTTACAAGCCTGAAATGAGATGCTGACACAGAGAAATGTGAGTTTTGTGTGTCTTGAAGTGGGAGTTACAGCAAGGACTGAAACTAAGTTCAAACTCTTGTTTTTTCAACACCCAAAACATTTCCAAATCCTAGGCAGTTTTAGGGTGTAATGGTGAGAACTCTGAACTCTGAACCCAAAGTTCCTGAGTCCTTGGCCACATAAAATCTCTTCTGTAAGAGTGAACGGTTGAAATCTGTAGAGCATTGCTATGTGCCTAGATTCTTTTCAAATATATTAAATGTTTCTAATTTTCATAATAATTCAATAACTTGGTTTTCTTTTCCTTTTTCTTTAAAGTATAGTTGCTGTATAATATTATGTAAGTTATAGGTGTATAGGATGGTGATTCACAATTTTAAAGTTTATGCTACATTTATAGCTACTATAGAGTATTGGCTATATTCCCTGTGTTGTACAATATATCCTTGTAGCTTATTCTATACACAATAATTCGTACCTAATTCTTTTACTCTTTGTTCTATCATTGAGAAAACCAAGGTTTAAATAAATTAAATAATCCCAGAGTCACGTAGGTTGACTAAACAAGCCCAAACTCTAAACCCCATGCTCTACATACAAATCACCCACAATAACCCTGGATGTAGATAAGCATCCAATTATACTCATTAAATACTTTTTGATAAATTTCTATTTGGCAGACAATATACCTGATGAAAATGAAGCATAGAACTGTTAAGGGACTTGCCTAAGATCTGAGAGCAACTTCAAAAACGCTAGAACTAGAGCTCTCGCACTGAACCCCAATCCTAAAGAGTAAAAACAGGATAATGAGATGAAAGAGCCCCAGCTCTGAAAACAGGCATGTCCACATTCACATCCCAGATCTACCATAGGCCAGCTATGTAACCTAGATGGAACTACCATCATTTCTTTTCAGTAAGTTCTTTTTAGTGATTTGAGAATAATAATAGTTTTTCAAGCTGTTAAAGTATTAAAGCTACTATAAAAAAAAATAATCTAGGACAAAGTAAATATGCAAGTACTATTACTTTTCATTCCAAGGAAACTTAGGAAATCTCTTTGGTCTTTTGCCCACAGTGAAAAATTGTCCCTCAACTTTCAGCAACCTTGGTTTTTCCACTTGCTCCAAACATGAGAAATTTAACATCCCAGGACAATTACCCTGGAGCATGGCTGTCCCCGAGTATCTAGAGAAGATACTGTGGTAGGTGGAAAAGTGACAATATGTGCCCAATCTCCCTTGCTTGAGCCTCTCTTCTTCCTCACCTTTTCTTCTCCCTCCTCCTTTCTTTCTCTCTTTCCCTCTCTCTTTCATCTACACACACAGTGTCCCAAATGAGAGAAAAAATTGTAAGATTACATTGTTTCACTCAATGGAAATGAGAAGAAATACAAACCATACAGAAAAATACTTAATTCAAGTCTTGCTATATTTTTTGAAGATTAAAAAAAAGTTTTACAAAGACAAATAATTACCCTAAGGCTAATTATTTCAATTGAAAAAAAAATGGAAAGTTGTTATATTAATGCCTTTTAAGGGTCTCTCCTCACTAGATTCATGTCACACACCTACACAGGTCCTTGTATAAAACGAGAAAGAGTCCAGAAGTGAGTAGTTAGATTTCCATTACTGAGACAAGATAAAGAAAGAACTGTTCACCACTCTGAAATCCATCACCAAGACCACTCCTTAGCAGAAAACCTCTGGATTACATTAAAAATACATTTCCTTTCCACATCACAATTCAACCAATTTTGAGCGCAGGACGAGACCTTACAGATTATCTAGCTACAGTAGAACCTGCCTGACTTTTGTCCCGTTTCTCTTGAGAATTAACTCCCTCCAAATAATAGAGTGGACCTCTCAGTTATGTTTGTAACAGATGACTCTCCCCTACCTGTTCACAGGCATGGATTCCTGAAAAAGGTGAGAGAATCTGATTAGACCTGAACTTCCTGAACCTCCCAAAGGTTCCCTTTACCCAAACATGCTAATTAGCCTCTGGAATAAACTAGAAGCTAGAGAAGCCATTTTTTTTTTATCATGGGCATACCAACTCAGGGAAAGGAGTCTACAGTATTGAGGGGGAAAAAGAAAACAGATAATTTAAAAGGAGAACATATATGGAGTGAGAGATGGGAAAAGATGAAAAAAAAAAAAAATAACCTTCTCGGATCCTGACCGCTTTTCTACTTCCAGGTATTAGTGTTTCAGAAAATAAACACTACTTTCTTCCCTTGATTTCCATGCCAACTCGTGATTCATCATGGTCATTTCTTTCACCCTTAATTTATAGTTTCTATTTCCAACAACCAAATAATCCCTCACTAAAAGAGTAGACCAGTACTCTCTTCCAATGACATCTTACAGATCAGAGAGAGGCCCAGAAAGGCAATGCTCCTGCTTACTCTGACACACATAATTAGCAGAACCAAATTCAGTTCTTTTGTTTGCAACTCCAGTTTTCTTTCTACAAGACAGATTTCCATTTAATTCCCTTAAATGCTGAAATAAAAAGTATGCCAACCCCAAATACCATATTTCATAAAAATCTCAGGTCCATCAATTGTATGACACATCAAACATTACCAATATGACATACTGCTAAGATACCAGTGATAGTAATAAACATTCCTATTTCATATATATTAACATGTGAAATAAAAACTCACTTGAGAAGTTGTGAAAACAGTAATATAAGGGATTAGGGGCAAGTTTAAATGTACTAGTTGTGGCCTCTGTTTGGGAAGAACTAGATGTAAAATTTCAAGCAGTAAAATAAAAATTGTGAAATTCCTGTTTTGAAACCCACTCATGTTGCCAACAGTGGAGAATCTTCAAGTCAAGAATGTTTCAAAGATAGACATAAAAGGCACTTCTGAATCCTCTCTTGATTTTTAAATCCCCGATTTGGTTGATGTCAGAGTCTTAATGCTGTGCTATGCACTGAAATAGGGGAAACCGAGGTGCGAAGAGAATATGAGGAAAGAGAGAGAAAAAGTAGAAACCCCAGTCTAGCCCTCACACATTACTCTTTAATCAATAATAATTATGATGTCCCCACTCTGGCTCAGGCACCATTTTAACACTGGTCCTATAGCACAGAGCAAGAGATGACAGGTCAATCAGAGCCAATATTGTAGGAGAGGAAAGAGATGATAAATAACAAAATAAAATCAAAATGTCATAGAAAAATATTAAGTAGTATATGCACTCAAAAAAAATAAAGCATAGTAAGAAATCACTCCCTCAAGAAACATACACTTTAGAAGTAAGTTTCACATGCATGATATACTTATCAAACCTTTTGAGAAGCAGGTGACAAAATGCCAATGTGAATTGTTTGGACACTTACTATACCAGAATTCAGAGATACTCTCCCAAAGGTTCTCTTTACCCCAAAGGTTCCCTTTACCCTAGAACTTTGATCTACCAACCATAACTCAGCAAAAGTCAATTCAAAAGTCCAGTACTTGGCAAAGAACAGCTGCTGAAGTTGTCAACCCAGCAAGCAGGAATCAGTTGCACATAAACTCGACTCCTAATTTCCATGGGTACCCAGGACCAGTCACTCTAGCCTTTCTTGCTCTATAACTGAATCTTCAAATATTCTGTAAGGCAAGGTTTTGCATATGCATCTATGCATTCACAGCCTCAAATTCAGTGTTCCTCTGTGTCCTTCATGTCACATAGTGCTGTCCTTACTGGTAAGACCACCTCTTCCTAATTGGTTATCCAGAAGGTTCTCTTCATTATCACTCAGAGTAACATGCAATTCTCAGGACAGCAGACTGAAGACAAGTCATACCTCGGTCACCATACGAACTGCCCCAGGTTTAGCAAAGATTACTTAATTATCGACTATGGAGAAAACAAAATTCCAAACTTCTCAGAGACTGAAATTACTTTCCAGAAGCACTGAAATTTTTTTTTATTTAAAAAACACATTGACATTTATTAATTTCCAAAACCTCAAGCAACAAGGACAATGAAATAGCATTCACGTTCCCCTAATTTTCCAATCTCCAGAGAAAATTACTCTTACAAGTCTCATGTGGATTCTTGTACAGTGATCAAGTGTATTGTTTAACACATATATAAATATACGTGGGATTTTTTTGTATTTACAATCCTCTGTAATCCACTTGTTCACTCAAACATTAATTGCAGATATCTTTTTCAGTAAGTGAATATATATGTTTTGTGGCTACATAGAACTTAATTGTATGGGGATACTGTAATACATTAAACTATTGCCATATTGATGAGAATTTGAATTCTTTCCAATTTTCACATATACAAAAACGCTACAAAGAACATTTATTTGCTTGCTTGATGTATGCCTGAAACTTGAACTTCTGGGTCAAAGGAAATGTACATTTTAAGTTTATCAAGATAGTCATATGTCTGTAAAAATGACTGTACTAATGTGGATACCATTGTCATTATAACAGACAGCCTATTGTCCCACAACTGCACCCACACTGGCTATTATCAATCATTTTCATATTTAATTATCTGATTACTGAAAAACAATGTCAGTTGTATTAATTGTCAATTAATAGTATATATTACAATGTTTCCCAAAAAATCATGGTATTCCTCACAATAATTATTCCATTTAAATTAAAAAAAAATTTGCCCTTACAAATAACAGGTGTTGATGGTAGAAGATTAAGAAAATAAAGACTTAACAGGGAAACAAAATATCAAGGGACTTCTGGGGCAGCTAAGATGGAGAAGCTGATGAAGTTTCTCTCTCCTACTGATTTACAACTAAATATTCTGAACAGAATGCAAAATATACTACTTGAGGACTCTGAAAAGTAAAAAAATAGCAGGTGTCTTGAAGACTAAAATCAGAATATAAATAATTGTCTTCAAAGTGGGAGGCACCAGTCACGAGGAACCTCCTAACAGGAAAGAAAGCTAAAAGTCTAAGAAAAATAAATCTTTCTGATCAGAGGTGCAAGGGAAAGAGAATCTTGGGATCCAGACAGTATGGAAGAAATCTCAGAGGAGACAGCTGAAGAAAGAGATTCCTCTAACTCTGTGTATGAAGTCACGTAAGTTCTGGACTTGCCTCTAAGCTGTGCACACACAGAACAGACCCAAAGAAAAGAGCAAAGGTTTCAAGAGGTGAACTATCATAAAAACCTTTGCATAAAAACCCAAGAGGCATATGTGCCAGACTGATCCAAAAAGCACAGCAAGGGCTTAAAATCCAAACTGACCTTGGAAACACCACTATCAGAAAGAGCTCAGAACCTGTGATTTGGATGTAACTAGGTTTGATTGCCTGCTTGAACAACAAAAATAACATTCTGAGAATTTAATAGGACCCAAGTCTATCAGCACAATATTCAAAACTTTCAGGATACAATCCAAAATTATTTAACATACAGAGAAACAAAATTATCTGACCAATACTCAAGAGAATTAACAGCCAACAGAAAACAAGCCTGAGGTGACCAGATGCTAGAATTATCAAAAACTTTAAAGTAGCTATTATAACAATCTTCCACGAGACAAAAGTAAACACTACTGAGATTAAGGGAAAGATAAAAGTTCTCAGAAGCAAAATTAAAACTATAAAAAAAAAAAGGACTTTCCTGGTTGTCCAGTGGCTAAGACTTAATGCTCCCAATGCAGGGGGTCCAGATTCGATCCCTGGTCAGGGAACTAGATTCCACATGCTACAATGAAGATTCTGTGTGCCGCAACTAAGACCCAGGGCAGCCAAATTAATTAATTAAATAACTTTTCAAAAACAAATTCAAATTTTAAAACTGAAGAATACAATAATTTAAATTTTTAAAACTAATCGCATGGCTCAATAGCAGAATGGAGGTGAAAGAGGAAAAAGCTAGGGAAATTAAACATAGAGCAATAAAAAGTAGGCAAACTATAGGACAACACCAAAAGATTTCATATATTATTAAAGTCCCAGAAAGAAAGGAAAAAGAAATGGGTGCAGAAAAATATCATCAAGAATCCTGTCATCCATAATCAATTTTAATATTTTATATAGACTCTTCTAGACTTTTTTCCATTTATATAAACATACACACGGAGAAGGCAATGGCACCCCACTCCAGTACTGTTGCCTGGAAAATCCCATGGACGGAGGAGCCTGGTGCACTGCTGTTTATGGGGTCGCATAAAGTCGGACACGACTGAAGCGACTTAGCAGCAGCAGCAAACATACACATGTATACACATACACACATACACACACACACACTATAGTGTTAATAAATTGTGAATGTTTTTCATATTTCAATGCTTGTATGCATATCTGCATAATAACTTTTATTTATTTGTTAATAGTTCAGTTGGGCTTCCCAAGGTGGCTCAGTAGTAAAAAATCCACCTGCCAAGCAGGAGATGAGGGTTCGATCCCTGGATGGGGAACATCTTCTGGAGAAGAAAATGTCAACCCACTCCAGTATCCTTGCCTGGAGAATTTCATGGACAGAGGAGCTTGGTGTGCTATAGTTCATGGGATCACAAACAGCTGGACATGACTTAGCAACTAAAGAACAGCAACAGTTCATTAAATAATGAAGCCATAATTGTGTTATTCAGTAAGCTACCACGATTTATTTTCCCCTCTTTTTTAATTATTATAAAACTTCTACACCTATCCTTAATGCTAAATCATTGTCACCTTTACTATTTCTTCATTTATATTCCTAAAAATAAAATTGCTGCATAAGAGGATATGAACCAACCGACATTCAGTCAACTAATATTTATTGAGCATTTAGTATAAAGTAGGCACTTTCTCTGAACACTTGCCAATTCTAAATATAATCAACAACAGTCAATCTTGAAAGACAAATTTCAAAAATATGCATATCTTTGGCTTAAATGGCACAAGAAAATTTTCTCTCAAGGGGACACTGATGGTGCAAGACCAAATATCCAATAAATTCTTTAAAAGTCAAGAATCAAACCACTAAATTAAAAATACAGGAAACACATTGACTCACTTTCTTGCATATTCTTTACTTAATTAATATGAAGTGTTTTTTAGCAGCTTCACAATTGGCTCATGTCAGAGCTACCCGTTTTGTCTCAATCACTATACTGGTGATCCATATACATTTAGACAGTCTCAATGTTGGATCAGTGTGACAATTATCTAATTGGCTGCAATTATTTCATCATTTCTGCCAAACAACCAAGTGAGTGAGAGTTGCTCAGTCATGTCCGACTCTGTGACCCTGTGGACTGTGTGGACTGTAGCCTGCCAGGCTCCTCTGTCCATGCGATTCTCCAGGCAAGAATATTGGAGTGGGTTGCCATTTCCTTTTCCAAGAAAACAACCAAATTCTACTAATTTTAAGATTGCTTTCTAAAGGTTCTATAAAAGGGCAAGGAAAATATCTTGCTATTATTGAAATCATGTAACTCAGTTGGGACTTGAACCCACTCGGCTGGGATTCAAACCAGACCAACACCAGTCTTCCACCTGAGATCACATACCTGGTTTCAGGACTTAATGAAGCTCAGGTTCTTGATGTCTCATTGCAGAAAGAATTCAGTGAGAGACAAAGTGATAGGTAACAAGTGGATTTATTTAGGGAAACACACTCCACAGAGCGCGGGCCATCTTGTAAGGAGACAGCGGCCTTGAAATATGGTGTGTTAGCTTTTATGGTCTGGGTAATTTCACAGGCTAATGAGTGAGAGGATTATTCTAACTATTTGGGGAAAGGGACAGAGATCTCCAGGAATTGGGCCACTGCCCACTTTTTGATCTTTGTTGGTCAGCCTTGTAACTGCCTCAGTGCCTCTGGGTGTGTCATTTTGTGCTGATGTGTTACAATGAGGATGTACTGAAGTTCAAGGTCAACGAACCTCAACTTGTCCACCATTATGGATCCATTGGATTAGAATAAGTTTATGTCCTCTCCTTGGGTTATGTTATTCTTTCATAGGCTGCAACTTGCTCTGTGGCCTGTGGGATCTTCCCAGACCAAGAATCGAACCCGTGTCCCCTGCATTGGCAGGCACTGTGGCCTGATGTTATTCTTTCATAGGCTGTGCTCTGCCCCTCTTGTTTCATTATTACTACCTAAAATTCCCAATAAGGTAATCCATTCTTCTGTATTATTTAAGAATTAATCTTTATGAAGATAAAATATTAGTGGGAGAAGAGCACAAAACATACTATTAAGGTGTGATATTATCTCTTAGATGGAATGCAAGTGCTCAGTCATGTCTGACTCTTTGTGACCCCATGGACTACAGGCCGCCAGGCTCCTCTGTCCATGGGATTCTCCAGGCAAGAATACTGGAGTGGGTTGTCATTTCCTCCTCCAGGGGATCTTCCCAACCCAGGGACTAGACTCATGTCTCTTGCATCTCCTTCACTGGCAGATGGGTTCTTTACCACTAGTGCCACCTGGAAAACTAGATGGAATCATAATGCACAACTATTGTGGTGTCACTTCTTCCTTTGTGACCTCACTTTATCTTGTATATACCACCAGTACATGACATACTCAACAATCATCAGATGATATTCTTTGAAGACTGTCTCTCCTAGTGTACACTGAACCCTATGAGGGCAGGAAATAAATCCTATTCATTTTCATATTCCCACCAGTTAACTCAGAAAATGCTAGGTATGTGTATGCTGATTTTTTAAAACATATTTTGGTCTCTTTTCTCTCTGCAAATCTAGAAGATATTCCACTTAAAAATAAAGTGAATTAAAACAATGTATGGTTGCCAGATAAAATACAGAACACCCAGTTATATTTGGATTCAAAAAACATTTTTTTTGGGAACACGTATGTCCCAAATACCGCATGTTTATCTGAAATTCAAATTTAACTGGACGTCTCATATTTTTATTCACTAAATCTGGCAACTGAAATAACTGGAGATTTCCTAGAATATCACTCAGACCAGAGTAAAACTTTCTCCCTGATCTAGAAAGTAAGGCTTCCAAAAATCTCCATAACTGGACTGCAGGACTTTTCATCTAAAATGGGGCAACATAAGCGACCTTACCAGGGATGCTGTATTTTTTAACAGTTTGGACAATGTCACTTTCGAGTCTTTGCCTTTTTTCACATTATCCCTGTGTCCCTGTGCTTCAATTTCTGGAGTCCTTTTTGCTGGCAGAATTAGAAAAGTTTTGGATTTTATCAACTCATCTGAACCAGTGAATCTTGAGGCTTTGAACCGTCCATCTCTCCATGGCCGGTTCCCTACCTAGCTCTGGGACAAGACCCTGGAGGGTCCCCCCCAGGGGAGATCCTTTGTGAAAGGCATATGTATATCACAGCAGCCACATTAGCGCACAGCCAGGCTCCGTCTCAGAAGCTATTTTGTAAGCACGGACTTATTCTCCCAAGGACAATTCTTGCTTGGTTACCTTCCCCAAATCCCCAACTGCTGCCAAGGTTAATGCAGGCCCTGACTCTGGCTGTTGATTCTTATTAATTAAGCCAATCAATGATCTTGTATCATAAAGTGTCTGTTTTTAATATAACTTATTTGATGAGGCTATATTAATTTAGAAGAAATATGCACTGGCATTCTGGCACGCACTTTTCCTAATTATCTTACAGCCCTCGTTCAGCAGTGAAATTAGTCTCTGGTTATCACAGTTAATGGATGCCCACAGCTCTGAGTTAAGTGATCTCCACCAGTCACCTGGTCTTTTCTTGCTCTCAGCTGCATAAACATGATGGCACTATCTATGCCATCCCCAGTGAATGCATAATTTGAACGTGGGTGTGAAAGTTTTAACAAAATCTTCTGCTTCAGGGCAACAAGATGGCAGTCTATTCTGGTATATTTCTTTAAGTGGATGGATAACAAGATTGGGAAGACAAGGCTGTGAGAGGAAAAGTTACACAATAACAGGGGCAAGGCCAGGAGACAGCTTCTGAGGATACACAGCACACTTGAAACCAGACCAAGCAGTTAAGGTCAGAAGACAGATTCTCCATCAGAAGCAGAAAAGGACATGAAATTCACCATGTCTTCACTCACGGTGCTCTTGAGCTCTACAATGCCTCTCCTGCGTTTTCTACCTTTCTCTTAAAAACTCTGTGAAGGGCTTCCCTCGTGGTCCAGTAGTTAAGAATCCACCTGCCAATGCAGGGAACATGGGTTCCATCCCTGGTCCAGGAAGATCCCACATGTTGCAGAGCTACTAAGCCCATGCACCACAACTACTGAAGTTTCACAGGAGAAGCCACTGCAACATGAAGCCCATGCACCACAACTAGAGAGTAGCTCTCAGTCCGTGCAACCAGAGAAAGCCCGCAGAGCAACTGAAGACCCAGCACAGCACCCCCAAAAAAACTCCATGGAGCGCTTAGTCAAATTATTAATTTTTCCTCTACATTCCTATTCACTACATTCATTCATTCACCCGTTCATTCGATAAGTATCTACAAGATACCAAACACTGTCAAAGGCACTGCAAGTAAACCTGATGATAAAACAGAAATAGTCCCTTCTCTCATAGAACTTCAGTCTAGTCAATGAGACAATTAAACAAGTTAATTAAAACCACTAATCACAAATTGTTAAAATGCTAGGAGAAGACTCTTCAAAATTATTCATTTTAATTGGAGGCTAATTACTTTACAATATTGTGGTAGTTTTTGCCATACATTGACATGAATCAGCCATGGGTGTACATGTGTTCCCCATCCTGAACCCCCCTCCCATCATCCCAGTGCACCAGCCCTGAGCACCCTGTCTCATGCCTCGAACCTGGACAGGCGATCTGTTTCACACATGCTAATATACATGTTTCAGTGCTATTCTCTCAGATCATCCCACCCTCGCCTTCTAGAAGAAGACTCTTGAGAGCCCCTTGGAGTGCAAGATCGAACCAGTCAATCCAAAAGGAAATCAGTCCTCAATATTCATTAGAAGAACTGATGCTGAAGCTGAAACTCCAATACTTTGGCCACCTGATGCAAAGAACTGACTTGTTGGAAAAGACCCTCACACTGAGAAAGATTGAAGGAGGGAGGAGAAGGGGACAACCGAGGATGAGATGGTTGGATGGCATCACCGATTCGACGGGCATGAGTTTGAGTAAACTCTGGGAGTTAGTGATGGACAGGGAGGTCTGGCATGCTGTAGTCCATGGGGTTGCAGAGTCAGACAAGACTGAGCGACTGAACTGAACTGAAAATGCTAGGAATAAAAAAATTTTTTTTTTAATTTTTAACAGGGTTCTCTGATAGAAAGGGTTTCCCTTGTGGCTCAGCTGGTAAAGCATCTGCCTGGAATGCAGGAGATCTGGGTTCGATCCCTGGGTTGGGAAGATCCCCTGGAGAAGGGAAAGGCTACCCACTCCAGTATCCTGGCCTGGAGAATTCCATGGACTATATAGTCCACGGGGCTGCAAAGAGTCGGACTCAACTGAGCAACTTTCACTTTACTTCTGATGGAAAATGACCAGGAAGAACCAACTTTTGAAAAGGTACTCAGGGAAGGGCTCGCTGAAGAGGTGATTAGACTCAAATGACCACAATGAATCAGCCCTTCTAAGCACTGAGATATAACAATCCAGCAGAGGAACAGAAAATTCAAAGGCCCTGGGGCATGAATAAGCATGGTTTGTTCCAGAAGACAAACGTAGGCTAGAGTAACTGGAAAAGAAGAGAGAGGCTAAGAATATGACCCTCTAATCAGCCCTTCTGTGTTTGGAATCTGGGGTGGAAATAGCTATCTGTCTCCTTCCCCTTCTCTCACTGGACAATAAAAATTTAAGGGTAGAAATGACACATTGTTTATTATTCATTACCCACAACTTCAAGTGTGATACCTCTTGTAAAATATAATAGATGGCCAAGAAATGTAGTTAAATTTATTTATATTTATTTAAATGTACTACAAATTCCTATTCTATCTGTGAAAAGAGAAAGCTACTTAACAATTTTGCTAATTATAATAGTTAATATTTTTTAAATACTTAATATTTTATTGAGCTGTTATCATTTACCAGGCACTCTTCTAAGGTGACTATACATATTCATTTCTTTAAGGCTTACAAAGACCCAGTAAGTGATATTATGTTTGTTTTCATTCTAAAGATGAGAATCTGAACAGAAAATAGGTCAATAATAAACTAAAATTGAGAATATAATAATTGTTCAACCCAGGATATGAATCTAGGCAGTCAGGCTTTACAGTATGTCATAATCGTGATGTTAATGCTCCTAGCAGGCTAAATGTGTCTTGGAAAACTAATTAAGCCATTGAGATACTTCAGTATTCAACACTCTGGGATTTAAGTCAGATGTGCAACATGACACAGATGGAATATGTGCTGTGCTAAGCGGCTTCAGTTGTATCTGACTCTTTGCAACACTATGGGCTGTAGCCCACCAGGCTCCTCTGTCCATGGGATTCTCCAGGCAAGAATACTAGTGTGGGTAGCCATTTCCTTCTCTAGGAGATCTTCCCAACCCAGGGATTGAACCCACATCTCTTGACATCTCCTGCATTGGCCTATGGGTTCTTTACCACTAGCACCATTTGGGAAGCCTCAAATGGAATATACTTTCCCTGAATATGTATTTGAATATATCTGAAATATACCTTTAATAAATTTCCATCTCTGCTTCCTTGGTTATAAGAAAGGATTATCTAGTCTTCCTTCAAAAGGTTTGAGTGTTGCTATAGAAACTGCTTTTCCTTAAGTTTGCAAGTTGCCTCTCTCAGCTTGTAAGACACTCAGCTATGAAAACAGTAGATAGCCACAGTTGTACCACAATGCCAACAGCAAGGGGTGGCTTAGGGAAATATTTAATTTTTCCAAATTTTCTCCATCTTTTTCTCTCCCTTCTCCCCCTAACCAATTCAAATAAAGAATCTAAATAAAATTAGTGTGCTTGCTATGGAAACATAATTTTAAGACAAATCTCTAACTCCCTCTTCTTCCAACAACCTGCTGGCTTCCCCTAAAATGATCTTAAATAAAGCTCTGGCATATCCACTGCTCATGGAAGATGAGGTAGAGCTATCTCTCAGAAGACTCCTGTTCCCCGGTTATCACCTTCCCTTAGGACGCTTTCCTAAGACACAGGCTAAGGCAAATGGAAAACACACTAAAGGTGTTCACAAGAGCAGGAATGTAAAGTTCTCTGGAAATAAGTGAGAAGGATGTAATGAAGTTTTGGCAAAGTGACTCATCTGTCCTTCAAAACCCACATCCTACTTCATCCTCTTATCCACAATATCAAGTACAGTTTCTGGTACCAATTAAGTGCCGCATAAATGTAAGACATCTCTGGTCCTTTGGGAGACTAATGTATGAGGGAAAGATACAGACAATTCATAAGGCCACTTCCCTGATGACTCTAGTCACAGCCTTCTCTAAGTCCTTGTGCACAGATTGTCAGACCAGCCCAATCAACATCCAAGATTATCTTTGCAATTATTTTGAAATGCTTCTATTTTGTAATCAAGTATGTTAACCATGCATTGACACATTTTATTTATTTTTTATTTAGGTCTACGTACTATTTCTCTAGGCAGACATTAAGACACAGGTGGAGCCATTTCCCTTCTCATTGTTCTTTTAACTTATCATTTCTAATAACACAGTGCTGAGCACATTATAGAGGTTCAATAATATTCAGTCAGCAGCTGATAAATGCAGAAAGATGGAGAGCTTCCTGAGGTGTCTTACCTTGTTCTTCCAATAAATATTTTGTCACACAAGCTGGGAAATTCCCACAGAAATTTTTCATTCACTCTTCACACAAGGAATCTTGAAAAGGAAGGGGAGAGAGGAGAAGAAGACAGAAGAAAGAAAGAAGCTGGAAGCAACTTTCATATAGGAAGACGGAATTTTAATGGGACTGAAAGAACATGAGTTTGGAGTAAGATAATCTGAGATCTAATAACACAAGACCTTGGGCAATAAATTGAACTCTCTCTCTCTCTGAAATATGAATATAAGTACCTTTCCCAGGAAATACAAATAATAATGAGAATTTAAAAGAGACAGAACTCTGAGTTGCAAGTGGGAGGAACACATCTAGCAAAAGCTACAGCGGAGGTTCTATGGGTGCTCATAGAACCCAAGGGGTTAAGGAAGGGGGAGGGTTCAGAGACTACAGTCTTCTAAAACTTGACAAGTGTTGTAACATAAAAACTACAGACCAAACATTTAAGTTTAGACAGTCGTCTATAATGATTTTCCATGCAGGGAAGTGAGAAAGAGAAAAAAAAAAATAGACCCCATGTAGAGAGCTCAACTCTCTCAGCTCCATTGTAACCTGAAGTTACAAACGTTCTTATATACAGCTTCACGTAGAATTAGGCCAGTTACCTAAGGAAGCTATTGTGTCTTTTTCCAATCCATCGTTTTCTATGTTAAGAATTTTCTCTTTTTTTAAATTAATTTTTACTGAGGTATAGTTGATTTATAATAATCTCTCTCATTCTTTGAAACTCTTTTCAGAAAGATCAAGATCACTTCTCCATTTGTCTCTGCTCCCATACTAACGCTTGAATTAGTTGTTGTTGTTCAGTCACTAAGTTGTGTCCAACTCTTTGCGACTCCATGGACTGCAGCACACAAGGCTTTCCTGTCCTTCATCATCTCCCAGAGTTTGCTTAAATTCATATCCATTGAGTCAGTGATGCTATTCAACCATCTCATCCTCTGTCATCCCCTTCTCCTCTTACCCTCAATCTTTCCCAGCATCAGAGTCTTTTCCCTGGAAAAGTACATGAGCTTGAATAAGTACATGAGCTTGAATAAGTACATGAGCCTTAAATCCAAACTGTGCCACAAAATATCTGATTGATTCAGATACCTATCTGTGACCAGATGAGGCAAACTTTTCTCCATTCCACCCCTCACCACAAAAGACTATCACACAGAACACAGGCCAGCTTTTGAACTGGTGACTTAGGATCAGGTGTTCATCTCAAGTCCAATTTCTTGTGTTCAGATGGTAAGGTAATAGAGATTTATGTTAAAAAAAAAAAAAAAACGCCTTGGAAATGGATTGTGGCAGGCTTGGATTAATGGGTACACTTCTCCAACCAAAGGATAATTTCAGGTATGGAACTGAGTGTTTTCCTTAGATAGTGGGTTTTTGCATTCATTATTTCTTTTTAACTTTAAAGTCACAAAATTCTGCCATATGTATAAAGAAAGTATTCTAACCCTCATTTTAAAAGAAGAAAACTTAGGTCCGACAAAATGAAGCCATTCACCCAAAGTAACCAAAAAGACAGTTAGTGTGAAAGCCTGGACCATATTTTGTGACTCTGAATTATTTTTTTGCTCCTTTCACTACATTACACGATCACTGTGGTCTTCCATTGCTTTATATTTTTATTATTCTTTAAAACAAACAAACAAACTCTTGTTTACACCATCTCAAAAACAACTATGACCAGAGGAGATAAAGAGGAGATAAAGGTGTCAATAAAGGAAGAGAGAGTGTTGCTGCCTTAAGACTGATAGAAGGGAGGACAATCTTAGATCATGCTCCAGGACAATCGTAGATCACGCTCCAACTAGGATCAGTTGGTAGCAGATGTTTGTAACTCTGTGTCAAGAACTCTAAAATCGGGTCTGGTTTCTCTGGGCGAAGGGAAAGTTTCCTGATAGATTAATAATGTCTTGGGGGAGGAGACTATTTTGTGATTGCTTAGTGATATCTGCGTGGGCTCTGGAAATAACAGGGGAGAAAGAAAGAGGTTATTTCCATGCCAGGCTGGGAGTGTCAACATCATTCATTTGAGATTATGGCACAAAATTTATTATTTTGGTGCTTTTAGTAAAATGAGGGGAAATAATTCTTGAGAGTTGATCTTTGTAAGAGTTTATTCAGGGTTTCCTATAAATTCAAATTAAACTTAAAAATGGAACATGTGAAGAGAAATTAAATATAAAACTTAGGGATCATAATATTTGACAAACTATGGCTGGATTTGATTCAAAGTAACAGAATGAGTAATGATGATGTTGATGATGATAGTAACAAAGATGGGAACAATAGGTCATAGTGCCTAAATATTAATATAAACATTCTCTACAGAGAAGAAAGCTGATGAAGGAGAATTTATCTGAAAGATTTATACACAGACCTTCCAAAATATAAAGCATCTTTCAAACTTGTGAAAAAATAATATTCTGCAGCTGATTTTCATCTCTAAAAGAGTGCTGAAGAGCTATAGGAAAATTAGAACATCATTCAATTTCATTTTTAATTGGAAAAAATTCAGCTAAGACACATAACTGTCCTTGCAGAGAAATAACACTGCAGATGCAAAATTTTCTAGATTCTAAATTTATTTTATGATTTCTAATTTGAGATGGTGATGGTTGTTACTGTTGTTTTTTCTTACTTTGAGGTTGTTTTTCACTATAAAGCATCATCCTAGAATATCTCCTATTGGAGGGAAAATTAAGAGTCCATTTCAGATGATTAGCTTGAGAGTCATAGAAAAAGCGGGAAGTATAACCAGTGATTCAGAAGCCTTCACTGCACACAGATAAGCATGAGGTTAGGAATAAGACAGCGTAAGAAAGTCTGGGAAACTAGGCAGCAATATTCTGAGTATTCCATGGCAGAAAACAAACCTGAAGGCCACATCCCAAGGGCAACCAATCTGTCTATGAGAGAACAAAAAACAAAAACAAAACAAAAACAAATCAAATAGCACTGAATTTTATTGTCAGATAAATTGCAATCTTGCTGGAAAGCTATTTACCTCAAATAACAAACACATAGAAAAATAAACTGACAATAAATCAAACTTGTTCATCTGGAAGAACTCCATGTGCACCAATTAAAGACAGCTAGCATTCTAAGTAAAAGTCAATGTATATATACAAATTAAAATATATATAGTATATATTTTGTACACTTTGAGTTTTATATAGGATGCTATATGTTATACAGAGAGAATATATACTTACATACTTATATATACTGTATATATACTAATATATACTTAGTGTATACCTATACACACACACACACGTATATGTACACACTAAGAATATTCTAAAATGTGTGTATGTATATTTATTTGTATTATAAGAAGACTTTCTCTAAAATAGAAGCAATATTAAGCACAGTGCTCATATGTCTTATTAAAACAATATAGGACATCTAAAACTGGGCTTGCCATTTCTCTGGTAATAAAAAAAAATTAGCCAATTTAAGATTGAAAAGAAAAATGATCACTGTACATACATATCAGATAGAAAGTAAAAGAGAAATAAGGTAACTGAATCTAGGAATTTCAAATGGAGCTCACTGGAATAAGAGAAGCCAGATAAAAACAGACTCAAAGCACATACATGATAACAAACATGCAATGATGTATCCTCTCTCCTAAAGTTAGGTCTGCCTCTGCATTGGGGGTGGGAAGGGTGGTCTGGAAGGCACAATACACCTCAGACAGGCTGGAGGCACATGTTCTTGTGGATGCCTCTGCTTCAGGTCTCTTGCCTATGTCACGAGTCAGAGAGTGCCACTGTCTGGATCTCTCTGAACAGAAGCTCTATTCAGATCCCTAATCCATTGGTTCTTATTCATCCAACCACCCAAGACTCCATGTTTAATCTCTGTGAATTCAGGGCATGATATATTTCTCTTTGCTTCCAAATTGTTCTGGTCTGTGGACACTATCCTTTGTTATTCAGTTATTAAACGCTGGGCTGGAGGAAGCACAAGCTGGAATCAAGATTGCCAGGAGAAATATCAATCACTGCAGATCTGATAGACAGAGTGCCTGATGAACTATGGACAGAGGTTCGTGACATTGTACAGGAGACAGAGATCAAGACCATTCCCATGGAAAAGAAATGCAAAAAAGAAAAATGGCTATCTGAGGAGGCCTTACAAATAGCTGTGAAAAGAAGAGAAGCGAAAAGCAAAGGACAAAACGAAAGATATTCCCATCTGAATGCAGAGTTCCAAAGAATAGCAAGGAGAGATAAGAAAGCCTTCCTCAGCAATCAGTGCAAAGAAATAGAGGAAAACAACAGATTGGGAAAGACTAGAGATCTCTTCAAGAAAATTAGAGATACCAAGGGAACATTTCATGCAAAGATGGGCTCGATAAAGGACAGAAATGGTATGGACCTAACAGAAGCAGAAGATATTAAGAAAAGGTGGCAAGAATACACAGAAGAACTGTACAAAAAAGATCTTCACGACACAGATAATCATGATGCTGTGATCACTCACCTAGAGCCAGACATCCTGGAATGTGAAGTCAAGTGGGCCTTAGAAAGCATCACTATGAACAAAGCTAGTGGAGGTGATGGAATTCCAGTTGAGCTATTTCAAATCCTCAAAGATAATGTTGTGAAAGTGCTGCACTCGATATGCCAGCAAATTTGGAAAACTCAGCAGTGGCCACAGGACTGGAAAAGGTCAGTTTTCATTCCAATCCCAAAGAAAGGCAATGCCAAAGAATGCTCAAACTACCACACAATTGCACTCATCTCACATGCTAATGAAGTAATGCTCAAAATTCTCCAAGCCAGGCTTCAGCAATATGTGAACCGTGAACTTCCAGATGTTCAAGCTGGTTCTAGAAAAGGCAGAGGAACCAGAGATTAAATTGCCAACATCCGCTGGATCATTGAAAAAGCAAGAGAGTTCCAGAAAAATATCTATTTCTGCTTTATTGATTATGCCAAAGCCTTTGACTGTGTGGATCACAATAAACTGTGGGAAAGTCTTCAAGAGATGGGAATACCAGACCATCTGACCTGTCTCTTGAGAAACCTGTATGCAGGTCAGGAAGCAACAATTAGAACTGGACATGGAACAACAGACTGGTTCCAAATAGGAAAAGGAGTACGTCAAGGCTGTATATTGTCACCCTGCTTATTTAACTTATATGCAGAGTACATCATGAGAAACGCTGGGCTGGAAGAAACACAAGCTGGAATCAAGATTGCTGGGAGAAATATCAATAACTTCAGCTATGCAGATGACACCACCCTTATGGCAGAAAGTGAAGAGGAACTAAAGAGCCTCTTGATGAAAGTGAAAGAGGAGAGTGAAAAAGTTGGCTTAAAGCTCAACATTCAGAAAACTAAGATCATGGCATCCAGTCCCATCACTTCATAGCAAATAGATGGGAAAACAGTGGAAACAGTGGCTGACTTTATTTTTCCGGGCTCCAAAATCACTGCAGATAGTGATTGCAGCCATGAAATTAAAAGAAGCTTACTCCTTGGAAGGAAAGTTATGACCAGCCTAGACAGCATATTGAAAAGCAGAGACATTACTTTGTCAACAAGAGTCTGTCTAGTCAAGGCTATGGTTTTTCCAGTGGTCATGTATGGATGTCAAAGTTGGACTATAAAGAAAGCTGAGTGCTGAAGAATTGATGCTTTCAAACTGTGGTGCTGGAGAAGACTCTTGAGAGTCCCTTGGACTGCAAGGAGATCCAACCAGTCCATCCTAAGGGAGATCAGTCCTGGGTGTTCATTGGAAGGACTGATGCTGAAGCTAAAACTGATACTTTGGCCACCTGATGCACAGAGCTGACTCATTTGAAAAGACCCTGATACTGGGAAAGATTGAAGGCAGGAGGACAAGGGGACAACAGAGGATGAGATGGTTGGATGGTATCACCGACTCAATGGATATGGGTTTGGGTTGACTCCGGGATATGGTGATGGACAGGGAGGCCTGGCATGCTGTGGTTCATGGGGTCACAAAGAGTCAGACACGACTGATCGACTGAGCTGATCTGAACTGATGCCAACCTGGCCCCTCCAGCCATTGGTTACACCTCTGTAACTCACTTCCAGTCCCTTTGGCTCACAATCAATGAAATGCTACATGATACAGTAGAAGAAAGTTTCAGAGTCAGATGGACCTTGGTCCATGCTTGTTCCTCCACAAACTGCTGTGTGAGTCTTAGCAAGTTTGCTGTACAAGGAGGAACCGAATCTCTGAGACAACATAGTAGTAGCAGGTTTCTTGCACAGGATTGGGCTGTAGGTGATGAATGTTGCAGTAATGTTGGGGAAACACATGTGCCCCAAAGAATACTTGCCTTGTAAATAGATCTAAAGCTATTTTAGGGACACCTTAAGGTATCAACTGACAACTACATGATTCTCAGTCACCACATGTCGGTCAACCTGATAATATTCCAGCCACAAAATATTTCCCTCCTCTGTGCTGCCACAGAAATTTGTCCCTGAACCTCATTTAACAGTTCACAGGTCTGACTGTGAAGGGTATGTCTCCACATAAACTGGATCGGCGTCATCTCCCATGCCTAGAACAGTGGGACACAAACAAAAATAATTGTTTGTTGTTTAGTCATTGAGTCATGTCCGACTCTTTCATGACCCATGGGCTGTAGCCCACCAGGCTCCTCTGTCCATGGAATTCTCCAGGCAAGAATACTGGAGTGGGTTGCCATACCCTTCTCCAGGGGATCTTCCTGACCCAGGGATCAAACCTAGGTCTCCTGAATTCGGAGGCAGATTCTTTACCACTGAGCTATCAGGGGAGCCCTGGATCACAAATTACATGCTCAATAAAAACCATATTCAGACTTTTTCTTTCATATTTGGAATATCCTTCCCCTCCCACTTGTTTTTTTGTGAATAACTTCTCTCTCAAATAAACAGATGGACTTTCTGTGTGTTTCCTCTAAACTTCACCCATCACTCTCAACTATCCACCTACATTCTAGTTATCTCTTTTCTTCAAACCTCTAGGAAACAGTCACATTGATTTTATTTGCTATGCCTCTAGGACCAATAAAAGATGCTTAATAAATATAGTTTGAATTAATTAATGTGTTGAATTTGTAAAAAATGAACTTGCTCATGAGGCCAATTAGCCTCATGTTCATTTTATAGACAATGAGATCTGTCCAGTCAGCAAATTTAGAGCAGCACCAGATTCACAACTCACCAAGCCTGAGTTATAGCTATGGAACTCGTCCCACTGAGTTTGGCTAATTCCCTGTGGCAGACATTAAGGAAGAACTATTGGAATTTAGATTTTATTTCTTTGTTTTATTCTGTTTTGTTCTGCAGAGGGAAATGCTTTGGCATTAGTATCAGCCATTAAAAAACAACAGAAAAGACATCAAGGCAAAGTATCCTAAGTACCTAGAAAAAGGTAATCAAGCAAGAAACAGAATAAAATCAATTCATCACAAAAGAACAGAAAACAACAAATTAATTCTAAAGCTCTCTGGGGGCTAAAAACAACACATGAATGAACCCTAGCAATGCTACAAAATATTCAAAAATCATGAGCCTGAATTTGTTCTTTTAAGAAAGAATTGGGTCATTTATTCCAGCAGTGTTTGTCTCAACATACTACATGGAACACTCTCTGCGAAGGTCCTTGGTTGAGCAGGTTTGGGCTGAACGATTCATCTTCCTTTATGATTAACATGTATGACAGTGAAGAATCTGGCTCCACCTGTTTAATCCAGTGCTTCCCACGCTTATTTAGCTTCAAAAAAAACACTTTTTTTTCCTCCCTTTAACATCAATTAATACTTAGAGAAAGTGAGTGTGTGCTCATGTCTGGCTCTTTGTGACCCTATGAACTGTAGCCTACCAGGCTCCTCTGTCCGTGAATCAGATTCTCCAGGCAAGAATACTGGAGTGAGTTGCTATTTCCTCCACAAGGGAATCTTCCCAACCCAGGGATCAAACTTGCATCACCTGCATTCACAGGCAGATTCTTTTACCACTAAGACATCTGGGAAACCCTGTAATGGTTCCCAAAACACCCTTTGGGAAATACTTATGTACATAGCAGGAGAGAGTAGATGAAAGGGAAAATCTGTCCCAAGGGTGGATCCACACTAACAGGTCTCTGTGCTGTGCTGTGCTTAGTCACCTAGTTGTGTGCGGCTCTTTGCAACCCCATGGACTGTAGCCCGCCAGGCTCCTCTGTCCCTGGGGATTCTCCAGGCAAGAATACTGGAGTGGGTAGCCTATCCTTTCTCCAGGGGAACTTCTTGACCCAGGAATCTAACTGGGGTCTCCTGCATTGCAGGTGGATTCTTTACCAGCTGAGCTACTAGAGAAGCCCCATAGGTCTCTAAACACATGTAAATGTTAAGCTTTTCTAAAGAGCACTCTCCCATTATTGCTTTCAATTCTGCTACTTGGGATATTTCTGTGTCTCCTAAAATCAAGGCAAGTTAGACCATAAGGAGGACTGCAGGAGATGACTGTCCTTCCCCAAGATGAAATAAAACTAGTTTGATATGAAGTTAGAAATCCCAGCTGCTTTAATAATACAGTTTCCATTGTCAATCACACCTTTTAATGGATGCATAGCCCCCAGCAACCTCCTAGTCCATTTTTTGGATGCTTAGTGCAAAATGTGCTGAGAATTTCTTTTTCTCCCTTGTTGCTCTAACTCGGTATGGCATGTCTATTTCAAACACATGTCTAATGACATTTCTAGGGATTTAGAGGTAGGAGATACAGAAAGGCTCACAGGAAAAGTGACAGTCATCAAGTCCTGAAGACATGCACTATGCAGGTAGCAGGCAGTTTCTCATAACTGAGCTGCAACTTTAAAGAAAAAAAAAAAACACCTTAGCATCATGGTCTGAACCTGGTGGTGGTACTAGGAGGTGGGGCCTTTGGGAGCTGATTAGGATTAGATGAGATCCTGAAATGAGCCCTCACAAATGGGATTCGTGTGCTTATAAGGGTCATGAGAGAGCTTACTTCCTGTCTGCTCTCTGTCATGTGAGGATAACAATGAGAAGACACCAGCCTGCAACCCAGAGGCTGGTCCCCACCAGCACCCAACCTAGTTGTCACCCTCATTTGGGACCTTCCAGCCTCCAGAACTATGAGAAATAATTTTCTGTTGTTTATAAAGTGTCCATTCTATAGTATTTTTGTTACAGCAGCCTGAATAGACTTAGTAGCGTGATAAAAAAGTATATTAATAGTGGGGGAAAAATGATTTAGAAAGCATACCATTGTGAAATGAGCTTAACATTTTTCAAGAAGTTTTAAACCTACAGAGAATCTGTGACAGAGTTCCTTTAAATGGTAAGATTTCTTGGTAATTTTGTCAAGGTGTGCTCAATATTTTTAAGCATTTTCAATATAACAAAATATATTAGAAATGTGGGGCTGCCCTATGGAAGTTCACAGTCAAATAGTGGAAATGAACCTGTAGTTAAACAGCTGAAATACTGTGCAATATATCTTCTAATAAGATAAGATCACACAGATTAACATGATGAGACAAAATGATCAGCTATACTTAGAAGAGTAAGGGAAGGCTATAACTGAAAAGATGCTGGAATGAGATGTTGGAGGATTAACAGATATTTTGCTCGATGGGCATGTTAGAGAGAGGCATTCATAGGAGGGACAATCATATAAGACACTTAAAACAGTCTGGTTAATTCAAGACACTGTGAGGCAATGAGAGTTGGAAGTTGTCAAGAGGTGCTCGGGAGAGGAGGGAGTAAGGAAGTCACATGGGTCTACCTGCTCTCCCCTGGGACATAGTAATGACTTTAACCATTTTTAAGTTTTTTCACATCTGTCAACCAAGACTATTTTCTTCTTCATTTAAAAGATAATTAAATGCCCAAAGAATTTAACTTTATAGAGTTGTATAACAATAAGCTATTACCAAAAGTCAACTCTTGGGCCTACGTTCCTTTCTATTGGACAAGAGGAGTTTCTGAGTGAAACAAGAATTTATTTTTGCCAAAAAAAAATTAACTTTCTGGGGACACAAAATGGTAAATGGCTGTTTGCAGGAAAGAACAAAGTCCTTATCAGTTCAGAGGAAGAAGGCAACAGGCCCCAAACTCCCAAGCACCTTTCCTTCAAGTCGTGAACCCCCATCCTGATGTTCCAACCTGAACTGATGGAGGCCCTCCCCCAGCACCACTATGTCAATTTCATGAAAGAGAGACAGCTGTCAGGGATCCATTATGGTTCTTTGGTTGCAAACAAAATATATAGAATCTGATTATCTTAAGGCAGAAAGGAACAGACTGGAGAGACCTGGGATAGCTCACAGAATGAAGGAAAGCAAACATAATTTACTGTCGGGAGCCACGATAGGCATTACTGACAAAATGGAGGCACGGCCCCAACCCCCTCTCCTCATCCTGCAGGCACAGTCCTGGGATGAAGGAGTTAGGTCTTGTGATTCGAACTTGTCCTTTCCTTCCTCCGGTTGAGTTGGCTGGAAAGAATGTTATAATCCATAAAGTTAACTATTGACATTTGTTCAAGGATCTTTACAAAGAATGTTCCAGGATGAGCACATGGGCTGCAGCTTGAGGCCATGGGAAACATTGTTATCTGAAACCTGCCTGTAAGGGGAATGTTTATGGCAAAAGACGTTTGCTGAGTTTAGGGGTTAGGAATAATTAAGAATAATTAGAAGCTAAAAGTTTAAGGTATGTTGTAGTATTTTACTATAGCTTATAGAGACTAGGAATTTCAGAGATACTAATAGTTAGAAGTCTTTTTAGGAGTAAATGAGCTCAAGCAGGATTTAGAAAGATAAGAAATAAACTGAGAAATGTGGTATACAGCCCAGAGACAAACTTGAGTTACAATGTTATCACAAGGACACTTAAGAGGGAACTCTGAAGGACAACAATGATTTATGGAGACAGTAAATCTGGGTGAGGGGAAACTGAAGATGTCATACCTCTGACCTAATGCTTTTGTAAAAGTATAAAAGAAAACCTGATGCTTAAAACAAACATGCAGCCCAGTGCTTTGAGCGAGAGACTGCATCATTTTCTCCACCGACCCCGTTCATCCTTTCAGAGCCCTGGCTGCTGGAGCTGGACTCTGGCAATTTACTTCTAAGAAGGCCCAGCCAGAGGAGCTTCAGGAATCCTGATGAACTGCAAGAACTCTATTCAGTCTTCTCCTGACACCCTCATCAAGATGGAAGAACTGAGTTGTTTTGGTCCCATTCCTGTGAAGATTCAAAATATAGGGACAGAGGATCTGACTCCACTAGTTTGCGTCCCGAGTCTATCCTTTAGCCAAGGGAATCCAGGGCACTCAAATAAAGATGATGATGGAGAGATAGTTTCCCTAAGCAAAATAAGGATGCTGATACCAATATAAGAGAGAGGAGACACTGAACAGATGAAATCAATAAAGGCCACCATAATCTATTACAAATTTTCTGCAAGTGGATCATGCATCTGGAAATTTATAGTCATCCCACTTATTCACTGAAATCTACACCCTGTACCCATATAAATGGGAAGCGATGGAAGAAGCATTACAAGGGAGAGAGGCAGGAGAGTAGAGAAGTAAAGAATAAGATTCAGGGAGGCAAACTATGGGACCAGGTCTCAGTTCCACCATTTACTAGTGGTGAGAATTCAGTCACGTTTCTTAAATTCTCTGTGCTTCAGTTTTTGTACCTATAAAAACAAGACAATATTAGCGCTATTGGTAGAAAATATGAGCTAAGCAGCAGTCCCCAACCTTTTTGGCAGCAGTCCCCAACCTTTTTGGCACCAGGGACCACTTTTCTGGAAGACAATTTTTCCACCAACTAGGGCAATGGGGGGATGGTTTTAGGATGATTCTGGTGCATTACTTTTATTGTGTGCATTATTTTTAATACATCAGCTCCACCTCAGATCATCAGGCATTAGATCCTTGAGTCTGACGACCCCTGAGTTATGACATGTGATGCATTTAGTGCTATGTTGGCATTCTCTAAGCACTCAATAAACATCAGTTATTATCATTTAACTGTCTGACACTGTGACATCTATAGCTCTTTTTCTTCCCCTTTTAAAATGCCTTGTTTTGATTCTTGTTTTCTCCAGATCCTCTTACATAGCATCACAATGTCATAATAGAAATTCAGAGTGAGAAGCATCTTTGTTCCTTTACCACCTTGTTTCTCTCCTACCTGAAAAGAATAGTCAAGATACCATTTAGATTTCAAACTAATGGTCTGTGGCAACTGTTCAACATGGGCAGCATTCAAAATACACCTCCAGCGATTTTTTTATGTGAAAGGTATACAAGTAAGGTTAATAGAGGTGCCATTTCCAAAATATATCTGCCCTAAGAAACATAAAAGGATTATTTAAGAGGTCACAGGGCATAGGACACACTCTGATATTAAAAGGCTTTTGCAACTAAAATTAATTTTGCAAGCTCCCCCACATACCAATTTTCATTGACTCTGAATTTTCTATCTAAATTACTTCTTTCCTCTTGTTCAGGGAAGTCTAAAAATAATGAGTAGGAAGAAGAAAAATCTTTTCATTTGCAAACCATTGCACAGACACCTGCACCTTTTGAGCATTTAAAGGTAAATGACTTTGTCCTTTTGTTGTTCCTTTTTTCTCTGCAGAGTTGACTGATAGCAGTATTGGTACAAAAATAAAATACCTATTTCCCCTCATCAAGTCTCTCTGCTTTTTAAATTATCTTGGATAGTCTTCATTTGTAAATATCTTATCTATGAGAACAGACGCCTTGAAATTTGCTAAAGAAAAGAATAGCTTTCTTTGCTCTTTTATCAAAAAACATATCTTCAACAAAAGTAAAACTGAGAAAGATTTCTGATTTTTGAAAAGACTTATGGCCCTAAAATACTTAATTTTAGCTTGTTCAAACTTTAAAATAGAGGATAAAGTTCAAAATTAGACTAGACAGTTTTTTTGTTTTTGTCTCAATTACACTCCTGGGATTGACACTTGAAATAAATTTCAAGCTAACAAACTATTGGTCAAAATGTTCTCAGAAGTATTCAAAGTCCAAGATTATGTCTTTATTCTCTTATAATTATTTAAGAGTTTATCGCCATCAAATCATTCTAATTATTATTAAAAAGCAGCTACATGCTTTTGTTTCCTAACTGATTCTGTTGGCTTAGTATTTTAATGAACAATTTTTCTTTTAATGTTCTTTAAATGGATATGGACTGGTTCAAAATTGAGAAAGGAGTACATCAAGGCTGTATATTGTCATCCCATTATTTAACTAAGATGCAGAGTACATCATGAGAAATGCCAGGCTGGATGAATCACAAGCTGGAATCAAGATTGTCAGGAGAAATATCAATAACCTCAGATATGCAACTGATACCTCTCTAATGGCAGAAAGTGAAGAGGAACTGAAGAGCCTCTTGGTGAGGGTGAAAGAGAAGAGTGAAAAGGCTGGCTTAAAACTCAGTGTTCAAAAACTAAGATCATGGCACCCAGTCCCATGACATAATGGCAAATAAATGGGGAAAAAGTGGAAAGAGTGACAGCTTTTATTTTCTCGGAAAATAAATATTGTGGATGGTAACTGCAACCATGAAATTAAAAGATGCTTGCTCCTTGGAAGAAAAGCTATGACAAAACTAGACAGCATATTAAAAAGCAGAGACATCATTCTGCTGACAAAGATCCATATAGTCAAAGATATGATTTTTCCAGTAGTCATGTACGGGTATGAGAACTGGACCATAAAGAAGGCTGAGTGCTGAGGAATTGATGCTTTCTAATTGTACTGCTAGAGAAGACTCTTGAGAGTCCCCTGGACTGCAAGGAGATCCAACCAGTCCATCCTAAAGAAAATCAGTCCTAAATATTCATTGGATGGACTGAGGCTGAAGCTCAAGCTCCAATACTTTGGCCATCTGATGCAAAGAACTCATTTGAAAAGATCCTGATGCAGGGAAAGATTGAAGGCAGGAGGAGAAGGGAATGACAGAGGATGAGATGGATGGATGGTATCACAGACTTGATGGACATGAGTTTGAGCAAGCTCTGGGCAATGGTGAAAGACAGGGAAGCCTGGTGTACTACAGTACATGGGGGTGGAAAGAGTCAGACATAACTGAGCAATTGAACAACAAATAACAATTTTTTAAAAGATTAAAATAAAGATGAACAGATTTGGTATTTTCAAACTTTCACAATACTCAGTTCAGTTCAGTTCAGTCGTTCAGTTGTGTCCAACTCTTCGAGACCCCATGGACCACAGCACACAAGGCCTCCCTGTCCATCAACAACTCCCAGAGTCCACCCAAACCCACGTCCATTGAGTCGGTGAGGCCATCCAACCATCTCATGCACTGTCCTCCCCTTCCCCTCCTGCCTTCAATCTTTCCCAGTATCAGGGTCTTTTGAAATGAGTCAGCTCTTTGCATCAGGTGGCCAAAGTAGTGCAGTTTCAGCTTCAACGAAAGTCCTTCCAATGAACGTCCAGGACGGATCTCCTTTAGGATGGACTGGTTGGATCTCCTTGCAGTCCAAAGGACTCTCAAGAGTCTTCTCCAACACCACAGTTCAAAAGCATCAGCTCTGCTGTGCTCAGCTTTCTTTATAGTCCGATTCTCACATCCATACATGACTACTGGAAAACCCATAGCCTTGACTAGACGGACCTTTCTTGACAAAGTAATGTCTCTGCTTTTTAATATGCTGTCTAGATTGGTCATAACTATCCTTCCAAGGAGTAAGCGTCTTTTAATTTCATGGCTGCAATCACCATCTTCAGTGATTTTGGAGCCCCCCAAAAATAAAGTCACCCACTGTTTCCACTGTTTCTCCATCTATTTGCCATGGCATGATGGGACCAGATGCCATGATCTTAGTTTTCTGAACGTTGAGCTTTAAGCCAACTTTTTCCCTCTCCTCTTTCACTTTCATCGAGAGGCTTTTTAGTTCTTCTTCACTTTCTGCCATAAGGGTGGTGTCATCTGCATAGCTGAGGTGATTGATATTTCTCTCGGCAATCTTGATTCCAGCTTGTGCTACATCCAGCCCAGCGTTTCTCATGATACACTCTGCATATAAGTTAAATAAGCAGGGTGACAATATACAGCCTTGACGTACTCCTTTTCCTATTTGGAACCAGTCTGTTGTTCCATGTCCAGTTCTAACTGTTGCTTCCTGACCTGCATACAGGTTTCTCAAGAGGCAGGTCAGAGGCAGGTCTGGTATTCCCATCTCTTGAAGACTTTCCCACAGTTTATTGTGATCCACACAGTCAAAGGCTTTGGCATAGTCAATAAAGCAGAAATAGATGTTTTTCTGGAACTCTCTTGCTTTTTCGATGATCCAGCAGATGTTGGCAATTTGATCTCTGGTTCCTCTGCCTTTTCTAGAACCAGCTTGAACATCTGGAAGTTCACGGCTCACGTATTGCTGAAGCCCGGCTTGGAGAATTTTGAGCATTACTTCACTAGCGTGTGAGATGAGTGCAATTGTGTGGTAGTTTGAGCGTTTTTTGGCATTGCCCTTCTTTGGGATGGAAATGAAAACTGACCTTTTCCAGTCCTGTGGCCACTGCTGAGTTTTCCAAATTTTCTGGCATATTGAGTGCAGCACTTTCACAGCATCACCTTTGAGGATTTGAAATAGCTCAACTGAAATTCCATCACCTCCACTAGCTTTGTTCATAGTGATACTTCCTAAGGCCTGCTTGACTTCTCATTCCAGGATGTCTGGCTCTAGGTGAGTGTTCACACCATCGTGATTATCTGGGTCGTGAAGATCTTTTTTGTACAGTTCTTCTGTGTATTCTTGCCACCTCTTCTTAATATCTTCTGCTTCTGTTAGGTCCATACCATTTCTGTCCTTTATTGAGCCCATCTTTGCATGAAATGTTCACAATATTATGGCTTATAAAATTGGATAAAAAAATAAATCTCTTCCCCATGCTTTAGTTCTTTATACAGAGCAACCCAGAGAGAAGATAGGAAGACATTTAATTCCTTTTCAACTCTAGCCTGATGCCTATAAAACACAGAATCTGGACATTAAGAAAACAGGGTGAGCATTCAGCTGCTGAAAGAGTGCTACTGGGAGATGGGCAGGACACTGTCTTTTCTACTATCTCCTTAGTGGACCATTGGGTTTCTGCTACTGCCCAGCATCCACTGCCCCCTTTACAATTTCAGAAGAAACCCCCATTGTGTGTTGTATTCATTTCCTAGGGCTCTAGGAACAAAAGAAACTGTTACATGGATTAAACAACAGAAATTTATTCACTTACAGTTTGAGAGTTTAAGAGTGTGAGAAATCTGGGAAAGTCTGAGACATCAATGCTTTCCCTGAAGTGTTTGGAGGAGCATCCCTCCTTACCTCTTCCTCACTTCTAGTGGTTGCCAGCAATCCTTGATGTTACTTGACGTGCAGCTATGTCATTCCAGTCTCTACCTCTATTGTCACGGGGTGTTTTCTTGTTTAGCTGTGTCAAAATTTCCCTCTTTCCATTAGGACACCAGTCCTTGGATTAGGTCTCACAGAAGACCTTTTAGAACTAACACCCAAAAAAGATGTCCTTTTCATTATAGGGGATTGGAATGCAAAAGTAGGAAGTCAAGAAATATCTGGAGTAACAGGCAAATTTGGCCTTGGAGTACGGAATGAAGCAGGGCAAAGCGTAACAGAGTTTTGCCAAGAGAATGCACTGGTTATAGCAAACACCCTCTTCCAACAACACAAGAAAAGGCTCTACATGGACATCCCCAGATGGTCAACACTGAAATCATATTGATTATATTCTTTGCAGCCAAAGATGGAAAAGCTCTATACAGTCAGCAAAAACAAGATCAGGAGCTGACTGTGGCTCAGATCATGAACACCTTATTGCCAAATTCAGACTGAAATTGAAGAAAGTGAAGAAAACCACTCGACCATTCAGGTATGACATAAATAAAATCCCTTATAATTATACAGTGGAAGTGGCAAATAGATTTAAGGGACTAGATCTGATAGGCAGAGTGTCTGATGAACTATGGACGGAGGTTCGTGACATTGTACAAAAGACAGGGATCAAGACCATTCCCAAGAAAAAGAAATGCAAAGAAGCAAAATGGCTGTCTGAGGAGGCCTTAGAAATAGTTGTGAAAAGAAGAGAAGTGAAAAGCAAAGGAATAAAGGGAAGATATACCCATTTGAATGCATAGTTCCAAAGAATAGCAAGGAGAGATAAGAAAGCCTTCCTCAATGACCAATGCAAAGAAATAGAGGAAAACAATAGAATGGGAAAGACTAGAGATCTCATCAAGAAAATTAGAGATACCAAAGGAATATTTCATGCAAAGATGGGCTCAATGAAGGACAGAAATGGTATGGACCTAACAGAAGCTGAAGATACTAAGAGTTGGGCAAGAATACACAGAAGAACTGTACAAAAAAGATCTTCATGACCCAGATAACCATGATGGTGTGATCACTCACCTAGAGCCAGACATCCTGGAATGAGAAGTCAAGCAGGCCTTAGGAAGTATCACTATGAACAAAGCTAGTGGAGGTGATGGAATTTCAGTTGAGCTATTTCAAATCCTGAAAGATGATGCTGTGAAAGTGCTGCACTCAATATGCCAGAAAATTTGGAAAACTCAGCAGTGGCCACAGGACTGGAAAAGGTCAGTTTTCATTTCCATCCCAAAGAAGGGCAATGCCAAAGAACGCTCAAACTACCACACAATTGCACTCATCTCACACGCTAGTGAAGTAATGCTCAAAATTCTCCAAGCCGGGCTTCAGCAATACGTGAGCCGTGAACTTCCAGATGTTCAAGCTGGTTCTAGAAAAGGCAGAGGAACCAGAGATCAAATTGCCAACATCTGCTGGATCATCGAAAAAGCAAGAGAGTTCCAGAAGAACATCTATTTCTGCTTTATTGACTATGCCAAAGCCTTTGACTGTGTGGATCACAATAAACTGTGGAAAAGTCTTCAAGAGATGGGAATACCAAACCTGCCTCTGACCTGCCTCTTGAGAAACCTGTATGCAGGTCAGGAAGCAACAGTTAGAACTGGACATGGAACAACAGACTGGTTCCAAATAGGAAAAGGAGTACGTCAAGGCTGTATATTGTCACCCTGCTTATTTAACTTATATGCAGAGCGTATCATGAGAAACGCTGGGCTGGATGTAGCACAAGCTGGAATCAAGATTGCCGAGAGAAATATCAATCACCTCAGCTATGCAGATGACACCACCCTTATGGCAGAAAGTGAAGAAGAACTAAAAAGCCTCTTGATGAAAGTGAAAGAGGAGAGGGAAAAAGTTGGCTTAAAGCTCAACGTTCAGAAAACTAAGATCATGGCATCTGGTCCCATCATGCCATGGCAAATAGATGGAGAAACAGTGGAAACAGTGGGTGACTTTATTTTTGGGGGCTCCAAAATCACTGAAGATGGTGATTGCAAGCCATGAAATTAAAAGACGCTTACTCCTTGGAAGGATAGTTATGACCAATCTAGACAGCATATTAAAAAGCAGAGACATTACTTTGTCAAGAAAGGTCTGTCTAGTCAAGGCTATGGGTTTTCCAGTAGTCATGTATGGATGTGAGATTTGGACTATAAGAAAGCTGAGCACAGCAGAATTGATGCTTTTGAACTGTGGTGTTGGAGAAGACTCTTGAGAGTCCTTTGGCCTGCAAGGAGATCCAACCAGTCCATCCTAAAGGAGATCAGTCCTGGGTGTTCATTGGAAGGATTGATGTTGATGATGAAACTCCAATATTTTGGCCACCTGATACAAAGAGCTGACTTATTTGAAAAGACCCTAATGTTCGGAAAGATTGAAGGCAGGAGGAGAAGGGGATGACAGAGGATGATATGGTTAGACAGCATCACCGACTCAATGGAGATGAGTTTGGGTAATCTTCGGGAGTTGGTGATGGAGAGGGAGGCCTGACGTGCTGTCCTCCATGGGGTCGCGAAGAGTCAGACATGACTGAGCAACTGAACTGAACTGAATCCAATATGACCTCGTGTTAACTGGATTACATCAGTTAATCAGACCCTATTTCCAAATAAGGTCACCTTCACAAATACCAAGGATTAGGAGTTCATCATATCTTTTGAGGGGACACAGTTCAATCTACAACATGTGTGTTTTAATGTGAGACAAGGCCTTGTAGCCCTGCACTACACAAGGAGAAATCAGACTGTCCCACTTTCTAGCCAGACATTTGACCTGGTCTCAGCCCATTGGATACTCCCAGCCCCTATATTAGAGTTGGACAGAGTGGCACAAAAGTGAAAGACATTTTAACTTCATTCCCTCATGCAGCACTGATGCCCAACTAATATCCCAATAATAGTACAATTGTCTTGTTTCTTTCAAAAATATCAAATCCCTTTGGCCTGACATAGCTAGAGTCAGTTTGTTATTTGAGAAGAACAGCTCTCAAAAATATAAATAGGAGACAAAGGAAGAAAGAAGGCAGAGAGATACCTCCCCTAGAAGGTGTAGATTCTGCAAGAAAAGAATGTGGCCTTAGAAAAGCTAAGAAAGGAAGATCTTAAAAGAAGTATCTACTGAAATATGTGCATGGAATCAGTTCAAAATGTTACAGTTCTAGGCAGTAGGATTTAAGAATTCCTGTATTTAGGAATTATGCACATGGGATGAACATGTGCATAGTACTATATATAAGATAGATAACCAGCAAAAACCAACTGTATAGCACAGAGAACTCTACTCAACATTCTGTGATAACCTATCACAGAAAAAATCTTTAAAAGAATGAAAAAAATCTTTAAAAGAATGAATATATGTATATCTGAAACATTTTGCTATACACCTAAAACTAACAACATTGTAAATCAACTATACTCCAATAAAATTAAAATATTATTAAAAAAGAATTCCTGTATTAAAATCTGTAAAGCATTGGAAAGAGAGCTAATTTCTTTTTGTTAATTTGATAGAAGAATTTAACAAGAAGGGAAGAAACACAAGAAATGTACACCAATCTCTGCTGGTTAACACTGAATCTGGATAAATTTTTCCTAACTGGGGAATAGAAAGATAGACAGATATGTCCTCAAAGAATGATGATATATGCAAAATATTAAGAAGAAAAGTCACACTGAAGAATCATAAGACCATAACTCTTAAAGTGATTTACTAGTAGAAACAAAGGAAAAAACATTATAAATGGTATAGCACTTCTCAGTAGGATGCCAGAATATATAACCTGTGTAAAACAATAACAGAAAATCAAATATAAAGTAGACTGAGAAGAAAACATAGCATAATGGTAAGAAAATATCAATTAAATTAAAATTAAAGAATTTAATAACCATGGACTAACGTGTATTAAATAACAGAATTTACATTATTGTGAAAATTGAGCATAGACGTATGTTAAGTTTGGTTTGGTTCGATTTTCATGAAGTCAAAGGTAAAAGTGCAAATCAAGCAAAACAAGGATGAAATACCAGAGTTGGGTACTACTCCTAAATTCAATACTTATCATGCACCTCTTAATATATATGTCTTCTAAAATTAAAGTAAGAACCAAGTGAGAAAAAATTCCTTTGTTTCTTGAAACACTACACACTGTCTTATAAACTGACAATTTGTTTGCATATTTATCTGATACTTTGAAAAGACAGCATAAGTTCTTAGCTCTAAATGTATGAACAAGTAAATTTGGATAGACGAGTTTAACTGAACACATATTTGAATGGAAATGGATTAACTTCATCTCAACATACTGTGAAAAGACAGTATACAGTAAAGCCTCATAGAAACATCTATAGAAGCATTCCAGCATACCAACATTTAGAGGTCAGAAGAAAAGGGAGAAGAATCAGCAAGAACACTGAGAACCAGGGTCTATGCAAGTTAAGGAAGCTGTCTTCCAAGAGAAGAATGAGACAGACCTTCAGAGAAAGGAAAGGATTGAAGGAACCCTGGAGAGATGAAGAAAAAGATTTCAGTTCTTGCCTAGAATGGACAACAATTATTTTCCCTGTCCAACATCCAGCCCTAAATCTTAGTTTAGGTTCCCCAGAAGCAGAGCCAGAGAAGGAGTTATTAATTAAGGCTGTGCTCTCAGGAGCCAGGGAATGAGGGAAGCAGGATGGACACAGGAGTGAGCTAATCAAGGTGGTGCTCTCTCCTGGAACTCTAAAGCATGATGTGCATTATTACCTTACTCCTCTGAGAAAAGAAGCGGCCCTTTGTGCCCTTGAATCAAATAGTCACTAGGTGCAAGCTGCTGGAGAAAGGGGTGATTTACTTTCCAGATGAGCTGCTTCCTTTGCTGAAGGCAATTATCTGGGGAAGAGGGAAGCTCCACACTGTTAGCAGCCAACACTCAGAGCAGCTCAGGGATAGATGCTCCAGCTTGAGAACTGGATCTGGGAGGAGCACCAGCAGCATCGACTGCGCTTCTGTTAACAGATCTTATTGTTCCAACAGGGAACCACTCTTTCTTTACTCTCAACTTGTTCTGCTGGAGTGGTCTCTGCTCTTCCCACTCCAACTGTAGTGATCAATAGGCATGAGAGAGGCTTCCCGACCAATGGGGTCATAATTATGGGTGTAGCCACCAGCTCATGACTCAATTTGAAAGGGTAAGAGCAAGATCCAGAATTTTTGCAAGAATTGTTAGGAGAGGGAATGTCTCTTCACCAGGGTTGCTAAGATCTGAGGATGTAAAGATAAAATTGCAACTTTATCACCAGGAAGAAGGAGTCTACCTAAGAATGAAGCCAAATGAGAGGAAAGCTCAGCTTAGGGACAGAGACAAACTCATGACCTTATCTACGCACCTTGATACAAATGTATTGATTCACCTGGGCTTTTTAGGTTTGTGAAACAATCGTTCTTTTGCTTTGGCCAGTTTGAGTTGAGTCTGTCTCTTCTACTCACATGAAGGTCTAGTTATACTGCCTGAAACTGCCTTCTCTGTGATTCCCTTCTATTATTTAACAGTAAGTCCTGAAGCAAATTTGATTAGCTCTCTTTTCTTTTCAACCAAACATGCAATAAGACACATTTAATACATAGAGATTAACAGTTCAAAGATTATAATACAATTAAATGAACAACCTCAAAATAGCACCAAACATACTTTGATCTTTCTTGGATGACTTAGAAGGCCATTCAGAATGATCCAATGCCTTTGGGTGGGTTATGTTTTCTAAAACTAAGTATCATTATATTTCCCATTTGGAATAAATGTTTAAGGGAGAAAATAGATTTTTTTACTGGCATTTTTCCAAATTAAAACAAACAAACAAAAAACTATCCCTCAATCCACTGTTGTGTGAAAAGCCAATATTGGACTAGAGATTGTATTCTACTTAGGTTATCTATGGTCTTTTGTCTGATTTTACTTCTATAAAATGCTATAAATAATCAGTTATTTCTCCTAAAACTGTTATAAAATGCCAGTTAGAAATCACTTATTTCCTCTACTTAACCTATTGTCCACAAAACACTTATCAAAATTTTGCTAATATACACTGATCCAGCACAAATCCAGGGAGTAAATATATCACAACTGACCTTGTTGAAATCTGACAGTTTCATTTAAACCTTTATTCATATCTGTGTATGTGTCTTTCTGCATTACAGTTTCAACATACTGCAGTTGTTCTTTGACCCTTAAATGGTCACATTCATTCATAGTGATTTCAACTCCAGTTATAGCAAAGGTTGAAAACTGAGTCCCTCACCCAAGGCTTCTCTCTCATTAACATTCACAACTGTCTGACTGTGCATTAAGCTATTGCTAGAACTACAAAAGTTTAACTTTATAAAGAGAGATTAATGGGAGCAAATAGATCATAAAGAATCTTAACAGATACTTAGTGCAATAATAATAATAATATCATGCAGCCAAATAAGTTTTATGAAGGCAATTAGAAAGATTATACACGATGAAATAAAAAGGCTACTGGGAAAATTGTGACAATATATTTTTGTGCCTGTTGTTTTTTTATTAATATGACATCACTCAATAACAAGAGTCCTTTACTCTCTGCATTTTGTAACCAGAGGAGATCCTTCAGAAGAGATGACTTTTCTTTGATTCCACCTCCCCATAGTCCTCTGAGCTCCTCGGGGAACAATGTCAATTATACCATTGTCAATGCAAATGGCATTTTAAGGAGTTAGTACAGCAGGCAGAGAATGTTAATGCTGCTCAGAAGTGCCAATGTGCACTGCAGACTATCCCCTGAAGTCTGCAGCCCATCACATGTCTTTATTCAGTCAGATCTAATCCTATCAACTCAGAGGACAGGCCACTGGCTTGCTTTCTGCCTTTGTCACTCAAACTTACCCATTAAAAACAATCCATTTGCTAAAGTCGGACAGTGTGGAATTCAAGTTTGGCAGCCAAAAGATAAACTCCTCTACATAGAGAATGATAATGAGGAGCCTGCTGGCCTTCTTGCTTGGTAGGTTATTCTTATTAAGATAAAACGCATTCCAGAAGTGACTCAGAAACATGGAAATCAGCTAGTTCTTAAAAAGTTATGGGAGCTTAGGCTTTCAAATTAAGGAAACAAATATGATGAACATGAGCTCAAACTCAGTAGAAAAGTGGCACCATTAGAAAGTCCTCCTTGTACTGTGTTTTCTAATGTTGCGGTATTATAAAGAAGTCTCATAACTACATTATCACAAGAATTTAGATGGCTCGATAATTGGAACATCCATACTAAGTTTTTACTTAATGAACATTTCATTTGTGGTAATCAATTAAGCCTATAAATAAAGAATTATCTTACTTTAATGAAGCATCTACCATGTACAAAACACTGTGCTAGGCATGGTAAAGGGCATAAGAAACTGTAAGACTGAAAAAGAATGTTGCTGCTGCTGCTGCTGCTGCTAAGTCGCTTCATTCGTGTCCGACTCTGTGCGACCCGATAGATGGCAGCCCTCCAGGCTCCGCCGTCCCTGGGATTCTCCAGGCAAGAACACTGGAGTGGGTTGCCATTTCCTTCTCCAGTGCATGAAAGGGAAAAGTGAAAGTGAAGCCGCTCAGTCGTGTCCAACTCTTGGCGACCCCATGGACTGCAGCCCACCAGGCTCCGCCGTCCATGGGATTTTCCAGGCAAGAGTACTGGAGTGGGGTGCCATTGCCTTCTCCGTGAAAAAGAATAGATACATGTATATGTATAACTGAACCACTTTGCTGTACACCTGAAACTAACACAACATTGTCAATCAACTTTATACTAAAAACTAGAATAAAAACTTTTAAAAAGGGACAAATAAAAAAAAATGGTCTTTTTCCAAAATAAAGAATAATAGTATATTAGAAAAAACAATAACCAGAATGCAAGAAAAGATACAAAGCTGTGGAATGTCATACAAATCACATGTGTATATATGGCAATCATATAGAAACTCAAAAAGCAATAAAGACAGAGGAACAGCCCATACTGAGGCTGACTGGTACTAATATGACGTTAACAGCGCTATTATAACACTTATTAATATCTCTTTTAAAAAAGACAGAAAACAACCACATCCACTTCAAATTCAATAAAATTGTTCTCAATAAATTTGCATTTACTTTTATATTTACCATCTATTCATGTCAAGTGGCACTCTTTCCCTATTTATATAAATAAGTAGAAATAATACTATAAAGCTTCCACTGAAAGCAAAATAAAACAGTTAATTTAAGGGGAAAATTGAGTATAAATAGTACACATGTATAGCAAAAATCAAGAAATAGAATGCAATTGAGTTAAGTTTGGAAAACACAGACCTAGGCCAGGAGCCCTGAACATTTTCATAAGGAAATACTTGTGCAAGTGCAAAGCAAGTTTATTCAAGTATGTTCACTACAGCCTTGTTATAATACAGAAAAACTGAAAAAATAAATATTCTCAAATAGAGAAGAAGTTAAATAAAATATGGCACCACTATTCTAGATTACAGCTGTTCAAAGAATGGCAAAGAACTACATGTATTTATGTGGAAATATCACCCCTTTTTTTAAAAAAATAAGCAAACAAAACAACATAAAATCATGTGTTTAATACTATCCCAATTATTTTTTGAGATATATAACTAAGCATATGTAAATGCACAGAAGAAAAGCTGGGAAAATAATCATTATAGTTAATATTGTTTAGCTCACTACCTTCAGGAGAAGTGAGTGTGAAATCCAAGGTAGGGGAAGAGCAATGATAGCCACACCTTCTTTGATATACTGATGGGTTGTTTGAATTTTAATTTCATGTATCTTTGAATTATTGTTGTAATATTTTAAATACTTAAGAAAACAAGGGGGACTTTCAGGTGAATTTCCATTTGTTTAACTCCCTTCCCAAACTACACTAAAACATCAGAACTTTTTTAAAGGGCACAAACCACAAGGACAAAGGAAAAAGGTACAACTGCAGCACAATTTCAAAAGCTGGATGGATGAGTGGGAAAGAATCTAAGGGGAAGGAATCTAAAGGGAGCTCAGGCCTTAATTTGCAGTGGAAGGAGCCAAGAAAAAACTCAATATGCTTTGCAGAACCTACAAAGGCTCTGGAATTGGCAACATTAGGTCCTCTGGGAATGCACATGGAAGTGAAATTAAAAACAAGAGGACAGCTGGAAAGACTTAGAGCAGTAGATAGAGAATCCTGGGATTAGCTACATCCCGCGCCCTTCCCTGTTCTGTGGTTAGTTTGGGCATCATCTCTGCCCAACAGGATGAAGGGTGTTTATCCTCTAGAGTACATAAGATAGGTTTACTCTCTAGATGGAGAGCAGAAGGCATAGATAACTAAGGCAGAAGATAATAGATGGAAAACAGGAGTTCTCCGTCAGGAATTGTCTTAATGAAAGGGCCCACTGAGATCAAACTATAAGGGAGCCCACAGTCCAGAAGCTCCACACATGCACTCAGGAGCTTCCTGTCAGTTGTTTATTGCCCTATTCTTGAAGAATCACCAACATCGGAAACAAGACTCAAACATGTAAGGTAGAGTTTGAAAGAAATAAAAGCAACCTGAAGGAAGCAGAATCTTTGCAAGGAGAATAAAACTTTAAATAAACTATTCCCACTTTACTCAAAAGATAAGGCAAGCTATAATACACATTAAATAAGAACATGATACTATTAAAAGAAGGAGGAGGAGGAGGAAAAGAAGTGGGAGGGAAGGAGAAGAGGGAGAAAGAAAAGAAAGAACAGAACAAAGGAGAGCTATGGGGAAAAATAAATATATACATATAGTTATATGTATATAGTACATATATAGGTGTGTGCTTATATACAGGGGTATGTGTGTGCACATGCGTGTAACTCAATGGAAGAGATGAAAGATGAAGGTGAGGAAATCTCCCACAAATTGAACAAGACTTCAGATAATAGTTGTGCCTGTATTTATTATATTTATGTGCTTATGTGCTTTTTTTTCCAGAGTGGTTTTTGCTCACAGCTTAACACAGTATACCTCACTGACCCATTCGCTTATCTTGATCTTTCAATTTCCCAGTTTCCTTTAACACTTACTGTTCCACTATCATCTCAAGAGCTAATTTTTTCTTTAGAAAGTACGAATTTTTATCTCCCATTTTGATTTCCGATCCAATTTCCCAATTTCAAAAAAAAAGTGTTACAACGTAAATCACTTCTCTGCTTTTGGCCCCAGAAGAGGGTGAAGTCAACCCTCATAAAAGAAAAGAAAGAAAGAATATAGTTTTTATTTGTTTATGTCAATCTCTCCCACTTGAATGTAAATTACATTCCATGATCAGGGACTCTTGCTTTCTCACTGTCTAGATCTGTGCCCAATGAAATAAAAGAGATTAGAAAATACTTCTTGAATGAATAAATGAACAAACATCGCCCAGGGGGATGTGGCTTTTGGAAGTGCCATTGCTACTTAGAGAAAGAATGGATATAGTAATAAAGAAGCAGTGAGAAATAGTCTGACAACCACAGATTTTATCTCTTATGATACTTGCCTTGAAAAGTCTCAAGTAAGGTATCTCTGCAATTAAATCCATTTCCCCAGTATAACTCTTGATCAGACCATACTTGGAGGTACAACTGTCAATCTCTGTAATGACTTTCTTTATATACATATTTGTGACCCAGGGATTCCCATCTGTTATAGGATCCCCTTGGGAAAATTCCCTATATGGTCTATGAACCCTCATTCCTGCCTTATGACAAGTATCTGTGTGTTAGAAGCAGATGGTTTAACAGGCTGTGAGTTATTCTTTTTTACTTAATGTTTTCTTAATTTTAGCAAACTAATGCATCCACGTGGCTTTCAAGTCACAATCAGATGGTGGGGTAGAGAGTGGGCCATTTGGTTTAGAAGCACCCAACTGTCAGCATTCGTGGGTTCCTCCTGTTGGGGGTATAAGCCTAGCTGTCAGTATTCTGAAACATTTCAGAATAGGGACAGGGGATCTCACCATTCAAGCTGCAGACATTCAATATCTCACTGTGATCCCCAGCTGTACAAACCTCGCCAGTGGGAACTTCCCACTTTCTACCAGGGTGGACAAGGAGTAGCTTCTAGGTAAGAGAGCTAAGAGAAGTCATCTCATGACGCAAAAGTTTAATGAACTGGTTTTTCACTTCTTGCCATTCTCACTTTTAGAAACTATCTGGCATCTCCGATTCCTACGCCTTTCTAGATGCTAGGATATAATTTTCCTTTTCTCTCATTGGCTTCATTTACTGCAGGCTTTAGTTTCAGTTTTTCCAGATTGGCTAATTCAGTGTCTTTTTTTAGAAATTGCGTGTCTTTGCTTTTCAAGATTTTATAAAACAACAGTGATCCAAATACGTAAAACAAATGTCATGAGTAGTTGTCACCAAAGGTCCATAATTTCTGCCATAAGGGAAACAATAAAGGAGAGATTCACTTCCCCACCTCTCTTTCTCTCTCTCTCCAATTTCACAAAACTGGTAGCATTGCTAGAAATCCATCTCCATTTACTTGTTCACGTCCATTCTCTTGAAGGTACATCAGTTCAGCGGCAAAGACTTTTCAGAAAATTAAAGAATCTTAACTTCAGATAGGAATTAAATAGAAAATGAAATCTTCTGACCAGTCTCAGTCTCTTAGTGTCCCGCAATTTCTGTTTCATTTGGGATCAAAAAAGGATCCAAGTAAGACCTTCCCAGTGAAGTAGAAGCCTCGGCTCAAAATAAGGGGCAGATTGGAGGGGCTTCCTGAATTATACTTCCAGTGCATTGATCTTGATCCTATCAGACATCTTGGACTAAGTCCATTGCTGTGGTATACTATTGATAATACTGACCATCACGTTTCCGTGCCTTCTTTCCACTTTATTTAGCAGTGTTGTTCTTGGGTCTTAATCTGGATCCCTAATACTCCAGGTTTTTCCATTTTGACCTCCATTTCCTGACTCACAGACCTCAAGCTGCCTCTGAACATTGATAAATCTGAGGCCTCCCACTGCCCCCACTGCCAACAGCAGCAGCTCTATGGCACTGGTCATATTGCCTCTCTTTTTCTCTGATTCACACTTAAGAAGTGTTAGCCTGCTGCCAGCCATGTCTGTAACAATAGCACTCTTGCTTAAAAACCTGTGAAGATAAAACCCACTGTGTGGATTTCAGCCTATAAATAAAGCCATGCACAAAATATCTTCACCTAAAAATTATCCAAATAGGTGAAACCACTTCATAACCAGCTGTTTTTCCCATCACATTTACCTCAATATCACCCTTTAGGTGGGCTTCACAGGTCACGCTAGTGGTAAGGAACTCACATGCCAATGCAGGAGATGTAAGGGATGCAGGTTCAATCCCTGGGTCGGGAAGATCCGTTGGAGGAGGGCATGGCAATCCACTCCAGTGTTCATGACTGAAGAATCTCATGGACAGAGGAGCCTGCAGGTTATGGTTCATATCATCACAGAGTTGGACACAACTGAAATGATGTAGCATGCATGCACATCTTTTTAGGCCTGTTCAATCCTATACATACTTAAAACGCTAGAGCAAGTGTTACCCTTTCCAACAGCCTCAAGTAATATTTTGAGGTTATTCTCAGGTCTCCTTTTCCACTTCTCTCAATTTTACATTTAACTGTATACTGCCTTACATTGCTGTTAAATGTTCCTGATTAAGTAAAGGACAAAAAGATGAGTTTCATAAGAGAGAAAATAATGGAAGAGAGAATCAAGCTAAGAATTATACATATTCCCAAGCAACAAAACACAGAATTTGAACAAAAGTAATTCTTAATGTATATTGCCACAGTACTATAAGCTTGATATAAAAGGGAAAAGCTCATATTATGCTGTTAAGTCGTGACTCTATGATGACTCTTCCAGCTTATTTACCAACCCTTCCATCTGCACATATATAGTCCTCTTGCCACCAGAGACCTAGATATCCTTCTAGCATTAAAGTTATATCCTTGGGTGTTCTGGAACAAGAGATTTATCTTGGATTCCAAAATTAAGGGAAAAATGCCCTTAGGTATGTTTACCATGTATGTCAAAAAGAATATGACTCTGAAAAAATATGGAACAAAAAAACACACAAAAAAAGTCTCCTTCCAAACAACTAGTTTCTTCCTCCCTGTTCAGGAAAAAGTATTTCTGTAATCTATATATACTTTTAAAGTATTTTTTTCAACCATCATATTGTCTCATGGTAAAGTTAATTAAATTTCCTTGGGTCACTAAGAACAAGCTTACTATCTTTTCTGGGTAAACTCAATGTCTATTAAAAAAAAAACAACACAGGGGAAGATTTCTGATGTTCAAATATTAATAATCAAAGAAAAATTTCCCTCATTAGAAAAATAAATATGGCCTGAGTATGCAGTATGAATGCATTCACCATGTTCAATGCAATCAATAGAGAGACACTCAGATCCAGGCATACCACAACAAATATTTCTGTTTATAAGAATAGAGAAAACATCCTAAAAGTAATCAAGCAAGAAGAAGAAACACACCACCTATAATAAATAAAAGCTAGATTGGCCTAAGATTTAACACTAAATTTTATTGTGAAGGGAAATTCAGTGACTCAGTGATTTAGTATCCAGATCACTTGTTTTAAATGTATAAAGACATTCTCAAGTGCAAAAAATCTCTAAAACACACACAAACAGAAAACCAAATTTGAGGAGACGCTCGAGTCAACTGAAAGATAACATCAAAATTAGGAAATTGAAAAAGACATGAAATAAAATTGATTCCAATACTTAATTTGCAGCAAACCTTGGGACTCCACTTTAATTATGTATAACTGACTGCATTCAAGTATGAAACTTGACCATATAGTGCCTTGTGCCATGTGCTCAGTTGTGTCCAACTCTTTGCTACCCCATGGACTATATAGCCCTCCAGGCTCTTCTGTCCATGAGACCCCCCAGGCAAGAATCCTGGATGGGGTTGCCATTTTCTTTCTCCAGGGGATCTTCCCACCCCAAGGATTCGACGTGTCTCTTGCATCTCCTGCATTGGCAGGCGGGTCCTTTACCCACGGAGCCATCAGTGAAACTCCATATAGTGCCTTGCCCACATGTTTCTCTTCTGTGTGTCTCCTTTCTTCATTCCAAAAATACATGTTTCTTGAGCCCTCTAAGAAATGCAGCAAAAAGGCTGGGGATTTAGAATCATCTTCTCTAAAAGTTTCACAGTAATTTATAGCAATCTACAGCAAAGGAAACAGAAGTAAGCACTTAAATAATTTGCCCAACCTACTGAATTTGTTATTCTCCAAAACAGAAAACGCAATTTTAATACTAGGGCCTTTTTTAATATAAATAAATAGGAAAGTTAGAAAGATAATGGGAAATCACTGATCATTGTCCAAAGCAGAAATTATAGGGTTTAAGGAAAAACTGTTATATCTATCCTCCAAAACCTCTAATATTATGTTTACATATCCATTTAAGCATGAAAAAGATCTATTACCAAAATTATTGAGCTTTGATACTGGCCACAAGGACTCAATTTGGGAGTCTGTGTTGTTATTCAACATGAAGCTACCCAACATAATTGGAAACCATTGTAGTATAGAATATACTTGTCATTTGCACAACGAAAGTGAATTTATTCGCAACAGCACTGTTCTTTTTACTGATTTTAAGGGGAAAAGTTGCCATTTGGATTATGTGTCTCATTTCCCAAGCTATTTATTAAAGTTTAATAGCAAGGGAAAACATTTTTAAGAAGCAAATTAGGGACTTCCTTGGTGGTCCAGTGGTTAAGACTGCCTTCCAACACAGGGTTCAATTGGTAATTAGCTCCGTTCAGGGAGCTAAGATCCCAAATGCTTTAGGGCCGAAAAAACAAAACATAAAATAGAAGCAATATTGTAAAAATTCAATAAAGACTTTTTATAAAAAGAAGAAAATTATTTGCATTGGGTGTTCTGTTTGGTTGTAAACTTACTGTGACCTTCAAAGCTAGGGTGTTGTGGAATATTTTAAAATTCTAATTTTGCCATATTAATCAAATAATAAACTCCTGAGGGTCATGGATGAAACTATGAGCACTACAAAAAGTAAAAAGGAGACATCTATGTAGAAAGAGGGAAAATAAGAAGGCAATGGGAGCTGAGCCTTACACAATGAGCAAATGAGAAACAGAAAAAGTAAGGGAGGAGACAGCAATTCATAGAGGAATTTCACAGTGTGTCTGCATGTGTGTGTGAGAGAGAGCAACAGAAAGGGACAGAGAGAGAGAGAGAAGAGAAAGGAGAGGGAGAAGAGAGATACAACCATGAGTTGGGTACCCAATGAAGGCCAGTACTGCATTCATTGCCTTACATGTGGCTGTGCTGTGCTTAGTTGCTCAGTCATGTCCAACTCTCTGCAATCCCAGAGACTGTAGCCCGCTAGGCTCCTCTGTCCGTGGGAATTCTCCAGGCAAGAATACTGGAGTGGGTTGCCATGCCCTCCTCCAGAGGATCTTCCCAACCAAGGGATCAAACTCAGGTCACCCACATTGCAGGTGGATTCTTTACCGTCTGAGCCACCAGGAAAGCCCAAGAATACTGGAATGGGTAGCCTATTCCTTCTCCAGAGTATCTTTCCAGCCCAAGAATTGAACCTGGGTATCCTGCATTTCTCCTGCAAGAATCTATGGCAGAATCTTTACCAGCTGAGCTACCAGAGAAGCCCTGCCTTACATAGTAATCACATTTAATCATCAGAACATACCTGCAGGTATCATCTCCATTTTATAGATAAAGAAACTGAGGTTATAGAGGTTAGAACACAGAGCTATCTAGCAGTGACAGAGGCAGGATTTGAATCCAGGTTTGCCCAATCCAGTACTTAGGCTTTTCCCAATATCACAGTTGTCAAGTCATGATAAACATGATCAGACTGGAGTGTTCTGTGCTTGCTGAGGAAGGCATACATTCTTATTCAGAATGTCCATCTTGTGACAAAAGCCTCAATTTTCTGGAATTCCAAGATTGAAATAAATATCCCACTCTCTTTAAAATATAGGAATTCAGCTCTTTTCCCCTTAAGCAAAAATTGCTTTGCTGTTATTCAGTTGCTCAGTCATGTCTGACTCTGCAAACGCATGGACTGCAGCACGCCAGCTCCCCTGTCCACGGTCTTCTGGAGTTTGCTCTGATTCACATCCATTGAGTTGGTGATGCTATCTAACCACTTCATTCTCTGCTGCTCCTTCTCCTTTTGCCTTCAATCTTTTCCCAGCACCAAAACTTGCTTAGCAGATCCAAAAACCCCTGCAAAGACTACTATTCTCTTCATATACTAAATTCCCTTCTCATCTACCTCCTAGCCCCAGCAAATTCTGTTTCTCACTCAGAAAGGAATTGATTTTCATTGGTATTCATTTGAAGTAGGGAAGGTCACAGCTTAGAACACTAGAAATGTATTGTCTAAAGAGCACAGTTTGTATCTTGCTTCCAAGAGAAGATCTTTAAAGATGCCTTGGCTTAGCTGAATTTTCCTCCCCTCCTGCATCCAAGAAACATCCTCCAGGGAGAAAGTCAATTTCAAATCTCACACTGCAGAGGCTCTGGGGCAGTCAGTTGCTGAATGCAGATTAGCCTAGTCCTTCTCTTTTGAGATAAATGGAATCTAAAGAGAGTTTTAAAAGAAAAGTTTTTAAGCAATCCTTAGGGCCTGGACTACATTTTGATAAGACCAAGAAACAAGGTTCCAATCTGAAAGCCAAATAGGAGCTTTGATCCTCATTGAATTTATTTTTATTTTCCAGATCCTCCCTTATATTGAGATATGTAAACATTCTCAACTACTGTAAGTCCCCTACATACAAATCTTCAAGTTTCAAACTTCCAAAGACACGAACATGCATGCCAGCCTCTGTATGCCAGCTGTTATATGGTACTACTGTTCTTTTCAAGATACTGTACTCTAAGATTAAAAATGTTTTCTTTATTTTTGTGTTTGTTTTTTATGTGCATACTATTTGTGTGAAAATTATTACAAACCTATTACAGTACAGTACTATATAGCCAATTGTGTAAGTTGGGTACCTAAGCTAATTTTGTTGGACTATGAACAAACTGGACATACAAATGGGCTCTCAGAATAGAACTTGCGCTTATGTAGAGGACTTATTATATTCTAGCCATTAAGTTGTTCTCCTTTGCAAAAGTGCATCATGGAAAGGAGGTTTGTCCTTAAGATGGTGAGCATGAGGACTGAATTATTCTGCAGTTTCCTGAGAAAGAGCTCAGTAAAATCTGGAAGCATTTGAGGGTATTCTTAATACTCAGACAGAATTATCAAAGCACACAGTGGCTCCATCTATCTCTCCCTACTATCTCACTCCAATTTTCTTTTTTACAATGTAGATATTTTACATAAAATTGTCTGGAGAAAAACAGACTATACTTGAGGGAGCAAATGTTAGGCCAGCCTTTCTCTGCTGTGACTGGTACTGGTGAAGGTCTTGAATATTCATGAGGAATACTTTTTAAAAATCACATAGAGTGATTATCACTTCTTTTTCCTTTTCCCCAACATTTTCCCACACTGACTAGAATAATTCAAAACTTTGAGCTGGGCACAAACCAGATTACATAATTTATAAGTTTCAGTTGCAACGAGTAGCCAAGTTTGAAGCCCACAGGAGCTCCTTTCTGAGTGAATATCCCTGGGAACACAGGAAGCTCTCTTTCACCTGCAGCTCCACTGAGGTAGAGAGCAAATGAAGACGGTCTAGGAAGTTGACCACCAACAGCTATAAACCAAAGATTCAAACAGAAGGCTAACCTTGGACAACAATGTTATGTACTAACATGCGCCAGGCCGATGGCCAAAGTTTTGCATTCATTCCCTCACTTAACTCTTACAATTCTATGGGAGGCATCACTATCACCCACTCTTCATATATGAGGAAATAGGCATAGAGTGAGAGGAAAGTAAGTGGTAAAGCCAAGGTTTATGCCAGGCAGTATACCCTGAAACAGGAGGGAAGAGTGCAGGGCACAATCCCTAAAGAATGACATAGCCTTTGCAACAAAATCTGATAAGAACCAATTAGGCCCAAGATGGTGGAAGATTTAACTTACCATAGACCTTGAGCCTCATTGTACGCTTAAAGTAAAACATTAGCTAATGACTCACCCACAGGTGCCAGGACAGTTCTGAGGCTAACTATAAAAGGTCAAAAAGTGAGCAGTGGCCTAATTCCTGGAAATTCCTGTCTCTTCTCCAAAATAATTAGAAAACTCCTCCCACTCGTTAGCCCATGAAATTACCCAGCCCATAAAGCTAACTATTCCTCTAGGCTGTTGAGATGGCCCACACACTGTCTGTGGAGTGTGTTTCTCCCAGGGCTGTTCTCGCCTTTTGAGACAGACGACATTCTGTCTATGAAATGTGTATTTCTCAAAATAAATTCGCTTCTTACCCTACGGCTTTTCATCTCATTAGAAAGTTCTTTCTATGCTGAGATGTAAAGAACCTGAACTTCAATAGGTCCTGAGACCAGCTTTGTGGTTTTCATTAAAAGACAGTGGGTAAGCCCCATGAGTTAAGGACTTGAGTCATCCTGTTCACCTGTATACCTCCAAAATCCTAGAACAGTGTGTGGCACACAGTAGGTGTCTAATGATTGTCTAACTATTTAATTGTATAATTAAATGATGACAATATGAATAAATGAAGTTTTCAATCTAGCTTGTTCCCTTGATCTTCAGATTTCTTGGGTACAGAAAACAGGACACTCCTGGAAGCATGAAAGATACCACCATGTGAAGAATCCCTCCCCCAGCTATTTCTCTGGTGTGGACTCAGCCACCAGACTTTTATGATGGCAGTGCAGCCCCTGCCCACATCCCTGCAGATATCTTTTTCTTTATTATTCTGTAGCGCTAATTAGTCTCCGTTGTGCATTTCCCTAACATCATTCTTTTCCAGCATTTAACAAAGTGTGATTTGAGAGCAAGAGAAAGGGAAAAATTTGCCTCTGCACACTCGTCCACTGTCTCAACAGGAAGTCCACAGAACTGCTGCCTCAGAACTGCCTGAGGTGTCTGCCGCAGACGGGATTCCAGGGACCAATTTCAGACTTTCGGCCTCAGGATCTCAGGGCATGGGGCCCAGGAAACTGAATGTTTAACCAGCTTCCCATGTAATTACTGTACAGATCCATGTCAGTGAAGCACCACTATCAAATCTCTTCCCCCACACAGGAGGCTACAAGCTCTTTTTAAAAATCCCTGATGTTGGGCTCTAGCATTTCAGGAGATCTCTTCAAGGGGAGTCTATTTCCCTCCATGCTGAACCTGTCTACTCTCTCCCAACATCTCCAGTTTCTACCATGTTTCCTCCCTGAGACCTGCCCAGCTTCCCTGGGTTAATCCTCTGGCTGAACAGTGTGCCTGACCTGACGACGACATCCTGCCCGGATGCCTGTTTATGACCTTTCTTGGTGCATCCTTGCTAGTCTGAGGGCAGCAGTGGCCCATCCAGACCAAGCTCAAGCACATAAAACTCCAGGTCCATCCACTCCTGGCCTCCACCTGTAGGACAAGAATTTGAACATCTGTGAACCAGTCTAGGTCACTTGCATTCCCCTTCTCCCAAACGTTGTTATTCAAAGGGAAGTATAGGACTTCCCTTCAGGTACAGTGGGTAAGAATCTGCCTGCAGATGTAGGGACACGGGTTCTACCCCTGGTCTGGGATGATCCCACAAGTCTCAGAGCAGCTAAGCCCGTGCGCCACAATACTGAGCCCACGCTCTAGAGCCCAAGAGCCACAACTACTGAAGCTCGTGCACCTAGAACTGGTGCTCCACAACAAGAGAAGTCACCACAATGAGTAGCCTATGCACCCCAACGAAGAGTAGCCCCCGCTTGCTGCAACTAGAGAAAGCCGGCTCGCAGAAACAAAGACACACAAAAAAACAAAAATAAATAATTTTAAAAAACAAAGGAAAGTATAACATCAGGTTTAAGAATGTAGATTCTGGCACCTGACCAAACCCACATCTCAGCTTGGCTTCTGACTAACTGTGAGCTATTTTTGTTCTTTGCCCTAAGTTTCTCCACTTGTAATAATACCTCCCTCTTAGAATGACCACAAGATTAAATGAACATGCTTAAAGCATGTAAGTGTGAATTGCTGCTATTCTTGCTATTGTTGTTGTTACCATTATTCGGGTAAAATAAGATATCAAAAGCATCTAAGGAGAGGCTTAGAGTGGGAAAAATATGCAATGAATATGAACCCTAAGGGGAACTCAGTGAAGAAAAAGAGGAGTTCATCACCCCTGTCTTGCTATATATACGATGTGAATAAGGGCAGTTTACACATATTACAGTGTCCTTTTCTCCCAGTGATATCAGCTGAGCATTCTCCACGTTAACTCCTTAAGTACAGAAGCCATACCCTAAAGACAAGTTTACATCTTCCTTTACCCATGGAGAAGGGACAGGCTATGCACTCCAGTATTCCTGCCTGGAAAGTTCCATGGACAGAGGAGCCTGGCAGGCTATAGTCCACAGGGTCACAAAGAGTCGGACACAACTGAGCGACCTTTCACTTTCACTTCAATAAGAAATATATTTAGATTTTTTTCAGTCTTTTTGTGACCCTTTGAGTAAGAAGATAAATTAAGAATCTGAGGAACTGGGAAACATAATTAATTTTCCTAGGCCTCAGCTTACCATTAAATAAAAGGGTTGAGTTTAGACTACCCAGCTCTGCTATCTTACAAGGCACTGTGCTGCCAAGCTTAGCTCACTCATCTGAGCTGCAGAAAGTTAAGCCTCCTGGTCATCACTGCATCATTGCCTTATGAGCAAACCATGGCCCTTGGTTTTCAATCACATGCCAAAAATGTGGTGAGGAGGCTATGGGTGGGAAGTTATGGCAAAGAGACCAGAACAAAGAATGGGTAGAAAGAGAAAGTCATAATGTACACAGAACATTTGTCCCAAGGTGTTCAATTTAAAAAAATTGTACTACAGACTTAGAATATATGCAAGATATATCATATAGCAACAAAAGATTGAAAATATATGTGCAGCAATAGAAGTGGGTTAAACAAATTATGGTCTTCCCAGGTGGCGCTAATGGTAAAGAACCCACCTGCCAAGGCAGGAGACATAGAGATGTGAGTTCAATCCCTGGGTTGCGAAGATCCCCTGGAGGAGAGCATGGCAACCCACTCCAGTATTCTTGCCTGAAGAATCCCACAGAGGAGCCTGGCAGGCTACAGTCCATGGGGTTGCAAAGAGTCAGACACGACTGAAGCAACTTAGCACACACACACACAAATGAATTATGGTAGAATCACAAAATGAAATGCTAAGAGCCATTAACAATAATTAAGCAGCTCACATTTTATAAATCTTGTTAAGAAAAGATCTCCAAGGCATACTGTTATATGAATAAAAAACAGTATATAAAATATTTTCTTTCTCTCTCTCTCTCTGTCACACACACACATGCACACACACACACACACAGTTTTATACAAACATAGACTATCTATGAACAATGCATAAACCAGCTACCGTGGCTGGAGTGAAGAGAGAGAGAGAAGAGGAGGAAGACGGAGGAAGTCTTAACTTTTTATGAATACATTGTCAAAGCTTTAGAATTTTGAACCACGTACTACTTGTTAAAAAGTAAATAAACATTAATGAAAAATTTAAATTTATTACAATTCCCACAGTAGTGATAGTAGATAAAAAGGTATGCTATTTGGGAACACAATGTATATTACATACTACATACATGTAAGTTATATAAAGCAAACATATGAAAATCTGCTTATGTAAATTAAAGCAAAAATAGCCTCATTAACATGGTACCTGGGAATTTCTTTAATATGGGAGGAGGGGAAATGGATTGGGGTTTAGATGAAAACATGACTGGTCATGAATAGGTAAATGTTGAAGCTGGTGATGGGTACACAAGGATCCTTTGAATTTCGTAAAGTATATAGGGGTTCTATGTTTGTAAATGACTAAAATTTTCCACAAGAGAAAGTATTTTTAAATGGTTTCATTAGGAGACTATAAATAAGTAGACAGACTATATATAGGGCTCTGAGGTTGATCAAATTGATTACAGAAATATGAAGTTTGTGAATGCAGATCTAGTAGAGGGAAAGAAAGTTCTTAGTGTTTAGCACAAGGAGCACTGGCTCACAGGCAGCCTTGAGAGTCAGACCAGGCTGAAGGTGAAGACCTCACTCAGGCAGAAGCTGACAACATGTGTTAACCCTGGAGACAATACTTAAAATGACAATTTTTAAATTAGGATTATTTTTTAGAAGAGTTCTAGGTTCATTGAAAAATTCAGGGGAAGGTACAGAGATTTCCCACATCTCTCCTGCCCCCACACATGCATAACCCTCCCCACTACCTACATCCCCCACCAGAGTAGTGCATTTGTTATAACTGACGAACTTACACTGACACGTGATAATCACCCAGAGTCCATCATTCACCCTAGGGTTCACTCTTGGTGTTGTACTTTCTATGGATTTGGACAAATGTATATTGACATGTACCCATCATTATAGTACCATACGGAGAAGTTTCACTGCCCTAAAAATCCTCTGTGTTTTGCCGATTTATCTCTCTCTCTCCTTTAACCCCTGGGAAAAAATGATCTTTTCAGTATCCATAGTTTTTCCTTTCCTAGAAGGTCATATAGTTGGAATCATATAATATGTAACTGACATCATTTAAAATATATCGTAACTAACTTTTTTAGATCTTTCTAAACCAGAACCACCATCCCAGCAAGGTGTTCAGGCTTTCAAAATAGAAAATAATCCAGTTCTTTTTAATTGGGTATTTCTTACAGCTTCCATGTTCCATCTGCATATATACAAGGGTAAGAAATAGCAGTAGAATACGTTTCAATTTATTTCAATATTTTTATACCTTGAACAAATTCAGATATTCTGATCTTAAAAGAATCTGGCAAACTCAAGGAATATAACATAAAAATGGTATTTCTATTTTAAATTCAAGGTTCTCAAGAGTTCATCAGATGCATTTCCTACATCTGGCTCACACAATTTCTCACTGTGTTGCTGTTGAACTCCTGAGTGACAAAATGTACCATGTAAGACCATAAAGGTATATCAGATCCTGATACCTGGAGGACCCGGAACTTCTTGTCAGTATGGCTGAAACAAGAAAGGTGAGTGTCTCAGATGCTACTGTTTAGTGTTTTAAATTCTCCTCCATTGCTTGTTGTTGTCATTTAGTCACCCAGTCCTGTCCGATTCTTCATGCCTCCATGGAATGCAGCACGCCAGGCCTCCCTCTCTCTCACCATCTCCCGGTGTTTGCCCAAGTTCATGTCCATTGCATCAATAATACCATCCAGCCATCTCATTCTCTGACACCCTCTTCTCCTTCTGCCCTCAATCTTCCCCAGCAGCAGGGTCTTTTCCAATGAGTTTCTTGTTCACATCAGGTGACCAAAATATTGGAGCTTCAGCATCAGTCCTTCCAGTGAGAATTCAGAGTTAATTTCCTTTAAAATTGACTGATTTGATCTCCTTGATGTCCAAGAGTCTCTCAAGAGTCTTCTCCAGCACCACAGTTTGAAGGCATCAATTCTTTGGCACTCCGCCTTCTTTATGGTCCAGCTCTCACAAAGATATGTGACCACTGGAAAGACCAAAGCCTTGACCATATGGACCTTTTTCTTTGCTTTTCAACACACTGTCTAGGTTTGTCATCATATTCCTTCCAAGAAGCAATCATTTTCTGCTTTCACAGCTGCAGTCGCCATCCACAGTGAATTTAGAGTCTCAGAAGAGGAAATCTGTCACTGTTTCCATCTTTTTCCCTTCTACTTGCCATGAAATGATGGGGCTGGATGCCATGATCTCACGGCTGTCTAAATGGTGATTCTTTGAATTTTCCTTTAGAAATACACCATTTTCAATATGCAATGAACCTAAGGGCTCCTTTCCTCTGCAAAGAATTAGACATGTTTGATCCACCATTTTATTCACTTACAAAAAGTAGGAACCAAGTGTAGGTTCCGTTCGAGTGAAGAATTGGGTTCACCGAGTATTGCTTCTATGTTCCTGGGTCCCTTTCTCCTCTTCCAAACATTGCTTCCCTTTTTATATGTGTTGTAAGAAAAAGGGGCACTGGCTTTGATTCTGCAGACCTAGTTGCAAGTGCTGGCTTCTGTTACTCAGTACTGACTTGCTTTATAACTCTGAGTAAGTAACTGATTATCTATTTCTTTATCAATAAAAATAGAGATAAAAGACTTATCTAACCTACTAGATAGAAGTCTTGGAAATTAAAACGGAAAGTCCTTTAAAATTATTATGTGTCACATGCTGATACAAGCTGCTTTCCTGCTGCTTAAAAGATACATGCTGCCTCTTTTGGGTCCTGCATCCGCCGGCTCTGTACATTTTCCTCCATACAGACTGACTTTGCCTTTCCCACTTCCCAAACAGCCTCACCCCGACTGGCCTCCATCTCCACAATTCCACTGAAACTGGTTAGACGACGATCACCAGTCACTTCCATGCTATAAAGATCTACTGGCTGTTTTTAGTCAATACCTTTCCAGACATCTCTCCAGAACTGATCACTTTCTGAAAACTCTCTTTCCTAAATTTACGCTCTGCTGTTCCACTCTTCTAGTATTTCACAAGCGTATCTGGTGACTCTTCAACCTCCTTTGCTAGTTCTGTCTGTTAATTTTTTTTTTAATTTCTGAATATTTTTGTTTAAATAAGAAATTAGCAGAGATTGAGGTTTCTCTTGGTGGTGGTGGTGGTGTACCTTCATACATGCAGAGGAAGAACATTCTCCTTCTGGTTTAACAAAGAAAATTCTCAAGTATTTACACTTCTTCGAAAGTAAAGTCAACTGAAATATTATTTGCAGGGGAGGGAGCAACACATTCTTAAGAAAAACTAATGAGATTTATAGACATTTTAGAGGTTAGAGGTTATTTTCATAGGGCCTATCAATATGTAGTCTTAGTGTTTTACAAGATGCTATTGTTAAAAATATCTATTGCAAGGAGAATTATATGATGCAAAACAGAATCTGCTTTTCGTCAGTGACAAGAGAAGGTGGAAATTTTTGTCCTTGTGGCATAAAGATTTCTTGCACCAGCAATTGGAGGAGGCTAGAGTTTAAAAGCTAATACTGGAATTCCATTAGCTAGCTCAGTTAGCAAAAGCAGCATGACTTATAATGTGGAACTTAAACTTAAGGGGCAGAGGGAAGGTAAAACAAGATTTTTAACAAATGTGAACACACAATGTTTTGCAATTTGGGGGGCCAGATTCAAAATACTTAAGTCCCTCTGTGCTCATTCCCAGACCCCCTACTACTTCTTGTGGCCTTAATTAACACCTCTTTGCAAGTGACTCCCAGGTTATATCTCTAACCAAACTTCTCTTCTAAGCTCCTGACAGGAATCTCCAAATAGAAGAGTTACAAGCACCTCAGTATTATCAGATCCAAAACAGAACTCCTGGTTTCTGGATCCTATAACCTCTCCCTCCCCTCTGTCACTGATATCTAACCTGATGGCACCATTCAGCACCTACCCATCCTTGACTCTTCTGTTTTCTTCACACTCCTCTAAAGAGCTATGCACTCTCTCATCAAGTCTTATCTATTCTACTTTTAACCTGTGTCTGGATTCTACGAGCTTTTCTTCAGCTCCACCGCCACTATCCACATCCAGGCCATGATCGTCTCTTCTCTGGACTATTACAATCAACTTCTAATCGATTTTCTGCTTTTATCCTTGCCCCAATACAATTCATTCTCCCTACAAAATCAGTGGGATCCTTTTAAAATCTTAAATAACAACAGTTAAGGCCCTTGCTTAAATCCTCTCAATGGCTTTCCCTTATATTTACAAAACGATCCAAGCTCCTTAAAGAGCCCCCAGGCTCTGGTGGGTGCCTATCTCTGCTCATTCTGACCTCATTTCACCCCCTCTCCCTCTCACTAACACATTTCACTCATAACAGCTTTTTTTCAGGTCCTCTAACATGCCACGTTCTTTCCTACCTCAATGCCAGTAAACATACTCATCCCACTACCTGGAACATCCTTCTACTCGAAACTTTAAAACTGGGGTCCCCAACCTCCAGGACCTAATGTCTGATGATCTGATGTAATAATAATAGAAATAAAGTGCACAATAAAGGTAACGTGACTGAATCATCTCAAAACCATCCCTCACCCCCAGTCCATGGAAAAACTTTCTTCCACGAAACCCGTACCTAGTGTCAAAAAAGTTGGGGACCGCTGCTTAAAAGACTAGGACCATCTTACCGTTCAAGGCTCAGCTCAGCTGTCACCTCTCCAGAGAGGCTTCCCTGTTGTTTTCCCTTATGACAGTGTGTTTTACTTTTGCTAAGTCTTTCTTTGTTTACTTGTCTGTCTGACTCACTGTTCACTGACTCACTCACTGTTCACTGTCTGACTCACCCACAAGGCCACACTGTGTGAAGACACAGACCACAGCTACTTGGTTCTTCACTGCACACCAGCACCCAGCATTGAGCCTGGAATGGAGGAGGACACTTCTCTAGTCTGTCCATAAAAATCCTGTTTGCAAACAAATTTACAAATTTTAGGATGATATAAAGTAGAGAATCCTCATAAATAATATTTTTCCTAATTCTTGAAGAGTTGAAGAGAAAAATCTTCAACTAATTTCATGATCATGGTAATTCTTTAATATGGCAGGGATGAGGGCAGCGTGGGGCCTGTCCTGTTCACTGTAGGATGTTTTACATTATTTTTTGCCTTCATCCATCAGTTGCCCAAAGCATGGCCCTATGACAACCAACTGTGTCTCCAGATATCACCACATGTCCACTGGGGAGTAAAATCACACCTAATTGGAAACCACTGACCTGCATCATCAACAGTTAATATGTCATTTAATCCCCCACAAAGATAAAAATAAAAACATTAAGTGAGGAAGTTAACGCACCAAGAGCATAAGTGACCTGTTTAAGGCTGCAAAGAACTAGGAGTAGAAAAGGGAGCAAAATTCAGCAAACAAGCCTCCCAATTAATGCTGAAGTAGACTTCTGGTTCATGAACACCTGGTTGATCTGCTTTTGTGAATATGAATATATTTGTTTTGAAAGAAAACAGTAGTTATATTCCCATCAAAGTTAACATTAATTAATGTCAAATCATTGGAAAGACAGCTACATTGAGCTGACAAAAATTCTTTGAGGCTGGAATTATTTTCCCCAGTCTTGAAGAAGCCTTACATCTAATGCTTGGTTTCTAACTCTACTGATATATCAGTACAGCTTTTAAACAAAATTATTTTAAATAAAAAATTTATGTCTCATTGTTATCTTTTCCCAGTAAAATCTCAGAATCACATAAGCATTCTAGATTTTAGCTACTTTTTTGATAATTCATACAATGTACAGTCTGGGCTTTAATGAGTGCTTAAAACACTCTGAATGTGAATTATTTTCTCATATTTCATGCATCAGCTTTTCTTATTTCTTAATCAGATTCATTTGTCTTCTGGACCAGGTACAGCTTCTGTTGTCTTAGAGGTAAACCCAAAGTTGTGTTAAGAAAATACTGTACTTATTAAACCTACATAAGCAGAAGATAGGAAGCTCTCACCATAGGATACTATCTATCCACTGTAAATGATTGACTGCTGTGAGCCTAGTGCTGTAGTAAGTGCTTCACATACTTTACATCATGTAGGTTTTATAACAGCCCTTTGGTATAAGAACTATTATATCATTTGCCCAATGGGGTAAACAAGCAAATTAGGTAACTCGCCTAAGCTACCATATAAAATCAGGGGTGAAAACCCAAGTGCCTCTGATTTCAAAGATTAAAATATTAACAACCAGATGATATATCCTACTCAGTATGACTGTGAATCAACCAATATTGCTCATCTCTGATGGCCATTCTAGTTATGAGATCTGATCACTGGTTTTCTGAGGGAAAAAAAAAAAAAAAAAAATCTGAGGATTAAGAAAATCCTCGTCTGTCACTCTAGAGGAGCCACAAACCAGAGGTGCTCTAACTCAAGAGGTTATGCTGTATTGAACCAGATATGACATCTAGGAAGTTGAGAAGCAATGCCACCCACTCCTGCTAGTCCTCCCAGAATTAGGCCTTTATTTTTGGCTCTGTGGGAAAGGATGACCAACTATCCAGGAGTACCCAGGACCATCCTGGTTCTAGCCGTGAAAGTCCTGCATCTGGGAAGCCCTACCTATAGATGTGTTCCCTCTCCAGTCTCTACCAAGTCTCCCTGATGCCAGCTGCCTCTCTACATCTCTAAATGCTCACTTCTTGAAGAAACATTAAGACTTTACTATGTGGCAAGACTTGACTACATTAAGACTATGCCAGATACAAAGGATATCAAGGCAAAAAATTCCAAATCTCTGAACAGGTACCATCTGCCTGCTGTATTATCTTTCATACTGATAGCTATCCTTTCAAATACCAACTGGGACTAAGACCTACCATCTACCACTATACTCTAGAATACCATGTCCAACCTGCCCGGCTCTTCTTCCTCTGCCTAGTCTCTCTAGCGGCTATCTTGTGTCCACCTGCTGTTCCCACAGGGTCTGGTCTGTTCACCCAGTGTGCTACGTGTGTGCTCAGTCACTCAGTCATGTCCAACTTTTTGTGACTCCAAGGACAAGAGCCCACCAGGCTCCTCTGCCCCTGAATTTTTCAGGCAAGGATACTGAAGTGGGTTCCTATTTCCTACTCCAGAGGATCTCAACCCAATGACTGAACTCCTAATTCCACACTGACAAAAGCCTCAGTACCTCTTTTCTGGACATACCCATCTTTTCCACTTTGAGAGTGCCATGTTTTGTACGATCATAGGAAATGCAATCATTTTCTTTAGAGTGTTGATAATCCTTGACCCTCAGTTATTCTGAGAAGAATTGCATTGTAAAGTGGTTTCCCACACATTGATACAGACACTTCTTATGAAAGAAAGTAGGAATGATTGAAAAGAGAAAACAAAGAGAATTAGATTCTAAAAAGAAGCCACTTGTCTAACTGGCCTACCTAGCTAAAAGGGAAGCTAGAAGTAGCTAAAAACCTCATGCCGCAGGAGAGCTGTTGAGTCAATGATATAAGTGTTTTTTCAAGTTCTGGACCATAGATCCTCAAGCAAAACACCAGAAAAAAAGGTTATCAGAGGATCTCTATTTTCAAATATAATTGGGAAATCTGGAAATACTGTTTTCTCATCCTCAGTACTTTCATTTCTCTGCCTCCTTAGTTCTACGTTCATTTTTTCCCCTCAACTTCTTGAACTGAACAGTTGGCCCTTATAGCTACTTCCCATAACTGCTTTTCATAAGGAATATATATATGACTATATTGGTATCAGCTCAGCCATTTATTATCTCTGCTTCCTTAAAGGCATCACTTCATCTTTCAGGACCCCAGTTTATACAACAGGAATGGGATGATACTATCCTAACAAACTAACATATATTAGGACACCTGTCATGGATACCTATTGTTTTGTCTACCTTATATACATCCCTTTACCTTCTGTCTAATAGCGAGATCTGGCTTATGAGTGAGAAAGTCATTGCAAGTAGACTGCACTGAGTTTGTGTCACCATAATAACACTTCTATCCATCATTTAACTCCCTTTCCTCACCAACATTACCCTGAAATTCTTTATGGAACATGCATCTCCCCATTCTTAGTCATATCCTAGCTGAATAAGCAAGCTATGCTTGGCTTAATGCAATTGATATATTGCATCCTCCAGACCATAGGAGGAGACATGTGACCCAATGCCAGCCATTAAGAGAATGCATGAATGTCAGAAATTGTGTGGGAGCACTGAAAGAGTGCTCTCAACCTGAATCACAGTGTGAGAAATAAAATCATTCTGATCCTGTAAAGAGAGAAACTCTAGTTGCCAGGGTCATGTATGGAGCCTGAGAATGAAATTAACAATATAGGACACAGCATGGAGAGCTGGGGAGAAATCAGGGATCACTCTGATGACATTGTTTGTAGGCTGAACCCCACCTGAAATCAAATCTGTGTGAGCCATTTGATCCTCTTTATTGTTTGTAGTAGTTGAAATTGAATTTTCTGTCTCCTGCAAACAAAAGACATTTGAACGAACATGAGACCCACACCTGGCCAATCAGAGCACATCCACCCCTCAGTTTACAGATATCAGGGTTCAAGTGTGCACAGAGAAGCCAAGGCAGGAGCTCCCTAGGACCATTCAGCCAGCGCTCTTAGAGAAAGATGTTTCTTTCCTTGCTGGGGGTTGCTAAGCAATCCTTGCCCTCTGCAAGGAAAGAATCTACCTCACAAATGGGTCCCTCTTTGTAATCACATTCTTTGAACTGCAGAGTCAAGCAGTACCAAACTCCAGGTCTAGCCTTGATTTTTAGTTATGTAAAACATATTCCTTTTGCTTAATAAGTCTCAATTGTATTTCTGCTATTTATAACCAAAAAGGTCTTGACTAACCCCTTTATACTAGATTCTTTGGTAACACTTCTATGTGCGTGAGAAATCATAATCAACCTCATTTCATAGATGAAGAAAGTGTGGCTCAGAGAAGCTAAGTGAGTTGTTCAAGGTCACAGACCAGGAACTTGAGAGCTCATGAAGTTAAAATTTGCTATTAATAATTGTGCTAAACGGCTTGCAGATGCTTTCATAAGGTTGGTCAGAATTCTCAGACTCTGATTTAGCAGCTAAGCTCTATGGAACAAAAGGAATGGGGTAGTCTTGATGGATGACCTCACTGGCATGTCCCCAGAAAAGATTTTATCAAAGGTTTACTCTACTAATTCCTTAACAAAATTCTTAACAACTATGGATTCTGCTTGTCACAGTCGAAAATTCAAGTACTTCAGCATGATTCATTTCCCTATAAAACCAAAGGTGCCTTGCAGGTGGATATTTACCACCTTGTTTAAAGGAATGCATGATATTGGTACCTAAAAGCAGAGTCAGCAACATTTACATGCCACTGCTTATGGACAAAAAACAGGCAGCTTAAGGATGTCAAACAGCAACATCTTCCGGTGTTCGTTTTTAATTGTTGATGGTGGTGGTGAGGCTATTGGTGCAGTAGTGCTACTATCTTGAAAACAGACATTTAAATCCAAGCAGGAAAAATTCTACTAAGAAAACAAACAAACAAACAAACAAAAGCCAGCTTCTATAAAACCACCTAAATATTAAGTCCATCCCATTCCATGGTGCATTATGATGTCATGTTCCATCAGTCTTTCCCTCCTTTCCAGAATAAAGAAAATTCCAAGTGGAGTGTGACTTTGGTTGCACATTTTTCTTGTACTGCCCAATTACTACTGCTCAGACACTGGAGGGCATTTAGGGCTGGGACTCTTATTTATTCAAAACTTTCAGATGGATTCACCTTTTCTGGATCAGGGAGAGGAAGGGTTTGGTATGAGCAGCTGGTCTCAGTCTTGACTCTCAGCCTCTGGACGCGGGTAAATCCACAGAACTCTGTCTTAGTGCATCAGTCCCCTATGGCTGCCATAACAAATTACCACATACTTAAAACAACAAAAATGTATTCTCTTACTACAGTTCAGAGGTCAGAAGTCAAAATGAGTTTTAAGGGACTAATATAAAGGTCTTGGGAAAGCTTGTTCCTTCTAGAGGCTCCAGGGAGAATCCGTTCCTTGCCTCTTCCAGGATATAAGGCTGCAAATTCCTTGGCTCCTGTGGCATCACTCTAATACCTGCTCCATTATTGCACAGTCCTCTCCACCTCTGTTCTTCTTGCTTCCCACTTACAAAGACCATGGTGATTGTCGTTAGGATCCACAAGATAACACAAGACAATCTTCCCATCCCAAGGCCCTTAACTTAATCACACATCCAAAATGTCTGTACAACACTGGCGGTCTTCATGGGTTCTGGGAACTAGGAGGTAGGCATCTCTGGGGAACCATAATTCAGCCCACCACAATACCACAATACCCCACCGGACACTTGGATAGAGAGGCAAAATCTAATACAGGAATTTTAAAACAGTCCAATGAATGAAATCCTAGGTCACTTTCCAGACACAGTAGAATGGGTACGGATGAAAAACAGCCACATATCATCCACTGTAGAAACAGTCTAGTTTACAACATGGTACAAGTAGGCCAGATCTAGAAAAGGCAGAGCCAGAATTTTTTTTATTTTAAAGGCTGTAGCTATTCCACTACTTCTCACCAGCTCTGTGATGCCTTATATGAATTACTCAGTCTCTCGTTTCTCCTTTGCTTTCTGCTTCTCTTCTTTTCTCAGCTATTTCTAAGGCCTTGCTCCTTGGAAGAAAAGCTATGATCAACCTAGACAACATATTAAAAAGCAGAGATATTACTTTGCCAACAAAGGTCCATCTAGTCAAAGCTGTGGTTTTTCCAGTAGTCATGTATGGATATGAGAGCTGGACTCTAAAGAAAGCTGAGTCCCAGAGAATTGATGCTTTTGAACTGTGGTGTTGGAGAAGCCTCGAGAGTCCCTTGGACTGCAAGGAGATCCAACCAGTCTGTCCTAAAGGAAATCAGTCCTGAATATTCACTGGAAGGACTGATGCTGAAGCTGAAACTCCAATACTTTGGCCACATGATGCAAAGAACTGACTCATTGGAAAAGACCTTGATGCTGGGAAAGATTGAAGGCAGGAGGAGAAGAGGATGACAGAGGATGAGATGGTTGGATGGCATCACCAACTCAATGGACATGAACGAGTTTGAGCAAGCTTCGGGAGATGGTGAAGGACAGGGAAGCCTGGCATGCTGCAATCCATGGGGTTGCAAAGAGTCGGACACGACTTAGTGACTGAACAACAACAATCTTCTAAACCTGTTATACTCTCTCTGAAGTGAGGAATACTTACTTACCTCCTAGTGCTGTTGTGAGGATAAAATAATCATGTAAAACAACAGCTCAATGTAAGGAACGTAGCTGGTAACCTACACGTTAACTATTTGTATAATGTTAATAACAATAATAATCTCTGATTTTTAAACTCGTGAAATAGTTGACTAAATTTTCCCAGAAAGTTTTGCAATTTCATAGGGTTTTTTAAAAAGCAAGACTAGAAAGTAATTTTTCTCAGAGAGTGCCATAATTTTCATAAGCAAAGGGGATCATTTTTGCCTGAGGTCTGTCTCTAACAAATAAGAAGTTATTGATCCGCAACTTGTTATGCAACCCTGCCCACGCTCTTCATAGCAGGAGATTAAAAAGACTAAGATGTATTCTTCATCCTCAGGAGCTTTGCACTGTAGTTAATGTTGACAAGACTAACTTATTTAAAACACAGAGCAAAATAAGAGATGTTATCAAGTCCAAATTTCATGGAATGGATTATAAATGCTATAAAACCCCAGAAGAAAAACAGATTAGTATGGGATAGAGTGGTCAGGCAAGAGAGAAGGCATAAACTAGAACTTGAAGGGTGAGTAATATTTGGAGAGCCAGGAGGAGGGCATTGTGAGGCATGAAAAATGGAAAGAACAGAGAAGCAAAGGCTAAAGGCCAAAGGGAGAGCAATCACTATACCCTGGTGCCAAGCCTATGAATGTTGAAGAGGCAAGAGTGGTGAAAAAGAAAAAAAATCATGGGATAATGGTTAAGAGTAGGGACTCAGGAGTCAGAATATTTGGGTTTGGATCAGGTCTTCCCCACTTGCTAGCTTTGGGACCTTCAACAATTCCTTTAATTTCTCTGATGTTCAACTTTCACACCTACAAAATAAGTGATAGTATCTACCTTGTAGCATTGCTTCAAGATTAAAGAACATGAACGTGAAATGCTTAACACAATGGCTGGTACACATGAATAATTCAGTAAATGACATTTCCAGTAATAGTTGTAACAGTAGTAGTAGAATAACCACGCTTGACTCTAGAATCGTAGATATTTAAACACAGAACAGACCCCAGGGATTATTTTATCTGAGCCTCTCATTTAAGAGGGAAGATAACTGAAGTGCGGAGAGATGAGATGACACTCAGCTTCTCGCTGGCAAACGGAGAGTCCACTATTCGTCCCTCCACACCTGTCAGATTCAGCATTCCTCTTCCAAAATAACTCGTGGTTGGTGCTCTTGAATATGCTAAATTAGTGCTGATTTAGGATTCCTTTTTAAAGGACTGCTGAGTGTTAGCTGCCTCCAGTCAGAGGGAGAATATGAGAAAGCCAAATTCTACAAATAGAAGTTTTCAACCCTCCAATAACTACTCCACCAAAAGTAGGAGCTGAACAAGGACACTTTGGACTTAAACTCTTTTTCCTGGTCTTCCTCCAGTCAATTTTTTACCCGATTTTTTTTGCTAAAGAAATTCCACTTTGGTCTCCTAGAGTTTAAATGAAGTCTATTAAACATCTCTCGTATACGTTGGAGGGTTGTTTTTTAATGCCCTGGAATTTTTCAGCCCTGGAAATACATGTAAAAATTAGTTCACAAAGCACTTGGTGTGATTTCTGATAAAAAAAAAAAATTCTAAAATGCAGATTCTTCAAAGAGTTGGTACAATTAGGGATAAGCAAACCATGTTCTTACATTGCCCCCTTCTGGTTGATGCCCAAAAGAGACAGCCTGTATGGTATAAGAAACTAGCTCGATTTCATTTTAAATAAAATCTCTCTCCTTTATAATCACCTAGCCCTGTTGATAGGCAGCTGCAGTAATTTACTAGCTAGAACTAGTTACATCGGATGAGTGATCATTAATGTTAAAGTGAAAGCAGATTTTTGTGCTTTGGAACGGCAATAGGCAGGGAAAAAATTACTCAGCTGTCTTAGCATCAGGGAAAAGCATTGAAGCAGAGAAGAAACAGAATGTGCTCCATGGTTGCTGAGAATGGATGATGTGAAATTTCTTCAGATGCCAGGTTTAGCCAAATCGCAGGAGGATGCCATTAAACATAAGGTAAGCAGCAGGAATATCCACCTGAGCTTTCTTTTTTGATGAGATGGAGGCAAGGGAAGGATGATTTCTACAATATTGTGGCTAAATAGAGACCAATTTGAGGAAAGAATCCTGGCCTCTGAAAATATCTTTCGTCCTGAAACATGAAAAAAGGCTCGAGAGAGGATTTAGGCAGGTATAATTCCTCTTATCCAGGTACAGTCTGCTGGTTACGATAAGATAAGCTATGCCACAGTGACAATCGGAAAATCTCAGTAGCTTAATTCCAAAAGAAGTTTATTTCTCACATAAAATCCACAAGGCCAAGGCTCACTGTCCATATCATACTGTGTAGTAGTTGTCTATTTGTTTTTCATAGCAAACTGTATGGTCAGGTCACTCAAGACAGCTATTCTCTTGCTCTCTGTATATTCCCTGCTCAACATACACCTACTCACATGACTATCCAATCCTCTTTACTATAGGGCTTAATCAGTAACTGCCTACACGTATGCCCCCTGACCCAGCTTCTGGCCTCCCTGATGACTGATAAGCCAAATTGATGTCCATTCCCCCTGTAACTGGTAGCCTCCTTCTTACACCTCCTTTCTCCCTCCCCAGTAGTGAACACTGTTGCTGTGTCCTGTCTGCCAGCTGCTGTACACAGTGGGCTGTCATTCCAGGACTTTGCTTCAGACTTGTAAGAGTCTCTATCCAATAACCCATTGACATCTCTGTCATTGTCCTGGGTTCTTTCTCCAGTCTCTCAGCTAAACAATTACAAGGCATACAAGCCTGCAGGATGCAGCCCAACAAGACCATGAACTATCTTCTGGTACAAACTATGTCTATTCAGGTCTATGCTGTATCTGCAGTACTTAGCACACCACCTGACACACAGGTACTCAAGGAATATTTGTTGAATGGTGAAAGAAGGAAGGGACAAATGAATCAATCAACCAAGTTAAACACCTCTGGGCATCATTTCCAGGAGCTCTGACTTCTTTTTCTCCCTCTGCATATCTTAGGTACAGACCTAAAGCAAAAGCCATTCTATACTGCAGGAGAGTTACCCTGTTCCCCTAGGGCTCTGTCATGGTATCATGCCCATGTAACTATGTGATCTCTTTTAAAGGTCTTCTTAGTGAGCCCTTAACACCCTGGGGAAGTGAGCCAACAAGGGTGGGAAGTAAATACTCTTAGCAACTAAGCTTTGTAATGCTTGGCTTAGGGAGAAGCTGATGGATAGAGGACACACGGAGACCCTTACAGATGGGTTTCTTGGGGAGACACTTTACAAAATTATGCCAGCACGAAGCACTAAAAATTAAAAAGGCAAGGTCTTCCCTGGTGGTTCAATGCTAAAGAATCCGCCTCCCAATGCAGAAGACATGGGTTCAGTTCCTGATCAGGGAATATACCACATGCCACGGAGCAACTAGAGCCCAGACCACAACTACTGAGCCCACGTGCCTCAACTACTGAAGCCTGCAGGGCCTAGAGCCCATGCTCTGCAACAGAGAAACCACTGCAATGTGAAGCCTGAGCACCAAAACTACAGAGTGGCCCCTGCTCTCTGCACTAGAGGAAAGCCTGTGCAGCAATGAAGACCCAGAAGAGCCAAAAGTAAAAAATGAATAAATAAATAAAGGAAATGCAAGAACCACTGAGATCACAAGGAGAAAGACAAGGGGGGAATAGCATAGTTGAAAGAAGAAGAAAATTGCACTTTAAGACGTGATTCTCATCAAAACAAAACATATCCATATGTCTTACCAGCCGTGCAAAAGACCCCAGGAGATTTTTTTTCCTTTTGCTTTTCTCTTTCCTTTCTATAGAGTTTTATCATTTTTCACTGACCAAATACTAACTGAAGTAATACTGTGACAACTCTCTTGAATCCCCATCCCTAAAGATCTTACCATCTCAGTCTGTTTTTTAACAAAGGCCCTTCAAACACATGAAAAGATGCTCAACTTCACTCATTATTAGAGAAATGCAAATCCAAACCACAATGAGGTACCATTACACACCAGTCAGAATGGCTGCTATCCAAAAGTCTACAAGCAATAAATGCTGGAGAGGGTGTGGAGAAAAGGGAACCCTCTTACACTGTTGGTGGGAATGCAAACTAGTACAGCCACTATGGAGAACAGTGTGGAGATTCCTTAGAAAACTGGGAATAGAACTGCCATATGACCCAGCAATCCCACTGCTAGGCATACACACCGAGGAAACCAGAATTGAAAGAGACGCGTGTACCCCAATGTTCATCGCAGCACTGTTTACAATAGCCAGGACATGGAAGCAACCTAGATGTCCATCAGCAGACGAATGGATAAGGAAGCTGTGGTACATATACACAATGGAATATTACTCAGCCATTAAAAAAAATACATTTGAATCGGTGCTATTGAGATGGATGAAACTGGAGCCCATTATACAGAGTGAAGTGAGCCAGAAAGAAAAACACCAATACAGTATACTAATGCATGTATATGGAATTTGAAAGATGGTAACGGTAACCCTATATGCGACACAGAATAAGAGACACAGATGCATAGAACAGTCTTATGGACTCTGAGGGAGAAGGTGAGGGTGGGACGTTCTGGGACAATAGCATTGAAACATGTATATTGTCATATGTGAAGCAGAACACCATTCCATGTTCTATGCATGGGACGGGTGCTCAGGGCTGGGGCAATGGGATGGCCCAGAGGGATGGGATGGGGAGGGGGGTGGGGGTGGGGGTCAGGTTGGGGGGCACGTGTGGACCCATGGCTGATTCATGTCAATGTATGGCAAAAACTACTACAATATTGTAAAGTAATTAGCCCCTAACTAAAATAAATAAAAAATAAAAAAATAAAAAATAAAAAAAAAGAAGCTATTTGAAACATAAAAAAAAAAAACAAACCAACAACAAAGGCCCTTCTAACCAGTACACACTGATGGATACCAAGCTAGCAGCTTTGGCTCTCTAAATTCCTCAATCCCTTATGTATTCATTGGAGAATTAATAGATTATTATTTTGCACCTAAAGCAAGATAGGGAGTGTTTTTGAAATCACAAAAGGTGCTGGGACATAAACTCTCTGAACCATAGATCTTGCAGTTTAATAAGAACTGTACCCAGGGGTACTGAGTCTGACTGCATATGAGGTTTTGGAAAAAAGATCCAGTTCTATCGACCACAGCCCCATTCTTTGAGACTTTGAGGATCAGCTTACAAGTTGTGCTGAACCCCTGAGCTACTAGCCCAAATGTCTTCCTCCTTCCTGGCTCCCATTCGCTTGATCCTGCATCTGCAGAGAAGGTGCAGTTCCACCTGCCACGCCCCCACCCCCCACCCCGTGGTTAGAGGGAGAAGAGCACGGTCACTAAGGCTTATATTTGCCTTGACCTTTTGCATACTCACACTAGGCAGTGATGACTATTTCTGGACTGCAAAATACTAACTGAAGAACAGATAGATTATATAGTGCGCTTCCTAAGTGGCATGTTGCTATGGTTTCCCACTGGAAGAAGAAAATTCTCGCCATTAGGTTATCTGAAATCTGCAGGATTGCTCCGCACTGTTTCCGCAGAGCAATGGACTGTCCTTTGACCACAACTCCATCTGTATGATCAAATGCAGTCTCCGACTAGCAGAGAACAAGGTGTGTTTTTGAAGACTGTCTTCACCGAATGCAGTGGGATCTGCAGGACATTTATGAGACTAAAACAGGCACTGACCTCTGTTGATAAGGCACCCTTCCTGTATTTATTAACTATGACCCTTATGCCAAAAAAGTTATTGAATCTGAATCACCTGAGCATGCAAATAGGGTGCTTTAAACCCTCCAAAAGCTTCCCATTGCTCTGAAGATAAAATCCAAATCCTTTCTCACGGCCTGTGTTCCTTATAAGGTCAAATTCCAAACTACTTCTCTACCCTCAGCTCACCCCACTCTTTCTCCCAATTCAGGATCTGCTACACTCACCTTCTTTTACTTCCTTGAATGCATCCTCTAAAACACTAACTTTTTCCCTGAAGTAAGGTCTATGCACATGCTCTTTCTTTTGCTTAGAATGCTTCTCCCCATTTCTGGCCTGCCTTAATTCTTATAAATCCTCCACTTCTCTAACACCACATCCTAAGATACTCATCACCCCAATTTCAATTCAGTTCCCATTTATACACTCTGACAAGACTCTGCACTGTCATTTCACAGCACACACCAAAATTTGAAATTAACTGTAAATTCCTGTGATTGTTTAATATATATCGCCTCCACCAAAATAAATCCTTGAAGTCATAGGTTATGCCTTTTTGGTCTGCTATATCCCCAGCACTTACTATAATACAAAACTTGGCATATCGTAGGCATTCAATACTAAATGAATGAATCAGCCCACTGATTTCAATCCCCGTTTACTTAGTCATGAGGAGGGACTGAATGTCTGCTTACTTGATGATCCATTGAACAAGTATTAAAACGGACAAAAATTCAAGGAAGTCTTACCTTCAAGCAGCTTATGAATGCAGTATGGGGAAATACAACAGGGAAAACAAATAACCATATATAAGTGAAATAGAAATTTGTATGCAGTGTTTCTTGTCTCATGGAAACCTGATGATCATGGGCAATTAAGGTCCATACATGGAACAGAGTTGTACTAGACATACCTCTGAAGAAACTGCTATCCTGTCCGGTAGTAGCTCTTGGGTCATCACACACCTCCACCCAGGATAAAGGAAGCCCAGAGATACAATAAGGAAGAGAGAATATACTTTGAAGGGTATTTGTGGAAACAGAGTCCTCTGACATATATTCGTTTGCTCTCCTCACATCCCATGAAGTGTTCGCAAGAGAATCCTTCAGGGAGAGTGGGGAAAACAAATCCAGAGTGTTGCAGGGAGGGCGGGCAGGTGAGCACACAGAATGGTAGCTGGGTCAGAGCTGTCTTGAAAGGACTCCCGCTTCAGGACAAACAGAAAACCAGGCATGCACTGCCAGTGGGCAGGCTCTAAGGGGATGTCGGTATACTGCGAGGGCAGTCCTTGTTCCTCATGGGATATCCGAAGAGTCCTTAAAGTGCTCCTTGGTAAGGAAGAGCCAGCAGGTTACCCTTGTCATGAAAGAAAGCACCAGCAATCAAACTGACCCAGAGAAAGTATACCCTTTCTCTTTAAATTCAGCACACACACACACACACACACACACACACACACACACACAAGTACACTTATACGTGCTCTCTGCTCAACTCTAGAAGAGCCATAAGCAGCAGAGTGAATGGAAGGACCAGGTGGAACAAGCACAATCAAAGAATGAACCGTGTTGCCCTTTCCCACTGGAGAACTAGGATTCAATGGTCAGGCCCCAGGGGGAAGAGGTTGGATAGAGAGAACCCCTGACTTAGATGAGCAATTAAAGTTTTGATTTGGTTTGTACACAAATTGATAATACCTAATAATGAGACTGTTCAAATACCTGAAAGTGTCTGAGATTCACCAAAGAAATCCTCTGAATTGGGGAAGGTGATCCAAAGAGTCTTGTTGAAGGCAGTGTTTGGAAAATAATGAAGCTGATTCCTCACTGTACCCTCTCAGTTCAGTCGAACCAATAAGCCATCTACATAAAACAGAAAATGATAAGTTCAAGGAGAAGAGTAAAAATAAAGGACAATAGTGGATGTAATCTGCTCAATCCCTTCTCTGCTTAAGAAATTACTTAACGTACCAACCAGTGTCCTAGAAATATTAGGAATAATAGAATCATACTTATACTATTAATTATACAAAGTGTATTCATATTTTTTCTTCCTTCAGCAAAAATTATTCCTTGAAAAGATAAATTTCTCATCAGCTCCCAGTAAAAGTGTGCATCCTGCTACTATGGATAATTCAACAATTTTTCTGAATGTCAAATGACAGTATATCACATCTGAACATGTCCTATGCAAAAAACTTCAATGACAAATGTCTTTCACTCATCACCACCCTAGATAGTTGGTAAAGAAAATATCCTCCCATTTTACCAGCAAAGAATAATCTCTCTGTCTTTGTGAGACCAAAAACAGGGGTCTGAAAATTATGACCTACCAGGTAAATTCATCCCACCAACTGTTTTGGGATGGCCCATAAGCTAAAAATAGGTTTATATTTTTAATTCATTGAAAAAATCAGACAAGAATAATACTTCATGACACATGAAAATAATATGAAATTCAAATTTCACTGTTGATAAAGTTTTATTGAAACATAGCCAATGCTCATTCATTGACATATTGCTTATAGCTGTTTCCACACTACAACAACAGAAATGGGTAGTTGTGGCAGAGATTGTATGGCTAGCAAAGCTTAAAATATTTACCACTTTCCCATTAAGACAAAAATGTGCTGATCCCTGCTCTAAAAGGTTAAATGGCATCTACTTACATATGCTTAATTAGCCGCAAAAAAAGTCATAAAACCACTGATTCAGAACATAAATCATTTTATCATATTTCATATATAATAATAATAAATACTGGTAGTCTACATGCTTTTATTTTCCCTTTCTGTTGGGTCGCCACATTTTGGAGGAAAATAAAATTTCATAAAACTCAGAAATTTTGCTTAGAATGCCCTTCCCCTATTCTTCGTCTGCCTTACCTCTTACAAATACTGTAGGTCTCAGATTAAATATTACCTCCTGAGGAGTCCAGTGGTTAAGAATCCACCTGCCAGTGCCAGGGACACGGGTTCGATCTGTGGTCTAGGAAGATCCCACATACCAAGGGGCAACTAAGTCCATGCACCACAGCTACTGAGCCCTTGCACCTGAAGTCCGTGCTCCACAACAAGAGAAGCCACAGCAGTGAGAATCCCCTGCACCGCAACAAAGAGTAGTCCGCAGCTAGAGAAAGCCCGCACGCAGGAACAAAGACCCAGCACGGCCAGAAATAAAATAAATAAATAATAAAAATTTAAAGAACAAAAAACTTTCTCCTTCATATAATTCCTCTGCAAATAGTCTGCGGAAGCTTCTGTTGTCATGGAAATTGAACTTCTATAATTAATGGTAAAGATGTTATGATTTCATGGGAAAGACTGTTCAATAGAAAGTAAATAAATGTCAGTATGTCAAACACTATCGTTTTCTTGCTAATTTTTTCAAGTGTATATTTTTTCAAGTGTATATTTTTTCCTGTATCTTCCAGATGCTGTTCCCCTTGCCAGAGTTCAAGTATTTAAGTTAGAGAAATATTGAATGTTGTTTTATTTTGAAGCCATTTTTATAATCTTGAAAAAAAATCAGTTTCTTAAATATGCAGAGTATCACGAATTCAGAGAATCTCTTCATATTTGGTAGCCCAAATTGCTGACAAGGTCCACTAATGATCATTATCAATAAATGTATGCCAGATACCAATGGCGGTGGGGTGGGGGTGTGGCGCACACAGTATTTCAGAACTTCAAGTTTCCATTCCCCCTATTGTCCTGCAAAATGTTCCCTACTGAAAGTATTTTCAGCTATCACATTGGCAAGCACTGATCACTGAACAGGACTACACTATTAGCATGTATGCCTGTCCAGATGCTCATGAACTAAATACCGACTCTTCTGACCTCCCCTTAAAAAAAAAAAAGAACCAATTCTCCCTGTTTTAATGTGGAAAGACTTGGAGCCACAATGATAAAAGCTAACTAACTGAGCATTTACTATGGACCAGACACCATATTAAGCACTTCAAACAAATATCAACATCAATTTGTTGTCAAGACAGCCTGTGATGGAGTTTCCATTATCATCCTAATTTTACAGAAGAGAAAACAAGGTTAACTGTCCCAGGTCACATAGCTATTAAATAACTGAGATGAGATTTAGACTTGAGATCATCTGACTCCAAACTCTGTGCTACAGATTTTCCAAAAGCTATGATATCCTGGAATGAGCACAGAGCTGAGATCCAAGAGGTAAATGTTCTTGTCTCAGCTGTGAGACGAAGTAAGTGGGTAGTTCTGACCATGATATTTCCCCTCTCTGGGTTTCCAATTCCTCTTCTACAAAGAGTGGTAATTGAACTACTAGATGAATAATAAAATTGCTTCCAAGACTAATATACAATGATTTGAGAGCAGACACTTTGCACAAAAAGAGGACTAGAAAGACAATGGGAGCCATCTGGATGTGAAAATGATGAATGGCAAAAGCTCTTGGAGGGGATAGTCTCAGATTAGCATTCCATGCCATGGGGTCCACACGCCACATTGCCAATCTTCTGCAAATTGCTTGCAGCTGCGCTGATCTAGAGGCCATTTGGAGTGCAGAACCCTTAACATACTGTTCAAGGTATTTAGTCTTGGGTTTCCCGGGAGCTCATCTAGCCACATTAAATTAAATATCTTGTGATTTTCCAACTTTGCTGTTAGAAGCACAACAAAGTTTTGGTTGTTGTGGTTTGAACTCCATTATCCCCCTTCATTCTTGATAGAAAGTATGCCTTTGTAAATTCTTTCTTGAGTAGCTGACTGAAAGATTTTCACATCGGTCAAAAAAAATGAAAACCATCGAAAGAAACCACCTCTGTTGATGATGGGCGAAAACCTGTGATATTCTCATAATCTAGTGTCTGCTTCCACTTTACAGAGTCATGCCTCTGGTATTCATGCCCCCAGTCCATAATGCTCTTCCCAAGGCTTCCACAAATTTTTAGGAATTTATAATCTCATTATTACTACTTATTTTTATTTTGGGGTTCTACAGAAGTTCTTATTCTCATTTTAGCTTCCAATAGCTATCATTTTCTCTGTCCAGTATTAACTGTGTACCTCCCTAAGTATGTCTCCCACAGGGTGGTGCTGGACATAACAAAGGAGGGTTCCCTCACAGCATACCCAGCAGAGCACACAGTTCTAAATCTAACATTGGTGGTGGTGGTTTAGTCGCTAAGTCGTGTCTGACTCTTGCATTCCCATGGACTACTGTAGCCTGCCTGGCTCTTCTGTCCATGGGATTCCCCAGGCAAGAATATTGGACTGAGTTGCCATTCCCTTCTCCCGATGATCTTCCCGACCCAGGAATCAAACCCAGGTCTCCTGCATTGCATGCAGATTCTTTACCAACTGAGCTATGAGGGAAGCCCCATCCCTGTCCTTAAATTTCTCTGAGCCATCTCCACTACTGGGAATTTTGCAGTGGCCATATTTTGTCTTGAAGCCCTGGCCCTGGCCCTTTTGTCATGCTGTGGGACCCTCTCCCTATCTTTCTGATTCCTTAATTCCTTAAGATACCCTCTCAAAAATCATATACCAGGCTTCCCCGGTGTTTCAGTGGCAAAGCATCCACCTGCCAATCAGGAGACATGGGTTCAATCCCTGATCCGGGAAGATTCCACATGCCACGGAACGCCACAAATACTGAGCCTGTGCTCTAGAGTCGGGGAGCCGCAACTACTGAAGCCCATGGACCCTAAAACCTGTGCCCCACAACAAGACACCACAATGAGAAGCCTGCACACCACAACTAGAGTAGCCCCCACTTGCTGCAACTAGAGAAAAGCCCATGCAGCAACAAAGACCCAGCACAGCTACAGATAAATAAATAAATAAAATTATTTTTTTAAAAAAGTATATGCCCATGATGCTTTCATGCAGAAAAAGTGGTTGTTTCTACGACCCTCTCCTTCCAGACCATACCCAGAGTCTATTTCTTTAAACTAGCAAAGAACTCTGCCACTAGCATGATTTACCAAATAATAATAACTTGGAGCTCCATCTGCTGTTTCCCAATCTTAGTACAAATTACAAATCTATTACTACTCAAGGTTCTGTAGTGAGGTTCTGCATGACCCAGTCTCACAACATTCAAAGAAAAAAATAATAATTCTTATTTTTCAAATTATTTTTTAAAATAAACTGACTGCATCACATCTTAAAATTCTTCTCACATTTCTCTTCACCCCCAACTCTCATGTTAACTGCCCCAAATTGTTCTCCCCATTCTTCACTCTTCATTTTCTAGAAGGAAAAAAAAAAAATTAATTACCCAATAGTCCTATCCTCACAGACAGTTCTGTTTTCTTGTTCCTCTCTTGAACTCTCTTTGGTAATAGCATTTGAGGATGGATGGGGGGGAGGCATGCCTTTTTGCTTTTGCAATACCATTTACCTCCTTTTGAACAATCCCCTCCTGTCCTTGGTTCACTGATTGGTCTGATCAGCACCACAGGTGAAAAGGAGAAGTGTAGACAGGCACAAATATTCAAGTTCAGGTAAGGGGGAGGGGAAAATGTGATCTTAATCCATCATGAATTTTTGCCCCTTTTACAAATAAATATTTTTAACAAACAGAAACAAGATGAGAAAAGAATTGCAACTGAATCATGCAGTGACAATTGTCATGCCTATAGTTCTTAGGACTTGAAAGAGATAACATGCCAGAAACAAATTAAAATTCTTTTTGACAAAGTGAAAGACTTGCTTGAAAAGAGATTTAACTTGAGAATTGTACCTGAAAAATGACAGCTGTGAGTGGATTTGAGTGCAACAACAGCTATTAAAGGGAACCAAAAACAACTAGATGTTAAAAATGCAAAAGAAGCTTTTGAACAGTGTATTTGTAGCTTTAGGCAGTATTCAGACAACAGAATAAAACAGGACCCAGTATAATGAAATCCAGTCCAACTGAGTGTTGACAGCAGAATGCAAATCAAGAGCGCTCTGGAATCATTTAAGCTTCATTGACCACAAACAACAGCGAAGATCCTGACTAACTAATCAAAATAGAACGTTATTATGTTTTAAAGTGAAGGAATGCAGAGAATAGAGTGAAAGGTTTAAAACTGGCCATCTCATTTCCCAGCTGGAAATGCTCAAGTGAATTTAACTATAATTAATATCAAGACCAAACCATTAATAATGCCTGCATGCCAGGCATGGCCCGGCCCTTCCTGCGTCTCCAGCAGTTTATTTCATCTTTCTCTCCCTTCATCCCTAATTTCAACTCACCCTGACCACCTCATGGTTACTCTTCCACCACTATCCTCTAGCCAAGGCCTTAGCACATGTTCTTTCCTCTTACTAGGTGCTTTTCCACTTTTTATCCCTCCAACTAGTTCTCTTGTACTCACCCCATAGGCAAAGGCTCCAGTTATACTTCTCAAGTGAGTGAGTTTAGCGTTGGATACACATATGAAAATCCAAGTAAAACAAAACAGCAAAACACGATGATTAACTCTAGCAGAAGATTAAAAAGCCTTTGTAGGAAAAGAATGATTATTGTACACCTCATGACTAAGGCACGAGTAATATTCATACACAACAATCATATTGCCAAACACTGAACTTTCTAACAAAAATTATAATATAATTGTGAGAGAAGGGTCAGGAGAGTGATGACGTTTGTGAGGGGGAGGGATCAAAGGGAGTTAAATCTTTATCTTCCATAGCATAAAACCACCATAAAGTGCCTAAAACTGGAAAGTCAAGCTATAACACAAAAGTCCGTTTTTTAGAATTTTGAAGATAAATACCAAAATTAATAGCTGGAAGAATTCAGAGTATTTGCCTCTGAAGGATTGAGGAGAGGGAGAATCAGGAAATAGGGTTAAAAGATAACTGATGCCTTTAAAGTAATTCTAGAGTAATTTTTTATTCTTAAAGTCAGGTATATGTATAACTTTAATTTTTAAATGATGGGGTTTTTTTTAAGTTTTTATTTTGTATTGGACTATGCACGTGTGCTCAATCACTTCTGTCACGTCCAACTCTTTGCAGCCCTAGGGACCGTAGCCTGCCAGGCTCCTCTATCCACGGGATTCTCCAGGCAAGAATACTGGAGTGGGTTGTCATGCCCTCCTCCAGGGGATCTTCCCGACCCAGAGATCGAACCTGTGTCTCCCACATCAAAGGCAGATTCTTTGCCTACTGAGCCACCGAGAAAGCCCATATTGGAGTATAGCCAATTAACAAACATTGTTGTTACAGTTTCAGGTGAACAGCTAAGGAACTCAGCCATACATATACTGTATCCATTTTCCCCCAAACTCCCCTCCCATCCAGGTTGCCACATAACATTGAGCAGCGTTCCATGTGCTATACAGTAGGATCTTGTTAGTTATCCACTTTAAATACAACTGTGTGTACCTGTCCATGCCACTCTGTAACTATCCCTTTTCCCCGTTCTTCACCACCCCCCCAGCAAACCATAAGTTCATTCTCTAAGTCTGTGAGTCTGTTATTGTTTTGTAAGTTCATTTGTATCATTTCTTTTTAGATTCCACATATAAGCAATGTCATCGTTATTTCTCCTTCTCTGACTTCTTCACTCAGTATGACAATCTCTAGGTCCATCCATGTTTTAACAAATGGCATTATTTCATTCTTTTTAATGGCTGGGTAATATTCCATTATATATATGTATGACATCTTTATCCATTCCTCTGTCGATAGACATTTCGATTGCTAAAACATTTTTGAAATAATCAAGGAAACTTGAATATGGACTGGGTATTCAATAATGTTAAGAAATTGTTAGTTTTGTTAGGTATGGTAATAGCATTGTATTTGTGTTAAAAATATGCCATTTTATGTCAGACATACATTATACATACAGTTACATAATAAACTAGTAACTATAGTTAGATGAGATGATATTTGGGATTTTCTTTAAAGGCTGAAATATACCAGCAAAAACAATGGTAATGTCATCAATCATAGTAGCAGTAATAAGAATGGAAAATAACAGAAGAGTAACAAAATGTTTTACAACATGGAAACTTAGTGATAGGTACACTAGGGATCATTACATTCTTCTCTCTACTTCTATAGAAATTTTTGAATTTTTTTGAAATTTAAAAAATTTTTACAAATTGTTTTAAATTTGCCATAATAAAAATAATTTAAGCCTCAAATAATTTGGAAGCAAGTCTCATGAGTGAGGTATTGACTAAAATGGATTATTCCATTTTGGTTGAAAACTATATGTGTCTCTACCACAATGATTAGTTTTCTTGTGTGTTTCTGAAGGCAGTTTCACAAAGAACTAGGTGATCCTGGGCAACTTGGCCTCCACATGGCTAGCTTTCCTTATCAGTCAGCTAAGAATGACTCAATCACTGAGGTCTTTTTCCAGCAGTATTCTAGAGCTGCTTCCCTGGTGGCTCAGCTGGTAAAGAACCCACCTGCCAATGCAGCAGACAAGAGACATTAGGTCCTGGGTCAGGAAGATCCCCTGGAGAAGGATATGGCAACCACTCCAGTATTCTTGCCTGGAGAATCCTATAGACAGAGGAACCTGGCAGGCTACAGTACAGGGGGTCGCAAAGAGTTGGACACAACTGAGTGAACACAGACACATACATCCTAGGGCTATTTCACTCTAAAACAGAGTAACTGGATAAGGGAATGGCTTTTAATGCAATAATAACCAGTTGATTTTATAAGTATTCATTTAAAAAAAATTTTTTAAAACAGCTTCATTAAGGAATTCCCTGGTGGTCCAGTGATTAGGACTCCACACTCTCACTGCTGAGGGTGTGGGTTCCATCCCTGGCCCCTAAGATCCCTCAAGCTGAAGTGCACGATCAAAAATAAAACAGCTTCACCACCTGTAATGACTATATTTAATATTCGACCACAGTGATTGTGATTATACAAGGTCAGAAATGTCCAAAGGCAATCAATGCTATGAACAACAATATCTTATGAGGAAACTGCTTTAATTTGTACTTTTCTAGTAAAAGTACAAACACATGACACCTAGAAATTCTTCCCTGTTAATACTAATCGAGTCATGATTGTCTTTATGGCTCAGATCACCAGAGAAGAGCTTTATTTATTTTAATGAATGGGTTGGTTGCCTCATCACATACCAAAGATTCTTCAAAATAGTACTCTGATTCTGTATAGATTAAAAGAAAATTCAGGAGGTCTCATACTCTTCAAACAGTTTGTGCTGATGACTTGTGGGTGACCTTGTGGATCAAATACTACTAATTGAACAAACCATTACACCCCAACCTTCAGTACCACAGAAGTGAAGCAATCCAGTGTGGGGTTCAGTTTATTGTTTTTGTTTTATCATTCTCAGTCCATTATTTTTTTGCACAACTCCATTCTATACACTTACTTCCTAGAAACATTTCCACTTTAGGATCAAACAAATCACTCATTAAGAGTAAAGTTTCCACTTGAACCTCCCCGCTACCTCCCCGCATCCCACTCCTCCAGGTTGTCACAGAGCACTGAGTTTGAGCTCCCTGGGTGATGCAGCAAATCCCACAGGCTCTCTATTCACATATGGTAATATATATGCTTCAATGTTACTCTTTCAATTTAGCCCTCCTTCTCCTCCCTCCACTGTGTCCAATAGATTGCTCCCTATGTCTGCCGTCTCCATTGCTGCCCTGCAAATAGGTTCATCAGGGAGGTTCAAAAGGGAGGGGACGTACGTATACCTCTGGTTGATGCATGTTGATCTATGGCAGACACCAACACGATATTGTAAAGCAATTATCCTCCAACTGAAAATAAATCTTAAAAGAAGAGTGATATTTCCATACCTTTCGTTTGATGATAATTTTAACTTACTTCAATTACCAAACTGCCACTGCATTATTTGATTTTAAACTATTTTTATCAGGCAGAGAAGAGAGATTTTTCATATCCAGTGTTGTCCCTCTTGTTTTAAAACTCCAAGTTATGGCTTTCACAAGAGAGGAAACATAATATACCATCAGTAAGATAATTCAATATTTGTATTGGCACATGGCAGGTATAATTAACTAATAAGGTTTAAATCTGAAATGTTTGAGTAATGGCTAATTACTTTAAAAGATAAAATTATTACTCAACATGAGTACTTTTTTGCTTAACTACAAATAATGACCCAGTCTGCCAACAATTTTGCACATTAAAAGATGTCAGACTTCGAAAGGAGCAGAATGTAATGATTCAGTTTCAAAGTTTTTAGAAGTATCTTTGGTTTCTTGCCCTGCCTTAGGAGGAAAGTAATCACACTCTCAGATTTAGAATTTTGAGAGAGTTTATGCAATCAGCTTTTGTTTCATTCTTCTAAGCCCTTTCAAGGTAAAATTTCTCTATTGCTTCAGGAAAGAAGTCTGATGAATTTGAAACAAAGTATTGCTTTTGAATTCCTTCATTAATTCATATCAGGCTCTAAAACCCCTACTAGATAATTCTGGGTTGAAATGTTTGAATTTCCCTTGAAATAAACTTCCAAGTGCAAATTATCACTGTTTACAAAAGCCCGGTGGGGCATCATTTGAAATTTTTTTATACTTTAACTGCTAAACCCCAAAATACATATTTCCACTTCTAACAGGCCACCACACTGCATACCTAGGAGCAGTATTATGGCATCCCAGTCCATGTGACAGAGAAGGTGATGGCACCCCACTCTAGTACTCTTGCCTGGAAAATCCTATGGACAGAGGAGCCTGGTAGGCTGCAGTCCATGGGGTCTAGAAGGGTCGGACACAACTGAGCAACTTCACTTTCACTTTTCACTTTCATATATTGGAGAAGGAAATGGCAACCCACTCCAGTGTTCTTGCCTGGAGAATCCCAGGGACGGGGGAGCCTGATGGGCTGCCGTCTATGGGGTCGCACAGAGTCGGATACGACTGAAGCGACTTAGCAGCAGCAGCAGCAGCAGTCCATGTGAATGATGACCCTTGGCTGTACTGCACTGAGTTGCCTCTGGCAACTCTGCTCAACTTCATGCAAACACTCTACCAAGAGTAAACACTCAAGAAATACTGGCTAATTAATTAGTAATATCTGCAGAGACAGATTTAGTTGAATATTGGTGGGATATTAGAAGACTCTGATTCCAAAATTTCTTAATGATCAAGTAGTGCCTGTGAAACTAGGAGTTTGGGAGTAACATATTCACATGACTATATGTAAAATAGATACTCAATAAGGATCTACTGTAGAGCATAGGGAACTCTACTTAATATTCAGTAATAAGCTATATTGGAAAAAAATCTGAAAAAAAAATCTAAAGAAGAATGGATATATGTAACTGAATCACTTGGCCATACACCTGAAACTAACACAACATTGTAAGTCAATGTTTTAAATAAAACTCTGCACACTGCCTCACAACAACCCTACCAAGAAGACACTGTCATCCCAGAACCTGACCTTGGAGGCCCTGAGGTCTGCCCATTACTGTAACAGCAGTGTCCCTTCCTTCCACAGGAACCAGTGTCCACCGCCAACATACACCTGAGAAGCAGAAAGAGATCCTCCATCAGAAGTAGTGTGTGCTTTTCAAAGGCATGATCTACATAATGTCTCCTAGATTTATTGCAAAGAGTAAGCATGGTAACCATAACCAGATAACATGTATGATAGTATTTGAAAGTATTTGACCATTTGGGGTCATATAGAGGAGGGATTCTGCTGAGGTAAATCCTATTTTTCCTTTAAATCTCTTCCATGGACACATAGACACTTTTTCAGAAATAACCCTCTGTACATTGGTTGTCTGAGCTTACAGCTCAGAGGCTTTCCTTTCCATTGGGGTCAGTGGGGTCTCATCCTGTCATGAGTCCATGAGATGGAAGTAAAGTTCCCACTAGGGCATCCTGTTATGACCCCTCTAGGGTTCCTTTTTTGTTCTATGCTTTACACTGGACTATACAATCCTGAAGAACAAGAGCAATGCTTTTCAACCCCAGTGTCTAGGATGGTGCTTGGCACAGACTAAATGCTCAAAAATGTGTTTAATTAATGAAACCAACAAGACAAGTCTTCAGTTAAAAAAATACAAAACAGTAGCGCATGTGAAACAGTTTCTATTATATTAAACTCTTGGCACCCCACTCCAGTACTCTTGCCTGGAAAATCCCATGGACGGAGGAGCCTGGTAGGCTACAGTCTATGGGGTCACTAGGAGTCGGACACGACTGAGAGACTTCACTTTCACTTTTCCCTTTCATGCACTGGAGAAGGAAACGGCAACCCACTCCAGTATTCTTGCCTGGAGAATCCCGGGGACGGCGGAGCCTGGTGGGCTGCCGTCTATAGGGTCCCACAGAGTTGGACATGACTGGAGCGACTTAGCAGCAGCAGCAGCAACAGGCTATGTGGAGAAGGAAATGGCAACCCACTCCAGTATTCTTGCCTGGAGAATCCCAGGGACAGTGGAGCCTGGTGGGCTGCCATCTGTGGGGCCGCACAGAGTCGGACACGACTGACGCAACTTAGCAGCAGCAGCAGCAGCAACAGGCTATGTTCACACAGTACAAAGCAAGTAAATATTTGTCAATCTTTGCTTTCATTTGTTAGGGAGAAATAGACAAACTAGATTTGCAATTCAAACCAACAGTGTGATAGTACACACTGACCAAGCAAATATAATACATAACAAAATTCTGTTTTGTTTCTGTAGCCATGAAATTAAAAGATGCTCTCTCCTTGGAAGGAAAGCTATCACAAACCTAGACAGAGTATTAAAAAAACAGAGACATCATTTTCCGACAAAGTTCCATATAATCAAACTATGGTTTTTCCAGTAGTCGTGTACAGATGTGAGAGTTGGACCATAAAGAAGGCTGAGCACCAAAAGGCTACTTTCGAATTGTGATGCTGGAGAAGACTCTTGAGAGTCCCTTGGAAAGAAAGGAGATCACACCAGTCAATCCTAAAAGAAATCAACCCTGAATATGCATTGGAAGGACTGTGGCTGAAGCTGAAACTCCAATACTTTGGCCACCTGATGCGAAAAGCTGACTCATTGGAAAAAACCCCTGATGCTGGAAAAGATTGAAGGCAAAAGGAGAGGAGACATGAATGTGAGCAAACTCCAGGAGATAATGGAGGACAGAGGAGCCTGGTGTGCTGCAGTCCATCGGGTCTCAAAGAGTCAGACACGACTCAGTGACTGAACAACAACAACTTGGAGAAAGACCTGATCAGTACTTCAATGCCCAACACAACATAATGTTTTCTATCTGTAAGTGCCTTGTTCTAAACTAAATGCTGCCACAGACATGTTATCTTTTCCTTCCCTTTTAAACAACAATATAAGTGATATTATTATCCATATTAGTATCATATATTGGATGAAACTGAGATTTGGAGAATTTAAATAGCTTAACCACAGCCACTAAGAGTGATAGTACCATAACTGATATCTATGCCTTCTAATTCTAAAACTTGAGGACATTCCACCACCACGGTCAAGGTCAAGTTCTATTTCAATCATTTTTCTCTACACAAATCACAATTTTTAACTTTTTGATGCATTTCTGAAGCTTTTTTTTTTTTTTTTGGCCACACCATGTGGCATGCGGGATCTTAGTTCCCAACCCATGTTCCCTGCAGTAAAAGCACCGAGTCTTAATCATTGGACCGCCATTGGTCCCTCAGTCTTTCTTTAATTCTTCCAACCTGCTGTCTTGTCACCTAAATGTAAGAGCATAGTGAGAAGAGAATCAGGTCATTTCAAATAATTGTGATGAATAAAATTGCCAAAAATAGAGATAGGCAAGTCATTTGATTTGCAAGCTTTTGACTGTGAAGTTTATAAAGTAAATGGTATGAAACATGGAGCCCATAAGTTGCCCTTTCTCATTAAGATTCTTTCCCCTCAGAAACTGGCAATAGTGTGAGGGCAGGGAGAGGTGGTAAAGAATGGTAGAGCTGGAACCATTCCTTGAAGCCCAGACTTACTCCAAAATCTGGGCTCCAATGCAATGATGTGTCCTTGAATGTCTCTGAGCCTCAGTTTCTTCATCTATAAAATACACAGACCAATATACCTACTCTCAGAGTAGGTATTATGAGATTAAATGAGGTAGCATATGCATGGCGTTAGTATGTGACAACGGTCCAATATAACTGCATCTAGCTAGATACTTCCCTAATGCTTAAGGATGTTATTTTAGTTATTTTTTTACCATCTCTATCAATACTTTGGCCACCTGGTGTGAAGAGCTGACTCATTGGAAAAGAGCCTGATGCTGGGAAAGATTGAGGGCAGGAGAAGAAGGAGGCGACAAAGGATGAGATGATTGGATATCATCACCAACTCAATGGATGTGAGTTTGAGCAAACTCTGGGAGATAGAGAAGGACAGGGAAGCCTGGCCTGCTGCAGTCCAGCGGGTTGAAAATAGCTGGACATGATTTAGTGACTGAACAACAACCACAACCACCACTGAGTCATTGTGTAAACAAACTTCAGCTTCTGGCCTATTTGCTCAAGGGTTAATCACATTCCTTGAACAACGAATATGATGAGTCTTTCAGGCTTAGTCCAGCAGAATAGAACCACTTAGCATTGTTTCGTGGAAGAATAAAGTACAAGTCAGTGTGTTCTGGGTTTGCAGTCTCTCTTCTATTTTGGAATTCGAATTTGTTCAACAAGCCTGCAAAGATGAGCAGCTAAGACGGAAAGAGAGTTGGTTCAGTGTCATGAAGACAAGAGATAAGGAACTCTGAGACCTGGATTCTTCTTGTGGCCAAAACAAAACTCCAAAGTTCCTAGAAAAAGAAAACTTTCCAATGCGCTCACAAGAAGATGCAAAGGACTAATTTCACAGACTTTCCTTCCTTCTTTCTCAACAAAACTGCTCTTGGGAAAAAGCTGGGGCACTAGTGATCCACTGTCTCCTCTCTCACTTATTAACTAGTCTTAGACAAGTCAGTTAAGCTTTATGAGCCTCAGCAGTCTCCCCATTTGCAAGAGATATTACTTACTGTTAGTGTGAGAATTCAATGAGAGAAAACATCTAAAGTGTTTAGCAATATGCCTGGCATACAGCCCAATAAATAACAGTTATTATTTGTATTATGATGTATGGCAATGACAGTGTTGCTGGAAAATAGCTTGAAGATTACTCAAGGGAGCTTACACCTGGTGAAGGAGAAAAGCAAAGGTAAAAAGTTAAAAAGACAGACCACATTTCCCTTTGTTTAAGATTTTGCTAAAGAATGCTACCAGGTTTACAAACAGTTGGCAGCCAAGCACCAAGGATGTTTTCTTAACTGTTCTTATAAAATCCAACCAGTCCTCAAAAGAATAGACTCTATGTCGACCTAAGTAGACTAGGGTTGCCAGATTTAGCAAATAAAAATACTGGATGCCTATTTAAACTGGAATATCAGATAAATACTGAAAATTTTTAGTTTGAGTATTCCATGAGATGTTTGAAATATCTTTACTCAAAAACTACTTGTTGTATAGCTGAAATTCAAATCTAATTGGGCATCTTTTATTTAATCTGGGAACCCTAATAAACACCTGGGTTCCAGAAATCAGGAGAATCCAAATGGTGTACCTAGAGCAACCTGCAGACACCATAAGTGTAAGCCTGAGGGCTGATAAGGACGTTTAAAGGAAATGGAAAAGTGATATTTACCTTCAGTGGCTTGAAAGGGCTTCTACTCCTCCCAATCAAAAAGGTTTGAATACCAAAACACTTTCCTTGTCAGTTTTAGTTTTACTATCTTAAAAGATAGAGGAACAACAATCATAAGGCTCTTGTAAACACAAAATAGAAACTGAACGTGAAAGTACTTTTAAACTAGGTTTGGGGGACTTCCAGGTAAAAACACTAGATTGAACACATGCTCCCTCCAGCAACCCTTCTAAAATAAGAGGGAAGGGACTTTTCTTCGAGCATGAACCCAAAAGAAAAAGGAAAACAGAACCCAAAAGGACACTGAGGAGACAACAGCAGCAGCAACCCCTCCATGGTGCCAGACTGATGAATGAGGAGGCTGTTTTGGACATTTTAGACGAGACCAGCTAAATACCAGCAAGTGACCTCAGTCATCGACAGATGGAGAACAATCCCCAGCTAAGTCCTATTCAAATCCCAACCAACAAAATGATGAGTTATAATAAAAGAGTGGGTACTTTAAGCCATTCATTTGGGGTGATTTATTCCACAACACTGGAACACATAACGGATGGGATAGGAATCATTAAGACATAAGGTGATATGGACACAGGTAAAGATCCACTTCTAAGTAAGAAAACTGGAGAAAAGTCCAATCTCAGCTCATCTTAAAGGATAAGTAGAAAACAAGAAGCATTTCATATACTGTATAGCATAAGCTTGAAGCCATTCTCTCTTTCAGAAGGCTTCGGAGAGCCCTAGATACTAGTCTGAAGGTCCCCTTAAATTATGGGAAATGCAAGGATGAAGTGAGAAGTGAAATCCCAGGTGGTAATGGAAGAGTAACTCCATGAAAAATATTAGCTTCAATTCTAAAAAATAAGATTATGAAAAATATACTATTCCCAATACCTTTCAAATACTGCTACCTACATAAAGTTTTCTTTGCCAGTGAAAAGAGAAATCTGAACATTCAATACAAGTATTACTGCTTTTTCTTTTTATAGACTGTCTTAGAAAAAGACCGTTTCTGTCACAACTGACAGAATGCCAATTGAAACCAATTTAAGCAATTGGATAACTTTATCGACTCAAGAAACTTTTAAAAGTTCACACATGAAACTGACCTTCTCTAAGAATTCAAATGATAATTTCATTCTCTCTTTCTTTCTGTATGTCTATACTTTATCTGATTCTTTCCTATCATACAAAGTCTTTGGTCATAAGATGATGAGCAGGCTATGACTTCAGAAAAGACTAAATCTCCCCAGCTTAATAAGCTCAGAGAAAAATGATAGCTTTTTTCCCCCTCAACCTCTTGTTACTAGTATTGAAAATCCCAGGGAAGATCTCTGATTGGTTGACTTGCTCATATTCCTTGGTCCAATTATTGTCCAATCCTTGTCACCAGTTGATAGGGTAATATGATTGGCCAGTGCCAATAAAGGTTCCTACAAAATAAAGGGTAATAGTGCTATAAATCAGAAGAAGCAAGGTGAAAATGTTGCTGGACTGATAAAAATAAAAAAGATGGCTACTATATGGATATAATGGCTGACTTGTTTATGGAGTTACAATTTGAATAATGAACCCTCACACTTTTAAGGGTGGCATAACTATTCATTCCTAAAGCATTCTTTCCTCATCCCACCTCAGTCTAATCTGACTGACTCTAAACTTTAGAAATCATAATCCTTGAGGAATTGAACAACTTGCACATCACAAAGAAGATCAATGAATAGACCTAGAAACATAATTCATCTTTTCAGAATTCATGACATGTGCAGGAAAGAAACACAAGTAGGAATACATACCTCTTGAGAATGCAAAATAAGAATATAGACAACAGAAATAAAGTGAGGAATGGATAAATTTTCCACTCTTGCACAGCAGGTTTTATTTCCAAACATCTCATTCCCTCTCAAAAACTGCCGTGCAGATTTTGCAAACATGATGGGTTACATAAATAGGATTATGTACTCTTCATGCAAACTCTGAAGCCAGCTGTCCATCCGGTTCTATTTCCCAGACAGGAAAAAGGATTACTACACAGCTCCAACACAATACTGAATAGATATCAATAAATTCTGACTCTCTCATTTCAACTTAAGAAGAGGAAATATGTGTATTTGAAAAGTTTATTCAACCAGACTCTTAATGAAGGCAATGGCATGTTGATGATATAATTATATATTCAGTGTGTATATCAGAGATCCACACAATATATCTGAGGATTATGGGTTTAATTGTGTTCTCCAAAAATTCATATGTTGATGTCATAGCCCACCCCATACTTCAGAATGTGGCCATATTTGGAGATAGAGTCTTTATGAAAATAATCCATTTAAAATGAGGTCATTAGCATATGACTGCTATCTTTATAAAAAGGGGAAATTTGAAGACAAACAGTCACAGGGAGAATGCTATGTGAGGATAAAGGCAGCAAGCGTGGCAATGCTTCTACAAGGCAAGGAACACCAAAAATTGCTGGAAAACCAACAGACACAGGGACAAGACTCGTGGAACACATTCTCTCTTGTAGCTTCAGAAGCAACTAACCTTGTTGACTCAGAGCTGTGAAACAATATATTCCTATTGTTGAAGCCACAGTTTGAGGTACTCTGTTACAGCAGCTATAGGAAACTAATACATAAAGCAAGAAACGTCACATCACAAGAGTGGAAACGAAAGGGAGATTCTATGACCTCTGAGAATTTTAAATTTTCATTTTTGCATACACTCTAATGAAAAAAGGGTTTAGTCTATTCTCAGACCAAATAAAAGTCAGAAATTGAGATAAATATCTTGATAACCCAGGCCAAAACTTCTACTATGCTTTATTCAGTAAAATCAGATTAATTGAAGCAAAATTAGGTTCTTTCCTACTGACTAAATAATCCAGATAATGGTCTGAGTCCTCAACTTTGGTTGATCACTATGTAGTAAACTTGATTTCAGGTAGAGGAGTTTAGATTATCTTTAACCAAAAAGACAACACCTTCATCACTCTCTATTCATTGATACAGAGAAGAGACCACTGAGAGGCAGGGTTTTCCCTTTCTAACCTGCTTAGCAATTTAGCCCTAGTTCCAGTGTCTAATCTACTCCTCCCTTTCAGTTCCATATGGGTTCATGTACCTTTCTGTGCAAGTGGTGGAGAAGAGGCTGGAGGGAGGGATGAAGATAATGCTGGAAATGCAAAAGTAACAATTCCAATCAGCTGCCTCTATGTGTCAGGTGAAGGTCAAGACCCAGAACTGCCTGGAAACATATCTAAGCTTCTCAACTTTTCCATTTCAGAAGCATTAGCCTGCCACCCACACAAGAAAAGGAATAAGAGCTTTAGTGAAGAGAATGTATCTGATAAAACGATACCTTGATCCCATGACTCCGACAAGTTTCTTTTCTAGGATAGTGTACAGCTTTAGCAGAACTCTGTGGCCCTTAGCTTCCTAGTCACTGGTCAACCTGAGCATGAAGTTCAATTGTTTCTCCAGTAAGTATCAAGAATGCAGGATGAAGTAAAGGTAGTTATTAACTGGTCCTAAAGTAGCCTGAAAAGTCTAGAATTTGTTGTCATTTCAACCTCAGTAGGGTGGCCTTCCCTCATGGTTCAGTGGTAAAGAATCCTCCTACAATGCAGGAGACGCAGGAGATGTGGGTTCAATCCCTGGGTGGGGAAGATCCTCTGGAAGAGGAAATAGCACTTCACTCGAGTATTCTTGCCAGGAAAACCCCATGGACAGAGGATTCTGGTGGGCTGCAGTCTATAGGATCATGAAAGAGTCAGACAAGACTGAGTAACTGAGTAGAACCTCAGTAGGAAAATAACCTCAAAAGCAACCTCAGTAGAAAAGCACAGAAAGTAAAATGGGGTTAAGGTTACTGCATTGTTCAAGAAATAAGGGTTGTAAGAGAAGCATGTTGTCCTGTTCTTGCCTCCATTATTAATAGAAACATGACTGTTTACTCAATTTCAGAAGCCCACTTAGGAATGCAAAGAGCATGGCAAGTGTGCCAACCTATACATTCAAAATGGCAAATGCCAAGTTGCTTTACAGAGGCATATGGTGTGAAGTACATTTTGAGCAGAAGTAAAGCTACAAAGCCTCAAGAAATCTCTAAACTTTCAGCCCCTTTTACCCTCCCAAACCTGCCCAGTCACCCAAGAAGACACTCCCTTCACTCTAGGCTTGGTTACTGCCTCTTTGCATGCCCCATCCCCTTATAACTCAAACTTTCACACTGCCTTGTGGTTTTGAAACTTTATTCACTTAAATTACTCTATTAATACCACATTTCCACCTCTACCTTGACTTCACCCCAATAACCAAAGATCATCTCTGTCTCATTCCTATATCCCAGCACCAGCTCACCAGCCTGATGTTTCAAAGCCTTGATGTGCTGTTGTTGCTATTTTAAACATCGTCTATATCAAGAAAGATATGTGATTTTACTCCAAATACCACTTTATATTAATTGATAGAGCTTGTTTCAGGTGCTGTGTTAAGAAAGATTCTGATGTCTTACCCTAACTTGGTTGGAAAGAATGCCTCAGCAACTAGCAATATCTGCTACAGTTGCTAAGAGAGAAATGGAAAAATGCCTGCAATATGTTCACCAACTCTCCTGTGAATCACTAAATCCTGTGTTTTGGTTTAGTTATTTCTTCAAATACAAACACACACACACATACACACACACAGAGTCATTTTAAAAGAACTATTTTAGTTACATATTCTTACATCTATAGCTCAATGGATGTGATCAAGTCAATTTTAACCACACAGTAGCAACCTGGGATTACAGGCCCATACATTTAAAAATGGAATTTGCAAATTTAACTTGTAAAAAGATAACAGTAACACGACAAATTATAAAACATTAGCACATACACTTACATTTATTAACTATATTGCTTCAAAATATCCTGAATAAAGAGCACAGAATTTTGATGGGTCTAGCAGGGAATGGAAATAAGGTCCACAGCATGGGGAAGGATCTAAAAGGTCAAGCCGAGAGGAATGGAGGGTCTCTGGCACACCACGCTTAGAAACATCTGAGGAGATTCTGAAAAAAAAAGGAAATTCTGAAAGAAACAGGCACCAGAACCAAGTTGCCTTGTTTCAGAGCTTTTGAGGGTAGATGCTAACTATAGGGAATGTCTCGTGAATGAGATGGTATTACACTCTGTCCCAAAATGAATAACCTTGAAATTGAAATCCACAGAAGGAAAAATCACATGAGTTAAATCTTCCGTAGGCTATCTTTAAACACAATTTGGTGTGTGTGTTGGAGGGAGGAATCTATTTAAAACAAGCCTCTAGAAAAGCATCATTTCTCTGGCATGATTATTATGTGCTTCATGTTGGCAGGAAGACTTCGTTTCCAGTGATATTTTCCAATTGTTAAAATTAAAAAAAAAAAATCCCCACCGCTTTCTTTGCTATCCATAATTTTGTATGTTTAATTTCGATAACTGAAGTGTCTCTAAGCAGAAATAAACTGCATATTCATGAGTCCTGATTTGCTGTAATCATTATTTCTGACGCTCTCTATCTATGAAGATTCCAAGTACTTGAGTCCTTGTTCTCAGGCAATTATATCAGATTAGCTTGGAGCTGAGGAAGCTGGGAGACTCCCCTTTTTCCTTTTTCTCTTTGAAGGGCTCTGTTACTCTATCTGAGGTCAACTTTCCTTGCTCCCAAACGGTACTGATAATTAGTTGCCTCAACATTGGCAGGAAGGATAAAAGTCTATTTTATATGCTAACTAGAGAATTGTTAACTTTTCATCAATCAGCCTTTGGTCACAGACAGCAAAGAGGAAAATCAAAGGGAAAAAAAAAAAGAAAAAAAAAAATATATATATAAATGAGCTGAGCAAAGAGTAAAGGAAAGCAAAGGTGCATCAACAATGTTTTGTGTTTGTGAAAGATATGGATGCAGAAGTAAAAATATAAAATGAAGATGGCCAAAGGGTAAAATCAAAAAATACTAGGAACTAGAAAAAACATCTGGAAGTCATCTATCTTTCTCTCTAGAACTTGGCTTCTCTTAGTGGAAACAGCCCAGGTTTGATGTCCAAAGAAACAGAGTTTGAATGTTAGCCCTGAAGATTACCTGCTCTGTGTAAAGGGCAAAGTTTTCTAATCTCTTAGCCTTGTTTTCTCAGTCAGGACTGATATACTCAGCAACAAAGGGATGATCACTAAAGTTTTGCTGGGAGACTTAAGAGATGAGTTGAGATGTGTTGACAGCATATAGTATTGAGTCTAGTACAAAGTATATACTCAATAAATGACTTGCTTTGCCTGATTTCTCTTTATTTCTCTTCTGGCTAAATACTTTTTCTGTTTTTAAAAGTCTAACAGCTCTCTTTAGCAACCATTCCAGAGTATAGCAATCATCTCATTTAGGAAGTTCTTCCTAAGAGATGAAACCAGAAAAGATGTCCCTGGTCATCTACTCATGTGCTTGCCATGGGGCTTTCTTTAGATACAGTAGAAAGTGCGCAAACAAGAGTTCCAAATCTGGCTCCACCGTTTAGTAGATATATGGCCTTGGGCTTTCTAAACTTCAGTTTCCTTATCTGCACTTTTTAGATTTAAAAGAGATAATAAAGGGGCTTACCACAGTAGCTGGACAAAGTAGTAGATTACCAAATATTATTTGTTGTCACGTCTCAAGTCCTTCTACTTCCCCTGAGAAGATGCGAGCAGGAAGTAAGAGCACATTTGGGAAATGTGTCCCTCCTTTCTGAAACTTTTTGACAATAGTTCCATGGTCATATCATTCAGTTGCAGAATTAGCTTGGATCAACAGCCAGATTCCACTCAAAACCTCCATTTCTCAGATGTTGTGGGTGAAGTTAATGTCCCCATTGGAGGCCACACAGCAGAGGACATCCGAGATTTTAAAGCCACAAGATTAAAATAAAATAGTGTGTCTTGGGTCAACTGCTCAGCTTCTTGGAGCAACTCAAGTCTACATCTTTAAAAATGTGACCCGACCCTCCCCACCACAGACCATTTTCTCGGCCTGTCAGTTGGTCTGTTTTTTCAGGATAAGTTAAATTTGAGATATATGTTAACAGCACTCACAAAGCTATAGTTTATTTATTTATTCATTTACTAAGAGAGTGAACCGCTACCAGGAAAAATAATAACATTTTCTATACAAATTCCTGGAGGGCAAGGACTATGTTTTCATCTTTGTATCCCTACAAGTACTTAGTAAAATCCCTCCTAATCAGTATTTGTTAAAGGATTATCTAATTGAGAGGAGGGAGCTTCCCAGGTGGTGCTAGTGGTAAGGAATCCATCTGCCAATGCAGGAGATACAAGAGACGCAGGTTTGATTCCTAGGTTGGGAAGATCCCCTGGAGTAGGAAATGGCAATCTACTCCAGTATACTTGCCTTCAGTGTTTGGAAACCCACTCCAGTATTCTTGCCTGGAAAATTCCATGAATAGAGGAGCCTGGCAGCTACAGTCCACGGGGTTGCAAAGAGTCAGACATGACTAAGTGTGCGCGCGCGCGCACACACACACACACACACACACACACACACACACAGTTGAGAGGAAAGTCTCTCCTGCTTTTCCCTGACTCCTTCCTTTACCATTCATGAAGGACAGGGGTGCATTTTCCACCTTTGAACCTTTGCACCTGCTGTTCCTCCCCCTGCGATGGTCTTCCCCATCTCTTCAATCAGCCGGCTTGTTCTCAGCCTTCAACCCCTGGCTTACGTGCCAGTTCTTCCCAGAGGACAGCCCAGACTATTCTTTGTAAATTCCAGTGACTCACTATCTGACACTCCTAGTAGCTTCTTTAATTGTGCCCATCACAATCGGAATGACCAGATAGTGTGTTTCACATAAGCCAAATGAGAACACCTTGCTTATCTGACCTGTTCTTTGCTAGATGTCTAGGGTCTAGTATTGTCCCTGGCCGCTAGATAAGGCTCAATGTATATTTACTGGAAAAGTGAGCAAAAGAATACAAAGCAGGAGCCCAGAGTGAATTTCTGATCCAGTGTTAGGAATACATTAACTGGTTCCTACTTGTCTTCCCGGAGAAGGCAATGGCACCCTACTCCAGTACTCTTGCCTGGAAAATCCCATGGATGGAGGAGCCTGGTAGGCTACAGTCCATGGGGTCGCTAAGAGTCGGACACGACTGAGCGATTTCACTTTCACTTTTCCCTTTCATGCACTGGAGAAGGAAATGGCAACCCACTCCAGTATTCTTGCCTGGAGAATCCTAGGGACGGTGGAGCCTGGTGGGCTGCCGTCTATGGGGTCGCAGAGAGTCGGACACGACTGAAGCGACTTAGCAGCAGCAGCAACTTGTCTTCCATTAGAGACAGAAAATGTGGACTGGATGCTCTTGGTATTCTTTTTTCCTTATTTAAAACACTAACCAATGAATTAAATTCATTCCAGGGTGCAAGAGCACATGTGAGTTCTGCAGGCTTTACTTCCCAACCCAAGGCTTCATCTTGATCCCAGGCAAGGCCCCTAAAATCAAGATTAGCAATTGCACCGAGGAGTTTCATGTTTCATTTGAAAATGAAACCCTACCTGGCTATTCAAGAGATCAGCATTTATACCTCAGTTTTCTCTTGTTAGGTTACAGAGAAAGAGCAGGTTGACTCCCAGTAGGATGATTAAAAGGGGATTTTTGCTCCTCTCCTAATATTTCTACGTAGGTGAATCAGAGCTGACAGGCCATTACAGCAGTACAGTACTCAGCTGACAATATTGACTGAAAAGCAACTACTTTGCTTATTTTGTGTTGACTTAATGATGGGACAGACACACATGGAGCTTGCTGTCTTAGCTTTTAGTCCTTAATCCTGTCAGAGAGCTTAACCACGAACCACGTTGGTCATGTAGAAAGAGATATCAAGCTAAAAATAAAAGCCTGCCCAGAATATTTTGAGACAATCACATGGCCATTTAACTCTCACACTTGAGTTTTCTCCCTAACATCATGTTAATGAATTATATGAGAATATAACTACAAATGCTTCATTAAAGTAATTTTTGCTATATAAACACTTTAAACATTTTGCTTGTTAAAATATTTGGCTCTGGATAACACATTTAATTTTATGAGCAATCATCACACCTACTCAGGAATTCCTACCAGGTGAGCAAATTAATTTTTTAAAGTTTTCAAACTGAATAAAATTTTATGACTAATATATTTAAGATTATTAACATTGATAAAATATTATATTTTGTGAATACTTGATTTAGTATTTTTCCATTATGACTTTTCAGCTTTATATTGCATTTTTGAGCCAATTCAAAGAATTTTTTATCAGGTCTTAAACACAGTCCTTTAAAAAGCCCATACAGGATTCCCTTTTCTCCACACATTCCCCAGCATTTATTGGTTGTAGGCTTTTTTTGATGGGCATTCTGACCAGTGTGAGATGATACCTCATTTTGGTTTTGATTTGCATTTCTCTAATAGTGAATGATGTTGAGCATCTTTTCACATGTTAGCTATTGGAGAAATGTATGTTTAGGTCTTTGGCCCACTTTTTGATTGGGTTATTTGTTTTTCTGGTATTGAGCTGCAACTCTTCTTGTGTATTTTGGAGATTAATTATTTGTCAGTTGTCTCATTTACTATTATTTTCTCCCGTTCTGAGGGCTGTCTTTTCACCTTGCTTATAGTTTCGTTGTGCAAAAGCATTATTGCAGCACTATTTACAATATCTGGGACATGACAATCTAGATATCCATCAGCAGATGAATGCATACAGAAGTGGTTGTACATATACGCAATGGAATATTACTCAGCTATAAAAAGGAAAACATTTGAGTTGGTTCTAGTAAGGCGGATGAATCTAGAGCTATTATAGAGTGAAGTAAGTCCGAAATAGAAAGACAAATACCATATATTAACATATGGAATCCAGAAAGATGGTACCAATGATTCTATGTACAGGGCAGCAAAGAAGATACTTCAAGAAAAGACTTTTGGACTCAGTTTGAGAAGGAGAGGATGGGATGATTTGAGATAATAGCATGGAAACATATACATTACCTTATGTAAAATAGATAACCAGTGTGAGTTTGATGCATGAAGCAAGGCACCCAAAGCCAGTGCTCTGTGACAACCTAAAGGGATAGTGTAGGAAGAGAGGTGGGAGGGGTATTCAGGATGGAAGGGACACATGTATACCTATGGTTGATTCACAGTGATGTATGGCAAAAACCATCACAATATTATAAAGTAGTTATCTTCCAATTAAAATAAATAAATAAAAAGTCCCGTAGACCCTAATCTCTTAGCAGATAAATTAGCCCTGAATGAAGTGAAAGTATTAGTCATTCAGTCATGTCCGACTCTTTGCAACCCCATGGACTGTAGCCCGCCAGGCTCCTCTGTCCATAGAATTCTCCAGGCAAGAATATTGGAGTGGGTTGCCATTCCCTTCTCCAGGGGATCTTTCTGACCCAGAGATTGAATGTGAGTCTCCCACATTGCAGGCAGATTCTTCACTGTCTGAGCCACCAAAGAAGCCCCCTATTTAATCCATGCAAAATTCAGGTTTCAAACTGGTCAACTTTCAATAGATAATCATACCTCTAGAGTAAAATCACTGGTGGATTATCCTGAAATTGTGCCCCAAAATAAAATAAATAAATAACATTGGATCTATGGGGTATAAAAATGAGTAGGTTCTTGACCCTCTTCAGGGAAACACTTAATGGAAATGAAATGTTTTTGACAGACCTAAATACAGAACCTACCAAATAGTAGCTACTCATAATATTTTTACTGATGTGAGTTTATATTATAGAAAGTGGCTGGAAATAGCTCTGGTTCTTCTGCCTAAACCAAATACCCATGCATTTTCACTTGGTGGTGGAAGAGACACATTAAAATATCTTACCTTAAATTCATGTTTCTTTTATATCCAACCATTTGGAAATTTCTGGTACCCCAGGAATTTTTGCAGAAGTTATTATAACTAGTTTCAAAGAGAATTCCCTGGTGGACCAGTGGTTAGGACTTCGCGTTTTCACTGCAGGGGGCATGGGTTCCACCCCTGGTCAGGGAGCTTAGATCCCATAAGTAGTGAGGTGTGGCCAAAAATTTAAAAAAAGAAAGAAAGAGTTTGTACACTATACTTTCTCTAATATATACACATTGAAAGAGCTCCTAATCACTGATATTTTCTGAGAAGGTGTCTATGGGGTGCAGTTAAGAAGATGAAATAATTCAGGGCATGATCCATATTCTCTTTCCCTAACAGTTCAGTATTAGTATTCAGTGTAATTCGAAACAACCTTTTTAAATCACATTGGTGATTAGGTAATTTTCCTCTTCAGCTACCCAATTTTTCTGAAGTTCATCCCTTGAATTGAGTGCATTAATATTAAAGTTTGCAAAACAGCAACCTTGGAAAAAATGCATGCTCTGACTTTTCCCCTTTTGGAAGTGACTTCACCAGTGACTGCAGCCATCGGGTGCTCAATCAGCTGAATAACAGTGATGATAATTAATATTTATGGAGCACTTGTCATATGCTAACACTGGGCTGAGCACTTTACATACATTTAATTTCTACAGCAATTATAAGACAGATATTATTATCTCTAGTCTAGAGATGAGGGAACAGACTTCAAGAGGTTAAGTAAACTATGAAAGTCCCATAGTTGGCAAACGGTATAATAGGAATTCAAAGCCAAGCAGTTTAACTCAAGAGTTCACACTCTTACCCTCAAGGCTAGTTCTTTTCTTAAATGGATAGTTTAATTCAACTGAGTATTTAACAGGCACTGGCAAAATTCTAGAAGATAATGGATTTTTTTCCTAACTAGACCAACAATCCTGACATTATGATGATAAAACTGCTAGAACCTGACTCCCAAGAACTAAAGTGACTATTTCTTATTGTCAGTTGTTCAATATGATTTAATTGTTAGTGAATGCAGATGAAATCATTCCAGATGTGGGATGGGAGTCCAGACAGCCTCAAATGGCACCAACTTAAAAGACATACTCCAAAAAAGCTACAGCACTTAACCTTTAAAGTAAATATTGATTGACTTGGTTTCTTCCCCTAACTTTTGAAAAAGCTTTAAAAAGAGAATAAAAAGATAAGCTAAAGAGAGAAAATGACCAATAAGGAGAGGATCAAGGAGGAAAGAGGAAAAAATGTCACCACTATTCTGTATTTCTCAGCTGTGTATTTTTCCAATAAACTAATCTACTCTGATATCTACCTGAATAACTCCACTTGACTTGGGTGATTTGTCAGAGAAATTGATAGAGAACTGGTAATCTCTTTTACATGCAAAAATCTGCATTGTCTTTTTGAAGCCTTCTTTGTTGTCTTTATTAAGCACTAGAAAGGGACACACAGAAAAAGTTCACTGGAACTCAGTGGAACTCTTCATTTACTCTGTCATCAACCATTCCTGCTGCTACAACAAATCCCACGGATCTGTGCCTTATCAACAACATTAATGGATTTCTCAGAGTCTAGGAGGCCGCAAGTCCCGGATGAGGGCGCCAGTATGTGGGTTCTGGTGAAGGCCCTTTCCAGGTTACAAACTGACATCTTCTCCTTGTGTCCTCACAGGTCTGAAGCCTCTTTTATAAGAGCATTAATTTCATTCACGAGGGCGGAGCTATCATGACCTAATCCCAAAGGCCCCACCTCCTAATGCCATTATATTTCAGCTTGTAACTTTCGGGGGGTGGGAGGACACAAACATTCAGACCATAGTACTTTCCTAGGTGGGTATAATCTCTTCCTGTCTCTCTCTCTCTCTCAAACACACACATACACACACCACATATACATACAAATGACATTTATTTACTTCACAATTGTATGCACACTTCAGAACTTAGGGCTTGTATGAATCCAATATTTATTTCTAAATGCTCTCATCAAAGATTTATTGAGTATCTATTGTGTCCCAGACACTATGAACAACACCAAGTATACAAGGTGAGTAATCTATAGTTCCTACTGGATTATAAAGGATCCTCAGTTAAGAAGACAAACATTTTTTTAAAAGCTACCATTTTCTGGGCACTTAGATGCCAAGCTACCTGATTTTCATTTGTTCTCTCAGTCATCACAAGAGCCTCATGATAAAAGTACTGTTGTTTTTTCCATATGCCACTTAGGTAACTGAAGTTTAGATAAGCAAGTAATTTACACAGGATCACAGTGATGGAACTACTACTACTATTATTAGTGTGTACGTGCTCAGTCGCTCAGATTCTAGTAGGAATATACATACACAGCATTTACAATGTATCAGAGAATTCTCTAAGCACCTTATATAAATTAGTTTATTTACTCATTATCTTCCTTTAGCCAAGAAGGCAACAGCAGCAGAGAGGTGTGAAATTCTCCAAAGTTACCCAGCTAATAATACAAAGTGTTAGAGCTGAGAGGCAAACCCCAGCACTAAAATACCAGTCATTCTTAACACCTCATCGATTCAATATGACCATCCCAAACCCATGCTCATAACCACTATGAAACTGGAAAACAATGCATGGTATGCTTGATTATGAGAGTGTGTTGATCTTTCTGTTCAGAAAACCAATGGAAGAAGGGGAAGTAAGGATGATGGTTTATATCAACAGGTCAAACTTCTTTCAGAATATTTTCTGATCTCAATCTGCAAGTTGTACTCAGACGTTATAAAAATTCATTAGAGAAATAGGGCTCCATTAAAGCACTATTACATGGCTCAATTTGCCACCTGTTTTTCCTGTTTATGACAAAGAAGTGAGTAACTAATAGTCATATACTGCATAAGAGTGCCTTCCAAGTTTACAGAGGAAAAATAAAGTTCCATGAGAGAAAAATTAGGTCCATCTTTGCTCACCATTTTGTTTAAAAAACTGAGCACAGTGATTGGCATGTAGTAGTCACTCAGTAAAACTTTATTGGATAAATATTGACAAAACCCATCTGAATAAGCACTTAGGAGTATTTCCAGGGCTGGGACTAGGGTAAAGCAAGTGAGGCACCCATGTGAGTGCAATATTTAAGGAGGGCATGAAAAAACCTTTTGGAGCCTTTTGCCTCAGGCTCCAAGATGGGTCAGCATGCACTGATGCTGGTCCAATCTATAAATAAAATTTGATATTTTTTTCATAAGGATTATTTTGCATTTATTTTGTTTCTTATCTGACTACATACATTCTGACTATACCCAACTCAATAAGGCAATATATGGCCAGAATATAACAAAATGACTCAGGCATGGATCCTATCTTCCTGGACTCACAGGGAAATAGATAATTTTATCTGTGTACTACTTTATATTACAAAGTAGAAAATTATTATTACATTTCCTAAGAAAATCATGCCTATATTTCCATAAGTTTTGAAGCAAAAGAGTTAAGAGTTCTAATGTCCAGTTGGAATTGGAGATGTTTTATACCTAAATTCTAATTAAACCTCTTTCTTTTCTATAATAGATCTAGAAAAGGCTAAATGTCATCCCCAAAATAAAACCGATAAAATTTCTGATGTTGGAATGTGGAGAACGGTTTATTTAAAGCCTTATGTTTGATTCCCATCTCACAAAACTTGGGGTTGACTCTAGCTGTAATTTGAAGTGAAAGTGAAAGTCGCTCAGTCATGTCTGACTCTTTGCGACCCCATGGACTATACAGTCTTTGTAATTCTCCAGGCCAGAATACTGGAGTGGGTAGCCTTTCCCTTCTCCAGGGGATCTTCCCAACCCAGAGATCAAACACAGGTCTCCCACATTGCAGGCAGATTCTTTACCAGCTGAGCCACAAGTGAAGCCAAAGAATACTGCACTGGGGAGCCTATCCCTTCTCCAGAGGATCTTCCCGACCCAGGAATCAAACGAGGGTCTTCTGCATTGCAGGCAGATTCTTCACCAACTGAGCTATCATGGAATGCTTTAATTTACTGAGGTTTTAAAAACCTACTAACTGCAATCAACATTTTCTCAAGTATTAAGCAGGAGTGTTTTACTGGCAAGTTAAGCTAACCTGGGTTCCAAACTCAGTTCTACCTTTTGGCTGCATAGTCTTGGGCTCATCACTAAATTTCGTGACCCTTAGTTTTCTCCAATGTAAGATGAGAGGTAATAAAACTTATTTCATGGGGATATTATCAGAAGTAAAAGAAACGATTCATGTTAAGTGCCGTGCACATGGTAGTTACTAAGGCAGCACCCCCATGGGTTTAATTAAAACTTTGGTTCTTTGCTTCTCTGAGAACAAAATACTTTGAGTGTCATAATTAATGGAGGAAGTCCAAAAAAAAAAAAAAAAATAGAATGCCAGAACCACGCACAGGATAGAGATGAATGGGTTGGCGTCCTTTAAACTGAAGTTTTTCCTCCTAGACTTTGCTGTTTGAAAAGTGACACGAGGCTGCCATCTTGTGGTTGAATGAAGGAACGCCAAACCCTTTGTATGTTAAGAATCCTTCCAAAGGTACCCCTATTTTAAAAAATACCCCCTCACCACAAGACTTGATTGTCAGTAAACAGCTAACATTTTAAGTACAGCAACAAAGCTACTGACACAGACCCTTTCTTCGAGTTCTTCCCAACTGGGTGCCCAACCTCCCCCATCAAAACCTGCTGTCAGCCACCCACTTCGCTAGAAAGAATCCAACTAAATTCCAGCGTTATTTTATATTTAAAAATTCCTAATGCAGGGTCATTCCATGGGAGACTTGCATTTTAATTTTGATTTATTTTGGATTTTATTTTATTTTCCGTTTCATTTTTTCTGTTCTATTAAGGACACGATTGCTTAGGCTGCTGCTGCTAAGTCACTTCAGTCGTGTCCGACTCTGTGCGACCCCATAGATGGCAGCCCACCAGGCTCCACCGTCCTTGGGATTCTCCAGGCAAGAATACTGGAGTGGATTGCCATTTCCTTCTCCCGTGCATGAAAGGGAAAAGTGAAAGTGAAGTCGCTCAGTCGTGTCCGACTCTTAGCGAACCCATGGACTGTAGCCTACCAGGCTCCTCCGTCCATGGGATTTTCCAGGCAAGAGTACTGGAGTGGGGTGCCATTGCCTTCTCCGATTGCTTAGGCAGGGTCTCTTAAACTTTGGTGTGCATCAGAATCCCCCTGAGGGCTCTATAAAACAGAATATTGCCCCGCTGCTACACCCTGGAAACAAGAATTTCTAGCGATTTCCAGGATGTTGTGATGTTGTTGGTCTGGGGATCACACTCTGGACCCTAATTTCTATGACATAATTTCATAATAGGAGACAGCTAATAAGGGAGAGGATTTTTTTTTAATAATTGAATTTGTTTATTTTTAATAGAAGGATAATTCCTAGACAATATTGTGTTGGTTTCTGCCAAACATCATGAATCAGCCATAGGTATACCTATATCCCCTCCCACTAGAAACTCCCTCCCATCTCCCCCACCATCTCACCCTTCTAGGTTGTTACAGAGCCCCAGTTTAAGTTCCCAAGTCATACAGCAAATTCCCACTGGCTACTTTACATATACTAATGTATATGTTTCCATGTTACTCTCTAGGGAGATATTTTTAAAGGCACATCTCTGTAAACGGTTCCTGTGCTATCTCCTCTATTTCTGACATGCATCCACGCTCTCCATCCCTTCTGCTACTTTTGTGCTTGAAGTAACCATTGCCTCTCTCCTCCATTCCTTCAACAGCCCCCTTCAATTTTGTCCCTCGGAGATAGATTCTCCGTAACAAAAATACGTCACCATCAAGACCCATCAGGAGTTTCCAATGGACCTCAGGACCCAATTTAAACATCATCTTTTAAAAATATTATTGATTTGGCTGCACCAGGGTCTTAGTTGCATCTGTGATCTCTACTGTTAGTTCCAGCATATGAGATCTAGTTCCCTGACCAGGGATCAAATCTGGGCCCCTTGCATTGGGAGCTTGGGGTATGGACCACCAGGGAAGTCCCTCAAACATCATCTTTTAAGACCCTTTATAATCTAGTCTCTGCTTCACATTCAGCCTGAAAAAAGTGCAAGTCACTCAGTCATGTCTGACTCTTTGGGACCCAATGGACTGTGTTTCACCAGGTTCCTCTGTCTGTGGGATTCTCCAGGCAAAAATACTGGAGTGGGGAGCTATTCCCTTTTCCAGGGGATCTTCCTGACCCAGGGATCAAACTCGGGTTCTCCTGCATTGCAGGCACATTATCACCTGAGCCACCAGGGAAGGCCCACATTCGGCCTATCTCTAGCCAATTCTGTACCTCACTCATTGTGCTCTTTCTAGACTAATGTTTTTCAAAGTGTGGTCATCAGACCAGTAGCATCAGCATTACCTGGGAGCTTTTAGAAAAGCAACTTTTCCAACCTTGCCAAACCTATTGAACTGCAAACTTTTGGAGTAAGGCCCAACTACCTGCATTTAGCAAGGTCTGATGCTGCAAAGAGCGATATTGCATAGGAACCTGGAATGTTAGGTCCATGAATCAAGGCAAATGGAAGTGGTCAAACAGGAGATGACAAGAGTGAACGTCGACATTCTAGGAAGCAGTGAACTAAAATGGACTGGAATGGGTGAATTTAACTCAGATGACCGTTATATCTACTACTGTGGGCAAGAATCCCTTAGAAGAAATGGAGCAGCCATCACAGTAAACAAAAGAGTCCGAAATGCAGTACTTGGATGCAATCTCAAAAACAACAGAGTGATCTCTGTTCGTTTCCAAGGCAAACCATTCAATATCATGGTAATCCAAGTCTATCCCCTGAACAGTAACGCTGAAGAAGCTGAAGTTGAACAGTTCTATGAAGACCTACAAGACCTTCTAGAACTAATACCCAAAAAAGATGTCCTTTCCATTATAGGGGACTGGAAGGCAAAAGTAGGAAGTCAAGAAACAACTGGAGTAGCAGGCAAATTTGGCCTTGGAGTACAGAATGAAGGAGGGCAAAGGCTAATAGAGTTCTGCCAAGAGAATGCACTGGTCATAGCAAACACCCTATTCCAACAACACAAGAGAAGACTCTACACATGGACATCACCAGATGGTCAACACCGATATCAGATTGATTATATTCTTTGCGGCCAAAGATGGAGAAGCTCTATACAGTCAGCAAAAACAAGACTGGGAGCTGACTGTGGCTCAGATCATGAACTCCTTATTGCCAAGTTCAGACTTAAATTGAAGAAAGTAGAGAAAGCCACTAGACCTAGGTATGACCTAAATTGAATCCCTTCCGATTATACAGTGGAACTGGGAAACAGATTTAAGGGACTAGATCTGATAGACAGAATGCCTGATGAACTATGGATGGAGGTCCATGACATTGTATGGACGACAAGGATCAAGACCATCCCCAAGAAAAAGAAATGCAAAAAGGCAAAATGGTTGTCTGAGGAGGTCTTACAAACAGCTGTGAAAAGATGAGAAGCGAAAAGCAAAGGAGAAAAGAAAAGATATACCCATTTGAATGCAGAGTTCCAAAGAATAGCAAGGAGAGATAAGAAAGATTCCTCAGTGATCAATGCAAAGAAATAGAGGAAAACAATAGAATGGGAAAGACTAGAGATCTCTTCAAGAAAATTAGAGATACCAAGGGAACATTTCATGCAAAGATGGGCTCAATGAAGGACAGAAATGGTATGGATCTAACAGAAGCAAAAGATATTAAGAGGTGGTAAAAATACACAGAAGAACTATACAAAAAAGATCTTCACGACCCAGATAATCACGATGGTGTGATCACTCACCTAGAGCCAGACATCCTGGAATGTGAAGTCAAGTGGGCCTTAGGAAGCATCGCTATGAACAAAGCTAGTGGAGCTGATGGAATTCTAGTTGAGCTATTTAAAATCCTAAAGATGATGCTGTGAAAGTGCTGCACTCAATATGCCAGCAAATTCGGAAAACTCAGCAGTGGCCAAGGACTGGAAAAAGTCAGTTTTCATTCCAATCCCAAAGAAAGGCAATGCCAAAGAACGCTCAAACTACCTCACAACTGCACTCATCTCACATGCTAATGAAGTAATGCTTAAAATTCTCCAAGCCAGGCTTCAGCAATATGTGAACTGTGAACTTCCAGATGTTCAAGCTGGTTCTAGAAAAGGCAGAGGAACCAGAGAGCAAATTGCCAGCATCTACTGGATCATCGAAAAAGCAAGAGAGTTCCAGAAAAACATCTATTTCTGCTTTATTGACTATGCCAAAACCTTCGACTGTGTGGATCACAATAAACTGTGGAAAATTCTGAAAGAGATGGGAATACCAGACCACCTGACCTGCCTCTTGAGAAACCTGTATGCAGGTCAGGAAGCAACAGTTAAAACTGGACACGGAACAACAGACTGGTTCCAAATAGGAAAAGGAGTACATCAAGGCTGTATATGGTCACCCTGCTTATTTAACTTATATGCAGCGTACATCATGAGAAACGCTGGGCTGGATGTAGCACAAGCTGGAATCAAGATTGCTGAGAGAAATATCAATCACCTCAGCTACGCAGATGACACCACCCTTATGGCAGAAAGTGAAGAAGAACTAAAGAGCCTCTTGATGAAAGTGAAAGAGAAGAGTGAAAAAGTTGGCTTAAAGCTCAACATTCAGAAAACTAAGATCGTGGCATCCAGTCCCATCCCTTCGTGGCAAATAGATGGGGAAACAGTGGAAACAGTGGCAGACTTTATTTTGGGGGCTCCAAAATCACTGCAAATGGTGACTGCAGCCATGATTATTAGATGCTTACTCCTTGGAAGAAAAGTTATGACCAACTTAGACAGTATATTAAAAAGCAGAGACATTATTTTGCCAACAATGTCTGTCTACTCAAGGCTATGGTTTTTCCAGTAGTCATGTATGGATGTGAGAGTTGGACTGTAAAGAAAGCTGAGCACCAAAGAATTGATGCTTTTGAACTGTGGTGTTGGAGAAGACTCTTGAGAGTCCCATGGACTGCAAGGAGATCCAACCAGCCCATCCTAAAGGAAATCAGTCCTGAATATTCATTGGAAGGACTAATGTTGAAGCTGAAACTCCAATACTTTGGCCACCTGATGCGAAGAGCTGACTGACTCATTTGAAAAGACCCTGATGCTGGGAAAGATCAAAGGTGGGAGGAGAAGGGGATGACAGAGGATGAGATGGTTGGATTGCATCACAGACTCAATGGACATGAGTTTGAATAAACTCTGGGAGTTGGTGATGGACAGGGAGGCCTGGCGTGTTGCAGTCCATGGGGTCGCATAGTCGGACATGACTGAGTGACTGAACTGAACTGAACTGAACCTGCATTTAACAAGCCAACAGGTGATTCTGATGCAGCCAGACTTTAAGAACCACTGCCTGTCCATCCTCAGCCATTTCTCAATCAGGCTACCCCTTCTCTCTCATTGCCACCATTGTGTGCATACCTCTCCCAGAACACTCCAGCCCCACCCGTTTACCATCATAACTCAGTGTCGCTCAGGTCTCAGCATTCAGGTCACTTCTCCCTGGGTAATTTCCCTGCTGTCTAGGTTCTGGGCTCATGTTAGGAATTTCACAGTGTCCTGCACTTCATTCAGCACTCAAACAATTACCGTAATACAAGTTGAATGTTCACATGTTCCAGTCCTAGTCTGGGTACTGACTGCTTTATTACAAGTACCCTGTGAGGACAGGGCCTGGCTCAGAGCAGCTGTTTAGTGTTTGTTGAATGAATGAGTAAGTATCACGTGAACAGCTGCCATCTCCACTTGGTTCCATATCTAAGATATAAAACAGATGAATAAAATGTTTTCTAGTTCAGAGAAGATATCTGGCCTTGGTAGGAATTCACCCATTTCACAATGGATTGTGAGCAGCTCTGGTGTGAGTAAAATATTGCTGTTGTAAGGCAGCCTGAGAATGACGGTGTGACATGAGCAGTGCTTGAAGTAACAAGCACACTGAGGTCTTATGATACGTCAGGCACTGTGCCAGGAACACCAAGTCTAAGGAGCTCCTCATCTCCCAGGTGAAACAGGCATACAAGTATTAGAATCACAGAGCAGGGGGAACAGTGTGGGCTGATTAAGAAGGACTGCAGTGAGAAAGTGAGTTAGGCTGCTCTAGTGAGTCAGGGCTAAGTCGCTCAGTCGTGTCTGACTCTTTGCAGCCCCATGACTGTAGCCTGCCAGGCTCCTCTGTCCATGTGATTCTCCAGGTGAGAATGCTGGAGTGGGTTGCCATGCCCTCCTCCAGGGGATCTTCCCAACCCAGAGATCAAACCCACATTTCTTGTGTCTCCCTGCATTAGCAGGTGGTTTCTTTACCACAAGTGCCACTTGGGAAGCCTGTGGTTTCCAGCCCCAAAAGAGATATCCAAGTCTTAGTTTCCAGTGTTTGTGACTGTGATAGAAATGGAAAAAGGATCTTTGCAGATGTAGTTATGTGGCGGATCTTGATATTATCCTGAATTTAAAGGGGGCCCTAAATGTCATAACTGGGGTCCTTATAAAATAGAGAGGAGGGAAGTCTGAGGATGAATAAGGAGAAGACCATGTGAAGACGGAGGCAGAGACTGGAGTGATAAGACAAGGAAAGTCAAGGATTGCCTGCCACCCTCAGAAGCTGGGAGTGAGGTATGGAACTGAATCCTCCTCAGAGCCTCCAGAAGGCAACAAGATTGCCAGCACCTTGACTTTGGATTTCTGGCTTCCAGAACTGTGGGAGAATCAATTTCTGTTGTTGTAAATCACTGAATAATTTGTTACAACAGCCCTAGGAAACCAATACAGCCTCGGGGGATGGGTTAAAAGTAAAGTGTTGGATAAAGAAAATGAAAAGAACAAAAGTGCAATCTCTGGAGAAGGCAATGGCTACCCACTCCAGTACTCTTGCCTGGAAAATTCCGTGGATAGAGGAGCATGGTGGGCTACAGTCCATGGGGTCACAAAGAATCGGACATGACTGAGCGATGAACACGACACAATACACAAATAGAGACACAGACAGAGAGAACAGACTTGTGGACACAGTGAGGGAAGGAGACGGTGCAATGAATTGAGAGAGGAGCTTTGAAACAGATATATTACCATATGTAAAATAGATAGCCAGTGGGAATTTGCTATATGACGCAGGGAGATCAACCTGGTGCTCTGTGACAACCTAGAAGGGTGGGGTGGGAAGGAGGTTCAAGAGGGAGGGAACATGTGTATACCTTTGACTGATTCGTGTTGGTGTATGAAAGAAATCAACACAACATTGTAAAGCAATTATCCTCCAATTAAAAAGAATAAATTTAAAAAAAGAGAAGGTATTGTAAACTGAAAAAAACAATAAAGTCAAGAAACTCAGATGAAGCCACCAGGATCAGTACACGTTCTTATTCTGGTTCCCTGTATGAATAAAGGTTATTGTTGCAAGAAGTTGGCGTGGTTAGGGACTTCCCTGATGGCCCAGTGAAGGACTGGACTCCACACTCCCAGTGCAGGGGGCCCGAGTTCTATCTCTGGTCAGGTGACTAAGATCTCACATACTGCAACTAGGAGCTTGCATGCCACAATGAAGGTCTTGTGTGTCGCAACTAAGATCCAGCACACCCAAAATTAATAAATAAACAGTAAAAAAAAAAAAAAAAAAAAGTGCAATCTCATGAAGGTATTATGTGTTCCAGGGACAGGAAGAGGTCTGATGAGGGAACACCAGGCAAAACAAGTCAACTCGAAAGGTAAATGGCCGCCACGTTGAGAGTGGGTGTGACCCTCAAGCTGTGTTAGAAACTGGAGTCATACCGAGAGGTATTTGGATGTTGTTATGGCCAGCAAACTCAGGAATAAGGTAATTATCTTGGCTATTATCCTTGCTCCAACTCAGATGTTGAAAAGGAATGGAACACTTTAGTACCAGCCAAAGCCTTGGACCCAATCTTCATACAGAACTCTAATAATCGATTTGGACCATATGGAAGCTTTCCCTCACCTAAGCCTCAGACCAAAACAAACCCTGAGGTATGGTGCTCCCAGGTATGGCCCCTGTCCCCACCTCCAATACTCTTTACCACTATGGTACAATAAAAGCTGTTAAAAGGTAAACTGAGGCACAGTAAATTTTTCAAGTTTCTTAAAGCACACATCCATGCAAATCAGGCACTGCCGAACCAGAAGTTGTTAGGAACACACCACCGACAGGAGCAAGGGGTGAGGTTTTATGCTTTACAGAAGCAAAACAAAGAAATTATTATACGGACATAACTGAAATGAGTGCCTTTTTTGGGAAAGCCTAGTTGCTATTTGTGACTGGTCGTTCTTAAGTTCCATTTTCCTGGATTCAAGTGCATCAACTCTGGCTAAGGGTTTGGTTTGCTAGCTTCCCTAGGCTGCCAAGGCATTAAAGCCACCTCAGTCTAATGGCTTCCTCATTGAACTACTTCAACAAAACCAAGCCTGCACTCTGAAGCATCACTGGCAATGAAGCTAGTGAGTCCCAGGAAGGTCAGGTTTACCCCTCACTGCCTGGCACTGAGGCCCCCTGGGCCACTGTTGTGGAGCCAGCTTCAAAGTAGAAGGGACAGGACGTATGACAATGGATCCCACCCCCCTGCGGGTCGGTGCCTTTATCAGACTTCACACGACCCCTGCGGGTCGGTGCCCATATCAGACTTCACACGGATTGCCTGTTGTAAATGTTTTGTATACATACACATACATACATATTTATAAAGCAAATGAAATTTGCTTTAATAAAATTCTTTATTATTTCCTATTTATTGAAGAAGTTTTTTCTCTTTTTACCTAACATCACACTCATTTCATAACTAGCATCACTGTGGTATCTATACAGTTGAATCTGAGGCTTTTGAATATGCTTAGTTGTTAGTAAGATACCCTTTGTCTCTTTTGACAGATCCTGCAAAATGCTGAATTGCTAAATGTTGTTTGCTCGCAGCATCTCTTCAGAGGTAGCTGTGCAAAATAAGCTATTTCAAATGAAAACTAGATAGACAACTATATTTTTAAGCCACAGACGACCTCCTCAGTCTGCTTACTTTGAAATTCATGATTTGCCTCAGCCAAAATTAATTTTAATTCGAAGATGTTCTCAGCCTCCAGGTCAAATGCCCCCATCATCCTACCCTCAGAAACTCTACTCACACTACACCCAGGGGCCCAGAGCTCACCAGTCTGGATATGATCCACTTCCCAGACAAAGCTGTGTGGAGTTCAGACACCCCTAAGCCTCCTTCGTCTATGAGGCCAGCCGGCAGAACACAGAAGCACTCAATCAGCTCAAGACCTCAGAGGCGAGAGAAGTAGGTCCACTCTGAGCCAGTTTATGAAATTACAAGCTAGAACCAAACTAAAATGGAGTCATCCATGTCAGGGACAAAATGGAGACAGTCACTGCAAGTGCTTAAAGAAAAACAAACTACCTCCAGAAACAGAAACTTACATCTCTTCTCAGGGATCAGCAGAGAACTCCAGCTAACTCCCGAATGCCAAGCCTGTTCGCACTATCTCTGGACTTCCTTGTTCCCCTGATCCAAATAAAGAATAAGGCTACTAGGCAACCAGTCAGCTGGAAAAGCCAAACAATTACTGCATTTACCCCACAAAAATCCCTTAGCCTGGGCAACTCAGAACTCACCGCTCACATAAGCCTATGTTTCCCAGCTTCAGGCTGAAACCCTTACAGTAAATTCATCTTCCTACTTCATTTTATTCAGCACACAGAGTTTGTTTTTTGACAACAGTCGAGCCACTGGTCCAACACATGGAGAGGGCGGTGGTTGCCCATACTGCTCTGTATTGTCTAGATTCACCTCGCTCTTACTTCTCTTTCAATTGTGCTGTTTGAGTTTCTTTCATTTCTACTTCCTCATTTCTACTAATCCCGTGTCCCACACTTCTAAGCCTGTGCTCTAGAGCCCAGGAGCCACAACTACTGAGCACACAAGCACCAATTACTGCAACAAGCATGCCCTAAAGCCCGTGCACTGCAACAAGAGAAGCCACCGCAATGAGAAGCCCGAGCACCGCACCTAGAGGGTAGCCCGCACTCACCGCCATTAGAGCCCACTCACAGCAACGAAGACCCAGTGCAGCCAAAAATAAATAAATATTCCAAGAAAGAGAGAGAGAGAGAAGAAGGGAGGGTGGAAAGAAGAGGAGGCGAGAGAGAGAAGCACCACAGGAATAAAAAGCTTCAGGTATCTATCTCAGAAGATAGAGTGAAATCTGGGTGATCATCTGGAACTCTGTAAAAGGAGCAATAAACCACCCAGTTCCCCATCCCCATGTGATAGCCAGGTAATTGCTTCTCCCTGACCCCCATGGACACTGCTGGGCTTATTCTCTAAAGACACTGAGGCAGAGAGATCCTGGGCTCTGGAACACGAGGCACTGAGGAGATGGAGTGAGGCCCCTTACTGAAAACAAGCAGACTTGCCTAACCTCCCCTGGAGCAGGAAATGGCAACCCACTCCAGGATTCTTGCCTAGAGAATTCCATCAACAGAGGAGCCTGGAGGGCTACAGTCCACGCGGTCCCAAAGAGTCAGACACCAAAGAGCGACTAACACTCCCTACCTCACTCCCTGTCAGCTAAACTTATTATTTTTAATTTTTAAATTCTGCAGACAGGCTGTTAGAAGATCCCTTGGTGGAGAAAATGAATGCTCCCCCAAGAAGTTCTATAGATAATAGTTTTTCAAATAGTTTTGTGAATGTATCTCCCAGTTGTCCTATCTCTAATATAGCAAAGGCGATTATACCCAATCACGTTGACATTACTGACATTTCAGACCCTATAATTCTTTGTTGTGGGATCTGCCCTGTACTTTATAGGATGTTTAGCAGCATTCCTGGACTCTAGCCAGTAAAAGGCATAGATCTTCCCCAGCAGTGACAGTCATGAATGTCTCCAGATGTAGGCAAATGTCCCCTAGAGGGCGAAATCACCCCCAGATGAGGATCCTTGCCCTCCACTTACAAAAAAAAAAGTATGGACGTAAATGCAAGAAAAAAGTACTGAAAATGTTCAGGGCTTTTATCTTTAATGAACAGATGTGAGGGATAGGAAGAAGTGGGGCAGGGATTTGCGTCACATCGATAGATAGGAAATTAGCTGTTAGCATTAGTACTAAGAAGACAGAAGGTGATAACTGCCAAATGAAGGAGACAAATGATGTTAAAAAAAAAAAAAACTTAGAGAGAAAAGGTTGTTTTTCTTTGGGGAATTGAGGAATTGGCAATATCTTCACCTGGTGGCTCAGATGGTAAAGAATCTGCCTGCAATGCAGGACACCTAGATTCGATCCCTGGGTTGGGAAGATCCCCTGGAGAAGGGCATGGCAACCCACTCCAGTATTCTGGCCTGGAAAATTCCATGGACAGAGGGACCTGGCAGGCAACAGTCCATGGGGTCGCTAAGAATCGACATGACTGAGTGACTTTCACTTCACTTCACTAATGAAGGTGTGTTTGAAAACTATCTTAAAAAGCCAAAGAATTGAGAATGTGGAGATAAGAGGGTGGGAGACATTTCAGACAAAGGAATTTACGTTTAAACGAGACTGAATATGCAAGCCAGGGAGCAGAGAATGGCTGTTACTAGAGCAGTTCCAGGGAGCAGGAGGAAGAGCTCGGCTTCCTCAGCTAGCAGACAGAGGGCGCACTGCTAGGTGCAGTCACGGCAAATGCTAACATTCCAGCCGTTGCTGTAAGTCTCCAACATTTTAAGAGGGGGATGTCAACCCAGGGGGTTCTAGTCTTGGAGGGAGAATTAATGTATTAATATCCAGGTTTTTAGGAAACTACCAAGAGGAAGAGCATTGATTTTAGGATGTCCTCATTATCTGCAGATAATTAATAACAAGAAAATTATATCTACTTAAAAGGAGAATATCACTTCATATTAAGTAATGAGAAATTTTTATAAGGACATTCATCTTGAGACGAGAAACCAAAGATTATGAAATAATTTTATATCACATTAAAGAATGAGTTTATAATTACAATTAAATTCTAACACAACAAACAAAAAATGAATTAAGGGTAGACTTTATTTTACTTCGGGCATAATTCTTTTGATAAAGTTGTCTGAGAGTCATAAACCACTCTTTCTTTCATATTCAATTTTCAGAGTTTTTGCAAAACATTACAGAACTTCATCAATTTTCCCAAGGGCCTCTCCTTATCCTTTGATATTCAAATCATTCCATTCTGAATCATCTATCCTGCCATCATCCTTTCTACAAGGTCTGCAATTTCATTTTATAATCTGTGCATGTCCCATATACATTATATATTCTGCTTGACAAAGACACTGACCTGATGGGTGAGCTAGACACAAGTGCTAATGAGTGAAAGAATCTTTAAGATGAGACTAATTTCATGAGTTTAGCTCATTAGTGAGTGTGTTCTTATTACCATCCACAACTGCAACTGTGGGGTAACATTTAATAAGCACTTGTTTAACAAGAACTCCTTGTACCTACCACAACAGTCTTGAGCTTACATATGAAATAAAGGTTCTGTTGTCCAGGGAATGAATGGTAAGGGAGAGTTATGAAAACATTCTGGTTAACTGATAACATTCGGGTTTCCTTAACCTTTAACCCACAATTCAGGAGGGTAAATAAGGAGAAACACCACCAGTAACATCACGTGACTAAGAGAATGAAGTAACAGTGTCTTTCTCAAATCAAAGTGATAACTACCTGCAGCAACTCAATATTCACTTAATGCTTGATTCCTGTGAGGGTCAGCATTTGGTACCAGTAATTACACTCAAGTTCAAATAAAAATATCAAATATATCTAATTAGAGAACTTTCTGTTTAGTAAAGAAACAAACAATAAAATTTGGAGTAGTTTCCACACCACCCACCCCACCCCCAGTTATGAGTAACTTTCTCAAAAGGCTCATATTGACCATGGGAATAATCAGGTCTGGTTACACAAACGTAAATCACTGTAAGTTCAAAAAGAGCATAAATAAAAGCACTGACCATATTCTGGCACTACAGTCACTTTTCTCTACTGAATTCTAAATGAACTTCAAATCCAATGTCTTTTTCTGACTTTCTTTGACATATTACTTTGTTCAACATTCATCTTCCAAACTGTCTAACCTTTCCTAATTTTAAAATTTGGTGGTTTCGAAGTTGTAAAAAAGAACCCACAGTGATAACATCCAGACCATTTTGGATAGCAATATTTCTGTACAAGTTTAAGTAGAATGATTAAAAAAACTTATTAGACCATCTCATTCAAATCCTAAGAGTAGTGAGTCTGCAAAAATAAATTCTACTTTGCAATACTTATCATGAAAACTTGGCTCATTTAAGCCTTAGAAAACTTCATGGTTCCCTTTCAGAACTCTGCCTGAAATTACCACTTGGACAATCATTTCTTTAGATTTTGATGTTGCCTTTTTAAAATTTGTATATTACCACAGAGAAGTACAGAGATTATATATTTCAAAAACAAGCACAGTCCTATTTCTCATTTTACATGCTTTTCCAGAACTTGGCAGCTCTCCATTAAGAAGAGGAACCTATTTTCTCTGTCCTTGAATTGGGCTAGACTACCAATACAAAGGGGCTTCCCTGGGGACTCAGAAGGTAAAGAATTCACCTGCAATGCAGGAAACTGGAGTTCTATCCCTGGGTTGGGACGATCTCCTGGAGAAGGGCATGTATTCTTGCCTGGAGAATCCCACGGGCAGAGGAGCCTGGTGGGTTATACTCTGGGTTGCACAGAGTCGGACTCAACTAAGAACATTCATGCACACAGACCCCACTGCAAAACAGCAGAAGGAATGTAGCGTGACTTCTAAAACTAGTTGAGACAAGACAACAGAGCTTCTGCCTGCTCTCCGTCTCTGTCTCTAAGTCATCACCCTTGGAATCCAGCCTCTGTGCTGTGAGAAAGCCCAGTAGCCACAAGAAAAGGTCACATGTAAACATTGTGACCACAGCCAAACCTGCTGTCCCACATGGCATTAAGGCCACAAACGTGAGTGAGTGAGTGACCCTGCAGAGGATTCCATCTACCAACCTCCAACCCACTTGAGAGTATAGATTTGTTAGCAAGCAAATGACAACATTATTTTACGTACTTAGCTTTGAGAGCTTTTCAAGTACCCATAGATAAGAAACAGGAGTAACACATTAATACTGGTACAGGTTAACTTTTCAGATTAGCTAGTCATTTTGTAGTAGATATAAAAATCATGAGGGATTACAACATGGAGAGAATAAGGAAGAAGAGAGATACTGAATCTAAGGCAAGGTTTTTCTGCTTATGTTTGGGTAGGCTAAAACTGTAAAACTCTTAGAAGAAAACACAGAGGGAATTCTTGACATTGAATTTAGCAATAATTTCTTGGATATGAAACCAAAAGTGCAAGCAACAAAGTAAAAAAAGTAAAAGTTGGACTGTATCAAGTGAAAAGGCAATCCATGGAAGGGGAGGAAAAAACTTGCAAATCATATATATGACAAGGGGTTAATTTCCAGAATATATAAAAAACACCTACAACTCAGCAACAGCAACAACAAAAATCTGATATAAAAAAATGGACAAATGACTTGAATAGATATTTTTCCAAAGAAAATATATTAATGGTCAATCACAACATAAAAAGTCAAAACATCCCTGTGAAAAGGATGTTATTACTTTTACAGAGAAGAGAGAATGGATGTTAAGATAAGTTAATAATGTTCCCAAGGTCACACAACTAGAGCCAACCTAAATCCAAAAAGGTCTTAAGCCCTACTAGTATCCAGTAGCATACTCTACTAAGAAGAGTTTCTTGAGGTCAAAGATTATGATGTACTTTGTTTCTGTACACTCAGACTTAGGTCTTGGAAGATGCCTAATAAACATCAGTTGAATTTTAAAAACAATGAAAAAGAATATGAAAAGATGCTTAACATCACTAATCATTAGGGAAATGCAAGTCAAGACCACAAAAACACCACTCCATATCAATTAGGATGACTCTTATCAAAAACAATGAAAAAAAAAGAAGAAAAAGACAAAAAAAAAACCTATCAAGTGTGGCAAGGATGTGGAGAAATTAGAACTATTGTGTGCTACTGGTGGGAGTATAAAATAGTACAACCATTGTACAAAAAAGTATGATGTTTCCTCAAAAATTAAAAATAGACTTACCATATGATCCAGCAGTCCCACTTCAGAATACCCAAAAGACTCGAAAGCAGAGTCTCAAAAAATATTTCTACAGCAATCTTCATAGTAGCACTATTCACAAAAGTCAAAAGATGGAAACAACCTAAATGTCTATTGATGTATAAATGGATAAACAAATATAGTACATACATACAATGGAATACTATTTACTCTTAAAAAGGAAAGAAATTCTGACACATGCTACAACATGATTGATCTTAGAGGACATTGCTGCTGCTGCTGCTAAGTTGCTTCAGTCGTGTCTGACTCTGTGCAACCCCATAAATAGCAGCTCACCAGGCTCCACCGTCCCTGGGATTCTCCAGGCAAGACACTGGAGTGGGTTGCCATTTCCTTCTCCAATGCATGAAAGTGAAAAGTGAAAGTAAAGTCGCTCAGTCGTGTCCGACTCTTAGCGACACCAGGGACTGCAGGCTCCTCCGTCCATGGGATTTTCCAGGCAAGAGTACTGGAGTGGGGTGCCATTGCCTTCTCTGTTGAAGACATTATACCAAGTGAAATAAACCAGTCACAAAGAGACAAATACTGTATGATTCAATTTACCTGAAATACTTAGAATAGTCAAATTTAGAGACAAAAAGCAGTATGGTGGTTGCCAAGAAGTGGGGAAGAGGATTCAGGGAGTTAGGTGGTGATAGTTGCACAGCAGTATGAATGTACTTAATGCCACTGAACTGTACACTTAAAATGGTTAAAATGGTAAACTTTATCTAATGTATATATTACCACAATTTTAAAAGCTGGGCAAAGAATTTGAACATTTTCCAAAGAACATATTAAATGACCAAAAAGCACATGAAAAGATGCTCTATATCATTAATTATTGTGTTGTTGTTATACCATTAGGCAAATGGAAACCAAAATTATTAAAAATACCAAGCCCATACCCACTAGGATGGCAATCATCAAAAAAAAACAGATAATAACAGGTGTTGATGAGAATGTGGAAGAATGGGAACCCTTATACATTGCTGGTAGGAATGTATAGGGGTGCATCTACTTTAGAAAACAATCTGGCAGTTACTCAAAATGTTAATATAGAGCTACGATATGTGTGAATGCGTGTGTGCTCAGTCACTTCAGGCAGGTCTGACTATTTGTGACCCCATGGACCATCGCCTGCCAGGCTCCTCTATCCATGGGATTCTCCAAGCAAGAATAATGGAGTGGGTTGCCATGTCCTCCTCCAGGGGATCTTCCTGACCCTGGGATCAAACCTGCATCTCTTATATCTCCTGCATTGGCAGGCATGTTCTTTACCCACTAGCACCTCCTGGGAAGTCCACTTATGTCTATAGATTCATTAAATTCCTCTTACTTATTATCTCCAGAGAAGGCCATGGCAACCCACTCCAGTACTCTTGCCTGGAGAATCCCATGGATGGAGGAGCCAGGTAGGCTGCAGTCCCTGGGGTCGCTATGAGTCGGACACGACTGAGCGACTTCACTTTCACTTTTCACTCTCATGCACTGGAGAAGGAAATGGCAACCCACTCCAGTGTTCTTGCCTGGAGAATCCCAGGGACAGGGGAGCCTGGTGAGCTGCCATCTATGGGGTCGCACAGAGTCGGACACGACTGAAGTGACTTAGCAGCAGCAGCAATTATTATCTCAAATTGGAGGTAGGAAAAAGAAAGCAGATGTGCCTTGTGTGTGGGCATCGTTCTGCAGAATACTGTTATGATGGCCTCTTCTTGGAAGAAAGGGGATTATAGTCATACTGGCTCTATCACTTCTCAGTCTTTTAGCTAAGATCAAGCATAGTCATACCGGCTATGAAGACACCTTCTGTTTGAAATGTACAATGAATCAGAGATAAGTCTGTATGAAACATCTTTTTTTTCTATATACAATGGATCAAGAATAAATGTGAATGCGTAAGTGTAATAAAATGTCTGATTAGAAAGATGTTTTGAGTTCTCAAATATTAACAAATTCTGTTACCCAACATGCTATGAATTTTTTGAGCCTTGTAGGAGAGAGAGGAATCAAAACAGGCTGCTCCTGATGGAGTGTGGGGTGGGAGAGGCTAGAAGAACTCGGACTCTGTGTTCCACAGAGGACATTTCATTTGTATCAATACTCACAAGATGTCCCTATTCATTCCCCTGTTTTAAAAAACTGAAAATTTGGAACCACAGCAATTATTAATTCACAGCCCAAGAGAGGTTCTTAACATCACATTCCTTACCAGCAGTTTCATAATAGGTTCTTTCTTTTTCAAGTCCTTATTGTTAAAGGGTGTGTATGGTAGGGAGTATTTAAGTAAGCTAGCCCTTAATTTCTCAAGCTGGTTCAAAAGCTATTGTGGAATGACCACCTAAAATTTAACAGTAGTGAACTCTAAGACAGTTTAGTTGAATAAAGAGAAGTTTATAATCAAGCAATGAAATTCTGAGCTTAGAGTTCAACTGTGGATAAAAGACCATTATTCAGTTTATGAACCAAAAATCATCTTTATAAATACATGCCATCAAGAAAGCATTTGTGGAGAAATAATTCCAGAAGAGAATGTGGGACATTCAATGGGGAAAAATAGGAGGATGAGGAGTCCTGACAAGTGACCCTAACCCCTTTGGCCTTACAGCTCCCCCCAAGAAAATATGAATCACAATCTGTTATGGACTGAATTGTACCTCCCTCAATTTCATATGTGACTATATTTGGAAATTGGGCCTTTAAAGAGATTTGTGTTCAGTTGCTCAGTGAACCCCATGGACTGCAGCCCACCAGGCTCTTCTGTCCATGGAATTTTCCAGGCAAGAACATGGCAGTGGGTTGCCATTTCCTATTTGAAGTTAAATGAAGCCATAAAGGTGTGTTCCTAAAACGTTAATATGACTGTTGTCCTTAGAAGAAGAGGAAGAGACACCAGAAAGATGTGAGCACAAAGTCCATGTGAGGACACAGCAAGGAAGTGGCCACGTGCAAGCCAAAGCAAGGCCTTAGAAGAACCCGAACCTGCTGTCATGTAGATCTTGGACTTCAGTCTCCAGAACTGTGAGAAAATGAATTTCTGTTGTTTAAAGCAGGCAGTCTGTGGTATTACTATTTTGTGATGGTGGCTCTAGCAAACTAACACACAATCTCTGTCCTGAAAATCTGGCAAGGACTTTAGGGAGCTTGAGAAAATAAATATGAAAACCCTTTGTCTATGGAATTTTCTAGGCCAGAATACCAGAGTGGGTAACCTTTCCCTTCTCCAGCAGATCTTCCCAACCCAGGAATCAAACTGGGTTCTCCTACATTACAGGCTGATTCTTTACCAGCTGAACTAAAGGGAAACCCAAGAATACTGGAGTCGGTAGCCTATCCCTTCTCCAGGGGATCTTCCTGACCAGAAATTGAACCAGGGTCTCATGCATTGCAGGCTGATCCTTTACCTGCTGAGCTACTAGAGAAGCCCCTTGTAAACTACAGAGTTTGCTAAAAATTTCTTCCTTGAAAAAAGTTATGACCAACCTAGACAGCATATTAAAAAGCAGAGACATTATTTTGCCAACAAAGGTCCATCTAGTCAAAGCTATGGTTTTTCTAGTAGTCATGTATGGATGTGAGAGTTGGACTATAAAGAAAGCTGAGTGCCAAAGTATTGATGCTTTTGAACTGTGGTGTTGGAGAAGACTCTTGAGAGTCCCTTGGACTGCAAGGAGATCCAACCAGTCCATCCTAAAGGAAATCAGTCCTGAATATTCATTGGAAGGACTGAAGTTGAAGCTGAAATTCCAATTTTGGCCACCTGATGAGAAGAACTGACTCATTTGAAAAGATCCTGCTGCTAGGAAAGATTGAAGGCCAGAGGAGAAGGGGACAACAGAGGATGAGATGGTAGGATGGCATCACCTACTCAATGGACATGAGTTTGAGTCAACTTCGGGAGCTGGTGATGGAAAGGGAGGCCTGGTGTGCTGCAGTCCCTGAGGTCACAAAGAGTTGGACACGACTGAGAGACTGAACTGAACTGAACTGAACTGAACTACTATCTTTTGATGAGAATCACCATACACTTTTATATGTAAGGGAAAGCCCACTTATAGAAAATGCTTCACAGAAGACAGACTAAAGGAAAACGTATAATATTGGTTTATGTCTGTTAGTTGATTTGTGTTAAGCCGACAGCTCCCAGTTTATGAGGTCATATATCTGGCATACTAGGAGATGAATTGCTACTTTAAAGTGAAAACAACTGGAAGACTATTTTATTATTGTAAATAAAAAAAAGAGCAAAGACCTTGATAGCTTAAATATACTTAGTCATTGACGTCAGCGGTACCGTGGGTTGTAATTTATTTATCTCACAGAAGGTTACTTATTTCTCCAAATAATAATATCTAACATTTATTGAGTTCTTACATATGCTATTTCTGAGTATCATTTCAATTAATTAAACCTCATATGTAGTACTGTTACTATTTTTCAATTCAAATATGAAAGTATTGAAGTCAGGAGATGGGAAAAAATGAGACTCAGACTATAGTCTGTCACTTGATGTCTCAACCAAACCACTGCTTTTAGTTATTAAAAATTCTTTTGAAGGCCAAGATTGACAGGAAATGTGTCACAGAAAACTTTTTATCAAGGATGTTGGGCAGTATTAGTTATCACATCCATGTATGTCCATGCTCATGAACATTCATGGTTGTTTGATGTAAATATATGTATATTTCCATTAAAAATAGAAACTTCCATAATGTACCTAAAGCTTTTATTCTATTTAAGTTCAATCTATGTATGACTGACTTCCAACAAAAGCTAGATATTTAAAGCTTGAGCAAATAGATGCCTTGTTCTATCATATTTCGACTATACATGGGTACATAAAATGCATGTTTTTATTTATTACTCTTACTTCAACACTGATATAAAGTTCCTAAAACTGACAAGTCAGAATATTTTAAATCAAGAGGAATGCTTTGGATAATTTGAAACTGAAAATGCTGAATATAAAATAGCCATAGAAAACAAACATTTATCAAGCATGTAGTAATATTTCTTAACATCTATTTAGAAAATTTTAGGCACGCTAAACACATAGAATTTCTGCCCCTTTGTGTGGTTTGCTTCCATTGTAGTCTGTGAGTATTTGGCTAGAAGCTTCCATAACAATACAGCTGACTAAATGCAAATTGACTAGTGTCATATGAGGACTTAGATTGTTCCAGCAGTCAGAGCCTTCTTTTTCTCTGCTGGCTCTTTCCTGTTACTGTATAAACATGTGCAAGTTTAGTTCATCTTTGAAAAACAAAATCTCTCTCAACTCCACATCCATTCTCTCTCCAGGGCCTCTATCCTTGTCCAAGTTCCTTGCAAGAGTGGGTTACACATTCATCAATTTCGTTTTCTCTCTCTGTTGTTCAGTATAGCATCAGACCTTGGTGTTCACTCTCTTCTTGAAACACTTCCTCTTGCATGCTGCAGCAAGTCCTTTCCTTCTAGAACCCATCACAGACTCCTGTTCCCTAGACTCCCTCTTCGGGCTCCTCTTACCATCTCCAATGGTCCCTAACTGCTCTACTTCCATGAATCAATCACTACCACCCTCCCGCCCCATAGTCTAAGGAGCCTCAAAGTTATCTGTGGCACCAGTGTTCCTCTAGATGCCTTTGGACATCTCCACCTGGAATTTCCTCAGGCATCACTACCTCAACGTCTTCCCCCACAATCTTGGCCTCTTTTCCTGTATTTTCTGATCTTAGCACATAAATAGACTTGTCCATTGAACTTTTGCCTGAACCAGAAATGTCAACATTATTCTTGACTCCTTCATCCTGATCCCCTAACCAATCAAATCTAATCAGTCACCACAATCCATCAGCTCAACCTTCTAAGGTCCCTTGAATCCATCTCCTTTCCATTCCCACTCTCACTGCCTCAGGTGAGTCTTCCGATTTTTTCCTAGGTTAAGGCCATGGCTCCTAATTGTTCTTCCTAACTCTACTCTTGGCTCCCTCTTTCCAGTTTTCACACTGGTGCCAAATAGACATTCTAAAGCACAAATCCAATGTGGTATTCTCTTTAAATTCCATGGTTGGTTCCTAGAAGCCTATAAAGTCTGCAATTCCATTAATGGTATATATGACTACCTGGTCCTTTAGGATGAGCAACTGCTTCATTCCCCATCTCATTGCTAGACACCCCCCAAACGCCCTCCATGCTTTAGCCAGAGTAATCTATATTTCATTTACAGATATCTTAGTCTCTTTCCTCTGTGCCTTTGCACATACTGTTGCTTTTGTCTGCAATGTCCTTTGCACCAACCTCTTAACTTGGCTAAATCAAAATTCAGATCAAAAGTTAAAGAGTTAAAAGGCTAAAGAAATGAGGAAAGTGGGTGACTCCAAGCAATTAAGGCCAATCTAGAGAACAAAAGTTCTGACCTATGAGGTCCATTATCCTAGTACAATGCACAGGAACAATAAAGCTAGATTAGAAAATTTCTCCAAAGAAAACATACAGATGGCCAAAAGGCACATGAAAAGATTCTCTAATTATTAGAGAAATGCAAATCAAAACTACAATAAGGTATCACCTCACTCTGGTCAGAATGGCCATCATCAAAAAATCTACAAACTACAAATGCTGGAGAAGGTGTGGAGAAAAGGGAACACTCTTGCACTACTGGAAGGAATGTAAATTGATATGGACACTATGGAGATATGTATCTATGGAGCCAGTATGGAGGATCCTTAAAAAAACTAAAACTAGAACTAACAACCCCACTACTGGGCATATACCCTGAGAAAATCATAATGTAGAAAAACACATGTACCCCAAAGTTCATTGCAGCACTATTTACAATAGCCAGGACATGGACGCAATCTAAATGTCCATCAACAGATGAATGAAGAAAATGTGGTACATACATGGAATAGTACATACATACAATGGAATATTACTCAGCCATAAAAAGGAATAAAATTGGGTCATCTACAGAGAAGTGTATAGACCTAGAACCTGTCATACAGAGTGGAGTAAGTCAGAAAGAGAAAAACAAATATTGTATATTAACATATAAATGTGGAATCTAAAAAAATGGTACAGATAAACATTTGGAGGGCAGGAATAGAAACAAAGAGGTAGAGAAATGACATGTGGACAGGGGTGAGGGGGAATGGGAGCGTGGGATGAACTGGGAAAGTAGGATTGACATATATACACTATCATGTGTAAAACAGGGATTTCCAAGGTGGCCCAGTGGTAAGAATCCATCTACCAATGCAGGAGACTCAGGAGAGTCGGGTTTGATCCCTGGGTTGTGAAGATTCCCTGGAGGAGGAAATGGCAACCCACTCCAGTACTCTTGCCTAGAAAATCTTATGGACAGAGGAGCCTGGTAGGCCACAGTCCATGGGGTAACAAAGAGTCAGACATGACTGAGCACCCATACACATGTGCAAAACAGATAGCTAGTGGGAACCTGCTATACAGTAGAAGGAACTCAGCTCAGTGCTCAGCTCCATGCTCTATGAGCGGTGGGATGGTAGTGGGGTGCGAGGGAGGTCCAAGAGAAAGGGGATATATGTATACATATAGCTGTTTCAGTTCTTTGTATAGCAGAGACTAATGCAACACTGTAAAGCAATTATACTCCAATAAAAAAAGAAAGTGTTCTTTTCCCAAATCTCAACTCTGTCAAAATTTTTTGTCGAGGGGTGTGTGTGTACATGTACATGATTTTGTAAGGAAGGTTAGCAGCATAGACAGAGATCTGAATAAGGAAGGGAACTGATTATCCATCCCCAATCCCTCCTTCTCCTACCAAAGCAGCAGATCCCAGAGACACCTTCAAAAAAGAAACAGATGGCCCCTGGAGAATTACCCAGCTAACCCTTCCAACCACTATCTTCACAGGGAGCAACAATCAACACATCCTACTGCCCAAAATCGTTAACATTTTTAATCTGAGCCTACAAAACACAATGGTCTGGCATCTAGAAAGTCCTCAATAAATATGCATTGAATGCTGGACAAACAGAAAGTAAAAGGACAACATGGGCAAAATGTTAATGAGTATTGAAGTTGAGTAGTCAGTTTACAATGTTACAGCTTTTTTTTAATAATGTAAAATCAAAATTCAAGCTTTTTGTTAAGTATATTTGTGTGTGTGCGTGTGTGTGTGTGTGTGTGTGTGCACGCGCGCGCATGCATGTGAACGTGCACGTGCACGTGAACGCATTCAGTAGCTCAATCGAGTGCGACTTTTTGTGATCTTATGGACTGTAGCCCGCCAGACTCCTCTGTCCATGGAATTTTCCTGGCAAGAACACTGGAGTAGGTTGCCAAACACTGGGGTGGGTTGCCATTTCCTACTCCAGGGGATCTTCCCGACCCAGGGATTGAATCTGCATCTCTTGGGTCTCCTGTATTGGCAGGCAGATTCTTCACCACTGCACCACCTGGGAAGCCCTGTTAAGTATATTTAGTAAACAGTAAAACAGTTAAGCATATTTAGCAACTAGGAGATACACAAGATATTCCTCATTTCTCAAGATAATATCACAGTTGTTAGAGGACTAAATAAGGTCATGTGTGTTTAAGTTTAGCACGTGGGAAATACATAACAAATACAAACTCTTGATTATTGGCTGATCTTTGCTTTGTGCCCTGTACTCAACAGAGTCTATGGCCATTAGACTAAATGCAAGCAAGTGGGAGATCTCCATCCAATGTCTCCAGGTACCTTTATACAGCAGTGGTTACTTGACAAAGTTTATTTTTCCAGTGAGTATCTCAATTAATTGAAAGGGTGACTTTATCTGAGGTAGCTAGAATCTCTGAAGGGCAAGATAAAACTGAAATTACCAGTCTGTTTTATTTATATATATAATTGTATATATAAATATATATAATTGTATATATTGTATGCTTTTGTATAATAAATATAATTTTATTTATATATTATATAAAATTTATATTGTATATAATTTTATATAATATTATATATACAAATTTAACTGGGCATCCTGTATTTTATTTTGTTTTTATTGGCATATAATCACTTTACAATGTTGTGGGAGTTTCTGCACTACTACGAAGTGAATCACTTCCCAGTTGGCACTAGTGGTAAAGAACCTGCCTGTCAATGCAGGAGACATAAGAGACTCGGGTTCAATTCCTGGGTCATGAAGATCCCTTGGAGGAGGGCATGGCATCCTACTCCAGTATTCTTGCCTGGAGAATCCCATGGGCAGATGAGCCTGGAGGGCTCCAGTCCATAGGGTTGCATCAAGTCAGACATGACTGAGCACACACACACACAAAGTGAATCAGCCATATGTATACATATATCCCCTCTCCTTTGGACCTCCCTCTGACTCCCCTCTCCATCCTACCCCTCTTGGTCACCACAGGGTACCAAGTTGAGCTTCCTGAGCTATATGGCAGGTTTCCACTCTATTTTACAAATGATAATAATCTGATTTCTATGTATCCTTTTCCCTGCCTTCCCATCACCATGCAAACTATACACAAATTTCTCAGCCCCAAACTATCCCAGAGATCAACGAAGACTGCATGAAGCCACGACCTAGCAAGTTCTCTTCTAAGACAGAGAAAATGCACCAGAGAACAGTTGGATACGTGGAGGGGGCTGTAATAAGTAGTTTCAGGAAGGATCAAGAAGTAGTTTAATTCAGTTCAGTCGCTCAGTTGTGTCCGACTCTTTGAGACCCCATGAAACGCAGCACGCCAGGCCTCCCTGTCCATCACCAACTCCCAGAGTCCACCCAAACCCATGTCCATCGAGTCAGTGATGCCATCCAATCATCTCATCCTCTGTCATCCCCTTCTCCTCCTGCCCCCAATACTTCCCAGCATTAGGGTCTTTTCCAATGAGTCAACTCTTTGCATGAGGTGGCCAAAGTATTGGAGTTTCAGCTTCAACATCAGTCCTTCCAGTGAACACCCAGGACTGATCTCCTCTAAGATGGACTGGTTGGATCTCCTTGCAGTCCAAGGGACTCTCAAGAGTCTTCTCCAACACCACAGTTCAAAAGCATCAATTCTTCGGCACTCAGCTTTCTTCACTGTGCAACTCTCACATCCATACGTGACCACTGGAAAAACCATAGCCTTGACTAGACGGACCTTTGTTGGCAAAGTAATGTCTCTGCTTTTCAATATGCTATCTAGGTTGGTCATAACCTTCCTTCCAAGGAGTAAGCATCTTTTAATTTCATGGCTGTAATCAAGAAGTAGAGGGGAAGACAATTCAGCTGTAATCCTTTTGATCTTCATTTTTTTGGCCCTCATCACAGTTGCACAAGCCTACATTCCAAAGTTCTGGACATTTGTCAGAGAGCCTCAACAGAAGGAGAGGTGCAAAGATTCCTCCAGTCTCCAGGACAGGGACAGAACCAAGGAGGAAGTTCCCATAGCTAGGGCAGCATTTGACAAGCCAACAATGTTTACCTGCTTGTTATAATTTTTTGCTGCTCAAGGCACTTCAATAGTCTGCAATGTAGAGAATATGAGTAAATCCTCCTCTTACTGTATTGGATTCTTGCCCAGCCTTAAGGCCATCATTCTGAGCTTCTGTTCTTGCTGCACTTAACTGTTGATGGAGAAGAAAGGATGAAACTGACAGCTGAATATATCACTGAGCCTACAAAAGAGCCTGGAAGTCAGTCCTTTGAAAGATTCCTGAGAGACTCATCACTCAACCCACAAGTCTTTAAAAATAAAATCACAGTTAACAAAAGGCTCATTTTGTTTTCTTTTACAGTAGTACATAACTGTCTTACATTTATACATTTTGCTAATTAGGACTTTAAAGTTATTTAAATGACAGTCTATATTCCAATATTATGGAATAAAAATGACGGTGGAGGTGAGAGGTTAGGAGAAAAGGTAAAAAATGTTCATTTGATTTGATTTCCATTTAATCAATGCTTCTTCAGTACTACTGAAACAGTTTTTTTCATACAGGGAATTTCAGGTTTTAATAAAAAGTAATAATAAGATCATAATGTAAGAGAAACACTTTTATTACATAAACCGTGATATATTACCTAAGGCTGCTGTGAAAATTTTCAGTATAAAAGGCATAGAAATTAATACATGCATTTTAGATACTTTCATTAGTGTTAAGTAAACAGTTCTACTCAGAGAAGGCCATGGCAACCCACTCCAGTACTCTTGCCTGGAAAATCCCATGGACAGAGGAGCCTGGTAGGCTGCACTCCATGGGGTCTCGAAGAGTCGGACACGACTGAGGAGCGACTTCACTTTCACTTTTCACTCTCATGCATTGGAGAAGGAAATGGCAACCCACTCCAGTGTTCTTGCCTGGAGAATCCCAGGGACGGTAGAGCCTGGTGGGCTGCCATCTATGGAGTCGCACAGAGTTGGACATGACTGAAGCGACTTAGCAGCAGCAGCAGCAGTAAACAGTTCTACTGGAGAAGGAAATGGCAACCCACTCCAGTATTCTTGCCTAGAGAATCCCATGGACAGAGGAGCCTGGTGGGCTACAGTCCACGGGTTGCAAAGAGTCAGACATGACTTAGAGACTAAACAACAACAATAATAAACAATTCTAATACTCTGATTCTAGAGGACTAAGTCTAAAATAGATAAAACAGAATTAAATACATCTTTAAGAAAAACATTTCAAAAGAAATGTTAGCAATAAAGGATACTCTTTATTAAGTACTTACTGTGCTCTGGGCACAATGCCTACCTCTTTATGTACTTTTTATTAGTTAATCCTCCTGATAACACTATGAATAAGGTGCATTTAAGAAACGACAATGGAAACTCAATGTGATTTAAAAGTTGCTAAAAGTCTAACACCTAGTTAGTAGTCTGTGACTTCAAAACAAATCGGTTTATATTGTCCACAAAACTACAGGTTCCACAAGGACAGGAACTAGTATATCCCATCCTCCACTGGCACACAATACGTCTTCAATAAATAGTGAAAGAGTGTACATGTATATACCTATATTCCTAATTTGATTACTAATTTGTTCCTTTGTTACTAAAGGAGAAATATGTACGTTTGCAAACTCAAGCATTACTGTAAAAAGTATTTTTTAAATGTTTAAAATTGCCCATTTATACTCATTACATGAGTTTGTTTTTCAAGGAGGACCAAGAACCCTTCCTTATTTGAAACACGGAGCTTTGACAAACTGAGCCGTGACGCTTTAGAGATAATATTTTTGAGGCATTAACTTTTTCTCCCCGGTTTTCCCTACACTTTTCTCCTCACAACTGTGCACCACCACCCTACCCCCCACCCCCCTGCCCCGTTTCAGGGCTTGGCTTTGCCTCATTTGCCTGTCATTTGCCTCAGGGAAGCACCTGGCAGGGCAAACAACAGAGATGTCCTTTCAGATTCTCATTTTTTCAAAGCCCAGGTAGCTACTAACCAGGAAGAGTCCATGAGAACAGAGACATCAAAGTTCATACAGCCTGTGAGAAATGATAACCAACTCCTCCTTCTCCAATCCTCAACTCCTTTTTCATGCAGACCCTTCGCATTTGTGAGAATAGGGAAAGAAGGAGGGAAGGAGTCCAGGAACGCTTCAAGCTAGTTATTTCCCCATTTACCCGGCAGAGGCTCACAAGCAAGAGATTAAGTTAATGGCCAGTACATAAAGAGAATAATATCGCTTCACACACGGGATCTGTGGACTCAGGTTTTTAATCACTGCAATCATTCTGGTCTACTTACTCCCACATACCTTTCATTTTAAGCCACTAAAGAACTACCAACTTTTCTAATTTGTTCACAATTCAGACTCAGCAAATTGGAGGAAGACCAAGAATCTACGTAGCCCAACTCCACTCTTTGATTAAATTTTACAAAAAGCAAAATAAGGCAAGAAACCAGTGATTTCCAAAGCGCACATGGGGAAGCTTCTAGAAACTTCATAAACCACACCACAGAAAACCCACCAACTCTCCATCTGTAATGAAAAATAGGGACTTCACTTTTTTGTTAGAACTAGCCACTGTGTTTGTAGAAAAACAACAGAACCACTCTACTAAACGGAACAGAATGAAAACTCCCAGTACATTCTGGAACGATATTCTGGCCAATCCTTCTGCCAGCAGAAGCCTTACCCGGGCCTGGGTTAGTGAACGCAGCGTTTAACTCCCCCTCATCATCGAGGACACTTGGGGAAATCCTCCAATGAGAGACGCTTAGAGGCAGGGGCGTGGTCTCAGGGGGCGGAGAATTTTACTCCGGGGGAATAATGAAAAACGTATGCTGATTGGCCGGACATCTTCCCTCTACGGACCAGCCCTCTTTGGACAGCGGGAGCCATCCATCAAAAGACTTACACCAATTAGCGGGGAAATGCTTCCCACTTCCCCCTCCCATCGCAGCGAGAAAGCCCCGCCCTCCAATATATTACAGGGACGGCCAGGCGCGGCCCCTTCGGCGCCGAGCTGACCCAGAGAAGGGCAGTGTCGTCTCGGCGGCGCTGCAGAGACCTCCACCCAACACGGCTCCCCCTCCCCGGGCCTGTCCCCTCTTGCCCGCGAGTCCTCTAGCCTCGTAGGCCTCTCGGATCTAATATCGTGGGGTGAGGTGAGAGCAGGCCCGGGGAGGGTGGTTACCGCTGAGGAGCTGCAGTCGCGATCAAGGTGAGCTGGGATTTCGGGGTTGACTGCAGGGTGCAGGTACGGAGCAGGGTTGGAGGCGCGGGGTGCGGGTAAGCGGCCGGGGTGGAGGGTTCGTCTCGCGCCCTTTTCCTCGGTTAACTCTAAACCGAGCAACAAGTTCGGGCTAGTCCGACCCTGGAGGGGCGGGGCCAGATCAGACCTCCCGAGGCGTCTTAATGTCAAGTTGGCGTGGTCCCAGGCACCAGCCCGGGGGCGAAAGAGTTGGATCCGTGAAGTTTGTGATTCCACATCTGTCCACCTCTTCCGCCGCTCAACCCTGAAGATGCTCTGCTTCCTGCCTTTCGGTTGTTGGGGGGAGGGACTGTCTGTGTATCCTGTGCCTGCGGCATAGTAGGCGTTCAGTATTGTCCTAAATTAATGAAACTCCCAGGTTCCTCTTGCAGGATGGATTAGCCTCCCGTCCCCACTGCGTGTGCTCTTAACACCTGAGTTTCCTTTCGTAACATCAATAAAAGTTAACAGTTGCTGAGCACTGAGTGCCAAGCACTACGCTGAACTCTTTAGTTGAGTCATCTTGTTTAATCTTAACAGCCATTTAAAGAGGCAGATATTGCCTCGTTTTACAGACTATAAATAAGCTCATTGATATTGTCCAGGTGTTTATTAGGCACCTATTGTATGTGCTATATACCTGTGTACCTGAAACTGAAAGTGTTAGTCACTCAGTCGTGTCCAATTGTTTGCGACCCTATGGACTGTCGCCGTCAGGCTCGGGTGTTCATGGAATTCTCCAGGAAAGAAGACTGGGGTGGGTAGCCATTCCCGTCTCCACAGGATCTTCCCAACCCAGGGCTCGAACTCGTTCCCCCTGCATAGCAAGCGGATTCTTTACCTTTATTTCACAGAAGTCTATGAAATGGGTAATAACCTATTAACAGATTAGGAACTGAGAACTAAGAAAAATTGACTAACTTGAATAGTTCACATTATTACTAAGAGGCAGAATACATACTACCATCTAATTTCAAAGTTTGGGCATGAAGATTAGCATTTTTTTTTTTTTTTCTTTAAAAAAGCCCTCTGGAAGTCACAATTTAGGATGGATGTAACCAACTGCTTGGGGAGGGGGAGAATAACAGATGGCCCTTAGCAATGACTGAGATTCACTAATAGCATTGAGAGAGGGGAGGCTTATGTTTTAAGGCACCTGGCAGGACAGGAAGGGCTGTTCCTCACTCCTTTCTGGGCTTTGTTCTATATATAGATGATAGAGGTACTGACAACAACTGACTCTCAGAAACTGCTACACCAGCTGAATGCCCTGTTGGAACAGGAGTTGAGATGTCAGCCAAAGGTCTGCGGCTTGAGACTAATTGAATCTGCACATGATAATGGCCTTAGAATGACTGCAAGACTGAGGGACTTTGAAGTAAAAGATCTTCTTAGTCTAACTCAGTTCTTTGGCTTTGACACGGAGACATTTTCTCTAGCTGTGAATTTACTGGACAGATTCCTGTCTAAAATGAAGGTACGTTTAAAGCTACATTACCCTGAGTATTTCATGATTTTGCTCAATGTGTTTTGGAGATGATATTCCCAGCTTTGGGCTGGTATTCATAACTTGACCTTTTTGTTTGTTTGTTTTCAGCAAGTAACCAAAATGTTGTGGTAATTCTGTGTACTGTAGCATTGATGAATATTCTTCCTTTTAATCAAGAGTAATGCATCAGCTATTAGACTTAACTTCTGACATTGAATAATAGTCTAATATCAAATCATTGCAAAGCCTCCCAGTAGGAGAGTTGGTTGTTGTTATTAAAAGTCTTGTTTGATAGTTTGGGTATTTTCATTTATTGTTTTTAAAGAAATGTGTTAAAAGGCAGAATGCTAGATTGTGGGTTAAAAAATAGATTTTTTTTTTTTTTCTTTTTGTCAATGCTGTCTACCACCTGGTCAGTAGAGTAAATTTCTTGATCTTGGTTCATATATAATAAAGTTCCAACTGGTTTAGCCTTACATTTACCTAAGTCATGCCTATGCTTGGCATTTCCAGCCTAAGTATGCATATAGTAGGGTATCTTCTGAAGGAGCAGATATACAGTTGTTACCCTGTATTGGATAAGCAGGACATCTGTGTAGCTTTCAGAATTTAATTATTAAAAATACATTTGACTTCTCTGTGTCCATGGTTGTTGGTAGATAATGTGACACTTAAAATGAAACTCATATTTTATTTCAAAGTACCTAACAGAATGCAACATACACAGAAAGAACTCAATGTTTGTTGAATGGTTCAAGAAACTTGTTCCAACAGCCTAATTAAACAACTCTTTTAGACACCATGTGTAGGCACTACCTTTAATTCTAAATGTGGCACAGGTGAATGACACGCATCTGTTTCTTAAGTATATTATAATCTTAGTGGGAGTAATGTTTGCACTTATAACTATCATTAGTACAAGGAATAATAAGAAAAGAATTACATTATACTTCAAAAGAGATATAAATATATTGCTGAAGGGGTTCTAAGAAGAGGAGAGCCCAAATACTGGTAAAGGCTTTTTAAAGCTTCAGTTGAACTGAAACTTAAAGTGGATAGAGGGCTTCCCTGGTGGCTTAGTGGTAAAAGATCCACTTGCCAATGCAGGAGATTTGGGTTCAACCCGTGGTCTGGTAAAATCTCACATGTGGCCAAGCAACTAAGCTCATGTGCCAGAGTTACTGAGCCTGTGGTCTAGACCCCAGAAGCTGCAACTACTGAAGCCCGCACACCTGGATCCACTTGGATCCCATGCACTGCAACAAGAGAAGCCACCACAATTGGAAGCCCACACACCACAATGAAGAATAGGCCCCATTCTCCACAACTAGAGACAGCGCGCATAGCAAGGAAGACCCAGCATAGCCAAAAAAGAATTTTTTTAATAAACTGGATAGAATTTTGATTGTAGACATTCAGAAAATGATGTATAAATTTAAAAGATTGGTAGTGAATAGAACTTTACAGGTAGAGTAAACAGTATGTGCCACAGTATTTAAAAACATTTCACAAGTATTGCTACAGAGAAAACAGCCTGGAAAAACACAACATTCTGAAAGGAAATTTTGTGTATAAGCTGTAAGGTATTTCAATCCTCATGTAGGTCTTTGACCAAGTAACTTACTGCTTATAGTTCTTCAGTGATTTAAACAAACCAAAAGAGGTAAGAATTGTTTCCTGCTAAAGCCAAGCATTACACTGAAACTTACTCCATTTACTCAAAAATTGGTTCCAAGTGGGTGCATATGGTTAACAGTCTCCAGTTGAGACATCAGTGGATCTTGCTAAGTCCTTCGCCACTGAGAAATTCACCTCACAAATACATTTTTCAAAGTGATAGGTCTGAGTTCTAGATTATACTTGGTTTTTTTTTAATTGAAATAAGGTAGAGATGGACTTACTGTCTTTTTAGGTACAGCCCAAGCACCTTGGGTGTGTTGGACTAAGCTGCTTCTATTTGGCTGTAAAATCAACGGAAGAGGAAAGGAATGTCCCATTGGCAACTGACTTGATCCGAATAAGCCAGTACAGGTTCACGGTTTCAGACCTGATGAGAATGGAGAAGATTGTATTGGAGAAGGTGTGTTGGAAAGTCAAAGCTACTACTGCCTTTCAGTTTCTACAGCTCTATTATTCACTCCTTCAAGAGAACGTGCCACATGAAAGGTATGTAAGCTTTGTTTTCAACAAAGCAGATGTAGAAACCGGAACATTGTCTGAATGTTACATAAAATCAGTATCCTGGGAGAATGTCAATCAAGTAAAATGACAGCTAAGCCCCTTGAGTTTCACTTCACTCTCCAGCAGAAGTGAGGAGACATTCAGTCAAAAGTAGCTTCTTGGAGTCTTTGAATTCTTAAGATGGTAAATTTTTTAACATTACATTTTCCATTTATAGACTAGTTAACTTATAGAACCTAGTAGGTAAGCATCTAACACGAATTTATGGAAAAAGAAACTTTCAATTCAAAAACAGATTTATTAAAATGAAAAGAAACCTTAGTAGTTTTCTTTTTCTTTTTTGGCCCAAATTATTGAAAATTCATCTATGGTATCCTTAAGAAGTTAATGTCTCTGAAGGAAGGAAACTTCTTCAAATAATTCATTTTTCTATGATAAGTGTGCATAAACTTCACTTTAAAATTGACTTCATTATTTTTCTAAAAATTTCTTTTGACTTGATGTAAAATTACCTACATAAAATTTCATTTTCTCTTTAAAGGAGGAGTAGCCTTAATTTTGAAAGACTAGAAGCCCAACTTAAGGCATGCTACTGCAGGATCATATTTTCTAAAGCAAAGGTAAATATTTTATAAAGATTAAATCTGTTTATATACCTATTTTCACATTCAACATTTACTTTAAAATTTATCTCTTTTAGCCATCTGTGTTGGCATTGTCTATCATCGCATTGGAGATCCAAGCACAGAAGTATATAGAGTTAACAGAAGGAGTAGAACGTCTTCAGAAGCATTCCAAGGTATGTCAAGGTCATAGCCTAAATCCTATTCACAGCTGTAAAAAAAACGAAACCACTTGTTCCTAAAGTGAGATGTCATGTGTTTGCTTGAAACTTAAGTAACTTTTTGACAAGCAAAGACATGTTAATGAGATTGTAATTACTACTATAATGAAACTATAAGACTGTTAACATATATTTTTTTTAATTTACATACAGATCAGTGGCAGAGATTTGACCTTCTGGCAAGAGCTCGTATCCAAGTGTTTAACCGAATATTCATCAAACAAGTGTGCCAAACCAAATGTTCAGAAGTTGAAATGGATAGTTTCTGGGCGTACTGCACGGCAACTGAGGCATAGTTACTACAGAATAACCCACCTTCCAACAATTCCCGAAATGGTCCCTTAATTGGTAAATGTGGTTCATAGTTATCCTCCACATTAGAGAAAATTTTCTAATGCTATATAATTTTCTTCCATAATTCAAGAATATAAATCTGAATTATTTTCAGAATAAACAAAATGGAGTTGGAATAGCCAAGGGGGAAATGACTTCACTGATCTAGTCAGCTAATATTTGAGGGCATTTACTACATTCATGGAGAAGGAAATGGCAATCCACCCCAGTCTTCTTGCCAGGAAAATCGCATGGACATAGGAGCCTGGTGGGCTATAGTCCATGGGGTCACAAAGAGTTTGACCCAAATTAGTGACTGAGCACGCTACATTCAAGGTACCAATACAACATCCCAAGAGTAAGGAATTATCTAAACTTTGATATATATGTTAGCCATTTCATTAAATTATCAGCTTACAAAGCCACATCCTCCTTAATAATGTAAACTTTAAAAGTAGCACTAAAACAGTGTTTTGTTTTTTTTTTAATTGCACATCATTTTGCTATATGTATACTCAAGCTTTAATTCATTTAAAGTTACACAAGCCTGAGTAAAGGAACAGGACCAAAATTTTGAACTGTACATTGAACTAATTTGAGACTATTAGCTTATTAGGAAAATCAGTACGAACTGGGTGTTATACTTAAAGAAAAATAAGTTAGGACAGGTGGTCTCTACACTGGGTCTCTGGAAACTGCCAGGGTGTCTCAGCACCGTAGTTGTGTATCATTGCTATAAGAGTTGAACAGTGGAAAGTATTTACATACATAAAAAACGTAAACCTCCTCAGGAATATATGATAGACTTTCTTACCGTCTAAGTTTAACTCATGGTGGTGATTTCACTTTCTTCCTACTCAAAACGCAATGTGAACATAGAACACATCTACGTAAGACATGATTATGAATCTTAGATATTTTAACAGGTAGTAAAATTTGTGTTTGGCAGACTTCTGATAACTTGATTTTTTGTTTGTTAAATAGGATGATTACAGCAACAAAAATACTTCTGAAGCCTTTCTCCACAATCCTGAGCTGTGGATTCCATAATATATTATAACGGATTTAAGCTGTGAAACCTCAAAACATCACAACTAGATTAGCATTGGTGTTCTCAGATTTGGGAAAACTGTCTAATTAACATTACCCTATAGTGGAATTACTCAAATATGAATTCACCTATGAAACATACAAATCAAAGTAACAGTATAAATGTGAAATGCAAATGACAAGCCTGGAAAGGTAAACTGTGAATCTTCATTTCTAACATTGATCCAAGTTTCTATATTGGGTCAATATATTGTATTTAGGTGGTGTTTAAAAAGGGTAACCTACTTAAATTTAAACTTTAAATTATGAGGTTTACATCAAAACCACCATTTCACAAATGCACTTTTTAAGGCACAATAAGGGTCACTATTCTAGGCAGTGAGAGTAGTTAGTTTCTTGGCACCTATGATGCAAGTAATTATTAACCCAGAGATGTGGACCTTACTGCTACATAGAAATCACATTTAAATTTGAGGGCATTTATGTAAAGCAAAACTACCAACCTTTTAATTTTGGCATGTTGTTATCTTTAATATTTTTCTAGAAAACAGGTGATGTTTTTATCCATGATTTTAAAAGTTTTATACAAAATTTACTGCCTCAGTCTAGTCCCATCAAGAAAATTAGTTTTTACTGTACTAGTAACTCAAATTAGCATCACTCTGAAAACTTTTTGATTTAACACTCCATCAGTTTTTACTGAGGACTGTTTTTGTAAAACTTGGTTCTAACTTAGAATTTTGCTTAAAAGGAAGAGAATGTACTTACATTAATTGCCCCTACTGTGTGCCAAAAGGAAGTATTAAGGTCAGTAGGCATCTTCATAATTACAAGGTTACTGAGGTGTAGTGTTTGGAGATCTATGGGGTTAAAGTGTTGCAGAGAGTTAGTCAATGCAGTGTGTAGCCTGAATCCATCCAGGATGGCTGTACCCAATTTTGACCTCATTTTATGGTTATAGAGGCATTAGAAAATGAACCAAAGAACCACAGTGTATCTTATACTTTGGTAAACCATGTTTTATGGATAACTTTACAGTTTTCCCAAAATACTGATGAATTTCAATATTTTGAATACATCAGTGTTAATTTTGAGTTGCCAGAGGTAACCTAACCAACTCCCATTACGTTTTGGTACTAAAGGATATACCTTTCAATAAAGTTACTGAAACGCATTCCTTTACCAGGTGGTTTTCTATTCGTTTCTCTTCTAATGTAATTAACTACTTTGGCAGTGTGATAATAGCACCACAATAAAAAGCTGTCTCCAAGATGCATGGTGGGCTTCCCTGGTGGCTAACTGGTGAAGAATCCTTCTGCCAATGCAGGAGACATGGGATTGATCCCTGGTCTGGGAATATCCCCTAGAGAAGGAAATGGCAACCCACTCTAGTATTCTTGCCTACAAAATCCTGTGGACAAAGGAGCCTGGTGGACTACAGTCTGGGGGGTCACAAAGAGTCAGACATAACTTAGAGACTGAACAAGAAGAAGCATGGTAAGGAAAAAAAAAATTATGATAGTATAGCTATTACCTAATTGACAGTTTGCTTTCTAGTGGTTTTTTAAAGATAAACACAAGATAATGACAATTAAATATGCTTACTATGCATTAAAAACTTGTTTATGCATTGCTGGTCACTTTTATTATTTAGATTCATCATTGTATGGGCGTGCTAAGTCACTTCAGTCATGTCTGACTCTTTGTGACCCTATGGACTATAGCCCGCCAGGCTCCTCTGTCCATGAAATTCTTCAGGCAAGAACACGAGTGGGTTTCCATGCCTTCCTCCAGGGCATCTTCCCGACCCAGGGATCGAATTGGTGTCATAATCTTATGTCTCCTGCATTGGTGACATAAGGTGGCTTCTTTACCACCATCACCACCTGGACTACCCCATCACTGTTACGACTGTCCTTAATACTAAATCACCCTCAGATTCAGCCCATCTGTAGTTCTGTGTGACCCTCTTACCTAATTAAACAGGATTCCAGCAGGTGGTTGGTAATGACAGGCAACCGCCAAGTATTGTATTAGTCTGGTTAGACTGCTTGTTAATTATTAATATATGATTTTGAGCTGTTCATGTAACTAACAAGCTATAGAAAGTAGATACTGTAAGGAATTACTGAATAAAGAAAAACTTATAAAAGAAGGTTCCTTTTGTATTTGACTCAGGTTAGATATACTGAATAATCCCTGTCTTCATAAGTGCTGTTTTTTAAAATAGGCACTTTAACCTTCTATGTATTTTAAATTATGTGGCATACTTTTTAAAAACTAGATATTTCTGATCTAACATTTGTGGTTAGCAGTGATAGTTCTTACTGTCAGGTACTATTGTCAGATATTTTAGATGAATCATTTCATGTTATTCTCCAAACTGAATGTGATTATCCCATTTACAAATTATAAACCAGAACAACAGAGCAGGTAAGTGATTAGCCCAAGGTCACATACCTGTACTTGGATGTGAGATTCAAATCCAGGCAGTTGTGATTTAGGCTGTGTTCCTAAACACTCTGCACATTACTTCCCGAAATAGATTCAATGGACTTATGTGAAATTGTATCAAAGTTATAGGAATAAAGGATATTAAAAAATGATAAAAGAATCAATTCACCAAGATATGAGTCTTAAATATGTATGCACCTAACATCAAAGCTTAAAAATACAAGAAGTAATAAAAACTGACATCAGTGAAAGGTCATATGGACAAAGCTTCAGTTGTAGACTTAAAAGACTCCACTCAGTAATGTACAGTACTAGAAAATCAACAAGTATATAGAAGGACTGAAAAATACCAACAACCATATGGATCTACTTTATATAAAATTCATCCGAAAATAGCAGAATAAGCATTCTTTTCAAGTGAACGTGGCATAGTCACCAAGAGAGAATATATTCTGGGTCATAAAGAAATGAACTAAAATCATACAAAATATGTTCCCTGACCATAATACTAAAAAACAAACAGTTAATGGGACAATCTCCAAACACTTGGAAGTTAAATAAGAAACATCTATGAATAATCCATGCCTGTAAGGGGAAGTCTAAAAAGAGAATGTGTTTTGAACTTACTGAATGAAAATATGAAAATACATGGAATGCAGCTAAAGCAGTCCTTAGTAATCATAGTACCAACCAGTTTTGTTAAAAAAGATCTCAAAAAAAAAGTAAATTTCTATTTTAAGAAACTAGAAAAAGAGCAAAATAAACCCAAAGCAAGCAGAAGGAAGAAAGTCTGAAGAAGGATGTGTTTTAAAATAAAAAAATGTATGAAACTGAAACAATAGGGCTAATCAAAATAAAAAAAATAGGGGTTTGAAAAGAGCAATAGAGAAACCTCTAGCAAGACTGACAGAAACTTTAGGAATGAAAAGGATACCACTCAAAAGACATTAAAAGGAAACTACATTTTTTAATACCAAAAACAACTCTGTGCACAGAGAATTAGATGAATCAATTCCTTGAAAGGCATGAACTATGAAAACTAAAATATTATATAACCTGAGTAAATTCTACAATTTTTAAAAACTGAGTCCACTGTTTAAAATCTTCCTGGCAAATCTCAAATCATTTAAGGAATACATAACACAAATTCTACAAATCTCTCCCAGAAAGAAGAATCACTTCCCAATTCATTTTATAAGACCAGGAAAAACTTGATACCAAACCAAGGTAAAGATAATACATTTGTTAAAAATTTTATAAGCTATTGACCAATATCCCAAATAAATACCTCAACAATATCCCCTCCCAAAAAAAGCTCAACAAATGAGTCCAGACATATAAAACCGAAATACAACATGACCAGATTGCTAGTTCAAAATTAGAAAATCAATATAATCCACCATACCAAGAGTCTAAATGGGGGAAAAAAAAAAAAAGAGGATCAACTGATACAGAAAAAAAGCATTTAGAGAATTCCAGTCCACTCATGAGAAAAATCAGCTAACAATTAATAGATGAGAATTTCCTCAATCTGATAAAGGTCATCAATGAAAGCATACAGCTAGCAAAATACTTAATGTTAGAATGCTTTCAGAACTAACATCTAGAACAAGACAGAGATGGCCATTTCCACCACCTCTGTTTTTCTAGCAAGTGCAATGAAGCAAGAAAAGGAAACAAAAGACCTACAAACTAGAGCAGACAGAAACTTTCCTGTTTGTGGCTTATGCAAAAATTTCCAAGGAGACAACAAAAAAACTCAAAGTCACAGGATCAAAAAGTTTCAAAAAGAAATAACTTACAACAGTTTCAGAAAAATGAACACTTAGGAATAAATGTAAGATGGAAAGGTTCTATAAGCGGAAAACCATAAAATGTTGATGATCTAAATCAGAGGCGCTAAATGAAGAGATGCCCCATGTTCATGGATCAGAAGACATGCTATTCCAGTGGAAATTTCAGGACTTTGTTGTAGATAGAGACTAGCTGATTCTAAACTTAATATGAAAAAGCAAAATTAACATAGCCAAACTAATTCTGAAAAAGTTGAAGGAATCATGCTACCCAACTTTAAGACTTAATTTAAAGCTACCATTGTCAAGGCAGTGTTCTATTGGTGAAGGGAAAGACATAGATCCATGGAACAGAACAGAGACCAAAAACAGACCCATATAAATAGCAACTGATTTTTGTGAAAAGTGCAAAAACAATTTAATGGAGAAGGAATACCCTTTTCAACAAATGATTTTCAAACAACTGGACATCTATATGCTAAAAAATGAAACTCCACCTATATTTCACAGCTTCTACCAAAAAAATAAAATAGGTCACAGATCTAAATATAAAAGATAAAAATATAAAACTTTTAGAGAAAACATTGGGAAGAAAATCCTCATAACCTGGGGTTTCAAAATTCTTAAGACATGACACCAGAAGCATGATGAATTAGACTACATCAAAACTAAGAGTATTCAGGCTTCAAAAGGCACTGTTGAGAAAGTGAAAACCATACAAAAAGGAGAAAATATATGCAAACCATATATGATAAAGGACTTGTCTCCAGAATATATATAAGAACTCTTACACTTCAATAATAAAGAGGCAGATAACCCATTAAAAATGGGCAAGGGATCTGAATAGACTTTTTTTTCAAGGAAGATACACAAATGGTCAATAAGTACAAGACAAGATGTTCAACATAATTAGCCATGAGAGAAATGCAAATGAAAACCACAGTATGATACCACTCCACATTCACTAGGATGGCCAAGATCAAAAAATCACGTAACAAGTATTAGCAAAGCTGTGGGGAAACTGAAACTCATACTGCTGGTGAGAATGTAAAATGGTGTAGCCGCTTTGGAAAACAATCAAGCATGACTGGAAAACAATCATCCTCAAATGATTAAACGTAAAGTTTTTTTTAAAAACTTGAGATTACACTCCTCTGTAAGCAACTACAGATGTACATAAAAATTTGTAGTTGAATGTTTATAGCATAATTACTCATAGTAGCCAAATGGTGGAAACCTCCCAGATGTCCATCAACTGACAAATGGATAAATATGTGGTCATTATACAATGGCATATCATCCAGCCAGACAAAAAGAATGATATTCTAATACATGGATGAACTTCTGAAACCTTACGTAAGTTAAAGAAGCCAGAAACAAAAGACCACATTATGACTCCATGTATATGAAATATCCATTAACAGAAATCTGAGGTGAAAAATAACTCGTGATTGCTTGAGGGGGTTGGGTGTATGTGTGGAGGGTGACAGTTAAGAAAATACAGGTTTCAGGGATTTCCCTGGTGGTCCAGTGGTTAAGAATCTGCCTTCCAATGCAGGGGACCTGGGCTCAGTCCCAGGCAGGGAACTAAGATCTCACATGCCACAGGGCAACTAAGCACCACAATGAAGGCTCAGCACAGCCAAAATAAAATTACAAGAGAAAAAAGTATGGGTTTGGTTTTTCTGAGGTGATGAAAATCAAAGCTGACTACGGTGATAGTCAATATAGTTGACAAGAGTTGAATATATGACTATACTAAAAACCAGAGAAATTATATACTTTATATGAATAAAATATATGGGATGTGAATTATCTCTCAAAGCTATCTTTTAAAAAGGATTACATATGATTCTATTTCAATGAAATTCTTGAAAAAAACAAAATACAGAGGCAGAGACTAAAATCAGTGGACTCCAAGGTTTGAGGCTAGAAGTAGGGTGTGACTACAAAGAGAACATGAAGGAGATTTTGTGGTGATTGAACTGTTCAGTTTCCTGATTTTGGAGGTGTTCACACATATATCTGTGTTAAGTTAAAATTCACAAAACTACAAACAAGTTAATTTTACTTATGTTTATTCAAAATACAAAAAAAATTTTTTACTGTCAAAAAGATAAACCAATTAAAAGAAAAAAGTCTCTCCCCCATTCATCCTTTAAGTTATTGGGCAAAATGAACAACACAGGTGTCTTGCCAAAGGGTGTGCCTGGGCTGCAGTGGACAAGTGGGGCATCAGAAACCAAGCAGGTGAGATGGGTACCTCTGCTTAGCACAGGGTGTTGGAGACTGAGCAGATTGAGAAAGGCATTCACATGGGAAGATGACCTAGAATGGGGAACCAAATACATCAACGATAACAAGAATCAGGTATCTCACTGTTGAAAGTTTTATACAATGGGAGAGATCAAAATGAACCCCATGGGATCAGAAATCAAAGTTTAAGTGTGAACTCATGGTTTTCAACATATATGTAGACGTAAATGTATAGATGTAAACATATGCATAATACACACACAAACAGCAACTGCTCACTAACAGATCCTGGTTTCTAAACACCATTCTTCACTAGAGAACCAGGACTCCTCGGAAAAATGGCTGATTTTTGGCCAAGGGTAGGAAAAGCATAAGCCTGGAATACCTTATGCCAGAGAATAAGAAATTGCTCAAATAATAATGGGAACATGTCAAAAGGGCATAAAAGCCATCTACAAGGAATTTCCACTGGCCAAATCTAGAAAAAATTTAAGGATCAAAATAATGGGAATAATAGATTTTTACCCAATGAATAAAGTGCAAATAATTAGTGTGTATTATAGAAAACATATAAATTTACAGCTTGATTAAGAAACAAGGTAGTACTTTGAAACTACATCACACAAAATATACTCAGTCATAATCATGAAAGAATGGCTTTGTAGTGGAGAAGATGGACAGACACCACTTCATCAATGATCTAAGTACAGTTGTCCCTCAGCTTCCGCAGCAATCCCCTCAGACATCAAAATCCACAGATGCTCAAAATTATGACATGTTTGCATATAACCTGCATATAATCTACCCACATCCTCCCTGATACTGTAAATCACCTCTAGAGTTATAATATCTAATAAAATACAATGTAAATACTATATAAATAGTTATAAACACATCATAAATGCTACGTAACTAGTTTCCTGTTGCAAGGCAAATTCAAGTCTTGCTATTTGGAAGCTTCTGGACTTCTTTTTTTTTTTTACTATTTTCTATCCTTGGTTGATTGAATCTGAGAATTTGAAAACCACCAATATGGCAGGTGAACAGTAAACACTGTCAGAAAAACGGCGAACTGAAATCAATAACTTGTGATAGGATGCAGGAAGAACACAGTATCACTTCTCTTCTGCAACAGTCTGTCAAAGATTCATAACCTGATTCTCATCATGTAGAAATATCAGACAAAACACACCATAATAGATGTACAAAACTAGCCTGTGATTTTCATTAAGTGTGGAGGCTGTAAAAGTCAAGGTTAATATGAAGACTTTTTCCAGTCTGAAGCATACTAAAACCCTTGATATCAAAAGGTGAGGAATGGGGAATTCCCTGGCAGTCCAGTGATTAGGACTCATTACTTTCACTGCTGGGAGCCTGGGTTCAATCCCTAGTCAGGGAACTGAGATCCCACAAGTGATGCAGCAAAACCAAAAAAAATAAAAGCATGGCATGATTCTGACTGGATCCTTTTGCTACAAAGAATATTACTGGGACAATAAGCAAACTTGAATGGAATAAACGTCCAGAATTAGGTGGTCATAATGTGTCAGTGCTAATTTCCTGATTTTAATGGTTGTATTTGAAGCTATGTAGGAGCATGTCCTTTGAAGGAAATACACACTAAAGTACTCAGAGGTGATGGAGCATCATGTTATCAACTTACATACAAACCTGAAGAATCAGGAAGAAAACAATTCTGTATGCTTTACTTATAACTTCTCTATACATTTGAGACTATTCAAAATATTTAAAATTAGAAAGGACATGAAAAGGATGAAAGAAAATTTCAAGACAATTCTTACCTATATGCCTGGATCAATGAAGATCAAAATGATGTCACTGAGTTCCACTCATTGACTGTTTCTTGTCACTAACAAAGGATTCACCAATAACCAAATCTGCCTCAGTGCTTCTCTTTTGCATTAGTCTATTCTTATTGATACGTTTTTAGCTACTTTTCAATTTCTTGACATAAAGGCATCTCTCAAAAAATAATATACTAATTCAGAAATTTCCAGTAACTCTTAAAATTAACTTACTCAGAATATATTCATGGATTATTTTTTCCTTTCTGAAAATTTTTTTCAGTAATACAATTTCCTGTGTGAACTGGTACACTTAGACAAAGGGGTACACAATTCCTATTTAGAAAAATTTATTGAACATTATTCCTGCATCACAGTTATTGAAACAAAAACTTAATTTTCCCTGAAGGCACCCTGTCATTTTACATGATCTATACCCTATAACTTTTTATATTAAAAATACAGGCTAAATATGAAATTAGTAAAGTGCAGCATATAAAACATCATGCTGAGCAAAAACAAGTCCAAAAGAAAAGTTACCACGTATCAATAGAATAGTTCCCACAGTATTTAAGATGTTTCCTATGTAAATCATATTTGAATACAATTTTTAGAACCATATTTAAGTGTATTTTGCCGTTTGTTAACTAGGCATCCGCATTTTTCTTCCACCACATAATCTGTCCCTCTGATTAGGCTGGCACCATCTGCTAGGATCCACAAAATGCAGCAAGAAGTTCAGTTATTTCTCAAGATTCGAGAAATCTGGTCCACCTTTAGTGTAGTTTCCTGAGATTTCTGCTCCGCTGAAGTCAAAACCAGGGTTCTACAAGACATGAAAAAAGAATTCAGATAAAATTAAAAGGAAAAATATAAGTGCGCCAAAAAGAAAATGGTAAAACATATAAACTGGCAACTGACAAAAAAGGAATCTATTAATAAATGGCCAATAAACATGAAAAGATATCAAATTTCACTGTAATCATCAAAATGGAACCTAAAACTATGAGATATTTTTCAATTTTCATATTTACAAATATTTAAAAGATTAGTATGCATATTATAATGTTGACAAGTGTATGGGCAAACATATTCTTTACCTCAGTGTGTACACAGATTTTAATAATTAGCATTTTTTGAGAGCTTATTATATGCCAGGCAAGGTTCTAAGAAGTATATATACACATTAAAATATTCAATTCTCTTAACAGTCTTATAGAATAAGTACTACCTCTGGCTTCAGTCGTTTTAGAAGCATTTTATTCATTCAACAAAACATATATTAAGTTGCTACTGTTAAGAAGACACCATGAAAGGCAGGCAGAATTTAGCAGTGAACAAAATAGACCAAAATCCCTGTTCTGGTGGACATTCTAACAGGAGGACATATAAAGCTTGAGCTAGCTGGTGCAGGGGCCAGCACACTTTTTTGTAAAGAGCCAAGTAGTAAATATCAATACTTTAGGCATTGAAGGCCATATAGTCTTGGTCATGGCCGAGCCTTAATTCTGCTGCTGCTATAGAAAAGAATACACAAACAAATAAGCATAGCTGTGTTCCGGTAAAACATCCCTTCAAAGGCAGGCAGTGGGCTGGATTTGACTGCTGGCTATAGTTTGTCAGCCCCTTGATGCAGTGTGTTAAAAAGTCGGTAAGTGTTACACAAGAGAAAAAAGAAAAAAGACGTAGGATAAAGTAAGGAAAATGAGGAAATTAGAACATTTAAATAGGATCATCAAACTATGCTTCGTTGAGAAATTACTGGAAAACAGTGAAGAAATCAGGTAAACTTTGGGAGAAGAGCACTGAAGTCAAAAGGACAGAGAAGGAATGGTCAGGCGTGTTTAATAAAAGGCAAAAATGCCGGCATGGCTAGAGCAGAATGAATGAGAGAGGCAGCAGTGGGACAGGAGGTCAGAGCCGTCATGGAGGACCACATCAGTCTGGGCCCCGTAAAAGACTTTGTGTTTTACCTGAGTGAAAGAATTCTGAGAAGTAATATTGTCCGACTAGCATTTTAAAAGGACTGCTTTAGCTGCTATTTTCAGAAGACTGCAGCTTGGCAAGGGTAGAAGTAAAGAGAACAATTAAAAGGTCTTTAAGGGACACTTTCCTGGTGGCACAGTAGATAAAAATTTGCCTGCCAATGCAGGGGTCACGGGTTCAATCCCTGGTCCGGGAAGATGCCGCATGCCAAGGAGCAGCTGAGCCCATGTTCCAGAGCCAGGAAGCCACAACTACCGAGCCCATGGGCCACAACTACTGAAGCCTACACACTCTAGGGCCTGCAAGTCACAACTAATGAGCCCCTGTATTGCCAACAACTGAAGCCCGTGCATCTAGAGCCTGTGCTCTGCAACAAGAGAAGCCACTGCAATGAGAAGCCAGTGCACCTCAACTAGAGAATGCCCCTGCTTTCTGAAACTAAAGAAAGTTGGTGGCAGCAATGAAGACTGGGTTCAAGCTAAAAAAAACAGGGTGGGAGGAAGATCATTAGACTAACCTAAGCAAGACTTTAGTGGTAGTCCAGGTGAGAGTGGTAGTAGAACGGTGGTGATGAGTAGTCAAATTCTAAACATATCTAGAAGGCCGAGACAGTAAGGCTTCCTGACAAGCAGGGTATGAGAGAAAGAGAAGAACGGAGGATGATTCCCCAATTTTTTTCCATCTGAACAACCAGTTTCCATCAGGTGAGATGAGAAGGCCAGAGGTACAACAAATGTGGGAGGGAAATTAGTGAGTTCTCTTGGATATGTTGAGTTGGGTATGTCTGATTAACAGCCAAAATGTTAAGTAAACAGCTGGAAACGCAGTTCTGACATTCCATAAAAAGTCTAGGCTAGAGATATACATTGGGAATCATCATCATTTAGATAGAAATTATCTATCAAAACTTTAACAGTACTTTGATCCAATAATTCTCCTAAATAGATATCTTAAAGGAAAATTTGAGTATTTTCAGAGATGAAAGCACAAACTTTGTTTGAAATAGACACAGAGAAATCTAAATCTCATCAAAGAGGAACAGCTAAGTAAAAACAATACACTCAAACTAGGAAACACTCTAAAGCAATTAAAAGGAACAAATTTTATCCACATGTACTAGTAGGGAAAGAGACCTAAGACATATTATTAAATGAAAAAGCAACATGACAATATATACTGTGTGATCCTCCACTTGTTAAAAAAACAAAACAATAAATTCAATGTATTGAGATGAGAATGGGAGATACAGAATGGGAGATACCGAAGGGCCTTTCACTTTTTTACACTACGTGCGTACTGAGAAAATTTTTATCAGTTTATTCCTGAACTACTGATGCAAACTAAATAAATTTACACTTAGATATCACAGTGGTACAGATAAATTCCTCTGGGGCAGCAGGGGTGGGGTGGTGAGGGTTAAATCCTATATAGAAAGGCCAGTTTTCTAACCAATCAACTGAAAAAATTTCTCAGAAGAATGTTGGCAATTTTTTAAAATGATATTTGAGTTTTGATTTCAAGTAATAATTATTCTATGAGTTTAAGATGTTTAACTACAATATTCATCAATTGATCTGACTTACTTCTTTCTGGAATCTCTCTAATGTAAGTTTTCTCTGCATCTGGTCTTGCACCCAAGGGTCAGCTGCATAATCAGATTCTAGAAGAGAAGTCCAACAATTTGCTGCATCTCTCTTTGTCTTTGTAAGAACAATACGGACCATTTTTCTATCCTCTAAACAAACAAACAAAAATCACAAAGAAATCAAAAGTTCATCATTAATTTATATTTTCAGAAACCTAATTAGGAAATGTTGACATACAATTGTTTTCAATACATTCCTTTTACTATAGCTTACAAAGTTGCAAATCTACAGCAGGGGGAAACATACTAATTTCCAAGACAAAATTAACTTTTGAAGAGATTCTAAGAAATGCAATAGATTACCCTTACCCAGAGTCCATGTTCCCTCATCAGCTATTGTAGAGTCAAAGAGTTTGCCCTGAAAAATAAACATATGAGGTACTAAAAATAAAGAAATTCCATTAATTTTCATAAAGTTTTCATGATTTATGACTTCCCTTATTTCCTATCTAATCTACACATAATTACTTAATTTGTTTAGAGTAGGGAGAACAAATTTTCTACCATTTCAACACATTGATAGGTGGCCAACTCTAAGTTCCCGCCTAGCGAGTGAAACAGAACCTAGTTTACACTATGGAGTGTATACTACAGTAAAGAACACAGAACGCTCTACAAAAAGATCAGGGCTCCTTAATTTTTAGAAAATGAAGAAATACTACTGATTGGTCAAATGTGATGTTAACATCTGAAGTGTGGTAACTTTACCAATCATAATGAACTACAAAAAGAGCTCTCCTGAAGATATTAAGGAAAAAAGATGTCTTAATATGAACTTAAAAAAAAAAAAAAAACACCTGGTTCAATCTCTTTGTAAGGCAGTTTAGCATTAAAAGAAAAAAAAATTAAAGCACACAGATCTGTATATATGTCTGATGTCAGATGAGTTGTGACTGGTTTTTCAGAAACTCCTGTTTTAAGAAAGAACTAAGTAAAATGTAAGTTTAAAAGAGACTGCACCTGCTCAAATCTAATTTGATTTGTTGCTACTTTACCAAATTTTAGCTTTAGGAAATGAAATTAACATGTCACATGAAAAAAAGAAAACATTCTTTTCATATGTCAATACGGGGGGTGGGGGTGGGGAATACTACTTGTATAAATGTACCTCAAATCCTAGAGACAGAGTTATTGCCAAATTCCCTAGGTCACTGCAATTACTAACGTAAATCTGAAGTGTAATTTGAAATCACCATTCAGTAAATTATGAATAGCACAATTGTTCAGAAAGGTCATCAAGAGCCACGGAGAAGGCAATGGCACCCCACTCCAGTACTCTTGCCTGGAAAATCCCATGGACGGAGGAGCCTGCTAGGCTACAGTCCGTGGGGGCGCTAAGAGTCGGACACGACTGAGCGACTTCCCTTTCACTTTTCCCTTTCATGCACTGGAGAAGGAAATGGCAATCCACTCCAGTATTCTTGCCTGGAGAACCCCAGGGACGGCAGAGCCTGGTGGGCTGCCGTCTATGGGGTCGCACAGAGTCGGACACGACTGAAGCGACTTAACAGCAGCAGCAGCAACATCAAGAGCCAAGCTGACATAAATCAGTGTTTCACATCAATCTTCCTTTTCTGAGACACTCAAAACATTTTCATATTAAGATAATAATAGCAACATGTAGTGCAAGCTTATTACATATTAGTTATTACCTACTCCAAGCTCTTCATTCATAGATACCATGCTACCTTTAAAACAATCCTATGAGAAAGGTACTATAATTATCCCACTTTGGGGATAATGAATAATTTCTTGCCCAAGGTTACAAAACTGGGAAAATGGCAAAGCCAGGTATACTCCCAAGCAGTCTCCCTTCACCATTACACAACACTGCCATCAAATATCTTGGGCTTCTAATCTGAAGAAGAAATCTAACTTCAAGTCAATTGAATTTAACTATAAATTTTAACAAGGAAGAAATAGGTCACAGACCCAAAGGGTACTGATGAGAATAAAAAGGACATCCATTACTTTCTTCACAACTTCCTGACCACCGGCTTAAACACTCCACAAACTTACAGAATTTTTCCAATTTTAGATGAGAAAATAAATCAACGGACATCACCTCCGAATCCTCAACCCAACATCTTTATTTTCGTTTTTCATTTCCTATAATCTCCTACATTTATTGATTTAATTATGCCTCCCTGAATAAGGGAACTGTATCTGGCTCGTTCAGCGCGGTCCTCCCGGCACTAAGATCAGTGCCTGCATGTACAGATACCAAAAATATTTGTTTTCCTTCAACGATCTAGTTAGGCAGTTCTCAGTTGAAGACCCGCAGAGGAGTTTCATCTGGCTTACAAACAAGGCAAGGTAAACGGGCTACTCATTCCAACCTCAAACAACGAACGGCCCTGAGGTCAGGGGCTCCGACCAAACCAAAATGAGGGCAATCTTATTCATCCCTCGGCCAGCCAGAGAGGCCGAACGGCCTTCCAGCAATCTCTCCACGGAAACCATGAACTTGAGGACTCGCGAATTTGGGGAGGCCGGGAAGAAACGGAGCACAAGCCCCGACCTAGCCGCTACCTTGAGGATCTCGCGGCCACCCACGGCCAGCGCCACATGCCGGCTCTGCAGGCCGCACTGGATATCCTGGGCACGAGTGCCTGGCGGCACCTGAACTTCAATAAACACCTCCTCCAAGGTCTGGTACCACTGGCCCCACGGCGTTCCGCACGGAACCACCCCACTGCGCTCCTCAAACGGGGCTGACATACTCCAGTCGCCTCCCGGACGCGGTAGCACCGAGCAAGCGGAGTCCACGCCCGGAGTCCCCGCCTCGGGCCACACCCCGGCTGTCTCCGCGCGGGTCACTGCACATGCGCAGAAATGTAACCTGCGGTCTCCGCTTGGGTTCGCGTTTCCTTCCCAGTTGGCCATTGAGGACGCTGGCAGGACCCAGGTTTCAGGAACTGAACTCCAGAAAAGTTCGCATCCAAGGAACGATGGAAGAGGGGTGGGCCCAGAGAAGTTAGAACTCATTACATTGCCGCCAATATGACGTCAAAAGCGACGGAAAACTCGCCGGTGTGAACTGCGCTTGCGCAAACGCGGCTGGAGCGTAGTTACAATTGAGCAACGCCAGTACTGATTGGGTCAATGAGGAAAGGGCGACCGTAGTAGCCTCCTATTGGATGGTGGCCTAAACAGGTCACGTAATTGAACGCAGCGGGAGCCGAGGACGCAAGCTCTTTGGCCTTCGGCGTTCCGATTGGCTGACGTCGGTGGGCGGGCGTTAAGCGGGGCGATTTGAATTTGAAGCCAACAGGTCCAAACAACCCGCAGGATAGTAGCCGCAGACCAGTAGAGACCTTCGGATTTGTGGAGCTGGTCGTCAGCATGTCCTTCCCTAAGGCGCCCCTGAAACGATTCAATGACCCTTCTGGTGCGTACGGGGAAAGGTTCTGGGGCACAGGATATGCTCTCACGCCCCTTGTCCTTCTTGGGTTGCCTTCATCAGAGGCAAATAGGAGGCGAATTTTACGGCTGGGGGATGGGGCTCATTAAATTGATCCATTTTCCTGAAACACATGCTAAGCTTTTACTACTTGCCAAGCACTATTCAGGTTAAGGATATAACAGCGAGCGAAGCAAAGTCTTTGCTCCGTGCAGTTTAATTCAGTTGGAGAATGCAGCCAATATACAATTAGTGCTGTGGAGCAACTAAAGCCAAGGGAAGGGAATAGGAATTAGGAAGCATTGGTAGCTGTTGATCAAGTCCGCAGTTGTCATTTGTATGTATATCTGTGTATATACACAGAGATATATTTTACTATTGCTTTTGGTGTGCACTTGTGAATTTCTTTTGAATGTCCCGTTCAGGCATAAAAGAAGAAAGATTGGTAAAGGCAGTTTATAGGTATAAAATTATGGCAGTAGCACTTACTGAAAACACTATAGATGAAGTAAAGGGAGCAATTCCCCCAAATCCGTAATATTCATTATTTTATCCATAAAAGAATGGAGACTTATATTTGCTCACTGTTATACAACCGAACTGGCTGAACAGGGACCTGAAACCAGGCCTGCATGAATCCATCCTGTGTTCCTGAGCACAGTTAGTGGATGCTAACTGTATTCAAGGACTGTGCTAAGGTCTTGCCTACTGGGTCTGGATTATTCTTTCCAAGCCAGGGGAGGCACGTATAATTGTTCTCATTTTACAGATGAGGAAACTAAGAGGGGTTGTAACTACTGAGCAGCCTGCAAGTGACAGAGCTTAACATCACAACTCATGATTTATCTATTGTAATGTACACTTTTTAAGTCTCTCATTACATCATATTTCTGTCAGCTAACATACAAATGGAAATGAGCATCACTCTGCTCACAAAGGAAGGCCAGTGAAGAAATGGATCAACACAAGCTTATTTTTTAACTAAAGACTTAAGGACCATATAATTTCTCAGACATTCAAAGAACTACTCTAAGTTCTGTCATTGTGTCCTTTTAGGAGATTTGTTTGTTTTATAATATATTGAACTGGTTTTGACAATTACATAAAACTTCAGGCTCACAGCTTTATTAATAATAAGTGACCATTTATTTGATGCTTAGTGTGTGTATGAGGCACTGCAGTGATTTCTTATGTTACTCCAGTAATCCAAATAACCGGAGTATGAGGTAGATACTATTTTTTTTAGCCCTGTTTCATGAATGAAGAACAGTCTCAAATAGAAATAACTTTACAAGGGTCTTAAAGTTAGACTGGAAAAGGAGAGAGTATAATGTTCTTATCCATCATCTTCTCCATATTGGCCCATACTATTATCTATTGATTGGCAGACAAATCTGGATTTGAACCCTAATCTAGCTGATTACTATACAAAACTCTATTCCCAATCCTACATCCCCAGTGACTTTCTGTTTTCTCTGCCACACTACCAAACTTCACCCTGACCTAAATACTGAGTGTAGGGACGTGATTGAGACTGTCCCTAACTTCAAGCAGTTTTGTCTAAGGTAGGAGATGGTAAGTACATTAGTATAGGCCATTACAAAACTGCAGGAAGTTCTGCGATAGGAATAGTACACACAAGCTGCTATGGAATGGAGATTCTAGCTTGATGTGGACATTTGGAGAAAATGGAAGAGGTGACATCCAGACTGAGATCTAAAGTAATTAAGAGATCACAAGTCAGCTTTGCATAAGTACATGGAAATACCTTTGATTTGAGACTCTAGTTACATGAGGTTATGCAGCATAAATTGCTGGAACATAGAAACACAGTCTAGTGTAGTTTGTACTTTGCATAACATGGCTTTATAGATTTCCTGATGTTTTGATATTAGACACAGATGGATCATCACTAAATTTTTATTTCAAGGTAAATCTTCAGGGCTAGACATTTTTAGTAGCATCATTTCTAAAATCTCAGTGACTCTCTTTGAATAGATTTGATTCCAAATATTTTATTTCTTATTTCAATTCTTACTAACAGCTGTGTTGCTTGTTCTGACATGTTCAGCCCAAGACTGGACATGTCCATCCCAAGACTGTCTTTGTTGTTTTGCTAAGTTGTCTGTGTTCCTTTAACCCAACTGAAATAAAGATCATTTGGGAAGATAATGATACTGTTCTTCACAGAGAGGCCTACTTTATAATATCAGATGTGCTATTTTTACATTTGAAAATGAAGCATTTAAAAAAAATGTATTAGAGTATAATTGATTTAGAATGTTGTGTTAGTTTCAGGTGTATAGCATAGTGATTCAATTATACATATATTCACAGGTTTTCAGATTCTTTTCCTATATAGATTATTACAGAATATTGAGTAGAGTTTCCTGTGCTATATAATAGGTCTTTGTTGGATATCTGTTTTATGTATAGTAGTATGTGTATGTTAATCCCAAGCTTCTAATTTATCCCTCCTCTCCACATTTCCCCTTTGGTACATGTTTGTTTTTGAAATCTGTTTCTGTTTTGTGAATAAGTTAGTTTATGTCAATTTTTAATTACAAAAGAAGAAATTTATTAATGGTATTTTTACATTTATGTTACTCACTTTACTATTTTTTTAATTGAAATATAGTTGATTTACAATATTGTGTTAGTTTTATGTGTACAGAAAAGTAACTCAATTATATTTTTTCTGGATTATTTTCTACTATGGGTTATTATAAGATAGTGGATATAATTCCCTGTGCTGTACAGTAAATCCTTGCTGTTTATCTGTTTTATGTCTAGTGGTTTGTATGTATTAATCCCTCTCCCTCCTACCCTTTTGTGACTGCAAGTTTGTTTTTTGTGTCTATGAATCTGTTTCTGCTTTGCATATGGATTCATTTGTATTAATTTTTAGATTTCACATATAAATGATATCATATGATGTTTTAAAACATGTTAACATGTAAGTCACATTAGATGAGATTTTGATGTTTTATTTTTCTTCTAGGATGTGCACCATCCCCAGGTGCTTATGATGTTAAAACTTCAGAAGTATTGAAAGGACCAGTATCCTTTCAGAAGTCACAAAGATTTAAACAGCAAAAAGGTAATGGATCCTAAAATAGAATAATGGCTATATTATCTTGTAAAGTTTGAAGTTAAGGATAACATTATTTAAATTTAAAGATGCTATAACATTTCTAAAAATGTGAAGCTACAACTATATTTAAATTTTAATTGATTCACAAAAGGGTCAACTTCTGAATAACACTTTCATCATTACACTGTCATATAACCAGAAAAATTAAGCAACACACTCACATAGACATGTAGTTTTCCTTTTGGTAATTACATTAATCCTCTCTTAGAGAATATTAGAAGGAACATTAGGAAAATCAAGAAGTGTTAAAATGTGTAAAGAAATGTGTCATTTGTGCAACTAATTACTTGAAAATGTACAATCAAGAAAAGAATAATTTTTATTGCTTCACTAATAGTTGCTATAAGGAATTTGGGAATTGATATTTTGTCTGTGCTTCAAACATGTAAGCACCAAACATGATCTATACAATTCATTTTATAACAGAATCACAACAAAATCTTAACATTGACAAAGATGCTACCTTGCCTGTTTCAGCAAGAAAAGTCAAGACTTCAAGGTTAAAGGTGAGTGAGGTGCCCTTATATTCTAGTTGGTTTATCAACTGTATCATAAAAACATTTCTGAAAGGTATTGTGTTTGACTAGAATGAGTTCAGTTTATAAATTAAGGTAATCAATAAATCTGAAAATGAGTAAAACATTATCATTGGAACCCTAGTAAGTTTTACCTATCAGCCTATGTCGTTACTAAATATAGTGTTTAAATGTACCCTTAGTTCAGAATTACAAAGTGGTCTCTACTTCTCAGTCACTTCTATAAATGGATAAGCTTTATAATACCTAATGAGCCCTTAAAAATTATGTAACGCTTTGATTTTTTGAGTTATCATCATTTGACTTTACAAAGTAAGGGGAGGGTAAATATTGATGAAGGAAAAGAAAAAACCATCCTAATGTCTACAAGGGGTTTGCTACTCAGAAACTGCCACAGAGTGGGAGGAGATTAAATCCTTACTACCTTTATGTTAGGACTTGTGCTGGAGTGTACTATTACTGTTTCTGTTAGTTCATAAAGCAAAATTGTACTTTGTTAAGGAGTTATACAACTTGGTATTTTAATGTGAAAAAGATTCAGAGTTGAGAAAGAGTTCCCAAGCTCTTTGGTTAGAAAGCCAAAGCTATGAGTGAAGCTTCTTCCTGTTCATTCATTTGGCAATTACCTAAATCTCTTATTCTATAAAAAAAAAAAAAAAAAAACTGTGGTTGTCCAGTATGAAAGTGATAAGCCACCAATAGCTACTCAGCACTTGAAAATGAAAAATTGGACTTTTAGCATTATTTAATTTTAATTAATGTGTTGTTAAAAGCTGATACTCACTTCACTTGTTGCAATTCTTAAGTGTTCTTGGAATAACTTGGATATGTGAATCTGCTTTTTCTTCTCTATGTTTTGGAAGTCTAAATATAGTTAGATATTAGAAATGTCAACAGAATCAAGTATCAGTTTCTAACTACACAATTAATTAGAATTAGATAATAATAAAATTAGCCACCACTAAAGACCCTGTGTGCCACAACTAAGACTTGGCACAGCCAAATAAAGTAAATATTTTTAAAATAAATAAATATAGTTAGATATTTCTATTGAAAATTTAGCAGTTGAATTGAGATGTACTATAAGTATAAAATGGGCTTTCCTAGTGGCTCAGTGGTAAAGAATCCACCTGCCAATGCAGGAGACACAGGTTCAATTCCTGGATTGGGAAGATCCCCTGGAGAAGGAAACGCAACCCACTCCAGTATTCTTTCCTGGGAAATCCCATGGACAGAGGAGCCTGGTGGGCTACACAGTTCATGGAATTGCAAAAGACTCCTTAAAGACACTACTTAGCCCCCAAACAACAACATAATTATAAAATATACAGCAAATTTTGAAGACCTAATACCAAAAATGTAAAATATCTTGCTAATAATTTTATACTAATGACATATTGAAATATACTTTTGATATTTTGGATAAAGTGAAATGTATTATTAGAATTTTTACTTTTTAAATATGGCTATCAGAAAATTGAAAGTATGTTCATGGCTTGCATTATATCTTTATGGACAGCACTGATAAAAACATCCTTTCCTTGGAAATTGATGTAAATTTCTTGACTTGAATTTCTTGGAGAAACAGTTCTGAAATTTTAAATTAATTATAGAATTCACAAACCAAAACTAAATTACATACAAGTTTGTGTAAAACTCCTACATAAGAGGCCTTCAAGGAAGGCCTATTTCGTTTTCTTGACCTTCCTAGAAAATGCCATCAGGTGGAAAATTAAACATGTGACAGGCCATCCGCCAAGTTAGAAATATGTAAAATACGTTTTGTTCAAGATGTTTATGACTTTTCTTCCATTTCTAGATGGAAAAGATAGATATTCTGTTTTTGTCCATTATCTCAGAAAGACTGGTGAATATAAAAAAATATGTAAAAAACACATCTTACTGAGAATAAAGGCAATGAGTAGATTAGAATCAGTTTGTACTATTTCAGTTTTTCTTCATGTCTTTGCATTTGTACTATTTTTTCTATTTGGGATCTAGGTTTAAGTTGCTATCTCTTTTTAAGAGTCTTTTTTTCTTCTGAAACAGTATAATTAAGTATTCAAAATGTATTATTTAACATTAGAAAAGAAGACCTGTTATTTTCACTGAAGTTGTTAGCAAAAGTCTAATCTATTGGGCTAAAACCTTTCAAACCTGAAATATTTTAAGATTTGAAGAAATTTTTCCTTCATTGGCTAGATAAGTCACCTGCAAAATATTTACTAGACTTAATGAAATGTTTAAAATAGAAATTAATCTTTTGGAACCCTTAATCTTTCCTGATAACTAAAAATCAAAATTGGCTATGATATTTGTGGCACTTAAAGTTGATTGTCACTGTTCTTTGATTTTTAAATAGAAGGAATCTCAGAAGAATGATAAAGATTTGAAGATGTTGGAAAAAGAGGTGAGCAATACTTTTAAGTTACTGAAAAACATAGAGTCAAGAGACAAGGATTCTGTTGCTGTTTGAGAAGTCAGATAGTGGAACATGTGTACCATCCAGACTGGTACCCACAGGGTAACCAATCCTTGGCCTGGATACCATATTTTAGACCTTGATTGTCAATGTAGTATACAGTTAGCATACTAAGGGAGGGATACAAGGCCATCTATGTCATGGAACACTGATTAGTAAAACTCAACATTTTAGTTTATATGTGGATCAAACATTTACCTTTCCTCATAGCATACACTATTCCTACATGCTAACCTCTGTGTTAAGACAGTAACTACCTAGAGAATTGCTTGGTGAGCATGAAATCCTAGCAGGTTAGTTGAATTGCAGTGCAGTTGTGCTAACTTAATGCATCTCTGCACTAAGGTATATCCTTCCTCAAGGATAAAATGACCAACTGCGTGTGTACTGTCCGATATGGTAGCCATTCACCACATGTGACTATTTAAATACAATTAAGAATTCAGTTCCACTAGTCGCACTTCACCTACTCAGCAGGCACTTGTGGAGAGTGGCTACCACACTGAACAGTGTATTTCCACCATAGAAGAAATCTTTTTTGAGCAAAACTAACCTAAAACACCTGATTACTTTTTTTTTTAATGTATATGTATATGTGCATGTGTGTGTATATGGATGAGTATAATTGCTTTACGATGTTGTGTTAGTTTCTTTGTGCAACAGAGTGAATCAGCTATATGTATACACATGTCCCCTCCCTCTGAGGTTTCCCCCCATCCCACCTCCCTAGGGCATCACAGAGCACTGAGCTGAACTCTGCTGTACAGCAGCTTCACACTAGCTATTTATAAAAACCTGTTTACTTCTGAAAGCAGGGCCAGGCAGGTCACTGCCAGCTTTGTTTTTCTGGCACTTTTTTCTACATTTCCACTACTGACCAACTCTTTCTGGTAGATATATTAAAACTTTCCACTGATTACAGTTAAATGTTGGCTTAGGCCAGGAATATGTCAAGATAACTTTGAAAATCTCTGTCCTTGTTTCTCTGATCCTTTTTTGTATCTATTTTAATAGCATTAGTTATCATTTTATTGAGGACACATGCCTGTGATATAGGGGTAAATACTTAGAGATCTAATAACTAAGTGTCTCTGGAGAGAGCTGATGAGGGAGTGGCAGTTCCAGAGTTAGAATTAGTCATTTGTATCAGTTACTTAATTTTTTAGAATAAAAATTTTTTACAAATACTACTGTATATTATTTAAACCCCCCAAATATTTGTTGTTTGTTTGACTAATTTGAATTAAATATCAATATTTAATTTGAAAGTAAATTTCATGGAAAACAAACTCAGATTTCTGACTACTGTTGCAGAATAAGAAGATCTGACAACACATTTTCTGTGTTCCCCTCCAGGGCAGCAATCCACTAGGCTTGTGAAGGATTGCCTTCTTTTTTTTTTTTTTTTTTTTTTTAATTGAAGTATAATTGACTTAAACAATGTTGTACCAATCTCTGTAGTAAATAAAAGTGACTCAGTTTTACACATATAAACATTCTTGGTTTTTCTTTACTTTTTTTTTAAATATTTTTTTTCATTGTGGTTTATCTCAGGAGATGAGATATAGTTCCCTGTGCTATACAATAAGACATTGTTGCTTATCCATTCTAAAAATAATAGTTTGCATCTACCTGGGTTGCCTTCTTTAGACGTCACATTTGCTCAGTCAGTCCTCACCTGGCTGTCTTACTTATATTGTCTACTTGGTCATGTAGGCATTTGAGTTTACAAACCCTTCTTTGGAGCTTATACTTCTTTAACTGAGAAAAGTGTGATGTAGATAGTCTTAAATGTTCTTTTTTCTGCTTTATGATACTATGCTATGAACATTGATTATAAACAAATAATGTAAGAATAAAGAATCTTACAGTTGGGAATTTTAAATCTTGTTCAGTTCTTAGCATCTATTTCACAGCCATATGTATAAGTGGTGCTTGATATATTTTTAGTTAAGTATTGTTTGCTTAGAATACTGAGCTAAGTTTGAATACAAAGCCAATAAGAGTAGAAAATACTTTTTATGTGACTTAATATAGCTGTGCTTTCTTGATACTTTTATATCCAGCATAAAGTCTGTTTTGAAGTGAAGTGAAAGTTGCTCAGTCATGTCTGACTCTTTGCGTCCCCATGGACTTTACAGCCCTTGGAATTCTCTAGGCCAGAATACTGGAGTGGGTAGCCTTTCCCTTCTCCAGGGGATCTTCCCAACCCAGGGATCGAACCCAGGTCTCCTGCACTGCAGGCAAATTCTTTACCAGCTGAGCCACAAAGGAAGCCCAAGAATACTGGAGTGGGTAGCCTGTCCCTTCTCCAGCTGATCTTCCCGACCCAGGAATCGAACTGGGGTCTCCTGCATTGCAGGTAGATTCTTTACCAACTAAGCTATCAGGGAAGCCATAAAGTCTATTTTGGTAAACGTTTTATGTGCAATAGAAAAGAATGTAAATGCACTTGTTGGTTATAGTGGTCTCTATACATCAGTTAGTTTAAGTCATTTAATAGTTTTCTTCAAGTCTATTATTTGTACTGATATTTTTGTGTGTTTATTAGTTACTGAGAAAGGTATTTTTAAACTTCCAGCTCTGTGGATTAATCTCTTTTTAATTCTTTCAGTTTTGACTTTGTATATTTGTTACAATATTGCTTTGTTGTGCATGAAAAATTTAAGATTATGTCTTCTCTTGACCATAAAGTTTGACCATAAAATTTCTTTGTTACTAGTAATAATGTTTGCCTTAAGTCTACTTTGTGTAATATTAACAGCCATGCCAGCTTTCATTTATCTGATGTTTACATGATAAATCTTTTCTATTCCCTTTATTGTCCGTCTATCAGTCCTTATATTTAATTGCATATTTTATAAACATCTGAGATCATTTCCTTCAGCCTGAAGAACTTCCTTTAGGGGTTTAGTATTTCTTGTTGTGCAGCACTACTGTTGAAAAATATTCTCAGCTCTTTTTTTTCCCCCCCTGAAAAATATCTGTATATCACTTTCATATTTAAAGGCTATTTTCATTGGGAATAGAATAGAATTTTATATTGGCAGATTTTCCCATACATTTTAAACACTTCATTATCTTCTGGCTTCCGCATTTCCTGTTGACAAATACCTTTTTTTTATTTTGGTTTTGATTTTTACCCATTAGTTGCATCAGATATGATGGCTTGCTAATGCCTACCACACCCTACCCAGAAGCCCTGTTCTGTTTTCCCAGAAATAAAGGTATTAAGCATTTTAAGCTGTAATTTGAATTCCTATAATTAGAACTAGAGAAAAGAAGAACTTTTATAGGTAGCAATGCCTTAAAAGTAAATAAACAGTATAATTACACCTAGAAGTTTATGGCAATTTGAATTCTCTATTCTTAAAATGCTTACAGATTTTCAAGATGTGTCATAAAGTAAATATGATTGCTCAAACAGCTAAGAATATTGAAGAACATCATATCACAATCAGAGGATTTTCTAGAACTTTAATGTTTTGATTATCGTTAGCACCTAGTGCTACAGGAGAACATGGCAACTCCCTCTAGTATTCTTGCTTGGAGAATCCCCATGGACAGAGGAGCCTGGCAGGCTACTGTCCATGGGGTCACAAAGAGTTGTACACAGCTGAGTGACTAAGCACAGCACAGTACAGCATCTAGTAACACGTGAGTTATTCATTTCATCTCCTTGTTCCTGTCCAGATCCGTGTTCTTGTGCAGGAGCGTGGAGCTCAGGACAGGCGGATCCAGGATCTGGAAGCTGAATTGGAGAAGATGGAAGCAAAGCTAAACGCTGCCGTCAGGGAGAAAACATCTCTCTCTGCAAGTAATGCTTCACTGGAAAAACAGCTTATTGAATTAACCAGGACTAATGAGCTACTAAAATCTAAGGTATTTGAACCTCATAATCTTTACAACTGAATGAAAAACAATTATGCTTTTTTCCTCATAGAGCTGTTTGGGAATTTTAGGCCTAGTTTAGTCATTTAACTTCAATAAATGTACTTTAAATATTAAGCCACTCCCAATAGGAGTTATTATTGCATCTTGTTTATTATGGTGCCTGGCACATAAGAGGATATAAACAATCATTTACTTTTTGTTTTAACATCTGACATTTTCTCACCCAATTAGTAAGACCACTAATAACGTTGCAGAATTTACATCTAGAAGTATCTTTAAAGATCTTTCTCGGCAATAAATAATAGCATGATAGCAGGCCTCTGTCTTAAATCTCTTTGGGAATGCAGTAGAAAATGAATAAATGTGTGGACTAAATATGCTCAGTAGATAAATTGTGTTTATCAATATTAACAAACTAATAGATCTTAAAGGACTTAACATGGTCATCCTACGTTTTATAGAAGTGGAAGGAAGCTGTAAATCACCATTCAGCTTAATAAGAATCAATTATTCAGGGCCTGTAGCATGCTGGGCTCTTTGCTTACAAAGGGAGTAAGGATGCATAAGAATTAAGCCCGGGCAAGACAGCAGATTCCTGAGCCTCACTTAGGGAGATTATCATTGATTAGGCCTGTGATGGACCCTATAGTCTGCATATTTCAAAGTAGACGAGACAATGCAAATGCATTTTGTTAAGCAAACACAGTTGAATTAACCAATTTTTACAGACAAAACTCTGCAAAAATCTTGTTTTAGAGCCACACAGTAGACTTCCCAGCATATACAGATAAATAATCACTGAAGCTGATTTCAGAAGTAGACCAGAAAGTCACATGAAGGAAAAGGAGGGACAAAAACAGAAATAGTATAAAGCCAGTAATCGCGGTGTGGGTTAAGGATACTTTTCTCTACCAAAGTATGTTGTAAGCAAATAGTAGTCCCTATAATAGATAGAATAATCAATACTTAAGTGATTTTTACACAACTTTAGTAGAAAATATTTCTCAATTTTTTATGTGTTTGCTCTACTCAGTTTTCTGAAGATAATAACCAGAAGAATTTGAGAATTCTAAGCCTTGAGTTGATGAAACTGAGAAACAAAAGAGAAACCAAGATGAGGGTGAGTAATACCTTAGATAAGTTTGCTGGAACTGGGGATCTGAACAAGTTCTCATTTCCTAAAACAGATATTTCTGTTGTGTAGAGCATGATGGCTAAACAAGAAGGCGTGGAGATGAAGCTGCAGCTCACCCAGAAAAACCTCGTGGAGTCTCAGGAGAAAATAGTACAACTTGAGGGGAAACTGTGAGTGACTAAAAGCAAAGAGGTTACGTTGTGTAACCAGTTTTGTATTTGGCTTTCTCGGCTAGTTATTGCTTACTGGGACTTTAACTTTCCCTCCATACTCATCTCATTGCCTGCCTCCACTTGCCCTGTTTCTCTTCCTAAGTAACAGCTGAGCCCTAATTGTTCCCCAACATTTTATGCTGAAAAGAAATATGAATATATTATGTTTGTACATCTTCTGTATCACTGTTGAGGAAAGGCACATAATGGTATGGAGGTTGTGGTGAGACCGAAACTGAGAAGCACTGATAAAGGAAGCTATGATTAATTTATAATCCTAGACTTCTTTTAATTACTCAACTGTACTTTGCATACAATAACATGCACAGATGGCCAGTATTCATTTTAGTGACTTGACAATTGTGTACTCCTATGTAACCACCACCCGAGCAAGATAGAGAACACTGTCATTCTCTCAGAAAGTCCCCTCGTGCTCCTTCCTGCTCCCTGTTCCTCCCACAGTTACCCCCCACCCCTACAATCACTTTCTGATTTCCATCATCATAATTTGACTTTTGGGGGACATTTATCATCACATGCATGCATATATGTGTATATGTGGCTTTTTTTTTTCCGGACATGCTGCACATCTTGCAGGCTGTTAGTTCCCTGACCAGGTCTCAAACCCATGCGCTTTGCGTTGAAAGTGCAGAGTCGAGATTCATCCATATTGTTGTGTATATTATAATTGTTTTTTTCATTTCTGAGTAGTATTCCACTATACAAATATACTTCCTTTTGTTTTTTACTCTGCTATTCATCAGTACTTGGGTTTCCAATTTTTGACTATTGTCAATAAGACTACTATATATACCTTTTTGTAGACATAGGTTTTTGTTTCTCTGAGTAAATATCTAGGAGTAGAATTTCAGGGTCATAGTGTTGTGTACATATAATGGGTTTTTGTTTTGTTTTGTTTTGTTGTTTGTTTATTTGGGTGTGCCATGTCTTAGTTGCGGCTTGCGGGATCTTTAGTTGTGGCCTGTGGGATCTAACCTGGGCCAGGGATTGAACCTGGGCCTTCTTTATTGGGAGCATGGAGTCTTAGCCACTGCATCACCAGGGAAGTCCCCATGTAATGCTTTTTTAAAAGCTCAAAGTATGTATACAATTTTACACTACCACTTCACAATGCATGATGGTTCCATTCGTTCCATATCCTCACTGATATTTGTCCTGGAGGCAGGCACAGCAACCCACTCCAGTATTTTTGCCAGGAGAATCCCATGGACAGAGGAGCCTGGTGGGCTATAGTCCACAGGGTTGCAAAGAAAGTCCCTTGCCCCTTTCTCAATAAGTAACTGAATAAAAGGCAGCCTGGAAGAAAGGCTTTGAAGCACACAAATTTCTATTTTGTATGTGTGGTGGGTGGGGATTCTAAGAAAGATACAGGAAAGGTGATTTCTAATACACTCAGAGTGTTACAGATCTATAACTATATACAGACTCTTCATCATCATAATCCTTTTGTCAGAATACATTTGGAAAGCTTTCTCACTTTAAAAAAAAAAAAACTTGAGCCTCCTACTTGCATAAATTGTCAACGTGAGAGGTCACACAAATTAATGGTTAGGAGTTTAGAACCTAGAGTCAGCCTGCCTGAGAGAACAGTATCTGGTACAGAGTAAGCATTATTCTGGTACAGAGTAAGCTTACTCTGTACAGAGATGCTTACTCGGTACCAGAGATGCTTAACTCTGGTATAGAGTAAGATGATTATTGTATATATTAATGTATGCTTTTTTTTTTTTTTTTTTTTTTTTAGTGTTTCCATAGAGAAAGAAAAGATTGATGAAAAATCTGAAACAGAAAAGCTCTTAGAATACATTGAAGAAATCAGGTAATATGAAGAGTAGTTTTTGGACTTTGTTTTATTGAAGTGTGATGAATACATCATTTTCATCCCTTTTCATTTAATGTTTCCTCTGCTTAAATAAATGTGCTCTTCAACCTAATTTGTTTTAATGCAGTTGTGCATCAGATCAAGTGGAAAAATACAAGCTAGATATTGCCCAATTAGAAGAAAATCTGAAAGAGAAGAATCATGAAGTTTTAAGCCTTAAGCAGTCTCTTGAGGAAAATATTGCTATATTGTCTAAACAAGTACAAGACATGAATGCTAAATGCCAGATGCTTGAAGAAGAAAAAGGTATTCTACTGTTTGTAGTACTATTTTCTTTAGATAAGTACTACCTATAATAGTTTTAAAAAGTACTGATATGTTATAGCAACTTTTTAAATAATTACATAGACAACAATGAAAATTTTGTTCAATGCATGGGAATTTTTATCTTTCATGATATTTGTTATCTGTTTATTTCAGTATATTGCTTCTCTTGATTGAAATATATGCAATTGACCTTATTGGGTGGCCATTTAAAATTGGTTGATACATAGAGCTAGCTTTGAGGATTTTATTATATAACATAATACTGTTTTATATGTAGTAATGATAGGAACTCCAGAATTTTTTTTACCTCTTTGGAAGTACTTGACCTCTGTGTGTGTGTGTGTGTGTGTGTGTGTGTGTGTGTGTGTGTGTGTGTGTGTGTGTGTGTGTTAGTGACTCAGTCATGTCCGACTCTTTGTGACCCCATGGACTGGAGCTCACCAGGCTCCTCTGTCCATGGAATTCTCCAAGCAAGAATATTGGAGTGGATTGCCATTCCCTTCTTAGGGGATCTTCCCAACCCAGGGATTGAACCTGGGTCTCCTGCATTGTGGGCAGATTCTTTACCCTCTGAACCACCATGGGAATCTGGGTTTTTCAAAGGTAATATTAGTATCTAACTACAGCATTGTTAATATTTTTCCTTTTCTAGAAGACCTCATCAATAGGAACAGAGAACGGGACGAAAATCTAAATTCTGAGATACAAAGCTTAAAAGAGAGGTCTATTCTTGAAAAACAAGAACATGAAGAGCTACAACAAAAAGTATTACAAATGGATTCACTTCTGCAACAAGAGAAGGTAGTTTACAATATTAAAAAAGCCTAGTGCTTCTTTGATGTCATACATTTCCCTGTGTATCAGAAAACCTTTAAGTTGTATATATCCTTTGATCCAGCAATTCTACTTTTAGAATCTTATCCTGAGGAAGTAATCATGTCTTTGCTGCATATTTAACTGATGTCACCACAGAGTTATTCATGATTTGAAAAGTTTAAGCAAAAGTTGAAACAATATAGGGAAATTGTTTTAATTTTTTTTTTCAGCACATTCTTGTGTTAGATTACTACATAGGCATTTACAGTTCTGTGGTAAAAGAGTGTCTAATTAGATAAGAAACAAAACATGACTTTTTGAAATCCAGATTTCATAAAGAACATTTTACATATCAATGAGAAACACAGGAAGTTCATTAAAAAAATAATAATAATCCTGGTGATCCAGTGGTTAAGACTCTGAGCTTCCACTGCAGGGGGCACAGGTTTGATCCCTGGTCATGTAATGGAGATCTTGCATGGCTCTCAGGGCTGCCAAAAATTTTTTTTTAATTAAACAAAAAAGTTTTTTTAATGGGCATAGAATGGAAATAGATAATTCTTAGCAGTAGAAATTCAGACAGCTTGTAAAATGAGAAGACGCTGTACTTGTAGTAATAATCAAAGAAATGTTTTGGTGTTTTTTTCCACTTCCAAGATTGGCACAAGTTAAAACATTTGGTAATATGATATATTGGTGAGAATTAGTCAAGCAAGCAAGTACTCATGTAAAATAATGTGAAATATTATATTGTTGGGCAATCTGCAGTGACAAAGGAATTAGGTAGATATGTATATACTGACTTGAAAAGATCTCAACAACTATTTTAATGATATTTAAATGACCTTTTTATGCACACAGTATATTTAATTTATATTTTAAAAGAATGTAAATATATAGAAAAAGACCATAAGACTTATAATGCAAAATTAGTGGTTATCTCTGAAGTGGGAAAACTAAGATTGTAGTAAGGAGTATTCAAAGGCAATTTTTCCTTTATTTGTAATGTTAGAATTTTTTTGCAATGGTGATTTACTTGTATTTATTTATTCTTATTTACTTATATAACTTTAAAATCCTTATGTATAACATTGAAACCATAATACTCTTTATATAGTATCATATGAGAAAAATATACGATAAAAGCCAGTTGTAGTATTGTCTAAGAAGTGTGTGTTACATAGGAAAAAGACTGAAATAACATTTACCCCAGTCTTAACAAAGGGTAGGATATAATCCATGACGTCATTCTGTGAATCTCTCAAGTTTCTTAGAGGCTTGCAAGTTTAGTGTCCATACTTCATTAGTTGTACTTCTCTTTTGTCCTTAGTAAAATCTCACAGATTATTAAATTTAATTATTTATTAAATTGTCAAAACCTTTCAGATTTGTTTGCTGGCTTTCTATTTATATGCAGGAATTATCTTCTGGTCTTCAGCAGAAACTATGTTCTTTTCAAGAAGAAATGATTAAAGAGAGAACTCTCTTTGAGGGAGAATTAAAGCAAGCCTTGGATGAGCTGGATAAATTACAGCAAAAGGAGGAACAAGCTGAAAACCTGCTTAAGCAACTGGAAGAGGAAGCAGAATCTAGAGCTGCAGAACTAAAACACCTCGAAGAAAAGCTGAAAGGGTTCGTATTAATAGGACTTCATGTTTATAATTAAAAGTTATTTTCTAGTACATTCCCTTGGGCTTCGCACACCAATCATGTGAGTGGTGAGGTTGGAGTTATTTTACAAATAAGGAATTTTCTCTTTTTTTTTTTAATTGTATTTACTTTTGCTGCGCTGGGTCTTCATTGCTGCGTGCAGGCTTTCTCTAGTTGTGGTGAGCAGGGGCTACTTTCATGGGCTCTAGGGCACCCAGGCTTCAGCAGTTACAACACATGGGCTCAGTAGTTGCCATGCAGGCTCCAGAGTGTAGGCTCAGTTCTTGTGGCGCATAGGCTTAGTGGCCCTGCGGCATGTGAAATCTTCCCAGGCCAGAGACTGAACCCATGGTCTCCTACATTAGCAGGCAGATTCTTAACCACTGGACCACCAGGGAAGTCCACAAATAAGGAAGAGACGCAGAAAGGTAAAGTACATGCGCGGGATGTACAGATAAACAAGTATGACAGCCCAAGTCAGAAGCCATGCCCTTTTTTTATTTAAAGTTCGAGGAGGGAGCCACAGACACTTCAGAAATAACAATCAAAAACTGAAATGGGGAAGAAACAACCAGAACTGTGGGAAAATCCAGAAAAAAAAATGTATCATTAAAAGTAGAAAGCCTGAGATCCAGTGCCTTTTTTCCTTTGTTTAACTTCATATTGTTTTCACCACGTTATATGCCCTTCACCACATTTATTTACAGTATCCAAGTTGATTCTTGAGTTCAAATTGTAAACAAGTACTTGAACCCTTGGGATCTCAGCAGTAAACATTTTCTAGCAAGGAGCTGGACATAAAGTTACAGAATCGTCACTTATATCACAACTATGTATCTATCTCTTATTAGGTGCTTCTTTATTAATCCCTTTTCTATTTTCTTTTAGTGGTTAGTGATTTTAAAAAACACCAAATTTTTTTATATATGTCTGCATTTTGGGGAACAGTACCAAAATGTAATTAGGGGGATTGTTTCATACTGCAGCCAGCCTCAGGGAACAGGTACATTAAGAAACTTGAGTGGATGATGCCAATTTCAGAAAGAAAAATGAGATAATCATTTATTCTAACTCAGAGAACTCAGTTCAAAGGTCAGGAGATAAAAATTTTATTACTAGATCTGTTAGCTAAACGTGTGATTCTCAGCAAGACTGTCTTAATTTCGTTTTCTGTTTCATTAGATATAAAATAAAGGGGTTTTATGAGATTATTTGTAAGGTCCTTTCCAGTGTGGAAATTTCAGGATTAAGAGAAAAACTTAGAAGTTGACAGGTTTCCTCCAGGGAGCAGGAAAAAGTTTTTTTTTTTTTTAAATCTCTAGTAGTAGTTGATTGCTTTGAGCTGTGGTGTGTATTTTTAAAATCCTATGCTCATTCCAGAATGAATTTGAACAACTGTGTATCTTGTTTCAGTGTTCAACTTAGCCTTTAGGTGAATAATGCTTCTTATAGTTTTAGTTCTATGTGTTCTTTAAAATACCTCTTGGAGTTGGTGATGGACAGGGAGGCCTGGCGTGCTGCAGTTCATGGGGTCGCAAAGAGTCGGACACGACTGAGCGACTGAACTGAACTGATAAGCTCATATGCCTGTCAAATAAAGTTTATCACCATTGTAGAAATATGTAATATTCATATATTTAAAATCTGTATAGATTTGTAGTCTATATTTATAAAGATGACTTAAAAGCCATTCTGTCTAGGCAAAATAGTCTCCTAAATAAGTTGTTGAATCTTTAAATAATTAGTAATTTATTTTGTGGGTTATTGGTATAGTCACAATAAATTTACGTAGTCTTATAATTATTTTTTCAAAAGAACTCTTAAAATGAAGTTAACTTAACTGCACCTAGTGTTCCCTAAATGTCTTAATTCAGAGAATTAAATTTTATTCAACCCAAGAGCTTCTTAACTTATAATCCTTCACATTCTTCAGTCTTGGATGCCGCCAAGATTCTTAGAGTCTTTTTAATCTCCTTTCTTCCCCCAAAGTGTTTAAACTACCTACATAAGTGCATATGGTATGAAAATAAAAGTAAGTAAATTAGGATGAAAACAAAAGTAAAATAAGAATGAGAAAGATAAGATGAAGCTGCATGTAAATAAGCATGCTAGCAGATATAGATCATGAATGTAGGTCTAAGCTGTCCAGAGTGGGATATATGATTCACAATGTCAAAGGCACATCCTAGTCTCTTTCTTAAGCTAATGGTTTGCAGTTAGCATCTGCTCTTTTAACTGTTCCGTTTTCTTAGGAAAGAAGCCGAACTGGAGGAAAGTAATGCTGCTCACACTCAGGCCACCCTGCTTTTGCAAGAAAAACATAACAGTACAGTGCAGAACCTGGAAGATGTTACTGCTCAATTTGAAAGGTATGTTTATGGGGAAGGCTGCTCTCTCAAACATACATGAGCAGGCAAGGGGTGTTTACCTAGGGACATCTGTCAGCAAAACCACATGAATAAAACAATTGTTATTACTTTAAATTCCATAATGTCCAATCATAAATGGGCATTTCATGTTAACTGTAGTCTTAGAATGTATAGTAATTTCCCTCTCCTAGGACCCACTTCAGATTTCATCCACGTCTGTCTGACTCTCCTGATCTCCTCATTTTCCTCAAGAAGAATCCAAACGCTTTTATTTCCTCTTCATGGAACCTGTAAATGTACCTGCATCTATGCTCACCCTATCTTCTTCCCACCTATTACAGATGCGGTAACTCATTCCTTAACCTTTAGTGACCTCTTTCCATCATTCATCCCTTATCTCTTAATTTTCAACCTTTCTTCTAGAATTTTTTCAGTCACTATTAAAACATGTTAATGTGCCTTTGTATTTAAAACACATCTTTTTAAACCTCCCTTTACCCTCCACTTCTTTCTGCACCTTTCATTCCCAATACCGTTCTTACCCCCAAATCCTCCTCATGTTTATAGTCCATCTTTTTTTCTTTATTTTATTGAAGTATAATTGATTTCCAGTGTTTTTATTTCAACTATACATATAGATACATTCCTTTACATATTCTTTTCCATTTTATGGTTTATTTCAGGATATTTAATATAGTTCCCTATGCTATACAGTAGGACCTTGTTGTTTATCCATCCTATATATAATAGTTTAGTTTATTAATAGCTTGTAGTTTATAATATGATCTCATAGCCCATCTTCTTGATAGATATTATGATGTATCTACTTCCTATCCAGTCTACTTATTTTCCCTTTTTTAAAAAAAGTTTAATTTGGAGGGCACTACAAATTACAAAGGATAATACAGCAAACACTAGTACATCACACAGTCTCACACTGAGTGTATTAATGTTAACATTTTTACTTACCGTATTGACTTTATATAATTTTGGGTGGAGGGCTCTTCTGTTATCTATTTTAGTGTATTCAATAAAAGGATACAATGTGTACATAAATCCTAACTCATAAAGGTAAAATTAACATGCATGAGCTCATAGAAGACAACCTATAAACCAAAAGAGTTTCAACAGCTTGCTATTTCTATGAATCCTCCACTGTCCCATCTTCATTCCTCCCCATAACAGGTAACACCATCTCAAAATCTACATTGGTTACTTCCTTGCTTTTTTCCTGTGTATAATTTTATAATGTATGTTCATATGAATAATATATTATCTAATTTCGCTTTTTCCAGAACTTCACCAAAAATGTCCTGGTAGTGTATGCCATATCCTGGGACTTGCCTTTTCAGTCTGCATTATGTATGTTTTTAGGATTGAAGCACAGTATTGCCTGAGGCTATAGTTTATTCATGGTCACTGTTATAGAATTGTTGTTCAGTCACTTAGTCACGTCCAACTCTTTGCGACCTCATGGACTGCAGCACGCCAGCCTTCCCCGTCCTTCACTGTCTCCTGGAGTTTGCTCAAATTCATATCCATTGAGTCAATGATGCCATCCAACCATCTCATCCTCTGTTATAGAATATTTGATCTTATTAGTCTACCACTATTTATCCATTCTCACTTTGGGCTTTTGGGTTGTTTCCCATTTCTTTCATTTTATTAACAGTACTGTGACTAGTCTTGTGGTCTCCTCTTATATACCTGTTAAGAATTACTCTAAAGCCATATTTAAGTGAATGTTCAACGTTAAAATTTAATTCCAAATCATTTTACAAAGGGGAGGTGAAAATCTACACTCCCACTAGTGATGTATGAGTTCCCATTGATCTACCTCTTCTCCAAAGCTTGTTAAACTTCATAAATTTTGCCAGTATACTAAATGTAAAAGGACCTCTTCTTGTGAATAATTCATTTTTCCTTTTCTGTAAAAAGATTAGATATGACTTTTTTTGTTCATTTCTCTATATTATCTTTTCTTGGTTGATTTGTAGGGTTTTACCAGCGATGTGGGTGGCAAATATCTTACAGAGTGTGGCTTATCTTTTCATTTTCTTTAGGGTTTCCTGTGATGAATGGCAATTCTTGATTTTAGTGTAGTTAAACTTACAGAGTTTGATGTGAACACTTTTTCATATAAAAACTTCTTTCTATCCCAAGAACTTAAATAAAGATACTCACCTATTTTTTTTCTAAGTTTCAAAATTACACTTTTCACTTTTCCACCTAGAACTGATTTCTGTATGTGTAGTGATAAAGGGATAAAATTCATGTTTCTTTTTCCATATGGATAATCGATTGCCATGGATAATCAATTGCCTAGTACCCATTCATTAACTAGTAGTACCTTCTTTTTTTTTTTTTTAGTAGTACCTTCTAATCTCAGTGATGTGTTCTTGCATCTGATCTGATATATTTTGACGTACGTATAGTATATATATGTTTGTGTGTGTGTGTGTGTCTATATATATATATATATGTTATGTTATGTTTTAAATTTTTGGCCATGCTATGTGACATGTGGGATTTTAGTTCCCCAACCAGGGATCAAACTCATTCCCCCTACAGTGGAAGCACAGTGTCTTAACCACTGGACTGCTGGGGAAGTCCCTATATATTTTATATGTCAGCATACATATCAATTAATATTTATATGACAAACCTAGACAGCATATTAAAAAGCAGAGACATTGCCAACAAAGATTTGTGTAGTCAAAGCTGTGGTTTTTCCAGTAGTCATGTATGGATATGTGAGTTGGACCATAAAGAAGGCTGAGCACTGAAGAATTGATGCTTTTGAACTGTGGTGTTGGAAAAGACTCTTGAGAGTCACTTGGACTGCAAGGAGATCAAACCAGTCAATCCTGAAGGAAACCAACCCTGAATATTCTTTGGAAGAACTGATGCTGAAGCTGAAGCTCTAATACTTTGGCCACCTGTTATGAAGAGCTGACTTATTAGAAGAGACTGTGATATGGGAACGACTGAGGGCAGGAGAAGGGAACAACAGAGGACAAGATGAGTGGATGGCATCACCGACTCAATGGACATGAGCTTGAGCAAGCTCCAGGAAATGGTGAAGGACAGGGAAGCCTGGTGTGCTGCAGTCCATGGAGTCGCAAACAGTTGGACACTACTGAGCAACTGAACAACAACTATATATATATATACGTATACATTTATAACTTTTAGTGCTGTTCTCAACTCTGAAAAGAGATTTTCCTTCTTGCTACTTTGAAAACTAGTGCCTTTAGAGGCTTTTAGTCATTCTGTGATGGCATTAGTATGCGAGTAGCATTAAAATTTATTTCTTCAAACCTGACCTCTCCTTTCATCCTCTCCCCATATACTCAGCTGCCTACTTGACTTCAAGTAGATCTCTCACTGTCGTCTGGTATTAACCCCACCAAAACAACTCTGGGTCATTTTGTCTCCCTTTGTCCCTCTCGTCTCTCATTCTTGTTGATCGCAGTCGGTGACATCTCCATCTTCTGATTGTCTCCTTCCTTAAATCTTGAGTCATCGTATCATCTTTTCTCCCTTTCTCCCAGTATTCAATCTCTTTCTTGAGTTTTTCCATTCTGCCTCCAAAAGAGATCTCACATCTTTCTTTTGCCAACTCCTTGGTCGAAGCCTCCTTTACCACTCACCTGGGCTGAAAAAGAATCGTCCTCTGGTTAATCCTCCAGTTGAGCATTCCTGTCCCTCCCCAGTCAGTTCTCTGTATCTCTCTGGAATAATTTACACACTTACTTAGAGACCTTTGAAGTCTGTCCTTTATCATTCAGGTAAGCCCACTGTGCCCCACCGGCAAGGACTCATGCCTCTTGCTTCAGCTCCTACCTCTCTTGTTCATTAGACTCCTGTCACAGCTCTTTTTTTTTTTTTTATGCTTAATATTTTATTTATTTATTTTTGGCTCTGCTGGGTTTTTGCTGCTGTGCGGGCTTTTCTCTAGTTGCAGTGAGTGGGGGCTGCTCTCTAACTATGGTGTGCGGGCTTATCAATGAGGTAGCTTTTCTTTTTGAAGAGCGTGGGCTCCAGGGCACTTGAGTTCAGTAGTTACAGCACAGGCTCGCTCAGTAGTTGTGACACACAGGCTTAGCTGCTCCACAGCATGTGGGATCTTCTCCAGACTGGGGATTGAACCCATGTCTCCTGCCTTGGCAGGCGGATTCTTTACCATTGAGCCACCAGGAAAGCCCCAGTCCCAGCTCTTAATGGACGGTGTTCTACCTGCCTCCAAGCACATACGCATCTTTTCCCTCTGAAATACTTGCCCCAATAGTAAATCCCCACTAGCTAAATCCTGCTTACCCATCACCTCTCAACTTAACTGTAAATTCCTCAGAAAAGCCTTTTCTAAATCATGAAGCAAAACGTAGGTGCTTCAGTTTTATCAGCTAACGTGTTCTGCAGTTTTCCTGCAAAACACTTAGAACAAAGTTAATGATGTAGTTGTTTTTCCTTTTATTTTTGCAACAACCTGAAGAGGCATTCTTTTCTTTCTCTTAGCCACAAGATAATCGAGTATGACAGTAGGTAGAGGGATTGTGTGGATTTTTGTTTTGAGGTAATTTCTATATTTGGTAGTTGATTTCTTTTCATCTTTGTTCACAGATTCCATCCATAATAGGCACTTGACTCTTTTCTTTAAAGGAACTGCGTATGTCATATAAGTTCATGTTAAGTATTAACTTGACTTCAAAACATTGAATTCCTACCTGTGCAAATGTGAAAATAGATAAGGTTTTGTTTCTTCTACCTGAAAGTGTATAAAATATAAACCAATCAGCTATAGATTTGTTGTGCATATGTTAGAAAAATCCTTTAACCTTTTTTTTTTTTTTAAAAAATAAGCTATAAAGCATCAACAGCAAGTGAGCTAGAATATCTTAAGGTGCAGAACGAATCACTTAAGGAAAAACTGGCCAAGGCTGAGCAAAGTGCAGAGGATGTCCGAGATCAGATATTGGCAACTGAGAACTCAAATCAAGAATATGCAAGGTATGTAGGAGAAATAAAACCTGCCCACACCTGTGGTCTTAGAACCATTAGGACAATTGGATGTTGCTGCAAGCCAGCTACTAAGTGATGCAGAAAACTGCAGTCCCATGGCTTGCTTTGGGTGATCTTCAATGGTGAATTATGAATTTACACAGTTTAAAAAGTATAATTCTTAACAGTTCTTTGAGATTCTTTTCAAAAAAAAGGTAATTTAAATGGCTATAACTTTCTTAACGGACTCTTCTCTCTCAAACCCAAGGATGCTTCTAGATCTGCAGACCAAATCAGCAGTTAAAGAAGCAGAAATTAAAGAAATTACAGTTTCTTCTCTTAAAAGAATAACTGATTTGCAGAACCAACTCAAGCAACAAAGCGAAGACTTTAAGAAACAACTGGAAGAGGAAGAAGCAAGGTAATCTAGGTTGAAAACTGAAATGCCATGCGTCTCAAATTATTTTTTCTAGTATACTGTGTTTTTAAATTTAATTTTCCCTTACAGAAAAGGTGGGAAAGAAAACTCAATGGCAGAATTAACTGAGGAAATGAATAAGTGGCGTCTCCTCTATGAAGAATTATATAATAAAACAAAGCCTTTTCAGGTCTGTCAATTAGGACTTAACTTATTTGTATTTGAGAATTTGTATTGTTCCCTGTCACAGTCATGACAGTGACATGGTTCTTCTGAAAGATCATTTTGCTGTGCATTTACAGTGCCAGTTTAACTTCCTATTACAGAAGGTTTATTATAGATGTTACTACATTAATATGCATACACTTTTAATATAGCCTTTATAGGCTTAAATATTACCTCTTAACAAGATTCTTAAAAGTTGATACCTTAGAAGGCTCTCCTGATATGAAACTTTTGATAATCTATGTAAATTTATGACACTTATTTTGTTATGATCTTTCTCAATGTTTCTCTAATACACTTAAAGGATAAATGCAAATCTGGGTACTTAAGAGTCAGAAGACAGTATTGGTTATAATGTGTTGTGGCTAATACAGATTAGGCCGGCTAGCAGGTCTTCTTTTCTTGTTTCTTTCTTTCTGTTTCATTGATCTTCACAATGAAAAACAACTTTTTATTAAAAAAAAAAAAAAAAAAAGACTCAATTTATGGAGAGCCCTAAGAGTAAGTCAGTATAATCTATTTTTGTCTTTTGCCTTTTTTGTTGTTGTTGAGTTTCTTTTTTGTTTAAATATTTATTTACTTATTTGGCCGCACCAGGTCTTAATTGCAGCATGTGGGATCTAGTTCCCCAACCAGGGATCAAACCTGGCCCCCCTGCATTGGCAGCCTGCAGTCTTCTGCAGTCTTAGCCACTGGACCACCAGGGAAGTCCTATCTTTTGCCTTTTTACTTTTTTTCACTTTAGTTTTCCTTATAGTTAATATGAGTCAAGTTGGATTTAATAGTTTTAAGTCTTAACTTTACAAAAATGTCTTTTCAGCTACAACTGGATGCATTTGAAGCAGAGAAACAGGCTTTGTTGAATGAACATGGTGCGGCTCAGGAACAACTAAATAATCTCAGAGATTCGTATGCTAAACTATTGGGTCATCAGAATCTAAAGCAAAAAATCAAGCATGTTGTGAAATTGAAAGATGAAAACAGCAATCTCAAATCGGTTTGTAAAGTCACATTTAGTTCTATTGATATTGGGGTGGGTGGTTTTTATTTTATCAGGGTAATGCTGACTTCATAAAATGAGTTGGGAAGTGTTTCACCCTTTCATTTATGGAATAGTTCATGATTATTGGTATTAATTTTTTACTGAATGTGTAATGGAATTTGGTGGTGAAGGCATCTGGACCTGGACTTTTCTCTGTGGATGGTTTTTGATCAGTAATTTAATCTCTTCACTTGTTATAATAGTCTATTTAGATTGACTATGTCAACTCAAAACCTATGGGATGCAGTGAAAACAGTTCTAAGAGGGAAGTTTATAGCAATACAATCCTACCTCAGATTGACTACTTCTTCTTGAGACAGTTTCAGTAGTTTGTGTCTTTCTAGGAGTATGTCCATTTCATTTTCTGACGTGTTGATTCACAACTGTGTGCCATATTCCCTTACATTCCTTTTTATTTTGATCATATCAGTAGCAATGGCCCCTCTTTCATTTCTGATTCTAGGAATTTGAGTCTACTCCCTTTTTTTTAAGTTCCTTTACTTCTGCAAACATGTTTATAATGGCTTTAAACCATTTTTTTGGATAAATTCAATATTGGATTACTCTCTTGGGCAGTTTTTGTTGCCTGCTTTTCCCCAGTATAAAAATCATGCTTTCCTGTTTGCATACTTTGTAATTTTTATGTTAGAAAATGGGTGTTTTAGACAATATATTGTATTACCTCTGGGTACTGCCGTCCCCTTGCAGGTATGTTGTTATTTTCTTGTTTAGTGAAGTCTATTCCTCCTCCCCACCCCCCACTAGTTTGTGCCTCTGATGTTGCTGCTGAGGGAGGTTCAGTGTCGGGTGTGTACACAGTCACCCTGAGATGACTCTGGTTTGGGTAAGGCTGCCTCCCTCTCTCCCTGATCACACATAGTTGCTGGCTTATCCCTCTGTTATTTTCAACATTGCACCAGGTCATAAATTCCTCTACAGATTAATCCAGTCTAATTCTGGCTCCTTTGCTGGAATTGTGTCTTAGGTCAGTGATTGACTTTGTCCTGGCTACAGGAGGGCTCCTCCCACCTGTCTCATTCACCACTTCTCTTCTACAAACTAAGCAGCTTACACTTTAGCCCAGTTTTTAATCACTTACCATTCCCTTGCACCACACAGCCTCTACTGTTCTTAAGGGCGCCCTTCAGTTTGAACTGCTCTAAGCTCTGTTGTAAGTGAAGTCACTTGCTCTGGGAATAAATTAGGAGCTCTGTGGTCTCCTCCTAGGCAGAATTTCTGAGACAGGGCTTCAGATCTGGATTTGGGGACGATGGCAAGCTTTCCTCTGAGTGACACCTCTGTCCCTGTAGCTGGATGCTTAGTAGACTTGGGAGAGAGGGAGATGAGCAATCTGAGGGTCTCTCACTTTGCCTCTGTTGGCTTGGAACCATTTCCTCATGAGCCAGGTAAAGGGTGATCAGAGTCTGGGTATTTTCAGCACTCTGCACCTAAGATAGGGCCTTGGTTTCTTGGAAGAAAAGACCCCCCCACACACACACACACCTCTCAGCCACATTTTCTGTGGCTCAGATCAAGGAAGAGCTGGGGGAAAGATGAGAGATGCTGACATCTTGCTCCTATTGGCAGGAGAAGCCTCTGGTTGGGAGCTGGGGAAGGAGGGAACCCTGTGCTCCAGGCTGCAGAGGTCTGGTGTGGAGTCTCTGCTTTGCTAAGCAAGGACTAGGGCAAGAGGGAACAGGATTGGTTCAAACACAACAGGACATTGCCTTTTTTAAAAAACAAAAACACTTTTTTAAAAAATCTGCTTGAATAATTGTTTCTTCACTTGCTATTTTACCTTAAGGCCATTTACAGAGGCTTTAAGTAGTTGCTTTTTTTTGTAATTTTTTTATATCACTAGGGAGCAAGTCAGCGGAGCTGCTTATGCTGTCTCGCCAGTAGTGAATCTCAGCATTTAATTTGGTGTTGAAGTTATATCAGAAACACAACTTTGTACCTATAGAGGGACAGGAAGATTTAAATGACTTGTTATCTTCTTTGTCATAGCTGTTCATTTTGTAATTTATGGTCTGAAAGCCTGTATGCAGTAGGCTTCTGCCATTAACATCTGAAAAATGAGCAACTGTGGAATTGTCAGTAATATTGGTAACACATTTCACCAACTTATGATCTTCAGTAATTATTTGCTGACTGTATTTTTTCTTACAATAGGAGGTGTTAAAACTCCGTGCTCAGCTTACTAAAAGAAAACAAAGTGAAGCAAAACTTCAGGAGGAATTGAATAAAGTTCTGGGTATCAAACACTTTGATCCTTCAAAGGCTTTTCTTCATGAAAGTAAAGAAAATTTTGTTCCCAAAACTCCATTAAAAGAAGGTAAGAAATGAATAAACATACTGGACTGTCATCTTCCTTTGGATTTGCTTTCACAGCACTGAGCAAGTTATCTATCTTTATGAACTATGAAAATCTGTTAACAGTTTCTGATATCTTATATCTTCCTTGAAAACTTGTCTTACATCTTTCTCTCTTTATTTCTTTATATTTATTTACTTATTTGTTTGGCCATGTGAAGTCTTAGTCACAACACGCGGGATCTTTAGTTGTGGCATGCAAACTCTTAAGTTGCAGTGTGTAGGATCTAGTTCCCTGACCAGGGATTGAACCCAGGACCCCTGCATAGGGCGTGTGGAGTCTTAGCCACTGGACCACTAGGGAAGTCCCCTTGTCTGCCTGTTTTGCTCATACCCACACCCTGCCAGAATTAATCCCTGTATCACACCCTTGACATTTTGTAACCTAAACATCCAATTTGTAATTTTGGAGAAGTAGATTTTTCTTTTTTTCTTTTACTTATTCACTTTATTTTTGGCTGCACTGGGTCTTTGTTGCCGCTCTTGGATCCCTAGTTGCAGCGAGTGGAGTCTACTCTTTACTGCGGTGTGAGGGTTTCTCAGTGCGGTGGCTTCTTCTGTTGCAGAGCACAGGCTCTAGGGCACAGGCTCAGTAGTTGTGGCTCACAGGCTTAGTTGCTTCTTGGCATACGGAGTCTTCCTAGACCAGGGATTGAACCCGTGTCCCCTATACTGGCAAGTAGATTCCTATCCACTGTACTACTGGAGAAGTCCATTTTTCTCTCTTTCTTGACTACAATCTCTGTATCTTTGACAATAACTGAAATTGGCTGAAATAGTGAATGAAGAAATATAAATAAAATGCAAGTATTGCTTCATCTTCCTTAGAGAAGGTAAACTGCTTTTAGTTCATAATGACTGATGCATTAGTTTTAATATAGAAAACTAACACTGCTGTTTAATACTCCTTCCAGGCAATACAAACTGCTCCTGAGCTCTTAGTGGAGTTTCAAGAATCATGCAAGTAAACATCTGAAAAACCTGTTGAAGATTATTTTATTCTTACTATTTTTTATTATTATTATTGTTGCTCACTATTGTGTTTATATTTTTTAATCTCTTATTTAATACTAACTTCCTGTCCTTACATATGTGAAAGGAAGTTTGACCATTTTTACCAGTGTTCTCCGACATTCTAGTTACCATTGTCAGTACTTCCTCCTTGATGCGCACCCTTATTACCTCATTTTAAATGTGTTGATGCTTTCCAGCTTTGCTCACTCATCCCATCAAATCAGTAGTCTTTTAAAAATGATTCTCATACTATCATTTCCCTATTCTGAAACCTTAGGGTTTTTTTAGCTTGATGCTGAAGACCTTTTCTAGTCTGAACCTCTTATGCTAGGCTAAAATACCTTGGCTTGTTCTTGCCTCTACTTTGATTTTCCTAATAATGTTCATTCTGTCCCACCCATCATCCGTTTATCCAGTTCAGATAAGAAATGGAGGCAAGCTTTTTTCCATAGTTATGTCTTAACCAAAGCCACTGAGTTGGTTAATAATTTGCAGATTTCTCGACCCAATCCCAGTCCTCTTAAATTACAGTCTGTGGTTTGGTCTAGAAATCTGCTTTTTTTTTTTTTCTTCCATAAACAGCAGTTGATTCTTAGAAACTCTGTTCATAACCTCTTTTTTGCCATACCACAAACCAAGTGTGGGATCTTAGTTCCTGATCGGGGATCAAACCCATGCTCCCTGCACTGGAAGCACAGAGTCATAACCACAGGACTGCTGGGGAAGTCCCTGCTCATAACCTCCTTAGAGAATTTGTCTAGCTGCTTGACATCTGCCTGATTCCTGGGTGTTTGGTTAATATTTACGTATCATGAAATAAAATTACACATTAAGTCACTGACCCAATTATGCAACTTGTATTATATGAAATCACATTAATTCTTCTATTTAAGGTGCATTTATTGTCTCTGCCCTCGTCTCCCCACCTTGTCTCCAGAATCACTAATGGTATTAATAGTATACTACTTAGAAAGTGGTCATTCTCCACCTAAAATACCTGATCTACACAGTTGGTATATTATAAGCCACCTTGTTGTCATGTTTCCCCATTGATGGACCAACAGAGATTATTTTAATCAGGATAGCTTTTCTTAATAAATTATTTTATTAGATCTTAATACATAATTAAGGTCAAAGGAAATGTAGAGATTAGAAAAACTGTCTAATAAAATGGGATCATTCAAGATTTCTGCTTTTAGCCAAGATGCAGTAACATGGATCAGATTTATTGCTCCTCCTCCTACCCTACACACACACACGCACACATGCACACATGCACGCACACCCTAAAACTATCCAAGAATGACAAAATATACAAAAGAATGATTTTCATGATGTTAAACGTGAAAAAAAAAATCCCTAAGACATGGGGAAAATCAAGGTGAATCCTACAATTCATCCGTGTTTACAGCCTTGAGAGAGTTTGCAAACATACATGAAAGGGGAACCCAGGCAAAGCCCATCCAGCTAACCGAGTTGAAAAGCCCAAACTGAGACCTGGGGAGACCAAAGATGCTGGAGACTGCAGGACAGAGTCCTGAAAGGACAAAATTGCAGGAGAGAATTGAGATATACAAAGGGTCCCTCAAGGAGTCACCTGCATACTGACTAGTTATGCATATGAGGAAACTGCCTGAAGCCTGAGGAAGAACCATCCCCTGAAATTAAAAGTAACAGTGCTCAAAGCTCATGCAGGCTAGAAACACTGCCTGTTCCCACCAGCCTAACTTGAAAACCTCATGATTTATAGGCAACTGACTAGGGTATGAAGAAGGGTTCAGTACTGGGGAACAATTAATCCTAAGTGAGCACTCTGGTCCCACCTAACAGATCTTAAAAAAAGAAGACCCAAGAGGATCGATCCTTTCTAAGAAAATTATTACATTTTGGAACAAAGCTCAAGAAACTGCATAGGTTTATAAAAATGTCAAGCACCCAAGAATGTAAATTTTACAGTTTCTTAACATCCAATCAAAAGATCACTAGACATGCAGAGAGGCAGGAAACATCACCTCCTGAAGAAAATATTCCATCAACTCAGAACTGACACAGAGGTTAGAATTATCAGAGGACATCACAATGGCTATTTTATATATGCCACATATACGAAAACTTAGTGAAGATATTTAACATTTTAAAAAAAGTCCAAATTGAACTTGTAGAGATAAGAACTACAGTATGTAAGAAAAAAAAAAAACACACTCTCAGTGGGAGTACAGAAAGAAGACATTGCAAAAGGAAAGACTAGTGAACTTGAAAACATAGCAATAACTATTCAAAATGAAACACAGAAATGAGGTTCAAAAAATGAGTAGAACACCAATGTACTCTGGGACAACTTCAAGCAGCCTAACATATATGTAATCAGAGTTCCCAGAGAAGGGAAGGAGGGGACAGAAAAATCACTTGAAGAATAATGGTGGAAACATTTCCAAAGAGGAAAACTAGAACCCTAGGAACCCTAGAAACAATAAATATGAAATGTCACAATTGCTGAAAAGCAGTGATAAAAACTGTCAACCTTAAACTATTTCAACAAAAGTAATTTTCAGAAGCAAGGATGAAAAATTATTTTCAGACATGAAAAACTTATTAGTCTCTTTAAAATATAATTGACTGCTAAAAAGAACAGCAAGATCACTGTCTGTAGTTTAGATATCTTTAAAATTAGATAATGACAGCAATAGCTCAAAGCCTAGGAGGGGAAGAATGGAAGAATATGATTGCAAGTTCTTTATACTATATGTAAAGTGGTATAATGTTACTTGAAGACAGACTGTGGTAACTTAATAATACATACTATAAACCCTAATACAATCACTAAAATAAGACACTTGTCAATAAGTCAACAAAGATGAAATTATAAAGAAATATTCAATTCAAAAGGCAGAAAAAGAGGAAAAGGAAAACAGATGGGTCAAAAAGAAATTAATAGTATTATAATTAAATTTAATCATATCGGCAATCATATTAATGTAAATGGTCTGTTTACTTCAATTAAAATGCAGAAATGATTCGATTAAAAAGCAAGACGACTATATGCTGCCTACAAAAATACACTTCACATATAATGACAGAAATAAGGTGAAAAATACAAGGATGTTAAAAGATACACCAAGCTGAAGGGATAGGAAGACCTAGTCCCTCCTTCCCCCCACAAACACACTAATTCAACAACGATACAGAGACAGATTCCCTTTGGAAATGGGGAAATGATAGTCTCCAACAAATAGCATTGGGAAAATTGTATATCCAAATGCAAAAGAATGAAATTGGAACCTTACCTTGCACTAGACACAAAAATCAACTCAAAAAGGATTAAAGGCTTAAACGTAACACCTTAAACTACTGTAACAAACCATGGAAAAAACTTTTATGACATTGGTCTTTGCAGTGATTTCTTGGTTATGATACCAAAGGTCAGTCAAGAAAAACAAAAATGGACAAGTAGGACTGCATTCAACTAAAAAAGTTTCTGCCTAACAAAGGAAATAAGGTAAGTGTTGGCAAGCACATGGAAAAATTAGAACCCGTACACACTGTTGGTGGAAATTTAAAATGCTGCAATAGTATGGAAAGTACAATGGCACTTTCTCAAAAAAAATTAAAAATGGAACTACTGTGAAAGTCACTCAGTTGTGTCCGACTCCAATGGACTGTAGCCCACCAGGCTCCTCTGGAGCTGGATACTGGAGTGGGTTGTATCTTCCCAACCCAGGGGTCGAACCCAGGTCTCCTGCATTGCAGGCAGACTTTACCGACTGAGCCACCAGGGAAGCCAAATGGTCCAGCAATCTCACTTACGTATATTTATCCCAAACAATTGAAATTGAAATCTCAAAGAGATACTTTCACCTCCATGTTCATTGCATTGTTATTCACAATAGCTAAGATGTGGGAATGGATGAAGAAAATGTGATAATATACTTGCAGTGGAATATTATTAAGCCTTTAGAAAGAAGGAAATCCTGCCATGTGCAAGAAATGGATGAACCTTGAGAACATTATGCCAAGTAAACTTAACCAAACACCAGAGGACAGAAACTGCATGATTCCACTTAACATGAAGTATCTAAAATATTCAGAATCACTGCAGCAGAGAGTACAGTGGTGGTTACCAGGGCCTGGGTGGCAGAGGAAATGTTGCTGTTCAGTCGCTCAGTCATGTCTGACTCTTTGCAACCCCATGGACTTCAGCACTCCAGGCTTCCCTGTCCTTCACCATCTCCCTGAGCTTGATCAGACTCATGTCCATTGAGTCGGTGATGCCATCCAACCATCCATCATGGAAATGAGGAAATGAGTTGCTAATTAACAAGCATAAAGTCTCAGTTGTGTAAGGTAAGTTCTACAGACCTGCTCTACAGCATTATACCTATAATTAAAATATTGTATTTTACACTTTAAAATTTGCTAGAGGGTAAATCTCCTGTTAAATGTTCTTACCACACACACACACACACACACACACAAGATGATGTGCCAAGAATATGCTAACAGATTGAAAACAAAAACTAGAGTGGCTGTATTAATATCAGACAAAGAATATTACCAAGAATATGTTTCATGTGATAATGATAAATGAGTTAGTTCATCAGGAGGCCAAAATAAACATTTATGTAGCCAAAGATAATCTCAAAACACATGAATCAAAAAATTGATAGATTTACAAGGAGAAATAGAAAAATCTGATTACATAGAGATATCAATAGCCTCTCTCAAGAAATTGTAGAGCAAATAGAAAACTGGAAAGAATATAGAAGATTTAAAAAATATTCTGAACCAACTTGATCAAATTGATGTCTATAGAAATCACCTAACACCAGCAGAATATTTTGTAAGTGAGCACAAGAGTTTGCCAAGATTGACTATCTATACACTGGGTCATGAAAACAGTCTCTATAAATTTAAATGGATTCCAGTCATACCAAGGGTGTTGTCCATTGACAGTGGAATTGAATTAGAAGTCAATAACATAAGTCTCTGGAAAATCCATAAATGGTTGGGAATCAATTATCACACTACTAAATGAGATACTGGTCAAACAATAAATCAGAAGGGAAATTATAAACTATTTTGAATAGATTGAAAATGAAGACACAATATATCAAAGCTTGTAGAATGCTGCTAAAGCAGATTTAGAGCAAAATTACCTTACTGGTGGCCTTTATTTCCAAAAAAGAAAGGTTTCAAATCAATGACCTCTTTCTGTAGAGTAAGTAAAAGAGCAATTTAAAACCAAAGTAAGTAGGGGGAAAAAAGTAATAAAGGTTAGAGCACAAATCAGCAGCTACAAAACAAAAATAAAAATCAATGAAAAATATTTCATTGAGAAAAACCAATAAAATTGATAAACCTATAGCTAATCAAGAATATAAAAATACATAAATTACCAATATCTACCGATATCAGGAAGGAGTAAGAAAGGTGACTATTACTTTTGTGAGTGATGGATACATTCACTGTCTTGATTATGGTGATGATTTTATCGGTATATATTGTATATATCTTTGTTACTCTAGCAGTAACGAAGACCCAGCATAGCCAAAAGTCAATAAATAAAATTAGTTTTTGAAAAAAGTAGTTCATTTTGAAACTAAAGTTTTTATATTGAGATTATTTTCTCAATATTGGGCTACTGGTTTTTTGGGTTTTTTTCCCCCTTTTTCAAATTGGGCTGCTGGTTTTAAGTGACTTTATTTATTTACCTGAAGACCTTTTTTGTAGGGTCTTTGGGGATTTTTTTTGGTTTTATCTTTTATTAATGTAAGACCTATTTACTTTTACATGCATTATTTTTAGTTTAGATTTGTTCAAAGAAAACTAGTTTTCAACCTTTGAAAATCTGGAACTTTATTCTAGGGGTTCAGAATGTGTTTGTTTTTTAATCATTAATGGAAGAAAATCCCTTAAGGGAAAAAAATATGCCCATTAAACATTTTGTAGATGCTAATGATTTTTTCCCTTTCAAAAATATGAAGGCAGTGGAAGAGTTATTAGGAGGAATCTGTGCTACCCCCTGTATGATGGTTTTAGACTGAGAATATCAAGTCCCAACATCTAACCCCCTCCCATCTCCAGCATTATACAATCCTTCAACTATGAAATCGTTAACATCACCTTTATCTCACTGTATAAAATATCGAATTCCATTTATTACCAGTTTTAATAGATATTTTGAACAGCTTCAAAATATATTCCCAGGGTTTTGCTAACACCACTCCAGAGTGCCTATAATTTCTGAGAGGTAACTTTCTTTTCTTTTTTCTTTTGGCTGTGCTGGATCTTTGTTGCTGAGCGGGCTTTTCTCCATTTGCGGTGCACGAGCTTCTCATTGCGGTGGCTTCTCTTGTGAAGCACGGGCTCTCAGGCAAGAGAGCTTCAGCAGTTGTGGTGCCTGGGCCCAGTTGCCCCAAGGCATGTGGAATCTTCCCGGACCAGGCATCAAACCCGTGTCCCCACATTTCCAGGCTAATTCTTAACCACTGGACCACCAGGGAAGTCCTATCAAGGTTTTTTAAATCTGCTAGAGGCTATAGAAAGAACCAAGACAATGCCTAACTTCAAAGTTAAAGTAGAGCAAGAAAGACAATCATACTTATAAATGTAAAATTACAAGCTGATTTAACTACTCTAAAGAAAAAGGAACACTGCTTAAATAGTGTGAGGATAAACAGAGGTACAGAATATAGTAAAGACCAGCAAGGGTTTACACCAACTACACGGGCGAGTGGCCATTGAGTTTAGTGTTTCATAAAGTTGCTAATAATAATAACAACAATAATAATAGTAGTAGCCATAGTAATAGTCCTGGCTTTCTGCAAACAAAAGACTATCTAGGGGTAAATTTTTAGACCTTTTATAATTCAGCTGTGGTATGATTGGATTGCATTTCCAGGGAGTACCAGGCTAGGGTGTATTGAAGGTATGGATAAGGTCTCTTTAGAAGGAATCACTTATACTTTGGCCTGTTCCTTAAGCCTCTAAGCTTTTGCCTCAAGATTGAGGGCAGGAGGAGAAGGGGACGACAGAGGATGAGATGGCTGGATGGCATCACTGACTCGATGATCATGGGTTTGGGTGGACTCAGGGAGTTGGTGATGGACAGGGAGGCCTGGCATGCTGTCGTTCATGGGGCCGCAAAGAGTCGGACACGACTGAGCGACTGAACTGAAACTACCAAGCTTTGGCCCCCCAGGGAACTTGCAGGACTGAGTCTGTGAGTGCTAAGGACTACTGGTAAAAATCCAAGTGCTGTGAAGCTTGGGCCATATCTCCTCCACTCAGGCCTTGTATCTCTGTAATAGCCCTTAGGGCTTCCCTGGTGGCTTAGAGGGTAAAGCGTCTGCCTGCAATGTGGGAGACCTGGGTTCGGTCCCTGAGTCGGGAATATCCCCTGGAGAAGGAAATGGCAACCCACTCCAGTATTCTCACCTGGAAAATCCCATGGACAGAGGAGCCTGGGAGGCTGCAGTCCATGGGGTCGCAGAGTCGGACACGACTGAGCAACTTCACTTTTCCTTTAATAGCCCTTAACCTTGAATAGTGTGGAAGCTGTCTGTGTTCCACACTACTAACAAGAGAGGATTGTTGGAGTTCTCTAGCAGTCCAGAGATTAAAAATCTGCCTGCCAGTGCAGGGGGCATGGGTTCCACACCTTGGTCTGGGAAGATTCCACATGCCATGGGGCAACTGAGCCTGTGGGCCACAACTACTGAAGCCCATGTTCCCTAGAGTCCATGGTCCACAACAAGAGACGTCACCAGTTTCTTTAGTTTCCTGCGTAGGCAGGCAGATTCTTTACCACTAGTGCCACCTGAGAAGCCTCTACCTTTCCCAAAGGCAAGATACTTTTTTCACCATAGATTAGTTTCACCTATTTTAGAATTTCATGTAAATGAAATTGTACTATTTTGTGTCTAGTTTCTTTCACTTAGTATAATGATTTTGAGATTCATTTGTCATTAAAAATTCATTTAATAATAAAGTTAAAGAAAAAAGGGGAATTTTATTTGAGCCAAACTGAGGATTATAACCTGGAAAACAGATTCTCATAAAGCTTTGAGAAGTCTGTTCTGCCAGTCAGAGTCGAAAGCACAGCCATATATATTTTGAGACAAAGGCTCATACATCCAAATGACATACTGATGTTTACATAAAGTTCACCAAAGGTACATAGTCCAGGTTAGCAGGTACAAAGCAAACAGTAAGTAACTAGACCCCTTACAGAACTTGGAAAGAGCTGCATTGCTACTGACAGAGGACAAGGAAAAAAATTGATCTTTACAGTTATTAGACCCTCCCATCTTTGACAAGCTCTGGTTAGTATGTAATACAGACACACACTGCACATTAAGAGTGGGGAGGAGGCCAAGTGGACACAGAATTTTATGTTTAATTTTTCTTGTTTTGCCTTAAAATATAAAATTTTATTTCATCGCATTCATATAGTTCATTTCTTTGAATAGTTGAGTAATACTCCACAGTATGGATATACCATGATTTGTTTAACCATTCATCACTGATGGATTTTTGGGTTGTTTCCAGTTTTAGTTTATTTTGAATTAAGCTGCTATGAATATTCTTAGTTTTGGCTGTGCAGCAAGTGATGGGGGATTTTAGTTCCCTGACCAGGGATGGAACCTTTGCTCCCTGCAATGCAGGTGTGGAGTGCCAACCACTGGACCACCAGGGAAGTCTTGAAGAATGGAGTCTTAACCATTGGATCACCAGGGAAGTTCTTGCTATGAATGTTCTTGTGCAAGACTTTATGAATATGGTGCTTTCATTTCTCTTGGGTAAGCACCTAGATGTGGAATTTTGGGTCATGTGGTAGGTGTATATTTGACCTTATAGTAAACTGCCAGTTTTCCAGTGTTTGTGTAATGCTATATCCTACCAGTAACGAATGAATGTTCTAATTGCTCAAAATGCTTGTTAACATATAATGTTCAGTTCAGTTCAGTTCAGTTCAGTTGCTCAGTCGTGTCCGACTCTTTGCAACCCCATGAATCGCAGCATGCCAGGCCTCCCTGTCCATCACCAACTCCCAGAGTTTACCCAAACTCATGTCCATCGAGTCAGTGATACAATCCAGCCATCTCATCCTCTGTTGTCCCCTTCTCCTCCTACCCCCAATCCTTCCCAGAATTAGGGTCTTTTCCAATGAGTCAACTCTTCGCATGAGGTGGCCAAAGTATTGGAGTTTCAGCTTCAACATCAGTCCTTCCAATGAACGCCCAGGACAGATCTCCCTTAGGATGGACTGGTTGGATCTCCTTGCAGTCCAAGGGACTCTCAAGAGTCTTCTCCAACACCACAGTTCAAAAGCATCAATTCTTCGGTGCTCAGCTTTCTTCACAGTCCAACTCTCATATCCATACATGACTACTGGAGAAACCATAGCCTTGACTAGACGGGCCTTTGTTGGCAAAGTAATGTCTCTGCTTTTTAATATGCTATCTAGGTTGGTCATAACTTTCCTTCCAAGGAGTAAGCGTCTTTTAATTTCATGGCTGCAATCACCATCTGCAGTGATTTTGGAGCCCCCCAAAATAAAGTCAGCCACTGTTTCCATGTTTCCCCAACTATTTGCCATGAAGTGATGGAACCAGATGCCATGATCTTAGTTTTCTGAATGTTGAGCTTTAAGCCAACTTTTTCACTCTCCTCTTTCACTTTCATCAAGAGGCTTTTTATGTTAGGGAAATTAAAATGGAAGGAGTCTTGTTAAGGCTTCAGAAGTCAGGGAGCAGGCCTCTGACCAATTTCTGACCTTGCCTGGGCTCTGTCTGGATTCCAGTTGGCCTGCAAGCACAGCAATTGTTACCAGCTAGTCTAGGGGCACTTTAGATAAGAAAGGGAGTTGGTATTGAAATTTCTTAAGCCCCTGAGGGCTTGGCCAAACAGCACCGCCCCCCCCCCCCCCCAAGAAGTCTTATGACTCACAAGGTGAAACAAATAGCATTGTAAAAGTTAAAAAAAACACCGAGCTGCATTTTTGCATATACACTGATGATAGTTTGCAGCCTAGGATTATAAGTGAGAACACCTGGAAGCTGCAATTTGAAGTCTCACCCACAGGGTGGACACACCACCCAGGACCCTATTCCCAGCTGGGACTCCAGATTGCTGTTATTTGGGGACTTCTGGCGCTGTTCAAGTCTGGATATAGGTTGTCTTCCCAATTTGGTGATATATAAGCTGTTACTTCTATTGTTTCTATTTCTCTTCTTTTAATAACTATTTATTGCAATTATGTATATTGGATTGTGTACTGACTGTATTATAGCTGTATATTTTGCTTCCCTGGTGGCTCAGAAGGTAGAGATTCTGCCTGCAATGAAGGAGACCCAGGTTCGATCTCTGGGTTGGGATGATCCCCCCGGAGAAAGGAATGGCTACTAATTGCAGTATTCTTTCCTGTAAATTCCATGGACAGAGAAGCCTGGTGGGCTACAGTCCAAAAAGCCGGATATGACTAAGCGCTTCTTTCACTTCTCACTGACATTAATTAAGTCAGATAATCTAATTAAATATTAAGATTGTTTATTGTGTGTGTAATGAGTGGTTTCTTTTATTAGTGAATCCTTGGAATCTAAAAGGAAAGTAAGATTTTCTGCAAAACAAATGTTATCTTTACTTTGTAAAGCATCTGTTCAAAACTTATGTCCATTTAAAAAATGGTTTTTGAAAAACTTTGAGTTGGAATTTAAGTATTCTGAATGTAAGTCCTTTTAGATATATGTATCAAGATCATTCTCCCCAGTCTGTGTTTTACTTATTTTCTTAATGTTGTCTTCTGATTAACAGAAGTTTTAAATTTTGATGGAACTTTCAGTTCAGTTCAGTCGCTCAGTCGTGTCTGACTCTTTGCGACCCCATGAACTGCAGCACACCAGGCCTCCCTGTCCATCACCAACTCCCAGAATTTACCCAAACTCATGTCCATTGAGTCAGTGATGCCATCCAACCATCTCATCCTCTGTCGTTCCCTTCTCTTCCTGCCTTCAATCTTTCCCAGCATCAGGGTCTTTTCAAATGAGTCAGCTCTTCACATCAGGTGGCCAAAGTATTGGATGAACTTTAATTCATCAATTTTTAAAAATTGTATATTTTTCATCACTTACAGACCCTCTACATGCCTCATACAGTTTACCAGGTGCTTTATAGGAGTAGAATGTAAAAAGTCATCTTTTTCTAAAGCTCTACATGAATGGCAATTTTTTTTAAAAGACTTTATTGAATTTGTTACAATATTGCTTCTGGTTTTTATGTTTTGGGCTTTTGACCGTGAGGCATGTAGGATCTTAGCTACATGCTAAGATCTAGCTAAGAACTTTCAACCCCTCCATTGGAAATATGAAGTCCTAACCACTAGACCACCAGGGAAGTACCTGAATGGCAATTTTTTTGTTGGTTGTTGTTAAATTGTTACAAAGCCTTAATCCAGAACAGTGGTTCAAAATGTAACTGAGTATATTCAATACCCTTTAAATTTTAAAAATAGGATTGCTAGGCTCCACTTGATTTTGTTTCATAGATTGTGCGGTGCTGGCAGGTCTGGGAATCACGGAAATAGCAGTTCTTAAAGCTCGGCCAAATTTAAAGCTACTCCACCCACCATTTCCTCAAATGGGACAGGACATATTAATGGAAATAACCTGTTGGTTTTTAACATCTGCGTGTTGTTACCACCAGTGCCTTTTACCGGTCCTTTGAAATAATTAATTGGAAAGCACTGGAGAACTTTACCGAAGGGATTCTGTTGTAATCAGGCATAACTCAATAAACTATTTCAGAATAGGAATCAATTGCATGGCCTGCGTGCTTTCCAACTGTTGGCTCATGCTTTTCTTTCACAAGAGAAAATTGCAACAGGTCTTCACAGGAAGCTTTTTGTGGTTGTATCTATATTTCTTTCTTTTTTTAAGTTGGTTCTCCTAATGGTTTTGATAATGGACCTTATTTGGCTGGCAATACAACATGAAACTTCTCATTGGGTATTTTCAAGACTGCCACGGGGAATCAGCTGCCAGTTTACTGCAATGTGGAATGCTGCACGAGATTCTGGGATCCGACTCAAAATGCTAATTTCAAAGGTCGAGTGAAGCTGTGGCTCACGTTTTCGCGTGCCTGCGCTCTCTGCAGGCAGAACAAAGACGCAGCCCGAGGAGGCAGAGGCTGAGACCCATCTCAAATCTTTTTCCTCAGATAATTTTGGAATCATGCCTGAAATGCCGGAGAACATGGAACAGGTAAGAGTGAGCTATTCAAGAAAAGCAGTCTGGAGTTTTATAGAGTTTCTTTACAAGAATCCCAGTGAACGTCTGGGAACGTAAAAGCCGAAAAGGGTGTGTTTAAAAAAAAAAGTCATTCATTTCTTTAAGACTTATAACTTTGGGACTTGGAATAATTAAACAGCTTTAATTATTGACCCTGTATGGAGAGCTCAGCTAAGTCTCCATCGATACAAATAACCCCAAAGAGCAGTTTCACTTAACCAGATTAAAATACATTCATGTAGGTGAAGGTTCTATAGAAATAACGCTTTTATCTATAGTTGGGTGCTCCAGGCTTTCTTTGTCTTGGCAAGAAAGGAACCTGCTAACCTAACTTGTATCTCTAGATTGCTCGTTTTAAATTTATAGACTTAGCCACCACACGAACTTGGATATTGTCTGTATAACAATGGCGTTTTTATTCATGCAGAAACTTTAATTTTTAAAAAGGATGATTAAAACCCATGTATGAAGATGTGCCCCTAGAACCATACCCAAGTTTTATCTGGCAAATATTAAACCAGATCCTCAAATGTAGGCAAGTAAAACTCTTTTTGTTCCTCACTCCAGATAAGGTTGCTCTGAGACTCAAAATGCTAATTGCATATGCAAGTCCTTTTAAATCGTCTTCGAGTAGGACAGAATTTTTTTTTTCTGGAAAAATTAGATGGCATTACCGCTGCAACTAGAAACTTCACAAAAAGCACCACTTTTAAAAAACAATCGGAGGATCTTGAATCTGCTCCAACAGCCACACCATTTCTTTGTTGTTTGCAAATTATGCATGGTTTCGAGTTGGAGCTTTTCTCTCAAGGACTCTAAATAATGCTAAATTGATTAACAGCCTGGAGTAAAACAAAAACAAAAGTGTGAAGCCTCAGTCTCTCTAGTTGCAGTTCCAAAGAAACTTTATTCTTACAGCAATAAGGAAATGAGTTCTTGTTGGGGGTTGGGTAGGAAAGAAAGTCACCGGACTCAGACGTGGAAAAAATTTTTTAAAGGCTGCTTAGTGTTGAGCTCTAAGGTTAAACCAAAAAAGGTTTATGAAAATATGTTTTAGAAAGACCCAAGCAGTAATCACGTTTGTGGGCGACTTTTAAGGTTTTGGTATCCTGCATGTCTGGACAAGAACAGTACAAATTTACATTCAAATTTGGCAAAACCTATGCGATCCATGCTCGGGTTTTTTGCGAGCATATTTCTCAGGCATCCCGGCTTTTCGGGTTTGAACTGGAAGAGAAATCAGCTGCAGTTGCCTTCTAGGGCCTCTTCTGATCAGTCACTTGAAAAAAGCGTAATCCAGGTGGTGGAAGGTTCAGCATAATTCTCTTCTAGTTCCTTTCCTTTTCTTGGTAGTGGAGGTTCGCCTCGCGTAGCTTGACGCTGCAACCTGTAAGGCGGTGCTTCTCAAAGGCTGATCTTGACTCCGGTTAAAGTTCACTAGAATGTAGAGTCCCAGTTATTGTTGTTTCGTCGCAAAGTTGTGTCTGACTCTGCGACCCCATGGACTGTAGCCCTCCAGGCTCCTACAATAACTCATTCAGCAATTACTGATAACGGTCCGAGAATCCTTGTTTTGAAGGGGCAGCCAGATAATTCGTCCCCCAGCCCTCTCCGTGTTTTTATTTTTAACTAGTTAAGAAGAGTTTGATACGTTCGGAATTTCACGCGTACTACTTTGTGGCATGCCAGAAAGACAAATGGGTTCTTTAAGTGTTAATGACGCAGATATCAACCCTTTTTATTTTTATTCCAGTCTTTCAATCTCTCAAGAAAAACTCTTAATGCTCTAGAGATACAGACGCGGGAGAGAACCTCTCCCCGCTTCACCCCCCCCCCCCCCCAAGACTTGAAAGCGTTTCATCCCGCTTTATGGGGGCTTCCCTTGTGGCTCAGTCGGTCAAGAGTCCGCCCACAATGCAAGAGACCCAGGTTCGATTCCTGGGTTGGGAAGATCCCCTGGAGAAGGAAGTGGCACCCCACTCCAGTATTCTTGCCTGGAGAATCCCATGGACTATAGACTGCCAGGCTCCTCTGTCCATGGAATCACAAGAGTCGGCCACGACTTAGCGACTACACCACCACCATCCCGCTTTATGTATCACGTGCAATCACAAGAGTCGGCCACGACTTAGCGACACCACCACCACCACCATCCCGCTTTATGTATCACGTGCCCAATTGATTCTTAAACACCGCACACACTCTGGGCGATCCAATTCACTCTTTACCTAGTCGAGAAGGAAGAACACAGAAAATATTCTTGACCCCTGACCCCCCGTGTCCACCTCCCGTGCCCCGCCGGCCCCAAAAGAAAATTCGTATTCCCAGTTTAAGACCAGGGCCTTTGTTTCGTGTATACCTTTAAGAGTAGGCGCGTGGGCTGGGGGCGTCCCGAGCGCGCCCGCCCCCTTTCAGGGGCGTCGGCGGAACGTGGCCAATCAGAAAGCGCGGTCTTGGCGGCGGAAGTCGGAAGCGGTGAAAGGGGGCCGGTCCGGACCTAGAGTAGGCGGGCCGAGGGGGGTTGGAGCTGCGGCCCGCCGCGATCCCGGGCTGAAGGAAGTGGCGGTCGCTGCGGCGGTGGCGGCGGCGACGACAGCGCAAAGACGGCGGGCATGGTGGGCCGGGAGAAAGAGCTCTCTATCCACTTTGTTCCCGGGGACTGCCGGTTGGTGGAGGTGAGGGAGTCGGCCCGGGTCTTGCGGGGTGGGGAGACGTCTCGTGGTAACCGAGTGCGCAGAGGGGGAAGAGTCTGGTGGTGGGGGCTCGAGTGGTTTTCCAGACGCATCCTCCCTGAGGCGGAGGCCCCAGGAGACGAGGGCGGCGCCGCCGAGTTTGTTTACCTCGGTGCACACTCTTCTGTGTTTTGTTTCTCAGCCACTGCGGCGGGAAATGATTAGGTCGGGTTTCACTTTCGAGCCTTCTCCCGTCTCTCCTCTCAGGAACGAAGAGGGGTTTTCCGAGCTGTTTTGACTTTTTCTAAATTTCGTTTTCATCCTTTGTTCATATTTTTTGATCTTAACTCTTCGTATCTCTGAGAAAAAAGGGGCCAGGTGGCTTTTCAGAAGTAGTAGCAGGATTGGAGATACGAACTGAACTCTTAGTTTATGCATGGCGCTGTTGTGCACTTTATATGCATTATTTATTTTAGTCCTCATAATAATAAGATACTGGTTTTGTTCCGTTTTACAGATATTTGAGACTAGGAGAGCAGTCTTTGGTCCAAGTTCATTCAGGAAGATTGCAGCTGCGATTCAAATACAATCTCTTTGATTGTCCCAGGCTTTGAATCACTGCAGAGATTGCATAAACCTCCCCCATAAACCCCAATCTCTATTTCATTCCAAGCCCCTCAGTATTCATCAGTCCATAGGATATATATCTAGCACTGGGGATAAGAAAAAGTTCATGCCAAGATCAGTGTATCTTAAGGATATAAAAGAAGGTGTAATTGATGGCTCTTTTTGAGAATGCAAACTTTTTACACCTTCAAAATATAGCATATTTAGTGTTTTCAAGTTATTTTGGGATTTGGGGAGTAAAGTTAGGATGGATGGGCTATTTGATCCTCAGTTTTGCTCCTGTGTACCCCACACAATGCTGAGTCCCTAAAGTTGCATATTGCTTGTTTATGTATGTGTATATGTGCACTGTGTATGCATGTGTGTGTATATAAAGTTGAATCAGTTTTAACAGTGAGTTCAGTAGACAAAAAAAAATGCATTTTCCTTCATTCAAATTGCACAACCAAAAGCTTGACATGTATTTGTTTCTCTCAGAACCTGTAGAGTTAAAACTCCCTAGTGGGACTACCTTACAGTTTATGTTAGAGAAATAAACTGTGGTGGTTCCTGTTCCTATTACTGGCCGTGGGGTACAATAGGGTGACTGTGGGAGTTAGACCAGTGTCACCTAGGTATCTAAAAAAGTATCTCAAAGTCCAGGAGTGTCTACTCACTACCTCTAGGGGAATGTTATGAGAATCAAATAAATCAATGTGAAACTTTGCCAAATTGAAGAGGTTCTGAAAATAGCAAAGTATAATTATATTTACCACTAAAACTTAAGAAGATCCTACTTTAGATATTTGTGATATTTGACTCTTGACTTTCTCTAAGACATTTTTAGTAGAAGTTAATCCAAGTGTGCTAAAGTAGAAACCACTGTCCCAGAGTACTGTTTTGGACCTTTTTGAAAGAGCCTTTTATTGTCCTGTACCTTAAAATTTGCTATTATTTGATTTGATGGCATAATAAGAGCTATGATTCTTCATTTATTTATATGTACTTACTTTTTCAAACGTTTTGTTTTTTGTGTGTGTGTGTGTGTATATAAATCTGGTCACCTGGTGTTACTGAATTCTGTAAATCTGAGTTGATAGGAGAAGAGGCAGATGCAAGTTAAAGTCATGTTTAATATACTTGACTCATAAGAATAAAAACTGAGAAATAGACTTTTCAGGAAGACAATGTTTTCAGGTCTTAATTATGCTTTGGGTTAACTACGCAGCTTTTTGTTCCTCCATTTAGAGTTCCTTGAAGTGTTTGGACATTCCTGTGTTTGGCAGAAGTAAAGTAATTTATAGAGTAATGAGCTGAAATTATTTTTAGAGGAATATTTCCCTGGTTTTAAAAGAATCAAAACTGTGCTTTAAGATGCTTCAGGTGGAGTTCTGTTTATAGAGACTCAAAAATAGAGATATTTTTGTTTGATTTATATTAGTTTCAGAGTGATGTGTATTTTATTTGCCAACCACCAAAAAACTTGCAATCAGAATGAAAACTTATTGTTTTGGCTTCTATACTGTGACAGAACATGCTGATTGAGTCTCTAAAGAGAACTGTATGAAAAGAAGAAAAGTTACTTTAAACAAAACTTGTTTCAGTTTATTCAGATATCTTCAGTGGGAAGGGTAATATGGAAAATGTTAGAATTCTGGGATTGTAAAGCTGTAAGAGCCTTCCAAAATTGCATCCTTTTACCAGTGAGTTACATTAGTAGAGTTGGAGTAACTTCTTAATGCCAGTTTGTGGCAGAGAAGATAAAATTTAGTCATCAAGAAACCAAGTATAAGTTCAAAGGATTGAGACAAAACTCAGCATGCATTTGACTAGATGATAGATGGAAGCAAAAGGACGCAAGTTCTATTTCCAACCTTTTTCCTTTTACTGCGGGCAAAACCTGTAACATCTTTAGACTTAAGGTTCCTTGCTTTGGAAAATTCGCACATGAGTTTTCAGGAAGAGGATTGTGCAGAATTGTTTTGTTTCAGAAAATGCTTGCACTTAAGATCTCTGCTCTTTTAATATAGAAAATTCTTGCACATTGACATCTGACCAGTAGGTAACATGGACTGTTTTCTTCCAGGGAGCTTACAAATTATCCCAGGCTGTACAGAGTTTGTATCTTCTCCACGCAACCACCTATACTTTTTTAAAGTGAAGAATATTATATGCCTTAAAAACCCTCACTGTGTTTGTAACTTAATACTATATTTCATCAAATCTAAGATGCTCTCAATTATAAGATGATCTGGACTCTTATTTTAAGATGCACTGAAAAGTGAAAAAGACTGGCAAACCATACTCATTTGTAAGATGAATCTTTATTTCCTTCATTTAACAGATGATAAATGAAGAAAAAATGTGCTTCACTCACCAGTGAAGTACACAGAGATCTTATTTTACTGTTTAGTAATTTTGTGGTTACTATAAGCATGATGTTTGGTCTTTGACTTCTTTTTCTAGTTTTCCTTTTTAAGGGGAAAAGGGTAATGAGGTTGTTGCTTCTGGAAGGGTAGATGGCAGTTTTTTTTTTAATTTGTTTGAGTCAGAGCTATCTTTAGGAAGGTCTTGGATGTTCCTGGAATTCTCAAGTTCAATTTCCAAATCACCAGCATTAGCACCACCTGGAAACTTGTTAGAAATGCTGATTATCAGGCCTCATTCCAAATCTGCTGGATCTGAAAGCACTCCAGTTGATTCCTGTCCTAGGCGAATAAAGTCTGTGAACCACTGATCCAAGAACCACTGTCTATTCCTTTCCTTCTCTAGAGTGACGTGAGAATCTCAGAAGAAACCAACTCATACGTCTTTTATAGTATTTTCCCAGGGATCTTTATGGTATTTGTCCTGTGCAAATTGTTTTCTGATTGTGTCTCTACTAGACCTGGCCTGTTTTAACCTCTTTAATAATTGCAGTCTTTGCAGGACTGTTTTCTTGCCAAAAATACAAAGAAAATATTTTGCTGGCTGAAATCTTTGTTTGCATAGATTGTTTGACTTAGAGCCAAGTTTTGCAAGAGAGAGCCTAGATGAATTTTTCTTCAGCTTCTAAAACATCTTGAAATGGGCTGAACTAAGGAAGAAATACCTTTAAAAACTTACCTTTATTCTGTTTCTGTCAGCCCTTTCATTTCGGGTTTTTCTTTTGATAGACATACTTGATTTAGGTGGCCTTTTTTTTTTTTTTTTTAAAGTATAGTCTTAAATTAGCTGTCTTGAGGGCTAGGGAAAAAAGATCTTTGGTTATTGTGTGTATGTTTAAGGTTTTTGACAGCTTAGAATTAGGTGACTAAACCAACATTTCAAATTTAAAAGGCTTCAAGTTGATACACTAATAAAAATTGTTTTTTGTTTTGAATAGTATTTTCTTAATTCAGATGTCTGTGAGGATATTTGGCGTTAACCTGTCTTGGGAAGAAGGGAGTAGAGATAACTGGAATTGTTTCCTAAATATTAGTTCCTTTTTAATTTCAGTGTGTGAGGAATTTTTCCTTTCTCACAATAGCGACACAAGTCAGTTTAAAATATTTAATATATTTTTTTCTTATTCTCTACTTATGTTTTATTAGTTTTAACTTGTCTAAATAGGTAAGTTTAGAGTCAATGCAGGAATATTTACCAGTTTAGTTAAACTTGGAATGTTAAGTTCTATAAGGACCCAATTTATTTTTCTTCCACATAAATTTCTATGAAATATGAAATTCTCTAATTTGAACATATCACAGTATGATAAAGTCAATGAGGTTTAAAAGAAAACTTGAGATTAAAAATTGAAGAGCAAAACTGTAGGTTTGGAAACACATTGGCAGAATATAACCCTAATATTTAATCAGGGCAGAAATAAGTAAGCTTTAAACTGCATTTTTATAAATGGCAGAACATAAATAAAGTTGATGTTTATTACTACTTTGAACATCAGTGATCCTAAAAATAAGTTTTTCCATTGTTACTGTTAGGAAGTCTAAATCTGTCTGACTAGGTGATTCCTTGCAGTATCATCTTAGGTTCTTTTTCTTGGAAAGGATTATTAAAACTTTCTCTTAAGTGACATACTTACTGATGCAGTTTGCTTTATCTTTGTTCTAATTTAAGACTTATAGATATGCGACATGAAGCAGACAACTCAGACTTGAGATGTTTAGTGAATTAAGATGTTGGCTGATTTTGTTGAAAGGCTATTTTCAAATTAATTAATTCTTTTCTCCTTTTTCACATTTTAGGAGGAAGTTAACATCCCCAACAGGCGGGTTCTCATTACTGGTGCCACTGGGCTTCTTGGCAGAGCAGTGTACAAAGAATTTCAGCAGAATAATTGGCATGCCGTTGGCTGTGGTTTTAGAAGAGCAAGACCAAAATTTGAGCAGGTCAATCTCTTGGATTCTAATGCAGTTCATCACATCATTTATGATTTTCAGGTATGGTTTATTTTAACACATAAGTAAACTATTAAGGGGCTTCCCTGGTAGCTCATCTGGTAAAGAAGAAACTGTTAAGAACTGTCACTCAGTCATGTCTGACTCTTTGCAACCCCATGGACTGCAGCATGCCAGGCTTCCCTGTCAATCACCAACTCCCAGAGCCTGCTCAAACTCATGTCCATTGAGTCACTGATGCCATCCAAACATCTCATCCTCTGTCATCTCTTCCTCCTCCTGCCGTCACTCTTTCCCAGAATCAGGGTCTTTTCCAATGAGTTGGTTTTTTGCATCAGGTGGCCAAAGTATTGGAATTTCAGCTTCAGCATCAGTCCAATTCAGGACTGATTTTCTTTAGGATTGACTGGTTTAATCTTGCAGTCCAAGGGACTCTCAAGTGTCTTCTCCAACACCACAGTTCAAAAGCATCAATTCTTCGGTGCTCAGCTTTCTTTATAGTCCAATTCTCACTTCCATACATGACTACTGGAAAAACCATAGCTTTGACTAGACGGACCTTTGTTGGAAAAGCAATGTCTGTGCTTTTCAGTGTACTGTCTAGGTTGTTCGTAGTGTTTCTTCCAAGGAGCAAGCATCTTTTAATTTCATGGCTGCAGTCACCATCTGCTGTGATTCTGTCTGGGTAATATAAAAACTGTTGCTCTCAAGGAAGTTATAGTACTTAAGCTCTAACCTATTAAGCAACAATAGTATACAGTGCACATTTTGGTTTTTTTTGAGGGGGTGGAAAAGTATGTCATCCTTAAAAAATTAGGTTGAGATATAGGTTAACAAAAGGCAGAAAATGAAGCATTTTGTAAAAAGCTTCTGTGAATTACTCTTCTAAGTACCACTTTCTATGCAAATCCTTTTCTTGTTTTGAGGGTAAAAATATTTGCTTCTTTATTTTTTTATTTTTAACTGGAGGAAGCAAAATGACTGAGGAGGCCTTATAAATAGCTGTGAAAAGAAGGGAAGTGAAAAGCAAAAGAGAAAAGAAAAGATATACCCATTTGAATGCAGAATTCCAAAAAATAGCAAGGAGGGATAAAAAAAGCCTTTCTTAGCGATCAATGCAAAGAAATAGAGGAAAACAATAGAATGGGAAAGACTAGAGGTCTCTTCAAGAAGATTAGAGATACCAAGGGAACATTTCATGCAAAGATGGGCTCAATAAAGAACAGAAATTGTAGGGACCTAACAGAAGCGGAAAATATTAAGAAGAGGTGGCAAGAATACACAGAAGAACTGTACAAAAAAGATCTTCACAACCCAGATAATCACGATGGTGTGATCACTCACCTAGAGCCAGACATCCTGGAATGGGAAGTCAAATGGGCCTTAGGAAGCATCACTAGGAACAAAGCTAGTGGAGGTGATGGAATTCCAGTTGAGCTGCTTCAAATCCTGCAAGATGATGCTATGAAAGTACTGCACTCAATATGCCAGCAAGTCTGGAAAACTCAGCAGTGGCCACAGGACTGGAAAAGGTCAGTTTTCATTCCAATCCCAAAGAAAGGCAATGCCAAAGAATGCTCAAGCTCCCACACAATTGCACTCATCTCACGTGCTAGTAAAGTAATGCTTAAATTCTCCAAGCCAGGCTTCAGCAATATGTGAACTGTGAACTTCCAGATGTTCAAGCTGATTTTAGAAAAGGCAGAGGAACCAGAGATCAAATTACCAACATCCGCTGGATCATTGAAAAAGCAAGAGAGTTCCAGAAAAACATCTATTTCTGCTTTATTGACTATGCCAAAGCCTTGGACTGTGTGGATCACAATAAACTGTGGAAAATTCTTCAAATGATGGGGATACCAGGCCACCTGACCTGCCTCTTGAGAAACCTGTATGCAGGTCAGGAAGCAACAGTTAGAACTGGACATGGAACAACAGACTGGTTCCAAATAGGAAAAGGAGTATGTCAAGGCTGCATATGGTCACCCTGCTTATTTAACTTATATGCAGAGTACATCATGAGGAACGCTGGGCTGGAAGAAGCACAAGCTGGAATCAAGATTGCCGGGAGAAATATCAGTAACCTTAGATATGCAGATGACACCACCTTTATGGCAGAAAGTGAAGAACTACTAAAGAGCCTCTTGAAAGTGCAAGAGGAGAGTGAAAAAGTTGGCTTAAAGCTCAACATTCAGAAAACACATCATGGCATCTGATCCCATCACTTCATGGCAAATAGATGGGAAAACAGTGCAAACAGTGGCTGACTTAATTTTTCTAGGCTCCAAAATCACTGCAGATGGTGACTGCAGCCATGAAATTAAAAGATGCTTACTCCCTGGAAGGAAAGTTATGACCAACCTAGACAGCATATTAAAAAGCAGAGACATTACTTTGTTCACAAAGGTCCGTCTAGTCAAGGCTATGGTTTTTCCAGTGGTCAGGTATGATTGTAAGAGTTGGACTGTAAAGAAAGCTGAATACAGAAGAATTGATGCTTTTGAACTGTGGTGTTGGAGGAGACTCTTGAGAATCCCTTGGACTGCAAGGAGATCCAACCAGTCCATCCTAAAGGAAATCAGTCCTGAATATTCACTGGAAGGACTGATGCTGAAGCTGAAACTCCAATCCTTTGGCCACCTGATGTGAAGAACTGACTCATTGGAAAAGACCCTGATGCTGGGAAAGATTGAGGGCAGGAGGAGAAGGGGGTGACAGAGGATGAGATGGTTGGATGGCATCACCAACTCAATGGACATGGGTTTGGGTGGACTCCGGGAGTTGGTGACGGACAGGGAGGCCTGGCGTGCTGCGGTTAATGGCGTTGCAAAAGGTCGGACACGACTGAGCGACTGAACTGAACTGAATTGCTTTACAATGTTGTGTTGGTTTCTGCGGTGAAACTACACAAATCAGCTTTGTGTGTGTGTTTGTGTTTGTGTTTATCCCCTCCCTCTTGAGCCACTCACCCGGTTTCTACTCCTTTAGGTTGTCACAGAGCGGTGCTCCCTATGTTACATAGCAGCTTCTCATTAGCTAGCTATTTTACACATGGGGATGTATCTGTCATTGCTACTCTCTCGATTTTGTCCCACCCTCTCCTTCCGCTGCAAATCCTTTTAAAATCGTGTCTGTTAACCTTGCAACACTGCAAAATAGATGTTCTCATATCTGTTTTTGTTGTTGTTGTTGTTTAGTTGCTGACTTATTGACCCCCATTGCCTGCAGCACATCTGAAGGACAGGCTTCCCTGTCCTTCCCTATCTCCAGAATTGGCTCAAACTCATGTCTATTGTGGAGAAGGAAATGGCAGCCCACTCCAGTGTTCTTGCCTGGAGAATCCCAGGGACGATGGAGCCTAGTAGGCTGCCGTCTGTGGGGTCGCACAGAGTCGGATACGACTGACGCGACTTAGCAGCAGCAGCAGCATGCCCATTGAGTTAGTGATGATATCCAACCATCTCATTCTCTGTTGCCCTCTTCTCCTCCTGCCGTCAATTCTTTCCCAAGATTGGGGTCTTTTCAGTGAGTCAGCTGTTTGCTTTAGGTGCCCAGAACATTGGAGCTTCAGCTTCAGCATCAGTCTTACTGCATATTCAAGGTTGATTTCCTTTAGGGTTGACTAGTTTGATCTCCTTGCAGTCCAAGGGACTCATTTCCATTTTAGAGATCACATAGGCTCAGAGAGGTTAAAGAACTTGTTGGCCATGGTCACAGAAAAGTTATAGAAGGAATTAGGTTCTGTTACAACTCTTGAGTAAGAGGTGAAATTAGGAATTCAAGTTCTTTCTAACAATATGACCCAAAGAACATTGCATCAGAATCACTTGGAAAACTTGTTCTTATGTCTCACTCCCAGAGATTTTCATTCAGTAAGCCTATGGTAGAGCCTAGGACTGCACATTTTAAGAATCATCACAGCTTATGCACATGTGTTTGAAAGCAACTTTCAGATCATGCTTCTTCAAGCAGTTTCTGAGAAGGAGGAAGTTTCGTGTGTGGGTACACGAGCCCTTCCGGTCACTGGTCTTCTCAAGTCTTAACTCTGAGTCGGCTCCTCTGGGAAGTAGGTGCCTGGTCTCTATCAAGGACCTTCGCGTCATATAGTATTGAAACGGTCTGTTTACATACCCGTTTTTTCCGTTAGATTGTGAAATCCTTGATCCTCACACACTGCTTAGCATATAGGTGGCATGCTTAAATACTTAACTGGCAATATAGTTTTTATGGATGCTTAATTTTCTTTAAATGATGGATTTAAGAGATTAGAATTTGTGAATTTAATTTGCAATTGCTATTCCTCTCCCTTTCCCACAGACTTGACTAAGTATTTAGGTCATATTAATGACAAATGATTACCCTTTTCTCCCACTCAGATAAGGAGATGAAGCTTATTTTGATTAGAAGCCTGGTTGTTGCTCCAGAGTTTTGTCTGATTTTGCCTAGGGATTGCTTGATTGCTCTTTCCTTCTCAGGGCCTATATATATTTTTAAGGAAGTTTGGACGTTGAAAAAGGGAAGTGTGACAAAACCACATTAAAAACTAGAATGATTGTTTAGTTGAAGGAATGTTTTAATAAACATTTTTCTGTGAATTAATTTACTGTTGGAAGGCTATAGTTCTTCGATTTTTATTCCTTTTTGGACTAAAAACACATCAATGGTTAACTTCTAGCCCCATGTCATCGTACATTGTGCAGCAGAGAGAAGGCCAGATGTTGTAGAAAATCACCCAGATGCTGCTTCTCAACTTAACGTGGATGCTTCTGGGAATTTAGCAAAGGAAGCAGGTAATGACGACTTTGTAAAATCTTCATAAAAATTAAGTGATTGCTGAGTGTGCAAATATTAAAGTTTTGTAGATGGCTTATAAGAAATTTGTTATACTTTTGATGAATAAGCTGTTAAAAATTCCAGTAAAGAGTCAGGTTGTGAAGTAATTTAATAGATTGTTTACTCTTTTTTTTTGTAGCTGCAATTGGAGCATTTCTAATCTACATTAGCTCTGATTATGTTTTTGATGGAACAAACCCACCTTATAGAGAAGAAGACATACCAAATCCCCTAAATCTATATGGCAAAACAAAATTAGAAGGAGAAAAGGCCGTCCTGGAGAACAATTTAGGTAAGACACATCTCTTTAGTTAGCTCCCTGACTCTTTTTTAGGATTCCTTTTTGTTTTAAGATTTGTGTGTATGTGTGTCTGTATCTTAATTTTTTAAATATTTATTTAGTTATTTTTTTTTTATTTGGCTGTGCTGGGTCTTAGTTGTGGTGTATGGACTTAGTTGCTCTGTGGCATGTGGGATCTTAGTTCCTGAACCTGGGATTGAACCCTCATCTCCTGCATTGGAAGGAGAATTATTAGCCACTGGACCACCAGGGAAGTTCCTGTTGTCTTTTTTTTTTTTTTTTTTTTTTTAGTTAGTCAAGGAGCATAAATCCATTGGAGAAAAACTAGGGAATGTAGTTAACAAGAAAAAAAAAGATTTTTTTGAAATGCTAAAGAATTTATGAATCAGACCATTTCCAGTATTAGTGTGTACATGAATAGCATTATAGATAGAAAATAAATCAGATTTTTGTAATCTTTCCAAAAAAAGTATCATTTTTCTTAGATGGCAGTATTCTGTCATTTTTATGGTTTTTCTTTTTTCCTGTGTGTTTGTATATCCACAGTCATTTGTATGTTTTTTCTTTTTTCCTATGTGTTTGTATATATACACACACAATAATGTGTTAATTATAAAAAAAAGACCTCCTTAAAAATGTTTTAAAAACATCTAAAACTGTAGAGTTCTCTTACAATGCTTCCTCAGAGAAGCACTAAGTGTGGTTATGGAAGGATTTTTTGTGGATTTCTAAACATGTGTGCATATTGTTTTATAACCTGATTTTTCTCCCCCCACATACACATTTCATTTCTTATGGAGCCATCTCTAGGATATCTTTTTCATATCAGTGGCTGCATAATATCTGATTTAATGATCTTTTGCATTAAAACTACTGCCTTAGACTGTACTACATCCTTGAGAAACATCCCCTGTTATACATACCATATTAGCACCTAGGGTTTTTTATTACTATTATAAATTATCCTTTGGAAATCATCTTTGAGTATATGTTAGTATATAGCTGACCCTTGTACAGCTCGGGGATTAGTGTTGCCAACCCCTGTGTAAGTTGGAAATCCATGTGTAACTTTAGATTGTCCAGAAACATTTCACAGCCTACCCTTCACAGAGGGGCTTCTCTGGTGGCTCAGTGGTGAAGAACCCTCCTGCCAAAACTGGAGATGGAGGTTCAGTTCCTGGGTAAGGAAGATCCTAGGAATAGGAACTGTCAACCCATTCCAGTATTCTTGTCTGGAAAATCCCGTGGACGGAGGAACCTGGTGGGCTACAGTCCATGGGGTCACAAAAAAGTCAGACACAACTTAGCAACTAAACAGCAGCTCTTTTCCCAAGCCTGACTAAAACATAGAGTCAATTTACACATATTTTGTGTGTTATATGTATTACCTACTATTCCTAAAATAATCTTGAGAGAAGAAAACATTAAGAAAATCATAAGAGAAAGTACATACAGTATTGTATCAACACTGCAAGTTCACCTCATTTGTTTATAAGATGAATTGTCTCAATAACTACATTAGTGTTGTTTTATGTGGTACAAAACACTATACCTGTCATGTATTACTAAGACTACACATCAAAAATGATAATCTGAGAAGAAATTTATATTTATTTACAGGTATGACTCAGTAAGGAAGAAACAGTAAATGGTAGCCTAGTATAATCAGTAATGATTGCATCATGGTAGCCTCGCCTATACACTAGTGAATGAATCATTATAAAACTATTGGCATAGGTATTGCAGTCATTCGTAATACAGCTAAATACTGTTAATTTTTTTTTTAAAAAAACACTTACCTGTGATGATAAACTGTTATATAGAGTTTTTCTAGTAACAAAAGAGAAGAAGCGTACTGTATGGTAATGTAACTCTTTGAAAACGAAGTTATGAAACATTTAGAAAACACATTAACCTTATATTAAATATCACTCACCTTACACCTATGTAAGGATAGGCTGTCCACTTAAGTACATCTTATACATTCTGCATGAAAAAAGTTGCATATAAATGGAACCACATGGTTCAAACCTGTGTTAGTCATCAGTCATCTGCCCAGCTCTTTAGGAAGGTAATTTAAAATAGTTTTCATTGAATTCAATTAGTGTAAATTATCTAGTCTGTTATAACTCCTCAGTATTGACCAACATAAAGTTAAAATACCTCATAATTCCTTAGTGATTTCAAGGACAATGTGGTGAACACTCATATACCCTTTATACAGATTTCATCAATTGTTAATGTTTTGCCACATGTTTTACATGTATACTATTTTTTCCCTGAACTCATAGAGAATTAATTGAAATTCACCTCAAAATACTTCACCATGTATCTTCAACAAGGATGTTCTTCACATAATTACAATGCAGTTATTACACTTAGGAAATTTAGCATTAATGCAATATACAATCGCTGTAGGAATTTTGTCCCCAAAATGTCCTTTATTGCGTTTATTTTTTAAATCTAGGAATAATCAGGGATCACTTGTTGAAATTGTCATGATCAGTTTTATTTTTAATGGCCGTAATAATGAAGAAATTATATAATTATAAAAATACCCCACATGACAGAGACATTTAAAAATATTCTAGATCACATTTGGTTAAATAGGTGAGCTGTGTCATTCTGGTATATTGCACGTTTCTGTGATAATGTATTTTAAATCCACACACTCTGATCTTACAGCAAGACTAAAGAACAAGTGAGCTTTGAAATATTATCTACTTTTATTACTCTCTAGGAGCTGCTGTTTTGAGAATTCCTGTTCTGTATGGAGAAGTTGAAAGGCTTGAGGAAAGTGCTGTGACTATTATGTTTGATAAAGTGCAGTTCAGCAACAAGTCTGCAAACATGGACCACTGGCAGCAGCGGTTCCCCACACATGTCAAAGATGTGGCCACTGTGTGTCGTCAGTTAGCTGAGAAGAGGATGCTGGTGAGTATCGAAGTGCTTTTTCTAAAATTTACAAGGACACCAAGCAAAAGTAGTTGGATAGTAGCTGTATTTATGAATAGTAAAAATTTTATGCTGTTACATTTGATTTTATTTCTCAAATACTGTAGACTCCGTTTGTCATTCTCTTACTACAAGGTAACTGAAAACTTGTATTTTTCTTTGCCTGATGTCTTGTAAGAAGCCTGTCCTAAGTAGTGTTTATTTAAAGATCTAGGTAGTGGCACCGAAGAACCTTAATCATTTCAGCCACTGTAAGAATAATTTATAATTACTCTTTTAGATATATGAACAATAGTTCATTTTAAGTATTTGAAAAAGAGCTAAATAGAATATCTATAGAAAGAAAAGTTAGACTGAGTTATTTTAGAATATTCATAGTAGCATGACTGGTTTTTTTAATGCATCAAAATTTATGTATTTTTAAAAAATATGTACCATGACAATATTTAAGTATGTTATGACTAATTAACTCATCTTGAAAAATGGTTCTGTTGAGTTTTGGTGTTAGCTTCTTAGGATAATTGAAAATACTAGTTGAACTGGTCTGTGTTTCATAAAAATCTGTAATCGTTTTAGGATTTCCACTAAATAAAATCAGAGCCACCAACAATTTATTTTAAAAAAATTCTTAAGGCTAGATTCTAGAAATTGATTTCCATTTTTAACTGGGGAGATTTATAGGAATTTGATTTTAGATATCTTGTGTAGAGCATTCCAGAAAGGCACGATGCATCATATTTCCTGGACCTGTTTAAGTTAGTTGTTTTGTCACAGTGGCTGTTCTATTCAACTCAGAAAGTTTGAAACCAGTTTGAGCTATTTGTGTCCTTGTCAGGATCCATCAATTAAGGGAACCTTTCACTGGTCTGGCAACGAACAGATGACTAAGTATGAAATGGCGTGTGCAATTGCAGACGCCTTCAACCTCCCAAGCAGCCACTTAAGACCGGTAAGTACGTGGCATTTAGAACCTTACTTGGCAATTCCCTGGCAGTCCAGTGAGAACTCGGCACTTTCACCGCTGAGGCCCAAATTCAATCCTCGGTCAGGTAACTGAGATCCCTCAAGCTGTACTCAGCCAAAACAAATAGACAAACAAACAAGTAACCTTCTTACTTCTTGGAAGTCCAGGTCCATCACTATTGTGTTTTATGGATAACATTTTTCATGTTGTTTAAAAGTATTGGATAACTTTATTTTTCGGCACTAATCAAAGTGAACTTTGCTTGTATGTTGGCAGTTTCTATGGTTAATTTTCTCTAAATTGCCATGTATAAAGGAGCCCATGTGTATTGGTGAAGTTTATAGAAAAAGTGTTTTCTTGATTGCGGCAGATGTTTTATTTATTTTTCCAGGAATCAAATCATATTTCTTGCACTGAGGGCAAAGGGAAACAGAGAATGTAAAACCTCATCATGGGGCTTCTCATTTATTTTTGATTTTGTGTGTTTGTTTTAAAGATAACTGACAGTCCTGTCGTAGGAGCACAACGTCCAAGAAATGCTCAGCTTGATTGCTCCAAGTTGGAGACCTTGGGCATTGGCCAGCGAACACCATTTCGAATTGGAATCAAAGAGTCACTCTGGCCTTTCCTCATTGACAAGAGATGGAGACAGACGGTCTTTCATTAGTGTATGTGTGGTGGTGGGGGTGGTGATGGTGTTTTTTAAAACGGGAAGTCAAGAAGTCATGGCACTTTTTAAAGAAAAAAGGAAATAGTTTTGTATGAGTGCTCTTCAGTTGTGACTCATGATCTTTCAGGTAAATGATGCTCTTGCACTAGTGAAATTGTCTAGGGAAGCGTAAGGGCAATAATGCCTTGTTTGAAGTAACGATTTTCTCATTTTGTTCTGCCTCAATTTGCTGTGTGAATCTAGTAAATTATGATTTTCAAGTATTTGAGAGCCAGGATGAAACACATCTGCTGTAGACTTTTTTTGTGGGGGGTGGAGGGGAAGAAATGCATTGTTCTTTCCTATAAATAACTTCTACATTTTCAGGACTTTTACAGCTGTTGATCCTTTTATGTTTTAAATTGTGTTAAATAGCATACAAATCATTGGTGTTCATTGTTTGCTTTGCTTGAGCTCAGATCAAAATGTTTGAAGAAAGAAACTTTATTTTTGCAACCTAAGTGCAGTTTTTATGCTTGGGATATTTCAACATGTTATGTATATTGGAATGCCTGCAGCTTGATACCTCCTGCTTTTGTAGCAGTGAATGGTGAATGTTTGAGAGAGAGAATGTGTGTATGTGTATGTATTTTTTAAATATATATGAAACTGTCCTTTTCACTCCATGTCACTAAGTGATATTTCATATGTGCAGTTATACTAATAGTAATGGGCCTTGTAAGTCTTTTGACCATTCATGAATAATAATAAATACGTACTGCTGGCATGGTAATGCTTAGTTTCCTCGTATTTACTTCTCTTTTTTGAAATGTAAGGACCAGATATCTAAACTGTTTTGTTGCTATAATTTTTAAAATTTCCTTCTTATCATATAAAATTACCTTCTTATCTGATGCAGAATATAGTTAATGTACAGTAAAATACAAAGCACAGTAATAAAATGAGCCCTGGTGAATCTACCACTTGAAATCTAGAATGTTGCAGACACTGTATTTACTTGTACCCACTGATTTTGCTTAATGAAAAGTAAATAACTATACTTGTGTAATATACTTAAAAACAATGTTCCTTTTGAAGAATGCAGAGTATTTGTGTTTTCTGTACCAAGTGATTGCCAAGTTACTTTGACCTCAACAGTATTTTTGGTCCTTAATAAGGAAGCAGAAAGAAAGAATAACAAGTGAGCCTTGGCTTCTATTCAGAGTTCAGTACAAATCTGGTTTTCAGATTTTCTGATTTCACTTGTGAAGTGTTCTTTCCCTAGATTATAATCTTATTTCATGGGACAAAAACTATTTGTTTCTAATTTACTTAGAATTTGGGGTTTAGAGGGGATCAGGTCTGGGTGATTTGGTTGAAGCCTCAGTTCCCAAACCATGTTATGTTTTATTAGGAACTAGAGAAATTTTACTGCTACCTGAGTGCTATGCTGGACCCACTGAAATAGAGTTTCTGAAACTGATGACCTGCTAATGTAGTTTTAAATGTTCTTCAGGTCCTTCTGAGGTAACCAGCCTGGGACTTATATTTGGCAGCCACTGAAGCATTCTGGGTTTGTTTTTTTTCCTGAGTTACACTTCACTTCACGTAGTACTCAATTCAGATTTTCACATTAAAAGAAAATTTTCTTCTCTAGCCAGACCTGATCACTTTAAACCCCAAATTTTTCATCAGTGGAAGAAATCAATGTAGTTCAGATCTGGCATGTTACCTATATGAGAATGTAGTCTCTCTCTGTATATTCATACTCTCAGCATCCTTTTTTTATTTAGATAGCAAAATGCATATTTTACTACACTTAGTTTTTTTGTGTGTTGCTTTTTTCATGTAGAATACCTTGGGATGTATATAGTTACAAAGAATGTCCTTTTTTTTCCCTATTCAGTTTGAAATTTCAGTCTCTCAGAGAAGTTGCCATAATATCACACAGAGTGCCTGTAATTCCCTTTCCATATTCCCCAACTCTCAGCATTTAGCCATATTTTTCTTGTCATTTATTCTTTCTATTCTTTTTTGTTTTTAACACATGCACACATGATACATGTGTTTTTTCCTGGGCCATTTAAGAGTAAGTTGGAGTCATGATGCCTAATCACCTACTTAGTATCTAAACTTAAGTGTGTTTTTTAAAAGTAAGAATACATGTTCACATAACTATAATATAAGCATCAGAGTCAAGAAGATAACATCAGTATGATGATCTCTAATCCACAGACCCTGATTCACATTTCATCAGTTGTCCTAGTGGTGTCCTTTCTAAGTCTGTCCAATCCAGGGTTACTCGTGGCATTTCTTCCTTGGTTTAGCTTCAGTCTGGAATAGTTCCTTAGTCTTTTTTTCTCTTTCATGAAGACTTCACATCTTTGACTTCTCTACATAAAGAAATCAATGATTCACATCGATGCCTCCAGTTCTAGTGTTGCTCCACAGTGTTTATTTAGCTTCTGTCTTCTCTTAGGTACTTTCTTTGACAATGAGAAACATAGCTCCCATTATTTTCAACATTTGCTCAAGTCATTTATAAGTGCCATTCTTGGATCACACCAAGTCCCTCCTGTTCCCCTCACCACACAGGTCTCCATGAGGCAGTTGAGTATCCCTGCCCCTAGGCCGTGGCCCTGATGCCAGTGACCGTGTGGGCCACTGCACCTGGTCGACGACCCCGTCCCAGCCCGAGACCCTATCAGCAGCCCCCACAGTCCAGTGTGTACCAGGTTACCAAAGAGAAAGAGCTAGGTAGTCTTTTATGGCTGCGTTTATTCCCTTTTATCAGTGACTGAATCAGTTTATTTAAAGCAGTTTTTTACTGATGTGCTTGTGATTATGTGGAGTCTTTATATAGTCTTGTGCTTTTTCTTTTTTATTGAGATGTGTTTGATTTACGGTGTTGTGTCAGTCTCTGCTGTACAGCAGGGTGACTCAGTTGTTTGTGTGGACTGTTAACAGCAGGCTTTTCATGAGCCCAGTGCCTATAATTCCAGATCCCTAGTTTGTTACAGAACTCACAAAAACGTTACCTTTTGAAATGTAAACTGGACTTGGAGGCTTCAAAACATTTTAATATGAGATGCTAAAACTTACCTAGGAAGAGTCAAAATTTGGGCTTGTTGAAGAGCAGGAAGTAGTTTCTTTTTCTTATACTGTATCAGCCCCAGATGTCATGTGCTGAGTATGTAGTAAGTCATTGGATAGTTGAACGAATAATGAGGGTTATTGACAGCAGAACCATGGACGGAGGAGCCTGGTAGGCTTCAGTCCATGGGGTCGCTAAGAGTCGGACACGACTGAGCGACTTCTTTCACTTTTCCGTTCATGCACTGGAGAGGGCAATGGCAACCCACTCCGGTGTTCCTGCCTGGAGAGTCCCGGGGATGGCAGAGCCTGGTGGGCTGCCGTCTATGGGGTTGCACAGAGTCGGACACGACTGAAGTGACTTAGCAGCAGCAGCAGACTGCAGAACTCATCTTCTATAGTTAGAATTTACGATGAAACCAGTGGACGAGGATAGTGCAGGTCGCTCATTTGTGTCCGACTCTTTGCGACCCCATGGACTATACAGTCTGTGGAATTCTCCGGGTCAGAAGACTGGAATGGGTAGCCTTTCCCATCTCTAGGGGATCTTCTCAACCCAGGGATCGAACTCAGGTCTTCTGCATTGCAGGCGGATTCTTCACCAGCTGAGCCACAAGGGAAGCCCAAGAATACTAGAGTGGGTATCCTATCCCTTCTCCAGCAGATCTTCCTGACCCAGGAATTGAACTGGGGTCTTTTGCATTGCAGGCGGATTCTTTACCAGCTGAGCTGTCAAGGAAGCCTGTGGACAAGGATGGATGATTTAAAAAACAAAAAGTGCTATCTGAGCTAAGATCGCAGGAGATGGCACCTTTGTCTATCTGATGTATTTACATGTCTCTCAGCAGCATGAGGGATAGTCATGTGCTTCGTTTTCTTCTGATTTCTGTTTTCTTCTTTGTTAGAGAAGCTTAGCTTTGTTAAGCTTTCTGGTAATCCTTGGCTGTCTGACCATGATTGAGATTGAGATACTGAAAGGACAGTTGGAACTGCTGAATATCTGTGTATAGGAGGACTGTCCTGTGCATTGTAGGTTGATTGATAGTACCTTTGACCTCTACTCACTAGACACCAGCCACACCCGTGTAATCAAAAATGCTTCCAGACATCACCTGGTGTTCTTTGGGAGCAAGGTCATCCCAAAGGAGAACAACTATTCTAGGACCATGTGAGTGCTTCCAGTGGTTAGATGTGGGTGGGGGTGTGGCTCCCATTGTCATTATTTTCAGGTTTTTCCTCTTGGGCAGGTCAGATTCCTCAGAAAAGGGTCTTCCAGTCCCCTTCTTGGAGGGCAAAGGCCTGGCTGCCAGTGGTCTGGTGACTAGTGAGAGAGGAAGCCTGAGATCTGTACTATTAAACCATTTCAGGGGGAGTGTATCAAAGTGAAAATTTCATCACAAAAAATGTGTTGCCAGAGGGAGCAGAGCACTAAACACGTAACTGTGATGCCTTTAAACTCCCTTGAGATGCTGAAGATAGAAACGGTCAGAAGGTGACCAGTCTGGGGCGGGTAGTACCCACAGCATCCAGGGATTCCCATACCATACTCTTCCTACTGGAGTTAATACAGCTTAGAGATTGCATAATTAGTAGCATAGAGGACTGCTGTTGGAGCCAAGTTTGCCTTTTATATAAGTCTTTCTTACGAGTGTGCAGTTCATCCAGTAGAGACCTAGACCCAAGATGTTGAACACCTTGCTATATTATGTTTGAGTTCACACACAGCTCAAAGTCCTGAAGTTAGCATTCCACTTTCATTATATTCACTTCTTCTGACTTAAGTCGGGTACCTCCATCCTCACCCTCCCATCTCACCTCCAGTACCTCACTCCAGAAGTCATCTGTGTTAAGACTGTCCAGAGGACAGACATGCTGAAATCTGGAGGTTTTGGGAAGGGGATCTGGGAATCTAGTTTGGTGCATTTTTCTCTGCTGTCTTCTGTCCCTTTCACCGAAGATTGGAAGTCTGGTTCTGAGTCTTTCCAGGGTTTTCGGAGTAAATTGCTTTGATTCTCAGCTTTTGCAACCATTGGCTACATTTCAGCTCTGGGCGGGTGGGTTAAATCCTTCACCATAGTTTCCTTGGTTTCCAGCTTCCAAAACTTTGTTACTTTTGTTTCCTTTTGTGTTCTTCCTGTGCTTGTTATTTTTTTGTCTTTATATATTTAACTAGGGTTTTGGGAGGAAACAAAATTTCATACTTGTATTCTATCTACCATCTTAAAATGGAACATCATACTTTTGTTGATTTTATAGACTTAGATGGTGAATCTCCTCCTGACCATCTTTATGAGCTGAAGGCTCCTGGTTTTCTTTAATTCTATGCCTTCCATAACAGTTCTTGTGATCTTCTGGCTCACATGAATTGCTATTCTTTTATTTCTTTGGGAAAGTGAATACACCTGAAACATAATATCTTAGAAAAGGTCATCTATCAGTTAATACAAATGAAAGCACCAAACTAACCTTTTAATTTTGCCTCTTAATATTACCTGCACTCACCTGGAAAAAGTGATTTTTATTTTCCTATCATTTTGGAGTATATTTTATTTGAAAAGATCTGAATATTCCTTGAGCTCCTGTGGACTTCTTATATTGCAGACTACCAAGGCTAAGCTTTAAAATTGAGAATAATCAATTCTGTGATTCCTGCCAAGAGCAGTTCTTGGGAGATGATGAAGGGGCAACACGGCATATTAACACTGTTGATCTAAAACAAAGCTAATAATTTTTATCCAGTGCCTTGGTGTTCTTAAGTTAATAATGTCAGCTTCCTAAAAGGACACTAGAGTCTTTTATATTTTCCATTTGTGAGATATAATTTAATTTTACTTACGCCAGCAGTATTTGAATTTCCATTGCACAGGGTGCTTTAACTAAATGATAATACAGTAATACAAATCATAGTGATCTCGTGTTACAAAAATGATCTGGATACCAAAATAGAGTACTATGCTTTAGATAATTATTTTTCTGGGCGCTTTTAACAAACTACTACCAGCATAGTAGCTTAAACAACTCAAATGTATTGTTTCATAATTATGTAATTAACTCTGACACAGGTCTTATTGGGCTGAAATCAAAGTGACTCCAGACTCCATTCCTTTCCAGAGGCTTTGGAGAAGAATAAGTTTTCCTGTTCATTTGGGTTGCTTGTAAATTCAGTTTCTGGCATCCGTGGGAATGAAGTCCCCATTTTGTTGCTAGTTATAGACTGAAGGCTGTTCCCAACTTATAACCACTTTCCTTGGCTCCTGGCCCCCTCCTTCTGTCTTCAAAGCCAGCAGCGGTGGGTTGAATCCTCAGGTCGAATCTTTCTAACCCTTCTGTTTCATCTCTTGAACCACAGTCGGGAAAAGTTCTCCAGTTTTAAGGATGCATCTGAGTAGATGGGGTGTCTCCCAGTGATCCAGGACAATCTCCCCATCTCAAGGTCAGTAGCCTTCATCACATCTACAAAGTCTATTATGCCTTATAAGGTTCCAGGTGTCAAGGTGGGGACATCTGTAAGAACCATAATCTGCCAACCATGTATATTAGATAATAGTTCTGTAACTAAAAAATGAAATTATTTAGAATTGGCAGCTTGAAAACACAAGGTAAAACGGTTCTAAAAAAGTGTTCCATCATTTGCTTAAATTGTTAAGTGGTGGTTTGCAGAAACACAACCAGCTTTTGATACAGTTTCTTCTCCTCCCCAAATTTGGTTATATTTTATTTAATCTTTGCTTAGGATTCTTCAGAATAAAAAGACTATACTTTTGTCCATTTGTAAATAAGGACTGCATCTACTCCCACCCCCAAGGTGACAAGACATTGGAATGGGGCAGATAAAAAAGGGGCGTTTTCTTCCTACTATTTTTAGACACTGCTGTTTAAGTGGAAACCAAGTTAAAATAGAGATACTGACTAGCAAGAGACAATTGTTGCCTTTCTGTGCTATCTCTTACACATAAACTTCAGCTGCGATCCTTAGGCAGACTGACAATATTGTCTACAGTCTTTTATCATCCTCCAAAAAGCTGTTGATTATCTTGGAAGGGCTTCAAAAGCAATTAAGAAAATTCCTTATGTCAAGTTACATTTCAGACAGGACAAATTAGATGTATGGGGAAATGTCCTGATAAAGTACTGGAGAAATAATGAATCTTTGTACAGTTTGTAATTGCTCCTACAAAAAATTTACAACTTGAATGAGGCTGTTAACCTGAGACTGGAAGCTCAGAGATGGGTTTTTTTTTCTCTATTAAAAATGCAAATACCTCATGAAAATGAGCCCAGAGCATTTTTAAATGTCCAAACTGTAATTCAAAACGTTATTTATTACATCTCTGTCCTGGCTCTTTACTGCATCAATAAGCTTCTTTGTAAATGCTGATTTTTAAACCAGCAGCTCTGCAACAAAAAACATGGCCGATTGGACTCACTAATGTGGTGCAGGCCCTGAAGGAAGGCTCGGCTCCAGAATGAAGTGTGAGGGTCAGCACCGATGCCACAAGAGAATGGGGTGGATGGTGACTGAAGGCATTGATTTGTTTGAGTGTTCATGAAATTATTGTATTTGGTTTCAACTTTATGCATTAAAAATAGGTGATCTTCAATCTGCATAACCCTATCCCTGTGGCTACAGAACAGTACATGCTCCTGGGATGGCTCGTGAGTTGGTGGGGACAGAGGTTGGTGGGTTGGGTGCTGGATGCTGGGGATACTCTGTCAAAAATAGGGATCATCTAGATAGAACACTTTATTATCACAATGCTGGGAAATTCAAATGCAGTTTCCTTCCCTCATGAACTGCTGTTCCCCACTGAATAAAGTGATTTTCTTCCAGACTACTTGGATTTTATCTCCCCTTTACTAACTTTTGAAGTATGGGTGTACTGCTGCTAATTTTCCTCCTGTGATAAACATCAGCAAGTGGGAAATTATTAGAGGGTTGTTATACAATATTCATAGACCACTTTTATTTGCGAAAGCTTTTGAAGGTTTCTTAAATATGAACCGTTTCCAAATAATCTTGGGCTCATTTTTCATCTTGCTGATCCAAATCCCATGGAAGCAAACCAATCATGAAGTTCTGCGAAAAGTCATTGGAAGCCCCAGGCTCAGAACCCAGCTGTGGAGCATGAACTATTAGGTTCTATGCTGCTGGAAGCTTTGAGTAGCTGAACCACAGGGACTGAAGCTCATTTAGGAATCCAAGTTGGTGCTTTGTTTCCAGAAGGCTCTGCCTGAGCTGAGGAAGGTAGACTAACCCTCTCCTTGGAGTACAAATTGTATAGAGTTGGCTGTTTTACACAATTGCTTTTGAGATAGGTCAATAAAGTGATGCTTTTTCTGTTGAAAGACTAGAAAATAATAACAGCAAAGCCGATGAAAAACTGCAGAATATTCCTATTCACAGGACGACTCTGATTTCCCAGTTTGTCTTCATTAATGTTCTTTCTCTCCATTGTTATCCATGTTCTCTCTTGGTGAGCTGCTCCCCACTCTCACCCTCAAATACAGTCTCAGGTCATAACTGAGATCTCTGCACTACTTGTCTTGCCTTGATCTACCTTCCTCTGATTTACAGCTTTATCATACTCCTTTCTATTTCCCATCAAAGTATGTTTGTCCTGATTCTCCCGAGTCAGAAGCTAACATTAAGTGTTTCACTAATATAAATCCACCTACCCTCAAAATAACCCTCATGGGTAGTTAACTATTCTTGTGCTCATTTTACAAATGGAGGTAAGGGAGACAGTGAAGATAAGTGTTGTTCAGTCACTCAGTCATGTCTGACTCTTTGAGACCCCTTGGACTGCAACACTTCAGGCTTCCCTGTCCTTTACCATATCCCAGAGTTTGCGCAAACTCATGTCCATTAAGTGGATGATGCCATCCAACCATCTTGTCCTATGTCATCACCTTCTCCTGCCTTCAGTCTTTCCCAGCATCAGGGTCTTTTCCAATGAGTCAGTTCTTCGCATCAGGTGGCCAAAGTATTTGAGCTTTAGCTTCAGCATCAGTCCTTCCAATGAATATTCAGGGTTGATTTCCTTTAGGATTAACTAGTTTGATTTCCTTGCAGTCCAAGGGACTCTGAAGAGTCTTCTCCAGCACCACAGTTTGAAGGTATTAATTCTTCAGGGCTCATCCTTTTTTATTGTCCAGCTTTCACATCTTTCCGTGACTACTGGAAAAACCATAGTTTTGACTATACAAACCTTTGCAGGCAAAGTAGTGTCTCTGCTTTTTAATATGCTGTCTAGGTTGGTCATTGCTTTTCTTCCAAGGAGCAAGCGTCTTTTAATTTCATGGCTGCAGTCACCATCCACAGTGATTTTGGAGCCCCCAAAATAAAGTCTGTCACTATTTCCATTGTTTCCCCATCTATTTGCCATGAAGTGATGGGACTGGATGTCATGATCTTCGTTTTTTGAATGTTGAGTTTTAAGCCAACTTTTTAACTCTCCTCTTTCACCTTCATGAAGATGCTAATAATTCCTTTTCACTTTCTGCCATAAGTGTGATGTCATCTGCATATGTGAAGATACTGATATTTCTCCCCACAGTCTTGATTCCAGCTTGTGATTCATCCAGCCTGGCATTTCCCATGATGTACTCTGCATATAAGTTTAATAAGCAGGGTGACAATATACAACCTTGACATACTACTTTCCCAATTTTCAATCAGTCCTTTGTTCCATGTCCAGTTCTCACTGTTGCTTCATCACCTGCATAAAGGCTTCTTAGGAGGTGGGTAAGGTGATCTGGTATTTCCATCTCATCAAGAATTTTCCACAGTTTGTTGTGGTCCACACAGTCAAAGGCTTTAGCATTGTCAATGAAGCAGAAGTACATGTTTTTCTGGAATTCTCTAGATTTTTCTATGATCTAATGGATGTTGGCATTTTGATCTCTGGTTCCTCTGCCTTTTCTAAATCCAGCTTGTACATCTGGAATTTCTCAGTTCACACACTGTTGAAGTCTAGCTTGAAGGATTTTGAGCATTACTTGTTTTGCATGTGAAATGAGTGCAGTTGTGCGGTAGTTGGAGCATTCTTTGGCATTGCCCCTCTAGGGTTGTAATGAAAACTAAGTGATAGGCATGTTAAGTCCCACAGATGGCAAGTGATGGCATCAAGATTCATGCCCAAGTGATCTGGTCCCAGAGATCATGCTGTTCATCTTTGCTTTTCACTGGCCATCAGATTTGGGGGAGCTAAATTGTCACTTTAGGTCAGGTCCTAAATGTAGAGTCTGACATTGCAATGGCTGTTTGATCAGGGACAAGTTAACTAATTTCTCTGAGCTTTAGTTTCCCCAGCAGTAAAATAGGGATATTTGTGTAAAGAAAACAGAAATAACCCCTATAAACATCCATGGCTGTGGTAGGGCCTTGGAGAAATTTTAAGTGTTAGCTGACCCTTTTGTCTTCCTTAATGTTGTCTTCTTAATGCTGTGATTTGCAAATGAAATTAGCTGATTTCTGATGTTGATGGGGAAAGTGGTTTATCACATTGCCTCTTGTAGTAATGTCAAGCATCGTGACGTTTCAGATTGGCAGACTTTTCAACACTTCAATCCACGTAACCATGGACTAGGTCTTCTCTGAACTTGTATCAAGTCACATAGTCTCAGATGTACTTGTTTTCAATCTGGAACTTTTATATTTCACTTTACATGTACTCATGGCTATGATCTTCAGGAAGTGTTTTGAATGAAGAAATTAAGTGGAGTGGCAACCACCTGCTTGTGTGTTTGTATCATTTCATGAAGAGCTGGTGGGCTGGTCCAGTGCTCTGAGAATGTCAGTGACCCATGGAAAATGCTTTAGTGGCCATCAGCATATTCCCTGGCCACAGGGCCAGCTATTTCTAACTACACACTGTGTGGTGGGAAGTTCCCTTTCCAAGTTCCTTTCCTGGGAGCCACACGGGCTGTTAATTTCATAATGGCAAACAGAACTGCAGATGTCGGCGTGCAAGACTGGGTTGCAGGATAAGCAACCAGGATAAACAGGATAAGCTTATCCCAGTTTTGGGGGACAAAATGGAAAGTTATCTTTTCTGTTACATGTATAACTGTAGTCAGTAGAATGCACAGCTCTTACCAAGTTTTAGTTACACTTATTTATACAAGATAATACGAAGACTTCATTGTATTGTATTTGAGTACCTCCTCAAATAAGCCCTCATATTACGTTCATCTTCATTTTGATGTATCTTTGTCTCTAGCCTTCATTTTTACTTAGCTTCACCAGGTGTGAATTTGAGCATGTTAATACGCAGCCTTTCATTGAGGGTCTTGTAAGTGTAACTTCCTGTGCACATGGGAATATAAGGGAGAACAAAGCACGAGCCCTGTCCTAAGGGATCATGAAATCTAGTAAGAGCTAAGAATCAAACTTGAAAATGCCACAAACATATTAATATTTTTAGAACAACAGCTACTCGAAAACTACCAATTATTTAGATATCCTTCCAGAGATAGACTGGGCATAGATTGAGCATATATTCATACATGTACTCCTTTTTTAAAAGTAACAGTTAAAAGCATGCTGTTTGTATGTTGTTCAGTCCTCAGATCAGGAAGATCCCCTGGAGGAGAAAATGGCAACCCGCTCCACTATTCTTGCCTGTAAAATCGAATGGACAGAGGAACCTGGCGGGTTACAGTCCATGGGTCCCAAAGAATTGGACCCGACTGAGTGACTGAGCACGTACATGCTATTATATTCCTTGCTTTTTTCCACTGGATGGTGTGTTTTGTAGGTCATTTCATAGCTGTACATATATATGTGCTCCATTATTTTTAAGAGCTTCATAGGATTCCATTAAATGGAAACCAGTGATTTTCTATTATCACCTTACTGTTTCAATCCCAAATAGGTACATCAAACTTGATCACTCTCCTTAATCTTGAATTTAAATGAATATTAATTGATTTTTGAAAATATGCTCTTGAGGGGAGTACTTTAGACACAGCAGTTTGGAACATTGCTGAAACAAATGTCTTGGACTATTTCTCAAGACTGTTGAAGGGGATGACATACTTACTTGAATTTGTATTCTGGCTTGTTTGTTTAGAAAAGCAGCTTCTCATTAAATCATCATCATATTAACATAACAAACAAATGCTAAGAAATTATTAAAGGTCTTCTGAGTATAGAGAGACTGTTATGTTTAATAAAGTGGTACCCTCATTTGTCATGTCCCCCAGTAATATGGATGTAATCAATCCCTACCCCACTTCTCTTCCCACATTTGAAACTTAGGCTTTGGCTTCATTTTAGGTTTTCTTGTTTTGTGTGTGTGTGTGGTTTGTTGTTTTTTTTCTTCGGTGAGAATGCTTAGAATGGCAGCTGCCCTCTTAATAAATTTTGAAGTATACAATATAGTCACGTTAATTACTGTACAGCAGATCTTTGCAACTTACTCATCTTGTACAACTGAGACTTTGTGTGCATTGATTAACAATTCCCCATTTCCCTCTCTCCTTAACCCCTGGTCACTACCAATTCTGTCAATACTCGCTGCTCACATGAGCTCGACTATTTTAGTTAACCTCATTTAAGTGAAATCATGTAGTAGTTGTCCTGTGACTGGCCTATTTTAACCTAGCTATCCTTAAGATTCTTCTGTATCATACTGCAGGGTTTCCTTCTTTTTTTTTTAAGATTTTTTTTTTTTAATGTGGAATATTTTTTAAGTTTATTGAATTTGTTACAATATTGCTTCTGTTTTATGTTTTGGTTTTTCAGCCACAAGGCATGTGTGATCTTAATTCCTTAATCAGGGATCAGCTCTGCACCCCCAGCATTGGAGGGTGAAGTCTTAACCACCAGACCGCCAGGGAAGCCCCAGGATTCCCTTCTTTTTAAAGACTGAGTAATATTCCATTGTATGGTATACCACATTTTCTTTATCCATTACCTGTTGATGGATATTTGAGTTGTTTCCATGTCTTGGCTGTTGTGAATAATGATTCAATGAACATGGGAGTGCAGATTTTTTTTTGAGATTCTGATTTCAATTTTTTTTTTTGCTAAATACCCCAAAGTGGAATTACTGGATCATACAATAGTTCTATTTTTAATTTTTTGAGAAACCTCCATACTGTTTTCCATAGCAGTTATACCCTTTTATTCCTATCAACAGTGTTTTAATTTTTGTACATCCTCACCACTTGTTATCTTTTACTTTTCTGCTAATGGACATTGTAACAGGTATGAGATGGTCTCATGGTGGTTTTTATTTGCATTTCCCTGATAATTAATGACATTGAGCATCTTTTCATATACGTGTTAGCCATTTGTATGTCTTCTTAACTCCTTATCGAGCTTTTCTACCATTATTTTCTATGGTAGAAATATTTTCTACAAATATTTTCTACCATTCTATGGGTTGCCTTTTCACTCGGGCTTTTCATTCTCGTTTCATTTTCCTCACTCTAGTTTCTGCTCTTGTTTTTGTTTGCTTGTTTTAAGGCAACAAAAAAAGAGATACTCAGCAAATTTTGTTTACTGGTAACTTTCATACTTTTAATACAACAGTAGCTGATGCTCAAATGTTTTGGACATTCTGAAGTGCCTTGTATGACCTAAGTTGTGCTAATATGACTTCTCCATGGGACTTGCACTGTGACTGTCAGAAGAAAGCTGACATCATGTTAGTTTGTTTTATTCTACAGAAACACTCTGCCAGTGCAGAAGACACAAGAGATGCAGGTTCGATCCCTGGGTTGGTAAGATTCCCTGGAGAAGGAAATGGCAACGCATTCCAGTTTTCTTGGTTGGAGAATCCCATTGACAGGAGCCTGGTGGGCTATAGTCCATGGGGTTGCAAAGAGGCAGACACAACTGAGCACACACATACATATATTGTCTTTATTTATACCTATATTTAATTTTAAATTTTTCTAGTGCTCTTATTATTGTGCTGAACTCCTCTTCCTCACTGCCTGTGATCATATGATACATACCTGGCCAAAGAGATTGGATCAGAGATGGACATATGACCTAAGCTGTGTTAACATGACCTCTCCGTGGTACTTGTACAGTGACTCTCAGGAGTTTTCTCTTTTTGCTTAGGCCAAACGGTTCTGAGGGTAAGCATCAATGGCCATCTTAGCCACCATGTATAATCACTTGCCTAAGAATGAAACTGAGAAAAACAGAGCCAAAAGTTTGAGCGACAGATTTGAATTCCTTATGAAATTCCTTGAACCCTTTGATTTGGCTGTGCTTGGAGCCAGCTTCATTGCCTTGAACTTTTCATTAAGTTTCTGTGGAGAAATGACTCATTCCAGGGCTGAAATAATGAGATGTGCAGAGGTGTCCACAGAAAGCAAGGAAGGGCCCCCCAAAATAACAGAGATACGTGAAAATGACACAAGAATCAACTTGAGGGATCACCTAGTGGCCACATCTGGGGCAAATTTAGCAATAAAAGCAGGCCTCTATATAATAATTGGTTAATATTCTTCAAGCTTGTCAAGGTTAAGAGAATAAAGAAAGTTGAGGAGTTTTCCCAGATGGTGGAGACCAAGAAGATATGAAGCTTAAATACAGTGAAAGATCCTGAACCAGAAAAGAGATGATTACCAAAATTTGAATCAGGTTTGTAAACTAAGGTATATTTTTGTCAATACTAATTTTCTGGTTTTGACAATTTTATGACAGCTAATTTTATATTTGGCGAAGCTGGCTAAAGGATATATGGAAACTAATATTTTTGTAATTTCATTTGGAAATATAAAATTATTCTAGGTAAATGTTATTTAGAATTAGTCTCAATATGGACTGCCTCTGAAAATAGTTAGCACTTGGCATTCTCCTCTTTGTTGTCATTTTAAGTTATTTTATGTCAGTTTTCTCTCATCTGAAACCAAAAATGTCTTAATTTAATAAAGTATACTTACTTTTGTCTGATTTTTCACTTTAGCCGTGTAATGCCAGGCTTATTATCTTCATTTGCAGATCATGAAACTAAGCTTTAGGTAGTTTAAATAATTTTCTGAAGATCACATAGTAAGTGACAAAGCCAGGATTTGAATCTGTGTCTGCTTGATCTCAAAATCTTATGCATATGAGAAAAATAATCAACCAACTGTATAAGTACTCCATCTTATTTTAAAACAGACTGTGTTTTCAAAACTCTGTCTTGTTCCAGAGGAGACTTGAAACAGAATGCTTGCAACTTGGGGGCAGGTTAGAAGAAATATTGGAAAGATATTAAAAAATGTTTTGGTGTTTGTGTTTTGTAAGCACACAGCAGAACTCTGTAATTTATATGGTGCAGGAGAGCATGCAAATTAGTCTCAATATGGACTTCCTCTGAAAATAATTAGCATTTGGCAGACAGTATGATCAAATAAATCAGATAACTGAGGCATTTGTCCAATGGGATAAATACTTGATTCAAACCTTTGATGAACTGTTTTTTTGTTCCTTTTTTAAAATATGGGAGTAGTTTAAGGAAAAGCAAACAGTGGGGCATGTTAAAATATCCATTAACTAAACACTCTGAAAGGGTATAAAATGCCTCCAGCTGCCAAAAAACGATTAGGCTGCATATATGCCTTTGGTTACCTAACCAGACAATCCCTAAACACTAGTTCTAATTAATTTTCTTCATTACACAACAATGCCTCTCCTAATTACACTAGAGAAATTCCATAAACCTACTAGCATTCAAAGTCTTTATTGAGCAAATTATTCTGGTAGGTCCCTATTAGAAGCAGATTCTCACTCTAATTTATATATACCTCATCTCAGAGGACACAGGCTGGTAAACCGCTGTCAGCCAGGCAAACTAATCTTGTATGTGACGATATTCCAAATTAGGAATTTGAGTGTGATGGAACGTCAAGGCTGAATAATTGAAAACGTACCAAGGTAAAGGTGAAAAGTACAAGCACAAGAAGCACAGAACGTCTGAATCCTACATGTGTTGCTCAAGTTTGTGATCCCTGGACCAGCGATAGTGGCTGACTCAGGAACCAAACTGCTTTCACTGAACTCAAGTGCAAAAGGGTAGGCAATGGTAGTGTGCAGCTGCAGAAGCAATACAGCAAGGATAATAATTGGACTGAAAGGGTCAGAGAATACAGACTTGCAAGGGTAATGTGTGTGTGTGCTTAGTCGGTAAATTATGTCTAACTCTGTGGCCCCATGGACTGCAACCTGCCAGGCTCCTCTGTCCATGGGATTCTCCAGGCAAGAATACTAGTGTGGATTGCCATTTCCTCCTCCAGGGAATCTTCCTAATCCAGAGATTGAACCTGCCTCTCCTGTATTGGCAGGCGGCTTCTTTACCATTGAGCCACCTGGGAAACAAAGACCCTAAAACTGTCTCTCCATGTGTGAGGGCCCAGTAAAGTGACACGAGTCAGAACTAGGAGTCCCCAAGTCCCTGACCAGAGCTGTTTTCATGACACAGTGTCACTGTATAGAGAACTGGGATAATTTATCGGAGCTTATTAGCTGATTGATGACAATGTTTGTGAATTGGGTAAGAGTCTGATCCTTAGAAAGCCATTTTTGGCTTCCTTTCCTAGCCGCATAAAAACCTGTGATCTTATTAACAGTTATCACAGTTTTAGAGGATGGCCTGTGGGCCAGTCAGCACAAATGCATCCCTAGTATCAGAGCTCAAAGCCAGCTGATGGTATTTTAGCAGTGTTGCTTCTTTTTTGTTTTCAATTTTTATTGGGGTATAATTGATTTTCAGTGTCCTGTTGGTTTGTGGATAGCAGTGAGCAGCTTTACTTTCTTTGCTTGGAATTCGCTGATTAACCAACCATTTCAACCTAGGCCTGGGGACCTGCTCTTTTTTTTTTTTTAATGTGAATTTTCTCTTATGCCATTAGATTAAAAAATAGCCTGGAGTTTTGCTGCTCAGAGTCTATGAGCCAGCAGCATCAACATCACTTGGGAGATTTTTCGCTCCCAAATCTACTGAAACAATCTGCATTTTAACAAGATCTCCAGGTAATTCATACATGCACTGAAAGGTGAGTGGTACGGTTCTAGAGCAGTCGTCCTCCAGTTTCAACATACCCCTGAGGGGGTCCTGAGGGTACCTCATCCCCAGACTTTCTGATTCACAACTTGTGGGCTGAGGCTGAGAAAGTGTGTTTCTAACAGGTGTCTCAGGAGGCTTCTGAGACATCCAAAACCTTCTTGTATTCTGACAATAGACTCTGATTGGTCACGGACTTTGGGGATTTGGAGATTCCGTTGCTATAGGTTTTGGTAGCCAGGGGCTCTACCAGAGTTATTTTTCCCAAAGTGTTGGTTGTGAAGTCTTTTTTAGGTGATTCTAGAAATTCTACAGGATGTGCTGGGTCAGTGGTTCTTATCTTTAGAGGAAGATGGACCTCCCTGGTGGCTCAGACAGTAAAGAGCCTGCCTGCATTATAGAGGACATGGGATCGATCCCTGGGTCGGAAACATCCCCTGGAGAAGGAAATGGCTGCCCACTCCAGTATTCTTGCCTGGAGAATTCTATGGACAGAGGAGCCTGGCAGGCTACAGTCCATGGGGTCACAAAGAGTTATGTGACTAACACTTCCCCTTTTCCCATTTTATTAACAGTGCAGATTCCTGGTCCCCACCACCAACCCCCACCCCCTAAATTAGTGGGCCTTGGATGAGGTCAAGAAATCTGTATTTTTAATAAACATCCAGATGATTCTGAGACAGGCGGTCGATAGACACACTCCGAGAAACATTGATTTAAATGCTGAACATCTTAGGGAGAGAGCAGAATTTTGTGCCCTCTCAGCAGCAGAATAGTAGTGTTCTCCCAACGTGGCAGCGAGCGCCTCTCATAATTTAGCAACTGAAGCTGTTCCAGGAAATCAGTCCACTGAGCCCTTTCCTCACCGAAGCCCCAGTAGAACTTGCTCACTCCTCCTTTCTTAATTATGTCTGGCCAGCAGTGAGCACTCCAGCTGCTGTGCTCTTTAATCCACTTATCCATCTTACAACTCCAATTAACCAGGTGCAGCCATCCATCTGGCTAATACGAGGACAAGCTGTTAATTTGTGAATGAAGAAAAGGTCTGCAGACAACAAACAAAGGAGCAAGGAGCTTCAGAAGATAACATTTACCCCAATCCTTGAGAAACAAGGTGAAAGAATAGGGGAATTCATTTGTTACAATAAAAGAAGGAAATGCAGTTTGGTGGAGGGAAGTGAATACAGAATTTAGGCGGCTTGGGGACCATGTGACTTGTCCCAGGTCATCTCTGAATGTCGTATTTTTACCTATTAAGAAAGTAATAGGACTTAATTTTCATCTCGGAAGTTAGGAGAGTCCACGGAGATTGAGACAAAGCAGTTTGTAAAATGCAACAGAAATATTCCCGTTTGTTTCTGTGCATTTATTTTATATGTGTATATGGGGGAAATCTCTTTCCATGCACATCTGAATATGATTATGAATAGTGTGTTCTAGCAAGCAGATTGTACACTTTGATTACATGCTAGCTTTACTATTTTATTGACTTCAAGTTTTTTTTGCTTTAAATAATAAAACAGATTCCCCCGTCCCTTTCAACCCCAGTCTTAAAATTTAAGTGTGCATTCAAACACGTTACAGATGAAATGTGTCCTCAGATCCACATGTTGAAACCCTAGCCCCTTGTGGTGGTGGTATTTGGAGGCAAGGCTTTGGGATGTAATTCGATTTAAACTGTGTCTTGAGGGTAGGGCCTTCCATAATGGAAACTAATGCTCTTATAAGAGGAAAAGAGAGCGCATCTAGGAAAGGCCGTGTCAGTATACATCAGGAAGGTGGCTGGGACTTCCCTGGCAGTCCAGTGGTTAAGCATCTGTGTTCCAATGCAGGAGCCAAGGATGCTATCCCTGGTCGGGAACTAAGATCCCACTCGCCTCCCAGGCAATTAGGCCGAACTAGAGACGCCTGAGCTGGGCAACTCCTGAGCCTGCGTGCTCCAGAGCTCGTGCTCCACAGGTAGAGAAGCTCCAGGCCCTGCAACTAGAGACCCCCCAGGACCCACAAGGAGGAGCCTGCACACCATAGTGGAGATCCAACACAGCCAAAAAAGGCAGCCATCTACAAGCCGGGAAGAAGGCTTTCACTGAGGACTGAATTTGCCAGCACCTTGATCTTGGACTTCCCAGCCTCCAAAACTGTGAGCAATGAAAGTTTGCTGTTTAGATCCTCCCTCCTGCCCCCACCGGTCTTGGTATTTTGTTGTAGCGGCCTGGGCTAAGACAGAAGCAGTCCCTGGAGAACTTGTTGAAACCAGATGTCTGGGTGCACTGCCTGAGTTCTGATTCAGGGGTCTGGGAGGGGCCTGAGAGTATGCATTTTTAATAAGGTCATTTTAATTTGGCTGGTTGTGGACTGCATTTTGAGGACTGTTGCATTAAAATGAAACTTGCCCTCGTTACAAAATCTTTCTTTAATTTAAAATGTTAGTATTCTCCACCTAATAGTTATCTCTGGTCTCCAGTCTGACTTCAGACCTAGAGCTAAATGAGAGGCAGTATAAAATATACACCTCGTGACCTTTCATCACTTGCATCAACAGAGCTGAGCTAAGCACATTTTCTTTCTTAACATGTCATTAGAAAAGTTTTTTTAAAAGCCTTCAGACTACCCCAGGAGTTTATGGTCAATCTGGGGAGACCTAATATACCCTGCAAAACATTTTGCAAATAATTACTGAGCTAAATAAACTATAAATGCAAAACAGTATTGCCTAAAGTTCCCAGGTAAGAATTCCATCACATTTCTAAAGGAAGGAATTGAGATATAAATGCCAAGTTCTCTGAAAATCTTCTTTTTTATTACTTCAGGTTTTTTTTGTGTTTGTTTTTTATAGCTAGCTGGAGGCAAATCTTTTGACTTGTGCTCAACCAGAGTTGGGGTAAAATTTTGAGGCACTTCCATTCGCCTCACTGCCCTGTGTCATTAAAGTCTGGAAGCACTATTTCTAGGTGTGATCTGTGGTTATCTGCTGCAGAATTGCCTTAGAAACCTGTTCAACATACACAATAAAAATGACCTACTGAAAGGAAATGTTGGAAGAGAGGTCGTGGAAGCATCTCATTTAGCTAGCTCCTCCGGTGAATCTCATATGTATTTGTTTACTTTGAGAGGACATGCTCCAGAAACTTCTCCCCACCCCCACCCTGGGAATCTAACTTTGGGATTACCACATGTGCTTAAAATGACCCTATGTGGTAGGCATTAAGTAAACCTGCAGCTGTAAGGAGATTTTGTTTCAGTTTGAGACAATTTGTAGGTGAATATTACGTCCTAGAGGGCACTTGATCCTGCCTATGACAGGAGCCTCCTCCTTGCAAGTAATCTGTGATGGACAAAAGGCAAGGGAGGCAAGACTCTAATCCACAGATTAACAAAGGTATCCAAAGGGAGAGGAAAGGATCAGGTTCTGAGAATAGTCAGAAAAACCACGTTGCTATTGGTTGTGTCCAGGGAGCTTGACAGACCAGGTTAAGAGGTAGATTTGTTTTTGTTTGTTTTCTTCAACAGTCCTATTTCTTTTTTTTAAAGATTTTTTAAAAAACTTTTTATTTTGTATTGGGGTGTAGCTGATTAACAATGTTGTGATAGTTTCAGGTGAACAGCAAAGGGACTTAGCCATACATATATTAATACATGTATCCATTCTTTCCCCAATTTTTAAGATTGTTTTGATGTGGACCATTTTTAAAGTCTTTATTGAACTTGTTACAATACTGCTTTTGTTATATGTTTTGGTTTTTGGCCCTGAGGCATGTGGGATCTCAGCTCCCCCACCAGGAATCGAACCTCCACCCCTGCATTGGAAGGCAAAGTCTTAACCACTGGACCACAGGGAAAGTTCCAAGAGTCCTAGTTCTTAAAAGATAATTGCTTTCATTCACCCATACTGTCTCCAAAGGGTAGATGATATGAATATGAGGGCAGTAATTGTAGTCCTGTGATCCAGTTGTGAGCTTCAGGCTGAAGCAAAGTCTTTCTTCTTGAACTCCATGGAGCCGTTTCTAATTATGTATGAATACATGTCCAATACAGACACCTCCAAAAAGCAGCAATAAGTGCAAAGAAATCTTATTACATTGAATTAATCTAATGATGATTGCTGAGTATCTAGTGGTGTGGGATTTCAAATTATTAGGTAGAACCACATGATACCATTGCTACCTGCCATTTTTACCTAATATACATGCAGTCACATTTTCCCCCTTGAAATATATTCTGTGATTTGATTCTTTTCAATGACTGTATAGCTTCACATTGTACTTATATTATGGTTTTTATATGTAGTCATTGATGGTAGGATGTAGTATTCTTTGATGGTTCTCAATAAGGTTTCTTTCTTGTTTTTTCCCTTAATTTGGCTGCACTGGGTCTTAGTTGCAGCATGCGGAATCTAGTGCCCTGAAAAGGGATGGAACCCGAGCCCCCTGCATTGGGAATCTTAACCAATGGACCATCAGCTAAGTCCCATGCTTTCTCTCTTTTATATCAGGTAACTTTTCCCAGTTTTTGCCTAACGATCAAGGGATAATGTTCTGGTTATAGTATTAATAGTTCCATTTCCCTCCCTCTAAATCACTTGAATTTCATCTTGAGGAGCTTGCTGAAAGCAAATGCAACAATTTCAGCCCATTATGTTTCATCCATCAGTTCATTTATTCATCAAATATTGAGGAAATGGAGGTGACTGCCTTTACGGGTTTGATTCTTGTGGTGCTCAAGGGCAATATACAAGTGAAAATAAATGTATACTTTAATACCAGGTAGTGAGAAGAATCACTAAATAGGTCTGGATTTATTACTCTTCATTGGAAGGTCTTCTGTTATATTACAGACACGATTGTCAGAAAAGTTAGGATGAGGTCGTGGTTGGCCAAGCAGGTGTATCAAGGATCCCTTCCTCTAACATAGCACAATTCTTGCTCAGTCACAGATGGTCTTCCTGGTTTCCCCTTTTGTCTACCATATAAAGAGACGCTCTGATTTTTTAGCTTAATGCATGGTGATTTTTAAATTAGGTGGAGAACACCAGGCCTCTTTGCTAAAGTAGATCACTTTATTTATAATGGGCTTGCCTGTGGCTTGCTGCCTATTGCTTTTGTGGGTGTTTTTTTCTTTTGTTGTTTCCTTTCCTTTTTCTTTTTTTTTTTAAATCAATGAAGGGTTGAGATTGGTATGGGCAGTGTTGGGAGTCTAGTTTCTCTTTTCGATTTGACTAGAATGCTATTTACTGTGTATTTCTGAGGTCAAGCAAATCAATAAAAGAGGCCAGCCAAACCCTACCCTCCAGAAGTCACCAGCTCACCAAACATATGTTGCGGCAATAACTGGACTTTTATATCTTAAGAAAAAGGGACAGGTCCCAATACTGACTGCTCTATTAGACAACAGATGAAGAGAAACCTGTTCTAAAAGTGTGTTACGGTTCTTCATTGAACTTTTGGATGTCTGTTCATAGATGAGCTTCCAGTTAACAAAATCTGGCTCCCATGAGGTCAATATGAAGCTGACTCCTTTTCAGAAGTAAATTTTAGAGTGACTTGCTAGTCATTTTCGAGAGCATTGAAGCATAAAAGCATTTTGCTTTCCATGGAAGTTCCTTTCTGTTAATGTCAAAGATGAAATCTCCATGATCCCTTCTGTGCTTCTCAGTAACCTAGCTGAACAACTCAAAAGAATTTTCCCATCAGTTTTCTATAATTCAAACCGTAGCAGCCTTAAAGGGAACAACCATGATATCTAGGATTGGCTTGTGTAGACCCAGATGGCTTTTGCATATTTTTCATTATTCATTTATTTGGTAATCAGAGGAAGCTATTTTGATTCTTGTGTATCTAGTTCTTCAGACAGTCAAGCCAGAATAAAGTGAACCATCAAGTAATATTAATAGATCCATATAAGAGGCAAATATCCTTTTAGCCTGATCTTTATGAAAAGGGAATTAAAATGGAGGAGTTCAAAACTTGGTCAATCTAATCATTGTAGAATCTGTTTCCTTAGATTCTTAAATGTGGAGTGGTTAAATTTTTGTGTAAGCTATGTGATTTTTTTCCATAAAATGAAATTATACTTTATTAATAACCCTTGCATCTTTTCATGTGCTTATTAACCATTTGTATTAACATAAATTCTTTAGAGAATGTCTGTTCTCTAACCCCTTACTTGTTTTTAATTGGATTATTTTGTTGTTGTTGAGTTTTAAGTGTTCTTTGTATACTCAGATACACTACAAGCCTGGAAAGAAAGAAGAGAAATAATTACTAACGGAAAGGAAAAAGAAATATCACATTCATATTTATTAGTCCAAGTAAATACCAAATGATGGTTTGAAATTATTTTAAGAATTTGTCCCTAAGTCATATTTTTCATTTTAAAACCTTACATTTTAAAGTGTTTATACTCAGGATATTCTTATTAATTGGTTACACAGACATAAGTTATCATGTTGTGTGGTTGTAAACCTTCAACTCATGTCATATGGTGTTCAGTACGTATGTTCTGCATATTGGGCTTCCCTGATGGGAAAAGAATCCGCTTGCAATGCAGGTGACACAGGAGACACAGGATAGTTTGATCCCTGGTTTGGGAAGATCCCCAGGAGAAGAGAATGGCAACCCACTCCAGTATTCTTGCCTGAAAAATCCCATGGACAGAGGAGCCTGCCTGGCTACATTTCATGGGGTCACAAAGAGTCAGACACAACTGAGCATGAGCAAAGGCAAAAGGATTACCACTTATTTGCAATGAAGAAAAAAATTAATGACAGACACATGATTTATTTCATATATGGAATAAAACTTTTTCCTGAAAAAAAAAAAGAGTGATGAGTTAATTGACTCAGGCCACCATAACAAGATATCACAGACTCCGTGGCTTAAAGAGACATAGGTTTTCTCACATTTCCAGAGGCTAGGCATTCCACATCAAGATGCTGTCAAGGTGGATTTCTTTTTTTTTTTTTTAATTTAGTTATTTTTAGTTGAAGGATCATTGCTTTATAGTATTGTGTTGGTTTTTGCCAAACATCAACATGAATCAGCCATAGGTTTACCTATGTCCCCTCCCTCTTGAACCTCCCTCCCACCTCCCTCCCCATCCCAACCCTCTAGGTTGTTCCAGAGCCCTGGGTTGAGTTCCCTGAGTCCTACAGCAAATTCCCATTGGCTATCTATTTTACATATGGTAGTGTTTCCATGTTACTCTCTCCATATGTCAAGGTGGGTTTTTGGTGAGGTCTCTTCCTGGCTGGCAGACAATGGGTGCCTTCTTAACTGTGTGCTTAAGTGGCCTTTCCTCTCTGTGCACAGAGATCGTGCTCTGATATCTCTTCCTCTTAGAAAGACATCAGTCCTGTAAAATTAGGACCCCACACTTGTGACTTTTTAATTTAATTATCTTTTTAAAAGCCTTATCTTCTAAAATAGTCATATCGTGGGTCAAAACTTCAACAGATGAATTTGGGGGACGACAATTCAGTCCATAACAGATGGATCCATTCCAAGGGACTTTGTGTGGGATCTTTCTGAAAGAAGTCTTCTCAAGTGTGAAAACTCTTATAAGCTCTATCATTGAAAAGGGTAGGGAGGGGAATGATAATCTGAAATGAGACCGTTAAGAAGTGTTGACAGAGCCTCAGACCTAACCATCCAGAGGACCCCTGTTAGGAACTTGTTGATGATTTTCACTTCACATACCTGAGGACACCCACACTCAAGCCTGGAGAATGTCCAAAGGGTAGTGTGATGCTTTAGTTTCCCAAAGCATCCTTCAGCAGGTTAAATAAGAAATATGTTTGTTAAAATCAAGCCTCCTTTTGTTTCAGTGTTAATCTATAACCAAGCTAAACACATACTTCAGGACTCTATATTTAATGTGTGTCTAATAATCACTTTTGTCAAGGATTTATTTGGTCTCCCTTAGGCTTTTTGAGAAACTTGGTCCAGTGCACACACTTTTTTAAAACCTGTTTCACTCTATCTATGTCAAGCTCTCAGCCTTCATAAGGGGACCACTGTGCTCTCTTTGGACATAGATGCTCTTGCTGCCAGTGAAACGTAGAAGGAAATGGCAACCCACTCCAGTACTCTTGCCTGGAGAATCCCAGGGACGGCGGAGCCTGGTGGACTGCCGTCTATGGGATCACACAGAGTCGGAGATGACTGAAGTGACTTAGCAGCAGCAGCAGCAGCCAGTGAAAGCAGGTCTGTTTGTTCAATTACAAGACTCTCTCTGGATGCCTGCAATTGAACATTATGCCTGGTCAATTATGGGTCCTTTAACTTCCAAGTGAAAGTAGCATGGCCAGCAGAAGACATTTTTTTTTTCCTGACTTAAAAAAAAAGAGATATCATGGATGTTCATTATAGAAAACAAGGGGGGAGAAAAGCAAGCCACACATACCAATAAGATAGCTCACAATCTTACCACACAGAAATTGTCATTGTTAATTGTTTTGGCTTGTTTTCATCCAGTTGTGTTTTTTCTTATAATATTGACAGAGCATTTGCCATATGCTAAATACTTTGCATTCTTTAGCAGATAGATCTTATTATCCCAAATTCTTAGAAACCATTATGTCACATACAAGAGAGCTGCTCCCCCATCCACACACTCCTTTGCATGGATTTCTCTGTGTGTGTTTCTCCGTACCTTGTCTTGTTCAGTGTGCTATCATGAACATTTAACCATGACAACAAACAATCTTTAAATATATCAGTGTCATACTGTTGTAGGCTGTGAATGTAACAGTATATTTAATCACTTCCCTGCTGTCAGCTTTTTATGCTATTGCTCCTCCTTTTTGATGTTATTTTCTGTACACTTGTGTGTTCTACCAAATCAGAACCAAAATGTCTGTTTTCTGAGACTTGGGGATTTATAATGGGTATAGGGGCAATTTTTGTGGGTTTTTTTTTTTTGCTATTTGGAAATTTTCTTATGTGGGGTGATAAGCAAAGCAAGCCAACTTTGAATATGAGCATTTCCAGAAAGGGGAAAGAAGCAGTCAAACAACTCTAAAAAGTTGAAAGCACATCTCAGAATTTCAGTCCTCTTATTCCACCACACCTTCCATCTCCTGACCTCTTTCATCAATTTCATATACATCTTTTTTTGAGGGAGGCAATGAGATGGGTAACTTTTTATTTTGATGAAATTATAAGCTTTCAAAATACTTTTAAGAATAATACCAAGATACCATGGAAGTAATGGTGTGTGATTTCCAAGCCTATGTCAGAGGTTGACAAATTTTTTCCTGAAAGGTAGTAAATATAGTAAGTATTTTAAGCTTTTCATGCTGTATGGTTTCTACTGTAAGTACTCAACTCTGTCACTATAGCATGAAAACCACCAATAACTAAATGGTGACTGCACCTGTGATCTAGTAAAACTTTATTTACCAAAAAAAAAATTTTTTGAGATGTTTAAGGTTCACAGCAAAATGGAAGGGAAGATACAGAGTTCCCATATATCCCATCTCCTCACGTTACAGCTTCCTCTGTCAGAGTCTCTCACCAGAGAGGTGCACTTGTTACAACTGATGAACCTACATAATCACTCAGGATCACAGCTTATTTGGAGTTCACTCTTGGTGTTGTATATTTTATGGGTTTGAGCAGATGTATGAAGACTCTATCACTGCAGTATCACAAGAGTACTTTCACTGCTCTAGAAATCCTCTGTGCTCTGCCTCTTCTTTCCTCCCTCCAACCCCTGGTAACCACAAATTCTTTTTTTCACTCTCTCTATGGTTTTTGTCTTTTCCAGAATGTCAAATAATTGAAATCGTACAAGTCTGATCACTTTTAAGAATAGGGCTCAAATAGCTGGAGTGAGAATAGAGGTTGTCAACCGTGAGCTTCTCTGTAAGGCGACTTCACTGGCTATTTCATTAGGAACCCCAAATACCAGGACTGTTAGGTATTTCCTCTCTGGCTGGTCAAATTCCACAGCAAGGTCTTTTGTTATATCCAGCTCAGAGGGTATACTTTGGGGTGGCGACATTCTGGGCTAAAGGTTGGGGAGGAAGTTTGGGAATCTCAAGTTTTGGTATGTTAACTTTCGCTTAATCCTCCTGTTTCTGGTGGATGATCCCTACTGTAGCCTCTGAGGTGTCCTCACTGGACCTTTGTGCAGAATGAGGGAAGGACTCTGTGCATCTAACTGCGTATGAAACAGGCTCCATCAGTTTTCAGGTTTTTACTCTCATTTTTACTCCACAATCCCAGAGGTACCTAATGTGACAAACTCCTGTGCATTTGGGGTTCAGATGTCAAATGGGTTGCTTCTCCAACCTTCCTCTGCCAGCTTAGGGTTCTGTTTGCCCAGGTCTGTTAAAGCAATGAACACTGAGTCTGTTTTCCAGAGTTGAAAATTTTATTTTCATTTTTCCTTCTGTTCTTTGTTCTTACAAGTTTATGCCTTTTTCTTTTAAGATCCCTTTAGCCTTGATATAGTGAGGTCTTGAGAGGGAGAGGAGATAGTGTGGGTTCCAGTTCCTAAATTTCATTGAAAGTCTTCCATGTAGGTGATGCAGACTGTTGATTGATAAGCCCTCCCAGTTGATCTTGCTGTACCATTCTTACAATTCACAAGCCCTGGAGGGAGACAGATTTCTGTTCAAACAATGGCTGTTTTGGTTCTTACCTCTGGGACCCTGGCTGGGAAAGTTGCTTCATCTTGCCACACCTCAATTTCCAGACTTGTAAAATGAAGATTAAAATGGTACTTGCCTCATGTGAATGTTTTAGGGATTAACTGAGACAATAGCTTTAATGTGTTGTCACAGTACCTGTCACAGGGTAGGTGCTCAGGAAATGGCAGTCCTTGCTCATCCTTAAGTCAGTTTATGATATGGGCAGAAAGTGATCCAAAGGATTATGACATTTTCAGGAAATGAGCTTGTTTCTGAAATGCTGCTTTCTGTAAGAGGTAGTCTTTAGGTCACCTGGGTGAGCAACTCTTGACATTCTAAACAGAGTGTCCTACTCCACATGGGAAAACCAGAGGAGCCCTCATCTTCATCCCTCCCTCCACTTATTCATTCAATAGAAAGTGCCCACTGTGTGGAGCATTTCAAAGTAAATACTACAGGGACTTTCCTGGCGGTCCAGTGATTAAGAATCCACCTTCCAATGCAGGGGATGTGGGTTCCATCTCTGGTGGGGAAACTGGGATCCCACATGCCACAATGAAGAGCCTGCACAGGGCAATCGATGCAGCCAAATAAATAAAAATTAAAAAAATAAATAAATAAACTTTATATATCCTGTCAGTGAATCACCAAATGCTATAAAATGCCTCTTGAAAAGGGACACTGTTTCACAATAGGATGATAGAATTAGGAAAATATTCTTAATATTATCTAATATCTAGAGAGTAAATTTTACATAGTAAAATTGCTTTATTATAAACTTTTTTCTAACAATTGCCCTGTGTATTGATTTGGTTTCCTAATGTGGTCTGTTGTCTTTTCATTCTTAAAGCTCAATTTTCTCTTAACTCTACCTTTTCCCCCCCCTAAAACATTTCCCTCTCTTTCATTCTCCATGTCTTTAGAAACAATATAATTGTCTCACCTTTTGGGTTTGGCCAATGCTTCCTAGCAGTGCCGGTTAACATGTTCCTCTATCTCCTGTACCCTGTGGGAGGGAAGGAAGAATTAAAGGCAAACTCATTTCCAAATCAGTTTATTTTTTATTTGTTTTGTAAGAATATTCTCTAGTGGTGCCAAGTTATTTACATCTGATCATGTCATTGCATATGTAATATTTGGTTGTTTAGCTTTTAGTGACACTAATGTTGATCAGTGGGCTCAGGTGGTGACATTCTCATCCTTGCAGTATAAAGTTTCCCATCAACATTTTGTTTAATCTTTTTATGATCTATTGTTGACTATGATGTGTTAAATTGTGTTCCCCTCTCCAAAAAAAAAAAAGGTCTGTTGAAGTCCTAGGCCCTGGTACTTGTGAGAGGAATCTTGTTTGGGAATAGGGCCTTTGCAGACATAATCAAGTTAAGATGAGATCATTGTGAAAGTGAAAGTCGCTCAGTTGTGTCTGACTCTTTGTGACCCCCTGGACTGTGTAGTCCATGGAATTCTCTAGACCAGACTGCTGGAATGGGTAGCTTTTCCCTTTTTCAGGGGATCTTCCCAACCCAGGGATTGAACCCAGGTCTCCTGCGTTGCAGGCATATTCTTTACCAACTGAGCTATCAGGGAAGCCATGAGGTCATTGGGATGGGCTTAAATCTAACATGATTGATGTCTTATAAGAAGAGGAAATGGTCATGTGAAGTCGGAGACATACGGGGGACATGGCAGGTGATGACAGAGGCAGAGATTGGAATTATCCAGCTGTCAGCTGAGGAATGCGGACATTTGATGGGGCTACCATGAAGTGAGAAAGAGGAAGCATAGCTCTGCTGACACCTTCATTTTATTCTACCAGCCTGCAGAATTTTGAGACAATAAATTTCTGTTTTGTTTTGTCTTTTTTTCCCCCTGGCCATGTGGCTTGTGGGATCTTAGTTCCCCAACCAGGAATTGAACCCAGACCCTGGCAGTGAGAGTGACAAGTCGTGGTTCTTGGACCACCAGGAAATTCCCAGATTTCTGTTGTTTTAAGGCACCCCAGGCTGTGGTACTTTATTGCAGCAGCTCTAGAAAGCTTAACACAATGACCATTGCCTAGATTTGATTACTTCATTAAAAGTTGTGAAATGGTGATTTTTGAATAGTATAATTTCTTCTGCATATATTAACTGGGATTTTTTTTTTTTTTAGACGAACTTTCGTCACTAAAGCTGTTTTTATTGTCTTAAGATATACTTACCCTAGAAAGTTGTAGTATATGCTGACTTTTTTTGTCTCTTAATGATCAAATTTCAGTCATGTGTTGGTTCTCTAGCAACCCTTAGTGCTGACCATAAGTTTATTTCATTCCTCTTTTTCATTTTGAATATACTATGGACTTATAAAGAAAGCTTATTTAAAGAAAATGTCATTAATAGATCATTCTGGACCTCTATACTTCTCCCAGTTGTAAATGAAATGTAGGATCGATATCTTGCCCTTAGGCACACCGAGAGAAATGACCTTGTTAGGATGTCTAAGAAAATACCTTTTGGTGAGCCAGTGGAAGTCTATTTAAGTTCCAGTAGGATCAAAGTTGAGTTTGGTTCAGGTAAGTCTCTTAATACCAGTGTAATATTAGGTATAATTATATTATTATTTTTCCCAATTTGATAAATTTGATATCTCCTTGGAACTACTACCATTTCATCTGAAAAAAATTAGGTACACTCTCAGAATTTCTGTCTTAAAGCCATTTCAAGGTATGAATGAGGCAGATGAGTATCAAGATAAAGAGTTGCATAGCAGCAACTGAATGAAAATTTGTATTTGACTGAAAATAAAAATCTGAGTAAGATAGCTAGTGTATTAAAGGGGAAGGACAGATTACTTAAAACTGGAAATGTCTTGAAAAATTCAATTTTATAGTCTTAGCTGTATCTCATATCTTCTCCAGTGCAAGACCATGTCTAATTTATCCTTATATTCTCAAACACTCAGTATAATGTCTTCATAGAGTAGATGCCTCATAAATAAGTGAATATAATTAGAATTCAGTGCAATTAAATTTCCCTGAAAGAACAATATACTTTAGACACATTTAGAGCAATGAACATCATGGGAGGAGATGAAATGGATCCAAGTGCCATAAAAAGGATACATTAACTGTATACAAAATGATGTGGAAGTACATTGATAAAGATGCCTACAATATAAAACAACTTGTATAACATAGTATCCCATTATACAAAGAACAATGGTAAGTAATATTTCAATATGAATTAAAAGAAACTTAGAGGAGTATATAGGTATATAATGGGCTTTGTCAGTCAGGATGCAATTAAGCAAACAGAAACCATACAAAATATCTCAACATGAGGGATTTGACGTAGAGAAATACTTACAAGGTTAGAGTGCTGAAAAAGTAAGAAGAGAAAATCCAGATATCACAAAGACAGTAACTGTGGGAAGCAGCTCCCACATCAAGGACTGAGAAACAAGATGAGGCTGAATGTTATCAGAACCTCAGAAGAGGACTCAGCCCTGTGAAGGGAGCACTTCCTGGCTTTTGCTGGTGCCTTTTGAAAAAAAGGGGGACACAGAGATGTTGTTAGGAAGGCTGAAAGAAACTGGAGCCTGGAACAGAACTAATTGCTCTCCTGGGGTCAAGGGGCGTTGCTGCCTGCCAATCTCCCTCTGTGAGAAATGTGACAGGAAGCATCATAAGGCAGAAACCTGTGCTCCCAACGCAGGGGGCCTGGGTCCTATCCCTGGTCGGGGAACTAGATCCCACGAGTCCCAACTAAAGATCCTGCCTGCTGCAGCTAAGACCTGACCCTGCCAAATAAGTAAATCAATGTTTTTTAAAAAAGCGTCACAAAGCAGATTATGGAAAAGTAGGCTCGGAGCCTAGAGACAGGGCCTTGATGACAGTCATGTGGAGGAAAGGGAACGCAGACACTTCCTCTCACTTTATATGGACTTCTGCTTTGTTTGAATTGGCTTATGGTGATCTTCTATTGAGATATATTTCATGTGCCCCTTTAAAGTGTACAGTTCAGCATTTTTTAGTATAGTCATAAAGTTGTCCAGTTATCACCACTATTTAATTGCTGACTGTGTTCATCAGCCCAAAAGACATCTTGTACACTTTTGCTGTCACTCTCATCCACTACACCCCCGTCCCTCCCCCCGGCCCTAGGCAACAATTAGTCTACTTTCTGCTTCTCTGGATTTGCTTATTCTGAACATTTCATATAAACGGAATCATACAATACGTGGCCTTCTTTTTTGACTTCTTTCACTTAGCAAAATGCTTTCAAGGTTAATACATGTTGTAGCGCATATCAGTACTTCATTACTTCTTACAACTGAATCATATTCCACTACATGGATACAATACATTTTTTTATCTTTCATCAGTTGATGGATATTTATGTTGTTGCCATTTTTTTGGCTATTAATATTGCTGCTATGAATATTTGTGTACAAGTTTTTGTGAGGCCATGTGTTTTCAGTTCTACTTGGTATATAGCAAGTAGTAGAGCTGCTGAGTCATATGATAACTCTATATTTAACATTTTGAGGAACTATTTAACTTTTTTGTAGCAGCTGCACCATTTTGCATTCCTGCCAGCTATGTATAAAGATTCCAATTCTGTACATCCTCTCTGAGACTTGTTATTGTCTGTCTTTTTGACCAAAGTCATCCGAATGAATGAGAAATGAATATCATTGTGATTTTTTTCTGTAAAATGAAATTATACTTTATTAATAACCCTACATCTTTTCATGTGCTTGTTAACCATTTGTATTAACATAAATTCTTTAGAGAATGTCTGTTCTCTAACTCTAACCCCTTACTTGTTTTTAATTGGATTATTTTGTTGTTGTTGAGTTTTAAGTGTTCTTTATATACTCTGGATATTAAACCCTTATCAGATATATGATCTGCAAATATTTTCTCCCATTTTATAGGTTATCTTTTTATTTATTTTTTTGATAATGTGCTTTGCTGTGCAAAGTTTTCAATTTTTATGAAGTCTAATCTATTTTTTATTGTTGTTGCTCATATTTTTGTTATATCTCAGAATTCACTGCCTAATTCAAGGTCACAAAGATTTACATATGTTTTCTTTTAGGAGTTAGTTTAACCCTTATTTTTAGTTTTTTAAATCTGTTTTGAGGTTGTTTTTGCATGTGAATACCCAGTTGTCTCAGAATCATTTGCTGAGACTCAGACTACTTTTCTCTAATGAATTACCTTAACACCTTTGCCAAAAATCAATATACCATAAATGTCTGTTTCTTTTTTCTGGACTCTCAATTCTATTCTGTTGATCTACATGCCTATCCTTATGCCAGTACCATATTGTATTAATTGCTGTAGCATTGTAGTAAGTTTTGAAATTAGGAACAACATTGGTCTTATTTTTCAAGATTGTTTTGGCTATTTGCAGTGCTTTGCATTTCCATACTAATTCCAAGATCAGTTTGTCAGTTTCTGCAGAAAAGGCAGCTGGGATTTTGATAGGGATTCCATTGAAAACCCATGCCTTACTTTTAGCAAAAAACATTTCCATTTTGACCAGAAAGTCTATGTTTCTCAAGATGCTTGGTAGTAGACAATTCTTGTAAACTGTATTCATTTAGCTTAGAATAAAATCAAGATTTTGTCTCTCTTTTGTAGAACATATCACATTGATAAGTTTAAATTTATTTGGGTGAAATAAATACTTGTGTAACTTTGTGAGGACAAGGACTGTGTCTAGTTTTGCTGACCACTGACTGTATCCTGAGGCTAAGCCCAGAGCCTAGTATATAGAGGATGCTCAGAATTGTGGAGAAATGTGCGCATCTTAGCTAAGAGGCTACGAGAAAAGCAGAAGGGTATATGGTCTTTTGGGGCCTGTCCGAGGTGATAGCCAAGGCATTAAATTATGTAAAAAGATCTCACCTTGACCAGACACGGAAGTGCATGCTTTGTATTACTGCATTTATATGAAACATTCTAAAGTCTGGGGGTGGGAAATAGGATATCACTCTAAATGAGCATAAGGTTTCTTTTTAGGTGGATGGGAATATTCTAAAATTAAATTATGGTGATGGTACGATTGTAATGTTACTATCATTCATTAAAATTGTATACTTACATGATCCATTTTAAGATGTAATTTCTGTCACAATAAAACTTAAAAAAAAAACACTCCAGCTTGAGACTGGGGTGTCAGTTTCAATTTTTCTCAGGGAAGATACTGCAGAGGAGGCAGGTCAAATGGGCTGTTTTTCACCAGCAAGAAGAAAAAGTTGAAGTGGAGTGAATGAAAGGAAGACTGGGTCTGGACAAAACATCTGGGACTGAAGCTCCAGGAAAAGGTAATGACGGATCAAGAGCCAAGATTCCTGTCGGGAGCTGGTCTGAAAAAGGGCCTGGGATACAAAGTAGAGAACAGACACTGGGTTGAAAGGAGACCGGGGACTGGACGCTTAATCCATCTGCCCAGCTCTCAACAGCAAAGAAACAAAGAAGGTCGTGGCTTGCTTTTCAGCAGCACCAGGGGGACCACATTAGACACACTCCAGGGCAGGGCTGGTCACCCTGGTGTGAAAAGACTACAACAGCAGCAGCCAGAGCAATGTGGCGTCGCGAAAACCTCCTACTTAAGAGCCATCACTTCGCCGTTCACCCTGTCAGCCCAGCTGCAGCGATGGCTCAGAAGGGATGGAAGATGATCGATAGTGGCCCCTGACAGATTACAAGGGAAGGAGTAAATGCTCTACAAATGGCTACAGGTCATGTTGGCTGGGCTGTCAGACTCCCCACCCTGCCCTTGATTACGATGCTGAAGAGTTTGCATCCCTCATAGTCACTAAGTCTAAATCACACCCAGAGGCTTTCTGGGCTTCAAAACTTTTGCTCACCCCAAGCTCAAATTCACCCGGCCTTCAAAACCTGCTTCATTTATTGACAGTGCCAGCTCTGCTATCATCAGCTGACCTGTCTCATGTGCCAAGCAGGCAAGCGTTTTCACACCAACCCAGAGAGTCAGGCCAGGAAAGGTATCCCCAGTTTATAGATTAGGATATAAACCCAGAGACAGGGATTAACTCACTGAGATCACACAGCCAGTCTGTGGCAGAGGTGGGGTGTGTTGGGCTTGGGTGTAACTCATGCTAAAGCTCATTTTCTTAGACAATGCTGTCCAGTCTTTTCAGTGTGAATCTTCAGTAGGCCATCCTCGTCACTGGTCTGATGAAAGATTAATTTCCTACTTCTAAAGGTGGAATAAACATGCAGCAAATTATTTCCCTCCAATTGAGTGGATACTCACACAGAACAGCAGACAGGCCTCATAGGAATAAAATAAAGACCAGCTCTGTTGCCCGCTGCTTACTAGCTGGAGAGTAAGGGTCCCCCTCACTCTTGCAGCAGGATCTGGGGCAGTGGTGGGATTGGGACAGGGTACAGCAGCCTGTGGCCATCAGAGGTGCTTGGCATCTAGCTGGCATGTCCAGCCACTCAGCCAGCAACCTTAACGCTGACTGCAGCAGCCTACACCTGGCAGTGCTTTGGGCTCCCCTGGGGAGGACCTCGGGGGCTTTCCTATTTTGTAGTCAGTTGGCCTGATTTCAACCCTTGCAGGAAACAGCCGAGCCTTCTGGGTCACAAAGCTCAAGAAATCCACTCAACTTTCAGATTATCTTCCAAACAGTCTCCTTCATGAAATTTAAATCTAACACTTGTACCTCAATTGAAACTGGAATGTTATGATGAAAGCCTACAGGCTGTGAGCAATCTTGGAAAGACTTTGATGCCCATCACCCCATAGGATGATGGAAAGGATTAAATACAAGGCATTTTCCCTATTTTACCAGGAAGAAGGCTGGCTGAGAGGGCTGAGTGTTCCTGCCACCTTCTTGTATGTTCATAAACATGCCATTTAAAAAATTTGTTCATTGAATAACTGAGTGACTCTGTAGTCAGTGGAACAGGGAAGAAAATGGAAGTATTATTTGTTTCATTTTAGTTATAATGTCTCTTTTCTGTCTAATTCACTGTGCTGGGGAAGTTTTCCTTTCTGTTCCCTGTCCAGACACTGAATTCTTGCAACCCCCTCGAACAATGCCTTCTCAGGAATAACCTCTGGGATATGTAAGGCCGTGGACTTGAATGATGTAGCCAGAGGTGGTGGTACAAATTAATGGTGCAGAAATAATAAATAAGAGTAAGAATTAAAAAGCCTCTCATTCTTCCTCCTCCTCTCCTCCCTTTGCAAAACCATGCAGGAAAGCGTTGAGCTGGGAAGCCAGGTGCCAGCACTGTGGCAGGAAAGTGACTGATGTTATCATTAGGTCTGAGAGGCCTGTGTCCTTGCTATCCAGCTGTTTCCTAATGACTCTTGTTTCCCTTGATTTCTTCTCCCTTTCATAAGAAAGCTCAGTCCAGAATCAGATTTGCATGGAAGGTTTTTTTTTTAATTATAACTGATATTTGTGTTTCTTGAAATGAAAGTTTCTTCATATATTGTGCCACGTTATAACTGACTTACATTTACGAGAAGTACATTTTGTAGACAACCTTTCAAGCCTTTTTGGAAAACAGTCGCATTATACCTGTAGACCACATGAGGGCAGTAGTGTCACATGTAAAAGATGCCTGCCTTCTTTCTGAACAGATGGCACATTTGTTAGATTTCATTGGATGTATTTTTCCTTTATTGAAGCACAGGGGAATTTCACATTTGCAGGTAGAACAGGGGGAAGACAGTTAAAATTTTATACCGTATTTTTATCTCTTTGTTTATGCTGATAAAGGTAGCCAAGGAGTTGATTTATCCCCCTTTTTGCTGTTTTGAGGGATTGTTGTGCTAACAAGCTGGGGTGAGCGCTCATTACCATTGTGACCCTGGCAGAAGATGTTCTGTTGATTTTGCATTTAATTGGAAATGTCACAAAGATAATACATAAGCCCATCCTTCCTCCCAACCCTCAATACCCTTAGATAGGACTTAAATCCTGCTGTTGCTATCAGAAAATTTTTGCATTTAATCTTTCTCCACATCTATTAAGTAGGCAGAATCCAGCCAGCTTTCTCTGAAGATGGAACCGTGTGACCTTCCTTAACCCCATGATCATAGAAACTCTGAAGTGTCACTTTCACAGATAGATCTAGTCCTGCTGGGTTCCAATGTCCCCAGGCCCCTTTGGTTGCAGGAGGTCTTAACTCAGAGCTAATCAGCTGACTCTTTCTAAGGCAGGACAGTGCAGAGGCTGCAATGGCAGACGGTTCTAGACCTATCCTATGAGCATATTTGGTTTGTCAGGCTGTATGGGCCCATACTGTGTTTAACATTTTTTGAAAAATTAGTTGCCAGCACTTTGATTCCCAGTTTGGGAAGATGCCCTGGAGGAGGAAATGGCAACCCACTCCATATGCTCACCTGGAGAATCCCATGGACAGAGGAGACTGGCAGGCTACAGTCCATGGGATCGCAGAGAGTTGGACATGACTGAAGCGACTTAGCATGTACATACCTTCTTTGTGGCTGTATGTAGTCACTACATACCCAGGTGTCCTCTTTTGCTTACTTGACACTGAGGGAGGTGCAAAATGAAATCCCTTTGTACCATTTTTGTTTCACTAAAAAGGAAAATGAGCATTTAATACCTGTGCCTGTCTCAAAGTAGAAAAATGAAAGATACAGTGAAGGTGCCACATGTCTCAAGAAAAATGAATCTGAACGTGGACCTCCCTGCTTCAGGCAGCACTTAGAGAAATTGCTAGCGCTTTTGAATTTCATACCTGGGAAAGCTTCACACTGGGCAGCCTGCCTTAGTTCCCCACCAGGGATTGAACCCGAGCCCCAGGCAGTGGAAGCATAATCCTAATCGCTAGACTACCAGGGAATTCCCAGGAGAGTTCTGTTTTGGAAGGTGGGGCAGACCTGGAGTTAACCTTGGGTAGAATACCTCACTCTGATTTGTTTTTACCCCTTTGGTGAAAATGGAGGAAATCTCATTTAGCTCTCACTACAGCCCTGCCAGGCAGGCACTAACCTTATCTGGGTGCGCTGCCTGGCACGTGCACAGGAAGCCACCTCCTGGCTCTTTCTTGGTTTCCTCTTGGGAGCAGCGGGTTTGGAGGCCAGTGATTCGGGGAGCCAGCTAACTAGCACTCTAGCAAGTTGCAGATTGCTTGCCTCCTAACTAGCACTCTAGCAGGGTGCTCGACGGGGCACCTGACAACGCTGGGGGGAAGAAAGGGTTAAAGAAGGCGCGGAGCGGGAGAGGAAAGCCTTCGGCTGGGACTCGCTCGACCTGGACTGGCTCACGCCTTTTCCGGAGCCTGGAGGTGGCAGCTGAGCTCCGCGCTGCTCCGAGAGGCTAGAGGGACAGACAGAAAATCCATGCTCACTCTGCAGAGACATCGGCAAAACGCCCAAAGCAAACAGCAGAGGAAGTTTGCTTTAGTGGAGACAAACTCACAACTTTGCTCTTTCAAAGCCTCTGTTTACAAGTCAAAGCTGAGGCTCAGGCGGGTTTTTGTGCCCTCTCTCACCTCCAGAGATCCCGCCAGCGGGCTTGTCGAAGCCAGGGACTGAGATGACCCTGTGGGGGCGGCTCTGATGGAGAACCTTCTGGACCCCTTGGGCGCCCCCCCACCCCGCCCAGGCTCCTCACCCCAGACCAGCCAGGGTCTAATTTGAGGTGGAGGGGGGAAGCCCTTAGAACTGGTGACTTCTAGAGCATCACCTGTAGGAGGTAGTGTAAAGTGAGGCTACATCCAACAGGAAATGGACAGGTGTTGCTCTTAGGTAACTGCAGCCGGAACAAATGCAGGACCACGCTGCTCAAAGAATAGAAACCACCGGAGACATACCTCAGGGATGGCGTTGGCTCTGTCACCTGAAAGGTGTCCAACGATATAACTGGATTGAGTGTATCTCTTAGCTTAAAATAAAATAACTATAATAGTAGTCTGTCTGGAATAAAAATATGTTGGCTAAAGGTGGACTTTAGTGAATTTTTAAAAGCAATAGCATAGATCTAATGTAACACTATATTCCAATAAAACCTTTCCTGTAGGGGGAAGTGGGACACAGGTGATGCTCCCAGCTGACCAACATGGAAGGGGAGATGCAGAGGGTACCAGAGGGAACCATGGAGACTGGCTTCTTGTCCTTGAAGGGTTGACGGGAAAAGATCTCAGCGATGGTTTAATACCACGGTCCAGCCCAGTGATTCTGGAGGCAGCTACACTGGTTGTGAATCGTGGCTGAGATACTTTTTGAATGGAAGGTTGGGCAAATCACATTCCTTCTTCAAGCCTTTGTCTCCAGGGTGCTGGAAAGGGGATGGAGTCCCTAAGGCCAAGGTGACACAGTGGTAAGTGACAGTCTTAGCATTCAGTAGGAAATGTCTGATTTCAGATCTGGCACTTCCAAGGCATATACTACCTTTGAGTTAAATACATATCCCACCTCCCCACCCCAGCCCCCTCTCCAATTCCCTCCCAGTTTAGATGTTGGGCTGTGAGACTCAGCACATTTGATCTCTAATGTTATGATTCCTCAGTTCAGGAACCTCCCACTATCTATCCATTCAGGCTTTCCAGCTCCTTTGTAATCTGATCTTCATTTTCTCAAATGGAATCTTTGACTGTTTCCAACATAATTCCTGGTCAATCTTGGCTCTTCTTTATGCCCGTTTCTGTGGCCACCCCACTTTCCGTAATACCCCTTCTTCTGAGATGGCTGGTGTGGGTGTGGGTCTCTGCCCCTGCATTTCTTTACACTATTTTCTTAGGGTGTACCCTGCGGGCCTCAGTGGGCAAATAAATTTGGAAAATGTTTGGTTGTTTAGGTGGAGTTTTGTGCTAATGTGCATTATAAATCTCTCAAAGGATGCTATTGCATGTACAGTTTCTCAAGATATCTGGACCTAGGAATTAAAAACTATTCCTCCCTCCCTCCTTTCTTCTCCCTTTCCTTCCTTCCCCTTTTTCTTGTTTTCTTTTAACATTTCATGGGGCCAGAATATCACAGTCCATGTTTTGGAGGTTTCAGGGCCCATAGGTTGAGGTTATCATGGTCCTACATAGAGGTAGCCTAAGGCCAGAGTCTGGGACCAATTCTATTCCCAGGCAGAATGTAATGAGGGCATCTAAATTAGCTCTGCTGTTGCTTTTCTGGAAACTCATATTTTACATCTAGATCGGTACTCTTACCATCTTACCTGATGACTAAGTCCTTGTCTTATAAGACGTTCCAGTAAGGGAACCCCTGCTTTGGTCCCGTGTTCGTTATCCCCATTCCTTTGATTTTATTTATCACTATAAGGTCTAATATCCAAGTCTGCCCTCAAACTTGATTCTGTATGGCTAGACTGCCCCCATGACACCTGCTTACGTCTCCACCTTGTCTTTCAGTTTGCCTTTTCCCTATGAGCCTATCAGATATCCCCGTCTTCCTTCTTGGTCCTGTGACTGGCTGATCCATCCTTGCTCTTGGCCAAGTGTTTGGTATGATTTACTTGTTGAAGACTTCAGGCTCTGGGCTCAGATAAACTGAGTTCTAATTTCAGCTCCACCCTAAGAATTTCGAACCCTTGGGTAAGTAATTCAACCTTGGGCTCCAGTTTTCTCATCTGTAAAGCAGAGGTAACCCCTTCATATAGTCCCACAAAGGGGTAAATGGGATAGTGTGTGTGAAGTGCTTCTCATACTACCTGTTACAGAGTGAGGGAGCAGGAACTCTCAGCTACCCTATCATCTAAGTTCCAAGAAGCCCTCAGGACTAGGATGATAGAATTTAGCCCAACTTAGCCCACCAGGCTTTTCTGGTGGCTCAGATGGTAAAGAATCTGTCTGTACTGCAACAGACCAGTTTTTGATCCCTGGATCTGGAAGATCCCCTAGAGTAGGAAAATGCAAGCCCTCCAGTATTCCTGCCTAAAGAATTCCATGGATGGAGGAGCCTGACAGGCTACAGTCCATGGTGTTGCAAAGAGTCTGACACAAGTGAGCGACTAACATTTTCACTTTACTTTTCTCTTTATCCCACACTAGGCTGTCTCTGGCTCTAAATACTTTCCAGTTAGTATCTCACTTGATTTTGCTGTTGCTTAGTTATCGCTCCCCAAACTAAATTTGGGATTAATTAAACAAGACATGGATAATTTCAGATGTACCATAAATAGAATAATAGCATGGCTCCTCCCGGACTTGTCACCAGACTCTTTCATGATAGTTCTTTTTACTTTATTTTGACGTTGTATCTAACATTGTTCATTACAGGGAAGTCATGACCTTGGCCCTGACTGAGCAAGAGTGACCCCAGTGTGTGAGGCTGTGTATAGGCTTTCTTGGAGGGTGGGGGCCATCAAAAAGCTCTCTTTTCTCTGTTTTTCTAAGGGCTGGAGAGGTGGAAAAATAGCCACCTACTGTGTGACTTCTTGCAAAATGCACTTCGTTTTCCAGAGCTAACCTTCCCTGCCTCTCCTTGTCAGCTCTTCAAGGACTTGAACTGCGTTTAGTTCATTCTGACATCCTTCGCCTCTACCTGTGTGTACACGTGTGCTCAGTGGTGTCCAACTCTTTGCGACTCTGTGGACTGACGCCTATCAGGCATCTCTGTTCACGAACTTCTCCAGGCAAGAATACTGGAGGGGGTTGCCATTTCCTGCTCCAGGGGATCTTCCTGACCCAGGGATTGAGCCCAGGTCTCCTACATTGCCAGGCAGATTGTTTACTGCTGAGTCACCTGGGAAGCCCCAGCCTCTACCTAAGCCTGGTGCAAAATAGTATTGTTAGAATAAATGACTTACCGTTTGTTTTTTTTTCTCCTAAAGTTTTATTAAACTGTCTTCTAGTATCATTTGAATCCCAGTTCTCCACCTTTGAGGTAGAAAGCTGCAGACTGGAGAGGGCAGATCTCAGGCCTAAATCTCGCCATTCTCCCCACCCCCCACCACACACACTGAGTGACTGACATCTGGGGATAGAGCATATTGACATCTCTGAGGCTACTGAACAAAATAAAAACTTCATGTGGGAGGGAACATGATCCTCCATCTATTAATGTGGCAGCAGACAATGTCTCTGGAAGCAGATGTCTTATGCTGCAATTCCTCTTGATGGCACTGGAGCCTTAAATATCATCCCAAGTCCAGTCTCTCACATTCTAAATCCTATTATCTAGGTTAGCTCATCTGTATTCAAAAGATCAATGTTGCATTATTACAAAGATCCTTTCAAGTGTAAAAAGGATGGCACTTCATTACAGAAAGTAAAAGAAACTAATCAAACTTTCTTGGTGAAATCATTGACTTTTTTAAGTAAAGGGCAAATTTAAGACTTTGAAAGTCCGAGGTGGGAGAGAAGTCGGGGGTTTGGGCTCGGGACGGCATGCGTCTGGTTGCAGTGCGTGGGTCTTGGATAACCTAAAGAAGAAAGAGGCTTTCTTGAAAGAGTCTCGGTGCTTGCAGCTGTTCTCGTTCCTTCTGTCATTTCTTGGTTGTGCATCTTGGAAGAAATGAGCCGCTGGTGGAAAGACTCAAAGAGACAATCCACAACACAAAGTATACAGGTGGCACGCGTATTGACCGGGTTAATAGAAATTGTGAGAAAGCCACTGGTAAATATTGTTTATTCACCATCTTAACTCTTCTTTCAACAGAACAGTTCCTGTTTCTTATCATCCATCACCAGTTGGGTTCTGTGGGTTGCGTGTTAACAGGCAGGGTGTTTAGTAGGAAGAGCCTTTCAGATCTCTGGATGGAGGGGAAGGAAGCATGATAGGGTGGGCGGAGAAGTCCATGCACAAGCATGCCCAAGGGATGAGGGGCTCTGGTCTTCCCTGAGGAGAGAGCCTGCCTGGTAGTCCTATTGTAAGTAAACTACCCTGGAAAAAGATGCTTGAGTTTAAGCAAGCCATTGGTCTTTGGTTGGAGCAATACCATTAGGAAGAGGATAGCTGAGGGCTGTCTGCTACCAGCACACCCTGTGGCCCGAATTAAATTCCCTTTATTTCCGGAAGCAGGATCCGAGCAGCGTGTCACAGTGTCTCACCACTCCTATATAGAACTTAGAAGAAAACATTCACTGACCAGATACCAGGCTCAAGAGAGATACTTAAGAGGGACTTAAGGGTGATGAATAAGAAACAGTCCTTGCCCTCAAGGTAGATTTTTGATCAGCTTCTTGCCAGGATTTGTTGACTGTTACGATATGCCAGAAATGGTTGCAAACACTCTACTTGTGTTCCCTAATTTAATTACTGAGCCGTATGAGATAGCTAGAGCTCTTATCCTCATGTCATAGATGAGGAAACTGAGGCAGGCAGAGTAAGCGCCTCAGCAGGCTTTTCTCAGATGCCCTATGGCCTGCTATTACACTGCCCCCCAAATGGTGCTATTTCTGTGAGATCAAAGCTATTATTCATCTTGTTATAACTCATGTCTGAGCTAACTATAATATTTGCTTACAGAAAGACATTTAGGGTGGCTATTACCTTAGAGCTACACTGCCCATTAATGGTAGCTACTAGTCACATGAGTCTTTTGAGCATTTGAAATGCAAGAAGTCTGAACTGAGATGCTGTTCAGTGTGAGATGGGCTTCCCTGATGGATACGATGGTGAAGAATCTGCCTGCAATCCAGAAGACCTGGGTTCAATCCCTGGGTCAGGAAGATACCCTGGAAAAGGGAAAGGCTACCCACATCTGTATTCTTGCCTGGAGAATTCCACTGACAGAGGAGCCTGGCGAGCTACAGTCCATGGGGTTGCAGAGTCAGGCACGACTGAGCAGCTAACACTTTCATACTTTCAGTGTGAGATATGTACTACATTTCAAAGATTTACATGGAAAAAGAATGTAAAAAATCTCATGAAGCATTTTATATTGATTATATGTTGAAATGATAATATTTTAGATATATTGTGTTAAATAAAAATATTTAAAAAATGAAATTCCACCTATTGTGTTTTAATGTGGCTACTAGAGAATTTTAAAATTACATAGTGGCTTATACTTGTGTCTTGTCTTTTATTTTTTAAAATTTATTTTATTGAAGTATAGTTGATTAGTTGATTTACAGTGTTGTATTTCTGATGTAGCAAAGTGATTCAGTTATACATGTATATAACATATATATGGATTCTTTTTCATATTCTTTTCCATTATGGCTTATCATGGGTTATTATTGACTATAGTTCCCTGTGCTGTACAGTAGAACCTTGTTGTTTATCCATTGCCTTTTATTTCTATCTATTGAGCAGAGTTGCCTTACAGTGTCTGAGATGTTTGTGATGGGGATGTGTTTTGCTCTTAAATTCAGAAAAAATCCTCTTTAGTTTGGTACCATATTCAGGTTCTTTTGATATGCTTCATTTCATTTGTATTTATTAATAGGGATTCTATGCACCGAATAGCCACCACTTGCTGGTTGTTTAGTGATTGTTGAAAACTAGTTAGAGGCAGCCTGAATGAGATGAATTAAAGTTCTATTGTTGTAGGGGAACAAGGTCATCAACTTGAAATTAATCAACAGATTTCAAATCACCTGGAAGGGATATTTTACCCTCAGCTTTACAGTTTCAGCATGTAAATTGCTGTTTAGAGGAGAGCTTGTAAAATCAATCCAGCCTTTCTCCCTTCAGAAATTAAAAGCCATTTATTTTTATTTTTGGTGAATCCTGGAAAACACTTGTCTCTCCAGCTCCTTTGCACTGACACCACCCACGTTACATGTTTCCAGGACTTCAAGTAGAAAGGTGGGCAATTCGGTTGTCTTGGGGTCCCACAGTATTTGGAGGAGACCCTTCTGATCCCTATCGGGGAACCCATCTGTCCCCACCTGATACATTTCACTTCAAATGAGTCAGAAACCCCAAAGCTGAACTTGGCCAAAGTAGCACATACCATGTGGACTCCAACCAAAGCCGAATAAATCTTCCCCGGATCATGCCAAACTTGGCCCCCACATCGGGCACAGATTTTCCAATCTGGTCCTGGAGTTTGCCAGAAGGCTGGAGGACCACAGGGATGTGTGGGATGCATCTGGCTTCTATCCCAACTTCTGTGGCTAGTGAAGCTTGTCTGAGCTGGGACTGGATGTAAACACAGCTTGTGGACTCGAAAAATACTGTGTCACCTTGAAGGGTCGTTTGGTCAAAGCCCCTGCTGAAAATACTGCTACAAATAACTGTGTATCCTACCATGTAAACTTCCCATCCACCCTGTGACCCTAGGAAAGAAGAAAGATCCAGATATGATTTTTAAATATGTACTAATACATAAAGCATTCTAACTGATAGTTTTCACAGTACTTTTTAATATCAATACTTTGATGATAAGCCTAAATTGGGCTCCCAAGTGGACTTTTACATCTTTCTGAAGGAGAGCTTGCCTTATTTTGTAGACTGACTCTTGAATATGGTAATAGCATGTTTGGTTTATCTGATTTCTAGGGAAGATTCTTTTAAAAGTTTTTTTTTTTTTTTCAAAAAAGTCGAAGTGTATTTATGTTAAGGTCATAGGGCACCTGAAAGAGAAATTGTTAGGGGCTCAGAAGCTCCATGTCATCAATACTTACTGCCCTAATTTAACTTATATACAACATAGCCATGTAAATTGCTACATTTCTGGAGAGTAATTTGGCAGTATTTTATTGTTTTATTTATTTATTTATTTATTTTTTTATTTTAGTTGGGGGCTAATTACTTTACAATATTGTAGTAGTTTTTGCCATACATTGACATGAATCAGCCATGGGTCCACACGTGCTCCCCATCCTGAACGCCCCCCCTCCCCTCCCCATCCCATCCCTCTGGGCCATCCCAGTGCCCCAGCCCTGAGCACCCGTCCCATGCATAGAACATGGAATGGTGTTCTGTTTCACAAATGACAATATACATGTTTCAATGCTATTGTCCCAGAACGTCCCACCCTCACCTTCTCCCTCAGAGTCCATAAGACTGTTCTATGCATCTATGTCTCTTATTCTGTCTCGCATATAGGGTTACCATTACCATCTTTCAAATTTCATATACATGCATTAGTATACTGTATTGGTGTTTTTCTTTCTGGCTTACTTAACTCTGTATAATGGGCTCCAGTTTCATCCATCTCAATAGCACTGATTCAAATGTATTTTTTTAATGGTTGAGTAATATTCCATTGTGTATATGTACCACAGCTTCCTTATCCATTCGTCTGCTGATGGACATCTAGGTTGCTTCCATGTCCTGGCTATTGTAAACAGTGCTGCAATGAACATTGGGGTACACGCGGCTCTTTCAATTCTGATTTCCTCGGTGTGTATGCCCAGCAGTGGGATTGCTGGGTCATATGGCAGTTCTATTCCCAGTTTTTTAAGGAATCTCCACACTGTTCTCCATGGTCATTGTTGTTTTAAATGGAGAGACCCAATAATGGTTTGGGTTTCCCTGGTGGCTCAGACAGTAAAGCATATGCTTGCAATGCAGAAGACCTGGGTTCGATCCCTGGGTCAGGAAGATTCCCTGGAGAAGGGAAGAGCTACCCACTACAGTATTGTTGCCTGGAGAATCCCATGGAAAGAGGAGTCTGGTGGACTACAGTCCATGGGGTTGCAAAGAATTCTGACATGACTGAGCCTCTCAATTTCACTTTCTTTTCAATATTGATTAGCTTTGTTTGCTCTCCTTGGATCAATACAATTTATTTTCTAGTTTTCACTGTGGTGGCGCTATGCTATATGGCATTTGTTTGAATTGTGATGTAACCTGTGTTTGAGGGAAGAGATCTGGAAAGATGGCTAGCAATTTTGTCCTAAACTCTACCTTGGTGCCCCGATATAACTGCACCTCTATATTAAGAGAGGTACTTCATTCTCAGTCTATTCTCCTTTCTGCTTTTTCTAACACAAGAATTGAATCACCCATTTGCTAATCAAATGAGAAGATTACTGGAAACCAAGAAACAGGTATGGGTGGAGCTTCTAAGGAAAACAGAGCAAAGTCACTGCTTTCTGTGAGAAGGATTCTTCAATCTGCCCAGGCAAGTGGCCAGCTGAGTAAGAGTTTTGGATTTATTGGCTGTGCATTTGGGCAGTTTGCTTAACCTCTCTGTGCCTCAGTTTCTTAATGTGTGAAATAGAGATAAGACCTTATCTTAGAGTTTTGTGTGGCACAAATAAGAGAATACTCTAAAATGACTAGGGCAGTTTCTGAATTATAGTGAGTCATCAGATGTACGGAAGCAGTTATCTAATGTAGGTGAAAGAGGTGAAGTGAAGGATCGTTTCTTCCAGTCTAAAGTGTTTCCATAAAGTGGTTTGCTTAAATACTAGAAGAGGTTCCTGACAATATTTGCCATTCACTTTTGCATATATATCTTACAAATAGAATACATGTATGATTTCTAAGAAATTTGTCTTTTTTAAGCTTAGAGTAAGTTGGAGTCAAGGCCGCAGAATTTGATTGCCTTGTAAATCAGTATTTTCAAAGAGAAGGGATTGAGAATACCTAAGCTACTTTTGGGCTTCCCTGCTGGTTCAGTGGTAAAGAATACACCTGCCAATGAAGGAGATATGAGTTCCATCCCTGGGTCGAGAAGATCCCCTGGAGAACGAGATGACAACTCACTCCAATATTCTTCCCTAGGAAATCCCATGAACAGAAGAGTCTGGTGGGCTATAGTCCATGGGGTTGCAAAAAAATCAGGCATGATTTAGCGACTAACCAGCAACAACAAAAGCTACTTTTAGCTCACAAAGATACCTACAAGTTTAGTTGTCACCTCTCTGAAACACCTAATATGAACACAGCCACCTGGTCATACTTCTAGTCTTTTATCTATTATTGAAGTGTAGTTGCTGTACACTATTATGTAAGTTACAGGTGTATAATATAGTGATTCACTGTTTTTAAAGGTGAATTTTTATACTCCATTTATAGTCATAAAATATTGGCTATATTCCCTGTGTTGTAACAATATATATTTTTAGCTTATTTTATACCTAATAGTTTGTCCTTCTTAATCCCCTCCCCCTTTATTATCCTCTCCCCTCTTCCTTCTCTCCACTGGTGACCACTAATTTATTTTCTGTATCAGTGAGTCTGCTTTTTTATTATATTCACTAATCTGTTATATTTTTTAGCTTCTACATACAAGTGACATCATATAGTATTTGCTTTCTCTGTCTGACTTCTTTCACAGCATAATGTCCTCCAAGTCCATCCACGTTGCTGCAAATGGCAACATTTCATAGCTTCTTTATGGCCACTGTGTATATTTACACTACATCTTCTTTATCCATTCATCTGTTGATGGACACTTGGATTGCTTCCATATCTTGGCAATTTTAAATAATGCTGCTGGGAACATTGGGGTGCATCTATCTTTTTGAATTAATGTTTCTGTTCCTTTTTTTTTTTTGATATATACCTAGAGGTAGAATTGCTAGGTAATATGGTAGTTCTCTTTTTAGTTTTTTGAGAAACTTCCATACTGTTTACCACAGTGGATGCACCAGTTTACATTTCTACCACCATATCCTTGCCAGCATTTGTTATTTGTATTCTTTTTGATGATAACCATTCTGCCAGGTGTGAGGTCACAGCTCTTTGTGGTTTTGATTTGCATTTTCCTGATAATTAGCGATGTTGAGTATTTTTCATGTGCCACTTGGCCATTCGCATTTCCTCTATGGAAAAATGTCTATTCAGTTGAACATTATCCAGAGAAACTTGTTTCCAACATCACGATAATGCAGTTTTCATTCTTGTACCATGCTGATTACTGGAATGTTCTTTCTAGGAACCTGATGTTTGCTCCTTCCCTGTATCATCTGATCTTGGTCCTAGATCTGTCCTTTGGAGACTAAAGCTCTTCTCTAGTTCACATGCCAGAGTTTCAAATATTTGAAGACAGTTATTATCCTTTTCTAAAGTGTTCCTTTCCGGGTTAAATATACATTATTTTTTAAATCATTCCTCATGTAGCTGGAAGTGACCTGGAGACAAGGAAACTCAAGTTTTGTTCTCTATTGTTGTATAACAAACTGAATGGTTAGAACCACTTTTTATTATGCTAATACTTACTTAAGATATAATGTATAAAATGGTGATTATGCTATTGTTATATCTCATGAATCTGCAGGTTCACTGAACTCACTTGGCTGGTTCTTGTTTGGATCTCTCACGTAGTTAGAGTCAAATTGTGAGTAGGGCTGGTTTGACTTGGGCCCACTGTCCAAAATGCCTTCATCAGTGTCTGGCTCTGGTACGGGCCAGAAGTTGATTGGCTTGCTCCTGGAATATCTTGAGACTGGCTGAGCTTCTGTCTTTCCACAAGACCATTCCCCTTGCTTGTGCTTCCTCCCAGCATGGTGGCCTCTGGTTAGATGGCCATTTTACATAGTGGTTCCATGATCCAGGATGGAAGATTCAAAGGCTGCCGAGTTTCTTAAAGTCTGGGCCTAGAAAGTGTTAGAGAGTCAGCTACATTCTACTGATCATAGAAGTCACAGAGCCAACTCAGATGAGAAGGGACATAGGTCAGAAAAATTAAAACAATAGTGCTCCGTGGGACACTCTAAACAATTAGTGCTCCATGGGACAAGCATCAGAAAAATTTATGGTTATCTGCTCCTCCATTCTCAGCTTTCCTCATGCTGATGTCTGATGTCACTTCTTAAAATGTAGCTACAGTGTTCAAAACAGGACATAATAGCCTAGCATGCTATTGGAGAGGCCATGAGATTTTCTTTTTTCATTTTTTTTTAAATTTTATTTATTTATTTTTGACTGTGCTGGGTCTTTGTTGCTACTCGGGCTTTTTCTCTAGCTGCAGTGAGTTGAGGTTACTCTCTAATCATGGTGCACAGAACTCTCATTGCTGTGGCTTCTCTTGTTGTGGAGCATGGGCTCTAGGGCACACAGGCTTTCAGTAGTTGCGGCACGGCATGTGGGATCTTCCCGGACCAGGGATTGAACCCATGTCTCCTGCACTGGTAGGTGGATTCTTTACCACTGAGCCACAAGGGAAGCTCCTCATCCTTTTTTTTTTTTTTTTGATGTGGACCTTTTTTAAAGCCTTTTTAAAATTTGTTACAATATTGCTTCTGTTTTATGTGTTCGTTTTTTGGCCGTGAAGGTGTGTGGGATCTTATCTCGCTGACCAGGGCTCAAACCCATGCTCACTGCATTGTGTGGGGAAGTCTTAACCACTGGACCACCAGGGAAGACCCTCTTTTTCATCTTTTCTCTTTAATTTATAGTTTCCTAATAGCTTTCCCAATAGCTATTACCCACTGCGAGTTCCTAATAAGCTTGTCATTCCCTGGATCCTTCAAATCTTTATTTCACAAACTGTTATCAGGTCTCATATTTGCATAAACTCCTTTTTGATTCAAAAGGCAGCATTTGGTTGTTGTTAATGAAAATTTCATCTTGTTGGATTGAGCTGCTTCTTATTTTACCTTTAGAATGTCTGAAGAATGTATTCGTAGTTCAGATGGAATTTGCGGCCTGGCTTTCTCTTGCCAATTCTGCAGCTGTGGGTAACTTCCTACAACACAAATCTGGCTGTTGTTCCCCCTACATAAGACTCCTCAGAGCTAAGAGCTTGCCTTCAGGAGAAAGTATGATTTTTATACATACTGAACTACAAGGATTTTCATATCAATCTCCTGACTACACTCTCGTTCTCATTTTTCTCTTTTTTTTTTAAAGCAAAAGAGAATTTTATTTATTTTTTCAGAGTTCTTTCTTTTAAATGTGCTTATGTTTAATTGAAAGATAATTGCTTTACAATATTGTGTTGGTTTCTGCCATACATCAACATGAATCAGCCGTAAGTATTCCTATGTCCCCTCCGTCTTGGACCTCCCTCCCACTTCCCACTGCATCCCAACCCTCCAGGTTGTCACAGAGCCCCTGTTTGAGTTCCCTGAGCCATACAGCAAATTCCCATTGGCTACCTATTTTACATATGGTAGTGTATATGTTTCCATGTTACTCTCTCCCTTTGTCCCACCCTCTCCTTCCTGCCTGCTCCCCCATGTCCATGAGTTTTTGATGGGCAACAGCATATTTCTGTTGGAGGAGATCATGAGAAAATATGACCACCAGTTGATCCACAAGTTGGAACTGGAAAATTGAAGGCTCCTCAACTGTCCCTCCTGTTCTTGGAATGCATTTTCTGTCAATCATTCCCACATTAAGAACTGTCTCAGGGAGATGGCCTTGAGAGAGTAAAGTGTTGGTATGTGTGGTGTATGTGACCAAACCCAATTAGGGCCTCTATAGAAACTTTTAAGGTTCTGGTGAGCTTGTGTGGAGATCTACTCAGGCTTGCAGCTGCCCAAAACTAGCCTCATAAGTAAGTTCTCTTGGCTACTAAATCGGCCACCTGCCAATCTGGAGTGGTCCATCTCTTTCCTCCATCTCTCCTTGCCTTCCATGTATGGGGATCAGTTTCAGATTTCATCTGGGAAGATGGTGAGTTGTGAATCAACAATTTTCTTTTATAGCTTTCTAATTGTTTATTGGTATATTGGAACACAACTTTTAAAGAAACTGATCTTATGTCTAGCAAGTTTCTGATTTTTTTTATTTGTTCTAATAGTTTTTTGATAGAATAATTTGGGTTTTCTATATTTACAATGTCATTGCTTAGGAATAATAACAGTGACTTTTTCTTTTCCAGTGTCACATGTTTTAGTTCTTACTGAGTTGTCTGCCCTTTGGTTCTATGTTGAATAGATGTAGTGGTGGGACAGCCTTGGCTTGTTTCTGACTTGAAAGGAAACACTTCTGAGTTTTCATCATAACTATTCTGTTTGCTCTAGCTTTTTGTTTGAAGATACTATTTATCAGATTAAGGTAGTGTCTTTCTCTTTCTTAGTTTGTTACTTTGTTTTTAATGCCTGAATGGATATTGAAGCTTAGAAGGTCCTTTTTCCACATAAACTGATGGTCACAATCTTCTTTCCTTTAATTGTTTGAATTAATTGCTGACTTGCAATGATAAGTGTCTATAGTTAAATCCACCTTTCATTCCTTTTAATTGCTGAGTGGCATATCCTTTATATTATCCACATACTTGTTCATGGACATTTGAGTTGTTTACAGTGCTTGGCTATTAAAAATAAGTTGTTATGAAGGTTCATATACAAATCTTTGTATGGACATACATTTTCTTTTTTATTTTTTTGGTGAACACCTAGGAATAGAATGCTGGATTATATTGTAGGTGAATATTTACTTAAAAACTTGCCAAGTTATTATCTAAGATGGATATACTATTTTATATTTTTATCAGCAGTCTATGGGCATTTCAGTTGCTCTATATCCTTGCTTTTACATCTTGATATGATTATTTTTGAAATGCAGCTATTCTAATGTATGTGTCATGATAGCTCATTATGATTTTTAATTGGCATTTCCCTGATGACTGATGAGTTTTCCTTTTCATGAGCTTCTCAGCTATTTGTACATATTTTTTATGATGTGTATGTTCAAACTTTTGCCCTATTTTATATATATATATATATATATATATATATATATATATATATATATATATATATGATTTTTTTATTTGGTTGTGCAGTATGTGGGATCCTTAGTTGCAGCATGTGGGATCTAGTTCCCTGACCAGGGATTGAACCCAGGCCCCCTGCATTGGGAGCGTGGATTCTTAGTCACTGAACCACCAAGGAAGTCCCTGAATTGTTTTCTTTCAGATTAATGAGTTATAGTGTTTTTTATATATCTTCTGGCTACAACTTCTTTATCTGATATATGTTTTTAGAATATTTTATTCTAGTGTGTAACTTGCTTTTTCATTTTCTAAAATGACGTCTTTTAAAAATCAAAATCATTTAATTTTGAAGTCCAGTTTATATAATTTTTAAAATGACTTGTCTTATGCATTCTATCTATCTAAAAACTATTATTGACCTCAAGATTGTAAAGATTTTCTCTTGTTTTCTTCTAGAAGCTTTATAATTTTGTTTTATATCAAATTTATATGATCCATTTTGAATTAATATTTTTGTGTGGTATAATGTAGAGGTTTAATATTATTGGATTTAGTTTGCCAACTCTTTTTTTAAAAATTATTTTTATACTTATGCTCTGGTGAGTTGGCTGTATTTTTTTCCTTTGTCAACTATTTTTCATCTATTTTGAGATAAGGTTGTTTTCATCTCATAGATGAATTAGAGAGTTTGTTGCTTTTTTCTATTTTCTACAATAGTTTATATGAGATTAAGATTATTTCTTAAAATGGGGGAAATTTGCTGTTTCAGTAGTCTTGGTTCCTGGTTCTGTGTGTATATAAATGTGGATTTAATTTTAATTAAAAAATAATTTTATTTATTTATTTGTGGCTGTGCTGGGTCTTTGTTGCTGCATGGGCTTTTTCTCTAGTTGCAGCGAGAGGGGACTACTCTCTAGCTGTGGTGGGCAGGCTTCTCATTGCTGTGGCTTCTCCTGTTGTGGAGCGCAGGCTCTAGGGGGCAGGGGTGTCAACAGTTGTGGCGCATGGACTCAGCAGTTGCAGTTCCTGGGCTCTAAAGCACAGGCTCAACTGGCATGTGGGATCTTCCCGGATCAGGGATCGAACCTGCATCTCCTACATTGGCAGGTGGATTCTTTACCACTGAGCCACCAGGGAAGCCCTGATTTTAATTTTAATTTATTTATCTAAATTTTTATTGAAGTATAGTTGCTTTACAATGTTGCGTTAGTTTCTACTGTACAGCAAAGTGAATCAGCTATGCATATACATGTATCCCCTCGTTTCTGGATTTCCTTCCCTTTGAGGTCAGCACAGAGCACTGAGTAGAGTTCCCTGTACAGCAGATTCCCATTAGTTCTCTACTTTACAGATAGTACCAATAATGTATAGATGTCAATGCCAATCTCCCAATTCATTTTATCCCCTTGGTATCCATATATTTGTTGTCTACATCTGGGTGATTTAATTTTTAAAATGCTATTTTTCTGTTTATATTTTCGCTGTCTTCTCTTGTCATGTTTAAGTTATATTTTTATGGGAAACTGTTAATTTTTATGTTTTGAAAATTATTAACATAAGGGCATTATGTCTTAGATTTTTAAAAAACAATTTAAGTTGACAACAATCTAACTCATCATTGTCAATCGAGAGCTCATGGAGAGCTGTGATCAATTCTTATTTATCACTGTAGGCTCTGGCACAAGCATCAGAACCTGAGGGTTTAATAAACTGGTGAAACTGGAGTTCAGGCAGTCCAGTAGCAAGTCTGTTCAGCTCTACCTACAAGATATATCCAGCCGCTTCTCACCAACTCTTCTGCTCTCCTCCTGTCCCTTCTGAGCATCATTATCTCTTGTCAGGACTTCCACCGCAGACTCCAGACTTCCCTGTTCTACCCTTGCCCCCTTACATTGGTCTATTTCCCAGAAGACTCCCAGAAAAATAATTTAAAAACTTTTACCAGATCAGGCCAACACCCCTGCTCAAAACTCTCTAATGGCTTCTCATTGCACTTAGAATAAATTCTAAATGGAGGGTAAATGTAGAATTAATAAAGGGTGTCTTTAGAATCCCAAAGTTTTCTGTTTAGTGTGAAAAGCAAAGTCTCTCAGTCGTGTCCGACTCTTTGCGACCCCATGAACTGTAGCCCACCACGCTCCTCTGTCCATGGGATTCTCCAGGCAAGCATACTGGAGTGGGTTTCCATTTCCTTCTCCAGGGGATCTTCCCCACCCAGGGATCGAACTCAGGTATCCTGCATTGCAGGCAGATTCTTTACCGTCTGAGCCACCAGAGTGTAATCAACCACTATTCCTATAACTTCCCTGTGGGTACCAAATACCTCTATATTTCACATTTGTACTCCACTTCCACTCCTAACCTCAATCACACCAGTATGTGGGGTAACTGGAATCTTCAGAATTTGGGGAAGGTTTTTCTGCCATTTAATGGAAAGTTTGCCTTCCAATGAATTGGCACCATATGCCTAGTATCCTACAGGGCTACAATGCTGGAGACTGCCTTAATTCATCTCCTTCATTAATTGAAGGCTGTACCATAATGCTCTTGATCAAGTAGATAGATAGACTATGTTTTTATTTGGTTATCCTTTTCACTTCCAGTTCTTTAGAAGATAATATTGGCTGTTTAATAGGAGTTTTTACAATGGAAGTTCTCCATGTATTTGTGTCTATATGAAATTATTTATTTTTATTGTCTTATTTCATATAAAATTTGAGGCAAGTTAACTTGTAATAATTATGCCTCAGATAAACCTCATTGGCTGTGAAACTGCCACTGTGCAAAGCTTTGAGGCAAATAAGAATGTTTCCTGTAAGATGAAACATGCAAAAAAGATATCAAGACCAGAGAAGATAGAAATTATGATTGAAGATAAGCTATTAACTCCTTTATATTCACTATAATTGGAAGAACTTTTGGTTTCTGAGATTCCTGAGTGAGTGAGTGAAAGTCACTCAGTTGTGTCTGACTCTTTGCGACCCCATGGACTCCATGGACCCCCTGGAATTCTCCAGGTCAGAATACTGGAGTGGGTAGCCTTTCCCTCCTCCAGGGGATCTTCTTAACCCAGGGATTGAACCCATGTCTTCTGCATTGCGGGCAGATTCTTTACCAGCCGACCCACAAGGGAAGCCCAAGAATACTGGAGTGGGTAGCCTATCCCTTCTCCAGTGGATCTTCCCAACCCAGGAATTGAACCCGGGTCTCCTGCATTGCAGGTGGATTATTTACCAACTGAGCTATGTTGGGAAGACTCTGAGCTTCCTAGCAAGCAAATTAAAAGAGGAAGTAATGTCAGTCAATTATTTGTGAAAATCATAAACAAACATAACTTTCTTAGAAGAGGAGAGTATTTTCTTGGTTCTTAAGTATGTATATATGTGTGTGTGTATATATATATGGAGAAGGCAATGGCACCCCACTCCAGTACTCTTGCCTGGAAAATTCCATGGACGGAGGAGCCTGGTAGGCTACAGTCCATGGGGTCGCTAAGAGTCAGGCAGGACTGAGCGACTTCACTTTCACTTTTCCCTTTCATGCACTGGAGAAGGAAATGGCAACCCACTCCAGTATTCTTGCCTGGAGAATTTCTAGACAGAAGAACCTGGCGGGTTACAGTCCGTTACAGGTTGTGAAGAGTTGGACACAAGTGAGCAACTCACACTTTTCATCCTATGAAATGGTCTAGGCTCTCAAGCTGAAAAACCTTGTTTGACATGACCAGATGGATTGCAGGAGCCTTATCCGATTTGCTTTGAGCTTTAGTGTTCTGGCATAGGTTTTGGGGCAGCAGGAGTTCATGATTGTTCTGTAGAACCATGGCAATGATAGATTTAACATTTTTGCTTACAGTATCCTCAGGTGATTGTGTGAATCCATGATGTACTAACATTTACTTTGGCTGAAGAACAACTTTAAATTCTCCTTGCTGAGTCATCGGCTATAAAACTAGTCCCTCAGCTAGCGCATGATTCTAGTTAACACTCCCGCATCCATACCTCAGAACAGCTTTTTCTTCTATTTTAGCTATAATCACAATGACTAGTTGTCTTGACCTGAAAAATTATGCTCCACACAAAGCTCTCATGACTGAAAATGGAAGGCCTTAGATGCCTTTCATTCCTAGGTAAACAATAGAAATTTTGGATGCACTTAAATAAAGTGTGCGTGTGTTGAGAGGAGCAGGTGGGTAGTGAAAAGTTAAGGCATCTGCATTCACTATATAGGGATTTAGGAAGTTTGAGGCATTAGAAGTGACGAGGTACCCTTGCAGAGAGAGTTTTCCAGCTTTTCTCAAAATATGTAAATCAGCATGTTCCTTGATGTAGTGGAAAGAATGGGTTTCATCGTTAAATAACTCACAAACCTCTGAAAGGTTGATCCAGTTTACTTTTGAAGGATGCTTCAGGGCCATTGTACATTGTGAATCTCTACTGCAGTCATATGTTTTATAGTAGAATTTAAATTTTTTTGTAGAGCATCTCTGCAGGAGTATATGACTGTTATTAATTTTTCAGTCTCAATATCCAATTTATCTTATTTTGATTGAAGAATATTGAGAAAATTGTAATTCACAAAGATAAGTAGTTACAAATGGCAGCAGTTTTTGGAAACAGCTTGCTTTGCTGTGTCAAGATACTTGTCAATTAAACTGAGAAAAAGGTGTAAAAAAAAAAGGAGCAATGGGGCATTTGGTTTAAACTGTCTGTTTTATTGGCTCTATTTAAATTGTTTATGTCTTTTGGTTAAATATGTCTATTTTTTGAACAGTGTCTGATTTAAAGATATTTAAAGATTGAGATAGAATCTGTATGCTTCTTACCAATACTACTTAAATTGTGGTATTTGGACCAGCATTGTTATTGCAGTAGGTCAAGAAAAGAAGAGAAATGGAGAATTTGTGTTTAGAAAATTTTATAGCAAATTGTTACTGCTGTGACATCCAAGGATGTGATTGGTGAATTCTTTCTTTTAGTTAGTGTTCGGTTCAGTTGGGTGATGTAAAACCCACATGGTGAGTCACATATAGAATAAGCTACTTACTGTCATCAGCCTCTGATGGAAAGGAAGTTAATAAACAAAGGAGTAAAAACAGACTTGTCTTTCACCACAGATAGTTTGGGAAGCTCTGCACTGGAGGAAAATTAAACTGTTGGCCACATGTAATTAGATTCAATAAGTAAACTTTTAAAAGTTCAATAAGTAAACTTTCAATAAGTAAACTCCTCTGTCCATGGAGTTTTCTAGGCAAGATCAGGTTGTTGCAGTATCCATGGCATTATAACTACTATATTGCTGAAAATGAGTCTATAGAAATTTTTGAAAACTTGTTGAATTTCTAGAACCTTCTACTAGACAAAAATCCAGTTTTCTTTCCCAGAGCCAGAGGCAGTGTCTTCTCCACTGGGAATTTTCTTATCCCAGGACATCAGAGGCATTGAGGGGGTTGGTCTATCTCCATTCTATTAATCATGCATTCTCCCCTCATTATTTAATATGATCCACTGGCATTGTCTTGATTTAAATTCTATACAGGTAGAGCTCAAGCACAAACCCCTGTCAGATCGCTGCCTCTGGGTCCTGCTTTATAGACATTCGGGAGCAGCTGTGACTTACAGAATTTGCAGCTTAGTGCTCTTTTTCTTTCTTTTTCTGGTTAACACAGCTGGGACTGTGATTGGTACCTTGTAAGAGTTTAATACATGTAGACATTAAGAAAATTATTTTGATAACTATATGTGAAGAAGGATAACTCAAATATTTTTCAAAAAGAATTGTAGAATTGTCTCCTTTCCTGGTAGTTTTAGATCAATATCAGTTAGGTACTATTTGGTGGCTTAGATATTCTTGTTAACGGTGTTGTGCCTGAATGCTTTCACTTTTTTCCTTATGAAATGATATATTTTTAATTTTTTTTTAAATGAGAGCTTCTTATCTTGATTTTTCTTTTTGTACTCAAAATTGATTTCTTTCTAAGCTTTTACATGAATGGAGTCAAACCTTATACCTTGTTTTCTAGCTAAACTTTCTTCAGTTAAGGATATAACTTGAGGTTTCCATGTTGGTACGTTCAGTATAGGCATACTCAGTTGCTCTGTTGTGTCCAACTTTTGCAACCCCATGGATTGTAGCCCGACAGGCTCCTCTGTCCATGGAGTTTTCTAGGCAAGAATACTGGAGTGGGTTGCCATTTCCTCCTCCAGAGGATCTTCCTGACCCAGCGATCGAACCCACTGAGCCACGTGGGAAGTCCGTATTCAACATAAGTCCACCTTATTTGGGGGACGACAGTTGAGCTTTCTGTTGATTGCATGAACAGTTATGTGTTCTGCCATGCAACTACTGTTGGATACTGGCTGACCTGATTGTCTTCAGGACTACACAGACTACTCAAGTTCTAGAATATTAATGTAGATAAAATGTTTTCAAATTCATGCAAATTACCATGTGTGAAAGGAACTAAAGGAAATCAGCCTGGCCCTAAAGGGAAAAAGGCAGCAATTTCAAAGGCAGGTGAACAACAACACTAAAATAAAATTAATTAACTTCCTTTTAAACTAATTCTTTTAAGTTTTCACGGCAATTTGTGCTTGTGAAAAAATTCTTGGCATGTCTTCTATAGGGAAGACATTTATTCTCTGTAAACCCTAAAGATAGGAGGAAAAGGGGATAGTTCCAGTCTCCCAAGTAGAAAGGGAAGACTCTATTAACATTGGGCAGAGCAGAAAACTGTTTTAGTTACATGATTGCTTGCTATAAGGCCCTTTGAAGGAGTCTGAAACTGCAGTGTTAAGTCCATAGTAAAATTTCCCCATAGAATATTAAAAATACAGGCTGCATATGAGGTCTCTAGTTTGTTTTCAGGCAATTGTAGGTGCTCAGATGTCTGTAGAATGCATGTGTTTGTAAGAAGAATGACCAAATGTGAATCCAGAAATAGAGACGTGGCTGAAGTCTCACAGTGAGCCCACTGCAGCTTGGACCATGGTGGGAGGCTCATTGAGTCTTCCTGAAGTGCTAAAAAGTGACCCCTCAAATCAGGTAGAGTGGATGATTTAGAGGATGGGGGATATAAAGAGTACTCCAGCCAGGCTCTAACCTTTCAGCAGCCAGGCAACAGTTAGCAGAAGCTCCTCATTTTTGCTCCTTAACCACTTTTATATCTTTAGGCAAGAAACCTAGGCTGACAAAGCTTTATCACCAGAGAGCTGGGAATAAAAATACCAGTTCTGCTTATTCTGCAAGGTTGTTACAAGGATGAAATGAAATAAATGAATATGAAAACATTGTATAAACTACTGTTACACAACTCTGAAGTCTCATTACTTGCTAAGATTACAATGTCCTCAAACTTGAGTGTGTAGATCCGAATCTTTTGCGATGCCTGCTAAGAATGCAGTTTTGAGAACTTCTATTTCCAGCAATACATAAGGCAAGAGAGCCCAGAAAACCCTCTCTCTCGCTACACAACTCCTAGAAATGTTGGATAAAGTATAGCCAACATAATTATAAATGCATAACTGAGCTTGTGATCAAGAAAGGAAAATTCCTACGGCCAGAAACTGGCAGGAGGAGTTGGGACTCAGAGAGGTAATTGGGTGCCCACGCCCCAGCCCCCTCTAGGGACAGTCATCTAGAATAATGTATTTTAGGCTAGAGGCGGACAGAAGACAAGGTCTGAAGCTGCCTCGAGGCAAGGAGTAAGAACTGAGAACTCTATCTCCAGTTCTTCTAAAGAGTATTTTCCTAATTAAAAAGGCAGACTGAAAGACAAATCTACCATTGGCAAAGCGAAATGACAAGGAGCCTCGCCCTCCTTTGCTTCTTGCTGTTTGTCTGATATCTGTCCTGCTGGAGGTCAGATGCGGTCAGCCTCCTCTGTACTGCTGATGGCCTGGGGAGAAAGGGACTGAGGATACTGACAGCTGAAGTTTCCCTAGGTGACGCTATCCCATCACCTGGCCCATCCAGCACATTCAGTTGTAAAAAACAAACAAAAAACAAACCTCAGACCTCCTGATCTGAGTTCCATGAGGTGATCAGGCTGAGCTCTCTCCTGTGGATTATACCACAGGCTTCCCCTTTTGTGACCTCATATTATTTGCATGGTCCACAAAGACCCCAACCCTGAAACTAACTCCTAGTTCCTGGGTTGATGGGATGGAGGTACAGAGGGCAGAAACCAGAGTATTTTCCTTGCAGGGTTGGCCCTCTGCCAAGGTGGATTCTAGAAATAAAGCCCAGTCTAACATTAACTCTAGTTTCCCAATCCATTTGTAACCAGACCCGGGAGAATTATAGATTTTCAAGGACTTTAGATATTGGAGATGAGATACAGAATGTTAAGTATCTTTAAAATGTTTGAAAAGTGCAGCTCCTGGGTCCCAAGGAATCAGTAGCTAGTCTGGGTCCAGGAATCTGGATTTTAAGCAAGCATCCCAAAGGAGTAAGATGCAGATGGTTCCCAAAGGACCCAATGAGAAATGTGTCTTTGCCACTTTCCCAAAATGATTTCCATTGGCCACTTTAAATACTACAGGCATCCACGCTTGGGTCCACCTCCATCTTAGCGGGGTAAAATGATACCCTTTAATGACACATTTCCTTTTCTCCTCTGGGGCCACCAGGCTTTATCAGTTTTCTGACTTCAGTGGTAGCCAGAATTTTTCTCCCCCGGCTTGAAAAAGAAGCAAACAATAACAACAAATAATAATAATAAGACTCAGTCAACACAGAGAATAGATGGAGTTGATATTCTCTTCCCCTTTTCTGCGTCTGCTTCACTGGCCTCCTCAGTGCATTGCTGCTGAATCCATCCAGCCTGGAGATGAACCATCACCTTACTATGACTTTTGGAGTTAGAATGGTGCATGATGAGCTGTTGAGGCAGATGGCTGCTTTATTTACTGTTTATGTTCTTTCCGTATTGAAGACCTATAGTTTCTCCAGGTCCATTTTGCCCTTCAGAGGAGGGCTGGGGCAGGGATGGAGGAAGGGTTAGGGGAAGTCTCAAAGAACAGCCACCAGGAAAATTTCCATCCTGACTCTCCATCTTCTTGTTCTTTGTCTCTCTCTCTTTTTTTTTAATCTATTGAACTCAACATGAGAGGGGTTTACTTTAGAAAGCCCTGCGCAGAGGAGAGTTGGTTTTCCTATCTTTGAGCTGTTCAGCCATCTGTCCCAATTTCTTCCCGGTTTCCTGTTATTTTCACTTTGCCTTTTAAAAAGATTAACATGCGGCGCAACCACATATTCTATTAAGCTTGTCTCCTCACTACTTTATCTCATTAACTGCTTGATCACTGTGAATAAAAATAATCTTCCATTAAGTCACAACTTCAAACGTCTCTGAGACTTTAGATCAAGCAAACCTTCAACAGCTTAAAAAAAAAAAATCTCTAAATCCAAGAGGTTCACTTCAAAGGAAAACCTGTGGGTGTTCTCAGCCCAGCTGACAGGTAAATAGTCATTTGTAACTAAAGATATGCAAGTGAGAATACACAGCATACTCTGGAGTTTGTAACTACTCTGAGCTTTTTCTCTGGGTAAGGCCACTTAGAGCTGGCCCTTCGGATGGGATCGACTTGGATGACACCATATCCTACACAGGCAAATGGGTATAATGTCAATAGGCAACCATGCAGTTTTTTGTCCTATTTCATACTTTATCTTGGTATTTACAAAATTACTACAAAAAGAAATATAAAACAGGAAAAAAGAAATGGTGGTAAGGATGAATATTACCCCAACCAGATATTTGTTGTGACTCTTTAGTCAGTTGGTTGTGTCTGACTCTTTTAAGAACCCACGGACTGTAGCCCACCAGGTTCCTTTGTTCATGGGATTTCCCAGACAAGAATACTGTAGTGGGTTGCCATTTCCTTCTCCAGGGGATCTTCTTGACCCAGGGAAGATCTCTGTGTCTCCTGCTTGGCAGGTGGATTGTTTATCACTGGGCCACCTTGGAATCTTGTCCAACCAGATATAACCACTTTTAATATTGGATTGGCCAGAAAATTTGATCTTATGGCAACCCTGAATGAACTTTCTGGCCAGCCCAATATTTCGATATTCCTTCTACTTTTAGTGTGTGTGTGTGTGTGTGTGTGTGTGTGTGTGTGTGTGTGTGTGTAAAAGTAGTAATGTGCATATGCTTTTGTAGCCATCGTTTTTTGTTGTTGTTGTTCCACATCCATGTATTTTCTTAATGTAAGGAAACAATTGTTTGTGAGCTGTTTCTTTTGTCTGGACTGCTCGTCTTTCTCTTGGGAGCTGTTTTTTGATCTCCCTGACCTATCTATTCCCCATTAGATATTCTCATGGCTTAGTGGTTTTTTTTTCTGGGCACTGATCATAGTTGTAAGTTTTTACTCCCACGTGATTTTTGATTGTTCTGTCTCTCCCACTAGACTGTGAGCCTCATAAGGGTAGGGGTTGTGTATTCTCAAGACTCAGCACAGTGCCTGACACACAGTGGAAGTTTCAAGAACTTTAGTTTGGATGGATGAACAAGTTTTCATGCCTACAGGATGCTCCAGGCATAGATAAAACCATTTTAAAAAACTTTTTGTTTTATATTAGGATAGAGCTGATTAACAATGTTGTGATAGCTTTAGGTACACAGAAAAGGGACTCAGCCACACATATACATATATCCATTCTCTCCCAAACTCCCCTCCCATCCAGGTTGCCACATAATATCGAGCAGAGATCCCTGTGCTATACAGAAGGTCCCTGTTGGTGGATAAAACCATTGTTGGTCCAGCTATAGTTTAAGTAAGTTTGCTTATTGGCTATTATAAATGGGAATATGGGCATCTTTGTATGAAACAGCTGTGCCCACATTCTTAGTTATTTCTTTGGAAAAGTCCTAGTGGTAAAGTTACTGTTTAGAGAGCATGGAACATGTTATGCCTTAGATACATACCTTTAAATTGTTTTCCAGAAAGATACCAATTATTACAGGGTCTCTAGTAGTAGAGGAGAATGTTTCCCCATACCCATGCCAACACTGTCATATTTTACTTTTTTTTCTTCATTTTAATTTTTTTCCTGCAAACTGATTATTCCTAATCTTTGTCCATCTTTCTGCTTGGACATCTTATTGCTCTGTATTTATAACAGTTCTGCAAATTACAATTTTTGACTGTGTGTCACAGAGTCTATACTGACTTAAATTTTTGTAATCTGTCAATCACTATTACATGTTTTCACAAATGCAAAACTCTCCATCTTTTTCTTTTATTGTTCTTATCTTTTATACCTACAAAGTTTTTCACACACTAGTCTTATAGAAATAACAGCTCAGAAAAAAAATCTAAGGATATATATGTGAGTATATAGAGAGGAAATGCTGGATTAATATAGAAAAGATACTGGTGAATTGATCAGTTATGTGGAGGGGAAAAAGTTATTCACAGCTAAAATTTTTCATCAAAATATGTTCCAGATGGATTCAAATCAAATTTTAAAAAATGTAAAAGAACGGAAAAAAAATTCATGAGTATATGGTTCCACTCATCTGTCTTATTTGACTGAATTTTCAAACTCGTAAGAGTCTAAGAATTACATTGGGTGAAAATTCCTTACTGTTAAAAGTTTTGTTTAATTCATGTCAATGTATGGCAAAAACCACTACAATATTGTAAAGTAATTAGCCCCCAACTAAAATAAATAAATTTATTAAAAAAAAAAAAAGTTTTGTTTAGAAATTTTGATCAGAAATTCCCCAAGTAGTTAATTGTTGAGAGAGAGATTGTAACTCTTTTTTCTTTTTCTTTTTGGTTTATTTGGTTTCTTTGGCAGTGCCACCTGGCATGCAGGATCTTAGTTTCCTAACCAGGGGTGGAATCCATAGCACCCAGTGGAAGCATGGAGTCTTAAACACTAGACTGCCAGGGAAGTTCCTCTAACTCTTGATCTCTGAATCCAAAATAGCTTTCCCTGAACAGCACAACACTTTTGTTAGTAAAGCCAGGTTAAGGAAATAGTGTGATGGAGAAAGGACCTTGCCTTGGAATTTGAAGATGCTGTCTAGTCCTATCTTTATCTCATTAGTCATCACGTAGTGAGTTCATTTTAGGAGAACTTTCTCTTTGACATTCTCTTGATCTGTAAAACAGAGTAACAAAAGTCCCTGTGTTGTCTACTTCACAGAGTCGTTGAGAAGTTCAAATGAGATACTGTAAATGAACAGTATTTATTATGAAAGAGTCCTGGGTCACATAATAATAGCATAATATGCTTTATATGATTGCTATTTATATTCTTATCTATCTCACTTACAGAACTATTTCTTTGAGAGCAATTTTGTTCCCTCCTGCATTCTGAAAATGCCTAGCAGGACGGCTTTGCTTAATAGATTATATTTTGTAATGATTAAGAGCTCTAACTCTGGAGTCCTACTGAGTTTGGTTTGAATCCAGGTTCTGTCATTTGGATTGGTGTGACCCTGGGCAAGTTATTTAATCTTTCTAAGTTTCAGCTTTCCCATCTTTGAAAAGAGGATAATAATAGTATCCATTTTGATAAATCAAGGCTCTTTGGTTAGTTGTCAGTAATCCAAATTATTTTTATAGCAAAAAAGAGAATGTGCTAGCTGATCTGTTTCTGTCTCTATCTTGCATCACCATACTCCCCAGGAGTGGCTAGTTAAGGCATGACCTTGTCACCCTCCTTTGATTTGCTGCATCTATTAGCCTTAATCATTTTTTGCATACAGGATTTGTCCACATAGCAGAGAAGAAGGTGTTGCCATTTCTTATTTACGTGATCAAGTTCTTTAACTTGAAGTTTAAATGACTTCCTGATTTTTAAGAAAGTGGTAAAATAGTCTTAGTTAGTTCTGCTGTGGTCATATCCCCACTCTGGACCAATCACATGTCTGGTAAGGGAGTGCTTAGATTGTTTAGACCTGTTCTACTTGCCTTCTTATGGCTAAAGTATGAGGCATAGGACTGCCAGTCCCATCACTATCGTAGGGTTGGAAAATGGGAAGAGCAGCTCTCCAAAGAATGGGGTAGTATAGGGTGCATTAGCAGACAAAAATAGCCAGTGCCTACTGTTTCCCTTATAGAACTATTGTGAGAATTCAATAGTATGGCTCTTTTGTACCACTGATATACAACAAGTGCTCAAGAATAAAAAGAAAAGGGAAAAGTTAGCTCTTCCTGATATTGTTATTTGTTGCAATAGTCACTGGAATTGAATTATTTGTTTCTAGGCATCTTACAGATATCATTTGGCTTCTGAACTGCTGCAGTTAAATAGCCTTTGAGTAAGTTTATTATCAACATCTAAGAAAGAGTTCTGGTCATGGGATATGAGAGAAAAGAAAGCCATGGTTACTCTTCACAGGAGTTAATCAAGAGAAGGGCATTTAACCCCATAATATATGTGCATTTCTGTGGTATCTGTAGCAGTATGCTAGCCTTGAATCTTTGCTGCCATTCCCAACCTCTCTCCCGGGTCCAGTGGTCAGTCTTATTTTTGGCTGTGCTGGGTCTTCATTGCAGCACGTGTGCTATTCATTGCAATATTCATATTTCTCTCTCTAGCCATGGAATGTGGGCTTCTCTAGTTACGGCATGTGGACATAGTTGCCCTGCGGGGCATGTGGGATCTTAGTTCCCTGACCAGGGATCAAACCCCTGCTTTGGAAGGCAGATTCTTAACCACTGGACCACCAGGGAAGTCCCCCAGTGGTCAGCCATAAACACGGTTAGAGTGACATAAGACTCTGGTTCCTCTCTGTTCTCTTTCTTTCCCATTAGTTAGTCTGCTCCCCCTGGATTTTTGTCCTTTTGTCTCCCAGGCTTGGATTTGTCTTAGTTTTGACTTTCCTTTTAGTCTGACTCTGCTTGTGCAGAGATAAAGCCCAATATTAATACATAATGAGCAAAATGGAATTTAGTTTAGCTTCTTAGTATGTGTTGTATTGTTGAGACTTAAAAAAAAACACCAAAAAACAGAGATGAACCTTTTGACTTGGAACCATGGAAACACTCTTCTTATTTAAGCACCATCAACTTAAAGTTGAGGCTTCCAACTGGCAGAGATCATCATAGCAAGCAGACAAATCGGCTGAAATAAACCCAATTTTTTCTTAAGGACAGACATCAGGAGCACATTAAAAAATCATGTGCACCAGGTTGTATTTTAGGGGGTAATTTTCCTTGATTATCAACAACATTTTGACGTACTTGTCTCTGGAACATCTATGAGAAAGAGTTCAAGTGAAAAAATAGTTTCTGCATTTCATGATATGATTTTAATTCCTCCACCTTGGCTGCTTAGGGATGACAGCTTAATCTGATATCACTGAAAATAAGAAATATCTATATTTCCATGATCACTGAAAGTTCAAATTGGATTGTAAACCCAGATAGAACTGATCTGAGCCTTATCAGAGCTGAAGCAAGGGAACTGCACGAGAACAGAGACGATTTAATCAGAAAGAAAATTCTGCTTAAGAAACAGAATTGCTTAAGAAGCAAAATCTCCACCAAAAAACATGGGTTTAGGAGGAAGGACAGGAGATGAGAAACAGAAAAAAGGAACATTTCAAACTTTTTTTTTTTAAATGGCACTTTTTCCTCCTAGTAACTTCCCCATTTAGGTCTGATAGACAGTAATCCTGCATGTTCCTCAACACATCTCCCGGAGATGTTCTTGAAGCAAGTGGATTAATGGAAATTCTGCCACACTGGAAAACAGCGGCTGACCCATAATACTGAACGTTTTTGTTTGCCGTGCCTTTTTTGCAGCTGACTTGCCTTCCTCTTTCATGGTAGCTTGGCTGCTTTATTTATAGATGTGATTTTTATTTCTTCTTTCTAATGGAGATGTTTGGAGAACCAAGGGAACAGTTATGAAAGCAACTGAAGGGCAAAGAACCAGGCCTGTCATACTGCCGCGATACCCTGAACTCACAGCTCGAGTGGGGGTTGGCGAATTACCGAGGTGGAAGTGTGTGTACATCACCCAGTTCCGAGTCTATCCACAGCAGACAGATGTGGGTATTGAAGCTGGTGCCATTGGAGGATTTTTCTGCTCAGGCGGAATGATATACTGCAGCTAAAGCTTTAATTTTAGCAAGTAGGATGATTGTTACTTCTTTAATGCCTCTGATTAAGGTCAGCAGCCAACATTACTTGAGAACAACGGAGACTGCTTTCATGAGCAGATGATACGGAGAAAAATCATGATTTTTCTTCTGTCTTGAAAATGACGGGGGTTACCAGAAGGAAACGAGTTATGTACAGATGGTATCAGTTATCTAATACACTGTGATATGCTACCCTAAAACTCAGTGGGGTTTTTAATACCCTTAAAACAACACCCACTTACTTATTCATACTTCTGCAGTTTGGGCAGGGCTCAGCTGGGCTGGCTCGTGTCTGCTATGTATGGTGTTGGCTGGCTTCATTCATGCATTTGGGGTCAACTGACTGGTTCCCAAGGCCTCTTTGACATGCTCGGCAGTTGGCTGGGTGGCTTGGTTCTCCTTTGTGTGGCTTGTTGGCAGGATAGCCTAGGCTTCTTACATTGCATTGGCAGCCTCCCTACTATATAACATGAAACTCAACCCCCTTAAGAAATATTTCATCCCCTTCCCCCCTATGCTTAAGCATGTGTCAAATATTTCAGACCCCTTGCCTGCAGTGTTTGGACCATTTCCTATGCTTCCAGAGCATGACCCTCCTGTGTCACAAGCAGTGTTCTCAGAAGAGTGGGAACGCTGTTCCTTCCCTCTTTGGGCTGGAGGGGCTAGGCTGCTGTGTCCTCATTTTGCCTCTTTCTCCCCTTTATCCATTTGACATGTGTCAGCATGGCTGGGAATGATTGGATTTGACCAAAGGCATCTCACTGAATCAATCTAATGGGGTTTTATTTGACTAAGCCTACCATGTCCCATTCTTTCTATCTTTCATGTGAATTCTCCCAAGGTCCTGATTTTCTAGATAGCTTCTGAATCTTTCTACAACTGTCCAGCTAGGATCCCTACTTAGCCCGTCACTGCAGGTTAGAATAAAAAAAAGAGTGAGATTGCAGGGCTGTATTTAGTCCATATCTCCACTGGCAATTCCTCCTTATCCTAAGACATCAAAGACATCCTGTGGGGGTAGCAACAAGATACTCCATATGGTGCCCTGCTCTTTCTCACCCTTTTAATTTGGCTCATTGTTCAATCTTAATTTGCAATTGTCACAGCTGTGATCACATTCCCAAGTTCCACCAACTCCCAAAGCCCTTGAATCTGAACCCTTGGTGGTTTTAATTTTATTTTGTTAAGAAAGGTTAGGTTGTCACAATGGGTAAAGCTAGCTTTTCAGTGAGGGAAAACATTTTTTGGGGGGGGGGTGAGGGGAAAGATAATTCTAATTTCTTATTAAGCCTCAGAATGGGCTGCAACTGTGGAACCTCAGTGCAGGGGAGTTGACAACTCAGCCATCACCAAGCTAACTGAATTGGACAGAGCAATGTGAGACATAATTAGCAATTCCGTTCAGCGAGCTGTCTCCTGAAAAACTTAAAATACCTTCCAGGCCTCATGCATATTCAGTGCCTCATTTGCTATTGTTTTTATCCAACAGGTTGAAATTCAAAAGGGAAGAATTCTGAGTTGTCTCTGTCTCACTTTCATCCTCCGCATTCTCCTCTCTTTTCAGCAACTCGCCCTCCCCAAGCCTGTCCCATTTCAATACAGCAGGTCATCCCAATGCCAACTGTGCATTGACAAATACAAATACTCTGAGCACACTTTTTTTCTCTTGCTTGTATGTCTGTCAGCCTTTTCTCTCAATTAGATAAACTGAGTACGTACATTTGCCCTGGGGAATTAGGACCATTTTGTTGTGGTGGTCAGGCTTCTGTTGGGGATTCTTTCTGTCTTGTGGTTGCTGGGTCAGGACTTGGTCTGTGCTAACATGGAGACAGAGGATCCTGCACTTGCTGCCCTCATCTCCATCTACCTTGATGAGTTACCTTTCACTTTCCTTGATGTCCCAGGTGGCTGGGATTTTGCCTGTGGACATGCAGGGAGAGGAGTGTGCATTAGCTGCTCAGTCGTGTCTGACTCTTTGTGACCCCACAGACTGTAGCCCGCCAGGCTCCTCTGTCCATGGGATTCTCCAGGCAAGAATACTGGAGTGAGTTGCCAATTTCCTCCGCCAGGGGTTCTTCCCCAGCCACAAATCAAAACTGCATCTCCTGTCTCTGGCATTGCAGGTGGATTCTTTGCCTGATGAGCCATCAGGGAGAGGACAGAAATCAGACATATTCCTTTTTTTCACTTGATCCCCTGGCTTGCTGAGCCTAGGAGTTCCTCAGTAGAAGCCTATCTACTTGGACCCCAAATGTATAGGATTTGACTATTCTGGAATCCCTGAGGAATTATTTGTTGTTTGGAGAGGCGATATAGTACCATGAGAACAAGAGTCTGAGTTAGATCTAGAATCAAATCTCAGTTCTATACTGTGTGGTCTAAGCTGTGTGGTCTTGGCCAAGTTACTTTACCTCCTTAATCTTCAGAGGCTTCCCCTGTAGAATGAAGATCATAACAACCTAGTATGGCTGTTAGGAGGATGACATCCGATAATGTGTAAGGAGGACCTAGCCAAATGTCTGGCACATTATTGGTGCTCAACAATCATGTTATTCTTTTTCAAATTCCTCCTTTTCCTCATCTTAGTCTTTATTTTTCTTTTCTTTCTATTTTACTGTATTTTGCAATCTGATATCAGGACATGTGGAATAGGCTAAATTTTCAAGGAAACTACTCAGTACTTTCAATCTCTTTCTCTACAAACTTTCTGGCAATTAGTAAATGATGATCTAAGTTTCATCATCTTACCCCTCCCTTCTTGGTATCTGGTAAAGGTGACCATCCAAATGCCTACATTGAGTTAAATGAGAAATTAATTATTTTTCTAATCCTAAACTTCTGGAAGCATGAGGAGTTTTTTTGAATTTTGTTTTCTCCATGTGGGGAGTGTTAGAATAAGAAAAGTTTATTGAGAAAGTTTCATGTTAAAAATTTCAGCTTGCTGGTCTAACTTGGATGCTGGAGGTTTGATTTGCACGTTAAAAAAAAAAACAACTGGAAAGTAGAAAGCTAATGCATACTCAGGCTTGTGAATATTTTAGAGGAGGCTATGTTCGATGGTAATTTTGGTAAAGAGTTTCAAGAGGAAATAAAAGAAGGAGAAATGTCACCAGGATTGTAAATCAGAGGAGGAGAATTGAGAACTTCTTCCTCTACAAAGTCACATTTGCCATAACGGGTTGACATCTGAATGAGTTCATAGGATGAAAAATGAATGCAAGGATGGATTACTTAGAAACATTTCTCTCTCCACCCCTTCTAGAAAGTCAGTAAATCTAATTATATGTATCATACCATTTGGCAGGTGACTTAATCTTTATTAATGACCATCACACACTGTCCTCTAATTTTTTCCAAATAAATGTTTTGTTTTTTTCAAAATATTGAGAAATACTTGAGGGTATGTGTTGTCACACATACTTGATGTGTCTTCCTATACTCCTAGTCCCATTCTGTGCTTGCATCATCGCAAACTGGGAACAGGATGAGAGAAAAGGAAATCATGAAACTACCTCTCATCTGTGGTGTCCCTCAGTTAATGAATATGTTAAGGCAATAGAGGGCTTCCCCAATAGCTCTGCGCTAAAGAATCCACCTGCAATGCAGGAGACGCAGGAGATATGAGTTCAATCCCTAGGTCAGGAAGATCCCATGCAGTAGGTCATGGCAACTCACTCCAGTATTGTTGCCTGGGAAATCCCATGGATAGAGGAGCCTGGTAGGCTGTAGTGCATGGAGTGGCAAAGAGTCGGACACGACTGAGCACGCATGCATAAGGCCAATAGAAATGGATGCAGCAGAAGGACAGTGACGTGAAAGCCAGAAGAGAAGCCTTTGAAAAGAACATGCTAAACTTTAAAAATTTTTATTCTTTTTTTTTAAATTACTTTTTCTCATGTTTTAGCTTGTGGCCTTTATTCACGTCCCCCTCCCCACTCCCCCTCACTAAGTAAAGCCAGAGACAAGTCCCTGCCCAAAGCAGAAAGAGATGAAGAATGAGGAGATGTGAAAGATGTGAGAATGAAGAGAAGAAGAATGAGGAGAATGTGAATGATGGAAGTGAATTGGTGGTTGCTCAGTTTCCATGGAGAGAATTTGGCTGTGAACAAGTTCCAAAACAGCTTCCATGTCACAAAGGTGGGAAACAGGGTTGAAGATACACTGGAAATCATGATCCTTTTGACTGAATAAACTCAGTTCTTCAAGATACCCTCTGTGTCTCTTAAGCAGGTGCTTGATGAGCAATACATAATGAAGAATTGTGGAAACCAATACCCCCAAAGAATGGGATGAAATAGTATCTAGACATTTGGAGCTTCGGGAGAGCTTTGCACACTGTTAACAGTGAAAAATACCATCTTTTACCTCTTGAGCAAAAGTTCTCAGAGTTTTGAAGGGAATTAATCTGGTATTTCTACTTTAACCCCAGTAGAAGCCTAAATCCTGAAAAGTCTCTACAAAAAGTATATTTTGTTGACAGGTTATTGTATAGGGTATAACCTCCTACAAAAATCTTGTCTAAATCCACCAGAATAGTGAAAATGAATGATACTATATCAAAGTCATGGCTGTATTTGCTACATGGCCTTCGATTTTTTGCTTCTTTTTCCCTTTCACTTTTGTTTTCCTAAAGCAGTGAGTCTATTGAGAAATCTTATTAAAAATCACAAACTGAACAGCAGACCTTTTTTTTTTTGAGAACTAGAAACAGATTTTAAATGACAAAAAAATCCTCCTTTAATCTTTTTGTAACATCTTGACAGTTGTGCCAGAAGATGTCTGCTTCTGCCTTCAAAATATAATTGCTTTTGGTCTGAAATAATTCATTTCCCACTCTTTTTGCACTACTATAAATCCTTGCCCTTTAAGCTGGATATTTTCTCTTAATTTTGTCACTATGTTTTTTTGAAGGTAGTGGGAAGGGGTAGGGAGCCAGGAAACTATGGAGGCCAGAACGAATGTCGTAACACAGCTATACCTTATGAAGTTATAATGAGGGATAAAGAGAGCATCTGTGAACCAGGAAACAAAAAAACTGAAATATTTTGTTATAAAAATGAAGTTGGCTGTCACAGTGTTGAATGTCTAGTGTCATCAAGGATATTTGATCTTTTTAAATCCAGCAAAGCATCTTTCAATTACTTTGTTTTCAATAACTCAAGTGAAGTCGTATCACAGTTAAAAACTTTAGCAGTTAGTGTCTTCAAGATCCCAAATCTTACTTGTATTTTCTCCAAAGAAGCACTTGATGAACATTGAAATAAGAACATCATCAGAATTCTATAAAATCCACATTTTTGGACTTGTTAGCACAGAACGTTTCTGTTCTATAGAATAAACCTGATGAGAATTAGAAATAGGTGACCTCAGCAAGAAGGGGAGCTCTAATGGAAGAGGGTGTGGGATTTAGGCATCAGTGAGAATCCATACCTGCAAAGTGGCATGGTGAGTCACAATCCCTAAATTCAAGCCTTGAGTCATGAACAACAGACTAGGGAAAACAAAATTAAAGGGAAAAGAGATGTGAAATAGAGTCAGAGGTAAACCTAATCGTTTGGGCTTCTTACAAGGTAGCGTATATTTTTTTCCTCATGTTCATAATTTCTCTTTGAAACCAGTTCTGTGAGAGTAAGTGTAATCCCTTAACTCTTTTGTGACTCAGTTTTTTGGCTTCTTTGCATCTACTCCTCTGTCCTCATGGGAGTCCAGAAGAGGACCATGCTATACACACCGAGGGGCTCATGGGATTAAGCAACTCTGTGCAGCCTACTTCCATCCAGATTTGATCTGCTGGTTAATTGAAATTAGTTTAGTGGAGCATTTTCTCTGCTTTCCTAATTGCTTGAGAAAACAGGAAATACAGGAATAAAAAGAGGGAAAAAAAGAGACTCCCCCCCACCCCTCCAGTCTCTTTTGCAGGACTCTTTGGAAACCTATAATGCACACTTTTGCTTCCACTCACCTGGAAGCTACTCAGATTTTTTTTTTTGTTTAGATTTTATACATTTATTTGGCTTCACTGGATCTTTGTTGCTGCACATGGGCTTTCTCTTAGTTGCAGCGAGCTGGGGGCACATTTCCTTGTGGTGCGTGGGCTTCTCATTATCATGGCTTCTCTGGTTGAAGAGTACAGGCTTCAGCAGTTGTGGCTTGTGAGCTCTAGAGCACAGGTTCAGTAGTTGTGGCCCACAGGCCTTGCTGCTCCTCGGCCTGTGGGATCTTCCCAGACCAGGGATCGAACCCAAATCCCCTGCATTGACAGGCTGATTTTTAACCATTGGACCACCAGAGAAGCCACAAGCCTACTTAGTTCTTGAGCACTAGGGTAGCAAATTGTTTCTATGTAGGCAGAAACCTAAGGGGCGTTTGGAGAAGGAAGTCCAAGCCCCAGTTTTCTTCTTTCTTAGGGGAAACAAGGATGAGAATTAATATGCAATGAGCATGTCCTATGAGCTGGGCATTGTGGTTGATGCTCCCCGTAATATGTGGTCAGGTCTCTATCTGATTCCCCAGAAAAGATCAGCAATGTTCTCAGAAACATTTAGTTATCTTAAAATTAGCTCATAGTTTATGCTATATATTACTATGCTCTCTTAGGAGTTTTACAATTGATGAAAACAAAGATTCAATCTTGTTAGCTGGGTCCAAGACCTAGATGTAAGAAATTGATTATTTTTCCCTTATATTTGCTTCCTCTGAGTTACATGCTCTGATATAATAAAGGTATCTCACCCCACCACCTATTCCCAGGGGGAGTCTTTTAGTTTTTCTAACTTAATTCAGGACCTCATATATCTTTTTTCAAGTCTCTTAACCTTTTTTTTTTACAGTCCCATTTCCAGGATTCTCACCACACTCCATTATTTTTAATTCTACTCTTCTTAGGACAATAGCTCTTATCTATTTCAGTCTTTGGGGATGCTAGCCGTTTTACGCAAAACTGATAATCCTTTGTTATTATTAAGGGCCCTGATATTCCTGAAACAGAGCATCTCATTTTATCCTAAAAACAGCTTTGTGAGGTAGGTCATTTGTTGTTGTTCAGTTGCTAAGTTATGTCTGACTCTTTGCAACCCCATGGACTGCAGCACTCCAGTCTTCCCTGTCTTTCACTGTCTCCCAGAGTTGCTCAAACTCATGTGCATTGAGTTGGTGAAGCCATCCAACCATCTCATCCTCTGCCACCTGCTTCTGCGCCCGCTCTCAATCTTTCCTGGCATCAAGGTCTTTTCCAACGAGTCGGCTCATTGGAGCTTCAGCTTCAGCATCAGTCCTTCCAATGAATATTCAGGGTTGATTTCCTTTAGGATTGACTGGTTCGATCTCCTTGCCATCCAAGGAACTCTCAAGAGTCTTCTCCAGTACCACAATTAGAAAGCATCAGTTCTATGGTGCTCAGTCTTCTTTATGGTCCAACTCTTGCATCCGCACATACCTACGGAAAAATTATAGCTTTAGCTAAATGGACCTTTGTTGGCAAAGGAGGTGGGTCATACCATCCTTCTTTTACAGCTGAGGAATTCAGATCCAGAGTTAGATAAGATGTTCAAAATATGGAGGTAGTACATGGGAAAGCCACAACTTAAACCCTGATCTCTTTAGGTCTAACGAAGATGTCTATGTTCCTTCTATACAGTAATCTCTTAAATCTAACATTTATTGAATTGTTATTTGACTGGTAGGTCAAATGTTGTGCCAGGCCTGAGAAATTCTGTACTGAAGTTGGCATAAAGGTTGAAGATTGTTGGATTCTTGAAATTACTGTGATAGAAGAGATTCTATAGTCCTGTCTACACTCAATGGGAAAGGATGCCAGGATTCATTGTTAATGTCTATCATGGGAGCACAATAGAGTGGCTTTGCCAATTATTCATTGCCTCTCACTGGAGTCATTCAGTAAGAGAAGAGGCAGGATGATAGGGTATTTATGAGCTAGGTTTCGGAATGATATAGATCAGATTCAAGTCCTGATTCCACAATGTGCTTAGCTGTGATGCTTTGAGGAAATTACTCAAACTGAGTCTCCATTATCTCATTCTTTAAGTGAGGATTATTGTATTATCTGCTCTGGGGTTGTTGTGAGGCTTAATGAGACAATGCACTTAAGTACATAGTACAGCGCTTAACACATTACGTCTTCCATTAGAAAGAAATGTAATGAGAATAGAAGGTTAACTGATAGACGACTTACTTTTATTTTCCTTCTCTACTCTTAGAAAGTTTACCTCTCGATGGATACCTAGTTGACATCTTTTTTCCCACAGTGACAGAAAAGAGTAATTATTTCCCCATTTATTTCCCTGACAAGTTTCTCTTCACTTCCTTAAGATCAGAAGTCCTTATTTGGCTAATCGATTTAGCCAATAATGAGCACCAAATGCTGAATATGACACTTGGGTAAGAAATCTGCAAAACTACAGATGAAGGTGTGATGCATTTTGAAAAATCAGGATGAGTGTAATCATTTTAAGGGGATTTGGGGATGCAGGGGAGTGAAAACCTTGATGTCTGTGTTTTGGGTGAAGATGATACTGCTTTTGTAGACCACAGTTCCTCAGTCTGTGCTGCCGTCTTGTGAGATAAGGGAAATAAGCAAGGGTTTGGGGCTGGGTTAAAGCTGAGAAACGTAGCTACAAACCACTGTTTCTTGTCCCGATTCCATTAGCACCGAACAGTCAAGTGCTCCATTATCATGAGTATACTTCGGTAGCTTGTAATTGTCCTGTGCTTCAGTCAAGAGATGGGTAATTGCTCCTATGGGCCATGGATTTCCTGCTAGCAGCAGCTGATTGAAACCAGCCATTTATTGTGGCTAAAAACCCCAGACTCACTGCAGTGTTTACAGATAAACCTTCTGTGTGACAGTCATTTACTCTACACAGCCACCCGTATATTAAAGATATACACATGACCCCCTCCTTTTCTCTTGAAGAGAGGTCAGCTGTTCTTTTCAGCTTGATTAAATTTCACTATGTGGTGTTGATATGCCAACTCTTTTATTTTGTAGTTTATACTTTAAAGCAAATTGCATTTCTTTGAATCTACGTTCTACTTTGGGGGCATTTGTTAATAGCCACACTGCTGTAGTGTTAGTTACTTTTTTGCAAAGTTCCTCATTCCTCTTTTTCCGTTCCTTTGATAAGCCAAATACAGGTATTAGCTTGTGGGTTTTTTAATGCCCTCAAGAACTGGAATCTAGTACAAGGAAGCCATCCACTAGCAATCATGATGTTTCGGGGTTTTAGAGATGCTGAAAGGTGGTTGTGTGTTTTCTTATTTCAATGATGCTTGCATCTGTAATGGACACAGTGGATGATGCTACATAAATACAAGGTAGATGACACTCTGTGTCCATACTCACCTGATGGAGCTTCCCATTTCTCCACCCTTGCAATTTTATTAAAATTAACCTTTAGAGGGTAAAGGGACATATAAAAATATTGAAATCTTGAAATATTCGTATCAAAATTGAAATCATATTGAAATCTTCATATAATTAAGTCTGTCCAGTGGATCTCAAGATTTTGGGTAGTTTTAATTCATTCAGTTTCTTCATTTATGAGTAGTAACATCGATATCATCTTCTTGTTCTCTTTAGGCTTTTTTTTTATTTTTTAAAAAACTTTTTATTTTGTATTGGGGTATAGCCAATTAACAATGCTGTGATAGTTTCAGGTGAACAGCAAAGGGACTCAGCCATACATATACATGTATCCTGTTCCTGAACCAAGAATGAAAGATAAGAACAGTTAGGGGTAAACTGGGAATTACCCTGCACTTGTGAAAATAGAAACTCTACCAGTCCTTCCACACCTTTCTTTTTTAAAAAACTTCCCTGACAAACCTGTACACTTCGTTGAAATTCATGAGTAATTTACTTTTTGGTAGGAAAATAAAATATTTAATCCACTTTAAAAAAACTGACTGACTGAAGAATTTGTATCATCATGGTCAGACCTCATCAAATTAACAAAAAAGATGGGATTTATCATGTGTTTCCTTTAGTTCTGTCTTCTCTTTTTGCCACGCTATCTTCCTCAGGTATACAGAACTGGTCAATTTGTTGGCAATGCAGTGGTAAAGAATATATTAATATTTGCAGATTTAGGTCTAAGCTTGGGTTCCTGGAACTTCAGGTAATGATTACCAACTTAGCTTCCAAATTCTGAGCTTGAAATTAGTGGTTTGAGCAGAAGGAAAATATAGCAGTTAAATTTGAGCAGAGAACACTTGTCCATGGTATACAAATCCATGAATTTGGTCCCCTGGCAGATGGCAGATGGGATGTGAATGCCTAGGTGTTAAAGAAGGTAGATACAAGACAAGAAAACAGAAATTGGACTCCTATAATTGTACTGTTGTATGAAGCATTTTAGCAGATCCAAATCTAACACAAAGATCAATGGAGTAATAATGAAATTTACAAAGACAGTTCATCATTAAAGGCTAAGGGAAATATAAATGAGTGAACATTTGCTTATAGGCCCAGATACTTTAAAGCTTCCCAGGTGGTTCAGGTGGTAAAGAACCAGCCTGTTCATGCAGGAGATGCAAGAGACCTGGGTTCGATCCCTGGATCGGGAAGATCCCCTAGAGAAGGAAATGGCAACTCACTCCAGTATTCTTGCCTGGAGAATCCCATGGACAGAGGAGCTTGACAGGCTACAGTCCATGGGGTTGCAAAGAGTTGGACATTACTGAGTTACTAACATACACAAACATAATTTTGGTTGTACTGGATCTTCGTTACTGTGGGCAGGCTTTCTCTAATTGTGGTGAGCAGGGGTTACTCTCTAGTTGTGGTGCTTGGGCCTCTCATTGCAGTGGCTTCTCTCATTACGGAAGCCACAGGCTCTAGGCACACGGGCTTCAGTAGTTGTGACACATGGGCTCAGTTATAAGCTCATGGGCTTTAGAGCACAGGCTCAGTAGGTGTGGCACATGGACTTATTTGCCCCATGGCATGTGGAATCCTCCTGGACCAGGGATTGAGCTAATGTCCCTTGCATCGTCAGGCTGTGCCACCAGGGAATGCCTTCAACTTTCAATTGCCTTGCTTTCTTTCTAGGCAAAGCACTTCTAACAATAATGTTAGGTCAGACCCTGAAACTGAAGTCTGGAAGTATCATGATCGGTTACCTGGATTTCAGACAGACCAGCATGACCCTAGTCACTCTTTTATGTCACTTGAGATAGAGATTCATTCTGGATCTGAGCTTCAGGTCATATTACTTTCTCCCAAAGGAGAGCTTCATGAAGAATTTGTAAATCACAGATTTAGCTTTTGTGTTTTTTCAGGAGCCCATTCTAGTGTTTCACAGATCATAACCCAAATGCCAGACTTCTGAGCCCATGGATAGGTGTTGACAACCCAGGATGTGAGGGGGAACCTTGGTTGAAAGGGCCACTGGTTTACTGAGTTTGACTGCTGCCTTTCTGGGCACCATGGCTTCAGAGGGAATACACCGTCTGCAGACTTAAAGCCAATAAGCAGTCTTAATCTTGCCTGATATTTTCTGCCTTCGATTGGATCAAGCTTTGCCTGACACTGGCAGCTGTTTTCCCTGACTTGTTTTGCTGTTCTATGGTGACCTTTTCTTTGTTTATTGTTTTCTTTGAACTTGCTGGGAGTTTATGTAATTGATGGGCTTGTATGCCACAGTGTGTCTGGGAATCTGCTGGTGCTATACTACAATGTCTGAATGGGTAGTGTTTTCTATCTTTCCTCCCCTATTCTCACCCCTGATGTCAGAAAGTCAACACCCCAACGGTGAACTGACATGGTAATAGAGACTCTTTCTTATCCGGTAAGCAAAGAAAAGAAAGAAAGATAGCGCTAAGTCGTATTCGATTCTTGTGATCCCATGAACTGTAGCCTGCCAGGCTCCTCTATCCATGGGATTTTCCAGGCAAGAATATTAGAGTGGGTTACCATTTCCTTCTCCAGGGAAACTTCCTGACCCAGGAATTGAACCCAGGTCTCCCGTATTGCAGACAGATGCTTTATTGACTGAGCTACATGGGAAGCCTGTAAGCAAAGGGTTTGGGTCAATTAGAGTCACCCAGGATCTGCCTATATTAAAAATTTCAGCATTTTGACAATCTCTTGAGCTCTGCTTTAATACCTGAATTTTAGGTTTCAATATATTTCTGAACAGAGATCCATCTTTATTCACATTGCCTCAGCTTGACTGGGGTGTTAAAATATACAAATCATGAAATTGTTCATTATTTACCAAAAATAAGCAGTATACAGTTGTCAATATAGATCTGCAAACTAACCATTTAACATTTTAATTGGATTTTAAAAACTGTAGTCATTAAACACTGGCAAAGTTGAAAAAAAGCAAGGTACAAGACAATGTATGTGAAAAGTGAAAATGTTAGTCACTCAGTTGTGTCCAACTCTTTGTGACCCTAACTCTTTGTGACTGTAACCCACCAGGCTCCTCTGTCCATGGAATTTCCCAGGCAAGAATGCTGGAGTGGGTTGATGTTTCCTACTTCAGGAAAGCTTCCCAACCAGGATCAAACCCAGGTCTCCTGCTTTGTAGATGAATTCTTTACTATCTGAGCCACCTAGCTCAGAAGACAATGTATAGGATTCCTGTTTTAAGCTAAATATATATTTAAAAAAATATATATATGGAAGAAAAAGGCTCAGAGAGTTAGCAGTGATATTACATCACAAGGACTTTCTGTGTCATCCCTCCCTGCATTAATGAGGATGTAATTTCTTACAATCAGAAAAGTTTAAAAGACCAAGCAAGATTTATGCTCCTGGTATAACTCTAAAGCTTCTAATGTGCAACAGAGTAGAATGATTAGCAAGTGTGATTCAAGGGTATTGTATATTTCAAATAAAGAATTTAATTGTTCTGTCGATGTGGTTGAGTCTTAAGTCTCTGAGTTGTTTTAAATTGAATTGTGCTTAGGTTTTGCAGAAATGCTTGAGTTTCTCACATTTTGGCATTAAGGAATCAGGCTCGGTAAGTCACTACTTTCATATTCTTAGAGCCTTGCTCAAGGCAAGCATTAAAAACACTTGCAATAGATTTGGGAATTGATAGGCAAATAGGTGTAATGACTCTTGTTCACTTGTGATGTTAACCTTGGTCTTTAACATCTATATGGCTCAGTATCTTCTCTGCCATTCAGTCAGCCTGCCCATCATCTATAGGAAGCATCAGTTCAGTTCAGTCACTTAGTCATGTCCGACTCTTTGTGACCCCATGGACTGCAGCATGCCAGGCTTCCCTGTCCATCACCAACTCCTGAAGCTTACTCAAACTCATGTCCATTGAGTCGGTGATGCCATCCAATCATCTCATCCTCTGTCATCCCCTTCTCCTCTTGCCTTCTATCTATCCCAGCTTCAGGATCTTTTCCAATGAGTCAGTTATTTGCATCAAGTGGCCAAAGTATTGGAGTTTCAGCTTCAGCATCAGTCCTTCCAATGAATATTTAGGACTGATTTCCTTTAGGATGGGCTGGTTGAATCTCGTTGTCCAAGGGACACTCAAGAGTCTTCAACACCACAGTTTAAAAGCATCATACTGTATACCAAATACTGTGATGGATGTTCAGGATAAAAAAGATGGTTCCTTTCCTCAGGGAGCTCATGATTTCTTTGAAAAAGAATCCAGTGTAAATATTGAATTTCATTGCTTATATATGTTTTCCTTTAGAGAAGAAGGTGGTTTCTAAAATTGGTTATGCATTGACATCCATTTAAAGAGATATTCTAAAACAAGTCATGATTGTCAGGCAATGAATGTTTTGATTGAATATTTTATCAAGGGCATATAGTTAATTATTAAGCATTTAATTTGAAGCTGACTTAGTACCAGTTCTCCAGGAGATTTGTCTTGATTTCCTTAGAATGGATTTGGAAACCTGCAGGCAAGAGCTGAAGTGTTTGATTTGGTTCAAGGGCCTTACATGGAGGTACTTTTTAGAGTTTCTGCAGGGTTGTATTGGAGAAGGGAATATAACCCACTCCAGTATTCTTGCCTAGAGAATCCCATGAACAGAGGAGCCTAGTGGGCTGCTGTCCTTGGGGTCACATAGAGTTGGACACAACTGAAGTGACTTAGCTTGCATGCATGCATTGGAGAAGAAAATGGCAACCCACTCCAGTATTCTTGCCTGGAGAATCCCAGGGACAGAGGAGGCTGGTGGGCTGCCATCTGTGGGGTTGCACAGAATCGGACATGACTGAAGTGATTTAGCAGCAGCAGCAGCAGCAGCAGCAGGGTTGTATAAAGTTAGTTCTGTGTCCCCTCTTCATAAATAATACTGCAAATGAGGAGCTTGGAAGAGAAGAAAACCAGCTAATAGACTGTGAAAAGGGCAACAGCAATGTCAAAGTCAGAGGGTGTCTGTCAAGGTGGATCAGTGTCTTGGCCCATTTGGGCTGCTAGAATAAAATACCATAGATTGGGTGGCTTATAGACAGCAGGAATTTATTTCTTACAGTCTGAAAGTTGAAAATTCCAAGATCAAGGCACTAATGTAGTCATATTCTTGTGCGAGCCTTCTTCCTGCAGTGTCCTCACATGGTGGGAGGGGTCGGGGTCTCTCTGAAGCCTGTTTTATAAGGCACTAATCCTATTCAAGAGGGCCCCATCTTCATGGCTTAGGTATCTCCAGAAGGTCCCACCTCCTAATACCACTATCTTTGGGGTTAGGATGTCAACTTAATAATTTTGGGGCACACAAATATTTAGTCCATAGCCATCACACACTCACATGTCCAGATTGGTCCCAAGTCATCTTGAAGGGATGGGTTTTTGTGATCAAGGGAAGTAGCAGGGGTTGGGAGTGCATGTAGTGGTGGTACTCAAGGGTATTTCTTATTTCTGTTAATAAATATGTCTGGGGTATGTATGCATGTGTGTGTGTGTCTTGATATGTAAAACATCATGATGCAAAACTTAAAAGAAGAACTAGTGAGAAAATTCTATGCCAGAAACCTTTCAAAGCAGAGAAAAATGCTTTCCCTTGAGTAATAGCTCTGTTTTGAGAGAAAGTACTAGATTTTTGAAAGGACTTATTTTTCTCAAAATATTTGGATTTATGTATGGATTTGACCTATCTTTCCATTATCTATCCGTCTCTCTATTTATCCATGTGAATTTGATATATATATATATGTACATGAATTTGATCCAGTTGTTTTGGCCTTGAAATAGTTACCTGCTACACTCCCACAAGTTGAAGAGTAAAAGGTAAGGCATGATTCTACCTTAGCATTTAGTTCACAAGATATAGTTAATGAGTGCTGAACATTTTAGGAGGGCAATGGGTCTTTCTGGGTCAGATGTTCCTTCTGAGACATAGCTACATTCTAGATTTTACCTTCATTTTCTCAGGGTCAGGACTGTCATCACTCATTGTAGTTTACTTACAGTGTATGGTTTACTTATGGGAGTTTATTGGGAGGTGACATCTTTCACCTACTTTTTCTCTTTCTTCCTTGCCTTCTCTGAGCTCAAGTTCCAGAAGAACTTTTACATTGGACTCCCATTTCCTGAAATGATATTGCAAAATACAATTAAAAAGAAAAAAAAATGGTGTCCCCATTTCCATCTTAATTTTCTGAACCTGATTTCTTCTTTGATTAAGACATTGATGCATTCCTGTCCCGGTTTGGGGAACTGGGCTGGCACTCACATCAGTTTGTGGGACCAAGTTTAGGATGCTTGGCAAAAGCAGATGTTCAACAACTGTTCCACCCCTTTCCCATCTTTGTGCCAGGGATACAAAGATGGGGGAGACATAGTTTCTGCTTTCAAGGACCTTGAAGCCTAATAGGAAAGAAAGGTAAATAAATAGAGCCAGTGAGACCTTTGAGTCAAGGTGCTTAGGGAGTAAGGAGGTAGTGACCAAGGGCCTCTGTGTTCTCAGTCAACCTGAATGACCCATGTCAGTCATGGTATTTGCACAGGGTATAATTGAATGTTCACTCAAAAGACCTAAAGTTATTGGCAATCTGTAAAAAATGTTGCAATGGTGAAAGCTATTAATGTGCACACTGAGTAGAGAATGACTTTAGCAGAGGGACTGGATTAGTTTGCTGGGCTGCCATAATCAAGTGCCACAAATGGGTGGCTTAAACAGTAGACTTTTTTTTTAAAGCTTTTTATTTTATATTGGAGGATAGCCAATTAACGATCTTGTGGTAGTTTCAGGTAGACAGCAAAGGGATAACAATATTGTGATAGTTTTAGGTGGTCAGCCATACATATACATGTACCTATTCTTCCCCAAACTCCCCTCCCATCCAGGCTGCCACATAACATTGAGCAGAGTTCCCTGTGCTATACAGTAGGACCTTGCTGGTTATCCGTTAAGCAGAGTTTTATTGTTTCATAGTTCTGGAGGCTGAAAGTCTGAGATCAAAGTGTTAGCAGGGTGGTTCCTTCTGAAGGCTAGGAGGAAGCATTCCATGCCTCTCTCCTAGCTGCTGGTGGTTTGCTGGTAGTCAGGCATTCCTTGGCTTCTGCTGTGTCACTCAGATCTCTGCCTTCATCTTCACATGGCACTCTCTTTGAGAGCCTGACTATTCTATTAAGAAGGATACCAATTATGTTGGATTAGGGGCCCACCCTGTTCTCATATGACCTTGTATTAATTTAACTCATTACATTACACTAACTCTAGTTCAAATAAGGTCACTTTGTTAGGTCCTGGGGGTGAGGATTGTAACATGCAAACTTTAGTGGACACAATTCAATGCATTATAGGTTCTTAATTTTTTCAAAGTACAAAGAGGAGCAATTGATCAGCATTTCTCCCAAGTGCTATAGTCATTGGAAAAGGTACACATATGATCCTGTTGAGAAAAATGGAAGAGCAGGTATTGGGAGGGAAGGGAAGGAGCCAGGATTCATTGCTATAGCCTAGACAGTATTAGGGTCTTTGTCCAAGTTATTTCTTTGAAAAGAATTTGATTCTCATTAAAACATGTTTATAAGGTCATCTCTATTTTGCAGATGTAGAAACTGAGGCTCAAAAACATGGAATCACCATCCTGAGTTTGGAGCCAGAAAAGGGTAGATCTGGGATTTGACAGCTAATAGGTTGAGTGCCAGAAAACATGTTCTTTTCCTTCTAGTCTGATGGCCTCCCAAGAAAAGCTGTGATGAAGAATGTAAGGTTGTAGAAGTCAAAGATCCTAGAACACCTTCCAATAAAAAGTGTCTACCCCAGGTGGAATAATTTTATCAGTTACCTTCTTGGTCATATTTTAAAACTTAATAATGGCAGCAGATACCCCAATATTCTCTCATTCTTGGAAAGATCATTTTATGGGCTAATGTTAGAAACTTATTAATCTACATTTCCACTCAAAGACTTTATAACTGTCTGCATTTTCTTACTCCAGTCATCAGCATGTTGACTACTATGGGAAAGAGCTGTGTCCACAATGGAAGCATCAGGAGAGATTCTGGTGATGGCTCACAGGGAAACTTGAAGCCCTGAAAATTTGACTTTCTTCTATTTGGCACTCAACATCCTCAACTTCTCCCCCACCCCCCTGTCTTCTTCTCTATTCTTGTCCCACCACATCCTTGTCATGGAAATGGCTACTGAAATAAATTAGTTTAATTTGTGAAATCACATTACAGTTCTCTCTGCTCATGCCAGTTTGCCCAGATTAGCCCAGGCAGATGGCAATGGAGTTTCATCTCTGGTGAGAAAAGGGGCCCTTTCCAGAACTGCAGAACAAGTGTGGGAGAAACGTTATGGATGCCAGAAAGCTGTGTACTTGAGTTTTGGGGCCAGCGATAGCAGTGCTCTGCATCAGGACGACTCTCTGCCTTCTGAACAGAGGGCTTCCTGAGAGCTAGAAGCAGCTGGTTCTGGAGAAAAGATGGCTTGCAAAGAATCAGAGGCATTATGAGTCTTAAATTATTTAAGTTCCTCCTGTGGCAGCGGACTGTAATTGCTTCCTATTTCTGTAAATATTAGCAGCTGTGAGTCTTTCAAGTAAGGAGCTAAAACAGCGCTCCGTGTATCATACTTAAACTCTGGAATATTGTTAAATATCTGACCTTGGGCTGTCAAAGCACACTCGTTATCCACACTAGCCCTTATGCAGGGGAGTTGTTGACACTCTGAACTGGTATATTATTTTCAGCCTGGTCTTTAATAGCCTCGAGAGATGGAGAATTGGCAAAGGGAATTGCAAGTCACCAAGTAGCAATGTCATGATCCATTTGCTCGAGGGAGGTCACCTCTGTGCCTGCTGCTTTTTATTTGATTTTACATCTGTAACTCCACCTACAGCTGTCATGACAAATCCTTTATCAAACTGGCAATGTAATAGGACTAGTTTGCATACCAGCTCTTACCTCTTTAGTCTGAGTTTATCTCTCTGCCTTATGTTCAATGATTTAATCCTACAGAATTTTTTTTTTTTGAGCCTTCAGACTTATTGTATTCTCATTGTCTTTTGTATTTGACTTATCCTGAGTTTTCTATCTGGAACTCTGCATGTCCTGTAGTATCCCTATGCTAGCTTCTACTTACTCTGAGTATTATGCCTGCTCTTGGAAGCTCTTGTGGGCTAGTTGGGCTTCCCAGGTGGCTCAGTGTGTAAAGAACCAGCCTGCAGTGCAGGAAATGCAGGAGATATGGGTTCGATTCCTCGGTCAGAAAGATCCCTTGGAGGAGGGCATGGCAACCCACTCCAGTATTCTTGCCTGGAGAATCTCATGGACAGAGGAGCCTGGCGGCCTACAGTCAGTCCATAGGTTGCAGAGTCAGACATGACTGAAGCAACTGAGCATGCATGCCTGTGGGCTAGTTAGGTCTTCTTTATTATCTCATGGGTGTAGGCATGTTGAGCACACAGCATATTGGATTGTAATAACCTACTTAATGGTTTTTGTCTGCCATTGTATAGACAGCTCTTTGAGCATGAGAAAGGTGTCAGTCCTATTTGCAGGTTTAGTTGCAGAGTCTGTGTGGAGTCTGGTGAATAAAAAGGGATTGATAAGTGCTTGCTAAGGTGGATTCATACTGCTATATCTCACACTGATGGGAGATAATACCTGTGGGCCTAGTCTTTAGCAGAGCTGCCCAGGCAATCTGTGCATGTGGCTGAATCTAATCCATGTCCTCAGATGGCCACTTCCCTTCCTTCCTGTTAACATATTTCTTTGGGATGGAATGAGCCCAAAGGCTCATTTCCCAAGTTATCACAGTTATCACAGTTCCATTACTGTATGCCAGTGATTGGTCCAAGGGTGGGCATATGATCCGCTTCTGGCCAGTGAGGCATAAGGGAAAGTATGTTGAAGGTTTGGGGAATGATTTCTCTTTTTTATGAATAGAGTGATATGAGAAGGAAGCTATTTGTATCCTTCCCCCTTCTTTTCTACTTGGATGCTTTCATAGAAAATAAGAAATGCTGCAACCATGAGGAAGTAAGCCCCCAAATGACAGCAACACATGAGCATGGGAAAGTGGAAGGTTCTTAGGTCCTTGGTGATGTTATTTAGTCGTCAAAATCAGTTCTGGGACAATCTACCTCTGGATTTGTGTCAAGTAAACAGTACAGCAATCTTCTGGTTCAAACAACTCTTTTCGAGATGTTATGTTACCTATTGTTGTGCTGAAATTGTCCTAACTGCACTAGATACCAGGAAAAGGAAGAAGTGTGCTAGATTTTATGTGCTCAGTTCAAAAAGTAAAGAGCTTATGCCACATAATGAGGGGAAACAGCAAAGAAAATATATTGGGCTTGGGGTTAAGACAATTTAGTTCACCTGAATCTTTCTTGTATAATCTGGAACAAGTCACTTATCTCTGTTATTTTCAAATCAGTCAGTCATTTATCCAACAACAGCAAAAATAAGTATTTGATTGCCAACTGTGGGTTATATACTATCTAAGGTATTTATTTGGAAAACAAAGTTGAACTAGATGACTTTGTTTGTAAAAATCTAACTCACTTTTTATTTTTGAGTCTTTGGAAAGAGTTTGAGGAACTACGAGTCTATAAAAATCCTGTACAACTTCCTTCCAAAATCTGCTTTGATTCCAATCATGTTTACCGTTGGCATTTCTTCTCATCCAAATTTCCTGCAGATCCTTGTCTGATAGAATTTTTTTTTTTAAAAAAACAACAAAACCCACAAAGCATCTGTCTCTGGCAATCATGCTCATGAGTCACATCTCCTCTGCAAAGAGAAATCTCATGAAACCAGCTGATTAAAAGGAGTACATAAAGAGAAGGCAGTCTGTTAAATTTATTTTAGGTCCAGCCCCCTAATTTCCAGTCCACATGCAGTCAGTCACCTTATTCATTCAGTTGCCAGGTCTTGGCAAGTACAGTCTGTTTAGGTAACCCTGCCCTGGCTCACCTCTCAAATTTCCTGGCTGAAGAAAAAGGCTATTAAGCTGTCATCAGGGGTTTTGTAGCCACTGCTGACCAGGCTAAGTAGATGATTTCAAACTGGTTCATCATGGTCCTGCCTTGATCAGGACAGGGCTCTCGATTCAGACTACCATGATCCTGCAAGTTGTCTGTCTGTAGTAATATCTTCAGTCCTGGTAGTGGTGGTGGGGGGTGGTGAGATTATCACTGTGGCAGGATGTTAGATGGGGGAACATCCGTGCCTGATGAGAGCACTGGGTAATGTCCAGAGAAGAGAGAATCATCACTTCGAATGGAACAGAGGATGGTGAAGAACCAATTGGTGTTTGTGTATTTTACAATATTGTTTTGGTTGCCAAGTATAAGCAGTAGGGTTTATATTGTAGGTCTGTGGTGTGGGGACTCGGCACCTTCTGTGGTGCTGCTCTTCCATGTTTAGCTTCTTGGTCCATGATGGCTGCTTTTTTCCTACCACCATGTCTGGATTCCAGCAAGTAAGAAGAAAGAACAGTAGAATCCCCATGTGTCTTATTTTTTAAGGGTGTGACCAGAAAGTTGTACAGTAACTTTTGCTCATATCTTGTACCTGGTCAGATGTCTAGCTCTTTTTTTTTTTTTTTTCAGTTGGGGGATAATTGCTTTATAGTATTGTGCTGGCCTCTTCGTACATCAACATGTCTAGCTTAGGGAAGGCTGAGAAATGTGGTCTTTAACCTGGTAGCCATACACACACATGAAATTTCTATTATTATAGAAACAGATTTAGGATTGAGGACTGGAAACCTCAGGATCCTTGAGGGATGGCAGCATGAATAATGTCTTTGTGGGCCTCAGCATCTGAATTTTTTTTAAAATCATTTTATTTATTTATTTTTGGCTGTGCTGAGTCTTCATATCTGTGCAGGCCTTTCTCTAGTTGCAGTGAATGGGGGCTACTCTCTAGCTGCAGTGTGAGGGCTTCTCACTGCAGTGGCTTCTCTTGTTGCGAAGCATGGGCGCTAGGGTGCTCAGGCTTCAGTAGTTGCGGCACGTGGGCTCAGCAGTTGCAGCTCCTGGGCTCTAGAACACAGGTTCAGTAGTTGCGGTGCATAGGTTTAGTTGCTCCGCAAGCACGTGGGATCTTCCTGGATCAGGGATCGAACCCATGTCTCCTGCATTGGCAGGCAGATCCTTTACCACCAAGCCACCAGGGACAGCCCTTAATTTTTTTATGGAATGGGCCTGACTGTAACCAGAGCACTAGTTTCCCTCTTATACTTTCTTCTTTATGTTCTTGTCTCTTTTCCCAACTTGCTTCTACCATCTGAGAGTGGAAAAGTCTGTTTTATCACAGGATTTTTCTGTACCAGGCTTAGTATAGACATTTTTTTTTATGAGTTAAATAGTTTTCACAGGAAAATTGACACCTAAGCATATACCTTCAGAATAGAATTCCTCCTCATCTTTTCCCCAGATATGTAGCAGAGTCCTTTGCTCCTGAAGGAGAGAACAGATCCTTAGTGCCAGGTGGGAGTACATGTTGTTGTTGCTCAGTTGCTCAGTCATGTCTGACTCTTTGTGACCTCACGGACTGCAGCATGCCAGGTTCCCTGTCCTTCACTATCTCCTGGAGTTTGCTCAAACTCATGTCCACTGAGTTGATGCCATCCAACCATCTCAATCTTTCCCAGCATCAGGGTCTTTTCTAAAGAGTTGGCTCTTTGCATCAGGTGGCCAAAGTATTGAAGCTTCAGCTTCAGTGTCAGTTCTTCCAATGAATATTCAGGGTTGATATCCGAGACAGCTGTTTTGCCTGGTGAGAGTGTGTTCTCCAGGGATGCTTCACCCTGTTAAGGAAATCCAACCAAACTGGATTTTGGTCTCTGTTGGAGACTTGTGAAAGACAGCAGCAGGAAACTTGCTCATTGCTTATTCTCCAGACATTTCTAGTCTACCTGAAATCTAAGGAGATATGACATATTATCTGTTTCCTGACAACAAGATATAGGGATATTCTTCCAGAGAATGATTCTTGACTTTTTTTTTGTCCTTTTAAGAAATCTACTATGGGGGAATGTAAAAGTTGTAATACTTCATAATTGAGGGATTTAGGTTCTTTCTGTCCATTATTTTGGCTATGAATTGGTGATGTTTGCTCATCCCCCAGTGAATCTCCAACAAGTCCTTATAAAGTTCTATGAGCAGAAAGCTCTACACTTTGGTTTCTACAGTGAGTTAAGGGAAATTTTGAGCTGTCCTTCTACAGTGTTGTATAGTAGTTTAAAAAGTTTACAGTTTATTTTGGTGACTTATGGATTTTTAGGGGAAGGAAACCATTGAGAAGATTTTGTTTTCCTATTGCATGGTGAAACTCACAGGACTTTTTCCTGTAGAAACATGAGGAGTGGTGAGATGTGGGAAATAAACAGTGGGAACTGGCTCCCATTTCATTACATTGTAAAGGGCAGGTGAGCAAATGTCACCTTGTTGCCACGTCAGCACTCTCTTCTAAAGTTGCACCTGGCTCCTGACCTCTACCATCCTCTTCCATGTGAACAAAGCTTGTGTCCTTTGTCTCACATCTTCAGAGGTCAGTTCTCTGCTAGGTGAAGGGCTGATTGATCTAAAGATGCTCTAACTGAGGGAACATCAGTCACTTAGTTAGGACAAAGAAATATTTTAGGGCAGATTTTTCTTGCATTCCTTATGAGTCCATGCCTGTCTGATTTCAGAACTGTTTTGAGATTATTGATGCCGTCTAGTTGCTCAGTCATGTTCAACTCTTTTGCGACCCCATGGCTTCTCTGTCTATGGGATTTCCCAGGCAAGAGTACAGGAGTGGGTTGCCATTTTCTTCTCCAAGGGATAATCCTGACCTAGGGATCAAACTCATGTCTTCTGCATTGGCAAAAGTGGTTCTTTACCACTGAGCCATCAGAAACCCCATGCCTCTCTGATTTCAGAACTCCCTTGGGATAAGATAACTGAAAAGTTAAATATTTCATGTGAGTGAAGAACTGAAAGAAACTTGAAGGGCAAGTCCATGAAGCTGTGAAAGTTCTTCACCTCTCCTTTTTGTCTGGTGTTATAAGAATATCTCTATCTATGAATTTTCATTTTATCTATCTATCCATCTATCTATCATTTATCTATTGGAAGGATTCCCTATGTGTGCTGCCTAAAAATTGGCCTTTTATTATTTAAATAAAAGGTATGGAAAGGGTGAGGGAGTGGAGGAAAGCATTTGACCACTAAAATGAGGTTGGTGTCAAAATAGATTTATCGATCTATTTTATCTTTGTGAGATGAGTGATTTTTTGTAGAGTCAGAGCGTTTTTGCAATAGAAGTCTGAAGACCATCTCGTCCAACTCCTTATTTTAAACATGATGGAAATTTTGAGGCCCAGAGATAAGTGACTTGCCTAAGGCCACACAAATAAATTGCTCTGTTACTTTACTTTTTTGAAAAGTAAACTTTTCATTGAAAAATAGCACACTCAGAAGTACAAAAAATTTCCCAAAGCGGCTAGATTTGTGTAACCAGCTTATAGACTGAACATGAACATCACCAAGAACTTCAAAAATCTCCTTTGTATCCTCTCCCCAGTCACTATCCTTTCTCCCATTCCCAAAGGGGACTGCTATTCTATTTAAAACATAGCTTAATGTTGCCTGTTTTTGAACTTTATGTAAATTCAATCACACAGAATTTGTTCTTTTTTGGTCTGGCTTTTTCATCCAACATGATGTTTATGAAATTAATCCATTTTTCATGTTGCAGGAGTCTGTCCATTTGCATTGCAATGTTTTATTCCAGTGTGTGAAGAGAATGCCATTTATTTGTTTTCCTATTGCTTTGTTTTTAATGACTAGAGATTCCTAGTGTTGATTTTCAGGTCCATCTTAATTGTTTTGCTTCTGGACAGGGGTATTTTCTCAAAATCAACCTACAAGGCAGTTGTATAAAGTCATATCTTTAAATACAGCAACCAGGAAGCAAAAATATATACTACCACTGATTATTTGCTGTAGTAATTTCCATTTTTCTTTCACCTGACTTTCTATGGCTATTGAGACACTAGTTGAGCAAGAGTCAGATGATATTCCCTCTCTTTTTTTATATTCTGCATTATGGCCTTTTGCTATTAAGAATTGATTTACAATTTGGGTTTTGAATGATTCATGTTAAAATAATTTGTCTAGAGGAGTGACTTTCCTTGTTCATTTCCCCCACATCCTCTGGGAGAATCCAGATGGTTCTTGCATTTTAAGTGCATGAACAGTTGCCATCTTGCATAATCTAATTGTCTAAAACTGCCCACATGCTTACCATCTTAAGGAGTGCTGTCTGCCAAAGGTGTCAGGTTATCTTTCATATGGCTTTAAGAAAGAAGGCATTTTAGCCTGAAAGTATGGCATCAAAAAGCATCACTCCTAAGTGGCTGAAACTGATAATTGTTTAACTCCTTCGTTAAAAATACAATTCACCAGGCTGAAAATCTAATTATTTAACCACTAGTAGTTTCCCCCCTGGTAGAATAAACCTTAAGTGTTTACAATCAAGTTAGCTAGATTTTAACCAGTTTACTTATTTAACCAAGTATTAAAAAAATCCATACCATACCTTGTAAGTTCTTCTAAAATCTTTTATTTCCATTGATTTTCATTAAAGAGGTAATTGGCAGCTGATCAGTAGGCATGAAGCTGATGAGCTGGTCTGGCTGAACCTTCTGTGTGACAGAGCAGCAGGAAGAGAGAACCCAGAGGTTTGCTGACACTCCAATCTATCTTCAGTGAATGCAAGCTGGCTAATAAATATTTAATGGGCAGTTGTTTGCAGTTTAATAGAATTAGATAATTCTATTAGAATCCTGTTTGGAGACCTACAGGTATCATATATCACAGTTGAAGACATGGTTAATAATTTAAGCTAAGTGACTAGTAATTAGAGAGACAGTCCGATTAAGCAGGAACTTTTGGTTTTAAACCATCTAGGAATGTGTGTGTGTGTGTGTGTGTGTTAAAGAGAAAGAAAGAAAGGTTGGGATTGTGTAGGATTTTAGACTGTAAACCGTTTTAAGGTTTAGCTAATGCAGCAAGTCTGGGCCAACCCTTAAATGTGATAACAAAGCATGAGGCCCCTGGGGTTTATTTAATATCTCATCCTCTCAGTTAATGAGATGGAAAATAGTTCACTGTTTATCTACAGTAGATTGAGCAGATGTTGCCAATTCCATTTTATGGAATGTAATCTTGGTGAGATTGTCTTCTGCCCGTTACCTTTTCATGGCCTTGATGTCTCCTGTATTCTTCCTGATTGGGGTGGGGTGTAGGCACCCTCTTGGCCATGGGCTAGATGAATACACTTCTAAGTTGGGACTTAGCGGCCTTTTTGCATCCTGAACATCCAGTCACCTCTAATAGGGCAAAGTGGGTTGGTTGACACAGAAAGGTTTGCAGACAACATAGGGCTTCTCAAATATAAAGACTGTTGACTCTAAGGATCTCTTGCCCAATAATTCTTTACTGTGAAGTTTGTGATTTTCTTTGATTTGTTTCATTCATCTCTTTGTCTTTTCCCTAGTCTATAAATGCATAATATATGAATTGGATCATTAGGTCTAAAAAGCCTAATATGATTAAGATTATAATTTTTTTTTTGGTAAACAACTTCAATTTTCCAGAACCATCAGGTAATTAGTATTCTCCCAAATAGTGATATCAGAAGAACATGTCTAATTTAGTAACATAAGATAGTAGAGATTTGATTAAAGGCAATAAACCCCTTTAGACCTTTGGATCTATTAGGATTTACCTTTGTCTGTAGCAGAAGCTGGACTTCCCTGGTGATTCAGACAGTAAAGAATCTGCCTGCAATGCAGGAGACCGGAGTTCAATCCCTGGACCAGGAAGATGCCCTGGGGAAGGGAATGGCCACCCACTCCAGTATTCTCACCTGGATAGTCTCATGGACAGAGAAGCCTGGCAGGTGACAGTCCATAGGGCGGCAAAGAGTTGGACACGACTGAGCAACTAACACGAACACTTTTCACATAGCAGAAGCTGGACTTATAGTAGACATATCTATAAAAAAGTTTCTTCTTTTTCCCATGGAAAATGTCTGGAGGTATGTATCATTTGGTGGTAGATCAGTGGGGCCAAGATATGAGGCCCAAAGTCTTTGTGGTTCTCTTGACCTGTTTCTTATGTCCCAATGTGGATGCTGCCATTCCATTGTATCTACATTCCAGGCAGGAACTAGAATGGACAGTGTTGCCCAGAAATTCCCAGAGGACATCTTCATAGTTCTCATTGGTTATAAATGTGTCATGTGGCGGCCTTTAGTTGCAGAGGTCTCTGGAAAGGTGAGTTTGCATCTCTCTAGTCTACGTAGGAGAGGAAGAAAAGGGAAAGGGAATTGGAATGAGTGTTGCAGGAGCCAACCTAGAGTATTTGCCATATCCCCTGAGGAAATTTCCATATTTTGTGGTAAACACTGATTTAAGTCTCTTCTACCAAAGTATAGACCTTTGCGATTTCCTTAGCCCCAGTGGTCTACATGCTAGAGACAAAGCCTTGGAAATTCTTGGATGTTCTTGATGAACTATGCTATATTCTCAGGAGAAAGAAGTAGAAAAGAGAAGATTTAGGGGAGAGAGGAGGAATACAGGGACCAGAGATGATGTGAATATATTTGTGTGACTAAACTGTATGTCATACTGCACCGTTAGAATGTGCCAGTCCTTAATTATCCTCAATTAATCTAGTTAATTGAAGTTTTAAGTTCAACTTTATAATTTACCAAGAAGCTGATATGACTGAAGTATAATCAAGTAATCTTTCCGCTTGTTTTTCTTAGCATTTTAAAAATACAGTGTCTCCTCTTGACTCTAATACACTGTCATTGCATAGATTTTTACAAAATACAGATTAATAACAAAAGAAACATTAAAAACCCACTAACTAGAAATAACTTGTTTTGGTATTTTGTTAGAAAATAAGATCTCATTTTTGGCAGATTTAAGCAAATGGTGAAGTGACGCAAATATTAATATTTCATTTAACGGAAAGATTTGAAATAGCATTAATTTCTCAAATTAAAAATTATGCCATATAAAGATATTATTTCAAAGCTGGGTAGTCATGGGAAGTATAAAATGTGCTGAGGGTTGTGTATTGGGATCACTAGGTTTTGTCAGAATGAGTTTTCAGTAGCTCCTCCTTTGCACTGAAGTGATCACCCTAGATATATTTTTTGAGTTGCATTGTGGATTGTGTTTACCTAAATAAATAGAGGATTATGTTCTACATTCTGTTTTGGTAGCATCTTATTTTAATTGCCTGCTTGGTGTGTTATCCTATCTTGTGCTCAGCAGATTTGTAGGGGCCAGTGAAGGACATTTTCAGAAATGATTATTGTCATGAATAGTCAAGCCAGAAACAATATAGAGTCTGCTGTATAATTGGTTCTCAGGGCTTTTTTTTTTTGTTTTGAGTAATACAAACAAGGTCCAGATTCAACTAGTGCTCCAGGAATCTTTCTAGGTATAATTGCAAGCATTAATTCAATTAGTACTCAGAATAATCCAGTGTGGAAATGGTCCTCTTATCTACTTGGCTCACCTTCTTTCTTGCCTCCCATATCTAATTAGCAAATTATATTGGCTCTGCTGTCAAAATCTGTCCAAGTCCAGTCACTTACTGTCTCTACCACTAGTGCATGTGGGCATGCTAAGTCACTTCAGTTGTGTCCGACTCTTTGAGACCCTTTAGACTAGCCTGCCAGGCTCCTCTGTTCATGAATTTCTCCAGGCAAGAATACTGAAGTGGGTTGCCATGCCCTCCTCCAGGGCATCTTCTTGACTCAGAGATCCAACCCGCGTCTCTTGCGTCTCCTGCATTGGCAGGTGTGTTCTTTACACTAGACCATCTGGAACCTCCCTCTACCACTAATACCATGCTGTGTTTCCACTTTGCATCTCTCCTCTGGGCTGATAATCATTTTCCTACAGAGAAACAGAGTGAGAAAGTGTGACCTGGTTAACATATGAGCATATTGTATGGCTTCTAGGGTCAGATATATGAGGAGAGTGGAGGACAGGAAGGTTTAGAAGGCTATTGTACACTTCAGTTCAGTCGCTCAGTCATGTCTGACTCTTTGTGACTCCATGGACTGCAGCACGCCAGGCTCCCCTGTCCATCACCAACTCCCAGAGCTTGCTCAAACTCATGGCCATTGAGTCGATGATGCCATCTAACCATCTAACCCTTGCCATCCCCTTTCCTCCTCCCTTCAATCTTTTCCAGCATTAGGGTCTTTCCCAATGAGTCAGTTCTTCGCATCAAGTGGCCAAAGTATTGGAGTTTCAGCTTCAGCATCAGTCCTTCCAATGAATATTCAGGACTGATTTCCTTTCGGATTGACTGGTTTGATCTCCTTACAGTCCAGGGGAATCTCAAGAGTCTTTTCTAACATCACAATATGAAAGCATCAATTTTTTGGTGCTCAGCCTTCTTTATAACCCAATTCTCACATCCGTACATGACTACTGGAAAAACCATAGTTTTTATACAGACCTTTGTTGGCAAAGTAATGTCTCTGCTTTTTAATATGCTGTCTAGGTTGGTCATAGCTTTTCTTCCAAGGAGCAAGCATCTTTTAATTTCATGGCTGCAGTCACCATCTGCAGTGATTTTGGAGCCCCCTCAAATAAAGTCTGTCACTGTTTCCATTGTTTCCCCATCTATTTGTTATGAAGAGATGGGACCAGATGCCATGATCTTCATTTTTTGAATGTTGAGTTTTAAGCCAACTTTTTACTCTCCTCTTTCACTTTCATCAGGAGGCTCTTTGGTTCTTCACTTTCTGCCATAAGGGTGGTGTCATCTGCATAGCTGAGGTGATTGATATTTCTCCTGGCAGTCTTGATTCCAGCTTCTGCTTCATCCAGCCCGGCATTTCACATGATGTACTCTGCATAAAATTTAAATGAACAGGGTGACAATGACAGTATACAGCCTTGATGTACTCCTTTCCCAATTTGGAACCAGTCTGTTGTTCCATGTCTGGTTCTAACTGTTGCTTCTTGACCTGCATACAGATTTCTCAGGAGGCAGGTAAGGTGGTCTGGTATTCCCATCTTGAAGAATTTCCCACAGTTTGTTGTAATCCACACAATCAAAGGCTTTGATGTAGTCAATAAAGCAGAAGTAGATGTTTTTCTGGAACTCTCTTGCTTTTTCTATGATCCAACAGATGTTGGCAATTTGATCTCTGCTTCCTCTGCCTTTTCTAAATCCAGCTTGAATATCTGGAAGTTCTTGGTTCACGTACTGTTGAAGCCTGACTTGGAGAATTTTGAGCATTACTTTACTAGCATGTGAGATGAGTGCAATTGTGCGGTAGTTTGAACATTCTTTGGCATTGCCTTTCTTTGGGATTAGAATGAAAACTGACCTTTTCCAGTCCTGTGGCCACTGCTAAGTTTTCCAAATTGCTGGCATATTTAGTGCAGCATCATCTTTGAGGATTTGAAATGGCTCAGCTGGAATTCCATCACCTCCACTAGCCTTGTTTTAGTGATGCTTCCTAAGACTCACCTGACTTCAGACTCCAGGATGTCTGGCACTGGGTGAGTGATCACACCATTATGGTTATCTGGGTCATGAAGATCTTTTTTCTATAGTTCTTCTGTGTTTTCTTGCCACCTCTTCTTAATATCTTCTGCTTTTGTTAGGTCCATACCATTTCTGTCCTTTATTGTGCCCATTTTTGCATTAAATATTTCCTTGGTATCTCTCATTTTCTTTAAGAGATCTCTAGTCTCTCCCATTCTATTGTTTTCGTCTATTTCTTTGCATTAATCACTGTGAAGGGTTTTCTTATCTCTCCTTGCTATTCTTTGGAACTCTGCATTCAGATGGGTGTATCTTTCCTTTTCTCCTTTGCCTTTAGTTTCTCTTCTTTTCTCAGTTCTTTGTAATATTGTAATGTTAAGTATTGTACACTTAAGTGATCAGAAATCTAAAATTATAAGAAGAGAATTTGGTCCTCACTGATGTAGGCGTCACCGACTCAATGGACATGAGTTTCCCTAAACTCCGGGAGTTGGTGATGGGCAGGGAGGACTGGCATGCTGCAGTCCACGAAGTCGCAAACAGTCAGACACGACCGAGCAATTGAACTGAACTGATGTCATCAAAATGGGAAAATGGAGCAATATATTTGAGTAAGCACTATAGGTAGTTTATATATTTAATAAAACAAATTATACATATATTTAAAAATTTTTATTGATTGATTTTTGTTTGCATTGGGCCTTTGTTGCTGCACACAGACTTTTTCTAGTTGCAGGGAGTGAGGGATACACTCTAGTTCCGGTGTGTGGGCTTCTCTTGTTGTAGAGCACAGGCTCTAGGTGCTCAGGGTCCTGTATTTGTGTTGTGTGACTCTAGGGCGCATGGCCTTCAGTAGCTATGGCACACAGGCTTAGTTGCCCCCAGGCACGTGGAATCTTCCCAGACCTTGGATTGAACCTGTGTCCCCTGCATTGGCAGGCAGATTCCTATCCTCTCTGCTACCAGGGAAGTCCTGGACAATTTAAATAAATTGTATATTTTTCTTTTGTTGTGAATCATCCAAAATATGTGTCAGAGTTCCTGCCTTCCTAGAGCAAGGACAGACGGCTATAATGCAAGAAGTAAGTATGCACTGTGTGTAACGTTGCGTGTTCTGCATCCCAGCTTCAGTAATGAATTCTGATCCTCTGTGCTAGAGGAAAGACTGAGCTCTCTTTATTCTCTTAAAGAAAATTACAGTACAAAGTTTTTGTCATGTGGAGAGGTGATCAAAGAGGTAAGCAGATAAAAGGAACCAGGACAAACTTATTACAAAAGTGTGATCAGCCAGTTAATTAACAAAAGCATTAGGATATTTTCCTGGATGTTGTGGTATTTGTGACATTTGTCAACAGTTAAAAATTCACAATTTACCATGACTTCTTTTCTCATTCTTAATAAATACTCACTTTCAGACCAAATTTTGCATTTGAAATTACAGAGATTCCCATTCCCCTTGCCTCCTGCATTCATTGTTTAAACTTTGAACCCTACAAGGTCTAGATCTGTCTCTGCTTCTGCTTTATTATCATAAATTCATTCTACAGAATCTCCAGAAGTTCCTTCTCCCTAGTTTGAGGTGTGATTCTGTTTTATACAACTCAGAGAGCTCTAACACGAATACCTTTAAAGAAATTCATGGCAGAGTGAAATGCAGAGAGAGAAAAGGATAGGGGTACTAAGTGGGCACAAAAAGGTCCCAGTTGTGGGATAGCTTTCAAGTAGAGCATGGTTGTTTGGGGGATGAGTGGGGGGTGCCCTTAGGGTGCTCCTAAAGATCCTAAAGGAATCTAGTAATCATAGGATAAAGAAAACCCCCCTGCAGCCCCCAGTCCCACAATGAAGAAAAGCACAGAGGGAGACGGAAAGGGGCAGGAGAATTTTATGAGAAGCCAGTCCGTGCCTTTGCAAGTTGTACACACTCCTCCATACAATGTGTTGACTTTGTACAGGAGGCTGAGGTGCTGCCATCCATTCAGATGATGCTGGTGTGGAATGAAAGTAGAACAGCAGGAGCTGTGCAGCAGAGAGGGCTCTTTTGATTTGTAGCTTCTTTTGTTGCTTCCCTTTTGAGTTTCCTTGGTTTTGTGGTTTGGACCTCTACAGGCCTAGAAAAGTTCAGAAACTTGAAAGGGAAGAAGCCCTTCCTCCCCAGGGCTGGTTTCTCCACTTTCATCCTGTGTCAGATGTTCACGCCTCACAAAGATGGTGTTAAATGGAACTCTCTACAAACTCCGGGTGGCTAGGAGTCCTTCTGAGATGTTATGTTCTGGCAATAATGGAGTCTTGTTACTACAGGCTGTTAACACGCACCCTTCCATTGTTGAAGAAAGACACCCAGGTGGCCACAGAGCACGTGGCTTCCGGGAGGATCTCAGGCTGGAGGAGCTCTCAGAGAGTTTGGTTCTGTGAAAGGAACACAGAAGCCTCAGGCCCTTGCTTCTCAGAGCCCATTTTCTCTTTTTTCCTGAGTAAGCTATTTAATTTTCTCTGTATGTCACAGCACAAGGAGTTTAAAGTAGATGGTTGTAGGAAACAACCCACAAGCACAAGCGGCTTCAGGGTATGTGCTTTGGGACGAGCTTGTGTTATCATCTTTGAAGGACTGGGATTCTAAATGTCTGTATCTACATCTGTACCTATATCCAATAGGCTAGATTGCTTTCTGGAATTTTCTATGCATCATTGTATCGTGATTACTATAAAGAATAAATATATGGAATGTATTCTATCACTAATATGTCATCATTCCATGTCTGTGTAGACATCTCTATCTGATCACCACTTTCTCTCCTGCTAAGCTCTGATGTGTCTCCTGAACCATTTTCAAAAAGGGGTTTTAGAAGGTCCCTCTCCATTGATTAAAATTTGTCTCTCACTGCTAAATATTGTTGAGAGGATAGAATATTGTTGAGAGGATAGAAAAGTCACTTTACATGATGGAAAGATTCTTTTACCAAAGAACTTCTTAAGGACTAGACACTTACTTGCTTATTTCCAAGATAAAAAAGAAGAATATGGAGTTTTAGAGAAAGTTTAAAATAAACATGGCATAGTAGGGCTGTTGAAATGTGGAGGAGAGAGAGAGGGGAATGTGTTTAATTTCTATTAGGTATTTTTGTCTGCTAGGCTGATGATTAAAAAAAAAAAGCTACCTTAGCAAATCAATTATAGTTAGAATGACAGGGTACAATAGTAATAGTTGAGACAAGCTTCATTAAGCATTTGTGAGTATGGCTTTTTTTCGTCTCAGAGGTCTGCCTGGGTCACTGGAATCACTGTGAATTTGGGTCAAGGACCTGAGTAAGGAGGGGAAGACTCATTTATCATCAGAGAAGGGCGAGACAACTGTCATCACTCCATCTGACTCCAGCTGTGAAGTGAACAGCTTATTTTGTTTTAGTGATGATTTGAGAGAATCATCAATAAAATCACCAATACTGTTTGTAGCACAGAAATCTAGCTGTGTCCGAGGGTGTGTGTATGTGCGTGTGTTTGTGTACACGCACAGGTGCTTGCTGCAAGCAGAAAATGAAAAAGCAGGGAAAAACTTTACCTTTACACCCATATTTACATATGATTTCCTCTTTTCTGTTCACTGATGTTAGGGATTCATCTCAGAGTCCCCAGCTGGTCCATCTTTGTCCCTGATGGTTAGCATATTGAGCAGGTTCTGCAGCTTTATTGCTCAAATGTGCTTCCGTTGCCTACTGTGCGACTCATATAACCAAGCCCAGAGGAGTCTTTAGAGGAAGGAGTGATTAACTGGAAGAAATGGACTGAGTAGACTGTCATCAATCACTTTCCTTTATTTTCCAGAGCTCATCTCTTGAAACTTAATCATTTTGAAGACTCTAAAGTCTTTGTGATCATTTCCTGGGTACTTACTAAGCTAACACACACTCTGCACGTATGATGTGTGAGGCATTGTGTTAAGTTTCCTCTCTTTTTATTTAAATAAAATCTTTTTTAAAGTTTCTTCTTTTCATGATTTCATTCACTCTTCACAACCACACTGCAGGGTAGGTACTATTATTGTTCGAGCTAGTTAGTGTGGGCTAACTTTTCTAACCAATAGGCCCCAAATGATTGATGGCTCAAATACCATAGACATTTCTAACTTGTTCACATAACAGTACTCTTTTAGAAAAAAAGCCTAGAGGGGGTGGCCTGCATTCATACAGTTTTTCAGAAGCCTGGCTTAATGGAAAATTTTCTCTCTTCAACAAATAGTTTTAAAGGTCACACTGGGGGATTACTGCCATTCTAGCTAGCTGTAAGGTGAAAAGAAGACAGATGGAATGCTGTGTGGGAGGTCTTTTTGTGTCAGGCCTGGACGTTATGGCCGTTAGCTGTGTTCATAATCTGCTGGCTGGAACTTAGTCACATGACTGCCTCGAATGGTAAAGGGACCTGGGAAACGTAGTCCCTGGCTAACCAGCCACTTCTCTGAGACAGCTCAGTGCTATGTGGGAAGTGAAACACAGTTAGCCATCTTAGTCCTAGTCTGTTCCTTGGGCGACCAAATATGTATCAGCGTCTTTCTTTTCACACTGCTCTCTAAAAAAGACAATTCAGAATCCTCTTATGATATCCCTTATACATGGAATGTAAAAAGAAATGATACAAATGAACTTAGAAAACAAACAGAGACTCACAGACTTATAAAATGCACTTATGGTTCGTGGGGGAAAGGGATAATTAGGGAGTTTAGGATGGTCATGTACACACTGCTATATTTCAAATGGACAACCAACAAGGACCTACTGTATAGCACATGGAACTCTACTCAATGTTATGTGGCAGCCTGGATGGGAGGGGAGGTTTGGGGAAAATGGATACATGTATATATATGCCTGTGTTCCTTAGCTCTTCACCTGAGACAAGTGTTAATCAGCCATACCCCAATACCAAATATAAAGTTCAAAATATTCCATATATATGGATTAATATACAATATTTTTCTTTCTCTTTCTGACTTACTTCACTCTAGGGACGAAGGTGGGATGGGGGTTCAAGAGGGAGGGGACATATATATACCGATGGCTGATTCATGTTGATGTATGGCAAAAGCCATCACAATGTTGTTAAGTAATTATCCTTTAATTAAAAAAGAGCAAGAAAATGTTCAAAAGAAAAAAAAATTAAGTTAAAAATAGGAAGACAATACAGAATCCCATTCATTTACTGCAGGTGAGTCAAAGTCTAGGCTTTCTGGATAACGTACTGTCTGACACGAAGCGTGGATGAATGTGATTCCTTGTGCCCTCCAACTTATGAACTGGAAGCTGAGTTATCTTCCCACCCCCAACCGCACACCTATAAATAATGAGAGTACAAATACACACATGAATCCCAACCTGGGAAATGAAAGCAGAGGAAATTCACAGCCATCACTGATCTGCAGCAATGCTAAAGTTATCCCTGGCCTCGCAGATGATGGACTTTTAAAAGAAAGTTTTATGAGCATTTGAATAGACTGCACCATCTCTGGTACATATACACATATATATTTAAAGTCATATGTCTGTGACAACCTAGAGGGGTGGGATGGGATGGGAGGTGGGAGAGAGGTTCAAGACAGAGGGGATATATGTATACCTGTGGCTGATTCATGTTGATGTATGGCAGAAACCAACACAGTATTGTAAAGGAATTATCTTCCAATTAAAACTAAATAAATTTTAAAAAGTAAATTCATATGTATCTATAATATATGTTTCTATAACATTGTATCTATATGGGTATAATAGATACAAAGAGATAACACATGCATAGTAGTGAGTTAAACTTGCTATTCAAATTCTTTATGTCTCTACTAATTTTAATTATTTTTCTATTTTGGCTGCACTGAGCAGCTTGCAGGATCTTAGTTTCCCAACCAGGAATTGAACCTTCACCCTAGGCAGTGAAGTGCAGAATCCTAACCCCTGGACTGCCAGAGAATTCTCTCTGCTTCATTTTAAAGCCTTTTTGTTATGTGAAATAAGGTAGACATTGAGAAAAATGCTTAAATCATATGTACATTTTATCACAGTAATAATTCAAACATCAATACAATAATCGTGTAAATCAAGAAATAACATTACCACTTGTTGAAAGTACAACTTCCCTTATCACTATGTTATCACAGCCCCTTCTATTATTGCCTAAAGTAATTACTCTCCTAATGTAATGAGATTCACTTCCTTATTTTCCTACATAGCTTTGCCACCTAAACATGCACTCATATTATACATACTTTAAATCTGTTTTTGAATTTTATATGAATGGACTCATACTGTGAATGTTTCTAGTGTCTTATTCTTTTTATTAAACACTGGAATATTTATTGAATACTGCTGCAGTTGATTTATTTCTATTTATGATTTAGAAGACATTATCTCTTATTCTCGTCTGTTACATTTTTAAGTCTTACATTTTCAGGAAATATATTTAATTCTATGACCTGGAGTTTTGCCAGAAATTAATCAACAATAATTATTCTGTGTTAGTTAAAGATATATTGATATTTTGTTTACCTCGGCTTTTTATCTTTCAGTTTTTATTCAGTTATAATATGTATACAGTAAAGCACAAAATCTTTAAGTGCATTTTTGTTGTTGTTCAGTTGCTAATTCCTGTCCGGCTCTTTGAGACCCCATGGATGGCAGCATGCCAGGCTTCCTTGTCCTTCACTATCTCCCAGAGTTTGCTCAGATTCATGGTGATGGTATCACCATGAATCAAACTTCTCCCAGAGTTTGCTCAGATTCATGGTGATGGTATCTAGCTATCTCATCCTCTGCTGCCCCCTTTTCCTTTTGCCTTCAGTCTTTCCCAGCATCAGGGTCTTTTCCAATGAGTTTGCTTTTCACATCAGGTAGCCAAAGTATTGGAGCCTCAGCATCAGTCCTTCCAATGAATATCCAGGACTGATTTCCTTTAGGATTGACTGGTTTGATCTCCTTACAGTCCAGGGGTTTCTCAAGAGTCTTCTCCAACATCACAATATGAAAGCATCAATTCTTTGGTGCCCAGCCTTCTTTATAATCCAACGTTTGCATCTGTACATGACTTCTGGAAAAACCAAACCATAGCTTTGACTATACAGACCTTTGTTGGCAAAGTGATGTGCCGGGAGCCAGCTCACGAGATCCCACCCATGGCAAGGTCATGAGGAGAAGGACTGATCGAGCAAGGCTTCTCAGGCCTCAGGGATTCTCGGAAGGCTGCCTCAGTGCTCACCTTAAAGATGACATCTGTCTTTCTGGTGTTTGCCATAATAAACCTCTTCTTATTTTCTGTGACTTGGGCAAAAGGCCTTTCCTGATTCTCTTCTAAAATAGATCAATCTGAAACCTCAATCGACAAGGCCCCTGAACGGTAGCACCTTAATAAAATTATCCAAGATATAGAATATTCTAATCTAAATTCCTCTTACTAGCATATTGGTTTGTTTAATAAATGTACCTGTGCCTTTGGAGCTAATGTGCACGACTGCTTCTTAACAATAAACAACATTGAGAGCCTCCACACAGAAAGCCGCGATGGGCACAGAGCCCTTCGTAAGAAAAAAGGCTTATTAGGAAATATAAGAGATATTGCTTTATGAAACTGTTGCTTAGCCTACATTTACTCACTATGTTTTTGCTCTTAACGTATTTAGTCTATATAATGAAAGCATAATAGTTCGAGATTTATATAAATAGAAGTTTAGCTTTAATACAAATAATAAGACGATTGTTAATGCAGCTGGTGATTTTGCTAAGCACTGACCTTGGCGCTACATTGTTTTCAGCTTGCTGTGCCATGACTTTATGGGACCACATTCTTCTCTGTTAGGCTCAAGGCATAAGATAGAGTACAGAAAATAGGTTTTACCTTGAAACTATGAGTTTGTGAATTCTTTCTTTGTCATAATCTGCTGTGCCTGTTTTCTTTAAAAAATGTAACCCTGGTACTTTCTGTGCCTGATGCAAAAGTGTCCTGACTGATCAACCCTTATCAATAAAAGAGTCACCAGATGTTAGCAGGCCTCCAGGCCAGAAGATGATGTAAAAACTTTTTGTAACTAAAAACACAAACAGTGTCCTGGTTCCGATAAGGGTCAAAACCTGCTGACCCATTGATTTGATTTGGCATGACTTTACACTTTACATTTGTCTCTATGTGCAACTAAAAATATAAAAGCTGTCCTGAAAACAATAAAGTCAGAAGACACTTGAAAACACCAAGACTCGCTGAGTCTTCTCATTCGCATACACTGTCTAGGTTTGTCATGGCTTTCCTTCCAAGGATCAAGCACCTTTTAATTTCATGGCTGTAATCACCATTTGCAATGATTTTGGAGCCCAAGAAAATAAAATCTATCATTTTTCCACTTCTATTTGCCATGAAGTGACGGAACTGGATGCCATGATCTTCGTTTTTTTGAATGTTGCATTTTAAGCCAGCTTTTTCACTCTCTTCTTCCATTCTCATCAAGAGAGTCTTTAGTTATTCTTCACTTTCTGCCATTAGAGTGGTATCATCTGCATATCTGTAGTTGTTGATATTTTCCCTGTCAAAGTTAATTCTAGCTTGTGATTTATCCAGCCCAGCATTTCACATGATGTACTCTGCATAGAAGTTAAATAAGTAGGGTGACAATATACAAGCTTGATGTACTCCTTTTCCAATTTTGAACCAGTCCATTATTCCATGTCTGGTTCTAACTGTTGCTTCTTGACCCACGTATAGGTTTCTCGGGAGACAGGTAGGGTGGTCTGATTCTCATTTCTTTAACAGTGTAGCCTGATAGTTTTTTACAAATGTAAGTGCCTATGTAACCACCAGTTGGATTAAGTTATAGAATTTTTAGCACCCTAAAAGCTTCCTGATGCCCCCTTCCAGCCAATTAACACCTTCCACCAATGTAAACCATTCTGATTTCCATCATCACAAATTAATTTTTCTTTCTGAACTTCATATAAGTGAGATCATGCAGTAAATTCTATTTTTGTCTCTATTTCTACTCATTAGTATGTTATGGGGTTCCATTCATGTATTTGGGTGTAGCAGTAATTTGTTCCTTTTTATTGATGTGTAGTTTTTCATTATACGAATGCATCAAAATAAGTTTTTCCACTCTTGATTATAATGAATTAAACTGTTCTTAGCAGTCTTTTTAAAAATTTTTAGTAAAATTTTTTTTATTATAGTTGATTTACAATATTGTATTAGTTTCAGGTATACGGCAAAATGATTCAGTTATATATAGATAAATATTTTTTCAGATTATTTTCCATTATAGGTTATTATCAGATATTGTGCGCTATATATAGTAAATACTTGTTGCTTGTCTATTTTATATACAGTGGTTTATATCTATTAATCCCATACTCCTAATTTCTCCCTTGCTTCCTGTCCTCTTTGGTAACCATAAATTTGTTTTCTATGTCTGGAGAACAGTATGGAGTTTCCTTTAGAAAGCTAAAAATAGAGCTACAGACAGTCCAGCAATCCCACTCCTGAACATACATCCAGAAAAGATGAAAACTTCAGTTCGAAAAGATACAGAGCACCCCAGTGTTCATTGCAGCATTGTTTACAATAGCCAAGACATGAAAATAGCCCAAGTGCCCATCAACAGGAGTTTAGGGGAGAATAGATACATGTGTATATATGGCTGAGTCCTTTTACTGTCCACCTGAAACTATCATAACATTGTTAATTGGCTATACCCCAATACAAAATAAAAAGTTTGAATAATAAATAAAAAATAAAAATAGAAAAAACAAAGTTATGGCTACCAAAGGTGAAACAAAGAGGGGAGGGATAAATCAGGAACTTGGAATTAACAACATACACTTACTACTCTATATAAAATAATCAATGAGAAAGAGGGGAAGAGAAATTACTTAGCTGAGTGATCAGCTAAAATTCTCAGGAGGTTTATCAAGAGAAGAAAGGGAGAATGGATATAGTTAGACAACTAGCTAGCTATCTTTTCTACAGTGGACCATGTCCTGTGGAAAATTTCTTTAAGTCCAGGAAAATTCATTTTTATTTCTTTCATTATACTCCCTCTCCATGTCTTTCATTCCTTTCTTCTAGTACTCATGGTGGAGAGATACTGGCTTTCCAAGATCTGTCTTGAAACAGCTAAGGTTTATCATGACTCTTGCCACTTCTCTTATAATTTCTGTCTCCTGGTCCATTGGATAGATTGTCAACTTGTTAATTCAGTTTCAGGTGATGTCCGTTTTACTATTTGGATGATTTTGTTAGTTTTTTAAAAAAATCTTAGAAAGCATGTTTTTAATTTGCTGACTGGAGATCATTTTTCACAGTGCTCTTTTATGGCTGTATGTCCTACCAAATCTCTTGAAGATAATTATTATATATTTAAATTTATATTCACTATCGTCCATAAGCTCATATACAGGAACTGCTTATTTTGATTTTTTAACCTTGTATCTCTTTCATTTGTTAGCTTTCCTTATAAGTTTTGTTATTTTGACATTCTTATATTCATAATTTGGAATCTATAATTGGTAAGTACTAGTAGTTGGAATGGATTTCTTCAGCGTAAAGGAAAATAGATATTCTGGTAGATTATTCGGTTATGATTTCAGGATCTGTGGCTCTATGGCTGTAGAGGGCAGGAGGGGAGAGAAACATGGGGCTGTGGAATCTTTTCTTTAGGTGAATGAGTAGGTTAACTTTGAATGCTACGAGCTTCATGCAACACAGCGTTCTAGTGCTTGCTTGGCTTGTCTTTTGGGGGCAAATCTTCTACTTTATTCAATGTACTGACATTGATTCAAAAGCAGGGACCAATGCAGCCACTCTCTAAACTTCAATTTTGTCATGAACAATCACAAGATTTGTTGTCTCTGCTAAAGCTTGCCACTGCACCTGATTCTCTTATTTGGGGATTATTCTGTAGTTCTGTTGGTCTTCTCTTCTGCCTGACGTTGTAGCTTTTTCAGTTCTTTGGGAGTTCACTGTCAGTCATATGCTACGTTTTTTTTTTTTAATTTTCTGAAAGTTTCTTAATGGTCAGGTTGGTTGATGCATCTTCTGTGCTCAGTGTCATCATGAAGCGGGACTGCCTTTGTCAGTTGAGTTTTGTGTCGGGGCTGTTGGAGAATGAGCCAAAAATCTCAGCAGGGTTCTTGGAATAGGTTAAAAACTTTGAAAGCAATGTCCTTTTTTTGTTTCAATACTTGCTTAAAAACATTCCAGTGGAATGTTTCATTTTGCTGGAATCTTTTCGAAGGACAGTTTTGTGGTAATCCTGGGAGGCATATATCCGGTTAATAGCACAGAGTCTGGTAGAGGAAACATCATGCGACTCTCAAGGGAGCCAGTTACTGTATTAACTAAGGCCTGGAGGAACGGAGTCAAGTGACCAGCGGGGAGATGGGGAGGTTTTGTATTTTTATTCGTTATACTGTGTTGTGGTTTTGTTTTCTTTTATTTAGAATTAAGCCCACCAACTGATTTGCAAGTTGACTTTTGGCATTTTTACCATATTTAGAGGAACAAAGTTGAGATTTAACTGTTGCTAGGATTTATCACGTATTACTCTATTAAAACCATTATTTCATTAAGTTCCAGTTTTCTTATTGAGTTAATTATTATGTAAGTTAATTTTATTATATAACATGTATGTTTATTGTTATTATATAATTATAAATATAGTTCATTATTATAGAACATGTTTGCTTTCTTCTTACAAAAATAATGTATACTTGTTTGTAAAAATTTTTAGCAGATGCAGATAAATAAAATTTCATTTCATTTTATTTTATTTTTATTATATTATATTATTATAACTATTATTATATTATTTTATTTTTATTATAATTTAGTGCTTAATCCTTCTCTGCAGAGATAACCGTTGTTAACTTTTACAATATATATTTTTTGTTCTCTTTTCTCCTAAGTATGAATTAGGCTAATAGAAGTTAGGTAACTTACTGACAGTCATTCTGTAAGAAGTGAAGCCGTGACATAAAATAAGGAAGACTTACTCCAAAGCCTTTGCTCTTAAACACTATGATTTATGCTTTGCCTTATGGATCAAATCCTAGTCTTCAGAAGTCCTGGAAGACATAGGATTATAGCAATTGTTAGGTCTTTGGTGGCTCAGCGGTAAAGAATCTGCCTGCCAATGCGGGAGACGTAGGCTCAATCCCTGGGTCAGGAAGATCCACCAGGTAAGGAAATGGCAATCCAGTCTAGTATGCTTGCCTAAAGAATCCCATGGACAGGGGAGCCTGGTGGGCTACATTTCATGGGGTTGTAAGGAGTCGGATATGACTTAGCAACAAAACAATAGCCATCAGCCAGAGGCCAACTGCAGGAGGCTGACTTCTGTGAAACATTCTATTGAGCCTCAAGGGAAGTGTTCTTTAAAGGGTCTGTTTCTCTTAGTTTGGGCTTCCCTGGTGGTTCAGACAGTAGAATCTGCCTGCAATGCAGGAGACCCAGGTTTGATCCCTTGGTCGGGAAGATCCCCTGGAGAAGGAAATGGCTACCCACTCCAGTATTTTTGCCTGGAAATTCCATGGACAGAGGACCCTGTTGGGATACAGTGATATGACTCACAAAGAGTTGGACACGACTGAGTGACTAATACAATTTCTCTTAGTTTTCCAACTTATCTTGTTAAATCTGAAATTCTGCTCCCTTCCAAGTTTCGTACAGAGTGAATTCACTGGGTTTAGTTTTTTTTTTTTTTTTTAACAGAAAGTCTGTACTATTGAACTCTATAGAAAAACAGACAACAAAACCCTCACATGAATTCTAATATTGTAATTATCAACTTGAGTGTCATTTTGTCCTTGAGGTTGAGCAGAGCTAGAGGAGGCACTGTGTGTGCTACAGCCTTCTTCATTATTTTCTGGTTTGCTCATCTTCTTGGCAGTCTCACGGAGATTTTCAAGGACCCAGAGAACCAGGTTGTCGTAACATCTCTCTAAGATTTGCTTCAGGCTGTGCATTTCGGCAAAGAGGAAGCTGTGTAACTTCGCAGGTATCTGAAATTGCAGGTGATAGTCCCAATTCTTGGCTCTAGCTATCAAAGACTGATTTCCCCAACTCCTCTTTGGGCTTTCTTGCTCGGAGGGGAGGCCAGGCTGGCACTGTTTGCATAAAGCACTGTTCCGTTGAAAACAGCTGTGCTTAGGAGCAGATGAGCTGTTGGCAGAGGAGGGATCGTAAGTCAGCAGAACTCTGCATGGAGGCATTTTCTGTGGCTGCTTTTGGTGGATGCTGACTAGAAAATCACACTCTCTATAATCACCGGAACTTTACATCATGCATTTTAGAAGTTAAAAATCTAAGCTCAGATATCCTTAATACTTACTACCCTGGACATAAATTGCAGTTTTTAAATTCTGTGCTTTATATGCATGCTTTGGTTTTTTTTTTTTTTTTTTTTTATTGTGGTAAAAGTCATATAATATAAAACGTACTATTTTAGCCATGTTTAACTGTACAATTTAGTGGCACTAAGTACATTCACACTGTTGTGCAACTCCCACCATTTTCAGTTTTCTGCACTGAAACTCTCCCCATTCCCCCTCCTCAGTCCTGCACTTCCCATCCTCTGGCATCTAGCAGTTGTAACTTTCTGACTCTATGAATTTGACTGTTATAGGTATCTTGTATGTATGTGTGTGCAGCTCAGTCGTGTCCGACTCTTTGTGACCCCATGGACTGTAGCCCACCAGGCGCCTCTGTCTATAGAATTTTCCAGGCAAGAATACTGGAGTGGATTGCCATTTCCTTCTCCAAGGGATCTCGTATAACTGGAATCATACAGTATTTGTCTCAATAATGTATATTGAGTATTGCCTCAATAATGTATACTGAGGGCTTCCCTGATAGCTCAGTTGGTAAAGAATTTGCCTGCAATGCAGGAGACCTCAGTTCAATTCTTGGGTCGGGAAGATCTGCTGTAGAAGGGATAGGCTACCCATTCCAGTATTCTGGGGCTTTCTTTGTGGCTCAATTGGTAAAGAATCCACCTGTAATTTGGGAGACCTGGGTTCAATCCCTGGGTTGGGAAGATCCTCTGGAGTAGGGAAAGGTTACCCACTCCAGTATTCTTGCCGAGAGAATTCCATGGACTGTATAGTCTATGGGGTGGCAAAGAGTCGGACGAGACTGAGTGACTTTCACTTTAATGTATATTGAAATGTTTATGTGCATGTTTTGATCTCATCAAAATGAATGTTACCTGAACTCCTTTTAAATAGGTTTTATTTATACAGTTGGCTACCTCATGTTTACAAGATCTGCCTTTCCTCCTCTGCTGAATGTCACGTGATCTCATCTTCCCTGCTTGGGTGACGTGAGCAGCTTCTACTTGCGTTCTGTAAGACATACCTTGGTAGGAATCTTAATTACACTCAGAAACAAAAGGAACACTGTCATTTCAGCATATTAAGAACCTGGAAAGTGATGGTTCCTTTCACCTGGCTGGTGAACGGTCTCCTGCTTCCTTCAGTATAGTTCTTATAAATGCCATTTTTTTTTCACTTTTGTTTCATTTTTACATTTATGATTCAGTGGTCTTTTTTTCTGTAACAAAGTCCAGCTGTCCTGGGATGTTCCATCAATCCTAGCAGTGGTATAAGAGATAGGATTTAACTAAGAAGGCAAGCAGGATTTTGAGACTTTAACTGATGTGCTGAATAAGACATCATTAATCTATCTCTTTCCTTCTCACACCATCTAACACTCATCTTTGACCACAGCCTCTGACTATCATTTATACTCCCTCCCACAGTTCACAGAGCCTTGAATTGTGACCCTGATTTTGTCCTGGGAGGAGGAATCTACTCTTGATGATGATGGCAGATCTGGATTTGGGCTCACATCATGATCCAGGTTCCTGAGGCAGAGTTGGACACTATAACCAGCCTGTCACCATACCAGGTGTAAAGCTTGAAAGCAGAGTGACCAAAAAGTGAAAACAGATCAATAGATTCTTTTTCCTCATGAAGAAGGCAATTGTATGATCTTGTTCTAACAGTACACTTCTGTGGCATTTTTATAGTCTGATTGGATATCCTCTAATACCTTAAAAAAGTATTCAGTGTGATAACCATATGAACATTTTTTTTGATTAAAAAATTGGACCATTTTAAAGTCTTCATTAAATTTGTTACAATATTGCTTCTGTTTTATGTTTTTGGTTTTTTGGCCATGAGGCTTGTGGGATCCTAACTCCCCAGCCAGGGATTGAATTTGCACCCCCTGCATTGGAAGATGAAGTCCCAACCACTGGACCAGCAGGGAAGTCCCATATGAAATTACTGACTGTGAAGAAGCAAAAGGATGGTATGTAGCATATCTAGCCAACGATAAAGTAAAAGTTGAAATGACGGATCGAAAAACCAGCTCCCAAGTAGATGCACTTGTATACGAGATAGCACGTGATTGTAGAAGAGACTATTTGTCCAGCAGAATTTAGTGCTGTGCCTGCCAAAGTTTAGGGTCAAACTAAGGAGGACGTTGTCCACCTAGGGACTATAATTCCCGGTCCTCCTCACGTGTAGATATGGCCACGTGACTGCTCTTTCGAAGGAGCTGAGATATTGTTTCCCAGGCCAAAGTTTTAAGAAGCCAGTATCTCTGATGCTCCTTTCCTTGTCTGAAATCTGGATGGAGAAGACTCCAGGGAACTAGGAATTGACAAAGGCACCAGACAGGATTCTGGTTCTCTGAACCTCCATGTGGAGGAGGGTAGCCCACTCACCAGGAACACTTTCACTGAATGCTAACAGTTTTATTTTTAAGAGCAGCTGGTGGATGCCCTCACAAACGCAGGCAGGGAGGCAAGTTGTGATGATGTATCAGTCAAGGCAATGACCTTGTCTGTATTTGTGTTTTACGTTTCAGTAGCCTAGATGATGCTGTATCCAGACGCTAATGACCAGATGCCCTGGCAATTAATGGACTTAAGTCAAGCTACAGGATCCTCTTCCTTTGCCACCTGATTTGCTAGCAGATTTTTAAAATAGAATGCTCTCCTTTGTCTGAAGTTGTGCTATCAGAAGTTGTCTATCAATAGCAAGAGAAAATGCAATTCAAAAACCTATTTCTTTTAGATCTATTTCTGTACATCATATTCTCAATGTCATTGGTACTACCCTCCCACACCCAAATGGTCATCTGGACTTTGCTAACACAGTTCTTTAATTTCATTGAGAACAGACGTTTGTCCGATTTAGGTGGCATATGTGCTCATCATAGTTTAATTGGTCTCTCCTGGTCTGTGGTGGTACAGGTGCGATGCAAATAAAACATATATGTGCGTGGAGGTGATTGGAATTACGGTCAACTGACAGGAGGCATCAACCTCTCAGTGCCTGAATAGCCAGTTTATTGGATGAGACAGGACAATTACCACAAATGGCCCATCCGAATGGTTAGAGCTCCCTACAGGCTTTGAGGCAGGTGTTTGCGCCTTCAGTTTAATCTCTTCCTTTCTAGTTCCAGGCCACATGCAGCCCTTGGCACAAGCAGAAGCGTTTATACAGAACTGCGGGTCACCTGGGTGCCCAGTGCAGTGGATCAGGACATTCATTGCCAAACAAGGCATGAGCTCCGTATAACACAAGCTCAATTTCTCTAGGAGTAAGGACTTGCAATCTTTTTTGGATAATGTCTTTTGGGTTTAGTAGAATCATGGAAATTTGTAATGTTTTCATCGGCTCTAGTGGACCTTCTAGAATGTTTGTCGTTCAAATCTCTCATTTTCTAATTGAGAATTTGGGGGTGTCAGCAAGGTTAAGCAAGAACCCCATGCATGCGTGCTAAATCACTTCAGTCACGTCTGACTCTGTGCAACGCTATGGACTGCAGCTTGCCAAGTTCCTCTGTCCGTGGGATTCTCTAGGCAAGAACACTGGAGTGCGCCCTCCTCCAGGGAATCTTCCAGACACAGGGATCAAACTCACGTCTCTTATCTCTAACCTGCGCTGTCAGGCAGGTCCTTTACCACTAGTGCAAGCGAGGGCCCCAGGTAGAGACCATTAGTGACAAAGCCCAGGTGAGATTTCAGTGCTTCTCAGTGCAGATTACATGACTCACAGCTCCTGTTCTGAGCATCCTTTCTGGTCACCTGTCAGCTCCTAGTCAGAGAAGAAGTTGATATCTCAACAGCTTCTAGAGATTAGAGAAGTAAAACAGATACCTCCAGAGGGAGAAGTTATGAATAAGAGTTTTCTTCGTAACACCTATCTTTTCTTCTGCAGGGATTTTTATGCTATGCTTAGTTGCTCAGTTGTGTCTGACTCTTTGTGACCCCATGGACTGTAGTCCTCTAGGCTCCTCTGTTGATGAAATTTTCCAGGCAAGAAATACTAGAGTGGATTGCCATTTCCTCCTCCAGGGGAACTTCCTGACCCAGGGATTGAACCCATGTCTTCTGTATTGGCAGGTGGATTCTTTACCACTGAACCACCTGGGAATCAAAGTTTTCTTTCACGGAGAACATGTATGGTGATATTATCCCTCTCTTAGGGAAGCAGAACCTGGCCTTACAAAATCATTTATAATTTTCATAAGGCCACCTGGGCAATACTGGCAGAGCTGGGACCTGAACCTGAGATAGCCTCCACCAAACCGATGCTGTTGATCTCATGATACACAGTCCTGCAAAACCTTCAGCACTTCTGCAGTAATTTAACTTACTCCCAGGGGGCAGATGGAGAAGGCAATGGCACCCCACTCCAGTACTCTTGCCTGGAAAATCCTGTGGACAGAGGAGCCTGGTAGGCTGCAGTCCACGGGGTCGCTAAGAGTCGGACATGACTGAGCAACTTCACTTTCACTTTTCACTTTGATGCATTGGAGAAGGAAATGGCAACCCACTCCAGTATTCTTGCCTGGAGAATCCAATGGACAGAGGATCCTGGCAGACTACAGTCTGTGGGGTTGCAAAGAGTTGGACACAATTGAGCACACATTCACATTTTGCTCTTTGGTTAGGAGGTAGTCTTAAACAAAAAGTTTGTAATAGACTCTTACCAAAATGCATGGAAGGTAAAGACACTTACAAGATTCTGTCTGTATCCTTTGATATAAGAACACTGGATTGTTTATTTGAATTAGAGGGAGGAGTTTGGCTGCAATGAAGATTACCAAGAGGAGAGACAAAAACATTGAAGGTGTTGCTTTATTTTTCTTGCTGTATACAATGTAATGACTTTGAGTTCATTGATTAATGGGACAGGGGCCAGAAGTTGTTGAAATCTTTTTTTCTTATGGGTGCCTTCAGGGATTCTAGTGCCCAAGCAGTGGTGTTTCAGAACCTAGAAGTCAGAGGAGGGCACAGGATGGAAGAGAGGGAAGTCTCTAAGCCCTCTATGATGCCTTTGGAATTGGTGTCATGGAGGAGTGCCTGGAGAGTGTGATCTTGCATGGCAGTCACAGGGTGGATGTGGTGAGCAGTTGCTGAAGGAAGCTCAAAATACTTACGGAGGCAGCTGGTGCAGGAGAGGGAAAGCATGGCAGTTCTTTGTGGGGGCTTTAGCTGATATATCAGTTCATGGGCATGTGTGAAGCATTCCTTTAGGAGTGACAGTGGGGAATATTTTAAACATCCCTTAGGATCATTGAAATTCAGCATCAAGCAATTTGTTATTCCTGTGAAGGAAGAGTTGGTTGTATTCAAGTTTTGTGTTAATTGGCCTAGTGTGGTTCATGTCCAGAGCTGCAATCAACTAAAATTTTAACCTGCTTGCAAACTAACAATACAGCCTGTGACAATTTCATGGTTGCTGGTGAAAACCAGAAGACTCTTGGGTGGAGACAACAGACTTCATTATTTGTAGCTCCTCAGGCATCATGAGCATCATGATTTCATTGGTTCCTTGTGTCCCCTGAACCCATAGGACAGTGCAAAAAAGATTCAATGGGATTGCTGTGAATAATGGATTAGTGTCATAGTTGTGGAACCACAAGCTTAGGAAACTCCAATTTTTTAAAGAAGCTGCTGATAAACCTGACCAACCTTTGCTTCAGAGGGAGATATTTTCTTTCTTACATTGGTCAGGAAACATATCTGTTCTCTGTCACAGAGGGAGATACTATCTCTAGCTTCCAAGGCTGTTTGCTATTTAAACATTCTTGACAAGATAGTCTAGGCAAAAACTGTCAGTGCCTGTGCTTGGAAAACTTGCAAGAATGTAAGAAACTTATGAAGAGTTGACCCCGATGATATGTTCAGAAGACCCATATTTTTATAATTATTATGTTTAGTTAGTGCCTGAAGTCAAAGGAGTAACACTAATTATGGGAAAACAGGAGGAATGTTTTGGGGGCATGCCAGTTTTCAATGTCTCCAAAGTTAAACCCACTGAGGCTTTCCCTTCTATGATCTGTAATTTGGTTACATTTTCCAGAGTGGTGTCTTTTTTCTCCTGTTATTAAGGCTCATCTGGCACAGACACTTAGGATCTGTCCACAAGGCTAATTGGGATGCAAAGAAGAGGCTCCAGACTAAATGTTCCAGTGTCCATTAAAGAGTAGTGACAGGGACCGGAAGATAGCTTATCATATCCTGTCACTGTGTAATATGCCGGATTGCTGCCACAGATTAACTAGGGAATAATGAAAAGTCTCTGTGTGAGTGGATGTGTGATGTGTGTGATGTGTGTGTGTGTGTGTGTGTGTGTGTGTGTGTGTGTGTGTGTGAAGAGGAGAAAGGCAGAAAGGGAAGAAGGGAAGGGGGAGGGAGGAAAGAGAGGGAGAAGAAAAAGGAGAGGGGTGCTGACTGCACCCCCGTATTCAGAAAGAGCATGCGCATGTGATGTCACTGGGCTAGTGTGCCTCACTTAAAGGGCATTTTATTAATTTATTTTTTTAAATGTATTTATTTGGCTCTGTTGGGGCTTAGTTACGGCATGGGGGATCCTTGATCTTTGCTGTAGCATGCAGTATCTTTAGTTACGTCATGCAAACTCTTAGTTGAGGCATGTAGGATTTAGTTCCCTGACCAAGGATGGAACCTAGGCCCTCTGCACTGAAAGTGCAGAGTCTTGGCCACTGGACCACCAGGGAAGCACCTAAAGGGCATTTTAAAGCTCTTAAATTTATCCTGTCATACCTTCAAGACCTGCACATGATAACCCCAACTTTTGGATGGCAAGTCTCTTGAGTTAACATGAAATTAGGCTCAGAAACACCTTCCTTTAATTCAGATATTACTTAAGTCGTGGGCTTACAGTATCACAAATTCCTAAAGGTTTTGCAGATAGGAGGAAAAAGGAAGCCAGTTGTTTAAGCATTTGAAAACCAAGTGAAACAAGGAGCATAATATTCACTTTACAGGAAGAGCCTCTTAGTCCTGTTCGTGGCTAATCTGTTTGCAATTCTTTGGCTGGGGTGGAATGGATGTCTTATGAGATTGGCCCTATCAGAGTGTGATGGTAGCTCAATCTGGCTGTGGCTCACAGATCACTGTACCAGTCAATACTCTATTATTGCAAGTTAAGTGGTTTGCTACAGTATTCCACACACAGGGTATTAGAAGCTGTGTTCTCTAATTTCCTAAGCAATAATGGTATAAGCAGTATGCATTTTTTATTATAAAAACCAACAATTGCCTCCACAGAGTTAATGGTTTTTTATATACCATCAGTACCCAGGAGATTCAGTCATAAATCAGAACAAAATTAAATGTAAAAACATACTAAATTTTGGCAGAATTAGATATTCCTTGCAGAGGCTGAAGTCTTCAGTTTTGCTTGGAATCTAACTTTGGTTTTCCTCCTGGTGCTTTTATTTTCATTTTATTTCAATGGGTATGCTGTTTCCTGATTAAAATGAATTCAGAATAATTATAACAACAGCAGATCACAGCGTGGACCTGGGCAGTGTTTTTTATAGCTCCTGGAGGCTGTCTCCATCCAGCCTCTCTGCACCTACCCGTTTTTAAGTGTTAACTATATCTGTGGCGCAGACGGGGTTACGAACCACACAACAAAGGCTGCGGAGTGAAAGATCATTCCTCCTTTCAAATGGCAGCTGTTTGTCAGGGGCTCTGAGCAGGACAGAACTTCTTGGCAAACGGCTTATCTGCTCATTTTACATTAAATAGAAGGTGAGCGGAGAAGGCAATGGCACCCCACTCCAGTACTCTTGCCTGGAGAATCCCATGGACGGAGGAGCCTGGTGGACTACAGTCCATAGGGTCACGAAGAGTTGGACACGACTGATGAGGCTTAGCAGCAGCAGCAGCAGAAGGTGAGAGAGAACAGTGGTTTTTCCTCATTAGAAGACTGGATGAAGACTGTTAATTTCCACATATCAGGAGACCTAGCCCAGGAAGATAGGAGAGGGAGGGGTGGTTAGTGAGCAGGGATATGGTGTTTCATTCAGACCAAAGGTAGATTTAGAGCTGCCTATGGGTGACTGGAAGTTTAAGGTCAGCACAGTCTAGCTTATACTCTTCTCTCTTCCAGAGGTCTCTTTTTTTGCTTCTGTCTGCACACGTGCTTCATTTTTCTTTCTGCAATTGGGCTTTTTCTGCATCTTTCTGGACGTGTAGTATATGGTGGCTGCACAGGGTCTCAATTTCAGTGACCAGTTCCACCCGCTAGGCTGGAGTCAGGCCCAAAGGCCACATCAGGAGCTGGGCCACACCTTCATTAAAAAGGGTGTGATGGGGGTAGTGGCAATATGCAGAGTGTCTCTTCCCTGCATGCTAAGTCACTTCAGTTGTGTCCATCTTTGTATGATCCTGTGGACTGTAGCTCGCCAGGCTCCTCTGTCCCTGGGATTCTCCAGACAAGAATACCGGCATGGGTTGCCATGCCCTCCTCCAGGGGATCTTCCCTACCCTGGGATTGAACCCACGTCCCTTATGTCTTCTACATTGGCAGGAGTGTTCTTTCCCACTAGTGCCACCTGAGGGCGTTTCTTCCTTAAAAGCATTCAAATTAAACAATATTAATGGCAAAGCTGAACACAGCCAGAGTCTGCAGGCCAAATGGAGTCTTGAGGCTGCCAGTGTAAGATCCATTGACCAGTCTTTCTTAGACCATTTCTCAAATTCAAGGGACACCTAACTGTCAGCAGGGATGTGTCTAGGCTAAGGTCAGTGGAGCCTCAGCAAAATTTAAGGCAATGACTAAAAAATATCAAGAATCTAGATAAATAATACTTCAATGCAATATTCTACAAAACAAAAATTAATACAAAAAATTTCGTGATGAACAAAACATAAAATTTTAAACACAGAATCTCTATTACTGATTTTTGATCCCCTACCTCCCGCCCCCTCTGGTTCCAGTATAGCTCAAAGCAGTATGGTTTGCCAGGTGTCTGCCCCTAGGCCAATTGGTTATGGGCAGGAGAGTGAATCCCATTAATACCTGGGTGTAGAAGAAGGTCAGTTCTCAGCAGTGGGGATGTGGGCGAGGTAGCTGCATCCTAAAAGATGTCTGCTAAAAGATGAAATTTACTTTTGGAGTGTGATCCCTGTGTAAGCCAGCTCAAGCTGCCAGAACAAAATATTAATACCATGCACTTGGTGGCTTAATCAACAGAAATTTATTTTCTCACAATTCAGAAGGTAGAAGTCCAGGATCAGGGTGCCGACACTGTTAGATTGTGGGGAGGGCTTCTTCCTGGCTCCTAGATGATTGGCTTCTCCCTGGGTCCTCACATGGCCTTCTTTATATGCATGTAAGAGGAGAGAGAAGGTGCTGATTCATGTAAAAACATAATCCTTTCATAAGGGCCCAACCTCATGAGCTCATCTAACTCCGATTACCTCCCAAAGACCCCTTCTCCAAACACCATTACATTGGAGGTTGGGGCTTCAACATGTCAATTTCGAGGGACCATAAACATTCACTCTCTACTAGCATCCCCAAATTAGAACTAGATACCAAACATTGTTAACTCCCCTTTAGTAGTCTTGCCTGAATTTCTCATGTATAAACTAATCTTTTCTTTAAAAAAATTTACTTATCTTTTTGACAGTTGTGTCAAAATATAAGCTCAATAAAATTAAGATTTTTGTCATTGACTTCTTATTCCAAATAAATTGCCCTAAGAGTACCTTTTTGCAAAGCTGAATTAATCATCAGAAGAATGACTCAAACATTTAACTAGAAAATGAAGCTTGGGTACTTAACTGTTTCTGAAGCCCCTGTGACCTGACCAATAATTACTCTTCCCACCCATAAGACGACAGAAACATTTAGCATATGGTTTTCCTTTCCCATCTAAAATCAATCAGAATATGTCACTTTGTGGCTTACTGTAGTCAATCAAAATATTGTGCCTAGTTCTTCTAGATGTAGTTCTCCTAAAGACATTTTTCAGAAAGGGCTGTCTAATTATTAAGTGATAGGAATGTTGGTAGAAAAAAATAAATTCCTTTAGACATTTTATAGGGACTAAAAAATTAGGAAATGAGTTTTTGTTTTGTTTTGTTTTAACTCTCCTCAAGGGCTGTTTTCTTCTTGATGTTCAAACACCATATTGGAAAACATTTCAACTGTGAATATAACTCTGAAAACACTTTGAGCCCTGACAATATCTGTCCTGGGTAGCCTTGTATTAAGCTGGCAAACAGATCCTGGAAAAATCGGGAAGTATTTTTGTTTTCAGAATGCTTGATATGCAATTCCCCAGAAACAGCTCAAAAAGATAGATACTCTTTTCTAAAAGGTTGCTGGTTTAGCACTTCCTATAAAGGTTGGAATTTCCCACTGGCTCAGTGGAGAGATTTGTATCACTTATTTTAGATTCACTTAATAGCACATTTGTGTTTGAGATAAAGTGTGAGTCCCACTAGACAAGGAAGATTGTTCTTAAAAATTGGCCTCCTTCTCTCTCTCCATCATGTACACTCAGATCTAAAGTAGAGTCTTCTAAATGTTATTCCACAGCTAGATGTGACATCCTATTTTAAAACAACAGCAGTAGCCGCTGTTTCTCTTTGTACAGAACATGGTCAGAAGTACAGAAAGCAGATCTGTGAAGACTGGTGAGTTTTCAGTTCCCTAAGTGAAGTTCTGGGGCTTCCCTGGTGGCTTAAATGGTAAAGAATCTGCTTGCAATGCAGGAGACTGGGGTTTAATTCCTCAATCAGAAGATCCCAGGAGAAGGAAATGGCAACTCACTCCAGTATTCTTGCCTGGAGAATTCCATAGACAGAGGAGCCTGGCAGGCTGCAGTCCAAGGGGTCACAAAGAGTTGGACACGACTGAGCGACTAACACACAAGTGAAGTTCAAACTGTAGTTACCTCATCCCTCTCCTTGTTTTGGTGTGGATGCAAATGAGAGTGAGGCAGGTGGTAATACATAGAGGGGTACAATGAAGGTTTATAAAAAACACAGCTGAATAACACTTGCCTCATCACATGTGACCTTGGTATATTCACTGCATTTTTTTTTTTCACTTTTGCCATGGCATTCATCATACACTATCCTTCTTTTCCCCTCCTGCTTGACATCTTTATTATGATTTAAGACGTTTTTTTAGAAAGAAGTTTGTTTCATAGCAAAATTGAGGGGAAGTACAAAGGTTTCCCAAATATTCCCTGCTCCCACATATGCATATTCTCCCTGTTATCTACATCTCCAGTGTAGGTGGTATATTTGCTAAAATTGATGAACTTACATTGACACATAATCACCCAAAGTTCATTACTTACCTTGGGGTTCACTTTTAATGTTGTACATTCTATGAGTTTGGACAAATGTACAGAGACATGTATTCATCATTCCAGTATTACACAGAGTATTTTCACTGCCCTAAAATTCTCCTGTGCTCTACCTATTCATCCCTCTCTACCCACTGAAAACCTGGCAACTGCTGATCTTTTTACTGTATCTATAGTTTTGCCTTTTTCCAGACTATCATATAGTTAGTATCATACAGTAAGTGTATAGCCTTTTCAGAATGGCTTCTTTCACTTAATAATGTGCCTTTAGATTCCTCCATGCTTTTTCATGACTCGAGAGTTCATGTCTTTCTGCCAATGAATAATATCCCATTGTCTGGATGTGCCACAGTTTATCCATTTACCTTCTGAAGGACACCTTGTTTGCTTCCACATTTTGACAAATATGAATAAAGCTGCACTAAACACTCAGGTGGAAGTTTGTGTGGACATGAATTTTCAACTCATCTGGATAAATACCAAGAAGTACAATTGCTAGACTGTATGGTAAGAGTATGTTTAGTTTTGTAAGAAACTCTGGCAATACCACTTTATTGGGTTGGACAAAAAGTTCATTCAGGTTTTTCCATAACATCTTAAGGGAAAACTGAAATGAGCTTTTGGTCAACCCAATACATTCCCACTAACAATGAATGGGAATTCTTGTTTCTTCATATCCTTGTTAGCATTTTAGTGTTGTCAGTGTTCTCGATTTTGGCCATTCTAAATATGTGTGTGGTGGCATCATGTACTACCTTGTTCTGCTCTTAGTTTTTACCTCAACAAGCTTATATACACCTTAAAAGTAGAGGTTACACATATCTTTTTTATCCTCAACCCCCTGCTGTAAAATCATGGGCATGTGAAAGTCACTCAAAAGTGTGCTGAATGATTGAAGATATTGAGTGTGTTAGGGTTGGTGAAAAGTTTGATTAGGGGAAGGGAAAAACTATCATTTGTTGAATATATATGTCAAACATTTGACAAAATGCCCTTTTCCTGTGAATCCTCATAATGGTCCTATAAAAAAGACAAAATCAATCCCATTTTGCCAAAAATGGAGAAACTGAGGCTGAAAATAGTAAATAAATTACACGGCACCCAGGAGACTCAGGTGAACCCAGGATTCTAGACCAAGTCTGTCTGGCTTGATGCTGAATTTACTAGACTTCTCTGTGTTTGCAATGAGAGCCAAGATCCTAGTCTTCGCTGCCTATGGAGCCAGGCAGACAGGGGAGGAGGCCGGGGAGCTGGGGTGAAGAAGACCCCCTGCTTGTAGATCTTGTCCAAGATAGGCACCCCTACTTAGCTTGAGCCAACTGATAAGACATTTTTAAAAATAGAGAGTCTGTAAATCTGGATTTTGGGGAAGGTTGCAGTCTTCCAAGTTTTATATATTGGCAACTAATAATGAAGTTTTGAAAGTAAAAACAGGCCTGCAAGTCTGATCTAGGCTACAGACTCAAAGTTTCTAGCTGTTATATTAAGAATAATTCTAAAGAAGTGCAATTCTTTCCCCTCAAATATGCATTGTAATCCTGAAGGGCGTGAAGTGCTACCTGTCAAGAAAAAATTAGCCAACTGTAATTAATAGTTTGTTCTTTTGTTAGTATGTAAAATGTTCATGGATAATACTCAAATAATTACTGTCTTATGGTATTCTACCAGTCTATGCCATGTGGAACCTGGATAGTGAATGAAGATATTACTATTTTACTTACCTTACTTGCTATAATGTTCTGACCTAATTTCCTAAAAACAGCAGAAGTCTTTATTCAGCAGTGAACTGATGCTGCTTACTGAACTATATACAATTTTCTGAGTGTTTTATGCAAATACATACACTCTCACACAGAAAATTACAAATGACATGCATCTGTAACCACATGTAGTTTTGGCATTAATTACTAGTTGTCTGTTATGACTATGTAGATAATGCCCTTTGTCAGAAACAACAAGGGTAATTTCTGTGTGTGTTTTTAAAAATTAATTTATATTGAGGCATAATTAATTTAAAGTGTTGTGTTTTGAGTGTGCAGAAAAATGATTCAGTTATATATGTAAAACTGTGTGTGTGTGTATGTGTGTGTATATTTTCAGATTCCTTTGGTAATTTCCTTTTCTTTCTCTTGGCCCTGTTGTTATCCTGATTCAGGTCATCAGTTTGTGTTGCCTTTTCCTCTGTCTCTGAGTATTTTGTCTTTTGATGTGAGTGTTGGTAGGGTAATCACAGCAAACTATTTTTCTGCTGCAACTCTTTAAGTTTGTATCTGCACAGAGTTCAGTTAAATTTTTATGACTTTCATAATTTCTGTTTCTAATCGTTGTTTCAGTAAGTGATGTAGTGAGGTGAAGCCCACTCATTGTCAAGGTTTGAATGCCTGTCAATGTACCCATGTGGTGCTCCCTGGGAAGGATAGGTTTAATGAGCTTCCATGATTTCTATGAAGAAAAAAAAAATGTCTTCCAGGATGTTGCTCAGGCTCAAATGTCGGTTCTTCAGTGATTATGCCCTACATTTCATTGTAAATGTGTCTACTTTCCTACTGCATGGATATTTCTTGTCCTGGGATTTTCCAAATTTCCCTGCCTTTTTAAAGTGGTGTCTTGTCCTTTGTTTTACATTTTCCTCCTCCTTTTTCCCCCTCCCTCCCTATTTTACTCTTCAGAAAAACCACTTTAATTATTTTAACTTATTATTTTGGAATTAAATGTATTCTTCTAATAACATGCTTTTATTGCTATTTCTTGATTTTTCAATTTTAAGTGTTTTAAAATATGAAAGGATTTAGCAGGGATTTCACCCTTGATCCCTACCACAAAACAAAATCTTCCCATCTCCGCATTTGAACTGCTACTGTATTCAAGTTCACGTGCTGGGTGCACAGTGAGGCCAAACAAATCAAAATTTCAAAATTTGAAGCAGGGAGAGGTTTGTTTCAGGGCCACGCCAGGAGAATGGGAAGCTCTTGCTCAAAAAAACAGAACTCTCCAATCGTTTTCAGAGAGAAGTTTTTATAGGCAAAGTTTTGGGTGAGGGCTACAAGATGTGTAACTTTCTTTTGATTGGTTGAGAGTGAAACTCAGTGAGTCCGACTCTTTGTGGCCTCATGGACTGTAGCCCATCGGGCTCCTCTGTCCATGGAATTCTCCAGGCAAGAGTACTGGAGTGGGTTGCCGTTACCTTCTCCAGGGGATCTTCCTGATCCAGGGATAGAACCTGGACCTCCTGTATTGCAGGTAGAGTCTTCACAAGCTGAACCATCAGGCAAGCCCTTTGATTGGCTGGTGATGATGTAATAGGATACTCTAGGAATCTCTGTGCTCAGCCTGAAATTCCCATCCTCCACCTAATGGGGGCCTTAGTTCCTGCAGAAGAACTCAAAGATATTGTTAAGTATATCCCTTGAGGGGGGACCAGAACCTAGATTTAATCACTTCACTATAGTTTCTTGATTGGTCCTCCTTTGTTTCTGCATTCTCTTACTTCCTTGATTAGCAACTGTTTGAATATCCTCTTTGGTATTCAGCAAATTCTAGGATGCTGAAGCATTTTTCCTGCAAATAAGAAATGGAGACACACAGAAAGGTTTGGTGCCCAGGAGGGTCCCACAGGGTCCTGCTGTAGTTCAGAATTAGTTGAAATTTGTTAGATTTGTATTTCTATATTTAGTACCTACATTATTATGGCTTCATAAGAATTATTCACAATCAAGCCATGAAGTGTACTTATATGTTTTAACTTTCTGAAATTTCACATATTTTTAACAAATTTTTAACATATAATTTTATTTATTCATTTTTGGCTGTGCTGAGTCTTCATTGCTTTGCACGGGCTTTCTCTAGTTGGTGGCGAGCAGGCCTCTTGTTGCAATGGCTTCTCTTGCTGTGGAGCACAGGCTGTAGGCCAAGCGGGCTTCAGTAGTTGTAGTTTGCAGGCTCTAGAGCATGGACTCAGTAGTTGTGGCTCATGGGCTTTGTTGCTCTTCAGCATGTGGGTTTTCCCAGACCCAGGGATGAAACTCATGTCTCCTGACCTGGCTGGCAAATTCTTATCCACTGTGCCACCAGGGAAGTCCTTCACATAGGTTTTGATGTACATTTATTTCATCTATTTTGCCGGTAATGTGTCTTTTAAATTTAGAAACTTGTATCCCTCACTGAATAATAATGATGATTGTTTTTTTGGATGATTCATTAATCTCCTTTGTTCTCTTCATCTTGTCAGATGTTAGACCTCCTGAATTATTCCTCTCATTGTTTAGGCTTTTCTTTCATATTTTCAATTTCTGCATCTTTGTGTTCTGACTTTCTGCTAAGTCTCTTCTCTTCCCTCCTCTCCTGTCTCCTCCCTTTGTCTCCATTTAAACTTGCTTTGGGTTTAGTTTACTCTTTTTTTCCTAGTTCCTTAAAGTGGAAAGTTAGGTTGCTGACTTGAGCTCTTTCTTCCGTCTTAATGTAGGCTTTTACAGCTACAAATTTCCCCCAAAGGACTATTTTAGCCACATCTCATGAATTTTGATGTGCTTTGCTTTCATTAATCTCAATGTATTTTCTAATTTTTCGTGTGATTTCTTCTTTGACCCATTGTTTATTTGGGACTCTGTTGTGTAAATTCCATATATTTGTGAATTTCCCTGATGTACTTCTGTTATTGATTTCTAATTTCATTTCACTGTGGCCAGAGAACATATTTTGTATGATACAAATCCTTATACATATGATTAAAGTTATTTTATGGAGTAGCATATGGTCTATTCCTGGAGAAAGTTCCATGTGCACTTAATAAAAATGTATATTCTTCTATTCTTGATTGTAGATTTCTATAGATTTCTGTTAGGTCTAGTTTGTTTATAGTGATTTTCAATTCTTCCTATTCCCTTGTTTATCTTTTGTCTAGTTATCCTATTATTAAAGGTAGGGATATGAAATCTCCAACTATTTTTGTTGAATTGTATATTTCTCCTAATTGTATATTTCAGTTTTGACTACATTTATTTTAGAACCTTGTAGTTGAATATATGTTTATAATTGTTATGTTTTCATGATGGATTGGCCTTTTCATCATTATAAAATGCCCTTTTCTGTAATAAAGTTTAATTTGCCTCATAAAAGTATACCCCTCCAACTTCTTTTGGTTACACTGCATGGTATGTCCTTTATTGTCTTTTTACTTTTCACCTACTTATGTCTTTTAAAGTGTATCTCTTGTAGACAACATATGGTTGGAATATAAACACAGTATTTTTAAAAAATCCATCTGTCAATCTCTGGTTCTTTATTGGAATATTTAATATGTTTACTTTTAATGCAAATATTTCCAAGGTAGGATTTATGTCTGCAAGTTTGATATTTATATTTCTGTGTCTTCTGTCCTTTTTATCTGTTTCTCCTTTATTGTTTTTGCTCTGTGTTAGACATTTTCCAGCACACCATTTGAACTCCCTAAGGCTGCTGGTTTCTGCAGCTGATCACTTTGTTACACTGTTGGTTTTCAAGGCTACTGCAGAACTGGGGAGAGGGTGATGGAATAGGTCTTATTTGTTGTTGTTCAGTTATTACGTTGTGTCTGACTCTTTGTAATCCTATGACAAGTGAAAAGCAAGGGAGGAATGAAAAGATAGGTCATATTAGAACATCACAAACTTCATTGTCCTTAAGAGATTCAGATATTTTCCTTGAATAAACACTTCTTTGTGTTATGTCATTCTTTAATTTCCAGAGATTTGAATAAGTTGATTTCAACAATTGTTGCATGCGAAGAACTGACACACTGGAAAAGACCCTGATCCTGGGAAAGACTGAAGGCAGGAGAAGGGGTCAACAGAGGATGAGATGGTTGGATGGCATCAGCAGTTCGATAACTATGAGTTTGAGCAAGCTCCAGGAGTTGGTGATGGATGGGGTAGCCTGGCGTGCTGCAGTCCATGGGGTCACAAAGAATCATCAGACATGACTGAAGGACTGCACTGAACTGAACTGAACAATTTTTGCTAGTATTCCACTGTTTTTGTAGAGGAATGGTTTTTTAGATATACTTTTTCCATCATTCCACATTTCCAGAGATTTCTTGAAATCTTTTTTATTCTTCCTTTTGACTGTATTTCTTCTCTGAGTACACCTTTTTTGGAAAAATAAGTGTGTGTTCTTCTTTCTTGAGTGAAATAGCCAAGATAGTTTATCTCTCTGAGGATATTATTAATTTAAAATATTTTTTCACCCCTTATAATCTTCATTTCCTCTAATTGTCTTCAAGATATTAATTTTGTCCTCTCTTCTACATTTGACCTTTCTTCAGACAAAAATGGCAACTGTAGTAGTAGTAACCATTTATCAAACACTAACTCTGCACTAGTCAGTCTTCTTCTGCATTATACATATTAACTTATTTAAAACATACTAACTTAATTAATCTTCATTTTAACTGTTGGAAGTATAATTTTCTTACTTTTACAGGTGAGAAAGCTGAGACATAAAGAAGGTAAATACTTGGCTAAAATTACATAGCACAAAATTGCAGAGTTGGAATTCAAGTGTAATCTGACTTTCATATCTTCTTCATCAGATATCAGATCATACTTGGGTCATCTGCTCCTATGTACTAGTGGGGTTATAAATATTTTAAGCATGCGTGGGGCTTATTGACTGTGTGGGTATTATCTGTAAGGTAAATTGACTAATTCTGGGTTTTTCTGATTGCTAATTTAGAATGTAGCTTTTTTTTATCTACTAGTAAATTATCATTTATTTGTCAGCTTTCCATCCTTCAAAAAAATTTTTTTTGTTCTTTTTGAAGTTGTGAGTTTATGCCTATGGAGGAAACAGTTTACTAGCATTTTAGTGAGGTTTTGGGAAGAACCTGAATTCCCTTCATGTTTTCAATACACTGTCATTTTAATCAGTTTAAGCATACTTTAAAAAATAATCTCTGCTTTGTTATCTGAAGTTATTTTTGGAGGGGGTATCTAATTCTTTTGTTTACCTGCTGTTTTTTCATGAACACTGTATTTTTCCTCTTCAGCTCTATAATTTTGTTTTGCTTGTGCATTCTCAGTAGGGCTTTATGCCTGGGTTTTTTATGTGGTTTGGGCTGAGTCTTTCTTCACTGAGGTAAGCTTTCTCATTTTCTTCTGCCAGTTATTCCAGGATGACAGTTATGTTAATTTCTTGCCTTAGGAATACAGGACCCTGCAAGGACACTGTAAAATAAAACCCAAACTCATGGGAAGAAAGACTTCAGGTTAAGAATTTTCAGGGAAGTCTTCCCCCACTCCTCATGCCTGAAATGTAGAACTGCATCTGTCTCTTTATTACCTTCCTGTGCCAGTGAGCATATAAAACACCATTTCATTGAAAATGCAGTCCTCCGAAGGCTCTGAACTAAGGGTGAAGGTCTCATTTTCAACTATCTGCTTCACATAGGTCCCAGGTCTTAGGTCCTATGTGTGCGGCTATTAAAAGCAAAGACCCTGTGCTACCTGAGACCAGACCAATACCTTCCCCAGTCACCAAACCAGGACAATGTGGTGCTGTCTCATTGAGTTTCTTTCCATTTCAATTTTGACTCCTGGGGATTCCCCTTACTTTCGAGGTCAGATATGGCTTCCTTGGTGGCTCAGATGGTAAAGAATCTGCCTGCAATGCAGGAGACCCAGATTTGATCCCTGGGTCAGGAAGATACCCTGGAGAAGGGAATGGCTACTCACTCCAGTATTCTTGCCCAGAGTTCCTTGGACAGAAGAACCTGGTGGGCTACAGGCCATGGGGTCACAAGAGAGTTGGACATGACTGAGCGACTAACACACTAACATGTATTTGAAAGGACATTTGTGATTTTTAAGCCAGATTATCTGTACACTTTATAGCATGAGGTGTTCAGGTTATCTGATCTGCTAGTTTTGCCTGAAGGCCTAAACTGATCTTTTCTTGTCGAATTATTTTATGTATACGCCATAGATGTTATTCTTAAATTAAAAATATATGTAATTTTTTCCATGACATTGCTGCTTAAAGAATATATATTTTCTTCAGCTTAATTGATGTATAACATTGTGTAAGTTTAAGGTGTATCTTGTGTTGATTTGATACAGATATAAATATAGAGCAAAATGATTACCACCATAATGTCAGCTAACACCCCCATCACATCATGTAATTACCATGTCTTTTTGTGATGAGAAAGAGACCTACTTTATCAAGAGATTTCAAGTGTATGTGTGCGTGTGTGTGTATGCTCAGTTGCTAAGTCATGTCCAACTCTTTGAGAGCCTATGGACTGTAGCCCACCAGTCTCCTCTGACTGTGGAATTTATCAGGCAAGAATACTGGAGTGAGTTGCCGTTTCCTCCTCCAGAGAATCTTCCCAACCAAGGGATAGAAACTGCATCTCTTGCATCTCCTGCATTGGCATGTGGATTCTTTACTGCTGTGACATTTGGGATGCTCCTTAAGTGTGTAACATAGTATTAATAACTCTAATCACCATGATGTACATTAGATCCCCAGAACTTACTCATCTTATAACTCTTATAAGTAGAAGTTTGTACTCTTTGACCAACATCTCTCCATTTCCCTCACCTCTGCCCTCCAGCCTCTGGTAACTACCATTCTAGTTTCTGTTTCTATGGGTTTTGCTTTTTAAAATTCCACACACCAGTGAATCATACAATATTTGTTTTTCTCTGTGTGACATTTCACTTAGCACGTGCTCTCAGGTTCATCCATGTTGTTATGACATGTCTTTCTTGTGGCTGAATAACATTCCATATATATACATATATATACATATATGTATATATATATACACACACACACCCCACATATTCTTTATTCATTAATTCATTGATGGACCCTTGGCTTGTTTCATTTCTTGCCTATTGTGAATAATCCTGCATTGGACACAAGAATATAGATATCTCTTTGAGAAGCTCATTTAGGTCCTTTGGGATAAGTACTCAGAAGTGAGATTGCTAGATCATATGGTAGCTCTATTTTTAATTTTTTGAGGAATCATCCTTCTGTTTTCCACAGTAGCTGCACTATCAAGGGTGCACAGTGGTTCTTTTTCCTCCACATCCTTTCCAACATTTGTTGTTATTTATTTATTGATAATAGCCATTCTTACAGGTGAAGTGATACCTCATTTTGGTTTTGATTTGCATGTCTCTGATGATTAGTGATATTGAGCAACTTTTCATGGCACAGAATATATATTTCAGGTAGCCCAAAGGAATTTGTGACCAGGCCAATAGAGGGAGTAATAGTTGAGTTGTATTCTATGCTGGCCTGACCTAACTAGAACATGGCATTCTGTTCTGGATACTGAATTTTACAGAATATTAGTGGACCTGTGACGTGTCAAGACAAGGACAGTTAGGATGGTGAAGCATTAGGGTATTGTATTATTTGAGGACCAGTTAAAAATACAGGGGATTTAATTTGAGGGAGGGAAAGCTTAAGGGGGTGTGATGGATTGTGTTGTGGAAAACTGATCAAATTTATTCTCTGTATCTTTAGAAAATTTCATGACTGACAAGTTATAGAAGGAGGTAGATTTGGGCTTGGTATGAGGAAAATCTCTCGCTGATTAGAGGCATCTGTACATGAAAAGACAGTTCACCTTGCAAATGGCTGATGTCTTTGCTGTTCCTCATCACTGAGAGGGATCAAACACAGGCAAACATTATCTGTAATAGTTAAGTTCTCCAACTCTAAAATCAGGTTTCTTGGGTTCAGATCCTGGCTTTATCTTCTTTTCTCTAAGACCACTCTCTACAGTATCTTGGGCAAGTGTCCTTCAGCCTCCCCTTCAGTAATGTCAGTGTGAGGGAACTAACATTATTGGCCCTTAGTATGTACTATAATCAGCTTTAACCCTTTCCTAGTCTAGAGAATCTATGGTTTTAGAATTACTGTTTTTAAATTCCTTTTGTAGAAACTGGTGTGTATTTACTAACTTCCACCTGTGCCACCTATTAAAAAAAAGAAAGTGTTAAGCTCAGGTGAATTTATTCCAGTTCATGCCTGAATGGTAATTGAGGTTTTACAGTGACCTATCACATTTGAAATAAGGAAGTATATTAATCAAAATTCTTATGTTTGCAAGTGTTAAAAACTGAATGGCTTATGCAGTGACAAGAACTTATTGGCTCACATACCAGAAAAGACTTGGAATAAGTATGCATCAGCAGGATCCTGGGGCTCAAATGTTGACTTGTTTGCTTAGCACTTGGTCTGTCTGTCTCTGAGTTCTGGTTCTTTTTGATTGGTTGTATTTAACAAGCGAATGCTAAATAAGATGGCAAGATGATCACCAAGATGACTCAGGCAAATGTGGTACCTTCCTAGGCTTCAGTGGGAAAAGCTCCATTTTCAACAGTTTCTAGAATTTGCATTCATTGGGTTTGCCAAGGTCATAAGCCCAACTTTGGAACATGTCAGCCCCATTGAAACTGTAGCTCCATTAAAGGAGTGAAAAAAGCCTCTATCAGAAAAAGGGACATATTGGTTGGTCAGGCCACAATAACAGATGCAATATGCAAAACATTATATGTAATATGAAAAACATTACATATGTTATATGTATTCATAGTTTCAGCGCTAAGTTTAGCTGGAGGCTTATGGAGTCCATCCCATTGCTTTTAATCTGTGCATCAGGCTCTGGATACATTTATGTTTGTTTATATATTTAGATAAAATCTGCCAGATGGGACAGATCCATTGGTGTTGCCTAGCCAGTAAGCTGGCCTGGTGAAAGTGATCAGAGAACATGGGTGAATTCATCTTTGAACAAATGAATTAAATATACACAGTCAATGGCCTGATGCACAGCAGGAAAGTGCCGCCTAATCGTTGGGGAAGAAAGCAAAGCCAGCAGAGCAGCAAGCCTATCGCAGTCACTCCTATGGTCAGGTCTGGGATGTGGCAGTAGCCAGGAGGCTAGCGGAGTGCTTTTGTAGCACAGCGCTCATCTGAGTGTGCAATATGTTACCTACAGCTGGGTCTGGCATGATCATCCCTGACTAATGGGAGGCGAGAGGAGGGGGTTCGAGTGTTGAATAAATAAATTACTTAATTACATATTATCAGAGAGAAGAACAGATGGTCAGCTTAGCCTGTCTCCTGACGCCTTCGTCTTCGGAATAGAGAGTAGATCCTCAGAGACCGGAGCAGCTTGGGCTCTTGATTCTGCTTATCCGTTGGTCCAACCAGAGACTCATGCTCTTCAGGAATAAATAGGCTCAATTCTCCAAGGCTGAAAGGCAGTGGGTGCTCGGGTGCCTGCTCTCAGCATGAAGTTGGACAGGCCTAAACGGGTCAGCATTTTCCACTTCGTTCATTTTGGCACCAGATGGAGGTGGAAATGGATTTCATTTCCCGCAGAATGGTTGAAAAGTGATTTTCAATTGAGGATCTAATCAGATGTGAAAGGGGTAGTTGAGTATTTACTTAATGTGCTCAGGAGCATCTCCTATCACTGCAGACCGTATGCTCATTTTCCTTGGCTTTGAAGGTCCCCATGGAGAATCCACTTCTTTTTCTGAGCACTGGTTACTCTGGCGTTAGAGGGACTTGTAGCTGGGGTTGTTTTCTGGAAGCATCATGTTTGTTTGCAGGTGCTTCTGTTTGATATGGTAGCGTGTATAGAACACTGGTTCCCAAATGCTGGTCTGGGATGGTTGCCCCAATGCTTGCATCAGAAACTCCTGGGTTATTTATTAAAGTTACATGTTCTTTAAGCTCTAGGCATAGAGATTCTGAGTCAGTAGGTCTTGGGTAGGATCTGGGAATCTATGTTTCTAAAAAGCTACATAAATGGTTATGAAGTGTGGCGATCACGGTGTATCAGTTGAGGGGCAGGAAATGACAGTAAACTAAAAAATGTTATTAAATTGTCAATACTGAGTTATTTTCAAAAGCATGGGCAAGTTTAAGTGAAACTATTAAGGGATGATGACTCCTTCCCCTCCTTCCCTACTCTCCACCCCTCCCCCCACCGCCCCCCCCCCCACCGCCCCCAGCTAGTGATAGCAGGAAATGGGTGCAAGTCAGAAATTGATCAGACTTATATGAGAGTACTCCTGTATGAGAACTGAAGATGGCCATGGCCAAACCATGATCCAGCAGAGAGGAAATTCTTTTTCTCCTTTGCTCTTTGATCTCATTCTGGTGCTTTCCATTGGCCAGGGAGTCCAGATAGATGACACAGTCAATACAAATAAGACTCCTGAGACACAAAGCAGGATGAAGAAGACTGGAGAGTGGACCTGGAGGGACAAACGAAGAACATCTAGCATGTATTGGTATAAATAGCATTTTCTAGCTACACATATGTGTGCCAAGTTGTGGATGGCAAATGTGTGGATGTAGTTTGTTCTGCAGATGTGCTTCTTTTTGCAGTGTAAGATTGCTTCTATGATTTCATCATGGAGACTAGAAACTCTGGAAGAGCATAGATGACATCCCTAGAATTATCTTCCCGTGTCCTGCCCATGGTCTAGCCAGTTCACATTGTGTCTCTGTAAAGGGCTACAAGAAGAATATTTTCAAAGATCGTAGTTGTCTGCCTGGTTGTCAACTTTAAAAATCTAGTGATATACGTGTCGCATATTCTCTTTTTTTCAGTAATTATGGGCCTATCATTCTATAGTCTATGAATTTATTTATACTTCCCATGAGCTATTTCTGTTTATAACTGATATGCTGACTATTCAGGTAGGCTAAACATGGCTTTTTAAAGAAGCCACGTTGCTATACCTCCTGCAAGACTGCATTCAGCCGTGCTGCTTTGTTTTGATTTATGTTCTGCATTTCTTTTACTGTATTTAAAGCATATTTTGAACGGTCATTTGTAATTATAATGCCATAGAAGAATTGGGTTAATTTTGATTTCAGTATGTTGCCTGTGGAGATTTGAATACATCTTAAAATATAGCATGAAAAGAAACTTTATAGAAATTGTCCATGGAATCCCTGGAGATTTATTTGTGGCTTCAGTTTTAAGACTTCAGTTCCCTCCCCAAGTGAAGAAGTTATTGGCATTTAGAATCCCCCTTGATGATAAAAACTAACAGCTCGGAGACAGAGGCTTTCATTACAGCTATTCATTAGGCCACCTGTGCTTGGTGAGGAGGACATTCGCTAGTCTCAGCACAAGGGAATAGTATGCATACTGATTGCTGGCATCTCTTAACACCTACTGCCTCCTGGACACTACCCACAAGTCACTTATTCCAGTTGCTCATGCAAAAAACTTGTAGTAAACTTTGATTCTTCATTTTTCTTTATGCTCCACCTAAATCTATCAGCATATCTAGTGGTCTCTATTTTAAAAAAATATTCAGAATCTGGCCATTCCTCTCTACCTGTTCTGCAGTGCTGTGGTTCAAGACACCAGCTCCTCTCCCTCAGATTAGTGTGGTTATCTCCTAATTTCTCTGCCTGCTTCTCCTCCTTCTCCCTTCCATCTTTTCTCTACAGAGAAAACAAAGAAAACCTTATAAAAGGTCATGTCAGAAAGCTCCTCTGTTCAAAACCTTCTGATGGTTCCCATCTCACTCGGAGTAGATGCCAAACCCATCACCAAAGCTTGAGACTACACGTTACCTTTTCCTCTGCTCTCTCTAACTTTATCTCCTTTCATTCTCCCCTTCTCTCATTGTAATCCTGCCATAGCATGCTCCTGCTGCCAAGCCTTTGTATGTGCTTTTCCTCCTGCCTAAAGTGCTCTTCCTCCCCTTCTCTGCCTGCCTTAGTCTCTCATTTCTTTCAGATCTGTTCAAACGTGACCTTAAAATAGAGGCCTCTGCTGATCATTATATAGAGAGTGCCCACCATCCCTCTGTTTTCACAGCAGCTTGTTATTTTTCTTTAAAGGACATATCACCATCTGACGTATTTACCTGTTTGACTCTTCCCCACAAGAATGAAAGTTTCTTGGGCTTCCCTTGTGGCTCGGTGGTAAAGAATCCACCTGCCAACGCAGGAGACACTGGCCCGACCCTTGATCTGGGAAGATCCCATATGCCACAGAACAACTTAGACCATGCGCCACAAGTACTGAGCCTGCGCTCTAGGGCCCGAGAGCCACAACCACTAAAGCAGATGACACCAGAGCCTGTGCTCCTCCACAATGGGAAGCCCGTGCGCCTCAGGGAAGAGTAGCCCCTGCTCACTGCAGCTACACAAAGTGCGTGCAGCAACAAAGACCCAGCACAGCCAAAAATAAGTAATTTTTTTGAAAAAGAATGAAAGCTTCTCGAAAGTTGAGACTGTTGAGCTCAGGGCTGTGTCTCTGACATCTATTTTAGTACATGGTGTATAGTTGGAGCTCATCAAATATCAAATATGGTTAAATGAATGAGTGGATAAATGGATAAATCAGTTGTTCTTAAGTATATTGTCTAGCATGTAGCAAAAATAACTCAGAAATCTTCCATTTTAAGTAATATTTTATTGAGTTCTTATCGGATACTTTGCTAAGAATTTTACCAGTCTTACTGCCAGTGAGAGATGTTTTGGTTTACAGACAAGAAGGAGGATATACATATTTATATAAAATAAATATATGTATGCATATATTACATGTGAATCTGCCTTGCATGTATATATGTATATATATATATATATGAATGCTATTTGTGTAGGAATACATGTATATGTGTGTATGTGTTTATTAGGGTGTTTGTGTATAAAATTTTTTGGCCAGAAAAGAGATGGCTTTCTGTTCAATGTCTCATTGGAAAAATATTCATCTTCTGTCCTAGGAAGCAGTGCCAGGGGCAGGACATGGAAGGAGGTGTCAGCAGGACCCTTCCACAGTACTGAGAAGATCTGACTGTGGAGTAGAAGGGAAATTTGTGAAAAGACTGAACAGTATGCCTCACGGGCTTTGTGAACCTGCCAGTGGAATAGGGTATAACAAAGATAATGGCCCTTGGAACTTCTCCAATGGTCCAGTGGCCTGGGTTTCATCCCTGCTTAGGGAACTAGATCCTACATGCCACACCCAAGAGTCTGCTTGCCACAACCTTAGATCGGGTGCAGTCAAACAAACAACAATGACACAAAGATAATGGCCCTTAGTAGAAGTTCAGCTCGGTATTCCCACCTCAGAAGCAATAGCCTGATAAACCCGAGTGGTCAACATTTATGGTATTCTTCACTCTCTTCCAAGACCCTTTGAAATATATATTTTTTGAATTTAGATTTGCCTGAAAAATCTGCATCCCATTTAAATGAAATTGAATTAAGTTTCAGGGCTCAAGCAGCATGTCTTCCAACTGAAGCAAAATGGAGATGAATTTCAATTAGATGTTCCCATTATAATCTGTACCTGTAGTTTTCGTCAAAAATTGCTAGGAAGTACCACATAATGTATGATCAGGATTTGCCCACTGGCAGCAGTGTCCCATTATCTTAGGGAAAAAAGCACAAAATAATTAGTTTGATGCATATAGATAGCAGCTTCTTACAGCGAATGACTTTAATTGTGGTGAGTAATATATATGGAGTTTGAAGCATTATATATTTCCCTCCTAAAAGACACCAATTACTAATTCAGTTGATAAAGTAACAATGTTTTGGAAGATTTAATGCATACTGAACATCGCAGTCAATAGCCACTGTAAAATGTCCATTTTATGGCCTTATTTTTGCCTGAGCTTAATTTATGATAATTTGGTGGTTGCATATAGCCTGAAAGTGTGCTGTTGGCTTGAGAGTTAGTACTTGGGTATTGCATAAATCATGGCTGAATGTGTTGGCTTCCTCTAATGCTCTTCTTTTCCTACAACTGGAATCCATCTCATCTTGTCATTCCTCTTGACTCATTCCTGCCTCCTAATTCATGAGGCTCTGAGAGCTCAGTATTTAGAGGATCACTGCCTCATAGAGTAGCATCTTCCAAATGCCAGGTACAGTGATTCTGGGCTTCAGAGGGGGAAAATTCAGCAACTCTTTTTATGAGATGGAATATTTGTATGACCACTTTAAGTGCTTTTAAAGAAAATGTAATTCTCCCACCCCACCCTCCCATTTGCCCTAAACTCTGTGCTAATGTCAGATTTTAAAGTATGTAATCTGATCTGTTTATTTTCAGGACTGGTTTATATTAGTTGGTTTTTTAAAAATTTATTTGAAAAATAGGACAAAGCAGTTAGCATGTTCTAGGCCCACAGGTAATTTACCTGAGGACATAAATGTGTAATATGAATCAACTTGCTATACTGTAGGAATTAGTGTAGGGGACTGGTCTTCACAAAATAAATGGGATATTTCAGAACTAATCAGATAGCTACTTAGCTTCTACTGTTCTTTATATTTGTTGACAAAGATTTTACATGTTAAGTTGTGATCAGTCATTTGCAGCAGTGATTAAAAATTTTGAGTAAGAAAATGTCATATATCTAATCTTACTGTAATTGTTGTGGGAAACCATCTTTTAATATTTAGATTATTCTCTTGAACCCCCCCAATTATAACTCAAATATTACCACCTATTCTTCAGTTGGATGACACTATTCTTCTAATTCAGTTATACAACTGTCTTCTTTTACTTGTGTTATAATAGCTAACATGAATATAGATTGAACTTTTATGTGCATTTGCTTTCAATCCACATATCAGTACCATGTTGTTGGCATTATTATCCATAATTTAAATGTAGATGCAAGCAAATTTAAAATGAATTAGAGTGACAATATTTTTTTAATTATAAAATGACAAACATTTATTATAAGAAATCTGAAGTGTCAAAAGTACACTTTTTTTTTTTATAATTTTTAGTTGTACTGGGTCTTTGTTGCTGTGTACTTGCTTTCTCTCTTGAGGAGAATGGAGGCTACTCTCTAATTGTGGTGTTCAGGCTTCTCATTGTGGTGGCTTCTCTTGTCATGGAGCATAGCCTTTAAGCGCATGGGCTTCAGCAGTTGTGGCTCTCAGGCTCTAGGGCATGAGGGCTTCAGTAGCTATGGCACCTGGTTCTAGAACACAGGCTCAGTAGTTGTGGCACATGGGCTTAGTTGCTCCACGGCATGTGGGATCTTCCTGGACCAGGGATTGAACCCATGTCCCCCGCATAGGCAGGGGGATTCCTATCCACGGTACCAACAGGGAGTTCCAAAAGTACACAGAAGTTAATGACTGACCGAAGAGTAGAGAAGATACAAATTACAGATACAAATATCTGAACATATATCAGGAATAAAATAAGTGGATATCACTACACACTCTATGGAATTAAAAGAATAATAAAGAAATTTGACCAAAAACTCCATGCAACTGAATTTGACATTCAGTGATAGATAAAAAGTACTAATTCCCTAAAAAATTTAAATTATTAAACTCACTGAAGATTTTAATAGGTAACCAGGATAGCCTTATTAGTAGTAAAAATAGTTAAAAATCTTCTGTAAAGGAAATCTGCAGGCTTAGGTGGTTTAATTGGTGAATTCTAACAAATATTTATAGAATTAACACAAATTCTATGTAATTTCTTCCAGAGAATAGAATAGGAAGGGGTACTTTTCAACTCATTTTTTGAAGCTAGAATTGTCCTGCTATAAAAATGAGACAAAGACATTACTGGAGAAGAAAACTACAGAACAATATACCTCATGCATATTGCTGTAAAAAGCTTTCATAAAACTTTAGCAAGTTCAGCCCAACAATACACAATAGGAATAATAGAACGTGACCAAGCAGGGTTTATCTTGGGAATGGAAAGCTGGCTTAGTATCTAAAAATTAATCAAGATAATTACTGAGTTAACACTTTGAAGAAGAAAAACCATATGATCATTTTGACCAATGTAAAAAAAATTGCCCAAATCCAACATCTATTTCTTATAGTAACTCTCAGAAAACTAGAAATAGAAGGGCATTTTCTTAACCTAATAAAAGATATTTTATAAGAAAGCGATAGACACAATCATTTAATGGTGAGAGACTGAATGCTTTTCCTAGGTAGATAAGGAACAGATATTCTATCTCACCACTCCCATTCAGTATTCTACCAGAAGTCCTAGGCAATGTGATAATAAAAAGATCTAAATGAAATGAATTAAAAAAGAAAAAATAAAACTGTCTCTATTTGCAGGCAGGATTTTCTATGTAGAAAAGCCAAGGAATTTACAAATAGTCTCTGTTACAGCAGCAACAATGATAAAACCAGATGAAACTAAACCAAAGCAAATAAAAACCTCCTAGAATAGGTAAATTTTACAAGGTTGCAGGATACTAGCTATAATTTTTTTAAATTACTTTTCTTCTACACATTGGATCTAATTTGTTCTTTTTTATTTTTAAAAAATTTTATCTATTTTTAATTGGAGGATAATTGCTTTACAACATTGTGTTGGTTTCTGCCATATATCAATATGAATCAGTCACAGGTATATATATGTCCCCTCTCTTGAACCTCCCTCTCACCTCCCACCCCATCCCACCCCTCTGTGTTGTCACAGAGCACTGGGTTTGACCTCCCTGTGTCACAGCAAATTCCCACTGGCTGTCGATTTTATACATGGTAATGCATATGTTTCACTATTACTCTTTCAGTTCATCCCTCCCTCTCCTTCCCCCACCGTGTCCACAAGTCTGTTCTCTGTGTCTGTATCTCCACTGCTGCCCTGCAAATAGGTTCATCAGTACCATCTTTCTAAATTCCATATATACGTGTTAATATACAATATTTGCTTTTCCCTTTCTGACTTACTTCATTCTGTAAAATAGGCACTGGGTTCATCCTAATTTGTTCTTCTTTATCTAGTTTTGTGAGGTAGAAACTAAGATGATTAATTTTTGATCTTTTTTAAAATATGCAGTCATTGCTATAAATTTCCCTCTAAGCTTTGCTTTTACTGCATTTCACAAATTCTGATAAGTTGTATTTTCATTCTCAGTTTTTAAAAAAATTTTTACACTCATCTTGAGGGTTTTTTTTTTTTTTTTAGTTGACATGTTATTTAGAAATATGTGATTTAATCTCTAAGTATTTGGGGATTTTACAGCTCCTCTTCTGTTACTGATCCCTAGTTTAATTCCATCATGATCTGAGAGGAGACACTGTATGTTTCCTATGATTTAAAATTTTTCAAGGTGTGTTTCATAGCCCATAATGTGGTCTTTCTTAGTGAATGTCCCATGTGAACTTGAGAAGGATGTGGATGAAATAGTCTATAGATGATAGATGTCAATTATATATAGGTGATTGATGGGGTTGAGTTCAACTATGTCTTTCCTGATTTTTCACCCCCTGGCTCTGTGCATTTCTGAGAGAGGGGCATTGAAGTCTCCAACTGTAATACTGAATTTGTCTAGTTCTTACAACTCTATTTGCTGTTGCCTTATGTATTTTACACTCTAGAAGGCACATTCGCACTTATGTTTTCTTGAAGCAGTGACCGCTTTCCTTCTGCTTTCCTTTGATTAGCGTTAGCATGGTATATCTTTTTCCAATTCTTTTACGTGTGCCTTTGTATTTAGTGTGGATTTCCCATAGACACCATATAGTTGTCTTGTTTTCTGATGCATGCTGACAGTCTCTGCCTTTTAATTGGTATATGTAGACCACTAGCACTGAAAGAGATTATTGGTATAGTTGGATTAATAGTTACCATATTTGTTGTTTTGTTTATCTTCCTCATTCTTTATCCCTATTTTTGTCTTCCACTATTTTTTTTTTGCGTTTTATGGTTTTAATTGAGCATTTTATACAATTCTACTTTCTCTCTTTTCTTAACATATCAGTTATACTTCTTTTTATTTTTAGTGTTTGTTCTAGAGTCTGCAAAATACTTTTGCAGCTAATCCAAATCTACTTTTAAATAATACTATACTATTATAATTTGTAGATAGTGTGCATAGCTTATAATTAAAAAATCCTAATTCCTCCCTTCTGTCCCTTTTACCACTACCATCATTTCTTTAATTTACACATAAGCATATATAGCAAATAAATATATAATAATAAATAGTGTATAATCACATATATAAATGTATAAAGTTGAATAAAATTACACATAATTGAGTTCATTGTTGCTAAAGTTTATTTTAAATAAACTTTTCTGTTAAATTAATAATAAGAACAATGGAAGATTTTACTTTCATTTGTTTCTTCTCTTATTCTCTTCCTTTTTTAAGGTAGATCTGAGTTTCCGAATTATATCATTTTCTTCTCTCTAAAGAGCTGCTTTTATATTTCTTGCAAGGCATATCTACTGGCAATGAACTTCTTTAATTTTTGTTTGTCTGAGAAAAATCTTTGTTTCTCCTTCACTTTTGAAGCATAATTTCACAGTATAGAGAATTTTAGATTGGCTCCCAAAATGAAATTGCTGGGAAGAATCTAACAAATATGCTGTCTTCTGTCTGCTGAAAGTACTAATGCTACTGAAAGAAATCTAAGAAGATGTATATAAATGGAGAGAGAAACCATGTTCATAAGTAGGAAGACTAGCATAGTAAAGATTTAAATTCACTCCAAATTTATCTATGGATTTAACACATTTCTCATACAGACAAGCAGATTCTACAACAAGGGAAAGGGAAAGAAATTAGAATAGCTGAAACAATTTTCAGAAAGAAGAATAAAGTTACAGAAATCAAACTGCCCAATTTAAAAACTTACTGTAAAGCTACAGTTATGAAGATGGTGTGGTGTTGCCAACAGGATAGACAGACAGATCACTAGAATTGAAGAGATTCTGGAAATAGACCAACACAAATATGACCCTTTGATTTTATTTGCACTTGAGGAATTTTTTTTTAATATTTTACAACAATTTTAGATTTATAAAAGAACTGAGAATATAGAGTTCCCATATATCCAGTCTCTACAGTTTCTCAGACTTTCTTTATTTTTGTTGACCTTGACAGTTTTGAAGAGTACTTGTCAGGTCTTTTGTAGATTGCCCCTCATTTGGTATTTTTCTTATATTTTGATTATAATTTGTTGCTCAGCTGCTCAGTCGTGTCCAACTCTTTGCAACCCCATGGATTGCAGCACCCCAGGCTTCCCTGTCCTTTACTGTCTCCCGCAGTTTGCTTAAACTCATGTCCATTGAGTTGGTGATGCCATCCAATCATTATAATTAGACTGGAGCTATAGTTTTTTTGAAGAAGACTATAGAAGCAAAGTTCCAGTTTCATCATGTCACATCAAGAGCACATACAACCAATATGACATCACTGTTATATTGACCTTGAACATCTGGCTGAAATAGTGTTTGTCAGGTTTCTTAAGTGAAAAGTTGCTCATTTCCCCTCCTTTCTGTAGCTTGGTGGTGGTGGTGGTGGTTTATTTGCTAAGTTGTATCTGACTCTTGTGACACCATTGACTGTAGCTTGCCAAGCTCCTTCTGTCCATGGGATTTCCCAGGCAAGAATACTTGAGTGGGCAGCCATTCCCTTCTCCAGGGCATCTTCGTGACCCAGGGATTGAACCCAGCTCTCCTGCATTGCAGGCAGATTCTTTACCAACTGAGCCTCCAGGGAAGACTTTCTGTACTTTACTATCATGTTTTTCCATGGAAAGACTATGCAAGTAAATTATTTGGAAGTCTTCTGCATGTAAGATTTAGTTCTTCTGACTGTTCATATATGTGCCAAGTAATTTATTTCCATTAGTATGGGCTCATAGATAGTTCATCCTGTCATTCTAAGTAATTTTTAAAATTTTGCCTACTTACATTGTAAAGTGCTATAAAATTGAATAGACTTTGACAGATGCATAGTGTCTTGTATAAGCAATTATAGATCATGCAGAATAGTTTCACCACCTTAAAAATTCCCCCACGCTTCAACTAGCCAACCCCTCCCTGTTGAACCCCTGGGAAACACTAATCTTTTTATCGTCTCTATAGGTTTGCCTTTTCCAGAATCCCATACAATTGTAATCAGTATGTAGCCTTTTCAGACTGACTTCTTTTACTTAAATATGTGCATTCATGATTCATCCATGTATTTTCATGAGTTGATGCCTCCTTTCTTTTTGTTTCTAAGTAATGTTTCATTGTATGGTTGCCATTTGATTTTTACTAAGGTACATAAGCAATTCAATGGAGAAAGAATAGTCATTTCAACAAACAGTGTTGGAACTATTTGGGAAAGAATAGTCATTTCAACAAACAGTGTTGGAACTATTTGAATCTATATGCAGAACATGACACTTGAGAAGTGTATGTATGCTGCTGAAGTTGGATGGACTATTTTGTTTTCATGTGTTAAATCCATTTGGTCTAATGTATAATTCAAATACAGTACTTCCTTAGTTTTCTTTCTGGATAATCTGTCCATTGTTGAAAGTTGGGTATTAAACATCCTCATGCTTTAAAAGACAAAAACACAAAAATATGAGACTAAATCTCATCTTGACAGCTCATAGAAAAATCAACTCAAAATGAATTGCAAATCTAAGTTTTAAATTATTAAACTTTTAAGAGTATATCTTCATGACCTGGGTTTAAGCAAAGTATTCTTAGATGGAACTGCAAAAGTAGGATCCATAAAAGAAGTTGATACATAAAAAGTCATCAAAATTAAGTATCTCTGTTCTGCAAAAGACATTATTTAGAGAATGAAAAGACAGACTATAAGCTGGGAGAATGTATTTGCAAGGCACATGTCCAACAAACGACTTGTATCCAAAATATATAAAGAACTCTCAAAACTCAATAGTAAAGAAACAAGCAAACTAACTTCAAGATTAGCAAAAACCTGGACAGACACTTCACCAAAGAGTCTACAAATGACACATGAAAAGATAGTCAACATCGTTAACTGACACGAGAGTGAAAATATATGATCTGGCTCCTTAGCACTTCTCTGAATTTCTTTCCCACTTTTCCTGCCTCATTCATTCCACATCAGCCATATATATATATATCTCTTTGCTCTTCTTAAGAATCTCCGGGATACAATCTTGACCTCTACCTGAAATGCACTTCCGCCAAATACTCAAGTAGCTAGCTCTCTCACCTTCCTCAAATTTTGCTTGCAATTCCCCATCCTTCTACACTCACCTCTTCTCTGGTTTTGTTTTTCTCAATAGTATTTGCCATCTTCCAACAAATTATATAATTTACTGACTATACTTGTTAGTTATTGATTTTGCTTACCTACGAATATCTAGATTTTGGGTTTCCAAGGTGGCTCAATGGTAAAGAATCTGCCTGCCAATGCAGGAAACGTGGGTTCAATCCCTGGGTCAGGAAGACTGCTGGAGGAGGAAATGACAGCCCACTGCAGTATTCTTGTCTGGAAAATCCTATGGAAAAGGAGCCTGGAGGGCTATAGACCATGGGGCTGTGAAACAGTCTGACACAACTTAGTGACTAAAACAACCACCTAAGGAGAGAAATCTTGGGTTCTCTTTACTGAAGGATTCCACTGCCTGGCATATAGTAGACAATCAGTAAATATACATTGCTTTTATGAAAGAAATAAGGTGTTTGCCCATGAGTGGATAGAAGTTTGATATTGTGATGTCAGAATATCAAATACCATTTTATGTGCTAAATCCTTACTGATTTAGTGGTTTGTTTAGGGGGGTAGTTTTATATAAATACCATCACATTTTCCTGTAGCTATATTAGAATAACATGATGATTTCACACAGAATCCATAGTTCGGAGACTTATGACTAATTATTCTATTTTCTAAATGTTGCTTTATCTTTTTATATTTTTCTGTCTTTCTTCCTCTTCTTTCTTGTTATTTTTTTCTGGGAATTTATAATTGAGTTGGATTAGTAATATTCTTCTATTTTTTCCACAGTATAAAATACTACTTCAAAAACTCAGAATTTTAAGAAAGTGTTATTAAACATATTTATGAAAACAGTTTATTTTTCAGAGGAAAGAATGATGTCATAATATAGCAAGGCTTTGCCATTTTAGTTCACTTAACATATGGAATTTGTACCAAGAAACCCAAGCAGGACTTAACAGAATTAAGTGAGTTGACATTCATTTTCACTAAATAAATTAAGTAAACTCACAAAAGCAGATTAGGTCAGTTCCATTTTTACTTTGTTGCTTATGTCCACAATTGATTTTTTTGTGTGTGGGGGGGAATAAAACTTCAATGAGAAGAAGAATGTAGATAAAAGTCTATGGTTTTGCAAAGTGTTACTGACAACAAGTATTATGGGTGTTTGCTCTTAGTTCAGTTCTTACCTCAGCCTTACGTTTGAAAATACTGATGTTGCAATTTCTCCTATATAAAAATACATCAAATGGCATAGGTTTGAAAAACTTATACAGGCAGTGTTTATATTGAGAGTCATTTAGATTTAAATGGTTATTTGTTCTTTGACAAATCTGTTCAGAAAGCAGTATAATGAACACTAGCTTTGAAACCAGAAAATGCTGGATTCAAGAAGTGAGAAAAGCAACGTTTTTGGCTTCTTGGTAACTACAGCCTAGTAGAGGGAGATGCGGAGAAGGTGATGGCACCCCACTCCAGTACTCTTGCCTGGAAAATCCCAGGGACGGGGGAGCCTGGTGGACTGCCATCTATGGGGTAGCACCGAGTCGGACACGACTGACGCGACTTAGCAGCAGCAGCAGCAGCGGAGGGAGATGGGCATTTAATAAAATAATCATGGTGATATGTAATTACAAACTATAAGAGCTTCAAAAGTAGAGGAAAGGAAACTATAGAAAAGATTAGTGGTGGTGGATCACAGGGAATCTCTGAGGAAGTGGTGTTTAAATTGGAATTATGAAAAGTGATGGTTTAGTAGGTGAAGTGTAATGAGATGAGGAAAGATTTCCAGTCTGAAACAATAGTATTGAAATATCCCTAGGGCAGAAAGTACCATAGCATGTTGGCAGGACAGATAAAGGGCTGGTAGGAAGAAAGTATGGGGAACAAGGAAGGTGATGTTTTTAGATAAAAGCTAGGCAAGGGATAGATCATGCATTGCCTTCAGGGTACCAATAGCAATCTTGATTTATCAGTAGTAAATAATCTCTAATAGCTTTAGGAAGCCATAGAAAGGTTTTCATCAAAATTCAGATGTTCAGAATCTGGTTTCAAAAATGTCACTTCACATGCCCAAATGTGTAAGATCAACTGGGTTAAGGAGAGCTAGAGTGGAAACATGCTAGTTAGGAGGCTACTTAGTAATGCTCAGGCAAGTGATGATTTGGACTATCTAAGATGGTTGGACCGGATCAGTTGGGCGGCTACTGTAATAATCTGGGCAGGAGATGAGGGCGGTTTGGACTTAGAGTGGTGGTAGAGGACATGGAGGGGGTGAATGCATTTTCCACAGCTGTCTCGTTTCTTCAGTGTCACTTGGACCACTATAGGCCATCCATGTAGTTGATGCAGTGAACTAACTGCCTAATGCCAGTTGATATAAAATTTGCAGGCATAACTATAGTTTAATGGAGTCTATTTTGGAGTTTTTTTTTTTTTTTTAAAGGACTGTGATTTCCATCAGGATCTTCCTGCAGTTTTAAGAAAGATGGCATGATGCTGTTGGGAATGACAGTGCAGATAATCTGTCAAAGCTCCAAGAAAACACTAGAAGAGGAGGGCCCTTGACTCAGGAGCTGCTGTAATGGCTGGCAGCTAACACGGCAGCAGGAGGTAGGGAGGTGACAGACAGGCAAGGCAGATGTTCTACTGAGCTCCTCCATCTGGATGGGGCCTTTTGGTTGTGCTGCTCTTTCCCAGCCATGCGGGAAGCAAGTGCCAATGATGCATCTTCATTAGGATGAACAGGACCTTGGAAAGAGGAAAAGCAGTTGTCACTTATTAAAAGCTCAGGGTCAATGAGAACCCAAACACTCTATTGATGGCACTGTGGGAAAGTGATGGGACCATAATCTTCTGTTCAGCAAGCCTTTTTTTTGGAAAGAGGACTTGTTGAAAGTATTAAAGAAAACTATGTAATCCTAACTTGTATCAACAACACAGGGATGGCATATATAAATAATAGCCACATTTTGAACACTTGTTCTGTGCCAGGCTCTCTGTGATCTGCCTCTACTCCCTACTCCTTATTTTTCAGCTCTTACTTCCCTCTCTTCTCTCCACTGGCCACTGAATATCAGCCACAATGACCTCCTCATTATTCCTGGAAGACCCCAAGCATGTTTCCATCTCATGGAATCTGCAGTTGCTCTTTGCTCTCACCTAGAATTCTCTTCCTCCATGTATGTGCATGGTTTGATCTATCACTTTAATAGATCTTCACTCAAGTTCATTACCAAGGAGAGCCCTCGGTTGGCCACCTTTCCCCAGTAGCACTTTTTGTTAATTTCTAGCCTTTCACATTGTTTTTCTTTCTCTCCACAGTTCCTGGCATTGCCTAACTATAAAGTACACAGGTTTCTTTATCTCCTTGATTAGAACGCAAGCTCCATTATTTGGAGATGTTGACAGTCTTTTCCACTGTGATAACCTAAGTGTCTAAACAGCATCTACACAGAGTAGGCCCTTAAGAAGTACTGGAAGAAATACCAAATGCATCTCACTTAATATTCACAGCACAGTCTAGGAAGTAGGTATTACTATTACCCAATTTGACAGAGGAGGAAACAAGATTAAGCATTTTATACAAAATCAAACAGATATTGATTTCAGTCTGATCTTTTTACTTAAGCTATTCTGCCCCATTTTGATCTTTGATTTCATCTGTATCATATAAGCAGACGAGAAAGATCAGAAAATACTATTACCTTTGTTATCAAAGCTGTCCTTTTACTAGGCCGGAGGGTATAATACAAAGCGAGAATGAGGGTGTGGCTATTGTCAAGGTATTAGAAAATCCACATAGGAAAATTGTTATGGGCTGAATGTTTGTATTATTTATATCAAAATTCATATGTTGAAACCCTAATCTCATTACGGTAGTACTAGGAGGTAGGGCTTTTGGGAATTAGTTAGGTTTAGACAAGGTCATGAGGCTTGAGCTTCATAGAAGATTAAGTGTGTGTGTTTGTTTTAAGATTTTTTGTTTGCTTGTTTTTAAGTTTTTTAAATTTAATTTTTTTTAAATTTTATTTTATTTGGCCACTCCATGTGGCATCTGGGATCTTAGTTCCCTGATCAGGGATTGAAACTGTGCCCCTTGCTTTGGGAGCCTGGAGTCTTAACCATTGGACTGCCAGGGTAAGTTCAAGATTGAGTGGTCTTATGAGAACAGTGATCCCTCAAACTCTCTCACTCCCCTCTCCCTTCTCCCCTCCCTTTTCCTTTCTCCCCTCCCCCCCCCACCCCACCTTGTGAGGACACAGCAAGGAGGCAGCAATCTGCAAGAGGGCCTTCACCAGGAACTGAATCTTAGCACCTTGATCTTGGATACTCCAGCCTCCAGTTCAGCTCAGTTCAGTTCAGTCGCTCAGTCATGTTCGACTCTGCGACCCCATGAACCACAGCACGCCAGGCCTCCCTGTCCATCACCAACTCCCGGAGTCTACCCAAACCCATGTCCATTGAGTCAGTGATGCCATCCACCCATCTCATCCTCTGTCGTCCGCTTCTCCTCCTGCCCTCAATCTTTCCCAGCATCAGGGTCTTTTCAAATGAGTCAGCTCTTCGTATCAGGTGGCCAAAGTATTGGAGTTTCAGCTTCAGCATCAGTCCTTCCAATGAATACCCAGGACTGATCTCCTTTAGGATGGACTGGTTGGATCTCCTTGCAGTCCAAGGGACTCTCAAGAGCCTTCTCCAACTCCACAGTTCAAAAGCATCAATTCTTCAGCTCTCAGCTTTATCTCACATCCATGCATGACTATGGAAAAACCATAGCCTTGACTAGACAGACCATTGTTGACAAAGTAACGTCTTTGCTTTTTAATATGCTGTCTAGGTTGGTCATAACTTTCCTTCCAAGGAGTAAGCGTCTTTTAATTTCATGGCTACAATCACCATCTGCAGTGATTTTGGAGCCCCCCAAAATAAAGTCAGCCCCTGTTTCCACTGTTTCCCCATCTATTTGCCATGAAGTGATGGGACCAGATGCCATGATCTTAGTTATCTGAATGTTGAGCTTTAAGCCAACTTTTTCACTCTCCTCTTTCACTTTCATCAAGAGGCTCTTTAGTTCTTCTTCGCTCTCTGCCATAAGGGTGGTATCATCTGCATATCTGAGGTTATTGATATTTCTCCTGGCAATCTTGATTCCAGCTTGTGCTTCCTCCAGCCCAGCATTCCTCCAGAACTGTGAGAAATACATATTTATTATCGAAGGCCCCCAGTCTCTGGTATTCTGTTGTAGTTGCCCGACCTGTCTAAGATAATAATATTCCCTGAGCATTTATGCTCGAGGTTGCCTCTAGTTTGAGGTATATAAGAGAGACTGGCTACGTATGCATCTCACAGGAGAGGCTTGGCGTGATGCTTCTTCTGAGGCTCAGACAAAGGACAAATGAGAGAGACTGAAGACAAATGTCCAGGAGATTCTCAGTCTCTAGACACAACTCTCCAGGAAGGAAAAATGTAACCTCTCAGTCTCCCGAAGATGAAGCTCTGAAATCCCCTTTCCTTCTTCAGCATTCTGTGCAGTCAGAGGCAGAGAATGGCTGCACTGATGAGGATTTAATGGTGTGGGGCTTTATTTGTGTAAATAGCTGTGGGAAATCCCCAAGCTTTCATGTGGTAACGACCATAGACTCCAGCCAGGTGAGCAATGTAATCTGTTCACACATATCCTGGTCCACCTCATGTGTAGTATTTTTGGTGGGTGGCTATTATATTGCATTTCTTTTTCCTATTTGTCAATTCTGGGTTAGCTTGTGTGGAAAACCAGAAGCTTTCCCCATAAAAACATCTCAGCTGCTGACTTTGTGAACTGCCTACTGAGAGTTTGGTCTCAAGTGGTTATTTTTTGTGTCACCAGTGGCAGAAATATTTATTCTTTGTTAGTATGCATGTTACCAAGTTACGTGCATTTCACATAATTTTGCCGGCATAAAAACCAGAACTGTCAATGCAGCAAGCAAGGTCGCCAGAAGTGAAATCAAGAGGCAGAGTTATATAAGTAATATAAGTTGGATAACTTCAAAGCTGGAAGAATGGGGTGTTCCAGATAATTTAAACATTTTTAGTCAGCTGAGGGTTAAGCATCCTTTCTTTTCCCAGCTCTGAAAACCTTTAAAGTTTGAGTTCATTTTCCTGTCTTTAAAAACAGTGAATTAAGCATAATAAGATCTACTTTTAATAAAAAATCTTTAATGTGTCATGTAAATCATTCCAATTTATCAATTTCATTGATTATAGTAGGTGGACTAGGCTAAATATTGGTTGATTATAAGCCATATCTATTTTTTAAATTTAAATTTTATTTTTTTTGGCCATGCTGCATGACTTGCAGGATCTTAGTTCCCTGACCAGGGATTGAACCCATGCCCTCATCAGTGACAGTGCAGAGTCCTAACCACTGGACTGCCAGGGAATTCCCTAAGCCATATCAAGAAATTTTAAAACTTAACTTTATAAATACTCATAAGTTTCAATCAAATGGGAAACCCTACCTTGTTGAAAGTTATGGTAGTTTGAATTTCAAAGCTCCATGTATTTTTCAACTTTCCCTATGAAAGACTAATTCTCAGGTTCCTTCTTTTTTTTTTTCAAACATCAATTTAATATCTCCACGATCTTAAACTTCTTTTATTTTAGCGCTATTTCCAAACTTCTAATAATGTGCTAGAACATTGGTTTTATTTATAGCTGTTTCATTGGCATAAGCTAAAGAACTTAAGCCACTTTAAAATAATAATTGCAATTAGAGATTCTTCCCTTTTTTAAAAGTAATAAGGAAAGTCAAAACAATTGGTTTAGAAGAACAAAAATAAATATCCCAATAAAACAAAACACACAATTTACACATTTTATCATCATTGTCTTAATGTGTGTTACCATATTAGTTTTACTTAACAAATCTTTATGTAGAGCTCACCATGTGCCAGGCGCTATTCTAAGAGCTAGACAGGTATTAAGTCCCCACAATAATCAGTATAACACCACTATGAGGTTGTTACCATCATCCCCACTTTGCACATTAGGAAATGAGACACAGAGAGGTTATACAACTTTCCCAAGGTCACACTCATAATAAAAGAAAGAGCTGTGATTTGAAACTTCTAGAATATATGCTTTTAACTGTTATACTATGCTGTTGGTCTTGATTGCTTAAAAGACAGAAGTGTTTAAAAATGTCAACTTCCAGTATCCATCAGTGTTTGGGGCTATTAATATCTGGAAGTAGATGAATTTTATGACCTACTTCTCTTACCTCAGGAATATATAATGAATATTTTATAAGTATGCACATCTATGTATGTCACACACACATTCATATTCTACAATAAAAATACAGTTATAACGACATTATGGTTCTGACATTTCTTTACAATTTTTCCTCTTCAAGGATTCAGACATTTCTAGGTAATCTCAGAAGAGGCTAATGGAAATGTCCCAGTCCTGGTCAATTTGTGCCTCTTATTCCTTTTTGCCCCGTTTCACCTTTGAGTGCTGATTATCTCTGTGTTCATGCTTTTCCACAGTCTATGGGGATCCACAATATACTCATGGTTACATTGTGGTTGATTTATTATAGCCAAGAAATACCAGTTAGTCTGCAGTTACTGAAATTTCTGTGAAATAGAATCAGAAAATGAAAATTCTCATTATGACTTAGATGTGAATAAGCATGTAGCTTTGTTTTTTTCTAAAACTAGTTTCATATTGCGTGTTTTTCTTTTACTTATTCCCTCAAGTGGAAGAAAAAAAACCCCATAAACTTTCCAATCATGTTAACTAGGGCTCTTCTAGTTTGAAGTCTTTTCTTGTAGATGAAATACGGTCAATTCAGAGATGACACTAACCTCTCAGGGCTGTTTTATCCTGGGAGGATTCCCAGTGTGTGAATTGTTGGTTTGGCCCCTAGGCATTCTGGTACCCCCATGGATCACCCTTTTGGTCTCTGGTTGTGGGGTCTCTACTCTCTGAGGTTGCCTTGTACTAAGAACTGGTCTTCTTCCTCCCTCATTAGCATCTGTGACAGAAGCTGTCAGTAGAATTTTCTAAAGGTAAAATGTTACAGATGCTACTTAACTAAAGTACCAGAAAATGCAACCATTTAAAGAAGGATCTTTCAGTCAAATCAAAGTTGTAGAAAACGGTCAAAATGTTGAGAAGAGAATTTTATGAGAAGATCTTTAGAGAATGTTATGCTGAACCCTGTATTAGGGTTCCCCAGAAAAACAAGCCCCAGAATGTGTATATTTATAGGAAGTGATGTATTTTAAGGAATTGGCTTATGCAATTGTGGGGGTTAAGTGAGTCCAAAATCTAATGAAGGAGGCCAGCAGGCTGGAGACTCAGGAAGGAGCTGTGGTTCAAGTCCAAAGGTATTCTGCTAGAAAATCAGACAGAGCTGATGTTACAGATCAAGTCTGAAGGCCATCTGCTGGAGAATTCCCTCTTGCTCTGAGCACACTAGCCTTTCGGCCTCTTCAGGTCTTCAACTGATTGGATGAGGCCCACCCACATAACAGAGAACAATCTGATTTACTCAAAGTCCACTGATTTAAATGTTAATCTCATACAAAACACCCTCACAGAAATACTCAGAATAGTTCAGATCAGCTAAGTTCAGCCACTCAGTCATGTCCAACTCTATGTGACCCCATGGACTGCAGCACGCCAGGTCTCCCTGCCCATCACCAACTCCCAGAGCTTATTCAAACTCATATCCATTGAATCAGTGATGCCATCCAACCATCTCATCCTCTGTCGTCCCCTTCTCCTTCTGCCTGCAATCTTTCCCAGCATCAGGGTCTTTTCAAATGAGTCAGTTATTTGCATCAGGTGACCAAAGTATTGGAGTTTCAGCTTCAGCATCAGTCCTTCCAATGAATATTCAAGACTGATTTCCTTTCAGATAGACTGGTTGGAACTCCTTGCAGCCTAAGGGACTCTCAAGAGTCTTTTCCAACACCACAGTTCAAAAGCAGAAATTCTTCAGCACTCAGGTTTCTTTATAGTCCAACTCTCACATCCATACATGACTACTGGAAAAACCACAGCTTTGACTAAATGGACCTTTGTTGGCAAAGTAATGTCTCTGCTTTTCAATATGCTGTCTAGGTTGGTCATAGCTTTTCTTCCAAGGAGCAAGCGTCTTTTCATTTCATGGTTGCAGTCACCATCTGCAGTGATTTTGGAGCCTTCCAAAGTAAAGTCTGTCACTGTTTCCATTGTTTCCCCATCTATTTGCCATGAAGTGATGGGGCCAGATGCCGTGATCTTAATTTTCTAAATATTGAGTCTTAAGCCAACTTTTTCACTCTCCTCTTTCACTTTCATCAAGAGGTTCTTTCTGCCATAAGGGTGGTGTCATCTGCATATCTGAGGTTATTGATATTTCTCCTGGCAATCTTCATTCCAGTTTATGCTTCATCTAGCCCAGCATTTCTCATGATGTACTCTGCATATAAGTTAAATAAGCAGAGTGGCAATATACAGCCTTGATGTACTTCTTTCCCAATTTGGAACCCGTCAGCTGTTCCACATCCAGTTCTGACTGTTGCTTCTTGACTTGCATGCAGATTTCTCAGGAGGCAGGACAGGGGGTCTGGTATTCCCATCTCTTTAAACATTTTCCACAGTTTGTTTTGATCTATAGACAAAGGCTTTGACGTAGTCAATAAAGAAGAAGTAGATGTTTTTCTGGAACTCTCTTGCTTTTTCAATGATCCAATGGATGTTGGCAATTTGATCTCTGGTTCCTCTGCCTTTTCTAAATCCAGCTTGAACTTCTGGAAGTTCTTGGTTCACATACTGTTGAAGACTGGCTTGGAAAATTTTGAGCATTAATTTGCTAGTGTGTGAGATGAGTGCAATTGTGCAGTAGTGCAGTAGTTTGAACATTCTTTGGCTTTGCCTTTCTTTTGGATTGGAATGAAAATTGACCTTTTCCAGTCCTGTGACCAATGCTGAGTTTTCCAAATTTGCTGGCATATTGAGTGCAGCACTATCTCAGCATAATCTTTTAGGATTTGAAATAGCTCAACCGGAATTCCATCACCTCCACTAGGTTTGTTCATAGTGATGCTTCCTCAGGCCCACTTGACCTCACATTCCAAGATGTCTGAGGAACAGACATCCTGTGGAAGAAATGAGGAAGAAAAGCTCATGGCATCAAAACAACTAGTCCTTATTTCTATAAATAGTCATGTGGTCACAAGCGATATTTTTAACTACTTTCTTCTACCACTCATCCCATATTCTGTTTGCACTCAGCTAGTCATAGTTCTTTACCTGATGGGTTGCCCCAGATTTTCATTGCTGAAGGGTCTGGGCCATGGTAGTCCTATCAGGAATTAGGTTACTGTTTTCCATTGTCCTTAATCACATGTGTGCATGCTCAGTTCTGTCTGATTCTGTGCAATCCCCTGGACTGTAGTATCTTGCCAGGCTGCATTGTCCATGGCATTGTCCAGGCAAAAATATGGGAGTGGGTTGCCATTTCCTGCTGCAGGGGATCTTCCTGGCCTAGAGATGGAACCTGAGTCTCCTTTGTCTCCTGCACTGGCAGGTGGATTCTTTACCACTAAGCCACCTGGGGAGCCCATCCTTAATCACAGTGCATAGTAACATTAAGTGATGCCCCAGTATTCCAGACATAGTCTTCTTTGCCTCCATTGTGGAGAAACAGTCAAATTTCTTGCTAGTCCTCCAACCCAGTGAGGTAGGAATTGTCTGCCCCTCACCTTAGGCCGGTTAAGAATTGGAGGCTTCATTTGCACTGCTAGGAGAGCCTAGAGTTGCCACTACTATGGACTGTGGAGCCTCACTCATGTCAGAGGGACCTACAACAGCCTGAGTAAAGGCGAGCAACCCTCTGGAAAATTGCATTTAAGAACTATCTACATGTCTGCTAAAGACCAAGCAGACAATGCACATGTTTTCATGGATCAAATGTGGGCTGCATGAAGATCAGACCTGGCCCTGAACTGCTTTAGGTCCTTTCCAAAAGTGAGGCAAAGAACTTCCAAGGCTGAGAGTTTGTGTGTAGAGAGAACCATGCTGAAGGAGAAATCTCACCCATGTCATTGGAGCTGTTCCCCATCAGGCCCAGATGGGAGGGAGGCTCTGAAATACCCACAAGTATCCAGTTTAAGTATCTGCTGAGCCCTAAGGGCATGATGTTGCTCCATCATTCTCAAGCCAGGTGGAATGTGATGCCATGTTGAACACGCAGGCTTCTCTAAGATGCTCCTGGCTACCTTAGCAACATCCAGGAAAATACGGTACCCACTCTAACATTCTCAGATTCCTACAAAACCATCCTGGCATTTCTTGGGCCTTTTTCTCCCCCAGAGGTTATAGCTTGCTGGGATGTTCTCATCCTTCTCTTTCTCTGATTTCTTCCTTTAATCCCAGCACTGTAAAGGCTCTCCATTTTATCCCCGTTCTAGCAGGAATTTTTGCCTTTTGTTATTGCTTGTTCCTTTTCTACTCTTTGTTAGTGACATAATCTTGATGCAAGAAAGGATTGTAGGAAGCTGAATGTATTTTAGAAAAACCACAAAATATTTTGGGGGATTATCTTATGGTTATATCTTCAGAAAATCTCTCCTTCGCTCTGCGGATATCAGTGGAATTTTAAAGGTTTGCCTTGCTTATGGGTATCAAAGGAACTTCACTGAAATAAGAACTTTAACTCATGGTTGCCTCCTGAAGTCCACAATCAACTTCTCCCCCTTTATTTACCTACAGATACCTTTCATTCTTCTTTTCCCTTTTTTTATACTTAATAACCGTAAGGTTACTTCTCCAGCCTGGGTTAGAGGAGAATGATAATAACCTCTTTTCAGTGTTTTACTCTCTTTCTTCTAAGTTGTTTGTGCAAGCTAGGGTCAGTCATGGGATTCAAAGGAATGGATCAGTTGGGCAATAATTATATTAAAATCCGTTTAAAGGTACACTGAGAAAACAAAACTCTGGCTTTTATTTAGACAAAAAAAGATAAATGAATATTCAATCAGAATGATTTCTAATAATCCCACCATTTTCTCTTGATAGATTGTGGAATAATTTTCTTTTTTCTAGTCCAGGCTAGAGGCATATTTTCAGTAAAGATGTTAATTGTGTAATTTGACTTCTTAAAAATAGGATGCTAGATGTAATATCTGTATATGCATTTTCATTAAACATTCTTTTCAATCAGCTATATTTAAAGATTCTTGTTTGGGTTAAGTCAGATTTGTCAGCTCTTCAATCAGTTTGTAGCACATTGTAAAAGAATATACTCAAAACAGAGCTAAGCTGTCAAGCTGTGACAACTCTGAATGAGGAAGATTTTCAAAAATTATGAGTGAGATATTTTAAATGTCTCCTTGACATCCATAGCACTATTCAAAATACTTCATCAGAGGCATGTGCTTTAAAAACGTACTTGAAAATTAATGTGAGGAGTGCAATTTGTCAGTCTTTGTCTTAGCAGACACACCACTGACAGTCACAGAGCATTTGCAGTAAGACAGCCCTGAATCGCTCTACTGAAATGCCTCCCAGGAGCAGGAAATATGGAGTGACCTGTTCAAGGGGCAGTCAGAAGGGCCTCGAGCAAAATAAAAACATAAGAGGTTTGATTCCAAGTCCTGTTGATACCTTTTTGAGCCAGTGGCGAATGGCAAGCTCCATTTGTCCTTTGCCAGGAGGATTGTGTGATTTAGTGATTCCTCGAAGGAGCCGTCTCTTCCTTAGCTGTGAGTCAGGGACATGAGCTATTTGTCCTGACCTCAGCTTGTAGCAGGGAAAGCTATGGCGAAAAGACAAAGCCTTGGCTATTTATTTTAAATAAGTCTCTTAAGGGGTGAAGAAATATCACAGGCCTGGGGCTGTCCTAAGCTAGCTTTCTCTAAATTCAAGGAAACCTTTCCAACACCTGACCTGGAAGAACCCTCCAGGGACACCACTTAATTGGTGAAGGGGCTTTAGAAATGAATCACACTGAGCCATGGACTTTCCATGTTTCTTTTCACTCCTTCCCAGTGCCTGTCAATTGTATGTTATGTGCTTGTCTGTTGCTAAAGCTTAAGAAATCAAGGTGGGGATTTTGAAGAGAAAAACTTAAAATTGATTTGACAGTGGTCTTGTCCATTTACATAGTGTCTCTGGTCTTTTAAGGTACCCCAAAGTACCTTATTGACAGTAAAGATTCATGACAGGGTTACAGAATCCAAACTCAGAAAGGCTAGAACTCTGGTTCTAGGGGCCAGAAAAACTTCAGATAGTTGCTATCCCTTGGACCACAAGTGGCTTCTCTTTTGTGCATCTTTCTGCAGAGGGAAGGGCTGTTTCATGAAGGCGAGAGTGGCCAACATTGTTAGACGCTGTTGAGGCTTTGTGGTAACACAGTGGGGACTGGGAAAGTGGCCATTGACTTAGGGATAAATGTGACTTTGTGACAAAGGGGACTTTAAGGACAGATGCCTCAATGGAGTGGGGAAGCAACAAGCCACACAAGAGTTGATTGACAAATGCATGAGAGATAAGAATATTGAGGTAAGTCAGCCTTTTGATACTTTACATATTCTCACCATTCCATTGCTAAACAATGAGGAAAAAGGACTTTAAAAAAGCTCAGTACTTTACCTGGGATTATACACCTAGTGCGGAGAAGGCAATGGCACCCCACTCCAGTACTCTTGCCTGCATAATCCCATGAACGGAGGAGCCTGGTAGGCTGCAGTCCATGGGGTCGCGAAGAGTCAGACACAACTGAGCGACTTCACTTTCACTTTTCCCTTTCATGCATTGGAGAAGGAAATGGCAACCCACCCCAGTGTTCTTGCCTGGAGAATCCCAGGGATGGGGGGGCCTGGTGGGCTGCCGTCTATGAGGTCGCACAGAGTCAGACACGACTGAAGCGACTTAGCAGCAGCAGCAGCATACATCTAGTGAGCGGCAGATACAGGATTCCAATACACCTCTGCCTTGAGGGGTTGAGCTCTTAACTGTGGTTAATTTTTTCATCACTTTAATCAAGGCCATGAGTCTATGGTCACCTAATGGAAAAAGAGCCTTCTTGGTCCCAGGGCATGCTGAGGACATCTGTGGCCACGGACACTGCACAGAAGAGATGGCTTCCATGTTTTGCTTAGCCTCATAAAAATATCACAAGTACAGGGAAGGAGTTTCTCTTCCTAATCCTGTTGTTTAGCTGGATTTACCATAGACATAGTCATCTCATTTGCCCTAACCCTCCAATATCACTAGAAGTAAATAGAGCATTTTGGTGGCCTACTGTCCCTTATCAGGGCACGTATAATGATACAGTATTTTGTTATTTGACTTCTACATTCTATCTGTAGCTTTTAGAATAAAATAATAATAGAGACAATTAGTTCTGTTAAATGCATCTTGGAGCCATGTGTTAGCTTATCTATGGATTTTCTCCTTAGATGTTTAAATATTCCCCCTGCAATTTAAGTTTCATCAAACAAAGGAGATCTGATTTAAGATAATTCTCTTGGTGAGAAAGCAATTGCTGCTGCAATCTGCCATTCACCCAGAACCATTGATCCCAGGATAAACATTCATTTATCAGACAATTCAAAATAAAACACAACATATGCTGTCGTTTATAACAAATTGATGGGTAGAATTCTGCGTTCTTCCCAGGTTCTCCTATCGAAGCATTGTCTCATTTACTTTGGTAAAAATTCCTGTAAAATATGTTTCATCTCCTTTTACCCTAATTCTTACTTCAAACTACAAGTTGATTAACTTTTTATAAAGTCGGTCCATTATCTTAACCTCTGCGTACTATTATATTTCTTTTGCATTGTCTTTTCAAAGCATTAATGGATATTTTAAAGTTAAAATGACATTTTAAAAGTCTGTTTTATAAGCCACTCCATCCTTTGGAGCCCTCATCCTGCAATATTACCGGTAAAGTGCTTGGGAGGAATTCCGGCACCTGGATTGCGACTCTGGCCTTGTGTGGTGACCTTCTTGCCGCAGCCATATAATCATCTTGTGAAAGCCACAGTCCAGGTGTAAAGAGGTTGTGGCCGTGAAGAAATGTTTTTCATTAGAGTTGTTATTGGGTTTTGCAATCTGCACACAGCAGGCAAAATGACCATGAGATGATAATTAAGTGATCTCTTTATTATTTCAGAGAGGGAAAAAAATACTTCACCATTCTGATGATTGCAAAGTCTCTGGATTGGAGTTAAAAAAAAATACAACATGAAACACTTGTGTGAGCACAGATTCCCTCCTTTCATTTTTTAAATGTAGATGATATTTTTTTTTCTTGCATAATGAGTGTCTTGTAGGACAAGAGGCTCTTGACTGAAGGTTGGCATTAAAATACTTGCTATCTAACAGTGGTATAAGCAGATTGTACAAAGGAGACCACTGTTTAATCACTGAAGTTCAAAACCAAGGTTTCTCTCTATGAAGGGTGTTTGGAGCCTCTAAAAAATGCAACAGATGGGTACCTCAAATTTAAATTCTTTTGATAATGATTAAGGATTTGCTACTTAAAAATGATGAAAATAAAACTTTCACTGACAGTCTTTGAAGATGACAGGAGAAGATCTATCAGGAAATTATAAATTTTTTGTGGGATTCATTTTAAAGTAAATGGTTTTTGCTTCTCTGTACTATATGATCTGACTTTTCTGCATTTTAATAAAAGTTTTCACCTGAGCTCACCTAAAACTTGGAAAGAAGATATATTGATAGTTATAAAAGCATGTACATTATTTCTCATACTTTTACTAAATTGAAAAACTTAAAATTTTTTTTAAATTTCTGGCATTAATAAAGGTCCCATCTGAACTGTTAAATTATTTACCTTTCCTCTCTTAACTGTCATATAAAATATCACCACCTCAGAAAACAAAAATTACCAATGACCTATAGAACACAATGGTGCTGTTCAAATATTTGTCTGCTAGTTTTCTCATCTGGAATCTGGATGGCAGTATGTAAAATTCCATAAGCGTCAACTATGAATATATTTTTGTTCATTCCTAATAATTTCTTAGATTGTTTTCCCTGTGTCATTAAAAAGTTGTTTTGAAAATTTTCTACTATAGTATGTTCTTCAGGGATTTCCCAGGAATTGCCACTCATGGTTTCACACCAGATGAAGGCTGTGTCAAACATACTCTCCGTATAAAATTGACCATTTTGGTAGTATACCAATGCTTTGCTCATTCAATAGCCACACATCTAAGAAATTAATTCTGTATATTTGTAGAATCTTAAAAAGCACGTTGGATAATACACTTGCTTAGTATCTGAAGAAACCTTTGTATTTTATAAACTATCAACAATTATTGATCGGACTACAGAAGGCTGAAGAATTCCAGAGTGGCAAATTTGTACTAAGTATAAATGAAAGATCATATAGAATCATAGAATGTTTTTTAAACTCTGGAAGGGACTTTTTCTATCATCAGAATGTTTTGTGGTTTGGATAGCATACTGAATATGGATGAAAAAAATCAATATTAAATGTATTTTATTTAAATTAAAAAATATACATCATATTCAAGTGCAGCAGCCCAATGGTGGCACTAGAACAATCTAAAAGTTGTTAATTCCACAGCATGCAGCCCTATATATGCAAAATGAGATGAAATCTACCATGTGCCAGAGCTCCAGATTGCTGGCTGCTTTTGCCTTCTGATATATGCAAAAGCTCAGTAAAATATGCTGTGTGAGAAAAGAAATCAGTGGGCTTATACTATTATTTCTAGTAGAAAAGTTACATTTCTTTGTTTATGAAAAACTTTGTCCATTGTTTGCTTTTCTCTTATTTTTATTTTACATTATAAATTCCTCTTGGACTTTAGTGGAATTTTTTAAAAGATTTTTTTTAGATTGTTACTTGTAAGGAACTAGTCATAAATCTACATATATCAGGCTTCTTAAAGCTGTATTTGCATAGCTGATTTGAAAGTAACATTTGTTATAAGCTTAAGTCTTGATGCTATTATCCCATGGCAATTAATTCAAACCTTTGTGAAATGTCAAGGATGATCTGTTTATCGTGTGACCCTTATACTTTCCCTTGCCAAAGCGGAAGGCACAAGATAAGAACTTAGATTCCAGGAAGTTGATGAACAGCCAGTGATTGGTTATTCTACTCCACCCTCCCTATGGAATTAAAGGCATTCCCAGCTATTGGGTACCTTCACTCTTTTCTCCCTTTGGTACTTTCTTATGGCTGCTACTAGGCTTAAATCCTAAAAATACACATTTGATCATAGACCTTCATTGCTCTCAAATTTATGTATTTAGAGAGGCCTTCCTTGACCACCCTGCCACTCTCATAATGTATTTCTCAAGTGATATACTTTCGCTCATAGCATTTTTATCTACCTCACATTAGAGTCATTTGTTGTTTTTGCAAAGCACAATTGTCACAGTTCTACTAGGATATACCATCCAAGGGCCTTATTTGCTGTCATAAACATTGTACCTGGCACACAGCTGATACTCAATAAACATTTGTTTGAACAAATAAGTGCATTTTCTTTAAAGGCAAGTTATATCTAAACATTCCCTTCTCCAGTCTTGTGGTTCTACTGTTTGACCATAGCAGTATGTGTAATTACTCATTTATTATCCCAAAGAAAAGTATTTTCCTGTTAGGAGATGACCTGTGACATGTTTGAACTTCCCTGGTGGCTGAGCCAGTAAAGAATCTGCCTGAAATGCAGGAGACCTGGGTTTGATCCCTGGGTGGGGAAGATCCCCTGGAGAAGGGAATGGCTACCCACTCCAGTATTTTTGCCTGGCGAATTCCATGGACAGAGGGGCCTGGTGGACTACAGACCATGGGGTCACAAAGAGTCGGACACGACTGAGCGACTAACACATACATACATTGCTTGTGATATGTTTATTCTGTTCTTGAAGGTTGCCTGGTTAAAGATGTATTCATGAGAAATAATCAATACAAATCAAAATATTTATGTTAAGCTTTTTCTGTTCTATGAAATGATCTCTATGGAAATTGTGCTTTCTCTAATCTTTCCAATCTGTAGTAATATTATCTGTGAAATTGCTACAAGATTTTCTTGTAGTCTTGGGGTGTAGGGGCTGCCACATGAAAATTACACTAGGGTATTCTAGAAAAGTACATCAGGATTAATTTGTTGTTGTTTTTGTTCTGATCTATAAGCAGTTTAAATTCATACTGGCCTCTAGGGTGTGTGGGAGAGATCCTTAGACAATCGGTGCTTTTAATGATAGAGGTTCTCACAATTCTTTACATGAATATCCTGACAGGATATTGCCTTTTTGCTGCTTAGAAATGCAGGACAAAGCAGCTGACAACTGTCATCTGGAATTTTATATCATGCAAACATACTCCCTGTGTCGGCGAGGGTTTGCCTATATGATTTCAGCAGTTGCCTTCCAGTTTCTCTAGAAAGAATGGGTTAGTTCACACAAGACAGTCTTGAGATTATTGATACAATCACAAATTGAAGTGGGACCGTGGGCTCTCGGCTCATAGAGCAGCATGCCTGGCTCTCTCTGTATTTGAAGTGATTAACGATGCTGCAGCATGATGGGGAAATGGTATGTCTATCATTATAGGAAACTACAGGAGGGAGAAACCCTTTCTGATAGCGGTCTTTGAAGCCACCCAAGTTATTTGAGTCTGAGCCATTAGAGGGGGAAAAACAGGAAGAAACAAAGTAAGACAGATATGAAGAAAGAGAACAATCAGAATATGCAGTAGTGATACTGGTCTGGCGGGACACTCTGTGTGAGAGGAAAAAAAAAATTAGTTGGGGCCATGATAAGCTAACAGACAGGAGGGGCTATTGGTTCAGCAGTTAAACAAGGAATTACACAAAGTCATGGAACACTTACCTGTTCTAATAGTCTCCCTATTGTTCTTACCATGTCACCCCTTCTTTCTTATCTGTAATATGGAGATAGTATTTCTTATCATCTTTGTGGAGCTCAGTGATACACACAGACTTGAGTAAAAACCGAAAACACGAAGCAGCTGTATAGCATAGGGCATTCAGCTCTGTGATGACCTAGAGGGGTGGGATGGAGGGTGGGCGGGAAGGGAGGCTGAAGAGTGAGGGGATGTATGTACACTTATGGCTGATTCACGCTGTTGTATGGCAGAAACCAACATTTCATTGTAAAGCAATTATCCTCCAATTTAATAAAAAAAAGAAAGAAAATACTATGACTATGATAAACAATGATATGGAATAGGTGGTCCTCATTGCGATCCACTCCACCTCCCAGCCCCACCCCGGCTTTGGTGAGCTTTAAAATTTAAGTCTTCTTAAACCTAGGAGAGTTGAGGATTTACGTGAGTTTCAGAATCACCTTTGAGCTATTGGGGATACGTGGGGCTCCGTTTTCCTCCCTGGTCCTGGTCACGGCTCTGAGGGGATGGGCCGAGACATCTGGCAGCCTGGGAACACTGTATTGACAGGTGTGCAGCCTGGCTGGAGGCTGTGAATACAAACTGGCAGCCTAGTTCCCATCCTGACCACTTGGTGCCACTCTCGCTTTAAGAAAACAGCTCTTCCTCAGCCCAGTCCTAGGAAAAAACAGCTTCCTCCTAGGTTGGCTTCAGTGGTTTCAAAGACAGTCATTGTTTTGAAGAAGGTCGTTTGGAGAGTTCGGTGGCCCATGTGATTAGAATGCCTATGGGCGAGCCGCATTCCAGGTGCTTTGTGTGCTAAATAACACTTAGGTGTTATCACCAGCATTAATTATCCAAGGGACTTGTAACAAACACAGGTGGGCCCTTGTTGGTTCATTTAAAAGCCAAGACTCTACAGAACGTAAATTTCCAGGTAGCCACCCAGGCCTTTAACTTTGAGTTTAGTTTGGCAAGAGGCTGTAGCCCATCCTACTTCATCTATTTATAGACTGGATATTATATGAGAAAATCTGCTCATTGTTAGTTCCTCCCAATGTATGTTATATACACACACACACACACACACACACACACACACACACACCCCTATAGTAAAAACAGAAAGAACTTGAAAATGCTATTGTTGAATGTGCTTCCTGGTACCCAATAGTTGAGTTTTTTTTTTCCCAGCCCCATCCTCTTTACTTGCAGAATTATTTATAAGAAAAAAGACACTTTCCTTTACAGAAAGAACCATATTTTAAATGAGATAACTACCTCTAATGTTGTCCAGAATGTTACCCAAATGACATGTTACCCAAGATGACACCTCCTCATCTCTTTCCCTGCCTTTCTTTTCCTCCTGGGATTCCAGGAAGGAATCTGGGCACAGGCTTTTACAGCTTCAAGATGACTTTCTAATTTGGAGGACATTGCAGCATTTAGCTGAAGGTCCTGTGTTCTGTTTTAATGGGAGCCCAGGAGGGGGTCTTGCCCACTTCTAAAGATGCTATTGAGAGCAGTGCTTTTCTGACTCATTAATTTGGAAAGGCAAGAGGAGGCTGCCATTAAGAAATGTCTTTGCAATTAATTGCATGTAAAACCTCAAGTGTTTTTTTTTTCCCTGAGACATTTATAGGAACTGCTCTGCCTTGTTTATGTGCGTATACTTGTGCTGGCCTTAGCATAGTGGAGCTGGCCCTAGGCAAAGTTGAGTAGTTGGCAGTCTGCTTCTGAGCCCCGTATGATTTCATTGCTGGCCTTTCCTCTCAATGAACCTAAGGCTTCCTTCCATTTCTCTTTAAACCTTATTAGTTTTCAGTTTAATTGCCTCTGGCATTAGGTTTGCTTATTTGGGATTGTCCTTGAGTTTGGGGGTCTGGAAACTCTGTTAGGACCCAGAATCTGCCGTTTCCTTGCTTTGTAAGTTTAGGCAAATTATTTAACTTTCCTGTACTTTATGTCCTCCTGTGTAAACAGGGCTATTTTGAGCAGTAAGTAAAACACTACATTTAAAACTCAATGTCTGGATCCAACACTTAAGGTGCTTGTTAAAAATGAAGTTTTCTGAATCTGATTCTAGACAACTGACTCAGAATCTTGAGGAAAAGATCCAGGAATTTCCATTTTTAAAAAGAGCTCTAGGAAATTCTTACACTCACCAAAGGCTGAGAATTCCTGGCTTAAGGCATACAACTTCTGTGGGGTAACGGTGTTTATAAAAGGGTCTGGGGAAACAGCATAACCAAGAGGGGAGGGGAGAGTCAGGCATCGCAGTTGGGCTTCCCAGGTGGCTCTGCCACTTGCCTGCCAATGCAGAAGACCGGGGTTCAATCCCTGGGTAGGGAAGATCCCCTGGAGGAGGAAATGGCAACCCACTCCGGTATTCTTGCCTGGAGAATGCTATGGACAGAGCAGCCTGGCAGGCTACAGTCCATGGGACCGCAAAGAGTTGGATATGACTTAGCAACTAAAGGGACTCCCTAGTGGCTCAGATGATAAAGCATCTGCCTGCAATGTGGGAGATCTGGGTTCGATCCCTGGGTCGGGAAGATCCCCTGGAGAAGGAAATGGCAACCCACTCCAGTACTCTTGCCTAGAAAATTCCATGGATGGAGGAGCCTGGTGGGCGACAGTCCATGGGGTCGCAAAGAGTCAGACACGACTGAGCGACTCCACTTTCTTTCACTTTCTTTAGCAACTAAAACCACAACAATAAGGGATTCCAGTTATTTTGTTGGGGAAAGATCTGGGGTCACCTGCAGGGTATGATTTGATCAGGGTGCTCCTAAATCCTATGTAGAAAGGAGAACATGGAGAATTGGTTCATTATGTTGCTGGGTAAAGTATGCAGTGCCTCCTTTCTAAAGTGAAGATGCCAAATCTACTTTACTACTTTAATTTGTCACTTGGTCTTACTTGCTCTGGGTCCCATCTGTGTGTAAACAAGGCAAGGCTTGCTCCCCTCTACTTATGCAGACCAGTGGACCCTTGCTCATTAGACCACAAGCTCTACAAGGGAAGACAGCACGATCTGTGCTCCTTTGAGATTTCAGGGTCTAGCACAGAGCACATGTATAAAGTAGGCATTTGATCAATGAGTACATGAGTTGGGTAGGAAAACACTTTCTTAACCTCTAATACATACTAATTAACCTCCCCTTTTCTTCTTTTTGTTCACATTCACACACATCCTTAAGGCTTGATCAGATTCAGGTTCCTCGAGTAACTGAACTATTTTTCAGAAGCTGATGCTCTGGACGAAGCTAGGTTACAACAGCGGAGAATTAGGGATGAACACGTATGGAATGCAGACGTTAAGGGAAAGGAATTCAGTCTTGGCTTGCTGCTGGCCATCTTTCTTGTTTAGATCATCTAGGAGATTAAAGAGCCACTGATCCCAAATGATACTAATTTGCAGAGCTCACTGACCATGTGGAAAATTGAGCCGGGGAGGGTGAGCTGCCACCTGTGGGCTTTGTTGTTGACCCCTGGTACTCAACACCTAGCCAGGACATTTTAAGAGATAGTAACAGAGAGGATTGCTTTGGACATGGTTAATATTTCCTTGAGGCATTAACAACCATTTAGTTTTTCTTGAAATTCAGTATGATGGGAAAAAGGCAGATTTCTAGGCCCTCCTTAGATCAGACCTATCTATTGCAAACCATTGGTGTGGGCAGGGCATAAGAGAAATTCAAGAGATTCAGTTGGACTTGGTCTCCATGAGGTTGTTCATGGAGTTCGGGACACCCCTAATACTCCCTACTCTTCCATACTGGGCACTAAGGGGAATAATATCTGATACCTGCAATGTACTTAATGCTTTCCATGTTCCAAACTCTAGCACTGGAGTAAGAGCATTCTTTGCTTTTATATCATATAGCCTTTGACTCCAAGTCTTAGCCTTGTCATTTAGAGAAAACCAAGGACTGCCTAACATTTTTTAAAAAATTAAAATTATCCTTTGTTAGAGCAATTTTCCGTGTGCAACAGAATTGAATGGAAGACACAGAGATGTCTTTTACACCCCTGCCCCAACACATGTACAGCCTCCCTCATTACCAACTTGGCCTTCAAGAGTGGTACCCTTGTTTCAACTGAGAGACTTATACTGACCCATCCTTGGCATCTCTAGTTTGACTTTTTCGAACCTCATTTGTTTCAGCTGTAAGTGGTTTAAGGGCTCAAACTTCTCTCACATGCTCCGCTTGTCCCTGTTCCCATGTTTTAAGAAGGTGACAAGAAGTTTTGTAGATTTTGTTGTCCTTAACTTTGAACTCTTTATGTTAGATGGGCTAGAAATCCTAGTCATTGGTTAGAGTAGTGATCTCAACACGATGTCCCTATGCGAGCCGTGTCAGCATTCCTAATAGGAGTGTCAATCTTGGGCCCTACCCCAGACCAATTAAATCAGATGCTGGGCAGCAAGCTGTGTTTTAATCAGCCGTTCAAACAATTGGAATATTGCTGTAATTTGAGAATCACTGGACATTAGGGAAATATTACTCATTGGCTTAAAATTTTTATGAGCACCAATTGGGCTGAGTGGATGATGCTTCACATAGTGGCATTTAAGGAGAATGAAAAAAGGCTCTTTGTGGTGAGGTGAGGGCAAGACAGTACCGTGGATCAGCTGTACCATAGTCACATTTACTTTTTTGCCTAGACAAATGATTTAACCTCTGGGCTTTGTGGTCTTTTGTTTGTAAATTTATTATTGTTATTATTATTATTTTTATTCAATCAGAGTCCAACCTCAGCTGTTGCAGCCTCAAAGGAAGTTGCTGGCTAAGTGCCTTGTACACTCTGCTAGGCAGAGCAGCGCGTGATTTCAGCAGACTGCAAACCCAGGGACGGGAAGGGCCTGCGTCTCCTTTGGTCAGTGTTTACAACTCTAGCAACTAGCGCCGTAAATACTGGTTATATGAACAAATATGGTGGCATAAATACAAAACATTGAATGATGGAAGGCAGTTTTACTGGCTACGTTGGCTGATAACAGTATAAATGCGAGGAAGAGTTTTTGAGGCAAAGTTTAGACCCATCAGAAGAAGTTTCAGGGCTGATGCTGCGGTCCGGTCTGAAGTACTAACACCTGGAATGAGATGGGCCAGGTGGAAGGAGGATGAGCGGAGATTTAAGATCCCCGCCCCCCCGGCTCAGCCCGACCCAGCGCCATGCAGCCGACTTAGTCCTGCCAGCCCCCGGCCTCGCGTTCCGTGGCCCCAGAGCCCCTCTGCTGGCTCTGCCACCAGGTGTGGAAGGTGGGCTGGAGGCTCTTGCTCGCTGGGGTTCGCGCCCGGTCAGTGTGAGGCAAGCTGATGGCTGTAGGGGCCAAAGAGAAGATGGCGGGCCTTCAGGAGTTTTCTGAACATCCTGGAATGACCCAGGACCGACCGGACAAGCAGCAAGAGCAGCACCGGTTCGCTGCATCACCCTGACTGTCGACGGACACCATCTTAAGGCCCATCAGGCTGTATCGGCTGCGTGCAGTAAGTTCTTGTACAAATTCTTCCAGGAGTTTACTTGGAAATTTTGGGTGGAGATAGAAGGTGTTAACATGTAAAATGGACCTTTCGTCATTTAATGGAGGTCAGATAAACAGCACCATTAATAATACAATGGAGAGAAGCCAGTGATGTATGCAAAACAGCTGAGGTTATACAAGTGCTGGAAGGCTCTCAAAGCCTTTTAAGTCAGATACAGAAGGTGAATACGGTGCTCTTCTTACGTTTGCAGTATTCAAGTTTTGGGGGAATATAGTGTAACCTTTTTGAATGACAGTGAAAAAAATACTAGGACCTGATTTTGCTTTGCTAGAGTTGCATCATTGTTTATTTAAAGCTGTGTGTGTGATGGTTCCTGTTAGGAAGCTGCGGTTGCCTTAGAGATTTTTCCTCCCCAGCCTATTGAGGTGTAATTTACATATAATACAATTCACCCCTTTTAGTGTAGAGCTTGAATTATGGTAATCGTATACTGTAGTGCAACCAACCACCATAAGCAAGATATAGAAACATTTCCATCACCCTGAATTTTCTCATGACTCTGCAGCAGGCCCTGACCTCCAGCCTCAGGCAACCACTGATTTGATTTTTATCACTGTAGTTTTGTCTTATTTAGAATATCTTCTAAAGGGCCCCTACAGTATGTAGAGTTTTGTGTTTCACTTTTTAAACTTAGTGTTATGTTTTAGAGATGTGTCCCTGTAAATTATGGGTATTACTATTTTTTTCCTGTTTTTGCTGAGTAATATTCCATTGTGTGGATATGAACATCTGTTGATGGACATTTAGGTTGTTGCTAGTTTTTGGCTATCACAGATGAAGTGGCTCAAAAAAAAAATTAAGGGCTGTATCATTAAGTACTGTATAAGGAGAATAGGATTCTCTTACTAAAATATAATGCCAGTTAAATGAGTATAGCCTTAACAGATTATGAGTAAGTCTTTAGGGGAGATTTAAACAATTTCAAGTTATGAAATAGAATGTTGAGCTCCATTGTTGAAAATGTTTTGACAGGCTAGAATCCAGGATAAATCAACTTTGAAAAACATATTTTTTCTCCTTTTGTTTTCCTCATGATTCATTTGTTTTTGACTCTCTTCGAAACAAGGGTTGCCAAAAAACAGTGCAATAAAGTTCAGTATGTCTACTCATTTTCCTCCTCCTTTTCTTCCAGCCCATCTCTTATTTGAGTTCTGACTATATACTAGCTATATTAATTACCTTATCAACTTTATCAAATTAATGATCACAACATCTGTGATGTCACCACCCCATTTTAGAGATGGAAAGATTGAGACCCTAAACTGAAAATTATATAAGCAAAACCAGGACTAGAAATTAAGGCTTATTTCTTAGCCTATGATATTTCCACTACATCACCTGGTGGAAAAATCTTCCTATTTCTTCCTGGTCACACACAATTACCTACTCATCCTACACTTAGCGAGGGTAGGTGTGCTTACTTACTTGCAGGTGGAAGAGGAACAGAGAGAATTACCAGAGTTTGGGGCAATAGGAAAAGGGACGAGAGCTTTTCTTCTAGCTAAGAAGTGGAAATGCGAATGTCATGATGGAAAATACTCGAAAAGGCTTTGCTAACTGGGGAATTGACGAAGGAACTCCCCAGTGCTCTTTCCTGTTTCCTTACTACCCCTTGGTTGCTTCTATTCCAGGATCCATGATTTGAGCTTAACATTTCCATGACCTCTGACATGCTGCCTGTGTCCTCTCCTGCTCCTCCTTCATTCATAGAAACTTAAAGTTTGTATCTTGCAAGTCATTTTTGATCAGTCTATGCAAAAGTTTGACATTCACTAGGTACTTAATTACATATTATTTTGTGGTAGCAATAAATTACCTAATAAAAGCTGTTCAGTATTGGATAAGTGTTGTATTGTTTCACAACCACAATAGGATTGTAGCAGTCCCATTAAAAATGGCAAGAATTTAAAATAACAATAAAAATGAAATAACTAATATTTATTGAAAAACATTAACTGTGCATCATTATTTCATCTGTTTCCCACATGAACTTTATGAGATGGATATACTATTATTCCTGCTTTATAGATGAGGAAATGGAGGCTTAGAAGGATTAATTTGCCCAAATTGATATAGCTGGAAAATATAATCCAAAAGGGAAAATAAAGATCAGCATAATCCTACCATCCAATAATAATTATGCTTAAAGATTATGTAGATTGAAAACAGAGACCCTTTTTATAAACTTAAAATGATTAACAAAGTGCTAGTCAAATAATGACTGCTGCTGCTACTAAGTCGCTTCAGTCGTGTCCGACTCTGTGCGACCCCATAGACAGCAGCCCACCGGGCTCCCCCGTCCCTGGGATTCTCCAGGCAAGAACACTGGAGTGGGTTGCCATTTCCTTCTCCAGTGCATGAAAGGGAAAGTGAAGTCACTCAGTCGTGTCCAACTCTTGGCGACCGCATGGACTGCAGCCCACCAGGCTCCTCCATCCATGGGATTTTCCAGGCAAGAGTACTGGAGTGGGTTGTCATTGCCGTCTTCAAATAATGACTACTCAGGGTATATTTATTGAATAATCCAATGCATTCCACAGAGACACATTGAATAACTCACAAGGGAGTTGAATTATATTTTCTTGACTCGGAACTTAATTTAGCTTTCCCTGGGCTTCCCTGGTGACTCAGATGGTAAAGAATCTGCCCACAATGCAGGAGACTTGGGTTTGATCCCTGGGTTGGGAAGATGCCCTGGAGAAGGGAATGGCTACCCACACCAGTATTCTTGCCTGAAGAATTCCATGGACAGAGGACCCTGGTGGGTTGTAGTCCACAGGGTTGCAAACAGTTGAACAGGACTGAGCGACTCACACGTGCATTTCACTTTTCCTTCCCACACAGCCGACTGTCCCATATGAGGTTTTCTTCTCACTAAGGTCACAGACTGTTGTTATGAAGAAATTGTAGTCAGAAGAAAAATCATAGCTTCCCCAGCCCTACCCTTTACTTTATAAAAAGAAACCAGAAAGGATAAATGTTTCTTAAGTAAAGGATAATGTTTTCTTAAGTAAACTTTACAGGCTCTAAAAAGTTGCATTTTTAGAAAAATTTTATTCAAATCCCTTATGGTTCTGTAATGTCCTCTGTAGAAAAATATCTTTAAATAGCCTCTTTGTTTCTGAAAAATTGTTCTTCCTTTGATCCATGAAGATTTAATTATATTCGTTTCTAAAAAAACACAGCTTTGGCCATATTTTCCTCTCCTATTGAATTGTTGGTCTATTTTTTAGTAAAAAGACTCATGCTTTTGTCTGGATCCTTCTCTTTCTTCTTAGCCTTTCTTCAAAAATGGATGTTATGCCAATAGTCATAACTGGGAGTGCCATAGAAAGTAATGGCTGAGAGCAGGAGATTTTTGGAGTTGCAAATGTTCATTCCATTCCTTTGTTGCCTTGTGATCTTGGGCAAGTTACTTAATTGCTCAGTTTTCTCATCTGGAAAATGGTGACTATAATATTTTCTACTTTAGGGGGTTATTTTGAAAATGTCATGTAATAGACATAACATAAAAGATGTTTAGCATACTGCCTGATTGATATTTAAACATAAGAAAGGCTTCTTTTCTCTAAAATATTATCCACCAGAAGATTGAGAAGCATTTAACAGGAAGTTCATTGGAAGCCCCTCATAAAGGATGCACTATAAAATAGTTAAGGTTTGTGGAAAACATATAAGCAAATAAACCCTATAGACCTCATTGAATGTTAGTTTTGGATACTTAAAGAGCTCATCTGCCATTATAGATTTTAAAAAGAAGCAGAATTATTTAGCTTATAATTGTTCCTGGGAGTTCGACCTCACAACTTCAAGATTGTACGCCGGTGTTTACCAGAATTTTAGTCCCTAAGAAAGGAAGATTCTGTGTGTTTGAGTTTGTGGAAATTAGGAATATATTCTTGCAGGATGATGAAGAGTCAGAGCCCTAAAGTAATGCTGATGAGTACTTGAGGTGTGGGGTAATACTGTTATTGATTGCATTTGCACAAATTCAAACAGTTGAGACAGAAAAGAACTTGATGAGCTCTGGAAAGCAGTTCGTCATCTCTTAATGTGCATCCAGAGTTGATAAAGACGTAATGACAAAGATACATGTGAAGAATTCAGATACAATTATTTCAAGTAATTATGTGCTCAAGTTGGCTAAAAACTTTTAGGAATCTTCTTACTGAGAAAATGGGGGAATCTGGGTCACCATCTATTTTGGTATATATGATAATGAGCTCTAAAAAAAAAATAAGCCAAAATAATATTGGTAACAATGTATTTTTTAAAAGACTAAATCTTTTCTATTTTTTTAATAATTTTTTTTAATTGAAGGAAAATTGCCTTACAATGTTGTATTTGTTTCTGCCATATAATAACACAAATCAGCAGTAACTGTACATAAATCCCCTCCCTCTTAATCCTCCCTCCCCTCCTTCCAACTCACCCCTCTAGGGCATCATAGAGCACTGGGCTGGGCTCCCTGTGTCATATAACAGTTTCTCACCAGCTATCTGTTTTACACAGGATAATGTATATATGTTGATGCTACCTTCTCCATTCGTCCTACCCTCTCCTTCCCATGATGGGTCTACATGTGCATTCTCTACATGTCCATCTCTATTCCTTCTCTGCAAATAGGTACCATTTTTCTAGATTGCGTATATATGTGTTAATATGATATTTGTTTTTTCTGTCTTCACTGTGTACAATAGGCTCTAGGTTCATCCACCTTACTACCACTGACTCAACTTCATTCCTTCTTATGACTGAGTAATAGTCCATTGTGTATATGTACCACATTTTTATCCATTCATTTGTCAGTGGACATCTAGGTTGCTTCCGTGTCCTGGCTATTGTAAATAGTGCTGCAGTGAACTTTGGGGTACATGTGAAAAGGAGCAGATCTTCTCAAAAGTAATCAACCTGATAGTTTGAAGTCATTCATTCAGGTCTTTTATTCCTACAAGGACTTTATTTTCCCCTCTTAATTTACCATTTTCTCTTTCTGTTGATCTTTTGAGTTATTAAAATGTAATAAGCATAAATATGTCTTCCTCCTCAAAGCACAGACTATGACTAAAAATAAAGTCCTCATCAGTGTTCTTTTTCCTCCTGTCTAAACCTACCAGCTTTAAATATACACATACAGTCACATACGTATATACTTCTTTGTACTGTTAAAAAGGTAAACTATGCAATTTATGGTGATTTATCACATGGTAGAGTTTTATTCATGATTCACTTCTTTTTTTCTACATATTATCATTTTATCAGAGGCTCAGTCCCACATTTGATGATGTAGGAAATAGGAATTTTGTATAACAGGTGAAATACAAATAACAGTGATATTCGTGAAGTCATAAGTAAGAGTTAAGCCAAGAACTTCCATTAAGTGTATTCACAATTTATTTCTGTTTGGCATGTTCTATGTTCTAGGTACTGTTTTAAGGACTGTACAATCATTGTCTCATTTAATCCTCACAACCACTTTTTTAGATAGGTACTATTTATATCTATTTTTTAAAGATCAAAATTTGAGGTATAGAGAGGTTGAGCAATTTTCTCTTGGTCAAATAGCTAATAAGCTATAGAATCAGCATTTGAACTAAGAGTCTGACTTCAGAGTCCAAGTCTTTAGCTTGACATGGGTAGATGCTCTTGTTTGTTTACTTAAAACTTTTTTGCAATTATAAAATGCAATACATGCTAATTATTAATGAACAATAATAAGATATATAGGTTGTTAAAACCTCAGACTATGGTAAAATTGATAAAGTTGATGCTAGTCCCTACTAACCCACCAGTTTTCATGGGCTTCCCTGAAGGCTCATGGGTAAAGAATCTGCCTACAATGTAGGAGATGCGCTTTCAACCTCTGGGTCGGGAAGATCCCCTGGAGAAGGAAATAGCAACCCAATCTAGTATTCTTGTCTGGAAAATTTCTTGGACAGAGGTTTTGGCAGGCTACAGTGCATGGTGTCACAGGAGTCAGACACAACTTAGTGACTAAACCACCATGGTAGAATTGATTTAAATTGATGCTAGTCCCTACTAACCTATCAATTTCCAAAGCTATAGCTACTATTAGAATTTGTTGTGCATTTGTCATATTTCTGTATCTTGTGACTAAGTTAATTATATGTTGTGGATCTTTTTCCATGAAAGGACAAATGGTTCTGCCTTCGTTTATCTTACTGATTCTATAGTATGGATATACCATAACTTATTTAGCCATTATACAATTCATTGCTATTGAGATTATTTATAGTTATGAGAAAATAGAAAACTATATGGAAATAAGTATCCTAGTCTTTACCATCTCTGTAAATGCAAATTTCGTTTCTCCAGTTTAGGCCCCATACCTTGGCATCGTCCTTTCTCTAACACGAAATTGTTGTACCCAATTCAAGAGCAAACCCTATTGATTTTGATTTTTATATATATGCAGATTCTATTTTTTAAATAGATTGGCCATTTCTCAGCATCTCTCACTACCAGCGTCTGATCTAAGCCATCATTGCCTCTTACCTAGATTATTGTTATCATCTTCTAGCGGTGTCTCTCTTCTTCCCAACGGCAGCCAAGAGTCATTTTTAAAAACTCAGATAAAAATCATTCTGGTCAAAACTCTTCAATGTTTCCCCATTTAACTTGCTAAAATCCAAAGTGTTTGCCACGGTCTTTAATTCTCCCCATAAACCAGCATCCTACTACTTGTCTGACCTTGACCTCTACCACTCTTCCCCCATAATCACAGCACACCAGCCAGACTAAAAATATTTGCTATTTCTTAAATGTAATAAGCACAGTTTTTCCTTAGAATCTCTACATTTGTTGTTTCCACTGCATGGAAACCTTCAAGTCCTACCCCTCTCCCGTTCTTGCCCGGCTCCTTATTTCTGTTCAAATGTTGCTTTATCCTATTTGTCCAATGAGTGTTGAATGGACATATCTATCCATTTGAATAAATGCTTGTGTAGAATACAGTTCTAGATGTAAAACTGCTTCCTTTTGCACGAATTGCAGTTGTTTGTCTTTTTCAAATCCTTTGTTGTTATACTCCTCCCTCCCACACCTTTGCCTGTTTTATTTTAGTGTTCTCATGCCCCTCTTCAGAATGGTTCTGTGAGTCTGTCTGCTGTTTCTACCGTGGAAGGCTGGCTTGAGTTCTCTCCCTCCTGGGATGTCGGGAGGAAAAGGAAGCACTAGGCAGCTGGGCTGATCCCCGCGGGCCTCTTCACAAGGCTGTAATTTCAAGAGTGACCTTGGGGTATGACAGAGTTGTTATTAAACAATTTAATAGATGAAAGAATCACTTCATACTTCAGTCACATTTATTTCTCCCCAAATGTCTGGCACTAAGTTGTAAATACTCAATACCACAAGGAAAATTTATTAAAAAAAAACGATCTGATTTATCATATTGGTTTAAAATTTCTAGAACATATATTGAAATTGTGATAGATCAAAGACATCCTGGAATTTTAATCATGAAATAAAATCCCCGTCTGTGTGTACCTTATTAAAAAAAATTATAGCACATTTGCTTATCCTTATTACTATCCTTTTAAGAAAATAATATGAATATTGGTATACATTAGGTAATTTATGATTTGCTTTATCTCTTGGATCAGTGAGATAACAATGATAACCATGAGTAATTAGAATCATAAAACCATGGAAATTTTGTAGAAGAGCTCCTTTATTTAATTCCTTAATTTTACAAAAAGGGAAACAAATCTTCAGAGGTTAGGTGACTTATTCAAGGTCATATGGCTAGTTAATGGCACAGACAGTTCTTTTGACTCCCCAAATAGTGCTTAGCAGTATCCATGGAGCAGTGTCTATGAACCAAGCTCTGTGATACAATGAAATTCTACCTGCTAGATAATTCCTGTTCCTTCCAATTGTCCTGACACCCTGCCGTTTATTTAGATGACGCGATTTGGCCTCATATTTCTTCTGGAGCTGGCGGGATAAGGATCACCCTATTAGGGTGCTTAATTTTGTGCTAATGATCCTTCTTTCTGTCTGAAGTCTTCAGGTTACCATTTTTTCAAAGGAACTCTGTGCCGCTTGTCCTTTTCCACTCGCTGCACGATGTGCACACTGGTGCCTCCTGCAGCCTTCCTCTTTTTAATTGCCTCTCCTTCCTAATGAAGCCTGTATCAGCTCCAGTGCTAATTGAACTTCGTCCTTCATTCAGAGTGTATTATTACACAAATAGTCACAGTGTTTGGTCTCACTTTAATAGGATGTTTGCTTAACATCAAAAACTTATTAGTAATCCATTGAAAAGGCAATTAATGGAGGACATGTGGGTAAGGAAATTGAACTAGTTTCCAGCACAGGACAAAAGAATGGCAAAGACACTCTGGTGTGCTGAGGTTTAACTGTCTGTGTCCTGGAAGTTGCAAACTGATGGTTAAATTAAGATTGTCAACCCAAGTCAATAGTTATTTTTTTTTATATGAAGTAACATATACATGTTTGATATTGAAGTGAAGGATAAGCTGGTTGTCTCCCTTGATCCTAACTAATCTCTCTCTCTCTTTTTAGCATATAGACCTAAATTTTGTTGTTTTTGTTGTGCAGTCGCTAAGTTGTTTCTGACTCTTCTGGGACCCCAGGGACTGTAGCCGGCCAGGCTCCTCTGTCCATGGGATTTTTTAGGCAAGAATATTGGAGTGGGTTGCCATTTCCTTCTCCAGGGGACCTTCCTGACCCAGTGATTGAACCCACATCTCCTGCATTGGCAGGTGGATTCTTTACCTTTGAGCCACCCAGGAAGCCTAGATTTAAATTTATCATTATATAGGATTTTGATAGGTCAGAAGAAGCAAGCACCTTACCTGTAATCTTGTCACCCAGAGATAACTGTTAATAAGATTTTGGTGTATACTCTTCCATGCTCCGTTTTAACACACATCTATAGGCTCAAAATTGGATCATCTACCATATTGACCTATTGTTTGTTAAATTTTAATTAGTGGTATGTCCTGGACAATAAGTAGAGACCTATGTATCATATTCAATAGCTTGAGCACACTTTCTTGGACAGATAGGCTGTAATTTATTTCATCATATTGTTGAAGGCTTAAAAACAAGTGACTCTTGCCTCTTACCTGTTTGCATAGCCTTAATTGAGCATCATTATTTTGGTAATATTAATATTAGGAAACCAAATTGACAGACTGCTCTGTTGTAGAACAGTTATCTGTGATGGGAATATATGCAGTATTTGGTGTTATGAAAATGCAGATTTATATCCTATGTAGCAAAGTTTATATGAGTATCAAATTTCCTTTACTTGTAATTATACCAATAAAATCATGATACAACAGGAGGCTGATCAAAAAATAGTCTTAAGATAATGGCTTAAGGTATAGATTTCATCCTACCTGTGAACTTATGAGGATAAATGATACCTGGGTTCAAAGGGAAAACAAAGTCTAAAAATATGAACCTAATGATATTTGGCAATTGGGTAAGGCATAGCAGACCAAATTCTTTTTATGATCCATGTTAAATAGATATGAGAGAAGAAGAACCAGTAATGGGTTACTCCATTTGTTCCACAGACCTTGGATATGACTGTGAAACTCCCATCTGCACTAATGTGAGTCATGCATGGCTGAGTCCCCAAGTAATATTTAGTAAATGAATAGTATTACTGCCTGGCAGGGACCCTTTTAGAAAGTGCTGTTGTTTCGAAGAACCTAAATAGATATATATACTCTGGCTTAGCTAGGATTATGATGCATAAAATGTTGGTAATAGGTTTAAAAGATTAGCATAGACTGGTGCTTTTCCTTGAGATCATTCCTTATATATAAAAAATTAAATGTTATTTCTAATGTCATCGTAAAAGTAAGACTGGAGGATTATCGATTTTTGGAGGCTTTTAGTAGATAGCTTGATAATTGACTCTCAAGTTTTTAGCACTGGGCCCTGGGTTTTCTGTTTACCTTGCTCTGGCAATTTGGTGTAATTAATTTTAATAGCTGTATTTACTTTTAGGGTTTATACTTGGGTAGAAAGATACCTGTAGTCAAAACCTCATAAAATTATTTTCTCTCTTTGAATTAAAACCATGCAATAGTTTAAAATAAGAATATCTCTAAATTAAATGAAGAGAGCAGAGCGCAGCATCCTTTAACATGTTTACGACTCCATGAGATAGAAACATCTGTGGATTGGAAAGAAAAACAGAGATGAAAGTAGTTAACATATTAGATGGTAAATTGATACATGTTTTTTGTAAAGAATAAATACAAATTGTGGAAAGAGGGCTTTAGATAAGATTTTTTTTTGAATGCTTCCAGAAAGCTGTGAGTTGCTCATCTGTCAAAAGATTTGGCTAGAAAAATAGTCATTGATCACGATAACTCATAAATGTAATCAGTCAGAAATCCTATGTTGCTCCATAGGCTTCTAAGAGAAAAGGAAAGAAACAAAGGCTGAGAATTATGAAAGATGCATTCTCTATCACTGGTGAAGCCTGCCTCCTCTTTCTACTCTTCATTCTTCTCTTTATTTTTATATCCACAAACTTGGTGGTGGTTGTCTTTTAGGAGATGTGTTTTCATCATATGATACGGATCTCTCAGCGTATCTTAGGCTGACACTTTGTTCGTTTTACTCTGGCAGTTAAAGTAGCTATAAATATTTAAAAAAAAAGACAGTTATGGGACTTCCCTAGCAGTCTAGTGGTTAAGACTCCATGCTTCCACTGCAGGGGACATGGGTTTGATCCCCGGTTGGGGAACTGTTGTGCAGAGTGAGTGGCCAAAAAAAAAAAAAAGTTAGAGGATTCTACTTTTTGTTAAAAGGATTTGTATTAAACATCCAAACTATGACTTTTTAATAGAACACATGATCCTTGAAAAAAATAGAAACCCATAAAGTAAAAAGAAAATAAGAATAATTGATAATTCCTTTATCTAGGGCAGTATCATAGTTCTTCAGGCAAGAATACTGAAGTGGGTTGCCATTTCCTTCTCCAGGGCATCTTCCTGACCTAGGTATCAAATCCAGGTCTCTGATGTCTACCTGCAGTGCCAGGCAGGTTCTTTATCACCAGTGTCACCGGGGAAGCCCTCATCATAGTATTAAATGGTTTTAGTTCATCCCAGTCTTTTTTTTTTTTCTGTCCAATATGGGTACAAATCTATATTATTGATACTATAATAGAATAACGTTATGATAAACCCTTCTATAGACACATTTGGTATACAGTTCTGATCGTTTTCTTTGGGCTCATTAAAATTACTTAAAATTTTTAAGTCACCTTGGGGCTTAGGATTGGAGAAAGGGATTGTTGATATTGAAGCTGTTGACTAGAGGAGGGAAGGAGTGATGACTTTTGAAATATTTCCTCCATTCCAGTAATCTCACTCAGCATTGCTGTTGATAGTGTGAGCTTGTCTCTGGCTTACCTGTAATTCTGAGGCCCTGAGTTCATAGTGAGGGCATGCATGCTCAGTTGCTCAGTCATGTCCCACTCTTTGCGACCCTATGGACTGTAGCCCACCAGGCTCCTCTGTCCATGGAACTTTCCAGGCAAGGATACTGGAGTGGGTTGCCATGCCCTTCTCCAGGGGATCTTCCTGACTCAGTGATTGAATCCACATCTCCTATGTCTCCTGCATTGGCAGGCGGATTCTCTACCACTGAGCCACCTGGGAAGCTCTAGTCAGAGCATATAAGGAAGAAAAAGTTAAGAAACAATTCTTATGCATGTAAATCAGTCCTTAAAAGTTGTGTAGAAAAATGAAAGCTTATTTGAGATTATTATATGCTATAAATATTCTGATCTATAAATTTGATTTTTTTATTAGGAAAAATATGAATCACAGAGTGTTCTGGGTATTCTTTCTTTGAAAGAGAACACAGGTTTAGTAATAGAGACTCAGAAATGCAGAGATAAGAGAAATAGGAAGTTTTGCTTTTGTAGACATACTGAAGTGGAAAATAGAAAAGCCAAAATCAACAACAATAACGACAACAAAAAAATGCCACATCCATTTGGACTAAAATACATGTATATATAACACAACTTTCCAATCATAAAACAGAAATTCTAACCAAGGGAGTGAAAAGAATACCTTTTGAAAAATTGCTGAAATAGGGCTGTTGTAGAAATAGTTGTATTTCCCCTTTAGAAGTTCTATTTACTACAATTCTGGGAACGAGAGGGATGATTTTGAATAAAAAATAGAGCCATTTAAGATGTGCACAGCACCAGAATTTATGAAGACTGGTTCGAATTAAAACTAAATGTCACCAGCAAATAGAAGCCAACAGAAATGTACATTTCATTTATTGTATTGGGAACTGGGGAGGGGAACAGGGATGGGCTTACTCTTACAGCTCTTTTCTGCAGCACTAATTTGTATGAGTAGAACTTAGACCTTACAAAAGCTACAAAAGCATGCATTTCCCTAGAATCTTCTCAGCTGTTCAGATTAATTTATTGGCAAGAGTTAGAATCATTACCTCCCACTTGGACAGAGTGCAAGAGGGAAAACTTCAGACATTTAATGGAATCATTCATGCAGCAAATCTGTCCTAGCACCTACTCTTTGCTAGGTGTCATCCTGGCCATTGTAAGTACATTACTGGACCAGACAGACAGTCCTGTCTTTGGGAGCTTCTCGAGTTTGGAGACCTATAATACACAGAAAGAGAAGGACAATTGCTCTGTCACCAGTTAAAATTGGATGATTGGTAGATGCTGGAGGGGACATTTTAGACTGGATAATCAGGAAAGGCCACTGTGTCACATTTGAGAGGGTCTTCCAAAATAATTCTGCAAGTCTTCGCCTTTTCCCCTGCAATTTTGAAAAGGCCTCCTTATATGGCTTTTCCCTTCTTGTCGAGGGCTTACTATTATGATTTGCTTTGACCAAAGAAATTGTAAAGCTGAAATAAAGATGCAGTTAAAAAAAAAAGCTGGAGATGCATTTTTTATAAGTCACAGGCTCAGGTGCACCATCATTTTCTCAGCTCTAAGAAAATCTTAAATTATTTTTTATTAGAGGGAATTACTGCAGCTCTAGATCTTAATGATTGCTTAACAGGAGGGTTTTTTTTTTTTGTTAGCTAAACATCAAGTAGCTGCCAGTTTTAATTTTCTTGTAGAATTTACACATTAAAAACATTGTTTTAGCAGTTGAACAAAACTGCCTCTTATATCCAAGGGACAGTGCCAGAGTATGAAATGTGCATCTTGGTTTGATTTCTTCCCCTCCAGCCTGATTCACGAGTAAAAACCAGTGTTGCACTTTATGATTAGAGGGCTAGTGTTCAAGATTAATAACTATGGAAAAATCAAATTCCAACTTCACCCTTTAATATCTTCATGCCCAGAAGTCATATAATTTGAAAGTTTGAGAGCAAGCCAACTGCATTCCTGGTATAATTTCTTGATGATGCCATGCCAATCTGTTTCTTTAGAACAGATTATTAGTGCAATAATTTTGGCACTTGGGATTTCGGGGACCATCAAATTGGTAAAAAAAAGTAAATTAAAAAATATTTATCTAGTGTTTGTTATATGTCAGTCATTTTTTTCTGGGGATAGACAGCAGTGAACAACAAAGAAAAGAAATAGGCACAAGTTACCACCCTCACATAGAGTATATTCAAATAAGGCGAAGTATTCAGCAGTAAATACTCAACAAGTAATGTCAGATGGTGATAGATACTAAGAAGAAAAATAATAGAGAAGGGTTAAACGAACAGTCAGGGTCAAGGAGAGGCTTACAATTTGAGAAAAGTGAAGGATGGGCTTGGAAAATTCTTACTGAGTTTTTAGTTTTGAGTATAGAAGGGAAAAAGGTGAGGGAGCAAGCCAAGCAGATATCTGGGTAGATGGGACCAGTAAGTGCAAAGGCCCTGAGGCACATTCATGCCTGGTACCATTCAAGAGCAGTAAAGAAATCAGTTTGGCCAGTGTAGATGGGGTGTAGGAAGGAGGTCAGATCAGAGAGGATGCAAAGATAAATCATGTAGATTCTTAGCAGCCATTATAAAGACTCTCTGGCTTTTGGAGTCAAGTGGAGAGTCATCTTGGGATTGTAAGCAGAGAATGCCATGATTTGACTTTCTAAGAATACACTGAAGGGAAAGCAAGGGAGGTAGCAGGAAGATCCATTAGGAGACTGAATAATCCAGTTTAGAGGAGATGGTGGCTTGTACCAGAGCAGTGTCAGTAAACGTGGTAAGAAGTTGATTTCTGGATATGTTTTGAAATCAGAGCCAGCAGATTTTACTGTCCTATTGAATGAGGGATATATGATAGAAGAGTTGAGTCCCAGGCTTTTGGCTGGAGCAAGTGAATGGTAGAATTGCTATTTGCAGAGAATGGCTCGACTGGCTGGTGAGGGTACAGGTTTTTAGGAGAGAATCAGGAGCTTGGTTTTGGATATGTTGGTTTGAGGTGCCCATTTGATATCTGGTGGAGATGATAACAGGATACTGGGAGTAAGTTGGAGTTATCTGTTAGGGAGAAGTCAGTACTGGTGAGCAAAGAGCTCTCTGCTTTCCATTATGCTATTTGTGACTTGCATAAGAATTGTTGGTGGCACCTTAGCGTTGTAACCTAGTTTAAAGCCAGGACTCTTAAATTTTTTCTCTGCTGTAATTCTGCATAGGTAATGATTTTATGTTTATATTTGCTTTTTATTGATACTTTTTCTCCTGCTACTCATCATAACTGTGCAGTTTCTTCTTATCCTTATAGTGTTTCCTCAAGTGTATGGGTGAGGAGGTGAAGGTCTGATACTGATTTATCGGCCACGGGAAAGCAATGCCATTTTGATTTTCCTCTCCAAAGAGGTTCTTTTTGAGAGAGTTTTTTTTACCTTTCCAATTAACCCATCTTAGAGTTGATTAGGATTTTAAGCTTCATGGTGCAATAATCTGTAACATTTATATCATGCCATTATCTCTTTCCAAGTACTTTGTGAGCATTTGTTAATTGCTTGCCATTCATCCCACAGCGAGTAAAGCTGAATTTACGTTCATTGTAGGAGTTTCCCAACAGTGGGGGTTTGAGCTGTAAAGTGACTGCCCATCAAACACCTGGCCAGTCAGGGAAAAGGGATTCATAATGCAAGTAATGATGATGGCCTCCTCTCCATTAATTATTACTATTTTAGTGCCTGTAGCATTCTCTTCATAAAAGCCAGAACCCCAAATGAAAGAGGTGTTTTCTTTCCCTAGAGATCATAAGTGATATGACTAACTTGATGAACAGATCAGCCACTATTAAGCACCAAGAGGATAAATGAGGCAGTGGACCAAAGTTGCCTTAAACACTTCTAATTATGAAAACAGGGAACTTTTACCCCAGAGGTCTTTAAAGCAGTACTCAGTAATCTGGTACAGTGAGAGTAGAAGCACTTGGCTGACTAACTAAATATGAAGGCAGCTTCATTTTTACTTGTGTTGTTGGAGGACTCAGATGAATGTGTTTTATTTATTTTAATTCACTCATTGGGAAATATATTGACATGCTCTATATGATATGTACTTCATAGGCTCAAGAAGATATAGCATTGTATAAAACAGACTAATACCCCTGCCCTTATGGAACTTTCTAGGGTGGAGATAATGTAATTAACATTTATTGATGCTTTCCGTTGCTAAACCCGCTTCTGTTACTACATCTAAGAAATCATTTGATAACAATTGTCTTGTTATTATCCACCTTTTGCAGAAAAGAAAACTAAGGTACCAAGAGAATAAGTTATTTGTTCAAATGCATTGTTAGTACATGGTGGGACTTCAGTCAAAGAGAACCACGCTGCTTCAACTTAATTTTGTTTTCTCCATGAAGTGTTGGAGATAAAGGGGGTAGTTGGTTTGAATAATTCACATTGCTACTTACCATGATAACATTCAGCATATTGATTTTAAATTCCCGGGAGCCAGAATGCATGCATCCGGAATTATGTCACAGGTCACAGAAAAAAATGGTCTCACCTTGTTTTTCTCCAAGTTTTTGCCTTGGGCAAGTAGGACTTGGGTTTCTCCATTCTCACATATTCTCTTTTCTGTTCATCTATATTTAATGAAGACAGCTGGTTCTTTGAGATAAATCTTATTTCTAGGATTTTAGGAGATGGTAATTCAGGGCTGGCCTTAGGCAAAATTGTAAAGTATGTTGAGTTTAGGGATCTTTGAACATCTTAGTCTCTCACTATGTTCCCACCTTCTTTTTACTTACTTGTATGACCCCTTCTCCTTTGTTTCTACAAACAAAATGAATAATAATAGCTTAAATTTAACTCTTTCTCCACCCATAATAACTTTACATTTGTGTGTTTCAAGAGGGATTCTGCTTTTCATGTTGAAATTTCATGCAAATAATAGATCACGATTGAGGCCCTGAAGAATTTTCAAAACATCTTTAATGTGTTTAAAGAGCTATGATGCAGTGGAAAGAGTAGAGACTTTCATGTTGGGTGAAAGTGAAAGTCGCTCAGTTGTGTTGGACTCTTTGTGACCCCATGGACACTGGGTTTTAATTCTGACCCAGTCATTTATAAATTCTGAGTTGCTGGGCAGAGTATTTCAGTCATGGAAGGCTTAGGTTCCTCATCTAATTAGGGTGAAATAATTTCTTATATATGTGCAATGTCTTTTTCTATATCTGGTACTCATTAAGTGCTTAATAAATGATTGCAGTTAATAATTCATTCAACAGATGTTAGAATACTTATTGTGTATGGGCTTGGTTCTGGGAAGAGAAATTCTGGTACAATTTCAATATTGTGGGTACTAATGAAAAAGATAAAAGTGGCATTTGCTGTGAACCTCAATCACTAGGGTAGGTATGTCCTTTCCATATCTTCTCACTCACCCAACCGCCTTCATTGGTGAGTACTATGGTAACTAAAACAGTTTTCTTGCTGCTGCTGCTGCTAAGTCGCTTCAGTCGTGTCCGACTCTGTGCGACCCCATAGACGGCAGCTCACCAGGCTCCGCCGTCCCTGGGATTCTCCAGGCAAGGACACTGGAGTGGGTTGCCATTTCCTTCTCCAGTGCATGAAAGGGAAAAGTGAAAGTGAAGTCGCTCAGTCATGTCCGGCTCTTAGCGACCCCATGGACTGTAGCCTACCAGGCTCCTCCATCCATGGGATTTTCCTGGCAAGAGTACTGGAGTGGGGTGCCATTGTGCCCATCAATCCTGTTCTGGTAATAATTGCCTCCTTTTAACATCTAGCCATTTGTCTGTCCTAAGCTTTAAGAAACTGGCCATGAATGTTGCCAGTTCTATTCCTTTGGGTTCCTCATTTTTGCATTTCCCTGCTATGTTCCTCTGTAAGATGAGGAATTTGGGCATCTTGATCCAGTGTCTATACTTCTGTCTTTTTGTTGTGCTGCATCCCTGAAATAGTGATGTCCTGAATAGGCTCTAGTGGAATCTAAAGTGGAGGGAGTAGATTCCAAAACTAAGTCTAAGTAGGGAGCAATATGACAGCTCTTGATGAAAGTGAAAAGAGGATAGTAAAAAAGCTGGCTTAAAACTCAACATTCAAAAAACTAAGGTCATGGTATCCAGTCCCATCACTTCATGGCAAATAGATGGGGAAACAATGGAAACAGTAACAGACTTTATTTTGGGGGGCTCCAAAATCACTGCAGATGGTGACTGCAGGCATGAAATTAAAAGGACTCTTGTGAACCTCGGAGAAGAGCCAGGAAGAGATAAGGAGCTAACCAGGCAGTTCAAAAGGAATGAATCTTGACAACTGAATGTAGGCAGTGCCCAGGAAGTGACAAGACAGCAGGAAAGGAATCAAACTTCTCCAAGAGTTAAACTGTAAATCCAACGCAGAGGAGAAGTGGCCAGCTGTGGGGGAAATAGCTTCAAAAACCTGCAAGACTTTGAGAACCCGAGTGACTCTGTTCTCATATGATTAAAACCCAAGCCAGTAGTCATGGCGGTCAAACCCAAGCTCTGGTACTTCCACGGCCGAGGGAGGATGGAGTCCATCTGCTGGCTGCTGGCTGCAGCTGGTGTTGAGTTTGAAGAATTATTTCTTGAGACAAGAGAACAATATGAGAAGTTGTGGAAGGATGGACGCCTGCTTTTCGGCCAGGTGCCTCTGGTTGAAATTGATGAAATGGAGCTGACACAGACAAGAGCCATCCTCAGCTATCTTGCTGCCAAGTACAACTTGCATGGGAAGGACCCAAAGGAGACAGTCAGGATCGACATGTACGCTGATGGCACCCTGGACCTCATGCTGATGGTGGCGCTGGCTGCGTTTAAACCCCCGGAGGAAAAAGAGGAGAGCCTGGCTTTAGTCTTGAAGAAAGCTAAAACCCGGTACTTCCCTGTCTTTGAAAAGATTCTGAAAGACCACGGAGAGGATTTTCCCATTGGCAACAAATTCAGCTGGGCAGACATACAACTCCTGGAAGCTGTTTTAATGGTGGAAGAACTTGATGCTTCTGTTCTTTCCGACTTGCCTCTGCTAAAGGAATTTAAGACAAGAATCAGCAACATTCCTACCATTAAGAAGTTCCTGCAGCCTGGGAGTCAGAGGAAGCCACCCCCAGATAGCCACTATGTTGAACTTGTAAGGAACGTCTTGCAGTTCTAAAGGCAGCAGTCTTACGATGGCAGACTAATGAACCAATTGCAGCATCGGCTCCTGTTGCGAAGCAAAGTAAATGGTGTAGATTCTAGGAGTAATCTAAGCGTAGATTCTAAGTAATCTAAGTGTAGATTCTAGGAGTAACGTGTCCGAAAAGAACAAAATCGTATTGCCATCAGCAGCAAATGCCAAGTAAATGAAATTTAAAAAAAAAAAAAAAAAAGGACTCTTGCTCCTTGGAAATAAAGCTATGACCAACCTTGACAGCATATTAAATAACAGAGACATTACTTTGCAAACAAAGGTCCATCTAGTCAAAGATAAGGTTTTTTCATTAGTCATGTATGGATGTGAGAATTGGACCCTTAAGGCTGAGCACTGAAGAATGGATGCTTTTGAACTGTGGTGTTGGACAAGACTCTTGAGAGTCCCTTGGACTGTAAGGAGATCCAACCAGTCCATCCTAAAGGAAATTAGTCCTGAATATTCATTGGAAGGACTGATGCTGAAGCTGAAGCTCCAGTATTTGGCTACCCAATGTAAAGAACCAACTCATTTGAAAAGACCCTGATGATGGAATAGGTTGAAGGTGGGAGGAGAAGGGGATGACAGAGGATGAGATGGTTGGATGGCATCACTGACTCGGTGGAATGAGTTTGAGCAAGCTCTGGAAGTTGGTGATGGACAGCAAGCCTGGTGTGCTGCAGTCCATGGGGTTGTAAAGAGTCAGACACGACTGAGTGACTGAACTGAGAGAGCAAAGGAAAGGAAGTTGTTTCTCAAAGTTCAAACCTACAAGAATGGCAATGCCATTAACCAAAATTATGGGCACAGAAGATGTTTGCAAATATTGGGAAGTTGATGGGACAGGTCTGGGTAATGGGAAGATGATTTCATCTTAGACATAGCAATAGAATATGTTCAATATCCATCAAAGATATTCTGTAGTTATGTTTACAGAGATCTGTGAAAGTGGAAACATAATTGTTTGAATTTCTCAATTGTTGCTACTTCCCAGTGTATACAGAGACTGAATGTTTGAAAGTTGAATTGTTCAGGAGAGACTAGAATTTGGAAGAGGAGTCTGGGCTGGGAAGAGAGAGATGAGATACAGATCAGAGAATCTTCTGAGTAGTGGTAATATTTAAAGCCATGAGACAGAATTAATGTGCTAAGAATAGCAAGGGGGTAGTGGGAGAAGTAGAGCAAAGAGCAGGATCAGGGTACTTCTGCAAGGTAGCTCACATTTAGTGAAGAAGCAGCAAGAGGACCTGCAATGGTTTAGCCACACAGGAAAATAATGGTCACATGAGATAAGGGAGTTATGGAAGGTAAGTTCCTAAGACTGTTAACAGCTATGTAGGGCTAAAGAAGGTGGAAGATTGAGGATTTTGTGATGAAGGCACCATTAGAAACCTTCTAAGGGCTGGTGGGCATGGTAGTTGGCATTCATTGCTATGGATTAAGAGTTGGGATAAACATGAACTACTCTTTCAAGATTTTGGATGGTGAAGAAAGGGAGGGAGGTAGGCAGGCTGAAAACAAAAGAAGACTTGAATGATAAGGACCAAGGGTGGGTAGATTAGGCATCCGCTTTTGGTGGAGGGGAAGACTCAAGTGGAAAGAGAGAAAAAAGGTAGCATTAAGGTTCTTAAGAAGAATGGTAGTTCTTAGTTGTAAGACTAGTTGATACAGATAAATACTGAGGAGGATAAAGTAATATTTAGAATTGAAGGAGAAAATAAAGGCTTGATAGAGACATTTTTGGGGCTGTTGGCTTTATATTTGAGTAGTAATCATTCCAGATGGGAAGGATAACAGATGCTTATAGGAACACATCAACTCCATTTCACAGTTTTCTCTAGTAATGCATATGGGTATATAGGTACTCTAACATCAGTTTTTTTTTTCACCAGTTTAATTGCTAATAAGACCATCATTGTACAATTTTGTGATCTGACGTCTCAATGTGTCATCATTAGCACCTTGAATATGTATGATTGATTTTCTGTTTTTGTCTAGTCACGCATTAATTTAAATCATATTTTATGATAAAAGTTATGTTTTTAAGAACTGAAAGTATCTGTGGGATCATACTATTAACATTTAACCCATTAGGTTGCTTTCAGCTTATTAACTGCCAACAGATTTGTGCCCTTGTGTTTTATAGAAGACATGAAATTTCTCAGAATGATGAAATAAAGCCATTTCTGTAACCTTGTTTCTAGAAAGACAGGCAGAGCTGAGATTCTGGAGAGCCCAGTTATTATTCCTATAGTTCTGGTATCTTCTAACATCTCAGGGCATAAGATCTGTTTCATGAATCTATCAAAGCAAATATGAGAAATCATAATTTAAAAAATTGTAAGTACTTAAAATGCATTGTTGTTGTTCAGTCGCTTAGTTGTGTCTGACTCTTTGAGACCACATGGACTGCAGCATGCCAGGCTTCCCTGTCCTTTACTATCTCCTGGAGCTTGCTCAAACTCATGTCCATTGAGTCATTGATGCCATCCAACCATCTCATTCTCTGTCGTCCCTTTCTCCTCCCCTCTATCCTTCCCAGCATCAGGATCTTTTCCAGTGAGTCAGCTCTTCACATCAGGTGGCCAAAGTACTGAAGCTTCAGCTTCAGCATCAGTCCTTCCAATGAATATTTAGGACTGATTTCCTTTAGTATTGACTGGTTGGATTTCCTTGCAGTCCAAGGGACTCTCAAGAGTCTTCTCCAACACCACTCTTCAAAAGCATCCATTCTTCGGTGATCAGCATTCTTTATGGTCCAACTCTTGGGTCCATACAGGACTACTGGAAAAACCATAGCTTTGACTCTATGATTGTTGGCAAAGTAATATCTCTGCTATTTATTAGGCTGTTGAGGTTTGTCATAGCTTTGCTTCCAAGGAGCAAGAGTCCTTTTAATTTCATTGCTGCAATCACCATCTGCAGTGATTTTGGAGCCCCCCAAAATAAAGTCTGCCACTGTTTCCATTGTTTCCCCATCTATTTGCCATGAAGTGATGGGACCAGATGCCATGATCTTAGTTTTCTGATTGTTGAGTTTTAAGCCAGCTTTTTCACTCTCCTCTTTCACTTCAGCAAGAGCCTCTTTAGTTCCTCTTTTCTTTCTACCATAAGAGTGTCATCTGTGTGTTTGAGGTTATTGATATTTCTCCCAGCAATCGTGATTTCAGCTTGTTCTTCATCCAGCCTGGTATTTCACATGATGTACTCTGTATAGAAGTTAAATAAGCAGGGTGACAATATACAACTTTGACATACTCCTTTCCATACTCCATACTCCAATGTGGAACCAGTCTGTTGTTCCATGTTCGGTTCTAAGTGTTGCGTCTTGACCTGCATACAGGTTTCTCAGGAGGCAGTTAAGGTGGCTTGGTATTCCCATCTCTTGAAGAATTTTCCACAGTTTATTGTGATCCACACAATCAAAGGCTTTGGCGTAGTCAATAAAGCAGAAGTAGATGTTTTCCTGGAACTCTCTTGCTTTATCTATGATCCAACGGATGTTGGCAATTTGATTTCCAGTTCCTCTGCCTTTTCTATATCCAATTTGAACATCTGGAAGTTCTCAGTTCATGGACTGTTGAAGTCTAGCTTGGATAATTTTGAGCATTACTTTGCTAGTATGGGGCTTCTCTTGTGGCTTAGCTGATAAAGAATCCGCCTGCAATGTGGGAGACCTGGGTTCGATCCCTGGGTTGGGAAGATCCCCTGGAGAAGGGAAAGGCTACCCACTCCAGTATTCTGGCTTGGAGAATTCCACTTACTCTATAATCCATGGAGTTGCAAAGAGTCGGACATGACTGAGCAACTATCACTTTCTTTGCTAGCGTGTGAGATGAGTGCAATTGTGTGGCAGTTTGAACATTCTTTGGCATTGCCCTTCTTAGGGATTGGAATGAAAACTGACCTTTTCCAGTCCTGTGGCCACCACTGAGTTTTCCATATTTGCTGGCATATTGAATGCAGCACTTTCACAGCATCATCTTTTTGGATTTAAAATAGCTCGACTGGAATTCCATCACCTTCACTGGCTTTGTTTGTGGTGATGCTTCCTAAGCCCCACTGACTTCATACTCTAAGATGTCTGACTCTAGGTGAGTGATCACATCATCATGGTTATCTGGGTCATTAAGATCTTTTTTGTGTAGTTCTTTTGTGTATTCTGGCCACCCCTTCTTAATATATTCTGCTTCTGTTAGGTACATACTGTTTCGGTTCTAAAATGCATAATGGTGTGTTTTTAATATGTTAATCAGAGACCCTAGAGAAACCCATTGGTTTATCTCGAAGATTAATATTTACAAATTTTAGACTCTATTATTTCTAATATTCCATATTTTAATGTAGAAAGAAAGATTTTTTAAAGAAAGCTATTAACTTAGTGTCCAGTGTTTTTATTTAAGTGCTAAATCTAAGTTTAGCATTCTGTGTTTACCATGCTACCCTTGGTTTGGTTGGATGAATAAGGGTTATAGTTTCAGATACAGAATGTACTAAGAATCTACTATATGTCAAGCATTTCATGCAGTGTTTAGAAATAAGATAGGAAAATGAAATTAAATATAAATGATCAAAATGCTAAAATGTTTAATCTAAATATATAGTGTATAGTTTAAGAGCAGGAAAAGTCTATTTAAGTTGTCATAGATTAAAAATACAGTTTAAAAAGAGGCTCTAGTTAGATGTTGAAGGATGGGAAGAATTTGAGGTAAGTGAAACGGTAAATAGGAAGTTTCAACTGGAAATGCCCCATGGCATCTTAACTTGAAACTATAGATTGTTTAAAACGAGTTCTGTCTGTGTGGTTAGACAGGAGAATAATCATCTCAATCATCTCAAACAAACATCTCAAAGAATGGTTAGGTTTTGTGCTAATGTCAGCATTCAAACATACTCCTGCATATCCATACAGTTCTGTATACTGAAAAGTTCAATGGAAGACAACTTTAGAGTTGTATGATGGGGGTCCACCTTCTGCTTATATTAATAGTTTTGAGGAAATGGCCCAGGGAAGTTCCTTTTATTAAAAGAAAACATTTATTTTTTGAGGATCTAAGATGAATTGTTAATTTGCAGTAGAAACAACCAACCAGTTGAGATAGGCACTTAAAAAGCTCTGATTCAATTTAGAACTGTCGTGAGGGCCGAGGCATTGATCCAATGACAGAGAAGTGTCTCTTCAAAACATGTTGTTTCCAGAAGGCAGAAATACTAGGAAGATACAGCAGTAAAATCCACTACTCTGAAGAGGATAGAAGATGACACATTGAAGGCTGTGTCCATTGTGTCATCTGATACTCCCTATGCAATGTTCTTCCTGTGAATTTGGTACTTGTCAAAATGCTTTGTGCTGCCATTTACAGGATCCTCAAATCTAAGAGCATTGCCTGTTGGATTAACACAACTATAGAGAAAAATTGCTTTGACAACTCAATTGTTTTCTATAAAACGTATGTACTTTATATATTTTCCCTCCTCTGTTCTTTCTATTGGAGAAGGAAATGACAACCCACTCCAGTTTTCTTGCCTGGAGAATCCCTTGGACAGAGCAGCCGGGCAGGCTACAGTCCGTGGGTTTGCAAGAGCCAGACACAATTTAGCAACTAAACCATTCTCTCTATAATTCCCTTATCTGCTTCTGAGGCTTATTAACTCCTGGTCACAAAATGGCTGCAAAATGTAGAGAAATAAAATCTTGACAGAACTCTATTCAAGGTAAGAAGTAGAGGTTCTGCCAGGGTAGCTAGAGACAGATCTCCTCATGCTTTTCTCTCTCTTTTAAGGCACAGAGAAAATCTCAGAACTCTAGCAGATCCATATTCTTATACAAATTAACTTCATTGAGGAACAATTTAAGTAAAGCTCACCAAATTTAAGGATGCACATTAAGTTTTCACAGTGTATACAGTCATGTAATCAACGCTACAATCATGATGAAAAAAATCTTACCTACAAAAAGTTGAGATGTTCCCTTTTAATGGATCCAGTTAGGGTGCAGTGTTGAAATCCTTCAGTCAATACCGATATTTTCATATAATCGTTAGATCTTAGTGAAAGCTGCCATTACAATAAAACTTATTTTATTGCTTATGTTTATTAAGTGCTTACAGTATTATCATCACTCCAGTATTTGACATACATTATCTCCTTTCATTCCTGGAACAACTGTATGATATAGGCTCAGTTAACAAGGCTGCTATGAGTCTCTATGGTGCCTTTGTGTGAAGCAGAGAAAGGAGGTCCCTCTGGTTGGAGGGAGGGTGCAAGTCTGACTAAGTAGAATAGAGATGGGTTTGGACCCCTTCTTTCTCCCTAAACCAGACCCCTTTGTGGAGTACATCTGTGTTGCCTCTGGATTAGGCAGCCTTGTCATTTGTTTCCATTTTACAATATGAAAACTTCAGTTTTAGGGGAGTGGATCAGCTTTTTCCTGGCTGCAGATTATGGGGCATTTCTTGGCTTTTGACAGTAGGGTGGTAGCATCTTTAAAGGATCTATGAAGAAATGTTCTTGACTAAACAGTTATTCTTCAAGTTTTAGCTGCTTTGTATTAGCTATTTACCCACTCCCAGGTAATTCTTCAGGTTTGTCTCATCAATTTGTTCACATGAAATAATTTTATTAGTTATTATACTCTCAACAACTGTTATGTAGTGAAAGTGTTAGTTGCTCAGTCGTGTCTGCCTCTTTGTGATGCCATGGACTGTAGCCTGTGAGGTCGACAGGAAATCTAAATCACCATAACGCACCATGGTGGTCTTAGTCACTAAGCTGTGTCTGACTCTTTGTGACCCCATGGACTAGTAGCCTGGCAGGCTCCTCTGACCATGGAATTCTCCAGGCAAGAAATACTGGAGTGGGTAGCCATTCCCTTCTCTAGGGGATCTTCCCGACACAGGGATCAAACCTGGTTTCTTGCATTGCAGGCAGATTCTTTACCATCAGGGGTGACAGAGGATGAGATGGTTGGGTGGCATCACCGAATCAATGGACATAAGTTTCAGCCAACTCTGAGAGATAGTGAAGGACAGGGAAGCCTGGCATGCTACAGTCCATGGGGTCGCAAAGAGTTGGACACAGCTTAGTAACTGAACAACAACAACTATTGTAGTTACTGTTTGTTCATGGAAACTTAAATAATTCTGTTTATGTCTTTAGTGGGAATTGTTTTTTTAAATTTTTAGTTGGCTGGTTACTGGCATCCTGTATGAATGTGTTTGTTTGCGTTCAGATACATGAATAACTCTGTACGGTTTCCTGTTCTTGATAAAATTATTCTTAAGATCTTCAAAGCTCTTTGAATAACCATGTATCTTCTTTTATTAGTCATAGAAGCTTATTGGGTTATAGTAAATTGCTTGATGATGCCTTAACATAATTGACAAAATCTGGTCCAACATTATGTGCCTTGTACAATTTTTACATAATTTTAGATTTTGAAGCTGTCATGGAATATCTCAGGGGAAATATCTTTAGGAGCTACAAAACAATGGTTTTTGAAATAAATTGTTTAGAGGTTGTCAGTCTGTATTAGATTTTGTGAATGTAACCTGTAATTGGAATTTTCTTCTTTTTCCTGATGTTGAGAGTAAGTAAATTAAAATCAGATGTTCATTTCTTGCTATTTAAGTCCAAGGTTTACTCATCTTGTCTTTTGAAAAATAGGTATAATTAGATCTCTTGCATAATTTACTAAATACTCTATAAAAAACTGTATACAGATGAGTAAGAAACTAGGAATGTGGACAGAAAAGACTGGCCATTAGAAAATGATTGATTAGTTAGTTGAAACTGTTAAAGTAGTAGTGTCATTTTTATGCTATAGGTGTATAGAACAAGTAACTTAACCTAGAGTATCTATGTGTGTTAAAATCAGAGGCTGTCAATTCCTTTGAGACATACTCCTGTTTTTGGAGTAAACTTGTTTCAGTATTTCTTCCCTTTTGTTTTTGTTTCTCAGATAATGCCTTTCCTTGAGATGACATGGGAGATCGCTAAAGCAAAGGATTTCTTTCCTATACTCCTGTGTCAAGGTGTAAATCTGGGGTGGTACATTACTCTAAAGCTGTTCTCTTAGTGTGGTTCTCAGACCATTACCATGACTTGAGATCTTGTTAGAAATGCAAGTTCTAAGGCCCCAGATGAAGCCTACTGAATCAGAAACTCTGGGATGGGCTCAGGTATCTACCTTTGCTTTAAGAAGCCTCCCAAGGGATTCTGATGGATGCTAAGATTTTAAAACTACTGCCTGCTGTAAAGGAAATTTAGTATACCCAATTTACCTAGGTTGCTATTAGTTACTAAAATATCTCTCCTACTGAAATAGCCTCCCTATCCATCACCAACTCCCGGGGTCTACCCAAACCCATGTCCATCGAGTCGGTGATACCATCCAGCTATCCCATCCTCTATCGTCCCCTTCTCTTCCTGCCCTCAATCCTTCCTAGCCTCAGGGTCTTTTCCAGTTAGTCAGCTCTTCACATGAGGTGGTCAAAGTATTGGAGCTTCAGCTTCAACATCAGTCCTTCCAAAGAACACCCAGGATTGAGCTCCTTTAGAATGGACTGGTTGGATGTCCTTGCAGCCAAGGGACTCTCAAGAGTCTTCTCTAACACCACAGTTCAAAAGCATCAATTCTTCGGTGCTCAGCTTTCTTTATAGTCCAACTCTCACATCCATACATGACTACTGGAAAAACCATAGCCTTGACTAGATGGACCTTTGTTGACAAAGCTTATTAATATGCTGTCTAGGTTGGTCATAACCTTCCTTCCAAGGAGTAAGCATCTTTTAATTTCATGGCTGCAGTCACCATCTGCAGTGATTTTGGAGCCCAGAGAAAAAAAGTCAGCCACTGTTTCCACTGTTTGCCCTTAGTACTAAGTACTAAGAACTTCCCTTAGTACTAAGTACTTCCCTAGTACTTGGAATGATTGTTAGTTTTCTTGTCTAGCATCTTACTCCATTTCCTCTCATTTAGAAAATTTCTTAGCCATGAATTTTAAAAAGTATTCTTTTTTAGAAGTGTATTTTATTAGAGATTTAGGTGGTTGGTGTTTGATCTGTACTCTAGGTACGTGGTTAGCCACATTGCTGGTAGGGACCAATCCTATTTGTTTTACTTTTGAAGTTTATTCTCTCTCTGAGTAAAAAAGAAATACATTCTTGTGGAAGAGAATTGGAAACATATATAAAACTATGAAGGAGAAAATAAAGTATCTCTTATAATCCTACCTCTCAGACATAACAATAGTCTGCACTTTATGTGCAAATATTAAAGAAATAAAATAATTCAAAATAATTTAGTATTGAAAGTAAATCTTCATCTTTCTCCTACTCTATCCCATTCTTTGTGTATCCTTTAACATTAAGTATACAGACTGTTCCCATTAAAATTTCTATGTTTGACTACTATTAAATTGTAAAATTAAAATGTAGTAAAAGTATTTTTAAAGTATTTACATTGTTGTGATTTGCATTTGAAAATATCTTTATGTAAATATTAGGATATGAGGATAATGCCACTAAAATATGTGTATCTATAATCACAAGGAAATATGTTCTAAGATCTATCAAAGTTACAAAATTTATTTTTACCTGAGACCCATGTTAGGTCATAGTTGGAGTCAAGAATATTAAATTCTGCTAACATAAATTTTTGTCTTGCAGTTTTTATGGAAAGTCTGTAGTGAGGTAAATAGTACACACAGAATTCATCTTTTTTAATGTTTTTCTTCCTTAAAGCAGAAGCTTCAAATTTATGTTCTCATATTTAAACTCCCTTATTATGGGCAGAGACAAGAAGATTTAAAATGTCTAATCTTTTAGCGTTTAAAAATACAAGCAATTATGGTATGTTGGATTTATTACTTTTGTAGATTAAAATCAATGGGATTTTAGCCATTAATGACAAAATTGCGTATAATGGTTTTTATGGTATTAATAGTCTTAGTAAGCCATCTGTAGCAGTTTTCAATTCTCAATATAATTGCATAGAGTAGTTTATGTTTTGTAAAGAAAAATCTCTAGACAAGCTGTGCCTTGTTTTACTTCTGTTTTAAGCTTATCTCCTGACTGGATCTGAGATCTGTGATTTATTTCTCTTTGGAGATGTGGGAATTTTCAGAAGTATAGAGATAATAAATTGTGATTTGAAAAACCGCATACTATTTAGAGGCAGCAGCTTCTTTCTATGGCAATATCAGTGTTTGCTTGTCTTTTTTTGCGAGTGGGGGTGTGGGGTTGAAGGGAGGAATACTATTCTCCCCTTTCATTCGGATGTTTAAAAGTTTATCCTTTGGACATAAGAATGTTTCACCCACCTGGAAATCAGTTTGGGAGAACAGAATCTGTCAACTGGCATTTAGTTACATGACATGGATGGTCATTTCTAACATGTGGATGTGTGCCATTGACCATTTGTTTTTCTTCTTTAATTGCAAGAATTGAGTTGATCTTAATTTATGGTGATCTAATAACTCCTTAGTCTCTTTTATCTTCTTTAATGATATTTTCTCTCCTTATCTTCAATCCTTGCCATCATTCCACTCTGTCTGTAAGCACTCACTTTGTTGAATTTAACCTATGTCTTTCTGATCTTATATTCTTATGTTTATTCAGGTACACATCCTTGACAAACATGCTTCTTTTTGTGTGTGTGTGAGGTTTTAGTTTACTTACATGGCACTATGCTATAAAGTACACTCCTGATTTTTCTCTTCAACATTTAGAAAATATTATAAAGCAGATTTTTCATTATTTATTGTTTCCATCATATACATTTATTACATTTTACCTATCCATTTTTTTCATGATGGACACCTTGGAGGACTCCAGCATTTTAAGTAGCAGATTGATGCTTCAGGAGTTATCTTTGTAGGTGTCTTCTTAAGAATGATTGTTGGGTTCCAGGGTGTACTCTGACTTAATGTTCTCCTCCTAATAGTTCACGAGGCTTTTCATAACTGATGCTATCTGGTCTTTGAAATTTTGCCATTCTAATGTATATAAAGTGGCATCCTGTTCTTTTAATTTGCACTTCTCTGATTACTAATGAGGTCAAACATTATATACTAATTAGACATTAAAGGTTTTTCTTTCTGGAAATTGTCTGTTCATAGCCTTGTCCCTTTTACTTGCTGATTTCCAGTTTTTTTTTTTTTCCTGGGAGTATATTAGGATTCCCTGTATATCATAATCAACCCTTTGTCTTAATTATTGTGAATGTTCTCCCTCATTTTTTTTAATGAAATTCTTCATTGAAGAGGAATCTTTCATAAAATTTATATTAAAAATATTTTTTTCTGTTGAGTATGTAATTTTGATTATTTTTTTTTAAGTGAGAAAAACACTTAAAATCTTTTTTTTGTTGTTATTTATGGGCAAAGGGCTACATCTGATGTGGACATTTTCTCCTTATATTAAGATAGTATTCCATCATAGTCTTCATTATAATGCGTCCTAATTCTGCTGATATGGCACCTATTACAAAGCTCCTCTAGTCTTTTCCACTGGCATGTTTATTCTTGTGCTAATTTCTTCCTTCCCTCCTTCCCTTCCTCCCTTCCCTCTCTCTCTCTCTTTTCTCTTGTTCTGTCTCTTTCTTTCTCTTTTTTTCTATCTTTCATTTATCTTTAGCTCTTTGGCTTTATAATATCTGCTACAGCAAGTCCTCCATCATTTTTCTTCTGTTTTTTTTTGAAATTGTCCTGCCTACTTATGATTCTTCATTCTTCCATATAAACTGTAGGGAAAACCTATCAAACTGCATTCACTTTTACTCAAAATATTTGGGTTTTTTTTTTTTTTTTGGAATGAAATTGATGAATAACTTGGGGGACAGTTGATATCTTTTAATTAATTGTTCCATCCATGAAGTTTATACTCAGTTTGAAACATTTTCAAGAGAGTTGTTACTTTCTTTTTCCTGCAAATGTCCTTTTGGTTAAGGGTAATTCCTGGATATTTATTGGCTCCATTGTCATGGCTGTCACTAGTGTCTTGCTTTCTCTTGTATCATTTAGCTAGCTGGTATTGTTGAAAACAAATGTATAGATTTTCATGCTAGTATTTTAGAAAATTTTCTCACCTCTACTTAATGAAAGTAGTTTAATTTTCTGGAGTTGGCTATAAAAGAGATAATATTTACTGAATAATATAATTTTACCTTTTCAAAATCCTCATACTTTTCATTTCATTGTCTTATGATATTGAGCTATGGCTTTCTTATGACTTATGGCTTTTAGTACAGTGTTGAGGAGTGGCAGTGTTTCTGATAAAAGGAAAATATCTCCATTTGTGCCATTGATTATGTGTTTGTTCTGGAAATTTAGGCAGATATTTATCAGATTAAGCAAGTAATGCCGAAGAAGCTGAAGTTGAACGGTTCTGTGAAGACCTACAAGACCTTCTAGAACGAACACCCAAAAAAGATGTCCTTTTCATTATAGGGGACTGGAATGCAAAAGTAGGAAGTCAAGAAACACCTGGCGTAACAGGCAAGTTTGGCCTTGGAGTACAGAATGAAGCAGGGCAAAGACTAATAGAGTTTTGCCACGAGAATGCACTGGTAATAGCAAACACCCTATTCCAACAACACAAGAGAAGACTCTACACGTGGACATCACCAGATGGTCAACACCAAAATCAGATTGATTATATTCTTTGCAACCAAAGATGGAGAAGCTCTATACAGTCAGCAAAAACAAGACTGGGAGCAGACTGTGGCTCAGATCATGAACTGCTTATTGCCAAATTCAGACTTAAATTGAAGAAAGTAGGGAAAACCACTAGTCCATTCAGGTATGACCTAGATCAAATCCCTTATGAGTCTACAGTGGAAGTGACAAATAGATTTAAGGGACTAGACCTGATAGACAGAGTGCCTGATGAACTATGGACAGAGGTTCGTGACATTGTACAGGAGACAGGAATCAAAATTCCCAAGGAAAAGAAATGCAAAAAAGCAAAATGGCTGTCTGAGGAGGCCTTACAGATAGCTGGGAAGGGAAGAGAAGCAAAAAGCAAAGGAGAAAAGAAAAGATATTCCCATCTGAATGCAGAGTTCCAAAGAATAGCAAGGAGAGATAAGAAAGCCTTCCTCCGTGATCAATGCAAAGAAATAGAGGAAAACAACAGATAGGGAAAGACTAGAGATCTCTTCAAGAAAATTAGAGATACCAAAGGAACATTTCATGTAAAGATAGGCTCGATAAAGGACAGAAATGGTATGGACCTAACAGAAGCAGAAGATATTAAGAAGAGATGGCAAGAATACACAGAAGAACTGTACAAAAAAGATCTTCACGACCCAGATAACCACGATGGTGTGATCACTCACCTAGAGCCAGACATCCTGGAATGTGAAGTCAAGTGGGCCTTAGAAAGCATCACTACGAACAAAGCTAGTGGAGGTGATGGAATTCCAGTTGAGCTATTTCAAATCCTCAAAAGTGATGCTGTGAAAGTGCTGCACTCGATATGCCAGCAAATTTGGAAAACTCAGCAGTGGCCACAGGACTGGAAAAGATCGGTTTTCATACCAATCCCAAAGAAAGGCAGTGCCAAAGAATGCTCAAACTACCGCACAATTGCACTCATCTCACATGCTAGTAAAGTAACGCTCAAAATTCTCCAAGCCAGGCTTCAGCAATACGTGAACCGTGAACTTCCAGATGTTCAAGCTGGTTTTAGAAAAGGCAGAGGAACCAGAGATCAAATTGCCAGCATCCGCTGGATCATCAAAAAAGCAAAAGAGTTCCAGAAAAACATCTATTTCTGCTTTATTGACTATGCCAAAGCCTTTGACTGTGTGGATCACAATAAACTGTGGAAAATTCTGAAAGAGTTGGGAATACCAGACCATGTGACCTGTCTCTTGAGAAACCTGTATGCAGGTCAGGAAGCAACAGTTAGAACTGGACATGGAACAACAGACTGGTTCCAAATAGGAAAAGGAATATGTCAAGGCTGTATATTGTCACCCTGCTTATTTAACTTATATGCAGAGTACATCATAAGAAACGCTGGGCTGGAAGAAACACAAGCTGGAATCAAGATTGCTGGGAGAAATATCAATAACCTCAGATATGCAGATGACACCACCCTTATGGCAGAAAGTGAAGAAGAACTAAAGAGCCTCTTGATGAAGGTGAAAGAGGAGAGTGAAAAAGTTGGCTTAAAGCTCAACGTTCGGAAAACTAAGATCACGGCATCTGGTCCCATCACTTCATGGGAAATAGATGGGGAAACAGTGGAAACAGTGTCAGACTTTATTTTTTTGGCCTCCAAAATCACTGCAGATGGTGATTGCAACCATGAAATTAAAAGACGCTTACTCCTTGGAAGGAAGGTTATGGCCAACCTAGATAGCATATTTAAAAGCAGAGACATTACTTTGCCAATAAAAGTCCGTCTAGTCAAGGCTATAGTTTTTCCATTGGTCATGTGTGGATGTGAGAGTTGGACGGTGAAGAAAGCTGAGCGCTGTAGAATTGATGCTTTTGAACTGTGGTGTTGGAGAAGACTCTTGAGAGTCCCTTGGACTGCAAGGAGATCCAATCAATCCATCCTAAAAGAGATCAATCCTGGGTGTTCATTGGAAGGACTGATGTTGAAGTTGAAACTCCAATACTTTGGCCACCTCATGGGAAGAGTTGACTCATTGGAGAAGACCCTAATGCTGGGTAGGATTGGGGGTGGGAGGAGAAGGGGACGACAGAGGATGAGATGGTTGGATGGCGTCACCAACTCGATGGACATGGGTTTGGGTAGACTCCGGGAGTTGGTGATGGACAGAGAGGCCTGGCGTGCTGCAATTCATGGGGTCGCAAAGAGTCGGACACGACTGAGCGACTGAACTGAACTGAACTTCACTTCAGGTTTTCTCAGTTTTTAAAACAATAATCCTATAAATTATTGAGATTTGTATAAGGCCTCCTCTGCCTCTATTGAAATGGTCATGTGTTTTTTTTTCTGCTTTAGCCCATTAATATGATGCCTTATCCCTGGAAAAGGAAGTGGCAACCAGCTCCAGTATTCTTGCCTGGAGAATTCCATAGACAGAGGAGGCTGCCAGGCTGCTAGTCCATGGGGTCACAAAGAGTCAGACAAGACTTAATGACTAAGACACCATGGTGTGTTATGGTGATTTAAATTTTCTGATGTTACAATTGCTACATTCCTGGGAAAAACTCTGTTAAATTATGATGTACTCATTTTAGTATAGAATTAGAGCATTTAGCTTGTGTTTTATATAAGATTTTGGGATCTATGTTCATATGTTGAAATGATCCTATAAAGTCATATTCTTCTATCCAGATTTAGTTTTACTTAATACTTAGCTTTGCAATATAATCAAGGAGCTCACATTCTTTTTATACTTGCTAGAATGTCTTTTTTTTTTTTTTTTTTTTTGGCTGCACCATATGGCTTGTGAGATTTTGGTTCCCTGACCAGGAATGGAACCTGGGCCCTCAGTAGGGAGAGCGCAGAGTCCTAACCTTGGGCTGCCAGGGAAGTCCCTTACACTTGCTAGAATTCCTTGTATAAGATAGAGATCATCATTGCCTTCAAAGCATTTGATAATAGGCCCAGGATTACTACTGATAAGCAGGAAACTTACTGATAGCTTTGTGTCTTTTACAGTGGTGTGTTGAAAATATTTAATAGCAGGCTCTCTGTGGGGGAGTTGTGAAGGGAGAAGGGCTTCCTGATTTGTCTTTGCCAATATCTGTGGTGTAAATATTGTCACTGTGTCCGATTTCAAGCTAGCAATACGGTCTCTGAAGGAAAAGTTGTGAGGTAAGCATAATGAACTTGTGTGAACTGGCACAGGCTGGCTGCAGCATACCACTGGTCTGTCACCACATGTGACTATGACAACCTTCAGAGCGTAACGACACTACTTCACTTCCACCTTCCAGTCTTTTACACATTTCTCTTTTGGCAGGCACTAACTCAGATCATTCAGAGAAGAGGGTTCTGGGAATCTTCTAGCTTAACACGCCATTTTTAGCTTGACGGAAAACAAACTGTCAAGATTACCTCTTTTAATTTATTTGATGACTGTTGGCCTGTTCAACTTTCCTATTTTGACATTTTACATATTTCTGAAAATGTGTGCTTTTTGTCTAGGTTTCACATTTGTTACCATAGTTTTTCCATAGCGTGTTAATATTTTTGATATGTGTTATATTGTAATAATTTACCCACTCTAATTCTGATATATACATTTTAAATTATTTTTCTTGATTTGTCTTTCCAGGGATTTGCTAATATTTATTTTTGATTTTGTCATTTATTTCAGTTTCCTTGATTTCTGTCCTTTATTTCCTTAATCTCCTCCCTCCATCTCTTCCTTCCTTCTTTCGTTCCTCCTTCCCTCCCTCCCCTTTCTATCACATTTTTTTTGTTTTGATTTTTTACTCCTTTAACCTGTTTATAATATCCTTTTTTTGTTCCTTATGATGTTTTTCTCTCTCAAGTCTATGTTATCTGAAATAAATCGGTTTCTATGACTTTATTTGGCTTGATAGTTACTTGGTTAGTTACTTTTGGATAGTTACTTGGTTAGTTACTTGATAGTCATTTTTTCCTTTCTTTTCTTTTTATAAGAGTTTGGAACTTCCCTGGTGGTCCAGTGGCTAAGATTCTACCTTCCATTGCAAGGGTAAAACAGAAGCAGTATTGAAACAAATTCAATAAAGACTAAAAATGGTCCACATCAAAAAGATCTTAAAAAATTCATTTGCTTTTATTGTGAGTATTATAATATTGATTCTCAATATTGTAGTATTGGATTTGTTTCTATAATTTCACTTAACAAATTAAAATATCTATTTTCAAACATTACAAAGATAGAATTAATGCTACTTCAACATATACACAGAGAAGGCAGTGGTACCCCACTCCAGTACTCTTGCCTGGGAAACCCCATGGATGGAGGAGCCTGGTAGGCTGCAGTCCATGGGGTCGTGAAGAGTTGGACACTACTGAGCGACTTCACTTTCACTTTTCACTTTCATGCACTGGAGGAGGAAATGGCAACCCACTCCAGTGTTCTTGCCTGGAGAATCCCAGGGATGGAGGAGCCTGGTGGGCTGCCGTCTATGGGGTTGCACAGAGTCAGACACAACTGACATGACTTAGCAGCAGCAGCAGCAGCAGCAGCAACATATACAGCCTACTATCAACAAATATGTGCTTCCCAGGTGGCTTAGTGGTAAAGAATCCACTTGCCAATGCAGGAGATACAAGAGATGCACATTTGATACCTGGATCGGGAAGATCCCCTGGAGAAGGAAATGGCAACCCACTCCAGTATTCTTGGCTAGAAAATTCCATGGACAGAGAAGCCTGGTGGACACAGTCCATGGGGGTGCAGAGAGTTGGACAGGACAGTACACGTGCAAGTACCAACTGGTAAGGAAAACTGAGGCTGGAAATACTAAAAAAAATTCCTTCAAGTCACAAATTTTATGAATTTGAGGGCTGAAATTTTAATGCTGGTCTTTTGACCTTAGAAATACTGTTGGTGTAGTTACACTTGATTCTTCTATTCACCATTTATTGAGCAACTGATATACATACCATTGGAGTTCATACTAGATTGAGTGCATTGAGGGTGGGAATAATGTCACAATCAGTACTCTATCCCAAACATCTATTATAAAGCATAAAAGACTGGAGACACTTAATTTATATTTGCCAAGTACATAGTCAATTTTTGTGCTAGGGTCTCACTTATGCATCTCCTATTACTGCAGAGTCAGTGAATTTGTAGGATCAGCCATTTATAGGATCAGTCACTATTTAGTTCATTAATTGAAGATTACCTCTGTAGTAGGATGAGGGCTAATTATAGAATATTTTTGGTGCATTCATTATGTTCATCTTTTTTTTCTGCAGCCCATCATAGATACCACTGCCACATTATTCTTACTGTAGTATGACTCTCATCATAGACCTCCTTGACTCAGAAACTTTGTGTTATTTCTCTGTTGCCCATGATACACTGTTCAAACTCTTCTCTGTGACATTCACACCAGTCTTCAGTATGGTCCCAACTTTCTTTTTCAAGTTTCTCTCTCATGATCTCAGTGAGCTAGTGTTCACTTTGCATGTCTGAGGTATCATTGTAAGAGCTTGATACATGTCACATTGTTTAATCTTTGGAACAAAACTTGGCATATGTATCATTGTCCTTATTTTACAGATGAGAATACTGAGGCTTAGAGGGCTTAAATAATTTGCAGAGGTTCACACTGCTAGCACGTGGTCAAGTGGAATTTGAATCCAAACAGATGTTGTAAATTACCCACTGCATATTGCTTATGAAAAGTGAAAGTATTTGCCATAGCCCATCAGGCTGCTCTGTCCATACAATTCTCCAGGCAAGAATACTGGAGTGGGTTGCTATTCCCTTCTCCAGGGGGTCTTCCTGACCCAAAGATAGAACCTTAGTCTTCTGCATTGCACGTAGACTCTACTATCTGAGCCTCCAAGGAAGTCCTTCCTTATACTCTATTTTCCAATCAATCAACTATTGTGTCCCAAACCTACATTGTACATTTTTGTTTCTCCTTTGTTTGTATTTTGTTTTTCTTCTGGAGTGCTTTGTGAGTCATAAGTCAAAAGCCCAGCTGATATTTCAATTCTTTTAAATCTTCCCTATTTATCAACTAAGGCACTACACATGCCTTTCTGCCTTTCCATATAGCACTGTTGCTCAGCAGTGTCCAGCTCTTTGTGACCCATGGACTGTAGCCCACCAGGCTCCTCTGTCCATGGAATTCTCCAGGCAAGAATACTGGAGTGGGTTGCCATTTCCTTCTCCAAGCACTGTCACAGAAGCATTTATTAGAGTGAACTTTATCTGTGCCCTTTCTCCTTGGCTTGTGGGTCTATTTCTGGAGGATAGGTGATGTCTTTATTTCTCCTGCAGGAACTTGCATGGGGATCTGAGTCAGCAGAAGGAATTTCAGATGCTGCTTCTGCCATTTGGTGGGTGTGATCTCACATAGATTGTTAGTGCCTGGTGCATCTGCTTCCTCATCTGTATGTAAAAATGACAGCCTTTTAGTCACCATCACCGAGAAAATGTAAAGTGGCCTGAAAAATGCACCATGAGGTTGTGATTAGGAAGCAAGGAAACCGAGGTAAGCTGCTGGCACATAAGTGATGGTCATCCAAAGACTACATTCTCTCCTTCTCCCCCTTACTGCAAGTACAGGACTATGTATATTTTGCATATTTGGTAAAACATTGCTGAAAGAATGAATGAATGTCTATAGGGTCTCTTGTTGATGGACTCCGGCAGTGTGTCCTTCATTGAATTCTTTGCGTGGGACTTTACTGATGTTGTCCTTCCTCCTCTCAAATAAAAGTTGTTGGCCTCATGGTGCATTTTTCAGGCCACTTTACTTTTTCTCGGTGATGGTGACTCTAATTGTTTCAAGACATAAACTAATCCTTTCTGTTGAATTAGTTGTCTAATGTTTCTTTCCTTGAGGACAAGTGAGTCTTAATCCATTTCCATGCGGAGACTCCTATAAATAGTGAATGCTTGTGAGAGTCTCCTGTCAGGTTTAAAGGCAATTACTTTGGATAGTTGGGCTTTTTTGGAGCCTCTCTCTCAAGACGGCTATTCTTATTCCGAGGACTAACTCTATTTCCGTTTTTCTCTTATCCGTATGAGTGAATGGTATAGGGGTTGTCCTTTGGATAATTGGGGATTTGGAAATAGGATTCTTCATTGCTGAGATGACTTTCGCCTTGGCAGATGAAAAGAGAGAACCTCTTTTATTTGTGGGTGCCGTGTGAATCACTAAGATCAGGAGGTCACAACTAGATATGGGATTCTCTCTTCCTCCTCATTGTGTTTGTGTGCTCTCTGAGCAGGATGCAGGTAAATTCTCCAGGCGCTCTCAGCCTCTGAAGCAAATCCAGGGTCCTGCATGATATTCTTCTCAGACATTCTTCTGTAACAATTTTCTTTAGAAGCTGGAAAACTTTTTGTTGGTTCCCATCCAAGATGTGTGTGAGTGCTCAGTCGTGTCTGACTCTTTGTGACCCCACGTGACTGTAGCCTGCCAGGCTTCTCTGCCCATGGGACTTTTCCAGGGAAGAATACTGGAGGGAATGGCCACTTCCTTCTCCAGGGGATCTTTCTGACCTAGGGATCAAACCCGCATCCCCTGCGTCTCCTGCACTGGCAGGTGGATTCTTTACTTTCCCATCTGGGAAGCCCTCCAAGATAAAGTGTTCTAAAAAAGTTATTGCAATATATAGTCTTTAAAGAGTTTAGTTTTATTTGCATGTTGATTTTCTGAACTCTTTATTTGACACAGTTTAAACAATACGAACATCTCTTATGAATGCCTTGGGAAAAGAACACAAAAGCATCCTTTGGACACTTTATAATAGCTACACTATGTAGACTCTCTGCAAATGTAATCAACTGAAACAATCTTTTATACAAAGCAGAATAAATCTGTTGTGGTAATTAGTGTGAACATACCAAACAAAACAAGGCTAATTACTGGAGGGGGAAAAAGAGGAATGAATTTTGTGAGAAATAGGCCATCTTCCTCACTAGGCAGGGTTTTTTTTTTTTTTTTTTTTCCAACTCTGGAGAATAGAAATTTTGATGACATTAACACAGCTTATTAATGATCATTGTAACTCACTCCATCCACCTAATTAAATCATCAGCTCCAAATTGGTAACAGGGGAGCATAATTTAAATGGAACTGCTCTGACAAACTAGACACCACCACACTCCTAAATATTTAATACTCCCTGTGGCTGGATTAAGGGCAGTGTTTAAGAGTCATTTAGCCACGTCTTTCAAAGGTGACTGACAGACGTTTTCTATGCCTTTTAAAATACAAATTAATTATAAGTACATTCCTGATTAAAGTCTTTTATCATTGGGTGTAATGTAGATTGGGAAATTATAATTAAAACCATTTTTTTTCCTCATTGATAAGATAGCTGAGCCCCTGAAGGAAAATTGATTTTATTAAGACCAGGAAGTAGAGTTAAAAAAATATACACTTAGTTGCATTAAAACAGTTAAAGAACTAGATAAGAAGCATAGGAAAGTTTGTTTACTGAGCATTTACTATGTAACAGCACTAAGGTAGGTTGTGGGGATTTAACAGAACTATCCCTGCAGTATTACAGCAGGGAGCATAGATATTAATAATTACAAATGTAATGAGCACTACAAAGAAGACTAGGGAACTGACAAAATCTTCAGCGCTTATTCCAGGACACTTATTCCAGGTCCTAAAAGGGAGAAAAAAACATGCAAAATTATGCCCGCCTCCTTCCCCCACCCACTTGCTTTGGCTTTTTTAACCCGTCCCTGTTTAAATTTTAGTATTTTTTTCTCTTTCTATCCCTTTGGAGAAGTTTGGATTATGTTTCCTTTATGGATTCATGGAAATCAAAAGCATTGTGAGCCCTCCTGGCACTTAAACAAGAGTGTACAGATCTGCTGGGCTTGTCACCACCAGCAACCCTGATTTGTAGTTGTTGGAATCGGTTTCAGAGTTTCTGCAGACAGGAACGTTCCACCTCACATGGCTCCTGGCTTCTTAGTTAGTGGCTGTTTCCGTTGCTTTTTAGTTGCAAGGCTGGCGCAAAGGAGCTGAGCAGCTTTGGGCTCCCGGTAGCTGAGAAAGCCTGATGGGCCTCAAAACGAAAATGAGACAGAAATAGGAAGTTAACATTTCCTAATGCTCGAGCCTCATCTGTATCTCTGGTTGAGAGCATTTCCCACTATCTATTTGCCTTATGAATCAGGGCTATTTTTCTGCCAGTTCCTACCAAGGTCAAAGAAAGATTGGATATGCCACTCTGCTCTTTCAGGATGGCTTTTGTATAGGTGTGGCCGAGCATTTGAAATAGGTCTTTTGGATTATTTCAGACAGAAAAGAAAGAGAAAATCAGGGAGAGTTTTTTCTGGTCTTGGAACAGCATGTCCAGAATCTTACAAAATGTCATCCTTCAAGATGGGAGAAAGATCCACCATGGCTAGAAAGGAGAAGATTGTTTGGAGTGAACCTGGGGAAATAAATTAGATAAGCTTTATTTTCCTCTCCTTAGGACAGATGTAGAGGTTACAGATTTGTGGTTGCCAACAAGTATCATTGCTGCTAGATTTTTAAAAATAAACTTTTAAATTTTAGAGTAGTTTTAGATTTACAGGAAAGTTGCAAAGGCAGTACAGAGAGTTCTACCTCACACTCAATTTCCACTGTTATTAACATATTACATAGTTATTGTGAATTTGCCACAAGTAATGAACCAATATTGATATATATTATTATTAACCAAGTCCATACTTTATTTGGGTTTCCCCAGTGGCTCAGTGGTTAAGGATCCGCCTGCAGTGCAGAAGATGCAGGAGATGTGGGTTAAATCCTTGGGTCAGAAAGACCCCCTGGAGGAGGGCATGGTAACCCATTCCAGTATCCTTGCCAGGAAAATCCCATGGACAGAGGAGCCTGGCAGGCTACAGTCCATGGAGTCTCAAAGAGTTGGACACGACTGAAGCGACTGAGCATACGTGTATATTTAGATTTTTTAGTTTCTACCTGGAGCTTCCCTGGTGGCTCAGCCACTGCCTTTGGTTTTTCTATTCCAATAGTCCATCTAGGTTACTACCTTACATTTAGTAGTCTTGTCTCTTTTGAGGGGAGGGGCAGGAAGTTGGGGAGAAGGTAATTATTTTTGTAAGGCTGTTCATTCTATTTGAAGTAATGCTTTTATTTCTCATGTACTTAACCTATTTATGGAGAAGGGAAATGGCAACCGACTCCGGCATTCTTGCCTGGAAAATCCCATGGATGGAAGAGCCTGGTGGGGCTACACTCCATGGGGTCACAAAAAGTCAAACACGACTGAGCACACACACGTAACCCATTTATATTTCAGAATTGTTTCTGCTGTAGCATTTTGAAGTTTAAATGAATCTATTTCCTTGTACCTGCCATTTAAAATTTTTTTTGGTGATGTCCTTTCACAGCCTTCCAAAGCAAGTCATTTTGCAGGCTCTGCTCACAGGGCAGTCTCTTCATCTGTCTAGATGGTCAGTATGTCTCCATACTGGAGAAGTAAGATGAGGATCAGATTATTTACTGCTGATGACACCTGTAGAATTTGGCTTGTTGCTCATATAAACACTTGAAATTGTTATTAGGCAAAGACTTGTCATTTTTTTATGGCCATATACATATATATATTTGTATACATGTACATGCAAGTAGATATGTTTGCATATATACATGCATATGTGCATGATGTGTGTATGTGTATTTTTCATCCTATTTAAGTCACTTACTGAAAATTAATTTAATCTCTCTTATGCAGGTACTAGAGCCTAGGTAAAGATAGAACATGACTAGTTCAAAGAACTTTTCTTTGTAGGTGAATGTGAAAATTCAATAGATCAGGTATAATGACTACCCTACTCTCTTTATTGCCTTTGTTAAAGATTTGGGAGTTTGGTGATTAGAAACATCAAGCTGATCTTACGAGTATTGGGTCTGTAAAGAAGTTCCAAGCCAAACATCATGAACATTGACAAATTTCTGTATTTTAGTTCTGTTGCATTTACATGATGGATTGTCAAATGAAAGGGCATGAATATGACAGTTTAGTTTCACATTAATCACATCCTGCTTTATTGCCATCACAAAAACTTCTAGGGTCATGATCCAGAGGGTCTGTGAGTCTGAAGTTCATAAATATGGTTTTATAATGTCCATGTGAGGTTATTAATATTAATTGCTTCTGGTTTTCCCTTGGTGTTAAGTTCTCCATTGCTATTTGTGGTTTATTCTGAATTCTGTGGTTGGAATTCACAGTGTTCCTGAGATTGTGTACTAATATGCATTTTTGGCTTGCCATTTACTCTTTTGAGAAGCATAGTGACTTTTTTGACCTCTGAACAGTTGTCCAGAAACAGAAGTGCTTAGTGTTCTCACTATGTAATTTTCATTTTCTGATGCCCATAAATTTTCCTCTGTGGGGATTTGTTGCATCAGTTTTTAAAAATCTTCCTAAGGTTCAATTTCCTTCTGTAAAGCAAAGATAATAGCAGGACCTACTTCGCACCATTGTTGTGAAGGTTAAATATGCTACCATACGTAAGGGGATGAACCTAATGTATGGCATTCAGTAAGTGCTAAATAAGTATCGTCCATAAAAGTCATTTGTACTCTCAGCATTGGATAACAGGCTATTGCAAAACTCACTCGTTTGCCAGTGTGAGCATCTGTGTATCCCCACCTTTTTTCCCCCCTTCAACAAATGCCTATCCTTAGACCTCAGCATCAGGTAATAAGTAACAACCTCTGAAAGGTCCATTAATTTCTAGAGGCCACTTATGTGCCATTGAGTAAACTGGCTCACTTGGGTCTCTGAATGATATCCTAGAAGAGTTAACATGTTTTTCCAAAAGGGAAAAGTAGTTGATTCCTTTTTAACTACTATTTTCAGACCCATTAGGCTTGAAGTAATGGTGAGGCTTCCATGATTGCTTTGAGGAATACACTGTATTTTCTATTCTCTCCAAAGAGCCCATTACCGCTCTATCGAGTTGTTTGTTCTTTGATTTCCATCAAAGAGCGTGATTCCAGCAAAGGTTAACCAAGGCCTCTCTCTGTCTCTCATATTGCCTTTCTCTTATCTGACTTAACATTTATTGATTATGAAAAAGTTAAATCACCAGATAGTTTAATAAAATAGTTAAATAAAAGAATTGAGTAAAATGTAAAGCATAGCATCTGTCAAAGGCTTAAAGGGCATCATGGGCCTTTTTTTTTTTTCTTCCTTTCCTTTTTTCTGTCAGTGTACACAGCTAAAAGCTAATTATCAGTATACCTCCTGGATTGTAGTTAGGGAGGAGGAGGTGAAAAAGGGAAGGGAATCATCCTTCAGATGGAATGAACTTTTAAGATATCTTGTCTACCATGTTGTGGGAAATGAAATTTATGAAACCAAAAAGGCAAGTTGCCTATGAATTTTAGTAACTTTAGAAGATTACACACTCAATATGGGCTGCAATCTGTCTGCCTGTTTGCTTGAATAGGTGGTCTGTGTTTCCTTCTTCATCTCTCATGCTTGGCCTGGAAAGTAGTGGGAGAATCTTCTCACAGATTCAGAGCCTTTCAGAAGGAGGGCTCTGTTGACCACAGCCACTGGAAGCCTAGCATTTAGTAGTTCACCTTGTCTGCATTTGTGTTGGTCACTGATTTTCACCAAAGTGGACTGGTAGGTAATTAACTCACACTCAAATTTCTAGATACAATTTTACCACTGACCTTCATCCCAGAGCTCTTTTGTATAAAAACTTATGGATTAATATGATGCTCTTGGTTGAACCCTGGGTAAAAGAAGGACTTACTTTGGACTAGATTAATATCCCAAGACTTATGAATGATATCAAGGGAGGTCATTCTTCAATGCTGCTGCTGATTTTAGGCAAAAGACCCTTGATTTACAGTGAAACATGTTAAAAATTTTGGAGAACCCAACCCCTTGAAGATTGCAGCACGCAGAGGATATTGTGACATGTCTGCAGAAGGTTTTGCCCAAGGTCCTCTATTACTTTGGGAAATGCTTATTTTATTTTATTGTGGCCTTTTCTAGTTACACCTGATCTGGGTGAGGTTTCTTTTTCTCTGCTCCTGGCCAGGCTGCCATGCCCTACATCATTAACCCTAAACTCTGGGGAACTGATCCCCTGACAGCCTCTTTGATATGAGATTAGATCCCTTCCAGGCTGCATTTAATTGACTGAGTTCCTAGGGGGAATAGCTGGTTCCTGCTCCTTCTTTCTGTTTTAGTTGGCTACTCTTCTTTAGTAGCTGGCTTGCAAATTCACTGTGCCTTCGTGAGGAAGGAAATGTGACAGATAAAACAAATGCCTCTGATTCCGAATTCTCCTTTTTTTCCCTCTCCCTTCTAATAGCATGTCTACTGTTAGACCTGTCAATGAGCTCCTTTGTTCTTTTTGAATCCTCTTCCTCTAAGTAATAAGAAAATGGCCTCTTTCCTCTTCTGTCCTCACCGTACCTGATCTGTTTTTCTGAAAATGAAAGACAGAGGACTGGTAATTAAAATACCAGTCCTTTTCCCTTGACTTGAACGTCTTTACTTCTGTTTTTAAACCTTATAAAAATCTTTGACTTTTCTTAAATGACTCTTGCATTGTAAACATTTTTTCCCCTGATCTTTCATTTTCTTGCAACGATTAAAAAATTCAAACCACATTGGTTTCCCTAAATATAAAAGTGAAAGATCCCCCAGAGGAAGAATTGTCTTATTAATCTTCAGAATGGCAAGTCCTTCTAAGGAGTAAGCGTCTTTTAATTTCATGGCTGTAGTCACCATCTGCAGTGATTTTGGAGCCCCTCAAAATAAAATGTGTCACTGTTTCTATTGTTTCCCAGTCTATTTGCCGTGAAATGATGGGACCGGATGCCATGATCTTAGTTTTCTGAATGTTGAGTTTTAAGCTGCTTTTTCACTCTTCTCTTTCACTTTCATCAAGAGGCTCCTTAGTTCTTTTTCGCTTTCTGCCCTAAGGGTGGTGTCATCTGCATATCTGAGGTTATTGATATTTCTTCTGGCAATCTTGATTCCAGCTTGTGCTCACCCAGCCCAGCATTTCTTATGATGTACTCTGCACGTAAGTTAAATGAACAGGGTGACAATATACAGTCTTGACGTACTCCTTTCCCAATTTGGAACCAGTCTGTTGTTCCAAACTGTGGAAAATTCTGAAAGAGATGGAAATATCAGACCATCTGTCTTGCCTCTTGAAAAACCTGTGTGCAGGTCAGGAAGCAATAGTTAGAACTGGACATGGAACAACAGACTGGTTCCAAATAGGAAAAGGAGTACGTCAAGGCTGTATATTGTCACCCTGCTTATTTAATTTATATGGAATCAAGATTGCCGAGAGAAATATCAATAACCTCAGATATGCAGGTGACACCACCCTTATGGCAGAAAGTGAAGAACGAAAGAGCTTCTTGATGAAAGTGAAAGAGGAGAGTGAAAGAGTTGGCTTAAAACTCAGCATTCAGAAAACTAAGATCATGGCATCTGGTCCCATCACTTCATGGCAAATAGTTGGGGAAACAGTGGAAACAGTTGCTTTATTTTTTTGGACTCCAAAATCACTGCAGATGGTGATTGCAGCCATGAAATTAAAAGATGCTTACTCCTTAGAAGGAAAGCTATGACCAACCTAGACAGCCTATTATAAAGCAGAGACATTACTTTATCAACAAAGGTCCGTCTAGTCAAGGCTGTGGTTTTTCCAGTGGTCATGTATGGATGTGAGAGTTGGAGTATAAAGAAAGCTGAGCACCAAAGAATTGATGCTTTTGAACTGTGGTGTTGGAGAGGACTCTTGAGAGTCTCTTGGACTGCAAGGAGATCCAACCAGTTCATCCTAAAGGAAATCAGTCCTAGGTGTTCATTGGAAGGGCTGATGTTGAAGCTGAAACTCCAGTACTTTGGCTACCTGATGCAAAGAGCTGACTCATTTTAAAAGACCCTGATGCTGAGAAAGATTGAGGGCAGGAGGAGAAGGGGATGACAGAGGATGAGATGGTTGGATGGCATCACTAACTCAATGGACATGAGTTTGGGTAAACTCTGGGAGTTGGTAATGGACAGGGAGGCCTGGCGTGCTGCAGTTCATGGGGTTGCAAAGAGTCAGACGCAACTGAGCTGAACTGATGGTGGCTCAGAAGAGCCTGAGAGGAAGCTGCAAACCAGACTATTCTACAGGATGTGACAAGGACTATGGATCCTAAAAGTATTAAAGATCATTCGTACTTCCTGTTGTGAAGTTGTTTAAAGAACTTACCTCATCATTGCTTCCTGGATATCTATCAGGACTTCTCATGTGATACTGTATTTTATTGATTATAAACTGAGATTTTTTTGGTATTGTTTATTTCTCTATATTTGGGATGTGAGACTATCTTGGCATAGGGTCATGGTTTATTTAATACCATTTTTATTTCCTAGTGGTAAATAAAATGGTGGCTCAGTTGGTAGAGAATCTGCCTGCAGTGTGGGAGACCTAGATTCGATTCCTGGGTTGGGAAGATCCCCTGGAGAAGGGAAAGGCTACCCACTGCAGTATTCTTGCTTGGAGAATTCCATGGACTGTATAGTCCATGGGGTCGCAAAGAGTTGGCCACGACTGAGCGACTTTCACTTCACCTCACTTCACATATCTCTTTGTTTGGGATGTGAGAATGTCTTGGCATAGTGTCATAGTTTATTTGATACCATTTGTATTTCCTGGTGGTAAAAAAACAGTGGTGCATCTTATAATTGATGTCTTAGATTTGGTGAAATATGGTATGTCTAGATTTCCAAAATGGTCTGTAATTGATGTCAATTGCATCTCTCTAACTTCATGGTGACCTAATGAACCAGAGCGACAGTCAGAAACTCTTAAGTATTGAGATGTTTTCTTACAGAGAAAATGAATGCCTTTCAACCATATACTGTTGGTCATCAATCCCCCTAATCATACATTCTCAAGATGATGACTGACTGGGAACAGAAATGTAGCTTACAGCTTTGGGCAAGAGTTTATCATGTACAGAGTTAACTGGATTATACAGACAAAATGAATCCACTGTTCTGACTTTATTGTAGTTTGCACTGACTGACTGAGCTAAGCAGATATAATAAACCATTTGTGGATTTAGCACATTTCCCTAATTTGTGTACAACTTTTATTCTGTCATTCTCTCCTGAAGTTTTAAACCATGTGTGGTATTTTTTTTTTTTTGATGTGAAGGGACCAGTGGAATTCCCCTATTAAAATAGTTTGCTTTCTTACTATGCTATGGGTTCTGAGCTCATGGAGGGATGAGACTATGCCCTTGATTTCTGTGTTTTGAATGCCTACTGGAATGCCTTGTTCATAGTAGATATTCAATGAAAATTGATTACATAATAGGAGTCACGTTCATCATCTCAAGTAGCTAATGGTCTAAGGAAAAGCTAACTTCTTAATATATTGAAAGTTTAAACAAATTCCTAGTTTAGTAGGGCCAACCATGTATATTTCAACTCAGACATCAAAACAAACTTACTATCTTTATGATTTTTATAACTTATTTTGTTCTTGGTCTCCCATTTCTGCTGGCTACAGAAAATATGTAAACTTCATGTTTAAAGTGAACTCAAACTGTTTGGTTATAAGACAATCTTGTTTAGGTAAATGACAATCTTGTTTGGGTAAATACTCAGTCAGTTCAAAGTTTAGGAACTTATCAAGTCTATTTTTTCTTCTTAAGGAGGCTTTTTTCCTTCCTTCCAAGATGACATCATGTGAGGAGTGACCTTGGTTCAAGTGATACACTGTTTCTTGGCTGGCCTCCAAGGAGATGTTAGTCCATCAATTTACTGAGTGTCTGGGCAAATGATATACAGGCATGTTTTGGTCTTTTGGAGTCATCATATTGGTTTCAAACTGCCATTGTGTAAGGAAGCTCAGGGCAAGCAAAAAGGCCATGGGTATACATTCCAACTGACACTAGCTACAGCAAGGTTCTCCAATTGATAGCTACCATTGCCAGACAGCTGAGTCATTGAGCCTTTAGATGCTGCCAGCCCTCAGCTTTCAAGTCTTCCAGAAGAGGCTTCAACCAGCAGGAAACAGAGACAAGCTGTCCTTGCTATGTCCTAACTTCTTTAAAAAATTTGTTGAAGTATAGTTGATTTGCAAGGTTGTGTTAATTTCTGCTGCATAGCACAGTGATTCAGTTATACATACACATACATTCTTTTTCATATTTTTTCCATTATGGTTTATCACAGGATATTGAATGTAATTCCCTGTGCTAAACAGTAGGACCTTGTCATTGATTCATTCTGTATATAGTAGTTTGCGTCTGTTAATCCCAAAGTCTGTCCCAATTTTTGACCCACAGAATCTGTGAGCATAACAAATGGTTCTGCCTCTAAGTTTTGAAGTAATTTGTTATGTATCCCTTGATATGCAACCCTTTCTCCCTTCCTCTTTCCTCTAGCTCCTTCCTTCCCTTAAAAAAAAAAAAAGATTCACAATGTTTGGAGGACAGTCTTAAAAATAAGGACTATTTCTTCAGCTCTATAATTAATGAGTATCTTAATCATGGGGTGCTTTGAAAATGTGTGTTACAGAAGAGGACTCACTAATTTTTTTAAAAGGACTTTTGTTAGAGCCAAATTATATGAAGAAAAAAAAAATTTGTTTAACTCAGGACAATTCCACCAGCCTCACCCCAGGGCAAAAGCTATTTTCATTAGAGAAAAAAATGTTTTTCATTTCCTCAAATGTGGTAATATGTGCACCCAAGTACAGAGTTGAAAGTCAAAAGTTGTGATACAGCTGGCTGCTTTACTTGATCTCTATCTGAATGCTAGTCGCTTGATTATTGGAGTTCGTTGTCACAGCAGGGTGGGGAGAAGATGTGGCTGCATCAAAAGGAAATTACATTTGCTAAAAAATATGGGTGAAAATGTCTTCAGCAATTACCACAGGTCATCTCTGCCGCACACAGCAAATGGCAGAGAAAAAGGGCTTCCTAGGAGAAGGAGCAGAAAGGAGTGCTAGAACCGGGCTGGTGAGCTGTGCAGAATCAAAAGGGACCCCCATTATGCAGGCTGGGAGTAAACAGCAATATTAGTATAATGGGCTGTAATAAATTACTAGCAGTTTTTAAGATTTCTGTTTTGTTCTTTCAGGTCAGCAAAAATGCCATCATCTCTCCTTGCTTTGTGTCATCTGCACTACCCTCTTAGACCCAGTTGATTCCCATTCTATTCCAGCCAGCTGCTTTTAGATTTTTGAATTAGTACTCAATATATTTTAATTCAATTTGGAAACTAATGGATGCCTGAACTTATTTAGCCCATCCATTCAAGCATCTTGAAGTGCAATTCTAATTGAAGCAATTTTTCTAATTACAATTTTAATTCTTCATTTTTCTCTATCTCTCAAAAAAAATTAAACTCTGTGCCTTTGATAGCTGGAAAATTCTCAGTAAGCAGTATAGGAAAGTAAAGTCTGAATGCTTCTTCCAATTTTTTTCCTGTGGAGTGGAAAAGGTAAGCGTTAAGTAATGTTAAATTTGTGTCAATTGTAATAGTCTTGTATATAACTCAGCCTATTTTTGTCCAAATTTTATGAGCCGTCTGGAGGTCGAATTGTGTTTCTACCAAAAAAGGACACCTGGAATAAAGATATAACTTGACATGGTTAAGGTATCAGACAGGTGTTTCTCTTGTTACCTAGCTTCTAGGGACTTTCAAAGGGTTTAGATATTTGCATTTTAAGGACAAGCTCAGCATCTTTCCGCTTCAATAAGCTAAGTATATATTCTCTATGTCCCTTTGCTTTGCTTTTTGAAACTTTCTTCCTTCACAGTGGGAGAGAGATGCTTGAAGCCAAAACATAAAGTGAGACACTGCTCTCCCCACAACAACAAAAAAATGTTTTTTTTTTTTTTTTTTCTTCATGTCACCAAGAGTAAAGTGTCTGGATAGTCTTTTAGTTGGGCCATGTTTAAACAGCTGGAGTGGATGGTAGTAGCTCTGGGCTGGTCTGCTCATCAAGCCTCTCTAGCTCCCTTTTTTGAGTAATGCACCTAGGCTGCAAACGCGGGAATGACTAGAACTGTGGTCAGGGCTTGGTTCTATTTATCTCCCTGACAATAGAAATTGATCCTAACCATGACTTCCCTGGTGGCTCAGTGGTAAAGAATCTGCCAGCAGTGCAGAAGACCTGAGTTTGATCCCTGGGTTGGAAATGTCTCCTGGAGAAGGGAATGGCAACCCATTCCAGTATTCTTTCCTAGAGAATTCCATGGACAGAAGAGCCTGGTAGGCTATAGTCCTTGGAGTCTCAGAGAGTCAGACACGGGTGGGAGACTGAACAGCAACAACAGATGGGGTTTGAAAAGAGGGTTGTTAAGTTTTATTTAGACCTGTGAGACTGCAGTTGCATTATTTTTTTCTTCAGTTCAGTTCAGTCGCTCAGTCGTGTCCAACTCTTTGCGACCCCATGAATCGCAGCATGCCAGGCCTCCCTGTCCATCACCAACTCCTGGAGTTTACCCAAACTCATGTCCATCGAATCGGTGATGCCATCTAGCTATCTCATCCTCTGTCGTCCCCTTCTCCTCCTGCCCCCAATTCTTCCCAGCATCAGGGTCTTTTCCAGTGAGTCAACTCTTCGCATGAGGTGGCCAAAGTATTGGAGTTTCAGCTTCAACATCTGTCCTTCCAATGAACAGCCAGGACTGATCTCCTTTAGGATGGACTGGTTGGATCTCCTTGGAGTCCAAGGGACTCTCAAGAGTCTTCTCCAACACCACAGTTCAAAAGCATCAATTCTTTGGCACTCAGCTTTCTTCACAATCCAACTCTCACATCCATACATGACTACTAGAAAAACAAAAAGAAAAAAAAAATTTTTTTCTTAACGAACACTTGAAATGGAATACTATGCTAGCCCCAAAGATATTGTCCTGCAATATTCCAACTATCTAGACATTGATAAGCCCATGGTTCTCTTCTGTAATCACACTCAAAGGTATCAGCATAGGGGCACATATTGCATCATCAAGAGTGTGCAGTTAGTTTCAAGTTATTTGATGGATATGGATTTAGGAATATGTTCTAGCCAAGAAAGGCAGTTGAATAAGATCTGTTTGCCATTCTATGGAAGGTCCTTTTGGTAAGTCAAAATGTCCAGGAACTGTGTGTATAGTCTTCCCTGTATTGTATTTAAGACACACAGTACAAGTGAATTATTCTTCTTTGATGACCCTAGGAATATATCCCCAGCCATATTATTTCATGGAACTTACAAGTTTATCAAACTCTCCAGTGGGTCATGTGATGAGCCATTTCTGTCAGGGTCATTTTGTAGACCCTAGCAAGACGAGTTTCTTATTTGGGCCAGACCACAAATTGGTCAGTGGACTGAAACTTACCATTGCTAGCCCAGTAAACCATCTTGTGAAGTGCCCTAGGCTCAGTTCAGTTCAGTCGCTCAGTCGTGTCCGACTCTTTGCTACCCCATGAATCGCAGCATGTCAGGCCTCCCTGTCCATCTGGGCACCCTTAAAAATGAGCTTTAGATCTTTTGTTGGGAGGTAATTAATGTTGGCTATAAGAACCTTGGTTTTGATAGATTTTAAGGCAGCTTTACTGCCTGTTCAACCAAATTGTTGCCATTTTCTTCTTCTGAATCTAGTTTTGAATGTCCAGGAACTTTGGTTATGGCCAAAGCAGATTGAAGTTAGATTGAGTCTAGTAATTCATTAATGAGGGATCCATTCTTAATTTGAGATCCTCCAGAAGTTAGAAATTCTGTTTCCAGAACATACTAAAATCATAAATGACCCCAAAGGCCATTTATGGGGTCTGTATAAATGTCTACAGTTTTACCTCTTGCTGAAGTCCAAGCTCTGATTAAAGCATCTAGTTCAGCTGGTTGATGTGAGGTGGTGGTCTTGAGTGGGATTGCTTCAGCCACCTTGAAAACAGTTATGACCCAGTGCCGTGTTTCCCTTCAGCATTTCTTAAATACGAACCACTGATCAACCACAGGAGTTCAGCATTCCTAATAGGAGTTTTCTGCAAGTCATCCTTGGTGTCAGCAGTAGGTCACTCACAGTTAACAGTCATGAGGTGTTTTGTCAGAAGGCAGAGGAAGGAGAGTTGGAGGGTTAAGATTGCTACAGCGAGAGTATAATATGGGGAGAAGTTAGCAACAGGATTTCATAAGAGATAGGTAAGGTGGCTTGCAGAAAGATGTTGCAATGATGGGAATTTAATAAAGTTTCTACTCCGTGAGGAACTTAAATGATGAGGGGAGAGCCCATGACTATCTCTTCTGTGGATTTGGCAAGGGCTGATGTGGCTGAACTGACTCTCATGCAAGGAGGAAGTTCTTTGTTGAGTCTAACTGTTGGCTGTAGTAGCCGGAGTTAGTGCTGATCTCCATATTTCTGAGTAAGGACCTCAAGGCATTTCCTTCTTTTTCACATGGAAATGGAAATTGATTATTAGGATGCCCTAATGTAGGTGGGCTGAGGAACCTTTCTTTTAATTGGCAGAGGGTGTATGAACATTCTTTCTCCGTTCTGTATGGTCAGATTTATCAGGTTTTAGCAAGGGGTAGAGGGTTTGAACTATTAAGGAAAAATTAAGTATCCAATTTCTGTAATATACTGTCAGCCATGAAATTCCTAAAAGGTGTCTTTTAGTTTGTGGCTGTGGGAAGTTTAAAATGCTTTGGAACCTGTCAGGGTCCAGAAAGAGTCACTGATCTGAAATTAAATGTCCCAAATACTTAAATTGAGTTTGGACAAATTGAAGTTTTTCCTTGGAGACCTTATGGTCTTTGATAGCTAGCAGCTCAAGGAGGTGAATACTGTCCCACTCACATGCTTCTTCAGCAGGAGAACAGAAGAAGGTGTCATCAACATACTGCAAAAGTGTTGATTCAAATGGGAAAGTAACATATGTCAAGTTTGCCTTTTAAAATCTGTGAAAAGTAGGATGAATTCTGTACAGCTTTGTGGCGTGACAGTCCAAGTAAATTATTGTCCTTCCCAAGTAAAGGCAGACAAAAATTTACTTTCAGGGTTTACAGGGAGACTGAAGAAGGTGCTGCAAAGATCAGTTACAAGAAATAACTTGCTTTCCATAGGAATGGAAATTGGGAGAATTTGGAGGGGAGGGAGAACTGAATATTGAGGGATGTCAGGGTTATTAATGGCCCTGAGATCCTGAACAAATATTGATCCTCATTCAGGGTTTTTTTGTTTGTTTTTGTTTTTTACGGTGAGGATGGATGTGTTGCAGGGGCTAGTGCAAGGGATTATAAGACCTTGGGCCTTACATTCTCTTATATTAGCTTAATTTCTACAAGGGCAGCATGGTTAAAAGGGTGTTGTTTAATGTTGGGGAGAGGCTTACTTGGATTTGTTTGAATTTTTACCAGGAGTGCTAAGTGAATTTACAGGATATCTGTGGTGGATTTTGCCCAAAGATTTTTAGGAACTTGCTCTAAGAGGATTAAGTTTTCATTATTTTCCTTAGTTAATTTCAGGTTCAAAACTGTTAAGGACATTGAAAGGTTTTCAGCACTGCCAGGTTAAATGAGCTGAGTAGAGTTGGAGAATTATTAATATTTCTCCCTTTTGAGAAAAAAAGATGGCAGCATGGTATTTTTCAAAAAAGTCTCATCCTAATAAGTTGACAGGAATAAAAAAGTGAAAATGTTAGTTGCTTGGTTGTGTCCGACTCTTTGTGACCCCATGGACAGTAGCCCACCAGGCTACTCTGTCCATGGGATTCTCCAGGCAAGAATACTGGAATGACTTGCCATTCCCTTTTCCAGGGGATCTTGCTGACCCAGGGATCGAACCTGGGTCTCCCGCATTGCAGGCAGATTCTTTACCATCTGAGCCAAAATTGATTAATAGGAAGGAATATTAGTCTAGGGCCCAAGTTGGAAGGGTAAAGCAAGGGATTTGTAAGCTGTAAGGAGTTTATTGTTTACTCCCACCAGTGGAATGTTTTCAGTACTCTGAGGAAGGGAGTGTTCGAGGTTGGTGGGGTTGAGTATGGGAAATGTGGCTCCAGTATTGATTAAGACGGTAATGACCTCATTTCTGATTATAAGAGAAGTTTCAACTAGGTTTATAAGGGAAGAATTAGAAAAACTCCTTCTTTGTTCTTGGAACAGCTTCACTCCATGGAAGGAGCTAAAGTCGTAACATTGGAGGATTGTTTAATGCGTTTTCAGTTCAGTTCAGTCCCTCAGTTGTGTCCGACTCTTTGCGACCCCATGGGCTGTAGCACGCCAGGCTTCCCTGTCCATCACCAACTCCCTGAGTCTACTCAAACTCATGTCCATCGAGTCGGTGATGCCATGCAACCTTCTCGTCCTCTGTTGTCCCCTTCTCCTCCTGCCCTCAATCTTTCCCAGCATCAGGGTCTTTTCCAATGAGTCAGTTCTTCGCATCAGGTGGCCAAAGTATTGGAGTTTCAGCTTCAGCATCCATCAGTCCTTTGAATGAATATTCAGGGCTGATTTCCTTTAGGATGGACTGGTTGGATCTCCTTGCAGTCCAAGGGACTCTCAAGAGTCTTCTCCAACACCACAGTTCAAAAGCATCAGTTCTTCGGCACTCAGTTTTCTTTATAGTCCAACTCTCACATCCATGTATGACTACTGGAAAAACCAAAGCTTTGACTGGACGGACCTTTGTTGGCAAAGTAATGTCTCTGCTTTTTAATATGCTGTCTAGGTTGGTCATAGCTTTTCTTCCAAGGAGCAAGCGTCTTTTAATTTCATGGGTGCAGTAACCATCTGCAGTGATTTTGGACCCCCCAGAAATAAAGTCTCTCCCTGTTTCCACTGTTTCCCCATCTATTCGCCATGAAGTGATGGGACCAGATGCCGTGATCTTAGTTTTCTGAATGTTGAATTTTAAGCCAACTTTTTCACTCTCTTTTCACTTTCATCAAGAGGCTCTTTAGTTCTAATGTGTTTTAGGTTAAGACAATCCTTTTCCCAATGATGATGTTTTTGTAAATAATGGCAAACCTTTTTAGAGTTTGAAGGCTTTGATTTAATTTGCCAAGGACCTTTGGGAGGAGGCTGATAGCTGTGGAAGCTGGAAATTCATGATTTTAGTGGCCTTTGTTTCCTTTTTTTGATCTTTCTAAATGGTTTGAGCCAGTTGTTTTGCCAGTTTAACCAAATCAGGACTTGCCACAGTTTCCCAAATAAGTCGAGTTCAGTTTACTAAAAATGTGAGATCTTCATCAAGGCCATTTATGAACATAGAGTTAAAAACCCTCTAGTAGATTCTGTGTCTGAAGGGCATCTGTAGTTTCCCTTAAAAACAATTTTAAGTCTGTTATATAATAGTCATGCACAGGTTCATTAGTCCTTTGAGTGCATGCTTGGATTTTATCCCCATCAACAGGTTTTGGAAAGCCCAGAAGGATAGCTTCATATAAGGTTTTTGCTTTTCTTTTAGCTTTAGATTTGTCATTTGATAGTTTATTGAAGATCCTGTAAAGGATGATTTCCATACAATGGTGGCCTGACCTTCTCTCATGAACATGTAAATTAGTTAATAAAAATAGGAAAGCTCAGGTTCATAGATTTGAATGACAACATTAAATTCCTCTCCTAAATGTGAGTAATCTTGGGAAATTCCTTGGCTCTAACTTGTAATTCTGCATTAGTACAAGGTGTATAAGCTGCATTTAAAGGGATACCTTTTTTATTTATTATAGGTCTTAATTTAAAGAGATAAATTTAAGCCAGTTGAGTGGAAAAGGTTTGGTCTGGAGGACTGAGGGAGTCATCAGAGTCTTGAGGATAAAAAGGAAATTCAACAAAAGAAGAGGGAGCAGTGGAGGATGGAGTGCAGACTTGAGGAGCAGGAGGAGGTAACAGAAGTATTATGCATCTTATGTGGCTGAGAAATCTTTTCAGAGTTTATCATTTATATATTGGAGGGAAGTGATTTTGGAGTCCTAGACTCATGTAGAGGCTTTTAAAAGCCAAGTTAAAGTAAGCATTTCAAGGCTTCCCACGTGATGCAGTTGTAAAGAACCTGCCTGCCAATGCAGGAGATGCAAAAGACATGGGTTCAATCCCTGGGTCGGGAAGAAATCCCTGGAGAAGGAAATGGTAACCCACTCCAGTATTCTTGCCTGAATAATCCCTTGGACAGAGGAGCTGGCAGGCTATAGTCCATGGGCTTGCAGAGTCAGACGCGACTGAAGTGACTGAGCACAAAGTAAGCATTCCATTCAGTTTGTTTGGATCTATGGTTTTTAAGTTTATTGTGCAGGAAAACAAGTTTGGAAACTTTAAAAGAGCTGCATTGTGGCCACTGTATTTTTAAATCATCCTTGGTGTTATTGAGGTATATATTTATGAGATAAAGGACTGTAGGTTTAAAACATAAAACCAGTTGGTGTCCCTGATGGGGGATAATCCTCTTGGGAGGACTTAGAAAAATACAATTCCATAATTAAAGGAGCATTCACACACAAAAAATTAGAGGACTAACAGCAGGGAAACCCCTCAAGAGGTGTAGCCATGAGCCAGCACCATGAGATGATCGTCTCCCAGGATAACTGCCCACCTGTTTCTAAAGAAAGGTGAAAACTTCAACCAAAGGAGGGAGGTCAGAGCCTGAGAGGAGACTCAGTTGAAGGAGATAGTGGTTTGTGGAAGTGGTGAGCATGAAAGACTTGGGTGGAACTGCATCTGGTTCTAGGAGATGCTAGTCCTACGACAGTGAGATGGCTTGAGATCCCACTTATGAAACCAGTTATATCAAACTAAAAATGTTATGAAACAGCAATCAAGCAAAGTCATTCATTGTCATCAAAGAACTGCAATTTAGGATATATAGATTTGGGTAGCAACCTAAATAGTGTCCCATTAGGGAGGAAAAGTCAAGGATTTTTAGGGACAAAAAAGGGAAGGTCTACATAATTCTCTTAACAAAGACTTTTAATTGGTGTTGGTGGCAGAAAGCTAGTCTTAACCAAACATTATTGGTTATTGAGGCTAGGCAGAGGACGAGATGGTTGGATGGCAGCACCGACTCAATGGACATGAGTTGAGCAAACTCTGGGAGATGCTGAAGGACAGGGAAGCCTGGCATGCTGCTGTCCATGGAGTTGCAGAGAGCTGTACATGACTTAGTGACTGAACAACAAAAACAGCCAGAGTAAGACACGACTGAGCCACTGAACAGCAAAGGCTATCACTAAGCAAAAGGCCTTTCCTGGAACAAGTTGTAGGTATTCTTTTGGAGTTCTAGGAATACTTGGAATTTTTGTGGTTTGCCCTTTTTCAAAAGTTCATGTTTTACTTTATGAGCATGTGAAAGGACTATTTCCTTAATAGCCTCCTGGCTCCATTTTAAAACTTCTTGACATAAGTGACTCCGTTTTATTTCACCCTTCACAATGACTGTAGCCTGCCAGATTCCTCTGTCCATGGAATTCTCCAGGCAAGAATACTGGAGTGGTTTGCCATTTCCTTCTCCACATGAACCTAAGTAAAGCCAATTAGATCTTCAAATCTACTTAGTTGAATTTTGTTTTCTTAACATTCTATTCTCCAAAAGTTTTTCTCCTCTGATATTCTGCTTTGTATAAAGAGCCTAGCTTTAAATTGGAACATGTTTGGTGGTAATTAATACTTTTAATGCCAACCGTTATGGATGTGTGAATGTTATTATGCTATGATGAAGATACAAACCATTGAAAAACCCTCTTCATTCTGTATTATACATTTACATTTCCCTGAAGCTGATTTAGTAATATCTTCCTCAGTAATTCTATCCATTTACTTATTTAATAAGTATTTTCTGAGTGCCTAATATCTGTTGTGTGTGTGTTTGTGTTTGTGCTCAGTCTTGTCCAACTCTGCAACCCCACGGACTGGGATTTTCCTGGCAAGAATGCTGGAGGGGGTTTCCATTTCCTCCTCCAGGGGATCTTCCTGACCCGGGGATTGAACCCATGTCTCCTGCATCTCCTACATTGGCGGGCAGATTCTTTACCACTGATCCAGAGCCTGAGAGTGGGCTATTGTCTAGCACTCAGAAATGAATTGTCTGAGGAGACACCATTGCTGACAAAGCAATAGACTTTATTGGAAAGAGGCGCCTAGGTGGAGAGCAATAAGCTAAGGGAACCCAGGAAAGCTGCTCAGTCTCAGGTTTTATGGTAATGGGATTAGTTTCTGGGTTGTCTCTGGTCAGTCATTTTGACTCAGGGATTTTTCCTGGTGATGTGCATGGCTCAGTCAAGATGGATTCTAACGAGAAGGATTCTGGAAGGTTGGCAGGACATATGGACTGACATCTCCTCTCTCCTTTTGACCCTTCCCGAATTCTTCTGGTTGGTGGTAGCCTGTGAGTTCTGTGTACTTTACCAGGACCTCCTGTTGTAAGATAACTCATGCATGTAGTTTCTCTCATGTCTGGCCAGGGCAGGTGGTTTGGGTCAGTGGTTCCTCTAACATTTTAATCAGGGTAAATACAGTATTCTGGGGAATCTCTTGGGTGGGATACCAACTCTCTTCCTGTTGGTCTGTGTGATGGATCAGAGAGGGCTTTGTGGGGGAGATGATGGCATCCAAAACTGAATCCAAAAGGATGAGCAGGGATAATCCACATATAAGAAAATTAATGACAGTGAGGTGATTCTGGGCAGGGAGAAGAGAATGTGTTAGAGAAGAGACAAGCAACATCAGTGTTGGGTAGTTAGAATAGGAAAAAGGAGTCCAAAATGGCGGTGGCTAAAAGACAAAGAAAGGAAAAAGCCTGTGAAAAAGGAACAAAAGAAAATCCAGGGACCGGAGTGAGAACTTCAGGTTCTCGGCCAGCCCAGTTTGCATAGGGCAGGCTCAAGGTGGGGAGGAGACAAGACAGACTGAGGCCTCCCCTTTTGGGTCAGCCTGCCCTCATGCCTTGCCAAAGGCTGGCCAAGAAGGGGGTGTGTTTGTTTCACCTGAAGTTCTCACTCCGGTCCCTGGATTTTCTTTTGTCCCTTTTTCGCGGGCTTTTTCCTTTCTTTGTCTTTTAGCCACTGCCATTTTGGACTCCTTTTTCCTATTCTAACTACCTAACATTAGCATTCAGTTTGGCCTTGAATTTGCGAAGGGGAGGTCTGCCTGTTTCTGCAGTTGGTGCACTGCACACAAGCCCTGAGCAGAGAAGGTGATTGTGATGATCGGCTCTAAAATGAGGCTGCATTTATCCAGAGCTGCGTATAGGCTAGCAGGGGCTCTGACTTTAGTTTTCTTATTTTCAGACTAGGTAAAATTGTCAGTGGGGAAGAGTATTATATTTTATTTTTATTATTGGAGTATAATTGCTTTACAGTGTGGTCTTAGTTTCTGCTGTACAACAGAGCGATCAGCCATATGTATACATATGTCCCCTCCCTCTTGAGCCTCCCTCCCACCCGCCCCCCATCCCACCCTTCTAGGTCATCACAGAGCACCAAGCTGAGCTCTCTGTGCTATACAGTAGCTTACCACTAGCCACCTATTTTATACATGGTGGTTTATATGTGTCAATGTGACTTTCCCCTGTCGTCCCACCCTCCCCTTCCGCCCCTGTGTTCACATGTCTGTTCTCTGTGTCTGAGGCCCTATTGCTGCCCTGCAAATACTTTCACCTGTACCCTTTCTCTAGATTCCATGTATATGCATTAATATATAGTATTTGATTTTTAGAAAGAGTATTATCTTTAAGATAAGTGGAGCAAGTACTTATGTTCTGTTCTGTGTCTTATAGGGACTCTCGCCCTTCTCTTGAACCAGTGTCCTCTGTGAGGAAATATCTCCTAAGATATTACAACCGCAGGAATGAGGAATATGTCTTTGAATTTTATAAAATGATTGGATGTCTAGCTCTGCCGCTTCCTAATTTTAGACTCTGGGAAGTTACCTCTATAAGCCTTAAGTTCTTAGTTAAATGGGGATCTTGATAATGCCTATCTCATAGGCTTGTGAAATTAATATAAGTTAATTGATGTAAAATTTGAGGGGGCAGCACCTGACAGCTCACATTTGTTGAGAACTTACTGCTGGGAGTGTTGTTTGTCATTTTATCTCTGTGTCTTCCTCCTAAAAGAAACTTTCCACACAAACTAACTAAGTTGTCAATTTTGACTTTTCCCAGTTGGGTATGGTATCTGATTTCTGTGTAATACTTTTTTCTGTTAGCAGGACTTTTTATCACTCAGCTCAAATTGACTTAAGGCAAAAAAAAAAAAAAAAAAAAAGGAAAAAAAGGATTGATGTTACATCCAACCAGAGCCCGAGTTTCCATTGATGTTAGATGATGGAGACCTTTGTGTCAGCTGACTGTTTTCCTCTGTCTTAGCTTCATGATTCAGCAGGATTCTTTTCCTCTCTAGGTCCATAGTTTCTGGCTTTACACCCTGTTTTTAATCTTCAAATTCAGCAGAAATTGTATTTTTCTTTTTCCCAAGCAATCTAGCAAATGTTCCTGAACTGAATCTTGACTTTTCCTGGAACATATGTTAATCTCTGAATTAAACACCATGGGCACAGTAGGAGTATTCTGCTTGGTCAGGTTGGGGGCACCTGCCTATACCAGGAGCTGGGGAGAAGAGGAGGGTCAGATGACATTAGGAAATAGGGGACAGGTTGTTCCTCCACGGAAAAGCAGGGTGCTGTTGCCAGAAAAAGAGAGAAAGGGTGTTGGGATGGCAAAAAAATGACTGATGTCCACCACATTCCCTCTGCCCTTTTATTTTACTATTGAAATTATTAAAAATGGACCATCTTACAATAATATTCCTTTATGTGGGAAAGTGATTTGTACTGTGGCTTGAACAGTGTGGAATAAACATAACATAGTAGAGAAAAGAGTGGTTTGTGATTTTTCTAATTGCCTCACGTGAGCTATGTGACCATCAATAAACACTTTTCTTTCAGTTGAGGCTGGGATCAGTCTTTTAAATTTATTAATAAATAGATCTTCCAGCTCTAGTTCTGTGATGTTCACGAAATAATGCCCATTATTGGCAATCACTATTAACTTTGTCTCTTTTTCCATCTGACAGTGGACAATGGTGTATGTATGCCTTGGCAAACTTTCAGATATCATAAAATCTTTGATCTATTGCTTTGAAAAATCAGAAAGAACCCTGGCATAAGATACCGGCTTTTTGCAGATTCCCCTAGACTAACCTTGTCCCCATATCCATAATAGAAAGTGTTGTATCAGGCAAAAATAGTTTTATCTTTTACTTCCATCTTCTTTTTGTGCTTGTGTGCTCAGTCGTGTCTGACTCATCACGAGCCCGTGGACGGTAGCCCTTCAGGTTCCTCTGTCCTTGGGATTTTCCAGGCAAGAATACTGGAGTGGGTTGCCATTTCCTCTTCCAGAGGATCTTCCTAACCTTGGGATCGAACCTGCATCTCTTGTGTCTCCTGTATGGGCAAGCATGGATTCTTTAGTGCCCAGTCCCAACCAAGCTTAACCTGAGCAATCTGCCTCATGGTGCAGGCAGGACACAAGTCAGGGTGCTTGCGATGGGCCTTCACTGAGAGGGAATTTCCATGGTGTGATCCATAGCAGGGACAGGTACCAAGCAGCATGCGTTCCCTTCTGTACTTTTCCTGTGTGAAGGAAAATAACACTGTGTCCTGCTGCTCTGGGCACACTGAGCTTCCATTCTTCTTAATTTAAATCCTCTTAAGTGTTGTGAGGAAAGACTTTGGAAACTCTCAGTCATCTGCCATCAAGAATATCAAGATGATAGGGAAACGCTAAGTGGAGCAGGATTCCTTGAGTAAACCACTTTCCTACTTTGCAGCTTGCAAGAAGCATTTCCTTTTTCTCAACCTGGGGAACCATCTAAATGGTCCAGCAGGGGTCGGTAGAGAGAGATTTTTCAAAAGAGGCAGCTGGAAGCAAACCTTATGTGCGTTCTATGGTGGTTTAGTTGTGCTTTCCTGGCCAGAATGCTTGCTGATGCCAGAAGCACACAGAATCCCATCTTCCCTGTCCCCTACCTGTCCTCTGATCTCCCAGGTCACTTGTCAGCTCGTCTCTAAGCCGTGGACCCTGGCTTGGCAGTGGGGTTGCTCCCCACTACTGAATCTCCTGCCAAGCCTGCGACATTGGCGTTCGCACTGTGGGTTGTGTTTGTTTTTGCTTCTCACTTATTGCTCTCTTAAATTCAATTAGTGCCCTCTTGCTGTGGAGGCCAGTGTGCTCTCTGAGAGCAAGAAATAAGGAGCCCCTGAGCTTGTCTGTGGCCCCATCCTGGCATTTTCATGCAGTCCTTACCTTGTCTCCACTTTAAATTCTGTCCACAGCAAGGGTCACAAATCAGCAGTTGTTAGAATGTATTATGAAGAAATAAACATTTATCAAATTGCTTTTCAAGAAGGTGAATAATTTAGCAAAAAAAAAAAAATTACTACTAGCATCACAACAGAATTGTGCTACTGACTGACAAGTTTATTCCTCTGAAATGCTAGGAGCTGAAGCATGCTGAGTGAATATTGATCAGTTGGATGCAGATAAATACACTTTTTTGTTTTATTTTGTTTTTACAATTCTTGGGTTACTAACTGGTTGCCAATTAAGAGCTAAAAAAACATTTAAATGCCCCTCACAGTAGTAGTATGGACTCTGGGGTTTGTTGATGCCCAGAGATACTGGCTCATTATTGCCAACTTATTTTTTAATCACCACAGAACCGCAAGTTACTGTGAGAGTACCTGGGAGATGCCTTACTCTTTGGTCTATCTGTGTAAAGCTGTATCCCCCCTAGGGATGTTTTTCTGAACATTTGTTATTATCTTTTCTATTAACTATTGAGCACTTGAAGTGTGTTGTTATTGTTGTTCATCGCTCAGTCTTATCTGTTTGCAACCCCATGAACTGCAGCATGTTGGGCTTCCCTGTCCTTCACTATCTCCTGGAGTTTGCTCAAACTCATGTCCATTGAGTTGGTGATGGTATCTAGCCATCTTATCCTCTGTTGTCCCCTTCTCCTCCTGCCTTCAATCTTTACCAGCGTCAGTGAGTTGGCTCTTTGTATCAGGTGGCCAAAGTATTGGAGTTTCAGTTTCAGCATCAGCCCTTCCAGTGAATATTCAGGACTGATTTCCTTTAGGATGGACTGGTTTCATCTCCTTATTGTTCAAGGGACTCAGATACCATACTATTTCTTTTATGTAACTGGCCTAACAGTCTATGTAATAACCCTGTTTGGTAGGTGTTACTATTTTTGTTTGACTCATGGGAAAACTGATTCTCAGAGAGGGAAATGTACTTGACCAGGGTATACAGCTTATGAATAGCAAAGCAAAGATTTGTGTCCAGCTCAGTCTAATTTCAAAACCCTTGGTCATTAAACACAACTGTATACTATATTATTATTATTATATTATTATTAATATATTATTATAACAGTATACCACTTAAGACTGGCTCTGAAACCATCTCCCATGGAAGTTTATGATTGAGGGAGTGTCCATTAATGGTGTCTCTCTTTTCTGCAAATGGGAAACAGGCAGTAGTTCTCAAAGCCTAATCTGAATCAGCAATGGCAGCCCACGCCAGTACTCTTGCCTGGAAAATCCCATGGACGGAGGAGCCTGGTGGGCTGCAGTCCATGGGGTTGCGAAGAGTCGGACATGACTGAGCGACTTCACTTTCACTTTTCACTTTTATGCATTGGAGAAGGAAATGGCAGCCCACTCCAGTGCTCCAGTGTTCTTGCCTGGAGAATCCCAGGGACGGGGGAGCCTGGTGGGCTGCCGTCTAAGGGGTCGCACAGAGTCGGACACGACCGAAGTGACTTAGCAGCAGCAGTAGCAGCAATCGGAATCAGCAGCCTCTGGAAACTCACACAGGGAGGCCCTCACCTGGGAAGAGAGCCGGGCTGCTTTTCTGGCCTTATATGTAATCCCTGGCTCTCCCATTGAGCACCAACTCTGAGTTCGTGTGTGAGGGTGAAGGCAGGACAGGGAGAGATCATGGGCTTTGCCTTGATTAGGGGCAGTGTAGGATGATGGGCATTGGAATCGACTGCTTGGTGTCAGAGTTGGAATGGAGAGTCCATTGCTTATTAGGTATCTAACTTTGGGTAAGTATCTTCACCTTTAGCCTAAGTTTCCTGAACTGGTAAATAGGGTTGATGGTAATCATTGTGCTGTTTGCTCTCAGAGCCATTCTTCACTCTTCTGTTCTGCTCCAAATGCCAGCGGGGACCCATCCCTGCAAATTCCCTTATCAGCTGACTTGTGCTGGATTTGGCCAATGGGATCCGCTGGTGGGAGAGTGGCGGGCTGGAGGAACAGAGAAATTAGATGATCTCTCCCTCTGCTCCTGCAGCCTCTCTGGCAGCAGCTGCATGTCTCCCAGGGCTCCAGCTCCCTGCAGACAAGCCAGTTCCGCCTTCAGCTTTCATCGCCGAGGCTGACTCATCGGCTCTGGTGATGGGCCCTTTCTTTTCTCTCTCCAGCCCCGAGGTAGCAGTTTCCTTTTTTGACTCAATTCTGAGTAGCCTTTTTATCCCTGTTAGGCTTCTTAACTCTCCTGTCACCTTTGTGACGGATTTCCTACATGAAATCCTCTGGTTTTGGAACACCTAGAGTGTTTTCTGTTTTCTTAATTAGACTGTGATGTGATCTTTCAGGATTAAGTAAAGAATGCATTTAAAGCTCCCAACATAGAAGAGCTACTCAATAAGCCTCCAAATGGTCAGAGATCAGGGATAATGAGAAAGGCAAATACTAAAGGATGATGATAAAGTAGATGGTAAGTGAGATAGTAGAAAGTGCTTAGGGTCCAAAGTGCTGGACACTTGGGTTTAATTTCTGCTTCTGGCTTAAGTTAACTAAGAGAAATTAGGTTAGTGCCTTAAGTATTAAGGACCTTAAGTATCTGTTCAGTAAGATGTGTAAAAAATATATTTCTCAGCTACACGGTGATAGACATTCATTCATTTGGGGACAAATGGTGGGGATCCGGAAGAACTTCATGAAGGAAGGGAAACTGGCCTGAGTCCTGAAGGATGCCTGACTCAGACTATTGATGTCACAGGCTGACCGGAAATCTGGTGAGGGTATATGCATTCTAGATAAGGGTATTGGAAGACACCACATTAAATAGAGTTCCCTGTGCTATACAGAATGTTCTTAATAGTTATCTTTTTCATACGTAGTATCAATAGCGTAATCAATCCCAATCTCCCAGTTTCTGCCACCCTTCCTCCTTGGTGTCCATGTATTTGTTTTCGACACTCGTGTCTGCATCCAAAACAGAGGGGATATATGTGTATGTGTATGTGTGGCTGATTCATTTTGCTGTAGAGTGGAAACCAATAACATTGTAAAGCAATTATACTCCAGTAAAATTAATTTAAAAATAATAAAAGGATGAGGAAAATGCATTACAACTATTAAAAAAAAAAGACCACATTAGAAAGCCAGACAACACTTGTAACCAAACAGGAGCAAGTCCATTGCAGATATTTGGACATCCTCAATTAGGAGAGAAGAAATAAAGTTGGATGATGTTCCCAAATTCCTTCCCATTTCTTTTGTTTATCTCTCACTTGTTACAAACTCTAATCTTAGCAATCCTATCAAGAAATGTCCAAGAGGACTTTTCACAAGTTGAGAGCTTTGGTTTCTTTATAAAGAAGTTTGTCCTCTGCTTCTCCTACTTAATGGATAATTTGGAGTTTCAAACAGACTCTCAGAAGAGATCATTCCATGGACCTAAAGATCATCATACTAAGTGAAGTCATAAAGAGGAAGACAAGTACCACATGATATCATGTATATATGCAATCTATGATACACATGAACTAATCTGCAAAACAGAGTCACAAACCTAGAGAACAGACTCGTGGTTGCCAGAGGGGAGCAGGTACGGGGGAGGAATGGATTGGGAGTTGAGGATTGGCAGACACAAGCTATTATATATAGGCTGGATAAACAACAAGGTCCTACTGTACAGCACAGGCAACTGTATTCAGTATCCCCTGATAAATCATAATGGAAAAGAACATGCAAAAGTATGTGTGTGTGTGTGTGTGTGTGTGTGTGTGTGTGTATCAATCACTTTGTTATATAGCAGAAATTAACCCAGCGTTGTAAATCAGCTATACTTCAATTAAAAAAAGAGATCATTCTTCGTATCCTGAAGCAAATAGGAGATTGTTAGTCATTGGATGGAGAAGGCAATGGCACCCCACTCCAATACTCTTGCCTGGAAAATCCCATGGACGGAGGAGCCTGGTAGGCTGCAGTCCATGGGGTCGCTAAGAGTCGGACACGACTGAGCGACTTCACTTTCACTTTTCCCTTTGATGCATTGGAGAAGGAAATGGCAACCCACTCCACTATTCTTGCCTGGAGAATCCCAGGGACGGGGGAGCCTGGTGGGCTGCCGTCTATGGGGTCTCACAGAGTCGGACACGACTGAAGCGACTTAGCAGCAGCAGAAGCAGCAGCCATTGGATATTCAAACTTTTAAGTTGTGTAATTTGGAAAGTGAAAGTCGCTCAGTCGTGTCCGACTCTTTGCTGCCCCATGGACTGTAGCCCACCAGGCTCCTCTATCCACGGAGTTCTCCAGTCAAGAATACTAGAGTGGGTAGCCATTCCCTTCTCCAGGGGATCTTCCCAACTCAGGGATCCAACCTGGGTCTCCTGCATGGCAGACAGATTCTTTACCTCTGAGCCACCAGGAAAGCCCTGAAGGAGACTCGTAATTCAGTCTGTGCAGAAGTTCTCCTATTAAGTAAGAACTTCTTAGAACCTCTCCTATTTAAGTAAGAAACTATAAGCAGACATGTCAGGATTCCTGGGATAGACAGTTTCTTCAGTGCTGTAACTTATTTTAATGTCCTGAGACGTATTTGAGTAAAAACCTCCAAACCACTCATGAGTTGGAAATTGACCTGGGATACTTGTTTTGAAAACTCTTCATTTAGTATTTTGGATGTATTAACTTTTTTGGCATTTGCCGTGGCCATACTCAGGCTGAGAAAATATTTATTGGGTGCAGAGCATCTTTGCCTCTGTGAGTGACCGCTGTCTAGTGTCAGGCTGGTGTCTCCCCCTGGGACCTTGCTCACATGGTGTTGATGAGGAAGGTGTCAAGTTGGGATGAGTGGGACTGAAGGAAGGAGAATGTATATTTGCAAAGAGCTGCTGCACTTTGCAATTTGAGCTTCCACTGCCAGATAAGTTGGCAGGTGCCAGAAACAGCTACTGCAGGACTTGAAAGTTTCATGAATACCAGAGGGGAAAAAACTGATTTACTCACTAGGAGGCTCTATTAAGTGAACATCTGTTAACTGTAAAAATCCCATGCACCAAATGGGAAAATATAATGAAATTCAGAGCTTTTGAGCAAATTAAAATCATAAAATACCAGTGGGCAGGAATCACTGTTTGTTTCACTATCCTGAAATTTACATGGAAACTTAGAGCGGGGTGAAACAAAGCGGAAACACTTAAGATTATTTACTGTGGGTGTGGAATAGAGTTATCCTTTGCTTTGGAAGAAAGTTGGCAGTTGGAGGAAAATGCCCTCAGTGAGGAAGTGCATGTGAAAAGCTCCCCAGCTGATAACTGTTGACATATTAAAAAATTGTGGCTCTGTAGTGGGAAGGCTTGACTCAGAACATGGAAAGTCTGGAACTTGGCTCTGTCCTTTGCAGAGTTGGGGACTGTTACAGATTTGTGCTCTCAGATGCTCCTGAAATCCTAAAGGAGGGAAGGAAAGGAGCAGGGAATGCATGGTTTTTCCATATGGTGTGTGCTCAAGAAAAATGCCTTAGCGATGTGGTATGTGGAGGGTATTGTGTTTAAAATGCTCATCTCATTGGATGCAGTGAATACAAAGGACAATGCCTGGGCAACCTTTAGATTGGTATTTTATGTGTGCTCACAGTCATGGAAATTCCATTAGCTATTTCCTTGGTTGTTTTGAATTGCCACCATCCTAGGCTAGGCAACAGGAGAAAAACACAGGTTACTGAGAAGAACAGATCTATGTCGGAGATAGGGTGAGGTCAGTTTAATTTCAGTAGTACATAAATTCCCTGTGGCCACTTGGGTGTTTGTTATATTAATGGCTTTGAACGTTTTAGCAATGGCATTGGAGTTATTTAATCTTGTGATTATCTTCGCTGATTTCCTATGGGAGCGGAGGAGGGGTAGGAAGTTAACAAGGGGATGTGAAGCATAACAAAGGGGTCAGAGGTACCTAGCACAGGCGAAAAATGTTGATTATCGTCAGGTGCATATAAATGGAATGGGCTTCTGGAAAGATGTGCTTTGCCCCATGTTTTGCTGAGCTCTAATTGGAAGACCTAGCTTTCCTAATTGTGTGGTGAGGTCTAGTTACTGTAGTTAAGAGGGAAACTGTACATCAGAGGGCAGAGGGTAAAGCTTTTAAATAAGACTTCTTTCCCAAATGCCTGAGCAAGAAATTGGAACAGAAATATACTGTGGACCTAAAAAGTCTTAAAGTGCCTCTTAAATCTTTACTACAATTACCATAATATAGAATAATAGAGCCGATACTATTTTTAAAAGCTTTTGAAGGTTGCGAGTAGCAGCCATAAATTGTGGGTTGCAGAAAATCTGCAACTGTAGTTTTTCAGAGGCTTTTTATTTTAATGAAAGAGAAAAGGTTTTTAATAAAACCAGAGAGAACTAACAGGGGACGTTGTGAGGGAATGGGAATGTCTCCTTAGCTCCAGAAGTGCAAAGGAGTCTAAATGATTGTTGAGTGTGTGCTTACTTTTTTTTGTTTAAAAATCAGACTCTCCTTCCTGGCCACATCTGGGGACATTCGGTAAGTTTGATTTATTCAGTCAACAACATGGAGGTAGCCAAGCATGAGAGCAAGAGATAATCTGACACTAGCTGAGATGGGAATAGTTTGGAGAGAATGACTGCCTTTGTGAAGGAAAGAACAACATGCCATTAGAATACCTTGCTGTAAAAAGAAGCTCGGTACCAATGACCTGATTCATGCCTGGAGAAAATTGTTCCTATGTCTGCTGAGATTTGTTTTGGGTGGGAGTTCTGCAAGAAAAACTTCTAGTGTGATGGGATGCTTTCAGATGCCTCCCCTCCCTTACCCATGTCTACAAATAGAAAGAAAGGAGGAAATAAAGAAACCTCACACAGTATTACATTTGTCTGTGTGTGCATTCTTTGCCCAGTCTTCATCACATCAAGCTGAGCTGAAAAGTGTCACATAGTTTAAACCATCTGGGACCTCATTTACCAAACTTCCTTACCAAACCCATCTGCCATTAATCACATTGTTCTCTTGACTGTTAACTTACTACTGAATTTTAGTTGATGTACTATGGATGCATCAAATATTAGTCACTAATACCAGATGGTATTGATGTTCTTGTGAAAGTGAAAGTCACTCAGTCGTGTCCGACTTTGTGACCCCATGGACTATACAGTCCACGGAATACTCCAGGCCAGAATACTGGAGTGGGTAGCCTATCCCTTCTCCAGCGGATCTTCCCAACCCAGGAATCAAATCTGGGTCTTCCGCATTGCAGGCAGATTCTTTACCAACTGAGCTATCAGGGAAGCACAATTGATGTTCTTGGCTAGTCTCTAATTGTGATATGTGTAGTAATGGTCTGGCCTTCCCTGGTGGCTCAGGGGTAAAGAATCTACCTGCAAGGCAGGAGATGAGGATTTGATCTCTGGGCTGGGAAGGTCCCCTGGAGAAGGAAGTGGCAACCCACTCCATTATTCTTGCCTGAGAAATCCCATGGACAGAGGAGCCCGGGGGGCTACAGTCCATGGGGTCACAAAGAGTTCCACATGACTTAAGGACGAAACAACAGCAACAACAACAAAATGATGACGGGGTGGTGGTGGTGGTAGTGATGCCGGCGGTGGGGTAAAGGAGAGCACACACCCAGCGCATCCTAGATGGCCAGTGTTTTAATTGACCTGAAAAAGTGACTTCGAAGGGGAATTTCCCTGGGTGAGTTGTATAGGGATAGAAGGGATGGGGAGAAAGGGTTGAAGGGGGAAAGATGAAGGACTAAGATACTGCATGTGTAGTGGGGAGAGAAAACATTTGAAGGGGATGGGTAAGTGGAGGTCAGAGTATAAAATGTGGTAGACATGGTGGCTGATACCCACAATCTTTTAATGAATATTTATTGGAAGAATTAATGAATATTTGGCCAGTTGTTGACATTTATTTATGTAAATTGCTTTTGTTGGCTTTTAGTTGTTAAATTAAAGGTCCATCTAGTCACTTTCTGCCTTTTTTTTTTAAATTTTTGCCTGTGCTGAGTCTTCGATGCTGTATGTGTGCTTTCTTTGGTTGTGGTGAGTGGGGGCTACCCTCTGTTGTGGGGCTTAGGCTTCTCATCATGGTGGCTTCTCTTGTTGCAGAGCACAGGCTCTAGGGTTAATAGCCTTGGTAGTTGTGACTCTTGGGCTTAGTTCTCCCACAGCATGTAGGGTCTTCCTGGACCAGGGATCGAATCTGTGTCCACTGCATTGACAGGTGATTGCTAACCACTGGGCCACCATGGAAGCCCCTGCCTTTTTGATTTTTACTGATGGTGTCAAAAGTATGTGTATGTCTGCATCTTTTACTTATGCTATTCTTTACCACGTATTTTTCCTCAAGCATCTTTCAAGATAATACCAGAACTTTCTTCTCCACAGAGCTTTCCCTTGTATTCCCTTTAGGATGTAAATATTCTGTATTATTAGGTGATATGGACTCTTGGTACCTTCCATGCCCCTTTCCTCCTCTGAGCTTGTCAGTGCAGCAATGTATGATTCTCTCTGTTCCTTTGTGGGATTCTAATCTCTTTGAGAGAAACTAATGTAACTGAAAAAAAAGTTGTTCAGCTACCTAGCACAGGATTGAAACTTAATAAAGGTTTATTTAAAAGACTAAACAATTGATTTATAGATGTCGTCAAAAGATCTTTTGGTAAAAGAATCTCTGTTTTGTTCATATTTTCTGTAGTTTCTATTAATTTCATTCTGTTATTTTATCAAAAATATTAGTAACTCATTCATTCATCTAATATATCTTTAGTGAACATCTGTGTGTCAGTTCTGTGGTACGGAGATTAATAAGATGTAGTCTGTGGTCTCTAAAGTCCTGCATTTAAGCCAGAGAAGAAAGAGAGGCCCTTAAACAAGAAAATATAATGAAATAAAGAAGCAATAAAAAAGAGACATGTGATGTGCTGTCAGAAAACAGTGAAAGAAAGGGTTACCTTTACCTTGAAAAGATGTCCTAGTAGAGACATGGATATTGTGACTTGGTATTTCTGGATTATCCCTTTATTCATCAACTCCGAAATAAAGGGATGACTTAATTTGCTTAAACTCTTACTAAGAATTTGATTTTGGATATACTTGTTTTGGTTTGTATTTAAACTTCATTTGATATGTTCCCATGTCCCTTGTATTTTGCATCTAGAATTTTGATTTGATTCACGTTCCTATTTTGTGGCAAAAACACACACATATGTGGTTTGTGTACCTCCAACAGGAGATAAGTAAGTTGTTTGTCTTTTTGTGATGCTAGTAGCCTCAATAATGATTGCCTAGCTTTATTATTCGGAGAAGGCAATGGCACCCCACTCCAGTACTCTTGCCTGGAAAATCCCATGGATGGAGGAGCCTGGTAGGCTGCAGTCCATGGGGTCGCTAAGAGCCGGACGTGACTGAGCAACTTCACTTTCACTTTTCGCTTTCATGCATTGGAGAAGGAAATGGCAACCCACTCCAGTGTTCTTGCCTGGAGAATCCCAGGGACGGGGGAGCCTGCTGGGCTGCCATCTATGGGGTCACACAGAGTCAGACACGACTGAGGTGACTTAGCAGCAGCAACAGCAGCTTTATTATTAAGTTATTTTCTTTAAAGATGTCTTTCCATTGTTTTTATGTTTACATAGTTTCTGATGAGAAGTCATTTATATTTCTCCTCTCTACGTAATCTGTCCTTGCTTTTCACTGATGGCTTTTCAGATTTTTATCACTGTTTTTTGTTTAAAGAAATTTGATAATTAATTGTATCGATATGGTGTTGTGTTTATCTTGATTGATTTTTGGTGATATTTTTGAATCTGTTGAAAGTTTTTACCAAATTTGGAAAAATTGTGGCCATTATTTCTTCAAATGATTTTTCTGTTTTGCTTTTGCTCTTTTATCTCTGTGGTTTATTTTGATAATTTTTATTGCTCTTTGCAGGCTCCCTGATTTTTTTTTTCATTTGCAGAATGCAATTTGCTATTGAGAATTTCCAGTGAATTTTTCACTTCAGATAATTGGATTTTTCATGTCTAGAAGTTCCATTTGGATCTTACATCATCTGTTTTTCTCCTGATTATGATGTGGTTTTCTTTAAATACTTGAACACAGTTATATTAGCTGACTTAATGTATGTGTCAACTAGTTTCATCATCTGTGTCATTACTGCGGGTTTTTTAAAACTGATTTTTCTCTAAGTATTGGGTAACATCATTGACAGAGCAGAATGAGTTGTTTATCTAATTTTGTCATTTAGGAGGATGTAAGTTCCATGAGTAGAGGGCTTGTCTTTCTTGTTCACTGCTTAGCCTGAGGACATGGAACAGGGTTTAAACTAAGATTTACCCACCCTGTCTGTTGCAGAGCTGGAGTTGAAAATCCAGCCTAAAATCCTTGGGTGGATAAAACCTGAGATGTGCATACATGAATACACGCACCATACTCCTTTCTTGCTCTGGTCTGAGAAAACTTCTCTTACTTCTTTGCCTTTTACTTTTGTTCTGTTCCTCACTTGCTGCTGCTGCTAAGTCACTTCAGTTGTGTCCTACCCTGTGGGACCCCATAGACGGCAGCCCACCAGGCTCTCCCGTCCATGGGATTTTCCAGGCAAGAGTACTGGAACGGGGTGCCATTGCCTTCTCCATCACTTCCTGAGTCTAACAGTTTTTCTTCTATGAATCTGTCACCTATGGAAAGAACTTTAGAGTTGTGCTTCTTTTGCTTTTTGCCCTGAAAAATACCTTGAGTTGAGGAAGCAAACAGTAGCCTGGCCATTGCTTGAAACTGGGAGAGGGTGAAAGAAATAGAGAAAGACCAATGAGAATGAACCTTTGTAGGAATTATTCTCTCTCTCACACACACACACACACACACACACACACACACACACACACACTCACTCACACACACCCCTATGCCTGGTTAGTTCTTTAGTATAGAGTGCTATAAGTATGATTACAGGGTCAGAAAGTATGTACATTTAAATGCTCTTGTAACATCTTGCCAAACTACTAGCATATGGAGATAGTTTGAGTTGAACGCTACCCAAATTTGCCAGCCAAGAAGTAACATGGAGAGCTCTACAGCACAGTGACTGTTCACTTTAGTTCTCTCCTCAAGTCTGTATTTATTCAACAGAAAGTGTTCTGTCAACATCTGAAAACCCTGTGTCTTGTCCCATGATCTCATCCAAAGTTGCACTTGCTTGTTGGGTTCTAGTAACGTCTCTGATCCTCTAACCAGGCAGTTCACTGAGTAGCTCAGAGGACATGAGACAAAAAACAGGAAAGAGGCATCTGTTGTACATTTACTAGACTAATCCATTTTGAGACTCCTAGTATTTTCTTGTGGCTTCCCAGGTGGTGCTAGTGGTAAAGTATCTGCCTGCCGATGCAGTAGCCACAGGAGATGCAGGTTTGATCCCTGGGTCAGGAAGATCCCCTGGAGGAGGAAATGGCAACCCACACCACTAGTCTTGTCAGGATAATCCCATGAACAGAGGAGCCTGATGGGCTACAGTCCATGGGGGTCACCAAAGAGTCAGACAGGGCTGAGCACACGTGCAATAATTTCTTGTTTCTATTCCAAAGCAGTATTAAGATATTAGTGCATTGGATTCAGGTACAGAAGCACCTTGTTATTTATAGGAATACAGCATTTCTTTATAGAAATTAAAGGTGGAAGAAAGGTGTCAAAGATAAAAACAATGATTGGTATTAGTGCTAACTAATTCTCTCTGGCCACTTAATATAATATATAAACAGGTTCTAGGAATTAGGATATTGCTATATATGAGGAGATATTATTCTGCCTGTCCCAATAACTGTCATATTCATCCCTTATTTTATGAGTACTAAATGAATCTTTTGTTTCAGGCCCACTTATTATGATCATTGAAGTAGCCTTTGACTTTCTTCTTTGCCATTAGTTTTCCATGTCTCCAGACGTCCTAATCTCCACAGGCAGACTCATCTCCATAAAGTCTAGTGTAGATATTATATCTATCCTCAAAAAGCTTCATTGGTAGTATTTTCAGTAAGGCAGTGTTCACCGAACTCTTGATTTTTCAGCCAGTCTATACAAATTTGTGTACACATTAATATGTTTTTATTTAATTATAATTTTTGTTCATATGATATTATACTAGTGTTTTATAAACTTATTAACATATGTAAAATTTTTAAAAAGTATGTGCAAAAGATGAAATAAGCAAGGTTTTGAGGTAGGTAAAATGTTGTGTATAATACAAAATTTTATTTCTTAGTAAAATACTTAATATTATCAGTAATAAATGTGAAATTGTGCATCATAATTGTATGGAAGGCTTGGTTCAACACTTTAATGTATTCACTGTCTTGGACTACATCTAGATTATTGTGATACATATTATGAAAAAGGGAAAGTGTTAGTCACTCAGTTGTGTCAAACTCTACGACCTCATGGACTGTAAAGGCTCCTCTGTCCATTTAATTCTATAGGCAAGAATACTGAAATGGGTAGCCATTCCCTTCTTCAAGGGTTTTTTCTGACCCAGGGAACCTGGATCTCCTGCATTGCAGGCAGATTCTTTACCATCTAAGCCACCAAGGAAGCCTGATACTTGTTATAGATGCCGTTAACTAAAAAAAGTTTCCTCATAATATACATATGAGAGGATATATTGTTTACTACACTGTCATGATACTCATTTTCAATCTGCTTTGCCAATTATATGAAAGTTTATTTTTTCACTGAAATATGAAATGTAAATTTCTGCCTTCTTTAATGTTAGTTTTACTTGCAGATTAGTTAATCTTGCAAAGTAATCAAACATTTTTATATTAACAAATGACTCCAAATCATCTGAAACTCATTTAGAAGATTCATGTAGAAGCTAGAAAATTTCATTTCCAAATTTAAATGTATTGATATATCTTTAACTATATGACATTCTTCAGTCACTTAGGTAACAAATTTTTAAATGGGAAAATACCCAAATATTAATATCCTAAATTTTTCCATAGCTTTTTTTATCTCCCTAAGTAAGTTATTTTCTTAGGTAATAAAATATTAATATTTACCTTGAAGGGACAGTCAAGGCATGTATGATATTTTAAATCTATTGTCATATAAGAGGCCTGAAAAATTGGAATTTATTTCTCTAAAAAATGTATAATTCATCTTTAATCGGGCAACTCGACAACTCTTTTAAGTACTCTCCATTAAGATAACTAACAAACATCTGAGTGATATAGATGTTCTTGATGAGTCCTTATCTCATTATAAAGTATTATAAGAACTTTGCTAGTTAAACATATTCATGTCTCTTAACATCTCAGGGCAGCTCTGTAAGTACTGCAGGTGAGGGCAAGATGGAGAGCAGTGACCTGCTCTATCAAAGTTTCTTTCAAGATTCATGTGTATCCAACATACAGGTCAAATATGGAAGCTATAGTGATCTTTGTCTTAAAACTTTTAGATAAGAAATGTCTGTGTATATGCTCAATCACTCAGTCGTGTCCGACTCTTTGTGAGCACATAGGCTGTAGCCTGCCAGGCTCCTCTGTCCATGGAATTTTTCAGGCAAAAATACTGGAGTGGATTGCCATTTCCTCCTCCAGGGGATCTGTCTCATGCAGGGATCGAACTGGCATCTCTTGGATCTCCTGCATCGGCAAGCAGATTCTTTACCATTAGTGCCACCTGGGAACCAAGGACCAATAGATATTTTAATTTGTTCTTCCTACCTTTAATGGTTTAGTTATTTGTAAACCCCGATTTATAGACGTTGGCTTCCTAGGTGGCACTAGTGGTAAAGAACCTGCCTGCCAATGCAGGAGACATAAGAGAAGTGGGTTCAATCCCTGAGTTGGGAAGATCCCCTAGAGGAGGGCACGAGAACCACCCCAGTATTTTTGCCTGAAGTATCCCGTAGACAGAGGAGCCTGGCAGGCTGTGGTCCATCAGATCGCATAGAGTTGGACATGACTGAAGTGACTTAGCACTCATGTACTAGAAAATAAAATCCATATCCCCTTGTATGGAGTTCAAAACCTAAGATCTTCTGTTTGATTCTTTTGTAATTTTCTATTCTGTGTATTTCCTCATGTTATTAGTTCTTCATAGACTACCGTTCATCTTTCTTTCCTCAATTTTTCCTTACCTGATTCTCAGAATTTCATTTATCCTGCAAGCCACAGGACCTGACTTACTGCAGTTGTATAGCAAATGTGGGCTGAATGAAGGGCCTTCTGTTCATTTCTTTTGATGTAATTTTCTTCGCTTGTGGTTACATATCCATTTATTTGTTGACCTGTTTGTTACTGTGGCTAGACCAGATGCATATGGGGACAGTGATCATCAAATAAATATTCGTACCTAGGTCTGCAACACACACAAAGTAGGTGCTTTATTGTAGTATATCCAGTGAATAAAAGTTAATCACCCTGAAGCTTTCACTGATTTTTCACCCACCTAGCCATAACTAATGTTTTCCTTTTATATTCTCAAATTCTATGCTTTGTACAGAGTAGGTACTCCATAGCTCTTGAATTAGAAGAATAATATCCAGTAAGAGGCCTTCTGGTTGTCTGTTTTTGTGGCTTTCTTCTCTGTAGTTGTGTCTGACCTGGTGGTAGTGGCACAAGTGGAATTTTAATTGCTACAGTGTCATGTAGTTGAGATGGAAAGTTCTTTGGAAGGGTGCCTGGTGCTGAACATCAAACCTGTAGTTGTTGTTCACTTACCAAAGTCATGTCTGCGTATGTTACTTCACAGCAATGTGCAAATTGCTTACGACTGTACCCAGTAGAGTGGTGCTCGATCTGAGCTCATTTGCAGCAGTTTAAAAACAAACTCCAGAGCCCAGTATCACAAGTGTTTTCTTCCTTTTTGATCTTCCCTCATTAGGAGGACAGGGTAAGGGTTGTATAATGTGCTGAAATCTGTCAGTACTTTGTGTGTCTTATTCATTAAAACCTTCAGATGCTGTTTTCCTAGCGGCTTCATTTACCAGGGAGGGCGAGGAAAAAAAACACTAAACAGGTGTTCTTGACTTGAAAAACAGCAATTTCAAGCAGCTCACAAGGGGAGAAGTTGGAAATTTTCAGATTCTGAAGTTGTCACTGGGAGATAAATTTGGGTTCCACATTTGCCTCTCATAAACAGACTTTCTTTTACATAAATTTCTGCTGTGCACAAGGCACCTGATTTCTCTGGGGGCAGACATGCTTCACAGAGCAATCATGCTGCAAAGAGATAGTGTGTATTTTCCCAGCCTTCTCCCAAATACGCAAATATGAGCTGGAGGAATAGTATGCTGAGCTGCTAATACAGAATTCTAGCTTCCCTGGCAGGGAGAAAAATACCTATGGTAAATATTTGGCTTGATTGATGGGAAAGTGTCTGAATTTTGACTAATCTAAACTCAAATGTTTCTGTAATACCATAAGAAGATTATTGGTCAAATAAACAATGAGGTGCATTAAGTATCTTATATAGAAGAAGTACATAGTACTGTGTTTATTTCTGAAGCAGGAGCTTTGTGAAGCAAGGGGAAAGCTAAAAGAGGGGTCCCCTGCAGCACTGTTTCTCAAAACATGGATCCCAGGCCAGTAGCATTAGCATTACATAGTAGTTTCTTAGGGATGCCCTCTTGTCCAACACTCCAGAAGTACCAAAATAAAAATTCTGGGAGTGAGGCCCAGCAACCTGTGCTTTAGCAAATGTTTCAGGTGATTCTGATGCATGCTTAAATCAGAGAACCATTATTTTACCAGAATTCACTAATTCATTCAACAGATATTCATTGGGTATCTAACAAAATCTAAGCACTCTTTTTAGGCACTGATAGTACAGCAGTGTGAACAAATAGTCAAACTCTGGCTGTCTTGTATTTTATATTCCAGTGAGCAATCTGGGAAAGTCAAAGGAAATGGGAATTCGTTAGTTTGCTTTGTGCCGTTTTGGGCACTGCAGGATGCCCTTTTCTGTAACCATGGTGTTTGAGACGGGTTTCGCATAAGTTGCACTGTAAACATTTGAGAACTGAACCAGACTTACTTCATTTTGCAGAATTAGTTACTTTCCCTTTCATGGCCAGCTCTCCTGGGACTGGTTCCAAGATCTCTATCTAGATGCTCCAAGAGCCATAACTTACCTCAGCAGGCAGCTCTTCTGCATATATTTTTGTTCCTCCAGTAATTTATTGGGCTTCACTGGTGGTTCAGACCTTAAAGACTTCATCTGCAATGTAGGAGACTTGGATTCAATCCCTGGGTCAGGAAGATCCCCTGGAGAAGGGAATGGCAACCCACTCCAGTGTTCTTGTCTGGAGAATACTGTGGACAGAGGCCTGGTGGGCTGTAGTCCATGGAGTTGAGAGTTGGACACAACTAAGTGACTAACACTTTCACTTTCAGTAACTTATTAATCATTATCCTGTGTTTGATACTCTAGTATGGGCATTGGAAATGAATTGGTTGACATGATTGCTGATATCTGAGCTTTCGTTTTGTAAGGATTATCACTGAATCAAGTGGTATAAAGGACATATAGCTTGTTAAAAGTCAAGAAACCAATGGCTTAGACTCTTAAATAAGCATAAAGAAACATTCTTATGAACAACTGGAGCAGTTTTGCATCCTGACTACTTTATATTAGGTAGGCTAGAATCAGTAGGAACTTGCTACGTTTTATCTAGCTGGTCACTTATTCAGATGCTGTTTTTTCCAACTTAGAAAATTTTCATGAAAAAGCAAAGTAAGTCAAAAGACAAGCACAATAAAGACCTATATAATTACTATCTACCTTTCCTCATTCTCTCTCTTTGTTGACATATACACTGAATTTCAGCATTCCATTTGAAAGTTTAAGTTCTAGGTATGTAAAAATTTCATCCATTAATAATTCAGTGTGAATCTCTTAAGAATAAGGACATTTGGCTAAGTTATGACAATGTCATTGTTGTTTCTAAGAAAATAACAATTCCATAAGTCATTGAACATCTAAATCTTCCTCAGATAATCCCTCCACTTTGTTTTCACCATGAAGAGTTCAAGTCAATTACTATGTATAATTTCCCACATTTTTGATTTGCTTATTTCCTTTTGATGTCACTTAATGTGTATCTCAATCCCTTGAATTCACTATGCAGTAGAACTTAGATAGAGGCTCAACTGGATTTTATTAAATACCTATTTGAGTGCCCAGAATGTGGCAGTCACAGTATGATAAGCAAAACAGATGCATTCTTGCTCTTATGAGGAATGTATAGGGGATATGTAAAATTATATCTAGGGAAGATAACACAGTAAGCAAACATAATATGTACCTATATAAAGATAACTTCCCCTAATGGTAAGTGCTGTGATGAAAATTAAATATAATGATGTGACAGTGAGTTAGAGATAGTTGGTTGCAGAGGAGATGGCCAACCAAGACCTCATTGTGGAGATATTTGAGCTGTGGTCTGAATAGAAGTGACAGAAAGTAGGGGATATGGGTGAAAAAAATTATTTGCTAAACCTGCTGACTGAAACAAAGACTTCTTAGGGGACCATGAGTCTCTTGAGTGAAGGAAGGAAGGTCTTGGAAGTGCTTAGGAATTTGAGGAGAATAATCATGCGAGTTACTGGACAGGGTTTGGTGGGAACAGTCTTGATCAATTAGATAATAATTCCAATGTATCATGGAGACTGTTCCCTTGTGTTGGTTCAGTTCAGTCACTCAGTCGTGTCCGACTCTTTGCAAACCCATGAGCTGCAGCATGCCAGGCCTCCCTGTCCAACACCAACTCCTGAAGCCCACCCAAACTCATGCCCATTGAGTTGGCAGTGCCATCCAACCATCTCATACTCTGTCGTCCCCTTCTCCTCCTGCCCTCAATCTTCCCCAGCATCAGGGTCTTTTAAAATGAGTCAGCTCTTCGCATCAGGTGGCCAAAGGATTGGAGTTTCAGCTTCAACATCAAACCTTCCAATGAACACCCAGGACTGATCTCCTTTAGGATGGACTGGTTGGATCTCCTTGCAGTCCAAGGGACTCTCAAGAGTCTTCTCCAACACCACAGTTCAAAAGCATCAATTCTTCGGCACTCAGCTTTCTTTATAGTCCAACTCTCACATCCATACATGACCACTGGAAAAACCATAGCTTTGACTAGACAGACCTTTGTTGACAAAGTGATGTCTCTGTTTTTTAATATGCTATCTAGGTTGGTCATAACCTTCCTTCCAAGGAGTAAGCGTCTTTTAATTTCATGGCTGCAATCAGCATCTGCAGTGATTTTAGAGCCCCCCAAAATAAAGTCTGACACTGTTTCCACTGTTTCCCCATCTATTTCCCATGAAGTGATGGGACCGGATGCCATGATCTTAGTTTTCTGAATGTTGAGTTTTAAGCCAACTTTTTCACTCTCCTCTTTCATTTTCGTCAAGAGGCTTTTTAGTTCCTCTTCACTTTCTGCCATAAGGGTGGTGTCAACTGGATATCTGAGGTTATTGATATTTCTCCCGGCAATCTTGATTCCAGCTTGTGCTTCCTCCAGCCCAGCATTTCTCATGATGTACTCTGCATATAAGTTAAATAAGCAGGGTGACAATATACAGCCTTGACGTACTCCTTTTCCTACTTGGAACCAGTCTGTTGTTCATATCCAGTTCTAACTGTTGCTTCCTGACCTGCATACAGGTTTTTCAAGAGGCAGTTCAGGGGGCCTGGTATTCCCATCTCTTTCAGAATTTTCCACAGTTTATTGTGATCCACACAGTCAAAAGCTTTGGCATAGTCAATAAAGCAGAAATAGATGTTTTTCTGGAACTTTCTTGCTTTTTTTGATGATCCATTGGATGTTGGCAATTTGATCTCTGGTTCCTCTGCCTTTTCTAAAACCAGCTTGAACATCAGGAAGTTCACGATTCACATATTGCTGAAGCCTGGCTTGGAGAATTTTGAGCATTACTTTACTAGCATGTGAGATGAGGGCAACTGTGCAGTAGTTTAACATTCTTTGGCATTTCCTTTCTTTGGGATTGGAATGAAAACTGACCTTTTCCAGTCCTGTGGCTACTGCTCTGTTTTCCAAATTTGCTGACATATTGAGTTCAGCACTTTCACAGCATCATCTTTTAGGATTTGAAATAGCTCAACTGGAATTCCATCACCTCCACTAGCTTTGTTTGTAGTGATGCTTCCTAACTCCCACTTGACTTTACATTCCAGGATGTCTGGCTCTAGGTAAGTGATCACACCATCGTGATTATCTGGGTCGTGAAGATCTTTTTTGTACAGTTCTTCTGTGTATTCTTGCCACCTCTAAATATCTTATGCTTCTGTCAGGTCCATACCATTTCTGTCATTTATTGAGCCCATCTTTGCATGAAATGTTCCCTTGGTTTCTCTAATTTTCTTGAAGAGATCTCTAGTCTTTCCCATTCTATTGTCTTCCTCTAATTAGCATTGTTCGCTGAGGAAGGCTTTCTTATCTCTCCTTGCTAATCTTTGGAACTCTGCATTGTAGCTGCCCATATTTTTTCCTGGGTGGGTAAAATGATGTCAGTACAATGAACAAAAAGGTGAAAGTCTAAGGTAATCATCAAGAATTATAATTCAGCGCTGTCAAGTATTATTGACTCTCTCTCTTCTCACAAGTCCCTAAAATGCCAAGCGGAATTTGATTGGGAGGCATAGGCCAGAAAAATTCCGTCTTCCACAGTGGAAACTTGGGAAAGTGGAGTTAGTTAATTGTAGTGTTTTTTTTTTTTTTTTCCATGTTGTCCTACCCAAGTCCCGTAAAAATGTGTGTCCTTTTATTATTCTGGTCTGTTTTTATGACATGCTCATGTACTCTGGATGCATGTATGAATGTAACTTTATTAAACACATGCATGTATATATGAGTTAGTGGTATTTGTAGTGAAAGCAGAGAGGGAGGAGACTGAAGAGGTTGCTCTAGTTGAGTGGTAAAAAAGAATTAATGCAATAAAAGAAAAAAAATAAAAATAAAGAGTTTTTATTTGGCTCCTTGGCAGGAAAGCGACAAAAACCTGGACATTCAAGTGCATTTGCATGCCATAATAATGTGGTGGGTGACTGTGTCAGATGAAATACCACCTCCGTACAAAACACAAATCTAGTAGGAGGTACATGAGGTGGCTGATCTCTCATCTAGCACCAGACAGAGCCTGTGGGTGAGGTTTTCGACACCTGTCAGAGAGCAGAGGAAACACGACCTCTCGAAGTACCTGGAGACAGAGCAGCCTGGGGTCTGGCTGCTGAGAGGAGAATCCTCAGAGAGAAACACGCTGGAGCAACTGCCATTCCTCGTAACCGTTCCTCGTTTTAGGCCTCAGTCTGCCCATCTGTGAAACCCATCTGTGGAGTGTGTTCATTGAAAGTGCTTGATGTATTGATGTGTCAGGAAAAACAGCTAAAAAAGAAAACATTCCCCCCCGCCAGTCATGTAGTACTTCTAGGGATTTGTAATCAAGCTTGTGGTTCTGTGCCAGTTAGATTCTGTTTATGATTTATGCCTTTCATGGTAAAATACTGTGTGTGTGTGTGTGTGTGTGTGTGTGTGTGTGCGTGCGCGCGTGCGCATGTGCTCATGTACTTGTGCTTACTCTGGAGACGGAGGACCAAAGAGGATGAATACAATGTTTCATTATAATACTAAAGCATTTCCAGAACATTCATAGTTGATTACATGCTTTTGAAAGACTGTGGTCTTTCCAGTAGAAATTTCTGAGACTAGGAGACTATTATAAATATGTCTGACATCATAATCACTAGTTACGAGTCACGGTTGAGCACTTGAAATGTAGCTGGTGTGAATGAGGAACTAAAATTTTGACTTGATTAAGTTTAAATAGCCATACGTGGTTGATGGCTACCATTTTGGACAGAACAGGTCTAAAGAGATGTGGAAGACAGACTTTAAAAAAGTCAACATCTGTGCTGGGGAAAGGTTGAGGGGAAGGGATAGCTAGGGAGTTGGGATGGACATGTACACACTAATATTTTTAAAATGGATTACCAACAAGGACATACTGTATAGCACATGGAACTCTGCTTAGTGTAATGTGGCAGCCTGGATGGGAGGGAAGTTTGGGGGAGAATGGATATGTATACATGTATGGCCGAGTCCCGTCACTGTTCACCTGAAACTATCACAATATTGTTCATCGGTTATACTGCTATACAAAATAAAAAGTTGAAAAGAAATAGGTTGAGCTTAAAAAAAATGTTAACATCTGGATATATAGTCTGCCAATTAGATTATTTTATTCTGGGCTTCTGATTGCCAGTATATTTTCTTGTGTTTAAAATGTGCACCGATTCCCACTCCCCTGACACTCCCATCCCCTTCCTGGTCTTACACATATACACACAATTCCCTGTTTTACTCTGCTATTATTGCTAACTACTAAAATTTTCTTTTGTTTCCAGACTTCTTGAGGCAATACTCTCTGCATATTGTGTGTGTTTGCTAAGTCACTTTAGTCACGTCCGACTCTTTATAAACCTATGGACTGTAGCCCGCCAGGCTCCTCTCTCCATGAGATTCTCCAGGCAAGAATACTGGAGTGAGTGCATGCCTTCCTCCAGGGTATCTTCCTGACCAGGGATAGCACCTACGGCTCTTGTGTCTCCTGCATTGTAGGCAGATTCTTTACCACTAGTGCCACCTGGGAAGCCCAGTTGTCTCATAGTATTTCCACTATTATCAGCCCCTGCCTTCAGACCTCTCTTTAGCCTCCTTGGTTCTGCAACATTCTGAGTTTCTTCTACCAGTAGTCTTTTTCTCTTCTTTGCAGCTCAAATTTGCTCTTCTAGATTAAGTCAAAAGTTCTGATTTATGTCTTTGGTAAGGAAATATAGCTAATTCTGATCTCTTCAATGGAGAGTTTTAAAATGTGACACCTTTCTCCTCAAAGTTTCTTGGCCTCAGGCCAAATTACAGGGAGGGAACACAGCCCCGCCCATCAGCAGAAAATTAAAGATTTACTGCCCATCAGAACAAGACCCATATTCCCCCATAGACAGTCCCTCCCATCCAGAAGCTTCCACAAGCCTCTTATCCTTATCCATCAGAGGGAAGACAGAATGAAAACCACAATCACAGAAAATTAACCAAACTGATCACATGGATCACAGCCTTGTCTAACTCAATGAATGATGAGCCATACCATGTAGGGCCCCCCAAGATGAATGGGTCATGGTGGAGACAAAACACTGGAGAAGGGAATGGTAAACCATTTCAGTATGCTTGTCTTGAGCACTTGATGAACAGTATGAAAAGGCAAAAAGACAAGACACTGAAAGGTGAATTCCCCAGGTTGGTATGTGCCCAATATGCAACTGGAGAAGAGTGGAGAAATAACTCCAGAAAGAATGAAGAGACAGAGCCAAAGTGAAAACAACACCCAATGTGGATGTGACTGATGATGGAAGTAAAGTCTGATGGAGTAAAGAACAATAGTGCATAGGAACCTGGAACGTTAGGTCCACAAATCAAGGTGAATTGGAAGTGGTCAAGCAGGAGGTGGCAAGAGTGAACACTGGCATTTAAGGAATCAGTGAGCTAAAATGGACTGGAATGGGTGAATTTAATTCGGATGACCATTATATTTACTACTGCGGGCAAGAATCTCTTAGAAGAAATGGAGTAGCCCTCATAGTCAACAAAAGAGTCTGAAATACAGTACTTGGGTGTAGTCTCAAAAATGACAGAATGATCTCTGTTCATTTCCAAGGCAAAATATATCACAGTAATCAAAGTCTATGCCTCAACCACTAATGCCAGAGAAGCTGAAGTGCAACAGTTCCATGAAGGACCTACAAGACCTTCTAGAACTAACATCGAAAAAGATGTCCTTTTCATTATAGGAGACTGGAATGAAAATGTAGGAAGACAAGAAATACCTGGAGTAACAGGCATTTTTGGCCTTGGAGTACAAAATGAAGCAGGGCAAAGGCTAACAGAGTTTTGCCAAGAGAACACACTGGTCATAGAAAACACCCTCTTCCAACAACACAAGAGACAACTCTCCACATGGACATCACTGTATGGTCAATACTGAAATCAGATTGATTATATTCTTTGCAATTGAAGGAGAAGCTCTATACAGTCAACAAAAACAAGACTGGGAGCTGACTGTGGCTCAGATCATGAACTTCTTATTGTCAAGGTCAGACTTAAATTGAAGAAAGTAGGGAATACCACTAGGCCATTCAGGTATGACCTAAATCAAATCCCTTATGATTGTACAGTGGAAGTGACAAATAGATTAAAGGGATTAGATATGAATGACAGAATACCTGAAGAACAATGGATGAAGGTTTGTAACATTCAAAACCTGTGATCAAAACCTTCCCCATGAAAAAGAAATGCAAAAAAGCAAAATGGCCATCTGAGGAGGCCTACAAATAGCTGAGAAAAGAAGAGAAGTGAAAAGCAAAGGAGAAAAGGAAAGATATACCCATTTGAATGCAGAGTTCCAAAAAATAGCAAGGAGAGATAAGAAAGCCTTCCTCAGTGATCAATGCAAAGAAATAGAGGAAAACAATAGAATGGGAGAGACTAGAGATCTCTTCAAGAAAATTAGAGATACCAAGGGAACATTTCATGCAAAGATGGGCTCAATAAAGGACAGAAACAGTATGGACCTAACAGAAGCAGAAGATATTAAGAGGTGGCAAGAATATATAGAAGATCTATACAGAAAAGATCTTCCTAACCCAGCTAACCCATGATGGTCTGATCACTCACCTAGAGCTGGACATCCTAGAGTGCAAAGTCAAGTGGGCCTTAGGAAGTATCACTATGAACAAAGCTAGTGGAGCTGATGGAATTCCAGTTGAACTATTTCAAATCCTAAAAGATGATGCTGTGAAAGTGCTGCACTCAACATGCCAGCAATATGGAAAACTCAGTAGTGGCCACAGGACTGGAAAAGGTCAGTTTTCATTCCAATCCCAAAGGACAATGCCAAAGAATGTTCAAACTACTGCACAGTTGCACTCATCTCACATGCTAGCAAAGTAATGCTCAAAATTCTCCAAGCCAGGCTTCAACAGCATGTGAACCATGAACTTCCAGATGTTCAAGCTAGATTTAAAAAAGGCAGAGGAACCAGAGATCAAATTGCCAAAATCCACTGGTTTAGAGGAAAAGTAAAAGAATTCCAGGAAAATATCTACTCTGCTTCGTTGACTGTGCTGAAACCTCTGTGTGGATCACAACACACTGTGGAAAACTTTTAAGGAGATGGGAATACCAGACCACCTTACCTGCCTCTTGAGAAACCTGTGTGCAGGTCAAGAAGCAACAGTTACAACTGGACATGGAACAACAGACTGGTTCCAAATTGGGAAAGGAGTACGTCAAGGCTGTATATTGTCATCCTGCTTATTTAACTTCTATACAGAGTTCATCATGAGAATGCTGGGCTGGATGAAGCCCAAGCCGGAATTAATATTACCGGGAGAAATATCAATAACCTCAGATGTGCAGATGACACCACCTTATGGCAGAAAGCAAAGAAGAGCTAAAGAGCCTCTTGAAGAATGTGAAAGAGGAGAGTGAAAAAAGCTGCTTCAAACTCAACATTCAGAAAACTAAGATCATGGCATCCAGTCCCATCATTTCATGGCCAAATAGATGGGGAAACAATGGAAACAGTGACAGAGTTTACTTTCTTGGGCTCCAGAATCACTGCAGATGGTAACTGTAGCCATGAAATTAAAAGACACTTGCTCCTTGGAAGAAAAGCTATGATTAACCTAGACAGCATATTAAAAAGCAGAGACATTACTTTTCCAACAAAGTTCCCTCTAGTCAAAGCTATAGTTTTTCCAATAGTAATGTATGGATGTGAGTTTGGAGTATAAAGAAAGCTGAGCAGTGAAGATTTGATGCTTTTGACCTGTGGTGTTTGAGAAGACTCTTGAGAGTCCCTTGGACTGGAAGGAGATCCAACCAGTCAATCCTAAAGAAATCAGTCCTGAATATTCATCGGAAAGACTGATGCTGAAGTTCCAGTACTTTGGCCACCTGATGCAAAGAGGCGACTCATTGTAAAAGACCTTGATGCTAGGAAAGATTGAAGTCAGGAGGAGAAGAAGATTATGGAGAATGAAGTGGTTGGATGTCATCACCAACTTGATGGAATGAGTTTGAACAAGCTCTGGGAGTTGGTGAAGGATGGGGAAGCCTGGCATACTACAGTCCATGGGGTCACAAAGAGTTGGACATGACTGAGCGACTGAGCTGATGTCTTTGGTGGGAAAATATAGCTAATTCCGATCTCCTCAATGACCGGCTTTAAAATGTCGTGCTTTCTCCTTTAAGTTTGTTTGATGTGCAAACATATAAGTTTAATATCAAACATAGCTCATAATTTTCCTATCAAAATGAATCCGCTATCCTATGTTGAAAGGTACCACTGTATTTCTTGTTACCTGAGTTGAAGAGCTTGGTCTTTTTTGATTTTTAACATATTTTTATGTGTCTCCCTCTCAATTCAATCAACACCTGGTGGCAGTTCATTTCTATAAAACATGGAATACTTTGTGAAATTGTGTGTTCTCCAAGCTGAGGGGCCATGATAATTTCCCCTGTATTATTAAAATTTTAGTATGTACTACTGACTCCAGGACAGTTCTTCCTTTCTAGTGGATGTTGGGTTACAATGAGTTTCCTTTTCCACTGTCCATACCCTGGCTTAACTTTTCCTCAGCTCATGTGTGCCTTATTTTCAGCCTTCTACATGGTTTTATTACCTTCACTCTAGTTGAAGTTGTACTAACCACTCCATTTCTCTCCCATCTGACTGTTCTGCATGCATCTTACTTCCAAGTACATTGGCTTGCCCACACTTGTTGAATCACTCTTTCTTTTTCAACCACGTGCTTTTGCTTAATGCTACTAGCTCTGCATACAGGTCAGGAAGCAACAGTTAGAACTGGACATGGAACAACAGACTGGTTCCAAATAGGAAAAGGAGTACGTCAAGGCTGTATATTGTCACCCTGCTTATTTAACTTATATGCAGAGTACATCATGAGAAACGCTGGGCTGGAAGAAACACAAGCTGGAGTCAAGATTGCTGGGAGAAATATCAGTAACCTCAGATATGCGGATGACACCACCCTTATGGCAGAAAGTGAAGAACTAAAGAGCCTCTTGATGAAGGTGAAAGAGGAGAGTGAAAAAGCTGGCTTAAAGCTCAACGTTCAGAAAACTAAGATCATGGCATCCGGTCCCATCACTTCATGGGAAATAGATGGGGAACAGTGGAAACAGTGTCAGACTTGATTTTTTTGGGCTCCAGAATCACTGCAGATGGTGATTGCAGCCATGAAATTAAAAGACGCTTACTCCTTGGAAGGAAGGTTATGGCCAACCTAGATAGCATATTTAAAAGCAGAGACATTACTTTGCCAACAAAAGTCCGTCTAGTCAAGGCTATGGTTTTTCCAGTGGTCATGTATGGATGTGAGAGTTGGACGGTGAAGAAAACTGAGTGCCGAAGAATTGATGCTTTTGAACTGTGGTGTTGGAGAAGACTCTTGAGAGTCCCTTGGCCTGCAAGGAGATCCAATCAATCCATCCTAAAAGAGATCAATCCTGGGTGTTCATTGAAAGGTCTGATGTTGAAGCTGAAACTCCAATACATTGGCCACCTCATGCGAAGGGTTGACTCATTGGAAAAGACCCTAATGCTGGGGAGGATTGGGGGCAGGAGGAGAAGGGGACGACAGAGGATGAGATGGTTGGATGGCATCACTGACTCGATGGACATGGGTTTGGGTAGACTCCGGGAGATGGTGATGGACAGGGAGGCCTGGTGTGCTGCGTTTCATGGGGTCTCAAAGAGTCAGACACGACTGAGTGACTGAACTGAACTAGCTCTGCCAAAAATTGTTCATCTTATTTGTGATTTCAAATCCTATATGCCTAAAACTTTTAAGGTTTATTTATACACTATTCATCAGCTGTATATTGGTGTATGCTATGTACTGGCATTGAACTAGGTTCCTATGTCTTTAGTGCTCAGCTTATAACAAGACAGGATCTCATTTCCTGGAGTTTATTTTATAAACTGGGGAATCTGGAAAATAAATAGGCATTTATGCTACCATGATGAACTTCCACCTTATCATCACGTGGAATCCATCCCAAACCACCTGGGCTCCTCTGAACTCATGGAGATTACTCATTGACCACTTCATTACATTATTTATTGTTATCTGTTCACTTACTGCTTTTACTATTTTGTGTTAATTTCATTTCCTGTATTGTATTATAAACTACTTGAGGGTAGGAAATACTTTTTATACCACTGATTATACCCTGTAGCCTCTAGCCTGCTATGTTTCATATAAAAAGCACATATTAAATATCTGGCAGTTTGTAAGAGGGTTATATTTTACACTTGGGGATCTTCCCTCTGCACTGCATAATTATGTCTCTGTTGACATAAACTACAGAAATGTGATGACAGAGAAGGTGAGATTTGTTTGTACTCAGTCTTCATTGAGTGATGGATTTAAACATGCAGATTAAATTAGTTATGCCTAATGGGCATTTGTATGTATTCTTTGGATAAATATCTGTTAAGTGTTCTGCTCATTTTTAATCAGGTTCATCAAACCAAAATGGCAGACTGAACCACAAGTAAAAAGAAACATGGAGATAGAGAGCAATGAGAAAACAGAAGATGAAATGCTAGTGCTGTCTTCATTTTTCACCCCCTTGGTTAAATTTATTCCTAGGTATTTTATTCTTTTTGTTGCAATTGTAAATAGGGTTGTTTTCATAACTTTTCCTTCTGCTAGCTCATTGTTAGCATATAAAAATGCAACAAATTTTTGTATTGAAAAAATATACAAAACATTTTTGTTTATTTTTTGTACCTTGAAACTTTATTTATTATTTACAATAGTATATTGGTAGGGCCTTTAGGGTTTATATATATATATATATATATATATATATATATATATATATATATATAAAATCATGTTGTCTATAAATAGTAATGGTTTTACTTCTTGCTTCTCTCCTTTTGTTCTGACTGGAACTCCCAGTGGTGACCGTGGTATCCCTGTCTTTTTCCTGATCTTATAGGGATTGCTCTCAGGTTTGCACCATTGAGTGTGATATTAGCTGTGGGTTTGCATATATGGCCTTTATTATGTTGATTTATCTTATGTGCACTTTGAGAGATTTTGTGATAAATAAGTGTTGAATCTTGTCAAATGCTTTTTCTGCATCTATTGAGATACTGATTCCTAAAACGTCGATGTTCACTCTTGCCATCTCCTATTTGACTACTTCCAATTTACCTTGATTCATGGACCTAACATTCCAGGTTCCTATGCAATATTGCTCTTTACAGCATTGGACCTTGCTTCTATCACCAGTCACATCCACAGCTGGGTGGTGTTTTTGCTTTAGCTCCATCCCTTCATTCTTTCTGGAGTTATTTCTCCACTGATCTCCAGTAGCACATTGGGCACCTTCCGACCTGGGGAGTTCATCTTTCAGTGTCCTATCTTTTTGCCTTTTCATGCTGTTCACGGGGTTCTCAAGGCAAGAATACTGAAGTGGTTTGCCAAAGTGGTACATGTTTTAAAATAGAATTACATTGGCACATCCTTATCACCCAGAATCCACAGTTTACATTAGGATTTGCTCTGGTGTTGCAAATTCTATAGGTTTATTTAATTTTTTAAATTAACTTTTATTGGTGGATTGTTGCTTTACAATGTTGTATAAGTTTCTGCTGCACAGCAAAATGAATCAGCCATACATATACATACGTCCCCTCACTTTAGGGTTTCCTTCCCATTCAGGTCTCCAGAGTGTAGTAAGTAGAGTTCCCTATGCTATACAATATGTTCTCATTAATTATCTGTTTGGCACATAGTATCAGTAGTGTATATGTGTCAGTCTGAATCTCCCAATTCTTCCCATCTGCCCCCCTTCTCTTTTTGTATCCATATATTCTCTAAGTCTGTGTCTCTACAGTGGGTTTAAATGTGTGATGGCATATATCCACCATTACAGTATTCCTAAAAATTGCTTCACTGCCTTAAAAACCTTCTGTGTCTCTTGCATATTCATCCTTCTGTCTCCTAACCACTGGCAATCACCAAAACCAGTTTTTTAAAAACAGTCTCCATGGTTTTGCCTTTTCCAGAATGTCTTATACTTGGAATCATACAGTATGTAGTTTTTGTAGACTGGCTTCTTCCACTGAGTAATATGGGTTTAATAAGGTTCTCTGTGTCTTTCCATTGCTTGATGCCTCATTTCTTTTTAGCAGAGTGATAGTCTGTGGTCTGGATGTATAATAGTTTATCTGTTCATCTGTTGAGAGACATATCGGTTGCTTCCAAGTTTTGAATAAAGCAACCATAAACATTTGTATGCAGCTTTTGTGAGGACATAAAATTTCAACTCCTTTGAGTACGGTCTTCGTACCATTATAGGAGACACTCCGTCTTTCACCTTTGATCCACTTTTTACCAGTCCTTGCCTGCTACCTTGCTACTTGGGCCCTTGATTATTCTACTCTCTCTTATCCAATGTTGGTATTTTTTTAAATGCTGTTTAATACTATTTTAGGGTTGATTCATCTTCTCTTTAAATTACAGACTGAAAGTTTTGAACTGTAAGATGCATACTTTTCTAAAAACCTATAACTTCTTAATTACAATTAGCAAGTTTTTTTTAGTCTTTTGTTGTAATCTTTTAATTTCACTCTGGCATTTTCACTGCTCACTAGCACACTGGAAGCAAGGAATAATTTTGCTTAAATATATCTTTTTCTTCTTTGAGAAGTGCTACTATGACAATGCATTTATTATTTTAGTGTTTTTAAAATATCATGAACTGTATTTGATTATATTTGCCTAATAAAGATCTCTTGTTCTAAAAAACGAGGTAAGTGTATTGAGTATCAAACATTTTTAAGCTGGACCAAATTCACATTATTGAACTGAATTTTTTAAACATAAGCAATTTTAAATCTGAATTATATGGATTTAGTTACTGCAGGTAATGTGATTATTTGGTAGGCTAATTTTATTAACCATTGTAAATATATGAGGATAATGAAAGTGAGATTCAGAAAGTTTTGAGAGTATAGCGTAGAGTACAGGAGAAATTCTTAAGGCTGACCTGATGGCAGTGTCCAGTTGGATAGAACGATAGTTGAAAATGTTGCCTTGAACAGAACTGTAGTCATGCCACATGAGGTTGATAGTCATATTATTTTCCACATATTAATAGTAACTCTGGCTGTCTGAAATGTACTATACAAAATCCAAAATTTTATCACCTCTTATCTCTGATGGTCAAGATTGATTATGAGTGATTCTTTTATTCTTTTCCCACTGCTTTGCCGAATTTATATACAATATATGTGTAGCTTATGTGTTGGTTTCTGAAAAATTAATTAAAAGCCCGTTGGCATACCAGAAAATATAGTCTTAATTTGTAATTGATATGTTAGTGTACCCTAACTTCAAAGACTTTTGCTTTACGTGATTTAAAGGCAGCCATTTCCTTAACCAGAGAATGATTTGGGTAAGTTCAGCGTTGGGTTAGAAGAGAGGGTTAGGAAAGAAATGGTGGTTTGATATACATGGGAAATTACTGACAATGACATTCTTGTCTTTCCCCTTCCTAGTAGTTAATGTTTTGGGCACTTCAGATTGCCATAACTTTAAAGAGAATTAGTTCCTACAGGGCCTAAATATCAAGGTCTTGGTGACAGAAGTTTATTTTGCCATCAGCAAGATAAGTAAGTATCTCAGCATCCCAGATCCCATAGAATTCCTATAGCCATTGCAAAAAGCTGATTATATTGACATCTGGTCACTTGGCAATTACAGCCTGCGCAATGAGAAGTTGCTGTATAAGGTGATCAGTATTTTTTTTTTCTCATTCTTTCTAAATACCAGGAATACCAGGGCTGATTCAGAGTTCCTATCAAATTCACCAGAGTCCTGACATATGACCCTGGTCAATAATTTCAAGCAAGCATATTCAATGTACATCCAAAAACAGTCAAGTTTTTCTGTAGGGCTCTTGTAACTGGAAAAGAGGCCTGGGGGTGAAGGATGGGGGGAAGGTAACCACAACCAATTGCTAAACCTTAAGGTTAAGATTGCTTTAAATATTGTTTTTGTTGTTCAGTCACTCAGTTGTGTCCGATACTTTCCATGACCCTATGGACTGTAGCACGCCAGGCTTTCCCGTCATTCACCATCACCCAGAGCTTGCTCAAACTCATGTCCATTGAGCTAGTGATGCCATCCAACCATCTCATCCTCTGTCATCCCCTTCTCCTCCTGCCCTCAATCTTTCCCAGTATCAGGGTCTTTTCTAATGAGTCAGCTCTTTGTATCAGGTGGCCAAAGTATTGGAGCTTCCGCTTCAGCATCAGTACTTCTAATGAATATCCAGGACTGATTTCTTTTAGGATGGACTGGTGGGATCTCCTTGCAGTCCAAGGGACACTCAAGAGTCTTCTCCAACACCACAGTTCAAAAGCATCAATTCTTTGGCATTCAGTCTTCTTTATGGTCCACCTCTCACATCCATACAAGACTACTGGAAAAACCATAGCTTTGACCACATGGACCTTTCCTGGAAAAGTAATGTCTCTGGTTTTTAGTATGCTGTCTAGGTTGGTCTGGAGAATGCAATGGCAGTCCACTCCAGTATTATTGCCTGGAGAATTCCGTGAACAGGGAAGCCTGGCAGGCTACGGTCCATGGGGTTGCAAAGAGTCACACATGACTGAGCAACTAACACTGCTAGGTTAGTCATAGCTTTTCTTCCAGGGAGCAAGCGTCTTTTAATTTCATGGCTGTAGTCATCATCTGTAGTGATTTTGGAGCCCAATAAATTCTGTCACCATTTCCATTTTTTCCCCATCTATTTGGCATGAAGTGATGGGACTGGATGCCAAGATCTTAGTTTTTTGAAAGTAAAGTGTCAGCCAACTTTTTCAATCTCCTCTTTCACTTTCATCACAAGGCTTTTTAGTTCCTCTTTGCTTTCTGCTATAAGCGTGGCAATATCTGCATATCTGAGGTTATTGATATTTGTCCCAGCATTCTTAATTCAAACTTGTGCTTCATCCAGCCAGCATTGCCTATGATGTACTCTGCATAGAAGTTAAATAAGCAGGGTGACAATATACAGCCTTGACGTATTCCTTTCCCAATTTCTGTTGTTCCATGTCCAGTTCTAACTGTTGCACCTTAACCTGCATTGAGGTTTCTCAGGAGGCAGGTAAGGCGGTATGGTTTTCCCATCTCTTGAAGAATTTTCCACAGTTTGTTGTGATCCACACAGTCAAAAGCTTTGGTGTCGTCAATAAAGCAGAAGTAGATGTTTTTCTGGAACTCTCTTGCTTTATCTATGATCCAACGGATGTTGGCAGTTTGATCTCTGGTTCCTCTGCCTTTTCTAAATCCAGCTTGAACATCTGGAATTTCTCAGTTCATGTACTGTTGAAGCCTTGATTGGAGAATTTTGAGCATTACTTTGTTAGTGTGTGAGATGAGTGCAATTGAGCGATAGTTTGAGCATTTTTTGGCATTGCCTTTCTTTGGGATTGGCATGAAAACTGACCTTTTGTTGTCCTGTGGTCACTGCTGAGTTTTCCAGATTTGCTGGCATATTAAGTGCAGCACTTCAACAGCATCATCTTTTAGGATTTGAAATAGCTCAGCTGGAATTCTCTCACCTCCACTAGCTTTGTTCATAGTGATGCTTCCTAAGGCCCACTTGACTTTGCACTCTAGGATGTCAGGCTCTAGTGAGTGATCACACCATCATGATTATCTTGGTCATTAAGGTCTTCTTATATTGTTCTTCTGTGTATTTTTGCCACCTCGTCTTAACATCTTCTGCTTCTGTTAATTCCATACAGTTGCTGTCCTTTATTGTGCCCATCTTTGCATGAAATATCCCCTTGGTATGTCTAATTTTCTTGAAAAGATCTCTAGTCTTTCCCATTCTATTGTTTTCCTCTATTTCTTTGCATTGATCGCTGAGGAAGGCTTTCTTATCTCTCCTTGCTATTCTTTGGAACTCTGCATTCAGATGGGTGTATCTTTCCTTTCCTTCTTTGCCTTTCACATCTCTTCTTTGCTCAGCTATTTTTAAGACCTCCTCAGACAGCCATTTTGCTTTTTTACATTTCTTTTTCTTGTGGATGGTTTTGATCACTGCCTCCTGTACAGTGTCATGAACCTCCAATTATTGTTCTTCAGGCATTCTGTCTATCAGATCTAATCCATGGAATCTATTTGTCACTTCCACCATATAATAGTAAGGGATTTGATTTAGGTCATACCCGAATGGCATAGTGGTTTTCCCTACTTTCTTTAATTTAAATCTGAATTTGGCAATAAGAAGTTCATTATCTGAGCCACAGTCAGCCTCCGGTCTTGTTTTTGCTGACTGTATAGAGCTTCTCCATCTTTGGCTGCAAGAACATAATCAGTCTGATTTTGGTATTGACCCTCTGGTGATGTCCATGTGTAGAGTCTTCTCTTGTGTTGTTGGAAGAGGGTGTTTGCTATGACCCATGCATTCCCTGGCAAAACTCTGTTAGCCTTTGACCTGCTTCGTTTTGTACTCCAAGGCCAAAAATGCCTGTTACTCCAGGTATCTCTTGACTTCCTACTTTTGCATTCCAGTCCCCTATGATGAAAAGGGGACTTTTGTTTGTTTGTTTTAGAAGGTCTTGTAGGTCTTCACAGAACTGTTCCACTTCAGCTTCTCTGGCATTAGTGGTTGGGGCATAGACTTGTATTACTGTGATATGAATGGCTTGCCTCGGAAATAACAGATAATTCCGTCGTTTTTGAGATTGCACCCAAGTACTGCATTTCGGACCCTTGTATTGACTATGAGGGCTACTCCATTTCTTCTAAGGGATTCTTGCCCACAAGAGTAGATATAGTGGTCATCTGAATTAAATTCACCCTTTCTGGTCCATTTTAGTTCACTGATTCCTAAAATGTTGATGTATACCCTTGCCATCTCCTGTTTGTTTTTGTAAGAAAGAAAATTGTTTGTTAATCTTATTCTATGATCTTTGGGCTGAAGGAAAATAGAAGAAGGAGAGCCCTTGGTAAGTAAACACACTTGGTAAACACACTCTCAAAGGTGTGTTTCTTTCCTTTTGTCTATAAACATCGGGAGTGATTAATTGGGGTTTTCCCATCATATCTTACAAAGGCAGAAAACTAAAGGAGGGCTGATTGTTTATAAGCTTGAAGTATAATCATCTCATGGCATGAAAATTCCCTAGGGCAATTTTTGACGGCAGTGAAATGAATGGTTCATGACGTATACTAATTGTAATTTATAATTGTGCCTTTGAATGCTGTCCTAGAAATGATCTCATGTATTGGGAAGTCACCATAAATGTGTTCGTGTAAATGAAAGACACTTGAGTAGATTAATATTGTTTTAGGAGTGAAAACTAAGGTCAGTAAATAAAATTTACAGAAATAATAGATGGAAGAATTTGCCAGAAAATGAAATTATTTTAAAGAATGAAATTGGCTCCCTCTCTAGGTAGTGAATTCCTCAGTTGCTTTGTATGATCAGTATTGGTATAGGTAGCCTTTGATATCGTTCTCATTTATTGAATATTTGCTCTATGTCTACATTGTAGTAATAAATTCAAAGGCTTTCTAGGACAGGTAAACCCAGGCTGATACAGTGGAGAGTGGTGTCTATGGCAAATTGGAGAATGCCTTCTCTGTTTAAAGTTATTTAAATTCAAATAAAAAATAAAGTCCATTGTACTGGCTAAATAGAAGATCTGACTAACCACTGCATCTACTATGGTAGGCCTGTTCATATACAGGATTTTTATTTTATGATTAAACTTAGCACTACATTATTCTGGTTTTACCAATAAAGGACCAGAGTTTGGGTAATTGGGCTATGGTCAAATGTCTGTTCAGTGGAAGAGCTAGAATCATTGCATCGTAATTCATTCATTTTATCTTCCTCATAACACAGACCTTAAGAAGTTAAACCACTTACCCAAGACTCCCAGGTATTTTCTGAAAAAGTCCAAGCTTGTACATGGGCCATTTTATTCCAAGTCAGTTTGGATTCTTTCATTGACGTATGTTGATGACAGTGCTGTTTGTTCGATGCCGCAGTGGGTCCTCTTGGGAAGGTTTATCTGTATATAATTTCAGGCTTGGCATCATAAGGAAAATGAGAGAGGGTGACGCAGACAGAGTCAGATCTTTATTTAACAAAATAGTTGACCATAGCTAAGGTATGGTGAGTACAATGGAGTGAATAGTATCCTCCCCAAATTCAGGTCCACTTAGGACTTCAAAATGGCTTTGAAAATAGGGGTTTTTGCAGCTACAATCAGTAAAGGACCTAGAAATTGCAGGTAAACTTAGTTAAGGATCTAGAAGTGAAATCATCTTGAAATTCGAGTGGACCTGAAATCCAATGACCGTTCCCTTCAGAAGAGGAGAGGACACGTAGATACCCAGGCACAGAGGAGGCAGAGATGAGAGAAGAAAACCATGTAAAGCTGGAGGCAGACATTGGAGTTCAGTAATGCTACAAACCAAGGAGTACCGAGGCGTGCCAGCCGACCATCAGAAGCTGGGTTGAGGCGGGAGGCAGACTGTGCTTAGAGTCTCTAGAAGGTGCCAACCCTGCTGACATCCTGATCTAGCCTTCTAGACTCCAAATAACAGAGAACTGCAAATAACAAATTTCCATTGTTTTAAGCCATAAATTTTGTGGCAGTTGGTTGTATCAGCCTCTGGAAATGAATATGGTGAGTTACTCCCGAAAGTCTGCCTGGTCCTCATCTCCCACTTCCACCCACACGTATTATTAATATTTTGGGTCGGCCAAAAGATGCATTTGGGGTACCCTGAATGTGTATGCTTTCTAGCTCTGGGTCCCTGAAAATATCATCACTAGAATTATTTTAAAGTGTATTTCCAATAAATTCCTAGAAAAAATAAAAATGTTACCCAGGAAGAGTAACATATCAAACCTTAATAGCAGAATTCTTTTAAAAAATGGTGATGGTTGCTAATATCTTACTCTAGAAGCTCTTATGCTGATTGAGACAGTGTTTTCACTGGATTTGAGTGAGGCTGTTTGAAGGTGGAAGTCAAATGCTTCTGGCTTTTCGTTTCTGAGAGTTGCAATTATTATAAATCATGAATATATCTTTAAAGCATACTTTATGTAGTATTAATGTACTAAAACGCATGGTGATATAGATACTTGATTATAGTTTGCAGCCCAAAGGAAGGTATTTTTAAAATAGTACATTTAAATTTGATACTGAATGTGTTCTTTATTTTTCAATTTTAGTAGGACTGAAAATTCATGTGCTAGCTGAAAATCTGAGAATATAATTAAGCCTATGTTTCTTACCACTTCAGATTAATTGAAAGAGTAAATATTTTAAAGGGCACACTTTCTGTTCAGGTACATATGTGCAGGCTTAGAAATAAACCAAGTCTAAATTTATGACAAGTCTTTTTATTCATAATAGAATAAACCATAATTTTTATTTCCCCTGAATAAAATGCACATACATCTTCCCAATAAATTTGAATTATTTTTCTCATTTTCTTAGAGATGATGATTTCTTAAGAGGGGAGCTGCTGTTGTATAACACAGAGAGCTCTAGCTCAGTTCTCTGTGATGACCAAGTGGGTGGGATGAGGGGAATGGAAGTAAAAGTGAAAGTGGCTCAGTCGTGTCGGACTCGTTGCAACCCCATGGTCTATACAGTCTGTGGAATTCTCTAGGCAAGAATACTGGAGTGGGTAGCCTTCCCCTTTTCCAAGGGGTCTTCCCAACCCAGGGAAGGTCTCCCACATTGCAAGCAGATTCTTTGCCAGCTGAGCCATAAGGGAAGCCCAAGAATACTGGAGTATTCTCCAGCATATTTTCCCGACCCAGGACTTGAACCGGATCTTCTGCATTGCAGGTGGATTCTTTACCAACTGAGGTATCGGGGATTTCTGGAGGTGGGAGAGGGGGTTGAGGGGATGGAAGGGAGGCTCCAGACAGAAGGATATATGTATACACATAACTGATTGACTTTGTTGTGCAGCAAAAACTAACACAACCTTGTAAAGCAGTTATACTCCAATCGAAAGAATTTTTGCACGACTGTGGAAGTGATATTGAGAGAGGAGAACCAGGAGTGAATGATGAATTGGTATTATTTCATTATTTTAAGCCCAAGACTTATACAAGCTCTTTTGTCCTATCACTGCAGTGCTTTGAAACGTCTTATATTTTCTTGGCTCACCTTCATTGGCTCTATAAATACTATTTCTATATTATAGTACATCAGGGCTTCTTGACATTGCACTACTGATATTTAGAGCCAGCTAGCTCTTTGTCTTAAGGGGCTGTCTTGTGTAGCTGTGTATTTGTGTGCTGTGTTGAGTCGTATCTGACTCTTTGTGACCACATGGACTGTAGCCCCTCAGACTCCTCTGTCTGTGGGATTTCCCAGGCAAGAATACTGGAGTGGGTTGCCATTTCCTCCTCCAGGGGATCCTCCTGACCCAGGGATTGAACTCTTTGGCTCCTGCATTGGCAGGTGGATTCTTTGCCACTGAGCCTCTTGGGAAGCCTGCTGTCTTGTTTTAGGAGTAGTAGTGTTAGTCGCTCAGTCATGTCCAACTCTTTGCGACTCCATGGACTGTGGCCCGCCAGGCTCCTCTGTCCATGGGATTCCCCAGGCATGAATACTGGAGTGGATTGCCATTCCCTTCTCCAGAGGATCTTCCCTACCCAGGGATCGAACCCCAGTCTCCTGCATTGCAGGCAGATTCTTTACCGGCTGAGCTACAGGATATTTAGTAGCATTTCTGGTTTTGACCACTAGGTGCCAGTAGTACTCTCTGCTCCCGCTGCTGCTGCTGTTTAGTCCCTAAATCGTTTTCAGCTCCGTGACTCCATGGTCTGAAGCCTGCCAGGCTTCTCTGTTCGTTGGATTCTGAAGGCAAGAATACTGGAATGGATTGCCAGTTCCTTCTCCAACTACTTACTTCCTAAGTAGTGACAAAACTAAAACATCTTCAGATGTTGCCAAACACCCCTTGGGGAGCGAACTTATCCCTAACTGAGAAGCAGTGAAGTTTATGTGTGTTTTCTCCTTGATGTTAAATCTGTCAGAGGACTTCCTGGGAATTTGGGAATGGTTGGTTACCTTCTTTGATTTTCCCCCCATATCACTGATATTACAGAATACTGGAATTATAGAATTAATTCTGAAGCTTCATTATGCAAATTCAAAATTCAAGATTCAAAAAGCTGTGACTTACCTCACCCAGCCAGAGAATGGTTGAAATTATCCTAGATCCTATCAGTCATTACATCTTCTAATCTTTGTTTACCTTCCCCACTTTTATGATTCACTAATTCTGCTATGCATTTTCGGAGAAGGCAATGCCACCCCACTCCAGTACTCTTGCCTGGAGAAACCCTTGGACAGAGGAGCCTGGTAGGCTACAGTCCATGGGGTCGCTAAGAGTTGGACACGACTGAGTGCCTTCACTTTCACTTTTCCCTTTCATGCACTGGAGAAGGAAATGGCAACCCACTTCAGTGTTCTTGCCTGGAGAATCCCAGGGATGGCGGAGCCTGGTGGGCTGCTGTCTATGAGGTCGCGCAGAGTCGGACACGACTGAAGCGACTTAGCAGCAGCAGCACCAGCTATGCATTTTAATTCTTCCTTACTCTTATGTCTGAAAATATTTCCATCTTTGTCCACCTTTCTGCAGTAATACTTTGTCATTGTCTAGAATTCCAGTCTCTCCACTCTGCTCCCTGGGTATTTCTAGTTTAGTGCAATAGAAAAATGAACCTAATTTTTTTTTTTTTTGCCACTTGAATGATGCTTTAGGTTCATTAGGTGTTTTTGTTTTTGTTTTCTTTTTCATTTTCTTCATTCATTTGCCTGGTATCGATTGAGTGTTTCTTAGAGTCAGGCCCTGTGCAAAATTCCGGCCATTTAATAAATGAGACTGCTTGTAGCTATTGAACCAAAGATAACTTTTGGTACAAACAGACTTACAGTATCTTCATTGGGCATTAATCAAACTTCTCTTGGCTTACTCTTTCCTATACTTATGATTGGCTGAAATCTGGTTTTGTTGCCATTAAAAGGTAGATATTTCTCTTCTTTCATGTCCTCTAGTTTCATTGGCCAAGTACTTTAATAATGGTAATTACCAAGTGACCTGTGGGGACCTTCCCTCCCCATGAACTTCTGGCTGCCCTCTTCCCCCAGCTTCTTCAGAAAGCCCATGTATTGTTCTCGTCACAGCAGAGTCTTATCTTGTCATTCCTTTACTTAACTATCTGATCCTCTGAAGGTTTTCTGGTTCCTCGTTGACTGAAAGTGATACAATTTTTCAGTCAGTTACTATGTGGAAGCAGCCTTCCCAGGTAGAGCTTGTGGTAAAGACTCCATGTGCCAATGCAGGAGACACAAGGAATGTGGGTTTGATCCTTGGGTCAGAAAGATCCCCTGGAGTCGGAAATGGCAGCCTGCTCCAGTATTCTTACCTGGGAAATCCCATGAACAGAGGAGCCTGGCGGGATACAGTCCATGGGATTGCGAAAGAGTCAGGCGCCACTGAAGTGAATGAGAATTCACTGTCTGAAATGGTGCTGTAAGATAGCAACAGTATGCGAACCACATATGTACTTCTACATTTTCTTGTTGCCCCATAAAAAGATACACAGTTGAAATTAATTAACAATGTATTTTATTTAAACTAATATTCCCAAACTATTACCATTTTAGCATATAATCAGTATAAAAATGATTAATGAGATACTTTGTATTTTGTTTTGTTCTAAGTCCATGAGATCAAATGTTTGTTTTCTACTTAAAGCACATCTCAGTTGGGACTAGCCATATCATAAGAACACACCGCCCCCGCCCCCACCACCATGTGGCTAATGAATAATCTATTGATGGCAAAGATTTAGAATGTTAGTTTTTCTGGTCTTTCACACCCAAAATGCAGAGTCCCAACCAAGGTATTATGGTGTCCCCAAGACTGACATGCCCTTCCACTCCAGAGATGTGTTTCTTTTCATTGTCTTTTAAGATTTTTTTCATTTTGTCATTAGAAAATCCATTTAAGTCTGTGTTCCATGGAAGGGAAGGGGTTAGATCTTTTGGATTCCTCATTGTAGTAAATGTAATAGTCTGGGGTGCGCACTATTATGTCCCCATAAAGCATGCTGTACATCTCCTAACAAGACTGCCATTCATTTTTTCAATAAATCCTGCACAGGGGTATTAGGGTCTGTGAACTGACAATTGATTTACTGCCTGGAAAATTATTCTTTATTGATTTATATTACATGGAGGCGACTGCAAATCTATAGTGTCTCTAATCGGAGAGAAAATGCTCAAGTTAGTGTCATTCTTACTTACACAGGCAATTCCAAGGAGGAGAATTGGTTTAGGACTTCTAGGTGACATCTCCATGTTACTGAATTTCTAACTCCTGTAATCCGTGAATTATAATACATAAAGCAAGTGAGGACAGGATAATTAATTAAAAAAAGGCAAAGAGTCCTTTGTGCAAATAAGTCTTTTAAATGCCAACCTGGCATTCTCTTTCTGTGTGGAATTGGATGCCTCTGCTTGATTTTTCTCTGCATCATATCTGGTTTGTTATCCACATATTGAAAATGCAAGTGTTTTAAATGAGTAACACCTTTGAAAAGGAAAGTGCTCTGAAGTTGAGTAATCAAGTTAGGGGAGGTTTCTAAAAACTATATTAGAATGATTTACTTAATTTGTAGAAGCTTTAGGAAGCTCTCTGACTTTGGGAAGGGGCTGACATCACCTGCCGTCTTGCCCTGCTTTTTTAAACCTCCTTTTGTACTCTGTTCCAGTCAAGGGGCTTCTGTCTAGAACACAACCTAAATTTAATTTAAATGCAAAAGGACAAAGTACAGCAACATGTTAGATCACTGCTTGGGCAGAGGGCAGTGGAATTGGTGGGTTGCTGTGTATATCATCTGGGTATGTCAATTGGCTTCGGTTTTCTACAACTCCCTTGAAATTGTATGAAAAACATGTACATGTGTGAATTTGTTTCTTCTGTTTTTTTCCCATGGGAGAGAGCCTGGATATTAGATTCTTAAATTGATTCACAACCTTCAAAAAAACAAAAAAAAATCTCAGATATGCACTCTGTGTTCATTGTTGAATCCTTAGCACTTCGCAGAGTGCTTAGCAAAGAGCAGGTCTCTAAATATTTGTTGGATAAATGAATGCTCTCAAGTTGTGTCAACATGTCAAGTGGGTTTCCTGGAATTCTCTAGTTTGTCCAAAGAAAACATTGTTTACTTTGCCTGGTTTCTTTCAGTGCCTACCAAATGTAGTCACAAACAGTATTTATGTTTAAAGGTAGGCTAAGATTGCCATTTGGTACTGGGAGCTCAAGGTTTTGATCTGATCTACCAAGTGACTTTTTTTCCATTTCCTATAGCTTTTCTTTTATACTCTTCCTGTTCCTTTCTGCCCTGGCTCCTAAATCTTTCTTTTCCTTTGATCCCACCCTAAAAATGGTAGATCCAAGTTGAGACTTGGGAAGACTTGCTCCTTGAAAGGTTGATCGTGAAAGACATTGTTTTGATGTCCATTCAAAGACACTTTTTATTTGATTCAATGGGAAATTTGTTTGCTTATTCAAAGGTGAAAGTCACTCATTTGTGTCCGACTCTTTGCGACCCCACTGACTGTACAGTCCATGGAATTCTCCAGGCCAGAATACTGGAGTGGGTAGCCTTTCCCTCCTCCAGGGGATCTGCCCAACCCAGGGATTGAACCCAGGTCTCCCACAATGCAGACGGATTCTTTACCAGCTGAGCCACAAGGGAAGCCCAAGAATACTGGAGTGGGTAGTCTATCTCTTCTCTAGCGGATCTTCCTGACCCAGGAATTGAACCAGGGTCTCCTGAATTGCAGGCAGATTCTTTAGCAACTGAGCTATCAGGGAAGCCCTACTTATTCAAAAGGCATATATTAATTGTGAATCATATTCTGTGCTTGGCTCTGGGGACACTCATACAAATCTTGTCTTTAGGGTGCTTATAATTTAATATGGAAATGACTATATACAGATTTTGAGTTAAAGCCTCTGTGGTTTGGTTTTATGTCAAGTATAGTAATTTCCCCAGTAGGAAAGTTGGATAGAGTTCGTTACCTTGATCTTTTTGGTGGAGCTTACGGGCTCATCACAGGGCCTTGGGTGACATATGGGGCCCTGAGGAGCAGAATCTGAGCACTTGAATTTGGTTTTTGGTGGCTGGACCTTCTTATGAGACTCAGGGAAATGGGTTAAGGCATTTTTAAAAATATAAACAAAGCCAGGCTACTCCTTTATCACTTTATTTTTCTGTCTTCCAACCTAAGACAACAAAGACAAAAACACTGCCTTCCTTGGAAATAATCTTTAATTCTACACTTTTCTACAGTGAAGGATAGTCTAGATCTCTTATTTACCATACAGCACACACCACCAGGTTGAGTATTTTTCCTTATTCTATTACTTTAAAAAAAATCTAAATGACAGAGGTACTGGGTCTTTAAAAACTGAAAACTAGATTTTTTTTTTTTTTGGGTGTTGTAGACAAGCAATTTAATGAAAATGCTACTGAAATGCTTTTTCCTCTATGAAAACTAGTAAATCAATTACAAAAGCAATTTCCTTACACAGTATGATTTTATTGTGTTTGACCAGGGCATTTGATAAGTATTAGTTCTTGCTGAGAGCAAAGAGTAAATTTTATTTCAAGCTTTTCTTTCATGCAAACAGTGAGAGAAGTATCAGAAGGGCAGTTGGGCAGTAGCCTTGCCTGGTTGGTGATCACAAGAGGATGGGGGAATCCGTGGGCTGGCCTGACTTCCTCATCATCTACACTGAGAAATGCAAGAGACAGGCTGTTTAATTTTATTTTATTTATTTTTTTTGGTAATAAAAATGGGGGGAATAATAGCAAATCTCATATCTGGGTTATTTCCTACAGGAGCAGCTATTGTGGTATTCCTTCCTTCTTCCTGAGAGACTTTGGTCCATTAAATAAACACACGCCTAACCCCAATTCAAACAAAACAAATAAATGTACAACAAGAGAAAAAAAAAAATCAAGGTCTGACGTGTGAGCATATTGGAGTGGAAGGTTAGATGCTGTGGATTTCAATTTTGCCCTTGAACTGGATGTACAGATTGTTCTTGGCCCAAATATGTAAGAGCAAAAAAATAAAACAACAAAACACAAACAATTGACTGTGTACCTAGTACTGCCTTAGGATTCATGTGACACATGCGCTCCCTTCTGTTGCCCCCAGTATGTTTTATATCACCCACAGATGATTGGGATTTTTCAGCATGGTGGTTAAGGGCCTGGATATTGACCCAGTGTCTCTTAGTCTGTTTTCTCTGCTATAAAATGCTGACCATAATAGTATCTATGTCAGTCTAACTCGGTGTTGTAATGCAAATTAAATGAGATAATGGGTGTGTTCCGCAGATGTTAGCCACAGAAACTGCTGGAATGAATAGGGCATGGTATTTTATTATAGGAATCCTGAGAAAGGAGATGTAACAATTTTCTAAATGACTTCTCCCATTCCTCTCCATCTCACACTCAGGTGAGAAGGTGTTCCCATCTTATTGCTACCTCAGCACCTTCTGCAGGACCTTATCAGGTTATGTTAAAACCATGTATATAAATGCCAGCCGTACCCTTTGCGTAGCATGCAAGCTCCTACATGTAGAGTCTGTTAATTTTTTTTACTCAGCATCTACTGCTTCTCTGGGAGCAGAGAGAGAGACCTGAAAAATGTTCTTAAAGCCAAGAATCGAAGGCAAGAAAATGTCAAGAACTAAAGTGGTCTTTTAGAAGATAGTCTGACAAACTAATTGCAAGAGATGAAAACATTTAAGATAGTGGCAATAGAGTAAGGAAAGGCTAGAGGTAGGAAGAGGGGAGGAAGGAAGAGAAGGAGATAAAACTAGGTGCTCACCCAACGAGGAAAAATATTTGAAATATTGGCTAGGAGCTATATATAGTCTATGTTTTAGAAAGAGTTCAAAACACATTATGTGTTCTGTTGATAGGGTATTCAGTGTCACCTTGAAGAAGTTGGTAGGAATTTGTGTTTTGGAAATAAAAAGAATCCTTGATCAGGCACTTAATAAATTATCATTAGTGTTATATGAAGCCTTTGTGGGTTTTTAAACCAATTTAAAGCAGAACTCTAAACCCTTCATGGAACTTCAGTAATATTAGAGATGATAAGCTTGAAACAGAAGATATTAAGAAGAGATGGCAAGAATACACAGAAGAACTGTACAAAAAAGATCTTCATGACCCAGATAATCACGATGGTGCAATCACTCACCTAGAGCCCGACATCCTGGAATCTGAAGTCAAGTGGGCCTTAGGAAGCATCACTACGAACAAAGCTAGTGGAGGTGATGGAATTCTAGTTGAGCTATTTCAAATCCTAAAAGATGATGCTGTGAAAGTGCTGAACTCAATATGTCAGCAAATTTGGAAAACTCAGCAGCGGCCACAGGACTGGAAAAGGTCAGTTTTCATTCCAATCCCAAAGAAAGGCAATGCCAAAGAATGTTCAAACTACCACACAATTGCACTCATCTCACCTGCTAGTAAAGTAATGCTCAAAATTCTCCAAACCAGTCTTCAGTAATATGTGAACCGTGAACTTCCAGATGTTCAGGCTGGTTTTAGAAAATGCAGAGGAACAAGAGATCAAATTGCCAACATCCACTGGATCATTGAAAAAGCAAGAGAGTTCCAGAAGAACATCTATTTCTGCTTTATTGACTATGCCAAAGCTTTGACTGTGTGGATCACAATAAACTGTGGAAAATTCTGAAAGAGATGGGAATACCAGACCACCTTACCTGTCTCTTGAGAAACCTGTATGCAGGTCAGGAAGCAACAGTTAGAACTGGACATGGAACAACAGACTGATTCCAAATCGGAAAAAGAGTACGTCAAGGCTGTATATTGTCACCCTGCTTATTTAACTTACATGCAGAGTACATCATGAGAAACGCTGGGCTGGAAGAAGCACAAGCTGGAATCAAGATTGCCAGGAGAAACATCAATAACCTCAGATACGCAGATGACACCACTCTTATGGCAGAAAATGAAGAAGAACTAAAGAGCCTCTTGATGAAGGTGAAAGAGGAGAGTGGAAAAGTTGGCTTAAAGCTCAACATTCAGAAAACGAAGATCATGGCCTCTGGTCCCATCACTTCATGGGAAATAGATGGGGAAACAGTGCACACAGTGTCAGACTTTATTTTTGGGGGCTGATGGTGATTGCAGCCATGAAATTAAAAGATACTTACTCCTTGGAAGGAAAGTTATAACCAACCTAGAGAGCATATTAAAAAACCAGAGACATTACTTTGCCAACAAAGGTCCGTCTAGTCAAGACTATGGTTCTTCCAGTAGTCATGTATGGATGTATAGATGTGAGAGTTGGACTATAAAGAAAGCTGAGCACCAAAGAATGGATGCTTTTGAACTGTGGTGTTGGAGAAGACTCTTGAGAGTACCTTGGACTGCAAGGAGATCAGTCCTGGGTGTTCATTGGAAGGACTGTTGTTGAAGCTGAAACTCCAATACTTTGGCCACCTGATGTGAAGAGTTGACTCATTTGAAAAGAGCCTGATGCTGGGAAAGTTTGAAGGCAGGAGGAGAAGGGGACGACAGAGGATAAGATGGTTGGATGGTATCATCAACTCAATGGACATGAGTTTGGGTGGACTCTTGGAGTTGGTGATGGACAGGGAGGCTGGGCATGCTGTGGTTCATGGGGTTGCAAAGTGTCGGACATGACTGAGCGACTGAACTGAACTGAAGCTTGAAATCTGATATTTATGAGGCAAGGAGAAGGGTTTAGCAGTACCCAAGAACAACCTTTCAGTCTGTAGGATTAATGACTCATTCCTAAATACTCAGTGATGAGTTGCTGCTTTTCAGGCACCTCCCTATGGGCTAGTTTTCCAAGAACAACAAAAAAATAAAAATGATCCCAGACCTAAGGAAGCTTTCAGTCTGTAGAGGAGACTGAAAATTACATGGGCAATATTATAGTGTACTGTGAGCTATGGGATTATACAGGTGGGATGTTTAATCCAGTGTAAGGAGTCAGGGAAAACTTCCTCAAAGATGTGATCCATAAACTGGTGTCTGAAGGATGAATAGAAAATAGCTAAAGATACAGAGGAGAAAGAACTGTTTGGTGCAGAAACAGTGAAAAAAAATTTCAGTGACGTTGGGGGGTAAAATTCAATGAACATGGAGGGTAGATATCAAGGAACTTGGTAGTATATGTAATCAGGACCCAATCACGTAGGTAATTGTAAGCTATATAACAAGGTCAGAATTGCATATGTGAAATAAAACCCCTCTCTATGTAGTCAGCCTGATGATTCAAGGAAAGAAACACTGAGAAGTCACAGGCTTTTGGGATAATCCATTTGAGTAATAGTTGCAGTCTGAACAGTGAGAGAATAGGTTCAGAGGAAGATGAACATAAGAGATATTTAAGAGCAGACTTGACCAGTGTTGATTAGACATGTGAAGTTAGGGAGAGGCGTCAGATTTAAGTTTTGTATTCACTTTTGGCTTGTGGACCCTAGTGGGTAGAAGTATTATTTTCTGAACTGAGGAGCCAGGAAGGAGAATAGTTTGGGTGTCATTAGATACTGAGTACAGTTTTAGATGTTCTGAGTTTGAAATGTCTTTGTAATATCCAAGTGGAGATTAATGAAAGTGGCAGTCAAGGGAGCAAGAAACTTGTTAAACCGATAATATGCAATTCAGAGCTATCAAAATATGGATATTAATTGAAATAATGAGAGGAGATAAACTGGCCTAGGGAGTACAAATGGAGTAAAAACGAGGCCTACGACAGAACTTGTAGAGATGACCAATTATTTCCTTTTAAATCATCTTTATTGAAATTTAATTTATATACCACAGAGTGCACCTATTTTAGGGCTTTCAAGGTAGTGCTAGAATCTGCCTGCCAGTGCAGGAGATGCAAGAGACACGGGTTTGATCCCTGGTCAGGAAGATCCCTTGAAGTAGGAATGGAAACCCGCTCCAGTATTCTTGCCTGGGAAATCCACAGGACAGAGAAGCCTGGCAGGCTACAGTCCATGGGATCACATAGAGTTGGACATGACTGAGCACACACACACACACCCATTATAAGTAAACATTTTAATGATTTTTACAAATGTACACATCCCTCACACAAATGTACACATTTTACAAATGTATACATCCCTCTAACTCTAATCAAGATACAGAAAATATCTAGTGATGTGGTGCATCTGGATTGCGAGTTCCAATTATTTAATTTTCAGGAGTTTTGAATGCTGGTTATTAAGTATAGACATTGTTGAAAGTTATATGATCTTACAGTTAAGTCAATTTTATTAAAAACGTCCTGTATCTTAGTAAGTGTTCAGTGATGTCATGTTGGTAACTGGAAATGGGCCATAGTGAGAGATTTAATGTCATGGAATTTGGCAAACATTTACAGATCAGGGCTTGACATTTTTCAGCCGATTGTCTAGATGTAAGTCAGTGAAGGGTAAAATATTAATAATAAAGATTAAATTTGAAAGTGACATATCTGTAGCTGTTACTTTATGAATAGCATAAAAATTGAGGCTATTTGAAGATATGTTCCTCCTATATTTGAGAACTATTACCTGGTTCAGGAAAGCGACTACTCATGTCTTTATTAAACAAGATAGGTTCCACAGAGGCTTAATAGATGTAATTTATAAGAGGATGAGAAGGAATTTAACAGTATGTGACCTATCAGATGTAATGAAAATAAATTTATTGGGAAAGAATGAGAGAGTTGGGATGCAACATCATTTGTGAAAACTTGGTTGAATTGGAATCACAGGTAGCTTATGTATGTCAGAGTTTGGCAAAAGCCAGTGAAAGCATTTTGTGAGAATTAATTGCCCAATGCAATTTATATAAAGTATATTGTATATTTTGTTATTTGTAAATTGTGTATGGTACAATTTTTTGTCAATAAAACTTATAAAAACATATATAAAAACTATATAATATATATATATATACATACATATATTTTTTCACAGAGAGCTGGTTATTACGCACTTACTAGCATAACACTGATCATACATTCTCGCACAAAGTTCCTTCAGGTATCTTCTGCATACCCCTGATCTTTGGACTGAAACCACCATTGATTTGCTTTCTATTACTGTATGTTAATTTTGCCTGTTCTAGAATTTCTTATAAATGGAATAATACTCTTTAGTGTATTGCTTCTTTGCTCAAAATAGTATTTCTTAGATTCATCCACATTGTTGTGTGTCTCACATATCAGTGAGTTATTTGTTTTAGTTGCTGGGTAGTGTTATGTTGTATGGATGTACCATGATTGATTTTTCATGCCTGTATTGATCTTTTTTCTCTTCTTCAGCTTTTGACTTTTATGAATAAAACTGCTGTTTACGACTCATTTTTTTTTAAGCCAGTGTTTTAAATTCTTCTTGGGTTAAATACCCACGAGTAGAGTTGCTAAGTCTCACGTATGTTGTAATTTTAAGTAGCTGCCATTGAACTTTTCAAGTGGCTGTACTGTTCTACATTCTACCCAATAGTGCCTGAGAACTATAGCTGTTCCACATCCTCACCAGCACTTCACTGTGTTCATCTTTTTAACTTTATCCATTCTAGTGTGTGTGTGTGTGTATCAGTACTTCATTGTCCTTTTTATTGGCAATTATTTTTTTTTGAAGAACTGAAATAGTACAGCAAAATGTCTAACAGAGTAAGGTGTGAGGTAAGCCAAGATAGAAACGTTTTGTGAGAAACGGGAGGCATATAGAGCTAAGAGGTTAAAGAAAACAAGAACAGCAAAGAAAACCAAAGGGTTCATTGGATTTAAGAGCAGGAAGTTCATTTGTTACTTTGGTATGTGTGTTACTTTCAGTTCAGTTCAGTTAAGTCGCTCAGTCGTGTCCGACTCTTTGTGACCCCATGAACCGCAGCACGCCAGGCCTCCCTGTCCATCACCAACTCCTGGAGTTTACCCAAACCCATGTCCATCGAGTCGATGATGCCATCCAGCCATCTCATCCTCTGTCGTCCCCTTCTCCTCCTGCCCTCAATCCTTCCCAGCATCAGGGTCTTTTCCAGTGAGTCAGCTCTTCGCATGAGGTGGCCAAAGTATTGGAGTTTCAGCTTCAATGTCAGTCTTTTCAATGAACACCCAGGACTGATCTCCTTTAGGATGGATTGATTGGATCTCCTTGCAGTCCATGGGACTCTCAAGAGTCTTCTCCAACATCACAGTTCAAAAGCATCAATTCTTCTGCACTCACCTTTCTTTATAGTCCAACTGTCACATCCATACATGACCACTGGAAAAACCATAGCCTTTACTATATGGACCTTTGTTGGCAAAGTAATGTCTCTGCTTTTTAACATGCTGTCTAGGTTGCCACTTCTTCTTAATAGTCTTTCCCATTCTGTTGTTTTCCTAGATCATATGATAGTTCTATTAAATTTTTGCAGCATGTCCATTCTATTTTCCACACTGGCTACACCGGTTTACATTCCCACCAACAGTGTATGCTGATTTCCTTTTTTCCACATCCCTACCAACACTTGCTATTTCTTTCTTTCTTTTTTTTGGTAACAGTCATTCTAATAGGTGTGAAGGTGGTATCTAATTGTGGTTTTGATTTACATTTCCCTAATAATTCGTTATGTTAGCCATCTTTACGTGTGCCTTTTGGCCATCTGTTTATCCTCTGGAAAAATTCAGATCCTATGCCTGTCTTTAAGTTGTGTTGCTTTTTTGTTGTTGAGTTGCTCATGTATTTTGGATATTAACCCCTTATTGGGTATGTGATTTGCAAATATGCTATACCATTCAATTTATTGTCTTTTCATTTTGTTTCCTTTCCTGTGCAGAAGCTTTTTGGTTTGACATAGTCCACTTGTTCATTTTGCTTTTGTTTTCCTTGTCTGAGGAGACATGTCCAGAAAGATTTTGCTAAGACTTGTGTCAAAGAGTGTACTGCCTATGTTTTTTTCTAGTCATTTCATGGTTTCACATCTTACACTCAAGTTTTCAATCCACTTTTGAGAAATATTTGTGTATGGTTTGAGTCTAGCTTGGTCTAGTCTCTTCCTTTCTTTTGCCTTTTTTTGCATGTGACTGTTTGGTTTCCCAGCACCATTTATTGCTGAGATGGTCCTTTCTCATGTGTGTTCTTAGCCCCTTTGTCATAATTGCCCATGTGTGTGTGGATTTACTTATGCACTGTCAACATTGTTCCACTGATCTGTATGTCTGTTTCCCTGCCAATACTGTGCTATTTTGATTGCAAACTTTGTAACATAGCTTGAAATCAAGAAGTGTGATACCTCCAGCTTTGTTCTGCTTTCTCAGAAGCTGTCTGGTTCTGAACTTTTTTTTTTTTCAGAGATCTTTGATTACTGTTCAGTCTCCTTACTAGTAATTCACATATTCAGCCTTTTCTATTTTTTCCGGATTTAGTCTTGGTAAATTGTGTGATTCTGAGAATTTATCCATTTCTGCTTGGCTGTCCAATCTATTGATTGTATTCTTTTCTAAGCTTTCATGTTTCTTTGGTATCCATTGTTATTTCTCCTCTTTCATTTTTGATTTTATTTATCAGCACCTTCTCTTTCTGTCTTTTTGTCTCAGTGAGTCCAGCTAATAATGCTGGGTGAATTTTGTTTATCTTTTCAAAGAACATGCTCTTATTTTCATTGATCTTCTCTATTATATTTTTGGTGTTATTTCATATTTACACTCTTATCTGTACTGTTTTTTTCCATTCATTTGTTCTTCTTTTTCTAGTTCCTTTAGGTGCAAGATTAAATTGTTTATTTGAATGTGTGTGAAGTGGACCTGTGTTACTATAAACTTCCCTCTTAGTAATGATTTTGCTGCAACTTATAGATTTTCATATATTGTATTTTCACTTTCACTTGTCTTCAGGTATCTTTAATCTTCTTTGATTTCATTTTTGACACAATAGTTGTCAATAACATGTTTAGTCTCCACCTATTCATGAATTTTCTAGCTTTCTCCTTGTAGTTGGTTTCTAGTTTTATACGATTGTGACTGGAAAAGATGATTGATATGATTTCATTCTTAAATTTATTGTTACTTCTTTTATATCACACTATATGTCCATCTTTAAGAGTATTCCATTATGCACTTGAGAAGAATGTGTATCCTGCTGCATTTGGATGGAATTTTCTGGATAAATCTATTAAATCTATCTTTCATTTAAAGGCACTGTTTTCCTGTTTACTCTCTGTCTGGAAGATCTGTCCATTGATAAGGGTGAGATGTCAAAATCCCCTAATATTATTGTCTTGCTATAAATTTCTCCCTTTAAATCTGTCAGTAATTGCTTTACATATTTTGGTGTTCCTGTGTTAAGTGCATATATAAATAATACCTGTTACATCTGCTTGATGAATTGTTCCCTTTATCATTATATCCTATCCATCTTTGTTTCCTGTTACCTTTTTTTAGCTGGAAGTCTATTTTACCTGGTATGAATACAGATTATACCTATTTCTTTTTAGCCGTCATTTGCTTGGAGTATCAAATTCTGTCCCTTCACTTTGAGCCTATGTTTGTCTTTAGAGCTGGGGTAAGTCCCCTAGACACACTATATAGTTGTGTCTTTTTTTTAATCCTTTGAGCCACTCTATATGTTTTGATGGATGAGTTCAATCCATTTACATTTAGGGTGCTTATTGATAAATGAGAACCTAGTACTGCCATTTTATGTTTTCTTTTTTGGTTGCTCTGTCTCCAATTTTTTTTTTTTTTTTAGTGATTCTGTCTGCCATGTTGATTTGGTGGTTTTCTGTGATGTTTCTCTCATTTTCCTTTTATTGTGTATGTTTAGTGTCTCTGCTCTACATTTATGTTTTGTGGTTATTGTGAGGTTTGTATTATAAATGCCTCATCAATAAAACAGTCCTTTTTCTCCTGAAAGCATCTTATCTTCAGTTATCTATACAGTGTCTATCACTTTCCTTTCTCTCTTTTACGTTTCTGTTGTCTCAGATTACTGATTTTTATGCTGTGAGTTTGTTACCAAATTGAAGTAGCCATAGTTATTCTTACTGTTTTTTAATCTTTAACCTTTAATTAAATGTTTAACACCTATTATGATTAGAGTTGCATTTTTCTGATTCTGTTTATCACCTTGCTCAGAATTTTGTGTACTCTTGCCATTTTGTTTCAGTTAGAAAAGCTCCTTTAAACATTTCTTGTAAAACAGGTCTAGTGTTGATGAACTCCCCCAGCTTTCGTTTGTTTAGCAAAGCCTTTATTTCTTCTTCACAAGCTGATTGATAATTGTGCTGGATAGAATATTCTCGGCTGACAATTTTTATATTTCAGTATTTTGGGCATGTCATTCTGCTCCCTCTCGGCCTATAGAGGTCTTGCTGAGAAATATGCTGATATGCCTAATGGGGGTTCCTTTGTAGGTTACCATACATTTTCCTCGGCTACCTTTAAAATTCTTTGTCATTGACTTTGGACATTTTAATATGATGTGCTTGGAGAAGATCTTCTTGTGTTGAGATTATTAGTTGTTTTCTTAGCTTCATGGGCTTATAAATCCAGTTCCTTCCCCAGGTTTGGGAAGTTCTCAGCTATTACTTCTTTAAGTAAACTTTACAGTCCTCTCCCTCTGGGATACTGCTTATTATTGTGTTATCCTTCCTAAATGGATTGGATAATTCTTTGAATATTTCTTAATTCTCTGGTTCTTTTTTAGAGTTAAAATCTTTTTGGATAAGTATTCCTTTTGTTCATTAATTTTATTCCTGAGTTCATTAAACCGCCTTTCTGCATTTTCTTGCAGCTTGTTGAGTTTCTTCATGACAGCTGTTTTGAGTTTTTTATCAGTTAGACCACAGCATTCTGTGATTTGAATTCGGTTTCTGTGGAAGCATTGTGTCCTTTTGTGATACAGTTTCACTGAGATTTTTTATGGTGCTTGACAGATTATTTCTCTGCCAGCCCATTTGAGGTTGCAAACTCTTTTCTTTTTTAGGTAAGTCTTCCCCTTCTTCCCCTCCTTTTACCCCAGTAGATTCTAAGGATTCAACTAGTTAGAAATTAGATGCCTTCCACCCTGCCCCCAGTAGGTTGTTATAGCGTAAGTTTTTGGTTTCTCCTTCCTGTGGTTATATTGGAGAAGTGGCAGTTCCTATACTCTACTACCTCCATAAGAGGTATTACTCAGTGCTCTGGTTGTTGCTCCTGTTCTCTGGGATCATTGATTCTTTGCACTGATGGTGTCATTGGTATTGCTGCGTGGGGCACTGGTGTTGTGTGTATTTCTGCCATGTCCACGGTCTCCTGAGTCACATACTTCATTGCTGCTAGGAAGGAGGAGAGTAGGGCAGGAGCTAAGATTTTAAGTGCTGCTGCCATGTGTGGGATTTTCATGTATCAGGGTGCCACAGTTGTGGGTGGAGTGCAGGGTTGCAGTTGTGAGTGCCTCCATGACTTAAAGGACAAAGTTTCAGGTTCCTCTGCTGCTACTGCCCACTTCCTATAGCTTGGGGTGCCACTTTGGCTGAGATAACAGAGTTGTGTCTGTTGCCTTCCCTGATGCTACTGGTTCTCTGGGCTTGGCCACCATGGCTGAAGGTCTAGGATCACAGACATCCTCTTTCCCTTAGTTCTGTCTCCTCCAGTATTCACACTTTTAGGTGTACAGATGTCTGGAATTCTCTAGCATCCTGGTGTGTTGCACAATGTCACCTTTGTTGATTTGTGAGTGTTTTGCTGGTTGTGGATTGAGATGTAGAGACCAAGGAAGTGTCTCAAGGTGCCATGATGCTCAAGTCACTCCTCTATTCTGTTTTTTTTTTTTTTTTCTATAAGTACTGAAACCTATGTGAAGGTTTTATGTCACTGGTGATTGCTGACAAGTAGTTGTGGATGCAAAGTTGCAAGAGTTGGAGCTCTGGAGTCTTGATATAAATAAGCAAGACTTTGGATACAAGAAAGAGGAAAGTCACCTCTTCTAGACTAACTTAGAAAATGGCCAATAAGTTAAAAAAAAACAACAACAACGACAGTAAAAACTCTTAACAATTCTGAAGTCAACTTTGGAGCCTGGAAGCCAAACTGTGTTTTGTACATTCCTCTATTAATGCCACATTCTGGTGGCTCAGACAGTAAAGCATCTGTCTACAATGCAGGAGACTCAGGTTTGATCCCTGGGTCAGGAAGATCCCCTGGAGAAGGAAATGGCAGCCTACTCCAGTACTATTGCCTGGAAAATCCCATGGATGGAGGAGCCTGACAGGCTACAGTCCATGGGGTCGCAAAGAGTTGGACACGACTGAGCGACTCCACTTTCTTTTTTTCTTTTTCTTTTTCCTACGAAATTTGTGTGTTTGCTTCTCACTGAGTTCCTCCAGGGCAGAAATAGCATCTTCATCTCTGTATCTTCTGTTGCACATAATACGTAATAGGTGCTTGATAACTTTCTTTTTGAAGAATGAAACAACTTAGGAGATAATAGACTGGGGACAAGGTTTAAGAGACAGAAGTAAAATGGAAAGTTCATTTGAGAATTGACTGAATACTGAGTAAAAGAAAGGCAGGAAATTTGAAATTACAGCTTCAGATTTTAGCTGACCTCTTCAGCTCTCCTCAGTGTAAAGTAAGGGTTTATACAATATAACTTGCTGGATAATGCATATTTGAGGACCCAGAACAAAAGTGGCAAGTAATTCAGGCCTCTGTTGAGGGTATGTGATACCTGATTTCTCAAAAGAATCAATTTCCTTATGTAAAAGGCTTATTAAAGTAGAAGGTGGTTGCCAAGGACTATGGGAAACTCTTAACGAAGCACAGAATCATTTTTTTCCACAAAATAATGCAGTGAAAGCTAGAAGAGTTCAAAAACATCATAGTGGAGCTTCAGAGCTCAATTATCAAGAGTTATTATTCTTTAACAGGTTTGTGCTTTTAATCACTTCCCTGAATACACTTTCAACTATATTGCCCTTTTTCCCTCTATCCCATCATTGTGTTTACATAGTACCACTTAATCCTAGTTGAATCCAACTCTGTACTTACTCTGCTCCTGAATTTAGATGGTTGAACATGACTGGAGAAAACCAAAGTTATTCTGAATAGTCTTACTTGAAATCAATGGCCACTTTATTCAAGTGGGCTCATCTACTGTTGAGCCATCCTGTTTCATTTTCCCAGTCTATTCATTTTTTTACTCTCCTAGATTATTTCCTTTTCATCTCGTTTTCATTAAACTTTCAACACATACTTTCTCATCTTCACTCTCATTTGATAACCTTTCACTGAGAAAGTAGAAGCACTTAAGATTTCTACATGATCCCACTCTGACAGCTGCCAGTCAACTTGGAACTATACCCATATAATCTGCCTTTCCTTTATTTTTTAGTAATGAAACCTAAGTGTTTCTCTCTAAAACCAAACTCAACACTTGTGCTCCAACAATTTTCCCCTTCGTCTCACCTCTTTTTTACTTATTTATTCTAGTAGCATGCAAATATGCTCTAATTTCTCATATCTGAAAAAACATTTCCTGACTTCACATTTCTCTCTAGCTTCTGACCTCATTTCCTATAAAGCTCCTCCTCCTCATTTCCTGTAAAGAAGTGTATATTTGCTTGCTCCCAAATTCCTTGAACATATTCAAAGCAGCTTTTAATCCCCATCACTCCACTGAATCATAGAAAAAGCAAGAGAGTTCCAGAAAAACATCTACTTCTGCTTTATTGACTACAGCAAAGCCTTTGACTGTGTGGATCATAACAAACTATGGAAAATTCTTAAAGAGATGGGAATACCAGACCCCCTGACCTGCCTCCTGAGAAATCTGTATGCAGGTCAAGAAGCAACAGTTAGAACCGGACATGGAACAACAGACTGGTTCCAAATTGGAAAAGGAATACATCAAGGCTGTATATTGTCACCGTGCTTATTTAACTTATATGCAGAGTACATCATGAGAAGCCCTGGGCTGGAGGAAGCACAAGCTGGAATCAAGATTACCAGGAGGAATATCAATAACCTCAGATATGCAGATGACACCACCCTTATGGCAGAAAGCAAAGAAATAAAGAGTCTCTTCTGCAAGTGAAAGAGGAGAGTAGAAAAAAATTGGCTTAAAACTCAACCTTAAAAAAATGAAGATCATGGCATCTGGTCCCATCACTTCATGGCAATAGATGGGAAAACAATGGAAACAGTGGGAGACTTTAGTTTTTTGGGTTCGAAAATCACTGCAGATGGTGATTGCAGCCATGAAATTAAAAGACACTTGCTCTTTGGAAGAAAAGCTATATCCAACTTAGACAGCATTTTAAAAAGAAGAGACATTACTTTGCCAACAAGGGTCCATCTAGTCAAAGCTATGGTTTTTCCAGTAGTCATGTATAGATGTGAGAGTTGGACTATAAAGAAAGCTGAGCACCAAAGAATTGATGCTTTTGAACTGTAGTATTGGAGAAGACTCTTGAGAGTCCCTTGGACTGCAAGGAGATCCAACCAGTCAATTCTAAAGGAAATCAATCCTGAATATCCACTGGAAGGACTGACACTGAAGCTGAAACTCCAATACTTTGGCCACCTGATGTGAAGAACTGACTCATTTGAAAAGACCCTGATGCTGGGAAAGATTGAAGGCTGGAGGAGAAGGGGATGACAGAGGATGAGATGGTTGGATGGTATCACTGACTTGATGGACATGAGTTTGAGCAAGTTCCAGGAGTTGGTGATGGACAGGGAAACCTGATTGCTGCAGTCCATGGGGTTCCAAAGAGTTGGACATGACTGAGCGACTGAACTGACTCCACTGAAAGCACTTGTCAGAAATTTCCAATGACCTCCACATGGCTAAAGCCAATGACCGCATCTTAATTTTCATCTTTCTTGACCTTGGATATAACACTTGGATTCTGGGCTACTGTTTTCCTCTGATTAGATATTTCTCTGGCTCCTTTGCTGATGTTAGTCTTTGAATCTCTTCCATTCTCTATTTACTCTTACTTCAGAGTGATGTTATCTGGACTTTTGTTTTTAAAATTATTTAAAAACTGATGATTTCTAAATCTGTGCCTGCAACTTGGACCCGTATGAACTCAGCTATCTGGCTGCTCTCTTAACAGTTCAATTTGGATGACAAATTAGCATCTGAAGCTTTATACATCTGCAGATTGACTGCCAGTTCCTCTCTCCATCCCAATCTGTTGCTTCTTGTCTTCTTCATCTCAGTAAAGAGTAACCTCATCCTTCCAACTGAATATACCAAAATCTTGGATGTGTCCATGACTCTTGCCTTTTTCTCTAGTCCTACTTCTAATGAGAAAATCTAGTTGTCTCTATGTTTAATTTGTGTACAGAATTGTGATATTTTCTAACTGCCTTTACTGCTATCTTCCTGATTTAACAACCATCATTTCTCACTTGAATGGTTGAAATAGCCTCCGAACTGTTCTCTTTCCTATGTTGACATCCATTTGCAATCCAGTAGTCCAAATGTTTCTTTTGAAACATGTCAGATCACAGCATCTTCCAGTGGTTTCCAATAACAAGGGCATGCCACTCAGAGCAAAAGAAAGTTTTGTTAAAATGGTTTGCAGTACCTTTTGATATCTGGTCCTTTGTTGTCTCCTAGATACCATGTCCTTCAATTTTCCCCTGTCCTTCCTCAACTTTAGCCATACTGGCCTCCTTCCCTTCCTCAAACTTACCAAGCATACTTCCGCATCATGGCCCAGTCGCACATACTCGTCCTTCTTTCTGAAACATTTCTTCTCCAGTAGTCATATGGCCTTCTCTCTCTGTTACTTATGGTCAAATATTGCTGATTAGATAAGCTTTCTTTTTTTTTTTACCATAAATAAAAATTCTATTGCTTTTCTTCCTTATTTTGCATTATCTTGTTTATCACTTATATTTACTCTTGTTTACTGTAAGTCAGATAATTTAATTGATATAATTCCTCCAGTCTGATGAATTGTAAATTCTAATTCTTACTTTTTTTTAATTGGAGGATAATTGCCTTACAATTTTGTGGTGGTTTCTGTTGTGCAACAACATGAGTTAGTCCTAATTATATGTGTGTGTGTGTGTGTGTGTGTGTGTGCGTGTGTATACATACATACATATATAATTGCCTCTCTCTCTTGAGTCTGCCTCTCCCACCCCCATTCTACCTCTCTAGATTGTCAGAGTGCCAGGGTGGGCTCCCTGTGTTATATAGCTGCTTTCAACTAGTTATCAATAAAGAACCTATGGTACATATATACAATGGAATGTTACTAAGCCATTGAAAGGAACAAATCTGAGTCAGCTCTAGTGAGGTGGATGAACCTAGAGCCTGTTATACAGAGTGAAGTGAGGCAGAAAGAGAAAAATAAATATCATATATTAACACATAGATATTGAATCTAGAAAAATACTACTGATGAACCTATTTATATAGAGGAACTGGAGATGCAGATATAGAGAATGGACTTATGGACATAGCGGGGGAAGGAGAGGCTAGGAGAAATTGAAAAAGTAGCACTGATGTATATACCATATGTCTTCTAAGCAATAAACTAGGAGTTATAAATGCCAGGTCGTGAAGGACTCTGTTGTGTTTTTTGTGGCCAGCACAAAGCAAGTGCTTATTCTGTGTTTTTTTAAATTAATTAACATGAGATCATTCTGTATTTTGGTTTCCTTATTTTGGCATAACAAAAACGTTATTGTTTTATTAAAGCTCTACACACAGTGTTCATCAAAAAACACCAGATTGTCTTTTCCCCATAAGCTACTCCTAGTTCATCATTGGTTTTAGTGATTTACCCTGCATATCATTTCCCAACTGCTTTTCCACTTGACTTTTAATTTTTTTTTTTTGGTAAAACAAGCATATAAATAAACAGAAAATAGTCCTATTGAATTTTATTAGAGTGAGGTAAAACCTTGAGAAATATCTGTGGAGTAACAATGGCTTTAGGTAACGTTGAAAATGGCTGGAGGTTTGTCCGAGTTGGGGCGCTATGGAGGGGACACTGCCCGTGTACCGCAATTGAGTGGAAGGCTTGAGGAGACCACGTTTGCAGGAGTAAGTTGGAATTCGTCCAGAGTAGGTTGTCAAACTTCCTTGCAGGCAGTCCAGTTTATTTAAAATGTTGCAATTAGCACTAAAACCCATTATTTATCTATTTCTACCTTTTTTGTTGGAATGCCATCTGCTCATTAAGAGAGAGCAGCTCTACCCCTTGGCCTGATGGTTTGGTTCCATGACCCCTGTGCTGGGTAAGGGTTCTTTTCTCTAGTGGCAGTTGGGGCAATGGCAACCCCAGCCCAGATCACAGATGGGGATTGAAAATGATGCAATTCAGTCTTCTTAGGTGACCTTGGCTAGGCTGCTCACAGATCTCTCTGTGCTCTATAAATTACAGGTAATTACGCAGAAATAGGAGATCAGCTCATTCCCTTGAGTTATATGCGAAGTGCAACCGATTTCACTTAGGGCTGAGCAGCAGTAAAGTATATTAATATCGGCTTAATTTGTGGTAATTGAGGTAGCAATAAAGAATTACCCCTGGAATATTTTATTCCCATAATCTTATGAGGGTTTAAACTATGGAAGCGATTATTTTTTTGGTCATAGTATAAAATGTCCCATTCTCTCTCGTCAGGAACTTAGTGTAATTAGCGTCTGGCAGACAACACCATGTTCAGTCATTTCCCCTGTCCCTTGGATGCATTTTTATTAGCCAAACCATCAAGTAACCTTATTTATTATTCTAGATAGAAGCATTTTGATCTCATTAACATGGATAATTTTCTCCAAACTTATGTAGTCATACTGCAGCCAAAGCTCTCTTTATGACAATTAAGATATACTATTTTTTTCTTCTGGTGTCTTACTATACAATTAAGAAACCATTCAAATCAGTAAATTTATTAGTATATTAACACACTAATTGGATTACAAACACATCTTCTTATTCCTGAAATGTTTATAATTTAATTGACTTGTTTAAACTAATTTTCATCTCCCTTTGCAATTATAACTCGTTGTTAATTGAACTTATTTACACATGGAATACTGATACTGCATTCCCCTGAACCAAGGAAATACACCTAGAGGTCTCATCAGAGTGTTAGGTTTTTGGCTTTATTCATTGGGCACCTGAAACTGCTACTAGAGATAAAAATGATCTTAAAATGTTCATTTGCTGAAATATGTAAGAATTAATTGCAGTAACTTGTAGGACAAGTATGATTTTGTTAGTCTATAATTATTTCTTTATTCATGTACCCTGTATGCGGAAGAGCTATTGCTTAAGAAACATAGTCATTTCCTTTCTATTTAGGCAGGGATCTGTAGCGGCAGTGACCGGGTCTGCCCTCACAGGTAATTGACGCAGTGATATGTTTTAGAACGCTGTGATTCTGCACTGCTGTTTCCAACTCTTGAATGCTCTCTGAATTAAAGATGTTTAAAGGAGACAAAGAGACATACATGCACGTTTATGGGAAGTAATTTCAAATGCACTATAATGCCCAATGGTAGTGAATTACATCCATGGGGTAAAAATCATGACTTGAGTTTAAAACTGTATTGTCTTGGGAAAAGGGTGCTGAAACGTAAACAGAGTTGTCCGTGGTGATTTTGAAGAGCTTTACTACTACATTTTTCCACCTTGCTACTTTGAATTTCCTCTTTGTCATTTCTGTTGCTTAAGCTGTAAGCCACATGAAGAAAAGTACCTAAAACCAAGATGAATACCTGTGTGACCAGTCCCCAGGTTGAGGAATTGATTGTCACCAGCATGCCAGAACCCCTCTCCCCTTCCTTTCCAATATTTCTCAAAATTGCCATCATCCTGACTTTTAAAGTAATTACTCTCCTGCTTTTCCTTTTAAGTTTATATCCAAGTATCTATTCCTGAATAGAAAATTTCCAACTTTATATGGAAAGTCACATACCACATATTCTTTTGTGTCTAGGTTCTTTGGCTCAATAATAATATTGTGAGTATATGTTCCATATCTAAGTTCTTATGTGTGGCTATAGTTTGCTTATTTTTATTGCTATGTAGTATTGCATTGTGTGAACATAACACAAATGATGTATCCATTCCATTGTTGATGATCATTCTGGTTGTTTCCAGGTTAGAGCTATGACATAGATGAAATGCTAGATTTGGAGATATACTTTGAAGTAAGTATCTAGGTCAGAGTCCTGCAATTTAGTTTTTAAAAGTAGCTTATGAGAATTTCCATGGTTCCACATTCTTGTTACTCCTTTAAATTGTCAGTCTTTTTAGTGGTGCAATGGTATTTAGCTCTGATTTTCAGTTACATTTTCCTGATGATTGGGGAGATCCAGAATCATTTCCCATTTATATTTACTGTTTAGATGTAAGTTTTCAATTATTCATTATTTTTATTTACTGCAATCTCTTTTGAGCTTTCTGCCCCAAGGCTTCTCGGATTTCCCCTCTGTGCCCAGAGAGTGCCTCTCCCATCTTGCTGGACCATACTCTGGGGTATCTATACCTTTGACACTTTTCACCCATAACTATATGAGTACTCCTCTCTCTCAAGTATTTTTCCCCACCTGCACTTCTTAACCCATCTGGATTTGAAGCCTAAGGAAGTCTTCGCTTTAAGAGCAATTAGAATTCTATAATGCAACAGACCTGCTTTAAAATAAATTATGCCTGAGGTTACTTACTGTGTGAAGATTTTTTACCTCTCTTTCCTAAGTTTTCATCACAATTCCTGTTGGCCTCTCAGTAGAATTAATTAAGTTATGTGCGTGTGTGTATGCTCAGTCGTGTCCCACTTTTTGCAACCCCATGGACTGTAGCCCGCCAGGCTCCTCTATCCGTGGAATTTCCTAGCCAAGAATACTGGAGTAGATTGTCATTTCCTTCTCCTGAGGATCTTCCTGATCCAGGGATCAAACCTGCATCTCCTATGTCAAATGTAGTATTTTAAATTAATACCTTATGGTTCTGCAGATCAGAAATCTTAAAAGGATCTCACTGGTAAAATCAAGGTGTTGGCAGGGCTGCATTGTTTTCTGGAGACTTTATGGAAGAATCTGTTTTCTTGCCTTTTCCAGATTCTACAGACCACCTACCTTTCTCAATTCATGGCCCTTCCTTTCTCACTTCCCTCTGACCCTGAATTTCCTCGCTTGCTTTTTCACTTTTAAGAGCTCTTATGATTATATTTTGCTCTTTTAGATAATACAGAATAATCTCTCCATGTCAAAGTCACATAACTGACATACTTAGTGCCATCTGCAGTTTTAATACCCTTGACATGTAACATGCTAATAAAATATTCTCAGGTTCTAGGAATGTGAATATCTTCGGGAGTGTATTATTCTGTCTACCAGAATTTTCATATGAAGAAAGAGTTAGAAAGCATCATGAATTTCAAATGCACTTTACTTTATGAAATCTTCGTCTTGCCTAAACTGATGTCCTTGAACTTATTTATGACTTTGTTTTCAAAGCAGAGTATTGACCTAAATACAAAAAAAAATAGATAAAAATTTTGATAAAAACTGACAGAAAAAAAAATTCACAGGAGATAAAGTAAGAGTAAGATGATGGTCAAAATAGATCATTTCAAACCTGAAGTTGGCATAGTTTGTTTGGGAAGTCCCTTTTATCCTTAGGCAGATCTTACAGCTTGAAACAAATCTGTTACACTCCAGACAGATTTATCATTTTCACCACTTCATTCAATTTGTGTTGTAAGAAATTCATTTGGGGATGCTGGAGAATACTTCTCAAATGCATGTTGTTGATTAAACAGGGCAGAGTAGCTGTGGACCAGAATTGGTAAAGAGTTATAGAGGCAGAAGGCAGTGGGAGTTGATGTGAGTAATGGTTTCTATCCATGCCTTGGAAAATCCTCTTTAAATTACACTTGTGAGTGGATGGGAGAGCGCCTTCTCTTGAAGCCACCATCAATCGTATGCCCAGGTTGCAGTTCTTTTTAATACATCAGCCTCTTTCCTTCTAGCACACTTGCTCTTCTTGTCTGGAGAGGAGAGGCTGTAGTCTTCACAGTGACAGAAGGACATGAGGGCCATTGACTCAAGAGGGAAATCACAGGACAGAATATTTAGCCTCAAATCCTCTAGAAAATATTGAGTCAGCCTCCTAGGATGAAAGCTTTTTTAAACAGAAGTTGTATAACATTTATTTGAATTGAAATTTTGATGGATTCTTTTCCAAAGGAAGGGAGTCCACTGATTAGCTAGTCATGTTCCTTTGCTACTTCTTAGGGCATATTCTGATGCTTTTAGCTATTGTTCAGGAGTTGTTTTTAATGAAAACATTTACAATGCAGTCATATAGTAGAAGCAATACAACTAGAAATTAGGAACATATATTTTGAGTGATACAGACTTGGATTCAAATCCCACTAGAGAGCTGTGTGACTTTAGGCAAATTAATACATTTCTTATCTGTAAAATGGAATAACCATATCTAACACATTGGGTGGTTATGATTAAATGTGGGATGATACATGTAAAGCATTTAGTAAACAGCTTATGTATAGTATCTTGATACTGTATATAATGTGATATCATTACCTCCCTCCAGGCTTCTTCAATTCTTCTAGGAGCCACAAAATTAATGTAACTGTATTGGAAGCTGAGTGTAAGAGATGACGTGTGGAAACTGTAACAAATTGGTGATCAAAGGAACTTAAAAATTACTTAAAATACTTGAAAAGTGAAAGTCACTCAGTTCTGTCTGACTCTTTGTGACCCCATTGACTATACAGTCCATGGAATTCTCCAGGCCAGAATACTGGAGTGGGTAGCCATTCTCTTCTCCAGGGGATCTTCCCAAAGTACTTAATATATGATAGGAATGTATTTTCTCAAACTTACAATAGATTCTCATCTTCTACTGTACCTGTTACAGTTATTTGAGTCTTTCTAGAATGACTTATCTCTGTCCCCTCAATGTGAAAATGATTCTTATTTCACTTTCTTATTACATCACAAAACCCCACATAATCAGCTGTATTCAGGTTTAATAGGGCACAAGGAAAAGTGGAAAGCTTCCATAGTCCAGTTACATAAATATAAAAAAAGTCTGTGCTATGATAAGAATAAAAATCTTACAGCGTGTTGTGTTAAAGAACCGACTTTGCACATTATGGTCGGATTTTGTATGGGTACAATTTTGTGAGTACCCATGGGGCTGTAAACACTGTTTCTAGGGGAAATTCCTCCAACCAAGCAGATAATACTTGAGATCCAGCCTAATAGAGTGGTGAAAAGTATAGGTTCAAGAGTCAGAGAACCCTTCACTGAAATCCTGGATTTACCACTTGGTAGCTGCATGACAGAGTGAGTTCCTTAATCTCTCTGTCCCTCCGTTTCTCCATCTGCAAAAGGGGATAGTATAAATACACCCCTCATGTAGCATTTGGAGGAATCAATGAAGTAATATCACACTTGATAAGCACATAGTAAGAGATCAAGTATTACCTATTTAATATTACTATTGTTACTGTAGGTTTTAAACACTTTTTAGAGTTTGCCAATGTATATGTTTATATTTTTAGATATGAGGGGACAAACAAGAGAGCCATTTGAGACACAAACACAATTTCCCAAGTGAATGTTATTCTATGCATTTACCCAGCAGTTGAGAACCTTATGATGAAAATGTTTGATGGCCTTATATTTAATTATTGTTGTTTCGAACTTTAACCCTGAATAATGCCAAAAGCAGATGTGTAACAGAGACATCAGAAATGAAAACCGAATAGTGATCTTAGAACAGTGATAAATATTTTCTTGTTATAGTGGAGTTTATATTAAAGTAAATATATTTTGGGGTCTAATATAGTGTGGCCTTTTCCTAATACTTTAAACAAAGTGTATGTAAGAAAATATAATGCTTTCTATTATATTGTAATTGATTTCTCCTATATCTTTACATGCACAGACACACTATTGTGTTTTCTCAGCCCTTGTATCTCGTATTAAATGAAATAACATGGACATAATATTTAATAAAAGAACAAGGGTGAAGATAACTCAGCAGTTTGCGTCTGTGGCATTTTCTATTACTTATCCCGGGAGGCACTAAAGCGCGGCTTTTGTTGATTCACAGTAGGAAATAAAAGTTAAAGAAGTTGACTATGTAATCCATCTTTCCATACACAAATTAAATATCTCTCTCAGTGTTTGCATAGTGCTTATTGCAGAATATAGAGAAATATGCCTTAGCACATCATCTAAGCAATTTTTCACTTGATATTTAGCAAGATGTGATGGATTTTGTAGACTGAAAATAGTGATAGTACCTAGATAACCAGCAATGCACTTCCAATATTCTTCTAAAGTTACAGAATAAGCTATAATGTATACAAGAAAGATCCTATATTAAATTTCATTAACTATATTTTCTTATTTTTTTCTATTCTTGTATGGCATATGGGGTCTCACCAATAGGGGTGGAGGCTGTGGGAGCAGGAAGGGTAAAGTGACTGCCCCCTTCCTAGAGATAAGGAATACTTGCTAGGCAGCATCCCATTGATATGCAGGGCAATCACTCCTGAGATCTACCTCCTTTTCTGCCGCCCTTTCTCAGGCTCGTGGAATCTGCACAACCCCCTTGTCCTGAACCACTCCACGACCAGGTACTAGAAACTAGAGATAATTTCGTAGTCCACAGCCCACTGAAGTTGCTCAGAAACAACCCAGTCTTAGCTAAGCATACTCAGCTGCTTACTTTGCCTTGTCCATTCCCTCATGAAAACCACAGTAAAGGCTGTGACTCACCCTTCTCTTTGTTCTGCTCCTTTTACCCCCTGGCTGACCCTGGTACTTCTCTTCGTGGCCCTGCATGGTGTGGCATGCCCCCTGTTCTTAGGAACTGTGAGTCACAAAATATCTTTTCAGTGGCAATCAACTTCTGATCTGTTGACCTGAAGAAAACCAAAATCCAAGGTTCATTTTAAAATATAATTTTAGGACATTTAAAAAAAATCATTAAGATTAGCTTTGGTGTCAACAATGAAAGAAAACATCGCCCCACACCCACCCCCAAATCCAGGGCATGGTTGGGAGAGCAAATAGTAATGAAAAGTGTGTCTTTTCTGTTCATTCATTCATTCTTTCCTTCTCCAAACAATATTTGATTATGTGTTAGATGTGACTTTAAGGGGCTTCCTAGGTGGTTCAGCTGGTAAAGACCCCAAAACCTCTCAAGGATCTCAATCCAGTGGGAGAACAGATAGGAACATCTTTGAGTTTAACCTAGATACTAGGTGTGAGGAGAGTGGCCATGAAACTGCTGGAGTGAAACACCAGGCTGAAAATAATGAAGGCAAGAAGTAGTTCCAAGAGGCAATGATACTCCGTTGAGGTTTCCTTTTTCTTATTCTTCTTTGAAAGTAAGAATTTTACCTTTGTTGAGGTAAAAGGTATGTATGATAAAATACGCCTTTTAAGAGTGTTCAGTTCCATGACTTGACAAATGTATACAGTTGTATAACCGTCAGCACAATCAAGATACAATGTTTCCATCATCACAGAGTTGTTCTCTTTTACCTCTTTGCAATCAACCTTCTACTCTTACCCCTGCTCCTTGGCAATCTGTTTTCTGAACCAGTAGTTTTGCCTTTCTCAGAGTGTCACGTGAACAAATTTATACATATGTGTATGTATGTATTTCAGTCCCCCCTGCCCTTCGTTCTGTTTCTTGATTTTTGAGTCTGTCCAGTACCACACTGTCTTGATTTCTGTTATTTACTAGGATGTCTTGAAATCTAGTCTTGTAAGTTCTACAACTCTGTGCTTCATTTTCAAAATTGTTTGGAGTTTGTTTTTTTTTTTTCCTTTGTCTTTCCATATTAATTAGAATCAGCTCCTCAGTTTCTACAAAGAATTTCCTGATAGTTTGATTGACTTTTCAATAGGCCAACTTTGGAAGCACTGCCATCTTACTGATAATGGGTTTTCTAATCATGATCATGATTTTTTGTGCCCTTATTTAGTTCTTTAAAATTCGATCTCCACAGTGCTTTATAGATTTTGGTGTGTTGCTCTTGCACGTAACTGTTTAATTTACCCCTAAGTGTTTTATGTTTTAATGCTGTTATATTTGGTATTATTTCTTTAATTCCAATTTCCAACTATTTTTTGTAAAAGTACACCTACTAAGATTTTATAGACCTCCACTCTGACCACCCAGCTTCTGCCATGCCATCGAGGCTATGTTTTATTACATGATTAAATATGGGGAACATAGCAAAATAAGATAAAATACTCAGCTGTGATCTGTTTGTTTTTTTTTACCCTTTTTGTTTACCTGGTAAAATTCCCTCCCAAGAATAATTAGGGCCTGCTAACTGATTTCTTGGTACCAATGGAAGAAAGTTTCATTGTCCTTTCTACTTGGTGTGCCAGATGGTTATGCTGTGGCCAGTGAGGTGGGTGAAGTTGCCAGATGACTAGTTGGAGGAATCAGTGGGTAATGTGACACTGCTTAAGTGTATGTGAAATATATTCAGAAAAGAGCGGCTGAGAATATTGAAAGTATTCTGAACTTTATTGTTATAGTCATATTGATGTTTATTATATGGGCAGATATACAAATATGTATTTTATTTGTATTAAGTTTTAAATAAATCTTTTTGGGTACAATGGGCTCAAAATAACTCTCCAGAAAATCAGGTTTGCAAAAATTCCATGGGGGGTAGTAATTGTGTCTAGGAAACAGTGGACTTCAGATTAACTTCAAACAGAAATGTGGCCTGACTGTGAAATTGCAAGCTGCAGATGATATGTTTACATGTCACTGTTCATTTTCATTTTTTTAATTTCCAATATCTCAGTTTTTATGGAATCTGCAAATGTAAACAGACTTTGGACATTCATTCCTGTCAAACAGAAAATGGTTTAATTCCAACATGTCTTCCAATCCCAATTTATGGAATCAAAGTAAAGACTTTGGACATTCATTCTGTCAAATGTGAAATGTCTGATATTATGGCGGATGCTTTTGTGAAATTTAGTTAAAAGACTCACGATTCAAAATGAAATTTTATGATTTTGCTGTATTACTAAAAATTATAGGGCATGGCATCTCAGAAAAACACTGTTGTTACTAAGTTAAGAAAACTTGGAGCCATGTGCTTAGTATTCATTGGGGTAAGCACATAATTTACCATTGTTCCTAGTCTATCAATGGTAACAGAATTAAGAGTTGTCAAATTTTTACAGTTTAAACACATATACAACCTAGAGTAACTGAACTACAAAATTTTTATGTGAGAAGCTCTTCTGAATAAGAACAAAAAGTAATTTTAGCTAGCAGAGGTGCTTTCCATCTATCTTTGCTGCCCATAATTAACCAGATGTTAGAAATACTTTAGACTCTGAAATATTTGAAAATAAGCATAAATGTTCTTCCATGATATTGAACATTTTGGTAATGAGTCATCTAAAATTTTTGTTTCATTTTTTCCGAAATCAGTTTGAAATGATTTAATCAATGTATTTGTGAATGGAACATCAAGAAACATCAGCTCTTACTGCTTTTTATTAAAATACAATTGTTCAAAACAAAATTTATGAACAGGTAGGTATTGCAGGGCACCTCTTTTAAAACAAGGGAAGATCAGAACAAATTAAATATTATTCCTCTAATGGTATACAAGATTTCAGTTTGAAATTCTATAATTGTACTTTGCAATATTTCAAACTGTAGGAAACAGTTTTTGATGGAGCTTCTATTTTTAACTGAAAGTGAAAGTCTCTCAGTCTTGTCCAGCTCTTTGCGACCCCATGGACTATATAGTCCATGGAATTCTCCAGGCCAGAATACTGGAGTGGGTAGCCCTTCCCTTTTCCAAGGGATCTTCCCAACTCAGGACTCCTGCATTGCAGGTGGATTCTTTACCAGCTGAGCCACAAGGGAAGCCCAGGAATACTGGAGTGGGTAGCCTATCCCTTCTCCAAGGGATCTTCCTGACCCAGGAATTGAACTGGGGTCTCCTGCATTGCAGGTGGATTCCTTACCAAGTGAGCTATGAGGAAAGCTCTTTTTAACTGAATAGGAATATAAATTCCTTTTTTACTTTGCTGGAATGAATTGAGTTTGAGGAGTTCTATGAGTTTTCAGCGTTAATATTTGGTGAAAGGTGTTAAGAATATCTAAAATAGAGAAGACTTATTTGAAAAGTTTTATCTTGTAAAAATGGTTGTGTAGAAAAATTCTCTTAATTGAGGCAAAAAGTCACTATCTATAAATATATCAGGTTGAAATATTTACAAAGTTCAGTATGAAAATGTTGGAAACAAGAATATTCTCCATTTACCTGAGTTTGTTCTGCTTACTTTGGGACTTAAATAGGGAATGATAAGGAATGAATCAACATATTCCAAAAACTATATGTTTTAATTATCTTGGTTCTGTTTTCATTCCCTATATTTTCCCAATTATGTGGCTACTTATCTCATCAGTTTAACATTCAGAGATAGTTGCTATTATCAAATTGGTTTGTATCTTTCCGAAGATGTATATTTATTTAAAAAGTCGTAAGATATGATTCTTCTTCCTAGTACAAGATATTTCTTTGACTTAAATATTTTAACTATTTACTAGTGGTTGCATATTAAAATAAGAAAAAAGCACATTAGCAACATTTTGGCAAAATATCTCACATTTACAAAATGAGCTTCAGGTATAAAAATCTACTTATTTATAATTTTTTACCTTGTCCATACCATTTCTATTCTATTCATTCCATATTTTCATTACTCTTTGTATCATTACTATAGTTACATTATATAGGGCAGGGGTCAGCAAACGGTGTCCTCCATGCCAAATTGAATAGAGACCAATAGCCTCCAAAGCCCAAAATATTTACTGTCTTCGTATTTATAGAAAAAGTTTGCTTACCCTGGTGTAAGGGAAAAGTGGCTTAAAAGGTATTCTAAGGAGAGTTCAGTCAATGCAAATGGTACCTTCTTCCTGCTAGACCTACCAATAGAAAAAGGGGCTGACTTCACATCAGATTTAAGAGAAATAAATGGCAGTTGTAATTAGATTGCTGATGAACATCTGATGATACATTTTATTTTATTTTATTTCTTTTTAATTTGTTTATTTATTTATTTATTTTTTAAATTTTAGTTGGGGGCTAATTACTTTACAATATTGTAGTAGTTTTTGCCATACATTGACATGAATCAGCCATGGGTTCACATGTGCTCCCCCTCCCGAACCCTCCTCCCACCTCCCTCCCCTTCCCATCCCTCTGGGTCATCCCAGTGCTCCATCCCTGAGCATCTGTCCCATGCATAGAACATGGAATGGTGTTCCGCTACACATATGACAATATACATGTTTCAATGTTATTGTCCCAGAACGTCCCACCCTCACCTTCTCCCTCAGAGTTCACAGGACTGTTCTATGCATCTGTGTCTCTTATTCTGTCTCACATATAGGGTTACCATTACCATCTTTCAAATTCCATATACATGCATTAGTATACTGTATTGGTGCTTTTCTTTCTGGCTCACTTCACTCTGTATAATGGGCTCCAGTTTCATCCATCTCAATAGAACCGATTCAAATGTATTTTTTTTAATGGCTGAGTAATATTCCATTGTGTATATGTACCACAGCTTCCTTATCCATTCGTCTGCCGATGGACATCTAGGTTGCTTCCATGTCCTGGCTATTGTAAACAGTGCTGCGATGAACATTGGGGTACACGCGTCTCTTTCAATTCTGGTTTCCTCGGTGTATATGCCCAGCAGTGGGATTGCTGGGTCATATGGCAGTTCTATTCCCAGTTTTTTAAGGAATCTCCACGCTGTTCTCCACAGTGGCTGTACTAGTTTGCATTCCCACCAACAGTGTAAGAGGGTTCTCTTTTCTCCACACCCTCTCCAGCATTTATTGCTTGTAGACTTTTGGATAGCAGCCATTCTGACTGGTGTGTAATGGTACCTCATTGTGGTTTTGATTTGCATTTCTCTAATAATGAGTGATGTTGAGCATCTTTTCATGTGTTTGTTAGCCATCTGTATGTCTTCTTTGGAGAAATGTCTGTTTAGTTCTTTGGCCCATTTTTTGATTGGGTCGTTTATTTTTCTGGTATTCAGCTGCAGGAGTTGCTTGTATATTTTTGAGATTAATTGTTTGTCTGTTGCTTCGTTTGCTATTACATTCTCCCATTCTGAAGGCTGTCTTTTCACCTTGCTCATAGTTTCCTTTGTTGTGCAAAAGCTTTTAATTTTAATTAGGTCCCATATGTTTATTTTTGCTTTTATTTCCAATATTCTGGGGGGTGGGTCATGGAGGATCCTGCTGTGATTTATGTCGGAGAGTGTTTTGCCTATGTTTTCCTCTAGGAGTTTTATAGTTTCTGGTCTTACATTTAGATCTTTAATCCATTTTGAGTTTATTTTTGTGTATGGTGTTAGGAAGTGTTCTAGTTTCATTCTTTTACAAGTGGTTGACCAGTTTTCCCAGCACCACTTGTTAAAGAGATTGTCTTTTCTCCATTGTATACTCTTGCCTCCTTTGTCGAAGATAAGGTGCCCATAGGTGCGTGGGTTTATCTCTGGGCTTTCTATTTTGTTCCATTGATCTATATTTCTATCCTTGTGCCAGTACCACACTGTCTTGATGACTGTGGCTTTGTAGTAGAGCTTGAAGTCAGGCAGGTTGATTCCTCCAGTTCCATTCTTCTTTCTCAAGATTGCTTTGGCTATTCGAGGTTTCTTATACTTCCATACAAATTGTGAAATGATTTGTTCTAGTTCTGTGAAAAATACCATTGGTAGCTTGATAGGGATTGCATTGAATCTATAGATTGCTTTGGGTAGTATACTCATTTTCACTATATTAATTCTTGAATCCATGAACACGGTATATTTCTCCATCTGTTTGTGTCCTCTTTGATTTCTTTCATCAGTGTTTTATAGTTTTCTATATATAAGTCTTTTGTTTCTTTAGGTAGAAATATTCCTAAGTATTTTATTCTTTTTGTTGCAATGGTGAATGGTATTGTTTCCTTAATTTCTCTTTCTGTTTTCTCATTATTGGTGTATAGGAATGCAAGGGATTTCTGTGTGTTAATTTTGTATCCTGCAACTTTACTATATTCATTGATTAGCTCTAGTAGTTTTCTGGTAGAATCTTTAGGGTTTTCTATGTAGAGGATCATGTCATCTGCAAACAGTGAGAGTTTTACTTCTTCTTTTCCTATCTGTATTCCTTTTATTTCTTTTTCCGCTCTGATTGCTGTGGCCAAAACTTCCAAAACTATGTTGAATAGTAGTGGTGAAAGTGGGCATCCTTGCCTTGTTCCTGACTTTAGGGGGAATGCTTTCAGTTTTTCACCATTGAGGATAATGTTTGCTGTGGGTTTGTCATATATAGCTTTTATTATGTTGAGGTATGTTTCTTCTATTCCTGCTTTCTGGAGAGTTTTTATCATAAATGGATGTTGAATTTTGTCAAAGGCTTTTTCTGCATCTATTGAGATAATCATATTGTTCTTATCTTTCAATTTGTTAATGTGGTGAATTACATTGATTGATTTGCATTCCTGGGATTAATCCCACTTGGTCATGATGTATGATCTTTTTAATATGATGTTGGATTCTGTTTTGATGATACATTTTAATGAATAGGTTACATAAAGGGCATATAGTTAAACATATTTTAGTTGATCTGTAGACTGAATTTTTATTAGATTATGGTTTTTATTAGCAATTAACATCTGTTAAAAACAAAATAAGATTTAGCAATGTCATTGAAGAAAGATGCTCCAGAGTAGTATTCCAGCATGACTTTCTTCTCCCCACCTCTCATCCTCTCTACGAGTATACACATGTATGCATATGCTTGGGGTACTAGCATATCACACAAAAGAATACATATATATCCAAGTACATAAATATTGTATGTATAAGTTTATATATGTCTATAACATATTATCCTTTATACTATATTGTAAGTTGTCTTGTTCAAATAAAATAGCGTGACCTGCTGCTGCTGCTGCTGCTAAGTCGCTTCAGTCGTGTCCGACTCTGTGCGACCCCATAGACCACCAGGCTCTGCCATCCCTGGAATTCTCCAGGCAAGAACACTGGAGTGGGTTGCCATTTCCTTCTCCAATGCATGAAGGTGAAAAGTGAAAGTGAAGTCGCTCAGTTGTGTCCGACTCTTCGTGACCCCATGCACAACAGCCTACCAGGCTCCTCCGTCCATGGGATTTTCCAGGCAAGAGTACTAGAGTGGGTTGCCATTGCCTTCTCCACTAGAAGGGATGGTGCAGCCCCAAATATTCTTTGGGCATTCCACAAAACCATTCTTCCAAACGCCACCAGTGTGTCTTGAGTGAAATTTTTCACTAACATATATTAGATTTCTATAAAACTGCATCCCCAGTTTTAGTTTTCTATATTTTCTCGTTGCAAGTATAAATGACAGTTGATTTAATTTACTTCTTAATTTGAGGAGCTTCGTTGATTCATTTATTTACTATTAATATTATAGAAGTTCTGTGCTGACTATCTTGTAGTTAAATTTTTCACATCTTCTTAATTCATTACTTCTGTAATTTCTGGAAGTAGAATTTGTGGAACAAGTAATGTAAGTGTATCAGTACTTTATTTTTATTGCTGAGTAGTATTCCAATGTGTGGCTAAGCCACAACTGGTTTACTCATTGTCTTGTTCATGGATGTTTGGATTTTGGTAATATTTGGCTATTGTGAAGAAGGCTGTTGTAAACATTCTTGTACAATTTTTTTTATAGATACATGTTTCCATTTACCTTGAATAGATAACCAGGACTAGACTTGCCGGGCCATAGGTAGATCTGTGTTTTACTTATCAAAAAATGTCAGCAGTCCTCCAAAATGATTGTATCTTTCACATTCTTACCAACAAAGAGAAACCATTGTTCCACTTCCTCACCAACTTTCCACTTCCTCACTTTCCTCTGTTTTTAGCCATCTGTCATGTTAGAAGTAGTGTCTCAATGTGGTTTTTAACTTGTTTTTCCTTGGTGACTAATAATATTGAGTACATTTTCTTGTTTTCTTGGATAATTAAATTCGTTTTTTGTCAATATCTGTTTAAGTCTTGTATCCATGTTATGAATTAGGAATTTTAGGGTATTTTTGTTGGTAATTTATGGGAGTTCTTTCTTGCAAAAATAGGGTTTTTGTATTGTCCTGCAAATCTTTTTCCAAGTCTATGACTTGTTTTTTCATTTCTTACTTGGTGTCTTTTCATAGGTGAACATTTTGTTGAAGTTCAGTTGATCACTTTCTGGGCACCACTTGTGCTTTTGTGTCTGCCCAAGCCTATCTCACAATTCCCACAATGAAAGAAATATTCTTTTCTGAAAGTTTTTTGTTTTTAATGATTACAATTTGGTTCTGTGATCCATCACATTTTTCATATGAATGAATAAAGGAGTTGAACTCAAAAATTTCTGCTTAGGTTTTCAGTTTCTTAGCCTCTCAGTTGAGGTGTTTGGCAAATCAGAGAGATGATTGGGTAAGTGACCCAGAATGTTGGACTCTGGATAAAGAATTTTACCCACATTTCTAGTTGTTCTCAGGAGGGCTTGTCTAAAGCAAGGGGGCTTTTCCATTAGGATCAGAGAGGAAGTTACTCCCCTTGCGTTCAGTTCCTCAGTTTTCCTGTATATTCGGAGACTGTTGTCTATTTACGTTGATGTTTGTCAGGAATTTAGATTTAAACTCAATTCTGTTAGTTTTTTGAGTACTTATGTATATTTCATAGAAAGGCCAAAAAAAAAAAAAAAGGAGAGAGGGAAAGAATTCTCTAATTTAGTTTTCCCAGCTGGAAGCTTGATGAAGAATAGTGAAGATACTGTGGCTGGCTGAATATATCTGTAGAGGAGTGATGCTTTAATGCAAAAGGTGTTTTTACTTTATGATTTGCTGAAATCAGCTGAGACTAACTCCTTCTTTTAGTGACATCGCCAGCAGCGGCTCCCACGTTACTTGGTTTATTATTTATAACGGGTCCCAGTTTTCATCCTCACAGTGGGACTTCTGATACATGGCCTAGAGTACGTGCTAAACACTCGAGAAGCTTCAGTAAGTGTTCCACTTATCTGTGGCTACATGACAAATGATCCTAAATCTTGTTAGTTTAAGACAACAAACATTCTATTACATCTTATGCTTTTCTGAGTTGAGTATTTAGCTAGGGCTTGGCTGGGTGGTTCTTTCATGTGGTGTGAATGGTGGTCACCTCACTAGTATCCAGCTAGTGGAGGGCTGCTCTAACCCCTCTGGGATGGTTTCACTGATATTCCAGAGCCTAGGTAGGCATGGCTGTAAGGCTGGACTCAGCTGGAATTGTCAACAAGATTGCTTATAGAGGTCTCTTCATGATGGCAACCTTGAGATGGTCAGACTTCTACTCAATAAAGCAGAAGATGGCATGGCTTTTTATGTGCTACCCTCTAGAAGTCATTCAGCATCACTTCTGCTTATTAGTTGAAGCATCTACTAGCTTACCTCACTTCAAGGGAGGGTATGTAAGCCCTAATTCTTGTTGAGAGAAGTATCAAAGATTTTATATCCACTTTCACTACCAGAATCTGCCTTCAATCTGGCTTGAGATCTATTATCTCATTTTAACTTATGTCCTGGACCAGATGACACTCTTTGAGTTTAGTTACTTGGGCACAATTCTTTTTTTTTTTTTTAATATAGATTTATTAGAACACAATGCTACCTATTCCCTTACATATTGCTGTGGCTACTTTCACACTACAACAGCAAATTTGAGTAGTTGCTACAGAAACCATATGTCCTGCAAAGACCCAGATATTTGCTGTTTGGTTTTTTTGCAGAATAAGTCTGTTGATCCTAGGTCTAGGCAGCAATATCCAATAGAATTTTCTGAAATGATGCAAATCTTCTATAGCTGCACTTTGTATTATGGGAGCTACTAGCCACCTATGGCTACTGACAACTTAAAATGTGGCTAATACAACTGAGGAACTAAGTGTTTACTTTGATTTTAACAGCTGCATGTGGCTAGTGGCTACTGTGTTAGAGAATGAAAGAACAATAATTAGAAATAGCAAAATGTTTGCTCTTGAGCCATTTAGAATTAATTTTTCATATCTCAGTCTTGGAGGAGGTATATTGGAGTGTGTCGGCATTTCTGTACCCCTGTGGTAGACATGACTCGTACACTCCGATATCTAGTTCTTACCTCCTTCCTAGCACAGGGAAGATTATGAACCCTCAGCCCTTGGAAGCTAAATGTAGACACCTGACTGATCCCAGGAAATAGAATGTGAGCAGAAACGATGTGTATCACTTCCGGGTCAAAGCTCACATGTGCCAGTGCTCAACTCTGCAACTCACTCTATTGAGGATAATTCTTATTCTGGAGAATTGCGGACTTAAATAATGCCCTGTCTCCTTCCAACCATCTTACACATACAGGCAAGGTAGAGTAATGGGGGCTGGTCACATTAGCAGTATTGTTCAATAATAAAGGGGAATGCGAGGTACATGACAGTCACTAGTAAAACACTTCCGAAATTCAGCTGTGTACATATTGTCAGTTTCATGAATGGGGCTCACTCTTGCTCTCTGTGAATGAGTCTCTCCAGCTCTTGGTTCAGCCTTCTGAGTAGTACTTTCCCTAAAACATAGCTGCTATTGCAGCAGAGTAACTTTCTTCATCTCTTCTCTGCCTACAGATTTTGGCATTTTTATCCATCTTAGAAGCACTGTTGTTTAGTTGATAATGTAAGGCATCCTCTTAGAATTCTTTAGAAGCTTCTCTGTATAAGTGAAAGGGTGTTTGAGGTACTGATTTAAATCTTTCTCACATGTTGTTTTGAATCACGGCTTTTTATATTTTTAAAAATTTAATTTTAATTGGAGGATAATTGCTTTACATTATTGTGTTGGTTTCTGCCATACATCAACATGAATCAGCTGTAGGTATACATATGTCTCCTCCCTCTTGAACCTCCCTCCCACCTCCCACCCCATCCCAGCCCTCTAGGCTGTCACAGTTTCTCACATCTTAAGGAAAGATTTTCAGTCAAAGCTTGGATTCTTTGAGACTGTGTTTTATTTGCCATGCTCTGAATTTGGTCTTTTCCCTAAGGCTGAATCTTTGAAAACATTGAGTTGCTTGGGAAGACTCTCCTGGATTCCTTTACATTTCCTTCCAATTCTGTTAAAAAAAATTGAAGAGTTCATTTTTTGATTGATTACTTTCCCCTTTCATTGTGTTATAGGCATTGAGGATAGGTCAGATGATATCTTCAACACAGTCCACAGAAATTGCCTTAGTAAGTCATCAAATTCATTAAGTATATGTTATAGTCCAGGGAACAGTGTTGCCAAACTCTCTGCTATTGCATAATGATTTATTTTCATCTAGCCTCCGAAATATTTTTTCTCACTTCAAGCCCTTTGACAGCTAGCTTGCATCCTTTCATGGTTTTATTCATTTCCCGTTTCCCACATCCACGCCACGTGTTGTACCTTTAGTGTTACCATTTCTGTTATCAAATTTTGTAGCTGCATACGAAACTATCCAAAAATATAGGGACTTACACCACCAGTCATTTTATTATTTGTCTTAAATTTCTGAGTTAGCCATTCAGGCAAGGCATGACTTGATTTTTCTTTTGATCAAGAGCATATTGATGGGAGGTCCCTCCATGACATTCTGCTAGTAGAAGGGCTCATGGAGCATACTGGCCTCAGTTACACATCTGGCACCTTGACATGGATGCCTGGAGGCAGGACTTAGCTGGGAGTGTTGACCAGAGTGCCTACACATGGCTCCCCCAACATGGGCTTCTCAGAACAGCAAGACATTTAACATGGAAGCCCAGGGCTCTCTTAGAGAGTGTTCCATTGAATAGAGCACAGATTGCATGATCTATTAGCCATTTAACAAAATCTTGAAAGTCACAGAGTTGTGTCTGCTGTGCTCTATTAGTCAAAGCCATCATATTTCCTATGATTTAAAATGAGATTCCCACATTGTAATGCTGCTGTGTAAAATACCTGCTCTGATAGGGTTAATTCTTTTTCCTTTTTCCAAGTTCATTTGCTTCTCTTGAGTACCAGGTCTGAGTATAGTTCTGTTGGGGGCTCCTCCACTTACTCCTCATCTTGGCATTTTATTTGTGTAATGGAAATTCCAGTCTCTAGTCCTCTTTTCAGTATTCATAGAATTGCCTCCAAATATCTGGCACTTGTATGGGACAGTTAAAAAAAATGTTTTCTTGTAGTAACACAGACTTGTTTTACCACATTTCTGAACTGATTTTAAGGAAATTTGAAGGTGAAAATTGGGGGCATCCATCCATATGCTCATGTTTTCATCTGGAACATGAAGAATAAATAAAGTTTCAAACCATGTTTACAGTTAAAGAGGTAAATTAATTTTTAAAGGCTTGTTGAATTTAAGGTACCTGAGGGATACTCAGAGGAAGATCTCTAATTGCTGTTTAGAATCATGAACAGAATTATTTATTGAAACCCAAGCTTTAACATCATAGTGAGCTCAGCTAAGTTTTGTAAATGAAAAGATGTTCATTTCCTTTCGTCTAAGCTCTTCCTTAGTTTCAAAAACAGAAATGAGCTTCAAGGAGGGGATACAGGGCTTCTACTTCAGCCAGTTCAGTCTCAGTTCAGTCGCTCAGTCGTGTCTGACTTTTTGCCACCCTATGGACTGCAGCACACCAGGCTTCCCAGTTCAGTCTAGTTGAACATAATTAAACAAACATCTTAGGAATCATTATAAGTTATGTAAGAAACTTCATGGTTTCTAGGAAACTGGAATGTTTATTTTTTGAAAAAAATTATTTGTTATTAAGGAAAGGCTTGGGAGGCCACGCCAGTTCATGGGAGGAGAGAAAGAAATAACAGCAAACACCATGGAGATTGAGTCTAGACTTCCTTTTATTGTTTTACTGATTTAATTTGGTGATTTAATTATTTGTGCATCAGTCTATCCAAATGACTATCCCATTATTCAAATTTTAAATTCTTTCCTTCTTCAGGTATCTTGGTGGTAAACAACAGAAATCATGAGCAACCAGTTGAAGCAGAAATTTGGTTTATCTGTAGAAAACTGCACAGTTCACTGAATCAAGGACCTGGACTGAGGATGCAAGGTGAATGACAACACAGACCTTGGTAAGGTAGGTGCCAGAGCTTGTCCATGGTCTTTTTATGATGTAATTGCTCAGATGCCACTGTGAATAATCTCTGTCCCATATGCTTTGTTTCATTCTTGTGGCTTCAGAGTCCTGGGAAAGGGTGTCCAGTTGGCCAACCCTAGGACTATGCTCAAGGCCTAAATTCCAGGTGTCATAAAATGAAAATTTCTGGTACAATATGACTTCTGTCATCCCTGGCTACTACCAATACTCATGCACAGGAGTTTTCACCCCAAGTCAGAGGGTTTTTTGGTGCTGGGTTACTAAAAAAAAAAAAATGGCAAATGTTAACCCTGGCCACTCATTTGTCAGATTCTCTGTGGATTGCTAGAGATGAAGTAGTTACCAAAAAATGTTCCCTGCTCTAAAGACTCTCCCATTATGACTTAAAAAAAAAGATGTGATAAAGTAGTGATTTATATTAGAGCACAGGGCATAGCTTCTGGACTAACTAGAGGGATTGCTGGCGTGACCTAGCCTTTGGGAGGCAGTCCATCATGTAAGCTAATGCCTCTTGAAGCACCCAAGCTCAGAATGAGAAGATAAATAGAAGTTAACCAATCTTGAGGGTGTTGAAGAGAGGTGTTCCATGCAGTCTTCCAGCTGCCCATTGAACAAATGTCCTTTATTCTGGTACTCTACACTTTGGGGAAGAAACTACAGGGACAGACAGTCCAGAAGGCTTGACCACACTAGGGAATGACAGATACTCTTCCACATTCTTCTCTGAATTACACTTGATGTGTAACTTTCCCACCACCGAGCTCGTAGACATACTTGGTAAAGATGAGCTGTCACTGTGTCATAAGCTTTACATGCATTATCTCCTTTGCTTCACTGGTCCTACCAAGTAGATAATACTATCTCCATCTTACAAATGTTGAAATAGACACCCATAGAGGTTAAGCTATTTTCCCAGGGTTACGTGGCTAACTAGTTCTGTCAGAAATTGAATCCTAGGTATTTTAACTTTAAAGCTAGTTTTCTTACCCCACACTGAATTCTGATTGTTTTATTCCCATTATAGTGCTTTAGATCCATAATGCTCTGATTTCTTTGCTTGTGGAGTGTATTTATTAACAATATTTGGAGGCTCTGCTCTATGGATAAGAGAACCAGGTGACCTTTCCTGTGGGCCTGCTGTTTGGAGGATATGTGATCATGAAAGGCCCATCTTATGTCACCTATTCCTTCCTTATGACACTTATTAAACTTTTTTTTTTTATTTATGGCTGTTCTGGGTTTTCACTGCTGCATGCGGATGTTCTCGAGTTGTGGCAAGTGGAGGCTACACTCTAGTTGCGGTGCGTGGGCTTCGAGTTGCAGTGGCTTCTCTTGTTGCAGAGCATGGATTCTAGGGCACACAAGCTTCAGTAGTTGCATCTTGCAGTCTCCTCTAGAGCATGGGCTCAGTAATTGTGATGCATGGGCTGAGTTGTGTGATCTTCCTGGACCAGGATGGAACTCGTGTCCTCTGCATTGGCAGGCAGATTCTTAAGCACTGGATCACCAGGGAAGTCCTCAAGCAACTCTTGATTGGGTCCCACAGTGCTCACTGACTTGGTCAATTTCTTTGGACTTTTGACAGAGGTCTTCCTACTAGCTGGTAAAACAAACTCTAGGCATTCCAGTTTTGTTTTTTCAAAATGAGAGAATGAGAGTAAGGACTTAGTTCAGAATGAAAAGACTCTCCATCCATTAAGTAGAGGGAGAGTCACAAAGAATGTGGGGAAAGGACACACGTGAGGCAGGTGGCGGGCGTCCTTGCGCGTGTTAAAAGAGGTGGACAGGGGGTGTAGTTTTTGGTTCTAATTCCTAATTCTGGGCTGTTAAGAGGAAAGATGAACTTTGTGTCTTTCGTTTTGTGACGTACTGTTTTATAAACACACATATGTGGTGCTGGGAGGTAGGGTGGGCTTTTGTTTCTTTTAGCCATAGCTAAAAAACCCGATGAATTCTACACACTTGATTAAAAAAAATACCAGTATTTGGTGGCACATAGGGCCATACAATGGCTTCACTGATTATTTTTCTTTAAAAGCTTTAGTCACACAGGTCAATGTGTAGACTGGCATTCTATACTTACTTTCCACTGGAAGTAGTTTTATAAGAGGAATTGATTCCAGGGCTCCTAAAATCTCTAGTATTACTTGCAGAGAAAATATTTGATGGTTGAGGCATACTATATGAACATTCTTTCATGTTTAAACTCATGTTTAAAAAGTGGATCTGGGACATGTGTTAAATATATGTGGAGAGAAAGAAAGAGAAGGGGGACTAAAGAATTGCAACATTTCTAAATTGTAATTGAAGTATGAGTGAAGTCGCTCAGTCGTGTCCGACTCTTTGTTACCCCATGGACTGTAGCCTACCAGGCTCCTCCGTTCATGGGATTTTCCAGGCAAGAGTACTGGAGTGGGTTGCCATTTCCTTCTCCAAGAGACCTTTCCCACCCAGGTATTGAACCTGGGTCTCCTGCATTGTAGGCAGACGCTTTACTGTATGAGCCACCAGGGAACTCAATTGAAGTATATAATTGAAGTATAAGTCAATTTATATTATGATCCAGTTCAGTTCAGTTCAGTCGCTCAGTCGTGTCCAACTATTTGCGACCCCATGAACCGTAGCACGCCAGGCCTCCCTATCCATCACCAACTCCTGGAGTCTACCCAAACCCATGTCCAACGAGTCGGTGATGCCATCAAGCCATCCCATCCTCTGTCATCCCCTTCTCTACCTGCCCCCAATCCTTCCCAGCATTAGGGTCTTTTCCAATGAGTCAACGCTTCCCATCAGGTGGCCAAAGTATTGGAGCTTCAGCTTCGTCATCAGTCCTTCCAATCAACAGCCAGGGGTGATCTCCTTTAGGATGGATTGATTGGATCTTCTTGCAGTCCAAGGGACTCTCAAGAGTCTTCTCCAATACCACAGTTCAAAAGCATCAATTCTTCAACACTCAGCTTTCTTCACAGTCCAACTCTCACATCCATACATGACTACTGGAAAAACCATAGCCTTGACTAGATGGACCTTTGTTGGCAAAGTAATGTCTCTGCTTTTTAATATGCTATCTAGGTTGGTCATAACTTTCCTTCCAAGGAGTGAGCGTCTTTTAATTTCATGGCTGCAAGCACCATCTGCAGTGATTTTGGAGCCCAAAAAACTAAAGTCTGCCACTGTTTCCCCATCTATTTGCCATGAAGTGATGGGACCAGATGCCATGATCTTCGTTTTCTGAATGTTGAGCTTTAAGCCAACTTTTTCACTCTCCTCTTTCGCTTTCATCAAGAGGCTCTTTAGTTCTTCTTCACTTTCTGCCATAAGGGTGGTGTCATCTGCGTATCTGAGGTTATTGATATTTCTCCTGGCAATCTTGATTCCAGCTCGTGCTTCCTCCTGCCCAGCATTTCTCATGATGTACTCTGCATATAAGTTAAATAAGCAGGGTGACAATATACAGCCTTGACGTACTCCTTTTCCTATTTGGAACCAGTCTGTTGTTCCATGTCCAGTTCTAACTGTTGCTTCCTGGCCTGCATACAGGTTTCTCAAAAAACTGGTCAGATGGTCTGGTATTCTCATCTCTTTTAGAATTTTCCACAGTTTATTGTGGTCCACACAGTCAAAGGCTTTGGCATAGTCAATAAAGCAGAAATAGATGTTTTTCTGGAACTCTCTTGTGTTTTTGCTGATCCAGCGGATGTTGGCAATTTGATCTGGTTCCTCTGCCTTTTCTAAAACCAGCTTGAACATCTGGAAGTTCACGGTTCATGTATTGCTGAAGCTTGGCTTGGAGAATTTTGAGCATTACTGTACTAGCGTGTGAGATGAGTGCAATGATGATCCGGAGGTTAGTTTAAAAAATGAAAAGTAAATAGTTCACCCTTAAGTAACTGCTTCCCTGCTGGCTTCCCTGGACTTCCCTGGTGGCTCAGATGGTAAAGCGCCTGCCTACAATTCGGGAGACCCAGGTTCAATGCCTGGGTTGGGAAGATCTGGAGAAGGAAATGGCAACCCACTCCAGTATTCTTGCCTGGAAAATCCCATGGACAGAGGAACCTGGTAGGCTATAGTCCATGGGTTCGCAAAGAGTCAGACAGGACTGAGAGACTTCACTTTCACTTTCACTAATTGCAGTATTTCAAAGAGAAAGAACATCCAGCTCTGGTAAATTACCTTAGGTTCAAGATCCATATTTTTTGTTTCTACCAGATCTTCAATGTTTGCAACAATCATGTTCCCATGTGAATAAATTTTTTCAGCAGGCACTCCATATATAGCTGGAGATTTCATCTCCTACTTCTTAATATCTCATCATGTTTTCTATAGGAGTTTTCTTAGTATTGATAGTATGATTTATTGATAAAGTAGTTTTTCTGATTACCAAAATTGCCAGTAGTATATTTTTCTCCCATTCCAAGTAAATAAGCCCTTAAGAAATTATTCTGAAGCAGTTCTAAATCTGGACTGAGAAAGCTGAAGGAAAAATCTGCAGTAACTATTTTATGTTTATTTTGCATCACACATTGTAGAGTGCTAAGAGAAGAGCAAATACTTTAATGAAAAGAAACAATTTTCTTAGGAAAAACAATTGCTGTGTTTGCTAACCGAAGCTAATGTGTTGCATACCCAAACTGAGGCTTTAACATATGCCACCTTTTTAAACACCAACCAGTGGTATTTGTAACTGTATATTTATTCAGTGTGATTGATAAAAATGTTTAATTAAATACTATGAAGGGGAATGGCTTTTTTTTTATCAGATAAATTGAAACCATGAGCTTCTGAGATTATTACTGTATAATTAATTAAAAACTTCCAAAGAATAGAAAAGCCATCAAAAACAAGAAAAAGCTGCCAAAGTTCAAGATGGTTTTAAAACATTTGTTTGTATAAACACTAGATAGGAATTGCCCGACTTGTTACTTTTAACTGACCCCTCTCTCTCCTTTCTTTCTTTCTTTTTTAATATTGTCTTTAATCTACTAAAGATAAAAAAAAATATTGTGGTGGTTTTGGCATTCATTGACATGGATCTGTTCATCATGTATCTACAGTATGCAGTGACTATAGGAGATAAGAATTGAAGAAAATACAGACCTTTCATCAAAGAGTTTTTTGGATTAATTGTAGAAGATTGATTGTCTCATAGATTTCACAGATAATAAATGTGTAGGAAAAAAGAAAGCAAATAATACTATCAAGTTGAAGGGAGGAAACTCCATTCTAAGTGATTAGTTTGACAAGTTTTCTGATTAAACAAATAGACTGCATCATTGACTTTATTTTAAACTCTTTTTGATACAGAGAAAGTGAATATTTCACTAGCAGTCAAACTCTAAATTGGCCCCATATCTCAGTATTAGCCATATATCATAGCCGTATTATCCTCAGCTTAATTATTTATTTCTGCACTTGTATATTTTAGCAAATTAGCATTAAATACTTTCCAAAAGGTATTTAATTCTTTGATGAAGTAATTTGTACAAGTGTTCAGCTATCTAACAGCTAAAAACAGCTGTACCCTGATCCTTCCCTACCAACCTCCTGCTGCTACATTGTTTTCCAGAAAAATTATTTTAATCCAGTTTAGCTGTTTCATCTGGGATTTACCTCCATGTCTTTAAATAACAAGATTATCCTGCACACTTAATTTTTTTAAAATGATATAGCTACACCAAGAATGACAATTTGAAAAGTTTTATATCATGCAAGTCTATTTGTTCTGTCTTCAGAAAACAATAACTAGTTTTCATTTGGCAATTTGAAAAATTAATTTATACCTCAACCTTTCTGAATAAAGGCATGATGTAAGTTTGCATTTGACAACCATATTTTCTGGTGTCAATTCAATTTATAGAATTTATTTGCGCAGTTCAGTTCAGTTGCTCAGTCATGTCCTACTCTTTGCAACCCCATGGACTGCAGCACGCCAGGCTTCCCTGTCCTTTACTATCTCCCAGAGTTTGCTCAAATTCATGTCCACTGAGTTGATGATGCCATCCAACCATCTCATTCTCTGTCACCCACTTCTCCTCCTGCCCCTAATCTTTTCCAGCATCAGGGTCTTTTTCAATTGTTTGGCTCTTTGCATCAGATGGCCAAAGTATTGGTGCTTGTTTCAGCATCAGTTCTTCCAATGAATATTTAGGGTTGATTTCCTTTAGGATTGACTGGTTTGATCTCCATGCTGCCCAAGAGACTCTCAAGAGTCTTATTCATCACCAGAATTGAAAAGGATCAATTCTTGGCACTCAGCCTTCATTATGGTCCAACTCTCACATCTGTACATAGCTTTGACTAAATGGACCTCTGTCAGCCAAGTGATGTCTCTGCTTTTTAATATACTGTCTAGATGTGTCATAGCTTTTCTTCCAAGGAGCAAGCATCTTTTAATTTCATGACTGTAGTCACCATCTGCAGTGATTTTGGAGCCCAAGAAAATAAAGTCTGTCACTGTTTCCATTTTTTCCCCATCTATTTGCCGTGAAGTGATGAGACTGATGCCATGATCTTTGTTTTTTGAATGTTGACTTCTAAGCCAACTTTTTCACTCTCTTCTTTCACCTTTATCAATAGGCTCTTTAGTTCCTCTTCACTTTCTGCCATTAGGGTGGTATCATTTGCATGTATGAAGTTATTGATATTTCTTCTAGCAGTTTTTATTCCACCTGTGATTCTTCCAGCATGGCATTTGATATACTCTGCATATAAATTAAATAAGCAGGGTGACAATATACATCTTTGACATACTCCTTTACTGATTTTGACCCAGTCCGTTGTTCTTTGTCTGATTCTAACTGTTGCTCCTTGACTTGCATTCAGGTTTCTCAGAAGGCAGGTAAGGTGGTCTGGTATTCCCAGCTCTTTAAGAATTTTCCACAGTTTGTTGTGATCCACATAGTCAAAGCCTTTAGCGTAGTCAATGAAGCAGAAATAGATGTTTTCCTGAAATTCCTTTGCTTTTTCTATGATCCCAATAGATGTTGGCAATTTGATCACTAGTTCCTTTTCCTTTGACAATTCAGCTTGTACATCTGGAAGTTCTCAGTTCACGTATTATTGAAGTCTAGCTTGAAGGATTTTGATAATTACCTTGCTAGCATGTGAAATGAGCACAAACGTATGGTAGTTTGAACATTCTTTGGCGTTGCCCTTCTTTGGGATTGGAATGAAAACTGACCATTTCCAGTCCTGTGGCCATTGCTGAGTTTTCCAAATTTGCTTACACATTGAGTGCAACACTTTCACAGCATCATCTTTTAGGATTTGAAATAGCTCAACTGGAATTCCATCACCTTCACTAGCTTTGTTCATAGTGATGCTTCCTAAGGCCCACTTGACTTCACACTCCAGGATGTCTGGCTCTAGATAAGTGGTTTTCTGGGTCATTAAGATCTTTGTTTAGCTTTTTGCTTCCCTCGTAGCACGGTTGGTAAAGAATCCACCTGCAATGCAGGAGACCTGGGTTTGATCCCTGGGTTGGGAAGATCCCCTGGAGAAGGGAAAGGCTACCCATTCCAGTATTTTGGCCTAGAGAATTCCATGGACTGTATAGAACATAGGGTCACAAAGAGTTGGATACGATTGAGCGACTTTCACTTTATCTCTATTACCTTGTATGTGGTTTGAGGCCCATATTCTCCTCACTAGTGTCTGCTACATTAATTGAAGCAAAAACTTTTAAGATAGTCAAATTACTGTGTTTAATTTGAAACCCTCTTTTGGATTACAAAGACGAAACATGAGTTTTGGACTCCATTTACAGTATATATGGTTTGCAACTTCTCTTTTGTTGGCAGTATTATATTTTTGACAAGTAGAAAACTGTAGCAAACTTTTTAAAGGCTGAGAGATATGAATTAATCTGTCTAGGGTATCCATCAAAATCTAGATGTAAATTTTGCTTGAGCCTGATTTTTTTTAATTGATCACTTGGTCTTGTGAGTGTTTTTGAAACTCCTATGTACAAAGAAAGTACAATACAAATGCAAGCGATCTATGAGTGATTTGACAACTTTCCAGCATTATAGAGATTGCATTATTTAAATCCTTCCTTCACATTCCAGTGGTTTCCTAATCACCTTTAGTATGAAAGACTTTCTTAGACTTCTGCTGAAGCAGCTCTGATTAGGAAAGGAGGATTTTTACATATTCCAAGACATCTTAAAATATACAAGGTTAGTTATCCAGGAAATTATTGTCTGGGAGTAAGATTCTATTTGATGGTTTTGATTTATACTCATTGGACCTTATATAGAAAAGAAGGATCTTCCAAGAATACCAAGATGTCATGAACATGATTTAAAGATTTTTGAGTGGAAAAAGGTTTTCATTCTAATCAAAGAAAAGAGAATTGTAATCTGGAAATGTCCTGTGGCCTGCTGATATATTTTTTTTCCCTGTCTTTGTTATCATCAGCCTTTCTTAATATGTTTTCTTTTTAAATTACAATAACTCCTGGAATTTTAATATTCTAATCAAATTTCATGGTGCCCTACTGAAAGGAGACAAATGAACAGCTGAAGTTGCAGCATCATGATTCAGAAACCTCATTGTATTTATAAGGAGCTTTTTTTAAAAAAAAAAGACTCTGAATTCGGAAAGACTCAAGAGTCATTTCTTTCCTCTTTATTTCTTCCTTTATTAAGCTAAGTTGCCTATGAATTATAGCTATTTTAGTAAATTTCATATTGATGGTGTATTAGTCATTTTTAATGAAATTTTCTTTCTATGTGAGGCACTTTGACCATAGTTCCTATCACCATGGCAACCAGTTTGTTGGTATTAATAGTGCCAGAGTCATGGATTTTATTCCCAGAATTGACCCCTAAAGATTACACCATTTTAGATTTTCAGGTGCATCCAGGCCAGCGCTTTCCAAGTGTATGTTTCAACAGACACCATGAAAGGTGTTGTAAATGAATTCATCAAATACACCTTGGTATTTGGGGTAAAGGGGCATAACCACCCCCAGACTTTTCAATGTGTGCACTATAGACCTTTACCTATAAATTCTTGAAGTGCTGTTAAAAATGTGGATTTGGAAGCCATTAAGCTGATCTACTGAATTAGAATCTTTGGGAGTCCTAGAAACTACATGTCAAGCAAGTAAACCAAGTCTAGTCTGTTTACCGTTCAGTTCAGTTCAGTCATTCAGTTGTGTCCGACTCTTTGTGACCCCATGAACTGCAGCACGCCAGGCCTCCCTGTCCATCACCAACTCCCGGAGTTTACTCAAATTCATGTCCATTGAGTTGGTGATGCCATCCAGCCATCTCATCCTCTGTCATCCCCTTCTTCTCCTGCCCTCAATCTTTCCCAGCATCAGGGTCTTTTCAAATGAGTCAGCTCTTTGCATTAGGTGGCCAAAGTATTGGAGTTTCAGCTTCAACATCAGTCCTTCCAATGAACACCCAGGACTGATCTCCTTTAGGATGGACTGCTTGGATCTCCTTGCAGGGACTCTCAAGATTCTTCTCCAACACTGCAGTTCAAAAGCATCAATTCTTCGGTGTTCAGCTTTCTTTATAGTCCAGCTCTCACATCCATACCAGACTACTGGAAAAACCATAGCCTTAACTGTTTACTGTGGGAGACCAAAAATAATAGCATTTTCACTTACAGAGGTCAGGTCAGCAGATCGTCATTACATCAGTTGATTGTAAATAGCTGATTTTCAAATACTTTCTTCAAATCCCAATGGTTTCTTAATCATCTATAGAATGAGGACTTTTCTAGACATTTAATTTTTTATCATATTAAAAAACATATAAAACAAGACCTGCCCTCTTGATAAAAATTTAAAGGTACATGATAGTATTGTGAACTCTGAGCACCATGTTGTACAGCAGATCAGTAGAACTTTTTCATCTTGAATGACTGAGACTTTATACCTACTGAACAGTCATCTCTCCCCTCATCCAGGATTATTGTAGACTTTTGATAGAGCAGTTCTTTTGTTTTTTTTAAATTTTTATTGGAGTGTACTTGATTTATAATGTTGTGTTAGTTTCATGTATACAGCAGAGTGAATCAGTTATACATATGTCCACTCTTTTTTCAGATTCTTTTCGCATATAGACCATTATAGAGTATCAAGTAGAGTTCCATGTGCTATACAGGAGGTCCTTATTAGTTATCTGTTTTATCCATAGTAATGTGTATATGTCAATCCCTAGCTCCCAATTTATTCCTCCCCACCCTCTTTCCCCTTTGGTAACCATAAATTTGTTTTCTCTGTTGGTAACTATTCCTGCTTTGTAAATAAGCAGCTCTGGCCAGAGAAGAGGGATCTTCTTCCTTCTACTCAAGTAGGCAAAATGTCAAAAATTCAAAAGTACATTTAATTCAGTGGCTCAGTCAAATAAGCAAAGGCATCTGTACTTTACTTTCTTATACCTGCTTGAAAGTTGTGTTACAGGTAGAAATAATCAGAATGAATGATAGAATCTACAAATTTAGAGTCAGTTTTAGAATCAGAAGAAAAGCATATGAATTTTGTTATTGTTTCTTTTGTCTAGTACAGCAGACAAATGATAGGGAAATCTAAACAAGCAATAACAACTGACATTTAATATGGATTCCTCCTTCTCTAAGGTCATATTTTCATTGTTTTCTTAACCTGGGTAGGTGCGTGGTTATAATCTAGCAACCAGCAACCGTGGTCTCTAATAAACATATATAATTTGCTTCATTTCTACTCAGGCTTTTATAAACATACTTGATGATATAGCAACAAACATCAAAGACTGTCAGTTAACCATGTACAAGAAACCACTAGTAACTGAGTGGGTTATAGATATAATCTTAATAGTCCAGAGACAAACAATATTGAAAAAAGATGTGTGTTTTCCCTGGGTTATTCCACTTTTAAAGGTAGTATTAGGATCAAAACTCAGATTTTTCTGAAACCAAACACAAGTCTACATTATGGGGTTCTCCCTTTTGTACAGACTGAGATGTAGGAAGAGAGTGAGAGAGGCGAGAGACCCGCCATTAAACAGCGCTTTCTGGGATTGAAGTTTAGACACTTTGAAAGGAACATATTAACCTTTCCCTCTTTTTTTTTCATGCAAATGAAATCAATGGAAGTTGAACAAATTATAAATCCAGCAAGTACACAATACGAACATAGATTTCATAACCCTTTTGAAATTGAACACTTGGGGGGGTCATTGCTTTGTCACTTTTCAGTCACAGAAAATAATCTCTTCATTTCCATCCCTTTGGACCCTTAGCTTTAGACAAATGTGCAAAGAATTCTGTTAAATTATAAGGGCAACTCATTTTAAAGGTTAAAGGATGAGATGCAATTAGCCTCTAAATTCAGACCTGATTATTGAAGTCAGATTATCCTTTGGTTTAGAACAATGTAACCAGACATTTTAATGCATAAATGTGTCCACTGGTGGACAATTAGAGTTGTCAGTTAAGTTGTCAGTTGAAGAGGCAGGTTAAAATGAAATTGGTAGTGTCTTTGTGACCTTGTGCTAAGAAATATCTCTCTGGAAATACAATCGTGAGTTTTGAATTGGTGAGAGAAGTAGCAGAATCTAATTATGGCTAAAGTACCAGTGCCTACGTCTTTTTCATATACATCACAAACAACTGAGCCGTGAAAAGATGGATATTGGGTAAATACTCTAGAAAGGCAGCATAATTGATAATCAGGTAGCCAAGAGGATCAAGCAATTTTTGTAGCCTGTGTTTTTAAAGTAGCATTCTGGTTGGAAAGAAAGAAGGATGAAAGAAAACTTTGTTTTCTTTACCTTTTATCTTTCTCCTATTTTACATGCATGTTTATGAAGGAGAATTCTGGTTATCACCTGAGCATGAAAATAGCAGCTTCCTATCTGATGGCTAATTAGTCATTTTTAACTATCTTTATTCACTCTGAGACACTTTGTCCAAAGTGCCTGCCACCATGGCAACCAGTTACTTAGTGCATTAGGCTAAAAACAAACATTTGTGTGGGATGAAAACTGCTTTTTTTCATTCAGAGTTGTATTTAATTGAGTGAGTTGTAATGGGAGGTGAGATGAGAGGTAATTAACCCATACTGTAAAGAGTTTCTCAGGATTAAAGACCTGGGTGAAGCATTCCGGATCCAACCCCAGCCTGAAAATAGCAACTAGGTGCATATGAATCCCTAGACAAGCAAGAGAACAAGGATGGGACTTTACATGGGTGTGGTCAGCTAATTTGGGGAAGGAAAAACAAGCAACATTTTGATCCAGGTCAGTACAGTGCATTAGCAGTAATAAGTTCTCTTGTTCAGAAGACAGTTATTCTTAGTAATTAGATGTCATAATAGCATTTAATTCTGCACTTTGTCTTATCTGTAAGCAGTCTTTTATATTCTTAAGAATGGCAAATGTTAAAATGGGTATGAAGGAAAAATGATGAAAGATAGGTAGATTCATTTATGATACTATCAATAATATCAATAGTTCTCACTCTAAAATTTGTCCTCTTTCCCCTTTTTTTCAAAAATGCTGTATTTTGCTCCTTTATAAGCTTGTAATTAATTGAATGAGGGGGAAGGTTGGTACTTCTCTCTACTACCAGTTACATCCAAGAACTTTAGTGAAGTTAACCTAGATGAAGACAATTGTTACCTAGTAACTAAGACTTTGCCTTAATTCACACTCATAGTATATAATGTAATTTCATTGCTAAATTTGTGAATATGAATGACATTTTCAGTTCTTTAATCTCTACTTTCCCTCCCACATCAAAACATAGTAAATGTTTAGTAAATTGAAAAAAGTATTTACTTCTATTTTTGTTTGAAGTTAATATGTAAACTAACATTTAGGTGAAATTGATATTATTTTGCCATAAATAGTATACTTGATTATGAGAGGATCAGAAATCTACCAAAGGAGAAAACTAACTACCCTTAGTAATTTCCCAACGTCCTTAGTCTATACATTGTGACATTTTGTCAAAAGATTGAGTCACATAAAATAAAAAGTATACAGACCAAGCATCCTGAGGTACTTCAACAAAGTGATATCAGTTCAAAATCTTAACCAGCTAGATTGCCAAAGAGAGAGGAATTCTGATTAGTTGAATTTTCTGCTTAATGAAAAATGAATCAGGAATTTTTTTTTTTTTAGTATCAGTTTTGTTGCTAAAGAGTTCCAAATTCAAATTTCCTGCATCTTTCTCTTAAAATACACTGACACAATTTTTATTGCATTCTTTGGTAAGTGAGATTCTTGCTGGTACAACATGTCCTAATTCTGAACAACAATTTTCATGGTATTATGCTCAAGATATAAATGATAAAGTGAATGGGGATAAATGTGCCGTTCCCCAAATCTATAATGGCCACATATTCCTTTCCCACTACATCCTATGGTTTAAGTATATGCAATTCTCTAATGAAAAATGAATTTTTAATTCATTTATAAGTACTACCAAATTCATTGTAACATGGTCATTAGAGTTTTCCTTAGAAAAACTGGCTTGAAATGTAACTACTATTATGTGGAGAGAATAATCAATAGTATTTTTACATAGTGATGAGCTGATATTTATTGACTGTTAAGTGCAGGCCAGATACTTTTCTAAACATTTTTCATGTATTATCTCATTTAAGTCCCCATTCACTGTGACACAGGTAGTTTAATTTCCATTTTACAATGAGAGAAACGAAGGCATAGAGAGATGACTTATTTGGTCGAGTGCATATAGTTATATATTGGTCATTAATGAGATGTTATAAAAATAGCTCTTCCTAATTGAAAAACTGGGGATCTACTGTTCTAGATCACAACATACATTAAAAAAATTCTTGGAAGACTTGGTTTTGCTCATTTGTCAGTTGCTAAAGTTTGAAGTGAGATGAGAAATCTGGTTGGTAATATGTAATAATTGGGCTCAGGTTAGCTGTAGTTTATTCCAAGTGGGTATGACAGAAGGTCTATTTATTGGTCTCCGTGGTGATCAGGAGATGTATGTCGATGGGAAGACATGACTGTCTCACCTGGAGTGCATCTGCTTAGTATTCCTTGAGAATACTTGCTTTTAGCCCTGTTTGAGGTATTTAGTGCTGCAGCAGTCATGGTCTCTGGGGCCTCAACAGAATCCAGGCGCTTGTTTGCCAGGTGGACCTGAAATAACTGTTATTTATTTATAGCCTCTGGCACTGTCTGAAACATTCTGCACCACAGCTAGGTTAACAACTTCAAGTTAATGTAAACACTCTGAAAATGAAAGCATCGGGTGCTGAATTGCAAATACAGCCTGACCAAAAAGAGGGAGGGGATAAAATAAAGGCACAGGCCACACACAGACTACAGGGTCCATGAGCCATTCCTCGGGGTAATGATGGTTGATGATGTGTGCTTGATGCTGTGAAGGGGGTCTGTTGTAAGCTTGTGCTGCTCACCATTTGGGCGTAGCATTCATAAGCGTAGGGAGGTGAACTAAGAGACAGAATTTTATGACAATATTCTACTCAAAGTTTGAGTCACTGTTCAAAACCCTGCAGTGCACTCCCAGCAAGTGCCAGTCCTTGAACCGCCTTCGTGATCTGCTGTCCTGCTTCCTCCCCGAGCGCATCTCCTACCACTCTGTTCTTTACTTCCTCCACTCCAGCCACAGGAGCACTTCCTTCATGTTCCCAGAACATGGTTAGCATGCTTTCACTTTAGTCCTTTACATGCTGTTCCCTTGGTCTGATACTGGCCTATCTTCCTCCCTTTTTTCCTTCAGATATTTGCTCTGAGGTCACCTTATCAAAGAGGTATTCCTGACCACATATTCCAGTTGTCTATTGCTGCCTATCAAATTACCCCAAAACATAGTGCCTTCAAGCAACATTTTATATAGCCCGCAATTCTGTGGGTGGGGAGTTGGTCAGGGCTTGGCTGGAAGCATCTATTGGAATTGATATTGATAGAGCTTGTTCAGTGCTACTTAGTCAGTGAATGGGCTTGGAGAGAGGCTTCACTCACATGCCTGGCACTGCGGAAGTGATGATGGAAAGCTGGTCTCAATTTAGGATTGTTTTCCTGCGTATAGGTTATCTGTTGTTGTATGCCAAAGTACCCCCAAACATAGTGGCTTAAAATAACAAAAATTATTATCTCGAAGGTCCTTTGGGTCAGAAATCTAGATGGAACTTAGGTGAGTCCTCTGGCTCAGGGTTTTTTGCATGGCAGGCATTCAAGGTGTTTTCTGGGGTTGCAGTCATCTAGTCTTGCCTGGGGAGAAGCAGAATCCAAACTCAGGCAACTGTTGGCAGGTCTCAAGACCTTACTGGTTGTTGGTCAGACATATTGCTGCTGCTGGTGCTGTATCACTTCAGTCGTGTCCGACTCTGTGTGACCCCATAGACGGCAGCCCACCAGGCTCCACCGTCCCTGAGATTCTCCAGGCAAGAACACTGGAGTGGGTTGCCATTTCCTTCTGCAATGCATGAAAGTGAAAAGTGAAAGTGAAGGCACTCAGTCATGTCTTACTCTTCGTGACCCCATGGACTGCAGCCTACCAGGCTCCACCGTCCCTGGGATTTTCCAGGCAAGAGTACTGGAGTGGGGTGCCATTGCCTTATCCATCAGACATATTAGTTCCCTGCTATGTGGGCCCCTCTGTAGGTTGACCACAACATCACAACATAGCAGGGTACATTCCCTGGAGTGAGAAACCCCCCTGGTGGGAGTTGCAGTAGGGAGAGAGAGATTGATCAAGCAAGACAGATGACATGGGTTTTTGGAACCTAACGAGTAGATGTGACATTTCAACATGTTTGAGGTATTCTCTTTGTTAGAACTGAGTCACTAGGTCCAGTGCATACTCAAAGGGAGCAGGGTACACAAGGATATGAATGTTAGGAAGTTGGGATCACCGGGTAGCAGTTTAGATGCTGCCTCTCACAACCAGAGTGTCTACATGTGACTTCTCCAGTGTGATGCTCTCAGAGCTCTGAGAAAGAGTGTTCTAAGAGACCTGGGTAGTAGCAGCAAGGATTATTATGTTTTAGCTGCACAGAAAGTCTCAGAAAATCACTTTCACCGGATCCTATTATTGAAGAAAGTCATCAGGGCTAGCCCAGGTTCAAGGATAAGAGAATCAGACTCAACATCTCAACATAGGACTGGCAAAGAATTTGTCGTCATCCTTCATTTGTCGTCATCCGTAATACTCTGTATAATATAGCATGTCTCTGTTCAACACGTACCAGTTAATTTCCTTAGCCCATTTTATAGTTATCCATAGCATTATATTTTTAAAAATTTGTCACTCTCTGTCTCTAATAAATAGAAAGTGAGGTTCCTGAGGCCAGGAATTTGCCCTTTTGTTCATATACCTCTGGAGTTTAGAATAGTGCCTAGCGCATACCAGGTTTTCAGTAAATATTTAGGCCAGGCCAATTATATAGGCTTACCAGGCCTTATGGGACTTTCTCAGTGGCTCAACAGTAAAGAATCCACCTGCAATGCAGGAGGCGTGGGTTCGATCCCTGAATCAGGAAGATCCCCTGGAGAAGGAAATGACAACCCTCTCCAGTATTCTTGCCTGGAAAATCCCATGGACGGAGGAACCTGGTGGTCTGTAGTCCATGGAGTCACAAAAGAGTTGGACACGACTGAGCAAGTCAACAACCAGGCTTTACGTGATCTAGTCTATTTCTCCAGTCCTTTCCTCTAGGTCAGTATTCTCTAGTCGGACTAACTTTTTTGTTGTTGTTCCTAAAACATGCAAAGTTTATTCCTGTCTCATAGGCTTTGTACCAGCTCTCCCAGCTTTTACCTGATTTCCAAATGACTTTTCGTCATTTGAGTCTAAGTTTAAGTGTGATGCTTCAAGGAGAACTTATATTTTCGGTCGCTGGTGATTTTCTATTATATCATCTAGTTTTATTTTCTTTACTACACTTACTGCTAATACATTCTGGCACAGTGTCTGATTTTTCCCATCTTTTAGCACCTAGAATGGCGTCTGGCTAACTGTAGGCCCTCAGTACATTTTTTTGGATAAAACAAATCTATTGATCGTAATGATAATGCTTGTTTTCTTCTTAATATTTTTTATTATAAAATTCATATCAAGTTCACTGCCTGTAATTCTTCCTTGTTGGTATCGCTTCCCCTGCTCTTTTATTACTATTATCATGAAATCACTGAATGTCTTTATGCCACTTTTCTTTGTGACAGTAAAACAGCTACTCAAGATGGGCCTAATGACCTGGAAGTAATTGCAAGAGTGTGCAAACAAAGAGAGTTGCCAGTTGGCCAACAAGGCTGATATTTTATGCATAGAACCGTATCTCCATAGCAATAAATCTGTTTCCAAACTTGATTTTAGACCTAGCATGTGAATTGATCATTAAAACCTGGGAGAGCTGGGGGAAAACACCTGGAGACTAAAATCCTTTTAGAAAGTGTACGTCCAACATTGTGGAGGTAAAATCGAGAACAACACTGAGTGCGTTTGTGGGCTGTATTTTGAACCTCACAGATTTTCAAGATGTAGGGATATCTTCTTGCTTTAAAATCTGTATTCTTGTCTGTCCCCTTTTTTCCTCTAGCTTCAAAGCCATTTTTTTTTTCCAGAAAATAAAATAATATTCCCTCTGTCACTCTAAAATTTAGAAGAAAGTGACAAGCTCAGCGTCAGTGGCAAGAGTTTGCTTCATTGGATGGGCTCCTCCAAATGATGGTAGAGGTCATGGTGAGGTGAAAGGACAGAGGTCACTGAAATTCAGGAGACTCAGGCCTATTCATCTTTGACAGTGTAGAAGGATGATGATTCCAACTTAGTCTGTTTCAGTTCATTATATCTCCCTTGACTGACCCAAATGCCTCCTTAAGCATATATTTCTAGTGCCAACATAGACCAGCAAATCATGCATGTGGAAAAATAGCTATTTAAATCACAACTCATTTTCCAGAAATGAAAAGATTAAATGACAGGAAGAATTGCTTGTATCAAAGCTAATAGTTCATGCATTCCAGGCTCAGGACACTGGATTCTGTTCAGTTGTGTCATTTTTGCAGTGAGAATCACAGTGTTTTAATTGTAGACTGGTGAGAGAACTCTCTGAACTAGGAGCTTTCCTAGTGGTTTTTCTGTAAAGTGACAGAGCTACACACACACACACACACACACACACACACACACACATATGTTTATATGCACATGTAGGGAAATCAATCATGTCTTTTACAAATACAGTAACCAATGTCATAAGATTTTATAATGGGACCTGAACATAGTCTTCACACGCTAGTAAAGTAATGCTCAGGCTTCAGCAATACATGAACCGTGAACTTCCAGATGTTCAAGCTGGTTTTAGAAAAGGCAGAGGAACCAGAGATCAAATTGCCAACATCCACTGGATCATTGAAAAAGCAAGAGAGTTCCAGAAAACCATCTATTTCTGCTTTATTGACTATGCCAAAGCCTTTGACTGTGTGGATCACAATGAACTGTAGAAAATTCTTTAAGAGATGGAAATACCAGACCACCTGACCTGTCATTTGAGAAATCTGTATGCAGGTCAGGAAGCAACAGTTAGAACTGGACGTGGAACGACAGACTGGTTCCAAATAGGAAAAGGAGTACGTCAAGGCTGTATATTGTCACCCTGCTTATTTAACTTATATGCAGAGTACTGCTTATTTAACTTATATGCAGAGTACATCATGAGAAATGCTGAGCTGGATGAAGCACAAGCTGGAATCAAGGTTGCTGGGAGAAATATCAATAACCTTAGATATGCAGATGACACCACCCTTATGGCAGAAAGGGAAGAAGAACGAAAGAGCCTCTTGATGAAAGTGAAAGAGGAGAGTGAAAAAAGTTGGCTTAAAGCTCAACATTTAGAAAACTAAGATGATGGCATCTGGTCCCATCACTTCATGGCAAATAGATGGAGAAACAGTGGAAACAGTGTCAGACTTTATTTTGGGGGGCTCCAAAATCACTGCAGATGGTGATTGCAGCCATGGAATTAAAAGACGCTTACTCCTTGTAAGGAAAGTTATGACCAACCTAGATAGTATATTAAAAAGCAGAGACATTACTTTGCCAACAAAGGTCCATCTAGTCAAGGCTATGGTTTTTCCAGTAGTCATGTATGGATGTGAGAGTTGGACTATAAAGAAAGCTGAGCGCCGAAGAATTGATGCTTTTGAACTGTGGTGTTGGAGAAGACTCTTGCGAGTGCTTTGGACTGCAAGGAGATCCAACCAGTCCATCCTAAAGGAGATCAGTCCTAAGTGTTCATTGGAAGGTCCGATGTTGAAGCTGAAACTCCAATACTTTGGCCACCTCATGCGAAGAGTTGACTCATTGGAAAAGACCCCGATGCTGGGAAGAATTGGGGGCAGGAGGAGAAGGGGATGACAGAGGATGGGATGGCTTGATGGCATCACTGACTCAATGGACATGAGTTTGGGTAAACTCCAGGAGTTGGTGATAGACAGGGAGGCCTGGCGTGCTGCGATTCATGGGGTCGCAAAGAGTCGGACATGACTGAGTGACTGGACTGAACTGAACATAGTCTTGACCTGTAATGCTTCAGGTACAAAGTCAAAAAGGTTAGTAGCTCCCACAGGTGAAAAGGTTTTGACTTCAGTTACATACTAGTAGGTAAATAGTGCCAGGAGTTATTTAGAATTGCATTTCAAATGTAGTTTTGCCATTTACTGGCAATAGCTTTTCATCCCTTTCAAGAAGATCATAAATCTTTTACTCTCCTAATCTTTCTCATTTCTGACCTCGTCTCCTGCCTAAATGTTACTTTAAAGCCCATCTGAAAATTGACAAATTGTAGGATGGTTCTTATTTTTTAAATTTATTTTTATTGAAGTATAATTGATTTACAATGTTGTTAATTCCTATTATGCAGCAAAGTGATTTGGCTATACATATAAATACACATTCTTTTAACATTATTTTCCATTATAGTGTATCATAGGATTTGTTTTTTAATTGGAGGATAATTGCTTTACAATGTTGGGTTAGTTTCTGCTGTAAAATGAAGTGAATCAGCCATATTTATACATATATCCCCTCCCTCTTGAACCTCGCCCCTGTTCCCCCTTCCCACCCTTCGAGGTCAACACAGAGCCATGAACTGGGCTCCTTGTGCCGTCCAGAAGCTTCCCACTCGCTATCTGTTTTACACATGGTAGTGTGTATATGTCAATGCTACTCCCAATTTGTTCCACTCTCCTACAGCACACTTCATGTCCATAAGTTCATTCTCTACATCTGTGTCTCTATTTCTGCCCTGCAAATAGGTTCATTTTTCTAGATTCTACATATGTGTTAATATATTTGTTTTTCTGACTGACTTCACTCAGTATGACAAGACCTAGGTTCATCCACATGACTACAAATGACTCAATTTCATTCTTATCGCTCCATCATCGTAGGATGGCTCTTAAAAGGGAGTAAGATCATCGTATACAGATCGCTGGAACAGGAGTTGGAGGCCTTTTGTTCTAGATTCCCCAGCTCTAACTTTTGATGATTTTTGGCACCTCATTGAAGTAGGCTTATTTTTTTCACATTAATACACTGTAGAAACTATGAGGTTAAAAACGAAAGTATGTGAAAAAGTGTTTTGAACATATAAAATGCCAAAGGAATACAGGTGTTATTATCTGTGTGCATATAGATTCATTTATGTGTAATGTCTATCTGTTGATAGATGCAGCTTACTCGTGCTGTTGGATACACAGAAATACATACCCTATGTAAAAAAGATGCTATCTTTTCCATAATGGAATTTACTGTATCTGCTGCATGTTCTGTGTAACCGAGTGTTTTAAGTGCTATATTCAAAGTTTTTAAAAAAAATGTAAAAAGAGAAGAAGGCAGACAAATTCAGACTGTTAGAATGTATTGGAAACAATTTCCTGAGTAGCGTTGGAGGTAGAGAGTTATGTTCAGATTAAGAGCAGTGCCAATAATGATCTTTTACTAGGTTGTAAATTCCCTCAGGACAGGGTCCACGTTGTTTCACTATTGTATTTCAGTGCCCTGAAATAGTAGGTGCTTAACTAACATTTGAGAATGATTGAATTTGGTGTAATTAAGAACTGTCCACTGAAATAAAAATGCGCAACATGAAAGCTGTGAGATAGGTTTTGTTTGGGGACCTTTTGAGGATGATAACTCAGAAGACAGCCTCTCAGATATCTTTGAGAAACTACTCCAAAGAGGGAAAGGAGGAGCCCTGTTATATATGAATTTTTTTTTTTCTGGGAAAAAGATATGGTCAACCATATAAAGATTACTGCTAATCACAAAGAACAAACATTTCAAGTTAATGATTTTAGTGGTTTTACATGCAAAAATCTGGGGGTCATAGAAAATTTTCCTTAAGTATGTATCTTAACCATCCAAGGGCCAGTATATTCACAGCATAGGATCCTTCCTGTTTTTCTCCATCCTGAACCCCTTACAGGGTACACTGCTGCTGAGCAACTTCAGTGGCTACTGGCAGATCTCTGTAGAACTGGAATAGTAGGCAACATTTTTCTCTTCATAGCAGCAATTAATATTGTGATGTATCTAAAATGTAGCAATAGTTACATTTGTAGGGCTATTTTATAGATGAAGCTAGAAAGGAAGATGGACACTGTGTCATGGCTTCTGAACAACCTTGGTTTCCTTTTATTTCAATCTTTTTAACTAAGGCATTTTGATAAAGCTTATAATGGTGAAATGATAATAATACCCACACAACTTATAAAGTAGCCTCCTCTTTTTCCATTTCGCAGTGAGTGTAATGAGACTTAGAGAGGTAAAGTATTTTGCCTGAGGCCACAAAGCTGGTATTAGCAAAGCTTTGATAGAAGAGGAGGCAGAGGCTATGGTAATTCATCCCTATGTTTACTTTCACTCTGAGGGGCTTTCAGATCTTCTCTGTGTCTTCTGGATGATCTTGCAGGGTGGTCTGTTGAGTGAGCAAACCATTGTTGTATTAAATTTAACATGGACGCCCTCTAAATCACAAAAATGACCACACTTGGAATGTCAAATTCCAACTTAATTTCTATCACTCCATTTTTAGTTTAAATATGAATACCAAGGGAAAAAAGTGATCCTTGATGTCATCTCTGGATTGTATCATGTACTTTTAATTATCTCAGTTTAAAATTCTCAGAAAATAAGGAGAATCAAGATTATGATTAAAATCTCTGTTCTATGCTAGGAGCTGGGATTAAAGGAGCCATTGCCTCTACTCCTGTCTTACTGATCATCCACCAAAATAGAATGCTGACATCATCTGTGTGTCTGTTCATTTCATAATCAACATCATCACCGTCATTGCAGTCCTAACTTGTATCTATTTAGAGCTTTACTCTGTAGTAAGCATTTTGCTAAGCTCTTTGAATGTGTTATATGGTTATGTGCACACAGCAGCCTAGGAGGTTACAGATCCTGGGAAGAGACTGGCACTTATACAGACATCCTCTGTAGGTTAGCTCATGAGCCTGAGTTAATTAGTCAAGGATGCAGTCTTTATGTAAGGGAAGTGGATTCTTAGAGAAAGCAGGACCAGTTTCAGCATATCTTAGCATAATTTCTGTGTTCCAGACTCCCTAAAAGGAGGTCACCCAGAACTACTGATAAGATTTTGGCAGACCTGAGATCATCATTTTTGCTGTGCCGCAGTCAGTTTTGCATCACTATTCAGAAAACTGCAGAAGCTGCATTTCTGTTGAAGAGAATCTTTACAATGATGCGACACTCATGACTCTGAAACCAAACTTAGTAATACCAAATCTAAGTCCTTATCTGAAAGCAGAAAGTAGATTTATAACTTCCTCCAGCTTTCTTGAACTACATAAACCCATTTCCCTGGAGTCTCCCTCAATTCTGGTTTAATAATGTTTTTAAAAAATTTATTTGTTTTTGGGTCTTCATTGCTGCATGGGCTTTTCTGTAGTTGCCGCAAGCGGGGGCTCCTCTCTATTTTCAGCAAATGAGCTTCTCGTGGTGCTGGCTTCTCTTATTGCAGAGCACAGACTCTAGGACATTGGGCTTCAGTAGTTGCTGTAGGTGGGCTGAGTAGTTGCGGCTCCTGGGCTCTAGAGCACAGGCTCAGGAGTTGTGGCACACAGGCTGAGTTTTCCCATGGCATGTGGGATCTTCCCAGATCAGGGGTGGAGCCACGTCTCCTGCATCGGCAGGTGGATTCTTGACCAATGAGCCACCAGGGAAGCCCCAGGTTTAACAATCTTTTATCTGAGTGGTTCTGATACTCAGTTCATATGAGGACTATGAAAACACAGCCATAATATTTCTCAGAGCTGAATATTATTATTATTCTCACTTTAAGATGAGGAAATTAGGACTCAGAGATGAGAGAACATGCACAAGTTTTTGCAGATAGTAATGCCAGAGTTTTGGTTTTTGAAACCAGCTTGAACTCTTAACAATTCCACTATCTGTCTATGTTTTAAAGAAAATAATGCCTAGGCTCATCCTATATTGTTTTGTGGGGTTAGTCAGTTGCGTAGCTGGTGATATAACATTTGAAGAGGATGAAATAAGTTATGCAAAATGTAAAATCCCCATATGAATTTGGATTTGCTATAATCACTACTCATGCATGAATAAAACAATAGACTATCAGAGAAATCATTGTAATTTTCTCATCTTTTATTTAAAAAATGCTCTACTTTTGTCTGTTTTATCTTGAATAGTGTGAGGTATTTGTATGAATAATAGGCCCTTTATGAAGGAAATGGCAGGGGCCTCGTTTTTTATTTGGATGATTATATGTACCAGATGTGTATGTCCAAAATAGTTAAAAGCAAGGGCATAGACTTAGAAGCAAAAGAAGATGAAAGTGTAAGGCATCTGCAGAAATTCCCTAAAAAGTGCCTGAGAAGTTCTTTCTTGCTTCCCCCACCCCCACCCCCACCCTGTGCCTTGCCCAGTCTTCAAAGACTTCTTTGAGCACAAATCTTGACAAAGGCCTCTTTGACCATTTCAAATCTCAGTAGTATGGGACTTCTTACATGAATTCACAATGAGATTATACCGTATAATACAAATTATTTTCCATTTTCCATTAAATTCCTCAACATTTATTGGATGCTAAGTTATTTGAGAAGAATAACTCCTGGTTCTTAAGAAGAGTGGTAACCTGCATACTTTGATTTTAAGATACACCCTACTTTTAGATGTGTGATACTTGCTAAAACCACTGAAACTTAGAACCTAAGAAATGAGGCAAATATATGTTTGTTCATGTGGCATTTAACTTTTAAAAATGTATCTATATCTTCTTCCTACAGAACTATTATATTTATCAGAATTAGAGATTAATATATTTTAGGCCCTTGTAGTACCTAATTACCAGTACTGAATGCTTGTACCCTTCTTTGGGTGGGGTAGTAGAGGAGACTGCAGACTCCAGTCCGTGGGGTTGCAAAGAGTTGGACATTACCGAAGCAACTTAGCACGGCACAGCAGCTTTGCTACTGCTGCTGCTAAGTCACCTCAGTCGTGTCTGACTCTGTGCGACCCCACAGATGGCAGCCCAGCAGGCTCCGCCGTCCCTGGGATTCTCCGGGCAAGAACACTGGAGTGGTTTGCCATTTCCTTCTCCAATGCATGAAAGTGAAAAGTGAAAGTGAAGTTGCTCAGTCGTGTCCGACTCTTAGCGACCCCATGGACTGCAGCCTACCAGGCTCCTCTGTCCATGGGATTTTCCAGGCAAGAGTACTGGAGTGGGGTGCCAATGCCTTCTCTAATAAAGCACAGCAGCTTTATTAGGATATAATTTACTTACCGTACAATTTGCCCATTAAAACTATATAATTCAATGGAATTTAGTATATTCACAGAGTTGTGCAAGTGTCACAAACACAACTTTAGAACGTTTTTATCACCCTCCTAAAAGAAACCCCATTCCCTTTAGCTGTTAGTTGCCAATCGCCACACCTCTCCTCATCCCTTACTTTTGTTTCTATAGATTTGCCCCTTCTGAACATTTCATAGAACTGAATCAGATAATATGTGGTCTTTTGTAACTGTATTATTTCACTTAGCATAATCTTTTCATAGTTAATGAATGTTGAAGCATGTATCAGGATTTCATTTGTTTTTATTGCTAAATAATATTTCATCTCATAAGTGTACCACATTTTGTTGATCCACATATATCACATATTAATGAATGTTTAGGTTGTTATCATATTTTTCCTCTTTCCTCTTAGTAATAATGCTGTATTTGTCTTTTATGAAGGTATATGCTTATTTCTTTTCAGTATAAACCTTGTAGTGAAAATGCACTAATCGGTTATACTTTTGACGATTTGCCAAACTCATTTGCGAAGCAGTTGCACCATTTGACAGACCCAGAAGCAATGTGTGGTGGGTCCAAGTTTTCTGCATCTTTATGAACTCCTATTGTTACCTGATTTTTTTATTTGAACCATACTAGTGGGAGTAGAGTGGAATATCAATGTGGTTTTGATTTACATTTCCCAAATAACTAATGCAATTGAGCATCTTTTCACATGCTTGTTTTTTATTTGTAATCTTCTTTGAAAATACCTATTGAATCTTTTGCTCATTTTGAAATTGGGTTATTATTCTTTTTATAATTGAGTTGTAAGAGCCCTTTATATATTTTAGATACAAGTACCTTGTCAGATACATGATTTGCAAATTTTTTCCCTCATCATGTAGGCCATAATTTCACTTTCCTAATAGTGTGTTTTGAAGCGCAAGTGTTTTTAATTTTGATGAAGTTCAATTTATCTTTTTAAAAATTTTGTTGCTCATGCTTAGTGTCATGCTCAAAAAACTGCTACCAAATCCAAAGCTGATTTCTGGATACTCAGTTCTATTCCTCCAGTCTATCTATATATTTATCCTAGGCTGGTACCATGCTGTCTTGTTAATAGCTGCTTTGTCATTAACTTTTAAAATCAGGAAGTATGAGTTCTCCAACTTTGTTTTTCCTTCTCAAGATGGTTTTGGCCATTTTGAGTCCTTTGATTTTCCATGTAATTTCCAACAAGGATCAGCTTGTCGGTTTCTACAAAGAAGCTAGTTGAAGTTCTGTAGAAGTTTCAGCGAGTCTGTACATCAATTTGGAAAGTCTTGCCATCTTAACCATATTAAACCTTCTCAATCATGATTATGGGATGTCTTTCCATTCATTTAGAGCTTCTTTAATTTCTTTCAACAAAGTTTTATAGATTTCAAAGTGTGAATCTTACCTTTTTTTTTTTTTAAACCCTCTTGGGAGTTAGCACATACAGCTGCCAACCTCAATCCAGCCCAGGTCCATATATGCCTTCATTCATCCACACATTCCTCTATTAATGATAGCATGCCTACCTCTGTGTAAGGCACTGGTGAAGCAGATCTATTACTTGGGGAAGCTGACTTCTAAACAGGTAGGGGCTGTAGAATGTCCTGGGGTCCAAGCTAAAGGCCTGTGCAAGGTGCTGGGAAGGAGTAAAGGAGGTAGTCAGCATAAGGAAAAGCATCACTTTTGAGCTGAATCTTAATAGCTAAGTGAGAAGCTCTTATAATTCATCAGATTTTATGACATACCTGCTATATGCCAGGCAATATTATATATTAATAAGTGTATGTGCGTGCTAAATCACTTCAATCATGAACAACTCTTTGTGACCTCCTGGACTGTAGCCCTCCAGGTTCCTCTGTCCATGAGATTCTCCAGGCAAGAATACTAGATTGGGTTACCATGCCCTCTTCCAGGAGTACTTCCTGACCCGCATCTCTTATGTCTCCTGCATTGGCAGGTATTACCCTTTGTTAAATTTATTTCTAAGCAGCACTTTATTTTTCTTGATGCTATGATTAAATGGAATTATTTTCTTAATTTTTAGATTGCTTATTGCTTAGAGTCTAGGAATATTATTTATTTTTTTATATTGATCTTGTATCTATAACCTTGCTGAGCTCATTTAGTAGTTTTACTAGTACATTCCTTAGAATTTTCTCTGTGTAAGATCATGTTATCTGTGAACATAATTTTATTTCTTTTCCAATCTAGATGCCTTTTATTATATCTTCTTGTCTTAATTCTTGACTAAAAGAGAAGTAAAGCAAGTAAACATTCTTATTTTGTTCCTGATCTTTGGGGAAATGCATCCAGTCTTTCATAATTAAGTTGATGTTAGCTGTGGGGTTTTTCACCAATGTGTGTGTGCTCAGTTGCTCAGTCATGTCCGCCCTTTGTGACCCCATGAACTATAGCCTGCCAAGTTCCTCTGTCCATGGGATTTTCCAGGCAAGAATACTGGAGCAGGTTACCATTTCTTTCTCCAGGGAATCTTCCTGACCCAGGGATCAAACCTAAGTCTCCTGTGTCTCCTCCATTGGCAGGCAGATTCTTTACCATTGAGCTCCCTGGGAAGTAGATGTACTTTATCATGTTGAGTGAGTTTTCTTCTATTCCTAGATTATTGATTGTTTTGTCATGAAACGGTGTTGAGTTTTGCCAAGTGCTTTTCCACAAGCTAGTGATGTTTATGTTGTTTTGGCTTTTAATTTTATTGGTTGATATGTTCTATTACATTAACTGATTTTATGCATATTAAACCGTCCTGGCTTTCCTAGGATAGATCCCAGTTGTTTGTGGTGCATAAATATTTGTTTGTCAGTAGCCATGAAATTAAAAGACGCTTGCTCCTTGGAAGAAAAACTGTGACAAACTTAGACAGCATATTAAAAGGCAGAGACATTACTTTGCTGACAAAGGTCCGTGTAGTCAAAGCTATGGTTTTTCCAGTAGTCATGTATGGAAGTGAGAGTTGGACTATAAAGAAAGCTGAACACCGAAGAATTGATGCTTTTGAATTGTGGTGTTGGAGAAGACTCATGAAAGTCCCTTGGACTGCAAAGAGATCAAAAGAGTCAATTGTAGAGGAAATTAATCCTGACTATTCCTTTGAAGGACTGATGCTGAAGCTGAAGCTCCAATAATTTGACTACCTGATGTGAAGAACTGTCTCATTAGAAAAGACTCTGATACTGGGAAAGATTGAAGGCAGGAGGAGAAGGGGACAATAGAGTAGGAGATGGTTGGATGGCATCACTGACTCAATGGGCATGAGTTTGAATAAGCTCCAGGAGTTGGTGATGGACAGGGAAGCCTGGTATGCTGCAGTCCATGGGGTTGCAAAGAGTTGGACAACTGAGCAACTGAATTGAACTGATTCATAAGAGACTGATCTATAGTTTTTTTAATCTTATGTCTTTTGAGTTCTTTAAATATTTTGTAGAATTTGCCACTGAAATCATCTATATTTGGCTTTTCTTAATGGGTGTATTTTTGATTACTAATTTAATCTCTGTATTTGTCATAGTATGCTGATATTTCCTATTTCCTTTTTTAGAGGTCATATTTTAGTTAGGTGTCTTTTGAATACATTAAATTTATTTAATGAATAAATTAAATTAAAATTCATTGGCGAGTAGTGTCTCAGAACCCATAAAATGTTAGCTTTTATGTATGGAGTATATTACTATACATCAGTTTATGTTCTTGAAAATCTGATCTTTTTAATGTAAATATGTCTGAAGTTTTCTGGGGGTTTTGGTACCACAACTGGTTTTATCCCACAAATTACGAATAGTTTTCACCTTAAAATATCATTTAATCTCATTAATTATTTTTCCTTTTTACGAATGAGAACTGTCAGAAAGTTTATATGACTAGCTTTGGTCCTAAAGCTAATGAATCTCATTACTGAGATTTAAAAACAGGTCCTTTTATTTCACCTCCTATAATTTCTCCCTTCTCCCTGTATTTATACTTAATAAGTTGGCTACCAGTTTGGACTTAGCAGTTTCATAACTTATATTTAAGTCTGTAATACCACTTTAAAAATATTATGAGAAGTGACTGAAGATACACTGATTTTTCTTCCAGTCTGTCTTACAGCTTCAAATTTTGAAGTTTTGAAAAGTCTGATGTAGGATGTTTCTCTTTTTGGCTCTGATAGAATAGCTTGCGTTCAACCAGCCCACATGGTAGAACAATCATAAAGGATAAATAAAAATACAAAAGGCATAGAAAAGCACCCAAAGCATCCAGGACCTGGGTGTTAAAGATTCTGAAGGAAAGGGTAAGGTAAACCTAACCTTCTGTCCCACTTTTCCTTAAAATTGTTCTCTGGTTCATAAGTATGATGGGCAGAAAATTGTGGCTCAGAGCTTTTGACTGTTCCCTCAGGTTGAGTAGATGAAAGGTGGAATTCAGGGTTATGAAGTAAGTCAGGAGTGCAGAGGCCAAGGACCCAGAGAGAAGGGGGCAACAAAAACCAGATGGATTTGACACTCAATGGTTCTTTCCAATTGAAGCATTTGTTGATTCATATTCTGGGCAGGGCAGAAGGCTAAAAAGCCAAGCAGAAAGGAATGGAGGCTAAAAATCTAGGTGAAGTTTCTACTGGAATCCTTATTTTAGCAATACAAAAATTGGAGTTCATTTTTTGAACTCCAGTAGAATAGCTCATTATTGTGTTCAAGAAAATAGATAAGAATATGGAGAATTAATAAACATTACAATCAATAATAAAGAATCAAATGAAAATTTGCTAACTGAACATTTATGTAGAAATTATAAACCCAGTACGGTTTAATAGCAAAAGTGAAAACTAATGTACTACAGACAGGTCAGTAGAAAATATTCACATAGAAGCCATTAGGGAAAACATAAAGGAACATTTGAGATATATGGGCTAGTACAAAAAAAGTTAATCATATACGTAAAGTTCTAGAAGGAGATGAGAGAACTGAATAAGGTAGAAACAAACTTTAAAGATACAATGGCCAAAATTTTTCCATATCTGCTGAACTGCTTCCATGTATGGATCTAGGAAGTTTTCCTCTAAAATCCTAGCAGTCTAAGTATACAAAATAAAAAACAGGGAATTCCCTGCTTTTGAACAGAGTTCAATCCTTAGTTGGGGAACTAAAATCCTACAAACCACATTGGTGGTTCAGATGGTAAAGAATCTGCCTGCAATGCAGGAGACCCAGGTTAAATTCCTGTGTTAGGAAGATGTCCTGGAGAAGGGAATGACTATCCACCCCTGTATTCTTGCCTGGAGAATTCCATGGACAGAGGACCCTGGCGGGCTACAGTCCAAGGGCCTGTAGAGTTAGACACCACTGAGTGAATAACACTTTCACTTTCAAGCCACATGGTACAGCAAAAGCAGACAGTCTCCCCCTCCCCCCCAAAAAAACCCCCACACATTCACACATCTAGATTCATGATGGTCTAACCAAAGATAAAGGGAATATCTTTTAAAAATTACTATGTGTATAAAACTGTAAAAACTCCATACAAAAAACTACTAGAACTGATAAATGAATTCAACAAGGTAGCAGGATATAAGATGAACACACAGAAATCAGTTGCATTTCTTTTCACTAATAATGAGATACCAGAAAGGGAATGTAAACAAACAATCTCCTTTAAAATCACATTAAAAAATACTTTGGAATAAATCTCACCAAGGATGTCAAAAACTTACATGCTGAGAACAACAAAACATTGATAAAGGGAACTGAAGATTATTCAAAGAAATTGAGAGATATCCCATGCTCTTTGGGTTGGAAGAATTAATATTGTTAAAATGACCATACTACCTAAAGCAATGTACAGATTTAATGCAATTTTTATCAGATTACCAATGACATTTTTCCATAACTAGAACAAATAATCCTAAAATATGCATGGAACCATAAAAGACCCAACATGGCCAAAGCAATTCTGAGGAAAAAGAACAAAGAAGGAGGCGCTACCCTTCCAGACTTCAGATAATATTACAAAGCCACAGGAATCAAAGCAGCATGGTATTGGCACAAATACAGACATATGGGTCAGTGGAACAGAATAGAGAGATCAGAAATAAACCTACACTTCCATTGATTAATCTTCGACACAGGAGGTAAGATTATACAATGGAGAAAAGATAGTCTCTTCAAGAAGTTGTGTCTTAGGATAATCTATAAAAAATAATAAAAATAAGTCTAACTAAAAAGCTAATGGTGGGTGAAAATGGAGCTAAATGTGAATGGCTACTTCAAAAGACTATAAGAAAGGGAAAAAAGAAAGAATAGACTGTGTCATTAGAAAACGAAGAATAAGATAGTAGATCAACTCAAGCATAGTAATAATTGCATCAATTGTAAGTGGACTAAATCACCCAAGTAAATTGAGATAAAAAACAACTTATATTGTATATTGTATACTTACTGTATAACATCTACAATGTAAGTATATATTGTATATACTTATTGTAGAACAACTTAAATTGTATACTACTTATAAGGGATACACCATACATATAAGGACAGGGAAATGTTGAAATAAAAGGATGTTCAAACAAGACAGAAGAGACAAACACTGTTTAAAGAATGCTGACATAGTTACATTAACATTAGAAAAGTATACCCTAAGAAAAAAGTATTGTTTGATCTACACATTTCATACTTATTATATAAAAGATCGATCTACTAGGAAAACATAATTGTATTTTGTGCATACAATAGCATAAAAAAATGGTGAAAAGTAGTCAACTTCACATTGGATAGCTATTCTTCTCAATGCACATATAATATAAAATTAGCAGAAATATAGACAATTTTATCAGTGTATGATGTGATATATCGAAAATAATTATAGGATTGATATATCTAGAATAATTATAGGGTTCGTTCATTTCAGATACAGATAAAATAGACCATGTGTTGATTCCTAAAGTAAAAGTTTACAGGTTCCAAACATTACCTTTATATATAGTATGTTCTTCAACCAGTGGATCAAGAGCAAATAATTATCTTTCAAAACAAAACTTACATTTCTAAATACTCCATGGGTCAAAGAACAAATAAAAAGTATTTAGAAAACATTTCAAATTAAATGATGAAAAGTACTTCTTATTGAAACGTGGGATGTAGCTGTACTTATAAGAAAATATCTATCCTTAAACATATATATTACAAAAGAAAAGTAGAAAAGGAATAATTTTATTATCAAATAAAAAATGTTAACCAAAGCAGTAACAAAAGTAAAGGAAATGAAATATAAAAGTATATGAAATAAGGAAGAAATAAATCATCATTTACATATGATTGTATATTAGAATATCTAAAAGAGTCTGTAGGTAAATTATTAGAAATAATAGGTAGAATTAATAAATTCCTGGAAATCAAATTCTACACATATGCTTCTAAATATTAGTAATAAATAATCAGAAAATAAAAATTTGAAGCTATACCATACACTGTGGCAAACAAATAACTAGGAATAAGCCTATTAAATGATGTATATTTACCCTACACTGACAAAAACAAAAGTTGTTGAAAGAAGTTAAAAATGTCAGTGAGTAGAGGGAAATACCATATTAATAGAGTGAAAGATTCAAGTTTTGTAAAGATGTCAGTTTTCACCAAAATAACCTATGCAGTGCAGTATCAGTCAAAATCCCTTCCAGTTATATATATATATATATTTTTTTTTTTGTGGAAATTCACAGATTATTCCTAAACATAAATGGAAATGCAAAGGACCCAAATAGCCAGTGAGTTATTGAATGAAAACAAAATGGGAGGACTTACTACACCAGCTTTGAGATTTATAAAGCTATAGAATTAAATAGTGTGCTGTGGGTACAGGGATAGACATAGAACAGAGTCAGAAATCACTTCACTCAGTTGTGTCCGACTCTTTGTGACCCCATGGACTGCAGCGCTCCAGGCTTTTCTGTCCATCACCAACTCCCAGAGTTTGCTCAAACTCATGCCTATTGAGTCAGTGAAGCCATCTAACCATCTCATCCTCTGTTGTCCCCTTCTCCTCCTGCCTTCAATCTTTCCAGCATCAGGGTCTTTTCTAATGAGTCAGTTCTTAGCATCAGGTGGCCAAAGTATTGGAGCTTCAGTTTCAGCATCAGTCCTTCCAAGAATATTCAGGACTGATTTCCTTCAAAATTGACTGTTTTGATCTCCTTGCTGTCTGAGGGACTCTCAAGAGTCTTCTCCAACACCACAGTTCAAAAGCATCAGTTCTTCAGTGCTCAGCTTTCTTTATAGTCCAACTCTCACATCCATACATCACTACTGGAAAAACCATAGCTTTGACTAGATGGATCTTTGTTGGCAAAGAGATGTCTCTGCTTTTTAATATGCTGTCTAGGTTTGTTATAGACAAACTCCTTGCTTCTTCCAAGGAGCAAATATCTTTTAATTTCATGGCTACAGTCAGCATCTGCAGTGATTTTGGACCCCTCAAAAATAAAATCTGTCACTGTTTCCATTGTTTCCTCATCTATTTGCTGTGAAGCGATGGGTCGGGATGTCATGATCTTCATTTTTTGAATGTTGAGTTTTAAGCCAGCCTTTTCACTCTCTTAATTCACTTTCCTCAAGAGGCTCTTTAGTTCCTCTTTGCTTTCTGGAATAAGGATGATGTCATCTGCATATCTGAGATTATTGATACTTCTCCCGGCAGTCTTGATTCCAGCTTGTGCCTCATCCAGCGTGGCATTTTGCGTGATGTATTCTGCATATAAGTTAATAAGCAAGGTGACAATATACAGCCTTGACGTACTCCTTTCCTGATTTGGAACCAGTTCGTTGTTCCATGTCCGGTTCTAACTTTGCTTCTTGACCTGCACACAGATTTCGCAGGAGGCAGGTCAGGTGGTCTGGTATTCCCATCTCTTTAAGAATTTTCCACAGTTTGTTATGATCCACACAGTCAAAGGCTTTGGTGTAGTCAAAAAAGCAGAAATAGATGTTTTTCTGGAACTCTCTTGCTTTTTCGATGATCCAGCGAATGTTAGCAGTTTGATCTCTGGTTCCTCTGCCTTTTCTAAACCCAGCTTGAACATCTGGAAGTTCACAGTTCACGTATTGCTGAAGCCTGGCTTGGAGAATTTTGAGCATTACTTTGCTAGCGTGTGAAGTGAGTGCAATTGTGTGGTAGTTTGAGCATTCTTTGGCATTGCCTTTCTTTGGGATTGGAATGAAAACTGACTTTTTCCAGTCCTGTGGCCATTGCTGAGTTTTCCAAATTTGCTGGTATATTGAGTGCAGCATCATCTTTTAGGATTTGAAATAGCTCAACTGAAATTCCATCACCTCCACTAGCTTTGTTCGTATTGAGGCTTCCTAAGGCCCAGTTAACTTCACACTCCAGGTTGTCTGGCTCTAGGTGAGTTATCACGCCATCGTGGTTATCTGGATCATTAAGATCTCTTCTGTATAGTTCTTCTGTGAATTCTTGCCACCTCTTCTTAATATCTTCTGCTTCTGTTAAGTCCATACTGTTGCTGTCCTTTATTGTGCCCATCTTTGCATGAAATGTTCCATTGATATCTCTAATTTTCTTGAAGAAATCTCTAGTCTTGCCCATTCTATTGTTTTCCTCTATTTCTTTGCATTGATCACTGAGGAAAGCTTTCTTATCTCTCCTTGCTATTCTTTGAAACTCTGCATTCAGATGGGTATATCTTTCCTATTCTCCTTTGCCTTTAGTTTTAGTGCTGTGCATACATGGATAGACACAAAATAGACTCAGAAATAGACCCACATATATAGGAATGATTGATTTACGAAAAAGATACCACTGCAGTGCACTGCGGATAAGGGGTAAGAGTGATATTTCCAATAAAACATGCTGGATCAATAGTATATCCAATGGAAATAAATGACTCTAATCCTAAATGACGCCATATAGAAAACTAATTTTTTATTGTTCACTCAGTTTGAAAGGTAAAACGGTAGACTTTCTAGAAGGTAGCAGAGTTCACTCTGTGAACTTAAGAGAGGCAGAGATTTCTTAAAACATGAAAAGCACTAACCTTATAGGAAAAAATATTGGTGGATTAAATTTCTTTACATTAAATTAAAAAATGCTTGCTCCTTGGAAGAAAAGCTATGACAAACCTAGACAGCATATTAAAAAGCAGAGACATCACTTTGCTGACAAAGGTCCACATAGTCAAACCTATGGTTTTCTAGTAGTCATGTATGGATGTGAGAGCAGGACCATAATGAAGGTTGAGCACCAAAGCATTGATGCTTTTGAATTGTGGTGCTAGAGAAGACTCTGGAGAGTCCTGTGGACTGCAAGGAAATCCAACCAGTCAATCTTAAAGGAAATCAACCCTGAATAATCATTGGAAGGACTGATGCTGAAGCTGAAGCTCCAGTACTTTGACAACCTGATGTGAAGAGCTGGCTCATTGGAAAAGACTCTGATGCTGGAAAAGACTGAGGGCAGGAGGAGAAGGGGGCAACACATGATGAGATGGTTGGATGACTTCATCCACTCAAAGGACATGAGTTTGAGCAAACTCCGGGAGATAGTGAAGGACAGGGAAGCCTGGCCTGCTGCAGTCCATTGGACCGTATACAGTTGGACATGACTGAGCAACAGAACAACAACAATAAGAACCTTTTAAAGACCAAAGAGATGAAGAAGCAAGCCACAGAAAAGAAATTGTTTGCAGTAAATCTCATAAGAGGTTTACATCTAGGATACTTTTTTTTTTTTTAAAGGATCAATCAAATAATGGTGAAATGACTTCAACAGATATTTCACAAATGACCACTAAATACGGAAATGTGCTCAATTTTATTAGTCATTCAGGGAAGTGCAAAAGTCACTACACATGTACCAGATTGCTAAAGTGAAAAAGACTGAGCATCCAGTACTGTCAAGGATGGAGAGCAGCTGCAACCCTCATGCATTGCTGGTAGATATGGTTATTTTGTAAAACTGTGACCAACTGCAGAAATACATCTGATCCTATCAGAAATGCATATGATGCTCACCAAAAACTTATATTAAAGATGGTCATAGAAGCACTATAGCAATCCTCTCCCTTATCTGTAGGGGATATATACCAAGACTCCCAGTGGATCTTTGAAACCATGGATAATAGCAAATCCATAAGTCAGGGATCCCCAGCCTCCTGGATCCAATGCCTGATGATATGAGATGGAGGTGATAATAATTTGTAATCACCCCTAACTAAAAAGAGTAAAATGGAGAAACTTGTGTGTAGTTATAAAATACATTTATGTGTAGCAATGGCAAAAAACAAAGGACCCCTCCATGCAGCAGAATGGATGTATCTCAAATAGAATGTTGTGTGAATGAAGCCAGACACAAAATAGTAAACATTGTGTGAGCCTATTTGTATATATTTCAATAAGATGTAAACTGACCTGTGGTACTAGAATTAATACAGTGGTTATGTTGGGGGAGGAAATACCTTGGGACAAAACACAGGGAGCTTTCTGAGATCTGAGTAGGTTTTTGTTTCTTAAATTGGGAGATGTTTACATGAGTTCACTTAAAAAATTTCTTAGGCTATACATTTATGATTTGTTCACTTTTTCTGTATCTGTTATGTGTCAATAAACATTTAAAAGTCATAAAGGTGTTTTAAGAAGCTCTTGGAGGAAGCTAAAGCAAAAATCTTTATTAAGAATCAAACTGCCTAAATGGCCTAAGTTGTGATGAGGCTTCCACTTAATAGATGCATCAGTGGCCTGCCCATTCCATTATCACGTGACCTTTCTGAACCTACCTTGGTGACCTTTGCTCAGGTGAGTTAATCTTCTTAAGAAGCAGTTTCTTTAAGTATAGATTTTGCTTCCATATTTCAAGCAACTGTGCTGAACAAAAGAGATGGCTTAATTGATGCTTTAAAATCCTATTAAAATGCTAAATCCCAGCAAATGAAATTTACATCTTAAGCAATCAATTTTCACAAGTGAACGTATAAGCTCAGGAAGAAACAGCCTGGCAAATTCATCTGGTGTTCTGTATAAATACAATTTTAAACTACCTCCAGTTTTTTCATGCTATGCCATCTGCCGAATGGCTCTTGGAATGGAATTTTAATCTCTAATTGCAAATGCAAGGATTAAAAAGGTTACATTCAAAATGTGCTGAGAGACCAACTAACAATTTGGAAAGAAAAAAAAAAGGTCTCTATCTGCAGGTTTTTCTGGCATAGATGTTTTCTGGAAATGATAACCTGGCAGCAGGTCTTTCACAGTCAGAAGTGGAAAAGGAAAATAACCTGCTCCAATTGGGTCTGAACTGTCTGGACCTTGTATAAACTCCAGCTGTTTCTTGACTATGGAATCAGAGCACGAATAGATAACTTTACTCGTTGCTTTTCTTAGAAGTGAGAGTATTATGTTAGCTGTGATTTAAACAATTAAAACCAAGAAAAGAGAATATACCACACTCTTTGCTTTGGGGTACCTGCTATAGACTCACTGAAATGAAGACACGGAGAAAAAGAATGCCACAGGGGAAGTGGTAGATTCTGCACACACACGAAAAAACAGAAAATTCTACAAATGAATGTACCGGTGCTTCTAAATTGGGTACAAATTTATCAAAATGTTTCCAATTTTTACTTTTTATATGTTCAATATATAGATATCAATTCTCCTCCCTTCTAAACTCTCTCTCTTACTATCTCTTCATCAGTCCTCTTTCCCTGTGTACAGTAACGTATTAAAATATGCATGCCATACTTCTGTTCTCCTACATGCCCTTGTATATATGGTGTGCCTTCCATGGATTACCCTTTGCACAACCAAGTCAAATCCTTTTCTATAATGACAAAGCGGAGGGTCATTGTGGAATAAGATTCTGTATACTTTTGAACTCTATTCTAAAACCTTGTACTTGATTTTATTGTCCTTCAGTTGTTCTATGTGGGTGTATTTTGCCTGCTTAACTCCAGATTAAAGACCATGACTTCTTGTTTTATGTTCCCTAGTGAAAGAGACATTATATGGGACTTATAAAAGCCTTTAAAAAAATCAGTAAAAGGGCTATTTAAGTGTTATAATGCATAAACTTTTTGTAATATGAAAGATTATTTTTGTAATATGTTGTAATTCCCCATGTTTTATGATCTTTATAGATGAGGCACACATACACACACACACACACACATACATATATATGTGTATGTATGCAAAGTGTCACCCTATAATGAACTATTCATAATGTATGGGGATATTTCCTAACATCTATTTTCCTCTCTCCTGTCCTTCCTTCCTTCCTGAAACGACCTAGAAAACCCAGTGAAGTTAACAGTAGATAGTTTAAAACAGCTGAAATGGAAAAGTATTGGAAAAAGCCTCAGTCTAGGACCTCTATGGTGAATCAACAGTAATCTTGCCTCTGAATGTTGTTGTTGTGTAGAAAAGACGAAGATGGAATGCTGTGTCCTCCATAATCTGAGCGTTAATGTTACCCATCTGTAACAGTTGACTCTAGCTATGGAATATGACTTCGCTTGAAATCCAAACATTACTTAATATTAAATTCAGGATCTCTCCAAAAAGTCTAATTTGAAGCACAGAGTACAGTATGAAAAAGTAGTTGTGAACTCGAATAGCAATATGGTGCGCTACTTTATGTGATTTTGTTTAAAAGACACAAACCTCCCAAATTCTTAGTTCTCACTCTCCCAAACCTATAAAGCTCTCTGCTTCCCAATCTGTTAGGAGAACTAAAAAATTAAAATAGCCTTTCAAACTCTACCATCTCCGATCGAGCCGGATGTTGACAGAGATGCCACTGAACCTTAGGAACAGCCCTTGCTTTCCAGAGCAGCATCAGTTCCACCTAATACCACAAATTCTAATCATCTCCTGAGTATCTGCTTTGGCAAGAGAGACTTCTTTATCCTTGAGATCATCAACTTTCATCTTCTCTGCCTCTGACTAGGTTTTGTTCTGTGGTCCTTTCTTCTAGCCTTTCCTTAGTAGACACATTACAGGGGTATGTGGCTCTTCTTTTCCAGATCTGTTTTTTTGGATAGGGGGGCAGGTAGGACCACATCTTCTCCTTGGACAACAAAAAGCCCAAGGAAGATCATCATATTTTTTTTTCACAGGCGAATTAACTCCCCAGCTTGATGTAGCTCTAAGTTAACAAAATAACCATCACTTCCTAAAATATCTTTTGAACATTTTATGTTAAACAATTATTCATAGTTCTTGTTAAAGAACAGTAAGGCAGACTTTATTAAGAACTATCAGGAAAGGTATAGGGACTACCATAGTGGAGTTTTGTAGTAGAGGGGAGAGACTGAACTCGCTGAATTGGGTTTGCCGTAAGGGGAGAGACTGGGCTGCACTCTGAATACAGCAAGGGAAAATGGGAATTTACAGCCAGGAAGCAGAGTGGGAAGCTACTAAGAGAAAACATCAGGGAAAAGGAGGAATTCTGGCTAAGCTGACCTAATAGGATTCTTGCTAAAGGCAAGCCGGGGTGGTCACATGTCACCTGGTAAATAGTAGGGATGAGAAAAATGATCAATATCAAGTGTGAAGGAATGTGGCGAATCTGACTTGACAAGAATCTTGCAAAATTGCCTCTTGAAGACAGTTCTGGGGCCGGGACCTAGACAAAAAGGGCTCCAAGGAACCTGACTAGAGTTTGGTCAAGGAGCCTGTCACTTACCATCTTAACCCTGGAGCAAATAAACTTGAATATAAGCTGAAGTAGAGGATGCCTGGTTAGGAGTAGACTGGCATGTTTCAGAATTCTGCACCTCTTTTTGTCCCTGGCAGTCACTTCTGTGTATGAACAGACATTTTCTGTTTTCGTTAATGAGTCTGCATGAAACCATGAAAGGTTTCATGCCTAAATTTATAAAAACTCCTGACTCTCACAAGCCTGTAATATGTCTAAGGGGCAGCTAAGAGCATTTCTTATTCTGTTATGATTTTAAAGTGCTAGCAATAATCACTGAATTACCCCTAGATATCTAATATGTACAAGTAAATGTCTTTTGCAGCTTCCCTGGTGGGCTTTCCTGGTTGCTCAGACAGTAAGGAGTCCACCTGTCATGCAGGATACCTGGTTCAATCCGTGGGTTGGGAAGATCCCCTGGAGGAAGGAATGGCAACCCACTCTAGTATTCTTGCCTGGGAAATCCCATGGACAGAGAAGCCTGGTGGGCTACAGTTCATGGGGTTGCAGAAGAGTTGGATATGCCTTACTGACTAAACAACAACAGTATAAACTTTATTATTTGTTTTTTAACCAAAAACTGCTGTTCATCATGGGAGTTCTCAAGACAGTCAAATGACACATTTTGCAAGGGAGACTCGAGAAGTATTCTATGGAGGAATTCGGTTGGGTAGTGCTCATCTTCGTCCAAAGAAATCACAGTGCTTATTACTAGCACTTACTATTGAGTGCTAAGACCAAAGCAAAACAAAAACAATCCTCCTTCCCCAAAGCAAAATAACACAAAACAAACACAAAGCTCAGTGGCAGAGGCACTATTAAAATAATTGTTTGTCTTTAAAAATAAATGGCTACATCATCTTAGGATGTTATCAAGTAAATACACCCAGACTTTTATTACCAATATGTTTCCTCTTCATCCCGATCGAATCACTCTTGTTAAAGATCTGACCTAACTATCGTATGCCTGGAGTGACATTGGAATGGAACATACTGTCAAAGCCAGCTGTCAGCACAGACAGATGGGTGTAAAGTGGGAGAAATAACAAATATTCTCAGTGCCTATTGAATTCTTTGGAAGAATTTGACTAGGTTGCATCATCTTACACCCACCTAAATGAATAGGCTTTGTAAAAGCCACGTGCTACTGTCTTGCATCAGTTTGTGCACCAGAGCAAGAGGAGCCAGGTTGCTGAAAGAAAGGCTTCAAAGTGATGGAGCATATGTGGGAACGAGAGGAAAAGCCTTGAACTTGATGTTTCAGGCAGAGGTGGTGGGAAGGTGAGTGGTGGAATCTCAAGCAACAGATTGTTGAAAGGCTATGATTCAAAGGATGTTTTCCAAGGGCTTTCATCATTCTTAATGGGTGACTGAAATGTGTAAAGGAGTTTATGTGGTTCATACAAGACTGAATATCAAGATTAGTGGAGAATAGAAACATAGGGAGTTTTCAGAGCAGCTACACCAGTGTGAACTGCCAGCTACTGAACCACTTGTTCTTTGTGTATGAATGATATCTGTATCTTTGTCAAATTCCTACTATATTTTCTTCCCAGATACAATAATAAAAGCACACCTGTGCATATACGTATGCACACACACATATACACACTCTCCTAGATAGCTGAAAGTCTTCATAGCTTTGATACAGAGTGGTGATAGTGAATTTACTTATTTCTGAATTCTTAATTGTTGTTTCTGTGATACATGTTTCAAGTAAGAGTCAGAATTTCTTCCTAAGCCTCTTCATTGAAAAGTCTCTGGAAAGCTTTTGAGTGTTGGCTTCAGTGTCCTAGCATGGTATTTGGTTTTATAGTTTTATCCTTCATAGGAAGAAATGTTTCCACTATCAGAATGGCTGTCAGATGCCTCCCAGGTAATTACTAGGAATCAGGAGAAATGCATCTAAACTTAATCTGAGTTTCCTAGTATCCTTATTGATAGATATCAGAAAGCCTAGGATGAATGCCTGGATCTTTGATTGTGTAAATACATGCACTTTTTGATTTTCCTAAAGCACACTTTACAAAAGGTGACACATCTCTTTAACACTTTTGACAGATCCTTTTGAGAGCTACTGTTTTATGAAGATCATTTGGAGGAGCAAGCCTAGTTTGACAACGGGACATATATCTGAAACATAACCTAAGATGGGCAGAGTACTTTGTTGGTAGCTGGGAGTGAGGAGAACCAGCTCTGAGAATATTCACAGAAGGAAATGACTTCTTTCTTGCATATGGAGAACAATATTTCAAAGTTCCCTTTCATTCACCATACTGTATTGAATACCTCTTACAGTGTCAGACACTAGCGTAGACATTGGGGATAAAAAGTTGAATACAATGCTATATTGCCCTCAAGTCACTCTTGGATATGGCTGTTTGATGTTTTCTTTCTTGTTCTGAAAACTATGTGGAGGGGAGTAGCCGAATAGGAGCAAGAGTGCAATTGAAGAAGAAGAAAGAACTCTGAAGGATTTTTGTTTCCATTGCTTCACCTTGTATATAGGCATCTGGAAAACATACGCCTTCAACCACAGAATGCTTGGTGGGGTTACCAACTGTTCTCATTTGTGCAAAGCTAAGGGTTCCTGGACTGAAAGATATTTAATGCTAAAACTGGAAAAGTCATGGACAAACCTTAGCAATGCCAAGGTTTTCAGAGAAAGGGAAATCTCGAACTGCTAAAGTCTTTAAATATCTTATTTTTAAAGGGAATACACAGTTGATATATAGTCATTTCCATTGGCAGAATGTCTATAAGACTGGGAGAATGTATACAGTATAACATTTATTTTTAATAATATAGCTAAGTATAAGTCTAGTGGTCAGTGGGGAGACCTTGTGGACAATTCTGGATGTAATAGTGTAGTAGAGTGAAAAGCAAGACATAGAAGAAAGAGTTCCAAGGATTACTATCTCTTTTAGAGTTTTCCCAAAATTGGTCCTGTTGTAATCATTTATAAATGTAAATTTCTGGGCCCGCTCCCAAAATTAATCAGTCAGATTTTTTGGGAGCAGAGTTCAAGTATCCTTGGTTTTCATAAATAGTACTTGCTTAACTTGAGGGATGGCTGTTTTATCCTTCTTGTTTTGTTCTGTTTAAATAAGTCATACAATTCAACTCTAGTGGTGGTGTTCTTAATCCTCTCTGTGTCATTAGGTTGTTAGGGCACTTTTGAATGATACTAGCTTTTGGGACGAGACAGGCTTTGAAGACTTAATACACTAAATAGTAACTGTGGAAGATAAATCAGTCACTTCTTTTTTGTCTCGCTTTTAATTTAAACATCCTTAGGAATCATTCTCTTTTCTTGATTATTTTTTAGGATGTCTTGTTTTAGAGGAGAAGTTCCTGCTACTGACTCATGCACAATAATAATGACACAGAGCCCTTCTGTGTTTCAGAAACATGAGATCTTTTCTTGTTCTAATTTCAAGTCAGGATCAAAATAAAAAAAGAACATTTGGTCTCATGTATTCTTTGGAGAAAAAATGCAAATAGAAAAATCTCTGGTTTCCACTGTCACAAGAACACTCATAGATGTCAAGTTATAGAAGATAGAATATTTATATATAAAGATTGTACAAAGCAAATTTAAAATTTACACACTACTTCAATTTGGCACAGAGATTAAAAAAATACACCGTAACCATTAATAGGAAAGCACCAGTAAATTCTTGCCCCCTAAAAATTAATGAAACAGTTGTAATGTGGTCAAATTAAGTGTGGAGGCCACTAGACTGGGGTGAGTCCAATGCCTTCGCAACCTACATAAGCAAACCAAAACCTAAGCCAAAGTCAATTCATTCAAATATGAGAAAATGAAATTTAAGAATAGCCAATCACAAATATCCAATGGGGCTTTCCCAAATAAGTCAACTGCTTAAGCTATAGCCAATCAAATAATTTCTTTGTGTTGCTTCTACATTTTATGATCCAAAAAACAAAGCTCCTCCCTGTCCCCTGTCAGTGGAACATTCCTAACCACCTATTGTTTGGTGTGACCCAGTTTGAATTCCAGCTGTGCTCAAATAAACTCTTGACAATTTTAATGAGCCTCAGTTTACTTTTTAACAGTGTCTTAGGCCACAAAACTTAGGTGTGCAGGAAAACGCAATTTATTTTGCTATAATTGAAAATTGTTGGAATCATAAGTGCCTATGGCAGAAAATATAATTTTGAATTTTGTAGCACACCTATATTTTATTGTATTTTATTTTTAATTTTAATTAAAGTATAGTTGATTTACAAAATTATGTTAGAGAAGTACAGCTTTGTGATTCAGTATTTTTACAGGTTATATTCCATTAAAAGTTATTACAAGATAATGGCTATAATTCCCTGTGCTATACAAAGTGTCCTTACTTATCTAGTTTACACATAGTAGTTTGTATGTCTTAATTCCATTCTATTCTCTTGCCCTTATATGGAGAACAAAGTAGTGTAGCACATCTATATTTTAATAGTCTCAAAATGTCATGTCTGCTGAACTGATTTTGTCATAGATATTATATGGATTTTACTGTGCTTTATTGAGCATTTTTATAGTTCAAATATTTTTAGAAATCCCTTAATCTGCAATGAAGTAGTATTTTACAGTCCTTATGCTAATGACTAGTGAATTTATCTTTCTATGGTTTAAGCCAGTGGGCTTCCCTGGTAGCTCAGTTGGTAAAGAAACTGTCTGCAATGCAGCAGACCCCAGTTCGATTCCTGGGTGAGGAAGATCCGCTGGAGAAGGGATAGGCTACCCACTCCAGTATTCTTGGGCTTCCCTTGTGGGAGACCTGGGTTCGATCCCTGGGTTGGGAAGATCCCCTGGAGAAGGGAAAGGCTACCCACTCCAGTATTCTGGCCTGGAGAATTCAGTGGACTGTATAGTCCATGGGGTGGCAAAGACTGAGTGACTTACACTTGCCATAGTAGGATCCTTAGACTAGGAACATTAGCATCATCTGGGAAATTGTTAGACAAGTAAATTCTTGGGTCCCACCCCAGACCTACTGGATCATAGATTTGGGTGGAGGTAAAGTTTGCGTACTCTTCTGGCTTAGGTATCTTGTGCTACGGTTATATGAGAGTCTCAGCAAATCATCACCAGTGTTTTTTTTTTTTTTTTTTTTTTGAGAGATCCAACATAAAAGAAATGGAGTAAAGATGACCAGAAACCTGCTGTCATTCACATAGGTATAATACAATAATTCTCCTCTTATCTTGAAGGCTGTGAATATTGTCATTGGACTAGGCACAGTGGGCTCAGCTGAGAGAAAATGTGTCTACTAGAGATGTATCTGCTCTTCATTAACTTTGAATGACAGATCTAAGACAGTTTTAACTTTTATCAAAAGCATTGCGACTTATACATTTTTTTCCAATGAGACTTTTGGGGTTCAAATTAGCTTAGGGGACAAGAGAAGATAAATTGGTGTTTTAAAAATATGCTCGTGAAGTGTTCTTTTAGGCAGTGATAAGGTGTGATACCATCAGCATGCAGTGAACAAACCCCGATAAATGATTTACCATTTCCAAAAAGATGAGGGTGGAGGGAATACCCGCTTGTGGGAGACTGACCTTGAATTCTATCTCTTACTTTCAAAGGGATTTCTGTTTTCCATTCCATTCGACAACTGTGAGCTGCACCTCAGTGAACTCTTTTAAAAGAATATCAATAAAGATGCTTTGCTTTGCATTTGTAAGCCGTATAGAAGCTCCTCTTCCGTTATCTCTCACCTTCCAAATCTTCTAACTATGCTTGGCATCGGCAGCAAAGCTAAGGCAGCTGATATAAATCAAAGAAGCAATTAAATGCAAAAGTTTCTTTTCCCTCTCATCCTTACCAGATAAGATATTTTAGACATAGTGAAAATAATCTCTTGGGTTCCGGGTTAAAGCAAGATGTTTCCGGGAAATCCCATGCTGCAAATCCTTAACTGATACTCAAGAACTCAAGAGATAGGGAGAAATTTTTGAAAGCATAGTAAGAATAAAATTACGGTCTTTTTTCTTTTCTGGAAATAGAGGGGTAGATATATATTACTATATATATATATACACACATAAAAATACACCTTAAAATGAAATCTAAAGATATACAAGATTTAATATGTTATTTTACTGCACTGTTTTACTATGGCACATCAGCAAGAGTAATGAGACAGCTATCCACACAAAATAATACACATGCAGTTATATTTTTTTCCACCTCATTTCAGGTTCGTGAAGAAATCTCTCAAGTTTTTAGACTGAGTTTTCACTCGTAAGCAAAGTTGTGAAGTTGGAGTGATAATCCACTTATGGATGATCATAGTCTGGCTCAGAGAAGTTTAGCAAATTGACCAGAGTCTAGAGTCTGCAATTAGTAGGTATCAAGACTCATATTCAGATCTACTTAACTCCAAATGTCGCGCTCTTCTCACTTCACTCCAACATACTGGGATTTTAGTTTCTAAGAGAATACTTCTCCAAAGAGCTAAATTTACCTTCCTTTACCCTCTCTGGTCAATCTAATGTCTCATCAATGAGCCTTATCCAGACAGTTATTCTGAGATCTTTGTGGAGATTACAGTATATCATGAACCCAAACTTTACCACATTTATGACATTTCAAAATTGCACCTGACATGTATTAGTAATTCAGTAAATATTTGTAAGATGCTCCTAGTTCATTGATTTATACAGGATGCAATGTGATTTTTACCTTATTTTTTTTATGGGATGGCATGAAAACAATACTTGACATCTCAGCGTATTTCCCCCATTTCCTCCTATGGCCCTGGGGCCTGAGAGCTAAAGTACCTTCACTAAGCTCTGGACATTTTGTTAATTCAAAACCACACTTCAGTGAGAGTTAGATTTGCCAGGCCTTTGGGATTCAGCCTGCCAGCATTTTATATTGTGGAAAGTGAGTGTTGAATATTTATTTAACATTAACAACTCCTGCTCAGGATTTTCTTTTTCAGATGTGGTTTCTATCATACTCCATCATTTCTACAAGTGATAACCATGTCAGTAATACTGAATATCAGAAGTCCCTTAATTTAAATTGTTATTCCTCACTCTTTTATCAGAAGTCTGATTGATTACTAGAAAATATGTTTAGTCTTTGCCTGTGCATACCACCTATATTATACACTTATTTTTTCTTAGACACTACATGTCCTGTCAAATTTTCTGATTTTAATTTGTCTTACACAAGTAATACGTGTATGTATACATATATGTATGTATAGATATAGTATGCATGTATTGTTTTATGTGTATACTCTTTGCATTCCAAATAATAGTGTAAATAAAACTCAGCAATTCAGCATTTGCGAATTATCATTAACTATTATAATACCATGTGCATGCATACCCTGGTGGGAAATTGAAGAAAGATGTGTATGTTTTTTTAAAAACAATAGTACCAGTAAATCACAAATCATTTTTACATGGAGTCATTACATGGAATTGGGGGGCATTTTCATGAAACCAGTGTCTTTATTCTCCCTTTTTGGTTCCCATTATTTTTCACCTGTAGTTATAATCCTCAATTCATGGTTTCAAAATCTCCAGAGTAACTTAATAGTTATATCATGATTAGAACATTATTATTAGATGTTGGCAATAATAATCCAAAATTAATGAAGTACTGGATAAATACCAAGATTTTGACACTATAATCACATAAATATTTATAATCTGGAGAAAAAGAGAAAAAAAAATTCAAATTCTCACAAAGTAGTAAAATTTAGTTTCAAGTTGTTCACCCAGGACCTGCTGATGTGAATAACCACAAATTAGCTGTAGTTTTCCGGGGTAGAGAGCATATGTTGACTTGGCCAACCCGTATCTAGCCATCCATCTTTCACTAACTGAGTCCTGATTCTCCTCTGAATTACCCAACATCCCCAGTTCTTTCCAAGAGTTTCCAGGGGAGTTGACTTCTTTCCTTGTTCGTGAATGGATTACATAGTCTGGTCCATAGCTAACCAGTATCTCGCATTCCCTGAGCAACAGTGATCAGATCAGATGTGGGCTCACAGCCTATTTAGAACCATTCAGAACCATGATGCAATGAAACCTTTCTGGAAATCCTGGAAAAGGGTTTGTATTCTTTACTTCTGGACACATATTAATAGTTGAGAAGAAAAAAATCTGCATTTGATGCGTTCATCATAGAAACAGAAGAGCTGTGTAAGAACAAGGCTAGTGCGCACAAGAGAACAGAACTGGATTGGAAGAGTGTCCTTGCAACATCAAGCTGTATCTGAAGTCAGCTCTGCTTGTCTGAGTTTTCCATACACAAGAGCCAATAAATTCCTTTTTGGCACAAGATCATTTGAATTGGGCTTTCTGTCATTTGCAGCTGAGATCAAATATGCTCTGCCAACAAAAAGAGGGTATAGAAGGGGATAATATGTCTTACAGTTTCTAACTGTAGGTAAGAGATCAGATTCTCATCAGAGATAAGTACTAATGTGTCTGCATGCCAAAAAAATCCTGGATCTGCAACAGTGCAGACGTTGTCGTTGTTGAGTTGCTAAGTGATGTCTGACTCTGCAGCCCCAGGGTCTGCAGCCCACCAGGCTCCTCTGTCCTCCACTATCTCCCGGAATTTGCTCAAATTCATGTCCATTAAGTCAGCAATGCTGTCTAACCATATCATCTTCTGCCACCCCCTTCCGCCATAAGGCAGACATTATGGCAAAAGAAATGAGAAATTTCTGTTATGGGCAAAGGCATATAAGGCATACCTGCTATAAAGTAAGGAGCTGGCCATGAACTGCCTCAGGATAGATACCAGAAATGAAGAAAATTATAAACTAGGCAAAAGAGTGGGAACGAGTCGTTTCCAATCCAGCATGTAAGAAGCTTCGAAGTTGTGACTCTGTCCTAACAAATAAAAAGCCGAACAAACTGAAAAATCAACTCTTCCCCTTAGGTTCATCAGAAAAGTGAGGTCACACAGCAAACTGCTGCCCCCCAACTTGAAAAGGCAGATAGACAAAGAATTACAGTTGGACCAGAAACCCAGAGTAGAAATTGCACAACCCAGTGCAACCCCAGTGGTGGGGTTGAAATACCTGATTGATGAATTCCTGGAGGCTCAGTGTGAGAGTGAAAACCACTGGAGGCGTGCGTGGTAGGATGGAGTGGTAGTCCTACGGGATATGCAAGTATCAGAGATAAAGCCTTTCATGCTTCTGGGAGAGGAAAGGGGAAAGTAATGGTTTTGAAATACGTTGGAGCGCGTCATTCTTCTTAACAAGATTTACCCTCAAAAGAAATTGTTATACCAGAGCCTAAACTGTTGGATTTTCTTCAAAGCCTAACCCACCTAGGGAAAGATAAATACTCAATCCCCGCTCTAGTTTTCCATGTGGGAGATGGGAGGTACCCAACTCCAGCCTCACTATCCTGTCCACCTAGGAGAGGGAGCAAACAGAAGCATTTGAAAAATTCACAGTCCAGAGGCACAGGCTAAATAAAAGACTGAAACCTAATCATAGAATTATAGAAGGCTTCTCCTCCTCCTCCATTCTTACAAAAGGCCTATTAAGGGCAGTTCCTTTCAGCCAGCACATTATATATGGATATCAAGAAAAAAATGACAAAAATCTACTAAATAGCAAAAGTGTGTGCGTGTGTGTGAGCATGCGTGCGCACACACACACACATGCACACACACACAGAGCTGTTGACAGAGAAAGCATCAGAACCAGACTAACTTACAACAGGAATGCTAGAGTTATCAGACTGGGAGTTTAAAACAGTTACAGTTAATATGCCAGAGGCTCTAATGGGCTAAGTAGACACCATACAAGGACAGCTGGGTGATGTAAGCAGAGATGGAATGCTTCCTTGCATTAGAAAAGAAATGCTAGAGATCAAAAACACTGTTAACAGAAATGAAGAATGCCTTTTATGAGCTCATTAGTAGACTAGACATGACTAAGGAAAGAATCTCTCTAAGCTTGAGGGTATGACAATAGAAACTTCCAAAACTGAAAGCAAATGGAAAAAAAGGACTGAACAAGGAACAGAATATCTAAGAATTGTGATGGCTAAAAAAAGTATAGCATACATGTTATTGGAATACCAGAAGGAGACGGAAGAAAGGAACAGAAGAAATCTTTGAAGCGATGACTGAGAATTTTACGCAAGTTGATTTTAAATACCGAACTGCAAATCCAGGAGACTTCGAGACACTGGCGGGACAAATGTCAGAATCTATTCCTAGGCATACTGTATTCAAACTGCAGAAAAAGATTAAAAAAAATCTTGAAGACAGAGGGGAAAAACACCTTCCCTAATCAGAAGATAAGAATTATATCCAGCTTTTCCTCAGAAACTATGCATGCAAAAAGAGAGTGATATGAAATACTTAAAGCAATGCAATAAAATACCCACCAACATAGAATTCTTTGCTCTGCAAATTTATCCTTCAAAAGTGCAAGTGAAATCAAGACTCTCAGACACAATAAAGTGAAGAGAGTTTGTTGTCAGCAGACTTGCCTTGCAAGAAAGGTTAAAAGAAGTTCCACAGAGAGAAGGGAAAGTCGTTTTACATAAAGAAAGGAAGAGAATCAGATAAGGAATGAATGATGGTAAAATGGATTTTTATTTTTCTTATTTTTAGTTAATCTGCCTGATAATTTGTCCATAATAATAATAGCAGCAGTGTATTTGATGATGTACTTAATGTGTGCTTATGTATAAGTAAAATGAGTGACAGCAATGGTATAAGAGATGATGGGAAGGAGGAAATAGGACCACTTGTTACTATATAGTACTGGCATTAACCTGTGAAGATGTGTAGTGTTAATTGACAGGGGACTTGGATTAGTTGTAGATGTATATTGCAAACTCCAGAGCAGCCACTAAAAATAAAAATAAGGAAGTATAACTGATATGCTTAAAATGAGAGAAAATGGAATCATATAAAATGTTAAATTAAACTACAAAAGTCAGCAAAAGAGTGAAAGATGAAAATAGGTACAAAAACTAGAGCAATTAATCGAAAAATCATAACAACTGTGATAGCTATTCATTAAACTATATCAGGAATCAGCTTGAATGTCAATAGTCTAAATGTGTGAATTAAAAGACAGAGATTGTCAGGGTGGATCAAAAAATAAGACCCAAATAAATGTTTTATATAAGAAATCCACTTTAGATATAAAGCCACATATCTATTAATATTAAAAGCAAAGGGTTAGAGAATGATATACAATGCTGACTTGAATTTAAGGAAAGAGGCACTAGCTGTATTCATTTCAAATGGAGCCAACTTCAGAGCAAGAAAAGTTGTCAGGGGTAAAGAAAAGCATTACATAATAATAACAGGATTAATTTTCTATGAAGACTTAACAATTTTTAAAGTTTGTGCACCTAACAAGAGAATGTCAAAATAAGTGAGGTAAAAACTTATAGAACTGCAAGGAGAAATAGATGAAACCATTATTATCATTGGAAACTTGAGCATCTCTCTATCAGAAATGGACGGATCCAGCAGGCAGAAAATCAGTAATGACATAGTTGAACTCAAAAGCACCATCAATCAACTGGATATAATCAACATCTATTGACTGCTTCATCTGACAACAGCAGACTACACATTCTTCTCAAGCTGGTACATTCACCAAGAAAGCTGACATTCTGGGCCATGAAACACATTTTAGAAAAATTAAGAGAGTAAAAAATGGATGTCTCCTCTCAGACCATAATAGAATTAAAGTAGAAATTGATAACAGAAAGAGCTGGAGAAACCGCAAATACTTGAAGACTGAAGAAAAAAAAAAACACTTCTAAATAACATGAGGGTCAAAGAAGAAATCTCAAGCACAATAAAAAACATTTTGAACAAAGTAAAAATGCAACTTATCAAAAATTTGTGGAATGTAGTGAAAGCAATGCTTGGAAGTAAATTCAGAATACTGTGTGTATATAAAAACACACACACATATGTGTGTGTGTGTGTGATTATTAAATCAATAATTAAGATCAATAATCTAAGCTTCCACATTTGGAAACTGCAAAGAAAAGGGCAACTTAAATCCGAAGAAAGTACAAGAAGAGAAATAATAAAAATTAGATCAGAAATCAATGAAATTGAAAACAGAAAATCATTAAGAAAAAAAAAAGCTGCTTCTTTGAAAAAATCAATATAATTTATAAGCCTCTAGCCAGGCTGAATAAGAGATGGCACAAATTACTGATAGAAGTAAAGGAGGGGAGTTCATATAGATGGCGTGATCATTAAAAAGACAGTAAAGGAATACAGTGAGTAACTCTGCCCACAGATCTGATAATCTTGATGAAATGGACCTCTTCCCTGAAAGTTAAAATCTGCCAAACTCACCCAAGAAGAAACAGACAATATCAATAGTCCTACATATAGTAAAGAAAATGAAAGAATATTGAGGGCCTTCCAAAACAGAAGGCACTAGGCCCAGATTGTTTCACTGTTCTACCAACATTTAATCCAGAAATTGTACTAGTTCTCTACAGCCTCTTTCAGAAGAAAGAAGCAGAGGGCATGCTTCCTATTTACTCAGTGAGGCCAGCATTACCCTAGTATCAAAACTAGGTAAAGACATAACAAGAGGGGAAAACTGCAGACCAACATCTCCCATGTACATAGGTGCAAGAATTCTCCAAAAAATATTAGCATATTGAACAATGTATAAAAAGACATTCAACAATGTATAAAAATAATTATACACCATGACCAAGTGAGATTTAACACTGGTTAAACAAATGCTGGTTCAACATTTGAAAGTCAGTTATTGTAATTTATCTCCCATCAACCTGCTGCAGACAAAAAATCACATGATCATATGAATAAATGTAGAAAAAGTATCTGACAAAAGTCAGCATCCATTCATGATTTTGCTGTTGTTCAGTCTCTAAGCTGTATTCGACTGTTTCTGATCCCATGAACTGCAGCTCCCCAGGCTTCCCTGTCCTTCACTATCTCCTGGAGTTTGTGCATACTCATGTCTATTGAGTCGGTGATGCCATCCACCCATCTCATCCTCTGTCATCCCCTTCTCCTGCCCTTAATCTTTCCCAGCATCAGGGTCTTTTCCAATGAGTTGGCTCTTCACATCAGGTGGCCAAAGTACTGGAGCTTCAGCTTCAGCCTCAGCCCTTCCAATGAATATTCAGGATTGATTTCCTTTAGGATTGACTGGTTTAATCTTGCAGTCCAAGAGACTCTCAAGAGTCTTCTCTAACACCACAGTTCAAAAGCATCAATTCTTTGGTGCTCAGCCTTCCTTATGGCCCAACTCTCACATCCATATGTGACTACTAGAAAAACCACAGCTTTGACTTTATGGGTCTTTGTAGGCAAAGTGATGTCTCTGCTTTTTAATACACTGTCTAGATTTGTCATAGCTTTTCTTCCAAAGAGAAAGAGTCTTTTAATTCTGTGGCTGAAGTCACCATCAGCATTGATTTTGGAGCCCAAGAAAATGAAATGAAATATGACTATTTGCGGATTTCCCCCATCTATTTGCCATGAAGTGATAGGACCAGATGCCATGATCTTCGTTTTCCTCTTCACTTTATGCCATTAAAGTGGTATCATCTGCTTATCTGAGGTTGTTGATGTTTCTCCTGTCAATCTTGATTCCAGCTTGTGCTTCATCCAGCCCAGCATTTCGTGTGATGTACTCTGCATATAAGTTAAATAAGCAGGGTGACAATATATAGCCTTGACATACTCCTTTCTCAGTTTTGAACTAGTCCGTTGTTCCATGTTCAGTTCTAACTGTTGTTTCTTGTCCTGCATACAGATTTCTCAGGAGGCAGGTAATGTGGTCTGAGAATATTTTGAGAATATTTCAGTTTGTTGTGATCCATACAGTCAAAGGCTTCAGCACAGTCAATGAAGCAGAAGTAGATGTTTCTTTGGAATTCTCTTGCTTTTTCTATGATCCAGCATATGTTGGCACTTTGATCTCTGGTTCCTCTGCCTTTTCTAGCTTGTATGTCTGGAAGCTCTTTGTTCCTGTACTGCTGAAGCCTAGCTTGAAGGATTTTGAGCATAATCTTCCCAGCATGTGGAATAATAGAAACTCAATAAACTAGGAATAGACTGCAAGTTACTCAGCCTGATGAAAAACACCTATAAAAACCTATAGATAACATCATATTTAATGGTGAGAAATTAGATGCTTTCCCTCTAATGTCAGGAATAAGACAAGGATATTTCCTCTCACTATTTCTTTTCAATATTATACTGAAAGTCTTGGTAATGCAATAATAAAAGAAGAAAGAATAAAAGGAGTGTCTCTTAAGGAAAAAGATAAACAGTCATATCTAAATGTAATTCATGATCCTGATTGGGTGCTTGATTTAAAAAAAAAAAAGCTATAAAGGATATTGGGATCAAATGGGAAAATTTGCATATGGACTGTTTATTAAGTAATATCATGAATATTAAATTTCTTTGGTTATGATTATGGTGTTGTAATTATATAAGAAAATTTACTGAAGTATATAGAGGTAAAGTGTCTTAATATCTATAAATGACTTACAAAACTTTCAAGAAGAGTAATATGTGTGCTTAATGATATGTAAACATGAATTTATTTAGTCTTCCAGTATAGAAAATATTAACAAAAGTGATAATATCCAAATATGATAAGACCATGGAAGGCAAATTTATACACTACTTACTGAAATAGAAATTTATATTACTTTCCTGGGAGGCAATTTTCTACATATTTTTTAAGTTGCAAAATACATATGTACACTCTGATACAGTAATACCACTTCTAAAATTTATTCTATTAATATAATCAGAAAATAATACATATACATAAGAAAATTCCTTGAAGAGATATCTATAATGAAAGCAAAAGGGAACAACCTAAGTTGCCACTAACTATGGATTGACTTTTAGTGAGCTTCAAGGCTGGGCATGGATATTAGTTCTGGCCAGTCAGAGTATTGTATCTTTAAGGCTTTTCCTGGAGTGTTGGAGAGAAAAATGTATACCCTTCTACTAGATTTGAATCTGAAAGAATGTGACCCAAGACTTTCAGAAATACATCACAGAAGGAGCCTTTTTTAAGAGCAATTACATAGAAAAGTGGATTTAAAATATGGATCAAGACTCATTTAGGGACTTAGTTCCACCAATAATAGAAACTTAGGGCTCATTCATTAAGTCAGTTACTGAGTCTGGACTCTTTCATTAAGTTACTTACCGAGTTTTTGTTTGTTTTTGTTTTCACTTTTTTTTTCTAAATCCAATTTGAATTGCATTGTCTGTCACTTACAACAGAAATCGTTCTGACCATAATATTCTTAGACGTGAGAATGAGAAATATGCAAGCATAAAGGATATGAGCATGAACATTCTTATCTTAAGAGCATGTATCCATTATTGTCCATTTGTAGTCAGAAACGAAAATTGCTATTGCACTTTTAAATTGGCATAATTATATAATGCTGCTTTTTAGTGTTATTTTTGATCTCTGTTTCTCTACAGTTGTTTTTGATTCAGCTGTTCAAGTGGATGCATTATAAAAAAGGAGTCCGTAAACATTCACTGGATGTTCTTTTTGTTTGACAGATATCACCAAGCTTGTCTATATTACTGTGATTCGCTTTTCTATTCCCTTCTGAGTCACCTTCAGGCATGTAGGGCAGCAATATAAATTGTAATTCACACTGTAAATGGAAGTAAGGATGGTTCTAGTGAAAGCATGATGAAAATAAAAATTTCTTAGGTGTGGAGATGGAGGTGGGCATTGGCAGTATTGGGATTCTCAAAATGATTTTTTCAACAGCTTCAAATGTTTTAAGCAGGCTGAGTGCAACACACAAAATATCAGCTGGTTTCTTCCATTTATTGGTCCCTCTTAAACTCAGTTCTTCATCATCCTGTGAAATTGTAAAATTAAAAACAAATGAAGTAACATATGCCTTTGAAATTAAAGCCATAATTTTCAAACTTCATTCCTTGTAATGGTGCTGCAGGCATTTCACAATGTTTTATCTTTTCCTCTGACTTAAAAAATGTGTCTTAGTGGGTTGAGTGGTGTTCTTCCCAAACTATGTCCAAGCTGTAGCCCCTGATGCCTGTAATTGTGATCTTATTTGGAGAGAAGGTCTTTGTAGATGTAATTGAGTTGAGGATTTTGAGATGAGATCATCCTTAATTAACTGGTTGAATCCTAAATCCGATGACACGTATCTTCTTATGGGACAGAGAAGGGTGAAGACTGTTTGACAATGGAGGGCCACAAGGGATACCGAGAGCCACCATAAGGGAGGAGAGGTGAGGAAGAACTCTCCTCTAGAAACTTTGGACAGAGCACTGCCCTGCTTGGTTTTGGTCTTCTGGCCTCCAGAACTGAGAGAATGTATTTCTATGTTGTGGTCAGCTGTTATGGCAGCCACAGGAAACTAATATGAGTATATCTCAAAGCTAATTTAAATGAACTCAGAAAATACCTACCTAATATATACCTAATATATAATCTGCCAAATCTGAACACATTGGAGATCACTCATATTTTCCTCCTTCAGGGGATCCCATATTTAAGTAGAATTTACGTATGTGGATAAAGCTTATCTTACCTTTTCTAGTTAGTGGAATACTACCCTAAGTTTTTAATATAAGGTGTTAAAGTGCTGTTACTTTTCAACTCAGTATTCTCAGTTAATCAGATTGTTTAGTTAGAGCACTTTCAGATGCAAATACTACAAGTTCAGAAAGAGAGGAAAATCACGTGTTGGTTCATAAATCTTAAAGGTTCTAGAGTAGCATGCTTGATTCAGGAACTCTAACACAGGCTTATAATGAAATTTAAATTCCTTTCTTTGGACTGAAAGGTCTTAGAATATTGATTTCTTTCAGTTTCTCCCTATTCACTTACCCCGTCTCTTTCCTCTCCTCATCTTTTTGACACCACTCTAGCTTCAGTAAACCTGCAATTTCTAGAATATGTTAAGCCCATAAAGCTTTATAGTATGTCTATTTGCCTGCAATGTTCCATCATGGTTTCCTCATCTGTATCATTTTGGTCTCCATTCAGATGCCATTTCTTTGGAGAATTTCTTTGAATACTCTGAAATAGACTGTCTTTTATATATTGCTTCATAACAAGTCACCCTAAGACTTATTGGCTTAAAGTAATCTTTTGTCACTCATGATTCTATGTGTCAGAACCAAGCAGGACTCGGTGATTTATCTTTGCTCTATGTGGTGCTGGCTGGGTAGACCAACAGGGGCTGGGAACCGAAATAGCTTCACTCACTTCTCTGTGGATGTGATGCTGGTTGCTTGATGGGGCACCTCGGTTCTCCTCCACCCAGCTTCTCTCCTCGCTTCATCTCTTGTCTTTTGGAATTGCTCTTTCTCTGTGGCATCTCTCTCCAGTAAGGTAGTCAGGACTTTGCTAATATATAGTATCTGCCTTCCAAGAGTAAAAGCCAAAGTTGTCAGGCTTTTACAGGCCTGTGTTTTGGAGACCTAGAATGCCATTTTCACCTTATTCTATTGGTCAAAACAAGTCCTGAGACCACCACAGGTTCACGTGGTGGGAAATAAACTCGATGGGAGTTGTGTCATGTGTATACAGAAACTAGATGATTGTTGAAGGCCGTTTTTGCAGATTCTCTACCACAGTCTACCTCCTGGCTACACTCGTCACTTGTTCCACGTGCAAAATGTATTCATTCTCTCAAACTCCCAGATGGTATCCAAATATCGCATCAGGCCTCAGATTAGGGGTCTGTTGATCTTTACCTGTTCTGGAGAGAGTAAGGCTACTTGAATATAGTTCTTCTTGATCTAGAGATTTGTGAACTGAAAGTCAAGTTTTCCTCTCTACTCACCAACATACAGGGGTGACAGAGCAGGCTAACTGCAACAGACAATCTACTTAACAGTGGAAGGCAGGAGAGCACATGGTAATCCCTGGTCTATAGTGATTTTAAAATCCATCTAGGCACATGCCACTGGTTTTCCTATGTGAAAGAATTGTTCTTCATTTTTGACTATCAACCCGTGTTCATCTAAGAAAGTTGGCTTTCCATTATCTTCTAATTTTCCAAACGTGAATTACCTCTTCTTTCCCTAAAGTTTCTTTTCTTGGGGCTACAAAATAGAAACTGTTGAAGTTCCCATCTCTTTTCCCTGCCAGTATTTCATCAGGGCTGATAAAGCTGTAGGGAGAAAGTCTCCTTGAGTCTTCCACCATCTGCTGACTTGCAAGACTGCTTGTGTAGCAGTGGAACATAAACCATGACTGGGAAAGAGCAGTACCAAAACTAAGATCTGGAGAAGAAGACAGAAGATGTAGGCTATTCCAGTTTTGAAGGCTGGGAATGGAGAGTTGAACTTACAAATGATTTTTTTTAGTTTGTTTAAAGGATATGTTCCATTATCTTTACAAAAAGAATGTATACTTTTAAAGCCAGAAAAAATAAAGACAAAAGAATGGTTCTTTATTAGGGCCTTGTTTTTCCATTCCTTGACAGTTGTCAAATGCATTGTTTTCCTTGACTCATGGCAGTTTAGCTCGTATCTTGCTCTGCTTTCTGCCGAGACAAAGTTGGGGGCCTTGACACCTCTCTTCATTATTTTCTCTCCCAATCCCATTTCATCCAGTGTGATTCTACCAACGTAGTGCTTTTAAAATATGGGTGAGCTTTTCATTTCTCTCATCCAAGGTTCACTCCATGTCCCAAAGTCTCATTGATAACTTTTTTGTTGGTGGTGTTCTATTTTGGGCATATTGGGCTGATTTGGGGCAATAGCTTAAGCATCTTAATTTGCCAAAGAGTATAATGGACATCCCAGGTGGCACTGGTGGTAAAGAACCTGCCTTCTAGTGCAGTAAAGGAACAGAGGGTAAATATTTTAGGCTTTTGTAGCCTCGTACATTCTATTTCTGTTGCATATGCTCTCCTCCTCTGAACAACAAGCTTTTAAAGATGTGGAAACCAGTTTTGATCTATGATATGTAGTTTGTCAATCCATGCTTAGACAGGTGACATAATCACTTTATCATTCATTCTTAGTATACTTTTGCATTACAAGTTCCTATATTACTTTGAAATTATTTTAAATTGTTTTTTTAAAATTACAGTTGATGCTTGAATAACACAGGTTTGAACTCGGCATGTGCACTCATATGTACCTATGTGTGAAGTTTTTACACTAAATACTTATGTACCGTAGTACTACATGACTCAAGTTGGTTGAATACCTGAAAGTGGTACTGTGGATCTGTTCAGTTCAGTGACTCAGTCATATCGAACTCTCTGTGACCCTATGGACTGTAGTGCGCCAGGCTTCCCTGTCTATCACCAACTCTTGGAATTTGCTCAAACTCATGTCCATCAAGTTGGTGATACCATCCAACCATGTCATTCTCTGTTGTCCCCTTCTCCTCCTGCCTTCGATCTCTCCCATCATCAGGGTCCTTTGCAATGAGTCAATTCCTTGTATCAGGTGGCCAAAATATTGGAGCTTCAGTTTTAGCATTAGTCCTTGCAATGAATATTCAGGACTGATTTCCTTTAGGATGGACTGGTTGGATCTCCTTGCAGTCCAAGAGACTCTCAAGAGTCTTCTCCAACACCACAGTTCAAAAGCATGCGGATAGGGAGGCTCACATGTAAAATTCTATGCAAATTTTCAACTGTGTGGAGGGTGGGCACTCTTATCCCCTGTGTTGTTCAAGGGTCAACTGTGATTTTATCCTGACTACAAAGTAAGCATCATGAGAGGAAGAGCATTTGTTATTTTATTTGCTGCCTTCTCTATAACTGTCCTGGTCCCTAGTAATTATTCAATAAATATTTGTTGAATACATAAATTATTAAATCAATTAATGTACCAGAATTTATTTTTGCTTTATCTTGTGGAGCTATATTCTGTTTTGATGGAGTCACTCTCAGGCTCTGTTTAATGTGAGGATGGCTGCAAATAGCTCCAGGCCAAATACTTTCCAGTTAAAATTTAGTGACTCTTTCAATAGTTGCAGAAAAATTTCAGGGTAAGACTCTTGGATGGATCTTAACTGTGTCAGATATTCTGTTTTGAAGCAGCTACTACCACCCAGAAAAATAAGTCTGATTGGCCAGACCTGAGTCCCTTGTCTCAGTGAAGTCATGAATGTCCCCAAATGCGTGAACTGAAAGGTAGGTAGATGGCTCCCAGAGGAAAATAGCCTTACCAGGTGAATGATAAATGGATTCCTCTGTTAAAATATGTCCAAAGTATGGACTTTTTGATCCAGCATTCTTCAGCTTTAGTGGAATAAAATGTTGAAATAGGCCGAATGAAAAGTTGTTACATGACTGAAGTTCTATCTATTGTTGTTTATCCCCTAAGTCATGCCCAACTCTGTGACCCTGTGGATGGTAGCCCACCAGCCTCTTCTGTCCATGGGGTTTCTCAGGCAAGAATACTGGAATGAGTTGCCGTTTCCTTCTCTAGGGGATCTTCCCAAGCCAGTTATCAAACTCGAGTCTCGTGCTTTGGCAGGCAGATTCTTTGCCACTGAGCCACCAGGGAAGCATCCATACTTTCTAATTATTTATATCATGAAAGTAGTTTTATTTTTCTAACTCATTAACTTTAGTGACTTATACTTCTTTAAAAATATATGCTATAAAAGAGTACCATTATCTGTCTTATTACTATGAGTTCTCTCTTTGGTTTAACTTAGGGGAAAAGTGATGGCAGTGCTATTAAAATAAAATGGAAAGACAGTGATTTAAAATTAATCAATGAATCATATGTAATATGTTTATTTATTTAGATTGCCTGCGTCTTATTAGTTACTCTAAATTAGTAAAGGATGCTGCCTTAGTGGAAAAGAAATGTCTTTTCTGCAGTAAGAGTTTTTGGTCACAAATCTCTGAGAAAATCTACTGTTACATACTGTTTAAAATCTATATACTTTATCTGACTGGTGTCTTGAAAATAACTTATGAATACTTGTTTTTAAAATTTGGCCTATTGAAAATCAACTTTTTAAAAAAGTGCTGCGTGTTTGAGTATGCACTTTTTGCTCTTTCCCTAATATTTGATGCAAAAAAATGGTGTGGAAAGTATCAGCGTCTTGTCCCTTCCTGTACTGTCAATAGCTATTGCTATTCCTATCGCTTCCATTATGAACCATTTTCAGCCTAAAAATTTTCAGGCCAGATACATATGGAATGGATTCCCATATTCCAGTGTTTAATCTTGGCAAACATGCAATACATGCAAAAACCTGGCAACGTTTGCCTGTGTTCCTTGCTAGGTTGTCACTTTGTCTGTTTTGAATTAGGAGCTTTCTCACTCATTATTAAATATTAGTTGTGCACTTTCTTGAAGATAGCATAGCTAATGATAGAAGAACAAAGATGTAGTTCTCAGGATCGTTTGTTTTCAGGTTTTCACCATCGTTTTTTTAGGTTTTTCTAAGTCACTTTGGAAATATAGGTGGGATTGACTAGATGATATTAGCAAACAACCAAGACTGATGAAATGACCATTTCACAATGCCTCTTTTCAACCAGTTTAGTATCAAAGCTGTGTTTCTGAGAAATTGCATAAGTGCCAGTTATTCCAGTTGTTTTCAAGTCAGTCAGCAATATCGTTACATGCTTGAATTCCCTCTGTAATTTGGTACACCACGAAACAAGAGGATTTGTTCTTATTTTATGGATAAACATTACCATTTCTAAATAAACAAACAATAATTCCTCTCCTACACTCACTCCCTTTCTTTTACTCTCCCTCCCCGCCTGTATTTAATAAGCGTATTTGGTATTGGTATTATAACAAACCATCAGAAAGGACTCACTACCTTCCTCCTGCAGTGAATTACAGCACAGCAGGAGTTATTTCAAAGTGACATGTATAGGAGAGACTGCCAAACAGTTTTACTCTAAAGCAATACAATCTGTGGACATCTCATGGTAAGCTTATTTTATGCTGAGTCCTTATGCCTTCTTTGTTTTTCTCTCTCTCTCATTTCGCAAGAAATTCTAAGTCCTCTCAGCAGCCATCACAGTTATGTAAAGACACAGGAAGATGTGCATTGTTTTAGCTCTCCCAAGTGTAGAAATGAATTAACACTCTGTATTGATCATCCTTGGGCCTGCCTGGTGACTCAGACAGTAACGAATCTGCCTGCAGTGTGGGAGACCTGGGTTTGATCCCTGGGTTGGGAAGATCCCCTGGAGGAGGGAATGGCAACCCACTCCAGTATTCTTGCCTGGAGAATCCCATGAACAGAGGAGAGCCCGGTGGGCTACAGTCCATGGGGTCACAAAGAGTCGGACATGACTGAGCAACTAGCATATGCACGCAAGCGCGTGTGTGTGCGCGCACACATGCACACACACACACACACACACACACACACGCACACACACATGTTCTAAGTTCTCAGTCCTGAAACCTGAAAAATACTTGATGGTTCCTTCTAGTAGACTCAACATGCCATCACTTTTCCACCAAGCCCTGGTATAGCTTCTTTTTGTTTGCTTGTTTGAGCCTTCTGATCTAATCAGTTCTGTCTTCTTATATTGAAATTAACAAGGCATATACCCTGAGGCATAGGCCGCATCTACAACAGTGAGACACAAACGAACTTGAACACGAGGTCAATCAAGTGCACAAAATGCATCACACAGTTATTCCAGGTCTCACGCTGTGTCTATAATTGCCCCTTGTTCTGTCATTAGGGCTCCCTTACAAGTCATTATTTTGAGTCAGCAGAACTACAGGGAGTATTCTGCCTGATGATTAGTATAAAGTTGAATTGATAACATAAATATCTCCCAGCACAAAATACAAGGAGCAGGTATTTAGATTAGATCTAATAAAGTGTGCAGCTGTTCAGTCTCTTTATGAATTCCAGCTAAAACAATAATCACAACTTTCAATATTTCTGTGAAAGATAAGCTGTTTTTCTAAGTGAATGGACACATACCCTATTAGAATTTGCTTGCTTGATCTTATTCCTAGATTATAGCTTGGCCAAGACCGAGGTAATCCAGATTTCATGGGAGTTTTGCTTTATTCAGCTCTGTGTAAAAATTAGGCCATTTTAAAGTATAAGCATCATTTATTCATTTATTTCATGGAAAGAGATAGTGTGAGTTTAGTGATGAAAGAATATACAAAGTTTGTGGCCTCAAGCACACTTCTAGAAGTGTTACCTTTCCTGGGAAAAAGAAACTTCAAGTCATTTTCTGAAAAGACAGCAGCTGATAGGGCTCGGATGAGGGTTGTAGACATGAATGTAGTGCAGATCCTTCATGCGGATCTAACCTCTGGACAAGTGGCAGGAAGGATGGGGAGCGAAGAACTGAATAATTTTGGAAATACCCATGCACTCAAAAGAGGACACTAAGATGTGTTTTAAAAAAGTAACTTAATTAGGTGAATTAACACATCTGAAGACCAATTACTGACTGTTGGAAAAGATACTTTATCTCTTTCATCTCTTTTCTTAATTATAAAATGAAGGAATTAGAGCATAATGGAGAATGCAAAATAGTGGTCTGTGGTCTGGATCAGATCTACAGAAATACTGTGTGCTTTTTAAAAAACTTGAATTGGTTGCTAACTTGGGAAGAAAAAACTTGCATCATAGATAAGCATCTATTAATATATTAATTATATCTTACATGGTTTAATTATGGGTTGTTAGAAAAGGGGAATCTAGTCCAGACTGATAGACTTAATAAGCCAATGGAAAACAGGTTTTTTTCCTACATTATTCTGCATGATATTTCTCTAAGAAATTCTTTCCGGCTTAGTTTTAAAAATCAAAAGATTTTACCTAAGAACCTGGTTTTGTATATCAGTTATCTGCTGCTGTGATAATGCTGTATAACAAACATCCACAAATCTTCAGTGGTATGCATGCAGAAGTTAGTTTATTACTTGTGTACTGGGATGAGTTGGGGGTTAGATTCCATGGCTTCACTCATCCTGGTGGCTCACTCATCTGGCTGACAGCTAGGGAAATCTGTCACTTCTCCACAGCCTTGTCTCTCATACACATCAGGCTACTTGTGATATGTTCTCATGCTAATGGTAAAGTAAAATAGAGTGTACAGGAATGCAAGACCTCCTAACGTCTAGTTTTAGAAGCTCTGACATTAATGTCACTTGTGCCTTGTTCTGTTGATCAAAGCAAGTGACATAGGTGATTCTGTAGTCAGAGTATGAAGGCACTGTATCGTTACATGACAAAGGGCATGGACACATTTTGCTTAAAATTTCATAGCACCTGACAGTGTTGCAATCTCACTTCAAGCATGGCACTCATAGGTAAGTGTGGGTAGCAGCTGCCAGCTCTCAAGATTCATGCATTTTCCAGTTTGTGACAGTCCCTACCCACTCCTTATTATCTTTCTGAGACTAAGAAAAGAAGGGTTGTCATTATTATTGCACTTTTATGGTAACTTTTCACAGAGAGATTCTTTTCTGCTTCCAGAGAGGGCAAATGAGAAGCAGACCAAGACAGCCATACAATTCCTTTTCACACATTGATTGCTTCATTCACTTATACCATTTGCCTAGATTCTGGGTCATCTGAGTTTAGAGCACCTGATTCAGGTGACTTCTAATTTTGAAATATTCTTTATGACTTTAGAATAAAGGTAAAACAAAAACATTGGAACTCTTAGCAAAGCTGGACCAAACTGAAAGTTCATGATAAAGTTGTAAGATTTTGAAAGGTATTCCATGAGAGCTGTAAAGAGCTGTTAGAATTTATGTAAATATGGTGCAACCATGTATCATTGATTACTCCATACTCACTCATCTAACCTCCATCACAGACAGATATCTCTACCCTATGTGGATCGAGGACAGGTTAGAAAAGTGGAAGTGAATCAAGACCAACCTCTTCGATAAACAGACGGAAAACATTTTTTTTCCCCCCCGGATCATTCCACATGATACTGGTACAAGAACTGCTTTCAGGAATGCGTTTCCTTAAAATTCTCTCGCAAAACATTTCTATTTTTATTGTTATCCAGAATTAGAGAAGTGTTCTTCAGGACTGTTCTTCATCTCTCCTTCCTATTCCCTTCAGAGCCTCATGCTGTTTATCATTCATTCCTTCTATTATTCATTCTTCTCATGCAGCTTTTTAAACATGTGTTTGTATGTGTGTATATGTACAAACCTATATACAATATACTTGTATCACCATTGTCACTCTGGATTGTATCATATTTGCATTTTTGTGTGTGTGTGCGGTGGAGAGGAAGACAAGGCAAGAGTATTAGCCAGTTCAGTCCAATTGCTCAGTCGTGTCTTACTCTTTGCAACCTCATGGACTGCAGCACGCCAGGCCTCCCTGTCCATCATCCCCAAGTTTACCCAAACTCATGTCCATTGAGTCGGTGATGCCATCCAACCGTCTCATTCTCTGTCATCCCCTTCTCCTGCCCCCTTCAATCTTTCCCAGCATCAGTGTCTTTTCAAATGAGTCAGCTCTTCGCATCAGGTGGCCGAAGTATTGCAGTTTCAGCTTCAACGGGAAATTAAATTGGCTAAATAGGCAGTCTTATCAGACAGTTAACCTACCTTCTGCTTCAGCTTTCTCATCTGTATAATGATTTGTAATGTAAATAGAATAGAACCCGAATCATGTCTTTAGTGTTTGCTGTTACTATTATGAATACTTCCTGTTTTTGTTTTTGGACTTGTCATTGTAGAAGTTGTGGAGAAACACAAAGTTAATGTGATTTAGATGTGTGCTTTTAGCATTTTTTAATTCTTTTTTTCCCACTTGGACCCTCTCTTTTTTCCTATTAAGGGATATTGTTTTCTTGTATCTATATTAGTGACATTTTACTCTTCTTAAGTGAATATACTTAAAGAGAGATTTTTTCTTCAAAGACATATGTTTGCTAAGTTGCTTCAGTCGTGTCTGACTCGTAGAGACCCTATGGACTGCAGCTGACCAGGCTCCTCTGTCCAGGGGATTCTCCAAGCAAGAATACTGGAGTGGTTGCCATGCCCTCCTCTAGGGGATCTTCCCAATCCAGGAATTGAACCTGTGTCTCTTATGTCTCCTGCTTTGGCAGGTGTGTTCTTTACCACTGAAACACCATATTATTACTAGGCTTTGGGAGGGGCCTTGTGAGGGGTACTACCTCCAACCTCCACACCCTTCCAGAGTGAGGGAATTGGTGTATTGTGGAGAACTTCTTGTTTTCCTGTCCAGTCCTGCATGTGGTTAGCTCAGGGTTCCCTTTTACAATCACTTTATAAAAATATAATGCCTTGGTCAAATCCTATACTTTGCTAAAGACTTTACATTTCTCCTCAGAGTCATCTGACCCTGGAAGGTCTTAGTTTCAGGACAGTATCTTTGTGTGGTGGTTTCATCATCATTAGCAAAACCACTTTAATGCTCTCTCTGGCAAGAACAGGCATAGAAGGAAGTGCTACATTGCTCCTTGTTTGGTGATTTCTGATGAGTACATGTAAGCATCCAGTATAGTTTATATTCCCTTAATATGTTCCAAAAGCCCTCCATTATTATACAGAGCAGTGTGTGTTCTGAAGACACTTTGTGTAGTGTGTTATTTTGCCAAAAAAGAAAAAAAAAATCCTTAATCAAACGTATTTGTGATATGTTGCAAACTGTTCCCCTCAGAGCAGTTTGGTTACAAGCAAAGGAAGTCTGGCTACCAAGCCCGAATGGGATTCATTAGAAGGATGTGGGGTTGCTCAGAATATTGAAGCATACCTGAACTATTCAGCCTGGGAAGGAGGGGAAGCCCATTAGCAGAAACAAAGCAGTAGCACTTCATGGCATCTATTTGTTTGTTTTTGTCTTTTTTAATTATTTCGGTCATCTGCTAAAGCAGCACATTCTTAGGCAGGAGAACCTGATTGGCCTGGCCTTGGTCACATGTCTACTACTTTGTAGACATGGTGGACTACATGTCCACCTCAGTCCTGGTGGACTGAGGACTCTGGTGGAAATCCTGGTGCAAGCTGCCATCTTGCTTCCCAAAGGAAAAGTGGCAAGGGTTGATGGACAGACAAATAACAGTAGTTTATGACGTATCTACTTTTTGGAGTATCCCAGTGCACTTGACATTGCTTTGCCAACAAAGATCCATCTAGTTAAGGCTATGGTTTTTCCAGTAGTCATGTATGGATGTGAGAGTTGGACTATAAAGAAAGCTGAGCGCCAAAGTATTGATACTTTTGAACTGTGGTGTTGGAAAAGACTTTTGAGAGTCCCTTGGACTGCAAGGAGATCCAACCAGTCCATCCTAAAGGAGATCAGTCCTGAGTGTTCATTGGAAGGACTGATGTTGAAGCTGAAACTCCAGTACTTTGGCCACCTGATGCGAAGAGCTGACTCATTGGAAAAGACCCTGATGCTGGGAAAGATTGAAGACGGGAGGGGAAGGGGACGACAGAGGGTGAGATGGTTGGATGGCATCACTGACTCAATGGACATAAGTTTGGGTAAACTCCAGGAGTTGGTGATGGACAGGGAGGCCTGGTGTGCTGCAGTCCATGGGGTTGCAAAGAGTCAGACACGACTGAGCAACTGAACTGAACTGAGTGTACTTGAGTTCCGAATGTTCTCTGCAGGAAAGAAACATATATAATCACAGGTAACCTGGCCATTTTTTATAGTTATTGTTTTTATGTAGTATCTATTACCCTTTGGGGGAACTAACATTCCTTCGAAAACCATTTGGAGGTACTGACTTACATCTCTTGGGCATCACACTTTAATCTTTAATTGGATTCCTCCTATGTGCTGTTTTATAGTTTCCTAATCCTTTGATGCAATTATTCTGACATTTCTCATATTTTAAAATGTTAGCTACTGTAGGTGACATGCGTGTTTGCTTCTTAATCATTTTGAATAAAACAAATATTTCTCCAGATGCTGCTTTGGAGCCCTTCATCTTCCTTTTCTCGTCTATGCCATCATCTTGGTATATGCACCGTCTCCCATTTCTGAAGTTTCTCTTCTTTGGAATGTCTTTTGTATTCTGTGGATTGCTTTTTTTTTTTTTGTAATTTATTTTTAACTGGAGGAAAATTGCTTTACAATGTTGTGTTGGTTCCTGCCATACCACAATCTGAGTCAGCCTTAACTATACATATGTTCCCTCCCTCTTGAGCCTCTGGCTCACTTTGAGTACATCACTCTCAGCTTTTCAGCCTTATTCATAAATGGCTCCTGACAAAGCCTTCTTTCTTATGGCTCTCTGTTTTTCTAGTTGTTTTTGACCTTGAGCCCTTCCTTGTGTTTCAACTGGACGTATTCAGTAAATGCTGCCACTCACAAGGTGACCCACACCTGCCCTGCATCTTACTGCTGCCTCATTCTTTTGTGCATGCGTCACTTTACTTATTGATTATTTAATCTTTCTTATATCCAGGGTCCCTCAGTTACACTTTTTCAGCTTGTTTCAGGATTTGACTGGTAACAGCAAATTCTGAGTTGGCAGTAACTCTGGAAGGAGAGACGTGATTCACAAAGATTTCAACAGTAATAACTGCTTACCAATTATGAGGCCATCCATAGTCTGGGGGATAAATAAAAACATCAGATTTCAAAACACAGGTGAACTTATATTCCTGACTGAGGCTTGTTTAATAGTTACTTACTTATGCTGTAGTTTCCATTAGGTAATCATTTGACTGGTTAATAAGATATCCATCAAACTGTTTTCAAACGCTTTCCATTTAGATTTCTCTCCTGGCACTATCCCACAGCCCATCTCTCATTTTGCTCTAATCTTTCATTTCTTTTCCTTTCAAATCAGAAGATACATAAATTGGCTATAGGAAATGGACACCTGCAATTTCCCCCTCTTTTTAAGGCTAAGGAAGTTTACTGCTGCACCCATTATCTTTTTTTTAAAACAAAACTCCCAGTGTCCCAAAAAAGGAAATGAAAAAAAAAAGTCCTTTCACACTGATTTCTGACTGTGGCCCAGTGACGTTCTCTATTTATTTTACAGTGACAGTCCTGTCCCCTGGCTTTCTGCCATAAACTCCATCTAATCTTGTCTAACAGACATCCAGGCTTTGTCGCATCACATCAGTGGACACAGTATTTCAATGTCACTCTTTATATTCTCCCTATGGATCTTCTTCCCGTGTGATTCCTAACTTCAGTTTACAGGGGAAGGGTTGCCGGAGGATAACAGACAAACCAGAACTAGGTATGGAGAATTCGGTACTTCTGACTATTCTTTGTGACCCTTTAAACAAATGTCACCTATTTCCAATTCTGAATATAAATGACAGCAAACATTTATTGGGTCCTTTCTGGGTTCCAGCACTGGGCTGAGATTGTTATGTTTATTTCACATTTAATCTTCATAGCTAGCTGAAGAGGTGTAGGTGGCAGACATGTAACTAGTTGTCCCCCAAAGCAGTTGTCTAGACTCGCCCCCACCCTTTTTTCCTTTAGTGATAGGAACCTAGCTATAGCTGGAAACACACCTGCTCAGTGAAAACTACATTTCCCAGCTTCCTTTGCAGCCGCTATGGTCATATCATTAAATTCTTACCAGTGGTACAAGAGTGGCAGGGATATGTGCAAATTCTGAGTCATAATGTTAAAAGGAAACTGATACCCTTTTCCTCTTTTATCACATGTTGCCTAATGAGCCACCCCCAAATTCTGTGGATTAAAACAACAATAATTTATTTTCATTCATAATTCTACAGGTTGGCAATTTGGGCTGGTATCAGCGCATAGATTCTTATGGCATTATCTGTGCTTGTACATCTATGAGTAGCTGTCAGATTGACTGGCAGCTGCCCATCAGCTGAGGCAGTGAGGGTAGTTGAGCTAACAAGTCTTTCTTCATCCAGAGGGCTGGCCTGGACTTGTTTACACAGTTGCTATGAGAGTACCAAGAGAGCAAGTGAAAGAGTGCAAAACATGTTGGGATCTGTATGCAGCACTCATACATCATTTTTGGTGCAAGCTCTTGGTTAAAGTAAGCTATAAAGCATTCATGGAATCAAGGGGTGGGGAAATAAACTGCTTTATGAGAGTTAATGAAGAGTCACTGTGTGAAGAGGCATGGATATAGGGAAGAGTGGAGGATGGTGATAATTTCTGCAGTGTCTCTCACCCCGTCTTCCTTTATTTACTGACTGGCACATGTACGTAATAACAAGAGCTTAATAAGCATTTTTTGACCAAAATATGGAAACTATACATTGAAGATGGCAGAGCAGCATGATAGAATGAGTCCTGTCCCTAGCATTGTGTGTGCATGTGTGCATGCGTGTGCATGCACATGCACCTACTCAGTCGTGTCCAACTCTTTGCAACTCCATGGACTGCAGCCTGCCAGGCTTCTCTGTCCACATAATTTCCCAGGCAAGAATACTGGAGTGGGTTGCCGTTTCCTCCTTTAGGGGATCTTTTTGACCCAGGGATCAAACCCACATCTCTTGGGTCTCCTGCTTTGGCAGGTGGATTCTTTACCATTAGCACCACCTGGGAAGCCCCTACCACCATAAAGCTGGTGTTTGAGAGAGAAATAAGCTTTTATCTTATTTGAGTCAATATTATTTTACAGTGTATACTACAGCAACTGAACCAGAAACCAAATTACTACGATACCCATTTTGTGGATGACAAAATTGAGCTCTGTAGAGACAGAGAAATTTGTCCAAAGTCATTTGTTATATAAATAGCAGTGGCACCATTTCAACATATATTTATCAGGTTCCAGAGCTCATGTGTTTAACCACTCTGCTGCATTTGACTATTGCAACAGTATTCACTTTTATTTATCTACAGGGAGTAAAACTCAGGAGATATGTTTTCATCTTCAGTAGGAATTTATGACTTCTATTAGTTGAGTACACTAAATGTAAGGTCTCAATCAGTCATTTGTAGTGCAAAATCTAGTTGTCATGTGGAATTGAGTAAAATTTTTGATTATATCTGCATACATTTATCTAACTGCACAAATATATGTGTGTATATATGTATGTACATATATATGTACCTATATATAGTGTAAATATTAGTGCTTTGATCAGTCAGCTTTTATACCTCATCCCTTAGGAGTTTATATTGTATAATCACGGCCAAACTTGAATGATCAGCCAATCAAAGTGAAAATATACAAAGAGTCAAATAATACTGGGTATTGTTGTAATAAATATCTCAAGCTGAGTGTGACAAGATACAGAAAGGCTTTGCATTTATCTTTTCTTAGGACAGAAATTGCAAAATAGATACAAAATGGTAGAAGCATAGCTGTCAGACTCAGGCATTATGGGTATCTATAGTTAGAGGCAATTTAAATATATGGAAATTAAACCGTCCCTGGTTTCTACATGTAATAGCATGATCCACTCTGCTAATCATGTTTGGAACCTAAAATTTGGAGGGCTTATTTAGGGGGATGTCTTGAAATTGGGAATGAAAGTTGACTGAGGTTTGCTTCTTGTCTGGGTAACAGGGAAAGGAAATTAGTGATCTAGAGCAGCTGTCCACCAGCACTTTGCTTCCTGATGCCTTGGGCCATTGTGTTCCTTTGGTTTGCTCTAAAGACTTAAAACTAGACATTTCTATATTCAAGCGAAGGTTTTTCTATGTCAAGTTATTAGAGGGAGAAAAAGACTCAGTGCTGCCTGTGTAGAGAACTGAGGATCTTCTACAGTTTCTTTCAATCCTTTATGTGCATGATGAGCTAGAATAACCCCACTGAACTGAATTATCCTTCTAGGGTATGGTTCAGTGAATACCATTATATTTCAGCACAGCTTGAGTGATTTTTAATGCCAAAAACATCAGCAAGAAATACAAATGTTACAAAAATATTGAAACAATACCATAAAAAAAGCCCAGGATCATAAATACTTTACTTTGCAAGGTCTCAGAGGTCGAAATAGCAATACCATGGAAAATTAAAATGTTCTCTGTGTGAGTGCCTTTCAGGGAAAGACACACACATATATACACACACGACAGTAGTTTATGATCAAAATGCCCAAAACCATTTCCTGACTCTATTTTAGGCTGATTATGAGAGGAAAAAAAAATAGCTGTTTTTCCAGGACAGAAAAGCACAATTTATGAAGTTATTAATCTGCATTTTTATTTGCTTTTAATTATAATCTAATTAAAGGAGCATTGTAGCCTATGAAAGAGATGACTTTTATATGACTTACTTCCTTAACCACACAAAGGAATATGGTGTGCAGTTATCAGTTGGCTGAGGATTTGGATTTAGACAGTTAAGAATCAAAAACTGTTCCCTCAAAGGGTTTGCATCTGAGAAATCCCTTTTCCGTAGAGTGCTCTTTGAGAAACTATGCTACAGGTGTATGTAAAGTGAGTCTGGAGGAAGGGGGAAAAGAATCAGCCAAATGACACCTTGTGGGATCTGTGCACAGAGCTATGAAAAGCTGTTCTTTATTCGTCCCTTGCTACTCGGATGTGTGTTGCCTCCTAATGGGTCTGCCCACCATGGGTCAAGCCTGCTGCTTTCCCGGCTGATGTGTCATCTTCAATTTAAGCCAGTGAGTTTATGGGAAAAGAATCCAACCTGATATTTCTAATAAAGAGAGGTGGCCCAGATACTTGGAGATAGCAGTTTAACAAAGAAGGATGGCTCCGGGTTACTGTCTAGAGCACCTCACGTTTTCAATCCACCAGTGTTTTATCAAGCTTCTTTCTCCCCGGCTCCTCATTTACCTGTTTGTGCCCCTCATTTTCCAGGGCTTGCTTAGTAGGACTACAGTGAGTGCCATCATCTTAGTTACATTTTAAAAAGTATGTCAAAGAGTCCGAAACCAGTTCTGCCAACACAGTCAGTCGATTTTAGACAAAGGTACACAAGGAAATGCAGTGGAGAAAGATGTCTTTTCAAAAAAGGATGCTAGAGCAACAGGATATCCATATGCAGAAAAGGAACCGAGACCCATACGTTACATCTTACATGTGAATTAATGTTCATCTTAGACCTAAATTACTGTAAAACCTCAACTTACAAAACTTTTAGAAGAAAATATAGAAGAAAATCTTTGTGCTCTTGGCTTAGGTCAATATTTTTCAGATATGACTATTAAAACATAAGCATAAAATAAAAAATGATGACTTGGACTTCATCAAAATTAAAAACTTCTGCTCTGTGAAAGATGCTATTAAGAGATTGAAAATCTATGGGCTGAAAGAAATCTTTGCAAAACCCATGCCTGACAAAGGGAACCTACTCGTAGTATGTGAAGAATTTCAAAAAATGTCATAATAGGAAAACAGGAAAATAAAATTATTTGTCACAATAGCAAAACAGAATTGAAAACATGAGCAGAGGTTTTATGCAGACACTTAACCACAGAAGATAAATGGATGGCAGAATGTGTATGAAAGGATGTTCATTATATTAGTTATTAGGGAAATGCTAATTAAAATCACACTCTTATATTAATACTATTCAGTTCAGTTCAGTTGCTCAGCCGTGTGCGACTCTTTGTGACCCCATGAAGCGCAGCTTAAAAACCAAATATGACAAAACTCAGTGCTGGTGAGGATGCCAAGCAATTGGACCTTTCATTCATTGTTGGTGAAAATGCATAATGGTACAACCTCTTTGGAAAAGAGTTTGTCAGTTACTTATAGAATTAAAAACATGATTACCCTGTGGCTTCAGTGATCCTACTCCGAAACAGTTACTAAGAAAAATTACAACTTTCAGTCACCTATAAGATTTTTTTTGCCTCTACCACTGTGGAACCCTCATGGCACCCAGTGCTGACCTCACCCACCCAACAGACATGCAGTGGGCTCTGTCCCCTAGCCACAAAATTTAATGCAATCTTTGCAATTTATTTGACAAATTTTGGAAATAATCCCAAATCTTTGCACCGATGAATGTATAAAATTGTATGGCGCATCTGTACAATGGAAAACTACTCAGCAATAGAAATGAACGTACTCTTGCTACATGTATGTATGAATGTACATCATATGTTAATGAATCTCACAGGCATTAAGCTAAATGAAAGAAGACAGACTCAAAAGACTGCAAACTGAGTGATTCCAGGTATACTGTATTCTGGAAAACCCAAGGCTATAGGGAAAGGAAACATCAGCTGTTGCCATTGGCTGGGGACTGGGGAAGGGTGAAGATGGCAGTGATTTAAAGGGATACAAGGAAATTGTTTGGGGGTGGTAAAACTGTAGTTTGATTGTCATGATACTTCTACAATGTTTTTTCAAACTCTTCGAACCTCACACTAAAAAGATCTAATTTTCCAATGTGTAATTTATAACTCAGTAAGATAAGTATATCAGATAATTTGTTGAATCAACATAAGAAAGACTCTCATAAGAAAGACTTGAGTCTATTATATACAGTACTTTGATTTTACCAGGACATTAGTGAAAGTCACTCAGTCATGTCTGACTCTTTGCGACTCCATGGACTGTAGCCTGCCAAGCTCCTCTGTCCATGGAATTCTCCAGGCCAGAATACTAGAGTGGGTAGCCGTTCCCTTCTCCAAGGGATCTTCCTGACCCAGGGATCTAACCCAGGTCTCTCGCATCACAGGCAGATTCTTTACTGTCTGAGCCACCAACTTTAGTTTAGGATAATAAGGATAGACTTCTCAAGTGAAGCAGTGTCAGGAATCCTCCTGCCAATGTAGGAGACTCAGGAGACCTATCTTCGATCCTTGTGTCAGGAAGATCCCCTGGAAGAGGAAATGGCCACCCACTCCAGTATTCTTGCCTAGAAAATTCCATGGACAGAGGAGGGATACAGTCCATGGGGTCCCAAAGAGTCAGACATGACTGAGCACACACATGCAATAAGGATGGAGAGTGCTGCTCAGAAGTGGTCCTGTATTTGTAGTGTTACAACCTGATAATCACACTCTTAGACTGCATAAGCAACCGGATGACATCTTCATTCATTCAGGTGTAATAATAAAAGCCCGGAGAAAGCAAGAGATACAGTTATTTACAACCCCACGTGAAACATAGAGTTTGTTAATCATGGCCTTTTCATTATATTATACTTAGGAACAAAAAGGAGTTCAACATCTATTTTTGATTTGTGGCCAAGGCTCATGAGTGTACAGAGAGGTTGGCAGCCCTTGACTAGTCATTACTAATTTAATAAGCAGTCTTCAAAGCTCTAGCAGATACAAAGGAATCTGAAGTTACATGTGTAATATGCAACGTGCGCAAAATACTTAATTCTATTCACTTTGAAACCTAGAGGACAGTTATTAAAATTGTATGGTGCAAATTAAAATTTAAGATTAAAATACAAGATCAAAAGAATCATTTTTTTTTCCCTCAGCACTATTAAGGATCAGCTTTCTGAATAGACAGACTCGATGTTCAATGTCGTGTCCTTTCCCACTGGAGAGCTAGATTAAAGCTAATCATAAGTGACTAGAGAAACATATCTTTCTGTATTTTTTTTCAAGTGGGAACACTTTATTACTTTTTAATATATAATGTAATTGTAGTCACAGGGTGAAAAATACAAGTCAAATAAGAGGAAAGACAATTTTAGAGAAGAAAGTATGGTGTGAAAGAATATAAAATGAGCCTCAATGACATTCATAGAACTCTGAAAAATTGCACCGTTTCGTTGCATAACAGACACCTACAACGTGAGTAGATGCAGACTCACGTGCAACTTCACCTCCACTCTCACCTACTTAAGACTTGAAAAATACACTCATAGTTATCTTTTACGAGCCTTTATTAATGGTATGATACATTAAGAATGAGTTATGAGGAATGATTGGAACAGTCAATAGCAAATCTCTTAGCTTCTGGCTGTGAGGTTACATCCCTAGACGGGACAGCATCTCACATTATAATGAGGGTGTTCGATCTGGCCCAGGACACGTTGCCTCTTGTAAGTCAAAAAGCTTCCATGTCTACTGAGTTGTCTCTTTGACTCCTATAGGAAGCAGACATGTATGTACTTAAATCCCTTTTCTTACATGGGAAAATTCCAGGAACAGCATAAGTAATCTCAGAGGGCATGAAGTTCCTAATATTAGCCATGTGTAAACTTTAGTACTCCTATTGGGAGGTTGGAATGGACACATATACCCTATTGATACTGTGTATGTAACAGATGACTAATGAGAACCTACTGTACAGCACAAAGAACTCTACTCAGTGCTCTGTGGTGACCGAAATGGGAAGGCAATCCAAAAACAGGATCTATATGTATACATGTAGTTGATTCACTTTGCTGTACAGTAGAAGCTAACACAACATTGTAAAGCAACTGTATGCCAATAAATTTTTTTAAAAGTTAGTGCTAGTCAATAGCATTTATTTCGTTGACAAAAACAGGCAGTTATAATAACTACAGCTCTTCTTTAGTTGTAAATTTTTTCTGAATGTTCAAATATTTAGGAATGACTCATTCTGAAGTTTTGAGAACAAACAGCACATGATAAACAGACTGCTCTGGGTGACCTTCCTTAACTAGTAACTTGTCAAACCATAGGCAGAACCTAAGTTCTTACTTTCATCATCATTCCTGTACTTGTTAAACACCAACAAATTTTGAGTGCCTCGAGTGTATTGGCACTGTATTGGGATATAACCTTATAAAACTAGATGACTATATAATTTATTGTCTAAACCAGGAGACTTTTGAGGGTGAAGGCTAGTCTGTTAATATATTTGCTTAAAAAGTAGGCATAAACCAGTTGTATAACAGGCAAATGAGGATGTATTATCTCCATATGAATGTGAATACTGTTCACAGTTGAGCCTGAAGCACTGCATGACCCTGAAGCACTTCATATCATTAAAAACAGTATATTTACTGTGGGGTACAGTTTAGCACATGGAAAGGGAGTTCAGCAGAGTGATAGATAGTTTTGGCTCTGGAATCTTGGTTCAAATCCCGGCAGGTACAGATGATTAGTTGTGGAACCATGGAGAACTTTCCAATCTCATCAGGTGTCAAGATCAGTATTTATATTCTAAGGCTTGTAAGGGTATATACGGTAGCATGGGGCTATAAGCACTTCCCAGGTGGCACTTATGGTAAAGAACCTGCCTGCCGATGCAGGAGACATAAAGACACATGGGTTCAATCTGTGAATCAGGAAGAGCCCGTGGAGGAGGGAATGACAACCCAGTCCAGTATTCTTGCCTGGAGAATCCCATGGACAGAGTAGCTTTGTGGGCTACAGTCCATGAGGTCGCAAAGAGTCAGACACATCTAAAGTGACTTAGCATGCACACAGACATGGTGTTATAAGAGGAGACTGATAAATATGTGAATGGTGTGCCTGGCACAAAGTCTGTCACACAGGCAGATGTTCAGTAGATGGTAGGTGCTAAGGTAGTATAAATCATCAACAAGTGGAAATGGGAATTAACAGCTATTCTTACTGCAATTACCTTATCAGGCTTAGTGAGCCAAACATAGTAGGTGCTTAATAAATTCTCATTTAATGAAGGAATCAATAATAATTGGAAATAATAGTTAAACAGAAATACTTCATAATAGTAACTGTTCTAGATAAATAGTTTATTAGATTTTTTCCCCTCATTTTAAAGTCTCAGAGCTTGTTTAAATACATAAACTCCCCCAAAGAAAGATGATATAATATTAAACTGCCCTAATTCAGTGAGTCTTGGCCCTGGTTTTGTATTGAATTCACCTGAGGTGTTTTAAATACTGATTCTTGGGCCCTAGTCTCAGTGAGTCTGATTGAATTGGTTTAGGGTAGGATCCAAGCATTGGAATTGTTCCCCAACTTATCTCCAGGTTATTTGAATATACAGCTAGGGTTAAGGGCCACTGATCTAAGGTCTGTGCTAAGTAGGTGAAGCATTCCATTTTGTATTGGGTACATACTTGAGGAGAGAAAGGAGGTGTGGTACAAAGGAAAGGGATTGAGATAGCAGAATGCTGAGAAGCTGTGACCTGAGAAATTGTTGAAAGAATTCAGTAAGAAGCTTAGGGAGATAAGAATCCTTGGCCACAGTAAGATTGAAGTAGAGAGGTAAGTGGTTGATTGTTTCCTTGTAGGACTTTTGCCAGATCTGCAGATTTTATAAGCGAGGAGGAAAGTGATGTTTTTATGTGAATTCTCCTGATTTTTAAATGGGAGATTTTTCCCTTTTACCCACCTGCTGTTCCAGAGTACCTGTAGATCTTGTCTGGGTGCTCTGTTGTCTGTTGGTTTATGCCAAGAGCCAGCAGACTGTGGCCTATCCGGAGAAAATTCAACTTACTACCAGATTTCATATGGCGTAATAGGAAGGTTTATCAGTGGTTGAAAATATCAAAAGATTAATATTTCATGAAGTGAAAATTATATGAAATTTAAATTTTAGTGTGCCATACAGCCACCCTTACTCATTTACATATTGTCTATGTCTGCTTTCAGGCTATAAGAGCAGAGTTAAGTAGTTGCAACATATTCTCATAATATCCAGTGTACTACAAATTGCAATGATGCTATTATCACTTGGTAGCATTTCAAAATGCATGTTATTATGGACTACCTTATTTATTTGCTTTTTGTCGTTAAGTGCATACTCATTATTAACATGAGCAGTAAAGCTGAATATCTCAAAAGTGTCCACATTCTGATTTTCAGAACCTGTATGTTACCCTGTTTGGCAAAAGAGATTTTGTAGATGTGATCAAATTGAAGATTTTGAGATGGACAGATTATCCTGGATTATCTGGGTGTGTCCAATGCAATTATAGGATATAGAAGAGTCAGACAGAGAAGGTGACATGATGACAGAAGAGATCGAGTGATGTAGGTCACAAACCTAGAAACTCCAGCAGCCTCTGAAAGCTGGAAGACGCACGGAATGGATTCTCCACCAAAGCTTCCAACTGGTCCTGCTGGTATTTTGATTTTTAACCCCATAAGACTTACTTCAGACTTCTGACTTCCAGAAATATAAGAGAATACATTTGTGTTATTTTGAACAGTTAAGTTTGTGGTGATTTGTTACAGTAGCCACAGAGGAAACTAATATGGAATATCATACTTTTAAAGTCAGTGGAGTGTGAATTATTTTATTATTGAATTAGATGCACCAAATTGCATTTATTATGCAATGACAATATAGAGATGCTAAAAGACTAAAATATATGATGGTATTACTAGGCTAAGCACCCATCACAATGTTCTCAATGCACAGGAAAGCAATGGTCAGGAAAATTAGAAAATTTTACAAGATGGTATCTTATCTCAGTGGAAATTCTTCACAACAGTGAAAACTAAACATGAGACTGCAGACAAAGTAAGCTTTCAAATGACTTATATGTTAATTGAACAAAACAAAGTCACTTACTGTTAGTGAGTTAATTAAATCATGTTTGATCGAAACAACCAAAAACAAATACATTTAGAGAAAATGAACTTTTTTAAGATTATTAACTTTTTGGTGAGAATGGTTGCTTAAACAGTTGAATGATTTTGAGTGAATCTCTTTGGTTATTGGTGAATTAATAACCTATTGATGATTGATTACCATACTGCTCAATTGTTTATCTGAGGAGTCAATACCAGGTTTGAAGAGACTTGAAATTTAGTCTACATGGAACATTTACAGGTGATAATTTTTTCAAGGACTTAAAAAAAAACAGCACTAATTCAATATTACTTGAAGTGGAATCAGCTAAAATGTGTTATAAAAGAAGATGGTAACAATATGTGTGACACAAGAATAGATTTAGTTGAACAAATTTACAAAGCTTTTGAAAATATGAACTGTTAAAATGCCATGGTTATTCTGCATATTATTTGTTGCCAAGTATTTTGCAGAAAATATTTGAATTTATTATGTTTTATTGAACTGGTGGGCTTTCCAGGTGGCGCAGTGGTAAAAAATCCACCTATCAATGCAGGAGACACTAGAGATATGGGTTTGATCCCTGGGATGGGAAGATGCTCTGGAGTTGGAAATGGCAACCTGCTCCAATATTCTTGCCTGGAAAATTCCATGGACAATGGAGACTGGAGGGCTGCAGTATCTGGGGTCACATACAGCTGAGTGATTGAGCATAGACACTATCAGTAGTAAACATTATTCATGCTCATGGACCTATTCAGCATCTATTTTGTGAAGTTTTGTCAGAAATAGAAACTAAATATCCTGACCTTCCCTACCATTTAGCAATCTGGTAATTTAACAGGGATTACATTTCATTGCAATTGTTTGACTTTAGGACTGAGATTGAAAGTTTTCTGAACAAAAGGACTTTGCTTCAACTGCTATGGAACACTGCACATTTTGGAAATTGATTCACTTTGGCTAGAGACTTGATAATGTATAATAAGTTAAAACTAAAATTACAAAGCAAAACAGCACTTATATATGACATTTATACTACAGTACACACATTTAAGTATTTTCACTCAAACTACAGATCTAGTAGCACTTCTTACAGAAAATTTTGCTGACACTTTCTCAGTTTTTTTAACATGTGAATCAAACTGCGTGTGTATTTCCTCATTCAGTTGGACTGGAGATTATGTGCATGGATAGGGGGCTGGTGGGGAGGTGCGGTAGGGAAATAACTTCCCAAGTAAATTTAGGATGATTTTGGAATCAGAAAATCTGTGCAGCCAAATAAAAATGGATACTAACCCAACCATATTTGAGGCTCATCTGCTGTGTAGCTAGCTTCAGAATAGTTTATTCCCCTTCCAGACAAACCCTGGCTGAAGTCCTGGTCAGTCCCTGATAATCAGAAATGGATGAGTCAGGGCAGTAGAGAGAAGATGCATTGGAAACTTCAGAGGTTGGTATACCACTAGTGTAAATATATATCAGGAAGGTTATACCGCTGCTGCTGCTGCTGCTGCTAAGTTGGTTCAGTCGTGTCCGACTCTGTGCGACCCCATAGCCGGCAGCCCACCAGGCTCCGCCATCCCTGGGATTCTCCAGGCAAGAATACTGGAGTGGATTGCCATTTCCTTCTCCAGTGCAAGAAAGGGAAAAGTGAAAGTGAATTCGCTCAGTCATGCCTGACTTTTAGCGACCCCATGGACTGTAGCCTACCAGGCTCCTCCGTCCATGGGATTTTCCAGGCAAGAGTACTGGAGTGGGGTGCCATTGCCTTCTCCGGGTTATACCACTAGTTTGAAATATATATCAAGGTATGCGAAGCAGACATAAAGTTTTCTACCCATGCCCTCTGGTGCATTACAACCACTGAACACAACTGCACTGGCTTCCAACTCCCTGAGGATTCTCTCTAGCATCCATAGTCTCTCTTCTCAGGTTCCTGGGAGGATGGAGAGGAAAGAGAATTAATGATCCCTTTGCAACTCTCAGCTAATGATACCACCAATGGGATGACTCGGACACATACATGCCACAATGATTCCCAGTTTCATCCAGTGGGGACAAAGACCAGTGAACTGGCAGAACAAGGCATCCTTTGTAGGTTGCCTTATTTCCTCTGTCTTATGCCCTTGCTCCTCTACCAGTGCCTACTGGGATGTCACCTCCCAAATAAGATGTTTGTCCCTGAGCCCTTATCTCAGGGTCTGTGACAATTCATATGATCATATAGAATCCAGACTTTTGATTACTTTTGCAAAATACCTTTATACTAAAGGAAATTAAGAAAACCTTATTTACAAAGGTATCACAAAGAATCAAATACTTAGGAATAAACTTAAACAAGGAAGTGAAAGATGTGTGCACTTAAAATTACAAAATGTTGCTGAAAGAAATGAAGGCATAGATAAATGAAAAGATATCTCATGTTTATGGGTTGGAAGGCTTAATATTGCTGAAAATGTCCATACTACCCAGTGCTACCTACAGATTCAGTGCAGTCACTATTAAAACCCCAATGTTGTTCTTTGCAAAAATGGGGGAAAGTATCCTAAGATTCATATACAATCTCAGTGGACCTTGAATAACCAAAGTGATCTTGGGAGAGAAAAACAAAGATGGAAGCATCACACTTCCTGATTTGAAAATAACAAAGTAATCAAAACAATGTGATACTAGTATGAAGACAGATGGAACAAAATAGACCAATGGAACAAAATAAAGAGTACAGAAGTAAACTCTCTTGTATATGTGGCTGAATGATCTTCAACAAAGGTTCCAAGACCAAACAATGGGGACAGGACAGTCTCTTCAACAAACGGTGTTGGGAAAATTGGATATCTACAAATAAAAGAATGAAATTGGACACTTAGCTTTTACCATATAGAAAAAAGTAACTCAAGGTTGATTACAGAGTTAAAGATAAGACCTAAAACTATTAGCCTCCTAGAGGAAAATATAGAAGAAAAGCTTTCTGAACTTGAATTTGGAAATGACTGATTGGGCATAACACCAAAAGCACAGGCAACAAAAGCACAAATAGCCAAATGAGACAACAGCTAACTTAAAACTTTTGCACATGAAATGAAACAACAGAGTGGAAAGCCACCTATAGATTGGGAGAAAATATTTGTAACTCAAAAAATGTCTTACAAACGAATAATATACAAATTTACACGAACTTTTTACTCAACAGTAACAACCAACCTGATTTTAAAATGGGCAAAGATCTTGAATATCCACTTCTCCATAGAAGATATACAAGTGACCAACAAGCATATGAAAAGATGCTCAGTATTACTAATCATTAGAGAAATGCAAATCAAGACAGTAATGAGATATCACCCCATATTCATTTGGATGGATGTTATAAACAACAATACCACCAGGCAGTGAAGGTGAGGGTATAGAGAAATTGGAGCCTTTGCACATTGTTATGAGAATATAAAACACTTCAGCTGCTGTGAAAAACAGAACCGAGATTCCTAAAAAATTAAAAATGTAATTACTATATGATCCAAGAATCTCATACAAGAATTACTGTATGAGCCAACTAATGTAATTTCTGTATGATCCAAGAATTACTATATATCAAAGATATATACCCAAAAGAATTAAAAGCATTATCTTGAAGAGATATTTCCTCACCCGTGTTCATTGCAGTGTTATTCACATTAGCAAATAGGTAAAAGCAACCAAAATGTCCATCAACAGATGAATGTAAAAAATGTGTGATATATGTATACACAATGGAGTATTTTTTTGACCTTAAAAAAGAAGGAAATCTTGTCATGTGGTACAACATGGATGAACCTTTAGGACATTGTTCTAAGTGAAATAAGCCAGTCACAAAAGATAAATTGTACATGATTCCACTTAAATAAGGTATCTAAAATAATCAAATTCATAGCAACAGAAAGTAGAATTCTGGTTGCCAGGACCTGGGGAGAGGGGGAAATGCAAAGTTGTTGTTTTATGGATACAGAGTTACATTTTTGCTGGATGCAAAAGTTCTACAGTCTGTTACAATGATAATATACTTGGCCCTACTTAAATGGCTAGGATGATAAATTTTATGTCATGTGCTGTTTATCACAATTTAAAATGTGAGTATACTGAGTGGGAAATAAGGAAACAGAATGAGGAAGAGAAAGAATTAACCAGCTATTTGGAAGGAATGGAATGTCCCCATTTTTTCTATTAGAGACTCCTGTCTTATGACCTACATGAATTTGGTGGAGAAATCACAGGTGTCTTTAGGGATTTTCCCAGAGGGTACAGTGCTTATGGGCCTCATCATGGACCCTTACTCAGAGTTCAGTGTGACCAAAGGCGTCAAACGTTTTCTCATCTTCATTCACCTGTCTGTGTTAGTTTCTCAGTCGTATCCAACTCTGTGAACCCATTGACTGTAGCCTGCCAGGCTCCTCTGCCCATGGAATTCTCCAGGCAAGAACACTGGAGTGGGTAGCCGTTCCCTTCTACAGGGGATCTTCCCCCAAGTCAGTGATCAAACTCAGGTCTCCTACATTGCAGGCAGATTCTTTACCATCTGAGCTACTACCTACACTGGCACAAAGGCATTGAACGGCTGAGTGTAGAGACGGGTGGCAAAAATAATTGCAAGTGATGGAAACCATAAAACAGAGGCAGAGGTTTTGTGGGAGGCCCCCAGAATTCCGTGGTGAAAACACACACAATTCTGGAGCCTGCTGATTTACTGCATGTCTAGAAGAGTGGACAAGGTAGGAGTGATGTAATTCACCCTAGCTCCATCTCAGCGCCTTCATCCTGCTCCACCTGCTGAATCACGAGCCTGGGAAGAAAATGTTAGTTCTAACAGCTGAGTTTTTCTTGTTTCTTGTCTCTTATCCTACCTCTCTCTTTCTATACCATGGTCTAGTTTAATGCACTGAGAAGCTTGTTTCCAGGGTCTGAGACCCTGCCTTGGTCCATCGTCTTGTTCTCTATCACAGCCGCATGTGAGCCTAAGATTATAAACAGAGCAGAATTCAGGAGAGTATTCAACCCCTTTCTCATTCAGATCCATTCTATGGGGAAGACTGGCCACAGAAAGAGACCCATGAAGGCAGAGTGGTCAGGAATGGCTGCGTGGCAAGCTGGAACTGGATCACAGATAAATTCATTGGTGGTAGGGAGGCAGTCCAGGCAGAGGGCACCTCAGGGGGAAAAAGCATTGAGACAGGAATTAAGGCAGAACTTTCTGGAACAACCAGGAGGTAAGCAATTCTGAACTGGGTGAGGACTAGAAAGAGATGCAACTAGGACGAGAAACCAGACCAGTTTAATTCTAGAGTCTATACTTGTAACTTTAAGAATGTTAACACTTTTGCCATATTTATCTGCACATTTATCTATCTATGCAAAATCATTTGCAAGTGAGTTGACAAATATCAAACCATTTCACACCTAAATATTGTAGTGTACATATTCCAAAAACAATTCTTATACACCTAAGAAAACTAGCAACAAGTTTTTAATATCATGTAAATACAGTCCGTATTCCAACTTCCTCTTTAGTTTCATTTGGTCTCAAACAGTCCTTAGCCTTTCTTTTTCTGTTTCTTTTCAATGATCAGCTGGTGAGAAGGCCTGACCAGTTGTCATGTAGAAAGTCTCCATTCTGTACTGGGCTCTCTATTTTTCCATGGCATGAGATTAACTATGCCCTGTCTTTTGTATGAAATGGAATGTAAGTCTGTAGATATGATTCAATTCTGGATGCAGTTTTTGGCACGAATACTTGATTTTATGTTCTCTTGTTGCATCGTCAGGGGCTACTTAGGTTGTCTCATTGTCAGCGATGCTAGCCTTGATCATTTAAAGTGGTGACCAACATATTTCACCTTTGTTAAGGCTCACTTAGTTTTAAATTAACCAATAATCTGTAGGATGATTCTTTGGCAAGGTGCAAATATTTTACTCTCCACCTACATCTTTATGAACTTGAAAATACTTGTCTTAGTTAGTCATTGAAGCTGCAAAGTTCTGCTTTTATGTTCCTATCATTACTTTTATACTTGCTAGCTTATATTCTTCTATGCTTCATGCCTCTTTGAGGTGGTAAAAACCAAAGCTTAAGTTCTCTTGGTTCAGCAGAGGGCTTCAAGGTAAAAGTGAGCTTCATTGTTCTTCTTAACTTTTTGGGCTCCTGCTTTTGTTTAGTTTGGGGACTGAATATTCTATGCTTTCTTGTAAAATCATCAACAGGTTTGTGATATTCTTATATTATATCTATAATGTTTAGGGTGAATATAAATGTATTGTTTTTATCTACGATTCTTTTTTATATTTATTAAATTGAGCAAATTTTTATTTTTACCTTTTCCTATTCTTATTTGAAATTACTGTATTCTGCTGGGTTGGCCAAAAAGTTTGTTTGGTTTTAAGTAAACTTGACACATTTTTCATTTTCATGAAGAACTTTATTGAACAACATATTCACTAACTGAATTTTTTGGCCAACCCAATATATCTGTGTTTTAAAATTTTAACATGCATGTTTGACATAAAATCTAAACCTATTTTTTTTTCCTTCTGAAGAAATCAAAGACACATACTTTTACATATTGCTTTCAGATACTTTAATTTTATTTATTTTCCTTTTCCATTGGAAATTACCTCTTGTTATTATCTTATGTTGTGTTAGGGACTGGATTGTGTGCCCCAGAATTAATATGTTGAAGCCCTGACTCCCAACATAAGTATATTTGGAGATAAGGCCTTTAAGAAGATAATTAAGGTGAAATTAAGTCATAACGATTTCCAATCTAATAGGACTAATGTACTCATAGAAGGGAAAGAGACTCCAGGAGTGTGCATACTTAAAAAAAGGCCTTTTGAGGACTTTCCTTGAGAGGAAAGACGATCTTCTGCAAGCCATGGAGAGATCTCACAAGACACCAACAACACTGGTATTTTATCTTGAACTTGCAGCTTCTCAAACTGTGCAAGAATATGTTTCTGTTGTCTAAGCAACCCCCTCTCTGGTATTTTGTTAGGGTAGAGAGAGCTGACCAGTACAGATAGTCAAGGCTTCTTTATTTTTTTTAATATTTATTTTAAAAAATATTTATTTGGCTGCACCAAGTTTTAGTTGTGACACTCAGGATCTTTGATCTTCATTGCAACGTGTGGAATCCTTAGTTGTGGCTTGCAAAATGTTTTAGTCAAGGCTTCTTTAGACTCAGGGATCCATATAACACTGTGTCTTCTTGCCACTCCTCCCCACTGTTCACTTCTGAATTTAAATTCCTCTTCCATGAGGTACATCCTTTAGTAGTATAGTCTAGCTGAGTAGCAATTATCAACAACTTCTTTTAATACTTTAATTTTATCCTAAATATTCTGGATTCCATCATTGCTACTGAAAATATTATTAAAGATTTATATTTTTTAATATAAATATTTTTAATAAAATAAATATCTTTTAATAAAACAGAGTTTTGCCAAGAGAACACACTGGTCATAATAAACACACTCTTCCAACAACACAAGAGACGAGTCTACACATGGACATCACCAGATGGTCAGTACTAAAATCAGATTGATTATATTCTTTGTAGCCAAAGACGGAGAAGCTCTATACAGTCACCAAAAACAAGACCAGGAGCTGACTGTGGCTCAGATCATGAAGTCCTTATTGCCAAATTCAGACTGAAATTGAAAGTAGGGAAAACCACTAGACCATTCAGGTATGACCTAAATCAAATCCCTTATGATTATACAGTAGAAGTGACAAATATATTCAAGGGATTAGATCTGATAGACAGAGTGCCTGAAGAACTGCACGGAGGTTTGTGACATTGTACAGGAGGGAGTGATCAAGACCATCCCCAAGAAAAAGAAATGCAAAAAGGCAAAGTGGTTGTCTGAGGAGGCCTTACAAATAGCTGAGAAAAGAAGAGAAACAGAAAGCAAAGGAGAATAGGAAAGATATACCCATCTGAATGTGGATTTCCAAAGAATGGCAAGAAGAGATAAGAAAGCCTTCCTAAGTGATCAATGCAAAGAAATAGAGGAAAACAATAAAATGGGAAAGTCTAGACATCTCTTCAAGAAAATTAGAGATACCAAGGGAACATTTCATGCAAAGATGGGCACAATAAAGGGCAGAAATGTTATGGACCTAACAGAAGCACAAGATATTAAAAAGAGGTGGCAAGAGTACACAGAAGAACTATACAAAAAAGATCTTCACAACCCAGATAACCACGATGGTGTGATCACTCACCTAGAGCCAGATATCCTAGAGTGCAAAGTCCAGTGGGCCTTAGGAAGCATCACTATGAACAAAGCTAGTGGAGGTGATGGAATTCCAGTTGCGCTGTTTCAAATTCTAAAAAAAGATGCTTTGCAAGTTCTGCACTCAATATGCCAGCAATATGAAAAACTCAGCAGTGCCCACAGGACTGGAAAATGTCAGTATTCATTCCAATCCCAATGAAAGGCAATGCGAAAGAATGTTCTAACTGCTGCACAATAGCACTCATCTCACATGCTAGTAAAGTAATGCTCAAAATTCTACAAGCTATGCTTCAACAGTCCATGAAAGAACTTCCAGATGTTCAAGCTGGATTTAGAAAAGGCAGAGGAACCAGAGATCAAATTGCCAACATCCATTGGATCATAGAAAAAGCAAGGAGATTCCAGAAACACATCTACCTCTGCTTTATTGACTACGCCAAAGCCTTGACTGTGGATCACAACAAACTGTGGAAAATTCTTAAAGAGATGGGAATACGAGACCACCTTACCTGCCTCCTGATAAATCTGTATGCAGGTCAGGAAGCACCAGTTAGAACCAGACATTGAACAATGGACTGTTTCCAAATTGGGAAAGGAGTTCCTCAAGGCTGATGTATTGTCACCCTGCTTATTTAACTTCGATTCAGAGTACATCATGCGAAATGCTGGGCTGGATGAAGCACAAGCTAGAAACAAGATTTTTGGGAGAAATATCAATAACCTCAGATATACAGATGACACACATGACGAGGAAGTGAAGAGCCTCTTGATGAAAGCGAAAGAGGAGAGTGAAAAAGCTGGCTTAAAACTCAACATTCAGAAAACTAAGATCATGGCATCTGGTCCCATCCTTTCATGGCAAATAGATGGGGAAACAATGGAAACAGTGAGAGACATTATTTTCTTGGACTCCAAAATCGCTGCAGATGGTGACTGCAGCCATGAAATTAAAAGACGCTTGCTCCTTGGAAGAAAAGCTATGACCAAGCTAGACAGCATATTGAAAAGCAAAGGCATTACTTTGCCAACTAAGATCCATCTTGTGAAAAGTCTGTTTTTTTGCAGTAGTCATGTATGGATGTGAGAATCGGATCATAAAGAAAGCTGAGTGCCAAAGAATTGATGCTTTTGAACTGTGGTGTTGGAGAAGAGTCTTGAGAGTCCCTCAGACTGCAAGGAGATCAATCTAGTCAATTCTAAAGGAAATCAGTCCTGAATAGTCATTGGAAGGTCTGATGCTGATGCTGAAGCTCTAGTACTGTGGCCACTTAATGGGAAGATCTGACTCATTTTCTAAGACCCTGAGGCTGAGAAAGATTGAAGGCAGGAGGAAAAGAGGACAACAGAGAATGAGATGATTGGATGGCATCTCTGACTCGGGCATGAGTTTGAGCAAGGTCTGGGAGTTGGTGATGGACAGGGAAGTTTGACGTGCTGCAGTCCATGGGGTCACAAAGAGTTGGACATGACGGAGCGACAGAACTGAACTGATAATATTTTTTAATGTTACTTTGTTTCTTTCTCTTTGGTCACTTTCAAGATTTGTTCTTTGTCTTTATGTTCGCTGTATCCATGTATGGTTTTTCTGATAGCTCAGTTGGTAAAGAATCTGCCTGCAATGCAGGAGACTCCAGTTCTATTCCTGGGTCAGGAAGATCTGCTGGAGAAGGGATACGCTACCCACTCCAGTATTCTTGGGCATCCCTTGTGGCTCAGCTGGTAAAGAATAGATTTTATTTTATTTTTATTCTATTTTATTCTGTTTCTTTCTTGAGGCAAAGGATTCTTGCATTTAATCAGTTACAAGAAATTCTCAGTTGTAATTTAGTGTATCACCTTCCTCCATTCTTTGTATTCTTTATGTATACTCCTACTGACAATGTATGAGACCTTCCCATTATGTTGTTGATCCTGTTAACTTTTCTTTCAGGTATTCTTCTATGTGTGCTCACTGCCTAGGTAACTTCTTTATGTACAGTTGACTAAATCTTTTTTCAGTGATTTTGTTTCATTTATTTTTAGAAATCTAGCTTGTTTCTTTTTAAATTTTGCCAAGTTTATTTTTTGTAAATATTTTTTTAATTATAACTTGTGCATTCAATTTTCTTTTTTACATGAATATTGTCATTTCAAAATGTTGGGTTGGCCAAAAAAGTTCATTTGGGTTTTTCCGTAACATTTTCCAGCAAAATCTGAATGACCTTTTTGACCAACCCAATACTTTACTCTCAGCTTTATTTTCTAAGTTCCATGTGTTTGTTGAGTCTGCTGGCTTTCTTCATGGTCTCGTATTTCCTTGTATATTCTACAGTTTTGTACTTTCTGGGCTTATTTTTAGAAGACTTTGATCTCTGACAATTTAGCCTTTTAAGGAGGTTTATATTTGTTTTTGCCAAATACCTTTTAATGATTATCATTGCTTTTTAATGCAAATTTTTCACCTTGGTAGGGTCCAGATCGAGAGGGGTGGAATGGGGAGGGAGATGGGAGGGAGTTTCAACAGGGATGGGACATATAGACACTTTTGGCTGATTCATGTTGATGTTTGGCAGAAACCAGCACAATTCTGTAAAGCAATTATCCTTCAATTAAAAAATAAATAGATTTAAAATTTAAAAAGAAAACCTACAAAAATAAGCAGTAAAACAGTTATTAAATTAAAAAAGAATTGAAAAATAAAAAAAAGAAAATAGTTTAAATCTGAACCTGTGTCCTATGATTTTTCAAGGAAGACTCCTTTATCATTCAGTACCCAACCTTCAATTTCCTTTCACTTCCTTGAACCAGTTTCTTGAGCCATAGTTACTCATCTAGTAGCATTTTACTGCTTTAAAAATTACTCAATGTCCTGCCTTCATCTGAGAATCTGTGTGATAACATCTATTCTTCTTGTATATTCTCAGGACTTTTAAATCCTAAGTCCCTTGTTTATGAGAGCAGTAACCCTCCATTCAGCTTCTGTGGAGTCAGCTCACATGCCAGTCCCTCTGGTTTCCAGTTTTCTTCTAGTTTTTGTCTCTTGGGGAGATCCAAATGCATGCACACACACACACACACACACATACATATGCTTTTAAAAGACTGCTTGTAATGTTCCGTCTAGAATTTGTATTTGGCACCAGAAGGTTTTTGGTCATTAACATTGTAGAAATGGGAGTCTGTGGTGGTTGTTTGCACAAATGCCAAACTGAATGAGCTACACTTTTCAAAAAGAAAGTTCATAGTCAAAAGAATTGTATACAAAAGGCTAAAGATGACTTTGTTAGACATATATGTAGGGTTGAGTAAAGTACACTGAGATTCTTTGACAGAAATCTTACTTTATAGTTCATGTGAAGAATTCACTCAGTCACCAGTGTGCTGTAAAGCAGACAAAAAAATAAACAGTCCTCTCTCTGAAAAAAACCCTCTGTTTATAGTGCTTACTAATTTCTATTGTGTAAATATTCTTACAAATGGCTGATTTCAAACCAGCAGTGGTTTACCAACTAACTCACAAAATTCCCCCAAATTTAATAACTGGTCCTTGGAAACCAGTGTGAACCACTTCAAGCATACCACTGCATTTAATCCATATTCCTGGATTTTTTTGTGTGATAGATGTGGCACTTTCACTTTTTCTTGTTTCTAGTACTCTGTGTCCTAGGTTTGTTGCTTTCCTGGATGTAAAATTTAACAAATTTTTTATTTTTAATAAAATTAAAATTGATTAAATTTAAATTTCAGACTATGGGGTCAGCACACTTTTTCTTTTTATTTATTTATTTATTTATTTATTTATTTATTTTTTATTTTAGTTGGGGGCTAATTACTTTACAATATTGTAGTAGTTTTTGATCTGGAACTATAGTTTGCTGTAGTTTCTCTACTCTAAAATCTTGGATTTACTGCTGCCTTAAAACAAACTTGTGCTGAAATTTCCGACAGATCATAGGAGAATCAAACTATTTCCTGACTTCTTGAACTATTTCTGCAATTATCAAACCAAGATTTTTCTCTGGCATCATTGAGCTTAGACAGTCTATTTTGATTCTGAGTCTTTGAAACTGTATTTACTATAAATGAATACATATGTCACTATGGAGAAAAGATTTAATTTCTAGAATTTTCCTTTAAAGATATCGTTGAGATATTTATTTTTTCCACTTTAACACATTTCGAAGGCTTCACAAGTAAAGCAAAACGTTAGTGTTTGTGGATTATTTTGTCCTTATCCAAATGCTCGAGGCTATTAATTTTTCTTTGTATAAAAATGTTTTTACATCCTTCCAAACAGGACTTAAGCTTACTTCTAGTGGTAGGTAAAGCTAGAAACTCCATGGCTTAACTGCTTTATATTATTTTAAGGACTGTAGAAATTGATGGATTATCACCAAGAAAATGAAAACAGTTTTCAGAACGACTTCGCTTAGAGAATTGAGCTTTTCAAAGCATACCCCCTCCTCAAACACCAAGTATTATGGGGTTTAAGCTCCTGTTATTTCTGCAAAGAGCTTAAAAGACTGACTGACCAGCATGAAAAAGCAATAGAGCATTAATTGAACAGATTTGAAATAATTGAGTTCTACATTTGTTAAGAACATAATAAAGGATGTTATCAAAATTTCACACGTGGATATACCATTCCCAAAACTGCTTATGAAAATAATAGACTTTGATGCTGAGAATGAAAAAAAATAATATATGCTTTAAAAATTTATTAGGAAGCTTCCCTTAATAATGAATTTTAGAAACTTCTGCCTTATTATGGAACTTCCTTCTGACAGGCTACATTTACCTGCTTCCAGATTTGTGTACTGTTGAAACAAAATTGATGAAGATATACGGCATTGTAGATTTAATAAAGAAAACTCCGTTTCTTAATAGAAGTCAGAAATAGAAATGAGATCAAATGAGATGAAATGAGAGAAAGGGCAACTGGGAGTAGGAAAATGAAAAAGAAAAATGTTTTCCTTTTATCTGTAAAGTGAGTCTAGGCAGCAGAATGGAGATGGTTGTCAGGATAAACAACAAGAAATCAGAGCTGAAGGTGCATCATATGTACTCTGTGTTAACTGATCACTGTGCTAGCTTATTTTAACTCAGAAATGTAGTCATCACAACTTTTCAGTCAAGAAATCAGAGCTGAAGGTGCATCATATGTACTCTGTGTTAACTGATCACTGTGCTAGCTTATTTTAACTCAGAAATGTAGTCATCACAACTTTTCAGTTGATAACTGCTATAAAATGTTATTTGAGAGGTTGAGAAATTTACCTATTTTTTAAAAGTTAGCAACAACTTTAAGATACCAGTTAATATTCATAGTTCTGATAATTATGCTGAACTTGGTAATCTCTTAAAAGCTCATCAAAGATTTTGTTACTACCATGATGAAATAAGAGAAATAAACATCTATATTTTTTTAAGAGTGATGATGATGATCCACATAAAAACATGTGTATTCTAAAACAAAAAGGCAGTTTCCATTGTCAGCAATGATTCTTCTAGAAAGAAGGTTGTCTCTAGGTTATCACATATGAACGGCTAAATTCTATGGCTTATTACTCCTCTTTGTGATAAAAGAACAAGCTAGTTCGCCTTTTAAAGAATATGGAAAGTAAGGAAGATATTCACACATTCAGTGAGCAAATGTTTAATGATTACCTCTTCGTTCCAAGCACTAGAAATAAAGCAGTGAATAAAACAAAGTGGATGCTTTCATGAAACTTATAATCAAATGTATTAGGTGAAAGGGAGGAAGAAAGACAATAAACAAAGAGCACCAATTTAATACATCAGTTGATAATAAGTGCTAGAAAGAAAAAGAGTACAGGAACCAGAGATAGGATATGGTTGTGATTTTATAGGGGTGGTTAGAGACATCCTATCTGATATAATATATCAGCAAAATTCTGTGAAGCATTGAGTAATGGTTAATTGTGTCAATCAACTTGACTGTGGCACAGGGTGCCTAGCTAGTTGGTCAAACATCATTCTGGGTATTTTGGTGAGGGTGGTTTGGATGAGATTAACATTTGAATGGGTAAACTGACTAAAGCAGATTGCCCTCCCTAATGGGGGTCAGTCTCATTCAGTCAGATAAAAGCCTGGGTAGAACAAGAAGACAGACTCTCCCATGAGTAGGAAGGAGAATTCTTACGGCCTTTGACCTGGGACATGGGTTTTTCCTGCCTTTGGACTCCATTGGAAACATCAGCTCTTCCTGGGTCTTGAATTGCAATTATATGCATGCTCATTTGGTTCTGTTTCTCTAAAGAAATCTGACTAATATAGATTGTGAGCAAATTAGACATCTGGATGTGGACAGAAAGAGAGCTTCAGGTGGGGGAAAAGAGAGTGCTAAGGCCCTGAGCGAGTGGGGAGGCAAAGAAAAGGTGGGAAGTTGTAAAAGTAGTTGAGACAAAGCTACACAGGGCCTGTAGGTCACAGTAAGGGACTTCTCTTTAATTTTTGTAAAGGTGGGTCTTTTGAGTATTTTGAGTAGAGAGACAATATGATTTTATTTATGTTTTCAAATGGTTCCTCCCATCTCTTGCTTTCTGAAATGGGGATCACTGGGGAACAGGATATGAGAGCTATTATGAGTAAAGTTAAATGTTTGGTCCTACATACATTAATTCTGAGATTTCTGTTAGATACCTAGTCACCATTTTATATACAGCTGCTGGAAATGTTTCTGAGTATAGGGGAGGTTAGGGGCTTCTCTGGTGGATTAGATGGTAGAGAATCTGCCTGCAATGTGGGAAACCCAGGTTTGATCCCTGGGTTGGGAAGATCCCCTGGAGAAAGTAATGGCAACCCACTCTGGTATTCTTGCCTAGAGAATTCCTTGGGCAGAGGAACCTGGTGGGCTACAGTAGTCCATGGGGTCGCAGAGAGTCGGACATAACTGAGTGATTAATACTTTCACTTTCACACTTTCATAGAGGAGATTGAGGCTGGAGAGATATAAAGATGATATTTAAAAATGTGGGGCTTGATAATGATGATATTTAGAGTTTATTATGGGCCAGGAACAGTTTTAATTGTCAGAACAACCTTGTAAAGTACATATTATTAATATTTCCATTTTATGGATGAGAATTCTGAGACATAGGAGGTTATGTATCTTCTCTATAATCTACTTACTTGTAATAAGTAATGGAGTTGGGGTGCAAACTCAGGCAGACTGATTTCTGGAATCATGCTATTATGCCTCCTTTGTGAGGTTCTTTAGGAACTATATATACTTAGAGATGAACTCTAATGATTGTCCTAGTGTAATACAGTAAACAAAGGTCAGCAAGAATGAGGAAGAACTTGCAAAGGAAACCAAGAAGTAATACCATTAAGGTCTAAGAAGAATTCAGAAAACGTCACCTGGGAAGCCAAGGAAGGGCATATTTCAAGTGAGTGACTCATGAAGTCAGATGCTCCTGCTGGGGAATGTATGGTGAAAACTGAGAAGGGTCATCTGATTTTTTAATGTGGAGTCTTTTGTTCAGCCTGATTTGAGATGTTTCAAAAGAAAACGGGCCCTGTCTTGGTTTTCAAGTACCATTATCCACTAAAATGAATGAAAACTCCTGAGCTCCTTGGAAAAATATATGATTCCAGAACTGAGGCATGGAAAGTACAAGATGAACCTGGAGTATGATGTGGCAGAAAGTGAGGATGTACTCAATGGCTGATGTTTCCAAAGGATACAGGAGCAAGTTTGAAGAGACTTCCTCTAGCCACATACTAGGTAATTTGAGCATCAACATAAAGAATGATAACAAAGGATTTTATCCTATTGAATATGAATTCATGAATTCAAATCAATGTAATTAACTAAATGAATTAAAGAGAAATCTTCCTCAACACTTTCTTTTCTCCAAAATAATAAAGAATAGCAGAATTAGAATTATCGTTTGGCAATTGTAATAATAATAATTGATTCAGGCAAGAATTTTTAATGGCTATAAAAACCAGTGGGTGAAAGTTTAAGGAGTAATGGAATATTTACTTAGTCTCAACTTATCTCTTCATAAGACTTACCAGTTACAAAGCGTAAAATATTAACTTTGCAGTAGAGAATCCTGGCAGACATCACTTTATTAGTCCCAGTCATGGAACAAATCAATAGGGTGGGCCTCAGGATTGGAAAAGGGAATGGCAACCCACTCCAGGATTCTTGCCTGGGAAATCCCAAAGACAGAGGAGCTTGGTGGGCTACAGTCCACGGGGTCGCAAAAAGTCGGACATAACTGAGCACACAGCACATACCTCCTGATACAGTGATCTAAGAAGATCTTTACACGACTATATCACCTCCAAGGTGTTCCTACCAAAAGTCCGTAATATGAATCCAGTAATGAGGAACCATCACCCAAATCCAAGTTAGAGACATTCTATATGTAACTGGACTGTTCTCTCTAAAGATGTCAAATCTTTAAATATAAAAACTCAATAAATGTTTAGATTATAGGAGACTAAGGTAACATGAAAACTAAATGCAGTGCATAGTCTTGGATATTCATTTGCTATAAGTATTATTACTAGGACCATCAACAGAATCTGAATAAAGTCTATGGATTAGAGAATAGCCTTGTATCATTGTTTTAATATTTTAGTAAGTTGACAGCACCGGACCTTGCTTCTATCACCAGTCACATCCACAATTGGATATTGTTTTTGCTTTGGCTCCGTCCCTTCATTCTTTCTGGAGTTATTTCTCCACTGATCTCCAGTAGCACATTGGGCACCTTCCGACCTGGGGAGTTCCTCTTTCAGTGTCCTATCTTTTTGCATTTTCATACTGTTCATGGGGTTCTCAAGGCAAGAATACTGAAGTGGTTTGCCATGCCCTTTTCCAGTGGATCACATTAGATGGGGAAACAGTGGCAGACTATATTTTTTGGGGCTCCAAAATCACTGCAGATGGTGACTGCAGCTATGAAATTAAAAGGTGTTTGCTCCTTGGAAGAAAAGTTATGACCAACCTAGACAGCATATTAAAAAACAGAGACATTACTTTGCCAACAAAGGCCTGTCTAGTCAAGGCTATGGTTTTTCCAGTAGTCATGTATGAATGTGAGAGTTGGACTATAAATAAAGCTGAGCGCCAAAGAATTGATGCTTTTGCACTGTGGTGTTGGAGAAGACTCTTGAGAGTCCTTTAGACTGCAAGGAGATCCAACCAGTCCATCCTAAAGGAGATCAGTCCTGGGTGTTCATTGGAAGGACTGATGTTGAATCTGAAACTCCTATATTTTAGCCACCTAGTGTGAAGAACTGACTCATTTGAAAAGACCCTGATGCTGGGAAAGATTGAAGGCAGGAGGAGAAGGGACGACAGAGGATGGGATGGTTGGGTGGCATAACTGACTCAATGGACATGAGTTTGGATGAACTCCGGGAGTTGGAGTTCTGGTTGTGATGGACCGGGAGTCCTGGTGTGCTGCAGTTCATGGGGTGCAAAGAGTTGGACATGACTGAGTGACTGAGCTGAACTGAACAGTAGCTCTGTTTTTACTTTTTCAAGGAACTACTGTACTGCTCTCCATAATGGCTATACCAATTTACATTCCCACCAAAAGTGTAGGAGGATTCCCTTTTCTCCGCACCCGTTCCAACATTTATTGTATGTAGGCATTTTGATGATGCCCATTCTGACTGTTGTGAGGTGATATCATTGCAGTTTTGAGAAATTTGTATTTCTCTAATAATTAGCAATATTGAACATCTTTTCAGTGAAGAAGTAGACTGAGACAGTTTATCCAGTGTAGCAATGGGAGTTAAAATTAAGAGAAGTATGTAGGAGAGACCTGTTAAGTGTTAAGTTCTAGTGTCAAGTGAGGAGATTGGATTTTAGCCAGTGTCTAGTGAGGAAGCATTAGATTCTGAGTAGAGGATGAGATGGTTAGATAACATCACTGACTCAATGGACATGAACTTGACCAAAACTGGGAGATAGTGGAGGACAGGGAAGCCTGGCATGCTGTAGTCCATGGTTGTCGCAGAAGTTGGACACAGCAAGTGAACAACAGAAGGTGTTATATTGTTAGCACTGTGAAGAATTTCATAATGAAATAAGTTATCAGAGGTACATTTCATTATTTTAATATAGCTACACAGCTACCTACTATTAAATATATTTGAAATTTTGATATTTTGCCAGTAACAGTGACTTTTTATGTAAAATTGTTGCTATTATAATTATCTTGCCAAACACTGAGGTAAATATGATAAAAAGTACAGCAGACAAATCTTGAAAGTGGTTTATTCTAGAGGTTATAGTGTGTTATGTGTGACCCCTGGCATCCTTTTATTTATTTTAATTGCAACTGAGGTATTCGGGACATTTCTTCTGACCACTATATTAATGACTATCATAGTTAAGGTTACCTGGAAGCAACAGATATGCCCGAGGACACTTACTACTTTATAAAAAGTTCATCTTAGAGTGTTTTCTGGACACAATGAAACATTTAGGGTCTTGGTTAGGTCTCAAGAGTGTAGCAGAGTATAGTAAATAGACTTAGAAAATGCAAAATTGCTACATTTCAGATGGTTGCCATAAGTCATTTGTTACATACTGACTGCATCCATAAAATACCTCAATTTTGTGCATTTCCTTAGGGAATGCCTCTCTTCCACATACAAATAAGAAAGAGATTGGTTTGGGAAGGTTGCAATAGATGAGCAAGCAAGGTGGAAAATGCATGAAGGTTGCAGAAACTGGGAACTCTTTATCATACAAATGCTTTCCCAGTCTTGCCTGTTTAGAGGGAGAAACTAACCAAACTCCAGTCAGAATCTCCTAGCTGTTATGTTTTTAGGGACCATATTGGCTTTCTTTGTGAATGGCTATTTGCAACTAAAATATTCAATTAATTCATTTTTCTAAGCCCATAAAATTGTACAAGGTATCAATTATATAGCCAATGGAATATTAAGACTGATTTAATATTTTGATGTGAAATTATTTAGGTTCCTTTCAGATTACTGCTTCTGCCCAGGGTCCTGGACTGTGTGAGAGTCTGTGTGCATCATGTAAGAATGGAATCTCTATTTCCACAGCCCTCTGAATCTCCTGAAAATAAGCTCCACTGGACTTCAAAGCCAAAAGTTCTGATGGCTCATCTTCTGATTGCAGGTTGCCCCAGACTGGGGAGCCTGATGTAGGGCTCACACCTGTTCTGTTTTGGGGAGAACCTCTACAATTATAATTATCCTCTTGCTTGTGGGTCACCCACCCTGGGATATGGTTTTGTCTATACTGCACCTCCCCCCCTCTTACCTGTCTTGGAATTGCTTCTTTATATTGCTCATTGTAGAAGATCTTTTCTCTCGACTCTGATCTTCTCAGCAATAGTTGTAATTTTGGTATACCTGTGCGAGTGTGACAGGAGGTGAGCAGGGTCTTCCCACTCTGCCATCTTGGCCCATTTCCAATTTTGCATGCGTCCTGTCCAACTCTTTGCAACCTCATGGACTGTAGCCTGCCAGGCTCCTCTGTCCATGGGATTCTCAGGCAATAATCCTGGAGTGGGTCCTCCTCCGGGGATCTTCCCAACCCAGAGACTGAACCCGTGTCTCCTGCATTTCTTGCATTGGCAGGCAGATTCTTTACCACTGAGCTACCTGGGGAGCCATTTCTAATTCTAATTCATTTCCTGGAATATAATTAGCATATAGTAAATTCGTATTGTGCATCTTCCTGCTATGAGTAAAAGCCTATGGGTATAGTTGAAAGACTACCTTATACTGAATTCTTCTGGAGATAGGGGAAAATGTTGTTGTTCCTGAGTTGCTAAGTCATGTCGGACTCTTTACAACCTCATGGACTGCAGCATGCCAGTTCATAACTGCTTTCTATTTTAAAGATCTCCTTCAAGGAAGCCTGTTGAAGAGGGGCTCACAGTTGGAGGAGGAGGTGACAGTTCTCAGGAAGTGTATTTTTGGTTTGGTAGAGTATTATTGTCTTGTACAGGACTTAAATCTCAAGTCTGCAGTAGGTGGTATGTGACTTAAGAGCCTTAATGGAGGTGATCTGTCACTGAATGTCAAGTTTAACTCTTTCAAAGGGAGTAACAAGTGAAGTGGAAAAATATCATATTATGTGCCATCTTTGTTCAGAAGGATTCTAAATGAGCAGTTATTGTGAAGTGGAGTTGTGAGTTTAAGACTGGTTTTACCACTTATATGGAATCTTGAAACATGCTATAGTGTTCATGGTTTCATTCCTTGGCAAGAGAATAATGAGAAAGCTTTTAATTATTACCTCTTTTGCAGAGATGATTTTCCAGGAAACTTGATTTAGCCAGTCCTGTTATTTTGCGTCTATCTTTATAGAAGTTGCCGTGGTGGCAGATGTCTGGAGAAAATCTAGTAATTTGACTCTTATTACACATTATATCTATCTCTAAGGTAGTTTATCACTTTTTTATATCTTAGGGGGAAATCGAGATTAAAGAAGCAATGGATTCTGTTTTCTTTTATTAATTCACATTAGTAGTTGCACACGTATGTTGATATATCAATGACCATGTAACAGTAATTTATTTCACTGGTCTCATTAACAGTGTACAAGAACCTGTAATTGTATAGAGTGCATAAAATGTATTGGTACATTTTGATCATTTTATTCAGCCTTGTGTTTGCTGCTGGGGTAAATGGATGTTAAAATTATATACTTCCAGTTGAGAAGGTATGGTGTTTTTACTGATTAAACCTGAATCTTTTCTACTATCATCTCACAAATAGCAGGAGTTCTACCAATAGAGGTACTTTCATTTGCAGTATTCAGTGGTTTTTTTTAAAAGAATTTTTAAAAATGCAATTAGAGCAATAATTAATAGTGTAAGAGTTCCTTTAAGGTGGAATTGGTAGAGCCCGTAGAAAAGCACTGAGTATGATTTTTGTGGCAGATGAAAGGTGTCAGAGACATCTCATAGTTTTGCCTTTTTTCCTCAATGCACTTAGATTAAAAGTGTCAATTTATCTAAAGAATGTGTGCCCCCAAATTCATACGTTAAACCCTAACTCCAGTGTGATGTTATTAGGAGACAGGACCTTTGGGAGGTAATAGGTCATGAGGGTGGAGCCCTCATGAATGAGGCTAGTCCCCTTATAAGAGGAGGCCAGAGAACTAGGTAGCTTTTTTTTTTTTTTTTTGCTGTGCGATGACACAGCAAGAAGACCACCATCTGTAAACCCAGTAGAGATCTCTTCCCAAGAACCCAACTGTACTGGTACGATGATCTTAAACTTCCATCTTCCAGAGTTTTGAGAAACCAATGTTTGTTAAACCACTCACTATATTATGATTTGTTTTAGCAGTCCAAACAACACAATATATACTAGCAATACCTCAGTTTTAAACCTACCACCTTTATGTATACATTTTGGAGTTTTCCCTCTAATTCTCAATGATTTGTCAATGAGCACTTTTAAGAGAGAACAGATTATTGGAGAAATACACATGGGATGTTAGGAACACTGTGATCCCCTATTTTTTTTAAAAACACATATTGTTCACTAAGGGGGCTTGTATTAAAGATCAGTAGTCAGCCTGTGGTAAAATGAAACAACATAGAACATTATTAGTGAAATTTCTTTTTGCCTACTTTGGGACTGAGGCAAGATGATTAAGGTACAAAGAACCAAGATGGGAATAAAGTCATTTTTTATTTTACACATATTATTTTGAAAAAAATAGTTTTATGATATTTTACATAGTTTATAATATTTTTTACACACACAAAAAAACAGTTTAAGGAAAAGGGAAAGCAGAATTAGTAAGATGATCTCTTTAAAGTGCGTGCTCAGGCAAATGAAAGAACAAATGCAGACAGTGGACATAGATTTCCTATAATCCTGGCCCAAATTCTGAGGCTATAAATTATGTAAGTAGCCACATAACAAAGCAGCATGAAGCCCAGGTATGTTTACAAAGGAACATTCACACCAGGCCCTGGCAACTTGAACCTAATTTCTACTGAGACCGAAATGACTGATGAAAGCTGATTGCTGGTGGGTGTTATTTCTTTATCTTTAAAGAGTGACACATTGTGCAGCAATGCAAGATATCCAAAAGCCACTCTGGGCAAGCAGGCCAGATCTTATTTTGCTCTCCAGACTACCTGAAGCTTTGTGTGCAGACCTGGTTTATCAGCACCCCAAGCATATTGGCCCCTGTAGGGCACTCATCTGATTGTGGCCAATGTAATCATTGCTTCCAGGGGATTGTGAAATTTGACAAGCCCTCTGGTATGTTGGTCATTACTGAAAGGGAGGGTTTCACTGCACTCTAACTTCATGGTTTCCATAACTTTTTTTCTTGTTCCTAAAGCAACCTAAAACCTCCCTAGTTCTTTGCAATCTATGTCTGAGCTGTTCTTCCCCAGCCCTCTCATTTTTTCCTTTATTTTCTCCTCCTTTTTGTCTTGCTTTCCTTTCCCCCGCTCCCTCTTTTTCTCTCTCTCTTTCCCTTCCCTCCCTCTATCCCTCCCTTTTATCTTTCCTCCCTCCCTCCCTCTTTCTTTGACTCTTTTCTCCCCCTTCTCTTTCTCTTCTTTTTTCTTTTGAGAGAGGAGAAGAAGAGAAACTGAGGATTCTTTCTTAAGGGTAAAGATGATTAACTAAAGTTGTACTCTAGGGCTTCCCTGATAGCTCAGTTGGTAAAGAATCCGCCTGCAATGCAGGAGACCCCAGTTTGATTCCTGGGTCGGGAAGATCCTCTGGAGAAGGGATAGGCTACCCACTCCAGTATTCTTGGGCTTCCCTTGTGGCTCAGCTGGTAAAGAATCTCCCTGCTATGCAGGAGATCTGGGTTCGATCCCCGGGTTGGGAAGATCCCCTGGAGAAGGGAAAGGCTACCCACTTTGGAGAATTCCATGGACTGTATAGTCCATGGGGTCACAGAGAGTCAGACACGACTGAATGACTTTCACTTTCACTACAAATTTAGCACAAGAACACTCACCAAACAAAACTGATTAGCTTTAATACTATAACCATGCAGCAGGACAGCAGTATGTTTTGTTTCCTTTTGCCTGAAAATCCCTTGCTTAATTTGCTCTTATTTAAGTTTAACAATAAATCTCCATCTTGAACAACATTTTGCTGTTCACCCCACCCTCTTTTTCTTCTTAAACTGCACACTGAAGGTGATAGTCGTATATTGCAATCAATTTTATGAATATTTCACATGAGAATAATCACACATAACCATGAAATAAACTAATTTTGTTATTCTTATAGAGGAGAATCAGTTCTGGTAGGTTCTTATTATTTAAGTTGAGCAGATCTAGAGGGCAGTTATTTTTAGGGGCATGTAAATGCTCAAAATGGAAATGAGTCATATGTATTCATAAGCATTAACAGTGTTTATAATATTGACTAGTAAGGACTGTATCAAAGTCTTGATTATGTTCGTAAAGATATCAGAAGAAAAAGAAAATAGCTTTGTGTTAGGCTGATCAGTATTCTCAATCATCATGTAGGTTATGGAATAATTTTACATTTTCTGTTTTATATGAACTCTTATTTATATTTATAAGTATAGACTTCCTTTTCCTGTTTCCCTGTCAAAGTAACTTATAGTCTGATTGTAATATAGCAAACAGAACTAACCTGGAGGCAAACAGTTTTCCTAATAAGGTATTAAGCGACACAAAAAAACATATTTTACAAACTCTTCCAACTGTTGAGATTCTTGTAATGCATCAAAATGAGAAACCACAATTGTGTTATTAATTAAGAAGAATAAAGTTACATTTGCTGAAACATAAAGTACTCACATCTTCAGGAAGAATGTCTCAGCAAGAAATGACAGTAAATTTCAATTAGAGAATAAATACTACACTATATATTTAGCTGTTATAAAATGAAATATACATAGCTTGACTGCTACTGTACTGAATGCAGCCGTATGTTTGTATGTTTGCCTCATCATCAAGGGGATACCTGATTTCAGGAGGGTGCTCCTGTGATTTAGTCAAGGGGTGCTGTATAAATGTAGATTTTCTGTCCTAGAGCAAAGTTTGGAAAACAATTTCGTGATCATCTATCAAATTGAAGGTAATAGTTTTGATAAGCATTGATTTGGAAATCACTATGATTTTGACATGTGTCTCAGGGGTTAATGTTTCGCTCTCAAGCTTTCTCTGTCTCTGTGCAGATCACTTTTGGAAAGCTCATATCCAAATACCTTGGAGTTTTATAACAAAATACCGCAGATTAAACAACAGAAATTTGTTTTCTCGTGATACTGGAGGATAAAAAGCCTAGTGAAAGTGAAAGTCACTCAGTCCTGTCTGACTCTTTGGGACCCCATGTACTGTAGCCCACCAGGCTCCTCCATCCAGGAAATTCTCCAGGCAAGAATACTGGAGTGAGTTGCCATTCCTTCCCCCAGGGGATCGTCCCAACCCAGGAATCAACTCAGGTCTCCTACCTTGCAGGCAGATGATTCTTTACTGTGAATCACCAGGGAAGCAAAGAGCGCAAGAATAAGGATAAAAGTTCTTGCTTCATCCTCACATTAGGGGGGCAGGAAGCGATTGAAAGACAAGATTAATGAAAATAGATTTAATTAGGGACACTGGGATTGGATAAACAAAATATGAGTCTGGCCAGTAACTCCCATGCCAGGTACCCTCTAGTGACTCCTAATGTCACGTAAAATCCACTCTGTTAGAATGAAGATCTGTATGCTCCCATTTTATCCTGTCCACTCTGCTCCCTCCAGCCACTTGCTCTTCTGTATGCTCCTTGAGGAACCTGCACCTTTTTCCTGCCTTTGCGCCTCTGTATAACCTATTCTTTCTTTCTAGAATATTCTTTACCTGATTTTTGAACAGTTTCTTCCTTCTCATTCAGGTTTTAACTCACATGTTACCTCCTCTGGAGAAGACTTGACAACCATATCTAAATAGCTTATTCCCACTTCATACCACTTACTGTTTCATCCCATGGCTTGGCACCATCACCACTTTTCACAGCATTAACACTGTTTGAAATGATGCTGTTGGATTATTTTTTCCTCTTTCCCCTCCCCACCCATCTGTGCCTGTCTTGAAGAAGCTGTATGAGAACAAGAGTCTTGTCTGTCTTGCTCACAGGTTTCTCCCCAAGACCTAGAAAGTACCTTACACAGAATGGACACTTCATCCACATTCACTGACAGGGAAATAATTGAATAAAGAAATTTTTAGAATTGCTTTTAAGGTCTATTGCTACTGAACATAATATATATTCAGATATATTTTTGGATGTCTCCCTCCTCTTTGAAAGTGATCCCAGGCCTCCTTGGGACAATAAGGGCAGAGGACCCCCTGAAAAATAAAGTGTTGGAAATATATTTGTATTCCTTTATCTCAAACTGCTTATTGAAACCCAGGAGAGAAGCTTAAAACACAAATCCTATTCTTTTTCAAAGAAACACAGACTCTCATACCTTTGTGAATGTGTCATCTGAGATTTCAGACTTAAATGAATAATTTTTAGCTGTTTCCTATTCTTATTTTCCAGATATGAAAATATTTTAAGAGAGAGACTATCCACATGCCTCAGCTTGAAAGTGCATTACTGATACAAAAATACTTGCAAAGCAGAGTAATAGATAAAAACTCCACAGAACTAGATTTTATTTGACAGTCCTGAGACTTTTTTCAATGACTGCACAAAAGCGCTAAATAGAAATGGCCTAGGGATAGGCGTTGAATCAATATGCACCAGTAAGTTTGTGAAATCAATTTTTTGCTCCTCAGATGCAGGAAAATTGATGTAACCGATGCTGTGTAACTCCTATTAATTGCCCATAGTGACAGAAAATTTATCAATTACTTATTGACTTCTTTTAGACTATGGGAAGATGCTATAGCTCCAAAGTGTATAGTATAGAAACCTTCCCTAGCTTAATGAAGGTGTAACTACAAGTAAATCCGATTTTTAAATGTATATCTTTGTATTTGGTTTCACACCCATGTTTCTCTCTCCCTCTCATATCTTGCCTCAGACGACATTCTGCGTCTTAGTGATGTCTGTCCATTAAGGTTTACGATAGAATACTTGCTAATAACATTAGCAGTAAATATTTTCAGATACCATGAGCTAAGCCTTATGCTAATCCGTAATCACAGGGATTGGTACAATTGTTACCTTCAGATAGTATCAGAAAAACAAACGAATAGGATGTACACTAGGCTTCTCAGGTGGCGCTAGTGGTAAAGAACCAGTCTTCCAATGCAAGCGACATAAGAGACACAGGGCGTGGTTCAATCCCTGGATCTGGAAGATCCCTGGAGGAGAAAATGACAACCCACTCCAGTATTCTTGCCTGGAGAAGCCCATGAACAGAGAAGCCTGGCAGGTTGCAGTTCATGGGATTGCACAGAGTCAGACACGACTGAAGTGACTTAGCACACAGCACCCAGCATGTACTCTGCTATAAACCATGAAAATTTAAAAAACAGAGGCTCAAGCAAGTGAGTTGGGGAGAAGGAGCCTGGTGGAATACAGTTCATGGGGCTGCAAAAGAGTCAGACACAACTGAGCAACAAAATAACAGCAGCAAAAAAGCATAGTGTCCCTGGCAGATGCTTTTACTACATGGTGCGGTAAGAAAGCCCTTGATCTTCTTCCTTTGCCACCCATCCGTGGTGTGTGATGTGCTTCATCATCCATAGTAGCGCTCCTGCTCCTCCAGGTGTGAAGTCCACATTCTAGATCCCTGATAGTTCAGTGGACAGAGAATTCTCCTGCAGTGCAGGAGACATGGGGGACGCAGGTTTGATCCCTGAGTTGGGAAGATCCCCTGGAGAAGGAAATGGCAACCCACTCCAGTATTCTTGTCTGAAAAATCCCATGTATAGAGGAGTCTGGAGGACTACAGTTTATGGGATCGCAAAGAGTCAGACACAACTGAGCGAGCAAATGTGCACACAAGTAGAGGGGAACCATGAAGAAAAATGTCCAAAATGAAATGCCAGCTGACCCTGGCCCTGTTTGAAAGACTTCATGGAAGCTCCTCTCAGGGACTCCTTTTTACTTCTCAGTGACTAAAGCTAACTTAGGGAAAGCTGAACATTAACTTGGCACATTGATGCCCCCAAACTAATTGCCTTTGATAGCTAAAGACAAGGAGAGAACAGATAATGAGTAGGCAATTTATAGCATCTGCCTCTGAAACTGACACTAGTGACTTGCTAGAGTCACAAGACAAAGGAAAGGAAGGCAGACAGGGCTTTGAGGCCCCTCTCTCGGCCGTTTAAGGGATAATGATTCTGTTGGTGTTTGCTTTGTGATTTGAAAATGAAGCTGCTTGACAGAAAATATGAGAATTGTTGACTTCAAACACTCTTTGGGATAGACAAATTTTACTTATTTGTTATTGATCAGGATAGAAGTAAAATACCTTAAAACACTGGTAACAGGCCCCAAATTAGAAATGCAACTCATGAATTTAAAACTGTATCTTGTTCTACTCTAGACATTTGTTGTTTTCCCACTGTAATGTGCACAGGTATGGCAAATATGGTTATGTCGTCTTTTCCTGTCTTTAAAAATACATGCAGTTTAACGAATGGGTTACATTTAATTTCTAAACATTTTTTGTGTTTTATTTTTAAATTTAAAAGAAATAATTGTCAAAAACATTAAAAACAATCTAAATACTCTAAAATAGAAGACACATTAATAGAGTCACAATGCTTTTCCTGTGCACAGGGGATTAGCTGGGTTGAGGGCGCTTAAATGTCTAGTTTAAGGTTACTCTGGTAATAAATCAATAGAGCTAAGGTTTGACCTGAAATCCACTGTATTTCTTTTCTTTTCACTAGATTTGCTAGATTTTATTTACCTCATTTTTTAAAAAAGCTTACTGTTTCCTTACTGTTTCTGCTATTTTTTAGAGTGTTTAATATGTTCTTCTTTGCGAGGAGCTCAATTAATGTTCAGTTCAGTCACTCAGTATGTCTGACTCTTTACGACGCTATGGACTGCAGCATGCCAGGCTTCCCTGTCCATCACCAACTCCCAGGGCCTGCTTAAACTCATGTCCATCAAGTTGGTGATGCCATCCAACCGTTTTATCTTCTGCCATCCCCTTCTCCTATTGCTTTCAATCTTTCTCAACATCAGGATCTTTTCCAGTGAGTCAGTTCTTCACATCAGGTGGCCAAAGTATTGGAGCTTCAGCATCAGTCCTTCTAATAAATATTCAGGACTGATTTCCTTTAGGATTGACTGGTTTGATCTCCTTGCAGTCCAAGGACCTCTCAAGAGTCTCCTCCAACACCACAGTTCAAAAGCATCAATTCTTTGGTGCTCATCTTTCTTTATGGTCCAGCTCACATCCTTACCTGACTACTGGAAGAACCATAGCTTTGACTAGAAGGACCTTTGTCGACAAATTAATGTCTCTGCTTTTTAATATGCTGTCTAGGTTGGTCATAGCTTTTCTTCCAAGGAGCAAGCATCTTTTAATTTCATGGCTGTAGTCACCATCTGCAGTGATTTAGGAGCCCAAAAAACAAAGTCAGTCACTGTTTCCATTGTTTCCCCATCTATTTGCCATGAGTGATGGGACCGTATGCCATGATTTCAGTTTTGTGAATGTTGAGTTTTAAGCCATCTTTTTCACTCTCTTGTTTCACTTTCATAAAGAGGCTCTTTAGTTGTTCTTTGCTTTCTGCCACAAGGGTGATGTCATTTGCATATATGAAGTTATTGATATTTCTCCCTTGATTCCATCTTGTGTTTCATCCAGCCCAGCATTTCACATAATATACTCTGCATATAACTTAAATAAGCAGGGTGACAATATGCAGCCTTGATGTACTCCTTTCCCATTGTGGAACCAATCTGTTGTTCCATGTCCAGTTCTAACTGTTTCTTCTTGACTTGCATATGTATTTGTCAGGAGGAAGGTAAGGTGGTCTGGTATTCCCATCTCTTTAAGAATTTTCCACTGGCTTTTTTGTGATCCACATAGTCAAAGGCTTTGGTGTAGTCAATAAAGTAGAAGTAGATGTTTTTCTGGAATTCTCTTGATTTTTCTGTGATCCAACGGATATTGGCAATTTGATCTCCGATTCTTCTGCCCTTTATAAATCCAGCTTGAACATCTGGAAGTTCTCAGTTCACATACTGTTGAAACCTAGCTTGGAGAATTTTGAGCATTAATTGCTAGCACGTGAGATGAGTGCAGTTGTGTGGTAGTTTGAACGTTCTTTGGCATTGCCTTTCATTGGGATTGGAATGAAAACTGACCTTTTCCAGTCCTGTGGCCACTGCTGAGTTTTCCATATTTGCTGGCATATTGAGTGCAGCACTTTCATAGCATCATCTTTCAGGATTTGAAATAGCTCAACTGGAATTCCATCACCTCCACTAGCTTTGTTCATAGTGATGCTTCCTAAGACCCACTTGACTTTACATTCCAGGATGTCTGGCTCTAGGTGAGTGATCACACCATCGTGATTGTCTGGGTCATGAAGAACTTTTTTGTACAATTCTTCTGTGTATTCTTGCCACCTCTTTTTAATATCTTCTGCTTCTGTTAGGTCCATACCATTTCTGTCCTTTATTGAGCCCATCTTTGCATGAAATGTTCCCTTGCTGCTGCTGCTGCTGCTGCTAAGTCGCTTCAGTCGTTTCTGACTCTGTGCAACCCTATAGACAGCAGCCCACCAGGCTCCTCCGTCCTTGGGGTTCTCCAGGCAAGAACACTGGAATGGGTTGCCATTTCCTTCTCCAATGCATGAAAGGGAAAGTGAGAGTGAAGTCGCTCAGTCGTATCTGACTCATAGCACCCCATGGACTGCACCCTACCAGGCTCCTCCTTCCATGGGATTTTCCAGGCAAGAGGACTGGAGTGGGCTGCCATTGCCTTCTCCGAAAATGTTCCCTTGGTATCTCTAATTTTCTGAAGAGATCTCTAGTCTTTCCCATTCTATTGTTTTCCTTATTTCTTTGCATTGATCACTGAGGAAGCCTTTCTTATCTCTCCTTGCTATTCTTTGGAACTCTGTGTTCAGGTGGATATATCTTTTCCTTTTGATCCTTGCCTCCTCTCCAATGAAATGAACCTCTTTCATAGTTCTTCAGGCACTCTATCAGATTTCAATGAATAAAAATATTCAGTCTGGTTATTGTTGGTATATATATGCATGTATGTATCTCATGCTATGTTACACTCTTTTAAAAATTATAACCACTTAATTTGAGATGGATACATTTATCATACAGTTAAGTCATTTTAAATTATACAGTTCAACATATATTCATAGACTTGTACAGCCTTCACTACTGTCAGGTTTTAAAACACTTCATCACTTCAAAAAGTAACTTTGTTTCAATTAGCAGTCACTCTTTATTCTTGGATGTCCCCCTCCTTCCTGGGTAACTACTACTGTTTCTACTTCTGTAATTGTGCCTGTTTTGGACATTTCGTAGAAGTGGAATCATAGATCTTTTGTGACAGGCTTCTTTCACTTAGTATGTAAGTTTCATCCCAGTTGTAGCATGTATCAGCACTTCATTCATTTTTTGGCCTAATAATATTCCATTGTATATATATACCACATTTTATTTATCCTCAGTTGATGGACATTTTGGTTGTTTCTACTTATGGGGAGTAGTATATATGAGTATTATGAATAATACACTCATGTACAAGTTTTTTATGGATGCATGTTTTTATTTCTCTTGGTTTTATACCTTAGAGTGGAATTGCTGGATTATATGGTAACTTTACAGTCAACTTTTTGGAAAACTGCCAGGTTGTTTTCCAAAGTCACTGCACTGTTTTGTATTTCAATAAACACTTGATGAGCATTCAGTTTACCATTGTTTTAATGCTAGTTATTACTGAATATGTACTTTCCTACAAACACTGTATAAATTTAGAGGGAAGTATTCCTGATGTTTTCAAAGAAAGAAACTCCATTCTCCTTGGAAAAAAGTCCAGATTTGTCAGAAGATTCTGATGAATGAGATCAGGAATGACTGGATTCTCCCAAAGAGGGTATGAGAAGGGGCACTGTGAAATGCCCAAAGAAATGCTTGAATAACTGAGGACAAGGATTCATACATGAAGACTATCTATGGTGTTTTCAAGCTTTCAAGAGAGGTAGAGTTTGGTTTAGTTACTTTATGTCAGAAAATTCCCAGTGAAATAAACACCTTGAAATTTTGTAGTATTTTTTCAATAGCCATGATCAAGTCCAGAAATATTGGTTGTTGAAGTTAAGCAGAAATGGGGTCTACAAATTTATGTTTAGTGAAAGACTAAGTTTGCCCTATCAAATCTCAGCATTTTGATCAGGGTTGTATGAAAATTTCTTGGACAGAACATGCAGGTTAAAATTCATTTTCAAGATTTGTTGTTGGAAGCTTGACCAATTGGACTTACTTAAAAAGTGTTGGAAAAAATGACATTTGAAGTTCAAAATGGCAGAATGTAGGCACATAGGATCTTTAGTGAAAGCCTATCAGGAAGGAAAAACTATCTCGAAATGCACTGAGATCTATCATTGACCAAGTTGTATGTTTGGATTCTTTGAAGTTCGAGATGTTACAAGATTAATTTTTTGCTGCAAGAAAGAAAAGTGTAGCAGCAATAACAAATAATAGAGAATTAATAATAAGCTCAAAATAAGTTTTTAATATTTAAACAGATACTATGGGATAGTGTTTAGGTTTATCTATAAATATTATGTCATTCTATGCTAAAGGTAAATTCCTCCTTTAAAATATATATGTTTTCAGGAGAAAATTTCCTTAGCAAACAAAGATCAAAAATTTATTTTGTTGTTATTTTTGCATATCTTGTTACCCATCTTCCTGCTGGACTTTATAAGTTCATGTAGTGACTTTTGTAATAATGTGATACTTAAATTAGAAAAATCCCCCTTTCCTCTCCATTGTTGGTTTAAAAGACATTTCCCTGTCCTTTTTTCTTTCATCAGAAGACAATTAAGATATTGTTCATAATTTTATGTCTAGCTATCGATCCTCTTTTTATCTATGGCCTCTTTTGAATACCCCTTTGAGGTACTAAATCCATTTAATACTTTTGCTATGAACGTACACTAACACCTTGTTAAGTCAGACCATCAAGCTTTTACCATTTGCCAGTTTTTCATGCCTTCTAGTGTATATAGGCTAAATTTCACAAACTGATTGAAAAGTAATCCTCAGTAACATGATATTAATGGTAACAAATTATATCCATGACACTCTTCTATAACACTAGAAATCATCAGCGCTTAAGCTTGAGGTATAAGATATATAACATATTCAGAAGAAATTAAAAACAGGTATTTCAATGCACAGTTCATTGGTGATGAAAGAAACGTATAATGTATGTGGAAATAATTGATTAAATTCGTACTAAGAGGAGAGATGGAGATGGAGTTAAATGTGAATTACTTAGGGGGAAAATCCTTTTATTTAAAAGTCTTGGGAATACCAAATAAATAGCACAGTCAATAATGTAAAATAGCATCAGTAATCAATGCACTGGATAAAAGGAAAATGGCCAAATCAAGGCCAGTCATGAAATGTTTCAAAGTGAATAGAGCTATACAAGGAGGGAAAGTTACATGTAGATGTTGATAATGATTTCAATGAAATGTGGTGTTGTGGGTCTGTTCTCTTGTGTTTGGGGATGTATATATGTGAGATCAAAGCCACAGAAAAAACTAAATATGTCATTTTCCCATAGGACTCCTCAAAAATATTTTTGGATACGTTCTGTAGCTCTTGATGTAATTTATATTTGTATTCTATTATTCTTTTTTTTAATTAGTTTATCTATTTTTTAACTTTACAATATTGTATTTGTTTTGCCATACATTGACATGAATCCACCATGGGTGTACATGTTATCCCCTTCTTATGCTGTCTTAAGAAATTACCTTTAATAATCTATATAATGAAATTCTAAAGTTATTCCCAAATAAATCACTGGTCATTTTGCATGGTAATAAGGGATAAGTTAAGACCCTGTGCAGTGTATGGAATTCTTGGAAGTTTTTCTGATTTATTTTTATTTTTTATATCCAGTTAACTACTGTGGTAAGTGATGGTATTTTTTGTCTTTCATTTCAGAAAATAATATACATTTAACTCTATCATTTTCTGTTTATATAGGTTTATATATAACTTATCATACAAACTCCATCACTTTTTAAGAGTAGAATGGGGAAGGCACTATTAAGTAAGCCAGAAAAATATGTGTAGAGTATGACTTTAAGCAAATTAAGATATATAGTCACTTTCTGTATAAAAATGTGAGTCATAACAAAACTTCATATTTAACTTGATTTATCCAAACCAAAACCCACCAAAATTCTCACCAACTCTAGAATGGATAAATAAGTAGTTATATAATAGAACAGTTGTATTTATATAATACTGTATTTATACAATGGAGTACTATACAACAACGAAAAAGAAAGAAATACTACTATGTGCAACAGCATGGATGAAACTTAAACATAGATTGAAATGAGGAGGCAAATATTCAAAATGGATGAAACATATTTAATAAAGTGAGCATAATACTTTCAAGAGTATTAATAAAACAAGTGGACCTTGTGAGGTTCTAGAAATATTGATCTGTCTGGTAAATACATATTTATACATGTATAAAATTCATTGTCTGATGACTTGTGCACTATACTGAATTAAATAAATGAACAAAAAAGTAGAAACAGACTCACAGATACAGAAAACAAACAGATGGTTGCCAGAGAGGTGGTTGGTGAGGGGATTAGTGAAATAGGCGAGGGAAATTAAGAGGTACCAACTTTCAGTTGCAAAATAAATGAATCACAGGATGAAATGTACAGTGTGGAGAACTTAGTCAATAATACTATAATATCTTTGTATGGTGACAGATGGTAACTAGACTTGTCCTGGTGATCATTTGTAATATATAGAAATATTGAATCACTTATGTACACCAGGAACTAACATAATATTATAGGTTAATTATACTTCAAAAACCAACCAAACATACAAACTCATAGAAAAAGAGATCAGATTTGTGGTTATTAGAATTGAGAGGAGGGGGAATTGGATGAAGGTATTCAAAAGATATGAACTTTCAGTTATGAGATAATTATTAGGGATGTAATATACAGCATGATTAATATAATTAACACTGCTGTATGTTGTATAGGAAGGTTAAGAGAGTAAATTCTAAGAGTTCTCATCACAAGGGAAAACATTTTTTTTTCTTTTATATCTGTTTGAGATGGTGGATGTTCATTGAGTTAATTGTGGTAATCACTTCATGATGTATGTAAGTCATACATACAGTACTTTAAACTTATACAGCACTGTATGTCAATTACATCTCAATGGAACTTGAAGAATAAAACAAAACATAGTGTTAAAGAAATATAAAGAAGTAATGGTAGTCCTAGGCATACAAAACACTGTTATCCGACTAAGGTAAACAAATGCTAGTCAGACAAAAAAGGAAAAAGGAAAATGAATATACTTACTGCCTGGCCCTCCGTCAGATGTAATCTCCTTGTGATACCTCCCAGAGGTACCTTGCCAGCTAATCTTAAACTTCTGGAGTCCAAGATGCTTCCTCTTCTTCATTTAATTGAGTTTTGTTCTTTCCCATATTTATGAATTTGCTCACGTTGAACTGTTACTTAAATACCCTTTCCCTTAATAACTGCCTATCAAAATCTTCCTCTTTCTTCAAAAGCCCAGTCAAAAGCTTCGTATGATTCTCCCTCAGTCACACTTGGAGGGCTTGCCTCTGTTTTGCATTTTACAGCCAACTTTGGCCCATATTTCTTTTTCCCAGTTTTTAAATCCTTCATTGAACAGACACGTTGAGCCTTAGGCTTGGAGAAGAGAATACGTTGGTGCATGAGACCAAAGCTTTGCTCTAGAGAAACCCATCCCATAATTTCTCAGATATCGGTCCATTCCATAGTTTGCCTTCCAACGAAGATGTTTTGTATCCCTATCAAAAGTCCTTCTTTTAGACTAAAACTCGTTATGGATGAGGAAAAGAGAAGAGGAGGAGGGCTCATATTCATCTCTACATTCCCCATAATGCCTCAGCAACAGGAAAAACAGATAATAAATGCAGTGAATTGAAATAAATTCATTTGTTTGAATTGCTTGAAAATTTTATGTGGGGAAAATATGATGGATTTCACAATTTGGCTAACAATAGGTGGCTGATAAGATTAGTTAGTGCTTTTAATAACTCAGGTTCATTGTAGAGGAAATACACCACTATAATTTTAGCTTTTCCCCAATACGGTGACTTCCCAAGATTTCAGCAAAGCCTGTGCGACTTAAGTTAATGTAGTGCAAATGATTTCTGCTTCCATCAGTTTTAAACATGATTCCGCTCACCTTTGGAGGTATACTTTTGTACTACATAATACTTTCTTTGCACTTGTCCATGTATTATCCTGGGAGTGAGTATATCTTGTGCCGGGTTCACTTTGAATTAAATTCAAGTCACAGAACACTTTTGGGGGGTTAATTTATAAATCGAACTAGATGGACTCTTAGGTCTTCCCTTGTATTATCGTTAATCTTCAACTGCTATAACAGTCTATCAGAGAAGCTATTCAGATAGTTGCTACATTGAATAAGGGGCTGGTCTTGAGGATCTCTTAGAATACTTACAACTCCATGTATTTGAGAAGAAAACAGGTGTCACAGAATTAAGATTTTTTTTGAAAGAATGGTGTATGTTGAGTAGTACACCTCTATTAATAAAAGCTCCAATTTATTGAGCACATACTATTTTCACTTGCTAAACAGATTTAAATTACTCTGTGATGATCTTCATAAAATAAATACAAAGTTTACGTTTTTTCCCAAATTATATTAAATCTAAGGTGACTTCCAAAATTGGCCTGAATTCCAGTATCAGCCATTCCCCACTGGTAATCTCTTTTCTTTCTTGTGCAGTGCATGAATATGAAAAGAGTCTTGGTTCTTAAATCCACATTTGACAGTTTGGACTATTATTTCCCTGGGCCCACGTGGGCATTTAATGGTGGCCATGTCTATTGGTGTACCTCTACCTGTAGGATAGATATGTCTGAGGGCCTTCATTGAGATGCCAAGACTAGATAGTGTGGTTTTCATCTTCACCCCAAACTTGTGTCTTCTACCTTAAGAATGTGGCTTTTGGTCTGGTTCAGAGCTCCTCTGTTTACATTTTCAAGTTCCACTATATCCAACACACCTGAAACCTCTCTTCTTTCACCTTTCATTACCCAAGTGAACATTCCATCACCATAGATTTAAAGGCCTGTTAGGGTTTGACTTTTCGGCTTTTTAGAAACAACTTTTAAAAATACCCTTGAAGATTAAGGAAAACCTAGAACTTGGGCATGGAGGCCTGAATACCCTCCCGTACACTGGAGGGAAGAGGAAAAAAAAAGGTGGTTTACACAATCTATTTTGTTTCTGCTAAATCTATGGTAGCAAGAAATAATTTCTTAACAGATTATCCCACTGAATGAACTTCTTAAGAAAGTTTCTGTTATACTTCACAGATATTGAGTTAAATACTTACAACAATATTACAACATAAAAGTTTGCCCCATTTCATAGATGCAAAAGCTGAGGCTTATATAAAGAGAAGCAACAGTTCAAAGTCCACACAGCTAATAGGTAGAGCAACCATGATTTAAGATCTAGTCTATCTGGTTGGAAAGCTTGTGTGCATAGTCACGAGAGCATATGCCCTCTACAGCGTCAGTATCCTAGTCAGAAACAATTTACCCAGAATATCCTGAACATCTGTATAGGAGGTTTGTAAATTTTTTCCCTTATGTGAACATAAAGTAATGAGCACATTTGAAATAATATAGCAGGATTTATATCAGAGTCAACTCCAAGTTCAGTTAATTCATAAAAATTAGTAAATGGGTGACTTGTCAGAAGTGTCTTGACATTTTACTCTATTTACAGGGTAGCAAGTTACTTTGCAATAGTTTCGTGGGTGTTTGCAGAAGACAGAGAGCGCAACCTAAAATGGTCCTAGTTTCATGAATGCACACACAGTAGGTTTTCTTTACAAGACAGAAACTCTGAACTAAGTCAACCCACATCTTACATAATGGGCAGTAAGACTTTACTGTCCTTCATAGATAAGGATGGCTTCTCTATCTCCCAAAGATGTTCACTGTCCAAATGTCTTTGACATGATTAATCAGAATGATAGATCAGTTAGTGTCTTGCTTATAAGAAGTACAGAGACATAAGAGATCCATGGAGAATGACCTCCCAATGTTACCACCTAGAATGAATAAATTGAAAAAAAATTTTGAGTAAGTATTCAATTTGGTGTGAAATCTTACTTTTCTGAATTGAAATAACTTGTTGCTTTGGAGTTGTGTGGACACTGCCTAATTATTGTCTGTTTGGTAAAGCATACACTTATTTGAGCAAAAATTCACAATTGTAGATCCCTGCAAATATCCTGTAAGTAAAGTAAGTGATGAGGTTTGGGTACGTGGCAAGTCGCCTTAGTCATGTCTGACTCTTTCTGACGCTGTGGGCTGTAGCCTGCCAGGCTCCTCTGTCTGTGGGATTCTCCATGAAAGAATATTGGAGTGGGTTGCCATGCCCTCCTCAAGGGGATCTTCCCAACCCAGGAATCGAACCTGCATCTCTTCATCTCCTGCATTGGCAAACGGTTCTTTACCACTAGTGCCAGCTAGGAGGCCCCCGAGGTTTGGGTGTAAGTGAAGTGAAGTCGCTCAGTCGTGTCCGACTCTGGCCCCATGGAATTTTCCAAGCAAGAGTACTGGAGTGGTTGCCATTTCCTTCTCCAGGGGATCTTCCTGATCCAGGGATTAAACCTGGGTCTCCAGCATTGTGGGCAGATGCTTTTATCATCTGAGCCACCAAGGAAGCCCAAGTGTAAGGAAGCTATTAAATGGGCTCAGTGTTGGAGGCACAAGCCTGAAAGCTGAGGATTGTGGTTGTGGTGAAGTGAACTGGCACATTCCATTTAAAGGCAGCAGTGACTTAGTTTGGTTAGCTGTTTCCAGATTTTCCAGTTATTTATGAGAAGTCAGAACCAGAGTGTATGTAAAACCTCTTGATTTTTCAAAGTAGGCAACTTAATAATTTCAGCAACCTCAGCAAAAATAGTAACAAAAATAGTATAAATATAATTTTATATATAAAATAAATATATAAATACATTATATGTAGATACACAGTTCCTTTTAGGCCTTATGAATGTATATGATTTCATACAAAAAATGTGTTACAGATTAGAATTCTAATTTCTACTATTCATTAATTTTCATTCTTTTTGAGCAACACTATAAAAAGGACCCATATATACATTTTTCCTGTAGTGTTTGAAAAACGATAGCTTAAAAAAATACTGAATGCTGCAACACTTCTTAAAAAAATAAAGATCATCTTTTGTTGCTATACTATTTTTTCTTCCATTTTTTTTGACATCCATCAGCTACATATGTTTCTCACAGTGGTATGTATTTGAGAAGTGAAATTCAAACCACTGGTAAAAACTGACAAGGCATCTAAAAGAATGGAACAGTTTTGACTTATCTAAGTGATTTCATTGAGCTGTCAGGATTATCCTTCTTCCACTGCGATTTAAATAGTACCTGAGAGAGAAACCATGTTATTTCAGGCAAAAACCTTAGGAAGAAGAAGGATGTTGTTCATAATGGAGAATGTGATGGAGGTAAGGTCCTGTATGTACACAGAATTGAAGATTTTTTTAAGGAGAGCTCACATTGTTAAAAAGCCTCATATTAAAAAAAAAAGCCTCATATTGCTTTTATGTTGTTTATATATATGTGTATTATATAAAGTGCATACGGTATAAACTATGTATTTGATTATAATTTTGTATAACTTAATATCACATATTAAATTTTATATAGAAGAACAAAATTTAAAAATGTACAGAGTGACTCTAGGAAAAGTATCTTCATAAATGAGACAGTTATGGTTGCAATTTGAAAGCGTGGAATTTTCTATCAAAGACATACATATTGGAAAAATAAGGAGGAAAGCAAAAGTCAGAAATTATACTGGGAAGGCTGAGCCTTGAATTCTTGTTCCAATTTTGTTTCCAGTTTGCTATCAGGCCTTGGGAAAGGCATTTCAGTTGTTTACATATCAACATGTACAATGAATGAGTAGGTTGAACTGTCAATTTGCTTGACAGTTGGGTAGTTGAAATCTCCTATTACTTTTACGTTGATGCCTCTCAGAATGCAGAGTGAAAACAGTTGGTTCTTGGGCATCTACCAAGATGAACTGGAAAGAAACTGTAGAGATTTCAAGGAATTGTCTACTGCATGGGATATAATTGTTTCGAGGATATATATTATTTGATCCATTAAGGTGTTCAATTTTTAAAAATTATTTGATAAGATTTTAAAATTAGTAGGTTTCATATGAAAAATAAGATTTCTGGGTTCTTATTAAAAAAATTGGCAAAATTATGTCCATATTTCTGTCTGCTAACCATTGGTGCAGGCCAAATATCAGCTGGGTCACTTAAAGGGGAGAGTGCTCACCCATTCTGAAATCATGAATTTTAAGGACCCCTGGTATGCTGCTGCTGCTGCTAAGTCGCTTCAGTTGTGTCCAACTTTGTGCGACCCCATAGACGGCAGCCCACCAGGCTTCCCCGTCCCTGGGATTCTCCAGGCAAGAACACTGGAGTGGGTTGCCATTTCCTTCTCCAATGCATGAAAGTAAAAAGTGAAAATGAAGTCGCTCAGTCATGTCTGACTCTTAGCGATCCCATGGACTGCAGCCCACCAGGCTCCTCTATCCATGGGATTTTCCAGGCAAGAGTACTGGAGTGGGGTGCCATTGCCTTCTCCGAAGGACCCCTGGTATAGACATGGTAAAAAATGGTACTTTGGGAAGCAAATATAAGGACATCAGACAAAATGGTGAGCAAAAGAAGAGACAGAAAATGTAGACTAGTGGGAAACCTATTAAAAAATATTCATTGAATAGGCTTGATAGAGTCATAGACAAGGTGGCATAAAAATCACTAAAAGTAAATATGGTATAATTTCAAAGATGCGAGTTAATCCTCAGCACTCATTAATTTAACAGATGAGGAAACTGAAGCAGTTAGTTTAAGAGAGATGACATATCAAGATTGTACAAAGACAAAGACAGAATTGGAGTGTGTTTTTGTTGACTTCTATTTCAGTTACTTTTGCATCACTTCTTTTTTTCTCTCTTTTCAAGTCTCCTTCTAAAAGAAGCTCACATGTCCACTGAGACTACACACCACACTGACTTCTGGGTAGCTCTGTGTGTCAAAAAGTATCTATATGCCCTTTTTAAGTTGAGGTCTAGAAGAAATAAGCTTTCAGAATGAAGTGCCTGGCATAGAAGTGACACTTTAGAGACTGCTTTCTTGGAAGAAGGAACCATTATGTCCAACATTTTATTTTAAACTGGGTGGCCCTCTTCTGACATGTGAGAAATGCAGACAAGCTTCATTATGTCCCATTTGAAAGATACGTATAATGGTTGGGGGTGGAAGGAGGAAGAAGATTTCTGTGTGACCATAAGAAAAGCCACAATTCATCACATGAAATGATTCCCCTTAATAGGAAGAGATTTTAAATTATGGGTCAAATATTGGTTAACGATTAGGTGACACATTTCTCATTAGTTATACAAACTATTAACACCGGCTTCCTTTCTTCATTACCCATTCTCTCTTTTGGAGTTCAATCAGGAGGGTAGTCTATATGTAATGTTCTACAAAATCCAATAATATTAAAGACTACTTAATCATGCATAATACAGGTTCTGTTGGAAGAAAATAACTTATGCTACTGAATCCAGGAACTTTTATCTATATTGTCAATAGTGGCTTGAAGTGATAATGCCCTAAAACCACCTGCTGTTGTATCAAATTATTACCTTTAGGAATAACATGGTTGACATAAGTTTTATTGAAAATAGAAAACTTCCATTTTTAAACAAGTGTAATGACATGAGGTAAACAATGTTAAGGGATTTATTTAAATAAACCCAAATTGTAGGGTAAGAATTAAACATGTTTAATTAAATAAAAAGCCAAAATTTAAGGATGGTTCAACCTGTTATCGTAGATGAGCCAATTTCTGTCTGTATCAGGGGCTGAGTGGATTTTTCTCTGACTTAAAGAAGTAGTATGCAGATATGGGAAGAGAAAGTATACATGTTGCTTCTAGTATATGCTTCACAGAAATAATAACCATAGTTTAATTTTCATGGTTGAAATGATCTTTCTGTTACTTTGTACAAAAGAAATAGCTTCTACCTTGCGCATTTTGTCTGGAAATGTTGTATGTATGGAAGAGAACATATTTATAATTGCAGAGAACATCTTGCACAATATTTTTTCTTGTAATTTTTTTTTTTAGCCTAGGGTAATAATCATCATCATCATCATCATCATCATCATCATGAAAAGTTAGTAAGGTTCATTATTGTTATTGCAGCCTAGTATTAGTCTCATTGCCATTTTCAAGAAAACAGTTGAAATATCTATTAGTGCAGTAGTTCTCTCATTCATTGGCTGTTGGCTTTGCCAATCTAATCCCAAAGATAAAAAGAATATTTGTTTTCTCTTACAATTGCTGTCTTTCTTATGGATGTTTTTAGGTTTTTAGTGGGACTCTTTATGGAGCTAGAAGTGAGATATTTTCTTTAATTTCATTTAATAAAAATTAGACTGTAAAACATACAAGTTTAGAATCAACTTTATTTTATAATAATTGGATATTCACAGAGGTAAGGCACTGAAAATATTGGTCAAATGGTATTGGGATATTGCTAGAGTAGATACAGCTAGTGTATATTTTATTAGCATTATTGAATATTGGATCCAAAGTCTCTTAGCATATTTCTGATGAAGCTGCATGCTGATATATATATATGTTTGTGTGTGTGGTTGATTTATTTATTTGGAAATTTTAATTGGAGTATAATTTTAATTGGAGGATAATTGCTTTACAATGTTGTGTTGGTTTCTGTTATACAAGGTGAATCACCCATAAGTATACATATTGGAGAAGGGAATGGCAACCCACTCCAGTATTCTTGCCTGGAGAATCCCCATGGACAGAAGAGTGTGGTGGACTGCAGTCCGTAGGGTCGTAAAGTGTTGGACACAAATGAAACGACTTAGCATGCATGCATATATATATATATTCCCTCCTCTTCCTACATCCTACCCCTCTAGGTCATCACAGAGTGCTGGGATGAGCTCCCTGTGTTATATTGCAACTTTCCCACTATTTTACACATGCTAGTATATATATGTATCAGTGCTTCTCTCTTGATTCGTCCCACCCTCACCTTCCCCCTTCCATCCATCAAATAAAGGGATGATTTATGATATGAAATCAATCCTAAAATGGTGCCTATTTTTACAATCAGAAATTCACCTGAAGTTTGTTGTGTTTTGACCTTTATAATTTTGTTAAAAGATCTTGCTGCACCTACTCTTTGGTCTTTAAGAATACCAAAAATTAACTTCTGTTATGATCCAGAATTCTTCTGTATATGTTATAAAAATAAAACATATAAAGTTCTGGGTTGAGTTCAAGATGATTTGGTTACATTTGGTTGAATTTTATTTTTCAAGGTGTTTCGTTCTAAGTTGCTTACTTGTATTAAACTTTAGATTAACTTATTTTGGTTTTCTATTATAAGGGTTTTCCTCTCTTGTCTTTTGACCTTTGAAATTTGCACCTGTTTTGTGGCAACCACATTTACTTATATTGTCTTCGTTATGGACTCTTCTACCGGAGACTTTACGTCTTCTGTTTGTTACTGCAGTACTGGTTTTCGGTTTTCTGTTTACAAATTTATATATGGCTTGCCTTTGAAATTTTTTTCAGGTGTTTCATAGAGTTCCTATGTTTTGCTTTATCTTTGAACAATACTACATATGAAATACAGTTTTCTTTCGGAGATATAATAGATGTGAAAGCTAATTGTGATTTTAAATACTCATTAGCTGGTTAGACTGAGCCTGTCATTTCTGTAGAGATATTCAGTGAATATATCTTTATGAATTTCTGCTAAAACATAAATTATAAAGTATGCTCACTTTTCATCTTGGTCGGATTCATCTTTTATCCACTGGTTTTTCTCACAATAAGAAAAATAACACAACAAAGAAAGTTAAAGCAGAGGAAGAAGAGAAGAATTAATTATAAGGGAGAATTAGAAACACTGACTGTTGAAGAGCCAAGCGTATAAAACGAAGCTGAGAAATGATGAGAAACAAAATACGGAGGAAACTAATAAAGATTTCCACAATTTTGATGAAAACACAGAGAGGAATTAAACAGATGCGTTACTCCCCGTAGCTGCTTTGTGACTGTGCACAGGCTTCTGCATAGAGATGTAGCCGCTGATTATAATTAGTTGAAGACTTTATTCCCAACTTCCCATCTTTCAAATGCAAATTAATGATTTCTCTGACAAAAATAAAAGTCCTTGACACCCTCTTGAAGAAGGACTCAAGTAAAATGAATAATCAGTAGAGATGAAGAGCCTAAAGTTATCAAGGAAGGATTCACAGATCCTGCTTTTCTGAAAAAGCAGAAGGAACTGTTGGAAGGTAACACTTATTTCAAAAGGACCATTTTATTATGGGCAGGTCAAATCGTAACATACAGTCAAAATCTGGTAAAACAGAATGCCTGTGTCAGGATGGAGTGCTTCCAGAATATTTGACTATGTATGGCTTTACCCCAAACATTTCATTTTTTCATATTTATAGATATTTAAAAGAAATTCTAAAATATTATATTGCTATAGTTAATATTTCCATTATTTCTTTCTAACAACAGCATGTGCTGTTTTTTTAAAATAGACAAAACCCTGATTTAATTGCTTTTCTAGGCAGGTAATTATCTTCCCAGTCTTGTCTAACTTGTGCTTGATGTTAACTTGATTGAAATACTTGCAAGTTTTTTCTACCTCTCCCACACAATTTTTCTCTCTTCATCGCATCTGTGGCAGATTAAGTTTCTATGATTTATCTTTGTTTACTTTCTCTTTCTATATGTGAAGTTCTTTTTTCACAAACGTTTCAAGTAAAGATGAGGTAACTTCAAAATGTTGAGAGGTTTCCTTCTGGTACAACAAGCAGACATACTTGGGAATGACTGACAGGATTTTTCAAGCTTACTCCAAATGGTCTAAAAACATGCAAAAACCAAATACATCCACAGACCTTACTCTTTTAAATGCAAAATTGCTTTTGCTGTGTTAGAAATAGCTCCTTTAGGTATTTATGCACATCTGGCTCTTATGAAAAATAGTAATGAAAAGGAAAATATATTCTATCATTCCAAAGAGCCACCAATTGGTAAGTACCTATGATACGCCAGGAGCTGTGAAAGACGTTTTATGCATATTATTTTATTGAATTCCCATGGAGTCCCATTAAATGGCTGTTATTCAGTTTTTTAAATGTGTTAAAGGAAGCATAGAAAGGAGTTAATGTTACTTACCCAAGATCACAGAGGCAAAAACCTATATATTTTTAAAATACATTTTTATATACATATATATTTAAAGTCATTATGATTGCAAAACCTATGCTAATTAAGCTGAAATAAGATCAATTATTTTTAAAGAAATAATCTCAGACAGCAAAGAATCTGCCTGCAAAGCAGGAGGCCTGGGTTCAATCCCTGGGCCGGGTAGATCCCGTGGATAAGGAAATGGCTGCTCACTCCAGTATTCTTGCCTGGAGAATTCCATGGACAGAGGAGTCAGATGGGCTACAGTCCATGGGGTCACAAAGAGTCGGACATGACTGAGCAACTAATGCTTCACTTCACTTCATGCTAATTCAGCTGAAATAAGATTAATTATTTTTAGAGAAACAGCCTTACATAGTAAATACTAATGGAGGAATGTCACCTATCCACAAAAAATGTATATAATATCTTAAAAAGCTGAAAAAGTTTGAATGTGATGGTTGTATAGTTGTTCTGGTTATCTTTGGCTATGTACCAACCATCCTAAAACTTAGTATGTCAACTTAGTATGTCCTAAAACTGTCGATTATGCCCACAAGTTTGTAGATCAGTAGATGAGGCAGGAGACAGTGTGATGACTTGTTTTTCCTCCATGATAACTTGGGCTTCTGCTGGGGTGCCTCCATTGTGGCCATAGGCCTAATGCATTAGTACTAGCCATTTACTAGATCCCTTAGTTCTTTTCCATACCGTGTCTTATGGATCTGGAATGTCCACTGTGACTTCTTCATTTAAATGTCATATGGGAGTGAAATGGTTAAAACTCATCAGGCATCTTTCTTTTCCCTGGAGTGCCTTTCTGGATAGAAAGTGTGGATTTCCTCACAGCAAGACTTTCTCAGAGAAATTGAACTTACATGGCAGCTGTCTTATCCCAGAGCAAGTGTTCTAGGAGGCCCAGGCAGAAGATGAAGGTCTCTAATAAACCAGTCTTGAAAGGCTCAGAATGTAATTTCCAGATGCATGCTGTTGACCAAGGGTGTGTGAGCTTTCTGTGACTTGATTAGCTGTCTAGATGATGGTTGGACTCAAGCAATTTTGATAGAACTACACTAAAGATACCCACCTGTGAGGGGAAATGGCCCCAGCAGGGAGAGTCTTGAGTTGGGATGCCTAGGTGGGGGACTGAGAAAGGAAGAAGAGATGAAACAGGAGCTCCCAGGTCAGAGATTTGTATGGTAGGCAAGGCCCCCTATATCCTCCTCCAAAGATTGCCAGCAGGGTAGCCAGAGAAGCGATGACAACCAGCCTAACATCAGATCACACTTTTGTCTAGTTAGGAAATGAAACATTCCCTTTTCTACCTCAGCATTCCCTACCTTGAGCCAGCATCCTAGGTGTAGAAATGCAAACCATACCTCCTCCCTCCCCTCCAGCTTCAGGAACTTATGTCAAAAATTGGTGCATGGTTTACATATAAGCATTTTAATTTAAAACGTTCTGATTGAGTATATATTATACCGGGTTGGCCAAAAAGTTTGTTTGTTTTTTCATACTATAGAAAAACTTGAAACAACTTTTTGGCCAACCCAATATATATATATTTATAATACCAATTTATATGTATTATATATTTCTTACTATATATAATATTACTATATAATGTTATATATAGCAATTAGTATATATTATATCATTATATATTACAGTATATGTATATATATGTATATACTCTATATACTCTAGTCTACATGTACTATGTATATATATTTTATTTGTGAATATAACTTATAAAGTATAAATATATTTTTAAAAGTCACCACTCTGATTTTTCAATTCACATAACTCAACAAGACCAGATAAGAGAACTTAGCTTCTGCTGTGGTTATGAGTCTAGATTTAGGAAATGGTATAACCTCTGGAACTGCTGCTGACTTTTTGGGCAGCTTTTATTTTGCAGAGTGTGGGGGACGAGGAGTTTATGGAGAAAGAGCTATTTCATAGAAAAAATCAGGTTGTATGTACAGACACAGGCTATACGAGGGAAGGAAGGAAGATGCTAAATTGATGACTAATTTCTGCTTCCTGGTTCAAAGCCTTCATGAGGATCAGCCTTATTTCTTGATCTGGATTTCCATTAGATGATCATACATCTTTAAATTCAGTCCATCTTTTTCCTTAGCTACATGACTGTAATAACAATTAGAAACACCTTGAATAAAACCTCAGGATGTCTACTAGAAGTTTCTTTTTTTAAAAAAAATATTTATTTTAATTGGAGGCTAATTACTTTACAATATTGTAGTGGGTTTTGCCATACATTGACACAAATCAGCCATGGGTGTACATGTGTCCCCCATCCTGAACCCCTCTCCCACCTCCCTCCCCATCTCATCCCGCAGGGTTGTCCTAGTGCACCGGCTTTGAGTGCCCTGTTTTATCCATCGATCTTGGACTGGCGATCTATTTCACATATGGTAATATACATGTTTCAGTGCTATTCTCTCAAATCATCCCACCCCTTGCCTTCTCCCACAAAGTCCAAAAGTCTGTTCTTTGTATCTGTGTCTCTTTTGCTGTCTTGAATATAGGGTCATCGTTGCAATCTTTCTAAATTCCATATATATGTGTTAATGTACTGTATTGGTGTTTTTCTTTCTGACTTTACTCTGTATAATAGGCTCCAGTTTCATGTGATAGACATCTCTCTAAAGATGTATTTAGTTTGAGACCAAGTGAAAGTGAAAGTCAGTTGTGTCCAACTCTTTGCGACCCCATGAACTGTAGCCTGCCAGGCTCTTATCATAGAATTCTCCATGCAAAAATACTGAAGTGGGTAGCCATTCCCTTCTCCAAGGGATCTTCCTAACTCAGGGACCAACCTACTGCTTGAAAGCAACTTCTCTGAAAGAGATATGCTACGACCAAACAATTGCTACCTCTAAGATCATGTAATATCTATAGAAATGGAAAATGTCACTTTTCATTCCTAGAAATGAAACCTATCAGAGTCTATTTTCATTTTTTATTCCTCTTTGAGACTCCATGATTCAAATGTACTAAAATCTATTAAAAAGAAGTATTTAATAAAATTGTGCTAGCCAGTCAAGGAGCTGAAAAAAAAATGAAGAAATATATCACTGATGTAAGGAAATCAATCTCCCAAATCTAAGCTGTTTTCCTTGTTTCTTCCCATTTGTTCCTATTTACCATTACCTGTTGACTTCCATGGGCAGTGCTAATATTTATCTCTTGATGGGGTTCCTTGATTTTGAACCCAAAGACGGGAACAAACCATTTTTCACTAAAATGTATCATTTCTTTTCATTTGGGCTCTTGGGTTCTTACTAGGTGAATGCTTATTACATTGAAATAATAAATGGAGTTGAGGACCGGCATATTGCAAAGCATTGTTTTGGTGTTCTTGAGATGAAAACATTTATAAGAGCATGCAACCTCTGGATTCGATTTTCCCTACTGCTGTTCTTGAGTGACCTTGGGCAATTATCTCTCAGCTTGCCGTGATGTGATTGTGTGTAAGTTGAATTCAGAAACAGCTAGAGGCTTCTGAGATCCTTAGTTTGAAGCTGTTAACTTTAAGTAACAAAGTTTTAATTGGGCCTCCATTTAGTGACAATTAGGATATTTGTACTGTTGACCATTTGGAATATAAAAAGGGCATATTCCTATATATTCAACTGGCTTGAGTTATCTTTTAGGACGGAAGCTTGATTCCAAATGAATATTGCATGCCCTTTAAAATATTAAATATAGCCCAATTCATGTCCAATAACTAGAATATGAAAATAGGTTTTTTAAAATAGCCAATAATTTAAAATAAGTGAACAATAAATTGGTGAATTCATTTTGATTGGCAGGTATTTGATGGACAAATCACTGATTAAAGTTTGGGCATCTCAGAGACTTGAAATTATCTATGTTTTACCTTCAAATTGCCATCTGAAGACTGCGCCTACAAATTGCAAAGATTACAAATGTTTTGAAGTCTTCTGAGAAAGTTGCTACATAATTACAGTTTATTATCTTGCTGTCCTTACCCCATATATGTTTTTTTTCTAAATAATATAATTAGTGGAAATGAATAGAAAAATGAATCATTTTTGAGGCCTCTATCTCTCCACTCTACCTACCTGTCTTCCTCATGTTTAGTTAGCACTCCATGCATGTTGAATGGAGGTAGATGATAGAAGTAGGCAGTATAAGATAGGAAGTAGCGAATATCGTAAATTTATTAAAGTAATGGAAAATTACAGTTCTATAGCTGGTGATCATATCATGCTAGCACAAAAAGATACAGTTTCTTCTTTCAGTTGCATGGTTAGGTAAGAGGCAAGTCCCTCCAAATCGTTTATGTCTTTCTCTCTCTTCTATTAGTTTTTAATTTCATCTGTAATTTATATTCTGAAGATTCCTAAATTTTAGTTCTTTGTAAAAAGAATGAAAGAAGGCTTTGGAAAATCTACATGTTTATCATAATTCCTAAGATGAACATGAACAGGAGTTAGCTCATCCCATAATGATGGATCTATTATGACTGAGAAAGATTGTGATGTTTAGAGAAAGATTTGAAAGAGACTGAGAGAGTGAAGCTACCATCCTGAAATATATGTTCAGCTATTTGCATTCTACCTGAGTATCTTTCAGAAAAAAAAGTCAAATACCCTCCAGTGTTTTGGCACCTTAAAGTTGATTTGAGAAATATACTTTTGCAAGTAACTTGATTACTGTTCAATATATTGGCATATACTTAATTTACTTGTGCCTTTTAAAATTGTGATTTTTGAGAAGTGAAAAATCATACATATTAATATTTAATAACCAATGTTATTTGTATCTAAAGCCTCATTATAAGTGGGCATTCAGTTAAATGAGTTTTGTCATGTGATTTTTAAAACTTCTGCATTTAATTTTTTATTAGCAATTTAATCTCTTAATTCAAACCTGTGAAATTCAAATTTTTTTAAACTTGAAGCTCGGGAGAAGGTTTTATTTGAAAATTTGACTTTCTTCCTTTTATGCTTCTAATTGCTTCACTTGGGATTCTGTTTACACAAAAACAGTGTAAGAGGACCATGAATTAACAAAATTTTGAAACCTTGCACAAAAGTGTTTCAAGAAGATTTGAAAGCAAAAAAAGGGTTTCTTCCTCTGATTTGCAAGGTGAGTAAAAAAGCAAGAATTATAAAGTATATGCAGCCCAAGATGCTGAGTCAGTTTTATGATTCCATTGGTGACAAAAAAATTATCAGATGCTAGTAAAATTTCTCAAAGGATGATCTTTGCAACACTTGTTGCAAAATACTTTGAGAAAAAAGACAATGTGGTCATGTAAATTCAGAAAATTCTGATAATATATCCCTTTTCTGGAGATTCACGAATCCTTAATCATATTAAATTTCTGAATAGTTTGCTTAAAAATCAAAACCATCCAATCAAAATTTATTTTCTTTTTTTTTTAATTTTTTATTTTTTTTTAATTTATTTTCCAAGCTTTTTAAAACTAGAACTTAAAAAAATGCTATTAACATCTCAGAGAATAATTCCCAAGAATCACTGTCCTGGAATACAGTAGGAAGGGACAGCATCAGAGTGCTGTGTAATTTACTGACCAGCTTAAAAATTACACACAGAGTAACAGAGAGAAAGAATATCTCTATCTCTCTATTCATCTCTATAGAGATATAGTTTATGGATATCTACATATTCATTGTATATAGAGAGAGGCATATAGATAATGCTGAGATATTTTAAACTTAGTAGGTTTTAAAGCATTTTTAAATCTTTTATAAATGAGATTATTGGGTGAATAGTGATAATAACACTAATAAAAGTAGCAGTAGCATTTATTTGTTCAGTGCATTGTTGCTAGATGTTCCAAAGTCATTAGATTTCATCTCCATTTTAAAGGTAAAAAGCAAATCAGAGAGATTAGGACCTTGCCCAAAGCACTCACTGTTAATGGCAAAGGCAGTAATAGTGAACTATTAATCTGAACTAAAACTGGCTTTAGTCTATAATCTGTGGGTTTTCATTACACCACAGTCCCTACACCTACTGAGCTTTGGTGCCTCTTGGGTAGACTGAAAGGTAGAAGAGATTATATACACAATGAAGTAAAGTACGGTCAAAGAGCATTGAGAAAGAAATGGAAATTTAGATAGATAAAGATTATATTAAATTCATGCTCAGTCGCTTCAGTTGTGTCCAACTCTTTGCGACCCTATGGACTGTGGCTTGCCAGGCTCCTCTTGGATTCTCCAAGCAAGAATACTGGAGTGGTTGCCGTGCCCTCCCCCAGGGGATCTTTCCAAACAAGGGACCAAAGAAATTTTTCAGAGAAAGAGTAATTTAAGTTTGTTGGAGGGGTCACTAGGACTACAAGCTGTAGGTTATGTGATTTTCTCCATGGCATTGGAAGCAATTAGACGGAACACCGTGGGTATGGACATGGAGTTATTATTCCCAACTTGAAATAGAAAAGCATTTATAAAAACTTTGTTGCCACCTTCTCCAACCTGAAGATAAGAAAGAGAAAATGGAGCAGAATATGTTAGCTTTTTTCTCACATTTGTTAATAGTCTAAAGGAATATATTTGACTGATACATCAGAAAACTTTGAAAACATATATAGTATTACCTAGAATTATTGCTCTTATAATCCAAAAGTCAAATGTTAAATTATAAAATTCATTTAAAGCCTACATTTCTTGGCTTGGTAGAGTTCAATGAATGTACATTCCTCCAACAATTTTGTTTGTTTAGTGTTTTAGTGAAAATAAGAGAGTATCTAACTTTTTGAAGTGTCAAGTCACTGGACTGGATAGATGATCGGATATACATCTAGTCCCTGGTTTCCTTGTCTCGCAGTTATCTGTATTTGTTGGGCCTTTTCATTTCTCTACATAGTTCTCAGGTTGTATTCTGGAATTTTGAGCTTTTGATTTCTCTTAATGGCTCTCCACAATGAGCATAGTTGAAAAGGGATGGGGAGAGAAACCGGATATGTTGCATTTGCTATGGCATGATAGTTTTTAAAGAAGGAAATTGTCAGAGGAAGAGCCACTGATGACTTTACAACTGCTCTATTGAGTAAGAAGCCACTAGCACAGTGCCTCTGGCCTGAATTGAGATGCGCTTTCAGAGTACAGAGCATGTTGGGTTTCAGATAGTCCCTCCAAAAGTAAAATATCTCATTAGTAAATTTGAGATCCTATGTTAAAACTATAATATTTTGAGTATATTGAGCTGTGTAAAATGTATTGTTAAAATTAATTTCACCTGTTTCTTTTGACATTTTAAAAATCTAGTTTCTAGAAATTCTTATATTGCTCATATGGCTTATATTTCTGATGGAGAGTGTTGCTTAGAAAAATTACTGTATTTACTACATGAGTTAATAAAAGTCATACTTGGAGTTAACTTTGAGACAAATCATTTGAGAGTTAGACTAAGTAAATCTAATGTATGATTAAAGAGGAAATTCTAAAGTATGATTAAAAAGAATCCCAGTTGTATATAAACTTGTCTCTGAAGTCATGAAATTGTATGCATTAAATTTGTACAACATTTTGTATGTCAATCACACCTCAGTTAAGTGGTTTAAAAGATGAAAAGAATTTGTTTTATCTGTTGATGGCTATTCAGGAAATAATACCTCTGTGTGTGTGTGTGTGTGTGTGTGTGTGTGTGTGTGTGTGTGTGTGTGTGAAATGTCTGAATATTTGACAATCCTAGTTTGCTTAATTCAAGATCTTCCTTTAAAACACTCTAATTCTTTAAATAGATTCACTTTAATAAAACACTTAAATTAACTAAAAGTCGCCAATTTGAGTCTCTTATTCTCACAAGATGTCAAGTAATTCAGCAGGGGTCACTGGATCTTACTATGCCTGTATCGTTTTGCTTGTACTCATGTTTCTCTTTTAAAGTGGTATGACCAAACCTAAATACGTACCTTGCAATGTTTCCATTGGAGTGTTCTGTATACTTCTCAAATTGAGTTTCTGCTCTGTGCCTGTGTGCAGTCGTGTCCGACTCTTTGTGACCCCATGGACTGTAGCCCAGCAGGCTGCTCTGTCCGTGGGATTTCCCAGGCAAGGATACTGGAGTGGGTTGCCATTTCCCATGCAGGGCATCTTCCTGACTCAGGGATGGCACCTGTGTCTCTTTCATCTCCTACACTGGCAGGCAGATTCTTTGTAACTGCGCCACCTGGGAAACCCAAAATTGAGTTTATAAAAATGTAAATGTTAAGAATTATTATATTGTATTTAATTAATGTCTAGTGTTTGAAATCCCTGAAACATTCTGTTGGCATTAAACATAAAGTTCTACATTTTCCTAGTTTACATACCTATAAAAAACCTGCACCTATTTTTATTTAAGAATATCACAAAGCAAATTAATAGCCAAATTATGAAAATTTTTATTTTTTCCTCCAAAAAATACTTTCTAGGTCTTACTTCTAGAGCAGGTAAATGAATTTTCTTATTTTTATTCCAGTCTCCCATATTGATTCTGTGATGAGATTGACCTTGTTTACTAAAAATAAGTGCCTTGAAATGTGATTTAAATTCTATAGAACTTCAAAAATACCTTTAAATATAATACTTTCATATAGACCCATTATTTAAATTGTTGGTTATCAAATTATGCACCAGAAGAAAATAATTAGAATAAATTGTGTCAATATTAATTTGTCTCTACAACAGAGAGGTATGAAAAATAGGGCACAGAACTGAGACAAAATGCCCCAGATTACTTTTGTTGGTTTTATTCTCATACAGAAGCTTTATACAGTGGAGTTCAGTTTAGCCTGATTGTGCCAGAACAGGTTTTCCTGAAAGACTCACAGTGGCCCGAGTGACCTATTTTGTTTTCCTTTGTATGTCTAAGGCTTTTTGCTTGAAAAATATACCTTGGAATGTGAAAGTGATTGACACGAATGGAGATGACCTAACCCACTTCTCCTCCCTGTTCTTAGCCTTGTCACTTCAGACTCAAGCTAGTTTCTCCAGGCCTGAAAAAAGAAAGGGGCTGGTAGAGAGCAAGGTTATCACACTCCTTTTTCTCTGGACCACTTCTGTTTGGCATCCACAGAAGGGTTTCTGAACTCTCCATGCAACTTATTATTCTTTGCGAATACTTTCCCAGTCAGCAAGTAATAAATTGTGCTGGGCCATGAGCTGAATCTTTTACACACATTATTTTATAAAATCGCCTCACAGAAATCTTAGAAGGCAGATAACTTGTCTATGGACATGTCAGTGATAATTAGATATATTAGTCGGCCCTCTTGGTTGCAAGCAAAAGAAATCAGGCTTAAACTCATATAAGGAAAAGATAGAGAGATGACTTACTGACTTACGTAATTAAAAACTCAGGAGTCACTCCTCAGTTTAGACATGGTTTGATCAGAGGAACCTAAGCGTTGTTCAGGAGGATTTTGTTTCTCTGTATTGCTCAGCACTGCTTTCTCGTGTGTTGGCACCCATTCTCAGGCAGACTGTTCCACCTGTCGCAAAATGATGGTTGCTAGAGACAGACGAGGATGGCATCCCTGGGGAAAGTGAAAGCTTCTATTTCTAGCAGTTTCCGAGAAGTCTTGAGGCTGGTTCAATTATTGGACCAATTACAGTCACATAGCCATCTTTGCTTGACTTCCCCAGTGGCTCAGTGGTAAAAAATCCACCTGCAGTACAGGACATGCAGGAGACATGGGTTTGATCCCTGGGTCAGGAAGATACCCTGGAGGAAGAAATGGCAACCCACTCCAGTATTGCCTGAAGAATTCCATGGACAGAGGAGCCTAGCAGGCTACAGTCTAAAGAGTTGCAAAGAGCTGGACATGACTGAGTGATTGAGCACACACGCACAGCCATCATTTTTTGATCACAGGATAGATATGGTGAGAAGGTTAGGCTTGGGTCGCTGGAACTGGGTTCAGCTAAGTCCTTTCCTCTAAACACAGGACTTAGAAAAATACTGGGCCGGTCTTCTAAGAAAAAGGCAGATGCTGTTTCTAGATGAATGGAGAGTTCACCCAAGGGCACAAATAATCACAGGTGTGTACTATGGGGGCCAACCAGGATCTGAACCCAGGTTGTGTATCATTAGCTTTGTTGGTGGTGGTGGTTCTAGTGATATTTTTGACATTTATGAGCAAATCTCAGATCTTGTGCATACTTGCTAGTTAATATTTGTAGCTTTTAAACAAAGAATACTTTAAGTATTTGAGGGTTAGACTAAGCATGGTTTGTCTGTTTGAAGTGGGAAGAATAAAAGTTTAGATTTAAATAGACTTAGATTATAGTCTTGATAGATATGTGGATTTGGATAATCCTAATGTCACTGAATCTTAGTTTTCAAATTTTAAAGGAACATAGTGGAATTGATAAAATAATGTACCTAGGGTGCCTTGCTCAGAGAACAATGCTTATAGCAGCTCAATGATAAAGGGTACTTTTCCTTTCTCTCCCCTCTCTCTTCCTTGTCATGTGTTATTATTTTGGGTACTTTTTCTTATCTTCAAGCCTCACTGGGTGACAGCAAAGATGACTTGCAGCATCAAGACTGCCCATTTGTAGACCAATCTAGCACATTCTGCTTGCCATATTTGTGTCAACACCCCATGACCTTGTTTAGTTGGGGATGGAGAGGACTGTCTGACCTTGATTAATGGTAGTTATTTCTTCAAGGTAAGATACTGACCTCTGTGAATACCCTCATAAAACAGATTTTGCTCAAATCACTTTGATGAATGTTTATTGAGTTCCTGCTTCCTGAAGTCAGTCTGCCTGGGCTCACATCCCAGCTCTGCCTCTTACTAAGTCTGTGCCTCGAGCAAGTGATTTGCTTTTTCCACGTGTACAATACCATGATCATGGGCTTCCCAGGTGACACAGTGGTAAAGAATCTACATGCTAATGCAGGAGATTCAGGAGACACGGGTTTGATCCCTGGGTCAGGAAGATTCCCTGGAGGAGGAAATGGCAACCCATTCCAATGTTCTCGCCAGGAAAGTCCAATGGTCAGAGGAGCCTGGCAAACGACAGTCCATAGGGTCACAAGGAGTCAGACAGGACTGAGTGACTGAGCACATGCATAGAATGCAATGATTATAGTGTCTACCTAAAGAGTGGGTGTGCAGATTTAAAGAATTGAATCTTTTTTCACATAGCATGTGAAGTCTATGAGTGATGCTCAATGAAATTTAACACTTAGACATCATTATTAAGTACAACATGAGGGTGAGTCAGAATTTGTCTTTACCCCCTAAGTGTTCCCATAGAGAAGGGGAAGAGACGTACTCCTAAATAACTCTATTGCAATCTACTGTGTGTTAAATCAAGAAAAAGAGATTCCAAGTATGGTAAAGAAAATTTTCACTAGAATTAACCTTATCTACCTGAGACCCAAAGATTTCTTTCCGCTGTTGAAGGATGTATATAGAGAGACCTCATTATCTCTCTATTCCGTACAGTTTATCTGGTAATATGTCATCTTGAATTATGTTGTTTTTTGCAAATATCTATTTTTTATCCCCAACAAAATGGTTGGTTCCTTGTTATCAGGAACTGGTAGATGCTTGAACAGTTGTTGGACAGAGTTAATAATAATCATATTTTAAAAACCTAGACTAAGCTAGATAGAGTTAACTTATGGAATATTACAGGATCAAGTTGTTTGCAAGGAGAACGTTGTGCATCTTTAGAGCTATAGATTTTTGCTTTCTCAGCACTGAACTATTGAAAGAATAAGCAGCAGTTATTTCTGAAGAAATAGCAGCAAAGATATTGTTGAATTTGCAGACAGAATTAATTTCTAGGGCATTGCTGAGAATGCTCTGACATCATTTATACATTGACAAAATAGTGTAAGATGGAATTGGATAGTCTCAAATTCATATTCTGAGTCCCCCCAATTTTTATCCATGGAAAATTGGATAAGATACTTAACTTTTCAGAGTTTCCCAACCTTCTTCTATAAGGTGGAGATGTAATAACTACTTCACTTGTTAGGAGAAGTAAATTTGACTATGTACACAGAACATTTAGCTGGTGTCCCATCACTTCATGGCAAATAGATGGGGAAACAGTGGAAACAGTGCTGACTTTATTTTTCTGGGCTCCAAAATCACTGCAGATGGTGATTGCAGCCATGAAATTAAAAGGTGCTTGCTCCTTGGAAGGAAAGTTATGACCAACCTAGACAGCATGTTAAAAAACAGAGACATTACTTTGTCAACAAAGGTCCGTCTAGTCAAGGCCATGGTTTTTCCAGTAGTCATGTGTGGATGTGACAGTTGGACTATAAAGAAAGCTGAGCACCAAATAATTGATGCTTTTGAACTGTGGTCTTGGAGAAGACTCTTGAGAGTCCCTTGGACTGCAGGAGATCCAACCAATTCATCCTAAAGGAGATCAGTCCTGAGTGTTCATTGGAAGGACTGATGTTGAAGCTGAAACTCCAATACTTTGGCCACCTGATGCAAAGAACTGACTGATTTGAAAAGACCCTGATGCTGGGAAAGATTGAGGGCAGGAGGAGAAGGGGACGACAGAGGATGAGATGGTTGGATGGCATCACTGGAACAATGGATATGGGTTTGGGTGGACTCTGGGAGTTGATGATGGACTGAGAGACTGAACTGAACTAGACTGTAGCAAGGGAACAGTAAATGGAAGTGATTACAGTAATAGTCATGTATTTGCTAGAGACAATGATGTTCATATAAGGTCTATCAGTTTAGAAGTACTTTTCTCTATTTGTTGATGAGACATATTTTGGTCCTGAAAACAAATAACGTTTGTCCAAAGAGGGTAGTTTTCCCTAGTGTAATATTTCTAACTGACTCTGAAAAATTACAGAATAACTGAAAGACTCATAGGGGAAGATTCAATCTGTTCAATTTTTGGATCAAATAGGGAATAAACGTAGTTTAGAGGAAGAATGAATGGAGCATGGGGAACCCAGAAATATTTCCTCTGGTGTCTTATTGTCTGTCTTCTTTTTTATGATTAGGCATTAAATTTTGAATTTTTAGAAATTGTTCTTTCCCAGTGCTTTGACTATTACTAAAATCCTTGTAAAGTAGTGTAATCAGAAGTCACGAATAAATAATCTGGAGTCATATTTCTGGGCCAGTCATTTAAATTCAATGTGCCTCAATTTCCTCATCTAGAAAATAAAGACTGTAACTATTCTATTTTTAGAGTTGCTGCAGGCACTAAATAAAGTAACAGCCTCCAAAATAAAAAAAAGCCTCCAAAAAAGCATTTAGCCAGTGCCATATGCATTTTAATTATCATTGGTGCTTTCTGTTCCTGAATATAATGTTTTCTATCCCTGGGTCCACCCATAATATTTTTGTACTACCTTCACATTTTTTTCAGTATCTACAATCATCCTTTAAATCAAATTAAATTCAGTTTTTTTAAAAAAATATTTATTTATTAGGCTATGCCAGGTCTTACTTGTTGCACATGGCATCTTTGATCTTTAGTGCATCATACGGGGTCTTTAGTTCAGGCTTGCAAACCCTTAGCTGGAGCATGTGGGATCTAGTTCTCTAACCAGAGGTTGAACCTAGGACCTCAGCATTGGAGTCTTAGCCACTGGACCACCAAGAAAGTCCCTAAATTCAATTCTTGCTTAGCTTTATATTAAACATTAATATATATGAAATCACGGGTTTTATGTGCTTTGTATATTTTATAATTATATATGAAATAAATATATAACCTTATAAGAACAGTGGTCTATATTATCACCCTAAATGTCCTCACATACTGCCAGTATTATGGGTACCACATTTATTTACAGTTTTGTGCCTTTGCTTGGAGCTTCAAGTACACTCAAAACTACACTTAAAAATATTATGAACACTAGAAATATATACACGTGACTTAGCACCTAAACCACCACCACCATCTATATATATACACACACACACATAGAGAATATATGAAGTCCTACTAATTATAGCCATTTATTACTAAAAGGCAACCTATATTTATATGGCTTATTCAGAAATAATTTTTTCTGTGAATTGATTTGACACTGTTAGTTGTAAGAATATAGAATGTTCATGAAAAACAGTTGATATACACAATACATACATACATATCATATGTGTGTGTATGTATATACATATATGTATATATATATGTATATATATATATATATATGTTGTTCCAAGGGTTGTAGATCATCTCTCTATATAAAGAGAGATATAAAAAGGGAGGGAAGCTGTAGTGAGGCCTTTTGTTGTTGTTGTTGTAGTCACTAAGTTGTGTCCAACTCTTTTGTGACCCCATGGACTATAGCGTACCAGGCTCGTCTGTCCATGGGATTTCCCAGTCAAGAATATGGGAGTGGGTTGCTATTTCCTTCTCCAGGGAATCTTCCTGACCCAGGGATCGAACCCGTGTTTTCTTCATTGGCAGATGGGTCCTTTACCACTGAGTCACCAGGGAAGCCTAGTGAGGTCTTAAAGAATTGCAAACAGTGAAGAGATTGTGGTGTTCTTTTCTTTGTAACATTGCACTATTCATATATGGAAAAAGTTTAATATTTTCATCTATATCGTGAGCTTTAGCAATAGTCCTGTAAACACTCTCAAATGGTGTAATATATAGTTTTATCCTCTTAAATAGTTAGCACTATGGTGTTCCATCTGACCTTAAGAAAATGCCAAGTAATTCTCTAGAAATAGAATTATAAAATGGTACTTGTAGAACAACAGCTCTCTCTGTAAAGGATCTGCTGGTCATTTACATTTCTCAGTAGAAATCAATAGCTAACTATTGTTTAATTGGTGAATGCAATGTGACCTGATCATCTTAAGGAAGTCATTCTCCTAGAAGGTTTATCCCTTGGGATAACGGAATGAACCTGAGGAATGAAGACCTAATTGCAGAAAGATAATGAGTATGGTTTCATATGGGCTGAGGTGGGGAGACGGGATAGAGAGCTTCAATTTCAAGGTTCTGATTTATCTACTTTATTATTAATTAGAAGAAAACATTAATCAAGCATGACACCAAACTAGGTACTATACAGACTAAACTTATTAGCAGAGTCAGAAAGAAACAAACTTAAAAATGAAGTATGGTCTTAGGGTTTTCATTTTGAAGCTGACTAGAAGTTCCACACAATGTGTACAAAAATTGGAGATGCTTTTAAATTTCTTTCTTTCCATAGTCACTGCTTTCCCCACTATTCTTAGTGTGAACAGAGGTTTACACTTTTATGTCAGGTAACAGAAAGCATTGTCTCTCCAAAGTGTCTTTATCTTGCTCATGTTAAAAAACAAAACAAATTAATAGACAGAAAAAAAAAGTCTTCTAATAATACAATTTCCTTCTTAGCCAAGTAGGGAAATACACATAGTTTATGCCGCCACTTAATGGCTATGATATCTTAGGCAAAGTATTTCATCTCTCTGGGCCTTAGGTTCCTGGTAAGGAAATGATGGTATCAATGCCTACCTTATATGATGTGTGTGTTTTTTCTAATTGTGGTAAGAACACTTAACGTGAGATCTACCCTCTTAACAAATTTTAAGTGCACAATATAGTATTATTAACTGGAGGCATACAGTTGTGCAGAAGATCTCCAGAACTTACTTATCTTTCATAACTGAGGCTTTATGCCACTTATTAGCAGCTCCCCACTCTCTTCCTGAGCATCTGCCTCCTACTCTCTGCAACTATGAGTTTGACTATTTTAGACAATTCATATAGGTGAAATCATGCAGTAGTTGTCCTTCTGTGATCGGCTATTTCACCTAGCATGTCTTCAAAGTTTATCCATGCTGTTGCAGGTTGCAGGATTTCCTTTGTTTTTAAGGCTAAATAATATTCCATTGTGTGTATATACCACATTTTCTTTATCCATTCATCCTTTGGCAGACATTTAGGTTGTTTCCACATCTTGGCTATTGTGCATAGAGCTGTAATGAACATTAGGATGTTAGTATCTCTTCAAGATCCTGATTTCAACTATTTTAAATATATAGTCAGAAGTGGAATTGCTGGATCATATGGAAGGACAGGGAAGCCTGGCATGCTGCAGTCCATGGGGTCACAAAGAATCAGACATGACTTAGCAGCTGAGCAAGAGTAAATCTATGTCGGGATTTTTGAGGAGCCTCCATATAGTTTTCCATAGCAGCCACACCATTTTGCATTCCTGTCAATAGTACACAAGCATAACTTTTCTTCACATTCTTACCAGCATGTTATTGTTTGTCTTTTTCATAATAGTCATTATAACTTGTGTGAAGTGATATCTCATTGTGGCTTTGATTTACATTTCCCTGAGAATTAGTGATGTTGAGCACCTTTTCATGTACCTGTAGCCAGTTGTATGTCTTTTTTGAATATTTGGGCTTGTCATATATGGCCTTTATTATGTTGAAATAACTCATTGTATACCTTGCTTAGTAGAGAATTTTTATGATGGAAGCATGTTGAGCCTGTCAAATGCTTTTTCTGCATCTATAGAAATTATCATGTGATTTTTGACCTTCATTTTGTTCATGTGGTGTGTCACATTAATGGATTTGTGAATGCTAAGCCACTTTGCATTTCAGGGATAAATCCCATTTGATCATGGTATATGATTTTTTAAACATGTTGTTGAATTCAGTTTTCTAGTATTTTGAGACTCTTTGCCCATACATTCACTGGGGATATTGACCTGGAGGTATCTTTTTATGACGGGTCTTTGTCTGGCTTTGGTGTCAGGGTAGTGCTGGTTTCAAAAAATGAGTTTGGAAGTATACTTTCCTCTACAAGTTTTTGGAAGAGTTTGAGAGGATTGGGGTTAATTATTCTTTAAATATTTGGTAGAATTCATCAGTGAAGCCATCTGGTGCTGAGCTCTTTTTTGTTGGAAGTTTTTGATGACTGCTTCAGTCTTCTTGAGGCTTCCCCAGTGGCTCTGACAGTAAAGAATCTGCCTGCAATGCAGGAGACCCAGGATCAATCCCTGGGTCAGGAAGATCCCCTGGAGAAGTGAATGGCAACCCACTACAGTATTCTTGCCTGGAGAATTTCATGGACAGAGGAGCCTGATGGGCTACAGTCCATGGGGACTCAGAGTTGGACACAGCTGAGTGACTAACACTTTCACTTTTAGTCTCCCTACTAGTAATCTGTTTACATTTTCTTGGTAGGTTGTAACTTTCTAGGAGTTTATTAATTTCTTTTAAGTTATCTGGTTTGTTGGAGTGTAATTTTTAAGGGTGTCCTATGAAGCTTTTTTTTAAAATTTCTGTAGCATCAGTTGCAATGTCTTCTCTTTTATTTCTGATTTTGTTTGGATCTCCTCTCTTTTTTTCTTAGTCCAGCTAAAGGTGTGCCATTTTTTTATCTTTTCAAAAATCCAACTTTTAGTTTTGTTTTTCTTCTCTCTATTCCATTTATCTCTATTCTAATATTTATTATTTCTTGCCTTCTGCTAACTTTAGGTCTAGTTTATCCTTTTTCTTTCCTTGAGGTGTAAAGTTTATTTGAGATATTTCTCCTTCTCTCATATAGGTGGTTATTGCTATAAATTTGTCTATTAATACTGCATTTGCTTTATCCTTTAAGTTTTGGTACGCTTTCTTAGATATGTTTATATCTTGAAGGGGGAGACATATAAACAACTAACTGTCATGCATACTGATCGGGTACCTTGGCAACACATGGAGTTAATTCTTCTGGGTGGGACAGAGAGTCAGAACCAAAGAGCAGGAGTTTGCCAAGTGGATACGTTGAGGAAGGATGTTCTCAGTAGAGCAGTGTCATTATGGCATGAGCTCTGAATGGCTCAAGGTGTGGGTGTGCACCTTAGAGGTTAGTGTGTGTGTGGGTGCACATCACGGTCTAGAGATGAGGTAAAATTTAGCTGAGAGCAGTCTTGAGTTTCCAAGTGATATAATCCATCATTTGTTTAGAAAGTTAACTCTGACAGAAATAAAGACAATGCATCAGCAAGAGAAGAGACTGGGAGCGGGAGTTGAGGTATTTCAGGTATAAATTAGAGGAAAACTGAAGAGGAGAGAGAAGATTTTGAGTTGGGCAAACAGGGAGTCATCTGCAAGGTTTTCTGGATAAATGTCAGGGAGTACTGAAAGTAGTCCAGAGGATTAAGAAAGTAAGAATGAGTAATCAGTGAGAATATTCATTTAAGAAGTTTGATAATCAAAGAGGCAGAGACAGGGTTAGTAGACTTGAAAATCAGGCTGAATGGAAAGGAATATCTTAGAGGAGAGACTTATTTAAAGACAGAAGGAAAGAGATGTGAGGAATTTAGGATGCAAAAGCAAGTAGTAATTGGTAAAGAAGTTTCCAGAATAAAACCAATAGCACAGATGTCAGGCGTGGTCTTAGAAGAGATGAGGGTTCAGTTTTTCCCTAATAAGTAAAGGAAGCTGAATTAAGATGTTAGTAAGAGTAAACATACTGACCTCTCCTTTTTTTTTTCCTGATAAGTAAGTGTGATGAAATTTTGAACTTTGAATGTATAATAAGTCAGTTGGGCTACAAGGTCATACAGATGTGGATAACAAGGATAAATATGTTTTAGAAGTGAGGGAAGGAAGCCATGTGGATCATGGCTTGTGTTCCTTTTGTACTGTCAGCAAGAAACATCAAGTCATGTGTTAAGTCCAATTTCGATTATACACGCCTCAGGAGGTAGCATATTTACATGTTCTACCTTTCCATGGCCCTGAATTCCTTTTATATTTTATTAAAGTTATGAGACTTACCTCCTTTATTATAAGAACACCTCAACCCCCTTGTATAAAGTAGTAGATAAAATGTGAATAAATACTGAAGATGTTTCAAAAACAGTCTAGATATGGGAGAGATGGGGCCATATTATTGATTACTTAAAAGTGATAAAAAATTAGAAGAGATAGCATAGGCCATTGTGTTCAATCTGGACATGCTGAGTTAAGAAAAGGACTTTAGACCATAGCAAGCATCTGCCACAAAGCAGTGGCAGGCTGAGAGAGTGCAGAGAGTCTCTGGCAGTCACAGATTGAAGGCTATTGTATGTCACGATTTGCTTCAGCGATTCAGTAAGTCAAGTTCAGAATCTCCTAAGACTATTAAACCCTCAGCCCTAATTTGTTCCTCTCTATGGTGAAATTACCCAGAATGCTAAAAGATACAATCCCCTCTTGATATGGTCACGAATTGTCTAAATCCAAAAGCCAACACAATCGACATGAAGTTTAACACTGTCCTTTCTCAGAGAGTGAGCACCAGTATAAATCTCTAGACATGGGAAAACATAAGAAAATTATTTTGCAGAGTCTCTGATTAAACACAATAAATTAGTTAAGCAGTACCACTGAGACTTGTGCTGGAGAAGCAGAGTTCAGAACTCCAATGAGAACTTGTTGGAGTTCTTAAGAAAGGAATAAATTACATCTGAGAGAACCTTACACTTCAGCAAAGAAATAAAATAGACTGCAAGTATTTGTTGAGTTATGAGAAGCTATAAAAGGGATTTTGTTAGTTCTGAAAATGTAGGAGGAGGGCCTTTATTTTGCAGGAAGGCTCAGGATGGCACTCCAACTAGCTGGAGAGAAAGTTTGACCATTAGCTAGACAATAGTGTTCTCCAAGTAGGAGTTCTCCAGGCAAGTCTGGCCTGTTTAAAATAGAGGAAACACAGCACCCTTTGAATACAGTCATATCATATAATTTATTTTTGCTTTCAAACGTATTTTCACTGACTTCTGTGGTCATTAAATGAGAATAAACACCCTTTCTTTACCTCCCCCTCTCCCATATCAGCAATTTCAAGGTGATTCTTTGCAGTTCCCTTTAGTCAGGACTCTAATACCACCTCCTACCATCCTCAAATCCGTGTCTTCTTTTCTCATAATAAAGAAGTGAGAAGACCTCCCCTTTGCTAACTCTCTACAGGAGCCAAAGTTCCCATTAAGCCATAATTGGTAACCAGAGCTGAAGGCTTAGCAATTAAATTCTCCTTGAAAATATATGAATAAAAGTAGAAATGATATGGACTGATTTTTGACTAAACTTCTGCCAGCTCTTGCAATGTTTTATGAAGAAATGCTGGCATATTCAATAAATCTCAGCTGGCTGTTGTCCAGGAGAAATTATCACTAGCCCATTGAAGGATCTCTGGCTGCTCCTTAGGAAAGGGAGGAGAGGAAGAATCATTCGGGTTCACTCTGAGTTGTGCATTATACATTCAATTAAAATATATGTTTTACCCATTTAGCAGTCTGAATAATAAAAGCTGTATACAGCTGCAACAACTCTGCTCTATGCATTTTAATGACTGATTTGTGAATATACTAGAATTATAACTGCTATTCAAATATTTTCCTTTTTTAAGAAGTCACAAATCCCTCCGTTTAAAAATGCACAGACAAACACTTTATAATCTTTTAATAATTTGGACTAAAGAGTTTTAAAGCTTAGAATATATGGAAATTATTTGTTTTAGGACCAGTAAATATAATGGGCTTGTCAATATGGTATTCAAATAACTGTCAAAATATTTGGAGTGTCTCCAGCGAAGGGAACCTAACTCGATTTCTGCATTCAAATGAATTCTAAATAGAAAAAGTGATATACAGTTCAAAAGGAAGCATTAGACTATAAAGCACCTTTCCATTTCTCTAAGGAATTGTGATCTACTGCTCAAATAGACTTTTAAATGGCTGCTGAGTTTTCAGCCTTCTCAGATGTTCATACTTAAATCAGTTTGAACTAGTTAAGTAGAGTCACAATTAGAATTGTAATTTCTTTTCTTTCCGTTTTTAACCAATTGTGAAGAAAGCTAATAAAATTGGGAAATGAACATCTGCAACCTTTAATATGAAAACTGGTCTTAGAAGGGTGAAATAATGCTTTATCGGTCTCCAGAGGGTATTTTCCTAAGCATAATGCCAGTTTTAATGTAGGCGTTCTGTACTTTTTGTACAATGAACCATAAACCAGAGGCTTTCTCTAATCAGTTCTAGAAATCAGGAGATTTAGATTCAACTTATGAGGAAAAAATGGCATGTGATGACAAAGATAATAATATAATATCTTCAATTTCTCACAGAAACTAAGAAGCCTAGAGTTTAGGATACTTCTGATTGCTGTGAGGAAATTCTCAGTAATTCGGATGTCTATTCTTAGGTAGGAAACATGTCGGTAAAACATGAAATTCTATGGAATCTTTAGCAGAGCATTACGATTGCAGAAGTCATTCCCTTTATTGTTTGCTTGTTTCAGTCTTAAATAACTTACAGTCTACTAACATTGCTCCCAGGATCTCATTTTACAAAGCATTGTTTTAAAAAATAAAACAATTTGAAGAATCTTAGAAGCTTAAAAATAATGTTTTATTCCTGATTCTATTTGTGATTTGCAACACTGATTCAAACTTCTTCCTAAGCAATTTTTGTTAACATCTATAAACTGGGTAAAGAGTCTGCCTGCAATGCGGGAGACCCAACCAAGTTCGATCCCTGGGTCAGGAAGATCCCCTGGAGAAGGAAATGGCAACCCACTCCGGTACTCTTGCCTGGAAAATCCCATGGATGGAGAAGCCTGGTAGGCTGCAGTCCATGTGGTTGCAGAGAGTTGGAGACAACTGAGTGACTTCATTTTCACTTTCATAAACTGATCTAAATGTCTGTTATGAGAATTAATTTAGGAAAGCCCATTTGTAATTGTTACTTTAGAGCAGGGATCAGCAAACTTCTTCTGTAACAAAAAAACAGTGGGTAATTTGGGTTTTGGAGTGAGGACCCTGTCTGTCACCCTAGGTGAACCCTGCTGTCCCAGTGCCAAGGGAGCCATAGAAAATGTGCAAACATATATGTGTGTGGCTGGTGGACTTGGCCCTCGGGCTGTTCTAGAACAGTGATTCTCAGTTGGTTTCAGTGTAATGGGAGGGAACTTTGGAAAGTTCATTGTGGAATAAAGTTCAAGAGAGTCCCTACTGGAAATTTTCAGCTTTTTTCTGTAAAGAGTTAACAGGAAAGGACTTCCTTGGTGGTCCAGTGGTTAAGACTCACTCTTTCTCTACAGGGTTCCATCCCTGGTGGGGGACAGAAAATATATTTTTTAGCTGAAATAATAATTTTGTGGGCTTTATAGGTCTTTAAAATTGCAAAAATAAAATAAAGAGGGTCAGAAATCATTTTTAGTATTACTATAAAATTAGCATATATAATATAGACTGCTGCTGCTGCTAAGTTGCTTCAGTCGTGTCCTACTCTGGGCAACCCCATAGACGGCAGCCCACCAGGCTCCCCGTCCCTGGGATTCTCCAGGCAAGAACACTGGAGTGGGTTGCCATTTCCTTCTCCAATGCATGAAAGGGAAAAGTGAAAGTGAAGTCGCTCAGTTGTGTCCGACCCTTAGCGACCCCATGGACTGCAGCCTACCAGGCTCCTCCGTCCATGAGATTTTCCAGGCAAGAGTACTGGAGTGGGGTGCCATTGCCTTCTCCATAATATAGACTAGTGATGTCCAATAGAAATATCATGAGACATATATGTGAGTTTCAGTTTTTGAACAGCTATGTTAAAAATTAAAACTGAAACAGGTAAAATTAATTTTATAATGTACTTTATTAAGTATATCAAATATTATTGTTATAATCCATATTAAACATTATTAATAGGGTATTTTACATTATTTTTTTGTACAAGCATATTTCAACTTGGACTAGTCGTATTTCCAGTGTTCAATGGCCATATGTGGCTAGGACTACCACACTGGATAGAACAGGAAAAGACTGTATGATATGTTACTTTTACTCCCTGGACTATATTTTGAGAATAAATGGTGTAAAGCATAGGATGGCTGAATGTTCTCCTTCTCCTCTACAGCAGTGAGCCTGGCAGCAGCCAAAAAGGTCTTCATATGCAGCATTTTGGGAAGTTACTGCCAATCACGAGCGATGGCATTTAGGATGAACCTCTCTGCCAGTGTATATAGAGACCATAAGTTGAATTCAGTCGCGTGATTGATGATTTGAAATCTCCTGACTCATTTCACACAGTCATTTTCTTTTATTTGCCAACTAGGGGTGGAAAATCCCAATACCAGGAGAGATCAGAGAGATAGCAGTGAGAGAACCCAGCTGGAGGACAACAGTGGAGTGTGATCGGCCATCTGCGGCAAGTGACAGGTATGTACCCTCCGCGACATATCCACCTTCCAAAAGCTAATCATGTGTCAGCAGAACAGAGACACCTGCAAGACTCACCGCTGGACGTCTAGACCTGTTGGTTTGCAGTCTCTGGTACATACATTAAGTATAAAGACATGTCACTAATTCAAGAGAATTAACACTATTGTTGTTATCAGTACTTGTCTGATCTCTGACGGTTGTGGGGTCGGGTGATTTGACCCTAGCCTCACCTCTCTGTCTGCCCTTCTGTCCTATAGACATATTCTGCTCACTTAGACCAGACATGCTGTCACAAAGTCCCTTTGCTTGTCATTCCTCTACTCTTCTTTGCCCACCAGGAAAAAATGCCCTTCTCAATGTCTCTCTAATGTTCATAGCTATACAGATGCACAAAGCCAAAATTCAAAAAAACTTTCGAAGCTGAAAGCCTTTAAAAACTCATCTGGTAATAAGATCTTGCCTGATCTGAACTCATTTATTAGCAAACTCTGACATTGCTGGATATGGGTCTCTTTATAGGTCTTTTTTTAGCTAACAGTTGTGAAAATGCATAGTGCGGAGACATTAGCATTTTGAATATAGGGGCTGTCCTATGGAATGATTGTGTAAATATATGGTGTTAATACTGTGCTATCCTACTAACATCTGAAAAGTTCTGAAACACATTTGGTTCCACCTGTGCCTTGATTACTGAACCTTTATTACTCGTAGTAGGAGTAGCGGTAAGTAGTTATTAAGCACAAAATATATTCCAGGTTCCTTATGTATTTTAACTCTTTTATTCTGCACAACAACCCAATTAGGTTAAGTATGATTGTTCGCTTCTTTTGTAGATGTTAACAATAAGGCATTTGTAGAGTGAAGTCACTTGCCCAAGGTCACACAGCTCCTAAGCGGCACCATCAGGCGCTGCAGATAATCAAACCCAGGTAGTCTGGCTGAGTTGTTCCTGCTGTGCAGAAGCACCCATCTGAGAGTTTGTTATGGGTTCCCCTCACCTGACTTTTACTACATGAATTCTCTGTCTCCTGAACTAGAATTCCTTCTCCTTAAAAGCAGAGATTGTCTCCTGATACTACCTACACGGTAAGGGTGTGAACATAACAGCATTTATAGCAAAGAATGACTAGGTAAAAAAGAGCATTGTGAATTTCAGTAAGAGTCTGCAGATGATGGTTCTACAATTGTTCTGCCTTCCACAAAGCTTATTTAACTTTGTGTGACCTGACAGTTATTAAACTCTGCTTCTCTCAGTGAAAATAAGCAGAGGCACAACCATATATGCGATCACCTCAACTACAGTGAAGATGAGTTCTGTTTCAGGTACCTACTTATTTAATGCTTATTTTGATCTATGCAGTGTGTAAGAGCTGTTTCTGTCTTACCTTGGTGTAGCATGTGTAGTTTCTGGGGCGGCACTATTACGATTCCCATGTTACCGATGAGAACACCAAGGATGGGAGATGTGTGACTGTGATGCTGGGAAATGGTAAAAGTGTACAAAGTGGAGATGGTTTGAGCCAGGAGCTCACAGTCTTTGTCATCATCCTTCTCTGACTCTGGCTTTCTTCTGAGTCGACTTTCTAAGATATGTCACTTTCTGTCTTGAGGCTTCCTGTCTACTCACATCTCTTGCCACTCCATTTACGTGGGTTTCTGAATATTCCATTCTCTCACCATAGACAACACTTTTTAATCCTCAGAGCAGCATCATGGTTTTGTACTGTTGGTGTTTGCATTTTACAGATTTGGAAACTGAGGCTCATAGGCTTTAAGTCATTTACTCAAATTCACATAGAGAATTTGTGTGGCTGAACTAGATTCAAGTATAGGTTAACCGATCTAAGATCTCATACACTGACAACTCATGGTAACTAGTTTCATATTATTTCAACACTCTAAGAACAAATGATAATTATTAAAAAAAAAAAAAACACGCAAAACAAAGTTACCCATGAAACTTTCTTTAATTGAACTTCCTACCTACTGACTCCAGGAAGAAACATGAAGCTGGTTGAATATTCTTCTCAGATTCGCTAGGGGCATAGTTTTTGCTCTTAGCATAAAATATTTACTGTTTGCCTCTGTTCAGCCTATATATCTCATTTTCAAAGCTAGAATCTTTTTTCTGGTTAATCATATTTATCAGAGAAACACAATTTAAGTCACTGAAATAAAAACTAAATGAAATAAGAGGAGAAAAGTGGAATAAAAAAGTTCTGGACAAAAAGTCTTTTGACCACAGATGGATGCCAGATTGGAAATTTTATTTTCCTTCAAAAGTGATTAATCGTAGCAATCACCAATAAACAGGAGTACATATTTCTGTGTCACCTCTTTATGCATTAAAAAAAAAAGCACCAACTAGCACCTAGCACCAACTTACTCTTTTTATCTATTGGGATATTTTTTTAGAAGCATCAATGTAGGTTAAAAAAAAAAGACTTTATGAGCAGTCTGATTGATTGCAAGTTAAAAGAAAGAGCAGGCTTTCCCCCTTCTTTGGGCTTAAGTCCTGTTGAAATATCTCTGAATCTTCAAATAAGTCCCTCCGAGGGAGAAAAACCCATCATTTACAATATGCAACCTCAGTGCCTGGGGACTTCCTGTCACCTCACTTTGGAAATGTTTGGTGAGCTATGCAGATCACGAAAATTAGGTAATAAAATCCTACCACCATCCAACCAGGGAAATCTATTACTCACCTCTTCTATTAATAGAGTCAGAGCTTCGATTTCACACTGCAAAAAGCTCAGATTTATTTTGCTTACTTGAATCTCAAAGCTTGAGTGGTCTCCGATTTGGGAAATGTAAATTCTGCTTCCTTTTAAGCTAAATAATAGTTCTATTTATAAGACTTGTCATAGCCTTTATACTTTTTTTTTTTTTTTTGCATATAAAATGCTGCAATACATATACCTACTCTAATGTTTCTAGTAGGGTGAATTTAGCACACTGATTTATGAAAAAATAGGGAAAAAAGAACCATGCTCACCTTGGGGAGCGATGTGGAAGTGTTGGGGAACTGATGACCATTTCACCCACTTGCAAATGAGAGGTGAAAATTCATCCTGTTCACTTGTAAATTCATGTGGAGCTTTCCTTTTCGCTGAGGTGTTTGATTTGACAGAAGAAACGTGCTGAGGATTGAGGATTTTGTTTTAAGGCAGTTCCATTTCTCACAATGCCTCCTACCTTCTGTGCTTCTATCATTTAGAAAAACGGTGAATAGAGCTTAAGTAGCTAATAGCCAACTCCAGCTCCCATTTTTATCTGTGCAAGTTTCTCTTCGTTAAATGCAAAACTAACCTAACCAGCCATTGGGTGGCACTGTTGCTCCATTGAGTTCTTGGTTAGAGAGCATTTCTCTTATACTAAAAAAGGGAAAGGAAGCATGATTATGCCTTAAAGAAAGTGGGATTGTTTAAATGGGGTAATTGGATTTCCTCTATTTCTTTGATTCTTTCTATCCACCAAATACCCTTTGACCCAGGAATAACACATAGGTTTAAATTCAGATAGCAACATCAGCTGTTTGGTTCATGCTACGTGGAGCTTGACATGGGAGAAGGATTCTGATGCCATAACCGAGCCAATGGGGAGATGGTTACCGACTGATTAACCATGTTTGTTGTGCATACAGAATATTGGAACGTTGATGAAACTTGTCTTTCTTGATACTGAACTCTAGATGAGTGCCTGTGATAGAAATAATTCTGTACTACCGTTGGGGCTAGGTAGAGAAAATATGAGTGGAATTTGTTTTTGGTTGTAAGAGTAATATTAGGTGGTGTGTTGAGAGTCAGACTATTCTGGTACATCGTTAATCTCTGATAATGTGAACAATGATGGGAATTATATGTGTCCTCTTTTCTTGCCTCACCTAATCCAGCCAGAGTTTTAAAGATTATGAGGACATGGTGTCATTACCATGGGGAGGTTAATGGTTTTTGGCTGGTTAGTGCTAGAGGGCAGAGGCCGGAAAAAAGATGTCTTCTTAATATCAGAAACCTCAAAGCCCAAAGAATATCCTCATTTTAGAGTTTAAAATCCTGTGTTTTTTAACTTGAGATCTATTATGGGTCTTAAGATTTACCGTGAAAGAACTGTGACTGTGACACATATGTGAGTCTATGAGTGCATTAAACATTTTCTGCCTTCTCGGAAGATCTTACTGTATTCCTCGACATGGGGTGTTTACTGAATGGGCTCTGCATTTGTGTTTTCTGGGATGTCGAAAATGATCAGTGTTTGTGTGGCTACTGAGCACTTGACCTATGGCTTGTGTGACTGAGGACCTGGATTCTAAATTCTTGTATACTTGCAATTAATTTGAACATGAATGTAAATAATCTGGCGTGGCTATTAGCTATTGTATGTGTATGTATGTGTATTGTATGTATGTATTGTACATGTATTCCATGTGTAGTGTATTGCTTCACTAGCGCAGTGGAGTTGAAGCTACTGCAGAAATTATTAACACTGGGGTTTGAACAGTATACAAGCTACCAAACCAGATGGCCCTCATACAGGCAGAGTAATGCCCAGTAAGGATAGTTAACTTTACTAAGCATTCGTTATATGGATGGCACTGTTCTAACTATTTTACATACTTAGTCTTCCAAGCAACATATGAGGAAAAGCTTTTATCCCCATTTTGCAAGTGAAGAAATTTATGACAAAGCAGAAAAGCACACATACACACACACACACACATTCCATAAGATATTATGGAAAAACCCAAATGGACTGTTTATCTAACCCTATGGATGTATCCCAAGTAGGATATGCTGGCCCACTAATAGTTTGGTTTCTTTTCTAACAAACACTGCTTCAGTGTGTGTTCATTGTTTACTTAGAAAGGTGGTTGAGTTGGCGGTTGGAAGGGGCAAAGAGGGATGGCATACACAGTAGTGCCTAATAAACTTCAGCTACCTCCCTGGGCATTACCCGGCCCACTCAGCAGACAGGAGTCCCCTGTAGAAGCAGTGTGGTGGCTGATGTTCCTTGGGAGCTCCGTCTTCTTCTCTTCTAAGTAGCTGATCGAAAGTGTTCCTTCTAAGCAAACAGATTTCCTTCCTGGGAGGTTTCCTAGCAAATACAGTTTCCTCCCCCACCTTCTTACATTTACTGAGTTGTTCTAACATGCTTTACAGATAAGCATCTTGGGCCACTGCCCATACCTGACTGTGAGAGGAGCCCACAGCTAAGGTGCTGTTGTAGCCAAAGGATGGCAAAGCTTTACTCTAGGACACACAGTCAGCATAGGCTTCTGTGAGGGACAGAATGATGCCTTCTACTCCAACGACGCTGATGTCCTAATCCCCAGAACCCATGAATATGTTACTGTACATGGTAAGAAGGAGCTCTGCATTGCCATTAGGTTATAGATTTTGAGACAGGAAGGGTTATACCAGGATAGCCTGATGTAATCACAAAGAACCTTTTTGGAGAGAGGCATGGAGTCAGAGAAGAAAGAGAATATGGTGATGGGAGAGAGAGAGATGAGAAGATGCTGCCCTGATGGCTTTTAGGATGCAAGAGGGCCCAGGGGACAAGGAATGTAGGTGGCGTCAAGAATCTGGAAAAGGCAATGAAACAGATGTTCTTCAAGAGCCAGCAGGTCTGTTTTGAACTTCTCACTTCCAACACTATGAGGCCAAAAAATGATGTTGTCTTAAGTAATGTGTTGCTGCAGAAGATGGGAGGCTAATACAGCTTCTTAGACAGGAGACTTTTTAAAATTGTCTGATAGAGAAGAGAAGGGTGTTCTAGCCAGAGAAACCAGCAAGTTCAAAGGCATGATGCTCCAAAACAGCATTCAGTGCGAGGGAACGGTGTATATTCTCAGGGCAGCCCACAGTTAAGGTGTGTTTCAGGGAAATAAGATGCAGTACAAGAAAGCATTCTGGTTTTGCTGGTAATACCTAAGTGATCTGAGGGATTCTGTGGGTGTTCTGAGACCCACATCAGGGCCATCCTTTCCTCTTACGGACCACATGCGGACCACAGGAATCTCTTGTGTATTTCTCTTTCCACAGAGATCAAGAGAAAAACCCATAAATATTTGCTACAAGGAAAGATGAAGGATCCCAAGTCATTAAAAATAAGAAAGTAACATGAAAGAGAGAAAGCTATTTCTGTTTCCTTAGATAGAATATTTTTTTTTCCTTTAGTGGCATTAGGAAGTGAATAAGAAGAGAGAAAACAATCAATTTCAGATTGGACTAAGGCTCCTAAAGGAAATCTTTTTGACCCACATAATATATCTTATACTTTTATCTTTTTTTATGCATCTTTCATCTTTTTTAAAATTTTTTTGGGGGGCTACAAAATCACTGCAGATGGTGACTGCAGCCATGAAATTAAAAGACACTTGCTCTTTGGAAGAAAAGTTATGACCAACCTAGACAGCATTATAAAGCAGAGATATTATTTTGTCAACAAAGGTCTATCTAGTCAAAGCTATGGTTTTTCCAGTGGTCATGTATGGATGTGAGAGTTGGACTGCAAAGAAAACTGAGTGCCAAAGAATGGATGCTTTTGAACTGTGGTGTTGGAGAAGACTCTTGAGAGTCCCTTGAACTGCAAGGAGATCCAACCAGTCCATCCTAAAGGAAATCAGTCCTGAATGTTCATTGGAAGGACTGATGTTGAAGCTGAAACTCCAATACTTTGGCCACCTCATGCGAAGAACTGACTCATTGTAAAAGACCTTGTTGCTGGGAAAGATTGAAGGCAGGAGGAGAAGGTGACGACAGAGGATGAGATGGTTGGGTGGCATCACCGACTCAATGGACATGAATTTGTAAGCTCCAGGAGTTGGTGATGGACAGGGAAGCCTGGCATGCTGCAGTCCGTGGGGTTGCAGAGTCAGACATGACTGAGCGACTGAACTGAACTGATACTTTAATCATATTATATATATATATATATATATGTATGTATGTATGTATATATGTGCATATGTATATATATGAGAGCAGGATGGTGAAGGGTCAAATTAGTTAAGAGATTTCCTCTTGGGGAAAAGCTTTTTTCCCTTTGCTAAAATTTTTGATAAACCAGTTGTCTTGGAGGATAAGCTAGTTCTGCATACCTCGATATGTGAGCCCCAAGTTTTCAGAAGCGTGTGTACAGGAGAGAGAGGAACAGAGCAGCGGCAAGAGGGAATCTTATACTTTATGGGTTGACTTCTTCATCCTAGGGGCTTCCCTTGTGGCTCAGCTGGTAAAGAATCTGTCTGCAATATGGGAGACCTGGGTTCAGTCCCTGGGTTGGGAAGATCCCCTAGAGAAGGGAAAGGCTACCCACTCCATTATTATGGCCTTGAGACCTCCATGGACTGTATAGGGGTTGCAGAGAGTCAGACACATGTAAGCGACTTTCATTTTCACTTTCTCCATCCTAGACATCATCAGGGAAGACTTCAAATGTTCTGAAATATTTCGTGAGTTTCTTGTAGCACCTGGTGAACATCCCAGAACTTTACATCTGGAATTCTTCAGAGGAGGAACAGAGAGCAGGTATAGACACAAGCACAACAGTCACCATGGACAGTTAGATTTCTACAACATTTGCTGTTTTATTAAATACACTTGATCCGGTGACTTCTCTCTGCTCTTCTTTTTATCTGCATTTGTAATACTGAGTCTGGTTTGTTCCGAGTTCCTAGGGAATTGATGGTTAAACTGGGGAGGGGGTGGTGAGTGAAGGACTTGACTAGTACACAACATTGTGCTCAGTCACTCAATCGTGTCCAGCTCTTTGCAACCGTATGGACAGTAGCCCGCCGGGCTCCTTTGTCCATGGGAATTTTCAGGCAAGAATATTGGAGTGGGTTGCCATTTCCTGCTCCAGGGGATCTTCCTGAAACAGGAATCAAACTCGCGCCTCCGGCATCTTTTGTATTACAGGTGGATTCTTTACTGATGATCCATTGGGAAAGACCTACACAACATTTAGTGGGCACCAAAAAATTCAGTAATTAGGATAAATGCTATTTAAATATACTATTTAAAAATCAAAATTAATGCAAAAAATAACAGTTCCATGCTGGAAAACTGAGACATCGTTTTTAAAAATTCTATCTTTATTTTAGATTTTTGATGTGTTGATATTTTTGTCACCATGAATTTTATATTAACTTTGATCTTTTAAAAAAATTGCAATAAAATATGTCTTGTTTATTGAGTGTTTCTGGGCACCTCTTGTCATGAATACTATATGGCCATTAACAAGGTGGCAGATAAGGAGGTGAAGAACTTGAATAAGGATTCACCACCTAATTTTGGCAGGTTTTCCAAACTTTACTGATATCAGCTAAGAGCAATAGGTAAGAAATAATTCTGTTCCCCCCATTTGAACAAGGTACAGTGCAGGAAAATGTCTCGGTGATGAGCCAGAACGAGAACAGTCTTCTAATTGCCAGGTCTGTACTCTTACCATAGCTTAGGTGATTTCTTAGCTGAGATTTCTGATTTCCTTCTCATTTTCTTTCATGATTTTATCTTCTTGCCTATTGGTATTATTCCAGTTGGTATAGGAGATTGAGAATATCTAAGTATGTGAATTGAATTCTCATTTTTTCTTGTTTATGTTACTCTCGCTGACATGTAAAAGTAGAACAACAATTTCTGTGCTATTGCTTTGCCATTTGCATTGTTGCTTTTTTTTAAGAAAAATAGTTCTGGCCTACATACAGTCATAGCACCTAAACATAAGAGCTGATTGGTTCTGGCACAAGCCATCATTTAGATATTTAGTTGTAGTTACAGTTTTATTAGGATGTATTCCATTGCCATTTTTTCTATTATTATTTTGTCTTTATGGATAAATGATTTGGCAGTGAATAACAGATAGATAGGCAGATAGATATAGATGTACAGAGAGGTAGATAGATGGATATATAGATAATAAACGTGATATCTGTTAAATGACTCAATTCAAATGAGGGCTAAATTTCCCCACATATTGCCTATTTACAAAATATCAACCATTACCTAATAAATGCTGTGTTAAACAGTGAATTTGGAGCAATTCTTGTTATTCATGTTTTGTATAATCTTTCAGTGATCCAATTTTTCTTATATGTTTAAGTCCTGATAAATGCAGAGGAAAAGTAAAATAATAAATTTTTTTATTACCTTAGAGAAATTGCTTTAAGAGTAGCCTGTAAGTGTCAAACTGTTTACTTTTTGTTTCTCCAAAATGGGAATACTCCATGTGGATGTGCAATGATGAGGAGCTTTTGGGCTGAACTCAGGAAGATGCAAACAGCATTCCCAGAGATCAGTGATGGGAGACCTTGTCCCTCGTGTATCACAGCTGTGCTCAGAGGAGCCCTTGTGATCACAGCTCAAGGGGATGGAGAACAGATATTCCACTGGGGACAGCTGGAAGATAGGACACACTCCAAGACAATGAATGGGAGAATCCACTTTAACATCTGTCTTTGTGTGCTGGACTGCGGGCCCAGGTGAGGGTGGGATAATAGATTCCCTCTGAACGGAATCCGTTCACCTACAACAGTGGGGTCCTGATTGCTTTAGATCTGGAAGAAACTTTAAACAATTGCACATGTTTGTACTCTATTTGAATGGCAGAGCACAGTGGTTAAGGATACTGAGTGTATCTGGAAGGTCACCTTTTATACTAACTAGTTGTGCCTTTGGCTAATCGTCCTACCTCCTCTAAAATGGGAGTGGTGGTAGTAGTTACCTTAGTAGTTACCTCATTGTGTGGTGGTGGGCATCACATGAGAACAGAGACTTCAGATACCTCCCCACAGTGTAGCCAAGGTCATATTTTAAAACATAAACCACAGTAGATGTACACAAGACCCAAAGGATCTGACCAATGCCCTGCTGACCTCATCTGCAAGCTCTCTCCCCTCCACACCCTCTACACCAGTGGGCAGGAGATGATTTTGGATGATTCTTATAAGTAGCACAGCACCTCACATCTGCAATTCACAGTAAGTTTTGCACTCCTATGAGAATCTAAATCTGCCTCTGATCTGACAGGAAAAGGAACTCAGGCGGTAATGTGAGTGATGGGGAGTGGCTGTAAATACTGATGAAGCTTCACTTTCTTGCCCACCACTCACCTCCTGCTGTGTGGCCAGTTCCTAACAGGCCATAGACCAGTACTGGTCTGTGGTCTGGGGGTTGGAGACCCCTGCTTTATACCATGTTCCAGTCACTCTGGCTTTTTTTTTTTTTTTTTTTCCTGTCTCTTGTACACACAAACTCATTCCTATATTTCCAGCACAACACTTATACTGATTTTTTTCTGCCTGAATATTCTTCTTCCAGCTGTTTATAGAGAACTTCTGTGACTACCCAACACATATGCAGCCTCTCTTCACCCCGTGATGACCTTCCATTCCTTTTCCCCATACTGTTTTCTCCACAGCACCTGGAACTGTCTGTTTGTTTGGTCCTCATTTTCTGTCACCATTCCCCTTGCCTCAGTTAAGGCATAAGCTACCTTGTCTGTCTCATTCACCATGGCTGGCCATGTGTTTAGAACATTGCCTGATGGTAGGAGCTCAATTGAAAATGCATCAGATGACTGAGTGAATGAGCACAAAGCCTGTGACTCAGCCAAGATGATCTCTTCCTTGTGCCTGTGTCTGTGCTGCTGTTTACACAAAGGAGACGGTGAAGTTGGGCTTGTGAGCACTGTTTCATGGCTTTGCTCATGTGATTCCTCTCTGAGGTCTGGGGAGAGAGGCCTCTTGCCTCAGGACGGTTTGCTTTTATTGCCTGGAATAAGCACTGTCACAGCTAATCATTTGAACTTTCATGGTATTCAAGGGCTGATGTAGGTATTTGAGATCTTAATAGCAAAAGTAAAAAGAATGTTTACAGAGTTCATAAAAGGACACCCTATGCTTCCTTTCTGCATTTTACAGCACCTCATCACAGTGGAGAGCTGATTCAGTGATGTGCTCAGTTTTATATTATCTCTGACTTGCACCACAGTCAGATGACCACCTGGCTTTAAAACTTCTTGAAGCAAATCACCCATTGCCACTGATACTAAAATGACTTCTTCCTGAAATCCCAATAAATCCCCTAAATGTTATGCAAATTGAAAAATACCCCTGTCAAAAGTCTGTCAGATAACACCTCTCATTCCCAAGGACTATTTGTAAGCTTTCGGAAACATCCAGAAAGAAGTAATGAATTGTTCTGGTACACTGTTCTGGCAGCCATTAATAAATCAATATGAAGGGGAGTTCTGAAGGGCAAAATGTTGCTGTCGGTGGGTGTCCGATTTAATTTTGCTCTAAATTAATATTTCGAATATGATAAGTGAGCTGGCAGGAACAGATTTCATGATTAATTCTATGGAGTCAAAAATGCTTTGATTGCACTTTAATAGCTGCTCCACTGATCTAAAAGTGCCTGAAACAGGCTCACGTGGGCCAGCTCACAAATTGCATGATAATGTGGATCCCACCCAAGGAGGAGATTTACTTTTATTTTCGAATCTCTGGCATACCTTAGGATAGCCATGTTTCATCGTGGAGGCAGAGACACTTTTATAGCCTGTGAGCCATGGCTGAATGATGCACGTGGCATGAGTGAAGAGAGTGCCATTAGAACTCCTCTTTAAGTCCTGCCTATCTGAAGCCATATAAATCGGCATCCGATGAAGTCATTGCTTCCCTGGAAACGAGGGTCCCTAGAATGAAAAGTTCTATTGCAGAAGGACCAGTAAGGTATATGTCACCTGAGCTCATGAATGAGAAACGCAAAGGGAAGCTGAATGTTTACTTTGGGGTCAATATGGACTTACAATTGGTGCTAGCATGATAGGCTTATGGTGGTGAATATTGGGAGGCTGCTGCTAAAATTTTGTATTTGTTAGTAGTTTATTGAATGCATCCAAAATTTTTCTACATGGTATGGCTTAAGGATATAGGTAACAGACTACGTACATTCATGGAGCTTAGTTCCAGCTTGTGAGGCAGACACCTTAACACTACATTCAGAAGGGCAGAGTGGAAGATTGAACAAAGTGCTTTGGTACCAAATGGGAGGATGGAATTAGCTGGATCTCGGGGCTTATGTGTTTTATCTCAGTCTTAGAGAATGAATAAGGCTTTGCTGGGAGTACACAGGTATTTTAAGCAGAGAAAATACAGGGGAAAGCATAAAAATATGAAAACTCTTGGCATGTTTGAAGAATGGTAGGTATTAGTTCAGTCTCATTAATAAGCACAGGGCTTTAAGGGTGGAGAGAGGCAAGACTGAAGACAGTTTGACATTAGTGAAGGGTTTTGAATGTGATGTTAAAGTGAGCAGGCAGTGGAGAATCAGGAATAGATTTTTAAGGAGATAGAATCATGATGTACACTTCAGAAAGAATAGTAAGGAAGCTATAACTGTGTTGAGGATTATATGGAGAGATCTAAATCTCATCACAAACTCAGATTTCTGTTTAGGACAACTACTTAGAAGTCCCACTGCCTAACATGTCTGGAAGAATAAGTTTGTGGGGAAACCTCGATCCTTTCATAGGCATCCGAGAACTTTCATTATGATTTTCTTGTGTTATATTCCAGACAAATCACAAATACCACCAAATAAGTGTCCTAGTATTGAAGTGTGCATCTCAGGGGTCCCTAGGTAGAGACACGTCTTGGTTCTCAAACTAATCTTTATAAAAATGTTTTATGTCTCTTCTATGTGGATGAGTAAAATTTAAAAGGGAAAAATGACAAATCAATTCCCGTTTTTAGATTGTTTTGAATACAGACTAGACTTTTAGAGTTGGAGATACACTGAATGACCTTCATATTTCCTTGATGCCATAGCAAATGTGAAGAGAAAAGCATTTTCATGTCTCCTGATCTTTTTAGAAATCTATGTAATGTTTAATTTATCCGATGGTTGGGTAAAAGGTGGATGAATGCAGTCCTGTTATTTTTTTTAACAGAAGAAAGAAAACTCACAGCTTTGACTAGGTCACTCATACTTAGTTTTCTTTCAAGCTTTTGATTTACTTGTTATCTTTTTATTTTTTACCTTTGCTATTTCAAAGTACATTTCAGTTATGTTTAAGATTGTTTACTATGCATTGGTATTAAAGTTTTGCTATTAACATTTGTTGGGAGCCTTCAAAATTATTAGTTACGTTCAAAAAGACTTATCTGAGAAGTTCATTCACTTTTCTTTTGTTTAATATTCTTTATATATATCATATCATTCACTAGTTTTTTTCACTCATCTCCACCAAATTATTACCTAACAAGCTCATGTATTTTTGAGTTCACTGCATTTCTAAGGTGTTTGGATACAAATCTAGTGTCTAAATTTGTAAATTAATGGGTAAGGGAAATATCCAGACTCATATGAATGAATCTTTTTTTATTTGTTTTAGATTTAGCAAAACTGAAGTTTAAAGATGAAAACTGTTTTGAAGGTCAGGCACTCATTCAACCTGGTCTCGCCCACTGATTATTACCTGCCTGGGATGCAGTAAATGTGAGGTGTGTTCCTACATTCTAAAGTCACTTAATGACTGAAATTCCTCCATATGACACTAAACCCAGTCACCTCCATCTGGCCAATGGCTGTACAGAATGCTGGTTTCCTCAGTTTTCCAAAGTTGCTAGGATGTAAAGACATGGCCTTTTCCTGAAAAGGTGCACAGGAGACTGAAATGCCAAACCAGGATGCTAATTTATTATTTTACCTTGAGAAATAGAAATGTCAGGAGGTCAAGATATTGTTCTGACTTAGCACATTCTTCCCTTTAGGGCTTGGAGTATCAGGATGGTCTTTACAATCATCTTCCAGAATTGCATGGAAAATCAAATTTTTTTTTTTTTGCCTTGTGGAAATGGCCATAGCTTTCTTTGAATCTGGAAGTCAAGATTCCATGCACCGGGCAAAGTACAAGTGAAACCAAATTCTTAAAAGACAAACATTGAATTGGAAATCAGAAAGTAGATCAGAAAGGTGAATGTTTGACATCACAGCCCTCGTATGTTATACTTTCCAGGGCAGGCAGGATCACTGAGCTGGTGGGGTATCCTCCTCTCCAGATCAGTTTTCATATGTGCTCTGAATGTTGATTTTAAGATACAACTTCTCTAAGGCTTCCATGACCGATCAAGTTCTCTTCTGCTCTAAAGTCTTTGTTGAAGTATGTTGCCATCTACAGTGTAATCAAATTCAACCTTTCCAAGCCTTGAGGACTCTTCAATATCTTAGAAGTGGTATTAACAGCTGGCCTATTTGATATTGGTTTATATTTTCCATTTCATAGGACAATCTTTATTGTCTTATTTCTATAATTTGGCTGAGTTAGAAGGCAAATCATCATGATTTTAAAGGTACTGGCAGCATGAATAGCAAGAGTTTTATTATTTTGAATTATGAGGCAGTTCCTGTTGAAATTAATATAACCCTAAAGAAAAAAAAAAAGTTTAGTCACTCTACTCCTCATTTGGACTTTATCTATTCAGTTCTTTCTTGAACAATTTTGCCACATGATCATCAGTTTTGGTTGTGTAGATTGCCTCCACTTTATGTTTGTATTCTGCTTTCATTAATTTCTGATGTTTTAAAAATTTTCCTTCCTTCTTCTTTCATTGGATTTATTATGCTATTCTTTCTTTCACAGTATTTCATTTCTTCGTGTTCAACCTTTCTTTTTTTCTATCTTAAGGCTATATATTTTCTCAAAGTACAGTGTTAGCTATATCCCATATATATTGCTGCTGCTGCTGCTGCTAAGTCACTTCAGTCATGTCCGACTCTTTGTGACCCCATAGACAGCAGCCCACCAGGCTCCCTCATCCCTGGGATTCTCCAGGCAAGAACACTGGAGTGGGTTTCCATTTCCTTCTCCAATGCATGAAGGTGAAAAATGAAAGTGAAGTCGCTTAGTCGTGTCTGACTCTTAGCGACCCCATGGACTGCAGCCTACCAGGCTCCTCCATCCATGGGATTTTCCAGGCAAGAGTACTGGAGTGGGGTGCCATTGCCTTCTCCATATATATTGATATGTAGCATTTTTATTATTCTCAAATCCAAAGTGTTTTCTCATCTTCGTTGTGTTTTTTCTTTGACTTGTGGATTATTTAATTCATTTCTCAATTTCAATGTGAGAAATTTGTAGTTATCTTTGAGTTAATTTCTAACAATTTCATTGTTAGGATATCATTGTGGTTAGAAGTTGTGCTTGTAGAGGTCAATCCTCTGCAAATTTTTGAGACTTCTTCTATTTAAGCATTACAAGCTTATGAAAATATCATATGTGCTTAAAAATTATATCTACAGCTGCTGGGGACAGTTTATTTTTCTGTGAATCAAGAGTGTGACTAATAATCAAACCTTCTCTATCTCTGCTCAAAACTTTTGCTGCTGCTGTTATCAGTTACTGAGAGAGGAATATTAGAATCTCTTAATGTGACTAAATTTGTTTATCTGTAGGTCTGCCAATTTTTGCTTTATAAATTTTCCAGATTTATACATGTCAATCTCAAATTTTGAATCTTCCTTGTAAATTGAAATTTGTGTCATTATGTGGTGAAACTCTGTCTCCAGTGATGACTTTTCTTAATATATATTTATTCATTATTAGTATAGTCACCCAGATTTCTTTTGAATATTATTTTGATTACTATCTAAAGGATTTACTGCATTTGTATTGTTTATCAATACTTACATTATTAGGTTTTAGTAAAAAGTTATAATTTGGGTTTTTTAAATTTTGTAGTTACCTTTTAACTGAGCATTTATCTATTTCAATTTACTATTATTGACAATATTTCATTATTTGTTTCTTTAAATGTGGTGGGCTTGGTATTTAAATTTGTATCTGATCATTCTAGTATTTAAATTGTGTCTTTCATGCTATCTGTGTTTCTGCTGATTTTCATTCATGTTACCTTGTTCCTTTGGATCTAGTTATCTTACACTGCTGTATGGGTATTGCCCTTGAAAAATATCTGTGGTATTTCCTCATGGATGATGCTGAACCTACATATCTCCAGAATGGCTTTGCAATGCTCTGGTCACAACCGTGGTGGTAGTAGGTCCTTAGTTGTCTCAGACTATATATAATCTTGGCTACAAATTCCCATGAAGTCTGCCCAGTTTTGAGAGTTCTCCCAAAACGTCTCATTTTTCCTTTTCTACTGCTTTGCTCAACACAAAAGCAAACATTTTAAGCTCTTGTTTTTAGAGGACATGCTGATCCAAATAACCTAGGTTGCCAAAATTGGAAGCCAGCATATTCTTCTTAATGTTTCAAATATATGTGAACAGTTAACTGAAAGAATTAGATGCCTCTTAGATGTATTTTGGTGGAGAAGAGTGCAGAGATAAGGATTTAGAACTAAAGCAGAACCTCAAGAGTTGCAATGGATGATAGGATGAGAGAAGAATAGTCTAGACCTTTTTATTTAAGCTAATTTAGGAAAATAGCCAAATAAGTATGCTAAAACATTAATACTGTATTTCTGTTCTGACATCTAACAGCCAGTCCTAATATACTACTTACTCTGCAGTGATTATGCTGCTAGTACCTATTGGGAGCATCAATAGCTTTCCAGACAGGAAAAAGGAGCCCTTCCAAGGATTTGGGAAAGTGTGTCTCCCTTTGTGTCGCATCCTTCCCATCCCCCTTGCACTCTCCCCCACCCTAGTCATCCCCCCCCCTTCCACCTTCTTTCTCCCCATTTTATTCCTTTTCTGCCCTCCTCCTCTGTACCTGAAGTCCTCTGGGACTTTGTGTGTTGGCAGTAAGCAAACACAGCCAGGTTGTCTGTGATAGAGAGGAAGGAATGTGAGGAGTCACAAGGTACAGGGTAAAGCACAAAGGCAGACTTTCAAGTGTGCGTTTTCCTTCAGAAATACTCAGAGGGACCGAAGAGAATGAGAGTTGAGAGTCTCAGTCAAGACAGATAGCAAACAGTCTTAGAGGTTTTTATGCATTCAAGTTTGAGTTCTAAAACAGCATTGTAGAGGAGCTAATTCCTCTATTTCCCTTTTTCCCTCTGTTAGTCACTTAAAGCGTGGGCCAGGGAGGAAGAAGCAGAGGGTGTTGTTTAACTTTCCAGGTCAGTTATTATTTTCTTCTTTTGTATTAATAAAAATCACAGTTTCATCAGAATTAAAAAGCACCCACATGTAGTTCATGATTTGTCGACATCAGCACTAAGGGTATTTTGAGCTGGATAATTGTTGAGGGGACGCCCTGTGTTAACAAATTGTTTAGCAGCATCCCTGTCCTCTGCCTACTAGTTGCCAGCATCAGTTTCACCCCAGACCAAGTTATGACAACCAAAAATGTCCCCAGAGATTGTCAAGTATCTTCTGGTGGGAGAGGGGCTAGACAGCCACCAGTTGAGAACCAGTTTATCTTAATATCAAATAACTGGGATTTGGTACACAAGTGAAGGTTGGTTTTCGTCCTTTATTTGTGAAAAAGAACTCTTGCTTTCATGTGAAATTTACCATTTAAAGGGCTTTCCTGGTGACTCAGGCGGTAAAGAATCAGCCTGCAATACAGGAGACCCAGGTTTTATCCCTGGATCGGGAAGATCCCCTGGAGAAGGGAATGGCTACCCACTCCAGTATCCTTGCCTGGAGAATCCCATGGATAGAGGAGCCTGGCAGGTTACAGTCCATGGGGTAGCAAAGAGTTGCACACAGCTGAGTGACGAACTCTTTCCCTTTCACACTACTGTTTAAAAACATTTGCATCTCAAATCATGAAAATCATAAGATTCTCATTGGTGATGGTCTTTATCCAAGGATCATGTTCCTGGTCTTTTCTTTATTGTTGCAAGTATTATTGGATAGATTGGGAGGACTTTAGGTTGTCTTTCTTGTAAAGTGTGATCCTTCTTCAAACTCCAGGGCTTGTGCTTGGTTTATAGGCTTAGTAGGTATCAACTCGTGGATTGCTGAATACAGAGCGTGGTGCTGATGCTGTGCACACCTAACAGAGGCGGACACTTGCCTGATGCACATGCTTTCTTCAGTATTCTGCTGCTTCACTGGGTGGCTTTTAGACACGAGATTAAGAAAATAAACTGGGAGTCATTTTGTCTGACTTTGAATCCTGGCTCTGTCCCTTGTTAGCTTTGTGATTGTGACTAAGTTATATGATCTGTACAAGTCTCAGTTTCTTCTTTATAAAGTGAAAATAATAATGATATGTATCTCAGAAGAGTGTGATGAGGAAAACTTAAGGGCTTAAAACTAGTTATTGTTATATGAATGGTAGCTATAATATTAGGTCTACTTTTTAATCTCTGTCAACTGAAATAACTTGTTTTCTATGTATTTTTAGATGCTTGTGATTAAAATAGAAGCTGTATAAATAATTGCACTTATTTAAATGATAAATATGGAATTTTTATATGAATTTATTTTTATATTTTAAAATTTATTTGTCAAAATATGTGATTAAAATGTCACTGGATGCTTTATTAACCAATAGTTAAATATAAGGCTGTTGTGAATTATTTCTAATCATTTTGTTCCAAGATTAAAATTACATCTTGAAGTGAAATACTTGGGAGTATTTGTAAAAGTGAAATTTATGTTAGCATCATATGAAGGTTTTTTGAAAATTTTATTTCAGTGGGTCAATTGTTTATTTAAAATGAATATAGAAAAGTTACATAAAAGATCAGGACAAACTTCGTTTCTAAGAAAAAGCACCTTGTGATCTTTTTCTCATATGCTATTGATATACTTACTATCTTGGATCCTAAAATCAGATAGAGAAAGGCAAACGTTCCTGAGAGGTTTTCTCACATCTGTAAATCGTGCTCTCATCTGAATAGTACCACTGATAGGGCCAAAAATAAGATGAGCACGTACTTCATGAGTCTCCTGCTAATTTTCTTTGCCAATCTCCTCAAGAGGAAGGTATTTTTCTCTTCTTAAGACTTAAAAAATATTTTCACTCTCATTTCTAGTTTTAACTTATTGAAATAAAGATATACAGTTCTCAACTTCTTACGCAAAAAATAGCCAAAGCCATGCTTAGATGAAAAGTCATAGCACTGAGCACATATGGACACAAAAATAATTAAAATAAATTAAAAATCTAACAAGAAATAAATGAGATAGTGAAAGCAAAAGAATGGGAGCAATAAGCATAAATTCTAAAATTAATTAGGCAACAAACTATAATACAGAGAAACCGTTAACTTAACCAAAGATAAAACAAATAGAAAACCAAACTAAGATGTATATAAATAGCACATATGCAGGTAAAGTAACAGAATTGTAAGGAACAGTTTTCCTCAACATGAAAGGCCGAGAAAAGCAATGGAGAAAAAATTTCACCTTCTGTAGCTTCAAATTACTAGTAATAGGTCTAGTCAAACAGATAAAATTAAAACAGGTGATAAAATAGCTAATAAAATCAAATATACCAAAAGAAAGTCACATTTTCCTGTCTTAGAGCTATTCTCTGCTTCAAGACGGGAATAATATGTCATCGTCTGTATAATATTTTCATTTGTCTTGCTCCACAATAACTTGCAGAGTTAAATTTTAATATTTTCTTTTTGAGATCTTATTAGTTTTGTGATTATGAATAACTGAAAAAATTTTGTAAATATAGAATTTGTATATGAGAGACATGCTCTTTAATGCTGCCATTCTATATCCATGCTCTGCCAGCTCTTGTATTATGTCATTTCTAGGGCTGTTAGCTTTCTCATATCCTACCAATAGCTCCTCAACATCAATTTGAGAATAATTCTAGACTATAACTTTAGCTCTAGTTTTGCTATGAACCTAAAACTGCTGTTAAAATAGTCTTAATTTTAAAAATTGTAGTTAATAGTCTGAAGGAAAGAAATTATATGATAGTTTAACTCCTGTGACTACATGATTAATTACAAATTATCAGCATATCACAGGGTGGCTATTTTTAATAGCAACCAAGAAACAGATGTCTATATAAATATTCTTTATTATTTGGCACTGTGTTAGTATCTATCTATCTGTACATACATATCACATATCACATTATATTGTAGACTATAACATATTAAATTATATTACACATATATGAAATATATACTTTACATCTGTTATATTATGATATATGAATAATATACATATTAGCATAGTGTATTATACATATAACATGCATATTAGCATAATATAATGACACATCAGCATAATTTACATATTAGCATAATATATAAGCTATACATATAATACAATGTATAATATATATGTTTTACATGTTAGCATAGCATATTTTAATATACATATTAGCTAGCATGCTACCAAGGAATAAAAAGGCATTAAGACATTAACCTTACAACTATTGACTCTTTATTAGCTATTTGGATGTGCACTTCCCCAAAACAGTACCACCACAAGCAGAAAAAGCATATTAGCCATTTAGTATGCGATCTTCCATTTCTGCCAATATGTGTAAGAATCTACCGCATACTCTTTTTCAATGCTTTTTGTCTAGTAAATAGTATATCAAAGTTCTTAGGATGTAGTAGCTGTAACATCACATGTAGTGAAAAGCATTGTTCAATTTCATAGAATAATCTCATAATTCGCATTTAGTTATTTATATCACAGATAAACAGATGACTTGGTACTGTAGTATATGAGAAAACAAGCTGCTTATAGATACTAAAAATGTCTTGCTTCTCATAGAGATTCATCCCACTTAACCACAAAAGAAAGCCTATTAATTAGACTTTTGAATCCCATTAGGAAAAACAAATACCAATACTTAACTGCTCAAATATGACATGATGGAAAATTGCTAACATAATTAGATTTTTAATAGTGTTAATGACTCTTGTATCTTATTAATAAGAATTAAAGCTAATGTAATATTATATGAAGAAAAATTGCCACTGTATGCTCTTCTACAGGGAAATGTAGTACGATTATGTCTATTTCCACATGAAGGGGTTTTAATTTTTATTCCCTTACAGTTGTAATATAACTCACATGTTCCTTGGCTCAATATATTATCCCTGACATTATGTGACAGAAGGTCCTAAAGTACACCACTTAGGTCTGCAATCTCATTAGATATCCCAAGTCAAGCATGATGTTGACTCTGGGTGTAAAACTGTCCATATTAGAGGTTGAAATGACTTTTCCCTGCCTTTTTTCTCTACCTTTTTGCAGATTATCACTCCTTCAATGCCTTGTTTCAGCCCCTTTCAATTTTCCCATTTATTAGTCAAATTGTATTCACTGTTTATGCCATACAATTTGTTATATTTGACATAGTGGAGAAGGAAATGGCAACCTACTCGAGTGTTGCTGCCTGGAGAATCCCAGGGACGGGGGAGCCTGGTGGGCTGCCGTCTGTGGGGTCGCACAGAGTCAGACACGACTGAAGCGACTTAGCAGCAGCAGCAGCTCCCTCTTTAGTTATTCCATGGACATAAAAAGCATGTTTTATTGTCCAGTGAGTGTGTCTCATCAATTAGTTAATAAGCCAATATTCATTTAGCATCTTAATGTCCATCACGTTGAAGATGAGTGTCTCAAGAGATGTTATTAAGGAAGGGCATGATCCTTGTATACAGAGAAGGTGTTTATTTGTTCAAATTATGTCACTGTCTTAGTACGTCTTCTTTCTTAGAGACTTGAAAGTGAAATATTCATATTTCTGTGAATCCCTTCTGCTAGCTAAATTGACCATCCTAGCTGCCACAAGACAAATGGATGCTGGTTTCCAAACCAGGCACTAAGCAGAACATCTGAGGAAATAGCCAATATTTGAGATAGATGGCTTGCCAATCAACTTACAAACTCGCCAAATATATACAGATTATAAAAGATTCAGTGGAATGACTACTGATGTGACCAAGGTAATATTTGCTCACTGTCTCTTTCAGTATTGGCATATCACTTTAATGTGCTTTTAATCAGAAGGTGGACCTCTACTACTCAAAGTATGGTCCTTAGACCAGCAATTACCTAGGACCTTTCTGGAAGTACAGATCTTGAGTGCCATCCCAGAGATTATAAATTAGGATCTATAGTTGAACACAATCCCCAGTCTATTCTTATGCATAATAATGTTTGAGAAGCACTGAATGGGGTTTGCTTGAACAAGACAGACAATTTTCTTCCTTTAAAGAAAAGTGAAGGTGATAGTGATTTTGCTCAGGTTGTATCAAGAATACAGTGTTTATGGGCTTCCCAGGTGGCTCAGTGGTAAAGAATCTGCCTGCCAGTGCAGAAGACCCCCTGGAGGAGGAAACAGCAACTCACCCTAGTATTCTTGCTTGGAGAATCCCATGGACATAGGAGCTGGTGGGCTACAGTTCATGGGTTCACAAAGAGTTGGATATGACCTAGTGACTAAAACCACAGTGTTTATCTGAGAGCAATAATTAGGCAGTTCTTTAGGAATAACATGATCAACACAGTAAAAAGGAGAATACATAAAATGGTTCTCAACCCTGGCTGTACATTCAGAATTACCTGGGGACCTTCTAAAATACCAGTTTCTGGGCCCACCCCCAAGAGATTCTGATTTGGTTTTTAGGATGAGTTTCCTATGCATCCAAAATTTTCAATAAGTCCTCAGATGATTTTGATGTGCAACCAGGGTTGGAAACCACTGATAAAATATGAGAAATGGTTGATGGAACTTGAGTTAATTAATTTGAAGAGAAAACTTATGTGGATAACTGTAGACTGATTTTGAGTAGCTCCAGGAAACAGGGTTGGACTAAGGAGAGACTGACTTAATCATTGAAAAGCAATATAATAAGAAGGTTGATAATTTGGCTTCAATATAACAATTTGGCTTCAGTATAGTAATTTGGCTTCAATATAATAATTTGGCTTCAATATAATAAGTTTGGTAATTTGGATAATTTGGGTTTCCCTGGTGGCTCTGACAGTGAAGAATGTGGCTGCAATGTGGGAGACCTGGATTTGATCCCTGGGTGAGGAAGGTCCCCTGGAGAAGGGAATGGTTACCCACTCCAGTTTTCTTGCCTGGAGAATTACATGGACAGAGAAGCCTGGTGTGCTACTGTCCATGGGGTCACAAAGAGTTGGACATGACTCAGTGACTAACACTTGGTAGTTTGAGCTTTATGAAGGAGAAATGATCATCTTTGAGTGCACATGATAAGCTCAGGTAAAGACTTACAGCTGAAATGCTCTCAGAACACCCTAGAACACTATGCTTTTGGCACTGGGCATTGAGTCAGTGGGGTGCATGATTGTCAGACTGCAATTATAATAGAGTAATAATAAATGTTTAATGAGCACTTCTGTGCTGGACACTTCACATGAATTACTCAATTTCATTTTGATCACAGCTATGAGGACAGATTCTTGGAAACCAAGGCTGAGAGACTTGCAATAATTACTTGAGATTACAAGTTATTGAGTAGCTGGACAGGCTTCCAACTGAGGTTTGTCAGTCCCCAAAGCCAGTGGTCTTCATCTAATTCAGATTCTACCGTGATGCTCAGTGATACTCAGTTCTTTGACACTTACATGTGCCATGCAACAATCACCATGCTGTTTACTTGAAAATCAAGTTTAACGGCCAGGGTGGGTTATCTAGCCAAACTTCCATACACTTTACAGAATAATTTTTACAATCACTGTTTCAAAACTTTAAAAATAGAATGTCTTTAAAAGAATAATCCTGAAAAAAAATGAATAAGCCTGGATTAAAGGACCTAGAATCTTAATTTAAATAAATAAGAGAACAAGTACTAAAACCAGGTAATTTGCAATACCAACACATTTTGTTACAATTCTTTTTTTTTTCTCCTCTGCTGTGATTGAAAGCATATTTGTTTTTACTCTCTTTTTTCAAATTGTAATCTATGTTAGTATTGCAGAACTAATTATGAGTCACCCAAGTGTAACCAAGGAGCCCTGAGAGCTCCTGAAATAGAACAAAGGAAATTCATTAAGAAATAATGTTGAGCTTATGGTTTCAAAAGGTCATTAGAAATGCTAAACCAGAGGACACTGTTGTCTGAACTGATACCAAATCTAATCATTTATCAGTCCCAGGGTTCTGAACACATGATCATCATCTGGCTCCTTAACCTCCAAGCAGAAAGTCAGTTGATTTCTACAGCTTGAGTCGAGGGTTAGTGTGCCATCTTTTATCTAGGACACACCAGCCTTTTCCTCTATCTCCAGATGCCGTACTCAGCATGCACAATATATAGGAGCTTGGTAGCTTAGGGACCTTCAGTTTTCAGCTCAAGTATTCATACCTTATGGCTTTCCTGGTGGCTCAGATGGTAAAGAATCCACCTGCAATGCAGGAAACACGGGTTTGATCCGGGGGTTAGGAAGATCCCCTGGAGGAGAGCATGGCAACCCACTCTAGTATTCTACCTGGAGAATCCCATGGACAGAGGAGACTGGCGGGCCACAGTGTGTGGGGTCACAAAGAGTTGGACATGGCTGAAGCGACTGAGCTTGCATGATCACACGCAAACATACCTTAGATTTGAACCTGTGTCATTATCTCTGCTCTGTTTTCTTTGAAAAAGGAGACTGGGCAGACTTTTATGTGAAACATCTTCATAACAGGTAGAGTGTAAAGGCTTGTAATCAAAAGGTGAATATTTCAATGTTGTATTCCAGTGATTCCAGGTACTCTTAATTAGAGCAGAACGTCGCATTGATAACCATTATTGTAGGGAATGCGCTAAGTGTGTATGAGGTATCTGAGGACATTTGTTTCATCATCATCTTCATAAAAAATGATTTTTTTTTCTCAGTGTGCCTAGTGCCAGCTATACTAGGATGCAGCAGAGGCAAGGAAAACAGTTAACTTTTTCTGTAAAGAGCCAGATAGTAACTCTTGTAGACTTTGTGGGCCACACAGCCTCTGTCTCAGGCACTCCTGTGTCACTGTAGCACAAAGCAGCCATAGGCGCTGTGTAGACGAATGGCCGTGGCTGTCCCCAAGTAAGTTTATTTATGGATAATGAATTTAGATTTTTTTAATAATTTTTATGTGATGCAAAATATTCTTCTTTTGATTTTTTTTTTTCTCCCAACTATTTAAAATGTGAAAGCCTTCCTCAGCTCACAGGCCATTCAAACCTAGCTGGCTGGCTGAATTTATCCCGAGGTCCACAGTTTATCTACACCTACTCTCTTCTCCTAATTGCTCTTTGATTTCTAGAAGAAAAGTAGAATTCTGAATCTAACTCTTGGCTTGTTTATTTATTTGTTTATTTCAAGCTGGTATTCATATTTCCTTCTAAGGACTTGGTAAAATTCTCAACTCCCATGATAGTGACCTAGTGTAGATTCCTAGCCAAAGCCATAAGGACATATAATGTGGCAAATGACTTTGGGTATGAGGGCCTGAGTCTGAGCCATTGCCTACCCATGTGACCCTGAAAGACTATGTTATGTTTCTGACTCTTAGATTCCTCATCAGCAAAATAGGAACCATGATTATAATAATGTGAGAAGCAATGACGATTCTCTAAGTAGATTCGTTGTCATTTCTGAAGTGCTGTATAAAATGTTATTTTAAAAATTTATTTATTTTTAACTGAAGGATAATTGCTTTACAGTATTGTGTTGATTTTGGCCAAAAATCAACATGAATCAGCCATAGGTGTACATATGTCTGATATTAGCTTGCATTGTAATTAATAATAATAATGTTTCTACTATGGGTTAGGCATCATTTTAAGGGCTTTACGTGTATTGATCCATTTATTTGTCACAACAACCTTGCAAAATCGGTACTCTTATTATCATCACTTTACATATTTGCATAGCAGGACACAAATAGGTTAAATGATATGTCCATGGTCTCATAGCTAGTAAGTGGCAGAGGTAGGTGTGAACCCTACATTCTTGTTCTTACATCCATACTCTTTCCTGCTATCTAGTCTGTTTCATACCATGGTTTAGCTGTGTACCACAGACAAGAGCAGGGTTAGAATCTGAGAATCTAATCTCCTAATCCCATCATATGATGTATTCTGCTGATGATTCCACTTCCTTGCAAGCCCTCAATAATTCAAATAAAAGATCAAACTAAATGCACTGTCATCCCTGGTTATCCAGTGGGGTTTGGTTCCAGGAGCTCCAAGGATACCAAAATTGGCCGATGTTCAAATCCTTTATGTAAAATGATGTAGTAAAGTCAGTCCTTGGTATTTACAGGTTCCACATCTGCAGTTATGGAGGGCTGACTATATACATCATTAAAATATTACAGGGTCCCTGATACAAGCAGCCTCATGATATTTACCTTTTTATCATATTTTAAAATCTTTCTAAGCTTTAAAGCAGGTATCAGCTCTTTTTATAAGCTCCAATTTATCAAAGGAATTAAATCCTATCTTTTACTTATATGATCTGCTAATTGATGGGAAAGATCGACTATTTCAACTGTTAGCTTTGGCTTCATAAAACTGATGCTTGTGAAGAATACTAATCAAATGTTGATCCCATATTGGCATTCTGCACTTGGTAACTGGCTCTATATCAGAAAACTTTAATTTTACTGATAGGAAATACATTAAAAAAAAATCCGAATACCAACTTGAGCATCCGACATTTTTGAGATGAGCTTCTAACTATTGCATTTGTCCTACCTAATAGTAGTGCAAATGCCACATTGGATGAAGGAGCAACAGGGGAGGTCTCTGAAGTGTGAGAAAGAAAAGAATTTTGCCAAGACAATGGATAGTGAGAGAGAAAGGAGGCCTTGAGATAGAAAATTGCAGACATTTATAGGTTATTCCTCAAGGGAGTCGTGGAAGTTATTGTCAAGGAAAGGCAGCAGACTTTGGACAAGATACAAATATTGATCCTTTTACTGAAACAGTGACTGAATCTGTAGCCTCGCTCGTTACAACAGTCACTCTGAGCGTTGAGAATTTCGATGATGTCCCTGGTGTTGTAACTTCAGATTCTAAAACTGCAAGTGGAAGTATCACCAGGAAATATAAAAGTGAGATGGACTAAAGGGAACTAAATTGGGAGGCTGAAGTTAAAGCTGGAATGCATAATACTTCTTTGACATTGCCCCCAATTGTTTGTTTGTTTGTTTTAATAAATGTGGTTTTTGGTATCTAGATTTTTTTTTAAAGTTAACTGATTTGATGTGTTCATCTCTGTGTCTCTTTATTCACAATATATTGGGTTGGCTAAAAATTTCATTTGGGTTTTTCTGTAGCAGCCTGTGGAAAAGCCCACATGAACTTTTTGGCTAACCCAAAAAACTGAAATAAAGGTTATGGCTATATTACCTGTTAATTTGGGCAAACTGTGTAGCTGAGTTGGATCAGTGTTTAGGCTGGAATAAACACTTTGAAGTCCTAGCTAGCTTGTTTACTGATACAAATACTAGTGCAAATGTGGTAATATCCTAGTAGAGGAGGCCGTACATCCATTTTGTTGTTGTTATGTTAGCCAATTGGAAAAGACATGGGTGAGTTTCTGATCAATACACATCCGTTCTTTCTTTCACAGAGTACTTGTTAGAAGGTTATTATGTCTATAGCTCTGAGATATATTCTGTGGAAGATTGAAGGTTGAACATAACAATGAACAGAGCAATAGATAAAACCCAGTAGTCTGATATAAATGAAATATGATAAAGGCAAATACACTATTATTATCATAAATACAGCAAATATGATGTAGAAGGGCTTCCCGGTTCTACAGGATGAGTTTGTGGCTCACAGGGGACTTCTACAAGGAAATTAATTTCTACTCTGCTGTTCTTTTTAGTGAAGATAACTTGATTTTTCACGTTCTACATATGTTGGAGGTGGTGGGAGATGTTGACCTTCTTTAATTCCCCATTTCCACTCTGCTAAACTGGCAACCCCCTCCAGTATTCTTGCCTGGAGAATCCCATGGACAGAGGAGCCTGGCAGGCTACAGGCTATGGGGTCGCAAGAGTCAGACACGACCGAGCAACTAAGCACACACAGCACAAACTAGTATTTATTCATCCCTTTGAGAAAGCTGTTCTTACATAAAGCGAATGCCACCTGGCTGGTCTCTTGCTTCCCTCTGCTCCCCAAACCTTGTATATTTTGTGAATTGGCTCCTGCCTTAGTCTCCCCTTCTACTCCAACTCCTGTCAGCCACCTCAGGTATTTCAAACCTTGATATGGCCGCCTACCTCAATTTCTCATCATTTCTTTTCCAGTGACCTTCAGTTCCATTCTCTGTCACTCAATCTGTGACCAAAAGCCTAGATAGTATAATTGCTTAGAAATGTCTCATCTCTGAGGTCTTAAAGTTAGTGGCACTTTTTTTTTTCCCACCATAGCCTCTGTCTTACAGTTTCCTCAGAACCTTCGTGGTAACACTTCTACTACTTAAATTCATCACGACCTCTCGTTCTTAGGCTTCACCTAGCTTTAATGTCTTCCCTAGCCCACCCAGAGGTCATGGTGTATCACTTCAGCACCGCTATTGTCTGGGCATACAAATCTCTGTCTTCTCTAACTGTGGTCTAACTTCTTTAAGCAACTCAATCACATTTTTTTCTTCTAGGGCCATGTTTGGTAGATCCATCTAAGTTACACTCTCTCCAATGTCTCTGATACCATTGCCTGTGCTCCAGAATTATCTCTTCCATATGTTTTTTCTGCTTCCACCTCTCTTTACTGATGTCTCAGTTTCTCTCATGGGATTCTGTTGTTCCTGATATCTAGGCCAACTTGATCTTCTATTCCTACTTACTCCCTTGACTGATCTTGCCAACTGAAACGACTTCCATAGCCTATGAACTTGTAACACATACATATATATTTGACTCCAGCATCTCTCTGCGTGTAAGATCATTCTAGTCAGTTGCCAAGATACTCTTTATAGGTAGGTCAGCCATATAGTTCTCCAAAGAGGAGCCATCATTCCCCTTATTTTATCCACATCTCTCCTAGCAGATGTCACTACAATCCAAATTTTATTACTCAAGCTAGAAATATGAGAGTCACTGCAAATTTCGCCTTTTCTCCCCCTCTCCACACATCTAATTCACTTTTTTTTAAAGGCCCTGTAGATTCTTCCTCTTTATTGCCTCCTGAATTTGTCTGTTTTTCTTTAACTCCCACTCAATCCATTATCATCTCCTGCTTAAACACTGCCATAGTTTCTAAGTTATCTCCTAGGTTTAATCATTACTTCCCCTATCTATGTTCTGTACTGATTACTATAAAGCTAACAAATAATTAGCTCTTATAAAAGTAATACATAATTCTATCCTTTTTTTAAAGTTCTGAAATTGTACCATGTAGCCAATAGGATAAAGTCCAAATATGCATTTTCACATAGAAGATCGTCTTTCACACTTTCATTTCTGATTTGTGCTATCTATTATCGCTCCCTCCACTACCCAATACTAGATTCTAGTATGTTCCTAGAGGTGCCATTCTGTCTCTAGTGTTGTACCAAATGGAATCAGATTCTGATATAAAATCCGGTATGATTGACTTTGGACAAATTGTTTATTTTTCATTTTTTATATGAAGATGATAATAGTAAATGTCTCACAGTTGATTGGAAGGATTAAAAGAGGTGTCCTCCTTAAAGCATATAGCATAAAGGCCTCACTTGTAGACACTCAATTAAGGCAAAAATAATAAAGAAATATCCTCATGTCTTAATCCAGAGTGCTCTTTCATCCTGGAGTATCCTAGCCAATTGCTGGGAAACTCAAATTAATTTTCTCTCTGGGAAGTCTTCTATTACCATTCCTTGATGCCTTAGAGTCTCTTCCTTTTTATTCTCAAATTCATAATCAATCTCTGTTTCTTTCACACACACATCTCTTATTATTCTTGTAGCACTATATTATGAATATCTGCTTTGTGTTCACGTACACTCAACTAGACGTTTGCCTAAAAGTGAAGATCTGCATCTTAATTGTTCATCACACTACCAAGCATTTTCTAGGAGATTGAATACATGAATATGAGCACAAAAAATAGAGCAGTTCTTTTAGATAATCAAAATCAATCCGTACATATGAGCTACACTTCAGTGTAATATAGTAAACATAATTTATGTTCTTAACTTCATGTTGTCATGTATGTGATCCTTAAGTCTTACACATTCCTTATTAAAAAAAGATGAACCTCCACTAAATATACTCTGTGTCCATCTGGGATATTTTGGGTTTAATGAAACCTTGAGAAATCATACTCAGTTGATAGTAATAAAACTGCCTGGATTATTAAAAATGAAGGAATAATGGGTTCTCTTCTAATATGGAATTACATCAATGAAATATTTGTGTTATATTGTGGTTGACCAGTAGTTTTCTTGGCTATTTCTTTCTTGGTCAAAAGATAATACTTTCTGAATCCCTCTCTTTTATGCCTACTGATGCTGAGACTTTATGGGAGGCATAGGAAGGAGGTATAGGAGCCAAGGTCATTCAAAATGAAATGAGGTGGGGGAGAGACATAATTTTAATATCCTCGTGCGCTTGCCTTTATATTGGTTCTTTCATTATGTAACTTTTTATAAATTGTCTGAGGAAGAGCAGATGCCAACTAGAAAGGCAGGCTTAGATTTAATGTCCTCTTGTCATTCTATTTTCTTTTGTTTAATTGAGAAGGAAGATGAGAGAACAGCACAGGTTCTCTATTATTTCATATGGTTTATCTGGCAGCTGGAGAATAGTGGTGGTTGACAAAATGTTCAGTTAATTGAAGCCATGTAGTGGATATTGATGATCTTTCTACATTTAATGGAGAAATAAATCTGTTGCGAGAGAAAAAAAAAATACAAATGGCTCTTTGGCTGATATATGTCCACACTATCCTCTTCAAGCAAATCAAAAAATAATAATTACTTTTCCAGATGCAATATGTTAATGCTTAATTGCACTCTACAGAGCGTCTTAAGTTTAAGAAAAATAACAGTACAGTTTATGCCTTGATTTTTAAGTGTTAGACACAGTGAAAACATACGGAGATGAAACCATTTAATTCACACAGAAACCTGTTGGTGACAGCAGAGTTACACAAATTCCAGCTGGAAATGTACATTCAAATGAGGCTATTCAAGCTTTAAAAGTATTTGTAAAATAATGGACAATATAAGAGATATTTATTAAATGGGGCTATTATAAATACATTTAAAGCTCTCTAGTTACTCCTGTTTGTAACTTCTTTGGATCTATTGATGTTTCAAACATATAATGGTTTGGATAAATACAAATTGCCCTGTTCCCATAAAATGTACTGTTCTCACAAAAAAGGAGAAGCATTTAATAGCTCATAGGTAATGCCATTTATCAAAGAAAAAGACTTTCTAATGGCAGTAAAATAAGTGGGACTTAAAAACCTTAATATTAACTGTATTAAACCCATTATAGTGATATTTTAAAAACTCAAATTCTCAAAATTGTCTTAGTTTCTTAAGTTTAGCCTATTTGGAAATAGTGCCTTAAATTTAACTACTTTGAAAGTATTTATTGGCCTACCCTTTCCTGTTCAGTAGACCAGTTAGGAAAATTTCTGCCATTATACAACATCAAAACCAGGCAGAACGCCTTCAGTTACAGAACTCGATATAGTTTGTGAATAGAAATGAATATGAAAGAAAGAGTTGGTGACTCAGCTGTGTCTGACTCTTTGTGACCTCATGGACTGTAGCCCTCCAGGCTCCTCTGTCCGATTGGTTTCTCCAGGCAAGAATACTGGAGTGGGTTGCCATTCCCTTTTCCAGGGATATTCCCGACCCAGAGATCAAACCCAGGTCTCCTGCACTGCAGGTGGATTCTTTACCATTTGAGCCACCAGGCAAGCCGATAATGAATGAATGAATATAGCTCTTAAATGAATAAAATTGTATATAAAAGGTAGAGTATCAAAAAACTCTCTTCATTCTGGTCTCCAGTCCATTATGCCTATTTTGCCCTGTTAAAATTTCTCTTTACCTGGATCTCCTCTCCACTATTGGCCACCAATACTTCTCTCTATGTTTAGGGAATCTTTCCTCCAAACCAGTTCTTTTCTTCTTTCTTTTCTCAAAGTTATCTTGAAATTCATATCTTCATGCCCACCCCTCTTTCCTCCGTTGCTTGAGCCTATGTCCTAAACAATGTTTTGTGCACTGAGAAGTATTGATAGTATGAATACTATAGGAAATTATCGTAAGAATCACAGAAAGATTTCGACTTAAGGTATAACTTTGACTTAACTGCCATCACTTCCTGTATCTCTCTGTTGAGAAGAATTCTGAGACTATGACTTCGTCTCACAGGGAAAGGATTCTCTAATCAAACACCAAACCATGTTCTGCATGCCTAAGGTAGGGCCTCCCTGGTGGTCACTGGTAAAGATCCACCTGCCAGTGCAGGAGATGCAGGTTTGATCCCTGGGTCAGGAAGATCCCCTGGAGAAGGAAATGGCAATGCCCTCCAGTGTTCTTGCCTGGAAAATCCCACAGACAGAGGAGCCTGGTGGGCTACAGTCCCTGGGGTCACAAAGAGTTGGACACAACTGAGTGACTGAGCACATGCCCATGCACACACATGCATAATGTAGGTGAGGAATACATCCTTATCATAAAGTTAATCTAAGGCAATGGTCCTTAATATTCATTCGTATCAAAAGCACCTAAAGGGCTTGTGAAAATGCAGATTCCTGGGCCCCGGTACCTAGTAGTTTCTGTCAGTGTATCTTGGGTGTGGTCCAGAAATTGGTGGTTTTTAACAAATGTCCAAGTGTTGCTGATGCTGCTAATTCAGGGATCACACTATGAAAATCAGTGATCAGGTGCACTTTTTAAAAAAAAAAAAAATGTGGGTGTGTATGGGATGGGGGGAAGTGTATAGTGTTTCTTAACCAGAAATGAGTATCAGTATTGTTGAGGATTTAAAAAAACTTATAACTGGTTTCTACCCCAGAAATTGTGGTTTTATCTGTCTGGTTTAGGCATTCATCTAGACATTTATACTTTTAAATCATCACAGGAAAATCTGCACACATTAGTTACGATTTATTTCCCTCAAGGCAGATATTCTGTCTGTTTACAGTGATGTGCACAATGACTGGTGTATACAAGGGTTTTTTAATCTTCATTTCATTTTTGTTTTGACCACACCACGCAGTTTATGGGATCTTAGTTCCCCGACTAGGGATTAAACCCAGGCCCTCAGCAGTGAAAGCATAGAGTCCTAACCACTGGACCACCAGCAAATTGCGCACATAGGTTTTTTATGAGTATAATTTGATAATGTTAGTATAAGAAAAATTGTAAATGTGAAGTGCATGCCATGGAGAGCATTGAGGAAGGGAATGAAATGCAGATGCAGTAAATGAGTGTGTCATGGTTTGCTTTCTAGAAGTCAGCAGCTAGATCCAGAGGAACGGAGGGTGTTTCATGAAGAAAAGGCAGTGGGTCTAAGAGAGAAAAAGCATCATGCTTACAAAAGTCGAAGTATGGTGGGATTATGTTGTTCAAGTTAATAGGGGAGACTGTGAAGGGAGTGTTAGTGACATGGGCCCAGAAATATGAGTTGGGGCCAAATCCTTCTGGGTCTTGTAGGTTATATTAAGGAGTCTAGAATTTTTCTTAAGAGCATGAGGGAGCCACTGAAAGGTTTAGTATGAGGAGTATTATAGCTGAAACTTCATTTTAAGCAAGCAATGATCCGGTTTAAGTATAAAAAAAAAAGATTTGAAAGCTGACATATCTGGAGAAAAATAGACACTTTTTGAGGCTACTGGAATAATTCAGGAAAGGTGACAGAGTCTCCTTGAAGGCTCAAATAATATTTGGTTTGATCAGCAGTGTTTCCTTCATGCTTTTAATACAATGCTTGACCTGGAGTGAGCATTTCAAATGAACTCTGTAACTGACTGAATTAGAGAAGCAGAAGTGAAGCTGGAGAAGACTGGACAGATTTGGATCCAATAATATTTGTAGAGTAAAATTAAGTCAATGTGGTGATTGATTGGTTTGAGGCGTGAGGGAGAGGGAAAAACTAAAGGAGAGTGAAGACTTATGTATTAGGTGAGTAGAGGGTATCATTGAACCTAGGAGTGTAGAAGAGCGAGTCCATTTCAGGGCAGGGGAATAGGTGGGGGGTGGGTGCCAAGAACATTTGTGATGCAGAAGTTATAGGGAAAAAGAAAACAGAAGAGGAGAGTATCACAGAAGCAAATAGATGAGTGTTTAGTGAAGGAGCAAGCAGCCAACATTTTTCAATTGTACTTACTATTGAGTAAGTAAGGTTGGGTAAGATTATTAAATAGTGAAGAGTGTCTAGTGGATTTTGGAACCAAGGTATTGATGACTTTGGCAGAGACTCACTTTGTGTAGTTGTGAGGTCGTTTTGTAGAACTGCAGGAATTTAAGTCAGATGGCTGTGAGCATAGAAAAGTTTCTTCAGCGATTTGGCTAAGGACAAGAGAAGAAAGATAAGGCCATACTTGGAGGGTCGTATAATCAAGAGAATTTTTTCTTTTTAAACTCAAAATGAATTTAACTTAATGGTGTTGTTTTCCATCTTTATTGAGATGTAATTGACATATAACTTTGTATAATTTTACAGTAAACGACATGATGGTTTGATACATGTATACATTGAAAAATGATTATCACAGTAAGGTTAGGTAACAGATTCATTACTGCACATAATTACAGTTTGTGTGTATATAGTGAGAATATTCAAGTTCTACCTTCTTATCACCTTTCAAGTACCAATATATAATGCAGTACTGTTAACTATACTGTATATTAGATTCCCATAACTTATTCACTTTATAATTGGGCTTGTATCTTTTCAACTTTTCTACATCTTCCAAGCCCTGGCAATCCTCATTTTATTCTCTTTATCTGTAAATGTGGATTTTTTAAGATTCCACATATGAGATCATATGTATCTTTCTCTAACTTATTTCATTTAACACTATAGCTTGAATGTCCATCCAAATCCAAAAAGTAAGATTTCTTCTTTTTTATGGCTAATATTTCATTGTATATGTACAACCCTTTCTTCATTCAGCTTAAGTTGTTTGTATGTCTTGACTCTTGTAAATAACGCTGCAGTGAACATGGGGACAGTACAGATATTTATTTGAAAGAGTGATTTTTTTCTTCAGATACAATACCCAGAAGTAGGATTTCTAGATTATATGATAATCTTATTTTTTAATTTTTTGAGGAACCTTCATACTTTTTCCCGTAGTGGTTGCACTAATTTTTCTTCCCATCAATAGGGGCTAGGGTTCCCATTTCACCACATTCTTGCTAACAGGTCTGCACACCTGCCTCTTGAGGCATGGATCAGCCTGTCTCCCACCAGAGCTCTGGGCGGACTAGGCTGATACCTGATCACGGTTGGAGGGGCCAGAGCTGTGCTTAGCTGGTCTCGGCACTGTCAGGATGCTTGTGATCTGTGTCTGTGAGGGCCTGGAACTCAGTATTAGGGCCATTTAGGATCTCTGGGGATGCAGATGGAAGTTCTCTTGCAAGGTTCCTGTGCCAGCAAACCTATCTACAGACTGGTTAGGCAGGCCAGAGCCCAGTCACAGGGTCCTTGCAGGACCTACAGTCTGATCATGTCTGGTGGACTTACTTTGAGAGACTCCTGGACACTGGTCCAGAGAGGCTGAAGCCAGTTGACAAGTTAATTCAGGATCTATTTCCAGGACCAATTTCTGAGTATTACCTAATGCATAGGTAAATGTGACTCCTCTCATGTCCCTTGGTATATGGTGCTGGTAACAGACCCAAAGGCATATGGGGATGTAGCTGAGTTCTGAAGGGTATGGAGCTATTTCTATTTTTGTAGCTGAGATCATAGTCAGAAAGTGAGACACCTGGATATGGGTCCAGCTTTTAAATGTGACTTTCCTGAGTCTTGGACTAGGGACTGCACTGGGGTCTCACAATCTCTTACCTGCATTGTAAAGCTCACAGGTAGGCACTTTTGTCTATAGATGGATACCACATTATTATTGGGGGTTGGGGGGACAAATAAGAGATGTCTTATTTGGCCATTTTGGTATATTGCTCAGTCGTGTTTAAAAATTAGTTGGAACAGCCAGCAGAGAGGCAATATCTAGCAATTCAAAAGAGATACAGTTATACATGTAGAATTACAGCAAACACTGATGTAATTCTGCTCTAAAGTGGCCTGTTTCTATTGTGGTAGTAGAAAAGATTAGAGTTGACAGAATAGATTTGAAATGAACAAAAAAGTTGGTAATTGCTACTTTGGGGAATGGATGAGAGAGCAGGCTAAGGAACATTGAAAGATGAGGGCAGGGTCAGTGTTGAAGATTCAGTTGGGATGGAATACCGGGATTCCAGTGTATTCTAGTTTATTCCATTGACCCAGGCCATATTCTCTGAGTGTGAAGACAGTTTGACATAAACATTGGAAATATCACAGTGAAAATGAGTTGAGAATATTTTAAGAGGGGGTCCAAATGGTTAATGTGAAGTCTAAGCTGGGTAGGAACGGAAGAGAAAGGCCTTGGATGAAGCTGACAGAGAAAGAGGAGCGTAGGGATAAAAGGCACAGGCGGTCTCAGTGTGGTCAGCGCAAGTGTGTTATGCGTGATTGCTGCAGCTGGAAGGAGAAAACACAAAGGATACAAGAGTAGGAGAGTGAGGACTCCTGAATTTATGAATTTGCATTTGGAGGATATTTGGACAAAAGGTAACATTTTGATTTTTATACCCATAAATCAGCTAAGCTCTAAACTCCATGAAGGCAAGGGATAGTATTATAGTCAATATTCAATTGTCTTCTTCATCTCTGTTAAAGCACTTAACTGGTTCAACTAGTTTTTTCTCTTTCACGATCCTGAATTACTCAGCATCAAGAGAATCCAAAAAACTGGTGAGCTATTTTTTGCTCTTTGGGAAATCATAACAGAATTATGAGTAGTTACCAAAGGGAGAGAGACTAGCCCTGATGATTTTGTCTGCCTGAGTAACTTCTGTACAAGATACAGCACAGTGCTCTGGGTACATAAAAGAGTCTGTGTGATAACAAATATTTGTACATTTCATAATACTTTCTTAGGCATTTTCTCATATATTATCAGACTTGATTTTCATAGAAAATTCTATAGAGGTATGTAAAATATCATTGCTATTTGGCAGATAAGGAAAATGAAATACACACCATTCAAGGATCTTATCCACAGTCTCAGAGTTAGATAATGGCCTATTGCAAGGCAAACAAACCAGACCTCCTAGATTACAGTCCAAAGCTCTACCTAAAAATATGCTTTTTAACACTGTGAAATAAGCATCTGTTTTTGCTAGTTCCATAAGAAAATTTTGTTTAGTTAATCATGTTCCTGTTTTTCAACTAATTGAAAATTAATTTAAAATTAAACATACTTTCCTAAGGCTGACTTTTTTGGGCAGAGAGGGGACAGGGAGAACCATGATTAAATCTTAGTGACTGGATTTCTTCATCTCTGCAGTAACAACAGAAAAAATTATCAGTGTTTCAATTCTGTGGTCACAAATGTCATGTGAAAGTAATGTAAAGGGGATCTAGAATTTACTACTGTTGTTTTCTTTCCCTTCAAAAAGGAAAGGAATTCTCTGCTCATATGATGTGAAGGCAGAAAAAAAAAAGATAAACACAAAAAAAACATGTGACAAAGTGTCAGAAGTGAGCTGGACTGATTCACTAGCTCTTGCATCACTAGCAAGTCTGACCCATTATCTGCATAGAGTTATGTTGAACCTCATCTCGTTCACTTGTGATGAGACCACACCATAGATACCACACAGTATAATCATGCCTGTTCAATTGGGAACTGTTGAAATAAACATTTACAGTCCATTTGGGTTGCAAGGAATTTAACAGCTATAAAGTATTTGCAGGCAGGTTGCAGGGTAAGTGTCCATGGTTTATCAGTTCAATATGTCTCTGATGATAACATAAACTACATTACCTTCTGGCAGCCACTGATATTTATTCAAATACTTCATATAGTCTAGATTTAGAGACTATATGAAAGTATTTGAACAAATATTAAGAAAATACCGATTTCTTAAGTATACAAATATTTTTCTGATTTTCATCTATAATCTGAAATGTATTAGGCTCACAAATTTAATATTTATATATTAAATATGTAATATTTACATATTCTAATCTACTCATTAGAAAGTTACAGTGGAAATTACCAGAGAAAATGAAAAAGCTCATGGTTGGGATCACTGATCTACAGATACTTTTCTTGAATCTGAAGGGACAGCAATTGGAATAAATTGTCAGAAAATGATTTCATTCATCCAACAACAGAAACATCTATTGAACATTTATCACATCTCAGAGACTGCAGTATACAGTGGTGAAAAAAAAAAACCAGATATGATCCTTCTATTAATAGAAGTTGGGGTTTTCCAGGTGGCACAGTGGTAAAGAATCCACCTGCCAATGCAGGAGACAAAAGAGATGTAGTGTTTTTATACATGTTTATTACTTTGCCTGGTGAAATTATTTAGACTTTGGTCAGAAATCACCTGTAAGAAGTCTTTTTTTGAGACCTTGGAGATAATTAGTTATTTTTTGCTCTATTTCCCAAATATTAAGTTCTGTTCAGACAATTGTCTTTGCAGTACTTAGTATGTTCCCAGGCTCACAGCTACCAGCTGAATAAACAGAGTATATGTACACACCTCTGATGTTAACACTGACCATACTGTTATTATTATGAATATTGCTTGCTAGCCTGTCTCTTCCCCTTAAAGCTTAGGCCAAAGAATATTCAGTTAAAAATTCATATTTATTGAGGCATAATTTGCATGTAAAACTGATAATACTGTACTGCATTGACAAATGAATGCAGTCAAGTAGCCACACCACAAATAATGAGATACAAAGTTTCTGTTATCCCAGAAAGTACATTTCTGCTCCTTTGCAGTAAAATCACCTATTCCCATTGTCATCCTGGAAGTCACTTACCTTTTATTTGTCCTTACACTTTCTGAGAATTTCAAACAAATCCTATTATATGAGAATATAGTATGCAATTATTTTAAAATATAATATACAATAAGTTCTATTGATATATGTTAAATTTCCTAAAAATCAAATCATACAGCACATATTTTTTGTGCCTGGCTGCTTTCACTTAGTATTTTGCATGAGAGTTTGTTCATATTGTTGCATGTACCAGCAGTTTGTTCCTTTCATTGCTGGGTAGTTTTCCCTGGTATGGATGTGTAACAGTTTGCTTATTCATTTGTCACTTGATGGACATTTTCTAGCTTCCAGTTTTGGCTATAATGAATAGAGCTACTGTGAACAGCCACATAACATTTTTAGGAAGACATATGTTATCATATGGTGAGTGTATAATTGACTTTATGAGAAACTTTTTCTTTATAAATTGGCTTACCATTTTTCATCAATATTAATGGTGTATTAGAGTTCCAGTTTTTTTCCATGCTTTTCAACACTTAGGCCATTATTTCTTTGTATGTATTTTTCCAACCCCTCCCCTTTTCTGGTAATTTAATTATATGTAAGTTAGATGACTTAATTTTTTCAGTCCTTTTTCTCTCTCACCTTTATTTTAAACAGAGTTAACTGCCATGTCTTCATGTTCATAGTATTTTTTCCTTGGCACTGTCTAATTTTTTTTATATACTGTGTTTTTCATCTCTATGAGGTCCATTTGGGGTGCTTTTAGATCTTTTCTCTTTTTCCTTTTTGTATTCATGTAAAAGAACGTCATGAACATATTTATAACATATTTATAAAATGTATATTAATAATATACACAGGGCTTCCCTGGTGGCTCAGACGGTAAAAAATCTGCCTGCATTGCAGGAGACTAAACGGTTCAATCCTTGCATCCAGAAGATCCTCTGGAGAAGGGAATGGCTACCCATTCCATTCTTGCCATCAGTATTCCATGGACAAAGGAGCCTGGTGGGCTATAGTCCATGGGGTCACAAAGAGTCAGACACACCTGAGCAACTAGCACACATATATATTTCCTAGTTCTGTCTGCTGAAAGGGCTAGAAGAAGCAACATCCCATTCACAATGAGCACATTCAGTTCCCAGACCTTAATTTTTAATACCATTTTCCATTAAAAGGAACCAGGGATCCTTGGAAAAGTGACTGATCTTAGGACCAGGGCAGTATGAGCGTGGAGCATCCTGTGGTTCTAGAAAGTAGGAAGTGATCAAAAAACGAAATGATGGAGGTATATCAAAGGGATACAGGAGCTAACCGAAAACTCTCCCAATAATTAAAGCTGGAACATGTTGAAAAAAATCTAAATAAATAACATGATCAGATTATAACCCAAAATATAAAATAAATGTCCCTGAGTTCATACATACGAAATGATTAAATAAATAAATAAATGAGGGATAATATACAAATGTCTCATACAGGAATACCAAATAATTTATGTGGATACTCTGCCCATAAGAAGGGGACATATAATTTCCCACCCTATAAGTGTACAATGAACAGTGTATTTGTAAATACATATGTGTTTATATATATGTATACATGCAGTAAATATAAAACACAACATGTCAGAGCTCCCGTATCCTCGTTTCCTCCTGGGTGGCCACAGCTGTGACCTCCATTCTTTCTCCAAGTTCAGTTTGCAGCCACTGGTATTTATTTGACACAAGAGAAGACCAGCTCTGTGATTAAGCTCCATCTCTGCGATTAAGACTTTTAAATCCAGGGCCGTGGCAGTTAGACAGCTCTGAGGAACTGGTGAAGGAAGCCAGGGGCAAGGAGGATGCCAGAGGAGCTTTACAGTTAGAAGTATTTCCTGATGCTGATGTACTCCAGGGCTGGGCAGACAAAAGGAAAGGGCTGAGTAGCATTAACAATTCTTATTTGCAAAGAATCTTTGTTTTCGAAAAATGGAACAAAGCAAAACTATTTTGACTTGGTTACAATGACCACATGGAATGGCAAATTTTTATTAGAGTAGCAAGTCTAGTTTAATCTTAATGTTATGGATAACTGTGGGTTCATGAAATAGTGGGGAGATAAAATTGCTTTAAAGAGGGAAGAATGCAAACTTCTTAATAAAATGGTTGCTTATGAAGGCACTGAGAATATGAATTGACTTCTACAAAGAGCATTTGTAGTACACTGACTGTCATATGTTTGTTTATACTTGGACAGCTGCATGTTTTTAGTCAGGGTATAAACAAAGCAAAACTTGATATGATATAGAGAATTTTGCAACCTAGTAATGTTGAGTTGTTTAAAAAATCAATAGGTCTTTCCTGAAAATAGCACAGGGAGAAATGGGTAAAAATATTGCCCAAAGATAACCACAGCAAAGGAACACGTTAGTTTCCTCTTTTTACGTTAATATTATCTTTTTAGTATGATCCTCAAGCAAACACAAGTGAAACAAAAGTAGATTTTAAAAGAATTTCCTCCTTTAAAACCTCTTCTTGGCCCTGTAATGAGCTGACTGGTAAAATCTAAGCATTGGAAAAAATTCCAGTGGGGATAAATTGATCCACTCCTGACTGAGACTAAAGTCACTTTCACCACTTCAGCAGATTAAATGACTTTTTATTGAATTTGGGGTCACTTCACAGAAGCTGTTTGACCTCGGGTCTTCTCCATCAGCCTCTGTAGCTGGCAGACAGAAACGTGGAAGGTGCCAGTGTGGGATCCGTGCAATGGGGTGATGATACTCTTGGGAGGCAGTGTTTACTTTACCTGATGGTACATGCTGAGTAAGCCAAGGGGGTGTAATTTTTAAAAAGCATAGGTTTTAGAATTAGACAGCTAGTTTTAAATCCAGGTCAATAGTTTCCAGCAAGGATGACCTGAAGTGGAGACATAATCTGCCTAAATCTATTTCCTTATCTATCAAATTTGAACCTTCCTCAGCCTGAATGGTGGGCAGGATCACACACATGTGCTATAGGTAAAGCTTCTAAACTAGTGCCTGGCTCAATACTAATATTGGTTTCCATTTTCTTGTTTTGTTCTGTTTTTGCCCCATTTCTTTAATACAAAATGTATGTCCCATATGTTCCTGTGCTAAACAGTGTTCTTTTCAGTAGTAAACATGACTCTTTCTGTAATTAATGCCCTGACACACTTCCAGCATTCAATCTAAATGTCTAGCTTCTCACCTTATCCAAAAAGACGAGAATTAAGTCCAACTACTTCTTCCATTTGCTACTGGTTACCTGTGTTAGCATATGTATCACTTTCTGTTTTGTGAGAGCCAGGCTAACAAATCCAAATACTGCCCTATGATAGTCTCGGCTCTGCTTCAATTACATCTGTGTTCAAAAGGAAGAAGTGATTTTTTTTCCTTAAAGTTCCGTATGATTTTATTGGCAATTATTCCCCATTATGCAGCGGGGATCAGCTTCCTGTGACACAATCCAATAATGATTGTCATGGATCAATACAGTAGAAAATTTCCTTACAGGGAGCAACCAGAGAGCTGCTTACACTGGCATTATCTCCAGCCTCAATTGAGTGTGGGTGGAATACTTTCCCATATACACTGCAGTGTAAAAATGGGTATCATTGATGTGGCCGCTAAGTCCAAAACCAAAACGCTACTGAGCACATTTATTGCATTCTACTAATGTCAGTATATCTTCATATGCAGAATGAAACTGCAGATTCCCCAGTGATTCGCATGTGCTTCCCTTCTTCCCATTTCTATTGAGCTGGAAATGGAAACCATTCCAATAATAATCAGTTGCATAAAAGCACAGAGTACATTCCATAGCTACAAATCAAAGTTACCACCCTCTTCTTCCTATGTCATTTGACCCAGGCAAATGTAAGTAGGGGTTGCTTTGCCAATTCTTCTTCATTTTAATTTCCCTTCTTTGGGATGGACTCTGTCATTTGCTCTCTTCCCATTTAAACTCTCTTGGGATGCATTGCTTATGAAGAAAATGACTCCGTGCCTGCTAGAAATAAATAGTTTTACTTTTACCTTTTAATCTTCCCTTTAACTTTCATCTTGAATTTCCCATTTTCAAGTATCTGACTAAATTGATTTGATGCTTAATGCTTGCCAAATAAATAATGAGGCTCTGAATGAGTCCATATGTAGTAAGGCAAGGATTTCATTACTCCCAACATCACTATAATCAGGCAATGATTAAATTATTTCTAACATTCTAAATACCAATGTGAAAATATGCTAAAGACCCAGAACAATTTAAGCCTTCCCACCATGTTGTGTATCAAGCATTTCTATTTACAGCAGTTTATCACAATCTTGCAGGAATTGGCCTGTAAGGATTTATACTAATAATAATGGAAGGAACTCATCCACAGGTGTCTCCCTTTATCTCAGCTACATCTCTGAAATCATTTACAAGTTCCCTGGTAACAACCCTAAGGACCACAAGCAAGAATGCTGATTAACACTTACTAGGGGAAGAAAGACTTAAATAATCAAACAATTTACAAATTGTAGAAACCTAGACAGATGTTCAACTCATGATTACTCTGTGGAGGAATGGTGTGAAAGTGTTAGTCACTCAGTTGTGTCCAACTCTTTGCAACTCCATGGACTGTAGTTCACCAGGCTCTTCTGTCCATGGAATTCTCCAGGCATGAATACTAGAGTGGGAATCCATTCCCTTCTCAGGGGATCTTTCCAACGCAGAGATTGAACCTGGGTCTCCTGCATTGTAGGCAGATTCTTTACCGACTGAGCCATTGGGAAGCGCAGAGGGTTGGTGGGCCAGCTCTGAACTGAAAAATGTCTGCTCTTCTTCATCTGGGGTGGAGAGAGAGAGAGAGAGACTCGGGCATGTCTTCCAATCAAGGGCATTCAAATCTCTCTCTGGCATAGCTGGCATTCTTTCCAGTTTGCAGAAATCAGATTATACTCCTTGCATCCAAGGGGGATGCTTAACTCAGATCTTTGAGTTATGTTTATAGTACATTTGGAGTCTGACAGTAGCACCACCCAAGAAATGATTTGCAGCTTTAATGCGTGCCTGCAGGATGGTGATATTGATGAGAAATCTGTATTAGAGCACCGTGAATCATCATTAAAAGGCATTTAAAATTGGCTTGTAAAATATGGCTTTCGCTGCACTCTATGCACTCTCCTGGAAAGATGAAGTAGTGTATTAAAATGATGATATGGATGTTAATAAATATGAAGTCATGGCTACTCTATTAGATTTGAATGTGGCAACAAGAACCCCTGCAGTTTTATCATGAAGTTAGAGGTTCCCTTTTTATTATTGAAGCTATAGGAGGCATTTTACAATGGTCTGGAGCTAAAACATAACTTCCCTGGCTACTAAGCTTGCCAGTGGTTCAGAATGTTAGTTTAAAAGGACAAAATATCCTATGATTGTTGCTACTGCTTGTAAATTCCATTGTGAATTTATTACAGGCTGAGAGATTGTTGATCTGGACATCAAGTTCAAGCTATCTGAATTCGTAATAGGAGGACTTTTTGAACTGCAAATAATTCTGCGTTTTTCAGTACAAAAACAGCTTGGAGGTGTGAGGGTGGGGTTGAGTTGGTGGGAGTGATACAAACCTGTTGTTATTCTGGGGAACAGATCCAGTGCATTGAGGTATACCTAATTCTCACTGCAGTCATTGTACATCAGGGTAATTTATATTTAGTGATCAACCTAGCATTTAGTATGTAGCATTTATCTTATTAGAGTTACCAATTTAATTATATATGAAAACATTCAAATTAGCAAGTGCATGAAGGAGAACTGCTTGTGCATGGAAGAAGCCTATATTATGGTTAATGTATTTATCCATTAATATAATCATTATGTCATTTAAGACATTTAGGTTCTACCAAAGTATCTTGGTAATGTGAGTTATAATGCCTGTGGTTTTCAGAACACTTTCTGAACTTAATCCTGTTCTCTTTCCATGGTTTACAATATTCAATTTTTCTCATTCACAATTGTTTAAACATTTTCAACTTCCTCTAGATTATTTATTCTGAAATTCTGTTCAGCCAGAATATGTTGAATATGTTGCTGATGTCATTAAAATATTTATTTATTTTTCTAGAATAAAGGATATTTCTAACATATATAATAGTCTTAAAGAGTGCTGGATGTCAGCTTCCCAGCTATAATCTGGCTTCAACAGACAGCTGTGTAAATCTTTGGGGATTTAGAGAGTGGCCATCTAATACTTCAGGTAACATTTCATATTGTGGTGCCTTCAAATCATTGTTTAGACAGTTTTTTTTTCTCATCCTTGAGGAGTCTATCCATTCATTTTGTTATCAGTTCATCACTGTAGCTGTTACTTGATGTGTCATAAAAGGAGCACTTTGACAATGAACTTCACCAAGACTCAAGCCTTAAAGTTCTGCCAGAAATATTTGTGTATATATACATATATCCTCTTTATCTGTTAATTTGTTATCTCTAGTGTCCTGGGTGTTTACAGGCATATTCTATACTTTATAGCTTCACACTGTGAGTGTCTGGAATAAAAACTGAATTTCCTTGACTCCATCTTGGAGAACTCTCCTGGGTAATTGAAGCTATCTGCAGCATTTGATACGGAGAAGGCAATGGCAACCCACTCCAGTACTCTTGCCTGGAAAATCCCATGGACGGAGGAGCCTGGTAGGCTGCAGTCCATGGGGTCGCTAGGGGTCAGACACAACTGAGCGACTTCACTTTCACTTTTCACTTTCATGCATTGGAGAAGGAAATGGCAACCCACTCCAGTGTTCTTGCCTGGAGAATCCCAGGGACGGGGGAGCCTGGTGGGCTGCCGTCTTTGGGGTCTCACAGAGTCGGACACGACTGAAGTGACTTAGCAGCAGCAGCAGCATTTGATAATTGGGGCTACTCCTTTTCTTGTGCCTCTTTGTTTGGACAACACTGTTCATTGGCTGTCTTCCTGTCTCCGTGCCTTGGGTGTTCCTTCTGCTCCCGTTCAGACGATGCTCCCAGAATCCTCTCCTGCGTCTCTTCTCTTTTCATTTTGCACACTCTTCACTCATGGGGATAAGTGGTGTTCTCTAGTGTATCTCTCTTTTTCAACTTCTGATCCAACGGTCATTTTTCTTCACTTAGTATACTACTTATAAATGTCAATAGTTCCTCAAACTCAACAATCTCTAACTAAATGTCTCTTCTTCCTGATTATTTTTTCTCCTCATCCCTCATCTCTAAGTCTTGTCATCTAGAATTTCAATATGTGTCCTAGTCTGTAAATCTTTCCCTTGCTAGTAATTCCATTACTATGGCATTAGTCCAGATCTTATCATCCTTTTCTTGGACAAGTGTATGAGTTTGCTAACTGAATTTCTAAACTTTATTCTTAATATTTTACTGACTTTTATTCATATGTATCTATAATTATCTGTCTAAAATGATTTTTTAGTCCTTATTTTAACTGTCTGTAATTCATGATAATATTGACTTCTTTTTCTTCCTATTACCCTTTTCTTGGTTAATGTAATAATACTCTCACCTGGTTTTCTTCCTGCCTTTTTGCCTGTTCCTGCCAGGTCTGTTTGTATGTTATTCTACATTTTCCAATTCCATATGTGTAGGTTTTTCACAGGCTCCATCTTATCCCATTTTCTTTTCATTTTATTTCCTCTACTTACAATCTCAAATATTCCCAAGGCTTTCGTAATTACCTCTTTGCTGCTGAATCCCAAATTTGTATATCTAATCCATATTGAATGCCAACTCACTACTAGTTATCTATCTCTGTTTGAATATTCCATAGGAATATTCTTTCCAATATAAAAGTGAACTCATAATTGTCTCCTAAAACATAACACCTCCTTCTGAGATCCCCATCAGAATGAAATTGTAGTCAGCCACTAGGCTGCCATACCAGAAATCTTGGTTTTATTCTAAATTCCTCCTTACACATCACTTCTTACATCAGCAAGTCCAACCACTTCTGATTCCTAAATGTCTCTCTAAGCAGTACCCTCTACCACTATCCTATGTAAGATACTGTTATCTTTTTCAAGGATTATTATACCAGCCTCTTGTTTCCTTATCTCAAGGTTTACCCCTCAAATACTTCCCTATGTATAGCCAGAGTGATTTTTCTAAGGTACACATATGATTTGCAATTTTTTAAAAAATATAAATTTTATTTATTTTAAACTTTGTTGATGCATAGTTGATTTGTAATGTTGATGTAATGTTGTATGTTGTATGTAATGTTGATGTATGTTGTGTTGATGTATAGTTGATGTAATGTTTCAGGTGTAAGCAAAGTGTATCAGTTATACACATACATATATTCACTCTTATTTTAGATTATTTTCCTATATAGGCCATTACAGAGTACTGAGAGTTCCTTGTGCTACACAGTAGGTTCTTATATACACACTACTGTGCATAAAATAGATAGCTAATGATTTGCCATTTTTATGCACAGACCTTTTGAAGACACCCTTTGCCTTCAGAATAATGTCAAAACTGTCTACCATGGCTTAGAGAGCTCTTTCCAGAGTGACGCCTTGTCTTTCTGCAGCCCAGTTTCTTTCCATCTCCAACCTTCCAGTGTAAGCCCTAGTCAGAAGGAATTACTCTTGGTTTCCTGAGTTCCACGTCTCTCTCTTCCTTGGCACAGTAGATCTGTGTGTGCAGCTTCCTCTGTTTACTGCGTTCTCCGACCTCCTCTGTGTTAACATTCTACTCTACTAATCTTCAAAGGCTTAGTTTAGAGAAGACTTCTCTTGGAACTCTTTCCTTGACCTTGCCGAGACTTGGTTAGGTGCCTTTTTGCTGTTCTCACAAAACGCCTTCTTTTGTTTCTCTTTCTCATTGGGGTATAGTTGCTTTACAATGTTATTTTAATTTCTGCTGTACGGCAAAGTGAATCAGCTGTATGCATGCACATATCTCCATTGACTTGAGTTGCCTGTGCTATATAGGGAATCTATATAGTAGAGTCTCGTTAGTTACCTATTTTATACATAGTATCAATAGTGTATATATGTAAATCTCAGTCTCTCAATTCATCCTGCACTCCTTTCCCCACTTGGTGTCCATACATTTGTTCTGTATGTCTGTGTCTATTTCTGCTTTGCCAAAATTCATCTATACCATTTTTCTAGATTCCACATATATGACTTAATATATGATATTTATTTTTCTCTAAGTTACTTCTCACTGTATGATAGTCTCTAGGTCCATCGACATCTCTTCAAATGGCACAGTTTCATTTCTTTTTATGGCTGAGTAATATTCCATTGTGTATATGTACCACATCTTCTGTATCCATTCCTCTGTCGATGGGTGTTTAGGTTGCTTCCATGTCCTGGCTGTTATTAACAGTGCTGCAGTGACCTTTGTGTGTCACGTCACTTTATTTGTGTCTGTCTCTTTGCAGCCCTATAGACTGTAGCCCACCAGGCTCCTCTGTCCATGGGAATCTCCAGGCAAGAATGCTAGAGTAGATTGTCAAGCCCTCCTCCAGGAGATCTTCCCAACTCAGGGATAGAACCCATATCTCTTATGTTTTCAGCATTGGCACATGGGTTCTTTACCATTAGTGCCACCTGGGAAACCCACAGTGAACATTGGGATGCATGTATCTTTTTGAATTATGATTTTTCCCAGGAGTGGAATTGGTCAATCATATTGTAGTTCTATTTTTAGCTTTTTAAAGAAAACTCCATATAATTTTCCACAGCGGCTGTACCAATTTACATTCCCACCAACAGTGTAAGAGGGTTCTCTTTTCTCCATACCATCTCCCATAAGACACCGTCTGCTCACCTCTGTAACTTAGTGTAGTACCGTGCTGAGACTGCATTCTCATCCAGTGCTCTTCACTTGACTGTGAATTCTTTGAGAGCCAGGACTCTGCCACCCATCATGCAAAGCAACTGACACAAGATGGATGCTCTGCACGTGTTTGTAGGAGAGGTAAGATAGGTAGGAAATACGATTCACATTTCTAATTATTTAAAAATTTACAATTGTTCCTCAGTATCTTTGAGAGAGAAGTCAAAGACCCTAGGTCTGGGTTATCTTTTGTCAAATCAGAGCTTTTCTCAGCTCTGACCACACTCCTGTGGGTATCTGGCTTTCACACAGAAACCAACCTACAAGTCCCTAAGCATGCTATGCCCTCTCTTGTGCCTTGAACCTTATCTTTCATTTCTTCCTACTTGCCTTTGTATATAATTTCAGACTCCTCTGAAATGCTACTTCCTCTGCCTTTGCAAGGTGGAATTAAGTGTCCATTTCTTTTTTTTTTAATTCAGTGTTTAAGGTTTATTAATTGTTTTAGTTGGTATAATACTTAGATAGTTGGCTTCATTATTAATGTAGATTTTTCTTTTTTACATTACATGGCAGTGTACACCATTCTGATATATATAGTACATAAAATAAAATTCCTTGGAAGAGTTAAGCACAAGAAAAACATGCAATACTGGATTTATACATTGGATCCCAGGATATGATTAATTGAAGGGAAAAAAGGTTGGACTAGGCATCTTGACTAAAGGAACCAGAAGTTACACAGCACCGAGTAAATACACATTAAGTGCCCTAGTGCTCTGCACACCTTCCTAAATATAGTATTTATTGTTCAGTGATTTGTTCATGTATCTATACACACCATTACCATGGACTTCTGAGACATAGTTCAGAACCTCGCCCCCTGGAGAGCATATTGAGTAAATGTTCATTGAATCGATGAATGAGGAGGGCACTGTTTTGCTGGGGGAACTCACTGATCCATCTAGGTCTCATCCCAAACCAAAGGTTTGACTAAAGCAATGAAACATCATATGTAGAGAGGAGACCTCCTGAAGATGAAGGCTCCCTAACATTGACAGTAGATCTCTAACCTTGTAGCTTGATCATTGGGGTATCGTTTCTTAAACACTCACGTCCAAGATACTGTGTGACAGATAATTTATCTCATTTAATTCTCATAAGCATAAGAAGTAGATTCAAGCATTATCCTTTATGAAGCAAGAAGAAAATTAGACCTAGAGTGATGAAGTGTCTTTCCTAAGGTCCCTCAGCTATTAGTAGCAAAACTAGAACCCAAGTCCAGATATGACTCTCGACATCCATTACACCATAATGGAGATTCTTGGCTTAATAAGAGCATCAGGTTTTCTACAGGATAGAAAAGTTTTCTGGGAAATATTTTAAAATATGATTTCCTATGATCTAAGCCTCAACCACGATGCATAATTGTCTTAAAAATAAAACTGAAAAGAACTTGCTATGGTTTTTACAGGCTCCATGGTCTGGTAGACAGCAGTTATGACAATAAATATAAGTGTAGACCAAGTAAATTACTAATACTTGTCTTCTTTACAGTGCCTAGAATTGTGTCTCATTACTCCTAATTGAAATTTGTCACACTTGTGAGTATGTGGAAACACAGAACAAATACTGTATAATATCTCCCTAAAAACTGCCCCCCAAATGGAAGAGAAAATGGCAGGTGGAGTAGTGGTGAACTCTAGGCAATTTTTATAATATCAAAAGGGAAGTGCACTAGGAATCCTGCTCGTGGTCAATATAGCAGAGGGTTTAAGGATTATAGGTAAGACTTCTGGAGATCACAGTTGCCCAGCAGGTATATCTAGGAGAACAGTAGGGTTAAATCCAATGATAAAGCAAGGTCATATCACGATATAAAAATTTGAGTTTGATAGGAAGCTACCTGTTCTTGTGTAATTGCCTTGAGAGCTTTGTCAACTCTGTTTGGCTGTATAGTTGCAAGGTACACATTGGCTGATTGGTACCATATGTAGCACACAGACGGGGAATTGGCAGATAATTTTAGGCCACTGTTTGGCAATTCCTTTTGCTAAAGTCACCTCCAACTAGTAACTGAAGAAGTACATCACAGCTCCAAATATTTTGCTAGGGCAGAATTAATACAATTGAATTTGTAGGTAAAAAAAAAAGTTTCATATTACAGAAAGTAATATTGGGGTATTGGTATTGGGGGCTGGGAGATGGGGAAAATAGAGAATTATAGGTTCTGGGGATGAAAAGTTGAGGAAAAAGTGGTGATAGGTGTACAACTTTGTGAAAGTAATTAATGCTACTATGTGGTTAAAAATGGTTAAAATGTAATATATATTTTGCTATAATATAAAAAATTGATAATATACCTCCAAATATGCTCTTATTGAATTAGACATTTTAAATGGAATTGTAGTATATGTGGATTAATAAAAGCTGTTACAAATAACTATATATTAGTTTCCTTAGACTGCTATAACTAACTAGTCACTGGGTAGCTTCAAAAAACAGAAGTTAATTGTCTTCCAGTTCTGGAGGAACTTAAATTCAAATGTCTGAATTTAAGATGTCAAAAGATGTTTCCTCTGACACGCTGTAGGGGAGAATTCTTCCTTGTCTTTTCCTAGTTTCTGCTGGCCTAACATCCACTGACTTGTAGCTACATTATTCCAACTTCTGCCTCCATCTTTACCTTGTCTTCCCCTCTTTTGTCTTTTATAAGGACACTTGATTTTATTTAGGGACTAACTTAGGTCCGCAAGACTCTTTGCAAATACTGTCACATTTACAGCATCGAGAGCAGGATATGTTTTTTGAGGGTCCACCATTCAACCTCCAACAAATTCCTACCCTCAACGGGCATTTACTGTATGACAGACACTTGCTAAGCATTTCTCCCTTAACTATTTTAATTCTCAAAGCCCTAAATAAAATAAGTACTATTATTATCTACATGTAACAGATGGTGTAACTGAGACTCAAAGAAGCTAAATGATCTGCTCAAGGCCACACTGATGAGAACTAGAGTTGAGATAAGATACAGGGGAGGTTCCAGAGTTTGCCTTCCTGGCCCAGCTATTGAAGAAAACTAATGACAAAAGAGTGCATTGTGGGAGTGAAGGGGCTGATTTCTGCATGTTTTTTTTTTCCCCACTTGCCATGTTTCTGTAAGCTTCTATAATTATTGCAGCAAACAGAAAGGCCCTCTTTGTACTTCATCTGCTAAGAAGAGCTTTCTCATATGCTATAAATTCTGGGTTTTCTCCCATTGTTTATATTTTATTTGTCCAACTTTGATCTTAACCTCTTCCTGAAGTCTCTCTCATGAACTTCATACGTGTCATAAATCGAAATTCATAGAAGATGTGTAAACAGCACTAATTATATGATTCAAGGGCTGGGAGGTTTCTGTTAGAACCCTCAACCAACTACAAACCTCCCACTTCTTATTTTAACTTCAAATGACATAGGAGGTCTGTGTCTCTAAAAAGAAATTCAATATCAAATATATCTAGGTGAACACTGTGAGAAAGAAAGACCTGGGGTTGGACACTATTTTTTTTCCTAAATCACTTTTTATTAAGACAGCTTTTGAAAGCCATTTCTGCTAAAATTTACTGCAGTGGAGAAACATGATACAGTAATTACTGTATATAGAAGTCATCTTCAATCCTGAGGATAATACAGGATATTCAGGGCTTGGGACCATCACAATTTGGTTACTCCAAAGTGTCTTGTCACAAAAGATTAATGATAGCTCTGCTTATCGATAAAGCACTTAGGAGCTCAGTTTCCACCATGCTAATATCCACAGGAGCAGTCCTTCATACTGTGGTTTTGTATTTCCTCTGTACATTTCATTTCCTTGCCTTTTCGGTTTTACTTTCTGGACTGTCTAAGTTAATTTTCATTGCTTCCTTTGGTATTTTCCAGTTTAAATATCAATTTAATGATCTGTCTCATGTCATAGTCCACTGGAGCATTATTGAGTAACCAACTTTTTCTCCTATAGTTCATGACAAAGTATCCTATTCCCGTACAGAATATAAAACATTTTGATAGAGAGCATTCTTCACTTTCCTAGTTTTAACATCTTTTCCTGAATATTTCATATGTAAAACTATGAATTTCTTTCTTCAAATTTAGAATACCCTTATGAAGAAAACAAAGAAAATAAAAAAAGTGAGAAACAATTTATTTCAGAGTAAAGATAAGGGACTAGTTTAATGATTAAGGCATTAGAGATTTTGCTGTGGCAAACCTACATGTGTATTCCAGGGGATTTGAAATTTCCTTCTATAATCCAAGTGTTCCTGATAAAATTTCAGCTTCCTAGATTTTGAAAGGCCATTGGAAAATAAAGCATCTTTTCTCATGTTTTACAGGGAAAACTATTTGCAAGAAAAGTTCTGATTTTAGGTTTCCTAACATTTGTTGAATGCATTTATCTGAATTAATGAGGTCAACTAACAGTAGCAGTACCTTATATTTGTTGGTAGAATGTGTCAGAAATTCTGCTGAGTGTTTTAGGTACATTATTTCATTTTTATCTTCCAAAGTAAGAACTAGTAATGTTTTCTTTTATGGATGAGAAAAACTAAGTTGCAAAATTGTCAAGTAAGTAACTTGTCTTAAGTGACATAGCTGGTAGGTCATAGATCAGTAGTGAGAGCCTTGTGTAGCAGTTTAACCATGTACAGTAGTCCCTCCTGGTAGCTTTCATTTTTCCAGATGTGAACATACTATTTGGATGGCTGTAGGTTACATCCCTGTGTGGACCAAGATTTGTTGTGTTCTTTGGGCCCTGAATGTCTCCTTCATCTCTTTCAAAATGGATACTCTTTCACATTTTTCTACGACAATTCTGTGACACTGTCACATTTCCTGATGGATAACATGGACTAGTGTTTACAGTTCCATGGCTGGTGAGCCCATTGCCATGAGACAAAACCAATGTTTCTGAAAATCTTCCTCCTCCTTTCTGAAAAGTTTGATTCAATGGTCCTTCCTCTGGCTAATCTCCAATCACACACCCTCAGCTACTAAGAACAAAGAGAAGTTTTGCGTGGGTAAGAATGGTGATACTGGGCCTGCCAACAGTTAAAAAAAAAAAAAAAATCTTTCATGATTAAGGAATCCTGGATCTCAATAAGATCCTTCATGTAGACTTCAAAAGAGAATTTTGCCTCCAGTAAATGCTTTCCTCTCCAAGTTTCTACTTCCGAGAACTTGTGCTCTGGTTTATGAAAGTCTCCTCTAAGTTTTATTATTTAATAGGCTGAGAAAATCAGAAAGATTTTACTTTGTTCTAATGCTTATGTTTGGCTGAGCAAGAATCTTCTAACGATGACATCTGACTTGAATCAGAACCAAAGGATGACAAATCTGTAGAGTGAAAAAAAAAATTGAGAATCAAATCTAGTTATAGGCAAAGAAAACAGTTTACTGCAAGACTATAGCTGAAAAGTTCCTACTAGTAGTAGTATAACTTAGTGGTTAAGAGATGTCTGTCCTTTTTGATTTATCTCAAGCATCCCAAATAAATGACTTGTTGTTTAGTCACTAGGTCATGTGTGACTCTTTTGTGACTGTGTGGACTTGAGGTCGCCAGGCTCTCTCTGCCCAGGGGATTTCCCAGGCAAGAATGCTGGAGTGGGTTGCTATTTACTTCTCTAAGGGATCTTCCCAACCCAGGGATTAAACCCATGTCACCTGTGTTGGCAGGCAGATTCTTTACTGCTGAGCCACCTGGGTCGCCCCCAATATGGTAAATACTTAATGTTTTTGTGGAATGAATTTTGAGTATGTATATCAGAGATTTGTGAACTGGATTTGAACCCTACCTCTTTCATTTAGTATCAGTGTGAACTTAGACTAAATCCTTTCCTTTGGCTTTCATAACTTCATCTGTAAGATGGGAATTGCAATTCTAATAAAATAGATATAAAAAATGTAACATAAAGTATATTTGTAGCACAGTGCCCAGCTTGTAAGAAATTATTCTTGAGCAGTAAATAGCTGTCATCATCTTCATTATCATCACCTCCATTATTACTGTTGACATCATTATATATCACTACCACACTTGCCTCTCCTGCCTTCTAGACAAAAATAAGAACAAAGCAAATGTAATGTCAATGCCAAAAACATTTGGACTGAATTTTTGGTTTCTTCAGAGATGAGGACAGATAGTTTATTGAGGTATTAATGCTTGATATGCTCTCAGTATTTCAAGCGTCTAAAAACTAGGATGCAAATACTCCCATCTCTGCTCACATACCAGCCCTTTTGGAAGGTCTGCATGGTTTCAGTTCAGGGCTCGTTTGCTTCACCAGGAATGAACAAGTTTACATATTTTATGAACTGGTCTATTTATTTCATGAGCTTGTCTCATGAAAAAGAACCCTCACCTAGATTTTTATTTGAGAGGAAAGGAGAACTTAGGGTAGGATGGAGAGAATATTTTGAAAGGAAATAGAGAAGTTGCCTGTCTTGAAAAGGAATTGGAGGATAGGGTTTCACCAGTTTTCAGGGTCTGGATCTCCCCATAGTATCTTTTTTTCCTTTTGTGAAAAAATTCCCTCTATCTAGTTGATTAACACATCCATCACTTCATATATTTATCTTGGTGGGGGAGAGAGTGATGAGAATATCTCCTAGCAAATTTCAGTTATACAATACAGTGTTATCAACGGTAGTCACTGAATTGTATATTATATCTTTTACAACTATATCGTTATTACAGGATTGCACAACATCAGCGCTGTTGACATTTGGGACTGGATATTTCTTTCTTGGAGGGTTGTTTAGCAGCATTGTTGTTGTTCAGCTGCTATGCTGGGTCTGACTCTGCAACTCCATGGACTGCAGCATGCTAGGCACCCCTGTTCTTCACTGTCTCCTGGAGTTTGCTCAGGTTCATTGAGTCACTGATGCTATCTAACTATCTTATCCTCTGTTGTCCCCTTCTCCTCCTGCCCTCAATCTTTCTTAGCATCAGGGTCTTTTCCAGTGAGTCGGCTTTCGCATCAGGTGGCCAAAATATTGGAGCTTCAGCATCAGTCCTTCCAATGAATATTCAGGACTTATTTTCTTTAGGATTGACTGATTTTATCTCCTTGCAGTCCAAGGAACTCTCAAGAGTCTTCTCCAACACCACAGTTTAAAATCATCAATTCTTTGGCGCTCAGCCTTCTTCATGGTCCAAATCTCACATCCATACATGACTACTGGAAAAACCATAGTTTTGGCAATATGGATGTTTGTCAGCAAGTGATATCTCTGCTTTTTAACACACTGTCTAGGCTTGTCATAGCTTTCTTTCAAGGAGCAAATGTCTTCTAATTTCATGACTGCATTCACCATCTGCATTGATTTTGGAGCCCAAGGAAAGAAAAATCTGTCACTGCTTCCACTTTTTTCCCTTCTATTTGCCACGAATTGATGGGACCAGATGCCATAATCTTAGTAACTTGGATGTTAGGTTTTAACCCAACTTTTTCCCTGTCCTCTTTCACGCTCATCAACAGGCTCTTTAGTTCCTCTTCACTTTCTGCCATTAGAATGGTATCATCTGTGTATCCGAGGTTGTTGTTTCTCCTGGCAGTCTTGAGTCCAGCTTGATGCCTGCCCTCTACCGAACAGAGAGATGCGGGTAATAACCTCGCATCCAGTTGGGACAACCGAAATATATACAGATGTTGCCAAATATTACCTGGGGAATAAAGTTACCATAGTACTAAAGTGGCAGGATTTTAGTTAAGTGATGCTTTCCATTGTGTGTATCTATAGAGGCTGGAATTTCTGAAGCCCAGGCAAAGGTCATTTAGCTTTCATAATTAGTCCAGTTCTTTTTGTACATATTGATCACTTCCAGCAGTTAGAGGTGAGTGGGAACTATCTGTCTTCACCTAGTCTGGTAACACTCTCAAGTGTAGTGTTTCAATGAGATCTAATCTCAAGTGAAAATCTGGCACATAATCAAACATGAATAACTAGGTACATAAACAGTCATGCAGTTTGTTCCTTATGCTCAGGAGAGACTTTCCATCCTTTTAGACCCTCTAAAAAAATCCTATTGTATAAAAGATTCGTTTCCAGGAACACCTGTCAGGATTAACAAGACTACTAGTTGGATCAGGCCATAGATTTCTCCATTTTGAGGGGAAATAGACTCTCTCATAGGAGAGAGAGTAGTTCTGTAGTAATAGTCTCTTACAGTTCTGTAGTAATAATCAAAAGGCATTAAAGCATTGAGCTCATCTGCAATAGTTTTCAACAAGGTTTTGTTCACAAAGTCACTTTTGTGGCTTTTCCACAATGGAAACTGATTTTTAATGTCCTCTGTGCTAACTAGTGAACACTATAGCAAATCGATACAGTGGCTTTTGATACACTGATGCCACCACCTCTGGAGTGTACACAACTGTCAGTGAAACACCTGGAGTGTGGTTCCTAATTAGGGTATTTCAAATGTATTCAACTACTCTTACAGTGTGGATGAAAGCCATTTTAAATAAATGCTCATCACTCAGTTGATATGGATGCACTGGAAGGAAAATTAAGATCACTGGACCCAAGCTTGAATAAAAGAAGTAGAACTGGGCATATTGGGCCAGGGAGGTCTAAAGACCAGAGGCCATTCCTTGGATTATTTTGGGATGAATAAATCCTGGGATTCAAACATGTCTAGATTTCTTTTCAAGCCAAATTATATTTAAAATAATTAAGAAAAAGAAGTGTCTTTATGTAAGGGAAACATAAGACATTGCTCATCTCTCCAGGGTTGTACAAGAAACCTATACCCTTTCTTACGTGGGTCTTCTCTGAGTTCTGTGTTGATAAGTCTAGGTTCTTTCTGGACCTTGGTAACCTCCAACTTCATGCTCTCTTTCCTCTCTTTATGATATTTCTATTCTCTTCACTAATTTGAAATGGAAATTTTAGTCCCAACTGTAAAATTCTATTTTCTTTGAAACGAGTAACTTATAATGACAGAGACTAGAAAAATTGCCCCCCAAAGGCATAGTGCAAGAATGAATATATTTTTGTTTTGTCTCATTTTAGCATCCACGGCTACATCTACATATGCCTTCTAAAGCCCTATATATTGTGGTTTCTGCACAAAGTATGAAAGAGTCACACTTTTCAGTAGCAGATATTTTATGTATCACCTCTGCAGATATCAAGAGGTCATTAAGTTCATATAATTATTCATGCAACCTATTACAAGATATTGTGAGAATAAGCCTCTAATTTGGGGACCTGTTTTAACTTCAGTTAGTAATAACTCTGAGCTAGATTTTATGATTATTTTTATCTAAATATTATTTAAATAGGCCCTATCAATCTTGTTTATTTTCAGAAGTATTTATTTCTTGGAATAGATATCCAAGCTTAATGCCTCAAGTGGACTGTAACCACAAAGAATTATTTTCTGTTTCCCTAACATACCTTTGTTTCTGAATTTTTTGTCCGTTCACGATGGTTTTTCCTACGATGAGCTGCCATTTGTCTTTCTTTCTTTTTTGGGGGGGGTTATTTTATCTTTTCCATACTCTGCTGTGCCTTTTTCACCTTCTCCAAAGGTGGGGGCTCCACCCACAATTGTTTTATTGCTCCTCCTATCCCTGGCTGTTCACTGATGAAGCTGTCATGAAGCCATTTTTTTTTTTTTTTCTGGCTCTTTCTGCACCTGGCTGCAAGCTCTCTGGAAGCAGGAAATATGCTTTAGTCATTATTGCATTCTTAGAAGCCAGCATCGTCTATGGCATAGAATGAGCATCGATAAATATATCCTGAATTGACTTGGTATTAAAATTCCAACTTACTCATAATTTGCATATCTTGATGCTTTGAAACTACTTGGTGCTTTTTCATTTACAAAGGAAGATATTTGGAAGAGGGAGGGAGAGTACCGTTAAAAGCAATGAGTAATAGTTTGCAGCCACTATGGAGAACAGTGTGGAAATTCCTTAAAAAACTGAAAATAGAACTGCCATATGACCCAGCAATCCCACTACTGGGCATACACACCAAGGAAACCAGAACTGAAAGAGACATGTGTACCCCAGTGTTCATCACAGCACTGTTTACAATAGCCAGGAAATGGAAGCAACCTAGATGTCCATCCGCAGACAAATGGATAAGAAAGCTGTGGTACATATACACAGTGGAATATTACTCAGCCATTAAAAAGAATGCATTTGAATCAGTTCTAATGAGGTGGATGAAACTGAAGCCTATTATACAGAGTGAAGTAACTCAGAAAGAAAACTACCAATACAGTATATTAATGCATATATATGGAATTAAGAAAGATGATAATGATGACCCTATATGTGAGACAGCAAAAGAGACACAGATGTATAGAACAGTCTTTTGGACTCTGTGGGAGAAGGCAAAGGTGGGATGATTTGAGAGAATAGCACTGAAACATGTGTTTTATCATATGTGAAACAGATCGCCAGTCCAGGTTCAATGCATGAGACAGGGCACTCAGGGCTGGTGCACTGGGATGACCCTGAGGGATGGGATGGAGAGGGAGATGGGAGGGGGGTTCAGGATGGGGAGCACATGTACACCCATGGCTGATTCATGTCAATGTATGGCAAAAACCACTACAATATTGTAAAGTAATTAGCCTCCAATTAAATAAATTAATTTTTTTAAAAAAAACCAGTCACAGTATAGACATTAGACTGCCTTCCCCAGCCAGCTCTGTGTGACGGGGGATGGCATATGGTCCGACAGGCGTTAGGAATGCAGACATTGGTGGCGTGTGGCAGAAGAGAAGCCACAGGAGCGCAGTAATAAGAGTACATCTTATGATTCTTCAGTAAAGCTCTAAGTGTGTGAATGTTTGATGGCTCCTCTTAGAAGAATAGAATGAGAACAGAGTTTTGTGTCCAGATTTGATGTGGGGGTTTTGGCAGATGCCCATGAAAACTCAGGCCTAGAGATAAGGGGGCAGTGAAAAAGTAAAGATGGGAAATTTGCAGAAACTCTTAAGAGAGTGTGTGTGTGTATGTTAGTAAACACTGATAACACACACATTTTAAAATTTAGAACATTCAAGCTAATTTTATGTAAATCTCCAAGGGGCAGAAAGGCTTCCGAGTGACATGAGTTTACAGATAATTCACCCCCATTTATCTCTTTTGCTTCTCACCGGAACATAATGAAGTTTTGATAGTTATTGCTATCATTCTACAGATGAGGAAATGCAACTTTGAGAGGTTAAATTACACTAATAATCACAATACTAACAGGCAGAGTTATGTGTCAGGTATTGTATGCTTCACTGCATTATCGCATTTAATTCTGTCAAATAAAGCAAGAAGTTGTTACTATTGCTATACTCACTTCACACGAAGGAAACTGAGAGATTATTTCCTCAATGTCACATAGGAATGACCTTTTTTTGAGATCATTCATGAGGACCAGACCTTTCCAGTTCTGAAGCCTCTATAAGTAGTCACGACGTCACGATGCTATTCCACACTTCCTGCTTATGAATCTTAAAATCCAGTCATCTCCAATAATGCTTTTTTCCTAGTAAATTTTAAACAAACAAGTAAACCAAAAAAGAAAAAAAAGAAAAATCCAAGAAATGGTTTTACCTGCGCCACCCCTCCCCCCAGTTCAACATTTGCTCATTCATTTTAATCTCGTTGAGCTCTATTACCACACAGGAGTGTGGGAGTTCCGGGCACAGCCCGTAACTTGCTCCATATTCAGAATGGGCCCTGCATTCCATCAACTAGCCACCTGCTCTGTTCATTCCTGTGATCACAGGCTCAGCCAGAAGCCCTGCTGTTCCTTTACCTCCTCCTCTTCTCGTTTCAAGAGTTTCAGGGTGCCAGCAGACAGGAGCTCATTCCTCCCACCATGTGCGGAGAAGGTCACCATCCCATTCTTCCCGAGTGGTGAACGTGAGGTACAGGGAGGAGGAACGGTTTTCTAAAGGTCAGACTGAGGTGGGAGCGGAACCCCGGGGGATGGATACCCTCCCCCCAGCTCACCTGCTTCCACCTCAGCTCACCTTTTGATTTTCTAGATCAGAGAGACAGTCACAGGGCGCAGGGAAGGTGGGTTACAGCATTGGATGATAATGGTTAGCACTAGAGGAACCTTAAACAAAAGAACATTTTATCACTTAGTCAATACAGGACTAAAAAGACTTCAGAATGATCAGATTTTCTGAGTTCGGTTAGAAAGAATGCTGCCTCCCCCCTCCACCCCCCGCCCCCTTAGAAATTCCTCAATTTAGAAAGTTTTAACTGAATGAAACCTAAACTGAACATGGCTAGATTTGCACTTCAGAAACTGATTTTCTGACAGTCGTATAATTCAAATCCTTTTTTACATAGAAAGATGGGGTAAAAGCTATATCTCATTAATCCATGGTTTCCTAAGCTTCAATTATTTCCTTTTCCTTCCTTACTTTTGTCATGTACTGAGTATGACCTCTCCTTTAATTATTTTAGTTACTTGATATCTTTAGGTTTATGATTTTTAAAAGCTTACATAATTTCCCTAGCATGTTTCTTATATATTTATAATAAAACTTTCTAATACACAGTGACTAAAACATCGTTATTAAAACAAACTGGGACTTCCAAGGTGGCACAGTGGTAAAGAATCCGGTTGCCTGTGCAAGTTGATGTAGGAGATGTCAGTTCGATCCCTGAGTTGAGAAGATCCCTTGGAGTAGGAAATGGCAGTACTGGTCCAGTACTCTTGCCTGGAAAATTCCATGGACAGAGGAGCCTGGTGGTCTATAGCCCATGGGGCTGCAGAGTCAGACAAGACTGAGTACACACTCATTAAAACAAAAACAAAAAACCTATTTGTTTATGTACGGATTTGTCAGAAAGTTCATTTGGGTTTTCCGTAAGATCTTACAGAAACACCTGAATGAAATTTTTTGTCTCATCTTCTGATGTCATATCACTTTGCCTTTTCATACGGTCCATGGTGTTCTCTTGGCAGGGATACTGGAGTGGTGCAGTGGTTTGCCTTTCCCTCCTCCAATGGACCATGTATTGTCACAGTTCTTCACTATGACCTGTCCAACTTGGGTGGTCCTGCATGGCATGGCTCAGAGCTTCATTGAGTTACCTAAGCCCTGTTGCCACAACAAGGCTGTGATCCATGAAGGGTTTGGCCAACCCAATAACATCTAGAGCTGTCTCTTACCCTCAGCAGTGTACTTCCCACCTTTTAGACACCCTTATAATTGCTAGGCTAGGACAACAGGGATAATGTTCTACACATCCAAAGAAAATATATTAAGGATCATGGAACAAGACAGATGCTATTTATGAATAATATACGGATGTGTATGCATCTTCTTTGATTTCTTTACCTCAGTTCTGATTCTTTTTTACAGTTAGGGTGTCTTTTTTCACCAAAGCAGAAAGGTAGATTTAGAAAGGAAATCAGACTCCTAAAGATTAGGTACTCTCTTTGCTGTTGGCAGTCCTGAAACTAAGAAGTAAAGTCATTTGCCAGCTTAGAATTCCTTTCCATGTACATTCATTCTCCTGAGTATATAGACAATGTAGCTGAATCCTAAGCAGAATTTCATATAATCATATTACTTAGGACATAACTTCTCTTCCAAAAAGAGGTGTATGAGTCTAATTCATACCCTGCTTCTCTCCTGCTCATGGTGCTGACATGTGGTCTAGTGAAAAAATGGTTAATGATACCTTTTGCATATTGTCACATATCATTGCTGAGAGAGGTCAATCTGTCCATGACTCCACTGGGAGAGATTAACTAGAAGCTCCACATTTGGGAATTTCTGGGACTTTGCCCCATGCGTCTCTTCACTTGGCCTGGCTATAATCTGTATCCTTTCACTGTCATGAAATATGATCACAAGTATAACAGCTTTAAATGAGAACTGCAAGCCCTTCTAATGAACCATAGACCTCAGGTTGGGCACTGTGGCCCCTAACATTGCACACATAAAAAGCATTCAGTAAGTACTGACAGGTGCTGCAGCAGCATAGTGGAAGAGTTTTCAAGTCACATACATTGGTTCTTCTGTTAACCAACTGTGTGATCTTGGACAAGGTACTTAACTTCTCTCAGTTTCATTTCATAAAGTGAGAGTGATACTGTTTTGTACCTTGTAGAGTTGTAATGAGCAATCACTAAGAGTGATGAGCCATATTATAACCCGAGGGACAAGAAAAAAGTCAAGAATGCTGATCTAGTCTTTATTTAAAATTTTAACATTTTGTTTATCATGAATCTTTCATTAGTATTCATTTTTAAGAAATGTTACATTAAAATATTATTAGTCTTGATTACTAAGTTTTTGATGGCCCTTCAGATTTTGAACCCAAGGTGAAAGCTTCACTTATCTCACTTTAAGTCTTGGCCCTGGTGAGGATGAACAGTAATAATTAAAGTAAATTACATAGTATAGGCCAGTACTATGGGAAACACTGAATAAACAATATGTAATATATAACTTGGAGAAAACTTTGGAAATTTATGTTAATGGTGATAAAAATCGTAACTATGACAAGAGATTGGGCAGTATTTTCAGCTTAAGAGGAAATACCAGGAGTTTATCTCCATATGTAGCCGATGAAGATTGGATAGTGTATGAGGGTCTGAGTGCTTATGCATTGCTTTTTTAATTTATTACATGAGAAATGGGAAATGAATAAGTTGGAGGCTGTTTATGAATGTTACCATTTATAAAAAGATGTTGAATTTATAAAGATTATCTTTAAATAAATAACACATTCAACATTCAGTAAATTAAAATTGTCACTAAGTATGATATTCTAATCATATGGATTTATCCTGAGAATTTCTTTTAGTTTCAGCATTGGCTTTTGAGAAGTCTCTATAAAATGTATTCACTGCTTCCTTTCCACAGTTCCAAGAGTAGATTGAGCCTAATAACTCTTTGACATTGCTGTAGACAGTCATGGTCTTTGGTTCAAACTGTGGTTATGGGTACTAAAGACAGAGCTGAATATCTGACAAAAGATTGCCTTTTCTCTCATGACTTGTATCGTAGCTTTTGAGGGAGATAAATTTAAAACAATTTTTTGCTGTAGTATAAAAAGTTAAGTATATTGTTTTGTTACAGGTTCCTAGCATAGCTCCTAAAAAGCTTTGAATTCCCTCTTTTGTATGCTAACAACATGCTTCTTGAGCAGGGGCAGCAAGGGTGTGCTCTGGATAGCTTCAGAATAGTGCAACCCACCAGAAAAACCAAGCAAGTGACCAGAGTGTTAGAACTTTCAGCATCTTGTGCCCCCACACCGGGGCTGGTGATGAAGTTCATGCACAAATGGCCAATGATTCAATCAGATATGTCTACACTATGACATTTCAGTAAAACTCCCTCTGTGACAGTGTTTGGCAAGCTGCTAGGTTGGTGAATACTTCAGTACTGATTATTTTTACAGTAAGGCACTTTCTTTCACCAAAGCAGATAGGTAGATTTAGGAAGGAAATCAGGCCACACCTAAAGATGGTGGTTGTTTAGTTACTCAGCCTTGTCAGACTCTTGTGACCCTATGGACTGTAGCTTGCCAGCCTCCCAGGCAAAAATACTGGAGTGGGTTGCCATTGGTACTCTTTTTCCTTATTGGCAGTCCTGAAACTGAGAAGGAAAGTTATTTGTCATCTCAGAATTCCTTTCCATATATATTCATTCTTGTAAACATATTGACAGCTGATTCTTAAATATAATTTTATGTAATCATGTTACATGGCTGGGAGGGTGGCTTGTCTGGAGAGGATACGGAAGCTCTGCATGCCCACACCCTGTAACTTGTCTCAACCATCTTTTCTATTTGGCCGCTCCTGATTTGCATCCTTTATAAACCAGTAAATGTGAGTACAATGTTTTCCTGCATCTGTGGGTCATTCTAGCAATTTCAGAACCTGAACAAAGGATCACAGAACCCCCCAGATTTATAGATGATTGGTTAGAAGTGTAGTTGGCCCCGGGCATATGAAGAGGGGGCAGTCTTGTGGGAATGAGCCCTTAACCTGTTGGGTGTGCACTAACTCTGGACCCTTTGTGTCAGAATTTAATTGTTGGACACCTAGTTGTTGTTGGAGAATCATTGACATGCCAATATAATTTAGCTGAGGTTTTCCTTACAAATCCTTGCTGTAAGCTTACCCCCTTCTCCTCCTGCCCTCAATCTTTCCCAGCATCAGGATCTTTTCCAGTGAGTTGGCTCTTCATGTCAGATGGCCAAAGGATAAGAGCTTCAGCTTTAGCGTCGGTCCTTTCAGTGAATATTCAGGGTTGACTTCCTGTAGTATTGAGTGGTTTGATCTCCTTGCTGTCCAAAGGACTCTCAAGAATCTTTTCCATCATCACAGTTTGAAAGCAGCAGTTCTTGAGTGCTCAGCTTTCTTTATCATCCAACTCTTACATCTGTACATGACTACTGGAAAAACCATAGCTTAGACCATACAGACCTCTGTGGGCAAACTGATATCTCTGCTTTTTAATATGTTATCTAGGTTGGTCATAGCTTTTCTTCCAAGGAGAAAGCATCTTTTAATTTCTTGGCTGCAGTCACCCTCTGCAATGATTTTGGAGCCCAAGGAAATAGTCTGTCACTTTTTCCGTTGTTTCCCCATCTATTTGCCATGAAGTGATGGGACCAGATGCCATGATCTTAGTTTCTTTAATATTGAGTTTTAAGTCAGCTTTTCATTCTCCTCTTTCACCCTCATCGAGAGCTTAGTTCCTCTTTGCTTTCTGCCATTAGGGTGGTGTCATCTGCATATCTGAGGTTATTGATATTTTTCCCAGCAATCTTGATTTCAGCTTGAGCTTCATCCAGCCCAACATTTCACACGATGTACTCTGCATATAAGTTAAATAAGCAGGGTGACAATACACAGCCTGAAGAAGGTGACCCCTATGTAGAGTAAATCTGAGAACCACTGCTCTCTATATATTTTAGTCAAAACTAAGTTTAGGTGGGTAAGTCAGCAGTCCTGAGAAGCTCAGATTAAATAGGAGGGTCATCAACTATCCCAGTTTGCTTGGGATTTGGTTTTCTAGGATGTAGGACTCTCAGAGCTAGACCAGGGGATTCCCTAGCAAACCAGCGAAGTTGGTCATTATGGTCAAATGATTCTGTATTTATATTACAAGCAAGACTAACTTCCATTTCATTTTATCCCTGTTGGAAATCCTTTATTCCCTGACTGATTTCCCTTAGGCTCTGGTCATGACCAAATTAATATGACTATCTTGTGGGTCATAGATTTAGGGAATTCAATAAGGTAGTTAGAGTTGACATTTTGTGCTTGCTGTAACTGCTAGAGTTTGATTACACTAGAGTGTGTGATCCATAACTTGCCTCTGTGCCTAATTTTTTCTCACTTCAATGTTAGGTGTGCAGTAGGGCTCAGAAAAGGTAAAAGCTGAGAATCATCTTAAAGTTCTTGAAAAGTCACTTAAATTTGTTCATTTTTCCTTTGTTGTCAGTTCCTGTTGGTTCTCATCCAGGTTATTAGGAATGTCTTCCTTTGTTTCCTGACTAATTTCCAGATACCTTCATTAACAGTGTAAACTTTGCACTTATGTCCATGACTTTCAACATTTTGAAGTGTTTGTTGGACACTGCTTTTGATTGTAGATGGTTGTGACAGTATTGTAAATGCCATTGAGAGCTGATTAATAAAATTGACAGCCACTAGTAATTATGCATGCCATGTTTACTTTACATATGGCTTTAATACCCACTTTGAAAGCTTACTTCTAAGCAAACAGAGTAGAAAATGCTCCAAAGAAATGAGTTTTATCTTTTGTGAAGTTCAAAGCTGAAACAAAGCAAAACAAAACATTTAACAGTTTGCGTCTGTCTCTAATGAAATCTAATGGGTTGGTGGGTGTGTGTTTCTTCTAACATAATAACTCTACACAAATTATTTGTTTTTAATGTCATGAAAACTCATGTTATATGCCTTCCTTTTCTTAAAGCTCCACAATGAAGGCTCGATTATGTTACATTCAAAAACAATTAGGTTTGACTATTTGGATGCAAACTATTGTTGCCAACATTTTGCAGCATTTTTAACCAGTAAAAACATTCTGCTTTGTCTATTAAGATGCTCATTTTGTAAATTGTTTTTCACATGGTTTAGGCTGTAGCACAAATGTTTTCTCTTCTCTCTCTGTAGCTAATTTTTTCCCTGTTTATCCACACAATTTACTAGATAAGTACTATGAGTTATCTCTGAAATATGGGCTTTCTTTACTGAATCTGTGACTCAGTTTTAAGTATCATAGAACTTTAGAGCTGGGTTAAATGGAAGAGTCATTTCCCAAGGCTCTAATATACCCACTTTAGTCCTGAAGAAACTTTAATCCTCAGTGTGTGGCTGTTTATATGCTCTGACCCATGAACTTCACTGGAGCACTCTACTTAGAATTTGGTCTGACCTGGATGGCAGGGTTCTGTCCTATTCTGGGTAAAATTTTAAAGTCATCACCTATGATGAAAATTAGGTATAATAAAATAACTACCAAAAATCTCTTACGTAGGTGCTATGCTGCAAGCTTACATGCTACTGTTTCAAGTAAAACACAGTTTTTCTCCTAATGATGAAACAGATTGCTTGCTTTTGGTTGAACATCAGATAAAATACTTGGGTAATGTTCCCTGGTCATCATGAACAACATATATGCTCAAATATGAGGATCATTCTCAGCACAGTGAGCTGGGCTAACAGTGTAAGAGGCAGATATATTTGGAATACCGGAGGAAACAAGAGACTCAAGTCTCCCATGGCCTGTCTCCCTCCCACTCTGTGCCTACTTGCATTAAGAGCAATGGTAAGCAGACCTGCCTCCTACTTAAATTTTCATTCATTCTCACCCCTTCCTTTTTGTCCTCATCCCTTTATCCCTAATTTGATTCTCACTGTAACACTTAAGAATTAGACCTTTTTATGTATCATATTCAGAGAAGGCAATGGCACCCCACTCCAGTACTCTTGCCTGGAAAATCCCATGGACGGAGGAGCCTGGTAGGCTGCAGTTCATGGGGTCACGAAGAGTCGGACATGACTGAGCGACTTCACTTTCACTTTTCACTTTCATGCATTGGAGAAGGAAATGGCAACCCACTCCAGTGTTCTTGCCTGGAGAATCCCAGGGACAGAGCCTGGTGGGCTGCCATCTATGGGGTCGCACAGAGTTGGACACGACTGAAGCGACTTAGCAGCAGCAGCATATATCACATTTTCTTTATCTATTCCTGTGGATGAACATCTAGGTTGCTTCCATGTCCTGGCTGCTGTGAATTGTGCTGCAGTGGACATTGGGGTGCATGTATCTTGGAATTATGGTTTTATCTGGGTATATGCTCAGTAATTGGATTGCTGGGTCATATGGTAGTTCTATCTTTAGTTTTTTAAGGAACCTCCATGGAGTTCTCCATAATGACTGCTATCAATTTACATTCCCACCAACATGCTGTACAGTAGAAACTACCTCCCTGATAGGTTAGCTGGTAAAGAATCCACCTGCAATGCAGGAGACCTTGGTTCGATACCTGGATTGGGAAGATCCCCTGGAGAAGGGATGGGTTACCCACTCCAGTATTCTTGGGCTTCCCTGGTGGCTCAGACAGTCAAGAATCCGCCTGCAGTGTGGGAGACCTGGGTTTGATACCTGGGTTAGTAAGATCCCCTGTAGGACAACATTGCAGTCCACTCCAGTATTCCTGCCTGGGGAATCTCCATGGACAGAGGAGCCTGGCAGGCTGCAGTCCATGGGGTCACAAAGAGTTGGACATGACTGAGTGACAAAGCACACACACAGAGAGAAACTAAACATTATAAAGCAACTGTACTCCAATAGTAATTAATTAAAAACAAGAAGAATTGGGTCTTTTAAAAAAAATTCCCAGTGACAAATGAACCTAATTAAGTTTTAATGATTTCCCTAAGGTCACTCAGAATATAAGTAGCAAATATTTGAACCTAGGCTTCTTAACACTGAAGCTTTTCTTTGGCCTTTGTGTTATGATATAAAACATGCGTGAGAGTAGTCTGCCTTGGCAGTGTGTGTGATGGAGAGCGGGGTGGGGCAAAAGGTTAAGAACCTTAGGTACTGAACACTGTGAAAGGCCCATCCAGTGGAAATTACATCACTACCAGTCTTGTCACTCCTTTTGCTGAAGTGAACTTAGATATATCTGCTTAAGGATATACCTTGACTATTTTTTTATTCTGTTTCCTAAACCCTTGGAACTATGTTTCATACCTTTCCTGTAGAAAGCAAGTTTTGAGGCTACTATGGCTTTGATACTGGTTGAAATTGTCTGATAGTGCTTCCCAAGTTCAAACTAATAATCAAATGAGGCTTTTATCCACAGTGTAATATTCTACATTCCATCAGTAGTTTGGAAATTGGAGGGACTAACTGACTTATAGTTTATGTGAAGTTCGAACAAAATGAGCTTAACTATGGTCTTTCAGTTGTGTCTATTTTAGCCACAGTCATCTTTAGGTGTCCTGTTAATTTTGTAAACCCACCATGAGGTTTTTCATGTCAGAGTTCAGCATGCGTGTCTTTTGTTCCTTATTTAAGGTTTACTTTCTAAGTTAGAATCCAAATACGTACGTATTGGGCTGTAGATTACATTTGGGGGTTCATGATGTAAGAGGTATGAATGCAGTTATAAACTTCTAAGCCATCAGTGAGCTTTGAGGATATTGCAGTATGCACTCAAGCAAAATCTTAGAGCTTCATAGTTTAGCAGCTTCTTGCTTCATTTCAAAATCATTTTTTTAAAGAAATGGAAATTTGCTAACCTTTCACTCAATACAAATAATGATGGGATCCTAGTTCATTTATATTCAGCTGGAACAACATATTTATTCAGGTGGCAGATGTAGAGTGTTAATGGATTAAAGTATATGGACAAAGTGGGCGATTGTACTGTAAATGTTCCTTAAGTGAATTTGGCCTGCAGGAGTATTATTGATTTATTTTATCTAATTTGGTTTGTATTGCAATTCAAGCTCAAGACTGAGGGTTGAAGTCATCTGTCTTCTATAGGTGAAATGGCTTCAGGTCACAAGGGAACTAAACTAAGTGAACAGGAAGTCTCTTCCTTAGAGGAAGCAAGGAGAGTGGAAATATTTTCCAGTGGGGTGGGGAGTGTGGAGAGGGAAGTGTTGCTCTCCTCCCAAGGACACTAAGAAGTCATATTCCAGCAGGAAGAAAACATGCAACCACCACTCAGTGAAACCTTTTGATTTCCCTGTCAATATTAAAACAATATCCTCCTAATAGCTGAGGAGTGGTACTTTGCAAAGCTAGGGGCATGGAGCTTAGTGATGTTGCAGGTCATCGATCCTTTTGTAAATCAGCCGAACAGGAAGAAAGGTGCCTTTCCAGCTGACGTGCAAAGCACCCTGTTAAGTGGTTCACGTTCACTGTCTCAGTTCTCCATGGGCCCAGGCTTGTGAAGAAAAGAGTGGCCGCTGAGAACGGGAGAGCAGAGTTCTCAATTATTTTTTGAAACTTCTGTGAAATTACTCAACACTAAATTTGTCTGTTGCTGAATGATTGAACCTAAATTATAAAAGGTAAACTGTTGAATGCCATTAACCTAACAGGAGTATAGCTCTGTGTGTGTGTGTGAGAGAGAGAGAGAGAGAGAGAGAGAGAGAGAGAGAGAGAGAGAGTCACTCAGTTGTGTCTGACCTCTGTGACCCCATGGACTGTAGCCCGCCCGGCTCCTCAGTCCATGGGATTCTCCAGGCAAGAATACTGGATTAGGCTGCTATTTCCTTCTCCAATCATATAGCTGTAATCCCCCCAGTTATTATATCCTTGAGTTTATCATGATCATAAAGAAAAAGAAGGTGGTAAAGATTTAAAAATAGGGTTGTCAGCAAACAATTTTGGTTCAATTCATTAGTTTAGGTCCTCTGACACAGCCCGGTGAAACAAGGAAGGCTTCCCACCCTCTTCAATTAAGGAGGGGGAAATTGAGACCTGGAGAGGGAAATTGAGACCTGGAGAGGGCTGGTGACCAGTCTAGTGCTACCTGGGGCAACTGTTAAGTGTTTTTCAAGTGGAAAAGTAGTATCGCACACCTCTATTTGTCCCCTGGCTCCTCTGCTTCTAGAGTTACAAAGAGAACTATTAATTAAACAAAACAGTCAGACAGCTCCCCAGGAGCCTTTGAATACAAAGTCTCTAATGACTCCATGCAAAATGTCGCAGACCCCAAACATCTGTTCTAGAGATACCGTCAAGCTCCGCTCCACAATCCCAAGTTAACAACTTATTTCCTTTCTATTATTTTTTCTAAAGTGTGTAGCAGCTGTCCACATATTTCAGAGGACAGACCTCAGTTTTAAACCTCAGCCAGAGTTTGTTCCATAGAAAACTCTCCACACTTCACTGTATGTGCTAATTAGAAGCTTCTTACAACAAGCACATAAATTCATTATACACTGATGAATTTTCAGTTGCCAAATACCTCCAGTGAAAAGGCCAGAAAAGTGAAAATAGTCTAATGAATTTAACATTTATTTTTGTGCAAGCTTGGGTAATTTTTAGAACTGTTTTGTTTTTGGAAGAATGATTTGCATGTGCAGTGCATTTGATTTTCTTTTCTTTTCTTTTTTTTTTTTTTTGAGACTCTTGAAATACTGTTTCCTGGAAAAGGAAGGCAAATTTTCTTGATTTAGAGGCATGCAGCCAGATACCTGGAGTTAAACCCAAAAGACCAGAAGTGAAAGGAAGAGAGATAATCTCTAGGTCACACATTCACAAGGCCTGAGGGAAAGGATGAAGAGTATCAAGGAAAAGATAAAGGTGACTAACGATTTCACTGCAGCATGGGGTAAATTTGTCTCTGATGTGGGCCCTCCGGCTAACAAAAAGCAGTCCCCCACCTCCCTTCCTGTTATAGCCCTCCAACGAGGGACAGCAGGTAAAGGTCAGTCTCATTCCTTACACAGAAATACAATTTCATACGCTGTTTGTTTTAAATCTTGTAATTTTTAAACTTTCCCTTTTATGAGACACACATACATATTTATGCATTCATCCATCAGTCAGATGTGTCCTGAGGACTGACTGTTCCTCTGGCCCAGAATAAGACAGAAGATCACTGTCTAACACGGCTCACAGTTTTGTGGGGAGAACCACATAATTAAAAAGTTAATGAATCCATAGTTAAGAAAATTATGAGTCAAAAATTATTAGATTTTAAATATGATTACATGATAGAGAATTATTAGGAAGAACAAGGGCCTTTGGAATAAGAGGTTGACCATGAAAATATCTCCCTAAGGAGTTGAGTTAAATTATCTGAGTGATGGGGAGGAAGTAATTGTACAATGCTTTGAAGAAGGGATCTTCCAGGAGGAGCGAGAAGAACAAATAGAAGAGGCTTGAGGCTAGGACGATTTCCCCCAGAATGGAAAGAAGGTCATAGAGTTTAGAGAATAGTGACTCTGTGGAGTATGTACAAGGTGAAGCCAGAGAGGTGAACAGGGGCTAAGTCCTGGTCTTATAAACCATAAAGCAAGCACTTGTTTTTCATTTTTTAAAAAAACTTGGATGCAATTTTCATGCTGAGTATTGTCCAATCACTTTATAGAAGCTATTTCATGAAATACCTATGAAAGTTATTTCAGTAACCCTATGAAGAGTGCTACAATATTTCCATTTTGTGGATAAGAAAAGGAAGACTTAAAGAAGTTGAACAAATTTCCCAAGGTTATTTAGATAGTAAGAGTGAAGCCAAATTTCCCAGCAAGATCTGACTCCACAGTCTGAGTCCCTGTCTCTTCTTCCCCTTTATTCCACATCTCCGTAACCCTATTTTCCAGAACCACCTCCTGGGATGTTGTGCACATAATGCAGCTGAAATGTACACGAAAACAAATACCATCTGAATTAGGAGGGCTGAGACCCAGTTGGCCAGAAGGAACTGTGTAGGAAGAAATGCAGTCATTAAGAATGGCAGTTTATGGTAGCTGAATTCTGAATGGTCTCTGCTAAATTGCCTTATTAAATTCTGCATTCCCCATCATAGCTACATCGAAAACTTTCATGATGTCAGGAAGCCATCATTATACACATAAAAACACACAGACTGTATTATATTCATAAATATGGGTTTTATGAGTAACTCATTAATATATAGTCTTATATATGAGTTACATATTGAGGAGGGTTGGATTGAAAGTGGCCTAACAAGTATTTCTGGGCTCACATGCTCTTCTAGAACCTTGCCATTCTCCATCAAGAGAGGGGAATCTATTTCTCCTCTTCTTGAATCTAGCAGGGCCATTGAGAGTGTCTTAGTGAACAGAATGTAGCAGAAGAGGTGCTGCAAAACTGCTGCTGCTGCTGCTAAGTCGCGTCAGTCGTGTCCGACTCTGTGCGACCCCATAGATGGCAGCCCACCAGGCTCCCCCACCCCTGGGATTCTCCAGGCAAGAACACTGGAGTGGGTTGCCATTTTCTTCTCCAAAACTTCTGAGGCGAGGCTATGAAATATAATGCATCTTTCTCTGTCTCTCTTGGGATGTTTTCCCCTAGAACTCAGCAGTCATGTTGTGGGAACCTAGGCCACATGGAGAAGCCATGTGTAGCTGTTTCTGCTAACAGCCATAGTTACCAACTCAGTCCACCGGTCACTGTCAGAAATACGAGTGAATGAGTCTTGATATAATTCCAGCTTCCTGCCTTTAAGCCACCCTAGCTGATTTGTGCAATAGAAACAAACTGTCACTACTAGGTTTTGCCCAGATTACAGATTCATGAGCAAAATAAACATGATTGTTATTTTAAGCCATTAATTTTTGTTATATAAAATACAGCCAAAGCAACTGAAACACAATACACAGATTCTCATATTATGTATTGTTGTTGTTCAGTTGCCAAGTTGTGTCTGATTCTTTGCAACCTCATGGACTGCAACGCACCAGGCTTCCCTGTCCCTCACCATCTCCCGGAGTTTGCCCAAGTTCATGTCCACTGAATCAGTGATGCCATCCAACCATCTCATCCTATGTCACTCTCTTTTCCTTCTGCCTTCATTCTTTGCCAGCATCATGGTCTCTTTCAGTGAGTCAGCTGTTCGCATCAGGTGGCCAAATATTGGAGCATCAACTTCAGCATCAGTCCTTCCAATGAATATTCAGGATTGATTTCTTTAGGATTGACTGGTTTGATCTCTTTGCCTTCCAAGGTATTCCCAAAAGTCTTCTCCAGCACCAGAGTTTGAAAGCATCAGTTTTTTGGCACTCAGCCTTCTTTGTTGTCTAGCTCTTACATCTGTCATATTATGTATATGTGTGTGTGTATATGCCTGCACAGTTTATATTATACACACATGTATATACATATATATGTATACATATTGAATATAAACTTATGTATAATCGAAATTTACATAAAAACTAAAAGTGACTTTTAGGAGACTATTCACTTAATGGAGATGATGTAGTTATTTGATTAAAACAAGTAATGCTGAGGTTAGACCTTGATTTGAACTAAGATCTGTTTCTTAGTTCTTCTTTCTAGGTATGGCCTTCAGCAGGCTGGTCAGCTTTTCTAATATTCATTTTTTTTAGTCTCTTAAGCAGAGATATAATGGCTTCTATTATATAGGAGTGTTGTATAAGATAAACAGGATTATATTTATATATCTCTCAACATAGTGTCTGATGCATAATAGGTACTCAGTAATTGTCTCAGTAAATATAAAATAAATATAAATATTTACTCAGTAAACATAAAATAAAATTTTAAATTATTATTATTATTACTCTAGCATTGGGCATGGTACCAGTTTACAATTTACATCTTTTCTCCCAAGAGTTCACTTAAAAAGATTTCAAATCTAAGTGCCACCCAAGCAGTAACATTATCTAAATAGTTTCTGGAGCATGTGGGAAAATCAGAGCTATGGATAATTAGAGGTCAGCCAGCAGGACCCAAGAAAAGATCTTTTAACATATCTTAAGGGGGAAAGAGAGAAAAAGGCACAGAAACTAGAAAATGTTCAAGGCAGAGTGAATATGTATTTTTCCTTGAACTTGATCCAGTTGTGGAATTCAACATGAAACCTTAGAAGTATGAGTGTCAATATTTTCCACCAATTAAATTTCATCCTGGCATGAATCAGCTGGCATAAATCAAAGACTTTAGGGGAAAGAAGGTCATTTTGTCCATGAAAATGTCATCTTCTCTGTACAAACAGCACCTTTCAGGGTTGTAACTGTATTCCATAACAATGGGGCGCATTGTTGTGAGGTGCCGTAGCTTAGCCTTTTTTTTTTTTTTTAAACAAAAGAGCTGTTGCTGATGTTTCAGGATTGTTCTTTTTCACTCACTACTTAGACTTAACATGTCATTTCTTGCAGAAATGAAGGTAAATCCAGATGGTTTTGGAAACTCTGATTGGTTTACTGGCATCCTGTTGGATTGGGTAGACTCCTGACCATGTTGTATGTGACAGCTTGCTCTTACCTGTCACTTGCTGAAAGCAGAAAATTCTTAGACTATGTTCTACCTCGACTCTGTGAATCAGAGGTGCTACCATGTTTTGGCCTTGCACTCTGTACCATTCCTCCATGATAAGTAAAACAAAGATCCTCTGAGTCTTTTGTTGCATCACAAGTGCCAGTTGGGGCAACATTTGGTGCAGACACCTGATTAGTAAGCTCTGCTACAAAAAGGTCAGATCAGGAGGAAGGAACTGAGGAGCCTAAGCCACTGTCTTTAACTTAGCCTTGGAATTGTGGGGCTGAGCCTGCCACTCTATTACTACCTGGTGCACTGACTGCTGTTGACCATGGAGATGCTGCTGGTATCCTGGGCATCTAATCGGCCACCTAAAGCTTCTTTGAGTAGCAGCAGGGAGTTCAATTCTCTAGCAGTGGATTCAGATTTTCCAATTAGGGGAAACTTCTCATTTCTACTTAGCTGATGCTTGATAGATAACTTCATTGTTCTTCTTTTTTTTTTTTTTTAATTTTTCGGCCATGCTGTATGGCATATAGGGATCTTACTTCCTTGACCAGGGATCAAACCCATGCCCCCCTACAATCAAAGCCTGGAGCCCTAACCACTGAACAGCTAGGGAAGTCCTCTGCTTCATCTTTCTTATGAATACTCTTGTTAACTCCTCCTCTTCAAGATACATTCTTGCCACCCTCCCACACCTTTCTCCTCTTTTAAACCTAATCTTCCACCAAGTCAGATGACTGTACTGTGAGGGGCACTTTCTGTTTCTCTGTATTTATCAGATATCCCACATCCATTGTTGTTATCTTTATCTATCTTCCTCATTACACTGCACACTCTGCAATGAGAAAGATTATGTGTGTTACAGCACCCACAGTATCCCCTAATACACAGTCTGGCAAACAGTAAGCATTAAAATAATGCTAAAAATAAAAATGAATAATGTTACTAGATTCATAGGACCTCAAAGTCTTAGTAATTGAACTAACCATTTCTGTAGCTTCAAAACTGAAATTGCAATTTAATTCAAGTACAATGTAAGTACACTATTGATATTTAATAATGAGCTTTTAAAACTCATAAAATAACATGATATAGAGTAATAGGTTCATGGTTTGTCTCTTCTGCAACCTTTCAGCTTTCTCTTTACCTCCCCAATACAGCTTGCATGCGTGTGTGCTAAGTCGCTTCAGTTGTGTCCGACTCTTTGCGACCACATGGACTATAGCTCGCCAGGTTCCTCTGTCCATGGGGTTCTTCAGGCAAGAGCACTGAAGTGGGTTGCCATGCCTTCCACCAGGGGATCTTCCCTACCCAGGGATTGAACCTGGGTCTCTTATATCTCCTGCATTGGCAGGCAGTTTATTTATCACTAGCACCACCTTATGGAATTCATAGAAATGAGAGGAAATAGTGGAGTAGTCTAAATTATGTAGCTTCAAATCCTGGCCTTGCTGTAAATCAGCAGTGAGTCTTAGTTTTCTCATCTCCAAAGTTGTGCTAAAGGTTGTACCATTTTATGAGAATTAGAAACAATATACCTAAAGTGCCTAGGACAAGGATTAGGATATAGTAAGTATACATCACATAAAACTCTTCTCAAGAGTAATGCTGTGTTCTTATCTTCATACCTTTTCATTATTACTCATTGCCAGCCTAAAGAGTAAAATGACTTTCCACGACATACATAAATTCTACGTGGATTCCTCCCTTTCCAGTCTTAAATCCCTTAAATCCTATTTCAGATTATCTACCCAATTGTCCAACTCATTCTTCTCCAGCATGTTCCAGACCTTTGAAGCCTTTGTGCCTTTGGTCATGCTGTGTTTTCTACTAGATTATTATTTCTTACCTGTTAAAATTCCTTTTACTGGGAAAGGCCTTATTGAGCAGCATTTGAGGATATGGACTCTAGTGTCCTTACATTCTAGATCTGTGACCTTGCATGGCTTTTTTTTTGTCTTTTTTAACATTTTTATGCCTCAGTATGGGTATATATAATGGGAAGAGGAGAATACTAATCTCCTAGGGTGATAGGATTAAAGGTACTTATGACAGTGAATGACAGGATGTGAGCACTGCACGGAATATTAGTTGCTATCGTAATCATTATCAATACTTCTTTCAGTACTTCTTCATAACTGCTTTCTCCTGTTATTTGTCAGATTATCTGTTCTTTCCTTAGTCTTCTGCCTACATTTCTCTCTGTATATTTATTAAAGAACATAAAAAAAACATTAAGATTAATGCTATAATATAGGATTTGAATGCTTGCTACTCCCATAAAACTCACTGTTTTAGGAAACAAGTCATAATGGTCTTTTCCTCATCTCTTTTATCACAGGGCCTTAGAACAATGTTTTCTCATATACTGTACATCAGCTAAGTGTGAAATAAATAAGAATAAATGTCTCATTGACCGATTTACTTTTTCATTGTCTTCTTGTGTGAGGGCAATGGCGCTGAGCTTGTCTGTCACTGATACAGTCCCAGAACCTGAAACAGTACTTGATACCAAACAGGAAACATTTTTTGAATGAAAAAAGGAATGAATGAATGAATCAGTCAGTCAATAAATCAAGACATCCATATTTGAGGTTTCTTAAAACTCCCTCTTTGATGGTTTAGAAGGTGTGAGATTCAGCACTAGGTTACCTGTGTATTTTCACACAAAGATACCATGTGTATACAGAATGCAAAACTGGAGTCATTTCCAGAATCAGGATGTAAATTAGATAAGTGGGCAACTGCTTGACTAGGTGGCAAGAAGATGTTTGAGCAAAAATATCTTGCCTAGAGAAAAGCAGGTGGAATTTGCCTTTTCAACATTTCTGTGCCAAGCCGGATAATTTGCTTCTCACCTGGGAACAATTTCCTTCCCGCAGCCGTAATGTGAGTTTCACCACAGCTGTGGCGCTAAAGTCAAAGTCAAAGTAGAGATTGCTGCGTCACTTGCTGGGAAATGACTTTTTCGTTTGGGTCTGTGTCTTTGGCAGCTTTCTTATTTGTGTTTAAAAACATGGACTGCAGAGAGGTAGCACATCTGTTTCTGTGTGTAGAAGTGGAATATGGAAGGGATTTGTGTGTGTAGCTATAAATTCCTGGACTCTTCCGTTGTCCCAACTCATGCATTCTGACTTCTTTTTTCCAGCCAAGAAGCTGCAGCTGCATCTGGATGTGTGAATTATACATTTGAGTTTACACTATTTAACAGAAACATACGTTTCTTTTTTATTTCCTGTACCCACAATTGAGACAACCAAGCTTATCCTTATGATGCTGGTAGCTTCCTTCTCCTTCTCTAAAATTTTCCATTCTTAGCACCAATTAGTCAGACTATAGAATAGAATAAATTACTCTCTGTACTGCTTCCTCCTTTTGCTATTTTTTCCTCCTGATACTGGCTTTTCATAAGAAGAGCAGAGTTTTGTAAGTTGAAATCTTAGTGACAAAGATCAGGACAGGACTTAATGAGGGGTAGAGAGAAGAATGTGCACTTTTTTTTAATGCCAAAGTCAGGCAGAGAGTCAGTATAATTCTTGAGTACTGAGTCATCTCCAGTTTCCAAAGGCAGTAGAGAACCATGGAAGAACACATGGGACACAGATGGAGGAAGCTGCCTTGGGCACTCATGGTTATGATTTGCCAGAAACTCAAATATGACAAAAAAAGAGAAGAAAAATATTTTCAAACTTTGCCTTTTGAGTAGGTTAAAAAAAAAAAATAAGACCTACAAAGTGTGACTAGATATGTAGCTTTCTCCTAAAATCTCTAATTTCTAGCATGGTACGTTCAGTATACAATAAGAGATGTAGGTTCAGGACATTTCAGTCTTGGGAGTCTTCTTTTAATAAGAAGATATACTCACATGTGTATCACCAAATGATATCACTTATTAACTCCATAGAAATGAGTTGGCCTAAGGTCAGAATGTAGCAAGGGACCATCAAATAGGTTATCTGCAGTTACAGAAGCTCCGAGAACAAAAAGACAGGTTGTAGAAGCCTCCAAAGAAATGTGAAAAGACAAAATGATTTTCTGAGGAGGCCTTACAGATAGCTGATAAAAGAAGAGATGCTAAAGGCAAAGGAGAAGAGGAAAGGTATACCCATCTGAATGCAGAGCTCCAAAGAATAACAAGGAGAGATATGAAAGCCTTCCTCAGTGATCAATGCAAAGCGATAGAGGAAAACAATAGAATGGGAAAGACTAGAGATCTCTTCAAGAAAATTAGAGATATCAAGGGAAAATTTCATGCAAAAATGGGCTTGATAAAGGACAAAAATGGTATGGACCTAACAGAAGCAGAAGATATTAAGAAGAGGTGGCAAGAATACACAGAAGAACTGTACAAAAAAGATCTTCATGACCCAGATAATCACGATGATGTAATCACTCACCTAGAGCCAGGCATCCTGGAATGTGAAGTCAGGTGGGCCTTAGGAAGCATCACTAAAACAAAGCTAGTGGAGGTGATGGAATTCCAGTGGAGCTATTTCAAATCCTAAAAGATGATGCTGTGAAAGTGCTGCACTCAATATGCCAGCAAATGTGGAAAACTCAACAGTGGCCACAGGACTGGAAAAGGTCAGTTTTCATTCCAATCCCAAAGAAAGGCAATGCCAAGGAATGCTCAAACTACCACACAATTGCACTCATCTCACAGGCTAGTAAAGTAATGCTCAAAATTGTCCAAGCCAGGCTTCAGCAGTACATGAACTGAGAATTTCCAGATGTTCAAGCTGGTTTTAGAAAAGGCAGAGGAACCAGAAATCAGATTGCCATCATCTGTTGGACCATCGAAAAAGCAAGAGAGTTCCAGAAAAACATCTACTTCTGCTTTATTGACTATACCAAAGTCTTTGTGTGGATCACCACAAACTGTGGAAAGTTCTTAAAGAGATGGAAACACCAGACCACCTGACCTGCCTCCTGAGAAATCTGTATGCAGGTCAGGAAGCAACAGTTAGAACTGGACATGGAACAACAGACTGGTTCCACGTCGGGAAAGGAGTTTGTCAATGCTGTATATTGTCACCCTGCTTATTTAACTTATATGCAGAGTACATCGTGAGAAATGCTGGATTGGATGGAGCAAAAACTGGAATCACGATTGCTGGGAGAAATATAAATAACTTCAAATATGCAGATGACACCACCCTTATGGCAGAAAGCAGAAAAGAACTAAAGAGCCTCTTGATGAAAGTGAAAGAGGAGAGTGAAGAAGTTGGCTTAAAACTCAACATTCAGAAAACTAAGATCATGGCATCCAGTCCCATCATTTCATGGCAAATAGATGGGGAAACAGTGGAAACAATGAGAGACTTTATTTTGGGGGGACTCCAAAATCACTGCAGATGGTGGCTGCAGCCATGGAATTAAAAGATGCTTGCTCCTTGGAAGAAAAGTTATGACCAACCTAGACAGCATATTAAAAAGCAGAGACATTACTTCACCAACAAAGATCCATCTAGTCAAAGCTACGTTTTTTTTCCAGTGGTCATGTATGGATGTGAGAGTTGGACTATAAAGAAAGCTCAGTGCAGAAGAATTGATGCTTTTAAACTATGGCTTTGGAGAAGACTCTTGAGAGTCCCTTGGACTGCAAGGAGATCCAACCAGTCCATCCTAAAGAAAATCAGTCCTGAATATTCATTGGAAGGACTGATACTAAAGCTCCAATACTTTGGACACCTGATGCGATGAACCGACTCATTGGAAAAGACCGTGATGCCCTGAAGGCGGGAGGAGAAGGGGACGACGATGAGATGAAGAAGAAGGTGAGATGGTTGGATGGCATCACCAAACTGATGGACGTGAGTTTGAGTAGGCTCCGGGAGTTGGTGATGGACAGGGAATCTTGGTGTGCTGCAGTCCTTGGGGTCACAAAGAATTGGACATGACTGAGCGACTGAACTGAACTGTGAAGCCTCCAAAAATAATTTTCCTGGAGGAAAGAACACGAGTTATGAAGACAGATATCCATGCTTAGAATCTAGTATTACCTTTACCACGTTAGCCTCACAGGTTGCTCAAGTGTGAAAGTAAGTGATAAAAAGATAACCTATTGCACAATAATATTTGAGATCCTCCTGTCCTTACCTGACACTTTAAAAGGGAAGATAAGTGGGAGCAGTAACCCTATATGCAAGATAGCAAAAGAGACACAGGTGTATAGGACAGTCTTTTGGACTCTGTGGGAGAAGGCGAGGGTGGGATGATTTGAGAGAATAGAATTGAAACATGTATATTACCATATGTGAAAGAGATTGCCAGTCCAGGTTCGATGCATGAGAAAGGTTGCTCAGGGCTGGTGCACTGGGATGACCCACTACAATCTTGTCAAGTAATTAGCCTCCAATTAAAATAAATAAATTAAAAAGAGAAATCACTTTATGGAATCTGGATATAGCAGATAGAAAGCAACCATAATCATAATCAAAAGCAAGGTTTGTCAGTGTTTCCTTTTGTTACTAAAGTTTTATTGGAACACAACCACACCCATTGATTTAAGTATGGCCTGCTTCGCTTTTCTGTTACAGTGGCAAAGTTCAACATGTGGGATGGATAGGGTTCATAAATCTAAAATATTTACTATCTGGATCTTTAAAAAAAAATTGCATTCCTTGCTCTATAAAGTATCTGGAATAGCTATATTGCTTCACATGATACATTAAGCATTGGGATCAGCAAATGGGAGTCCATAAAAACCCCAAAGAATTGTTTTATGACCATAGAACATACAGAAAAAGCAAAATACATTTCTGAAATTCCTCACTGGCAGCAACTCTGAAGTCATATATGATTTCGAGTTTCTTTTTCTTGCAGTAATCAGCAAATTAAGCATCAGTCAACTCTCCCAGACTCAATGCCTGAGATCTTTTCTTACATTTTACTTCTATCAGTCCCTTTCTGATGATATTTAGTCATTTGTTCTTCCACCTTTTTCTTAAATTCTTTGAACTTCTACAAACATCTCATTTCAAAATACAATGGGAGTATAGTTGATTTACATTGTGTTAGTTTCAAGTGTAAATCAACTATACTCCAACATAAAATAAAAATTAAAAAAAATAAAATTTAAGACTGCAAAAAAATACCACCAACAATGGAATATTCTGTCTTTTATATGTACAGAGTAGCCAACTATCAGGTATCTTTTGAGTATTAACATGAGTCAGCTTCACCAGAATGTAAAATAACTCTTAATGATTGAAGGCAGAAGACAAGACAGGTCATGAAAATAATATACTTTGATAAGGTGTGCATGTGTCTGAAGAGAGATTATATATTGAAGGATAATGTTATAATTGTTGTTGTTCAGCCACTAAGTCTTGTCCAACTGTTTGTGACCCCATGGACTGCAGCACGCCAGTTTTCCCTGACCTAAACCATATCCTTTAGTTTCCTCACACTCATGCCCATTGAGTCAGTGATGCCATCTAACCATCTCATCTTCTGTCACCATCCCATCTTATAATTAATCATTGGTACATATTAATAGTACATATAGTTAATCAATGGTACTCAATGCATGGGGGGCTTGAAGGAAATCAGACTGAAAAATTTTGCTGTAACGTATTGATGGTATTATTTCTTTAGTGTTTCTTGAGGGACTATAGTTTGAAATGGTTTTTAAATTATTTTGGTGATTGGGTTGCGATCACTTGTATATGTTCCGTACACCAACAAAGACAACAGGTTAGCTCAGCTTTCTGTGGATTGCTTGTGTCCAATGTGGATAAGGTCTAGATATATAGGGTTGTTAGGAGAACCACCTCAGATAATATATGTGAAAGCAGTAAATAAGCTCTGATTTTTCTTGAGTGTATATTCTTATCATTTCTATGTTTACCAGTTATAATGGCTAACAGTCAGCTTGCCAATATGACCTTGAATTAACCTGATGTGATTGGGTCTTATTTCAGTTGTCTCCTCATACAAAAGACTATTGAGAGTGGTCTGAGCAAAAGTTTTGTCACCTGTAGAACCAGGACTTGAAAATCACACACTTGAGGCAAACAAAGAGAAAAGGGCAGCATTTTCCATTTCTGACATGTCTTCACATTGTCTTTTGAAAATTTAGGCCTCAGGAGACATTATGTTCTTTCTTCTTTGCATCTGGTCATATACCTTTTAGTAAATGCTTGCTGTTAAAATGATAAATGGATGCTATTAAAACACTTTAATGCATAGTGCACCAAAAGTGCCTACTTAAAGACTAGTTTCCCTTCAGAATTTTGAATAAGATGCCTTCTCAGCTTTTCTTTCTTGGCACAATTCTTAAGAGAATGGGAATATCTATATACCTGTGTTCCTCTAAGCATCCACGAGAGATAATGTAATATTCCTGTAAAAGCTTCAAGTGACTTTAATTAGATATTCTTGGATAGTAAATAGCTCACCTCCTCTTCTTCTTCCATCCTTCCCAGAGGGTTGTGAGTTTTGCAGAAGGTGAGATGGCATAGATTGTTTGTATCTTAAGTTTACTATTTTTTGACTTTTCTTGCCTAATATTCGTAGAAATGAGATTCTGCAGTACAGGTGATTTATGAGTAAAAAAAAAGTGTTACATCACACATTTTTTTAATTTCCAAAACTTTTGTTTTTTTGGAAAAGCCAATAAGCAAAGTAAAAAAGAAAGAAAGAAAGAAAGAAAACAATGGTTACCTCAAATTTTCCTTGTTTTAAACCACATACAAGCCCAGCTGCCTGGAATGACATGAGGACAAAGGTGTAAAGACCCACAAATCTACTTGTTTGTTCTCCTTGAAATTCCTTTGCCTCTTGGTACTGTAGGTGCTTAACTGTATTCATCATATCAAGTTATAAGGTAATAAATCAAATATTGGAGTTTTATAAATTTTAAATTTTAATCAAATTTGCTTGGAAGGTACAACCATTTCCCCTTGAATAGCAGGATAATTTTATCAATGTTAATGAAATAGTTTGGAAGCCCCAGATGAAGAGACTATAGCTAAGGGCTAAGTTACTGTGTGAGACCTATAAAGCAAATGCTCATCAGAGACACACTGGTTAATAGTCTTAATTAGTCATTTAAAAGCTGTTTGGTATTTGTATCTAACATTTGTTCAGGGATGCTATTCCAGAAACTATGTATAATTCTCAGACTATAGTGATAACTAGATTGGTCAAAAAGTTCGTTTGGGTTTTCCTGTAAAATGTTTAGAAAAGCTCAAACGAACTTTTGGCTAGCTCAACATAATGCTAAAATAAACTGAGTCCAAACTGATTTATGTATAAAGCATTTATACTTTATTATATATAAAGTATTACTTAAAGCATTATAAAGTATTATACTTTATTATATATAAAGTATTTATATAAAGCATTTATTCTTTATTTTGTTTTTTCCACTCTGCTGAAGAAAATATGGGAAGCATTCCTTAAAAAGTGGTAGCAGGTGTGTTCCTCACCAAAGGTCTGAATGTTGGATTGTTTTTGCTTTCTCTTCAGATTTCTACTTCTCAACTTCAGTTTTAATTTTCTAGAACAACAAAGGAGCAAAATCATCTACTTTTCACAAGTCCTTCCTATGTGCCTTAACAGCAGTGAGCTAACAATAACTTATGACTTTTCTGACAACTCTCATTACCAAATGCAGGCCATTTAGAAGTGAGTACAAAGTGAAAATAAATACCTGGTTTCCCACAAGCAGTCCTCTGAAATGCCGTCTATCATTTGTAATTTCTCTAACGTTATTTGGTGGTTATGATTTATCGCCTTGCCACTACATGAGTCAGCTGTGAAATCTCTATGACTCAGTGGCACATAACAAAAGCAATCAGGAAAGTGACCTTTGAATGAACGGTTGGTGGATGGGTTTGAACAAGATTTCATTAGCTTAAAGAACTAAGGCAAAGTAACTCCCTCAACTTTTTGAAGTCTTAAGTCAGCATTTCAGTTCTTTCTCTTCATTAGTTAATACCTCTAAACTTGGGGAAAATAACTATCGATAAAAATAAACAACAAATGTGGATTTATAGTGGATGACGGTATGGATTTATTCTTACTTGGCACTTAAAATTTTCTATTGTGTTCAGAACAGCCTTTTTCTAATCTTGCAAATAAATTTTCTACAGCTTTTAAATTTCCTTTCTCTTGCCAGTTCCTTCCTAGGTGGTGAATTGGTAGCAAAACGGATTTATTATTTCACTGAATTTTTATTGAGCCTGGGTTCTGTGTCAGGCATGTATAAGACAATGAGGTTGAAGCAGTGAGCAAGCATGCCCTCTTTCTTAAGAAGATTTCAATCTGATGGAATTAATAAAATGAGTCATATTTACTTTTCTGAGCTAAGTGCTATTAATCTTGAATGAGAAGCTGTCAATTTTCAAGTCTCAAAGAATATTTCTTATACAAGCAATTTGCCTTTACAACACTTGAATATTTATTTCAAACTATAGCTATCCTCATATGGACAAGTGGAACAAAGGTCCTATTGATCGGAATATGACTGGCTAACTGGGTCCCTGCCCCTCATAGTCCTGTGGACTCTCTGGTTTGACAGTTTATGTTAGATTCTTATTAGTTCCTTGTTTTTCAAATGATATTTAACCTCCCATGAGTTAAGAAGAGAATTATCGGATGAAGCTCTTAGGAAGTTTTGCCATGGGAGCTCAGTTCATCGGTTATAAGTATTGATATCATCCAACAGCATTAGCCAGGAATTGTGATTTGCTGCTCACTACATCCGAGGGAAATTGGGAAAGAAAACATAGGGTTCTCAGGGTAAAGTTATGTCATTAATGGAAACATGATGTAAGCAAAAAATTCAAAATGATGATGAACTCTCTATAGATAATAACTGTGATTATTCACTTTGGTATTGGCAACACCTGGGATAGTTTCTGAAACAGAATGGTAATTGTAATACTTTTATCCTTTATTGAAAGCATACTGGGTGTCAGGCATTGCACTAAGTGTTGAGTGGGGAATTCTAATGGCATGAGTCTATTTTACAGAAAGGTTCAGTTCAGTAGTGTCCAACTCTTTGTGACCCCATGGACTGTAGCACGCCAGGCCTCCCTGTCCATCACCAGTTCCCGGAGCTTGCTCAAATTCATGTCCATTGAGTCGGTGATGCCATCCAACCTTCTCATCCTCTGTCGTCCCCTTCTCCTCCTGCCCTCAATCTTTCCCAGCAACAGGGTCTTTTCCAATGAGTCAGCTCTTCTCATTTAGGTGATCAAAGTATTGGAGATTCAGCTTCAGTTTCAGTCCTTCCAGTGAATATTCTGAAAGATTAATGAGGCATTAAAGATAAGATGATAGAACCTACCTGCTGCTGCTAAGTCACTTCAGTCGTGTCTGACTCTGTGCGAGCCCATAGATGGCAGCCCACCAGGCTCCCCTATCCCTGGGATTCTGCAGGCAAGAACACTGGAGTGGGGATAGAACCTGCAGAAGTTGATATAATAATTTTGGAAGAGCTTGTGCCAACCTTACAGTCTTCAGGAGGGAAATATGCTAAACAAGAAGAGAATAGACATGGTACTTCAGAATGTTTCACATTCTTTCAACTGTAAGAGTAAGTGTATCCCAAGAACACAACAAGAATTTGATTAAGAATGATTTATTCCTGGCACAGCTAGGCTAAGCATGTGTGTATTAGTCACTAAGTTGTGTCCAACTCTTTGCGACCCTAAAACCCACCATGCTCTTCTGTCCATGGAATTTTCCAGGCAAGAACATTGGAGTTGGTTATCATTCCCTTCTCCATGGTCCAGGGGATCTTCTGGACCCAGGAATCAAACCTGGGTCTCCTACATTGCAGGCAGGAGAGTTACCAGGGAAGCCCCTAGGGTAAGCATACCTCATTCTTGACTGGCCTGAGAATAGGATACGGAAATGGAAATGGTGATATAATGGAAACCACAAGCAGATGAAATAAACAGTTTGGGTACAGCTATATCCTGATCTATTTTTAGCAAAGATCTGGAAGAGAGTGTAGAATAAAGGTTAGGAATGAGGTCATGAAGAGAAAATATGATCTATGCATACAGGTTTTAGGGCATGCATGCTCAGTTGTGTCTGACCCTTTGTTATCTGCTTAACTGTAGCCCACCAGACTCTTCTGTCATGGAATTTTCCATCTACAATACTGAAGTAGGTTGCTATTTCCTACTCCTGGGGATCTCTCCACACGGGAGCAAACTTGTGTCTTCTGCGACTCCTGCATTGGCAGGCTGACTCTTTACCGCTGAGCCACCCAGGAAGCCCATGCAAGTATTAACTTGAGCCTGAACACTAGAGGAATATTTCTAGTATTGATGAGTTACTGCTTTTCTCACTGATTTAGTCAGAGTCCATATGGGGCATTAAATCATGCAAGTACTTTTCCAACTTGGCTGACCCAGTCTACCCTCAGTGTGGAGTTTACGAAGAAACCTTAGGAAACCGAAACTGAAGACTGGGAAAAGTTTGATGTGCTTGCTTTCTCTATTGGAACACATTTAGGTAATCTCAGTCTCTTGAAACATTCTCTCTGGCATTGTATCTAAGGGTTGTGCCTACTCCTATGAGGCACAGTGATGAGGAAACCAACACCAAAGGCTTCACATAGAAGATTCTGTGTAGTCCTCAAATTATGCACCATGTATAAGCTACACTTTCCATTTTACTGATGAGTTAACAAAGGGTTAGAGAAATTAGGTGAGTTGTTCAGAGTCACAGTAACTAGATTAGAAACCTCCATTTCCTGTACTTCAGATCTGATTTTAAAATGAACCATGAACAAGTGACCAGAAATAAGCATTGTCTTAAGAGACTGCCTGGTTTCCAAAAAGTCAAGTTAATTTTTATCACAAATAGGCAATGGGCAAGTGAAGATCAAGGTAGGTTTATGAGATGATTCGGGTTGGATAGAAGTTCTGGCATTACAGATAAAGTGACTGAAGCTTGACATAAAGTCTAGGGAGAAGAGAGAAATTGCTGGATACACTAGAGGAAAAAAACGTGTTATGGTAAGTAAGGATCTATGACTTCCAGGTCACTGGCTAGAGAATACAAAGAGATCATACCAGTAAAATCTTACATGTTTGCTGTGGTCTCATCCAACAACACAGCCCCCTCACTGTTTAAGATGTCCTGCTCATGTAAATGTAGATGAGACTGAAAGATTGTCCCACAAAGCGAGCTCCTGATGAATTAACCTCTCTTCCCTTAAACAGTACATTGTGCTCAAGCCCAAGGGTCCACTAACTGAACACTGAGCTTCCCAACCCTCAAAATCTGCTCTCCGTGCTGTGCCCAGATGCTCACAGTGTTGGTCCTCTGTGCCCACATGGTAAATCCTCCTGGCATTTAAGGTCATCATCTCCCTCAAGCCTTCCTGTCAGAAAGAGAATGGCCCTAAGTGAAATGCTGCTGATCAGTGAGGTGGTACACCAGCTATGGAAACAGTGTATTAAGCCCATCAGACCTCTGGAAGGATCCCACTCTGAAGACGGAATAATGAGAGAGACACATCTGGATTAAAACTCAGGGAAATATTTGGCATGCAGGCAGGTTCAGATGACCTTTTCAAATGACCAGAATATTTCACTTCTGATTCTGACCTCAGAAAGAGACTTCAAAAGAGTTTCAGTAAAGAGGATGTAAATTACAGTACTAAAATACAGCAAGAGCCAACAGTTACTACGGAGTTATATGCCTAGGCCTGAGCTAAGTGTACAACATGCCCTGGTATCGTTTGGTCCTTTAAAGTCTCCCTAATAGGCTGGTAATATTTTAAAGCCATTTTACAGAAGAGGAAGGAGGCACAGAGAAGTGAAACACTTCCCCTAAGATTATAGAGTTAGTTTTACAGTGAGGTTTAAAGTGCAAATTCTTTGTTCTTGGAGCACTAGACCATGCTGCTTCAAAATGAAGACCAGAAACCAAAAACAGAGGCAATGGGTCTAAAGGGAGCATCACCTCCAGCATCTACTGTATCCTGGGTGCTCTATCAAGAAAAATACTCATAATAGTAAGGATATTCTAGTGTCAGCAAGGTCTGTCTGGGATATGGTGGGACTCAACTCATGAGAGAGTCCAATTAACTTCTCTGAGGTTAGAGTTCTGGGAGGCAGGATTGGAATCTGACTGTTTATTAAGACTAAATTTATCCAAAGACAAAGCATTAATCAGAAAGATGAAATGGGAAACGTTCTGTACAAGAAATGACAGCTGCTGCTTGAAGGGAGAAAACAGAGGGATTGTGTATAATCTCCTGTGGGTTTTCAAATAAACCACTGGGCTAAAAGTACTCTTGGAATGATTGCGTAGAGAAAAGCATGCTGAATTTTGGAAACCACTAAACAATAGTGGGCTGGAGTAGTGTGGATTCATAGGCTTGCTTGTAGCATCAATACATTGAAATATTTATTATTTAATAGTGTAATGTTATCCTTTCACTTTTTATAAGAGAAATACAGTTGACCTTTGGGAAGTCTGATGACAGGAAAATGAGTATAAACTGAAGGCTGGCCTTATCAAGTTTAAATATTTGAGAAGGTATAATTCATGTAAATGTTTAGCCTTTTTTTTCACTGTGCAAGGGCAAAAACTGCCTTGGCTGGTATTTACCTTTCTAATTAGAAAAGCTTGAGTGATGTGAACAATTAAGATAATACAATACCTTTACAAGATAATTAATCTTTTCTTTGTGATTCATCCTACCACATCCCAAGCTGATAATGTTATTTACCTCCCAGTTAAGGATATGTTAGAATGTAATTGGAGCCATTTGCTTTGACTATCAGAGGAGAAAAGATCATGCAATTTGCATCTCATATATCTAGAAATTAAAACTGAAGGACTGACCACTTGACACCACAGAAGTTCCTGAAATGAAGCCTGCTGAGCTCAATTTGTTGTGGCAGCTAAATGAATCCTCTATCCAATTTGAATGCATGATGAAACTCCTATTAGAACCTTGCACTGTAATAATTGACAACATAATGAAACTGCCAAAGACAAAATGCAAATACCTCTCTACTGACCCTTCAAAACTATATTCTGTACTTAAAAAGAAGCAAATATCATTACCAGATAAGTAGCACTCTCCTTTATTCTACATTCCCTCTACCCATCAAGGAATGCTGAGATATTCTTTAGGATACCCATTTCTTTAGAATCAAACACTTGAAATCCAGCAGCAATGGTAGGTTGCAGAATTCAGAAGAGTATATAGATTCAACTATCAATAATATTTCAAAATAACTACTACTATCTTCAGGCTTCCCAGGTGACGCTAGTGGAAAAGAACCTGTCTGCAAATGCAGGAAACATAGGAGGCCTGGGTTTGATCCCTGGGTCGGGAAGATCCCCTGGAGGAGGGCATGGCAACCCACTCTAGTATTCTTGCCTGGAGAATCCCATGGACAGAGAAGCCTGGCAGGCTACAGTCCACAGAGTTGCACAAAGTCAGACACAACTGAAGGGACTTAGCATGCACACACCATTGTCTATCACCATCACTATGAAAAAATGTATTTTTAGTACTAAAAATTTGGAAGGATATTGTTCTAGGGTAACAACATAGAGTAATTTAGCTTCATCAAACAAATGAAAACAATGCTTTTCATTAGCTTCTGATCTGTGAATACTTGATTAGGCATCAGCACTGATCTTTGGAAATTATAAAGCTAGTCTGTATACGGAGAAGGCAATGGCACCCCACTCCAGTACTCTTGCCTGGAAAATCCCATGGGTGGAGGAGCCTGGTGGGCTGCAATCCATGGGGTCGCAAAGAGTCGGACACGACTGAGCAACTTCACTTTCACTTTTCCCTTTCATTCACTGGAGAAGAAAATGGCAACCCGCTCCATTGTTCTTGCCTGGAGAATCCCAGGGACGGGGGAGCCTGGTGGGCTGCCGTCTATGGGGTCGCAGAGAATCGGACACGACTGAAGCAACTTAGCAGCAGCAGCAGCAGTAGCAGCAGTAGCAGCAGCAGCAGTCTGTATACACTGGCTTTCTTAAAAACATTAACCTCTCAATCCATTATAATTTGGCCTCTGATCATTTTTAGGATGTAAAACTAGTAACATCTTAAGTTGCTGATTTAGTTCTCACTTGTCTTCTCTGTCAAACTGGAGCTCTCATCAGCATTTGTCACGTCTTCCATCTTGAACCCCCTCACCCCTTTAATTTCAAGTGCTCCACATACAGGAGTATGTTTCTTCTCTGGAGGAAACTTTTTTTTATTCTATTTCCCTTCTGCAGTTTTCTGAAAGCTTGTTGTTTTTCAGGTTTCTGTCTTAATTCCCCCTTCCTTTCGTACTCTACACACTCACCTTGGATAATCTTTCTTATTCCCATGGCTTTAATTAATCACATATCTTGACATCTAGATGAGACCTCACTTCTGAGTGTCATATCTATATCTCCACCCATTAGGTGTTTCTACTTGAATGCCACAAAAGCACTTTAGCCTTACCAAGTCCAAAAATGAACTCATCACTTCTCCCTATTGTTTTGTGATCCCTAACTCTATAAGTAGAATTATTCTCCTCCCATTGTCCAAGTCACAAACCTAGATATCGTTTGACTCAATTACAAAGGCCCATTATTTCTGCCTCTTAAGTCAGGCCACCATTACCTTGAACTTGGATTCTTTCTATAGCTGGCTCAGTAGTGTCCTCACCACCATCTTCATCAAACCATTATCTGTGCTGTAACCAGAGCATGTTTTTAAACCACACACTTGATTATGCCGTTTACTGCTGATGCTTCAGGGGCTTCTCCATTATCCTCTGGATAAGGTCCAGACTTCTTGACCTAGCTTATAGTACCCACTGCCACTCATGAGCTGTTCCTTGCTTATAGCACCAGCTAACTCTTCGACAGTCTCTTATACTTCCTTCTTGTATTCAGCATTGCTTAATATACAAATATGATCTCAATCAATGCAATGGGTTTTATTTCTCCTTATGGAAATATTTTTCAAGACCAAAGATATGTATTATAGCAAATTATAATGATACAATGAAATATAGCAGTCAAGAGCATACTTTGAAATAACAAACTTGGGTTTTAATCCTGACTTTGCTAAATTAAATCTGTGTCATCAATATTATTCAACTGCTTCAAGCCTTAATTTTACTAATATTATTACCTGTGTTCCTAAAGTTGCTATTTGAATAACATGAGGTAATGCTAAACACTTAATAAAAGTAGTCCCATTGTGTTGTAGTTTTTATGTATAAAGTATTTAGACAACTTATTCTAATATTCTCCATAATTCTTATTCAACTTTATCTTTCCTCAAATATTAAAGTGAGCCATTTTCTGTAATTACCTATCCTGGCCAATCTCAGGCCCAAAGTAGACAATATTAATTCCTTCCTGCTTGGGCTGTTTTCCCATCTAGAACTTAGTCTCCTCTGCCTCCAACTTGCTGATTGAAATTCCACTTACCTTCTCATTTAGGTTAGTTTGGGTCTTCCTCCTCCTCTGTGAAGCCTTCTCAGATGTCCGTGATTTCTCCGTATTTTGCCTTTATCAGAGCTCCTCTGATAATTGATGCCAGTAGTACATGCATTGTCTTAGTTCTTCAGTTATTTCAGATACATAAAAAATCAAGCTCCTCACCTCTCTGAGCAGCCTCCTACGTGGGGATGAGTACATATCTGACCAAAATTTCCAAGTGAACTCAACAACGCATTATCCTTTTCCTACCTTCCACCCTGTTTGGCAGGTATCTACAATTACTGTTTCTAGATCATGATACTAAATGTTACTTGTTAATGATGATACTGAAGTTTCTTCTCTGTTTAAGTACAAAAACAGAAGACATGGCACTTTTAAGTTTGTTTCTATTCTTTTACTTACAGTTGAAAATCTATAGATTCTGCAGTTTACTCCAAGACAAAAATTTCACACTGCTTTCTGAATCTTACCCTCTTTGGATGTCTGCTAGGTTTGTGAACACTTTACATCTTCAAAATTTTTACCCTGCCTGGAACAGTTTTACAGGCATCATTCTTTCTCAGGAAAGATAGATTTTTATTGCCTTACGAGGATGACAAATGCAAGTCTGCAGCATAATATAATTTTATTTAAACACATTAAATGCTCAGCATCACTCCTCTGTACCACTTGCTATGGTAGACAGATACCCATACCAAGGAAAAATTGAAGGGAGGGCTATTGAGGTGATGGAATGTGAATTTTTTTCCTGTACTATTTTCTTTTTAAATTCTAGCTTTAGATAGTAGATCACATCTCCACAGTGGAATGCAAGCTTCCCTTTACATGCTTTCTTTCTATACCAGTCAGAGACTGTACATTTCTTATTTCTTCCCCTAAACATTTTCTTCAGAATACTGACTTTTTAGGTAGCATTTTGCTTTGCATCAAAACCAGAAATCTAATCCAGATCTTTAAAATCATGCAAATATTCACTTGAATGCCTATGCATTTCTCGCTTGCCTTTTGCTGAGATTGTTTATGGTTGCTTTCAAAAAAGACTTGGAACTTCTCATTCTGTGGGCTAAAAAGCATTTTTCATTTTCTGCCTCCTTTCTTTATGTGGAAAGAATTGATGTCTTTGAAAATAAGGGAGATGTGCCATTTTGGTATAGGTTTTATATTATTCAGTTCTAGATTTTGCACTATGTCCAAACAAAATGGCACAGAGTTGTTTTAAAAGTCAGCTTCCATGAAGTACCTTGGAGAAGTTGGTGGGTGGGTGGGTGGGTGGGTGGGTGTGTATGTGCGTAGGGTGGTTCTCATGGAAACAGAGAACAGGTAGGGCTCTACTTTCTACCCAACAATATGCAAAGCAGCATAAGTATAAGTTTTACTCCTTTATTGACTCCATCGTTAAGATTGTCGAAGAGAATTTTGTAGCAAATGATTTAAAAAGCCCAAAATAGGAAGAATAATTTCAATTGATCAAAGCAGCATGGAATGTGTTATATGTGACCGAGCTTGCTTTTGATACCAGTTCCCTAAAAGGAATTTGCATTTTGAATTTTTCAGACTGAACTACTTAAAATGTGACCCGAGTCTGTTATTCCTGTGGGCATCTCCTCTGTAGTTGGTTTGGTGATTTCTCTGTCACTTCTTCTTTAATTTCTATCCTTTAATGAGGACATACAAGTGTGCCTATGGAATTTTCCTATTAATGTCAGAGTGATTTAAGAATGGACCATACTGTAAGAGAAAAAGAAATCTCTCTTCTAGGTTCAGCCTTCTGTTTAATTCTTTAGCTAGTGACAGAGCCGAAAGCCACTTGATAGGGAGATTCAGCTTCTCCTCCAGGTCTTTCCTCTGGAATCTTTGGGTTAGAGTGAAGCATAGCTATCTATAAATCAGCCTGCCCATTTTCTGGGCCACCCAGTATAATTGGAAGTGCTGACTCTAGGCCATTTCACCCTTGGGTAAGAAGGATGAAATCAGGATTCTAATAATCGCATCTGATTACTGTCTCCAGTTTGAAGGTAGAGAACCTAGCAAAATGAATGAGCGTCTCCATCCCATATGGGGTTATTTGAGGGCAGTTATCATGGAGGAAGGGATCTTTGGTTTGGTCTGGGATTCTTCTTTAATTTCTTTTAAACAAAACAAGTGAAAAGTTTAATTTTCAGAGTAGGAAATCATACTTAGCATCATTGCTACAGGATCCCCTGTACAAACAATGCAATGGACAGAAACTGTAAGTAATGGTCTTCAGGTCATCAACACGCTCTTATGCTTGTCAGGGAAGAGTGTTAGCCAATGTTATATTGTAAATATCAGCAAGAAGATCTCAGATGAATTATAAAGTTCAACATGGAAGACTACAATGTTCAAGTATATGTATTCCACTTGTGTTAATCTTTAAAATTCCAAGTGAAAACATCAAAACAACAATAAAATCAGGCTTGGGTTTAAACCATTTTAATGTAAGCCTGATTCTTGTATGCAATAATGATAATAGTATCCTATTGGCAGAGTGAATTGTATTTAAACAATAATTGCAGACAAATGACATGTAAATCAATATGTGAAAAGGCATCAAGCTACATACATTATTGATTTTCTGCCATGTTCTTCTCTGGGTTAATGCTCTGAAAATATGTATTGTGTGATTTTAGTGAGTAACATTCTTTGGATATGATAAAGTTTCACAAAAGTTAAAAAGGTTTAATTGTAGTCGTACCAAACAACTTTAAAAAGGTGACCGTGAAATTACCACAAAACTGAACTTGTTTTAGAGAAATGATAAAGATGCACATGGAAGAAGTTTATAAATATTATGTTATTTGAAAACAGTTATTAATTTGCTGTACAAAGTGATGCATTTTTTATATGAAAAAATGACCATTTTTAAAGATGACTTTAGAATATAAAAAAAGGACAGCTGCTGAGACACAGAAAGACCTTGGTCTAGATGCTGCAACTCTGCACCAGAGGGTAGAAAATAATAGAGGAATGGTTGTTCTGCACATCAGTGCAATTCAGTGTGGAATTTGATGCAATCTTAACCCATAAACCAATTTATAAAATTCTTGGTGTAATCAATTCTTTCATCCAGTCAGGCATAAAGCGTGAGCTTTGTTCTAATTTTGACATGGTAGTGGAATATAATATCCATACTTGATAGTACAGATGAAGGACTTCAACTGTGCTTTCACACCAGAGATTAGCAGATACCTTGTGAGGTTCTCAGCCATTAAATTTGTATACTTGAATAATTTCTACCACAATCTTAATGTCAAGAAGATCTTAGCTGACATCTGGTTAAGTTGAATTGAATTAAAATATGTTGATAATTCACTCTGTTAAGAATTATAGACAGAAATGTGTTTTTCTTTTGCAACATAAAAACTTAATTTTACCTATTAAAAGCATACAAAAAGCATTCTAAATAAAGCTATCTAGTCTATACACATAAGAATGCAAGAAGATAATATAGATATATCATCTTTTCAATTACTAACATTTGGTCAACCTGATAACTCTGGCAATTATGTATAAAGATACTAAGTCTGATCACTGGCCTCAAGGAAAAAATAGACTAGAACTAAAATTCATTTAAATTTCTTTATAATTCTATAAAGTGATAAACTGATTTTATAATAACATACCTTTAGAGAACCTTTATTACATTAACTATGACATAATATCTTTTCCCTTAAACCAGTTTTTAATATTTCTAGATGTGTGCAGTATAATTTCATATTAACATTCAAAGGAAGAAGAGAAAGTATAATTTGTTGTTAATTTGCTCAGTTATATCTGACTCATGTCTGACCCTGTCTGACACCTTTGTCTGCAACACACCAGGCTTTCCCGTCCATCACTGTCTCCTGGAGCTTGCTCAAACTTACGTCTTTTGAGTCAGTGATGCCATCCAACCATCTGGTCCTCTGTTGTCCCTCCTTTCCTGACTTCATCTTTCCCAGTATTAGGGTCTTTTCCAATGAGCTGGATGTTAGCAATTTGATCTCTGGTTCCTCTGCCTTTTCTAAATACAGTTTGTACCTATGGAAGTTCTTGGTTCACGTATTGTTGAAGCCTGGCTTGGAAAATTTTGAGCATTATTTTGCTAGCATGTGAAATGAGTGCAATTGTGTGGCAGTTTGAACACTCTTTGGCATTGCCATTCTTTGGGATTGGAATGAAAACTGACCTTTTCCAGTCCTGTGGCCACTACTAAGTTCTCCAAATTTGCTGGCATATTGACTGCAAACTTTGAACAGCATAATCTTTTAGGATTTGAAATAGCTCAGTTGGAATTCCATCACCTGCACTAGCTTTGTTCATAGTGATTCTTGCCATGGCGCACTTGACTTTGCACTTGAGGATGTCTGACTCTAGGTGAATTATCACACTATTGTGCTTATCTGAGTCATTAAGATCTTTTTTGTATAGTTCTTCTGTGTATTCTTACCAATTCTTCATAATAATGAAATACAAATGAATGATTAATGAAAGATTTTCATTAGAGAAAAATAAAAAAAAAATGAAAAAATGAGGATCCTTTTAAATCAGGCATAAGCCAGAGATCTCTTCAAATCAACTACTGGATATCATATAAAATGCAATAAGGTAAGAAAAAGATATAAATATATATATGTATGTGTGTGTATATATATATATATATATATATATATATCTATGAAGAAATTGAAAGAGACAAAACAATTGTTACTTGCAGATTATATGATAAACCCACATATTGACTCTAAGAGAATTTTTAGATGAAATAGTAGCAATAGAAAATTCAAGGTTACACGATCTGAGATATGAATACAAAATCACCATGTTCCTGTATATCAGTAATAACTAATTAGAAAATCAGATTCTAACAGTAAAAATGTAAAATGTATGAAGAAACATATCTAACAAAATATGTACAAGAACCTTAGGCAGCAAATTATAAAGCACTTGGAGAACATAGAAGTATAACTCTTTAAATCAGCAATTAAATTCTAAGTAATTTCCGTCAAAATCACAAGTGGGTTTTTCACAACACATAACAAACCAATTGCCGAGTTCATATGAAAGAACAGAAGATGCAGGTCTCGCTATTTGTTCCGTTAAAAACAGCTAAAGCCTTGAAAATCGTGTATTTGGACTCTGTGGGAGAAGGCAAAGGTGGGATGATTTGAGAGAATAGCACTGAAACATGTATATTACCATATGTGAAACAGATCGCCAGTCCAGGGTCAATGCATGAGACAGGGCACTCAGGGCTGGTGCACTGGGATGACCCTGAGGGATGGGATGGGGAGGGAGGTGGGAGAGGGGTTCAGGATGGGGAACACATGTACACCCATGGCTGATTCATGTCAATGTATGGCAAAAACCACTACAATATTGTAAAGTAATTAGCCTCCAATTAAAATAAATAAATAAATTAAAAAAAAAATAAAACACACACATACAAGACAACTCAAAAGGGAGAGAAGGGAGAGAAGCTCTGAGCCTTGGGACCTGATGAACCATACCGTGGCATGTTCCTGGAGTTTTCTTTTTGCCTCATTTATCTTGGACTGAGGGAAGAAACTTTCAACCTAGAAATGCCAGTGGGTATGGACAAATTTTAAAAAGAGCCCAACAAAAGTTTACTCTCTTTTACCAAAGGATTGGGCTTCCCTGATAGCTCAGTTGGTAAAGAATCCACCTGCCATGCAGGAGATCCCAGTTCGATTCCCGGGTCAGAGAGATCTGCTGGCGAAGGGATAGGCTACCCACCCCAGTATTCTTTGTCTTCCCTTGGGGCTCAGCTAGTAAAGGATCTGCCTGCAATGCGGGAGACCTGGGTTCAATCCCTGGGTTGGGAAGATCCCTTGGAGAAAGGATAGGCTACCCACTCCAGTATTCTGGCCTGAAGAATTCCATGGGCTGTATAGTCAGTCCATAGGAAAGGGGCACCCTTGCAAAGTAGAAGAATTTTAGACAATAATCACCCTGCTGCAGTGAAATACCCTAGAGAAAACTGTTGCCCTACTCCTACTCTTATAAATCATCAGAAAAGTAAAAACTAAAGAGACTGGCAAGACTGCAAAGTTTGTGGAACAATGAGATATAACTTTCATTTGTTGCTAATGAGAGCCTCATATAATTTAACCACTTCAGAGAACAATTTGGGAATATTTAATAAAGTTGAAGGATACGCATTGACTTTCACATAGCAACTTTAAAGAGTATCCCTAGTTAATAACTAATACATATGCATAACAAGATAAGTACAAGCCTATTTATTCTAGTACCATTGATGTGATAGTTAATTTTCATGTGTCAACTTGAGTAGACCATGGGGTGACCAGATATTTGGCTAAACATTATTTTTGAAATGTGTCTGTGAGGATGTTTCAGGAGAAGACTAGTATTTGAATCAATAAATCGAGTAAGGGGCCTCTCTGGTAGCTCAGATGGTAAAGAATCTGCCTGTAATGCAAGAGACTGGGTTCAATATCTGGGTCAGGAAGATCCCCCGGAGAAGCGAATGGCTACCAACTCCAGTATTCTTGCCTGGAGAATTCCATGCACAGTAGAGCCTGGCAGGCTACAGTCTATGGTTGTGAAGAGGTGGCCATGACTAAGTGGCTAGTGCTTGTATACTTAGACCGAGTAAAGCAGATAACTGCCCCCAATGTGGAAAGACATCATCCAATTTATTGATTGCTTGAATAGAACAAAAAGGTGAAGAGAAGGAGAATTCAGGCTCTTTCTCTGACTGACCACTTGAACTAGGACATTGATCTTCTCCCGCTCTCACACTAGGACTTACACTCTAAAACATGTGTGTATGTACACTATACACTGAGGAGGGCTTGGCACCCTACTCCAGTATTTTTGCCTGGAGAATCCCATGGACAGAGGACCCTGGCAGTCTACAGTCCATAGGGTCGCAAAGAGTTGGACACGACTGAAGCGACTTAGCATGCATACTATATATCTACAACTATATGTATGTATATATCTATCTGAACCTGTGTATCTATCTCATATTTATTCTGTTTTTCTGGAGGACCCTGACTAACAAAATAGGTTTTTCTTTTTTTTAAGAAAGTGAAAGTGAAAGTCAGTTGTGTCCAACTCTTTGCAACCCCATGGACTATATAGTCCATGGAATTCTCCAGGCCGGAATACTGGAGTGGGTAGCCTTTCCCTTCTCCAGGAGGAGGTTATAGCAATAGCCTATCAACTGAAGAAATAAATTTATAAAATATATTAAATAATCCTTTGTAGAAGTACCAGTTACAGTAAACTAAAACTACATAGATATATGTCTTCTAAAATATTAAGTGGAAAAAAGGGTGAATATATGTACAGGACAATATTATTTATGTACTAGTTTCTGTTGTACAGTATAACAACACACTTTTATGATTTTTATGTTTTACATGTACTGATACAAAATTAACTGTAGATGACATATAAAAAATTTAAATATGTAGTATAAGCCCTGTGCTGCTGCTGCTGCTAAGTCGCTTCAGTCGTGTCCGACTCTGTGCGACCCCACAGACGGCAGCCCACCAGGCTCCGCCGTCCCTGGGATTCTCCAGGCAAGAATACTGGAGTGCGTTGCCATTTCCTTCTCCCTGTAGCAACTACTTAAAATGAAATAAGCATAAGTGAAAAAAGCTAGTGTAGAAATTAGAATGGGATTTAAATTGATGTTTCTAAAACACAGCTCTGCATTTTCAGTGTGGATTGAGAGTCCTTCCCACTGTTCCACTTTCTTCCCGAATGTGGTGCTTAAGGTGCTGATGTGTGTATTAAATAAAAAGCCTGGGCAGGGGGAGGGGAAATGGAAGTTTAAAAAGTAAAGTTTTAAAAAGCAGGCAAGGAGAAACCAAAGAACAAATGAACAGCAGCAACAACCAAGGAGACAGTAGAAAACAAAGTGGTAGAAGCAAACCAAGCATATCAGTAACCATTTTAAAGGTTAATGGACTAGCTAATTAAAAGGCAGAGATTGTGAAAATGATATTAAAAACACAGGACCTAACTAAACCCTGTCACAACGTGCTCTATTTAATTGTCATACAATCATCATTTCATAGAGTCAGTGTGAATTATCTCCAACTCCCAAATATGCAAAGGCTACAACATAAATTAGTATAATCTTACTGTATATCTGAAAGTAATAACCACTTTTGCTTTCTTTTCTTTTTTCTTTTTTCATTTTCACTTTCTCTAAGATGTTGTCCCCAGGGTGGAGCATCTCCAATTATATTCTACTCTTTTATTCTAACTGCCAAAAGAGAGTTCTGAGTGGCCCTCCTTCTGGCCAGGATATCTTTTATTTCTTATGTTTTTATTACGGTAAAATATACATAGTATAAAATGTACCATTTTAGTATTAAATATGGATTCATAATCAAAAGTCTTTTCATTTATAAAAACTGAAACTCTATACCCATTAAATAATAACTTCCCATTACCATTCCTCCCCCACCCCCAGATGCTGAAAACCATTATTCTACATTTGCTTTAATGAGTGATTACTTTAGGTACCGCATGTGGAGTCATACAGTATTCATTTATTTATTTTCTTGTGACTGGCTTGTTTCACTTAGTGTACTGTCCTCAAGTTTCATCCATGTTGTGTATGTCAGAATTCCCTTTGTTTTTAAGGGTGAAAAATATCCCCTTGTATGTCTAGTCACCCCAAGGACCATCCCAGTATCCTTGGTTTCAAGAGTGTCTGCAAATACCAAAATCTGTGGATATTCAAGTTCCATAAATAAAATGGCATAACATAATGAATATAGTTAGTCTACTGTATTTGCAGGTTTGGCATCCATGGATTCAATCAACAGTGGATTGAAATTTCAGTTTTGATTGAATCTATGGATGCAAAAAAAAGCAGAGACATTACTTTGCCAACAAAGGTCCGTCTAGTCAAAGCTATGGTTTTTCCAGTGGTCATGTGTGGATGTGAGAGTTGGACTATAAAGATAGCTGAGCCCTGAAGAATTGGTGCTGGAGAAGACTCCTGAGAGTGCCTTGGACAGTAAGGGGATCAAACCAGTCCATCCTAAAGGAAATCAGTCCTGAATATTCATTGGAAGGACTGATGTTGAAGCTGAAACTCCAATACTTTGGCTACCTGATGCAAAGAACTGACTCACTAGAAAAGACCTGATGCTGGGAAAGATTGAAGGCGGGAGGAGAAGGGGATGACAGAGGATGAGATGGCTGGATGGAATCACTGACTTGATGGACATGAGTTTGAGCAAACTCCAGGAGTTGGTGATGGACAGGGGGGCCTGGTGCATGCAGTCCATGGGTTTGCAAAGAGTTGGACACGACTAAGTGACTGAATTGAACTGAATGTATGCAAAACCTGCAGATACAGAGGATCAAATATATGTACCACATTTTGTTTATCCAATTTTTTGTCACTTGACACTTTGGTTCACATTTTAGCAATTGTAATAATGTGACTATGAATGTGAGTGTACACATAACTCTTCCAGGCAGTCTTTCAATTATTTTGAGTATATACCTAAAATTAAAATTGTTGGACATGTTATAGTTGTAATTTTTTGAAGAACCACCATACTGATTTCTACAATAGCTTTCCTATTTTACAGTCCTACCAATAAGGCACTGTATTCCAATTCACTATATCTTCATCAACACTTGTTATTTTCTCTGTGTTGGTTTCCCTGTTGGACAGTATTCATTCTCATGGGTTTGGTGTGGGATCTCATTATAGTTTTGATTTGCATTTTGGTAATGAATAGTGATGTTGAGCATCTTTTCACATACTTGTTAGCCATTTGTATATCTTCTTTGAGAAATATCTGTTCAAGCTCTTTGTCCATTTTTGAATCATACTCATTTTTTTCAGTATTAGGAATCTCTATACATTGTGGATGTTAACTCCCTTATCATATAAATGATTTGCAAATATTTTACCCCATTTTGTGTGTTACGTTTTTACTCAGTTGATAGTCTTTTGATATACAGAACATTTTAGTTTTCAGGAAGTTCAGTTTGTCTGTTTTTCCTTTTGTTACTTGTGCCTTTCATATCATATCCAAGAAATCTCTGGGAAATCAATGCTGTGAAATTTTTGTCCTATGTTTTCTTCTAAGAATTGTATAGTTTGAGGTTTTACATTTAGATCTTTGATCCATCTTAAGTAAATTTTATACATGGTGTTAGGTAAATGTCTAATTTCATTCTTTTGCATGTGGATGTTCAGTTTTCCTAGCAACATTTGTTGAAAATACTATCCTTTCCTCATTGAAATGTCTTGGCACCTTTGTCAAACATCATTTGACCATATATGTGAAGGTTCATTTTCTGGGCTGTTTATTTTATTGCTTTGGTCAATATGTCTGTCTTTATGCTGGTATCAGGGTATTGATTACTATAGTTTTGTAGTGTTTTTCAAATCAGGAAATGTAATTTCTCCTGCTTTATTCTTCTTTTTCAGGATTGTTTTAGCTAGTCAGGGTGCTTGAGTTTCCATATGAATTTTAGGTTAGATTTTTCATTTTTGCCAAACAAGTCATTGGAATTTTGCTAGAGATTTCACTTGATCAGTATATCACTTTGAGTAGTCTTGATATCTTAACAATATTAAGTCCTCCAACCCATGAACATGGGATGTGTTCCATTTATTTATATCTTATATTTAATTTCTTGATTTACAGGTTTTTGTTTTTTTAAGCTCTTTGAATGTATTGGCCTACTGACGTCTGGCCTTCAAAGTTTCTGATGAGAAATACGCCACTAATCTTATTAAAGTTCCTTTAGTATGTGACAAGTTACTTATTTGTTACTGCTTTGAAGATTTCATCTTTGTCTGTCTTACAAAAATTTGATTATAGTGTGTCTTGATGTGGGTCCTTTTTAATTCATCTTACCTGGAGTTTGTTGAGCTCCTTGGAAGTTTTATTCATGCCTTTCATCAAATTTTGAATGTTTCCAGCCATTATTTCTTTTTTAAGTATTCTCTTTGCCTCTTCCTCTTGCTCTTCTTATGTAATTCCCACAATGCATATATTGATCCATTTCATGTGGCCCAGAGGCCTCTTAGGCTCTGCCAACATTTATTTATATATATATATATATATATTTTTTTTTTCTTTTTCTTTCTGTTCCTCAGTCACGATGATTTCCATTGTCCTGTCTTCAAGTTTACCAATTGATTTTTTTCTGCCTGGTCTATAATCTGTCTTTTAATCCCTCTAGTGGGTTTTTCACTTCAATTTTTGCATTTTTCAGCTCCAGAATTTCATTTTGGTTTCTTTTTATGTTTTCTTTGTCTTTATCAGTCATTCTGTTTTGTTCGTGCATTATTTCTTGACCTTCTCTAAAATCTTCCTTTCCTTTTTTGAGCATCCCTAAAGCCGTTGCCTTAAAATCTTATCTACTAGGTCTGGCATTGGTCATTTTCAGGGACGGTTTCTGTTGACTTTTTTCTTTTAATTTGCCATACTTTCCTGTTCGTATGCCCTGTGATCCTTTTATTGAAAACTGAACACAAAAATCTAATGTATTTAAATCCTAGAATCATACTATCCCACTTCCCCAGAGTTTACTTTTTTTGGGGGGGGAGGGTAGGAGGGGGAAGGATGGAGAAGTTGTTTGTGTTTAAATTGTTTTGTTTTTGATTGATATACTCTGCCTTTATGCCATGGAAGAGTCTGAGGTATAAATTTAAAGTCTTCTTAGGTCTTTTTCTGAGCCTGGACATCTCCCTGGGTAGATCTGGTGACTGTCTAGATTTTTTAGTACTTGCAGTTGCTTTTAAAAGTTCATCACAGAGATTTTCTGATTACCATAACTAAGTAAGTTCCCTGTTATTCTCTTAGACTATTGTTTCCTTTATAGCATTCATAACATTTTATAACTGTTTTGTTTGTTAAATTATTTTTGTTAATTTATTATTTGTTTATGTCTTTTGCACAAGAATGCCAGACACATCAGGTTAGGGTTCATACCTATCCAGTTATTATTTTTATCCCCAACAACTTATCCAGTTTTTTGCATAGAATAAACTCTAAATGAATCTTTACTTAATGAATTAGTGAGTGAACTAAAAAATGCAATCAACTCCTTACCTAAAGAGGCAGTTAGAGTATTAGGTAAAATAGACACAGATGCTGTTTTTGTTGTTGTTATTCAGATAAATCTACGTATTTATGTTAGTTAGGATATGTTAGGTTATGCTACAGCAACAACCAGTCTCCATGGACTAAATTTCCATGGGTTAAAGTCCAAAGGTTATTCCTCTCTCATGCAAAGTTATTTTCAATCTGAGAAACTCTCCATTACACTTCTCCTTCGTAGACTTGTGTAGCACTAAACATCCACATCTACACACGCTCCCATGATTGCATTGGCAGAGGAAAAGAAAGGAATAGAGAACTGGGAAATTAATGTTTCTTGCTGAAAGTTATAATGCAACTTATGTTCCCATTTTATTGGTCAAGGCATGTGATACAGTCATACTTAACTCCAGCAGAGTGAGGCAGTACAGTCCTACCATATGTTCAGGTAGCAATAGGATAGTAGTAATGTCTGCCACAGTGAACAAATTGAATAACATAGTTTATGGTGCTAATCCTTCCATTTCATTCTTAAAAAAAAAATGCTTTAGTGAGCTATGAAGATGTGTGGGGAAACTAGATGTTTCATCTAGCCTCATATTTTCTGTACTTACTGGAGAGAATTATTAAGGTACTACTAGAACAATGCTCACTTAAATTCTACAACCCATAGCAGTTAACTGAAATAGAGCGGTGGCAGAAAAAGTAACATAAGGGGTAATATCACAAGTAAGAACTTCACGAAATTAAACAGATGCAACTTACAAAGATTGGCATTTTTACAGAAAAAAAATGATCTTTACCTTCTTCTTAATTTTGCTGTGAAACTTAAACATCTCTAAAATAGTATCTACTAAATAAAAATTATAAATGAAAAAAGCTAACAAGAGAAATATTAGAGGAATTACCAAAAACCCACATGTAGGTAAAGAAAATTACATGAACAGAAGTTTATTAGAATAGGCTTAAACAGTGGAGGAGAGTGATAACTGGTTTGGTTACTTAGCAAGTGGCAGGTTATATGGTAGGTAAACTGAAAGACTATAAGAACAACTAGGATTATATTTTGTAACCAACAAAAGTAATTGGGAAGGGAAGATGGGAGTAAACATTATGAAAAACAAACTTAGAACAGTTGAGTAATTTTCTCCAACTCATTTACCTAGAAAGTAAAAGAGGTAACATTTGAATTAGTGGGCTCAAATGCAAATATCTATGCTCTTAATAAGTCCCAGGGATGGCGGAGCCTGTTGGGCTGCCGGCTATGGGGTCGCACAGAGTCGGACACGACTGAAGCGACTTAGCAGCAGCAGCAGCAGAAGAAGTAATACTACTTTATATTATGTCTCAGATTGAAAGAGAGGGAAACTAAAATTAGAATATTATATGAGTGTTATGATAAAGAAACTGAAGACTAGCCATGGAATATAAAGAAACCAATATTTCAAAGCAATGTGCAGATTGGTACTCTATTCAATTATTTCTAAGAAAACAAAAACTTAACCAAGAGTTTCCTGAAATGAGTCTGCCATTAACTATAGGTAATAACTACACTTTAAACAACACTGATTCATTTCTGTATATACCCACATTAAATAGGCATTGAGAACTATTTAAAATGTCTTTGTCTTTAAAACATTCTCTGTAGCATCAGTTAAAAACTACCAATATGCGTATCAGAAATAGAGACACATATGTAGAGAACAAACATATAGATACCAAGTGGGGAGCAGGATGGACTGGGAGATTGGGATTGACCTATGAACAATACTGTGTATGAAGTAGATGGCTGGTGAGGGCCTACTGTATAGCACAGGGGGAAAATAAGGTACAATCTGCCTGAAGGACATATATTAAGTTAACCATAAAAATGCATTCCAATGTACATTAGGTTCAGGCAAATGCTGTTTAATTCCACCTGTACAAGTTACCTAGAATAATCAGATTCATACAGTCAGAAAGTATGTTGGTAGCTGCAGGTGCCTGGAGTGGTGGCTAGGGAGGTGTGGCAGGTTGGGATGGGCAATGGGAAGTTAGTGTTTAATGGGGACAGAGTTTCCGTTTAGAAAAGTGAAAAATTTGGGAGATGGATGATGGTGAGATTTACATAACAAAGTGAATGTACTTATGCCACTGCAGTGTACAGTTAAATGTGGTTAAGAAAATAGGTTTTATATTATGTTTTATATTTTAGCATAATAAAAAACATTAAAAAATAAAACTCATAAGAAGAAACTACCAATACAATTTCTACTAGCACCTGGAGCAGATACTTTGCAAGAAAGCAAAGGAAACCCTAGGAAACAATTTTGTTTCTAGATACAAGAGGTCTTATTACTCAAATAACCTGGTCTTTCTTTTACTTTACTTTTTTGAGTTGTGATTTGTATGTATGTATGCATTTGTATATACATACAAACTAAAGAGGACCTAAAGAGCCTCTTGATGAAGGTGAAAGAGGAGAGTGAAAAAGCTGGCTTTAAACTCAACATTCAAAAAACTAAGATCATGGCATCTGGTTCCATCACTTCATGACCAATAGATGGAAACAGTGACAGACTTTATTTTCTTGGGCTCCAAAATCACTGCAGGTGGTGACTGCAGCTACGGAATTGAAAGATGCTTGCTCCTTGGAAGAAAAGCTATGTCAAACCTAGACAGTGTATTAAAAAGCAGAGACATTACTTTGCCAAAAGAAGTCTATATAGTCAAAGCTGTGGTTTTTTTCCAGTAGTCATGTATGGATGTGAGTTGGATCATAAAGAAGGTTGAAAGTGAGAGTTGCTCAGTTGTGTCCGACTGTTTGCGACTCCATGGACTACTCAGTCCATAGAATTCTCCAGGCCAGAATATTGGAGTGGGTAGTCTTTCCCTTTTCCATGCGATCTTCCCAACCCAGGGATCAAACCCAGGTCTCCTGCATTGCAGGTGGATTCTTTACCAGCTGAGCCACAAGGGAAGCAAGAAGGCTGAGTGCTAAAGAATTGATGCTTTTGAACTGTGGTGTTGGTGAAGACTTTTGAGGGTCCCTTGGACAGCAAAGAGACTAACCCAGTCAATCCTAAAGGAAATCAATCCTGAATATTCATTGGAAGAACCGATGCTGAAGCTGAAGCTCCACTGCTTTGGCCACCTGATGTGAAGAGCCAAATAGTTAGGAAAAAACCCTGATGCTGGGAAAGATTGAAGGCAGGAGGAGAAGGGGACGACTGAGAATGAGATGGTTGGATTGCATCACTGACTCAATGGACATGAGTTCAGCAAGCTTCCAGAGATGGTGAAAGACAGGGAAGCCTGGCATGCTGCAGTCCATGAGGTTGCAAAGACTCGGACATGACTGAGCAACTGAACAACAATAATGTGTTTGTTTATACACATAAAAGTTATCTAACTATCTAGTTATCTATAGAGACTGATGGATAGATGGTTTAGATTTAGATGGATAGTTGGATATAGATATAGAGTACACACACACATTTTGCCCTTATGTGACCATTATAATGAAAGTAACTGGACAGATTTTGTTAGAAAAATAAAATGAGCCTAGTAGAAATATAATTGTTGTTGCTTTTTAAAGTATCATGATTCTAAAATTGCATACTGAATGCTGCTTCCTAAACTAATGTGATGAGAGTTGGGAGACCTAATAAGAGTGGATATATTTCTTTATCAGTGATAACCTCCTGGGACGTGGCAGTTTTATGCCAGCTAACTGATTTTATTTATCTCTGGAAAATCTTTGTCTTCAACCTCTGTTCATGTTTCCTGTGGTTTCAAAGGAATAATAATAAATAAGCAGTTTTTGTCTTACTTAGAGCTGAAATGATACCAGGTTTAGGAATATGTATTTATTGTGGTATCAGAAATATTCTGAAAATATTCTTGTGCCTATGGTAGTTGACATAAAATAGAAAATGTCTATTTTAAAAGTTTTAAAAATAAATTAAGCTCCTAAACATGACATCCAAGAATGGTAACTTTTTTGTGAGTATAGTTTATAATTTGTAAAATACACTTTCACATTATGATAGAAGCACAGTATTTTAAAAGGTCACTTAACAGACCAAAATTTTCTTGCTGGTCAGTGACATGATAGAACTTTTGGATTGCCTATTTAGAATTGTGTTATACATGTTTGGTGTGGGAAAAAAAATCACAAGTTATAAACCTTGGTTATTTTGTGATATAAATGGGGTAGGTATGTTTAGATTTCAGTCTCGGTTCTTTGGAAGACTATCGAGATACTTAGTTTGGCTCTAAGTTGAATCTTTATTTCTGTCATACTTGTAATCTGCAAGTTTAATATTCTTTATTGCTTTAAAGAAGACTAAACTATAAACTCTGGGCAAAGTTCCATAATAAGTTTATGAATATACATATGTCAAACTTGATGAGAAATTGAGGACCTTTATGACTAGGGGATTAATTTACTCAGGTCTTACTAAGTAAGAGCTTCTCTCAGCTAGTTCTTGGGTTTATGATTATTCCTTTTGGAAATTCACTTGCTAAAATATAAGTTGCTTTTAAAGATACAGATGACAACCAACATAGAGAACACAAATGGCTATTTCCTTTAAACAGTAATGATTAAAGGATTAAATTCAAGGTTTTTAGTGTATTATATATACTAAGGACAGAGGGCATTCTCTTAATCATGCGTTTGAAGAAAAAAGTCAAGTTTTTGTAAAAGATTGCAGAGAGAAGCTGATTTACATCTGTATACGTGTGCATTGATTTTTCCTTCAGAAGAAATGAGTTTATCTGGAGAATATTAATCATAGTTACCAAGAATAAAATATATTAAACATGAAATATTTGTTCTGGAGAGCTTTTACTAAAAATATGTAAGCATGCATACACATAAAAATATATGTCCATATAGTCATATATATACATGTGTATATATATATATATATATATTCATTAAACCTATTTTGGAACTTCGTGTAGAGTTTATTGTTTAGTCTTCTCTAAAGTAATACAAAACATAAAGCCTATAGATTATAAGATATTTCAAAAGAAGAGAGCATATTTAGAAGGGACTTATTCAACTGAATCATTTCTTTTACAAATAGTAATTGATTACCTTTCCTAACTGAATATCTCTAGAGTGGATTAGCTCTTTCTTCTGCACCTAATAATTATCTCCTGAAAAATAGGAGAAAGCACTCATTTCTACCAGTACATTGTCCTTTGTATCAATAATTTAATCAGAATATAGTCAGGAAAATAAAAGGTTCAAAATATCAAAGCACCCAATACTCCCCTAAATATGGATTATTGGGACTACAGACTATATAAAATGTCTGGACCCCACGCTTGGAACACTAACCCATTTTTGTGACTTCCAGAAGGAGGAAGTTGGTTTCAGGGCCAGTGTAGAGGATGTGTGCTGGCAGATTCTGGGTCTGCCTATTTAGTGATGCCCTCTCAGGGATCTCAGTGAATTGTGGAGTCCTGGGGAGCTGTCTCGACCTTGGATGTGCCATTAAACCAGATGGCCATGCACAAATAGTACTTGGAGTAAGTACTTATTACTTAGTAATGCAAATGTAATTCTAGTAATAAGCTTCACTAAAACCATTCTTGGAATGCATTTTAAGTAACAAATGTATTTACAAATGCACCATTCCCTTTGAAAAAGCTTCAGAAAGGGTTTCAAAAGAGGAGGATGGGAGGATGGGATCCAGACAGCAAATGAAGCAAAAAGAGAATAATACCATATTTCAGCAGATTTGCATTTATTAGTATGACTAAATACTCTTATTTTTCCTCCAAATAGTTTGGCACTTAAATCAACAACAACTTGTTGAAACCTTGGACATCTTGCAAGTAGAAAACAGGACTTATAAAGAATCAATGTATTTTATGGAGGCAAAGCAGTATTTTTTAGAGGCTAGATTATTTTTTAAAAGGAATTGTATATACATCAAGAAAAATATGGATATATACACAAGAGTCTGTTCATGTTAGTCATTTGGAGGTAGAAGAAGGGAATTCAAAACAGAAAAAAAAATAGGGAAAGAAAAAGGACACTAATTAAGAAAGTGCACATGGTGAAATGTTAAATGTGAGAATAGATTGTATAATTCTATTTACAAAATTGCTGCAAATATGTTGTTAGATAAAATATTTACATTAGAATGGTTATAAAGTAAGTTAACAAATATTTGATCAGGTGATTTTATTGTAGATGATTTTTTCCCTTGAATGTCTGTTTTTCTTAATGTGTTTTTATAATAAAATTAGAGTTAGTATGACCAAGAGAAAGAGAGGATAAACCACGGTCTGGGACAATATATTGGTGAAAGATTTTTAGGCGAGGGAAACTACTCTGTATGATACTATAATTGTGGATACTTGTCATGGTGGCGCTAGTGGTAAAGAACCCATCTGCCAATGCAGGAGACACATGAGAGACTCGGATTTGATCTCTGGGTTGGGAAGATCCCCTGGAGCAACCCACTCCAGTATTCTTGCCTGGAGAATCCCATGGACAGAGGAGCCAGGCAGGCTACGGTTGATAGGATCTCAAAGAGTAAGACAAAACTGAAGCGACTTAGCACACATGCACAAACTTACAGAATGTACAACATCAAGAGCAAGCCATAATGTGATTATAAGGGGTCAGTATAGGATCTCGGTGTAACAAAAGTACCACTCTGTTGGGGGATGCTGATAATGGGAGAGGCTATGCAAGTGTGTGGATGGGAGTGTATGGGAAGTCTCTTTACCTTCCTCTTTTGCTGTGAACCTAAAACTATTATAAAAAACTAATTAAAAAAAATTAACATGACATTGACATGCTTGGAATCACTTTGGTATATGAATGAATTAGTATTGCTTTTGTTATCTGGCAAATTGTAACAGCAGTCATCCCACAGAGAAACAGACATATAAAACTGCCTCCTAACTGTTCCCCTGATTCCATCCTTGTCATTCTGCAGTCTAGTTTCCTTGTAGCAGGCAGAGTGATCCTTTTAAAGTATATGTCACAACATGTCACTCCGCTGTTCAAAACCCTCTAATGGCTTCCCACCTTGGAGTAAAATCCAGAGTCCTCCGTCATCTCTACACAATCTGCGGCTGCTGCCACCCACAACCTCTCATCTACCGCTGACTCATTCTGTTGTCACCACGCTGGGCTTTCGGCTGGCTGCTCGTCTTCCACGTAGCAAGGCCTCTTGCCTCAGATCTTTTCACTTACTGTCCCCTGCATTTGGATCACTCTCCCTGCCTGCTAGCCCCGTGATTCCATTACTCATTTCATTCAGGTCTCTGCTCACGTCGTATATGCACACCTTTCCTGAATACCCGTCTTCTCCAATTATTCTATATCCCCTCACTGTTTTATTTTTCTTATATTTCTTCTTAGCACTTAGCACCGAGTGAAATAGTTATATCACCATTTTTATCTTTTCTCCTCCTACTGGAGTCTAAGTTCTCTAGGGCCACGGCTGTTGGTACTTTTGTTGCCTGTTAGACCCTCAGAGACCAGTACAGTACCTAGCCCTTAGCCATACAGAAGTCTATTTCTCCCACGCCAGATCTTCCTCAAGCTTAGATGTGTACTGTGCAAATAAACCACACAGGCTTCCCATTCAGCTTCTTGTCCTCTTGTTTATCTTTGAATCCGTCTTTTTTTCCCTGGAGAAGGGAATGGCTGCACACTCCAGTATTCTGGCCTGGAGAATTCCATGGACGCAGGAGCCTGGCAGGCTGCATTCCATGGGGTCACAAAGAGTTGGACGCTGCTGAGCTACTAACGCTTTCACTTTTTATACCATTTAAGGCGTTTTCTCCTCTCATTGCTTCCCAATATGCATGCCTGCCTCCCTTCCTCCCTTCCTTCCTCTCTTTCCTCCTTTTTCCTCCCTCTCCCTCCCTCCCTCCTTCCCTTCCTTCTTTTCTTCCTTTCTTTTATGCTTTTTCTAAACTACAGATCAGTTTGTACTTGGTTTTTTACTCTCTCCCATGTCATTCACCCTAAAATGAGACTACTTATCATTTCTGGCAATACAAATATATATTTTTAAATTGGTAGATAATAAGATTCCACTGTTCTCATCAGGGCAGCAATTTATCAAGAAGTAATGTTTTATGCCATTATATATTTATAGACGTAAGGGAAATATCTACTAGCAACTTATTACTGTTTGTTTTTACCTAGCAATAGTTTATTTCCTTTAAGGTTATTTGAAACAGATTGACACTAGAGGGTCTTCTTTCTGCCTTTGGTCTCTTCCTAATGTCACCCTCCCAAATAGTAAATAAATGTACTGATCAACAGATACACGGACTAGAGTTTTAATAGGATGGAAAATGGCATTTAAAATCTGTGTATTTATATTCCTTTATTTCTACAGAGCAGGCAAAGGGACATAATCTGGATACTTGAGAAAGCTAAATAATGCATTTGGAAAATTTCTAATATTTTTTAAAAAGTATTATAGGGAAGGCAAGTTGTAACTTTATAAATGATGCTGAGTAGCACACTCACCCCTCAATGCTGTACAGCTTGTGCCTGACCTGGGGCTAGCAGGGCAGGTGGATACCTACTAGACAGAGATTTTTGCTTTGCTTACATTTTCCATGCAAACATTGCTTTCTTCAATATTTTTTTGGCTTGTACCTGAAATTTCTGTTGACAGTAGATAAGGATTTTGCTTTGCCTACATTTTTCATGTGAACTCTGCTTCCTTCAGAACTTTTTAAAAGTTTGTACCTAAAAGTTTACCAAGAAAATTATTTCATATACATTATTTTACTCTTGAATAATTTTATTTTCATTAAAGTTAGTGGATGTACTAGATAATAAGTAGATTGTTCGAAGCTAATCTTGTGAGTTCCATTTCTGTTAGAATGATGACCTGATACCCCAACTAACATAAAATAATGCTGGAAAATTTACTGTGGATCTGGTAAGAAAATAAGACATATTCTGATGTTGAGAGTGAAACAAAAGCAGAAAGTAGGAGATTTCCATGTGACTTTGGCAAGTTAGAAATGTTTCATGAGATGAATGAAAAGTGCATTTTTGAATGAAATAGGTATTAATTCTTATGTGTTAAGGGTGAGAGCAGATGAAATAGAGATTACATCATTCTGTTAATATTAGTTAAATTTACACATGCTCTCTTTTCTCCTACATTTGTTTAATCTTACCCAATCCAAATTCTTACCTTAAAAATCCTATCTTTTATGTATATTTTAGCCAGACCTATTCAGATAACGTATCTGAAAACAGAATTTTCTTCTCTCAAAGATAATTGTAATCTTCTAATCTTTTCTCTCTTTCCATGTATCTCTTATTTGCATATATTGTTCTCAAATTATCTTTTACTGAACTAGCATAAAAGGCAGTCATTTCTCACGTTTCTGGGCTTCTCTGTATATTTGTGATATAAAAACTTCAAAAGCAAAAATATCTCCCCTCAAGAGAGTTACACATTTCACAAGAAAATGGGCTTTCTGGAATGAAAAACAATTGTCTGATTAGCCAAGAGTAGAGCCATGTCAAGTTCAGTTGTAAACTCTTACTGGATACCAGGTTATAAAACTAGAACATCTGCACCTGGTCATGGCAGGTTTTCTTTGCCTCTTTTCTGCAAATACCATTCTGTTCAGTGAGTTCTCTGAGTTAAAGCTATATATTTTCATAAACCCAGATGCTATTTATGCTTTGCCCCTTTTGACTGACAATGAGCTATCTGGAAGTTAGAGGTTTGCAGTCTGTTTCTGAATTGCCAAAAGCTATAGTCTCAGAAAGAAGCTAAATATAGCAGTAGAGATGATAACTTATCAGAGTGAATGAACATGTAGTATTCAAATCATTTCTCAATTATAATATATTTAAATGAAGTCCTACATCAACCTAAATGATGACATATCATGGAACTGTAATTTATATTCACTAATTTAGAACCATACATTTAAGCAAATTCATTTACAGTACCAGTTCTACTTAAAGTAATCTACCACAAAAGGATGATCAAATAAAAATGTGCATAGGTTACTCCATAGAGGCATGGAGTACTGGCACATTACTTACACAAACAGAATTTGCAGAAATGGAAAAATGATTCCTACTGAACAGAATTATTTTATTTCATTCGTTTAAGGTAGTATTAAGCATGATTTCATAAGTAGTGATTTGCCAGATGCTTTCAATGGAATAGCTGATACATTGCTCATTTTGAACACCGAGTTTTATGTCATTTTAAAAGATAAATATAACTTTGAAATAGAGCATGTTGAAATTTTAAAACATGGCTTATGCCTGTATAACTATTTAATTAATTAAACTTTATTTTCATCTTTTCGGCTCATTTAAAAGATTCCAGGTTACTCTGAGGGATGTGTATAATCAAAACACAACTCAAAAAAATGAAAAATATGAAATAAAAAGTTGTTTGCCAGTTCAGATTTTTGTATTTCCCAACTCAATTATTTCACTTCTTCTTTCTTTCCAGAGAAGTAACATTTGTTATATAATATAGTTTAATTCAGTTTATTTATATCAGTATTTAAAATTGTAATAACTACTTTTTTGCTAAAAAGAAAGATTTAAATAACTTGTTCAAGAATGCATGATCTTTTAATATATTTATAATATAATTTAATGTTTAAGATAGGTCTAATATTAGATGACTAGTCCAACCTTTCATACAATGAATATTTTCTATATTCTTACATTTTATATATATTTTATTATGAAAAGTTGGATGTTTCTTTTTTTTTTAATGTGAAAATAAAATAGGGAAAATGGAAGATTTATAAATAGTTCAGTCACTAGTCTTTGAGGAATTGTTAACTGATCAAGGAGACTGACTGTAATCGAGCACTTTGTCTTTACAACTTTTAGGATGTGTGAGAGGCACCTAGGGTACTTGCTAAAAATGCTGAAATTTCTACATTTCAGTTTACTTTCCAAAATAAAAAGTTCTCAGTCAAAATAGGGGAAGCAATGCATCAATAAAACTAGGATAGAGTTTGGGGTAGGGAGATCTGAGAATGTGAAAAAGAATTAAAAATGCTATACATTAACATGTGTACATTAACATGTGGAGGAATACTAAATGCAGATAGAGTAGGGCTCAGAAGCAGTGTTATGTGATTGCCTATTTCTTATCCTGAACTCTATTCATTGGTTAAGGATCTGAGGATTCTGGAAGTAAAAATGAAAGTTGTTACTGTGTCCCAGGTAGAAGAGAGAAAGTCTGGTGGAGGTGTGTTGGGAAGGGTCCCAAAGACAACTCTCTGTCTTAATAGTTCCTTTGGCTGAGGACTGACTTGACATGACTTGACTTGACACAGTCGCCTTAACACAACTGAATGACTGAATATTTCCCTTGAAGGACTCACAAAACTTAGAAAAACTGTTATACTCAGAGTTACAGTTCAATACAGTGAAAAGATACATTACAATCAGGAGTGAAGTGGAGTGGAGTTCTGCAGGAACCAGGTCCAAGCTTCTTATCCTCCCCCAGAGGAAGAGTGAAAGTGAAAGTCACTCAGTCACGTCCGACTCTTTGTGACCCAGTCCATGGAATTCTCTAGGCTAGAATAATGGAGTGGGTAGCCATTCCCTTCTCTAGGGGATCTTCTCAACCCTGGGATCAAACCCAGGTCTCCCACATTGCAGGCAGATTCTTTACCAGCTGAGCCACTAGGGAAGCCCAAGAATACTGAAGTGGGTAGCCTGTCCCTTCTCAGGGGATCTTCCCAACCCAGGAATTGATCCCAGAGGAATGGCACAGATAAATGCTCAATTCTCCCAGGAGTGATGTGTGACAAAATGTGCATTGGAGGTGAGCCATGTAGGTATGCATCATTTGTGTGACTGATCTTAGTTACTCATCATCAGCCTCCCCAGATATCAAATTGATAAGAGCATGGACTAAAAGCCTCAGGCATACCAAAACACCCGTATCAGGCAGGATATTCCCAGCATTCAGAAGTTTTCTCACCAGAGATAGTGAAGGGCCTGCTGAGTTATCTTCTACTGCACAGATGATGAGGTCCAAAAAGGATAATTAGATCATAACAGAGCCTGCCGGACTTGACCAAAAATGCTGAACACCCTACACCTATTTTTCAAGTGGCAGTAGCCAATAGGCAAAAAAAAAAAAAAAAAAAAAAAAAAGAAAAAGCATATCTCCTTCTCAATCACTGGGAGGAAATACTTTAAATTGGAAGTTTCACAGAGGTTTTTTTTTTTTTTATTGTATTTTATATTTGAAAAAGGAAGGAATATGTAAAAAGTTCACAACCTTAGTGGGATTATGAAAAACATTCAGTTTTCTTGTGGCTTTAACGTCTACAGTGGTGATTTTGACATGTAACGATGAATGTCTTAGACTAGAAGAATATTTATGATAGGAGACAAGGAGTTAGCTTAAGAGAGCTTTAAACTGAAATGAGAAAGGGAGAATATGTAATACACAGAAGGAACCTAAATCATTCTTCTCTAATTACCTGCCTGGCTAATTCCCTAACCCCTTCAAGTCTGCTCAAATCTCACCTTCTTAATCATGTCCACCTTGACCAACAAGATAGGCTGACTCCTATGAAATTGTTCCTGTCTTAAGTCAAAAACAATTGCATGTTTCAATCTTGCTCCCTATGCTTCAATTTTCAACTCTTGCTCCCTAGCATTCTCATATCCTACTTACCCCATACTACTTTTAATTATTTTTCATTATACATAACTACCATCTAAAATACTACATAAAGAAAATTCATTGTATTTACTATTATCTATATTAACTTCTGCTACAAAAAATACTTGGACATGGAAATCTGATCTTTTCTTTCCTTTAATTTACAGCTATATTCTAAGAACTTAGAAAACTGCCTGACACAACGTTACCAAATTACTATTTGTTGAAAACATTATTGGATACTAAATGCCTGCTTTATTAGAAAGTAATAGATACTGAATGCCTGCTTTATTAGAAAGTACTAAAGCAGTCATTCGGTCATCTATTTAATAGTAGGAAACATTTGGAAGCAGTTTTTAGATATTATACACCAGAATGACCTGGGCTTCCCTGGTGGCTCAGAGGGTAAAGCGGCTGCCTGCAATGTGGGAGACCCGGGTTTGACCCCTGGATCATGAAGGTCCTCTGGAGAAGGAAATGGCAGCCCACTCCAGTACTCTTGCCTGGAAAATCCCATGGACGGGGAAGCCTGGTAGGCTACAGTCCATGGGATCGCAAAGAGTCAGACATGACTGAGCGACTTCACTTCACACCAGAATGACCTAATTGCTAACCATGAAACTTTATAGTCAGATAATTGTTTTGGATCCCATCTTTGCTGCTAACTAGTTCTATAAACTTTGGGCATTTTTTTTTTTTTTTTTTGGCCATGTCTTGCAGCATGTGGGCATGTGGGAATCTTCATCCCCTGACTAGGGATCGAAACTGTGCCCCCTGCATTTGGAGTACATAGTCTTAACGACTGGATTGCCAGGGAAGTCCCAACTTTGGACATTCTTTTCTTGAAAATTTCTCTAAGGCATAGTTTGCTCATCTTTACAATAGGAACAGTGACACTTACCTGAAGTGCTATTGCATAAAGCATGACTATTTCCATTCTGTAGTATATAGTGCATGAAAAGTGTCTTTTTATTTACGAAGAAGATCTTGTATATTTAAATATCTTTAGAATAAGTGTGGATTATGGACAGAAGTACAGCAATAGGAGGTTATACATTTGTTCATAAAATGATAAGCAATGAGGGTCAAGGGAATGTAAACAAAATATAACAAGGAGGAGGAATTGCATAATACAAAAGATGATTCAACTGAGATTCTAAATGCTCCTTGTTCATGTAAATAAAACAGTATGAACATATAAAACTTCTAGAAGAAGGAAACATAAAAAAATCATGCACTTAGACTGAAAAAAAAATCACCAATTGTTAAAATGGAAGTTACCTGATTAAAGAGTAATTGTGGTAGAAAAGGGTTTATGACTCTATGACTTCCAAAGATCTGAGCCAGTTTTAGCTGTTACCCTGGCTTTCAGCTGGTCCATCACATCTTTGTGGTAAGTTTTCTTTGTTTTGTATTGTTTTGCTGCATCACATTTCCCTTTTAGAGAGGTACTTTTAGAAGTATCTTAGTGGGATTTATGGCTCATCTCTAGGATGCACCTAGGGAGTAGAGAAGATATTAGGCTTGAATAATTGCCCCAGGAGAATTTTTGAATCTTGAACAAGAGGGACATGACAATTCTCTTTGTTCTTTCCCATTTTTGAGGCTTGGCTGCCAGCTTACCACTGATTCTCAATATCTCTCCAAATATATCAACACTGGTGGTGGTTTCGTTGCCAAGTAGTGTCCAACTCTTGTGACCCCATGCACTGTAGCTCACCAGGCTCCTCTGTCCATGGGATTCTCTAGGCAAGAATACTAGTGTGGGTTGCCATTTCCTCCTCCAGGGGATCTTCTCAACCCAGGAATTGAACCCAAGTCTCCTGCATTGCAGGCAGATTCTTTACTGACTGAGCTACAAGGGTAGCCCTGTCTCTCTAGGGGAAGCTCTCTCAAAAAAACTGTTTTTCTTTTTTTTAAACACAGTCAATTTCTGTCACTTGCTACCAACTACACTGATTGCCAGATGTGGTTAGTTCTAGATGTAGGATTGAGAGGTTACTGGGAGAGGGGACTTGATAAAACCAGGCAAACCAATGTAAATTGGATCCTAACTAGATGCCATAGTTTAAGAACATTGCTTCCTGAATCATATTGCTATGACTCTGGACTTAAGTTCCTGTCAATATGATTGAGTAAACAGTCAGGAAAGCTCTCCCTCTGTAAATTATGTAGATGAAATATAACAGCTAGATAAAATACAACAATATCCCCTCAAATGCTGAGCTTGTGAGAATGGCAGGAAACTTGCCAGTGACCAAAAAGAAAGAGCTCAAAAACTGTCGAGTAATAAGCCACATTAAAATTGTGAGTTGCCTAAAGGTGTTTTCTCCCAATCTTAGTAACCAAAAGGCTTTTCCTTCAATGGTCACTTGGAAGAGAAGGCCTTATGGCAGAGAGGTCCATGTTAGAGTTGGAACTGACAAATCTGGGAATCTCAGATGGTTATAACCTAATGAAAGGGTGGAAAGAGAAAGGCAAAATTTCATCCAACGGCAAAGAGAGAGGTGATAAGTTAGCTATTTGGGCTTGAGCTCATGTTGAGGGAAAAAATGCCTCCCCTAAAGAGTTGTAACCTTAAATATCCCTTATGCTCATGGATAGGTAAAATTTGTACTTCCTTTGCAATCCTGAAAGCTTCCAAATGAGTGATTATAATAGCGTAAATGAGTCTCAGGCTGATTGAACACGAGGATACTTGACAGAAGTAGAAATAAGTTCTCTTTCAAGGGATGTCCTCTCAACTCAAGCTGCAGAGAATTCTCATGGATTAAATCTGGGCACTTCAGACTTAAAGAGCATTCAAGGCAACATGCCATCATAAGCAGGAGTCAGCAGAAATAACAAACAGCAGTGTCAGACCTCCAGGATCTTCAGATAATAGAATTAGACAATAAAGAAGGAAAATGAATATTCTTGTTAAAATTTTAAGTATCAGAAAGAACACCACCACTGTTATTAAAGGAAGCACAGACATCTTTGAGGAAAAAGAAGACTTGAAAACAATGTAGTAATTTAAGTTAATAATACAATGGATAGGTTTAATGGCAGATTGGACAAAGTTGAAGACATATTTAGCAAACTACAAGACAATCTAAAGAAATAACTACCAGTGCAGCATAGACAATGCAAAGAAAAATATGAAAGTGAGGAACAGAGAATGACAAGTACTATCATGGGTTTAATTATAATTTAATGAGACTGTAGAAAGAATAAAGAATGAGGAAGGGGCAACATGATGAGATAATGAGTGGTTATTTTTGCAAATTTGTTCAATATCAAACATCCACTGATTAAAAATTATAGTAAGTCCTGAGAAGGCAAAATAGAAATAAATCCATAGTGAACTCATTTGCTTCTCAATTTTTCTGGAGATTCTTCATGATCTGCCCTCACCACACCTAGCCAGTTATATTTCCCACTAGTAACAACTATGCATACATAGTTCTTGTTATGAAAATTTGTTTCTTAGTCAATATATATCATGGTTGGTGTTTACTATGAATTTGCTTCTTTTCCTTAATATGAAAGTCTCTTTTTCTTCTCCTTGTCAAAATCATATTTATTCATCATATCCTTTTTACACAGACCCTCCCCTGATTATTCTAGTCACACTGATGTGTTTTTTCTAAACTTCTGTAACATTTATATTATGAACTCATTCACTCATTCATGATATTTATTGAGAGTTCGCTATAAACCAGCTGGGTACCAAGCCCAGTAATAAATTAGACAGAAACAGCCCCTGTCCTTAGGAACATTAATATTCAGCCAAAAATGACAGTAAAATAATTAAAACACAGTGATAAAGTATAAACAACAAGGTATGAAATGAACACGTATTGAGATAGACTGGGGAAGGTAATCAAATATATGGGTCACTGAAAGTTTCTGAGGGGAAGTAATATTTTTGCTTATACATGAATATCAAGTAGAAATTATCCAGGCCCAGGTATGGGAGTAGGGTAAAAAAACAGCAGAAGATTCAAGTAGCAGGACTAACATATTTCACAGTTTAGAAGCTTAAGAGTTGATGGAGTTTAGAGACTGCATGGGGTTTGACATGGTTATAGGGTAGAGGGCGGGGCTGAGAATGGGGAGGGTTAAGTCAGAAGTGATGAGCTGGACAAGGTCTGGGTGGAGGCAGGCCATATGAGCCATGTCAAGAAATTTGAACTTTGTCCTAAAGGCATTGAAAAATCATTGATGGATGTGATAAATGGAGACTCTATTATTCTACTTCTGTATCAGAGAGGTAACTTTCATTCGCATTGGGAAGATAGACTGAAGGAAGAGAGACCAGTAAAGAGGCTGCTACCATGCTTTAGATTAAAGCTGGTGGTAACTGACACTAACATGATAACAGTGGCAAGAGCAAGTAGTGGACAAACTTGCCAGACACTTGGAATAATTTCTTTTTTCTAATGGTTAGCCATGAGCTTATTTTGTCTTTTCCGTTATGAGCTACTTAAGAGCAGCAACCATGTCTTCTTTTTTTTATTTAACAAAACTTCCAAGTCATCGGTAGTGGAGTCTTATAAATATTTGCTGACTGAATGGGTCTTTGGATAGAGCCATTCAATCATTGAGAATTTGTAAAGATAGCTGGCAAAAGATTCAAGATGAAATTCTCCATAGTTCAGTTTTCAGCGTGGTAATAAAAATGGTACTGTGATGCAGAATTCTCAGCCATTACCTTCTTACAGTGACCAGAGTAGTGAGCTATAAAGTTAGTGATGAAGAATGAACCAGTAGTTACAGCAGTTATCTTAGCTCTAGGGCAGAAAGTCAATGCCAGTGACAAATTGCCAATACATGACCATTTAAAATCCAGTAAGTGAAGTTAACAAAGTTGCTTTATAGCTCAGTGAACTCATGGGTAGGGCTGGAAGCCATTTTCATCCTGTATCATCAGACTGGCTGTCTTATGAGCAATATAAATAGCAATCTGGCAAGGAATCAGAATATATCTCTTTAGGAAATAAATGATAAGGGTGTATTCAGGTTAGCTTTGTATGTTCAGTGGAGCAAAAATTAGAAATGTATAAAACTTATCATTGCTTTGAAGGGAAACATAGCAGGGACTGACTGCATTTTTTTTTTTTAAATGGGGAACCTATCTCCTCATGCAAATAATTTCCCTCTTCAATTTTGTGAAGTGGTAAACATAGTTTCTTCTGAAATCCAACAACTATGTTATTTCTTGGTTTTTCTTGGAGACTTGCTCACTAGGAAACTAAACACAATATATACTTCATTGTGTGTGAAATTTTAAATGGGAATTAAGAGAGTTCATGTGATAATTCATTGTGGGTTGCTCTTTTTTTAATCCTAAATATGAGGTTCTTTCAACATTAAAAAGTACTTTATCTTATATGTTCAGGATTAAAAGGTGCTTTTCTGGAATGATATGCTCATAAAAGCAAGCTTGAGCTAAAGAATTATAATAGAATTGTATTATTGAGATGACAAGACAAAGCAGTGACATAACAACATATTCCCCAAGAAACTTATCACAAGTATGTTTCATAAAAATAGGTAGTATTTATTGAGTACATAAAATCTGAATTTTGTATTAATCATGTTATTATTTCATGCTCATAACAAATTTATGTAGTAGATGTTATTTTTATTTATATTTTATGGGTAAGGAACCAATACTCAGATGGTTTGGAAACTTGCTCAGTCCTGGGATTAAGACCCAGATTTGGTGAATCTGGGTCTCAGAATCCAGAACTGGTACTTTTTACCACCATGCTTACAGTCCATTAATTCCTGCTAAGAAAGAAACATCATTTGTAGTTTTGACCAAGTTGGATGGTGGTTATTATGGTCCTCATCTTTCACCAATATAAAAAAAATATTGGACACCATTGCCTGGTGTAATGTGCGGTTATTTCCAAAGGATTTTTATTCAGATCTTAGGGAGGTTAGGTTTAGAGTTCAAAATTTAACCAGAAGATGTCATATTCATCATCTTATTCTGAAATGATTCTCCATGCTTTATGGGTCTGATTGGCTTACCCACTCTCCAGCTGCTCTTGGTGCATAGGGGTGACACCTGTAGATTTCTTCAGGAGATTCACACTCAGCACACAATCAAAATCTCTCCTTGATTTTCAAACTGGAGAATTCTTTACTCTCTACCAGACCCTCCTTTGCCATAAACCCCTTTTACTTCTATATTTGTTTTGACTCTCTCTAAATAGTCTAGACAGTCTTTGTTGTGCAAAGATTGTTATGCAATCTTTGTTATGCAAAAACGTTAATTCTCCAATTTGCCTACTTTAAATGTGTCATAATTCTGCATTAAACATACACACGTTCATATACATATGTCTACACACACACTGTCAAAGTGACTGAGTTGATAAAGACTTCCTTCTCTTTAGAAGGTAATTGAGAAGACAATATGTATGAGCAAAGACATGACTCTCAATTTCATACTAAATGTTATTACATTTATAAAAATATTTTGCATGGTGATCTTTGAATGTTTACTTAACATTGCAAATGATTCCTCTCTTTATATATATTCATGATGGTCGTTCTTGGCTTATATACTTAATGAGAACATTTCCAAAGGCAAGTGTTTTCTTTACCTGTGTGTTTAGCCTGATTCCGATTTTACTGTAAGTTTTACCAGAATGAATATTAATTTTGTAAAATATGAATTTAAGTTTTGGTGGAGATAAGCATACACTTCTAAACTCAATATAAACATTTTTCAATATTGAACCATCTTAGCAGCTCAAGGCTGAATCCTATTTCTAATTCTCTTTAAAAGCTCTGGATTAATACAGAGCCCCTGTTTGAGTTTCCTGAGCCATACAGCAAATTCCCGTTGGCTATCTATTTTACATATGGTAATATAAGTTTCCATGTTACTCTTTCCATACATCTCACCCTCTCCTCCCCTCTCCTCATGTCCATATGTCTATTTCTCTCTGTCTGTTTCTCCTAGAGGGCTGCGATGGGGAGGGAGATGGGAGGCAGGTTTAAAAGGAAGGGGATATATGTATACCTATGGCTGATTCATGTTGAGGTTTGACAGAAAACAACAAAATTCTGTAGAGCAATTATCCTTCAATTAAAACAAAACAAAACAAAACAAAAAATCTCCAAAACTCTGGGTTAACTTTACTGACGTTTCCCTCAGAATTTTGGTCTTGATATTAAAAAATGAGCTTTGCTTACATTCCTCTTTCTCCTTTCTTTCCTCCCCCGACACCTTACATTTTTTTGGTTTGTTTTTTGAAACTATATTTATGATACTTCCATTATTATGGCTTTGTAGAAAGAACTGGGGAGGGTTTTTTTTTTTTTTAAATTTTTAATCTTTTCAGTGGTCTGTGACTGGTTTCTAAAGGTTGGTATATTTCATCTATGAAACTTTCATTTGCTTCATAAGTTTAAGCAGGGTAGATCTTTGACCCTCTTTGACCATATTTTCAGTTACTTCCTTGGTACTTGGTTTTTTGCTACCTTCTGAGATAAATTCAGACATCTACATTTCTTTTTAAAATAATTTCATCTAGGCTTTGTGTATTATAATTTAGCATTTATTTATATTTATGCATCTCGTGGCAATAAATATTCACAATGCTTATTTCTTTATTGTTTTCATGCTGCCAGCTCACTTCCTGTAACTATACACATACATTAGAGTCTTTCTTTAACTCACATCCATGGATGATAGATAACCCCAGGATATTTATAGATATTGAAGCCCAGGTGTATTCCCTGGCTTATCCACTCACTCAGAATTATGCCATGTGATAGAGGTGTTAACACTACGACAGTAATCACATTGCACTATGCAGATAGATGAAAACAAGAAATTATACACCTTAAACTTACCCAATGTTGAATGTCAGTTATATTTCTTTTTTCTTTATTTTTAAAATTATTTTTAATTGGAGTATAGTTGATTTGCATTAGGTACTTTCTGTGGCATACCAAATTGAGTCAGTTAAACACACACACAGACACACTCTTTTTTAGGTTCTGTTCCTAGATAGGTGTCAACTGTACCTTTCAATTAAAAAAAAAACAACTCATCTTTCCAACTAAGGGATGGCTTATTTGATCCTTTAAGGCTACATATAATGTGATACACACAATGGTAACCTCTGTTTTAAAAAGAATAAACAATTACTTCTTTTTTTTTCCTATACCCTCTCTTAATTTGTTTCAAATTTTACTCTAATATCATCTTGTCTGGTTTGGGGTTGCTGTTTTTTCCTAGCTTCACTGAAAATGAGGTTTACTTCACTGCTTTTGTTGTTTCCTTTTTACTTTAGTTTGAGAGTGGGAGTTGAAATAAAAAGGTTTGTCCTTGTTGCTTTTTAAGCAGAAAATCTCCACTGCCCTGTTTTCTTTACAGTATCATCATTACCTATGCAAAAAATTAAGTGCTATATTTGCCCATCCTTAGCTGACCCATATTGTATTCAGTTCAGTTCAGTTCAGTCGCTCAGTCGTGTCCGACTCTTTGCAACCCCATGAATTGCAGCACGCCAGGCCTTCCTGTCCATCACCAACTCCCGGAGTTTACCCAAACCCATGTCCATCGAGTCGGTGATGCCATCCAACCATCTCATCCTCTGTCGTTCCCTTCTCAATCTGCCCCCAATCCTTCCCAACATTAGGGTCTTCTCCAATGAGTCAACTCTTCGCATCAGGTGGCCAAAGTATTGGAGTTTTAGCTTCAACATCAGTCCTTCCAATGAACACCCAGGACTGATCTCCTTTAGGATGGATTGATTGGATCTCCTTGCAGTCCAAGGGACTCTCAAGAGTCCTCTCCAACACCACACTTCAAAAGCATCAATTCTGTGGCGCTCAGCTTTCTTCACCGTCCAACTCTCACATTCATAGATGACTACTGGAAAAACCATAGCCTTGACTAGACGGACTTTTGTTGGCAAAGTAATGTCTCTGCTTTTAAATATGCTATCTAGGTTGGCCATAACCTTCCTTCCAAGGAGTAAGCATCTTTTAATTTCATGGCTGCAATCACCATCAGCAGTGATTTTGGAGCCCCCCAAAATAAAGTCTGACACTGTTTCCACTGTTTCCCCATCTATTTCCCATGAAGTGATGGGACCAGATGCCATGATCTTAGTTTTCTGAACGTTGAGCTTTAAGCCAACTTTTTCACTCTCCTCTTTCACTTTCATCAGGAGGCTCTTTTGTTCTTCTTCACTTTCTGCCATAAGGGTGGTGTCATCTGCATATCTGAGGTTATCGATATTTCTCCCGGTAATCTTGATTCCAGCTTGTGTTTCTTCCAGCCCAGCATTTCTCATGATGTACTCTGCATATAAGTTAAATAAGCAGGGTGACAATATACAGCCTTGACGTACTCCTTTTCGTATTTGGAACCAATGTGTTGTTCCATGTACAGTTCTAACTGTTGCTTCCTGGCCTGCATACAGGTTTCTCAAGAGACAGGTCAGATGGTCTGGTATTCCCATCTCTTTCAGAATTTTCCACAGTTTATTGTGATCCACACAGTCAAAGGCTTTGGCATAGTCAATAAAGCAGAAATAGATGTTTTTCTGGAACTCTCTTGCTTTTTCGATGATCCAGCAAATATTGCCAATTTGATCTCTGGTTCCTCTGCCTTTTCTAAAACCAGCTTGAACATCTGGAAGTTCACGGTTCACGTATTGCTGAAGCCTGGCTTGGAGAATCTTGAGCATTACTTTACTAGCATGTGAGATGAGTGCAATTGTGCGGTAGTTTGAGCATTCTTTGGCATTGCCTTTCTTGGGGATTGGGATGAAAACTGACCTTTTCCAGTCCTGTGGCCACTGCTGAGTTTTCCAAATTTGCTGGCATATCGAGTGCAGCATTTTCACAGCATCATCTTTCAGGATTTGAAATAGCTCAACTGGAATTAAAATCAGTGAATAATCACTGAATGGTTTCCTTGTATACATTGTTTTGTCATATTCTGTGTGGGCATCATGTTTAACACTTAGCCCTATCCCTCACCTCCCTAGTCTCTTGTCATCATGAGAAGTTTATTTTGTGAGATGATTGTGGTGCTATTGTTGTTGTTTAGTCTTTATGTCATGTCTGACTCTTTGCAACCCTATGGACTGTAGCCTGCCAGGCTCCTCTTTCCATGGGATTTCCCAGGCAAGAATACTGGAGTGGGTTGCTGTTTTCTTCTCCAGGGGATCTTCCCACCTCAAGGATGCATCCTTATGATATCTCAAGGCAGGAAATTACTGAATGGATGTTCTAACATAGGGCAGAAAGCTTGAGGAATGGGGAATGGAAGGGGTAGTGCAAGAATGACCTGTTCTTTAGAAGATGGATTGAATTTTAACAAATGGTGATGATACTGCCATTGGTGGAAAGATTTGGCACAAAGGCAGAAAGATGGGGAGGAGTAAAGTACAATTGGAGACTGAGTGGTCCCCCAGAGCAACCGCAGGGCAGGGGAAGTGAGGCTGCATGATGATTTAAGGAGCATTAAAGAAAAATAACCTTGACATAACCCACTTTTTCAAGAAACTGGGTAGTAGCTCAAAGGAAATAAATTTCACATTAGATCGGTTGCTGTATTTTACCTCATCAAATAAAACCAGCCCTTCGTTTTTCCTCTTCCCTATCAGTATCACCAGCAAAAATAATAAAAATCATACAGCGTGTTTACTGAAGTCTCACTGTATGCCAGGAATTACGCATATACTTTACCGTCAATATTTTATTGATGTCTCGTTTTGTACTTCAAAAAGCAATGTAATACAGGGGTTATTTTCATACTCATTTTTTCAGTTCAGGAAGTTGAGTTAAAAAAAAAAAGAACTTGATGTAGAAAGTTATTTAATAGGTTAACTGTCCCGTGAATCTTGGTAGTCTGTTTATAAAACATGTTTATATTGACTACACAATTCCAGCTCTACCTTTATTCAGGAAAACATTTAAAAAATATAATATTACATATTACAAATGTAGATCATATTCATTTAGGAAGATTTAAGAAAAACAAAAGTATACACAAACCAGCAAAATCATAACTGATTTAAAAGGCCTTAATAATAATTTCCCTTCTTCCCTCTGATTCAGCTTTTCAGAGAGAACTATTGTAATAATAGTTTGTAAGCAATCCTTTGCTTCAGCATGTACTTACAAACATGAATTCATCCTGTTTATTTTATTGACCAGTGATATGTTTTTAACTGATAGTTAACTGAACTGATAGTTCAGTTCAGTTCAGTTGCTCAGTTGTGTCCGACTCTTTGCGACCCCATGAACCGCAACACTCCAGGCCTCCCTGTCCATCACCAACTCCCTGAGTCCACTCAAACCCATGTCCATCGAGTCGGTGATGCCATCCAGCCATCTCATCCTCTGTCATCCCCTTCTCCTCCTGACCTCAATCTTTCTCAGCTTCAGGGTCTTTTCCAATGAGTCAGCTCTTTGCATCAGGTGGCCAAAGTATTGGAGTTTCAGCTTCAACATCAGTCCTTCCAATGAACACCCAGGACTGATCTCCTTTAGAATGGACTGGTTGGATCACCTTGCTGTCCAAGGGACTCTCAAGAGTCTTCTCCAACACCAATTCTTCAGCGCTCAGCTTTCTATATAGTCCAACTCTCACATCCATATCTTACCACTGGAAAAACAATAGCCTTGTCACTGCATTTACTTTACTATTGAAAAAAATTCTGAGGCATTTTGATTTTGGATCTAAAATTCCTCTATTAATGGATAGAGATTTAAATTTTTATTTTGCCTTTTTGTTGTTGCTATAACGAGCTTTTTGTGTGCATAACTTTATCGTCTATGCTGCTGCTGCTAAGTCGCTTCAGTCGTGTCTGACTCTATGTGACCCCTAGACGGCAGCCCACCAGACTCCCCTGTCCCTGGGATTCTCCAGGCAAGAATACTGGAGTGGGTTGCCATTTCCTTCTCCAAATTGTCTTTATCTAGTCTTATATGCCATAATTCCATGTGGGATTTAGTATTAATGAAATAAATAGTATTCATGGTATTTTTATTTCTAGGTTTACTAGGCTGTGAATTATACATATTTATAATATTGGTAAATGGTACCCTATTAGACTGCAGAACAGTTGTACCAGTTTATCGCTTACCAAGTGAATATATTCTATCACCTATACTGGGTGTGTTAATCTTTTTTATATTTTAGTCTCATGGGATAGGAAGAAAAACCTGTATTTTAATAGGTTAGTATTTTTATGTGTCCACTGCTTATTTGCAATTTTTATCTGGGATTTTATTGTTTATATATGTGTGTGTGTGTGTTTGTGTGTGTGTATGTATATATATATAGAAAGAGAGAGAGATCCTTTTTCCCTTGGGATGATTGAATTTTTAGAAGTTGATTTATAGGAGCTCTTTGCATTTTATAAATATTAACCTTTGGGTTTTGCATGTGTAAAATATTTCCCCCTATTTATTTTACAATGTTGCTTATGATAAATTTTAATAGAGAATTAGTACAGTGGTATAATTCAAATCTACTTCTTTTTGTGTATGTGTGGATCCTGGGTTTTGTATCATTCTGTCCTATTCATTTTTTATGTCTAGATTTTTAATCCATTAAGTGTAGTTGTTTAGATGTGAGTGGTGTAAGATAAAAGTATAATTCTTTTCCCTCTGAAGTTCAGTAGTTTTTAAAAGATTTATTGACAAAGCCATATTTTGCCACTGATTTGAAATGCCATCTTCATCTACACTTAATTTATTTGAATCTATGCTCTGACTTAATATTTCACTATCTCTATGCCTTTAACACACTATTTTAATTTCAGTGGATTTTTTTCACAGTATTTTAATATGTTAGGTTCTTGATTTTTCTTTTCTCCAAGTTTTTGTCTGCCTTACACTATTCTTTGTCTTACATTCTGATCTGTACTGTTCTTCAGCTTTTTTCACCTATGAGGCAGTGTTTTAGGTCTTGCTCTGAGCTCTTTTCTCTGTCTCTTCTTGGTGTATCTGGGATTTCATCTACTAAATTCAGGATTAAAAAAATCTCTAAAAAACTACCAAATTGCAAATCTCACCTTGACGTTGACAAACGTGCAAGTATTTTCATATGACCCTATCTTAACTGTCCTCTTGAATTTCCAAATAGAAGCTCTACTGTTGAAGCTGAAACTCCAATACTTTGGCCACCTGATGTGAAGAGCTGACCCATTTGAAAAGACCCTGATGCTGGGAAAGATTGAAGGCAGGAGGAGAAGGGGACGACAGAGGATGAGATGCTTGGATTGTATCACCGACTCAGTGGACATGAGTTTGAGTAAACTCCAGGAGTTGGTGATGAACAGGGAGGCCTGGCGTGCTGCAGTCTATGGGGTCGCAGAGTCAGACACAACTGAACTGAACTGAACTCAACTGAACTGACTGGGATTTCAAACTCAATGTATTTAAAGCCAAAATCAATCATCTCAAATTTCTGTCTCATTTCCAGAAAAAAGGTGAAAGTTGCTCAGTTGCGTCTGACTCATTTTGACCCCACGGACTATACATTTCATGGAATTCTCCAGGTCAGAATACTGGAGTGGGTAGCTTTTACCTTCTCCAGGGGATCTTTCCATCAAGGGCTCGAACCCAGGTCTCCTGCATTGCATGTGGATTCTTTACCAGTTGAGCCACAAGAGAAGCCAAAGAATACTGAAGTGGGTAGCCTATCTCTTCTCCAGCAGATCTTCCTGACCCAGGAATTGAACCAGGATCTCCTGCATTGCAGGTGGATTCTTTACCAACTGAGCTGAGATGGAAGCCCGTTTTCAGAAACCTATGCACAATAATTTCCTTCATAATTATACAGGTGTGAAGTTTTGGGACCTGAATTATTTTTACCTGTACCTAATATCACTATCGGAGAGGGCAATGGCAACCCACTCCAGTACTCTTGCCTGGAAAATCCCATGGACGGAGGAGGCTGGTAGGCTGCAGTCCAGGGGGTCGTGAAGAGTCGGACACGACTTCACTTTCACTTTCACTTTCCACTTTCATGCATTGGAGAAGGAAATGGCAACCCACTCCAGTGTTCTTGCCTGGAGAATCCCAGGGATGGCGGAGCCTGGTGGGCTGCCATCTATGGGGTCGCACAGAGTCGGACACGACTGAAGTGACTTAGCAGCAGCAGCAGCAGCAGCAAGATCACTATATTTATAACAATGATAAATAACTATTTACTATGCCAGCTACTGAGTTAAACATTTCATGTATATGCTTTTTAATCCTTGACTCTTCCCTGTAGATTCTATGGTATCATCCTCATTTTATAAACATCTTAGCTGAGGAATGTTGTTCAGTAGCTCAGTCGTGTCTGACTCTTTGCAACCCCATGGACTGCAGCAGGCCAAGCTCCCTTGTCCTTCACCATCTCCTGGAGCTTGCTTAAACTCATGTCCATCAGTCAGTGATGCCATCCAACCATCTTGTCCTCTGTCATCCCCTTCTCCTCCTGCCTTCAATATTTCCCAGCATCAGAGTCTTTTCTAATGGGTCAGCTCTTCACATAACATGGCCAAAGTATAGGAGCTTCAGCATCAGTCCTTCAATGAATATTCAGGATTGATTTCCTTTAGGATTGACTGGTTTGATCTCCTTGCTGTCCAAGGGACCCTCAATAGTCATCTTCAACACTACAGTTCAAAAGCATCAATTCTTTAGTGCTCAGCTTTCTTTATGCTCCAACTCTCTCATCCATACATGACTACTGGAAAAGCCATAGCTTTGACTAGATGGACCTTTGTCGATAATGTCTCTGCTTTTTAATATGCTGTCTAGGTTGGTCATAGCTTTTCTTCCAAGGAGGAAGCGTCTTTTAATTTCATGGTTGCAGTCACCATCTGCAGTGATTTTGGAGCCCGAGAAAATATAGTTTGTCACTGTTTCCATTGTTTCCCCACTATTTGCCATTAAGTGATAGGACTGAATGCCATGATCTTAGTTTTTTGAATGTTGAGTTTTAAGCCAGCTTTTTCATTCTCCTCTTTCACCTTCATCAAGACACGCTTTAGTTTCTCTTCACTTTCTGCCATAAGGGTGGTGTCATCTGCATATCTGAGGTTATTGATATTTCTCCCCACAATCTTGATTCCACCTTGTGCTTCATCCAGCCCAACATTTTGCATGATGTAGTATGCATAATACTATATTTGTATATAACTGCATATAACTGAGGAATACAGAGTTAAAAAAAATCCCTGCCCCATTAGTGGTAGGGCTAGACATATAGAGTAGATCTGTATATCTCCCAGTACTTATTTGCTATGCAAACTTGCCTCATATTGGTTGTGGTGGTCAGATTACAGGACCTTGGAGAGAAGTAAGATGGGTGGCTTATTATGTCAGAATTATCTAGTAGGATTTCAGAAATTATCCATGCTTCTCATATTTGTAAGATACACTAAAGTAATAAAGGTCTTTATCATAAGATTTTCTAAAATATCTGTCATACTTATTCAGAAAACAAATCTAGTTCTTAATAATAAATACTAAGTAAAATACTTAAGGAAATTGTTCTTTCCTTATTTAACTTATGGTAACTACAGATAAGTTTAATCATTGCATTTTTTCCCATACTGTAATGGCCTACCTACGTCAAGTTTTAATATATATAAGATACATATCAAACACATAATATATTAGACAAGTACAACTCTTCAATTTCTTAACTTTTAAGATACATAATTGCTCCACTATGAAGACTTAAATGGGGATTGTCACTTTTGTAATTAATTCTTTTTGTTTCATCCTTGTTACTAATTGAAAATAGGCTTTCAATATAGAATGCTTTGAAACTGGATGAAGAGACAGAATTGGAAATGAACTTAATTAACTACAAACTGTCCAAATCAATCAGAGTTTGACAGTGCCTTGGTAACACACAGAGTTCATAATTTACTTGAGATCTATCCTAATGCATATGCCATAAATTGCACAGAAGCCATGCTCACTGTGCACAAAATTTAGACTATGAAGTTGCACTGAGATAAAATTTCTCATTCAACATAGACTATTCTGGGAGAATATGCTTTACATTTTTCATTCAAGCCACTAATAAACTTTGGAAAATAAGTGCTTTGCTTTTGTGCCCTGATAGAATTTGACATAGGAATAAAAAAACGTTTAAAAGTGTTTCCAAGCATTTGAGCATTTATAAGTAACATAGTTACATCTGCATGTTCTGTTATAGAGCCTCAGAGGGTTAGTCTTGGGATATATTAAATATTATAGGTTATAAAGGAAAACTTACATTTATGCAATTATTTTATCCCTCATCTCCAATAATAAAAATAGTATTCTAGACATTCAAAAGAAAATAGTAATTTCTAGTTATCAAATTGGTTAATCATAATTTCCTAGTATTTTAAGAACTAGCCTATATGACTGTTTCCAAGAAAATATATAATTAGCATTTTTTGAGAAGAATGGTTGATAAAATTATGTCATACACTTGCATACATGTGTGTATGCTCAGTCATGTCTGATCCTTTGAGACCCCCCTTCCCCACAAAGCTCCTCTTTCCATGGAATTCTCTAGGCAAGAATACTGGAGTGGGTTGCCATTTCCTTCTCCAGGGGATCTTCCCAACCCAAAGATAAAACCAGCATCTCCTGCATTGGCAGGTGGATTCTGTACCACTGAGCCACCTGAGCAGCCCATCAAACTTGGCTAGACCACATTAGAGTACCATGTTGACCAAAGATATCTTAATTCATACTCACCAGTCATTCCTTATATGCTGATATCCTGAATATATATTCAATTTACTGTATCTTCCAACTACTTAATTAACAAACAAGAGTAGCCATTATATTATCATCAACTTATTTTAATTCTTGAATATTAGAATGTTTAAAAGAGGAAGAGAAATATTATATGCCTCTAAAATACCAGTTATAAAAACCCAACAAAATGATTGTGTTAGATAGCTATGTGAGAAATATTGCAAAATATTTGAGGTAGGGGAAAAATTCAAGAAGACACAAATCAGCCATGATACATAAATGTCCAGTTTTTATCAATCTGTAGATAATTTCTGATTTCTTGAAGAAATAGTGGTACTAGCTGCTAAGTCATGTCCGACTCTTGCAACCCCTTGGACTGTAGCCTGCCAAGCTTCTCTGTCCATGGGATTCTCCAGGCAAGAATACTGGAGTGGGTTGCTATTTCCTTCTCCAGGAGAAACAGTAGTTTGTTTAAGTAGTACTTTACTGGCCTTGATGTGATAACAGAAATCTTATGTGGCTGCACCAAATCTCAGAACAAATGATTTTTCAAGTCAATGCAACAAATAAAGGTGGTGTCAGGTACCATTATGGGCCTGTTTTGAGCATGTGAAAATCTGGCAGATCAGGGTAGGAGTGAGTGGTGTGTTTCAGAGGATAAGAATCAATTTAGAAACAATAGCAGAACAAAAGTATATCTTACTGTGGGAAGAAAACACAAAATCTTATCAGGCCTTTTGGAATTAGATAACAAAACCTTATTCTAGTCAAGTTACCATTTTCTCATTGCCTTATACATAAATCCTCCTAACCAAGGATAAAATTAACTAATAATCAAGTGAAAGAAAAAAGCATATCAGTACGTACATGTTGGTTTGATTTACATTTTAATGGGAGAATTTTGGTTAACTCAATTTTTCTGTTGTTACTTGGGACAAAAAATGTACACTTATGGATAGAAAAGGCATTACAATATTGTTCTATTTCCAATCTTTTGAGAAAAAAATTATAACATTGAACCCTGCTTGAAATAAACTATTTTGGAATATAAATTTGAGCTTGATAAACAGGAAAGTAGTAAACGTACATTGGTGATTCCAGAGTCTAAGACATGATATGTTACTGATTTAGGGGAGGAATGTGCAACAAAAAGGGAAGAAGTTTCCTCACAAAGTCAAATTTCTAAAGAATAGTAGTGGAAACTCTAAACCAAATAAAACTGACTGGAGAAGACTACCCCAAAGAAAAAATTGACCAGCTAAATAATAATGAATAATCATTATCATTTTTTTTTTTTTTGTATAGTTCTTCTGGGTGTTCTTGCCACCTCTTCTTAATATCTTCTGCTTCTGTTAGGTCCACACCATTTCTTCTTCTTTTCTCAGCTGTTTTTAAGGCCGTCTCGGACAACCATTTTGCCTTTCTTTTTCTTGGGGATGGTCTTGATCACAGCCTCCTGTACAATGTCACAAACATCTGTCCATAGTTCATCAGGCACTCTGTCTATCAGATCTAATTCCCTTGTATCTGTTTGTCATTTCCACTGTATATCATAAGGGATTTGATTTAGGTCATACCTGAATGGTCTAGTGGTTTTCCTTACTTTCCTCAATTTAAGTCTGAATTTGGCAATAAGGAGTTCATGATCTGAGCCACAGTCAGCTCCCGGTCTTGTTTTTGCTGACTGTATAGAGCTTCTCCATCTTTGGCTGCAAAGAATATAATCAATCTGATTTTGGTATTGACCACCTGGTGATGTCCATATGTAGAGTTTTCTCTTGTGTTTTTGGAAGAGGGCGTTTGCTATGACCAGTGCATTCTCATGGCAAAACTCTGTTAGTCTTTGACCTGCTTCGTTTTGTACTCCAAAGCCAAATTTGCCTGTAACTCCAGGTATCTCTTGACTTCCTACATTTACATTCCAGTACCCACCCATCCTTTTTGGGTTTAGCTCTAGAAGGTCTTGTAGGTTTTCATAGAACCATTCAGCTTCAGCTTCTTCAGCATTACTGGTTGGGACGTAGACTTGGATTACTGTGATATTGAATGGTTTGCCTTGGAATTGAACCTGATGCGAAGAACTAACTCATTGGAAAAGATCCTGATGCTGAGAAAGATTGAAGGTGGGAGGAGAAGGGGACGACAGAAGATGAGATGGTTGGATGGCATCACCGACTCAATGGACATGAGTCTTGAGTAAGGTCCAGGAGTTGGTGATGGACAGGGAAGCCTGGTGTGCTGCAGTCCATGGGGTCACAAAGATTTGGACACAACTGAGCAAGTGAACTGAACTGAATCCTTATGTTATAGAATTTAGGCCCAAACTAAAATAATTTATATAAAAACCTATGTATTTCTAGATCATCCAGTGATTCGTATGAGTACTGGTAGGTAAGGTGATCTGGTATTACCATTTCTTGAAGAGTTTTCTGCAGTTTGTTATAATGCATATAGTCAAAGGCTTTAGCGTGGTTAGTGAAACAGACGTAGGTGTTTTTCTGGAATTCCCTCGGTTTCTTTATGATGCAGCAAATGTTGGCAATTTGATTTCTGGTTCCTCTGCCTTTTCTACTAGACCCAGCCTGAACATCTGGAAATTCTCAGTTCACGTACTGCTGAAGCCTACCTTGAAGGATTTTTTGCATAACCTTGCTAACTTGGGATATGAATGCAATTGTCTGGTAGTTTCAATATTCTTTAGTACTGCCTTTCTTGGGAATTGAGATGAATATTGACTTTTTCTAGTCCTGTGGCCATTGTTGGGTTTTCCAAATTTGCTGACATATCGAGTGCAGCACTTTGATAGCTTCATCTTTTAGGATTTTAAATAGCTCTGCTGGAATTCCATCGCCTCCACTCGCTTTATTGGCAGCATTTCTTCCTAAGACCCACTTGATTTCACGCTCCAGAATGTCTGGCACTGGATGAGTGACCATACCATCGTGGTTATCCGGGACATTGAGATCTTTTTTGTACAGTTCTTCTGTGTATTCTTTCCATCTCTTCCTGAACTCTTCTGTTCTATTCGGTCTTTACTGTTTCTGTCCTTTATTGTGCCCATCTTTTGGATGAAATGTTCCTTTGATGTTTCCAATTTTCTTGAAGTCTTTCTCCTTCGATTGTTTTCCTCTATCTCTTTGCATTGTTTATTGAAGAAGGCTTTTTTTTTTGTCTCTCCTTGCTGTTCTCTGGAACTCTGCATTCAGTTGGTTATGCTTTTCCCTTTCTCTATTGCTATTCACTTCTCTTGTTTCCTCAGCCTCCTCAGACAGACACTTTGCCTTCCTGTATTTCTTTTTCTTTGGGATGGTTTTGTTCACTGTCTCCTGTATAATATTATGAACCTCTGTCCACAGTTCTTCAGGCACTCTGTTTACCAGATATAATTCCTTGAATCTATCTGTCACCTCCACTATATATTCCCAGGGGATTTTATTTAGGTCATACCTGACTGGCCGAGTGGTTTTCCCCGCTTTCTTTAGTTTAAGCCTGAATTTTGCTATAACGAGATGATGATCTGAGCCACAGTCAGCTCTAGGTCTTGTTTTTGCTTACTGTATAGAGCTTCTCCTGCTTTGGCTGCAAAGAACATAATCAACCTAATTTCAGTGTTGACTATTTGGTGATGTCCTTGTGTAAAGTCATCTCTTGTGTTATTGAAAAAAAGGGTGTCTGCTGTGACCAATATGTTCTATTGGCAGAATTCTATTCGCTTCTACCTTGTTTCATTCTGTACTCTAAGGCCAAACTTGCCTGTTACTCCAGGTATCTCTTGACTTCCTATTTTTGCATTCTAATCCCCTGTGATGAATAGGACTTTTTTTTTTTTTTGGTGTTAGTTCTAGGAGGTCTTGTAGGTCTTCATAAAACTGATCAACTTGAGCTTCTTCGGCATCAGTGATTACAGCATAGACTTGGATTACTGTGATGTTGAATGGAAATGAACCAAGATTATTTTATCATTTTTGAGGTTGCACAATCTTGGGTGACCCTGCATGGCATGGCTTTTTGCTTTGCTGAGTTATGAAAGCCCCTTCATCATGACAAGGCAGTTGTCCATGAAGGGGATTCATAGTCGAGGAGGTGTATATATGTACACGTGTATACATGCTCTGTCATGTCTGAGTCTTTGTGATCCTATGGACTATAGTCTGCCAGGCTCCTCTGTCCATAGGATTCTCCAGGCAAGAATACTGGAGTGGGTTGCTATTTCTTCCTCCAGGGAATGTTCTCGACACAGTGATGGAACTCACATCTCCCGCATCTCCTGCATTGGCAGGCAGATTCTTTACCACTGAGTCACCTGGGAAGCCCATAATAGAGAGTGGCTTCTTAAAGAAATGCCAGGGAGATTCTCTACCTGTGTTAATCATAAAAAATAACATATATTCACTTAGAGAATATTTAGAAAATATGAGTGGCATATAACTCTTCTAGTTGCAGCAAGGAGATTTGATAGTACTTAGAGGAGAAAACCTTATAGCTAATCATTAAGCAATATTAAAGTACCTACTGAATTGTAGACACAGTCCTAATCTAAGGAAGGTGACAGTCTACTGGGTCATTGCCACATGGCTCACCTCCACCACCCTGTTACCTCTCACAAGTAATTTATATGAAATTTTCCTGTGTCTCATAAAGCATCTGAGATCAAGGAGCATATATACAGTAAATTGGGATATTGAGTATTAGGACACTAATTTGTACATGTATCTTCAACTACTATTTTAAAAGATAGTGTAAGATAAAGAATGATACTAAATTATTTTTGTCTTGTTTCAGAAGTAGTGTATGTGTATTGTGACAAAAATATATAGAAATGTAAAAAGTAAAAGATAAAAATCTGTCCTCTATACTCTCATTCATATCTTCTTTCCTTCAGTGAGAGGTTAGCATGGTATTCATAGTTTGGTATATATTCTTTCTGAACTTAGACCATACCATCAACTAAAGCACCAAGTTTAAACTTTTCAACGTATTTTTCAAAGGCATACCTCACAGCTCTGAGATGCCTTTTGTAGCTTCTTTTATTACAGTTCCCTAAGGGTTCTACTGCTCCAGTTACACTTGGCTTCTTGCTCTTTCCAGATTGTGTCTTAGGGATACTTTACTTCATTAGCCCCGGTACTGATGCTAATTCTATCGTGGAAAGTTCCTTTCTACATGAATAGTCAGCTGGTAAAAATCCTATTATCCTTTAAAAACCAGCATAAGTTCTGTTACTTTCTGTGCTCTGCCTAGCCCTTACTACAATTTTAATATATCACTTCTTGATTCTCCTATTTCAAACATGTTGGAATATCACTTGTTTTGAGTTGCAAGTTCTTAATTTTTTTCCTGCTTTTATTGAGGTATAATCGACAAAATTATTAGATATTTAAAGTATACAGCATGATGATTTGATGTGCATATACATTGTAAACGGATTCCCCAATCATTAATTAATATATCCATCACCTTGCATATTTAATTTTTTTAGTGAGGACATTTAAATTCTACTCTCTTTGCAAATTTCAATTATACAATACTGTGTTATCAGTTATACCCATCATGTTATACATTAGATCATCAGACCTTATTCATTTTATAACTGAAAATTTAAACCATTTTAACAAATTCTTATTCCCTCAGCCCCTAGCAACCACTTTACTTTTTTTCCTATCTTTAGTTCTATGAGTTCAACTTTTTTTAAAAAAAGATTCTATACACAAGTGATATCATACAGTATTATTCTATATCTGGTTTGTTTCACTTAGCATAATGTACTCCAGGTTCATCCATGTTGTCACAAATGACAGGATTTCTTTCGTTTTTAAAGCTGAATAATACTCCATTTCTTTATATATTCATTTATCGACAGACACTTAGGTTGTTTTCATACATTGGCTATTATGAATAATGCTGCAATGAATAATATGGGATGCAGATATCTCTTTGAGATGGGGATGAGATATCTCTTAATCACTGAGCTACCAGGGAAGCAACTTTGAGAGATGATGACTCTATTTCCTTTGAATATATACCCAGAAGTGGGATTTCTGGATCATATAGTTCTTTTTATATTTTCTTTACTTTTTTTTTTCACTTCTTATACTATTGTGTTGGTTTCTGCTGTACAACAACATGAATCAACCATAATTATACACGTATTCCCTCTGTCCTGAGCCTCCTTCCCCTGCCCCCCCCCCCATCTAACCCCTTTAGGTCAGCACAGAGTTCTAGACTGGGCTTCCTGTGTTATACAGAAACTACTCACCAGCTATCCACTTTACACTGATAGTTTATATATGTTGATGCTACTTTCTCCATTTGTCCCAGGAAATTACTAGAGCTAATCATAGTTATGTTTTTATTAATAATTTTTTGAAGAGTCTTTATATGATAGATACCTCACCTATTTACATTCTCGGTAACAATGTACACGCGTTTGCCTTTTTACCACAATCTCGCTAGCATTTGGTCTCTTGTCTTTTTGATAGTAGACATCTTTACAGGTATGAGGTGATATCTCATGGTGGTTTTTATTTGCATTTCCCGGATGATTAGTGATGGTGAGGTGGCCATTTGAATGTCTCCTTTGGAAAGATGTCTATTTATATCCTCTGCTCATTATTGTTTTTTCCCTACTATTGAGTTGTATCAGTTACTTTTATATTTTGGATGTTAAACTTTTCTTGGACATGTCGTTAGTGGATATTTTCTTCCATTCCATAGATTGCCTTTTCATTTACTTGATGGTTCCTTTTACTGTGCAGAAACATTTTAGTTTGATACAGCCTTGCTTGCTTGCTTGTTTAGTCGCTAAGTCATGTCTGACTCTTTTGCAACCCCATGGATGATAGTCCACCAGGCTTCTCTCTCTGTCCATGGGATTTCCCAGGCAAAATTACTGGAGTGGGTTGCCATTTCCTTCTCCAGGGGATTGTCCCTACTCAGGGATCAAACCCATGTCTCCTGTACTGGCAGGCAGATTCTTTGTTGCTGAGCCACCAGGCAAGCTATCTGCTTACTTATTTTTGCTTTAGTTGTCCTTGCTTTCAGTGTCAAATAAAAAAAAAACATTGATAAGACCAATATCAATGAGTTTACCTTCTATGCTTTCTTCTAGCAATTTTATGGTTTCAGGTTTTGAATGTGACCTGATGTTATGACCTTATATTCAAGTATTGAATCCATTTAGAGTTTATTTCTGTGTTTGGTGTAAAATAGGAGTCCAGTTTCATTACTTGGCATGTCTTTCTGGCACCATTTTTTGAAAAAAACTATCCTTCTCCATTGAACATTCTTCACTCCTTTGTTGTATAATAACCTACCATTTATGCATGCATTTATTTGGGAGCTCTCTATTCTGTTCCATTATTCTGTGTCTGGCTTTTTGTTTTTGCCAGTACCATAGTATTTTGACTACTATACCTTTATAATATATTTGAAATAAGGAAGTGTGATGCCTTCAGCATTTTTGTTAATTTTAAAGGTTGCTTTGGCTATTCATCATCTTTTGTAGTTCCACACCCACTTTAGAAAGGTCTATTTTATTTCTGTAAAAAATGCCATTGAAATTTTGATAGGGGTTGCATTGAATCTGTAGATCACTTTTGGTAGTATGGCACTGTTTTAGATTTAAATTTAAGTTTGCAGTTTACCCTCAGAATTTTCAACTGTAAATAAAACTTACCTAAATCAAGCCACATCACATTTGATTATTTGGAAAATATGTAGTCAAAGTATGTAAGATAATACATATAGGTTTAAAGATAGATTTTAGAGTCATATCAGATCCTACCATTTATTAACATTTTTTGTTGTAGTATGGGTATTTTAATAATATTCTTCTAATCCATGATCATTGAATATATTTCCATTTATCTTTGTCTTCAGTTTCTTCAATCAATGTCTTGTAGGTTTAAGTGTGTAGATCTTTCACCTCCCTGGCTAAATTTATTCCATGTATTTTATTGTTTTGATGCTTTTGCAAATTGGATTATCTTCTTAATTTTATTTTCTGATAGTTTCTTGTTACAGAATGCAGTGGATTTATATGTATTGATTTTGTATCCTGTTACTCTATTGAAATTGTTTAAAAGTTCTAACAATATTTTGGTGCTATAAGATCTTTACATGTTTGTCACTCAGTTTTGCTGTGCTCCAACGACACACAGCAGGAGTCAGGAAAGCTCTACTTCACTACCCGAGTGTCCAACACCTGTGTTTGTGAATAAAGTCTTATTGTAACGCAACATCCCAGTCATTAAGTATTATTTACAGCCACTTTTGTACTATGTCAACACTATTGAGTACCTAAAAGAGACCCTATGTCTCAGAAACCAAAAATATTTGTTTTCTGGCTCATTACAGAAAGAGTCTGATGATCTGGTATAATGTTTTACACATTATGGATGTCCAGTAAATGATAGATGAAATTTGCACATGGGTATTTTTTTTAGGTAATATCACCCAGAAATACAGCTCTAAACTGAAATTTTAATGGCCCAATTGTTTTATCACTGCAATGCCAAACCCTGATGGACTGATATCTGACCTTGTTTAGATGTTTTATTTGATTTTTCACAGGCAGACTGTGTCTGGGTAGTGAAGGTGAAAGGGCAGTAAAATAGAGGAGAGAAGCATTTCACCATGCCTGTTTATTTTGGCATGGAGTTACCTCTTCCTCCATAAGCAAATGTTTTTAGGGGAAAATTTATAAATAATTTTATATAGGTGCATCAAACTGTTTTACTGGTTGCTATCACAACAACAAACAATAAGCTTTGATAAAAATACTTGTTCTAACAGAAAATATTTCTGGAATTAAAACCATGGTTATAATCCTTTTGGTTACAGAAAGAATTTTGTTTGTGCCCAATAAGAACATTAAATGTCCTCACTATTCTTCTAGACCCACTTCCAGTGAGGAGACCACTTCTTCTTTGAAAGAGATGAAAAAAACTACTCATATAATAGTTCAATTACCAAGAAGTAGCTAAAGTTTACATCTTGAAACTTTGCTTTTCAAGTGCATTATTGAAGACATATTTAGTAAAAATCCCTACTTACCAAGCAAAATATATTGCCTAGGCTAAAGAATATCTTAATGAGATGAACCTTAACAGGTGAAGTTTGCAATGTATCTTTAGAATTTTCAACTGTAAATAAAACTTACCAACATCAAGCACCAGCACATTTGATTATTTGGAAAATAGGGAGCCACAGCAGGTAAGAGAAAACATAGGTTCTGAAAGTACACTGCAGAGTCATATCAGATACCGCCATTTATTAGCATTTTGTTGTCGTAGTCATTGTCATTGACCGACTCCCAAGTCACAACTGTTTCCAACCTCAGTAAAATGTAAAACAGAGACAATAATGTTCATGGTTTTTTTTTTTTTTGGTTGAAATTAAATGACATAATATAAATAAAGATGGTTAACATCTTGAATATGGTAGAGAATCCATATATATATTGATAGATTTAGGAACTAAAGGTCTAGTTTAATGATCTAATAGAAGCATTTCAGACATAATCCCATTAATAACCAGATAGCCAAAATGTGGTATTTTCCCTTCTATTAGACGATCTTGAAGTTTCAGAGAGTATAAAACCTTTAACAATCATCTATTGCCACTGAAATCATCATCAGGACTAGCCTGGCCTTTTAAGGATAATTATTTAATTATAATGATGTAATTATTATTGAAAATAGAGCCTTCCAAATTAACTTCTGATCATAATTGGCCACCAAAAAATGAAGCGCCTTCACCAGTTTACTGTCCTAATATACTACCCTGCCTGTCTTCAAGTGTTGGTAACTTCCAGACTGAATCTTGAATAGCTGTAACTTCAAGGAGGAAGAGCATTTCCAAACCTTTGAGTTAGTGAGGTTCTGTGTCCTCAGTTCTCCTTTATACATTTTATATTATTCACTGGTTTCAAGTATGCTAGCTCGATAAAGCCCTTTGTTTGGTTCTTAATCATTCCACTTCAAAACAGTAAGTTTGCCAGCCAAGCAGGTTTTCCAGAATTCTCCCCTGATACCATAAACTAATTGGATGTTTTAAATTTAAAATGAGAAGTCATTAGAATTGCAATAAGGTAAAATTAGGAGTAGATCATACCAATAAAAGTACCTGGCTGTGTCATGCTTCTGGGAAAGACTTGAACAAATTAAGATTTAAATCTTGACATTAAAGGGAATGTTTAGATTTCAGCACTGTTCCTCAGAAATCTTAAAGCATTAAAAAGAAATACGTTGCTGGAAAGACAGTCTATGAAATGAGAGACTTTTCACATATCTCGGTCAGAGGTCAAACATACCTATTTCTGGACAGTAAATTTACCATGTTTGGCAAGCTATGGGAAAAGTGATATAAATCTCTATTGAGTTCAATTGAGCAATTTCACTAGAATACACATGAGTTTCACAGAGGTGAAAGCTAAATTGCCTTTCCCACTTAATCAATGTGGACAGCCAGCTGGGAACATGGTTGCCTTAAAGTTTCTCTTTTTTGTACTCAATAAAGTATATCAGTATCTGAACCATTTGGGTAAATGACTGCTCTTTCAAATCATGCAAATTCTCTTAAAAGCATCCCCTTTTGTCATCTTGGGGCTTTCCTGGTGGCTCAGACTGTAAAAAATATGACTTCAATGTAAGAGACCTGGGTTCGATCCATGGGTCAGGAAGATCCCCTGTAGAAGTGAATGTCTACCCACTCTAGTATTCTTGCCTGGAGAATCCCATAGACAGAGGACTCTGGCAGGTTGCAGTCCAAGCATTCTCAAAGAGCTGGACATGTCTGAGAGACTAGCACTTTAATTTTTACTTTTTTGCTTTAAGAAATCATGCCCCTTAAAAAAAAAAAAAAAAAAAGAACTTTGTGCTTTATATTCCTTTAACCAGAATATTTATGCAGGTATTTGTACTTTTTCAGAAAGTATTAATTTATGCAACTTTGGAGTTAATCCATGACTAAAATATAAATTAACAGACAGTACTGAATAATATGCTAGTTTATGTGGTATATGCTTGTGCAAGCCAAGATTTTGTTTGGAAAAATAAGTTAGACAAACATGAAAACTGGAGATAAGTAAATAAGAATGCATCATAAATTGTTCTATCTTCTAGAGACATCTCACTTTCTGTGATAAAACTGACTCCTAGAGATTTGGAGATAGATAGATAGATACAGGTTCAGAGAGATTTCAAATGTGGGCAAATTCTTTTAAGCAGCAAAGTAGGAGTGTGGGTATGAAGAGCAGGTTTTATGCTATAGGGAAAGCATGACTAAAGGAGAGTGTCAGCTCGAAAGGGAGAAAACCTGTCTGGAGTTAAGTTGTCAGGATGGGAAATAGTCAAAAGAAGGTTACCAAGAAAGATAGGGGATGTAATAGGAAAAAGATGAAAAAGTGAACAAGTATGTAACACTGTTGGAAAAGCAAGCCGTTGTTTTTATTGCTCAAGAGAGTGATATAAGAAAATCTTTAATTTTTTGTGAGGCCCTTGTAATTGAAATGTTCAGTTCAGTTCAGTCGCTCAGTCATGTCTGTCTCTTGGCGACCTCATGAATCGCAGCACACCAACCTCCCTGTCCATCACCAACTCCCGGAGTTTACCCAAACTCATGTCCATCGAGTCAATGATGCCATCCAGCTATCTCATCCTCTGTCGTCCCCTTCTCCTCCTGCCCCCAATTCTTCCCAGCATCAGGGTCTTTTCTAATGAGTCAACTCTTCGCATGAGGTGGCCAAAGTATTGGAGTTTTAGCTTCAGCATCAGTCCTTCCAATGAACACCCAGGACTGATCTCCTTTAGGAAGGACTGGTTGGATCTTCTTGCAGTCCAAGGGACTCTCAAGAGTCTTCTCCAACACCACAGTTCAAAAGCATCGATTCTTCGGCACTCAGCTTTCTTCACAGTCCAACTCTCACATCTGTACATGACAACTGGAAAAACCAGAGCCATGACTAGACGGACCTTTGTTGGCAAAGTAATGTCTCTATTTTTAATATGCTATCTAGGTTGGTCATAACTTTCCTTCCAAGGAGTAAGCGTCTTTTAATTTCATGGCTGCAATCACCATCAGCAGTGATTTTGGAGCTCCCGCAAAAAAGTCTGACACTGTTTCCACTGTTTCTACATCTATTTCCATGCAGTGATGGGGCCAGATGCCATGATCTTGGTTTTCTGAATATTGAGCTTTAAGTCAACTTTTTCACTCTCCTCTCTCTTTCATCAAGAGGCTTTTCAGTTCTTCTTCACTTTCTGCCATAAGGGTGGTATCATCTGCATATCTGAGGTTATCGATATTTTTCCCGGAAACCTTGATTCCAGCTTGTGCTTCTTCCAGCCCAGCATTTCTCATGATGTACTCTGTATAGAAGTTAAATAAGCAGGGTGACAATATACAGCCTTGATGTACTCCTTTTCCTATTTGGAACCAGTCTATTGTTCCATTTCCAGTTCTAACTGTTGTTTCCTGACCTGCATACAGGTTTCTCAAGAGGCAGGTCAGGTGGTTTGGTATTCCCATCTCTTTAAGAATTTTCCGTAGTTTATTGTGATCCACACAATCAAAGGCTTTGGCATAGTCAATAAAGCAGAAATAGATGTTTTTCTGGAACTCTCTTGCTTTTTTGATGATCCAGGGGATGTTGGCAATTTGATCTCTGGTTCCTCTGCCTTTTCTAAAACCAGCTTGAACATCTGGAAGTTCACGGTTCACGTATTGCTGAAGCCTGGCTTGGAGAATCTTGAGCATTACTTTACTAGCATGTGAGATGAGTGCAATTGTGCGGTAGTTTGAGCATTCTTTGGCATTGCCTCTCTTTGGGATTGGTATGAAAACTGACCTTTTCCAGTCCTGTGGCCACTGCTGAGTTTTCCAAATTTGCTGGCATATTGAGTGCAGCACTTTCACAACATCATCATTCAGGATTTGAAATAGTTCAACTGGAATTCCATCACCTCCACTAGCTTTGTTTGTAGTGATGCTTTCTAAGGCCCACTTGATTTCACATTCCAGGATGTCTGGCTCTAGGTGAGTGTTCACACCATCATGATTATCTGGGTCGTGAAGATCTTCTTTGTACAGTTCTGTGTATTCTTGCCACTTCTTCTTAATATCTTCTGCTTCTGTTAGGTCTATACCATTTCTGTCGAGCCCATCTTTGCATGAAATGTTCCCTTAGTATCTCTAATTTTCTTGAAGAGATCTCTAGTCTTTCCCATTCTGTTGTTTTCCTCTATTTCTTTGCATTGATCGCTGAGGAAGGCTTTCTTATCTCTCCTTGCTATTCTTTGGAACTCTGCATTCAGATGGGAATATCTTTCCTTTTCTCCTTTGCTTTTAGCTTCTTTTCTTTTCTCAGCTATTTGTAAGGCCTCCTCAGGCAGCCATTTTTCTTTTTTTGCATTTCTTTTTCTTGGGGATGGTCTTGATCCCTGTCTCCTGTACAATGTCACTAACTTCCGTCCATAGTTCATTGGCACTCTATCAGATCTAGTCCCTTAAATCTATTTCTCACTTCCGCTGTATAATCATAAGGGATTTGATTTAGGTCATACTTGAATGGCCTAGTGGTTTTCCCTGCTTTCTTCAATGTAAGTATGAATTTGGCAATAAGGAGTTCATGATCTGAGCCACTGTCAGCTCCCGGTCTTGTTTTTGCTGACTGTATGCTGCTGCTACTGCTGCTAAGTCGCTTCAGTCGTGTCCGACTCTGTACGACCCCATAAGCTTCTCCATCTTTGGCTGCAAAGAATATAATCAGTCTGATTTCGGTGTTGACCATCTGGTGATGTCCATGTGTAGAGTCTTGTGTTGTTGGAAGAGGGTGTTTGCTATGACCAGTGCGTTCTCTTGGCAAAACTCTGTTAGACTTTGCCCTGCTTCATTCTGTACTCCAAGGCCAAATTTGCCTGTTACTACAAGTGTTTCTTGACTTCTTACTTTTGCATTCCAGTCCCCTATAATGAACAGGACATCTTTTTTCGGTGTTAGTTCTGAAAGGTCTTGTAGGTCTTCATAGAACCATTCAACTTCAGCTTCTTCAGCGTTACTGGTTGGGGCATAGGCTTGGATTACTGTGATACTGAATGGTTTGCCATGGAAATGAACAGAGATCATTCTGTCCTTTTTCAGATTGCATCCAAGTACTGCATTTCGGACTCCCCTGTTGACCATGATGACTACGTTATTTCTTCTAAGGGATTCCTGCCCACAGTAGTAGATATAATGGTCATCTGAGTTAAATTCACCCATTCCAGTCCATTTTAGTTCACTGATTCCTAGAATGTCGATGTTCACTCTTGCCATCTCCTGTTTGACCACTTCCAATTTGCCTTGATTCATGGACCTTACATTCCAGATTCCTATGCAATATTGCTCTTTACAGCATCGGACCTTGCTTCTATCACTAGTCACATCCACAACTGGGTATTGTTTTTGCTTTGGCTCCATCCCTTCATTCTTTCTGGAGTTATTTCTCCACTGATCTCCAGTAGCATATTGGGCACCTACCGACCTGGGGAATTCCTCTTTCAGTATCGTATCATTTTGCATTTTCATACTGTTCATGGGGTTCTCAAGGCAATAATACTGAAGTGGTTTGCCCTTCTTTTCTCCAGTGGACCACATTCTGTCAGAACTCTCCACCATGACCCTTCTGTCTTGGGTGGCCCCACACGGCATGGCTTATTTTCATTGAGTTAGACAAGGCTGTGGTCCATGTGATCAGATTGGCTAGTTTTCTGTGATTATGGTTTCAGTGTGTCTGCCCTCTGATGCCCTCTCCCAATACCTGTAGTTGGCATATAATATCACGTTAGTTTGGGGGATATTACATGGAGATTTGACATCTCCATACACTATGATCACCATGTTAAGTCTAGTAACTATCTACCCCCACACAAAGTAATCACAGTATTATTGAACTTATTCTTTATGCTGTATATTATATCCCTGTAAATTATTTGTTATATAACTGAGGTTCATACCTCGTAATCCCTTTCACCTATTTTGCCCAATCATCAAACCCATCCCTTCTGGCAACCATCCATTTATTCTCTATGAGTTCATTTTCTTTTCATTTCTTTCTTTAGATTCCACATGCAAGTGATATTGGGCAATGTTTGTCTTTCCCTGTTTAACTTATTTCAGCTCTAGCTTGTTATCTTTAGATCCATCTATGTTGTTGCAAATGGAAAGATGACATTTTTTAACGGCTGCATTTTATGTAGTTATGTATGTGTGTGTATATATATGTTACAACTTCTGTATCAATTTATCTATTGATGAGATGGTTATCTTGCTTCCGTATCCTGGCAATTGTGAGTTCCATACATACTTTGAATGTAAACCCCTTAATATATATACCACTTACAAATATCTTCTCCTGTTCAGTAAGCTGCCTTTTCATTTTGTTAATGAGTTTGTTTACTGTGCAAAAAACTTTTCAGTTTGATGTTGTCCAATTTGTGTATTTTTGGTTTCATTTCTCTTGTCTGAGGACACATAGGCCAAAAAAGATTTCTGAGACCAAAGTCATATTACCTATGCTTTCTTCTAGGAATTTCATGGTTTTAATTCTTACGTTTAATTCTTTATTCATTTTGAGTTTATATGATATCAGACAGTAGTCAATTCAGTTCTTTTGCATGTAGCTGTCCCATTTTCCCAATAGCATTTATAAAAGAGGCTTTTTTCCCCCCATTTTATATTCTCTCATCCTTTGTTATAAATTAATTGAGCATGTAAATGTGGGCTCATTTCTGGCTCTCTATTCTGTTCCATTAATCTTTTTGTCTATTTTTGTGCCCATATCATACTATTTTGATTACTGTAGCTTGGTAGTATAGTTTGATATCAGGGAGCATGATACCTCTAGCTTTGTTCTTCTGAAAAATCATCTTTTCTATTTGTGGTAGTTTGTATTTCCATACAAACTTGAAGATTATTTGTTCTAGATCTGTGAAAAACGCCACTGGTTTTCATGGGGGTTGCATTGACTCTGTATATTGCCTTGAGTAGTATGGTCATTTTAGCAATATTAGCTCTTCTGTTCATGAGCACGGTCCAACACTCCATTTGTTTGTGTCATCTTCAGTTTCTTCCATCAGTCTTAATTTTCCAAGTACAGATATTTTACTCCCTTAGACTTGTTCCTGGTAGTTTTTGCTTTTTGATACAATTATATATTGTTTTCTTCATTTCTCTTTCCAATAGTTTGTTAGTAGTGCATAGAAACACAGTAGATTTCTGTATATTAATTTTATGTCCTACAATTTTACTGAATTCACTTATTAGTTCTAATAGTTTTAGGGGGAATCTTTAGGATTTTCTATGTATAGTGTCATGTCATCTGAAGTGACAATTTTACTTCTAATTTGGATTCCTTTTATTTCTTTTTGTTGTCCAGTTGCAGGGATAATGATGTTGAATAAAACTTGCAAGAGCGGTTATTCTTCTTCCTGTTCTTAGAGGAAATGCTTCCAGCTTTTCACTGTTGAGTATAATATTGGTTATGGATTTGTCATATATGGTCTTTATAATATTGAGGTATGTCACCTCTATACCCACTTTGGTGGAAGTTTTTATGATAAATGAATGTTGATTTTCGGCAATCTACCCTTTCTGGTAGATTTCTTAACTTCAGACTTTTCCTTTCATCACTTTAAGTACATAGTTCCACTCCTTTCTAACCTGTTGTTCTTCCTTAAAAGGCAGCACAAAGTCTTATTGGAGTTCCCTTGTATATAATTAGTTGCTTTTTTTTTGCTGCTTTTAACATTCTTTCTTTAATTTTTGCCATTTTATCATAAGGTGTTTTGGTATACACCTCTTTGGACTCATCTTATTTGGAACTCTCTGTGCTTCCTGGATGTCTGTTTCCATACCCAGGTTAGGGAAGTTTACAACTATTATTTCTTTGAATAAATTCTCTATCCCTTTCTCTTCTCTTCTCCTTCTAGGATCCCATTAATGTTAATGTTAGTATGCTTGATGTTGTCTCAGAGCTCTCTTAAATTATTCTCATTTAATATTTTCTGTTTCATTGGGGTGATTTCTACTACTCTGTCTTCCAGTTCACTGGAACCTTTCCTCTGTATCAACTAGTCTATTGCTGATTCCTTCTTGTCATTGTATGTGTGTGGTCAGTTGTGTCAACTCTGTTCAAACCCATGGGCTGTAGCCCTCAGGCTCCTCTGTCCATGACATTTCCCAGGAAAGAATACTGGAGAGGATTGTCATTTCCTTCTCCAGGGGATCTTACCCCCACAGAGACTGAACCTGCATTTCCTGCACTGCAGACAGATTCTTTACCACCCATAAGGGAAGCCCTGATTCCTTATTATATATTTTAAAATTTCAGTTATTATGTTCTTCAGATCTTTTTGGTTTTTCTTTATATTTTCTAACTCTCTTAAAATTCTCACTGTATTCATGTATTCTTTTCCTGAGGTCATTGAACATCTCTGTGATTATTACCTCGAGCTTCTTATTGGGTAAATTGCTAGTTTGCTTACCTCCACTGTTTCATTTTTTTTTTTTCCTGAGATGTCTTGTTCCTTTGGGACATATTCCACTGTCTCCTGTTTTTGCCTAATTTTCTGTGTTTATTTCTGTATTTTAGGTAAGTCAGTTACTTTTTCCAGTCTTGGAGAAGTGGCTTTATATAGGAGACATCCTATGGGGCCCAGCAGCACCCTCCCTTCTGGTCACAAGACCTGGATGTTCTAGGGTTGCCTCCTATGTTGGCTGTGTGGGCCCTTCTGTTGTGGCAGGGCCCTTAACTGTGGTCACTTATTAGTTTTATTCAGTGTCTTCCAGCCTGCTTATGGGTGGGTCTAGGGCTGCACAACCCTGAGGGTGCCAGGTTTGAGGCCAGCCTGCTAGTTGGCAGGTAAAATCCTGTTGCTAATAGACTAGGGGGTAGGCTTCAAAATGGCAGTCATCAGCATTAGCCTTTCTTCGTAGAAAAAACTACTCCAAATGAATGCCATAAGCATCTATGTCCAGCAGAAGTTCCAGGTGCCTCCTTTCTCTTTGAGTCTCTTCAAGATCAACACATGTATCCGAACCAGGCTCTTTTCAAATTACTGCATCTGTGCTAGGACTTGGAATGTGTAAGATTTTTATAAACACTCTTGAAGAGCAGAGTCTCTTATCTCCTGAAGCCCTCCAGCTTTCCCATATGCAAACCCTGCTGGCCTTCAAAGCCAGAAGTTCTAGGGGCACATGTTCTGTAGCAGACTGGGAGGGAGCCTGATGTGGAGAAGAAGGGAAGAACTTAGGAAGAACTTATGCAGTTGTGATAAATCTCCCATTTTATGGGTCACCCCTCAGTGGTATGGATCTTGACTATACAACATCTCCACCCCTCCTCTCCATCTTGTTGTGATTCTTTCTTTATATGTTGAGTGGTGGACAACCTTTTCTATTAGTTTTTGGGTTGTTAGGATAGATAGTTGCTCTTTAAACTGTTGTAATTTGGTGTGCCAGTGGGAGGAGGGGGGCTCAGGGTTTTTATACTTCCCCAACTTGGCCACACCTCTGAGAGGCATTTTAGAGGAGTGACTAAGGGCACACACTCTGGAATCAGACTGCTTGGTTCAAAACAAACGTGTTCCTCCTGTACACGTGTATGTGTTTGTATGTGTGCACATGAGTGTGGTGTGCTTGTCTTAGTTTCTGCATCGATAAGATTAAAATGATTCCTATTCCTAGTGTTATGGTAAAGCCTAAGTCAGTTCATGCACTTAAAGCATTTAGACAGAGCTTGGATATGGTTGGAATTCTATAAAAGTGGGTTACCCATTCCGTGGAGATAGACTTCATCAGCCAGTGGCATGAAAGATGGCTTGCAAGGAGAAGAACCTAGGATGACATGAACAGTTGAGGCGAGTGTGGTAGGCAGTAGACTTTGGGCTATTTATAGCCATAGATCCTGTCAAATTTATCCTTATGCCTCCAATATCCAGGAGAGTGCCTAGCACATAAAAGATACTCAACGCCTGCTGAATATTACTTTATAAAAAGATGAACCAGGTGTGGACCTACTGTATAAATATGGAAAGAGAAAAAAACAAGGCAGATGTGGAAGATTTTTTAAAGGAAAGTCTGTACTATAGAATAATTTATTACACATTCCTAGTTTCATGACTCAAAAGCTGCTTAATATTAATTAGTCATTGTAATGCTTCTGAGGCTTTACTTCATCAAATGAGAACAATAATATTTGGAGGATTATTGTGAGAATTAAGCGAGACGATGCTTGTAAAATGTTTTGTAAGCTCTAACCTATTATAGAGGTATGACATTAACTGTGAGAAGAAAAATGTCAAGTTTCTGAAGTCTTAGAAACGGTGTTCATTTGGGAGAAATACTTCATTTTTTTATAAGTTTGAGATGACATTTCAGCTCTTTTCCCCAGACCACTTTAAATGAAAAATAAAAAAGGATTTGTTGTACTACTTCTTGATTGTGTAACCTGTCACTATTACATGAATGAAAATTCTTTAATGGAGAGACTGCTAATACTTTAATGTGAATACTCAAAAATTGATGTCTGGTTAACATGGAAAATAATGAATATATCTAGGTTTGTGTATATAGGTATACACTGTTGTTGTTCAGTGTGATTCTTTGTGACCCCATGAACAGCATCACACCAGGCTCCCCTGTCCTCCACTATCTGCCGGAGTTCTCTCCGATTCATGTCCACTGAGTTGGTGATGCTCTCTAAGCATCTCATCCTCTGTCACTCCCTTCTGTTTTTGCCTCCTATCTTTCCCAGGGTCTTTTCCAATGAGTCAGCTTTTAGCAGCAGCTGGCCAAAGTATTGCAACTTCAGCATCAGTCCCTCCGATGTATATTCAGGATTGATTTCCTTTAGGGTTGAAACTGGTTTGATCTCCTTCAAGATTCCTTTTTTGATTCTTTTAGGGTTGACTGGATTGATATAGTATGCATATACAACATATAGAGCTTTCCTCTTAGCTCAGTTAGTAAAGAATCTGCCTGCAGTGCAGGAGACCTGGGTTAGATTCCTGGGTTGAGAAGATCCCTTGGAGAAGGAAATGGCAACCCACTCTAGTGTTCTTGCCTGAAGAATCCCATGGACAGAGGAGCCTGGCAGGCTACAGTCCATGGGGTCACAAGAGTTGGATATGACTTAGCAACTAAAGCACCACCACCACACATACCTATATAAACACACGTGTGTATACATATTCATAAAAATTATAATCTCTCTAAAGCCTACAGGCCATGCTGAGAGACCTGGTGTTATACTTTTATGCATACAGATGAAATTGTATTCAGATTTGTTATAGTTGAGAATAACAATCCAAGTAACTCTAGATCTGGGCTCTGTGCTATATTGATGCTAAGGCTGGCTTCGAGTCTGGGCCTTAGATGAGTTTGGTAAGTTTTCTGGTTCCATTTCTAATTTACAACATAAGTTGGAAAAAACTGAGGAGCTCCTGGGCAGAGGAACCTTGTCACCTCTAGCTTTATACCTTAATTTTCCTGAAGATTTTTAGATCATCAAGTACTCCACTCTGAAATCCGAGCATTTCTCTGTGAAGTTGAGCCTTAATAGCTTAGTTACAAGCCTCTACCTTAACTGTCTGTAGGGAAAAGATGGGGTGTTGGTGCTCAGCAGTGGATTTAATACTGATCTATACATCCTGAGCACTTCACTAGTTGTTCCCATTTCAGAGGGTATTGTCTACAAGAAGGCCTGAATCTAATTTTAACATTATTCTAAAGATTAATAAATCCTTATATAAATTGGGATTTATTAAACTATGGCATATGATTTGTCTTGTGGACTTGTCACTTTAAAATTTCAAGTGTTTTGTTATAATGGTGATGTAGTCAGTAATTTAGAAGGACTTTGTCTCTAAAAGCACTTTTAACATGATAAATTGTTTGCATACATGACAACAAAATTGCTTACATTTATTTTTAATTCTACTTTTCCCTCCCTCCCATCTCAGAGTAGAGCCTGTGTTCCATCTTTTCCAATTTGGAAAAGACAGACACTGTGACTTGCTTTGGATAGAATGACCTAGAAGTGACATGGAGGGATTTCCAAGACTAGGTCTTAAAAGGCCTTGATGTTTTCATTTCTGCCCTCTTAGAATGCTGAGGATAAATCCTGGTTGCTTAAAGACACTGCATATTAGGGTGACTTGTTATGAAGCAAAAGGAAACTGATATTCTAACACATAATTCATGTGAGTCTAGTATACAAACATTTTTGGATCAATGAATCAGTAAAGATATACCTATACATTTTGAATGATTTACGTAACAGTTTCTCCTTGTGAAAAACATAAATTCCTCTTTTGATTAAATATATTTGAATTGGTTTTTGCTATTTAAAATAGAGTCCCTGTAATATAGTGCTCAACTCATCAAAACAAATTAGTAAAACTCAAATATCTTTTTCAGAATAATCATTCTTTTATCTCTTTATTGTGATCAAACATTTATCTTATTTTACTCTGTCACGTATCTGGAGACCAGTCCTTGGAGGTCATGGCTTGCACAATTCTGGGGAAAAATCAGATAATGTGTAATAAAGCTAAATGAACTTGGAGGAATCAGATGGGCATTTCTGTTCTACAGTTAGATAAGTATTTGTCATTAAAAGCCTGTCAATACAGTCAATTTCACCTGTTATCATGTGGCATCAGCCCTTTGTGATTTCATTAGACTACAGGTCAATGGAGCATCTCTGTAGAAACTTCTTTAAGGTTCATGTTTGGTTATTTAATTATATAATAAGGTCTATTTGAAATGTTTATGATTAAAATTTTTTGGATGGAAAACTCAAAAAAACTCTTACAGGAAACTTTGCTCACAAGAACCACATTTATTTCAAGGCTTTAATGTGCTTAGAATCTATTGCATGAGAGGAAAATTGAACTATTTTAAAAGATTGTCAAATATATAGATATTTTATAAGGATGGATTTAGAAATAGCAAAACTTTCAAAACAAGCACATTGAAAAGATATGGGAAGACTGGGTAAATGCAGTTCCAAAAAGTATGCTAGACAATGTAGTTAGTGAAGTCGCTCAGTCGTGTCCAACTCTTTACGACCCCATGGACTGTAGCCTACCAGGCTTCTCCGTCCATGGGGTTTTCCAGGCAAGAATACTGGAGTGGGTTGCCATTTCCTTCTCCAAATGTAGTTAACAAAGACTGTTTATTCACTAGACTTCTGTAATACTTCCATGGCTTTTAATAGGGATTATTTTCATGAAGCACATTAATAACAGTCTCGGTTAATAAGTCTTTCACTGTTTCCCCATCTATTTGCCACGAAGTGATGAGACCAGATGCTTGCTCCTTGGAAGAAAAGCTGTGACCAACCTAGACAGTATATTAAAAAGCAGAGACATTACTTTGCCAACAAAGGTCTGTCTAGTCAAGGCTATGGTTTTTCCAGTAGCCATGTATGGATGTGAGGGTTGGACTATAAAGAAAGCTGAGTGCAGCATTGATGCTTTTGAGCTGTGGTGTTGGAGAAGACTCTTTAGAGTCCCTTGGACTGCAAGGAGATCCAACCAGTCCATCCTAAAGGAAATCAGTCCTGAGTGTTCATTGGAAGGACTAATGTTGAAGCTGAAATTCCAATACTTTGGCCACCTGATGCGAAGAGCTGACTCGTTTGAAAAGACCCTGATGCTGGGAAGGATTGAAGGTGGAAGGAGAAGGGGGCGACAGAGGATGAGATGGTTGGATGACATCATCGACTCAATGGAGATGAGTTTTGTTAAACTCCGGGAGTTGGTGATGGACAGGAAGGCCTGGCGTGCTGCTGTCCATGGGATTGCAAAGAATCGGACATAACTGAGTGACTGAACTGAACTGATGACACCAGATGCCATGATGTTAGCTTTTTGAATGTTGAGTTTTAAGCTAGTTTTTTCACTTTCCTCTCATCGTTCACTTTCATCAAGAGGCTCCTTAATTCCTCTTCACTTTCTGCCATAAGGGTGGTGTCATCTGCATATCTGAGGTTATTGATATTTCCCCAGCAATCTTGATTCCAGATTGTGCTTCATCCAGTCTGGCATTTCACATGATGTACTCTGCGTATAAGTTAAATAAGCTGCATGACAATATACAGTCTTGACTCACTCCTCTCCTAATTTGGAACCAGTCTATTATTCCATGTCTGTTGCTTCTTGACCTGCATATAGACTTCTCAGGAGACAGGTAAAGTGGTCTGGTATTCCAATCTCTTGAAGAATTTTCCACAATTTGTTGTGATCCTCACAGTCAAAGGCTTTGGCATAGTCGATGAAGCACAAGGAGATGTTTTTCTGGAATTCTCTTGCTTTTTCTATGATCCAGTGGATGTTGGCAATGTGTTCTCTGGTTCCTCTGCCTTTCCTAAATCCAGCTTGAACATACATTATATATGCTTTAAGTATTCCTACTCTTTTTATAATTTATTAACTCCTGGATTTCTAAACAGACAGCTGTGCTGTATTTGAGAAGTTATAGTGCTCTAACCCATGTTGGATAGTTGCCAAGTTGTATTAACTTTAAATGACTGGGATACATATTTTATTTTGCAACATTTGATGGTAGCAAGTTCTAAGCACCATTTGTCATATATGTGGATGACAGTAGGGTGGTATCTAAATGCGGAAGCACAAGTATGAATAATGGAACTGAAGAATCTATAAGTTACTTCAGGTGGTGACTCTGGAGGAAGTCACTTCTGAAGAAATAGCATCAATTAGTGACATGGATAAAACAAGTACATGAAAATTCCTTTGGCACATCCAGCAACCTAAGTCATCAGGGCTATAAAATTTTTGAGTATTTTAATATGCATTAAATTTGTAATTTTTTGATTACCCTGAAAATGCTTTAAACATTTTCCAAATCAACCATTTGCATGCTAGGTGACATACTCTTCCATACTTTTAAGGTTAATATGTTTTGGTTCAAGGTCTTATCCAGGGGAAACATTCAGTGCCATGGAGTGAGGCAAAGATAACTTTGACTTGTCATGGAGTTAAGCACACAGTGTGGAAGAAAAAGCTGCAGGAGTGATTAAGCTTATCTATTTGTTAAAATATAATTATAATGTGTATTCTATGGTTAATATTTACAGTTGTAAAAAGTGTAGCAGCTTATGATATCCTATAGAAATGATGGCTACAACACAATTAGTTTCTCCCTGGGTAGTATTATCTATGGGGCTTTGATTATCCTTCAGGATTCAATCCAGCCTGAAGAAACATCAGAGTAAAGAGGCAAATGAATTATAACTGTATGGTGATAGGAAACACAGATCTCATTGCAGAGTAGAAGATCCTAGATTCCTATCTGATCAGTCATCTGTATTGCTTTAATGCTTCAGATTAGAAGACCGTTATGCTAGTCATCTACTCAGTTTAAAATAGCTTCACATATAGTTATCTTGCTTAAGCTTAATTTTTGTAAACAGATAATGAAGCATTATGAAGAAATATGTAGGAGGGTGGATGCCAATGATGTCTGGATGGCAGTTCCGAAACTCAGAAAATTCAATGGACCCTCACCCTCTCCTTGAATCAAATCCATTTTATTTAAAAGTTCTCAAAGTAAATCACACAAAAGAGAAATGACAACAACCATAATTAATGTATTTCCCCTTCCTATGTTGATTTGGCCCACATGTGACAGACACCACTTCTGCTCATAATCTATTAACGAAAACTAGTCACTTCCCCAACTTAATCAATGAGAAGACTGGGAAATGTGTGTCATTTTCCTTTTGTTCAAGAAGAGAAACAGGATGACGTAGGTTTAGTCAGATTCTGCAACACTATACATTAAAGGTTTCTTCTACCATCTCATGATGCCAGTATTCTCAGAGGTATTTTTAATTTTTCCAATATAGAAGAAACTCTTTTTAAGAAACTATTCAATTGAAGCTTATTACATTGGCTAGTAATTTCACCAGGATATTCTGTTTGTTTAATTTCTGTTTTACACTTATTTATTTGGATGAAGCCACAGTATTAAACTAAGCATCATTCTTCACATACCTCTGATATCAGCTTTATCCCCATACCTCACTAGTTAGTGATGATTTTAGAACGCGTGATTTGTTGCAGTAACAGTCAATATCTTTGTCAAAGTTCAAAGCTCGCAGACTACAATATTCAGAATACAAGGCATTAAACATTTAATTGATTAATTTTATAACTATTGATAGGATAATATGGGAAAATATGTAGTATCTTCACTGAAATAAATTGCTTTCGCAAGAAAAATTTCACTGAGCAAGGTGTTAAATGTATTGTCACACAGCACATTCTAACATGTAAAATTTTTTCATCTTCTTTCTTAGATCACCATCTTGCAAAAGATAGTGGTAAATATTTTCCTATGAGAGATTCCACCACCCTAAGGGCATTCTTAACGTTCTTTCAGTAACATCTATATTTGAGAACGTTTTTCAAAGATGCATTTCATTAAAAAAAGGAATGCTGCCACTGCTGCTGCTGCTGAGTCACTTCAGCCGTGTCCGACTGTGCGACCCCATAGACGGCAGCCCACCAGGCTCCCCTGTCCCTGGGATTCTCTAGGCAAGAACACTGGAGTGGGTTAACTGTGTTTAAATATATGGGCTTGTTCACTAAAGATTTATACAAGCTAAGTTTTTTCTTATTTTTTAAGTTCTTAGATTACTGTCCATACTTTATATTCAGGAAAAAATGTCATTTTAATTTTTTAATATTTAAAACATTTTTCTTTTACTGATGATTTATAACTGATTTGAAAAACATGTTCGGTTATTTTTCCCTCTATGTTTTAACAGGTTTACTTGGTTCTTATCTGAACCATTATATACAGAAATACTGGCTCTATTTTAATAGAAAAATGATTAGAATTTATAATCAGTCATTTTGAGCTTGCAGTTTCTTTCATATAATCAGTGAGATATATATATATATCTCTCATAAGAATATTTTTAATATCATCTTTACTCTGAAAAGTAAAAATGAAATAAGAAATAGGACTTACCTAGGGGTAAAATTTGTGGGTTTTTTTCTGTATGCATGCATTGAGTAACAACCGGAACACAGACCACCAAAAGTGTCCTATGAATACACCAAAATTAGAAATGTTTATAATGACATTATATGTGTCTGCTTGTGGGTGAGATAAAACCTACTAATATCAATCGCCTCCTTCTTATTTTCATCTATAAGTGTATTCTTAGTTTGGCAGGGGACACAATGAGGTTGGATCTGGTTAATCTGAGTAGTAGGAATGGAATGCGAATTGGTGGTAGATAGCTTAGTATAGAGTTCTCTCTGGTATCAAAGTCTGATTTAAAGTAAGACTTTCAAAAATACACACTTACATGATATTTTTAAAATTGAAGTATAATTAACATACATTGTATTAGTTTCACATGCACAAATAATGATTCAATATTTATATAATTTGTGAAATGATCACAGTAAATCATTTTACCAAATTGTTTTTCCCTGTGATGAGAAGTTTTAAGATTCACTTTCTTAGCAACTTTCAAATTTGCAATAGAGTACTATTGTCTATAGTCACCATGCTGTGCATTATATTGCCATTACTTACCTATGTCATAACTAGTAGTTTGTACCTCTTGATCCCCTTAAAGCACTTTGCCCAACCCCTTAAATTCCCTCTCCTCAGACAACCACCAATCTGTGCTCTCTGTATCTACTGAGTTTTAATTTGTTTTCTTTCCTTTTTAGATTCCACATATAAGTGAAATCAGGTTTCCCTGGTAGCTCAGATGTTAAAGAGTCTGCCTACAGTGTGGGAGACCCGGGTTCGATCCCTAGGTCAGGAAGATCCCCTGGAGAAGGAAATGGAAACCTACTCCAGTATTCTTGCCTGAAAAATCCCATAGACAGTGGAGCCTGGCAGGCTACAGTCCATTGGGTCGCAAAGAGTTGGACACGACTGAGCAGTTTCAAATTATAAGGGAAATCATAATGTATTTATATTTTGCCTAATTTATTTCACTATAGAATAAGACCCTCAAGGTCCATCCATGTTGTTACAAAATGGCAAGATTTCATTTTTTGTTATGGCCGAGTAGATTCCATCGTAAATGTTTACCACATCTTCTCTATCTATTCATGTATTGATGAACACAGATTCTTTCCATATCTTGGCAGTTTTAAATAAATGTTGCAGTGAACATGGGGGTATTTATATATTTTTTTAAATTGGTGTTTCATTTCCTTGGATAAATACAGAAAAGAGGAATTGCTTAATTATATGACAGTTTTATTTTTTGAAGAAACCTCCATCCTGCGTTTCAATTTACAATCCTACAAACAAGTGTGCAAGCTTTCCATTTTCTCCACATCATCACCAAGACTTCCTAATTTTTGTGTTTTTGTATAAAAACCATTCTGACAGTTATTCTTAATTTGGCAGAAGAAGACATAATAAGGGTGGGTCTGGTTAACTTGAGAAGCAAGAATGCAATGAAAATTTGTAGTAGGTAGTTAATCACATAGTGATCTCTGGTATGAAAATCTGGTTTAATGAAAGGCTTTCAAAAATACATATCTACATTTTTTTATTGATGAATAACTAATGTAAAACATTATATATCAGAAGTACAAAACAGTGATTCAGCCTTTGTCTATTTTATTAAAGTGCTGTCTCCTTTCAATTCAGTTCAGTTCAGTCACTCAGCCGTGTCTGACTGCAACCCCAGGAACCACAGCACATCAGGCCTCCCTGTCCATCACCAACTCCCAGAGTCCACCCAAACTCATGTCCATCGAGTTGGTGATGCCATCCAATCATCTAAACCTCTGTTGTCCCCTTCTCCTCCTGACCTCAATCTTGCCCAGCATCAGGGTCTTTTCTAGTGAGTCAGCCTTTCACATTAGGTGCCCAAAGTATTGGAGTTTCAGCTTTAACGTCAGTCCTTCCAATGAACACCCAGGACTGATCTCCTTTAGGATGGACTGGTTGGATTTCCCTGCAGTCCAATGGACTCTCAAGAGTCTTCTCCAATACCACAGTTCAAAAGCGTCAATTCTTCAGTGCTCAGCTTTCTTTATATTTCAACTCTCACATCCATACATGACTAGTGGAAAAACCATAGCCTTGACGAGACGGACCTTTGATGGCAAAGTAATGTCTCTGCTTTTTAATATGCTGTCTAGGTTGGTCATAACCTTCCTTCCAAGGAGTAAGTATCTTTTAATTTCATGGCTGCAGTCACCATCTGCAGTGATTTTCGAGCCCAGAAAAGTGAAGTCAGCCACTGTTTCCACCGTTTCCCCATCTATTTGCCATGAAGTGATAGGACCAGATGCCATGATGTTAGTTTTCTCAATGTTGAGCTTTAAGCCAGCTTTTTCACTCTCCTCTTTCACTCTCATCAAGAGGCTCTTTAATTCTTCTTTGTTTTTTGCCGTAAGTGTGGTGTCATGTGCATATCTGAGGTTATTTATATTTCTCCCGGCAATCTTGATTCCAGCTTGTGCTTCATCCAGCCCAGCATTTCTCATGATGTACTCTGCATATAATTTAAATAAACAGGGTGACAATATACAGCCTTGTACTCCTTTTCCTATTTGAAAGCAGTCTGTTGTTCCATGTCCAGTTCTAACTGTTGCTTCCTGCCCTGCATACGGGTTTCTCCAGAGGCAGGTCAGGTGGTCTGGTATTCCCATCTCTTGAAGAATTTTCCACAGTTTATTGTGATCCACACAGTCAAAGGCATTGAACGGTTCTATGAAGACCTACAAGACCTTCTAGAACTAACACCCAAAAAAGATATCCTTTTCATTATAGAGGACTGGAATGCTGTCTCCTTTATGAGGAGATAACTCATTGTGGTTTTGATTTGTATTTCCCTAATGATTAGTGATGTTAAACATATTTCTTGTGTTTGATGGACATGTTTAGATCTCCTATGGAAAAAATGTCTATTCAGATCCTCTCCTGAATTTTTTTATTGGATTGTTCATGTTTTGTTATTGACTTGTAGAATTTTTTATATACTTTGGATGTTAATCTCTTTAAAGTGTGAAAATATTAGTCACTCATCATGTCTCTTTGCGACCCCTTGGACTATGGCCCTCCAGGCTCTTTTGTCCGTGGAATTCTCCAGGCAAGAATACTGGAGTGGGTTGCCATTTCCTTCTTCAGGGGGATCTTCCCAACGCAGGAATTGAACCAGGGTCTCCTGCATTGAAGGCAGATTCTTTACCATCTGAGCCACCAGGGAAACCCCTTGTCTGATATAATTTATGAATATCTCTCTTCATTCAATAGTTTACCTTTTTTCTTTGTTGATGGTTTCCTTCACTTTGCAGAAGGTTTCTAGTTTGGTGTAGCCTCATTTGTCTAATTTTGCCATTTGTGCCCTTGCCTATGGAGTCAGATCAAATATAAAACATCACCAAGGCTAATGTCAAGAGGCTTAACACCTATCTTTTCTTCTACAAGTTTTATAAATTCAAATCTTATATTCAAGTGTGTATTTCGAGTTACCTTTTGTGTGTGGTGATACACGTGGAAGATAGAAAGACAGTGGTCCCAGGTTTATTCTTTGGCTTGTAGCTGGCCAGTTTTCCCAAAACTGTTTATTGAAGGGGCTGTCCTTTCCCCGTTGTATGTTCTTGCCTCCTTTGTTGAAAATTAATTAATGATATTTGTATGGGTTTATTTCTGGAATCTCTAATATGTTCCTTTGATCTATATGTCTCTTTTCATGCCAATACTGTACTTTTCTGATTACTAGGGTATTATAATATAGCTTGTAATCACAGAGCATGATGCCTCCAGTTTTGTTCTTCTTTCTTGAGATTGTTGTAGCTATTTAGGATCTTTTGTGATTCTATTCAAATTTTAGGATTGCTCTGTTTATGTGAAAAATGCCATTGGTATTTTGATATGGACTGGGTAGAATCTGTAGATTGCTTTGTGGAATATGGACATTTTAACAATGTTAATTATTCCAATCCATGAGCATGGAAATCTTTCCATTTGTTTGTGTCTTCTTCAGTTTTTTTCATCAATATCTTATAAATTTAATTATACAGGTCTTTCACCTCCTTGGTTCAATTTATTCCTAGATATTTTATTCTTTTTGATGCAGTTGCAAATGGGATTGTTTTCTTAATTTTTCTTAAACTTCATTTTTAATGTATAAAAACAAAAGAGAAAACCTATAATTGAAAAGAATCTAAAAAGGAAATATGTATATATAACTGATTCACTTAGCTGTGTAGCTGAAACTAACACAACATTGTAAATCAATTAATTATACTTTACTTTTAAAAAAGGTTTCCACAACTGTTCCAGGACTAGAATGTTCTTTTAAATGAAAAAAAAAGGCAAGAGATGTTTGTATATTGATTTTGTAGCCTGCAACTTGCTCAATTTGTTTATTAGTTACAACAGTTTCTTTGTGGCATCATTAGGTTTTATTCTGTGTGTAAAATCATACCATCTGCAAGTAGTGACAGTTTTACTTCTTCCTTTCCAATCTGAATGGCTTTTATTTCTTTTTTCTTGCCTAAATGCTTCTGCCTAGTACTTCTAAGATTATGTGGAATAAAAGCAGCCAGAGTGGACATCCTTGTCTTAAAAGAAAAGCTCTCAGCTTTCACCATTGAGTATAATGTTGGTTGTTAACTTGTCACATATGGTCTTTGTTATGCTAAGGTATGTTCCCTCTATTCCCACTTTGTTGAGAATTTTTATCATAAATAGATATTGAATTTTGTCAAAAACTATTTATGCATTTATTGAGACGATCATATGATTTTCATGTTTCATTTTGTTGATGTTGACTGATTTGTGGATGTTGAACCATTTCTGTATCCCTGGAATAAATCTCAATTGATGATGGTATACAAGCATTTTAATGTATTGCTGAAATCAGTTTCCTCATATTTTGGTGAGGATTTTTACATCTTTGTTCATTAAGGATATTCGCTTGTAATTTGTGTGTGTGTGTCTATGTGTATTATATCCTTCTCTAGTTTGGTATTAGTCTGATGTTGGCCTGTAAAATGAATTTGCAGGTGTTCTCACCAATTTTTGGAAGACTTTGAGAAAGACAGGTATTAAATTTTACTTAAATATTTGGTAGGTTTCACCTGTAAAGCTATCTAGTCTTGGACTTTTGTTTGGGAGGGTTTATTTTTTTCTTTTTTATTCCCAATACAATCTCCTCACAATAATCAGTCTATTAAGATTTTCATTTCTTGGTGATTCAGTCTTGGAAGATTGTGTATTTCTAGGAATTTACCCATGTATTCTAGGATTTCCTTCTTGTTACTTTAGATGTAATTTCAGATTGTTAATGTGAGATTTTTCCTATACTTGAGGTAGGCCTGTGTGGCTATAAACTTCCTTCTTAGAACTATATTTGCTGCATTCCATAGATTTTGGTTATGTTGTACAGTTGGTCCTGTATTTCCATGGGTTCTGCATACATGGATATGAAGGCTTGCTATACCGTACCATTTTACATAAGAACTTGAACCTCCCCTGATTTTGGTATCCACATTGGATCCTGGAATCAGTCCCCTATGGAGGCCAAGGGACCACTGTTATTTCTGTTTTTATTTGTCCCAAGGAATTTTTTTTACTTCTGCTTCATTGACCCATTGATTGTTCAGTAGTATATTGTTTAATTGCCACATATTTCTGATTGTCCTGGTTTTGTTCTTATAATTGAATTCAAATTTTATACCATTGTAATTAGGGAAAATGTTGATATGATTTCAGTCTTCTTAAATTTATTCAGCCTTATTTTGTGCCATAACATATGATCTGTCTTGGAGAATGTTCCATGTATACTTGGGACACATCTTGGAATCTTCCAAGTAATATTTTTAGACTATGGTTGACCACAGGTAACTGAAATTGCAAAAAGCAAAATTTCAGATAAGGGAAGACTAATGTACAATCAATCTGTTTATCAGTTTCATGCAGTATTCCATAAATTAGACAAGATATTCAGAACTTTCTGATATGTCTTAGTGTTAGATGATTTTTGTCTAACTGTAGACTAATGTAAGTGTTCTGAGCATGTTTAACGTAGATGAGGCTAAGATATGTTGTTGAGTATGTTGAATGCATTAAGTGCATCTTTGACTTAGTTTTCAACGTATGGAACATAACTTCCTTGTAAGTTGAAAAAGATCTCTGTGCAGAACATTCCATACAAAACCCACAGAATACATATTCTTCTCAAGTACACATGGAACATTCTCCCAGAGGGAGAGGAGAGAAAGGAACAGAATTATTTGGAAAAATATTGGCTGAAAGTACACAAATACTTGGAAAATTCCAGCAATAAATAAGTTTTAAATTGTGTACAGGGAAGAAAACAGACATCCAGATTCAGGAAGCCCAGAGAAGTCTTCAGCCATTATTTTTTTCAAGTAATTCTGCTCCTTTCTCGACCGCTGTACTGTGAATGTTACTCTGATTGATGTTGTCCCATGGGTCCTTAATCTGTCTTCACTTTTAAAATTCCTGTTTCTTTATACTGCTCTGTTTAGGTGACATCCACTGTCCTGTCTTCCAAATCACTGATAGATTCTTCTGCTTCATCTAGTGGGCTGTTGAACTCCTCTAGTGTATTTTTTTTCCCCCAGTTCACTTAACTGCATTCGTCAGTTCTGTGAATTCTTTTTTTATTCTTTCTTTTATTTTCTGTCTTCCTTGAAGTTCTGTGTTCACCCATTCTTCTTCCCAGTTTGATAAGCATTACTTTGAACTCTTTATCATGTAAATTACTTATCTCTGACTTATTTTTTCCCTGAGGTTGGAACATATTCTTCTGTCTTTTCTTTTTGTTTGTTTTCATGTGTTACTAATGCTCCTCATTCTTAAAGGAGTATTTTGTACAAGATGAACCTTAATGTATAACCTTGCCTTAGCTCACTGTTGCCTCTTAAACCTGTGTGACAGTATTCACAGCTTGATTTATTTTTGATAGGTCTCAGTTGTTGAGCATGTGCCAAGACCTTTCTTTGAGTATTCCAGAGGGAAAGACCTCAGTTAGCTACTCAGTTCAGTTCAGTTCAGTCACTCAGTCGTGTCCGACTCTTTGCAACCCCATGAATTGCAGCACGCCAGGCCTCTCTGTCCATCACCAACTTCCGGAGTCTACCCAAACCCATGTCCATCGAGTCGGTGATGCCATCCAACCATCTCATCCTCTGTCGTCCCCTTCTCCTCCTGCCCCCAATCCTTCCCAGCATTAGGGTCTTTTCCAATGAGTCAACTCTTCGCATTAGTTCATGTTGATTGGAGGCCATACCCACAGGCAGCAGCTTAAGGTTTACAAGTGTGTATAGTCCTGTGGGAACACTGTCATAGACCCTGCTGTTAGCCAGAGCAGGCAATCTGGAGGTGTCTGCTTAGCAACAGTTGAAAATATCTGGGCTCTAGATAAATGTATAAGCTCCTTTCTGAGAGATTCTGTCAATCTGCAGTGAGGTCAAGTAAGAATGCAAAGATGTATTCCTTGGCCTCTGTTCCCTTGGAGGACTTCTGTAGCCTCTAGCTATGTGGCCAACCTAAAGCCTGCCCCTCAGACGGAAGCTTCAGGACAAGGAAATAGGCCTTTTCACAGGAAGACTGAGGGTGTGTTTCAGCCTGGAGTTGGTGCTGTGCCCTGGGGATGGTAGCCCAGCAAGAACTCTCTGATTCTTTCATACCCATGGGGTCCAGAAATGTGATTATCCCTGGCCACTCAAGGGGTGACTGCTGGGTAGTCTGCACACGCCTGCCGGCTTCAGTGAGATCACAGGAGGAGTGTGTCCCCACTGGTGCTGGCAAGTTTGAGTGAGAGTACAAACATGGTGCTTTTCTAGGCAGGCGCTACCAAAGTAGAGGGAGAATGAAAAAAATACAATGCCTCCTGCACCTTTATATCCTGAGAGAATTCCAACATACTTCTTCCCTTGTGGAAGATTTTTTTTTTAAGATTAACAAATGAATCTCCTTCACATACAGTTTAGGCACGTTTCAAACTACTGCTTTGCACTGGGTCCCAAGATAAGTGAGTTTGTATGCAAGCCTTTTAATAGAGAAATCTTCGTTCCCTACAGATCTCAGGTTCTCCTGGATCTAAGCCCATCTGGTTTCAAAGTCAGATATTTTGGGGGCTCACTTCTCTGGTGCAGCTCTCAAGAGTAGGGTACCTGATATGGGGCACAAACTCTTTGCTCCTCAGAGATGCCTTGTATTTGAGAGTTATCTCTTGATTTTGGGTGACCACACTGGAAGTAAGAATTTTGCTGATACTGTATCTCTAATTCTTCTACCCTTTCATCTTTTCATGTGGCTCTTTCATCCTTTGTTGTATAGGAGCTGTTCAGTCTTCAGGTCTTTTTCAGAGAGAACTGTTTCATATGTAGTTGTAAATTTGCTGTTTATATGGTAGGAGGTGAGTTCAGGATCTTCCTATACCACCATGTTGAACTGCCTCCCATGATATTTTAAATACGTGTTGCTGCTGCTAAGTCGCTTCAGTCATGTCCGACTCTGTGCGACCTCATAGACGGAAGCCCACCAGGCTCCCCGTCCCTGGGATTCTCCAGGTAAGAACACTGGAGTGGGTTGCCATTTCCTTCTCCAATGCATGAAACGGAAAAGTGAAAGTGAAGTCGCTCAGTCGCGTCCAACTCTTAGCGACCCCATGGACCACAGCCTACCAGGCTCCTCCGTCCATGGGATTTTCTAGGCAAGAGTACTGGAGTGGGGTGCCATTGCCTTCTCCATAAATACGTATTATAACTATCATAAATAATTAGTAATGATGAACTATACCATTCATAAATATATTGTTAAATAACCGACTAAAAGTGGTCAGTTTTCTGTTTTTTTTTTTTTTTTTCTTTTAATTCTCTGTTACTTTTATGGTCCCACTTTCTATGATCACAAAATGTCTATTACAGCCAAGGGAGGATGAAATAAAAAGTCCTTTATATCCTTCTAATTCAATAGCCCTAAACCAAACATTTTGAAAACATCTTTTTCACAGTGAGGAATTAATTCTAGCAATCAAATCTCACCAGTGAATGTGACAAACACAATCAAGCCTGGCATTTGTGTTATTATAACATCAATATGATACCTCTGTGGTCCTAGAAAACTTAAACCATCATTGGGATTATCAATACCAGTACTTTTGCTTTATTTAAGAAATTGATTACTTTAAAGTGTAGAATGGAAAAATAAACTTCTCCCAGATCAATGAAACACTACTCTCTCATGCGCTCCTACCCATACTGCCCCACACTGGATAAATGCTCTTGATAAATGCTACTTTTTGAGGCTTTCCTAACCAACAGATTCTACATATTAGGTTTGAGCAGCTGTTGCTGACACACTGTTCCATCCTAAATGTCCTGTTTCCTGTTCAGCAGCTCAGCAACAGTCTTAGTACCCAATCATGTGCTGAAAACATAAAATTATTTTGATAGGAATTAATAGAGAACACTAGCCACCAGATGATACAAGTCTGTCTGAATCATGCTCACACTTTGAAGAAAACACTAATTCTTAATGGGAATAATTTCCAAAGCCAGAGAAACTGAGCAATGAGCTTTGCCCCTAATACTTTATATCACCTAAAGATGAGAAGGTAAGAAGTTAACATTCTAAAATTTCAAAAGCATTGAGTCATTGACTCTTAACTATAGCATGATATAAGCTCAGTTCTTTTTCTAGTGTTAGCTTCTGTACATGTGTATACAATGTATACATGTATAATACATACTCTACTAATTATCTAAAATCAACAATATTGGTTTGCTTTGTTAATGACTTGTACTCTTTCTAACATTCTGGGTTTTTTTTTTCCTATAAAACTCTCAATCCCATGAGATTAAGGACTCAGTAATATAGATAGTTTTAGTAAGCAAATCAATATGACAGAGTATGTTTATTGAGTGAAGAAGTGAATGCAAATGAAGGCAAATCACATGGTAGACACTTGGAGTAGGGGAGGCAGAATGTAATTCTTTATCTTTTCTAAAAGTCAGAGCCCTTTGAGGAGGCAAAAGTTAATGATAACAAATAATTCAAGACAATGGCAATGCTGTAACATGGCAAAGATTCTGTGCTGAGTGGCACAGACCATTTTTAAATAAAGGTTGAGCCACCAGGGGTGGGGCTGTTTGAGAAAAGATTTTTGGAGAATATGGAACTTGGAATTAATGGTTCCAAAAATATCAGTTGAATGTCTACTGTGCACCATGTAACATATTTGATATGCATTATTTAATTCTCATATGTCTAGGAGGTGAGTATTGTGATTATCCTGTTTGACTGATGGGACGACTGAGGCTTACAAAGGTTAACAACTTCCACAGAAATAGGAGATACAGGATTCAGAAATCAGGTATTCAGATAAAAAAGCCCTTTGTTATTACCTACTACCTATGTGTCCTTCTTGAGTCTTAAAGAAAAGGCAGCATGTAGGTGAAAAGAGAGAGGCAACATAATTCCTAGTGTGGACATGAAAATTCACAACTTCAGATATTTGGAAAACCAAGAGTCAGCAGCCTGATTATCCTAAGGCTACCTTATATTGAAATGATGATGATGACCACAGTATTTGCTTGAATTCTTTCAGTGTGTTTGGCACTGGGGTAAACACTTCATGTGTAAAGTCCCACTGATGCCTCACTTCACCTTTGTGATCTGCATTGTGCAGAACTCTGAATTACAATTACAGCAGGTAGTTGGGGGGCTGTCATAGCCAGGTTAAGATGCTTCACGTTCATCTAAAATGAAGAGAGATTTAAGGCTGTCAAGTAGTGGAATGATACAATAAAACTTACCAGTAGTTTGATGCCAATATTTCATTGTATATACATATGTTTTAGTGACTATTAGTGAAATTTTTAAAATACTTTTGTTCAGACTAATGTGATTGGGAATAATTGATTTTTTTCCTATGTGAGAATAAGTGTGCATTTGTGTCTGTGTTGGGAAAGTGAGAACTGCTCTCTGAGAATTTGAGGGAAGAGATTAACTTGGAGACTAAAGCAATAAGTATGACATTGGCCTGAAAAACACTGATAACATTGGGAATGGAAATGGGATAGATGGTATATATGTGGAGGGAAGGATTAGAAAAAAAAAAAACAACTAAAAATGGAATAGATCTTGAGCCCAATAAGCAAAATCTTTCTGTAGTTTCATGTTGGGAGAAGAAAAGAGAGTTCAAATATATCTGTTGGAAACTGGCTGCTGTACCTTTGTGTCTTTCTACATACCAACTCCCCATATGCTTCTTATGGCTTGAATTTGGGTGCTTTCCTTTAGGAAATACACAGACTGAGTGGCAGTCCTCCAGTTTTTTTTTTTTTTTTTTTTAAATAGGAATTTCTCTTGCCTAGGACCTGATGCAGGACTTGTCTGCATTCTAGCTATTAGGAAGGATTGTTTGATCCATTACCTAATCTGGACAAAATCGTTGAATTAGGTTCAGTGAAGGCAGCAGCAGGGGGGTGGAGGGGAGGTCTGTTTTCGCTATGGCTTCTCAGGATGTAGTACCCAGAGCAGCTGGCAGAGAGGAATGGAGCAGCATATATTCTAATGCGGTTAGCTTATTCTAATGAGCTGCATTCTCTAAAATCAGACTTGCTGATGTTGGCAGGAAATAAATTTAACTCCCCCACACAAATAAATGCAAATCTGAATTCTCTGATACATTTCATTTTCCACAAGGTAATCAAGATTCATAAAACTTCTATTTAGGATCAGGGCACCAGGGAGTCAATGTCCTTGAGGGAAACAAAACCTTCTAATGAAAATTATATTTCAGTGGTGTTAATCTCACAGGATCCGATAAATGGACGCAGTGGAGTTGAATCTTATTTGGCTTCATTGTCCTTTCTGCCATACATTTCATTCAACACCAAGGTAATCAAATACATAAAATCTGCATTATTCACTTCTGGCCCAGAAAACACTACCTAGTGCCCTTAATCAAAAGAATAGGAGACAAAGTTGATAGCACATTATTTTCTAAAGTTATCAATGTCTTCAAAATTTTTCTAATTTTTTAAATCTCCTCTTCGTGGCCCCAAATTGAACTAACACCTCTCTTCTCTTCCATTTCCTTAGACCTTTATTAATTTCAGGCAAAAGGTGATGAGACCACCCCATAACTGTCCTTTCTAACAGTTCTCAGCCCCCAATGCATTATCATCAATAGCTCCCTGAATAACAGCCCATTCTGGAAAAGGAGAGTTTTGGCAGAAAAATGAAGGCTAGTTGAGAGAAGGCTGAGAAGTATGATCACATATAACTTTTTGAACTTGATTTTTAAAGGATGCCATGCTTTCAGCAATTCTAATGTAACTCCTGGAGAAGGCAATGGCACCCCACTCCAGTACTCTTGCATGGAAAATCCCATGGATGGAGGAGCCTGGTAGGCTGCAGTCCATGGGGTCGCTCAGAGTCGGACACGACTGAGCGGCTTCACTTTCACTTTTCACTTTCATGCATTGAAGAAGGAAATGGCAACCCACTCCAGTGTTCTTGCCTGGAGCATCCCAGGGACAGGGGAGCTTGGTGGGCTGCCGTCTGTGGGGTCGCACAGAGTCGGACACAACTGAAGCGACTTAGCAGCAGCAGCAGCAACAATGTAACTCTTACAAAAGCCCTGAGTACATGTTTGGACTAAGGAGCACTCAGGACTTTCAGGACAAGCATTCTGAATTGAAAGTTAAGATTGATGATGGGTTCAGCTGGAAACAAGTTTGCATCACTGAAGTCAAAATAATTAATGGCATATTTAAAATTCTTTCATTCCATGTGGGGAAAAACTAGCTTCTGCTCAAGGAGTCAACTCACCCTGTTAGACATCATCTGAGTCTAGATGCTTTAAGAAATGAGCTGCTTGTAACTTTGAAATCACTGGGGGTTCTGTGATCAGGCAAAGGTGAGATAATAGAGGAAAGGACCTTCTTCAGAGGTTGAAGGGATAGCAGTAGTTTGATAGCAAGTAGGGAAATGCGGAAGTGAATTATGAAAGGCAAAATGCATTGTTTACATATTTGGTTATGGGAAATGTAATTTGTTAAGTAAGTTTTGGTTATGGGGAATGTAATTTCTTAAGTTTTGATATACAAGCTGTTGATCTGATGAGAGAGTGCTGTTTGTCAATGTGTTCAGTAAGCGTTTTATCATTTACTGTTAGCTCTAAGCCAGAAATCATTGAAGGGGTGATGTGTTGCCATTACACCTGGGATGAAATGCAGAATCCATTCTATGACCTGCAAAGCCCCATGGAAGTGATTCCAGTGCAGTGTAACTAGGTGTTGCTAGTTTTAAAAGTTCCCCTGATTGTTCAAACGTGAGGAAAGGATTGAGCAGTACTGCCTGCCATAATAGAAGTCTTGATTCTCTCTCTCTAATCTCATAATCACCACGCCCACAATATTCCATCTTTCACTAGTCAATTTAATGTCAGACCAAGCCAAGCTCACTTCTACCTTAGGACTTTTTGCTGTTTTTGCTTGGAATGTTCTGATATTGATTACTCTTTCCTTTCACCCTTTCTTACCCCTAGTAGACAGTTACATGGTTGTCTCTTTAATGTCACCTCCTGAGAGGCCACTTGTCACCTATACATAATCTAAGAACATCACCCCTCCACATTATATTTTACCACTTCAAATCCTGTATTTGGTTTATGGCATCTGTTGCTATTGGAAATCCTTATTCAGTCAGTCCTTTGCTTGAGGTGGACAGTCATCACTACCAACTAGAGAATACTGTCCCTGTCATATTCTTTACTGATATATCCTTTGTGTCTAAAACCATGCCTAGCACATAGGAGCATTCACTCCTATGTGTTAAATCAACAAATATATGATGAATGAATAAATGAATGGATGAATGAGTGACTGACTGGAAAGATCACCTGAAAAAGACAATGCATTGGAAAATCTTTCTTGAAGATGAATTTACTGGTCACTAAATTCCAATGCATGCCTTATAATGTGGACAACATTTAATCTTCTTTCTGTTTATAGTATTTTTCTTTCCTAGGCCTTCTTTACTTTCTCAAGCAATACATGAAACAGACTTTGGATCAAAGAATATGCGGCACATGTGCCAATGACCAAAACAATTTTCTATCAAAAAATTCAATCAAGGACTCTTTAATCAGAACATAAATCTTTCAGACACACATCACAGACTATAGTACATCAGATCATAACTGCCTTTTTTTCTTTTTTGCTTTCCCCCCCATCCATTTTGCAATTACAACCTCTCAGTGGTAGAGGAACAGCACTGAAGTAGCAGAGAGAAAGCAATACCCTGAAAAAGCAGTTTTAAACATGATGAACTTGGTACTTTTAGTTTATCTGAGTCTGCAATTTCAACTCTCATGGGACTTAGTGAAATGGAATCAGGCAATACAGATCAATAATGTGAAAGTCTGTTGTAAAGGGTATGGTATAAAATAAACATTAAGAGCCAGAGACTGTTTTTACCTGCTCCCCTCCTTCTACCACCTGTCTATGGGATTAAAATAAAAATTTATTTAAAACAGGTAAGAACACTTTACCTGTTTCCATATCTATTTTCTGTAGCCCATGGAGAACATTTCATGAGAAGAAGCTGAGTTTATCCAAATTGATCTTTTCAGCAATTTCACACAGTTCTCTTAGAGGGTGGCCATTTGGAAGCTGGTTGTATTAATATTTGGTGATAGATATACTTAAAACAGTGAAATCTGTAAAAAGAAAAACATTATCAGATACTATTTTAAGTGTAAATAAGTAAAATCTTATCAAGGAGGTTTCAATGAAAATATTTACTTCCTTTAAACTAAAGTTCCAAAGATAGGTAAACTCAGTTTCTAGTTTTTGAAACTTGAGAAGTTTAGGATATATGGTGGTAAAAATCACGAAAGTGGAAGTTACAAGGAAGATATACCATATTCCATAAGTGAATCATAAACTGGCTCAGAGGATCTCTTAATACTTCCCCAAAGTGATACATAAAGTTTAATACAATCTAGCCAAAGTGGAATTGATGTCCAGAAATATAATATGTCTGAATCAAAAAACATACATTGAGTTATGGATGGAATACCAAAGCCATATCAAATGTTCTTTACAGAAGCATCTTATAAAAAAGCATTTACAAAATGAAAAAGCATCTACCAAATGAAAAAAAAAAGATGTTTCTTTAGTTCTTGTGTACATGTAATATATTTTGACAAAAAAATATATACATTATGTTCTGCATTTCACTTTGAGGTTTTTTTAAACTTTAATTTTCATGATTTTTTCCGAACATCAGGAGACTCAAATACCTGTCACTCAAATTTAACATTGTTGCCACCTTCCTACCTGTAGCTATAGATACCGTTAAACACCATTCTTAATAACTATTCCCTGCTTTTTAGAATTAACCATTATTTGGAAATTAGAGGCTATCACAAATTCTTGTCCTTTTAAAGGGATATTATTCCTTAGTTTACTATTTTATAGACTTTTTCAGAAGCTCTATGAAATTTATTTCATCTGGCTGGGATAAATTTTTATTAATATTTTTGTTGGCCATACTTTTTGGTTGACTTTTTTTAAATGAATAAAAAAGTAAATTATTTTATATTGGAGTATAGCTGATTAACACTGTTGTTAGTTTCAGGTGTATAGCAAACTGATGCATGCATCTCTTCTTTTCAAGTTATTTTCCCATTTAGCTTATTACAGAATATCGAGCAGCATTCCTTGTGCTATACAGTAGGTCCCCGTTGGTTTTGTGTTTTAAATATAGCAGTGTGTAATATCAATCCTAAACTCCCAATCTGTTCTTCCCATCTTCCCTGGTAACCATAAATTTGTTCTCTAAGTCTGTGAATCTGTTTCTGTTTTGTAAGTAAGTTCATTTGTATCATTTTTTAAAGATTCTGCATGTAAGCAATATCATATTTGTCTCCTCTGTATTACTTCACTTAGTAGGACAATCTCTAGGTCTATCCATGTTGCTACAAATAGCATTATTAAATTCTTTTTATGTCTGAGAAATATTCCATTGGGATTTCCAGGTCGCTCAGTGGTAAAGAATCTGCCTGAAATGCAGGAGGCTCACGTTCGATTTGGAGAAGGCAATGGCAACCCACTCCAGTACTCTTGCCTGGAAAATCCCAGGGATGGAGGAGCCTGGTAGGCTGCAGTCCATGGGGTCACTCAGAGTCGGACACGACTGTGCGACTTCACTTTCATGCACTGGAGAAGGAAATGGCAACCCACTTCAGTGTTTTTGCCTGGAGAATCCCAGGGATGGGGAAGCCTGGTGGGCTACCGTCTATGGGGTCACACAGAGTCAGACACGACTGAAGCGACTTAGCAGCAGCAGCAGCAGCAGGTTCGATTCCTGGGTGGTGAAGATCCCCTGGAGAAGGAAATGGAAACCCACTCCAGTATTCTTTCCTGGGCAATCCCATGGACAGAGGAGTCTGGTGGACTACAGTTCACTGTAGTCACTCTGTGACTCTAGGATCACAGAGTCGGGCAAGACTTAGCGACTAAACAACAACAAATATTCCATTGTATATACTTACCACATATTTTTTTATCCATTTCTTTGTTGATGGACATTTAGGTTCTGACTGGTGAAGTGATATCTTATTAAAGCTTTGATTTGCACTTATCTGATAATTATGCTGAGCATCTTTTCATGTGCCTCTTGGCCATCGGTATGTCTTCTTTGGAGAAATGTATATTTAGATCTTCTGCCCATTTTTTGATTGGGTCGTCTGTCTAGACTCCTGGTGACTTCTTAGGGAATTGTTAGTTTTAAAGTTCTGTGATTTTAACATATATTAGATTTTTGTTAATGACAAAGTGAAAGACCCTGTTGAGAAAGGATTGAGAATTGTTTTGAAAAATTAGAACTGTGGTATTGAGGAGAGAAGGGAGTTTTTATAGTTTGCTTGTTTTGTTCTAACACATTTTCTTGCATTGATTGGGAATAATTGGCAAATGCATCTCTTTCAGATTTATTGAACATTTTGAAGACAACTCAATTAGGCTTATATGTGGATGTAATCATGTGGGAGTAACAATCTTGAGGAATACATGACTTTCTATCACTATGCAAAGCTTTGTTCTGATTTACCTTCCTGCTTTATCTCTAGTCTTTTAAACAAAACAAAACTTAATGCTGCATTCTTAATAGTACCAGTAGTCTGTTATCTCACCATCTATGGCAAAACTTGTACTGAGTTTTGTGTATAAATTGTCTACTGTTGAGATGCTACTTATTTGGACTGCTAGTTAATTATTTTTTTAAGCATCCTTGCTTTCCCTGTAGTCCCAAGTCTCACGTTCAAAGGTGAGAAATGTACACTTAGAGGAACACATTTTGTAATTGACCAGTCTATATTTCTTGGAATTTACTGCACTTGTAAATAGTTCAGCTATTTCAGATCCTAAAAGATGATGCTGTTAAAGTGCAATACTCAATGTGACAGCAAATCTGGAATAGTCAACAGTGGCCACAGGACTGGAAAAGGTCAGTTTTCATTCCAATCTCCAAAAATGGCAATACCAAAGAATGTTCAAACTACTGCACGATTGCACTCATCTCACGTGCCAACAAAGTAATATTCAAAATTCTCCAAGCCAGGCTTCAACAGTACGTGAGCCGTGAACTTCCAGATGTTCAAGCTGGTTTTAGAGAAGGCAGAGGAACCAGAGATCAAATTGCCAACATCTGCTGGATTATCGAAAAAGCAAGAGGGTTCCAGAAAAACATCTATTTCTGCTTTATTGACTATGCCAAAGCCTTTGACTGTGGGGATCACAATAAACTGTGGAAACTTCTGAAAGAGATGGGAATACCAGACCACCTGATCTGTCTCTTGAGAAATCTGTATGCAGGTCAGGAAGCAACAGTCAGAACTGGACATGGAACAACAGACTGGTTCCAAATAGGAAAAGGAGTACGTCAAGGCTGTATAATGTCACCCTGCTTATTTAACTTATATGCAGAGTACATCAAGAGAAACGCTGGGCTGGAGGAAGCACAAGCTGGAATCAAGATTTCCAGGAGAAATATCAATAACCTCAGATATGCAGATGACACCACCCTTATGGCAGAAAGTAAAGAAAAACTAAAGAGCCTCTTGATGAAAGTGAAACAGTTGGCTTAAAGCTCAACATTTAGAAAATTAAGATCATGGCATCTGGTCCCATCACTTCATGGGAAATAGATGGGGAAACAGTGGAAACAGTGTCAGACTTTATTTTTGGGGGCTCCAAAATCACTGCTGATGGTGATTGCAGCCATGAAATTAAAAGAAACTTATTATTTGGAAGGAAAGTTATGACCAATCTAGATAGCATATTAAAAAGCAGAGACATTACTTTGCCAACAAAGGTCTGTCTAGTCAAGGCTATGGTTTTTCCAGTAGTCATGTATGGATGTGACAGTTGGACTGTGAAGAAAGCTGAGGGCCAAAGAATTGATGCTTTTGAACTGTGGTGTTGGAGAAGACTCTTGAGAGTCCCTTGGACTGCAAAGAGATCCAACCAGTCCATCCTAAAGGAAACCAGTCCTGAGTGTTCATTGGAAGGACTGATGTTGAAACTGCAACTCCAATACTTTGGCCACCTGATGCGAAGAGCTGACTCATTTGAAACGACCTGATGCTGGCAAAGATTGAAGGCAGGAGGAGAAGGGGGTGACAGAGGATGAGATGGTTGGATGGCATCACCGACTCGATGGACATGGGTTTGGGTAAACTCCGGGAGTTGGTGATGGACAGGGAGGCTTTGTGTGCTGTGGTCCATGGGGTTGCAAAGAGTGGGACATGACTGAGTGACTGAACTGACCTGAATGTAGACCACTTGGGTTTCAGGTCAGTACTTCCAGGTCTTGGAAGGACAATTCATGTCAAAGACTAGGACAGGAAACTAAGACGGATGCCTGGTTTTGATTCTTAGGTTTTAGACCGAAGGCTTGGTTATGAGGCAAGGGGTTAAGAACCCAGGCTCTGTATGCAAAATAAGAAGCTAGAGTAGAGTTAATATTAATATATGGCTTCTTGGCCCCTTGACTTAAGAGTATACCTGGTATCCAAATGGATGAAAGCTGAATTTACAGTTAAAGAGTAAATGAAATTCATGGCAAGTGTTAGGTCAAGTGTTCGCAAAGTCTATTCCTCAGAACAGCAATACACTAATTTCCCCTTTAAGAGCTTCATTTGTCAAATGATTTGGAGGAATACATAGCTTGCACACATAAATGCACTTAGAAGTCTGGCAGTAGATAACCCTATTCAATTTTTGTGATCTAGTGTTTCCCAAAACTATTTGATTGCAAGATACTTTCTCATATAACATCTCAATATTTTCCACAAGTGTTCTACAAAATATGTCATTTTATAAAAATGTGTCCAAAAATCTATGTGGGTGTGTGCATGTTAAGTGAAACGTGGAAAAGACACACTAGATGGTAGGGGATAAATTGGAAGATTATGAAGTCAGTTACTAAGTTTTCAGTCTGTCCTCAGTTAGCTTCTTGTATATATTAGAAATTAATTCATCAATCAGCTGAGTGGGACTAATTTCTTTCCCTCCCTTCCTTCCTCTTTATCCCTCTCCCCACCCTCAGCATAGGAAATTAAGGGGAATAGCTTCGCAATTAAACAGAGTGAATATATTTTTTCCAATGTTTTAAAACGTATACATCACAGCCCAATTCTTTTGGACATCTCTTAAAGTATAATCATTAAAATAATAGACCCAAGACATAATTAAGACATAAGTTATTTATGATTATCAAGATACCTGTTTACTTCTATGTTTAAACTAGCATGTAGTTGAGTTTTCTTTGCAGTGTGTTCATGTTCTATATCATTTATGTTTAATTTTAATAATACAAATGAAAAAAGAAGATGTAACAGAACAATGTTAAAGAAAGTAAATTGAACTTACACAGTGATGTAAAACAGCATTGGCTTTAAACCTGAGGGAGAAAAGAGTAGAATCTGAATATAATGTTATCTAATGGCTCTCACATTGATGGTGATTTAAGGTTTTGCATATGGAATTTGGAGAAGTTTGGCGGTTGATGCTTGTAAGTTGAAAATCAGTAAGCCCTGTGCCCCACGTTTATCTATCTGCTTAGCATAGCAATAATGGTAATCCCCTGGCCAGCCATATTTGACTTGAACCTTTTGACCTATCTTGAACTCTAGTTCAACGTTCATGGTAAACATCACTTAATTACCTTTTCTCTTTTGCTTCAGTTTTGCAGCCAGTATGCCAGATCATATTGTAGAGTTCACTTTGTAGAAAAGGACATTTTCTTATCAGAAATTCATATGACTTTAATTATACAATATCTTAGAAAAATTTTCAGAAACCTTTCCTCTGTTTACTTACTGAATGTTCATTTTATCATTCTGTAAGTCACACATTTATAAAGGCTTCATTCTACTTACATCTCCCTGACGCTTACATATTTGTGTCTGTATACCAAGACATAGAAAATGAATAGTATTTTGGGGTTTAGCAATGTTGTATGACTTTAAAACATAAAAGCATGTTCAGTTGCATAATCTTTTTTTTCTCTTCATTTCCAATGCCCAGTACATAAACAGATTTTAAAAATCCCAATGAACAGAAAATATCTTTTTGAGATAATAGCAGGGTAACCTCGTTTCTATTGTTACCTTCAGATTCAGCACTGTCATAGTTTCTTATATGGAAGCAGACTGGATTTCCTCACTTTTCAGTTGCCCAGGTTTTGCAGATGCTTTTTGCCTCATTTTGAACTCAGCTGGGGAAAACACTGGTTTTCCAAGATTTTCTTTTTTCTTGGACCTGTGATAAAAATGAGTCAAATATATCTGAATAGTGATGCTGTTTATAAAAGTAAAGTTAATCAAGGTAGTGTAAGGAATTTGGGGGTGGGGCTATTAAATGTTAGTAATGAGCACATTTTTCTTCTGATGAGAACATCACCTATTTATTGTACAGACTCAGGAATGCATTGAATCTCAATACCACCACAAAACGATTTGGCCAATTATGATACCAGTGCGTCTGTGCTAAGTCTCTTTAGTGGTGTCTGACTTTTTGTGACCCTATGGACTGCAGCCTGCCGAGCTCCTCTACCCATGTGATTTCCCAGGCAAAAATATGGGAAAGGGTTGCCATTTCTTCTTCCACAGGATCTTCCTAACCCAGGGGTTGAACCTGTGTCTCTTATGTCTCCTGCATCGGCAGGTGGGTTCTTTACCACTAGGGTCGCCTGGGAAACCCTATTATGATACCAGAACACAAGACAAAGTCTTAACATGTAAAACTAGTTGTTCTTACTCTATCTTATAAAGTATGATAATCCAGCAGCAGCAAGGTATTTATTTCTGCTAAGCAATCCTTTTCTCTCCTGCTGGCTCCTCAGTTTGTGTCCACCCTAAGATGTTTCATCCCTTTTCTCTCCTCTAGGATATGAGATCTTGTTCTTCTGAGCTTGTGGTTCTAGTCCAATGTGCTTGTGAAGGCTAAGTTCAAGAGTTTCCGTTTGCATCTTTGTCCCAACTCAACATATCGTTGTTTGCACCTGCCCTTTCATCTTCCTCTCAGGTCTCAGAAAATTCTTCATCTCTATTTATGTCGAGAATCAAACCTTCCTTTATGACCTCAGATTCCATCATGGCCCAACTCCAGAGGCACTCTGCTACCATTCTAACCCTTCTGGTTTTGAGATCAAGTTCTCCCTCTTACCTGGAGAAAAAACTCGTGGCTTCATACACCCTTCCACTTTCCCTGCTGTGCTCATGCTCATTCTCATCTTTGTGGCATGTGAAAACACTTAGAACATATTTCCTGTGAAACTAATCAACAAAGACTCCCTCCTTATTAATGATGACTTTCTTGCTTGCCCAAAATTCTATTAAGAACTTCATATAGATCCAACTTATTTTCTGATTCCCAGGTTAACCTCACCGAAGTCTAAAATCTAAGCTCTAGTCACTTCTCTCAAGTTAATATTCCCACAATCCCTCATACATTTCAGTTTTCCATACTTTGAGTCAACATACACAGGATGGTTCTATCATGCAAAACATATAGTTTAGTAATTAAAGATATTAAATTGCCAATTTACTACTGTATCTGGTTTTAACTCTAATTTTAAGATGCTACAGACAGGTAAGCCTTGGTTTCTTCCAGGTTTTTGAATTTCTAGATTTTGTGTGCATATAATTACCATTAAAAGACAGAATTTTCCATTTCATATTGTTAAACTTACTCTAAAAGCAATAAAATTTTGTTGGACATGATGAGGATTCAGATCCCTCTTGCCCTATAACTCAATACCATGTTTCTCAGCACTCTGTACTTAAGTCTGAATTTATATAATGGTAGTTCATGTTACAAAAAATTAAAGGGCAGGTTAGTCCAAAAATCTTAGTTCAGTTCAGTCGCTCAGTCATGTCCGACTCTTTGCGACCCCATTAATCGCAGCACGCCAGGCCTCCCTGTCCATCACCAACTCCCAGAGTCTACCCAAACCCACGTCCTTCGAGTCAGTGATGCCATCCAGCCATCGCATCCTCTGTTGTCCCCTTCTCCTCCTGCCCCCAGTCCTTCCCAGCATTAGGGTCTTTTCCAATGAGTCAGCTCTTTGCATGAGGTGGCCAAAGGATTGGAGTTTCAGCTTCAACATCAGTCCTTCCAATGAACACCCAGGACTGATCTCCTTTAGGATGGACTGGTTGGATCTTCTTGCAGCCCAAGGGACTCTCAAGAGTCCTCTCCAACACCACAGTTCAAAAGCATCAATTTTTCAGTGCTCAGCTTTACCATCCAACTCTTACATCCATATATGACTGCTGGAAAAACCATAGCCTTGACTAGATGAACCTTTGTTGGCAGAGTAATATCTCTGCTTTTCAATATGCTATCCTGGTTGGTCACAGTCTTCCTTCCAATGAGTAAGCGTCTTTTAATTTCATGGCTGCAATCACCATCAGCAGTGATTTTGGAGCCCCAAAAAATAAAGTCTGACACTGTTTCCACTGTTTCCCCATCTATTTCCCATGAGGTGATGGGACCAGATGCCATGATCTTAGTTTTCTGAACGTTGAGCTTTAAGCCAACTTTTTCACTCTCCTCTTTCACTTTCATCAAGAGGCTCTTTCATTCTTCTTCGCTTTCTGCCATAACGGTGGTGTCATCTGCATACCTGAAGTTATTGATATTTCTCCCGGCAATCCAGCGTGTGTTTCTTCCAGCCCAGCATTTCTCATGATGTACTCTGCATATAAGTTAAATAAGCAGGGTGACAATCTACAGCCTTGACGTACTCCTTTCCCTATTTGGAACCAGTCTGTTGTTCCATGTCCAGTTCTAACTGTTGCTTCCTGACCTGCATGTAGGTTTCTCAAGAGAGTTATATGTAATATTTTTCATAAAATATTTAAAAATGAAGGAGATGCTTTTTGGCATGTTATATACTATTTTTTTTGAGAAAGATTAATTTGAAAAACATAATTTGTGGATAAAAAGTTAGATACAAAAGTTCATTCATGAAATAAAACTGATTTCTAATATGTTTATAATCATTAACTGTTTTTGTATAACTTCATTATGTATATTTATTACAAACTACATCCTTACAGCAAGACAATACAGGAGCCCTGTTTTGACCCCAAAGTTCATTGCCTTTCAGTATTTCTTTACATTGAGGGACTCCCTCAGATTCTTCTCATGCATAATTTATTTTAAATGTTTTCAAAAAGAGTATTGTTGACCCCAGAATCAATGGAACACCATCTCAAAGGTTATGGACAAGAAAATCTTCACGATGCACGGAATAGAGTCCAACTGCTATTCCTTGTCCACCCCAAATCTTTGTGCCTACCCTGTTGGTGAAGGCCCCAAAAGGTCAGCAGGCACTTCAAAATATGTTATTTCACATAAGTTCACATGTATTTTTATAAAGTATTCATTTCTTTGCTGCTATATCCCACAAAATCCATAAGTAATTTATGCTAATACACATGCAGAATTTTATTTTTTACAAAAGAAGCTTTCTGTAAAAATCAGAGTTAGACATTGAAGTATGACCTTAACTTTTATCAATTACTGCTTAATCTAATCCTTGTCATTTTAGCTGGTTTTATTGTGGAATACTTTTTAAAACTTTACCTCAGATCATTTTAACTAGAATAACACTTAAAAGGAATTTATTATTCAAACAGACATATAGTATCTTCCTCTCAAGAGGCAAACTGTTCTCATTATTCACTTTCATCACTTTCCTCTTCTTCCAAGTACTGAGTCTTCATTCTTTGAATTCTATTGTATTTCATAATATGTACTTCATCATTCAGGACTAAAAAATGTGGCCTTACGCTGAAGATAGTTATTTCACAGCTTAGTAATGTTTCTCAATAGACCTAATATCTACTTGAGGATGGAATTTGCCTTATACATTGATGTCCCTATAAAAATGAGTACATTATTGAGCTCAAATAATGTATATCTTTAAACAACATAATATATTCAACAAAAACAGGTAATGCAACAAATCCACTTGTACTCCATGAATATCAAATGCTGGACAAATTTCAGTGATATGAGCCACAGTGTTTTGACCAAAATAATAGCATAAGTTTGACTTCTATAGAACATGACCTTCATTTGGCAACAAATGAGGATTTTTTTTTCACATTGCCTTTATAGAGCCAAAAGAAAAGAAATAGCTTGACCTGATTCTCCTTGCTTTGAACAGTCACAGGTCTTCTCTTTCATATCTATCTGAGTTTGGGAACCTGGTACTGCTGCATCGTCTGTCTTTGTACCTGTCCAGACTCATGGGTGTGCTAAACCACAAGAGATTCATTCAGGTCAGTGTAGGAGGGGTGGGAGGACCCATCTGCTGAATGGAAGTAAAACAGAAACAGACCAGATGGCAGAAGTAATGAGGGTGGAGAGCAGAAAGGAAAATTCCCCAAAGATCTACCAGTGGCATTACTACATCTGCTAAAGGGAAAGAGGCTAGAAAGGGAGTCAGCATGGTTTCAGGACATCTGAATGAGCTGACTCAGTCAGGGGTTACTCTGCAGGCTTAGATTAAGAGATGGTTAGGAATGGGAAAGTAATGAACAGAAGATGTGGACATTTTACCTGATTTCTTTTGTGAGATCATTTTTCCATCTTTGGAAACTATAGATATTTACCGGGAATTAATATGCTCTGCTCCCAATCATCATAAACTCTGTTAAAAAAAAGGGGGGGGATTTCTTTAAAAATGTCCACCAGCACCACCAAAGATCCCCTGCCTTCATTAAAGCCTTTTCCAGCTTGCTACAATTTATGAAAGAAATGAAATAGCATACTTAGTTTGCCTCATCAGCAAAAATGAAATGAAAACATTCAGAGATTTTAAAGATATTAAGTGATTATGGGTTTTGCATCATTTACTGCTATAGAATTGACAGGTAACAAGCACTTTCTTAGTTATTTTTACATAAAATTAGGCACTGAGATAAAAGGTATCAAATATCATTTAAAATTAAACTATTTAGAACATGTAAAAATAGAACTTTTGATCTCTTTATCACAAGAGATTGCTAACACAAGGCAGTTGCTAACATTGATGACCAATGTGTGCTTTGTTGCCCAGTCATGTCCAACTCTTTGCGATTCCATGGACTGTAGCCCGCCAGGCTCCTCTGTCCATGGGATTTTCCAGGCAAGAATACTGGAGTGGGTTGCCATGCCCTTCTCCAGGGGATCTTCCCAGTCCAGAGATCAAACCCAGGTCTTCCACATTGTATGCTAAGTCTTTACTGTCTGAGCCACCATGACCAATAGAGGACAATAAAATAGTTTAAATGTGTATATTTATGTATGTATATATGTGGGAAGGAAAACCATGCCCATAAAAAAAGAGAAGGAAGAGATAAGTCAAAACAATCTCACTGCTCATTCATCCCTAAAATTTGGATTGTGGAAACTTAGAACAACATAAAAAATATTTCCTACTCTTTATTTTATATTGGAGTATAGCCAATTAAAAATGTTGTGATAGTTTCAGGTGGAAAGTAAAGGGACTCAGCCATACATATAATACGTGTATCCATTCTTCCCAAAACTTACCTCCTAACCAGGCTGCCACATTACATTGAGCAGAGTTCCCTGTGCTATACAGGAGGTCCTTGTTGGTTCTAGTCTTTTTTCTTTTTGATGAAAATGAAAAAAAGAATGCTATTTTACCTTGAAAAATATGCTTACAAAGTGGGTTTGAGCCAGCATGCATTATTCCAGACTCTAGCAAGATTGGAAATGAACAAATTAATGGACGAGTGCAGGAGGAGGATTAAAAATTATAGGGAAAAAAGTTACCTGCTCTACATGGAAAAGGAGGGTAAAAGCAGGGGTAGTGATTATAGTGATGATGCACATACACACACCAGTTGGCACAAGTCTCTTGAAACCATGTAAAATTAGCCTTTAATACTATTTAAGGCATTTTTTAATCTTTAAAAAAAAATCAGCAATGAAATACCACTCTCTTGTGACCTGTAATGCTATCACTTATAGCAGAAAGTAAATTTTGTAAGTTTAACATACTTTATAATCTACTTAGGTTTTCCTAAATATTTAAACTTTGATATAACTGCAATTTGATGCAAAGTGCAACTTTGAAAAAATTTGTTAATGCTGAAATTTCCCTAATTCCATGCTGAGTTAGGGAGGCCATGATCAGAATTTGAGGGATTCCACCAGTATTTCTAGAACCTGACCTACACACTTAGTAGTATTGCTTTCATGTTCTCAGGGTTGTTGCTGTTGTTTAGTTGTTGTCACTAAGTCCTGTCTGAATCTATGGATTGTAGCTTGTCAGGCTTTTGTGTCCATGGGATTTTCCAGGCAAGAATACGGGAGTAGGTTGCCATTTCCTTCTGCAGGGGATCTTCTCAACCCAGGGATCAAACCCGTGTCTCTTACATCTCCTGCACTGAGCCACCAGGGAAGCCCATTTCTTAGATAGTTCTTCTTAAATGTAGGACTTCCTTGACTGCTCAAGTAAGAATTCTATTCACCCACAAAGGATACAACTAAATAATAAAGTAGAAAAAGAAATAATATCTGTTAGTATAAATTCCTCATAAGAGGAACGGATGTTAAGTATTCATGATACACCAGCCACTAGTTTAAGAGCTTTACATGCATGTATTAAATTTTCATTTAGTCATATCATGACCCTATAGTGAACGTATTAACAATCATGCCTATTCTGTAGGAGAAAAAAACAGAACTAGAAGGGTAAATAACTTTCTTGGGTTCACACATCTATAAATGCGGAGCTGAACTTGAACCCTGGTAGTCTAGTTCAGGAACGTAGGTTTATTTAAACATAATGTTACCTTGCCTTTCAATCAAGATGGCCTTGATATTTTGGAAATATAATTTTAACGTTCTGTTTCTTTCACTCTCCACGTTAGTTGTAAGATGTGTGCACGTGCGCACTAAGTCGTTTCAGTCCTGTCCAACTCTTTGTGACCCTATGGACCGTAGCCTGCCAGGCTCCTCTGTCCATGGGATTCTCCAGATAAGAATACTGGAGTGGGTTGTCATGCCCCTCCTCCAGGGGATCTTCCCAGACCAGGGACCAAATCTGCATCTCCTGTGTCTCCTGCACTGGCAGGCAGGGTCTTTATCACTAGCACCTGTGCGTGTGCTCAGTCATGTCCAATTCTTTGAGACCCCGCGAACTGTAGCCCACCAGGCTCCTCTGTCTCTTGAATTTCCCCAACAACAATTCTGGAGTGGGTTGCTAGTTCCTTCTTCAGGAGATTTTCCCAATCCACCTAAGATATAACATCAAAATTTTATTTATTGGTTCTTTAGAACAAGCCAAAGACCGGATGACGAAATAGATGAACAGGAGCTTACGTCTTCTTACAAAAATACTAAAATCACAACTAATGGCTGATTGGCCAATGATGTAAACAAAAATGCTGAAACCTACTGAAAAAAAATCCTGTATCCAAAGATAGAGGAAGGTGCAATAAGATAATAGGGGCACAATCATGATAAAATCAAATTGCATAATAGTCTACTCTTTGAGGGTGAACACAAGTTCTTTAGAATGTCAGAGAGAACCAAGAGAAAACAACACTGATTTCACAAAGCCTGGGCCAGACCTATCTGCTAGTATTTTGGTCTTCTGTGGAGGTGAGGGGTGACAGTGGTTCACTACAGGAACAAAGACATTGGCAGTGGAATTTCTGGGGAGTATTCATTGACATGAGCCATCCTGGAGGTTGCCATTTTCTCACTAAAAACTGACACCAACCAATAGGCCATGTGTTCCACTGGTGGGACACCTCAGGACAAACACAAATGGGGCAGGAACACAGGAGAATTCCTCAGCACACAGTTTCAGTTCAATTGCTCAGTCGTGTCCAACACTTTGCAATCCCATGCACTGTAGCACGCCAGGCCTCCTTGCCCATCACCAACTCCTGGAGCTTACTCAAACTCATGTCCATCGAGTCGGTGATGCCATCCAACCATCTCATCCTCTGTCGTCCCCTTCTCCTCCCACCTTCAATCTTTCCTAGTATCAAGGTCTTTTCAAATGAGTCAGTTCTTCGCATCAGGTGGCCAAAGTATTGGAGTTTCAGCTTCATCATCAGTCCTTCCAATGAATACCCAGGACTGATCTCCTTTAGGATGGACTGGTTGGATCTCTTTGAAGTCCAAGGGACTCTCAAGAGTCTTCTCCAACACCACAGTTCAAAAGCATCAATTCTTCAGCACTCAGCTTTCTTTACAGTCCAACTCTCACATCCATACATGACTACTGGAAAAACCATAGCTTTGACTAGATGGGCCTTTATTGGTAAAGTAATGTCTCTGCTTTTTAATATGCTCTCTAGGTTGCTAATAGCTTTTCTTCCAATGAGCAAGCATCTTTTAATTTCATGGCTGCAGTCACCAACTGCAATGATTTTGGAGCCCCCCAAAATGAAGTCTGTCACTGTTTCCACTGTTTCCCCATCTATTTGCCATGAAGTGATGGGACCGGATGCCGTGATGTTAGTTTTCTGGATGTTGAATTTTAGGCCAAGTTTTTCACTCTCCTCTTTCACTTTCATCAAGAGGCTCTTTAGTTCTTCTTCTCTTTCTGCCATAAGGGTGCTGTCATATGCGTATCTGAGGTTATTGATATTTCTCCTGGCAATCTTGATTCCAGATTGTGCTTCATCTCGCCCAGCATTTCTCATGTACTCTGCATATAAATGAAATAAGCAGGGTGACAGTATACATTCTTTACGTACTCCTTTCCCGATTTGGAACCAGTCTGTTGTTCCATGTCCAGTTCTAACTGTTGCTTCTTGACCTGCATACAGATTTCTCAAGAGGCAGGTCAAGTGGTCTGGTATTCCCATCTCTTTCAGAATTTTCCACAGTACGTTGTGATCCACAGAGTCAAAGGCTTTGGTGTAGTCAATAAAGCAGAAATAGATGTTTTTCTGGAACTCTTGTTTTTTGGGTGATCCAACGGATGTTGACAATTTGATCTCTGGTTCCTTTTCTAAATCTAGCTTGAACATCTGGGGGTGTTTGGTTCACCTACTCTTGAAGCCTGACTTGGAGAATTTTGAGCATTACTCTGCTAGCATGTGAGATGAGTGCAATTGTGCGGTAGTTTGAACATTCTTTGGCATTGCCTTTCTTTGGGATTGGAATGAAAACTGACCTTTTCCAGTCCTGTGGCTACTTCTGAGTTTTCCAATTTGCTACCACATTGAGTGCAGTACTTTCACAGCATCATCTTTTAGGATTTGAAATAGCTCAACTAGAATTCCATCACCTCCACTAGCTTTGTTCGTAGTGGTGCTTCCTAAGGCCCACTTGACTTCACATTCCAGGATGTCTGGCACTAGGTGAGTGATCACACCATCATGATTATCTGGGTCATAAAGATCTTTTTTGTATAGTTCTTCTGTGTATTCTTCTACCTTTTCTTAATATCTTCTGCTTCTGTTAGGTCCCTACCATTTCTGTCCTTTATTGAGCCCATCTTTGCATGAAATGTCCCCTTGGTATCTCTGATTCTCTTGAAGCGATCTCTAGTCTTTCCCATTCTGTTATTTTCCTCTATTTCTTTGCATCGGTCACTGAGGAAGGCTTTCTTATCTCTTTATGCTATTCTTTGGAACTCTGCATTCAAATGGGAATATCTTTCCTTTTCTTCTTTGTCTTCCTCGTCTTTTCTTTTTTCAGCTATTTGTAAGGTCTCCTCAGACAACCATTTTGCCTTGTTGCATTCATTTTTCTTGGGGATGGTCTTGATAACTGCCTCGTGTACAAGATCACAAACCTCCATCCATAGTGCTTCAGGCATTCTGTCTATTAGATCTAATCCCTTGAACCTATTTGTTATTTCCACTGTATAATCGTAAGGGATTTGATTTAGGTCATACCTGAATGGCCTAGTGGTTTCCCCTACCTTTTTTTTCAATTTAAGTCTGAGCCACAGTCAGCTCCTGGTCTTGTTTTTGCTCACTGTATAGAGCTTCTCCATCTTTGGCTGCAAAGAATATAATCAGTCTGATTTCGGTGTTGACCATCTGGTGAGGTCCACGTGTAGAGTCTTCTCTTGTGTTGTTGGAAGAGGGTGTTTGCTATGACCAACGCATTCTCTTGGCAAAACTCTATTAGCCTTTGCCCTGCTTCATTCTGTACTCCAAGGCCAAATTTGCCTGTTACTCCAGGTGTTTCTTGACTTCCTACTTTTGCATTCCAGTCCCCTATAATGAAAAGGACATATTTTTTGGGTGTTTGTTAGGTCTAGAAGGTCTTGTAGGTCTTCATAGAACTGTTCAAGTTCAGCTTCTTCAGCATTTTTGGTTGGGACTTAGACTTGGATTAGTGTGATAGTGAATGGTTTGCCTTGGAAACGAACAGAGATCACTCTGTCATTTCTGATACTGCATCCTGATCACACAGTTGCCTGCTAAACACACCCTTGACACACCAGAATGACAAGACCCAGCTCCACCTACCAGTGGGCTGGAACCAGTCCCTCCCACAGGGAAGCCTGCACAGCCTCTTAGACCAGCCTCATCCACCAGAGGGCAGAGAGCAGAAACAAGAAGTCTCTTGTATGTCTAGGCAATAACACTAAAAGATTAGAAAAGGAAACAAACAAAACATACCGTTTATCAACACATCAAAGAGAATAAAATACCTAAGAATAAACCTACCTAAGGAGGCAAAAGACCTGTATTGCAAAAACTGTAAGATGCTGATTAGAGAAATTGAAGATTACACAAACACATGGAAAGATATATCATGTTCTTGGATTGGAAGAATCATTATTTTCCAAATGACCAAGGCAATCTATAGATTAATGCAATCCCTATTAAATTACTGATGGCATTTTTCAAAGAACTAGAATAAAATTCTTAAAATTTGGGTGGAGACACAAAAGATCCTAAGAAGCCAAAGGAATCTTGAGAAATAAAACACAGAGCTGGGGGAATGGACATCGGTATGTATTCAGATGGACAAAAGGCACATGGAAAGTTACTCAATGTCATTACTTCTTAGAGAAATGCAAATCAAAACTACAATGAGGTATCAATCACTTCACACCAGTCAGAATGACCATCATCAAAAAGTGTACAAATGGTAAATGCTAGAGAGGGTTTGGAGAAAAAGGAACCCTCCTACCCTGTTCATGGGCATGAAAATTGTTATAGCCATTATGAAAACCAGTATAGACGTCCCTCAGAATCTAAAAATAGAGCTGCCATATGATCCAGCAATCCTGCTTACAGGCATATATCCAGAGAAAAACATAATTCAAAAAAGATACATGTGCTACAATATTCACTGCAGCACTATTTACAATAGCCAAAGCATGGAAGCAGTCTAAATGTCCATTAATAGAAGAACTGGGTAAAGAAGATGTGGTACATACATACAGTGGGATATTAGCCACACACAAAAAATGAAATAATGCCATTTGCAACAACATGAATGAACCTGGAGATCATCATACTAAGTGAAGTAAGTCAGGCAGAACAAGACAAGTATCATATGATATTACTTATATGGAAAATCTAAAAAAAAAATGATACAAATGAATTTATTTCTAAAACAGAAACAGACTCACAGACTTACAGAATGCATTTATGCTTACCAAGAGTAAGGGTAGATTGAGGGATAGATTGGGAGTTTGGGCTAGACATATACACACTGCTATATGTAAAACAGTTAACCAACAAGGACCTACTGTATAGCACAGTGAACTCTGCTCAATATTCTGAAATAAACTAAATGGGAAAATAATTTGAAAAATAAATACATGTGTATGTATAACTGAATTATTTTTCTGTACACCAGAAACAAGTTTTTCAAAATTTACGTGCGTATTAATTTTGTTGTTTGGCTGCTAATTCATGTCCAACTCTTTTGCAACTCCTTGGATTGTAGCCTGCCAGGCTCCTCTGTCCATGAGGTTTCCCAGGCAAGAATACTGGAGTGAGTTGCCATTTCCTTCTCCAGTGGATCTTCACCACCCAAGGACCAAACCTGTGTCTCCTGTTTGTCAGGCAGATTCTTTACCACTGAGCTACCTGGAAGCCTGCATATTAATTTAGTCAATATTTACTATCATGATCATAGTCATACAATAAATAATCTGTGCAACGCAAATAAAAAATTCTAAATTAGCTAAAGACACATATGAGGATATAAGTTATTGAAAATCTCAGCTTTCTGTTTCATAAATCTATTACAAAAATATAATATACCTAAAAGACAAACTACTAAAGAGCCAGTCACAGAAATACGTAAATAGGAATGAACTATCTTTGTTTAGCAAAACAGTTCAGAAAAATAAACAGCTCATAGGCTTGACCAGAAAAGACTAGGTTTGAGGTAAAAGACAGCAATAACTCAAATGTTTTAATAAAGAAAGAGAGGTTTGGGGTTTCCTAAGTCAGTCCTTCAGAGAGGGATAAAGGAACCAGGGAAAGGGAAAAAAAGAATGAGAAGAGCTAGTCCTACTTGGAATATGACAACTGAGAAATTTTTGATGGTAGAAATGATTGAGGACTTTTAAAATCAGAAAATCTGTTTTGTCAATTTTAAGTTACCTGCATGGTAATACAACCCTCCCTTGACTCTGCCTTATTACTCTAAAGGAGTGTTTCCCAAAGGGCATTTCTGTGACCAGCAAACCCAGCAATATGCAAGACCTTGTTAGAAATGACAGTACTCAAGAACCACCCTGAATCTACTGAATCAGAAATTCTGGGGATAGGGTTCAGGAGTCTGGATTTAGCAAGCTCACCAGAGGATTATAATGTGCATTCAAGCTTGAGAACATCTGCCCTAAACTTAGCCAAAGTCTGCTATTAATATTTCCTCAGCCTTGTGTGTTCTTCAGGAAATGAAGAAACTGAGTCACAGTCCATCAGAGGTGTCATAAACAAGAAGTGAGATGCAAAGTAAAGGAAAAAGAATTCACCCAGGATCAGGGAGAGAGCCAACAACGATGAGGTGTTCAAGTCAATGACATGTGTCACTTTCCAAAAATTCCAAACATATTGTGAGGCCCACTGAGTTTACCAGATTCTGTGTGATAAGGATTTGAGATAAGTTTCTAAGTCTTAAATGATGGATTGACTAATGATATCACTCTAATATGAAAGCTTTTGTTGCTCTTGTCTCAACTGCAGAGACTGACACAACACTTACTTCAGGTTGAACCCAAGAACTCTGTTGTTGCTTAGTCGCTAAGTCATGTCTGACTCTTGAGACTCCATGGAATGTAGCCTGTCAGGCTCGTCTCTCCATGATGTGCTCCAGGTGATAATACTGGAGTGGGTTACCATTTCCTTCTCCAGGGGATCTTCCCTACCCATAGATTGAGCCAGCGTCTTCTGCATTGGCAGGCGGGTTCTTTACCACTGAGCCACCAGGGAAGCCCTCGCCCAAAAACTCACTTTATGTTTATCATCCTGCATGCTTTAGTCTATTGTCTATTGACTCTGCTGCTGGATAGACTGACATTTATTAGTCAGAATCCACACTATCTTCATATGGAGAATCAAATGACAGAAAATACAGTTCAACCTGACCCCTGCTCCCCTTCTCAATCCCTGATACTGGAAAAGCTAGACTTGACCCCTCCTTACTTTCCCTTACTGCCCCCTACACACCCAGTCATCGCAGAGTAGGCTCATGAATCTAGTATAGATAGTAAGAACTTCCTTTTTACCAGTGATAGTGTGTGTCTCGGATAAACCATCTCCTCACAATGGCAAAATGGCAACCATGCGCTCTAGGTATTATACTCACAGCTCTGTATGTCACCAAAAACGTCATTCCCACAAATAGTTAAAATGAAACTCTAAACACAACAACACTGTAGGGACCATTTCCAAATCAGAACTTAGAAGCCGAGCTGTTCTTTAGTGGGCCACTGTATGGCTTCTTCCCCTTTCTTACCTCTTGTTCTTGTTCAGTTGCTCAGTCATGTCTGACTCTTTGCGACCTCATGGCCTAAAGCATGCCAGGCTCCTCTGTCCTCCACCATCTCCTGTAGTTTGCTAAAATTCATGTCCACTGAGTCAGTGATGATATCCAACCATCTCAACCTCTGCCCTCCTCTTCTCCTTTTTGCTTTCTTACCCTCTATCAACACTTAAAAATAGATCTAAGCAAATACAAAGCTTTCCATCCCAGTCGTCCACTGAAGGACAACTCTGACTTACTGTGCTTCAGCCATACCTGAAGTTAAAACTAAAATTGCTATGAGAGTTCTTTGAATTAAAAAAATCCTTATTAAGCCAGTTCAAGTTGTATCTTCCAGTATACTCTTATATAAAAGATATCCAACCAATATATGAGTGAGAAAAGAACAGTAAAACCCTTGACCGGTTGATTAGGAAAACATCTAATATTGGGCTCTGAGAAATGTGGGAAGAATGTTTTATTCAAAATAGGCTGTGTGGATGAAAAGTTATAGGTTTTGAGCACAGATTTCTATGTTTGTTCATTAGGGATTCTTGAACACACTGCCTACACTGGCATGCCCATTATTGGGCTAAGTGGGAAACATCAGTATCCCCAAAATCAATACATTCTCTTAAGTTTCTGCAGGCCAGATCCTTAGTTGATACTTTATACTTTGCTTCCTATAGCTTAGAATCACAGATGTGGAAAAGGGAATCCTAGTGTTGGTAACCATTGTCTGTGTAAAGTTGTCTGTGTCTCCACCCATTTTGGCTGATTTTCACTGTTGCTGTGCACAGTGATAACTGCTTTTACCAAGTAACTGCCTCTCTCCACCTACAGGCTTTATCTGGCCTCCTGAGCTCAATCACGAGAAAGATTAAAGGGTTAGGGAATCAAGAAGCAAACCTCAAGCAATGATGGAAAGGAACAAGAGGATAAATGCCCCCAATTCTGCACTGTTGTAGTGACAGTTCCGAAGCACTTCTATTCCATCTCTCTGAGGTCCCCAACTGGCTTTAGCCTCAATCATCAATAACACAGTAACTAATGCATCCCTTTTTGGCTTTAATTCCCTTTCATATCTCATGGTCTCAGTTCTTATTTCCTACCACTGCTCCAGAAATCACCTCCAAAAAAAAATTTCTTAATCTCAAATCCTTGCCCCTGAGTCTGATTCTATTATTATGTGGGGAACCAAAGTAAATGAATATGTGGAATCAGAAAAACTAACAGGCGGTATCCCAGGAGACACAACAAAGTTTATGGTAAGAGAAGCCTGAAGACAATCTAAGTGAAGTTGGAAAGTTCAAAAGCTAGTCCTCACACGAAAAGCTATGTCTTTTAAGTAAAAATACCTACTTAAAATATCTTCAGTGAACAGACACCCAAATATGCAACCACTCACACTTTATTTTCTTATTCATATTCTGTGTTCTTCCATAGTTCTAGAATTTGGTCTCAGTTAAAGAAACTGACTTTAATTCATTGGAAGAACTGATGCTGAAACTGAAGCTTCAATACTTTGGCCACCATGCGAAGAAATGACTCATTGGAAAATTAGTCAATGATTCTGGGGAGATAAAAGGCAGAAGGAGAAGGGGATGACAGAGGATGAGATGGTTGGATGGCATCACCGACTCAATGGACATGAGTTTAAGCAAACTCTAGGAGATGGAGGAGGACAGGGAAGCCTGGTGTGCTGCAGTCCATGGGGTCGCAAACAGTTGGACACAACTGAGCCTCTAAACAACAACAAAGAAACTGACAAAGGCAGCTTGTATTTTTGCAAAACTGTCCAATAATATTATCTGTAACAGAAGGATATACTTTTTCCAGGAGATAATAGTCAAAGACAGTTTCAATAAACTTAGGCCAACTTTGCTATCAAGAATCTGGAAAAAATGTCAAGAAACCTCAGCCTGAAGCTTAATAACTTATAATCCATAATGTCTTTCCAGCAACCAGTTTTGCTGGTAACTTTCTGCTATAGGACTCACAAGAGCAATGCATACTAAGTTCCCAATTTTTAGGAAGTTGGTAAGCAAATCCCAAATGAGTAAGAGCCCCAAATTATCTGTGCTTGAAATAAGTAGGAATTTGAATACTTGTCCTCAGGAATAATAGGCTAAATCCTAGATGGGAAACATTCACTATAGAATAATAATAATACTAGCAACAGGAAAAGAAAAAAAAAAAACACGAACATACTGCCTAAAGGAAAAGATTATCTTTTATTGGTCAACAGGATATTAACTGAAAAATGCTCCTCTACCCTACACCCTGATAGTGTGCTTATATTTTACTTTAATTTCAAAAGTAGAATATATACCATATCTTCTGCCACCTACAAAAAATATAGTAATAAAATCTAATTTCAACAGCCAATGACTATTACACTTTCCACTTTGAAATTCCATTCTTTTTTTATATTTTGCTCTCTTAAGTTGACACGTTGATTTGAAATTCAATGAAAATTTCATTAAAAAATATGTTTGGAGGCAATCCAGAGAGGGAGGAGGAGAGAATGACCTGTGGGTAGTCTTGACTATGTTGGATATGATGCTGATGTAGATTCATTCTTTCTGAACAAAGCTGCCCTGATCTGTAGTTTATGTACATCGTTATTCCTGGGGCTTGGATGACACATATGTCCCCTAAAAATGGGAAACTCTTAAGCTCCCAGGGTCTTGTGTGATTTCCTTCAGTGATCTGCAATCAAGTCCCAGTACTTGACATAGTGATTGCCACTCCCCCACCCTGGGGTGATCCTCGTCAAGGCTCCAAACTGAAACCTTGCAATCTTATGGTGCCCTGCATTGAAAACACAGTGTGTGTCTAATAGGTTGGTTGGATCAGTCTCATTCCATAGCATTCAATGTGTGTACACATGATAAAAAAAGATGAAAGAACTCCAATCTAAGTTGGAAATAAATATGCAGAGGGACGTATTTCACCTAATTCATACGGCTCTGTGGGAAAGTAAACGGTAACTATTTTTTTCACTTTCATAAATGGTAATGTAGCACTGCTGTTAACTCAATGCAACACACACACACATACACACACCTGGAAGATTTTAATCCAAAACTAAACCCTTTAAGGGCAAAGGAGAAGAGATTGTATTGAAGTATATAGAAAAAACCATTAAGTTTTTGCAAAAGAAGGACAATCACAAACTATCATAAATTAGCTCTCTTTTGAAGGACAAGAAGCATAAGAAGTTGTAGGTGGTCTTATGCATTTCTTCATTATTGAATTTATACTCTTAAAGATTGGGAAATTTATACTCAGGGAGTGTTCTTGATCTTTTATTCAAAAGAAATTGAAATCTTTTTCCCATTTTAGAAATGGAGAAAATGAGTCATAAAACGTACTGTTCCCAGACCATTATCCATCAGGGAAGAATTCAAACAAGTTATTTACCCAACTGTGGTGCACGGTATATTAAATATGAAGATTTTAGAAAATTTTAACACAATAGATCAATTTCTTAAAAAAAATTGTTTTTAGAATAACTAAGTTGTTTGGCCAAGACAATATACACCCATATTCATTCTGGAGATGCTGAAAACTTAATTTTTTTTTTAATGTCAAACACATCTTACTGTTTAACATATTTAGTTCAGTAAATCTCTGAATTCTCAGGGAATTGGAACCTTTACAATTAAATCTACTCCTCCTCACTGAAATGCTACCACATAATGCTGATTTCCACTTAATACACACACATTTTCAGAAAAACTAGTAGTAAGTGTCATGTGGCAAACAACACCCTCTTTTAAGTTACTCTAGGGTCCCTATGGTAGAGATCAGTGTGAAAATACTTCCACAAAATTTATCTTGTTTAACTTACGTGACATATGGTAATACATCATATTTATTTTCTAACAGGTTTATCAAAATGCTCAGAGATAATCTTGATCAGCTATAGTCTCAGCTTTCCATCCTTCCTTTGCATGCTTTCTCTCCCCCCACCTCTGCTACAGCTTAAATATTTTCCATTTTCCCTGTTTTCATGGTGTTCTTAGTTCTTATGTAGTAACTTCATATGCTGTTGGAACAAATAGAAAGTGATCTATTGCTACTGCTAAAGTCATCAGTTTTCTCTTACTTGTCATATGACGGACACATTTCATATCTTGTTGTTTCTGCAGCATTTCTTTCTATTCTATAGCTCATCTCTCTAATTGTTCATCTCCAGTCTCCTTAAATCATTTTTTTCTACACTTCCTTTACGAATATTTCCCAGTATCCTGACTTTAGCTTTCTTCTTACTCTGTAAGCTGTAATATAATGCCCATGCTGTTGGTATCTATTCTCCAATTTTATAAATGAAGACAGTGATGCATAGGAACTAATAAAATTTCTGAAGATCATATATTCAGTAAGAATCACAGCCTTTATTTTAACAATATTTACTTTCTTTCTGTCATACCACTTATGTCCCTAGGATTGGCTGGGCAGCAAAACCCACAATATCTCTGACTTTGACAATGTTGTTTTTGTTTTTGTTATATGCCTCTACCTTTAGTGAAGAACTCTACACGGCTGCTAACTGGGACTCCAATGGACAGAGGCTTTACCATCTAGAAGGCTGCAGGTTTTGGTGATAGGGAAAGGAAAATTAACGAGTTGAGCATCAGTAATTAAAAACTGAAATGGAGATATGAAACACAACTCACTTTTGTTCACATATCTTTGACTGAAGCAACTCATATAGTCATTATCCCAGAGGATGAAAGTTTAGGAGAGCCAGGTAATTATGAGTAGAAGGTCAGGTTTCATTCCAATTCCAAAGAAAGGCAATGTCAAAGAATGTTCAAACTACCACATATTGCACTCATCTCACACGCTAGCAAGGGAATCCTTAAAATTCTCCAAGTCAGGCTTCAACAGTACCATGAAAGTCCAGATGTTCCAGCTGGATTTAGAAAAGGCAGAGGAAACAGAGATCAAATTGCCAACATTCGCTGGATCATCGAAAAAGCAAGAGAGTTCCAGAGAAACTTCTGCATTATTGACTACGTCAAAGCCTTTGACTGTGTGGATCACGACAAACTGTGGAAAATTCTCCAAGAGATGGGAATACCAGACCACCTGTTATGCCTCCTGAAATTCTGTATGCAGATCAAGAAGCAACAATTAGAACTGGACATGGAACAACAAACTGGTTCCAAATCGAGAGAGTAGAGCATCACGGCTGTATATTGTCACCCTGCTTATTTAACATATGCAGAGTACATCATGCAAAATGCTGGGCTAGATGAAGCACAAGCTGGAATCAAGATTGCCGGGAGAAATATCAATAACCTCAGATATGCATATGACAACACCCTTATGGCAGAAAGTGAAGAACTAAAGAGCCTCATGATGAAAGTAAAAGAGGAGAGTGAAAAAGTTGGCTTAAAACTCAACATTCTGAAAACCAAGGCCATGGCATACACTACCATCACTTCATGGCAAATAGATGGGGAAACAGTAGAAACAGTGACAGACTTTATTTTCTTGGGCTCCAAAATCACTGCAGATGGTGACTGCAGCTATGAAATTAAAAGACGCTTGCTCCTTGGAAGGAAGGTTATGACCAACCTAGATAGCATATTTAAAAGCAGAGACATTACTTTGCCAACAAAGGTCCGTCTAGTCAAAGCTATGGTTTTTCCAATAGTCACGTATGGATATGAGTTTGGACTATAATAAAAGATGAGTGCCGAAGAATTGATGCTTTAGAACTGTGGTGTTGGAGAAAACTCTTGAGAGTCCTTTGGACATCAAGGAGATCTCACCAGTCCATCCTAAAGGAAATAAGTCCTGAATATTCATTGGAAGGACTCACGCTGAAGCTGAAACTCCAATACTTTGACCACCTGATATGAAGAGCTGACTCATTTGAAAATATGCTGATGCTGGGAAAGATTGAAGGTGGGAGGAGAAGGGGACGACAGAGGATGAGATGGTCGGATGGCATCACTGATGCGATGGACACGTGTTTGAGTAGGCTCCTGGAGTTGGTGATGGACAGGGAAGCTTGGTGTGCTGCAGTCCATGGGCTTGCAAACAGTCAGACACAACTGAGTGACTGAACTGAACTGAATGCCTAGCACAGTTTCCTTATAAGGCAGAATTTTGTTGTTGTTGTTCAGACACTAAGTTGTGTCCAAATTAGAATACTCATCATATGTTTTATACCTGAAGTGGAATATTTTAGTTTTTGGTTACCTATTCCATTTATTCCTTCTCAATATTACCACAGTTATTAGTGAGGTAAGATTTCCTCTCCCTTATTTTGTGTGCTCTTACAGGATGGATGCAAAAACAAACAGACCCTCCCTGTTACCTTAGGCAGCATGTAGCCAAGATATACAATTCAGGTCCTGATATACATTCAGACCTGTACACCTGATACAGAATGTCCAGATATACATTCAAGTGATGTGCCACAGAACTAGAGGACTGTGCTGCTGCTAAGTCACTTCAGTCGTGTCCGACTCTGTGCGACCCCACAGACGGCAGCCCACCAGGCTCTGCTGTCCCTGGGATTCTCCAGGCAAGAATACTGGAGTGGGTGGCCATTTCCTTCTCCAGTGCATGAAAGGGAAAAGGGAAAGTGAAGTCGCTCAGTCGTGTCCGACTCTTAGCGACCCCAGGGACTGCAGCATACCAGGCTCCTCCGTCCATGGGATTTTCCAGGCAAGAGTACTGGAGTGGGGTGCCACTGCCTGGACTGTGGATTGATACAAAAACAGGAGGAAGGGTGAAAATAATCATTCTGACAGAGCAAATTGGCCCAACCATTGTTGTTACAATGATCACTACTCTGATTCACCTTCTAGGTCCCTCTGAAAATTGTTTCCTATTTCTAAGCAAGTACCATCCATTTACTTTGTGAACTCCCCTGTAGACATTTCAGTGTTTCTTTTCATAAGGTAGTAAAGTTAAATTCTGTTGCTTAAAGCAAAAGAACCCAAACATATACACACTGCTTTTAAAGTTGTAGGATGTTTGTCTTTATATAAAATTTATAGAAGATTCAGAACTAAGCTAATAATAGTGTTGGTATTAATGCATATAACTTTTTAAAGTAATGCAGTAAAAGATGTCGAGAAACCATAAGAAAGCCAGTGATAGCCTCTTTCTAATGCAATATGAACACCTTTGCTATGGGACGCTTCAACTCAGATTGCTTAGCATCTAGGTTAGATTTGGCTTGCTGATAATAAGATAAGCACTTCACTAATGTGATTCTGAATGAGTAATTTTCATATTAATGGATTTTCCACTGTATTAATGAAAACACAATTTGCCACTATAATGGGGACATCACTTAAATTAGAACAAAATTGCTAACATGAACAGGGATGTTAATAAAGCAAAGCTATTGTATGTGCTAATGGTTCTTCTATTGTATTAACAATGTCCTTATATCCCCAAATTTCTATTACATTAAAAAAGCTGTCATTTATTGACTGTTTGGTAATGTCACTTACTGTATGTGCAAGCCATTGCTATCACATTACCTCTGCATACATCTGCCAGTAACTGAGCAGAAGTCACCAAGAAAGGAAAATTCTACACATTGGAACTAACAAGGAATATCTATCAGCTAAGCATCCTTAACCTGAAACTAGGTTAAGAGAAAAAAACATGGAAACAAAATTTAAAATTTAAATATGAATCATATATATTATATATGTGTGTGCATATTCCCTGGTGACTGAGATGGTAAAGAATCTGCCTTCAATGTGAGAGACCTGGGTTCAAACCCTGAGTTGCGAATATCCCCTGGAGGGGAAATGGCAACCCACTCCAGTATTCTTGCCTGGATAATTCCATGGACAGAGGAGCCTAGCAGGGTACAGTCCATGGGGTCACAAAGAGTCGGGCATGACTGAGCGACTAAGCACAGTGCAACACGGCCTATATATGTGTGTATACACACACACACACACACATATATATAATGACATTTCATATATATAAAATGAAAAATATCATTTTATGTGTGTATATATATATATACATATATATGAAATGTACATATTTATGAAATTAAAAGACGCTTGCTCCTTGGAAGAAAAGCTTTGAGAACCCTAGACAACGTATTATAAAGCAGAGACATTACTTTTCTGACAAAGGTCCGTATAGTCAAAGCTATGGTTTTTCCAGTAGTCATGTATGGATGTCAGAGTTGGACCATAAAGAAGGCTGGGCACTGAAGAATTGACGTTTTCAAACTGTGGTGTTGGAGAAGGCTCTTGAGAGTCCTTTGGACAGCAAGGAGATCAAACCTTCAATCCTAAAGGAAATCAACCCTGAATATATTCATAGGAAGGACTGATGCTGAAGCTGAACCTCCAATAATTTGGCCACCTGATGCGAAGAGCCGACTCACTGGAAAAGACCCGGATGCTGGGAAAGATTGAGAGCAAGAGAAGAAGGGGGGCAACAGAGGATGAGATGGTTGGATGGCATTATCAACTCAACGGAGATGAGTTTGAGCAAACTCTGGGAGATGAAGGACAGGGAAGCCTGGCATGCTCAGTCCATGTGGTCACAAAGAGTTGTACACAACTGAGCAACTGAACTATATATATATATTTTATATATATATATTTATATATATATTATATATATATATATTTATATATATATATTTATATATATATATATATTATATATATATATATATATATATATATATATATATATATTTATATATATTTATATATATATATTTATATATTTACATGTACATGTATACAAATTTATATATACATACGTAAAGTGACTTTTTTTTTTCTATTTTAGTTTCCCAGGGAAGGCAATGGCACCCCACTCCAGTACTCTTGCCTGGAAAATCCCATGGATGGAGGAGCCTGGTGAGCCACAGTCCATGAGGTCACCAAGAGTCAGACACGACTGAGCGACTTCCCTTTCACTTTTCACTTTCATGCATTGGAGAAGGAAATGGCAACCCCCTCCAGTGTTCTTGCCTGGAGAATCCCAGGGATGGTGGAGCCTGGTGGGCTGCCGTCTATGGGGTTGCACAGAGTCGGACACGACTGAAGTGACTTAGCAGCAGCAGCAGTTTGCTATGGGTGCTTTAACAAAGTGCTGAAGACTGGGTGGCTAAACCACAGAAATTTATTTTCTCACAGGCCTGGAAGCTAGGAGTTTGAGCTCCAAGTGTCAGCAGAGTTGGTTCTTTCTGAGAGCCATGAAAGAAGGTTCTGTTCTAAGACACTCTTCTTGGCTGCTGTGTCTTCACTTAGTCTTCCCTGTATGCATCTATGTGTCCAAATTGCCTTTTAATTACATTAGACATAATGGATTAAGGCCCACCCTAATGACCTTCTTTTAGTTTAGCTCTGACAGTACCCCATGTCCAAATATGGTCACAGTCTGAGGTATTAGGATTTACAATTTCAACATAGGAATTTTGTGAAGAGAGGTTCAGTCCAGCATATAATGTCTTTAGGTTTTAATTTTCCAAGCATATATAAAAATGTATGCTGTACATAAACATCCACTAAACTGAGCTTGAACATAAAATCAGGTAACTGTGGTGAAGTATTTAGCTCACTACTTATATAGCAAAAGATAACTAAATGTTAGTAGTAGTAATAACAGCTATACTGTGTGCACAGAAAAGGAAACCCCAAAAGAGGAAACATTTAAATGATAGGTGGAATCATCTTGTTTAGTTTTATAGATATTTCTGTTCCCTGAAATGTAACTTTTTACTGGGTTAAATAAAAGAGCAACAATGATAACAGCAAAAACAAAATCCACCCAAACAAAACAACTCCTAATAATGTTCATTAGCAATAATAATAGACAGTCTTACCCCCACTAGCTGAGATGAGTCATGAATTTCTAAGAAAATGTAATGTCTCGTAGTATGGTGCAGACCCAGCCTGAACTTCCTTGAGTCACTTTCCCATGGTGGGAAGTAAGTCATGTGCACTTGGCTACACTCTATATTTATTCTTTCAATTAGACAAATATTTAGTTGGCACTTAGTATGTGCCTGATGCTGCTCTCAGTAATGGGCAAAAGGAGTCAATAAAAGCCTATGCATTAAGATCTTCTACATATTTTAAATGTATGCTGGTATTTCTTCATATTGGTAGAATTAAAAAGAAACATCATATAATTTTAAATATGTTGCCAGTCTTGGTTTCCAAAGTAATTCATTAAAATTAATTGCTATTTAGCTAAAGAGACTACATGTCTTAAATATTCTCACTTCAGGTAGTCTATTCCATTCTATTCTAATAAAGTTTGAATTATCTAAGAAATCTCAGTATGCTGGGGTTTAGTATTTGCAATCTTGTCAGTGGAGGCAAAATAAGTTAATTTTTTGCCTCAGAATAAATGGTTGAATAGTTATCTATTCCAAACACCTTTTTACCTAAAGCTGTGAAAGATGAAATCAATAATTAAGTCTTTAAAACAGTTTGTTTCAGCTCCTTTCCTTTTAACATTTTATCTGTCCTGATGAAAGTAACAATGAAATAGTTTTTAGCATTATTTCTTTCATTTCTAATTCTTTTCTATTATATACAATCTGGGGATATTACCAAATAATTAAAAATGGCACAAAAACATCACCAGGATGAAGAAATGAGAATTGTAGATGATGTACAAACAAAAAAAATCAGATATTAATTTTAAACATACAGATTTTTAAGTTGATTTTAAGTTGTATTTTTATGCAAATAAATAGCTAATAATTACTTTTTAGTAATGCAACTTTTTTAACAAACTTTTTATCATTAATACTCATGGAGAATTATTATAGTGCTTTCTTAATACACAGAAAAGATCTTGGTTATTGACTGAACTCAGTAACTTGAACCAACCTATATAAAACACTTGTAATTTGAGAAAACTGGATGCAAGCTGTTTAATTGTGAAGTGATATAAAATAACATAATCCTCAAAGCATGTACTTGAATATAATTCATACGTATTTGCATAGTAATGAATCCACACAATAAAGTATAACGAATTAGGTGAAAGCTAAAAATGAAAATAAGATATTGCCAACAAGAAAACATGTGGCTGCATCACATTAAATTTAAATGAAAACTCTTCCTCTGAAATTCATTCTAAATGCATTTTTGTAATTGAAGAAAAAAGTATTTGGAGAAACTATTTTCTAATCTTAGGGTGTGACAAATAGTATTATATTGTACATTGTATTCCTGACTGGAATAAGAATCAATAAATGTCTCAACTAATAATATTTTTCACTAATGAAGTCCTTCCTTTCATAAAGCATTTTCTTACGTAAAATGAAACTAAAGAAAAGAAATACAACCACAGAACGTTCATTATACACTAGTATCTGCCTTGGCTTTTTAAATGCATTACCTCATTTAATTTTCATAACTCTGTAAAATAAAAACAATCCTCAATTTCTAGATAAGAAAAACCAGGCCCACAGATTAAATTGCTTTCTCAAAGTCATACAACTCTCAAGTATCGAGTATGGGTTTAATCTTGGCAGTCTAACTCCAGAGCTGAAGCCCCAAACCATTATACCATGTTGTCTGTATACTGTACTCATATTCTGTTGATCCTAGGGAAAAGCCTGTATCATTATTGTGAGTTGATACTACAGTAGACTCTTCCAGAGAATTTTTGACGCTTCTCCATGTCGCATAGTGAATAGCAGAGACTTACTTTGTTACCAAATGTTAATGGTCCAGATTCTTGACAAAGTAGACTATCTAATCAACATGATTCTATGCTCAGGGCTTAATGTACAGATACTTCCCTAAAATGTTTCATATTCTCCAGGTCCTAAGCTCTGAAATCTGTGTTACAGGGTGATATACATAGAGCACCATTTCAACTCTGCAGATTTACTTCAAGGCACCTCACATTTTATGTGGACATACAAACCAAGGAATGCTTGGCACTACCTTATAACAGCAAACACTGAATGGGGCATTTTAAGATCCTTTTCTTTGAATTTATACAAGTATTTTTTCGCTACTCCCAGGCCTTCCGGAAATACATGAAAACAAAGCTTTAACACAGCCTGAGTAGTAAAAGTGATGTATCACAATAGGGGGCAAGATCAAGTTGGAGTAGGAGGACACGGGACTCACCTCCCTCCAGGAACACATTAAAAACACATCTATATGTGGAACAATCTTCAGTGAAAAATAACTGGAGGAATATCCACATGGAATTGGTATCAAGGGGAAAATACCCATCAGGTCAAGCCTCTTGAATGGGACTCAGAAGAGGAGGGAAATTACATGGGCAGAGATCCTCCCTGGGGAATGAGTGATTTGAGCCAAATATTGGGCTCTCCAGTGCTGGAATCCAACACCAGGAAGATGAATCCCCTTGGCTAGTGAGAGGGGGGCTGGGGGAAGCCTAGACTTTGCCTGTGAGGAGCACACGCATGCTTGCTTTCTCCTGGAACAAGGTGGAGAGTGTGAATTGAAATTGCCCTAGACACTGGCCAGTTTCCTGCAACTGCCCAGGCACCTCAGCATTCCAGCCATGCTTGCTTCACCACACAGCTGCACACTAGGGTAAGGGCTGCAGCAGCCAAGGGGAGAGCTCCATTGTGAGGACAAGGCAGCTCAGGCTTGAAGTGGCATCTGAGCTGGCATTGGGGGAAGGAGATGACAAGAGTGAACATTGACATCTTAGGAGTCAGTGAACTAAAACGGACAGGAATGGGCAAATTTAATTCAGATGACCATTGTATCTACTACTGTGAGCAAGACTGCCTTACAAGAAATGGAGTATCCCTCATAGTCAACAAAAGTGTCTGAAAATGTACTGCTTGGGTGCAATATCAAAAACAACAGAATGATCTTGGTTTCCAAAGCAAACATTCAATATCACAGTAATCCAGTCTATGCCCCAACCACTGATGCCAAAAAGGGTGAAGTTGACCAGTTCTATGAAGACCTACAAAACCTTCCAGAACTAACTGCAAAAAAAGATGTCATTTTAATCATAGGGCACTGGAATACAGAAGTAGGAAGTCAGGAGATACCTGGAGCAACAGGCAAGTTTGGCCTTAGAGTACAAAATAAAGCACACAAAGGATAACAGAGTTTTGTCAAGAGAACACACTGGTCATAGCAAACACCTTCTTCCAACAACACAAGAGACAACTCTACACATGGACATTGCCAAATGGTCAATACCAAAATCAGACTGATTATGTTATTTTCAGCAAAAGCAGGAGAAGCTCTATACAGTCAGCAAAAACAAGACCTGGAGCTCACGGTGGCCTAAATCATGAGCTCTTTATCACAAAATTTAGGCTTAAACTGAAGAAAGTAGGAAACACCATTAGGCCATTCAGGTATGACCTATATCAAATCCCTTATGATTACACAATGGAGATGACAGATTCAAGGGATTAGATCTGGTAGACAGAGTGTCTAAAGAACTATGGACAGAGGTTGGTAATCTTGTTTAAGAGGTGATGATCAACACCATCCCCAAGGAAAAGAAATGCAAGACGGCAAAGTCGTTGTCTGAGGAAGCTTTACAAAGAGCTGAGAAAAGAAGAGAAGTGAAAGGCAAGAAGAAAGTGAAAGATATACCCAACTGAACACCGAGTTCCTGAGAATAGCAAGGCGAGACAAGAAGGCCTTCTTAAATGAACAATGCAAATAAGTAGAGGAAAACAATAGAAGGGGAAAAGCTAGAGATCTCTTTAAGAAAATTGGAGATATCAAGGGAATATTTCATTCAAGGATGGACAAGATAAAGAACAGAAACAGTAAGGATCTATCAGAAACAAAAGAGATTAAGAAGAGGTGGAAAGAACATACAAAAGAACTATACAAAAAAAGGTCTTAATGACCAGATAATCACAATGGTGTAATCACTCACCTAGGGTCAGACATGCTGGAGTGTGAAGTCAAGTGGGCCTTAGGAAGAATTATTACAAAGCTAGTGGAGGTGATGGACTTCCAGCTGAGCCGTGTAAAAATCCTAAAAGATGATGCTGTTCAAGTGCTGCTCTCAATATGTCATCAAGTTTGGAAAACTCAGCAGTGGCCACAGGACTGGAAAAGGTCAGTTTTCATTCCAATCACAAAGAACAATAGTGCCAAGGGATGTTCAAACTACCAGACAATTGTGCTAATTTTACATGCTAGTAAAGTTATGCTCAAAATCCTTCAACCTAGGCTTCAACAATAGGTGAACCTAGAACTTCCAGATTCCTCTTAGAAAAGGCAGAGGAATCAGAGATCAAATTGCCAACATTCGTTGGAACATAGAGAATGCAAGATAATTAATTCCTGAAAAACATCTGCTTCTGCTTCATTGACTGTGTAAAAGCCTTTGACTGTGTGGATCACAAAAACTTGCGGAGAATCTTACAGAGATGGGAATACCAGACCACCTTACTAGTCTCCTAAGAAACCTGCATGCGGGTCAAGAAACAACAGTTAGAACCGGACATGTAACAATGGACTAGTTCCAAATTGGGAAAGAATTATGATAAGGATATATATTGTCACCTTGCTTATTTAACTTATGTACACAGTACATCATGTGAAATGCTGGACTGGATGATTCACAAGCTGGAATCAAGAATGCCAGGATAAATGTCAACAGCCTCAGTAATGCAGATAATAATACTCTAAAGGCAGGAAGCAAAGAGGAACTAAAGACCCTGTTGATGAGGGTGAAAGAAGAGAGTGAAAAAGTTGGCTTAAAACTCAACATTCAAAAACTAAGATCATGGCATCTGGTCCCATCACTTCATGGCAAAAAGAAGGGGACAGTGACAGATTTTATTTTCTTGGGTTCCAAAATCACTTCAGACAGTGACTGCAGCCACAAATTAGAAGACTCTCGCTCCTTGAAAGGAAAGGTATGACAAACCTAGACAGCATATTAAAAACAAAGATATCACTTTGATGACAAAAGTCCACATAGTCAAATGTATGGTTTCTCCATAGCCATGTATGGATGTGAGAGTTGGACCATAAAGAAGGCTGATCACAATCTATGCTTTCAAATTGCAGTGCTGGAGGAGACTCTTGAGAGTCCCTTGGACTGCAAGGAGATCAAACCAGTCAATCCTAAAAGAAATCAACCCAGAATATTCATTGAAAGGATTGACGTTACAGCTAAAGCTCCAAAACTTTAGCCATCTGATGCAAAGTGCCAATTCACTGGAAAAGACCCTGATGCTGGGAAAGACTGAAGGAGAAGAGGATGGTAGAGGATGAGACAGATAGTATCACCGACTCAGTGAACATGAATTTGAGTGAACTCCAGGAGACAGTGGAGGACAGCAGAGCCTGGTGTGCTGCAGTCCATGGGGCTGCAAAGATTTAGACATGACTTAGCGACTGAACAACAAGAGATGTTAGTATGAAACAAACTTCAGGATATAGCACTACATAAAAAGAAAGCAGCATGTACATGTTACTTATGTTTAGGTATGCTAACATTTGTATAAGAGTAAAGAATAATGAGGTATGTGTCCATACAATATCTCTAGGAAAGTACCCATAAAATTGCTACAAATAAACTTGGAAACTACTAGGTGAGAGGAGTTGGAGAATTTTACTTTATATACACTTTTCTACCTTTTCAATTTTAAAACATATTACCCATTCATAATATTCTGACTATAAAGCAAACACAGAACACCTATTGTACACATGGCTGTGGACTGTTTAATATACCAAGATAATAGGCACAGAAAAAGGGACAAAATCATGGCATACCACAGATTACACTTCATTATTGTTATTATCTCTCAGACTAGGTTGTACATCATTTTACAGCATGGGCTGCCTTGATTTGTTTTTTTAATGAAAACCTCAAGTCCCTTGTTCCATATCACACCTTCTGTGAAAATAAGCCAAATTAATTATCTTTTCTACAGTAGGCAATGCATTTTTTCTTTTATTTAACATTATAGGGAAGTGTGAAGATTCCTTTTAGAAAATTATGTCCTTTTGTTGGCATAAATTTTAATTGCCCAGGAGGATCTTATCTTGAACATAAATACCAGAGAAAATTATAAGCACACAGATTTGAGGGTGCCTGAGACATATAAACCAGTGATATGGAGAACCATACTGGATGTAAGAAGACAGATCATCCACAAGCGAACTGTCGCTTGTGGTAATGCAGTTTGGGGTTGGCAGCCAAATATCTGCTAAGAAGGATCTCAGATCTTGGAAAACTTTGTGATGTTTTAGTTACAGAAGAAAGTAGGCCTCTAAAATGTATTCCAAAGAATGAAAGCCAAGAAAAAAATAATTTTAAAAGCTGAAGTCATCCAAGCCCTTTTCCTAGAAATCTTCCCCTCAGAATCTAGGGCACTGTCACCTGCTTCAAATTGTTGCCAATTCCACTTACAGGTGTCTGTGTTTTTGCCCTTGATCTCTGATCACACTGAATTGTGATTTATCTATCCATATTACCATGTCCTTGTCAAACTGGAACTTCTACATGTCAGGGGCTAAACTTGATCTTCTGTTATAGAATCATGGCTTAGCACACAACTGAACATTCTCTAAACATGAAGAGTGAAGAAGTGTAAAAAGGGGAAAAGAAACCTAAAATGCAATTTTGAACACAAATGTCAGCCTTGGAAAGAAAAATCTTTGGAGTATGTACACTTTAAAAACATACAAAAGATAAAAAACAAGAGAACAAAGCAGAAGTATTGAAAAAGAAGGAAAGTTTAAGAGAAAACAGTGTAGAAAATTGGTAAAGAGAATGAATGCAAGAGATAATTGTGTGGGAAGTGGTAAGATGTTACTATCAATTATTTTCCAACTCCATACTTTAAGAATAATCACATAAGATAAAAAATATAAAAATAGTGGCTATCATTTTTAGTGCACTTACTATGCAAGCCCTTTACCTGAATAACATAATTTAATTCTTACAGCAGCCTTTTATGGGAGTAAATATCAGTATCTTATTTAATAAATGAAGGAATATAGTCAATATATAATCAAGAGGAAGCAGAGATAGTCACTCTTTGTCCAAATCTAACACCCTTCTTTCTGATACTCTTCTGGGATGAAAGAGGTTTTGATATATGCAATCTGCATTTACACAGCTTCTTGTTCATCCCAAATCATCATTATCTTTTTGTCAATAAAAAATAATAATTTCTTAGTGTTGAATGTGTATACCATAGGCAATGAACATACCATTTCTGTTTCAAACTTTTATGCCTAAACATTGCCTCTAAATTCCTCCACTGAATCTTCACATTTCCTGAATTGGTTCTAGGGCTGACTGCAGCCTGGTTGCATTGGCATAACCAGAGTCTACTCTGAAGAGTTGCTGACTTAACTGTACTAGTCATTATATGTTGCATGGCCCTAGATCTGGCCTAACAGGCTAACCCAGGTGGTGCTAGTGGTAAAGAACCTGCCGGCCAATGCAGGAGACACAGGAGATGCAGGTTCGATCCCTGGGTCAGGAAGATCCCCTGGAGGAGGGCACAACAACCCACTCCAGTATTCTTGCCTGGAGAATTCCATGGACAGAGGAGCCTGGCGGCTATAGTCTATAGGGTCACAAAGAGTCGAACATGACTGAAGCAACTTACCACACATGCAGATCTGGCCCTAGTACAGTCTCTTTATTTTATAGCTCATCACTTGGAATTCTGTCCTTTTGCCTCTTTACTTGCCTCACATACCCTGTGAACTTACTCCTTCCTTTTCCTTTGCTGATAGTATTCTCTGAAAGTTATTCTGTCTCTGTTCATAAGTTTCCAGGATTAGTGTCTCGCCTGTTATGGAATGCATACCCCCAACATTTATTTAGATGTTAAATCCCTACTCTCAAGTCTCTTAGATTCTAAGACTTCGAAATGACCTTATTTGGAAACACAGATATATTTGGAAACATAAACATACAGGGTCACTGCAGACATAATTAGTTCAGATAGGCAGATGAGTTCTTACTGCCGTAGACTCCTTATCTAATATGATTGATGTCCTTATTTAAAAAAACAAACAAACAAAACAACCACCTCACAGGGAGAACACCATAGAGAGATTGGAGTCATGGTGCTAAAATACAACAATCTACCAGAAGCTAGGAAAGATACTGGGAACAGATCCTTTCCTAGTACCTCCAGAGGGCACATGACCTTGCCTACACCTTGATTTCAAACTCCTGTCCTCCATAACTATGCGACAAAAGATTTCTGTTCTAAATCACCTGTGTGGTACTTTGTTTCAACAGTCCTAGGAAGCTAATACACCATACATGAAGCCATAATTTTGGCTCTCTCCTCCCTCATTAACCTGATTTCATGCTCAATGATAATACTTGAATAGCAAAACCAAATCAACAATTTTTGAGCTTTACTAAATATCAAACACTGTGTCAAGAGCTTGATATATTCAATATTTTAGATTACCCCTATGCAGACCTCTAAGACAGTTATATTGTACAGTTAAAATCTTTGATAATTATTAGTTATTCAAATTGGAGAAGGCAATAGCACCCCACTCCAGTACCCTTGCCTGGAAAATCCCATGGATGGAGGAGACTGGTAGGCTGCAGTCCGTGGGGGTCGCTAAGAGTCGGACATGACTGAGCAACTTCACTTTCACTTTTCCCTTTCATGCACTGGAGAAGGAAATGGCAACCCACTCCAGTGTTCTTGCCTGGAGAATCCCAGGGATGGTGGAGCCTGGTGGGCTGTCATCTATGGGGTCGCACAGAGTCAGACATGACTGAAGCGACTTAGCAGCAGCAGCAGCAGTTACTCAAAAAAAGATTATAAATACTCAAAGAAAAACATCTTCCAACAGGGGCAGGAGGTGGGAGGGAGGGGACATATGTGCACCTATGGCTGATGCATGTTGATATATGGCAGAAACCAACACAATACTGTAAAGCAATTATCCTTCAATTAAAAATAAATTTTTAAAAATCTTCCAACAAACAAAAGTCCAGGATCAGATACCTACTGGATAATTCACCCAAACATTTAGAGAATAGCTAACAGCTATCCTTCTCAAACTCTCCAAAAAAAAAAATGCAGAGGGTGGAACACTCCCAAACTCATTTTACAAAGCCACTATCACTCTGATACCAAAACCAGACAAAGATACGATCAACAAAAGAGAATTACAGGCCAATACAATAATGACCGTAGATACACAAATTCTCAACAAAATACTAGCAAACCAAATCCAACAACACATTAAAGGATCCTACAACATGATCAAGTAGGATTTGTCTCAGGGATGAAATAATTCTTCAATATACACAGATCAATCAAAGTGATACACCATATTAACAAGCTGAAGAATAAAAAACATATGATCATCTCAGTAGATGCAGAAAATGCTTTTGACAAAATTCAACACCCTTTTGTGATAAAAAAATAAATTCTCCAGAAAGTGGGCATAGAGGGAACCTACCTCAACATTATAAGAGCCATACATCACAAACCCACAGCAAAAATTATTCTCAATGAAAGTGAAAAGTGAAAGCATTTCCTCTAAAATCAGGAACAAGACAAGGGTTTCCCCTCTAGTTACTATGATTTAGAATAGTCCTTGAAGTCCTAGCCACAGCAATCAGAGAAGAAATAAAAGGAATCCAAATTGGAAAAGAACTAAAACTGTCACTGTCTTCAGATGATGTGATACTATACATAGAAAATCCTAAAGTTGCCACCAGAAAACTACCAGAGTTAATCAATGAATTTAGTGAATTTGAAGGTTACGAAACTAACACACAGAAATCTCTTGCATTTGTGTACACTGACAACAAAAGATCAGAAAGAAAAATTAAGGAAACAATCCCATTTGCCACTGCAACAGAAAGAATAAAATACCTAGAAATAAACCTACCTAACGAGGCAAAAGACTTGAATGCAGAAAACTGTAAGACACTGATGAAAGACAAAGATGACACAAATGGAGAGATAGATCATGGTCTTGGGTTGGAAGAATCAGTATTGTGAAAATGACTGTACTACTCAAAACAGTTTATATATTCAATGCACTGCCTGTCAGATTACCAATGACATTTTTCAGAGAACAGAACGAAAAATTGAACAATTTGCATGGAAACACCAAAGACCCCGAATAGCCAAAGCAATCTTGAGAAAGAAAAATGGAGCTGGAGGAATCAGGCTACCTGACTTCAGAGTATACTATAAAGCAGTAATAAAGGTAGTATGGTACTAGCACAAAAGCAGAAATACAGACCAACGGAACAAGATAGAAATGGTCACCTAATCTATGACAAAAGAGGCAAGAATATACAATGGATACAAAAAGTCTCTTTAATATGTGGTCCTGGGGAAACTGGACAGCTGCATGTGAAAACATGAAATCAGAACACTCTCTAAGACCATACACGGGGCTTCCCTGGTGGCTCAGATGGTAAAGAATCTGCCTGCAAAACAAGGGAAATAGCTTCAATCCTTGGGTCAGGAAGATCCCCTAGAGAAGAGAATGGCAATCCATGCCAATATTCTTGCCTGGAGAATTCCATGGAAAGAGGAGCCTGGTGGGCTATAGTCCATGGGGTCGCCAAGAGTTGGACATGACTGAGTGACTAACACTTGCTTTCACTTTAGCACCATACATAAAAATAAACTCAGAATAGATTAAAGTAAGGTTCCTTTCTCTGTGGGATTTCCCAAGCAAAAATACTGGAGTGGGTTGCTGTTTCCTCCTCCAGGAGATCTTCTAAACCCAAGAAGTGAACCAATATCTCCTGCATTGGCAGGCAGATTCTTTACCACTGAGCCACCAAGGAAGCCAAATATAAGGCCAGGTACTATAAAACTCAGAGGAAAACACAGGCAGAACACTCTTTTACATAAATCATAGGAAGATCCTTTTTGACTCATCTCCTAGAGTAATGAAAATGAAAATAAAAATAAATGGGATCTAATTAAACTTACATGCTTTTGCACAGCAAAGGAAACCATAAATAAGATGAAAAGACAACCTTCAGAATAGGAGAAACTATTTGCAAGTGAAGCAACTGGCAACAGGTTAATCTCTAAAATATACAAACAGCTCAGGGATCTCAGTTTCAAAAAAGCCATCAACCCAATCAAAAAATGGGCAGAAGACTTAAATAGGCATTTCTCCAAAGAAGACATACAGATAGCCAACACACACGTGAAAAGATGCTCAACATCACTAATTACCAGAGAAATGCAAATCAAAACTACAATGAGGTATCACCTCATACTGGTTAAAATGCCCATCATGAAATAAATACTGGAGAGAGTGTAGATAAAAGGGAATCTTCATGCACTCTTGGTGGGAGTGTAAACTGATATAACCACTATGGAAAAAGAGTAAGTAAGTTCCTTAAAAAAACTAAAAATATTATTACCATATGAACCAGTAATCCCATTCCTGGGCATATACTCAGGGAAAACTGTAACTGAAAAAGATACCTGCACCCCCAATGTTCATGTTTAGAGTAGCCAGGACATGGAAGGACATCAGTAGGAACAAAATGGGGTTATTTATAGAGATGTGAATAGAGCTACAGAGTATCATACAGAGTGAGGAAAGTCACAAAGAGAAAGACAAATACCATATATTAATGCATATATGTAGAATCTAGAAAAATGGTAAAATTATCATATTTCTAAAGCAGACACAGAGGCAAAGAGGCAGGTAACAAATATATGGATACCAAGGGGGAAGTGAGGATGGGATAAATTAGGAGACTTGAATTGACACATATACACTATTGATACTATGTATAAAATAGAAAACTAAAGAGAACATACTCTATAACACAGGGAACTCTACTTAATGCACTGTGGTGACCCGAATGGGAAGGAAGTCCAAAAGGGAAGGGATATGTATATGTATGACTGATTCATTTTGCTGTACAGTAGAAACTAATACAACATTGTAAGGCAACTATACACTAATAAAAATTAATTAAAAACCTCTATAAGGACAATTATGAATATCCCCTCCTAAAGAATACATATGTGTGTTATCAATAACTACCTTAAATGTAAATAGATTAAATGCCCCAACCAAAGTGGATGAATGGATACAGAAACAAGACCTGTGTATGTGCTGCCTCCAAGAGACCCACTTCAGACCTAAGAACACATACAGACTGAAAGTCAGGGGATTGGAAAAAGATGTTCCAAGCAAATGGGAATGAAAAGAAAGCAGGACTAGTAATACTCATGTCAAACCGAGTAGGCTTTAAAAAACTTATGAGTGGTTATAAGTGGTTATGCAAGTGGTTTCTCTGGATTGATTTTGTATCCTGTGACTTCGCTAAATTCATTGATTAGCTTTAGTAATTTTCTAATAGTATTTCCAGGGTTTGCTATGTAGTATCATGTCATCTGAAAACAGTGAGAGTTTTACTTCTTTTCTGATCTGGATTCCTTTTATTTCTTTTTCTTCTCTGATTGCTGTAGCTTGAAATTCCAAAACTATATTGAATAATAGTGGTGCGGTAGGCACACTTTTCTTGTTCCTGATCTTAAAGAGAATGCTTTCAGTTCTTCACAATTGAGAATAATGTTTGCTGTGGGTTTAGTGCCTTTACTATGTTGAGGTAGATTCCTTCTACGGACACGTTTTGAAGCGTTTTTCTCATAAATGGGGCTGAATTTTGTCAAAGGCTTTTTTCTGCATCTATTCAGGTTATCATTAGGTCTTTATTTTTCAATTTGTTAATATGGTATATCACATTGATTTGCATATATTGAAGGGTTGTTGCATCCCTGGGATGTACTAACAATGAAAAATCAGAAAGAGAAATTAAGGAATCAATCTCATTCACCACTAAAAAAAAAAGTATAAAATATCTAGGAATAAACCTATCTAAGGAGACACAAAACTGTATATAGCAAACTGTAAGATACTGATGAAAGAAATCAAAGATGAGATAAACAGATAGATATTCTATGTTCCTGGGTTGGAAGAATCAATATTGTGAAAATGACTATACTATCAAATGCAATCTACAGATTCAACACGATCCCTATCAAATTACCAATGACATTTTTCACAGAACTAGAACAAAAACTTTCACAGTTCATTTGGAAACATGAAAGGCCTCGAACAGCCAAAGCAATCTTGAGAAAGAAGAATGGAGCTGGAGAAATCACCCTTCCTGACTTCAGACGATACTGCAAAGCTAGTCATCAATACAGTATGGTACTGGCACAGAAAACAGAAATATAGACCACTGGAACAAAATAGAAAGCCCAGAGATAAACCCATGCACCTATGGATACCTTATTTTTTACACAGGAAGCAAGAATATAAAATGAGGCAAAGTTAGCCTCTTCAATAAGTCATGCTGGTAACTGGACAGCTACATGTTAAATAATAAAATTAGAATACTTCCTAACATCATACACAAAGATAAATTCAAAATGGATTAAAGACCAGAAACTATAAAACTCTTAGAGGAAAACATAGGAAGAACACTCTACGACATAAATCACAGCAAGATCATCTATGACCCACCTCCTGGAGTAATGGAAATAAAAACAAAAATAGATAAGTTGAACCTAATTAAACTTAAAAGCTTTTGCACAGCAAAGGAAATTATATAAACAAGATGAAAAGACAACTCTCAGAATGGGAGAAAATAATAGCAAATGAAACAACTGACAGAGGATTAATTTCAAAAATATACAAGCAGCTCATACAACTCAATACCAGAAAAACAAACAAGCCATCAAAAAGTGGGCATAAGACCTAAACAGATATTTCTCCAAAGATAACATATAGATGGCTAACAAATACATGAAAAGATGCTCAATATCACTCATTATTAGAGAAATGCAGATCAAAACTACAATGAAATATCACCTCATGTCGGTCAGAATGGCCATCACCCAAAACCTACAAACAACAAAATTCTGGAGAGGGTGTGGACAAAAGGGAACCCTCTCGCACTGTTGGTGCGAATGTAAATTGATACAGCCACTGTAGAAGACTGTATGGAGATTCCTTAAAAAACTAGTAATAAAACTATGTATGACCCTGCAATCACACAATAGGCATATACCCTGAGGAAACCAAAACTGAAAAAGACATATGTATCCCAATGTTCACTGCATCACTATTTACAATAGCTAGAACATGGAAGCAACCATTGACAGATGAATAGATAAAGAAGCTGAGGTACATGTATACAATAGAATATTATTCAGTCATAAAAAGGAATGCATTTGAGTCAGTCCTAATGAGGTAGATGAACCTAGAGCCTATTATGCAGAGTGAAGTAAGTCAGAAAGAGAAAAACAAATATTGTATACTAACACATGTATATAGAATCTAGAAAGATGGTACTGATGAAATTATTTGCAGGGCAGCAGTGGAGACACAGACATAGAGAACAGACTTATGGACATGGCTGGGGTGGCGGAAGGAAGGAGAGGGTGCCATGTATGAAGAGAGTCATATGGAAACATATATTACCATATGTGAAATAGATAGCCAATGGGAATTTGCTGAATGACTCAGGGAACTCAAACTGGGGCTTTGTAACAATCTGGTGGGGTGGGGTAGGGAGGGACGTGGGAAGGAGGTTCAAGAGGGAGAGAACATATGTATACCTATGGCTGATTCATGTTAATGTTTGGCAGAAATGAAAATATGTATACCTATGGCTGATTCATGTTAATGTTTGGCAGAAACGAACACAATTCTGAAAAGCAATTATCCTTTTATTAAAAAACAAATAGATATAAAGAATTTAAAAAAAAAGAACGACCAAGAAATATTTAACAAAATAACAAAAAAAGAAGTAGGGAAAGACACTACATACTGACCAAGGGATCAATCCAAGAAGACAATATAACAATTATAAGTATTTATGCATGCAACATAGGAGCACCTCAATATATAAGGCAAAGGCTAACAATCATAAAACAGGAAATAGACAGTGACAATAATAGTAGGGGACGTTAAACTCCATTTATGCCAATGGACAGATCATGTGGACAGAAAATTAATATGGACACACAAGCCTTAAATCACACATTATACCTGATGGCCATAATTGATATCGTCAGGACACTCCATCCTGAAAGAGCAGAGTATACTTTTTTCTCAAGTTCACATGGAACATTCTCCAGGACAGATTACATCTTGGGTTACAAATCAAGTATCAGTAAATTTAAGAAAATTGAAATCATATGAAGCATCTTTTCTGATCACAACACTATGAGACTAGATATCAATTACAGGAAAAAAACTGTAAAAAAACATAAACACACGGAGGCTAAACAACATACTTCTGAATAACCAACAGTTTACTGAAGATACTAAAAGAGAAATAAAAAATACACAGAAACAAATGACAATAAAAGCATGACAACCCAAAACCTATGGGATGCAGCAAAAGCAGTTCTAAAAGGGAAGTCTATAGTAATAAAAGCCTACCTCAAGAAATGAGAAAAATATCAAATAAACAACCTCACTTTATACCTAAACAAACTAGAAAAAAAAAAAAGCCCCCAAGGTTAGTAGATGGAAAGAAACTGTAAAAATCAGACTGAAATAAATGAAAAAGGAAGGAAACAATAGCAAAGATCAATAAAGCTAAAAAGCTGGTTCTTTGAGAAGATAAACAAAACTGACAAATCATTAGTCAGACTCATCCCCCAAAAAGGGAGAGGACTCAAATCAATAAAATAAGAAATGACAAAGGAGAAATTATAACAGACAATGCAGAGATACAAAGTATAAGGGACTACTAGGAGAAAGTATATTCCAAAATACAGACAACCTTGAACAAATGGACAAGTTGTTAGAAAAGTGCAACCTTCCAAACTGAACCAGGAAGAAAGAGAAATCATGAACAGACCAATCACAAGCATTGAAATTAAAACTATAATAAAAAAATCTTCCAATAACAAATAACCAGGCCCAGATGGCTTCACAGGAGAACTCTACCAAAAGTTTAGAGAAGAGGTAACACCTATCCTGCTCAAACTCTTCCAGAAAATTGTAGAGGAAGGAAAACTCCCAAACTCATTCTATCAGGCCACCATAACCCTAATATAAAAACCAGATAAAGATACCACTGAAAAAGAAAATCATAGACCAGTATCACTGGTGAAAGTGAAAGCGTTACTTGCTCAGTCATATCTGACTCTTTTGTGACCCAATGGACTGTAGCCTTCAAGGCTCCTCTATCCAGAGAATTCTCCAGGCAAGAATACTTGAGTGGGAAACCATTTCCTTCTCCAGAGGATCTTCCCAACCCAGGGATTGAGCCCCTATCTCCTGCATTTCAGGCATATTCTTTACTGGTGACTGCAGCCATGAAATTAAAAGACACTTGCTCCTTGGAAGAAAAGCATTAACAAACCTAGACCATGTATTAAAAAGCAGAGCATCACTTTGCTGACAGAGGTCCATATAGTCATAGCTAGTTTTTCCAGTAGTCATGTACAGATGTTGGACCATAAAGAGTTGGACCATAAAGAAGGCTGAGCACTGAAGAATTCATGCCTTTCAACTGTGGTGCTGGAGAAGACTTTTGAGAGTCTCTTGGATAGCAAGGAGATCAAACCAGTTAATCCTAAAGATAATCAACCCTGAATATTCACTGGAAGGACTAATGCTGAAGCTGAAGCTCCAATACTTTGCCCACCTGATATGAAGAGCCGACTCACTGGAAAAGACTCTGATGCTGGGAAAGACTGAGGGCGGGAGGAGAAGGGGGCAACAGAGGTTAAGATGGTTGGGTGGCATCACTGACTCAATGGATATGAGTTTGAGCAAACTCCAAGAGACAGTGAAGGACAGGGAAGCCTGGCATGCTACAGCCTGTGTGGTCACAAAGAGTCAGACATGACCTTGCAACTGAAGAACAAATCAATGATGAGCATAGATGCGAAACTTCTCAACAAAATTCTAGCAAACAAAATCCAACAACACATGAAAGTGATCATACACTGTAGTCAAATGGACTTTATCCCAGAGATGCAAGGATTATTCAATATATGCAAATCAGTCAAAGTGATACACCATATCAATAAACTGAAAGATAAACACCATATGATCATCTCAATAGGTGCAGAGAAAGCTTTTGAAAAAACTCAACACCCATTTATGAAAAAAACTCTCCAGAAAGGAACCTACCTCAACATAATAAAGGCATATATGACAAACCCACAGCAAACTTTATTCTCAATGGTGAAAAACTGAAAGCATTTCCTCTAAGATCAGGAATAAGACAAGAGTGCCCACTGTCACCACTATTGTTGTTGTTTAGTTGCTCAGTCCTGTCTGACTCTTTGCGACCCTGTGGACTGTAGCCCGCCAGGCTCCTCTGTCCATGGGATTCTCCAGACAAGAATATTGGAGTGGGTTGCCATTTCCTTCTCCAGGGTATCTTCCCAATCCAGGGATCGAACCTGGGTCTCCTGCATTGGCAGGCGCCACTATTATTCAATATAATTTTGGAAATTCTAACCACAACAATCAGAGAAGGAAAGAGTAATAATAAAAGAGGATGAGATGGCTGGACGGCATCACCGACTGAATGCACATGACGCTGAGCAAACTACAGGAGACAGTGAAGGAGAAGAAAGCCTGGCTTGCTGCAGTCCATGGAGTCATAAAGATTTGGACTCGACCAAGCAGCTGAACAACAACAAGCCATGACAATCAGAGAAGAAACAGAAATAAAAGGAATCCAGATCAGAAAAAAAGTAAAGCTCTCACTGTTTGAAGACGGCATAATACTACACATAGAAAAACCTAAAATTCCACCAGAAAGTTACTAGAATTAATCAATGAATTTAGTAAAGTCGCAGAAATATAAAATTAATGCACGAAAACCTCTTACACTCCTATACACTAACAATGAAAAATCCGAAAGAGAAGTTAAGGGAACAAGCTCATTCATCATTGCAACAAGAAAATACCTAGGAATAAACCTACCTAAATAGACAAAAGACATGTATGCAAATAACTATAAAATACTGATGAAAGAAATCAAAGACCATGTTCTTTCGTTGGAAGAATCAATATTTTGAAAATGACTATTCTACCCAAAGCAGTCTATAAAATCCAAGCAATCCCTATTGAACTACCAATGGAATTTTTCACAGAATTCAGTTTAGTTGCTCAGTTGTGTCCGACTCTTTGTGACCTCATGGACTGCAGCACACCAGGCCTCCCTGTCCATCACCAACTCCCAGAGCTTGCTCAAACTCATGTCCATTGAGTCAATGATGCCACCCAACCATCTCATTCTCTGTCATCCCCTTCTCCTCCTGCCTTCAATCTTTCCCAGCATCAGGGTCTTTTCCAATGAGTCAGCTCTTCGCATCAGGTGGCCAAAGTACTGGAGTTTCAGCTTCAACATCAGTCCTTCCAATGAACACCCAAGACTGATCTCCTTTAGGATGGACTGATTGGATCTCCTTGCAATCCAAGGGACTCTCAAGAGTCTTCTCCAACACCACAGTTCAAAAGTATCAATTCTTCGGTGCTCAGCTTTATGTATGGTCCAACTCTCACATCCATACATGATTACTGGAAAAACCATAGCTTTGACTAGATGGACCTCGTTGACAAAGTAATGTCTCTGCTTTTTAATATGCTGTCTAGGTTGGTCATAGCCTTTCTTCCAAGGAGCAACTGTCTTTTAATTTCATGGCTACAGTCACCATCTGCAGTGATTTTGGAGCCCAAGAAAATAAAGCCTGTCACTATTTCCATTGTTTTCCCATCTATTTGCCATGAAGTCATGGGACCAGATGACATGATCTTTGTTTTTTGAATGTTGAGTTTTAAGCCAACTTTTTCACTCTCCTCTTTCACTTTCATCTATAGTCCATGGGGTTGCAAAGAGTCGGACATGACTGAGAGACTGAACTGAACTGATGGAATCTAGGTGGCGTTAGTGGTAAAGAACCTGCCTGCCAATGCAGGAGTTGTAGGAGACGCAGGTTCAATCTCTGGGTTGAAAGATGCCCTGGAGGAGGGCCTGGCAACCCACTCCAGTATTCTTGCCTTTAGAATCACATGGACAGAGGAGCCTGGCAGGCTATAGTCAATAGCATCCCACAGAGTTGGACTCAACTGAAGCGACTTAGCATGCACACAGCACATGGAATCTAGAAAATGGTACTGATGAACCTCCCTGCAGTGCAGCAAAGGAGACACAGACAAAGTACAGACTTGTGGCCAAGGGGGGCAGGGGAAGAAGAGGGTGGGATGATGAATGGAGAAAGTAGCATGGAAACCTACACACTACCATATGTAAAATAGGTCGCCAGTGGGGATTTGCCATATGGGAGCTAAAATCGGGGCTCTGTGACAACGTAGGGGGAGGAGGATGGGGTGGGAGGTGGGAGGAAGATTCAGGAGGCAGGATACATATGTATACCTATAGCGGATTCATACTGATGTATGTCAGAAACCAACACAATATTGTAAAGTCATTATCGCCCAATTAAAAATAAATATTTTAAAGTATGTATATGTATGTGTGTATGTATCTATATATAGATACATATTATTAATTGATTTCTATAAGTATGCTAGCCCCCAAAGCAAGAAGTGTTATGCATATTACACAAAGAAACTAAAGGTGCACTTTTTTTAATCCAACTTTTCCTCAAGAAAACTTTTTTTAATTACTGTAGCTGTTACTCCTGTGTACTCCCTAATTTCATTTTTAAGCCAACAGGAAATATATTTCCTATTGTTGTTATGAAACCTCCAAAGGTAATTACTGAAGATAGTTGGATTATTTTTTGCTTATCTTTATTCTATTGGGACTGTATACCATTTGCATGTAGCAATGTAGGGTGAATTCACTTCTGACACAGTCAATTATATAAGTCTATCAACAGCTATTTTATCATGGGAACAATAGAGACAGACAGCTTGGACTTGTGATGAATGTAGATTAGAGAGAGGTCACCCTGACATACATAATTAGTTTTAGAATGTTAAATTAATAGGTAGAATGCCCCTAAGACAACCATACATTAAGGCTGAAGCTGCAGGATTTGGAGTCCGGCTCCTGTCTGCTGTTGTCAGCACGGACATGGCTCAGTGCACTGCTTGTGAAATGGCATAAGGTATTATGGCATAACTAAATGGCTGTAAAAACAAAATTTGCATAATACTGTGGTCATACTACATCTATTTCCCTTCAGAAACATTCGTGCAGCTAAATTATTATGTAAATTCCTAATTGGGGTTGGTTCAGATAGATAAATCTTTGGGTGCCTTATGAGAAGTAAGTAGACGTTTAAACAAGGGTTCAATAAGCAATCAATGACAATATTCAGAGAAATATTAAATTCCTAGTCTGTACTTGCTGTTGATATTAGCTTAAAATGTGAAGGTGAAATAAAAGACATTTTTCCAGTTATAAAGTATTTGCTTTTCCATCCATGTGTAGGTGAAAAATAATATCTACAGAAGAGGGATGAAAGGTGATATCCAAACTTCACTTTAATTTTAATCAATGGCTGGTAATAGTTTGCATTATTATTACTGTTATTAACCTGTCTGAATGAAGAGAAGGATGATTTCTATAGAGAACAAATAACATTTTCTAGACACTTCTAGGACACAGTTACCTAGTAAGCAATCTAGAGGCATATCTGCAGTATAATTTGTGACATACATTACACTACTATATGTCAATAGTACAATTATTTGTTCACATTTAGTGTTTACTTTGTGGTAGGCACTAAAGTAGATCATCTATTATGCTATCTACTTTAATATGCAGAACATATATTAAAGGTAGATATTATCATCCACACTTTACTGATGAGGGTAAATTAAATACCAATTGGTTGAGACTCTGATCATATAACCAAAATATAAGAAGTTGAGGAATCTGAATGTGAAGCTCATATTCTAATGGGTTTATATGCATGTGTGTTTTTTTTTAATATCATTCGGATCTCAAATGTGATTGAACTAGGCCATACACATTTAGGTTTAGATTAAACAACTAGCATTAATATATTATTTATCTCCAGCACCAAGATAGATATTTTCTCAGTAATCTACGGGACACTTTCTCAATCTGTAGCCTAGAGAAGTTAAGTAACTTCTTTAAGGTCATATGCTTAGAGTGCAAAGGTCACAATTTGTAAAAGTTCATTTCCATTTTATCACAGCCTCTGAGAATTCAGTGGAGTCTCACCCACTGGAAACTTTAGTGTTTCTAAGGCTGTTATAAAAATACTAGGCTTTTATTTGTCTATAATTCAGTTTGCACTGGGGTACAAGTAACAATACACAGTACACTGTGTAGGATGAACAATGAGAGTGTGTATCCTGTGCTTGGCAAGAAGGCCAGAGACAGAATTTCCAAGCTGCTTCAGCAGCTCAGTGATGCATACAAGAACTCTGATAATTCTCATCTGTCTACTCTACCCCTACAGGATGTTGACAGTGTCCCACTTATGGTCACGAGATGATGATTGCACTTCTAGTGTCATAGGCTGACACCACCAAATCCAGTGGGTGTTCCATTCCTTGGTAAGATAATACAATGTGAAACATTTTAGGAGAACAAAACTGCCTCAGCAGGCTCCCTTCAGATGTTCTCAGCTATGAATGGGTTGCTTGAATAAGCAGGTCTTAGTTTCTGGGAAAACTGGGGAAGTGAGTAACTGGTATTTTCAACATCTTAGGGTGAAAGAGGCTGTACGAACAAAAAGAGAAGGTGGACATGGCAGATAATGAAAAGCAGTGACCGTCTGGTATACAACCATTAATGTCTGCTCCACCATCATGTCTTGATGTTTAATTCTATAGATATAACATAGGTTGAGCTTTAAACAACATAGACCCATACCTAGTAAGACATGGAAGAAAAGGCTATGAAATTCCAGCCACAGATAATATCATTTTTAACTGTTCATTTCAAATTTATCACAGTCTCTCAGAATTCACAGGCTACTCAATAAAAGCATCAGCATTTCTAAGGCTTCCATAAAAACCTCAGGTTTATGTTTATATAATTTAGGTTTCTTTGGAGTACAAATTTCAGATAACCTAATATAGCTAGTGACTTAAACAGACTAATAGACTGTGTCCCAAGCAATTATGCATAATTTTAAAGAGGTGGTCAGTACTTTTTCAGAGATGATGAACAGTAAAATAAAATGGTACAGAATAACTTATTTCCTGCTGATAGATAAATGCCAAGGTAAAACCAATTATTTTAGAATTATTATTTTATGGAAAATAAATACTGGAAAATCATCTTTTCAAATGCTGAAGATTGATTCTATAGTAACTGAATATCATAATGGCACATTTCATCTTGTACCAAATGATTGATAAACTACAAATTTAATTCTATTTGTTGTTTCTGTTTAGTCACTCAGTCGTGTCTGACTCTTTGTGACCCCATGAACTGTAGCTGCCAAACTTCTCTTTCCATGGGATTTCCCAGACAAAAATACTGGAGTGGGTTGCCATTTTCTCCTTTAGGGGATCTTTCTCACCCAGGGATCAAACCGGCATCTCCTACATTGGCAGGTGGATTTTTCACCACTGAGCCACCAGGGAAGCCCTAATTCTTCTATAGTATATACATATCTCAACCATATCACTATTCTAGTATTTATTTCAATTATCTCCACACTTGCAAAGTTTTTAGACTAACTTGTAATTTGCCAAAGTCTTGCAGACATTCACAACACCTAAGTGGTCCTTAAGTCAATCATATTTTTCTTAGCATAGATCTTTCTAAGGAAATAATATACAAGAGAATTTATGCCTATCTTCTGTAAACAGGAAGTTAAACAGCATTTTTGATACCACAAGTTTTGTATCTAACCCACTGGGTAACATTCCACCCAGAGCTACCAACCACCACAAAAACATCAATAAAAAAAGTCTGTTGTTTCCATGTACAGATGTGATAAATAAAGCACCTGAAATATTATCATGCAGGAAACGAAGTATTTCCTAATTTTCAGGTTTACATATGCAAATATATGATTTTTTTTAAGCAGAAAAGGCACAGTTATTCCTGATTTTCTACTAGGCAAATTTCTGAACTCCCTGTTTGACAGTCCTGAAATGCTAGATTCACGTTAGATATCTAGAGTTTAACATAAGGACAAAATAGTACTGACCTATAAGTTGTAGAGCATCAAGTAATATTTTAGCAATAGTTCCAAAGATGAGATTTAATACTGAAGCTAGAGACTTAGGATACAGAATAAATTTCAAGGGAGAGAACAGGTGTATGTGCATGCACATATATTTTATATGCATACATGCATGCACAAAGGTTCAGAGATAAGAGTCATATGTTTCCAATGTATTATCAAAAATAGTGCCTAGAGACAAGGCTTATGGCATAGCCCACAGCCCCTTTTACGGGGTTACCACTGCCATATGTTTTAAGTGGAACAGATAGCAGTGATGATTCAGATGTCACTAAAGAAAATAAGTTTGCCATAATCCCACAGAAAATGTCTTCTTTGCTAGTAATCAGTAAAGATTGCCTACTTCTAATTTGCTTTTCTGATTTTTTCACTCACTGCAGGAATGAGTTGGGAATTAAATGAGAAATCATCTAATGATGGAGAATAGAGTTGAGGAATACAGTCCTGTGGTGATTCAGATTAAAAGTTGTCAATATTATGCCCTTCTTTTTATCATATTTTTTGGGGGCCACGGATTTATAGGATCAATGTCATGACACACAAGGGATTTTCTAAGAGGAAATGGAGTGTATGCCTAGAACTACTAGAAGACCATGGCATGGGAAGAGAGGACCCCTTGCTACTGGAGATCTACGGCAATGCCTTAATTCAGTAGGGTATATTTTATAAGAAAATCCTTTTCAGATTAGAATTTATAAAAGATAGACCCAATCTGGTGGCCACTGGGTTAAATATGATCTGCAGATGCCTTATGTTAATGCGGTGTCATGTGTAATCAAGCTTGAATTTGGGTGTCTCTAGCCAGGGACGGTGGAGCCTGGTGGGCTGCCGTCTATGGGGTTGCACAGAGTCGGACACGACTGAAGCGACTTAGCAGCAGCAGCAGCAGTCAGAGAGTAAATGCCATAGTTCATGGAAGGTGCTACCTTGTTCCTTCTCATGTTTAACAGTCTATCCATTAAAGGCATTTGAGGTTTCCCTCCTATTGTAGATATAGGGGTGCTTCTGATCTAGATGGAGTCAGGATTTGTGTCTTGGTGAGTAGAGCACAGAATAGGTTCATCCCTTACTGATGGCTTTTGTACAGTTTATAATCCTCATAACCATATATGTGGCCCATCATTTTTTTAAACCATGAACCTTCAAAGGATTTTGTCAATACATTTTTTTTTGCAGTTAGGAAAACAATATATTTTCTTCATATAAAATCATGATACTGAATAAGTCTTTACAAACAATACAACATTCTGTATCCTCCATGAAATTTAGATATGCCCAACTCCCACCACCATCATCCCATAAGAAACACTAATGTAGAAAATGCATTAGGAACTCTAAATACATTGAATCCTCTTTTCTTGATTTCTAAAAATTTGTATTTTTTGCCTTAATGTAGCTTTTACCATTACTTGCCATCTTTCATTATGATGTGTTTCAAAAACATCTGACTCTGTTAATCTTGCTGATGGACCCAAAGGAGCAGACAATAACCACTCATTGCCTCTTTTGGAAAGCCTTCCCTTCCTCCCTTAGAACATCATGTGTTTCAACACTTGCCAATATCTAGTAAATTTAACACTGTTTACAACATGCAGCTGTGTTTCATTTCTAAATACAGGAAAAGTAATTGTAAGTTCAAACTACAAAGAAATTCTAATGACTACTAATAAAATGCACCTATTATTCAATAGGAAATAACCCAATTGAGGTTCCCCCCCATGATTGATCTAATTTTCTATTTTATACTTCTAAGAAACTAATGGAAACATTTATAGAGGTGTTTTTTTCCCCTCTAAAATCTAGATGTTGCTAAGATTCTCATCAAACGCAGTAGGTTGATGACAGGTACAGGGAAATGGCAGGCAATTATAATTGGTAATTAGCTTCCAAATTATTCCTGTCTTTTTCAGTTGGAAAGAAGACACTTTCTACAGTTATGTAATTACCACAAAGAAATATAAATATCCTGTTCAGACCTAATATTCATGTGGAATATAAGTAGCTGAAAATATATATTTGCTTATATACAACAGAAATATATATATTTATATATATAAATGCATTTTAACCATCTTAAAGGGAAATTTCCTTTTAAAAGTTATGCAATTATAAATAAGAGTTCTAAAAAAAATCTAAATAAACTATCACTCTAAAATGTTAGTTTTATCTAGGACATTTCCTTACTAGGAAAATTTTCTTCTTCATGATTTTAGCTACTGTATATATTTTTCATTTTAGTCACGAAGTTCTGCTAATCAAAACTGGTGAAGCAATCTAAAGAGATCTGAGGAATTAATTAGGTACATCTCCTGTCTACTCTGCTGATCTTCTTTATGTCTTCAGTTTAAGGAAAAGGAGTCCATTGTTTACTGATAAACCACGGAAATTCTATTGCTATACAGAAGGATCTACTAAGAGGCTGACAATGGTTTATGAATCTTTTAGTTCTATCCTTCTAGTCCTATCCACAGCAACACTTGCAATGGAAAGTATTGTACTCTGTGTGGAAATCAAGTAGAGGTATTGTCATATTAGCTGATTTTATTCATATACTTTTTATGTTTTAGCCAGAGAGAGGGGGAGGGAGAGAGGAATAGGAGGGAGAGAGAAAGGGGAAAAGACATAAAAAGAGATTAAAAGAAAGGTACATGGAAGAGGTGGTATGCACCTCAAAGGATGCTTCATGACCATACCACCTCTAATTGCAAACAGTTTGAATGGTGGAAACTCTTATCTGCCTGCTAACTTCAGTGAAAGGGATACACACACAAACCCAAGTTGTTAACTTTTCATTTGTAGGGGGATGTTTGAAAAAGGAAATGGACATTCCTTTTTCTTCCCAAGTAATCAGAAATACCTTGCTAATCAAAGACATTGCTCCTTCTAAGCCAGATTAGAAAACTGGGAAGACATATTAGAATAAATAGAAAGATACCACAGGAGCATCATTGATCCTTGAGATGACAATGGGAGTTGATTGCAATAATGCCCTAGAAGTTTGGATAATTAGACGTAGTCATCTGGAGTCTGATTGTGTTCCACCGGCTGCATGCACCCCTGATAAAGGACTTAACTTATTTCTTGATTATTAGATACTGACTGACTGGTGTCTGTATCCTTCTTGTGTGAAATTTCTTAACCAAAATACATGTTAAATTTTCTCTTGGGAATGTTTGCTTTAAGAGATTGTAACATAAGCATTTCCAGTTTATCTTTTTCATTTCTAAACTTGTAATTCATTTAATCAATTTTGGAAAGAAACCTTTACAAGGAGTCAGGACAGAGATCTTATATTTAATAAAAAGAACACCATATTTGATTAACAATTCGGTTAGTGTCTTTAAAGTGGTTCTTAAATACTTTTTCAATTATTGGGAAAACACTAATTTTGATCACTTGAGTCCAATTATGATATAGGTATATTTTGTAATTTACGGTGAAAGAAGTGGTATGTGCTAGTGAACTGTATACTTAAAAATGTTTTAAAAGCTAAATTTTATGTATATTTAACAAAAAATAATAATTATATAAAAAGAAGTGCTGTGATAAATATTCAAGATGTGGGATAGCAGTTTAACCAATTATTAGAATCAATTGTTTATAATGTCTGATTTCTGGGAACTGTCCAACCAATAATTTTTTGTAACTATATGGAGGTCTGTTGAAATTTTGCATACTTAAATAGAAATAATACTAGTCACAATTTATTTTCAAATTTCACCATCTACAGCAGGTTTCAGAAGCCTGGTTTTCATCTCTTTTTGTTTTTGTTGTTTCTTTCTACTCTGCCAATAGCAATTATGTGGTAGTGGAAAACTGAGCACAGATTTTAAATCTCTGACAAGTCCATTTCATTTTTTCATACAGTTGTAGTTTATTAAATCGAATTTTCTATAGAATATAATGAAACGTGAGTCTCATGTCCCCTTCTGATATTGGGAGTAACTTTGTTACTGGCCTTAAGAAGTTAGTTCTCTACCTAGTAATGCATCAGGTTCATCACTCAAGTGCAGATGTGAGCAATATCCCAACGTTGAACCTGATTTTCCTAGAGGCTGTTTCTGTATTGCCAAAATAGCCATGGCCCCAGAGCAGAGAATTTATGCCTCCATAATGAATATGGTTAGTCCACAATCACAAGCCAAGTGCGTGTTCATATCATCTTTATGACCCACATAATACATCATGGAGCTACAGGCTGAAAAGAAACTAATTAACCTTTAATGAGATGAGGACAGTGTAGGACAGTTGGCTCTATGGAAGGGCTATAATTCCCAGACTGAGACATTTACCTGGGCTCCATGCCACTGCAGATCTACAACTCATGTTTGGCACCAGCCTTCTTTATGGTGTCTACTACGTGTGTCCACAGAAACAAAGCAAAATAAGTCAAGATGTTACCCAAGGGAAGACTACCCAGCTGGACTGATAGAGAGAATATGGGATACGGTAAATTTCTAATATAACTATTCTCAAAGCGTTCTCAAAGGAAATTATACACTTTGTAAGCTTATCACAGATCATTCTACTTTAAAAGACTATAACCATGCAGGTATGAAATTAAAGAAACATTCTCAAACCAAACAGAGGCATTTAATATGCTCACTCTTATCACAGTGGAACACGACACATTTTTCAATGCTGTTTGATTCATATTAAATCTCAATTGAAGATAAAGGTTCAGTGAGTTGATCTATACTCAACCTCTAGGATTCACATAATTTCTGAAATTACATATATAGGATTGGTTGTCTGACAAATGTGCAACAGAATAATACACACAAAGTGTTTATTAATGTTCTAAAAGTTGAGAGAGAAATCTCTTTGGAATTGTTTGACCTTCATTCTTATCATGTGAGTTGACAGTTATTCTAGAAAGAAAATACAGAGCCTATAAAACATCTTTCTCATCATATTGATCTTTCCATTGAAGCCGGACAAACATTTTTATCCAGTGGCACATTAATGTGGCAAACACTTAGGCATTTATCTGGGAAAGACTAATGATGTCACCCCAGCTTCTCTACAATCACCTGTTTGATTTTCACATGTGAAAGGGGAGAGAGCTCCATTTCCTTCCCTTAGCTCACATCAGGCTGAAGTGAATTATAGTAAATTTGAATTAATCTCATTCCTTTTATTTACTACACTTAAATAAGACCGATTTTTAATTATCTTTGTTGGCATACATGTTATAGAGTAGCATTAAGATAACTAAAGCCTTAAAGTGTATGGACTGTTTAATCTAAAAAATAATAGCAATTCTAGTATATTTGCAGGTCTAGTTTCGAAGGCCATATAACCAGTACTTTGTTTTTCCCAACATGGCCTGCTTTGCTGATTACTGGGCCTGTTGGCTTCTTTGAAGTTGTTTAGAAGAATGGAGAAGCATGACAGGACTTTTTGGTTAATAGTAGAAGAAAACATGCTAACAATTTTAAGCATTTTGACAATATCTTTAGTTGCAAGTGACATATGTATAAGGAGGAATTATGATCTCCTAATGAAATGGCTTGTAGGTTCAATACACAAGGAGAATAACTAGAATCTCTCCACGTACTCTCTCTTTCACACACACATATACACAGAGAAAAAATAATTTTTTTAAAGAGAAAGTCATCTGTTGAAAGTGAGGGGAAATTTACAGACTATATACTGTATCATAGTATATAAAAACTATCACTACTATCTGTTATATATCTGATATAATGAATATCAGAGTTGCATGTAAACAGTTCTGAGCAATAGTCTGGTTCAGCTGCTTTCAAACCTTAGACTGAGAATCATGGAGTTTGTTGAAAGTAAATATATGATAGAACCCATGTGAAGAAATTGTGGTTTAGTGGACCTGGAAAGAGATGCAAGACTCTACTTTTTAAATCAGTACCCCAGGTATTTCTGAGGCAGGAGTTTCATGCATCACTGAGAACATTAGTTTAACCTCTCATTAAAGAATGAGGGGTCTCCTGCATTGCATGCAGATTCTTTACCGAGTTATCAGGGAAGCCCTAAAGAATATGAATAAATTAAAGTGAGTGTGGCAGGAGGAAGTTCTTGTAGTCTTGGAATTAAGTTGTGGCAGAAATCTGTTTTGAGGCTGTTACTAATGAAGACTGCTCAGGGTCAATGCTGATTTCCTAAGAAGGGCCAGACAATTTGTATAAGCAAATAATGTTAGGAGAAAAAGAATGAAATTCAAACTTAAGAGAAACTTCTGTGAAAGCGAATTGTCTCATCTCCCTAAGGATTTGTAGTTGGAAAGAACAAAGAGAACCCTAAGTGAAAAAAACTTATGATGAGAAAAATATATTTGGTAATCTGAGCATACAAGGATCTCAGAGTGACTTAAGGTCGGATTCCCTTCAGGACTCATGTCAGTAGTAAAATGGCAGAACTGTCTTCTCTCTTCGCTTTCTTGTGTGTCTAGCCCTTCTCTCTTTTGGGAGGTGGTAAGTTCCCAGGATGTGTGGATGTTTAGGTAAGTGAAATGAGGTCTAAAGAGAGAGAGCTAATGCTCTTCCTGCTAATTAGAACAGATCAGGAATCAAGTTATTAGACAAAATAAAAGTTACCTCCAGTTTATAAAGTAGATCAGAACAAAGGATACAAGATTGAAGAAAGAGGAATGAGGCTGACTTCACTATGTTTGTTTTCCTACTTGCTAATGCACCAGTATGGGCTTCCCAAGGGGTCACTAGTTATAAAGAATGCACTTGTCAATGCAGGAGACACAAAAAATGTGGGTTTGATCCCTGAGTTGGGAAGATCTCCTGGAATAGAAAATTACAACTTGTTCCACTGTTCTTAACCTGGAAAAATCCCATGGACAGAGGAACCTGGTGGGATCCAGTCTGTGGGGGACATGTCTGAACATACATCCCCACACACAATGCACCAGAATACAATAATGAGTATCAACTTTGTCTAAACTTTAAGGTCAACGAGAATGTCTGTATAAATTCTGGCAACATATTCAGTTTAATAAAATCTGATCACTATAGAATGACTTGTACAGCTTCATATATAGGAATTTTTCAAGTTTAATCTTAATTTTCCAAATGCTGATAAAGATACATTATCAACTGATCATTCTTACTGCTTTACCAAACTTCTTGGTCCAATAAATCAAAAACACCAGAGTAAATTCATGTTTATTTTTGCTATAAAAATCATTCTTCACCTTAAACATTTACCTGTGCCTTTTTCTGTTAAGGTATTCATCCATTTTATAATTTATATTCACTAGCAGGAAATCTGTTCTGTTTTTCAATATTTTCCTGATATTTCACCACCTTTGTCTTAACCACTGTCTGTATGGTTATGTTCCTTATATATTTAATGCCTTTTCAAATACAAAGTTTGATTTACTATCCCAACACTCATTTAATTCTTACTTTGACAAAGTAACATTAAGTTTTCCCTTAAACTTGGAAAGAATGTCAGAATGTAGTTTATTAATTTAGGGAATATTTATTAAGCATCTACTATGGATTACACAAATCCCATCTGCTGCAACACTACAAAAGCTGCAGTGCAAAACATTATTCTAGAACTCAAAACCTGACTACAGAAAAATACCCACTCTATTCATGTATTCTAAAAAAGTATATCAAATGTCTTGGGTCACCAATCAAGCCTCAGTAAATTTAAGAAAATTAAAATTAAAATCCTATTAAGCATCTTTTATGACCACAATGGTAAGAGACTAAAAGTCAAGTACAGAAAAAAAAAAACTGTAAAAAAACACAAAAACATACAGGCTAAACAATATTCTACTAAATAACAAAGAGATCACTGAAGAAATAAAAGAGGAAATAAAATCATTGGAAGGATTGACACTGCAATCGAAGCTCCAATACTCTGTCCACCTGATGTGAAGAACTGATTCATTAGAAAAGACCCTGATGCTGGGAAAGACTGAAGGCAAAAGGAGAAGGGGGTAGCAGAGGATGAGATGGTTAGATAGCATCACCAACTCAATGGACATGAATTTGAGCAAACTCTGGGAGACAGTGGAGGACAGAGGAGCCTGGTGTGCTGTAGTCCATGGGGTCATGACGAGTCAGACATGACTTAGTGACTGAACAACAGCATGAAACAAATGACAAATCACGATACCCCAAAACCTATGGGATGCAACAAACACAGTTTTAAGAGCTAAGTTTATAGCAACACAATCCTACCTCAAGAAACAAGAAAAATTTCACATAAACAACCTAATCTTGCACCACAGCTAGAGAAAGAACAAACAAAACACAAAGGTAGTAAAAAGAAAGAAATCATAAAGATTAAAGCAGAAATAAATTAAGAAAATGGTAGAAAAGTTTAATGAAACTAAAAGTTGGTTCTCTAAGAAGATAAACATTAATAAACCTTTAGCTGGATTCATTGAGAAAAAGGGAGAGGATTCAAATCAATAAAATTAGAATTGAAAAGGATGAGTTAGAACTGACACCAAGAAATACAAAGGATCATAAGAGACTACTACAAGCAACTTTATGCCAAAAAAATGGACAACCTGGAAGAAATGGACAAATTCTTAGAAAGGTACTACCTTCCAAGACTGAACCAAGAAGAAATATACAATATTAACTACCAATTGCAAGTGATAAAACTGAAAATGTTACTAAAAATCTTCCAACAAACAAAAGTCCAGAACTAGATGACTTCACAGGCAGATTCTTTCAAACATTTAGAGAAATTCTAACACCTATTCTCATGCTCTTCCAAAAAATTGCACAGGATGGAACACTCTTAAGGTCACTCTATGAGGCCACTATCATCCTGATACCAAAACCAGACAAGTATAACAAAAAAAGAAAAGAAAATCACAGGCCAATATCCCTGATGAACACAGACACAAAAATCCTCAACAAAATACTAGCAAACTGAATCCAACAATGCATTAAAAAGACTATACACCAAGATCAAGTGGGATTTATCCCAGAGATGTGAGGATTCTTCAATAAATGCAGATCAATAAATATATACATTAACAAACTGAAGAATAAAAACCACATGATCTCAATAGACATGGAAAACGCTTTAGACAAAATTCAATACTCATTTATAATAAAAACTGCCAAGAGAGTAGGCATAGAGGGAACCTACCTCAACAGAATAAAGGCTTATGATGAAAAACCCATAGCAAATATTATTCTTCATGGTGAAAAACAAAACATTTTCTCTAAAATCAGAACAAACCAGGATGTCCACTCTCATCACTATTATTCAACTTTGTTTTGGAAGTCCTAGCCTTGGCAATCAGAGAAGAAAAATAAAGGGAATTCAAACTGGAAAAGATGTAAAATTGTCCTTCTTTGCAGATGACATGATACTATACATAGAAAATCTTAACGATGTCACCAGAAAAATATTAGAGCTAACTAACGAATTTGGTAAATTTGCAGGATATAAAATTAATACACAGAAATCTCATGCATTCATATAGACTAACAATGAAAGATCAGAAAGGGAAATCAAGGAAAACATACAATTTACCATTGCAACATAAAGAAGAAAATACCTAGGTATAAACCTACCTAAAGAGGAAAAGAAACTTTACTCAGAAAAGTGTAAGATTTCTTTGATAAAAGAAATCAAAGACAACACAAGTACATGAAAAGAGATGCCATGTTCTTGGATTGGAAGTGTCAATATTGTGAAAATGACTATACTACTGAAAGCAAGCTACAGATTCAATGCAATCCCTATCAAATTACTAATGACATTTTTCACAGAATTACAACAAAAAATTGAACGATTTATATGGAAACACAAGAGACCCCAAATAGTCAAAGCAATTTTGAGAGAAACACAGCTGCGGGAATCAGGCTCCCTGACTTCAGACTGCACTAAAAAGGTACAGTATCAAGACAGTATGATATTGGCACAGAAAGAAATACAGATAAATAGAACAGGATAGAAAGTCTAGAGATAAACCCAAGCACCTCTGGTCACCTAATCTATGACAAGAATATACAATGGGAAAAAGAAAATCTCTTCAGTAAGTGGTGCTGGAAAAACTGGACAACTACATGAAAAAGAATGAAATTAGAACAATCCTTATCACCATACACAGAAATAAACTCAAAATGGATTAAAGCCCTCAATGTAAAGGCCGACACTATAAAACTCTTAGAGGAAAACAGAGGCAGAACATTCTTTGACATAAATTGTAGCAAGATCTTTCTTAACCTGTCTATTAGAATAATGAAAATAAAAATAAACACTTGGGACCTAACTGAACTTAAAAGCTTTTTGCATAGCAAAGGAAACCACAATGCGATAAAGAGAAAACCCTCAGAATGGGAGAAAATATTTGCAAATGAGGCAACTGACAAGTGGTTAATCTCCAAAAACTAAAAGCAGCTCAGTATCAAAAAATGAGACAACCCCAAACATGAGCAGAAGACCTAAAAAATATATGGGCAGAAGACATGTCAAAATAGACATTTGCCCAAAGACATACAGATGGCCAAAAAGCACATGAAAAGATGTTCAACAACACTAATTATTAAAGAAATACAAATATAAACTACAATGAGGTATCACCTCACACCAGTCAGAATGGCCCTCACAAAATATCTACAAACATTACATGCTAGAGAGGGTGCGGACAAAGGTAAACCCTCTTAGATTGTCAGTGGGAATGTAAATTGGCACAACCACTATGGAGAACCATATGGAGGTTCCTCCTCTTCATGGATCACTGCCTTGTCATGGCAAAGAGGCTTACATAAATCAATGAACTTATGAGCCATGCTGTGCAGGGCCACCCAAGATAGGCAGGTCATACCGGAGAGTTCTGATAAAATGCGGTCCACTGGAGGAGGGAATAGCAAACCACTTCGGTACTCTTGCCTCAAGAACACCATGAACATTATGAAAAAGCAAAATATGACACTGGGAGATGAGCCCTCCATGTTGGAAGGTGTTCAATATGGTACTGGGGAAGAGTGGAGAAATGCCTAGAAAGAATGAAGAAGTTGGGCCAAAGCAGAAACGACACCCAATTGTAGATATGTCTGGTGGTGAAAGTAAAGTCTGATGCTGTAAAGAACAATACTGCATAGGAACCTGGAATGTTAGATCTGAAAATCAAGGTAAATTGGATGTGGTCAATAGGAGATGGCAAGAGTGAACATCAACATTTTAGGAATCACTGAACTAAAATGGACTGGAATGGGTGAATTTAACTCAGATGACCATTATATCTACTATAGTGGGCAAGGATCCCTTAGAACAAATGGAGTAGCCCTCTTAGTCAACACAAGAGTTTGAAATGCAGTACCTGGGTGCAATCTCAAAAATGACAAAATGATCTTGGTTCATTTCCACCATTCAACATCACAGTAATCCAAGTCTATTCCCCAACCACTGATGCCAAAGAAACTGAAGTTTACTGGTTCTATGAAGACCTACGACACTCTGGAACTAACACCAAAAAGAGACGTCTTTTTCATCATAGGGGACTGGAATGCAGAAGTAGGATGTCACAAGATACCTGGAATAACAGGCAAGGTTAGCCTTGGAGTACAAAATGAAGCAAGGCAAAGGTTAACCGAGTTTTGTCAAGAGAACACACTGGTCATAGCAAGCATCCTCTTCCAACAACACAAGTCACAGATCTGCACAGGGACATCACCAGATGGTCAATACTAAAATCCGATTGATTATATTTTTTGCAGCTGAAGATGGAGAAGCTCTATACAGTCAGCAAAAAAAAAAAAAAAAAAAAAAAAAAAAGACCAAAAGCTGACTGTGGCTCAGATCATGAACTCCTTATTGCAAAATTCAGGCATAAATTGAAGAAAATAGGGAAAACCACTGGGCCACTCAAGTATGACCTAAATCAAATCCCTTATGATTATACAGTGGAGGTGATGAATAGATTCAAGGAATTAGATCTGGTAGACAGAGCACCTGAAGAACTATGGACATAGGTTCTTAACATTGTATAGGAGGTGGTGACCAAAACCATCCAAGGAAAGAGAAACTCAAGAAGGCAGAGTGGCTATCTGAGGAGGCCCAGTGAATAGTTGTGAAAAGAAAACTGAAAGGCAAACAGAAAGGGAAGGATATTTCCAGATCATGAATGCAGAATCCCAAAGTATAGCAAAGAGAGATATGAAAGCTTTCGTAAGTGAACAATGCAAACAAATAGAGGAAAACAATAGAATGGCAAAGACTTGAGATCCCTTCAAGAAAACTGGAGATATAAGGGGGAAATTTTATGCAAGGATGGCACAATAAAAGAAAGAAATGGTAAAGATCTAAAAGAAGCATATGTGATTAAGAAGAGGTGATAAGAATACACGGAAGAACTTTACAAAAATAAGCTCTTAATGACTTTGATAACTACAATGGTGCAGTCACTCACCTAGAACCAGACCATATTGGAGTGTGAAGTCAGGTGGCCCTTAGAAAGCATTACTACAAACAAAGCTAGTGGAGGTGATGGGATTCTAGCTAAGCTATTTCAAATCTTATAAGATGACGCTGTGAAAGTGCTGCACTCAATATGCCAGCAAATTTGGAAAACTCAGCAGTGGCCACAGGACTGGAAAAGGTCAGTTTTCATTCCAAACCAAAGAAGGGCAATGCCAAAGAATGTTCAAACTACTGTACAATTGAGCTCATTTCACATGCGAGCAAGACAATGCTAAAATCCTTCAAGTCAGGCTTTAGCAGTATGTGAACCAAGAACTTCCAGATGAACAAGCTGAATTTAGAAAAGGCAGAAGAACGAGAGATCATGTTGCCAACATCCACTGGATCATAGAAAAAGCAAGGGCATTCCAGAAAAACATCTACTTCTGTTTCATTGACTATGCTAAGCCACTGACTGTGTGGATCACAACAAACTATGGAAAATTCTTAAAGACATGGGAAACCTGTATGCAGATCAAGAAGCAACTGTTACAACTAGACATAGAACAATAAACTGGATCGATATTGGGAAAGAAGTATGCCATGTCTGTATATTGTCATCCTGCTTATTTAAGTTTTATGCAGAATACATTATGCAAAATGCTGAGCTGGATGAATCACAAGCTGTAATCAAGATTGCTGGGAGAAATATCAACAACCTCAGATATGCAGATGACACTACTCCAATGGCAGAAAGTAAAGAGGAACTAAAGAGTTCCTTGATGAGGGTGAAAGAAGAAAGTGAAAAGTCTGGCTTAAAACTCAACATTGAAAAAAACTATCTTAATGACATCCACTCCCATCAGTTCAGTTCAGCTGCTCAGTTGTGTCCGACTCTTTGCGACCCCATGAACTGCAGCACACCAGGCCTCCAGTCCCATCACTGCACAGTAAACAGGAGAAAAAGTGGAAGCAGTGAGAAATTTTATTTTCTTGGGCTCCTAAATCACTGCGGATAGTGACTGCAGCCAGGAAATTAACAGGTGCTTGATCCTTGGAAGGAAAGCTATGAGAAACCTAGACAGTGTATTAAAAAGCAGAGACATCAGTTTGCCAACAAAGGTCTGTATGATCAAAGGTATAGTTTTTCCAGTAGTCATGTACAGATGTGAGAATTGGACCATAAAGAAGGCTGAGCACCAAAGACTTAATGCTTCTGCACTGTGGTGCTGAAGACTCTTGAGAATCTCTTGGACTTCAAGATTAAACCTGCCAACCCTAATGGAAATCAACCCTGAATATTCACTGGAAGGACTGATGCTGAAGCTAAAGTTTCAATACTTTGGCCACCTGATCTGAAGAGCTGACTCAACTGGAAAAGACCCTGATGCTGGGAAAGACTGAGAGCAAGAGGAGAAGCAGGCAACAGAGGATGAGATGGTTGGATATCTCACTAAGTTGGTATCACCAACTTAAGGGATAGTGAAGGACAGGGAACTCTGGCATACTGTAGTCCATGGAGTTGCTCAGAGTCATCACTAAATGACTAAACAATAAACGTAAAAATCTAAAAACAGAACTACCATTTCACCCAGAATTTCTACTCCTGGGCATATACTATGAGAAAACCATAATTCAAAATGGTACATGCACCCCAGTGTTCACTGCAGCACAATTTACAATAGCCAGGACATGGAAGTGACCTAAATGTCCATCAATAGAGGAATGGATAAAGAAGATGAGATACATATATACAATGAAATATTTTTCAGCCATAAATAGCAACAAAAATGTGTCATTTGCAGAGACGTGGATGGACCTAGAGATTGTAATACAGAGTGAAGTAAGTTAGACAAAGAAAAACAAATATCGTGTTTTAATGCATTTATGTGGAATCTACAAAAATAGTATAGATGATCTTACTTGCAAAGCAGAAATAGAGACACAGATGTAGAGAATAAAGGTATGGATACAAAGGGGTAAAGTTTGTGTGTGGGATAGATGGGGAGATTGGGATTGATGTATATACACTTTTATAAAATAGTTAACTAATGAGAACAGACTGTATCACACAAAGAACTCCACTCACTGCTCTGTGGGACCTAAACAGGAAGGAAATCCAAAAAAAGATGGATGCATGTATATGTATAACTGATACACTTTTCTGTACAGAGAAACAAAGCATTGCATAGCAACTTTACTCCAATAAAAAATAACAAAAAATGCAAGCATATCATCAAAAATCCATCCTTTCTATATTATGATGATGATAATCAAATTTGGAATTTGGGGAAATGTATTTTTGATGACCTATGTTTGTTACATTAGGTGAATGGCATTAAAAGTAGAGACACATAAGGAAGGAAGGGAGGCAAAATGAAAGAAAGGGAGAGACAGAGAGGGAGGGAGGTCCTCAGAGTTTTGATCATAACAGTTTTATCCTTCCTACCAAAGAGGTATCTGTTTCATTAGGAAAGAGTTCTGAGAAAGCAAAATTACTTTATTTGAACAACAGTTAGAATTATTTCCTCTTTTATTTCTCTGACATATTATACTGTAGAGTTGCTTATAAACAGATTTTGTAAAATCAATAACAGTTTAAAGAAAATGCAAAGCATCTAGCCAGTCACAATGTTTTGCCCAAAACTATTAAAATGTTGAAAATATATTTTCCCTATACATTTTATTCTTTATCTTTTCATCATTCATCAAGACATGCCTAAGAAAAATATGTATAATTCTAATCCTCTTATCTCTGGGCCTCAGACAAGTTTAGATGTTATGTTTACAATAAATTTTATTGACATTATTTGTTTTGATTCATTATGATTTTTTGTTTTGTTATATCTGAGAAAGCAGAAAGTTAGACCTCTGTATGTATAACTGCTGGTACATAACAGAAGTCTTATAAATGTTTTCTAATGAAATTTGTAAACATAAATGTTTAAATCTGTATATTAATATTTAATATATAATACATGATATATAATTTTAAAATAATCACTGAAACTTTATTATGGTAAAATCTAAGAATATTTGGGGCATAATAAATCCATTGGGGGGAAAATCCAGTTGATTATTGTACACTGTAAAATAATAAATATAAATGAACATATAACACATTTTTTCTTCAATTATCTATTTTAAAAAATTATACATATCCCAGTCTTCTTTTGTTTAGGGTTAGCTTGGTGTGCTTTTTCTTTAAACTGTTTTGGTGTCAACCTTTCTGTGTAGTTACATATAAAGTATACTTCTGGTAAAGAGAAAATAGTGAAGCTTTGTTATTTTTTACATCTAGTCCTTAAAGGAAGAGATTAGGACAGAGACACATTAAAACAGAGAATACCACATAAAAACAGAGAGAAAAGATAGCCACCATCTACATGACAAGGAAGAGAAGCAAGGAGTAGAAGAAACCATTCTTGCCCATTCTTGATGTTGTACATCTTGTCTCCAGAATTAGAAAATAAATTTGTTTTGAAAGCCACCTAATTCATGTTACTTTATTATGACAACCCTAAAGATGTAACACAGATTAGCTATGTCCAGGTGCACAGCTGTGCTCCATTCAGTACCAGCTAGGATTTCAGTCACCTAGGGCCCAATTGTTGATGACCAGCGCTGTGTTTCCTCTTTGCTGTTTGGCCTGAGGCCAAACTATGGTAGGGGTAATGATGGTAATGGCACCATCAGAACAAGACCCAGATTCCCCCCCAGTCAGTCTCTCCCATCAGGAAGTTTACACAAGTGTCTTAACCTTATATATCAAAGGGCAGACAGAACGAACACCACAATCACAGAAAACTAATGAAACTGATCACATGGATCATAGCCTGGTCTGACTCAATGAAACTATGAGCCATGCTATGTAGGGCCACCCAAGACAGACAGGTCATGGTGGAGAGTTCTGACAAAACGTGGTCCACTGGAGAAGGGAATGGCAAACCACTGCAATATTCTTGCCTTGAGAACCCCATGAACAGTAAGAAAAGGCAAAAAGATATGACACTGAAAGATGAATTCACCAGGTTGGAAGGTGCCCAATATGCTACTGGAGAAGAGTGGAGAAATCACTCCAAAAAGAATGAAGAGACAGAGCCAAAGTGAAAACAATGCCCAGCTGTGGATATGACTGGTGATGGAAGTAAAGTTCGATGCTATAAAGAACAATACTGCATACGAACCTGGAATGTCAGGCCCATGAATCAAGGTTAACTGGAAGTGGGCAAACAGGCGATGGCAAGAGTAAACATTGATGTTTTAGGAATCAGTGAACTAAAAGGCAAGGAAATGGGTGAATTTAATTCAGATGACCATTTTATCTACTACCTTGGGCAAGAATCCCTTAGAAGAAATGGAGAAGCCCTCATAGCTAAAAAAAAAAAAAAAAAAAAGAGTCCAAAATGCAGTACATGGATGAAATCTCAAAGACAACAGAATGATCTCTGTTCATTTCCAAGGCAAACCATTCAATATGAGAGTAATCCAAATCTATACCCCAACCACTAATGCTGAAGAAGCTGAAGCTGAATGGTTCTATGAGGATTTACAAGACCTTCTAGAACTAACACCAAAAAAAGATAACTTTTTCATTATAGGGGACTGGAATGCAAAAGTAGGAAGTCAAGCGATACCTGGAGTAACAGGCAAGTTTGGCCTTGGAGTACAAAATGAAGCAGGGCAAAGGCTAACAGAGTTTTGCCAAGAGAACACATTGGTCATAGCAAGCACCCTCTGCCAACAACACAAGAGAAGACTCTACATGTGGACATCACCAGATGGTCAATACGAAAATCAGTTTGATTATATTCTTTGCAGCCGAAGATGGAGAAGCTCTATACAGTCAGCAAAAAACAAGCCCAGGAGCTGACTGTGGCTCAGATCATGAACTCTTTACTATCAAATTCAGACTTAAATTGAAGAAAGTGGGGAAAACCACTAGACCATTCAAGTATGACCTAAATTAAATCCCTTATGATTATACAGTGGAAGTGACAAATAGATTCAGACTATCTCAAGAAAAAGAAATGCAAAAAGGCAACATGGTTGTCTGAGGAGGCCTCACAAATAGATGAGAAAAAAAGAGAAGCTAAAGGCAAAGGAGCAAAGGAAAGATATTCCCATCTGAGTGCAGAGTTCCAAAGAATAACAAGGAGAGATAAAAAAGGCTTCCTCAGTAATCAATGCAAAGAAATAGAGGTGAACAATAGAATGTGAAAGATTGGAAATCTCTTCATGAAAATTAGAAATACCAAGGGAATATTTCATGCAAAGATGAGTACAATAAAGGATCGAAATGAACAGAAGCAGAAGATATTAAGAAGACGTGGCATGAATACTGAGAAGAACTACATGAAAAAGATCTTAATGACCCAGGTAACCACGATGGTGTGATCACTCCCCTAGAGCCAGCTCTCTTGGAATGAAGAGTCAAGTGGGCCTTAGGAAGCATCACTACAAACAAAGCTAGTGGAGGTGATAGAATTCCAGTTGAGCTATTTAAAATCCTAAAAGATGATGCTGTGAAAGTGCTACCCTCAATATGCTACCAAATTTGGAAAACTCAGCAGTGGCCACAGAACTGGAAAATGTCAGTTTTCATTCCCATCCCAAAGAAAGGCAATGCCAAACAATGTTCAAACTACCACACAATTGCACTCATCTGATATGCTAGCAAAGTAATGCTCAAAATTCTCCAAGAAAGGCTTCAACAGTATGTGAACTGAGAACCTCCAGATGCTCAAGCTGGATTTAGAAAAGGCAGAGGAACCTAAGATCAAATTGTCAACATCTGTTGGATCATTGAAAAAGCAAGAGAGTTCCAGAAAAACATTTACTTATGCTTTATTGACTATGCCAGAGCCTTTGACTGTGTGGATCACAGTAAACGGTGGAAAATTCTTCAAGAGATGAGAATGCCAGACCACCTTACCTGCCTCCTGAGAAACCTGTATGCAAGTCAAGAAGCAACAGTTAGAACCAGGCATGAAACTACAGACTGGTTCCAAATTGGCAAAGGAGTACATCAAGGCTGTATATTGTCTCCCTGATTATTTAACTTTAACGCAGAGTACATCATGTGAAATGCTGGGCTGGATGAAGCACAAGCTGGCATCAAGATTGCCGGGAGAAATATCAATAACCTCAGATACGCAGATGACACCACCCTTAATGCAGAAAGTGAAGAGGAACTATAGAGCCTCTTGATGAAAGTGAAAGAGGAGATTGAAAAGCTTGCTTGACACTCAAAATTCAGAAAACTAAGATCATGGCATCCAGTCCCATCACTTCATGGCAAATAGATGGGGAAACAGTGACAGACTTTATTTTCTTGGGCTCCAGAATCACTGCAGAGGGTGACAGCAGCCATGAAATTAAAAGATGCTTGTTCCTTGGAAGAAAAGCTATGACCAATCTAGACAGCATATTAAAAAGCAGAGACATTACTTTGTCAGTAACGGTCTGTCTGAAGTCAAAGAGATGGATTTTCCATTAGTTATGTATGGATGTGAGAGTTGGACTATAAAGAAAGCTGAGCACTGAAGAAGTGATGCTTTTGAACTGTGGTGTTAGAGAAGGCTCTTCAGAGTCCCTTTGGACTGCAAGGAGATCAAACCAGTTCATCCCAAAGGAAATCAATCCTGAATATGCATTGAAATAAGTGATGTTGAAGCAGAAGCTATAATACTTTGGCCATCTGCCTCAAAGAGCTGGCTCATTAGAAAAGACTGGGAAAGATAGAAGGCAGGAGGAGAATGGGATGACAGAAGATGAGACGGTTAGATGGCATCACCGACTCAATGGACGAGTTTGAGCATGCTCCGGGAGTTGTTGTTGGACAGGGAAGCCTGGCGTGCCGCAGTCCATGGGGTTGCAATGAGTCAGATACAACTGAGTGACTAAACTGAGGGCCCAACTGAGTTAGCATGCCCAAGATAGCTCAGGAACTTAACACGCATTCAGTGCTTTCTGGCAGTTGTTAACTCATCTATGGCTGTCAAACAGATCCTGTTACTACTCCTTCATTTTGACTTTCCCTGTGACTTGGGCCTCTCATTTTAATCTGACTGGATTCCAAGAAGCAGGAAATGGGATCTACCAGTTCTCATAGAAATTAGGTTCAGAAGCATTATTTGTACCACCAAAATCAGTTACAAAGCCAGATCAGATCCAGTTAGAAGGGAAATAAGTTCCATCTCTTAATATTGCAGATGTGCTCTGCCATATCACAGAGGCAGCCAATTTCAAGGAGGAAAAAAAATTGGAGAATATGAAGGATAGCATGCTTAATCCATTTGACTCTACATTAAATTTGGACTTTTATCACTTACATTTTAATAGATCAGTACCTTTAAACATTCTCCTGCCTTTCGTGCTATTATTATCATATATTAATCTTTTGCAAATGTTATAAACTGCAAAACATATCGTTATTAATCTTATTTTGGTATTCAGAATTTTTTAATATGTATCCACATATTTATTATTGCCAAGGTTCTTTGTTTTTCTGTGGTTTCTTGCCTTCACTTCAGATGCTTTCTTTCAGTCTCAAGGACTTCTTTAGTATTTCATGTGTTGTCTACTGGCATTCATACTTTGTTTTGAAAACATCTTTATTTTAACCTCATTTTTGAACTATATTTTTGCTTGGATAAATTCTGGATTGGAGGGTTGTTTTCTCCATACCAACAGATGTTTCACTTTGTTTTGGCTTCTGTAGTTACTGTTTAAGTCAGCTGTAATTTCATTATTTTCCTTTCATAAAGGTACTTCATGCATACTAGTCAAGTTGACTATTTTGCATCTCTCTTACATACTGCTCTGTTCACTTTTTCACTCTGTACATTAGTTTGGATCTTTTATTAATCTGAGTTCACTAATCTAGTCTTCGGTAGTGTTCAATTTCATAGTAAGGCCATTAATAACCTCTTAAATAGTATATTTTTTTCAGTTCTACAACAACATTGGCAAAATTACATACAGCCCATGGGCCATATACAACCCATGACCTATTTTTGTAAAGAAAGTTTTATTGGAATACAGCCACATCCAGTTGATTGCATATCATTTGTGGGTTTTTTTTCACACTACAGCCGTGGAGTAAAATACTTGTGACAAATCACATGGCCTACAAAGCACAAAGTATTTACTACTGGACACTTTACAAAACATGTTTGCTACCTCTGTTCTAGAATGCCTATTTGTTTTTTTTTTTTTTGTAATATGATTCCAATTCTCTACTGAAATTCTCCAATTCTTCATTCACTTTGTTCATCATTTCTTTAGTTACTAAAACATTTTTATATTAATTATTTTAAAAACTTTGCTGTCTCCAACAACTGGATAATTTCCAGGTATGCTTCTACTGTGATCTTTCTCTTCATTTATGGTTTTCCTAACCCTTCTCATGTCTAACTTTTTAAAAATTATATTTTAGTCACTGCTTATAAAAGAACAATAGACACTGAGGTAATGGCTACTTTTATCCAGAACGGATAAGCCCTTCCTTTCCTAAGCAGATAGCTCGAAGGGTCATTTACAATTTTAACAAATTTATCTGTGTTGGGCCTGAGATTCTCCCTTATTGAGTCACAGTCCACAAATGTCTCAAGGGCAAGTTTTGTGCTGTTTGGCACAGTAGGTACTTCTGGCGGCACTTCTTCTAAGCACCATGAGGTGCTACCTCTCTTTTCCTTCTTTTAGTCACTGTAGGCTTCCCTGATATTTTTCTTTTTCTTTTTTTTAATATTTATTTGGCTGTGTCAGGTCTTAGTTGTAACACCCAGGAGCTTTGATCTTCGTTGCAGCACAGGGCATCTAGTTCCCTGGCCAGAGATTGAAACCAGACCCTGCATTGGGAACATGGAGTCCTCGCCACTGGGCCACCAGGGAAGTCCCTTTCCCTGGCGTCTGGTTGACATACTGGCAAATCTCTGCCTCTTCCCTGAAAGATTGCCTTTTGGAAGTTTTGAGCTCAACTATTGAGCTTCTCATATCACACCGATTCAAAATCTGGCAAAGAGAGTTTCAGCGAATTTTCTGCAACCCTCTTCCTTTAGAATAACTTTGATGCCAAAGCACTATGAGACTGGATGTTATTTCACTCTGCCCTTCTGACTAGCCCCCAGCTTTCTGCACTACCAGAGCATTCAGCAAGTTTGCAATTTGGGGTTACTCTAGATTTCAATCTGCCATACCAGATATGTCCCAAAAGCTCTCCTGGTTTCCATTTTCCCTATTAGAGTCCTTCTGCTTCTAGTTGTGGATCTCCAGTCCCATAATATTCCTCCGGGGGCGGATGGGAAATCCAGTGAATAATCTTTATTCACCCAAGGATAGCTGTTCTCTCTCTAGAATTTAATACATGTAGTCTTACTTGGTTCCATGGTTCTACAGTGTCTTAAGAAGTATGATTTTGATAATTCACTTATATCTTTTAGTTGAAATGATTGCTTCAACCTATTACATTTTACTTGACAGTGGAAATCCCAAGTTAAATATAATCCTAACTGCTACGTTTAAGAGCTTGAACAATATAATCTCCAACTCACCTCTCTGCTTTTTTCTATTACTGTTCACAGCTCACATGCTATGCTACAGCAAAACTGGATGTTTTAGTGTTTTTAAATAACAGGCCACATTTTTTTGCCTCTGAGTCCCTGTTCATGCTGGTCTAAGCATCCTGTGCTCACTTGAATTCTGTATGTACTCAGTCTCACTTTAAATACCTTTCTTTTATGCAGTCTTTCTTAAATTCTTAATTGGAAATGATCTCTCCTTGCTTTAAAACATTTTCCAGCTATATTATACCTCCCTTCTAACACATAATATTTTGTCTTATTTTCTTTTTATAAAAAAAATAATTATCTTATTTCCTTCAGTAGGCAGATTATAGATGCCTTATAAGTAAGAGGTAGTCAAGTCCTTACAAGTGAGGCCTGTACTTAACTCCCTTTATTGGTCCTTAAACATCTTGCACATAAAAGGTTGCGATAATACAACTGTTCACTTGATAAGTTGTTATTCTGTCATGACTTTCTCTGCCTCTGTGATAGGCATAGAATAGCAAATTTTGAAATAGCTTTACTGAGATATAACTGACTTACAATAAACTGTACATATTTGGTGTGTCTCATGCTCAGTTGCTTCAGGTGTATCTGACTCTTTGCGACCCCATGGACTATATAGCCCACGCCTTGCCCTGTCCATGCGATTTTCCAGGCAAGAATACTTGAATGGGTTGCCATTTTCTTCTCCAAGGGATTTTCTCAACTTAGAGATCAAACCTTGTCTCCTGTGGCTCCTACAATGGCAGGCAGATTCTGTACTATTTGACAAGATGGGCTTCCCAGGTGACCCAGTGGTAAAGAATCCCCCTGCCAAAGCAGAAGATGTGGGTTCAAGCCTTGAATCAGAAAGATCTCCAACCCATTCCAGTATTCTTGCCTGGGAAATCCCCTGGAGAGAGGAGCCTGGTGGGCTACAGTACACAGGGTTGCAGAGTAAGACATGACTGAGCACGCACACATGCACTTGACACGTTATGACAGAAGTATATATCCATGAAATAATAACCACAATCAAGAAAATGAGCTGCAAAGTTTCCTCATTTCCCTTTGTAGTCTCTCCCTCCCACCTACGAAACCCACACAACTACTGATCTATTTTCTGTTAATACAGATTAATCCGTGTTTTCCTGAATTTTAAATGAACAGAATCATACACTTGAGTACTCTTTGTTTGGCTTATTTTTGCAGTGTTATTATTTTGAGATTCATACATGGTATTCAATGTTGATGTGTGTTGGTGTTCAGTGTTTGGATTGCTTTCATATAGTGATTATTATAAATAAAGCTGTTATGAGCTTTCATGTATAGATCTTTACGTGGATATGTTTTCACTTTTGGAGTGAATACCTAGAAGTAGAATGGCTGGATCATACAGTAAGTGTGTATTTAACTATTTAAGAAGGTGTAAAGCTGTTTTTTCAAGTGATTTTAACCTTTTAAATTCCCACCAGCAGTTTATGAGAAGTCCAGTTTCTCTTTATCCCTACCAACACTTGGTAGAGTTAATCTTTTTCATTTTAACTATCCTAATAATTAAACAGTCATATCTCATTGTAGTTTTAATTTGTGTTTCTCTAGTGTCAAAATTCAGTCAGCATTTTTGATGCAATTATTTGCTGTCTATTCACTTTTTCAGTGAGTTGTACACACACACACACACACACAAATACACAGAGGTACTATTAATTAAACCATCATTAGTTCCCTGAGCCAATACTGTCCAGATTCCCTAATTTAGAAATGTGCATTTGGAATTTAGAAACAATCTCTTTGAGTGATTAAACATGTAAAATGTTACCAAAGGCGCTGTGGGCAACTTTCTTTATTTGTGAGGATTTGAAGCAAAGGAAGCTAATATGCTAAAAGAGAGAACAAAATACACGTTGAGAGAGAGGAAGAGAAGGGAAAGACACAGGATACTGTGTGGATTCCACACATCCTTCTAAATTCCAGTCCCCATCATTCCTGAATCCCAACTACTTCCTGACCTCAGGTCTCAGGAGGTACAACTTTTGTCTTGTTGACCAGGTCTCTGTCTTCTGTAATTTGCAACTGAAGAAGTGCTTATTTATTTCATTAAATATCTGTACATTATTGGAAGTATGTTTCAAAGGTTGAATAACTATTTCAGAGCAGTTCAAATATTTGGCAAGTATAATTTCAATGCATGTATATATATCATACTTCATTGTTGTCATTTCTAGTTTATAATAATAACCTCTGTATCGTGTTTTCACAGTTTAAATGGTTGGTTGGGGTTAATGGCTCTCAGTTATACCATGGGCCATCAACTCTTCTCAGTTGGCCATTAGTCCCCAGGAAATGCCTTGTACCTCAATCATTATGGTTTAATTAGGTCATTAAGAAGCTGCTGGTTAATTGCCACATTACAAGCATCAAAAGATGGGCAGGTGGCTGCAAAGATCAGAAGAATCACAGCGTTCACAAAAAACAGAATGTATCTGTGTGTGTGTGGAAGATAATAATTAGAAAATGTTTCTATATTTTTACCTGAAAATTTTCAATTAAGGAGATATTTATATGACTACATTTTTTTAAAAAAATAATCTTGGGGGCAGTGTCCACAAGAGTTCCACCTCTGAATTCACTGTGGCCTAGGCTTGGCTGTGACCCTGAGCCCATAGCTACCCACTACGAAATATGTTTGAATAAAAAATATATTGGCATTAATAATCCCTGAAGAATACATATCAAGTTTCAAATTTTACAAAGAATAATTAGCTAAAGATTTTCCTAAGTGTGATTTAATGTTAGGACATATAATCGGGAAGTTTCTAATCTAGATGTTGTATCAACTAGGTACCTTGTCTTAATTAAGCCCTTTGTTTGTTCTGCATCTCATCCCTCTCATCCATAAACTGGAAAAGTGGTGCTAAAATTTGGGGTGTTCTCAGATCTAAATTTTAATTATTGAAAAACATATTAAAGCTAAGAACAATTTTAGCCTTGCAGAATAAATACGAATTATCTTAAGACTTTCACTGAGTCCTATTAATCTTATAACTTCAAACCGAGAGAGTAAAAATTATAGTTTTCACAAATCACCAATATCAAGAATAAAAGTATTTTCACTGTACATCCTACATATATTATACGAGAATATTCTGAACAATTTTGTGTCAGTAATTTTAGCAATTTATATGAAATATACAAATTCCCTAAAAGATACCAAAGCTCTCTCAGGAAAAAACAGATTAAGTTCTTATCTGTTAAAGAAATTAAATTTATGACGAAATTTTTCACAAAGTAGATGCTACAACCAGCTGGCTTTACTATACATTTAATAAATTATACTTATTTTACACAGGTTTTTCCAAAGCATCTGTACACATCATCTTATAAACTCATTCTTTTGGAAAATAATTTATATAGGAAAGTATTCGTTATTAGATTGAATTTGAAAATTAAGGTACTTTAATTTTGATACAAAGTCTCTGAACTTGGTGGGACAATACTTTATGGTTCCTTTCAGAATGAGAATACTGCAAAATAAAGAGAAATACACAATATCAATACTAATTAAAAAAGCTGCATGAACTTCAGGATGCAAACTACTAATATGATACAATATAAAAAGGGTGCCAAAGGAATATATCATATTGAATTAATATAATAAATTTACTTTCACATAATATGACAGTATAGGAAAATTATACATGGACTGATTTTCCAAGTATCATAAATCGTGAGACGTAAGTTAGTACATGAGCAAAGGTATACAGATAAAGATTGTTTTTAAATGTAGAAACTAACATATCTTAAAGTTAATTCAATTAAAAACATTTATTAAAATCTGATAGGCACTGTGAGAATTTATGCTGGGAAAACAAGATGAAATCTAGTGGATTTTTAAAAGCTAGGTTATTTTCTCTGCCCACATTTTCTGAATACCACAGTTCATCACATCTGTATTCATTAAACAATACTGCTTTTTTGCTTGTACATATCATACTCTTGGAGGAGGTTACCATTAGCCCCACTATAGAGTCACAAGGTGGGTGATCCACAAACTGGAGACCAATTACACCAAAGAAGTTCTTGCACTGTTGTTACAATTCCAGGACTCACAACAGACTTCCCATCCTGGGGATCCAGGAAAGGGACTGAGAATCTCCCGAGAATCTGACTTTGAAGGTCAGCAGGGCTTGACTACAGAACTTCCGACGGGCTGGGGAAACAGACTCTTGGAGGGCACAAACAAAACCTGTGCACACTAGGACCCAGGAGAAAGGAGCAATGACCCCTCAAAAGACTGAGCCAGACTTGCCTATAAGTATTTAGAAGTCTCTGGTGGGGGCATGGGTTGACAGAGGCCTGCCACAGGGTTGGGACACTGGCAGTTCTGGGAGGTGCAGCATGCTGGCATAAGTTCTTTTGGAGAAGGTTGCCAGTACTCCTACCATAGTTTGGCTTTGGGCCAAACTATAAGGAGGAGCAGAAAATTGGAATAAAGATTTACTGAGCATGGCCCTGCCTACCAGAACAAGACCCAGTTTTACCCACAGCCATTTCCTCCCATCAGGAAGCTTCCACATGCCTCTATTCCTTATACATCAGAGGACTGACAGAATGAAAACCACAGTCACAGGAAACTAACCAAAATGATCACATCTGGTCTAACTCAGTGAAACTATGAGTCATGCCACATAGGGCCACCCAAGACGGATGGATCACTATGGAGAGTTCTGACAAAACGTGGTCCACTGGAGAAGGGAATGGCAAACCACTGCAGCATTTTTGTCTTGAAAACCCCATGAACAGTACAAAAAGGCAAAAAGACATGACACTGAAAGATGAACAACCCAGGTAGGTAGGCTACAGGATAAGAGTGGAGAAATAGCTCCAGAAGGAATGAAGAGGCTGAGTAAAAGTGGAAATGATGCACAGTTGTGGATGTGTCTGGTGGTGAAAGTAAAGCCTGATGCTGTAAAGAACAGTATTGCATAGGAACCTGAAATGTTAGGTCCATGAATCAAGGCAAATTGGAAGTGGTCACACAGGAGATGCAAAGAGTGAACGTCGACATTCTAGGAATCAGCAAACTAAGATGGACTGGAAAGGGTGAATTTAACTCAGATGACCATTATATCTACTACTGTGGGCAAGAATCCCTTAGAAGAAATGGAGTAGCCATCATGGTCAACAAAAGAGTCTGAAATGCAGTACTTGAATGAAATCTCAAAAACAACAGAATGATCTCTGTTCATTTCCAAGGCAAACCATTCAATATCACGGTAATTCAAGTCTAGAGAACATTTCCCTAGAGAACATTTCAGTCTAGACAACAGATCAGCCTAGCTGGATATCTATTTTATGATACCATAAATCTCTCCATAGTAGACTGTTTTCAACACTATGATTTTAAAGACCAAAAGAAGATTGGTATTCAGGGGTAAGGAGGTATGAGAGATGCCATTCTGCTTCTCTTTAGTCGCTAAGTTGTGTCTAACTCTTGGTAACCCCATGGACTGCAGCCCACCAGGCTTCTCTGTCCATGACATTTCCTAGACAAGAATATTGGAGTGAGCTGTTATTTCCTTCTCCAGGGGATCTTTCCGACCCAGGGATTGAACTAGGTCTCCTGCTTGGCAGGTGGATTCTTTACCACTGAGCCACCTGGGCAGCCCAAGAGATGCCATACTCTCATAGTAACTTCCAGTCTGTCATGATGCTGACTTGTTTTTCTACTGCCTTCTACTAAGCAGAGGGCTTCTCTGATGGCTCTGTGGCTAAAGAATTTGACTGCAGTGCAAGAGACTGCCTGCAATGCAGGAGACCTGGGTTCAATCCCTGGGTTGGGAAGATCCCCTGTAGAGGAAATGGCAAACCACTCCAGTATTCCTGCCTGGGAAATCCCAATGACAGAGGATCTTGGTGGGTTACAGACCATGGGGTCCTAAGAGTCAGACACAACCTAGTGACTAAACCATAACCACCACTAGAATGCACTCATACATTCAACCAGTGTATGACATTATGTTGACATTACATATGACAATATGTGACAGGATCTGTTCTAAGTCCTGGAATTATCATAGGGAACAAAACAGAGTAAGTTCTAACTCTGATGGTGCTTACACTTTAGTGGGGGAGGAGCATAAAATAAACAAACACTTTCAAAGAGATTTAAGCATCATTTAGTGGAACAAAGTAGGAAAGTTAGATATTCAGATTGAGTCACAGGGAAAACCTCTAAAAGGCAGTACCATTTGAGCTGGGATTCAATGAGCAGAAACAGCCAGCCTGCAAAGATCCATGGAGGGGAACATCCTGAAGGCAGAAGGAATTGTTGGTCACAAGTAGTGAAGTAGGAATGAGAAGGTGCATCTGGCTAGAAAGTAGCAGATGAGAGTGAAGCAAAATGAAGTGAAATCAGGGAGTGCTAGTGTGAGAAGTCCAGGCTAATTACATTTGTAGTGAAAGTGCTAGTCGCTCAGTCTTGTCTGACTCTTGGCGATCCTGTAGACTGTAGCCGGCCAGGTTCCTCTGCCCATGGGATTCTCCAGGCAATATTACTGGAGTGGGTTGCCACTTTCTTCTCCAGAGGATCTTCCTGACCCAGGGATCGAACCTGGGTTTCCCACATTGCAGATGGATTCTTTACCACCTGAACTACCAGGCAAGCTCATTTGTAAACAGTACTCAAAAAGCTGAACCATTGGAAATAAGAGTAAAAAAATCTCAGGAAGAAGACAAAGCCCATGATACAGATTTGGGATTACTTAGCATATAGATTGTATTTAGGATCATGAGATTTATCATTAGAGAACAGAAATGGCCCCAAGAGAGGGGTAGACTAGTCCTAAAATGTGTTTATGTGCTCTGAAACTCTATAAAACACTGGCTTTTTAAAAATATTTCAGTCAAGTTTAGGGAGGGAAGTTCAGAGAAGATGGGGTAGATAGGTAGTTGCTGGAGGCTTCATTAAGAAGGTAGGGTCCGATTCAGAATGTTTCAGAACTAATAGCAGCAGCCCTAGAGAACAGGGTTGAATTCTATACTTATGGCAGAGATTTGTCTTCTGTTTCGTTTAGTTCTTTAACCTTGGAAATACAATAAATATAATTTTCTTGGAGCTTGCATACTCCTGGCATGGAGCAGCTACATCCTGGCCAAGACATGAACCTGAGGGTTCTTCAATTTGTAATGTCAGATTGCTTTCTCCACCTCTCAGAGGGCATTCTTTGAAGAGATATTTGCTGTTATCTTTCCTGATGCAGGAAGTAATATTTAGCAGCTCTTAGGAATTTATATTCAGATAATTACACTAATCCTTTGCGGAATTTTCTTTAATTCTTGTGGATACCATACAACTGAATTTTAACTTTTCTTTTTGGAAGGTGTATTTAAGCTTTTTTAAAACAATCATAAATGGTTCTTCACTTTAAACCTTTTTTAGCTCATTAGAAGTAAAAAACAAAATTAAGGTGACACAGAAGAGTCCACTATTTAGGGTCTTATACGCTTTTCTTTAGTATCATAGATTTTCCTCCAATTCTGAAGTATCTTCTAATTTCAGATAGTTCTTCTGCCTTTAAAACTGGCCCTCAAGCTAATACTGACCTGGAAACATCTAGAAATTGCTAATCCTATCAGCTCAGAAACTGCTACTGGATAAAAAGCTTTTGAAAATCATTACTCCTATTCTCTTCCCAAAGAAATAAAAAAAAAACACCTATCAGTCAAGATCCAAACAAGAAAACAGAAAGCACTATCAGTTTTCAGAAGAGACAGATTATTTTTTTTTCTTTTGGCCACCCTACATGGCCTTTCTGGGGATCTTAATCCCATGACCAGGGACTGAATCCATATCCCTGCATTGGAAGCACAGAGTCTTAACTACTGGACTGCCAGGGAAGTCCCTTGAAGAGATTGAATTTAATGTAAGGAGTTTGTTATAGATGTCTGAAATGGCTAAGAAGCTAAACAGGGAATGGTTGAGTAAGCAATCATGTCTATCATCATGCCCCCCCTCCCCCCTGCCCAGGGCTGCAGGGATAGAGAGAGAGGAGCATGTGACTAGAACCTAGAAGTGACCTGTCCAGAGGTGGCTGAGGCTGCCCAGGGCAGAGAGAGGAGGATATCCACCCATGTGTACCCTTTTCTCCATCTTTCCAATCTGCCATCAGTGCCTCCCACTGGTCAAACTCAGACAGAAGCAGTTGGCAGAGAAGGCTAGAAATCATATGCCTCAGAGAGCAGCCTTCCTGCTAATAGTGAGGATAGCAGGGGCAAAGTAAGAAATGGTTCTGAGGTCAAACAGGTCTGGGACTGCCACAGAGCATTCTAGACTATAGTTAAAGAATGATAAAGGAATTCCAGCACTATTCCACATTTCATACAGGTAAATGCAGTAAAAATAAGCAAAAGATCTGAGGTGTCTCCATTTACTCAGACAGACCCCATTCAGACAAAGCACAGTTACAGGGTAAAGCATATCTTTTATCATCTGTCTTAAATAAAGTATGTATATTGTATGATACTCAAATCTGTACATATCAAGAGTATAAATATACATCAAAGTAAGATTGAGAAGAAAAAGTCACATTTTGTGCACACAATAGTTTTCCACCAGGATTGCTGAAACTCTTGACCTCAAGACAGATTTTGGTACAACATCTATTTCTTTGGCAGAGGTATACCAAGTATAGTCAGTCTGTTCTTTCCTCTAGTTTTTCAGTGATACGTTAAAAACAGGATATAACATCTAAACATCTCTGAAAGTCAACTAGTTGATTTTAACTCCTATGAAAAGTGTGAAATTTAATTTCACATTGGACAAAGAATCCCATCTGAAAAGCCAAATTTACAGTCATGAAGTTCTCCCTGTATTGTATTAAGGTGGTCTGAGTGGATTAAAGTGTTCCTGCTTATTTGTTTGTAAAATGTAGTTAAACAAAATCTACTCTAGATACATCAGAGGGTTATTGTAAGGGCAAAAGAATGGTTAGAAAGTGCTTTGAAAATATATAATTAGGTACAAATGTGAAGCAATATCATCCATGCTAACTTCTTGTCAGTTGAGAAATATTTAATACCTGACATTTCTGTAGCACAGTCACAAAACGTATGACTTAGTAAGTAGTATTATCATGGTTCCCTACCTCGACCTATAAGATATAATAGTTTAAAAAGATGACTCAGAATTTACCAGCAGAGTAACTGAGGCTGTACAGGTCCCCAGATGCTACAAATAGTCATTATGGATGACTGTGGTCCTGTGCTAAGCAAACAAATGAGCAAGTAAGTGATGGTCTGCCCAGACTGGAAATTTGTAGCCAAGAAACAGCTGTAATTTTAAAGAAACAAACTCTTAAGGGAATAGCCAAACAAGACATGCTTTATCTTAATTTTCTCTTGTTCAGAAGGGAGTTTTACTTCAACACATAATGAATGGGAGTATTTCCTGGGTCCAACTGATTCCATTACTAAAATTATAACTCAGGTTATATAGGAATTTATCTACATCCTGAGTCTTCAACCAAATTCAGTCAGTTATTTCCTTGACTACATTTCTTGAGATTTTCTAATCCTCTGTGGGTGGAAAAAAACAAAGTTTTATACAGACAAGATTAAAGCTAAAATGGGGAAATAGTATTTTCATTTTACAAGACAGCAGAGGTAGGAGCGTATCTTTTGACCTCTCACTCTTTCTGTAAGGGAGCAGGGGTCAGGGTGCAGCTAAGGGACAGTAGAAGGAAAGACTGTGATTATCTAAGGCCACTCTGTAGGACTTTTGTTCTCAATGTAGGTTTTGCTTAGCAGTGAGTAGAGTTGGACTAGAAAGAAAGCTGAGCTCTGAAGAATTGCTGCTTGTTGGAGAAGACTCTTGAGAGTCCTTTGGACTGCAAGGAAATCCAACCAGTCAATCCTAAAGGAAATCAGTTCTGAGTATTTGTTGGAGGGACTGATGCTGAAGCCGAAACTTCAATACTTTGGCCACATGATGTGAAGAACTGACTCATTGGAAGGCACCCTGATGCTGGGAAAGATTGAAAGCAGGAGGAGAAGGGGACGACAGAGGATGAGATGGTTGGATGGCATCATTGAATCGATGGACATGAGTTTGAGCAAGTTTTGGGAGTTGGTGACCGACAGGGAAGCCTGGCATGCTGCAGTCCATGCGGTCACAAAGAGTCAGACAGGACTGAGCAACTGAACTAAACTGAAGTCTTGATAATTGGCCAATTATTCTTGTAACACAAGACTATGTGATAACACTGTGACCCTCATCAGGGCCAATTTTGTGCTTCCTCCAAGGGACATTTAGCAGTGTTTGTAGACACTTTTTGTTTTTACACTCTACTCATTACAGCTCTGCTGAGTAGAGGCCAGGAATGCTAGAGGACAGTTCCCCACCCAATCCTCAAGATTAGCAAGAAATTGTGGTTTGATATTGATGTTTGAGATAATATGAAGCCTGAAAGGTCAATAATGTTGAGGGTTAAGAAGTTCTGTGCTAGTCACAATGCTAGGTGCGAGGTCATAGTGATGAGCAAAACCAAAGCATCTTGCTTTCATGACAATTCATTTGGAGAAAATTTTATTCAAATAATAGTCTACAATAATTTTAAAAATATAAACTATGAGTATTTTTTTGAAGGGATGGTAGATCACTTTATGAAAGCATATACAACAGAAGGATTTTGATATGCTCAGAAAAAGCAGTTACAGACTTTTTTAAAAAAGAAATGACTAGTTATAGATAATGGAGAAGGAAATGACAACCCACTCTAATATTCTTGCAAGAGTCAGAAGTTACTTAAGCAACTAAATTTCCACCATCACCAATCATAGCTAAAGTACTGGAATTTTTTAGTAATCTGGGTTTTCCTGAATTTACAGATTCAGGATTTTAATCATGTCAATACTGCTCAACTGGCTTTTGAAATGTTTCCTTTGGTTACAGTAGTAAGATTGTATATAACTAAAACCTTATTATTATTTTTATTTCTTTGCTATGGTCTATAGTTCTATGGGCTTCCCAGGTGGCACTAGTGGTAAAGAACATGCCTGCCAATGCAGGAGACATAAGAGACACGAGTTCAATCCCTGGGTTAGGAAAATCCCCTGGAGGAGAGCATGGCAACCCACTGTGCATGATTTACCCTAGTAGTTTTCAGGATCTTGTTTTTTGTGTGTTTTTTCTCTTACAGAAGATCAGACCAAAAAACATGACAGTTGTTTTTTTCTTAATGAAGAAATTACTATTTGAGCTAATTACATTTTCTCACTACCATTCATTCCTTAAGTCCATCTATCTGTTTTTCAGCATTTCTGTTTCAACTACAACTATTTTAATGGAAGATCTTAAAAGTCATAATTGGATGTCATTAATTGTGGACAAAACAGAATCTTTTGAGTTCTCTTGACTCTTGGTTTTTATTCTACCACAATTTCCTATTTCTTCTACTCCCTAGCCCACTCCTTTCCCCTGTCTCCCTTCTTTATTGTATTGCTGTGTTTTCTCTTCCTGCCCTGATATATATTCAGTCTATTACATTTACTAAGATCTGTTGTTAATGTCTTTATTTTTCAGTTCATACAGAGAACTTACCAACTCTGTAGTTCATATCATCTCCTTCTTGAAGAACTGGAAACACACAGGCACTGACAGAATCTGTTTAAAATATCTGAATATCTAAATATATACATATAATATTCAATTCAGGTAATATACAAATAGGGCTTCCCTGGTGGCTCAAATGGTAAAGAATCCATCTGCAACGCAGGAGATCTAGATTCGATCCCTGGTCAGGAAGATCCCCTGGAGAAGGGAATGGCTACCCACTCTAGTATTCTACTGGACAATTACATGGACAGAGGAGCTGGCTAGCTACAGTCCATGGGGTCTCAAAGAATTGGACACAACTGAGTGACTAACACAATATATAAATAAACTTTATTACTGAAGCAACTCAACTTGAACCTGTTCACATATTCCTAGTTTGTCTTCATCAAAATCTACTTCTCCAACCTATATCGCCTTTACTTTTAAGATCTTCGTGGTGTTTAAACATTTCTATCAAAGTCTCAAAGCTGACTTTTAAAAAGAAAACAAACCTTTCCTCTTACTTCTCAGGTGGAATGACCTCTGGCACTCAGATTCTAACGTCTGCCAAGCCCCATCATTCCTGCTCCCATCATCACCTCTCCAGTGACGGGCTCATTATTTCACATCTGACCAACTGCATCATTCTGCCAACTGGTGACCCCTGTCCATGCATATCACTACATCCTCCTTCCCATGATTTCACATATTGTTAACAAAGTAACCCTGGGGTTCCCTGGAGATTAAGGGGTTTAGACTCTGCGCTTCCACTGCAGGGTACACAAGTTTTAATCCCTGGTCCAGGAACTAAGATCCAGCATAGCCAAAAATAAGAAGAAACCTCAAAACAACAACAAAAACCCCCACAGTAACCAAGTAACTCAATATTCTCCCAAACAATAATTTCTTCCTCAAAAGTTCAATGAATTCTCTTTACTATCATAATAATATTCACACATTTCATTCTTTGTTCTACATATAGCCTCATACAAACCTTTCCTCCTGAGGTCTTCTTGAAAACATCCCTTTTTAAAATTTCTTTGCAATATTCCTTCTGAGAGACTCCTAGAGGACTTTTCTGAATATAGTTCCTGTATGGTCACTTCTTACTCAATATTTATTACATGTATTATGTACAGTATTTGCGACTTCACTAAACTACCTTATACTAGTGTCTTTGTTCTGTTCAACTCATTTCTTTCAAATCATATTGTAAGATCCTATGGATGAGATGGAGGCCTTAAACTTATTTAAAATTTTATTTTTAAACATTTTCTCTTCAACATATTTGAGGATATTTGGTGATTACATTAATGATGTTTACAGTTTGTTAAAAGAAGAAAAACTACTTCTCAGAAACATATAATAACACAGAGAAGATAAAGCAATAACTTTACTATCAAAAATATTTTAATTTCTAAATTAAACTTAAAAGGTTTTACAGAGCAAAGGAAACCATAAACAAAGTAAAGAGATAACCCTCAGAATTGGTAAATAGCAAAGGAAACAACTGACAAAGGACTAATTTCAAAAATATATAAGCAGCCCATACAAATCAATACCAGAAAAACAAGCAACCCAATCAAAAAGTGGACAAAAGACATAAACAGATATTTCTCCAAAGAAGACATACAAATAGCTAATAAACACCTGAAAAGATGTTCAACATTGCTCATTATTAGAGAAATGCAAATCAAAACTTCAGTAAGATATCATCACACAATGGTCAAAATGGCCATCATCAAAAAATCTACAAACCATAAATGCTGGAGAGGGTGTGGAGAAACAGCAACCCTCTTGCACTGCTGGTAGAAATGTACACTAATAGAGCCACTATGGAGAACAGTAGGGAAACTTCTTTAAAAACTAGCAATAAAACCACCATATGACCCAGCAATCTCATTACTAGACATATATCCTGAGGAAACCAAAATTGAAAAAGACACATGTACTGGAATATTCATTGCAGCTCTATTTACAATAGCTAGGACATAGAAGCAACCCAGATGTCCACTGACAGATGAATGGATAAAGCTGTGGTACATACATACAATGGCGTATTACTCAGCCATAAAAAGGAAGACATCTGAGTCAGTCTTAATGAGGTGAATGAATCTAGAACCTATTATACAGAGTGAAGTAAGTCAGAAAGAGAAAAATAACTATTGTATACTAATGCATATATATGCAATCTAGAAAGATGGTGCTGATGAACCTATTTGCCTGGCAGCCATGGAGACACAGACATAGAGAACAGACTCATGGACATGGCTGGGAGGGCGAGGAAGGAGAAGGTGGGATGTATGGAAAGTAACATGGAAATGTACATTACTGTATGTAAAATAGATAGCCAATGGGAATTTGCTGTAATACTCAGGGAACTCAAACCAGGGCTCTGTAACAACCTAGAGGGAAGGGATGGAGAGGGAGGTGGGAGGGGGTATTCAAGTTGGCAAGGGGGGCATGTGAAAACCTATGGCTGATTCATGTTGATGTTTGGTAGAAACCAACACAATACTGTAAAACAATTATGCTTCAATTAAAAAAATTAATTTGCTTAATATCGTAAAGTATTAATAGTAAGCAATCTTTATTCAATAGTTTTTAAAGATAACCTCAATTCAGCATGATCTCAGGTTTCCTTTGTACCTCAGGGAAATATATTTCAGAATGAAGCAGTTTAGAATACAAGTACAGGTTTATTTCATTTTCTCATAGGAAAAAAACTCCATAAAACATTTTAAGACATAATTTTCAGTAAATGCATATTCTCCTATATATTTACTTTTCCCATCATATTCCAAAACACAGTAGAAACGAGAGATTCAAAATTTTGTCACAGCCACATAGCCTATAATTCTGTCAACAAAAGTTCTATCCATTCACCATAAAGCCCTGAATATGTAGGAGTAGGAAATTAAACTAATTGATCTAAACCCAAAGATATAAATCCCTTACAAGTGCCTAAGCACTCATTATGAGACTGGCTCTTCCATTTCCTCTCCAAGGATGTAGAAGTGTGTTCTACATCCTGAAAATAACAGACTAACTGAGTTTATGTTGCATGGCTACAAGCAATAGTTACTGGACAAGTGAACAGGATACAAAATCACCTGAGCTGGTTGACTGGTGTGTGGTACAGAGATGCAATGATGACTAGTTTTCTTTTTCCCTCTAACAGCCAACAGCACGTGAACATCAATATGACAGTAAAAATATTGCTGATTCTAGGGATATAGAATATCAAAGTTATAAGCATGAACTTGATTTTTTTTTTTTAAGTAAAATACTGAGTACTTTTCGGAGGAAATTTAAATAGATGGTGCTAAACTACCATTAAAGTGAAGTGTTAGTTGCTCAGTTCCATCCTACTTATTGTGACCCAAGAACTATAGGACCTCAGATTCACTCTGTCCATGGAATTCTCCAGGCAAGAATACTGGAGTGGGTTGCCATTTCCTTCTCCAGGGAATCTTCCCAACCCAGGGATTGAACCCAGGTCTCCTGCATTGCAGGCAGATTCTTTACCATCTGAGCTACCAGGGAAGCCCAAAGTACCCTTAAGAAGTTACAAATAAATCAACAAAGTCTACATATCATTAAGTATCACTGTATCATACATCAAGTTCAATATATGGCAAAGGAACAAGAAGCATGATACAAAATGATTATGTAATTGTGATAGTATTTATTAACATTGCTATGAATATGCTATGAATTCATCAATATAGTCTTTTGGATATACCCAATACCAAAACATAGAAGGGAATAAAAGTAAAAAGAAAAAAATTAAAAATATATGTATTAGTTTATATTTTAGAGTTTCAGCATCATTTGATGGTTCAATAATAGTAAAATATGCTTTTACTTTGTAGCATAAAGTATTTGGTAAATCAAATCTCCACTCATAATCTTTTCATTATCTCTTTATAAAGAATCATAATACATACTATTATGCATTTAATGCTATTTAACTTGATGCCAGATAATAAGCATCATAAAGACATTAGTGTCTAGCAGTAGTGATGATCAATGATAGATATCTAAATATTTTTAGCACATATTATGAGCTTAGTCTCTTCTTCATCTATTATTTTGTAACTTGTCATTTATGATTACTTCATTCCTTTACTTACTATCAATTTCTTTTTGACATATACTTACAAAGACTGCTACAACATGAAGGTTTATCTACGCTCTATGTCTCCAAGCTTACCTTGTTTCTGTAAAATGAACCTACTGCCATGAAACTATGAGTGGTTTTAAGCATGGGAAGTTGGTGATCTTAATCTTCTTATTCCTAAAACAGGACTTTTTTGGCACTTGGTAGGCAATGGGTTAGAAATTTGAAATTAAAGTTGGCAACCAACATGTTGTGGTGGGAAAATTAACTTACAAAATTAAACTTGTCAGTCCAATGTGATTTTTAAAGTAAATGCTTCTCTCATTTATAAATTGCCATCCCTAAAGTAAAAAAATGCGATCATTACTTTAGATGCATATTTCAATGATTTTATGAATTACCGTGATTGTGACAAACACGTGTTTGAGCACATTTAAATATTTTGCTAGTGAAGGGTATGTACAATGATCTAGTTACAAAGATGTTCATCATTAAATTGTTTTTGACACAGGACAATTCCAAAAATATATAAATACCAAATAAATTTGTTTTAATAAAATTATGCTTAAACATTAAGACATAAAAATATGCCACAAAGAATATTTAATATCATAAAAGAGAATACTATGCTAAGAAAGATATATCAAAACTGTATGCATAATATGACCTCTTATACAAAAAATAAAATTTAGATATGTGTCGATTAGAAGGATAGAAATTCAGTGATAAATTGAAGTTTTCTATGGGTAAGGAATTTGCACAGTATTTGTATTTTTAACCTTTTGTTCTTTAGTGTTCTATTTAGTGAACATGTTGAATTTTTTTCATGTGACTTTTTAACTGAGAAAAATGATCACTGGTATAATGAAAAAGGTTTACTTCATGGGATTACATAATTCACCAGAGAGTGTTTTATACACAATTTTTAAATAAGTTGAGACAAAATTACTTTCTAATATTCTTGCTTATTCTATCCTTTATCACTTTTGACCCCAACTAATTTTGATGCTGGATGTTAGACTTTCTAACATTGAGCTCTTCTAACAAATAGTATAAAATTCAAACTGAAAAATCAAATAAATTCAAAAAATATTTCATTTTTGTGCCCAATGTGCTCCAGATACAAAGAGAACCAGATGAGAAAGGTACAGCCTCTTTCCTTAAAGGTTCATAATTAAGAAAGCATAAGACAACTGCTCTTAAAAGTACGCCCCCCCCCCAAAAAAAAAAAACAAGTAAAGAGACATTGGAAACATATGGTTATAGATGTGACACTCTAAGGAATTTCTAGGTGTTTGCCAGCAAAATCCTAAAATGCAAAATACATCAGAGAAATTCACAAAGCCTCAGGAGCCTAATACTACAAAAGATTATATTATAGTGACACCTTCAACTTATTTCTTTCAGGGTAACTATAAATAAATAAAATGCATCACATTCTGTTTGTTAATGAGTTCTGCATCCACTTCCCTTGAAACAACACTCATGGCTATTAATGGATTATTCTCATCTAGTGCTGTATCAATTAGAGGAACAAACTGGAAAAAGACAGGATGTAAATCAACCCTTTTTCGAACACAGAGGGCAAGTAGATGAACCAATATATATGCCCTAAGGTCTTGGCTGCAAAATAATTTCTTCCTCTAGGAAGAATCTTAGGGGAAAAAATAGCATCTTTTGCTTGCATTAGTTTTTGTTTGTTTTTGATAAGATAGTCTGAAATGTTTGATTAATGTTAATAACAAAAAAATTTGAGAATATTATCATCATTTCTGAATGGTTATCCACAAAACTAAGAACATTTATATAAATTAAACTCAAGTAATTTATCAAATTTTGTTACATGGTAATTTCGTTACATGACCTTCAGAATACATTATTCTTAGTAATGCCAAAATAAATGTTTAAATGCAAACAGCTGAGAAGACCAACCACAGTTGGAAAATATTAAATCTTTTTCTTAGAAAATTAACTATTTAAGATATAATGAGAGCTCATCGGGATTTGTCATAGGCTGATGAATATAAATGGCTGTTTTTTCCCTCACATTGCCCTATTTATCCCAATATTTATAAAGAGCAAGTTCTCTTTCCTAGTTGTATAATTGGAAATTATCCAGTTGGACAAAGATCAGAACTAGCTCAATGTTGTATTCATCACCTAGAGCACTGTTGGCCTTCAGTCAATGTTAAATATTAATAACAATAAAAGCTTCCGTAAGCAAACCCAGACAAAGCACAAGGGATTATGAGCAATCACTCACTCTAACACCAACAACTTCACCCTGATTAGAAAAGATCATCTACAAGACAAGAAGACAGATTCCCTTATCCTGTTCAGACCTCTGGAGTGAGCTGCACTACATTATGACAGCTTTGTAGTGAATCAACAGTAAGGTCTAAAAACCCTCCAGGAAATTAACTGAGGCAATTTAATGTTAGACCTCTTAAAGTGCTCTCTTTGAGTGATTATCGCTTGTTTTCTTGTTTCTAGAAGCAAAGTTAGATTCTAAGTTGGTCTGCAGATGTTACCCTGGCCTCTTAAATTTGCACCACTCCCTCCATCATTCTCAGATCGGTGATGGAATGGACATTAATAACCATTATGTATTATAAACACTTAAATAAAAACAAACAGATTCTGCTAAGAACCTCATTTCCAGCCTGGCTCTTATATCATGCGTTCTAGGGTTGCCTTGTAACAACATATGGGAAAGACATCAAATGTTCCCAAACAACCTTGGCAAAACCATAACTGTCAAATTTCTAGCAGAATATCAAAGGCTGTATTTGCAACCATTAAATAAAAGAGTAGATTTTGGCAGGATCAACAATTCTATCCTCTCTTTGCAACAAAAAAAAAGTCCAAGAACTTCTCTGTACAGTTTCAATTCATATAATAAAAAGTACCCTTTCCTGTAATTGATTGTCATTTTTTCCCATTTATTTTCTTGATGTTGTCCTTGTTATTTTCTGTTGCTGTCTTTCAAGATGATAAATGCAAAGCAGAAGGCTCACACTAATTACTGTACTATAGCTGTCCTTCACTCACAATAATTCAACATGTTAATACCTTTCATCTTCAAGGCTAAAATCATTCCACTTTTTGCCTTCTAATTTGTTACAATTTCTGAAGTAGCATAATGTGACAATGAAACTCTAGCTCTGAAACCTCACAGTGTATTAATGAGTGAATGCTGCAGGGAGGAAAAAAATTCTTAAGGATCAACTGATTCAAATTTTAGTGATCAGTTATCAAGGGGTTATAATCCTTCATGGACAACACCCATATACACAGGAAACCTGACACTAATGGAATATAACAAATATAAATGAAAAAACAAAAGGAAATCAACCCTGAATATTCATTGGGAGGACTGATGCTGAAGTGGAAGCTCCAATATTTGAATACCTGATGTGAAGAGTTGACTCACAGGAAAAGACCCTGATTCTGGGAAAGATTGAGGACAGGAGGAGAAGGGTGTGACAGAGGATGAGATGCTTGCATGTCATCACTGACACAATGGAGATGAGTGAGCAAACTCAGGGAGATGATGGACAGAGAAGCCTGGTGTGCTGCAGTCCATGGGGTCGCAGAGTAAGACATGACTTAGTGACTGAACAACAATAGTTTTGAGTATGTCTCTTCCCTTTTTTTTTAAGTCTTAACTCTGATGTCACCTTCACAGGGAGCCCTTTTATGTCCCTGAAACACACTCTTGAGGTTATTTGCCATCATCCTATATGTTTTCCTATGTGCTTAAAATAATCTATCATTATTTGCTTTTAGTAATTTGGGGGAGGTCTCCTTGTCTTTTCAGATGTTCCCACTAGAATACAGCTTCATGAGGGTGACAACCACTCATTTTCTGCACTGTTGTATCATCAATTTCTGGCCCTTAGTGGCAAGTCAGTAAATATTTGTTGTTGAATAAACACATACACAAATAAACGGTTGAGTTGACTTAATGGGAATTGGGGACCAGTAGTCTTTGGATATAATTCATTCCGATCATAAATTTTTTAAATATTTATTACACATTTCACTTTCACCCAAAAGATGGTCTATCAAAATAATCAGCTTTCCTCTTTTGAATTTGTCTTTCCTAAAATTTATATACCCTAGTCAAGGAAGGAAACATTATGTTGAGCACCTGCACATTAGTTGTTATACATCTCATCCACCTGTGTGGATACATGTTATAGACAGGGGCACAGAATTTAAAAAAAGTTAAAAATCTAGCTGCTTCTACAAATAATCTATCTATTACTAATTTATCACCGATAAAGATCAGATACGAACTTAAGTGTTCCTAACTCCTTGGACTGATTTTACATCATATCTTGACTGCTTTCATTGTCAGGGATAAATAACATCAGGCAGAATCTGATGAAAATTTTAAATCAACTTAAAAATTTCTTGCTATGTGGATCAAAAAAAAGGTTTATGCCATGACATTCGTAAGTATAGTCAAATAAACAATGAGAAATTAAACTGTTGGGCACTTCATAATATTCTTAGTATTCATTACGAAGTTTTTGAATTCTTTACTTAGCTTGTTATTACGTCAAGTAAACAAAGCTGAAAATGTATCAAGAAAAATAAAATATATAAGCTTAGCTTACTATATTATACTTTAATGATCAGAAAAGATGATTGCACTGCGAAGGGACTATATCACAAATTAAAGGGATGTTTTTATTTGTTACAATCATCTATCCAATTTTAAAATCTATATTGTTTCTTAATTTTATTGGTCATAATAATGAACTATATAATATTTGCTTATAATTTAATGTCTTATGTTATCATAAGTGAGAATGAGAGAATTTCCCCAGAGGGGACTAAAATTCTCTATCAGTAAATACTTATTTTACTACATTACAAAGGTTTAAATTTTGTAATAATTTTCAGTGTAAACTTTCTGAATAATCACTTTTAGAAATGTTAAAGGAAAAAGCAAACATGTCAAAGGTAGCTTCTTTTGAACATATTTTAAAACTTTGTAGTAAGTTAGACAAGAAAAAAACCTCATGACTCACTTATATATGAAATGAAAAATTGTTGAATATATAAAATAGAGAATAGAATGATGGTTACTAGAAGCTGGGAGGTGGGGGAAACACAGAGATGGTCAAAGGGTACAAAACAGCAGTTAAATAAAATGAATAAGTCTAGAGATTTGATGTATGATGACTATAATTAATAATATTGCATTGAATACTGGAAATTTGCTAAGAGTAGATTTCAGGTACTTTTATTACAACAATTAAAAAGGTAACTAGATGAGGAGAAGACATAAATAAGTTTGACTGTAGTAATCACTTCACTATGAAAATGCATATTTAATCATCACATTATATGCCTTGAATATACACAATTTTTATCTTAATAAAATGGGTTGGAGGAGAGAGGAAAGAAGCGACAGATACTTCTAGAAATAAAAAGACCCAGAGTGAGGATAAACAGAGCTCAATATTCTGTTATTTTTGCAGAGGATGGACTATCAATTCTTCGTTTCTTAGCAGAAGTAGTCATGGGGAACAGAGCATTTCTATAATGGTAAACCTCCAAAAATCGGATCCTCCTTAAAAACAATGAAGCTTGGCAAAATTGGTCAAAGTCCATTTTTCTAGAGCTCTGGAAATTAAACAAAGGCTTAATCTGAGGAGCATTTACTTAAGAAAAATGTCTGAGATGGTAAGAACAGCAAGGTCTGTGGTGCTTTAATTTGTTCTATTCACATTCTCTTCTTCATAACTCTGTAGTAGCCTTGAAAACCTTGAAACCAAGGTTGCTGTGAAAGAAAGCAGCCTAGGAGCTGCCAGAGAAAACTGAATGGCTTTGGAGTTTCTCAAAAAGTTTTATCCCCAAATAGCTATCAATATTTTGACCTTTCTGGAAGCTCTTCGAAAATTCAAATTCAGAGGGTTTATGTTTGAACTGACCTAGTGGGGAAAACCCTATTCCCAGAACAGCACTGAAAAACAAGCAGTAACAACTGTTTCATGCTGCAGCTGCCCAAGATTGTAATACCAGTTTGGGCAATAGAGCTGGAGGAATCAGGCTCCTTGACTTCAAACTATACTATAAAGCTACTGTCATCAAGACACTGTGGTAATGGTATACAAAAACAGAAATATAGATAAATGGACAAGATAGAAAGCCCAGAGATAAACCCATATACCTATGGGCAATTACTCTATGACAAATGAGGCAAGAATATACAGTGGAGAAAAGACAATCTTGTCAATTAGTGGTGCAGGGAAAACTGGACAGCTACATGTAAAAGAATAAAATTAGAACCTTTTCTAAATCCCATATACAAAAATGATCCAAAAAGTAGTGAAAAGATGCTCAGTCATAAATTGGTAAAACCACTATGGAGAACAGTATGGCGGTTCCTTAAAAAACTAAATGGAACTACCATATGATCCAGCAGTTTCACTCCAGAGCATATATCTGGAGAAAAAGACATAATTTGAAAATATATGCATCCCAATGTTCACTGAAGCACTATTTACAAATAGCCAAGACAAATATCATATGATATTGGTTACATGTGGAATCTAAAAATATGATGTAAGTGAACTTATTTACAAAACAGAAACAGACTCACAGACTTAAAAAACAAACTTATGGTTGCCGAAAGGGAAACATTGAGGGGGTGGATAAAGAGTTTGGGATGAACTAATGCATGCTGCTGTTAAGTCACTTCAGTTGTATTTGACTCTGCGCAACCCCATAGATGGCAGCCCACCAGGCTCCTCTGTCCCTTGGGATTCATCAGGCAAGAATACTGGAGTGGGTTGCCATTTCCTTCTCCAATGCATGCATGCATGCTAAGTCGCTTCAGTCGTGTCCAACTCTGTGTGACCCTATGGACAGCAGCCCACCAGGCTCCTCTGTCCACAAGATTCTCTAGGCAAGAATACTGGAGTGGGTTGCCATTTCCTTCTCCAGAACTAACACATACTACTATATATAAGATAACCAACCAACAATTGCAAGGGACTCTCAAGAGTCTTATTCAACCATAGTTCCAAAGTATCAGTTCTTAGGTGCTCAGCCTTCTTTATGGTCCAACTCTCACATCCATACATCCATTCATGACTACTGGAAAAACTGTAGCTTTGACTATACGGACCTTTGTCAGCAAAGTAATGTCTCTGCTTTTTAATATGCTGTCTAAGTTTGTAATAGTTATTCTTCCAAGGAGCAAGAAATTGGTATAGATGATCTTATTTCCAAAGCAGAAACAAACAGAGAATAGGAACAAAACAGATGCATAGAGAACAAATGTATGGATACCAAGAAGGAAGGAGGGGGTGGAGTGAATTGGGGGATTGGGGTTGGCATATATATGCTCTTGATACTGTGAATAAAAGAGATAACTAATGAGAAACTACTGTATAGCAAAGGAAACTACTCAGTGCTCTGTGGTGACCTAAATGGAAAAGATATCCAAAAAAGACCTCCTTATTGCAAAATTTAGACTTATGTGGAAGAAAGTAGGGAAAAACACTAGACCATTCAGGTGGTCCCTTATGATTATACAAATCCCTTATGATTATATGGGATTCAAATCCCTTATGATTATACAGTGGAGGTGACAAATAAATTCAAAGGATTAGATCTGGTAGACAGAGTGCCTGAAGAACTATGGCAGAGGTTCATAACATTGTACAGGAGGTGGTGACCAAAACCATCCCAAATAAAAAGAAATGCAAGAAGGAAAAGTAGTTGTCTGAGGAGACCTCACAAATATCTGAGAAAAGAAGAGACACAAAAGGCAAAGAGGAGAGGGAAAGATGTACCCAACTGAATGCAGAGTTCCAGAGAACAGCAAGGAGAGAGAAGAAAGCCTTCTTAAGTGAAAAATGCACAGACATAGAGGAAAACAAAAGAATGAGAACGACTAGAGATCTCTTCAAGAAAATTGCAGATACCAAGGGAACATTTCATGCAGAGATGAGCCCAATAAAGGAAAGAAACTGCAAGAACCTAACAGAAGCAGAAGATATTAAGAAGAGATGGCAAGAATACACTGAAGAACTGTAAAAGTCTTAATGACCTGGATAACAATGATGGTGCAGTCACTCACCTAGAGCCAGACATCCTGGAGTGTGAAGTCAAGTGGGCGTTAGGAAGCATTACTACAAACAAAGCTAGTGGAGGTGCTGGAATTCCAGCTCAGCTACCTTAAATTATAAAATATAATGCTGTTCAAGTGCTGCACTCAATACGTCAGCAAATTTGGAAAACTCAGTAATGGCCAAAGAGCATGGTAATGCTCAAAATCCTTCAAGCTAGGCTTCAACAGTACTTGAACCTATAACTTCCAGATATACGAGCTGGATTTAGAAAAGGCAGAGGAACCAGAGATCAATTTGGTAACATCTGCTGGATCATAGAAAAAGCAAGGGATTAAAAAAAAAAGTCTACTTTTGCTTCATTTACTTTTACTGGGTGAAAGTAGTGAAAGTGAAAGTCCTTCAGTTGTGTTCAACTCTTGATAACCCCATGGACTATACAGTCCGTGGAATTCTCCCGGCCAGAGTACTGGAGTGGGTAATTGTTCCCTTCTCCAAGGGATCTTCACAACCCAGGGATAGAACCCAGGTCTCCTGCATTGCAGGCAGATTCTTTATCAGCTGAGCCACAAGGGAAGCCCTGGTGGCTCACAACAAACTGGAAAATTCTTAGAGATGGAAATACCAGACCACCTCACCTCTCTCCTGAGAAACCTGTATGCAGGACAAAGAAGCAACATTTAGAACTGAACATGGCACAATGGACTGGTTCAAAATTGGGAAAGGAGTATGTCAAGGCTGTATACTGTCACCTTGCTTTTTCAACTTATATGCAGAGTACATCATGCAAAAAGCCGGGCTGGAAATTCACAAGCTGAACTCAAGATATGCCAGGAGAAATATCAACAACCTCAGATATGCAGATGATACCACTCTATTGGCAGAAAGTCAAGAGGAACTAGAGGGCCTCTAGATGAAATTGAAAAAGACAGAGTGAAAAAGCTGTCTTAAAACTCAACACTCTGAAAACTAAAATCATGGCATCTGGCCCCATCACTTCATGGCAGATAAATGGGGAAAACGTGGAAATAGTGACATATTTTATTTTCTTGGGCTCCAAAATCACTGTGGACAGTGACTTCAGCCATGAAAATAAGACAATTGCTCTTTGAAAGAGAAGTTGGGACAAAACTAGATAGCATATTAAAAAGCAGAGACATCACTTTGCCTCCAAAGGTCTGCATAATCAAAGCTATGGTTTTTCCAGTAGTCATGTACAGATGTATGGATGTGAGAGTTGGACCATAAAGAAGGCTGAGCACTGAAGAAGTGATGTTTCGAACTGTGGTGCTGGAGAAGATTTTTGAGAGTCCCTTGGTCAGCAAGGAGATCAAACCAGTCAATCAAAAAGGAAATCAACCCTGCATATTCACTGGCAGGACTGGTGCTGAAGCTCCTGATGTGAAGAGCCAACTCACTGGAAAAGAGCCTGATGCTAGGAAAGATGGAAGGCAGGAGAAGAATGGGGCAACAGAGGAAGAGATGGTTGGATGCCATCACTGGCTCCATGGACCTGAGTTTAAGCAAATTCCAGGAGATTGTATAGAACAGGGAAGCCTGGCATGCTGCAGTCCATGGGGTCAAAAGAGCCGACATGACTTAGGGACTGAACAACAGAGCTGATTTGCTTTGCTGTGCAGTAAAAACTAACACATTGTAAAGTAGCTGTACTCCAATAAAAATTTAAAACCAACAGAAAACCATACACACACACACACAAAGAAATGTATACAATTGGTCTTCATCCCAGTTTCAGGGACTGAGTTCCTAAAACCCTTAGTGAGGAGGGCCTTCAAGGTGTCTTTTGTAATGTTAATGAGATAACCCTTGGAAAGCATCTAGAATGTGTGCCCTCACCAGGAGAAGCAACCAAGTGATTAAAAGGTTGGAACTTCCAGTCCCCAATTCCCAAACTCTGTAGAAGGGAGGGGGGCTGCCGCTTGAGGTCCAATGACAATGGCCATTTATTTAATCAATTGTGTCTTTATAGTGAAGGCTTCATAAAAACCCCTAAGGACTGGGTTGAACGAATGTCCATGGTGGAACACTTAGAGATCTGGAGAGAGCAGAGTTCCTGGAAAAGGCATGGAAGATTCTTGCTGCCTTTCCATAGCTTGCATAGGTATCTCATCCATGGGCTGTACCTGACTTACACCCATTTATAATGAACAGATAGTCTTAAAGAAAAAAAGAGAGAGAGAGAGAGAGAGAGAGATTGGCCAAAATACAAAAAAAAAAAAAGAGAGAGAGGTCTGAGGAATGAGATGCCTATAAGTGACTTTGAAAATCTCTAACATCTCCCTGGGATGCACTCCACACATGTGCACAGTGGAGCATGTGCCTAGGAAAGACCGATTAAGACCCTGATATATTAGCTTCTGTTGACCTTGAGCTCTGCATATGCAGAAAGTAAAGGTAAGGCAGAATTTTGAACTGTTGGCACACTGAATGTGTGATCACACACACACAGAGCTCATTGGCAAATAGTGACAGGCATACTGACTTGAGATCTAAATGAATTTCTGTCTAATAAGTAGCTAACCACAGAGCTTCCTAATCAGAGACCTTAATGGTCACATATGACAAAGAATCAAACTTTCCAGTTACTTAAACTGACTAAATCAACCAGCAGTAACAACAACAAAAAGCAGAAACAACAAGCCATAGTGCTGGGGAGTTATGGAGTGGAGAGAGTAGTTGCCATATTATTTTAAAAGTCCAGTTTCCAATAAAAAATTAAGAAATAAACAAAGAGGAAAGTATGGCACATACATATATATAAAAAAAATAGGTCAATAAAACTTGTCCTTGAGGAAGTCTAAATTTTGAACACCAGAGAAAAGACTCTACATAAGCTATTATAAATATGTTTAAGAAATTAATAGAATCATATACAAATAGCTAAAGTTAACAATGACAATGATATTTCACTAAATGGAAAATATAAAATAAATTATTTTAATGGAAATTCTCAAGTTAAAAACTAAAACATTGAAAATGAAAAATTCACTAGAAATACTTGAAGATTTTAGCATCAGCAGAAGAAACTGAAAAATATGAATAAGTCAGTTGACATCACCAAATCTGAGCACAGAAAGAAAACAGAACACAGAAAAATTAGTAGAGCTTCAGAGACTTGTGTGACACCATCAAACATACCAACATATGCATAGCAGGAATTCCAGAAGAAAAGGAGAGGGAAAAAGAAAAAAAAGAGCAGGAAGCCTATTTGAAGAAATAATAGCCCCAAACTTCCCAAATTTGATATAAAATAATTATCTACACATACCTGGAGCTCAAAATACTTCAAGTAAGATAAACTTAAAAACAAAAATCCACATCTGGCTACAGCAAAATCAACTACTAAAAGAAAAAGAGAAAGAGGATTTTGAAAGAAGGTAAAAGTGACGTATCACATACAAGGATCCTCAGTTAAGATTAACAGCTAACTTCTCATAAAAACCATAGAGCTCAAAAGGCAATGGAGGAGCATACTAGAAAGGCTTGGGGAAAAAAAAAATATCTTGCAAGAAAAATACAATCAATGAAGAGCTCTATATCCAGTAAAACTATGTTTATACAATGCAGGAAAATTTAAGAATTTCTGAGACTAAAATTTTTTTTTAAAAAAGATTTCATTACTAGAATAAGTACCACATAAAAGATACAAAGTGAAGATTTTTGCTCTGAAATGAAAGGACACTAGACAGTAACTTGAATCCACACAGTGAAATAAAGAATCTGGGAAAGGTAATTGCATAAGTAAATATAAAGAATAGTATAAATGTATTTGTGTTTTTAACTCTTTTTTACTTCTATCTGATCTAAAACATAATGGCACAAGGCATAGAGTAATAGTATTAAAATTGTAATTATAAGATTCTATCATTCAAAGGCATAATTTGTATGAAAATTATAGCACCAAGAAACAGAAGCCATTTTGGAGCAAAGTTTTTATATACTATTAGAATGTAGTTTGTATTAATCCAAACTAGAACTTTAATAGTTACCTTTAATTCCCAGGACAGACACTAAAAAAAAGTAAGTTTTAAAAAAACAATAAAAAAGGCAGCAATAAATTTTACCTTATTAGTAATTTTATTAAACATAATGGATAATACATTCTAACCATAGGCAGAGATTTTAAAAGCATACTAAGAAAAAACCATATTCCAACTAAGTGCAACCTATAAGTGACACATTTTGTATTCAGTAAGTTGAGTAAAAGATGGAAAAAATATATGCCATGCAACAATAACCAAAGGAGAACTAGAGTGGCTATACTAATATTAGACATAACAGAATTTAAAGCAAGCTGCTACTAGAGAAAAAGGACATTTTATAATGACTTTTAAGAGCCTATATGCCAAGAAGACCAACAATTATAAGTGTATCTGCAGTAAATAAGAGAGACTTAAATTAAGCAAAATCTGACAATATTAGGAGGAGAAAGATATGGTTCAAAAATAATAGTTGAATACTTCAAAACCCTATTTTCAAAAATGGATAGAACAAGTAGGCAGAAGACCAATGAAGGAATAAGGAACTTGAACCACATTATGAATTAATTAGACCTAACAGAAATCTCTAGAATACTCCACCCAGCAAACGCAGACTACATACTCTTCTCAAATGAACATGAAACATTCTCCAGAAAACATTATATGTTGGGCCATAAAACAATCCACAGTAAGTAAAAAAAAAAAAAATCATAAAGTATATGTTTTCTAATCACAATGGAATAAAATCAGAAGTCAATAACAGAAGGAAAACCCAGTAATATGCCCCAATTAGACAACACAATCTTATATATTAATAGCTAATTGGTGAAAGAAGAAATCACATTGGAAAATATCTTTTGGTAAGTGAAAAAACACAACATACCAAAGTACTGGCCTTCACCTAAAGCAACTCCTAGAGGAAAATTTGTATATAGACATGTATATGTATAAAAAAAAGAAAGATATCAAATTTTAACACAACCTTTTCAACAAAAACCAGAAAAAACCATTGTTTAAATTATTAAACTTTAGGCCGATTAATTTTTAAAAGTTGAGTTTGTCATCAAAACACTAAGAAAATCTCAAGCCAAAATAGGTTACTAGTGAATTCTACTGGACAATTAAAGAACCAGGAAATTTCCTGGTGGTTCAGTGGTTAGGATCCTGTGCCTTCATTGCCAAAGGCCTGGGTTCAATCCCTGGTCAGGGAACTAAGATCCCACAAGCTTCATGGTGTAGCTAAAACAAATAAACAAAAAGGAAATAATACCGATCTTCCATAAAACTTTTATAAAATTAGAAAAAAATTCCAACTCATTCTATAGGAACCTAATACCAGAACCAGTCAGAGACATCTTTGAACACAGATGTCAAAGTCCTCAAGAAAATAATAGCAAACCAAATTCAGCAAATATAAAAATGATTATATACTCTGACCAAGTTGACTATGTCCCATGAGTATAATGTTGGTTTAGCATCTAAAAAGTTAATCAATGTAATACACTATGTTAACAGTATACCAAAGACATAAACAACAGAATCTAATCAATTCTGAAAAAGCATTGGGAAAATTGATCATTCTTTTATGATAAACACTCAACCTATGAGGGATAGAGGGGAATTTGAACCTAAAAAGGGGCATCTATAATATTAAAAACAAAAAACCAAACTACAGTTAACATTATACTTAGCAGTAGCAGACTGAATGCTTTCCATCAAAGATCATGAACAAGAGAAAAATTTCTATTCTCACCACTCTTTTCCTACAATGTACAGAAAATTCTACCACTGATGACTAAGAAAGATAAATAAATAAGGATCAGAAAGGAAGAAGTAAAATTCTATGCAGATGAAATGATTTTGTTTATAGAAAATCCTAAGGAACCCATTAAATTGCTATTGGAATTGAAAAACAAATTCAGCAAAGTTGCAGGGGAAAAAAAACTCAATAGTACTTCTACATACTTGAAACTGACTATCCAAAAATGAATTAAAAATTTGTTTACAATAGCATCAAAATATTAAAATATTTAGGAATTTAAGTAAAAAATTTGTATTCTTAACAAAAACACAAAAATTATGAAAAGTCTTAACAAGGACCTATGTACGTAGAAAGACATCCCATGCTTATGACTCAAAAGGTATAATTTTGTTAAGCTGGCAATACTCTTCAAATTGACTTTCAGATTAAAAATATTTACTGCCAATTTTTTTTAACAGATAATGTCTAGCTTATAGTAAAGCTTATATGAAAAGGCAAGGGAGCTCAAATAGACAAACAAACTTGCAGAAAAATAAAGTGGATGATTCACATATTCCAATTTCAAAATTGGCTACAAAGCTACAGTAATCAAGACAGTGCGTTACTGGCATATGTATAGACATACAGGTCAACGATGGCTTCCCTGGTAGCTCAGCTGGTAAAGAATCCACCTGCAATGCAGGAGACCTTGGTTCAATTCCTGGGTCAGGAAGATGCCCTGGAGATGGGACAGGATACCCACTCTAGTATTCTTGGGCTTCCATGGTGGCTCAGATGGTAAAGAATCTGCCTGTAATGTAGGAGACCCGGGTTCGATCCCTGGGTTGGGAAGATCCCCTGGAGGAGGCATGGCAATCCACTCCAGTATTCCTGCCTGGAGAATCCCCATGGACAGAGGAGCATGGGGGCTACAGTCCATGGGGTCAAAACAGTCGGACACGACTGAGTGACTAAGCATAGCACAGGTCAATGAAATAGTTTCAAGTGTTTGAAATATATCCTCCCATTAATAGTCAATTGATTTTTGACAGTGATGCAAATAATATTAATGGGGAAAGAATCAGGGTTTTTTTTCCTTTGTTTTTTAAAAAATAGTGTTTGGACAATTCAGTATGCACATGCAAAGTATAAAACTGGACACTTATCATAGGCCATACACACATATTATCTCAAAGTGTATCAAAGGCCTAAATTTAAGTGAGAAAATTATAAAACTCTTTAGAGAAAAATACTTTTATAAATCTCTGTGATCTTAGGTTAGGCAATGGATTCTTAGATATGGCATACAAAAGCAAAAAAAAAACCAAACTGGCCTTATTAAAAGTTTTTGACTTTCAAAGAACAGCAAAAAGTTAAAAGGATAACCCAGAAAATTGAAGAAAATCATGTATCTGTTAAGGAGTCATGTCCAGAGTACAAAAAGAATACTCTCAGCTCAGCAACTAAAAGATAGATAAAGCCAACTAAAAACTGGACAAATGGTTTTCATAAACATTTCTCCAAAGAGACACAAAGGGAAAATAAGTATATGAAAAGATGTTCAGCATCATTAGCCATTAAGAAAATGCAAATAAAAACCATGAGAAAATGTCACTTCACACCCACTAGGACTGCTATTCTCAAAAGCATAGCATTTTCCTAGATTCCATATATATGTTTGTTAATATACAGTATTTATTTTTCTTTTTCTGACTTACTTCACTCTGTATGACAGACTTTAGGTTCAACCACGTCTCTACAAGTGACCCAGTTTTGTTCCTTATTATGGCAGAGTCATATTCCATTGCATACACCTAGAAAAATGGTACAGATGAACCTATTTGCAGGGCAGAAATAAAGACACAGACATACAGAATGAACATGTGGACATGGGGAGGGAGGAGGAGAGAGTGGGATGAATTGGGAGAGTAGCATTGACTTATATACACCATCCCGCATAAGCTAGCTAGTGTGAAGTTGCTGTATAGCATAGGAAGCTCAATTCGGTGGTCTGTGATAACGTAGAGGGGTGGAATGAGAGGGAGGCTTATGAGTGAGGGGATATATGTATACATATATTATAGCTCATTCACTTCATTTATAGCAGAAACACAACATTGTAAAGCTATTATATTCCAATAATAAAATTATTTGATTGATTGATTGATTTAAAAAAGCATAGAAAGAACTGAGAATGTTGTAGAGAGATTGGAATCTCCACCTGTTGCTGGTTGGTATGTCAATTGGTACAGCCACTTTGGAAAACTCTCCAAGAGTTAAACTTGGGTTGTCATACGGCCCACCAATCCCACTCTTAAGTATATACCGAAGAAAAATAAAAATTTATGTCCACACTAAAACTTATAAAGAAATGTTCAAAGCAGCATCATCTGTAATATTCAATAAGTAGAAGTAACCCAAATGTCCACCAATTGATGAATGGATGAACAAAAGTGATGCATCCATGCAATGGAACACTGTTCACCAATAGAACAGTATAAAGTAATGGCATGTTCTAACATAAATCAATCTTGAAAACACGCTAGGTGAAAGGAGCACAAAAGACCACATATAGTAGGAAATGCTCATACTAGGCAAAAACATAGAGGTAGAAAATAGATTAGTAGCTGTCAGAGGGTGGTGGGGAGAAAGGAATGAGAATAACTGCTAAGGGGTGGTTTGAGGATTTCATTTAGGAGGGATGAAAATGTTCTAAAATTAGTCAATGATGATGGTTGCCAAATTATGTGAATATGCTAAAACCTCTGAATTGTACACTTAAAGGTATATTTTATGTTAAGTGAGTACTGTATCAATGAAACTGTTATTTAAAAAAAAATGTAATTGCAGGATATGAGTGGGACATATTCTTTTTCAGCTGGAATTAGCCCCTGGCAGAAGGTATTTCAACTGACTTTAGGTACATTCAGTTCAGTTCAGTTCAGTCACTCAGTCGTGTCCGACTCTTTGCGACCCCATGAATCGTAGCATGCCAGGCCTCCCTGTCCATCAACAACTCCCGGAGCCTACCCAAACCCATGTCCATCGAGTCGGTGATGCCATCCAACCATCTCATCCTCTGTCGTCCCCTTCTCCTCCTGCCCCCAATCCTTCCCAGAATCAGGGTCTTTCCCAATGAGTCAACTCTTTGCACGAGGTGGCCAAAGTATTGGAGTTTCAACTTCAACATCAGTCCTTCCAATGAACACCCAGGACTGATCTCCTTTAGGATGGACTGGGTGGATCTCCTTGCAGTCCAAGGGACTCTCAAGAGTCTTCTCCAACACCACAGTTCAAAAGCGTCAATTCTTCGGCACTCAGCTTTCTTTATAGTCCAACTCTCACATCCATACATGACCACTGGAAAAACCATAGCCTTGACTAGATGGACCTTTGTTGGCAAAGTAATGTCTCTGCTTTTAAATATGCTATCTAGGTTGGTCATAACTTTCCTTCTTAGGTACATTAGGAAGGCATTTTTTAAATTAACTTATTTTTAATTTGAGGATAGTTGCTTTACAATATTGCATTGGTTTCTGCCATAAGGAAGGCACTTTACTATAATATTACCCTAAGGTGCAGTCCCCTTAACACTATGCAGAGGGGTAGAAGGTAATCCTCTCCACTAAAATCTGTGCTGAGATCCAAATTAGTGACAATGAACCCATAAAACTAAAATATGTCCACTACAATTAATAACAGTCTCCTCTAAAGAAATAATCTAGAGTAACTTGATTTAAAAAAAGAGAAAGAAGTTACTTGTGTTTATTAGCGATATTTGTAACCCCAAATTCAGTGATAACTGTTTCATGGTCAGTCTGGAACACAGGGAATCTTTTAATTAGAATAGTAGAAGGCCTCAAAGTTGTAGTGAAGACATGAGTTACATAAAATGTTAAATTTTATGTTACATAAATAAATGAGTTACATACAACAACATTAACATGAATAAGATCATTTAAAAACATAGACAATGTAGAGAGAAGGGGAAAATTGTATATTCTATTGGAATATACAATATGGATAGAACATTTTGCATTCTTTAATCTCCAGAAATGAACACCAAGAAGACAGTGGAAATTTTATTGAAGAGTGACAATTTAAGTAAAAGCTTAACTATGCACATGTCACTTTTGGCAATGGGAGCCCCACCTTAATAATATTACACATGCAGTGAAAGCACCTTCAGTGAAACCCATAATTACTAATTAAGGTCATCCCAGTTAGTTTTACTTGGAGAAAGATTTGGGGAAGCGTTTGGGAGGGAATTGTAACTCCCAAACAAAATAACTTCACAAAGAAAAGAACTTGAGTAGTAGTGCATAAAATAATAAGAAGCATTTGAGGAAAAAATAGATCTCACAAAAAAATTATTTCTTTTAGTGACTTGGCTAGTATTGACAATAAATACGTTATACATACACTTTGTGAATTTTTCAACCCATTGTTATGATTAGAAGTCATAATGGACATGCAAATGGGAAAAGCTTTTCTTCCTAACAACATGTGTGAGTAAATGTGGGATGGAAACATCCCAAGTAGTACAGTAGGTAACTTAAGGATAGCTCTCCCTGTTCCAAGCTGCTTCTAAGGGAAAAAGGGCCCATTTGGGAAGAGAGCAGAGAGCCTACCTCAATCACAAATAAAACTTCTAACTCTCCTTAAGGTAACCTTCTCGAGAATTTCACAGCTATAATATTCTGTTTATTTGTATGATTACTGTGGCTTTATCATCTTTTTTCTACCTTCCCCCACCATGCACCCACCTAGACATATATTTAATAGAGGCAGCAATCATGTTTATTTTACTCATCTCAATTTATATCTACAATATAATTCACTGCCTAAAACACAGGTTCAAAATAAATTTTATATACTCAATAGGTAATAAAAGAAAATAGAGAATAATTCTGTAATCTAAAAAATGCCCAGAATTTCTTTTTCTTATATTTCTATTGTCTATTGTATTTCATTCTCCTGACTTCAATGCTGGAATTTTATTATTTTATTGATGTTTCAATAAAGGGTTTGTTTTGCTAAGAAAAATCAAAAGTGGATGTGTTAATTGTTACATTTAACTTTGGTTGGTTGGGGAGTTTTTGATGCTAAAAATGATAATGAATTGTCTCAGGTTTTTACCCTTGAGCCACTTTTCTCCTCCTTGCTAGGGGATTTCATCTTTGTTCACCGCTCCAAAGTTCACTTTCAATGTGTACATTCCCAAATACGTCCCTCAGCCCAGATTCTGCGCTGCAGATCTGTTCATCCACCCTGCTTATCCATCCCGGATGCTCAGTCTTATTAGATCTAGCATGTACACATTTTAACTTTGCTCTGTGAACTGATTCCCCTTGACTATTCACAACATCTGTAAAATAGCATTGCCTTTTTCCCAACCACCTAATTTAGAAACCTGAAAGTGATCCTAGGTAAGTTCATTTCCTACACTTTCCTTGCATACACTCAATTACAAAATTTATTTGCTTCCTTCTTATTTACTGTTCTCACGGCTACCTTACTTCAGAAGATCATTTTTACCTGGGTTGTAGCAGCATTCTTGACTCACAGCTTGTCCTTTCAATTCACCTCCTGATCTGATGCCAGGATCACTATGCTAAAATACAAAACAGATTATGCCACTCCCATACTTAAAATACGTCCACATTCCAAGACTCCTTAGCAAGACATATGAAGTCCTTTAAGATCTTGTCTCACCTACCCCTCTAGCATCTTCTGCTACTCACTGACACATTCTCCATTACTACTGAGTTAGTTCCTTTTCACATCTCTTAACCTCTGCCTCAAATACTAATATCTCACCTCTCATCTCCACTCCACAGAGTTTCTATCAATCACTGTAGGTTAACACAAAATAAGGCACATGTCCAACTTAGTCAGCCAGGGTGGCACTGTTCACTACTGTCTCTCAGTGGTTCTTAAACACACTGCCTAGAAGGGATACACACACATCAACCCCACTTGTATTACATTGATCGACTCAAGTGTATCATTCCTGTGCCGAAGTTCATAGTTGGCACAGAAGTACAATCCTTCCATTTGTCTGAAAGGCACAAAGCTGGCCTATATTATATTACTAAAATTTCACCTTCACATTACACTCCTTTAACATTCAGTCTAGGCACCAATCTAATGAGAAATTTTATTTGTTTTTTTTTTTTTAGCACATGTTTCTCAGAGCATGTACCAAATAATTGCAATTGTGGACTTTTTTTTGTCATCCTCAATTGACTGAACTCCATGAGGATAGAAGCTATATTTTATTTATGTATTCCTAGTTGTTATGTACAGCATAGTATAGTTACATAAATATTAACTGAATGAGTGAGGGAGGGAATGAGTGAGGGAGGGAATGAGTGAGGGAGGGAATGAGTGAGGGAGGGAATGAGTGAGGGAGGTAGGGAGATTAATTTTATCTAGTTTCTGAAGATTCAATTATGTGAAGAAATCTGCCCCATTAGGGTCCTCTCTCAGAAGGGTGCTCTATTTTATCTAAAAACAAGATGACCCAAATTGGACCCAAGGCAAATTCTAATATGTCACATATTTCTATCTGAATAAAAATTAATATTAAAGCTGCACATGTTCTCTCCATCCTCCTAAGAGGTGATTTCCTCTGAGGCCATGTATCTTACTCCACATCACAATGGTAACTCAAAGGAAGACTGATTCTGTGAACCCTAAGCTTTGTAGAAGATTGTGAACCAATTACAGTATAAATAAAAATGAAAGGCTTTGTCTAGGAGATTTATCCCTGGGAAAATGGGCCAGAACTGAAGGAATTATTTTTGTTTACATCACTGGATTGCAGTGATTAGGGGTGTATGGCAATAAATAAAGAAATCCATTATTAAACACATAAAACACACACAAAATTATCGATTCATTAAAACTGTACTTCTCATGCATGTCATGTATTCTACTGGATCTGAATCTTTAAAACCAAATAAAACTTTCCTCTTGTTTAAAGGAAACATAGATGAAACAAATGTCAGGCAAGCTCACCTAACTAGCTAGTGGCCTGCGGAGAATAAGGCTTTGAGAATCATGAACTCTATTCAAGGACCCATGAGTCTATGGCCCCAACTCACCAAGGCTGTGTTCCGGGGCAGAGGTGAAAATGACCTGCCATGTACTGTTTTCCTATTGGATTTCACTGTAGATTAGATGATTTAACAGTGCTTAATTTTTAGCCTGAAATGAGTTTTTCAAAGTCTGTGTCAAGTTCTGATTACTGTGAATTAGCGGTTTGTATATTCACATTCATTTGTTTTCAAGAACAGTAAATTAGCAGTCAGTAGTTAACTATTTGAGTTCTGTACCCAGGCTCTGTGTACCTTATCTCAATAAATGCCTGTTTGGGTACTGCTTTAATCCTCACCTTCCAGATGGAGAGAGGAAGGCTCAGAGAGTATAAAATTGTGTAAGGTCAAATCGTGCTGGAAACGTTTAATACTGCACTATTCTGCCAGTTCCCTGATATTTCCAGATGGCTAGGATAATATCTCAAAATTGAAGAACGATTTTTAATTTCCACATGATTTAAATCTCTGCTACTTCAAAATATTAAGTTTACAGATATTATGGAGGACTCTTAGCTTTCCTAACCAATCTGTCCTTGACCTATAGTATTTGACTAGCACAGTGTTTAAGAAAAAGATTTTCAGTGCTTTGAGGTTGGGAAGGCATTCATGCTGATCTCCCACACAGCCACCCCCTATTGTCATACATTCGGTAAGCCATACATTATTATTTTAATAGCTTCCAAAGATGTTTATCTCCTGAAGCAATCAACATCATTTCCGCCCACTAGGTCTCCCTGGCTCCTCTTCCATTCAGTTTAAGCCTCCTCTGACATAGTCCAGATTTTACTGGTAGGGCCCATAATGATTCCATTTTTTTTATGTTAAAAAAAGAAATTTCCATTTACCTCAAAGTCTATTATATGGTCTTAACACAAATTAATTTACCATGACTCTTTGTAAGTTACATTGTTATTTTAATAGAGAAAAAGTGTTAAGAAAACTGAGACAGAGAAAGCCAATCTAACAGAATGGAATTTCAGACTGTCAGGTCAGTATTGTGGGGGGATATGAGGATCTTTTAGTGAGCAACTCAAATCCTAACTTGTGGGTAACCATTTCTGCATAAAATTGAGCCTAGAAATGCCCACAGTACCACTGCTGATCATGGTCTGTTAAAATTCCTCTGTTAATCGAATCACTGACATTCTTTCCTTCATCTAAATTGTAAACAAATTGTACTGAATGACTTTTCTATTCATATTTATAATATGGGAGGAATTACTGCTTTATTTTTCCTCTTTTAAAAATTTTGACCAGTTTGCAAAAAACTTATTTAAATAAGCAGGTAGTAATTTATGTTATGACCTATTTATATATATTTAAACTTGCTAGCAGAGTTCTAAAATTTTTTTGAAAATTTTTATCTTATAGGTCTAAATTCTATAAAATATTGCCAGAAAAAATGTAGAACATGTTTATCAGGACATGATTTCCTTTGATTTCTTTTTCTTTAGTGTAAAGTAAGTTGCCACAAAACTATTTAGTTCTAACTACCTTAATGGAATTTGGGGGAATTTTTTATAATCTGTAATGATATATCTTCCATGTTAGCAAATAATCGTATCATAATGAAAACATTAGGTTTCCAGTGTTCAACTTTGTAATCTTTTAGAATTCAGATCAAATTCTCTGCTTGAATTGACAGTCCTTGCCTAATCCCTTCAAATTCTGGGAGCTTTATACATTATCATTTCAGCATTTAATGGAAGGTAACTACACACAGTGGAGACATAAATCCAAAATGCCTATAAAGAGAATAAACTCAGTTTTTAGGGATGAATATTCATAACCAAGACTTCCCCAAAAATTAGTTAAGGAATTGCCTAAAATGTAATAAAATACTTTTTTAAAATTTCTTCCATGTTTCTCTCAACCACCTAGGGTGCCCAGTTTGAGAGGTATTTACATATGAAATATTCACCCTCTTTGCAATCATTTATTTAAAAAGATTATCAATAATTAAAAAAAGTACATAGGCTCTAAATAATATTCCTCACCTTCTTTGGTCAATCTCTTTTAAAAAATGACTTTTAAAAACTCACCTGACCCAGTTAGTAGCAGTCAACCAGCCTAAAATTATCTCTTGATTGTTAACGCAAAAAAGGCTTGACTCAACAGGAAAGCATAGATTTATTAGTGTGAAAAGGCACTGCTAACCAAAAAGGTCTGTTGTTATTATGAAATAATACTGACTGGACTTAGAAAACCCTGGATTTTAACGGTAGGAAAGGGTGTGGAGTCAGTATCCTTTCCACGTCTCAGTTGCATCTGCCTACATTCAAAATGAAGCTACTCATCCTTATAGGTATGATTTAAATAATTTAATGAGGTGTGAATGAGATATCAGTGGAAATAAGGATTTCCTTCAGACTAGTATTAACATTTGATTTGGTTTCTTTGTGCTTCAGTACAAACTACAAATTCTAACAATGCTCTTTCTAAACTTCTGTTAGATTTTTCAAAAGCTTAGAGAAAAGTTCCTGAGATTCTTAGATTAAGGTATTTTAAATAGTAATGTTTTTATTGGCATATATTCTGAAGATGTTTATTCTTTATGTATACTATTTAAATGATTTCTGATCCCTCAAAGTGCCCTGAATATTAGAGCTGAAAAAGTGAGAAAACAGATATACATATATATTCTCTACATATATATCAATTTGAGCTTTATAAGAAACCATTTTTATACTTTATTGGAAGGGATTTGAATATTTAACCTCCTTTCTTGCAGAATATATATATGTACAAACACTAATTATATAAACTACCTATATACTGAAAGGATACCCATTCCAATATTCTGACCGAGAGAATTCCCTGGACTGTATAGTCTATGGGGTCGCAAAGAGTCAGATATGACTGAGTGACTTTCACTTTCACTTTCAGCAATCGAATTAATCTTCTTAAATATTTCTATTCACAATCTTTCCCTGTCCCCAAACCTTATTCATGAATTTCATTTACTTAAGGAAACAAAAATCCCACCCAGACATTCAAAGCTTTTCATGGTGTACTCAAACTCTGCTGGCAAACACTCTTCATTCTGGGCTTCTTTTACAATATACATGTCTTGTTTCATCATGCCAATTTTTCTGTTTTATTCTCCCTTCTCAAAATGGTCATCCCTTTTTTTTTTTTTTTATACATGACTGAATTGTACCTCTTAGTTAATCTGACAAAACGTGGTCCACTGGAGAAGGGAATGGCAAACCACTTCAGTATTCTTGCCTTGAGAACTCCATCAACAGCATGAAAAAGCAAAAAGATAGGACACTGAAAGATGAACTCCCCAGGCTGGCAGGTGCCCAATATGCTACTGGAGATCAATGGAGAAATAACTCCAGAAAGAATGAGGGATGGAGCCAAAGCAAAAACACCACCCAGTTGTGGATGGGACTGGTGATAGAAGCAAGGTCCGATGCTGTAAACAGCAATATTGCATAGGAACCTGGAATGCTAGGCCCATGAATCAAGGCAAATCAAACAGGAGATGGCAAGAGTAAACATCAACAATTTAAGGAATCAGCGACATAAATGGACTGGAATGGGTGAATTTAACTCAGATGACCATTGTATCTACTACTGTGGGCAAGAATCTCTTAGAAGAAATGGAGTAGCCATCATGGTCAACAAGAGAGTCCAAAATGCAGTTTTTGGGTGCAATCTCAAAAATAACAGAATGATCTCTGTTTGTTTCCAAGGCAAACCATTCAATATCACAGTAACCCAAGTCTATGCCCCTACCAGTAATGCTGAAGAAGCTGAAGTTGAACGGTTCTATGAAGACCTACAAGACCTTCTAGAGCTAACAGCAAAAAAAGATGTCTTTTTCATTATAGAGGACGGGAATGCAAAAGTAGGAAGCGAAGAAACACCTGGAGTAACAGGCAAATTTGGCCTTGGAATACAGAATGAAGCAGGGCAAAGGCTAATAGAGTTTTGCCAAGAGAATGCACTGGTAATAGCAAACACCCTCTTCCAACAACACAAGAGACGACTCTACACATGGACATCACCAGATGGTCAACACCAAAATCAGATTGATTATATTCTTTGCAACCAAAAATGGAGAAGCTCTATACAGTCAGCAAAAACAAGACTGGGAGCTGACTGTGGCTCAGATCATGAACTCCTTATTCCCAAATTCAGACTGAAATTGAAGAAAGAAGGGAGAACCACTAGACCATTCAGGTATGGCCTGAATCAAATCCCCTATGATTATACAATGGAAGTGACAAATAGATTCAAGGGATTAGTTCTGATAGACAGAGTGCCTAAAGAACTATGGATGGAAGTTCGTGACATTGTACAGGAGGCAGTGATCAAGAAAATCCGTAAGAAAAAGAAATGCAAACAGGCAAAATGGTTGTCTGAGGAGGCGAAAGGCAAAGGAGAAAAGGAAACATATACCCATTTGACTGCAGAGTTCCAAGGACTAGCAAGGAGAGATAAGAAAGCCTTCCTCAGTGACCAATGCAAAGAAATAGAGGAAAACAACAGAATGGGAAAGACTAGAGATCTCTTCAAGAAAATTAGAGATACCAAGGGAACATTTCATGCAAAGATGGGCTCAATAAAGGACAGAAATCGTAGGGACCTAACAGAAGCAGAAGATATTAAGAAGAGGTGGCAAGAATACACAGAAGAAGATCTTCATGACCCAGATAACCACGATGGTTTGATCTCTCACCTAGAGCCAGACATCCTGGAATATGAAGTCAAATGGGCCTCAGGAAGCATCACTACAAACAAAGCTAGTGTAGGTGATTGAACTATTTCAAATCATAAAAGATGATACTGTGAAAGTGCTGCACTCAATATGCCAACAAATTTGGAAAACTTAGCAGTGGCCACAGGACTCGAAAAGATCAGTCTTCATTCCAATCCCAAAGAAAGTCAATGCCAAAGAATGTTCAAACTACTGCACAACTGCACTCGTCTCACACTGTAGCAAAGTAATGCTCAAAATTCTCCAAGCCAGGCTTCAACAGTACATGAACCATGAACTTCCAGATGCTCAAGCTGGATTTAAAAAAGGCAGAGGAACCAGAGATCAAATTGTCAACATCCGTTGGCTCATGGAAAAAGCAGGAAATTTCCATAAAAACACAAAGCCTTTGACTGTGTGGATCACAGCTGACTGTGGAGAATTTTTGAAGAGATGGGAATACTAGACCACCTGACCTGCCTCCTAAGAAACCTGTATGCAGGTCAAGAAGCAACAGCTAGAACTGGAGATTGAACAACAGACTGGTTCCAAATCAGGAAAGGAGAATGTCAAGGCTGTATATTGTCACCCTGCTTAACTTTAATGCAGAGTACATCATGTGAAATGCTGGGCTGGATGAAGCACAAGCTGGCATCAAGATTGCCAGGAGAAATATCAATAACCTCAGATATGCAGATGACACCACCCTTATGGCAGAAAGAGAAGAGGAACTAAAGAGTCTCTTGATGAAATTGAAAGAGGAGAGTAAAAAGGTTGGCTTGAAACTCAGCATTCAGATAACTAAGATCATGGCATCTGGTCCCATCACTTCATGGCAAATAGATGGGGAAACAGTGGAAAGTGACAGACTTAATTTTGGGTGCTCCAAAATCCCTGCAGATGGTGACTACAGCCATGAAATTAAAAGATGCTTCCTCCTTGGAAGAAAAGTTTTGACCAACCTAGACATTAAAAAGCAGAGACATTACTTTCCGAACAAAAGTCTGTCTAGTCAAATCTATGGTTTTTCCAGTAGTTATGTATGTATGTGAGAGCTGGACTATAAACAAAGCTGAGCGCTTAAAAATTGAATATTTTGAACTGTGGTGTTGGATAAGACTTTTGAGAGTCCCTTGGACAGCAAAGAGATTCAACCAGTCCATCCTAAAGGAAATCAGTCCTAATATTCATTGGAAAGACTGTTGTTGAGGCTGAAACTCCAATACTTTGGCCACCTGATGCAAAGAACTGACTCATTGGAAAAGACCCTGATGCTGGGAAAGACTGAAGGTGGGAGGAAAAAGGGGTGACAGAGGATGAGATGGTTGGATGGCATCACTGACTCAATGGACATGAGTTTGAGTAAGCTCTGGAAGTTGGTGATGGACAGGGAGGCCTGGCATGCTGCATTCCATGGGGTTGCAAAGAGTCTGACAAAACTGAGCAACTGAACTGAACTGAGTTGTACCTACTCCAAACAGCAAGCATAAACGCCACTTTGAACAGAAGCCTGACCTGATTTTGTCTGGAGGCATTTATGTCTCATGCTTCTGAGCTCTCAAAGCACTTTATTTATGCCTCTCTCACTACAGTCGTTACCTTTTTGTACTTATTTCCATTGTTAGCCATTACTTTCTTTAAGCACAGTCAGTATCTAAGCATAACTGACCTTTGTATTTTTCACTGTGTTACATAGTAAGTGCTCAATATATTACTGACTGAACAAATGCTATAATAGTAGAAAAGTCACCATGACAGTAACAGTATTGATTGCTATCATTAATTCAGTAATTTTTAAGTGCCAAGCACTGAGTTAACTGAGTAATTTATACTAAGAGAATCTAAAGTTTACAAAGTATAAAAATCAATTTATTTGACTCTTAATATTCTGGGTATATGCCTATCCAAAATTACCATAAAATAATTTTTAAAATGATCAATAAAGAGATAAAAATAAATTTTTAAATTCAAAGTGAATATTATTATGACAATGTGTGCCACTTATGTGAAAGCTCAAAACCCTAAAAAGTTCTTCCATTTTTTACATTTTGGTAAGATTTTTAAAACATGATATACATCTTTAAAGAAATGGTCACCAATTTCTGATGCTGTTCACAACCACAAAACCTAAGAAGGTGAATGGAATGCCATTAAATGCCACTGAAGCCTAGAAAAGTGTTTCTAGACCTCATTCATTTCCTCTGTCAATAAGGAAATATTGTATTCAGACAATAGGAAAGAAACTAGGAATAGAAATTGCTGCAAATTCTGTTTGTGTTGATCCTTCAGGTTCAAACCTTTCATTTCATGGGCTGAAGCTGTTAAGAAGAGAGCTGGATTATTCATTTCTATAATTAAAGAGATACCCAGTCATTGAAATATAATGCCCTTCTCTGTGACTGACAGCTGCTATGATTGGATGTTAGCAATGGGCCACATGGAAGATGAATTCAGGTAATCTCCAATTTTTTTCCTCTTTCTCTCAGAAATGTTTCAAATTGACACTAATTTGATAGTCTCAAATCCCAGAGCCCCTCGGATACTGAGAGTGGAATGTAAAGAAATTCTCCTTGGTGTCAGTCAGTAACTTTCTCTTTTCTTCAGGTTACAAAAGGTGGTTGACAGGAAGAGAAGCCCTGCTCACTACTACAAACAGAAAATGAACTTGAAACCTGGGTTGGCAGACATCTACTCAGGGTTTTTTTTTTGTTTTTTGTTTTTACCTAATTGTGATATTAGTGATGATGAAGAATTGGTGATTAGAGTTCATGGGAAGACAGATACCTTTAACAACCATTGTCAAAGTCTGATGGCACAAAGAAGCCCCACCCAAAATAAAGCCATGAACACATTTTTTTCAATCTTCCTTTTACCCATTCATTTAACACCAAATTAAATAGTAGAGGTAAAAATGCAAAGACCCCAACTCTAGGTCTAGGACTGCCTTAGGACTTCTCTATAAAATATAGTTATTCCCAACACTTTACCCTTTGCACATTATAAACAAGGAATAAGTAGATACAAATTGAGTAAAAGACAGTAAGCCACAGAAAATACAATCTTATTCAAAAACAAAAATAGTAAAGCAAGTTGCCTATTTGAAGTATTTTAAGTGAACTATAGATGATCCTCAAGAGGCCACATATACACACTATAAATACCAGAGGTGAAGACCCTGAGTGGAACAGAGATGGCCACTTGAGCAGAATTTGATGCAGCATCTCTCACTGCACATTATTTTGCCCTGGTCAAGTGAGTCATTGCACCCCAGGCCAGGTCTGGCCAGATCTCATTCTGATTTTGTGTTGCCTCCTAGCCCATTTATACTTCTGCCATTATCTGCAAAAATGTGCAGGATAGGTTTTAGGGACTATATATTTAATAGCAACAGTGCTAACTTTTCAACCAGAGGAACAAAAGCAGAGTAAGTGTGCAGGTATTACAAATAACTACATCCAACACCCTGGAAAGCAGTTTTACCCAAAATAAAGCACTTTCCAAAGACAAGAAAATCATAGCAGAAAAAGAAATCTATTACTAGTTTAAAATTCCCATCAGTTCATTACCTGGTATGCATTAAAGAGGAAATCTGAGTCATACAATTCTCTGAGTATTAACTCCATGTGTTTTCCCTACTATCGGCACCCAGAAGACTTCCTAGTATTATATACAGCTGGCTTACTTCTTAAACTAATGATTATGCAAAAAAATTCAGAATTCTGGGTCATCTCCCAGATATTGTTCAGAGCTCAGACGATCCAAACCAGCCCCGAAATAGAAAATACTTGGGTACTTCCAGTTCCACATTGGCTTCTAGTACTAACATTTTCAACTTGATTGTTTTAGAAAACCCAAATAGGGCTTGTTTAATTAGCAGCAAGTTTTGCAAGTTGCTAAAAACACAAATTCAGCTGAAACCTTTGCTTTTTTCATCTTCACCATCTTATTCAATCATATGTTACACGTTCTTTTATTACAGGGCCTTCCTTTTAAATCCCCTGAGAAGAGACTATGCACTAGGAGTTGTATCTGAGTTGCAGGTACCACCTGAATGCAATTCCTTAAGAACTTGTAGGCTATTGTCTTTTGTAGAAAATAGCCGTCAAGCCTGCTAAAACAAAGAATTCAAGACAAAGTACAGACTCTTCAGTTTTCCAAAGATACAATCACCTATTCTATGGGTAGATCATTTTAGCATAGATAAAACCAAAACTGTCAGAAAGCTGAAATGATGTTCTGGCATCTAGCAGTGATGCCAGAAGGGGCATAGAAAAAATATACTCACTCATTTACTCAAGAAATATTTATTAGGCATTTACCTCGTTAAGCTCTATGCTATGATCTTGGCTAAAGAAGTGCATGCACAGTTCCTGCAAGGAAATCACAGTCTGGGAGTGGTGATGCAGGGGTAGTCCTTGGTCAGATTTCTCTTTATGGGATAGAAAATGCCTGCCAAAAATCGGCAAAGAAAAAAGGACTTTACCTTCCACTTCACTCAAAAATAAAGATGAAAATCAAAGTTTGGTTATTAAGTTAGTCACAGTAATTTCTATGTGCCAAGACATCATAAAACAACGTAAGTTAACAGGTACTGTAGTTGTTGTCCGTTGTTAAGTAGCCCGGTCACGTTGGACTCTTTGCAACCCCATGGGCTGCAGCACACCGGGCCTCCCAGTCCCTCACTCTCTCCCAAAGTTTGCCAAGTTCATGTCCTTTGCATCTGTGATGCAAAACAAGGACTTTAAGAAATATTAATATATAGTACACCAAAGTTCCTATTAGAACTCCTTCTATCCAAAAACTATCCCGTTGGTCTGTTGTAAGGTTGCTACTAAAAAAATTGTCCTTCATTGAGTACACCTGCCTCAAATGAGATAATGCAGTCATGACTAAAGACTTCACCACAGCTAGCCGTTCTGCCCCAGAGAACATATTAAGTAAGACACGTGAGAATTCCTCCACGTTCTTTTTAATTACTCACCTGGTTCTCCTTCACCACCAAAACCTTCCAAACAATGTGGAAAGCCTAAAACTGCTTATATTTTAAAATTCCTCACTAATAAGACGTAAAACAAATGATATTTGAGTTCAGTAGTGTTTATGATCATTGGGAGTATATAACAAATGCATCCACAGTAGAAAAAACATTTGCGGAGTCTCCATCTCCTCGTGACCCAGAATATCATCTCCCAACTCCCCACAGAGAACCACAGTCCGCTCCTCCAAGATGACGACGGAAGGACGGGGACCCCCGACTCCCCTCTCACAGACACACCACATCTATAGCTACACGTGAAACACGTCCTCTGAAAAAATAAAAAAACCCTAAGAGCTGGCTCCAGAAACTCCTGGGTGAAGGAAAGAAGGCCCCCATCAGATCCAGTAGAAGAAGCTGGAACACAAGCTCCCGACAAACCCCGCCCCCGGCTTGGCGACTCTGTCAGGAAGGAATCCAAAACCCAGAGCCTCTCCCCAAGGAGCAAAGGGTTTGAGCTCCACGTCATGCACCCCCAAACTTTTAGGAGAGCTGAGCCCGGGAAATAACTAGTTTTGAAAACACCAGAGTTGGCGACCATGAGACACACAGGCTATATTAGAGATCTGAGAAAAGAGCTGGCAGCTCGGACTCACCTGCCCCAGGGCCCAGGACGGAAGAGGCTGGACGGAGAAGCGCCCAGGCGGCCTGTGGAAGGCACTCCCTCGCCCACCTTGGAGCGTCAGCCCGAGCCGCAGGCTTGCTCTGACCCGTATTTGAGGCGGCTGGGCGCCCTCTGGGGTTGGGGTCGCAGCACCGCCTTCGCCTGCGCCGCTGTGCGCCAACCGCGGGAGCCATTTTTTTTTTTTTTTTTTAACTGCAGCGTTTTCTTCCTTTTCCCCGTCCTGGTGGGTATTTTGTCTGCATTCTCATTCTGCCACCCTCTAGAGCACCCATGTCTCTGAGAGGGGAATTTTTACATGCAGCTGGTGCCCAGGTTTTAATTTCTAGTGTCTGGGTCTCTGCCGGGCTCCCATGTGTTGCTAATGGTCAAGATTCCACTTGCCAATACAGGAGACACAAGTGGTGAGGGTTCAAACCCTGGGTAGGGAAGAACCCCTGGAGGAGGAAATAGCAACCCACTGCAGTATTCCTGCCTGAGAAATCCCCTGGACAGAGGAGCCTGGTGAGCTACAGTTTGCGGCTGCCACTCAGCGGATGCCTCTTGATCACCTCGCTCAGGTGAGGTTGGCAGTGAGGGGGTTTGCGTTCCTGGGACCCACAGGCCCCTGTAATAATTGAAGAGACAGTGCTTAAAAGACCACCTTTACGGCAATGCACATATAGCTGATTGAAAATCCCTGCCCCATCTTTCTGTGAAAGAAACCCACTTGTTTGTCCAAAAGCTAGAGCATGAATCTTACGAAGGAAAACTGGTAGTCAGAGGACAGATTGGTGGGTGACAGTGGGGGGAGTAGGGGATGGGTGAATGGGCAAAAGGGGACCAAAACCTATGCATTTCCAACTATCAAATAAGTAAGCCCGGGGCATGTACAGTACAGCATGGTGACTATGCTGTATTCTATATTTACAAGTTGCTGAGAGAGTACATCTTAAAAGTTATCATCACAAGAAAATAGAATTTTGTTAACTATGTGTATGATGAATATGGGCTAGATTTATTGCGGTGATAATTTCACAATATATACAAATACTGTGTGTACCTTCTACACCTGAAACTAATAAATACGTCAATTTTATCTCTTTTTTTTTTAAAAAAAAAAAAAGAACTATAATTAGGTCTAACCCAAGGAAGAAAGTCACTTTTGATTTCAGGAGTTTCTCAACAATATCAGGTAGGCAAAAGAAAAAAAAGCAATCAAATCTGGTGAACTAAGTGCTATGGTTGATAATATACATGGTTCTGTGAAAGGAGTCTCAAATTCCATCTTTTCAGGGAAGTCTTCCAAGAAAAGATCATTACTGGGATGAATCTTTCATGCTCAATAGAAATTAGGCAGGAGAAGGAGAGAAAAAGAAAGAGAAAAAGGAAGTGGTTCAGGAGGACAAACAGCACATACTAAGAAATAGTACACATCAGCTGAATCTAGCTAAACTATAAAATATAAATTGAGACTTGTGAGAGGGTGGAAGTACGGTGGCAGTAGAATGTACAGAACGTTAGACACAGAATAGAGAGGTAAGAAGTTCAGTAGGTAGGTAGATAGGAAGCAAGGCTGAACAAGATCTGATGAAACTTAACCCATAGAATGGTAGTGATAGTAGTGTTATCACTCAGTGGTGTCTGACTCTTTGTGACCCCATGGGCTGTAGTCTGCCAGGCTCCTCTGTCCATGGGATTCTCTAGGCAAGGATACTGGAGTGAGTTGCCATTCCCTTCTCCAAACCATAGAATGGTGACCGATGAATAATTTCCAACTCCTGAAATCTATGATTCAGAGAGGGCACTGTGATTCCAGTATGGAGAAAGAGGTAGAGATGTGATAAGGCTAAAGACAGTAAAGAGTCAAGTAGTTTTAAAATTTACTAAAGATAGGCATGGAAAGAAGCTGGTAATTTTGAAAATGTTACATGATAGGGAATGTGTAAGGTGAAAGAAAATATCTAATCAAGTATGTTTTCAAGAGAAATATTACTAAAGTTTAAATGTTCTGTTAGAAACTAAGTCTAAATGAAAGTATATTCATTTTTTAGAAAATATGTTCTTATAGGATCATATATTAACTTGGCTTCATTAATTTCCCAGTAAGCAAGTCTTTTCATAGGATTAATAAAAACAAAAAACCTTCAGCCTTATAATTAAATCTAACTGCAGAGAAAAGAATAATTATTAAAATAATTTGAATGATTATTTAAATGATTACTTAAATAATTTAAATAATTAAATAACAAAAAATGAATTACCTGTTAATTGTTTTGCATGTTCTTTGCAATCCATCATTTGTTCTTTTTGTGTAATTTAATAGGATTATTATTAACTGCTAAAGTGTTAGTTGCTCAATCATGTCCAACTCTTTGTGATCCCATGGGCTGTAGCCCAAGCTCCTCTGTCTGTGGAATTCTCCAGGCAAGAATACTGGAGTGGGTAGCCATTTACTTCTCCAGGAGATCTTCCTGCCCCAAGGATCAAACCTGGGTCTCCTGCATTGCAGGCAGATTCTTTACCATTTGAGCCACCGGGGAAGCCCTGGTGGCTACAGTTTATGGGGTCACAAAGAGTCAGACGTGACTGAGTGACTAACACACACATATACATTATTAACTACAGTTTAAAATATACCCAGTTTTCATTGTATAATTCAATGTAAACACAACCAAAATAAAAATATAGAGCATATCCATCCACTGCCTCAAAATATTCTGACATCAATCTCACCACCACCCTCAGATCCAGACAGCCATTGATCTACTTTATGCCACTATAAATTAGTTCCTACTGTTGAGTATTTCCACCTAAATAGATCTATGGACTCTGTATCAGACCCCTTTCACTCAACATGAAGTTTCTGAGATTCATCTATGTTGTTGAATATATATCAGTAATCTCTTTCTTTCTTGTATTATAGAGTATTCTATTGTATAAATGTACTATAGATTATTTATCTACTCTATATTTTGGTTATTCCCAGTTTTTGAGGTTATAAATAAAACTGCTTGTATATTCGTGTATAAGACTTTTAGTAGGTATGCATTTTGCTCTAGAATCGTTATGGTTATCTAGCTATATAACCATCCTTTTTGGGAATAAAGGCAAATACACTACTCCCTTTCAAATTTATATACCTGTATATTATTTTTAATTGCCTCATTGCACATGTTAAGAACTCCAGCATGATGCTTAGTAGAAGTGGTGAGAGTTGATCTTGTCTTTTTTTCCCAGTCTTTGAGGGAAAGCATCATTATTGATTCTTGCCTTCCTGAGATGAATCTCAATTGCATATGATGTATTATTATTTTTATATGGCTGGATTCAATACATTTAACATTTTCATAAGAATCCTTTGTATTTATACTTATGAGTGATGTTTATCTCAATTTTCTTTTCTTATAATTGCTTATCTGGTTTGGTAACATAATTCTCACCTCATAATGCCCACTTTTGATTGGATATTGGACACTTTGAACATTACACTAAGCGTCTGAATTTTGGTGTCTTACTTTAAAGAGAGTTGATGTTTGTTTTACCAGTAGTGACTTGAAGTAACTTGAAGATCAGCTTTGTCCTATTGATGCTTTTTTCCTTTTTCCTTTCTCCCCTCCCTTCCTTCATTTCTTTGTCTTGGTCCCCATTGCCAAAGCTCATCACCCCCTACTTACATACTATGTGTTTTTATTTTGCAGAAGTGGCCCATTGTATTCATCTTCTGCTTCTTGTTTGTTTTTTTAAGCTCTATGTTGCTAACATGTATCTGTGTCTTTATGTGGATATATTGATTAATTGATTGACATACAGTTGACTTAAAGTATTGTGCCAATCTTTACTGTGTAGCAAAGTGACTCAGTTTTATGCATATATTATATAATTCTTTTTAAAATATGCTTTTCCATTATGGTTTATCCCAGAAGATTGGATATAGTTCCCTGTGCTATAGGACCTTGTTGCTTATCCATTCTAAATGTAATAGTTTGCATCTATCAACCCCAAATTTCCAGTCCATCCCTTTCCCTACTCCCTCCCCCCAACAACCACAAATCTGATCTCTGTCAGTGAGTCTGTTTATGTTTCATAGATAGGTTCATTTATGCCCTATTTTAGATTCCAAATATAACTGATATCATATGGTATTCATTTTTTTGACTTAGTTCACTTAGTATGATAATCTCTAGTTCCATCTATTAATTTATTGCTACAAATTGCATAATTTTGTTCTTTTTTATGGCCAAGTAGTATTCTATGCATGTATCACATCTTTATCCATTCATCTGTTGATGGACATTTTGGTTGCTTTAGTGTCTTACCTATTGTATGTAGTGGCGCTATAGGGGTGCTGGTAGCTTTTGAAGTTTTGTTTGGATATATGCCCAGGAGTGGGATTGGTGGATCACGTGATAAGTGTATTTTTAGTTTTCTGAGCAAACTCCATACTGTTTTTCATTGTGGCTGCACCAACTCATATTCTCATCAAGAGTGTAGGAGGATTCCCTTTTCTCCACATCTTTTCCAGGGTTTGTTATTTGTAGACTTTTTAATGATGGCCATTCTGACTGGTGTGAGGTAGTAACTGATTGTAGTTTTGATTTGCCTTTCCCTAAATGGCAACCCACTCCTGTACTCTTGCCTGGAAAATCCCGTGGACAGAGGAGCCTTGTCAGCTACAGTCCATGGGGTCGCAAAGAGTCGGACACGACTGAGTGACTTCACTTCACTTCACTTCAATTAATGATATTGAGCATTTTTTCTTGCACCCACTGGCCATCTGCATGTCTTCTTTGGGGAAATGTCTATTTAGATCTTCTGCTTATTTTTCAATTGAGTTGCTTGCTTTTTTGTTGTTCTGTTATACGAGCTGTTTGTGTATTTTGGAGATTAATTGCCTGTTGGTTGCATTATTTGCAAATATGTTCTCCCAATCTGTAGGTTGTCTTTTTTTTATGGTTCCCTTTGCTGTACAAAAGCTTGTAAGTTTAATTAGGGCCTATGTGTTTATTTTTATTTCTATTGCCTTGGAAGACTGACCTAAGAAAACATTGGTACAATTTTTTGTGCTTTCCTTCTTAGTGCTGTACAGTATCACCATAGGGTCCTTCTCCTAAATTGGACATCTAGCTTTTTTCCAATTCCTTATTACCACAAACATTACTTCAAATAACCTTATTAATATCCCCTTACAGACACATGAGAAAACTTCTGTTCAATATGGAAGTGGGATTTCAGGATTATATAGCAAATGTAAAAATACTCAGTTTAACGAAATCAGGGACATATTGCTCTTCATAATGATGTCATGTTACACTCCCACTAGTACAGAAGAGTTATGTCCAACTTTGTAATTTTTTATAATAAAAAGTATATATCATCACATTTTTCTTTACCTCACTCTGAAAGATATATTATTTCTAGTAGAAAACAAGATATTTGACATTATTTTTTTTAACAGGAAACAGTATAGAGTTTGCGCAATTTAGAAACCCAGCGTAAAAAGCATTCTGTTGTACATTGATTGTTTTTATCTAAAAGAAGCTGTTTTAGATCTAATAAGGGGGTCAAACATGGAACTGAGACTATATCAACAATTTGCCCCCTGTACTGCTGCCACCTTTCAAAAGAATAGAGAATATTTAGTTTGCTCCTTCTAAGTTCATAGGAGAATAAATCACAGTTCTTTAAATTCAATAAAAAGAACCATTTGTCAAAGAAGGAAGCTACTCCTTGACAGACTTATATAAAATAGGACAGAAAATTTGACTTGGTTTAGGATTTACAAGAAAATGATCCATAAATTCTACTAATTAAAAATATACATTAACTACTATAAAGTTAATTGTTGAAAGGGAGGCAAACATATACCATTAAGTTGGAAGGCTTTTTACCTCTTAAACCCATCCAAATATTATCCACTAACAGAAGTTCTGAAAAACATCTGTTTTGAAAATAACAACAGTGCTGCTAAACTAAGAATCCATTTTTCCCATAATTTGTTCCTCTAACTAATTTATATTGAGTTCTATATTATCAAAATAATTTATAGGGAAATACATCAAATTATTTCATCATTAACATACTTATATGCCCAATTTTTAAATGGATATAATTGATTATTGACCAGAAAAATTACCTTTGCATATCAATATTTTATAATAATAGTTTATTTTTTCTTTCCTGATGATAATGTAGTTATATGTGATATAGAAACCAGCCTCACAGTCTCATTCATCTATGCATCTCTAGTGTTAGTAACACTGGTATAGAGTTTGTGCTTAATAAATATTTACTAAGGAATATATTTCAATATGTATTTCTAGTATCGAAAGTGTAATGGATTTAGAGTCAGGATTTATGGGGTTTAGTTCTCAATCATTCATTTATGATAGTTCTGAAGCAAATATATACTCAAATTCTATATGATGAACCCACCTCTGCTGGGCAATGAGATTACTTCAAAGCTGTTCTATTTCCATAAGAGAAATGGTCTGGCTCTTTTAGTAAGGCATATTTTAAAAGAAAAAGGTGTTCAGCAGAAAGGCAACTCCATGAAAGAGCTCCAAGCATGGATATCACATGATTCTTTTTGAAAGAAATAATCCTAAGAAATAGGATAGCAGTAAGGCACATGAAGGCTGCAGAGAGCTGGTAATAAGTGGCTTTGAGAACCTATCGGAGGATCTGAAGCAGGGTCAGAAATGAGAAGAAAGTAATTGCATTTACCTAGCTACAAATGCATTTTAAGAGATTTAAAATGGGACACTACAGTCAAGAAGAATTTGAGATCTGAAATCAATAGGGTTAAAATTACCTGTCTGTGTTATCTTGAGCAACCTTTCAGTAGCATCTTCATCTGCAAAATGGAAATAATAATGATGATATTATCAACCAGTGTGGGTTATTGTGAAGATTGATAAGTTAATGCATATAAATTCCATGACTTGCTAATAGCACTCAGTAAATATTAACTGTTATCACTGTAATATTGCAGCTACCTTTTAGAAAATCAACATTAACACATATATTCTGACTTCTATTTACTTTAACGCCTATTCTCAAACATTGTAACACAATGGAACTTGCAATAAGCTTCATAAGAACTGTGTTTTCATAGCTGTCAATCTTCCATTTCTTAAAAAAGCATAAAATAGGGATAATCCACCTTGAAACATCCTTTGGTAGCAGCTGTTCTAAGGACATGGACTACCTTACAATACATGTATCACTTATATCACATCATATAAATCAAGTATGGGTCATTCTGTCTTCCAAAAACTAAAGTACATAGCAAATTCAAAGCAACATTTTATGTGAAACCACTGAAATCCTGATGAGAAAAAGATACATGAACAATATATATATATTATATATATTATATATACATATTTCCTTCTCATTATCTCTCACCATGTATTATTTTCAAGCTGTCAATACATACAGTGGCCAAGAGGGAGTTATTTACCTGATTCTAAAGTCTATTTATACATTTTTTAGGAGCTAGCAAATATCACATTATATCTTCCCTTTTCTTTACCAAATGCTGTCTGACACATCTCCTTCTATTTAAAAATCAAAAGCTCACCCAAGAAACTGCATAATTCCCTTGAGCATGAATATCTGTAACAAATACACCAGTACTTTGGTTGCAAAGAGAATTAAGGATGTATTTGCTATTTAGCATCCCATGAATGACAAGCATAATTACACCTCAAATGTAATACAGAGCGGACAATGTACCATATAGACTTGAGGATCAACTGCTTTGGTATTTTGACTTTAATTGCAATGATGGGTACACACTGCAGTGCTCTTAAAAAACAGGGCCCCTTCTGTGATAGATTTCACTGATTTCTAAGATAAACCCCTCAAAACAATGCTATACATATTATAGCCTTCCTGGAGCAGTACTTAACAGCATGTACCAAAAGGCAAACATCTGAATGATCTCTGGCCTGGATGACCATTTCTAGAATTTATCGTAAAGAGTAAGAGAGAGGTGAACAAAGATGCTTCTTAGAATACAATTTCAATCCTAACAACAGCAGCAACAAAACTGGAAAAAATATAGTTCTTCCAGTGAGAACTGATTAAGGTAACTATAGTAATCAACGCCAGAAATACTACGTAAGCAACAAACATAGTTTTGTTGAAATAGACATAGGTAAATAGATGTAGGTAAATAGATTGACAATACAATCAGACAAACATAAGTTTTTATGTAGTTTGTATATATACAAACCTTGGGCTTCCCAGGTGGCACTAGTTGTAAAGAACTTGCCAGCCAATGCAGGAGGCTGGGGTTCAATCCCTGGGTTGGAAAGATCCCCTGGAGAAGGGCATTGCAACCCACTCCAGTATTCTTGCCTGGGGAATTCCATGGACAGAGGAGCCTGGCGGGCTACAGTACATGGGGTCACACAGAGTAGGACACAGTTGAGCGACTAAAACTTTCACTTTCACTTTATATACACAAACACACATATATATACACACATATATATGTGTGTATATATATATATATTTATTTGCAACGATGTTTACAATATATATGTGATACAAATAACCCAAAGTTTTTCATGTCTGTGGTGTTTTCTTCTGATCAGTTATAATGTTTCCATTTTCCATGTAGTATACTGTGGAAAATCCCAAATCCTACCACTTGTCTTTAAAAAGCCTACATTTCCCCCCTGAAGTATTTGGAAAAACAAATAGGCCTCAACTTTGCTTCTAAATCAGTTTATATGCAGCTTTTAAAATTATTTAATTCTTGAATGGTGAATATACTGATGATCTTAAAGTGTCAAAAACTATGAAAACATATGTGGAAAAGCCTAGTTTTTTTCATCCTTTTTCCTTCAACTTACCTTTGCCATTGTATTTGTTTTGTTGTTTTGTTTTGCTTCTTAATTTTACTGGAATACAGTTGATTTACAATGTTGTGTTAGTTTCAGGCATACAGCATAGTGATTCAGTTATATATAAACATATATTCATTCTTTTTCAGATTAACCTATTTCCCATATAGGTTATTACAGAATATTTTGTAGAGTTCCATGTGCTATACAGTAGGTCCATGTTAGCTATCTATTTTATATATAGTAGTGTTTGTGTGTTTATCCCAGGCTCATTATTTATCCCTCTTCCCCACATTCCCCTTTGGTAACCGTGAGTTCAGGCTTCCCAGGTGGGACAGTGGTAAAGAATCTGCCTTGACAATGCAGAAGGCACAGGAGGTGCGAGTTTGATCTCTGGGTTGGGAAGATCCCCTGGAGTAGGAAACGGCAACCTGTTCCAGTTTTCCCTCCTGCAAAAGTCCATGGACAGAGGAGCCTGGTGGATTACTGTCCATGGGGTCTCAAGGGGTCGGACGCACCTGAGCATGCATATTACCATAAGTTTGTTTTTGGAATCTGTGTGTCTGTTTCTGTTTTGTAAGTTCATATACATAATTTCTAAAAATTAGATTCCATAATCAACAAATATCATATGAGTGATATCAGATGATGGTTGTCTTTCTCTGTCTGACTTATTTTACTGAGTATGATAATCTCTAAGTCTACCCATGTTGCTACAGATGGCATTATTTCATTCTTTGTATGGCTGTACAAATATTCCATAGTATATATGTACCACATTTTCTTGATCTATTCATTTGTTGATGGACATTTAAGATTTTTCCATATCCTGCCTATTGTAAACAGTGCTACAGTGAACATTGGGGAGCATGAACATTTTCAAATTATGCTTTTCTCTGGATATGTGCACAGGAGTGGGACTCCTGGATCATATGGGCTTCCCTGGTAGCTTGGACAGTAAAGAATCCGCCTGCGATGGAGGAGACCTGGGTTTGATCCCTAGGTCAGAAAGGTTCCCTGGAGAAGGGATGACTTCCCATTCCAATATGCTTGCCTGGAGAATTCCAGGGACAGAGGAGCCTGATAAGCTACAGTCCATGGGGTCACAAAGAGTTGGACAGGACTGAGCGACTAACACTTTCACTTCTCACTTTCATGGTAGTTCTATTTTAGTTTTCAAAGAAGCTTCTTACTGTTTTCCATAGCGGTTGTACCAATTTACATTCCCACTGACAGTGTTGGAAGTTTCTCTCTTCTCTACACACTCTCCAGCATTTATTGTTTTTAGACATTTTGATGATGGCCATTCTTATTGGTGTGAAGTAACATTTCATTGTAGTTTTGACTTGCATTTCTTTAATAATTCCTGATGTTGAGCACCTTTTCATGTGCCTCTTGGCAGTCTGTATGTCTTCTTTGGAGAAATGTCTGTTTAAGTTTTCTGCCCATTTTTTAATGTAGTTGTTTGTTTCTTTTGACCTAGTGCTACATGAGCTGTATGTATATTTGAGAGATTAATCCCTTGTTGGTTATTTGGTTTGCAAATATTTTTTCCCATTCTGTGGGTTGTCTTTTCATCTTGCTATGATTTCCTTTGCTTTGCAAAAGCTTTTACATTTAATGAGGTCCCATTTGTTTATTTTTGTTTCTATTTTCATTACTCTAGGAAGTGGATACAAAAAGATATTGCTGTGATTTATATATCAAAATGTTCTGCCTATGTTTTCCTCTAATAGTTTTGTAGTATTCAGCCTTCATTTAGATCTTTGATCCATTATGAGTTTATTTTTGTGTATGGTGTTAAGGAAATTATGGCTCTAATTTCATTCTTTTATGTGTAGCTGTCCAGTTTTCCAAGCACCACTTACTAAAGAGACTGTCTTTTCTCCATTGTATGTTCTTGCACCCTTTGTCATAAATTAGGTGACATAGGTGTGTGGGCTTTTGAGCTCAGGGTCTCAGGGTTTCTGAGCTTCCCAGCCTGTTCCATTTATCTATACTTCTATTTTTGTGCAAGTGCCATTGCATTCAAAGCGAATTTCTTGTAGACAGCATATTGATAGATCATGCTTTTCTATATACCTTATCAACCGATATTTTAATTGACCCTTTAGATCATTTACATTTAACATAATTATTGATATGTTCTTTAACCTATCAATAACATATCTTATTTGTTTTCTGTTTGTTTCTTCCACTTCTCTTTATGTTACTGTACTGTGAGTTATTTATCCATTCTTTAGGAGTTATCTTGATTTATCTATAGCATTTTATATGATTTTCTTAGAGGATACTCTAGTCACTATGATGTAAATATGTAACTTAACACAGTCTACCAATATCGGCATTTTACAACTTTGAATCAAGTATAGAAACATTTCCTCATTGAGATTCTTTTATCTCCCCAACTTAATCGTAATTATTTTAAGCCTTTCCTCTACATGCATTGAATATCACATCAGATGATAATTTTTGCTCAACCACACATTTGATTTAATAAACTCATAAGAAGTGGATTAAATTCTTATATTTATCCCTTTTTACTTATGCCAATGTTCTTTCTTTTATAACCTCCCAAAACTTGTTTTGTCATCGTTTCCTCCTGTTCAGAGAGCTTCCTTTACTATTTTGGGTTTCTCTGGTGGCTCAGACGGTAAAGAATCTGCCTACAATGCAGGAGACCAGGTTGGATCCCTGGGTCAGGAAGATCCCCTGGAGAATGGAATGGCTACCCACTCAAATGGTCTTGCCTGGGAAATCTCATGGACAGAGAAGCCTGAAGGGCCACCATCCATGGGGTCAAAATGAGTCAGATATGACTGAGCGATTTAATACTTTTAAAAAACCATTTTAAGGGTAGGATTGCTAGCAACAAATTATCTTTGTTTTCTTCATCTGAGATATCTTTATTTCCTCAAGGACAGTTTTAACAAGATATAGAACTTGCTACTAACAGCGCTTTTCTTTTAGTATTTGAAAATGTCGTGTTCCTCCTTGGGCATTCCCAACAACTTCTGGGTCTGCAGGCTCCTCCTCTTTTCACAATCGTTGTTTTTAAATGATTACAAATTATTTTTATGCAAAGCAGTGTGTCTCATGTTTAAAGCTGTCTTTTTGGTGTCATGTCTAAGGAGTCTTGCCTTTGTCAGCAAAAATGCTCAATGGTAACCTTTCCTAAATAAGATATCCACCCCAGTACATGAACTTTAAGAAAGTGGAAGCCTGTCAAACTGATTTGATAGCATTTAATTTTCTGCTTTATGAATGACTTTTTAGAAAGTAAAAACTGCCTTTAAATTAATTTTAAAGCATTTGTGTATATATTAATGCATGCATAATAAAAAATCTCAAAAATGGGTTCTCAGTTTTTGTGACACATTAAAATAATCTGGAATGCTTCTTAAAAATCCTGATGCTGGAGTTCTAAATTCATAGCTTGAGTGTTTCCCAGACTTTGTATTCTATTTACAAAGGTCAGAATCATCTCAGGTCATCTTGGATTCTTCTTGCAGCTTAATTTTCTTATAACTAATACCTGTATAAGCTTTTTTGGAATTCTTTTCAATATCTACTTTTCCTTTCTGTATTGCCTATCACTATGCTAATTCAGACTCTCATTACCATTTACTAGAATTACCATAAGAACAGCCTCCTAAATATTCTCTCTAATTTTTCTCATGCCATATTGTGTATAACTAAAATGAATAATAGTTACTATTTACTGAAGATTTCTAATATACCAGGTATAGTGCTAGATATATGTCATTTAGATTGACAATGCCCTTTAAATAGAGATTTTATTTTCTTTCCCATGTGGAAACTGAACCACTGAGAGATTAAGAATCATGTCTAAAAGTGGCAGAACTGTGAGTAAAAAATCCAAATCTGTTTGATTTTCAAATGTCTTCCAGTGGAACACTGCTTCTCTCTCTCTTTCTCTTAATCAGTATGAGATGCTGCCTTGTGTTAAAATTAGAGTTTCCTTAAACTCTCTAGTCTACTATATGCTCCCTGAGGACAGGAGTTTTATGTGCTTACACATAAAATTGTCCTGAAAATTCTACTGACTTTAAGTCATTTAAGTGAGGTGTACATAATAGAATAATGAAAAGGATAAATTTTATTTGAAATTTGCATCATTAATTTTTTATTTTCTCTGAGATTGTATTTTTAAGTCAAAAATCCTTCATCTTTGAATTTGCTTAAAATACCCATTATTTAAATATGGCGTTAATATGAATATCAACTCCTTCATAATAAAATCTCCATAATTCCAAATTAGTGAATTAAAATATTAAGAATGAGATTATTTAGCTGCCAAAATTGACCCTTCAAAATTAATATTATTTTGCATGGAGATTCAATACCACCAGTACAGCCTAAGGCACATATTATTTTTATAAGTATAAAATAATTACCTTAAGAAGTGGAAATACAATTTTACATCTATTATAATATCCTAGTTATATGTAAAATATGCACAGCAAAAGGACTGAGAGGATATGGCATTGATTGAAATGTGAAGTGATTGTAGGACAGTGGGTGATTTTTTTCCTATCTTCAGCCTTTCTGCATTTTTGAATTTTTATTTATTTTTTAAAAGTTTTATTGAGATACAATTCACAGGCAATAAAATTCACCCATTTTAAGTGTAACAGGGTAATTGTTTTTAGTAGATTTACAGAGTTATACAGTTGTCACCATTAAGTAACTTTAGGACATTTTCATTATCCCAGAAAGGAACCCTATATTCATTAGCAATAACTCTCCATTCCTCTATACTCTCTAAGCCCTATCAACCAGTAATCTATTTTTTGTCCCTGTAGATTTTTCAGTTCTGGACATATCTATCATATGAATGATAAGAATGTGGAATCCTAGAATGTGGTCTTCTGTAACTGGTTTCTGTCACTTAGTATGATGTTTTCAAGGTTTGTCTATGATGTTGTATGTGTCAGTACTTCAACTTTTTCTAGCTAATAATATTCTTCAACTCTTTTTCTAATAATATTCCATTACATAGAGGTACTACATCAGCGGTCTCCAACCTTTTTGGCACCAAGGACTAGTTTTGTGAAAGAAAATATTTCCACAGGCTGAGGTGGGGGAGTGGTTTGGGATAATTCAAGTGCATTACATTTATTGTGTACTTTATTTCTAATCAAATGCTGCCACTGATTTGACAGGAGGTACAAGTCAGTGCAGGTTTGGGACCCCTGTGCTACATTTTGTTTATCCATTAGTGATAGACGTTTGGATTTCACCTAGTTCGAGATTTGTTAGATACCATACATTACCATTTTAAAAAAAACTGAAAATCTTTAATTTTGAATTAATTTCAAACTCACAAAAATTTGAAAAATTAGTCAGAAGAATTATCTCAGAGTGCCCAAATGTTAACATCTTATTTAAGCACAGTACAATTATCAAACTTTGATGCAATACTATTATTTCATCTAAAGAAACCTTACTCAAATTTTTCCCATTGTTGCACCAATATTCTTATTCTGTTACTGAATCCAGCTCAAGGTGATATTTGCATTTGGTGCCATGTCTCCTTAGCTTCTTTTAATCTGGAACAGTTGTCCTTCATTCTTTGTTTTTCAAGACAAATTTTAGAAAAGAGCTGTCCATTTATTTTCTTGGAATATCCTTCAGTCTGGACTCTTTAGAAGTTTCTTCATAATTAAATTTAAATAATGCATATTTGAAAAGAATATAATATTGGTGTCCTTCTCATTGCATTATATCAGGAGGTTCTTGTTCTTCAGCCACTAAGTCATGTCCGACTCTTTGCGACCACGTAAAGAGCAACACAGCAGGCTGCCCTGTCCTTAACTATCTTCTGGAGTTTTCTCAAATTCATGACCATTGAGTCAGTGATGCTATACAACCATCTTATCCACCGTCTCCCCTTTCTCTTCTTGCCCTCAGTCTTTCCCACTTTCAGGATCTTTTCCAATGAGTCGGCTCTTTGTGTCAAGTGGCTAGAGTATTGGAGCTTCAACTTCAGCATCAGTCCTTCCAGTGAATATTCAGGGTGGATTTCCTTTAGGATTGACTGATTTGGTCTCCTTGCTGTCTAAGGGTCTTTCAGGAGGTACATGATATTAATGTGTCCCATTTCCGGTGATGCCAGATTGAATACCTTGGTTTAGGTGATAGTTATGTGTGGAGTTTCTCCGTTGTAAGGTTGTGATTTTGCATTTTGATCTAATATTTATTCTGTGGGAAGCTACTTTGAGACTATATAAGTAGTGTTTTTCCTCATAGTCTCAATCACAACTCTTACTATTTAATTGGTGGCTATTATTGGTGTTTACAATTATTGGCAAATGGAGGTTTTTCTACTTCCATCATTCCTTCTGCATTTATTAGTTGAAATTTTACTTCAAGGAAAAGTGTACCATGCTCTTCTTCCTGTCAATATATATGTAATATCTATTTGTTTACTTTCACTCTGGGCTCATCGATCCTAACTTTATTCTATGGGTTTTAATACATTGCTTTCATTACTTATTTTGTTGATTGAATTGTCTAAGATTTTCCCATTTGGAAACCCTTCCATTTGATAGTGTATGTTTTAATTTACTCCCATTGTCATTGTTCAGTTCAGTTCAGTCGCTCAGTCGTGTCCAACTCTTTGTGACCCCGTGGATTGCAGCATCCCAGGCCTCCTTGTCCATCACAAACTCCTGGAGATTACTCAAACTCATGTCCATCGAGTGGGTGATGTCATCCAACCATCTCACCCTCTGTCCTCCCCTTCTCCTCCTGCTTTCAATCTTTCCCAGCATCAGGGTCTATTCCAATGAGTCAGTACTTTGCATCAGCTGGCCAAAGTATTGCAGTTTCAGATTGAACATCAGTCCTTCCATGTAATAATTAGGATTGATTTCCTTTAGGATGGCTGGTTGGATCTCCCTGAAGTCCAGGGGACTCTCAAGAGTCTTGTCCAACACCACAGTTCAAATACATCAATTCTTTGGTGCTCAGGTTTCTTTATAGTCCAAATCTCACATCCATACATGACTACTGGAAAAACCACAGCCTTGACTAGACGTACCTTTGTTGGCAAAGTAATCTCTCTGCTTTTTAGTATGCTGTCTAAGTTGGTGATAGCTTTTCTTCCAAGGAGAAAGCATCTTTTAATTTTATGGCTGCAATCACCATCAGCAGTGATTTTGGAGCCCCCAAAAATAAAGTCAGCCACTGTTTCCAATGTTTCCCCATGTATTTGCCATGAAGTGATGGGACCAGATACCATGATCTTAGTTTTCAGAATGTTGAGCTTTAAGCCAACTTTTTCACTCTCCTCTTTCACTTTCATCAAGAGGCTCTTTAGTTCTTCTTCCCTTTCTGCCATAAGGGTGGTGTCATAAGCATATCTGAGGTTATTGATATTTCTCCCAGAAATTTTGATTCCAGCTTGTGCTTCATCCAGCGCAGCATTTCTCATGATGTACCCTGCATATAAGTTAAATAAGCAGAGTGACAATATACATCCTGACGTACTCCTTTTCCTATTTGGAACCAGTCTGTTGTTCCATGTCTAGTTCTAACTGTTGCTTCCTGACCTGCATACAGGTATCTCAAGAGGCAGGTCAGGTGGTCTGGTATTCCAACCTCTTGAAGAATTTTCCACAGTTTATTGTGATCCACAGTCAAAGGCTTTGGCATAGTCAATAAAGCAGAAGTAGATGTTCTTCTGGAACTCTTGCTTTTTCAACATCCAGTGGATGTCGGCAATCTGATCTCTGGTTCCTCTGCCTTTTCTAAAACCAACTTGAACATCTGGAAGTTTGTGGTTCACGTATTGCTGAAGCCTGGCTTGGAGAATTTTGAGTATTACTTTGTTAGCGTGTGAGATTGGAGAAGTCAATGGCACCCCGCTCCAGTACTCTTGCCTGGGAAACCCCATGGATGGAGGAGCCTGGTAGGCTGCAGCCCATGGGGTCGCGAAGAGTCAGACACGACTGAGCGACTTCACTTTCACTTTTCACTTTCATGCACTGGAGGAGGAAATGGCAACCCACTCCAGTATTCTTGCCTGGAGAATCCCAGGGACGGGGGGACCTGGGGGGCTGCTGTCTATGGGGTCGCACAGAGTCGGACACGACTGACGCGACTTAGCAGCAGCAGCAGCAGCAGTGTGTGAGATGAGTGCAATTGTGCGGTAGTTTGACCGTTCTTTGGCATTGCCTTTCTTTGAAATTGGAATGAAAACTTACCTCTTCCAGTTCTGTGGCCACTGCTGAGTTTTCCAAATTTGCTGACATACTGAGTGCAGCACATTTACAGCATCATCTTTTAGAATTTGGAAAAGCTCACCTGGAATTCCATCACCTCCACTAGCTTTGTTCGTAGTGATGCTTCCTAAGGCCCACTTAACTTCACATTCCAGGGTGTCTGGCTCTAGGTGAGTGATCACACCATCATGATTATCTGGGTCATGAAGATCTTTTTTGTACAGTTCTGTGTAGTCTTACCACCTCTTCTTAATATCTCCTGCTTCTATTAGGTCCATAACGTTCTGTCCTTTATTGAGCCCATCTTTGCATGAAATGTTCCCTTGGTATCTCTAATTTTCTTGAAGAGATCTCTAGTCTTTCTCATTCTATTATTTTCCTCTATTTCTTTGCACTGATCACTGAGGAAGGCTTTCTTATCTCTCCTTGCTATTCTTTGGAACTCTGCATTGAAATGGCTATATCTTTCCTTTTCTCCATTCCCTCTGCTTCTCTTCTTTTCATAGCTATTTGTAAGGCCTCCTCTGACAGCCATTTTGCCTTTTTGCATTTCTTTTTCTTGGGGTTGGTGTTGATACCTGACTCCTGTACAATGGCATGAACCTCTGTCCATAGTTCATCAGGTACTCTGTCTATCAAATCTAGTCCCTTAAATCTATTTCTCACTTCTACTATATAATCGTAAGGGATTTGATTTAGGTCATACCTGAATGTTCTAGTGGTTTTCCCTACTTTCTTCCATTTCAGTCTGAATTTGGCAATAAGGAGCTCATGATCTGAGCCACAGTCAGCTCCCAGTCTTGTTTTTGCTGACTGTATAGAGCTTCTCCATCTTTGGCTGCAAAGAATATAATAAACCTGATTTTGGTGTTGGCCATCTGGTGATGTCCATGTGTAGAGTCTTCTCTTGTGTTGTTGGAAGTGGGTGTTTGCTATGACTAGTGCGTTCTCTTGGCAAAACTCTATTAGCCTTTGCCCTGCTTCATTCTGTATTCCAAGGCCAAATTTGCCTGTTACTCCAGGTGTTTCTTGACTTAGTACTTTTGCATTCCAGTCCCCTATAATGAAAAGGACATCTTTTTTGGGTGTTAGTTCTACAAAGTCTTGTAGGTCTTCATAGAACCATTCAACTTCAGTTTCTTCAGTGTTACTGTTCGGGGCATAGACTTGAGTTTCCGTGATATTGAGTGGATTGCCATGGAAACAAACAGAGATCATTCTGTCGTTTTTGAGATTGCATCCAAGTACTGCATTTCCGACTCTTTTGTTGACTATAATGGCCACTCCATTTCTTCTAAGGGATTCCTGCCCATAGTAGTAGATATAATGGTCATCTGATTTAAATTTACACATTTCAATCCATTTCATTTTGCTGATTCCTAGAATGTTGACATTCACTCTTGCCATCTCCTGTTTGACCACTTCCAATTTGCCTTGATTCATGGACCTAACATTCCAGGTTCCTATACAATATTGCTCTTTACAGCATCGGACCTTGCTTCTATCACCAGTCATATCCACAACTGGGTGTTGTTTTTGCTTTGGCTCCATCCCTTCATTCTTTCTGGAGCTATTTCTCCATTGATCTCCAGTAGCATATTGGGCACCTACTTACCTGGGGAGTTCATCTTTCAGTGTCCTATCTTTTTGCCTTTTCATACTGTTCATGAGATTCTCAAGGCAAGAACACCGAAGTGGTTTGTCATTAGTACAACACAAAGACCCTTAATTAGAGCAGAAACATCAGAGTAGAAACCTCTGCCTTTAGAAAGCAAACTTGAAAATAAATACAAAAGTAAATGACTAACACCAGGAAATAACCAAGATGTGCTTGTTGGAGGAGAGACATGGAACTGTATATCCTTCTTTCTTATTTATTATTACCTGATTATTTAAAAATGAATATAGAAGGAGTCTACATTTTCATTCAAGTGTTCATTCAGTATCTATTAAATATCAAACAAATGTTGATGCAAGGGAGTAGTAGGGATAAGGAAATAAAAAGGAATCACTGCCTTTAAGAAGCAGATAGTCCTATTTGGAAGTTAAAACACTAAACACATACAACACAGTGCATATCAAAACCCTGTGGAATACAGTAGATTGTTAAGTGCCAAAAGAAATACAAAACGTGAGTATCAAAGGAGATTAGAAGAGAGAGCAATAAATGGATATTAGAAGAGAAGACTTAACAGGGTTGGAACAAAATCTTGTAAAATGTGATTAAGAATTGGGCTTATCATTAGTGGAGATTTTTCTGTGTAGGGTCCAGCATGGAGATAGGAACAGTGTTGAGGGAATAACATGTATTTGACTAAAATTAATGGATGAGTTGTGTTGGAGAATGTAAAAGATAATGAGTAGGGGGAAAGGAAATACTTAGCATTTATTGAGCATTACTATATACCAGACACTACAAATGCTCACAATAACATCAGGAGTTATCTCTATTTTATAGAAATGAAAAAAAAAAAAAAAACGGCTAAAGAGAGAAATTTGGAACAGATTAAATAGACTTTCATAAAAGGAAATACTGTATGCTGTGTGCTAAGTGAAACAGACAATCGGCAGAAGGACATGCAGATAGCGAAGAGAGAATATAAATTGGGACAATGCACATTTTGCGAGTTAAATTTCATTTTTCATAGACCACTGCCTTTTTAAAAACTAATCTGTACAGTGAATTAAAGAATGCGAGTCTAAGAAAATTCTTAGCTTCAGTGAATAAATTCACAGTATTAGCACTGAACGGTGAGAAGTCAAAATTTCTTCTCTTTGAGATAATGGCAGATCTCATTTGATATAATTTTTAAAAAATTTTATCTACCATGAGATGCAGAAATCTGCCATACAGATTCCACTGTCTGTCAGTAGCTAACTAGGTATTATACTCATAAAAAGTCACTTAATTTTCCTCAGAAATAAAATGGGAGAAGTACAGAGTACGGGAGAACAACTGGACGTACCTTATAGAAAATAATAGTCTCGGTCACTCTTTTCTTCTTTGCTCTAAATTTATAGAGCTGTTGCATTCCCCAATCCCCCCTCTCTCTCTTTCTTTCTTCCTTTTGTCCTTCCTTTTAATGCAGTTTTATTTTTTAAACATTCTAATGAACACATGCAAACGTTAGGACAGATAGCTTACTTTAAGTTTGTTCTCATGTTTGTTAACTATGGTAAAGAAAACAAAAAAGACTTTTCTAAAATTAGAGTAAGTGATATAGTATCCATAGTTTTACAGCACTTCTTTTGAAATTTCACAGGTTTCCCTTACAACTATAGCTATGCTAAAGAAATTCATGATATTACACAGGTGGAAGAAGTTAGCAATCTTAACTTGGTACATTGATTGGACACAACTGGGCAACTGAGAAGATAAGCTCACATAGATTAAGAAAAAGTAACATCAATCTCAAATAAAAATTTCATTTGGATCGTCAAATTCCTTACATAGTTTCTGTCACTTGGCAACTGTCAGCAGTATCTTTTGTTAACTATTAAAAATATTTGTAACCTAAGGTTAAAACATTTTCTTTCTATGTTACTCCCTTTCTAACTGCTAAATTTAACATAAAATATGTGTTGCCAGATTTCAAAAATGTCTTCAGTAAATGAAAGAATTTGGAAGAAAGGAATCAATATTTAGAGTATAGAATACAAATTTCTGATTTATCAGAATATCTTCAGAATCATATTTCAATATGTGGTTGCTTAAGGGATTTTTATCTTTATTATGTATTATTTGAAAAGTATTAAACTGCAAATTTTGTGGATTTAAAATGGAATAAGGCACTTTCATTTCTGGTCAAAATGAATAACAGGGACCAAACCACCTGAATCAATAAAAAAGGGAAAATATGACAATAGCAGTTTTCAAGACTAGATATCAGACAACCATGGACTGTGACCCAGGAGAGCTGGGAAATAATTAGATCAACCCTATTTACCCCAGCTTACAGCCTTGAGAGTTTCCAGGCAATGGTGAAAGTACACAAAGCCAAACAAAGCCTTATGGGCTCCCTGAGTTGAGAAGATGAAGGTGAGAATCTAGAGAGACTAAAATAGTTAAACTTTTTAGGACAGAGTACCACAATAGACAGTTTTACAAAAGTGATCCCTGGAGCGCTGTAGACAATTTCCTCTATGTCCTGAGCTGAGTAACTATGGGAGGAAACTACCCAAGGCTGGAGAATGAACCATTAGAAAGATTTAGTAAAAACATAGCCCTGTGCTCATCCAGGACTGGGAACAGTGGCTCTTCCTACCAGCCAGATTCGAGAACCATATAATTCAGGGAGCACAGGGTGGAGTACACAGAAGGATTGAGAATCACTAGTAGGAAATAAGTACAGAATAATTAAACTAAGCATTGCTCTGGTATAGTCTAACATATCTTACAAGTAAGAATGAAAGCCCTGAAGGAGAAAATGGTAACCCACTCCAGTATTCCTGCTTGGGAAATCCCATGGACAGAAGAGCCTGGTGGGCTACAGTCCATGGGACACAAAGAGTCATACATGACTGAGCAACTGAGGACACACAAGAATGAAAAGGATCAAACTGTTTCTAAGTAATTGCATTCCAGAACGTACGTCAAAAGTATATAAAATACCCAGTACCCACCGAACAGAGTAAAATTCACAATTTCTTGTGATTTTCTTTGTGAGCAAAAATTACAAGCTATAAAACAAGTCTCGTTAAATTTAAAGTGGTTCAAGTCATGTAAACTGTGTTCTCTAACCAAATGGAATGAATTAGAAATTACTAAGAACAAAAAGCTATCTGGAAAAATCTCCAAACATTTGGAAACTAAATAATACATGTATATATAACTATGAATCAAAGAAGGAATCAAAAGGGAAATTAGAATATAATTTGAATTGAATGAAAGTCAAACCACAACCTTTTAACCTTTGTGGCATACCACTGACGTGTTTCTTAGAAGCCAATTTGTAGGAAAAACTACCTATTTTAGGAAAGAAGAGAAGTCTCATATGATCTTATCTTCTATATTAAGAAACTAGAAAAAGAAGAGCAAATAAAACCAAAAAGGAAAATAAAATAGAAATAGAAAAACAATATAGAAAAATCAATGAAACAAAGCTTTTCTTTGAGAGAAAAAAACAAAGTGCCTCAAAAATGAAAGGCCTCTACCTAGAATGATTTGGATAAGAGATAGAAGATACAAATTACCAGTCTCAAGAATGAGAGAGGTGATATCATGACAGATTCTACAAACATTAAATGGATAATAAATAAATATTGTGAATTATTTTATGTATAAATTAACAACTTAGATGAACTAGACATATGTCTTAAAAGATGCAGCTACAAAGCCCACTCAAAAAGAAACCTGAAAATAAAAAGTCATGAGGACGTAATGTATAACAGGTAATATGGTTAAAACTTTATTGCATATTTCAAAGTTGCTAAAAGGGTAGGATCTTAAAAATTCTCTCACAAAACAAATTTTCTATATATATATGGTGAAATAATTTAATGAGACTTACTTGTTGGTTATTTAGCAATATATGCAAATATCAAATTATTATGTTGTACACCTGAAACTAATATAATAGTGTATGTCAATTATACCCCAATTTAAAAAGAAAGAAATCGTGTTCTGAATAGATTTATGTCTCTCAAAGGAACTGGATTTGTACTTAAAAATCTTCCTATAAGAAAAACTCCAGGTCGACTAGTTTCACTGGTAAATTCTATTAGATATTTAAGAAAGAAGTAATATTCTTTAACACAAATTTTTCCAGAAAATTTAGAAGGAGGAAATACTTCCAAAGTTTTTTCGCCAAGTTCTGAGTTAACTTACAAAAAAGAAAACCTTACTTAATATCCCTAATGTACACAGGTGCAAATATTTTTAAACAGAATTTTTAGCAAATCAAATCTGATAGTACACAAAGCATAATACAACATTATCAAGTAAAGTTATCACAAGAATATGAGACTGGTTTAATATTTGAAAAGCAGTCAATGCAATTCAACAATCAAGCAAAAAAAAAGAACAAAACAAAACCCTTAGGATCCTCTCAATTCCAGCAAAAGAAGAAAAGAATAAAAAAGCACAAAAGCAATCCATTAGGCATTCCTCATAAAACACCATAGCAAACAACGTATGCAAAAGAATTTCCTCAAACTGGTTGAAAGTATTTATGTAAAACTTACACTTAGCAGTATACTTAATATTAGGTGAAAGACTATATTTTCTCCCTAATAACAGAAAAAAACAGGAATTTGTGAGATGTACTGGAGGTTCTAAGCCAGAGCCATAAAACAAACAAAAAGAAATAAGAGAAGTTTAGCTGGGAAAGGAAGTGATAATACTGTCTTTATGTGCAGATGACATTATCATCTGTGAACAATATTCTAAGGGTTCTACAAAATGTACTCAAACTAAGAAATGAAATTGTCAGGAATTCAGGCTACACACCAATACACAAAAAGCAACTGTGTTTCTATATAGTAGCAATTGGAGACTGAAATATAAAAAGCAATACCCTCTAAGTTAGCATCAACATTATGAAATGTTCAAGATTAAATATGACAAAAATGTGAAAAATTTATAATGAAAATGACAAAATATTTTGGAGATGAAGACGAAGAGAGAGAATGCCTTGTTCAATACTCAGTATTGACAAACTCAATACTCCATATTGTTCATATGGCATCATCCCACCAATGGATCTATGTTGTTGTTTCTTGTTGTTTAGTCACTAAGTCTTGTCCAACTCTTTTGCAACCCCATGGACCTGCCAGGCTCCTCTGTCTGTGGGGTTTCCCAGGCAAGAATACTGTAGTGGTTTGCTGTTTCCTTCTCCAGGGGATCTCTCCCACCCAGGGATTGAAACTCCATCTGCATTGGCAGGCAGATTCTTTACTATTGAGCCACTTGGGAAGCCCAAAATGGATCTATAGATTCAGTTAAATCCCAAGCAAATAGTAACAGACATTTTGGTAGAAACAGGCATGATGGCTCTAAAACTTATGGAAATGCAAAAATATATAGAGTAGCCAAATGATGTTGGAAGAATTGAAAAAAAAAATGGATGCATAATCTAACACTACTTGATTTCATGGCTTATCGTAAGCTATAGTAATTGAGATAGTGTAGCCTTAGCATAAAGAGCGACATGTAAGCCAGCGAAACAGAGAGAGTCCAGAATGCACCCAAACATATATGGACAATTGATCTTTTATAAACGATACAGGCACTTCAGTGGAAAAAGAATAGTATTTTCACCAAATGGTGCTAAAACAATTAGATGTTCATATACATCACAAAAATTGATCTTGAACCAGATTTTGTACCATATATAAAAATTAATTCAAAGTGATTCATAGACTTAAATATGTCCTAAAACTGTAAGACTTCTAAAGTAAAATATAGGTGAAAAAACCATATGTCCTAGGCAAAGACATCTTAGATGTAATACCACTATCAATAAAATATAAATTAATTGTATTATTTCAGATTTATTGGTATTCAAAAGACATTCATAGAATAAAAAGACTATCAACTGGTAGAAAATATTTGCAAAGCATAAATGTGATAAAAGACTCAAACTGAAAATATATTACAAACCTTCAAAACTCAGTGATAAGGAAATAATTCAAATACAAAACTGAACAAAATATTTGAGCAGTCACTAAGCCAAAAATGATAAAGGAATGACAAATAGGCACATGAAAAAATGCTCAACATAATTAGAGAACTTCAAATTAAAACCACAATTACAGGCTGCTATATACCTTTGGTACAGCTAAAATTAAAAATGCTGAATATACCAAGTGTTGACACTAGGTGAAAGAGGTGGGACTTCCCTACACTTCTGGTGTGCGTGTAAAATGGAACAACTATTTTGGAAGCAATTTAGCATTTATTTAAAAAAAAGTTTATTTATTTTTGTGCTGTGCTGCATCTTTGTTGCTGCCCTGGGCTTTTTCTAGTTGCAGAGAGTGGGGTCTTCTCTTCAATTGTGGTGCTTGGGCTTCTCCCTGGGGTGGCTATTCGTGTTGCAGAGCACAGGCTTTAGGGTGCTCAGTAGTTGTGGAACATGAGCTTAGCTGCTCCACAGGAAATGGAATCTTCCCAGAGAAGGGACTGAACTCATGTCCCCGGCATTAGCAGGTGGATTCTTAAACACTGTACCAGCAGGGAAGTCCTAGCAATTTTTTACATTAAACATACATCTGTTCTATGATTCAGCCATTCTAATCCCAGGTATTAGAAAAGAAAACATAGTCCATATCAAGATTTGGTTGGGAATATTAATAGTATCTTTATTTTTAATAGCCAAAATCTAGAAACAACTCAAGTGCCCATCAATAGGTAAATGGATAAACACAAAGATATACTATACAATGGAATATTTCTCAAGAATAAAAAGGAACAAGCAATCATTCAGCAACATGTCTCATCAAAATAATTATGCTGAGTGATAGAAGCCAGAACCCTGTGCCCAAAAGAAAACCTACAAAATATTATGGAATTCCATTTGTAAAAACTCTCAATAATGCATACTTATCTGTAGTGACAGAAAGCAGACCAGTCATTGTCTGAGGATGCAAGAAAGGTTTAAGCCGGAGGGAGGCACCACAAAGTGACCGAGGAAACTTTGGGGGGAAAATGCAAACAGTCATTATCTAGACTGTGATCTTGATTTCATTGGTCCAAACTTATCAAAATGAGCTCTTTATAGAGGTGTGGTTTATTGCCGGTTGATTATACCTCCGTAAAGCCTTTAACAAAGTTGGAATATTGGCCATTTCATGTGTTCAATCTATACAAACACTTTATTTATTCAGAGATAAATTTTGAAGTGACAGGACAGGATCTATATTTAGGGCATTGCTTTGAAATTACTTTATTATTAAATTCCTTTAATTGCTCTACGTGTATTACTGAGTGTCTACTGTGTGTGAGGAATACTACAGTGAAAGCTTTTTGCATGGTTTTCATTATTTTTCTTCATTATTTAGGACTTCCTTTTAAAAACCTAATACAAAAAAAATCATTCCAATTAATTTAGCAGTCTTATTGTAAAATTGTCAATTTATGAAGTGAGTAAATAAAATAATTAAAATAATGGCCTTGTAAAGACCAGCTTTTCTTCTACTCTGTCAATATTCTCAGTGCCGCCTTTCTTGATTCAACCACTGTACAAGTTTTTGAAACGTGTAGGTCTATGACAGTGTAGCTACTTAAGACAGTATTTGTGAAATGCCATATGCAACTAAAGTGAAAGTAATCAAGCCAGGTCACTTTGTCCTCTGGATTAACAAACATCATTTAACACAGATTACTTGAGGGCTAGTGCTATTAAACATATCATTAATATTTTAAAGTATTTTCAGAAGTGCATATTATATTTGAAAACTTACTCTTCAACCAAGTTACTGTCAACAATGAAATGACACAATAACAATGAAAGAAACAGGGAGTTATCTAAACTGATCTCTGTGATTTCAGAAAATTTGATCAACTTAACATGAATCTTCATTTTCATGGATCCTTAGGAAAGCCATTCATAAGCTTTTGTGCATGCGTGCTAATTCGCTTCAGTCGTGTCTGATTCTTTGTGATGCTATGGACTGTAGCCTGCCCAGGCTCCTCTGTCCATGGGATTCTCCAGGCAAGGATACTGGAGTGGGTTGCTGTGCCTTCCTGCTGGGGATCTTCTTGCAAGGTATTGAACTTGCATCTCCTTATGTCTCCTGCATTGGCAGGTGGGTTCTTTACCACTAGTGCCAGCTGGGAAGCCCTCATAAGCCTTTGTGCTGTGCTTAGTCACTCAGTTGTAAGCCTTTACATGCTGGTAAAATCACTTAAGGAAACATATTCAAGTTACCCTAATATAAGTCAGCAATTACGGCTGACTAAACTTGATATCAGTCACTTTAGAGTGAAGTATTAATCAGATCACTTATAAATATTCAGAAAAAAATAGTCATGCTTATTTGACAGCCACATTTTTCCACTGAAACTAGTCAACATAAACTAACTTTATTTCTGTCCCTAAATTGTCTCCCCAGGCTTTCCTGGTGGCTCAGTTCGTAAAGAATTTACCTGCAATACAGGAGACTGCCTGCAGTGCAGGAGACCAGGTTATTATCCCTGGGTCAGGAAGATCCTCTGGAGAAGGAAATGGCACCCACTCCAATATTCTTGCCTGGGAAATCCCAGTCTATGGGGTCACAAGAGTCAGACACAACTTAGCAACTAAGCCACCAACCACAAAATTGTCTACCCAATTTAGAGTGATTCAGAGAATGCAGAGAGTATATCTGGATTTTAGTAAGGTTATTGTCAATATTTTTTACTCCATCCATGAATATAAGATGGAGCAATGAGGCATTAGTCAAGGAAGGTACTAGTACACTGAAGAAACAGAACTCATGTGATAAAATCAGAAAGTATCTTTATTTTTACCTTTCACAGGTCCTTTAAACTTACCTAGAGATGGGTAGACATATCCATAAGGCATCCATAAGGAACTGGCTCCAGGACAGCAACACTTCCCTTCAGTTCAGTTTAGTTCAGTTGCTCAGTTGTGTCCAACTCTTTGTGACTCCATGGACTGCAGCATGCCAGGCTTCCCTGTCCATCACCAACTCCCAGAGTTTACTCAAACTCCTGTCCATTGAGCTGGTGATGCCATCCAATCATTTCATCCTCTGTTGTCCCCTTCTCCTCCTGCCATCAATCTTTCCCAGCATTAGGATCTTTTCCAAGGAGTCAGTTCTTCGCATCAGGTGGCCAAAGTATTGGAGCTTCAGTTTCAGCATCAGCCCTTCCAATGAACATTCAGGACTGATTTCCTTTAGGATGGACTGGTTTGATCTCCTTGCAGTCCAAGGGACTCTCAAGAGTCTTCTCCAACACCACAGTTCAAAAGCATCAATTCTTTGGGACTCAACTTTCTTTATAGTCCAACTCTCACATACATACATGACTACTGGAAAAACCATAGCTTTGACTAGACAGACCTTTGTCGGCAAAGTAAGGTCTCTGCTTTTTAATATGCTGTCTAGGTTTGGTGTAGCTTTTCTTCCAAGGAGCAAGCATCTTTTAATTCCATGGCTGCAGTCACCAACCGCAGTGATTTTGTAGCCCAAGAAAATAAAGTCTCTCACTGTTTCCATTGCATCCCCATCTATTTGCCATGAGGTGATGGGACCGGATGCCATGATCTTTGTTTTTTTGAATGATGAGTTTTAAGCCAGCTTTTTCACTCTTCTCTTTCACTTTCTTAGTAGCTACCAAAATTCAATGATGTTTAAGTTCCTTATGTAAAATGCTGTAATGTTTGCATATAATCTGTGAACTTCCTCCCATATATTAAAATCATCTCTAGATTACTTATTATAGCTAATAAAATGTAAAACCTATGTAAGTAGTTGCCAGCATGTAGCAAGTTTGAATTTTGCTTTTTGGAAATTTTGGAAATTTTTACTGATGTTTTCCATCCGTGGTTAGTTTAGCCCTTGGATTTGGGACCTGCAGATACGGAGGGCCAACTGTACTTCCACTTCCCTAGGTGAAGACTTGAGCAGCTCCCTGACTTTTCTGAACCCTCTTAGCAACCACTTTAAGCTGCAAATACAGACTCAGTTCAGAAATTAAATATGTTTGTATAGTAATAAAATGTCTCTATTTTATTCAAAGTTGTTAAAGTAACCTTCCCTCGCGCCCCAACAGGACATTCTAGGTGGGAAACTGAGGAAAGGACATTGTTCTTCTCTCTTACTTCATCTTGCTTACTCCAGTTTTTTGACACCCCAAAAATCAAGAGGAATGATATATAGGAAGGCAGGAAAATTCTTACTTGTCTAGCATATATTAAGATGGTTTCATGTTCTTCAGATCTCACAAATCTTGAAAGATGAGGTCTTCATGAAAGCTTTTGTGGGTTCTCAGTAAGTCTATAATGTAAACTTTAATTTGCATTTCCTGGATAATGTGTGTTACTTTGCTTGGACCAAAGTCCACTAAGTCTCTGGTTTCCTGGTTTGCTTTAGGTAATGCACTCTACCCAGACTCTTACTGTTGCCTTTCAGGCATTTTCTTGGAAATGTTTTTAAATGGCTCCAATCCTGCCTGTCTCAGGCCCTGATTCCATCTCCCTCTCATTTTCACTCTTCTCCATTGTTTCTGCCTCTCTCTCTGGTTGCACACCTGGCCATGGAAAACACACACACATTTTTTGCTCTGACAAGTTATAGGAGTGCAAGTTGGCAAATTCCAGATCAATAAAATGCTCCCCACACCCAACCCCCATTTTGTTTTGTCGCCACCTAGGCAGCCCATTTTCATTCCCCTATATTTCTTAAGCAAAAGAATCCCTTAACTGCAGTAGCTTCCATCAGTCTCAGTCTTGTACAACTAGATCCTGGTATCAGTTCCAATGTGGGGAGGGATCCCACGCCAGTTAGCAATCCTCAGGACACCAACAAGGTATCCAACAATCCAGCTCAATTCTGACACTACCCACCTGGAGATGCCACCATATTGCACAGGTTAAGTCCTGCAAGACTGCTCCTCACTGCCACCCTACTTCAGAACCAGTTGCAAGCCCATGTTGTTTCCTATACTTCTGGCTGACCGGCTGTTAATAAAAGGTTCTTAAGACCTCCTCCTTGGGTTAAGTTGCTAGACTGGTGGTACATAGTACTCAGAGAAATACTTACTAGATTATTGGTTTATTATAAAAAGATATAACCCAGAAAGAAGAGGTTTAGAAGGCAAGCTATGTATTAAGGGGCATGAAGTTTCCATGCCCTGTCTAGATGTACCTCCTCTTGTTCACAAACCTGCAAGATCTTTGAACCCAGTCCTTTTGAGTTTTCATGAAAGCTTCTTACATATTTATGATTGGTTAAATCAATGGCTATTGGCAATTTTTAAAATTGGCAGTTTTTAAGTTTTAGTTTTTCAAAAATTTTTATAAAATTTTTAAGGTTACTTTCCATTTACAGTTATTACTAACTATTGGCTATATTCCTTCTGTTGTACAACATATCTTACACTCAATAGTTTGGGCTTTCCACTGCTCTACACTGATATTGCTCCTCCCCTCCACTGATAATCCCTAGTTTGTTCTCTGTAGCTTTGAGTCCATTTCTTTTTCCTATATTCACTATATTGTTGTATTTTTTTTAGATTCCACATATAAGTGGAATACATATAGTATTTGTCTTTGTCTTTGACTTATTTCATTTAGCATAAGGCTCTCCAGTAAATGGCACAATTTCATTCTTTTCTGGCTGAGCAGTATTCCATTGTGTGTGTGTCCACAAAATCTTCTTTATCATTCATCTGTTGATGGACACAAATTTCTTCCATAACTTGGCAATTGTAAATAATACTGCTATGAACTTTGGGGTACATGTATCTTTTCAAATTAGTGTTTTTGTTTTTTTTCAGATATATACCAAGAAGTGGAATTGCTGAGTCATATGGTAGTTGTATTTCTAGTTTTTTGAGATATCTCCATGCTGATTTTCACTGTGATTGTATCAATGTGCTTTCCCACCAGCAGTATATAAGGGTTATTTTTTCTCCATATCTTCACCAACATTTGTTATTTATCTTCTTATTTTGATAGTCATTCAGACAGATGTGAGGTGATATCTTATTGTGAGCTATTGGCTATTGAGTCAATCTCCAGATACTTTCCTTTCCCCAAAGTTAGGGCTGAGACTGAAAGTTACAGCCCTCTAATCATGTGACTAGTTCTCCTGGCAACAAGCCCCATTGTTAGCTGTAGTCCAAAAGTCATCATTGACGTAACAAAAGATACCAGGAAATTCCAAGGGTTTTAGGAGCTTTGTGCCAGAAAAGAAACAAAGTACGGATTTCTTATTCGGAAACTAGAGATGATTCTGCAAAGACCAAACTGGTCTTATTTGGTCTCATTTCAGAGACCAAATTGCAATATCACTATAACCTTCTCTCTTTTGATTTGTTTCATATCACTCACCACTCAGTTGCTGTAGGGGTGGAATATACAGCACTATCATTGTTTTTACTCCTTTTCATAACTCATTGTAGTTCAAATATTTCTGAGTTAAATCCTTTGACAATTTCAGACTGTGTAATGTTATATCTACTCTGTCTCTGTGTCTCAGTTGAAATTGCCAAATTAATATCTGAATAGAGTAATGTAGCTCTGCAAGCCACACATAGAGTGCTAATTAATGGATCCATTTCTGTCTGGAGGTGGTCACTAATGGCCTAGCATGGGTAGTTATCCTGCTCAACATTTGAGATAAGTACTATAGGTGAAGATAGTAAGAGCTTGTTTTTCAAAGCTTTAGATCCTAAAGTCACATAGGACAGCTAATTTCTGAAACTAATGAGGTAAAATTTAATAAAAGCGGGAATATTGTCATGCATTTAGGTACAATAAATCACCTTCCCAGGAGTCATAGAAGAGGGGAGATGTCTGATGGCAGTGAGTCAAGATGGCTGAATCCCAGGCAGCTCCGTCGAAACATAAGTTTCTACATTGACAGGCTTCTTTAGGATTATCTCTTGTGTTAGACTTTTTGAGTTGTAATACAAAGAAATCTTTCTTAAATGGCTTAAGTAAAAGGGAATTTGTGTCTGCAATAGTTGAAAAGTCCAAGGAGGGGCTTCCATCTCAACTGGATCTAGATGGTGTGAGTGATGTTTCTTCCTATTACTTACCTTTTCTCTGTAGTAGACTGTTGCTCGGATAAAACACACATAATATAGCTATCCATGAATCCAACATTGTGTCTGTGGGTTAGTGGTGCAGATAGATTGTTTTCCCTCAATAGCTGCAATTTCAGTGCCAAATTAGCTCAGAAAGACACATCTTGAGTTCACCTCTGAACCAGTTACTGTGGCCAGTGGTTGGGCTCAACTCCATCCACTCTACCTCAATCTTTTGAAAACAAGGATGACAAAAGAAGCAAGGTTGGGTGGCATCCAAAAGGAAGTCCAGATGTTACCATAAACAGGAGAATAGGAAATAGGCAGGCAAAATGAAACTATCTACTTTATGCGGACAAAAATTTTAAAGAATTTTGACAAACATGGTGAGTTCAATATACTATAGTGAGAACTAGAAAAACCCTTTAAACCATATCATATTAGAAATTAGTGGAAATTAGTCATGTTTTGCTTGAATAAGAGAAGGGTGAGGCAAGGAGGTAAGCCAGTAAATGAGAGGTTTTTTGTTTTTTTTTTCTTTTCAAACATCATATGAATCAGCATAAACAGTAGAGACTAGTCTGTCTCTAGAAGGCAAAACTTAGACAAGACACTAGGATTTACAGGGAAGTTTATTTATATATTAATTAATCTTATAAAAATGTGTGATAATGTCAGCCAATTGAAAATAATCTCTCTCACAGGCAATATACTTCCTGTCAGTTGTTGTAAGTCCAAGGTTGTAGTAACAAAATCACATTTACTGTTCAAAATGGCACAGCATGAAAGTGCAAGAATGACCAATGACCAAATGTCTAACCTGTCTAGCAGTCAAGGAAATGCTGATTGAAATGATGACACAGCATTTCGCAACCAAACTGGAAAATGAACAGTGTCTGCAGTAGTGAATTACCTTCTGTTGGCAAAGATGTGAATAAACAGGCTTCCCCCATAGTGCAAAAATCTTGTAAATTGTTACAGCCTTAGGGAATGAGGGATGGGAAGAAGGTGTGGGTGTGTGCAAGCACGCCAAATCACTTCAGTTGTGTCCTTCTCTTTGCGACCTGTGGACTGTAGCCCGCCAGGCTCTTCTGTCCATGGGAGTCTCCAGGCAATAATACTGGAGTTTGTTGCCAGGATCGAACCCACGTCTCCTGTGTCTCCTACATTGCAGGTGGATTTTTTTTTACCATTGAGCCACCGGGAAAGTCCTGGGAAGAGGGTAGGCATATCAAAAGATGTAAACATGTACATACATTTTATCTAGAAATTTCTCTTCTAGAAAGAACTTGAAGAAAATTCACCAGTGTGCTCAAAAATGAATATATAAAACTGTTTGTTATAGTATTATTATACTAACAAGAAGAGAAATAATCTACATGTTTAACAAGGGATTGATTAAATTAAGTATGTTACATGTATAGACTGGAAGTTTTCCACTTAAAAACTGACATACATATGTATATTTATGGCTATGGGAGATTATTAGTTAAATGAACAAATTAGATTTTGACTGTGTGCGCACAGAGCCATCAAATTATTATTTACCCTACAACAATAGTAGAATCAATACCAATATGTTATCAATATTTATCTCCAGATGGTGGGTTACAACTGCTCTTGCTATTTATTTATGCTTTTCTGTGTTTTTCAAATGTTCCATCAATGAATTGCTTTTTCAATCAAGAAAAACAGTAAATTCTGTAAAAATGTAAAACATAAAAAAAGGCACAGCATGAAAATGAATTGGACCACTCTGCCTGCCCAACTTTGCCTCTTCTAGCTACGTGGAAGAACATCGATAATGCTACTTTCAAGTGCAGGAATACATATTTTCTCACAAATGTTATTTTTGCATCATATTCTATACATTGTTCAAACTTTCAATATTTTCTACTCTGTAACAAAAAGTTATTAATACTAATTCAGACTTGGCTTTAGTGAGGCTCAGTTTTCTTTATTTCACTATTTAATAGTTGCACTTTTTCCATTTATTCAGAAAACAAACAAAAATTCAAGGAGGCAAATGAAATAATGAGCTTTCCTTGCACTATTGGAAATTAATTTGCTAAGCAGAATTTGAGTGGGATGAACTATTCTCACCCCATTCAGTAGGCATGACTAATGTTTACTTATTATTAGCCTTTCTGTTGTTCTAATTATCTATTTATGGGTCATCATTCACTAATTTGACTTGTGGAGGAGTTTTGAGTGTAGGAGGCTTGGAATGGGTCGGCAAATTAAAATTTAGTATTCTTTAAGAATCTTAAAAATTAAAAGGAATCTTGTTTGTTTGCATGTCAAGAATTTTACAATAGAAAACATTAGAGATTGAACATTTTGCATTATTTTTCTGTGACATATCTAAGAGGAATAAATTATTTATCTTTAAGTCTCAGCATGCATACATACACACACAGATATATGCACACTTTTTAAAGTTGCAGAAAGGAGTAATTTAATAAAAATAAATAGGGGAAGGACAGGGGAAAGAAAGAATGTGAGGCTTTCATCTGGACTAAACCGTAAGTCATCAGGATCTGTGCCATGCAAGAGGAATATATTTCTTTATGTGTATATGTATAGTTATGTGTATTTGTATGTCTGCATACATACATTTATAAATATATTAATATACATATTTTCCAAATATAGACAATAATCTCAGAGGAAACTGAAACTGATATGTATACTGAGGAGTATAATAGATATGCTGCTAACAACATCTAACACATTTGTAATTCCATCCATTGTTGTTGTTCAGTCACTAAGTCATGTCCAACTGTTTGCAACCCCACGGACTATAGGACACCAGGCTTCCCTGTCCTTCACCATCTCTTGGAGTTTGCTCAATCTCATGTCGCTTGAGTTGGTGATGCCATCCAACCATCTTATCCTCTGTTGCCCCCTTCTCCTCCTGTCCTCAATCTTTTCCAGTATCAGGGTCTTTTTCAATGAGTTGGCTCTTTGCATCAGGTGGCCAAAGTATTGGAGCTTCAGCTTCAGCATCAGTCCTTCCAGTGAATATTCAGGATTGATTTCCTTTAGGATTGTCTGGTTTAATCTCCTTGTAGTCTAAAGGACTCTCAAGAATCTCCAGCACCACAATTCAAAAGCTTTCCATCCATGCAGCCATTTTTTTTTTTTTTTTACTATATAAACCTCATTTTATGTGCTGTACCTAGGGGATCTAAGAATAGGTACCACTCCCCCAAAAATTATAGCTTGCTTGTGACCTTTGACAAGTGTGTTAATCACTCAGTTGTGTCTGACTCCTTGTGACCCCATGGACTGTAGCCCACCAGGCTCCTCTGTTCATGAAATTCTCCAGGCAAACATACTGGAGTGGGTTGCCATTTCCTTCTTCAGGGTATCTTTCCCACCCAGGGATCGAACCTGGCTCTGTCTCATTGCAGGCAGATTCTTTACCGATTCACCAGGGATGCCCCTTATCATGAATTAGCCCAAATATATTTGGCCCATCAGATTTTCCCTCTTGGAAATTTGAAATAGAATGAAAAAATTAAGAAGAAAGAACGACTGTTATGCACTGCATAGTTGTTGTTTAGTCACTAAGCCATGTCCAACTCTTTGGGACCTGTAACCTGGCAGGCTCCTCTGTCCATGGGATTTCCCAGGCAGGAACTGGAATGAGTTGCCATTTTCTTCTCCAGGGGATCATCCTGACCCAGGGATTTAGCCTGTGTCTCCTGCATTGCAGGCTGATTCTTCAGAACTGAGTCACCAGGGAGCCTTATATCCCCCCAAATTCATATGCAGAAACCCCAACCCTGCATGGAATGATATTAAGAGGTATAGTATATGGGAGGTAATTAGAATAAGATCAGATCTTGAGGGTAGAGCCTCCACAGGGGATGAATACCCTTTTAAAAAGAGAAGACAAGAGATCTCTCCCTCTATTTTCTCCTAGTAAGGCTACAGGGACCACATGGTTATCTGCAAACTCAGAAGCAGACCTTCAGTAGACACCAGGTCTGCTGGCACACCGATCTTGGACTTCCTAGCCTCTAGAACTATGAGAAGTAAATGTCTAGTGTTCACATCACCCAGTCTCTGGTATTCTGTTATAGCAGCCTGAGCTGAGACAATGACTAAGGCAAATCAGCTGAAATTCAAAATAAGTTTACAGATAAAAGAGTAAGAATCAGTCATCTGTAGTGAGAGTCAAAATATTTAGAATGACACCCCGAAAAAAGATAGATGGTGGGGGTGGGGGACGTCATCCCTGGAATTATCTCAGATTGGATCTGCATTCAAATTCTTGCTCAGGTGAATGTCCACCATTCTCTCCTTTTCTCTTTCCTTGTCATATCATTTACCTTCAATGCCTCATTCTTGCAACTCAAAAATATATTTTTTAAATCAGGAGTCAGTGTAAATAAGTGATTAAGAGGGAAAAAAAATATATTAGGGTTCAAAAGACAGTTGTGCTATTTACTGTGTGACCTCTAGCAGGATGCTTTAAGGTGGGACCTTCCTGGTGGTCCAGTGATTAAGACTGCACTTCCACTGCAGGGGGTGCTGCTTTGATCCCCGGTTGGGGAGCTAAGATCCATCATGTGGTGTGGCAAAGAAAAACAAAGTTGCTTAAAGGTCAGTGGCTCAGTTTCTCTTTCATTTCTTTTAAAGTCAACTTTATTGAGCTATAATTTATGTAAAATAAAATATACTCATTTTTAATGCACAGTTACATGAGTTTGAAGAAGTCTGTGCTTCTGTGTATATCTCCATTGTAGCCACCACCAGAATCAACTCTTAGAAGAGTTCCTTCCTTCTGTTCTGTAGCTGGTGTCTGCTTGTCACCCCATACACACAGAAACCCTGACCTCAGGCCAAAATCCATCTTTTTTTTTCCTGTCAATTATAATTATTTTCATTTTTCTAGCATTGTATGTAAGTTCAGTCTTAAAGAATTTTACAAATTTATGCTTGTTGTACCTATTAATAGTATGTTTCTTTTTATAGCTGAGAAGTATTCCACTGTGTAAATATACCACATTTGCTTAGTTAGTCATGTGTTGATAGAAATTTTTTTCCTGTTTTTCTTTTTCATTATGCATAAGTGCTGCTATGGATATTTGTGTGCAAGTTTTTTTGTGTGTGGACTTTTTTGTTTCACTTCTTTTTGGTGTTGCATTGAGGACTGGCATTCTTGGCTCAGGCATGTTTCATTTTACTAGAAACCACTAACCAACTCTCTAAAATGGCAAAGTATGAGTTCCAGTTATATACATCTTCACCAAAACTTAGTAGCATAACATCAGTCCTTTGCATTTAACCATTCTAGTTGGGGTGTACTAAACTCATTAAGGGTTTACTTTGCATTTCCCTAACAGTTAATGACATTGAGTATTTTTTATGTGCATATGGGCCATTTGTATATCTTCTTACGTTAAGTATTATTTAACTGCCCCTTTTACAATCAAATTATTATTCTTATAATTATAGAGTTGTACAATAAATATTCTGAATCTGTCTTTATTATATCTAAGTATCTTCTCACATTGTGACTTTCTTTGTCATTTTTAAAATAATACTGTCATTTTAATGGCAGAACTTTTCATTTTTATAAAGTCTAATTGTAAAATTTTTATTTCATAATTTCTGCTCTTTGATCCTATACAATAACTCTTTGTCTAACCCCAAGATTTCCTCTTGTCTTGTTGAAAAGACTATCCTTTCACCAGCCACCTGCTAATGCAGGAGACTCAAGAAACTTTGTTTAAAATCAATTAATCATTATGTACAAAACTATTACTTAAGTCTTTATTCAGTTATGTAATCTTTATACCTATACTTACATCAGTACCACACTATCTTGATTAATGTAACTTTGTTATAAGTCTTCAAATAGGTAGTGTTCATATCTGAACTCTGTTTTTCTTTTGATAGATAATTTCGGTTATTTTAGATCCCTTGCATTTCCATATATATTGAAGAATAAGCTTGTTTCTTTCTCAAACATTCAGCTGTAGTTCTAATGGAAAATATGCTCAGTCTATGGATCTATTGGGTTTCCCTGGTGATTTGGCAGTAAAGAATCTGCCTGCAATGCAGGAGATGCAGGAGATGAGGGTTCGATCCCTGAGTGGGAAAGATCCCCTGGAGAAGGAAATGACAACCCACTCCGATATTCTTGCCTGTAGAATTCCATGGACAGAGGAGCTTGGTGGGTTACAGTCCATAGGGTCGCAAAGAGTCAGTCACGACTGAGGCGACTGAGCACTCACATGGGTCTATTAGGGACAAGCAGCATTTTAACAATATTGTGTCTTCCAAGCAATGAACCTGAAACTAATCTTGAATTTTGCTCAGCAATGTTTTTCAGTTGTTAGTGTGCATGTACTGCATGTTTTGTTAAATTTATTCCTAAGTATTTCAAGTTTTTGATGCTATTTTAAAGTATATAGATGAGGTAAATATGTGTATGTATACATACATACACATATACTTTGGGCTTGCCATGTGGCTTAGTGGTAAAGAATCCATGTGCCAATGCAGGAGACAAGGGTTTTATCCCTGGGTCAGAAAGATCCTCTGGAGGAGGAAATGGGAACTCCAGTATTTTGCCAGGAAAATCCCATGGAAAGAGGAGCCTGATGGGCTACAGTCCATGGAGTCGCAAAGAGTCAGACACAACTGACCACACACGTACAAATACACTTTAGTGTTCACAATTTTTCATTGGTAGTATTTGGAAATGCAGTTTACATTGGTATACTTACTTGTATTCTTTACTATTACTCATTCACTTATTAGTTCTGATATGTTTTTATTTTTTTAATTCCTTAGAATACTCTATATACATTACCATATTGAGTGATAATAAAGATAAATTTTCTTCTTTCTAACCTCATTGCCTTTTATTTCTTTTTCTTATCTTATTGTAGAGGTGGACATCCAATACAAAGGTGAAGAAAAAGGGAAGGAGTAGAAAATGTTAATTATCATAAATGAATGTTGAATATTTTAGGCTTTTTCTGCATTTATTAAGATGATAATATGACTCTTCCCCTGAATTATGTTAATATGTTAAATTCTTTTTTAAAAATTAACTCAAACTTTAATTCCTGGGTTAAAATTCTCTTGGTCATAATGTATTATCCTTTTAATATATTGCAGAATTTTATTTGCAATATTCTGTTAAGGACATTTTTATTTTAACTCATGAGAGATATTTGTTTGCCCTCTTCTTCTATATGACACCTTTTTCTGGTTTTTGGCATCAATTCTGACTCCTTAAAGTTAATTGGGCAGTGTTTTCCTTTAACTCTATTTGCTGAAAGGGCTTACGAAGTTTTGGTGTCAATTGATGCCATTTTTTTCTTGAAAGTTGAATTGACAAGTATAGTCATCTGGGCCTAGAGTGTTTTGTTCTGTTTGTGGGAAGGACTTTTATTGTGAAATCAATTTCCTCAATTGACATATGACTATTAAGATTTTCTTATTTCCTGTCTTCTGCCAGTTTTAGTTATGTGTTTCTATTTTTTAATTACAAAAGGATACTAATAGTAAACCCCTCATTAAGCTGATATGAAGATTACATGAGTTCATATATTATAAATACTTATAGCAAGATCTGATGTTGGGTAAATACACCCACAGATAACAGTTAGTTATTAGAATATAAGAATTATTTTTATGCAGTTAAGTGAGATCAAAAGCACACATAGTCTGTTAATTCTGGTAAGATCCCGAGACTTAATAATTATAATGCAAAATAGCAGTTATTTAAATCTACTTGGCTTGTGATATGTCCCTACCTCATCAACACATTGGGTTTCCAATAATCCCAATGGAATTTCAATTAAGCTGTTAGAAAAATTAGAAAATGAATTCTTAGATACCATTCCAAATAAATAAATTGAATGTTTGGAAGTATTGTGTAAGTAGAGTTTTAATATATCCTTTATATTTCCTATTTTTAATTTTTTTAAAAAGAAAGGCTATTACTGAGTCTCGAAGTTTCACACATGATATTAAGACATAGGACAATGAGCTATAGAAATTATATACCAAATGTTTATTAACAGTACTTTATTCATAGAATTGAGAATGCTTTTGGTTACTAGCAGAAAAGTATATCAGGGTGTCTTTAAAAGATGTAACATATTGGTGCATATATCTAGAAATGTAGAGTTACTGCTGGTTTCAGAATTGGTTAATTCAAATGTTCTTTGATTTTTTCAAATACCCAATATTTCTCTCTTTCTCTTAATTGTCATATTCATCTTTAAACCATATCCTAAATCCTTTCCAGGTTATTAGCTAATAAATCTTTCCTGAATGCAGGATATATGTTAGCTATCTTCATTTATACATTGATACTTGCAAAAAAGCACAAAACATACGTGATATAAGTAAGATCTTTTTCTGTTATCAAGCTGAGTATTAGCTAGACGTCAGTGTGTCCCATTTATTAGCTCGGTTCATCCTTCTGCACTTACATTCTTCCAGACTCCTTCATCAAGTTCACTTTAGTTTATCTCAGTTTCTATTGTTGGCACCTCTGAGATACTGATGCTTTTTGTTTGTTTGCTCGTATCTTTTCTTCCCCCTCCCCACTCAGTCCCTCTGGGAATACTCAGACTAGAGAAATCCATCTTCCACTACCATGAAAACATTTATTTGGGGGCCAAACAGAGCTGATCTTTATCTTTGCCTTCAAAAGTTAGAAAATTCAGTTACTTCGGCAACAACTCGAATATTAGCTAGCTTCTCTAAGTTTAACATAATAGAAAACTATCTAAAACGCTTTTGTTAAAGATGTTCAGACAGTTAATAACAGAACTTCTATCCACAGAAAACATGGTCCCCTACAGGGGAAGCCAAGTCCTAACCAAACTTTATGATGCAGGTTCCTAGGAGGGAGGGCGGCTGGAATGCGGTTCACCTCTCAGCCTGACTGCCTGGCTGCCTGCGGAGTTGCAGTGCAGAGTATCATTGCAGCGCATTTTCAGGGAGTAATGTGCTGCACTGGTTCGGGGCTTTGTCTTTATTCACAACACATTCATGTGTCTCAGCTGGGGGGGGAGGAATGCACAGTTGCCTGCCAGCCTGTCCTCTTAGACTGTCAGCGGAATAAGCGGAATGGTAACTCTCCATTAGAGAGACAGAAAGAGAGAGAGAGAAAGAGGCACATTGAGCTCCAGAGGAAGAAAAACCACGCATAAGGGAGGGGGAAGGAAGGGGGGTGGAAAGGATGCTCTCCAGCACACTCATATGTTAGGTCTCTGTGCACAGGCGGAAGGCTGCAGGAGCGGCAACAGCAAGCTTTTGGGCAGTCGTCAGGACGACTTTGAAGAGGCAATATATTACTTATGCATAGAGCACTCTAGCTCTGCTAAAACTGGGAGTGCAAACACCCCCTTGTTTTCTATTTTACAGACTTGCATCTTTTCCACACTCAACACTATCAAGACACTCTGCTACTACAGGTAAGATGCAGTTAAGATTTGTCTACTAGTGACATCATTGTAGTTTCACACACTTGAATCATGACTACTTTTTAATATAATGCCTTGTATGTGTTGAAGTGCTCTGTTTCTTGATTAGTAGTCTACCTTCAAGTAAATAATATTATTAAAAAAAACATAATTAAATGAAGGAATCACCAAATCTCACCTGAAAGGAATGTATGTGATTGTTTGCATTTCCATGAGCTCTGAGTTCATAGTTGGAACTTAATTTCAAACTGTGATCTGAGATGCAATTCATAGTATATACTATTTCTAAATGTACCAAATTATTCACTATCATTTGTAAATGCTACAATCCCTCCCTGGTAACAGCAGTGTGATGTACATATATGTTTTGTGATATTTTTTAAACTTTCATAGTTTAGAGGAACCAATGATGAGGCTTATAACTCCTAGAGTTTGATCACATTATTACAATGTGGGGGTAATTGACTCATTCAGAAACATGTGCTGTGATAGTCATACCAGGAAAGTGTTATCATAACAGTATATGTGTATAATTGCCAGCACAAACATGTGAAATGTATGTAATTTTAAGAGAAGATGCAAGGGTATTGATAATTCATACACTGTATGGTATCACTGAGTCTCAAATTTGTTTTTTTAATTAAAATTTACCTTTGTTTTCATAACTCTGCTGGTTTTACCCATTATTATTATTATTTTTGTAAGATGAGCTCTTAGGTGAGGTCATTCAGTATGCTGATGTTGCTGAGAAAACTATAACCACAGAAACATATTAAGAACCTGTTAGGAGTCTATAGAGAATATAGGAGTAATATTGTCAACAGGTTTGTAAAATTTTTCTCTGCTGAGTTTTGACAAGAGCATCCTGTAGTGTTAGTTACTGGTAACTTGCATTACATTTTGCTGTTCCACTCAGGGTGCCAATAACTTGGAAATATAATTGCATTGCTCTATGTGATCAGAGTTAAAAGCACTAGACAATTTTAATTATAAAGCCATTATTTTCCTTGACCTTTTAACTTAAATTAACCTCAGTTAATGTATATGGATTCTGTCCTTGTGTGTCTATAATGTCCTTTCTATTAACCGTATTTTATATGAGTTTCTCCTAATCAAATTCTCTCACATGAAGTATTTAAATGCTAGTAATCTAGAATCATTAAAATGACACTTAGTAATTAATGGCTTTAACTCTTACATACAGTAAAATATGTAGTATAAGATTGAAGCAAATCCTAGAGAAGCACATGTTTAACAGTAAAGTATTGTGAAAATAGAAGCATTTGCATGCAAAAATACATAATTCATTGGAAGACTTGTGATTCTTGTTCCTGTGCATGACTTATTTCATTTTCCAATTTCACTTACAAAAGGTTTAAATCTCTGGGGAGTATATATAAAATATTCAATTGACTGAGAATGAAAATTAAAGGAGGAAAGAATTATTACTGCAGTGACTTTTTAGGACTGTTGGGAAGTTGGTAACTGGCATGAATGTAAAGAATTCATGTTAGAGTTTTTCCTAGGGTGCACTAAAAAAATCATGAAGTATTGAAATATATGTCAATATGTGAAATTGTTCAGAAGAAAAATGTGAATGATGAAAAGAGTAGAAAGGTTTATATTCTTTAATGAGTAGAATATCTTCAGTAAACATAGAGTAAACTCAATAGTCTTTCTTTTATGACTGGCAAGAAAAATGAGGTATCAAGAATACCATTTCTCAGGCATGAATGAATCCCAGTGGCCAAAAATCTGGTTGCAAAAAACTGTTCCTTTTACTTAATTACCATATTTGAATATATAATTACTAAAATTGTATCTTGCCTGAAAGATATTTTGGAGTTAAAAAGTTAGAAAAGTTACTTTTAAGCTATTTAGATTTCTAAAAGCATATAGATGTTTTATATATTTTTCGATTCACATAACTTATAATGACTTTTTCTTTCCTTCTAGGAAATACATATACTCAAACAAATGGTGTATGTACTTTTGTTTTGAAACTTTATAATATTAGTTTTAAGATTACTTATCACAAATTATTTAGCCCAGTTATCTCCTTCCCCAGAAAGAGACATGTTCTAGATTTCCTTCTGCAATATACATTAAATACAATGTAAATATCACTGTATTTACATACATCAGGGCAATATGCATAATTCCATGATTTATGGACACTCAACATCATACTCATTTTGTCTTCATCTCCCCAAACTCTCTTTTTGCTAGTGGCATAAGAACTATTTTAATGTCTGATAAAAGAGTAAGTTCATGATTAAGGTAATTTCCAAGGTCTTGGTCTTTTAAACTATTTCAGAAAGAAATTTTTTAATTTTAAGGAATATTCATTATTAATAATACCTTCAAGTAGTTATACCAAAATCACCCAAAATATATTGGTAGAAATATGTCCCTTCTTTCAGTTTCTTTATAGTTTCAACTAATTGAGAAAGTTTGAAAAAGTTTCCTTTTGATATCACTTTGTGTTGACCTAGATCACAAGTTGGAAGTTAATCTGGATCATTAATAATATGAGATTAGGTGATACAGATATTAGTACACTTCCTGTGATATTTATGGAGTTTTTATTTATGGAGTTTGTGAGGCTTCCTAGGTGGCTTGGTGGTAAAGGATTCACCTGCCAAGGTGGGAGATATGGGTTTGATCCCTGGGCTGGGAAGATCCCCTGGAGAAGGAAATGGCAACCCTCTCCAGTATACTTGCCTGGAAAATTGCATAGACAGAGGAGACCGGTGGGCTACCTGGGGTCACAAAGAGTGAAATAGAGTCCTTTTTCACACAACTGAAACACATACACACATTTTGTTTTGATAGTTCTGGAATGTCACATGAATCTCTCATTTGGAATCTCAATGACCTAGCAGAACTGGCAAGTAGCAGCTTCTTCCTGCTATCCACAGGCACAAGTTAATGCTGACCCTTAGGAAGAATTTTTGAACTGAAATAGTTGCTGTATCTTAAATTATCTAAATGTAAAATATGAATTTATCCAAATAAGAATAATCATAATTGTAAACTGCCAACTGGCTGTTTTGAAGTCAATTGGAGTCAACATTTTGAATATCATATTATAGAAGTTTGAAATAGTCATAAACATCTAAGATTCAAAAAATCTGACCTTTGTATTCTTTTTACCAAATAAGTAATAATATTTCTATGCACATATTACATAACCATCTTTAAAAATATGGTAACAGGTGTGCCTTGCTTCGAAGAGTCTTGGTATAAGAAAGCTTGTTCATTCAATAAAATGCTAAATTCCAAAGTTTATTGCTAGCTTTAAAATTTTTTTCCAAGATAGGTAAAACAGTTTTTAAAGAGCAAGCTTATTTTAAGATATTAAAGACCATTAATTTTACTTTAAAATTGTTTTATATACACTTCTTTGAAACCTAACCACCAGGCAGAATGAGATCGATTTGTAACCACAAATACATGAGTATATGTGTGAATTCACAAATGGAAACAATCCTAATTTTAAAAAAAAGTGCTTCTTCATCTACTTTCCTACAACCTTGTGCATGCAAAATGACAAAACTATCTGTTTATACTATCATTTGTGTGCTATATGATAGCAGAATATATAACAAGATAAATGCACATATGTAGAAAGGTTAAACTGTTAGTTTTGTAGTGTGTGAAAGTCAGAGATTAAAGAGTTTTCCTCACATGAACTTTCTTTAACAGATAAAAGGGTTTCTGACATTTCAGGCAAGTTCTGTTCAAATTAACTCCCAGTATTTTCTTTAATCTGCACAGGCAAATATTATATGCGTTAAGGTTACTCTTAGAAGGTTACAGATTCCAATTAATTAGTTTCTGCTGATAGATCCATACATAGTAAATATAAACCATAGGGTTCCAATAGAGAAATTAATTCAATTTCTACAAGAAAACATTGGGATCAATATTCCCTTTTAAGTATTTGTAAGAAAACATACTACCAATTAGGCAATTATTTAGTGAAGGCAAACTTGTAGTTGTGATTAAGAGAGATTATATTAGCACTTCAAAAAATAGTCTGTAATGCTTAACCGTTGTTTAATAAACACAAAATATGACTTGGGATTCTTGAAAATTGATAATTTTCTAAAGATTCTTTTACCTTTTTGGAATGCAGATGATCATCGTTTTTCACAGAAAATATTATAAAAAAGATCAATTGTCATGTAATTCAATTTGTTATTATTTTGTTCAGACAGTAATCAGAACATTTAGTTGTGTGAAACAAGAAAAGACTTGAAAAGCAAGTAAACTAATTCAGTTTAGACTATCATTTTACACCTCTGTTTGCTATACTAGTTCCCCAATCATATTTGCAGAATATATTTCTTATCATCTGGAACATCTATAGAATGTCATCACCCTATCTTCCTTTTTTAAAACCTAGGCCTTCTAAATGATGCTTCATTTCCAACTGAAAACATGTGGTAAGTCCAGATGTTCAAACACAATCACTCCCCAAAGGCTTACAGTTACAGGTTGATTCAAGTATAGCTATGTATAAATATACACATCAGATCCCTAATTTAAAATTAGAACACAGGCTGTGAAGTGCATAAAAATGGTAAGAGACCACAGTTGGCTGTGTAAATTCCTTGTTTAAATGAAGATTCACATTCTGCCCCATCAGTGTAGCACATCTGATGGAGTCAATGAATTCTTACAGAAGTGTTTGTATATGTAAAAGGGTAGATAATAGCTATGACAATATTATCTGCATGGGAAATATGATTTCCCTAGGAGCCCTGCTTTAAATAAATTTGAAATGGCATTGTTGGTCCAGTTGGGAAACTCAAGAGTTCGAAGGGTTTAAAATCATGCATTCTCTAGTCATTTACAGTGATTAAGATATAAAGAAAGAAGTTGATCACAGGAATAATAACTTACTTGTTTTGATTTCCTAACAGTTCATTCAAAACTCAAACTAACAAGAAGAAAATCAGAAAGATTTTCTCCTTTCCCTAAGGAAAGCTAGCACTTGCTAGCTAAGAATATTTATGGTGCTTTGCTGGCTAATTCATCCAGACAGATAAAAGAAAAGCAGTGGTACATGATGGAACAATCATGAAAATAGCAGACAGATTTATGAGCCACAGGGCGACTCTCCTGGGACTCCCCCATAATTGAGTTCTTTAAACTTATGCATTTCATTGCTTTATATTTTCCTTTTTCTATCTATGCTTTCTGTAGTCACATTTCCAAGAGTCTGAACAAGGGTAAGAAAACCCATCTTCAGCATTTTCTTCGTTTAAAATTTATTATGCATGTTGTAATCAGAGCTCCCAAACCACTCAATAACTCTCCCTCTAGTCAAAGCACTGTCACCAAGCCAAAACTGTAAAGTTGAAATAAGCAAGAAATACTCTGCTATCAACGATTGGTGTATGGTGTTGGTTTCCACTTGTGTGGGAAAGGAAATAGACCCTGAATGGATGAGGGTCATGTTATAAGAAGGGAAGTCTTACAATCTAATAAGTCCCCTGTGTTAAATCTGCCTTAGAGCAATCTTGGAGCCACTCCTTAAATAAATGTAGACCAGGCTTAAGAGGATGAGGAAAAACAATTGAATCTACTGCAAAATTCCACATTAGGCGTGAAGCATATGGCTACTATAATAGGTACAAAATAGTCTTCCTTATTTCTAATAGAATGGGGCAAGGGGAAAGAAGAAGCCAAGCAGATTTAATTAGCAGCTCCCATTTTCTAAACATCAGGGTGAGAAGCCTCCTTGGTCAACTTGTAATTAGAGAAATATTGCCTGGTCAACGGAAAGTTTTAGAATAACTAACAATTACTACTACTACTATTGTGTTTTTTTTTCCTGATGTTGCTGCTACTAATACAGATTATTTTACCATATGCAAATCTAGACACTTTATATATATATATTATCCAATTTCAAAAACTGTATAAAATCAAAATTAGTAACCCTGTATAAAAATGACCAAATAGACTTGTTTAGGTTAAATGTTTTACCCCAGGATTTAGAATTCAAAGACAGTTCTGTGTGTTTTCCACAACCTATAACTACTAGAATTTGATATTTACTGTTTTATTCTAGGAATCTGCATGCTATTCAATGGAAGTTATTAATAACAAGATACAAAGGGGCTTCCCAGGTGGCTCAATGACAAAGAATCCCCTGCTAATGCAGGGGATGCAGCTTTGATCCCTGGTTCGGGAAGATCCCCTGGAGAAGAGAATGGCAACCCACTCCAGTATTCTTGCCTGAGAAATATCATGGATAGGGGAGCCTGGTGGGCTACAGTCCATAGGGTCTCAAAAGAGTTGGAAATGACTTAGCAACTAAACAAACACAAAAACAAGATACAAAACAGCCAGTAGAAAAACAGAAAGGAAGCTTGTGTGTGTGTGCTTAGTCACTCAGATAGTCATGTCCGACTCTTTGCGACCCTTTATACTGTAGCCCGCCAGGCTTCTCTTTCCATGGGATTTCCCAGGCAAGAATACTGGAGTGGGCTGCCATCCACTCCAGGGGTTCCTCCAGGGGCTCTTTCCAACCCAGGGATCAAACCCATATCTCCTGTGGCTCCTGCATTGCAGGCAGATTCTTTACCCATCGAGCCATTGGGGTTTCCTAAGAAAATCAAAAAGAAAGAGTCATAATATAAAATTTAAAGGATTTTAAAAATTAAGCTAAGAAGCTTAAAGGTTTTAAAAATCAGCTTTAGTAATCAATCCTTACTAGTAACTGTAATCATTTTGTCTCATTTTTTTTGTATTTATTTTACAAGTCTGAAATACATACTTCCTAAAAATGCTGAAACTGATTTTAATTTTCTTTTTCCTTCTCAGAATTTATCAAGTGGTTGTTTTTAGCTAAATTGTCTAAATCATAGACATGCCAAAATATCAATGTTATATCCTGACAAAAAATGTGAAAAGGGTCTTGTTGTTGTAGCTTAGGGCTTCCCTGGTGGTTCAGCAGTAAAGAATCCTCACAGTGGATTCACAGCAGTAAAGGCCACACAGCAACGAAGACCCAGCACAACCAAAAATAAATAAATAAAAGAACATTAGAATCAATGATAAAATAATAAAGCAGTTTTGGATTACAATTCTCTATATATTTGAACATCCATGTTTCTGTTCTGATATAAATAAATGATTGAAAAAATCAACAATTGGGAAAATAGACAAATCTCCCAGGCAGAAGAATACCAAGTAAGTTATGGAACTACTCTGCCTTCAAGGAGGGGGAGCATAGGTTTCCACTAAAGTGTTGCGTGCTGATGGTGTCTTTGTTCCATGAAGTGCAGTAGGGGAAGGAGTGAGGGGAAGAGGAATTCTATATTAGCGAAACTCGACACACGCAATACCTCAGCCAGGTGGACATCAGCAGTGTATCAAGTAAAAGCAAAAACAGACTTGGATAAGGAGAAGCTTTATTCAAAAGGACTTATTAATAAGGAGGACACTCCAATCCCAGAAATCTGCAAATGCCTCAAAATTAAACAATAAAAGGCTATTTTTTTAGAGTAAGGAAGGGCAAGCAGTAAGGAAGGGTAAGTTGTATGTTATGAGCTGAATTTTGTTCCCTCTTTCCTCAAGTTCATATGTTGAAGCCCTAACCCCCAGGACCGCAAAATGTAAGTGTATTTGGAGACAAGGCCTTTAACAAGGTGTAATTAAGGTTAGATGAAGTCAAATATATGGGGCTTAATGCAGTCTGACTGATATCCTTGTAAGAAGAGGAAATTTGCACACTAAGAATATTAAGGAGGGATACACACAGAAAGAAAGAGCATGTGAGAACATGGTGAGAAGGACAACCATCTGCATGCCAAGGAAAGAAGTCTCAGAAGAAACCAAACCTACCAACACCTTGATCTTTGATTCCTAGCTTCCAGACTGTGAAAAACATAATTTCTACTATTTAAGCTTCCCAGCCTGTTTTGTCTTGTTATGGCAGCTCTAGCAAACTAATACATTTTTCAAAGTAGGAGGAATAACTACCAGTGTGGTTTGATATAGTATGTCTCACCGTGGTCAGCCAATTTTCAGGAAAAGGATGAAGGTGGCATGTTTTGCATTTTAGTGTTGGCTCAGGCTTGTGCACAAGCAACATTCAGGTTTCTGTGGAGAGGAGAGAAATCTGACAAAAGTCTGACTGAGACAAAGTAGAGAGCAAGGAATGGGCAATTGTGAATACTTGGGCAAGTGATGAATCATGTTGATATGTGTACCCTTGATAGGATGTGATGAGAATGGCACTTCAGGTTTGTTGTCTTTCTCCCTGAGTACAATCATAAAGAAACCAGACAAATCTACAATGAGACTATTCTACAAAATATCTGACCACTATTTCTCAAAACTATCAAGGTTATAAAAAATAAGAATAGCCTCAGAAACTGTCATAGTCAAGAAGAGCCTAAGGAGACATGACTATTAAATGAAATTCAGTAGTGAAAACAGAATCCTAAAACAGAAAAAAGACCACAGATAAAAACTAAGGAATTCTGAACAGAAAAAAAAAAGGGATTACATAAAAACTAAAAAAAATTCTGAATAAAATGTGGACTTTAATTAGTAGTAACTTTACTTCAAGAACATTTTTTCCCTGCAAGTCCCTAAATATTTGACCTGCATCAATCACTCCTATACCCAGACCTTCACAGATTATCCTCAACCCCATGATTTTCAGGGCCTTTCCTTCAGGTTAGGATCTCTTATTGCTGTGAATGTTATCACCCTCCTTGTGTACCTTGCTAATGAACTGATGTGTTATTCTACTCATTTAGACAACTATTTTTACATTTTTAAAGTATATATGTTATCAAATAAAGGGCTCACTGCCCAGCACCCACAGAGGCCAATACTATGGCATTGAGTTTGAGAAAAGAAGAAACTTTATTGTAAGGTCAGCCAACAAGGAGACAGGAGACAAGGCTCCAATCTATCTCCCCACCTGGGATGTAGTCAAACTTTTGAGTTATGGGAGAGTAGCTGGGATGCAGAAGTGCTGGTGAGGCAGAATTCCACTGCAGGGCTCTGGAACTTGGTCATGCATGGTCAGGTGTGGGAAAGGGGCTTCAGCAGTGGATCTTCCTGGGCAAATGACCCTTTGAAAAGGGTTTAGAGTTGAGGTTCTAGTCATGTTCCCTTCCTTTGGTTTCTTTGGGGGCAGGAAAAGGAAAAAGTTTAGTTCTGGATGTTTTTTGAGATAAACATTTTCTACTCTGTGCATGCTTTGCCTGCATGATTTTCAGTTTTGTTATGTTGTCTCTGAAAAGCAACAAAGTATCTTGTTAGCAACAGGAAAGGGCTATTTTGAGGTTGATTCTGTAGTTACCTATATATTCATAACATAAATAAATGCAGTCACATTAAAAGTATCCAATCTTTTCCCTACACAAAATTCCAATAGCAGCAGGAACAAAGTCTATTCCACATAACTACTGTTATTCTACTTTACTCAAATAAAAAAGTTACTTTCCTTTCTGCCTCTGATAGCAGTCCCTCCATGTGCAAAGAAATGAATGCTGATTTTATTTGAGTGTCAGAAAGTATTGCCTCTTTGCAGTATTTCCACTGATGAAAATACTTTTATGAACCATTGTCAAATCATACCTATCTTCCACGTAAGAAATCACCTTGGAAGGATACTGCAGAAATAAGCTTTTGTGGTCATAGACTTGAAAACTTTATCACACTCTTAGCTTTGCATTTGTATTTAATTCTGTCTTGCTTTGAATTAAAAAAAAAAAGTATTTCTACTTTCTTAAGGATAATCAAAAAGGGGAATAAGAAGAAAGCTGACCAGTCAAAAGATAGTCATTTGATTTTACTGGCTATTTGTCATAATTTTGCTCACTTCATAATTAAAATCTGATTGCTACAGGAAAAAATTATCTCCCAAGAAAAATTATGTTATTAGTTGATAGATTTCTTTATTCTTTGAAAAATGGGTTAATGCTGGCAAGTTTGAATTATTACAGTTATAGAATTTTATTTTTCCTAAGTTCAATAATTTAATGTGACTAGCCTTTTGGAAAATGACTATAATATTTCAGAAGCTCAGAAACATAATCTGTATGTATGTATTACACTTACAGTTTAATTAGAAAACTAATGAGGTGCAATTGCCAATCTGATTGGTGAGGAACTGGTATGGTAAATTTCTGTTAGCAGATTTGAGTATTTCTCTTCCACCTCTGCATTCACCCAACCTCAGGATATAGGTATTATTACATTGGACAGCTGCCATCCTGGTCTTTGGAAACCATTCTCCTGTAAAACCACCAAATTAATTATAGCTCAAAATAAGGAAGTACTGGAAGATTCAACTACTTGTGAATTTACCTGTGAAGGGCAAACTGTGGAACAGATGACTATGGCTATTAATTAGATGTAAGTGAATTAGCAGAAACAAAGTTTAGTAGAGTACTATTATTTATCTAGAATTTACATTTTTATAAGGGAGTGTACATATTTATATATATTTTTAATATATTTTTAACTATTAGCAGAAGCACACATTTTCATTGTCATTAACTCTGCTTTTGAAATTAGAAGCATTTGTCACCTTTGTAGGCAATTCACAAGCTGTTGAAGCAAATATACTCTCACTCATACTGTTTTCTTTCAGCATTAGTCACCGCTCATGATTTACAGCAAATTCATGTTTTAAATCATTTTCCACGCTTATCGTCCACTGTCCGAGTCTCATTTTCACAAACATCATAAATTCTAATGATAATCCTATCAAATGTACAGCTTGAATTGATGGAATGAGTCACCAGTCTCATTGGTTGTTGTGAATAAAACCAACATGTCATTGTTAGATTTCATTTTGGTATTATTAAGTTCCATTATTTATAAAACGTATTTTAAATCTAGTCAACAAAAGACTTAAGGTGATTTTTACTTTTTTGCTAAAAGCCAGCAAACTTGTTAAGACTTGTTAAACTTGTTAAGATGATAAAGCCTAAATCAGAAATTCCAATAAATGCACCAGTATTTACTTACTAATGAAATAAGTGAAGACAAAAACATTATTAATAAACACAGCTACCATGGAACAGATATTGTGTTCATGGTTTACATATTATCCTTTTGAAAAAGTCTGTAAATTATTACTGCCACATATTTAAGTCATGATGGAGAAGGCAATGGCAACCCACTCTGGTACTCTTGCCTGGAAAATCCCATGGACGGAGGAGCCTGGTAGGCTGCAGTCCGTGGGGTCACAAAGAGTCAGACACGACTGAACGGCTTCACTTTCACTTTTCACTTTCCTGCATTGGAGAAGGAAATGGCAACCCACTCCAGTGTTCTTGCCTGGAGAATCCCATGGAGAGAGGAGCCTGGTGGGCTGCCGTCTATGAGGTCGCACAGAGTCGGACACGACTGAAGTGGCTTAGCAGCAGCAGCAGCAGCATTTAAGTCATGAAGATTAGAGACCAAGAAGCTTAATAATTTGCCCAAAGATACAGGTATACTGACTATTGAAATTGAATTTGAACCTAGATCCACCTGACTCCAAAACCATGTCTTACATTGTTTTGCTGGACTACAATTTAATTACCTATGAATGAACAATGCTTTCTATGGAAAAAAAGGAAAATTGATGAAAAAGTGTAAAAATTAACTTGAAACAAAATTCATTGTTAAAGAACCATGATTCATAATTTCTATACTGCAAAGTAACCCAATACTGCAATTATTCCATAATAAACTTTTCCCCCAAAATGACCTCTGCTATTGAAAAATATTGATATGTAAAATTGAAATATTGTTAGAAAAAATATCATTTTTCCTATTAGATTCTATATATTATGTTCTCTCTCTCCTCTCTCTCTCTCTCTCTCTCTCTCTCTCTCTCTCTATATATATATATATATATATATATATATATATATATATATATATTAGTAGTGGAATTATTTTTTGCAGCAGTTGCTTTGATCACTAACTACTTGAGTTGGAGCAGGCAAATTAGAAGAGGAAATAGCCAAAAAGTTCAATGAAAGGTAGATTGAGCCAACTGAAGATCAATCCACAGTGAAGGTTAAGAGCTCTGAGTAGATAACGTAAATCAATAGGAAATATGACTGGACTTTGAAAAGTGTGATTTTTCAAGCTACTTTTCAGGAAACTATCCATTGTGTCGATTAATAGCTCTGAATTTGCTTCTGAGAAGTCTGCAGGTGGTATATTCTTGATCTTCTTTATCATATTGCCACTTGCAATCCCATGTGTCCCAAACATGTTGTATAAACTTTCACTCCAAGATCTAGGTTTTAACAAACATTTGAGCTCCTACTATGGGCAAAGTAAAAATGCTAGGTGCTGGTGATACACTGGTGGATAGTCATTTAGCATAGTCATGATTAGCCCATAATCAGCCCATAGACCAATGTTGAGTGAATGATCAGAAATCCCAACAGAGTATGTCAATACACTAAATAGTCCTACAATAGCCCAAATACTAGGTGCTGTAGAAGTCCTGTGTTACCTAATCATGAATGATATATGAGTTTAAGTTACTGAGTAAAGATGACAGAGATTAAGCATCCTTCATCTCTAACCCATGACTGGTTCTCTTGTGTTGTTCTGTACTTGCTAAGTCATGTCTGACTCTTTTGCGACGTCATGGATGACTGTAGCCTGCCAGGTTCCTCTGTCCCTGGGATTTCCCAGGCAAGAATACTGGAGTGGGTTGCCGTTACCTTTTAGATTTTAGAATAGACATGTGCTTGTGTACCCATACTTTTTTACTTGATGTGAAAAGTCTTCCTGACCCAAGAAATGAACCCGTGTCTCCTGCGTTGGGAGACAGATTCTTTACCACCGAGCCACATGTCCAGTACCTGGTTCTCTTACAGAAATTCATTTCAGAACTAATCCCTGGTACTTAAGAATGCTATCTCTCAAAAGTCCTTTTAGAGAATGGGTTTAGGGTTTAGGGTTTTGAGCATGAGGCACTCTGTTTCTTTCCAGTTGAGTGTTACATTGGACAGGCTTTTGTTCCCTCTGGTTTAGAGTGGGGACAATAATTGTGCTTACCTTATAATTTGGTGTGAGAATAAAATGAATGTGTGTGTGTGTATGGCAGCAAGAATTATTGTTAGCCTATATTTACATAGTATGGCTAGTTTTCAGTGTTTACTTGAATAGACTAATTAGCTGCTTAGGTCAATGGTTCAAGAAGAAATAGGAGATAACCTCAAACATATGGGAATCATGCACACACACACACAGATTAATCTTATTTTGAATATGAAATCTTAAATATATTAAATGAACTGAAATTCACATAAGACCTCAATATTTGACAATCCTTAGAGAAACTGAGATCACCTTGTTTTTCATTAGTAAAAGCAAAACTTTCATATTTCTGTTTTGAAGAGCATTGTAGAGGGCATTTGTCATTGTTATTTAATATTGCTCTGGGAAAATGAAACAATAGCCATCGTTTCCTTTTGACTATAGTTAAGGCATTGATTGAAAAAGTGTGAATACACAAGTACACGTCCATTCTAAAATCTAGGATCCTAAAACAGACTCTAAGTAACTAATGGGAAAATTTGAAAAGTCTGTAATTTTTTTTCTATTTATAGTCTCTTTGCATGCACTATGGTTTTTTATAGCTCCAGAAAATATATGCATTTCCATGATGACATATGCTATTCAAAATGCTGAATTTCACAAAAGGATGTGAGTTAGGCTTTCCTCTAGCAAGACATTTCAACCTGAGGCAGATTGTTGATTTAGGTTTTGTCCATGGATGTGACAGAGTGTCTGTGCACTATTATAAATCATATTAATACTTGATATGTACACATATGCATTTTATAGTTTTTAATTTTCAACAGGTTCTAGGATAACATGGCTTTAAGTGGTTAAAAACAGCTGTCATAAAGACATTTTCACAATTGCATCCAATAAAGGAAATTGTCTGCCATAATACCTTCTCTTTTGCTTTCGCTTCTTTAGCTCTTGCTGAATAATCAGGCAAGTAAAACTTAGCAGCTTTTCCTTTTTTATTTCAAATCTATAAACTGGTTGGCTATATCTCCTGATCTTCTTCAGGATTGGCTGGGAAGTTTGGACTTGTTCACTTGGTCACCTGGTCAGTCAGCTAACAGCTGACTGGTCTAGGTTGATGCTGATTTGGATAACTCAGTTCTTCTCCACATGATTTCCCATCTTGTAGCAGTCTAATGTAGACATCATCTCATAGTATAGAAGGTATCCAAAAGAAGTATAATTGTCCAATTCTTTTGTGAAGTCACTACTGGTGTCACTTTTTAATTACCTAATTGACCAGAACAGTTAAATGGTCTCCAATTCCATGGGAATACCAGATCTCCTGAATATTCATTGGAAGGACTGATGTTGAAGCTGAAACTCCAATACTTTGGTCACCTGATGCAAAGAACTGACTCCTTAGGAAAGACCCTGATGCTGGGAAAGATTGAGAAGGGGACAACAGAGGATGAGATGGTTGGATGGCATCGCCAACTCAATGGACATGAGTTTCAGTAAACTCCAGGAGTTGGTGATGGACAGGGAGGCCAGCTGTGCTGCAGTCCATGGGGTTGCAAAGAGTTGGACATGGCTGAGTGACTGAACTAAACTGAACTGAACCAGATCATCTTAGCTGCCTCCTGAGAAAACTGTACCCAGGTCAAGAAGCAATAGTTAGAAGAACCAGACATGGAACAACCAACTGGTTCCAAATTAGGAAAGGAGTAAGTCAAGACTGTATATTGTCACCCTGCTTATTTAACTTATATGCAGAGTACATCATGTGAAATTCTGGGCTGGATTACTCACAAGCTAGAATCAAGATTGCCAGGAGAACTATCAATAACCTCAGATATACATATGACACCACCCTTATGGCAGAAAGCAAAGAGTAACTAAAGAGGCTCTTGATGAAAGTGAAAGAGGAGAGTGAAAAATCTGGCTTAAAACTCAGCATCCAGAAAATGAAGATCATGGCATCTGGTCCCATCACTTCATGGCTAATAGATGGGGAAATAATGGAAACAGTGACAGACTTTATTTTCTTGGGCTCCAAAATCACTGCAGATGGTGATTGCAGCCATGAAATTAAAAGATGCTTGCTCCTTGGAAGTAAAGCTATGACCAACCTAGACAGCATATTAAAAAGCAGACATTACTTTGCTGACAAAGCTCTGTATAGTCAAAGCTATGGTCTTTCCAGTAGTCATGTACAGATACGAGAGTTGGACCATAAAGAAGGCTGAGAGCCAAAGAGCTGATGTTTTCAAGCTGTGGTGTTGGAGAAGTCTCTTGAGAGTCCCTTGGACTGCAAGGAGATCAAAGCAGTGAATCCTAAAGGAGATCAACCCTGAATATTCTTTGGAAGGACTGATGCTGAAGCTGAAGCTCCAAGTTACTTTGGCCACCTGATGTGAAGAGCCGACTCACTGGAAAAGACCCTGAGGCTGGAAAAGATTGAAGGCAGGAGGAGAAGGGGACGACAGAGGATGAGATGGTTGGATGGCATCACCGACACGATGGCCGTGATTTTGAGCAATCTCTGGGAGATGGTGAATGACTGGGAAGACTGGAATGCTGCAGTCCGTGGGGTCACAAAGAGTCAGACATGACTGAGCAACTGAACAACAACAGCAGCAATTCTATGAGTAGGACTCTGCTGCTGCTAATTCGCTTCAGTCGTGTCCGACTCTGTGCGACCCCGCAGATGCCACCCACCAGGCTCCCCCGTCCCTGGGATTCTCCAGGCAAGAACACTGGAGTGGGTTGCCATTTCCTTCTCCAGTGCATGAAAGTGAAAAGTGAAGGTGAAGCAGCTCAGTCGTGTCATGAGTAGGACTCTACTGAAGGGCAAAGATGCAGACAAGGCATAAGTTGGTGCCATCAATGCAATTAAACTATCATAACTCAAGTTACGCTGTTGTAGTCAATCAGTCCAAATCTTGGACAACTGAGGCACATGACAGAGATTTATTTCTCCACTATTGTAGTCACAAGTAAATACAACTTCATGGAGGTTCCATCTCAATTCAAGATGATATGCAGCATTTTTGTTAGAGGAGAATCATGGAAAACAATCCAAATTTCCTTCATGATGGGACTAATTAACTGAACTGCCTGCGTGCTCAATTGCTTCAGTCATGTCCAACTCTTTGTGAACCTATGGGCTGTAGCCCACCAGACTCCTCTGTCCATGGAATTCTCCAGCAAGAATACTGGAGTGGGTTGCCATGCCCTTCTCCAGGGGATCTTCCTGACCCATGGATTGAACCCTTGTCTCCTGTATCTTTTGCATTGTAGGCAGATTCTTTACCTCTGAGTCACCTGGGAAGCCTGACTAACTGGCTGGTGCTCTGCTGCAACCTAGAGGAATAGTGTGGGGAAGGAGGTGAGAGCTGGGATTCAGGATGGAGGGGACACATGTATACCCATGGCCAGTTCATACTGATGTATGGCAAAAATGATCCCAATGTCGTGAAATGACTATCCTTCAATTAAAATAAATACATTTTAAAAACAAATGTGACCTTTGCTCTCTTTCTGATCTCTTCTCACTTTAATATTATTGAAAAGTCAAAATCAGCAATTAAAACATGGCATACAGTAAATGAATTTTTAATATCATGTTAGAATTCTCAGTTACTCCTTCCTTGTGTTGGCCACATGCAACAAATGAATTCTAGAAACTTGTAGAAAAATCATTGTGATGATATTAACTTTGCTAGTGGGGGAATTTTCAACTTTTTGGTTTATTCATTTGTTTTGGGATCTCAGAAGTTTCAGATGTTGCAAGTATTAGATAATACCATGAGGTTCTTCACTGAAGAGGTCTTTAATTTTTCATAAAAACAAACACATTGACATTTTGTTTGAAAGAATGTGCTCTAGGGATTTTGTTTATTAGTCTGGCAAGTCTTTATTGTTTGTCTGTTTTAAATAACAGAATTCTCTTTCCACCCTAGTTAAAAAATTGAACACTGATTGAGTAATAAATGATGTCAAGGAATTAACATGAATTTTGCTAATATCAGTGTATCTAAGAAATATTCATAGTTTCAAGATGCCTACCAAAGTTTTATTGAGGAACAGCAGTGATCAGAATTTGCTTATACTAGACTATATATACTATACTATGTATACTGTATAAATTCTGTCTCAAAAAAGTATGGTAAATGCTTGATAATTTTTGAATCTGAATTATATGTTTTGTAACTTTGAGGATAAAGTCCTTAAAAATAGCACTTTTTTTTTTAAAACTAGGAAAATTCTGTATTTAGATTACATTTATGATTCTAAATGAACTTTCAAAAAACTCAACCTTGAACTTTTTTTACTCAATGTTTCAGGGGTGTGATTTATGCAAGAAAGCCATTTTTAGGGCTCCAGTGACTAGGATCCACTGAAAAGAAAAGCTTGATACTACATAAATATGTTGACACAAGAGTATGCATTTATTTGTTTACTTTATGTTCAGATAAAATGGTAAAAAAAAAAAAAAGGCTGAGTTGTTGCCTTATTTAACACATTTCAATTTTTCAGAAAAATGCCTTTTTTTTGGTCCGTGTACTGTCTGCCAGAAACACTCTGTTGGCTGCCTCCTGTGTGTAGTTAGTGATACATCCTTCAGCAGGATTTCCCTAACCACCCCTCCCCTCGCCAAAATATAGAAATTTTCATGTAAGTTTTCTATAACAACACTTAAAGTATCTGGACGTGGGACAACAGACTGGTTCAAATAGGAAAAGGAGTACGTCAAGGCTGTATATTGTCACCCTGCTTATTTAACTTATATGCAGAGTACATCATGAGAAACGCTGGGCTGGAAGAAACAAAGGCTGGAATCAAGATTGCCGGGAGAAATATCAATAACCTCTGATATGCAGATGACACCACCCTTATGGCAGAAAGCGAAGAACTAAAGAGACTCTTGATGAAAGTGAAAGAGGAGAGTGAAAAAGTTAGCTTAAAGCTCAACATTCAGAAAACTAAGACCTGGCATCTGATCCCATCACTTCATGGCAAATAGATGGGGAAACAGTGGAAACAGTGGCTGACTTTATTTTTCTGGGCTCTAAAATCACTGCAGATGGTGATTGCAGCCATGAAATTAAAAGATACTTACTCCTTGGAAGGAAAGTTTTGACCAACCTAGACAGCATATTAAAAAGCAGACACATTGCCAACAAAGCTCTGTCTAGTCAAGGCTATGGTTTTTCCAGTGGTCATGTATGGATGTCAGAGTTGGACTGTGAAGAAAGCTGAGTGCTGAAGAATTGATGCTTTTGAACTGTGGCGTTGGAGAAGACTCTTGAGAGTCCCTTGGACTGCAAGGAGATCCACCCAGTCCATCCTAAAGGAGATCAATCCTGGGTGTTCATTGGAGGGACTGATGTTGAAGCTGAAACTCCAATACTTTGGCCACCTGATGCGAAGAGCTGACTCATTGGAAAATTCCCTGATGCTGGAAAGGATTGAGGTCAGGAGGAGAAGGGGACGACAGAGGATGAGATGGCTGGATGGCATCACTGACTCAATGGACATGGGTTTGGGTGGACTCTGGGAGTTGGTGATGGACAGGGAGGCCTGGCGTGCTGCGGTTCATGGGGTCGCGAAGAATCAGACACTACTGAGCGACTGAACTGAACTGAATGTACTTGATGATTATTACCTGTTATATTGCCAGCATTGGCAAATATTTGTTGAATGAATAAGTGGATTAACATAGAAACAAATACTGCTTTTAAGATCCGAGAAACCCAAGGGATGAAGTTGTGTCTGTGTAGTCTGCTGCTCGATGCTTCCTAGTATATCAGTTCAGTTCAGTTCAGTAGCTCAGTCGTGTCCAACTCTTGGATCTTTTAAAAATATTAGAGATCAAATTTTGACTTCTAAAACATAAACACATTCAGCTAAAGCCTGATCTACTCTGTGAAGCACCCATATTATAACAGAGTCTGTCATGGCTTAGAAAATATTGTTCTAGTTTTGTGCCCAAGCCTGAGTTTTCTACGTAACAGGTAAGGTACACTCTGTGATATTTTCTGGTCTCCAACACCATCTTCTTTACTGTTGAACTTCCATGTTTTACAACGGACTGCCCTATGTCAAATCATGTTAATTGTACTGGCTTCTTGTTAAACACTGACATAAAGAAAAGATGAAGATAATTTACCAATACTTGCAGCCTAAGATTTTTCATGCATAAGCATTTCTAGTCTCATTGTTATTTATCTTGTTAAGAGTAAAATGAACATGGATGTAAACAGGGTAGAGTTTTACACTCTAAAAATGAGGCAAATGCCATGTAGAGCATAAACGAAGAAACCAATATGTAACCAACAGTGCATATCTGTCAAGAAAGAATTCATTGCATATTAATCACAAACTGGATTTTATATGGTTTATACTTGTTTCCAAGTCCTATTTTTGCAACCCCCAAGTTATTAGTGTTTTTTCCTGATTAAATTGGATTTCTTCCAGTACACCTCAGAATAGTGAGCAAGATTTCTTTTTTTCTTTATGTGGCAAAAGTAACATAAATAGCAGGTATTAATATAAAGATTTTCCTTCCTCTGTCCTTAAAATTTTGACTGAAAGTTTCCTCCCTGTATTAAAGCATTCCAGCCACTTGACAAGATAATGCTCCTCTGATGTGTATATGATCTAAGAAGTTAAATCTTAGAACCAGCAAAAAAGTGATTTTACTATACAAGAAAAAATCATTTTGTTATTCTTTATGAGGGTATATTTTAGAAAAATTTAAACTATTCTCTCCAATAACAGCACTTTTTTGTCTAAATTAGAAAGTTGTTCTTAAAGGTTAACCACCGTAACTGAATAATGTGAAGTAACATTTATGAAAACAAGATTACCTATAATCAGATTTAGATCATTATATAATCATCTATGAAACACATACCATCTTGTAATGTTTTAAGTTCCAAAATATAAATATTGGGAATCTCCTGATAATCACCAAATTCCCAACATTCTAAAATAGCAGCAGAAGGGACTTCTTTGTCCATTTGGATAGTCTAATTAAAATGGAATTATTCTTCAGTTCAGTTCAGTCACTTAGTCAGATCAGATTCTTTGTGACCCCATGGACTGCAGCATGCCAGGCTTCCCTGTCCATCACCAACTCCTGGAGCTTGCTCAAACTCATGTCCATCAAATCAGTGATGCCATCCCACCATCTCATCCATTGTTGTCCCCTCTCCTCCTGCCTTCAATCTTTCCCAGCATCAGGATCTTTTCCAATGAGTCAATTCTTCGCATCAGGTGGCAAAGTATTAGAGCTTCAGCTTCAGCATCAGTCCTTCCAATGAATATTCAGGACTGATCTCCTTTAGGGTTGACTAGTTGGATCTCCTTGCAGTCCAAGGGACTCTCAAGAGTCTTCTCCAGCACCACAGTTCAAAACCATCAATTCTTTGGTGCTCAGCCTTCTTTATAGCCCAATTCTCATATCCATATGTGACTGCTATTAATATGTTATAAAATACAAATTATGCCACATCAGTTTTATTTTTCTTTGGTAATCAAAAATATAAGACGCATATACTATATTGTGTATATGTAAAATATATTTTGCATTTGTAAGATTTATCTTCCTGAACAACCTTACTCTAAAATTGATGCTGAATTTCTAGTTGTTGGTATTCCCGATAAGTAAGACATTGGTCTTATGAATGATTATTCCATGTATGACTGCTAGGTGTATCACCAGTTGATATAATAATATGATCTTAGGAAATATAGAAGGCTTATGGATCATCAAATGCAATTACTACTGTGTTAATATGGCCCACTTTAAAATATCCTCAGTAGTCAAGTCAGCCAAAGCTCCAATACCTGAAGGGATAGATCTGTATGTCCTGAGGCAGCACAATTTATCATTGCAGCTCAGGTTACTAGAAGTTTCTTCCTTTTTCTTATGCAAGCAAAACTCTTCCACCTTGTAGCTTCCACATAATAGTCCATTCATTTTGTCTTCCTACAGACCAACGCCGAATCCGTCACACGGCAGGACTTCCTGCGAGCCATTTCATTCATTCTCCCCATCACTCCAGGAGGGGGATGTGAGTACCACCATTTTCTGGATGACGATATAGAGAAGCAGAGCTATCAGGTTAGTTGACTGAGCCACATCACTGAATTTTACTTCAATCAGTATACCTTCAATCCAACCTTCTTTTCAAAATGATTTTCTTTTTCTTGTTTGAATAGTTAACTATGTCCCAAAGAAATTTTGATTTTAGGGTTAAATGGATTTTATGGCCTGCTTTTAGCTTCCTTACCCATGCATATCTGTATATAGCTCTGACAAGAGCAACTGAAGATAAGTGTTAATATTTGCTTCTATAGTAGACTGTAAGTTCCAAGAAGAGGCCATACTTATATTTATAAATGAAGGTTTTGGTATGGTATCCAGCATATTGTGTGTGCTCAATAAATGCTTTTCTGGACTGAAAAATAATCAATCTTTAGGTAAAGTCTTTGAAATATATCCAAATGAAATATCTTTCTTCTTGTTTTTCCATCTTTTCATTTATTTGTCCAGTCAATATTTAATGACCATTTTCTAGAAGTCCAGAAGAATGGTAGGCAATGAACAAGGTTGTTAAAGTCCCTACCACTGTTGAACTTACTTATTTTCTGGTTCTTTCTGGGTCTACCAATCTATAACCATTAGAAAAACCTCTACTGGCTAATAGTGTTTTGGGGATGTACTCTCCTTGTGATTACGTTATTTTATAATGACTGCTCAAATTATATTGATCAAAGATTTACAATTTTTGATTTTGTCCTGGATTTTCCATAGGAACCTTAAATTTAGAGTGTGAATATAAATAGTGAGAGAGGGAGAAACATAAGTGTGAAAGAGAGGAAGAGAGTAAGTTTGAGGGTTACAATAAAAAATGTAGCACACACAGAAGCACACACAAAACAACTGTACTACATCAATTTCCTTTTGGTTGTCTTTACTTTAAGGTCATGTTTTATGGTTATGAATATACAGAATAACTAAAGTATGAAGACTTGAATTATTTTCTATGAAGTCTCCCCAAAGCTGCATGAAGGCTCCATGTCAAAGCTGGATCTTAAGCTTTTCCCTGCTGAGAACATGACTTTGTTCTTATTAACTATTCCCCACCAGCAGTGCACATGCTAAACATAACTTTGGAAAATGAATCAAGGAGACTTCTAACGTGGGGTTGTGATCAATGGCTAGTTCATTAATAAAATATTTTGATAGTAGTTAGCAATATCAGTCTTCCTGGGTCCGCAGACTTGGTATTTAAGTCTCTGTTTTAGTTGTATGCTTGTGTCACCTGTTCTAAACAGGTCTATCCTGTGAAACAAACAGTTTCTTTCTCCTCAGGCCCCATTTTGGAAATAAGTGTCCCATGTGGTTAGATAGCATCAAACATTGGAAACAAATGACACAGTAAATGCTTGTCTTTTTCTTTCATTCCCATAGCTCATTACCAGGGAGATAGTAAAATTCGTGGGGCATCAGTGTATAGTCAGGCCATGAAAGCAAGTACAGTGAGTCCCCTACATGTGAATGAGTTCGTTCTGAGAGTGTATTTGTAAGTCCCACTTGTTCTTAAGTCCAACAAATTTAGCCTAGTTATCCAATTGACAGACTTGGTTATATCATACTGTACTGTAATAGGTTTATAATACTTTTCACACAAATGGTACATATATAAGAAGCAAACACAAAAAATAAAGAAAACATTTTGAATCTGATAGTACAGTACTTTGAAAAGCACAATAGTATAGTACAACAGCTGTCATACAAGGGCTGGCATGCATGTTTGCAACTTCGCAACTTGAAGATTGATATGTAGGGGTCTTACTGCATGCATCTACAGAAGTGGTTTATGAGAAGTGAAATTCTGACCATAGTTAGGGCTTTGATCCAATGCAAAACAAGTAATATTTTATTTATGAAGAGAGCTACTTCTAACAAATTATGTTTAGTGGAAAAGCCATCTTATAATCCCATAAATTCTGAAATACTTATTAGAAAAACACAAAATTTCAGTGAATTAAATGAATTCTCTCAGAACAGAAGAATTGAAATATACTAAAAGAAGAATAAGAGTGTTTTGTTTGCTTATTTGCTTACTTTTTTGTTTGTTTGTTTGCTTGTTTTTTGTGTTTTTTTCTGCTTGGTATATTTGAGAAGATTTCTCAAATGATTATCTAAGTAATAATGGCCAGAGGTGTTTCATGTGATAAATTTGTGAAATATTCATTACTGGGAATAATGTTAATGAAAAATTTCTGTGAGCGAGACACTATGTGGTAGAGTTTAATATGTGTAAATTAAATCATCTACTTGGAAATATACTAATAAAAGCAATGAATTAAACATCAGGGCCAAGAGATTTCAGCTTATTAATATGGTGTAACTCTATTTAGCAAACCCTAATTTGCTGAACACTGATACTACTGGTAAAATTAATAAGTATAAAAAGTGTACCCAGCAAAATCCAGATGTATAAAATATTAAACTTTAAAATCTAATAAAGATAGTACAATATTAAAAGTTGGGAGAAAATAAACTTAATAATTTTAAATAGGTGTCAAGGCATTACTGCTATATGAATTATAGGAAAACATTTTGCTAAAATTAAACTGTCAGTCATGCTTTGCAGGCCATACTTGACAAAAATGAATTCTCAAAAAGAGAAATATCTCATTTATCTCTCAAAATTTTGAGATTTTAAGATACTGTATTTCAAAGCCATGTAGGGATAAGCTGTATACTGGTATTGACTATCAACAGTGAAGTGAAGTGAACAGTGTTACAATATAATGAAGACATGAGTGCTCTGAACTATTTTCCTTTTTGCTGTCCAGTCAACACAATAATTCTCTCTTATACTAGTGGTTTACTAAGGTATGCAATACACTATTGAAGGACTTTTAAATGTCAAGCATTGTCCTAGGTGCTAGTGATTCAATGGTGACCAAAGTATCCATGTATTCAGCTTCTATGGAACATGTATTCAAGTGAGACAAATGAAGGGCAATTAAATAAATAAATGTTAAAGGAATAAAATTAAAAATTGGGTGATGAAAAATAGGATGTACATGATACAGGAGGGCCTATATCAAGTCACTATTCTGTGATCTATAAGGCTTTAGTTACACAGAAATAGCAAATCAAAGTAGAGATTTGAAGTAGAGATTGTTAATACCATTTAATTGGCACTTAAGAGGATCATTTTGCCAGGAGTTTCCATGTTTCCCCAGTACAGGATTCATACACCTAAATATGATATTGACAAATTGTAAAAAAAAAAAAAAATCTCATAAATCCAATTCTGGAGGGGGGAAAAAAAAACTTGGCCCACAATGGATATCCTTTACAAATCAATGCATTTGGGCAAGATAATAATAAGATAATTTATGTAAAAATGCCTTGTAAAATGCAAAGGGTTACATTTTATTTTCTAAAATGACCCCATAGGCCTTTTTGTTAGAAACCTACTTTTAAGCAGTTGTATTATTTTTAATAAAAGCATTATCCACTGGGTTTTAAGCCAAGTGAGAGAATGTTATATTTTTTATCAACTTTACAAATCAGAAAGGAATCTTATTATGTTTATTTCTTTTTTTTTTTCTTTTTGTTATCAAAAGAGAGAGAATGACTTTAGTTTTGGAAGTATTGAGTTTAGAGTGAAAAGAGACCATTCAGGAAAGTTGAAGAGGTAGAGCAAGATAAAACAAACAGGACCACACAAGGATTCTGAAGTTGGAGGTTTCATTTTGGAAGTTGTGTGTGTGTGTGTGTGTGTGTGTGTGTGTGTGTGTGTGTGTGTGTGTGTGTGTATCAGCTGAAAAAAGACTGAGAGTGACAGAAGAAGGAAATGGTCCATGGTGATCACTTTTGTGAGAAGCCTGGTGGTAAACGCCAGGCCAGGATTCGATTGATAGAATGCCATAATAACTAACCATGTTGTATCTGTGCTGTTCAGTTCAGTTCAGTCACTCAGTCGTGTCCGACTCTTTGCGACCCCATGGACTGCAGCACAGGCCTCCCTGTCCATCACCAACTCCTGGAGTTTACTCAAACTCATGTCCATCGAGCTGGTGATGCCATCCAACTATCTCATCCTCTGTCATCCCCTTCTCCCACCCTCTAACTTTCCCAGCATCAGGGTCTTTTCAAAAAAGTCAGTTCTTCGCATCAGGTGGCCAAAGTTTCAGATTCAATATCAGTCCTTCAAGTGAATATTCAGGACTGATTTCCTTTAGGATGGACTGGCTGGATCTCCTTGCAGTCCAAGGGACTCTCAAGAGTCTTCTCCAACACCACAGTTCAAAAGCATCCATTCTTCGGCACTCAGCTTTCTTTATAGTCCAACTCTCACATCCATACATGACCACTGGAAAAACCATAGCCTTGACTAGATGGACCTTTGTTGGCAAAGTAATGTCTCTGCTTTTTAATATGCTGTCTAGGTTGGTCATAACTTTTCTTACAAGGAATAAGTGTCTTCAAATTTCATGGCTGCAGTCACCAACTGCAGTGATTTTGGAGCCCAGATAAATAAAGTCTGCCAGTGTTTCCACTATTTCCCCATCTATTTGTCATGAAGTGTTGGGACTGGATGCCATGATCTTAGTTTTCTGAATGTTGAGCTTTAAGCCAACTTTTTCACTCTCCTCTTTCATTTTCATCAAGAGGCTCTATAGTTCTTCTTTACTTTCTGCCATAAGGGTGGTGTCATCTGCATATCTGAGGTTATTGATATTTTTCCCAACAATCTTGATTCTAGCTTGTGCTTCATACAGCCCAGCATTTCTCATTATGTACTCAGCATATAAGTTAAATAAGCAGGGTGACAATATACAAAATATCTGTGCTAAACATACTTTTAAACATTTTAACACCTCTGAAATTGGGATATACCATAGGATTGATAATAATGTCACCATTTTAATTTTTTTTTTTTTTTTTTTTTTAGTGAAAGATAAAATGATAGCAGGTCTCATGTTGATGAATTTTTAGATTTGATTAAAAAACTCTTCCCTCAATAATTAAGAAGTGTAGTTGGGAAGTTTTAAAGTGAAAGTGAAGTTACTCAGTCTTGTCCAACTCTTTGCAACCCCATCGACTGTAGCCTACCAGGCTCCTCCGTCCATGGGATTTTCCAGACAAGAGTACTGGAGTGGGCTGCAAGATAATTAACCTTAAAATTCTAATATTCTCTGTGTTTAAAATGGGAATAATATACAATCAACTCATGGAATTATGAAGGCCAAAGAACACAGATTATGTAAAAATGCCCTGTGAAATGCAAAGGACTACAAACATGTAGAGATGCAATCATCCTTATTAGTCTTTGACCAGAGAGGGCTTGCTCTTTAGCTAGAGAGCACAGTGTATTCAAATAAGGAAACATGGATTGATTGTTCTGGTTTTATGTTAAAGCATCTATCTACTACCTCTTATCATATAAAGCACAACAGAATATAGGCAAAGCAAACTGACACACAGAGGTTTTCTTCTAAATATATAGATGTATATTGAAATTTTAATGTTAAATTTTAAACATAAGCCATTGATAACAGAATATGCCATATCTGAGCATTATTAGTAACTTGAATAATTTGATTAGACCCTATTTTATAATTAAAAAAAAAAAAAAACTTCTCAAAGTTAAACTTTTTTTTTCTTCTTTTACTATGTAGTCCTTCCTGGATATTTAACCATAGACTGTAATGGAAATTACATTTTTTCCCCCACTTTCTTGCATTATCCAAGAAAGAAAGCTATCACTTCAAACATAGTCTTGTCTCCTGTCAAAATCTCATACTGCCTGAAGATGTTGTGTAGGAGATAAAGAATCTAGCTCTACAGTTTCCAAGACCAAAAGGGATTGAATGATGGCAGCACAAAAGGCAGAATTAAGAAACCTTACTAGGAGACAGCTTTAGCTTGTGACCTTAGGCAATCCACTTAATCTCTTTCCTTCTCTCCCTCTCTTAGACACCCAATCTGTAAAATAAGATTTATGATTTCTGCCAGCACCTGTGGTTATAAAGCCACAATGCACATATTTTTGTTGGTCAGAACATAATCCATATACACATTTGCATAAAGGATTAAGATTTGGTTAAAATCAAATAATATGAGAAATAAATAAGTTGAATATTTATATATATAGCTGGGTTTTCCACAACAACAGCATTATGGTGACCTGTAGCCTCTCATGTTTCAAATAACACCCCGTGGACAGAGAAATGAGGAAGAAATAGAGGCAGAGAAAAGACCAAGTAAATGGATAAGAACTTTTCAAGCTGATAAATGCTTCCTTCTGGTAATTTAAGCATATGTGACTAAATACTACAAATAGAGTAAACACTAAGTATATACCAGCTTAGGAAACTGTGAATGTATTTTTAGTTGGAGCTTTCACCAATATGGAATTGAGATGCATTGCCATTATAATAGGAGATGATTTTCTGTGTTATGTTTGCTTCCTTTATCTTACAATTTCTAAATATTTTCTGATGTCAAATCTGGCATTTTATAACTATGCCCACATTTGAAAGAAAGTAATTTTATATTTACTCCTTGCCATTTACAGGAAATTCCTAATAGACTTTCCTTTTTGTGATCATTTCTCATTCTCATTGTTCATTTCTTACTGATGCCACTTCAGAGATTCCAGTTGTTGCTAATGGAAGGTGAAGATCATCCAGTTCCTCACTTATTGCCAGAAAACATCTTTTTCTGCTACTTTCACTATGCAACGATCTGGCATTAATGTCTTTATATTTCATAGAATATTGAGAAATGTCAAATAAAATATATGGGACAGGCTTTTAAAAGAAAACTCTATTTTCTTGATAGACATTTAAAAAACATTGATCATGGAGTTCCCTGAACAGAACTATCTTTGTCCAGCTTCTTCCTTGTTCAGTTCTTCATGGATTTCTCATTGCCAGAAAGCCTCCCTAAAATATCGATTGCATTATGTCATTTTCTATCTCAAAAGTCTTTCTTTGCTACTCATATCTACATAGAATAGAGTCAAAATTTATTTCCTTTTCAAGAGCCTGCTCTTTCATCAACCAACCGCCTCTTTTCCAAGGGCATTTTCCTTGACTCCTTTGAAATGAAACCATGGTTTCAGCCCAACTTGTGTAATCAATAGAGAGTAGCCACTACTTTTGGAGCACATAATGTGCACTTACTCCTTGTATAACCCCTTGAATTAAGTATCTTCATTTGAAGATAAAGGAACTGAAGTTCAGATAAGACAAAGCAGTTCATCCAAGGTTATATAACTCGTAATGCCACAGCTAAGAATTAAATCCAGAATTGATACTGAAATGTGTGTTTCTCTCTACCAGGCTGGCATAGTCAAAAGAATGCCAAGTGTCTCTCTTCTTCATGCTTTGTGCACAGAAAAAGTTGTTTCCCTTTATCTCCAATGCCCGTCCAAATCTCACTCTGTATTTTGGTTCCAGTTACAGCCTTCTCCAGATAGCCAAAGATGGGCATCTTAGCCCTTGGCCGTTTTCTTATACTTTAACGCATACACTGACAACACTGACATAGGAAAGCTAATCCAATCTTGTGATGTTTCTGGCTTAATTGCCTGTATATTCTTTAATGAGATCACTCCTTGATGGCATCCTGCTATGTATTTCATGTTAGTTTTGACAGAAACACCCTAGTTTCTTTCTGTGGAAGTAACCCCTATCTAACTCTTAACTTTGTGTGTTTATCTACAGTTAACTTCATCCTCTGGTTCAGGTGTGATCTGTTCAACATGAACATCCTTTTCCCCTAGACAGTGATTCATCCAGGGATAGACTTGTGGCATTGTTAGAGCCAACAAAACACAATGAGACTTCTATCTGTAGAGTGGAGTTCTCTCACTTCTAATGGGATTAGGACATTAGGAATGATATGAGCCTGGACCCTTCTTGGGTCCCTTGCCTGAGATGGAAAATAATGTAGTGGAAGACAGAACTGAGATAAAGAAGAAAACACATCCTGAAAACCGAGTTTGAGCTCATGATTCAAGCCTCACTTGAAGCTAGGCTGGATTTTTAGTTGCTTGAGCTAATAAATTCTGTTTTGTTTATACAAGTTTGTGCTGGATTTCCGATCTGCTACAATTGAAGACATTAAATGCATGAATACCTCGTTTTCCTTGAATACATGTGTACATACGATATATATTATAAATATATGTGTGTAAAATATGGGAACATGTGCGTGTTCCTCTTCTTAGGTTCTGGATTTATTAAGGACAGAATTCTATTTTACTTGTCTTTTTGATTTTTCTCATCATCTATTTCAATGTCAGCTAGTAAGAACTCTATTCTTACTAAATTGAATAAAATTACAGAGCATTTGCAAACTGGAGGGATGGGATTATGTTTCTTGGCTCGCTTGTATTTGATATTGTATTAGAAATGAATCTTTGCCCCCCAACACAAGAGTCTGATTTCCTTTTAGAGATTTGGTCCCTCTTAAAATAGCCTCAGGGTTCTTGGAGGATCCACATTTACTACAGCTGACTCACATGGGTTGTGTGGGACATTATTATCTATTTCATGAGTAGATGACATAAAACATGGCAACATCCATCAGCATATTTGAATTCCTTCTCCATGGTGACTGGTTCAGAGATGAGCCAGTGAATGAAGCCTGTAAGTTAGAGTTTTGTTTGGATTTCTTGAGCTCAGACTATGAATTCTCTTTTTTTTTTCTTTTTTTTTTTTTAAATGTTGCAGTTTCTGTTGCATTTGTTGAATTCCAAAGGAAATAGCCCCAGGAGATGCTGTTTGTCTTCCTCTAATGCTTTTGAACTGTGGTGTTGGAGAAGACTCTTGAGAGTCCCTTGGTCTGCAAGGAGATCCAACCAGTATCCTAAAGGTGATCAGTCCTGGGTGTTCATTGGAAGGCCTTATGTTGAAGCTGAAGCTCCAATATTTTCACCTCCTGATGCGAAGAGATGACTCATTTGAAAAGACCCTAATGCTGGGAAGGATTGGGGGCAGGAGGAGAAGGGGATGACAGAGGATGAGATGGTTGGATGGTGTCACCGACTCAATGGAGATGAGTTTGGGTAAACTCCGGAAGTTAGACAGGAAGGCCTGGCATGCTGCAGTCCATGGGGTCACAAAGAGTTGGACACGATTGAGCAACTAAATGGAACTGAACCATAAAGGGAGAGATTGTAAGGAAATGAAAGAAACAGATGGAAGTGAGGAGGATTTAGTGAGAGAAACTGAGACCTGATAATATTGTCGGAAGCCCTGAATAAAGCTTCACCTGAAGTCTCTCCAGCTGCCATGCTTTCAAAATACATGAGGCAACACATGTGATTTGTATGCTTGTTTATTCTCCTCATCAGGTTCTACTGCGCATTGTAATACTTTCAAGAGAGAAAGCCCTAATACAAAAACATAGTTTAATATCACATTCAAACTAGCATTTCTTGATAAGTGACTGCTTCTTCTGAAATGAACTTGAAGTAAGAAACCTAGAACTTTAATCCTTTTCATGTTGTTGAGTTGTTAAAAGTTAGGAAACAGAACCTTCATCTCAAAATTAAAATTTATTTGTAAAAATTTTATAAAGCAAAATATAATTTTTTAGTTTTGATAAGCACTTAAGTTTTGAATTTTTGATAAGCACTAAAAAGACTAGGAATTGCTAAATAGACCTTGAAAAATGGAGCAATATGTTAAGTGATTCTCTGGCCTTTGCTAAACCAGCTACATATTTTTTCTAGTTATTCTTAACATATAGCACCATGTAAGTTTAAGATATACAGCATAATGGTTAGACTTACATGTATCATGAAATGATGATCATAGCAAGTTTAATGAACATCCATCATCTCAGCTACATATATTTTTACTACTCTGGTTAATTTTCTCTGTTATCTGACCAGAGTCTACTATTATATCTGAAAACTCAGATTAATGTGTAAAGTTAATGACAACTTCTATGTAATTATTTTACACTGATATTCCATAGAAAGAGCTTTGAGAGAGTCAAGAATTCTCATAAAGATCACAAGTGGATATTTATTGATACTGATTTCATACTAGCTCATAGACTCTTCCTTGCTTATTTATGTATTTTAAAAAAACAAATAGAAATATAAAATTACCCATGTTTGAGGTGATACTCTAAGATTTATAAGTAGTTTATAGTCATATATCTATTTATCTGCATGCATGTAGGTACATCTCATTTAATTCTATAACAACTCTAAGGAGTGGCTATTCTTATTAGACCTATAATATAGAGCACAGAAAATTTAAGTAACAAGTAAAATATTAAAATCATGAGCTAGTATGTAATTTGAATCCAATCAGCCTGGCTCCTGTTCTTTCTTAAGACCCTCACTATCCTATTTGTACCATTTATACAAAATGAATGACTAATTTTATTTTCTTAAAAATTAGTGGAGTCAAATTGTTTCTATAGAATCAGCCCCTGTCTTTGCACCAGCTTGCATAATTCCACACAGTCTAAAAGGCATGCCTTTTTTGGCTTCTTCCCCATATTTAATGCTACATGAAGATAGCAACTTAGTTATGCATACTTTTGCATCCCACATTGTGCCAAGTATGTAGTAGCAGGTATTCAACAAGTATTAAGAATTTAATTGAGAATTTTATTATTTCTTTGGGTGTTTTCAGTATTATTCTGTTTTTTATTTTGCTAAAATGACATAACAAAGTTCCATTTGATTTAGAGACAGGGAAGCTGAAGGACACTTCAAGATCAAAAAATAGTTTGGGGAAATAATGTGCTCCTAGTAGCGATCAAAGTTTCAAGTCAATGTACCCTTTGCAAGCTGTCTCTTGTTAAAATACAAGGAAACCTGTTCAGTCCCCCCCCCAAAAAAAGTCCCAAAGTGCTTAACAGATAAATTTGGGGACTCCCTTGGAAGATATTACATGGTTACTTGGTTGCTGACATTAAAGGCTTTGGTGTGTCTGTGGGTTAAGGAATACACATGCATGCACACACACAACACACACACAAGCACTATTGTTAAATGTCTTCTTATGCCCCCAGGATATTCACAGAAGCATAGAACCAAAACACCATCACCCCACATCTTCTAATCAATGCAAGCAATTCAGTGTCTCTGATGTTGACAAATTATCTCTGGAAAATAGCCCTTGTCAGCAACGTTACCTTCAAACAGGATAGACGGCCCAGACTTCTTGAGTCTTCTACAGAAATTTGGCCCAGAGACCACAGTGCAAACTGAAAATCTCTTCTAACAGTTTCTAACTATACAGTGGTTTGGGACTTAATGTGTAATCGCACTCTAGCCTCAATTCGTTTCTGATGTGATCCTCTGGAAAGTTGAAATCTTCATCTTACAGGTGTTTGTATTTTCATCCCAAAGCAAAATTGTTAACTTGGCATTATGACTTTATGACTTAGAACATAAATCTACAAAAGCCAGAAAACTTGACATCACTGCTCCCAGAGCAATTATAACTTCACCCCTTGCACTTAAATAGCTTTTATTTGATTAGATATAGTCTGAGCTGGTTTTTCATCAATATTTACATAAAATAAATTTCTTCAAATGGGAAAATGTGGCTGTTTTTTAATTGGCATTTATAGGTATTTGCTAAAACCTAGTTGGCCAGGAATTTATAAAGTCATAGGTTTGATGAGGAAGGTTTAAGAAGCTTTTAAAGTTGTAAATTCAGTCTCTGGTAAAGAAGGGTGAAGTGGAAGAAAATGTGAGACTAAGTGCTTATAATTTTGCAGGAAACAAAAAGTTCATATTTTTCTTCAGTCCTGATAAAATAGCTAACCCACTTATCAGTGATCTTCAAATTGATGTAGACATAAAAATTGAGGAACTTGTAAAAATGAAGAATATCTGATTGTACTTCCAGAGATTCTGATTCATTTGATCTATAATGTGGTCATCAATTTGCATTTTTACAAGTGCTTCAGTGATTATGATAAAAGTAGGTTAAGTAATACTTCCGTGAGTCTATTCTAGTAGGTACTAGTGTAATTACTCTTGTTGCCAAAATTTATATTTACTATATGTGAGGGTTTCCCAGGTGGCACAGTGGTCAATAATTTTCACCTGCTAATGCAGGAGATGCAAGAGATGTGAGTTTGATCCCTTGTTTGGGAAGATCCCCTGGAGTAGAAAATGGCAACCCACTCCAGTTTTCTTGTCTGGGAAGTCTCATGGACAGAGGAGTCTGGCAGGCTACAGTCCATGGTGTCACAGAGTCACACATGACTGAGCAACTGAGCACACACAAACATGTGATCACAGTCTAAAAATGTATATGTTTACAAATGCTGTCTTTATAAACATATATACTGACATATACATGTATGTGTGCTGGCTAAGTCATTTCAGCCATGCCCAACTTTCTGTGACCCTATGGACTGAATCCTGCTAGGCACTTAAGTACTCCTAAAGTCTACAGAATTAAAATTTCATTTCTTCTTTTGATAATGGAGCTTGTGTGCAGAGCTATATTTTTTTAATTCATTTTCTAGGAGGGAATAAGAAAAGTCCTGGTGAAATAATTAAAAATAAGTATCACCTCTTGACTTTCTGTTTTTAAAAACAGATCATATTGTTGTTGTTGTTCTATTGCTAAGTCATTTCTGACTCTTTTCGACCCCATGGACTGCAGCATGCTAGGCTCCTCTGTCTTTCCTTATCTCCCCAGGTTTGCTCAAATTCATGTCCATGGTGATGCTGGTGATGCTATCTAACCATCTCATCCTCTGCCACCCCCTCCTCCTTTTGCTTTCAATCTTTCCCAGCACCAGAGTCTTTCCCAATGAGCCGACTCTTGTATCAAGTGGCCAAAGTAATTGGAGCTTCAGCTTCCGCATCAGTCTTTCCAATGAATATTCAGGGTTGATTTCTTTCAGGATTAAATGTCTTGATCTTCTTGCAGCCCAACGGACTCTCAAGAGCCCTCTCCAACACCACAGTTCGAAAGCATCAATTCTTTGGCACTCAGCTTTCTTTCTGATCTGCCTCTTACATCCATACATGACTACTGGAAAAAACTATAGCTTTGACTAGATGGACCTTTGTAGGCAAAGTAATGTCTCTGCTTTTTAATATATTGTCTATGTTGGTCATAGCTTTTCTTCCAAAGAGCCAGCATCTTTTAATTTCATGGCTGTAGTCACCATCTGCAGTGATTTTGGAGCCCAAGAAAATAAAGTCTGTCACTGTTTCCATTGTTTCCCCTTCTATTTGCCATGAAGTGATGGGACTGGTTGCCATGATCTTAGTTTTTTGAATGTTGAGTTTCAAGCCAACTTTGTCGTTCTCCTCTTTAACTTTCATCAAGAGGCTCTTCAGTTCCTCTTTGCTTTCTGCCATAGGGTGGTGTCATCTGTGTCTCTGAGGTTATTGATATTTCTGCCTGCAATCTTGATTCCAGTTTATGCTTCATCCAGCCTAGCATTTCACACGATATAGTCTGTATTTAAGTTAAATAAACAGGGTGACAATATACAGCATTGATGCACTCCTTTCCCAATTTGAAACCAGTCTGTTGTTGTTCCATGTCCAGTTCTAACTGTTGCTTCTTGACCTGCATACAGATTTCTCAGGAGGCAGGTAACATGGTCTGGTATTCCCATCTATTTAATAATTTTCCACAATGGGTTGTGATCCACACAGTCCAAGGTTTTGGCATAGTCAATAAAGCAGAAGTAGATGTTTTTCTGAAACTCTCTTGCTTTTTCTATGATCCACCAGATGTTGGCAATTTGATCTCTGGTTTCTCTGCCTTTTCTAAATCCAGCTTGAACATCTGGAAGTTCACGGTTCACGTACTGTGGTTATCCGGGTTATTAAGTCCTTTTTTGTATAGTTCTTCAGTGCATTCTTTCCACCTCTTCTTAATTTTTCCTGCTTCTGTTTGGTTTTTACCATTTCATGTAGAAGAAATTAATTGCATGAATTCTCTTTTGAGAGAAAACATCCAATGCCCATAACTCTCACGAGCACAATAAAGTTTATAATTAGGTAGATCTGTGAATGTCTTGTCCACAAAAGCCAGAGATTTTTCAGAGAAATGTAAGTGCTCCAGAATAAGATTTGTACATTTTTGTTGTTGTTGTTAAAGAATGCAGGTGTAGAATTGCACTAATTATCAGCAAAGGTTTACAGTTTTTGAAAATGGAATTGTACTCTCTTTGGGCATTATACATATTGAACAAGAAAATAAAGGCTAAAGTGGATAATATTCTTTTGGAAATTGCTACATACTTTCTATAAGACATTATGGTTTAGTTGATGGGTGTTAAGAGTAATATTTTGCATAAGTATTTCACAATATTGAATATATATTTCTCTGTCTATAATTAGAGCTCTGATTTTCTGGGACAAAGATTAACTTTAAGGTAATAATTAGAATGTATTTATCAAAATTGCCAGAACACATAACCAGTCCCTTGATTATAAAAAAAACGAATAAACACTTCCTCTCACACACACCCACGATCAACCCCCCAATACCTGCTTGAAAGAAACAACAATATATTTTTAGATAAAATATTAGCTATAAATACGTGACTTTTATAGCTTTATTTGAAGTAAATGTGAATTTGTAAAAGTTATATATGTTTTATATCTGTGCAAACAGCTATTAAATATAACTTTAGGACAGGTAAACTATTAGAAACCAAATTATTATAGGCAAAATTATTTGAATTTTTTATTTTTTTAATCTAAGTTGAAAAGGAGCAGTGTGGGCAGTCCTCACTGCTTTACATGTGGAGTGCTTTGGCTCATGCTAACATTTGAATACATTTGCAAGTCCTGTAGGAAGTCAGTTTCTTCTAGTGAAACATTTGGACAGAATTTTAGGTTTTCATCCCTGTGTGTACTTTGCATGCGTTTCTCCTGAGGCAGAAAATGAGCAGATCCAGGGTGAAGTGTCTAAATTAGACCAATTGTAATTTCCTTCAAACTAAATGGATGTTAATGATTCAGTGGCTAAAACATAGACTGTTGTGAGAAAATAAAGATGCGCTGTAAAATGCTTTGTGCCTTTGGGCAATGCAGGATTTTTCCTTGTATTTTTAAGCTAATCCCCATGGGGAAGGGGAATTAGAAACTGTGTTTGGTATATAATGAAATGTGAAGGTTGTTCTGATTTTCTTATTTATAAATCCATCTTTCTGAAATGAGAATAAGTTAATTTTAGAGTAAAGCTACCCATTCCAAGAATTAAGAACATCCTCAAATATTTCTTTATGATTTAATTCCTTCACTTTATATATGCTATTATTTCTCATATTTACGCTATCATCCTTATATAATATTACATTCTAAAATCACCCCAATTTCTACCACATAGAGCTCAATAATTTGAGTGTTTTCCACTTATCAGGGCATTGAATCTTTCAATTATCCTACCAAGTAGTTACTAAAGTAAATTTGCCGCTAGTTGGTAGATGGTAAAATAAGATACAAGATGGTCAAGAACTGTTCAGTCATGAATTTGGCGTTTTAAAATGTGTCTTTTAATTAGACCAACGGCTTCTGTGTGATCAGATGGGTATCTAATTCTGTTTTTGAAAGTTAGAAGCTGCCGGATGTAACATATTACTTTCATTCGTGAGATGACCGTGGGTAGAGAAAACAATGGTGTATCTAAAGAGTTACTTATGATTTTTAATAGTATCTAATCAAATATCACCTGATCTGGCAACGAGGTGGAGAAAACTGAGAAGGAAGATGAAGAGGACGGAAGAGAAAAGAAAAACTACAATTATTGGCTAAAGAATGATTCTTGAATGCTCCATACACCTCATTCAATTCCTACAGGGTTGCTTGAGCAGTATTTTAAACAATACTAGGATATATTTTGCTATTATGCCAAATTGGGTGATATATATATCCTGAGTATGAGTGAACTTTGAGAATTTGGGCCCCCTGTCTTTAAATGACTACTTACCAAAATGAGATAATCCTGTCTTATAGGAAATCTGAACTTTTTTTTTTGGCACTGTATAAAACATCAGTCCATTAGAAAACATAAAGAGAGATAAAGAATGCAAGTAGGTTTTCTCTGTACATATTAGTATGTGGTAACAATAATCTTAATAATAGTTCTTAAAGGAGCAGTTGCCTATCGCTTAAAAGGGACCACTGAAATACTGCACTCACTGAGGGTGCCATGGTAGTCACAAAATGGTTTCAGTCCTCAAATATAGCCAAATTGTCAGCATGTCTGTTTACACGATATAATCTGACACACTCTCTACCAGGATGAAGGGTGAAAAGAGCGGGAGACCACCTCGGCTGAACCTCATCATGCTTTGCCAGAAGAAAACAACAAACTGTTCAACCTCAGAGACACAAAGACTCTTTTGACTTAATTCCAAATCAGCTAAGCTCTATGGCATCAAATAAACCTTTTCCCAGGCATTCTGCAACAACAGTCATTTCCCAGGTTTGTTGTAATCATAATTCTCCACAAGACCTCAGTAAGCTTAGGAGTATTTCCAAATCTTTCCTAGAGGAATAGGTTTTTCTCTATATTCATTCTTGGGGGAGTGTACCTGCACTTTTTGTAGAGGGTTTTTGCATTTGAAAGTAGTAAAGAGAAGCCTGTTTCCTTTTTCTTCTTTTTTAAAACAATTCATAATACTTATCTTTCTTCCCATAATTTAAAGAATGCAATTGCTTTATTTCCAAAGCTGCTCTTTAAAAAAGTCCAAATCATGGAATTCAAGAATTTTAAGCATCTTATATATATCCAGGAAATATGCAGATAAGGGGGTTGGTGGGCTTGTGTTACTACAGAAGTGAAATAAAGTCGCCAGCCGTGAAAACACAGGATAAAATGAACAACAAAGGGAAGCAGTGGCAGGATGACAAAGAGAAGTCGAAGGAGATTGTGATTATTTACCCTGGCAGAGAGGCCAGAGCCACGAGTAATGGGATGGAATGCTGAAACGTAAGGGGAAGAGAGAATCTTGATAGAATGTGAGTAAAAAAATGTTCTGACAGAGAGAATTGGATTCAGAAGTACTGTCCTAAGGGAAATGGTGGAAAATCCATTACTCAGTACACATGTAATAGGACAGGACCAAGCTCTGGAAACTGTCATAGGTAGTGATTCTGTATCGGCTCCCTGGGGAAAAGTGGAGAAGCTTTTGGTGCGATCTGATTTCTGTCACTATTTTTGACCTGTTTCAAGCAACTTGACCATTTTTTGAATTTATGTACATGGGAAACGTGAAATCCAGGAAACTTCTGATAAAAGAAAGATGGAGGAGGTACAATATGCAGTGCATTTACTGTGATTGATGAGTCCAGATACAATTATCAGGAGGATGGGGCATAGGACACAGTCATGGTCTGAGTCCCAGTGAACCAGGAAGTGCCCTGACCCTCAAGGATTGTATCCAGCCATCTCTGATGGGGTTGTCACTCTCTGCTGGAAGGGAATCATTTCTGAAACAAACTCTGGCTTTTTCATTTGGCTGACATTTCCCTGATAGAAGGAGAGCTTATCATAAATTATAGGAAATAAAGCAGAGAACCAATTTTCTCTTTACCTCTATTCCCCATGGACTGATAGGGCTAATGTTTCTCTTGAATGAATTGATACACTATGGTAGAATCAAATATTTGTATTATTAAATGTAACTTCAAGCCCCATTTTTTTTTAAGTTGGAGGATAATTGCTTTACAATATTGTATTGGTTTCTGCCATACAACAATGCAAATCAGCCATAAATATGTATGTATACTTATGAAACACCGTTCTGATTTACCTACTCTAGCTGCAGAGTTCAAGAGAGCATGCACTAAAAATGTCCAATCAGACTCAGGAAGAACAGACTAGGAGGCATGAAGAGGTAAGAATACCTCTTGTTGCTGTGTGACACTCAGGAACTGTCTTAATTTCTCTGAACTAGCTGTGTGAATATTTAAATTTGTTAGTACCTAAGAGGATATCTAAAAATACTGTGTAAATAAATATTTGACATCATGATTAACATTTAGAAAGATCTCAGTAACTGATATTTCCAACTTTAGAAACTTGTTCTCACTGGTTCACTGAGGACTTTATTTGAATTCATCTTGTAAGCTATATCTTATAGGTAGTTTCTCTTTCTGGTTTTCAGCTTTATTCACCTGAAAATCAAGGGTTAGGAAGAAAGAATCTGTGATATCAGTATATTCCAAGTTGATATAAGATCATAATCCTACATTTTGGATGGCAATGTGGGTTAATATAATAAATTTGGAGGGTAATATGTCAATGATCAAATTTTTAAGTGCACATATTGTAAACACTAAAAGTTCTTTTTAACCGTGATTGACTTTTCAGAGGTCAACTGTACTAGAAATATGCCCAACTATACTAGAAATAGTGCTAACGAATCTGCCTCTAATGCAGGAGACCTGGGTTCAATCCCTGGCTCGGGAAGATCCTCTAGAGAAGGAAATGGCTACCCACTCCAGTGTTCTTGCCTGGAGAATCCCATGGACAGAGGAGCCTGGCGGGCTATAATCCATGGGATCACAAAGAGTTGGACATAACTGAGCACACACACACATATGTGTTTATAACCTAAAAATGTCAGTGTTTACAAATACTGTCTTTATACGCATATAAACATACATATACCCACACAGTCCATGAGGTTGCAAAGAGTCGGACACGACTGAGCAACTAACACTTTCACAACAACATACTAGAAATAAACAAGCAGGGAATGAATGACATATTTCCTAGAGCTGGACTTCCCTCGTAGCTCAATCGTTAAAGAGTTTGCCTGCAATGCAGGAGACCTGGGTTCGATTCCTGGGTTGGGAACATCCCCTGGAGGAGGAAATGACACCCCACTCCAGTATTCTTGCCTGGAGAATCCCATGAACAGAGAAGCCTGGCAGGCTACAGTCTATGGGATTGCAAGAATCAGACACGACTGAGCAACTAAGCACACAACTAAAGCTAGTTGACTATGGAACCCTTTTTTGGCAAAATATTTCTTGTAACAACTATTCAATGAAACGTATTTTGGGCAAAGCTGATCTGAGGAGTAAGCAAAATTTATGCATAAGTATAGAAGAACTCACACTTATGAATTAGTTTCTACATACCAGGTTCCCTGATAGGTGGAATAAGGCATTACAATGGCTTTCAATAAGAATATGAAGGTACACATTGCTATATTTAAAATGTATAACCAACAAGGACCTACTGTGTAGCACAGGGAACACTTTTCAAAGTGTTGTGGCAGTCTGGATAAGAGGAAAGTTTGGGACAGAATGGATATATGTATATGTGTGGCTGAATCCCTTTGCTGTCCACCTGAAACTACCACAACGTTGTTAATCAGCTCCACTCCAATACAGAATAAAAAGTTTAACTTTAACAAAAGAATATGATGAATAATTGAATGAATGATCATGCCTCATTTGATCTTCATAACAACCTTATGAAGTAGGTATTACTGTCCTAATTTTTTTTTAAAGTGAGGCTTCCAGAGGTTTAGTCTTCATTCCAAAATTCCTCAGGTCTAAGTGGTAGATCCAGACTTCAGTCACTAGTCTGCTTCTATCTCTCCTCTATGCTCTTCTCATTATACGGTACTGGAGGTCCGATTGAGGCAGTGGGAGGCAGGGAGATAAAAAGATTCTATAATCCTAAGAAACTGTCTAAGAATAGTTAAGACAGGAATTTATTTAAAATGGTGAGCATAGAGTTAGTCTTCAGTCTTTGGTATACTTTGGAGGAACGTTGACCTTAATTTTTTTTTTAATGAATGGGGAAAAATTATATCCCATAACAATAGATAAACACATCAAAGTGATAATTTTAAGACGTTATGAAGGCTGGAAAAATCTAAATAGAAAAGAGTAAATGTTCGAAGCTCATTAAATGAATTTAGATAAATAAATGGATAACACAAGACTAGCAGCCATTCATCCAATGCCCACTCTACCCCAGACAGATACTTTGTGTAATACCAGACAACTCACTTGCTAATAAATAGTTATACCTCTTCTTTAGTGATAATTTTAACTGAGACACAGAGAGGCTGAACAACTCTCCCAAAGTTCCTCGGTAAGTAAACTGAGGTGAAGTCAGTTCCAACGAGTTCCAAATTCCCTATGTATTTTATGATAGTGTGTTGTTATGCATGGGGGAGAAGACCTTTCAAAGTGAAAGACAAGTAGTGCCACTGTGATGTTATTACAAATTGAACTTCTGTGTTCTCGTGGTTATGGGCTTTAAGGGACACCTGAGTTTTCAGTGTCTGTGGGGAAAGTGTACATGTATGCATGAGAGAAAGAGAGGAGGAGAGGGCAAGAAAGGACAGAATAAAGGAGAGAAGGGAGAGAGAAGGGGAGGAGAGGGTTCCATTTTATAAGAGTATGTTTATCATACATTGTTAATATTAGTTTTGAAGGGAGATGGCCAATGACCCACTCTGTGAAGAGTAGTAAATTAATAGTAGTGGATTTTCAAAGCAGGGATTTCTCTTTTGTGATTGTGGGTATTTCATTCAGAAGTGCATCATGCATCTCAGCTCCCACATTTTAAATTAAATTTCCTTATTACTTTTTAAGTAGCTTGTCATGGATTATTGAGTATTTACTGTATGTTTATACTGTAATTCTCTGAAATGACATATAGTAATTGCTTTAGCTACTGCATCTGATGTCTAATTACTGTAAATGCATGTAAAGAAGTAATTAAATGGAAAAAGATAAACTTTTTTTCCAAAACTTCATCTTACAGATTAAGCAGAGGATGTTTAGCTCTTTCTCTGATTTTTGGTAAAAACAAATAAACTCATGTGCAAGCAGAACGATTAGCAAGCTGCCAGGGATAAATTGATTTGATGTGACTTGCTCTTCTGTTCCACTGGAGGTGCAGAAGTACCCTGAACCCCAGCATGAACTGTGAACTCATGCCGTGCCCCTGTACCCTAAAGACAAGCCAAGGCTTTCCCTGTTCAAACATGTTCCTCTTCTACCTTACGCTTATAGTGCAGAATACAGTGAGACATCTCAAGACATTTTGCGTAAAATAGGCCTCTACAAACTTCTGGTCTAGTTGTGCAGGAAAAAAAAAAAAGTCGATTGAAAACCATTAAAAATGCCATACCCCCAAATTTTAACAAATACTTGATTCAGTTTTGCAGCATCTGGTTATTTTTAAGTGATTTGCAAATGAGCAGCCCTTTGGTGTCCTGGACGATGTAAACCACTCAGAGCACAGAAATTAGTTGTATGGAGCTGGAGTAGGAGTAGGAGGGATGAGGTCTGTTTTATAACATCAAACACAGCAGCACTATACTGGTTAGACAATGCCAAAAGTTGTCAAATGGCCTTTTGCTACAGGAAAAAAGAATCGCAGCAGGATGGACTTAAAGCAAGATCCAAAATTAAAGACTGCATTATTCCTCTCATCCTTCCAAGGGCAGGTGAACACAGAGGGATATTTTCAACCACTGAGATATTAATAAAGGCAGACACAAAGAGCCTATTGCAATCTTGCTGCTATAAAGTTTAAGTTGATCCAATCTTTCTTCTGACCTTTTGAATTGCCAATTGGAAAAACACACACAAATGGCCCTCAGCTGTGAAGCAGCTCAGTGAGCATTCTAGACAACCTGTGGTCATCCCCTTGAGCAAGGAGTTTGAAAAGCGACAAGATCTGTACCCTGCCTCTCAGAGGATGCAACTTTCTGCTCCATGGCTTGGTCTGGAAGTGTGTTCCAGCCTGTCCTCAGGTCTAAACCAGACTCCATTCTTTACCTCCTTTTGGGGAGCCATAGAAATACTCTGTTACTGCCCTCAAGCTGCCAAATCTGAAACTGCAAGCAGCCAACAGTCTGAATTTATCAATTGATTTCATTAATGTGAACAAAGTTGGCTTTTTGCCTCCATTACAACTGGGTGAAATTAATATTAAGACATCAGGAGAAGGTATCCTTTGGCTCCAGTAAAGAATACGAATGGGGAAGAGGAATCCTTGGGATTCTGTAGCAGTGCTTGGCAGATTTTTAGATTTATAATCCTTCCTGCTTTTGCAGATATTCAATATATGAACTTTAATAAGAACCAGCACTCAGTTGGAAAAGACCTTGAGGCTGGGAAAGATTGAGGACAGGAGGAAAAGAGGGTGGCACAGGTTAAGATGGTTGGATAGCATTACCAACTCAGTGGGCACAAATTTGAGCAAACTCGGGGAGACAGTGAAGGACAGGGAAGCCTGGCGCGCTGCAGTCCATGGGGCCACAAAGGGTTGGACACAACTTAGCGACTGAACAGCAACAGCACCCAATTGTTCAAGATTCCCGTCACCAACCCTGTTCTTCTGTTCTCTAAAGTAACCCTTTGAGCACATTCTTGGAGAATATCATTTTTAAAACACTGCATTTTTATTAATGTACTTTCACTTACTTGTCAGTATGTTCATTCATTTGTTCAGTCAAATATCTTTTTTTCACAATTTTATTGAGAAATAATTGGCACCCATTATTGCACAAGTTAAAAGGCATACATCATGATGGTTCAGTTGTGCCAGGCACAGCACTAGGAAGCTAATCATATTTTCTTTAAGGCTGAGAGATGGCTTACTTTCCCTAAAGACATTTGATCCAGAAAGCCACCTGTGAAAGGAGGACTTTCTGAGTAATCTCACTGCATAGACTTGTTCTTATATTCCTCTTCTGCTTGTTATAAAATGAAGTTAATGAAATTTAACATGTAGGTTCAAGGTTAAAAGGACATGTGAACATTAGGGTAGTCAACATTCTAGCTCATTTTTATCTATATTTTGTCAGATAACAGATATATACCTTGAATTTCTTAAAACTATGTGAATGGAATTTGATGCATGCATCTTCATGGCAGGAAAACACCATTAGATAAATAGTTTCTGATATTTATGTCAAGATCTCAGGTACTTTTCTTGACATGCATATATTAATAATGTGTGTGTGTGTTCAGTCGCTCAGTTGTGTCCAACTCTTTGTAACCCCATGGACTGTAGCCTGCTAGGCTCCTCTGTCCATGGAATTTTCCAAGCAAGAATGCTGGACTGGGTTGCTATTTCTTACTCCATGGGATCTTCCTGACCCAGGGATCAAACCCATGTCTCTTGTGTCTCCTGCACTGGCAGGAGGATTCTTTACCACTGTGCCACATGGGAAGCCCATATGTAAGTTGAACTATTTGTTGTTATCATTACAATATGTTTTATTATCATTACAATTTTATAGACATTCTCTGGTGGCTCATACAGTAAAGAATTCACCTGCCAATGCAGGAGACCTGGGTTTGATCCCTAGGTTGGGATCATCCCCTGGAGAAAGCAATGGCTAACCACTCCAGTAGCCTGGAGAATTCCATGGATAGAGGAGCCTGGCTGGCTTATAGTCCATGGACTCGAAGAGTAGGATACGACTGAGTGACTAACACTTTCTTTCACTTTCAACTTGAAACAAAGAATGATGAAGCAACTTATGCAAGGTCACACAAATAGTAAAGATGGGATCAGAAGCCAGAAAGATTAGCTTCACATCCTGGATTCATAACCACTCTATATTGACTCTGGGAATAGGACCTAATAAAAGAGACCAACCTTTTTGGATTTAGAGTCAATAAAGAACCAGGATTTAGAGTCAATAAAGGTAGCTGCAGATTTAAATGAATTTGAGAGCTAGAGAATAGTTACTTTACCCTTTTCTTCCTCTGACTATCCCCCCGACACACTGGCCCACACAGACCCACAATGGAAAAACATTTTTTCCATTTAAATTAAAACTGAACTTTGATCATTAGACATTAATTTCTGCCTGTTACACTATAATAGGTTATTGGTAAGAGCAATATGTTATGCATTTTGATTAGGACAAACTGATTTTGAATTATTTTGATCCAATTGAACTAGCATTATCAAACCTATGCAGAATTATAGCCAGTGTACTAGGATCATTGTGTACGCAGAGGAGCTTGGATACATCCACAGATACCTCACACAAAGTCAAAGTTGTACCTTTACATTGCAAGCTTCCAAGAAATCCACAGCCTCCCAAGGATCTAGATTTAAAAGTATGTATGACTGAAGAGGAAGGGTACTCAAACATCAAGCAATATGTTATGTTATGTGAATAGAGAAAGTCTCCTTTTGCTTGGAAATAGTTAACATTGGTGGGGTTTAAAGGGAAGATTCCTAGAGAAGGTGAAAGTGGCATTGATCCCTGAGAGACAGGCTTTAGTCCAGTGTGAGGATGTATTATCAGTTATGGAAAGTTCCAGGAACAAGGTTAGGCTGAAGGTAAGGCTGGCACAGCCCCATAGTTTCGTTGCTTCTCCATGTATCTCATGTCTTATTTTCATAACAATTTCCTGTTCAGTGTGCATCAGCTGGGGGACATTTGCAGACAGAGACCATTTTATGGAGCTCAGTAGTCAGTTGTGCTTTCCTGGTGGCTCAGCAATAAAGAATCTGCCTCCAATCTGCAGGAGGTGTGAGTTCAATCCCTGGGTTGGGAAGATCCCTTGGAGAAGGAAATGGAACCTCACTCCAGTATTCTTGTCCAGGAAATCCCATGGGCAGAGGAGCCTGGCAGGCTATGGTCCATGGGGTTGCAAAGAGGTGAATACGACTTAGAGACTAAACAACAGCAACAACAGTCAGTTACATGGTTATGGAAAGGATGTGGAAGACGGCATGAGTGAACTCCAGAGTGGGCCTCCAAGGCTGACTTCCCAGCAACCCTGTGGAGCTGGCCTTCTCAGCGTGTTTCTCCTGCTACACTCAAGATACTAGGGACACATAAAACTGCTGGCCCCATGATAGCTATGACCTGGAATTAGGTAACTGTTTCCACATTTGTTGAATTCAGAGTCACGCCTTGCCAGCCACTCTTCACTCAAGCCAATAGTGTTTTCTCAAGCACTGCCTTTCTTCCTATGTAACTCAGTCCTGAAAAAAATCCAGATTCCTAAGAGTGAAACTAACTGGAAGAACCTAGTCACAGCTGAAAGCCTGCTTTGCCAGGGAATCTGGGAAATGTGGTTTTTCCTTTGTAGCATCTGATTACTGGATGGGTCATGAAAAAAAGCTGGAACAGATGCAAAACAAGTGAGTCTACTCTATTTGTCACTTCATCCTTATCACTGTCTGAGAAGTCACCATGGCAGTTGAAAAAGGGCTACTTTGGAGAATCTCTTCTAGAGAGTGGAGTGGGAGGAGATGTCTATAAAATAGAGATGTCACCTGCTGTAGGAGACATGGCTAACTGAGCCTTGCCCTTTTCTCCCTGAGCTCCAAAATGCACCTTCTAAATACTTGTCAACCAATTACCAAAGAATTGCTCTCAAAGTTGATAAAGATCTATTTGGGATTCCTGGCCAGGGACATGAAATACAGGAAGGTAAGCCAGAAGAATCAGCATACAATACAAAAAAATTACAAGTGCTAGGGGGCAAATTGAGACTAAGACTGTCTCTCACCCATTTGTTTAAGGCTAACCCCAGAAAGAATTGTTACAGTTTAAATCACTAAAATTATTTATACACTCCTCAACCAAAGAGCATTATTTCTGAGATACTGGCTAGAACTTTTATCCAGCAATAGAAAAAGTGGCATTATGACCTAAACAGAACACATGCATCTAACTTAACTATGCCTGCATAATTGCTGGCAGTGAGCTGTGTTCCTGCAATTAGGGCTTATCAGCCAGGTTGGCGGATTCCCAGTATATGATGCTGTAGCTTTCGCATTGAGCCTAAAAGAAAGCAGGGGCTGGGTGACATTGTCAGGCCTTTTTCATTTGAGTTACGAGTGGAGCTGCGTCTGGTCCATGTGGATAATTATTTGTTTGCTTTTTGTCACATTTGGAACCAACGTAAATAAACCCAATCTGTAAATGAGAAAGCAAAGCCCAAAGCACCTGGAGTGTTTTGATGGAACTCAGTAAACTGAAAGCTTGTTGGCAGCTATGAGGGAGAAAATGACATACCCTGTACCAGTGGGAGTAGGGGAAAGGATTGAATGGTCACTCTCTGATACTGCTCCATTTGTAATTTTCTTGAGAAATAATAAGGATCCATTAAGATACAGTCCCTGGAAAGGAAGGAAATGGTGATCTGCATTGGAAATGGTATTTAATTGCTCCATATGAAATGCAAAATATTTGCCTTTAAAAAATGAGTTGGCATAAAGTAGTTTGTTTCAAAAGGGAAATAAATTGAGAGGTTTATGTCGATACAGGATGCAAATTCATAATAAAACCTTCACTTGTGAGAATGTGACACAGCATGTCTAGAACAGAGTGGTGTGCCCAGAACTCCTATACAGTGGGGCATGGGCTCAGGCAGGTAGCTAATTGATGGTGAATACAGGGGACTTCCCTAGGAAGAGCATTTGCAGAACTATTGACATACATAAGATTAAAAAATATTTAAAAACGTTTGTCCATATGAATGAAGTAGAAGAGAGAAGCATAAGTGAGCCACTTTTCTCCCTTCCTTCTCTACAAGTGAACATCCTTTTGATACTGTCAAAGCTAGTGACTTTTGATTCTGGATAGCTTGAGAATTTGATAAAATCGCAGATTTTGTCAAGTTTCTCTCTATAAGTTTTGGCCTTTCATTTTGGTGACTTTTACCCTCTCCGTTAGAAGGTGCGTACTCCTTAGTATTCAGAAATACAATGCCAATTTAACTCCCTGTCTTCATCCCTCATGAAATATTCTGTCTTCTGGAAATAATCAAATAGCATTTCTGTGTGCCCTGTTGTGAATTTTTAACTACAATATTTCTCTCAGAAGTGTTTCTAGTTACAGTAGGAACTGTGAATGATAAATGTTTAACTGTTTTCATATTCTTACTGGTATTACCTGTTCCCTCTTTCCCTTCCACAAATCCTTTTGAGCAAACATGCTATCCTCTGAGGTTACAGTGAAAGTAAGGTACAGACACTGTCTTCAAGGAGATCATAATCTATCAGAGAAATCTGTGGTGAGTGCTACAAATCAGGTTGGAGTTGGGTGCTAAGAGAGAGTAGTGAAGCAACACTTGATCCTGCCAGAAAATCTTCCAGAAAGTGATATCTGAACTGGAACGTAGACTGAGCAAGATGAATGCAGTGAAGAAGAGAAAGGACAGAGACCAGAGGGCACAATCTGAGGGCAAATGACACAGATATGAGTGTTGCACTTTAGCTACAGCCCCGGGTTCTGTGAAGGAGAACATGAAAAGTTCAGATATTAGATTAGATAAGAGCTGCATAAGGAAAGGTTGCATGTACTTTCTTGACAAGTTCTAAGTGTTTTGTAGTTGGTGGTTGTTGGTGTGTGTTTTTTTATTATTATTTTCATTTTTTATCGAAGTATAGTTGATTTGCAGTGTTTCATATGTATAGCAAATATATGTGTGTGTGTGTGTGTGTCTGTGTGTGTCTGTGTGTGTCTGTGTGCCAGCTAAGTTGCTTCAGTCCTGTCTGACTCTTTGTGACCCCATGGACTGCAGGCCTCTAGGCTCCTCTGTCCATGGGATTCTCCAGGCAAAAAATACTGGAGTGGATTGCTATGCCCTCCTCTAGGGGATCTTCCCAGCTCAGGGATTGAACCCACGTCTCCTGAAATATTGGAGAAGGCAATGGCAACCCACTCCAGTACTCTTGCCTGGAAAATCCCATGGACGGAGGAGCCTGGTAGGCTGCCGTCCATGGGGGTGCGAAGAGTCGGACAAGACTGAGCGACTTCATTTTCACTTTTCGCTTTCATGCATTGGAGAAGGAAATGGCAACCCATTTCAGTGTTCTTGCCTGGAGAATCCCAGAGATGGCGGAGCCTGGTGGGCTGCTGTCTATGGGGTCACACAGAGTCAGACACGACTGAAGCGACTTAGCAGCAGCAGCAGCAGCAGCTCCTGAAATATATATATTTCAGATTCTTTTCCGTTATAAGTTATTATAAGATATTGAATATGGTTCCCTGTGCCATACAGTAGATGCTTATTGTTTATCTATTTTATATATAGTAGTATATATCTGTTAATCCCAAATTCCAGATTTATCCCATTCCTCCCTTTCTCCCTTGGTAACTATTTGTTTTATATGTCTGTAAGTCTATTTCTGTTTTGTAAATAAACTCATTTGTATCATTTTTTTTTTTAGATTTCACATATAAGTAATATCATATATTTGTCTTTCTCTGTCTGACTTGCTTCACTTAATGTAATATCTCTAAGTCCATTTATGTTGCTGCAGATGGCATTACTTAATGATTTTTCATGGCTGAATAATATTCCACTGTCAGTATATACCACATCTTCTTTACCCATTTATTTGTCAATGAACATTTAGGTTGTTTCCATGTCTTGGCTATTTTAAATAGCACTGCTATGAACATTGGGGTGCATATATCTTTCCAAGTTTGAGTTTTATCTGGATATGTGCCCAAGAATGGGATTGCTGTATCATATGGTAACTCTATTTGTAATTTTTTTAAGGCACCTGCATACTGTTCTCCATAGTGGCTGCACCTATTTCACCAATTTACATTATCACCAACCATGTAGGAGGGTTCTCTTTTCTCCATATCCTCTGCAGCATTTGTTATTTGTAGACTTTCTGATGATAGTCATTCTGACACATATGAGAGGGTATCTCATTGTAGTTTTGATGTGCATTTCTCCAATAATTAGTGATACTGAACATCTTTTCCTGTGCTTATTGTCCTTCTGTATATCTTCTTTGGAGAAATGCCTATTTACTCTTCTGCTCATTTTTTGATTTGGTTTGTGTTTTGTTTTGTTGTTTTTAATTGAGCTTCATGAGCTGTTTGTGTATTTTGGAGATTAATTTTTTATCAGTCACATCATTTGAAAATCTTTTCTCATTCTCCATAGATTGTCTTTTCATTTTGTTTATGATTTCCTTTGCTGTGTGAAAGTTTTTAAGTTTAATTAAGTCCCATTTGTTTATTTTTGTTTCTGTTTCCATTACTCTAGGAGAAGGATCCAAAAAAAAAAAATATTGCTTGTGATAAATAGTGTCCAGACTGTTTTCCTCTAGGAGTTTTACAGTATCCAGTCTTATATTTAGGTCTTTAATCCATTTTGAGTTTATTTTTGTATATGGTATTAGAAAATGTTATAATTTCATTTTTTTACTTTTACATGTAGCTGTCCAGTTTTCCCAGCACCATTTATTGAAGATACTGTTTTTCTCTCCATTGTATGTTCTTGCTTCCTTTGTCATAGATTAATTGGACATATGTGAGTGGGTTTATTTCTAGGCTTTCTGTCCTATTCTGTTGATCTGTGTTTCTGTTTTGTTTTAAAAAGAAGGTGTTGGGAATCCCCTGAAGGATTCAGAGCTGGGGAATGATTGAAGAGCTTTATTTTGATTCACTCTACCACTAGTACTGAAATTCCTACCATCACACCCCTTGCTTGTGTAGAGAGGCAGTTCTTTCTGTGGAACAGCAGGCAGCACCAGACCAAAAACAAAGGTGTTGTGACTGATTATCTCTGGGACACCCACTTGAAAACAGAGATAAACCAGTTTCTTTGCTAGAGCTTCCCTGATAGCCCAGTTGGGAAAGTATCCACCTGCAATGCAGGAGACCCTGATTCAATTCCTGGATTGCGAAGATCCGCTGGAGAAGGGATAGGCTACCCATTCCAGTATTCTTGGGCTTCCCTTATGGCTCAGCTGGTAAAGAATCTGCCTGCAATGCAGGAGACCTGGGTTGGGAAGATGCCCTGGAGTAAGGGAAAGGCTACCCACTCCAGTATTCTGGCCTGGAGAATTCCATGGACAACAGTCCTTGGGGTCGCAAAAAGTTAGACACAACAAACAGACTTTCGCTTCACTTTGCTAGAGCAACTCAGAATCTTTATTGTGCCAATGTACATGGAATTACTCCAAAAGGGGAGATTTACAATGAAATGAAATTAGAGGAATTAATTTTCTGAGGAAAAACACATTGAAAGCCATTCTCTCCAGACTCCTCTTTAGAAACCCAAGTACTTTCTTTATCTAGAATTTTTAATTTGTTAGATCAGAGACAAGTGAGATTCCAAAAGGTAACTTTAATGTTTTCAACTTGCAATAAGAAAAACAAAAACAAAAAACCGAGGAGTGAGAAATTCATGAAATCTCTGTATACCCATTTCCACACTCAATAACTGTCAACATTTTGCCACCATTCCTTCATTTATCACTCCCTTCTCTATTCTGTGTAAAGCAATTTGCTCCTCAAGAAATGTCTGCTAGTCTCACCTTTAGTGATGCAAAGACTGATCCCTGGTTCAGGTGGCTGTTGTGTGATCCTTCTATCTACAAGTTCCCATCAATCAGTTAGTACTACTGTTTCACTTAGTTATAGTACTAATATCTTGTTAGTAGTTGAAAGACAGTTATTTTCTCTTTCTTCCATTTCTTCTAGACTAAAATCTGGAACATAAATTTTCCCCAGACTTATCTTATACAGTCTCTGCTTTAGACTGGGATCAGCCATTGTTTTCTAAGAAGTCCTGGTTCACTTTATTAGAGAATTCTGTCTAGCAACAAGAGAGTGTTGAGTTGCTTATAGGGTTCCTTTACACCCATAAGCAACCTTTCAACCTTGTTGTTATTAGATTTTAGTTGATCACTTTTGTTCCTTTCAGCAAAAAATAAAAAATGTATGTATGTATCTGTATTTTCTATCTTTCTGACATAAAAGTAGCATGGAACATTCAGTATTCTATCTTAATCTCTGTTTTCATCACTTAACAACCTATTTTTGGTATAATTTTTCATATCAGTACATAAAGTGCTTCTGTATGCATTTTTTCCAGTTTCTTAGTATTCTGTTCAGTGAATAGTTTATTCAGTCATTTCCCACTCAATGGACATTTCGTTTTATTCCTATCTTTTGCTTGAACTAACATCACAGTATATAACCCTTTAAATGAATCATTTTGTATTTTTGTTCAGGATGACTTTGGGTTGGGTTCCAAGAAGAGGATTATTGAATCAAGTGGTATCTGCACATACAATGTTGCTAAACATTTTCATATTCCCCTTGGGGAACCCACAAAGATTTTGCCATTTTGTATTCTTACCATCAGAGTATGAGCAAGCCTTTTCTCCCACAGTCTCAAAAGCAGAATATCTTGTCCACAGCATAGAAATTCGATGATGTGATGGTTGAGAAATAGTAATTCGGTGAAGTTTTCATTAGCATTTTTGTTGTTGTTATTATTTTTGAATGATCTTGACCATCTTTTTAACGTAAGGGTCATGTGCATGTCTTTTTTCTGAAAAACTGCATGTTCATAAGTTTGGAGGAAGGGAAGTTTAAATAAAGGAGGAGGAAAGAGTTAAGTTTGAGAGCATGGCATCTTCACCCCTCCCCTGCTGTTTAAATTGGAGAGAAGGGATAATAGGGGACCTTGACCTTAAGGTAGGGCTCTCAATAACCGGGCAACAGATAAAGGTTGCCAAAGCTCTGGAGAGTGCCAAGCTTAAGGAATAAAATTCCCTAGGTGAAACTGCCCAATGTCTAATCATTTTTGATAGTCCTTTCTTTCACAGACCACAGAATTTGAAGGCAAGATAGGGCTTTTGAGTCCTTAAAATCCAATTTGTTTATTTTACACCTAAGCCAGAGTAGTGCGTAGACTCACCCTCTTGAGCAGTTTCTTGTCTGTGTTTTCTAAGAGCTGACCCTTCACCCTCCTCCACAACTGGATCCACTACTGGTAATAAACAGTATTTTTTAGCTTTTCTTGGGTCAAACAAGACATAGGTGAGATAAACTTATCTCTTTCCAGGATGGTAGTATTTCCTATCTATAACCAGTTAAATATTCACACCTCTTTATGAATATGAATCATTAAAAGTGTCACTCCTCCCAATTCTAAATGCCTAGAGATTCCTATCATCTCCTAGTGGTTGACTTTTCATATACTTTACCCTTCATCCAAGAGGAACAGGTTAATGAAATCTACTGCTTTTCACGACTTCCCTGGTGGCTCAGATGGTAAAGTGTCTGCTTACAATGCAGGAGACCTGGGTTCGATCCCTGGGTTTGGAAGATCCTCTGGAGAAGGAAACGGCAACCCACTCCAGTACTCTTGCTTGGAAAATCCCATGGACGGAGGAGCCTGGTAGGCTACAGTCCATGGGGTCACAAAGAGTTGGGCACGACTGAGCGACTTCACTTTCTCTGCTTTTTATTGCATTAGTTATCACGTGTTACTAAATGTCAGGAAGAATGAACACCTTCACTTCTTTCAGCTGTATGAATGTAACAACTATAACACTACTTACTCTATAGAACAATATATTTGGGGGGATTAAAAATCTAGTCACTGCAATCTAGGAGATTATGATCTAGTTGGGAAGATGAGATATCTGGAGGAAAATTTTGCAATGCAATGCAGAGGATGACTGTCATCACAAATGTTGCAAAGTTAATAACGATTAATGCAGAGCAAATAAGGGACTAGCAACTAGTGAGTGGAGGCTAAGGAGTTAGGCATATATTTAAAATGAAGCTGCATGACTTATCTGTGTGAGCCTCATCTGTAAGTGGATATTAAGCAGAATATTCACCTCAATAGTCTTCTATGAAGCTTCAATAAGAGTGTCTCACAGTGAAAGTTCAATAAATGTTAGCCATAACTATTAATGTGGCTTAGATAATTTTTTAAAAATGGGGATGGGGTGGGAAGACCTGAGAAAAATTGTTGGATTCAATCATCAGCAAGTCTCAGGTGACTTTCCAAGGGCAGCTTCCGCCAACTGGAAAGGAAAGGCAGGAAGGCTAAGTGCAGCAGGTTAACGGGTAAATAGGCAATAAATACTTGCCATGAAGAAATCAATAGAAGCAGAAATCAATACAGCCAAGGAAGTTCATCCATTTCATACTTGGAGAGCAAAAGTAAAATAATAATATAAAGTAAAATGGTAATGTGGTAAAAACCAGTTTTTTCTCATTTAAGGAAAGGGTGATTCTTGAAAGCAGAGGCCATTTAACTGGCAGAGGTGAGAGAGCAGGTTTGGTGAGGCTGAGGGTGCTTTAGGTTAATGCTTTAAGAGTCTTGAGTGAAACTAGAGGGAGGCTCAGTCTTAAGAGCAGCATGCCATCAGATTTATATCCTGCAGGATCAAGGGCATTTCCTTGCTAGACAGAGTAGCTTCCCACTATATCTAAAGCTAAAGCACCATGAAGAGTCATATGACCCCGACTAAAGGTTGCTCAGGGATATGGCATTAATGAATTAAGTTGCAGGACCTTAGAATGTGTTTAGCCGTCATTTGAGCAAATGGTTTTAAGTAAAGATTAAGCTCCTTATGCCCTGCTGCTGGAAATGTAACTGGCATCAATAGACAAAAACTAAGTATGGCAGGTATCAAATATTACTATGCCAAATAGATGATTTAAGCTACATAAGAATAATTATCTGTTTTATTTCCGGCTTCCATACAAAAAGTGGCCTTCAACAGAAAAATCTCATGTTTACTCTTCAGGAACATTTTTATGTCTTTACAAAGAGTTTGAGAGACTTGGAGTATCATTTTCTTTCATGTCAAAGACCTATTTTAAAGGCAATTATAAAATATAGTAGCAAGCAGATATCCATTCTTCTAGGCTGTTGTGATGAGTCAAAACAAATCTATCATAACAATTGTATTAAACTGTGTAATCTGCCCAGTGAAGTGAGTAAAATATATGGATTACAGACAATATCCAGAGGGCCATGATTACAAAAGTTATCAAGACAGAACAATAATAGCCTTGCATGGCTAGAAATGTGAAGTCTTTGGAACCATATCATAAAATACGATTCTGGGTTACCAGTGGGGAATTTTCTTAACTTCTTAAATCTTCTGTTTACTTATCTCTGAGATGGAGCTAATACACCATAGCCTTCAAGATTCATTAGATAATTAAAGAAAGTGAATACAAAGTGTCTAACATTATGTAATGTAATACTTCTTAAGAACTGCTATGGATTCCTATAAGTACTCCTGTTATTTCGTTTATTTATTCTGCAAATCTCAACTCAATCTAAGGGTGCAGATTCCATGGGGTGCCATCTATGCTACTTTAGAAAAATGCTTTGGGACAGTATATCATTTAGGAGAGATACAATGCCCCCAAGTGAGTTTAAATCTAGTTCTCTCTACAGCTCTGGGATAGGTGACTAGATATCTGGTCAAATATGGACACCCTGGTTGGAATAATAGATCACATATAATATCAAAACATACCAGCTTTTAAAGAAGCATCATACTACAGAACTGCACTTAGGCACTAAGACTGACTGAAGAAGGGAAGACTTATTTTCCTAGTTTATTCATACAGAGTTAGGCCTTTAGCAAACTGGCCTGTGTATTCCCATTAACGACAGAATGTTAACTCCCCTTTTTCATGTTTGAGCATTTGCGTTTAAATTGGCACGTGATTATGAGAAAATACTCATTTCCAGTACTTTGGCTGGTTGAAACAAACAAGATTGGCAACATCTGGCAACTGGGCTCATAATTTCAGAATAGGTCCACAAGAAATTTTAAAATGTGTGTGTGCATGTTCAATTTTCATAATTTTTAAATTTCTTGTAGACCTATTTTCAAGGATGTCTACATATCAGATCTACATCTCTTAAGTGATAATTGAAACCTTAGCCTCAAATGTTTTCTCTGATTTCCTAAAATTGCTTTGCTGTATTTCTCTGCCTCCTGAGTATATCCTCATCTTAGAAAACTCATCTGCCAAAAGACATTCCTGTGGAGATATACTGCCAAGCCAGAAATAAAAAGAGTAAACATTAGAGGCTTTTTTTTTTTTACTGCTAAAGTCCCAGAATCAACAATGTTATCTCTATGTCTATGACATAAGCAAATTAATCTAATTTGCATGTTAACTGAACAGAGAAGGGGTTTAGATAGCTCTGACCATCCCAAGTGAATATTAGATTAACAGTGTGGCTAAAAGAGAGGAGAAAGTATGTTTAAATAATTTTAAATGTTAAAGAGTAAAAGTAATGGAAATTGTACAGAACCGTCTTTTAATAAAAAGTAGCTGCTGTTCTATCAGAGTGATACAAGACATTATAAAAGTATACAGCCTAACTTGATAAAGCATGGAGTTAAAAGTCTTTTTTTCTGGAACAGAGTATAACTTTGGATCGTAAACACTCATGGATTTAAAGTTCAGTTCAGTTCAGTCGCTGAGTCATGTCCGACTCTTTGCGACCCCATGAACCGCAGCACGCCAGGCCTCCCTGTCCATCACCAACCCCTGGAGTTTACCCAAACCCATGTCCATTGAGTCAGTGATGTCATCCAACCATCTCATCCTCTGTCGTCCCCTTCTCCTCCTGCCCTCAATCTTTCCCAGCATCAGGATCTTTTCCAATGAGTCAGTTCTTCGCATCAGGTAGCCAAAGTACTGGAGTTTCAGCTTCAACATCAGTCCTTCCAATGAACACCCAGGACTGATCTCCTTTAGGATGGACTGGTTGGATCTCTTTGCAGTCCAAGGGACTCTCAAGAGTCTTCTCCAACATCACAGTTCAAAAGCATCCATTCTTCGACGCTCAGCTTTCTTTATAGTCCAACTCTCACATCCATACATGACCACTGGAAAAACCACAGCCTTGACTAGTTGGACCTTTGTTGACAAAGTAATGTCTCTGCTTTTCAATATGCTGTCTAGGTTGGTCATAACTTTCCTTCCAAGGAGTAAGCATCTTTTAATTTCGTGGCTGCAATCACTATCTGCAGTGATTTTGGAGCCCAGAAAAAAAAAGTCAGCCACTGTTTCCACTGTTTCCCCATCTATCTGCCATGAAGTGAGGGGACTAGATGCCATGATCTTAGTTTTCTGAATGTTGAGTTTTAAGCCAAGTTTTTCACTCTCCTCTTTCACTTTCATCAAGAAGCTCTTTAGTTCTTCTTCACTTTCTGCCATAAGGGTGGTGTCATCTGCACTATCTGAGGTGATTGATATTTCTCCTGGCAATCTTGATTCCAGCTTGTGCTTCCTCCAGCCCAGCGTTTCTCATGATGTACTCTGCATATAAGTTAAATAAGCAGGGTGACAATATATAGCCTTGACGTATTCCTTTTCCTATTTGGAACCAGTCTGTTGTTCCATGTCCAGTTCTAACTGTTGCTTCCTGACCTGCATACAGGTTTCTCAAGAGGCAGGTCAGGTGGCCTGGTATTCCCATGGATCCCATAGATCCCATGGATCTATAACAGCCATGAAACTATTCATTGGTCACTGTAGCTAGAGCTTAAAATAAGTCAGAAATGTGGATGACTGATGAAATGCCTACATATTTTACCTTGTGCTGTGCTTGCCTACATGTTTAATTTATGTAGAGCCCTTTGGGGAATATTGACTATATTTGCCAAAGACACGTTTTTCGAGTTCATCATGTCTTTTATCAATGCTATCACTTATGGAAGTGGTATGACTGTTATATCAATATTTTATATAAACATAGGTCATTTCCAGTGATAAAAAGAACTTTATTCCCTGAACCTGAGCTTCATTTTGATTTTATTTATCTGAGGAATGCTTAGTATTCCACTGAGTTTCAAACTGAATTTATTTTTTTATTCACATATAAACACCTTCCCTAAAATCATTTTTTTTCACCAGCTTCTAGACTGAGTCCCACCATCAGCACCCCTACCCTTTCCTCCCTAAAAAAAGCTGCCATATATCAAGTAAATTGCAATATGCCTTGATAAGCAAAAGTAAATTTAATAATTAAAAAAAATTAACTGAATGCTCCCAATGTGTTAGCTTTGAGAAAGAAAACACAAATGTGAATTCCTATTTCCTTTGATGATTTAATCTCAGAAATCATGCAGAGTCACCTCTGTTTTATTGGACACTTTTAAAGTTTGGGAGAGAATATTAAAAGGGAGAGAAAATAGACTCCATGTTTTAATGGAGAGATGTTGATGTTAAGGTGTAAACATACATGTGGGATTGCTTACATATTGATTCAGACATTTTTGGCAAAATACTGTCTGCCACTCCAGGGTTTCCAGTTTGCTAAATTTAAGCCCTCACTTTCCCCCTTGGCTGTTACCCACATTCAGTGAATAATCTTCACATCATATACAGTGACTTTGCTTAGGGGGTCAAAAAGGCCTTTGTTTGATACCAGTCTTCCTACTCTTACTCCAAATTTAATTTCCATATAATATTGCAAGGAGAACTAAATGAAAGAATATATTTATTGTGAGTGGCATAATGTGCAATATAGAGTTCTTCTTACCCTTATGTAAAAATCTATTTGAACCATGCAAAATTGCCATCTTAGAAGTTAAAAATGGTCAAGTATTGGCCATTTCATTTTGTTCGGTCTAATATATTTTAAATGGATAAATAATTAGGAGCATATTTTATTCCATTAAATCATAAAATATCCTCAAATTGTACAGAAAATGTGTCTTTAGCTACTTTTAATTTTAAATAGAGGCTACTTATGAATCATTGGAAAAGATCCTGATGCTGGGAAAGATCGAAGGCAGGAGAAGAGGACGGCAGAGTTTAAGATGATTGGGTGGCATCACCGACTCAATGGACATGAGTTTGAGCAAGCTCTGGGAGTTGGTGATGGACAGGGAAGCCTGGCGTGCTGCAGAGAGTCGGACATGAATGAGCAACTGAACTGGCTGACTGACTTATGTAATTAAGTAATACTAAAAAATAAAATAAAAAATGTGGTTGGAGGAATTGCCCATTTGCCTTTTAGTTCCCCAAATCCATTCCTAGTATAGGATGATTCATAATTAAAAAGTGTATAAGAAAACCCCTTCTAGTCTTATTATTCACATTATTAATTGGGCTAAAATTGATAGTTTATATGTTTGCTAGATACAGCTGCTGCTGCTGCTAAGTTGCTTCAGTTGTGTCCGACTCTGTGTGATCCCCTAGACGGCAGCCCATCAGGCTCCGTCGACCCTGGGATTCTCCAGGCAAGAATACTGGCGTGGGTTTCAATTTCCTTCTCCAATGCATGAGAGTGAAAAGTGAAAGTGAAGTCGCTCAGTCGTGTCCGACTTTTTGCGACCCCATGGACTGCAGCTTACCAGGCTCCTCTGTTCATGGGATTTTCCAGGCAAGAATATTGGAGTGGGTTGCCATTGCCTTCTCTGGGCTAGATACAGAGAATTCATAAATTAGCTACTTTTCCCCCTTGTTCCTCTTTTCCCCCTCCAAATTAAAAAGTTTCCAAACAACTTGTCTTTTCTCTATTAAAGCTTTTGCCTTCTCTACATTTTTTGGAGATCTGCCCCTCAGTGCCTAAAAAGGCCAATCATTAGCTCAGTTTTCCCCATTCTTGGCATCAAGATTTGAACTGGTATCTTCAGAAGTGACAGATCAGCCCATTAATTTGTTGTACCTCTCTGGCTCTCTGCCTAGTTTTACACATTTAGAATGATTCATGGAACTGAAATATTCCACATTATTCAGCATTGGCAAATCATTGTCTCAGCAGATTATACATCTAGTCTCCCATCAGTCCAAATGAGTTTGGATAATGCATCTTCAAAGCTTCAGTCTTTAACCATGTTAAAGAAAGGTACAGAATTCACAAAGTTATATTGGAAACATACTCTAAAGGTAGGAAGTTTCTCCCTCCAGAGAAATTTTTTTTCAAGAGTGAGAGGAAGAACAGACATGTTAAGTCATATAAGTGAATTCTTAAAAAAAATAGAGAGATAATAAAAAAATTGGAAATATGGAAGAATGAAAAAATTATATATATCATTCTTTTTTGATACTTTGGTGTGTTTCTAGCTACATTGAGACATGATTAATTACTTAAGGTCATCTTTTCTGTTGCATTGACATGGTGTCCCATCATCAATGAACAAAACAGAAATAAGATACAAGGATGTAATTTATAATATAGGGAATATTGCCAATATTTTAGAATAATTTTGTATGGACTATGATCTATAAAAACATAAAAACATTATGAAATTAATATATTGTTAGTCAACTATACTTCAGTTTTATAAAAAAGTCACTTTGGTGCATTTAGAAATGAGTGATTCCCACCCCCACCCCACCCCCTCACTGCACCTCCCTGAAAGATCACAGTTCATTATGGCCATTTCTTGGAGAGGTCTGTCATATCTGTATTTTTTTTTACGCAGCACTCCTAGAGAAACAAACTGAACAATAATAATTTTAGTTAATTGCATTTAGGATGATCACCATTTTACCTTGTGCAAAATGTTCTTCTTTACTCCTATTATTCCAGCAGCCTTTCCTTTCACTCTCAGCAGTATCCTGGTATGAACAATTATGTATAAGATCCTCCTGTCCTTGAAAATGATATTATCATCTTCCTGCTTTGGAGCAGATAAATAGAGATTTATTTATAACTAAAGTAGATTAGATGCCTTCAATTAAATGGATCTTTGTATTGCTAATGGAGAATCAAAAAAATGTTTACCATATGGAGAGTGGATTCATATTTTAACAATCCACTGAAAAATTAGTTATGAAGGGACAAGAGGTAATATTTTATTTCTTTGACACTACTGAGATACAAGCCATGATAATGCAAGTCACAGTCATTAAAGTCAAACCTTTCAGTTAAAATTTCCTTTCTTATAACTACTGATTTGGTGCTTCTATTCTCTCCAAAATAATCCCAGTAAGTGACTGCAGATACTTCTATCTGAATATTACTGGTCTTTGAAAGCTGTACGCTTCTGAAATTCTCCTGGACAGCTTTGTAAATTGTTGAGTGGAAACCTATCTCCCCATAGTGTTTGTCTTTTATTCCAAATTCTGTATTCTAGTCTCTTTCCTAGAAAGAAATCCTTAGAAGTTTGAAGTATTTAGCCATATCCTTTAGGAGTTACTCTTCCTAGTTAAATCTCCTTATGACTTTTTTTTTGTTGTTTCCCACTGTTTCTTTTACATTTTCTAGTGCTTTTGGGTGAGATTCAGTTTCTTAATGTGTATGTTAATCACTCAGTCGTGTCTGACTCTTTGCGACCTCATGGACCATCAACGGCCAGGCTCCTCTGTCCATGGGGATTCTCCAGGCAAGGATACTGGAATGGGTTGCCATGCCCTCCTCCAGGAGATCTTCCCAATGCAGGGATCAAACCCAGGCCTCCTGCACTGCAGGCAGATTCTCTTATAATTTGATAGTCATATCTACAGATGGTTTGAAGATATTTAGGTATTATGTTTTTTCCCTCCAGGTACTAAAAACTGTGTGATATATAAAAAGAGTTACTAAGCCCAAGATAACACTGATTTCATACTTACTCTATCTTGGCTTCTATGCTGAGAATTTCTTATTAATTCTTAGTTAACATTAATTCTAAGAGGTAGCTAAAGCAATCTCCCTATTACACAAAAGAGAAAATTGAGCTCAGGGGAATTAGATAAAATGCCAAAGTGAAGTCGCTCAGTCGTGTCCGACTCTTTGTGACCTCATGGACTGTAGTCTACCAGGCTTCTCCGTCCATGGGATTTTTCAGGCAAGAATACTGGAGTGGGTTGTCATTTCCTTCTCCAGGGGTATCTTCCCGATCCAGGGATTGAACCCAGGGCTCCTGCATTGTAGGCAGACGCGTTAGCCTCTGAGCCACCAGGGAAGCCCTGGGATCACTCATATAACAGGTTAAATATAATATAGGACTCAAATATACGTCTGTCTAATTCTAAAGCCCAAACTCTTAAGCATCCTAAACAACGCACATGCTTTTCTTAGACTCAATATATTCCCATTAAATTCCTTATTATTAGAACCATTGAGAGTGTTTTTTTTTTTTTAAGTTTTTTTAGGTGTTGGGTTTTTAATTCTCTCATCCTGCATAGTGGATATCTCATGAAGCTTTTTATCACCTGTACAGGTATTTAGTTTACTGCCAATGTCCTTATCTGAAATCCCATGAAAATATGCAATAGTGAGAGCTGGAGAAAGGGGACAGAGTCTCTACAATGAGAAAGTTTCCTTAATATTGGTGTTAATAAGCACTTTTGTATATATACCAGTTTATATTTAATCAAGTAGGCTTAACTGCTGAGATCTGACCTATATTTTTGCTTAATTATTTCAAAGATATTATTTTGAAAAATTTTAGTGGAGTACTTATTTATTATCTATGCTGCATTTTGGTGATTAGAGCAGTATTTTTTTTAGTTGAAACATAGTTGACTTACAATATTATATTAGTTTCTGATGTATAGCAAAGTGATTCAGAATCTGAAAAAAAAATATATGGATTATTTTTCCATTATAGGTTATTACAAGATATTGAATATAGTTCTCTGTGCTATTCAGTAGGACCTTGTTGTTTATCTGTTTTATGTATAGTAGTGTTTATCTGTTTGTACTGGTGGTTCTCCAACTTCAACATGCATCAGAATCATCTGGTCAGTTGTTAAAACACAGAGTTTTTGATTCAGCAGGTTTGGTGTGGGGCTTAATAATTTGCATTTATACCAAGTCTCCAGATGTTTCTGATGTTATGGATGGGGATGCCATACTTGGAGCACTGCTGGGAAGATATGGAGCAAGTTAGAAGACCATGTACAATAGTGAGAGATGAGGAATACCTCAATTAAGACAGTTACAGTGGGAATGGTTCAAAAATATTTGCTGGATTTGTGACTGATGAGGTGTGGAAGACAAAAAAGGCAAAAGACTCAAAGCTATCTTCATTATTTATAAATGAGGTGAAGAAATTCTGATGCCAGCAACAAGAAACGGGTGTGAAATAAGGTCAGGTTTGAAAGCACTGAGGTTTAGCGTTTGCTGAATTTCCAGATGGACATCTATAGAATGGAAGTGGCCACGTGGGATGACGTTTATCTCATTTCTAGTTTTAGGGGTAGAACTGAAGGTAGACTATATTGACACTGGAGGTGGAAGGGTGACTGGATGCTATTGAAACTTTATTTCTTTTGGTTAGAAGGTAAACAGACTTTTTCTTTATGGGTTACATCAGACTCAACTGTGACTGTATGATGGATACATCTCCCTTTGTCATCACTTACCTGAATAGAGGACCGCTGTGTCTTGTCTGTATGAGGCCACTGGGTCTAGTCCCATTATTTTATTGAGAAAGGTCCAGAGTGAATGTAGCCAAAAAGAAAATTGGCCAGAGTTGGAAAAAAAAGATAGCTAATAATATAATTCTGAGGGAAGAAAAATATTAAGAACAGACAGAAAAATGGGAATCAAAAAAAAAAAAAAAGAGAGAAAAATTAAAGCACCTGGAAAGGAAAACTTATTACTCAATTTTGACAGGCTCTTTTGATCATCCCTTCCTGAATAATTGCAGTTTCTCTCTTCCATTTTTGAAAATAATATTTATTTCATTTATTTATTTGGCTGTGCTGGGTCTTAGTTAAGGCAGGCAAGCTCTTCGATCTTTGCTGTGGCATGTAGACTCTTATTTGCAGTATCTAGTTCCCTGACCAGTGATCAAAACCAGGACCCATACTTTGGGAGCACAGAGTCTTAGCCACTGGACCACCAGGGAAGTCCCTATTTTTTTTTTTAAGCTAATGAAAAATTTCAAACCTTACACTCCAATTCTTTTTCTTCTATAGTATTTTTAGTGGCAAAAATGAATTAATATTTTAACTTATTTGAACCTGTATGTTGATACATTCCTGCATTTTCAGTACTAACTAGTGCCATTTTTTAGTATATCTAGCATTTTTCACTTTAAATGTTCAGTTTTTGAAATTAAGACTTTGTAATTATGGAAAAATCCTTGTTAAAATATACCCCCAAAGGAAAAAAATGCAAACAAAACAAAGACATCTCATTTATTTTGATAAACTCCTATTCCCTTCCACTAAATTTCCCCTAAAATTTCCAGAAAATCCAGCAAAGTATCTGATGGAGGTCTCAGTGCTAATAGATTAGGGGTAGCTCTAAAACTTCAGCTTCTGAAGTCACAGCTGATTTTATTGCAAGAAAATTTATAGAGACTTATCCAACTTCTCCAGGGGATCTTCCCATTTCAAGGATTGAACCATGGTCTCCTGCATTGCAGGCAGATTCTTTACAGACTGAGCTACCAAAGAAGCTTATCTAATTATGAGAATTTCATTTTTCATTAAAGTTGGATATATTTTTATATGATAAATACTATGTAGAATTCAAAGTGATGGTTACATAACCAATTAGCTCTTGCTAATGTCCCATACAGAATGAACGATGAGCCCTGTAGTTAAATGGTGAGACTTGAATATATCACAGCTGCACATTGCTGCATGGCAAAGCAACATGCACTGTATGTAGTCATGTCTACTGGAAATTTTTGAATTGTCAGAAACCAGGGAATCACAATAGAGGGCAATGCTTCAGTGTGGTGGGTGTGATTATGGAAATTGTGCTACCAATTAAAGTATGGCAGCTCACAATATTATATCCTCCGAGGAAGGAAGCTTGTGCAGAAGGAGATGGTGATTGAGAAATGGAGTGGGAGGAAATGGAGTGGCATTTCTTAAGGCCTTAAGTTTTGGTTTCTTGCCATCATTTTATAATGTTCACTTCTTTCCCTTTTTTCACCTGGTATCCCCAGCTGGTGAGGGATTGGGAAACATTAATCTCTAAAATGAATGGTCATTCAGTAGAAGTGAGCTATGCATAAATCACCCAGTAGACTCTTAGAAGACAAAAAGCTATTTTCAGAAAGGTCACATTAAATTTTAGTTACCATACTGTGAGGAAAGCAATCAAACACAGTATTCTAAGCAAACTAAGGGAATTTATTTGAGTGTAATGATTACCTCCTTGACTTGTCACTTGCAGACAAAATCATGCAACATGGGCAGAACAATTTATTTAGTGAAACATACTAAAACAATTACTCTATAGAGAAACAAACTAAAACTAGATATACCTTGAAATGTAGTAAACATCACTGTTGTAAAATCATTTTTATTTGATTCTCATCATGGTCACTTCCTTTGAGCCTTAGTGTATGTTTGTCTAATGGAACTAATGATGTTGCACAAGATTGTTGAGTCTGTTACAAAGAATGTGTATGAATGGCTAGTATATTTTAAGGCAAGTAGTTGGTTTCCAAGAAACAAAAAAAAAATGAGTAGAAGAAGAAAAAAGAACTAGGAAGTGAAATAATATTTATGTGTCTAAGTAATTGTGTGTAATGGTGTGTCCAAGAAAAATAAGGTAGGTTTTCTTTTTTTCCTTGTGTGTACGTGTGTGTATATCATAAAAAATCTAAAGATTCAAACTATTTTTGGGTAAATTGTTATGAAAAATGTACTTTAACTAAAATTTTAAAAATTATAACAAGCAGAGATTCAGAGGAAAATATTACATCTTGGGTATAAGACAAAACTCATGTGACTGAATGAGAAAATTCAAGGCATAGAAGGAAAATGTCTGTAGGCACAAATAGATAATTAGCATAGGAGGAGGAAGATTGAAAACTGCAGAGAGGTCAAAAGAATGAGAGAAAAAGTTTGGATGTAATTTGGTACACAAAATAGGAGGAGGCAGAAAAGGTTTGGGGATTGGAAAGATCAAAGTGACACCATAGAAAAGATTTTGTTTGGCCAGAATGTAAAGAATGAATTGCAACAGACCTTAAAAGCAGGAAAGGCCATTTATCATTTCAAGGCCAAAGCTCATAATTGTGATGCCTTTACCAAACCTTGAAATGCCACTCATAAAAAAGAAAAATAAGTACAAATATGTATGCTCATAACTGAAAGGTAATCATTTTTGGTTATTAAAAAAAAGCATTTAGAAATCAAACATGTTGAGATCTTTTAAATATGAATGATGCAGATTTTTTTTTTCCATTTCTCTTTCAATTAAAACTTTCAACTGGCTCTGTCTTATACCTTTACACTAAATATGTCACAATTTAAGAGAAGTTTAAGAAAATCACACCTTAAATTCTGGTTACTAGTAAATAGTTAATTAACAGATGTCAAGGTTATATTAGAATTCCACAGGCATCCTCATTTATCTAGGGACTTGAAAACTTTTGTGTTGGTTTGGGTTCCTGTTTTTAAGGCTCATAGAAATAAATGCTAACACATATTCACATAGGCATTCCATTTTTTGTTGTTTTGTTTTAGTTTTTAGCTTATTTTGATGGTTCTCAAATATTCGGTGGTTCTCTAAAATTACTGAAAAAGGTTTTACACATCAGACCATGTAAATTTTATAGGGGCCTTAGGGAATTTTCAAAGATAATTTTGAACATAATCGGTTTTCAATACTCTAACTTGATATCATAACCAGGAATCAGCTGCCAACCTCTTATTATTTGAAACGAGTTCAGAAAATAATACTTTAAAATTCCATACTTACTTTGCAGGATAATTTGCAGGATAGAGGCCATTTTGTATTTGAGATTCTAAATGAATAATCCCACTATTCTATAAATGTCAATTCATTTATTAAAAAATGAATCACATTTCCTTATGTGAATTATGTGATATAAATGCAAAGCAGAGCTATCATGTAACTCATATTGCAACATTGTAGAATGGCTCAGTGTTGCTAAAGATACAAGAATTTTAATATAATGAATGGATTCTACTCTAGAAAGAAAAAAAAAATGAAAAACAACCCATATTGTAATCTTACTACATGTTTTTGATCACACAAACCTTATTTTTACTGCTTGATCCTGAAATTTCCCATTTGACACAAATGTATGTCAAAACTAATTAATGTAGATGGACATCGTTTTTCTTTAAAGGAGATTGGGAAAGGACTCAATCCTAAAATAGCAAGTTTGAAAACATTAGTTATTTTGTTGTAGCCTGTTGTTTTTATGTAATTCAGCGACAGTTTAGCATTGATACCCACTGCTGGCCTTATGTTCCTGCATCTGCTGTGTGAAGAAAACATTTTTTCCTTAAAGTAGCATCCACCATACTAATTGTTTTCATTTTTAGTTCATGTTAAGTGTTAGATGAGCAATTTTTCTTTCAAGGCATGTACGTGAAATCACTTGACTAAAAGCAAGGCCTTTCTTTTCAGTGGGATTTGGAGTTTATAGCTCTAGGACACTGTGACCACCTTCCATTTGAATACTTGTCTCTATTAAATCTAACCCAAATGAAGCAGTTATAATGTGAAATATTCCATCAATTGACTCTTCTGTCTATATGACAGCAATGTCGACAAACATTTGAGGCTATTTTCTTGCTTAATGCTATATTAGAAATCAAATGATTTTACTTGTTTGACCTATAATAGGGTCACTTATGTAAATGGACAAATTCTCTCAATTTTTCATTTTCTAAGAACATCTTAATTTTATTTAATTATTTGAAGGGTATTTTTTTTTCATGTGATGGCAGTTATTTTCTTTCAATACTTTAAATGTGTCACTCACTTGTCTTCTGGTATATATTCAATTTCTGCCGAAAAGACAGCTGTCTTATTGTTTGCATTTTAAGAATTAATGTGTGACTTTTCCTTTGATTTTTTTTTTTTTTGAGTTTTTAAAATATTCTTTGACTTTCAGAAATTGTGTCATGATGTGGTTAGATGAGGACTCCTTGGCATTTTCCCAGCTTTAGTTTATGGAGCTTTGCTATCACTGAGATCTTTCTTCAATTTGGGGGATTCTTGGCTAATATTTCTGTAAATATTGCTTTGGTCCTATTCTTTTTATGAGACTTTAATCATACTTCCTTAGTCTCACCATTCTTAAATCTCTCATGTTCATTTCTGAATGTTTCAAATTATGGTTTCTATTTTTCAATCTAGACTTCTGCATTCCAGTTTTTTAATCATCTCTTTTTATAATTTTGCTGTTACACCCATTTGTCAAATTCATGATTTCAGTTATTCTACTTCTTTACCTAGAATTTTGATTTGATTCATTTTTATAGATACCAGCTTGTTAGTAAACTTCTTTATCTGTCATTTATTTTCTTACTAAGCACTATTATTTTAAAATCTGTGCTTGATATGCTAATATCTGAATCATCTAATGGTTCGATTTTTTTCATCTTTTTTTCCCTCTTGGTTTTTAGTCATTTGTTCATGTCTATTGGATATTTTTCATTGAATGTATGAAAAATTACAGAAGTTCTGGATTTTAACTTTCTAGAGATGATTTGCTTTCCTTCTGGCAGGCTGTTAAAGCAGAGGCAAATTACCTTGATCCATTGGAGTTTGAGGTTGTTCAAGGTTGAGTTTCATTCTGTGTGAGGTCTGATGTACTTCTGTTTGCCTTTCCTGTAGACTAAAACCCATCAAAGGTATTAACTGAATGTCAATGTTGTTTCTCATGGCTGACCTCCTCTTTGATGATCTTTGAGTCCCAATTTTATCTTTGTTTCTCCTTGGCTTTCTAACAACTTAGGAACCATGTTTTTGGCTTGTTCCTTCTTGTCCTGTAAATCTTAAGAATCAACAAATTACTTGAGGTAAAATTAATAAAGAATACCACTGTTTGGTTCCTCTAGTCCTGTGAAATGCCCAAGGACACCAAGGCACCATTTTCTGCTTGGTTTTTTGTCCCCTTAGCACCATCACTGCTTACTTCTGCCAACAAACAAAAATGCAGAAGAGAAAGCCATGCTCACTGAAGTACAATTCCCTTCTTTCTAAGATCTTGACACTTCCAAGACTGGCTGTCTTGGCTTCTCTCTGATGCTCTCAAATAATTTTTTTGAAATCTAGATTTTATATTTATTCTTAGTAGATGGATATGGGCCCGTATCAAGCTACTTTGTAGTAAGATGGAATACAATTCTTCCAAGTTCCTGAACAGAATATAGGCTCATAAAAATCATTTTTAAGCCACAGCATGGAAGGGAAACTAAAGAAGCAACAATAACAAGTAGAAAATAGGAAATAAAAGAGAAAAAATACATCTCAGAAATACATTTGTAATAGAAAAACTTATTCCATGTTAACTTTTGGTGAGCCTTTTATGATTATTATGTATCACCTTTTAAATAAATATGTCTAGTTATGGTTCCAAAGTACTATGTAAAAAAATCGGAAAGGGAGAATGTTTAAAATAAGGAATTAATTTCTGGTCTAATTTCTAAAGCTTGGAAAAAGGAATTCTCCATATATATGAAATTATTAGGGTCAATTTCTAGGCTGGCTAAGTGCCATTTTTAATAAAATTGCTCCTACATTTTGAAGCTATTGAAAAAAAACAAGTATTAATTTTATTTTGGTGTAATTTTGAGTCAGGAAAAAGTCATTGCTTTTATTCTTTATAAATAAATTTATGTTATATAAGAAATAATGTGAACACTAGCTCATTTAACAAAAGAATTAAATGCTACCGCAAATTCAAGAAAGGTGGCAAAATTTGAATCTTTTGAAACTATATTTATTTGAATAAGGCTGGCAAAAACATGTATTCTTTCTCCTCTAATGTGATTTAAAAGCGGTAATCAGGCCAGAATGTAAATACCATTCTCTTCTAAAAGGAATTAGGACTCCTTTGAGAAATGGCTACTTCAAATGTAGGACAGAAAGCATCAAAATGGGCCTAGAACTTATTGTGATGCCAAGAAACCATGAATCTTTGATTTACTATTAAGATGTTTTCAAAAGGGCTTGAGTAGTCCATCTGAATAGGTTCCACTAGTTAAAGCTGTTGTTGTTCAGTCACCCAGTTGTGTCTGACTCTTTGCAACCCCATGGACTGCAGCACACCAGACCTCCCTGTCCATCACCATCTCCCAGTTTGCCCACGTGCATGTCCATTGCATCAGTGATTTCAGATTAAAAGTTAAATCTGAGCATCTGTAAAAATGACAACTTGAATATTTTTAAATCTACTAGTTCATAATGGTTTAGTCCCCCACACCACCACCATCATTATAAACTAGTAGATTTAAAGATATTCTAGTTGTCATTTTAACATCCACTAATTCATAATGGTACTAAATAAAATACCAAACAAACCAAAAACTATCATTCCTTTTGCAAGATCCTAGAAAACAAACTCATTATTTTGAAAATCAGCAAATGAAACAAGAGTTTATACTGCACTTAACATGTAAACTATGCTTGAAAATAAATAGTTGATAATGGAAAAAGATTCTTTTTGATGAAATATTTTAGTGAAAAAAAGTTTAAAATGATAGGATTAAAATATCACTATCTGCAGACTTAAATATAATCATTATTCTAGGCAATGATAATCAATGATGGCTAACATACATTGTACATACATATACTTTCTGGTGGAAAATACACATAGGTAAATTTTCATGGAGGAAAACAAGACTATCTGTGTTGTAGTCTTGCACTCCACCTCACAACACACACACTCACCAAAATCAAACCGGAATCTCATCCAACCTCTAGATGTAACTTAATTACCAACTTAGAGAAAATACAGAGGACATAGTGCCTGCTAACTCTGCAAGAGGAAGGGATAACAGTATCCAACTGTGTAAATTTTATGGGACAAGCATTCTGCTTTATTCAATAAAAATTTATAAGAAAAAGAGAGTGATAATCTCTATGCTTTCATACATACATGCTCAGTCATGTCCAACTCTTGGTGACCCATGGACTGTAGTCTGCCAGGCTCCTCTGGCCATGGGACTTATCAGGCAAGAATACTGGAGTGGGCTGTCATTTCCTCATCCAGGGGATCTTCCTGGCCGAGGGATCGAACCCGTGTCTCCTGTGTTTCTTGTATTAACATGAAGATTAATTACCACTGACCCACCTTAGGAGATAATTAAAAAGCTTATCTGTATATGGACCTTATTTAGATCCTAATTCACATGATCATAAAGGGTTAAAGTATCTTTATAAGAAAACTGGGGAAAATGGAAAACTGAACAGATATTTGGTGACATTAAGGAATTATTGTTAAATTGTTTTAGGTATAATATTGGCATGTTATATATTTTTTATGAGTCCATATCTTTTATGTATATAAAGTGACATATATGTTTGTGTGCTCAGTCACTTCAGTCGTGTCCCACTCTTTGCAACCCTATGGACTGTAGCCCACCAGGCTCCTCTGTCCATGGGGTTCTAGAGGCAAGAATACTGGAGTGGGTTGCCATGCCCTCCTCCAGGGGACCTTCCCCCACCCAGGGTTCGAACCCACGTCTCTTGAGGCTCTTGCATTGGAGGTGGATTCTTTACTGCTGAGTCACTGGGGAAGTCCATAAGGTGACATATTTATAGATAAAATGATTTTTAATTTCCCTGAAAATAATCTGTAATGAGAGGAATTGATAGAAATATAAATGAACCAAAATTGACCATAAGCCCATAATTATTGAAGCTAGATGATGGGTGCATGCAATATCATCATACACTTCTCTCCATTGTATAGGAACACACACACACAGAAAAACAGAATAAATATGACACTTTATTATGTTAAGTTAAGTAATAGCAAGGGACAGTTAAGAAAATAATTTATGCCTCTGATTTTTCTGCAAATAACCGATCTCAAAAACATCATTCATGTTTTTCAAAGTATGAAATTTGTCCTTAGCATGAGGGTTTCCATAAAAATAATATTTCATGTTGTCTTGAGTAATCAATTTCAATAAACATTGGTAATTTTTAATCCAGAGGGAGGGAGAACCACTTAGGCTACTTTACTACCCACAAATACTCTAATGGGGATCAATCACACCCAATTAAACCTCAAGGAATTATGAATCTTTAATAGGTTTATCATGAGATAATTCAGCTGTTTAGTCCTCTTTAGGTTCGTGCTATGCAGGCTTTCTCAAGCTGGAAAGTGATCATTTTCATGACGTCATTTTTAAAGAGGCTTTGTGATTTTTGTTTAAAAAGAACTCAAAAGGATTTGCAATTTTCATCAGAAATAAATTTTATATGCATTTATTTGAAATTTTCAAGCTCTACAGTGCTACTATGAGCCCATGTTTACATTACATACAATAGTTTTGATATAATACCATGTTTAAAGATTTAGAATAATATTAATAACACTAATTAATGTCTCTAAAATCCTAACCTCCTGAGCAACTTTTATATACTTTCTTTCAATAGCTTAACCTGGCCCTTCTCCATGGCCTTCATTTAATCTTTAGCTCATAGCAGAGCCTTCTGTGTATTTTATTAAAAATTAAAACTGAAGCAGCATAACAGACTTGAGCTTTGTCTCCTTGATCTCTGTGCCATATGATCAAAAGAGGCAACTTCAGCATCAGGCCACCTGATGTGACGTTTTTCTAGGTGAGCAGCATCAGCAATCTCTCCTTGCTTCCTTTTCTTCACCTATAAAATCATAACAGCTCCTTCTTTGTGTATTTATAGTGATTGCTAAATAAGATATTGTCTGTGAAGCATTTTAAATGGTGTATGATGCTCTTGGTAATTTCCTACTTGTTTAGAAAAAAAGTAGTGGTGTAGCAAAACAGAAATCTTCTATGACTGAGACACAAAATCTACAAAGATCATATTGTATTGGATGCTACCATTTTTCATACTCCCCCAAAACAAATATTTTCCTTACCCCATTTGTATCTCTGTGTGTATATTTAGTGTGTTTTATGGGAAGGATCATGTGTGGTGCTGGGCTTCCCTGATGGCTCAGATGGTTAAGAATCTTCCTGAAATGCAGGAGACCCAGGTTCAATCCTTGGGTTGGGAAGATCCCCTGGAGAAGGGAATGGCAACCCACTCCAGTTCGAGAGTCTGGAGAATTCCAGGGACAGAGGAGCCTGGTGGTTCTGAAATCCATGGGGTCACGAAGAGTTGGACACGACTGAGCACGACTAACACACGGGTGTGGTGCTACAAATGCATCTTGATTATTAGATTCTGAGACGATGAAATAGGGGAAAGGAAGGATCAGATTGTTTTCAGCAAGAGTATTTTCTTCTGTTTATTTTTAGATCTGGTGAGCATTTTAAAAGCAACTTTCTGTAGTATTAAGAGGAATAATCAAGGAGCCTATGTGAAACATCTGGCAGAACCCCAACCAGCCACCACATTTTCACTGAAGTTTTCTCTTCATTGCTAATTTTATCCATGACTATCTATTTAGAAAAGATTTTCCTCCTAGCTTTTCCTTTCACTTTAGCTATGGCATATATATATATATCTTTTATAATATAATTATACTTGTATGATGAGTTTAAATAAGTTATTAAGGTTCACAAACATAATACATAATTAATTGATTGATTACAATAAGAAACAAGCACACAGAATACATATTTGTACATAAGCATATTCAACCATGTAGGCAATGCAAACACTAATTTAGTTAATATAGAGAGTAGCAAACCTACTTATCAATCTCTACACACTCAGATATAAGATGTCACTAACGAAGTCTTTTCTCATTCTGGTTCTAAAAGGATAAAAAAAATTAGTAGCTTTGCAGATGTCTTCTGACTTAGAAAACTATTAAAAGTTCTGCTGATTTTGTGCAATAAGGTAATTTCCTAATTTTAGCCTGAGATTACCACCAAATTCCAAAACCGTTGGAAATTTTCTCAAGATTTCCATTCCAATATTTTACATCAATTCCAAATTGTGTCAGTTTCTCAAAGAGATAGATACATAAGGTATATATACATAAGGTAACTTGCTAATTTCTTAGTAACTCTTTTTTGTAAGCTAAATAAGCTATACTCATTTTTTCAATCATTTATCTATTTAAATATATACTAGGCACTGTGTAGTGTATCCATGTATCTACACCCTCAATATCTGACTTCATGATGATGAACATGGCTAAAATGATATACTCATACTACTTGTTTCTTGCTAAAAGCCATAAAATATGATAGCCCATTTAACATTTTATATGCATAATACATTTTGTTCCGTAAGTACAAATAATTTTCTTTGGATCATGTTATATAGTTTTTAGAAGTCTTCTAACAGGACTCTTAAGTAATGGAATATTTCTGCAGTTTCCCAAAGCTTAAAAAGTCTATAGGAGTCAAAGGCTATGCTTTTAGGGATCAAACCTAGGTCTCCAGCATTGCAGACAGACTCTTTACCATCTGAGCCACCAGGGATGCCCCCTTTCCACATTATGTTATATATCGTCTTACATATGCAAAAATGGAACAGCTCATTCTCTCAAGATAAACATTTAAGTTTCTCATCCAAAAATGTTGAGTACTTGAGCCTTTCCAAGTCCCTGTTATGTTATCCTGACTCATACTTCTCTTCCTCTGGAAGAAGGAAGAATATTTTTTAATTGATAATACTTCTATCTGGTTGACTTATTTGGGGTTGCCTATGGAAGTGGCTGGGCTTTCCAGGTGGTGCAGAGGTAAAGAATCCACCTGCCAATGCAGGAGACGCAAGAGACTTGGTTCTATCCTTGTCCTAGGAAAATCCCCTGGAGTAGGAAATGACAACCCTCTTCAGTATTCTTGCCTGGAAAATTCCATGGACAGAGAAACCTGTTGGGCTACAGTCTATGGGGTCTCAAAGGGTCAGAAACTATGGAGCATGCGCATGCATGCACACACACGCACGCACGTGCGCACACACACACACACATTGGAGTGGCTATACTAATAGCCTTATATACCTGGCAGCATTGCTAGATATCTAGTACTACCTGAGCACAGAAGAGCCCTTTCTGCCAAGGTCTGCCCACTCTTACTAAAATAATTTCCTATATCCTTTATGGCACTTGTCTTGCTTGCTGCCAGAAATGAGACTTTCCATTTGCCTGGATGGACTCCTTTCTGTGATTACTTCTAAGTGAATTTTAGATTATTTATACAGCCTTGTAAGATATTTTCCTCTTTCAACCTTGGTTATGCCTCTGGTTTTGACAGTCATTGTCATAAATTAGATTTTATAAAACATTTAGGAGAATCAAAAGTAAAATATTACCATAACTATGTAATTGTGAAGTAAATTTATGGGGGTGTGTTAAGGCTTATGCTGTTGTGCCCAGCTGCCAAGTTGAAGATCCAGCACCACCACTTTCTAGCAGGATGAATTTAGGGAAATTGCCTCAATGTTTTGGATTTCAATTTTTTGTAAAAGAGATGGATAATAATAATACCTGAAAAGATTAGATGTGCCTAATATAGTGCCTATCCATAATACAGGCTCAATAACTCTTATTATGATGTTCAGCTGCTGCTGCTGCTAAGTCGCTTCAGTTGTGTCCGATTCTGTGTGACCCCATAGACGGCAGCCCACCAGGCTCTGCCGTCCCTGGGATTCTCCAGGGAAGAATACTGGAGTGGGTTGCCATTTCCTTCTCCAGTGCATGAAAGGGAAAAGTGAAAGTGAAGTCACTCAGTTGTGTCCTACTCTTCGCGACCCCCCGGACTGTAGCCCACCAGGCTCCTCCATCCATGGGATTCTCCAGGCAAGAGTACTGGAGTGGGTTGCCATTGCCTTCTCCAATGATGTCCAGAGTAAGATGCAAAATATTTAAAACCTGGTATGGACAGGAATTTGCTTGCTAGATTTCCAAGGTCACTGTCAAGGGCACTATCTCCCCCTTTGGAATCCATACCTGCTCATTAGGAGGAATCTTGTGGTGAGTGCTGGAATGTGAGAGCCGCCATGAGAGCCCCGGTCCCAGGGTGACTCCAGAGCAGTGCCTACTAGCTGAGTGGGGATCATGGTTGAGGCTACGTAAGCCTCCTGTGAGCCTTGAGGAAACAAAGAGAAGTACACTAAAGGCAACAATTTAGGGAGGTACTGATGGGAAACAGGTACCTACCAGTTAGAATGTATTAAGACTATAGTGCTGGCTCCTGGAGCCTCCTTAGATGCCAGAGTGAAAGGATTTCTCATTCGATTGGAAAGATGTCTAAGAATGAGGTGGAGCCCTCAGTGGGTGCTCCTAGTGAGTAATGCCTGCTCACTAACAGCTGTGACTATACCCCAATATGCATGTCATACCAACCTTGATTATTTCCCCAATTTTTCTTATTAACTACTTCAAAACAGATTTGGGGTATCTTTAGTATAAAATGAGAATCAGGTACATAACATGGGAAACACTAAACAATACATTAACCCTTAGTTATTTGTTAACTGGAATCTCAAATCCCCGTTAGATGTATATGCTTTGAATCCTCCCCCCAACCCCACCCAAGTAAATTACCAATCCTCCAGGACTGTTGTGGTTAGTTCATTTCTTTTTAAATATTGTATAGATTATTTTTAATCTTGAAGAGAACGAGGTGATATTCAACTCAAACGGCACATATTTGATTATACAGTACCAAGACATGCACAAACTCAGAACGAGCATTCATACATAACCTCTGGCAGTGGTAAGAGATGATCTAGGAACAAAAACTCTGAATGAAAATGCATTGTTTTCTGCTTCAATGCATTTGTGCCCTAGGATAACCAGAAATAATTATTGAAACAAGCCTCTTGTTAATAATAATTACACTTCTTTCTATGAAAACAAGAACAAACAGCAATTATCTATAATTTCTCATTTGCAAAACACTCTCATTATGCTAAGACTTCTTGTCTGTGTTTGATAATACTCTGTTATGTGTGTTGGAAAAACTCAACAAGTTTCTTTTTTTTTGTTTTTTTTCCTAACATTTCAAATTATACTGGCAATGTATGATCAATACAATTCAGGCTTAAATTTCTGTTTTAGACAAAACAGCTTTTTTGGGCGGCATAAATTATCAAAGAAATAATGTCTTTTGAATTTCTTCAGAGAAGACAGGTTCACTAACCAAAACAAATAAAACATTTTTCCTATATCAACCAAAATTAGACTAGCTATAGAGAAATAGAAATAAGCCAGGATATTATTACAAATAGTTTCTTAAGTAAACAATATATATGAAACAATATATATATAAATGAGGAAATATTTCCATTTTGATCCCTTTTTACATATAATATGTTATCTTACAGGCTTCCCAGGTGGTGCTAGTGGTAAAGAACCTGTCTGATAATACAGGAGACATCAGAGACTTGGGGTTCCATTCCTGGATTAGGATGATACCCTGAAGGAGGGCATGACAACCACTCCAGTATTCTTGCCTGGAGAATCCAATGAACCGAGGAGCCTGGTGGGCTGCAGTCCATAGGGTGGCAAAGAGTTGAGCGTGACTGAACCAACTTAGCACACAAGTGCAACCATGTTACTGTACATTCCTATTTTAAATAAACCTGTGTCTGTAATGCCTCAACAATTACTTGCTTAATTTGAACAGAATAATTTTGTATTTTTCTTATATTTCTTCTTTTGCAATATTACATTTATCTTGATAGATTATAAACTCTTTGAGGGAAGGAACAATTTAATCCCTTTTGCTTCAGTCCTCTGCTGTATCTTTCAGATTAATGGTTTGAATAACAGTTTTAAATTTGTATAGCATGAGTGGCTGGTTATCAAATAATCAACTGACTCAATGGGTTAATCATTTTCCCCATAGTGAGATTAATTTCCTCATCTATAGAAAGACAGACCATAGAAATATCTGATTTGCATGGTTTCTGAGAGGTTTGAGTGAAATCAGGTGTATGAAGCATTTAGCACAGTGTTTGGCTCAAAATTAAGCTCTCTCTCATGCCTTGATTTTACTCTTGTAACTATAGAGGTGAACCTCAAAGTCACATTCCCTAATTTCAGTTTTTAGAAAGGCCAAATTTAGTTAATTCTACTTGAGCCAGTCTAAGATTACTAGGGCCAATAACGTCTCTTAAACAACATTTGGTTGTGTAAATAGTACTATGTAGACATAGTCACAGTTTTAGAGTGACTTCACATTTGAGCAAATGGAACCAAAATATATTGTTATAAATATGGGTTAGATTTATTTCTTATAGCTATATTGCTTCTTTCAAGAATGCTGTGTTTTGGATTATTTTACATAGTCCACACAATGTTGAGGTTAAGTCTCTATATGTATCAAACTAAAAAATTACGTATTTGAGTTATGAATGAATCATATTTTTTATCTTTCTGAAATTTAGTTCCAAGAGCCAAATAAGCTAGGAAAATTCTCCAGCTGATCAAAATAATTTTACAAAGAGTTGGCATGCTACTCATCTCATGATTTGAATACTGCAATTGTTCAAATTAGTTATAGTCAGTTGCCTTAGGTAAGTTCTAAACAAGTTGTCTACAACTTGTTTATAGGAATTATTTGGGCCAAATTTCCTTCATGTTTAAGTAGATACCATAATAAATCCTATTTTCACACATCTTGAATTTATAGAAGTGGTGTTGTTGACCTAAAACAAGAAAAATAACAGTTATTTTATGGAAAAAAAAATATATTTTCAAGAACAGCAAAGAATTTCAATTTGGAATACGTGGTCTATGGAAAACTAAAAAGACGATTTTGGAGAACAAAGGAGAGAGTCATTCTTTTTAGAGGAGAAGGGGAGGTTGGAAGTGACTGTTGTAAACAAAAGAGTCCATTAGAGGAAACTGAGAGATTGAAGTGTAGTGGCTTTTCATTGACTGATTTGTGAGAGTCTCTCATTGAGTGGGCTATTGCCAGGCAAAGAAAAATTCTTCTTTCCTCCTGTGAGGTGGTAAAGTAGTAACCTTTCTCCTGTTAGAGATACAAGGCTATCTCTCTTCCTATACCTAATACAATTGATATCAAGTGGTAGGACAAGAGATCTCCCCTTATTTTTGAATTTATTTTTTTTTTAATTGGGATGCAGTTGCTTTACAATGTTGTGTTAGTTTCTGCTATTCAGTGAAGTGAATCAGTTGTAAATATACAATATCCCCCCTTTTGGAACTCTCTCCCACCCCACCTCCCCATCCCACCCATCTAGGTCGTCACAGACCACTGAGCTGAGCTCCCTCTGCTACACAGCAGGTTCCCTCTAACTAGTTGTTTTACACATGGCAGTGCGCATACACCAATCCCAATCTCCCAATTCATCACCCACCACCATGTCCACAAATCCATTCCCTACATCTGCGTCTCTATTCCTGCCCTGCAAATAGGTTCATCTGTGCCATTTTTCTAGATTCTATACACATGTATTATTTGTTTGTTTTTCTCTTTCTAACTTGTTTCACTCTGTATGATAGATCTTAGGTCCTTCCACATCTCTACAAATGACCCAATTTTGTTCCTTTTTATGACCGAGTAATATTCCATTATGTGTATATACCATGTCTTTTATCCATTCACCTGTCAGTGGACATTTAAGTTGTTTTCATGTCTCGTGATTGTAAATAGTGCTGCACTGAACATTGGGGTGCATGTGCTTTTTTAGATTATGGTTTTTCTCAGAGTATATGCCCAGTAGTGGATTTGCTGGGTCATATGATAATTCTCTTTTTCATTTTTAAAGGAACTTCCATACTGTTCTCCATAATGGCTGTATCAATTTACATTCCCATCAATAGTGCAAGAGGGTTTCCACACCCTCTACATCATTTATTTTTGTAGATTCTTTTATGATGGCCATTCTGACTCTATTTTAAAAGAGGTTTCTGTTGCTAATTGTCAGTGTGTAAACTCTTGAAAATTTGGAGATTAGTGCTCTATTTTACAGAGATACCAAAAAAAAGTTTATGTATCTAGTAACTATTTAAAGCAAAAAAATCAAAAAGAAAAAAACAGTATGTGTATGTGATAAAGACAAGCTGATCTATGTTAAAAGAGTCCAAAGGTTTGAAATTTGATCTACTTTTCTTTTTTGTCTTCTAACATAGTCAGCAAAGGGGCTTGGAAAACTTGTAATGCTCCAGGAATATAATTTAAAAGACCACTGAGTTTTTTTTATAGTTTTATTTATTCATTTATTTTTGGCTATGCTGGGTCTCAGCTGCAGTGTGGGCTTTGTTCTGGTTGTGGCGAGTATCAGCTACTCTGTAGTTGTGATGTGTGGGCTTCTCATTGTGGCGAGTCTCTTGTTGCAGAGCACAGGCTCTAGGGAACTCAGGCTTCAGTAGTTGTGGTTTCCAGGCTCTAGAGCACAGGCTCAGCAGCTGTGATGCACAGGCCTAGTGGCTGCATGGCATGTGGAACCTTCCTGGACTAAGGATTGAACCCATGTCTCCGATACTGGCAGGCAGGTTCTTTACCACTGAGCTACCTGGGAAGCCCAACCATTGGGATTAAAAATAGGAATACCCTGCAAACTTTTAATTTCTGTAAAATGTTTTCAAAGTTTGGAAACATAAATAATTTGCTTTCCTTAGATACTTTATAGGATCAGAAGAGAAAGAAAGTATGTGATGAGTTGAGAAGACAAAGACTAAGACAAATGAATTTTCTTTTTAAATAGAGTAGCTAGTTTTAATAAATAAACAACTGAGTTTGAAAACTGCCATGCTAGTGCTCTTAATTATTAGGTGTGTAGTGAGGATGAAGAATTTTGCATTAAAGAGTTTTGCACTAAATGTGAATTATAGGCAGATGAAGAGATAGGGCTCTACTACCATGCCATAACATATCCATCATGTGGCTGTAGGGGTACCACTTTTAGACAGTAGAACTCTCCTGCACACACTGATATCTGTAGAGCTGTAGATATGTGTAGAGCTGTAGAGCAGTGTCATGGCTGATGATCCAACTGGAGAATTTAGGGGTTTGTTTCCAGTGCTTAGGTGTTTTGGCCCAATCCTCTGTGGCCCAAGCTGTTTGGAGATCCCAGCCTGGAAGGAGGCAGTTCTCGGGAATTATTATTGATGTGAATATAGCTATTGCCTGAAAAATCTTAAAGGCTGACTTTGTATACTTCATCCTACACAAGCCTTACAAAAGCCCTATGACATCATAAGCAGCCTCAGGGGCTGCTGTCGTCCCCATTGTACAGAACACAATGCTTCTGTTAAATCATCACTTCAGGGTTGACCAGACTAGCAACTTAATTAGTTACTCTGCCTGTGGCTCCTGCACCCCAGCTCCTAAGGCAAGACGGGATCCTCCTCCAACTGCCTGGAAAAAAAAAAAAAAGCAATCCAGGCATAAGTGTATTATCAGTGCATTTGTCCCAAGGCTGAAAAGAAACCAGAACAAAAAACAGCCCAAAGATCTCAAGATTTCTATTTCTGTTTCCAGCTTTCTTTCTCTTGGCTGTGTTTTTGGTTCCAGACCTTAAGCTGTCAGAGTAAATCTGGAAAATTTGGAAAATAGAGGACAGTGTTGAAACTGGAGATAAGTTTTAAATTTTTTGAAAAGTCAACTTCTAATTCATTTTGATACATTTTAAAAAAATTGAAATAAATTGAAGTTCATATCTAGTTCTCAGCCATGATTTTATTATATTCACCAAGGAAAAAAATTTCATAAATTGAGAAAAGATGTTCATAGTTCTTCTAATTGACATATATGAAAATGAAAGTGTTGCCTGTTCCAATTCATAGTCTTCCTAATGACGCTTGTGAAAGTGGAAGTTTTACTTGCTCAGTTGTGTCCAACTCTTTGAGACTCCGTGGACTATAGCCCGCCAGGCTTCTCTGTCCATGGAATTATCCAGGCAAAAATACTGGAGTGGGTTGCCATGTCCTTCTCCAGGGGTTCTTCCCAACCCAGGGATTGAACCCAGGTCTCCCACATTGCAGGCAGATTCTTTACCATTTGAGCTACTTGGGAAGTCCAATGACATATATAGTAACTCTTCAACTTGTTTTCTGAGTAAAACTACTGATGTGGAGGTTTTATAAAGTGTTTTGAGGAATGACATATTTGTCATATCTCACATCCATTTGTCCTTCTTTGCTTTGATCACAACTCAACCCAATTTTTGGTAATCAGTCATTGTGAGACCTGGAATATGTAATTCGTATGGAACAACAGCAAACAATTAAACATTAACTGAAGCTCAAATTCTTTACATGAATTATGTCCATAACCAGCATCCCTCAGTAAATCTATGAATATGTTATCTCTACTTTCAACCTAGAGGTTAAATGATTGTATAATCATATAAATAATAGATGCAGGGTTTGGATTTATATCTAGGCAGGATGACTCTAGAATCCATGATCTTACCCTTTATGTTACCTCTCCCTGATAGGATGGGGTGGGGGGAGGGTGGTAGGGGCTTGTCTAGTCACTGAATATGAGTTCATTCTCCCTGTGGAGCTTACAGTGAGTGACCTGTTAATTGGATGTCAAGGTTAACCTTGCCCAAGTCCCTCAAGTAATCTCATTCTACATTTAACCCATGCTATTCAGATTTCTAAAAAACAAATTGTTATTTATGAGTATATATGCATGCATATATATGCATATTCACAAATATATTCATCAAATATCATGTATCATATATTATCTATACCATGTGTTGCATATATGTCTATTTAGATACGTGTGTATCTTTCTCTTGCAGTGCTCATAATACCTTGCTCATTTAATACTTGTTTTTTAAAAAAGCACAAAGGGTAGTTTTACTCTCATTTGGAAGGTTAAAAAAATTGAAGCATAGTGAGAATATATGACTTGCCCACCTTTTTCTCAGAGTGACATTGTCAATGGTTGATTTTCCCTTGAAAAATATCCATATCTGCAATATATCTGCAAACACACAAAAATCTGGGGTCTCCCACAATGACTTTCTAATTTTTATAACCAGGGAATAGTACTTTGGCATTTTGCTAAAGATTATGTGTGAGCTTAGCCAGTGGGGATAGAGAATTCCCTGCATAAAGCAAAGGTTTGTTTCCTTAGAGCAGGGTGAATGCTCTTTCAATTGACTTCTTTTTCAGGAATTACAGGATGTCACTAATTGCTTACCAGTGTGTATAGACTAACAACTACCTAATGTATAATAACTGATTATTACCCCAATGATTAGACTGTAAACCAGCCTTCCTTAAATCTGTCCTTAATCCTTTGCCAAGATACAAATTATTAGAATGAGGTTATTTCAAATAAGTAAAATTCACCTTCCATGTGATAATAAAATACACTGACAGATCAACTGGGCTGAAACCATAATCTAAAAGTTTCCACTCAATTAAAAAGCTAAATATCTTATTCCTGATTCAAAAGAAGAAACATTTGAAATATTTAGAATTTCTGAGATGAGATTCAGAGTCATCATCATTTCTAGATATTAATAATAAAGGATTTTAAACCTGCTGCTATCACACTGTAATAGAGTAATTTATAGAGTTAGAATCTGGAGGAAATTAAAGTTTGAAGTTTTTTCTTTTAAAAGACAAAGTCTATCTCTTCTAACTTTTTGCTCTATGAAAATATTCCCTTTAAAATATTTCTTATTGAAAGAAACACCTTCTATTAATTGATATTATTACTTATACCAATTTGTTTCCACATAAAACAATGCGAACAGACACAGCTATGATTCCAGTCCTCAGGCATCTTCTTTTTTTTTATCTTATCTTTATATCTTTCCATCTGACCACCTCCCATCCATACTTATGTTGATATTCCCACTTTTAACTGTTGATAATCAGTTTTAATACAAAAGGAATACATATATTTTTTAAATAGGTATTTTAAAAAAACAAATTTGCTGATGTTTTTATTAATGCATTTTTAAAATCTAAGCAAATTTTCCACGTTCAAATAAAAAATAGCAGATAATTGAAAATTAAGGACCTTCTAATTTTGTTTTGTTATTCTAAGAGTTTCTTGTAAAGATGGAGACATTTAAAGTTCAATTTAAAATATACAGTGGTGGGCTTGTGAACAAGAAAATATTTTTTTACAACAGCAATTATCCTGCAACTAATTTGCTTTCAGAGCTTCATGCCTTTAGGCTAACACACAATCTAAGTTTGTTTAATCTTAATTAAACTTTTCTCTCAAAATTAACTTGCTCCACTGGCAAATGAAAAATGTTTTCCCTTTGGACTCACACATATGAATTAAAATGCAGGATGCTTTGAACCTCTAAAGAGAAAAACACTTAAGTTTTTATTCTGGAAGCAGACAGCTTAAGTATACAATAATGTCCAACTGTCTGTATTTTTCCTAGAGTGAGATGTTCCTATTAATTAGTGATATCTGAATAGAGACAGCAGAATAGCCTGTTGATAGTTAAGAAGGAAAGATGTGGGTTGTGTTGACCAAACCATATTCATTGCATTGATATTCATTTGCATTTCTGGTTTAGTTCTTTTATTATACGTGGCATAAGTGTATGTTGTCAAAACGTTGCTGGTTGTGAAAGGGGAAAGGGCAGAACAATAAGAGCACAATTACAAGTGCTTAACACCATTGATTGAACCTGAAGATTGTACTGTTCTTTAGTTTCTTCAGAACTGAAACTGTAGCTTCTAGAGTTGTATTGGCTAAATCTCTGTTACAGAACTACTGTTCAGCATCAGTTCATATGTCTGACTGTCACTGTGACTCTTCTAGTATATCTCTCTGCCCCTAAAATTCAACTCAGTAAAAGTACAAAGTTAGGATTAATAGTAAATGTTACTTGAATGAACAAATGAATTAATTAGCCTATCCATAAATTTTGTAGAACTTAATAAAACTACGTATGTTAATTTTACATCATGGTTTTACAATAATACTGATTATTGAAGCAAGCTGTATCTCTCCAGATATAGTTTAATAAATGATGATAAAAGGAAGCTAATTATGCTTCCATGACTTATGAAAGATAATTTTTTTTATTCCTAAAAAATCAACTGAACAACTAATAGAATTACTGGGTAAAATTCCAATAATAGGGGAAGAATGGATACGTGTGAGTGTGTGTGTGTGTGTGTGTGTGTGTGTGTGTGTGTGTATACACTTATAGCCGAGTTCCTTCGTTGTTCACCTGAAACTATCACAACCTTGTTAATCAGCTATACAATTCAAAATAAAAAGTTGCAAAATTCTGATAATACTTCCAAAAAGATTATAGAGAATTTAATTAAATCCATTTGGACATTTAAAATGAATATGAGAGCAGGAAAATATATTTAGTTTATATTGTATCAAGATATAAATCTATTTCTCAGTATTGATGGTTTGATAGTATCAGGTTTGACTATCCAGAAATAGACATGTCTCCCAATTTATTAATTTTTTTAATATTGTTCAGTAACACTGTGTGTTTGCCTCCATATAGACCATGGATACTTACCAATTTTGTTAAAGAAATTTTATGTATTTTTTTTTTGCTGTTGTTGATAATCTTTTGTTGTATTGCTAGTATATAAAAGGGAAATTATTGTTATATATTTTTTGGTAACCAGATATGTTATTATTCTTTTTTCCCAGATATCTCTTTTAAATAGTTTAGATATCTAATAGCATGTGCAAGTATACAGATTTTTGTTTCCTTCTTTCAAAGAGTGAGGTCTTTTGTCCCTGATTCTGTTGTGTAACATGGGCTCAAAATTTTGAAATAGTTTTAAATAATGAAGTTGAAAAGCAACATTTTTGTCTTTTGCTTGACTTTAATGAAATTGCTTCTCCTTTTTCACTGTTAGGTGTTATATTGGATATGAGTTTGGTTAGAAATCCCCTAGTATGCTTAAGATGTATATGTATTCATTTCAGTTCAGCTGCTGCTCAGTCATGTCCAACTGTTTGCAACCCTGTGGACTGCAACACCCCAGGCTTCCCTGTCCTTCACCAAGTCCCGGAGCTTGCTCAAACTCATGTCCATCAAGTCTGTGATGCCATCCAACCATTTTATCCTCTGTCATCCCCTTCTCCTCCTGCCTTTAATCTTTCCTAGCATCAAGGTCTTTTACAATGAGTCAGTTCTTCGCATCAGATGGCCAAAGTATTGGAGCTTCAGCTTCAGCATGTCTTTCCAATGAATATTCAGGACTGTATATGTATTAAGAATTTTTAAAAAATATGAAATGTGACTAAATATTATTTAAAAAGGTAGCTCAAATGGTCAGGCAATTTTTTTCCTTAAAGTATGCTGGTATCAGTTATGTTACAAGTTAAAATTAAGTATTCTTGCATTTTAGTGCAAACTCTTCTTAGAAATGATGAATTCTTTTAATACACTGGTTAATTCAATATGGTAGACTTTTTGTTTATCATTTTTGTTTCCATGTTTATAATCATTATTGGTTTGAAGTCTCCTGATTTTGTGTGCTCTCAGATTTTCTTTTAGTATTATCCTCAGTGTATAAAACACATTGGAAAGCTTCTCTTTTTAATGCTCCAGAGGGCTTATGTATAAAGAAAACATTATTGGGTTTTGAAAGCTGGAAAGAACCAGGCTATAAAACTGCCTAGTCCCGAGGCTATTTTGGGAGGCAATTCTTTTACTACTTTTTTTCAATTTCTTCTCTGTTGTTCTTTCCATTTTCTACTTCTTGAATATGTTTTAGTATTTATGTGTTTGAGATTGTCACGTTTGTCAGCTCACCATTTTCCCTAGACATTCTCAAAATTAAGAAATGCATCTTGCATTCTGATAGCATCTTTTCTTCTCTCTTCTTTTCGCCCCTCATCATCATATAACACAGATATTAAAATTACTGCTTCTTCATCACCACTGTTGTCAACAAAAACTAACGTTGGGATCTCTGCCAGCCACTACGCACCATAAGGAAATATTTCAAAACCATAAATCGCAAGTATATAGATCCATCACATATGCATGATAAGATGCCAGCTAAAATGTTATTAATTTAGTCAACACTTGGTGAGTTTTTTGCATATCTGTAAACATCTGCTCATTTCAAAACATTTTAAATTGATCGGATGTTTATCATTGTGCGTAGGTGTTCCACATAAGAAACAAACTCATTGAAGTACAGCATACCAATGATTAAGATTTCCAAATATACTTAGAAATTATTATATTATACAGTAACTGAAATGATTGAAATAATTGTCCCTTAGGAGAAATGAAGGCATTTCGTTTCAAATATATAGACAATGAATTTCCTTGTGGTAGAATTTCTCTTTGGTGGTTAAATAAAAAATCTAAAGTTGTTAAAGGACTATATTAAAAGAGGAATCATCTTTCTTTGGAAGTTTTTCTCTTCTTCTTCCATATACCAGTCTCTGTTCTATGTGCTGAGAATAAACAGAACATAGTATAAAACAAAAGCCCATTTGCAAAGAGTTTAAGGTAGAAGGAAACAGAAAATAAGTTTATAAAATGTGTCAAGCAAACTAGCTTAAGGCAACAAAGTGATGGAGTGCAGAAGGATCTTGTTTTTAATCAGGTGGTCAAATGTTTCCAGTGAAGAGACATTTGGGGGCAGGCCTGGATTAAGAGAAGGAGGAAATCATGTACCTATTTGAAGAGAGCACTTTCTAGGCAGAAGTGGCAAGATGTTGGTTTGGGAGAAGCTTTCTTCTACTTAAAAATAGCTTGAAGGGAGGTGAATGTGTCTGAGGCAGAATGAGTGAGCGCTGGTAGTCAGAAAGCTACTTGGAGTCATTTTAATGCCAATCTAGGGTTTAAATATATATTTATGGGCATGCCCAGAGCAGAATCATTTATTTACCTTTTGGATATTTCCCATGTTCAGTTCAGTTCAGTGCAGTCACTCAGTCATGTCTGACTCTTTGCAACCCCCTAGACTGCAGCACTCCAGGCCTCCTTGTCCATCACCAACACCTAGAGTTTGCTCAAACTCATGTCCATTGAGTCGGTGATGCCATCCAACCATCTCATCCTCTGTCATCCACTTCTCCTCCTGCCCTCAATCTTTCCCAGCATCAGAGTCTTTTCAAATGAGTCAGTTCTTCACATCAGGTGGCCAAAGTATTGGAGTTTCAGATTCAGCATCAGTCCTTCCAATGAATAATTAGGACTGATTTCCTTTAGGATGAACTGGTTGGATCTCCTTGCAGTCCAAGGGACTCTCAAGAGTCTTCTCCAACACCACAGTCTGAATGCTGAGCTTTAAGCCAAGTTTTTCACTCTCCTCTTTCACTTTCATCAAGAGGCTCTTTAGTTCTTCCCTTTCTGCCATAAGGGTGGTGTCATCTGCATATCTGAGGTTATTGATATTTCTCCCGGCAATCTTAATTCCACCTTGAGTTTCATCCAGCCCAGCATTTCTCATGATGCACTCTGCATATAAGTTAAATCATCAGGGTGACAATATACAGCCTTGATGTACTCCTTTCCCCATTTGGAACCAGTCTGTTGTTCCATGTCCACTTCTAACTGTTGCTTCACTTTAGTTCAAATTGCGCTTCACATTGGCTGTGGGACACTGGGTGTGACTCTTGTTAACATTACCAGTCTTCCACTTCCAAACAAGTTTTGAACTGGATAAATTTAGGATCTTTAGCAACGTCAAAATTCCTATATGCAGCACAATGCCCATCCATATTCACCTGTACCCATTTCTTATTCGCTTTTCCTCACAGAATCTGTGTCTCTTGATTGTTCTCCCTATAAGCCTGAAAAAAAGCTGATATTATTGAAAGAATAGTCAACAATTGATACCACTTATCCACTGATTTTCATTTTATTTCAGGTTTATTAAAATTATATGACCTCATTTCCTTATCAAAATAATCCCGTGTCATAGTAGGACAGGTAATTGCTATTACCTTCAATAGAAGAGCAATTCAACATATCAATGCTGATTGTTTATTCATCAACACATCAGCTATAATAGTAAAACCAGGTTTCTACGTAAGCCTTATTATTAATGTCCAGCTTCAGCTGACATAGAATAATAGTATTATCCAACCTTGAGTAGTTTCCCCTAGGCATCTCATCAATGATATAAGTGAAGTTCTCACTCTTATTTTGTGTCCACCTGGTAAAAGCAGGGTAAAATGAGATCAGGGAAGTATATTCCTCTGATTTCTTCTCTTATTTAACAGTGGTTACCTCACCTGGTCAGTCCTTCAGAGTTACATTTCTTCAATATTTAAATTTGCTTCGTCCACTAGAGCAGTTTTTGCTCTTAGTTTTGTCCCTTCAATTTAATATCTTGATCAGAGAAAACAACATGTGACTATTGTAGACGTAAGTAATGGGAATTAAGGACTATTAATTATAGCATCAAGACGTATGTTGTATACTTTATAGTATCAGGGTTTCTCTACCTCCCAGAGCATAGCATTCTTATTATTTCCTCTCTTAAGCAGGTTCCTTATTCTCCATTAGTGTGGTCGTCAGCGCACTGTCTTTGTCTGATAAAACAAAATCATTCAAGAGCAGATGAAGCTGTAATTACAATCAGAGTTCAACTTGTCGGAGATGAAATAAAATTAAATGTACTAACTTTGTGACATTTTGATTATCTGGAAATTCTCTCAGTCTGAAAGATGACTGTAGGTTCACATGTTACATTTAAACATAGAGACAAGAGGCTCCTTGTAAATCAAACAAAATTGCTCTGGACTGGGTTTTGCATGTATTTGCCATTTCTCCAGTTCTGGTGGAATTCTAGGTTTTGATTAAAGATTTAGTTGTGAATTATGGACATTTTCCCCTTTAACTTATGATTTGATAAAATGAAAAAATAATATTCATATATTTTAAAACTGAAAAAAAAAAGAAATGCCTGTTTTCATGGGAGGAAGGGAAGTAGTACAAATTTCCAGGTTAAAATTTTTGCCTGTTCTTGTTTATTAAAAAAAAAAAAAAGATAAACCTAATAGGAAAGTCCTTCTGCTACACAGATGACTCTTCAATTAAGATACCATTGTGTTTGGCAATAAATCAACATTCATAGAATCATCTTCACTTTGTTCACATCCTCCAACTCACACAGCAGGATCTTCCTACATTTTTCAAACAGAAATGATATAGCCACCAGTTCAATCACGCCAAGAGCCACCAACAGTATCCAAACTTTTTTTATAAAAGAACATAGCAAAGTCCAATGCAAATTTTCTTCTGCAACTTCTCTTTCAACTCACCTTTAATGAAGTGATAACATGGTCTGGGGAAAAAGAACCTGAAATCTAAAAACTTCCCCTTCTTGGCTGCTCCATAAGAGAATGGCGCAGTCATACTAACTTCTTCCAAGGTCAGTGTCTTCTTTTCTAATGCCCACAAAAAATTAATCCATTGATCTAAGAAAGAAATTGAAAATTTTATTCCAGTCAAAGTTGAGGATTATAATCTGGGCAAAGCATCTCAGAAAGCTCTGAGAGCTCTTACTCCTGTTAGAAGTCAAGAACAGTTATGTAAGTCTTTTTGAGACTTGAGGGCTGTACATATTAAATGGTATATAATTGACGGTTTACATAATCCAGATATGTGTGCCGTGTGACCCCTTTTGGGATCAGAGAGGAATGTTACCTTTAAGGAGTTGTATTAGTGATGCTAGGAGACTGTTGCTCTTTATGTTGAGAAGGTGTTCTGCTGATGGGGAAGATTTGGTCAATGCAAAGTGTACACAATGCACCGTCAGCAGACAGAGGAGACCAAAGGAAGAGAAGGGTTTTTTGTTGTTGTCGTTTAAATTTTCTTGTCTTGCCACAAAATATGAATTTTATTTCACACTAATATAATGAATTGTTTCCCACTCAATGATAAGGAATAAAAATTAAGTTTTAATTGGGAAAACAAATTAAAGTGTATAATAGCATAAACTATAAGGTGAAGTTAAAACTTCTAATCTATACCAGTTCTATCAGATTCTTCTTTAAGTCTTTTTGTAATATTTCTATTTTCTGACAGATGTACAGCCATAATAAATGTTTTCTACTGAACTCAGAAAAGTCATATTTATAGGAGGCATTTTTTTTTTATTTTACTCTTCACACTTTAAATGATGCTATTTATTATGAGTGTCTGTTGAGAAATCAGATTAAGTTTCAGTACAGCTAATTCCTATTTGGAAATTTGGGACAAAAACCTAATTTTTCATGGCATCATTTTCCTTAACTTTAAAATGGGAAAATATTTAGTATCTGCTGCATGAACTCCATAGGGAATTTTGGGGAGAAAACAAGCTCTGTGAAAGGACTTGATGAGCGAGAGAAAGAGTTTGTTGCAGTTATCTGTAGAGAAATGAAAAAGCTCTGGCAGAAACATGAGTGTGAGTCACCTGAAACTCAGAAATGCAGTGATAACAATATATGCCATTTTTTCAGGGCTTACTCCTTATTGGACTCTATGCTAAGTGTCTTCCATATATTTCTCGCTATTACTCTATGAGGCAGATATTAAGGCTAAGGAAAGTTAAATAACTTAATGTATGTCATTTCTCAGAACCAAGTCTGTCTCTCTGCAGAGTCCTTTGAATCACTGTCTTTAGCCTCTTTTAAAACTTTGCTTGGTCTTTTCTTCCAGGTGATCAGTGTTTCATAAGACTTGTGTTCAAGTGTTTGGGGTGGGACCATTAATTTTTCTATAAATCACCTACCAGAAAATGTAAATAACAGGATTTGTTTATGTCTGAAAAGATAAACTGGAAATAAGATGGCTAAAAGTATTAAAACTACTTATTTAAATCAAACCAAAACAAAGGAGAAAAGGAAGATAAACCCATTTGAATGCAGAGTTCCAAATGGCAAGGAGAGAATAAAGACTTCCTCAATGATCAGTGCAAAGAAATAGAGGAAAACAATAGAATAGGAAAGACTAGAGATCTCTTCAAGAAATATCAAGAGATACCAAGGGAACATTTCATGCAAAGATGGGCTTGATAAAGGTCAGAAATGGTATGGACCTAACAGAAGCAGAAGATATTAAGAAGAGGTGGTAAGAATACACAAAAGAACTATACAAAAAAGATCTTCATGACCCAGGTTATCACAATGATGTGATCATTCACCTAGAGCCAGACTGCCTGGAATGTGAAGTCAAGTGGGCCTTAGGAAGCATCACTACGAACAAAGCTAGTGGAGGTGATGGAATTCCAGCTGAGCTATTTCAAATTCCAAAAGATGGTGCTGTGAACGTGCTGCACTCAATATGCCAGCAAATTTGGAAAACTCAGCAGTGGCCACAGGACTGGAAAAGGTCAGTTTTCATTCCAATCCCAAAGAAAGGAAGTGTCAAACTACCCCACAATTGCACTCATCTCACACGCTAGTAAAGTAATGCTCAAAATTCTCCAGGCCAGGCTTCAGCAATACATGAACTGTGAACTTCCAGATGTTCAAGCTGGTTTTAGAAAAGGCAGAGGAAGCAGAGATCAAATTGCCAACATACACTGGATTGAAAAAGCAAGCGAATTCCAGAAAAACATCTATTCTGCTTTATTGACTATGCCAAAGCGTTTGACTGTATGGATCACAACAAACTGTGGAAAATTCTTCAAGAGATGGAAATACCAGACCACCTGACCTGCCTCTTGAGAAATCTGTATGCAGGTCAGGAAGCAACAGTTAGAACTGGACATGGAACAACAGACTGGTTCCAAATAGGAAAAGAAATACGTCTAGGGTGTATATTGTCACCCTGCTTATTTAATTTATATGCAGAGTGCATCATGAGAAACGCTAGGCTGGAGGAAGCACAAGCTGGAATCAAGATTGCCGGGAGAAATATCAATAACCTCAGATATGCAAATGACACCACCCTTATGGCAGAAAGTGAAGAAGAACTAAGAGCCTCTTGATGAAAGTGTAAGAGGAGAGTGAAAAAGTTGGCTTAAAGCTCAGCTTTCAGAAAACTAGGATCATGGCATCTGGTCCCATCACTTCATGGCAAATAGATGGGGAAACAGTAGAAACAGTGAGAGACTTTATTTTTTTTGGCTCCAAAATCATTGCAGATGGTGACTGCAGCCATGAAATTAAAAGATGCTTACTCCTTGGAAGGAAAGTTATGACCAACCTAGACAGTGTATTAAAAAGTAGGGACATTACTTTGCCAGCAAAAGTCCGTCTAGTCAAAGCTATGGTTTTTCCAGTAGCCATATATGGATGTGAGGGTTGGACTATAAATAAAGTTGAGTGCCAAAGAATTGATACATAGTTTGGGTAAACTGTAGACTTGGTGTGGCAGAAAACTGTTCTTTAACCTGATTTAGTGAGCAAAGAATTTGACTTCTTTTCTTTCATTAAGGGAAACAAAGAAGGCTTTGAGAGTTGTAATGTCTTAGGGTTTTGTAACTGACTCAGTGAATGGTGCTTAATTGATTTCAGGTCTATACTACCTATAGTTTGGCTACAGGGTTACAACAGACAATACACTGAGAGCTAAATGTAGAGCAAAAGGTTTTATCAGCAAGGCCAAGTATTTTACTGCAAAGCCATAGGAGGAGATACTTTTAAAGAAAGGACTAGAGTTAATTTTTCTAGGAATATCTTTTCTAAACAAATTGTTATTATTGGAAGTGCTTTCTCTCATAGTTAATCAGCTGCTGAGTGTATTTTACAACTTAATTCAGACCCTGACAAAAATAAGCTAACTCCATTGGACTTCAAATTAATTTTTCATTATGAGGATTTTTGTTCTTGGCTCTTTATTTCCTCTGCTACTCTTTAAACAACCTCTTAATGAATTATTCCACCACACTATTTTCTAGTCTTCCATTATGACAATGAGTCATAGATTCACAAATTTCTAGTAGATGCACTTTCTCTGTATATTCACTTAGTGCCAAAAACTCAAAATGGAAAACACTGAACTCATTCTTCTTCACACATTTACTTTTCCTCTGGAAAATTTGGTGATATTAACATGGTTCTTTTAAATATATAGAAGCAATGTCAGACAATTTCATTTCCACTAAATTGTCACTTATCCACATCCACTTGGTCACAGATTTGTTCATTTCTTCATCTCACAACTAAATTGAGGACATTATGACCTTTCATTACAAACCCTTCTGAGATCAATTTGCCTTAGAAGAGTATCTGACCAAGTTATAGCGCTGATCAGATCACTGCTGTGTTAAATTAAAAGACAAGTCACTCCTAGCAACTCCATCTATTTTCTCCTGAGTAATTGTGAAAAGTACTGATATGCAATACAGTCTGTAATTCACTATGAAAAGTGAAAATTTTTGGTAGTCTTTCAGTCGTATCTGACTCCATGTGACCCCATGGACTGTACCCTCAAGGCTCCTCTGTCCATGGAATTCCCCAGGCAAGAATACTAGAGTGGGTAGCCATTCCCTTCTCAAGGGGATCTTCCCGACCCGGGATCAAACCAGGGTCTCCTGCGTTGCATGCAGACTCTTTACCATCTAAGACACCAGGGAAGCCCACAGTCCATTATAATCTCAGACTTTTATTATTCAGCTTTCATTCTCATTCTTTCTCTTTCCTTAACAAATACTCACTCACCAAGTACAAGAAAAGTGTCTTTGGGTTCCTCAGCATCCACAGGAGTAATAATTGATGAAAGTGGTAGAAGGATGGTACAGATAGAAGTCAACACAGTTCTGGATCTCCACCTTGTGTTCAATCAGAACTGCTTCTTATTTATCTAACTTACAAATTGAACTACCATTGATATTTTTGTCTGGAGAAGTGAAGTTTTAAAGATCTTTACAAACATTTGCACTTAATACTTCCAAATGCAATTTGCTTTGTTGTTACTTTGTTACAATTACTTTCCATTGTTTTGTTGCTCCAAAATGCTTGGGTTGATTTCTTCTTCTCAGAAATTTCTTCCTCTCCAGTTAAAAAGCATGGTCAGCATCCTTTCAGTCCAGACTCAAGTGCCCCCCACCCTTTTTTTCTAATAAGGTTTCCTGAAGTTTTCCCAGTGAACTATGACTTCTTCCCACACTGAACTTTCAAAGCACTTTGAATATATCTCCTTCTCTCTTGTATTGGCTTCCCTGATAGCTCAGTTGGTAAGAATCAACCTGCAATGCAGGAGACCCTGGTTCAATTCCTGAGTTGAGAAGATCCCCTGGAGAAGGGAAAGGCTACCCACTCCAGTATTCTGGCCTAGAGAATTCCATGGACAGTATAGTCCATGGGGTCACAAAGAGTCAGAAATGACTGATCAACTTTCACTAGTTATCTTTTGTATTGCAAATTCTTGTGTGTGTCATGTTTCTTGAGAGGTAGGTAGGAGCTATTTGAAGGGCAAAGATAAGATCTTAATTTGATTTCATAGTGTCCCAGTAAATTTATCATAGAACCTTGAACCTGGTATCCACTCAAATTTATTGGCTGAATACATAACAGAAAGAATGTCAAAACATTAGCACATATTTTTTAAGGAAGCCACAGAAATTCATTCCCTAAGAATATTTCAGCATGTGATATAGCCCCTTAAGCAATTTATGAATAGTTATGTTTGGAGAATCAATAGAGTTTCTATGAAAAGTGAAAAACTTGTTAGTCACTCAGTCATGTCTGATTCTTTGCAACCCTATGGACTATAGCCTACTAGGCTCCTCTGTCTATGGAATTCTCCATGCAAGAATACTAGAATGGTTAACCACTCCCTTCTCTAGAAGATCTTCCCAACCTAAGGATCAAACCCAGGTCTCCCTCATTGCAGGTAGATTCTTTACCATCTGAGTCACCAGGGAAGGTGTTCTTTTTTAAAATATATTGTTTTATTTATAAAGAAAAAAGTTATAAAAAAATAGATGTGTGCATTAATATCTTATATAATCTTCAAAATAAAGACAATAAAGCTTAACACAGAGTAAATAAGAGACTTTTTTTAAAAGGGTTACATTTTCTGTTTGTAATTTATTCTATATAAAATAGAAAACTGGAATTATTTATTATAGAGCTCAGTATTTTCTTTTAATCATCCATTTTCTTTCTTAGAGTAGTTGTTTTTTTCTGTCTCATCTGCTGGCTCTGGCAGCATATGGCTTCCACCTTGAATGGATCAGCATATCCTCCAAGTGTTCTGTGGAACTGTTCCTTCTTTTTGACATTCTTGTACAATTCTTGTTACTTTATGCTTTAATCAATTCACACTGGCCAAAAGTGCAATTACAATTAATCAATGTTCATATTGACAGAGACAGAGCAACAATGAGAAACTGCTGATCAGTGATAAACATGTTTGGGCCACATTTTATAAATAGCTTGCCGTAAGGGAAGGCTGGTCTTATTGACTAACTCATAAATGACTTACAATCTATTTTCGAGCCTTAACCAGGCAAGAGTATCTCGGAACAAACAGTAGAGTGGTTATATTTCTAGTGAGAAAAGCAAAACTTATCATTGAGACTGTGAGTGGAATAGGAGTGCAAGTAGAGTCCGAGGAATGGATATAGGGATAAATCAAGGTTTATGCAACTAAGACAAGGGTATTTTACTCAGATTTGTAATTTCAAAATCATCCTCTAAATATGACCTTGCAGATAGGCCTCAATTATTTCCCAGATAGCTGGCCTTTTGTATTAAATGGTTAACTTACTCATCCCACTTGTTCATAAAGTCAGAGTAGTTTTACATTTGCAAATGTTGCTTAATGTATTCTTCTTCCTTCTTCCTACATATCAATCCAATGTAAGTGTTAATTTGCACCCATATGTAGTCTCTGTTTACCTAAGAGTCACTAACTGCTTTGTAAATAGTCTGTTATGATATACTTGCCTGTTCTCTAAACCCTTCATCAGTATTTTAAGATCCTCAGCAAGATAGAAATCTACCTAAGGGCAAGAACTAAGTCTTAAATTTCATTCACATCTTTAGAATTCTCAGAAATATACTAAGCACAAAATCAAACTCAAAATTATTTACTGAGTAATAGGCTTTGTAGCTGAGATTGTAAATTCAAGACTATCAGGGCCCAAGTAGGCCAAGTAAAATTAATAGATGTGAGAAAGCAAGTCAACTTTAAAAATGGGAAAAATTTTGCAAGTGAATGGGGCTTTAGTGGAGTGGAGGATATAAAACCTGTTCTAAAATATTAGATACTATTCAGCTCTAACTGTATATTACTAGAAGAAAACTTGGACCCAATATTTCAAAATATACTTGATTTTCCAGAAAATTTATTATCAAAATTCTAGTAGAATATCTTAATTATAAATTTTGGCAATATGTCAATTTCAGCCAGTCATAAAAAATGAATAATTAGATAACCCCTGCTACCAATTATGAATATCCACATATCCGCCATATGTACATGCTACCAATTATGAAAGAAAGAAAAGAAAGTGAAGTCACACAGTCATGTCCGACTCTTTGCAGCCCCATGGACTGTAGCCTACCAGACTCCTCTGTGCATGGAATTTTCCAGGCAAGAATACTGGAGTGGGTTGCCATTTCCTTCTCCAGGGTAGCTTCCTGACCCAGGTATCGAACCTGGGTCTCCTGCATTTCAGGCAGACACTTTACCATCTGAGCCAACTATGAATACGTCTTAATACATCGGTGATAGTGGCACAAATGATAAAGAATCTGCCTGCAATGCAGGAGACCTGGGTTTGATCCCTGTGTTGGGAAGAACTCCTGGAAAAGGAAATGGTTACCCACTCCAGTATTTAGCCTGGAGAATCCCATGGACTGAGGAGCCTCACAAACTACAGTTCATGGGCTCACAAAAGACTTAATGACTAAACACCAACACACAACAACAATCTTAGTGAGTTTAGCTTCTAGAAGATTATATGTCTATCTAGTTGATAACTCAGTGGATAAATGTCCCAATTTCTTAAGTGAAGCCAGATTAGTCTGTGTACATCCAGTTTTCATTGTTGTTGTTCAGTCACTAAGTCATGTAAAACTCTGTGACCTCATGGACTGCATCACGCCAGGCTCCTCTGCCCTCCACTATCTTCCAGAGTTTACTCAAATTTATCTCCATAGAGACTATGATGCTAACTAACCATCTCATCCTCTGCTGATCCCTTCTCCTTTTGCCTTGAATCTTTACCAGCATCAGAGTCTTTTCCAGTGAGTCTTCTCTTCGCATCAGGGGGCCAAAGTATTGGAGCTTCAGCTTCAGCATCAGTCCTTCCAATAAATATTCAGGGTGGATTTCCTATAGGATTGACAGGTCTGATCTCCTTGCAGTCCAAGCGACTCAAGAGTCTTCTCCAGCATCACAATTCAAAAGCATCAATTCTTTGGTGCTCAGCCTTCGTTATGGTCCAACTCTCACATCTGTACATGACTACTGGAAAAACCATAGCTTTGACTACATGGACCTTTGTTGTCAAAATGATGTCTGGGGAAACATAAAGGCAGACGATGATTCTGACTCCCTGCTACCTCAGTGCTTTCCTACTAAGTTACTAAACAAGCAAAAACAAAATAAAACAACAAAAAGCTATCACACTGAACAGGACAGAAAAAAAGAAAAGAGATTAAATTGACTCACTGTTAAATTAATCTCTTTATGATTTTATAACCTACTGGAGCTAGTTAAGAGTACTAAGTTATATTAAGCATCCTCAAGCACTCCCTTCTTGTTTGGGTTTTATTTTCTTAGAAATATATGTTTTTAAAGTTATAGTTAAAAGGAGTCTAAATGAATAAGTTTGCACTGTATCAAAAGGAACCCATTTGAAAGAATCAGCTGGCAAAAAGCATATCTTTCTTCTAATAAATGGTACCTTTACTATGATATATGCGATCTGGTGATAGACTATATTTACTTTAAATGAAATTCTTTGATGCAATATTGCTTTGATATATAGGGTGGTTTTTTGATTTAGTAGGAGGCGGTTTTAAATCAGATGGTGAGGTTGATTTACTAGAGAAGGTATTTGATTTGATAGATGATGTATCTTCTTCAGTATTCAATAAGTAATGATTCAATAGTGGATGTCTGATTTGGTAAGTGAACTATTAGATTTGATTTTGATCTATTTTCTCAGTAAGAGATACATTTATTTTAATAGTTGATGTATCTATTTTAATGTAAAATGTGTCAAATTTATGACTCCATGTTCTTTTTTTCTGCACTAGTGATTTATGAATTTTACTACTAATATATATGCTTCAATTAAAGGTAATATGGAACATTCATTACATCCAACTGCAGAGTTAAAGTATTCTAAACCTACCTGAAAGTTTTTCCTCTTTTCTGACAAATGTTTGTAGTCATTAAATGATAAAATAAATCTCAGCTCAAGGAAATCCAAACATATCTTGGCAGAAGCAAGTGTGTGAGTATATGTATGTATGTGTTTTGATATCAAAGTTAAGTTATATTATAAATTTAGGTTGGTAAATGTAGAAGCTGCCCTTTTTCCTTTAAGACAAAGGTGGACACTCAAGTTACTATTCTGTTTCCATCTTTACAAGCAAAGAGTTTGCTGACAGTTTTCTTTTTACTTAGAAATACTGACTAGCCCAAACTTCTACCTTTGTTTGGATTTTCATTCAGGTTTTTTGTTTGTTTGTTTTGCATTTTTTTTTAACATCATGGCTTATTTGTATGTAACTTCAGAGATTTATAAATGAATTTTATTTTTAAACTTCAGTCAGTAATTCTACCTGACATGTTTTTGAACCAACATTCATATTTGCTTAAAATGTAAATTGCTAGATCTGTGATTAGAAAAGCTATCTAACATTACTACGTAAGCTGAAATATAAAATATAGCCAAGATTTGAAAGAAGCAAATTCCCTGACATATGCCATCTTAGTGCAGAGTTTCCTTTAAGTTTGTTATTATAAATTTGCTGCCTAAAAGGAAGTCTGCCTGGAATGAGTAACATCAAGATAGTCTTATGCTTCTTTTTTTTTTTTAAGATAAACAACAAAATTATTTTGTAAAAGTCCTAGAGAATGCATTGTCACCCTCAGTAATATAACCCCAGAGGATTTGAAAACTGATTCTTGGAAGTGATGGTGGGAGAAGTCTTGTTCTTTCTTGCCGTTTTTATGTCTAAAGAATGGGTATGCATACAGCACATAGACAGATATACAGTATATATATGATGTTGGCATTTCATTGGTAGATATGGAGACTAGGGACAATATCAGCAAAGGCTCTTTAGAAGGACCATGTTGAAAAAAAGTTTGAGAAACACCACTGTGAGTATGCTCAGTTCATCAGTCATGTCCGACTCTTTGCGGCCCCATGGACTACAGTCTGCCAGGCTCCTCTGTCCATGGGATTTTTCCAGGCAAGAATACTGGAGTGGGTTTCCATTTCCTATTCCAGGGGACCTTCCTGACCCAGGGATCAAACTCAGGTCTCTCATGTTTCCTGCACGGGCAGGTGGATTATTTACCACTAGTGCCACTTGGGAAGCTCAACACTGTGGTAGGGAATTAAAAATATATTTTTATACTTTAAAATATTCCATGATTCCCTATACCTCCAAGTAATAGATTATGCCACATAACCTGGACAAAACATGAGAGTATAAAGAGATTATTGATACTAATGACTGAATAATCTCTTGCAGTCTCCATATTTGCTAATGGCATTTCTCTATCTTTGGAGGGTTAGGTAAAACCGAGTGGGAATCTAAAGGGAAGTCACATGCTTCCTTCCTGTCACTTAGGCAGCCCAGGCCTAGGACAATCCCTATATTACAGAAGAGGACATCAAATCTTGGAGGGCTGAAGAAAAGGTTACATGATTACTCCTCAAGGATAAAATATACAGTATTACTGTATCAGAAGCCAGATTGTAGTAAATGACTATAAAAATCCCACTCATCTCTTTCTAAAATTTGCGTTATTTTATTCTATCTTTTATTGAAAATGCAGTCTTTGGTTATGCTGATATGTAGATAGGCACTCTTGCCCACAACATACAGTTTTGAAGCAGATCTACCATTTTAACTCTGTGCTCCTCAATCAAATTAAAAAAAAAAGAAAATTTGCCTGTGCCACACTGGCATATGGGATCTTACCTCCCCAACCAGGGATCTAAACCATGTGCCCTGCAGTGGAATCCCAGAATCTTAACCACTGGATAATCAGGGAAGCCACCCTCAGTCCCGTTTTAACCATAACGCTTACAAACATACAGCTCTGTCCTTTTCTGTTCCTCGGGATTCTGTTTTTCTGAAACAGTATCTTTATGTAACAACTGTGAAAACACTAGCATTATCTTTAGCTTACCATTCTGTATGATGTCTCTTTTAATTCTCCCAACCATACCGTATAATAATCTGTGAAAGAGAACATATAGTTCTTATCTCCATCTTATGGATATCATTGAAGCCTATAGTAATTGCTGCTGCTGCTAAGTCGCTTCAGTCGTGTCCGACTCTGTGCGACCCCAAAGACGGCAGCCCACCAGGCTCCGCCATCCCTGGGATTCTCCAGGCAAGAACACTGGAGTGGGTTGCCATTTCCTTCTCCAGTGCATGAAACGGAAAAGTGAAAGTGAAGTCGCTCAGTCGTGTCCGACTCTTAACGACCCCATGGACTGAAGCCTGCCAGGCTCCTCCGTCCATGGGATTCTCCAGGCAAGAGTACTTGAGCGGGGTGCCTTAACAACTTATAAATTAGTGGCAGTTAAGGTCCCACAGCTGGTAAGTGAGGAAAATTAAAAAAGAGCCCAAGCAGCCTGGCTGCCAAGTATCACTGAAGAGTCAGATGGTGAAGCAGACAGGGTAGAGAATAGAAACAGGATGTGCAGCCACAAACACCTCAGTCACTTCTCTCCTTCAGTGAGGAGTGTCTGGACCACTGTCTGAGCCATTCCTCCAGATGGCTAATTCATTGTCTGGACCATTTCCTCCAAACGACTCTTAACAAGCTTCCATGGAGACCACATCCCTCTAGAATCTTCCTCCAGCCTCCTGGCTCTCCCTTTTTCTCCATCAAGTACTTCTAGATCCATACGAATGTGTGAGTTATGCTTTGTCATTTGGTTTCTACCATTGAGCTCTTCTGGGTGCATGCGTGCTCAGTTGTGTTTGACTCTTTGCGACCCCATGGACTGTAGCCCACCAGGCTCCTCCGTCCATGAAATTTTCCAGGCCAGAATACTGGATGGGTTGTCATTTTCTTCTGCAGGGCATCTTCCTGACCCAGGGTTGAATCTGTGTCTCGTGCTATTGGCAGGCAGATTCTTTACCACTATGCCACCTGGGAAGCCAGATGCTCTCCTACCCATATACTGATCTCACCAATAGGATAAAACTCTGCCTTTTTATCTGTCTCTGGAAGTTAAAGAAGGAAAAGTGATGGATATTTATTTTTTCAATGTCAAAATAATTCAGGATTTTTCAAGACTTTTTCAATGTCAAATGAACATACCTACAACCCATAAAATACATTAAAAAGCCATAAAGATGCATAGTAATTTGAAATAATCTTCAGCATGCCCTAGGCATCCCCAAATCCTTAAAGCCTCTGTTTAGGCTGTGACAAAGTCTTCAAGAGGTCATCCATCAAATTATACCTATCCAAATCATGCCTCTCCTTATAGACCTCCCATAACTCTGTTTCTACCAGGAAACCTACAGTGACTAGCTTTTTAACTTCTTGCTTCTCTGAACTCCTATAGCACTTCAGTTTAGTTAAGTCGCTCAGTTGTGTCTGACTGTTCGTGACCTCATGGACTGCAGCACGCCAGGCCTCCCTGTCCATCTCCAACTGCCAGAGTTTATTCAAACTTGTCCATTGAGTCGCTGATGCCATCCAATCATTTCATCCTCTGTCATCCCCTTCTCCTCCCACCTTCAATCTTTCCCAGCATCAGGGTCTTTTCAAATGGAATCTGATGAAATTAAATGTCAGCAGACTTCTAGGGTTTTTTATATATAGATAGATAGATATATTTTTTCTTCCTCAGCTTTAGAGGTTGAATATTTCTCAGGGAAAGATCATATGCTAAAGGTATGTTAATTTCACAAACGAAGACAGAATATTTGAAAACATATATTAGGAAATCATTAGGCAAGACACTTCGCAGCTAAGTGTCTCCCCATTATTCTCATTGAATATATTCTTAACCATTTTCTAGAAATAAAATAGGGAGAGAATGAAAGAAAGCCATGTGAGAAAAGATATATTTGAAAAAGGTATGTTTGAAAAGCAAAAGAGGTAAGATCATTAAAACAAGTAAAGCTGAAAGTCAGACTAAATTATAATACATACAGTCTTGCTATGGTTTTGACATCCTTCCTGCCCTCACTTTTTAATAGTGTGACAATTTATCCAGTTCAGTAGCAGTATTAAAATGTTGTAGCACTGAAATGCAACTATAAATGTGGCCCAAGAGTTGAAGGAATTTTGAATTGTCAGATAGTACATGGATCGTTAACCATTTTCAGGAAGAAAGGGTCCAAAAATGGATTTTGACATAAGTAAAGTCAAGAACATGATTCATGAGGTTGTTCTAAAGATTGTGTCTGGGTTAAAATACCCAGATGGAATAGATTTTACAAGTTCATTTTTATAAGCAGAGTCATATTTCTTGAAGAGCAGCCACAGTAAAGGGGTGCAGAGACCAAAACACCAGTTTTACACTGCAGTAGATTATTAAAACATGACATTTAGCAATTGACAGTAATTGTAAAGAGGGCTGTTCTGCACTCAGTTGTATTCTTCTAAAATTCATAGGTTGAAGCCCTTCATTCCTCAGATGTGACCAAATTTGGAGAAAAGTCTTTAAAGAGGGAATTAAGTTAAAATGAGGTCATTAGGATGGGCCCTAATCCAATAATCTGATATGACCGACATTCTTTTAAGGTTAGAACATACAGACACCAGGGACTCATGAGCACAGAGGAACAACTGTGTGAGAGGACAAGGAGAGTGTGGCCATCTGTGAACCAAAGAGAGGGGCCTCAGGGGAAACCAACCCTGTTGACATCGTTTTTTGTTGTTAAAATACCCATTCTATGAGGAGAGTGTGTGTTTATTCTGTGAGGAGAGAGAGAGAGAGAGAGAGAGAGAGAGAGAGAGAGTGTGTGTGTGTGTGTGTGTGTGTGTGTGTGTGTGAATGTGTGGTTTTGGTGTGTATTTGAGGGGAGAGGGATTATGGCAACCCTAGCAGACTAATACATTGATCTAGAAAAAATTCTTTTCCCCAAGCCTGTTCTAAATATTAAATCTGAATTTTCTAAATATGATTCTGCTAATATCAGATCTTTTATATTTAAGTGATACTATGATCTGAATGTTTGTAACCCCCTGAAGTTCATGTTCTGAAATTTTAACACCCAAGATAATGGTATCAAAAGGTAGCTTCTGGGTGGTGACAGATCATGAGGGTGGGGCCCTCGTAAACATAATCAGTTCCCTTACAAAGGAGGCCTCCAAGAGAGATCTGCAACCTCTTCACCTTGTGTGGATACAGTGAAAAAATGTCCATGAACCAGAAGGTGAGCTCTCACCAGACATAGAATATGCTGGAAACTTGACCTTGGACTTCCCAGCCTCCAGGACTGTGAGAAGTAGATCTCTGTTGTTTGTAAGTTACCTGGTATATGATAGTTTGTTATAGCATCCTAAAAGTAAAAACTTAAACAATTCTGTGATTTTTTGGTACAATTAAAAAGTCAGTTTTATATATGTCTTCAGTTTTCAAATATTTGCCTTGAAATTAATTTAAATTGTGTAGTTTAAATAATTTTCTACCCATGTTACATCCTATAATAACAGGAATGATTGAAATGCAGTGAAGCAGTAAAGTTGCAAAGTATTATATGTGGCTATGAAATTTTAGTTTTTCTTAAGAAAAGAAGAATCATTTTTAAGTGGAAGTAGAGCTCTGGATTAAGAGTGAAAATTATTTTGTTATTAAGAAGATTTCCCTGTCTTCCTGAACCTGTTCTTTCATTAATAATCAAATGATTGTGTAAGCTTATCTATAATATTCTAAAGTAGAATATGTAAGAAAGTACATTTCTTTCTTTATCTTTTCCAAAATTCTTCAGCTATGTTGAAGACAGGACGACAATCAAGATAATTATAAAATGATAATAACTAACATTGATTATTTACATCATATATACTGTGAATAGTTAGGCACTGTTATTTACATTTTACACATGAGATGACTATACACAGAGAAATTAATTCACCTAAGATGTCAACTTACAAGAAAAGATTTGACCATAAATAATCAGACTCCAGAGTCCAACCTGTTAGCTTTTATGCTTTATTGAATAAATCTTAAAATAATTTTATTTAAATTTTTATAAAGCAATTGAAATAATTTATTTGTTCACAGACTTTAGATACTGTGGTTTAGACTCACCCCTTGCAATCTTAGAAAGAGCACATTGTAAAATCCAGATTTGGTTGGTCAGCATATAAAGTTAAAACAAGCACATAATGAAGACTCCCTCTATAAATTATATTTATGATAAATATTTAGTATTCTCTTTTCGTGCTCTTTCATCTCCTTTCTATCCAGTTCAAATCATTCTTCTCATATCCATTAGTTCAAAAGTACTTTTTTGCCCCTTCTCCAGCTCATATATATTGCGTCTCAAGTTTGTTGATGGTGTTTTCACTTTCTGCCAATTTCATTGTTTTTTCTCTTTCTTGCCTTAAGTTTTGAAACTCTATTTTCTGACTACTTTCTCTGAGGTTCAGAGTCAGTCTTTCCCTGTTTGTGAGATTCCAGCTTTTAAGGCAACATTTCCCTCTCTGGCTCCTCAGTCGGCCTATATTAACTATCACTTCCTTCCTTTTATAACATTTGCAATTTAGCTTAAACATTGATAATCCTCTCCCCCAGCTTCAGGTAAGGAGCTTGTCTCAAATTACCCAGATTCTGCTATTTACCACAAGTTATGAAATTCCTGGGTACTGGGATTTTAAACTGTGAAATTTACATTCCAGGGTGCTTAAAAATATCCAATAAATGTCTGGTAAAAACACATTGTTCTATATTCTGAAAGTATGACTGGGTATAGATTTTTCTAGAAAATAGGATGGCTTCTTTATGTGAGTATCCCTTCATTAGGACATGTTTATTTCATATTTCATACTTTTTAAAATCTATTAAAAGCTGTCATATTCTTAATCCAAATATGACCTTCTGAACTTTTGGGGGCTGATACTGTCACTGTGTCATTAATGTGCATTTTATTTATCAACTTTCTCTTTAAAACGTTTTGACTATTATTTAGAGTATATAAAATAATTGACCACTGTCCTCAAAGATCTTCAGTTAAAATAGAAAATTTGTATTAATGTTGAGGTTGTTTCTTGCCCTGTGATAAAAAGAAAAGTATTCATTTACAGAAACAATAGTTCTCACAAAATCAATTTCTGTTATTTTAAAGCAGATGTCTTCTTAATGCATACTAGAAACTTTTTTAGAGTTCCTAACATAATTAGAAGCCTGGTAGATTGCAATACTACTTTGCAATGATTGGCCCTGCATCTGTCTGCTTTCTGAAGGAAAAAAAAATTCTACTATTACTGGCCTGGTAGTGTCAGTCATGATGGAAAAGCCGACATCTTGCGAAACAATAACAACAACAAAAATAAAACAATATGACATGGTCTAAATCTTACCCACTTACTCTTTTCTTTCATTCATTCAACGTGTGGTTTTTTGAGGCAGGCCTGCTATATGCCAGTTATAATATTTATGGAAGTTTGGGCTGCTAGGTTGATGAACAAAGCAAATGTCTGCCCTCTTGGTGCTGACATTCTGAAAAGAGAAGACAGACAATAAAAAAAATAAACACGAAGTATGGTCTGTCAAGAGGTGAAAAGGGCTATCAAAATTTTTTTTAAATAGAGCAGTTATAAATCTATTAATTTTAAAAATAGGCCAGAATGATAAGGAGATAGTATGAGGGACAGGCATTTTGCAAATTTAAATAGTGTAATCAAGATAAGCCTCCATATAGTGAGATATTTCAGTGAAAACTTAAAGGAAAACAAACAGCCAGCAATGTGGCTATGTTGGGAATAAGAATTCCAGGCAGAGGGCATGGCCCTTGCAAAGACTCAACAGAGGGAAGAACCCAAATGTTTGAAAAACAGTAAGGGAGCCACTGTGGCTAAAACACAATGAACCAAGGGAACAGAGGTAGAAAGGTGACTTAGAGAGGTAAGGGGGCGGGGTTGGGGTCGGGCCAGCGCGTAGAGCATTATAGGCTGTCCTAAGAAATTGGACTCTGAGTCAAAATGCAGTAAATGAGCCATTGTAAAGCATTTAGTGGAGTTGCACTCTTGATTCCAGCCTGTGCTTCATCCAGCCCAGTGTTTCTCATGATGTACTCTGAATATGTTAGTTAAATAAGCAGGGTGACAATATATAGCCTTGGCGTACTCCTTTTCCTATTTAGAACCAGTCTGTTGTTCCATGTCCAGTTCTAACTGTTGCTTCCTGACCTGCATACAGGTTTCTCAAGAGGCAGGTTAGGTGGTCTGGTATTCCCCATCTCTTTCAGAATTTTCCACAGTTCATTGTGATCTACACAGTCAAAGGCTTTGGCATAGTCAATAAAGCAGAAGTAGATGTTTTTCTGGAACTCTCTTGCTTTTTCAATGATCCAACGGATGTTGGCAATTTGATCTCTGGTTCCTCTGCCTTTTCTAAAACCAGCTTGAACATCTGGAAATTCATGGTTCATGTATTGCTGAAGCCTGGCTTGGAGAATTTTGAGCATTACTTTACTAGCGTGTGAGATGACTGCAATTGTGTGGTAGTTTGAGCATTCTTTGGCATTGCTTTTGGGATTGGAATGAAATCGAAATAATGAAATCGAAATAACCTTTTCCAGTCCTGTGGCCACTGCTGAGTTTTTCAAATTTGCTGACATATTGAGTGCAGCACTTTCACAGCATAATCTTTTAGGATTTGAAATAGCTCAACTGGAATTCCATCACCTCCACTAACTTTGTTCGTAGTGATACTTTCTCAGGCCCACTTGACTTCACATTCCAGGATGTCTGGCTCTAGGTGAGTGATCACACCATCATGATTATCCAGGTCGTGAAGTTCTTTTTTGTACAGTTCTTCTGTGTATTCTTGCCACCTCTTCTTAATATCTTCTGCTTCTGTTAGGTCCATACCATTTCTGTCCTTTATCTTTGCATGAAATGTTCCCTTGGTATCTCTGAGTTTCTTGAAGAGATCTCTAGTCTTTCCCATTCTATTAGCTAAATTAACATCAGTTAATTTAGAACTGCTGTTAATTTGTTTGCTATTACATTCCCTTTAAAAATGTAAAACATTTATCTTATAGAAAAGTATACCCATTAGACTTTCCTGATTGTTAAGACTGGTATTATTTAACCTTGCCTATATTTCCTATAAATTGGAAGCAAAGTTTAAGTCTTGATTAGATTTATATTGTTGACAAGGAGACTTCATCGGTGCTGCTGTGAACTTCATTATATAATATATCACGAAGCTGTAATATCCAATTTTTAGAGAAGCTAGAGTGATATGCAGTCAGAAGTCACTTGAAACAGTTCTTTGCTCTAAGTTGTTATTTTATTAATTTGACATTGCAGTTAGATTACTTTTTTCCATTTGTTTTTAGTTATAAGGTTTTTTTTTTAATGTTTTTATTTTCTTTGAATGCATAAAAAAGTTTCATGGTTGTGAAGTCAACACTGTCCTAATAAGTATACTTAGAGAAGTCTTGCTTCCATCTGTACCTTCCCTGCTCTGGACTCTTCTGTCGCTACAGATTAGGATTGACAACATTTCTGAAGGACCAGAGTGTAAACGGGCTTCCCTGGTGGCTCAGCTGGTAAAGAATCCTCCTGCAATGTGGGAGACCTGGTTCGATCCCTGGAGAAGGGAAGATCCCCTGGAGAAGGGAAAGGCTCCATCCAGTATTCTAGCCTGGAGAATTCCATGGAATGTGTAGTCCATGGGGTCCCAAAGAGTTAGACACCACTGAGCGACTTTCATTCACTTCAGAGTGTAAACACTTTAGGCAATATAGGCCATGTGGTCTGTTTAGCAACTACTCAGCTCTGCTACTGTAATGAGGAAGCACCCACACAATATGCAAAATACTGGGTGAGGCTGTGTTGCAGTAAAACTTTATTTACTAAAGCATGCAGCAGGCTGTGTTTGGTCTATGGGCACAGTTTACTGACCCCTGCCGGAGTTGACTGTTTTTTAAGCTTAGCTTCTACCTGACTGTTTTTTAAGCTAAGCTTCTACCTTATTCTTCCTGTGTTTCTTCTTGTATCTTCTTCTTCCTTAAAAATAACAGTATATATTATTGTTGTGCACTTTGTTAATTTTATTTAAACCACCCAGAGTATGCATATACACAGAGTCACACACACACACACACACACACACACACACACACGATAGCCACACATGTTATCTTCTTCATTCTTTTAAAAATCTATATAGTTCTTTATTGTGTGGATATAGTATGATTTATTAAAGCCAATTTGTATTGGGCATTTGGATTGTTTTTCATCTTTTGCTGCTACCAATAACAACTGAGTGACTTTGGCATGAGATGTGATGTGCTCAGTTGCGTCTAGCTCTTTGCGACCCTATGGACTGTAGCATGCCCGGCTCCTCTGTCCATGGAATTTTCCAGGCAAGAATACCAGAGCTGGTTGCCATTTCCTACTCCAGGGGATCTTCCCAACCCAGGGATCGAACCCTCATGTCTTGTGTCTCCTTCATTGGCAGGCAGATTCTTTACCACTGAGCCAGATGGGAAGCCCATGAGATATGGTAAAATATCATAAATCTCTATTTATATCTCTATATCCAGGTCTATCCTAGAAGTAGAATGATTGAGTCAAAAAGGACACATGTTTGTAGGTTTGTTCAATATTTCAAAATACCTCTTCACATGGGTTCACCGCTTTTTACTCTCAATGTCAAATATATGAGCATGGCAGTTTTTCCATAGCATTGCAACAGACTGTGCTGTCAAGCATTTGAACTTTTGCCCACATGATATATGAGGAATAGTATCTCACTGTAGTTGAAATTTTCATTTGTCTTATTATAAGTGAAATTGAACATCTTTTCACACATTGAAGGACCATTAGCTGTTCTATTTCTGTGAATTGTCTAGTCTTTTTACTCTCTTTTTATTGGGTTTCAGGATATATTTTTAAATTAGAGCCAACTGGGCTTCCTAACAGATCAAATGTGGTAAATGAAAAAAGAGATAAATCAAGTGTAACTCTAAGGTCTTTGTATTCAACAACTGGAAAGGTGAAACTGCTTTAACGTGGGATGGGGAATGGTGTGATTAGAATAGGGTCAGATCATCAGGTCAAGGGATTAAGATTTCTGTTTTGGACACTGTTGAGTTAAATCTGTCATTGAGACATCCAAATGGAGACATGGAGAGGTGTTTGGATATATGATCCTGGATATGGTAAAGAGGCCTGTGTTAGAGATGGAAAACTAGGAATCGTTCGAGTAGAAATGATAATGAATGACATGAGACCAATAAGGTCACAAAGCAAGTGTGGGTAGAGAAGAGAAGAAAAGCAAGGATTCAGTCCTGATTCTTTGACAGAATGCTAGAAGAGGAAGCTCTAGTAAAATATCGATGGCGGGAAAAAAAAAGCAGAAGGATATGGTGCCCTGAATCCAGATAAAGAATTTGTATCAAAGAGAAATGAGTGACCAAGGCTGATGATAAATCTAAGAAAATAAAGATAGTTAATTTAGCATAGACAAGTTGAAGTTCTAGTCTCTTGAAACTCACTCTGGAGCTTCAATTCAGAGCCTTCTTCCATCACTCCCAATTTTACCTGGCTAGCTCTTTGTCATGCTTAAAATTTATTTTCACAGTGAAACTTCTGTAGACTACTATACAAACATATTACCATTATTTGCTCTCTCTGCTCCCAGAATTCTGCTTTATAGAATGTAAAATGTCTTTCTTAAAGTGTGTTGTCTTTCTTACACTGAAATAGACACTCTCTGAGGACAGGAGTCATTCCTATCTTTTTTGTAGCTGAACTACAAGATGACTTTGTAGACAGACAGAGCTCAACAAATATTTATTAGCTAAGCACTATTATACCTATGTGTCCATTTGTATACTATCCCCACACATGAGTTATTTAAGCATCCACTCTTATCTTTATTCATTTAGTACTGTCAGGCCTGTGTTTCATAAATAAACTACTGTACATAAGTATTGCATTTAATTCTAAAATTTGTACTTTTAAGAACTGAAAATACATGAAGAAGGAAATCTGTATCTCAGGTATTGTGGTATAGTAGAAATACCAACAAATTTGAGTCAGAAACTGAAGCTTTGACTCTATCCCTATATCTTATTAACCTTTTACATCAGTTGAGTCTATTAACTTTCTGAGCTATGTTTTCCAGTTGCACAAGATGATACCTAGTGACGTAGAGAACTCTTCTAGGAGGGAAGAGCCAGGAGGCTTCAGAAGAGGCCTTATGGAGAATAGTTCCAACCAAGAAATTTGCCTTACAGGCTCATAAAAATGAAAATGTGGATAATGGCTCTTCTGAGTATCAGGCAGAAATGTACACAGACCCTTTATTATTTAGAAAAGGAAATAGCCATCTGGAGTTAGGAGCATTCAAAGTCCTTATGACAGCCCATTTTCTTATTGAAGAAGAAAACTAAAGCATTCTCAGAAGTGTCCTTGGAAGATACAATCTTAATCAGACCAAAGAGAGTTCAACAAGTTGAAGGTGTAACAGTGTCAAGAAAAATGTCCTATATCTTCCACTTCCTACTGAGCACTGGCTTTCCATGGGATCAGCTACCCAAGGCCACTTAGCTAAAGAAACTCTCCATATTACTGTGTGACCATGTCTGTGATTGGTCTGCCATCATCTTTGCCCTATATTTCCATACCTCTTAAAACCTCCTTATTCTATAGTTCTGTGTCCATGTCTTCAATCAAGAGGAGAGCTTGCCTCTTATAGGGAGATTTTGTGTATCCAGGCTCTTAGAGACTCTGTGCTGATACAATTGTATTTTTACCATATGTTCCTCTATTTTTTTCTTTTTTTTAAATTAATTTATTTATTTATTTATTTTTACTTTACAATATTGTATTGGTTTTGCTATACATTGACATGAATCTACCACACGTGTACATGTTTTCCCCTTCCAGAACCCCCCTCCCACTTCTCTCCCCATCCCATCCCTCTGGGTCATCCCAGTGCACCAGCCCCTAGCACCCTGTATCATGCATTGAACCTGGACTGGTGATTCGTTTCACATATGATAATTTACATGCTTCAGTGCCATTCTCCCATATCATCGCACCCTTGCCCTCTCCCACAGATTCCAAAAGGCTGTTCTATACATCTGTGTCTCTTTTGCTGTCTCACATGCAGGGTTATCATTATCATCTTTCTAAATTCCATATATATGTGTTAGTATACAGTATTGGTGTTTTTCTTTCTGGCTTAATTCACTCTGTATAATAGGCTCCAGTTTCATCCACCTCATTAGAACTGATTCGAATGTATTCTTTTTAATGGCTGAGTAATATTCCATTGTGTATAAGTACCACAGCTTTCTTATCCATTCGTCTGCTGATGGACATCTAGGTTGCTTCCATGTCCTGGCTATTATAAACAGTGCTGCAATGAACATTGGGGTATACGTGTCTCTTTCAGTTCTGGTTTCCTCGGTGTGTATGCCCAGTAGTGGGATTGCTGGGTCATATGGCAGTTCTATTTTCAGTTTTTTGAGGAATCTCCACAGTGTTCTCCATAGTGGCTGTATGATTTTGCATTCCCACCAACAGTGTAATAGGGTTCCCTTTTCTCTATTTGACTGCATGTGTCCATGTTAAGTCATTTCAGTTGTGTCTGACTCTTTGTGACCCTATGGACTATAGCCTGCCAGGTTCCTCTGTCCATGGGATTCTCCAAGCAAGAATACTGGAGTGGGTCCTCCAGGGGTTTCTCGGGACCCAGGGATCAAAGCTGAATATCTCAAGTCTCTTGCATTGGCAGGTGGTTTCCTTACCACTGGTGCCACCTGGGAAGCCCCTCTATTTGACTACTAAGACGCTTTAGTTGTGTCCGACTCTGTGCAACACTATGGTCTGCAGCCTGCCAGATTCCTCTGTTCATGAGACTCTCCAGGCAAGAATACTGGAGTGGGTTGCCGTTTCCTTTTCCAGGGGAACTTCCTGACCCAGGGATCGAACCCGTATCTCTTATATCTCCTACATTGACAAGGGTGTTCTTTACCACTAGCACCACCTGGGAAGCCCTATTGGATCCAAACCTGGGCTCCACTTTCCCACCACTTGTGTCATCTATTTGACTGTAAGCAATTTGCTTAACTTTCTAATCCCTATTTTCCTTGCCATTAAATGATGATAGTAACAATGAACATTTTGTGTTAACTTTTATAAAAACCGAATGTTATTGTTCAAATAAAGCTTATAGTTCAGTTTCTTGTCAATTAGACATTCAATAAATATTAGCTTTTTTTTATTATAAAGAACAAGTGTATTTCTAAGTTTTGGGGAACACCTCACTTTTTCTCTTCAAGAAATGAATCACATATACAACTATACTACTTTTCAGAAAAAAAGTGTTTTGATAACCATTCCTTGTTTCTTTGCAATCAGCATCTACACTTTGGAGGGACAAGACTCTTTTAAAAAATTATTTATTTATTTTTTAGTTGAAGGATAGTTGCTTTACAGAATTTTGTTGTTTCCTGTCAAACATCAACATGAATCAACCATAGGTGTACCTATGTCCCCTCCCTCTTGAAGCGCCCTCCCCATTCTGCCCCTCTCTCACTTAATGTCTCTGTGGTTCAAAGGTGGGGTTCAATTCCATCTTCAGTGTGGAAGACATGTTGATTCATACACTACCAAATATGCATTAGGACATACATCACAATGCCCTATAGTGAATAACTGCATAGCTCAGGTACCATACTACAGTAATAACTTGGGCAAGATGACTCAGTCAAGTGAAACTGGATATGGGAGGATGAGTCTGAAAGTAGAAGTGGAAAAGGGAAGTGAATATTGACTAGCATCTGAACCTTTGGATCAAGCCATGCCTGCAAGTAATTGGACTTTTCAACTTTTCACTTAGATAAACCAACAAGGTCTTTTTTGTCTTAAATTAGCTTGGGTTGGGTTTTCTGTTACTTATAAACTAAAACTTATTGACTTATATAGCATATGGCAAAGAGCTTTTATTTTTAATTTTTGTAATGTTTGTATTTATTTTTTTTAATTGAAATATGGCTGATTTACAATGCTGTGTTAGTTTCTGATATAGAGCAAAGTGATTTAGCTCTACATATATATATGTGCATATACATATACATATATGTGTCTGTGTGTATATATACATATATATAGGCTTCCCTGGTGACTCTGTGGCAAAGAATCTGCCTGCATTGCAGGAGTCGTTGGTTTGATCCCTAGGTCAGGAAGATCCCCTGGAGGAGGCATGGCAACTCATTCTTGTATTCTTTCCAGGAAAATCCCAAAGACAGAGGAGCCTCTTGGGCTATACAGTCCGTGGGGTCTCAAAGACTTGGACACAACTGAAGCAACTGAGCACGCATGCATATGTGTGTGTGTGTGTGTGTGTGCACGCGTGCGTGTGCGCACGTATTCTTTCCCATTGTGCTTTATTGCAGGATATTGAATGTAGTTCCCTCTGCTATGCAGTGGACTTTGTTGTTTATCTATTTTATACATAGTAGTGTGTATCTATTAATCCCAAACTCCTAACTTATCCCTTTCTCCACCTCTTTTCCTCTTTGGTAGACATAAGTTTGTTTTCTGTCTGTTGGCACAGAGCCTTTTGGAGATTCAACTGAAAGAACTCACTGTCAGTTAAGTGGTAAAAATGGAATAAAATATATAAAAATGTGACACTTTAGCTACCTGTTTTTGTGTCATCGTTATTTTAAAGTAAGGTCCTTTACAACCAGAATATTTTTAATTCAATGAAGAGGAACAAATGTTACTGTTGCATCTCTCACAAAGTGACTGTTTAGTTCCTGTTTCTCCTCATAGAAGCCTCTGAGGAAGTAGGTTCCAATTCAGCTGTGAGAAAGCAGTCTCCTGAATGTGGGAGGAGGTGAAGAGGCAGGACTGCATGACAGCCGAGTTCCTGTAGCATCTTCATTGCGTCTCTGTCTCCTGGTATCTCGGTTTATTTGTATATTTCACATCCTTGAGATAACAGATAGATAGGTAATGTATACAGCTTTGCAGAATGAGATCCACACTTGAGTAAAAGTTCCACTGACTAATGTTTCTTTCATTAAAAAAAAACAAAAAAAACAAAAAAACAAGCTTCAATAGGAGCTTGTTTCCCTTTGGAAAGAGACAGTGTGTTTATATCTCAATAAATAAGCCTCAACCAAAATTTCTTTGGAATTATATGACTCACAAGGGTTATTTTGTGTTTTTGAGTAAATCTATATGGAGGTTTCAAATAACTGCAAACAATACCCATAAATACTTAAAAGAAATCTCACTCTAGCAAAGATATGGAAAAAATATATGTGTAAATGATATTTCTAGGTGTACTTCTAGTCTATTCAAAGTGAACAAATTTAGTATTACTAATATATTAGTATTAAAATAGTATATTAAAATGCTATTTAACATTTAAAAGTAGTACATTTTAAAATTGTGGTATACTTTCTAGTCTATGATATTGTCTTCATTTGTTTGTACAGAGGAACTGTTTAAAGGATCCATTATGAACCTGAGTAATATCATTCCATGGCTCATTTTTACTTTGCTGTGTTAATGCTGTGTTTACAGTTTTTGGACAGAATAATGGTTTTGACTTAACAGCCTTTCTTTAAAGAAAATTAAATAAATATGTAAATTAAATATATATGATATAATCTCATCATTTCTATCAACAAATTTATGACTGTATACTCAGTTACTCAGTTGTATCCAACTCTTTATGACCCCGTGCACTGTAGTCAACCAACCTCCTCTGTCCATGGGACTTTCCAGGCAGGAATACTGGAGTGGGTTGCCTTTTCCTACTCCAGTACTGTGCATATTAACCATTTAAGCAAACTATTTTGTCCAGTTTACTTCTATTAAATATTTTTTTACTTAAATATATTGAAATTCAAATTAAAAATGTGCCATGATAAATTAGCACATTCAAATAAAACTAGTCCCAAAGAGAAGGTCAGACTAGGAGTCAATAAACAAATATTTAATACTAAAAGTTTTGTTTTCTGGAGACTACTTAGGGGGAATAATTTTGTAGGACCGACAGAAGAATTTTTGAATGAGTGAGCTCGCTCTGTCTCTTTTTCACTTTTCTAGTTCCTTTTCATCTCTTTTTCCTCTTTGCCACCAAGGTCGTTATGCTGAACCTGGTCTTTAGAAAGCATGATAAGAAAGCATGATACATTAGTGCTTCATGCATCAGCCTTGTGTATCTCTTTTTGTATTAACATTTAGTTTTCCCTGTTTCCTTCTCTAAGAAACTTGCAAGAAAACACATGTGATAGCATCTCCAATTAATTACTTCACATAATTATGTTAATAGCTTAGGATTTTGTTCCTTTAGGCATTTTTTTCTTATTTTAAATATTGTCTACTGGGAGTATTTGTTTTTTGAAAGAGGACTCCTGGAGACTTGAAGACAATAACAGATTAAATCATGACTGGTAGGAATTTATGAGTCCTGGGGGAGAGTTATATTATGAAATCTTATGGAGAAGAAGTCTTTTATAGCATTTATTAAGTTGCTCCAGATAGACAACCTCCTCTCTGTTCACATATAACACAGATCCTAATTCAAAACCACTAAACTTTTTTGATGGTGTTACTCAGATGATGAAGTCTCCATAATGTAAGAAAAAGAAGAGAAACACAATAAAAGGAAGAAATAGAATGTGAAGAGATGAGTAATATCTGTCTTGTAGAAGAATTCATGACTCAGGTACAGGGTCACTGAGATTTCAAACTGGGTACGTTAGTAACAGCACAAGACAAACAAAATACAAAATGGACATGACAAATCTGATTTATTCCAGGCAGAAACTTACCAACCGAGGGATAGCTACTGCTATATGAAATTATAAATGCTACCATCACATGCTGGAGAAGATAAACAATCTTTTATTCACTTTGATTTTCCATGTCTAAATTTAAAGTGGAAAAATGCTTTTCATTTATGTGTGTTTAAAGGTTAAATCCTATGACCAAAGTAAAAATCAGCACATAAAATAGAGTTTGATTTAAGCAGTGCTGCTAAACCTCCTCCTTGTCACTCCAATAGAAGTGATTCATTGCTTGGTTGGGAGTCAAGACATTTGATCATTATCAGATTATTTATTTAATTATTTTTTGATTAAACCATTTCTTGCCTCGTGCAAGGCCAAGCTCATTTAAATGAGGTCAAGATCTTCGCTGTTCTTTAGATGTGTTACACAGTTTTCTCCCTCAGATACCTTCTCTCCCCTAGGTGCTTGCCCTTGGAGAAATTTTTGCACATTTCCCAGGGATATGGGAGGAGGGACTTACTAAAAAGTTTAGTAAATGAATCAGCAGTTGAATTATCTTTAAATATTTAATAGGCCTCTAACATATTATAGTTGGCTGTGGATCTGTTTGACTACTATTATCAATTTTTGGTGGCTAATTTTCTTCATCAAAGAAATGGAATCTTTGCTGGGCTGTGGAAAATATGCTTAAACTTTCATTACTGACATTTCCACTGGTGGAATAATCAAAGTAATTATTAGGATTATCCTTGAATATGGCTAAATGGAATCAAAGTTTGTACAATGGGATTTTTTTCAGAAGTTCAAAATTTTTGAAGCACTTCTCTAAAATGTTGGCTGAGGCCAATCACAGTTAATGAATACTATCCTAAATATATTTATTATTGAGCAAAGAAGAAAAAGAAACTCAAATAAAATGTTTGGGTCTAGGCATTTGTAAAATTATCAACAATAAAAACTTCTTAATATGTTTTTAATCATGAAATATATTTAATATGCACACTACACATTAGGGTACACATTGGAAAAGACCTTACTTCTGGGAAAGATTGAAGGCAGGAGGAGAAGGGGACGACAGAAGATGAGATGGTTGGATGGCATCACCAACTCGATGGACATGAGTTTGAGCAAGCTCCAAGAGCTGGTGATGGACAGGGAAGCCTGGCATGCTTCAGACCACGGGGTCACAAAGAGTTGGACACGCCTGAGCAACTGAACTGAACTGATGTCTCTTTCTGACAGGGAGTTCTATGGTATTGGTGAAATACCTTGTATTAATTTTGATTCTTATGGTTAAAATGATAGGAACCAAACTCAAGCTAATTTTAAAAGCAACAAGTGCAATTTAATGACGTATACAATCCAGGAAAATATTGAGCACACAGCCCAAGAAGAAATACAGGCATGTTGTTTGTTGCCAAGTATATGTGGAATCAGAAGACCGGATGCCATTCTTGTGTCTTCCCAGCTTTTATCTCTGCTCCTCTTTCACCACAAAATGGCTTTGTCCAAAGGGCAATGTTGGAAAAGAAACCATTCTAGCTGGTTTCAACAGAATATTATTTACCACATTTATTAAATAGCTTATGGATTAATGTGGAGGCAGTAACAAGAGAACCTTGGCTTAATTTCCAGGAAAAACTTCCAAAGGCACATTGCAGAACTGTACCAGTAAGAGAACAACTGCCTCCATCCTGTCTGGAAAGTTCCCCACAAAAATAGCAGTCACCACTACAGATGCTGGCTGAGAACCTTCTGTTTCTGCCTCAATCTGCATTAGTAAGCCCCGTGCTTCACTGCGTGGTTCGTTTCCTTGAAATTCAATTCCGAACTCACCTCTCAACCAAATACACTTGATCCAGTCCTCTTGCCTGGAAAATTCCACGGATGGAGGAGCCTGGTAGGCTGCAGTCCATGGGGTCGCTAAGAGTCGGACACGACTGAGCGACTTCACTTTCACTTTTCCCTTTCATGCACTGGAGAAGGAAATGGCAACCCACTCCAGTGTTCTTGCCTGGAGAATCCCAGGGACGGGGGAGCCTGGTGGGCAGCCGTCTCTGGGGTCGCACAGAGTCGGACACGACTGAAGCAACTTAGCAGCAGCAGCAGCAGCGGAGTCTAAAGCCCACCTGCTCTAGCTGAAAGGAAGCCTGAAAGAGGTAGTTTTAGCCCTTCAGCTTTAGCAGAATGAGAAGATACTCCAGAAGGAGGTAAATTGAATAAAGGATCTTGCATAGTTGAAAATCATACTATAGTCAGGAAATATGTCTAGGATACCTTGTGTTTACAGCTTAGAGTTTCCACTATTAGAAAGAGATTACTCAATGTTCTTGGGAGTTTTAAAATTCCCAGGCAAGGGTTTCTCTTCTGTTGACATGAGCTTTAATCAACTCTGGTCAGCAAAAATAGTCACTCTGCAAATAGTCACTCTGCATCAAATGCTCATTGCTAATGATGATGACCCTGAGAGGGGCCATGGTGTGTTGGAAAAGAAGTGCTGAGTCATCAATTCCCATAGAAATTGTACAATTCCCATAGGAATTATACTCAGATATGTACTTGGATATTTAGATAATCGTATATCTAAATTTAGATGTACTGCAGTTCAGTTCAGTTCAGTTGCTCAGTCCTGTCTGACTCTTTGCAACCCCATGGACCGCAGCATGCCAGGCCTCCCTGCCCATCACCAACTCCTGGAGTTTACTCAAACTCATGTCCATTGAGTCAGTGATACCATCCAACCATCTCATCCTCTGTCGTCCCCTTCTCCTCCCGCCTTCAATCTTTCCCAGCATCAGGGTCTTTTCAAATGAGTCAGCTCTTTGCCTCAGGTGGCCAAAGTATTGGAGTTCCAGCTTCAGCATCAGTCCTTCCAATGAATATTCAGGACTGATTTCCTTTAGGGTGGACTGGTTGGATCTTGCAGTCCAAGGGATTCTCAAGAGTCTTCTCTAGTAAATGCTAAGTAAATGATAGTTGGATAGAAATTTGGAGTTCAGAGTTGATATAAAGGTTATGTAAATGTGTTATGTGCTGTTGATCCTTCAAGTTGCATAGTTCTCAGGCAAGTGTCTGGAGAAGGAAATGGCAACTCACTCCAGTTTTCTTGCCTGGAGAATCCCAGGGACAGAGAAGCCTGGTGGGCTGCCGTCTATGGGGTCGCACAGAGTCAGACACGACTGAAGCAACTTAGCAGCAGCAGCATCAGGCAAGGGTCAGAATATAAGCAAAATGTGATTTGGGGATCATAACTGACTTTTTCTATAAGTGGAAAAGAATGGGAGAAATTTTAGAAAGGAAAACCCAAAGCCGGATTTTACCAGTCCCTGAACTACTAGAAAACTCGATGTTCTCCAGAAAACTCGGTGTTCTCTTCTAAGTGATGTATTATTCATGAAGGCCTGAAACACTATTTTTGAAGATGCATCTATGGGTGATATAAAAGACAAGCGTGGAATAGAACAGATACAGAAAGACTAGGAAAGAGAATAATGCAAATATTCTGGGGATGAACTGATGCAACTGAACCAGGATTCTGGTAAGAATGACAAAGATGAAACAAACACACTTTGATTTCATTAAGCCAAGTTCAAAACGTATAGCATTTCTTATTTGTTTCACTAGTTTCGGAAAATAAAGATAAGGAATATAAAATATTCCACTTAACATAAAGGAATATAAAAACATCAAAACCAAATGTATTTCTAATATAGTAACACTCTATATGGTACATGTACTTAATAAAATTATATATTTAAGTTTGGAAAGCCATGGAAAATTAGATAGGACTAATTTTCCAAAGCAAAATTATGCAAGTTAAATGATTGAACAGGAGGGAACAGAGCTTCCAATTAGAGAGGAGGGAAAGCAGAGTCCCTAGAAATTGGTTAGGTAATCAGTATTCCAGCTTTCTCTTTCCAGAGAAAGCAGGCTTAGAAGATGTGAGAATGTCATAATTTGTGACTTAAAGTATTTTTCCTGGCAACAGAAAGAAGATTTGTAATGCTCATGTTTCCTAAGGAGAAAAACGCTAAACTAATTAGATACAGAAAACATGGAAGTAAAAGTCTTGGCAACTTCTATTCTTTGCTTTCCATTTCTGTGAAAGTAGACTCAGTTCAGGATGGTTTTACCCTCACATAAGTTCTAAAAACGATTTACCCTTGCTATTCACCATTCAGTGGTTGTGTGTGTTTTAGGGGGAATCTAGTAGGTGTGAACCAGAGATGGCAGGCATAGAAATGATTCTCCTTTCTTGCTTGGCTAACTTATCTGATTAGAGGAATTAAATTAATTCATGATGAGCTTTAATAGTCATTTTAATTGTGTTCTACCACTTTTGTTTTTTAAACTAGAATATCGGTCTACAGTAAGAGGATTTGTAATGGCCATCTATGTTTCTCTGCTTTCTTAGAAGGATACACATGAGCAATCAATACACAGTAATGAAATGGAATGGTTGAGTTGTGGATTTTTCAGATTCAAATTTCACTGGGAGCAAAGGCAACAAAAAAAAATTTCCTATGTAAGCCTGCCTATGAGCAGACATGGTGGTATATTATGTAGAAATCTTTCTAAATTCCTAAGGGTCCAAACTTTGGCTTGTTTACATGTGATTGCTCTTCCAGTTAATTCTATAGCTTTGTATATTTGTCATTCACTTAACTTTGTTGAAAGTTATGCCCTATGCAGGGCCTTCCCTGGTGGCTTAGTAAACTATCCATCTGCAATACAGGAAACTGCCTGCAATGCAGGGGACATGGGTTTGATCCCTGGATCAGGAACATCCCCTGGAGAAGGAAATGGCCACCTACTCCTGTATTTTTGCCCAGGAAATCTCATCGACAGAGGAGCCTGGCGGGATACAGTCCATGGTGTTGCAAGAGTTGGACACAACTTATCAGCTAAACCACCACCACCACTACCACGCCTTATCCAAATTTGATTATTTCCAAATTTTAATTATAAGATCTTAATAGTTTTGCCCTAATGTCTTGCATGCATTGGAGAAGGAAATGGCAACCCACTCCAGTATTCTTTCCTGGAGAATCCTAGGGACAGAGGAGCCTGGTGGGCTGCCGTCTATGGGGTCGCACAGCGTTGGACACGACTGAAGTGACTTAGCAGCAGCAGCAGCAGTGTTATGATCTTTAAAAGAGTATCTGGAAAAGTAACATGCCTATTTCTTTCCATCTTACTCCCATAAAAAAGATATCTGAAATCTTTTCAATAAAAAAATTATTCACCTTTATATGAAATGTTAATTAGGGTCTATAAAACAGTAGTCCTATATGCTTATGATTTGCTACTTTAAAACATTCTTTGATGACAAGTTGCCCTTTATTTGTGCTGAATGATATTTTTTTTCTTTTGTCCCCTCCCCAATAAATTTAGAAATATGATCATGACCTCTAATATTAAATGTAATTCAACAGCAGAAAGGATAATTCTGATTCTTTTCTTTATTTAGCTTGGTTCAAGATATAAATTCAATGAGGCTCTATTTCAATTGGCCTTGCTTATTCTCAGTGCAACCTTGAAATAAATTTATTGTTTTTCATTTATATTTAAGGTCAGATGAAAGATAAGTTAGGATCTATAGCACTGACTGTAACAACCAATAAAACATTTCACTGCAGTCTGGGGAATAAATACTTAGTACCTAATCAGAAATAGTATGGAACACAGTGTCTTTCAGAGGTTACCATTTTACACTAACATATAAGCCCTACATAAGAAAATTAGCTTGTATTCTAATCTATATGGGCTTCCCTTGTGGCTCAACTGATAATCAGCCTGCAGTGCAGGAGACCTGGGTTTGATTCCTTGATTGTGACTATCCCCTGGAGAAGGGAAAGGCTACCCACTCCAGTGTTCTTGCCTGGAGAATTCCATGGGCTATATAATCCATGGGGTTGCAAAAAGTGACTTTCACTTATCTGTAGAGCTAAAATTTATATGATAGAATATAATAAAATTACAGTTTAAGAATCCTATTGGTTAGGCTACCTGGTATGTTGAAGAATTGCAGCACTTGAATGAATAATATCCATTAAATGAATACTTATGTTAGAGTAAAACTGTTTTTACTAATGTAAGGGCCAGTATACTTCTTTTCATTTACTCCATGAATATAAATATTTTTAGACCCTAATTGTCTAAAATGAGTGAGGCAAAATCAATGGTTAAATACCTCCCAACCAATATTATGTTAATATTACTATGTAACATGTCAATCACTTAATAAATAATTCAATTAATTTTCTTAAGAAAATTTCCAATGTTTGAAGTTATATTTGTTACATATAATTTATTTACAAAAAGTTCACCAATTTTAGTTGTACAATTTGATACATTTTAACAAATGGATACAATGATATAATTCCTATCAGAGTCATGATATCATATATTTTTTTCTTTTCTTTTTTTTTTTTTTTAATTTGGCTGCACCAGTTGTGGCATGCAGGATTTTCCTTGGGGCATGTGGGATCTAGTTCCTTGACTAGGGACCAAACCTGGGCCCCCTGCATCGGGAGTGTAGAGTCCTAACCATTGGACTGCCAGGAAAGTCCTAATATATTTGTTAATGCCTCCCAAGTTCCCTTGTACTCTTTTGTACCAGTTACTCCTCTTATTTCCTTCCTGACAACTACTTACCTACTTTCTAGCCCTTCAGTGTTAGTTGTGCGCTTCTTAGAATGTCACATATAAATAGAATCAAGCATATGTAGTCTTTTGTTCCTGACTTCTTTTAATCAGCATAATCCTTTTAAAGTTTATGTGTGTTACTGTGTATTTCACTAATTTGTTACCCCCCACCCCCACCCCGAGTGTTATTCCATTGTTTGGACATACATTTTCATTTCAATGTTGAATAGAAGTGATGATGTGGACTTTCTTGCCTTGTTCCTGGTCTTAGTTTGGGGCTAACTGTAGTCTTTTAGATGTCCTTTTTCAGGTTGAGAAAATCCCCTTCTATTTATACTGTACTGAGGATTTTCATCATGATTGGATATTGAATTTTGACAAATATTTTTCATACCTATTGCTGCTGCTGCTGCTAAGTCACTTCAGTCGTGTCCGACTCTGTGCGACCCAATAGACGGCAGCCCACCAGGCTCCCCCATCCCTGGGATTCTCCAGGCAAGAATACTGGAGTGGGTTGCCATTTCCTTCTCAAATGCGTGAAAGTGAAAAGTGAAAGTGAAGTCGCTCAGTCGTGTCCGACTCCTAGCGACCCCATGGACTGCAGCCTACCAGGCTCCTCCATCCATGGGATTTTCCAGGCAAGAGTACTGGAGTGGGGTGCCATTGCCTTCTCCATCATACCTATTGAGATGATCATCACATCACAAGTACAAAGAAAAAAATTATTATGATCATACCTATTGAGATGCTCATAATAATTTTTTTCTTTGTACTTCTGATGCGATGAATTACTTTTATTTCCAGATTAAATCCTACTTGCTTAAGATTTCTTATTATTTTCTGATACTGCTGAATACAGTTTGCTAAAATATTTTCATGGATTTTTATGCCTCTGCTTATGAAGTATATTTGTAACTTTCTTTTCTTATAACACCTTTGATTCTGTAATCTGAGTAACGCTGAACCCCAGGTTTTAAATTGGAGCAAAACCACTGTTCTCAGAACTTGCTATGTTTTCTTTTTATTTCCATATTAAGTAAAGTAGAAAGATGTGACCTCCTGTTACAGATTTTGGAAGAATTGGTGAAAAATTACTACTATTTCTAGTCCTGTGGGAAGGCTTTTACCTGTAAATTCAGTTTCTTGAGTGACCATTTGTAGTTTGTGCTTGCAAAGAATTTATCCAAAGCTGTAATATTAATTGTTTTAAAGCTGTTCATAGTTACCCTCCTAGCATCATAGTCACCTGTCCCTCTGTCCTTCTCTCATTCCTAATACTGGTAAACTGTGCTTTCTCACTCTTTTTCCTTGCCAGTCAGATTATTGTTTGTCCATTTGTTTCAGTGGACCATCTTTTGGTTTTATTGACTTTCTCAGTTGTGCTTCAGTCAGTTCAGCCACTCAGGCGTTTCTGACTCTTTGCGACCCCACGGACTGCAGCATGCCAGGTTTCCCTGTCCATAACCAACTCCCAGAGCTTGCTCAAATTCATGTCCATCGCGTTGGTGATGCCATCCAACCATCTCATCCACTGTCGTCCCCTTCTCCTCCTGCCTTCAATTTTTCCCAGCATTAAGGTCTTTTCCAATGAGTCAGTGAGTCAGTTGTGCTTCAGTTCAATTCTGTTCAGTTCAATTGCTCAGTCGTGTCCGACTCTGTGACCCCATGAATTGCAGCACGCCAGGCCTCTCTGTCCATCACCAACTCCCGGAGTCTACCCAAACCCATGTCCATCGAGTCGGTGATGCCATCCAACCATCTCATCGTCTGTTGTCCCCTTCTCCTCTTGCTCCCAATCCTACCAAGCATTAGGGTCTTTTCCAATGAGTCAACTCCTCGCATGAGGTGGCCAAAGTATTGGAGTTTCAGCTTCAACATCAGTCCTTCCAATGAATACCCAGGATTGATCTCTTTTAGGATGGATTGATTGGATCTCCTTGCAGTCCAAAGGACTCTCAAGAGTCTTCTCCAACACCACAGTTCAAAAGCATCCATTCTGCGGTGCTCAGCTTTCTTCACCGTCCAACTCTCACATCCATACATGATCACTGGAAAAACCATAGCCTTGACTAGACGGACTTTCAGTTGTGCTTACTGTTTCACTAATTTTTGCTGTTATTATTTCCTTCCTTCTGCTTGCTGGGTTTAATTCAGTCTTTTGCCTCGGTTTAATTAGCCCTTTGGTCTTGAATTTTAAAGTTGGAATCTTAAATCATTAACTAAACCCTTTCATCTTTTCTAATATGTGTTTAATGCTGTTAATTTCCCTTTCTGCATTGCTTTTACTACACACTACAAATTCTGATGTTTTATGTTTTATTTCAAAATATTTTCTAATTTGTCTTTATTTCTTCTTTGATTCATAAGTTATTTAGAAACTGTTATTTAGCTTCTAAATATTTTGGAGATTTTCAAAATATCTCTTTGTTACTGAATTCTAATTTAAACCCATTGTAATCCTAGAACATATTTTCTATGATTTCAATTTTCTTAAATATATTAAGACAGCTCATGGCCAAAAATATGTTCTTTCTTGGTGAATAATCTGTGTACATTTGAAAAGAATGTGTTTTGCTAAATGTCACTGGGAGAAGATGGTTGGTAGTGTTGTTTAAATGTTTCATATATTTACTGATATCTGTCCAGTTTTCTATCAATTACTTAGAAAAGAGTGTTGAAATTTCCAACTGTAATTCCCAAGAAAGTCAAGGAAGGTTTCACATTGGATGTAACAGATGGGAGAACTGGGTCCTTCAGGATGTGAATAAGAATTCAATAGGGTATTTACTGCATAAAGGAACTCCCAGAATAAAATGTAAAATGTATAAAATGTAAGTATATTAACAGCTAGATAAGATTATGAAATTTTACTTATTTTCTAACTGAAACTATCTTTTTAAAATGGCTTTTGTTCATAGATAAGAATAAGAAGAGATTAGAAAAAATGGCACTTGGGGCATTTATACAAACTTTTCATTATTTAGTTAATGCTGCTTTAATGCACTTTGTGTAATAGAAGAAAATGTTTTTACTAATAAGTTTGTTTCAGTATATTTTGCATGTGTGCCAAGTTGCTTCAGTTGTGTCCAACTCTTTCTGATCCCGTGGACTGTAGTGCACCAGGCTTCTCTGTCCATGGGATTCTCCAGGCAAGAATACTGGAGTGGGTAGCCATTCCCTTCTCCAGGGGCTCTTTCTAATCCAGGGATCAAACTTGCATCTCATGTCTCCTGCATTGGCAGATGGGTTCTTTACCCCATGTGCCAGAGTTAATGATAATTATCTTGATGTGTTCAGAATTACATAAACAAGAAAATAATAAAAAACCTTTCTGTAAAATGAAATGTAAGTTTGAAGAAAGAGAATCTGGGACATTTGACAGCTTAAAATTTGCCCACTTCATGAAGAACCAGGTAGTCATGCTAAAAGAGATAGACACTACCCTAATAGCAAAGGGAATCACTGAAGGATTTCAGAGAAGAATGATTGATGGAATGGCATACAGAACCGATAAGACCACCATGGCAGAAAGTAGAGCGTCAAGGCAGTGAGAAACAATTAAGCATTTAGAAATTCCCATAATTTTACTGAAAGTCAGTAAAAGCCTATATGGGAAGGGATTGCTGAACTCCGGGAAGGATTTCTGAAGAAATTTCATTTGGGAATCATTTGTAAGTGAATAATTAGAAAAGAAATTTCCAATAAATTTAGGCTTGATGAAAAATTTCAGTCAAAATTAACCTAAAAAACACAAGATAATTCATAATAAAGAATAGGTTGGTGCTTTGTAGGTTTTAAATATATGAAGTTTGAGTTGACTGTGGAACTCCTAAGTAGAATTCAGTGAAATAGAAATGAAAGGAAACAGTGGAAAGCAGCTACAAATAGGGTTTAAGATTTAGCGTTGGATCCTAGTAATAAGTGAAATTTTTTCAAAGAGGGATAAAAACCTTAAAGAGAGTAATCTGGTCACTAGGATTCAGACAAAAATGGAAAGGAATAGTTTAGGCAGAAGACACAGATCTGTACCAAACTTGGTCACACTGTTGTGTTTATTTTGTGAGCAGATTAACTGGTTTTATTCAATGAGAAGCAAAATTCTACCCAATTCATCTCATGTTCTTTCTGACTGAGATGAAATAAAACAAAAAATCCTAGGGCTATATTTCGGGAATCATTTCCAGTTTGAAATACCTTGGCTTATGTCTTGGGTCAAATCTCAAAGAGCTTCCTTTTTTTGCATTTCTAATTATGGGGCATGATATAATTTTCTCTAAATTAAATCTATTAAACTTGATATTATAAGCACTCTTCCTGTGCCCTCTCTCCCTCAAAAAAGACAGTTTTGCAACAAAAGTAGGTATGAACCTGAGGATTTTGCTTCTTTGAGCAGTTGAATGATCTAATTGGATAAGCATCATTAAGTTTAAAAATTTATAATTATTGTGGTTTTTCTGCTGAGTGACTTTCTTTTTTCAAGGCTTATTAGAGAACCCAAGCCCATTCTCATATCCTCCTGACTTCCATTGCCACATCAGCTCAGATAAACCATTGTTGAGAATGCTGAAGTCAAGACACACTGATCTTTCATAGTAGAAGCAATTTCCTGTTTTCAAAAACTTGTAATGAGATTTTAAAAAATACAAACAAATCTAATATATCCATAGTAGAGATTACAGAGTTGGATAAATGCAGACAAACTGACATTTAAACTGTTGTAACCTTCTCAAACATCCTATTGTTAATTTGCCAGCTCGATTCTCTACTCAGGGAGTGGAGAGGGTCTGGAATAAATACAGAGGCTTCCTAAACTATGTAACCTAAGGTTGAAATGCATACAGAATTTAGTCACTTGAAAAGGGAAGACCCTGTCTTTTAAATATTTTAGTGACTAATTTTTATTTCAAAATGCGAGAAAAAATTATTATTTCAGTGGGACTAATTTTCTAATATTATGAGTTGTGCTATGAGAATGTTGTTAATTAGTTGCTAAGTCATGTCCAAAGCTTTGTGACCCCAAGGACTGTAGTGTGCCAGGCTCATCTGTCCATGGGATTTCCCAGGCAAGAATACTGGAATGGGTTGCCATTTCCTGCAGGGGATATTCCTAACCTAGGGAGCGAACCTTTGTTTCCTGCACTGGAAGGCAGATTCTTTACCACTGAGCCACTAGGGAAGCCCTATGTTCAATTTTTTTCACCCACATGGAAATGCATTTGTTGTTATTTAATTATTGAAAACCTTCTAGTAATTAAAACCTTAAGAAAAATTTTAGGCTTTTTAACTTCGAAGATTTTCTTTTAGAAATTCAGCAGCCTACTCTCTACTAGTAATAACGTAGCTATAATCACATTAGAGTTGTTGAAACACACCATCCATACTTCGAGTTTATCACATGCTTTTCAATTAACTGTGAAAGAAAACGAGGAAGCATGTTTGTACTTTGCAATATTTAGTTACACCTTGTCACACCCCACAACATCTGTTTCATTTTATTACCTATGGGGTCAGCACACTTGCTGAGGCCTTTGCCACTTATCCACTGGGCTAATGAATTTGTGTCCTTAAGGACCTCTTTTTCCCTTCTAATCTATTTATTTCACCTGACCCATCTGCCAGATTAATATTCCCCAAAAGGTTGGCTTGGATCATTTTATCAGAACAAGGTGGTCTGCCTTTCATGACCTTTGTATCTAGAATCTAGGAGAGATAAATAAACATTCTAAATAAGAGATAAGAGATAAATTGACTCAGGACTAAAACAGTGAAGAGATGATTATTGATAGTCAAAGAAGAAATGTGTTTCCTTGTGATCTTTTGTCTTTCATTTGAACTTATTGAACTCTTCCTCCCAAAATGAAATTTAAATTCTACTTTATTTAACAAGGTGTTCCAGGAGGCATTTATTGCTTAGCAATGATGGTAAAACCTTATTTCATACCACTTCTGCTGCTCTAACCCCTTTTCTCTATTCACTAATATATATTTTCATTTAACCATCCATCAACTTGGAGTCCTCTGAAGAGACCTTATACTTCCAGTGCTCTGTGCCTTTGTTCATGGAGTGTGGTTCTGTCACAAGCTTTCTACTTCACAATAGCCTGTGAATCCCGTAGGGTGACTCAAATGTTTCCATGCGAACTTGTCTGATATTAGACGGAAATAGTGAATTCATCTCTGTGTGCCTTATTCATCATTATCAGTTTGTGCAAACCTACAAACTATAGCAAACTGTTTTAAACTGAAAACTAATAAAGAACTAGTAGAACCTCTGACCATCCTTATTTTCTTGATTCAGTAAACATTTACTGAAGATTTATCCCATTTCATTATCTACAATAAGTGAAAAATGCTAACAGTTATAGAACTCTTACTTTCTTTAAGGTGTAGTACTCAAATCTTGACACAAAGCTCAATATTTTCATTTACCCTCAAAAAGTTTTCAAAAGGAATTGTTACTATCCTCATTGGCAAGATGGAGAAACTAAGGTACGTAGAATCTAAAAAAGTTCACCAATATCTCTCAACTAGGGATGGAGGGCACCACTGACTGCAAAGCAATACTGCCCCTCTCTTACACACATCTCATTTTTCATTCCTGAATCTGAAGTAGCAAGGGCTGGTTGAACTAGCCACAAGCTCTAGGGGACAATATAACTTGCCCAAAATCACTAGAGTTTAAGGCACAGCAGAACTGCATAAGAGATTTTTTGAGATCTGTGTTCTATTCGTGACCCCTCATTGTCACGATGAGGTCCTTCTTCAGTTAGTGATTTTGACTTTGCAATGGTAAGTTTCAGATAAAACAAATAGCAGCAGCAACAACAACAACAAAAATCTGTGCAATTTTGCATGGTTTTAAAAATAATTTGTTCTTCTGTTACATTTTCACCCAAGTAAGTACAGAAAGCACCCTTCTAAGTGCATAAACTTACCCACTACAGATCAAGAAAAACCAGCCCCCATTACTTTATACTGTAACATTACAAAAATCTGTGTCCACAGTTCCATTTGTCCGAAGCAACTAACTAGCTTTGTTTGAGCTTTATTATATGTTGTTAAGCTAAATGAAACACAGAAAGCAATGATTTAGTGAGAATCATGGGTTTGCCAGCACTAGTTCAAATTAGACCTGCCAGCTAACCTCTATTTCTCACCTGTGAGTCCAACAAATAAATTATAAATGTTGGCACAATATTTATATTGTTTTTTTTATATCCCACGATTTACAACCCTAGCCGTCCTTGAGAGACTTCATGTGTTTGTTACAGCCTCCTCCAGGGATAATTCATCGAATGGCAACTCGACATCTGTGCTCAGGGAAAATTCAGACTCATTCTACTATATTCCATTTCCCAAGAAACGTTACTATTCCTCATTGATTGTGTACAGAGGATTAATTATCCTGTCAACTGGAGTATTTACGTCCTTGGTGGTTGTGTTGGCTCACTGACTTTAAAATGGCCGGGATGTGTCCTGCAGCTGGACATATTTGTTTTGTAAGCAGTCTCATCGCTTCATGCTGCCACCCAACAGAAGCAGTGTCTGTATTTCAGGACAACCAATGGAACAGGAAAAGTCTTCATCAGCTGGTTATTTTTAACTCTTCAAGAGAAACTGGGTTGGTATGTCTTTCATTAAGTTAGCCACTAGTAGTACACAGTGATTAAAAGCAAAAAATCTAGACTCAATTTCCAACTTTACCAATTATTGGCACTGTGAGTTGTGGGGTGGGGCAGAAATTGCTTACACATTCTATCTCTGAATGTCCTCAACTGTATAAACAGGTATTAATAATGTCCACATCACAGATTTCAGAGAGAAATAAATGAAATAAACCAAATCACCTACCAAGATATTTAGTAACTGACACTCAAAAATGTAGCCATCATTTTTATGCCATTATTACTGCGTGAAGCTCCAGTTAAGGGAATTCATAAATATATAGTAACTAAAGCAGTGATTGCAAGCTTTTCTTTTTCTTTTTTAATAATATATCTAGGAGCTGTTAATCTCTGCTTATCTATTTTTATAGTATATCTATTTTCCTTCAGATAGCAGAAGTAAATAAGCACCATTCGAAATATTCCTTCTTGGGCACTTTTTTTTCTTCTTAGTACCTGATATAAAGACTGTGCTCAAATATTAATAATTGTTAGTTTACAACTGCCTAAAAGTAGGCCAGTGATTAACCTTGAAATATGATTGTTTCTTTTCATTCTATCACTTAATCACTTAGTTTCTTTGGATATGAATGAGTGTCATCAAACAAATTTATCTTTCTCTATTTCCAATACAAACAAACACTGGGATTTCTGAACAGCATAATAATGTAATTTATCTTAGTTGCCTCACAGATGTGGGATCTTAGTTCCCTGACCAGGGATCGAACCCACATCTCCTAAATTGGGAACTGGATTCTTAACCACTGGACCACCAAGGAAGTCCCCATCAAGTTCATTCTTTACCCAGAATCTTTGTATTTGTTTCTTCTCTCAGAAAGTTTTTTCTCGGATCTTCAAATATCTTTCAAAGTCACATCTTCTGGTTTTCTGCCAAAACATCATCTCAGTTAAAATACCTTCCTTGACTGTTCCCCTTAGATTAGCACCCCTCACCTATCATCACTCGTTTTCTCTTCAAGGTACTTACTGCCAGTTGAAATTTTAATAGTTTATGTCTTTATTTATCAACTATCTGTCTCTACCACTAAATGATAACTGTTGGAAGGCAACATTTTTTATCATTTTTTCAATGGTCATATTCCTACGGCCCAGACCTTAGAATAGTTATTGGCTCAGAGCAAGTAAATAGTCAAGAATATGGATGAACTAAAAAATAACCTATCATGTATTAACTCAGGAGTGAGTAACCCCAAAAATTGTTAATTCAAACATAGAAAACAATGATTTTTCTTATAGTTAGCTTGGCTTTTTTCATGAGAATGACATCTACCCCATTTATTGTAATTTGCCTATTTAATCATGCAAGTACCATTTAATGACTAAGTGTATTACCATAAAAATATACTTTATTATGAAATCTTTTTAAAACCTGCTATACGGAAATTAAGAACCATGAGTCATGTAATCATTTCAGTGTTTCCAGTAGTATTGTTTGCCTATATAATAACAAAAATATAACCCACCTTTTCAGTAAAAATCAATAAGATATCTCTCATTAAAACAGTATTTTTTACTCTATTTGAGTCTTAAGCATACAGTTTTGAGGCTATGAACTATTGTGAGTATGATATCTTATTAGTGTGGTTGAATTTTAATAACTTGGAGTTATGTGGGGTAAAAGGATAATTTGTATCTGGTTCAACATAGCCAGCTATGGTACAGATAATTAGATCGTAGGATCCAAATGTGGAGGTTCAGTATAAGTAAAATTAAAGTAGTTTTTGAGAACAAAATTTTATGACAAGATGAAATTTGTACTAAACCTGAGACCTTGAGCTATGGATATTAGAGCAATTACTCTCTACTGTCCTGCTTATGCAATCATCCTGTAATGTAGAACAACTTAGCACTCTTTCTTACAAGTTATTTTCCTTCAAGTTTAAGTTACAGATCTGTTCCTTTATAATATATTCATTACAGTACATTTCAAGAAGAAACAATATAGTCTCTAGCAAAACTTTAAAGAAAATGCTCCTTTCATTAAAAAGATTTTGAATAATATACTCAGTAATCTGGAAGAATGTTGAAATAGATTCTTCAATGTATGAACAGAGTTTTATAGAAGTAACATTTTCAGAAATAATTCTTACCTGCTGAAGAATAAGAAGCATCTCCTTATAAATGTTCCCATGCCCCAGGTAGCGTGGATTAGAGGAATGAGTCACTCCTTCATTCTATTACCTTATATGCTCTCATATCCCAGGCAAGGTGTTGGGAATAAAAGATAAACAATCCCTAGCGATTCTCAGTATTTACTAGATAAGACACACACACTACACAAACACACACACCGACACCCCTTATTACAACATATCAGTCTCCCTAACTTTAGGAAGAGATGACCCTACGATGACCTGCTATGAATTTTCATCTTCTCATAATGTGGTCTACACTTATGTCTGTATCATACAGTTTAGCATTTAATGAAATATTTTGCCCAATGTCTTCAGATGTACTGCTGTTTATTCTCAAACCAGATAATCCACATTTTTAATGTAGAAACATGATTTATTTGTATTTTTTAAAATTTTCAAGATGCCTGAATAATGCAGTACTCAGAGTAGGCACTAATCAAATAAAAAAACCATGATTATGTTCAATCTAGGTCATACTACAAATGAATCACTCTTTATATTGGAATATCAAAAGAAGCATTCTAAGTTATACAATCTTTGACCACCTATTTTAAGCTAAAAATTGCAAATCTTCCTTTAAAAATTTTCTCTATAGTGCTTATCATTGTTTTGTTTAGTTAATATTTTACTTATTCATTTTGCTTATTGGAAATCTTCCCCAATAGAATGTAAGCTCTTATGTGGGGTAGAAATTTTTGTCTGGTTTATTCACTTTTTTAACCCCAATGACTAAAATAGTGACTGATATATAGACTGCTGCTGCTAAGTCACTTCAGTCATGTCTGACTCTGTGCGACTCCATAGACAGCAGCCCACCAGGCTCCCCTGTCCCTGGGATTCCCCAGGCAAGAACACTGGAGTGGGTTGCCATTTCCTTCTCCAATGCATGAAAGTGAAAAGTGAAAGTGAAGTCTCTCAGTCGTGTCCGACTCTTAGCAACCCCATGGACTGCAGCCCACCAGGCTCCTCCATCCATGGGATTTTCCAGGCAAGAGTACTGGAGTGGGGTACCATTGCCTTCTCCTAGACAGTGCTCAGTAAATATTTGTGGAATGAGAGAACAAAGGAATGAATAGCTGCCTTCACAATCATGAGAATTTTATTAATGTACTCTACATTATATATCTTTTTGCCTTTTCATACTGTTCATGGGGTTCTCAAGGCAAGAATACTGAAGTGGTTTGCCATTCCCTTCTCCAGTGGACCACATTTGTCAGAACTCTCCACCATGACCCACCATCTTGGGTGGCCCTACACAGCATGGCTCAGCATAGTTTCACTGAGTTAAACAAGGCTGTGATCAATGTGATCAGTTTGGCTAGTTTTCTGTGATTGTAGCTTTCATTCTGTCTCCCCTTTGAAGGGTAAGGATAAGAGGTGTATTTAAACTTCCTGATGGGAGAGACTGACTGTAGGGGAACCTGGGTCTTGTTCTGATGGAGGAGGTGCATGCTCAGTAAATTTTTAATGCAAAAAGAAGAAATGCAAAAAGGTTGTCTGAGGAGGCCTTACAAATAGTTGAGAAAAGAAGAGAAGCTAAAGGAAAAGGAGAAAACGAAAGATATGCCCGTCTGAATGCAGTGTTCCAAAAAATAGCAAGGAGAGATAAGAAAGCCTTCCTCAGTGATCAGTGAAAAGAAATAGGGGAAAACAAGAATGGGAAAAACTAGAGATCTGTTCAAGAAAATTAGAGATACCAAGGGAACATTTCCTGCAAAGATGGGCACAATAAAAGACAGAAACGTATGGACCTAACAGCGCAGAAGATACTAAGAAGAGGTCGTAAGAATACACAGAAGAACTGTATAAAAAAGATCTTCATGAACCAGATAACCATGATGGTGTGATCACTCACCTAGAGCCAGACATCCTGGAATGTGAAGTCAAGCGGGCCTTAGGAAGCATCACTACAAACAAAGCTAGTGGAGGTGATGGAATTCCAGTTGAGCTATTTCAAATCCTAAAAGATGATGTTGTGAAAGTGTTACACTTAATATGCCAGCAAATTTGGAAAACTCAGCAGTGGCCACCGGACTGGAAAAGGTCAGTTTTCTTTCCAATCCCAAAGAAAGGCCAAAACTGTTCAAACTACTGCACATTGCACTCATCTCACAGACTAACAAAGTAACGCTCAAAATTCTCCAAGTCAGGCTTCAAAGTACGTGAACCATGAACTTCCAGATGTTCAAGCTGGATTTAGAAAAGGCAGAGGAACCAGCATTCCTTGGATCATAGGAAAAGCAAGAGAGTTCCAGAAAAACATCTGCTTTATTGACTACACCGAAGATTTTGACTGTGTGGATCACAACAAACTGTGGAAAATTCTTCAAGAGATGGGAATACCAGATCACCTGACCTGCCTCCTGAGAAATCTGTGTGCAGGTCAAGAAGCAACAGCTAGAACAAAGGACTGGTTCCAAATTGGGAAAGGAGTATGTCAAGACTGTATATTGTCACCCTGCTTATTTAACTTCTATGCAGAATACATCATGCAAAATGCCAGGCTGGATGAAGCACAAGCTGGAATCAAGATTGCCAGGAGAAATATCAATAACCTCAGATATGCAGATGAGACCAACCTAATGCAGAAAGTGAAGAGGAAATAAAGAGGCTCTTGATGAAAGTGAAAGAGGAGAGTGAAAAAGCTAGCTTAAAATTCAACATTCAAAAAACAAAGATCATGGCATCCGGTCCCATCTCTTAATGACAAATAGTTGGGGGAACAGTGGAAACAGTGACAGACTTATTTTCTCGAGCTTTGAAATCACAGTGACTGCAGCCATGAAATTAAAAGATGCTTGCTCCTTGGAAGAAAAGCTATGACCAACCTCAGTTCAGTTCAGTTCAGTTGCTCAGTCATGTCTGACTCCTTGCGACCCCATGAATTGCAGCACGCCAGGCCTCTCTGTCCATCACCAACTCCCGGAGTCTACCCAAACCCATGTCCATCGAGTCGGTGATGCCAGCCAACCATCTCATCCTCTGTCATCCCCTGCTCCTCCTGTCCCCAATCCTACCCAGCATTAGGGTCTTTTCCAATGAGTCAACCCTTCGCATGAGGTGGCCAAAGTATTGGAGTTTCAGTATCAACATCAGTCCTTCCAATGAACACCCAGGATTGATCTCTTTTAGGATGGATTGATTGGATCTCCTTGCAGTCCAAGAGACTCTCAAGAGTCTTCTCCAACACCACAGTTCAAAAGCATCAATTCCTTGGCGCTCAGCTTTCTTCACTGTCCAACTCTCACATCCATACATGACCACTGGAAAAACCATAGCCTTGACTAGACGGACTTTTGTTGACAAAGTAATGTCTCTGCTTTTAAATATGATATCTAGGTTGGCCATAACCTTCCTTCCAGTGAGTAAGCGTCTTTTAATTTCATGGCTGCAATCACCATCTGCAGTGACTCTGGAGCCCAAAAAAATAAAGTCAGACACTGTTTCCACTGTTTCCCCATCTATTTCCCACGAAGTGATGGGACCAGATGCCATGATCTTAGTTTTCTGAACGTCGAGCTTTAAGCCAACTTTTTCACTCTCCTCTTTCACCTTCATCAAGAGGCTCTTTAGTTCTTCTTCACTTCCTGCCATAAGGGTTCCAGAAAAACATCTATTTCTGCTTTATTCACTATGCCAAAGCCTTTAACTGTGTGGATCACAATAAACTGTGGAAAATTCTGAAAGAGATGGAAATAGCAGACCACCTGACCTGCCTCTTGAGAAACTTGTATGCAGGTCAGGAAGCAACAGTTAGAACTGGACATGGAACAACAGACTGGTTCCAAATAGGAAAAGGAGTACATGAAGGTTGTATATTGTCACCCTGCTTATTTAACTTCTATGCAGAGTACATCATGAGAAATGCTGGGCTGGAAGAAACACAAGCTGGAATCAAGATCGCCGGGAGAAATATCAATAACCTCAGATATGCGGATGACACCACCCTTATGGCAGAAAGTGAAGAAGAACTAAAGAGCCTCTTGATGACCAACCTAGACACCATATTAAAAAGCAGAGACATTACTTTGCTGACAAAGGTCCATCTAGTTCAAACTATGGTTTTTCCAGTAGTCATGTATGGATGTGAGCATTGGATCATAAAGCTGAGCACTGAAAAATTGATGCTTTTATGCTGTGGTGTTGGAGAAGACTCTTGAGAGTCCCTTGTGCTACAAGGAGATCCAACCAGTCCATCCTAAAAGAAATTAGTCCTGAATATTCATTGGAAGGACTGATGCTGAAGCTGAAGCTCTAATACTTTGGCCACCTAATGCAAAGAACTGACTCATTCGGAAAAAAACCTGATGCTGGGAAAGATTAAATGCAGGAGGAGAAGGGGACGACCGAGAATGAGGTTGTGGATGGCATCATAGACTCAATGGACATGAGTTTGATCAAGCTCTTGGAGTTGGTGATGGACAGGGAAGCCTGGTGTGCTGCAGTCCATGAGGTCACAAAGAGTCATACATGACTGAGGGACTGAACTGTACTGAACTGACAGTATATATAGGGGAAATGTATCCATCCCCTTAAGTGAGCAAATAGATGATCAAATTTTGTGATAAGGGTATAATGCCAATAAAATAATCCAATTATTTTCTCAGTACCAACATGCACATAACAGATTTTGGTATTTTGGAAATCATACTGAATTTTAAAATTCACACACAACACACACACACACACACACACACACACGGACACACACATACTGTGTTGGTTTTTAATTATTTTTATCTCCATTAAAAGGCTGTTAGTTTGTGCTTTTGTGTGTTTTAGTTGATATTTTATTGGAGTTGAAGGAATGTGGTTATTTGCTGTTTGTTGGTGGTGAGTATCATGTCATAATTTTAACTATAACCATGATTATTGGTAATTGTGATGGCCAACACAACTGACACTGGTAATATGAAATAGGTATTGTGCCCAGTGTAAAGCAGTTCTTTTCTGAAATTTTCTCAATAATTCAGATAACTATGTCAAAATAGTTGCCATATTTTGGTATTTAACACAGGCTTGACAGGTAGTTATTATTTTTTAATCTCTATTCTTATTTATTTGTTATTAATTTAAATTTATTTTTGCAGTATAGTTTTGTTAATTTCTACTATACAGGAAAGTGATTCAATTATATATATATATGGCTTATCAGAGGATAATGCATATAGTTCCCTGTGCTATATGGTAAGACCTTGTTGTTTATCCATTCTATATGTCATACTTTGCATCTGCAAACTCCAAACCCCCAATCCATCTCCCCTACCCCACACCTTGGCACACAAGTCTGTTCTTTATGTCTGTGAGTCTGTTTGTGTTTCATATATAAGTTCATTTGTGTAATGTTTAGATTCCACATAGAAGTGATATCATGTGGTCCTTCTCTTTCTGACTTACTTCACTTAGTATGATTGTCTCTAGGTCCATCCATGTTGCTCCAAATGGCATAATTTCATTCTTGTCAATGGATGAATAGTATCTCATTTTATAAATGTACCTCATTTCCTTTATCCATTCATCTTTTGATAGATATATAGGTTGTTTTCAGGACTTGGCTATTATAAATAGTGCTGCTATGGACATAGAAGTGCATGTATCTTTTTTGAATTATAGTTTTGTCTGAATATATGTCCAGGAGTGTGACTGTTGGATCATATGGCAACTCTATTTTTAGTATTTTGAGGAACTTCCATACCATTTTCCATAGTGGCTACACCAATTTATATTCCCACCAACAGTGTAGCAGGATTCCTTTTTCTCTGTATCCTCTCCAGCACTTGTTCTTTGTAGGCTTTTTAATGATGGCCATTCTGATTGGTTTGAGGTAGTAACTTATTCTAACTTTGATCTGAATTTCTCTAATAATTAGCAGTATTGAGCATCTTCTATTGACCATCTGTAGATCTTCTTTGGAGAAATGTCTGTTTAGGTCTTCCTGATAGGTAGTTATTTTTAGATGATATTAGTCAAATAGAAAAGAATGAACTCAACTTTTACTAATTTTATTTAAGTATTTTTTTTCCATTTTATTGAAATGTAACTGACACAGAACACTGTAAAAGTTCAGGGTGTATACGATATTGATTTTACTCATATATATTGTGGATGGATATTTCTTTAAAAAGAAAAGAGTACAGATACCAATTAGACTATAGTAGCCCTCTCTTACAATTCCACACTAATTTTACGTAAAACATCAGTGAGGATAACAAAAGTAGCAGAAATATCCAGGTGCAAACTTTTTTCTGTCCTAGCTTAAACTCAGTGAGTTGTGACATTAGATGTTAAACATCAACAGCATTTACTGAGTAACTACATGGCAGATAGTATGAAAGATGCTTGTCATACATTGTGATCTCTGCTTTATGGTTGACGGGACTGAGGCTGAGGTGAATAACTTGACCAAGGTCAAACTTAAGCAGCAGAGCTCAGGACTGAATCATGATGCAACTCCATTCTGCTAGATGTTGAACTACTTAAGTGGATTACCTCAGCTCTGTACACATATGTACATGGAACAGGATGAACTTGAAATAACATTAAGTAATTTTGTTATTGGCAAAATATAAAAATAAGGAATACCAAAAGACATGATTAATATAGTGTACTCGAATGATATATTTTCAATTTTTTTTTCCAAACAGCTACAGTAATTTATTTGAGAAACCAAATGTGATGCAAAGTAATACAAATTTCCCAGATTAAAAAAATATATCGTGTAATGCTTTCATTATTCTTCATAATGTATGTGAACTGAACAACTGCACATAGGCTGTAAGGGAAAAGAATTAGTAGATTAATACTCAACTTAAGAATGAGAAAGTTTGTGACTAAGAGTATGTTTATTCAAGAAGTTAAATCATCTGGAGAAGGAACCTGACTAACCTTTGTGGTGGTGCTGGTGGTGCTCAGTCATGTCTCTTTGTGAGTCCATGGATGCTAGCCCACCAGGCTCCTCTGCCCATGGAATTTTCCAGGCAACAGTACTGGAATGGGTTGCCATTTACTTCTCCAGGGGATCTTCCTGACCCAGGGATCAAACACGTGTATTTTGCGTCTCCTGCATTGGCAGGCAGATTCTTTATCAGCATGCCACCTGGGAAGCCTGGCTAACTTTTAGATCCAGGGTTATGTGACCAAGGAGTTCAAGTGTTTTCATGCAACTTCAGAACTAATATTGAGTACTTACCTTAATTTCCATTAGTTTCTTTCAAGGACTTTCCAAAAGAAGAGAAAACTAGCTAGTCCTCTCTCCCTAAAATTGTGAAGTAACAGGGGAATAAAAATATTATTTCAAAAACATAATCTAATATGTTTATACTCTTAGAAGTAAAGTTTTTTTTAGACATTTGTCATGCTCAATAATCCAGATGGGTATTATTTTAAAATGAGAACGAATACATCCTTAAAGATATGAAGATATAAACTTATACTAATCTTAATTGGTTTGTGAATTCCAATGTCTAGTGATGTAACATACTGCCATCAGCCTAGAGGTCTCACACAGCTGCAGAGAACTGTTCAAAGCTTACACTCTACATAGTAGAAAAGCTTTTGTACACACATATATAGAAATCATATGTAAAAAAAATAAACCTTAGAAAACTGTTGAATTTTTGGCTAGCTATAAAATATATGACATTTTGATTGTACTTGTTTGACTTAGTATGAATAGAATGCTAGATTTCTAATTTATATTCACTCAAAACTTTGATATGATTCCATGTATTTTGGCATCTGATATTACTGCTGAAAGACTAGAAAGTTTATTATCTTAGTGATTAAAAAAAAGTTTTTTTTGAATGAGGTAGAATTATGCTTTTGGTTGGGCTCTATGCCAGAGCAGTGATTAAATTAATAAGGTTGGAGGACAAGGATGTTTAGGGAAAATAAGTGCATTAAGTCACAAAAGCTGTTATTACCTTTACTTTTTCTCCTGTTATTTGTGTCTTCATTTATGCCTTTCAGGGATTTGGTCATTTAATTCTCAGGGATTTTTTTGTTTTGTAATAGAAACAATTATTAATGTTGAGTCAAACATGAATGATTTTGAGTAGATTTTTGTGAGTTCTGTTGTGAATGGTCACTTCAGGAAAGTATACTTTCCTTACAGACTGTGTCCCCAGGTGACATCAATTTGAAAGATGGATACAGTGGAGCTTAAGCATGTCAGCGATTATCCTCCTCTATTTGTAAACATTTGGAGGACAGGGAGCCAGTCGGTGCATCTAGATTTTTAAAGTGACTCAACAGATCTCTGCTTATTTAGCATATGATGATATGGGAAAGACATGTATTTGTCTTATTTTGTTGATTTCATGGTCATTAAAAAAAAAAAAAAGCAAAATGCACATGCCCCATTAGGAAGGTTGAGAATGTTCCCCATGTGTAAAGTTTTTTGAAACTGGATTTTTTTTTAGTATTCTCTAATGTATTATTCTCCTGTTAATTTACTTTCTTATTGAGTTTAATTTATTGAAAGTTATCTCCTCACATATTTAAAGATAAATTCATTTCCCTTTTTTCTTTCCTCTCGGGAATATTTAGCATCTTGGTATAATCACAGGTCTAAATGTGATTCTGATTATAATACTGTTTTTTTGACCAAACTCATTTAGCTTAAGATAATGGATATCTCCAGAAGATGTTTATGAATCATCCCCAACCCAATCATAAAGTGGGAGGAGGTGAATATCTTATAATCTCATTGCTTGCTGACTTTCTGTACCAATCTCTCTTTCCTAGCATTTTTTTTTCGTTCCAGCTGAAAAAGAATCCATGGAGTTTCATATAGGGGAAATGTCATTTCTTTTCTGAATTTATGAACATTGAAGATATAAGCATTAACAGACACGTATAAGCTTCTTTGATCCCCAGACTATTCACTGTGGCATCATCCTTAATGCCCTACCTGCTCTAAGTTATAATGTCATAGCTTAAGTCTTTGTGGCGGTGGTGGTGGTGTAGTCACTAAGTCATGTCTGACTCTTGCTACCCCATGGACTGTAGCCTGCCAGACTCCTCTATCCATGGGATTTCCCAGGCCAAAATACTGGAGTGGGTTGCTATTTCCTTCCGCAGGTGATCTTACTGATCCATGATTGAACCCATGTCTCCTGCATTGCAGGCGGTTTCTTGTATTGTGGTTGGATTCTTTACCGACTGAGCCACCAGGGAAGTCCCTTTAAGTCCTGTACGACAACTTCTTCCTTGGGTGGTATTTCACGTAGATGTTTCAAGGACATTCGTAATTATTTTAGTAAGTATAACTCAATCATATTTGAATTAAATAATTAAACAATCAATTTAAATAATTTACTAAATCAATTATTTAAAATTTTACTAAATAATTTAAAATTTTTATTAAATGATTTAAAATTTTATTAAATAAAATAATAAATGTTGATTAATTTTGACCAAAAGAACAATTAAAACCTGATAATTTTTTGTCAATATAAGCTGTATTTCTGATTAAATTATGTGACTGTCATTGCTGAATTTTTTGCTCAGAAATTAATTATTAAACATAATCAAAAGTTAACTGATGAAAGTAATGACATAGAAACTTTGTTATCCTGATTAGTATAATGCCACTTATTTTGTTGTAGGTGAAATTCATTTAAATTAGAGGATTTCATGTCATAATGAAGGGGAAAAAGAACATTTTAGTCAGTATCTGATTTTTTGAAGGTTAATTAACTTTTAAAATACAGTGTTGTGTATCTCTGTAGATAATTTCACATATTCTATAGACTTAGAAATTATTCTTTCAGGTTAAAGGGCAAAGACAAAATGTATTCCAGTGAAAAGCAAGCTATTAAAGAAGATTTGTGGTTGTTGTTCAGTCACTAAGTCATATCTAGCTCTTTGCAGCCCCGTGGACTGCAGCACGCCAAGCGCCTCTGTCCTCCACTATCTACTGGAGTTTGCTCAAATTCATGCCTATTAGTCAGTGATGCTATCTAGCCATCTTATCCTCTGTTGTCCTCTTCTCCTCCTGCCCTCAATCTTTCCCAGCATCAGGGTCTTTTCCAATGAGTCTGCTTTTTGCATCAGATGAACAAAGTATTGGAGCTTCAGCTTTAGCATCAGTCCTTCCAATGAATATTCAGGACTGATTTCCTTTAGGGTGGACTGGTTGGATCTCCTTGCAGTCCAAGGGACTGTCAAGAGTCTTCTCCAGCAACACAATTCAAAAGCATCAATTTTCAACACTCTGCCTTCTTCATAGTCTAATTCTCACATCCATACATGACTACTGGAAAACCCAGACATTTGACTATATGGATCTTTGTTGGCAAAGTGATGTCTCTGCTTTTTAATACACTGTCTAGGTTTGTCCCATAGCTTTCCTTCCAAGGAACAAGTATCTTTTAATTTGATAACTGCAGTCAGTATCTGCAGTGATTTTGGAGCCCAAGAAAATAAAATGTTAAAGATTATTGGTTGAGAACTTGGTGTTAGTATATTCTGAAAATTTTTGACTCACTAGTCAAAAGACTCTTTGTTGAATTTACTTTATTTGATTCTTAGTGGATTCTCATGACAGCATTTTATTGCCCTATATTACAGAAATGCAGATAAATTCACACACGCTAAGGGGCAGGGTCAAATCCTATGTATATTCTGCAATCATGCATGCAATGATGAATAAACAGTGTAATTGGTGATAATATTATTTAGTTATGTTAGTTTTGATTTTAAATGTAATAGAAAAAATTTGAGAAAAAATAAAATTGACGGCAGCTTAGTTTAATGTTTGTCAATAAAATCTTTCCCTCTCTTTTCATGCAATCTGTTCTTCACTCTTTTACCAAATCTTCTATATTCTCAACCACACCTGAGAGCTCATTTCTACTTTATGGTTTTCCAGGTACATTTCTCACTAGAAATTAATTCATTACCATCAATTTTTAGATCACAGTTTCAAGAGAAGTTGATAGGTTCCATTCATATTCCTGAATGATGTCATAGAATATGTTATTGGTCAGTCTATATTTGTTTGCCTTTGAGTCACTTCTATTCTGGGTTCAGTCAGCTTGAACTCCATATGAAAGATTGTATGCCAAAAATTGCTGCATAAAAGTTACCTCTTCAGCAGGTCTATAAGATGGCATGGACACCTAGAATAAGCCACCCTGTTGGCTCAGCTGGTAAAGCAACTGCCTACAATGTGGGAGACCTGGGTTTGATCCCTGGGTTGGGAAGATCCCCTGGAGAAACAAAAGGCTACCCACTCCATTATTCTGGCCTGGAGAATTCCATGGGCTGTATAGTCCATGCGGTTCCAAAGAGTCAGACACAACTGAGTGAAAATGAGAGCGGGATGGGCAGGTGAGGGGGTGCATACCTTTCTTGATGTTTATAATGATGAAACATAAAATTGATTTGTCATAGTTTAAAATGATAAACTGCCTTCAAAGACATGTTACTGTTAGGAATGGTAAATGATACACTTTTATCAGAGCTCAACTTTCATTTGATAATGAGAGAGCTGGCATTGCCACACAGGTTGGCTCATTACAAAAAACTCTCAAAATAAAATATTTTATCATCCCTGAAAATTCCCTGGGAGCATCTCTGGATGAGGGAACTTGACCATTACCTATGCATTCTTCACTGTCTACCATTTATATATTAGCTTAATTTCGTTAAGAATTCTTTTGTTTCATTGAAAATTTGTATAGAGAACAGTTTAAAATACAACTACAACATTTAGTTGTTCTAGTACAATTTTAACTTTTGTGAGTTAGGAGCAGAGATCCAGAAAGGTAATCAACTTGTCAAAGGTCATTTAATCAGTTAGAACTAGGAATTCAAATAGCTTGATTATTTATTTATTTATTTTTTAAATAAATTTATTTATTTTAGTTGGGGGCTAATTACTTTACAATATTGTAGTGGTTTTTGCCATACACTGACATGAATCAGCCATGGGTTTACATGTGTTCCGCATCCTGAGTCCCCTTCCCACCTCCCTCCCCATCCCGTCCCTCTGGGTCATCCCATTGCCTCAGCCCTCAGCATCAAATAGCTTGATTATTTATATCTGTTAGTTTTCCTTAAGCCACACTGCTTCTACCCAAAGCTAAATTTTAAAATGTTCTGAATAATGAGGTTTCTGTTTAGTTACTAAGTTGTGTCTGACTCTTTGCAACCTCATGGATTGTAGGCCACCAGGCTCCTCTGTCCATAGGATTTTCCAGGCAAGAAATAACAGAAAGAAAGCCAAGTGTTTCAAGTGAGTAAATTCAGAAACTAAAACTCAGTAGCAAAATTTAGAACTGAATCTCCAACCTAGTTAGCCTAGCGAGAAGAAGGGAGTTTTCAACAGCAAAGCTGAGTTGCAGCATATGAAATATCTCTGTCATTCCTAAACCTTAAAATTACCTGTTTAGCCTATCAAATAAAAGACAAAAAGTTAAATAACATTTGTTTGACTACATTATATATGAAAACACTCTGAAAGCTCTTGTATGCTACACAAATCTACAATACTCTATTTTATAAATGTAAATATAGGAATCTAAGAATAATAATGAAAGCTATCTTTTAATACACACTTGCTCAGGCCATGCATAATAGAAATTAAATTATTAAACTACTTTAATGCCTTCTATTATTAAATTCTTATCTCAGCCCTATGAGGCTGTGGGTACTAATATTAACCCCATATTACAGATAAATAACATGACACCTAGAATAAATGAGTTGCTTTGCTAGTAGGTAATTTGCTAAGATTCTGGAATCCAGCTACTGGAACTTCTACAGCTACTAGTGTTTATGATCCTTCCTATGGATGACAGTATAAACTTCATGGTTGATTTTTGTTTTGTAATCAGGGTGATCTGGGTTCATATTCTGACTCAATCAGTTGTGAGGTGAATTACTTCAAAAAATTAAATTCTATAAACTTATTTCTCTTATAATAGAATTATGGTTACACTAACTAGAGATGTAAAAATATTGTGAGAATTAGAGAAGTAATGCATAGGCTTTAATAGTCTCTAGTGTTATTGAACATTTGTTCACTTTCTATTACATCCTTTTAAAAATTATCACTGTCAGGTAAATGTAAAAGAGATGGTCACAATAGTATTTTTCATATGTTTAATCATTCATGATATTCTATTGACCAGGCTAGGATATTAGAATGTGACAACTGATGGTTTAATTTTTATGTAATTAGGTCTCACATTTTCTTTTCTCTTTTAGCTCATCCTTCTTCCTTGACCTCATATTAAAACTTCACAACCATTGAAGAAAGATACTTTTCAAATGTACTAGGGATCTGTTACCCAGTGTTTAATATTTAATATCTCATATTTAGTGTATAATGAAGAAGAAAGCAACATATTTTTAAGATCTCCTAGTTTAATATTTGGTTGAGTTAAAAGTAAATCATATTTTATTGATGATCATCATTGTCACTGTATGCAGAATTATTTTTTAAGTTTTATATTTTATATTGGAGTCCTTTCTCATATTCACATGATAAAACATTAATGTCCTTTCACAATCACCAAATGTCCTTTCACAATCCCTAAAACAATAGGTTAATTTACAACGTGAAAATCTCTCTCTCTATCCATCTCTCTCATGCCTTAACCACCCAAATAAGGCTTCAATTTACTTTTCTAAACCAATTTCTCTCTCTTAATTCCTTAAATGAAACCTTCATGGTACTTGACTGCATGTTGTGTAGCTGTCTTCACAAGAAAAGGAAAAGTTTGGAAGAATTATAATCTACTCACTTTTACTCCAATATGTAGATAATCAGGATAGTCTAAAATTACCATTGTCTCTTGAAAAATAATCTTGGTTGAATTTAAGACTAAACCATTCATAAACTCAAGCAAAACTGTGCACTCCTATGATTTTAATTTACTTTGTACTAGAAACCTGATGTTGTATCAAGCAAGGTACATCATGATCTGATTATGAGAATCAAATCTTAATGTTCCTTGGGAGAGATGGTCTCATTAAAATAACACATAGAAGAATGAAAATAAACAAAACAAAAGAGCATTTTGTAGGTCACTTAATAGGTCTCTTGTCTCCTCTTAATGACTCTTGGTGACTCCTACAGTCCATGGGGTTACAAAAAGTTGGACACAACTGGGTAACTAACACACAAACACACACACACACACACATATGTATGTTTGATGGCAATAGGGCAATGCCTCCCATGATGCCTGGTTTAGTGCCTTGCGCAAAATTTGTGTTCAACAAACAACTGATTTCTAAATTAATAGAGGAAGCTGTTTAGGCTCAGTGTAGAAGATTAAAACCTCTGACCTTGACCTTGTATGTTTATGAGAGGCAGAAGAAGTGTAGATTTTGAATCAAGAGCACTTTTAGAAACTAGTATAGGTGTTACAATTGGTATCTAAATCATACCCCCAAATAAATAAACTTACAAAAAAGCAAAAATAAAGGAAGATTTTGACTAAAGAACTATATTAATCAGTATTTCAGTTCAGTTCAATCGCTCAGTCGCGTCTGACTATTTGCGACCCCATGAACCACAGCATGCCAGGCCTCCCTGTCCATCACCAGCTCCCTGAGTCCACCCATACCCATGTCCATCAAGTCGATGATGCCATCCAGCCATCTCATACTCTGTCGTCCACTTCTCCTTCTGCCCTCAGTCTTTACCAACATCAGGGTCTTTTTGAATAAGTCAGCTCTTCACATCAGGTGACCAAAGTAGTGGAGTTTCAGCTTCAACATCAGTCCTTCCAATGAACACCCAGGACTGATCTCCTTTAGGATGGACTGGGTGGATCTCCTTGCAGTCCAAGGGACTCTCAAGAGTCTTCTCCAACACCACAGTTCAAAAGCATCAATTCTCCTGTGCTCAGCTTTGTTTACAGTCAAACTCTCACATCCATACATGACCACTGGAAAAACCATAGCCTTGACTAGATGGACCTTTGTTGGCAAAGTAATGTCTCTGCTTTTTAATATGCCGTCTAGGTTGGTCATAACATTCCTTCCAAGGAGTAAGCATCTTTTAATTTCATGGCTGCAGTCACCATCTGCAGTGATTTTGGAGCCCAGAAAAATAAAGTCAGCCACTGTTTCCCCATCTATCTGCCATGAAGTGATGGGACCGGATGCCATGATCTTAGTTTTCTGAATGTTGAGCTTTAAGCCAACTTTTTCACTCTCCTCTTTCACTTTCATCAAGAGGCTCTTTAGTTCTTCTTCACTTTCTGCCATAAAGGTGGTGTCATCTGCATATCTGAGGTTATTGATATTTCTCCCGGCAATCTTGATTCCAGCTTGTGCTTCCTCCAGCCCAGTGTTTCTCATGATGTACTCTGCATATAAGTTAAATAAGCAGGGTGACAATATACAGCCTTGACATACTCCTTTTCCTATTTGGAACCAGTCTGTTGTTACATGTCCAGTTCTAATGTTGCTTCCTGACCTGCATACAGGTTTCTCAAGAGGCAGGTCAGGTGGTCTGGTATTCCCATCACTTTCAGAATTTTCCACAGTTTATTGTGATCCACACAGTCAAAGGCTTTAACATCGTCAATAAAGCAGAAGTAGATGTTTTTCTGGTGCTCTCTTGCTTTTTTGATGATCCATTGGATGTTGGCAATTTGATTTCTAGTTCCTCTGCCTTTTGTAATACCAGCTTGAACATCTGGAAGTTCACGGTTTATATATTGCTGAAGCCTGGCTTAGAGAATTTTAAGCATTACTTTACTAGCATGTGAGATGAGTGCAATTGTGCGGTAGTTTGAGCATTCTTTGACATTGCCTTTCTTTGGGATTGGAATGAAAACTAACATTTTCCAGTCCTGTGGCCACTGCTGAGTTTTCCAGATTTGCTGGCATATTGAGTGCATCACTTTCACAGCGTTATCTTTCAGGATTTGAAATAGCTCAACTGGAATTCCATCACCTCCACTAGCCTTGTTCATGGTGATGCTTCCTAAGGCCCACTTGACTTCACATTCCAGGATGTCTGGCTCTAGGTGAGTGATCACACCATCATGATTATCTGGGTCATGAAGAACTTTTTTGTACAGTTCTTCTGTGTATTCTTGCCACGTCTTCTTAATATCTTCTGCTTCTGTTAGGTCCATACCATTTCTGTCCTTTATTGTGCCCATCTTTGCATGAAATGTTCCCTTGGTATCTCTAATTTTATTGAAGAGATCTCTAGTCTTTCCTATTCTGTTATTTTCCTCTATTTCTTTGTATTGATTGCTGAGGAAGGCTTTCTTATCTCTCCTTACTATTCTTTGGAACTCTGCATTCAAATGGGTGTATGTTTCCTTTTCTCCTTTGCTTTTCACTTCCCGTCTTTTCACATCTATTTGTAAGGCCTCCTCAGATAGCCATTTTGCTTTTTTGCATTTCTTTTTCTTGGTGATGGTCTTGATCCCTGTCTCCTGTACAATGTCACAAACCTCCATCCATAGTTCATCAGGCATTCTGTCTATCAGATCTAGTCCTTTACATCTATTTCTCACTTCTACTGAATAGTCATAAGGGATTTGATTTATGTCATACCTGAATGGTCTAGTGGTTTTCCCCCCTTTCTTCAATTTCTGTCTGAATTTGTCAATAAGGATTTCATGATCTGAGCCACAGTCAGCTCCTGGTCTTGTTTTTGCTGACTGTGTAGATCTTCTCCATCTTTGGCTGCAAAGAATATAGTCAATCTGATTTCGGTGTCCACCATCTGTTGATGTCCATGTGTAGAGTCGTCTCTTGTGTTGTTGGAAGAGGGTGTTTGCTATGGCCAGTGCGTTCTCTTGGCAGAACTCTATTAGCCTTTGCCCTGCTTCATTCTGTACTCCAAGGCCAAATTTGCCTGTTACTCCAGATGTTTCTTGACTTCGTACTTTTGCATTCCAGTCCCCTATAATGAGAAGGGCATCTTTTTTGGATGTTAGTTCTAGAAGGTCTTGTAGGTCTTCATAGAACTGTTCAACTTCATCTTCTTCAGCGTTACTGGTCAGGGCATAGACTTGGATTACCGTGATATTGAATGGTTTGCCTTGGAAATGAGCAGAGATCATTCTGTCGTTTTTGGGATTGCATCCAAGTGCTGCATTTCGGACTCTTTTGTTGACTATGATGGCTACTGCATTTCTTCTAAGGTATTCCTGCCCACAGTAGTAGATATAATGGTCATCTGAGTTAAATTCACCCATTCCAGTCCATCTTAGTTCACTGATTCCTAGAATGTCGATGTTCACTCTTGTCATCTCCTGTTTGACCAGTTCCAATTTGCCTTGATTCATGGACCCAACATTCCAGGTTCATATCTTTACAGCATTGAATCTTGCTTGTATCATCAGTCCCATTCACAACTGGGTATCGGTTTTGCTTAGGCTCCATCCCTTCATTCTTTCTGCAGTTATTTCTCCACTGATCTCTAGTAGCATGTTGGGCACCTACTGACCTGGGGAGTTCATCTCTCAGCGTCCTATCTTTTTGCCTTTTCATACTGTTCTTGGGGTTCTCAAGGCAAGAATACTGAAGTGCTTTGCCATTCCCTTCTCCAGTGAACCGCATTCTGTCAGACCTCTCCACCATGACCCGTCCTTCCTGGGTGGCCCCATACAGCATGGCTTAGTTTCATTGAGTTAGACAAGGCTGTAGTCCATGTGATCAGATTGGCTAGTTGTCCGTGACTGTAGTTTCAGCCCGTCTGCCACCTGATCCCCTCTCTCAGTGCCCACCATCTTACCTGGGTTTCTCTTGCTTTGGACGTGGGGTCTCTCTCCACGGCTGCAACAACAAAGCGCAGCCGCCGCCCCTTATCTCAGTATAGAAAAAATTAAAAATTATTTGATCTAGAATCCTGATTCTATGTGTTCAGTCTCAAGACCCATTCTATTTTAATCCTTAACTTAGAATTTATAAGTTATTTTTCCTTTCATCTCTAGGTAGAGAGAAGAAAAGTGCAAGTGCTATTTTCAGGCAGAGGAACACACACTTTTAATATGGACTAGCATTTACAAATTATTTATACTCTACCTACTTATATAGTTTGTACCAGATGTCCAGATTTTACATCTAAATAATAAAGAAAACCATGTGTTCTTTGAAAAGTTGAAATTTTCCACCAGCAGAAGGAAATTGAGACCATTAATAACTGCTCCCAACCTACCTGCACATTTCAAATAAACTCACACTCACAGCTAGAATATTCTGTTTCCTCCTGTCACAGGGATTTGCATATGCTGCTACTTCAGCCTGGATGTTTCTTGCTCAGTACACATCACTCATCTCTCTTTTGTTTAAATAACATTTATTTATTTTTCAACTCCCTTTTCAAATGTCACTTCATCAGAAAAAACCTCCCTTAGTTTCCTCTAAGCTGGAATCATCTTCCCTTATAATAAGTTCTCATAGATGACCATTTCTTTCATTTGAAACTGTTATCTCACTACTAAATATGGGACTATTTGCCTCCTCCATTAGACCAGAAGCTAAAAAGGTGATGATAAATCATAGATATTTTTATTCACAAGTATCAGACAGTGTAATGTAGGTAACTTTATTGAATAATAAATTGGAGTAATTTAAGATTCGCATTAATTTGTAAAATACTGCTATGTCTCAATTTTAATGTGGCATATATTCCATGAAAGTTTTCAATTATTTGGTAACAGAGTCAATATTGATCAATATATTTTTTTAATTTGTCCTCAACAGTGATTTCTTAAATAAATTTAGGCTCTTCATTTATTTACCTTGGAGTATGTATTACTCTTCACAAATCACTCATTATTGTTCAAATATGTTTTTCTTTTTTTATCCAGTTCTCAAAGTTATCTACATTTCTTGCCCGAAGCTAGCAATAGGACTTTTGCTCCTACTGTTCTTTACACTCTGTTTTTATTGAGCCAATCTCTTTAAGAGTCAGCAACTTGTGAACACTATCCTAGCTGTAGTCGGTCACTGAGGATTCTCAGCCTAACTCTCCTCTGTTTAGCCAGGCTCTGCTCACACTTTAACATTTAATTTACATCCCACCTTCTCCCTGACAACCGCAGCCTCTGATCATTGCTTTCTACCCCTGAGGTCAAGTGTACTTTTAGGCTGCATCATGCAATTTAACACTTTCTTATATAGTGTTTTGTACCATTAGTGACTGTTTTACATGTTCAATCTTGGATTCCTCAACTAAAACCCAAGGTTTCAGAGTCAGGAATTGTGCAAAAACCTCTGTGTATCCAAAGGCAGTTCTAAGCAGGTCATTGTCAGGGTCCCAGTCACCCTCCTGGTGCCAGTTGCTAGTCATTCATCAGGTTTCAGTTCCAGCTGCCTTTGTGAGGTCTCTGTCCTCCCTTAGTACTCGGCACCTACCAGTATTATGGCCACTGTATTATTTTGTCCGTTTTATCTTTTTTCCCCTCTGCCTCCTCAATAGGACAAGAGCTTGCTGAGGAGAAGAACAATGTCTTTTATCACTATTATTTCCTTAGGATCCTGCACAGTGTCTAGTGGAGAATAGAAGTGCAATTGTATTTGCTAAATAAATTAATTAATGATCTTGACCTCTTTTCATTTGAACAGGCATCACATCTTCTTACTTTATAAGAGGATTACAGAAATTTGGATAAACTCTTAAAAATGTATCTGCTTAGATCTTTAAAGTGTACATAAAATGAATTAAATTTTGCATTAACATTTTACTCTGTGCACAGAGCATAGGATAGTGACTAAAGATGAACTTTGCAATCGGGTGTGTCAGCGTTCTGATTCTGTGTGCCCTTAGGAAGGTTACCTAGCCTAAGTCTCAGTAACCTCATGAAAAGGAAAAATATGACTAAGCACCTCACAGTGTTGTAAGAATTAAGTAGCATAATGCACGTAAAGCTCCTGGCAGCTTGGCACAGAATGAGCTTTCAGTATGTTTTAGTAAGCTGTTACCTATTAAAGCAATTTAAGAGGGGAAAAGCCTAACTGTTATTTTTTGTGCTTCACAGATGTGAAGATAATTACATATTTTAGTTGAATATACATTTAAAAATATAAAATACAAAGCACAAAGTAGACTACCTTCTGTTATATACCTATAAAAACCAGACTACCTTGAGATACTATACTGAGGCTGGCAAACCTTCTCCATAAAAGTCAAAATAGTACACTTTTTGGTTTTGAAAGCTGTGTAATTTCTGTCACAGATACTCAACTGTGTTGCTGTATCATGAAAGTAGCCACAGACAGCAAGCCGACCTGTGAGCATGTGCTTATGCTCATGCTTACTCACTCAGTCGTGTCTGATTCTTTGTGACCCCATGGACTGTAGCCCAGCAGGCTCCTTTGTTCATGAGACTTCCCAGGCAAGAATACTGGAGTGGGTTGCCATTTCCTCCCCTAGGGGATCTTCCTGACCCAGGGGTCGAACTGGCATCTTCTACTTAACAGGCGGATTCCTTACCACTGAGCCAGCCACCAAGGAAGCCCCCTATGAGCATGAATTTGTCCCACTAAAAGTTTATTTACAAAAACAGTGGCTCAGACTTGTCTATCCTTATACTCCCTGGAAATATGTATGTCTTACTATATAATTCTACCACAGGTAATAACTTAACATTTGTATAACACATTTGTGCACTTGTAATCATTTCTGCAATGATGCCATTATTTTAATGGAACACTTAAAGGCTAATAAAAGCCTCCTACCTTCCTTGGTATACTTTTGCTCGTGTGTCTTTAAAAGCAACTGGACAGCACATCAGTGTGTGCAAGGATCCTTGGCTTTCAATCCAAACATGTCTATGTCCCTGTCCAGATGTTCATCTTGCTGGCCGTATGTCCCTGGATGAGTTCGGTCACAAGATAGAAATAATACTTATGTTAAAACAATGAATCTTAACTGGGGACTTTTTTGTTCCCAGGGGACAGTTGTAATGTCTGGAGACATTTATGATTGTCACCACTTGTAGGGAGAGGTTTTCTATGGGCGTCTAATGGGTAGAAGTCACAGATGCTGCTCAACATCCTATAATGCACAGTGCAGGCCAGCCTTTCTCCCAAAGAATTATCTGGCCCAAAATGTCAATAGTGCCAAGTTTGATAAACCTTGACCTAAATGTTTCTGTGAAAATTAATTCACACTGTGCTGTAAAGGGGGCTTTCCTGGTGGCTTGACATTAAAGAGTCCTCCTGCAGTGCAGGAGATACAAGAGAGATGGGTTTGATCCCTGGGTCAGGAAGATCCCCTGAAGGAGGAAATAGCAACTCAACCCAGTATTCTTGCCTGGGAAATCCCATGGACAGAGAAGCCTGGTGAACTACAGTCCATGGGGTTACAAGAGTCAAACATGACTGAGTGACTGAGCACACTCGCATGCACGCATGTGCTGTAGAGGTTTAGCAGAATGCCTGGCTCAGTAAATCTTTATTAATAACAAGACCAAATTCTATTGACTGCTAGAAAATAAACATTATGAAATTTTTGAATAAACATAAACATGTAGAAAAATAAATGAAGTATCCATTTTGAGTAACTAGAAGCATGTTGATGCATTATTTAGATTAAATAATAAAGTTGATGCTTGTTCATGTATGTACTGACATCTGGGTTCCACATGCTCTTTGTAAGCCTTGAAAGATTTTTAATGATACTTGCTGTTCTGTCACTGCCATGACAAATGTTTTATCTTGATGTTAATATCAGACTTGCTTTAAATTCATGTTGGGAATTTGAAAGTTTTATTTCCTATCTTAAAAATCAATGACAACTTAATCAATGCTGCTAAAAACAAGCCCAAGTTCTTATGTAGTAGGAACATAAACAAGCTGGGAAATTAAAAGTGACAGAATCTTCACATCAAGGACATACTTCCAACTAGCTTTACTGTATTTGTAGCCTGAAAACTTCCGTCTGCTTGGTTCTTTCCTCAGGGGACCGAAGCACCTTGAAAGGGATACAAGAACTACTTCAGCATTGCAATAATGTTTCATATCATTAGATTGAAATTAAGTAAATAATAAAATACTAAACTGTTACATATCTTCAGATTTCTCAAATCATAACTTGACATATCCAGCACTGTTTTCAGACATATCTTCCCTACCAGAGGTCTACTGCTGTCACCCCTCTTCTCTGTGCAGCTGAAGGAGAGTGCAGCGCAGAGGGAAAACAAAAATATCTATGAGATGATTTTCACCAAGCAACAGCGAAGTCTTCACACACACCTTGAAGCTCTTTCACTTACTCAAATGTAAATGTGAGTCAGTGATGTTGTACTATAAGTAATTAAAGGGGCTGGGATTGTGCCAGTCACCAATTATATCCAGATATGCAAATTTATGCATAAGGGTATCTGTTGCTACCAAATGGTTACTTTGAGTTGGAGTGATGGATGAGATCTAAGGGAAATTGGACTGTTTCTACCCACTTTAAAGTGTTAGTGACTATTCCAGAAAGAGAAAAACAAATATCATATATTAATACATATATGTGGAATCTAGAAAAATGGTTCCGATGAACCTATTTGCAGAGCAGGAATAGAGACACACACTTAAAGAAAGACATATAGACACAGTGGGTTGAAGAAAGGGAGGATGGGACAAATTGGGAGAGTAGCATTGTCATATATACACTACCATGTGTAAAATTTCATGAAAAGATGGGTAAAATAAAGGACAGGAATGGTATGGACATAACAGAAGCAGAAAATATTAAGAGATGGCAAGAATACCCAGGAGAACTACAAAAAGATCTTCATGACCCAGACAATCACTATGGAGTGATCACTCACCTAGAGCCAGACACAATGGAATGCAAAGTCAAGGGGGCCTTAGGAAGCATCACTATGAACAAAGCTAGTAGAGGTGATGGAATTCCAATTGAGCTATTTCAAATCCTAAAAGATGATGCGGTGAAAGTGCTGCACTCAATATGCCAGCAAATTTGGAAAACTCAACAGTGGCCACAAGACTGGAAAAGGTCAGTTTTCATTGCAATCCCAAAGAAAGGAAATGCCAAAAAATGTTCAAACTACTGCACAATTGCACTCATCTAACATGCTAGCAAAGTAATGTTCAAGCCAGGCTTCAAAAGTACGTGAACCATGAACTTCCAGATGTTCAAGCTGGATTTAGAAAAGGCAGAGGAACCAGAGATCAAAATTCCAACATCTGATGGATCATTGAAAAAGCAAGAGAGTTCCAGAAAAACATCTACTTCTGCTTTATTGACTATGCCAAAGCCTTTAACTGTATGGATCACAATAAACTGGAAAATTCTGAAAGAGATGGGAATACCAGACCACCTTACCTGCCTCCTGAGAAATGTGTATGCAGGTCAAGAAGCAACAGTTAGAACTAGACATGGAACAACAGGCTGGTTCCAAACTGGGAAAGGAGTATTTCAAGGCTGTATATTGTCACCCTGCTTATTTAACTTATATGCAGAATACATCATGCAAAATGCCAAGCTGGATGAAGCACAAGCTGGAATCAATATTGCAGGGAGAAATATCAATAACCACAGATATGCAAATGACACCACCCTTATGGCAGAAAGCAAAGAGGAATTAAATTGCCTCTTGATGAAAGAGAAAGAGGAGAAACAAAAAGTTGGCTTAAAACTCAGCATTCAAAAAACAAAAATCATGGCATTCGGTTCCATCCCTGATGGACAGGGAGGCCTGGTGTGCTGCATTCAATGGGGTTGCAAAGAGTCAGACATGCCTGAGCAACTGAACTGAATTGAACTGTGCAAAATGATAGCTAGCGCGAAGCTGCACAAGGAACTCAACTTGTTGCTCTGTGATGACCTTAAAGGTGGGATGGAGAAATGAGAGGCAGGCTCAAGAGGGAAGGCTTGCATACAGCTGATTTGCTTTGTTGTTTGCTGGAAGCTAACACAACATTGTAAAGCAATTATACTCCAGTTAAAAAAAAAATGTTAGTGATTATTCAGTTCCAGTTATCTTTGGCCATATAGGCTCAATGTCAGAGATTTCAACTTTTTTTCCAAGAAAGCTAAGGTTTTCCAAGAAAGGTGGTTAAGGTTAGCATAAAATGATAAATCTATGAGACTGAAATAAATGTATAAACAATTCAAAAATAGTATAAAATGGTACAACCATGTGAGAAAACTGTCAGTTACTGTTGAAGTTAACACATCTCTACCGTATGACCTAATAATTCTACACATAGATATTTACCTAGAAAAATGAAAATATATATCTATGGAAAGATTCATGTAAACATACTCACAGAGCCTTCTGTTTCATAATAGTCCCCACGTGGGAACAACCCTGTCACTGCTCTTCAAGTAGTTGTTCAAATGACACATTTCCTTACTTGCCTGACTACTCTCCAATGAATATATTTTGCCTGATTCAACTTAGAATGGATCTTGAATCAACTAAAATATTTTCAATGTTCTTTGACATCAAAGGACACAGTTGATCTGATCTTTGCTTTGTACTACTTTTGATATTTCTATAAAGGTAGTTAAAGAGGATGCTAGGCATTTTGCTAGTTATATCTTTCCATTGATTTATATTTTTCTGTTGATTCATATTGAACATAGTTTCTGAAATGTTCCAAACTCTTCTGTATTGTCTCTGATATACTGTGTCTTATTCTTCCCTTGCACAAAAGCATTATTTATTGTTTAGCTTTATTTTTGGCATAATGCCATTCATTGTAATCTTACTTAATTTGGTTCATCCATTTCTGCAAGCTGTTTAACTGTATGGAAACTCTTTGTTGTGGAGAGGTGAAATCCTTAGGAACACCAGAGTTGTAATTATCTTCCCCATGACAGACATAGACTATAAACGAAGTGTATTTCTATTAGTTATCCATATCGTCCATGCAATGTGTAGTTGCTCTTTTCTCTTTATTATTTTATAGATGAGAAAACTGAGATTCAGAATAGTTAACTCACTTTCCTATAGCTATACACCTAGTAAGTGGTAGAGCCAAACTGTATTCTATGTGTAAACCAATTTTAAAGTCCATACTCTTAACCATTATAATTTTGCTTATCCCCTTGGACTGCAGCAAGTCAGGCTTCCCTGTCCATCACCAACTCCCGAACCTTGCTCAAACTCATGTCCATCAAGTTGGTGATGCCATCCAACCATCTCATCCTCTGCCATCCCCTTCTCCTCCTGCCTTCAATCTTTCCCAGCACCATTGAGTCTTTTCCAGTGAATCTGTTCTTCCCATCAAGTGGCCAAAGTATTGGAGTTTCAGCTTCAACATCAGTCCTTCCAATGAACACCCATGATTGATCTCCTTTAGGATGGATTGATTGGATCTCCTTGCAATCCAAGGGACTCTCAAGAGTCTTCTCCAACATCACAGTTCAAAAGCATCAATTCTTCTGTGTTCAGCTTTCTTTTTTTTTTTTTTATTTATTTGACTGTGCAGAGTCTTAGTTGCAGCTTATTGGATCTTTGATTTAAGATCTTTGATCTTCATTGTGGAATGCAGAATAGTTTAGTTGTGGTATGTGGGATCTAGTTCCCAGGACTGAGATCAAACCTGGGTTCTCTGCTTTGGGATCATGTAGTCTTCGCCACTGGATCACCAAGGAAGTCCAAGAAAGTTACTCTCTTATGGCACACACCTTGATCAATTTAGCGAAACCTGTATGCAGGTCAGGAAGCAACAGTTAGAACTGGACATGGAACAACAGACTGGTTCCAAATAGGAAAAGGAGTACGTCAAGGCTGTATATTGTCACCCTGCTTATTTAACTTATATGCAGAGTACTTCATGAGAAACGCTGGGCTGGAAGAAACACAAGCTGGAATCAAGATTGCCGGGGGAAATATCAATAACCTCAGATATGCAAATAACACCACCCTTATGGCAGAAGGTGAAGAAGAACTAAAGAGCTTCTTGATGAAGGTGAAAGAGGAGAGTGAAAAAGTTGGCTTAAAGCTCGACGTTCAGAAAACTAAGATCATGGCATCTGGTCCCATCACTTCATGGGAAATAGATGTGGAAACAGTGGAAACAGTGTCAGACTTTATTTTTTGGGGCACCAGAATCACTGCTGATGGTGATTGCAGCCATGAAATTAAAAGACGCTTACTCCTTGGAAGGAAGGTTACAGCCAACCTAGATATCATATTTAAAAGCAGAGACATTACTTTGCCAACAAAAGTCCGTCTAGTCAAGGCTCTGGTTTTTCCAGTGGTCATGTATGGATGTGAGAGTTGGATGATGAAGAAAGCTGAGCACCGAAGAATTGATGCTTTTGAACTGTGGTGTTGGAGAAGACTTTTGAGAGTCCCTTGGACTGCAAGGAGATCCAGTGAATCCATCCTAAAAGAGATCAGTCCTGGGTGTTCATTGGAAGGACTGATGTTGAAGCTGAAACTCCAATACTTTGGCCACCTCATGTGAAGAGTTGACTCATTGGAAAAGACCCTGATGCTGGGTAGGATTGGGGGCAGGAGGAGAAGGAGACGACAGAGGATGAGATGGTTGGATGGCATCACCGACTCGATGGACATGGGTTTGGGTAGACTCCGGGAGTTGGTGATGGACAGAGAGGCCTGGCGTGCTGCAATTCATGGGGTCGCAAAGAGTCAGACACGACTGAGCGACTGAACTGAACTGAACTGAAGGCAACAAAGGACTTCTCAGGTGTCACTGGTGGTAATGAACCCACCTTCCAATGCAGGAGACATAAGAACCACATATTCGATCCCTGGATCAGGAAGATCCCCTGGAGGAGGACACAGCAACCCACTCCAATATGCTTGCCCGGAGAATCCCATGGACAGAGGAGACTGGCAGGCTACAGTCCACAGAGTTGCACAAGGTCAGACATGACTGAAGCAACATAGCATCACTCAAGGCAAAAAAAAAAAAAAAAAAACATTATATTTATAAGAAGGAACTTGACCCACCCCAATTTTTAAAAATCTTATTTTAAAAAATGTAATTTGAGGCCTGCATAAACCAGTCTGGACTTTTATTTAGAGTTTTCAACCTTATTCTAGTCAACCCAATTGGTTTTTCCTAAGACACTTTTTGTGCTTCAAGATGTTGTCACATTTCTGAAGTCAAGTTGCATCTCTAAATTGATGTATGCATTTAATGCAGTAGAGTCTTTAAGGATGGACTTACAACATGATGGCTCACTGAGAAACTAAGGTCATCTGTCTTAGAATGTTTTGAAAGCTGAAATCATGTTCTGGTTTGTAACTATCATTATCCATCTCTTTCTCCTTGAAAATGAGAACTGCGTTTTCCTTCTCTGTTTTCTGTCAGCTCTCTTGTGTGTTAGTCGCTTAGTCATTCCAACTCTTTGTGACTCCATGGACTGTAACCCACCAGGCTCCTCTGTCCATGGGATTCTCCAAGCAAGAATACTGGAGTGGATTACCATTCCCTTTTCCAGGGAATCTTCCTGACCCAAGGATCAAATTCAGGTCTCCTGCATTGCAGGCAGATTATTTACCATCTGAGTCACCAGGGAAGCAGTTCTCTTATTGGCCCTTTATTCCATAGGATTAACTCAATACTGCATTTTCAGCATCATTTGTAACTTTCTAACTTTGGAAGGTACTAAACACAGGCCAAGCTGTGAAGGCTGTCAAGGAAATGATGTTGCCTGCCATATCAGTAAACAAAGTATGTTACAGCCATCACATTGCAGCCTTGATGGTAAACCCTGAGGGAACTCAGTATAGAAACTGCCATCTAGCAATCAGCCTCTGCAGCCTGAGGAGTCTGAGATAAGAAAGCATAAGGTGATAGCCCATATCAGAGGAATGATTTCAGTAAGCCCAGATTCTTACATAACCTCATGCATTGAAAAATGCTAAATTCCTTAACTTGAGATATCTGTTTTTTTTTAATCAACAGTAATCCTTCGATGCTCCAATTACATGGTTTTTGTTGCAGAGACTGTGCGTATATCATGGCTTCTCCTTACCTCTTTGGAGCAGTTCCTTAGAGCTGTCTGAGAGGCAAAGACCCCAGCCTAAGTCCTCAGTTCTGTCCACTGAATAAAACATAAGTCTCACTTTTTAGGTTGTGCATTTTTTTTCAGTCAACAAGGCACTTAGGTCAGAATGGTGCTCCTCAGTACTTTAGGGCCATCCCTAGTGGCTAAAGCAGATAAAGAATCTGCCTGCCAATGCAGGAGACACAAGAGACGTGGGTTCCATCCCTGGGTCAGGAAGAAGATCCCCTGGAGGAGGAAATGGCTACCCATTCCAGTATTCTTGCCTGAAAAATCCCATGGACAGAGGAGCCTGGTGGGCTACAGTCTGTCGGGCTCAAACAGTCAGAGCGTGAGCCCCCTCAACCATGCATCTCAAGTGTTTGTTTTACTCTTGGAATGTTATGCTTTTGGGGAAAAAAAAAAAAAACAACTTTTTCTCGTTAAACCAAAGCACTTCTTTGTTTTGTTCTTGTAAAGATACAAACTGTGAAAGATCTTTTGTTTGTTCTTACGTCTTTATAAGCATGACTCTTTAGATTTCAGCTTTCCTGATCTCATTGTTAACTCAAAAACTTCCATTTGTCTTTATTGTTTGTACATGGACCTTAAAAATCTAAATCTTTATTGTTTGTACATGGACCTTACAAATCTAAAGTGAATACAGATTTCTGTGTTCAATAGTGTTTAAGAACAGTATAACCTAGCATTTTGGAATATTTATGGGTTAAGCATTGTAAGTACATTTCAAAACTTACCTAATCTGTACCTTTAAAAAATTGTAAGCTATTATTCCTCTTCAGTGGTTGCAGAAATTGAGAGTTTAATTTGCTCAAATTACAAGACCTATTAAAAAAAAAAAACAAAATCAAAACTAATCCATCTAACTCCAAACCTATCTTCTTAACTAACATTCTTGCCAAAATCTCACCTTCTGTTAAGTCCTTTATGTCCTTCTTACCACCTTATTAGACATCTTATGTTACAGAATAATACCTACTTTTCCTCTCAACTTTTAAAAAAATATTCTGAAGATTTTAGAATCATATATTTCTTATTTAACCAGGTCATGTAAGGAAGTATACAACAGTAATTTTTTAACCATATTGAATTATAATAAATATTCCTATATGAAAATTTATGTAAATGTAAAATTGATGCTCACTTTTAAGATATCCCCACTAAATTAACCTGATTCTTATACTTGGGTAGATTTCAGGCATATTTTGCAAAGTAATAGGCTATAAGGCTGAGGAGGTACATGTTCAAATACTCTAAGAATTAGTAGAAAGGAGGTGTTTATAAAAATCTGTATGCCCAACACACAGTGAAGCCAAACAAAATGAAATATTGGAGTTCAGAGAGGAGAAAGGTTTATTTCAGGGCCATGCAAGAAGATGAGATGACTCATTCCCTGAAAAGCCTTGAGCTCCCTGAAGGGTTTTGGCAGAGCATTTCGATGGATGCGAGTTTGAGTAAGCTCCAGGAGTTGGTGATGGACAGGGAAGCCTGGCATGCTGTTGTCTACGGTGTTGCAAAGAGTTGGACACGACTGACTGACTGAACTGAACTGAGGGGGAAGTTGGAAGATGTGTGATCAGCTTATGCACAATTCTCTGACTGGCTGATGGTGAGGTGTCAGGGTGGTGTCACGGCAGTGAGCATCACTCCTTAGGCTGCAGGAGGCCTGGGGCTATGTGCTCAGGTTCCACAAGTAGTTCCTCCATTTGATGCTTGTGGGGTGGGGTTCACATGTGCAAAACAACTCAGAAAATTTGAACTAAATAGTAGTATCTAGGTATTTCAGAGTGGAGGTAAAGCAGAAGATATGGGGGAAGGCCTGTCCTGAGAAGACCCCATAGGGTCTGCTGAATTACAGGGAAGCCTGGTGTGCTGCAGTCCATGGGGTCACAAAGAGTCAGACATGACTGAGTGGCTGAACAGCAACAGTTACAGTATGACTTCCAACAGGGAGTGATGGAGGAGCTGGACCCTTTATTAACGCTTTGTAGCAGAGATCACAGTTTATTAAAAAGCAGAGACATTACTTTGCCATCAAAGGTCTGTCTAGTCAAAGCTATGGTTTTTCCAGTAGTCATGTATGGATGTGAGAGCTGGACTATAAAGAAAGCTGAGTGCCAAAGAATTGATGCTTTTGAACCGTAGTGTTGGAGAAGACTCTTGAGAGTCCCTTGTATTGCAAGGAGATCCAACCAGTCCATCCTAAAGGAAATCAGTCCTGAATATTCATTGGAAGGACTGATGCTGAAGCTGAAGCTCCAATACTTTGGCCACCTAATGTCAAGAACTGACTCACTGGAAAAGATTCTGATGCTGGGAAAGATTGAAGGCAGGAGGAGAAGGGGACAACAGAAGATGAGATGGTTGGATGGCATCACTGACTCAATGAACATGAATTTGAATAAACTCTGGGAGTTGGTGATGGACAGGGAAGCCTGGTGTGCTGCAGTTCATGGAGAGTTGGACACGACTGAGTGACTTAATAACAGTTACAGTGTGACTGTTGTTTCCAACAGGGAATGTGTAAGCATCATGGAGAACCTGGACCCTTCATTAACTCTTTGTAGCAGAGATCATAGTTACTACCAAATCCCACTACCCTCTTTTCCTATACGAATAGGATTTTGCTGGATACAGGGTTTGACTCCATTTCCCAGGCTCCCTTGCACATTTTGACCGTAAGGCTAAATTGTCTCAGTTGGACAATATATAGACACACAGTGTCCTCTAGGCCAAAACTTTTTAAAAAGCAAGTGCTGCTTTGGAATGTTCTTTCTCTCTTTCTAACATCTGGATTCAAACAAAGCCTTGGTGGGATGACAGAGCTAGGATATAGAAGAAGCCTGTTTCTCGAATCAACGTGGATAAAAGCTACCAACAGAACAAATACCCCTGCCTTGTCTTTTAAACAAATGAGAAATAACCTTCTATTATGTTAAACACTGATATGTGGCAGTGGGTGTATCTGTGATGGCAGTTTAGCTTAGTCTATAATATACTCTTTCAAATATTTAAGAAAATATATCTCTATCACCTTTCATGATCTTATGGCTGAGATCACTGGGGAAAAGTGTGTTCTAGGGAGACCAGCAAAAATGAGAAGAAAAAAATTATAAAACACATGGAGGAGAGGACTTCAAGGATGAAGATTACACTTTCAAAGAAATTGGAACACAATAATCTAGAGAGTGAGGACAGGCTGAACATTGCTGAAGGAGTCAGGAAAGGATAATGGCCTGTTCATAGGAAGTTTAGTCTGGCTGAGGCACTGGGCACAGAGCAAATAAAGATGAAAAGTATTAGGATGGAGAGTTAGACTTGGTTAGATCTTAGCACTTTTTAAATTAAATATTTATTTATTTGGCTTTGCTGGGTCTTAGTGCAGCTGGTGGTATCTTCAATCTTCATTGCAGCATACGGGACCTTTAGTTGCGGCATATGGGATCTAGTTCCCAGACTACCAATTGAACCCAGGGCTCCTGCATTGGGAGCACTGAGTCTTAGCCATTGGACCACCAGGGAAGTCCTTTGAAGCACTCTTAATTCCATGTGTGGTTAGAAGAATAATAACCACCCTCCTCCCAACAACATGCTGATGTACTAATCCTTAGAATCAGTAAATATATTCGTGTTGATGAAAAAGTAATCAGTTGATCCAAGAAAGAAATGGAAAATTTTATTTGAGCCAAAATTGAGCATTATAACCTGGGAAGAGCATCTCAGAAAGCTCTGAGAATTGTTCTGCCTGTTAGAAATCAAGGCACAGTTATGTAAAGTTTTTGAGACATAGGTTGTTGTTTAGTCACTAACTCGCGTCCAGTTCTTTATGACTCCTTGGTCTGTAGTCTGCCAGGTTCCTCTGTCCATGGGATTGCCCAGGCAAGAATGTTGGAGTGAGTTGCCATTTCCTTCTCAAGGGAATCTTCCCAAACAAGAGATTGAACCTGAGTCTCCTGCATTGGCAGGCAGATTCTTTACTGAGCCATGGGCTGTACATCACATGCTTATTATTGACAATGTACCTAATCCATATCTAAACATCATTGTGGTGGGTCATGTGACCCCTTATAAGATCAAGAAAGAATGCTTTCTTTTAAGGAGTTGTCTTGGTATTGCTCTTTATGGTTGAGCAGGTGTTCCTACTGAGGGGGAAGTTTGGTCAATGCATAGTACAGATAAAAAGAGTACAGTGTTGGGGGAGGGAAAATTTCAAAAGGCAGAGAGGAATTTTAATTTAAATTTATCTTTCCTTGCCATAAATATATGACTTTTATTTTCACAGTAGATTATGTGGCAAACGGGAATTAAGGTTGCAGATGGAGCTGAGATGGTTTATTAGTTGACCTCAAGATATGGAGATGATCCTGGAGTACCTAGGTAGGCCCATGTAATCACAAATGTCCTTAAATTTATGAGAGGGATTCTCCAAAAAAAACATACTGATGGCCAAATGGCACATGGAGAGATACTCAACATCACTCATCATTGAGAAAATGCAAATCAAAACTACAATAAGTCACACCAGTCAGAATGGCCGTAAAAAAAAAAGAAAATCCACAACCAATAAATACTAGAGAGGATGTGAAGAAAAGGGAGACCTATGCTGCTGCTGGGAATGTAAATTGGTACAGTCACTATGGAGAACACTATGAAGGTTCCTTATAAATCTAAATATGGAAATACAATATGAACCTAGCAACCCCACTCCTGGGCAAATACCAAGAGAAAACTGTAATTTGAAAAGTTACTTGCATCCCCATATTCAATGCAGCACACTGTTTACAACAACCAGAACATGGGAGCAACCTAAATGTCCATCAACAGCAGATTAGATAAAGAAGATGTGGTGCATATATTCAATGGAATATTACTCAGCCATAAAAAAGAACAGAATAGTGTCATTTGCAGCAACATGGACGACCTAGAGATTGTCATATGGAGTAAAGTCACAAAGAGAAAGATAAAGGGTAGAAATTAACTTATTAAGAAAATGGAAGTAGAATCACAGATATAGAAAACAAACCTAAGGATACCAGGGTGTAAAGGTGGGGAGGGAAGGATAAATTGAGAGATTGGGATTGACTATACACTCTGCTATATATAAAATAGATAACTAATAAGGATCTACCGAATAGCACAGAGAACGCTATTAAAAACTCTATAGGAAAAGAATCTTAAAAAAAAGAGTGAATAATGTCATGTATAACAGATTCACTTTGCTATGCACCTGAAATTAACATATTATATATCAATAAAAATTTTTAAAAAATAATAAATAAAAAATTGTGAGAGGAAGATGTGACTATGAAAAATCAGAGAACTGGCAACAGAAGAGACCTTTGCCCCATAGAGCTTGCTTTGATGATGGATAAAGGGGTCATGCATGAGTCAGGAAAAATGGGTGGCCTCCTAGAAACTAGAAAAGGAAATTGTTCTCCCTTAGGTCCTCCAGAAATTACTACAGTCCTGGCATCACCTTGACCTGGGCCCAGTGAGATCTGTGTCAGACTATTCATCTACAGAAAATAAATGTATGCTATTTTAAGTTGCTACATTCGTGGTAATTTGTCAAAGCAGCATTAGGAAATTAATACTCTGTGCTAAGCCTGACGTTAGGGAACAGGGAACACTGGGATAAGAAGTGCCTCAGAGGGTCAACTGAGTTAGTTGATTAAGACCAGAAAAAGAGTGGCAGTGGCCTACTTTTAATAGATCAGGCCTCAAATAAGAGGTTTGAAGAACAGAGATAACATAGCAGAGCAGAAAAATATGCTAGGAAGTGATAATAAGCTTAGTCTGAAACTCTGTGTCATCCAAAATGTAGAGGGGAAACTGATGTATTTTGAGGGCAATGTGTCATATAAGCTTATATAGCGTTGAATGACACAGGAGACTGATTCCAGCTGGGGGATAAGAAAATGTGGTACATATATACAATGGAATATTACTCAGCCATAAAAAAGGACAGAATAGTGCCATTTGCAGCAACATGGACAACCTAGAGACTGTCATACAGAGTGAAGTAAGCAGAAAGATAAAAACAAGTACTTACAATATTGCTTATATGTGGAATCTAGAAAAATGGTTGAGATGAACTCATTTGCAAAGCAGAAATGAGTCACAGATATAGAGAACAAACGTATACATGGATACCAAGCAGGGAAGGAGGGGTGAGATGAATTGGGAGATCAGGACTGAAATGTATACTGCTGCTGCTGCTAAGTCACTTCAGTCGTGTCCGACTCTGTGCGACCCCATAGACGGCAGCCCACCAGGCTCCCCCATCCCTGGGATTCTTCAGGCAAGAACGCTGGAGTGGGTTGCCATTTCCTTCTCCAATGCATGAAAGTGAAAGTGAAAGTGAAGTCACTCAGTCGTGTCCGACTCTTAGCGACCCCATGGACTGCAGCCTACCAGGCTCCTCCATCCATGGGATTCTCCAGGCAAGAGTACTGGAGTGGGTTGCCATTGCCTTCTCCGAAATGTATACACTTCTATGTATAAAATAGATAATGAATGAGACCCTACTGCATAGCACAGGGAACTCTATTCAATGCTCTGTGGTGACCTAAATGGGAAGGGAATCTTAAAAAGTGGATATATGTACATGTATGACAGATTCACTTTGCTGTACGGCAAGAAACTAATACAACATTGTAAAGTAACTATATTCCAGTAAAAATTAATTTTAAAAAGATATTGTTACAAATCTTGATAGCAAACCAAGAATTTTGTCTCCTGTTCATTCTTCTGAAGCGTTTGTAAATCTTCTTATGCTTCTCCACTCCACATACTACTTTATGCACAATGCAGCTGCAGTTTTACCCTGAAAGTGCAGACCTATGTAAAAGTGACATCTTGTGTTGCTTTGATGCATTGCATTTCTGGTTTCCTCTGTCATAATTCCTCTATTCTGGAAGCTCTTTTGCTTTCATTCCTTTGCTAAACAGAAAAGAAACACTAAATTATAATCATTGCAATATAAGAAATATGACTCATGATATAAAACGTGTTAGGCTGTTTTCTGCCTTATTTACAACCTATATTTTAGTGAAAGGTAAATCGTTCCAAGGCTGGAGTTTGCAGAATCCATTCCATTATCTTGTAATGGATTGTGAAATGAGAGAAAAGTCTGATGATTAAAATTAGATTCAGTAATTATTAGGATAATGCCTTAAAATAGAAAATCTACTGATTTGAAATGTCTGGAAACTAGCCTGTTTTCTAGAAGCTATTTTTTGGAAATGTTACTTTCTGCCACTAATGAGGTCCTTGTGGTTCCAGGTGTGAGGATATTATCCTATTTCTTGCTCTAAATTCCTTTCACTGTGGATTTGGAGCCACGATGACATTGTATCAAAATGTGCCAATTTGTTTCAGTTAGGCCGCAAATAAGATACTCATGCAGTGAGTGAGTGAATAAAAAATTGTACAGAAACCTGGAGAAGTATCTAGGTGATCAATACAATTAATACTTAAAAGGCTGGCATCAGAAATGCTAAGGAAAAAGGGAAAGATCTTCCCAGCATGTTAGTAAGGATGAAGGTAGTAGGATGAAATCTAGAATAATAAGGAACAGGGAAGAAGATGTGGTTGAAAGGGAAAAAGAAAACTAAATGAAAGAAAGAGCATGGGCATATGACCACCTCAGATAAAGAGTAAGAGAAAAACCCAAAGCTTAAAACTTAAAGAGAAAGGTAGGTTGAAAATCCCGAATGATAAAACTAGGGGACTGCTGGGAAGAAACACTCTGGAGAAGAAAGAAAGGGTGCCTTCTTCAAAGACAGATGATACAGAATCTTAAACGAAGAGGAAAAAATGGTTGTCAAAGAGAAAGAAAACCACAGAAGCTAGAAGCTTAGTGTCAGAGAACAGTGTTACACATCCCAACCTCTGGATAAGAATGAGAATGAAGGATATGTGGGAAGGCATAGTTTCACTTTTGTAATTAGCCTGGTAAATTGCAGCATGTACAAACTCATCAGTCACTAAATGTCTATAACCCCAACAAAATGAAGTGAAATGCCAACTGTTTGATGCAGTAAAAACAAAATGGGTTACAGAATCAGACATCGGGTTTGAAGCTGACTTTCACTTGCTCTGTGATCTTTTCAGGTTTCTTAACTATTCATCTTATTTCCTCATCAGGAAAGTGAGGACAATTCACCTTCTTTCAAAAGCTATTTGAGGGAGAACTGAAATCAGGAAATCTCTTTGTGCCTGGTTGACATGAGAACTTCAATTAACAGTTTGTTAGAAGAATGGAACTGGTCTCAATTCTTTCTGCTGAAGTAAATCATAATGATGTGAGGGATCAATAAAAGAAATAGAATTCTAAAATTGCTCTGTATCACTTACATGGAGGAGGGAAAGACAGTTACCACCACCACGGACATGGACACCTCAGACAGAACTGAGCAACCTAACTGAACTGAACCCCTTTTTCGTAGAAAGAGCCAATAATCAAGGGCAACAGAGAAGGTAATTTGGGACAGGCTGTTAGCAAAAGGTAGAAACATTAGTCTATTTACATATCACTTCCCACTTTAGCATATAGAAACTGTGGTAGGAGAAACATGATACAGTTGTCTTTATTTCAAAGTTAACCTGCTATATCAGGGATGATTTACCTAGGATAAAGTATGGTCTGTAGGCCGCCTACAGCGTTACCCACTGTGGTAGTGGTTCAAATTGTGAAGTCCTGTGAAGTCCTATATTTTCAGAGACAAATGTCTGTGTGCTGGGCCCAACAATTTAATGCCTTTTAGAAAGAAAGGCAATGCCAAAGAAGGTTCAAACTACCACACAATTGCCCTCATCTCACATGCTAGCAGAGTAATGCTCAAAATTCTCCAAGCCAGGCTTCAGCAATATGTGAACCGTGAACTTCCAGATGTTCAAGCTAGTTTTAGAAAAGGCAGAGGAACCAGAGATCAAATTGCCAACATCCGCTGGATCATCGAAAAAGCAAGAGAGTTCCAGAAAAACATCTATTTCTGCTTTATTGACTATGTTAAAGCCTTTGACTGTGTGGATCACAATAAACTGTGGAAAACTGTGAAAGAGAGAGGAATACCAGACCACCTGACCTGCCTCTTGAGAAACCTGTATGCAGGTCAGGAAGCAACAGTTAGAATTGGACATGGAACAACAGACTGGTTCAAAATAGGAAAAAGAGTACATCAAGGCTGTATATTGTCACCCTGCTTATTTAATTTATATGCAGAGTACATCATGAGAAACACTGGGCTGGATGAAGCACAAGCTGGAATCAAGACTGCTGGGGGAAATATCAATAACCTCAGATATGCAGATGACACCACCCTTATGGCAGAAAGTGAAGAACTAAAGAGCCTCTTGATGAAAGTGAGAGAGGAGAGTGAAAAAGTTGGCTTAAAGCTCAACATTCAGAAAATTAAGATCATGGCATCCAGTCCTATCACTTCATGGCAAATGGATAGGGAAACAGTGGCTGACTTTATTTTTTTGGGCTCCCAAATCACTGAAGATGGTGACTGCAGCCATGAAATTAAAAGATGCTTGCTACTTGGAAAGAAAGTTATGACCAACCTAGACAGCATATTAAAAAGCAGAGACATTACTTTGCCAACAAAGGTCCATCTAGTCAAGGCTATGGTTTTTCCAGTGGTCATGTATGGATGTGAGAGTTGGACTATAAAGAGGGCTGAGTACTGAAGAATTGATGCTTTTGAACTGTGATGTTGGAGAAGACTCTTGAGAGTCCCTTGGACTGCAAGGAGATCCAACTAGTCCTTTCTGAGGTACATGTGTCCTGGGTGTTCATTGGAAGAACTGATGTTAAAGTGGAAACTCCAATACTTTGGCCACCTGATGTGAAGAGCTGACTCACTTGAAAAGACCCCGATGCTGGGAAAGATTGAAGGCAGGAGGAAAATGGGACGACGGAGGATGAGATGCTTAGATGGCATCACCAACTCAATGGACATGAGTTTGGGTAAACTCTGGGAGTTGGTGATGGAAAGGGAGGCCTGGTGTGCTGTGGTTCATGGGTTCACAAATAGTCGGACACGACTGAGCAACTGAACTGAACTGAAGTGAGGTATAACAGGTTTCAGTGGTAATCAGATGGTATTTTTGAAAAAGAGAAGTAGTTTAGGCCTTGGGCCCCTGCTGAGATTTCTCCTGGTGATTCTGATAATACTTTACTGCCTATATCCTGGTTGAAAATTGTTTTCAGCAGTCTTCAATCCTAGGTCGCTCAGTGGTCAAGAGTCCGCCCGCCACAGCTGGAGATGCAGGAGACATGGGTTCAATCCCATGGGTCAGAAAGATTCCCTGGAGGAGGAAATGGCAAGCCACTCCAGTATTCTTGCCTAGAAATTTTCATGGATAGAGGAGCCTGGCAGGCCCCCGTCCATGGGGTCACAAATAGTCAGACACAACTGAGCATGCATGCATGTATGCATGCACTTCCTGTAATAGCAAACTGGATTTGGGTTCTTTGCAAATTTCCTCAACTTGTGCAATTATATACATTGGAAGAGGAGGTGACTAGTTTAGCAAGGTCCACATATGTGCTTGATATGGCTTGTTGTAGTTCCTCCTGTTGGAAATAATGTTACCACTACAAGGTTCAGGACAACCAGGATGGTTTATGGAGCAGTTAATAGCTGTGGTCAATAGGTGTCCGTATACCTCTTAAAGTAAGGTATATTGTATTATTATAGAAAGGCTGCTGGTGGTAGGAGAATTAGGGTATGGGATCCATGGCATGAAATCCTCATGCATCAGACATTCAGAAATTAAAAAAAAAATTAGGAAAATAGAGTTTAAGTTGTTTCAATTTTATAAGGTGCATTTAGATCAATTCAGCAAGTTGGCTAAAGGGAAGAAACCTACTTGCCTGGGAAATCCCATACAGGAGCCTGGTAGGCTACAGTCCATGGGGTCCCAAAAGAGTTGGATGCGACTTAGGGACTAAATAACAACAGAAGTAGATAAGTCAGTGTAGCACAGCCTCAGATGTATTTGTATAGCCAAAAAACCTACTCATCTTGTAAACTTCTCACTTGACTCAAACCACTCTGGTAAGTCTCACTTAGCATAGTCCACACAGAGGTGATCATTTCTTTCTTTGTCCATCATTATGTCTCATACTGTGCTGCATCATTCTATAATTATGTGTTTAAATGTTTATTTTATATCCTGGAAAGTGGTGACCCCCTTGAAGACAGATGCTAAGTCTCATTCATCTGTAAACCCCCAGTACTGAGCTCAGGACTTGGCACATGATAGGCGATTGATATGTATTGCTTTAATGACTGAAGTTATGGTAAAAGAAGTGACACAACTGTGCTCTCTCTACACAGAGAACCATTTTAGTAAGAAGGCAAAGGCAAGCATATGAATTACTGTGATGTAAGATAGAGTATGGTTAGAGTTATCAGAGATTTCATCTAACTAAGGGGATTTCAAAAGACTTCACAGAAAAGATGGTGCTCCAGATTAGACTTAAGGAATCAATAGGTTTTTCAACAAATGGAGTGTATTTGGAGGAGAGTGGCTATTTCAGATAAATGAAACAGCATGAGCAAGGTAGAGCAAAAACTCAGGGAATATCAAGTGAACAAAGCTGAAGTCATTCTGAATAGAGTTTCTTGTAGGAAAGGCAATTAGATTTTATCTCATATGCCATATATGACAAATGGCAAACTAAGATGAAAATATTGCAAATATTTTACAACTAACAACAATAATCACTGAAAACTGTTAAAGATATCTTTCAACTCAGCAATGTATTGTGCTTTAGGAAGGCACAAAAAGACAGAAATATTTCAGTTTTGACTACATACTTGGGTCCTACCTAAGGCATTGATTATGAGTAGGAAACTCTGCTTTCCAGAAAACTGTGAGATTTGCAATTATTAAAGATATCATGTCAAATTTATTCTTGGCATATCAGTGTTAGCTAAACCCTTGCTATTCAAAGTGGTATCACCACCACCCCAAAGCTTGTAGGAAATGCGGAATCTCAAACCCTACCCCAGCTCTACCAGGTAGGAAACTCGACCCCAGATCTACTGAATCAGAATCAATAGGTGAACATGATCTCCAGGTGATTCATATGCCTGTTAAAGTTTGAGAAGCACAGAAATGTTTGCACCATCTAAGGGCAAAACATTACCTGGAAAATTTTCTGGTACAGTCATACTGAATTCCTATTTCATGGTAGAATATTGATATTAACCCAAGATGTCACATGGTAAAGTAAAAAAGGATAATTGAGGGAATGTAAAAAGGATAATTGCAAACATTGCCAGTAGAAGACATTTGAAAGTTCAACATAAAGCAATCAAAAATTTTAGAAAATCCAAATCAATATAAATAAAGGGTAGGTGAAAACCATTTGGTCCATATTGGTATGATAGCTAGAATGTTAAGGACTTGTTGTTCAGTCATGTCCAACTTTTGTGACCCTATGGACTGCAGCACGCCAGGCTCCTCTATCCTTCACTATCTCCCAGAGTTTGCTCAAATTCATGTCCATTGAGTTGGTGATGCTATCTAAACATCTCAACCTCTGTTGTCCCCTTCTCCTTTTGATTTCAATCTTTCCCATCATGGTATTTTCCAGTGAGTCCGCTCTTCTCATTAGATGGCCAAAAGTATTGGAGTTTTGGCTTCAGCATCAGTCCTTCCAGTGAATATTCAGAGTTGATTTCGTTTAGGATTGACTTGATTTCCTTGCTATCCAAGGGATTCTCAAGAGTCTTCTCCAACACCATAGTTTGAAGTCATCAGTTATTTGGGGCTCAGCCTTTTTTATTGTACAGCTCTCACATCCTTACATGACTACTGGAAAAACCATAACTTTGAGTATATGGACCTTTGCTGGCAAAGTAATGTCTCTGATTTTTAATATGCTGTCTAGGTTTGTCATTGCTCTTCTTCCAAGAAGCAACCATCTCTTAGTTTCATGGCTGCGGTCACTGTCCACAGTGATTTTAGAGCCCAGGAAAATAAAGTATTTCACTGTTGCCATTGTTTCTCCATCTATTTGCCATGAAGTGATGGGACCAGATGCCATGATCTTCATTTTTTGAATGCTGAGTTTTAAACCAGCTTTTTTACTCACTTCTTTCACCTTCATCAAGAGGCCCTTTAGTTCCTCTTCACTTCTGTCTGCCATAAGGGTGGTAACATCTGCACATCTGAGGTTATTGATATTTCTCCTGGAAACCTTGATTCCAGTTTGTTCTTCATCCAGCCTGGCATTTCACATGATGTACTGTACATATAAGTTAAGTGAGCAGGGTGACAATATACAGTCTCGATGTACTCCTTTCCCAATTGGGAACCAGTCTGTGATTCCATGTCCGGTCCTAACTGTTGCTTCTTGACCTGTATACAGTCTTTGCAGTAGGCAGTTAAAGTGGACTTGTATTTCCTCTCTTTAAGAAATTTCCAGTTTTCTGTGATCTACACAGTCAAACGCTTTAGCGTAGTTGATGAAGCAGAAGAAGATGTCTATCTGGAATTCTCTAGCTTTTTCTATGATCCAACAGATGTTGGCAATTTCATCTCTGGTTCTTCTGCCATACTATCTGTAACAGTTTTCCTCAGAATCCGTTTGAACAGTAGTCTAAACAAAACTCTTTTTTTAAAAAGGAAAGTCTTAGAGAAAGATAAAAGATAATTAATTATACCTGAAGTCTGCACAATGAACTGAGAGCAATATACTATTGAAAGTCAAAGGATTATTACAGCCTATTAACAGTAAAGATGTCTACTGTACTGGAAAAAAACCTTAATTTTTACAGTTTATGACTATGCTAATTCCCCAAACAGATACTTGGGTGATATTTATGGTAACTGAGGAAATTTTTCTCTTCCTTTAAGCATGAGAATTTGCATTTTCTAATGCCACATACCTGGTAAAACATTGTCATGGAGGGAGCCAGTTATTCAGGAGTAGATGTAGCTTACAATAATATCAACACTTTCATTTCAAGCTCATTGATTTTTTTTTTTACCTTAATGAATACAATAATTAGTAAAGTACAAAAAGCCCTATATCAGTTGAAAATCGTCTCACAACTCAATTTAATTTAATTTGAAAATAGCTGTTTTACTGTCTCTCAAACTAAATTTAAGAAATCAAACAGAGCATTAACATGTTAATTAATAAGAGGTTCAGTGGGAAGGTAGGAAATGATTAGTTGCATTACGATTCCTTCAGATTTTCTCTAGGAAACTCATTAAAGGGCTCTTCAGAAGTGCTTTTCTGAAAAGATGACGAACACATGCCACATGTTTTTCAAAAATTTCAAGGTGTAAGACCTGTACTTGATTTCTTTCCATGGTATAAAGACTCAGAGATATGTTCAACAGGGGAGATACCTTGGTGGCTTTTAATAAATAACATGTACCATGTCCCAGGCCATGCGTATGCAGCCATTTGGAGAGAAGAGGTCAAACTGCACTCAATGCTCAGAAGCTATTTTCTTTGGGTTGGCCAAGAAGACAAAGATCCATCTAATCAAAGCTGTGGTTTTTCCAGTAGTCATGTATGGATGTGAGAGTTGGACCATAAAGAGAGCTGAGCACTGGAAGATTGATGCTTTTGAACTGTGATATTAGAGAAGACTCTTGAGAGTCCCTTGGACTGCAAGGAGGTCAAACCAGTCCATCTTAAAGAAAATCAGTCCTGAATATTCATTGCAAGAACTGATGCTGAAACTTCAATACTTTGGCCACCTGATGTGAAGAACTGACTCATTGGAAAAGACCTTGATGCTGGGAAAGATTCAAGTCAGGAGAAGAAGTGGACGAAAGAGGATGAGATGGTTGGATGGCATCACCAACCTGATGGACATGAGTTTGGGCAAGCTCTGGGGTTGGTGATGGACAGGGAATCCTGGTGTGCAACCATGGGGTAGCAAAGAGCTAGGCATGACTGAGTGACTGAACTGAACTGGCCAAGAAAAGATATTCCATATTTTTATTGTAGGAATCCAGAGATAGATGAGAAATTCTCTAAGTAATGTACATTTTATAGATTTTTACATTTTGCAAGAATTTTCTGTAAATATGAACTCACTGATTCCAACCAATCAGGTAACTAGGGCTTCCCAGGTTGTGTAGTGATAAAGAATCCACCTGCCATACAGGAGATCCAAGAGACAAGGGTTTGATCCCTGGGTTGAGAGGATACTCTGGAGAAGGAAATGGCAACCTGCTTCAGTATTCTTGCCTGGGAAATTTCATGGACAGAGGAGCCTGGCAGATACAATCCATGGGGTTGTAAAAGGCTGGACATGACTAAGCAGATACTCAGACACACACACACACACACACATTCAGGTAACTAGATAAGTTGGACATTTTTCACAGAGGAATCAAAAGGCAGTCAAAATGGTCAAAACTCACTTTAGCTGTCCTGTTGCACATGTTTATAAACTCTAATTTCTTTCTCTTTGTCTCTGTATCTTTGTCTCCATACCTAAACAGACTGTTTTCTAAATGTGTTTTGGATGCTTAAGCAAGTATATACCATTCCAGATAAAATATGCTTTGGATATAAGAATAGGGAAGGAAAAGTAAAACAGCTATGAAATCAGTATTCAACATACCAAAGTCTTATATTAGAGAAGACCCCAGAATTGGATCTCATTTTTATACCCACCAATGGAAGAAAGGAAATAGGTGGCATTTTTAGTAGTTGTTCTCAAAAACTGTGATCCTCAATCAATAGTGTCAGCATCCCTTGGGAATTTGTTAGACTTGGAGATCCTTGGACCTTTCTTAATAAATCAGACTTGCTAAATCAGAACTTCTGAGGGTAAGGCAAGTCATGTTTCAATTAACAAGTTCTCTAGATGAATCTGATATCTCATCTCAAATTTGAGAATCACTACAATATAGAATTGGTCATAAGATAAAAGCAGCTAACCAATTACTTGTAAAGGAGATTATATTCATGAGATGGGACCTTTTCTGTTCATTCACCTTTGCATTCCTGCCGCGTTGAAGAGATCCAGGCATATATAAAACACATGCCATAAATTCTTAGTGAATCAATAAACCATTCCTCAGGATATCTTCTAAAAGTTCTTGTAAATTTCAGTTCAGTTGAGTCGCTCAGTCATGTCCAACTCTTCGCAACCCCACAAACTGCAGCACGCCAGGCCTCCCTGTCCATCACCATCTCCCAGAGTCCACCCAGACCCATGTCCATTGAGTCGGTGATGCCATCCAACCATCTCATTCTCTGTCGTCCCCTTCTCCTCCTGCCCTCAATCTTTCCCAGCATCAGGGTCTTTTCAAATAAGTCAGCTCTTTGAATAAGGTGGCCAAAGTATTGGAGTTTCAGCTTCAACATCAGTCCTTCCAATGAACACCCAGGACTGATCTCTTGTAAAGTGGGTACAGTCTAATTTTGCAAACAAATTCTTAATAATAAATAAAGCAACACATTTCATGGCAGTTTTATAATAAGTGGAAATATAGGCATGAGTCAATAAAACTAACTTCATGAATAGCCAGGAAGCTAGAATAGCTAGTCTCAAACTTGGCTATTCAAACTTGACCTGATCCTCAGAATTACATGGGTTCAATCCCTGGTCAGGAAGATCCCTTGGAGGAGGGCATGGCAACCTACTCCAGTATTCTTGCCTAGAGAAATCCCATGGACTGAGAAGCCTTGTAGGCTATGGTCCAACAAGGTTGCAACAAGTCAGACATGACTGAAGGGACTTAGCATGCATGCAAATATACATAATACACATATAAATATTATATAAACATAATAATATAATAATACATATATAAATATTATATAAGCAGAATAAATATAATTATTTTAATTTCTTTTGATTTGCAGTTTTTAGCTCAGTGTAACTTAAGCAACCTTCTGTGCCAAATCATAGAGGGATGATTCTTTTTAATTACTGCACAATATTCTTTATACAAATTTACTATATCTTATTTAATCATTTCTCTATAAACATTCAGAGCTATAACAATATAATAAACAAATTTGTGATATTTAATAAATAAAAAATAAATTTTCATAACTGTGTTTCTTTAGGGATTTAGGCTAATTATAATAATTTACTATTAAAAAAATAGTCCTCAATATCTTCCCTTCTCTCCAAATTCATCTCTCTACAGGAAAAAGTTTATTAAAACAAAATTAAAATTCTCTTTTAGCTCAGAAATTGTGGTTTCCACATAAAAAGACATAGCATGGAAGAAATAAGACCAGATGATTGGTCTGATAATCCACAATCACAGAATAATTCTATTTTGAGGGAAGAAGATTTATAATGATGCATTGGTGGAAATCAACAAAGTTAAAAACAAAATTAAAATGTGATTGTGGAATGTATCACCATAGATGACTATCATAAACTGGATTAATCACTGATGTAGAAAGCATTCTTTGTCCCACCTTTTTTGTGGAAGTCATGAAATCAACTGCAAAAAATATAATGCAAATATTTTAGAACGTAAAAGATCAAAGTTTTAGAACATATAGAAAATAATCCTTTCTGACAAATTTAATGTCTCATGTTTATATAAATAGAAAACAACAGAAAGAGCTGGCTTCTTTGCCATTATCTGCAGCCCATATATCAGAAGATTTTGTCTATTTTGCTAAGAAAGGCTCAACAATCTATCCTCTAAAAGCATGAAATTACTGAGGGCTAAGTGGCAAATGGTGTTAGAAGCATCATTGTATTAACTATTTTCTGCCTAACAACCTGGAACTTAGATAAAGATCAAAGTTTACATAATTTTGATGGTGTTTATCAACACATTGAAGTTTTAAAATGAAATGTTTCCACATCAGTTGACAAGGTTTCCATTTATGAGCAGCCCCGTAAGATAGGATGCTCTTTCCTGTTTATCTAAACCAGCAATTTTAGTGTAAAACTCTTACTTGCAATGAATGATGGGACAGATTTAAAACCTGCTTTCCCCACAAATTGTAATTGGCTAAAATGGAACAATTTGATGATATCTTATGTAGAGGGAAATGTCAGAAATTAGGCTTAAAAGTAAAAGACATGTGGGCAAATATGAGACTGCTGAAAACTCTGCCTCTTATGACTTGTAAATAATGCACCAGATCCCAGAAAGGAGATACGAGTTTCATTGTTTTACACACATTCAACAAGGAAAGCTTTTGGATACTAGAAAGTAAATTAATATTTCCACATTTTGGTACAGTTGATGGCTCTTTTCTTTTTTAAAAAATAAATGTTTATTTATTGGCCACAAAACATCTTAGTTGCCGTTGTTGTTGTTCAGTCATGTCCAACTCTTTGCCACCCCATGGACTGCAGCACACCAGGCTTCCCTCTCCATCACCATCTCCCGAAGTCTGCTCCAATTCATGTCCATCGAGTTGATGATGCCATCCAACCGTCTCATCCCCTGTCTCCCCCTTCTCCTCCTGCCTTCAATCTTTCCCAGCATCAAGGTTTTTTCCAATGAGTTGTCTCTTTGCCATATGTAGGATTTTTGTTGTATCATGCAGGATCTTTCAATGTGAAGTGTGAACCACACGGGCTCATTAGTCAGTGCCTGGGCTTAGTAGCTCCATGGCATCTGGGATCTAAGTTCCTTGGCCAGGGATCGAATCTGTGTCCCCTGCACTACAAGGCAGATACTTTACCACTGGACCACTACAATCATTCTCTTCTTGAAACACCCTCTTCACTGGCCTTCCCAGACATCCTAAGCATCCATACTGCACTGGCACTTCTTTCCCCAGCTTCCATGGATATCACTCCTGATTCCCCCAACTTCTAAGTGCTGGAGTTTCGAGCATGCAGTCCTCCCATTCTTTTTCCCCTTGTAATCCCCACTTATTTCCTTAGCTTACAAACCAATTGTATTAAGTGTTCTAGTTTCTGGCCTTTGTTCCACTGTGATTCCAAAAATTTATGTGAAAGTATCGATCAACTTGCTCAGTATTAGAAGACATGGACCTTTTAGTAGGTAGCATTTTGGGAAATTGAAGATATATACTTCTAGATAATATTCATTATCCAGATTATCATGTCAGACTCTGTGCAAGGCATGGGATGTACCTTATTTTATTTAACACTAATACTGCCCTTTTAGGTAAGAAATGTTGATCCCATTTCACAGATGATGAATGTTCCCAGGGTCCCAGACCCAGGTATAATGTTATAATAGTTGATATCTGAGTGCTTACTCTGGGGTCTCTGCTGCCTTGGCTCCTCAATTTACTCACCCAATATTTCTATGAGGTAGACGGTATTATTATTAACATTTTGTAGGTGAAAAAATAAAACAGATTTATGAAGCAAGTGACCTAAGATAAGGGGCTTCCCAGGTGGCTCAATGGTAAAGAATCCACCTGTCAATGCAGGAGATGTGGGTTTGATCCCTAGGTTGAGAAGATTCCGTGGAGTAAGAAATGGCAACCTACTCCAGTATTCTTGCCTGGAAAATTCCATGGACAAAGGAGCTTGGTAGGACAGTCATGGCATCCCAGTCAGATCAGGACTCACACACACACACACACACACACACACAACCTAAGATGGCAAAACAAATAGGTAGAATATCTACAATTTAGCTTTTTGAACTCTACAGTTGATGCCCCTTTTCGTGTCGGCACGTTGTCTTCTGGGGAGGCAAAGAAGGGGCAGTGTCCAGACAGACAGTGGGTAACCAAGAGTCACCAAGAGATGACTAGAAACTTGGCTAAGTAGATTTTTTAAAACACACAAAAAAGAGAGACTATAAAGATGAACTTTGTCTACTTATAATTTTGTCTGACGAATCTGTTGACAGGTCTTACTGCATGTTATTCAAGTTATAATGACAGTAATAACTGCTGAAATCTTTCCATTACAGTGAGAACCATTTTCCTTGATTAACTTGTTTTTCGTTTTTTGGTAGATAAGATCAATTTTTGAATTAATTTTTAAATAGCTGGCTTGCCTTAAGGGTGCAATGCTCTACTCTTCCGATCTTAAATCATGTACTAAAACTACTGTAATAGCAATTTTCAATACTAAAAGCAAACAAAATCTATACTCAATTACTATGATTTCTACCTTTCTCTTTAAGATACATTTTTAAAATTTAATACTATTAAAGTGGTTAATTTAGCTATTTTATAGAACTTATTGTAAAAGTTGTACATTTAGATTATCTTTTACATCTAAAAAGGTTCAAGTACTAATTTCATTTAGCCATTAAATTTTTATTGAGCATCTACTATGTGAGACTCTGAACTATAGGCAATATATCAGTTCTTGCTGTAGAATTTAATGGCCAAACGATAGAGAACTCATAAATAAAAAGCTCTGAACTTATATGTAACACACACACATGTATACAACTAAAAGTAACAGATGAAAATAAGAACATTCATAACTTCTTATGAAATGAATTTTAGGAAAAAGGCAAGCTTAAATGTTAGTTGAACAAGCAGTTCAAAGATACTGATTATTGAAAAACCAATAGATATAAACAGTACAGTTGGGGATAAACTCAGCTGACATGATGAGCCAACAGCTCAATGAAGTGAAAGAAAAAGTGATGGATTAGAGAAGGATACAGATTGCAGCTGGTCACAGGTGGTCAATAGGCTTTGGATGTAAGTAGGGAATTTTAACACAAAGTATGGATATGAGTGTTTAATACAAGGAGTGAGTCTGTTAGGGGACCTCAGGTAAAAGAGTAGCTACTGTCCAAGAAATCAATCAGGCAGATTTTTCAGAACAGAAAGTGTAGATAGCTATTACAGATCATTAAACTCCAAGCATGGCACCTTTCTGGGCACAGGGACTTGTGCAGCTGCATGGGTGGGATTTCCATGTAGCTTGCCCTGCTCTGGCATGTAGACTTGTTAATCACCCTTCCCCCTTTCTGTGTAGACACGATAAATGTAGTAGCAACCATTCCTACTCTGTCTTGAGCTAGCAGTCGCATCCCAGTGTGTTTAATGGCGGGATATGGCAGGGCCTCTTACTCATCCCTGATTTAGGTGCCAGTTGTGTTCCATCATGGAGATTTCAAGTCCTTTAACCTCTCAACCTTGGATTGAGACAGAAGGTTAATAGGAGAGGGAGTTTGACTTCCTTGCATCTTGCAGGGGCTCCACATCTTCATTTTGCACTGGGCTCTGCAAATGAAGGTTGAAACGGGAACTGAGCTTTACCTGTCCCAAGAAGAAAACCTCTTAATATGGACATGTCAAAGAAACAAGTGACAGTGTTCATACCTAAGCCCCTCTATTTTGCCACTGAGATAGGGTTTTAATATTCTTTCACTTAAAAAAAAAGCAAGACAATTATGACAAAATGTGACCAATGAATAATTACAGTTGTTGACACATGAGGCTTGTTAAGTCAGTCTCTGTAATTTTCAGTTCCCTTTTTTTCTCTTAAAAAATTACTTGGTGGTTCAGATAGTAAAGAATCTGCCCACAATGTGGGAGACCTGGGTTTTATCCCTGGGTTGGGAAGATCCCCTGGACCTAACCCACACTGGGAGAGTCTAAGAAGGATATAGAAGGCTATATCAGGTAAAAGGAACTATATATGGAAAAAAATATGGTACATTTAGAATGTTGCACAATGTCTAGATTGCATGGAGGATGTCAGTGGCATGCAACAGAGTAGTCTCAGCTGAGTTTGGAGCAGTACAAAGACAGGAGAACATAAATTGTTTTATACGTCCTCATGTTTTTTAGGCATATTTCAATTTCCTTGGCACATGGATAAAGCCTATAATCACATGCTGACAAAAAATTATAGATGAAAATATTTCTATAGATAATATATAGCCTGATAGAGTGGATTCACCAAACAACATCCATAAAATCTTTATCCAGAATAATGGAAGAAGGCTAAATAAATTATATAAATCTAAAAATTTCCACAGTTTGAATAGCAAAAATAGAAGTTACTCAGCTTTATCTGGACTGAATCAGCAATCTGGATGAAATACTTTGTATTAAATTTCTCCCACAGTATCCTATCTTCTCATGATGAAATGCTTCCTCAATTTGTTCTGAGTTACAGGGAAGGGCACTTCTCCAAAACAGAATGAATCTGAGAAATCAATCTTCAAAGCATTTTGCCCTTGAGCTATCCATATATGTGTTTGTTTTAATAAAAGAGAGAGAGGTAAAGGTTTTTCTCAATTGTTTACCCGCACAGGATACATCCAATATTAATGCGATGATGCATATTCTTAATAATTTCCAGAATAATTGTCCTCTCATTTGATTGTTTGAAATTTTAATTTTTTCTATGAGCATTTCCTTGAAGTGAGAGAATAAGCCTCTCTATTTTAAACACACATACACACAATGCAGAAATATTGGAATATATAAAGTCATATATCCATGATGCCAGTTCAAATCCAAACGATATGCCAAGAGAGCTTATTCTGAGAATTAGAGGTTATGATTATAAAATATAGCATTGTTGTTGTTTAGTCACTAAATTGTGTCCAACTCTTTTGCAACCCCATGGACTGTAGCCCGCCAGGTTCCTCTGTCCATGGGATTTTCCTGGCAAGAACATTGGAGTGGGTTGCCATTTCCTTCTCCAGGGGATTTTCCCAATCCATGAATTGAACCCGCATCTCCTGCATTGTCAGGCAGATTCTTTACCACTTAGCCACCTGGTAAACCCAAGTATAGCATATACAACTTCAAAATAAATAGCCATTTGTCCTTATGTGAAGTAAGGCCACGTCTACTGTGGCCAAATATGACAGGGTGATTTTTTAGCTCTCAAAATATAATCTTTGAGAGAAGAAAAACACATTTTTATAATGATCTTAAATAAGCATATTTGTGAGAATAATTGCTTTGTCTTCTCAGCACATTATTACTGAAAATCTAAGAAGGCTTGATTCTCGTCTCTTCTAATAGTCCTTTTAGACATACACTTTACCAGATAGCACTGGCTTCAAATACTGTCTTCAGGGCTGTCACAGAAATGACAGTGTTAAGTGGCTGCACACTGATGGTGTATGCTTCTTTGTTCTTAAAAATGAATTCATATTCCTTTTTTTAAACTCTTAACTAAATATACTGAACTAAATATACTGAGCTAAATATACTGAGCTAAATATACTGAACTAAATATCTAATACATGGGGCTCAGAATTTTGACATTAAGGAGTTCTAATTTCAACAGTGCCTCTTGTGAGAATCATATATGATAATTCAGATAAGACTCTTAGCACAGTGCTGGGTACTAATGAAATCTCTCTTTTATCAGCCTACCTGAATGTATGAGGATACGGTTTGTAGCCAATCTATAGAACTATTCTCGAAGATCACGAAGAATCTGAAATTATTCTTATATAAGCTTGGTCTCTAATGGTATTAAGTAGAATATTCCAAGTTCCCCTGTGAAACAAGCAATCCTCAAATCTCAGTGGGTTAACCCAACCAACTGCATTTGTTTTTGTTTGGTTTGGTTTTTTCATTCTCAGTCAGGGCCAGTAGAATCTCTGTGAACTATCGTTACCCACTAATGTAAGCTTGTGGACCTGCATGCGTGTTCAGTTTTTCAGCCGTGCCTGACTCTTTGCGATCCCCTGGACTGTAGCCCACTGGGTTCCTCTGTCCATGAGATTTTCCAGGCAAGAACAGTAGAGTGGGTTGCCATTTCCTTCTTTAGGAGATCTTCCTGATCCAGGGATCAAACCCGTGTCTCTTGAATCTCCTACATTGGCAGATAGATTCTTTACCAGAAGCACCACCTGGGAGTCCCAAGCCTATGGATACTCCATCTTAAATGAACTCCCAGAATTTACTTGGCAAGGGAAAGGAAATGAGATGAATTGATCATTGGATCTTGAAGCGTCAGTAAGAAAGCAACAGACTCTTTTGGCCCCATGTCACTTGCCAAAGAGAGCTTCCTAGGTGGTGCAGTGATCACAAGCTAGAATCAAGATTGCCAGGAGAAATATCAACAACTTCAGATATGCAGAAGATACCACTCTAATGGCAGAAAGAGGAATTAAAGAGTCTCTTGATGAAGGTGAAAGAGGAACATGAAAAAGCTGGCTTGAAACTCAACATTCAAAAACTAAGCTCATGGCATCTGTCCCATCCCTTCAATGCAAATAGATGGGGAAAAAGTTAAATAGTGAGAGATTTTATTTTGGGGAGCTCCAAAATCACTGAGAATATTGACTGCAGCCATGAAATTAAAAGGTATTTGCTCCTTGGAAGGAAAGCTATGACAAGCCTAGACAGCGTATTAAAAAAGAGAGACAGCTCTTTGGCAACAAAGGTCTGCACAGTCAGAGCTATGGTTTTTCCAGTAGTCATGTATGGGCGTGAGAGTTGGACCATAATGAAGGCTGAGGGCTAACCGTGTTTGAACTGTGGTGCTCAGAAGACTCCTTGGATAGCAAGGAAATCAAACCAGTCAATCCCAAAGGAAATCAACCCTGAATATTCATTGAGATATTTCTTTTCTTTCTTTCTTTATTCATTGGAAGGACTGATGCTGAAGCTCCAATACTTTGGCCACCTGATGCAAAGAACTGATTCACTGGAAAGGACCCTGATGCTGGGAAAGATTGAAGGCAAAGGGAGAAGGGGGCAGGAGAAGATGAGATGGTTAGATAGCATTACTGAACCCCTGGACATGAATCTGAGCAAACTCTGGGAGATAGCGAAGGACAGTGGAGCCTGGCGTGCTGCAGTCCATGGGGTTGCAAAGAGTCGGACACGATTTAGCTACTGAACATCAGCAACAGTATCCAAAGAGAGCCACAGCCTACTTACCTACTTGCACACAGAGTGAGGGGTACAAATATGCCCTGGTGACAACTACTCTCCCCTCTTAGATTAACTGTGAGACAGATAATTGGAAATAAAAGGTCTTCCCTATTTGATACTGTGAACAAATGCATCTCGGTAAAGTAAGAATGTCTTAATATCTAGGGGAAATTTTTGCTACCTACTCTCATAAGAATTGAAAACTTCATAAATGAACCTAAAATCCATATTTATAATTCCAAGAGAATTATAAGGGAGCTCTGGCTAAATACCCAGTTCCTTTAGTCTATTTACCAGGAATTCAGGAAACTTAGGAAGGACATGCTGCCACAGCACATCACTTTGATAATAAGGCTTGGAGAAATGTGATTTTCAAAGCTTGAACCCATCAAGCTGATTCTATTGTTTGCCACCTCCAGTCTCACATATAATTTTTCAACCAGGACAGGATGACAAAAAAAAAAAAACAAACAAAACAACACTACAGCAATGTGTCTGAGGTGTTAATATGGAATGCAGGTTTAGTTGCAGATGGGTTTTGTTTCAGAAGCAATGAGACTGCCACACACAGAAAGACATTTAAAACATTACCTTAAGCTAAACAAACACCACTTTTCCAAGGTGCCTCATCATTAACCTTGGAATGTTGATACGCCTAGGGACAGAAAAGCAGAAAGCAACAAGATGCAAGATGACAGGTTACAGAAAAGACAAACAGTATTTGCAGTGTGTGTGTGGGGGGGGGCGCTTAGGGTTGAGGGGAGGTAGAATGGGAGTATTTAGCAATGGAGACGCATAGTAGATCCTAAATTTCTGAATATTTAGGGGTCATAGCCTATGCAATCAGATTTACATGGAAAGGGAGTTGAAGCTGCATTTCGATATCACTTTATACTAATTATTCAAATCAAAGACTGGGGACTGGTAGAGATAATGGGAGAGGAAGATATAGTTTGCTCCTTATTTACTTCTTAGACACCAGCACTAATTGTGATCTTATATTTTCTATCCTTAGGGCTTTCCCCCTTCTCTATCGCAAACAGCGAAATAGTCATTGTTATTACAGAGTGGATATCACTCCAGGTTTGTTCTAAAATTATAAATACCTGGGGTTATTTAAAGACTATTTCAGTATTTTCTTCAAGTGTTCACAACACAGTCTTAAAGTAGCTGCGAGACATCTTTTCAGGTGTGATGAAGTTGTAGAGTGTTCTTTGCACACACAATATTGCTGGCAGGTCAGCTAAGTCAAATACTTTTCCAATATGACTGTGTTGTCCCACTGTACATTATATCAACAATTTTTATGTAGCAAAAACAGATTTCCTAGCCTTGGCTGATCGACCATTTATTCCAAGCAATAGTTGATAAAACATAATCGCCAGACAGCGAGAGAATTCGGATAGTCCCTCAGAGTTTGTTAAAAGGGACTTGGCCTGTGGCTCTGCTCCTGAGAACCAGCTGTCTTCTCTACCACGTTTCTTCTTCTGTGAATGTCATTTATAGCTTTAAAATGTTTTCAAAGATAAAGTGGTAGCACACACAAGGCATTTGCGGTGCCACGCTGATGATGGAGGCACTCAGAGAAATGACTGCTGTACTAAGATAATCACTGTTTCATCCTTAAGGAAGCCCGCTGAGAAGGAGCAAGCTGCCGCTTCTTACTGGCTGTTAGACGTTGCTGACGATGCCTTTTCCAGCTGTTCTTTTAAAAAGGACCTCAAATTAAACCTATTACACCTTAGATCCCGATTACATGGAAATCCACAACCCTTCCGAAATGTGTCTAAGCACTAACATGAAGACCCACTCCATTCAGTGTTCCTACTAACTGGTTTAAGGTCTTGACATTGCCTGGTAAGAAGATTATAGAAATGTCTGAAGGACAATTCTGAGTATAAAACCAAATGTCCCCTTGTGCATTACAATTGCCAAAAAAATTAAAAAAAAAAAAAAAACAACCCTTTCATCTTTTTATTAATTGTATAATTAATGCATTCTGTGTACTGATAAGAATAATGCTATGTAATTAATTTTTAAGAATTAAAAACTTGCCTTTATCCAGCCTCATGGTCTACTTTCATGTTTGTAGCTGTGAATATAAATCCTCTTATCTAATTATAACATGACTGGTTTCATTGTTGAAACAAAGCAGTTCTTTGTCATTTTTATTCGATTATGTAATATTTATTTTATTATATTAATTATATTCTATCCAGAAAAAAAATAAGACCCAAGGACTTAATATTTTAAGTCTTGCAAAGCTTATCAGAAAAATGCCATGCTGCTTTGGATAAGGTATGATATTTCATTTGTTTTCTGTGTCTGGTTTTGTCTTCCGTGATTACCCATTCTGTTTACCAAAAGCCTCAATTAGCATTTGAATAGTGAGCCAGAGAGCAGACAGGTTGAGAATTCTTATAGAACTAATTTGGCAGTCCTTCTCCTTTCCCCCCTTCTCCCTTCATAGCCTTGTCTTTGCCTCTAATCAAGCTGCAGTTATTAAAACCAGAATAAAAGACCTGATTTTCCATTACACTGATGCATGCTGAACAGAGCCTTGATTTGCTTTTTCTTTCAGCAATGCTAATTGGACTCAAAGGAAATATTTAGTTTATAATAGTGAATGAAGAATTCATTTAATTTTAGAGAAGGGGGAAATCAGCAATGGAACTAGCATATATGTTTGTGTGTGTGTGTATGTGTGTGTGTGTGTATATATATATATATATATATATATATATATATGTGTGTGTGTGTGTGTGTGTTTTTCCAATTGTTTCCTTCCTTTAAAAGTAGTTTTCTTAATGTTTCTCATAAATAATAGAGGTATTGAATTATCAATGCCTCAGGTTGGAGAAATTTACAACTGATGGAAAGATTTCTCATCTCTGCTTGAAAGAAAAAAGAATGTACTGTGTTTGGGAAATTCGGTTTCAGCTATGCCTGATCAGTATATAAGAAAGAATTCATTTAAGCACAGCTGTTTTCAAGTACTATTTGCACCTCAGATAGCTGGATGTCTTCCAGACTAAGCTGTCATCACCAGTCACTCTTCACATCAGATAATGGCTGGTATTGTTCATGAGACCATGCTGTTGAGATAGAATAAGTGCAGAACTTTACACAAGAAGCCTGGTTAATATTCAAATGTCATGTGAGTGTTGGTCCTCATCACTTTAAAACCTCACTTTGAGGAGGAAGTACTTATTTTAAAAGTATGAATCTACAGATTAACAGAGTTGCAGCTGAAAAGAAGAAAAGCAAATATTCATGTGGGTAGAAGGGATTTTCGATGTACTAATGTGTTGTTTAGATACTGCATGAAGATTAGATGTAATGTCTTCAATTAGAGAAACATTTTTCTCTATATCAATGTGCAATGCTTCCAGGACTGTTGTATCATTATTAAGGTGTTTATATTTTCATCTGATGCATCCCCGCAATTATAGATTTGGAAAGAGTCTTCTTGCCAACTATTTAACAGAAGCCAAACAGGACTTTGGGCTTCCCTGGTGGCTCAGATGGTAAAGAATCTGCCTTTAGTCCAGGAGGACCCGAGTTTGATCCTTGGGTCAGGAAGATCGCCTGGAGAAGGGAATGACAACCCACTCAATATTCTTGCCTAGAGAATTCCATGGACAGAGGACCCAGGTGGGCTACTGTCCATGGGGCCCCAAAGAGTTGGACATAAGTGAGTGACTAACACAGAGAGAAACAGGACTTCATTTGGACATTTATGATTTAGCTTCTCCCCACTTTTTGAAATGAAGCTTTCCACCCACTCTTGTCATATTAAAGTGCTTTTATTTCTCAGAAAGCATCATACTCTTGACTTTGGACCTTTGAATATACTCTTCTATGTTCTTGGAATCTTTCCTTTCCCCTGTTTACTTGGATTCTTTCTATTCATTTTTCAAGATTCAGCTTAAAAATTACTTCTTCTTAGTATCTTCCTTAATCCTTTATGTCAAATCCCATTAAAATATCACACAATTACCTCCACAGTATATATAACTATAGGTTCCTTAACACATGTACTCTTAACACTTCCTCTGCTCTGTAGTTATACCTTTGCTTGTGAAATCTCTTACTATAGCCTCTGGGAACTGACTGTGCCTAGCACAATGCCTGGCAGAGTGGACTTGCAGTAAGTATCTATGGAATATGTTGAATTGAAATAAGTTAATTCAAGATTTAGTCCAATTTGGAAAAGTCAAAAATGTAAAGGGAAATTTTAGTCTATTTATTGATTTACTTATAAGACTGATTTAGATTTTAAGAATTTACTACATTAAATCTCCCTCAGATTTTATATCATATTATCGGCAAATGACATTTAAAAGACATATATGAGCTGTCATTGTATGTCTCATATGGGTATATGTTTTCATCCTTAGATCTCTCTTCTCCTTCTATATAGTCAGTGCAAGCAACCTTAATCAGATTGTGTGTGTCATCGCTTCAGTCATGTCTGACTCTTTGCAACTCTATGAACTATAGCCCACCAGGCTCCTCTGTCCATGGGATTTTCCAGACAAGAATACTGGAGTAGGTTGCCATTTCCTCCCCTAGAGGATAATCCAGACCTGGGCATCAAACCCATGTCTCCTGCATCTCCTACATTGATAGGAGTATTCTTTACCACTGAGCCACCGAAGAAGCCCCTTAATCATATTAATAGCTACAGTCTAGACCTCTCTTCTGAGCCCCAGATGCCTTTACTAAATTGCCTGTGTGATATTTCTTCTGCAGTATCTCAAAAGACCCTTCATATTCCACATTGCTCAATTCATGCTCTTCTCCTCAAATACCTGGTCGTCTTCCAGTGCCCTTTTCTCAGTGAGCGGCAGTATCATCCATCCAGTTCAGCAAATGAGAAATCTTACAGCCACTCAGGTTAGCTCTCTTTACTTACTCTCATATCCAATCCTGTGACTCTCACCTTCTATCTAGATGACTTTCTGGTCTAAGCTACTTATTTGACCTACTCCAATAGCTTCCCAAATTGGTTCACTCAAATTTATTATTGTCCTGCTCCAACTCAAATGCAATAAGAATGATCTTTCCATTGTCAAGTTTGAAGATTTCATTCCTTTGCTTAAAAATCTTTAATGTCATCCCATTACCTTAGGCTTAAAACAAAACTAACGAACCTCACCTACCCCAGTGTGCAAAGTTCAGTTCTTACCTACTCCTCTAGCCTCATATTATACCACGTTCTCTATTGCTTTTTCTGCTCTGGTTTAGAGAGTCCAACTTGGGTGCTATAGGTGCTTCTCTACCATAGACATTTATACATCTGTTTCTTCCACATATAACATTCCTTCACCTTCTTTCCCTAGTTAATTGCCCTTATCTTTCAGATTTCTGGACATTTTTTTACTTCTTCAGGAAACAACCTGCTATATCTAATTAGGTGAAAATATTTTACTCTAACACGTTTAATTCTCTTTTAACATTTCTTGTCATGCCTATGGTGCTACCTTTACATGATTGTTTGATTAATGATATCTGTTTCCTGGACCAGACTGGGCTCCATGAGAGAAGGGTCCATGTCCAGCATAATAATGGCCCACAGTAATCATACAATTCATGTTTGCTGAATGAAAAATAAATAAGTGAATGTATGCCAAGTACTGTGCTAAGAGCTTTAGCCGTTCAATAAATATTTGTCAAATAAATGAACTGTTCAGTAAGCTGGGTGTTTGGTAACATGGAAAACAACTAAGTATTGAACTTTCTCCCCCTCTTAAAAAATCTGTTTCCATGATTTCTATGTAACCTTTCAAGATAAATTATTGTTATGACAATACTTGAAAATACCTAGTGCTATTATCTTATGAAATAACAATTCAGCAGATATTTGTGCACCCTACAAGTATGCTTTATGAGGTGAGAAAGAGATTGAATACTTGAAGAAGTGAAAGAAAAGAAGGCAAGAACATTAATATTGATGGTGTCCCCTCCTCAATCCCTTACCTCTACACATTTCCTGATATTTTTGAAGGTATTATTATCTGTTCAATTTTTAATATAAGGAAACAAAGTCCCAGAGAAAGTAAATATCTAGCCAATGTTATACTACAAATGGGTAGTTATACTGCAATGCTACTCTATAACTTTCCCCCTCCCCACTTCTCTTTGGATCTTACATAGGCATAATTTGAATGGTACAATTATAATGTGTTTACCCAAACAAAATAATTTGATCCTTGGCAGTCAAGTGTTTCAGTTTATATGAATGCCAGTTATTTTCAGTTTCATTATAACTCCATTAATAAATAGAAAGTAAGCTCTTGATGAGAGCATATTTGTATTTGTTTTTAAAATATTTATTTCTCCCTGTTAGCATCTTCAACATAATTATATTTGGTTAATTTTTCTCCTTTTTTCCCTAAAATCTAAACCAACAAAAATAATCTTTATTTACATTTAATATGCACACGTAGTGGGTTGAATAGTGTCCGGCCAAAATTTATCTCTACCCAGAAACTCAGAATAAGATCTTACTTGGAAATAGGTTCTTTGCAGACAAAATAAGTTAAGGGTTGAAATAACATCATAATGGATTTTAGCATGTGTGTCCCTACGTGCATGTATGCTCAGTCATATCGAACTCTTTGGGAACCCATGGACTGTAGCCTGCCAGGCTCCTCTCTTCATGGGATTTCCCAGGCAAAAATACTGGAGTGGGTTGCCATTCCCTTCTCCAGGAGATCTTCCTGAACTAGGAATCAAACCTGCATCTTCAGTGTCTCCTGCATTGGCAGGCAAGCTCTTTACCAGCTGAGCTACCAGGGAAGGTGGGCCCTAAATTTACTAACTGGTGTCTTTATTTAAAAAAAGAAGAGAATATATAGACAAAAAATGAAAGTGATATGAAAGAGGAGGCAGAGTTTAGGCTCAAGTGTCTACAGACCAAGGAATGCCAAGGATTGCCAGCCACCACCATGAAGGTAGAAAGAAAGAAGGAAGGGCTTTCTGAGGAGCATTCAGAGGGAATGTGGCCCTACTGACAACTTGACTTTAAATTTCTAGTTTCTATAGCAGTGAAAGAAGACATTTTTGCTGTTTTAAGCCACTTGGTTTGTGGAAACTTGTTATCACAACCCGAGAAAACTAACACAGTGCTCAATACAGTTCAGTTCAGTTGCTCAGTTGTGTCTGACTCTTTGTGACCCCATGGACTGCAGCACACCAGGCTTCCCTGTCCATTGCCAACTCCCAGAGCTTACTCAAACTCATGTCCATCAAGTTGGTGGTGCCATCCAACAATCTCATCCTCTGTCGTCCCCTTCTCCTCCTGTCTTCAATCTTTCCCAGCATCAAGGTCTTTTCCAATGAGTCAGTTCTTCCCATCAGGTGGCCAAAGTACTGGAGTTTCAGCTTCAGCATCAGTCTTTCCAATGAATATTGGAAAGATTTTCTCTTCAGTAAACTGGGTGTTTGAACTGATTTTCTTTAGGATGGACTGGTTGGATCTCCTTGCAGTCCAAGGGACTCTCAAAAGTCTTCTGTAACATCATAGTTCAAAAGCATCAATTCTTTGCCACTCAGCTTTTTTTATAGTCCAAATCTCACATCCATTCATGACTACTGGAAAAATCATAGCTTTGACTAGACGGACTTTGTTGGCAAAGTAATGTCTCTGCTTTCTAGTAGGCTACCTAGGTAGGCCATAGCTTTGCTTCCAAGGAGTAAGTGTCTTTTAGTTTCATGGCTGCAGTCACTACCTGCAGTGATTTTGGAGCCCCTCAAAATAGTCTCTCACTCTTTCCATTGTTTCCCTATCTATTTGCCATGAAGGGATGGAACTGGATGCCATGATCTTTATTTTCTGAATGTTGAGTTTTAAGCCAACTTTTTCACTCTCCTCTTTCATATTCATCAAGAGACTCTTTACTTCTTCTTCACTTTCTGTTGTAAGGACGGTGTCATCTGCATGTCTGAGGTTATTGATATTTCTCCCTGCAATCTTGATTCCAGCTTGTGCTTCATCCAGCCCAGCGTTTCACATGATGTATTCTGCATACAAGTTAAATAAGCGAGGTGACAATATGCAGCCTTGAAGTACTACTTTCCCAATTTGGAACCTGTCTGTTGTTCCATGTCCAGTTCTAACTGTTGCTTCTTGACCTGCATATACAATTCTCAGGAGGCAGGTCAGGTGGTCTGGTATTCTCATCTCTTTAAGAATTTTCCACAGTTTGTTGTGATCTACACAGTCAAAGGCTTTGTCATAGTCAATAAAGCAGAAGTAAATGTTTTTCTGGAACTCTCTTGCTTTTCGATGATCCAACAGATGTTGGCAATTTGATCTCTGGTTTCTCTGCCTTTTCTAAATCTATCTTGAACATCTGAAAGTTCACGGTTCGCATATTGCTGTGCCTGGCTTGGAGAATTTTGAGCATTACTTTATTAGTATGTGAGATGAGTGCAATTGTGTGGTAGTTTGGACATTCTTTGGCACTGCCTGTCTTCGGGATTGAAATGAAAACTGACCTTTTCCAGTCCTGTGGCCACTGCTGAGTTTTCCAAATTTGCTGGCGTGCTGAGTGCAGCACTTTCACAGCATCATCTTTTAGGATTTGAAATAGCTCAACAGGAATTCTATCACCTCCAATAGCCGTGTTTTTAGTGATGCTTTCTAAGGCCCATTTGACTTCACATTCCAGGATGTCTGGCTCTAGATGAGTGATCATATCATTGTGAATATCTGGGTCATGAAGATCTTTTTTGTACAGTTCTTCTGTGTATTCTTGCCACCTCTTCTTAATATCTTCTGTTTCTGTTAGGTCCATACTATTTCTGTCCTTTATCGAGCCCATCTTTGCATGAAATGTTCCCTTGGTATCTCTCATTTTCTTGAAGAGATCTCTAGTCTTTCCCATTCTATTGTTTCCCTTTATTTCTTTGCATTGACCACTGAGGAAGGCTTTCTTATCTCTCCTTGCTCTTGTTTGTAACTCTGCATTAAAATGGGTGTATCTTTCGTTTTCTCCTTTGCCTTTCACTTCTCTTCTTTTCTCAGCTATTTGTAAGGCCTCCTCAGAAAATCATTTTGCCTTTTTGTGTTTCTTTTTCTTGAGGATGGTCTTGATCACTGCCTCCTGTACAATGTCATGAACCTCCATCCATAGTTCTTCTGGCACTCTGTCTATCGGATCTAATCCCTTGAATCCATTTGTCATTTCCACTGTATAATCATAAGAGATTTGATTTAGGTCATACTTGAATGGTCTAGTGGTTTTCCCTACTTTTTTTCAATTTCAGTCTGAATTTGGCAATAAGGAGTTCATGATCTGAGCCACAGTCAGCTCCTGGTCTTATTTTTGTTGATTGTATAGAGCTTCACCTATCTTTGGCTGCAAAGAATATAATCAATCTGGTTTTGGTATTGATCATCTGATGATGTCCATGTGTAGAGTCTTTTCTTGTGTTGTTGGAAGAGATTGTTTACTATGACCAGTGTGTTCTCTTGGGAAAACTCTGTTAGCCTTTGCCCTGCTTCATTTTATACTCCAAGGCCAAACTTTCCTGTTACTCCAGGTATCTCTGGTCTTCCTACATTTGCATTCCAGTCGCCTATAATGAAAAGGAGATCTTTTTTGGGTGTTAGTTCCATAAGGTCTTGTAGGTCTTCCTAGAACTGTTCAAATTCAGCTTCTTCAGCATTACTGAAACTAACACAGTGTACTGAATTACAATAATCCATTTCACTTTAGGGGAGTGCTTAGCTGAGAGATGCCTCTTAGACATGATGTTCCTTTAGACTCCCACATCTCTCTCTTTTCAGGAGCACATGGGGAGCTGACTCATTAGTAATTTTTTAGTAGCTTAAAAAGAAAACGAGCAGGTTTCTTGGTGCCCACAGACTTTTAAATTATGAAGGATCTAGGGGACAAAAGTACAATTCATTGTGACTAAACCTAGTCATCTATTCTGAGGAAGAATATAGATAGGAGTGGGCTTCCCAGGTGACAGTAGTGGTAAATAACCTCCCTGCCAGTGCAGGAGACACAGGAGATGTAGGTTCAGTCCCTGGGTCTGGAATGTCCCCTGGAGGAGGGCATAGCAACTCACTCCAGTATTCTTGCCTGGGAAGTTCCATGGATAGAGGGAACCTGGGGGGCTACAATCCACAGAGTTGCAAAGAGGTGAAAAGGACTGAAGCAACTTAGCATGCAGACATGCACAGACAGGAATAAAAACACTGAGTTACTTTTGAGAGCCATTGCCTGCATGGCTGGGAAACTAGTTGTTTATGGGAGACAGGAGAGAAAAGTCGAGCAGGTTATTATGGAAGAGTTGATGTGCATGCATTCACCCACTCTATCAGTTGTCATTCAAGTCTGCCAGCTGAAACAGTTGAAAAAAAAAATTCATAAAGTTCTAAAGAAACCATCTCTGATATTTCGAAAAATCTCCTCTTGCTTCCTATTCCACACTTTGGTCATTTCGTTCTAGCTATGTCTGAAATTTATCCTCTCAATTAACTAAAGATAAGGAAGGATGACTTCTTCGAAAATCCAAACCTATAAATTTTAGGAGGAAAAAACACTGGCCCGAAGGTAAATTCATCAAACCTCTACGTGATACAGACTGAGTGTGTGCAGAGCAGACGATGTGCTGATCGTGCTTCAGAAGATACAGATCATTAAGACTCCTTTCCGGTGCCTGTAGCTGGGTTGTTTATTACAAAAGTAAGAATCACTAACGTGTCCTCCTTGCTAGAACCATAAATCTGAAACCTCTCCTTAAAAGAACTGTGATTTGACAACTGCGATACCATAGCTCCCCCTGCTGGTCCAATTTAGATTGTCAGCTGCCTCTGGCAAACCATTTTATCTATTTCTTCCATTCCGTCCTCGGACTTGTTTCTGTTATCTAGGTATCCATTTGTTTCTTAATTCTTCATCTCATCTTTCTGTGCTATTTACCCACCAAATAGCAATTTTTAAATCTGTTTTTTTTTTTTTTTTTTAATAATCCTCTTGTTAATATCTTTCACACTCAGGTGGTCCCTAGAATGACTGCTTTTCTTTTAAGATGATTTCAGCCACTCTGCTAGCACACCTTAAATCTTCTATCTCCTTCTTCGGAAATGCAGTTTCTACTTGCACAGACCCTTCGTACAAACTTCTCTGCATGCTCACACAATAGTTGAATATATTGAAAACAAAAGAAAAGTGCATCAAAACCAAAGTGTCACTAAAGTTTTAGAAAACAACCGTAGAACAGAATCAAAGCACTTGCAAATTCGTCCTCTTGCCAAATTAACACTCTATGGAAATATAGGAAGACAATGACTATTTTTTTTAATAAAGTATTTTTTATGACCATATAGGGAAAGCTTTTCTTGTTCTGAGGCAAAACTCTTTCACCTTGAACAAAAGAATTTAGATATATACATTTAATTTATGACTTGAGGTATATTTTGGCAGTTGCCTGAAACATGAGTTATAGGTGATTGCAGAATCTTGATAAATCAGATCTAGACCCTATAGATTTCCTAGGTTAAAACAGTGTATACACAGGGAATAAGGAGCATGTGTATACACTGACAGGAATGGATAGAAGGCTAACTAGCTTTTAAGGAAGACAAGGAGGAAGGTGTTGTTTGGAATTGGTAACCATAAACTTCCATGTATGCCTTACTGGATTAGGAGCTACCTGAAGACAGACATTATTAGTAGTCCTCCTCTGGTTTCAGCATGAACATAAAGGCATTTGATGAATTTTGTGTGATTTTTCAAAGAGTCAATGCATGAGGGAGTACCATAGGCCCTTAGTTGGCAATGTCCTTCCTGTCTAAATTAGTCTTGTAAGGCTCATTCAAAATAGAAGTTAGGGACTTCCCCGGTAGTCCAGTGGTTAGGTATCTGTGCTTCTACCGCAGGGGCAGCAGGTTTGATCCCTGGTCAGGGAACTAAGGTTTCACATGCAGTGCATGGTATGACGGGAAAAAATAAATAGATATCACAGAAAAAGAAGACTTTAATTATTAGCTTGCCACTGAATATTTAGTTTACTTTGTTTATATTTTCTCAAACAACAAGCGATGCCTTTGTAAAACATCCTACGATACAAAGTTCATGAGATAGATATAATAAATGTTGCCAGATTCAGATAAGTATACTAGATATTATTCAAAGAAGTATATTGGATATTCTGGAAGTCAAAACCATAAAGTAAATCATATATAAAATATTTAATTTCGAAATTGTATGCTACAAATCAACCTTTTAAAGTTGATTAATAAATATTTATTAGCTAACCTCTGTAGCTTGTCTCTGTTGAGCAAACACAGTGCTGACATAATTTTCAAGAATCATAGGCCTCAACTGGTGATATAGTAAACCCTGGGGCTACTGCTCTCTAAAATCTTGTAAAATAGTGTTTCCTGGATGTCTCATCACCTGGAATAGCATAATATATGTGATCTGCTTTCAGGAAGAATCAAGTGTGAAAATCAACACCCCACCCCCACCCCCACCCTGCAACTGCTGAAGTTCTGGGCAAATGCAGACCACAGGGTTCAAAGTCAATGAGCAAAGAAGGCAGAGGAATGAGAAAGCACAGGATTGCAAAGGGTATGAAGTAAGACAAGCCACATTCACAACTGACACTAGGAGCCTCTTTGGGGTGACAGATACCTGGAACAGGCCTTTTACAAAACACATTTCAGGAAGGAGTGTGGTTATTAGAACATGGCCTTATGCATGCATGCATGCTAAGTCGCTTCAGTTGTGTCTGACTCTTTGCAAACCTATGGCGCTTAGCCCACCAGGCTCCTCTGTCCATGGGATTCTCCAGGCAAGAATCCTTGAGTGGGTTACCATGTCCTCCTCCAGAGGATCTTCCGGACCCAGGGATCGAACCCACATCTCTTCTGTCTCCTGCATTGGGAAGCGGTTTCTTTACCACTAGCACCACCTGGAAAGGCCCCAAACATGGCCTTACATGTACTTTCAATTTTTGTAGATGGAGAATGTAAATTCTATTGTTACTTTGGCTCTCTGTCAAATTGTAAAACAATATATGCTGATTGTAAAAAGAAAAAATTCAAAATACAGTATATCCCTGTTCTCATCCATTATCAACCTTAGATGGAACTACTGTGAACAGTTTTGTAAATTTAATTTCAGGTCATTTAAAACTACGTCTAATAAGCTTAAAATGCATAGACTATTATGTAAAATAAAACTTTACAACCCTCTTCCTCCCTGTGTGTATGTGCGTGTAGACATAGGGCTTATTTCTTTGTTACAGATTTGCTTATTTATTTCTATTTTTTGGCTGTGGTGGGTCTTCGTTGCTGCGCACGGGCTTTCTCTAGTTGCGGCGAGTGGGACTATTCTTTGTTGCGGTGCACAGGCTTCTTATTACTGTGGCTTCTCTCTTGTTGCAGAGCACAGGCTCTGGGTGTGCAGGCTTCAGTAGTTGCAGCATGTGATCCCAGTAGTTACGGCTCATGGGCTTAGTTGCACCATGGCATGTGGGAAATTCCCGGACCAGGGACCGAACCCGTGTCCCCTTCATTGCATGGTGGCTTGTTAACCACTGGACCACCAGGGAAGCCCCAACTTCCAAGGTTTTAAAAACATAAATGGGATTTTATGACATTGATATGAATATCCTGATAGAATTAAGTGACCACTCTTACAGACTTACAAAAAAAGACAAGACTACTAATTATAGGGGACAGAAAGAAAAATTAGGAGACTATGTATTTATATGATTAATGTATTTGTGTATAAAGAGGGAGCAGCTGGACAAAAATTGAAATAATTTCTTTTCAGTGTGCCTGCAAAAGAGTTAAACTCGCAAGTAAGAATAAATTTAAAGTGTGTATCATAACTCTGTTGGGTTTATCTATATTTTGTCTATTTTATTCTAGTATTATACTTTGTACACTACACACGCATATATTCAATACTATAACTTTAGTCATTCTTGACTTTATCTTTCACAAGTTGAATAATTCTTTAACATATTATTAGATTCAAAGAACCTCATCTAATGATTACTGTCAGCATTCCAATTCCTAGTGTGACACAATCTAGGAGATTCTCACCTGTCATAGAATGTTGCCCTGGCAGAGTTTATTCTTATCTGTATATGCTCACATCACAATTATGCCAGCATTTCCTCTGTTGATGTTTTGCAGGATATTCTTCCTCAGGATGTTAACAGAGCTATGGGGTGGGGATGGAATGTTCCATGTAAAATGGGTGAAACAAAATTTCAAAGAAGTTCAGAAATTTTGATGCTCTGTAAGATACTAATGTGTGTTATGCATGCATGCCAAAGGAAGACATAGCATGCTTATTTTCCAAATGAATTTCTTCAAGAAACCTTATTTTGAGCAGTGGACCTGTTTGTGTCTTTTGGAACTAGTATTTGACAGAACCTAGTTTTGGAAATGTTCTAGTTTTAATAGTGTACAGCACATCAAGCTATTAAGATTGGGGTGATCAATTTAAGCATATTCTGGGAAAACTCATGCTGAAACATGTTTTCAAAAGAGATGAAGAAAGCCCAGTAATTTCTCCATTTGCAAAATAAGTCCATCTTTTAACTTGTATTCTTAAAATAATAGTATATTAAAGTGCCAGTGATTTTTCTCTTAATTATATGGAGACAAACAAAAGTTGTGAGATTCCAAAAGGTAATTTGGCAAAAATGATGATGATCTCTGTTGTACAAAGTTTACATCCATCTTTCTGAAACAAAATATCTTTTGTATCATTGCCTTACAGCATAGTGATTAATACTCTGTACTTCATCTTAGCAGAGCTATTTCTTCTAAGATCATTTTACCTTCAAGAGAAAAGTTACAGCCTACCCTAGGTTTACTCCTTTGAATCTATACTGTTCATCATTGTTACAAAACATTCATACTTTCACAATATATATAGCATCAGATAGTTCTTTAAATATTTTGGGCCATTTTTATTTAGTGGTTTTCCTCCTAGAATTGTTTGTTAAGTAAAGGTGTTTTTACACCCTTGTCAATGATTACTCAAAAGAGAGACTCTCAACTGGCAGCAAATCTACTTAGAAGTGAAACACATTGATAGTATAATTGGAGAAATATATTCCAATGGACGATATTTTTACATCATGAATTGCTTTGAAATTGAATAGTTTATATTAAGTGTAAAATAGTGAGGAAGATGGATCCTTTTGACTGCTACACTACAAAGTTAAATATAACCCTTTCTCTAATAAAGTTGTAAAGTTCACTATTTTGCACAACTGCATTCTAAAGTAATAAAAATGGTTTCTGAAAAGAGAAGAAAATGAATTCCCTTTATTTTGATAGTAAATAAATGAATGAATGTGGGGAAAGCAAAATTGATTTATTCTGATTTTCTTTATCATTTAACTTGTTAAATGACAAAAATTCAACCAAGTAAATTTAAGGATCAAATTCACTTTATTAAATAATTCATGAATTGGCCAGCATCCCATCTAGCAAACAGAAGGAGCTCTACCTACTGAGCAGAAGAAAAGGAAAGGTTTTTAAACGTGGAAAGGGGACAGTAAAAGAAAATAATTAGAAAAGAATGCATTGTTTCAGGCAAGGTTGGCTTCTGAAAGGGAAGGGATTATTAGGCAGAATACATCACTTAGTGCTGTCCAGGTAGTTCTGGGTGATTGGTTAAAGGTTCCTGGAACTGGGGGGTTGAAACTGCAATTAGGTTAGGTATTAAGTCTCTATTGGGTGACATTGGCTTAGCATAAGTGACTCTACTTTGGACCCTGTGGTCTCTTTTTTTTTAATGTCTGCCTTTTTTATCAGACTCTCAGCCTAACTGTAAACTGTGATCAAAATTTAAAGTATCGGTTCCCAGGTGGCACAAGTGGTAAAGAATCCACCTGCCATTGCAGGAGATGCAGGTTCAATCCCTGGGTTGGGAAGATCTCCTGGAGGAGGAAATGGCAGCCCACTCCAGTATTCTTGCCTGGGAAATCTCCTGGACCGAGGAGCCTGCCAGGCTACAGTCCATGGGGTCACAAAGAGTCAGACACGACTTAGCCACTGAGCATACACAAGTGCAACTCCCTGCCTCTGCTCTGTAGTTTTCACTGCTTTTGTTGATCCTGTGTGGTATTCACAAGTCATCACATATTTTGTTTGTTTGTCCTTTGCTTAATCTCTGTGATATCCGTAGGCGACTACGTCAGGTTCACAGTTTTTCAACTGGTCATTTTCCTCAGGTTTCTAGGACCCAAACGAATTAAAATCAAATAAGTCAAAGAAAGACCCCATACATAGAGTCACCTTTTTAAGCCAAGTAGCTTGCTCAGTGATATTACTTAATTGCATTTCAATTTCTCCAGAAGAGTTAATCCAGGGGTACCAGTTGGTGCTGGCCACAGCCCTGAACCTCTCTGCTCAGCCAGAAGAGGATCAAGTGCTATCCTATTATCAAGAACAACTTTGGCCAGGTATGATAGGATTTGGGATGGTGGTGGTGGGCAGCTATTGCCTTATCAGCAGATTCTACATTATTTCCAAAGTTCAGAAGAGGTCCCCGATCATATTCTTGTTTACATGTATTCCTAACCAGAGAAGTATGTCCCAATAAAGGAAGCGAGTCCTGAATCATGAACACCTCCGGGTACGTCCTTTCTAACTTGATGATATAAATTTAGAGGTGTTGACCAATGAGTTGTTTTAGCTGGTTTATGGAAAGTTAAGGGCATAGTTAGATAACCTAAGAGGCATTGTCCAGTTAGATGCCATTCATCTAGGCCTTCATAGACCCAAAGAGAATAATAACTACTTCAGGCAAAGGTAAGTCACGTCAGGGAACAAACCACTTTTCTTAAGGTGGGGAAATGGATTTATTGCAAGGATTGTTGGATTTGCACATTCAAGCCAGGGGCTGGTTAGGTTTTCTCCTAGCCTGAAATAAAACACTGTCCTAAAATCCAAAAGGTTACCTCCCTTTTATCTATGGCCTGAAGGATATGAACGATGGTATTTTCTTTCCAGGCCAATGCCAGAGTATGGGAAAGAAAGAGAAAAGATGTTTTCATGTTAATTAAAGTATGAAGTCTTGATCTGGTGTCTTGGGAGGAAGCATCTTGTCTCAATGTTAGCCACTTCTCTTGCTTGTCAATTTGATTTGGAAGTCTTTAATGTTTGTCTAGGATAAGCTTTCTTTAGCTGTGTGATATGTACTTAAGACTAGAGTCCCTGAAGTTTGTTTGCCATCTGGGTATTGAGAAGGACCTGGTATAGTCTCTTCCAAGGAGATTCAAGAGCAATCTTTGTTCTTGGTGATGCTGACTCAGATGGGTCAGAGAAAATTGGAAATGTTAGTTTGGAGAGCTGTAGCCAGATACTTGAAAAAAGAAGATGAATTCAGGATCCAATCTGGTTTACAGATATTTGCACTTTTGCAAAAGCATCAGAGTAAAACAATTGATATCTCTAAATGACAAAAGACTTAAAAATGCCCATTATTAAAGATCTGATGAGAGTTTATGATAATGGAATTGACAAGGAGGTTTGGTTATTTGTGTGATATACAGTATCTTAATATAAAAACTTGATTTATGATTAATAATATTATACCAGGACATATCAATTTCTAGGAATTTCACATAATTTCTGGAACATTTATAACATATAACTATACAGCCACAACATAAGGAAGGCTTAGAATTCCTTCATCTTTGATAATACTTCCCATGTAATTTAACATATCAAATGAACCTAATTAGTTTAACATTTCCTTTTTATAGAAAGAAAAACAAATCTTTTTATGTTCCTAAAGTCCTATGAACAATTTCAAAGTTAGTTGGAGGTTCAAGGGACTACACCTAGACTTTGATTTTTAGGGGGATGTTTGTCAAAATGGCTTTAACTGCTGCTGCTGCTAAGTCGCTTCAGTCGTGTCTGACTCCTTGCGACCCCATAGACGGCAGCCCACCAGGCTCCGCTGTCCCTGGGATTCTGCAGGCAAGAACACTGGAGTGGGTTGCCGTTTCCTTCTCCAATGCATGAAAGTGAAAAGTGAAAGTGAAGTCGCTGAGTCGTGTCTGACTCTTCATGACCCCATGGACTTTAAACATTTGTTTCAATGGAACAATAATTCACTGTGAAACAGTATTTAGTTACCCATTTAAGCAAAGTAAAGTTAGACTTTGCAGGCAAATATAGAAAATTGCACAATTATTAGAACAACAACAAAACAACAAACAAAACCATTAGTTCTTTTAGTAGAGAAGACTTGATTTTAAGTAATTAGAGACCTGATGATAACAGTGTGAAATGTGGGCGACTATTTTGATAAAAAAGAGAATCTTTGCTTTTTAAAGTCATATTACTTGAAGAAAAACCCTTTAGAGTGGCATATCAAGAGCAGACCAATAGCCCATAAAACTTTGTCTTTTTAGCATAGAAAAAAATCCCCCAAGTTTGTTTTTCCTATTAAAAACCATTTACTTGATTAAATTCTTTTCAATCTTTCCTAGTCCTGAGTGCATATAAAATCCTTTTTGCTTATTATTTCTAGTAGTTTTAATTACATATATTAGAATTTTAAACCCTTAAACCTTTTAAGTTCTAGTGAAAACTAAGAGGTAAGAAGTTATGAACTGTATTTTACATTAGCATTCTGTAGTTTGGCAGATTTATAAACATCTTTTATAATCTCTAGAGATGTGATCTTTCATAAGGAAGTCTCAGTGTAGCACAAAACATATTTACTAATAAACCCAGATATTTTAAATTCCTCTATAAAATGAAATAAAACAAGGATAAATCTATGTTCGGTAGTTACATTTCACTACTTTATTTGGGAGTGATCTGGGCTTTTAATGAATTTAACTTAGCTCAATACTTAACTTACCTTAGCAAAACTTTAAGGTTTCAGGTTACAAATAAAATGGGGGAAATCATTTTAAAAGTTCACCTAGAAACTTTTATCTAACTTCTATTTAATCTACTTGTTTTTAAAAATTAGGTCAGGTAGAATAAAAGTTGTATGTTTGTATTACATTCTTTGTTGATAACTCTAAAGATATTCCTGTTATAAGTAAACCAAGGATTTCAAACTAGGTTTTATTTACTTAAAATTAGTCCTAGACCACATGAACTTGAAAAGCATTTGGGTTGGCTTCTGTTTTATCTCTTTAATTCATATAAATTCTTGTTAGGTTTTAGAAATTTAAATAGAGCTCTTCTACAAATTAATTTTTAGCAATACCATCTGAATGTAGAAAATAACAGACATCTAAAACACACACATACAGAAAGCCACATGGAAAGTTCAGTAGTTATGAACAAAAAAATCCAGAAAACAATTGAAATAAATTAAGTTATCTGCCCAGATGGTTAAAGCTTTTTCTACTAATATTTGTGAAGAAGACATATGATTTTTCATTTGTCAAATTCCTAGTGATCTAGTTTTCCTTCTGATAAGAGTTGTTTCCCTGAAGTTTGTAGAATATTTACATCTTAAAGGCAGAGGAATTGGATGCAAATTCCTCTCAGAAGAACTTTGGTTTCCTAAGGCTGTAGTCCAAGGAGTCACAAAGAGACAGACAGACTGAGCTACTGAACAACAAAGGCTGATACTTAGCAGCTGTTTGAGATAAACAGGGGAATTTTGGGGATTGGTAAAAGGTATAGGTGAACTCTGAATTGTCTCTAGAGTGGGACTTCTAGTTTTGTAAATTAAGGACAGTTGCTTTGAATTCTTCAAAGAATTCAGTGCCTTAAATGATATTATAGGTTGATCCTCTCATAAATCTTCTTGACTTTCTTTAGCCACAATTGGAGTTCAACCTGTTGACTTTTTTAAAAAAAAAAAGCACAATGTGAGAGTTGCAAGTTAAATTTTATTTGGGGCAAAATGAGGACTGCAGTTTAGGAGACAGAACCTCAGATAGCGCTAAGAAACTGCTCCAAAGAGGCAGTGGGGAAGGTCAGTGTATATGTGATTTTGGTGAAGGAGGAATACATGCAACCAAGCACATATTTTTCCAGAAAATTTCTTCTAGTCTGGTGAAGCTTTCTGCTATTCACAAGGAACAGTCATCACCACAATGGATTTTAGTGCTTTTCTATATGTGAGGAGATACAAGAATTGGGCTCATAAAATCAGCTCCTGAAAATATCTAACTACCTAATGACCTGTCCTGCCAGTTTTTCCTGAGCACAGAGTGCCTCATTTCTGCTCTCAACCCTGAACTTCTTTCAGGGGATGTTGAAGGTCAGCAGCTGAAGCAGCACATTATTTAATCCTTGTAGAGGTAGATGGCAAGTGCCCATGGCAAGTGCCAATTTATAGTTGATAAACCCACTTTTCCATCCAGATATATTTTGTTTCTCCCAATCTGACAGTTACCAAGCCAAGCTCTGAGGATGCAAAATCCTTGGTTTTCTTTAGTAAGATTTTGGCCATTTTATAGGTATTTATAGGTTGTGGGAACACAGCTTTAAATAACTGTAGTGGTGTAAGGTGGTATACTTGACACTGTGGAGTTTAAGGATTCTATGTTATTACTATTTATTTATATATATATTTTCAGTTAAGCCTTTGGGTCTCTTATGAACCAAACTAATACCTAAAAGAGATGTGCCTATGTGTAAGGGACAGTGTACAGGACGTCCATTACATAGAAATTTTCTTGAAGTTGGTAGGTAACTTAATGTCAATCTAACACATTCCACAATTAACTTATCCTAACATAGGAGTCTTTGGGTTTGGTAGCAATAGCTCTAATACCTCTTAAGTGCTTTATCCGTGCCCACCAATTTTTGCAGCTTTTTGACTTCTGAAATTGCCATTAACAGTTAGCCTTTATCTACACAAAGTAAACATGTGCACTTTAACATATGACGGTAGCCAAGAGTTGTTGCTGTGTCCTAAGAGAAGGCCCTGTGCACACTACCAGTAATTCCTGAGGCACCTTGGGCTGGGGAAAAGCTTGAACTACCAGACCTCAACAGCTGGGGACTGGGGACTGTGCCCTGTCAATAAGGGGATTTCCAGGTGGTACAGTGGTAAAGAATCTGCAGGACAACACAGAAATGCTGGAGACACAGTTTCGATCCCTGGGTCGGGAAGATCCCTCAGGATAGGAAGTGGCATCCCACTTCAATATTCTTGCCTGGGAAATCCCATTAACAGTGGAGCCTGGCAGGCTACAGTCCATGGGGTTATGAAGAGTCAGACACGACTGAAATGACTTAGGATGCACAAACCCATAGATAGGAATAAAACACTGAGTTATTTTTGAGAGGGAGCTGCCTGAATGGCTGGAAACTAGTTGTTTATGGGATACAGAAGGGAAAAATAGGGCAGGTTATTATGGAAGAGTTGATGTGCACACATTCACCCACTCTGCCAATAACAGTTTCCTCCTGAATCTTTGGACAGAATCAAGGGCTGGGGACTTTCCACTTGATCTGCAAAGCTAAGGACTGGCTCCAGGCAGAACCATTTGCCAGGTCAAGTTGTTTAGCCGTGTATTGGAAAGTCAATTAGACTGGGAGCTCAACACAAAGAAAGTGGAGCTCAGAACATGAAGCTTATCCATGACCCTCAAAACTAGTAAAAAATAGTGAACTCATGAATACCGCTCCTGTGTTTTGTCTTATCTCTGATATGGTTTTGGTCCTAAATTCAACTGAGTACACTTAAGAATCAAATTGGCTTTCTTAAACAATTCATGAATTAAGCATCATCTCATCCAACAAATAGAAAGGAGCACCATTGAGTTGTAGAAAAGGAAAGGTTTTTAATAGTGGAAAGAGGGGTTAAAAAGAGAAATTATTAGCAAGCAATGCACTGCTTTAGGTGAGGTTGCCCTCCTAAGGATGACAGAAGTGCCTATTGGGCAGATCACCTCGCTTAGTTGCTGACTGGGTGATTCTAGGTTAAGTGGCTAAAGATTACATTTCTGAGGAGTTGAAATGCAATCTTCGTAGGTACTAAGTATTGGTTTCCTGATGTGAACTTAGCACAAGTGACTCCATTTTGGGCCTGTTGCCTCTTTTTTTTCTTTTAACAAATGATAATTAAGGCACATTTATATACTAAATTATTTAACATATACAAAGCATTTTACCAAATTTCTCATGAAATAATACTATTTCTGTTTCTTTACCCTCTTACTGATAAACAAAAACAGTCTCAAAAGTTCAATTCACAAACTAGAAAGTATTGATTCTGATCATAAATCATTATTTGAGTGAAAAGAAAATAAATGATTCTAATTATTAAACACCAGCTGCCATCTGTTGAGTAGCTACTCTTTATCAAAGATTATAACACTCCATTTTCCCAGTTGTTTCAGGCTAAATTCTAGAATTCACATCTTTATGTTCAGGAACCTATTTTTACCTAAAGGTCATCTTAACCTGAGTTATAAGAGTTAAAATGAAAGAGAGGTGGTTTCCTCAAAAGAAATATTATTGAGAGTCTATTACCAAAATAAAGGAGATTAATACTTAGTAGGAAAATCAGGCATTTACAACTTCCAAACTTTTAAAGAAGAATCAGCAGCACTTAAATATTTAACAGAATTTTAATTCTCCACCTTCTTCCACTTGTTATGAGGTGGGATATTAATTTCCATAATGTCTTTTATCTTGAGTTCTTAGCTGTTCTCTGGATTTTTCATTCCATCAGCTTTCTAGTCCCTTATATTTTACCTGCCATTGCATGTAGATATTTGCCAGCATCCCACCTTCTGCCCCTTGTCCATTGTCTTTTTCCCTTAAACAACCATTCTGGGTCAGATTACTGTTCATCACAGTAAGGAGAGTGGACTCAATTGGATAGCACTGACTTTCATATAAAGAGCAGCAAAAGTTCTCTCCTGTTCTAACTTTTGAGGGACAGTTCTGGCTATTGTCCAGGCAGAAAGTCCAGGATTGAATCTGTCCCAAGGATTTCTGAAAACAAGCAAATAATTTTATGCATTGAAGCTGAAGATTTTAAGGAAAAATTAGGCCATCAGGAAAATATTATTATTAGTTAAATTTATAGACCTATCAATTAATTTCTTACCCAAGAGGCTTTTTGATCACTAGCTCAGAATATAGATTAATGATGATCATTTACAAATAGATGCTTTCTCTTTCACAAACAAAGTGGGAAAACCAAGTTTTAAATGGTTCCTATGGAAAGGTTTTCAAAGAGACTTACTTGCATTACTAAGTAAGATTAAGTTGATATTCAGTTATTTTCTTCTGACACATGAGTGAGCAAGTACTCATACAAAATGTTTATTATGGAGTTAAGTGAAAATAAATTACAAATAAGAAAGGAAAGATGGAGATTTATTTTGGAAATATGTTTCCATTTAATATTGTCATGCTACTTTGACATTAGGTAATTTTATTTTACTAAAGAAGTGAAAAATGAGATCTTCTAGAAAATTACATGTTCTTATGCAATTGTACTACACATAAAAATATTTAAGTAGCAAATCACATTTAAAAATATTGAGCACTTATTATATCCACAGCAATGTAAGTTTAATTGGATATTAAAGTTTCAAGTCCACGAATACCCAGAAGTATTTTTTAAATTTCAAACATTTTAATAGAATAGTTTGTGGAAGAAAAGAGAAAAAATTATGGAGTCAACATTCTTTCAATAAAGAAAACTGAAAATGAACACTTTTACATGTGGCTAAGTTGTCACCAGAAAACATAATAGCTACATATCCTATAGTCATTCCATCTGATATTGGCAATGGAATTTTGATCTCTTGGAATTTGTAATTGAGGACAGGAAAATTCTTAAAAAGATGGGATACCAGACCACCTGATCTGCCTCCTGAGAAACCTGTATGCATGTCAGGAAGCAACAGTTAGAACTGGACATGGAACAACAGACCAGTTCCAAATAGAAAAAGGAGTACGTCAAGGCTGTATATTGTCACCCTGCTTATTTAACTTATGGCAGAGTACATGATGAGAAATACTGGGCTGGATGAAGCACAAGCTAGAGTCAAGATTGCTGGGAGAAATATCAGTAACCTCAGAGATGCAGATGACATCATCCTTATGGAAGAAAGTGAAGAACTAAAAAGCCTCTTGATGAAAGTGAAAGAGGAGAGCAAAAAAGTTGGTTTAAAGCTCAACATTCAGAAAACAAAGATCATTGCATCCAGTCCCATCACTTCATGGAAAATAGATGGAGAAACATTGGAAACAGTGAGAGACTTTATTCTGGGGGGCTCCAAAATCACTGCAGATGTTGACTGCAGCCGTGAAATTAAAAGACGCTTGCTCCTTGGATGAAAGTTATGACCAACCTAGATAGCATATGAAAAAGCAGAGACATTACTTTGCCAACAAAGTCCATGTAGTCAAAGCTATGGTTTTTCCAGTGGTCATGTATGGATGTGAGAGTTGGACTATAAAGAAAGCTGAGCACAGCAGAATTGATGCTTTTGAACTGTGGTGTTGGAGAAGACTTTTGAGAGTCCTTTGGACTGCAAGGAGATCCAATCAGTCCATCCTAAAGAAAATCAGTTGAGAATATTCACTGGAAGGACTAATGCTGAAGCTGAAACTCCAGTACTTTGGCCACCTGATGTGAAGAACTGACTCATTTTAAAGACCCTGATTATGGGAAAGATTAAAGGCAGGAGGAGAAGGGGATGACAGAGGATGAGATGGTTGGATGGCATCACTGACTCAATGGACATGAGTTTGAGTAAACTCCTGGCATTGGTGATGGACAGGGAAGCCTGGCATTCTACAGTCCGTGGGGTCTCAAAGAGTCAGACATGACTGAGAGACTGAACTGAACTGAACTGAACAATGAAGAGGAATATGAGTTAAGCATTGAGTATTTAGTATGACATTTTAAATCTTCAATTTGCATTCTTTAAGAAACTTACAATAAGTTTATTTTTGATAAAAGTGACAGTTTCTCTGCTCAGTAATTTGTTACTACTCATTGTTTCTATTTCATTCAGGCATTTGCAATTATTTTTGATACCCTCTGTACAAAAATTATGAAGATTTTCTAATCAGTATATCACATATGACAAATTTAAAAATGTTAAAGTTGCAAAAAAGACATTCAGCTAATAATTTCTTCTCTAGGACTTAAAGCCAGAGAGTTTGCTTGGCTTTCATCTTCTGGCTTTAAAATATTTAATGTTTTGGACTCCCATGCCTAAATATGTTATATCAGATGCTCAATATCAAAAAGCTAGTAGAGTGATAAGTACTTTGTTTTAGTTCTAAGCAGCATTGCACTACCTCATGCTTTAAAACAAAAACAAGGAAAAACAACAACAAAAAGCATTACACTTCTTTTTTTCTAACAGCAGGTCTCATGAATCAAATTCCACGTTTACCAAAAGTCTTAAAAAATTAACAGAAAGCATGTATGAAATTTAATGACTGATTAAGCCATAATGTGTTATTCATGTAATGTTGGAACTATATATCATTCAGTTCAGTCAGTCAGTTCAGTCACTCAGTCGTGTCCGACACTTTGTGACCCCATGAACCACAGCACGCCAGGCCTCCATGTCCATCACCAACTTCTGGAGTTTACCCAAACTCATGTCCATTGAGTTGGTGATGCCATCCAACCATCTCATACTCTCTTGTCCCCTTCTCCTCCTGCCCTCAATCTTTCCCAGCATCAGGGTCTTTTCAAATGAGTCAGCTCTTCGCATCAGGTGGCCAAAGTTTTGGAGTTTCAGCTTCAACATCAGTCCCTCCAATGAATACCCAGGACTGATCTCCTTTAGGATGGACTGGGTGGATCTCCTTGCAGTCGAAGGAACTCTCAAGAATCTTCTCCAACACCACAGTTCAAAAGCATCAATTCTGCTGCGCTCAGATTTCTTTATAGTCCAACTCTCACATCCATACATGACCACTGGAAAAACCATAGCCTTGACTAGACAGATCTTTATTGACAAAGTAACGCCTCTGCTTTTTCATATGCTGTTTAGGTTGGTCATAACTTTCCTTCCAAGGAGTAAGCATCTTTTAATTTCATGGCTGTGATCATCCTCTGCAGTAATTTTGGAGCGCAAAACAATAAAGTCAGCCACTGTTTCCACTGTTTCCCCATCTATTTGCCGTGAAGTGATGGGACTGGATGCCATGATCTTAGTTTTCTGAATGTTGAGCTATAAGCCAACTTTTTCACTCACCTCTTTAACTTTCTTCAAGAGGCTCTTTAGTTATTCTTTACTTTCTGCCATAAGGGTGGTGTCATCTGCATATCTGAGGTTATTGATATTTCTGTAGCAATCTTGATTCCAGCTTCCGCTTCATCCAGCCCAGCATTTCTCATGATGTACTCTGCGTATAAGTTAAATAAGTGGGGTGACAATATATAGCCTTGACATACTCCTTTTCCTATTTGGAACCAGTCTGTTGTTCCATGATCAGTTCTAACTGTTGCTTCCTGACCTGCATACAGCTTTCTCAAGAGTCAGATGAGGTGGTCTGGTATTCCCATAACTTGAAGAATTTTCCACAGTTTATTGTGATCCACACAGTCAAAGACTTTGGCATAGTCAATAAATCAGAAATAGATGTTTTTCTGGAACTCTTGCTTTTTCGATGATCCAACGGATATTGACATTTGATCTCTGGTTCCTCTGCTTCTTCTAAACCAGCTTGAACATCTGGAAGTTCACGGTTCACGTATTGCTGAAGCCTGGCTTGGAGAATTTTGAGCATTACTTTACTAGCATGTGAGATGAGTGCAATTGTGCTGTAGTTTGAGCATTCTTTGGCATTGCCTTTCTTTGGATTGGAATGAAAACTGACCTTTTCCAGTCCTGTGGCCACTGCTGAGTTTTCCAAATTTGCTGACATATTGAGTGTAGCACTTTCACAGCATCATCTTTCAGGATTTGAAATAGCTCAACTGGAATTCCATCACCTCCACTAGCTTTGTTTGTAGTGATGCTTCCTAAGGCCCACTTGACTTCACATTCCAGGATGTCTGGCTCTAGGTGAGTGATCACATCATCATGATTATCTGGGTCATGAAGATCTTTTTTGTACAGATCTTCTGGGTATTCTTGCCACCTCTTCTTAATATCTTCTGTTTCTGTTAGCTCCATACCATTTCTGTCCTTTATTGAGCCCATCTTTGCATGAAATGTTCCCTTGGTATCTCTAATTTTCTTGAAGAGATCTCTAGTCTTTCCCATTCTATTGTTTTCCTCTATTTCTTTGCATTGATCACTGAGAAAGGCTTTCTTGTCTCTCCTTGCTATTCTTTGGAACTCTGCATTCAAATGGGTATATCTTTCCTTTTCTCCTTTTCTTTTCACTTCTCTTCTTTTCATAGCTATTTGTAAGGCCTCCTCAGACATCCATTTTGCATTTTTGCATTTCTTTTTCTTGGGGATGATCTTGAATCCTGTCTCCTGTACAATGTCACAAACCTCTGACCATAGTTCATCAGGCACTGTCTATCAGATCTTGTCCCTTAAATCTATTTCTCACTTCTACTGTATAATCATAAGGGATTTGATTTAGGTCATACCTGAAAGGTTTAGTAGTTTTCACCACTTTCTTCAATTTAAGTCTGAATTTGGCAATAAGGAGTTCATGATCTGAGTCACAGTCATCTCCCGGTCTTGTTTTTGCTGACTGTATAGAGATTCAACATCTTTGGCTGCAAGGAATATAATCAATCTTATTTCAGTGTTGACCATCTGGTGATGTCCATGTGTAGAGTCTTTTCTTGTGTTGTTGGAAGAGGGTGTTTTCTATGACCAGTGCATTTTCTTGGCAACAAAACAAACAAAACAAAGCAAAACACATTCTCTCTTTGTACAATTATTTGAGATAGCCTTATGTGGAAGCAGTCATTGGTCCCACTCATATAATATGCCTTATCTCATTTTATATCTATGATAAAATTTAAGTAGATCCTTAAATAGTTTTTACAGCTGTTATAACAGTTCACAAAGAAAGGAAAGGAAAATAAGCATAAAATTATAAAGAATTGAGATATGTTACTCAGATTGTTGTAGAGGAACAGAAAAATCTGTTATCAGAAAAACAAGTAAAAGTGGTAAAACTTTCAAAAAGCATATATTTCTTTTCTAATTTTACCTCTAAAAGATGCTCTGACTTTTGAAAAGCTTCTTGGCTGACTTTTGACTGTTAACTGAAAAAAATTCTTCTAATGGTAAAAAATATTTGCTGCCTTTTGAATCTCTTGCATGTCCTGAATTCTGTAGTGCTAAGATTGCTGCTGACAAATATCTTTAGTTTTTCTTTTTTGTCTTTGGGTTATCTTCAGAACACCATATGTATATATATATGAACTTGTGGCTCAGCTGGTCACGAATCTGCCTGCAATGTGGGAAGCCTGAATTTGATCCCTGGATTGGGAAGATCCCCTAGAGAAGGGAAAGACTACCCACTCCGGTATTCTGACCTGGAGAATTTCATGGACTGTATAGTCCATGGGGTTGCAAAGAGTCGGACACAACTGAGCGACTTTCACTTTCACTTTTTCTTTTCTATATATGTGTGTAGATAGATAGATAGATAGATAGATAGATGTATGGTTAGGAAAACAAAATAGAAATATCCCCATAGGTAAATGTAAATTACAGACCAAAATCCTCCTTATAAAGAGTGGGAACATAATTGGTTGTATTCCTTCTACCTATTTGAATAAAATATTTCAATATAATAAAACTATCTGGATGTATAGCCAGTAGTTTCTCCTTTCAGATGGCCAATGTATACATTTTATATTATTTTAAATTGTAAATGTTATTTCTTATACGAGATTTTTAAAAATTTATCCCCAATATGTCTTTGTGAAGCAGTGATGACATTATTACAAATATTCATCATTATACCTTTAAAATAAATTGCTCTGAAAAATGATCCCAATAGCTTTCTGAAGAAACACTTCCTCTTTTAGAACTAACCCAGTTGTGATTATCTTACCACAAGTAGCCCTTTTTCTTACCCTCATTGGAAGCAGAACTTGAAAAAAACCATGGATCAAATTCAGTTCTACAACACATTAAGAAATAATACATGTTTTACTGGGATATCAAAGAGAGAGATGTAGCCATGAGACAAAACTTCCTATTGAATTGAAAGTCTCTCAGTCGTGTCCGACTCTTTGTGACCCCATGGAGTGTAGTCCATGGAAATCTCCAGGCCAGAATACTGGAGTGGGTAGCCTTTCCCTTCTCCAGGGGATCTTCCCAACCCAGGGATTGAACCCAGGTCTCCCACATTGCAGGCCGATTCTTTAAAAGCTGAGCCACAAAGAAAGCCCTTCCTAAAAGCTTCTCTTCCTAAAAGCTTCCTAAAATGTCTTTAAAACTCTGTATTCTCCACTTACCATCCAGAACTCCTTTGCCCCTAAAATCATTTTATTTCCCAACTTCCATCTCCCTACCTGAAGTAGAGGGTGGTGCAGGGACAGGGCACAGAAGGTAGGTGAAACTCTCAGCTTCATGCATCCAGTGAAATTACTCCACAAAGGGAAATAATTAGAAATTCTGTTAATTGAATCTTATGATGATATGGACATGGGTTGAAATCCCAGACCTGGGCTTTACTAGTAGTATTACATTTGGAAAATTTTAGTAGCTATAAGTCTATTTTTTTTTAAGTTATAAAAGTGGTATTTAATCTTACCTCATGAGATCTCTGTGAGGATTGTATGATATGAGGTGGGTAAAATGTGCAGTGTATAGTAGCTTCTTTCCCTGTTTAGACTTTAGTGAGCAGACTTCTTTGTTTATATCCTGATACCTGGTTACCTGGTTTCCTAATTCTTGAAAATTTTGTGTGATCCTTTTTCTATCCTTCTCTGGTCCACTCCAGTATTCTGGCCTGGAGAATTCCATGGGCTGTCTAGTCCATGGGGTCACAAAGAGTTGGACACGACTGAGCGACTTTCACACACACACACATACTGGTCCCAGTGAGTAAACACTTATTGTATGTCTAGATTTCTCAGTGAGTGCTGTCTCAGTGAGTGCTGACTGCATACAATACTCCAACACAAACACGAGAAGAGTATTTTGTACCCAGTGAAGCCAGGCAAATGTTTAAGAGCCTTGGCAGAATGAAAGTGATTTTTTTGTTTTAAAAAAAGGCATTTGACATTTCTAATCCATTGAGTTAAGTGACTATAACTCACTAGTCATTCTACAGAGGGTGGGGGTCTGCCAAAAGCAAAGTTAGTGGGTTTGATCTGTTACAATTTTATTCTATAAGGTAAAGTTTGATGCAAGGTGCTCATCCTGGTCTCTTCTTTCTTTCACTCTTGTGCTAACACTCCTTGTGGTCAGTTACTCTTGCTTATTTGATTTTGTTTTTCTTTGCTGCCATTCATTCCCACTTATTTTCATCAGAACCTAACTCTTAGTCCATACAATCTGGAAGCTGTGAATCCCACCTGTATCTCATAAGACTGGTATTCTACTTAGGGTTCGCTCTTCAGACAGTTATGTTACAGAAGCCGTACCGGTTGATTCAGGGATAGTATGTGATCCAAGAAGAGCAAATACAGCAGTTGTCCAGATCGGAGAAAAGAAACAGTCTGTTGCACCTGGCTTCCTTTCCTTAGCATAATACTTAATTCCTGTGATCTAACCTGAGGTGGTAGTAGGCTGGAGATGGGCCGACAACTGTGTCGCTATGGAATGAAGACAGAGGAAACGATGTAAATAGTGAAGGAAAGTAAAATTCAATCCCAGTGGCACCGTTTGAAGTTCTGGCTCAAGCTGTGTATGAGGCTGCCTTTTGACATTTATCCGAGCAAATAAATTCCTCTTTGTTTTTGTTTAAGCCAATTTTAGTTAAATTTCTATAACCCACATTATAAATGTTCTTAACTGATGCTTTCTTCTACTTTTCTTTAGTAAATGGGAATTTTCAACTCATTTTTTCTGCTCTTTTCTCCCTCTCTATTCCCTCCATGTATCATTTCCCTCACTCTTTGATACTTCACAGCTTAAGGTGAAATTATGAAAATAGCCCCACGTAAGCAAAAATTCTTAAAATCGTTTATTTATGATGCCTTTCTTTCCTTGAGGTTTCACTTGCCCTTTATATCTGATATCCCTCTAATTAATTTGTATCATTCTTCTTAAAGGTTCCGGCATGGTACCATACACCCCATATGCACTCAAAGTATTAATTGGAAATGATGATAATGATCAACCTCATGAAATATTTTAAACTCTGTCCGTGTTCACCTGGCAAGCTGTGAACATGAAAGATGGGAAGAGAACTATTCACTAGGAAGCAAAATTAATGAGCAGGGACAATGTCTAATTCTATATATTTTTAATCATGTCTATTACAGTTCTCACTCAATGCAAATTAATAACATTAAGAGCGGAACTTGTGGGTCTCTTATAAGGCCATGGGCAATGTCCTAAAAGACAATGAACCGTTAGGTCACAACAGTCATAATTTTTATTTGTTCTTTTCTTCCTTCTTTCAGCTTTTCCTTAGAAATGTTGAAGAATTCTTTTAAAGAACTTCAGAATCATCACCATTTTCCCATTCCTTTAAGTCTATCAAAAGCAGATGACATATTGGATTCTCTTCCCGGGCATTTCTTATGGATTTATAAAGCTATTTTCATATAACCTTGACAAACCATCTTCATTTTTATTCTGAGCAATTTCTCACCTCTCTGAGGCACTGAGAACTGTGAGCTGGGAAGAACCCAACATGGTAAAAACAAACGTGCATGACCTGGATGTGGCATACAGACCTTTCCAGGGTCAGTCTGAGGGCTCAAAACGGGGATCAAGTAAATCCTTTGTTGTTCCTTTTTCTCTTTCAGTCTTTGATGATGTATATAAATGCACATGAAGGATAAAAGTGGTTACAGAGCTTGCTTTCCCTTTCAATGGCCTGTCACAAGGAGATCAGGAGAGATGACATATATTTTTTGGATATTCTTAAATTCTGCATTGGATGTTAATTTTACACACTTTTTCCATAAGACAGTTCCAGTGATAGAAATTACTCATTGTAATTGATTTATCACCTACCCTATGACCAAATTATGCTTGTTTAAAAGAAATCCAATACATACATAGATACATACATAGACAGAAAAAGACTGGAATGACATATGCCAAATGATAAATTGGTTTCTCAGTTAGCTAAGCTGGGGGATTTTTATTTTTATTTTTTTAATTTACTTTCTAAATTTCTACATGTCTACATTTAATAATCTTATGTTAGTTTTTCATAATAATCACAAAATAAGTAAAAAGAAGACATATTTTTCATTCTTACTCCTTGATATTTTTTTTGTGTGCCCAAAGATTTTTAAATGATCATGCCCATCAAACTGTATGTAAACTGTTTCCTTGAATTAACTATAAGAGTAGCTCAGAGAAAGAATATTCAAGAGTATTCAATTTAAAATTGTAATAGCCATTACTGCCTACTCAGACTATGGAATAATTTTTCTTTAGAACGTAATTTTGTTTAATCAAATGAAGTTGATGGGCTATTTGTTTTGGTAAAAAAAAAGGCATTAAGCATGGCATGAAAAGAGTGAGACATAGAAATATAGTAATAATTTTGGAGTGTCTAAGACAGATGTTTCCCAAAGAGGCAAAGAAGTGGAAAATGGGCAATGAAAAGTTTGATATTTCCTAAGAAAATGTTCATTAGGGACTCTACCCACTTTCTGCTGCATTTAAATGCACTAAAGAGAAAATAGTGTAAGATCCTTTTCTGTTAAGAAGATAAGGAAAAATAAAAGTAGAATTCAAGTGAATTGATTTCCTTGTTCAATTTATTTTTTAAAATGTAAGTAGGTAGAGACTTCCTCTCTGCAGTAAATTTTAAAATGTGTAATCCAATACAAGGTGATTTACATTCAGAAGCATGATATAATATTGATTTGTATATACATATACCATGTGTTTAAACTGCCTTGCTAAGGTGGGTCTTCTAGTGAATCTTGCCCTTGCTAAAGAATACTCAAAGTCACAGTTGAAGCTGTGCTGGGTTAAGGCTTATTTAGGTTCACCAATTTGAAATAAAGAATATTTTATAATTTTGCTTTTTTGAACAGTTATTGTTGGTTAACAGTGTTGTCCCATAGAAGAAGATATAACAGAATGAAAAATACTCGAAAACTTTGTATTCCCTCAAAAGCAAACATATGAATCTTGTCCGAAAGTTTTTTAACCTTTGCCGTATAGAAAGACTTTGATACAGGTTTTGTTTGTGTTTTGTTTTATTTTAGCTATAAGGAAAAACTGACTCCCAGCTTCATGGTTCCAGAAAATGGAATCCAAGCCAATGAAAGTAAGAAAGATCTATTTCGGGTAGTAATATATAATGGCCAGACTCTCTGAAAAAGAACCTTGTCATTTACCGCAAGATACAGTGACAGTCTACTTTAATCCTTGGGATACACATACAAAGTCACTGTAAGACACTTTAGACGTACGTAAGCCTAACTCGTATGTTTTTAAGTTCTTGTTACTACAGTAATGAACTTCAAATATATCAAATAGAAAAGATCAGTCACAAGCTTACACACTTAGAAGTTTCTCTGCTAGGAGCATAGTCTGGACTTGTAGGGACACTTTATTACTGGTCTGTAGGGAGAATCTTCTCTGAAATAGGATGGAATGTTAGACTCTTCTTTCTTTTATGTATTAAGGTAAAGGGACAATTTTAGTGAACTATGTAGTAAGTGACTATTCCCCAGTGGTTTCAGAAATTTAAACATTTCTGTGTGAGTGGTCCTGGCTACTTTGAACTTTTAGTTTCTTGAAAAGTAAATGCATTCACACATTATGCCATTAAAATATTTGTTTACCTTGCTCCTGAGATAAAATAAAACAGCCCCATACTAAACAAAACATCTTTAAATGGTGTAGTAGTAGCAAGAAGACCTATTATGAATCAGGAACATTCTGGGGTTTTTATATTTGTTTTTTTCTGAAAACCACATCAATTGATTAATTATGTGTTAATTTTCATGCTAGTAAGAAAACAATCAGATCACTCAAAGTACCTACTCTACGCAGCTCTGATTCTGTTGTAGAAGAATGTAATACAGTGCACTTTTACGTTATAAATATTATTTGCAAAGAATGAGAAAAAGGAAAGAGAATAAAACTTTTCCATTTGAGCTTTTAAAGGATTTCTGAGGCCTACTCTGTTTTTTTTTTTTTTTCTTCCTATGCATCAATCAGGAAATGTGATTATAATTCAGAAAGAATTATACACTTAACTACATACATAAGTAAGAGGTTTGACTGGGCTACCGGCTTTGAGGTTCAAGTGGCATTTACAAAATCAAAATCATGAGACAGAGGGGACAAGGTTACCATTATGGAGTCACTGAGACTCAGACAAGTGCCCTCAGGGAGTTAATATGGTTAAGGTTACCCATGTTAAGCGACATCTTATAAAAATTCTATCTTGAGTATTACTTCTATTTACAAGAACAGGCTAATTCATTTGTGTCAAATGGGACTTTCGGATATTCAATTTTTTTTTACTGTCACCAAAATTATCTCAGAGGAGCAGCTCTGACAGGTCAATCATTGCAGATGGTAAGTGCTGTGTTAATTATACATAAATTTAGAAACAATTGTAGAATGTCTTGCCTCAGGAGAAATTTCTCTCTTCCTGTTTGCCTCTACCAAATTAATTTCCTGTTTGTGCACAGATAACAATCTCAGCCACGTGGTAGAAATAGCTCCTTGCTCAAATATGCAAGTGTAAATAAGCAAAGAATATCACAAATAAACAATGCCACTCTTTTTAAATAATGCAATGTGTGTAATTAGGAGTATGCAATTACAACAGTGTACAACTCTCAGTGTAACAATTAGGTTTTCAGTTAAATGTAATTTGTTCCAATGTAAATGTTTTTCCTCAATTCAGAAGATTCCCTTGAGTTGTTTCAATAAGCGTACTTCCACAAAGACTTGCGGTAGTGCACTGTGTTCTATTATACAAATCGGAGAGGACAATTATATTATGATAAACTACTGAAATTTTTAAAGTACAGGTTTCCAGTGCTGTCTTCAGATAGAAAAGTAGGGATGATCACCTTCTGGGAACTGTTGACATATAAGAATGCGTTTGTGGTAGATATAGAATATAGAATATATACACACACACACACACACACACACTTCTTTGTGATGTGACTTCCATAAAAAGTGGAGTGTTGATCCCCACCTCTTGAATCTGGGCTGACCTTGTGACTTGCCCTGACCAGTCTGGTATAAGTGATGTTATTTGACTGGTGAGGTTAGATCTTAGGAAGCCTTAGAATGAGGACCTGAGATTGTCATGTAAAGAAGCTAGACTAGTCTATGGAGGAGGAGAGCCAGGTGGCAAAGGGACTCCCAGTGACAACTCAAAGCACTAGAAAACGTGTGAGTGAGGCCTCTTGGGTCTTCTAATCTCACTGACCCCTACCTGAGTCCAGCCAGCTGAGTAAGCTCAGGTGAAATATGCAGATGCACTGTCCAGTCAACTAACAGAATTGGGGAAAGTAACTAGTTATTGTAGTTTTAGCTTCTAAACTCTAGAGTGGTTCTGTGTAGAAAGACCAATTGAAATAGTTGTCCTAATTTTCTCCTAACATCACAGTGTTTGGTGCTATCACAGTGTTTTGTTTTCCCAGTCAATCAGGCAACTGTTGTGGCTTAGTGGTAAAGAATCTGCCTGCCAGTGCAGAAGTGAGCTTGATTCCTGGGTCACGAAAAGCCCCTGGAGAAGGAAATGGCAACCCACTCCAGTATTCTTGCCCGGGAAGTCCAATGGACAGAGGAGCCTGGTGGGCTACAGCGCATGGGGTCGCAGAGTTGGACATGACTATGTGACTAAACAAGAACAAAAGTTTACTCTAATTATGGAGTTGTGAAACACCATTACATTCTTAGTAGAAAGAAAAATGACTGAGAAAACAAGAACCTTAGTGCAATAACATTTAAAGTAAATTACAGATTGGAGATCCTCTAGTTCAACAGATTGAAACTGTACCTTTCAGATTCCAAAAACAGGGAGGAGGGAGATATTCTTCAGGACTATTCCAGTGGTTATGATGGAGGAAGATGGTCTGAATTTCTCATGCTTGCTTCAAGCACACCAGCTTTATTTTTATTTATTGTATTCCCATGGGCAAAATTAATTCTCTTAGATAAAAAGTGTAAAACCACTGCAGTTCAGCCCTCAGACTTCTTCAGAGGATCATGTTAAGGCCCAGAAAGAAGTCAAACTCGCACTGATTTGGCTTCTTTCTACTTCTCTAGTATTCTGTCTGTCCGTCTCATGGGTCATCAAACTCCTACCCTGAACCTTTCTTTCCCCTAACTCAATCATGAAGTTCTGCTGCTGCTGCTGCTGCTAAGTCGCTTCAGTCATGTCTGACTCTGTGCAACCCCATAGGCGGCAGCCCACCAGGCTCCGCCGTCCCTGGGATTCTCCAGGCAAGAACACTGGAGTGGGTTGCCATTTCCTTCTCCAATGCATGAAGGTGAAAAGTGAAAGTGAAGTCGCTCAGTCGTGTCCGACTCTTCGTGACCCCCATGGACTGCAGCCTACCAGGCTCCTCCGTCCATGGGATTTTCCAGGCATGAAGTTCTACTATCAGGTAAAAGTTTCTTTCTGCCTAGATCCCTGTCTTGGGACAAGATGTATTTTTGTATTCTGCGTGCATCATCTCTGTTAGGAAACATTCTTGGGACTGCCCCCTCCCCATCAATCCGTGTTGGATGTCCTCTTTGCTATTTCAGTCACCTTTTCTTTCTTTGCATCACAAATACAAAGGCTTAAAGCAGGGAGGAGGAAGATACTGTTCACAGGTTGTAATAAACTTGTGTTTGCTTTTCTTGTATTAAAGACTGAAAGATTTTGAGGGCAAGAAACATGACAAATTTATCTTGTACTTCCAGGGCCTGGTACAAACAGATGGTATGCAACACATATGTGTGGAGTGAATGGACAGAAGAATGAATCAATGAAATTTCTAAGTGATTGAGGGGTTTCTCTTTCACCAGACCTGTCAAATGAAAGATTAGCTACATACTAGTAATGTTAATGTTCGGAGTAAAAGGGAAGTGGGAGAAAGGTTGTGAAGGGCCTTTTATATCAGATATAATAGGTGGACTAGAGAAGGTTTTAAGCAAAGAAATGCCTTTAGAAAGATTCTTCTGGCTGATCTGTGGAATAGTGCTTTCTTAAGGTGAAAAATTAGAAATAAAGATCACTTAGGAAGCAGGGAAATTTCATTGATTTTTGCATAGTTTCACCAACTTTAGAAAGTGAGGGGTAAAAGAGAAGTGAGATTTGGAAGTAGAAGACCTGACTTCATATCCTGGGAATGGCATTTACCATATACTCTAGGTTAATTATTTGCTGAGATTGTCAATGTCTTCACTTGTGAAATGAACATTACAATTCAAGCTTAACAGGAATAAAAGTATTAAATTGGGGAAACATGGTTATATAGTTATAATGCACTATAAATTGTTATTCATTAACTAAATATGAATTATATAATTGGAACCAATAATGTTCACTTTTAAGGTGCTATACTGTCATCTTTTTAAATTAAAAAATCCTATAAATTTAAGTTTTATATTAACATTCCACTACTAACATATATCTGATTTGTCCTCATCATACTACAACACTAAACTGAAAAGGTCTTTCTGGTTTTCCTTAACTGATAAAGCACACAATAAATGGAAAATATCCCAGTAAGAGGAAAAATTCTTTTAAAAAAAGAGTAACTGTGTCACAGGATTGAATTCAGTTTCTATGCTTATTTGGAAACTGTTTGTTTAAGTTGTCTACTGCCATGTACAGACCACTCCAAATTTTAGTGTCACAAAACATCTACCATTTAGCTATGCCCATGGATTCTGTTGGTCAGAAATTTGGACAGGGTGCAGTGAGGATGATTTGTCTTTGTCTTATGATGTCTGAGACCTCAGCTGGGGAAATTCAGATGACTGAGGCCTAGAATTATGGGGATGTTTTTAGACTTACATCCCTGAGGCTCAGACTGGGGAGATTGAAGGCTTGCACACAGCCGGGCCTATTGGCAGCCTTCAGGGAAGTCTCTCCATGTGCTCCGGGCTTCTTTCAACATGGCTAACTTGACATAGTCAAATTTCTTACTTGCAACTAGCACAGATGTTCTCAAAATGAAACAGAAAGTACATGGACTTTTACCACTTAGCCTCAGAAATTACATAGGGCCACTGCCACTGTGCTGTGTTGATGAGAGCAGACCACGGCCAATCAGGATTCAAAGAGAGGAGACATAAACCTAACTCCTGATGGGAGGAATTCATGGACACGATTTAAAATCTCCACACCATTTCACTGAGGAAACGTAATAGTTTTTTTGTTTGTTTGTTTGTTTGTTTTTAGTAAATACATACTAATTAAACCGTATATTATCCATGTGAAAATCCTTGAAAAGAAAATAAGAATTTCCTTTGAATTTTGAGTTTTTGTTTTTCTGATGAATTTTTCCTGATGTCCCCCAATAAAATTGAGGTAGAGAGAAAAATGTAGTCCCCTGCAACATTGGGTGGATCTGATCTTGTAAATTTATGTAAAATTCTATTTTATAATAACAATAATGCTTTCAATAATTATTAAAATAATTATAGATATTATAAAATAGCAACTTTGTAAAGTAGTATACAAATCCATTTATATACATTGCAAGCTCACAAATTTAAGATGCACATACTCTTTATTATACCCATTTTAGAATAAGCAAACTGATACTGTTGAGAGTTGTTTCCAACTTTTCTGTGTAATAAAATTTTGAGATAATAAGGTAACAAAATTTTAAATTTAAATATTTAAAAATTAAAAAATGAAGTTTTATGAACTTCAAAAATATGTATTAAAAAGCAAAACGTAAACACTCTTTGAACTAAAGTTAGAGCCACAGGCACAGAGAATGTCAGAGTTCTTGGAAGAGGTAGCTAACCCAGACTGAACAAGTAAGTTCCCCTGAGGAAACAGCATCTGAACTTAAAGAGTAAGTAGTGTTCCTCTGGGCAGTGGAGTAGACCATTCTGGTTTAAGAATGTAAATTAAGGAAGTGGTAAGAGATCTTGCCGGAGAGGTAGGCAAGAGTTAAATATCAAGGAATTTGCTTGTCACATGATATGTACTGGTTTTTGTTTTCCAGCTAGTGAGTATAGTGACCAAACTTGGTAGTTTGTCTTGGACATACTAGTTTATGCCTGTTGTTCCAGAATTGTGCTCCTTCCACTAATAAAATGTCCTAGTTTTCTTTGGAAACAGAAAAATGGTGTGGTTTGGCTACTAATCATCAATATTCTTCACAAAGAGGGAAGGTACTTTGTTTTGTATTTGGCTGTGTCAGTTCTTCGTTGCAGCACATGGGATCTTCACTGGCTCATATGGAATCTTTCACTGTGGTCCACAGACTCTCAGTTTTGTTGTGCGGGCTCAGTCATTATGGCATGTGGGCTTAGTTGCTCTACAGCATGTGGGGCCTTAGTTCCCTGACCAGGGACTGAACCTGTGTCCCTTGCATTGCAAGGCAGATTCTTTAACCACTGGACCACCAACGAGGGAAATCCCCAAAATATATTTTTAATTTGTGATTCAGAGAGATTTGAAAGGCCCTGGAAAAGAATGAAATTGATCAAGAAACTTTTAGGATGGCTGCAAAGATCCATGGGAGAAATTTGGAGATACTGAATTGCAGTAGGGATAAGATGAAAAGTACAGACTGTAGATATCTAACCAAATTTGATGACTGACTATATGTAAAGGATGAAGGAGGCAGACCTGTCTCCTAGATGTTTTATGTAGCTCATTAGCTGGTTGTTAGATCTGAGACTGAGGTAGAGAACATCTTCCCTATCATCTGTTTTGGGTTTATTATTGGTGATGGGTTTGGAGTGAGTAATAAAACCTATCTTAAATGGTATACATTTTGTACAATGTGAATATAATGAGATTTTGTGCAAAAATACTGACCCTAGACCAGTTATCACCAAGCTTTCTTGGATTTTATATGGAAATTAATTCTAAAAATAAAATAGTACAAGCACAAGAAATGAGGTGGATTTGATAGGGTACAAAGAAAGCGGCTTTATTCTTCTTTCCTGCTATGTTCTCTGAACTGAAATTTCAGGTTTGTCCTCAAAACTTTCCCAGTAATTTCTAAGGTTTCAATGTCCTCATTGGAAATGTCCAGTCCAGACCATTATTTCATAGCATTGATACTCATCCAATTTAAATTTTCCATAAACCAATTTGGGCCAACTTATGCTCAAAGTCTGCAGTGAGCTGGGTGAGCTCACAGTGAGAATGGGAAAAGGGACTGGACTGGAAAAAGGACTTAACTTCTCTACTCTTCCCCCAACTTATCCTTCTTCACATCTTTCTCTACTGTGCTGCTCCTTGTTCTTCCAGGGATGGGCAGAGGAGCAAGGGGAAATGAGGGTAGACAAAGTCTTGCGTGAGAGAGTTGTAAGCTTTATCGGTATTTCTTGGATGAAGAATACTTCAACATTATGGAATCTTTTGTCTTTGGAACACTTCTGCAGGTTCCCTGGAGCTTGCTCCTCTAGGGCTCTCTTGAGTACAGTTTGCTGGTAAAGCCAGTGCACCCTATGTCTGCTTAGACTTCCTCTCAGTGCCTGCTTTCATAACTGCATGAAACTACTTGAGCAAAATTCATTATAAAACTCCCAAACTGAGGTGCAAGAGAAAAACATCTGGTTTACCAAGGTGGGTCTGGTTTACCAAGGTGGGATGAACTTCCAGATGTTCAATATGGTTTTAGAATAAGCAGGGGAACCAGAGATCAAATTGCCAACATCCGTTGTATCATTGAAAAAGCAAGAGAGTTCCAGAAAAATACCTATTTCTGCTTTATTGACTATGCCAAAGCCTTTGACTGTGTGGATCACAATAAACTGTGGAAAATTCTGAAAGAGATTGGAATACCAGACCATCTGACCTGTCTCTTGAGAAACCTGTATGCAAGTCAGGAAGCAACAGTTAGAACTGGACATGGAACAACAGACTGGTTCCAAATAGGAAAAGGAGTACGTCAAGGCTGTATATTGTCACCCAGATTATTTACCTTAGATGCAGACAGAGTACATCATGAGAAATGCTGGGCTGGAGGAAGCACAAGCTGGAATCAAGATTTCTGGGAGAAATATCAATAACTTCAGATATGCACATGACACCACCCTTATGGCAGAAAGTGAAGAAGAACTAAAGAGCATCTTGAAGAAAGTGAGAGAGGAGAGTGAAAAAGTTGGCTTAAAGCTCAACATTCAGAAAACTAAGATCATGGCGTCTGGTCCCATCACTTCATGGCAAATAGATAGGGAAACAGTGGAAACAGTGACAGACTTTATTTTGGGGGGCTCCAAAATCACTGTTGATGGTCACTGCAGCCATGAAATTAAAAGATGCTTACTCCTTGGAAGGAAAGCTATGACCAACCTAGACAGCATATGAAAAAGCAGAGACATTACTTTGCCAACAAAGGTCCATCTAGTCAAGGCTATGGTTTTTTCCAGTAGTCATGTATGGATGTGAGAGTTGGACTGTAAAGAAAGCTGAGTGCTGAAGAATTGATGCTTGAACTGTGGTGTTGGAGAAGACTCTGGAGAGTCCCTTGGACTGCAAGGAGATCTAACCAGTCCATCCTAAAGGAGATCAGTCCTGGGTGTTCACTGGAAGGACTGATGCTGAAGCTGAAACTCCAATACTTTGGCCACCTGATGCAAAGAGCTGACTCATTAGAAAAGACCCTGATCCTGGGAAAGATTGAGGTCAGGAGGAGAAGGGGACAAGAGAGGAATGAGATGGTTGGATGGCATCACCAACACAATGGACATGAGTTTGGGTGGACTCAGCGTGTTGGTGATGGCCAAGGAGGCCTGGCGTGCTGTGGTTCTTGAGGTTGCAAAGAGTCGGACATGACTGAGCGACTGAACTGAACTGAACTGGACCAAGGTAGGAATATGGCTCGTTCCTGTAAGTGGATGCTATCTTTATTCTGCTGGGCCTCCTGGTGGTTCGGTGATAAAGAAACCACCTGGAATGTAGGAGATGCTGGTTCGATCCTTGGGTCAGGAAGATTCCCCAGAGTAGGAAATAGCAACCTGCTCCAGTATTCTTGCCTGAGAAATCCCATGGACAGTGAAGCCTGGAGGCTACAGTCCATGGGGTCGTAAACAGCTGGACACGACAGGACACACAGTGTGCTACATGTGTAGCACTTCATTCTGCTACCATGTGTCTCTCTAGCCAGCCTCACTCTTACTGAATTTTCTGACATGAGCCCCTATGTTCCCCAAACTCCAGGGATAGCTCACAGTCTATGAGTGTGGTTACTTGAAGCCCTTCTGTTTAATTACAGAAGGACATAGGGAAAGCAGAGAAGATACACTAGCCTTCCAAAATGTTTCTCCTTAAAGGAATTCTCCACAATCTCCTTGATGAATTTTCCACGTTCTCCTCATACATTCTTTTCCTAAGCAATGAGACTTTCATAGATATCTGATCTGGAATCTATCTTTTTCTGCTTTTTTGACTCTGAACCTAAAAACCTTTAAGACAATAAGGAAATTTGTATTTAATATTCTGACATGTTTACTAATGTGTCTATTGTATAGACTACTGAACTAAAATAATAAACATAAACTAAATTATATTTAAGAATTATAAAAAAGGTGAAAAATACTCTATAAATATAGGAACTTTGTATTAAGAATAAAAACACTTTTATCTAAGTAAAATACTAATATTTACTTGCTGAGTATAAGGTGATTAATTTTTAAAAAAATCTTTTAAAAATTTGAATACAGTCTCCATGTTATAGTGACCAAATATCTGAATTTTAAGTTCAGCTTATTTTTATACTTGAGGTTAATGACTTTTCTGACTGAAAGACAATTACTCTCAATAGTACACAAGTATAAAGGGAAGTACATGATTGATTATGTTTACTATATTACTCAATAATAATGCATACTTTTCAATTACGTCGACTAATTATGCAACAATCTTTATTGAATTTTTATCTATAAAACTTCTATCTTTGCTTACATAGCTTGGTTTTCTCATAAACAAATTTGAAAGGCTTTCAATTTTAAACATGGCTTCAAGATACACTGGAACATTTTCTCGAGCACAGATTAGAAAATTCTGTTTCCATTTTTAGGGTGCACATATGAAAGTTGATTTGGTAACAAAATTCATGAAATGATCAAATCACTTTGAAGCATTCATTTTCTAAACACTTGTTTCTTGTATAGGTTTTTTTTTTTTTAATAGCAGTGATTTTTCTCATTCCTTGTTAAAGCAGTGGGTGACTTGAAGGGAAAAAAAGATTAAGTGGTCATTTTTCAAAATTATTTTCTAAGTTGTATAGTTTTAACAGCCAGACATCATAAGAAATATCAGATGCTTGTTTCTTTTAATAGCTTTCTTTAAAATGTGAATAAATTTTTCACTCTGTATTTTATTTACTTATATATCACTTTGTCTATTTTTACAGTGAGATGACCAGTGAACCTCACGTAATATAAAAGATTCTTGGAGCTTCTCTGTCATTCAAAGTATATCTTTGTTATTGTTATTCTCATTGAACTGTCTATTGCACCTATATTATTCTAATTTCAGCTTATTGCTTTAATAGCTCCCCCTTCCTAAGACTCATTGAATGAGTTTCCAAGTGTAGTGATAGCTCTTCAGCATTTCTCTGGAATAACTCTTTCTGTCTGTGTGTCTGTCCCAATTCTAGTCTGATAAACTGCTCCATTAGTGGTTGTCTTTGCAGTTAAAATTTTCTTCCCACTTAAAGCTTTTTCCCCCTTCTCTTACTACTGTTGAGGATGTGCTTTTTGGATACATTTTATTATAGCTCCTTTAGTTGTTATTTTTATATGGGAAATGCTATCTAGCATATGTATATATAAGTTAAAAAAGACTGGAAAAGGTATTTTATTTATTCAGCTTTATAATAAAAATGACTTAGTTGTCCTAATACATATTTCTTCATAGTTTCAGCAATGCTTTCCATGTACGTGACAACACTATTTACAAACAAAATAATGCATTTTAATCTGTTGCTATATCATTCGCCACACATTATCTCAGTCATTTTTACTGTATCAGGAAAAAAATAATGTTTTCGTAAAGGGGAAATTTTTGTCTATTGTAAGAAAAGACTTCAAAAGAGACTCTGAATGCTTTTAAAATACCTTGCTAATTGTGATGTCTGTATTTTAACATCATTATTCATATCTCAAGGCAACATAAACACTTAAAGCAAATTTCATCTGTATTTCAAATGACCCCTAGATAATTCCAAAAGTTTCATTAATTTCTTATATGACTTGGTGATTTTTTAAAATGCTTTATTTATTTATTTTTGGCTGTGCTGGGTCTTCATTACTACACGGGCTTTTCTCTCGTTGTGGAGAGCAGGGGCTACTCTCTAATTGCAGTATGCGGGCTTCTCATTGCAGTGGCTTCTCTTGTTGCAGAACATGGGCTCTAGGTGTGTGGGTTTCAGTAGTTACCGCACGTGGGCTCAGTAATTGTGGCTCCTGGCCTCTAGAGCAGAGGCTCAATAGTTGTGGTGCATGGGCTTAGCTGCTCCGTGGCATGTGGAATCTTCCTGGATCAGGAATTGAACCCACCCATGTCTCCTGCATTAGCAGGTAGATTCTTTACCACAGAGCCCCCATTGAAGCCCCTGATCACTTTTTTAAACCTAGTCTTATAGTTAGGGAAAAGTGTGTTCTTAATGAAGAGTAAACCAAGTGCTGGCTTAGCCATGTTTTTGTTGCCTGCTTGGGCTTCCATTATTTGTATTGTCTTAACTGTGTGGTTTATGTGCAGTGGTCTTTTAAAACTATATTACCAGTTTAGGGAAATTAGTTTGTTCACAACTTTAGAACATAGTCCATAAATTCATTTAGCATGACTCACTTAAACATCTGCGTATCAGTATGATGAAAGTGAACAAAAGAGTGAGGATGGTTCCTTCATTCTCCTGTGGAACTTTACACTTCCCTCAGGATAGCATCACAGAGCATCACAACCTAGGATCTGCCCCACAGACCCAATGAGGGACCAGAATCATTCCACATATTCATATTAATAACACCCTTAAAAGATTTTTGGATTATATTCTCTAATATTTTCTTTGTGCTCACCAGCACATTTGCACATCCTGTGGTGTATGGATTTAAAAATTTTTTTCACAAGCTAAAGGTTGAGAGTCATGCTTTATTCAGTGGGAAATTTTAGAACTTCAAGCACGAGAGACAGGATCCCAAATTACCCTGAGAAAACTTCTTCAAGGAGGCCAGGTTATATAGAAGGTTTGCAACAGAGGGCAGGTAGTCTGAATATCAAAAGATTATTGTAAATTAAAGAAAACCAGATATCCCAACTTAAGGAATTTTTCACTTTCCTATGTATGGGAAGAGTCTGCGCTCATGGAAATCACTCCTTTGATATGCACCTCAGCTGTTTGGGGCCAGTATCCTGTTTTCACATCCTGAGTTTTCTCAGGGCTCACTGTGGAGAGTGGCTACAGTTTGATAGTTGCTAGATGGCAGGTACTCTTTCCTTCTTGAGTTCTCTCAGGGCTCACTGGCTCATCATCCATGGTGGCTGCAATTGCTGTTGATTGTGACAAGAAATATTCCGTTTCCCCGGTGTCTTATTCTGATCAGGCTGTATAACAGAATACCGTAGGCTGGGTGGCTTATACAAAAGAGGCATCTACTTATCACAAGCTCTGGAAGCTGGAAAGTCTAAGATCAAGGCACCAACCTGGTCACACTCTGGTGAAGGCTTTCTTCCTGGTTCATAGTCAGCACCTCTAGGCAGTGTCTTTACACAGTGGAAGGGCTAAAGAACTATGTGGGATCTCTTGTATGAAAACAATAATCTCATTCATGACAGTTCCACCCTCCTGGCCTAAGTACTTCCTTTAGGCTCTACCTCCTAATACTATTATCTTCAGGGGTTAAGATATCAGCATATGAATTTGGGGTGGAGCACACAATATTCAGATCATAGCAGCTGATATACACACATCATACTTTTAAGAATTTTGTTCTAGATCAAATTCCTCCAAAGATGGGGACCTCACCTCCAAACAAGAAAATTATTCTAACATTCTGAGAAGATCTAAATGCTAGAATATCATCATACATATTCAAAAATCTATTTACTCATAACTTTTGCCTACTAGTCCTAGCTAGTAGGGCTGTGAGGGAAGACACAGAACAAGAACTCTTTAAATATTTTGTTATTTATTCTCTAATGTACATTATGTGTGTGTGTGTGTGTGTGTGTGTGTGTGTGTATGCTTAGTCATTCAGTCATATCCCACTCTTTATGACCCCATGGACTATAGCCTACCAGGCTCCTTTGTCCATGGGATTTCCCAGGCAAGAATACTAGAACAGGTTGCCATTTCCTACTCCAAGGGATCTTCCTCACACAGGAATTGAACTTGAGTCTCTTGTGTCTCCGAATTGTCAGGCAGATTCTTTACCGTTGCACCACCTGGGAAGCCCTAATGCGTATCTTGCAGATTATCAAATGACTTGCATGCTTAACACAGTTATCACCCTCATCTAAGCAGAGATTTCTTTCAATAAATTTCTAAAATAGTTGTCTAATAGAGCTTAAATGATATGTCATAATAAATGATAGTTCACAAACTGTTTCATCATGTAATTCACAAGTAGAGAAATTCTGTAATTCTCTAGAATAGTTACTCTGAACTGACCCACAGATACTCTGAAACTTACATCTCTTTAGCTCTTTTGATTCAATTAGAAAGAACTCACTTCCTCTCTATACAAATAGTGCCCTTACTAAAAACTGTTCCTTCATTTCCATAGAATGAACTGATGCTGTCTTTGTGGTGAAGGTTTGCTCTTGTGCCATTTTAATGTTAAACTGAGATCAGGGAGGAGGCTCTGTTGAAAGATTTCATTATGAGTACCATACAAAAGACAATACCTCAACATATCATCTAGAAAACTCCCCAGACTTTCTATAATGTAATGAAAGACAGAACTGACAAGAGACTGTCACTTCAAGTGGTGTGATTTTAGCCTCTGAACAATAAATATGAGAACAGTGAAAGGTACACAGTCAAAAATCCTACATGCTCAGCAAAATGTAATACTAGAGTTAACTGTGTTAGAGATTATCCTGGTTTATTTGGGCCCTATAGTCTTCTCAAAGCATAGCATATTTCTCTTAAGAGGTTTATTTTTTCATTCTTGATGACAAATTCTCAGAACAGTGGACTCTCAGCAGGTAACCTGACAGTGAACTCACAGGTGTGTGTTTCAATTGCCTGTAAACAAAGAGTCTGTTTACATTTCATAGCAAGTTCACATAAACAGTTTCTTCTAGCTGTGATCATACATCTTCTACTCATTAACATGAAATTAGATGACTTTATAAGATGACCCCAAATTGAACACTTCTGAGAGTGAAAGTGTGTGTTGATAACAATGAAGTTAGGACAAGAGGCACAGACCAGGACCATCCCAGGAAAACCTGGATATCTGATCATTCTATATAAAATGTTTGTTGGCCAACAAGACACAGCCAGTGAACCCCAGGCTTTTCATAGAAGTGCTCCCCTAACCTGACTAACCTGACTATATCAGAATCCCAGGGTTGGTTATAAAAAATGCTGATGCCCTTGCCTCACTTCTTAGATAGTTGGATTGCCCGTATTTTGAGGTTGCTGGCTGATTCCATGTTTTCCCAGGTGGTGCTAGTGGTAAAGAATCCACCTGCCAATGCAGGAGGCATAAGAGACGTGGGTTCGATCCCTGGGTTGGGAAGGTCCCTTGGAGAAGGGCAGGGCAACACACTCCAGCATTCTTGCCTGGAGAATCTCATGGACAGAGAAGCCTGGCAGGCTACAGTTCATAGGCTAACAAAGAGTCAGACACGACTGAAGCAACTTAGCTTGCATGCATGCACGGGTGATTCTTATGGTGAAGGTAATCAACAAAAACTGGTATAAACTTCTCTCTAAAATTCCTCTACATTGTATCTCACAGTGGAATTTTCATATACACATAGCCTATTTGTCCTCTATTTTACTGTTGTTTAGTTGCTAATTTGTGTCCTACACTTTTGCAAACCCATAGACTGTAACCCGCCAAGATCCTATATTTTTTAAATCTAATATGCATACTTTCCACATTTTAATATCTTGAAAATATGTGTACCCCCTACAGTTGTTTAGAAGGCGAAAATTTCCCCCTTCCCTTCTTGTTTCTTTTCAGTTCAGTTCAGTGGCTCAGTTGTGTCCGACTCTTTGTGACCCCATGAACCGCAGTACACCAGACCTCTCTGTCCATCACCAACTCCCAGAGTTTACCCAAACCCACGTCCATCGAGTCGATGATGCCATCCAGCCATCTCATCCTCTGTCGTCCCCTTCTCCTCCTGCCCTCAATCCTTCCCAGCCTCAGGGTCTTTTCCATTGAGTCAGCTCTTTGCATCAGGTGGCCAAAGTATTAGAGTTTCAGCTTCAACATCAGTCCATCCAATGAACACCCAGGACTGATCTCCTTTAGGATGGACTGGTTGGATCTCCTTGCAGCCCAAGGGACTCTCAAGAGTCTTCTCCAACACCACAGTTCAAAAGCATCAATTCTGCGCTCAGCATTCTTTATAGTCCAACCCTCACGTCCATACATGACTACTGGAAAAACCATAGCCTTGACTAGACGGACCTTTGGTGGCAAAGTAATGTCTCTGCTTTTAAATATGCTGTCTAGGTTGGTCATAACTTTCCTTCCAAGAGTAAGTGTCTTTTAATTTCATGGCTGCAATCACCATCTGCAGTGATTTTGGAGCCCAGAAAAATAAAGTCAGCCACTGTTTCCACTGTTTCCCCATCTATCTGCCATGAAGTGATGGGACCGGATGCCATGATCTTAGTTTTCTGAATGTTGAGCTTTAAGCCAACTTTTTCACTCTTCTCTTTCACTTTCATCAAGAGGCTCTTTAGTTCTTCACTTTCTGCCATAAGGGTGGCGTCATCTGCATATCTGAAGTTATTGATATTTCTCCCGGCAATCTTGATTCCAGCTTGTGCTTCATCCAGCCCAGTGTTTCTCATGATGCATTCTGCATATAAGTTAAATAAGCAGGGTGACAATATACAGCCTTGATGTAATCCTTTTCCTATTTGGAACCAGTCTGTTGTTCCATGTCCATTTCTGACTGTTGCTTCCTGACCTGCATACAGATTTCTCAATAGGCAGGCCAGGTGGTCTGGTGATTCCCATATCCTTCAGAATTTTCCACAGTTTATTGTGATCCACACAGTCAAAGGCTTTGGCATAGTCAATAAAGCAGAAATAGATATTTTTCTGGAACTCTCTTGCTTTTTCGATGATCCAGTGGATGTTGGCAGTTTGATCTCTTGTTCCTCTGCCTTCTCTAAAACCAGCTTGAACATCTGGAAGTTCACAGTTCACGATGCTGAAGCCTGGTTTGGAGAATTTTAAGCATTACTTGACTAGTGTGTGAGATGAGTGCAGTTGTGTGGTAGTTTGAGCATTCTTTGGCATAGCCTTTCTTTGGGATTGGAATGAAAACCGACCTTTTCCAGTCCTGTGGCCACTGCTGAGTCTTCCATATTTGCTGGCATATTGAATATAGCACTTTCACAGCATCATCTTTCAGGATTCGAAATAGCTCAACTGTAGTTCCATCATCTATGCTAGCTTTGTTCCTAGTGATGCTTCCTAAGGCTCACCTGACTTCACACTCCAGGATGTCTGGCTCTAGGTGAGTTATCACACCATCGTGATAATCTGGGTCATGAAGATCTTTTTTGTACAGTTCTTCTGTGTATTCTTGCCACCTCTTCTTAATATCTTCTACTTCTGTTAGGTCCCTACCATTGCTTCTTTTGACTGATCTAATAATTAAACAGACATGAGACAGATTAACAGTAAAAAAATCTAATTTAGTGTTTATGGACCTCTCAAAAATTTAGAAGCTAAGGAGCAACAAAAGCAAGCTTTTTAAATACCTTTTAGACAAAGAAACAATAAATTTATAAGCAACTGACAAGACAAACTTAAGCTTGGTACTCATTAGTGAGGAAACTAAGCATGGCTTATTAACACAGGTTTCTTGGCCCTGAATTCCCTGTCTCTGTTGATAAGGATGTCTCTCTACCTCCTAGTACAGGGAGTATACCTGGGAGGTTTATTTCCTTCATTCAAGGGAACAGAGAGGAAGATCAGTGTTCTTGCTCTGTCTGTTCCCTAAGTAATTTTAGTTCAAAATAATCAATGTGCCACTTTGGCATATTTTGGGGCAGCCTACCCTTATGGTCACCATGAATAATGATATCTTAAAATCAGGATATGGTTTTTATTGCTGTGCTTTCATGGACTTTGTTTGTTTTTCCTGGAGGCATGACTGGACAACTATATCCTACCAATGTTGACCTTTTAGTAAATAAACCAGTTGAAAATCAAAGAAAGAAATAATGTGAGATCTAGTTGCCATCTGAGCATTTTCTGTTGACATCTTCAGATACAAGTAAGAAAAAAAGAAGCTTTGAATTTTACATAATGGATGTCAGAAAATTTGAAAAAAATTTCTGGAGGCAATACTGGTGGGGAATATGGGGCTCTTTTATGAAATAGTTCATTACCAGTGACTTTGGTGGCACAGAAGATGATATCCTGTAAAAAAAAAATTCAGCCATTGATTACTCACAGTTGAAGAATGATTCAGAATAATTGGATACAGGGTGAAGGAGTTTTAAGAATTTCTTAAAGCAATTGTTTAGCTTAAATTTCCCTTTTCATGTATAAGAATGCTATGATAAAAGAGTTCTTTCAATTGAAAATGACAAATTCAGTATGATAAAAAATTATTTACTTGGCAGAATTTTTATTTTCTTAATGATACATAGGAAATATTGATTGAAAATACATGGTATATGCACTAGTGAAAAAATAAAAATAGAAAAATAAAATAAGTTAAATCCTTTGGGCAATTTTGCTATTTCACTGAGACAACACATGCCTCAGAGTGAGTGTATATCAAGGAACATTAATATGAGTTAACCTCAGCTCCTGTGCACCTCTAATAATATGAACATTTCCTCACAATGTGTTTGAATTCAGTGTTGAAAGTTTTTTAACTATGTTGCTCTAAAATAAGCAAAGTAATTATCTGACACTCTATCTGGAATGCCCTACATTAGAAAAAAATTAGCTGGGTGATTTAATGAATTTCAAGGGCAGTTTTGAGTCTGCATAATGATAAAAACAAACCAAAGCCTGTTTAAGATATGATTCCACTCTACAGCACCCCCACACACACACATAGACACACAGACACACAGCCACATACACAAATAATAGCAGTCCCTTCCAGACTTAACAGGATACTTGCAAAGTTGTTAACCACCAAAAGCAGTCAAGAGGAGGAGATTCAGGCCTACATAAGTAGAATGTTTGGTCCCAGCCCCCATCTTCCACGACTTTCCTCTCCAGTTGTCTTTCTTTTCAGCCTGTGCAGGGAAGCCCAGCTGCCAGCAGACAACAGGCTGAACGGTAGCCAGCTGCTTTATAACTGTGTTAGCCAGAAGCCCTCATGAGAAATATTTTTTCCTGGAAAATAAATTATAACATGTCTAAGTGGTGCCTGACAAAGCTAAACAGGAGGCATGCTGCTCTATTGCAAATTCATCTGCAGTCTCTGGGTAGAGAGACAAATAAAAGCACTTCATCAAAATCAGTCACAGAAACCCAGAAATACCCATAGGAGACCACTAAACTCTAAATACCAATCAATTTCTCCAACTTTTTTTGTCAAACTTGCAGGTCCTTTTAAGCACTGTCTTCTTGAACTGCCTCGCAGTAGCTGGCTAGTGTGGAGGAAGATCAGAAGGGGTCCAGTTTGGGGCCCTTCTGTGACACAGTGGCTTATCTAACTGACGACCCTTATTGCTGAAGGGGTTTTTCATCCTTAGAACATCTATTAAGTACGGTTAAAGCTAAAAGTCTCCTTTTACTTCTATGTATTTGCAGTATCTCTGCTCAAAGAGTTGTGCCTATATATACTAGGAAATAATATAAAGAGAAAGTGTATTAAGAAGCTGCCCCTCTGATTGCAAGTTTCAAATTGCCCCTGGGAAAGCAATTCAAAATGTAGCCCATAGATATTTTAATATTTGCTGATCCCAGAATAACCACAGTTTCATTCGGGCAAGGTATTAATGATTTAATGAGATGCTAGTTCCAATCTTGACCTTGCTTTAATCAGGGTCTTGTGATGGTATTTAATCAAAGTACTCATGATGCAACTATTTTGCTGAAGGCACTTTGCTAGGTACTGCAGGGATGCATCATAATATATACCTTCCATAAGTTTATATTTTCATTCTAATAGTAAGAAGAGATTTTTTTTCAAGGCTAGGCATTTGGCTAGTTGTGTGACCATGAGAGAATCATTTATGATGATGATTTAGTTGCTAAGTCATGTCTGACTCTTGTGACCCCAGGGATTGTAGCCTGCCAGGCTCCTCTGTCCATGGGATTCTCCAAGCAAGAATACTGGAGTGGGTTGCCATTTCCTTCCCAGGGTGTCTTTCCCATCCAGGAATCGAACCTGGGTCTCTTGTATTGCAGGCAGATTTTTTACCGAGTGAACTACAAGGGAATCTCAAGAATACTGGAGTAGGTTGCCATGCCTTCCTCCAAGGGATCTTCCCAACCCAGGGATTAAACCTGGGTCTCCCACATTGCAGGCAGATTCTTTTCTGTCTGAGCCACCAGGGAAGATTTTTTTTCCAGGCTGTGCATTTGACTAGTTGTGTGACCATAAGAAAGTCACTTAGTTTTTATTAAAGAAGATTTTGGCATGTGATTTACATATAAAAAGCTCATTTTAAAAAAACTCATGAATGGGAAGACCCAACCAGTTGAAACATGGAGAGCATCAATCAACAGTAGAGATGGAAATGAAGTGGATGGGTCCATAAAACTTTTGGAGAGAAACTCAACAATTCTACCAAATGTTACTTGCTAAACTAAGGATGCCCCATTAAATTTACATTGATTCTATGGAGCTGGTAAGATTTTCACTTGGAGAGCTGAAAGATAGGGCTCTAGATGTGAGATATCATTTAATTATTTAATCTCAATAGAGATCAGTCTTCTCTATAATGAAATATATAAGTAGCACCCTTGTGACCCATCTCTATTTCAAGAATATACAAAGTGAAAACAAAGATGTGAAAATACTTGGAAAGCAAAATTCTGTTTGGATGTGCAAGGCAGTATTATTATTTGCAGAAATGTTTTAAGTGCTATAGATTCAAGTAAGTGGGCCACTCAGCTTTAAATTGTCTCTTCTAATAACTGCAGCCATATGTAATTTACATAATATAAAATTAAAGACATTAACAGAGTTAGACAAAATATGACTATTTTCTTAAATGCATCACATTCAAATTAGAGAAATCTAAGGCCCAATATCACAAGGTCAAAGTAATCTTACTCAAGCCTCACTTCAAATTGCCTTAATTTACGAAATAGATTCATCCATGAGAACATTTCCAAATGAGGTAATGCTAGAGCAATTCCATCCATGAAATTAGATATTGTCTACATGTTGATAAACTCTAATTTTGTGCAGATTGCACTGGATTTATTGATTTTTCCCCATGACTAATAAAAAAACATAATTATGTTTATATTAAGGAGTAATCTGATTAAAAAAAAGGGACAAAATAGAGGTTCTTAGCATAAAAATGTGAACCACTGGGCCAATATGCATCATATTTGTGGGACTGACAGAGAAGTCTGTGTTGTATGAGTATAGTTGGATAACAAAGTATAATCGGTTAAAAAACAAATAAAACAAAGATGATTTCACATTTCAGGAAATGTTTTGATTCAAGTTACTTCTTGAAAAATAAAATTAAAAGTCATGAAGAAAGTTACTGTCATGTTTTTAAAATGTAGGTCAAAAAGCAACTATGCTCTGTTTTTTTGGAAGAACAACTCAGCTGCAGATCTTTTAATTCCATAAAATGGTTTGTTCAATAAAAAGTAAACATTGAAGAACTTTGCCAATATTTAACGTATACTTCATGACTCATGTAGCTGTATCATTCTTAAACTTACCTAATTAATTCTGATCATATGTTTTATGTCTCCTTATATGTTGTTTTGACAGATCTCATAGTTAAAACCTGACTTGAAAGTAGGAAGCCTATCAAAAGTTTTATCATTTAAGCAAAGTTTAAGTAAGTTGTTTAAGGCATGCTTCATAGACGTTGGTTCTGTGAGCAACTCTCAAGCCCACATAGTCTCCTTTTTTGTTATACACTTATCTTTTAATGGCAAAATACATTATTTTAAAAGCACTAGAATTATATAAAATTTTACCATAATTATGAAAAAAGATGGATTTGTCACAAATGAGTTGGTTAATGTTAATAATACTAATTTGGTTTGTAAATACAGAAATATTTCACGTACCTAAATATAAGTGTAGTTTAGATTAAGGAGGATTGGGACCAGGAACCAGAGTTATTAGTAACTTTGCTGTTCAGTTGCCAAGTCGTGTCTGACTCTTTGTGACCCCATGACTGCAGCTCACTAAGCTCCTCTGTCCTCTGCCATCTCCCGGAGTTTGCTCAAATTCCTGTTCACTGAGGCAGTGATACTATCTAACCATCTCATCCTTGCCTCCCACTTTTCCTTTTGCCTTTAATCTTTCCCATTATCAAGGTCTCTTCCAATGAGTTGGCTCTTCACATCAGGTGGCCAAATTATTGGAGCTTCAGTTTCAGCAATAGTCCTTCTGGTGAATATTCAGGGTTGATTTCCTTTAGGATTAATACCTTGGCACGCACCCAGTCTCTGATTTGCTCTCTTTCTACCTGTTCTGCCTGCCCCACTCCCACCCCATAGAGTGGCTTTTTCTAATTTTTTGTTTGTTTGTTTTCGTTTTTGTTTATCTTGCATAAAATAGTTTTTTTCAGAACTGAAATTTTGTTATTGTTAAAACCAACAAAGTGACTTGAACCCTACTGACCCAATTCAAAAATTCATTTAAAGAAAACTTGATTAGTCTACTATAGGTTAAGAAACTACTCTACTCAGCTGATTTTGGTCAGGGAGATAGGCTCACATAGTCCAAATATGAGGGGGAGGAGTAGAAATTTCCTAAAAGTTGTAATTGGACTGGGCAGATGCCAAGAAATTTTCTACTCCATTGCTAATTCACCCATGTTTATTTCCATAGATTGTGAATATTAAAATGTGGAGGCACAGTGCCATTGCTGTCTCGTGGTCTGTGTTAACTTCTTAGTGATAAGGGCATTGCACATATGAAAATGCATGCTTCAGAGAATGAGAGGCACATTCTTTCTATTTGGGACCACATCTGAAATGTGGCCAGTCAATAATAAACCAAAGTGTGTTCCTATATATTGACTATAGTTTGTTTCCAGGAAATTAATTAAAAATAGTTTTTTAATTGTAGTAAATCTCTAGAAAAAATGACATTCTATAAATGAGGATTGTCTGAGACCAGAGGAGGGGAAAATACTAGACTTTTTGCTAGCTACTTCAAGTACCAGCCTAAAGAGTTAAATGCAAATTAAGAATTGTAGTTCTGAATATTTCTAAGTCATTTCCCCAATCCTACATATCTATTATAGTTAACATTTATTGAAATCATACCAATGTGTGAAGTAGGATGCTTCTTTACATGCATTACTTTATGAAATTTTAAAAGGTAAATAGAATTTATATTCACATTTGAGCATCAGAATGTCTGAGTTGCTTGTGAAAGGCAGTGAAGCTAGGAACTAGAAGTACCAGAATTTTAACCCCATTTATATCTGAAACTAGAGTGTAATTCTTTGTCCAATGTTTTATATCCCCTAGTTTTTTTTTCAATGCTTACTCACATTAAAAACTCTTCCAGACACATATAAGCAGGGTTTATCATATCTACTCTCTTTTTCCTACATAAGATCTTTTCCATTCATTGCTTGTAAGTGTGGCCTTAATTTCTAGCATTTTGTCATGTTAAAAATTATTCAAATAATTTTTTACTTATTATTTGAAGATGTTTCTCCTATTAATCTAAATACTGTTATAACTAAGGATCATGTAAATCAAGATTTGTGAAATTAGTAAAACTAGAGCTATAAAGGCTAATACAGTATGGTAGTGTAACAGAGATGTAAAAGAAAAATATTAAAATCCATTTAAAAATAGAGGTATAAGGTTAGAGAAGCAGATTATGAAATTTTAATAAATGTGTTTCATCTCTATGTTATATTTAGCTATCTTTTCCATGCATTATAAATTTGATTAATATGGTTAGTACCTAAAATTCAAACAGTCACCTTGTTAATTTTTGTTAGGTCTTTGAAATGTGTTCCTGTCTCAATCATGCCTTATCATGTCCTGTCATGTAACTTAATTCAGCCACAGTCCTCTAAAATACTCTCTCCCAAGATTAAAAAGGCCACCAAATTCAGATTCTCTATTATCCAAATGGTAATGAAGGGTAAATAAATGATTCCTGTGCAGAGTGGAGCAGTGGTTCACAGGTATTCCAAGATGAATCCTTGGAGCACATTTCCTCATATTAATAGGGTGATAAACCAGAATATGATTAATAGTATTCTGGATCAGGCACTTAGTGTTTGATAAAGGTGAGCTGATCTGAGGAGATGAGTAATGTTGGAACCCTCCTGCAAACAGACAATACATACTTTTGGAACACAACCCAATTGTAAAGTAGTATCCTAACCTTGTGGTGCACCCTGGCCAGCTGAAGTTATGAAATATACACTGTCTATAAGCACTGTTCCAATGGGTATTAGTTATAGGTACTGCTTGAAGAATTTTACAGTATAGTAAGGAGTTGCAATGATTTTTAAATAACACTCAAATTACTAAGACACTTAAAATAAGTGAAATTAAAGTTGATAAAATTAGTTTGGAATAAATATGTTCTTAAAGCAGCATAAATAGTTCCTTTATTTACAAAGACTGTGAAGTACAGATGTTTATTTTTTAGCATTTTATATGAATGTATGTTATGCAGAAACACACATATAAAGTTAAGATGTAAAACACTTGCATTCAACAGTAAGGACAGCTATTTAAAAGCAAAAGGTGAAGTAGATTAAGAATGGATGCTGAAAGGTAACAATCTGAAGCTACCAGAGAGGAGTGCTACTACTTCAAATTGGATAAGAAATACTATTTTTGACAATAGGGGATATTGATAAGTATACTTAATAAGGGCTTGTATATGCATATGACTTCCCTTGTGGCTCAGCCAGTAAGGAGTCTGCCTGCAATGCAGGAGACCTGGGTTCAATCCCTGGGTTGGGAACATCCCCTGGAGAAGGAAATGGCAACCCACTCTGGCATTCTTGCCTGGAAAATCCCATGGACAGAGAAGCCTGACAGGCTACAGTTCATGGAATAGCAAAAGTATATGCATATACTTTTACAGACCTTAGCTATGATTGATATACAATCCAGGAAGCTATTGTTTTAACTGCCAACTAAGAGATAAAAACCACTATTTTTTCTGTGAATATCAATATTTTAACTAATTTTCAGAATCTTTGGATAGAATATTGATTTTATAGCTATTCTATTTTTCTTTTGTGAACATTATTGGTTAAAGGTTAGGAAGAACTACCTTCTCTAGGTACTAAATTAATTAAGGTGTTGTTTCTAAAAAGTATGTGAGTGAGAATAGATTCTAAAATAGATAGAGTATTAAAAGCTAGATATTCCCCTCTCCCTCTCTCTGTCTGTTTCTCTTTCTCTCTCTCTCTCTCTCTCTCTCTCTCTCTCTCTCTCTATATATATATATATATATATTTTTTTTTTTTTTTTTTTTTTTGGCAATGCTGTATCTTCTTTATTGCACATGGGCTTTCTCTTTTGTGGTGAGTGGGGGCTACTCTTCATTGCAGTGCACTGGCTTCTTATTGTGGTAGCTGCTATTGTTGCAGAGCACAGGTTCTAGGTTCATGGGCTTCAGCAGTTGCAGCACATGGGCTTAGTAGTTGTGGCTTGCAGGCCCTAGAGCATGCGCACTTCAGTAGTTGCGCTGCGCAGACCCAGTAGTTGCAGCTCACAGGCTCTAGAGTGCTGGTTCAGTAATTGTGGCACTTGGGCTTAGTTGCTCCACTCGGCATGGAATCCTCCCAGACTAGGGATCAAACCCATGTCCCCTACACTGGCAGGCAGATTCTTATCCACTGTACCACTGGGGAAAGTCCTCTTCAATATATTTTTAACAAATTATTTTTATTTCCTGAACTTCGAGGAAAATCATTCATCACCCTCTAGTATCCCGAATCTGTTAGTAAAAATATTTTGAATGCCCCAATGCTACTGTTGGTTCACCACCAAAATGAACTATCAAACCCATGTCCCCTACACTGGCAGGCAGATTCTTATCCACTGTACCACTGGGGAAAGTCCTCTTCAATATATTTTTAACAAATTATTTTTATTTCCTGAACTTCGAGGAAAATCATTCATCACCCTCTAGTATCCCGAATCTGTTAGTAAAAATATTTTGAATGCCCCAATGCTACTGTTGGTTCACCACCAAAATGAACTATGTTTATCTGAGATGTGACATCCACCCCAAATTCCTCTAATATCAGGCTCTGAGGGCATAATCTGGATGTTGGTTCCTCAAGACATGGCAATTTGTCATCTTCTTTCTACCCAAGATAGTTAACAAAATGCCATCTATATAACATGTTTTCTCTTCCTGGGGGTCTTTTTTTTCTTCTATTTTTAAATAAATGCATTAGAAATAATATTAATGAAAATTTTCTCATGACCGAGAGTGAGATATAAAATATTGTGCTTTAATTCTTTCCTCATTGTGACATAAATATGAACATAATCTCTGAGAAATAAGATGGTTGAGATCTTATAATACTGTGCTCTCCTAATGACAGTTTACTTATTTCATCATTGTCCAGATGAAACAAAGAATGTGATTTGCAAAATAGCCAAGGAGAAGGAAATGGCAACACAATCCAGTATTCTTGCCTGGAGAATCCCAGGGACAGAGGAGCCTGGTGGGCTGCCACCTATGGGGTCGCACAGAATCGGACACCACTGAAGTGACTTAGCAGCAGCAGCAGCAGCAAGAAAGTACTATTGTCCATGAGACAGAGTTTTCCAAATGTGTTTAGCAGAGGGACAAAAATATAACATCCAAATGATTGGCTATCATTAAGAATAACTAGTGTGGAGATGCTAATACTCACAGTATGGTTACCTCTACTTCACTCATGAGGACACTAAAACTTAGAGAAAAGGATTTCTATCTAGAAATCTGGTCACCAGCTTAAGCTCTGTTGTCACTTTACTTAACCCATCAGATATAATAAGCTAATATTTCTTTAGAAAATATTGTATATCAAAGCACAAATCTAAAATGAGTAAAGAAAGATGAGGAAAACTTATTGACCTTAAAATATAATAGTAGCATTATTAAGAATATGATAGGTAATGGCAAACGTTCATTGGAGTCTTCATATCTATCAGGTTGTGCATACATATCTCATTAGATCCTCACAATAGGTCAATGAGTTAAGTACTGTTGTCTTTTATTTTCCAAGCTTCCCCAGAAAATGGCAAAGATAAGATTGAGATTTTAAAAAAGGCAGTGATGCCATCCCACATTCTATACAACTGTACTGTGATTTTCAAAGCCTTTACCATGCTTCAAAATGGTGAAGACCGTGGGTGTACGTGTGTTTGTGTGTGAGCGTGTGTGTTTCCATGTGTTGTAATCTGTTGTGGTTTTTTAGAATAAGAGTACCAGGTACATGGGAAGGGTCACATATTTTTGGTGCTGATCTCTAGTTTTCTCCTGTTATGCTTCATGCTTCTAAAAAAGTAATAAACTCAAGCCGCATAATTCTGTAAAGTCTCTTGCCGTGCCATGCCATGGGACTGATTATATGCACATCTTCCCCATCTTAATACAAGTTTCTTAAAGAGGGCATCATGAATTGTTCATACTAGACTGTCCATAATGTTTGTCATATTGAACTCTCAACACTGTATTTAACAAATGCTATAAGCATGGTGAACAGTATACGCATAACTTTAGCTCTATTTCAGGAGGCACAGAACTACCTAAATATATCAAAACAGAATTCTCTTATATGTGCTTTATACAAAATCTACTTTTCTTCAGTGAATGACCACCTACTAAACTAAACTAGAGCAAGCTTATTACATTACATAATTATTCTTAAATACGTAAAATCAAGGAGGTCTCAGAGCCTTTAATTTAATGCTCCTTTGTTAAACATTTCCAAAACAATCAACATGATTCTATGTGAATAATATTTCAATGCTTAATTTCTCTCAATAAATAGTGTTTCAAAATATTAGAGAAAACAGTACTTGAAGATGTGCTTTGCAAAGCAAATGCAAGCTTTGTATTTACAATCTTCTTTTTAACCTTTGATCATGTCAGGGATAACAATATATTTTAGCACTTCAGTTATCCTCCCAGATAAGTAATGTGAATCATTAAAACGTGTTGTCATTAAATTTCATTATAGCTGTTCTTGTTAGAGTCATGTTAGTTTGTTACCAGACTTTTTGCATCAATAGAATTAAAAGATCAGTTCTCAATAACTCTGTTCTTAAAATTGCCTAAAAATCCCTTATCTACAATATGACAAATAAATATTTTCAGTGAGCATTTTTTCATTTTGGACTGTATTAGGAAGACCAGAAAAAAGATGAAAGTGTTTCCTAAAACAGTTCCATGGTATGCAAATAGGAATGGTGCCCACTGCTTTAATAAGTGAAGCACTGCCTTGATGGTTTGGAGGAGTGCTAGCTCTACTTAACATATGCATCCATCTTAGCATTCTTGAATTTATTCTGTTTAGAAGATGGCTAAATCTCAGTGGAGAAAGCTTTAATTTCCTTTCAAATGCCATTGGCCTGGAATGCTTTGATCATGCTGAGATTTGTCCAACCCCTGTCATGGCAATTCTCTGATGATTTCAGGCTGATTTGCTTTGTACATCAAAGGCATAAAAGGACCTTTCTACAACACATACTTTTGGCTCCACATTTTGAAGTCTCTTGAATACTCATGAGTCATGTTGTTATAAGAAGTGGCCCACTGTTAGACACTTAGAAAATATTTGCACCCAGCCTTTATTGCTTTTTCTCAAAATCAAGGGTTCTTATGTGGTTATTCCTCAATTATGTTATTATTGTTTTCAAATAAGTATTACTTTAAATGTATAAAAGGTGATTTCTAAGTTATGTTCTAATGCTAGCATGTCAAAATTTAATTTTGTCAGATATAAAACTCTTTAGGTAATAAAAAAATTTAAAGTCAAGAACTAAAATCAGGTATTTGAAAAGAGTGATCACAGTGGTTTATCATCCACAAGTTTCCAAATTACATTTTGGATGCTGTAATAGCAAATATTCTAGAGAAATAGAAATAACTCTTGATTATCTATTTATATCTCCTGTAGATTTTTGTTCCTTTTTCTCTATTTGTCTTTGGATGGCGTGTATGTGTTGAACAGAGATGAACAGAAAAAACTATAAATGTGAATTAAATTTAAATTGCTCAGTTAATATTTGTACAATAAGATATTAAATTCAAAGAGAGTTTTATCTATTGATTCTTTTTTTTTTTAATAAATTCATTTATTTCAGTTGGGGGCTAATTATTTTATAATATTGTCATGGTTTTTGCCATCTATTGATTCTTATAGCAAACTAGAATGCTGGAAAATATGCTATTTCCACTTACCATTGTCACCATCACTGAATGAAAATAAATAATGTTAGTATTAGGAATGTTGCAATTTAGATGTGAAGTATAGGTTATCAAAATAATAACAATGGCTGGCATTTATTAGTAATTTACAATATATCTGGCTTCCCTGATGGCTCAGCTGGTAAAGAATCCATCTGCAGTGTGGGAGACCTGGGTTTGATCCCTGGGTTGGGAAGATCCCTTGGAAAAGGGAATGGCTACCCACTCCAGTATTCTGGCCTGGAGATTTCCATGGACTGTAGTCAATGGGGTTGCAAAGAGTTGGACATGACTGAGCCAATTTCACACTTTACAATATATCTGGCACTTTCCCAATGAATAGCTTTCAGAAGCATCCTGAGTTAGATTCTTTTATTACCATGATTTTACAGATGAGGAAGCTGAAAGGTAGGTGAATAAACTGTATGAAATCCAAAGGCAAATAAATGATGTCAGATCCCATGTTTCCAGTCTTTGTGTTCTACTGTCTCCCATATAGAATATTTTACTTTCTCTAATATTAAGACATTTTATGATAATTTTAGATTTAAAAATTTTTTCTACTGTTAATTTATATTTTCATACTGAAAGATCTATTCCACTTTGCAATAACATAGTCAGTAATTTAAAATTTTCATAATTGAATCTTTGGGTTGATGGTATACACTTGTTTCACAAAGATTTTAAAATGGCTGTAATGAAGCAATGGTTCCAGTACTTAAATATTACTTTCTATTTATTTAATAAATTACTTTCTATTTATTTAATTTACTTTCTATTTATTTAATTTGAATGAAAACATTTAGTAAATGTTTTTCTCTTAAATCTTTTTTATTATTTGCAAATCAGAAATTTATATATACACACGTATGTGTGTATATTAGAGAACATGTACAACTAATAGATTTTATAAAATTGCATGTTCAAAAGTCTCTGATAACCATAGCATTTTCCCAAATAATATAATATCTACCATTAAATCTCATATATGTTCTGATGACTGACTGAAGTCTGTTGGCTATATGTTACAATTCTTCAGTAACTCATTAGAAGTGATATTGTTAAAAAAATGCCTTTGATGAAATGCCTACCACATCATTCCATTTGATATTTTAGCTCCTACAGTTATTTATGCATTGAATTATCTTCAGAACTTATAACTTAGCAAAGTGCAGATACATCAATTGGATTAATTTTGGGTGGGTTTCAGTCAGTTGAATTGCTCGCTCGTGCCCGACTCTTTGCTACCCCATGGACTGTAGCACGCCAGGCATCCCTGTCCGTCACCAACTCCCAAAGCCTATTCAAACTCATGTCCATTGCATCGGTGATGCCATCCAACCATCTCATCCTCTGTTGTCCCCTTTTCCTCCCGCCTTCAATCTTTCCCAGCATCATGGTTTTCCAGTGAGTCGATTCTTCGCATCAGGTGGCCAAAGTTTTGGAGTTTAAGCTTCAGCATCAGTCCTTGCAATGAATATTCAGGACTGATTTCCTTTAGGATGGACTGGTTGGATCTCCTTGCAGTCCAAGGACTCTCAAGAGTCTTCTCCAACACCACAGTTCAAAAGTATCAATTCTTCGAAGCTCAGCTTTCTTTATAGTCCAACTCTCACATCCATACATGACTACTGGAAAAACCATAGCCTTGACAAGACGGACCTTTGTTGACAAAGTAATATCTTTGCTTTTTAATATGCTGTTTAGGTTGGTCATAGGGTTGGTTTAACTAAGGCATAAGCCCTGAAAAGACTAAATGAGATCATATATAACTAAAAATGTTGAAAATATTTAAAGATAATGCAATGAATTTTTCAAAATGTATTAAGAAATGAGTATGAGTAGACTGGTTTAAATGAAGATATTGAGAATAAAGAAGTAATATTTAATCCTAAATTATATTAATAACTATTATTTCTATTTTTCTTAAACCTTGTGAAACATGAATTGTTGAAGCTGTATTTTAAGCTTTTATTTCATAACTTGTTTTATTATTAATAATTCAATTTTTTATTTATAGTGAACTTTAAAATTAGTTTAATAAAATTATAGTTCACCTATTAAAGTATATAATTAGAATTGCCTGAAAGCTAAATTATTAAACTCTTCAGATATTGTTGATGAGAATTTACTGCTGTGAACAAGTTGAATTCCAACTCTGAGAATATGAATGTGGGTAGAGATAGTCTTGCCTAGAGAATTCTGTGGGCAGAGGAGTCTGATGGGCTGCCGTCCATGGGGTCACAAAGAGTTGGATATGACTGAAGCGACTTAGCATACATGCATGCATTGGAGAAGGAAATGGCAACCCACTCCAGTATTCTGGCCTGGAGAATCCCAGGGACAGAGGAGCCTGGTGGGCTGCCATCTATGGGGTCGGACAGAATCGGACACGACTGAAGCGACTTAGCAGCAGCAGCAGCAGCAGAGATAGAAAATCTAACCACCAGAGGTGATTGTCAACTCTGTTTCTGTCTTGTTTTCAGAAACATTAAAATATGGGAAATGTTCATCTAAAATCCAGGAAAATAAAATATATTCCCCCAAATGCAAACCTGAGCCCAGATGTTTTGTTGTGGGTTTGTGCTCCTTATATTCATGTAGTAATTTCTTGGTTTTTCACCACTTCTTTAAAATGAATCAATTTACTACATTCTACAAAATGCTAATGATCTCTATCAGGTATGAACATTATCAAAGGTTAAGAGTAGTATCAGGTAGAAAGTACATAATTTGAGCTAATTTTGAAATGGAATCATATATCTAAGCAGTGCATGCTATGCATTTCCTACATTGTTAACAGCAATTTTATAACAATTATTCTGTTTCTCTAACTATTTACAAGGAAACAGTCCCTCTTCATTTCATTTTTGGCTCTATGGAAACGGCCTTTGTGAGAAATCTGGATTCCATTCTCAGTATAAATGCAAGCTGACTGGCACCAAATCTATGAAGTAGAACGTTATACAGTATACTCAGCCAAAACAACTCACTTATAAGGGAAAAACAATCATTTGGGTCTGTGAATTGGTTTCCCCTGTTGATTTCAGTCACATTAAATAGAAACAGCCTCAATCTCCATGTTTAATTGTTCTCTAGTTCTCTCCTGATAATAAGTGGAAATTATACCAACCCTCATTTAAATAGCAAGAAAATAAATGAGACTAGCGCTGAAGTACAGTTTCTACAACATGGAGAGTATAAAAAACCTTTTTAGAAATTATTACATAAATGATCTGAAGTGTCTCCAGTATATACATCAAAAAGCCAAGAAAGTTCTGTATTTAGATTGCTATATGACCTTATATCTTCATCTAAATTGTGATTGATACACACAAAAATTTATAGTGGTATTTGCAACAAGTATACAACTTAATGGTCCAAAACACATCCTGTTTTCTTAAGAAACCATCTAATATATTTATGTAAACCTTTTTTATTTTAACAATAATACTTCCCATTTAATGAACATTTTATGTGCCTGTTATATTTTTATTAGTGATGTGTATACTTCCATTACTTCATATAGCAGCGTATGCATTGTTGCTCCCATTTAACAGAACTGAAAAAAACATTCATTAATTTAGAAAATGCACATTGGCAACTATTCTGTTAATATAATCTGCTAGTAAATAAACCAGAGATATAAAAGCAAAGACATTTGTTGTAGTTCCTGACCTCTCTGAGCCTATTTCCTGTTGACAGCTGGTTAAACAATATGCTCAATAATAAGCTAGTAAGTACTCGAACTCAGCTTCCAAGAACTGTACTTTTGTATTATAGCTTGTAGATGAGTGGGACGTATTGAGCAGTTGAAGTAATTATACAGAAAAGTCTATGTAGCATCATTGTTTTTATTCTTGCCACTTCTATCATCAGATCATTTAAATACACATTAATTTCATTTGACTTAGGGTATATGTTATTTCCATTCATGTCTATGAATAGATGTTCTCAAAGATGCAATGAATTGGTATTTGATTGGAGCCTTGAATTGATGTTGGATTATAAAGAGTGAGAAAAAAAGCATCTGTTACTTTAACACATAGCAGAGATTTTATTAATATGCTGAGAAGCTATGTGCAATATGTAAATGGAAATCTCTCATTGTAATATTCTTTCATAGTTCTAAATGGTGCCATGACTGAGGTCATGCCATGATGTTTAGCTTGGTTTGTGAAACTGTAATAGCTTGGCTTTTTTGACAGATTTTTCATTTAAATATTTGGCTCTACTTACATAGGAGGTTGCCATCATTTGTAAGCTTTCCTCTTTTTCGTCTTGTAATCTCTGCAGGATGAAAAATGTTCTGATGCTATGGAAATTATTCCAGCACAGATGCATTTAGATTGCAGAAATTGCTTTGGGTTGTTTAAAGCAAGACATTTTTTGATTGTTTCCATGATGATTGGATGCTTCATTAACCCCTTTATTGTTGACATCCTATGGAGACTCGATATGTAGTCTTAATTATTTTAAAAGACAATTCTTTGTTATTTAGCTGGTGATTAAAAACACATTAAAAGATGGCACAGAAAGACTATTTTTGTTCATTACCAGATCTTAAAATCTAATCATGTAGTAAGAGACTAATTTTCACATAATTCTTAAAACAATAAGTACACTACTGTAGAAATTATTTGTGCTGCCTATATCAGTTAATTAAGCAAACCGCATGAGAGAGAGTGAGAAGATGATTATTTTCTATTAATCAAGTGGAAAAGTCAAGAGTATGCACTTTTATCAATGCTTTTAAGAAAATATCTCAGAGTGAATTCATGAGATGAACCTAAAATATTTGAATGCACGTAGAACCAATGCAAAGAAAGAATAATGACTGAAAGTACATGAAGTTAATTTCAAAGAAAAAAAAAACAAAATGCCCAGTGATTAAATTATAGATGTTAGGGGGAAAAACTTGAGGGCAGAGATACTGTATTATTCAATGGATGTTAATATATTGCTAAGTAAAATAATCACACCTAATCCTTTCATAAGTACAACCCACTGACACCTTCATGCTAAGAGTGACATGCAAACATTTATTTCACCGTATTCACATACTAGAACCTGCAGTTTCAAATAATCAATGCAACTTTAATAATAAACGGAAATTGATCACCGTGAACAAATTTCAGAAGAAATGGCATATTCCACCTAGAATATGAGATTATTTCCATTATGTATCAGAGTTACTATAGTTGCTAAAGTTTTTAGGAAGAATAAATCTTTTGTTTTTAACATCAAGGAAGTACCCACCCACTCCAGTGTTCTTGCCTGGAGAATCCCAGGGACGGGGAAGCCTGGTAGGCTGCCGTCTACGGGGTCGCAGAGTCGGTCGGACATGACTGAAGCGACTTAGCAGCAGCAGCAGCAAGTCCCCACCTAGCCTGAGTTCTCTTTAAACATTTTACTTATTTATTTATTTTTAAAGTCGCTCAGGCGCGTCTGAATCTTTGTGACCCCATGCACTGTCCATGGAATTCTCCCAGCCAGAATACTGGAGTGGGTAGCCTTTCCCTTCTTCAGGGGATCTTTCCAACCCAGGGATTGAACTCATGTCACACACCCTAAGGCAAATCTTTTACCAGCTGAACCCCAAGGGAAGCCTAAGAATACTGGAGTGGGTAGCCTGTCCCTTCTCCAGCGGAACTTCCCGACCCAGGAATCGAACTGGGGTCTCCTGCTTTGCATGCGGTATCTTTACTAACTGACCTATCAGGGAAGCCCTGTTTAACAATAAGTAAATGTTCTGTGATTAGGTTTTTCAGCTTAAATGCGATCTCCAGTGTTTAATATGTGCCAGGCAGTGGACTAAATAGTTTTACATACACATTTTAAACTTTAGCTGAAAATTTACCAGAAAAATATTATGTCTATAATATAGATGAAGAAAGAGATTTAGATTAAAGTTGATAGTTAATACATGTGGGTTCTCTTGAGTTCCAAAGCTGTTGAACTAATTAGTGTGTGGTACTGCTTGCCTCCCAGTCCTCCATGTTCTTTGTTTTTCCGATTTGTAAGAGATAAGGATCTAAAAATAAGATTATTTTGTATCAAATGTACATTACTCATAAAATGTTAACTTAAATCTCAAAAGGCATATGTAGTCCTTTTTTAATTTTTAAAAACTATTGCCATTTTCCATTGACTCTCTTATTCATTTAACCAACATTTATTATATTGTTGTTATGCTTAGTGACCAAGCCTCTGTGGTATTGGCTCCTGTGTAGAGAGTTGTCTGATATTGGGCTGTGTTAACATGACTTAATTCCCTTCATTCTCCAAAATGACACCTTATCTTGAGTTCTCATAGAGAAGGGTACAATTTAAGTTAATGAAAATCAAGCTTACCCTTTTATTTTATTATATTTTGATTATGCATATACAGACAATTTAAATAATCTTCACAATTGAGATTTTGCTTTTCACTGTTGAGCCATCTAAAGGGAGCTAGAGCATGTTTTTTTAATCTCTCACATCTGTGTGTGTGTGTGTGCTCAGTCATGTCTGACTCCGTGATCCCATGGATTGTAGACCTTTAGGCTCCTCTGTCCATGGGATTTCCCAGGCAAGAACACTTCCTCTTCCACTTCCTCTTGCCATTTTCTCTTCCAGAGAATATTCCTGACCCAGGGGATCTTTCCAACCCAGGGATCAAATCTGTGCCTCTTGTATCTCCACATTGGCAGGTGGATTCTTTACCACTGCGCCACCTGGGAAGTCCTCTCACATATAAGTGATATCTAATTTACTTTTAATTGAAGGCATATATAACAACTGGCTTCTGTTAAGCATCAGTTGGATTTCGTATAAAAACCACAATTTCCATCAATAAACTGACCAGATGGCAACTTAGGTAAAGGAAGGAGATGGATAGCTTTCTAAAACCATGGATAGCCCATGTAGAGCAGAGAAGAGCAAAGCAACATTCTATCTTTGATGACCAGTGAGAGCAACAACAATGACTTAAGCCCTGTGGCACTCCTGAAGTAAATATAAATACGAACATAGACTATATACATACATGCTCTATGGCTTCAGCCTTATTTTAGAAACTACTTCTAAAACCCATTTTCAATGAATGATGTAACATTTTAGAACAAAGATTGGGAAATATAATGAATATTAAAAAGGAACTTAGTGAATATTAAAAAGGAACTTTGAAAACGCTAGATCCTAAGCTTAGAAGTTAGCGTGGCTCTCCTGTTACTGAACAGCATGCTCCTAACACCTCTTCTATTCTGTGCCTCTCATGGGGGTGGGCTTACTTGTTGCCGCTACTCATTATTGCGTTTCACTTGATCTGGGTTGTCCAGATTCCACATAAGATGACAGACAGCTGAATAATTGAAAGCACATAAAACTTGTATACTGTCAGGCCTTCTTTTTAGCATCTAGTCTGACAAGAGGACTCAAAAAAACAGGATGATAAATCCTTAGGAAGGTAAGAGGAAAGTTCTCATGATTGAGGCTTCAAGATGGAGAGAATCTGGTATACAAGTCTGTAAATTATAGATATCTTCACTGGCGTAATGAGCCCTTTACTGTAAGACAGTAACAAGCAGAATTCAGCCCAGAATCTCTAAACTGGTAAAATGTTAAGATGTTTAGAAAATTAAAATATTTTTATTAATTCCTTATAAATGGTAACATTTGCCTGGATACCTAAAATTTATGTATTAGATGAACATGAAGTAGTTTTTACTTTTCTACTTAATGAACATCAGAAACTAAGATCAAGTAACATTTGCTATTAATAAAAATGGTGTTATAATTTGTGCTTTCTTGCATTTAGCTTTAGCTAATTATGGTTTGATAAAATTTAGTTCGTGATGTTGGGGCTAACAAGTTTCATCTATATTAAATTATTTCCTTGTAAGAACTGACCTTTGTGGAAATGCATGCACAGAGTTAGGAGGGTTTGGAATTAATCTGAATGACAACTTATTAAAATGTGTTCCTTATTTATCTGAATTTAAGCATAAAGGCTGTATCTTTAAGTTATAAACTTTTATATATAGTATCAAAGTTTTCAATTTTTTCAGTTCATGATAGGAACAAAATCTTTTCCTCAAGCCAAATAAGAATAAGCCTACAAATAATCCCACACTACAAAGGTAGAAATATGAATATTGGAAAACTTTTCAAAAATAAAATGATTTTTCATAAAACTATTCATTCTACTACCTCAAATGCTATTTCTAACTTAGTAACTTAAGTGAAATGAACAGTCTTCAAAATTAGAAGATCGATCTAATTACTTTGAAAAATAAATAATTTTAATCTAACTTTATATTAGATATCTAATCTAATATCATTTCCTAAAATATCCTTCATTATTGTTAAATATAAAATATTGGTTATTGGGAGAGGGTATATAATCCTCTTTAGAAAACCATCCTCACTGATGAAGAACATGTTTTACAAACTCAAAGCCTGTGGCCTACATTCACTTAAGGTATAAATGGCTTCTCTTTGTTATTATATATTTTTGTCTTTTTCTGGTACTCAGCACAGTGCCTGGTATATTGTTAGGGTTAGTAAATACTTGGTGAACAGGTAAAAGTAAAAGCACAGTGCATTAATAGTTTCTAGTTGGAAAGTATACAAGTTTTAGAAAAAAATGAATACATAGTTTAAACCAAAGCAATCATTTCGGCTAAAATGATTCACCTGATATAGAGAAACTGCATTATCATCTCTTTCCTTTTATGAGAATGAGACATAAAGCCAGCTCCCGACTGGGACGTGAGCAGGGAGAGATTAGAAGTTAAGATGCTCTGGGGTTTTTTTTTTGAAGATGTTACTAGTAGGGAAGAGAGCTATCATATCGTGAAAGGGTGACAAGATGAAAGAAGCTTCTTCTCTTCACAATCAAGATCAGAAATAAAATTGAAAAAGCAATGGAGAAGCAAATCATAAAACGTTAGCCTTATGTTAAGGAAAAGGGTGTAAGAAAGAGCTATAGGGTACAAAGTAGCCCTTACCTAAGACCATCAAGAATTGAACTTGCTTACTGAAAATACACACACACACACACACACACACACACACACACACACACAACACTCACACTCACAAACTCAAACCCCCACATACCTACAATACACATACATACCATAAATAGAAATGAAAACAATGCATAAGCACTATCTAACATTACACTGTGTGATGTAAGATGTAAGTACAGGGTTGGAAGTGGCACCGCCATGCTTTAGTCAATTCAATATCCTGGCATCTTGCTTCTCTCATAAAATATGGGCACAGCATCTCCATTCAGCTACACAGAGGTCTCATGTTACTTTCATGTATTGCTAGTCAGGTTAGGGGTAGAAATCAAAGTAAAGAGAAGCAACATGAGGCCTGCAAAACAAACGCCAAGATCAATCTTGACTTTCTTTTTAAGTTTAGAAAGAAAAAGAAGCCTTGATCAATCAACACGTATTTATTGAGTGAAAAATCTCATTAAAATCTTAAATGTTAATTATGACCTGAGAATATTTTACATTCCTTTCATTAGTCCGTTAAGCAAATATATTCTATTTGTGGGATCTTATGAGTTAGTATATATTATTAATCAAGTGTCTTGGCATATGATCTTATAGAATAATTTTTATTTTTAATTTGGATAGATAAGACCACTATCTTTTATGTTTATTATGGGTAATTAAGTATTTGGCTTTTCTTAAAAAAAAAACTCAGTATTGAAATCAAGGGTAATAAATGAGCTCTACACACGTCAGAAGAATTTGAGAAGAAAATTATGCAATCTATTTTTGAATCATTTTCTTTTTGGAGCCCAGTTACACCTTAATCATTTTAAGTTACTTTAGAAGTTAATTTTTTCTGTTGCAAACACTAGCACTGAGATGAGACAGGCATTTATAAATAAATAGCCATTTTTGTGGCTTAACGCAGTTCATGAAATTACCAAAGATGTTTAACATGTAGGAAATTATTTAGCAATTGAAATGACCTGGCTTATTCTGTTTGAATGTTTAGTCTCAAAATGTTTAGGAGATCCTCGGAGAATAGGCTAAGATAGGCATGAATTTAGTCTCTCTTAAAACTTGAGTTTCTAGGCTGATTCAATTCAGACTTTAAAACTTACTGTAGTAGATCAAAAATAATTCACACCCAATACAAAAGAAAATTTTTTGTTAAAGCAAGGGGAAATTACCTGTTAGTGTGGAGGGGAGAAACAACCATCCAAAAGAAGTGATTATCAAAAGGCAGACCATTATGTACTGATATGAAGGGTATACTGAACTTCTAAAAATAGTATAGAAATACTGTGCTCCAGCTAACAAGTTAAAATCCTTTTAAAATGTCAGAGAGACAATCTAACAAGGCTTCTCCATTTCTAATTCTACACACTAACAAGGTTAATCAAACCATGAAGTAACAGTGAGGGCTTTCACAATTAATGTTGTAAAATACATAAACCAACAGCTAATTAATCAGCCCTAAGGTTACTATATTGCTTGTGGAAAATTAGTAATAGCAAAGATTCATGACAGAGAGAGAGATAGATGACAGGTCATGCTCTGTGAGTTTCAATTTTAACTAGCAAAGACTGTCAGAGTTATACCTAAGGTGCTGTAGTCTTTTTTTTTAACAGCAGTATATAAGCTTGACTAGCATTAGAAACAATTATATTTTGAACATACTTATAAGTTCAAGTAACTATGTCCTTTGTTTTTAACAATAAGAGATAAAAAAATAATATTTATATTTCAGATTTCTCTTCCAAATAGCATTCTATCAACTTACTAGTAAAAGAAAAGTTGGATTAAATACATGAAATAACTTTGCTAGATGATATATTTAACCTTTTAAACGTTATAGCAAAAAGGTTTTACTTTGTTTTTTAAATACATGCCAACTTCTAACTAACATACAGTTCAAGAAAGATGAGAATTAGAGAGATTAATCGTAATAAATTAACTATATGAAAACATTTCTGTAATTCTGTTATTTTATATATAGAAACTGAATTTATCAAGTCCAAACCTTATTTCCTTGGGGAGACCACATTTGACATTCTAAATAAAAGGGAGATAAAGGTAATATTTCAAGTATATCTATATAGTCTATTTTTCAGTGGTGTTACAACGTAAAAAATAGAAACCACAAGCATAACTCTCTCACTCTCTAAAAAAGGAGACAAGTAAGCCAACTATATAGCCAAGCTGCATATTTTAAATAAAGTTGTATATGAAGCATTGGCAGTGTAAGTAGAAACTGTTGACACTGGAACTTAGTGTATAGGGGGCGATTGGTGGTCAAAAGCAGTGGATCTGAATTGAGAAAGTAGTTACAAGATAGAGATAATAAAGATTGGGAAATAAAGTTACAGTCATACTTTGGAATAGTTTGTGATGATCTGAAAGAACTGGGCACATATATGGAAAATATTGACCATAATATGTTAAATAAAACTATATGATTTAAAAAGTTCTTATAGTATGTCTTCAAATATATGTATCTAATATTACATTTAATATATAACATATATACACAATGTATATAATATGTATTTACAATATGATAGATCTATAACATGCAATATTACAAATAAAATATGTAATTTTGTACACAATATTATTATAAATAATATTTCATGCATAAATATTTGTGAATCCATGAGAGAATACACACCAAATTGTCAACACTGATAGCATCTAGAAAAAAGAGTGCATGAAACATAGGATGATTAAGGATAATTAAGGAGTTTTCCTTTTAATTGTAAATATCTTGGTATGATTTCTGTCTTTTGCATATAACACAAAGTACACCGATTGCTTGAAATGATTAGCATATGAAATATATATTTTATATGGGAAATATACAAATGGTAGGTGTTCAGTAAGTGCATTTCAGAAATAAAATATTTTTAGGTACTATTATTTTTAGAAATGATGAGCTTTATCAGTTTATGTGGTTGGATGATCATAAATGCAACCGATTATGATGCTATTGTGTGGAATGATCAGAGAAAATGAAATATTGGGAGCATGTTTAAATCCAATAGTGGTTTAGAGGAGAACAAACATGAATTAGTACAGAAAAAGGCTCTCAAAGAAATTTTTGTATCTCTTTCAAAGTTAAGGAATATATAAAGAATAACTATAAATAAAACATTGATTCCTATTAGACCTTGTTAAAGGAAAAAGTAGAGAAATTAGTGATTCTATGGAGAGAATTATGGATTAACAGAAATAAGGAGTCTAAGTCATTGTAATATTTGTGGGTTATGTGACATCTTCAAAAAAAGCAAAGGAAAAATAGGTATGGAAAATGCACATTTAATTTTTAGTCTAGAGAGTGATTTTTTTTTTTTTTTTTGGTTAGGGGATGGAATTAGTGAGAAATTAGGTGTATTTTCTAATAAAAATTAAGTTTAGTATTTTACTTATTTGAATTTCAAAATTTTTTAATATATCACTTTTCAGTTCAGTTCAGTTGCTTAGTCGTGTCCAACTCTTTGCAACCCCATGAACTGCAGCACGGCAGGCCTCCCTGTCCATCACCAACTCCTGGTGCTTACTCAAACTCATGTCAATTGAGTCGGGGATGCCATCCAACCATCTCATCCTCTGTTGTCCCCTTCTCCTCCCACCTTCAATCTTTCTCAGCATCAAGGTCTTTTTCAATGAGTTATTTCTTTGCATCAAATATTGGAGTTTCAGCTTCAGCATCAGCCCTTCCAATGAATATTCAGCTTTGACTAGATGGACCTTTGTTGGCAAAGTAATGTCTCTGCCTTTTAATAAGCTGTCCAGGTTGGTCATAATTTTTCTTTCAAGGAGCAAGCGTCTTTTAATGTCATGGTTGCAGTCATCATCCACAGTGATTTTGGAGCCCCCCAAAATGAAGTCTGTCACTGTTTCCACTATTTCCCCATCTATTTGCCATGAAGGTATGGGACCAGATGCCATGATCTTAGTTTTCTGGATGTTGAGTTTTAAGCCAACCTTTTCACTCTCCTCTTTCACTTTACTTTTAAAATACTTTAATATGAAGAAGGTTGAGGAAAAAAACAAAACAAAACAAAATAAATGTCTTATAGGCCCAGATAATTTCTGACTATATTTGAAACAAAATAAAATTTAAGGTAAAATGACAGCATTACAGTCTATATTGAAGACACTTAAAAGCATCCTGAGAAACTGGTTCTACAATTTTATAGAAATGCAAAGATACAAGATGTTGTTAAGGCAGGGAAGTTTGAAGCATTTAGTTTATCAAATAACAAAGCTTATTATAATGTTTAATAATTAGGAAAGGTGTACAAAATTAAGTAGTATGATGGAAAATGATAGGGAGCTCAGAAGCAGATGCACACACACAGGGACCCCTGGTATTTGATTTAGGAGGCACTGCAACTTTTGGGTTTATATTTTGACTTCATTTTTTATTTCAATTTGTACACTTGGTTGATGGGAGAGAGGAAGAAAGGGAGACAAGAGAAAGAGGCAAAGGGGGAAGATGAAGGAGATGGAGAGGGAAATCAGGTAATACCAAGTATTGGTGAAGATGTTGATCAATGGGAACAACTCTCATAAATTGTTGGTGACAGTGTACATTAATATAACTTTGGAAAATGTTTGAGTTATCTGGTAAAGTTAAATAAATGTATATATGAATAACCCACTCCAGTATTCTTGCCTGAAGAATCCCAGGGACAGAGGAGCCTGGTGGGCTGCCATCTATGAGGTCGCACAGTCGTACACGATTGAAGCAACTTAGCAGCAGCAGCAAGATTCCTATAAAGTGAAAGTGAAAGTGAAGTCACTCAGTCATGTCTGACTCTTTGTGACCCATGGACTGTAGCATGCACCAGGCTTCTCCATCCATGGGATTTTCCAGGCAAGAATACTGGAGTGGGTTGCCATTTCCTCCTCCATACATTCCTATGTATATAAGAGAAATACATGGACTAGAGGAAAACATAAATATATTCATACACAAGATTATTTAAGGCAGCTTTACATTTAATACCCCAAAACTGGAAACAACAAAAATGTCCATCAACAGTAGAGTGAATAGATTGTACAATATTCATACAAGTTGCATAGCAATTACAATGAATGAACTTTATGTAAACAGTATGAATTAATCTTATAAATACAATTTTGAATTAAAGAAGCAAGACAAAATAATACATTTCAAAGTTACTAGAACTATTAAAAAAAAAAAGTAAAAGAGTTGATGTAAGGCTGGCAGTTCCTTCTAGAGAAAAGTGGAGGGCTGACTCAAGAAAGATGAGATAGGAACATCTGACTTGCTAGTATCTTACAGATAATGTTTTATCACACAGATAAAAACATATTTTTTCTAGACACAGATTTTTTTTCTTTCGTAAACATATATAACTGAAATGATGACTAAACCAACAGAGGAGAAAAATGTACAGTTTACATTTCAGTGCCCAAACTTATTGATATAATTACATGAAATATTATATGAAAGATATTGTTACTCATTTTATAGTACTTATTCATGCTTAGTTGCTCAGTCGTGTCCAACTCTGTGATCCCATGGGCCATAATCCACCAGGCTCCTATGGCCATGGGATTCTCCAGGCAAGAATACTGGAGTGGGTTGCCATTTCCTACTCCAAGTACTTATTAAGCCTTGTATTTAATTTTACATACTTTATTGTACACATATTGCCTTTTTAAAAAGTATTAAAATTAAAAAGGAAAGTTTCCATCTGCTGCTTTTCCTAGACCTCCAAGTTAACTGACAAATTTCATTGTGAATCCCTCAACATGGAAAGTGAAAGTCGCTCAGTCATGTCTGACTCTTTGCAACTCCAAGGACTACACAGTCCATGGAATTCTCTAGGCCAGGATATTGGAGTGGGTAGCCTTTCCCTTCTCCAGATCTTCCCAGCCCAGGGATCAAACCCAGATCTCCTGCATTGCAGGCAGATTCTTTACCAGCTGAGCAACAAGGGAAGCCCCCTCAAGGTGGAAAATAATTACTAAAAGGCTTATTATTATGTGTCTGTTTCTCTCTTTGTATGTGTCTTTCTAAATACCACATACATTTTATTTCCAAAATATGAATCAAACTCTACACACTGTTCTGCACCTTGATTTTTCCCACTTATGTACCTCTTGGGGCACATTCCACATATGCGCATATGGATCTGTTTACATTTTGAAAAACAAAATTTTATTATTTTCCATATGGATATAGCAAGTTTATGTAACCACTTCTGCATATATGAACATTTGGTGGTACTCAGGGTTTTTTTTTTTTTTCCCCATCACATAAAGTGGCCATTAGTACAGTTTGAGTTTGCCCTGGGATCCCTGGGAAAAAGTATTATAATTCTGTGTTGTGATGAATGTTGCCAAATTATCTTCTGAAAAGGTGGTGCCAATTTACTAAGATGAAAAATATGAAAGTGAGCTCTGAGACTTTTAGAAGATTTTCTTGAAACTTAATCTTGGTAGAGTATAAAGAACTTTGAAACTTATGTAAATAAAGGTTTTCAAAATAGTTGATATATTTTAAAGTAAAAATGACTGCTCTTGAAATTATTTTTGCATTAAATATTTAAGCAATACAAAAAACAAAGTAAAAAAAAAAATACAAGAAAGAAAATATCTCACAGTATTCAACCAGAGGACCACAGTCAAGGTTAGGAGAACATCATTTGAAGACTCTCTCTCAGAATACACATAGCTAAAGGAGATACAGCTAGGGAAGAATAATTTTAGTAAAATAGGATGATGGTTCATATTTAATGCTATTGTATTTGAATCAAAGAGAAGTTGAAAAATTGGAGGAGAAATTGAAGGAATTGTTATGGTGCAGGTATATTATTTTTTTCCTCATATAAGCTATATTATTACTTAAAGTTTCATTTTAAGATTAGAAACATAAAAAATATTAAGAGAAGTAATATTTAACTGCAATTCTCAATATAGACAAGATTTATGATTCCCTAAAAGTGAAAGATGGTTATAATGACACTTATGCTTATTCCCAGCTCTCTTCCATCCATCAGTTCAGTTCAGTTGCTCAGTCGTGTCCGACTCTTTGCAACCCCATGGACTGTGGCACACCAGGCTTCCCTGTCCATCACCAACTCCCAGAACCTACTCAAACTTGTCCATTGTGTTGGTGATGCCATTCCTAGCCTACTCTTTAATTATTACATTAACAATTGAAAAGGTTTAAACCATTTTTAATTTTCTGTTATGTAATTATGATAGACATTTGGGGGGTTTGTTGTGGTGTTGGAGAAGACTGTTGAGAGTCCCTTGGACAGCAAGGAGATCCAACCAGTCCATCCTAAAGGAAATCAGTCCTGAATATTCGTTGGAAGGACTGACACTGTAGCTGAAACTCCAATACTTTGGCCACCTGATGTGAAGGACTGACTCATTTGAAAAGACCCTGATGCTGGGAAAGATTGAAGGTGGGAGGAGAGGGGGATGACAGAGGATGAGATAGTTGGATGGCATCACCAACTCCATGGACATGAGCTTGTGTAAGCTCCAGGAGTTGGTGATGGACAGAGAGGGCTGGCGTGCTGCAGTCCATGAGGTCACAAAGAGTCAGACATGACTGAGTGACCGAAGTGAACTGAACTGAATCATTTGATTAAATCATTTACCATCAATCATTTTATCATAACACTTTTGTTCTTTAGGACCTTGTTCAAATTCTTTCGGATGCCTGTATTTTTATTGTTAAGTAGTGTTTTGTAATTTTGTATTGTTAAGTAATACTACTTACATTTAGAGGACACCCTAAAGATGCAGCATATATATAGGCCAAAAGAATCTAACAAGGAAGTTGTCAGTTTCTCAAAGGCAGGTGAAAACTGCAATGAAAATGATAAAAAAACAAATCACAATATTTAAAATTGATCATTAAGTACATATTTGCAAGAATCTCAAAGGAGAATATACTTAAATATCTCAAAGGAAAGTGTTCTAGTGATTCACAGCTCCCTCTTCTCCTTCATGCTCCTCTCTCTTTCCTGCTTTCCTAGATAACACCTAGCTATCCTATCCTATCTGTCTATCTATTAATCATCTACCCATCTATCCATCCATCTTTCATCTATCTATCCAGCCATCTCTCTATCCATAGGTTTTAAAATGCTTATTATTTTTTTCATTTTGTTGACTTGAAACAAATTGACAGATATTTCTCCAGCAAAGATGGGTTTATTTGGGATCAGCAGAGAACAGCAGTTTAGGGTCTGCAGCCATGTCAAGTCATGTGTAAGTCTGCATAAGGCAAGAAGAGAACTAAAACCCCTCTATAGGGAGGGAAAGGAAGTTGGGAAAACTCTAGTATACAAGGAGTCAATGGTTTTCCAGTAGCTGAGTCATTGTTAGGGAAGAAATCTTTCTTCTTCCTCATGGGCTTTGTTATAGTCACAGGATGTGGGAGATCCCCCTGCTGCTCTCCTGACTATTTAATTGAGGTTTCTGTTTATTAATGGGCTTCACAAGTGGCTCAAGTGGTAAAGAATCCACCTGCAATGTAGGAGATATGGGTTCAATCCCTGGGGCAGGAAGATCCCCTGGAGGAGGAAAGTAGCAACCCACTCCAGTATTCTTGCCTGAGAAATCCCATGGGAAGAGGAGCCTGGTGGGTTATAGTCCATGGGGTTGCAAAGAGTCAGCCACAACTGAGCATGCACACTCACAGATGTTTATCAATATTTTACAATAAGAAGGATTCTACTTTTCAGTGACTATAATTCTTCTTGGCCCTCCTGCTTTGGATTTTCTTATTAAAACAGGAAAGCTACAATGATAGGAAAATTAATAGAAATGTAATTTAAGCCAGATTACACATCCAAAACAGACAAAACCTGATTGAAAACATAATTATGTCAAAAACTGAAGCTAAATTTTGTGTGTGTTCTTTTTTTTCTTTCTCAGGACCACCAGTAATTGCTCTCATACATTCAGTTAGAATGTTACACTAAAACATTCTTATCCAACATGCTGAAATACAGCTACAATTATTGTCACAGGACTTTTTTCCATAAAACTCACAATGTTGGGCAAATGTCTCTCCTCCCTGGAGGAATTACTTTTTCCTCATATGTTTTGGGATTCAGATATGTACACACACACACACACACCCACACACACACCTCAATGTGAGACTAAATCAGAGATGAAGTGACTATCTTATTAGAAAGAGTGAAAACAATTTTCCTTGATTCCTATTCACCTGTATAATGTGATTTCTTGAAGAATGAGATCTTAATTATTATGATTTATTCAGCATAAGAGTTCAAAGTTTTGCATTTTACATTTTGATTTGAAGTTTCAAAAAGTCTTTTGCTGTGAGAAAAGCAATTTCTATGATTACTTCATGAAATACAGATCACTTGAAATGGAATCAGGATAGCAAGTAAATTTTTGGCCTTAAAAAGTAAGCCTGTCTTGCTTTCTAATGTCATTTTTTTCTTTTTTACATCTGATCCCATTTTCTCCTCCTTTCCACGGTGTTAATAAAATGGGAGATGAATGAAGAATGTTTGTGGGACTGATTATAAAACAGTGAACATTTCCTGGAGGGGCCCATGTACATATGATTCACCATACAGATGGATCTTTGATTGCTCCTATAGCTTTATGCAAGTTATGATTTGTGATATCAGTGAAGACCAGAAATCATTTTCAATATTTTCGCTGCAGCACAGATCAAGCCTACTGTGGAAAAACAAGCCAAGTGTTGTGCTAGCTGCTTGCTCTGCCTATCATTACAGAGCACTTTAGGAGGTCCCCTTTTATTCGTGTCAGCTGTATGGTTTAATTTAAAAGTAATTCCAAGCATTTAACATGCTTCCTTCATTTTAAAGAGTACTTCTTAAAAATGAAAGGGATTCAATCACTTTTTGGAGACAGACAGAGGGTACAATACATTTGTAAGTCCCATCGGTGAAGGTCTGATGGTTTCTGATTTAAATAGTTTTTATTAAATATGAAATGTCCAAATTACCTAATCATTGTCTCTGTAAGATAAACACCGTTTTCCCAGGCCTTTCTCCAGAGTCTTATCTCAGAGCTGCAGGATGTCAGTTGATAATGTTGCCTTCATGTTAGACAAGCAGACAAAATAATTTGATTGTACTGCTTGCCATGTTGTTCTAAGCAGTTCTTTAAGAACTAAAACCACTTTGTTTCTGGTGGCATGACAAAGCCCATTACTTTCATTTTTTTGAACTCCTTAAAAAGCTTCAACATCAATAAGACTGCTTTCAGAGCACACTGGTATAATGTGTTTAGTCTTGTCTAGTTTATCCACTCAGAGGCAGACATAAAACAAAAGTTAAGATGGTAGGAAAAATGTTTTTCATGCTGTAGAAACATGGCAAAATTACAGGTAATTACTTTTTAAACTGACAATCACTGAAGTGAGTGTTTAAAGTTAAATTTTAAATAAATTATTCAAAAACCTATAAACCTATATCCAAATGCTAGTCAGTAACTTCTGTACTGTTTGAATATTTTCCAATGCTCACACAAATAAAATACTTTAGAAAAAATGATCAAAATAATCTTTACCATTATTTTCTGGAAGTAAGAGTAAAATGCTTTAAATTTAAAAATGTGAAATGAGAAGTTTTCTAATTACTTTTACACTTGTGAGAGAGGAGCACAGGAAATGTAAAAATCAACTCAATGTAGCGAAAATCTTTTGAAATAAGAGGGTAATTTAAGCGATTGGATATTTTTGAAAAATAAGCATGAATAGATTTTAAAATAAAGCTTATGGTCAATGCATAACCACTTGGTGATCTCATGCAGTGCACATATTCTAAGTCTATTTTTCTAATTTATAAAATAGGAATATTGTTATAGATGAGTTTCCCAGGTTGCTCAGTGGTAAAGAATTCACCTGCCAAGTAGGAGACCCAGGTTGGATCCCTCGATCAGGAAGATCCCCTGGAGAAGGAAATGGCAGCTCACTCTAGTACTTTTGCCTGAGAAATCCCATGGACAGAGGAGCCTGGTAGGCTACAGTCCATGGGGTTGCAAAGAGTTGGCCACAACTTAGCAAGTAAACAGCAATGGCATAGATATGTGAAGGCAGGTCATCTGATCAACTAACTCCGCCCTGACACTGATGGACAGAAATCAGCATGTTCCCTGTACTCAGGGAGATTATGTTCTAGTCCAGAGAGCTAAATATATAAATAACCAAATCATTGTATACTTAAATGTAAAACTGTGACTGTAATAAGTACTACAAAGAAGAGGCTACATGGTTTTCAGTTCAGTTCAGTTCAGTCGCTCAGTCCTGTCTGACTCTTTGCGACCCCATGGACTTATGAGAGCTTATATGATGGACAGTTTGATGTAGTAACAGAAGTTAGAAGAGACCTCTGTGAGGACAAAGATGTTGTACTGCATTTTGATTGAGTGAACTAGTTAAATAAAGGATGGAAGAACATTTCAGGCAGAGGGACTTAACAATGTAAAGATACTGTCAGGGGTCCTGAAGGAAGAAGTAACCTCATATAGACAATGGAGAACATGGTAGAAAATGAGGTTTAAAAAAGAGTAGACCAGATAGGGCTCTGGAGGATATTGTAGGATTTTTGTCCTTAGCCCTGCAAGAGAAGCCATCAAAAAGCTTTAGAAAAAAGGTGATTTCTAATCTGCTCTTCAAATTAGACCAGTGTAAGCCACAGTGGAGGTGCTGGGCTTGAAAATGTGCTGTAAAGTTTCAAATGCCCCTCAAGTTGGTCCTACACTGATAGTTGTGTTCCCCATCCTTATCATCACCACATTCTGAAGAGACGTTTGCCTGCTTGTCATTTTAAAATTTTCTGTTTGTCTTTCTTAGAACTAGGGTTAGGAATAATATACATGAGATTGTAATGCACAATAAATAGGTGCCAATTTATTCACACAATGACATTGTAGGACACATTTTTTCAACAAAAGATATAGTAGGAAGTTCATAGAGTTTTAAGTATGAGAAAAATATATTTAAAATCTTTCCATGGAAAACCAATTCTTGTATACTAATGTGATAGTAGCTCTATTCTTATTTTGAAAATGTGTTATGACTAAAAAACAAGTATAAAACAATTTTGGCAAATGAATGTATTTATAATATAAGATTATAAGAAAACAGATTCATTTATGCCCATGATTTGTTGCTTGATTTTTTTCAGCAACATAAGATGGTTGAATTGACATGTGTTCATGATCCTATTGAGTAACTTCTACAGATATCTGCTCCTTTGAATTGAAATTGCCATTTTAGCCATCAAATAACTGTAAACTTACAAAACTTACCTAGCTCCTCTGGGATACAGAATCTTCTTTTGCAAAATGAAGGAACTATTCAAAATGGCTGGTGCTTCCCAGGTGTCCCTAGTGATAAAGAATCTGCCAGCCAATGCAGGGGACATAAGAGATGTGGGTTCAATCCCTGAGTCAGGAAGATCTCCTGGAGGAGGGCATGGCAACCCGCTCCAGTATTCTTGCCTGGAGAATCCCATGGACAGAGGATCCTGGCAGGTTACAGTCCATGGGGTCTCAAGTTGGACACAACTGAGCAACTGAACACATTCAGAATGGCTACCAAGATCTGTCTAATACAGTGCTATTAGAGACCCTTTAAGTTGTGATCATGAAAATGTTCTCAATGAACTGCTGTTGGGAGCCAGCCATCAAAACCATCACCTTCTGTTTATCTGAGCATCAATATTGCAAAACGGCACTTTGGGGAAATCGCCAAAAAACTATATCATGATGAATTTACCGTTTTACTCTCTTGGTATCTACCTTGTATTTACTGCCACAATATTCCTTACTTTGTCCATCAAAATATAATCACCAAGAATAATTGTATAATTTATTAATGGTATTATTGATATATGATTCTTAAAATAGTAACACTAAGGCAGGCTTTTTTAAAAAAAATCTTTACTGATATACACATCTGGTTAAAAGGTGTTCCCCTGCTTTATCTCTAAGTACTTGACCAACTTCTGAATTCTGAGGGATCAACAATAATTTCCAGTGTTTACCAGCAATCATAGATGACTAGCAGTTAAAAAGCCATCAGCCCTGTCACATTTTTCAAAGAACAGAATCCCTTTCCAGATGGTCCTTCATTTGGCTAATGGACAGCCTAAGGGGATAAAAATGTCACCTGTTGTAGCTAGTCAACAGTATTAGTAAAAACACAAAAAATAGACCATTCATGCAATGGCAACAACCCCAAAACAGATTTATGAGTTCCTTTACTGAGTTAATTTGCAATGATCATCATTCTAGCATTTTAAAGTTTCCAGTTCTTCCCTGAATTTTCCAACACTAATTTTTAAAAAACACCAAAAATAAATAGTAGAAAATAAAAACTTATTTCCCAAAGCAAAGCGATGTAAACATATGTATCACAAAATCAAGTAAATATTGATGGGTTTTAAATGTGTTTCTCCCATGAAAGTGAATAGTCATGTAAAGGAAAAGAGAATAGTCACATAAAGGAGAAACCATGTATAATTTTTGAAACTCTGGTAAAATAAAGGCAATTTTCCTTTTCCTAATTCGTATTTACTAAATTACATTTTGCAAACTATAAACCAATACAACCCAATTGTTGTTTCTCAACAGGCTGTTTTTCTTTTCCTTTATCTAACTTTATATGTAAGTGATGCCCTCTATTTGCAATGTGCTCTCCATGTGGGAAAATCTTACTGACATTTCAAGATCCAGATCACAGATCTCCATCTTCAGGTTTCCATTATTTTTATCCATATATACAGTGATTTAACACATTTTCAGATGCTCAAAAATAAAAGCATGGATGGCTAATCACTGCAAGAAGATTTTTCTGAAGAAGTCACCTTTTCAAGTCACCCACTGAGGTGACATTGCAGAAGATGTTAACATCTAATCTATAGGGCAATCCAAAATCATAAATGTATTAGTTAAATTGAATTCTTATTAAATAACTTTCTTTCAATTTATATGAAAAATTTATATTTTAATGACTATACAATCGAGAAGTATAACAAGGCAGCATACATTTAAAAAGTCCATTGGGAGTAAAACAAGCCAGATCTGAAAGCCTGTTCTATTTCATCTTCTGTTTCAGTGAAGTAAAACTAAGACACACACATTACATAAATGCCTTTTTTATGTTGTAAAAATTTATTTCAAAAATTGTTTTGTATATTTCAAATAATTTAGCTCTTCGGTTTTCTCTAGTGCCCTATACTTTTTCTTCTTAAAAATCATAGACTAGATTGAAAGCAAATGTCAGCACTATGCATGCATAATATCATTCTCTCTTTTGTGGCATTTTAAATAATGATATTTAAGCACTTTTACACAGATTGTTGTTTTAGGTCCTGTAGCGTATGAAAGTAGTAATAGATCTCAAATTGAGTAGTTATATTTTTTCCACTTGTCTCTAAAATAAAAAAGTAATAATTAAAGGTTCAGACAGAAGCACATATACCAAAAAGAGAATCTTCACAGAATATCAAGTAAAATAATCTACAAAAACAACTAAAACAATGTGGCAACAGAGACTTTATAATCTGCAAATAGCTGCGCATTTGTTACTCTACTTTCTCCTTTGAGTTCCCAGAGACATCATGTTACCTAATAATCACCCTGAATGTCATATTTTCATTTTTTTTCTGTATACAGCTCAGTAACCTACTTTAAGCTTTAAAGAAAAGAATTTGTGACTAAAATTCCTATATTCTGAGATCATTAACAGTGATATGAATAATGGTTTCTTGTCTATTCTGAAATCCCTTACAGAAAGGACACCATCTCTAGAAAAAGAATATTTAAGGGCACACCTCTAAATGGTATTTTTAGGGTGAAGAGGTTTTTTCCCTTATCATTTAAGTGTTACTAATGTTAATCCAGAAAATTGTATAAAAATTTATCAAAGCCAAATTACTTAATTTTATCTTCAGATTCTTAAGGGACCACATAGTGTTGATATTTTTGAATCCCAGATAAACATATTTTCACACTTGCTCTCTAACCTGCCTCTTTTACTGAGCTGCTCATGTACCAGTTTCAATTCACTCTTTTCCAACAGGTGCTTTTTGTCTGCAGCTGTGGTACTTATGGAAAACAAATTGGAGGAAAATATCCCCAGCACAAAGAAAATGTACTTTAGAGTTTGCAAAACACATAACAGTTTCCCAGAAACTTTTGGCACTTAATCTCTCAGGAATCAATTAAAGAACTTTTGGCAATTAATTTCCAAAGGAATCAGTTGAAGAAATGGATATATTTCATCTTAACAAAGGGCTTAACCATAAAATGCCTAGGTAAACTTTGCTTCTAACTAAATATTAGTTGTTCTAACTGCATTATAAAATAGAGGTTATTGTAATTTCTAGCACCAAGAGTATTATAGTATCCTTGATTGTAGGAGATGATTCATTTTAACTATTTAGATCATTATTTGGGAAAAAAACAAATCCTCTATGAACATTAGATAATAATTATAGTGAGGCACATTAGAAATAATAATTATGAAGAATTTACCTCCATATAATATGTTGGTATAAGGTCAAACACTCTAAGTTTTAGTTACACGTTAAATGTCTTCTCAGTTTGTGGAATATAGAAGTCTCCATTTTGACCTAAAGATTAACACTTTAATTGGCAATATAAAATAATATTCTTATCCATCAGTTGTGATCATAAGTTTTTGGAGGGGGAAAAAAAAAACCCATCAAAGATGGCATTTATTTCCTAACAAGACAACTATAGCATTGATACAGGTACACTTTTAAAAAATAAAATAAGAAAAATATAATAACCATTACCTTCTCATTTTTATGAGTACACCACAGTCTCATTAGATATGGACTATTTCATTCCCTTGAATAATTCAGGGACTAACAAAAGAACATCTGTGTAACAAAGCAGTGCCACTTGAAATTTAAAATCTCATTAATGAATTAAAACAACACATTAACTACCTCAATATCATGGAATTAGTCCATTATGAAAATGATCATTCTTATATAACAAAGTCAAATGGAAATATTATAAGGATGTTGTCCAAGGTCATTATGAACCACAAGCCAAATTTATAGTCTTCTTTTCAGGTTCAATTTTTTAGCTAATTGATACATTTCAGCAGATAATACAGCAACTATTTGCTGATAGACTCAATTTCCTAAATGTCTTAAAAAATCTTTCAAACACTTCATAAACTTTTAATTTCATAAATTTATTTTCCCCATCAGTGTAAGTTACTTAAATTCAGGAAATCTGTTTGTCTCATTCACTGCTGTATCTTTAACTCCAGCACTAAGACCTCAGATGCAGTAAATGCTCATAAAATATATTAATATGTCAAATTTATGTCAAAATTAATATGGAGACATTCAAGCAAGACTAAACAGCTACTTCTGTAACAATGATTATTCAGTATTTTGAAGGCATACAAAAATTGCCTTTTAAAATCCTTTACTGAATATGTGCACAGGAATGCGCTAGTTACTCTGGAGAGTATACACTATGAATTGAAATTTATACTGGCCCCAGGAGCTTACAAAACAATAGGTGAACTAACTAAAAGCTTGGTAAGTTTTACATACATTATGAGAAGTAAAAATAAGTACTGATGGCATAACAATCCATAGTGAATGAAGTGCAGCCACTATGGAAGAGGTATGGTGTTTCCTTAAAAAACTAGGAATAAAACCACCATATGACCCAGCAATCCCACTCCTAGGCATATACCATGAGGAAAACAAAATTGAAAAGGACACATGTATCCCTTTGTTCATTGCAGCACTATTTACAATAGTTGGAACATGGAAGCAACCTAGATGTCCATCCACAGATGATTAGATAAAGAAGTTGTGGTACCTATACACAATAGAATATTGCTCAGCCATAAAAAGGAAAGCATGTGAGTCAGTTCTAATGAGGTGGATGAAACTAGAGCCTATTATACAGAGTGAAGTAAGTGAGAAAGAGAAAGATAAATGTCGTATTCCAACACATATATTCCATCACTTCATGGCAAATAGATGGGGAAACAGTGGAAACAGTGACAGACTTTATATTGTGCGGCTCCAAAATCACTGCTGATGGTGACTGCAGCCATGAAATTAAAAGATGCTTGCTCCTTGGAAGAAAAGTTAGGACCAACCTAGACAGCATATTAAAAAGCAGAGACATTACTTTGCCAACAAAGGTCCATCTAGTCAAAGCTATGGTTTTTCCAGTAGTCATGTATGGATGTGAGAGTTGGACTATAAAGAAAGCTGAGCACCGAAGAATTGATGCTTTTGAACTGTGGTGTTGGAGAAGACTCTTGAGAGTCCCTTGGACTGCAAGGAGATCCAGCCAGTCCATCCTAAAGGAGATCAGTCCTGGGTGTCCATTGGAAGGACTGATGTTGAAGCTGAAACTCCATTACTTTGGCCACCTGATGCGAAGAGCTGACTCATTGGAAAAGACCCTGATGCTGGGAAGGATTTGGGGCAGGAGGAGAAGGGGACAACAGAGGATGAGATGGTTGCATGGCATCACCGACTCAATGCACATGAGTTTGAGTAAACTCCAGGAGTTGGTGATGGATAGGGAGGCCTGGTGTGATACAGTCCATGGAGTCGCAAAGAGTTGGACACAACTGAGTGACTGAACTGAAGTGAACTGAACACATATATACAGAATCTAGAAAAATGGTACTGAAGTATTTATTTACAGGGCAGCAATGGAGAAAAAGACATAGAGAATAGACTTATGGACATGGGGAGAAGGGAGGTGAGGGTGAGATGTCCAGAAAGAGTAACATGGAAACTTGCATTACAATTTGTAAAATAGATAGCCAATGGGAATTAGTTGTATGGCTCAGGAAAGTCAAACAGGGGCTCTGTATTAACCTAGAGAGGTGGGGTGGAGAGGGAGATGGGAGGGAGTTTCAAAAGGGACGGGATATATGTATGTATACCTATGGCTGATTCATGTTGAGAATCGACAGAAAACAACAAAATTCTTAAAGCAATTATACTTCAATTAAAAAGTAAATAAAATTAAAAAAAATGGTTCTGGAAAAGTACGTAAATGGTGTGTCAGTGGTGATAAAAAAAGAGAGTTGACATGGACTCAGATTGGATGCAGAAGGCAAGAGAATGAAAGGGCGAGGGAAAGAGAGAGAGAGATCGGATGGAGAGGGAAAAAGGGAGAGAGGGATGAAAGCAAAGATATTTATGGTTTTAAGGAAAACAGTAAGAAAAAGGATACAGAAGAAGAAGCTGGTTGGAATGTAAATGGAAAGTAATACATTTGAGGTACAGTGTTGGACTCATTTTCTAGGATCCTGTTTTTGCTAAGTGCATTGGAGACAATTTTGCTACTATAATATAAAATGGTTAGGGGACCACCAAGGCATATGTAGGTGAAATGCTAGATAACTGAGATTTATTTTAGTGAAGAACAAGCTTTCATATTAGCAACATGCTAAATGTGATGCTGTTAAAAGTTCATTATAGTGTTGCCAATTATCTTAAAATTTATTGGCAAATGTGGTACTTTGACCTGCATTTAATAATGAGTGATAACTCTTATGTGCATGCTATATTTGCATATAGTATGAAGTATGCATATCATGAATTTTATGTTTAAGCATTGATGCATTACAGAATTACATGATATCACCCACTAGGGGCTGAGCAAACTCAGAGGTAAAATTAAGCTTACAATTTGAGGAAAAGACAAACCACATAATTAATAAAATCTTAATCTAGTATTTTAAGTGCTTCGTTGGTATAAACAAATTACCAAGCTGGTCAGAGAATATAGCGGCATTTATGCTGGGTTGAGAAAGATTCAGAAACCTTCAGAAAGCAATTCACTTGAGATGTGCCCTGAACAATGACCAGTGTTACAACAAATAGAAAAGAAAAAGAGGATAGAGGAGGAAGAAGAAAAGGAATAAATTATCAAATGAGTTACATATATCATGTGCTTAGTGAATGGTATATATCAAGAAGGAGCTTAAATATTAGTTAGAAGTGGAAAAGTTGGAAGGGAAAACAGTCCAACCAGGCTTTCCATTGAGTTGTATATTGTACATGTCAACTCTCTTATGTACATGATAAGAAGTGAAAATAAGTACTGATGACATAACAATTTTCATAGTGAATGAAAAATCAAGAATGGTTCTGGAAAAAATAAGTAAGTGGGTGTGTCAGTGGTGATAAAATATGGCAAAAACCACTACAACATTGTAAAGTAATTAGTCTCCAATTAAATTAATTTTAAAATAATACAAAATAAATAAAACGTAAAGAAAAAAAAGTAAGAAAGGGCAATGGAATCTTTTATTCTTGCACAGAAAGTTAGTTCTGAAACCTACCATGACCCTAATCATCACTTTAACCTTGGGTAAGTTAGTTAAAATTTCTTCATCTGTAACAGAGTCAATTAAAAATTCCCACTGGAATTTGGTGGGTAGTGACTATAGGCTCCTATAAGAGACTATAATAAAGTAGTAGATGTGTAGGACATCTAAATAGAATTACCTTGGCCAAAACTGCATATAATCTAACTTTAAAATGCCCTTTACATATTTATGCCACCAGTGTTTCAATTGTTAATGTGCATTTTAATTGAAGGATTTTAATAAATGTTATTTATTTTTAAATTTTTATTGGAGTTTAGAAAAATATATTTCAAAAGATTTGTAAATGGACAACAGCTTAAGATAAACACAGACTTCATTTAAAATCAAACTCCAAGTCAGACAAGAATGCTAAAAAAATCTATGAGATTAAAGTTTATTGGTAAAGCTGAGAAATAAAGCATAGCCTTATGGCATTATTTTGTCCTAAAATACAGTATTATGTCAAATACATTCTCCTTTATTCTAATAGCTTTTTAATCTTAAATAACTTCCTTTTATTCCCTCCAGTTCCTGCAAAGTATCAAAGGGTCTTCATACTAATAATATTATGGTAACCTATGGTGGTTATAAATTTTATTTGGGATTCAGTATCATTTTTCTGATGATTTCCTAATCCTGGTGGAATTTTCAAAAATGTTTGTTTAAATTTATTTAAATTTATTTTTTAAGTTTAAAAACTAGAAACAGAGAATAGCTATATTGCAATATCTGAGTTAATATAACATGTAGGTATCATATTCCTTAGCATTAACTATTAAAGAATAATAAAACTCCAGAAGGGAAATGACTCAGTAAAAATAGCTAGGATTTAAAATTATATTTTTCTGCCTGTTAATTTATCATACAGAGTAAAAATAAGCCATAGGTATGAAATGGAAACTCTACCAAATGCCTCTGTGTTTCAATAAACTTAATTATACAGCACACCATAAAATGACAGTAATATTAGAGACGAAAAGTAGCAATTTCAGATGTGCAATAACTGCTTTTTACAAGGGTAGAAATTGCATCAAGCACATATACCTATTCAGTCTAATACTATTTTCTAGCAAGAGCCGGTGGGATTCACAGTCAAGGGGAGGGAAAGATTTAACTAAGCCGAAATCTGCTTGGTTCAGAAAAGTTTTGCCTACAAACCCACTGCACTGTGAGTGTGTTCATTTGCTAATACATAGGTATCTTATATAAAAATTTGCATTTAATCTTTAAATGTATATGTCCACATGTGCTTGTAACAGCTGCATTCAAAACCCACTATTAATGGATGAATCTTGGCTTTTAAAGGGTCTCTGATATACTACTTACTGCATCTGATCTAAGTGTATATCACACAGAATGACTTTATGAAGATAGCATGCTGTTACGAATAATAGAATGAATCTCAATATTTCTGTAAAAGATTTTATGTAATCATGCCAGAAAACTTCCATTTAAAAATCTAAAGGAGTATTATTGAATTTTTATTTCAAATTGGAAAGATTTTTATTCCTTTTTGCCTTCTACTATTATTTTCTTTAATTTAAAGAGAATTAACACAGAACCTTTCTTGGTATGTTGGTATTGGGTTTCTTATTTATCAGTTAATTAATACCCCATCATGACTTTGCTTGATATCTGTGCCTAACGTTTCCATAAAGAAGATTTTTTTTGTCACACAAACCTTGTTTAGAATGATAGCTTTGTTATTAACTATCTGTTTGATCTCAGGGAAATTCTCTAAAATTGAATCTGTTTCCTCACCTACAAAATTAAAATATTAATATCTGCGGTCATTATAATTGTTATCCAGGGCAGGCATAATATATGTAAAGTTCCTACTATATTGCTAAGCATAAAGTAGGTCATAAAGTGCTGATAGCTTTTATTTATTCTATTATTATGTATATAGTGTAGTATACACTAGACTGGAGTTCTAATTTCAGTTTTAAATTTCTCTCTTGACCCTAGGCAAATCAACATCTTTGTGGCATTGATAATATCACTTGTTTTTTTATCACATCATGGCAAAATCTTCAGATTCAGTTAAAGAGAATATATGCCTTGCTACTATATAATGACAGATACTTATGATCTCACATAAAAAGTGACCGAGAATTGTGTTTTAAGAAACATAGAATAAAAATATTGTTGTGGAATAAAAATATCACAGGTTATTAATAAAATTGTTACCTGGCTGAAAACATAAAATCAGTTTCTTTGTGGGTAAAGGAATTGGAAGGCAAGGGCTATATAAGAGGAAAGGGATTGCAGTGCTCTAATTTTGTGCTCATGGAATAAAACTGAGGGATGGAAAGCTAGTTTAAAAGGGAGGGGCTCACAGTCAGTTTTGATTGGACACAGTGTACCTCCTGATAATCCTGAGAAACTGATAGATGAATAAAGTCTGATGCTTCTAGTGTCATTGGCAGTAGGTTTCCATCAACTGGAATATCAATTATCTCCCTATTTGTTTGTTAATCTTAAAATTCTTTTATCAGATTTCAAAGGGTTTTTCTTTCACAACTGGAAGATAAAAATACTCTGTGCTTTTGAGTATATTTCTAGATGATCTGTTAAGCACATTTATCAAATTGTTCCTTTAGACATAGATATGTCATGGCCTGTTTATAGTCATATGTGTATACTGCCTCCTTTCTTTCTTCCCTCATTCCTTTCTTCCATCCTAACCTGTCTTCCCTCCTTCTTTCCTATATATTTGCCTGGAGAGGGATTATTCATTTCTTCTCTAGGGTATATTTACACCTCTCTTTGACTAATGTTAAAACTAAGGATTATATGCCTACTTTTTTTTTTCTCTGAGGATTCTGGGTATAGTGACAGATATACAACCAACAAGTAACCTGTAAAATAGAATCAACTTCCTTCCATAAATGTGAATATATGTTCCTTAGGGATAAAATTTGGAATATTCATACACCTCTTAGATCACTGGTCACACATGCCACAAAGCATATGTGATGAAGTTAACCCAGAAATAATAGTGTTTTCTTTGAGGATTGTAAAATATGACAGAGCACCTTTAGAAAGATGGAGATAATTGGTAACTGTCTCCCTTGAACTTGACAATGTACTATGCTCTTGATATACATTATCTTTGAGCTTACAGCAATCCTGGAATGGTAGATGGTGTGGTCCATCTTATGGAAAAAAAAAATGATTACCAAATCAAAGATTAAATCCACAGTAAATGAGTGTTATAGAGAGTTTAGAGTAATAGATGTATTCTATGATGATCCCAGAGCCAACAAAGTCAAATTTTATTATCTATCTTAAAGTTCTCTATCATTATATGGGTATAGTCTGTATTTTGTATCTGTAAGAGATTTTAAAAAATAGGGAGAAATGCCAAAGATATACTATTAACATTTTAGGTATCAATTTATTTTTTAAAAGGTAATCATAATTTTCAACTTATAGGATATAAATAGTCAATTAGAAGAGGTCAAATATATTCTGATGTGTTGTCATTTGAGAATTAAGTAGTGCTTCTCAGATTGAAGTAAAGCATCTATCACCAGCTGTGTGAACTCAGGGGAGAAAATATGTTGTAAGAGTTCATTATTTTTCTCCATTTCTAGCCACTGTCCCTATTCAGGTATAGCAGCACAGATGGTGTTGTGGTAAAGACACATAACACTGTCAGGAGCTGTAACATATGGCAAAAATCTGGCATTCCTCATTCCCACAAGTTTCAAGGTTAAGATAGAAACTTGTCACTTTTCTGACATTCAATTAACTCTTTTCCTTTGTCTTTACATGAAAATATGAAAGGATCTTTTAAGAGATTTTTTCCCATACTTAACTCATTTCTGCGACTCTACCTACTTTCTTTATTTCATTAGCACTGATCTAATGATTTTTTGAACTATTATAATGTATCCTGTGTTATGTCAAAAATATGTTCTTAAAAGTTATTCCATTAGGGATTAAATTATATTTAAATGCAGTGGAGAAGCTTGGTAAAGGGGTCAGTGTATAAGGCTTTTGCAAAGTTAAAGTTATATGTAACTTCTTATATGTATAGTTTTCATATGCAATGTTTACTTGAAATAAGGATATGAAAAAAAGTATATGAATATACTTATTTTCATCAGGAAATTACAAGTTTGTTACAGGATGTTACAGGATGTATGTAGGAGAATGTTCTTTTCTGATACTGTAAATTACAAAGTTTCATAGAATTAAAATCTCAAAAAAGATATGGTGAAAAAATTCTTACTAAGAATGAAAAGGCAGTAATTATCTGGCAATAAAGATAAAAATTTGGTCTGCCATAAAGCCCACATAGAAATAACTCTAAAAGCATGTACTTTCCATCCAAGATTCTTCCTTCGAAATTCAATAACTTATTCATGTTCCTCTCTCATAGTCTTCACCCAGAAGCCCAGTCATTCCAGGGAACAGAACAATGAGCCATCTTTGTGAAAAAAACTAATTAGAGAAATTTAAAATATGTCTCTGAATATAGAAGGTATTTAACTCAACATTCTATGTTAAAGGATAATGATTAGTGTGCTTTCACATAAAAGGCTGAGTAATTTTTCTCTTTTAGATGTTAGAAAATAGAACTAAACAGAAAGAGTAAATCTGCTTTTAAAAACAAGCACCATTGGAGTAGAGGAATGGAATTAATTTGCTTGTGCTCAGAAACGTCTCTAGATTTCCAAAATGTTAAACCACAAAAGCTAATATTTCTAGGGAGCTGAGGGCTATATTATGTTTAAGACAACATAAAATGTCTTTTTATTATCTCTGAACTGAGATAGATTACTAGACAGACAGGTTGTTTCTCAAAATAATTTTCTCAAAGAGAATTGACAAAGTCTGCTATATTTTTATGGCCAAAATTGAAATTTAAATGAGAGGATAGTGAGTTTAACATGTGTAATCACAAATCAGGTTCCAGAAAAACTCTGAATGATAGAAATGAGAATAAATGTTAACAAATTGAAGTTGAAAACATTTCCATTTACATCCCAAATAAACACATATGGAAGTACATATGAAAATAATTGAGTTCTTTTATGGAAAGTAAACCTAGAATGAAGTGTCAAAAGTGTCATATGGCCATAAGAAATCCATTCAATTGTGGTTCACATTAATTGAACTATTGTATTCAGAAAGCACCTTAATAGGTGTTGCATAATTGGGGTTTTATTGCTTTTCCGGCTTTATCCTTTAACATTCATTTACTTGCATTCCCCAAATCCAGTCCCATTAACCTTTGCTTAGTTTCTCAAAGACATCGTGCTCAATTATTTGAGAGATAGAAAGTCATTCTTGGGTTGATCCTTCAGATTTTTACCTTAGAGACCCCATGATCAGGTTAGTTGTCTCTCTCAGGCATTCCCATTGCTTTCTGGACTTAGAATTCTGTCCCTGATCACACTGTTTTTCGCTTGTTGCTTGCCTTGCTAAATTTCCCCCACTAGACTGTAGACAGTGACAGACTTCACTTTCTTGGGCTCCAAAATCACTGCAGATGGTGACTGCAGCCATGAAACTAAAAGACACTTGCTCCTTGGAAGAAAAGCTATGACAAATCTAGACAGCATATTAAAAAGCAGAGATATTACTTTGCTGACAAATATCTGTATAGTCAAAGCTATGGTTTTTCCAGTAGTCATGTATGGATGCGAGAGTTGGCCTATAAAGAGAGCTGAGCCCTGAAGAACTGGTGCTTTTGAACTGTGGTGTTGGAGAACACTCTTGAGAGTCCCTTGAGCTGCAAGGAGATCAAACCAGTCCGTCCTAAAGCAAATAAGTCCTGAATATTCATTGGAAAGACTGATGCCAATGCTGAAGTTCCAATAGTTTGGCCACCTGAAGCAAAGTGCTGACTCATTAGAAAAGACCCTGATGCTGGGAAAGATTGAATGAAAGAGAAGAGGGGGATGACAGAGGACGAGATGGTTGTATGGCATCACCGACTCAATGGACAGGTGTTTGAGTGAGCTCCAGGAAATGGTGAAGGACAGGTAAGCCTGGTGTGCTGCAATCCATGCGGAGGCAAAGAGTCAGACACAACTGAATGACTGAACAACAATAAGACTTGAGGATCTCTGCAGGCAGGACCTTGTCTATTTTGCGATTACTATTGCATCCATCTTCTGTGTTGTCTAGAACTTAAATATCTATTCACTGTGTGTGTGGTGTGTGTGTGAGAGTGTGTGTGTGTGTGTGTGGTGTTCAGTCACTCAGTCATGTCAACTCTTTGTAACCCCATGACTGTAGCATGCCAGGCTCCCCTCTGTCGATGGATTTTTTCCATGCAAGAATACCAGATCCTCCTCCAGGGGATCCCGACCCAGGGATCGAACCTGCATCCTCTGTGTCTCCTGCATTGGCAGAGGATTCTTTACCACTGTGCCACCTGGGAAGCCCCCCAATCTATTGAGTCAAATTAATTCAAATAAGTGGAGGCGGGGCTAAGATGGCGGAGGAATAATACGGAGAGACCAATCTCTCTCCCCCCACAAATTTATCGAAAGAATATCTGAACGCTGATGCAAACTTCACAAGAATACTTCTGAACGCTTGGCATAGGACTCAGACATTCTTAAAGACAGAGCATTATCTTCAGAGGAGGTAGGATAAATTATAAAAATAAAAAGAGAGACAAAGAGTAGGACGGAGACCCGCCCCCGGGGAGGGAGTCGTAAAAGAGAAGAAATTTCTAAGCACCAGGAAAACCTTCTCACGGCGGGTTTGGGGAAGATTTTGAATCTCGGAGGGCAACATAACCGGGAAGAAACAATAAATAAAACCCACTGATTACAGCCTAAAGGCGACTTCCAGTAAAGAAACCCCAGACGCCCGCATCCCCACCAGCAAGTGGGGGCTGAATGGAGAAGGAGCGGCGACCACTATTGGCTTAGGTAAGGACCGGGGCCGAATGCCCTATGGCAATCGGAAGGGAGCTAACGGAAGATAGTAACCTAAACTGTGGACAGCCAGAGAGGAGAGCGAACTAAATCCCGGAAAAGCCCAAATCTAAGGTCACTGCCAGGCCAGCTCACAGTCAAAGGACTGAGCGATACAGGGGAAAGCATAGCCGGCTGTGGACCGCCCCATCTCCCCGCCGACACAGCGGGCAGGCGGGGGATAAACCAGCCAGAGCCGTAAAGGGCAAACTCGGCTCCAGAGAGGGCACCCCTACCAAACTGCAAACAGGCTCCCAGTTTCTAATAAAAAAACAAAAGACAGCCTGAGATCCCGGAGGGTCCTACAGCCGCCGGGAGGGTCGCAGCCAGAGACAGCTTCCCCAGACCGACAAAGCACACCGGAGCCGGAGCCGGGCGCGCCCGTAAACGGAGGCGGGACCAGGGAGGTGATAAGCCGCACCGCCCTGTCCAGGGAGATTGTCGCTCGCCAAACTCTTCCTGGCTGCCTGAGCTGTTCCGACCGGACGGCCGCAAACCCGCCGGCCCAACGAGTCTTGCGCCTTTGTGGAGATACCCCGGGAAGCGCGCCCGCTGAACTCGAGGCGGGGACCAGGGAGGAGTTAAGCGCAACCGCCCCCAACAGGGGAGAGTGCGCTCGGCAAACACCCCCCCTGCTGTCCTAGCAGCTCCGAATCCCGGGAAGCGACGCAAACCGCCGGACCAACCGGTCCCTGGCCAGCGGTTTGTGGAGTACCCCCGGGAATCCGAAACCTGAGCAGTTTAGACCTGGAAGTGCGCGCATCTCAGGGCCCACCCCCTGGCAGAGTAACCTGAAGCCTAGCAGGGTAGACGGGGAAAGCACACACCAGTGAGCGGGGGCGAACCCAGTGTGGCCGAGACACTAGCGAGCCCTCGCACACACGCCAGTGATACTGGTTTGGCAGTGGTCCTCTCCTCCCCTCACACAGGACTGAACAAGTGAAACCTACAGAGACCCCACTTCTGCCCCTTTGTGGCAGGCAGAAAATTAGACACTGAAGAGACCTCCAAAACAAAAGCAGCTCGTTGGAAAGGGAGAGGCCAACAGATTAAAAGCTGTATTAACACTGACTAGCATTGAAAGCGGGCCTATAGATCATGAAAAGTATAAGCAGGGAACCTAAGGATCTATCTGAAACTGAACCGAACACCACACGGCTCACAACAGCTCCAAGAAAGGCCGGTATATATATTTTTACATTATCATTTTTTATTTTTTTTAAATTTTTTTAATTTTTTTTCTTTCTTTTTTCTTTAAGACCCCTTTATAATATATTAAAAACACCTTTAATTTTCATTTTCAAAACCCACTACTACCTGCAAAAAAAAAAAAAACTATTTTAAAGCAAACTGCATACATAGATCTTAATAATTTTTGTGTTTTCTTTTTTTTTACTGTTTTTTTTCCCTGTTTTTCTTTTTTTTTTACTGCTATAACTGTTTTGACTGTCTTTTGTCTTTTTTATTTGTTTTCTTTTTTCTTTTTTTAATATTGTAGATTTATAAGAGACTAAACCTCTACTCTAGATTTTTAATCTTTGTTTACATATTTTGATATCAATTTTGTACATTTTAAGATACAATCTTTAGTACCCATTTTACTCAGGAGTGTGATTACTGGCTTGATTACTCTCTCCCTCTATTGACGCTCTTATCTTCTTCCCCAGGGAACCTCTATCTCCAACCCTCCTCCTTCTCTTACTCACCCCAATTCTGTGAATCTCTGAGGGTGTTCTGGGTACCGGAGAACACTTTCGGGAACAAGAATACTGCCCAGATCTCCCTCTGCCCCTCTTGATTTATCCTCCCTTTCTACTTCATCCTCACCACTATTGCCTTTCCTCCCCCCTCTCATGGTATCTCTGTGAACCTCTCTGATGTACCAGACTGTGGGCGAGCACAGAGGGAATGCTTTACTGCTAACTGCTCTCCCCACGTTTGAGCCCTCTTCTCCTCCTGGTCACCCAAAACCTCCTCCCTTCACCTCTCCATGTAACTCAGTGAACCTCCTCTGGGTATCCCCCACTGTGGAGAATCTTTTCACCATAACCTAAAAGTTTTATTATTGATGCTGTATGGATGGAGTAGTCTTTAAGGCTACTGCAAGAATAAAGACTGAAAGCCAAGGAAACAGAAATCTACCAATAGCCTCCACATATCCACTGAAACCAAACTCCACCCAAGAGCCAATAAATTCCAGAGCAAGACAATAACCACGCAAACTCTCCACAATGCAGGAACATAGCCCTGAGCATCAATATACAGGCTGCCCAGAGGCACACCAAATTCCATGACATCCAAAACTCAATACTGGACACTCCATGCACTCTAGAGAGAAGAAATCCAGCTCCACCCACTAGAATAAACCGACACAAGCACCCCAACCAGGAAACCTTGACAAGCCACCCCACCAACCCACCCACAATGAGGAACCTCCACAATAAAGAGGAACTTCAAACTACCAGAATACAGAAAGGCCACCCTAACACAGCAAACTAAACAGAAGATGAAAGGCAGAGAAATACTCCAGCAAGTAAAGGAAAATGAGAAATGCCCACCAAACCAAACAAAAGAGGAGGAAATAGGGAATCTATCTGAAAAAAATTTAGAATAATGAATAGTAAAAATATCCAAAATCTTTGAAAAATAAAATGGAGTTACAGATAAATAGCCTGGAGACAAGGTATGAGAAGATGCAAGAAATGTTTACCAAGGACCTAGAAGAAATAAAAAGTAGTCAATATATATATTGAATAATGAAATAAAGGAGATAAAAGACACGCCTGGAGGGAACCAACAGTAGAATAGCAGAGCAGAAGATAAGATAAGTGAGGGTAGAAGATAGAATGGTGGAAAATAAATGAAGAAGAGAGGAAAAAAAGAAAAAAGAAATCAAAAAAATGAGGAAAACCTCAGGACCTCTGGGACAATATGAAAGCCCCAACATCAGGATCATAGAGTCCCAGAAGTAGAAGATAAAAGAAAGGCCATGAAAAGATACTCGAGGAGATAAAAGTTTGAAAATTTCCCTAAAATGAGGAAGGAAATAGTCACATAAGTCCCCAAGAAACCCAGAAGAGTCCCAAACAGGATAAACCCAAGGCGAAACACCCCAAGACACATTTTAACAAATTAACAAAGATCATACACAAAGAACCAAAAATTAAAAGCAGCAAATGGAAAAAACAACAAATAACACACAAGGGGATCCGCCAGAAGGATAACAGCTGATCTTTCCCCATAATAGAAACGCTATCGCTAGAAGGGAATGGCAGACATACTTAATAAGTAATGAAAGAGAAAAATCTACAACCAGATTACTGGTACCCGGAAGGATCTCATTCAGATATGAAGGAAAATTTCAAAAAGCTTTTTACAGACAAAGCAAGAACTAGGGAATTCAGCACCACCAAACCAAGCTCTCCAACAAATGCATAAAGGATCCTTCTCTAAACAGGAAACACAGAAAAGGATGTTTTAAACACGAACTTAAAACAAAAAGTCAAATGGCAACGGAGAAACCATACTTATCAATAATTACCTTAAATGTAAATGGGTTGAATGCCCCACCCAAAAGACAAAGAGTGGCTGTGAGTGGATACAAAAAACAAGACCCCTACATATGCTGTCTACAAAGACCCACCTCAAAACTAGGGACACAAACAACAGAAAGTGACGGGATGAAAAATAAATTTCATGCATATGGAGACCCAAGAAGAAAGCAGGAGGTCGCAATACTCATTACAGATAAAATAGACCACTTTAAAATAAAGGCTGGAAAAGGGACAAGAGAAGACACTAAACGTAATCATCAAAGGATCAATCCAAGAAAAGATGTAAACAATGAATAAATATATATGCACCCAACATAGGAGCACCACAATATAATAAGGCAAATACTAACACGTATGAAATGGAAATTAACAATAACACAAAAATAAGTGGGAGACTTTAATACTCCACTCACACATATGGATAGATCAACAAAACAGAAAATAACAAGGAAACACAAACTTTAAATGATACAATAGAACAAATTAGATTTAATCGATATTTTCAGGACTCCCACACCCAAAACAATCAATTTTCACCTTTTTCTCAAGTGCACACGGAACTTTCTCCAGGATAGATCACATCCTGGGCCATAAATCTAGCCTTGGTAAATTCCAAAAAATTGAAATCCAATCCCAAATCCCCGCCATTTCTTCTCTGACCACGAGCAGTAAGATTAGACCTCAATTACAGGAAAAAAACTATTAAAAAATTCCAACATATTGGAGGCTAAACAACAGCTTCTGATAACCAAAAAATCACAGAAGAAATCAAAAAAGAAATCAAAATATGCATAAAACGAATGAAAATGAAAACACAAACAACCCAAAACCTATGGACACTGTAAAAAGCAATGCTAAAGAGGAAGGATCATAGCAATACAGGCGTACCTCAAAGAAACAGAAAAAAAATCAAATAAATAAACTAAACTATACACCTAAAGCAACTAAAGAGGAAGAATGAAGATCCCCCAGGGTTTAGTAGAAGGAAAGAAAAACCTTAAAAATTAGGACAGAAATAAATGCAAAAGAAACAAAAGAGACTATAGCAAAAATCAACAAAACTAAAAGCTGGTTTTTTCGAGAAGATAAACAAAATTGACAAGCCCATTAGCCAGACTCATCAAGAAACAAAGGGAGAAGAATCAGATCAACAAAATTAGAAAAAAAAATGGAGAGCATCACAACAGACCTACACAGAAATACAAAGGATCATAAGAGACTACTACCAACAGCTAATGCCAATAAAAGGACAACTTGGAAGAAATGGACAAATTCTAAAGAAAAGTAATAACTGTTCCAAAACTGAACCAGGAAGAAAACAGAAGATCATAACAGACCCATGCACAATCACGGAAATCTGAAACTGTAATCAGAAATCTTCCAGCAAACAAAAGCCCAGACTCACAGACGGCTTCACAGCGGAAATTCTAAACCAAAACTAAAGAGCTAACAACCTATCCTACTCAACACTCTTCCAGAAAATTGCAGAAGATGGTAAACTTTCCAAACTCATTCGATGAGGCCACCGTCCACCCTAATTCCAAAACCAGACAAAATGTCACAAAAAAAGAAAACTAAGGCCAATATCACTGATGAGACATAGATGCAAAAAATCCCTTAATAAAATTCTAGCAAACAGAATCCAGCATCATATTAAAAAGATCAATACATCATGACCAAGTGGGCTTAACCCAGGAAATGCAAGGTTTCTTTAACATCCACAAATCACTCAATAATAATTCACACCAGCATTAACAAATGAAAGATAAAAATCAATATGGATTATCTCAATAGATACAGAAAAATCCTTTGACAAAATTCAACATCCATTTATGAATAAAAACTCTCCTAAAGCAGAAGCAGGAACATACCTCAACATAATAAAGCTAAATATGACAAACCCACAGCAAACATTAACCTCAATGGTGAAAATCCTGAAAGCATTATCCCCTCAAGTCAGAACAAGGCAAGGGTGCCCACTTTCACCACTACTATTCAACATAGTTTTGGGAAGTTTAGGCCACAGCATCAGAAGCGGAAAAAGAAATAAAAGGAATCCAGATAGGAAAAGAAGAAGTAAAACTCTCACTGTTTGCAGATGACATGATCCTCTACATAGAAAACCCTAAAGATTCTACCAGAAAACTACTAGAGCTAATCAATGAATATAGTAAAGTTGCAGGATACAAAATTAACACACAGAAATCCCTTGCATTCCTATACACCAATAATGAGAAAACAGAAAGAGAAATTAAGGAAATCAATACCATTCACCATTGCAACAAAAAGAATAAAATACTTAGAATATTTCTACCTAAAGAAACAAAAGACTTATATATAGAAAACTATAAAACACTGATGAAAGAAATCAAAGAGGACAACAAATAGATGGAGAAATATACCGTGTACATGATTGGGAAAGAATTAATATAGTGTAAAATGAGTATACTAACAACCCAAAGCAATCATAGATTCAATGCAATCCCTATCAAGCTACCAATGATATTTTTCTCACAGAACTAGAACAAATCATTTCAACAATTTGTATGGAAGTATGAGAAAACTCGAATAGCCAAAGCAAATCTTGAGGAAAGATTATGGAACTGAGAATCGGACCTGCCTGACTTCAACGCTACTACAAAGCCACAATCATCAAGACAGTTGGTACTGGCACAAAAGATAGAAATATAGATCAATGGAACAAAATAGAAAGCCCAAATAAACCCATGCACCTCAGAGGCACCAAACTTCGACAAGGAGACAAGAGTATACAATTGGAGAAAAGACAATCTCTTTAACAAGTGGTGCTGGGAAAACTGGTCAACCACTTGTAAAAGAATGAAACTAGAACACTTTCTAACACCATACACAAAAATAAACTCAAAATGGATTAAACATCTAAACGTAAGACCAGAAACTATAAAACTCCTAGAGGAAAACGTAGGCAAAACACTCTCCAACATAAATCACAGCAGGATCCTCCATGACCCACCTCCCAGAATATTGGAAATAAAAGCAAAAATAAACAAATGGGACCTAATTAAAATTAAAAGCTTTTGCACAACAAAGGAAACTATGAGCAAGGTGAAAAGACAGCCTTCAGAATGGGAGAAAATAATAGCAAACGAAGCAACAGACAAACAATTAATCTCAAAAATATACAAGCAACTCCTGCAGCTGAATTCCAGAAAAATAAACGACCCAATCAAAAAAATGGCCAAAGAACTAAACAGACATTTCTCCAAAGAAGACATACAGATGGCTAACAAACACATGAAAAGATGCTCAACATCATCATTATTTAAGAAATGCAAATCAAAGCACAATGAGTACCAATTACACACAGTCCCAGAATGCATTGCTATCCAAAAAGTTCTACAAGCAATAAATCTGGAGAGGGTGATGGAGAAAAGGGAACCCTCTTACACTGTTGGTGGGAATGCAAACTAGTACAGCCACTATAGAGAACAGTGTGGAGATTCCTTAAAAAACTGGGAATAGAACTGCCATATGACCCAGCAATCCCACTGCTGGGCATACACACCGATGAAACCCAGAATTGAAAGAGAACGCGTGACCCCCCCAATGTTCATCGCAACACTGTTTACAATAGCCAGGACATGGAAGCAACCTAGATGTCCATCGGCAGATGAATGGATAAGGAAGCTGTGGTACATATACACAATGGAATATTACTCAGCCATTAAAAAAAATACATTTGAATCGGTTCTATTGAGATGGATGAAACTGGAGCCCATTATACAGAGTGAAGTGAGCCAGAAAGAAAAGCACCAATACAGTATACGAATGCATGTATATATGGAAATCTTGCAAGATGTTAATCGGTAAACCCTATAAGAGAGACAGGAATAAGAGACACAAGATGGGATAGAAACAGTCCTGTGGACTCGGGGAGAAGGTGGAGGGTGGGACGTTCTGGGACATAACATTTGAAACATGTTATATTGTACATATGTGAAAGCAGAACACCATTCCATGTTATATGCATGGGAACGGGATGCTCAGGAATGAGCGTTGGATGACACAGAGGGATGGGATGGGGAGGGAGGTGGGAGGAGGGTTCGGGAGGGGGAGCACATGTGAACCCATGGCTGATTCATGTCAATGTATGGCAAAAACTACTACAATATTGTAAAGTAATTAGCCCCCAACTAAAATAAATAAATTTATTTAAAAAAATTATTCAAATAAAAAAGGAACAGCTCCTATCCACTGTGCTCATGCATACAACATGAAAGAAAGTGCTCAATTCAGGCATATTTTCAAGTACTAATCAAGTACCCCATGGCTAAAAAAATGTGCCAGATGACCTACCAATAAGAGAGGAAAAAGGGGGTGTTATATATAAGGGCAGAATAGATTCCTCAATGAGAAGCAACTGGGAAAGACACAATGTATTTTTTTAATGAATTACCATGAGAAGAAAACTATATACTGTTGCATGCAGCCACCAGAAACATTACTAAACTAAAGAGAGAGAAGTAACAGGGATGATTTTGAACTTCACCATACGAAACATTAATCTATTCTGATGATTAGCCCTGTCACAAAATGGAGTGGCATCTTCTGGCACAAGTCGTTTGTCATTGGAATTGTCACTTTTGCGTATAGAAGAAAAGCAGTTTACAAGTTCATGAATTAGAAAGGAAGTAATACCACATGTTTTTGTAGGGGAGGAGAAATCTTTTTTCCTCTACTCATCTAGGTTCTTGTCTGAGAACCAGCCCTACAACCACCCCCCACCCCCATAATAAAAGACATTAACAAAAGAAAAATAGAAGTTTAATAGCATATGCATAATAGGTCAACAGTTCCCCCAAGGTCACACAGGGAGTAACTGACAGCCATAGCTTCAACTCAGGTTCTCTATGTTGTTGAAATCAGAACTGAAGGAGTACCCCTGCCCAAGTGGCTACAGGCAACTTATTTTAACTGCTGCACACTATTCTCTTGTATGAACATCCTGATAGAAGTAATTTAAAATCTTTATTTTTGAACTTTTTGTGCTATTTTAGGGATTGTTTTTTTTAAAGAATATCGTTCTTTTTATTATAAACTTACCCAATCTGATTATCTCTTAATTAGCATGTTTAATCTGTTTACATTTATTTTCTTAATAGAAATTTTGAATGTATTTCTTCATTTTTTTTTGTATTTTCTATTTATACTCGTTTTCTTGCCCTCTTTTGTCTTCCTTTTCTGCCTTTTGTTGAATAAAGCTTTCTATGTTCTGCCATAAACAAATTATTCTCTTCTCTCTGCAGGTTTAGAAAATATAGATTATATATTTCAATGTTAACTTTACAATTTTAATATTCATGCTCAATAATATATTTTGATCTATCAAACTTTGTTGTTGTTCAGTCACTAAGTTAAGTCTGACTTTGTGACCCCATGGACTGCAGTATGCCAGGCCTCCCTGTCCCTCACTGTCTCCTGAAGTTTAGCACCACACACACATATACACACGTTATATATGAAAGTTATTAGGTGTTGAATGTGTCCACATATTGTAAAAATTTCTATGTTCACCCTTATCTTTTAACCAATGCTGTTCCTCAGTCATACTTTTCTTGTAATTAATATTCTTGCTTTAATAATCCTGCTGAGAACTTACATGATGAAATTTTAATCTTTGTCTGCTGGTTTAGCCAAGGATAATATTTTAGGCTGACACATTAACCAGACTATGAATGCATTTTTCATCTATTTCTATTGATAATGACGTTTTCCTTTGGTTTAATTTTTTTTTTTCTTTCCCAGTTAATGCCATTTGTTTCTGGCTTCTAAGGTTTTAAAATTTATCGTTGACATATGCAGTTTTTCTATCGTGTTTAAATGTGCATTTTTATCTATTCAGGCTGTTTATTTAGGCACTTGGAGTGCCTTCTGAGAATATCCATGTCATTCTTTGATTGGGAAAATTATGACCATTTCCTTTTTTCAAATATGACTTTCAGTTCATTTACTCTATTTGATTCTTCTGAGACACTTAGCTCTAAGCTGGAGAATCCATAGTATTCTCTATATTTCTTTAATTTTTTAAGTAGTATTTATATAACTTGTGTTTGGGGGCTGTGCTCTAAGTAAATTCCTTAGTACCGTTTTCAAATTCAGCAGATCTCTCCAAAACTATGTAACTATTTCTAAAGGCTGGTCTGTTTGCTGAGTTGGTGGTGGGTTTTTGTTTGTTTGTTTGTTTTCAGGTACAGATTTCTTTATTAAGATTCCTTAAAGATCCCTTCCACCAGTCTTTCTTTATCTTCACTTAGTTCATTTAAAAAACTTGACATTTGTCCCTTGGAGAGTTGCCAGCTATTACTAAAGTGTTCTACAGTCTTATCCATATAAACATTTCATCTTGGGTAAATTCAGTTTCTGATTGATTATTTGGGGAATTATTTTTCTTCTTCATCTTTTTAGTTACCAGGCTTGTTTTAAGTGGGAGGTTCTTATTTTTTTTTTCTCTCCTTTTTCGCCCCCATATAAGTATTTCCTTTTGTGTGAATCAGTTTTGTGATTGCTTCTATTTGTCTTTCAGCGATTTTTCAGGTCCTAGGATTCATAGTAACAATATCATGCTCTGACTCATAGGCGAATAACATACATGACCATCAACCAAGTGGGGAACTTGCTTTGTTTCTCAATTATGCATATGTGTCCTTCTACTTTCATATTTCACAACTCCTTATATGTGGCAGCCTTAGGGAACAATTTTTTTTTAGTCTTCTCTAATAAGCAGGAGGAGCCTTGGCACACAACCCCTGCTTTAAACACTGAGCCTGGCTCTATAAATCCATTTTATGGGAGCAATTTTAATCACTATGGCCTCAGAAAACATGACCTCTTCTCCTACTTGATTTTGGACTTTAATCCCAGAGGGCCAGAGGATGTTGTCCTACTCATCACCTTGTATTTATGGCCCATGATAATCTCAGTTCAGTTTGTAAGACCTGCTTTATCTTTATAGTGTTTTCTTTATTTTATATATAATTGTTATGTGATTGAGGCAGAGATTGCATCATAATGTGATTTTACTGTCTTCTCAACAATTCTACTCACCGTTTCATCATCTGTGCTTGCTTTTGTTTATAATCATGGAGCACACTATTTTATTTATGTCAGCATATTGATAAAAACGGAATTGGACTTAAAACATACTAACACAATATTACTCATGGAAAGTCATATATATGTGTGTGTGTGTGTGTGTGTGTGTGTGTGTGTGTATGTAGATAGTATATAGAAAACCAGAGGAGAAACCACTCTACATGGTGTATCCAGGGAAATCAGTGAATTGAACTCAAGGAATTTTGATTTGACAATCATTTGTTGGGTCATCTCAGTGGCAATTTAATTTCAGCAAAGCAATAGCATATGTAATAGGAAATTGGCATTGTTGATTTGAATACTATTGGTATTGTTGTTTTGTTTGTATTTACATTGTAAATATGTTTGTTATGTAAATGCACAAGAGTCCTATACATATAGACTTTAACTTCACTCTGAATAAGATCTTAATTAACTGATATAATAAATAATGGTATATGGCTTCTCTGGTGGCTCAGACAGTAAAGAATCCACCAGCAATGCAGGAAACCCAGGTTTGATCCCTGGGTTGGGAAGATTCTCTGGAGAAGGAAATGGCAACCCACTCCAGTATTCTTGCCTAAGGACAGAGGAATCCGTGGGATCACAAATGGTCAGACAGGACCAACTGATTAACACAAACACACAATAAATAATGTTATATAAATACTAGATAAATTTTCTTTTACTGGGAAAGCCTCCACCATAAAGTAGACTTAGATTGTACGACCTCATCTTCATAATATTCAAGTGAGGGAAGCTCAACATTGATGTTGTTTCCTGAATTCAGAGGAGGGAATTGAGGAAGAAAAAAAGTTAAGTGATTGTCATAAGTCAAATAAGTGATATGCCAGGATATACATCTGTTTGCATAACTCTGGTCCTTACTGAATAAAAAATATACACAGACACCATGGGAAAACAGGAAAAAGAAATATTTATTTTCAGAAAATGGCTTTATTTCATTGAAACTTTAGTGTTAACCCAGCTCACACATTCTCCAAAGTTCTAGTGTATACATTGGATTTAAGGAAATCCAAGAAACAAGATCAAAAACAGAGAGGAAAATGTAAACCAAATGACATAAAAAATAAATTATGAGATACCGAAAATCTCTAGATAATTAGTCACTCAAATTACGTATCATAGTAATCCTTTAAATTGTCTATATTATAGGTTTCCCCACTTTTCTTTTGGAACCAAGTATATTCAGGTACAGGGAAATTTTCAACATTTCCAAGAAGAACCAAAGCAGTGGAAACATTATAAGTATGACTCTGCCTGTGTGTATTTTAAAATGGTTTAAATAAAAGAGAGAATGACATTCAGGTTTTCTGAAATTAGATAATGATAAAACTATTCTAAAGGAATTTTCATGATGATGGCAATATTGTTTGAATAGAAACATGGAATTTCATTTAGTATGAAACTGATGTAGTTCTATAACAAACTTCCTTTCAGTTCAGTTCAGTTCAGTCACTCAGTCATGTCTGACTCTTTGCGACCCCATGAACCGCAGCACGCCAGGCCTCCCTGTCCATCGCTGACTCCCGGAGTTTACCCAAACTCATGTCCATCAAATTGGTGATGCCATCCAGCCATCTCATCCTCTGTCATCCCCTTCTCCTCCTGCCCCCAATCCTTCCCAGCATCAGAGTCTTTTCCACTGAGTCAGCTCTTCACATGAGGTGGCCAAAGTATTAGAGTTTCAGCTTCAACATCAGTCCTTCCAATGAACACCCAGGACTGAACTCCTTTGGGATGGACTGGTTGGATCTCCTTGCAGTCCAAGGGACTCTCAAGAGTCTTCTCCAACATCACAGTTTAAAAGCACAATTCTTCTGTACTCAGCTTTCTTTATAGTCCAACTGTCACATGCATACAGGACTACTGGAAAAACAACCTTGACTAGATGGACCTTTGTTGGCAAGGTAATGCCTCTACTTTTTAATATGGTATCTAGGTTGGTCAAAACTTTCCTTCCAAGGAGTAAGAATCTGTTAATTTCATTGCTGCAATCACCATTTGCAGTGATTTTGGAGCCCCCAAAAATAAAGTTAGCCACTGTTTCCCCATCTATTTCCCAAGAAGTGATGGGACCGGATGCCATGATCTTAGTTTTCTAAATGTTGAGTTTTAAGCCAACTTTTTCACTCTCCTCTCTCACTTTCAATAAGAGGCTTTTTAGTTCTTCTTCACTTTCTGCCATAAGGATGGTGTCATCTGCATATCTGAGGTTATTGATATTTCTCCCGGCAATATTGATTCCAGTTTGTGCTTCATCCAGCCCAACATTTCTCATGATATACTCTGCATATAAGTTAAATAAGCAGGGTGACAATATACAGCCTTGACATACTCCTTTTCCTATTTGGAACCAGTCTGTTGTTCCATGTCCAGTTCTAACTGTTGCTTCCTGACCTGCATACAGGTTTCTCAAGAGACAGGTCAGATGGTCTGGTATTCCCATCTCTTTAAGAATTTACACAGTTTAGTGTGATCCACACAGTCAAAGGCTTTGGCATAGTCAATAAAGCAGAAATAGATGTTTTTCTGGAACTCTTGCTTTTTTGATGACCCATCAGATGTTGGCAATTTGATCTCTGGTTCCTCTGCCTTTTCTAAAACCAGCTTGAACATCTGGAAGTTCACAGTTCACATATTGCTGAAGCCTGGCTTGGAGAATTTTGAGCATTACTTTACTAGCGTGTGAGATGAGTGCAAATTGTGCGGTAGTTTGAACATTCTTTGGCATTGCCTTTCCTTGGGATTGAGATGAAAACTGACCTTTTCTAGTCCTGTGGCCACTGCTGAGTTTTCCATATTTGTTGGCATATTGAGTGCAGCACTTTCATAACATCATCTTTCAGGACTTGAAATAGCTCAACTGGAATTCCATCACCTCCACTAGCTTTGTTCATAGTGATGCTTTCTAAGGCCCACTTGACTTCACATTCCAGGATATCTGGCTCTAGGTGAGTGATCACACCATCATGATTATCTGGGTCATGTAGATCTTTTTTGTACAGTTCTTCTGTGTATTCTTGCCACCTCTTCTTAATATCTTCTCCTTCTGTTAGGTCCATACCATTTCTGTCCTTTATCGAGCCCATCTTTGCATGAAATGTTCCCTTGGTATCTCTAATTTTCTTGAAGAGATCTCTAGTCTTTTCCATTCTGTTGTTTTCCTCTATTTCTTTGCACTGATCGCTGAGGAAGGCTTTCTTATCTCTCCTTGCTATTCTTTGGAACTCTGCATTCAATGGGAATATCTTGCCTTTTCTCCTTTGCTTTTTGCTTCTCTTCTTTTCACAGCTATTTGTAAGGCCTCCTCAGACAGCCATTTTGCTTTTTTGCATTTCTTTTCCATGAGGATGGCCTTGATTCCTGTCTCCTGTACAATGTCACGAACCTCTGTCCATAGTTCATCAGGCACTCTATCAGATCTCGTCCCTTAAATCTATTTCTCACTTCCACTCTATAATCATAAGGGATTTGATTTATGTCATACCTGAATGGTCTAGTGGTTTTCCATACTTTTTTCAATTTAAATTTGGCAATAAGGAGTTCATGATCTGAGCCACAGTCAGCTTCTGGTCTTGTTTTTGCTGACTGTGTAGAGCTTCTCCATCTTCGGCTGCAAAGAACGTAATCAGTCTAATGACGATGCTGACCATCTGATAATGTCCATGTGTAGAGTCTTCTCTTGTGTTGTTGGAAGAGGGTGTTTGCTATGACCAGTGTGTTCTCTTGGCAAAACTCTTAGCCTTTGCCCTTCTTCATTCTGTACTCCAAGGCCAAATTTGCCTGTTATTCCAGGTGTTTTTTGACTTTGTAGTTTTGCATTCCAGTCCCCTATAATGAAAATAACATCTTTTATGAGTGTTAGTTCTAAAAAGTCTGGTAGGTCTTCATAGAACCATTCAACTTCAGTTTCTTCAGCGTTACTGGTCAGGGCATAGACTTGGATTACCATGTTATTGAATGGTTTGCCTTGGAAATGAACAGAGATCATTCTGGCGTTTTTGAGATTTCATCCAAGTACTGCATTTTGGACTCTTTTGTTGACCATGATGGCTACTCCATTTCTTCTAAGGGATTCCTGCCCACTGTAGTAGATATAATGGTCATCTGAGTTAAATTCACCCGTTCCTGTCCATTTTCGTTCACGGATTCCTAGAATGTTGAGGTTTTCTCTTACCATCTCCTGTTTGACCACTTCCAATTTGCCTTGATTCATGGACCTACCATTCCAGGTTCCTATGCAATATTGCTCTTACAGCATTGGACCTTGCTTCTATGACCAGTCACATCCACAACTGGGTATTGTATTTGCTTTGGCTCCATCCCTTCATTCTTTCTGTAGTTATTTCTCCACTGATCTCTATTAGCATGTTGGGCACCTACCAACCTGAGGAGTTCCTCTTTCAGTATCCTATCTTTTTGCCTTTTCATCCTGTTCATGGGGTTCTCAAGGCAAGAATGCTGAAGTGGTTTGCCATGCCGTTCTCCAGTGGACCACATTCTGTCAGACCTCTCCACTATGACCCATCCGTCTTGGGTGGCCCCACAGGGCATGGCTTAGTTTCATTGAGTTAGACAAAGCTGTGGTCCGTGTGATCAGATTGGCTAGTTTTTGTGATTATGGTTTCAGTGTGTCTGCCCTCTGATGTCCTCTCACAAGACCTATCGTCTTACTTGGGTTTCTCTTACCTTGGCCAAGGGATATCTCCTCACCGTCGCCCCTCCTGACCTTGAACGTGGAGTAGCTCCTCTTGGCCCTCCAGCGCCCGCTCAGCCGCCGCTCCTTGGACATGGGGTTGCTTTTTTCAGCCACTGCCCCTGACCTCTGACGTTGGATAGCTCCTCTCGGCTGTGCTTCTGCACCCTCCATCACGGCCGCCGCACTGCCCTTATACTCTACTGGCAATTGAAAAATCAGATATAGAAATGTTGAATAATAGTGGAGAGTAGGTAGAGAGCACATATTCAGCACTCAGAATTTTTCACTCATTGAGGCAGCAAATCATCACATAAATAGTCTAAAATAAATTCATCCATTACCAGTAGGTTTAAGTTAAAAATATTTCCCCCTTCCATTCTCTTAAGTCAGTGGGAATGTATTGAACATCATGCTGCTGTGACATCTATATCATACCTGCCAGGTGGCCTCCTGAATTTAAAATGAGGCCAAATCGTTTTATTCTATTTTTCTTTTTTTTTTTTTTTTTTTTGTGTGGAGGAATAAGGGGAAATATGGATGCTAGATCTAAGAACTTCTTATAATGTAAAAAATATGACTGACAAGATAAGAATTCAACAGTTTCAACTGGCTCTTGTACTATGTGTCCAGTCACCTATGTCATTCATTTTTAAATTTCTTTATGGTCTTCATTAAATATAAAGAAAAGAATCCTAATAAAATAGAAGAATATTATAAATGATCAATTTTGTTTGGCATACTACATTTAATGTGGCAGAACATGTTCATTTAAAAAGTTAAGAAAGGAACAGTTTTCTTTAAAATATAAATACTTTAACAAATATATGGATCTTTAAATGTACCAACTTTCTAATCACTGCCCTAAATGCATTGACTCAACTTACTCCATGTAAAGTAGGTAGCATATACTTTCATTCTTATATAAATTAATAACAGCAACAAATGAACCATGACACTTTTCCTGATAATTCTGATTATTAGACTTCTTTGTAGCAAGACTCAAAGAAATGTTGGCAGTCATCAATGTCAGACCCAATGCAAGTTCTAAAATTAGAGGTTCTTTGTGTTTTTATAATATTGTCAGTATTTTTAAGGGTTAGTGACCCAGCATGGCAAACTCTAAATATGCACGAGAGTGAAGTGACCTCCAGTGAGACATTAACTCGGTTATCCTTATATGTTTTGGTACCCCTTTCATTTAGAACTTTATACATACACATATACATTTGTGCACGCAGACACACGCACACAGACACACACACAGTTTTAGTAGAATGAGAAGTAAACTTTTTTTAAAAAATATTTTTTACTAATTATTTTAATTACACGGTTTTTTTTTTATTATTATTAAATATTTGACATTGCTGTGCTGTGCTTAGTCACTCAGTCGTGTCCGACTCTTTGAGACCCCCTGGACGTAGCCCACCAGGCTCCTCTATCCGTGGGGATCCTCCAGGTTAGAATACTGGAGTGGGTAGCCTATTTCTTCTCCAGGGGTTCTTCCTGACCCAGGAATCAAACCCGTCTCTGCTACACTGCAGGGAAAATCTTTACAAACTGAGCTACCAGGCCATAGAAATACTTTATGATATTCTCTATCTGTATCTATACAACATCTTTCTATCTATTTACCCACAGATGTTCACTTAGATTTGTTCCATGTCTAGGCTGCTGTCGATTAATGTTGTAATGAACACAAGAGTGCAGATATCTCTTTGAGATCCTAATTTCATTTTCTTTGCATGTGTATTCAGCAGTGGGCTAGCTGGATGATATGGTAGTTCCATTTTTAATTTTTTGTAGAACTTGCATACCATTTTTTATGGTGATTGTACCAATGATATACCCATCAACAGTGCACAAGGGTTCCCATTTCTTCACATCCTTGCCAAACTTTGGTATCTCTCATCTTTTGATAACAGGTATTCTAACTGGTGTGAGATGACATCTCCTTATAGTTTTGATATGCATTTCTCTGATGATTACTGATGGTGAGCTTCTTTTGATGTACCTGTTGGCCATTGGTAATGTCTGTTTCGGAAAAAAAAGTTTATTTATATCATCTGACCATTTTTTAATCAGATTGTTTTGCTCTTCAGTTGTATGACTTCTTCTCATATTTCGAATATTAATTCCTTATCAAAGATATGCGTCACACACATTTTGTTCATCTGTAAGTTGCCTTTTTATGTTGATTGTTCTTTTTGCCATTCAGTATTTTTCTAGTTTGATGTAGTCCCATTTATTTGTTGCTTGAGCTTTTGGTGTTATAGTCAAATAATTGTTTCCAGGACCAATGTATTTGGTCCTGGCAACAATTGTTTTCTATTAGCAGTTGTATGGTTTTTGGTCTTATGTTTAAGTCTTTTATCCAGTTAATTCTTTGCCATGCGAACATCTAATTTTTCCAGAACCACTTATTGAAGAGACTATCCTTTCCCCATTGGATATTCTCGGTTACCTTGACAAATATTAGTTGACAAATATATAAGGGTTTATTTCTGGGTTCTTGAGTCTATTCCATTGGGTCTATGTGTCTATTTTTACCAACACCATACTGTTTTGATTATTATAGCCTGTAATATCATTTGAAATTAAGAAAAGTGATGCCTCGAGCTTTTTTTTTTTGCTCAGGATTGCTTTGGCTATTCAGTATTATATTGTTTTTGTTGTTATTGTGAGTATGATCATTTTCTTCATTTCTTTGTCAGTTATTTCATTTGTTAATGTATAGAAATGAAACTGACTTCTTTATGTCAATTTTGTATCTGCAACTTTTCTGAATTGTAGATTAGTTCTACCTTTTTTTTTTGCTGGAGTCTTTAGGATTTCAAAAAAATCCCATAATTTTATCTGCAAAAACAAACAGTTTTACTTATTCCTTTCTAACCTGAATGCCTTTCATTTCTTTTTTCACCTAATTGATCTGATTATGTTTTTAACTACTATGTTGAATAAGAATAGTGTAAGTGGGAATCCTTATCTTGTTCCTGATTATAGATGAAAGTCTCTCAACTTCTCATTGTTGAGTATCATGTCACTGTGGGTTTGTCATGACCATCACTATCCTGAGGTACATCCCTTCTATAAAATTGGTTGATTTTTTTATCGTAAAATGATAACAAAGACCACCACAACATTGTAAAGCAATTATCCTCCAATGAAAGAAATGGGTATGGTGTTTTTTCAAATGCTTTTACTAAATCTGTTGAGATGATCATATGATTTTTATCTTTCATTCTATGAAAATACTATATCATATTATTGATTTGCATATGTTGAACTATACATCCCTTGATTATGGTATATTATCCTTTAAATGTGCTGTTTAAATCAAATAAGTATTATTTTGTTAACAATTTTTGCATCTGTTTTCATCAAAATTATTGGCCTCTAGTTTTCTTTTCTTGTAATGTCCTTAACTGACTTGGGTAGGAGACTAATGCTGTACTCATAAATCAGTTTGGGAGTGTTTCTTTTTCTTCAATTTTTGGGAGTATTCTGAGAAAAAATGGTACTAATTCTTCTTTAGATGTTCGGTAGAATTCACAGGGGAAACCATCTTGGCCTTGGCTTTTCTTTATTAGCAGATATTGATTATGATGATTCGACCTTCTTACTCGTTATTGCTCTGTTCCGGCTTTCTATTTCTTCATGGTTCAGTCTTGGTAGGTTTTGTGTTTCTAGGAATTTATTCATTTCTTTTAGATTATTTAATTTGTTGGCATATAATTGTGCCAAATAATCTCTTATGATCTTTTGTATTTACATGTTATTAAAGTATAGTTCACGTCCAAAATGTCCTTATTTATTTTCTGCCTGTATAACTTATCCCTGCTATTAGTGTGTTGTCTATTTCTCCCTCATATATTTTATTATTTGCTTAATATATTTAGGTGCCCTGAAGTTGAAAGTATATGTATTTAGCATCCTCTTGATGAATTGATGCCTTTATCATTATGTAATGACCTTCTTTGTCTCTTATTACAGGATTTTGGCTTAAAATCTGTGGCATCTGTTATAATTACCAAAGCTTTCTTTTGTGAGTCTTTTTCTTGTCCATTCATGACTCTTCATTCTGATTGGAGAATTTAAGCCATTTACTTAGTATTGATAGGTAAGAACTTACTGATGCCATCTCATTGATAATTTTCTGGCTTTTTGGTTGTTTGTTTGTTCTCTTCTCCCTCTCTTGCTGCCTTTGTTTTTGAATTGATGATGTTTTTCGTGGTTGGTATGATTTGATTCCAGTGTGTGTGTGTGTGTCTAATATTGGTCTTTGCCTTGCTATTATTACCATGAGAGTTACCTAAAACATCTTTCATATAAATCTATATGTAAATCTGCATTTATATCTATATCCATATATAGCAGTTTATTTTACTTGAACATCTTTTACTTCAATTGCATACAAAAGTCCTACCATTTTATACTCCCTATGCCTTCTGCATTCTGTATGTCTATTACCCAACACATAAGTGGATGAGAATTATTCTGAGTCTCTTGATATATGGTGCTGGATCCCATAGCTCTTACAAAGGAATTCTGTTTATGGATTGATGCCAACTTATTGCTGTTGAAAGTGGGATATTACAAAGAACATATTATTCAACCATGTTTCTCCAAATTCCACTTCTTTTCAGAGTTACATATGTAAATATCTTTTGGATATCATGTGAATAGTCCACAACTATCTTGAATTAAGTGTTCAAGTCAAACTTATTTTCTTATGCATATTGTCTCTCCATATTCCTGCTTCTAGTTAATAGCATTGATACCTAACATCAGTGAGTTGCTCAGTGACTTTTGAAGTTAACTGGAGTTATTCCTTGCAAATCCTGTCACTAAACTCTATTGATCTTGCATTTAAAATGTATCTCCTGCATATCCTGCATTGCAGGTGGATTCGTTACCCACAGAGCCACCTAGAAAGCCCTCTAAAAGATATATTTTTACCTAAATATTGCAAGACTTTCCTAGAAATCAACCTCTACCCCATTAATCCTCTCTGTTGCTATTAAAGTTGTTTTCCGACAATCAAAATAAAAGAAAAAAACACATTTTTCCTACTTAAAATATTTTAATGGCTGTGTTATTTATAGAAGCAATTGTCAGACTAGGTGAGTAAATTTCCAAACGGTATGGAGAATAAGGAAATAGAATAGATCTAGATCAAATACCATGTATACTCTTTTCTAAACTAATCTAGACATCTATGGCTTTGGCACCTTGACTTGGGCATTTCTCCACTTTAGAAAAAAAGCAACCTTTTACTTGTTATGGCACATTGCTTGAGCAAATAGAAACCTATTGCTGAGCAAAAACACCACTCAAATTGTTAATATTAGTTTGAGAAATGAAGCTAAAGACTAGACAAAAAATACCTTTGTGAGTGAGACAGTTTACTATTTTTTGTTTACAGTAAAATTCACCTGGTAGACCATTACAAGTATTATTTCATTTTGATGTAAAATCCAGAAGGATTTATAAGAATTGAGTGCCAGAGTAGAATATAATTCTTCCTATACCTATCTACATGTTAATGGCAAAATCTCAAGATACACATATAAAATAAAAAGAAGCAATGTATGGCAAAACAAATATAATCTTGTAAAGTTAAAAAATAGATAAATAAACTAATTAAAAAATAAACTAAAAAAAAGAAGCAAAGATTTTATGTTTGTTTTAGCAGCAAAACATCTTTATTCATGGATATATGAACCAATTATGAATACAGCTCAAATAAAATTGTGTTATTTTAAATAATTCTTGATTTAAATCTATAATATTTTGTGTTGCTCAGTAGTAATAATCATTCTGAAAACTCAGGCTATAGGGAAGCAGTATCTAGAGTCTTGTAGAAGTAGACATTTTTAAAATCAATTTTATCATTTTAATAGAGCATTATGATGGAATAAACTATAAAATATTCCCTGATATGACTATAATATCAGAAAAATAATTTCATAGGGAAAAATGGAATAGAATTCAAGAAGAATAATGTATGATGTTGTCGACTTTAAAGAAGAATTTGTCTTCTAAAGATTTAATGATTTTTATATTAACTGTAGAAAGCAAATTTTATTCAATGTGTTTAAGATTTATTTTAAATATTTTATTTTTAAATATAGAATTATTTATAAATCCCTAGAAAGTACATTCTTTGCTACTGAAGTTACTGTGAAAATTTAATATCAAGCTAATTTTAAGAGTGTCATCAGGTAAAAAAAGCATAAAGACACTGAAACATAGAATCAAGTCAAAGTTACTTATTTAGCAATACAAATTTTTTCATTTTAACATTCTAATCTCATGTCCCACCATTTACCTCCTACGTATCAATTGTGCCATATAAGTGACTGTGACTTTGCTAGTCTCATGGATTCTCTGTTTTCTGCTTGGGATTGTCTGCCATCTCCGTTTTACTAGACCGACACTGTGTGTAATTTTGATGCTAATCACATGACAGTCACTATTACATTGTAGATTCACATTAATAAAATTTATTGAATTAATGAGGTGTGCCAGGCAGTGAGCTAAGCATTTCACAAGACACACTTTCTTTAATCCTTACAGCAACCCTGATGTTTATGGTGCTTAGACTCAGAGAGGTCTGAAAACATCTATAGGTAAGTTTGAAGTGAGCCTTCTTGGTTAAACGAATAGCCAAATAAATACTTGGCTATGGTTGCTTTTGTCTGCTAATATGACAATATAATGTTTTGATGTATGATTTCTAGGAAGCAGTTCAGGCCTGTGAACTGTTTGTTTGGTTGTTTGGATTTCTTTTTATGTGAAAAGTCATTACACTTTATTGTAATAACCTGCTTAATGCCTCTCTTCCTTGATAAATGATAAACTTCATTGAGTCAGGGATCGCATCACATTTATTGTGCTCAGCTTTGAACAAAGTACCCAGCATATGTGTTCAGAAATATATATTGAATCCACAAATAGCCTACCCCATATTAGTTTTTAGCCAACCCTGATGATCTGAGATCTGAGGCCCCTCTATTTTCTGATAAAAGTCACCCTTGAACAATGCAGGGGTTAATCCTCCTGTAATTTATAGTTAGCCCTCCATATCCTCAGTTCCTCTGTATCTGATCAATTTCTGGAAACTGAAAGAGGAGAAAGAAAACTGAACTTCTATTAACTTGTTCAACGTTATTCCATAAGTAGACTTTGCTGATACTTAAAGACAATGGGGGATGTAAATTTGATGCATTAGATGTGGTTGAAAAATTATGTTTAATTCTAATCATAATTAATATTCATTGAGAATATGATTATTACAAATATGCAGTGACAAAATATACAATAATAAACTGGCACACATTTCGTATTAACAAAGTTTTTATGTCTTCCACGTTTTATTAAATGTCCTGCTTTGCAAGCCAAAAATCCAGAAGCATTGGAATTCCCCCAAATACTTTAGTTTGTGTGAATCCCATGCCCAGATTATTTCAAATAATTAATTAATTAGGTTAACTGAGGAGGGAAAATAAGCATGGGTATTTGTGAATTCATAACAAATACCTTTTACCTAAAAATTCAGTTATGTAACCTGGGTCAGGTGAATTAGGCACCATCATAGAAGAGGCACTGGAAGAACACTCTTGAGTGTCCAGGTGAGTTGGCATTTGCAAAGAAAATTGTTATGAAGTTTGCTTTAATTTACTATGAAGACATGAAAGTCGACAAGTTGGCAAGTTCAATTCAGTGCAGTCACTCAGTCGTGTCTGACTCTTTGCGACCCTATGGACTGCAGCATGCCAGGCCTCCCTGTCCCTCACCAACTCCCAGAGTTTACCCAAACTCATGTCCATTGAGTCGGTGATGCCATCCAGCCATCTCATCCTCTGTCATACCCTTCTCCCGCCTTCAATCTTTCCCAGTTTCAGGGTCTTTTCCAATAAGTCAGTGCTATGCATCAAGTGGCCAAAGTATTAGAGTTTCAGCTTCAACATCACAAGTTGGCAAAGCACACACTATTTATCAACTCCCTGTTAAAGTATGTTTCTCTTTTAACATATAAACATTACCTGTGTCAGTGTTTTCCTCTCCAAAGTCTGAAATTGTCATAGCTTGTTTTCAGAAAAACAATGTTGCAGTGTGTGACATTGCTTTTGCATAGAAGAACAAGATTGTCCAGGCTTAAGATAGCTAAAGTAAATGGGGTAGGTGATCCAAAGTCCCTGTTCACTTAAAGAGCAGGTCAGATCCTTTGATGATGAATACCTGGGTAACTCAGCTGGTAAAGAATTTGCCTGCAATGCCTGGTTCAATTCCTGGGTCAGAAAGTTCCTCTGGAGAAGGGATAGTCTACCCCGTCCAGTATTCTTGGGCTTCCCTCGTGGCGCAGATGGTAAAGAATCTGCCTGCAATGCAGGAGATCTGAGTTCAAGCCCTGGGTTGTGAGGACCCCCTGGAGGAAGGCATGGAAACCCCCTTAAGCATTCTTGCCTGGAGAATCCCATGGACAGAGCACTGGAGGGCTATAGTCCGTCGGGTTGCAAAGAATCAGACACAACTGAGCAACTAAGCACAGCACATCACAGCACCTGTTTTGGAAACCTTTGAGAAACTAACAGTTTTAAAAAGAAGGCAACACATTCTTGAAATGGTTATTCCTAATATTTTGAAATGCCATACTTGTAAGAAATTGTTACTTGGTTCATAAATTGGTTATTAAACCCCTGTCATATTTTTTGCTTTTCTTTATTGTGGTAAAATATACATGACATATAATTTTTATGTGTATGATTTTAAGTGTATGATTCAGTAGCATTAAGTAAACTCACATTGTTGTGCAGCATAATCACCATCCATCTTCAGACTCTTTCCATCTGCCCATACTCATTTCTCTCCCATTAAACATTCTGCTTCCTATTATCCCCCAACCCCAGCCCCTGGTACCACTATTGTAACATTTTTGTGTGTGTGTGTGAATCTGATTACTTTAAGTACCTCATATAAGTGGATTCACATAATACGTTTCCTTTTGTGACTGGCTTGTTTTACTTAGCATGTTATCTCCGGGGTGAATTCATGTTGTAACACATGTCAGAATCTCAGTCCTTTTTAAATTTCAAATGTTCCATTGTAGGCACACATAAAATTTTGTTTATCTGTTTATCTGTTGATGGATACCTGACTGCTTCCACCTTTGGGTTATTCTGAATAATGCTGCTATGAATATGCATATACAAATATTGTTTTGAGTCCTTGTTTTCAGTTTTTTTTGTGTGTGTGTATATACCCAGAAGTAGATATTCTGGAGCATATGATAATTCTATGTTTAATTTTTTGAGAAACTGCCATACTGTTGTGGCTTATTTTTATCCAAAGGAATCCACACTGGTTTTTTGTGTTTCTGTCTCATCTCACTCTCTCCACACCATTAGCACCACACACACACATACACACTCTTCCTTTCCTCTTTATTCAGATTAGTTTTAGCAGAGGAGAATCATTATGAAGCCCATTAATCTTCATTTTTCACAGCAAGATTCATTTTATAGAACTGGAAGATTCAGAAATGGAACCACACAGCACTTCGTCAGCAGCTAGGATTTCTAAATGTGATGCCGAGTGAAAATTAAACACAAGAGACCAGACAGCAGCTCTAATAACTCAGTAATTTCTAAATAAATAGACTGAGATTGATGGAAATGAAAACAGTTTTCTCTAACAAGGGAAAGTGTGCAGGGTAGTAATATTTGCCTCAAATACGCTTTGCATAAGGGATTAAAATTCCTGAAAGCCTCTCATTTCCCCATCAGAGAATTTGTTTCTTCTATCAGTCAAATGGTGGTTAATTATCATATTTCAAGGAGCAGCTCATTAATTCATTAACTAAAAATAACTAGATATTTATGTAGGAAGATAACACATAATAACGGATAACTTGAACAGCTCTGCCAATGTGAATTTTCTTCCAATTTCATGAAAGTTTTAGGAGATGATTGCATGCTGAAAGTTTATACCAGCTGTTAATTTCCACTTTAAGAATTTAAGAAATTTTGAATTTTGGAATGAAATAAATTTAAAACTATACCCCAAGGAAAATCCTTCTCTTTCCATTTGATCAATTTTGTTTGGCTGTTAGGTGTTGACAAAGAAAGGTACAATCAAGGGAATAAGAAACTGGAGAGGAAAGAAATAAAGTATTAAAATGACAAACTAGGTCAAGGACCTTGAAAAAGGGAATAGTAGGAAAAAAAAAACCCTAGAGAACTGGGGACCTTGTCTTTTCTTTCCTCAATTCCAAAATATGCCCCTCATTTAAAAAAAATAAAAGTACTTTTATATTTTAGCATACTATTTTAAAAGCTTCTGCTGCAAACTTAACCCTTTCATACTTAAACTACCAATGATTGAGAAGTATAATTTGTTTCTTTTAATTATTTTACTGAAAAATATTCACCGAAGTCCATGTATGTGATATTTATGATGAATTAAAGACTAATGATTAAACCAATACTTGGTCACTATGCAACCAAAAAGTACATAATTTTAATTTAGATAAAGTTTGATTTACATTTTATGTTTCATAACAGATGTATGTTTTCCAAGCCCTGATACAATTTTAACTGCTGTATTAATTCATGTATAAGAGAGTTAAGATAATCTGGAAAGGTTAATTTTAAAAGAGGAAGTTAAAAATCAATTTGTATACCAGTTTAGATAATCCTTAAATGCAGTTTACCCCTATCAAAGAAAAGATCAATCTCTTCAAAGATCATTCCTACACAGGCATGAAGAGCTCTCATTTTTCCCTTGTCCCCACATTTTTCTCGCTGCCTATCTCTGAAGGAAGTTTCATGCACTGCAAAGATATGTTAACAGTAGTAAATCTGTTTGGCCTTTTACAGCATAGCCACTGAGTCCAGAAGCACAGGTAGACACATTTAAATAGTGTTATACTGTTTCACTATTTTATGTATAGTTCTCATGGACAAATGGATTTAGTCTACATCAGTGCTTCTCAAAATTTAATGTGCATTACAATATCTTGAGGAACCTACTAACATTGAGATTCTGACTCCCGAGTATGTAATGGAGCCTGAGATTCTATATTTCTAACAAGCTCCCAGATATTACTGATGCACCTGTTCCATGGACCACATTTTGAGTAGCACCATTTTATAGAAAATGTCATTTGCCTTATTATCACCTATAGTGATTTCTTCGAGGTACAAATAAAAAGATATGGCCAAAAAACAGCAGGAGGAGAAGGGAAAGAAGAAGAGAAAGAAGACTCATTTTATTAACAGGATAGTGATAGCCATTTTCCCTTTATAATATGACTATGTAGAAGCTTTGCATTGGGGCAAAGGAAGGCTTCAGAATATCACTACATAATTATAAATAAAGTCTTAGGCAAAAATACATTTTTGACAAATATTGAGGATTTAGTGATAAGATGACCAATAAGGCATCTCTTTTAGAGCACTGGATATAGCTGAAAGATTCTGTGTTAAATGATAGACTTTAAAATACCAGGGAAGAAAATCAATAATTAATAATAAAGAGGAAGAAAATGGCAGAAAAAAATAGATTATCAAAAAAGAGTTCAAAACAACTCACCGAAGTTTGTAAAAAATGAGAATTTTATATACAAGGAGGAAGAATGAGAAAAAAATACTTCGCAGAACAACAGTGAAGTAAAAGAAAACATGGGAAGATGGTTAAAACACCTAAATTCATTTTTTCTATATATATTCAGGAATATATTAGGTCAGGCACATTTTTTAGGTTTATGGGATAGAACATTAAATAGGATGTTAGGAAATGTGTGGTTACTTTCAGTAGACATATGCATAAGTAAAAAAAAATACAATAACTTGTGCCATAAAAGGCATACGACAGATATTTTATAATTAAAATGCTAGCATCTGATTGCTTGGCTGGGGACTAACATGGGAAAGGTAACAAGAAATCATTTGAGCTAAGTATTAAAAGATGAAAAATGTCCCATCCTGTACTCCTCCTCACTCCAACAAGAGAAGAAAGCTGGGACTTCCTCTGTGATCCAGTGGTTAAGAGTTCATACTTCCAATGCAGGAGGTGCAGTTTTGACCCTTGGTTCAGAAACTAAGATCCCACGTTCCACATGTGCTGTGCTTAGTCGCTTAGTCATGTCAGACTCTGCAACCCCATAGACTGCAGCTCACTAACTTCTCTGTGGCTGGGAATTCTCCAGGCAATTCTGGAGTTGGTTTCCATGCACTCCTCCAGGGCAATCTTCCCAAATAAGGGTTGGAACCCAGGTCTCCAATATTGCAGGTGAATTTTTTTTTTTTTCCACTGTCTGAGTCACCAGGGAAGCCCAAGAATACTGGAGTGGGTAGCCTATCCCTTCTCCAGGGGTTCTTCCTGACCCAGGAATTGAATCAGAGTCTCCTGCATTGCAGGTGGATTATTTACCAGCTGAGCTACTGTGGCATGGCAGAAAAACGAAAGAAATAGCATTCCAGGCAAAGAAAAGCACTTGAAAAGATAGGTAAACTGAGCCATGTCACTAATTAGTTGGTTTTACTAAGGAAGGCAGACAACTGTGTGTGATTATAGAGATTATAGGAGGGGGAGAGAAAGGTAAAGAGAGAATATGCATGCAAATTCATTTGGAGAGGATAAGAGAAAACATTTTGTTTTTTGTTTGTTGGTTAGGAGAAGGATATTTTTATGCTTAACTTGTATAGAGCTATTTGGAGCAACTTCTTCAAGCTTCTTTGGAAAAGAGGGATACCAGTGATGAAAATAGATGAAACAGAAGAATGGTATAGAGAAAAGAGAAAGCAATGATTACAAACACAGAATTTGATGCAACATTTTCAGATATAAACACTTTATAATCTATGTGCAATAAATTTTCAGAGAAAGGAAACAAGGAAATCTGAGGAATAGTAATATTTTAAACTACGGAGGGTTTTCTTGGTGGCTCAGTGTTAAAGAATCCATCTATAATTCAGGAGACTTGGGTTTGATATCTGGGTTGGGAAGATCTCGTGGAAGAGGAAATGGCAACCCACTCCAGTATTCTTATCTGGAAAAACCCATGGACAGAGGAGCCTCGCGGGCTACAGTCCATGGGCTCACTAAGAGTTGGATATGACTTAGCAACTAAAAAACTATGGTGACTTTGGCCTCAAGTATCTTCAATTCTGAGAAGCAGGTCACAGGTTAAATCACAAAGTGATATTGTATTGTAGTGTTATGTTGCTCCTTTCTATTAAAAGATATTAGTTATAAAAGTAATAACTTTCATTAAAACATTCTTTAAACAGTACCCCAAAATCTTTATGATTAGTCTGGTTGCGAATAATAGTAGAATAAATCGCTGGTTTGATTTTGAGTTTTTCTCTTTACTTTTTCCCCTCCCATAAAATGGTAGGACTAAGCAATTACGTAGTAAATTGAGGGGACCGATCATTTAAAAGTCAAATCCCAAATAATAACAATAACACAACATGAAAGGAGAAACGTATAAATGCAAAGGAACAATTTTAATACATAGGGTTGTATCCTGTCTCTCTCATCTATCAGCCAATATATTCCAACATATGACTTAGAAAAGGGAAATGAGTTTGGTCTTGCAATTGACTTGCAAATAGCATCACAGGCAAGTGGAATTCAATGGAAAACTACAGCAGATAGACGTTTCTCATTGACTTTCATTAGACGTGCAGCCTGAAATAGGAGTGAGAAGACGGTGCCTCAGGGTTTGGCCTTGTCTTTTTGCAGGAGAGCTGGTGGAATAAAGGAGAGCTCAGTAGATTCATATGTGAGAAGTGCTTAAAAACAGTGTTAATTTTTCCCTAAGTCACTGTTTACAAAACAAGTAGAATAAATAAGAGAAAAATATCAATTTATCATTCTCAAAACTATATTCTTAAAAATGACTAACAATGTTTGAATAGAGTAAAAATTCATCCAGTTAAAGAAGTTTTATATATATATGTTCTTTTCCTATAGGTAGTTGTTATCCACCTTTCAATTTCCTGGGTGCTGGTATTTTATGAGAACATGCTCCCGGACTACTTTTATAATTCACATCTTGCATAAAACTATATAAATATTGACAACTGAGAGATTTCCATTCGCCTGCCAATGGATTACTGCCACTGTTATTAGTAACAACACATTTTGCAATATGAAATCATGTGATAACTGACATTCTTCACATTATTTGGGAGTTTGCACATAAAATTGGTTTCATATAAATTCTATGCTATTCTAAATTATTGTAATTCAAACTCATATACACATACATTTTTAAAGATATATTTGTAGTTTCACTTCTAAAAGTTGGCCTAATTTAAAACCCCAAGTGGATGGGCTTATATTCTCATCTATTTGTTGATCTGCCTATATTTCTCAAAGAAATTAAAGCTAAAAGAATTAAATGCTTCTATGAAATGAAAATAAAATACTGACCTCAATATTATATACTTGGATATAAGATCTTATTATAATTGTTACTTGTCTTCAGTCTTAAATCTTTAATACAATTAGATAGATTAATGACTTTAAACATTTTTTATTAACTGAATAGTCATGCATAATTCTTATTATACATGATGTTACCATAGTTATTTTGCTTTTAAGAATGTGACTTTTGCAGTACTTACAAAGGTGATATTGTTACACAAAGCCTGACACAATAGATCTATTTAGCACACTCAATAATTAAGATTACCAGCAAAGAGCTAAAGGCACATGTTCCCAAGAAGAGAAACCCTACTTTATAATCTTGTTATTTAAAAAATGTCCTATCTTTCTTATTAAAAACTTAAGGGCTTTGTACCATTGACAAAACCAACATTGTCTCAGTTTATAGAATGATGGATAGATATTATAACATAAGATAAATCACCAAAAAATCCTGACACCAAGAAATCCTGTATTTAAAAAAAAATGTTATTTTTGCAATGCTCTTTAAAGTATGTTTTTGCTATTTTCTACCCAATAATGAGAAAATTATAAATTTAAGTAGTAGTGAGTAGAAAATTTGTATCTACCGTATAACTGATGGGCTAATTAAATTAGGTTTCTTGCAGGTAAAATTAATGACTTAGAGTTCTCTTCCTGTAAATAAGCTCTTTTTAAATACAAGGCCATAACCAAATTGGTATTTTGCATAGTAGCATCACTAAGAATGATAGTAGTTTTATGAATTTGCATAATAAGCTCTTTAGAATAGATGACTATAGTCTTCATTTATTTCATCTGAGAAATCCAAACTGTTATTACCAATATTAAATTTAATCATATTAAATCCTAAAGCATTATTTGAATTCATTGACACGAAGGCAAATGATCATAAAATGTTCTCTTAAGTACATTACAGAGGAAACAAACACCCTAACCATTATTTCTGACAGAGGACAGAGTATTAAAATGTGACTAGATGATAGCCCAGCTTGGGCTTACAGAATTAATGAAGAACAAATGTTCTAGGTGACGTGTATGCATGACATTCTCTCTGTGGGATGACCTTCATTCTTCCTCAGTTAGCTAATGAGGATTTCTTTGTTATTTTTCTTGCTGAAGGACCTCAGGGCCTTGTATCATTATTGAGTGAACACAATGTCACCTCAGCTGGCAAAACTGTTTCGTCTCTTGTCAGGAAGAGAAGTTTCCTTATGTCATCTGGAGAAAGCATGACAGAGGAACTGGCAATTGAGACCCAGACATTTCAATCAGTAAACTCGAGCCAGTGGATATGTTTCAACTGCTACAGTTGTTCAGATCAGAATATTTAGCTCTCTTTTATATCTCTTGGAATTTAGGGTGTTTTTTATGAGTGAAGAAAAGTCACACTAACCTATACTTAGGATATTTCTTATCTACTTGTCAATGTTATTTGGTTAGGAGGATTTCTATTTTTATGCTATTATGTATATGACACACACACACACACACACATATATATATATGGGTACCTTTGTTCCCCAAATAGCATTGATACAGCCTCTTTAACCCAAATTCCCAGGTAGATTTAACTGATGGGTGCAAACAGAGGGAAGAGACAGGGTGGGGAGGGATACAAGAACTGTGTAACAGCTTATCAAATAAAATACCAGCATGACATCTTCATTTTAACCTTTAGTTTTCTGTTGTTCTTAGAACAACAAAAAACATTAGGATGAGATAGTTGGATGGCATCACTGACTCTGGGAGTTGGTGATGGACAAAGAAGCCTGGTGTGCTGCAGTCCATGGAGTCGCAAACAGTCAGACACAACTAGTGACTGAACTGAAATGAACTGAATGTATTGGCAGGACTTCCCTGGTGGCTCAGTCAGTAAAGAATCTGCCTGCAATGCAGGAGATCTGGATTCAATCCCTGGGTCAGGAAGATCCCCTGAAAAAGGAAATGGCAATCTACTCCACTATGCTTGTCTGGGAAATCCCATGGACAGAGAAGTCTTGCAGACTACAGTCCATGGGGTCGCAAGAGTAGGACACAACTTAGCAGCTAAACCACCACCACTAATGTATTGGTGTTGTGAAAATCAGAACACTAGAAGATGCTATGTACAATGACAGTTATAACCTGTATCAGCAAATCTCTTAGAAGACTGGTTTTTATGGAGGTTATGCATTAGCTCAGACTCTGCAATGAAATGCATTAGGGTGTGTGTGTGTATCTCTATGGGTTAAATCCTATTGTTTAACTGTTGAGCTTTTTCCAATCATTTGAATGTTATTCAGGGGCCTGCCAATATAAACCAGTAGCAAAGATAAATTATAAAACCTATCTTTTTTGATGCTAGTAATAATAGTTAATGACTGAAGTTATTATACAAGTTTGTAAATACAAAATGACTCCATGTTTTTATTTCTTTTTCTTTAAAAGATTAAATTATAAGAAGGTTTCAGCCAAGATGTTCCATGATACAGCTCATAAAGATTTGGCTCCAGGTTGCTAGAGTATCAGACCTAAATGTAACAATGTCTAGCTTATAAATCTGTGCAAGAGAAAAACTTTCTGAGCCTCACATTTCTCTCCTTCATAAAAATAGACCTAGAAAATGAACTTCGGGTCCTAAAGGGTTAATTAAATGATATTCAATGAGAAACTGGTTTGAAAACTGAGTCTACCATCATTTATCAACATATTATAATCAGTGTTTATAAATTTTGTCAATTACCTTGATATTTCAATCAAACAGATTGAGTTGAGAATTCTGACCAAACCACGAAGAATTTATAGCTTCTAGGTAAGATGGTGCTAAGGGACAAATTAACTTGGTTTACCAACTATCTTTGTGGCTTCTATAGACTTGGTGCTTTAATATCTGTTCTACATGCATAATCTGAATATGTCTTATTTTGGACAACCTGATAATATCTTTAAGTGATCTTGCTTTGGTGTTTTGCCTACCTCATCCCCTTCCTGCCAGAAGTCTTCCTCGCAGGGGTGCACTTTTCAAATACAAATCAACAAATCTAGAATCCACACCCCTAACCACCTAACTTACCAGGCTCTCAATCAGGCCACTATCTGCTCTAATCACTGCAAGATCTAGGACTAGACAGCAAGGACAGCCCCTATGCCTCTGGGCTTGCTGAAATTATGTAAATTAGTCAATTCTAATCCTGGTAACTCTACCTCACCTATCCTTTTTCACAGAAACCATAAAAAAAGTTTCTTGACCTTCTCCCTCTGCCTAATGACAAACCCTGGTGTTCTCCTTTGCTCCCTGCCCCCATGGTTTGAAGTAGCATGGCCCCTCCTCTTAGGAACTAGGATAATAAAAATCTCTTTTCAATGTCCAGTTGTTCTCTGATTTGTTGGTCTTACTAAACTTTTTCTATTAATATATTATTTTTTAAATGATTGGATTATTTTTATACCTAGGTATGGTTAAATTTGGGCTTCCCTCATAGCTCAGTTGGAGAAGGCAATGGCACCCCACTCCAGTAGTCTTGCCTGGAAAAGCCCATGGACGGAGGAGCCTGGTAGGCTGTAGTCCATAGGGTTGCTGAGAGTCAGACACGACTGAGCGACTTCACTTTCCCTTTTCACTTTCATGCATTGCAGAAGGAAATGGCAACCCACTCCAGTGTTCTTGCCTAGAGAATCCCAGGGACGGGGGAGCCTGGTGGGCTTCTGTCTATGGGGTCGCACAGAGTCGGACACGACTGAAGCGACTTAGCAGCAGCAGCAGCAGCATAGCTCAGTCAGTAAAGAATCTGCCTGCAATGCAGGAGACCCAGGTTCAATTCCTGGGCAAGAAGATCCCCTGAAGAAGGAAATGGCGACCCACTCCAGTATTCTTGCCTGGAGAATCCCATAGACAGAGGAGTCTGGCAGGCTACAGTCTGTGGGGTCACAAGAGTCAGATATGACTTAGCAACTAAACCACCACCACCATGATTAAATTTACTTTAATATGTTAAAAGACATAAAAATAATTATTTTGATAATATGCATTTCCCATGGCAACGTAGTCTAACAAAAGAACCCAAAAAAGTAATCTGATAAACATATTTCAAGATGCTTTTATTTAGATTTTCTTATTTTAAATTTCTATATGGAGATTATTTGAAGCATCATTTAAACTTCACTTTAAACTATTTATTTATTTATGGGCTTCCCTGGTAGCTCAGTTGGTAAAGAATTGACCTGCAATGCAGGAGATCCTGATTCTATTCGTTGGTCAGGAAGCTCCCCTGGAGAAGGGATAGGCTACTCACTCCAGTATTCTTGGGCTTCCCTGGTGGCTTAGCTGGTAAAGAATCCTCCTGCAATGCAGGAGACTTGGTTTCGATCCCTGAGTTGGGAAGATACCCTGGAGAAGGGAAGGGCTACCCACTCCGATATTCTAGCCTGGAGAATTCCATGGGCCATAGTCCATGGGGTCACAACAAGTTGAACATGACTGAGTGACTTTCACTTTCACTCTAAACTATTTATAGGCATAAGTAGGAGGAAATTACTATTTTACCTTCTTTTCACTTTTTGAAAATTCATTCAGTGAATGTTTGTTATGTACTTTGTACAATGCTAGGCACTATTCTAGACTTTGGGGATATAATAGCAATCAAAACTAACAAACATCTCTATTTTCACTGGACTTATATTCTAGTGTGAATACAATGAAAAGATAAATAAGATAGTATCTTTTTACACTGTCTCAGTGTTCTTGCCTGGAGAATCCCAGGGACGGGGGAGCCTGGTGGGCTGCTGTCTATGGGGTCGCACAGAGTCGGACACGACTGACGCGACATAGCAGCAGCAGCAGCAGCATGTAGAGGTAGATAGAGGAAAAAATAATGCATTGAAGACTGACAAAATATGTTGATATTTGTGCATCTGTGTGGGAGGTCAGGGGAGATAAAATCACCAAGCACCCTGAGAATGTGACTTTTGAATAAGAATCCAAAGGAAGTCAGGGAGTTAGCTGTGATATCTGGAGGAAAAGTATCTCAGGCAGAAGAATAGCAAGTGCAGAGAGCCTAATTGACTAATAAGGTCAAGGATCAGAGTAAAGGCTGCTATCACTGGGACAAAATAAGCTGGAGAGAAGGTAGGGCATGAAATCAGAGGGGAAATGGGAAAAGAAAGAAAGATCAGTGGGGCTTTGAAGGTAACACCTGGAGATGGGAAGCATCTGAAGCAACTGATCAATATAAGTACTTTTTCTGATCTGTTGAGAGAATGCAGTAGTAGTTCAAGGGCAACAGCAGAGAGAGTTAGCAAAGCTATAGCACCCACTGAGGGGAGAGAGACCACAGGCACTTGGACAGGAGAGTGGCTGTAGGAGTAGTAATAAGTGGAAAAACTATTTAGAAGGAAAACATAATTCTTAAAAAGTAGATTGTTTGTAGAGTGTGATAGAATCAAGATGACACCAAAATTTTAAGCCTAGAAAATAGATTTGCTAATGATTGAAATGGATTTACTAATGATTGAAATGAACTATGGATGGAGGTTCGTGACATTGTATAGGAGACAGGAATCAGACAATCCCTAAGAAAAAGAAATGCAAAATAGCAAAATGGCTGTCTGAGGAGGCCTTACAAATAGCTGTGAAAAGACGGTAAGCGAAAAGCAAAGGAGAAAAGGAAAGATATACCCATTTGAATGCAGAGTTCCAAAAAATAGCAAGGAGAGATAAGAAAGCCTTCCTCAGCGATCAATGCAAAGAAATAGAGGAAAGCAATAGAATGGGAAAGACTAGAGATCTTTTCAAGCAAATTAGAGATACCAAGGGAACATTTCATGCAAAGATGGGGTCAATAAAGGACAGAAATGGTAGGGACCTAACAGAAGCAGAAGATATTAGAAGAGGTGGCAAGAATACACAGAAGAACTGTACAAAAAAGTTCTTCACAACCCAATCACGATGGTGTGATCACTCACCTAGAGCCAGACATCCTGGAATGTGAAGTCAAGTGGGCCTTAGGAAGCATCAATACAAACAAAGCTAGTGGAGGTGATGGAATTCCAGCTGAGCTATTTCAAATCCTGAAAGATGACCCTGTGAAAGTGCTGCACTCAATATGCCAGCACATATGGAAAAGTCAGCAGTGGCCACAGGACTGGAAAAGGTCAGTTTTCATTCCAATCCCAAAGAAAGGCAATGCCAAAGAATGCTCAAACTACTGCACAATTGCACTCATCTCACACGCTAGTAAAGTAATGCTCAAAATTCTCCAAGCCAGGCTTCAGCAATACGTGAACCTTGAACTTTGAGATGTGCAAGCTGGTTTTAGAAAAGGCAGAGGAACCAGAGATCAAATTGCCAACATCCGATGGATCATCGAAAAAGCCAGAGAGTACCAGAAAAACATCTATTTCTGCTTTATTGACTATGCCAAAGCCTTTGACTGGGTGGATAACAATAAACTGTGGAAAATCCTGAAACAGATGGGAATACCAGACCACATGACCTGCCTCTTGAGAAACCTGTATGCCGGTCAGGAAGGAACAGTTAGAAATAGACATGGAACAACAGACTGGTTCCAAATAGGAAAAGGAGTACGTCAAGGCTGTATATTGTCACCCTGCTTATTTAACTTATATGCAGAGTACATCATGAGAAACGCTGGGATGGATGAAGCACAAGCTGGAATCAAGATTGCCGGGAGAAATATCAATAACCTCAGATGTGTAGATGACATCATCCTTATGGCAGAAAGTGAAGAAAAACTAAAGAGCCTCTCGATGAAAGTGAAAGAGGAGAGTGAAAAAGTTGGCTTAAAGCTCAACGTTCAGAAAACTAAGCTCATGGCATCCGGTCCCATCACTTCATGGCAGATAGATAGGGAAACAGTGGAAACAGTGGCTGACTTTATTTTTGGGGGCTCCAAAATCACTGCAGATGGTGACTGCAGCCATGAAATTAAAAGACGCTTACTCCTTAGAACGAAAGTTATGACCAACCTAGATAGCATATTCAAAAGCAGAGACATTACTTTGCCAACAAAGGTCCGTCTAGTCAAGGCTATTGTTTTTCCAGTGGTTATATATAGATGTGAGAGTTGGACGGTGAAGAAAGCTGAGTGCCAAAGAATTGATGCTTTTGAACTGTGGTGTTGGAGAAGACTCTTGAGAGTCCCTTGGACTGCAAGGAGATCCAACCAGTCCATCCTAAAGGAGATCAGTCCTGGGTGTTCCTTGGAAGGACTGATTTTGAAGCTGAAACTCTAATACTTTGGCCACCTGATGTGAAGAACTGACTCATTGGAAAAGATCCTGATGCTGGGAAGGATTGAGCGCAGGAGGAGAAGGGGACGACAGAGGATGAGATGGCTGGATGGCATCATTAACTTGATGGACATGGGTTTGGGTGGACTTAGGGAGTTAGTGATGGACAGGGAGGCCTGGTGTGCTGCGGTTCATGGGGTCGCAAAGAGTTGGACACGACGGAGCGACTGAACTGAACTGAACTGAATGATTTAAATAATAATTTGGGGGAGACGAATTTCCTAAGGTCAGCTTTGAACGTGTTAAGTTTGAGATTCTTATTGAAAACCCAAGTTGCGATGTAAAATAGGGAGCTTGATAGATGGAAAATAGGTAGGCAGTGTTTGGAAATATCCAAGCCAGATGTAATTTGAAAGTCATTTGCGTATCGATTATATCTAAATTTATTAGGACTAGATAAGAGGAGAAAGTATGTATGATACAAATTAACATATTATAACAGAGTAAACATGCATATAATTACTACCTGTGCCACAAAAGAATATTATCAACATTCAAAAAGCATTCCTCATGTCACCTCCCAAATAATGCATACTTGAAGGATGTTTCACTGAGTATATTTTTTGTTTGGCAGTTCTGTCTATTTACACATTAGATATATCATTCAAGGTTCTCTGGATTTCATTTTTTGTATTGCACAACCAGTTGTCATTCTGTTGCTTTGATCATAATATTTCTTTTTTCCAGAAATGGCTGTTTTTAAATTTGTTATCCCTTTTTTCTTTCAGATGTTGTTCTATGAAGTGACTAGGTGTGGATTTCTGTTTGCTCTTTCTTGCATTTGCAAAGCTTTGGGAATATTGGCTTGATGTGTTTAGTTTGGGAATATTCTTAGTAGTTATCTCTTCAAATATTATTTCTATCTCATTATTCTTTCCTCTTCAATCATAGATCCAAACTTTCCTCTTGTATCCTCTATATTCTTATTCTTCCTCATTTTTCATCCTTTGTTCACTCCATTTTTCTTTTGGGGTGTTTTTTAGCATGTCTTTTCTTTCAGTTCATTAATTTTCTCTTTAGCTGTGTTCAACCAGTTCATGATCTCATCTCTTAAATTTTTAGTTCAGTGATTCCCAGTTCTTGAACATCATCTGCCAAAATTATCAGTCCTGTCTTTTATATTCTTGAAACCAGTACATAAAAATAGTTTAAAGTCAAGATCTCCAATATCTGGAGTTTCTGTGCATCTATTTAATGGCTGATGTGGTAGGTTTTGGATTTTTAGTTTCTTTGTTTTATTTTTATGTTCTCTTGTTCCCTTGTGTGTATGGATATTACTTATTTTGTACTGTGAGAGCTTTTAAAGAAATGTCACGATCTTTCAATTTTCTTGAGGCAGTTATCTTACTTATCTGTTTCATTTAGTATTTCCATTTGCTCTTGCCAGCATCTGGAACCAGATTACCTCAGTCACATCAAAGCTGAGGTGAAATCTTGAGCACCTATTTCCCTTTCTTTCTCTTACTACTAAGGTATAGCCATTTGAGACACAAAGCAATGTAAAGAAAGATCACCTGGGAGCCTTTATTGACAGATACTCTATTCTTAAACCCAGATGCTCTCAAAAACATGGCTCTGCCTCTCAGTAACCCTTAAGTAGATGGTAAATGCCCATAGGAGAAGAGCAGCTTCAAATACTAGGGCATATAATTTAATAATTTAAAAATGTCATTGTGTTTCTTTAAGACTTTGAAAAAATAATTGTGCCTTTTATGAACTTTAGCCTGATACTTATTTTGAGAAAACCCTATATAGCTGAAGCTTTACTTGTTTCTTGAAGATATATAACCTAAGCTTATCTTTCATTCAAAATATATAAACTTCTCTATAATGTCCCCAAACTTAGACTTCACTTTTATCCCAAAATAGATGAATAATAACTTATGATTTTTGCCAAATAAGAAAGAATGATGATCTAGAGAGTGTTCCAGTATGAAATGTTCCTCTTATTAGAGGCTATTACACTGAGCACACTCATGAAACTTGCCTCAGGGCTATGTCAAGGCTAGCATGAACAGGGAGGGACATTTGAAGCCTCTGAGTTGTGGGACCACGTTGCTATGGTGACCAGGGTGTAGGAATGCCTCACAGAGAACATAGTGAAGGAAGACACACATGCCATGAACCAGAACCAAAACAAAAACAAGATAAAATAAAATGGAGTGGCCTATGGTAGTTTCATATTCAAAGGGCACACTGAGATTAATTCTGAAACCTGCTTCTTATTCCTTAAAACCTCCCTCAGAATATATATTGCCTTGCTTTGAATTCCTTTCCATGCCTATTAGTACTTTGCGGATTAACCTTTGATCTGTATAGAAACGTTGGGGAATAGGAGGAAGCCTAAATAAGCTTGATTCAGTTTAAACATCGCAGCACCCAGCAAATATCCAAGAAACTTGTCATCTGGTATTTGGGGTGTATTGTTCTCAGCTGGCTTTCCAGTATGACTACTTTAAAATGCTTGAAATTGTGTGCTGTATTATATGAATATGCACATCAAAGAAAATGATAGTACAATAAAATATTATTCTGAGAACAGCAAAATTAATTAGCTATTTATTATGAGATCTACTTAAAATTTTTATTTGTCTATTTTTGAAAGCAAGCAAAAATGTCCAGGCATGGACTAAGCATATAAAGCTTCATATTTTTGTCCTTGTCTGTTTCATATCATTAAGTTATCACAAACCATAAGATAATACAGTATATTACAGGTAGTGTATCCCATTGTAGTAGGCAGTATGTTACGATGTTGGGAAATTGAGAATCTGCTCATTCTCTTATGTTGCCCACCTGCTAGCGTGTTAAAGTTAATAACCCAAGACTGAAGAATGAAAGCAAATGCAGATTTAAAAAGTAATATTATAATTTGTATTACCTTCTGAATAAACGTCTTCATTAAAGAAAATCATTTCAGTTCATGCAGGATTCTGAGTCAATGTCTGAAGCTACTATCAGTAAGGAAACTTTCTGGTGGTCAGGTGAATTTTTGTTCATTTGTACTAATTTCTATCGATGAAACTCTTTGTCTGCTTTCCACATGTACCTCAAATATTATTTGAAAAGCAAGGCTTTCAGCTCAGGGGAGAAATGAAAGAAAGAAATGGCCAGTGGTTTTCACAGAAATAAAAAGACCAGAATATGAAAGAATAAGTAGAATAATATAAAAAACCTAAATATGAGCATACATTCAAGCCACCTAGTATGTAAGTGATATGATAGTAAGTTAAGACCCAATTTTTCTCTAGAGTAATACAGCGGGTCTAGAGTCATTCAAGAAGGTCATCTGAAATTCAGTATTTTAAAAGTCTAAATTGAAGCTAGCTCTAGAAAAAAAAAATCAGTTAAAGTCTTTGCCTTTTATTTTGCTCTTTCACAAATTGGTAGTCAAATCAAAACTTATTATAGAGCATATACAGAAGTATGGAGATTTGCATATTGACTTTGAGTAGATGTTAATTCTTTAATCTTTGAATCTCCCCAGCATTAAAAATCAGACTTGTATATAGCAACGAAAGATGCATGACTACTTAAAGTTTGTGTTCATATTCAGGTTTTTCTAAACATACTAAATCACCAGACTATTCTTTGATAAGTCACAATTTTTTTTTTTGCCATATATGATAACTTATTACATTATAGTTTATATATCTTATTATTAATTTTTTACTTTACTAATTTATTATTTATTTTAACTTTATTATTTTTATCTCAAAAATAAGTCAAAAATACCTATTAGCTGTTAGTTATGAGGACGCATGTGTCTACTATACATTCATTCCAGAGTCCTGTAGGGGACACATTAATACAATAAAGAACAGATGAGCGAACATATGGTTTGTTAAGTCGTGTTTATAATAATTAAATCCAGATCACATTTAAATAAAGGGTCAGTAACACACAAATTAGAAATTATGATTTAACACTTTTTAGTGGTAAGAGGTTAGGGGCATTGCTACCAGTATGAACAGAAAAGCCACATGCCATGAAATAAACAATTCTAATTACTAAAATGTTAAAAACACAACACTGTGTAAGAAGGTACCACATTTCAAAAATATGTTTGATGTTTCTATGAAATCTTTACCAGATGGTCAGAGTTGCTACAAATCCATGACAGATATAAAAGTATTTCTCAACCTAGGATACATGGAAAACAACAAAAATGTATGGACAACAGTTAATACAGATAGAGTGAAAATACATATGTGCTGGCTGAATAGCTATTTATACATCTTCTTCCCCTTAATTTCCTATATCTAACCTAGTTTGGAAGGGTCATGTGTATTGACTTCTTAATCTAATAAATCAGCATAAATGTACTGTGTTTTTTACAATGTAGATGATTTGGAGAAGAGACTTCAGAAACCATTCTGCCAACAGCGTTTTTACCTAGAATTTTTTCTCACTCATCATATGTACAGAAATCTCCTAGCCTAAGTAAATGTTTTTCAACTCTTCTCAGAATTATCAATTGCAAGATTTTATGGTCTACCCAGTTCTAGTGAACTCCCAAAAAGGGAGAAGGATCTAGTGATATCCATTTTGTTAAGTGAATCTTAAATCACAAAAATACTAACAGAGATCACTGAGGCCTCTACGTGAGGACAACTGTATTTGCTTCCTTCAAACTTCACATTGGAGAATGCTACTTAATGTGAAGGATTATGATCATCAAAAGATCACCGAAAGATTCACCAGTAATGCAAGGACACAGTAACTTTTTTTTTTAATAGGCATAGGGAAACAATAATTAGTTAAAAAGAAATTCAGATTAATAGAAGTCCCATGTTAAAAATGAATGTAACACTGTCAGTTAGCCTGGTGGGAAGTTAGCATAAGAAGGGACAAGTTATCTCCACTGAAGAGTATGGACATCTAGTCAAAGTGTGGGAAAAGGTGTCTGGAGGGGATGGTTGCCAGGGAAACTGGAAAACCAGTACATTAGACTCTATAGTTTTTCTGATTGACAAGACAGGGTGGAATTCTTGAGGAAGGATATTGGTTTAAGTTTCTTTTATTTACCAAGTGAGCTCAATAAGACTCACTAAGTGAAACCATGTCATTGTCACTGCAGTTTATATGTTAAGTTGCTGCTAGTTTTGAATTCCAATAGGAACCATACCATTATTAAGATAGAATAGTATAAGGAACCAGTATGAATGTCACTCCTGACCTCGCTTCCTAGACATTGTCAAAGAGGGGTGAATAGGCACAATTGCCTCCACTTATACCCTTGGAGCTAAGGAGGTCATGGTATAATACTCAGTAGAAGAGTATTATAGGCTCTTCCAAAGAGCCTGTTTGGAAAACAGACATGGATGGCTTCCATTAATTACTTAATTAAATATGTGAATAATTATGGTAACTTAAACTCTGATTTCTTAAGGCCTTATTTCCTTTGGAAGCTAGTTTATTCTTTAGAGGTGAGTATGTATGACTGGTTTTCCTTAGAGGAAGGATTCCTGCAAACAACGTGTCAAAAACAGAATTTTCTTGAGAAATATCAGCTTCTCAAACCCTATCACCTCTACCTGAATGTCTCACCTTCTTCCTGTTCCTCTGAGTCCTCACAGTTCTTTCTAGTTCACAGTTACTGAGAATCCTTTAGACTTGACATCTTCCCAATTCTCAGAAACCAGGACCTGTGGAAAGGGAGAAATACATGGGTTGAGTGAGAAATTGTGATTCTGAATAATACTTACCTTCTATGCACAAAGCAAATGTTCAATAAATTTTAATTGAATGGAATAAATTTCAAAAAGTTGTGATGGAATTGTTCTCATTAGAACATTTACTTGCTCATCAAAAATTATTGAAATTCTCCTGGACTTATCTACAAAGAGGGGTCAAAGCTTTCTTGTCTTGTCTTGCTATTATTTTTTGATGGAACAATTCCTTCTTTCTCTAAACATTCTCAGGTATTTTCCAAAAGGCAACAACTCAAATAAATGAAACAATTCCAACACGTGTACACGTATTCTAGAAATATTCTTTAAATTATGATTACCTGTCAAGATACTGGTATTAAGTATAGAATCTTAATATCAGCTGAACTTTGAGGTAGTTTTAAGTTTTCTAAATGTTTCTCAATGATTAATCAGATTATCAGCCCTCATTGCTAAATTAAAGGAGAATCTTCACTAAAACTGAGAAGATTTGTAATGTTTCAGAAAAGTCACTGTGCTATGCTTAGTTGCTCAGTCATGTCTGACTTTGTGACCCCATGGGCTGTAGCCCACCAGGCTCCTCTGTCCATGGGGTAAAGATACTCGAGTAGGTTGCTATACCCTCCTCCAGGGGATCCTCCCAATCTAGGGATCGAACCCAGGTCTCCCTAATTGCGGGCAGATTCTTTACCATCTGAGCCATCAGAAAAGCCCAAGAATATTGGAATGGGTAGCCTATACCTTCTCCAGGGGAACTTCCCAACCCCAGAAATGAACCGGGGCTCCTGCATTGCAGGCAGATTCTTTACCAGCTGAGCCACCTGGGAAGCCCATGGTCATTGGTCATTGGAAAAGTCATTGGTCATTTTTAAATTCATCCTGGGTATGATATAGCTAACATATTTTTTCTTGCTTTACATTGTCTGGCTCCATCTGTGTTTACCTTAAAGCTAGAAACTAAGCAGAAGCAATTTGTTTAATTATCTTAAAAATTTGAATGACGGAATGTTCTGGCTCAAATTAGGCATGTTATACAGCACTTTTTTTTTCTATTTAAAGCATTTCATTCAGGCATTTGTGATTTTTTTTGTCTTATGTAACACACCTTTTTCCTTCTTTGATCATAGAGTATAAGGCAAATAGAAACAGATTTTGACTTTGTTGCTTATAAAACATGAACATAGAATGTTTGATTTTAAAAGATGTGGATTTCTACATAAACTATTTAACTATTATTTTAAAAGTATGTGCAGTACTTTGTTGTAGTAGAGTTGAACCCAGCTACACATATACTTTTTTATTTTAAATATATTTTAATGATCAGTATGTTCTCTAATACCTGTACTTGTAGATAAAGATTCTCTATCCTAGGCTATGATGCTAATTTTAGAAATAAAACTTATAGATATAAAATGCCCTAAACATGTACAAAATTCTTCTAGACTGGTGTTAATTTTGCTGCAAAAACCCAAAGCATTGATTATTGTAGTTATGGATGAAGAAAAAACAGAAAAATGCCTTCCCCTAGTATTATTAGAAAACTAGAAATAGATTTCTGGTGTCTGGATTAATTTTCATATGTAGTCACATCTCAGCACTCATAATTTTTACTGGACCAATGTACTCATATCATTTTTTAGTTTATGTTTTCAAGTATTGTCAGAAAGAAAGAAAAAAGTCACTAAGTGCTATTTTTCTTAATTTTCTTTTTATTATTATTACTTGTTGTTGTTGTTCAGTCTCTCAGTTGTGTCTGACTCTTTGCAAACCCATGGACTGCAGCACACCAGGCATCCCTGTCCATCACCAACTCCTGGAGCTTGCTCAGACTTGTATCCATTTGGTCGATGATGCCATCCAACCTTCTCATCCTCTGTCGTCCCCTTCTCCTTTGGCCTTCAACCTTTCCCAGCATCAGCGTCTTTCTCAATGAGTCGGTTTTTGCATCAGGGGGTCAAAGTATTGGAGTTTCAGCTTCAGCATCAGTCCTTCCAATGAATATTCAGGTCTGATCTCCTTTAGGATGGACTGGTTGGATCTCCTAGCCGGCCAAGGGACTCTCAAGAGTCTTCTCCAACACCATAGTTTAAAAGCATCTATTCTTCATTGCTCAGCTTTTTTTATGATCCAGCTCTCACATCCATACATGACTACTGGAAACACATAGCTTTGACCAGATGGACGTTTGTTGACAAAGTAACGTCTCTGCTTTTTAATATGCTGTCTAGGTTGGTTATAGCTTTTCTTTCATGAGCAAGCATCTTTTAATTTCATGGCTGCAGTCACCATATGGGGTGATTTTGGAGCCCACAAAAATAAATTTTGTCACTGTTTCCATTGTTTTCCTGTCTATTTGCCATGAAGTGATGGGACTGGATGCCATGATCTTAGTTTTTTGAATGTTGAGTTTTAAACCAGCTTTTTCACTCTCTTATTTCACTTTCATCAAGAGGCTCTTTAGTTCCTCCTTGCTTTCTGCCATAAAGGTGGTGTCATCCAGATATCTGAGGTTATTTATATTTCTCTGGGCAATCTTGATTCCAGCTTGTGCTTCATTCAGCATGGCATTTCACTTGATGTACTCTGTGTTTAAGTTAAATAAGCAGGTTGATAATATACAGACTTGTCATACTCCTTTCTTTATTTGGAACCAGTCTGTTGTTCCATGTCCATTTTCACTGTTGCTTTTTGACCATCATACAGGTTTCTCAGAAGGCAGATTAGGTGGTCTGGTATTCCCATCTCTTTAAGAATATCAGACTTTGATTACTTGAGTTACAATTGTCTTTTTCTGACAGATCATCTTCCAAAGAGGGAAATAAGCACAACTGCAGTCATCACTAATGTTGATTGCTTTTAATTTTAGTCAAAATGTATCAACATTATGTGGGAATAATTTTTGATACTCCATATTTTAAAAACTTAATTCTCAGGTTGTTCTACAGACTCTTGTCACTCAAACTGATGTACACAGATCAACAATGTCAAAAGTATTTTGTTGGAATCTCAGGCTCCAACCCAGGCCTACTGAATCTCAATCTGCATTTTACAGAGATGCTCAGAAGTCATGACTTCACATTAAATATTAAGAAGCATTTAATATTAGATATTAAAAATCTAAGAGTAGATTTTTATTAACAAAGTGTTCTGAAAAAAGTGGAACATGAAATACAACTAGATGGAAGAAATTGGAGTTAAGAAATGGAGAGGAAAAATATAATAGTAATAAATTAATATAAATTTTGTTTGAAACTAAATACCCCCAAAATATTTACTTTAAATTCTAATTATTTTTATTTTGAAGCATCTCTTAGTCCAGTGCTTCTTAATATTTAATGTGAAGTCATGACTTCTGAGCATCTCTGTAAAATGCAGATTGAGATTCAGTAGGCCTGGGTTGGAGCCTGAGATTCCAACAAAATACTTTTGACATTGTTGATCTGTGTACATCAGTTTGAGTGACAAGAGTCTGTAGAACAACCTGAGAATTAAGTTTTTAAAATATGGAGTATCAAAAAAAAAACCCCACAGTATCTAATGTAAACTTAAATACAAGGATGATAACTAATTAAACTGAAGAGATATTTGAACAAAATATTGAACAAAATTTCAGGATCACAACTAAAATATTGAAAAATAGCAGACATTGATTATCATCCTATAAATTATACACAATATGCTATTGAATGTTACTAAATATGAATAGAGAATGAAAAGTGGAAAACAGATACTTGTTGATACCGTGAAGAGTGACACATTGAACTGATGCTGCTTAGTTGCTCAGTTGTGTCTGACTCTCTGTGGCCCGATGGACTGGAGCCCACCAGGCTCCTCTGCCCATGGAATTTTCCAGGCAAGAATGCTGGAGTGGGGTATTATTTCCTACTCCAGCAGGTCTTCCCAACCCAAGGATCAAACCAGCATCTGTGTCTCCTGCATTTGGCAGGTAGATTCTTTACCACTAGTGCCACCTAGAAAGCCCAAAATATTGAGCATCTGAATTTTATTTGAACCATTCTTAATTTGGCTTCCAAAGATGGACTTCACAGTTTTTCTAGCCTTCTAAAAAATGTGAAAGATTTCATCGTGACCACATGTGCAATTTTTCAGGTGAGAGGGATCAAAGATTCCAGATGTCAAATGGTTGTAGGAACTATAGTCTGAAGAGATAATGAAGCCTGATTCCACAGTTATAAACTTCAGGAAGATAAGAAGGATATATATATATATATCTATATGGGTGCATGCTAAGGTGCTTCAGTTGTGTCTAACTCTATGCGACCCTATGGACTGTAGCCCACCAGGCTCCTCTGTCCATGGGATTCTACAGAATACTGGAGTGGGTTTCCATGCCCTCCTCCAGGGATCTTCCCAATCCAGGGATCGAACCTGGGTCTCCGCATTGCAGGTGGATTCTTTATCCCTGAGCCATCAGGGAAGCCCCATATATGTATATATGTTTATATATATACATAAGTATATTGTGTGTGTGTGTAGACAGAAATATAGATATGGATATAGGATATATAGATATACATTATATATTTTTATAATTATATATATGTTATACATATATTTTTATTTTATATATAATTATATGTATATATTATATATCTATATATCCTATATACATATCTATATATAATATCTATCTATATATCCTACATCCATATCTATGTTTCTGTCTATACACATGTAATATACATACTTATATACATATAAACACATGCATGCATATATGCACATATGAATATACATAGATATACACATAAGTATGCTGTTTATAATTTGATAACATACTTAAATCATTTAGTCATTTAAGAGTGAAAATATTGATTTTTATATTACTCTACTTGCTATCTTTATTTTGTATAATATATATTTAAGGTAATATAATAGTTGAACTCATACTGAGGAATAAATGATCTGTAGCCTTATTTAAGTGCACTTGGGACAGAAAATGGCTGCACTTATGTTTTATATATTTTACCCACATTTATCTTGAATTATAACCATAACAAGTATAAGTACATTTATCATTTTGAAAATAATTTTACTTCAGCTGTCTTTGCAAAACATTTTAAGAACAGGAACATGCAAAAATACAATTCAGAACTTGAAATTGCATTGTCGTAAAATTTAGAAATAAAAAGGAGAAATCAGACTGTATCAAATCAAAAAATACACAAAGTAGATATATTTCTATAAAATTTAATATAAGAAAGTTATTTTATTTAATCATTCTAGAAGCTAGAAAAGACAGGTCTCAAATGAACTTATATTATTTGTTTTGGGAAAACAAAAAAGATAAATCAGCAATAGAAAATGAAGCATAAGATTATCTTCAAGTGTCTTCCAATATAATGGTTTACTTGGCTAGTTGGTTGAACCTCTGAAGAAGATGGTTTTGGAAGTTAGAGGTAATAGAAATAATTATATGGGGAATAAAGATTTTATTTAACTCAAAAGTGATTACCAGTCTTTCAAGGAAAAGTGTGAAGTATCTCAAAAGCCACCTATCATAAGCTGTGTTCATAGTCCAACTGATGACAATATCATTTCTGTGTAAATTATCCTGTTTGCAATTGGCAACATTTCATATATACATCATATTGTCAAAATTTCAAATATGTATATAAAAATAACTTAAATATGTATTAATTTTAAGATCCCTATAGGGGACAGCCTTGTTATTAATACCATGAAGAGCAGATGCTGTAGCATATGGCATACTAGCTCATATTTATGTTAATTTTATGTAAATAGGATTTTAATACAGCAACATTAATCTGTTGTTGCTTTGGTTTTCTGATATATCACTTTACCCTCTTTTTGGATAAGATTAACGTAGGTAGTTTAGACTTTCTGAGAAAGTTCCTTTTTAGCAGTGTAAAGAGCAATGACTTACTTAAATCTTTAACACATGTGTTTAAATAGAAAGTCAGACCATAAAGAAACTAAGAATTTATCTAAATCTCATTCTCCTGCTCAGTTGAAGCAGACTTTAAGAAATACAAAAGAGAAACAAATATGTATGTATCGGTGGAGGAAATGAATATGTATCCGTGGAGAAAATAAATGTTTGTTTTAGCTAAATAGCTATCAATTGGATAGGTAAAATAAACCAGAGGAAAATTCCCCCAAGTTATATTTTAACTTGCGAATCCTGTTACAAGAAAATATACATTTCTTCTGCTTTGGAAATTAAAATTTTAAGTGGACACTATTTTTATTAAGGAGATTCTGGTTAACTTTTTAAGGATCATATTATCATCTACTTTTAGGTTATAAGCATGAAGATGCATCCAATTTATTTCTTTAATAGTAATGCAACTTGAAACATTTATTTTTTAACTGTTATCATTGACATATAACATAACATTAGCTTTAGGTGTTTGTATTACTTTTAGTTTAGGTGATTTGATATATGTGTATGATGTGAAATGATCACCACAATAAATCTAGTTAGCATCATCACCACACATAGATACAGATTTTTTTCCCTTGTGATTAGACTTTTAAGATCTACTCAGTTAGCAACTTCAGGTATAAAATATCGTATTGTTTGTTAACTATTGTCACATTGCTGTCCATTCGCCTCCAGGATTTATGCATCTTATAACTGGTAGTTTGAACCTTTTGACCATTTCCTTTATCTCCCTGCCAAACTCCTCCTTTGGTAACCAGCAATCTGTTCTCTGTACCTATCAGTACAATTTTTTTCTATTTTAGACCACAAATATAAGTGATATTTTATAGTGTTTGTCTTTCTTTGTTTATTTCACTTAGCTTAATGCTCAATTTTTTAATTGTTATACTTTGCAGAATAAAAATATAACACCTAATATTCTTATAGATGAACTATAAGAGAAGCAATTTACCATTTTTGTTTACTCAGAATTATTATAACATTATAATGAAAGAAGAAATGGAATGAAATATTTCATATTATTGATGTTTTGACATTTATTATAAATTAACAGCAATTGATGCTAATATATTTTAACTTTATTTCATTAAATTATGGATTATCATATTATACTATATTTAACATATCTTATAATCCTACATTAAAGATCATTTAAAAGAGAAAATGAATCACCTAAATTTCAGTCCCATAATAAATTTGTATTGGTTTGTGGTCTGGATTTGGAGGAGTCTGGAAAGCAAATTGCCTCTAATATTTACCCACCAAAAATAATTATTTTGAAGCTATTTAACAGATATTGTTTTAAAAGTTCAGTTTATATTCATGTAATTATGAAGCAGAAATATATGCTACTTTGCTTTTGTAGTTTGAGCAACTCAATCAAGATCAAGTCAGATCCTAAAAATCCATGTAATTTTAGTCTGAGATAAGGAATTAATTTAATCCTGCATAAAGCCAATTTCCACAAGTAAAAGAAACCTGTAGTGATTTAAACATATGAATGACATTTTTCTGGGCAATTGATGGATATCTGAGAAGGACCAAACACTATTATAGAATAGAATGACATTAGGCCCCTAACTCCCTGAATTTAGGGATAAATCCAAATTTCAGCAACTGGTTTTTAATCTTCTGGACTCATTGTTATGCATATGAATTTTGGGGGGAGTAAATTTACATAGAAATGTATTTTAAAAGAACGCTTAAATTGAAAACCTTTGTTATTTGACAGTATTGGAAATTATGACACAAAATACTCATGTTAATTCTGAAGAAAAAAATCAATTGATTATTAGTAAGCCTCATGTTGAAATGTCAGTGACATGTCATATTGTCATTTTATCATGATTTGGGAAGAATGTATCATTTAATGAAATATTTAGGGGCAGAGAGCAGTTTGAACAGGGAAAATATAGACCTCTCACATGACCTCACAATCTTTATAGAGCAATGTTTTTCTGCCTACTCAAGTTACCATTTAAAGTCTAATCATAAATATTGAAGTTAATGATTGCTGCTATCCCACAAAAACAGTTTCAATGGCTGAAATATAACTACTTTTGGAACATCTGATGAAGCATATACAATCTCTAAACTGGACTCCTCAATTCTTCAAAAAGCCAAGCCATTCTTTGCATTAAATACTCAATTTATTGTTTCAAAGGATATGTGATATTCTGAATTTAAGCAGAAAAGCATAGGATGATATCTGATTTGTTTCATGACATGTAATATTTCCTGAAGTGGAAAGTGATACAGATATATTTCATACAAAGAACACAACTGATTTTATTTTGGGTGCTTATAAGTCTGCCACTATAAATGCCATTCTTGTACTTGGATTGTCATTGCAGTCTGCTGAAAATATTGTTTATTTATGTTTTAAACAAAAATCAAAAAGAATCCAAAAGATTTTCCATACATGTAATGTTCTGAATAACTAAAATAGAAAATAATTTCTTGACAGATATACAATAATGACATTTAATTTGAGAAATGACATAGAAGCATAGAGAGGCAGAAAACGAAGTTTGTGTAATATCCTAAGTTACTAGTAAACGGCTTGATAAATGATATACAATAGGAACCCCAAAATAAGTCATACTGTTAAATGATTAGACACCTTATTCAGGGGAGAGCCGTCATTTTGAAAGGTCAATAAATTCTTTTTATTCTCAAAATCTGTGTTTATTGGCATGTCCTGGGAATTTACAATCGAGCCACAGTGAATGGACAACTCATGTCATCATCAGGAGAATAGGATCAGATCATATATCTTTACTTGACAAGAGCTGGCAATTTAACCTGACAAGATTCTTGCCAATGAGGACAGCTTTAGGAGTTCCACTGCCATGGTAAAGATTTGACATGTCATTGAAGGATGTTGTGCAGAAGCCTGACAATAAACCAGGACTTGCTAATGCAGTTTAGGATTGCTGTAAAAATTTATTAGAAACCAGAGACTGTAAAATTACTATACTTCTTCAGAACTGTTTTTCTTTCCCTTGCTGAATATTTATGTGATGTTTAATGCACAGCACATGTTTTAAGACTTGTTTCCTGATGGTGTAAAAGAAGTCTTTTATAATGCACATGAAATTGCACGAAATTCAATTAAATGCATGAGAGAGTAAGTAGAATGTCCACCTGTAAACCCATTTTGACGAGATTTTTTTCCTTGATGGTTTTAGTGTCTGCAAATTTAAGGAGTTTCAATAATGGCACTTATGTTTTAAGAAGCAAAAGATATTTATATTCAATCAAGGATTAATTTAACAGAACTTAAAAGCACGTGCAACTTGGAGTAACAGAATTTTGTGTGTTTATTTAGAAGGGATAAAGAGAAAGTCTAAATGTAAAGTTACTATTAACTGGCAATGCAATTATGGTTGCTGGATGATTCTATACAATTCTTATTAGTCACTGAAAGAAAACAGAAAAAGGCAAGGTAGACACATTACAATTCCCTGTTGTTTTTGCAGTAAGCCAGCTCTTTAAAAGATACTTCCAAATAGTAGTGTGGGTCAACGAATTCCTAGATGTAAATCAGTAAATGTCATACCTTCTCACAGTTCCAAATATGACTGAGCCACTACTTTATGGATATCAAGAAATGATTTAATTTTCCCACCCAAACCTTCCTGTATGGCATATCATATTCAAGGCAATCTGCTCGTAATTAAGAGAATGTAACTATAAGGGACACCGTCAAAGTTGTGCAGCACAGATAAAAGTTTGAGAGCGAATCATCATGATAGATATAACCTCAAAGTGACTGGCCAACATGAAGGCATAATTAAGGGAAGATACCCATCAATTTGAATTTTGGCTACTCTACCTTCCAACTGTATTTTAGGATATTTAAGGTATCTTGCTCTTTCTTTAAGATGTGTTTCACTTGACAAATCCTTTGTAGAAGTTTACTCAAACAGTTTTAACCATTTTATTCTCTGCTCTCCATTCAGTCTTTTGCTGACCTCTTCAGTAAAGAATAAACCCCATTCTGACTGTCCCCAACAGGAATAACTCTGTTACTTCTCTCTGCCACAAGTACTGGAGAAAGGCATGTAAGAGTATTTGGGAGGAAAGAAATATATTGCGAACACTCCGCAATGGTTGAAAGACTGACAGGACGATCGGGCATACCTATACAGAGAATGCAGTTTGGCAGTCAATCCATCATTGCTTTATTCCCATTTAAGAATGGAGCAATTTTTGCTTTGAGGATTGTGACTGCTCACTGAGTTGCATTTCAGACTCTGCTGCATTTCCTCTGCATTCTGCAGACTTGGCACTCTTACACCACTTCACACTAATTGTGATTGCTGACTCGTGCCTGGATGGGAGGCTGCCAAAAGGGCAGGTATCCCAGAGAGACATCATTACCCAGGTTGGCAAATACCTGAGAGCCCTATTTAATGATACAATTTTATTTTTACAGCATGGGGCAGGCTTCAAGTCTCACAGCATCAGTTCCTGGCCTTAATACTGTTTGGCAAAAGCCTTTCATATACTTTTGCAAAATAAAAAGAAATAAACCATGGGGATATAGATCAGTGGCAAGATGGATCACATACCTGGGAAGAGTTGGGAAGATGTGAATAGCTCTAGGGTAAACATATTTATCTAATTGCTGGAGAATAAAAGTGAATTCCTTGCGAGAATAACTTGAGAAATTATATACATAAAAAATAGCTTTTTATAGACAGCCAGGACTTTTTTTTTTTAACCAGATTTTGCTCAGATATTCATTCTGGAATTGAGGTTACTGCTAAGTCATTGAAAACTAGATGGAATAGGTATGACAGGGGGCAGAGAAGCTTTGTAGCACCCAGCAGGATACACAGGATAGATAGTCTTTGCAGTCATTGTTATATTTTCGTATGGCATTCTCAAAAAACTAAATGAGCTCTCCCTTTCTTTTATTCAAATAATCATTTTTAAATGAAAAGTAATTAAAATATATGGTAAAACAAACATCTAATAGTGTAATGAATAAGTTCTCCTTGCTCAGAATTCAAATCCACACAACTGATGGCAGCCATTGTCAAAAATTATACATATGCAAACACATAAATATTTGGGCATATCACACATACATAAACACCAGTTTAAAATACACAGTGTGTGCAGCATATCAACAATCCCTGGGTCAGGAAGATCTCCTGGAGAAGGACATGGCAATCCACTCCTATATTTTTGCCTGGAGAATCCTATGGACAGAGGAACCTGGAAGGCTACAGTCCATAGGGTTGCAAAGAGTCAGACACGACTGAAGCAAACTTAGCAAGCAAACAAGCAAGTATATATCAACACATACAGGTCCCTTGTGTGTGTGCGTGCTAAGTCACTTCAGTTGTGTCTGACTCTTTGGGACTTTATGGACTGTAACCTGCTAGGCTCCTCTGTCCATGGGATTCTCCAGGCAAGAATAGTGGAGTGAGTTGCTATTTTCTCCTCCAGAGGATCTTCCCGACCCAGGGATCGAACTTGTGTCTTACATCTCCTGCAATAGCAGGTGGGTTCTTTACCACTAGTGCCACCTGGGAAGCCCATTGGTCTCTTGGTTTCTTTTAAATAACTAGAAAGTAAGATTACTTTTACATTATACATTACATTTTACGTCTACATTATATGGATCTGCTTCAATTTCATTGTGCCACTAAGATTTATTATTGACACTTCCAAATATGAATCACTGTGTGCATACTTTTGAGCATTTAAAGGAGAAAATATGTTGGATTAATTTCTAGAAATGAAATTACTGGTCAATGATTTGATGATTCAATGTTTTTAAGTATATGATTAAACCTCCCTCAAAAAATTGCCCCAATTAACTACTGCCACAATAAGTAGAAAAGCGCTTAATGTTTTACAGCCTTGCTAATACTGTGTATTTTCAAACTTCATCTTTTTTAAAACTGAAAGGTGGAAAGTAGATTCTCATTTACATTTTTTGAAGTTCCAGCTAACGGTTGAATATAAGAACTTTAGCAACATCTTAATGTGGGTGAGTCCAGCCCTCTTTAAATCAAATTAAATTAACCAGTATATAGATTTTATTTTAATAGACACTAATTCAAGACCACCAACTAAAATTATTGTGGATAATTGTAGTTTTGAAAGTTAATGGTTAAAGAAAGAAAAAAAATTAAAAGATGCAGGCAGATAATTAAATTCAATTTAAATCAATCTTTGGTGTGATAACTTAAGTATCTAGCTGCAGGCAAGTATTATGGCAGTAGGATTTTTATAGCAAAAGTCCGGAAGTGCAGAAAAGTTTCAAGTGAGTGAACAGCTGAAAACAAACAAAAAAGTTTCTTTGCTATAAAATTAGTGTAGTTTCATCACAGAAGTGAATTTTGTCAAGAATGATAGTATTTCATTGTGAATAGTTAGATGTTCATAAATCTATAAGTATTCAATATAAAAATCCAAAATACACGGTAAAAAACTGTATTGTACCGTTTTAGTTGTTAAGGTATCTATTTAAACTGTCAATCATGTGAAACTTTTTATTCCATGATAGAGCTCAAAGTTTGACTCATACTCTACTTTTTCCAGTCTGTTAGCTCACAAAGCAGACCTTCCACTTTCTTGTTAAATCTCATCTATGGTTTTACAAGTGACTCAGTACATTCAAAGAACAGCAAAGGAATCCTCATCATCCCTATGCAGGACAAAACCTTACGTAATACTAGTCTTTTCCTTGTGACACATTTTAATCTTCCTACTACTGAGAATTTCTTGTCCTCTTTTCCTTTTAGGATTTCTTGCTTAAGAACAAAGCCCACATTTTTTAGAGCATTCAACTTTAGATTTTCAGAAGGTAAAACTTTTGCCAGGTGAGAAACATATTGGTTTTTTATATGGAAAGAGTCAGATTCTCAATTTCTCCATCTGCTCTCTCATATTTTCTTACCATTCTATTTGTCAAATAAGAATTTGTTCAAGTCGAACCTACTAGGTAGAGGGGATGATTTTAACATGCCTGTATACAAATAAACAACACAGGTAGAAAGAAATCGTGTATCCCAACCCATATTACTGCCAATAAGTAGGGATAGTTACCAAAGAAAGAAAACTTTTTTTTTTCTTTTCATACGTAGTTAAATGACTCTAGGGGTTTGATTTCATTGTATAACTTCATTACCAAGTATAGTGACGAGCAAATCCAAAACACTAATATCTTATTCACACAAAATGTATTTTTCATTTCCCACCATGTCCCACAGAGAGATGTAATCCAAGCTGTCCTGGTTTCTATCATATGGTCTGTTTGAAAGATGAGTTAACTGAACATTGTAAGAAAGGAACAGAGTGATTGGAGAATGGTCATTTTATTGTCCCACTCTAGAAGTGACACACACAAGTTCAAACAAAATTTCATTAGCTAGAATTCATCACATTCTGCCTAAATGATAGAGGGCTGTGAAGTCAAATATTACATTTGAATAGAAGGAGGAGAAAAGAGGATATTGGTGAAGACTAGTAATTTATACAAAATTACCTCTTCATAAAAAGGAAAATTTCCTAAATGATATAATGACTTACGAAGCCATAGTAATTAAGAGAGTATATTGTTGACATAGATTTGAACTAATTGACTAGTGGAATAGAATAAAGAAGTCAAAAAAGATTTCCCCTAAATGAGAACTTTGATGTCTCACAAAGGTGCTTCTTCCATAAGGGAAAAAAGCAGAGACCATGCACTGGAGGCAGATAAATTATGCCTAAGGAAAAAAATGACATTGCATCTTTATTTCATACAAAACTTAGCTCACTATGTTACATGTAAAAAATAATTCAAAGTCATAGTAGACAATATAGGTAAATATCATTTAGAATTTAGATAGAAAATTCTTAAAAGAAAAATATAATCCCTGAAAAATATAGGTGTTAGACACACTAACCCCCTGCATGGTTGAAAAACTGCATATAACTCTCAATTCCCCTAAAATTTAACTACTAATAGCTTACTGTTGACCAGAAGCCTTGCTGATAACACAGTTGATTAACACATATTTTGATTATTATATCTATCATATACTTTATTCTTAGAAAGGAGTAAGCTAGAGAGAAGAAAATGTTACTAAGAAAATCATTAGGAAAATACAGTACTTTGCTGTATTTAAGTTTATGTCATCTGTTTAAAAGATGATAGAATGATACAAACAAAACATTGTAACTGTTATACATATTATTAACAGTGGACCTCAAAAATACTGTACAATAATATAAATGTTTCTTTGAAAGCAAAGTTATAGAACAGTGAGAAAATTAACACATTATTAGTTTTCTGTTGTCTATCACTCACTTTATGTCTATGTAAGGATAGGTTATTCACTTCAATAAATCTTGCACAGGATATACTACACAATGAACACTTAGGGGAGAATGATGATGTTGACATAGAAATGACTCATCGTTCTTGCTGTACAGTTATTAGATTTTCACATGAAAATATACATATACAAAACAGATACATTTATTAAATGTACAGCATGGTGATTACTAACTATTAAGTGGAAATAGATCATCATAAAGGTCTTCACCCTTGTCATCTTCACATTGAGTAGGCTAAGGAGAGTGAGGAGGAAAGGTTGGTCCTACTCACAACCTCAAGGGATGGAAGGGGAGATGAGAAGCAGGTACACTCTGTAACTTTATGGAAATATGTCATAATATCTGTCTGACTTTTTTGCTTTTTCATATCTCTAAAAAAATGTTTCTATATAGGACCAATCCTTCTTCTACTATTTGTTTTAGTTTCAGTGCTTGTATCATAGAAGAGTTTATGTTGAAGTTGATGAAGAAGTCGAGTGATTTGAATAGTCAGAACCTTTCCACCACATTGTATAATGTCAATTTGTTTTCTGGCCCTGCTTCTTCTCTGTCTTCTTCCTCATTGTCTGGCACTGGATCAGAAGCACTTATCACTATCAGATCATCTTCTGTTAGTTCTTCTGATGTGGTGTCTATTAGTTCTTGAATTACAATAAGATCCATATCTTGAAACCATTCACACCCTACTTTTTTTTCCCCCATATCCACAATCTCTTTCATGATTTCATGATTTCCTCTGTAATAAACCATGTGAAATTAAGCACAGCATCTAGATATAGTTTTCTCCAGTAAGAATTTATTGTTTTGGGTTTGAAGGCTTCCATGGCTTTTTCCATAATGATGATGACATCTTCAGTGGTGTAACCCTTCTAGACTTTCATGATGTGCTCTTTTATCAGAGTTCTCTTCCACACCATTGACAATCCTTTCCATAGAGTACCATGGGTTTTTGTTGTTGTTGTTCAGATGCTAAGTTGTGTCCTAAACTTTGCAACCCCTTGAACTGGAGCACACCAGTCTTCCCATTCCTTCACTACCTCCCAGAGTTGCTTAAACTCATGACCATTGAATCAGTGATGCCATCCAACCATCTCATCCTCTGTCACCCCCTCTTTTCCCTGCCCTCAATCTTTCCTAGCATCAGGGTCTTTTCCAATGAGTCAGCTCTTTGCATTAGGTGGCCAAAGTATTAGAGCTTCAGCTTCAGCATCAGTCCTTACTGTGGATAAGGAGCCTTAAAAGTCCTTGTGACTCCCTGATCTAGAGGCTGAATTAGAGACACGTGTTTTGAAACAAAAAATAGAACACTTCATCACCTTCATTGTTGAACTCATAGGGTTTTGGGTGGACAGGGACATTTTCCAGCATCAAAAGGACATTAAAAGTCAGTTCTTTGCTAGCAAGGTCCATTTCCTGGTTTCAGAGACAAAGTACCAATAGAACTAATCTAGAAAAACGTGCTTAGTCACAGATACTGCTTTTCTTGTCATCTTGACATTTTTAAAGCAAAATCTTTTTTTTTTCCTAAAATTATCAAACCATATTTGTCTGGCATTAAATCTTCCAGCCTTACAGCCTTTGTCTTTCTTTTAATTTAAGTTGTCATATATTGGCTTCAGTTTTCCTCCAGTCACATTAGAGTCTATAGGTATTTTTCTTATATCAATTTGGCAACCACATAAAAGCTGTATTTTCAATATGAGATAAAAAAGTATTTTGCAAAAAGAGAATTGTTTACACGCCTGCTGATGTAGCTGCAGGAATGGCTTCAGGAATTTGCTTTTCCTTTTTTTTACAAGGGTCCTTACACAGGATTGACTTATCCTGAAATGGGGCAACAGCAGGTGCAAACCTCACTCTATGATACACCTCAAGCAATTCAGCTTTTTCCTGTAAAAAAAGGAAAAGCAAATTCATTCATTTACTTATTTTCTATGACTGCTTTCAAGTTACAATAGCAGAGTTACATAGTTGAGAAGGAGATCATGTGACATGCAAAGCCTACAATATTTACTACTTGGTCCTTTACAAAACAATTTGCTGACTCCTGACATAAATGGTTTACTCAGAGTCCTCCAACTTGTTCTTTACATGTAAAGTTAAACTTTTGGAATGAGTAAAACAAAACAAAACTTTTCTCTCTTAAGTGACTGGCTGTTACAATAGAAAGCCTTGGGTTAATGAATACCATCTCTGTCATACGTTAACAAAAATATACTTAAGTTCTCAAATAGCTAAATATTTGTACTCATTTTCTTCATTATTCATATGCTATGGGCAGTAGATGAAAAAGAGTCTTGCTGTTTCTGAAACAGTAAAGAAAGTTTAGGAAGAAAGTAAATTGAGAAGGCACAAGTTTAGTAAAATTTACCTCCAGTGTACCTCAGAAACAGGACTTGAATGGCATTAACAAAAACAAATCAAGAATTTGTTTTCTGTGCTTTCATAACCATTTAGTTACTTTAACATAGTTTAGGGGAAATGTCTATCTACTTATGATCATATTAAACTGATAAACAAGATTTAATATTATGTTCTCTCCCACATGAGCATGGATAGGCAATTCACACTAAAACAATTTATTTGAAGTTTGCTCAAAAAAAATAACCTTTATAAATACATTTAAGGAAAGTATAGTTTGTGCTCGACAGAGTCACACCTGCATGAAATGATAAAAAATACATTGGTTGAATTATAGATGATAAAATCATTCATTATTCGATGAATTGGCAGCCTTTCCATTAAGAATGACAAAACACTTACCAAACTAAGATAATCATCAAATTAAATCCTCAGAACTATAAAGCTAATGATCTTTTCAGCTTCTCTCTCAAGATTTTTAATATATCTCAAGTTGGTTTTCCAATCATACATATATACACACACATGCATACACACACATATATATATACATATATGTATGTACATTTATGTATTAGGATAGACTGTATATAGTGAAGATATGTCTGTGTGCATGTGTGTATGTACACTCTATGTTAAATAGTAAGCACACTTGCATTAATAGGTACACCTTATATCTCTATCTGTAGATAGATACTAGGTCATCCTTTATATATCATAAATGAAAAAAACAAACAAAGCCATCAGTTAAGCTACAGTTGATCAAAATTTATGGTTTGAGTTTCTAATTATCTAATTATAGTCTTATTTGTTAGAATTTCTTGGAAATCCCTACCATATAGATACAGAAATTGTTTTATTCTTTTCATACTTTGCATCCAAATTTCATTCATCACCTAAAATTAATTAGATATATGTAGAAATTCTGAACCTATTATGTTTTTATAAGTGTTTGCTATTTTAATCTGGCTTAGGAGATAGATTTTTCAAAAATAAATTAGGTGCTATTTTTCAGCTTCCAGTTGAAAATAAAATACTATATAGAAACTGTTCTCCTAATCCGAGTTGTCAGTCACAAGCCTATTTTAATAGATTTCTTCATTAAATCTATATCTCACATTTTTTTACCCTACAAATCCATTTGAGAGAGATTTTAAAAAATGTTTATTTTGGTAGGGAGAGAGTAAAAGAGGTGATAGAAAATAAAATTGAATTTATATATTTATATATTTTCTTCATATGAAAGTATCAATGTGCTTATAGTTAAAGAAAATTATTTTATTTTGAAAATAATTTTCCCAATTTCCTTTCCAAGATATGACGTCTTCCGTTATATTTCCCCAATAAATATATTTCCCCAATAAATGCAGCTATCAATACTTCTACTATTCTTGAAGATAAAGCCAAACTTTTCCTTAAAAATCATCACTTTTTTTAATCATCAACAATATTTATGCCATATAGAAAGCCACCAGTTAAATGGTTCAATAATATAGTAGCCTTTCCTGTTTTACTAACACTAGCTATAGTTTATGTTAACCTTGGAGAGGAGGATACTTTTAAGAGGCTAAATAATTCTATTTCATGTTTCATTACTGTGTGTGTGTGTGTGTATAGCGTAAATTATATGCTATTAGTATACATGGTGATAATTCATAGCCTTTAGAAACTGTTACTTGGTTATTACATATAACAAAACAAATGGTGTGTGTGTTCATGTTAATGAATATGCAACAGTACTATGAAGCATAAACTTTGGCAGAAATCTGAGTCTAGCTCCCAGTTTCTTGTCAACCTTAAATAAATGCATTTTCTGAGATGCAATTTCACCATCTGTGCTGCTGCTGCTGCTAAGTCGCTTCAGTCGTGTCCGACTCTGTGTAACTCCATAGACGGCAGCCCACCCGGCTCCTCCGTCCATGGGGTTTTCCAGGCAAGAGTACTGGAGTGGGGTGCCATCATCTTCTCCGTCATGACATGCAATCACAGAAAATTTTGATGCTGATTCAAAGTTACAAGAAGTGTATATATCATACATTCAAGGCTTTAAGTGTAGTGCCCATCCACTCCTTCTAAACCTTTTGCAGTATAGTCAGCTTTCAGGATCTGTGGGTTTGTATTCATGGATTGAAACTAGCAGAAATCTTGCACTATGTTTATGATCCATGGTTGGTTGAACCTGCTGAATGCAGAGCCTTCAGATTTGGAGGTCTGACTGAGGGACTTGAGCACCCTTGGATTTTGCTATGAGAGGAGTCCTGGAACCAGTCCCTCATGGACACTGAGAAAAAACCATATGATTTAAATTACTGTCCTCACTATAATTATCATTCAATATAACCTTTAAATTTAGACTTCGAAATTCTACTTAGCCAAATAACCAATTATCCCTGAAACATTTCTCTTTTTTTTTTTCTATTTAAGCTGACTTATTAAACAGTCTCATAGTAATTCTTATTTATGGTGCAGTAAACACTACATTTGAGTGTAAAGATCTTAGACATCCTCTAGTCAAACATCTCATATAAACTCAGTTTACAACATTCATGATGATTGTTCATTCAGCCTCTGCTTTTCATGCTCCATCAACAAGCAATTTACCAATCCTAAGACACAGCATTCAATTTTAGGGAGCTCTAATTATTTGATATTTTTACATAAGGAGAGCCAATATACAATTCTGTGTAACTTTATTCAGCCCATCATTCCATATAAATGCTAGAGAAGTCCTCCTCTAAATCATCCCTTTTCTAGGCTAAAATAAGACTCCTTGCCTCTTGAATGAATACAGTTTCCATATTCTTCCCCACTGAGATTCTTACTATTATTACTGAGGAAGAGACTGTTCTAAGTACTCGTTTTGAGTTTGAGTAAGCTCTGGTAACTGGTGATGGACAGGGAAGCCTGGCGTGCTACAGTCCTTGGGGTCGCAGAGTCGGACACGACTGAGTAACTGAACTGAGTCTTCAGTAGATATTGCACATGCTTTGTTTTGTTTTATATAAAAATAGGATTGATGCTTTTGAAAATATTGATATGGTTCTGTGCTACCATGGTAAATTCACTTTAGGTTCTATTACCTTTTCTGAAGATTCTTTGGGATTTTCTATGTAGATAATCATGCAATTAGTGAAGTTTTCCATTTCTTCCTTTCCAGCCTATGTGCCTTTTCCCTACTTGCTTTCTCTCACTGTCTCCAATTTCCAGTTTCTACTGTAAAAATTATCTGGCAGTCAAGTGGTTAGACTGCACTTGAATGGCTGAGGGCCCAAGTTCAATCCCTGGTCTGGGAACTAAGATCCCACAAGTCTCACATAGTAAGGTCAAAAATAAACATACATAAAATCTTGTAGAAAGTTACACAAAAGGACCACTTCTTTCTCTGAACTTCTCTCCTTGGTTTTCTGACACCAATATCTATTGATTGTTTTTTTCTACCTCTCTGACTACTCCATCTTAGTCTCCATTAGTCCTCTTTCCTCTCTCTTCTGAATGGTCTTTTCTCACCTAGTTTATAGCTCAGGGAACTCTTCTCAATATTCTGTAATGAGCTATATGGGAAAATAATTTTAAACAGAGTGGATATATGTGTATGTATAACTGATTTACTTTGCTGTACAGTGGAAACTAAGAAAATGTTAAATCTACTATAATCTAATAAAAATTTTTAAAAAGAGAGGTTAAAATAATTCTTATACTGGCATAATAGCAATCTCAATTTTAAACAATCTTAAGAATACACAATAATTGTGATTTATAAAACTCAGTGCATAACAATTATACATAAGGTTATTATATAGTTTAACAAAAAAATACTTTCAAAAGTTATTTGTTTTCATAACCAGTCTGAAAAAGCCTTTCAAAAACTTCATTCAGTTTTGAAAAATTTAATCAGTAGCTGTTCATGGCATATGATATAATGCACATTGTCTATCTTTTGTAAGTTACCAAAGTTACCAGCTCCTTTCTGGTAATTTTGAAATACCTGTATATTTGGAAACAGTAGGCCAAATGAAGAGAAGTAATGTCTAAATATGTATTTTATATTGAGCACAAACATAAGACAAGACCAAGAAAAAAATATCTTTATGGCAAAGGAGATTTTGCAGGTAAAAGTTTATCAATTAAAAACTCCTGTTTTTCTGCTCGAAAATACATATAAAGTCAGACAATATTTTGACTCAGCACTCTAGAAAAGGAAATTTGAAAACTGGAACTTTTTAAAATGAGGCTAAAAAGAGACAGTGCTCAATAAACATTTAAGTGCGTAAAAAAATGAATAAACTATTGACAACTTGGATGTGTGATAAATTTTATTTAGAAAACCTCTTTGGTGGCTTTCATCAAGAGTCTTACATTTACATGCACCCTTTTGTAAAGGGAAAACTCTTAAAAGGTGACTAACAACTTCAATTTTATTTTGTGGTCTCTCTCCATAAACCATGGACTACTAGTTTCCCCTTTCTACAAGTCTCAAATTGTGTAATTGTTTTAAATTGTGATCACCTGACCAGATGCCTGAAAATTACTTGATCTATTTAATATAACTTGTTTAGCTGAATCAATTTAATTTCCAGGCCATATGTTCACAAAATTATTTCACTTAATCCATTTCAAGGTGGCTTCCTCTTTTGCGCCTTGCTGATTCACCTTCCTTTGATTGATCCAATTCTAGAATAAGAGATGACCTACATGAAATTTTAAAATAACACTGCTCAATAATCAAAAGACACATTCTATTCATTTTCTCAGGCCAAACATTTCAGGAATAATAACTTGTCTTTAAATTATCTTGTCTTTTTCCTTCATAGAAAATGAAACACTTAAAAAAGGTATGTCATGATCATACCTACAAATTAAAATATGAATATTGGATTATCACTGAAACTACAATAAATTCCAGTCAAATCAAAATATGATCCATTACATTTTCTGTAGTAATTTATTAAAAGTCCCCTTTCGTTTTTACATGTGATGAGCAAAACTGAACACTTAACAAATATGACAAGAATTGATGTAAGTGACCATTTTCCATTTAGAAATTTAGGCAGTTTTGTTTTCACATCTTTCTACATTAATTTGTTTCCTAAAGCTTTTTTTGACTGTACCTGACTTTCAGTAGTTTTAGCTAGATTGACAATTTTTATTTCAAAATCTAATTTTCTTTGGAAATATAGATTCAAAAGTCACAATTCTGTTCTGTATAAATTAAGCCCGACTTTCCTCCTGTTCACTTTATGTGATCATTATATATAAAGGGAAGTAAAAGGGGATGGAGGGACACTATCTCTTTGCATAAATTTTCCTTTTATCTCCTCATTTCTAAATTCATGATTCAGTCATCTTAGTCTTTTCTTATAAGTTTTTCATATTATTAGAAAATGTATTATGACTTTATTTTTGTTACAGATAGATGTTTATTGATTGATAGGTGTGAAAAATGCCAGTTTCTATACTTTATTTTCTTATATACAAGGTTCTGGCCTACCTTTAATAAGCTCTTTTTTACTCACTAATTGGAGTAGTCTAACATTGAATTTCAACAATTTTTGCGAGTATCTTTAAAAAATAAATGACATCTTTAGTGTTTCAAATAAATCATTAACTATGAAATATTTGTATTTCAAAGAAGAACCACTGATATTAAATTTAGATCACTGACAATTTATTCTTCAAAAGAATCAACTTGATTTATGCAGTCTGACTTTCAGTAAAAGGGCCCTAGCCCTAACTTGGGGAATACTATAACCTTACTATGTCCTTCACCCACAAATATAACAGATGAGTGGACAATTCATTAATTTTCACATGGAGTGTTATACCATTTGAGCTCTAAACGGATATGAATATGTGAGACCTGTCAACCCCTATTGATCACCTATTCCCTTCAGAACGTTTTAAATGTTTCTTGTTAATGGAAAGCACATGTCTCAATGTTATTCCCAATAGTATCAAGTATTATTTGTTGGTTGACTAAAACAACAGATATGATTTAATCTACAGGGTGTTTAAAGAACATTACATCATCTAAGAAATAGATACATTAACTTATATTAAACCTAAAGTACTCTAGGTTCTGTGATTAAAAAAGAAAATTGTATCAGTCTGCAAACTTAAATAATATATTCATTAATTCAATAAGTACTTATTAAATGACCGATATGTACAGAATAATATAAGGGATATATAACAGATGCTGTTGGGGATCTATCAAAATCTCCACACTTTGATCATTTCTATATATATGTCCACCATCAACTGTCAGCACTTTTCTTTGTATGAGGGCTTTTTCCGGCTATCTGGCTGCTTTATTATCTATGGGACAAGCTGTACCACTTTCTTCCCAGGAGCAGCTTTAACCAAAGACTGATTGAAATTGATATATAAATATAAATCTCCTCCCATCTCATGTTGGATAAATATGGCACGTGTTTTGCACTGGGTCCAAGATTTCTCTAGCAGAATTCAATTACATTTACCCTTAATAATAACTTGCTTGGAAGTAAACCCTTAAGTGGCTGTCTTCTCTGTCTTGCTTCCCGTTCTTCTACTGTTATCCAACAATGATATTCCAAAATAACACCTTGCATTTGACACCTTGTCTTAAGGTTTACTTCTCAGGAAACCAAACCAAGACAGATAGATACATGATATAGATATGGGTATAGATTTACATAATTCACTGTCATCATTATCATCATCATCATCATCAGGATTCTGGTCTTAAATTCTGATTTGTATTTCAAAAATAATTCTATACATTCTATACATTGAGGCCATATTTTATAGTTAGAATCTCTTCCTGTTTACAAAAGCACTTTTGTTTTTCAGTCACTCAGTCATGTCTGACTCTTTGTGATCCATGGACTGTAGCACGCCAGGCCTCCCTGTCCATCACCATCTCCCGGAGTTTCCTCAGACTCACGTCCATTGAGTCAGAGATGCCATCCAACCATCTTATCCTCTGTCGTCCCCTTCTCCTCCTGCCTTCAATCTTTCCCAGCATCAGTGTCTTTTCGAATGTGTCAGCTCTTTGAATCATGTGGCCAAAGTATTGGAACTTCAGCTCCAGCATCAGTCATTCCAGTGAATATTCAGGGTTGAGTACTCCTTTCCCAATTTGGAACCAGTCTGTTGTTCCATGTCCCATTCTAATTGTTGTTTCTTGACCTGCATACAGTTTTCTTTAAAGTGCATTAGTGATTTTCAATATATGAAATGGTGTTTATCCTGAGAAAAATTAATAATATCGAGGAACATAAATTAATTATCTTCATGTTTATAGATAATTTATCGAAAGAGTAATGTCTTATATATTTTAAACATCAGAATATGATTAATAAAAATAATTTATCTCAGTTTTAATGTTAGTGTCCTTATATTTATAGTCAATTTCAGTTGCAAATAAATGCACAGCTTTGTCTTTATTTCATTTAATGAAAAAAGGTACAAAGTAAAAGTAGGATTTTTAAAAATAAACATTTCCTTCTAAATTTTTCTAGATTATTCTAATCTAATACAATTATAACTCCTAATTATTCTTGAAAAGATCAAGTTAATGTTTACAGCATTAAAAAAATCTCAGATTGTTCCTCAGGCTGCAAGAGATGTCACTGAAGCAGGTGAATCTAAAGCTCTGGATGCTGTGTTTACATAGTGAAATAAATGCTTTATAAAAAATAACTTGAAACAGTTGAAAACTCAAAAGAATTTGCAAAAGTAATACTGAGAGTCCTATATACACTTGTGTACACTTCATCTAACATTCCCTAATGACAGTCTCTTACATATCCATAGAACCTTGTCAGAAGCAGGAAACTAACATTAATATGATATTAACTGAAATATAGACTGTATATAGATTTTACCAGTTTTTACATGCACTCTGTGTGTGTGTATTTGTATGTGTGTCCATATGCGCTTCTGTGAAATTTCATCATAGAGGTAGTTTTGAGTAACCATCTCCACAATCTGGGAGAGAGAACTGTTCCATTACCACAAAGAAACTACTTAATGTTACCCCTGAATAAGCCTATCTTCTCTCAACCCTAATTCTTGGCAATCATTGACCATTATAACTTTTTTGCTTTGAAACCACTATATAAATGAAATAAGCCAGTATGTAGACTCTTTAAGATTGGCTTTTTAAAATTCAGCATTTGATCTCATTCTTGATATCAAATAGCACTAGTTTGTTGGGTTTTCTTGCTAAGGAGTACCTCATTCTGTGGATATACCACAGTTTGTTTATCTATCACATGTTGAAGGACATTTATAATGAACATTTGTGTACAACCATTTTTGTGAATGTAAGATTTCATTTCTTTAGTATAAGTACTTAGGGGTGTATTTGCAAGCTGTAAGTAAGTATATGTTAGCTTCTAAAGAAATGTTAAACGGTACAGAAATGCTATACCATTTACACTCTTAACCACAAATAGATGAGTTCCACTTTCTTTTCATTCTCAGTGTCTGTTAAATGCTTTTCTGGCTATCGTAAAAATGACATGGTAACTCTAGAACGATTCTCAAACAAACTTAGTTGTTTGTGCATAAAGTCATTCAGGGAGTTTAAGATGCAGATGTCTCCATTATTGTTAATGATAATAGCCACAGTTTATTGTGTATATAATGGGCCAGGTTGGCCCTAGGCTATTTAGTACCCATAACAACCCTTTCAGGTAGGTTATTATTACCATCTTAATGATAAAAAGTGTCTCAGAGTGATTTAATAACTTATTGATGATCACACATACAGTTAAGGAGAGTACCAGGGTTCCAAATTCAGTTTGAATTCAAAATCAGAGGTGTTCCATTAAAGCCACACAGAAGATAAGAGCAACTGAATGTTTCTGTGCCATAATTATGAGTTGAAAGTTATATAAGTTCATGAACAGGGGCTGGGCATGGGAGAATGCTGCTGCTGCTGCTGCTGCTGCTGCTAAGTCGCTTCAGTTGTGTCCGACTGTGTGCGACCCCATAGATGGCAGCCCACCAGGCTCTGCCGTCCCTGGGATTCTCCAGGCAAGAATACTAGAGTGGGTTGCCATTTCCTTCTCCAGTGCATGAAAGGGAAAAGTGAAAGTGAAGTCGCTTAGTCGTGTCTGACTCTTAGCAACCCCATGGACTGCAGCCTACCAGGCTCCTCCGTCCATGGGATTTTCCAGGCAAAAGAGTGCTGGAGCGGGGTGCCATTGCCTTCTCCAATGGGAGAATGACAGCAATTAATTTATTTAACTCTGCTAAAGTTAGTTTTTAAAATGTTCATGGTTAATTTGTACGATGAAAAAAGTTTAAGCCATCTCAAATATCTTTGAAATATAAAGATCAAAATGACAAAGCTGTGAAAACTGATATTGTTTTGCAGAGAAGAAAGAACTTTTTAATTAAATGTCTCTGATATATATGTAAGCTATGTTATTTCTGGTATCAGAAATTTACCAAACTGATACTAATAAAAAATTATTTTAAAAGTAACCACAGCATGAAACTTTGTATATTAAATTTGGAATATTATGTGTTGTAGCACACTTATATCTCATAGAAACTAAACTTTCTGGACAAGTGTTCCGATGAGTATCATATAATCAAAAGACAATAATCTCACTTAAGATAAAACACTTTTGATAGAAAATAGCTAAATTTTCTGTTTCTTGCCGTAAAGCAAGAAATTATGTTGGGTATTAACTTAATATAATAAGCAGCCCATTTAAAAGACATCTATGTAAATATTTGATGTACTGAATGATGCTGGATTTGTACTCAGCTTTTGCTGACATGTTAGCATCTGTCTTCAATCTGTTTAGAAGAATGAGCTCTCAGGTTGTTTTTAGTCTTTCTAATATTGCAACTTTTTCCCATGGCAAAAGGGAGAGTTATTATAAAATGTGCTTTCTTCTAACCTTAAGAAATATAATTTAAAATACCAGTTTGTAGGCTCAACTTTTAATCTAGATGTATACCTAAGTCACCTAGCCTATAGCAATAAAGCACGTGTCACCACTCAAATGTTATGGTTCTTATGGAAAAATTTTATTACTTAAAAACTACATATCAAATGTAAAATCTTTGTCCTCCCCCCTGCCCCTGCCACACACACACATCTCTATGATTGGAAATGAGCATTCACCCACTCTGTCCTAACTACTAATAACCCAAAGTATATTTATGAGCTGTTTCCCTGCCTTCTTCATGTGTATCTCAGATTTGCTCTTTGTAGGACTCAAGAAGCTTTGTGAAACTTCTTGCTACAGCTAATTGACTTCTATAGATAGAAGTGTGAAATTATTAATCCACCCTCCAATAGCCTCCATTACCTTGCAGCACTAGGCCTGTTCTGGCTTCCATGTAGCTCTAGCCTCATAGCTCTCACATCTCTATTTTTTGACCTGCTCTTGTTCTTTCAAGTGGGCATAGCTCTTCCCTGCCTCAGGAAACCCGCAGTCATCCCTTCCTCCGGAAATGCTTTTGCCCAACTTCCAGCTGTTCACGTCAGTGTTTCCCTCAGATTTACTTCCTCATACTTCCAAATCCACATCAGGGTTCCCGTTATATTCCCTCATACATCTTCCAGTTTTAGTTCATAATTATGATTACAAAGCAGATTGTTATTGGTGTGAATATTTGTTTAAAGGCTGATTTTTTCATTAAAAGGAAACTTCATCAGGGAATGACAAGTGTTTCCTTAACATATTTAGTGCCTCACTTGATACCAGTTGTACAGAAAAAGTTCAATAAATGTTTATCATGTGAATCATTGGTTCATAAATACCTGCTCTGATAGCTTAAAGCAAATTTCTAAAAAGGTCACTGTTAAGCAAACCTTATGTTTTAAGATATACTTCCAGGGCAGAATCAGTCAAGCATGAAGTTTCCAAATGAGGTATTCACTAAACTGAACAAAATAGTACTATAGCTTTATATAGGCTAGACATACATATCTATTTATCTAATTCATGGACAATGTTATAATTATTAGGAAAATTATATGATCTAGGTAAGGTCTCAATAGAAGAATTCTCTTTGAGCAAGTAAATATGTTGAGCAGCCAAGATTCCCTACAGTTATGCAAATTGTAAGCCCAACTGGGATTAAAAAATTATTTAGGGAAAACATCAATCTTTTATTTTATTACACTGTTGCCTTTCATGAATGTTTTACTCGCATGTCTCTATATTTGAGGCATTATGGCTGTAATTGGGAGTTTGAAAAAAAAATGTTATTTTCTTTCTTTAATGAACTGTTTTCTTAGGGAAAAAATTAAAATCATACTGTATTTGGTAATATATTGCTATGTCAAAGACGGCTATCCAGATATTACCTGAATAATAAATAGAAGAAGGTAACAAAAGCATTAATCATTTTATTTGAGTGACAAAATATTTTAATTGTCCACAAATTTTAAAGGTTCAATATGATTTGGTCCAATGACTTTATTATTAAGTCAATATTTGGCTAGCTTTCTAAAACATATAACTTTAATATATCTTTGGTTTGGTGTTATTCATATTTTTCCTGAATTAAGGGTTTAATATGGTTATTAAAATGTACCTAACATTTTAACTCTTAAAAATCTATGCATATTTTAAAGATCATCTAAAGACACATTTTATCTTGGGTCACTATTAGAAAGCTCAGTCACCTGGATATGTAATAAGGTTTCATTGACAATGTTAGAAATTATATGTTTTAACTTAGAAACCTGACAATCTTGTAACTTAAAAGCATATTTCAGATATAGTTATGATAACCTAATATAATAAACACAAAAAGGAGTTCAATGACTCCAAATACATAAATTACATGAATTCTGTATATAAACTGATTATCCCTTTTATATTTCTTTAGACTCCAAGAATATGATAGAATGTGACCTTATGCTTCATTTTTATAATGATTTGAATCTGTGATTACTTAGAATAATATGAAAGCAGTGCAAATATTTCTTGCCTGGAGAATCCCATGGACAGAGGAGCCGGGCGGGCTATAGTCCATGGGGTCACACAGAGCCAGACACGACTGAGTCACACACACACACACACACACACACACACACACACACACACACACACACTCACAGGCACAGTGTAAGTACCTCTCTAGGTTGATGCCCATTAAAACTATTCTTCCCTACATAAGAGTGATACCTCTTCACCAAAATTAAGGGTTATCTAACATCATCACATGTCAGTTTCCTAAAAGGATTAAACAAAATTATTTAGTTTCCTTGAAGGCCAAATCTATACATTCCTCTACAAGAAAATAGAAAACTGGATTAAAAATTTTAGCAGCTATTTGATTTCCCTGATTTAACTATCTGTTCTGAAGTGTATAGATCTATATGATCAATATAGATAAAATTAGTTTTCCTATCTGTAAGTGCATCAAGGGAAGGTAGCACCAAATCAGAAGGCACTTAGGGACACTTGGAATTATTAATAGATTATGGTCAATATAGTACAAATGAAAACCACTTTGTAAGACCCCAAGGGAGAGCTTCAAAAAGACAGCCATCCTTCAGAACACTTGTATATGTAATTAGAAACCCAGACACACCTCAAGTGGGTGATTCTCTAGAATAAGCACTGGGGTCAAGAACAGCAGGGACTGGTATTTGTAATATTTATTAGCAATTTTGTCAAGAAGAGTTATCCCTTAAAGGGGGTGGTACAAGGGCAACAGCAGCAGTGTGTCAGTTCCATTATTATTGACATTTTAGTGATGTTAATAAAAAAGAAGAGAGTTCATCCATTTATGTAATCCTCACCCACAAGTCCTAGAGAAGGAAATGGCAACCAACTCCATTATTACCTGGAGAATCCCATGGACAGAGGAGCCGGGTGAGCTACAGTCCATGGGGTTGTAAAGAGTTAGTCACAACTGAAGCGACTAACAACACAACAACACACCCACAAGTAGGGCCCCAACTATCACCCCAGCATTTTCCCAGAGGATAGGTCTCCCAAGCAGTGCTCGAGAGAGAAGGTAACAGACAAGCAAATTGATGATCAATATTCTTCTCATGTTTCTTATAGCCTTCAACTCAGCATGCTTCTATTATTTAGAGTTTATTGAAAGTTAGCTGAAAATTACTGCATGCTTTTCTATAATTTCAAACTAGTGAACTTAGAGAGCACACAGGTTTTAAATTAAATTCTAGGGAGACTAGTTTTTGAAGAAAAGGAAAAAAAAAATCTTAACAGGGGTAAGAAAATAGGATTTAGAGTAGGAAGACAAGTGAATGTTTTATAAAATTTGTACTGACTCACAATGATCAGGGTACAACTAACAGTGGCTTGGGGATTATTCTTTAAAGATGACAATGACTGTGTCATGCTAATATATAGGAGCATCTCCCAAGAACTGAATGGCTTGTTTGTTTACTGAAGATTTCCTACAGGTTATCCCAGTTAAGCTTGATAGCTTGCTAGCAAAAAGTTCCTGCCCAAGGGCACCTCATAGACATTTCATGTTATGGTAAATACCAGCATAAATGTTACACTTACACAGTAAATGGAGGAAGATGCCAGAGGAAGATGGCAGAGTAGAAAGATGTACACTCATCTTCTCCTATAAGAACTCCAAAATTACAACTAGCAGCTGAACAACCATTGACAAGAGGATGTCGAATCCCACCAAAAAAAATTCTCCACATCCAAGGGCAAAGGAGACACCCCAGCAAGATGGTAGTAGGGGCGAAATCACATTTAGAATAGAACCCCATACCCGACCCTGGTGGCTCAGAGGGTAAAGAGTCTGCCTGCAGTGCAGGAGACCTGGGTTCGATCCCTGGGTTGGGAAGATCCCCTGGAGAAGGAAATGGCAACCCAATCCAGTATGCCTGCCTGGAAAATCCCATGGATGGAGGAGCCTGGCAAGCTACAGTCCATGTGGTCAGAAAGAGTCGGACACGACTGAGTGACTTCACTTTCCATACCCGCCAGAGACACTTGGAGGACTCAAAGAAATCTTGTGTGCACCAGGCCCCAAAGACCCCATAGAGGCTGAGCCAGAACTGTGTTTGAGCGTCTCCTGTGGGGTATGGGTCAGCAGCGGACTGCTACAGGGGCAAGGGCTCTGGGTGCCACAGACCTGGGTATGGCATAAGCTGTCTTGGAGAAGGTCGCCATTAACCCCAGCATAGAGCCACCAGAACATAGGCAGGACTGTGGAAACAGACTCTTGGAGGGCACAAACAAAACCTTGTACACACCAGGACCCAGGAGAAAGGAGCAGTAAGAGGCTGACCCAGACGTGCCCATGAGTGTCCAGGAGTCTCTGGCAGAGAAGTGGGTCAGTGGTGGCCCGCTGCAGGGTCGGGGGCACTCAGTGCAGCAGTGCATGCAGGGAACCTTTTGAAAGAGGTCACCATTAATCTTCATGACCTCCACCATAGTTTGGCCTCAGGTCAAATAACAGGGAGGAGACACAGCCCCACCCACCAACAGAAAATAGGACTAAAGATTTACTGAGCATAGCCCTGCCCATCAGAACAAGACCAGTTTCCCCCTCAGTCAGTCTCTCCCATCAGGAAGCTTCCATAAGCTTCTTGTCCTTATCCATCAGAGGGCCAAGAGAATGAAAACTATAATCACAGAAAACTAATCAAACTGATCACATGGACCACGGCCTTGTCTAACTCAATGAAACTATGAGCCATGCCCTCTAGGGCCATCCAAGGTGGCTGGGTTATGATGGAGAGTTCTGACAAAATGTGGTACATTGGAGAAGGGAATGTCAAACGACTTCAGGATTCTTGTCATGAGAACCCCATGAACAGTATGAAAAGGCAGAAAGGTAGGATACTGAAAGATGAACTCCCCAGATCAGTAGATGCCCAATACACTACTGGTCAGTGGAGAGAGAACTCCAGAAAGAATGAAGATACTGAGCTAAAGCAAAAACAACACCCAGTTGTGGATGTGCCTGGTGATGGAAGTAAAGTCCAATGCTATAAAGGACAATATTGCATAGGACCCTGAAATGTTTGGTCCATGAATCAAGGCAAATTGGAAGAGATCAAACAGGAGAGGGCAAGAGTGAACACCGACATTTTAGGAATCAGTGAACTAAAATGGACTGGAATGTGTGAATGTAACTCAGATGACCATTATATCTACTTCTGTGAGCAAGAATCCCTTAGAAGATATGGAGTAGCCATCAAAGTCAAGAAGAGAGTCTGAAATACAGTACTTCCTCTGGAATGCAAAAGTAGGAAATCAAGATATACCTGCAGTAACAGGCAAATTTGGCCTTGGAGTACAAAACGAAGCAGGTCAAAGGCTAACAGAGTTTTGCCAAGAGACAACACTGATCAAAGCAAACACCTTCTTTCAACAACACATTAGAAGACTCTACACATGGACATCACCAGATGGTCATTACTGAAATCAGATTAATTATGTTTTTTGCATCCAAAGATGGAGAAGCTCTATACAGCAAGCAAAAACAAGACCAGGAGATGACTGTGGCTCAGATCATGAAATCCTTACTGCCAAATTTAGACTTAAATTGAAAAAAGTAGGGAAAACTACTTTGGTCATTCAGGTATGACATAAATCAAATCCCTTACAATTATACAGTGGAAGTGACAAATAGATTCAAGGGATTAGATCTGAAAGACAGAGTGCCTGATGAACTATGGACAGAGGTTCATGACATTGTACAGGAGGCAATAATCAAGACCATCTCAAAGAAAAAGAAATGCAGGAAGGCAAAATGATTGTCTGAGGAGGCCTTACAAATAGCTGTAAAAAGAAGAGAAGTGAAAGGCAAAGGAGAAAAGGAAAGATATATCTATTTGAATGCAGAGTTCCAAAGAATAGCAAGGATAGATAAGAAAGCCTTCCTCAGTGATCAATGCAAAGAAATAGAGGAATATAATAGAATGGGAAAGACTAGAGATCTCTTCAAGAAAATTAGAGATACCAAGGGAACATTTCATGCAAAGATGGGCACAATAAAGGACAGAAATGGTATGGACCTAACAGAAGCAGAAGATATTAATAAGAGGTGGCAAGAATACACAGAAGAACTACACAAAAAAGATCTTCATGACCCAGGTAACCATGATGGTGTGATCACTCACCTAGAGACAGACATCCTGGAATGTGAAGTCAAGTGGGCCTTAGGAAGCATCACTAAAAGCAAAGCTAGTGGAGGTGATGGAATTCCAGCTGAGCTATTTCAAATGCTAAAATATGATGCTGTGAAAGTGCTATATTCAATATGCCAGCAAATTTGGAAAACTCAGCAGTGGTCACAGGACTGAAAAAGGTCAGTTTTGATTTCAATCCCAAAGAAAGGCAATGCCAAAGAATGCTCAAGCTACTGCACAGTTACGCTCATCTCAAATGCTAGCAAAGTAATGCTCAAAATTCTCCAAGTCAAGCTTCAGCGATATGTCAACCGTGAACTTCCAGATGTTCAACCTGGATTTAGAGAAGGCAGAGGAACCAGAGATCAAATTGCCAACATCTTTTGGATCATTCAAAAAGCATGAGAGTTCCAGAAAAACATCTGCTGCTGCTGCTGCTGCTAAGTCGCTTCAGTCGTGTCCAACTCTATGCGACCCCATAGACGGCAGCCCACCAGGCTCCCTCGTCCCTGGGATTCTCCAGGCAAGAACACTGGAGTGGGTTGCCATTTCCTTCTCCAATGCATGGAAGTGAAAAGTGAAAGTGAAGTCGCTCAGTCGTGTCCAACTCTTAGCGACCCCATGGACTGCAGCCTACAAGGCTCCTCCGTCCATGGGATTTTCCAGGCAAGAGTAGTGGAGTGGAGTGCCATTGCCTTCTCCGAGAAAAACATCTACTTCTGCTTTATTGACTACACCAAAGCCTTTGAATGTGTGGATCACAACAAGCTATGGAAAATCCTGAAAGGGGTGGGAATACCAGACCACTTTACCTGCCTCCTGAGAAATCTGTATGCAGGTCAAGAAGCAACAGTTAGAACAGGACATAGAACAACAGACTGGTTCCAATTTGGGAAAGGAGTACGTCAAGACTGTATATTCTCACCTTGTTTATTTAACCTATATGCAGAGTATATCATGCGAAATGTCTGGCTGGATGAAGCACAAGCTGGAATCGAGATTGCTGGGAGAAATATCAATAACCTCAGATATGCAGATGACACCGCCCTTATGGCAGAAAGTGAAGTAGAACTAAAGAGCCTCTTGATGAAAGTGTAAGAGGAGAGTGAAAAAGTTGGCTTAAAGCTCAACATTCAGAAAGCTAAGATCATGTCATCTGGTCCCATCACTTCATGGCAAATAGATGGAGAAATAATGGAAACAGTGAAGGACTTTCTCTTTTTGGTCTCCAAAATCACTGCAGATGGCGACTGCAGCCATGAAATTAAAAGATGCTTGCTCCTTGAAAGAAAAGATATGACCGATCTATACAACATAGTAAAAAGCAGAGGCATTACTTTGCCAGCACAAGTCTGTCTAGTCAAAGCTATGGTTTTTCCAGTAGTCATGTATGGATGTGAGAGTTGGAATGTGAAGAAAGCTGAGCACCGAAGAATTGATGCTTTTGAACTGCGGTGTTGGAGAAGACTCTTGAGAGTCCCTTGGACTGCAAGGAGATCCAACCAGTCCATCCTAAAGGAGTTCAGCCCTGGGTGTTCATTGGAAGGACTGATGCTCAAGCTGAAACTCCAGTACTTTGGCCACCTGATTCGAAGAGCTGACTCATTGGAAAAGACTCCGATGCTGGGAAAGATTGAAGGCAGGAGGAGAAAGGGATGAGAAAGGATGAGATATTTGGAGGGCATCACCGCCTTGATGGACATGAGTTTGGGTAAACTCCAGGAGTTGGTGATGGACAGGGATGCCTGGCATGCTGCAGTCCATGGGGTCACAAAGAATTGGACACGACTGAGTAACTGGACTGAACTGAACTCAACAGTAAACATTTTTATTATCAAATCTTTTTTAGCTTTCCACAGTTTAGGTCCTTATTTGCAAGTCAAATTTATAACATATCATGTGTTGGTTCACATCTCACATACCAGGACAATTAAAAAGTTAAAAATAAAAATCAAACATTAACAGAAAAGATAGATTTACCTCTAGCTGTAATGTTGCTGTAATTATACTGAACTCAGTCACTTTTGTCACTTTTTTATAGGCTGGTAATTCTCAATTAGCATACAGTGTAAAAAATGCTTTGCTACTGGAGATGTGTGGCAATGATTCGTCAAAGAGAAATTATATCATCAACTCACTTCATGTGATTTCCAAATACTCAATGTCTGTCTTACATTTTAAAACATGTTAAAATGAACATGTCCCGGTGTCCAAGCTTCAAATTTTGAGTTTTTTTTTTTTTGTTTTTTTGCGCTCTCTAAGAGAAGTTTGACTTCTTGACAGAGATTGGCAATTTATGTTAATATCCATAGTTTTATGAGAGTTCACTGCATGCTCATACCATCTAAATGTAAGAGTTAAATTACCTTCTATTGCTTGCTAAAAATTTTAATTAATAAAAATTTTCAGTACTTTAAAATTACAGCATGATATTTAAAGAAAATTAGGAAAAGATAAATAGCAAAGATACTACTTACTTGGTTAAGGGTGAAGCTGAGTTAATAAGTCTTTCAGAAGTGAGATTAGTTTTATAACTTATCATGAGAATAAAACATCAACAAAACTCAATAGCCATAAAACATTTCTAAGAAAGTTTCATGAGGTATATTTCAAAGTGAAAAGCACTTACAAATAAAGTAAGAATAAAAACATTATTGGACATAATCTTTAGTCACCTCATTGCCTTACACAGAAAATTTTGATTTGCAAATTGAAACCTGTATCTCTTACTCAATCTTAACCCATAGTCATCACCACCATCACTCCCACCAAAATTATCATCATAATCCTCACCATAATAACCGTAATTTCCTTTTCATTCTCAGCTTACTCCTCAAATACTTGAAAGTCTACTATGTGCCAAGTACTTGTTTAAGACTACAGAACTAATACAAGTTCCTTTTCAGCTACAACTTCGTGTCTATTTTTCTGGGTTCTTAAGTACTTGGCAAATGTTCTTAACTTACTAAAAATTGTGCCTCTGCATTTCCATATGTGCTAAAAATGCTTTTGATAAATCCTTAACAGTCATCTGTAGAACTAAAGAATATATTTTAATTCTTATTTAAACACACTGGTTAGATTTATGTTTTAAACAAAGATAGTACTTGAAGGCTTTGCTTTTGAACAGAAAAATGCATTTTAAAAATAAACTTTAAATTTGAGTTAAGTGTACATTCAGAGAACATCTGGATTATTTCTAGTTTTTGGCTATTGCAAATAAAGCTGTCAAGAGCATTCATGCACAGGATTTTGGACTAAAACAGTTTTCATTTCTCTGGGACAAATTCCCAAATGTGCAAATGCTGGATCATACAGTAGTTACATGTTTAGTTTTATAAGATACTGCCAACTTATGTTCCAAATAATTTCAAAGAATTTGCCAAAATGGCTGTACCATTTTATATTACCATCAGCAGGTTATGAGTCATCTGGCTTCACTTTGCCCAAATTAGCATTTGTTGTCAGTATTCTTATTTCAGGCATCCTGATATGTAATATCTTATTGTAGTTTTAATTTAGGTTTCCCTAATGGCTAACAATGTTGAATATTTGTGTGCTTATTTACCATTGTCTTTGGTGAAATGTCTGTTCATTTTTGGTTCATGTCTTTTCCCCTGCTTCCTTTTTTTTTTTTAATACTGGAGAGTTTTGAGAAATCTTTATATACTCAACATATTAATCCTTTGCTAAATAAATGAGAAAATGTTTCTTTAAATCCATTTCTTGTCTGCTGTGGGTGTGTGTTTGACTTGTGTTTTCATCCTTTTAGTAGAGTCTTTTGGGGAGCAAAGACTTAATTTTGAAGAGGTACAATATATTGATCTTTCCTTTTGTCAATCATTTTTTTTATGTCAAATCGAAAAACTGTTTGCCTCACTGTAGATCCTAAATATTTTCTATTTTTCTAAAAGTGCTCTCAGTTCAGTTCAGTTTAGTTCCGTCGCTCAGCCGTGTCCGACTCTGCGACCCCATGAACCGCAGCATGCCAGGCCTCCCTGTCCATCACCAACTCCCGGAGTTCACCCAAACCCATGTCCATTGAGTCAGTGATGACATCCAGCCATCTCATCTTCTGTTGTCCCCTTCTCCTCCTGCCCTCAATCTTTCCCAGCATCAGGGTCTTTTCAAATGAGTCAGTTCTTCACATCAGGTGGCCAAAGTATTGGAGTTTCAGCTTCAGCATCAGTCCTTCCAATGAACACCCAGGACTGATCTCCTTTAGGATGGACTGGTTGGATCTCCTTGCAGTCCAAGGGACTCTCCAACACCACAGTTCAAAAACACTCTAGTTTTATATTTTTACATTTTAAGTCTGTGATCCATCTTGACTTAATTTATTTACAGTGTAAAGCTTAGGTTGAGATTGGTTGGTTGATTGATTTACCTATAAATGGTATTTTTCCTATAACTTAATTGCTTTTTCTCCTTTGTCTAAAATCAGCTGGGTATTTATTTGAGTCTGTTTCCTTTCTCCGTTCTACCAATTCATTGTGTTTCCTACCACCAAACCACAAATACCACAATATTTTGATTCATGTATCTATACAATAGGTATTAATAGTGGATGGATTTAGTCCAACTACATTATAATTCTTTTTCAACTTTAGTTTTCTATTCTAAGGCTTGTGATGAGGCTTTCCAGATAAATTTTACAATAAGTTTGTCAAATCTACAAAACATCTTGCTGAGATTTTGATAGAAGAAGTGACATTAAATGTTTATATCAACTTGGGCAGAATTGACATCTTTTACTATGTTGTCTTCCAATACATAAACATGGCTTTTTATTCTTTTTAAAAGATTTTCTTTTATTTGTTTTATCAGCATTTTGTAAATATCAGTGTGTAAATCCTATAGAACAAATATAATTTTGAAGAGTGAAATGCTTTCCCCCTCCTCTACTTGAACTTTATTTATGTGACAAAATTCCCACCAATATTAATTTAGGGGAACAACAACAACAAAAAAGGTTACAAAAATATGGAGGGGCAGGAAGAGGAGTTGGTTAACACTGAAGAGGAAGAAGTAGGAAGAGTCAATATTTCACTGTTTGTGGAAAGTGCAGGAAGAGCTACTTTTTAAAAAAATTAATTTATTTATTTTAATCAGAGGCTAATTACTTTACAATATTGTGGTGGTTTTTGCCATACATTGACATGACTCAGCCATGGGTGTACATGTGTCTCCCATCCTGAACCCCCCTCCCACCTCCCTCCCCATCCCAATCCTCTGGGTTGTCCCAGTTTACCAGCTTTAAGTGCCCTGTTTCATGCATCAAACTTGGACTGGTCATCTATTTCACATATAATAATATACATATTTCAATGCTATTCTCTCAAATCATCCCACCCTCACCTTCTCCCACAGAGTCCAAAAGTCTGTTCTTTATATCTGTGTCTCTGTTGCTGTCTCACATATAGGGTCATCATTACCATCTTTCTAAATTCTGTATATATGTGTTAATATACTGTATTGGTGTTTTTCTTTGTGACTTACCTCACTCTGTACAATAGGATCCGGTTTCATCCACCTTATTAGAACTGATTCAAATGTGTTCTTTTTAATAGCTGAGTAATATTCTGTTGTGTATATGTACCACAACTTTCTTATCCATTTGTTTGCCGGTGGACATCTAGGTTGCTTCTATATCCTAGCTATTGTAAACAGTGCTGCAATGAACATTAGGGTACACGTGTCTCTTTCAATTCTGGTTTCCATAGTGTGTATGCCCAGCAGTGGGATTGCTGGGTCATATGGCAGTTCTATTTCCAGTTTTTTGAGGAATCTCCACACTGTTCTCCATAGTGGCTGTACTAGTTTGCATTCCCACCAACAGTGTAAAAGAGTTCCCTTTTCTCCACACCCTCTCCAGCATTTATTATTTGTAGGGTTTTTGATAGCAGCCATTCTGACCAGTGTGAGATGGTACCTCATTGTGGTTTTGATTTGCATTCCTCTGATAATGAGTGATGTTGAGCATCTTTTCATGTGTTTGTTAGCCATCTGTATGTCTTCTTTGGAGAAATGTCTGTTTAGCTCTTTGGCCCATTTTTTGATTGGGTCGTTTCTTATCTGGTATTGAGCTGCATGAGCTTCTTGTATATTTTTGAGATTAATTATTTGTCAGTTGCTTCATTTGCTATAATATAGTGAAAATGAGTATACTACCCAAAGCAATCTATACATTCAATGCAATTCCTATCAAGCTACCAATGGTCATTTTTCACAGAACTAGAACAAATAATTTCACAATTTGTATGGAAATACAAAAAAACTTGAATAGCCAAAGCAATCTTGAGAAAGAATGTAACTGGAGGAATCAACCTGCCTGACTTCAGACTATACCACAAACTTACAGTCATCAAGACAGTATGGTACTAGCAGAAAGACAGAAATATAGATTAATGGAACAAGACAGAAAGCCCAGAGATAAATCTACACATCTATGGACACCTTATCTTTGACAAAGGAAGGAAAAATATGCAATGGAGAAAAGACAATCTCTTTAACGTTAAAGTGGTGCTGGGAAAACTGGTCAACTATCTTTAAAAGAATGAAACTAGAACACTTCCTAACACCATACACAAAAATAAACTCAAAATTGATTAAAGATTTAAATGTAAGACCGGAAACTATAAAACTCCTAGAGGAAAACATAGGCAAAACACTCTCTGACCTAAATCACAGCAAGATCCTCTATGACCCACCTCCCAGAGTAATGGAAATAAAAGCAAAAATAAACAAATGGGACCTAATTAAACTTAAAAGCTTTTGCACAATGAAGGAAACTATAAGCAAGGTGAAAAGACAGCCTTCAGAATGGGAGGAAGAGCTATTAATTTTGTAGTGTGTTCTGTGTTGAAAGTGCTTCTGCATCTCTGAGGTGGAGGTGCTTCTTACCACTCCCCTGCTGGAGGCTAGACTCTGAGGTAGCGCTGCAGTGACTTAAGGAGTTTAGGAACCCTGTCCAGCCACAGACACTCAGAGTGCCTCAGATTTACCTTAATACCCACATTTACCATCACACAAGTGGAAAACTTTTAACTCCTCCATCCAAAGTCCTCTCAGAATCCTTTCACTTTTAGGAGGTCGTCTGCATATGAGGTTGGCTAGCGGTTGCCGAAGGCCAGAGCCTGTCAGGCCTACGAACCAGGGGCTCTAAGACCCTGTGACCAAGGAGAGACACCCAAGTCCTCTCCAGAGCCCCTAGGTGCTCTGAGGGGTCACCAGTATAATGACAGGGTTGGTGTGAGAAGGACCACAAACCTTTCTGAAGTGTTTCCAACTATAATATTGAAGTGCTGTTTTTCTGTGAAATAAACATGTCGCTGTCTTGGAAATTTCCATTAGGATAAACAAGACTTAAAGCTACCAGAGTGAAAGCTGAAAAGCAAGCTGCTCTTCCGCAAATGATACGTAGAAGTCTCATTTTTAAAAGGTGCTGGAGACACGAGCAGCATTGCTCATCTGAGGCGCTGCTATGTGGCTGCTACCAATTCAGTATTTAAACTTCGACAGAAACCCTCTGAAGGCATGTATCACATTGTATCAACAGTGAAAATGCCAAGCTGATTCTTTTTGTGGCTCCATACAAGTATTTTTGTTTTGGTTCACTTATTTATCTTTTTTTTTTTGGATCATTCCGAATTTGTAAACCATGTTATTGTAAAGTACATTTTGCTCTGTAGTCAGATAAAAAAAAGTGTTTTGAGCCCTGGTTCTACTGCCAAGTAGACGAATTGTCTTAGTTAACTTCTTTTATCAATTTACTTGGATCTTACATGGAAATAATGGTGTCTCCTTCTTGGAGAAAGGAGGATTCTAATTGTGATGATTAAATGTGGTGCTTATCACCTACACATTTAATCATGGGTACCTTCTCACTCTCATCAACTTACCTGAAGTGGAAGGTTATTCCTATAACGGAAGAAGTTAAACAGCATTAAAAAATATAGAGCCATCGGGGAGGTAGAATAGACATTCATAAATATGGTTTAATTTGGAGGTTCGATAGAGGTCTTTCATCCAAAATATCTTTCGCAACATTTGATCTATCTAAAATCCTCCTGTTAAATTGAAACTCTGTTTCTGTTACTTTTCTCCTAAAATGCAGATACTCCTGGGTGGATAAGATACTTTGTCTTATACTTTTCACTCTGTTGAGCCCTGGTTCTACTGCCAAGGCTCTAGTGGCACTAGTGGTAAAGAACCCACCTGCAATGCAGGCGACGTAAGAGAGTTGGGTTCACTTCCTGGGCGGGGAAGATCCCCTGGAGAAGGAAATGGCAACCCACTCCAGTGTTCTCGCCTGGAGAATAATATGGACAGAGGAGCCTGGTGGGCTACAGTCCATGGGGTCACAAAGAGTCAGACGTGACTAAGAAACTTAGTACATTGATACTAACAACATTTTATAACTTGATTTATCTACATAGTTTGTACACGCAGTATTTTATCATAACAGAGAAGATCTATTTCTCATGAAAAGAATTTTTGGTTGGTGAGCCTTGAAGGTAAGAAATGGCCAAATTCTAGCATGAATAAGACAGGACACAAACATCTATTTGTTCATTTTCTGATAAAGGTGACCAAAGTATGAATCAATTGGTTCTCAGTACTCCTGCATTTTAGAATCATCTTGAGACTTAAATACATTCAGCACACATATACACATACATACATGCATACCTGCATACCTGCATATATACATACCTATGCCATGGCCCTATCTAGAAATTCTATTCTTGTTTAATTGGTCTGCAGTGGGCTTTTACATCAGTATTTTTCATCAATATTTTTGACCCCCTCATCCTGCCCATGATTCTCCATGCAACTGGGTTTGAAATGTCCCTGTATATAAATTACAGAAACTGAATGAAGTATTAGGTACATTGGAATGATTTCTAGATAGAGATTCAAAAATTTGTGAAAACAATTTGCCTTTTCTAGATTTTCTCCTTCTCATTTGGAAAAATAATTTCTATTGCATTTATTTATAAAAATCCTTATAGCTTTAAAATTATGTGATTCTAAATATCAAAGATGTTTCAAATTTTTCCTTCCTTTGGCTCTTTGAATCATCATTTGGTCATAGACTTAATTTGATAGATCCCCCTAAAGGGATATTAGATTAATGGATGGTTAGAGATAGTTTATACATCCTATCCCCAAAGTAAAGCTTTATCAGACATCCTGAAAGGGTTCTGGGTACATTAGGGAAAATAACATTTCAATTCCAGATTCAATAGTGATCCATCAAATCTGTTCGCCTGCTGTCAGCAGAAGTTATTGCCAGATGCTTGAGAGGAATGGCCAGAACATTCCTGAATGCCACAAGTTAGTTGCACAGAACTCAGCTGTGTGGAACAGTTCTCTCTTGTTCCTCCAGATACTGCTCAGACATTATGAATTATTAGCTTTAATTATATTTTTGGTAGTGTGGCTCTGAGGATCAGCTACTTTCAAATCCTCCACAAATAAGTTGTAAAAACCCAGTCACACAGTTAGCTTAACTGTTTCAGTAATAGATAAATGTTCCAATGTGTTCTAAATAATCCCAAGAAATTATGCTGGAATCTGCGCCAGTTTATTTCCCACTTCTGGAACTATATTGCTTTAATAAATTTCAACTTTTTAAAAAATGTAGATTGTGATGTTTTGGTTAGAGTGTAAGTCCAAGTAGCTTCAAGTTCAGAGTGGATGAGTATGGATGCATGAGTCATGCATATATTTACCTTTAAAATTATTTTCATTTTTAATAATGGGGCAAAGCAGAGTTTTAGCTAAAATGATGGCAGTAAAAGCTATCCCCACTGCCAAGGGTGCTGGTTTTGGCTTCTCTAAGGTTGAAACTAGCTCAGAGCATGAATAGGCAACTTCATGAGAGATGAAACGCCAAGTGCTGTAAGGCCTAAATCAAATAAAGATCTAGTTAAGTGCCTAATGAACCTCTCAAGCAGATGTGGACAGTTTCAATATGCCAACTATTGTATAAGATTATTAGGCAGAAAATGCAAAATAAAATCATATTAAGGCATAACACTAGATATGGAAAACGGACAAAGCAGAATGGAGACTTTTCCAAATGCTTTTGGACTGAACTTCAGTTCAAGCTTTTAGCATATGTATGCTCTGAATGGCTTCTTTTAAAAAATTATTTCAAAGACAATTTAGACTTAAACCAAGTTAAATCCCAATTGTTTCAGATCCTCTTAGAGATCTTATTTATTTTTTGATTCAGAGGAAACAAAAATTTTAAGCTTCTTCCAATATCTATAAGTTAGAATTAAATCTGATACTGTTGAAAAGAAACAGCTATCATCTTTTAAAGGTTTCCACCTAGTGGCAAAGTTATTATGAGCAAGAGATAGGACCTCAATGATTAAAGCAAATAGAAACAGTCTAATTAAGAAACTGTTTAACCCTTACTCTTTAGTAAAGTTGAGAACTGTGCATTAAATACATTGCAGATACTAATAGCAAAAGTAATCCACTAACCAGGAGCTTAGAATAAGGCCTCTTTCTCTTAGGTTCACTTAGATTGCCAGCTTTGTTATATCTCTGTGCCTTCTGTGATTTATATGGTTGAATTATATTAAGATAATAACAAAGAAAAAGGCAGAGAATACACATGTTTTCTTCATAAGATTTTGTCACAACTTCACTATTGGTTTATGTAACAAAATCTTATAAAGCACTTGGAATAGAATTTGGAAATATCTCTAAAGCCAGTACTGCATTGAGGTGACATACTCTTATGGAACAGATCCTATGATTGTAAGGATGATACTTGTTTACCAGTGTGACCAAAGACTTCCATTACTTACATGACCAGATGCAAGAAATGTGGGCTTTAAATGTTTACACTACTTAAGGCTAACTTTATTTGAAGTATACATTTTAGCAACACACTCTGTAAATTGGCCAGGGAGAGAGAGGGAGTATGTAATTTGGATACTTCCTGTGGACAATCAATCACATGGGAGATTCATAAATCCAGTGATTAAAATGAAAAGAGCACCACAGACACATGTAACATAGCATAGTCTAGCAAGTTACCTTGTATGTACATTAATCATATACTTAGTGTAGAAGGCTCCTTTCAGTCCACTTTAAGGAAAAGGGCAACATAGTGACTGTTTCACATTGCTTTTCCAACATTTTGCTATGTTGTTTTCAGGTAAAAGTGGCTAAAGTCAGCCTTAAAATCCCAAAGAAATACTAAGTGCGTTCAGGCACCTGAGATCATTGTGCATTTGAAATTGCTCCATTCCCTGTACTGAATAAACTGACCACTGGGGTTAATCGTCATCAAACAGGACTTTCTGACCTATTGGAAATTTAGATCTTAGCTTACTTTGTGTTGCAGCATCCTGTGCTGATCTTCTAAGCCTTTACCACAAGCTGTAGGAAGCAATTATGGGCTTGGGAAGAGATGAAGCCAAAGAGAGCAAGATTAGCTTCCTGAAGTTTGCCTTTTCTCCCTTTTTCACATTAGTGTTTCTCTCCACAATGAGTTAACAGAAGATGGTGGAGAGAATTCTCCCATAGTTTAAGAAATTGAACCTCTTTCCTTGCTTAGGTGATAGCACTGACACTTCACACAGAGGGCTAATTTACATTTAATGCTCTGGAAATTAATTACAGAGAATAAAGATAATTGTAAAATCACCCCCATACGCACTTCCAAAAATAAACAAACAAACCACATCATGATTACTAAGCAGCCATCTATTGCTTAATTTTATGCACAGTGGGAAAGGCACCAGTAGTCTGGAAATGGAGGGAGGGTAGAAAAGAAAGGATACTAATTTGAAATCTGTAACAGCAGAGGCAGTTTTATGTGGTAATGACCTGCAGCTTTCCCAGCAGGAGTGGAAGTTCTCAAAGCCTTATGCACCGGAGTGCAAGGACATGTTTGGGTCTAGCCAGGCAGTCAAAAGACTTAATGATAATTTGACCAAGTTCAAGATTATTTTTCCCTATGCCAGTAGGTGGATATTCCAGGCATAAGTCTATTGCTTTCGCTGTTGCAATGAACTAGTGGCGCCATTCAAACAAATTCCTCTGACTAAATGTTTTCTTTAATATAGAAGACTGAAATTCATTTACCTGGAGAGGAAACATCAGAATGTTATTAAGTTTATATTATTGTAGAAATATTTTTTTAGATCTGCAGTTAACTTCAGTGGGGCCAATAAAACCCTTTGCCAGATGTCCCTATCTGGCTTTTACCAAAAACACTTCTTAGGATTTTGATGTATGGGGGACAACAAGTAATAATAATTAAAATAAATGTAAATAATATCAATATTATAATATATAATTGATACTTTATAATATGCTCAGGTTGCTCAGTTGTATCCAACTCTGAGACCCCAAGGACTGTAGCCTGTGAGGCTACTCTGTCCATGGAATTTTCCAGGTAACCATACTACAGTGGGTGGTATTTTCTCCTCCAGGGGATCTTCCCAACCCAGGAATCGAACCCGAGTTTCTTGTGTCGCCTGCATTAGCAGGTAGATTCTTTACCACTGTGCCACCTGGGAAGCCCAATATATAATATAAATAATGAATATAAATATAAATAAATAATATTTTTTCAAATGTCAGACTGTCAATAAGACTCTCATACCCTAATTTCCATTTAAACTAAAAAAAAAACTTTATTCCCTACTTTCATAATTTTTTTCCACTTGATATTAACTATCCCTCTTTATTTTTAATCAGTTTTCATTTTTTATTTATGTGTTTGTTTATTAGTGGTCTACTGTACCTAGAATGTTCTGGAGCATATCTTTAGTTTCTAGATCAATGCTTGACATACAACAGACAGTGTTATATGAGAGAATAGGCCGAGTTAAAATATATGCACTTTGTTTTATAAGATTATCACACAGAATATAGTCATACACCAGGTTTTGATCTACAGACAGAGCATCTCAAAAACTAAGAGAAGCCTGAGTTACTTAATCTTTAAAAAATATTAAGAAATTCCCAAAAGAGAGCTGTAAAGCATTTAAAATGCACTTAAATATTATAATAAGCAAAATTAACTCTTTTATTATTTTTAATTGACATACAACATTATATTAGTTTCAGGTATATAACATAATGATTCAATATTGATATATATTACAAAATGATCACCACAGTAAGTCTAGTTAACATCCATCAACATTACAGGGATACCTCTGAGATTTTGTAGATTCTATTTCAGACTATAGCAGTGACTGAAGATCACAATAAAGTGATTCATGGGTTTTTGGTTTCTTATGGCATATAAAAAGTCACATTTATAACACTATACTCTAGTCTGTTAAGTGTGTAATAGCGTTGAGAGTCATTCCTCCCAAATCATGCCTCTGCTTTATTACCTAGAATTTATATAGTATTTTTAATTCTTTGTTTTCATTTCAACAGTTTTCACAGCTTATTTTGCCAGGTGTAGATTTTGTCTCAAGAAGCCACTTTTTTTTTTGCTCATCTCCTTATCCATTAAAGTTTTATCATGAGATTGAAGCATTTCAGTCACATCCTCTGACTCCACTTCAAATTCTGTTTCTCTTGCTTTTACTATCACATCTAGAGTTACTTCCTCTACTGAAGTCTTGAACCAATCTGAGGCATTCATGAAGTTTGGAATCAACTTCTTCCAAACTCCTGTTAATGTTGATATTTGGATATCTAAATGTTATTAATGATATCTAGAATTATGAATCCTTTTCATAAGATTGCCATTTACTTTGGCCCAATCCATCATAAGAATCACTAACTATGTAAGCTATAGCTTTATAAAATGAATTTCCTGAAGAATAAGACCCAAGAGCCAAAATTACATCTTGATCCATGGGCTGCAGAATGGATGTTGTAATATCAGGCATGAAAATCTCATTGTACATCTCCATTGGAGCTCTTGGGTGACCAGGTGCATTGTCAAGGAGCACTAATATTTGGAAAGGAATATTTTTTTGTAAATTTTTCTGATGATAGGCCTCATCAGTGGGTTTGAAATATTCAGCAAACTATATTGTAAACAGTTGTGCTGTCATCCATGCTTTGTTCCACTTATAGAGCAAAAGCAGAAGAGATTTAACATAATACTTGAGTCATAGGATTTTTGGAATGAATGGTCAATGAGAACTGTCTTCAGCTGTGACAAAAAATTCATCTCTAGATTGGTGAAAATGGGAAGTAAGTTATCTGGTTCTAAAATACAGTGTTGGGACAAACAGAGTTATACACATTCCTAATTCAAAAAGGGGAAAATAGAAGGCAAAAGGAGTCACTAGGTCTCAAGCAATTTCAAAACCCAACCAGTCAGTTTCCATTAGATTTCAAGGCCAGGGAATAATCCTCTGAGACTTGAGATTCTGCCTTTTGGACCCATGACCATAGCCTCTGCATAGATCTACTCCTGTACACGTGACCCTAGCGTATGGAACTAGGGCTCTCCACTTGGAGTTACACTTCATTCATTTTATTCTTTGTTCCTTTTAGACCAGTTGGCAAACATTTCTCACACGTTCACTGGTAATATTTACCATTTCTCCTGGTAAATATTCCTTGAACCTGGTAGGTCTTCTGTATATGTGATGGAGATTCTCACCATTAGACAAGAAAACCCTCCACATATCTTTTTGGAATAATCCCATCTTTATTCCCAACTTCTGCTGAGATGGTTGAGTGAATCCCTGAGCCACATGCTTAATCTCTTTAAGAACCCTTTTTGTGAGAGAACACTCTAAACCTTTAATTGTTTTGAGGCACTAGCCAATTGTAGTTCAGTCACATTCTTGGCTTTAGAGTCAGAATTCATTTTTGTAAAAGTAAAGCTCCTAATTCTAGCATCTTTTGCAATCTGTAAAGCTGCAAATTTCTCAAATCATTAAATCCTTGTTCATTTTTGCTTAAGTTCCTTCCTCAATATTTCTGTTTCCCCTTACATTTTACTATAGGCAATGAGAAGAGACCAGGCTATATTTTGAATCACTTATCTTGGAGTGTCTTCAAGTAAATACCCAAGTTAATCATTTACAAATTCTGCTTTCGACACCACTATAGGGCACACATCTGCTATACCTTCTAATATTACTACTGTATAATAAGAATCAACTTTCCTCCAATTTCCAATAGCATGTTATTTTTCCTCTAAGACCTCACTATAATGCCTTGAACCACCACAGTTTTACTAGTAGTCAGTTCAAATTAGTCTGGCTTTTTCTATCATGCACCACAAAATTATTCCAATCTCTCTGTCCATTAACCCAGTATCAAAGGCACTTATATAGTTTCAAGAATTTGTTATAGCCATATTTTACCTTCAGCATCAGTATTTGTTTTCATTTACTATGGCTAAAATAAGAGTTAGCAAAAAATTAAGTGACTCAGAAAAACATAAATTTATTTGAAAGCCCAGAAGTCTTAACTCAGCATCACTGGACTGAAATCCTGTTGTGAGCAGGACCATACTTCTTCTGGAGGCTCTAGGAAGAAATCTATTCCTTGCCTCTATCAGCTTCTAGTGACTGCTGACATTCCTTGGTTGTGGTCATATTATTCCATTTTTCCAGGGAAATATTTTAAAATCTCTCTCTGCTCTATCTTCATATTGCCTTCTTTCAGTATGCCTATAATCTCCCCTGTTGACTCCTCTACAGGGCCCCCCACCTCCCCATTCAAGACCTGCCTGGATCAGTCAGTCAGTTCAGTCACTCAGGCGTGTCCGACTCTTTGCAACCCCATGGACTGCAGCACTCCAGGCTTCCTGTCCACCACCAAATCCTAGAGGTTACTCAAACTCATGTCTATCAAGTCGGTGATGCCATACAACCATCTCATCTCCTGTCATCCCCTTCTCCTCCAGCCTTCAATCTTTCCCAGCATCAGGGTCTTTTCAAATGAGTCAGTTCTCCGCATCAGATGGCCAAAGTATTGGAGTTCCAGCTTCAGCATCAGCCCTTCCAATGAATATTCAGGACTGATTTCTTTTAGGATTGACTGGTTGGATCTCCTTGCAGCCCAAGGGACTCTCAAGAGTCTTCTCCAACACCACAGTTCAAAAGCATCAATTCTTCGGTGCTTAGCTTTCTTTATAGGCCAACTCTCACATCCATACATGATTACTGGAAAAACCATAGCCTTGACGAGATGGACCTTTGTTGGCAAACTAATGCCTCTGTTTTTCAATATGCTGTGTAGGTTGGTCACAGCTTTTCTTCCAAGGAGCAAGCTTCTTTTAATTTCATGGCTGTAGTTACCATCTTCAGTGATTTTGGAGCCCAAGAAAATAAAGTCTGTCACTGTTTTCATTGTTTCCCCATCTATCTGCCATGAAGTGATGGGACCAGATGTCATGATCTTAGTTTTCTAAATGTTGAGCTTTAAGCCAACTTTTTCACTCTCCTCTTTCACTTTCTTCAAGAGGCTTTTTAGTTCTTCTTTGCTTTCTGCCATAAGGGTGGTGTCACCTGCATATCTGAGGTTATTGATATTTCTCCCAGCAATTTTGACTCCAGCTTGTGTTTCATCCAGCCCAGCATTTCTCATAATGTACTCTGCATATAAGTTAAATAAGCACGGTGACAATATACAGCCATGATGTACTCCTTTCCAAATATGAAGCCAGTCATTTGTTCCATGTCCAGTTCTAACTGTTCCTTCCTGACCTGCATACAGATTCCTCAAGAGGCAGGTAAGGTGGTCTGGTATTCCCATCTCTTTAAGAATTTTCCAGTTTGTTGTGATCCACACAGTAAACGCTTTGGCATAGTCAATGAAATAGAAATAGATATTTTTCTGGAACTCTCTTGCTTTTTCAATGATCCAACGGATGTTGGCAATTTGATCTCTGGTTTCTCTGCCTTTTCTAAATCCAACTTGAACACCTGGAAGTTCACGGTTCATGTACTATTGAAGCCTGGCTTGGAGCATTACTTTTTGAGCATTACTTTGCTAGCGTGTGATAGGAGTGTGATTGTGCAGTAGTTTGAGCATTCTTTGGCATTGCCTTTCTTTGGGATTGGAATGAAAACTGACCTTGTCCAGTCCTGTGGCCACTGCTGAGTTTTCCAAATTTGCTGGCATATTGAGTGCAGCACTTTCACAGCATCATCTTTTAGGATTTGAAATGGCTCAACTGGAATTCCCTCACCTCTACTAGCTTTGTTTGAAGTGATGCTTCCTAAGGCCCACTTGGCTTCGCATTCCAGGATGTCTGGCTCTAGGTGACTGATCACACCATCATGATTATGAGTCGTGAAGATCTTTTTTGTATAGTTCTTCTGTGTATTCTTGCCACCTCTTCTTAATATCTTCTGCTTCTGTTAGGTCCATACCATTTCTGTCCTTTATTGTGCCCATCTTTGTATGAGATGTTCCCTTCATATCTCTAATTTTCTTAAAGAGATCTCTAGTCTTTCCCATTCTATTGTTTTCCTCTATTTCTTTGCATTGATCACTGAGGAAGGCTTTCTTATCTCTCCTTGCTATTCTTTGGAACTCTGCATTCAAATGGGTATATCTTTCCTTTTCTCCTTTGCCTTTCAATTCTCTTCTTTTCACAGTTATTTGTAAGGCTTCCTAAGACAACCATTTTGCCTTTTTGCATTTCTTTTTCTTGGGGATGGTCTTGATCCCTCCTTCCTGTACAATGTCAGAAACCTCCATCCATAGTTCTTCAGGCACTCATTCAGGTCTAATCCCTTGAATCTATTTGTCACTTCCACTGTATAAATGTAAGAGATTTGATTTAGGTCACACCTGAATGGTCTAGTGGTTTTCCCTATTTTCTGCAATTTAAGTCTGAATTTGGCAATAAGTATTTCATGATCTGAGCCACAGTCAGCTCCTGGTCTTGTTTTATATAATGCCTCTTAATTCTATATTTTTACCTTGCTTTATAAGTAATATATTCAAGTGCTTTTACAAGATATTTAGAAATATGTGTTTTTGGTTACCTTTAGATGAATCTTATTTTTATTGCTTGATCTGTGATGGGTATTTTACTAGTATTAGGTTTGGACCTACCACTGGCTTATCAATTATCACTTGATTAATGTGTAACTTAACGTTTTAATTTTGGGGCTAAAAATCGACAGTGATTTATCAAGTAACCACAATGTGTCCAAATTTATATGCATAGCAATTTGGAAGAATACATATATTTCTTGCTGACTTGTAAAAGTGTCTCCTTTTTCCCTGGTGTCATTTAGTGCCTCAGAATTTAAGGTAAATTGTAAAGAAACATTTATTATTCCACAGTAAAAGATATCAATTTACAAAATAACACACATGCCTATTTAGCTATCGATATTAGTAGCTAAAAATCACAAAATTTAAAATTATACCTTTATGATTGAGTGCTAATATTTATTGTTAACCAAAATATGAGATCATAGTAACTCAGTTACACTGTACTTGTATATTATATGTGGACAACCATACTGGACAGTTATTTGAAAAGAATCATCAGTGCTACTGAAATGCTTATACCTTTGAATATAGCTCTTCCCTTTAACTTAATGAAATAATCTGATATGTGCAAGAATATTTACATATAAGGACATGTTTATTGTTATTTAAAAGGGTGAAAATTCAAAAAATCTAAGTGGTAATCTAAAAGCTTAGAAGATTGAATGAATAGTTTGTTAATTCCCTATGCTGAAACATAATGGCTATTTAAAATCATGTTTAGAAAAATATTTTATGACATGAGCAAAGTCTTTCGGGTATATAATCAAGCAGTTTAACCACCCACAAGTGCCTTATGATAACAGTTCTGTGACATGCTGCTAAGTCGTTTCAGTCGTGTCTGACTCTGTGCAACCCCATAGATGGCAGCCCACCAGGCTCCCCCGTCCCTGGGAGTCTCCAGGCAAGAACACTAGAGTGGGTTGCCATTTCCTTCTCCAATGCATGAGAGTGAAAAGTGAAAGTGAAGTCACTCAGTCGTGTCCAACTCTTAGGCACCCCATGGACTGCAGCCTACCAGACTCCTCTGTCCATGGGATTTTCCAGGCAAGAGTACTGGAGTGGGGTGCCATTGCCTTCTCCAACATAATCCCACATAATTTTGCATTTTTAGAAGTGAATGATATATACACATGTAATGGAGGTATTTATGATGACTTTAATTTTCTTAATATCTTTTTTAAAATTTTGTGATAATAAACTTTTGTAATATAGTTGATAAAGAGAAAACTAGGAAAATCTATTTGCGAATAAATAATGAAAAGGAAAAAAAAGTGTCTTGTCTTATCAGAGCCTTAGGAACTTTCATGTAAAGGAAACAGCACTCTCTTCTCTGCTATCGAGTGAAGGAAAAGGGTGCGACTAAAGGCTAAGATGAAAACCTGTATGAGAGTCGATCTCTTACCTGTTAGCCCAGTCAATGACACAGATTCAGTATCCTTAAAATTCCATAAAATTACACGTACACATAGACACGTATTCTGTGTAGTCAACTATTATCTTTGTCAATAGAATAGAACAAAGGAATAGTAAAACACATTTAAATTGGGCTAAAAAAATCCATCAAGGATACTTTAAAGTATATATGCGGGGAAGGAATACATTAAAGATGAACAATTCCTTAATTTTGAGAGTATTGATAGTATCATATTTAGTATTCTTTCTGAAGGGGAGTCTGTGTGGGGCAAATCAACCAATCTATATGTTTAGGGAAATACTAACATTGTGTTTATGAGTGCCTATTTTGTACCATAAACATGTTATAAATATATGTTTTAGTAATTAAATTTGTACTAGCCTCATTAAAGGAATCTAAAATTTTAAGTGATAATCCATGCTTGTTAAAGGAATCAGGGAGAGTTTGATAGATTCCAGATCCTAAGCACTTTCTTATCATCCTTTCTGTGACTATAACATCTTCACTCTTAGAAAGGAACTTGTACATTTATTGTATCATATAAGTAATCCAAAAATTGCTTTATCTTATGTTCTTTCTTTACTTCATGGCAAATATATGGGGAAACAATGGAAACAGTGACAGATTTTATTTTCTTGGGCTCCAAAAGCACTGCAGATGGTGACTGCAGCCATAAAATTAAAAGACGCTTGCTCCTTGGAAGAAAAGCTGTGACCAACCTACACAGCATATTGAAAAGCAGAGACATTACTTTACCAACAAAGGTCCGTCTAGTCAAAGCTATGGTTTTTCCAGTAGTCATGTATGGATGTGAGAATTTGGCTATAAAGAAAGCTGAGCACTGAAGAATTGATGCTTTTGAACTGTGGTGTTGGAGAAGACTCTTGAGAGTCCCTTGGACTGCAAGGAGATCCAACCAGTCCATCCTAAAGGAGATCAGTCCTGAATATTCATTGGAAGGACTAATGCTGAAGCTGAAGCTCCAATACTTTGGCCACCTGATATGAAGAATTGACTCATTGGAAAAGAACCTTCAGCTGGGAAAGGTTGAAGGCAGGATGAGAAAGTGATGCAGAGGATGAGATGGTTGGATGGCATCACCGACTCAATGGACATGAGTTTGAGTAAACTCCAGAAGTTGGTGATGGACAAGGAAGCCTGGCGTGCTGCAGTCCATGGGGTCACAAAGAGTCGGACACGACTGAGGTACTGAACTGACTGACTGACATGTTCTTTCTATGCACTCAATCATGTTCAATTTCTTTCCTCACTATTTCTCTTAAAGCCAGAAGTGTGTTACCACCAGCTACATAGGGCCATGAGTTAATACAGCATCATTTATATGCTTCCTACCTTCAGAGATATCTATGAAAAGAGATCACATCAGATCCAAGTAAATGGGAAAGCATTGTCAGTGACTGAAAATTTTTTTTTAATTGCTTTTGGGTGCTAAACAATGTGTATAGGTATTAACTATCCTAATTGTATATTTGACATATAGGATTTGTTTCATCATAACAGCAGCTGAAAAAAACCAAAAGCTCAATCTAAGTAACAATGAACACATACATATCAATGTATGTTGTCAGCTTGCTTTAATGTGAATAAGAGGCTCTAGATCAACATGTTTAGCTCTATTTTAAGCAGTTGTGTATAACTCTGGTATCTAGTTTAGAGTCTGTCTTTGAAGACCTGCTTCAGCATTTCAAACATTCATCCCTCTAGCATTTCTTTGTGCTCAGAAGCTAATGAATCAGTTGCAGAGCTGTCCTGTTGGTCTCCCACATTCTTAAGTCCCTTCTTACTCATTATACTTCCATTTTGATAAATGGCACTTAACACGGTGCTCCCCTTCCTTCAGTGGAGCTTACAGCTCTGAAAAAACAAGGAAAACTTTATCTTTTGTCTCTAGAATCAAGCAAAGTGCCTGTCATACAATAGGTTGTAATTACAATGGATATTAAACAATGAATCATGATGATATCAATATTTTGAAAATGTTACAGAAAATCAAAATTGTTGAATTTCAACAATGGTGTCTCAGTGCTGCCCATTTACTTTTGAGAGTTATTTATAGGATTAATATAAGGTCTTTGTTAAGCTTTTCTTAAAAAGAAAAAGATAAGAGTAGGCTAAAGTAATTATGAAGATTTAAAATACTTTCAGAAATTTGAATATTCACCAGAAGCAGATGGAATTAAACAAACTGATTAAGCGAAGTCTGCTTCAGTTTACATCCTGCAAAAAGACAGCAGATTGGGAAAAATGAAAGTTTTTATTTATGTAAAAATATATTAGTTACAAAAGGAAGAATTAGTGTTTGACCTACATGCAAGCTAAGTGTTAAAAGAGTAAAAAGCATATATGCATGTCTCATTACAGTCTTAGCTCAAGAACAGAATGGACTGGATAGCAGGAGAGAATGTGTGGACATGAGTATTGTCATGGGGCTTATATGTCTGTTGGGTTTGACCCCTGGGTCGGGAAGATCCCCTTGAGGAGGAAATGGCAACCCACTGCAGTATTCTTGTGGGGAATATGAATAGGTAGGTAATATGGTGTTTTTGCTTATTTGTGAGAATGTGGCCTCCTTTTCCAGAATATAACCCAAACAAACAGATTCTTATGATATCTGTTGAGGCTCTTTAATATAAATAGATTTTTTTAAAATGTTTATGCTACCAGTGTTGGTAAATTCTGTAGCTACTTTTTTAGTCTGCTTTCATTGGGGAATAATTTGGGGACTACTGATGTGGGCAACTAAAAAGCTACACAGATGTGGAAATTTCTCTCAATCATTAACTGGAAAGTATAAGCTGCAATTAATGTCTATCATCAAATTAGGAGATAATGTTAGTTTTCACACTTCAGTTCTCAGTTTAATGCTTTAACTAACCTTATTAGGGGCTCTACTAGCACATCAAAAAAGGGATCAGCAAAACAAATGGGGTCTCTGGTTAATTTGCTAGACTCCAGTGGTAGTTTATTTGTTATCAGTATTTTTTTAATAAATGTAATTGTCACTAATTTAATGAACCTGATTTTAGTATAAACACAAAGCATAAATGTAGGCAACATGTATTATAATTTGCTACTGTGTATTCTTTGTATACACAAGTACTCACAACTGTTTGTGTGTGTGTGTGTATATATATATATATTACATTCAATTGCATAAAAACTATAAAAAGCATCACTTCATAATTCAAAATAAATTGCCAAATTTGATCATTTGACTTTCAAAATTCCCAAATGCAATATTTTGGTTTCTAAACACTCTTTTTGACAAGCTTTTATCTATCTAGCAAAAGGAAATAAAGTACGTGTCCTTTAAAAAAAAATTCAATAAAAGCTTATGCTCTGGATTTTCTTTTGGCTTTCAAGAAAACATAAAGGGATAGGTTTAAATGTCTACTGCTTACAAATGTCTAGAGAGGTCACTGAATGAATACAATTAACTTTTATTTTTCCTAATTTGTGTGTGCCACATTTAACCAGCAGAGATTCCATCTTCCTACACAGAGGAGAAAGCTCCTTAATCTCACAAGTTGGGTTTTATTTAAACCAGTAAATTGTACATAATATTGTACAATGAATTTCCTTTCCAATTAATTTGTCTATTCTAATCGGTTTGATAGAGGAACTAACTCATTTAACACCTCAGGCAGATGCTTAGAATGTCATTAGGGAATTGACCACTTCATTGCAGTTAAAAAGTATATTATTTGGAGGTGTAAATGGATACCAGAATCTCCTTTTATGTTTTGGACCTTGGTACTAAGTTGTAGTAGGCCACACTCCCACTGTTAGCCTTAATAGGATTAGTTTGGATATTATCAAAAGAACAATTAACACCCGCTGATATGATCACAGATGGTATCAAAGAATAAGAGGAACTCAATTTTACAAGGACCCTCATCTCAGGCTTTTACAATGAGAGTGCCAATACAAAAATGGCTACAAAATTCAGATACGATTCCATGTAACTACTAGTGGTACAGTATCACAACTGGTATGAAATTAAAAGCCTTTTTCTAGCTTGCTGATTCTGAGAAACGGGCACCTATTTGACCATCTGCTCATGCTAGCTTTTTGACTCTGTGCATGTTATTTTATTTCTTCACACCTATGTTTCTTTAGCTGCAAAACTGCTACCAGTAATAATGTCCAAATTCTGGGATTTGGTGAGGAACCCTGTTCCTTACATATGAATGTGAGTCCTTATTGGGTTGATTCTTATAATGTTGTCTTTAATGATTTTATGGACTCTGCAGGGATGTCTTAAAAAATATGAACTTAATAAAAATACCTTGTGCTTTTAAGGGATAATATTAGCACATTTCCAAAAAAGGTTTAAAATATTAATTATGAAGTGATAGGAAATTTTATTATAGGGCTTTTCAACTTTGGAAAGTATTTTTTTTTCCTTCTATTAGTGTAATGTATTTTATTAACAGATTAGACATGTTGGGATAATTTAATAGTAAATGATGATTTTTTAATATACTGCCATTTCAATTTATAAACTGTCTTGTTTGTATTTTAGGGTCCTGCTAGCCTTGTATTAATATAATGAATTGAGAATATTTGGGGCTTTTCTATGTTCAAAACACTTAAATAGCTAATAGGTTGTCTATTCCTTCACATTTATAGAATTTCCCACTTGTGTTTATCAACAAATGGAATGGAGTAAATGCTTAACTTCTTTTCCATTTCTCTTTGGTTATTTGGATATTTTTATATTTTTCTAGAAAAATGCAGAAGTATAGAATTCTATAAAAGCCATAGAGATCTCAAAGTAGAATCTAGTCCTTTGAAATAACATTTAATCCAATTTTGATGATAGAAAACAATCTTTTAAAATCAATTTCTCTTTAAGTTTCACATATATATTTACTAGTATTACATCTTTTTGGTCCTTTCAAACAAATATACTAATAATGAAACAGGAAAAAAAAATTTAGACCATTTAGATTTGAAATCGAATGACCAGTACACTTTATACCCGTGAGGATGTCTACTACTGAAGAACAAAAACAACAGAAAATAAGTGTTAACAAAGATGTGGGAAATTGGAACACTCATGCATTGTTGGTGGGAATGTAAGACAGTGCAGCCACTGTGGAAAACAGCATGATTTTTCCTGAAGAAAATAAACTATAGAATTATCATATGATCTAGCGCTCCACTTCTGGGTATATAGCTAAGGGAATTGAAAGCAGGGCTATGAAGAGACATTCTTACTGCCCTATTCACAGCAGTATATTTTTTGTAATAGCCAAAACGTGAAAGTGAAAGTCCCTCATTCGTGTCCAGTTCTTTGTGACCCCATGGATTATACAGTCCATGGAATTCTCCAAGCCAAAATACAAGAGTGTGTAGCGTTTCCTTTCTCCAGGTGATCCTCCCAACCCAGGGATCGAACCCAGGTCTCCGGCATTGCAGGCACATTCTTTACCAGCTGAGCCACCAGGGAAGCCCAAGAATACTGGAGTGGGCAGCCTATCCCTTCTCCAGCAGATCCTCCCGACCCAGGAATTGAACCAGGGTCTCCTGCATTGCAGGTGGATTCTTTACCAACTTAGCTATGAGGGATGCCCCCGAAAGTGGAAGCAACTAAAATGTTCACTGACAGATAAATGGATAAACAAAATGTGTTTGTACCTATGGTAAAATATTATTCAGCCTTAAAAAGGAAAGGGATTCTGACACATGCTACAATGTGGATGAATCTTGAGGACGTTATAATAAGTGACATAAGGGAGTCACAAAAAGGCAAATACTGTATGATTATACTTATCGAGGTACCTAGAGTGTAAATTGCTAGAGACAGAAAGGATATGGTAGTTACCAGGGACTAGGAGAGGGAGGGAATGGTGAGTTCATATTTATTGGGTCCAGAATTTCACTTTTGCAAGATAAAGTTCTGGAAATGTATTGTGGTGATGACTGCACAACATACACATATACTTAATACCACTGAACTAACTGTGGTTAAGACGTGTATTTTACCACCATTATTTTTTTTTAAATCAAATGACTGGTAAGTGACAGAGCCAAGCCAAGAAATGCCACCTAAACTAGAAGCATTTGAAATCTTTTTTGTGCTCTAAGTCTAGTGGGTCATAGTGCCTTTATATTTCATCCTTAAGATAAATTTCTAGGGGTTATTTTTGTGTCCTTCTGTCTTTTCAAATACTAAAAAGAAAAGAAAACATATAAAAGTTCAAACATAAGACCCTGTGGCAACACCTCGTGATTTCCTTTCTAAAATGTGGTTTTATCCTATTAGAATATTCTCTTTTAGAGAGCCTCACCTAACTTCCCTAACACGTCACTATATGTACCTGTCCCCCTTCAACATACCCACTGTATCCAAGTCTTATTTTATCAGTTCCTTTCAGTTCATTGCTCAGTTACGTCCGACTCTTTGCGGCCCTATGCACTGCAGCATGCCAGTCATTCCTGTTCTTCACCAACTCCCGGAGCTTGCTCAAACTCGTGTCCATCAGGTCGGTGATGCCATCCAACCATCTCATCCTCTGTCTTCTCCTTCTCTTCCTGCCTTCAATCTTTCTCAGCATCAGGGTCTTTTTCAATGAGTCAGTTCTTCACACCAGGTGGCCAAAGTATTGGAGTTTCAGCTTCAGCATCAGTCCTTCCAGTGAATAATCAGGACTGATTTCCTTTAGGATTGATTGGTTGGATCTCCTTGCAGTCCAAGGGACTCTCAAGAGTCTCTCCAACACCACAGTTCAAAAGCATCAATTCTTCAGTGCTCAGCTTTCTTTATAGTCCAACTCTCATATCCATACATGACTACTGGAAAAACCATAGCTTTGACTCGATGGACCCCTGTCAGTAAAGTAATATTTCTGCTTTTTAATATGCTGTCTAAGTTGGTCATAGCTTTTCTTCCAAGGAGTAAGTGTCTTTTAATTTCATGGCTGCCTCTCCATCTTCAGTGATTTTGGAGTCTAAGAAAGCAAAGTCTGTCACTGTTTCCATTGCTTCCTCATCTATTTGCCATGAAGTGTTTGGACTGGATGCCATGATCTGAATTTTTTGAATGTTGAGTTTTAAGCCAGCTTTTTCACTCCCCACTTTCACTTTCATCAAGAGATTTTCAGTTCTCCTTCACTTTCTGCCATAAGGGTGGTGTCATCTGCATATCTGAAGTTATTGATATTTCTCCTGGCAATCTTGATTCCAGCTTGTGCTTCATCCAGCCTGGCATTTCACATGATGTACTCTGCATAGAAGTTAAATAAGCAGGGTGACAATATACAGCCTTGACGTACTCCTTTCCCAATTTGGAGCCAGTCTGTTGTTCCATGTCCAGTTCTAACTGTTGCTTCCTGACCGGCATACAGGTTTCTCAGGAGGCAAGTCAGGTGGCCTGGTATTCTCATCTATTTAAGAATTTTCCACAATTTTTGGTTTTCCACACAGTCAAAGTCTTTAGCATAGTCAGGGAAGCAGAAGTAGATGTTTTTCTGGAGCTCTCTTGTTTTTTCTATGATCCAAAGGATGTTGGCAGTTTTGTTGATACCTCTCATTTTCCCATGTTCTAAATATCTGCTTGTTTTGTCTCTCCCTATAGGACGGGACTCTGGAGAATACCCAGTAAAACTAAGTTGTATTCTGTATCTCTACTTTTATGACATTGATTTCAGTTGCTTTGTATTTTGTTTGTTTGTTTTTTGTATTAGTCCACTGATTTTTGTTTGCATAGAGCTCAGTTAAGAAATCTCTGAAGTCTTATTCTGTGCAGGATGCTATTCTATATTCCAGGGAGTTGGCAGAATAAAATATTTTAAAAGACCCAAAATCTCTTTCCTCATTGAACTCACATTGTAGAGGAGACAGGTAATAAATAAGATAAATAAATGCAGCACATATTATGTTCTGTATTTGATGAAAAGAAAATAAAGCAGGCAATGTGATATGAGGTAAAAAGTTGTTTGGGTATGTAGTTAATTTTAGATAAGGTGCCAAGTATGATCATACAGAGTATGTGGCTTTTTAACAAAGACCAAGTCAAGGGAATGTATTAGTTTGTTAGGACCACCATAACACAATACCACAGATGAGTGGCTTAAAAAACAGAAATTTATTTTCTCATAGTACTGGAAACTGGAAAGGCAAGATCAAGGAATCAGTGGGTTTGATTCCTCCCTGAAGACTCTCTCCTTGGCTTGCAGATGATTGGCTTCTTGCTGTGTTCTCACATGGACTTCCTTCTGTGCACATACATCCCTTCTGCTTTTTTCCCTTCTTATAAGGACATCAGGCATATGGATTAAGGCCCCACTCCTAACAGCCTCTTCCTTGCTTACTGACTTTTGAAAGATCATTTCTTCAAATATGGTTATATTCTGAGGTCCTGGGGTTGGGACTTCAACATATGAGTTTTGGGGACTTCAACTTGTAAACAATTCAGTTCATAACAGGTAGGGAAAGAGTCATATAGTTCTCAGGGGCAGGGCATTTCAGAGAGAAAAAGAAAACAAAGGCCCGAAGTAGGAGCATGTCTGAGAGTGTTCTGGTAGCATCAAAGAGGCCAGTGTAACTGGAGTAAAGAAAAGAAAAAAAAGAGTAAAGAGTAAAAAAAAGAGTAAAGAAAAGATGCAGAGAGTAAACAAGGCCAGATCTTGTATATCATTGTAAGACCTTCTCTTCTCATTTTGAGAGCTTGTTTGGAGGTTCTAGCGGGCAGCACAGCTACTTGTATTCCCTTGACCAAAGAACGGTTCTCTTCTACTGGGGATGGTCCTGCTCTGACGAGTGTGCAACGTTAGGAGGGACGCACATGGAACAGCCAGGGAGGAAGGGGGCACCTGCCTAGCCAGGCAGATCAGCCGAACCAACCCTGGTAATCAGTGGGGTGATCGATATTGCAGCCAGATCACCCTCACAGCCTCTTTTTTATTTTGAGAGAAATTTAATACCATTAGAAAGTTTGAGCCAAGGGCATGTTTGGACACATAATCAGCAAGACCTCTCTGGTTGCTGTGTTGCCAGTAGACTAAGGGGAAGGGAGGGGATACAGAGGCTGTTGTAATAATCCAGGTGAGATATGATGGTGGCTTAGTGTAGAATTGTGGCATTGAAAAAGACGAGAAGTGATCAGGTTCTAGAGTTTTATACAGTTTGGGGTAGGAGGTTCAAATGCAGGTTTACTGAGGTCACAATCCATGTTCTTTTCTACCACATGACTGTGAAAGAAAGCACATGTTTAAAAAAGCTAAAAAAAAAAAAAAATAAAATAGCTGAAGTAATAGGAATAAAGTAAAAAGGAATAGCTAAAGTAACCTACTCTTCTTTGTGGTGGGGGGGGACACACTTGCCTTGGAGTTTTATATGTATTTTGATGGTCAAGCTAATAAGATTTACTGACAAACTACATGTGTGGTATGACAATAAACCATGGATGCTGAGCCACTGGAAGAATGCAGTTATCTTTGACTTAAAAGGGAGGAGCAGATGAAGCAGGTTTGGGAAAAACAGAATGAGATTTCTGTTGGTCTGGAGAGAGGGTTACACACAACTGAGTGACTTGACTTTCACTTTCGGTTCAACCGTTTAAATCTGAGAGCACTATTAAAATATATAATTGGATATGGCAATAGGGAACTGAATGGGTATACTTAATCAAGTGAAAAGACAAAGCATTCAATAAATAATACCTGCAGATTATAACTATGATGATGAGAAGTTAAAAGAAGGGAAAAGAGAGGAGAAAGAAAAGAAGAGATACTGTGTTTCCTTCACAAAACTTTCCAAAGTTGATGCAAACTACCAAAATTATGGCAGTCTTAGAACTAGGTGCTCTGCTAAAAAATAGATATATTATAGTACCTGTGTTCTGAGAATTTCAGCTTATGTCAAGGTGACCTTTACGCATGTTGACTCTTGCTTGCCAGCCTTCCGTGCCACATGTGGATGAGGGAGCAAAAAAAGCTGTGTTCTTCGGTAACTACTGGCCTTTGGATAAGGTGAAGATATCACACCAAGGGTGGTTCTTGTCTTGCATCCTTCACTAAAACTAGATGTAGGTAGTATTTTATTGAAACCTGTCTGTCTCTTCTGAGTCTTGACAGCCAACTTCTAATTGTAGCTGAGCTGCTTCAATAATATGATCACTTTATATAGTCTTTTTTGGAAATTAGGATCTGTCAATTCTAGTGCTCATAGGATCCAGGCAGATAGATATCTTATATAAATGAAAGAATAATTAAGAAAAAAACTGAAAAGAACCAAGAGAGAATGGCTGTGACAGGCTGAATAATTCTCCCCTACCAAGTGCTCACATTAAACATTTTGAAATGGAATTATCCTGGATTATTGGGGTGAGTCCAAGTAATGTAAAAGGACTGCCTAAAATTAAGAAAGGCAAGAAAGTCAAAGAGAAAGTCATTTGACAAAAGAGCCAGAGGTTGGAATAATGCACTTTGAAGTTGGAGGAAAAGACCATGAGACAAAGAATACAAGTGGCCTTTTGAAGCTGAGAGTGGTAAGCAAATAGATTATTCTCAAAAGAGAAGAAACGGAACACAGACTTCCTCCAGAAGGAGCACAGCCCTGCTGAGACTTTGATTTTAACTTCTGAATCTCCAGAATAGAGAATAAATTTATGTGCTTTAAGTCACTATGCTTTCTCAAAGTTCTCATAATCATTTTTTAAAAACTGAAATTCAGCTTAAAAAATAAAAACTCACAAGAATGGCCAAGGATTGAGCATTCAGGGTTCAATCCAGACTAAAGACTTCCAGTTGGCAATTACTGTTAAACTATGATTTCTGGGAAAATATTTTGCTTACTATTTTATTTGACTGAAAGTATGTAATAAAAATCACCATGTCAAATGTGTATAATTTTACATACCATATAAAAAGGGTATGAATAATAATTTTCTCTAATGATAATCCTATTAACTTGTAGTAAAGTAGAAAAGAAGAAAAGACAACGGTTCAGTTCTTTGTCACTCATCATTGGTTTCTGCCACTGCAAATTTATATCTAATTTTAAGAGGTAGATTTCCTAATCAGTCATGATAAAATATGTTAGAGGTTCAACTTTCATAATTAACCATGGCATGTGAGTTTCCTTGATTTTCAGTATGAAATTTGCTTCTACAAATTATAATCAGTATAAATGGGTAGAACCTTACAAGAAGACATACATTTAAATGGTATCTTTCTAAAATATTGATAAAGTAATTTTTAAATGATATGCATATAGAACTATAGCTGAAATCTAGAATCAATGCATAAGTCAAAGTATTATTTAATCAATAAAACTGTCCAGAAAACTAGTTAATCTATTAACACATGATAAATGTATAGCTAGTATTCCCTCTAGTCAATAAAAAAAGGAAAAGATGACATGAGAAATTAACAATTCTTCACAATTTGTAATGATCATCTCTCAATCTCCAATACAATCTTTCAAGTTAAACAGTGCAATATTAAGCTAATATTTAATATTAGCTAATATTTAATCCATTTCTTCAATAATTGTAGAGGCCACATTACTTAAGACGATGCTTAAATCATAATATGGATTGGGTCAGAAATATAAACCAATGAGATATGAACATAAATATGAACTTACCATAATCAGAATTTTAATCATTAACTAACTCTCAGAACAAGTTAAGTCATTCCTGGGGGACTTCTTTTTCTGGTCAAAACAGATAAACAGATTTATCTTCTTGCCAAAAACAACCAAAAACAAAGCCAAAAAGTTCAGGATTGAAAATATATGAAACGATGGTTTTCCACAACACAAAGTCAGGCAGTGAGGAACAGTGATCACTGAGAGATACAGCTCAGATGGAGTTGCTCTCATGAGAGAATCCGAAGAGAAGTGTTGTAATACAGAGAACTACAGAGATCTGCAGAGCAGCCCCTGTATTTAGTAAGTAATGATCAACACATATTTTCAAGGAAACTATTGAGGCAAAAAATGAACAATCTGAAATAATTAGTATGGAACACACCCAAGGCTGGGAATACTGCCTATTCCTACCAGCTAGAATAAAGAAACTCATAATTTTCAAGTCATTGGATAGAATATCAAAAGGATCTTGCCTCAATAGTGGTGAAAGAAAAGAAGGGGGCGACGAGAGGATAGGATGGTTGGATGGCATCATCAACTCGATGGACACGAGTTTGAGCAAAATCCCGGAGACAGTGAAGGACAGAGAAGCCTGAAGTGCTGCAGTCCATGGGGTCCCAGAGAGTCAGACACGAGTTAGCAGCTGAACAACAATATTAAAGACTCCTCTCATCTTACCAGTGATTCCTAAAGGCAAGTCCCCCAAAATGAAAATGTTTCTGAGTAACTTAATTATGTTCCAGCAAAACTCAAAAATTTGTAACGAAATACAAAAATATATTGTCAAAAAAAATCATGGTGTCTGGCAACTGGTCAGAAATAACCAGGTATATGGAAGGAAAGGAGGTGCCATAATGAGAAACAGCAATAAAATGAAATTGATCCCAGAACTAATGCAGATGTTATAATTATCAGGCAAAGACATTGAAATAGTGATTACAATTGCATTCCATACACTCGAACAGTAAGACATAAAAAAATAAAAAAAAACAAATCAAATTTCTTGAGATGAAAACTAAAATATATGAGTTGAAAAAAAATACATAGGATGGGATTATAGTTGATTAAACATTGCAGAAGAGAAGACTGCTATCAGGCCAGGCTGTGCTATGCTTAGTTGTTCAGTCATGTCTGACTCCTTGCGACCCCATGGACTTCAGCCCACCAGGCTCCTCTGTCCAGGGGGATTCTCCAGGCAAGAATACTGGAGTGGGTTGCCATGCCTTCCTCCGGGGGGTTGTCCCAACCCAGGTCTCCTGCATTGCCAGGGGATTCTTTGCTGCCTGAACCACCAGGGAAACCCTCAGGCCAGGCAGAGATGTGAATTCTCCAACTCAGAACAACTTACTGGGTCACTTTGAATATCTCCTGGGGGAACTATGGTGAGTTTTTACTTAAGCAGTCAATGTTGGACTGTAAACCACATTATCCAATGTCTGTGCCAAGGATAGAACCTAGAACATGGCCACAGACTATCTTTTATACTCTGACATCAATATTTGATAGAATACATTTATATTTTGTGATCAGGCACCACAAGGTTTGATGTTTCCAATCAGAACTCACTTTTCTACCAACAAAGAACATAACACCTGGACTCATTAACTTGGTGGGACAAGACTGAGTATATGGCCCAGTCTCTTATATCTGAATAAGAGGACCTTGGGGGACTATCTCCCTGCCCTTGCTCTGAATAAAGCCTTTTTCCATGTCCCATCTTAGGAGAGTGAGAAAGCATGCTGCAAACTAACCCAGTTCAACAGCACTTTAGCAAGGTGCCCAAATATGTCTCCATTATGGCCAGGTGGACCAATTCTTATGCTTTTTAAGCAAGTGGATTCAGATCCAAGTGATGGATCCACAGTCTACCTAAATCAGGAATTGGTGAACTTGCTTCCAGGAAACTCTCTCTCTTGCATAAAGCACTTCAAAATCCTACCTTTAGTGATTCAGTTTGAACCAATTTGGAGGCATTATTTTCAGCACTGTGTATTCCCTCTACAGCTGTAACACGTATTTCTCTCGATTTTTTAACTTTGTATTTTGTTCAAATCAGGCCATAAACAAAGTCCATACATTGCAAGCAATTGGTGTATAAAAACTTAAATTATCTCTATATTTTCCTCTCTTTTTAATAATTCAGTGGTTTTTAGTATATTTAGAGTTGTACAACTATCACTCGATCAGTTGTAGGAATATTTTCATCACTTGAAAAAACAGTAGTAGGCGGTCCTCATTTGCTCCCAATTATACCATCCCTAGTCAACCAGAAATGTGCTTTCTGTCTTTATAGACTTGCCTGATTTTAGAAATTTCATACAAGTGAAATTAAACAATATGTGGTCTTTTGTAATTGGTTGCTTTCACTAGCATACTATTTTCAAAGTTAATCCTTGTTCCAATAATAATTAGTACTTTAATCTTACTATGGCTAAATAATATTTCACTTTATGGGTATACCACATTTTGTTTACTTATTTATCAGTTATGGACATTTGGACTCTTTCCACACTTTAACTGTAGTGAATAGGATTGCTAAAAATATTAACATAGAAATTGCATATGGACATTTGTTTTCATTTTTCTTAGGGATATACTTGATATTGGAATACCCAGACCATATGGTAAATCCATATTTAGCCTTTTGAGTACCTGTCAAACTGGGTTCCAAAGTGGTAGCACCATTTTATATTCTTACCAGAAGTATCTGAGGGTTCTAATTTCTCCACAATCTTGCCATTGTTTGTTATATACTTTTTTAAAAATAGAGCCATCCTAGTGGGTGTGTCGGAGAAGGCAATGGCACCCCACTCCAGTACTCTTGCCTGGAAAATCCCATGGATGGAGGAGCCTGGTAGGCTGCAGTCCATGGGGTCGCTAAGAGTCGGACACGACTGAGCAACTTCACTTTCACTTTTCCCTTTCATGCACTGGAGAAGGAAATGGCAACCCACTTCAGTATTCTTGCCTGGAGAATCCCAGGGACGGGGGAGCCTGGTGGGCTTCCGTCTATGGGGTCGCACAGAGTCGGACACGACTGAAGCAACTTAGCAGCAGCAGCAGCAGTGGGTGTGTAGTGGTATCTCATTGTGGTTTTGATCTGTATTTCCCTGATGGTTAATGATGATGATCCTGTTTTCATGTGCTTATTGGCATTCATGTGTCTTCTTTTTAAAAAGATATCTATTTAAATCTTAGCTTATTAGTTTGCTATTTGTCTTATTACTGAGTTGTAAATGTCCTTAATATAGTCTAGTTACAAAGTCTCTTGTTGGATATATGATTTGCAAATTTATTCCATTCTGTAGGTTATCTTTTAATTTTGATAATGTCCTATGAAGTATAAAAGTTTTACATTGGATGACATCCAGTTTATCTTTTTTTTTCCTATCACTTATGCTTTATGTGTCATATCTGAGAAGACTTTGCCTAGCAAAAGGTCACAAAGATTTTCTCTAATATCTTCTTTTAAGAGTTTTACATTTTTTGTTCTCATATTTAGGTATGTGATCCACTTTGAATTAATTTTTGTGTATGATGTTACTTTTGTTGATTCAAAGTATCCAATCTCACCATTAAATTAGCTATGGGTATACAGCTTTCTGTTTACCCAGTGTTACTATGAATCATGGAATAACCCATATTTATTTGCATGTTGAAACACAGAAGTGCCTCCTGTTCACTTGGCATCCTGGAAAAGTATGACTTTTACCTGTTTCCATTCCTTGTTACCCCTATTGAAATCACTTGGTTTCTGCCTAAAATTCCTACAGATCCTTCTTTTACTAAGTCCAGAAAAAATGGTGCATTCTACCCAGGAACTCTACTTTCTCCTATCATCTATTGATAATAATTGCAGACATACCTGAAATGTACTCCACAGAACATGCCCTTCAGATTTCACATCCTTTATATAGTTCACTAGGGATAGGTAATCAACACAGGCAGCTCTTGAACTTGATAGCCTTAGGTCACCACTCATAATGAAAATTCATTTTCTGTAAAACGTGTTGTCAAGATTGTTTTTCAACTTTTGCACGTTTTCACTTTTCCACCCATTTTTTAAAAAAGATAACCACTAACTTTGACTCTGTGGATAGTCATGGTTAGAGGGAAAGGTGAGAACAATGATTTTAAAATCACTTTCTGTAGTCACAATTCATTGAAGATTAGACTCTATAACATCCTTCTAGAAACTGCAATGTTTTGTGTAATTAATCTTGTAACAGATTTTATACTATACCATTAAACAGTTTTGCTAATATCAACTCTAGAGCAGTAGATGCAATTAAAAATAATCTAAACTATAGCCAGCATAATTACTACGCCTATAAGATATCATGATAAACTGAATACTTGAGGTTTATGGTGCTTAATAGTCCTATGAACATAAAGTAGTATGGCCCCAGACAACACATAAAATGGTACGGCCTTTGCCTATTAAAATGCAAAAAGGAAAATTTTAATCTCAAATGGCATAGCTGGAGGTGAGGGGGGTAGGCAGGAAAGATATGCAATAGCAAATCAAAACAAAATCAGAACAGTTCAAAAATAGATGGATACCTACTTTATATGCATGGTTTTTCAGTGACTTGAAAGAGAAATGAAGAAATCATAGTAATATAAAAAAAAGAATGCCATAATTTCTTTGTTATATTAAATCAGCACTTGAAAGATAAAAGAATTGCTTGCATAACATTGAAGTGATCATTTTAAAAATAAGAACAAGAAAAAAAAGGAAAATATATTTTGTTTTCCCACTGGATGATATTACTGCAAATTCATAAAATTACTTATTTCATGAAAGTAATTTGAAGATAAAAATTCAAACTACTAAATTCTTAATGAATAGAAATAAAATTGGGAAAATTAATATGCTCTTAAACTTAATTTTTCATTTTTTGAAAGTAATGCTATAATAGAAAATTCAAGCATTAATTTATTTTACACATAACCTTTCAAACAAAAATAGGGCTGTAATACTAATACATACTGTAGAGCACTCATTGTAAAAGTATACAGGGGTGAAGAGTTTGAATCTGAACATTGAAACAATACTTATTGCTTTAATGTTGCAAGGAACAATCATCTGTAAAATAAATTTCACTTTAAGTACCATCATATAATATATAGTATTAAATATACCAAAAAGCATATTAACTTTTCAGTTTTTATGTTAAATAAAAGTCAATAACCATTCTATCAGTTCAGTTCAGTTCAGTCGCTCAGTCATGTCCACTCTTTGTGACCCCATGGACTGCAGCATACCAGGCCTCCCTGTCCATCACCAACTCCCAGAGATTACTCAAACTCATGTCCATCTCATCGATGATGCCATCCAACCATTTCATCCTCTGTTGTCCCCTTCTCCTCCCGCCTTCAATCTTTCCCAGCATCACAGTCTTTTCAGATGAGTCAGTTCTCCACATCAGATGGCCAAAATATTGGAGTTTCAGCTTCAGCATCAGTCCTTCCAATGAATATTCAGGACTGATTTCCTTTAGGATTGACTGGCTGGATCTCCTTGCTGTCCAAGAGACTCTCAAGAGTCTTCTCCAACACCATAATTCAAAAACATCAATTCTTCTGTATTCAGCTTTCTTTATAGTCCAACTCTCACATCCATACGTAACTACTGGAAAAACCATAGCCTTGACTAGATGGAAATTTGTTGGCAAAGTAATGTTTCTGCTTTTTAATAAGTTGTCTAGGTTGGTCATAGCTTTTCTTCCAAGGAGCAAGTGTCTTTAAATTTCATGGATACAGTCACCATCTGCAGTGATTTTGGAGCCCCCAAAATAAAGTCTGTCACTGTTTCCACTGTTTCCCAATCTATTTGCCATGAAGTGATGGGACCAGACACCATGATTTTAGTTTTCTGAATGTTGAGTTTTAAGCCAACTTTTTCACTCTCCTCTTTCACTTTCATCAAGAGGCTCTTTAGTTCTTCTTCACTTTCTGCTATAAGGTTGGTGTCATCTGCATATTTGAGGTTATTGATATTTCTCCCAGCAATCTTGATTCCACCTTGTGCTTCATCCAGCCCAGCATTTCTCATGATGTACCTGCGTATAAGTCAAATATGCAGGGTGACAATATACAGCCTTGACGTACTCCTTTTCCTATTTGGAACAAGTCTGTTTTTTCATGTCTGGTTCTAACTGTTGCTTCCTGACCTTCATACAGGTTTCTCAAGTGGCAAGTCAGGTGGTCTGGTATTCCCATCTCTTTAACCATTCTATTGAGAACAATTACATGCTGTTTTCCTTCACAAATTTACAGTGACATACCTCTAAAAGGATTATTTGTTATTGTTCAATTGCTAAGCCATGTCCAGCTCTTTGCGACCCCATGGACTGCAGCATTCAGGTTTACTTGCCCTTCACTATCTTCTGATGTTTGTTCAAATTATGTCCATTGAGTCATTGATGCCATCCAATCAAATATTATTAGATGATTAAAAATTAACAATGATGTATGAAATTTAATGGCTACTATTCCAAACTTCTTCCAGTTCATGGCAAAATAGTCTTAATAATGCTTCTACTGTTATATAGCAAGGTTGCATTTTTCATGCAGTGCTTTCTTACAAGACTGCTACTCCTTTCAAAGTGATATATAGATTTGTGTTTAATGATAACTTGTTTTAGAAATAGTCATGTTCTGTAGATTGAGTTTTGCTTTGTACATAAAATCTATACATAAACAAACACATGTCCTAAGAATTCAATTTCATGTTTGTAAAAGTGAAAAAAAAACCCTTTATTTTCTGACACATCTAAGTTGAAATACTACTTATCAGGATATATTATTTCCTTTATTCTAAAAGAAGGAAAGTGAAAAACAGCAATAAGAAAACCCAATGCCTAGCAAAATGAAACACATACTTCCTCATTCTCAGCCCTCAAATCCCCCCTCCATGTAGTCTATGGTAAAGTTTTGAAAAGCTTTTCATAAAACATTTAAAGGAATTGCTTAAACCATAGGTGCCTCTATTTTTTATCCCTAAGGAATATCAGCATCCTCTTACAGTAAGAGACAAGATAATGAAACAATGCTGCAAGAAAAGGCATATTTTGATTAATCTGCACAGGTGGCAGGAAGACTTAGTACTATGCACTTCACATTTCATGTGGCTTGAAAGCAGTTATTCCCAATGTGTGGTATTAGCATCACCTGGGAGCTTTTTAAAATGCAAATTCTTCAGTACTACCACAGGTTTACCGAGTCAGAAACACTAGGGATGGGACCTAGAGATCTGTGTTTTAACAAGTCCTCCAGGTGATTCTGATGCTGGCTTAGACTGGAGAACCACTGCTTTAAAGCAGTGATGAGGAGAGTAGAACGCAACTAAACTTTTGTGCTGTAAATCCTGCTTCAGAATCATAAACTCCAACGTGATAAACTTGGCTGGGAATCACTTGCTCTGGAACTTCCTGGGAGTATGAGACTGGGTAAGATCCTTCTTTCGCTTCTCTTATTTATAAATGGGGGAAGTGCCATAATATGTGTAGTTATTTCAGGTATAAAAATAATATGGTAAAATAACACTATGGTAAAAGACTGAGTATAGTGCCACTCAGCCTCAGGCTACTATTAATGGTTGCTATTTTAAAATCAATAATTTATATTTTTAAAATTTTTATTGAAGTGTAGTTGCTTTAAATGTTGTGTTAGTTTCTACTGTTCAGCAGAGTGAATCAGCTATGTGTGTGTTAGTCGCCAGCCATGTCTGACTCTTTGCGACCCCATGGACTGTAGCTCACCATGGAATTCTCCAGGCAACAATACTGGAGTGGGTTGTCATTCCCTTCTCCAGGGGATCTTCCCAACCCAGGGATCAAACGCGGGTCTCCTGCATTTCAGGCAGATTCTTTACAGTCTGAGCCACCAGGGAATCAGCTTTATGTATACATACATCTCCTCTTTTTGGATTTCCTTAGCGTTTAGTTCACCACAGAGCATTAAGTAGAGTTCCCTGTGCCAAACAGTAGGTTCTCACTAGTTATGTATTTTATGTATCGTATCAATAGTGTATATGTGTCAGCCCCAATCTCCCAGTTCACCCCATTCCCTCCTTCCCGCCTTTGGTATCCGTATGTTTTCAATAATATTATTAAACAGGAAAATGACTAGGTTCTGTGATTAGGAAAAGTTAGTAAACTTTTCCTGAAGTTTGAATTACGTTTTCTAATTTTAGTTCTCCTTCACACACCAGTGTTCAGATATTAGTGATAGAAATTATGTTCAGTACACAAAAGTAGAAGATGGCTGCTTTCCACTCAGGTAAACCAAGAGGGCCTAAAAGTGACTGATTTATTTAACGGATGAACCACTTCACGTTAATCTTAACTTAGAGGACTTAGCACAAACTTTTTAAACATGTATTTTTAAAAATATCTTTGAAACAATTAAAATATTAACAAGACCTATCCACAAAATGGCCTTAGGCCAAAAGAGTTAAAAAGAGTCATGTGGTTTAGTGTCTCTGAAAAAGAGACTAAAAAACAAAGCAAATATATCAGTAAAGGGGAGAAAAATGTTTGCATCTTTTAAGCATCTAGAAGAAAACTGTTGAAGTTCTAGTTTTTCATTTATTTGTTAAGGATAAATATTTATGTTTTAAGGAGATCATGACACCAGCAATGCACTTTATATTAATTTTCCTTTGCCTTAATTGTCTCTGTTTATTTAAGATTTGTATGTAGTCTCCTAGATAATCTATTATTTTGATTTTGCTGAAACACATCCCTTTTTCCTCTTGAATTTCTTTAAGTCACACTGTGAGCTGTTAAAGCCTCTCTCTAACTCCCTGGGCAGAGCGTGTTAACGTGGAGCTGGAATTTTCCAAAGGAGCTGCCATAATCTGTTGAATCAATGATCCATGAATGACACCTGAATGCTCACAGCAGCGCCCACCTCCACCTGCTGCCGCTCATGGCTGGCCTAGTGAGGATGCAGGTGCGTTGTAAGCACCCAAATCAGCCATTAAGATCACTTTTATTAGCGGCTTCTGCTTACAAAACAGTGCTCTAGAGGAACATGATTCAGTCTAGGCAAAAACCTGCAGCTCAGAAGAGTCTCACTGCTGGGGACCAGTGACATCTTGTTATCATAAGGAAAGCCAGAAGAGTAATATTACTCTGTTTTCACCTTCATAGACTCTTACGGCCTATTATGGGGATTACTAAGAACAATGGTTTCTCACCTTACACCTTCAGTTCTCCCCTCTAGCAGTGAGGAATTTTAAAGAAAATTGGCATTTCATCTCTTCCAGATGAACTAAGATTAATTCCTTTGGAAATGTCACATTTAGTTTGCTAAGAAGAAAAAAAAGTCCACTGAGTGTGTATAACTCTAAAAAGCTTAATGCACTGGCAATACAAATGTTGGTAAATGAAAACATCTTTAAGCACAACTTAAGAAATATACCTGCTGCTGCTGCTGCTAAGTCGCTTCAGTCGTGTCCAACTCTGTGCGACCCCAGAGATGGCAGCCCACCGGGCTTCTCCGTCCCTGGGATTCTCTAGGCAAGAACACTGGAGTGGGTTACCATTTCCTTCTCCAATACATTTAAATGAAAAGTGAAAGTGAAGTCGCTCAGTTGTGTCTGACTCTTCGCGAGCCCATGGACTGAAGCCTACCAGGCTCCTCCGTCCATGGGACTCTCCAGGCAAGAACACTGGAGTGGGGTGCCATTGCCCTCTCCTAAGAAATATACCTACCAGTTCTCTAATTAAAAAAAAAAAAGGAAGAAGAAGCAGAAGAAGTAACCTATATGAGCCCAGCCCTGTGTGGGACATTTCACCTTCATATTTTCATTTTTATTCCAGACAGCCTGTTAAGATTTTAAAGTGTGAACAGGGCCTTCTATTGTTTCACACTTACAGACTTCTTTTAAGCTTGTGTCTTCAACCTGTGTGTTCCTTTTTAGTTAATGGAGTAATGATAGCACATATTAAGCCATTTTTAATTCTACCTAGAATTTTACTTGCCTAATAGTTCTTAGAGCGTACTTGAAACCATTGGAAAAGTACATCAGTATTTTTTTTTTAATTTCCCACCATTCTTTGTCACGTGAGTAATAGTATCCGTTCTACTTTAACTGACATTTGAAAATAGCACTACTGTACTTGAGTAAAGCAAACCATTAAAAAAAAGTTGTAACATATTTAGGGAAGAAAAAGAAAACTTGAACAATACCTTCTACAGAACAGCTCAGTTTTATGAAGTTGGAAAAAAAAAACAACACAATGTTTAAAGAATCTGCATTTTGGGTTTGACATCAATAGATCATTGAACTGCTACTTTTGGCCAATATTGTTGAAGAGATTGATTATTGATCAGATATTAATACTTTCATTCATGGAAGAATTCCTAGGTGAGTTAGAGAATTTTTTTTTCCTGCGTGTTTTATATAATGTTTCACTGTATGTGGGTTTGGTTTCCAAGTTCTGTCATTTTCACTAATGGCACACTTACTGAAATATGTATTTCAGCCTTCCTTATCGCCTACATTGGACAGCCTTATGCCTGTGATGAGCTGATAACTTCTTATTCTTTTCAGTTTACACCATGCTTCCAGATGAAATTATTTGAAGCAAATTTTTAACTATGCCACTTACTTGCTCAAAAAAAATCTTTCCTAGTTTCTTGATGCAGTAAAAATAATCCAAAAACTCAATACCCTATGATTTAGAGCCCTCCATGTTCTGGTATTGATGTAACTATGAACAATCAATTCAAATTCTGCTCTTTATGCTCTTTCAACCAAATTGTACTGTGGCAGAAATATCCTTGACCTATCTTCACTTAACCTTCCTCCACTTAAGTAGTTTACCTTATTCAACCATATTGTCCACATTTCTCTCTAAAAGACATGCCTAATATTCCTACTGGGCTCCTCACACACAGGTAGTGGACTAGAAGCTTTTTTCACTTTCCTTTTTATCAATCAATTGAGCAATATGATTGCAAAGAGAAAGTTGTACCTAAACAAATTTTTATCTGTGGCTATTACGAATACAAAACTTAAGTACATAAAAGTCAGCTGATTAGTATAAGTTGAAAATAAATTCTTTTCCTTGAAAAGTAAGTTACAAACTTTGTAAATGGTAAATTTCTCTCTCCAAACATATTTCTGTCAAATCACTTGTGATAAGATAGTTGTAAAATATTGGGATAAAATCATAGAAATCTAGAAAGATTCTGCATTTGTATTTCTAATCAAATATATTTGGACTCACTTGTACAGGAATTGAAATTCTAAGGTCCCACATCTTGGGTATAGTTCATGCAGGGAAGGTGACATATTTACAGGAAGACAACATACAATAGTGGGTTAATAGTTCTTAGAAGTTATGGATCTTGTAGACATCATATATGTAGTGAAGAAACAGATGAATCTAAATATGACACAGACAAGATTGCTCCACTTCCAAAATCTAAAGAAAAACTGTTCCTTCTTTTTATTATGAACATTTTAAAACACTTATGTATGCTAATTTTTATTGTGGTAGAATTGACATTTAGAAAAATGCTCTTATCTTAACCTTGATGAATTTTCATAAACTATACACATACCAGTAATCAGAAAGAGCATTACTAGCACCCCACCAAGTCCTCTTATGCTCCCTTTCAGCTACTGCCCCCTCACTCTGCAAGAATAATCACTTCCTTTAACAGCATACATTAGTTTTGACTCTTCTGTAATACACATGAACTGTATATATTATTCTGTGTTCAGCTTCATTCTTGTAATGTTATTTTGGTGGAATATTTGCTTCATCTAACTATAGATCATCCAGTGTCATTGCATCAAGCTATTGTTTTATTCAGAGTAGATACTGGGTGAATTTAGTGAAGAAAAAAAGGATCTGCCTTCATTTTTCTTATATATATCGATTTTGTATTTTATCACTTGATCCCCTCTACCTGACTGCTTTTGCTCTTTTTTAAACCTCTATTAAATATCAAAGTGTAATTCTTAAAATATTATATGCATGACCTTAATCTAAGTACAAAATAAGCATGTGCTAAAACTTATTTAACCTATTAATAAAGGAACCAACAAGATGCTGAAGCTAATTTGAAGAGCACTGAGGAACAACTTAGGTATTGGGAGTGAAGGGAAAATGTTGGAATAAGATTTCTAGCTCAGTTCAGTCGCTCAGTCATGTCCAACTCTTTGTACCAGGCCAGGCTTCCCTGTCCATCAGCAGCTCCCAGAGCTTGCTCAAACTCATGTCCATTGAGGTGAGATACAAAGTTAGTAACTTTCCTGCAAGTCTCCAAGTCAACATGAAAATTTAGAGTCTGGTCCCTAAATAATAGTTGATAATATGTTGAACAAAGCTGTATCCTCCTAGGGGGAAAAAAAAAAAGTCATTGGGTGGGTCTATTCAACAATTTCCTGGGATAACACTGATGGGACATACAAAGTCATTTTGCCTCATTTCCTATCTATCCATCAAGGTCAATGTATATCCCACCTCCACTTTGAAGTTTTTATGATCACCCAGCTGAAAGTCACGTTTCTAGCCAAGGAGCATTGGTAATAACATGGAAAGTTCTCAATATGAACTTGGTGAATGAATAATTATTTACTGCCACTCTATGGGCATATCACTCCTTGAGCAGAAATGGCTAATTAAGAACATAATTAAATTTTAAATTATGGCTAGAGAAATTGTACTGTAGAAGAGAGATAAATTAGAATACATCACAGTGCTGTTAGCAGGTTTGTTTTCTTAAAATGAATAAATATGTTGTGGGAAATAATTGATTTATAAAGTACTCTGCTTTTTCAATTTTTCTCTTTTCTGTTTCATCCTTTTGCCCTTTCTTTTGACTCTGCACATTGAAATATTCTTTTTGTAATTCTCCCCTCATCCAGTTGTGTTAGGTAAAACTACAGGAACCATCTATCTCAAGTTCCATTTTAGCCATTTCTCTTCCCTTATCAGAGCTGGAAAATGCTATCTTCAGTCCTGCTAAATCATAGGCTTTTATAGTCACCAGTTACTTCTCTAGCTCTATGACCCTCTTACTGACCACTGTCAAGTGTTTGTTACAGATCTCATTGGATTCACCGGACTTTGTTGTTCTCTTCCCCTTAGTGTTTACAAAAACATTTTCTTCTGAAAAGCTTTGCCAAACACTAACTTTTTCTCTTTATTTTTTCTGGAATGCCCTCAATAAATCATATTTTTTTAGGAAAAATCTATGTAATGCATCAATAAATTGAATTTAATCCAATTTTTTTCCTTGTTTTTTCAACTTCTCATGAGTAACTAAGAGTTCTGTTTTTACAGAGATGGTTTTGAATTGAATTATGTATACTGTTGCTCAGACCTACTTTTCTCACTTTTCATACCTGCAACTTTCATCGATAATACAAGATAAGAGGTGGGAGAATACAGTGGTGAAACTTAACTTTTTCTCTGGGAGCTCTCGTTTGATACATGATGACTAATTGGGAAAAGATAATCCAAATTCCTTTTTTAATGAAAATACAGGAGAAGAGTTTGGAAATTTTTTTTTTTTAAGATAACAGCAGAAAATAACAAAGAGCTTCACTTTTATGTCTGAGTTCTTCTAACTGTTGCTAGCAGCCTGACAGTATGTGTCTACAATGCTTGGTTCCTACATTATTCAACCTATCAACTGTCACAAATACATCACCATGAGGAGGAAACAAGCAGCTTTTATCTCTATCTCACTGGGCATACCATGAAGGTGGTCAGAGCCCTGGTCCTCTCCTCTCCCATCCCATCTCCTGGAGTCTTTATCCCATGGCCCACATCTGTGCCCTTTAGCTGCATATGGCTATTTGAATTAAAATTAAAGTAAATTAAATACAATTTAAAATTCAGTTTATTAATCAAATGAGGCACATCTCAATTGCTCAGTAGCCACATATGGCTGCCATACTGAATAGCAGAAGTGTAGAACTTTTCCATCACCACAGAAAGTTCCATTCAGCAGTGCTGACCCAAAGCATGTGGTAGCTGTCCAATGCAAATATGTATGCTAGTGACCTGTTACATTTTTGGATAAAGTGCTTCTTTTTTTTACAGAATTTTCCCCTGCATTCACTAGGGATTCATACTGTTGAATGGATTTATAAATGAGTTAGAAGAGACAGAGCCCAGTGAAATCTCCAAGTGTGCAGATGAAACGAGGCTCTTCTGGGAGTGAAAATGCCAAATTGAAAAACTATGCCTGAGGGCTTTATGAGGGGGCAGACATGCATCAGATGAGTCTCTCTCTGAGCAAATATAATTTGATAAAGTTAGGTAGAAATAGTTCTGTCCTTACAGAGTAGTGGGTTCTATTTTTCTGATTAACAAGTGTTAGAATAATGTTGGTTTCATTATGTACTGTTCTCTAAAATGACCAAGTTTTGTTGAGGTTCCAAATAGTAAAATTGACTTTGGGCAAAAAGTAATGAAGAGAGTATTTTCTACATGCGTGCAATATTCAACACTAGATATCCGTGAAAGAAAAACTGCACAGATGTGATATTTTAACTTGTTTTAATAGATTAGTCATACTTTTCCCAAAAGATATGGAAGAAAAGACAATCCATGTTGAGAGATAAGCATAAGCAAGAACACAGTAGCAATAACAGAGTGGAGTGTATTGTTTGAGAGACAAATAGTTCTTTGTTGTTGAAGGAAAAGTGCGTAATGTAAGGATTTAATTTTTGAAATGAATATCAAGCATTATGCAAAAGTCCTGGATGATATGCTTATCTAAAAGATGAAGAAGACGACTTAATTGTTAAAAGGAATTAGTTAAACAATAAATACATAAATATAATGAGTATTTTAGAAAGACCACTCTAGCAGTGATATAGACCAGCAGTTCTCAAAAGGGATAATTTTTATCTCAGGGGACAACTAACAATGTCTGGAGACAATTTGGTTGTTACTATGGACTTTCCTGGTGGCACAGATGGTAAAGAATCTGCCTGAAATGCAGGAGGCTTGGGTTCAATCCCTGGGTCAGGAAGATCCCCTGGATAAAGGAGTACTCCAGTATTCTCGCCTGGAGAATTCCCTGGACAGAGGAGCCTGGTGGGCTACAGCACATGGGGTTGCAAAGAGTCAGATACAACAGAACGATTAATATTTTCAGTTTTCATGGGTTGAGAGGTGGGTATTGGCATCTAGTGTGTAGGGAGTAGGAGTGGTTCTAAGTAATTTATAATGGATGATACAGCCCCACCACAAAGAAATATCATCCCAAATGTTGATACTGCCAAGGTTGAGAAACACTGATGTAGATGATGAATTGAAGAGATAATTGACACAATAAAATTGTTTGGGATGCTGACACAATAGTGCATTTTAGAAATGATAAGAGCAAAGGAAGTTATACTAATCTGTTTATTATTCTTAAGTTGGGTAAGGCAAAATATTGATAAGACTACACAGTTAATTGAATGTTCTGAATCAAATGAAAAGGAACCGGTTGCTTCTTTTATGTTTTGTGTAACTTATAGGAATTATTTGCTCACAAGTTTAAACTAAAAACAAAATCCAAGAAAGATGTATGATACATTGTTAAGTAAAATTAATGGAAAAAGACCTTTACTGATACATCTTTTTTTTTAATTGTAAAGAAAAAGGAGAAATCTCATAAATTTCTAAAAAGATTATAAAGTTACCTAAAAAAATTTATTAGCATTTGAGAGGAAAATGGTGTACTAAAATTTCATGCTGAGGTAAGATGTCTTTCATGGACAAAGGCAGTAGAAATACTTTCAAATTTTACAAGGCTTGAAATACCTGTGAACAGCATACTCACTGCAAAATTATATTATACAGATTGAAATAAGTCAGAGAGAAAATACTAATACAGTATATTAACGCATACATATGGAATTTAGAAAGATGGTAACGATGACCCCATATGCGAGACAGCTTTGGGACTCTGTGGGAGAAGGTTAGGGTGGGATGATTTGAGAAAATAGCATTGAAACATGTATATTACCATATGTGAAATAGGTCACCAGTCCAAGTTCGATGCATGAAACAGGGCACTCAAAGCCAGTGCCCTGGGGCAACCCTGCAGGATGGGATGGGGAGGGAGGTGGGAGTGGGGTTCAGGATGGGGGCCACATGTTCACCCATGGCTGACTCATGTCAATGTATGGCAAAACCCACTACAATTTTGTAAAGTAATTAGCCTCCAATTAAAATAAATAAGTTAATTTTAAAAAAGAAATAAAAGCATGAAAAAATAAATGTAGTAAATAGTAAAACTTTAAGAACTTAATATACAAGGGATTTGTGACTCTTTTGCTATCTGGTAAACTCATGAATTAGATTGGATTTTTAAATTTTAGCTGTATAAATCCAGTACAAAGTTTGATCCTGATGTTCTTCCTTCATCTGTATGTCTCTGGTTCCTTTTACTATTTAGGGACCAACACATGCTGTACTTTATGTAAAATCTCTTTTTTTGGTTTGATCACTTGAAATGATAATGATTCACATTCTGCTGGAGCACTTTCTACAAAAGCTAAGAAATTGACTAATAGGGTCATTGCCTGCTATAATGGCCTTGCAAAGCTTTATTGTATGCTGTTTCTATGTTCTTGTCCCTATGAATGAGGAGGTCCGTAAAGAACATGGAAACGATTATTAAAAAAAAAAAAAATCACTGAATAGTCTTGAGTCCCTGAATTTTATTTAATAATGAAATTTGAATAAAACAAATTATCTTTCTTTAAATTCTACTTTATTTAATGATTCCTTGTCCCTGTTTGGAAGCAGAAAATTTTTATTCCTGTGAAAGACTCAGGAGGTTTTGTGAAAATAATTATAATGGATGAAAATGTTTAAATATGTGGAAGAGACAGAGGTGTGTTTAAAATGTACGTGAAAACAACACGGTATTAATTACATATTTTTAAAACCTAAATTTTATTTTAGTGATTTGAAACACTTCATGCTTTTTGGCAGAAAATTTAACATATATATTCTGGAATTTTTAGTTATTTTACGTATCATAACTAAACTAATTTTAAGTACATAAGAAATTCATATACTAACTTGGGAAGTAAATACGGCTACATATCAATAAATAAAATGACAGAAACCACTCTAGGTTTCTAAAAAAGTTAACTAAAAGTATTAAAACTGTAGTATGTATTCTGAAAGTGAAAATATTAGTCACTCAGTCATGTCTGACTTTTTGTGACCCTGTGGACTGTAGCCCTCCAGGCTCTTCTGTCCATGGAATTCTCCAGGCAAGAATACTGGAGTGGGTTGCCATTTCCTTCTCCAGGGGATTTTCCCAACCCAAGGATCAAACCTGAGTCTCCAGCATTGCAGGCAGACTCTTTAGTGTCTGAGCCACCAGGAAAGTCCAAATGTTCTGAGGACACTTTATTAGTGCTTTTTTTGTTTATTTTGATAGCCAAAAGAAATGTTTAGAATACTTTCTTTAGTTTTTCCAGGTTAAACTTAAACCAGCTATGCACTGACAAAGTCACTAGTATATCCTAATTTGAAGCAGACCAAAACTTAAAAAAAAAAAAAAACTGTATTGAAGTACAATATATGCACTTTTATTGTACAGTTCATTGAATTTTCACCTGTGCAATATCCCTGTCATGGGAACCCAGGTAGAGAAAGAGATCACCCCTAGTACCCGAAGTAGGCTTCCCTTGTAGCTCAGCTGGTAAAGAATCCACCTGCAATTTCGGAGACCTGGGTTCACTCCCTGGGTTGGGAAGATCCTCTGGAGAAGGGAAAGGCCATCCACTCCAGTATTCTGACCTGGAGAATTCCATGGACTGTATAGTCCATGGGGTCGTAAAGAGTCGGACATGACTGAGTGACTTTCACTTTCACCCAAGTAGACCCTCTGCTGCTTCCCCCAAAGGTAGTTAATTATCCTCACTTCTGACAGCAGAGAATACTTATGCTTGTTTTTATTTTATATAAGAGGGATAATACAGTATGCACACTTTGATGTATAACTTCTGTGGCTCAACATTTTATAATTCATTCATATTGCTGCACATACAGTAGTCATAGAGTCATTATCATTGCTATATAGTACCCCCTTATGTGAATACATCTCAGCTTATCTCACTACTATTAATGACAATTTGAATACCCAGGTTTCAGCTGTTACAAATAGTATGCCATGAAGATTCTATTAAACATATTTTGGTTAACATTTGCATACATTTATAATGAGCATAAACTTGGAAATGGAAAATTCCTGAGTCACACAGTAGGAGCAGACAAAATAGGTACCCGAATAGGTTGTGCCAAGTTTACATTTCCACCAAATGTGCTTGAGAATTTCTGTTGTTCTACATCCTCATCAGCACTTGATATATATATTGTTTTCCTTTTATTCTGCATTTGCTGAATGGCTACACCAGTGATTATTAACTGGTATTTCATTATGGTTATAATTTGTATTTCCCTGATGGCTTTTTGTATTTATTGGCCATTTATATACCCTCAAAATGAAGTGAAGTCGCTCAGTCGTGTCCAGCTCTTTGTGACCCCTCTGTAGCCTACCAGGCTCCTCCATCCATGGGATTCTCCAAGCAAGAACACTGGAGTGGGCTGCCATTTCCTTCTCCAGGGGATCTTCCCAACCCAGGGATTGAACCCAAGTCTCCCACATTGCAGGCAGGTGCCTTACCCTCTGAGCTGCCAGGGAAGCCCCAAAGAGCTTTTTAATGCAGAAAAACATTTGCAAAAGTGATAGATGGGCAGGAAAGAAGAGTGGGTGTTACCTCAAAGCAGGGAACTGTCCCTGCCTCAGCACAGTTAAGCCACAGCACTGGTTCTGAAATGGGCTTGCTTCCACCTTTGTTGCACGTACCTGAAAATGCTGGAGGTTACAGTTCCCTACTCGTTGGCTTTCTGCTACTTGTGGAGTTGAAAACAGAATGACTTTGACTCGCTTCTGCCTTTTAAATTCCTACCAATGCTTCCTATTTATAGGGCCAATGAGTACACTGGGCAGGAGAATCTAGAAATGTCATTTTCTGGCTTTCAGTACACTGCCCCTACTCCCAGTGAAGAGAAAAGCTTGGATGGTCAGGAAGCAAGCTGCATACTTTTGATGTTTTCATGTATGTGAGCACTTTTCAAAGCACTCTGGAGAAATAGATAGTAAAGTACATGCTGTCACACTTCTAATAATTTTTTAGTGAATAAAGAAAAATACACATGGAACATCAGTGAATAATACAGGAAATTTAAAGCTGAATTGTGACAATAGACGATGAATCTTAAATAATATGTCTGAGAACAGGAAGGAAGAAATTACAGCTAAAGTAGTTGGGCATGCATTGGGGTTGAGCTTTATCTCAATGGGTAAATAATGCTTGAAAAGGTGAAGGCAAAAAGAAAAATCATTCTTGGCAGCAGGAACAATATGAGTGAAATACAGAACACAGGACTGAGCCATGGCATCTTTCCAAAATATTAAAATTCTATCTTACCTTGACTTGAAGTACACTTTGGAAGAATATAGCAGAATCAATAAGCTAAAAATTTATAACAAGATTGCTGTCAGCTTGGAGATCTGGAAACCCCATTGCAGAAGAAATAAGAGAGCTAGGATGTTTAGCTCAGAGGGGAGAAACCTAAAAGGAATGCCTGTTAAGTGTTCTATATAAGAAAGTATAAACATTTTTGGTTGTTTGAAAAGGAAGCACTTCAATCAATACACTAAAGTTAGGTGTGTTCAGCAATAAGTTCAATGAAAAATAATTCTCAAAACAATTGCTATCAATTGCTAAATAATATTGGAATATACAGCCTCGTGTAACAATAGATATCATGTGCCCAGTGCCTGAGTTATTCTGATAAAAGCTAAATGACTAAGTATACCACAAATAGGACTCTTGCAGTCAGAATACAGAAAATGATCACAGAGTCCCTTTAATCTAAAAACTAATTTGGGGCAGGTAGAGAGATACTTATCAAGAAACCTGAAAGCCAGTTAGTTTATACATTAATAACTAAAATAATTAGTTTTTCTTACATGTCTACTATATGCCAGGTACTATCCAGGTAACTGGTGAATGAAATGGTTCAATGTTCTCTAAAATAAATGAGAAGAAACCCTAGACCTCTAAGATGCTCCATGAGAAAAATATGAGTCTGAGGTAAAATAAGGTTGAAAAAATTCTGTATCTTTTTTTTGTCATTGAGTCGCTAAGTCATGTCCGACTCTTTGCAACCCCATGAACTGTATTACACCAGGTTTCCCTATCCTTCACTATCTCCCAGAGTTTGCTGAAATTCATGTCTATTGAGTTAGTGATGCCATCTGACCATCTCATCCTCTGTCACCCCCTTATCCTCCTGCCCTCAGTCTTTCCCAGCATCAGGGTTTTTTCTAATGAGTCGTCTCTTCACATCAGGTGAGCAAAGTATTGGAGCTTCAGCATCAGTCCTCCCAGTGAATATGCAGGGTTGGTTTCCTTTAGGATTGACTAGTTTAATCTCCTGGCTATCCAAGGGACTCTTGAGATTCTCCTCCAGCATGACAGTTTGAAAGCATCAGTTCTTCGGCACTGAACCTTCTTTATGGTCCAACTCTCACATCTATACATGAGGAGGTCATCATTAGCCCTACCACAAAGCCTATAGCCCTGCCATAGAGACTGCAGACTCTATGACTGGGCCACCTCAGGCCAGACTACAGGGAGGGAGCACAATCCCACCCATCAGCAGAAATTTGGATTAAAGATTTACTCAGCATGGCCCTACCCACCAGAGCAAGACTTAGTTTTCCCCACAGCTGGTCCCTCCCATCAGGAAGCCTGCACAAGCCTCTTATCCTCATCCATCAGAGGGCAGACAGAAGAAGCAATAACTTCAATCCCATGCTTCCAGAATGGAAACCACAATCACAGAAAACTAACCAGAATGATCGTATGGATCACAGCCTTGTGTAACTCGATGAAACTATGAGCCATGCTGTGCAGGGCTACCCAAGATGGATGGGTCACTGTGGAGAGTTCTGACAAAACATGGTCCACTGGAGAAGGGAATGGCAAAGCACTTTAATATTCTTGCCTTGAGAACCCCGTGAACAGTATGAGAAGGCAAAAAGGACACTGAAAGTTGAGCCCCCCAGGTGGGTAGGTGTTCAATATGCTATTAGAAAAGATTGGAGAAATCTTTATACCCTCTTAGTAACAAATGCACAGAATATAAAATACTTTCACGGCTCTGTATTGTCTTCAATAAATAAGTTCACTTAACTTCTGCGTCACCAGCTTTTTATCAAAAATATTTCAAACTTATCACAAAAATAATATTTTTGATGTCATACCAACATTTGGGAACTGGTGCTTTCACAAGACTAATTTGTTGGATATATGTACTTGTAATCACAGCTACTGCCTATTGGAGCCTGTGGTTTAGTGAAGGAAACAAGTACAACACAATGTGAGAAGTAGCACTTTAGAGGATCAATGCATGTTCCATGGAAACACATTCAGATCAGTTCAGTTCAGTCACTCAGTCATGTCCGACTCTTTGGGACCCCATGAGCTGCAGCACACCAGCCCTCCCTGTCCATCACCAACTCCCGGAGTTTACCCAGACTCATATCCATTGAGTTGGTGATGCCATCCAACCATCTCATCCTCTGTTGTCCCCATCTCCTCCTGCCCTCAATCTTTTCCAGCATCAGGGTCTTTTCAAATGAGCCAGCTTTACGCATCAGGTGGCCAAAGTATTGGAGTTTCAGCCTCAACATCAGTCCTTCCAATGAACACCCAGGACTGATCTCCTTTAGGATGGACTGGTTGGATCTCCTTGCAACACAAGGGACTCTCAAGAGTCTTCTCCAACACCACAGTTCAAAAGCATCAATTCTTCAGCAATTGTCTTTCTTTATGGTCCAACCCTCACATTCATAGATGACTACTGGAAAAACCATGGCCTTGACCAGACGGAACTTTGGTGGCAAAGTAATGTCTCTGTTTTTTAATATGCTCTCTAGGTTGGTCATAACTTTCCTTCCAAGGAGCAAGCTGCAATCACCACCTGCAGTGATATTGGAGCCCCAAAATTAAAGTCTCACTGTTTCCCCATCTATTTGCCATGAAGTGATGGGACCGGATGCCATGATCTTAGTTTTCTGAATGTTGAGTGTTAAGCCAACTTTTTCACTCTCCTCTCTCACTTTCATCAAGAGGCTCTCTAGTTCTTCTTCACTTTCTGCCATAAGGGTGGTGTCATCTGCATATCTGAGGTTATTGATATTTCTCCCGGCAATCTTGATTCCAGCTTGTGCTTCATCCAGCCCAGCATTTCACATGATGTACTCTGCATATAAGTTAAATAGGTAGGGTGACAATATACAGCCTTGACATACTCCTTTTCCTATTTGGAACCAATCTGTTGTTCCATGTTCAGTTTTAACTGTTGCTTCCTGACCTGCATACAGGTTTCTCAAGAGACAGGTCAGGTGGTCTGGTATTCCCATCTCTTTCAGAATTTTCCACAGTTTATTGTGATCCACACAGTCAAAGGCTTTGGCATAGTCAATAAAGCAGAAATAAATGCTTTACTGGAACTCTCTTGCTTTTTCGACGATCCATCGGATGTTGGCAATTTGATCTCTGGTTCCTCTGCCTTTTCTAAAACCAGCTTGAACATCTGGAAGTTCACGGTTCACATATTGCTGAAGCCTGGCTTGGAGAATCTTAAGGATTACTAGTGTGTGAGATGAGTGCAATTGTGCAGTAGTTTGAGCATTCTTTGGCATTGCCTTGGATAATAAACCATACCTGTAGAAGGTAATACATGGTGATGACCTATTGAGGATTTACTGGAAAAGAGAAGGAGCGAAAGCATGTTTGAGACTTAGGAAACTCCAAATGTGAGGGCTCATGTGTAAGTGATCATGATACATTCACAAAGAGCATGGCAAGTTTTTAAAGAAATGCTTAATAGGGACTTGATATTCAAAGTATATTAACAAATTTGGTTTGCATCTCAAATATTCCTGTGGGGTCACTACAAAGGTTACAGAAGCACAGAATTATACAATCTTCAGTGTGGGGGAAAGCACTGAGAACCTCTAGTCAGAAGCCTTTTCTAGGAAGCTATCTATCCCCTGTTTAATTGTATATAGCCCCTGGAAGCACTCTATCTCATCATTCATCACCCCCACCTTATATGAAGATGAAATCAGCCTTTCTGTAACTTTCACCTGCCCCAGATCTGCATTCCTGAGCTTCGCAGAAAGAACCCTTGGCTTTATTACTTTGGGAGTACCAGAGTCATTTTCTGTTGGTGATGGAATTTAAAATCAGATCTATTTAATGGAGTTTTCAGTTGCTCTGCCTGTTCGTTTTAATACCAGACACTTCACCATTTTTAGCATGTGAAATATATCTGTATGTCCTAAAGTTTTCTTAAGACTACAATATAAATATTGAGTTTTATATAACCTTTTCATTTATCAAGGGAGTGTTTTAGGGATTTGGTTTCAGCATCTTTTTGTAAAAATGTTAGATCTTGGGAACATTTTCATAATTCAGCAGGGTCTGCAATGTTAATGGACCTAAGCAGCAGGATCCTTGGACCACATACTATAATTATTCCTCAGAGTGCTTGTAATTTCAATTCCAGAGCCTAATGCTGGCTGTAATTCATTTGTTTTTCTTCTCTTATGGAAAGTGATTCACAGCAGCCTTCTGATTTTGGAAATCTATTGCTTTTGCTCAATTCTAAGTTGGTGCTCCAAATTTAAATTAAAGTACGACAGTGGGAAAAAAAACAAAACAAGACATGGTAGGGATGGAGAAAAGAAATGGTGAAGAAATAAATATTTTCTATGAGCAAAAGTTTCTTTTAAAAGTATTTAAATCACTCTGGGACAAATTAGAGTTTTCTTTCTTCTGTTTCTTCTCAGGCTTCCAGTATTAAGAATACTAAAGTAGAAGGAAAATGTGTTCTTTTCTTGATTGAAATTAAATCATTGCAAAATATTCAATAACTTTAAATTCCAGCTAAAATATGAAATACAACTTGATACTTTGTGTATAGGTGTGAGTGTAGTTAGCATCTCAGAATCATCATGTATAAAACTTTTCTTTAAATTACTTTGCCTTAGCTTTGATATAATTAGAATGTCAGATATGCTATAGTTCAACTGGAGCAAATTTTATGATGTTATAAGGAAACTGAGGCTGATACTGGTTAAATTCATAGTAGAATTAGAAGTGAAAAATCTCTGAGGATTTTCACCCTGGGGTTTGATGTACTTTTTACTTGGTTAAAGTAAATAGTGTTACAATAAATATAAAGGTGTTTTGACTATTCAAATGGTGACAATCATTTTATTTGAAAAAGTCTAATCAAGTTAAAGGAAAAGAAATGTAAATTTGAAATGAAGCCTAAATATCATATAGTGTAACAGTCATTATTTCTAATTTAAGATTTATTTTTTCCACACCAGGAAAATCATCCTTGGGGATCTTATGAAGACCTTCTCACGGTAAGAACATTTAATCAACAAGAATTTTATAAAAATGATCATAGCATGTTTATTGCTTAGCATTATCTGTCTGTTCAAATGGAATGTCCAGTGTACAAAGGGCTGAGAAAAATTCGGTTGTTCCTCTTCTTCAGGCATTCTTTTTTCCCATTAGTTTGTTTTATTTTTTTATAGTCAGTTGCTCATTTGATTTTTTTCTTTTGTTGCTCATCTTTCCCACTATAAGGTACTTTCTATACAAGCCAGAATGATTGCTTATTGATAAATGTCTGATCTCAAAACTTTTCCATTACTACAAGAATCCCTCCTATTTCCCTTTTATAGACATACCTTCTAATATCCTGTAACTCCCAGAATCACTACTTTCTTTTTCATTTCTAAAATATTGTCATTACAAGAAATCTGTGCAAGTGGAATTATGCAATATGTACCCTAACAGTACTGCCTTTTTTTTTTTGCTCCACTTAAATCTCTGGATATGCTTACAAATCATGTGTGTCAGCAGTGGGTTCTTTTTTATTGCTCAATGGCATGCACGGTATGGTTATGCCATGGTTTGCTTAATCATTTCCCCATTAAAGGACATCTAGGTTAGTTTTAGTCTTTGGTTATTATGAATAAAGCTGCTGTGAATATTTACATGCATGTTTCTATGGGAATTTAAATTTCCTTTCTCTGGAATAAGTTGTATTATATTAGGTCTAAAAAAACAAAGCATGCTTTTAAAAATTACCCTTTACATGGGGCCCTCATAGTACAAGAATTAGCTAAATCAAGACAAGAGATTTAGAATCAGTTAAAAGGAAATTGAATAATTGATTGTTATTGATGTATGTTAGCATCCTTACTACTATTATTGCTATTAAGTCTGGGGCAGCTCTGAGATTAATCTTGTCTTATCTAAGAAACATGAGGTTTACACATCATGTTCTCTCCCTTGAAATGTTTATACACTAATCATCAATCTTTACTTTATTTTGCCACCCATTTATACTGAAGTGAGTGCCAGCTTTATATACAAGTATCATTTTATAAAGATTAGAGCTTTAGTATTTACCTTAAGAATTAAGGATGCCTTTCTAATTTGCTGGGGCATGACACACCAAAGTGTCAGGATGTGTTTTATGGCATTTATTAATAAACTGTTTCTCTCATGAGGTATATTTGCTGACCTGACAGCTTGCTTCTACTCACCTAACCTTGAATCATAAGAAAACAAGCAGGATTTGTGTGCATGCATGTGTTTATAAACATTTATATACACATATATGGATGAATGTTTGTATGTATATATAACTACAAACAGTAAAATACTGCTCTATCATAGACAATTTGTACCTCTAAAGACTGAGATAAGGAGACTAAAACTAAGATTATGTTTGCTGAATACTTGTCCTGTGAAAGTGTTACTTGCTCAGTCACGTCCGACTCTTTGCGACTCCATGGACTGTAGCCCACCAAGCTCCTCTGTCCATGAAATTCTCCATGTAAGAATACTGGAGTGGGTTGCCATCTCCTTCTCCTGGGTATGTTCCCAATCGAAGAGATCGAATCCAGGTCTCCCTCATTACAGGCAGATTCTTTACCATTTGAGCTAGAATTAGTAAACTTATACTTCTCATTTATATCCTACTAAGATAACCTGGAAATACACCCTAGTATATTAGCTGTGAGAGAATATGGTAGATGTTTCTCTACCACATTTTGAAATTCAGACAAAATGCAGAAATTGCCATACTGATCACTATTATTTCACCCATTAAAATCAAGACAGAAAAAAATACTGATTTATTCATGAGTTTAAAACTGTTTGTTGATCACTTTCTTTGTGAACACTAATCTAGTGGTGGGAAATCAAAGTGAACAAGATCCGTGAATTACATTCTAGAGCTTACGTCCTAGTCAGGGGAGGTAATCAATGAGCATGAAAATACATTAAATGAATGAATGAGAAATTTTCAAATATTTCACTATGAAAAAAAGTAAAACAGGGTGATGGCTAGACAGAGTGATGATGGCTGTGCTGGCTAGAGTGGTAAGAGAAATTTCCCTGAAGTGCAGTTTCATGAGCGAAAACACGACTGCTGACTTGGAGCTAGCAATGCAAAAACACAAAGGAGAGAATTCCAGGTAGAGAATGTAGCAAATGCAAAGTGCTTAAGATGGAAAAGAGCCAGGATCTTTCAGATCTTGTCTGAAAGATCTGCAGATTTAGCTCTCTCAGTTACAGAAATTAGTTTTCTAGAGTTCTGACTTTCTGGGGCCAGAGTCCTGACAGGCAGCACCCGTCAATTGCCACCCTATCACCTTAGTATCACTTACTAAAGGAACATGAGAACGGTTTTCATGGCAGAGACGACATGGCATATACTAGAGAATGACAGGGAAATCAACAACAGACAGAACGGAAAAGCTGAGGTGCCAAAATAGACTTGTGAATTAAAAAGCAAGGAAAGTTGGAGGAAAAGTAAACATTTCAGTTTTAAAATCTTTAATAAATGAGGCCAAGAGGGGCAGGGACTGATTAAAAGAAGTGTTGGTATGTGATAATATCTGATGACATGGTTCAAACCTAGAGCATTTCCGAGAGAAGGAAGAGGGAACAAACTGGATCTAGAGATAATACTTACAGAGGAGCCTCAGCCCAGCTCTAGGCCCCAGGGTATAAGGAAAGAAGAAGAAAGACCAATGATCCATTGGGAAAGCACTATCCTCAGAGAAGATCCAGAGGTTCTTTGAGCAACATGAAGGAGCATTCGTAGTTGAGTTTGAGGATACTGGGAATTTTGAAGGTAATGCACTGTGAATTCCACAGAACCTTAAGTTGGCAAGTTTAGGATGTGTGGAAAGCTGGGAGAAGGGTACTATATAGGAGATTTGCAGAGCCTATGGAGCGAAAATGTGGGAAATAAGAAGTGAAGTCCAAAGCTTCTTATGGTGATCCATAATAAACAGGAACAAAGGGTGCAGAGGTGGTGATCTCAAAGCAAGTAGACGTGGTGATAACTTGTGGGGTCTAGGGGACCCTGCGTACTGTTTTCAGAGACGGTGGGGAGGTGAGGAAACTTCAGTTCTGTCATCACACATCTCACAATCGAGGTTGCCAAAATGTTGACACCTCATGAGGGCTGGTCTTAATTTGAATGCAAGAAATTGCATATTTTATAATGAATTTCCAGTTCATATAATAGTCATTTTGAAAGTGAAATAGTAAAAAAAAAATATTTATATTCTGGTCCAGGCCAACTCTAATCACTTAGAGATTGCTTGGGAAGAGATGGTGGTTCCTATCCCAGAATTTGCTTCACAATTTAATATTGTATTTAATCTTACTTAGGTTAATCTCAGATTATTTTTCCATCTTTGTTTAAAACAATAAGTGGTTATGTTCAGAAGCCATCTCTTTTGTATTTAATTTCTCCATTGACTTGATTAAGCTTAACAGTTTTTCACTCTGAGATGTCTCTCACCGGGAGATTTTTCACAACTCTCCTTGTTATTCTTTCTCTTCTTTTGGTTGTCTGGCAATAAAATCATAATCCTGTCTTTTACAGCATCACAGGCTGATAACAGCATGAACACACTCAGAGGATTCTTGCTCTCATTAAGCTTTTAATTTCCTTATTGACTTTAATTAAATTTGAGAGGCTTTTTCAATAACAAGAAAGAAACATGGTTGTTTGTTGGATTAATAGCATTGCATTAGATAGACTATAGGTGATATTTGGGGAAAAGGATAAGCTTCTATCTTATCCTAGGATCACAGATATAAAGTTTTCCATCTCTGAATTTCTTGCTTGTACAGGAATTCCACCATATGAACTTAAAAATCGTATTGTTTCTTCAACAGAGCCTAAGAAGTCAGTGACTCACAGGTGAAGCTTTCTGAACAATATTTCAACATGATTTTCTTAGTGTAAATTGTATTAAAGAGTGTCTGTCTATGCTTTTAAACTGCTATCAGAATATTTATTAACTATATGAGCAAATATTTATTGGGCACCTCTGATGTGCTATGTGCTCTTCCAGGCACTGAACAGCATTGGCACTTGAGGGAATAAATGTGCTTGTGCTCACAGAGCCTGTATTATAGTGTCAGAGATAAACAATGAACAAGTCAACTGATTTAAGTAAATAGCATATTTTAAAATAGTTATGTGAATCATGAAAAATTAATCAGGATTAAATGAGGAAGTGACTCATGGGATGCAGGGTGGGATCAATGGGAGAAGGTTTGTAAAAGAATTCTCTGCATAGCTGACAATTTAGACAAAGGAGTCATTCATTTATTACATTTAAAGTTTCTTTCTCTAGTATCGGTAAAAAAAAAAAAATAAGTCGCTCAGTAGTGTCTGACTCTTTGAGACCCCATGGACTATACAGTCCATGAAATTCTCCAGGCCAGAATACTGGAGTGGGTAGCATTTCCCTTCTCTGGGAATCTTCCCAACCCAGGGATCGAACCCAGGTCTCCCGCATTGCAGGTGGATTCTTTACCAGCTGAGCCACAAGGGAAGCTGCTAGTATTGGTAAACTTTGATTAAATCTGCATATTGAATTAAAGTATCATGCAAACATTTGGAATTAAAGTTAATAGGAAGAAATAAAGGTGTATTTCAAATAACAAATTGTTTATTTTTCATAAATGGATCCAGATCAAATATTTTTCTTATTATTTGAGGTATTTGAATTAGAGCCTTGCCATAGGAGGGAAGGGAATTAAGTAGATACAGATGCACACAACCTGAGACTTGCTCCACAGCTGATTGTATTCTCTAGCTGAACTATCTGACATAGTCCTTACTAGTCACATGTGGCTATTGAAAATCTCAAATAAGGCTAGCTCACACTGAGATACATGCATTGTCAGTGTAAAATACAAACATCTACTTCAAACACTTTGTATGACAAAAAGTAAAGTATTATTTTTATTGTTTGCCAGTTGAAATGATAATATTTTGGATATAATGGGCTAAATTATATTTTAAAATTAATTTCACTGATTTTTTTTTTTTTTTTGGTTTTTAAAATGTAGCTGCTAGGGAATTTTAAATTCTTTATGCAGTTCTTGTTTATAATTCACATTGTATTTGTGTTGGTCTGTACTGCTCAAAAGAATTAACATCCCCTAAAACCATATTGCACAGAATTATAACATAGTTGGAGAAGGCAATGGCACCCCACTCCAGTACTCTTGCATAACATAGTTGTTTTAAATGAGTTAAATGCTCGTGAAAGATAGCATGCTTTCAGCTTTAGATGACAAAATCCAAATATAATTTATTTAAGAAAAAAATACTGAATTTATATTTTTATACTTCAGTTCAGCAGTCGCTCAGTCGTGTCTGACTCTGCGACCCTATGGATTGCAGCACACCAGGCCACCCTGTCCCTCACCAACTTCCAGAACTTGCCCAAACTCATGTCCATGAATTGTTGATGCCATCCAACCATCTCATTCTCTGTCGTCCCATTCTCCTCCTGCCTTCAATCTTTCCCAGCATCAGGGTCTTTTCCAATGAGTCAATTTTTTGCATCAGGTGGCCAAAGTATTGGAATTTCAGCATCGGTCCTTGCAATGAATATTCAGGATTTATTTTCTTTAGGATTGACTGATTGGATCTCCTTGCAGTCCAAGGGACTCTCAAGAGTCTTCTCCAACACCACAGTTCAAAAGCATCAATTCTTTGGCACTCAACTTTCTTTATGGTCCAATTCTCACATCCATACATGACTACTGGAAAAACCATAGCTTTGACTAGATGGACATTTGTCGGAAAAGTAATGTCTCTGCTTTTTAATATACTGTCTCAGTTGGTCATAGCTTTTCTTCCAAAGAGCAAGCTTCTTTTAATTTCATGGCTGCAGTCACCATCTGCAGTGATTTTGGAGCCCCAAAAAATAAAGTCTGTCATGTTTCCATTGTTTCCCCATCTATTTGCCAAGAAGTGAGGGGACCAGATGCCTTGATCTTCGTTTTTTTTTTTTTTTTTTTTTTTTTTTTTATTTTTTTTTTTTTTTTTTTTTTTTTATTTTAGTTGGGGGCTTGAATACTACTTTACAATATTGTAGTAGTTTTTGCCATACATCAGACATGAATCAGCCATGGGGTTCACACGTGCTCCCCCTCCCAAACCCTCCCCCACCTCCCTCCCCCTCCCATCCCTCAGTGTCATCCTACTGGAAAACGCTCCATCCCTGAGCATCCGTCCCATGCATAGAACATGGAATGGTGTTCTGCTTTACATATGACAATATACATGTTTCAATGTTATTGTCCCAGAACGTCCAACCCTCACCTTCTCCCTCAGAGTCAACAGGACTGTTCTATGCATCTGTGTCTCTTATTTCTGTCTCGCATATAGGGTTACCATTACCATCTTTCAAATTCCATATACATGCATTAGTACACTGTATTGGTGCTTTCTTTCTGGCTCACTTCACTCTGTATAATGGGCTCCAGTTTCATCCATCTCAATAGAACGGATTCAAATGCATTCTTTTTAATGGCTGAGTTTTTTGAATGTTGAGTTTAAAGCAAGCTTTTTCACTCTCCTTTTTAACTTTCATCAAGAGGCTCTTTAGAGCCATAAGGGTGGTATCATATCTGAGATTATTGATATTTCTTCTGGCAATCTTGACTCCAGTTTGTGCTTCATCCGGACTGACATTTCACATGATGTACTCTGCATGTAAGTTATATAAGCAGGTTGACAATATACAGCTTTGACATACTCCTTTCCCAATTTGGAAACTATTAATTTTATAATTAATATATATTAATGTTTGAATATACAGGCTTATACAAAATGATCTTGGAATCTAGAAATTTTGCATTCTGACGGGAAAAGGGGAATGCTGAATTGTTGGGAGACTTTTAGTTTCCACTAGAATAACTATGTTGTTTAAGTCAAAGAGGTAATTTTATATTCTTCAAGATCATGTAAAACCTAAACTAAAACCTATCTTTTCAGGAGCCCACCTTTGGGCAAAAATAAGCTTTCACTTTCGTAAATGAAATTGTTCTAACCATAAATTGCACTGATCTATTTAACTGATCCAAATATCCTTGTAAGCAACATTGGTTTATTTAATTTAACCAGTCATACAGATTGTTAGAGAATTATTCTCCCTAGGTTAAAATAGTTCTCGTGAGAAAAAGACTATCATCTATTGTTTTTATGTATTTGCTTGCTTGCCTATTTTATACAGCCATTCCCCAAGGTTGTTGAAGCCTCTTTTAATGGCAGAAATACTTAGTAGTAAAACATTAACCGTGTGGCAGAGATACTGGTTCACAATTATCAATTTAGCCCAAGTAGAAAACTAAAAAATCCAGTTTTAGTTGAAGTCCTTAAGCTCACAGATTTTCTAAATAGTTCTTGGCTTGATGGATCCCTATAATACCCTGTCTGGTAAATATTGTTTAGGATTTCTAAGTGATAGAGTTCTTCCTGGCTAAATGGAGTCCTCTTAACAATGAGTAACTGGGCTATTTGAGAATAGGCTCTTGTGATGGAGATTCCTCTTGACAGCTTATCTGCTTTTCACTCCACTTTTCTGTGGGCCTCTTTTCATGCTGATAAAAGCTTGTTTATAATCTTTGCATAGTGATCACTATTATAGGCTTACTACAGAGATATTGTGGATTGGATTCCTTTATTTTCAGTAAACCAAATATTGCAATAAAATGAGTCACCCAAATTTTTTTAATTTTCCGAGTGAATATGAAAGTTATGTTTACATTATTTTGTAGTTTATTAAGTGTACAAAAGCATTATGTCTAAAAAAGTGCATACCTTAGTTAAAATGCACTGTATTGCTAAACAAAAAACTCTAGCCATTATCTGATGGTGTAGGGTTTCCGCAGACCTTCAGTCTGTAAAAACCCAATATCTGTGAAGAACAACAAAGTGAGGCTCAGGGAAACAAGGTATGCTCCGAATGAGTAACAGTTACTCCAATATTCAATGGCTTGAAACAGCAGTTCTCTTGTGATCACTGATTCTTTGGTTTAAACATTTGTGAAGGTCACAGCAGAACTAGATTTTCTCTGTTTAGTGCCGTCTGAGACTTTAGCTATTTAGGCAGTATATGAAGGTGAGCATATCTGGTATCAGGTGGAGGTATTTTCATCCACAAATCTGGTGGTTCATTTTAGCTGTCAGCTTGGAGCTTAACTTGGATTCTGGAATAATGTTTCTACATGTGATGTCTTTGTGTGTCTTCAGATTCCTCAAAGCATGGCTTCCTCAAAATGGTTAAATTCTTATGTGGCAATGCCGAGTTCCCCAAGTGAGTGTTCCAATGAGTAAAACAGAAGCTGCATTGGTTGACATTTATGACCTAGTCTCAGAAATCAAATGGTGTCACTTCTGTCCCTTTCTGTTATGAAAGAGAAAGTTTCTTAGTCGTGTCCGACTCGTTGCAACCCCATGGACTATACAGTCCATGGAATTCTCCAGGCCAGAATACTAGAGTGGGTAGCCTTTCCCTTCTCCAGGGGATCTTCCCAATCCAGGGATCAAACCCAGGTCTCCCGTATTGCAGACAGATTCTTTGCCAGCTGAACCTCAAAGGAATCCCATCCCATTCTGTTCAGTTCAGTTCAGTTCAGTCGCTCAGTCGTGTCCGACTCTTTGCGACCCCATGAATCGCAGCACACCAGGCCTCCCTGTCCCTCACCAACTCCCGGAGTCCGCCCAAACCCATGTCCATCGAGTCGGCAATGTTGTAAGCAAATCACAAGCCCACCCAGATTCAAGGGAGGGAGGGAACATAGACTCTACTCCTTGATGAAAGGAATATCAAAGACTTTGCAGACATGTTTAAAACCATTACATTTTGGGGGACAAATCTCTTTCCAGAATGAGTACTGAAAGAAAATTATAGAATTGTAAAGATAGATGCTAACGAAGTTGTTTCCTGTTAGTGTAATATTGATAATTATGTGATTTTAAAGTTACTGGGATTGGGTGTGGTAGGATAAAAATTCTTTGATCTATTAAGAAATGTGTAGGTATCCAGTTTCCTTGAAACTTGAAAAGAGAATTTGGATTTAAGATTTTAGCTTCAAATCTTTTTTGCTTTCACTGTAACAGTTTTTATTTTCCTCAAACATTTTCCTTTTGGATAATCCTGAAAAGAAATACATTAGTATTACTTTTTGGAGTAAATAACTTGTTTTCATATTTTTTTGTTTGGAGTAAATATCATGTTTTCATGACCACATATCATGTTTTCAATTAATATCTATGGAATGAAACTGTGATCTTTGGAGAATTGTTATTTCTTTCATTATTTCAGCTTTTAATATTAGTACTATTTGCTTGCTTATTTTTAAAATAATCTGTCTCCTAAATTATGATTGAAATTTTGTGTGCTCATCTGTTGCTTTCATGTACATATTACATACATCTCTAGGTTAGCCCCTCAGAATATTCCAGTAAGTACAAAGATATCAACCCTGTTCTTTATAAACTTATATTCTAAGTGGAAATATACATATAATAAATACATAAATATGCAAATGACAAAAGATCATGAGGAAGTCACAAGTTTTTTTGGTGAAACATAGGGTGAAAAAAAATAGAGTGAAAGTAAAATAAGGTGATATGTTAAATTGGGGAGGAGGTATGATTTTGCTTTAGAGTGTCAGGGAAGAGCACAATGGGACTATAATAAATAAACCAGAACCTGAATAACAAGAAGCTGTCATTTTGTGAGAAATTTGGGGTCTAGTGGTGGTGATGATGTTAATTTTACATGTTATTTGTAACTTCACTGGACAAAGGGATGTACAGATAGCTGATGGAACGTTATTTCTGGTTCCTATGAGAGTGTTTCTGAAAGAGGTTAGTGTTTGATCCAGTAGACTGAGGGAAAAAAGTCCATCCTCACCCATGTGGGTGGGCTTTATCCAATATGTTGAGGGTCAAGATGGAACAAAAATGTGAAGTAAGGGCAAGTTCAGACTTTCTCTTCTTGACCTGGAATGCCTAGCTTTTCCTGCCCTCAACATCAGAGCTACCAGTTCTCTAGAGTTTAGACTCAGACTAAATTGTACCACTGGCTTTCCTGGTTCTCCAATTGGTAAAGGGCAGACTGTGTTGGTTCCAGGTCTCCATTCCTGCATAAGCCAATTCTTATAGTAAATCTCATATATATGTATGTATGTATCTTATAGGTTCAGTTTCTCTGGAGAACCTCACTAATACAGTGCCTGTTTCAAGTAGAAGAGCCTTATCAATCACCGCAATTTTCAGTGCCTAAACTCCAACCTCATAGAATAGTTTAGTGTTACTAAAACATGAAATGGTTTTACCTTGCCACGTATTTGCACTGTCTCTCTTTGCCTATCATGTACTCTTCCTTTTCATCAAGTAAAAACAAACCAAAAAAAAAGGAAAAATGATGACAACTCTTGTTTAAGATTTAATTCAGTTATCACTTGCCTTTTTTGCACCTTCAAAATAGTCAATTTCTCTTTTCAGAATGCTTTACCACTTGTATTACTAGTTTTTTAAATTGTTTCCTGCTTATTTTTTTCACTAAATGGTGAGAAAACCTATTTTTATGTGTATGTGTTTGTGTCTGCCCAGTGTTTGCCACATAATAAACTAAAAAGAAATTTTTTAATGTAGTTTTGAATCCAAAACTCATTTTTTTTCATATTGAGACTGCTGTTTGATAGTATTTACAAAAGACTTCAGTTCATTCAGTTATACTTGACCATATATTTTTGACATGTTTCCTGAGAAATCTGTATGTGGTTCAAGAAGCAACATGAAGAACTGTACATGGACCAACTGACTGGATCCAAATTGAGAAAGGAGTACATCAAAGCTGTATGTTGCCACCCTGCTTATTTAACTTATATGCAGAATACATCATGCCAAATGCTGGGCTGGATCATTCACCAACTGGATTCAAGATTTCTGGGAGAAATAACAACTTCAGACATGTACATAAAACCACCCTTATGGCAGAGAGTGAAGAGGAACTAAAGAGCCTCTTGATGAGGGTGAAAGAGGAGAGTGAAAAAGTTGGCTTGAAACTCGACATTCAAAAATCTAAGACCATGGCATTCAGTCCTATCACTTCATGGCAAATAGAAGGCAAAAAGTGGAAGCGGTGAGAAATTTTATTTTCTGAGTCTTCAAAATCACTGTGGACAGTGACTTCATCCATGAAATTAAAAAATGCTTGTTCCTTGGAAGGAAAGCTGAGACAAGCTTCTTGTATTAAAAAACAGAGACATCACTTCGCTGACAAAACCTGTATAGTCAAAGCTATGGTTTTCCCAGTAGTCATGTGCACGTATGAGAATTGGACCATAAAGAAAGCTGAGCACCTACGAATTGATGCTTTTGAATTGTGGTGCTAGAGAAGACTCTTGAGAGTCCCTTGGACTGCCAGGAGATCAAACAAATCAATCCTAAAGAAAATCAGTCCTGAATATTCATTGGAAGGACTGTTGCTGAAGGTGAAGCTCCAATATCTGGGCATCTGACGGGAAAAGCCGACTCATTGGAAAAGACCTTGAGGCTGGCCAAGATTGAAGGCAAAAGGAGAAGAGGGTAGCAGAGGATGAGATGGTTAGATTGCATCACAAACTCAATGGACCTGAATTTGAGCAAACTCCAGGAGACAGTAGAGGACAGAGGGCCCTGGTGTGCTACAGTTTGTGGGGTTGCAAAGAGTTGGACTAACTTAGTGAACAACAACAACAATGTATTAATATTTTTGTGCCTCCTCCAATCCATGGTATGTGGTATTACAGAAACATACATGATAACACCCTTGAAACAATTTAAAAGTTTTAAGAAGAGTTTAATGAATTGACGGTATTTTCAGACATTGAGGAAAAACAATGCTTGAATCAATGGATTGATATTTGTTGCATGGGATTTGCAGCTTTTCTAACACATTCTACCAACTAATCACCTTCTATTAAGTGTAAATGGGTTTCCAGTGTCCTGCTATCTGAAAAACTACTCTATTCATTCTTTGATAATTATAGGTTAGCTTGCCTATTAAGAACTGTGAAATAAAAATAACAGTGCAGATAAAACTGTACGTGTGCATTCTCATGCAAGCAAAAAACAGGCAAAGAAGTTAAGTTTCCCCCTTATTTTCCTGCAATTCCTGCATCCTAATATTCCTCCTACTTGATCTGCTTCTTTTTTGCCTACCTTGGGATCTCTTCCTGTAATGGTGGATCTTATCTCCTGTATAAACTTTTTTGATTATGTTCTCTCTAAAGTCTTACATTGTTATTTTGGCTTCCAAATTATAGAAGAGGAATGATGATAGTTAAAACTGGTAACTAGATTACATTTTAGAGTTTCTGAAGAAATTTCCACACATACAGTACATAACTGAGACAACTTTTATTTGTATGAATTTATTGCCTGTAAAATACTGTTTTTAAAATATCTGTCTGAATTTTACTTTCCTGTATTTCCACCTCAGTTATGTGTCTCTTCCAATGAGTGATGATAAGGTACAGAAACCTTCATACTTGTAATCATTCTTTATTTGCTCTCATTCCATTCACCTTATAAAATGCTATTTACCAATCTTTGTGCTCAGTCACTTCAGTCATGTCCAATTCTTTATGACCCCATGGACGGTAGCCCACAAGGCTCCTCCATCCATGAAATTCTCTAGGCATGAGTACTGGAGGGGCTTGCCATTTCCTTCTCCAGGGAATCTTCCCAACCCAGGGATCAAAGTCACCTCTCTTGCATCTCCTGCATTGGCAGGTAGGTTCAAATTCTACCTCTATGAAACATTCCCTTAGCCTTCATAAAGATCTTCATTCTCCCCACTATAGCATTAGTGGAGCTCAGATAAAATTATTATTCTATTGTAACTATTGAAAAATTGTTAGAAATTTTTCACATACTTATAAACAATATTGGAAATTTCTCAAAAGAAGCAACCTGCATAAGTTAAAATTCTTATTACTTAATATATTGTCCAGTGTTTAACAGGCAAAGAGTTGGACACAACTGAGCGACTGAACTGAACTAACAGGCAAAGTGAAAATGAAATTGAAAGTCCCTCAGTCCTGTCCGACTCTTTGTGACCCCCAGGACTATACAGTCCATGGACTTCTCCAGGCCAGAAGACTGGAGTGGGTAGCCTTTCTTTTCTCCAGGAGATCTTCCCAACCCAGGGATGGAACCCAGGTCTCCCACACTGCAGGTGGATTCTTTACCAGCTGAACCACAAAGGAAGCCCTTAACAGACAAAACTTTGTGGCAAATAGATTTTTCAGGAGAAAATTGTTTCACTAAATATTTGGTAAACCAAAATACATATGAAGGAGATTTTTTTAACACGTTCCAATAAAATACAAATGTTTTCATGTTAACATCTAATATTGTTACACTTTGACATTGTAGAATCCCTGAGCTCTGGTAGTCCCAGTAACGCCTGCTTGAGGTCGATAGGCTTTACACAAAGGTAAAGTTTGAATAAATTAATCTTGGATTAGGAGCTGTATCCAAAGAAAAGATTCAGTGGAAACCTGAAGACTGAAGAGCAGCTCTTTGAGAGGTTGTTAATAATACAATGAAGATGCTTGATGACCTTCTTAATTAGGTGTTGACACATGCATTCAACTGAATTTTTTAACGTATTGAATAACTAATTATCACCCTAGAAATTCTTATTTCAGCTAATAGGTAGATCTAAACTTAGCACACTTCCTGTAATAGGACTTACGTTGAATACCATACTTTTTCCTATAAAAATAAGAAGGGAAAATGAATGGTTTCCGTTCCCTTTATCAGTCAGCACTTTTTCTTGTCAGTCAATATGTAATCACTGAGCGCATCTTAAGTGTGTGACTCTGGTGAACACAGATATTATGGGTCTTGTTTTTATTTGCCAGCAAGTAAAAACAAATTCCTTGTAACTTTCAGCTTAATGTAATTAATAGAAAAGAACTTGATATCTAGGCTTCTTGGCTTGGGGTAGGATTTGGATTTATCCTGGTAGAAAAGAGTTGGAAAAGGTAGAAATAATTCTTCCAATTAAATGATGTGGCTTCAATAAATTTACATCACTGAAAGAACTGAAGCAAGAGTTATTAAAAATATTGGTATGCCATCAGAGAACTAAGATGGGGGTTAGGGGGTAAAGAAATGGTGCCTTAAAGCACATTCACAGCCATGGAGTTAAGAAAATTCCATGGACAGAATAGTCTGGTGGTCTATATAGTCCATGGGGTGGCAAAGAGTCAGACATGATTGAGCAACTGAGCATACGTGCATGCTTAACACAACAAAGTATCTTGTTACGGAATTCTGTCATTCCTAGTCAATTGTATGGCTGTTAGGGTAAAATTCATTCCTAAATAATCTATCCAATGATTAAACAGGAAAGATAGCTGAGCAACAGGAGACCTCCCTTTATGTACTATTACAGGTCAGGTTAGAAGTATCCCCAACAGACTTGATTGAGTAAGGCTGTTTTTGTCTGTCTGCATTATATTTACACTTAAAGCTGCAGAGAATGTGCTGGTATTAAAGTATTTTAACAAGGAAGCCATCTGAGTGGGATGGTTCTAATGCCTTGCTAGTCTACATAAGCAAGTCAGACTCTAAGCCAGGGTCAATGCACTCAAACCCAAGAAAATGAAATCTAAGAACAAGCAATCACAACCAGCCAACTAGGATTTCCCAAGCAAGGCAACTGCTTAAGCTATAACCACTCAGATAATTTCCTCACTTTGCTTTAGTGTCTTCTCTGTAAAAAAGCTTAACCCTACCACCTGGATTTGAACCCTTTCAACTACTCCTGTTTATCACTGCACATTTCAAAACCATGTGTGCTGAAATAAACTTTTGAAGATTTTAATGTGTCTCAGCTTACCTTTTAACACTGGAGAATATGGCTAATTTTAAGACAAAATTTTCCTTGTAAAAATTAAATCCATTCAGAGAGATAAAAACAAGCATTCCTTAATATATGCAAAATAATTTTAGCTCATATATTTTAAAATGCCAGTTTTAATTTCCATAGAAAATTTGAAGTGAGGGTGATCATTGCTGTGTACCAGTTAAGACATTTTTGTTACAAAGTACAAAACAATCCAACTCATATTCACTTACAAAGAAAGTGTAATCATTATCCCTGCTAACTGAGACTTCTTGCAATATATATATAAACTTACTGGCCGCTTGATTCAGAGAATCAAACAATTGTTTTCTCCTGATCTTGGTTCTTTTTCATCTTAGGTCAAGTCTCAGATAGATTTCCTTCTTGTGTTTGCAAAGTGGCTGCCACTAGTTCAAGTGCTTCAGGGAAAGAGAATAAATTCTGTGTGAGAAATCTGAGCAGAGGCTGCAGAATGTCCAGGTGGTTCTGATGAGGTCATGTACCCATCCTTGAAACCATCACTACAGAGACAATTATGAGGTTTTTATTGGCCAGGCTTGAGTCACATACCAGCCTTGTACCTATGACTGAAATTAGTTCTATGGAAACCACTTGTATTGTGAATGGGGGATGACTGTTTCCCCCAAACTATTATCAATAAACAAAAACATTATTAATCAACTACATGACAGAGCTAAAAAAAACATGAGTGTCTTTAAAAAGAAGCTTGGAAGAGTCTGGCCTTGAGAAATGAATAAACGTGATCTTTTTACTAAATAAAGAAATGGAAAGTAAAAGATTCAAAATCTTGATTGGCATGGCCACAAATAAAGTTACTATCATAGACTTCATCTTTCTTAAAAAATAAAAAAAAAGAATCATAGCAAATGCATAAAACTATTACAACTTATTTATTTTTACTAAATAATAATTAATCATATTGAATATTATGGATCAATTTACTCCAGAATCAACTACATATTTCCAAGTTCCAGTTAAATAGGAAAGAAAGATTCAGATTATTTTTTCTTTTAATTATATTTTATATTTAGGTTCTATTTGCTTTGAATGCTTTAAGAAAGGCTAAATTTAAAACGCCAGATTATTATTATGTCCTAAAGATGTTGTAACCTGAGTTTTATTTCTTATAGTTATATAGCTGCTCAGTTGTTCATTTACTCAGTGGTGTCTGACTTTTTCTGACCCCATGGACAGCAGCTTGCCAAGCTTCCCTGTCCTTCACCATCTCCTGGAGCTTTCTCAAACTCGTGTCCATTGAGTGGGTGATGCCACCTAGCCATCTCATCCTCTGTCATCCCCTTCTCCTCCTGCCTTCAATCTTTCCCAGCATCAGGTCTTTTCTAATGAGTTGGCTCTTCCCATCAGGTGGCCAAAGTATTGGAGCTTCAGGTTCAGCATCAGTCCTTCCAGTGAATATTCAGGACTGATCTCCTTTAGGGTTGACTGGTTTGAACTCCTTGCAGTTTAAGGGACTCTCAAGAGTCTTCTCCAACACCACAGTTCAAAAGCATCAGTTCTTTGGCACTCAGCTTTTTTTATGGTCCAACTCTCACATCCATACATGACTACAGGAAACACTACAGCTTTGACTATATGGACCATTGTTGGCAAAGTAATGTCTCTGCTTTTTAATACACTGTCTAGGTTTGTCATAGCTTTTCTTCCAAGGAGAGCAAGTGTTTTTTAATTTCATGGCTGCAGTCACTGTCCCCAGTGATTTTGGAGCCCAAGAAAATAAAGTCTGTCACTGTTTCCATTATTGCCCCATCTATTTACCATGAAGTGATGGGACTGGATGCCATGATCTTAGTTTTTTGAATGTTGAGTTTTAGGCAGCTTTTTCACTTTACTCTTTCACTTTTATCAAGAGGTTTAGTTCTTCTTCACTTTCTGCCATAAGGGTGGTGTCATCTGCATATTGATATTTCTCTCGGAAATCTAGATTCCAGCTTGTGCTTCTTCTAGCCCAGCATTTCACACAGTGTACTCTGCATATAAGTTAAATAAGCAGAGTGGAAAATATACAGCCTTGACATACTCCTTTCCCAATTTGGAACCAGTCCATTGTTCCATGTCTGGTTCTATCTGTTGCTTTTTGACCTGCATACAGATTTCTCAGGAAGCAGATGAGGTGGTCTGGTATTCCCATCTCTTTAAGAATATTCCACAGCTTTTTGTGATCGAACTATACAAAAAAGATCTTAATGACCCTGATAGCCACGATGGTGTGATCACTCACCTAGAGCCAGACATCTTGGGGTCTGAGGTCAAGTGGGCCTTAGGAAGCATCACTAAGAACAAAGCTCATGGAGGTGATGGAATTCCAGTTGAGTTATTTCAAATCCTAAAAGATGATGCTGTTAAAGAGCTGCACTCAGTATGCCAGCGATGTTTTTTTTATAGAGCCTGTTGTAAATCTTTGGTGCTTGATCAATAAATTGATTTGATTGATGTGTATTGGTTAAGGCAATGATCAAACTATTGCACATGGTATGATTTAACAAGGAAATGTGGTCTGATGTCAAGGAGGAGAGAGCAAGGAAGGAATCTGAGTGGGAGGAAGTGAGAGAGAAAGGGAAATAGATTGGAATATGAAATATCCTCATATGCCAGATATGAGAGTTTCAACTATTTCTTGATCTGTAGAATTTGTGAAGTATATTTCCATTAGAATGGAAATACCTTGCAGTGTGAGCTTTCACATATAAAAAAGGTAAGTGATTTTCCACTCATGCTTCAGCCTTATCTTTTATCATCAACAGTGATTCTATATTGGTACAAGGTTGTGAAATGTGATGATAATGTATGACCTTCAGAGACTTTGAGTGGAATCTAGTGGGTGGCATATACACTCCACACCTGTGTTTCTCTCAGGCACAATCACTTATACTCAGGATAGCTTTACATCTGCTGTGTTAATGATGTTGCATCATCAAGTGATAACTTGATCACAGCTTTTGACACTACTTTTCCTAGATATGGCATCACTTTTCTTCTAAACTTATTGCCGTCTTCTTTTCTTCCATTAACTTCATTTTATTTTGACAGTGAAGTTAATTTTCATTAAGACTGAGTGAAATACTGAAGGAAAAGTATAGACTCTGACAACTTCAACAAGAAAGGGAAAAGAAAAGTGGCAGAACATTCCACAGTAAACGTAAAGGAAGACAAGGCAACACTGGCTCTAGTTAACATTAAAAGCAAGGGAAATAGATGCATGGAGACTCAACTGTGAGGAAATACTGGGGTTTATCTAGTGTTCTTAAAGGGAGATTGAATGGGTCTCTATTTGCTTTTCCCGAGTCTACTTCAGTTAACGTATTAGGCAACTGGGAAATATATAATTGGAATTGTCAGTTACTTTAAAAAAATGTTTTAATCATTCACTGGAGAAACTGAACTGTAAATAGTAAGACAAATGAGTGTAACAGAGAGTGTTCATTGATTTTACTATATGATCTACCGTAACTTTAGGAGTATATACCCTGAACTTTAAAAATATGTCACTTGCTAGAGATGACTGAGTCTTATTTAAGTAGATGATTTCAGAGAATTGCAGTGTGTATACATGTGTGATATATCAGTATGTATGTGCGTATATTGTGTTCTTTTTAATTTACATAATTTTGTGTTGGTGTGGTCTAAGATTGGACTGTACTAGAGTCGTTATTATCCCATAAGAAGTATTTCTTAAAGATCTACTCATTTAATGTTGAGGGCAGAATTTTAAAGCCAAGAAAATTAGAAGATGTCAGACACTATACACCCACTCTTAAGAACTGATAAACAAATGAATAGGTCTTTTACCCTGGAACTTAATAGCTTAAATAATATTTGCCCACTACTAGTCCATACTGAAAATGTTCTGTTTGTCTTATGCTTCTGGTATTTATATGTTAAATGTCTTTCATGTATTTTGAAACAAACAAAAGAATGGGCAGGCATAGAAGATTTTGGTGGTCAAGAATCTGAAATGACTAAATAATAAGAAAATAAATAATTAGAATTTTTAATTTTCCTTTCTCTCTTTGAAACTAGTCTTGACAAATGTGTGGAATTACATAAAGTTCACACCTCAGTAATATCAGCATTGAGCTTTCAATATATAAATCCAGTAATAGGCTAGAAAATATTATGTTGATCTCATCAGATTTGACCTGAATCTCCTTTTTATTGTTATTTTTTAAATTTTTCTTGAAGCATAGGTGATTTGCAATGTTGTGTTATTCATTTTGCTGTACCACAGAAACTCAGTTATGCACATATCCACTCTTTTTTAGAATCTTTTCCCATATAAGTCATTACAGAGTACTGAGTAAAGTCCCCTGTGCTATACAGTAGTTTCTTATTATTAATAGTTATCTATACTATATCTAGTAGTCTGTATACATTTATACTAGCCTTCCAGTTTATCACCCTTACTCCCACCCACAGCGCCCCTCACCCCCCCGCCACCAGAAACCATAAGATTGTTTTCTACATCTGTAACTCTGTTTCTGTTTTGTAAATAAATTCATTTGTACCATTTTTTTATATTCCATATATAATCAGTATCATATGATACTTGTCTTTCTCTTTCTGACTTCCATCACTCAGTATGACAGTCGCGAGGTCCATCCACATTGCTGTAAATGGCATTATTTAGTCCTTTTTTATAGCTGAGTAATATTCCATTGTATACATGTATCACATCTTCTTTATCCATTCCTTTGTCAGTGGACATTTTGCTTGCTTCCGTGTCCTGGCTGCCGTAGACGGTGCTGCAATGAACACTCTGGTGCATGTATCTTTTCAAATTATGGTTTTCTCTAGGTGTATGCCCAGAAGTGGGATTGCTGGATCATATGATAGCTCTATTTTTTTTTTTTAAGGAAACTTCGTACTGTTCTCTATAATGGTTGTACCATTTACATCTCTACCAACAGTGTAGGAGGGTTCCCTTTTCTCCATAGCCTCTCCAGCATTTATGCTTTGTAGATATTTTGATACTCACCTTTCTGATTGGTATGAGGTGATGCCTCATTGTAGTTTTGAGTTGCATTTCTCTAATAATTGGTGATGTTGAGCATCTTTTCATGTGGTTTTTTTTTTTTTTTTTTGGCCATCTGTAGAGGGCAGACACACTGAAACCATAATCACAGAAAACTAGCCAATCTGATTACATGGACCACAGCCTTGTCTAACTCAACGAAACTAAGCCATGCCGTGTGGGGCCACCCAAGTCGAATGGGTCATGGTGGAGAGGTCTGACAGAATGTGGTCCACTGGAGAAGGGAATGGCAAACCACTCAGTATTCTTGCCTTGAGAACCCCATGAACAGTATGAAAAGGCAAAAATATAGGACACTGAAAGATGAACTCCCCAGGTCAGTAGGTGCCCAGTATGCTACTAGAGATCAGTGGAGACATAACTCCAGAAAGAATGAAGGGATGCAGCCAAAGCAAAAACAATACCCAGTTGTGGATGTTACTGGTGATAGAAGCAAGATCCAATGCAGTAAAGAGCAATATTGCATAGGAACATGGAGTGTTAGGTCCATGAATCAAGGCAAATTGGAAGCGGTCAAACAGGAGATGGCAAGAGTGAACGTTGACATTCCAATACTTTGGCCACCTCATGCGAAGAGTTAACTCATTGGAAAAGACCCTGATGTTGGGAAGGATTGGGGGCAGGAGCAGAAGGGGACGACAGAGGACGAGATGGCTGGATGGCAAGAAAAATGTCTTTTTGGATCTTCTGCCCAGTTTTGACTGAGTTGTGTTTTTCATTATTGAGTTGTATGAGCTGTTTTATATTTTGAAGATTAATCCCTTGTCAATTGCTAATTTGCAAGTATTTTCACCCATTCTGTGCTTGCCTTATTGTTTTGTTTATGGTTTCCTTTGTTGTGCAGAAGTTTTTAAGTAGGACCCATTTGTTTAGAATTTATGCAGATAATCCCATTTACCATTGAATCAAAAATAATAAAGTACATAGGAATAAATCTACTTGAGGAGGCAAAATCTGTACTCAGAAAACTATAGGATAATGATGAAAGAAAGTAAAGATGACTCAAACAGATGGAGAGACATATCATGTTCTTGGATTGTAAGAATCAATATTATCAAGATGATTAGTATACTACCGATGGAGAAGGAAATGGCAACCCACTCCAGTATTCTTGCCTAGAGAATCCTGTGTACAGAGGAGCCTGGTGGGCTGCTGTCCATAGGGTCGCACAGAGTCAGACATGACTGAAGCGACTTAGCAGCAGCAGCAGCAGCAGTATACTACCCAAAGCAATCCACAGATTCAATGCAATCCCTATCAAATTTAGAATGGCATTTTTTCATAGAATTAGAACAAAAATGTTGCAGTTTTTATGGAAATACAAAAAATAAAAAACAAAAAAACCTCCAAATATCCAATGCAATCTTGAGAAAGAATAGAGATGGGAGGAATCAGGCTCCCTAACTTCAGACTATACTACAAAGATACAGTCATCAAAACATTATGGTACTGCCCAGTACCATGAACAGAAATATAGATCAGTGGGAAATGACAGAAAGTCTAGAGATAAACCCATGCATGTATGGGCAACTAATCTATGACAAAAGAGGCCAGAATATGCAAGGGAAAGAAGACAGTCTCTTCAGTAAGTGGTGCTGGGAAAACTGAACAGCTACATGTTAAATAATTATTAGAACATTTTCTAACACCATACTAAAAAATAAGCTCAAAATGAATTAAAGATCTAAGTATAAGGGCAGATGTTATAAAACTCTTAAAGGAAAACATAAGCAGAACACTTTCTGTCATAAATTGAAGCAAGATCTTTTTTGATAAACCTCCTAGAGTAATGAAAATAAATCTGCCTTTTTAAAAGGGTGAATTTCTGTTTGTATTTTATAATAAAAAATTTGGAGAAGTTTAAAACAGAATAATTAAAATAATATTAAAGACATTCAAAGTCCTGATATTTAGAGAAAATATCTTTAAAAGTAATTAAAACATTTGCATAAAAATAATTTTTAAATTTACATTTAGTTAATATTATGCATGTATTTGGTATTTTGCTTTAAAATTTTATTATCAGTAATTTCTGTCTCAATATTCTCAAATCCTTTTAATGATTACATGATGTTTAGTCTTTGAATATGCTATAATTTATTAAATTATCACAGAATTTGAGTATATGGGCTTTTTATTTTGAAATAAAATTATTTGTATCTGTGTATATTAAATTTTGCAAGACTGATCATTTTTAGTATATATGTACATGCAGAAAAGCAACTGAAAATATGCTAACTGGAAATGAGGTTTTAGATATAATATGAAAGGTAAATCTATAAAAGAAATAATTGATAAAGTAGACTTTTTAATATTAGAACCTTTTGTTCTATGAAAAATAATATCAGGAGAATGAGATTACAACTCATAGACTGGGGGTCCATTGAAAAAGATTTTCAGAAACATATCCATAAGGGACTAGTACACAGAATATACAACCCTAAAACGTGAAAGGTAAGAATGAAATAACCTGATTAAAAAATGGACCAAAGACCTTAACAAACACCTTACCCTAGAAGGTATATAGATGGCAGATAAGAATATGAGCATATGCTTCACATCATATGTCACCAGGGAATTACAGATTAAGATGAGAACCCACCACAGACATTAGAAGGGCCAAAATCAAAAACATTGACAACACCAAATGCTGTCATGGATGTAGAGGAACAAGTACTTTCATTCATTGCTGATGGGAACGCAAAATGATACAGGCCACTTTGGAAGACAGTTTGCCTTTTTTTTTTTTAAATAAAACTAATCATACTCTTACATAATCCAGCAATCAAACTCCTCGATATTTACCTTAAGGAGTAGAAATATTATGTCTAAGACTTAATGCCCACACAAAAACCTGAACATGGATATTTATAGTAGCTTTGTTCATAATTGCCAAAACTTGAAAACAACCTAGATGTCACTAAGTGTGAATAGATAAATAAACTGATTCTTTAAAAAAATTTTTTCAAATTTGGAAAACTCAGCAGTGGCCACAGGACTGGAAAAGATCAGTTTTCATTTCAAACCCAGAGAAAAGCAGTGCCAAAGAATGTTCAAATTATCACAAAATTGCACTCATCTCACACGTGAGCAAAGTAATGCTCAAAATTCTCCCAGCCAGGCTTTAACAGTATGTGAACTGTGAGCTTACAGATGTTCAAGCTGGATTTAGAAAAGGCCAAGGAACCAGAGATCAAATTGCCAACATCCACTGGATCACCAAAAAAGCAGAGAGTTCCAGAAAGACATCTACTTCTGCTTTATTGACTATTCCAAAGCCTTTGACTGTGTGGATCACAACAGACTATGGGAAATTCTTCAAGAGATGGGAATACCACACCACCTTACCTGCCTCCGGAGAAATCTGGATACAGGGCAAGAAGCAACACTTATAACTGGACATGGAATGACAGACTGGTTACAAATTGGGACAGGAGTATGTCAAGGCTGTATATTGCCACTCTGTTTATTTAACTTATATGCAGAGTACATCATGCGAAATGCTGAGTTGGATGAAGCACAAGCTGAAATCAGGATTGTCAGGAGAAATATCAATAACGTCAGATAATGCAGATCACACCACCCTTATGGCAGAAAGTGAAGAAGAACTAAAGATCCTCTTGATGGAAGTGAAAGAGGAGAGTGAAAATGAAAGCTTAAAACTCAACATTCAGAAAACGAAAATCATGGCATCTGGTCCTATCACTTCATGGCAAACAGATGGGGAAACAATGGAAACAGTGAGAGACTTTATTTTGGGGGACTCCAAAATCACTTCAGATGGTAACTGCAGCCATGAAGTTAAAAGACACTTGCTCCTTGGAAGAAAAGCTACGACTGATCTATACAGCATATTGAAAAGCAGAGACATTATTTTGACAACAAAGGTCCACGGAGTCAAAGCTATGGTTTTTCCAGTAGTCATGTATGGATGTGAAAGTTGGACTCTAAAGAAAGCTGAGCACTTAAGTATTGATGCTTTTGAGCTATGGTGTTGGAGAAGACTCTTGAGAGTCCCTTGGACTGGAAGGAGATCAAACCAGTCCATCCTAAAGGAAATCAGTCCAGAATATTCATTGGAAGGACTGATGCTGAAGCTGAAACTCCAATACTTTTGCTATCTGATTCAAATAACTGAATCATTGGAAAAGACCTTGATACGGGGCAAGATTGAAGGCAGGAGGAAAAGGGGCCAACAGAGGATGAGAAGGTTGGATGGTAACACCTGCTTGATGAACATGAGTTTAAGCAAGCTCTGGGAGTTGGTGATGGACAGGGAAAGCCTGTCGTGCTGCAGTCCAAAGTGTCCTGACCCTTTGCAAGGAGTCAGACACAACTGAATGATTGAACTAAACTGTCTAATATGTCACTGTAAAGTTCATTGGCTGTAACAAATGAACCATTATGGTGGGAATTGCTGGTAATGAGATAGGGTGAGTGTCTAGGGAATCATGGAATACATGGTAAAGCCCTGTACCTTCCCATCTACTTTGCTGTGAGGCTAAAAGTGTTCTAAAATATAAAGTCTTAATTTAAAAGTAATGATAAATGAATAGGTAAAAATTATATAGCTATATATATATATATATATAAAATTATGTAACGTTATATATAGCATTTAAGTATATAGTATACTGATTGTGTATTTATATAATTTGCCCCATTTTTTTTTCTATTGCTCTTTATTCCTTTTTTTCAGTACCCATATTCATTTCTAAGATCTACTAGAACTTTGAGGTTTTAAGAAGACTACTTCTTTGAATAAAAATAACTAAGTAACATTCATATCCAATTTGTAAAGTGGTGGCCACCTTACCATTGCTGCTAAAGATATCATTTGCAAAACTTGGTCTTGTCTAAGCTATTAACATGAGAATTTAGTGTCATTGTGAGGATAAGTCAGTATTAACATCGAGGAGATAATCTAAGTTAAGCATTTTCAGTAGAACTTTTTATTGCTATACATTTTTTCTAGAATTTCAAGTTTGCTATTGATATTATATTTTGATAATATGTCAAACATAGTTCAACATGAAATTGAGATGAGACAAAAACCTTTCCAGAGCAAAAATAATTTTGGCACATCAAAACCTTCATATCATTATGTTTATAGGCATGCTCACAAATACTCTGGGTTTGTCCAAATTATCACAGGTCTGTTCCAAAAAAGCAAAACACAACAACAACAGTGAAAAAGCCAAAGAGCTCCAGCTTCTCTGCAGATATTGTATTAGTCAACTGGGACTACAATAACAACTTACAACAGACTGGGTAGCTTAAACAGCAGAAATATATTCTGTCATAGATCTGGAACATAGGAGTCCAAGATCAAGGTACTGCCAGAGTTGGTTTCCGTTGAGAACTCGCTTGGCTTTCAGAGGGCCACTGTCTTGCTGTGTCCTCATATGGCATGTTCTCTGTGCTTGGGCTTAAAGAGATAGGAAAGAAGAGAGAGAACATGGGTGAGATAGCACTAGCTCTCTTTCTAAAAGAACATTAGACCTATATTGGATTAGAGCCTATGCTCATGACTTCATTTAGCCTTCCTTAAAGGCCTCATGCTTTCCTGGTGACACATGGTAAAGAATCTGCCTGCAATGCAGGGAACCTGAGTTGGATCTCTGTGCCAGGATGATCCCCTGGAGAAGGGAATCACTACTTACTCCAGCCTGGTGAATTCCATGGATAGAGGAGCTTGGCAGGCTATAGTCCATGGGGTCGCAAAGAGTTGAACAAGATTGAGCAACTAACACACACACACACACACACACACACACACACACACACACACGCCTCATCTCCAATACAGTCATGCAAGGGACTAGAGGTTGAACCTAAGAATTCTGGGGAGATACAATTCATTACATAACAAATATTTAGGGCTTTCACTAAATTAACTCATACAATTGGGTTAGCCAAAAAGTTCATTTGGGGTTTTCCACAAGATGATAAGGATTGTCTCTTGCTCTTCAGGAAGATTGCAGTGCAATTGATCAAACTAAGCCAAAATGTGCACTTTATATTAAAATATATAATGTATATAAACCTATATCAGAACTTTTGAAGAACAATTTAAATCCTTCATTAAGTTAAGTTTTAGTCACTTAAATCCTACATTATGTCAAAACAAATACAGCAAATGCCAGTTTATCTTTGTTTTTCTTCGGCTTATAACTTCTTATATATGTACAGATTAGAACAAAATTACTTGAAATGTAGACTCTAGGAGCCATCTGCCACTCTAATTCTCAGATTCTGTTGGGTCAACTCAGATTTCCTGTAAGGAAATTTACTCCTCTATGACCATTCTAACAGATGGTTGTTATTTCAATGGCTTTCCAGTTTGTTCTATATTTTAAATGTATTGTGACCCTCTGAGAAAGTGCCCACTGAGAAAGTGATATATTTTTTTTTTTTTTGCTTCCTGTTTTTTAATTTCCATCCACCTGAAACATCTATTCATGAAAGTGATTTTATGGGAAAATTGTGATATCCCCTAAGGCAATCCCATCACATTATCTGCTGTGTAGCTGTACTGTAAGCAAAAGTAGACCTAGCAGCCTAGCAGAGTTTCAGGTTTAGCGAGATTGTATGATATATTTTTTCTTTGACTTATTTTCAGGTTAATGTTCTTCTTTCCTTTCATCCACAGCTATATTAGAATGGTAGTCTTGAAAATGAGTATCCCTTCCTCCACACAGATTTCAGTATGTTTTAGGTTAAGGATGTAAGTTTTCTATACTGCCTAGGGTTGCAATAGTTGATTCTGTGTATGTATTTTTGTGGGTGGGGTATGTATTTAAATTGTTGAATTCTTGTTGTTGCTTGCCTGAATACTGTCAAATATAAATGTATACCAGAGGCTGCAGTTTAGTTCTAGATATAAGGGTTTTCTCTATTTAATTTTGATGTATTATTTTATTCCTTCTTTCAGAATTAATATGTAATATTAATTCCTATGAAATAAAGATACATGGTGTTATGAGGGAAAGGACAGTGGTCAAGAAGGTCAGAAAGGTTTTCTTGGACAAAAGATTTTTCCTAGATATCTGAGCTGTGAGGTATAATGAATTAAGAAGTGGCATGGTAGGCAGAGCCCAGAATTTGTAGCAAAAGTACACTATTGCTACAGGTCTTTTGAACTTTTTAAGTACAAAAGTCTTTTGAACTTTTTTTGAACAACTATTAAGTCTTTTGAACTTTTTCTAAATATCAAGGAGAGAAAATGCAAAAATATGGTCAAGGTGTTACTTCACCTGATTTACACATCTAAATATTAATAAATATTTTGCTCATAGATGAACAAAGAGTACAATAATGGATGCCAGGAGACCATTTAGAAAGCTATTGCCTTCATCTGGATAAGGGATGATAGAAATCAGTCCAGAGAGTTGGAGATGTTGCTGGAGAGAAAACTGGCTTTAAGAAATATTTAGCAGATAGACTGAAAAGACACGCTGATTGATAGGATCTGGGAAATGGAGGAAAGATATTAAGGATGATTCCAGTCTGAATGTAATCACTAATCAAATTTGGTTATAGATATCAAAAGTTTAGTTTTAAATATATGGAATTTGAGATACACAGGACAACTAAGTGTTGAATGTCATCTAAGTGTTGAATGAGAGTAGAGCATAGAGGCAAGAGAAATATTCATATGTATATATACATATGAATACCTAAAGAGTAATATTCAATGCTAAAATAAATGTTAAAAATTTATTTCAATTTACATACTTGCTTTTCATAGTTCCAGTATAAATTATACACTACAAGTAAGTTAATTTCACACAAGCATAAAAAAGATCTTTTAAACCTTCATAAATCTAGGAGTAAGAAATTGGCTTTGGAGATATGAAATCTTCATTGACATATGTGATGGCTAATAGGATAAAATGTTTGCAAATTTTTAAAGTTTTAGGCTTTTAAGATTTCTTTTTCTGGAGCAGATATTATTTCTGTTATAAAAATTAAAAAATCAAGTATTTCTACTTTATTTGTAACTTGGTATAATGGATATGAATTCCTTATTATTTTAAAAGAATAATAAAAATTATTAAAAGGAAATAAAAGGACAGGCAGATACAAGGAAAAGAGTTGACAAAACTCAATTTTTAAAAATCATGATATGCTGTCAATGGTTACAGAGTTAACATTACCATGCTTTAAAAGCATCCTTATTTAAAACAGAGATTTGATGTTTCCATGGATCCCAAGGTTGGTCATCACACTTAAAGAAATGGAGAAATCATTCCATGTTGCACTTAAACTTTATGAAGCATTTTGCAGTATTATTTAACTAGTTTTAGGTTTTATGTCTATCATAGTAGTTGTTCTCCCACAAAGACGGTAAAAATAGTGCAATGGGAATAAGTCTGTAGATCAAGCTTTAAAGGCACTGTAGGAATCACATAACCCAACAAATTTGGTATATGACACTTCCCCTATGAATTATTCATAAGCAGGAGTGCTGAATCATTTACTGCATCCAGCAGTGGGGTACTTCCAAATCGCCACATGAATAATCATTGCACATTTGTGACCAAAAAAGCAAATATAAGAAATAGTTTTTTATCTTACCTGCCTTTGCATAAGCATTTTAATGTCTAAAGAATGCTAGAGGTACAAGACAAAGAGGTTCTCTTCAACTTCATACTTCATCAGCTATATTGAATACGTTACTCTTACAGAATAATACATCATGTTGTAAGAATTAGAAAGACCATATTCCTAATTATTGAGTTCCACTCTGAAGCACTTTAAAACTTGGTTCTTGTCAATCTATACCTTTAAATTGCTGCTATTAAAATCTTGGTTATTTTCAAAGAGAAAGAAGAAGCAAAACCCACAGAAAGGCCAGGGCAGTAGGTAGATAGAGGAGAGCAAAATTTTCCATCTCTAAACGGGTTTCTTTGATGTGAGGAGTAACTTAGGCTAATTATTTTTAAGGCCTCAGATACTCAGAAAGAGCCTTTGAGTTCCCCCTAACTGCTTAAAAGACTATAAATAGAGAGCCTGAACCAGGAAGAGATATGTCACCGGAGATAACTATAGTATGAACTAGGTGTGGTGGATAGGGAGGAACCCAGAAAAGTCTATTTGTTGAAAGTCCTGCCAGTGTCCCTTGTCTCTGCACAGTCCCGTAAACTTTTGTTTACCAAATATTTGCTTTTCCATTTCCATGTAAATTGCCTTCCTCCCCTTCGGAGACTCAAGTCACAACTCTAACATCCTATTTTATCCGTAACTGAAGATGATAATTAAGGTGAGGGCTTGGGTTGTTTTGGTGAGTTACTAAGTTTTCCTATGTCTCTCCCATGTATACCTGTTATTAGCTTTTGTTGTCTCCTGCTAATCTGTCTCATAGCAATTTAATTTTCTTAGACCAGCCATGAGAATCTAGAAGTGTAGAGGAAGATTTTTTATTCCTCATATATGACATAGGGTTCCTTACATTATTATCCACACGTATCTGTTTTTTGTTTGTTTGTTTTATATTGTTTCTGTGGAATAGAACATTTGCTGAGAGTACTAAGTTCAGACTTTTTTTAGAGCACTATTGTCCAGTAAGATTATAAAGGGACACACAAATATGAATCATATTGTTAGGTAGTTAGAATAGGAAAAAGGAGTCAAGAATGGTGGTGGCTAAAAGACAAAGAAAGGAAAAACCCTCGAGAATAGACCAAAGGAAGGTCCAAAGATTGGAGTGAGAACTTCAAGTCAAACAAACAGCCCTCCTGGCTAGCCCAATTTACATAGGGCAGGCTCAGGGGGAGGAGGAAAAACATATAATAAGAGGACCCAAAACCGGGCCTCTCATCTCTCTTCTCTTCGAGTCTTCTGGGTCAGCCTGCCCTCACACCTCAAGGATGTATTTTCCTTTGCTTGCCAAATAAAACTGAGTGGTAACACTGGTCCGTCCGTTGCTTCAAATTTTTGCTGCAGCAAGACAGAACCAAGGAAATTACAAACTCCCATGACATCTATGGTGCCCTTTCTTGGATTTAACCTGGGTGAAACAACCTTGGCTTGGCCCCTGCGAGGCCGAGGCGCAACACAGCAAAAGCCCAACTCAGTGAAAGCTCCTACAGTAGAAGCTGAAGGCGAAGAAAATCCAGCTCAGTGGAAGTGACAAGAAGCCCGGCATGCTGAAACTGGGACAGCAAAAACAAACTTGGCCAAAAGCCCATGTGGCTCAATCTCAGATTCCAGAAGACCTCTGGTTGGGGTAGGAAGTCCTCACCCCTATGGCTGGAAGGACATATGGCTAACAAAATCTTATTTCCCTTACAATCTCTCCTTTCTTGATTTCTCGAATCCCCTGCAAACAGTGACAGTGGCTGCAATTGACGGACTCTGGCAGGGGCTACTTAGTAGCTGTTGCCCAAGAAAGTAGGGGTTCTTCTGTCCTTAATCTTCTTTGTGCCAAGGATAAGGCCAATGAAAACTGTGAGCACAGGTCAGGTATTTAGCAGATTTTCTGGCAGGTTATGAAGGGGATTCCTCAGCATGTTTTTCCCACTGCTTTTTCCTCCCATCCTTCAGCTCCTCTTTCCATCTATGCCACTGGTTACAAAGTATTGGGTAGGCCATAATCTTTCCATTTCTGAAAGCTGTGCTTGAAACCATTTACCTAAGGTTGGGACTTAAACCCACATGGTAGGGACTCTGTGCTACGGTTAGTCACTCAGTTTTATCCGATAGGAACTTGAGCTGACCAAAACCCATGGTGCCTGGTTTTAGGACCCAATGAAGCTCAGGCTCTTGGTTGTCTCATTGCAACAAAAAATTCAGTGAGAGACACAGTGACAGGTAGGAGGTAGATTTGTCCAAATTTAGAGAGACACACACTCCACAGGGTATAGGACATCGCAGAGGGCACGAGCAGGGGGCCATGGAACGTGGCATGATTAGTTTTTTCGAGCTGGGTGATTTCAGATGCTAATGAGTGGGAGGATCATTCCAACCATTGGGGAAACACCCACTCTTTGGTCTTTTGACAGTGTCTTGGAACTGTCCTAGTGCCTCTGGGTGTGTCATTTAGCTTGCAGATTGAGGAACAATGTTTAGTTGAAATTGACTTGTCCTCTTGGACCCATTTGATTTTAATTGGCTTATGTTATGCCCTTGGGCTATGTCATTCTTTCCAAAAGTTGTGCCCTGCCCCCTTCCCTCCTGTTTCTTGTTCTTTTCTTGAGCCCCATCCAGGCCAACAATGTTGCCTCTATAGTCTTCTTGAGGGAAAACCAGCAAATAGCTGCGCCTTGGGAGGGAAATACTGTATAGTATCCAATCTCTATAGTTATTCAGGACTTCATCTTCCATGTTTCCTAGAACATGTGCAACAACAACATCTCTCAGTGAACCTGCTAGGGCGGGTGACAGGCACACAATGCCTGCTAGAAGTCCATCTGTTGGTGTCATCCATTCAAGGGCAATTGGGCTTCCAGGGATAATGTTTACCCCTTTGGGAGTTAGCCCTGCAGGCCGTTGGACCCACACTCTTACCACCCTTCTCCTAAAGTTACAAACATACCCCCTGATCAAATCTCCACTCCATTTTTGTGGAGTATATGGTTTGCTGCCTCTTATCAATTTGTTCTTCAGCCATTTACTAACTCCTAAAACCAGGACACTGCCCCATTGTAGGCAACATCACTCCACCCTGACTGTTATTAAAATACTCTTAATGACCCTAACAGGACCAGAAAACCCACTCCTCTGTCATTACTTCTGTTATTACCTAAAGTGGGTCTAAGACAATGAAATGTTTACCATTGGAGACACCCTAAGCTGTTCTTATGGAGGACTAGGGGAGGAAATCAGTGACTTACACTCCCTCAGAGCAATAAGAAGATAAGGTTTATGGCTATTTCCCAGGTTCCCAGTCTCAGAGCATAGGCTTGGATTGCTTTACATCATGATATCCATTCCCATCCATGGTTGACAAACCACCAATGAGTTAAGATTACAACCCCTTAATCCTACCTAGCACTAGTCACACTGGAAACATTGGGAATACTCAACTCCAATCCGGGGATCCCAGGAGGTCGACCTGCCTAGGGATCTTGTCCTCAAAAAGTTGACATGCCTCAACCTGCTTGGGAATCTGCCAGTTCAGGGGTCCCAGGAGGTCAACATGCCTTGACCTGCCCAGGGACCCAATTCTCAGGAGGCTGACCTGCCTCGACCTGTCTGGGGATTCAGTCTCCAGGAGGCTGTCATGCCTCAGCCTGCCTGGAGATCTGCACCCTGACCTGGGGATGCCTGGCTCTCAGGTTGAACAGTACTGTGTAGGATAAGCTTCAAAAAGACTCATCCCTGTGAAGTCCACCCATGGAAATAGAAGGAAGCCTATTAGTTGTGGGACTTGCCTGATCTCAGCAATAACTCAGGAGCCCAACAAGAACCCCATTGCCTTTCTGGAAAGGCAAAAAGAGGCCCTCAAAAAGTTTACCAATCTGGACTTAGACTCTTATGAGGGACAGGTGATTTTAAAGGACAAATCCCTGTCCCAGTGTACATCAGACATCAGGATAAAGTTATAACAGCTACAGCAGCAGGATCCTGTCTTTAGATGAGATGGTCCAGACAGCCACCAATACCTTTCATAACAGAGGACAGGAGAAGGAAGCCAAGGCCCAGGAAATGGAGAAAACGAAAGAGACATGGCATGCCCAGATGCTGGCCACCCTCCGAGGAAGCCCTATGGGAAACCCCAAGTCCTTGAAAGACAAGGCATGTGGCAAATGCCTAATCTGTACACAGGTGGGACATTTGGCCAAAGAGTGTCCAAACTGTGACAAGTCTCCTGAAACAGCTTATAAATGTCATCAATTGGGACACTGGAAGGTACTCTGCCCTTGGGACCCAAGAGCCTCAAGGTCAAGCGCCAAGCCTTCCTTCATGATGGTTCAATAGGACTGAAGTGGTCCACTGCAGCCAACCCACCTGTCACAGATAACCATCATGGGGATGGAGCCAAGGATGCAACTGGATGTGGCAGATAGGTCTGAGAATTTCTTGGTTGACACAGGGGCTACCTACTCTGTCTTGACCTCCTATACCAGAGCCTTTTTCTCCCAAACCTGTACAATTTGGGGTGCTACAGGAAAAACGATTACAAAAAGATTCACCTGAGCACTTTGTTGCTGGGTTGAACAAATATTTTTCCCAGTAGTTTCTGGTGGTCCCTGAGTGTCCTACTATCATAGCTGCCCGACTTTAGAGCTGGGAAAAGGACAGTCCATCCCACTGTAAAGGACACCAAAATTTGGGAGCACAGAAGTGGCATGAGGGAAAATCCAAGCAGCCAATCTGCCCAATCAGGCAGCTAAGAGAGCAGCATTACAGAAAAAAAAATGCCTAATAGGGGTTGCCACCTTAGTTCCACAGACTAATTTGCCAGAAACTCCTTCATATACTGAAGGTGAGACTCTCAATACTAACAGTGAGGGCTTTCAAGATCATATGGGGTGGTTCCAAGAGGAGGGACTCCTTTTTCTTCCTGGGAACCTCCAATGAAAGTTGGTTAACTCCTTGCATACCACCACTCATTTAGGGGAAAAGGCCCTCCAAAGATTACTAGAAATGTCCTTCAGAGGAACAGGCCTTCAAAGGACTATAAGGCAAATGGTCTCCCCTTGTCCCACTTGCCAATTAAACAATCCACAAGGAGTTTGAAGACCCCAGCTGGCCCAGCTCATTCAATGTCGTGGGACCTACCCAGGAGAGGACTGGCAGATGGAATTCACCCAGATGCCAGTTTTTCAAGGGTATAAATACCTATTAGTCATGATAGATACATGCACAGAATGGATTGAAGGCTTTCCCACCCGGACTGAGAAGGCTGAGGAGGTGGTTAAAAAAAAAAAAAAACGCTCCATGAAATCATTTCAAGATACAGTCTTCCCAGGTCATTACAAAGTGACAATGCGACATCATTTACTTCCAAGGTCACCCAAGGGGTCTCTAAAGCATTGGACATTATTTATTATCTCTGTTGTGCCCGGAGGCCTCAGTCTTCAGCAAAAATAGAAAAGAGCCAACCAATTCTTAAAATCAGCAATAAAAAAGGTAACCCAAGAGACCTCCCTGGGATGGAAGGAGGCTTTACCAATAGGTCTCCTCCACATCCATATTGCCCCTACGGAACAGCTTGGTCTTAGTCCCTATGAGATGCTATATGGGAGACCTTTTGCTTATGTCAATGACCTCTTCCTAGATACAGAGGCTCAGACCATTGGGTCTTATACCATGGCCATTGGGCAATTCCAATAAGATATACACTTGTGGGGTGTCAACTAGGATGCAAAAGATTCTAAAGAGCCACCACTATATGTTCCAGGGACTCAAGTCCTAATTAAAATCTGGAAAGATGGGTCCCCAAAGGCTCAACTCCAGCCCACATGGAAGGGCCCCTACTCTGTAATACATTGTGCCCCTACAGTTGTCAAAGTACCAGGACTTGACGCTTGACTTCATTATTCATGAGTCAAGCTGTGGAAGAAAACGGAAGAGGATACTCAATACACTGGTGAGCCCCTGGGAGATCCTGGATACCTATTCAGGGCTCTTGAACACCCCCAAAATTAAGTTTCTGGGGATAAGATTTCTCAAGACAGCTCTAAAGAGCCAGCACAGCTTGGTAGGGCCAACACAAAATAGACAGGAGATAGATTTCCTGACCCCTGAACAAGGAGAGACTTGAGCCATCTTGAATGAGACATATTGTTTCTGGGTAAATACCTCCAGCTAAGCTAAAGATAGTCTCACAGTCCTCAAGAAAAACATTCAGATCCTGCAGGACTTCAAAGAATAAGCTAGAAAGTTCTCAGGGTGGCTACAATCTCTTTTTGGGGGATCCTTCTCCTGGCAATGAGGAATTTTACTAATCTCTGTTATCACCATATTGATGCTGCTTATGATTGCTCCATGTATTATCAATTGTCTAACCAGTTTTGTCCTGCCCAGGTCAACAAGCTACAACATGCAGTGCCAGTTCAACAAGGATATATGAAACTAGAGAAAATAACACTCACCCTTAGATATGCATCGCTATAAGGACTCTGAGACTTGAGACTAACAAGAGGGGAGTGCCCAATGCCCCTCGCCATCCCAGCTCAGCAGGAAGTAGCCAGAGATACCTTGACGCCCCTATTCCCAAAGAATTTGGCCTACCATCTCTTGAGGCGGGGATTTTAGGTAGTTAGAATATGAAAAAAGAGTCCAGAATGGTGGTAGCTAAAAGACAAAGAAGGGAAAAGCCCATGAAAATAGAACAAAGGAAGGCCCAAGGACCAAAGTGAGACCCTCAGGTAAAGCAAACAGCCCTCCTGACTAGTCCAGTTTACACAGGGCAGGCTTAGGTAGAGGAGGAGAGACATATAAAAAGAAGAACCCAAACTGGGCCTCTGGTCTCTCTTCTCTCCGAGTCTTTTGGGTCGGCCTGCCCTCATACCTCGAGTATGTATTTTCCTTTGCTTTCCAAATAAAACTGAGCTGCAGTACTGGTCCTTCCGTTGCTTCAAATTTTTGCTGCTGCGAGACAGAACTAAGGATATTACAAACTCCCACGACAATATGTAATTTTAAAAAATTTAGAACTGTACTATCTATCTGTAGGCAAAATTATTTTAATATAGTACATTTTATTTTAACAAATACATGAAAGTGTTATCATTGAAACACCTAATGAATATAAAAACAGATGTCTTACATTGTTCCTGTACTAAGATATCAACATCCACTTTGTGTTTTAAACTTGTTGCACATCTTAATTCAGACTAGTAACACATTTCAAGGGCTCAATAGCTACAAATAATTAATAGCTACCATATTTCATGCAGAATTCCAGGTACTCAAACATGACATATTCATAATTTCTGATTATCCCAATAGATATGTGGAAATTAAGAGACAGGAGTAAAGATCTCAGGTTTAAAATCTAATAACACTTCAAAACCAAAAGGAGAGGTAGGTTATTAGCTATTAACATACAACCCAGTCTCATTACTTATGTACGAAATCAATGAGTGAAAACTTCTGTGACTATAACAGAGTAAAATCCTAGTAGTAACTGACTGACAAGGCTCTCAGTTCTGAAGGTAAATCAGAAATTTGAAATAAGAGTTATTCATATTTGATAGTGAATGAAGTAAGCAGGCATCTTAATCACCAATGGAGAGTAGAGAGGGTATCAGAATGACATATATGTTCAATGAAAATTAGTTAGAAATAGAAATGTCTCAAAACTTAACCACAAAATTATCCTTAGAAGTTAGGTTTGTACCTATATTTAATTATCTCCTTTTCCCAGGAAAGACCTTGAAAATGGTCTACTTTTTGACATCTTATTAAAAACTCACTCACATGAGTTAAGAGAGTCTGTTATAATATTGCCTGGGGATTACAGAAGAAAAAATATAAAAATATCTCCAAGGACAAGAACATTGCAAATTTTTATACCTGGCATCAGTGCCTAGAGTGTGGTATACCCTCAATAAATGTTGACAGAATGAATAAAAAAAAAAAATGTTATTTTTTCTGTTTCTTAGTTTTATACACCATAAATATCACCTAATTTTTTTTAAAAGAAAATTGCAGTAAACCTGCCCTGATAGCACAAGGTTTACCAATATGTTCTATCTAAGTATTATTTTGGCATTTATTTGCCATCTCCTCTTAGTGGTTTTGATTATTTCCACAGTCTATGATCAGCAGCAGGACAAAGCACACCTTAAAGTAAGATATTATCAAAAGGAGCAAAATTAACATGTTAGGAATTAGCACACATGAATTATCTCAGGAATATAACCAGATAATTTCTCTCTTTGGAAATATGATTTATTATTTCAATTTTCGAAGCTTACAGTCTTGTTTATACAAGTTGTAAAAGTAGATACCAGCAGTTAGTTCAGCTCTTTTCTAGAAAATGCAATAGATACGTGAGATTTTTTTCCTGTATGTGTGGCTTCTCGGCCACATACAGTTCTCTTTGACATCTTCAGAAGGTAATGTCTGTATGTAGCATATGTTGTTGGTGTTGTTTAGTCATTAAGTTGTCTGACTCTTTGCAACCCCATGGACTTTAGCCGGTCAGGCTCCTCTGTCCATGGGATTTCCCAGGCAAGAATACTGGACTGAGTTGACATTTCCTTCTCCAGAGTATCTTCCCGACCCAAAGATTGAACCCGAGTCTCCTGCATTGGCAGGCAAATTCTTTACCACTGAGCCACATGGTAAGCATGTAGCATATGAATTATATAAAAATGATTCTCATTACAGTTTAATGTAATTGTTATCACACAATAAATAAATTGTCTGAATTTATGGTATGAAACAGAGAAATTTTCTTTTTCCTTTTACATTTTTATAGTGTGGTAGGAATTCTGTTTTCCCTGTGAAAATAGGATAGCTAATATTTAGTAATCTTTTTAAAGTTTGTCTTCTGTTAACATGTAATACCTTTGCTGCCCCCTAGGGTCCTGGAAACCTTCATTTCTAATCACTTTCCTCCATGTCCCTGTCCGACCTCCAGACCAAATTTCTAGACCATTGTATTCATCTTACTATCCTCCATAACAGTTCTATTTCCAAAAATCTTGAACTCTTTATGTGAAATCCTCTATTCTTCCAACCTTTGAATTCCTTCACTGGCACTGCTACTGAACCTAGCTATTGACCTTCCCTCCCACGTCAGACTCCACCCAGCATCCCCTCTCATTACCTTCTACACTTCCTCTATTGTTCCATCACCAATGACCTTTAGAGCTTTGAGCTCCCTTAATAGGTTATTTGTAGCTGGTTTTTCTTTTCTGTTTATATAGCCTGGACACATTCATCTCTCAATTCAACCATGGTCTCCTAGGGCTTTCTATTCTTTTGTTCCCCTTCATCCTCCATCACCTTGGTGGCTCAGATGGTAAAGAATCTGCCTGAAAAGCAGGAGACCCAAGTTCGATCCCTGGGTTGGAAAGATTCCCTGGGGTAGGAAATGGCAACCCGCTCCAGTACTCTTGCCTGGAAAATCCCATGCACAGAGGAGCCTGGTGGGTTACAATCAATGGGGTCACAAAGAGTCAGACACAACTTAGTGACTGAACAGAAACAAGGATCAGTCCCAGCATTTTATTTGTCTTATCCTTCTGTCAGTTCCTGAGGACTGCTAGAGAAACATTACATAGCTATGTGGATCTGGTCCATTGGGGCTGTGAGTAGAGACTCTTCCCTCGTAGCTGCGTTCTTAATAATGCCTGGCAGTCTTTTTTTTGCTTATTGTCTCCAGTTTTTGTTTTTGTCTGTTTTTTTTTTTTTTTGATGTGGCTGTTCTAGTGTTATCAAGCTCAGATGCCATCAGTAAATGTCTTGAACTATATCCTTGCTGAGAAAACAAGTCAACAGTGACTAAATGCCTTAGCTGCCTCTAAAACAGAGCCTTCACATTCAGTGATACTAGCATTTATCTCCCTTTCACTCCTCCAGTTTCAGAAAATGATCTTTTAGGGTTAGTTCTTCATCCATGTTCTTAATCTCTTTTCCTCTCGCATATACTAGGATCATAATTCATCAAAATTTTCCTCACTTTCTTGGATCCGCAAAACACTCCTTTCCCAAAGACACTTTCTTAAAGCAAAGTAAAATGTTTGCTAGTCCCTGTCACAAGTAATCCCCTCCGCAGTGCCACATTTCCCACAAGTTAAATTCCCTTCTTGGTCCTATTCACATTCATACTCTAAAAATGACTGCTTTCCTCATTTTCTTACTTAGCACTTTGCCCACTGTAATCCATCTCTTATTTTTCCCATTTCAAATACTCTTTGGAGTGTTTACTATCGTACTCCCTTTATGTCTCATCCAGTGGACTTTCCCTAGTGCTTATATTTCTGGACACTTAAAAAACATGGCGATTGACTATGGCATTTTTAAAACTCTCTCCTTCATTTTGTAGGTTAAACTCTTACTGTGACATGACTAAAGATAAATTGATTTATTGAACAAAATGATCAATCCTTTTTATTTGACTTGTCCCTTCAATGCTGGTGTATTCTCCCTGGTTCAATTCTTGTCAACTTACTTCTGCAATTTGACATTCTTTCTATAAGTAATATCTTGCATGACTTTTGTCTCACATGTAACTTAAATGCTAAAGTTCAGAAATATATAGCTAAATTAATGTCTAGCCTCAGAGATGATGATGATAATGATAATGATGTCTTTCAGCCAAAGCCCACCAAGTACTTTCCTACAGCTGAACACGTTGGATTTACTGTCCACTCTAGTGAGGGAGAATACGTGAGCGGAGCTGTGGGACACATCAGTAAGAGGATTTTTGAAAGGAATTAAAGGATTTTGGTTTGTCTTAGATAATTTTGAGGAAAGTTCAAGGAAATTGAGTTTGACTCTGAATTGGAAGCTATTGGAGATCAGGCCTAAATCTGTGATAGAGTGTCTTAATTGAGAAGGAAGGAACTATAAACTGAGGCTAAGGCTCTGATTGACAAAGAAGAGAAGCTTGTCATATCAGCCCCGAGAAGGGTTGCTTTTGGCATTTCAAGTTTGTATAATGACCATATTTTTGTTTATGCTTATACATGATTATGAAGTGGACTTAATTTTATGTTTCTGTCTCACTTCATTGTAGTCACAAAGTGACCTTGTTGGATCTTGGCGTTTTTCATGAGATTGCTTTTATTCACAAGAGAATAGTATGTCCTTAGCCAGGTCAGCTCCTAACAGCACCAACCCCTTGCTGTTGAGTCAGCTAGTTCTTCAGTATAAGCAGATGATTTTTTTTTTCTCTTTCTCAATAGCAATGATAGTAGTGATGCCAATAATAGGTAATGCATTTGGTGCTTATGCTGTTACTGTTTTAATTGATTGATGTTGTATATGTTAAGTCTTATAATCCCCATAACATTACAAGGTAGGTCCTATGATTTTTCTTTGTTTTACAAATGAGGAAATTAAGACCCCAGGAGGGGCATAACTTAAGAAAGTGACAAAGCTGATAATTTGTAGAGACCAGCTGTATCAGTTACATCTTACATACCATTGTATAGCTTTCCAACTGCATTGTCTTCAGGACTTGGCCACTTATTTTGTAGTATCTTCCTTGTGATTGATTCTCACAGGTACAACTCAACAGTTCATCTCTGCTGCCACTGAGGTCTTTTGGTATCTTTGTATGAGAAAGCTGGTAGGGGATCTAAAGGATAATTGTACATGAGAATTAAAGGTTTTGGAGTGAACATTTCACTAATGTTGCTGAGACCTGGTTGAATAGTCTCCTTTACGTCTTCTACATGGACTATCTTGAAATGCAAAATTTAAACGGCCCCTTAGAGGATTCTCCTTTAATCAGAGTGTCAAGTGTGTTTGACTTAATATTGAATGTTTGCATCCCCTATATCAATGACTCATTCAAATTTCTCCTCACTTCTGCTTCCCTGGAATTGTACACCTAATAAACTAGTAGTATTTAAGCTTTTACACCAGGATTTGCTGTTTGGAGAAGCCAGGCAGTCTGAATTCGGTGTGTGAAACCTCCATCTGGATTGTCTAGTTTCCTTCCTTATCCAGCAGAGCAGAGAGGTTGAAAACCTCAGCTTTAAGAGAAAAGAAATCTCAGTTGGAATCTGGATATTGCCCCTCATAAGCAATGTGACTGAGCAATTTGTTTGATCTTTCTTACTCTGTCTTAAAAATTGTGGATAACAGTATAGTTGACACTTCAACAACACAGATTTGAGCTGCACAGGTCCACATAACTGGATTTTTTCATTAAATATGTACTATAGTACTGTGTAATCAGAGGTTGGATTGGATCAGTGGATATGGAACCACCAATACAAAGGGTTAATTGTAAAGCTACACATGGATTTTTGACTTTTTAGGGTGGGGAGTCAGTGCCCCTAAGCTCTTGGGTTGTTCACGGCCAAACTATACTAATTCTAAATAGCACTACCTCCTTACAACGAGTTAGGACAAATTTAATAAAGTTTGCTCTGACTAGCACACTAATACATAATAACATACGTATCATCCTCAACTTATGATAGGGCTTGTCGCAATAAACCCATTGTAATTTGAAAATGTTGTAAGTCTAAAAATGCATTCAGTATACCTAACCTGGGACTTCCCTGATGGTCCAGTGGTTGAAAGTCCACCTGCCAATGCAGGGAATATGGGCTCTATCCCTGGTCTGGAAGGATTCCACATACCATGGGACAGCTGGGCCTGTACATCACAACTACAGACCCCATGCTCTAGAGCCTGTGTGCTGCAACTACTGAACTACTGTGTGCCCTAGAGCCTATGCTTTGCAACAAGAGAAGTCATGGCACTGGGAAGCCTGTGCATGGCAACTAGAGAGTAAGCCTGGCTCACCACAACTAGAGAAAGTCCACATGCATCATTGAAGACCCAGCACAGCCAAAAAAAAAAAAATACACCTAACCTACTGAGCATCATAGCTTAGCTTAGCTTGCCTGAAAAGTGCTCAGAATGCTTAAATTAGCTTATAGTTGGGCAAAAGTATCTAACATAAATTCTATTGTATAATAAAGTATTGACTATATCATGTAATTTATTGAATACTGTACTGAAAGTGAAAAATAGAGTAGTCTTATGGATACAGAATGGTTGTTAAGTGTGTCAGTTCTTTACCCTCATGATGGCATGGCTGAACAGGAGCTGTGATTTGCCGCCACTGTCCAGCATCACAAGAGAGTATTGTACCGCATATTGCTAGCTGAGGAAAATCAAAATGCAAAATTTGAAGTATGGTTTCTTACTGAATGCATATTACTTTTGCACCATCGTGAAGTCAAATTGTAAGTTGAACCATTGTAAGCCAGGGACTGTGGATGTAAGGATTATCTTTATTATCATTGTTAATATCCCTCAAAACATGCTCCTTCTCCTGTGTTCCAATGTTTGCTAGTGTTAATATTATAACCTACCACCCAACTAAACAAATCTTAAGGAAATCATTGACTCTTTCATCTTCTTCCACCCGTTTCCCCTGCAAATTTCCACCACATAATTGCTCAATGTATCAGTACTTATTTTACCCCTCAAATTTCTTCTCATACCCATTTAAAAATTAACCTTGTTATATTCATCATAATGGTCCTAGCCCAGGTCTTTCCATTATCTCACCATAAAGTACAACAGTAGTATACCGAGGTGACTGATTTTCCTTGCCTATCACATCACATATATAGTTTCATTAGTTTTTTAAACCATCATCACATTTCAAGATCAATACTACTGTATTATAATTATTTCTCTATGTCTCTCAAGGATTTATCAACCTTGGCCCCTGTTGGCATTTTGGTATGGATAATTATCCATTGTGAGGGAAAATATTTCTTGTATATGCAAAATGTCCTTTGCATTGTAGGACTATAGCAGCATCTCTAGCCTCTATCCAGGCAATAGCACCCTCTCCCGCTTTGTGACAAAGAAAAATGTCTCCAGACATTGCTTTAAGTCCCTTGAGGAGAAAATCATCCTGATTGGACATCCTTTATGGACAGAGGTTGTGTTTTACTGACAGAAACTTCTGACCTAAAGTTCCATGTTGGAAATATGACAAATGTCAAAGGAAACTATGAATAAATGAATGAATTTCTTCTCTAAAATCTGCATTTTTTAATCTCAGGAACTGCCCTTCTGTCTGTGCTTCCTTGGCTTTTGCATTCTGCTATACATATATCTTTTTCCCCAGTCATATTGTATGATTTCCTTATTTCCTCAGCACCCATAGAATGAGTGGAATGTAGAGGTTCTCGATAAATACTTACTTAGTTACATTTAATTAGTAAATTAACATCTATAAATTATTCTATTAATATGTTCAGACCACATGTTTTTTAGGTACTATGTAAAAATAGTTGTATCCTGTCACATCATGCAGGCCTTTCCTTTTGTGGAACTTTTGCCAACTATAATTAACAGCTAATTATATTCTTAGTTATATAATATCTGTCTATAAGTTACGTGAGAGTAAAGCCATGACTTCTTTTTTGTTTTGTCCCCCCAGGTGGCTAACACAAAACTTTGTGCAGAGTAACATATTCAGTAAACTGAAAATCTTTGCCCAATGAATGAATGAATGAATGAATGAAACAGATTCATGCTGCTATATGAAATGGAAAATTTATGCCCTTGGAGAATTTGGCTCAATATATGTATCATGGTTCACTGATTTATATGATGTAGCAGTATTTGAACCCATATTGTATTATGTAGTTTTAGAAAGTTTCATCTTTGTCAAATTAGTGAAAAAGTAATTTGCCCCTCTAAATCACCTCACAAAATAGAGATTTGAGGCTGTCATAACTCAGTGCACATGTTTGATATCCCAGGCTTGCAATCTCCAGTAGCTCAGCATGTTCATTTTTTTTTTCCAGTCCTAATGAATTAGCCCACAATCTTAATTGACATATTGACCTTGAAAACTCCACAAAGTGATCTCATCTGCCAGCCTCATTATCTATGGCTTTATTAGCCAAGGAAATTTGACAATAAAACATGAAACAGTCATAATTAATCTATATACTGATACTATAAATTATACTTCTATCAAATAAAAGTAACCAGCATAATCCTGATCACTGGATCTCGCAAAAATATTTTGGTCTTGTATTCCAAATAGAAAAGCTTTGCTCTGTTATTGTCTGAAACTACTTCTTAACCCATAATTTTTTCATATCAAAAATGAATGTTTTATAAACATTTCAAGGAACAGAGTATTGTTTAAAATCTTAAGTTTAGTGTCTTTGAAAGAATGTGCCCACATCAGAGGAAACCAGCATGCTATCTTCAAGAATATTAGGACTAAGAGGGGAAAAAAATCTCTTTCATAGATATTGCTATGTATTTGCTTTCCGTATGGTGGATTCCTGTAGTTCTCAATAGGGATCCCAATTTTAGATTATGCAGTAGATATCTATACTATTGAAGTTAAAGCTCAAAATTGTTCAGGAGAAGGTGAGATATGGCCTTTCATTTAAGAAATTGAAAGCAAGGAAATCATAGTAAATATCTACAATAAATGACCTCTAATGGAAGTATGCCATATTTTTTACTAATTGACTTAGAATGTTCCGATGGAAATATGTCAAAACAAATTTGAAAGTGATCCTAACCATAAGCAGTCATATTAGGCACCTGTTGACTGTTCTATACCATTCATAACTTAATGAAAAAGACAATATTTTCTCACAGAAGTGTATAACTGTGTTCCCAATAGGGAGTAAAAATTACAAAAGTAATAAATTGTCATTTCAACTTAAAAGCTACCCATATTTATGTGGACATTTTATTTTAGCCGAGAGTTTCTCTATTATGCATGCCTTCATTGCTTTTCAGCTTTTAACAAACATACAAGTATTTTCCAGGACATAAAGTGAGTTATTATTTTGTTTATTTCTAGTGCTAATAGGGTCAAATTTCCAAGATACTGATGTTTAGTCTTCTATCTCCTTTTCTAACCTCATTCCCATTTGTCTCTTTGTTTCTGTCCTTGCAACTCGAAACAACGTGAAAGCACCCAAACTGCCTCAGCATGCAGAGTTTCTGGTTGTGCTGTTGCCTCTGCCTAAAGTGAAGCCCCCGCTGTTTGTGTTCCTGGAAAGCTCTTCTTTGCCTTTCAAATTTCAGCTCAAACCAGCACTCTTCCTCTTTGAAGCTGCCATTGACTCTTCCCAGGCAGACTCATAGGCTTATTCTTTCACACCTGCTTTGACCATTTCATCCCCTCCTTCTACTGTAGAAAGCACATTATCAGAGGTGTTAGTGTCCACATCAGTGGACCTGGAAGTGTTACATGCCTCCATACTGATTAGACAACATTTGGGAAATATCTTTAATTCTTGACCCTTGAGCAGCATTGATGAATAAGAGTACATACAGAGAATAAAAAAGTCTTACAGCCATTATAACATGAACTTCCATTTCCAAAGATATAAATAGTGATAATAATATCTGGTACTTTTATAAAACTGCAGTAAAATAACACATAAAAATGCTTTGTTGCCTTGAAAAATAAATTTTTCTGAAAGTGTTCCATGCCTGTTTTACCAACTTTACTCTATTTACTGCCCACCATCTTGAAAGAATAGACTTCCCTCTGTGCACTCATTTCCTCTGGTTATAAATAAACTTGTAATGAAATTACTATATTTTAATTTTTATCTCCTTGATTGAATATAAGCTTCTTAATGTCTATTGTTTGTGAAATTATTTCTATATTCTTTAATTCCCACAAGTAATACTAAGCCCATGGTATATAGTCTTTGAAGGAATATGAAGAATAGAAAAAAATGAGTTTCCACCCAGGGAAAATATTATTGTGTTATTTCAAGTAGCTAAAGGGCCATCATGTGTAGCTCCAAATGGTAACCCAATGAAAAGTATAGGTAGCAGATTTCATTTCACTACTGGAAGGATAGTGAGAATTAAAAAAAAAAAGCAATCTGTTATCCCAGTATCTAAATAACCTCTGCTAATTGCTAACCTTTACTAATTCATACAAATGATTAGGAGAAATAGAAATAATTAGAAAGACATAAACTAAAAACAAAAGCCTAGTCTTATCTTTTTGAAAACCACCATTTATAATATCCTTCAGGAAGGCATTCTGCATATAAGTGTATATTTATGAAGGTATTCCCATTTTACACTGAAGGTGTGCCACCTATTCCCTGTTCTGAACCCTCTGTCTTTGATATAAATACATAATATCCAATATCAGTCCCTTATTGGTAAATATTAAATGATTGAATTTATTTGTGAATGTGTACAGTGTTGTCATGAACAGGATATTTGTGAATGCATGATACTTTGAAATATCTATCTTGGAGGATTTTTCTAAAGATTTTATGTTAAAAGGAAACCAACGAAATGGACTTTCTTGTGAGGCAGCAATGGTGTCATCAGTGTTACTTTTCAGAGGCTTTTCTTTAGGATATTCCTGTACTGGAAGTGAAATTAGACTAAATGATTCTTAAGACCTCTTCATAATTCTAACATAATAATCAACAAATTTGTTGCTATTTACACTAAGCAGTTCTTCTCAACCTTAACTGTGTATTAAGTAATCTGGAGAGTTTTTTAAAAATACTAATCCTCAGGTCACAACCCTGACGAATTAAATCAGAGCTGCTAGAAATGGGATTCAGGCCTCTTTAAAGTTCCTGGGTTATTCTAGTGCACATTCAATGTTGAGAATTACTGATATAAATGTCATGTTATTAACACTGTCTGTAAATTTGAAAAATAAAAAGAATGACAGCAGCTAGGTACAAGAGCTTTAAGGAATTGATTTCTGTCTCTTCTACCAAAATGTGGAGAGTATAAGAGTAACTTAGAGAGTAGAAACAAATTAGAGAGAACCTTAGGCAATGCTAGTACAAGATTTTGGTAAATGCTGGTAATTTTCTCAGAGAAAATACACCTTTTTGTCACTTTTCTCTCTGCCTGTGCCATACACAGAAGAGGAAAGGGTCCATATCTGCCTGCACTCTTTCTCATTGTTATTCATTGGTCCAAGGAAGCTGAGATGGGCATCTCAGTTTATTTAATCAGTGGTTCTCTACAAGAAGGTTAGGAATCATCTCTGTGTATCAGACCTGATATGTAGCAATGTCCATCAGAAGAGATTAGTAGGCTTCTGTCAGGGTAGATGCTTCAGGGTAGAATGAAAGCTGAAGCTGGGTTAAGTAATTGGGTTCTTGTTCAATAAAAGTGCTTGTTTGTGCTGTGTAATGAAAGATCCTTGGTGCAATAGATGTCTGAATCCAAATACCCTTTGGATTTTCTGATGGATAAAGAGATAAGGGTGAAAGGGATTTAATTTAGAACTATTGAAAAACTTTAAAGAGATTAGAAAAATTGGTAAATGCACTTTCTCTTTTAAAATCAGGATTCTTTGTTACTTATCAGGATTAGTTATTTTTTGAAAAACTGACAATAACACTTTTTTGTTAGTTTTGTTTCTACTGTCTTTTTTCCCCACTTATGTTTGTCATCATTAACTGACCTTTAAGACTCGGGTTATGAAGAAGATAATGGAGAACGGTTATCTCCCAGCCCACGGACCCTAACCTGAATTTAGGAACTGATAACACTTTCAGGTCTCACTGAAGTGTCACATCAGAGCAGTAGGCAGAGCATTGGTGAATAGATTTATTTCCATAAAGTCAGTACTCACTAGTGTATCTGAGCTTCTGTTAAAAAAGAAACTGACATTTAAACAAATATTTTTAAAGAGTGTACTCTAAAAGCATATCTAAACCAAAAAAAATTTCTGTGAGACATCAGAGCAGTGTAGGTATGAAGTGGGTGGTATTTGGTGAAACAAATTAATCTTAATAAAATCATTTGTGTTTTGGACTTTTGAAAACTTTGTTCCAGATAATTTTAATAAGTGGTTACTTGAATCTACTTACTTTCTTTGGGATAAGAAATTATATTAAAGAAATGAGTAATAAAAAACACCTTTACTTTTCATTTTACTCATCTTATCTAACCTGATTAAATTAAAGCCTTTATTTTGGGGAGGCGGGTAAGTCATGATTTCACAACTCAACAGAGAAGGAAAAGAAATCTCTTGACGTAATCTCTATTTAAACACATTTGTTTTTGTTCAGTTGCTAAGTCATGTCTGACTCTGTGACCCCATGGACTGCAGCATACCAGGCTTCCCTGTCTTTCACTATCTCCTGAAGTTTGCTCAAACTCATGTCCATTGAGTTGGTGATACCATCCAATCCTCCTTCACCTCTGTATCTTCTTGCCCTCAGTCTTTCCCAGCATCAGGGCCTTTTCCAATGAGTCAGCTCTTTGCATCAGGTGGCCAAAGTATTGGAGTTTCAGCTTCAGCATCAGTCCTTCCAATGAATATTCAGGGTTGATTTCCTTTAGGATGGACTGGTTTGATCTCCTTGCAGTCCAACAGACTCTCACAAGTCTTCTCCAGCACCACAATTTGAAAGCCTCAATTCTTCAGTGCTTAGCCTTCTTTATGGTCCAACTCTCACATCCGTACATGACAATGGAAAAAACAAAACAAAACAAAAACATAGCTTTGACTATACAGACAAGCAAAGTGATGTCTCTGCTTTTTAATATTCCCTTTACTGCATGGTATGTTACAGGGTTTTGGCCTCTGGTGCAAATCACATACCACGTTTCCTCTTAGCCTCTTCATTTCACATCCACATGTCATACTCTAACCCCCCCTTCACTGGGTGATCTAAATATTCACAGTTCATATTGTTTTGTTCTTTCCTCAGGTTTCCCCCCTTTCCTCCCTTCTCTCTTCTATTTCTCTGCACACACACACATATGTACATACCCCATTTTATCATTACAGCTCTAATAAATGAACACTTGTTGAAATGACCCTATCCTTGGGGTTGCCTGGCAAGCAACACAAAACAGCTGAGCTAGGAAATACAAACACTGGGTTGAAGCAGAAGTTCAACCTAAAATTTTATGTGTCAGTCTTAGCAGCTCCTTAGCACTTTAGAGATACATTTTCTTTCAGTGGAGGGTCAAAGGCACAACAGATGATGCATAGCAGTGCTTAAGTGGGAGTCTCTCCTGATGAAAAACATTGCTTGCAGCCTGTGGGTGTCATGTGAGGGGTTGAATTAGTAGTACTTTAAAAAAGAGGCGACTGGCTTCTGGAGAGTAACCACCTTTAAAAAAAAAAAACAAACAATAACAAAAAAATTCAGGAGTTGAGCTTCCCACTTATCTCTAAATGAGGAAGGAGACCTTCTCCATTTTCCCTAACTGTTGACTTCACTTTGAAACTGACATGTTTAAACAAGATGAGAATCAGGTTGCTTCTGCCTATCTCATTCTTTCAGACTCCAGCCAACAACGTAATTAATGTTGCTGTAGGAGAAAGAAAAAGCATTTTTGATGAGCACTTGTTTCCTCTTTGCCTTTTACAGATGCCTTACTTGAGAGGGTAACTGGTCTTTTTGACATACTAGTAAGCAAGGTATCACACACAAATGCCCTTGATGAATTTGTGAGTGTTAATTTATAGGTAAGCCAAGGTTGTCTTTGTCTTTTTAACAATATTGTTATGGTACACAGACAGTGAAAGAAATTACGCGAACAAACATAGGGTCTTCAACTGGCCCTCCCTATAATGTGTCATTTTCTTCGGCACATTTGCTTTCTGATTGTATTTCTTTGGGGAAATGAGCTACAACAAAGTGTTTGTTATACCAATAGTTACCTGGCACCTGTTATAACTAGTTCCCCTCAGTATAGAGTTTCATTTCTGCTTGCCTAGATTATCAAAATAGTCTTTCAACAGCATTCCCTACAAATTCCAGGGGACTTCCCACCTTCTCTTGTTAGGTTTCATGGTCAAAGTCTTTCAATTTCTCTTTCTTAGTTACCAAGTCAATGATGAAGGCCTTATCTTGGCACTCAACATTGTCCATAGCTAGACCCAATATCGGAGAAGGCAATGGCACCCCACTCCAGTACTCTTGCCTGGAAAATCCCACGGACGGAGAAGCCTGGTAGGCTACAGGCCATGGGCTCGCTAAGAGTCGGACATGACTGAGCGACTTCACTTTCACTTTTCCCTTTCATGCACTGGAGAAGGAGATGACAACCCACTCCAGTATTCTTGCCTGGAAAATCCCGGGGACGACGGAGCCTGGTGGGCTGCCGTCTGTGGGGTCGCACAGAGTCGGGCACGACTGAAGCGACTTAGCAGAAGCAGCAGCAGCAGACCCAATATATTTGCTTTCCTACCCTGATATGCATATGCTCCAACTTTTTGTCTCTTAATTAAATTATATAATGAGAGTATTCAGGTCTTGCATATAATATTCAGTCAACATGGATTGCTTTTGTGGTGCACATATTTACTATTCTACTCATTTATCAAGATCCATCTTAAATGCTGTTTCATTCCTAGTGTTTTTTCCTTTTTTCCCTCATTTACTCTTCCTAGCATCCCATGCTCACCACCTACTACAACTATGGAGACACCATCATAATTTATTATTTTTTCTTTCTTTGTTTTTGTACTATGACAAATGCCTAATACCTTGTGATATATTTATTTCCATGCATTTCTATCTGCTCACAAGCACCACAGAATAGGAATAACGTTTCTTTTTATACATAATTACATAATTTTAAGATACATTGAATGGTTTGGATACTTATTATAGAGAACACATAAAAGTCTTTTTCTTACCTTCATTTTTAAAGAGCCTGATTAGATTATTAGGACAAAAATTTACTGAGGATGCATTTGATGTCTTCTATAAACAAACATATTCTGTCAAGAAGACAAACCCATATCTGTTTTCAATGGCAGCAGATTTTCTTGCTAGTAATAATGGGAAACAGATTAACCTCCTACTTTTTAGTCAAAAGAGGATTGAGGGTATTGATCATGCTTTGTTTTGTTGTCTCTGAATCTACAAAGGTAGTTTGGCTATTTATAGTCAAGGTAATATGTTATATATTTTCAGGGTTGCATATGAGGACATTATATTACTTCCCTTGGGAACTTGGCAAAGTGGACATATCATACAAGTAATTATGGATGCAAAAGAAGGATAATATGGAAAGATAAAAGATGGCTTTAAACATAAACTATCTTGTTACACAGTAGGTGACATACCATTCTCTATGGAGAAATCTATGTAGAATAAAAATTCCAAGATTCTCATAATTTTGTGATCGTAATTGTAATTTGAAACGGTTTCTACTTATAATAGGAATCAATATTTGGTCTTGTGTGTCCTAAGTGTATTAGAACTATTTAAGTATCTTTAATTTGGGAAAACTGAGAAATATGATAATTATGAAACATTCTCTTTCAGCATTTAGTTTCTCTGAAATATAAGAAATGTACATAATGAGCTAATTTTAAGTAATAATTTTATTCTAAAGAATATGTAATTGACTATTTAGAGTATAAAGAAAAATAGTAAAATTTAGATCCATGAATCAAGGTAAATGGGGCATGGTCAAGCAGGAAATGGCAGCATTGAATATCGACATCTTAGGAATCAGTGAACTAAAGTGGACAGGAATGGGCAAATTTAATTCAGATGACCATTATATCTATTAATCCCCTAGAAAAAATAGAGTAACTTTCATAGTCAACAAAAGAGTCTGAAATGCAGTACTTGGGTACAACCCCCAAAATGACAGAATGATCTGGGTTTCTTTCCAAGGCAGCATCATAATAATCCAAGTCTATGCCCCAACCATTAATATTAAAGAAGCTGAAATAGACCAGTTCTATGAAGACCTACAACACCTTCTAGAAATGACATTAAAAAAAAAGATATCATTTTAATTATAGAGGATTGAAATGCAAAAGTAGGAAGTCAAGAGATAACCAAAATAACAGGCAAGTTTGGCCTTGGAGTACAAGATGAAGCAGGGCAAAGACTAAAGGCAAAAGAGTTTTGTCAAGATAATAAGCTGGTCATAGCAAACACCATTTTACAACAACCCAAAAGATGACTCTACACATGGACATCACTGGATGGTCAAAACCAAAATCAGACTGATTATGTTTTTTGCAGCTGAAGATGGAGAAGCTCCATATGGGCATCAAAAACGAGGTGTGGAGCTGAGTGTGGCTCAGATCATGAGCTCTTTATTTCAAACTTTAGGCTTGAATTGAAGAAAGTAGGGAAAATCACTAGGCCATTCATGTGTAACCTAAATCAAATCCCTTATGATTATACAGTGGAAGTGACAAATAGATTCAGGGGATTAGATCTGGTAGATAAAGTGCCTGAATAACTATCAATGGAAGTTTGTAATATTGTACAGGAGGTAGTGACTAAAAACCATCCCAAAGAAAAACAAATACAAGGGGATTGAGTTAGTGGTTGTCTAAGGAGGCTTTACAAATTGCTGAGAAAAGAACAGACATGAAAGGCAAGGGAAAAAGGAAAAGATGCACCCAACTGAATGCAGAGTTCCAGAGAACAGTTCCAGGAGCTAGTTGTATGTGAACAGATCCTGGATAGCTGCTTACCAGACTTGTGATTAGAGTCATCATTGTCACCTATCTGTGAAATATCCCTCCTGACTTCATTCTTTGGTTTAATGTAATGCGTGAGTGGTATTTACTCTCAAGACAAAATGACTTCTAATGTCCTATAACTTCAAGATTAAATGCTAGCCCTGGGTGTATGTTGCTTAACAGGCAATGAAGGGATCCTTGAATGTTTTAATCAAGAGAATGGCTGGATGAAATCTACATTTTAAGAATACTGTTCTCCTCTGTTAGAGTGTAATAGTAAAATATGAAATAAACTTAATTGAAAGAGAATTAAATAAAGTTATTTTACTTCATTTAGTATGTACTGATAAATAATCCTCAATAATTTGAATAGTCCAGATTGCTAGCATGTGTGATTTATAAAATATTTTAATTCCACTTATGTATCTAATTATAAATCTTTAGACCAAAAAAATCTGCTGTTTTGAGATTGAAAATGTGACAGGGTGAATGTATTTGAGTTTATAATTCTTAAATTAAAGGAATGGAAAAAATGAAATAAGGCTAAATAGGTGTATAGTTCTCTCTGTCCTTTCTTTGAGATTTCTGTTAAAGAAGTCAATAGTCACTCTTACTATTACTAATTAAAACATTGTGCTGAACATATATTCATCTATTTTTTCCATTTAGGAAGTTTCCTTTTCTGGTTGTTCTAGTTATTTAGTTGCTAAATCATGTCTGACTCTTTTGCAACCCCATGGACTATAGCCCGCCAGGCTCCTCTGTCCGTTGGATTTCCCAGGTAAAACTACTGGAGTAGGTTACCATCTCCTTCTCCAATGGATCTTCTTGATCCAGGGATTGAACCAGTGCTATATTTTTATTTCCAAAAGTTTTTATCCTCATAAACTTTCCATGTATACTGTTATTGATAAATTTTTATTTTTTATTTATAGTCATAGTCATATATGTATAAACAGGGCTCCCCTGGTGGCTCAGATGGTAAAGAATCTGCCTGCAATGTAGGAGACCTGGGTTTGATCCCTGGATTGGGAGGATCCCTGGAGGAGGGCATGACAACCCATTCCAGTATTCTTGCCTGGAGAATCCCTATGGGCAGAGGAGACTGGTGGGGTACAGTCCATGGTGTCACATAGAGTTGGACATGACTGAACGACTAAGGACACCACATGTATAAGCAATTTTATATATTTATTCTGCCAATCTTATTAAGCCAATCTATATAATATTAGTTCTTCATATGTAATTTTGTCTTTCTTCAAATATTATATATGATACAACATTGTTACCTTTTTGAAGCTAGAAATCACATTATAATTATTTATCTCCAGTATATAATAACTAATATGGAATTGTGCATTCAAGCAGTATACAAAAATAACAGTAAATAAAAATATACATCAAATACAATAATTTATAAGCATATTTTTAAAATCTATAAATCATATAAAAATCTGTATATTAAAAAGTTCTTATGTTCTTGTTGAGAAAACAACTCAGTTGCATTTATGTAGTAGAGAACATTTTCTTAATATAACTTAAGGGTGATTTTACTTGTGTAAAATATATGCTAAAAGAAAACAACAGGGCTTTAGGTAGTGAAGAGTTGTACTTTTTAAAGAATATAAATCATATATGAGAAGCATTGTAGCATTTGGAAAATGAGAGTAACTATTGGATAGCACAGAAAATTTCAATTTTTTTAACAGCTCAATGAGTTGTTTGTGATTCTTATCATATGGACTCTAGAATTATGGAAGATAATATTGTAGAAAAGTATCAGCATCTGTCTTTGTATCAGTTCTCTCTACAAACTAAGTTATCCTTTCTCCCTAAGTGATCAGTGTCATCATGACCCTACTGGTACAGAATTAAGGTACTTTAGCTCAGTAATCTATAATAAGCCATTTTTAGTTCTGTTTTGGAAAATTGACTTGCCATGACCTGAACTCTGTAACAGTGTGGTAACTAGATCCCAATTTTAAGCCTCTTTATCTAGATCTCACAAGTCTCTAGGCCTCTTAACTCAGAATCTGGAATCCTGTTTTTCTCTATTTGTTCCTGTTGAAAACCTTGTTACCTGCTTCCCAACGTTCCTTATGCTAATCGTTTCTTTTCCTACTTGCTAGAATCTCACAATGTTGCTTCTTTTTAAATAGCCCTTTCCTATGTTTGAAATAGCTATTGGATTACACTTTTCCACTGTATTAGACTTTTTTCATAAAGTTATGCCCAACTGTTTGCCTAGATTGCCAGATCTTTTACCATGCCCTCTCAATCCGTATCCATGGGATTTATGAAAACAATAAAAACCTTACATCGTCCTACTAAATCCTGACTAAAACAATCGGAGAAATGTAAAGAAGAAAATTGGTGTTAACTGTGGAATTTTGTGGAGGATTCTTGCCATGCACTAAATGTTTGTCATGCATAATACATATAGAGACAGACTGAAACAAAATATTGGCAAAAGTGATTGTGGTGAACAGCTTTCATTAGAAGTGTGACAGAACATATCAGTATTCATTAACTTGGTTGCGTAAGATCTGGAGGTCAGAGAAAACCAGGGTAGCTGTGTATCCTTCTTTTGGAATTCCTTTGAGCTTTATATTAGTGTTCTGGGTGAGTGCCCCAAGAGCACAACGGCCACTGGAAACATAGAACTGGTTGGAAATATCTCCTTGATGTAGTCAAGTTCTTCTGTGATCCTCTGAGCAATATTACCAGAATGAGGGTCCTACACAGTTACCATTTATCTGGAGTTGATTTTGGGTTAAGCAGAAAACTAGAAAGAATAATCCAGCAGTTTTGTCAAATCCAGAGACAACACTTTATTCTTTAGGTCTGTTCATATATGCTGCTGCTGCTTAGTCACTCAATCATGTCAACTCTCTGAGACCCCAAAGGCTGTACCCCTCCAGGCTCCTGTGTCCCTTGGGATTCTCCAGGCAATAATACTGGAGTGGGTTGCCATGCCCTCCTCCAGGGGATCTTCCCAAACCAGGGATCGAACTCAGGTCTCCTGCATTGCAGGCAGATTCTTTACCACCTGAGCCACTAGTGAAGCCCAAGAATACTGAAGTGGGTAGTCTATCCTTTCTCCAAGGGATCAAACCAGGGTCAGTCCAGGAATCAAACTGGGGTCTCCTGCATTGCAGGTAGATTCTTTATCAGCTGAGCTACCAGGCAAACCCATCCGTACATGAGAACCCTACAAATTCTCTACTGGCTTTTGGGTCCTAAAACTGATAATGTAAAAGAAAAAATAGCTTTCCAGCTGAACACATTGTTGGAGAAGGCCCTATGCCCAGTGAATCATCTCTCTTCTTTTGACAGAAAAACTCAGCCTTTGTTCACAATTAATAAACATTTTCAAAAAGGAAAATAATGATAACATTAAGCCTGTGTATTTTTCAACAATAAATGAAGACTATTACATTCAGAAGACAAAACATATTTTTAAAAATAAATTTTAACTACAAAAAAATAAAAGTATTGGAAAAATATATGACTTAGGAGTTGTATATCTCAAAATATGGGTTAAAAAATAAATATTCCACCCAATTATTGTAAAATTGGACAAAAGGGGGACAGATTTTATTACAGAAGTCTGTTCAGAAAGTCTATGAAGGATGAAGTTGAGGATCTCTCTCAAACTGTTGAGAGAATAAGAAAATACAGTTAATAAGGGAAAGGACAATAGATAAAAAGGTTAAATTCCAATTTACAAATAGTTGATATTCCTGGAGAAGAGACTGGGTGGAGTAGAAGGAAGAAAGGCAATATGAAAGACATATTGAAAAGAAAGCATTTATCAGCAGATTGATGTCTGAACCTTAGGCCTTATCCAGGCAACCAGTGGATGAATGAAATTAAGAACTGTGGAAAGAGAAAATTGTTATTAAGGTCCTATTTTTGTATGTACATTGCAACAATTTAATAACCCAAGTAAATATAAATAATTGTTAAACTAATTACCATACAAAACATAGAACTAAATAAAAATACTTATGAATAACACATAAATAAAAAGCCAGAAATTATTCCTAATACAGAAAATAAGTGATATTTTTAAATTCGTAATAAAAATCCTTATAAGTATGATTAACACATAAATAAAGAACCAGAAATTATTCCTAATACAGAAAATAAGTGATATTTTTAAATTCGTAATAAGTTTTACATTGCTGTTTACATATGCCTGTTATGCTTCAGAAGCAGGAAAGTCTATGTAGGAAGACAAGATATTGGTGTGAGAGAGGTTACAATTCAGATCAGTAACTAAGGGATAGAGACAGAACACAGTGCAGAAATTCAGAAAAGGTCAAAGAAAGTGGTCAAAGAAATCATCAGTGAGGATGGGACTTAAGAGCAAGTTTCTGAGTAATTCATCATCAAGGAGATATAGGTTTAAATTCTACTTCTGTCATACACTAGCTTGAGACCAGAGACTAAATATCTGATCTCCCTGAACGTCATTTCCTTGTCTATAGAAACAGAAAACGTGAAACGATGTGGTGTCATGGGCTGCTCACTAGGACTAGGTGAGATATTGGGCACAAAGCGTTTGACACAGGTTCTGGTACATGATAAACTCTTGATAAAATCCTCCTCAAAATTAATTGTTGTTGTTGATATTCTTTTCTTGGGCTATATAAGTAATGCTTTGGAATAATTTGCATATAAGCTAAGTGTTTTCATTGGAAGAAGCTTGATATATGGGGCCCAGGAAGTAGCATTTATCAGTTATGGAGTATAACCATACTGTGTATCTGAACTTAACATGTGATTTATTTGACTTGGTGTCTTAAAAATGGCATTGACTTTGATTTTCCAGTTTATCACCATTCTGTCTGGTCATACCTACAGCTTTAGAGAAGTATTTGAGTTGCCTCATTTAACTTTTTATGTTATTTCTATAACATACAGTTTGTTACTAAAATGCAAATATGCTTGGTAAATAAAACACTTTAACATACCTGTGGTTCTTTTATATTTTTATTGAAAACATTGATTTAAATATGACTCAATGCCGATTTTGATGATCAGGTGTGAGGGTAGAAGTTGTGAAGAACAAGGTCTATGAAGGCACTGATTCACCAGAGTACCTACCCTAGAAAATGATAGATGTGTAAAAACATAGTATCTATTTTTTCTGTAAATAGGTTTACAGGTGAATTTGAGTCAAACCTAACCTGATAGGCTGTATATTTTGTTTTGTCATGAAGTAGATGGAAAAATCTTTTCAAAGGCATTTTTGTCTTACATAGAGATTATTTGATACCCTTAATCTCAGGTCATTTATTAGAGTTCAGTGATTCTTCATGTAGGGATCAGAAACAGGCATCCATCAGAAATTTTGGCAAAAATGAAGTTGTTTCTCCAAATATCTTCTGACATCTCATTATATCTTAAAGAATTTATGGATACATTTATTGGAATTATGAGAATGCAACAACATAAATCCAGGAGAACTAGAGTTTAAACTAAATCTTAGGAACTTCTTGTCCAATTTTCAACATTATTCAGAAGCCACTTTTATAAGTTCCCAGTCATCCAAGTCTATGCCCCAACCACTAATCCTGAAGAAGCTGAAGGTGAAAGATTCTATGAAGACCTACAAAAAACTTCTAGAACTAACATCAAAAAAAGATGTCCTTTTCATCATAGGGGGCTGGAATGCAAAAGTAGGAAGTCAGGAAATACCTGGAGTAACAGACAAGTTTGGCCTTGGAGTATAGAATGAAGCAAGGAAAAGGTTAACAGAGTTTTGCAAAGAGAATGGACTGGTCAGAGCAAACACCCTCTTCCAACAACGCAAGAGAGGACTCAACACATGGACATCACCAGATGGTCAATACCGAAATGAGATTGATTTTATTCTTTACAGTCGAGGATGGAGAAGCTCTATATAGCCAGCAAAAACAAGACCGAGAACTGACTGTGGCTCAGATCATGAACTCCTTATTGTAAAATTCAGACTTAAACTGAAGAAAGTAGGGAAAACCACTAGACCATTTAGGTATGAGCTAAATCAAATCCCTTATGATTATACAGTGGAAGTGACAAATAGATTCAAGGATTAGATCTTATAGATAGAATACTTGAAGAACTATGGACAGAGGTTTGTGACAATGTACAGGAGGCAGTGATCAAGACCATTGCCGAGAAAAAAAAATGCAAAAAAGCAAAATGATTGTCTGAGGAGGCCTTACAAATAGCTGAGAAAAGAAGAGAAGCTAAAGGCAAAGGAGAAAAGGAAAGAGATACCCATTTGAATGCAGAGTTTCGAAGAATAGTAAGGGGAGATAAGAAAGCCTTCCTCAGTGATCAGTGCAAAGAAATAGAGGAAAACAATAGAATGGGAAAGACTAGAGATCTCTTCAAGAAAATTAGAGATACCAAGGGCACATTTCATGCAAAGGTGGGCACAATAAAGCTGAATGCCAAAGAATTGATGCTTTTGAACTGTGGTGTTGGAGAAGACTCTTGAGAGTCCCTTGGACTAAAAGGAGATCCAACCAGTCAGTCCTAAAGGAAATCAGTCCTGAATATTCATTGGAAGGACTGATGCTAAACCTGAAGCTCCAATACTTTGGCCACCTGATATGAATAATTGACTCATTGGGAAAGAACCGGCAGCTGGGAAAAGTTGAAGGCAGGATGAGAAGGTGATGACAGAGAATGAGATGGTTGGATGGCATCACAGACTCAATGGACATGAGTTTGAGTAAGCTCTGGGAGTTGGTGCTGAACAGGGAAGCCTGGCGTGTTGAAGTCCATGGGGTAGTAAAGAATGGGACACGACTGAGCGACTGAGCTGATGTGTCCAACAGCTATTGAAGACACAACCTTTAGTAATTTTAAAAGTGTGGTTAGCATTGACTCAAATATTATCTTGCAAGTAAGTTAAGTGTGTTGGTGGGAGAAGAGGGAGGTAAAGTGTATGAGAAAATGAAGATAGATTTTTTTGAAGGTCTCTCGGAATGCTTCAACTGTTGAGGTTTTGCTTTGCTTCATTGTTTGTTGCAGATACCTATCTCCCGTAACTGGTAACAGTACCTAGCCCAGGCTGTTACGTACAGCTCTGAAGCCTACTATGAGCTTCATCATTTGACTCCCCAACCTCTTTTATGTTTTGTAAGAATTTTAGAACAAAATTATAACCTGGGCTTTTCCATATTTCCATCCTGGAACTGAACATTTTCTGTCATCACAAGAGAGAGAAAAGTTAACTGGAAAAGGGGAAAGCATAACATGTAACTCTCACTTCAGATGTCCTTAGCAGAAAATCTAGGATAAGAAATACAATCAAAATTTTTAAGTGACAACAAACGCAGTGAAATTTTGTGTAACAAGATGTTCTACTTGGGTAATTTCTTAGAATAAAGTTTGTGATATACTTATGGCAATCTAGTCAATTACTAACTATGATGGAGTAAAAAATTAACTTAGAAAAATAAGTCTGGCAATAGTAACAATTACTTTTGAGTCACCACCTATTTGGATAGAGTTCCAGTATATGTCGGAGAAGGCAATAGCACCCCACTCCAGTACTCTTGCCTGGAAAATCCCATGGACGGAGGAGCCTGGTAGGCTGCAGTCCATGGGGTCGCTGAGAGTCGGACACGACTGAGCGACTTCACTTTCACTTTTCCCTTTCATGCACTGGAGAAGGAAATGGCAACCCACTCCAGTGTTCTTGCCTGGAGAATCCCAGGGACGGGGGAGCCTGGTGGGCTGCCGTCTATGGGGTCGCACAGAGTCGGACACGACTGAAGCGACTTAGCAGCAGCAGCAGCAGCCAGTATATGTGTGTTATTACTTTACTTTCAGAAAATTGTATTGGTATTTCAAAGATTGAATAGCTCTGGGAAGATTTAGAAAATTTATTGTTTCAATTAAAATTTTTATTTAAAACCTTTTTTGATATTAATAACTGTATATTCCTGTGATAAGCATAGTACCTCACCCTAGTATTTGAGAATTCAGTAAGTCATTTCAAATTAAAAAGAATAGTTGGGATATACTTACCCCTCCTATCTCATCTCTTCCTTCTCTTCCTCTCTTTCACTGTTTTCCATTGTCGTTCTATTTCTCCTTCAGCTATACCAAGCTCTTTTGAATCTCAAGACATTACATATAGGATGTCCTCCATGGACATTGCTTCCCCCACTCCCTATTTTTACATGGCTGCCTTCTTGTGGCCGGAGAAGGCAATGGCAGCCCACTCCATTGTTCTTGCCTGGAGAATCCCAGGGACGGGGGAGCCTGGTGGGCTGCCGTCTATGGGATCGCACAGAGTCGGACACGACTGAAGCGACTTAGCGGCAGCAGCTACTTGTTGCCATTAGATGAAAGATCAAAAATTTCCTTTTGTTTTACATACTGCCTGTGTGTGCACATACATTTTCTTCATAGTACTTAAATGTTTAGATGGAAGAATCTTGACTGTTTTTTCTTATTTGTTGTATGTGTCCATCTATTTGTACAGACCAGTAACCTTTTTGTCCTCACTAGTTCAGTGTATAAATTAGTGTCTACTTGGAGTGTGGACTCCATAAGCATTTGTTGAATGAATGGAGCCTTTCAACAAGGCAAAGAAGAAAATTATCTGCCTAGATACCCAGGAAATGTTTTACAACTATATCTTATTTAATGTTTTCTCTAACATTTTGTTGACTTTGGCTGATAGATTTTGGCTATTTCTTCATTAGCTAGTATTACGATGAACAGGACTTAAATAGGTATATGTCATTACTATGTAGGTCTGCATGGGACTGAAGATTATTGTAGATATACTACTAAGAGGGTAGCAAATTTGTGTTAAAATTATGTATAGACACTCTTTTTAACCCTTGGGTGTTGTGTGATCTGGGTATTTATGATTAAGTTTAACTTAATGTATCGTTGCCATTTGGTAAATATATTTAAATCAATTCCTATGTTTTTGTGGCTGAAGATAACTGTTGATACACACATGTATAGCAGAGTTTTGGAGGCGAGAATACTTATTTATGAATCATTGCATATTTAACTGTCAATGATTTGTATTTAGAAAGCATTTATATTTAAATATGTTCTTTATTAGACAACTACCAAATGCCTAAGTCCTACTGCATATTTTACATTTTCCAAGGATGGTTGAAAGTGTAAGATGCTAATTATCTTTTTCTGATGTGTTGGTGCTATTAAAATCATATCATGATAACTTATCATTTACATATAAATCTTGTTAAAATTTCAAAGCCTAGTGCTGAAAATATAAAATAAATATATTTAATATAATTGACATTAGATAGCTATTTTCCACAATTTTTCTAAAGGTAATAAGAGAGATCCACTTTTGCATGCCTCTTCAAACAATATTTTGAATTCTATCAACATCACACTCCTTTTATCCCCAGTAGTTGAAGTCCCAAAAGACTATCTCACCACAAAAATAACATCTGAAATATCAACTCTATGCATATAAATTCAGTTGGAAGGAGAAAACTCTTCATGACTTTAGAGATGTCAATTTTATTACAAACTGTTTCTTCTACACACAGCTATGTGAGCATGTGAGAATATATGTGCAAATTAATGTGTAATTCTTTCATTTTCCATTATAACTCAGTGTGCTAAAGAACTGTATAAATGCAAGTATACAGCAAAATCAAGGGTTCCACAGACTGTATATCTGTTTACATGTGGATTCTTTATATCTCAATTCTAAATTTATCTCAGAGAATTCAGGTTAACAAATGATATGTAAGCACTCATCATCCCAAAGTTTTCCTCTTCTTTTTCTTTTTTTGTCTTTGATTTCTTAAAATCTTACAAACCAATTAAAAATGAACTACCTCTTTCTCTTCTTCCTCCCACTTCTTACACACACACACACACACATACACACACAATAACGAACCTGAATTTCTCATTTTTATTCCTTTTTTGTTTTAAAATTAGTTAGCATGTTCTTCCTGGTCATTCACACTTAAAAGTGTGTATTCAAATCTACTTTCCTCTCATTTCATGCTTTCATTACTAAATAATAATGAATTAAAATCCACCTATGGCACACATGCACCCAGGTCCTGTCCATCTCTCTGTTGTTCCCTAAATCAGGACAGCCCGGATTGTTTTTTCAGTTTTTTTCCCCCCCTACTTGCCAACTGATTTATCCTATAAAGCTCACTAGGGGAAAAAAAAAATAGATCACAGCTACAATTATGATGCTTGTCACCCTACAAATGCTCCATGACTTCATTACAGAATAAAAAAGGCATACTTTTTATCACACTTTAAAATCAATTAATTATATTTATTGCAAAAATTCAAACTGAAAAATATGCAGAAAGAGGGATAAAAATCCTTCTTCATTACTATCAATTTCTTATAATACCACTCCCTTCTCAATTAATATCTGACAATTAATTAGGATAGCAAGCTTCCATATCTAGTTTTGAATGGCACCTGTCGGGGGTCTGTGTGTGTGTATAAATAGTTTGTGACTATATTAAAAACAGATACTAGTATGATTAATTCACCATTCACTTTTTAATAACTAGATGAATTCAATTTTTGTAGCCACTTTGTTTTTCATTAGGAAAGTGGACATAGTGCTTTGAACATAGAAACCTACTCTAAATTCACTTAATTGCAAAAAATTATTAAAGTGCATTGTTTATATTTTACCAATATAAGACCAAATATTAATTTTAACATATTTTAGTTTATATGTAAATTATTAAAAATAATTAAAGCATTTTTTTGTCTAAGTGTCTTATTTACTGATAGAATCAAAAATAGAGTTATAGATTAGGTGCTCAATAAATATTTGAATCATTTAATGTATTATATTTATATGTTTCATTTTAATTGACTTAAAAAGCTTGGGGACATAGAACATGTTTTAAACATGTTCTGATATATTAACAGTATTGGTCAAAGTGATCTTTATTAAAATAAATGGTAAATAAGGGAAAAAAATGACCTTTTTCCCTTGTTATCGTTCCTATTCTATACTCTGATGCCTGTTATTAAAACTTAAAGATATGCATTTTTAGCAAGACTCCTGCATAGTTCATATGCACAATTGAGTTTAAGAACTACTGCCTTTCAATGATTTGTAGTTAATACTACTTAATATTTGTGATTTAGAATGTATTTTTCAGATTGAATTGAAATCTATTCAGAGTTTATAAAGGACTCTTAAAACTCAACAAAATTTGATGGATGGTTAATAATGTTGAATATCCTCTCATGTGCTTATTGCCACTTGTATATCTTTTTTAGAGAAATTTTTCTTCAAATTCTTTGCCCATTTTAATTGGATTATTTTTATCATTGACTTGTCAGAATTATTTATATATTCTAGACATAAGTCCTTTATCAGATTTGCAAATATATTTGCAAATATATTCTTCCATTCTCTGAGCTGTCTTTTCACTTTAATGCTATCCTTTCAAGTACATTTATTTAAAAATTATGTTCAAATTTTCAATTTTTTTAATTTGATTGCTTGTGCTTTTAGTATCATATATAAGAAACCATTACACAATTTAATGGGACAAAAATTTAAATTTATGCTTTTTTCTAATAAGTTTGTAATTTCAATTCTTATATTTAATGTATTTAATTCAGGTGTATTATTTTTGTATATTAAGTGTAGTCCAAATAAGTGGTAATCCAAGTTCATTACTTTGTATATGTATGTCCAGTTACTGCAGCACCATTGTTGAAGGCTATACTTCCCACATTGAGTGCTTTTGGCACCTTGAAAATGAAATGTAAAGTTGTATTTTTGGACTCAATCCTATTTGATTGATAATTATCTCCTTGTGCCAGTACTGTCATACATTCTTAATTATTGCAACATTGTGGTCAATTTTGCAGTGGGAATTGTGAGTACTCCAATTTTGTTCTTTTTCATGATTGTTTTGACTAATCTGGGTCCCCTGTATTTCCATATCAATTTTGGGGTCAGATTGTGAATTTATGAAAGGCAAAAAGGCAACTGGAATTTTGATAAAGATTGCATTGAAGCTGTAAGTAAATTTGGGGATTGTTGTTATCATAAAACATTAAATTTTAAATCCATGAACCCAGGATTTTTATACATATTGAAGTATTATTAGTTTCTATGATATTAGTTTGCAGTCTTACATTTCTATTATATTTATTTCTATTTATTTTACTTTTTTTGGTTCAATTGTAAATGTAATTGTTCCTTTGCTTTAATTTCTTAATTATTATTAGTGTTCAGAAATATAAGTATTTTTTATATTGATATTGTATCTTTCAACTTTGCTGAACTCTTTTATTAGATCTAAAATGCATTTTTGATATATTTTTTAGAATATTCTATGTGAAAAACAATGTCATCTGCAGATAGAGATAGTTTACTTCTTACTTTCTTACATAGACAAGTTATATCTCCTTTTCTTGACTAATTGTCCTTGCTAGAACTTCCAGCACAATATTTATAGTGCTAATCTTAAATGGAAAGTATTAGTTTGTCATAATTATGTATGTTAGCTGTAGATTTTCGTGCATGCTCTTTACCAGGTTGAGAACTCTCCTTTTTACTCCAAGTTTGTTGAGAATTTTAAACATGAGAGTTTTGCATCTATTGAGATTATCACGTGATTTCTGTCCTTATTCTATTAATACCATGTATTGTATTGATTGATTTCATATGTAGAAACGATCTTCCATTCCTAAGATAAATTCCATTTGGTCATAATACATTCTGAATTTTGTCTGCTGGTATTTACTTGAGCATATATAGGGGATATAGGACTGTACTTTTTTCCCCTTGATATCTGTCTGGTTTTGATATCATATTTGCCACATAAAATAAGTTGAGAATTGTTTCCTTCTCTATTTTCTTGTAATAGTTTGTGAAAAATTGCTGATAAATCTTTAAATATTTAATAGAATTTGCAGTGAGGCCATATGGTCCTAGACTCCCTTTGCTAATGTTGTTTAGGCACTCAGTCGTATCTGACTCTTTCGTGACCACAAGGACTGTAAACCTTCAGGCTCCTCTGTTCATGGAATTCCCCAGGCAAGAATACTGGAGTGGGTAGCTATTCCTTTCTCCAGGGGATCTTCCAAATCAGGCATTTTTGTGCCCACATCTCCTGCTTCACAGGTGGATTCTTTACCACTGAGCCACCTAGGAAGCCCAGACTTCCTTTAGGATTATGTTTTTGCTTTAATTACCAGTTCAGTATCTGTTCTTGTTATAGGTCCTTTCAGATTTCTTGTTTCCTTTTGAGTCAGTTTTGGAACTTTGTATCTTTTTCAGGAATTGTACATTTTATGCAGATTATCTAATTTGTTGGCATAGTGGCATAGTTCATGTAACTAATACCCTATATGATATGTCCCTCTATGAGCCATGTGGTCCCTCTAGGGCCACCCAAGATGGACAGGTCATGGTGGAGAGTTCTCACAAAACATGGTCCACTAGAGAAAGGAATGGCAAACCATTTCAGTATTCTTGCCTTAAGAACCCCATGAATAGTACAAAATGGCAAAAAGATATGACACTGTAGATGAACTCTCCAGGTCAGTATGTGCACAAGATGCTACTGGAGAAGAATGGAGAAATAGCTCCAGAAAGAATGAAGAGGCTGAGCCAAAGCAAAAACAGCAGCCACTTGTGGATGTGACTGGTGATGAAAGTAACATCCAATGCTTTAAAGAACAGTTTTGCATAGGAACTTGGAATGTTAGGTCCATGAATGAAGTTAAATTGAAAGTGATCAAACAGGAGATGACAAGAGTGAACATTGACATTTTAGAAATTAGAGAATTTAATTCAGATGACCATTACATCTGCTACTGTGGGCAAGAATTCCATAGAAGAAATGGAGTAGCCCTCATAGTCAACAAGAGAGACTAAAATGCAGTATATGGGTGCCATCTCAAAAATGACACGATGGTCTCTGTTCGTTTCCAAGGCAAACCATTCAGTATCACAGTGACCCAAGTCTATGTCCCAACCACTAATGCCGAAGAAGCTGGAGTTGATTCATTCTGTGAAGAGCTACAAAAACTTCTAGAACTAATACCAAGAAAATGTGTCCTTTTCATCACCTGGGACTGGAATGCAAAAGTAGGAAGTCAGAAATACCTGGAATAACAGGCAAGTTTCGTCTTAGAGTTCAAAATGAAGCAGGGCAAAGGTTAACAGAGTTTGGCCAAGAGAACACACTGGTCATAGCAAACACCCTCTTCAACAGCACAAGAGATGACTCTACACATGGACATCACCAGATGGTCAATACTGAAATCAGATTGATTATATTCTTTGTAGCCAAAGATGGAGAAGATCTATAGAGTCAGGAAAAACAAGACCAGAAGCTGACTGTGGCTCAGATTATGAACTCCTTATTGCCAAACTCAGGCTTAAATTGAAGAAAGTAGGGAAAACTACCAGACCAGTCAGGTATGACCTAAATCAAATCCCTTACGATTATACAGTGGAAATGACAAATAGATTCAAGGGATTAAATCTAATAGACAGAGTGCCTAAAGAGCTATGGACAGAGGTTCATGATATTGTACAGCAGGCAGTGATCAAAATCATCCTCAAGAAAAAGAAATGCAAAAAGGCAAAATGGTTGTCTGAAGAGGCCTTACAGAGAGCTGAGAAAAGAAAAGTGAAAGGCAAAGGAGAAAAGAAGTGATATTTCCATCTGAATGCAGAATTCCAAAGAATAGCAAGGAGAGATAAGAAAGCCTTCCTAAGTGATCAACTCAAAGAAAGAGAGGAAAACAATAGAATGGAAAAGACTAAAGATCTCTTCAAGAAAATTAGAGATACCAAGCTAATATTTCATGCAAAGATGGGCAAAATAAAGGACAGAAACAATATGGACCTAACAGAAGCAGATGATATTAAGAAGAGGTGGCAACAATACACAGAAGAACTATACAAAGCAAGATCTTCATGACCCAGATAACCATGATGGTATGATCACTCACCTAGAGCAGGACATCCTGGAATGCGAAGTCAAGTGGGCCTTGGGAAGCATCTCTATGAACAAAGCTAGTGGAGGTTATGAAATTCCAGCTGAACTATCTCAAATCCTAAAAGATGATGCCATGAATGTGTTGAACTCAATATGCCAACAACAAATTTGGAAAACTCAGCAGTGACCACTAGACTGGAAAAGATCAGTTTTCATTCCAGTCTCAAAGAAAGGCAATGCCAAAGAAAGTTCAAACTACTGCACAATGGTGCTCATCTCACATGCTAGGAAAATAATGCTCAAAATTCACCGAGCTAGTATTCAACAGAATGTGAACCAAGAACTCCCAGATGTTCAAGCTGGATTTAGCAAAAGGAGAGAAACCAGAGATCAAATTGCCCAGCATGCATTGGATCATCGAAAAAGAAAGAGAATTCCAGAAAAACATCTACTTCTCTTTTATTGACTATCCTTTTAAAGCCTTGGACTGTATGGATCACAACCAACTGTGAAAAATTCTTCAAGAGATGGGAATACCAGACCACCTTACCTGCCTCCTGAGAAACCTGTATGCAGGTCAAGAAGCAACAGTTAGAACCGGACATGGAAAAACGGACTAATTCCAAATTGGGAAAGGAGTATGTTAAGGCTGTCTATTGTTATCCTGCTTATTTAAGTTATATGTAGAGTGCAGCATGCGAAATGCCTGCCTGGACGAAACACAAGATGGAATCAAGTTTGCTAGGAGACATATCAGTAACCTAGATATGCAGATAAAACCATCATTATGGCAGAAAGTGAAGAGGAACTAAAGAGCCTCTTGATGAAAGTGAAAGAGGAGAGATAAAATGTAGGCTTAAAACTCAACATTCAAAAAATGAAGATCATGGCATCTGGTCCCATCATTTCATGACAAATAGATGGGGAAACAATGGAAGTAGTGATAGCAGATGAAGATTACTGAAGATGGTGACAGCAGCCATGAAATTAAAAGATGCTTGCTCCTTGGAAGAAAAGCTATGACCAACCTAGACAGCATATTAAAAAGCAGAGACATTAATTTGCCATAAAGTTCCGTCTAGTCAAAACTATAGTTTTTCCAGTAGTCATGTATGGATGTGAGAACTGGACCGTAATGAAAGCTGAGTACTGAAGAATTGATGCTTTTGAACTGTGGTATTGGAGAAGACTCTTGAGATTCCCTTGGACAGCAAGGAGATCCAACCAGTCCATCCTAAAGGAAATCAGTCCTGTATATTCATTGGAAAGACCGATGCTGAAGCTGAAGCTCCAATCATTAGGCCACCTGATGCGGAAAAGACCTTTCATTGGAAAAGACCCTGATACTGGGAAAGATTGAAGGCAGGAGGAGAAGGGGATGGCAGAGGATGAGATGGTTGGATGGCATCACTGACTCGATGGACATGAGTTTGAGCAAGTTCCGGGAGTTGGTGATGGATATGGAAGCCTGGCATGCTGCCGACCATGGGGTCGCAAAAAGTCAAACTCAACTGAGCAAGTGACCTGAACTGAACTGAATACACTATATAATATTTTAAAATCTGTAAATTTGATGATTTCTCTTTTATTTCTGGTTATAATAAGTTGTCTTCTCCTTTTATTTTTTCCTTAGTTGTTGATGTAGCTAATGGTTTGTAAATATTCTTGATCTTTTTGAAGAGATTTGTTTCTGTTTATTTTCTCTGTTGCTTTTCTATATCCATTTTCATTTATATCTGGTAAAAATCATTATTTTCTTCCTCCTGCCTGGTTATGGTTTAGTTTTCTCTTATTTTTCTAGCCTATTAAGGTGGACTTAATTTGAAACCTTCATTTCAATATAGGGGTTTTATATAGGAATTAATAATAGAATTTACAGCTATAAATTTCCTTCTAGACATTGCTGTAACTTCATCCATAAGTTTTGATGCATTGTGGATTTGTTTTCATATATCTGAAAATTTAACACATTATTTATTTAGTAATGTGTCCTTTAATTTCCACATACTTGTAGATTTCTCAGATTTATTTTTGTTGCTGATTTTTAATTTCATTTCATGGTTCCCAAAGAAAATACTTTTAAATATTTGAATCCTTTAGGTCTACAGTTCAGTTCAGTCGCTCAGTCGGGTCTGACTCTTTGTGGACAAAGAATTGCCTTCAATCTTTCCCAATCTGGGTCTTTTGCAATGAGTCAGTTCTTTGCATCTGGTGGCCAAAGTATTGGAGTTTCAGCTTCAGCATCAATCCTTCCAATGAATATTCAGGACTGATTTCTTTTAGGATAGACTGGTTGGATCTCCTTGCAGTCCAAGGAACTCTCAATAGTCTTCTCCAACACCACAGCTTAAAAGCATCAATTCTTCAGTGTTCAGCTTTCTTTATAGTCCAACTTTCACATCCATACATGACTACTGGAAAAACCATAGCTTTGACTACACAGACCTTTGTCAGTAAAGTAATGTCTCTGCTTTTTAATATGCTGTCTTGGTCATAGCTTTTCTTTCAAGGAGCAAGCGTCTTTTAATTTCATGGCTGTAGTCATCATCTGCAGTGGTTTTGGGGCCCCCAAAATAAAGTCTGTCACCATTTTTGTTGTTTCCCCATCTATTTGCCATGAAGTGATGGGACCGGATGCCACGATCTTAGTATTTTGAATGTTGAGTTTTAAGCCAGCTTTTTCACTCTCCTCTTTCACCTTTCATCAAGAGGCTCTTTAGTTCTTCTTCTCCTTCTGCCATAATGGTGGTGTCATAAGGATGATGTCATAAGTGTTGTGTCAAGTCTACAAAGGTTTGTTTAATGGCCTAGCATACAGTCTAATATGGAATGCGTTTCATGCACTTGAGAAAAATGTATATTTTGCTGTTGTTGGGCATAGTGTTCTTAGTTGTGTATGAGGTTTTTTCAAATCTTTTATTACTTTCTGATATTAGATGTAGTTATTTAATCCATTATTTAAAATGGAGTATTAAAGTGTCTATTTCTTTGTATACTTTATATCTATATCTCTCTTTAGTTTTGTCAGTTTTTGCTTCATGCTTAGGGTATTTATTATTAGCTTCACTTATGTTTTTAAGTGGTATATCTTCCTAAAGGATTGGCCATTTTACCAATATAAAATGTCCTTATCTGTCTCTAGGTTACTAGAGTACTTTTTTGTCTTAAAGTACTTTTTAAATATATATTCCTGTAGTCGTTTGAACTCTTTGGTTACTTATTTGCGTGGTATGTCTCTTTTCAACATTTTGCTTTCTACCTATTTAGTTTTTTAAGCATTTAATTTAAAGTATGTTTCTTGTAGACACAATATAGTTAAAACTTAAATTCTGCAAATATTTGCATTTAATTTGAGGTTTTAGTTATTTTCCATTAAATGTGATTGTTTTTAAGTTATGCTCTACCTCTGCCATTTTGCCATTTTTTGTGTATATCTTATGTTCCAGTCCATGGGGTCTCAAAGAATTGGACACAACTGAGCAACTGAACAAATAGAATATAATGGCTATATTTTAAATTAGAAGATTAAAATAGCCTTAAGAGTGAATTTTAAATATAATATTGCTTATTTGCACACTTGTAGAGAACAGCAGCACACTATATCTCTCAAAATTAATAGTCATTGTAACCTAGCATATAATCATGTTAGATAATGTTTAACAGTATAATGATAAAGATAAAAGTACTCATCATTTAGCATAGCACAATAGAAGCCATTTTAGAACTACAAAAAAAGTTCTCTTCCAAAGCAAGCAGATACTCTAAACTGGAATGAAGTTCCAAACCAGTTACTTTGGGTCATAGATATGAAACATATCTTAATTTTGTCTTTGTTATCAAAACTCCTTAGTTTTAAGGAAGTTTATTTTTGTACCTGTTGTTATCAGCATCAAATCAGTATGCTATGACATGTTTTAACTTCAAATTATACATAGAATGTATTCTACATTCTTTATTGACAGAATTATATATATATATATATAAATAATTAATCTAAAACTACTACATATAGTGTATTATATATAATGCATGAAAAGACAAAGGATCATTGTAACTATAATGATAACATTCTAAGTATAAGATATGTATTTATACACATGTATAATCTTCTATCTAACGTTGCTTGGGGTGTCATTTATAGCTCTTACCTTGGTTTTAAGAATAGAAATTAACTTTACTTTTCTTAAAATTATTGAAAGTGTATCTGGAAATTAAATGACTTGAAAAGTGTCCAGAATCTGGGGGAAACAGAAATAAACAGAAACAGGCAGATCTGGAGAGCTAAAAGCCTAGGAGCTAGAAAAAGAAAAATATTTTCATGAAGTTAGGAAGGAAGGAAGGTTGACAGGTAGATAGGAAGGAGGAAAAAAATAAGGAAATTTATAAATGTAAATTTTTCCTATAAAAAAGTAACTTCAACTTGACTTTCAGAGCTTCTCTTCTGTCTGCTGTTTTTAAAATAATCCCTATGCCAAAGGGGCATATTTTGGGGTGACAATTCTGCTCCATTTCACCTGAAAGGGTTTTGATATAGAAAATTAGATAAGTTACTCATATGCTTTTAAAAAAATAATTTTTCTATTAAATTACTGCTGTGAAATTACTGTTGTCTTTTAGTAGTGCTTAGAAAATTTTGTATTGGAATAGAACATTTGATTTTCTATTAACCCTACTGAAAAATCTTTGAATCTAATTTAGAAACTCATTTCCCAAGTGATGTTTTAATAGAATTTTATAAGGATTCAAGTTGTTTCTTCTGGTCATATGTGCTTTTTTTTTTTTTAACTCTGACATTCCATTTAAAATTAATTCATTCAACAGATGTTTACTAAAGGAACTTCCTCTGTACCCAGGAATGGCATAGGAATAGAATCTGATAAGTACCTAGTACCAAGAGATCATTGTTAAAAAAAAAAAATCCCTCATATCATCTCCATATGTAAGTATTTAGAGTTCTCATCATGGGATTTTAATATCAAAATTAGGATACCGTACTGGGGGGAGGGTTGAAGACTTTGTTTTCTCTAGATTTCTGAGCCTTCTTTTGGCACTAGTTGTCTATTTTTTGCAGTACTCCTACCAACCCATTTCAGATCTGTCTTCATAGGTTTTTACATGTTAAGGAATCTTTGAATGTCTTACTCAAAGTACCTACCCTGTGGAAGTTTTGGTTCCTGAATGCAGCCACTGAGGAAAAAAAAGACAAAACACTTTAAGCTATCTAAGGATTTTGAAGTTGTAGAACATGAAATAATGTCCATGAGATGAGACTTAATCTATAAAATTTGGTATATTTATATGATGACACAGTCTCAAAATACCATGTTAAATTGAAAATGCAAGCTATAAGATGATTCATAAGGCTATAAAATGAACAATAATATATGTATATATTAATACATGTGTGTAAAATGTAAGTAAAAGGATGGACAACAAATTTGTAATTTGTGATTAGCAGAAAGGGTTGCTTTAAGTAATTTTATTTATTTGCATATAACTGCCTTATAATGTTGTGTTATTGCTATACAATGTAGCTTAACAGCCATATGTATATATGTATCACCTTCCTCTTGAGCCCTCCTCCCACACTCTCCCCAACCTCATCCGTCTAGTTTACCAGAGAGCACCTAGCTGAGCTCCTTGTGCAATACAGCAGGTTCCCACTAGCTATCTATTTTACAAGTGCATGCTGAGTCTCTTCAGTTGTGTCCGACTCATTGTGACCCTGTGGACTGTAGCACACCAGACTCCCCTGTTCATGGGATTCTCCAGGCAAGAATACTGGAGTGGGTTGCCATTCCTACTCCAGGGGACCCAGACCCAGGGATCGAACCCACATCTCTTACGTCTTTTGCATTGGCAGGCGAGTTCTTTATCACTAGTGCCACCTGGAAAGCCCATTTTACACATTGTAGTGTTTGTGTGTCAATCGCAAACTCTCAATCCATACCCTGCTTGCCCCTCCCCATGACCTGTGTGGTCTGATTGCAGGATTGTGCAAGGAGCTGCAGGGGATCAAGACACAGTCATTTTTAAACTTCTTAATTCTTCATTTCTACTTCTTTTAATCTAGGAAAAGAATCAACAGGTTAGGCAGGGTATCATATGCATTCAGTAGAGCATAAGTCAGGAGTTAGGTTAAACTATCTGGTGATCTCATTCCCATAATTAGGTTCTTCCAGGGTTAGAGGGAAATAGGGATGGGCAAGTGGGAAAGGGGCAAAAGAGCTGCTTACAAATCCACGCTGTCAAACATCATCCCATTTCTATGGGATTAGGGGTGAAAGTCCCTCTGTTGTAACTTCTTCATGATGACATAGGGCACTGTATTCTTTGAGTGGAAAATGTTGGCATTGGTCTCTAGCAACTCTTTGCTGACAATTTTAGTTACCTGCTTACATATATGGCAGAGAAAGCTATACTTATTTTGATGCCCCAAAAGATACAAATTATTGTGAGCAATAATGTTAATATTGTGTGGAAATTCTCCTGAGGCCCGTTCTTAGAGTTGTGCTAGCCATAGATTCAGTATTGGTCAAGATGGTGAAGCTGATGACATGGATACAGTCTGGTCATCACATAGCTACATAGCTAGTTCATTTCCTCTGGTGGCAGTTATAGTATTTTTAAAGCACTTTGGAAATGGGCATCAGGCACTGAAAGATGCTGTGACTCTGTTGTCTTGATCATTAGCTGCTTGAGCCTGCTCTTTTGTGACTCTGGGAGCCCTGAGAGACTTCAGTTTTTCCATAAACAAGAGGCAGAGGGCAGGGAGGGGCCTTTTTACTTTGGTGAAGTGTTGGCCCACAGGGTTCTGCTCAGTCAATTGTGTATATATGTACATATGTATATATGTATAATGGAATGAAGATCTTGAGAATTTCCTGGAGGCATTTGCTAATCTATATGAGGTGGCAAAGAAGTTGAGCTGTGCTTTTGGAAAACTTGCAAGCATAGATGGACCAAATTGGAAAACAGGGTCAATTTGTGTTATTATTGCAAGGGCTGTATATTCATGACATTTTGGAACTTTGGAACATCTCAAACTGTTAACAGAGATTAAAATAATTCTAGATTTCTAATTCTTGTAAACGGCTGGGGAAAACAAGCAAAACAGCATCAAGGGAAAGAATCATCTTTGATTAAAGGTAGCACCGTTTTTGACCTTAAAACATTTCTAGAAATGACATTTTGAATATCATATCCACTACATCATCACAGATAACAAGGAACAGGAAAACAAAGCTATTATTATTCTTTGGATTGCCACTAAAGATCACTAATCTATGTAACCATTTTAAGAAGTTAGAATACAAGAAATATAAGGCCAATGGGAAAGAAAAGGATAGAAATAATAAAGGTATGAGTAAAAATTAGTAGAATGAATAAAACTATAGTAATTGGCAGAAGTCCATAAAAGTGTTTTTATGTGTGTCTGTTTGTATGTATATATTTTTAAAGGAAAGCACACAACATGAAAATTGTGAGTTTAAGCTTTACTCAGGGTCTTACTGAAGACTGTAGTCTGGGGGACATCCACTTAGTAGCTTTGAGTACACTGCTCCAAAGATGGAGGAGCTAGTATGTATATGAGGTTTTTTTTTTTTTTTTTTTTGGTTAGGAAATATATATAGGCAAGCATATGCCTTGGTAAAAGATTACTGCTTATCACAAAGAACAAATATCTTAAGTTAATGATTTTAGTGCTTTACTGTATATGGGAATATGGAAGAAACGGGTCATTGAAATTCCTTCTGAGATATACATCTAACTCTGCTGCTGCTGCTGCTGCTAAGTCGCTTCATTCGTGTCCGACTCTGTGCGACCCCATAGACGGCAGCCCACCAGGCTCCGCCATCCCTGGGATTCTCCAGGCAAGAATACTGGAGTGGGTTGCCATTTCCTTCTCTAACATCTAACTCTAGAGACCTATTTATCCAAAGCATAGGTTGTCTCATCCTGCTTTTTTGTTAGTTTGTTTCATCCTGAATTCCTTTCAAGGTGCACTGTTGATGGTTAAATGCAGTGGGTTGCAACTTAACCCTGGTATAACTGAATGATGAGTCTTGCTGTGTTCTTTTTCTATATATATATGCAATAGAAAGAGAAAAAGGCACAAGTATTTTTAATAAATGTGATAAATCCTTGGTGTGAGTGAACAAAACAAAGAAAACAAGACAAAAATAACTAATACTAGAAATGAAAAAAAATTACTAAATATCTACTTAGAGTAAACATTACACATATAAAAGAAAGTTATAAATGACCTTTATATCAAGAATGAAAATTTGAATTTATAGGAATGTACAGTAAAATGGTCACAAGAAGAAATGGATAATCTGAATATTGTATACATACTAAATAAATTGAATGAGTAATTAAATGGCCAGTATTTTCCAGTTCAGCTGCCTTCACTAGCAATTTCTAACAGATGTGCATGAAATTTTTAAAATACTGATATTTCATAAACTACTCCAAAAAACAGAAACAAAAAAAGGATATTTGTTTCTGCATTTTTTCAGGCTGGCAAAACTTTGCACTAAAATCTAACAAGGAGTGGTTAAGAAAGTACTATTGTTAGGTAATATTAGTCATAGTCACAAATTTAAATCTATTAAGTAAATTAAGAAAGACATATCTATAAACAAACAAACAAACAGAAACTATGCTCACTTGGTGCTTATTTCAGATATCCATGGTTCATTTAGCTTTTTTAAAAATTAATAACTATAATTTGCATCATTACAAAAAACTCAGTATCTAAAGAGTTTTATCATAAAGAAAAATTATTAAATTCATAATCTATTTGTGATAATTTAAAAAAAAAAGCTCAGCAAAGTAGGAAAAGAAAGGAACTTTTTTAATCCTTTAAAAATAACAAAAGTACCTTATAACATTCCACTGAAGACACCAAACTTAAAATATTTAATCTCCCAAAAAAATATTGAAATCTTTACTTTCAAGTACAGGCTCAAGATGTGGGTTCTCAGTATCACCAATGCTGTTTAATTTCATTCTGGAAGTCTTAGAGCAAACAGGCTGGAAAAAGATATAAAACCTAAAGGAAATAAAGAGAAGATGCTAGCTTTCATTGAAGTGGGTAATATGAATATGTGTTAGGAAATTGTAAAATTTACAAGCATATTATTAAAATTAAAATACTTTAGCAAACTTTCTTAATAAAATATTATATATTATATCCACAGCATACTCTATTGTAATTAGAATTAATTAATTATAGTTCCATGCAATATAGAAATGAATCATAAAAAACTATAGAATTGAAAACACAGTTAAACAATAATGTTTGAAGTATGCATAACCAGCTAGTAAAACAATAAAAGAGTGATTAAGAAGGTAAAAGTGAAAGTAGATTTAAAGGTTCAATTGGGAAGAGTTGTAATAGGGAAGGTAAGGTACTTCTGGAAGGCAGGCATCTTTGCTGTGAAAATTACATGGCCAATCTCTTTATAATTACGTGCTAAGCTAATCACTTATATTTTTATAAACTTTCTTATATTGTATTATTTTACCAAATAAAGTCTAAAAAGTAACTTGGACTCAGGGATAAGTTTTGAAAGATTATAATACGTAGGTGGACAAAAATGATAAAGTCAGCTCCATTTCACAATCAAAGACTACTTGATAAATTAACTGTGTAAAGGGTATTTTGCCAATAGTTGTCTTAATTTTAAAACATATATATATATACTTATATATATTATATGTATATATACATAATCTTCTGCTGTAGGACCAAGTACCAAAGGAATACAAAGTACAAGTAGTTCAAAGATTATTACTTTGATCTGAGATTTCATACCTCATATTTAGACATTTTTTTTGGACAAACACATTTATACCTTCTGGAAACTTAGCTTGAGTTTAATTTGTGTCATCTGGGGAAAAGAAAGGTAGACACTGAGGTATGATTTAGACTTAATTATATACATTTTCATGAATTCTTTAATTTTAAGAAACTACATTATCTCTCGAATAGAGTATTTACCACTAAATTGTGTTTTGGTTATAAAATTAAATAGTTGAAAATAAGCTGTACTTAATATTCTAAAATGCTATTTCTATTAGATTTTTTAAAAGAATTTATAAAACAATGGTGGCAGTAACTTTATTGATATTCCATTTTACAATATGTTTTCATGTCCCAAACCATCATAAAAATAGATCAGTGTAACATTAATAAAATTACATTTTTTGCTGAAAAACAGTACGTGCAGTTGTATTTTTGCCTGAATTTGAGAAGTGTATATACTATGGCTACAGTAACTACACAGGCTATTTGTCTGTATTTAAAGAAGGATCAATATCCAATTCTTAGATGAGAGCATCTTCTTTTGAAGATGTGGTAGAGAATGTCAAACCTAATTAACTTGATCTATTATAAGTTTATCAAAAATATAATGGATGACAGCATCAAATTGTTTCATGATTACCACTCACAGATGGCCAAAGTTTCATCAAAAGATCATATATGGCATAGTGCAGTCTTTTTCTATTTCAGGAGAAGTAAACAAATCTATTGGAATTCATTATATTGCCATCACCTATGAAAATAATATGGGGAATTTTCTAAAATCTAAGTTTGCTCACAGAATATTATTTTCTTCCTTTAGATGTCATTTGGTAATAATTGTTTTGAATCATGCATGTTTGCTACAATAAGAAGAACATCAAATGAAAGAGATTTCTACAGTAATTTGCTTATAATGTTCTGAAAATCAAAACAAAAATTTCATTTATGGCACCTAATATTTTAACATGTTTAAGAATCATGTAATGGCTTTTTTTGCTTATTCCTAACACAATTCACAACTCCCTTCTTTTGAAAATTAGGCTGTTCCACCACACAGAATGTTCCAGTGGCTGGCACTTGTATGAAATAGCTTCATTCCAGATTAAGGTAGAACTGTTATATAATTAGAATTTGATATTCAGAGATTTTTTTGTAATTATAAATTAAAAATATTAAATATACAAAATATATTGTTGGCAATGCTATGCAGTGAGGGTTTGCTAGACTGCTATGGACACAACTTAATAGTTTCCTACGAAACAAGCAGGTCTACTGTTTCAGTTCAGTTCAGTTCAGTTGCTCAGTCATGTCCAACTCTTTGTGACCCCATGGACTGCAGCACACCAGGGCTCCCTGTCCATCACCAACTATCAGAGTTTACTCAAACTCATGTCCATTGAGTCGGTGATGCCATCCCACCATCTCATCCTCTGTTGTCCCCTTCTCCCACCTTCAATCTTTCCCAGCATCAGGGTCTTTTCAAATGAGTCAGCTCTTCGCATCAGGTGGCCAAAGTATTGGAGTTTCAGCTTCAGCATTAGTCCTTCCAATGAATATTCAGGACTGATTTCCTTTAGCATGGACTGGTTGGGTCTCCTTTCAGTCCAAGGGATTCTCAAGAGTCTTCTCCAACACCACAGTTCAAAAGCATCAATTCTTCAGCTCTCAGCTTTCTTTATAGTCCAACTGTCACATCCATACATGACTACTGGAAAAACCATAGCCTTGACTAGATGGACCTTTGTTGACAAAGTAATGTCTCTGCTTTTTAATATGCTGTCTAGGTTGGTCATAACTTTCCTTCTAAGGAGTAAGCATCTTTTAATTTCATGGCTGCCGTCACCATCTGCAGTGGTTTTGGAGACCCCAAACATAAAGTCTGTCACTGTTTCCACTATTTCCAAAAGTTCTATTTGCCATGAAGTGATGGGACCAGACGACATGATCTTAATTTTCTGAATGTTGAGTTTTAAGCCAACTTTTTCACTCCCCTCTTTCACTTTCAAGAGGCTCTTTAGTTCTTCACATTCTGCCATAAGGGTAGTGTCATCTGTGTATGTGAGGTTATTAATGTTTCTCTCGTCAATCTTGATTCCAGCTTGTGCTACATCTAGCCCAGCATTTCTCATGATGTACTCTGTATATAAGTTAAAAAAGCAGGGAGACAATATACAGCCTTGACGTACTCCTTTTCCCATTTGGAACCAGTCTGTTGTTCCATGTCCAGTTCTAACTGTTGCTTCCTGACCTGCATACAGATTTCTCAAGAGGCAGGTCAGTGGTCTAGTTTTCCCATCTCTTTCAGAATTTTCCACAGTTTTTTTGTGATCCACACAGTCAAAGGCTTTAGCATAGTTAATAAAACAGAAATAGAACTTTTTCTGGAACTCTGTTGCTTTTTTGATGATCCAGTAGATGTTGGCAATTTGATCTCTGGTCCCTCTGCCTTTTCTAAATCCAGCTTGAATATCTGGAAGTTCACAGTTCACATACTGTTGAAGCCTGGCTTGGAGAATGTTGGCCTACTCTTTGTTCTTACATAATTAATATATATCCATCTGATCTGTTCTAATACATTTCTAGAATACAGAGTTTGATTTCTAAAGCAAGTTCTTAGGAGTCGCATGCTTCATTAGTTGAACTATATTTCATTAATAAAAAACAAAGCTTACAAATAAAACTGATTAAGAGAGATTATGAATTTTTATTATGGTCATCAAATTAAATGAACATCTATGAGAGGAAGGCATGCATAATTTAAACAAAAATTAAAATCACATTTTTTGAGTTAGCTATACACCTTAGGGGCTTCCCAGGTGGAGCTAGTGGTAAAGAACCCACCTGTCAAGGCAGGAGACTTAAGAGAGTTGGGTTTGATCCCTGGGACAGTAAGATTTCCTAGAGGAGCCATGGCAATCCACTCTAGTATTCTTGCCTGGAGAATCCCATGAGCAGAGGGTCCTAGTGGGCTGTGGTCCATAGGGTTGCAAAGAGTGGGACACGACTGAAGCGATTTGGCACACATGCACGCATGCATACAGCTTAGGGATATGATATCAACAAAAATGCCTTTACTTTAGATTGCTGTCTAACTATATGCCTTGTAGTAGTTAAAATTTAATCAAATTTATGTTTTTATGAAATTTAAACTAGGTTGTCACTAGAATTTCCACTAGTTCCCTAAATATTTATTGAGTATTTTTTATAGTTCAGGTGATTTTCTCTAGGTTTTAGAGATGAAGTTGTGAAGTCAGAGCAGTTAATTCTTTTCAGAGTTTATATTCTGATGGAGAGAGGAGAAAAAAAATGAGATGATTTCAGATAGCAATAATCTCTATGATAAGGTAAATTTATGTACAATGACAGTGCCTGCAGGTGTACTTATTTACATATTGTGGTTAATAAAGTTCTCTTTGAGATGCGATAACTACATGAGCTGAATTCTGTACTAGAAATTGACTATATAGAAGTCTAGAAAAAGAACTTTTCAGGCAGAGTTAACAATGGGGACAAGAGCCATAAGGTAGTAATTATGAGAACAATTATAAGGCCAGTATTGGTGAATCCTAAAAAGCAAAGTGGGGAAATGGTAAGATATATACTGAAAAAGTAGACAAGGACTAGTTTACTAAAAGGGCCTTTTTGTGACATGGCAACAAGTTTGAATTATAGTCTCTATATAATAGGAAGGGAATATTATGATCTGAGTGACATTTCAAATGCATTTCAGTTTGGTATGGAGAATAAATTGCAGACACCAGTTATAGGTTATTACTCTGGTTTAGGCCAAATGTGTTTGCAATAGCTACAAATACTGCAATTGTTTAAAATTATCTTTGCCAGGGGCTGTTTATCTGGGGAAAAAATATCTTTGGAGAGAAATTGATTTGAATCTTTTTCTTTTAGTTTCAGATGGTTTGAATATGTTTAATCTATGTTCTATGCAATCCTTTGACAATACTTTTCAGCTTTTTATAATAAAGTAAAAAATAAAGCAATGCTATATATTTATGCATATATATGTGTGTGTATATATATATGTATAGATACACATCTTGCTAACATTTTTAGGTGATGAAGTAGTTTATATAGTACAAGCTTCTTGTAGGATAAGCTAAAGGATTTTATGTTGGACTTCTTTTGGAAAGAATAACAGGCTCTTAAAAGAACATAAAGACCAAAAATATTTCAAACACTCTGTTTTACTCAAATTATTTTCTATTGATCCTTCTCCTAGGTATGGAAAATTACTAATTTTTTTAACTCTTAGAAACCATCTTCAATTCTGTAATTGATTAGATTGATCTCCTCAGATTTGTTTAAAGAAACATTGTTAGAAAAATTTATTGATAGACATCTTCAAAAAGAGGATCCCATCTCCACCCATGTTGAATTTAATGTGGTAACCTACGTCACCATATAGTTTTAAAAGAAAGACTACAAGCCGAACTTCTCATACATATTTCCCTGTAGGGCAATTTTTGCTTCAGATAGTGCTATTCACCCCTATCCCACAGAACACCATTTGAGAAGGCACACACACACACATACATATATATGAAAAGTCAAAGTGATAGTTACTCAGTCGTGTCCGACTCTTTATGACCCTGTAGCCCGCCAGGCAAGAATATTGGAGTGGGTAGCCATTCCCTTTTCCAAAGATCTTCCCAACCCAGGGATTGAACCTGGATCTCCCACATTGCAAGCAGATTTATTATAGTCTGAGCTACCAAAGAAGATATACATACATACATACCTACATACCTATATACATACACACATATACATGTATATAAATCTTATATTTAGAAATATATATATATATATTCATTTTTCTATAGCTGGCCTTATATGAATAGTATTTATAGTTGCTTGAAATATAGGTTCACTCTTTCTGCACAATAGGTGGTTGTTAAGGCCACCTCTGTTTTTAGGGAAACAATGGTTATTTTAATAGCAATTTCTTTACTGTTTATTGTGCTAGTTTGTCTTCTTATTACATGATTTGATTTCTATCATGATCTTACATAGTTTTCATATTATTCTGGAAGATAAAATGTAAAAAATTACCTAAGATTCAATAGCTAGCTCCATTTTCCATTCAACATTAAATGTCCTCTTTTATATTAACTAGATATAGATAATAGCCCAAATGAATAATCAATGAGCAATCAACCATTAGATTAGCAATTTTTAGTTATGGACTACTTGGGATTGGTATTATTCTTGGGGTTATCTCACTGAAGGAAAAAATGTGTGATATAGTCTAGGAAATATGCTGGCAGATTATGGATAGTCCAAATGTTTTACAATATACTGAACAAAATCATCTTGATATTTTTTTAAAGTAGGATCTATTCATCACTAAATGTATAAAAGCAAATAAGCAAAAAGGAATACTTGTTCCTCATGTTAATGTAGAACTTTTCCATTTCATAAACATTTATTTTCTACTTTCCAACAATAAAAGAGCTTAATGGTAATATTGTTGCACTTGTAGTTTGGCTTTCACCTTTATTTAACATTTAATATTATTTTTAAAAATTGTAGGTAAACTATATCATGTTCTGTTGGACCTGCTTTATTTTCTTATAGTCACATTTTGAGCTTAGTGCTAAAACACGTTTAAAGCTAATAAGCAGAGAAAAACACATAACAAGAAAGTAGAATAATCTTAGAAGCATAGTTTAACCAATCTCTAATGAAGAGAAGATCTCTCCATATGCTCTGCCTAGCCTTATTATCTCAGTCACTAGTATTGGACACCCCTTCTCTGTGCTATGGCTTGTCTCTTTGTATTAGTATTCAGTGGCTCTCTTCTTCCTGAATACACCATTTAAAATTATGACATATTAATCACAGACATTAGGGATGGAAATGATCTATTACTGTAGGTCATCTAATACTCTCCAGAGGCCAATCCTTGCTGTATTATCCTGTGCTTTTTCACAGGTTATTTGAAATGATTCAAGAAATGAAGATTTCTCCCATTTCCTTATTACGCAATCAGTTTCCCCATGGAATTCACTCTGCTTTGATGCTCGAACCAGTTGCTAACAAGCAAACCATTTCTTGACACATGGAAAATTGCACAGACTTATAATACCTCAGGCACATTGTGCTCTTTAACACTATTATTAATATGTTAACAGGTGGAAACTTATTATCATCTAACTGCTTGGGGTGTGAAAGGCTTATACTCATTTCATTTTCAATTCTTTGTAGTTTATAGTTACACTTGATTAAAGGTGGTACTGTGAACACTTTAAGTTGTTTTAATTCAAGATAAAAATACTGTGAACTACATTCAGAAATGTATTAGATATTGATTCTCACATGGCCTTAGCCTCTGTCTAATATGAACCCAAATGCAAAAATTTTGAAACAGTATGGAAAAAATCAATTAACAACCAAACTCTAGCCAAAATTAGTAAAACAAATGCTTTCAAAGAGCTATGGAACAGTAATAGGAAAATACTAGAAGGCAACTTAAAATACTGATATATTAGGTTTCCAAATAGAGATTTTGAGAAGATTGATGATGGGTACCATCCTTTTTAGATTGGAGCATATCTGTTGTTGTTGTTCAGTTGCTAAGCTGTGTCCTACTCTTTGAGACCCCATGGGCAGCAGCAAGGCAGGCTTCCCTTCCCTTCACTATAGCTTAGCTGTATTGCTCTATATTCTCAAGCCAAGTACATACTGGAGAAGAATGCTGACATTAGGAATGCTATTGTAAGAGAAATATCAGTGTCTTACATGTGCATGGTTTACATTTTTAAGAATACTTTTTCCTGATTTCTTGCGTTTTTTTTTTTTCTTCTTTTTTCTGATTTGTTCCTATAACTCAAAATGGAGTATGGCAATCAAATACCAAATAGAAGTACTACCTGGAATTACACTTTACATTTGTCATCTCTGATTACTCAGTTCTTTTTTGGACTTCATGTACTTTTGCCTATGGATGATACGGGCACACCCTATGTGTGCTGCTATTATGATAAAAATATTGAGCAATATGAGCAATATGAGAATCATAAACTACACAGGAGGCTGGATTATAGGTGAAGCTGTTCAAAAGAATTGCTTTAATAGTGTAAACTTTTGTCTTTTTAAACAAAATAAACCTATCCCTAAAAGTGAATACTTTGTTTGCTAAGTATTATTCAGGGTACAATAGTCTAGAGAGAAAGTGAAAGTGAAGTTGCTCAGTCGTGTCCGACTCTGAGACCCCATAGACTGTAGCCTACCAGGCTTCTCCATCCATGGGATTTTCCAGGCAAGAATACTGGAGTGGGTTGACACTGCCTTCTCCAGAGGATCTTCCCAACCCAGGGATCCAACCCGGGTCTCCTGTATCGTAGGCAGATGCTCAACTGTCTGAGCCACAAGGGACTCCCTCAAATAGTCTACAGTTCTATCTCAAATAATGATAAGTATTAAGTGATGTCACTTTTTAGAAGGGAAAATAGAGACATTCTATTTATATAGTTGAGTAATGTGAAGAGAGTATATCTATCTATAAACTATCTATTATATCTATTCATCTGTTAAAGAAATTTGCTTTCAACCTCAGGAACCTAGAACTGAGTCAGTCTTGTTCAGTTGCTCAGTCGTGTCTGACTCTATGTGACCCCATGGAATGCAGCACACTAGGCTTCCCTGCCCATCACCATCTCCCAGAGCTTGCTCAAACTCATGTCCATTGAGTCAGTGATGCTATCCAACCATCTCATCTTCTGTCATCCCCTTCTTCTCCTGCCTTCAACTTTTCCCAGCTTCACGATCTTTTCAAATGAGTCAGCTCTTTGCATCAGGTGGCCAAAGTATTGGAGCTTCAGCTTCAGCATCAGTCCTGCCAAAGAATACTCAGGACTGATTTCCTTTAGGATTGACTGGTTTGATCTCCTTGCTCTTCAAGGGACTCTCAAGAGTCTTCTCCAACACCACAGTTCAAAAGCATCAGTCTTCAGTGGTCAGCTTTCTTTATGGACCAACTCTTACATCTGTACATGACTACTGGAAAAACCATAGCTTTGACTACGTGGACCTTTGTTGGCAAAGTAATGTCTCTGCATTTTAATATGCTTTCTAGGTTTGTCATAGCTTTTCTTCCAAGGAGCAAGCATCTTTTAATTTCATGGCTGCAGTCCCCATCTGCAGTGATTTTGAAGCCCAAGGAAAAAATCTGTCCCTGTATCCATTGTTTCCCCATCTATTTGTCTATTTGCCATGAAATGATGGGACCCGATGCCATGATCTTCATTTTTTGAATGTTGGGTCTTAAGCCAGCTTTTTCACTGTCCTCTTTTAGCTTCATCAAGAGGCTCTTTCATTCCTCTTTGTTTTCAGCCTAACAGTGGTGTCATCTGCATATCTGAGGTTACTGATATTTCTCCAGGCAATCTTGATTCTGGCTAGTGTTTCATCCAGCGTGGCATTTCACATAATGTACTCTACATAGACTCAACTTCCTTGGTGGCTCAGATGGTAAAGTGTCTGCCTACAACGTGGGAGACCCAGGTTCGATCCCTGGGTTGGGAAGATCCACTGGAGAAGGATATGGCAACCCACTCCAGTACTCTTGTCTGGAAAATCCCATGGACAGAGGAGCCTGGCAGGCTGCAGTCCATGGGGTTGCAAACAGTCAGACACGACTGAGCAACTTCACTTTCATTTTTTCTTTCACTTTACGTAGAAGTAAATAAGCAGGGAGACAATATACAGCCTTGATGTACTCATTTCCCAATTCTGAACCAGTTTGTTGTTCCATATCCAGTTCAAACTGTTGCCGTCAATTTTAGAAGTAAACAAAAGATTTTGTTTCTGTTTCCTTCATGCTCTGCCAGTCACAACCCCAAGAATGTGGTTAATATCTAAAGCAAAGTATTGTTAGGATGTCTTGCTTTTGTTTCATGGGCTTTAGACAGTAATCGGCAGCAATCTTCAATATAGAATTCATCAGTGGACTTTACTAGTGATGGAGAAGGTCCTTAGGCTTTACTATTATGATTTGAAAACTTCAGTAGTAAACAATCACCTTGTGATCATGTTATAAGGGGAATTCTGGGTTGTATGCTAGTAACAGGTATAGGATAGGCTTTCCGTGGAATCTTCATTTTCAGTAGGAGCTTAAGGTTATTCTAAGAGTTTGATCTCTTACTGGGTAACAGGCAGCTTTACTGAGTAAACAAAGAGGACAGAACTTACATGCAAAAATAAATAAATAATTGAAAAGAATAATTTTCCTTCTTAAAAATTATTCCTACCATTTCTGACACATGCTTGCCTTTAATCTGCTTATATTGATGAAATTCATAAACTTCAAGTATCCTCACAGACCTATGCTGTCACTGAAATATCAGATACTTGGAAATAAGCATAAATCCTTTCTTGATAGATCAAAGTTTACATATACACATGTTAATAAAATTAAATCAGATATTTAGAGTGCATGAGTTGTCTATGAGATAAGACAAACATTAGATGAGTTTATTTTTAAATTATTTTTAACGCCATTTTCTAGCTTTCACAAATTGTTTTTGTTTTTGCATTTGTGACACTATGATTTATAAGAAATATTAAAAAAAAGAAATTTATATTTGGTCTTAGTCCCTTTCTATCACCAGAGATCCTAAAAACCTTGGAATTTCATAAATGATAGAGTAATAAGGGTGAAAGGAGTACCTTTTGTTATTCATAACAAGTCCCTTTCAATCAATACTGAAGTTATGTTAATGAGGTAACTTTTGGAAAACCCTTAAGGAGGGGCTGGTGGCCAGGAAAAATGATCCAGGGAGGGAAGAAGGCCTGGACATTGAGATCAGGGATGATTTACTCATACCTGCCCCTGTAATGAAGATTTCATAAAAACTTTAAAGGACAGGGTTTGATGTGCTTCCTGAACTTTGGTTGCTGAACCAGAATGCATCTAAAGGCTGGAACAGAAGCTCTTGTATTCAAGACCCTTCCAGACCTTGCACCATGCACAGGCATATCCCTGAGATACTGCACACTTGGTTCCAGACCACTGCAATAAAGTGAATCTCTCAATAGAGTGAGTCACACAATTTTTTTGTTTCTGAATGAATATAAGAGGTATATTTAACTTGTACTAATAGTCTATTAAGTGTGCAATAACAGTATTTCTGAAGAAAATAATATGCATACTTAGTAAGAAAAACTTAATCGCTAAAAAATGCTAACCATCATCTGAGCATTCAATGAGTTGGAATCTTTTTGCTAGTGGAGAGTCTTGCCTTGATGTTATGGCCACTGACTGATCAGGGTGGTTTTTGCTGAAGGTTGGGGTAGCTGTTGCAGTTTTGTAAAACAAGACAGAAATGAAGTTTACTGTGTCTATTGACTCTTCCCTTTGTATAATTTCTCTGTGGCATACAGTGCTGTTTGATAACTTTTATCCACAGTAGAACTTCTTGAAAAATTTGAGTTAATCCTCTCAAAGTGCTACTGCCTTAACTTATCAATTAACTATAGTGTAAATACTTTGTTTTCATTTCAACAATCTTCACAGCATATTATCAGGGATAGAGTCCATCTCAAGAAACCATTTTCTTTGCTCATCCATAGGAAGCAACCCTCATCCATTAAAGTTTCATCATGAGACTTCAGGAATTCAAGTCATATATTCAGATTCTTTCAAATCTAATTCTCTTGCTATTTTCACCAAACTGCAATTATTTCCACCCCTGAAGTCTTTATCCCCTCCAAGACATCAGGAGAGTTGTAATCAACTGCTTCCAAATTTCTGTTCATGTTGATTTGACCTCTTTTCATGAATCATAAATGTTATTAATGGCATCAGGAATGGTGAATCCTTTCCAGAATATTTTTAATTGAATTTGCCCAGATCCATCAAAGAAATCATTATCTGTGGCAGCAATAGCCTTATGAAATGTATTTCTTTAATAATAAGACTTGAAAGTAAAATTTATTCTTGATCCAAGGGCTGCAGAATGGATGTTGTGTTACCAGGCATAAAAGCAGAATTAATCTCATTGTACATCTCTATCAAAGCTCTGGAGTGACTAGGTATATTGTCAGTGAGCACTATTATTTTGGATCTTTTTTTTTTTTTCTGACAGTAGGTCTCAATAGTGAGCTTTAACTACTCAGTAAACCACGTTATCAACAGATGTGCAGTTATTCTGTCTTTGTTACTCCACAACCACAGTATTTTTAACATAATTCTTGAGGGTGTAGGATTTTCAGAATAGTCAGTGAGCATTGGCTTCAACTTAAATTCACCAGTGGCATTAGTGCCTAGCAAGAAAATTAGCCCACTCTTTTCTGTTTTGAAGGCAGGTGTTGACATCTCCTTTCTAGATGGGTAAGTCTCAGCTGGCATGTTCTTCTAGTATAAGGCTATTTTGCTTACACTGAAAATCTGTTGTTTAGTGTAGCCACCTTCATGAATTTTCTTAGTTAGATCTTCTGGATAACTTGCTGCAGCTTTCATATCAGCACTTGAGGCTTCATCTTGTATTTTTATGTTATAGAGATGGCTTCTTAAACCCCATGAACCAACCTCTGCTAGCTTCAGACTTTTCTTCTGTGGCTTCCTCACTTCTCTCGGCATTCATGGAATTGAAGAAAAGGCCTTTGTTTGGATCAAGTTTCTTCTTAATGGGATGTGTGGCTGGTTAGATTTTCTGTCCATATCACTGAAACTTTCTTGTCAGCAATAAGGCTGTTTTGCTTTCTTATGATTCATGTGTTCCCTGGAGTAGCACTGTCAGTTTCCTTCAGGAACTTGTCTCTTGTATTCACAGCTTGGTTAAGTGTTTGCCGCAAGAGACCTAGCATTGGCTTATCTCAACTTTCAGCATGCCTTCCTCAGTGAGCTTAATCATTCTAGCTTTTGATTTGAAGTGAGAGATGTGCTACCCTTGCTTTCACATAAACACTTGCAGGTGTCCTAATTTCAGTATTGTTGCATCTTAGGGATTAGGGAAGACCAAGGAGAGGACAGCAGTTGGTTGGTAGAGCAGTTGTTAAAACACATTGTTAAATATTGTAGCACCTCAAAACAATAATGAGAGAAACATCAAAGATCACTGATCACAGATCACCAGAAAAAATATAACAATAGTGGAAAAGTGTGAAATATTGTGAAAACTACCAAGATGGGACACAGATATGTAGCAAGCAAATGCCATTGGAAAAGTGGCCCCATAGACTTACTCAATACAGGATTGCCACAAACCTCTAATTTGTAAAAACTGCAGTATCTGTGAAGTGCAATAAAGCAAAGCGTGATAAAATGGAGTATTCCTGCATCTTTTAATTAGCCTACTCACTTAAATCCTTTAATATCCTTTGTAATAAAGCAGTAAGTTGATTAGTAAATTGGTTTCCAGAATTCTGTAAGCTAATCTAGACCAGGGCTACCCAACCTCTGGAATCTCACACCAGATGACCTGAGGTGGAGCTGATGTAATAAGAATAGAAATAAAATGCACAGTAAATGTCATAGGCTTGAATCATCTTGAAAGCACCCCACACAACCCAGTTCATAGAAAAATTGTCTTTCACAAAGTTGGTTCCTGATGCCAAGAAGGTTGGAAACCTCTGTTCTAAAGAGCTATTAGAACCCAGGAAGGACCAATAGAAACCTCCAATTCATAACTTGTCAGGCAGAAGCACAGGTAACAACCTGAACTTGTGGTTGGCATCTGAACTGGGGACAGTCTTGTAGGACAGAGGCTTCACCTGTGGAATCTGACAGTAGATAGATAGTCAGAATTGAGTTAAATTTGTAGGACACCCACTCAAGGCTCACTGTAAACTGTAGAATTACTTGGTAGTATTGGATAATAAAGAGCAGAGAGTAGAAATACTATACATTAACTTGAATATTTTTTAAACAACATTTTTTTTTATGGCCCTGTATTATTTGTCAAGATCATAGTTTGACTTGAACTCTTCTCTGCCTCTCCACTTATTTTTGCCTCCCAATTTGCTTCCTGGTTTCCTGCTACTCTGCAAGTACCTACTGCTTTTTAAGATCATTTGATTTAAAACAAAAATCCCAAGTTTATATTTTCCAAATATAGTCTTCTCTTTTGGTCCTGAAAAATAACTATAAAGCTAAAACTCTCAAATGTTATAATGCAGATCATCTGAGGATAGTTTAGTATGAAAAAAGAAAAAAATAACAAATATATTCAATGCAAATGTGTTTAAAGTTGGTTGCTTTTACATCTAAATTCAAAATTTTGATAAATAAATATTTTATAATACAGTTTTGATTTATGTGATAATAAACTCATATTTTAATTTAAAATTTAGCAAGAGAAAATAATATGAAAACTTTGAAATTCACAAGAAATCTTATTTGTATTCTTAGTTTTGATAGTTTGGCTGAGAAAAGAGTAGTTTGATTCAATGAGGATAATAGTCTCAACTAAAAGAAATTTTTTTCCACAGCAGCATTCTTTGCAGTTTTTGTAACACCTACATGTTCTTATTGCCTCCCTTATGGTTCTGTTTGGAGACAAGCCAGTGTCATAAACTAAAAGAAAAAGAAAATGAAAACAACCACAGCGCAGTGGAGTTTCTAGTAAAGGTAGAGTAAATAATTCAGACAGAGTTTTTCTGCCGAGGACAACTAGAATAATGGAAAATGGAGAGATGTTACAGAAAGCAACAGAATTAATAGGTAGCTACCAAAGGGAAGATTCATGCCAGAATGTTTTTCCCTAATGGTGTTTTCTAGTTCCTAAATGGGTTGATAAAGGGCTGAACAATTCTTCTGAAAGCTTCTTTGAACTAAGAGGGAAAGGATAGGAGTCCAGGGTGGCATCATAGAGATACGGAAGAACTAAATGTTGTACCTAGCAGTGATTGCAGGTCAGTTTTTTATTCTTTCATATCTGGAATTGAATTGAGGTAATCATACTGCTGGTCTCTCTAGAGACAGGCAGAGCAAATATTGATACTCTCTGGAGTAAGATGTTATCATCTGAAAAGTCAAATGATCTATAAACATTAAAAACAGACAAACAAACAAACAAAAGAACTGGTACACAGTAGAAAAACCACCAAGAACAGGGAGTAGAGAACACATCATGAAGAAAAGCAATCAAAGCAGTAGAAGATAGAAGCAAGCCCACTAAGTTTCCAATGGTGAGGTTATTAGACATAGATCTTGAAATAATGATCTCTCCCTGTCAAAAGAAGCTAAAGCAAATATTGAGTGTTTAGAGAAGACTGGAAAATTTAAAATAGCAAATAAAAATATTGAAATTCAATAAATTCAAATGAAGAAACTGGTAAGATAAGTTCAACAGTTCAACACATGCTAGACACAGTTGAAAAGAGAATTAATCCAAAGAGGATATCTTAGAAGTAAATATCCAGAATGAAGCACAGAGAAGCAAAAAATGAAAATTACAGAATAATGGGATGTGACATAGATCACACAGAAAGCAGGCCTACCTTTCTGAAATTGTAATCCAAGGAAAATTGGATAGGAAATTGGGCAGAAGTAATATCTGAAGATGGCTCTGAGCTGAATGAAACTGGAAAAAGGCATCAAGTTATCAAGTCACAGAATCAGGAGCACTACAAACCTCAATATGATAAAAATAAACTGAAACTCAGTTTTGTATTTAAAAACTGCTGAAATAAAAATATAAAGAACCAGAGTTAAAATCCATCAGAGATTAAAACACGTTATGTTCCAAAGAACACTATGATTAACAATTGGATTTTCAATAAAAATGATGGAAACCAGAATACATTGGAATGGCATCTTTAAATGATGAAAGAATACAAATTTCAACAAATTTTATACTTAGCAAAACTGTAATTCAGAAACATAGTAAAAATAAAGATGTTTTCAGAAAAAAATGAGAAATGAGAGAATTTATTACAGGAAGATGCACAGTAAAAGAAACACTAAAGAAATTATTTCAGGAGAAGGAAACCTGCTTTAAAGAAATATTTCTTACACAGAAATAAGAATACCAGGAAGGGGGAAATATCTGGGTATATCTGTAAGAATATTAACTTCATTAAACAAAAATAATGATGTCTTATAAGGTTTAGCACAGCTTACAGTAATAGAGGTTAGGCACATGAGTTAAAAAAAAGAGTTCATAACTAGAATAAAAAGAGGGAGAGATTGAATAATAAAACCTTTCAAGCAAAAAAGTTGAGAGATGGAAAATAAAACAAAAAAATGGCATATATAGAGAAGATTGTAAAATATGATATATTTAAATTCAGTTATATAAATATGTGTATATACATAGATTATGCAGATATGCCGATGATACTACTCTAATGGCAGAAAGTAAAGAGGAATTAAAAAGCTTCTTGATGAGGGTAAAAGAGGAAAGTGAAAAAGCTGGCTTGAAACTCAACATTAAAAAACCAAGATCATGGCATCTGATCCCATAACTTCAAGGTAAATAGAATGGGGGGAAAAAAAAGTAGAAGCAGTGATAGATTTTACTTACTTGGGCTCCAAAATCACTGTGGGCAGTGACTGCAGCCATGAAGTCAAAAGGCTCTTGCTCCTTGGACGGATAGCTATGACAAACCTAGACATTTTAAAAAGGAGAGACATTCCTTTGCTGACAGAGGTCTGATTAGTCAAAGCTATGTTTTTTCCAGTAGTCATGTGTGAATGTGAGAGTTGGACCATATAGAAGGCTGAGGGTCAAAGAATTGATGCTTTTGCTGGAGAAGACTCTTGAGAGAGTCTCTTGGATGGCCAGGATATCTATCCAGTCAATCCTAAAGGAAATCAGTCCTGAATATTCATTGGACGGACTGATGCTAAAGATGAAGCTCCAATACTTTGGCCACCTTATGCAAAGATCTGACTAATTGGAAAAAACCCTGATGCTGGGAAAGATTGAAGGTAAAAGAAGGGGGAAGTAGAGGATCAAATGGTTATATAGCATCCTTGATTCAATGGTCAGGAATTTAAATAAGCTCCAGGAGATAATGGAGGACAGAGGAGTCTGGCATGCTACAGTCCACGGGATCACAAAGAATCAGACGCAACTTAGCAACTGAACAGCAACAACAACAAATAGATTAAATGTTTCAATTAAAACACAAGGATTTTCAGATTGCAGAAAATAACTTCTAGAGTAACATGTCAAAAATATAAAGATATACAGTTTGAATTAGTAAGTTGTTAAAAAATGACAGGTATTATCAAAAGAAGAGGGAACAAAAGGTAGTTCATACAAAATACTTAAAAGAAATTCTGAGTTATATTAATGATAGAACTATTATAATTAAGGTAGAAAAGATAAAGGTAGACAGTCCATATCAATTTTAATTCACTGATGAGATATGTCTAAAATTATATAAATTATTTAGTATTCAGTAATGTATAAAAAGGAAAATTTATGGCACTCTAGCAGAAAAAGGCAGGTCCACAAAGATAGAACTTTTTATAAAACTGGATCAAAAATCAGTCATGCTATAGAATATTTGAAAAACAATTAGCAAACTTTATATAATGGATATTATGTATAAAATGTTACACCCAACAAATACAGAAACAAGCATTTTTTTAAGTACACTCATTTACAAAAGTTACATAGATACTGGATTGTTAATCAACTTTTACTTAAGGCCAAAATATAGATATCATAAAAAGAAAATGCTTTAGCCACAAATTATTTTTATAAAAACAAGTTATAAAGTTAAATAAGAAGACTCAATATATTTGGCAACTAAGGGAAATACTTTTAAATGACTCAAAAGTCAAAGGGAAAAGTCATAATATAGATTAGAACAGATTTTAATCTGAATGATAATAAAAATAACACACCAAAACTTGCAGAAAAGTCTTTGCTTAGAAGGAATTTTTATCTTTAACTGCATATATTTGAAAAGACGAAAGAATCAATGAAGCAAGCATCCTTCTCGAGAAGTTATACAACAGTAATTTGTATGTTTTCCAAAAATAGAATTAAAGTAAAACAATAGAGTTAATAAACTAGAAAGAATAAAAGAACAATCAAAAGATCCATAAAACTGGCAAACCTTGGTGTGTTTAGGGAAAGACAGAGCAGAGAGAGAAAATGGCCAATTTCAAGAATAAAATTCTTAGACATTCCAACTAATTGACATTCTGAAAAAGACAAAACTATGGATACAGTAAAAAGATCAGTGGTTGCTGGGATTACGAGTGTAGGATGAAGGGCATAGCTGTGGAGGATCAGGAATTTTTGGACAGTGTAAATATTCTCTCTGATCCTATAATGATGGGTACAATGAATATACATCGTCCAAATCCATATGATACAGTGGGCTTCCCAGGTGGCTCAGTGGTAAAGAATCTGCCTGCCAATGCAGGAGACACAGGTTTGATCGGGAATATCCCCTGGAGGGGAAAATGGCCACCCACTCCAGTATTCTTGCCTGGGAAATCTCATGGACAAAGGAGCCTGGCAGGCTACAGAACATAAAGTAGGAAAGAGCCGGACACGACTGAGCGACTGAGCACGTATGCAGCACATCTAATATAGAACACCAAGAGTGAACCTTAATATAAACTATAGACTTTGGGTGATTGTGATGTGTTGCAACATATGGACCACTCTGGTGTGGGTTGTTGATAACGGGGGAGGCTTTGCGTGTGTATTGTTGTTTAGTCGGTAAGTCATGTCCGACTCTTTGTGACCCTATGGACTGTAGCTCACCAGGCTTCTCTGTCCATGGGATTCTCCAGGCAAGAATACTGGAGTGGGTTGCCATTTTCTCCCCCAGGGGATCTTCCCTACCCAGGGGTGGAAACCTGCATCTCCTGCTTGGCAAGGCAGATTTTTTTTTTTTTTTTTTTTTTTTTTTTTACCACTGAGTCATTATAGCCCATGGAGTCGCAAAGAGTCAGACATGACTTAGGGACTAAACAACAACAGCAAATGTATGTGTGAGGGTAGAGAGTATATGAGAAATCTCTGTATGTTCTTGATTTTACTGTGAACCTAAATGGCTTTAAAAGATAAAACTTTAATAGAAAAGTTCTCAGAGATATATGAGATAAGAGAATGTAATGAATATCTTGGAATCAACAATACGGCAATTTAGCCAACAGTAAAAATAGTAATTTGAGCAATCGTATGAATACTGACTAAATTTAATCTCTAGTTAAAAGCCTTTCAACAAACTTTTTTTCTTCAAATTTAAAGAAAACATTACAAAACCATGCGAAACAAAAATTTAGGTCTAGATGCTTTCGTTTGGTGAACAATTCCAAATATTTAAGCAATAAATAATTTAGTTTTGTTCAAAACCCTCTAGGGGGGATAAAAATCCCACAATACAAATGCTTCCCAAGTCATGTTGTGATAATGGAACACTTCCAGAAAGGACATTTTTATGCCTACCTTAAGTATGAATATAGAATTCAAAATCTAATAAATATTAGCAAACTTAGTTTAGGAAATTACTAAAAGGGTAATACATCATAAATAGTTTAATATTTTTTGGAGAATATAAGGTTAGTTTAAAATCAGAAAATCTATTCATGTAACATTAACAGGAAAAATAAGAATTATAGCATCTTAAAAATGTTACAAGATAATATTTGATAACATTTAATTTATATCATTTAATATATACTCATTATTTAAAAAAACTAGAAAATCAAGAATAAAATGAATGCCTTCAGTCTAGTAAATGAATATGCCAAAAAAAGTGCTATTGCAAAAATAATGCTTGATACTGAAATTTTTCAGTTCAGTTCAGTTCAGTCACTCAGTTGTGTCCGACTCTTTGTGACCCCATGAACTGCAGCACACCAGGCCTCCCTGTCCATCACCAACTCCTGAAGCCTACCCAAACTCATGTCCATTGAGTCGGTGATGCCATACAACCATCTCATCCCCTTTCATCCCCTTCTCCTCCTGCCCTCAATCTTTCCCAGAATCAGGGTCTGTTTGAATGAGTCAGCTCTTCGCATCAGGTGGCCAAAGTATTGGAGTTTCAGCTTCAACATCAGTCCTTCCAATAAATATTCAGGACTGATCTCCTTTAGGATGGACTGGTTGGATCTCCTTGCAGTCCAAGGGACTCACAAGAGTCTTCTCCAACACCACAGTTCAAAAGCATCAATTCTTCTGCGCTCAGCTTTCTTTATAGTCCAACTCTCACATCCATACATGACTACTGGAAAAACCATATTTTAGTCATCCCTTTAAAATCGAGACATAGGTATCTGCTACTACCAGCCGTTAGAATCTATTGGAGACTTGAACAGTGCACCAAGCTAAAAGAAGAAGCAAAAGGAATGGAATCGAAAAGGAATCTTCTTTATTCACATACGATAATGTATAGATATAAACAAAAGAATACAAATAAAGTATTAAAATCAATAAACTACTTTAGCAAATTTTCTGGTTGCAAGTTAAATCATAAAACTCAATTGCAAAGGAAAATAAATTCTAAAACCATATCATTTAAAATAACATAAAACATATCAAATAATAAGTCTAACAGACAAAGAGAAATACCTCTCTGGAAGAAACTACAAACATTATTGAGAGAATGTAAAGGAAATATATTAATGTGTCTATCATGTTTATGGAGGGAAACATTCATTATTGTAAAGATTCTAATTTTCCCTAAGTTCACCTTTAGAGTCACTGCAGTCTCAATAAAAATTCCAGTAGAGGAGTTTTACGGAATATGATGGACCTACCCTAAAATTAACATGAGAATGCCATGTGCTAATAATAGTCATTATACTCTGCCTCGAAGAAGAAGGGCAAAAGGGAGGACATGGTCTATCAGATATCAGGACTGATATCACATTGCAGTAAAGGAAATGTGTCATTTCTGCAAGAATAGATAATCAATTGAACATAAAATACTACAGTGAATAAGTAGATTTGTGCATATATGGACCCAATTCAACTGTAAGTGGTAATGTATAGCAATAAGAAATAATATTGTCTTCAAAGGGGTTGGTGCAGCACATATGATTTTCCATATGGAAAATGGTGCAACTTGATTGCTACCTTGTACCATATATTAAAAAATTAATTCCAGGAAATTATAAATTTAGGTGGGAAATAACAAAACTTCTAAAAGATACTATTGAAGAATATCTTTATAATGGAATGGGGCAATATTTCTTAAATAGGACACACAAAATGTAAACCATAAAAGAAAATATTGATAAATTAGACATTATATTTAAGAACTTATTTTCAAACAATGCCAGTAAAAGGAAAAAAAAAGTTCACAAAGTGGGAGAATTTATTTACAATACATAAACAGGCAAAGGACTAGTATCCAGAATATGTAAAGAACGGCTACTAATTAATAAGAAAATAACCAAAAAGAACTTGTAAGAAATATGGGAAAGATATCCCATAAGATATCCAGGTGTCGAACAAAAGTCTGAAAAAATTCTCAAATCTTACTTGTATTCAGGGAAACCTGATGAGACACCACTATGTATCCATTGAAATGGTTAAAATGTAAAAGTGTGGCAAAAGTGTAGAACCCTGGGAGCTCTCATACATTCCAGAAGAGAGAGTAACTTGGGAAATCAATGTGGTGCTCTCTCCTAATTGTGAATGTTTTCATAATCCATTTTCTAGCAATTATACACCTGCTCAGTCGTTTAGTCGTTTCCAACTCTCTGCAACCCCGTGGACTGTAGCCCTCCAGTCTCCTTTATCAGTGGGATTTTCAAGGCAAGAATACTGGAGTGGGTTGCCATTTCCTCCTCCAGAAATTATACCCCTAGATATGTAGCAAAGAATAATAGGTATAAGAGACATGTACAAGAATATTCACAACAACATTATGTAGAATATTTTGATAAATGGAATAGTCATGCATTGAAATAATAGAGTGCCGTAAATTAATGAAAATGGAAGGTCTATAGCTACACTGAGCAATATGACTAAACTTTACAAATATAATATTGGTTGGATGACACCAGACATAAAAAACTATGATATGATTTATACATATTTCAAGAATTAAGCACGTGGGTATTAGAGTTTTAAGCTTTATTTGTGTAAAATATAAAGAATATATAAACTGACTGCTATGAAATTCAGTTATCTTTTAGCTATTGGGAGTGGATAGTTGGGAGGGAGTATGGGATTGGATTTCTAGGTTGCTAGCAATGCTCTATTTCTTAATCTAAATGATGAATACACAAGTATTTATGATAAAATTTTTTGCTATATTTTTTTTACAAGTGATATTTTACAGTAAAATGGGTTAAAGAAAATATATTTCAATTTTAGTATTTTCTTTCAGAAACACCTAATAGATTGTTGGGGTGAGGACAATCTGGAAAAACTGTATATATTAACAAACCAGAGCTGTGGTCAAGGTTACCTCCATAAGTGACAACATACTGCACCAAGGCAAATTACTAGTATCAAGACATGTCAATCATGTGTGCAGTTCTGCAGAAACAAACATTCACAGCAGCCGCTCTCTTAGCACCACTGCTCTGGACAAAATGAACGAAAAACCAAACCAAATCAACGAACAAAATCTCAGAGAAACTAAACTTGTGAAGGCAGTTCTCAGCTTTACATTCTGTCAGGAGATGTCTTTGCACAGTTGCATGCAAATCTCCTACCTGGTCTCTCCAAGTGGCCATCTCTAATGCATCTCTAATGTACCTGCCAAACAGAGCTTTCGAAGGTGGGATTAATTGGCTTTCATGACCAGTAGTTAGTTGATCACTAGGACTGTGCCATGGTTAGGATAGTAGTGATTAAATTACTTTCTAAACTAATTGAGAAAGTTTCACTGCTTGTTAGCAACTCTTACAATAAAAAGGCCCTGTTGTCAAAAGATATACATGGATTTTTAAGATCAAATAAAATCAAATGTTGCCTGCAGTTGTTAAAAGTTTGAAAAATCTGGTTTTACCAGAACATCTGGTTCAAATCTCAGTTATTATGGAGGATTATATATAACTTTATATAACAAGCATATTTGAAGTATTTGGCTATTAAGCCCAATTAAGATATTAGAAAGTATACTGGACTTAATGGTACAATATATCTAATGAGGTTAACTCTACAATATATCAGCCTTTTAGATATTATATCACCCTTAAATTTAGGCTCCACTTTATTCAGTGAAGTTCTCATGCTGCTATGAAAATTTTCTCTCTTATGGTTATTAAATTCCAAAATGACTTTCTGCATAAAAATAGCAATTGTTATTTAGTTTCTGCTCAAAATTTTGCTCTCACTTTTTTCAAATTCCTATTTAGCTTGTCTTTGATTTTGGAGACTCTGCTTTCTATTTCCTTCACTTTTTGTATTCCTTATGCCACTCGTATAGCAATGAAACCATAATTTGTCTGATAACCCAATCGCTTTTACTTTTGTTGTTCGGTTGCTAAGTGGTATACGATTCTTTGTGACCCCATGGACTGTGGTGTGCCAGGCTTCCAAGTCTTTCATTATCTCTGGGAGTTTGCTCAAACTCATGCCCATTGAGTCGGTGATGCCATCCAATCATCACGTCCCCTGTTGCCTCCTCTTCTTGCCCTCAGTCTTCCCCAGAATGAGGGTCTTTTCCATTGAGTTGGCTCTTCGCATCAGGTGGTCAAAGTATTGGAGCTTCAGCTTCAGTCCTTCCAATGAATATTCAGAGTTGATTTCCTTTAGGATTGACAGGTTTGATCTCTTTGCTGTCCAAGGAACTCTCAAGAGTCTTCTCCAGCAACACAGTTTGAAAGCAGCAATTCTTTGGAGTTCAGCCTTCTTCATGGTCCGACTCTCCCATTCATACATGACTACCAGAAAAACTATAGCTTTGACTATGTGGACCTTTCTTGGCAAACTAATGTCTTCCCTTTTTCATACGCTAGGTTTAATATGTCTAGGTTTGTCATAGCTTTCCTTCCAAGGAACAAGCATTTTTTTAATTTCATAGCTAGAGTCACTCTCCACAGTGATTTGGAGACCAGGAAATAAAATATGTCACTGTTTCCATTTTTTCTCCAACTATTTGCCATGAAGTGATGGGATTGGATGCCAATTTTCTGAATACTGAATTTTAAGCCAGCTTTTTCCCTCTCTTCTTTCACCTTCATCAAGAGGCTCTTTGGGTCCTCTTTGCTTTCTGCCATTAGGGTGGTATAATCTGCATATCTGAGGTTGTTGCTATTTCTCCCAGCAATCTTGAATCCAGCTTGTGATCATCTAGCCTGGCATTGTGCCTTTAATATAATTTTTATTATTCCTGTATGTTTCTGATTTTATTATTTTTTTCTGTGTTATTGACTTTTTTCTGTTATTGACCATCTACATTTTGTCTTAAGTTTTCTGTTAGCTCTATTGTCCCTGAGTCTCAATAACTCCACAGTTTTAATTACCATCTATTACTAGTAGCTACCAAGTCAGTATTTATACCCTAGATAACTGTAGTAAGCAGTATATGCATATTAACAGTCTTTACTGCTCAAAGATATCCCAGAACTTGGCGACTGCTAGGGCAACCTCTTTCATTTATTCACCCTAAGATTTGTTGCAAACAGTTATTGTTAGAAAAGAAATTTCTAAGTTATTTTAGCAGTGACATTAGTGTATGGGAAAGCTTGTTTGGGTAGGAAGAAATAATTTCAACTAAGTAAATAGCCTAGGGAATAATGAGTAACTGTCCAAACTAATGAGTAACTGTTCAAAACCAAGGATCAGAATAAAGGGATAATTTCTGCTTTCCTTTATTTGAATTTGTTGGCATCTTATTGCATTTTATCTCAATTTATTTCATCTAAAAATCTCATTGTTTTTGTATATGAGTCATGATTCTTTTTATTAACCCTCCAGTACAGGAATTCTTAATTATTTGATCTTTCACCAGTATAAATATTATGAAAGTATAAAAGAACTATATTATATTCAATACCTGAACACAGGAAAGAACCAAGCAAAAAAAGATCTTTCTTTACTGTGAAAAATGTTATATATTTGTACCTCCTCAGAACCCTCTTAAAATATATGTTCTTGAAAGTGAAAGTCAGTCACTCAGTTGTGTCTGACTCTTTGAGACCCTGTGGACTGTAGTAGCCCACCAAGCTTCTTTGTCCATGGAATTCTCCAGGTAAGAATACTAGAATGGGCTGCCGTTTCCTTCTCCAGGGGTTCTTCCCAACACAGGGATCTAACCCTGGTCTCCTGCATTGCAGGCAGATTCTTTATGAAATATGAAATACAAAAAAAAAAAAGTTTTGGAAATGAAAGGTGAAAAGACTTAGTGTCTGCTTATATTCTTAAATTATTTAAATATAAATTGAAAGTTATAAAAATACTTTTTCACACTCAAGTGCAAATAGAAATGTTTGTGTATATTGTTGGTTTCATAAATTCTTAATCTTCAAGACATGCTAAATATTTATGACATATTAACAGTATAGAAATCTTTGACCCCCACCCCAATATAGCACCCTCATAATGTAACTGGGAGTACTTACATTTGAACAAGCACCAAAATTCCCTTCAGGATTTGTTACACTCAGATCGCTGGGTCCCACTCTCAGAGTTTCTGATACAGTGGTAGATCTGAGGAAGGGACTGAGAATTTGCATTTCTAGCATATTCCTAGTTGAGCCTTCTTAGAAGACCACCCACTGGGATGCTTAGGCATATAATATTAATAATACTTTCTTTCATATCTTTTTTAAAAACACTCTATATGTTTAATATGCCAAATCAATAGATATTTGAAGATAGTAAAAAGTGTAGCTTGATTTAGGGTCTGCATAATGCTATTCCTTTCACAGAATTTTTATTTAAACCTTGACCAAGCCATTTGCATATTTAAGATAAAATCATTTACACAAAGCTTCAGGGAGTAATTTTATTGTATTAATTCCTAGACCAACATGCTTACTGAAATATCACAAACTTTCAAGTCTCTTCACTGGAAACAACACTGCAAAGGACAACTTATTTGGAGAACTATTTCAGAAAGAGCTCCAACATCATGAGTGATTATTATGCACAGCAGGTGTAAATGAATTATTTATCAAATATGTTTTCATTATTTCTCAGTGAAAACATTGAAGATCTTTTTCCAAGCACTCAATTTCAACAGTCATTTGTACACAGTGCAGGTCTTTACTTAGACAAATATTTATGGATATGCTTTCATATGAAAAATGAAAGAGTTACTACAAATACAAATACTGTACCACATTTTGAAAGCTTAAAGTGAATAATTAGTAAATAATTATTCCATTTGATAAATAATTTTATTCATTGCTCACTTTATTTCATTTTATATTTTAACATTTGGCACATTTTAAAGAATTTATTATATACCCCTTTCTTAGAAGAAAACAGTTAACCTAAAATCATAAGCAGTTTATGCAACATCATATTATAAAGATGACAGATATTGCAGTGATGTTGCAGCTTTCAAGTAAGTGTCAAAGGACAGATATGCTTAGGGAAACAAGGATTTTAACTATTTCTGTAAAAGTCTTCGATACATATGTATTAATGGTATGGAGGCTATTGCTCACAGAGATTTATTAGACTGGTTCAAAATTGGGAAAGGTATATGACACAGCTATATATTGTCAACCTGCTTATTTAACTTATATGCAGAGTACATCATGTGAAATGCCAGATGGATGAATCACAAGCTGGAATCAATATTGTTGGGAGAAATATCAACAACCTCACATAGCAGACGATACCACTCTAGCGGCAGAAAGTGAAGAGGAACTAAAGAGCCCCATGATGAGTGTGAGAGTGAAAAAGCTGGCTTGAAACTCAACATTAAAAAGAAAACTAAGATCATACATAACATTCAGTCCCTTCACTTCATGGGAAATAGAAGGGGAAACAGTGGGAACAATGACAGGTTCTATTTTTTGGGCTCTAAAATCACTGCAGATGGTGACTGCAGCCATGAAATTAAAAAAACACTTGCTCCTTGGAAAGAAAGCTGTGACAAAGCTAGAGAGCATATTAAAAAGCAGAGATATCACTTCGCCAGCAGAGTCCCTATAAGTCAAAACTGTGGTTTTTCCAGTAGTCATGTATGGATGTAAGAGTTGGTCCAGAAGGCTGACTGGTAAAGAATTGATGCTTTCTAATTGTGGTGCTGGAGAAGACTCTTGAGAGCCCTTTGGACTGTCAGGAGATCAAATCAGTCAGTTCTAATAGAAATCAACCCTGAATATTCATTGGAAGGACTAATGCTGGAGGTGAAGGTCCAATACTTTGGCCATCTGATGTGAAGAGCCCACTCACTGGAAAAGACCCTGATGCTTGGTAAGATTGAAGGCAATAGGAGAAGGGGGCAACTGAAAATGAAATGTTTAAATAGCATCACTGACTCAATGGACATGAATTTGAGCCAGCTCCTGGAAACAGTGAAGGACAGAGGAGCCTGGTGTGCTGCAGTCCATGGGGTCACAGAGTCAGACATGATTTAGCAACTGAACAGTGACTAAACAGCAACAACAACAAATAGTTTAGTCATCTTTACATATTCCCCATGTCTTTTGGGTATTACCAATTCTATTGTTTTTACTTCATATTACATATAGTTTCTTGAATGTAAAAGAAAAAGCAATAATAAAAATATGAGTTACATGAAATTTGTGGCATCTTCTAACTGTCCATTTTACTGTATAAATGTAGGCTTTAAACAAAGAGCTTGACAAAACTGAGAAGAAAAAAATCAAGATTCAACCATTTTCTCCCAAGTAAATTAGTTGTTCTAAGTCAAAATATAACACTAGAGGCTTTCTTACTTTTCATTTCAATATTGTATGATGTTTTAAAGTGTAAAAACCTAGCTGACTCAATTAGTCATGTTAATTGACCATTCTGTGGTTTAAAGTTCTAATATATGTGTGTATGTATGTGTTAGTTGCTTAGTCGTGTCCTACTCTATGGACCCTATGTAGCCTGCCAGTTTCCTGCCCATAGGGTTCTCCATGCAAGAATACTGCAGTGGATTACCAAGCCCTTCTCCAGGGGATCTTCCCTACTCAGGAACTGAGCCCACGTCTCTTATGTCTCCTGTATTGGCAGGTGGATTCTCTACCACTAGCACCACCTGGGAAGCCCAACGTTTTAACAGAGTTTAGGTTTAAAACAGAGTCTGAAGAAATCTGACAGTGATCATACATGTAAGAAATTACTTACTAGTTCTACATCATTCAGTCATCTACTAGACAGTAGTAGGAGATTTGAACAATAGAATAATACTTTTACAAAATTTAATTTGAATGTTAAATCTAAATAAATGTTAAATTCAAAAAAAGATACCCCATGTCTAAGGGCAAAGGAGAAGCCTCAGCAAGATGGTAGGAGGGGCAAAATTACATTTAAATCAAACCCCATACACACCAGAGACGCTCCAAGGGCTCAAATAAAACCTTTGTGCACACCAGGAGACCCCACAGAAATGGAGCCCGACTTGCCTTTGAGTGTTTGAGTGTCTCCTGTGGAGGTACGGGTCAGCAGTGGCCTGCCGCAGGGGCAGGGGCTCTGGGTGCCACAGATCAGGGTATGGCATAAGCCCTCTTGGAGGAGGTCACCATTAACCTCACCATAGAGCCACCAGAACTTACACAGGACTGGGAGAAAAGACTCTTGGAGGGCACAAATGAAAGGTTGTGCACATCAGGACCCAGGAGAAAGGAGCAGTGACCCCCGTAAGACACTGACCCAGACTTGCCTGTGAGTGTCCAGGAGTCTCTTGTGGAGGCGTGGGACAGTGGTGGCCTGCTGTAGGGTCCGAGGCACTGAATGCCAAAGTGGGTGCACAGGATCTTTTGAAGGAGGTCACCATTATCTTCATGACCTCCACCAGTTTGGCCTCAGGTCAAACAACAGGGAGGGAACACAGCCCCGCCCATCAAGAGAAAATTGGATTAAAGATTTACTGAGCATGGCCCCGCCCATCAGAACAAGACCCAGTTGCCCCTCAGTCAGTCTCTCCCATCAGGAAGCTTCTATAAACCTTTTATCCTTATCCCTCAGAGGGATAAGGATGGCAGAATGAAAACCACAATCACAGAAAACTAATCAAAATGATCACAGGGACCACCACCTTGTCTAACTCAATGAAACAATTAACCAAGCTGTGTAGGGCCACCCAAGATGGGTGGGTCATGCTGGAGAGTTCTGACAAAACATGGTCCACTGGAGAAGGGAATGGCAAACCACTTCAGTATTCTTGCCTTGAGAACCCCATGAACAGTATGAAGAGGCAAATAGATAGGACACTGAAAGATGAACTCCCCAGGTAGGAAGGTCTCAATAAGCTACTAGAGAACATTGGAGAAATAACTCCAGAAAGAATGAAGAGATGGAACCAAAGCAAAAACAACACCCATTTGTGGATGTGACTGATCATGAAGGTAAAGTCCAATGCTGTAAAGAACAATATTGCATAGGAACTTGGAATGTTAGGTCCATGAATCAAGGTAAATTGGAAGTGGTCCAACAGGAGATGGCAAGAGCGAACATCGACATTCTAGGAATCAGTGAACTAAAATGGACTGGAATGTGTGAATTAAGAATACCTTAGAAGAAATGGAGTAGCCCTCACAGTCAACAAAAGAGACCAAAATGAAGTACATGGGTGCAATCTCAAAAACAACAGAATGATCTCTATCCATTTCCAAGGCAAACTATTCAATATCACACTAATCCAAGTCTATGCCCCAACCAGTAATGCCGAAAAGCTGAAGTAGAATGGTTCTAGGAAAACCTATAAGACGTTCTAGAACTAATACTCAAAAAAGATGTCCATTTCATTAAAGAGGACTGGAATGCAAAAGTAGAAGTCAAGAGATACTTGGAGTAATAGGCAAATTTGGCCTTGGAGTATAAAATGAAACAGGGCAAAGGCTAACAGAGTTTTGCCAAGAGAACACACTGGTCATAGCAAACACCCCCTTCCAACAACACAAGAGAAGACTCTACACATGGACATCACCAGATGGTCAATACTGAAATCAGATTGATTATATTCTTTGCAGCCAAAGATGGAGAAGCTCTATACAGTCAGCAAAAACAAGACTGGGAGCTGACTTGGCTCAGATCATGAACCCCTTATTGTAAAAGTCAAACTTAATTGAAGAAAGTGGGGAAAACCACTAGACCATTCAGGTATGACCTAAATAAAATCCCTTACGATTATACAGTGGAAGTTACAAAAAGATTGAAGGGATTAGATCTGATAGAGTGTCTAAAGAACTGTGGACGGAGGTTCATGACATTGTACATGAGGCAGTGATCAACACCATCCCCAAGAAAAAGAAATGCAAAAAAGCAAAATGATTGTCTGAGGAGGCCTTACAAATAGCTGAGAGAGAAGAGAAGCTAAACGCAAAGGAGAAAAGGAAAGATATATCCATTTTAATGCAGAGTTCCAAAGAATAGCAAGGGGAGATAAGAAAGCCTTCCTCTGTGATCATTGCAAAGAAATAGAGGAAACAATAGAATAGGAAAGACTAGAGATCTCTTCAAGAAATTAGACATACCAAGGGAACATTTCATGCAAAGATGGGCACAATAAAGGACAGAAATGGTATGAACCTAATAGAAGTAGAAGATATATTAAGAAGATGTGGCAATAGTACACAGAAGAACTATACAAAAAAGATCTTAATGCCCCAGATACCCACGATGGTGTGATCACTCACCTAGAGCCAGACATCCTGGAATGTGAAGTCAAGTAGGCCTTAGGAAGCATCACCATGAACAAAGCTAGTGGAGGTGATGGAATTCCAGTTGAGCTATTTCAAATCCCAAAAGATGATGCTGTGAAAGTGCTGCACTCAATATGTCAGCAAATTTGGAAAACAGCAGTGGCCACTGGACTGGAAAAGTCAATTTTCATTCTAATCCCAAAGAAAGGCAATGCCAAAGAATATTCAAACTACCACAAAATTGCCCTCACCTCACATGCTAGCCAGGTAATGCTCAAAATTCTCCAAGCCAGGCTTCAACAGTATGTGAACCGTGAACTTCCAGATGGCCGAGCTGGATTTAAAAATGCAGAGGAAGCAGAGATCAAATTGCCAACATACGTTTGATCATTGAAAAAGCAAGAGAGTTCCAGACAAAGGTTTACTTCTGCTTTTTGACTGCTCCAAAGTCTTTTACTCTGTGGGTCACAACAAACTGGAAAATTCTCAAGATACGGGAATATCAGACCACCTTACCTGCCTCCTGAGAAATCTGTGTGCAGATCAAGAAGCAACAGTTAGAACTGGACATGGAACAACAGACTGGTTCCAAATCAGGAAAGGAGTATGTCAAGGCTGTATATTGTCACCCTGCTTATTTAACTTCTATGCAGAGTACATCATGAGAAATGCTGGACTAGATGAAGCACAAGCTGAAAACAAGTTTGCTCGGAGAAATATCAATAACCTCAGATATGCAGATGACACCACCCTTATGGCAGAAAGCGAAGAAGAACTAAAGAGCCTCTTGATGAAAGTGAAAGAGGAGAATGAAAAAGTTGCCTTAAAACTCAACATTCAGAAAACAAAGATCATGGCATCCACCTCATCACTTCATGTCGAATAGCTGGGGAAGCAACAGAAACAGTGACAGACTTTATTTTTGGGGGCTTCCAAATCTCTCCAGATGGTGACTGCAGCCATGAAATTAAAACACACTTGCTCCTTGGGAGAAAATCTATGACCGACCTAGACAGCATATTAAAATCAGAGACATTACTTTGCCAACTAAGGTCTGTCTAGTCAAAACTATGGTTTTTCCAGTAGTCATGTATGGATGTGAGAGTTGGACTATAAAGAAAGCTGAGCACCTAAGAACTGGTGACTTTGAACTGTGGTGTTGGATAAGACTCTTGAGAGTCCCTTGGACAGCAAGGAGATCCAACCAGTCCATCCTAAATGAAATCAGTCCTGAACATTCATTGGAAGGGCTGATGTTGAAGCTGAAACTCCAATACTTTGGCCACCTGATGCAAAGAACTGACTCATTGGAAAAGACCCTGATGCTGGGAAGACTGAAGGCGGGAGGAGAAGGGGATGACGGAGGATGAGATGGTTGGATGGCATCACCTACTTGATGGACATGAGTTTGAGTAAGCTCCAGGAGTTGGTGATGGAGAGGGAAGCCTGGAATGTGCTGCAGTCCATGGGGTTGCAAACAGTCTGACATGACTCAGTGACTGAACTGAACTGAACTCAATTTGAATATTTGATATACCTCTTGGAATTACTAAATTGTTAAAAAAAGTTTTCACTGCCAATCTACTCCTGGTTCCTCATACTGAATTCAGAAGGGGGATTAGTTTAATGTGAATGTAGAAAATCTTTTTTAAAGCAAGGACATTATTTCCTTCCTTTTCCATTAGTAGTAGCAACTATGAAATTATGTACAGAGTTTTTTTTTCAATCTTTAGTTACAAGTAAAAAATGGATAATTAATATCTGTAGTATTAGGAAGGGGAAAGGGAACATGTTGGCAGGCTAAGTATATGGAGTGTGTTTTTTCATTTCACCGTGGCATGCTTTAATCTAAGTATGTAGATAAAGGAATCAATTCCAAGGGACTCTTCTGGAGTCTACACATTAGAAAAAATATTGGCTTTTTTTCTATCAGCTGGTATACTGGTAATTAATAAGTCTGTGTCCTGCTGTTTATATAGCAACTCAAAAATGATGTCTATTTAATTGTCAGATTGTTCATTATCACTTGTATATGATATGTCTGAGAAGACTGGAGAATCTAAATGCATTGCTCTAATAGGAAACACTTCTGATATCACTGTTAGTTGATTGCTGCCACCTGAGACAAGACAATTAAAGTAAATTGGGGACATTTTCTAGAGTTATAACCGACAAAATGTGCTCTTAAGCTATCCAAATGGAACCTGACACTTGATCAGCAGTTTTGGTGAGGAAGGGGAAATAAAAACCAGCAGTATGAAAGGAAAATCTTGTTATCTAAAGAATATGGAGATTTTTATTCTCTCTCAAGAGTAAGAGGATATGAAGACGGGACTGTAGGTTAGCTATTCAGCTCCATACAAAAATTTCAAATTCTTCAATTATTTCTTCTTTCTAAAAAACGTAAAATTATAACAAACAAAACAAACAAAAATCCAACAGCAACAAAACAAGCAAACAAAAAACAAAAATAGAAGGGATGGAAAGGAAGATAAAGAAATGTTTGGAAGTGGTAAATAGGAAACAGTATTTTCAATTACATAAATCAAGACATGTTAACTGGTAGTATTAAATAATAAAGAGATGTTTCATACACTTTATTTCCTGAGGAATATGCATGAAACTTTGTATTTGATACATAAGGATCTAAGTTAAAAATAAATGAAAGATTCTTTAGAAATCAAATTTTCCCCCCACAGAATTGTTGCCTACTCTGATATAAATGAGTACTTTGTACATACACGTAAAAAGGAATTTTTTTCCTAGTTGAGTTATTTTCATTGTGATGTGAGACGACATTTGTATGGATTCTGATGTAGATTTTTTGAAAACAGAAAAAAATCAGACTCTCATCAGCTGGATATTTAAAAAAGATAGAGAAAATATCAAGCTTTTGCCTGATTCTACAAGATTCAATTATTAAAAAGATACTCAATATATAATTTGTTAGTAATAAAATAAACAAAGTTGTAAGAAATGGCCACTTTCCTAGTCTGGTCTTAAATAAAAGAAACTAAAAAAGAATCCTCATAAGCTGAATTTTCCTCCCTTTGGTCAGAGTAATTATGAAGAAGACTGCATGAAATCTAAAATGGAATTGGATTGCGAATAGATTACCACTTTTAACTGAGCAAAAATCTGAGTTTGTTTTAAGTTTTGGACAAAGTGAAAAAATTACAAATACATTGTAACATTCTATCTCATGCTAATATTATATAGTATACAGAAGGCAAACACATTTGTTAATGTAATTGTTTCCTGCTGTGCATACTTCATGGTTTCAAAACCATGGTTTCTCATGTGGTAATTTATTTGTCTAGCAGATATCACTTAATAATATTGAGCATCAAAGATGACTAGGGGTCAAAGAAACTTATGAACTCTTCTATTGCCTCATCCTAGCATCACTCCTTCCCTTAAAAAAACAAAACAAAAAACAGTTAAATCCTTTGACTTAAAGTAGAGGCAAATACCTTAATGTTTCCTCCTCCTCCTTGCCTCCTGTAACTAAAGCATATTTTAAAAGTAAGGGAGAAGCTCCATAGTCTAAATTTCAGCAAGTGTTACCTTATGGTGCTCTCTACCTCTGTATGTTTTTCTCTTTCTCTCTATCCTTTTTCCTCTTCATAGAGAGACAACAAAACTCTATATATAAATATATACATACAAATATCTATGTATACACATACATATGTTCATTTGAAAGACTATAATTCAATATGTAATAGGAAAAATCTAACAATGAGAATAATCAAATGAAAATTTCAGATAAATATTGTTTTAGTGATTAGTATTAAATATTAAGGAATTGGCAGCCCACTCCAGTACTCTTGCCTGGAAAATTCCATGGATGGAGGAGCCTGATAGGCTACAGTCCATGGGGTTGCAAAGAGTCGGATACAACTGAGTGACTTCACTTGCACATTCATTAAATATTACATCTGATCAAGAAACCAAAATACAAGCGAAAAATATTTAGGCAACAGTTATCATAGTTAAGTAAACAGTAAAAACATTCAAAGAAAAGGTAGGATTAAATAAGATATTAAAAATAACTCTAAATATGAGAATGTATTTATATTCCCCTGGAGGAAGACAACCCACTCCTTTATTCTTTATTATCGACATTCTCCACCAGAGAATGGATGGTTACAATGGATGGATCTACATTGACACCCAAACATCATAATTACTCAAAGTTCATAGTTTACATTATGGTCCACTCTTGACATTGTACATTTTGTGGGCTTGGGCAAATGTGTAACAAAATGTGGGGTTTCCCAGGTCATTAGTAGTAAAGAACCCATCTGCCAGTACAGGAGACTTGAGACCTGGGTTTGATCCGTGGGTCAGGAAGATCCCCTGGAGGAGGGTATAGCAACCCACTACAGAATTCTTGCCTAGAGAATCCCATGGACAGAGGGGCCTGGAGGGCTACCGTCCATAGGGTCATGAAGAGTGGGACACGACTGAAGTGACTTAGCATGCATACATGCACATAACAACATGTTATGTGGTATTTCAGAAAATGAGTGTTTTTCATTTCTCTTAGAAACCCTACTTATAAAGCTGCTATAAATGTCCATGTGTTTTTGTACTGCCCAAAAAGTTTTAACCCCAGGGAGTCTAACTGCTTGTCAGTCTTTTGCACTACTCTTTTTGTTATTGTTGCTGAGAGCTATTTGCATATTTTGGACATCAGTCTTTTCTCAGGTATGTCTTTTATAGAGTATTTTCTCCCAGTCTTTGGCTTATCTTCTCATTTTTTTACATTATCTTTCACAGAACAGATATTTTCAAAATTTTAATGATGTCTAACTTATCGACTGTTTCTTTCATGGATCATGTCTTTGTGTTGTATCTAAAATGTCATTACCATATGCAAAGTCTCCTAGGTTTTCTCCTATGTTAGCTTCTAGGAGTTTTATGTTTTGTGTTTGACATTTGGGTCTGTGATCCATTTTAAGATTGTTTTTGTACCTAGTCCCTCTTGATTATTTTGCCTTCCTTCATTCTAGCTTCCTTCTGTGCTCAATATTCTTCCACTTGAACAATTCTATTCAAAATATCCTTTACTACAAGCCTGATGATGATTAATTCCCCCAGGTTTCCCTTTTTATGATTCACCTTGTTTTTTGTCTGAGAATATCTGTATTTCATTTTCATTCTCTGTAGATGTTTTTACTGGATGTGGAATTCTGTATAATCGGCTTTCTTTATTTTTATTTATTTATTTTTCAGATTTTTGAAGAATAGCATTCCATTGTTTTCTGGATTTTGTTTTTCTAGTAAGTCAATTTCATTCTAGATTTTAGTCCTTTGAAGATACCCTATGGTTTGTCCTTGGCTGCTTTTAAGACTTTCGTCCTTTGAAATAATTTTTATAAAGGGGATAAGCTCTGTGTCTAGATACATTTTCTTTTTTTTTTTTTTTTGGCATGTGGATGTTCAGTTATCTAGCACCATTTTAAAGTATATTTTTCTCTTAAAGCATAGGGAAAAAATGTAGGTGAAATCTGTCAAATATTGACAGAAGTCTATTTTAATGTTTTTCCTTTCCAAACACAAATTTGTAGAAGAACTTTCAAAGGAGAACTTAATAAAAATTTGAGCATAGGTAAATTAAACATTTGTCAGGTACAAATAACAAAATCATTGCAAATGGGCTTAATGAAATAGAGAATTTTTTTGCTTACATAACTGAGAGGCATGTTTAGTTTCAGATAAGGATAAATTCTGGGTCTCAGTGTATGTCACCAGGTTCTTTTCTGTGTTTGTTTTTCATTCTGTAATCAGTTACTTTTCAGAGAAGTCCTCTCTGTAGTACAGTAAGGAGAGTGACTTACAGCCTCCAGACTCTTCCTCACTAATTCATACTAGAATTTCAGGACTAAATTTGGCCCAATTAGAATCATTTGTCACATTTAGAGGTGTGCAAGGCAGTGATTCATATAGACCCAGGTCACATGCTTGTCCCCTTGGTCTTGAGGGAAATTCATAATGTTACGAAAGTTTGGAGAGGAATCTAGGAAAAAAAAATATAAAGTCAACTATATGATGGTGAATACTTGTGTATTCATGAAGGAGCATGTATGAATGTTCAGCATGATATGAAAGAATGAAAATTAGCAATATTACCATCTATATTTTTATCACAGCACATTGTTCTAGCTTTACTAAAAAGGCTTTATATTTATAAATTTGTTTTGGTCATCTTGAGTAAACGTGAGTAAGCTTGTCTTTTGAAGGGAGCCGAGATGTTTTATAAGCTCTGGAGATGTCTAGCCTCTAGTTGGGAGTGTTATTATGCTTTCCTATCCTCGCTTAAAGGTTTTATACAAGCATTTTGTTCTGTAATCAGACTCATTCTTTTCAGACTATTTTATTTTTTAAAAATGATACTTGACTCTTTGTCCAACAATAATCACATTCTGCCACCAACTTGTGGTAGTTCAGAACTTATATTTAGTGAATTAGTATTGATTTTAAAACAGAATATACTTAGAAGTAGAAAGCTTTTGGTTTAGCATAGAATAACCAGTGTTCCAAGAGAGAAAGCTTTCACTAAAATGTTGCTAAATGTACTTAAGAAGCCAAGATAATGCTTTAGATGACTGAAACCTTAATGTACTGTTGCCATGTTTATCATGGTTTTGCCATTCCATATGATTTTACAGCTTTTGGATGGTCACACATGGGTAGATAGTGATGTTTCTGTGTGCCCAACTCACATTTATTACCATACCCAATATTATTCTGGTTTATGCAGTATTCTGAGAGTATCTGGAATGGCATTACAGTGCTTTAACCTTTTACATTAGTAAATGGAAAGTTGGGTTCACTATCAGTTTCAAAATAAATGATTTATTCACAACATTTTGTCCATTAACTATAGTAACAAGTTTCACAACCCTGTAATAATAGACACTATTATCTGGCCTGATGGTTGCATGCTCAATTTTGCTTTAATAGAGTTGTTATCCACAACATATCTTTTTGCTGAAATTTCTGATAGATTGTAAGTAACTAAAGGGAAACCAATATGGTTTTATGAAAAAATTCTGTGGGCTAAAATGTCACTCATGGAATAACAACCTAGAGTGGATGACAGTCCTCACACCAGCTGCTTGACATCTGAACAGCTGCCAATGCCCTAGGAAATGTCACACTATCAGATATAGGCTCTGAGTGTGTGAGTAGCAAAAATTTATCTGGTAGAGGCCAGCACCCCAGGGCATGACTAACACCCCAGGCCCCATCATCCCATAAGCTTGAAGCTGGGGTTGAGCTGTCAGTTTAATAAATGAATAGCCTCTTTGTTTTGATCAGTATTGTCAAGGCTTATTTCAAAAAGGTACTCTGATTCCTCTCACAGTCTAGCCCAGCCAAAGTCAATTGGTACAATTTCAAGGTGAATTTATTCATTCTTTATAAAGTTCTGTTCACGAATATATCAAGACAGTTGAATAAATTGAAATAAATAGACTTGGAGTTACATATTCTCCCAGTAATTGAAATAGTTTCCCCCCAATATATTTATAGTAATAATTCTACCTTTATGAAACCTAGCCCAGCCACAGAAAGGAAAGCACAGAATTACCATTTTGATAACGTATTTGGAAAATGCAATTGGGGCTAATATGTTGATAAGGGCATCTGAAAGTTGTCCTTGCCTTTAACCATTCCATGTTAAACTTTGAGTAAAGCACTAGCTTTACCACTTAATAAGGTTGCCTGATTAGCCTGCATTGATGTGCAAATATTTACCTTGAATTTGGACATTTCTAAATAGAAATGCATAAACACTAGCTCCTTCTGTTTTACAGTACTTTGGGTTTGAGTTGCATACACACTGAACTAAACATATACACTGAACTGCAAAATATCAGCATTGATGTCCATCTGAAATGAGCAAATCTAGTTAATTTGATGTACAGGAATAATTTAACTTGTGTCACCTGTCATCTGTCACCTGTCATCATTGCAGTTTTTAACAATATACGACAATTGTGACTTACAGATTCAAAGCTCTTTTTTCCCCTTTATTTTGTGAACAGGCGGAAGCTACATCATAGTCAGAAAGGGTTAGTATAACAGAAAAAGCTCTCCTGATTATACTAGACAAACCTCCCCAACTTTATCTGTGTGTGATGGAGAGAGAATTAATATCACATACTTACAGCATGCTGTTCTTAAAAGGATTTTCAAAGTATAAAACATCTTATCTGAAAGTTTGGTTCCCCTTAAAACCATCAGTAAGCCTTGGGGTTTGAGAAAGAAAATGCTTTGACTTGATAATGAAGGACACCTGGGAGTGATTGGCGTTTGCTAACAGAAAAGTCAAATAATTGAGGTATAATGGTAAGAAGGGGTTTAGGGAACAACTTAGTCCAATGCTAATCCTTTGAAAACTTGAAGCAATGTCTATGATTTCTTTTCTCCCTCTGACAAGCAATCTATAAAAGTGATCAAACTGATCAACTGAGAATGCTGTTTCCCTTCCTTTATCTTTTTCTATCTTGCTCTTTTAAAGCAAATTGAAGCTCCCTCTCCTATCCATCAGGTTGCATATAAGCTCTGATGTGTGACCCATGGGCAAATAAGCATTTCTTACCCACTGTCTGGAACATTATTATTTCATAAAACATAAACAAAAATGAGTGAGTTACATTCAGGCTGAGGAGATGTATGGCTTGAATAATATAGATTTCTGAAGAATATTTTTACCTCTAGGTCATTTAAAGAAATATATAGCTAAGTTGCTATTGATTAAAAGTCATCTTTCAAAGCTCTTTCAGGATAACCCAAATGAATGTGCTGAAAATCTCAGCTCTGATTTTTGTAGATGGATGTCTACACACTTATAACACATAATCAAAGCAGTACCTTTAATGATGGTGAACAGATATCATACCTATTTCAGAGTTTGAGCCTCACCTTAAACAGGAGGGAGCCTATGGGCCTGAAAGAAATAGCCATGTTGCTTTGCAATTAGAAGATCTCCTGTTGGCTTAAATTGCTTGTTGGTCATCAGTACTTTAATAAAGGAAATTATGTTGAGGAAGAAAAGACTATTAAACTCTGAGAACTAATTGAGAACATGAAAATGGCAATCACCTTCCATTTCTAGAGACTGAATTGTGTCTGAACACAAAATGATCCCTTGAATAAACAATTAGAGTAGTATTACCTCAGGAGACCATGTCTAAAAACATACATGAGTTTCTCACTCCCCATGCTTCTTGCCTTATATCTTAACCTGAGAATAAATAGTTATTATTTTCAAGGGATTTATTTAGAGAGTGTTCATATGAGAATTTTATTCCTTTCCTTTCCAGACAAAGGGCATTGAGTAGCCTGAGTCCTGATGCTGTTGGTTATCCAGTTTATCTGGAATGTTGATGGAAGCGTCTATACTCCCCATTATTTGAAGCATCACAAAGAACCTCTAGAACAGCAGTCAGGAAACATTTTCTGTAAAGGGCCAGATGGAAAATATTTTAGGATTTGTGATCTCTGTTGCAACCATTCACCTCTGCTGTTGTAGTGTGACAGCTGTCATATACAATATTTAAATAAGTGAATGTGGTTGTGTTCTATTAAAACACTATTTAAAAAAATAGGCAATGGGCTGGATTTGGCCTGTGGCCTGTAGTCCTCTAAATTCTACTCCAGAATAAGAAACATTTAACTAATGAGAATCTATTGTTCTTATTCACATCAATATATTAATATGAGCTATTGCTATCACCCCTTAGAGTTGGGATAATTCCTGATGAATATTTGTATTAATCTCTTAAACAATACAACCCCTTTATTAATCTGATTAATCTACTTAATAGATTGTACAACAGAATAGCAGCCATACATTAGAGCTTAATGTTTAGTTACATGTTACAGTATAATGTCTCTAATTTTTACAATGGCTTTACTGTGTGAACTACACAGTAGAGATTACAGTGCTCTCTGTGCAGGAGCAGAATAAAATCAAATAAACTACTACATAAAGTATTTACATTTGTGATGAGTATTTTATAGCAAGAAAACTGGATCCTGAGATGAAAAATAATGGTGGTAAGATTCTACTATATATTCAGTGGTTTAGAAGCCTCTTACCTGTTTCTCTTTACTATTTAGGAATAAGTGAGTATGAGTGGGGCCACGCCTGAACATGACTCCAGTGGCAATAAAAATTAAATAAATTAGGATATTTTTAAAAGATGACTAATTTTCTGAATTGGTAAATATGATAAAATTCAAAAGGCACAAAAAATAAGTAGTAAAAGTAAATTTTCTTCCCCACGTGCCCCAAACTATGCAGCTTCCTTTCCTTGGTACAGTGCTTTTGCTAGTTTTTTTTTTTTTTTTAATCCATTATATGAATGAACTTAGGTTCTAGAAAATAAGACTTGGAAAAGAGATAGAGATATACCAATTTCCTGCCTTTATTATACATTGATAATATCAGTGTCAGGGAAGAGGAAATTCCCCCCTCTACCCCTCTTGAATTCTAATCAATTGGACTAATAATAAAATTGACACAGGATTATCAGGAGAAGAATAAGCAAATTTTAATTTGTGCACATGGAGGCCTCATAGAAATAGGACATAAAAAGTAGCCAAAGCAAGCAAATTTTATACCTATTAGACAAAGAAACAATAAATCTATGCGGAGTTGACAGGATGAAGAAATTTAGGGTTTGGGTGGTTAGTGAAAATTCTATATAGAGTTTGGGTTTGGGGTAGTAAATTAAAGAAGTGACAGAGTTTGTTTATACAGGCTTCTTAGCCCATGATTCTGTATTCTGGTGGTAAGGGTTTGTTTCCAGTTTTCGGGGAAAGAGAAAAGAGAGTCAAAGTGTCCCTCTTGCGTCCGCCTTCTCTTAAGTAACATTAACTGAAAATAGTCAATATGTCATATTTTAGGGTGGCCTGCCCTGGTCCCAAGCAAGCATATACAAACTCACTAGTACATTTAGAGGTTAAATATTTGTAATGGTTTGTTTTTGTACAGAGCTACAGTGAAAATACACATACTTAAAGCTATGTGGGATATCTGTATTAGGAGGCAATCTTCTATGGGTCTGTGAGTAGAGGCACTAATAGCCATTTTATTCTGGACTGTTTTGTCAAGGAGGTTTGTATGGCAAAGAGCCCATGGAGGATAGAGGTGATAAGTCCCTGTGGAAGGAAAGCAGGTGCAGTTATTGGTCAGCATGAAAGATTCGAATTCCTAAACTCAAGATTCCTCAGCTATGATGCAAGCACAGAGGACACAGAGCATCCATTTGAGTCTTTCCTTTTCACCCTTGTGGAACTTGAAAGGAAACATGCAAACAGGCAACTCAAGCTGCTTCTATCTCATGATAAAGTGAAAAAGTGGTTCATTTCTGACTCAGAAATCTCCAGTCTTCTGCCAGCTTCCATGAAACCGTGGAGGCTAACTGTTTTCTCAGAAGTAGGGGAAAATCTCAGACCCTTCATAGTTCATGATAATCTGTAGCAAAAAGTCCTAGAATTGGAATGAGGGAGGGGGCAAAGATTATTGTATTATCCAACCTTTGATAATTTGCCAATTTGCTAAGTGAATACGGAATATTAATGTAGTTTTACTTTGTATTACAAAGTAAGCAAGTCTAAATATTAACCAAGTACTTAATAGCTGTGGAATTGTCTATTTTTATCATCCAATGATTTTTCTTTTTAAAAAACTAATTAGAATAACTTAATCACACACTTGAGATAAACTATTAACTGAATTTACTAAACCGTTAAATTAAACATTTCAACTAATTACCAATATACTATTGAATTGTAAAGTTTACTTTGGCCAGGAGGCCTTCCTCACAGAGGGAGGGAGTTGATACATGTTCTCTAGTGAGGTCATGTTTTAGGCCTGCTAGTTGGATCATCTTTCTCTCCTTTCCTCCTCCTTTTCCAGTACACCTCCTTTTCTTTCCCCTTTCTTCCTTCCTCTCTTTCCCCCTCCCTTCCTTCCTTCCATTTCATGAATCAGACAAATATACCTCAAAGACCAATTATTATTGTTTATTACAGTGCTATCCATATTTCATAAGTTTCCCATTTTTTAATCTCTGAGATTCTTCCTTTCCTTCTGTGTCTTTCCTTTCATTGCCATTTTACTGCATCCTGCTGCTAATTGTTTTCTCTTTCTTGTGTCTTCTGCAGATGTCCACTCTGCGCAAAGCTCTTTACTGCTGCTGCTTTTTAGAGACCTCTATCCCCTTCCGGGCTCTTATTACTCTCTTAGTTATTCCCTAAATACTTGTAAATTTCTCTCAAACTTTCTGTGCTATTTCCTAGGCAAAAACAAGTACAAATAATCTTAAGGTTTATCTTTCTTGTTTTGAGGGGTGCTTTTTTCCTTTAAAGTTTTTTTTTTTTAAGTCAATTACCCTCATAATATAATGGTAATCTGCATTAATTTCACCCATTCTGGTCCATTTTAATTCACTGATTCCTAGAATGCCAGTGTTCACTCTTGCCATCTCCTGTTTGACCACTTCCAATTTACCTAGATTTATGGACCTAACATTCCAGGTTCCTATGCAATATTGTTCTTTACAGCATCGGACTTGACCTCCATTACCAGTCACATCAACAGCTGGGCATTTTTTTTTGTTTGTTTGTTTGCTTTGGCTCACCATTTCATTCTTTCTGGAGCTATTTCTCCACTCTTCTCCTATTGGGCACCTACCAACATTGGGGGTTCATCTTTCAGTATCATATTTTTTTTGCCTTTTCATACTGTTCATGGGGTTCTCAAAGCAAGAATACTGAAGTGGTTTGCCCTTCCCTTCTCCAGTGTACCACATTTTATTAGAACGCTTCACCATGACCCAACCGTCTTGGGCGGCCCTACCCGATATGGCTCATAGTTTCATTGAGTTAGACAAGGCTGTGATCCAAGTGATCAGTTTGGTTAGTTTTCTGCAATTGTGGTTTCCATTCTGTCTGCCCTCTGATGGATAAGGATAAGAGGCTTGGATAAGAGGCTTGTGGAAGCTTCCTGATTGGAGGGACTGGCTGTGGGATAATCTGGGTCTTCCTCTGATGGGCAGGGCCATTCTCAATAAATCTTTAATCCAATTTTCTGTTGATGGGTAGAGCTGTGTTCCCTTCCTGGGGTCACAGGGTTAATGGTAGGGTTAATGGTAGAGCTAAGTCCTTCTTCAAAATGACTTATGCCGGGACTGTTATATTCAGTGCCCCTGACTCCAGGGCAGGTCACTGTTGACTCATGCCTGTGCTAGGGACACCTGGACACTCACAGGCAAATCTGGCTCAGTCTCTTGTGGGGTCACTGCTCCTCATAGTCAAGTGGGTAGCTGTTCCCTTCTCCAGGGGATATTCCCAACCCAGGGATTGAACCCAGGTCTCTCACATTGCAGGCGAATTCCTTACCAGCTGAGATACCACAAAAGCCCCTAGAGTGGAAGTGATTCTACAGTGGAAGTGACAAATAGATTCAAGGGATTAGATGTGAAAGATAGGGTCCCTGAAACTATGAATAGACATTCATAACATTGTACAGAAAGTGGTGATCAAAATCAATCCCAAAGAAGAAGAAATTTAAAAAAGTCAAAATGGTTGTCTGAGGAGGCTTTAAAATTAGCTGAGAAGAGAAGAGAAGAGAAGCGAAAGGCAAAGGAGAAAAGAAAATATATATCGGTCTGAATGAAGAGTTCCAAAGAATAGCAAGGAGAGATGAGAAAGCCTTCCTAAATGATCAATGCAGAGAAATAGAAGAAAACAATAGAATGGGAAACACTAGAGATCTCTTCAAGAAAACTAGGGATGCAAAGGAAATATTTCATGCAAACATGGGCACAAATAAGGGTCAGAAATGGTATGGAAATTAACGGAAACAAAAATGGAAACAATACAAAGAAGAACTCTACAAAAATGATCTTAATGCCACAGATACTCATGATGGTGTGATCACTCACATAAAGCCAGACATCCTGAAGTGTGAAGTCAAATGGGCCTTAGGAAGCAACACTAGGAACAAAGCTAGTGGAGGTGATGGAATTCCAGCTGAGGTATTTCAAATCCTAAAACATGATGCTGTGAATGTGCTTCACTCAATATGCCAGCAAATTTGGAAAACTTAGCAGTGGCCACAGGACTGGAAAAGTCAGGTTCCATTCCAATCCCAAAGAAAGGCAATGCCAAAGAATGTTCAAACTACCGCACAGTTACACTCATCTCTCATACTAACAAAGTAATGCTCAACATTCTCCAAGCTAAGCTTCAACAGTATGTGAACTGAGAACTTCCAGATGTAAAGATGGATTTAGAAAAGACAGATGAAACAGAGTCAAATTGCCAACATCCATTGGGTCATTGAAAAGCAAGAGTTCCAAAAAAACATCTATTTCTGCTTTATTGACTACACCAAAGCCTTTGACTGTGTGGATCATGACAAACTGTGGAAAATTCTGAAAGAGATGGGAATACCAGATCACCTGACCTGCCTCCTGAGAAATCTGTATACAGATCAAGAAGCAACAGTTAGAACTGGACATGGAACAACAGACTGGTTACAAATAGGGAAAGGAATGCGTCAAGGCTGTATATTGTCACCATGCTTATTTAACTTATATGCAGAGTGCACCATGCGCAATGCCAGGCTGAATGAAGCACAAGCTGGAATCAAGATTGCTGGAGAAATATCAACAACCTCAGGTATGCAGATGACACCACCCTTATGGCAGAAAGTGAAGAGGAACTAAAGAGCCTCTTGATGAAAGTGACAGAGGAGAGTGAAAAATTAGTCTTTAAATTCAACATTCAGAAAACAAAGATCGTGACATTTGGTCCCATCACTTCATGGCAAATAGATGAGGAAACAATGGAAACACTGACAGACTTTATTTTCTCATGCTCCAAATTCACTGCAGATAGTGACTGTAGTCATGAAATTAAAAGACTCTTGCTCCTTGGAAGAAAAATTATGAACAACCTAGACAGCATATTAAAAAGCAGAGATATTATTTTACCAACAGAGTCCATCTAGTCAAAGCTTTAGTTTTTCCAGTAGTCATGTATGGATATGAGAGTTGGACCATAAAGAAAGCTGAGCACTGAAGAATTGATGCTTTTGAACTGTAGTGTTGGAGAAGACTCTTGAGAGTCCCTTGAAGAGCAAGGAGATCAAACCAGTCAATCCTAAAGGAAATCAACCCTGAGTATTCATTGGAAGGACTGATGTTGAAGCTGCAACTCCAATAGTTTGGCCACCTGATGCGAAGAACTGATTCATTTGAAAAGACCCTGATACTGGGAAAGATTGAGGGCAGGAGGAGAAGGGGACGACAGAGGATGAGATGGTTGGATAGCATCACTGACTCAATGGACATGAGTTTGAGGAAGCTTAGGGAGTTGGTGATGGACAGGGAGGTCTTGTGTACTGCAGTCTATGGTGTTGCATAGATTTGGACACCACTGAGTGACTGAGCTGAACTGAACTGAAGACACTGGGTTTCTGTTACTTCTCAGACATTATTCTTTAAAAAGCTTATTATCATTTATGTAGATCAACATGGCGTTTGTACTTATAAAGCTAGATTGGCTCTGCATCTCCACATCACTGCACCTGCTTGTCATTAGCAGACAAATGTGGGTTTATGGGTCATCGTATGAGAACCAATGATCTAGGGTATCCCTTGGATGTGGGAAGAGAATAGGGCACATGTTTTCATATGCAAGGCAATTGGATTTCTTCTTATTCCTCCTTTTCTCCTCATCTTCCTCCTCTTCTTTTTCTTTGATTGTCTTCTTCCTGTACTTAGACACTGAGTTAGTATGAATTACATTAACACTACAAATTTTATCCATTTGTTTAACTTTTTCTAACTCCTTCCAAATCTGTACAGGAGGTTTTGGAACCCTGAGTGTAGTCTTAGTTCCATGAGGTCTTATTCCTTCTGCTCCCTCTAGGCATTGTGTTACTTGATCATCAGATCATTGCAGCATCAATCCATTTCAGTCTTCTGCCACTGCTTGGAGAGGTGTGATCATCTCTCTTGGTCTGCTTGGAATAGGAAGCCAAACATTTCATTAGGCTCCACACCTCCCATCTTAGGTTATAGCCTCTGTTAGGGGAGGGGGGGTTTCCCCCCATGTCTTATGAGTTCTTTTGGATGATCTAATAAATAAATTGATACAAGATAGATTAACAGGAGAGAAAAAAAAAGAAAAGACAATTTAATTCAATGCCTGGAAATCTCATAGAAATGGAACCCTCAAAATGCCAAAACAACCCTGTCATTTTTGGACAAAGAAATGATTAGTTGTGAAGATTTAGCAAAGTGACTTGTGCTTGGGATAGCAGACTGTTGAAGAAGTAAGAGAGTCTGTTTGTACAGCTTCCTTAGCCTTGAATTACCCTCCCTGGCTTCCTTGAAACATCTTAAAACCCTTATAAAATGGTTTCCTCTCTTGTTTAAGGTGAATACTGTTACCTAGGGTTAAAGAGTCCTACCTAATATAGGCATTTAAATTAATTATTAAAACATAGTCACTGAATTCAGGAAAAACATTATGTAGAAATGTAAGGAAATATTTAGTGCAAAGATATAGACTGTACACAGACAGTTGAAATTAGAAGGATCTGAAGATCATTGAAATGTAGTATCTGAGAAAGGCTTAGAAGAATATAGGCCCTTAAAATTTAAGAAGAGTTTCTGTATGTGAAGAGGAAAATATAGGTCATTCCAGGAATAGGAAATATGAACAGAAACATGGAGTTAAACAAAGGAAGAAGAAAAGAAGTACTTTTTTAACTGGAACATGTATACAGATTGTTTGGAATAAGCTTGCATATTTTGTGAGGCACAAAGGAAGGCTTTAGAATCTGGCTTTAGACTTGATGGCAGTGGGCTTTGTTGGAGGTGGTGTATTTTTTCCTTACTCTTTTTTTTTAAACAGACAATGACATGTTAAGCATGTTCCTAGGAAGTGAGTCAGGTAAGAAAATTCCAGATGATTAAAGAGCCTAGAGCCCAGATGGAAGAGATGGATTAGGATGCTGTATAAATTAGGAGACATTTAGCTTTAGGTCACAGAAAAAAATAAAACTAACTTTATGGTTTAAGAAAGGAGGGAGGGAGGGAGGGAAAGGGAGAGAGAACAAATTGAGTTTATCAGGCCATGTAACTAAAACATCCATATGTGGAGTTGCAGTTAGAAAGTGATGACTTTGGGGACTCAAATGATGCCATTAGGACTAAGTTTTCTCTGGAATCTACCTCACTTTGTGCTGGCCTAAACCTAGAGCTTCACATTGTCACATCTGCCAGTTCTAGTCTCTCTTATCTGGATGTAAAGATGCCTACAGGAGCTCCAACATCAATTTCTCTGAGGCTCATGTCTCACAGTAAAGATCTGGACACCTTTCTAGACTCGTCCCCAAATTATTGGACTTCATTCTCATTGGCTAGCATAGATCGTGGGCTGGATCGCATGTCCTGGATCCCAGGACATCTGCTTTGGTTGGAGGACGCAGTCCTTTAATTGGTTATATTTAGATCAAATGTTGACCCACATGATGTAGAAAGATATAATGTTTAACTTTGATTTATTGTTCAGTGCCATCTATTTTGTTCCAAAAGTACCTTTCATAATTAATTTCATGTTTTGTGATGAAGAAAGCAATATCATTTATAAGATGAAAATAATTTACTGAGTTTTCCGTCACAAAAGGGTATTTAAAAGACACAATTTCAGACTTAAGATTTTTTAGTATAGTGTTACTTTATTAAGTATTCCAGAACACACTGCATATGACATATTTCTTCCTACTTCAGACTTTCATAACATAACCCCTTGAAATCAGGAGTTTATAATAGAAATACTGATGTTACCTTAACTCTGCTAAAGTGAACTGTGCTGCTGTGATAAGAGGAAAATGTATGTTTGCATTTGGAAGACTCATCATCTTTCCAAATCATGATTAGTAGGTGGCAGGACAATATAACACTGAATTGTATGCAAAGATATCCCAGATTTGAAATATGAATCTCTTGTCAGTGCAAGAGATGAAGATGACAGTTGTAATCTCTTCAGATTAATAATTTACTAAGCTGTAGGCAGGTTAGCAGTGATTGATCATCCCTGGGCAGGGTGTTAGCAATTTTAAAATCATTTTATTGCATTACGCAAATAAGAGATTTAAAAGTTTTAGGCTGTCCTTATCGCTACTGTAAGCAACTCTTGGGTACAAGCTTACCTGTAGAAACTATATGTACAAAGAGCATGCTTACATATATATATGATATATCGTATATATATCATATATATCATATATATATAGCCTATCATTTTGTATATTATATATTACACAGTGGATTGTTTAGGTATGAAAAGTATTCCATTATTGTGAGGATATAAAACACTTACTACAGAAAGAAGTATGGCAAAGAACTATATAGGTTTTTCTACTAAATAGTAAAATGAAATTTCTCACTGCCTCTATAGTCAACAAAGAACATTTTGAGATGAAATTATTCAGGGTATAGTAGCAGAGGCAGAAAGGCAGAGCGTGCTCCCTATTAAAAAATAAGAAACTATTGTGGTTTATCGTAACAAGGGATGTTTTCTATTCACAACCATCAAGGAAAGGCATATGAAGACAGCTGAACAATGTAGATAAAGGGGTTCTCAGTGATGGCTTTGTGTAGGCTTCTGCTTTATTGTTAACTATAGAAAACATTGTCCAATTGGTGTGGCTTAGAACATAGCAGAGGGAGTGTCCTTGAAATATCATAGGACATTTCCTTTTCCTTCAGGAACCTCTCATTTTACCATATCTCTGATTTACTTGCAATTTCAATTCTTAAGTGCGATTGTGTGATGAATCAGACTAATAGTCTCAGCTAAGCCTATATCACTTTGAAAGCTTACATGAAGGATGGTACAAGTCACTGGGGAGGATCCCACCCCAAATCTCCAGCTTGCTATAGCCACAGTCCCTACCTGTATAGAGGAATGTAAATCTATGAAATACAGATCAATTTTCTATAGACAGTTAGAAAGTGTAATTATCCTCCTGGCATTTCTTCATTCCATGGAAATCAAGTCGATATCCAAGATCAAGTCTGACTCAACAAAAGGAAGATTTTACAAAGATTTGTGTGAATTAAAATTCAATATTTATATGAGATTGCTTCCTTCTCCGCTTAACACATGGCAGAACTGAGTGTCACACAGAATAAGGAACAAATTTTATAAGAGACAACAAATCAAGAGTCTGCAAGAAGTGATTGTGCCCTCTGCCCACAGTCTCTTATCCTCTGCAAAGACCTCTGCAAAGAGACTCATGAAAGGACAACAGTGCTCTTCTTGGCAGGCCTCTTGAAGGTATATTCCAGAAAAGGAAATCAGACTCCCTGTTGTTTTCTCTTTTATTAGGGCCTGCATAAGAGGGACTTGTTAGTGAGGGGACAAATTTCGTTTGGTGTCAGCTAGCCTAGTGTGAGAAACCAGCTGATTTTATGAGCTTCCTGGAGAAATTTTCAGTTTTTCTTCCAGGAAAGAAGTTACTAGCTTATAGGTATGATGTGAAAGAAATTCCTGATCTCTGGCAAAATTATCGTTGAGGCAATCCAGAGAGAGCAGTTAAGGGTATTTCAGGATATTCTACAAAAATTAATTCATAACTTCCTTCCATGAACATCCTCCCAAGTTGTCCCTCTCATCTATTTGACACTTCTGTAGGAGAAATTGGAAGAAATCCAAACACCGTAATTTTTCCTGTCTATTAATATTCCACATAGATCATGACATACATTGTTAACAACACTACACTCAACTTCGAAAGTTCACTATTCAACATTTTATTTGTATCTGAAGACTGGGAAAAAGCAAACAAAACACCCAGAAACCTTCACTGCTGTTTACTGTGTTGTGTGCTGTGCTTAGCTGCTCAGTCAGGTCTGACTCTTTGTGACCCTGCCAGGCTCCTCTGTCCATGGGGATTCTTCAGGCAAGAATACTGGAGTTGCCATGCCCTCCTCCAGGGGATCTTCTCAAAGCAGGAATCGAACCCAGATCTCCCGCATTGCAGGCAGATTCTTTGCCATCTGAGCCACCAGGGAAGCAAAAAATACTGGCCTGGGTAGACTACCCCTTCTCCAGGGGATCTTCTCAAAGCAAGAATCAAACCCAGATCTCCCGCATTGCAGGCAGATTGTTTGCCATCTGAGCCACCAGGGAAGCAAAAAATACTGGCCTGGGTAGACTCTCCCTTCTCCAGGGGATCTTCCCAATGCAGGAATTGAACCAGGGTCTCCTGTATTGCAGGAGGATTCTTTACCAGCTGAGCTACCAGGGAAGCTTGAGACCTACTATTGAGGGCTTTTTTTTTTCTTTTTTTTAAGCAAAGGCATTCTAGGTCACCCAGGAAGAAAGGCACAAAAGAAAACGATTATGCAAATATACGCCCATTTGCAGCCATTCTGCTTTTCAGGCTCAGGCAGCAAATGAATAGATGTGTAAGACTTGAAGTTTTCTATGGACCGCATGTCCTTTCTTCTAACATTTTCTCTCTCACTGCTTCTGTACTGCTCACACTGACCTCCTTGGCATTCCTAAGACACACTCGTGCCTTGGACCCTTTGTTCTTCCTCCTCTCTCAGTCTCTGGCTAAAATGCTTTACCCATAGATACAGGTATTACTTCCTCCCTTGTTTACTCATATCTCTGCTCAGAGTTCATCTTATCAGTGAGGCCATACTACTGGTTAGTACAGGGCAGAAACGAGGTTATATCAGTGTTTCTAGGTTAGAAAACCAAAGAAATGGTAATAAAAATTATCACTAATACAAGGCGGAAGAAGACTAATAAGATTCAAGGGAGACAATTAAATTTGGGGACTAACTGAATTTTAAGGCAACAGTGTGAGCAGCCCGAAAACTAGGTGGTGAGCATAAGAGATTTCAGGGTTGGCAGGTAGTTTGAAATTTGTCAGGGTAAACAGGTGAGATAAGTCATTAGATAAAGAGTTAAAGAGTTCTGAGAGCCAAGAACAAACCCTCAGGAGAACAAACTTCTAGTGGGTATAACTTGAAAGAATATAGAACAACAGAAGAGAAAAGAAAGCTGACATACAGAGAAGGAACATTATGATCCTGGAGACAAAAGTAAAGCCGAAGAAATTCTCCTCTGCCCTTTCAGGTTCTTCTGCCTGGTTTAATAATTCAACTGGCATGAGACAGATTAATAGAAGGAAATGAAAAATAAATTTAGTAACATGTATATGAGAACAAACTAGTCAGTCCTAAAGGAAATCAGTCCTGAATACTGTTGACTAAAAAAGATTTACAACTTGAGAGTTGTGAGTTGAGTTTTATTTGGGGCAAAATGAGGACTGCAGCTTGGGAGGCAGCATCTCAGGTAGCTCTGAGAGTGCTCCAAAGCGGCAGTGGGGGAAGGTCAATATATAAGGTTTTGGTGAAGGGGGAGTTCCATACCATGAAATATTCATTTTACAATAGGTTTTTTTTGTTAGTCATGAGGATTTGATGTCACCATGAAGGGATTTAGTGCTTCTCTAGATATGAGGAGATGCAAGGATTGAGATCATAAAATCTGTTCCTAAAAATATCCAACTATCTAAAAACCTGTCCCACCAGATTCCCTGGAGCACGGAGTGCCTCACCTCACCCTGAACTCCTTCAGGGGTTGCTGAAGGTCAACAGCTATAGCAGCATGGGTTTCAATCTCCGAAGGGGCAGATGGCAAATGCCTTTGTTGTTCAGTCATTGGCAATGCTCTTGGTAAGTGCCAATTTGTAGTTGACACAACCCCCTTGTGGTCATAAATCCAACCATACTTTGGGGGGCATTTCATGACCATTTTGTAATGTGTTGCTGGGAAGGCTCGTTCCCAGTTCTGAAGGTTTTTTTGATAGGCCACTCAATGTGCTATTATTTGACTAGATGTTAATGGTCAAAGATCTCCGGACACCTGTCTTCTAGTTATCGTCCAGGAAAGTATTCCCCTTTCTTTGCATCTTCCCATATCCAGAGTTACACTATTACAATCATGGATCATATATTGAGCTATACATTTGCTCAACGGCTTCAAGTCTAGTCATCATTATTTTCGTTGGAGGCTCAGTCATACACTTGGTAATACAAGAAATAACAATCTTGTGAAATAAGCAAATACAAATGGTATAGTTAATAATATTAATGGAATTAAAAGTAAATACTTTAGCCATGAGCCTCCCACACCAAACCATTTTTTTTTTTTTTAAAGATCATGAAGACTAGGGAATGGGTCACTTAAAGCAGAAATTTGATTTTTCATGTGGTTCATCAAATGTGTTTCATCAAAGGATTTATCAGGTTTGAAAACATAGCATTCACTTTGAACTATAGCACAGATATCTCCCTGAGATACTGTAAGGCCTTGCAGTTGTGTAGCACTGCTTTTCTCATCATAGAGATCTCAGAATTCAATAGGCTAATAACCTGGTTACTATCACTTAAAGCTTATGAAAGTTGTTAAGGCTTCAATATGGCCAATTACATCCTCTAACCCCATTGAAGGCACACGTACACACATACAAACAGCTGTTAAATGGTCAAACCAGTAGAATACAGATCTTTGACCCATTGGGATCATATTGGTGGTAGATTGTTCTGGGTTACCTCTAATTTGCTAACATGTATGACCTTAAATTCATGGAAATACCAGGCTACACCTTCATATCCATCCCTGCAGATGTCAAGGCCATAAATCAGTGCCGCAAATCCACTGGATTCCATACCAATCACTCTCTCTAAGGGTAATAATAGGCATAGTTAATAAAGCACCCAGCCTTGTCTCATAATTACCAGGTTGATCATTTTCAGTATGATTTAACCCTTCCCAACATAGAGGAGCTTTTAAACTTAAATGACCATCAGTTCAGTTCAATTCAGTTCAGTCACTCAGTCATGTCCGACTCTTTGCGACCCCATGGACTGCAGCATGCCAGGCTTCCCTCAGTTCAGTTCAGTTCAGTTCAGTTCAGTTCAGTTGCTCAGTCGTGTCTGACTCTTTGCTACCCCATGAACCACAGAATGCCAGGCCTCCCTGTCCATCACCAACTCCCAGAGTTTACCCAAACTCATGCCCATTGAGTTGGTGATGCCATCTACCATCTCATCCACTGTCGTCCCCTTCTCCTCCTGCCCTCAATCTTTCCCAACATCAGGGTCTTTTCAAATGAGTCAGCTCTTCGCATCTGGTGGCCAAAATGCTGGAGTTTCAGCTTTAACATCAATCCTTCCAATGAACAACCAGGACCGATTTCCCATAGGATGGACTGGTTGGATCTCCTTGCAGTCCAAGGGACTCTCAAGGTTCTTCTCCAACACCACAGTTCAAAAGCATCAATTCTTTGGCGCTCAGCCCTCTTTATAGTCCAACTCTCACATCCATACATGACCACTGGAAAAACCATAGCCTTGACTAGACGGAGCTTTGTTGGCAAAGTAATGTCTCTGCTTTTTAATATGCTGTCTAGGTTGGTCATAGAGTTATGCCCCGTATTTAATTTTCTATAATGAGACTTCTCCAGTATTCCTCTGGTTGATAAAGTAGATAGAACAACCAAAAATTCTCATAATTTTGACTGTTGTTTTGTCACATAAATTACTTTTATAACTCTTGAGTATTCACTTTAGTAACTATGAACTACAGAATATAAATTATTAAATTACTAAAATTTTGTCTTATGAATTGAGATTAGAACATACAGAGTGATAGTTTTTAACAAAATAAATGTTTTGATTTTTTGATTTTATAAAATTTTTAGAATCTAAAGCAGTGCATAGAACATAGTACACACTTAAGAAGGATTTATTGATTTGAATCCTTAGTTATGTGTAACTTGTTTTTAATTAATATAATAAACTCTATGTATGGATTTTTCATTATTTTCTTTCCAATGTGAAAATTATGTATTTGTGTGGTAAATTAACTGTAAACCAAACAAAATGAAAAACTTTCCACTCCAAGTTCTACTTTCTTGTCACCTTTCACATGTTGCTGCTTGTTGTAATTGAATTTTTAAGCATTGCAAAGAATTATGCATAAAAATATAGGCATTGTTTTTAAGCACTTCTTCTTAAACCAGTTCTCTGCTCTTCAGAGGTAGTGTTGTGAAATAAAATGTCCAGTCATCAGAAGCCTGCTAAAACCTTTCAACCTCTGTTGCCTTTATCTTTGCCTGAGTGGTTGCAGTATTTGCCCTGTGCTGCTGGAGGCTACCCATGGTAACTTCCTGCAGCTAAGGCAAAACTCTTAGTTTCTTAAATCTTGTGCCTCTAATTAACAGCTGTGCTTCATTAAAACTAAGATGTTCATTCCCCTGAAGATGTAAAAAGCTGATCTAAGTGAGCTGTATGTAACTAATCCTTTGGTGTATTCCCTGCTTTTGTAGAATAGCTTTGTGACTCCCCAGCTTCAAAATAAACTCAACTTTGGTCTTCTCTCATTGAACTTTCTAGTTCAAATAAGCCCTGCTTTTTAGCTTGCATTCTCTTAGCTACTTATCCAAAAATTTTGGCTTTAATATTATGAAGAATTTTTCTTTCAAGATTTGAGAAGGCCTAGAAGAATTCAGCTTTTTTCTATGTCATCAGTGTTTGCTTTGCTTCTTTGCAAAACACAGAAGAGTTGGAAAAGATGATTCCAGTAGGTCTACATAATCTTACTACTCTTCCTGGCTACCAGCTACTTGAGTTTACAACCAAGCTCTGGGATAGTGATCCTGTCATTATGGTTGGTCAGTAAGGATCATATTTGAGAAGAAGAGCTGTCCAGGAGATCAGAAATCCTGGACAAACTGGTAACCTCTGGAACTTCCTGTATCTCTGTTGTATTGTGACTGCTGTTTCATTTCTGCTTGGCAAATTGCTTGCAACTTTACTTTCATTAGTCTCAAACTTGGAATCATATAGGGAAGGAGATTCTGGGGAAAGTAGTTTTCAGTGTAACCATGTTAATAGAACAACCCACTAGAGTTACCAAAGAAATATAGGTTAGGTGTTCAAAGACATGAACAAAATAAAAATGTGAAGATAACATACTACCAATAGTTGCAAAACAAAGCAGCATGATGAGAAATATTGGTTAGCGTGATGTATTATAGATTCATACATACATATAATGAATAATATATATAATTATTATGCATACTCAGTTGCTCAGTCGTGTCTGACTCTTTGCAACCCCATGGACTGCAGCACGCCACACTTCCCTGTCCATCACTGTCTCCCATAATTTGCTCAAACATGTATCCATTGAGTGATAGCATCCAACCATCTCATCCTCTGTTGTCCCTTTCTCCTCCTGCCTTCAATTTTTCCCAGCATCATGGTCTTTTCCAGTGAGTCAGCTCTTTGTATCAGGTGGCCAAAGTATTGAAGTTTCAGCTTCAGCATCAGTTCTTCCAGTGAATATTCAGGGTTGATTTCCTTTAGGATTGACTGGTTTGATCTCCCTGCAGTTCAAGTGACTTTCCAGTCTTCTCCAAAAACCACAGTTCAAAAGCATAGATTCTTCAGCTCTCAGCCTTCTTTATGGTCCAGCTATCACATCCATGCATGACTACTGGAAAAACCATAACTTTGTGCAGACATTTGTCAGCAAAGTAATATCTTTTGTTTCTAATACATTGTCTGGGTTTGTCGTAGTGTTTCCCCCAAGGAGCAAGTGTCTTTCAATTTCATGGCTTGAGTCATTGACCACAGTAATTTTCGAGCTCAAGAAAATAAAATCTGTCACTGTTTCCAATTTTTCCCTTTCTATTTGCCATGAATTGATGTGACCAGATGCCCATGTTTTTAGTTTTTTGAATGCTGAGTTTTAAGCCAGCTTTTCCACATTCCTCTTTCATCCTCATCAACAGGCTCTTTAGTTCCTCTACTCTGTCTACCGCTAGAGTAGTGTCATCTGCATATCTGGGAGAAGGCAATGGCACCCCACTCCAGTACTCCTGATTGGAAAATCCCATGGACGGAGGAGCCTGGTAGGCTGCTCTTAGATCACTAAGAGTTGGACACAACTGAGCGATTTCACTTTCACTTTTCACCTTCATGCATTGGAGAAGGAACTGGCAACCCACTCCACTGTTCCTGCCTGGAGAATCCCAGGGACAGGGGAGCGTGGTGGGCTGCCGCCTATGGGGTCGCACAGAATCGGACAAGACTGAAGCGACTTAGCAGCACCATCTGCATATCTGAGGTTGTTGATATTTCTCCCAACAATCTGGATTCGGGTTTGTGATTCATCCAGCCCAGTATTTTGCATGATGTACCCTGCATATATGGAGAAGGCAATGGCAACCCACTCCAGTGTTCTTGCTTGGAGAATCCCAGAGATGGCAGAGCCTTGTGGGCTGCCATCTATGGGGTCGCACAGAGTCAGACATAACGGAAGCAACTTAGCAGCAGCAGCAGCACTCTGCATATAAGGTAAATAAGCAGGGTACAGCCTTAACATACTCCATTCCCAATTTTAGACCAGTCTGTTGTTCCATGTCTGGTTCTGGCTCTTGCTTTTTGACCTGTTACAGGTTTCTCAGGAGGCGGGTAATGTGGTCTGGTGTTCCCTTTTACATAAAAAATTTTCCACAGTTTGTTGTGATCCACACAGGCAAAGGCTTTAGCACAGTCATTGAGCAGAAGTAGAGGTTTTTTGGCCAATGTTAGCAATTTGATCCCAGCTTGTATGTCTGAAAGTTCTTGATTCATGTACTGCTGAAGCCTAGCTTGAAGATTTTGAGCATTTCCCTGCTTGCATATGAATACGTGAACTGTGAACTTCCAGATGTTCCAGCTGGTTTAGAAAAGGCAGAGGAACCAGAGATCAAATTGCCAATATCCGCTGGATCATCGAAAAAGCAAGAGAGTTCCAGAAAAACATCTATTTCTGATTTATTGACTATGCCAAAGCCTTTGACTGTGTGGATCACAATAAACTGTGGACAATTCTGAAAGAGATGGGAATACCAGACCATCTGACCTGTCTCTTGAGAAACCTGTATGCAAGTCAGGAAGCAACAGTTCGAACTGGACATGGAACAACAGACTGGTTCCAAATAGGAAAAGGAGTATGTCAAGGCTGTATATTGTCACCCTGCTTATTTAACTTCTATGCAGAGTACATCATGAGAAATGCTGGGCTGGAAGAAACACAAGCTGGAATCAAGATTTCTGGGAGGAATATCAATAACCTCAGCTATGCGGATGATACCACCCTTATGGCAGAAAGTGAAGAAGAACTAAAGAGCCTCTTGATGAAGGTAAAAGAGGAGAGTGAAAAAGTTGGCTTTAAGCTCAACGTTCAGAAAACTAAGATCATGGCATCTGGTCCCATCACTTCATGGGAAATAGATGGGGAAACAGTGGAAACAGTGTCAGACTTTATTTTTTGGGGCTCCAAAATCACTGCTGATGGTGATTGCAGCCATGAAATTAAAAGACTCTTACTCCTTGGAAGGAAGGTTATGGCCAACCTAGATAGCATATTTAAAAGCAGAGACATTACTTTGCCAACAAAAGTCCATCTAGTCAAGGCTATGGTTTTTCCAGTGGTCATGTATGGATGTGAGAGTTGGACGGTGAAGAAGGCTGAGCGCCGAAGAATTGATGCTTTTGAACTGTGGTGTTGGAGAAGACTCTTGAGAGTCCCTTGGACTGCAAGGAGATCCAGTCAATCCATCCTAAAAGAGATCAATCCTGGGTGTTCATTGGAAGGTCTGATGTTGAAGCTGAAACTCCAATACTTTGGCCACCTCATGCGAAGGGTTGACTCAATGGAAAAGACCCTAATACTGGGTAGCATTGGGGGCGGGAAGAGAAGGGGAGGACAGAGGATGAAATGGTTGGATGGCATCACCGACTCGATGGACACGGGTTTGGGTAAACTCCGGGAGTTGATGATGGACAGAGAGGCCTGGCGTGCTGCAATTCATGGGGTCGCAAAGAGTCGGATACGACTGAGCGACTGAACTGAACTGAACTGATATGAAATGTCCCCAATTGTACAGTAGTTTGAACGTGTTTTGTCATTACCCTTCTTTGTGATTGGAATGAGAACTGACCTTTTGTAGTCCTGCGGCCACTGCTGAGTTTTCCAAATTTTCTGGCATATGGAGTGCAGCACTTTACCAGCATCATCTTTTAGGGTTTAAAATAGCTCAACTGAAATTCTGTCACCTCCAATGGCTTTGTTCATAGTAATGTTTCTTATGCCCCACTTGAGTCCATGTTCCAGGGTGTCTGGCTCTAGGCTAGTGACAACACCATTGTGGTTTTCTGGATCATTAAAACCTTTTTTGTATAGTTCTTTTGTGTATTTTTGCCACCTCTTCTTAATCTCTTCTGCTTCTGTTAAGTCCTTGCCACTTCTGTCCTTCATTGTGCCCATCTTTGCATGAAATATTCCCTTGGTATTTCCAATTTTCTTGAGAGATCTCTAGTCTTTCCCATTTTATTATTTTTCTCTATTTCTTTGCATTGTTAATTGAAGGTGTTCTTATCTCTCCTTGCTGTTCTCTGGAATTCTGCATTCATCTGAGTGTCTTTCCCTTCCTCATTTGCCTTTTGCTTCTCTTCTTTTCTCAGCTATTTGTAAGGCCTCCTCAGACAACTACTTTGCCTTTTTGAATTTCTTTTTCCTTGTTGTGGTTTTAATCACTGCCTCCTATACAGTGTTACAAACCTCCATCCATAGTTCTTCAGGTACTCTGTCTACCAGGTCTGATCCCTTGTATCTATTTGTAACCTTCACTGTATAATTATAAGGGATTTGATTTAGGTCATACCTGAATTCTCTAATGGTTTTCCCTACTTGCTTGAATTTAACCCTGAATTTTTCAATAAGTAGCTCATTACCTGAGCTCCAGTCAGCACCCAGACTTGTTTTTGCTGACTGTATAGAGCGTCTTCATCTTTGGCTGCAAAGAACATTTTCAATCTGATTTCAGTATTGACTATCTGGTGCTGTCCATGTGTAGAGTTGTCTCTTGGGTTGTTGGAAAAGGATGTTTGCTATAACCAATGTGTCCTCTTGGGAAAATCTGTTAGCCATTGCTCTGCTTCATTTTGCACTACGAGGCCAAACTTTCCTGTTACTCTGGGTATCTACTGACTTCCTACTTTTGCATTCTAATCCCCTATAATGAAAATATATCTTTTCTTGTTGTTAATTCTAGGAGGTCTTGTAGGTCTTCATAGAACCATTCAACTTCACCTTTTTTGGCATTAGGGGTTGAGGCATAGAGTTGGATTGCTGTGATGTTGAACGATTTTCCTTGGAAACGAATGGAGATCATTTTGCCGTCTTTGAGACTGCACCGAAGCACTGCATTTTGGACTCTTGTTGACTGTGAGGGCTACCCCATTTCTTCCAAGGGTTTCTTGCCAACAGTAGTAGTTATAATTGTCATGTTAATTAAATTTGTTCATTTTCATCCATTTTCATTCACTGACTCCTAAAATGTTGATATTCACTCTTTTCATCTCCTGCATAATAATATACACAAATAAATATGCAATTACATATCACATACATAGTTACATATATAATATGTAATTCTGTAAATATTGACTGAGTTTATTAAAGACTAAATGTGTAGAACAACATTTAACACATAAGTAGAACTTAATTTTATTTCCAATAAATTTAGTAATTAGAAATAATTTAGTCTATTAACAGCATGGATACTAGAGCTAGCATAATCTTTAAGCCATTGTTTTATATTTATCATCACCTAATTTTTTGTATTTTGAAATACAAATTGATCTAAATTCTGAGAAAATTGAAACATTATAGTTCATACATTAAACTAAGTACAAACCACATTTGAAGATTTGGGAGAATGCTTTACTATGAAATTTAATAAAACAGAATTAGATTCAATAAATATTGCTTTTTAAATTAATTTGGCTCCAGATATTACCAGTTTAGTATAATTGAATATTCAAGAGGCTGTTATTTTAAGTGAAATTCTAGAGTTTGCAATGTCCAGGTATTTAAATTTGGCAAGTGAAAGAAGTGAATGCTATATCTACATGCAACATACAGTTTTTGTGAAGTCGGATAAATAGTTCTTACAAATCCTGCCTGAAAATTCCAAACAAATTGGAATTTATAGTATATACATATAATAGCTATAATAAATATGGAAACAATTTTACTTACATAACTTTTGCTAAAACTATTGTACACAGAAATTTTTAAAGACTTACAAAGGAAGAAGAAAAGGAAATAAACTTCTATATATTTCAGTTGAGTTAGAAAAATCTCAAATTTTTAAAACTGTTCAAGGAAAAACAATTAAATAGATGGATGCAGTAAAGCATTACTATTAAATTTTCTATGTCCATAGGGGTGTTAGGCATGACATATTATGATAAAGATTGGATTAGAAGTCAAACAAATTTTTATTTTAGAAATGAAAAAAATAACTTACATTATATAATTGCCTGTTCCAGTTTTTGGACTCCTGCCTTCTTCCTGCCATGCTCTAGTAAACTGTATTTTAGAAAAGGCATAGTATTATAGCATTTCACAATATAACAAGATTGCATATTTGTAGAATGCTAACCATGGCATATTTCTCAAGTGCTGCCTGTAATGAGTTACTTTCTTCTTTGAAATCTTTTAGTATGTGTTTTCCTATTAGTGAAACTACAAACTAAAATCTCATGGATAAATATATATGATTGACATTTGCTATGTGCATGTAGATGATGCAATATTAGAACCAGGACACAAGACTAACAATACAAAAATGTATTATAAGGCACTTGGATAATATTTGAGAAATTTAGTATTAAATTATAGTTAGAACAATCTTAGTTTGATAATGCCAACTTATTTCTTTTCAATATAGATCTGGTATATCAAAATCAAAATTTGATCAACTATGACAAACTTAGTAAGTAGAGTGAATTTGAGAAAATTATCCTGGGATTTAACCATATTTAATTAAATTGACAATGTACTAATGATGTTGAGAATGTTGATTTACTGCCTATTCATTTAGTAAACATGTCAGAAATCAGGCTGAGTATGAGAGAAGATTATGAAAGTATTAGTAAATTCTTCCCGCACTTGAGAAGATTATCAATTGATCATAGCTGAGTGACTTCTTTTTTATGAAACTAAAAGGCATACATTTTTAAAACTAATTTAAAGTGATTACCAAAACTTTTCAAATAACATGAACTACTTTTTTTTTTTGGTAGCTGGCTTATTTAGCTTTAAATATTCTATATATGTGTTAACTAATTTTATGTGTCAACTTAGTTAGCCCTTGGTACTCAGATATTCAAATATTATTCTAGATGTTTCTCTGAAGGCATTTTTGTAGATTAAATTAACATATAAGTCAGACTTCAAATAAAGCAAGTAAAGCAGACTTCATATTGTGGGTAAACCGTATCCATTTAATTGAAGTCCTTAACAGAAAAAGACTGATATTTTTGAAAGAAAAGGGAATTCTGGCAGCAGATTACCTTTGGACTTGAACCACAGCATCACCTCTTCCCTGGGTCTCCAGCCTGCCAGCCTACTCTGCAAATTTGTAGACTTGTCAAGCCTCTACCATCTCCTGAGCCAATTTCTAAAAATCTCTCTCTCTCTCCCCTCCCTCCCTTCTTCTCTCTCTCTCTCTGTCCTTGTACATCCTATTGATTTTGTTTCTCTAGAGAACTCTGAACTCTTACTAATACCTGATGCTGTTGAGATACCATAGTTATATTCTGAAAACTTTTTCATTGAAGGCACCATGATAAGTTAGAAGCAGGTGGATGTTATTTTTAGTTTGATCGGTTTCATTTCTGAGAAAAGAATGGTCTAGGAGTTACATATAAGTGATTTTTAAAATTTTTTGAAAGTTTCGCTGTGGAATTATGTTTCTCTTTTAAATGGATAAAAAGTGGAATTTGATAAAGGTGTACCACATGAAGCCAGGTAGGAGTTATCTAAGATAAGGATATGCTTTTGATGAGTTCAAATACTTAGTCTTATTTCTAAATTACCACAGTGCTAAAAGTAAAGCCTTAATCTAAATAGGACTTTGTGTATTGAATAAATAATATTTTACAAGTAGAAATGTGAGTTCTATTTCCTTTTACTCTTTTAAACTTAGCTTTAGGAGAAAAATATAAAACATATTTATTCTTAAGTTCTATCCACTTTAAAAATATTTTTGCTAAGTTGTTCTGCTTAAAAAGAAATAACAAACACTGATTTTCCGCATCCAGTTCCTCCAAGTCAGGCAGATCAAAGTTTTACTGTGTTTGACGTGCTTCATTGAACAGAAAGCCTCAGGAACCATGTGTTCTACCTGTTTCTACTTGCCTCTTCCCCAAAACTTCACCTGAATTTAAGAGATGAATAACAACTGCTTTTGATCACACATCAGGAAAGGACATCCTAAGTATATTAATAATTTCTGTTTGAAACAAAATCTTGTCATTTGCATATGTAACCCATGGTGACTATTGAATATTCTCTTTAATTAATTTGGGTGCCCTTGATCTACTTGATGAACTGCCCTGTATATTCACATTTGCTGCTACAAGAATGACAAAACAAATGCAAAACTTGAAAATCTTCCCAAAAGATAAATATTCTTTTGAATCAACACAGATGTGTTTAGACCCTAATATGTAATTAGCACAAAATGCTGAGTTAAATCTTCAAATATCCCCATTACTTTAACTTTTTACACTCAAGAGTATTCTGTGTACAATATAAAATTTTCCTCTCAGAGAATCAGTGAAACAGTATTTATTTACTGCCTGCCTGTCTATTATTTATCTAGAAGATATAAAAGTAATACTTTAGCTCTTTTATCTCCTAAAATTATTTTTATAGCTTATTATGTTTCCAAGCACACATTCACATAAAAATCCTCAATCATCCCATTTTCCTTTAATAAAACAAATTATCAAGTGCTATTATTGCAAAATTGCTGTATCATTTTGAAAAAAAATGTCACATTTTACATGACTGACATGAAAAGTATTTGAATAGTACTACAGCAAATAGTTATTCCTCTTGCATTAGGTTGACCTATACATTTGTTTCTGTATGGAATTAAGTTTCATGTATTAAGCCTTTCGAACCTAAAAGTCTAGTTCTGGGATGGAAAAATCTTCATCTTGTAAAAGGTGTTCAAGGTGAAAGTTTCGTGAGGTAAACGGTGCAATGAGCAACAGACTAAGGAAAAGCCAAAAGTTGCTTTCGTTTAAAATTCTTGTAGGTGCAAAAGGATCACAATGGGTGTTGGAAAGAGTAGCACATTGGTTAATGTACGCCCGCTAAAAATATGACCCAACCTACTAGTTATTGTGGTCCAATCAGTGCCTCAAAACTGACAGATAAACTTAGCAATTCCTGGATAAAGAGCAAGAAGTCTATAGAGGGTTCAATACACTTGGCTGCTTAAATTTAAATGAAATAATAAAAGAAAAAATTCAAAAGTTCTGTTTCTCAGTCACATATCAAGTACTTAACAACCACTAGTGGATAGTGGCTACTATTTTGAGCAGTGCAGAATAGAACATTATTCTGAACTCACTTTTTTTGATAAAATAATAGCAGTATTTCAGATTTGTGTGATACTTTGACATTTAAAACTACTTTCTCACATATTACCCATTTATTACAAAACTGATGAAAAGCAAGTAAAGAAGTTCTATTTTGTTTTCTTAAACCTGAAGTTCAAAGAAATTACCTCTATATGGCTAGTAAAAGGCAGGATTGTGAATGTAGCTTAAATATTCTGATTCTTCGAGGCAAACATAAAAAAAAAATATTCCTAACTTTTTGGGTAGACATCAGTATAACATCATGTATATATATTTCAAGATGGTTATTCTAAAAGTACACTTTTGTATGTATAGGTCTTTATGTTTATATCTAATCAGTATTAATTCTTTATTATCATTATTTTTATTATTCAGCAGTACCTAGAAGATACTAATTGTCTTCTAGACCTCATGCCCAACATGAAATAGTCATACCTTGACCAAAGAAGGAAGTGAAAAGCAAAAATTTTATCATAGATTATAGCATAATAATTGTTCCTTGTTTGTGCCACAATTACAGTACAGGGATTAATAATTATAATTTCTGAACCTAATAATTTATGCATTAATATTTTGTCCCTGTCATGTCTTTAATTTTTGCAATTAATTGTTTTAATAACAGAAAGGTTAATTGTGCTATTCATCAGAATTGCTTGCTGTGAAATGGTAGACAAATAAGAACTTTACAGATAAAGGGCATACTTACTAATCAAGTCTGTCATTTCTTTAGAAAGTAAACCTGCTGTGACAGCCTAATAGATTTATTTAATTTGCAAACTCTTGGAGTTCAGAAAAGTTCCTGCTAAAACAAATGGAATTGTAACAAATTGTTAAATTTATGTTTATACTCAACCATATCCAGAGATGCATATTTTTTTTCTATGTCTAGGTATATGTATACACACATTTGTGTACACTAGGCACACATACACATTGTATAATCACTTTCATTAAACTATAGCCTAGAAAACCAAGAGTTTGTTCTAAAAGCATAATCCGATACCATGCTTCTTAAAATTGTTAGTACATGATATAAAAAGCATTATTGTAACATTCTTTTCAGTTCATTTTAGTAGCTCAGTTGTGTCCGACTCTTTGCGACGCCATGAACTGCAGAACGCCAGGCTTTCCTGTCCATCACCAACACCCAGAGCTTATTCAAACTCATGTCCATCAAGTCAGTGATGGAATCCAACCATCTCATCCTCTGTTGTCCCCTTCTCTTCCCGCCTTCAATCTTTCCCAGCAGGAAAAGATTTCAGGGTCTTTTCTAGTGAGTCAGTTCTTTGCATCAGGTGGCCAAAGTATTGGAGTTTCAGCATCAGCATCAGTCCTTCCAATGAATATTCAGGACTGATTGCCTCTAGGATGGACTGGTTTGATCTCCTTGCAGTCTAAGGGACTCCCAAGAGTCTTCTCCAACACCACAGTTCAAAAGCATCAATTCTTCGGTGCTCAGCTTTCTTTATAGTCCAACTCTCACATCCATACATAGCTACTGGAAAAACCAGAGCTTTGACTAGACGGACCTTTGTTGGCAAAGTAATGTCTTGGCTAGATCCAGGTACTGCAGGGTGAAGAAGGAAATGGCACAGATCACTTCCTACTGTTTCAGGTCTGAAGCCAAATGATTGTTTTTTTACTGGTCCATATCAGTGAGGTTTGCATTATCTTGTTCTTCTCTCTTCATATTTTCACCAAATTTCTGTCCAAAATTTTAGTATAATTCCAGTCTCTTGCTTCCAATTAATTCCTTGGTTAAGCAACCATAGACAGAACTTTGTTTTGATGTAGATCTAAGCCTGGGAACTCTTGTCATTTACTTCTTATTTTAAAAGTTTCAATTCTAATTACTGTGGTCAGTCTTTTTCTTTCTGTTCCCTAAAATTTACCACTAAATCAAAAGCTTTACTGCTAAGCTTCTTTCTTAAACTATTGATCCTGAAAACAATTGCTTGAGTGAGAAGACAAGTCTTTTCCTGTCCTTTCTATGAGGATACAGACTTTATCTGGAGAAGAAAATGGAGAAGGAAATGGCAACCCCCTCCAGTGTTTTTGCCTGGAGAATCCCATGGACAGAGGGGCCTGGTGGGCTACAGTCTATGGGGTTGCAAAGAGTCGGACACGACTAAGCAACTAACACACACACACACACACACAAAATTGCAGGTTTAAAGCCATCATAGACAACGATTTGAATTTAGAGTGCAGAAGGAGTTGTTTTTTTTTTTTTTGGCCCTGGAAGTTTCCTATTTGTGATATTTCGTCACACAGATTACAGGGTAAGGACACATAGCAGAATGGTTAGCTCTACTCTGAGTTTATCTTTATTTTACAGAAATTGAAGGTGTAAAATGTCTCTCTGTGGCTCAGATGGTGAAGAATATGCCTGCAATGTGGAAGACCTGTGTTTGATTATTGGGTAGGGAAGATCCCCTGGAGAAGGGAATGGCAGCCCACTCCAGTATTCTTGCCTAGAGAGTCTTATGGGTAGAGGAGCCTGGCAGGCTGTACAGTCCATGAGATCACAAAGAGTTGGACATGACTGAGCAAGTAACACTTTCAATTTCAGAGGTGGAAAAAAGAGAACCAGTAAATGCCAACACAGACCCTGCCATTTACCTCTGTGTTCCAGCTGGTTTCATTTCTAATCATTTGTGAACTAACCACATCTTACAAAAACGGTCTTTACCTTTCTTCAGGGATAACATTTTATAATGCCATTTTGAGTAAAGATTCTTTCCTTTAAACCTGGGTTTTGTCCTTTCATTTGGAAGCACTGATCACATAGATGGTCTAGTATTAGGGAATAGAGAAGCACCTGTTTTACTCATGTACAGGAAAAGTTAGCTGTATTGTGAAAGCAACTATACAAGTCAACTAAATTTTGAAGCGTGCTGTTGTCAATTCTTAATAGAAAAGTTAGATTGGTAAGGGGAAGAAGAGGAAATATTCACCAGTTCAACCCATTCATAGACAGGCTATCCCAGTAACTACCCCAGACATCTGTCGTCCTGTCAGTAAATATTTTTCAAACCCTATTATATATCAGGAACTTTAATCCATTTGGGAAAACAAGGATGAAGCAAGATTAGTACAGTCCTTCCCCTCAGAAACTTTAAGACCAAGTCTAGCATGGTAGACAGAAAAAATTTAATTTGAAAAATAAATCCATGATGTTATAAGAAATTTAGAAGAAATAGGTAGGATGCTACTATATTGATGACAAACATTGATTAGATTTTGTTTTACTCCAGGCAGTATTGTGCTTTATTTTATTAGTTTATTTAACCTAACCATCTATGAGGTATTATCATCTCCATTTTATAAATTATGAAATTGAGGCACAGAGAGTCTAAATATGTTGTTCACAACCATAGTTTTCAGTGGCAGAATGGCACTAATGCTATTATTTGAAATAGAGTCCATGCTCTTAATCATGATACTACACTCACTTTCATAAGACAATACACTGGGGAAGAGTTGTTTTCAAGGGAGATAGAAAAAGTATGGATAACAACCAAGCTAAGACCTAAGGGCTGAGGGAGAATCAAATGTGAAAAGAATTGGAAAAGATTGCTTCAGGCTAGTTTAACTGCATGTAGGAGGAGCTCAGGATGGAAATGGGGAGGGTGTGTTGAGCAAACTGAAATAGGCTTATATTTTTGGAGAACTGCGAACAAAAGAGGCAAGTGATGATGGGTCAAAAAATTCTCAGGCCATGATAAAAATTTAGATTTTATTCCAGGTGCAAGAGAAGCCATTGAAGAGTATTAAAAAAAAAAATTTCATCTGCCAAACATTGCTATCCTTTTAAAAGAGTTTTGAAATTTATAGAATACTATAGCAGAATGGTTAAAAATGAGAAAGTTTCTTAAAATATGGCATCTGATCATTCTGTTCTTCACAGAAAATCAAATCAACATGATTTCAAGTGTTTTCAGAAAAAAATGCACTTTAGGTTGAAATCATTTCATTCATACACATCCGTCTTTTGTCTTGTGGCTTCTCAGTGGAGTACATGGCCACAAATACTTCTTGTTTCTTCAATCAGGGAGAAAAAAATGAACAGATGGGAGATCAAAGGAGCAGCTAAACAAAGAATCTGGCAAAATACGCAGCAATTTATAGGTAGATGAATAAAGATTTGAGAGACTAGTGTAGAAAGAGACTATGAAAATTATTCCTAGTTTCTATGTTATGAATATTAAGATATCTTCTGATCTTTTCTGATAGGGATTGGTATAAGAAGTGTAATTGATTTTTAATAAGTGCCTAGTATAGTACCTTCTCATGGAAAAGTACAAGGCATTTGATCTTAAACGGATGTTAAAAAAAAAAAACCAAAAAAAAACTAAGTAGACATGCCTTTTATTAAACTGTTTCCCACTAGAACTAAGCATGAAGCTTTACTGCATGTGTTCCACGTCTCAGTGGTGTCTGACTCTGTGTGATGCTATGGACTATAGCCTACCAGGCTCCTCTGTCCATGGGATTCTACAGACAAAATATGGGAGTGGATTGCCAAGCCCTCATCTGAAGATGAAATAAATTCTAGCTTCTGGAAGAAAAGTCTATTTTGTTGCTTTCCATTTCCTACTTACACTCTTTGCTTCAAGACTTGTTAGGGTGAAGAGATTTCTCAACACTTCTTTGAAACTTTTTAACATATATTTATTAATTCCTACAACTGTAGCTTCTATTTATTCATGCCAAAGTTTAAAATATATCTACTTTGAGAGGGGAGCATCCTTAATTTCTAAAGATCTTTTAGAAATCTTTTAAATGGAATAGCTAATAAAATGTTTAATAGTGAGAAACTAGAAACTTTCTCCCTAGGATCAGCAACGAGGAATAATGTCCTCTCTCACAAATCATTTTCAACAACACAATGGAAGTACTAGCCAAGGCAGTAAGACAAGAAAAGGAAACAAAGAGTAGACAGATTGAGAAGAAAGGAATCAAACTTGTTTTTCTTTGCAGATGACATGATTATCTATGTAGAAAGAATTGACAAAAAAATACTTTTGGAACTAATAACTAATGATAGCATGGTTGTTGTAAGATAAAAATTGCTATATGAAATCAGTTGCTTCCTGGTAGACCAACAATGACCAAGTGAAATTTGAAATTAAAAAAAAAATCATATTAGAACCTCCACAAATCAAATACTAAGGTACAAAGCTAAAAAATATACACAAGCTCTGCAAGAGGAAATCTATAAAATTTTAATGAAAGAAATCACAAAAAAACCCTGTGAAAAATATTTTATATTTATTGGTGCATGCTAAGTCACTTCAGTCTTGTCCAATATTTATAATTCTACGGCCTATAGCCTGCCAGGCTCCTGTGTCCATGGGAGTCTTCAGGAAATAATACTGGAGTCGGCTGCTATACCCTCCTCCAGGGGATATTCTTGACCCAGGGATTGAACCCATGACTCTTAGGTCTCCTGCATTGGCAGGCAGGTTCTTTACCACTGGCACCACCTGTGAAGTCCATATAAATGGAGAGGAACCCTCAAATTGTCAAACGTTAGTTCTTCCCAACATGATCTATGATTCAGTACAATCTCAGCAAGTTATTTTGTGGTCATTAGCAAACTGATTCTAAAATTTATGTAGAGAAGCTGAAGACCCAGAATAGCCAAGACAATATTGAAGGAGAAGAGCAATTTTGAAGGATTGACACTTTCTCACTTAAAGACTTACTTTATAAAGCAACAATAATCAAGACAGTGCAACAACAAAAAAAGAAAGAAATAGAGAAATGGATTAATAGAACAGAATGGAGAGCCCAGATTAGAACCACACAAGTATAGTCACCTTGACAAGGGAACAATGGTGATACAATGGAGAAAAAATAGTCTTTTCAGCAATGGTGTTGGAACTGGATATCCACAGGGAAAAAAAAAATAGAATTCAGACCCAGAACTTACACCTTTCACAAAAGTTGACAGAATATGAATCTGAATGTGCAGGAAAAAAATGTAAAATTCTAATAGACAACATATACAAAAATCTAGAGGACCTTGGGTTTGGCAATGACTTTTCTTTTATTACAACTTTTATAGACTTATAACTAACATTGTATGTTATGTTCATTGGGCTTCCCAGGTGGCACTCGTGGTAAAGAGCCTGTCTGCCAGTAAAGGAGATGTAATACACAGGGGTTTGATCCCTGGGTCAGGAAGATCCCCTGGAGAGGGGCATGGCAGCCCATTCCAGTGTTATTGCCTGGAGAATCCCATGGGTAGAGGAGCCTGGTGGGCTACAGTCCATAAGGTCAGAAAGAGTTGAACATGACTGAAGTACTTTAGCATGCATGCTATATTCATTATAGGAATACAGCATAGTGATTAAGTATTTTTACACATTATGAAATGACCACCACAATGAATCTAGCTATACAAGTTGTTATAGTATTAGTGATCATAGTCCTTATAATGATTTCTATCCCTGTGACTTCACTCAGTTCAATTCAGTCGATCAGTTGTGTCCGACTCTTTGTGACCCCATGGACTGCAGCATGCTAAGCTTCCCTGTCCATCATCAACTCCTAGAGCTGCTCAAACTCATGTCCATTGAGTCGCTGATGCCATCCAACCATCTCATCCTCTGTCGTTCCCTTCTCCTCCCGCCTCCAGTCTTTCCCAGCATCAGGGTCTTTTCCAATGAGTCATTTCTTCAAGTCAGGTGGCTAAAGTATCAGAGCTACAGCACCAGTCCTGCCAATGAATATTCAGAGTTTATTTCCTTTAGGATCGAGTGGTTTGATCTCCTTGCAGTCCAAGGGACTCTTGAGAGTCCTCTCCAACACCACAATTCAAAAACATCAAATCTTCAGCGCTCAGCTTTCTGTATAGTCCAACTCTCACATCCATACATGACTCCTGGAAAAACCATAGCTTGAACTAGATGGACCTTTGTTGGCAATGTAATGTTTCTGTCTAGGTTGGTCATAGCTTTTCTTGCAAGGAGCAAGCATCTTTTAATTCCACGGCTGCAGTGACCATCTGCAGTGATTATTGAGCTGAAGAAAAGAAAGTCTGTCACAGTTTTCATTGTTTCTACATCTATTTGCCATGAAGTGATGTGAGCATAATCTTAGTTTTTGAATGTTGAGTTTTAAGCTAGCTTTTTCACTCTCCAGTTTCATTTTCACCAAGAGGCTCTTTAGTTCTTCTTTGCTTTCTGCAATAAGGGTGGTGTCATCTGCATATCTGAGGTTGTTGATACCTCTCCCAGCAATCTTGATTCCAGCTTGTGCTTCATCCAAGTGGGCAACTAGGAAAATCTTTCACAATTTGGAACCAGTCCATTGTTTCAGGTCCAGTTCTAACTGTTCTTTCTTGACCTTCATACACATTATCAGGAGGCAGGTAAGGTGGTTTGGTATTTCCATCTCTTGAAGAATTTTTCACAGTTTGTTGTGACCCACGCAGTCAAAGTTTTCAGGATAGTCAATGAAGAAGAAGTAGATGTTTTTCTGGAACTCTCTTGCTTTTTCAATGATCCAGTGGATGTTGCCATTTTGATCTCTGTTTCCTCTGACTTTTTAAAATCCAGCTTGTACATCTAGAAGTTCTCGGTTCATGTACTCTTGAAGCCTGGCTTGGAGAATTGTGAACATAACTTCACTAGCATGTGAGATTAGTGTATTTGTGTGGTAGTTTTAACATTCTTTGACATTGCTTTTCTTTGGGATTGGAATAAAAACTGACTTTTCCAGTTCTATGGCCACTGCTGAGTTTTCCAAATTTGTTGGCATATTGAGTGCAGCACTTTCACAGCATCATCTTTTAGGATTTCAAAGAACTCAACTGGAATTCCCTCACCTCCACTAGGTTTATTTGTAGTGATGCTTCCTAAGGTCCACTTGACTTCACACCACAGAATGTCTAGCTCCGGGTGAAGGATCACATCATCATGGTTATCTGGGTCATAAAGATATTTTTTGTATACTTCTTCTTGTATTCTTGCCACCTCTTAATATCTTCTGCCTCTGTTAGGTCCATACCATTTCTATCCTTTATTGTGCCCATCTTTGCATGAAATGTTGCCTTGGTATCTCTAATTTTCTTGAAGAGATCTCTAGAGTTTCCCATTCTATTGTTTCCCTCTATTTCTTTGCATTGATCACTGAGGAAAGCTTTCTTATTTCTCCTTGCTTTTCTTTGAAATTCTGCATTCAGATGGGTATATCTTTCCTTTTCTCCTTTGCCTTTAGTGTCCATTCTTTCCTCAGCTATTTGTAAAGCCTCCTGAGGCAACCATTTTGCCTTTTTGCATTTCTTTTTCTCAGGGATGGTTTTGATCACTGCCTCCTGTACAATATCACCAACTTCCATTCATAGGTTTCAGGCACTCCGTCTATCAGATCTAATCCCTTGAATCTAGTTGTCACTTCCTCTGTATAATCTTAAGGGATTTGATTTAGGTCATTGACTTATTTATCTTACATTTGAAAATTGGTATTTATCAATCCCCTCATCTATTTTGTCCATATTCCCACCTCTTTTCCATTTGGAAACCACTATTTTTTCTTTGTATCTAATGAGTCTCTTTCTTTGTTTTAGATCCCACATGTAAGAGATATCATTTGGTACTTGTTTTCCCCTAACTTATTTCATGTAGCATAAAATGTTCCAAATTCATCCATGTTGCTGGAAATGACAAGATTTTGTTCTTATTTATGTCTAAGTAATAGCATGTATATTCCCCACATTTTCTTCACCCATTCATCTATAGATGAATACTTAGGTTTCTTCTATATTTTGTCAATTGCAAATAGTGGTGTAGTATACATGTGAAAGTGAAAGCTCAGTCATGTCCAACTCTTGGCAATCCCATGGACTATACAGTCCATGTAATTCTCCAGGCCAGGATACTGGAGTGGAGAAGAGTCTTTCCATTTTCCAGGGGAACTTTCCAGCCCAGGGATTGAACACAGGTCTCCCACAGCGCAGGAGGATTCTTTACCAGCTGAGCCACAGGGGTATGCATATGGGTACATATATATTTTTAAGTTAGTATTTGTTTTTTGTTTTTTGGGTTTTTTTTTTGGATAAATACCCAGAAGTAGAATTGCTGGATCATATAATATCTCTCTTTCTAGTTTTTTGAGGAACCTCTATACTGTTGTTTACAATGGCTTCACCAATTTATATTCCCACCAACAGTGCATGAGAGTTCCCTTTTCTCCACATTTTCACCAAACATTGTATTTCTTGTATTTTGATGATAGGCATTCCGAATGGTATGAGGAGATATCTCATTCTGATTTTGATTTACATTTCCCTGTTAGTGATGCTGTTTATCTTTCAATGTGCCCCTTTATCACCCATATGTTTTCTCTGTAAAAATGTCAGTTGAGGTCCTCTGGCCATTTTAAAATCAGTTTTTCTTTATATTGAATTGTATGAGTTCTCTCTATAGAATATCAACCCCTTATTAGATATATTAGTCTCAAATATCTTCTTGGGTTCAGTAGGTTGCCTTTTTGTTTTGTTGGTGGTTTTATTTAATGTGCAAAATACTTTTTTAAGTTTGGTATAGTTCCATTTGTTTATTTCTACTTTGCTTGCTCTTGGGTGGGGGGCTAATAAAATGAACATAAATAATTCACCTGATAAAAAGTTCAAAGAAATGGTAATAAGAATGATCACCCAATTCTGGAGAAAAATGAAGGAACTCCATTCACTCTAGAGGGAACTTCTACCAGAAAACTTAGTAAATAAAAGAAATAAGCAATCAGAACTAAAAATTACAATAACTAAAGTAAAAATACACTAAGGGGAATTAATAGCAGAGTGGAGAAAATGGACTTTAAAACTAAGATTATAACAAAATACACAAAAGTGCAATATATAAAGAGGTCAATCCAACAAGCAAGTATAACAATTAGCAAATATTTTCCATTTAACATAGGAGAAGCTTGATATAGAAAGCAAATATTAACAGAAAAAAATAAATAGAAGGCAATACAACAATAGTAAGGAAATTTAATTCCCCACTTACATCAATAGATAGATCACTCAGGAAGAAAATCAGTAATGAAACACTGGCTTTAAGCAGCTAAACAACACATTAGACTATATTAACTTAATACATATATAGAAAACATTCCATCCAAAAGCTATGGAATACGCATTCTTTTCAAGTACATATGCAACATTCTTCAGGACAGATCATATGATAGGCCATAAAACAAGTCTCAGTAAATTTAAGATTATCGAGTATCTTTTTCTGACCCAAATTTTATGAAAATTGAAATCAAATATTAAAAAAAAAAACTGAAAAAACACAAACATGTGAAAACTAACATGTTACTAAATAATCAGTGAGTCAAAAAATAAATCAAAGAAGAAATTAAAAAATTTCTGAGACTAAAATGAAAGCTCTACATTCCAAAATCTAAAGGAAGCAGCAAAAGCAGTTCTATGAGGGACATTAATAGCAATACCTGCCTATCTCATAAATAAGAAAAATCTCAATCTGTATGTACATTTAAAGAACTAGAAAAGAAGAAAAAGTAAAGTTCAAAGTTAGTAGAAGGAAGAAAATAATAAAGATCACAGAAGAAATAAATGAAAAGGACACTAAAAAAATAGAAAAATCAATAAATTAAAAGTTGGTACTCTCTTAGATAAACAAAATTGGCACAACTTCAGTCACACTTATCAAGGAAGAGAGAGAGCCCAAATAAATAAAATCATAAATGAAAGAGGAGCAATTAAACCCACAACACAGAAATATAAAGGACTGAAAGATAATCTATAAACAACTGTGTGTGTACTCATTCGCTTCAATTGTGTCTGACTCTTAGTGACCCTGTGGACTGTAGCCTAGTAGGCTCCTCTGTCCATGGGATTCTCCAGGCAAGAATACTGGAGTAGGTTGCCATGCCTTCCACATGCACAATTACGTGCCAACACATTCAACGATCTAGAAGAAATGGATAAAGTTTTCGAATCATACACCCTTCTAAGACTGAATCATGAAGAAATTTAAAATCTGGATAGATTACCAGTAAGAAAACGGAATCATAATTAAAAATAATAAAACACAAATCTCCAGGTCCAGATGATTTCACAGGTGAATTCTACCAAACATTTAAAGAAAAGTTAATACTTATCATTTTCAAATTATTTCAAAAAGTTAGAGATGAGAGAATGCTTCCAGAAACGATTTACAAGACCAGTATTACCCTGATACTAAAATCAAAGGCATCACACACACAAAAAACAAAATTACAAGCCAATATCCCTGATGAACATAGATGCAAATATCCTCAGCAAAACATTAGCAAACTGAATTCAACAACGGTTGTTAAGTTGCCCAGTTGTGTCCTACTCTGAGACCCCATGGACTGCATCACTCCAAGCCTTCCTGTCCCTCACCATCTCCTGAGGTTTGCCCAAGTTCATGTCCATTGCATCAGTGATGTCATCTAGCCATCTCATCCTCTAATGCACTCTTCTCCTTCTGCCCTCAATCTTTTCCAGCATCAGGGACTTTTTCAATGAGTCAGCTGTTCACATCAAATGACCAAAATACTGGGGCTTCAGCTTTAGCGTCAGTCCTTCCAACAAGTATTCAGGGTAGATTTCCCTTGAAATTGACTGTTTTGATCTCCTTGCTTACAATTTCTTGCATGCTTTTGATTTCTTTTAATGAATTTGACAATCATATATATGATCAAGTGGGATTCATTCCAGGTGTGTAAGAACAGACACATAGACCAATGGAACAGAGTAGAGAGCTCAGAAATATACCTGTGTTCATGTGGTCAATTTGCAGTAGGAAATGGCAACACATTCCAGAATCCTCACCTGGAAAATCCCATGGATAGAGGAGCCTGGTGTGCTATAGTCTGACACAAAGAGTCAGACATAACTGAGCAACTGAATGCACACACATGTGGCCAATTAACCTATGACAAAGAAGGCAAGAATATACAATGGAGAAAAGACAGTCTCTTTAATAAATGGTGCTGAGAAATCTGGGCAGCTACATGCAAAAGAATGAAATTGGATTACTTTCTTACATCATAAACAAACCAACCAACCAACAAAAACTGCATTAAAGATTTGAAGGTAAGACCTGAAGCCATAAAACTCCTAGGAATTATTTTGTTCCTTTGCTTGAAACATTCCTCTATCTCCTCATTTTGTTTTATTTTCATTTTTGTTTCAATGAATTAGGTGAAACAACTACCTCTCCTGATCTTGAAGGGATAGCCTTATGCAAAATCATCCACTGTATAGATTGCTTGTGCCTGAGAGCTTTTGCAGGCCTATTGGAGCTAAGCGGGCATTGGTCAGGGGATGTCCCTGGGACGTGCTGTGCCTCAGGCCACTTTAGCCAAGTGACTGGAGCTGAAGTGGGCCCAGGCCAGGGGAGAAACACTGGGGAGACTGAAACAATTCACTTGCTGACACCTCTGATTCTGGAGAGTTCCCTGACCATTTGGCAGAACTCTAGGATTTAATAAATGGATTTTCTTCCTGTATTCAATTTATGCTCTAAATCCAAGGCAAACAAGGCTGTGCTTGGGCCCTTCAGCAGTATCCCTTCCTTCTACACATCACTGTGTTGGATATTGTGTTTCTGTTTTTCCTATCAACTTCTACGTGGTCCTTCTATGTGCAGGAACTATCCAGTTAGCCCTCAGGTTTTCTTTAGGAAGAATTGTTATCTATGTAGGTATAGATTCAAGGCATCCATGGAAGGAGATGAACTTAGAGTCTTCCTATACTACGATCTTAGATCTCTCTCCCAGCAATGATTTTTAGACCCAACACAAAAGACATGTTCCATGAAAGAAATAACTGATAAGTTGTACTTCATTAGAATTAAAAACTTTAGTTCTGTGAAAGACATTGTCAAGAAAATAAGCCAAGCCACAGACTAGGAGGTAATGTTTGTAAGATATATATATGAGTAAAGGAATATTATTTAAAATATACAGAGAAATCTTAACACTCAACAATAAGGGGAAAATGTCCAATTAAAGAAAAACATGGGCAAAATACCTGAATTGATACCTTTCCAAAGAAGGTACAGATGACAGTAAGTGCATGAAAAGAAGTTTAACACCATAAGTCATCAGAGAGTTGCAAGTTAAATAACCATGTTATTGTACTACATATCTATTAGCATGGTGAACATTTAAAACACTCTCAGTACCAAATGCTGTTAAGGATAAGGAGCAATAGAAATTCTCACTAACTGTTGGTGGGAATGCAAAATGGTAAAATCATTTTGTAAGACAATTTGGCAGTTACTCATAAAACTAACCATACTCTTAGTAAACACTTCAGCAATTGTGCTCCTTGTTATTTACCCTAATGAAGTCTTATGTCCACACAAAAACCTTACACAGGGCTTACAGGAGCTTCATTCATAATTGCCAAAACTTGAAAACAACCAATATGTCCTTCAGTAGGTAAGGGAATAAACTGCAAAACATCTAGACAATGGAATATTATTCAGCATTAAAAAGAAATGAGCTATTAAATCATGGAAAAACATAGAGAAACTTAAATGCATATCATTTAGTGAAAGAAGCCAATCTGCAAAGGCTATGTGCTATACCAGTTAATATTACATGCTGGAAAAAATAAAACTATGAAGACAGTGAGAAATATCAGTCGTTCCAGAGGTTGGGAGGGAAATAAGGAAAAATAGGCAGAGAACACAGGATTTTTAGGGCAGTGAAATTGTTCTGCATGATGCTATAATGGTGGGCACATGATGCTATAGGTTTGTATCAACCCATATAATGCCCAACATCAAGTAAACTCATGTTAATGTGGACTTTGGATAACATCATGTCAATGCAGCTTTATTGATTATAAAAAATTACTCAATTTCAGAGGAAAGCTGATAGTAGGGCAGCTGTACATGTGTGTTTGAAGGAAGGCATATGGAAACTACTTTCTACTCAATTTTGCATGCAATATAAAATGGGCTCTAACTATAACCTTAAAAATAATTAGCTCCTTTGAAATACTTTGAACATCTAGAAGGACAGATTCATGTCTTAAATATCTTGGTCTCCTGAAGTGAGGCACAATGCTTGCAACAGAGAGGAGGCTCAATAAATATTTGTTATATCTGTCCCTCTTTAGGCAATTTTAGTTATTGCTATGAAGTTGATCTATAATATATTTTATTAGATATTCTAGTTTATGACAGTGAGTGGGTATGGGTATTTAAGTTAAGTATGGTACTAAGTCCATGGGGTTGCAAAGAGTTGGATATAATTAGCAACTGTACAACAACAAATGATGTACTAATATGAAAAAAATAATTTAGTCATTTAAAGAAAAGACGTTTCTATTCTCAATTAAGTATGGTTTTGTTTCATTTCTAAAATCATATATACATTTCAATTTTATTAAAATGATTTTGAAGAATCGAGCAAGAAATCATATGGATTTTCTCACTTGAAATTTTCATGTGATAAATGTATTACACATTTTAACCCTTAAACATTGAGATATCCTTGCATTTCTGGGATACATCCTACTTGGGGATATTTTATGTATTTCATATACTGGTGGATTTGATTTGAAAGGATTACATTTAGGACTTTTGTATCTAAATTATTAAGGAAAAAGTGGCTATAATTTTAATTTTCTTTTTTTGTGTGGAGTGAACTTTAAAAATATTATGTATATTGTTATTTTTAAAATTCACTTTTTGGTGTGCTCTGAAACAAGATACAAACACACGCACACACAATAAAAATAACTTACTATTTGATATTTTCACTGAAAATACCTGCAAATCTGTCTAAACCTGATAGATACTTGCCTGAATTCAATTACTTTGACAGTATTTATCCACTTTTTACTTTAGTTTTATACTTAATTTGAGTTTATTTTGGTGACTTTGATTCTTTTGAAGTATTCACTTTAGAATCTTCTAATTCGTTAGCACTGATTTGAATATAATCTTTATTTTTCCTTTCCTCAATAGCTGGTATTTTACTTTACTTTGAAAATTATATTTTTGTTTTCTTTCTAGTATTTTTTTTATTAAATTTAGAGTTGATTCTCTTTAAAATTTTCATAGACTCAACACTTTGTTTCTGTACTATTATTTCTTCTTTAACTTATTTTGCTGCGTTTTTCATTTCTACAATTAAATTATGTGTTAATATATTTAGCACTTGAATTTAATTCTTACTCTAGCTTTTAACTCAGTTCATAAGTTTTAAAGCATGATATCTGCAAAATTCTGTTTCCTAAGAATCTTCTGTGATTTCAGTGTTTTAAAAATTTTTGCATAAATGATTTACAAAGATTTAATTTACTTTTTAAGTTGCTGAAATTTGTTATTGATTTCTAGTTCTATTTTATTATGATCATAGAATGTATATCTCTTTGTACCTTGTTGTCTCTGAATGCCTATTGATTTTCTGAAACGGAAGAATGACATTTTAGGCTTAGCTCACCCTTTAAGTAGCTGGTGAAAGTATTTGCTTTACCTAGTTTTTTACTTCTCATTAAGACATCTGAACTTAAAAGAGCACTGAAATGTGAAAAGGAGCAAAGTCTTTATTTCAAAAGTAGAGTTCATTTTCAAATTTCTTAACTTTCACTGCCATTTTTTCTGAAGGTTGCTTTGTAGTGTTCTGTATCCTTGTTTGAACTATATTCCTAATGCTTCTTGTTTAAGCCAAATGTACTTACTAGCAAACCTGATATAGCTCTTGGCAGCTAGCTCTTGGCACATTTCTATACAGTCCTGTGTTTTCACGCACACCATGCTTCTTTGAAACTAGTAAAAGTGTTAGTCGCTAAGTCATGTCTCACTCTTTGTGACCCCATAGACTGTAGCCCACCAGGCTCCTCTGCCCATGGAATTCTCCAGGCAAGATACTGGAACAGGTTGCCATTTCCTTCTCCAGGGGATCTTCCTGACCCAGAGGTTAAACCACATCTTCTACATTGCAGGTAGATTCTTCGCCATCTGAGCCAGTCTTTGAAACTAACTAATTGCCATTTACCAGGCCTGCTCTTTGAAGTGGAGAAGGCATTGGCACCCCACTCCAGTACTCTTGCCTGGAAAATCCCATGGACGGAGGAGCCTGGTAGGCTGCAGTCCATGGGGTCGCTAAGAGTCGGACACGACTGAGCGACTTCACTTTCACTTTTCACTTTCATGCATTGGAGAAGGAAATGGCAACCCACTCCAGTGTTCTTGCCTAGAGAATCCCAGGACAGCGGAGCCTGGTGGGCTGCCATCTATGGGGTCGCACCGAGTCGGACACGACTGAAGCGACTTAGCAGCAGCAGCAGCAGCAGCTCTTTGAAGTGTATAGACCATAAAGTATTTCAGCAGAAGTTAAGTAAACTATTTCATAACCATTGCTTTAATCTAAAAAAAAAAAAAAAATCAATATGAAGTGATAATGATAGCAATATAATTTTAAATATATAAAAGTTTTTTTTTAGAAGTACAAGGTGAATCTGTGTTAATTTGCACCTGAAAACTTAAGTGTTCTGAAAGCCTGGTTTGTTTCTGACTAGCTGACCTTTAGCCTTATTTAAAAAAAAGAAAAATCACAGAACTTCCTTTAGATTGTCTACAGCTTAAATACAAACAAGTATATTGTTCTTGGTCCATACAAATCTTTAGAGTACTGTTTTAGTGCCACTAAATTGATGATTATTCATCTAGGATTATTTTTTTCGTATTTACAGAGTAGACTAGAGTGGAAGAGGAACATGTGTGGAAATGAAAATGAAAATGCCACTCAGAAATCATGCTTCAGCAAAATAGGCCAAGTTAAATGTTGAATTTTAATAACACACTGCTAATCATGCTTTCCTTTCAGTCTTCCACAACTATGTACTTACACATCCAAGATTAGAAATGGAACTTTTTGACATTTCCTAATATTTTAAAATGATAAACTGAAATTACCCTTTGGAAAGCATAATTGTTAGTAATAAAAAGCTGCTATATTTCTCTACTATGAAGATGTGTTTTAAGCACAAGTAGGATACTTTATGTCTTAGCTGTTCTTGCACATCAGTTAAATTAGAATGCTTTGATATGTTAATTATTTATCATTTTAAATTATGCACCTTCTAAAATCAAAGAAACACATAACCTATGATTTATTATTCATTTAGCATGAAAATGTGCCTTTATGTGGCAGTTTCTCTTCTAGGTACAGAATTTCTGTTTTGATGTAAAACTTATCAACATATGGCTTCAAATGCAGGATGGAAAAATTAAGTTACTTGAAAAACTTCACACACAAAATCTCTAGCAATTGTTTTCTAATGTGATTTTGCCACTTTATATGTCGATGTTCTAAGCCTGTGCCTTTGTGGGTAGAGATAGACACCAATACAGATATAGATATAATTAGGTATGGCATCTACATCTGTGTCATTGCCTATACCTGTATCTATATATCTTTGTGTGTATGTATGTGTTTCGTTTATGTGAAAATAAATATTCTGGAATCCAGACAAATGCATTAAGTTCATAATAGGTTGAAGTGAATAGAGGGCTCTCTATAAATAATGAAATATATAATTAAATAGCATTTCCTCTACTTCTAACAGGCAAGATTCTACTTTCTTATCTGTCTTTACAGTAAAGGGAGCCATGTAACTAGAAAAATACAATATCCTTTTTCTTGGGTGCTCTAAAAACAAATTATCTAATTCAGCGTATAATCCCCTAAACAAATTAATGCAACACACATCATGTTAACTGTTGATGTATGTTAGTGATCATCCAAAGAAGAAAGTGATAAACATGTATACAAACAGAAAGGGCTTACTAGTTAAAAATTTGTGTTATTTAGGAGTGTTTATGCAAAAGTTTGAGAGACAAGCTTGAGGAATGGTTACACTACATTATAGTTTTTCCCCAACTTTGTTTAATGCCGTATTAGAAGTGGTAATTCTCCTTTGTCACCTAACCATCCCAAAAGAAAAGGATATCAAATTTACTGAATACTTTCCAGCTATGAACACTAACTATTGAGCTCCCTTTGTGTTTCAGATCCTTTAGAGTATTTTTCTACAAGTTAAACTTTAGACCTTTTTAATAAAGACCTTGCCCCTTCTAATGTAATTGTGATTTTGAATGTCATTTCTAAAGTGTAACTGTAATCTATATTTTTCAAACACAAAATAGAATCAAATGATTACAGCTTTCATTGCTTATGAGGAAAATGGGACAGAGCTCATACCATTAAATAATTGGAAATCTAGAACAATATACATATCTATATCTAATACTCATTTTGAAAAAAATGTTTTGAAGTACTTTGAGGATAATAGGTTAAAACTTCAAGAAATCTCTCCTCTCCAATGTAGGATTTTGTGTATAGTTTCAAATAATTTGGAATGAATATTTGAGTAAGGAAGATTCTTGAAAAACTTCAGAGTCCGTGTACTACAAAACTTGAAGGATATACTCAGAGTAAATCAAGAAGTAAAATGGAGAATCTAAACGTGGCAGTGAAGTTTAGAATGGCCCCAGTGATTCCTACTTTCTAATGTTCTTATCCTGATAAGATCCCCTGCCCAGAAGGGTAGATGTGCTTAATGACTGTTTTCTGATTAAGATAATACTACAGAGATGTTGGGATTTCACTTTCAGGATCAGGTTATATAAAGACCGTGGCACCTATGTTGAGTGCTCTCTACCTGTCTGTCTCCTTCTCCGGTGAATGTCTTGCACTGGGGGATGAAAACTGCCATTCTGTAATAACCCCTATGGAGAAGCCCAAAATATGTGGTGAGGAACAGAGGCCCCCTGTTTCAATACCTCACAAGGAACTGAGGCCCTTGGTTAAAACCCCACGAAGAACTAAACCACGTAGATGAGCTTGGGAGTGAATCTTCTATTCCAGTTGAGCCTTCTGATGAGTGCATAGCTGCGGCCAATATAACACGAGAAACCTTCAGTCAGATATACCTGGCTAAGTGTGCTTGGATTTCTAACCTACAAAAACTGTGAGATAAAATGTTAATTTTTGTAAGCCACTAAATTTGGGGGTAATTTGTTTCACAGCAAAAAGTAAGTAGTACATTAGGCAAAAGAACTATAGCTTATGCAAAGACAGGGAGATAAGGGTGTTAGGAATTCATGTCATTTTATGAATAACCCCATGTTTTTAAGAGGTGAATGATCTTTTATGCTCTTTCCTATTCCTGTAAGAATTTTTCTATCTTTTCTTAAAATTTATTTTTTTCAGTGGAGGGAAATTAATTCACAATATTGTGTTGGTTTCTACCACAGAATAATGTGAATCAGCTGTAATTATACATATATTCCCTTTCTCTTGAGTCTTCTTCCACTCCCCCATCCCACCCCTCTCGGTCATCACAGAGTGCCAAGCTGGGCTCCCTGTTATATAGCAACTTCTCAATACCTAGCTGTTTTACACATGATAGAGTATATATGCCGATACTACTTTCTCCATTTGTCCCACTCTCTCCTTTCCCCACCTGTCTACAAGTCCATTCTCGACATCTTTGTCACCATTCATTCCCTGAAATAGATTCATCAATACCATTTTCCTAGATCCCATATATACGCATTAATATATAATATTTGTTTTTCTTTTTCTGATTTACTTCACTCTTTATAACAGGCTCTAGGTTCATCCACCTCACTAGAACTGATTCAAATTCGTCCTTTTTTTGTGGTTGAGTAATATTCTATTGTATATATGTACCACATCAGTTTTATCCATTCATCTGTAGATGGACTTCTAGGTTGCTTCCATGACCTGGCTATTGTAAATAGTGCTCAGTGAACATTGGGGTACATGTGTCTTAGAATTTTGGCTTTATTTCTCTGCTATCTTTAATCCTTTCATAAAACATTCACAAATAAACTCACTTTCCTATTAAATACTTTGACTGAATGCTGTGATTATGAATGGAAAAAAACCAGTGTCAACCTTTTAAAAAGTTCCTCTCTAAGAACAGTAGTATTTTATTGAGCATCTACTTAAAATAACTTTACTGTTTGAAACATCAAAATTTTACTCCCAATGTATTCTTACAAAAAGTTCTCCCTTATGGGAGAGCTTTGGAAAGTTACCTTTGCCAACATTCTATTTCTCCCAGCATTTTTTATGAAAGATAATCATACTTTGTAATCTAGGCCAATACTCCCTGCAGCATAAATCATTGTAACATTAAACCTTAATATTTATTGCCTGTTCTGTCTTGCTTCAGACAGTCCTATTAATGCTTCGCTTAGCAAGTCAAAAAGTAATACCTCAGTACTATATAGTACAAGAAAAGGTGGAGAAAATTCTTTGTACACAAATCAGCTGAAAGTATAACTTATCTGTTACAACACAGAAAGATTAAATACATGGCCGTAAAATTCCCTGCAATCACGGTAACTGGAGTCGAAGTTGCCTCTATTGCTTTAATCAATCCTTTAAGTGTGCTTTCAGTCTCTCAACAATTCCTGACAAAGCTTGTGTGCTGTTGTGGTGAATCTGCCTACCTCAAAAGTCCTGTGTCTTATCACTTCTCTTGTCTCTAATTTGGAAGAAGCAAGCATACTGTTTACTTGTGCTACTTAAGACCTTATTAGTGGAAGATGGATTTGCACTTTCAGCCTTTAGCCACCTAATTTCCTGTTATAAAAGATAAAAAATTTAGTTTTGCCAATGATGAATAAGGTGATTATATTTCACAAATTTTAAGGCCACAGACTATTAACTGAGTCACTCTGAGAACTTTTCATTTTACCCATATATATGCAAAAGGAAAAGGAGAGGGCTGTGTTGTTGTGATACCTGACTATTGCCAAAAAAGATCCCTCATAAACTTTATATGTAAACTTTATTTGAGCAGGTTAAGGCAAAAACTAAATCACTATAAAAATTAACCCTTTCTGAGAGAAATTAAATGAATACTCATATTTAAGTTTGGATTCAAAATTTGAATTTCTCTTTATCCTTAGGATTCCTGATACAGTGTCAACCAGAAGATTATCACAGACTATAATATCACAGACTATATTCATGTTAGTATAAATAGATGAATGTTATCATTCAACTATATAATATACATACATTGCAGATCTATGAGATAAGGCAAAATATCAACATCAGAACATTTTAGTAGAGTAGAACTGTTCTAGTCTATTGTTTTCTGTGAATTTTACTAGGAGACAGAAAATTGCAGAATTACCTTACCTAAAATCTGTCACTATCCAGTGTTGTGGCAGAGTGACAGCCAAAAAGGAGACTGAACACATACAGATTTCCCAAGAGGCAGATCAGATGGTGTGGTATTCCCATCTCTTTCCGAATTTTCCACAGTTTATTGTCATCTACACAGTCAAAGGCTTTGGCATAGTCAATAAAATAGAAATAGATATTTTTCTGAAACTCTCTTGCTTATGTTATCCTATATGGCAAAAGAGATTTTGCACATCTGGTTGAACAAAGAATCTTGAGATGGGGCAATTATTCTGGATTATCCAATTTGACTCTATGTAATCAAAGGTATCTATATCAATTAAAAATGAGAGAGAAGAGTCAAGCTCAGAGGAGTTGAGATGATTTAAGCAGAAGTCAGAGTGATCTGGAGTCAAGAGCCAAAATAGGTAGCAGTTCCTAGATGCTAGAAAAGGCAAAAAAAAAAAAAATAGACTCCCCTAGAGCCTGCAGGAGAAACATAGACCTACCAACACTTTGATTTCAGCCTAGTGCTATCCTTTTTAAATTTCTGATCTCCAGAACAGTTGGATAATAAATTTGTTGTTTTTATTCACAAAATGTTGTGTTAATTTGTAATGTCAGAAGTAAAAAAAAAATGAATACACTTAGTGTAGGAAAATTAAACTGTTATATTTTTGTACTTTTATATAACAAGCTCTTAAATGTTTCTGCACTCTAAGTCTTAATAGAGAAGACAGAGATGACACTTGTATCACACTTGGAAGGACAAGTAAGATTAGGTGGATGACCAGTTCGTTTGGATTCGCTCTAGGACTTTCCCAATCTTAGCACTGAGAATAAGTTCCTTATCCTGGAAACTCTCCAGCTACACACAAATTGGGACAGTTGGCCATCAGACACTAGGCTGAAATTCTTTGTGAGTCAGGCTATGTCCTCACGAGTAAACAGTGATGAGACCAGCCCATTTGTTGAGGGTCTGTGTTGTACTCTATAGAGAAGTAGCATTTTATTGGACTGTATAATAAAGCATGTATGAAAAAAACTCCACGTGGTCAAAATTGTTCTTTAAAATTCTTCAGGATGATTTGGTGGTGGAGATGGGCATATTTTTTTCTCAGCAAGTCTAACACCACCAGTTTTTTCTCCCAGAGCTGTGGCACATTGCTCTTTCTTTAGTTAAGCCTCAGAAGGAATTGACTTATGTTTAGGGACCATGTGGCATGGAAACCACATTAAACTTGTATATTGAGTAGTCACAACTCAGTGAAGGTATAAACATGAAGAGTTTATTTTTTTACAATCACTGTTTTCAACTGCAATCTGTCAAAACGTCCTTATTGACCTCATTGGCAGGTTCCATAATTTTCTATTCCTCTGATTAATTAAAGCATACTTCAGTCAGTGTAGAACTTTTCTCCAATCCTATTTGAATATCACCTTCTTCCCATGTAGACTTGAATTGAGCCTGCTCACATTAGGAGTATCAGAGGGTGGAAAGAGAGGCAGGAGCTTTCTGCTCTGAAACTTGAGCCCTCTTTCTTTTCAAGTCCTCCCCATACCAATATGCTGGTGAGATGAGGACGGAGAGGAAAAGAGATAACTATTTGCACTCAGTTGGTTGCTACGTCCTTAACTTTCTCTTGGTATTTTCCAATTCTTTGGCTTGTAGATACTGACTTGTAATTTGCTCTTACAGGGTATAGGTTACAAATTTGTCTAAGGGCCACAGTGGACCTCCCTGCTTCCCTCTGTTCTATTCATTAGGAGTCACCTTCGTAGCTTTACTCCTTCTTGGGTCTTTGGTAGCAGGTAGCCAATCTGGGTGAGGCACTGACTAGATGGCTCTAGTCTTGCTCTTTCTATGGGTTCCCGTTGACTCCTGAGAAATATGTACCTTGGATCTCTCCAGCAGTGAGAGAACAGGCTGCTCCACAGTTTTGCCTCCCCATTCCCTATGATCATTTCTATCTTACTTCTCTGTTCTTATAGTCATAGAATTATCAAAAGTTAATGTTTAAACAGACAACAAACTTAGAAAACAAATAATGGCATTATGTTTTTAGGCTTCCCAAATTCTACAAGATATTTTTTTTTCATGGAACTCCATGCCCCTTGATTTTGTTGTGGGAAGAGATAGTGGTCTCTCTCCGCAAACACTGCTTTCCTAGAGACTCTGTCTCTCTTCTCCCTTCTTTCCTTCCTTCCTACCCCTTCTCTTTATAAGGACTAAGGCTAAGCTGAGGTAGGAGGCCAGGATAGTTAAGGTAACACATAATAAGTCCTAAAATGAGGTTTAGAATGTAGGCTGTTTATTGTAGGATAAGAAAAATTTTATCTCTCCCCTTTTAGGGTCTCTAGAAGGGACTGAGAAATAAATTGGCATAAGACAGATTAACAAGAGAAAAGTATACTGAGTTTTACATACCTGTGGGAGTTCCCACAAGAAATCAAAAGCCAAAGAAGTCTGTAGGTCTAAGTGTTAATGTACTAGGCTGAACAAAGAGAACTGACTGTGGAAAGTTAACTAAAATATATGGAAAAACTAAAAGAAGATAAGAGCTATTTTAAAAACGTTTATTTGTTCAGATTTCTGTCAGCCTCAATTCCCTGTCACTGGTTTAAGACTACTTTTTTTCCCCCTCCTCGTATAGAAAGAGCAACTTTTACATGGGAGTTTTTATCTCCTGCTTTCAGGAGAAAAGGGGGTAGTCAGTGCCCTTCCTGCACTTGCTGTTTTTCAAATGTCCTTTGCTTAAAATAATCCTATGCTAAAGTAGTATACTTTGTGGTAGCATATTCCCCCAACTTTCACACTTAGCACCTCTTTGTACTCATCATTAGGTTCAAGTCGCCAGTTATGATCCATAGATTTTGCAACATACTGAGAATCACTCTCAGTTGGACAGGAAGTTTCCCCTGTGAGAGGAAATCATGTACAAAAATAATAGAGAATATACAGATTCATGTCTCATACGCACGCTCACTCAAGGTGTATCCTCATTGAGTGGAAAGGTAGACAGGATTAGGTATCATTACACTGTTTAAACTTGCTGTAGGTAGAGTGAAGTTCATGTGAGCATGTATATTGAAATGTATTTAAGTTATATGTGTGTAAAATGTAAATGTATTTTAGTGAAAAATAATCTGAGAATGGTTTGACTAAGAGACCCTTGAAAATTTATAGAAATGAATATTAATACACTGAAATTCTTGAGCAAGAAAATGGTGATAAAAATAAAAATATGGAACAAGTTATAAGTAACTAACAAAGAATCAAAGAGGCTGTGGGGCACTCTAGAAAATAAACAATCTAGTGTCTTTAAAAGAGTAGTACTGCATTTATGTTTTATAGTATTATTAGAAATGAACATGAAACTATTTACAGATAAGATGATAAAATATCTGGGATTTGCTCAAAATAATCAGGGTTAGGAAAGAATTGGAAGCATAGATGAAATAAAATTTACCAAGAGTTATTTTTGTACATGTGAAATTTTCTATAATAGAAAGTTATAATACATTTTTATATGTAAATACTGATTTTTAATGAATTTCCCCATACCTTTCTAAATAGTGTCTTATCTGATTAACTCTGTGCTTTTTGATGTGGGGTTGTAAGATGGATTTTTACCCCCAAAGAAATTAATCGTTCTACATGCCTAAAATGAAAGACCTGAGTAGAAAGAAATAATGTGTAGGTAGTCATCCAGACTATTCCTTTTCCTTCCCACCGAAATGATCAAAACATATATTCTGAACTCTAGGTGTAGACCACTTGGTAAGCATGGATGTATATATATCATGCAAACCAGATTAAATTATGTGCAAATTTTCTGCTTTATTCCAGCATTCTAGATACTCAAGATAATCATTTTGTTTTTGTAAGATCCAGCATGAAGTGAAATTAAGTCCACACTTGCATTCTTTGAAAATCCATCACATCCTTCAGAAAACTACCATGTCTATGTAATTATATACAGTTATATTGCTGTAATTAAGCATGAGTTTAGAAAGAGTGTTTTTTGTATTCCCTGAGATGTCACTTTTTAATAATGATAAATATTTCTAGTTTAATTAATCATCTCACTAATTTATTCTAGCCTAATCTTGTATTTCTTAGTGATATTAAGGGTGAGTATCTCAGAAGGATTTAAATAGATTCTATTGGGACATAGTCAAAATACTTATGAAATACTACAGATGATATATTCCTTGTAGATAGTTTTGGCACATGTTAACCTAAAAAAGGCTTTGATAAGTCCTATAGTAAAAAAAAAAAAATCTGTCATTTATTTAACTGAATATTTCTTAAGTTTAGTTAATCTTGACATTTTTGGAAACATATTAAAATATTTTAGAACCCTAACATTCATAAATCTCCGTTTTAAAAATGTTTCTTGAAAGCCTTGTTAATATGAGCAGAATTTTGAAATGAACATCTAATCTATTTTTTAAAAAATTATTTTTAATTGGAAGATAATTGCTTTATAATATTGTGTTTGTTTCTGTCACATATTAACATGAATCAGCCATAGGTATGTGTATGTCTCCTCTTTTGAAATTCCCTCCCACCTCCCACCCAGCCCCACTCCTCTTAGTCATCACAGAGCACCAGATTTGAGCTCCCTGCATCACACAGCAGATTTCCACTGGATATCTAATTTTATTTATGGTAATGTAAATGTTTCAATGCTACTCTTTCAGTTCACCTCACCCTTTCCTTCCCCTTCTGTGTCTACAAGTCTGTTCTCTTTGTCTGCATCTTTATTGTTGCCCTGCAGTACTATCTTTCTAGATTCCATATATATGTGTTAATATATGATATTTGCCTTTCTCTGTCTGATTGAATCCACTCTATATAATAGCCTCTAGGTTCATCCACTTCATTAGAATTCAGTCAAATGCATTTCTTTTTATGGCTGAATTATAGTCCATCGTGTATTCTTAAACACTAACAATGAAAAATCAGAAAGAGAAATTAAGGAAACAATCCCATTCACTATTGCAACAAAAAGATTAAATACCTAGGAATAAGCCTACCTAAAGAGACAAAATACTTATATACAGAAAATGATAAGATGGTGATGAAAGAAATTAAAGACAACACAAACAGATGGAGAGATATACCCATGTTCATAGACTGAAAGAATCAATATTGTGAAAATGACTATGCTACTCCAAATAATCTACAGATTCAGTGCAATCCCTATCAAATTACCAATGATATTTTTCATAGAACTAAAACAAAAAATGTCTAGCCTATTTTAATATATGGATATAATAGGATCATAAATACATAAAATTAAGGTTATATAAAACGATCTTTACACAACAAAGAGTTTATATTTTGCAAATAGCATGCTCTCTATATTCTATTGCCTGTACACAGAGATATACTAATTAGAACAAACTGGATAATGTTACTTTTTGCAATCTTTTTGTGTAACAGGTGACAAGTAATAAGGGAATGAATTCAAACAGAGGTAGTAGGAATGGAGAAAATATGGATTTAAAAGTATAATGCCTAATAGGTAATTGAGTAGGAATTGGTGACTAACTGGATATGGGGATAAGAGAGAAATTACTTGTGATAGGGTAGTTACTGGTGGCACAAAATGCATACAGGAGAGGAGGAGATAAAGCAGGAAGATGGTGAGTTCTGTTTTGACTCATTAGTATTGAGTTATCCCTGTAATAGTAGGAGTGTATGTACAACAGTAGTTGAAAATATGTAAGAAGTTCAGGAGAAAGATTGGGACTGAAGCTAAGTAAGGTTTTTACCAGCAGATGGCACAGATGGTAAAGAATCTGCCTGACAATGCAGGGTGACAGGGTGACCCTGCTTATTTAACTTATATGCAGGGTACATCATGAGAAACGCTGGGCTGGAAGAAACACAAGCTGTAATCAAGATTGCTGGGAGAATATCAATAATCTCAGATATGCAGATGATACCACTCTTATGGCAGAAAGCAAAGAAGAACTAAAGAGCCTCTTGATGAAAGTGAAAGAGGAGAGTGAAAAAGTTGGCTTAAAGCTCAACATTCAGAAAACTAAGATCATGGCATCCAGTCCCATCACTTCATGGGAAATATATGGGGAAACAGTGGAAACAGTGTCAGATTTTATTTTTGGGGGCTCCAAAATCACTGCAGATGGTGACTGCAGCCATGAAATTAAAAGACGCTTACTCCTTGAAAGGAAGGTTATGACCAACCTAGACAGCATATTAAAAAGCAGAGACATTACTTTGCCAACAAAGGTCCGTCTAGTCTAGGTTGTGGTTTTTCCAATAGTCATGTATGGATGTGAGAGTTGGACTATAAAGAAAGCTGAGTGCAGAAGAATTGATGCTTTTGAACTGTGGTGTTGGAGAAGACTCTTGAGAGTCCCTTGGACTGCAAGGAGATCCAACCAGTCCATCCTAAAGGAGATCAGTCCTGGGTGTTCATTGGAAGGACTGATGTTGGAGCTGAAACTCCAATACTTTGGCCACCTCATGCGAAGAGTTGACTCATTGGAAAAGACCCTAATGCTGGGAAGGATTGAGGGCAGGAGGAGAAGGGGACGACAGAGGATGGGATGGCTGGATGGCATCACCGACTTGATGGACATGGGTTTGGGTAGACTCCAGGAGTTGGTGATGGACAGCGAGGCCTGGCGTGCTGCAATTCATGACGTCACAAAGAGTCAGACACGACTGAGCAACTGAACTGAACTGAACTGAACTGACAATGCAGGAGATGCAGGAGAGTTGGATACGATCCCTGTGTCAGAAGCTCCCCTGAAGTTGGAAATGGAAACCTACTCTAGTATTCTTGTCTGGAAAATTCTCTCGATAGAAATGCTGGCGGGCTACAGTCCATGGGTTTGCAGAGAGTCGGACACAACTGAGCAACTGAGCATGCACTGGACATGGTTGAACATAAGGAATCAGATAGGATCATTCAAGAAAAGAACCTTAGTCAGGGGAACAAGGTGAAGTATGAAATGATGAACAGTACTCTGTGACACTGGAGAGAAAAGAGAATTGATGAGGAGCCAAGGAAGAAATGGAAAGAAAGAGGTCCCTTTCCTCTTTAGGTATGTAGAGGTATATTGTAGGTATGAGGAAACCTACAATAGTTCAATGTTACAGTAACCAAGTGACTAGAGGTTTCAAGGAGAAAGTGACTGACAATACTGAAATGTAGTAGATAACCCCAGAGGTCTCGATCAGGGATTTTTTCAATCCAGGGATTAAACTCATGTCTCCTCTGTCTCCTGCATTGCAGGCAGATTCTTTACCACTGAGCCTCCAGGGAAGCCCTAGTTTTAAATACAGACAGTATCAAAGGGACATATTTTCAAAATTCAGGTTTTTTTTATTTTTAATCTTAATATTTCACTAATAAAAAAGTAGGATATTTTAATACTACTTTACAGAATTAATTAAGACAAATTATAGTTAATTTAAACTATCCTAATTAATGTTTGCTTGTGCAATAATGTTAGGATACTTTGTGGGCATTTGGTGTGCACTCTTTGCAAATTGAGGAAATATAACCTTATCCTCAGTTAACTGTCAAGTGTCTAACTAAATTTAGCTGAGACTTGTCCTGTTATACAAGTTCCCACTTAACCAAGTTGACTCCCATTAGCCACTGTGCTATAATGGCTTGTGGGAAGACTGAACAGAAAATTGAATTAATGAAAGCCGTTTCTCAATCATTTCTCATTCTCATAAAATGATTAAAGCTGATGTAAGAGGGCTCATTAAAACAGAAAACATTAGGCTCATTAAAAAGCCATTAAACCATCTCACTTCTCTGATTTATTTTATTGTAACCTTATTTGGTCATTGTTTAAAAGTCACTGCACCCCACATTCTTTTCTTATCACTGAGGAAATGTTATTTAAAATGTACACTTCGGTGATGTGGCCATATGATCTTAAAATCATCTTATACTGCTCTTTCTTAGTTTCTAATCCTTTAAGACTATCATCTGACTGCTACAAGCTCAAAATCAGCTCATGATACACAATTGGAATGAATTTACCTTCCAATATTTATTCTAGCTAATCTTACACTGCACAAAATTTCTTATTTCAATGTTGTATTGTTTAATCTTGAAACTGAATTACTGTTTATTTAGGCAAAGTCAATATCCAATGGTCATTGGATGATAATAATGTTACTTTGTTAAGCAGCAATAACTTATATTGCCAAACCATTAAAAAAAGATCTGATGTGGGAAATATGTCTTTATGAGAGGTTTGTTTGTAAAGGGTATACTTGACATATAATGAAATTAGGATGCCAACAATTTTTTCTTTTTTTCTTAAGAATGATTTCATAATATGTCTTTGCAAGGAGAGATCCAAATAAACTGCCTTAGTTTAAAAAATAAAATGTGTATTAGAATTCATATAGAAGAAAATACTCAGCAGTGACCACAGGAATGGAAAAAGTCCAGTTTTCATTCCAATCCCAAAGAAAGGCAACACCAAAGAATGCTTAAACTACCGCATAATTGCACTCATCTCACACGCTAGTGAAGTAATGCTAAAAATTCTCCAAGCCAGGCTTCAACAGTATGTGAACTGTGAACTTCCAGATGCTCAAGCTGGATTTAGAAAAGGCAGAGAAAGCAGAGATCAAATTGCCAACATCTGCTGGATCATCACAAAAGCAAGAGAATTCCAGAAAAAACATCCACTTCTGCTTTATTGAATATACCAGAACCTTTGTGTGGATCACAACACACTGTGGAAAATTCTGAAAGAGATGGGAATACCAGACCACCTGTTATGCCTCCTGAAAAATCTGTGTGCAAGTCAGGAAGCAACAGTTAGAACTGGACATGGAACGACAAACTGGTTCCAAATCAGAAAAAGTGTATGTCAAAGCTATATGTTGTCACCCTGCTTATTTAACTTATATGCAGAGTACATCATAAGAAACGCTGGGCTGGAAGAAGCACAAGCTGGAATCAAGATTTCTGGGAGAAATATCAGTAACCTCAGATATGCAGATGACACCACCCTTATGGCAGAAAGTGAAGAAGAACTAAAGAGCCTCTTGATGAAAGTGAAAGAGGAGAGTGAAAATGTTGGCTTAAAGGTCAACATTCAGAAAACTATGATCATGGCATCCGGTCCCATCACTTCATGGCAGATAGATGGGGAAACAATGGAAACAGTGCCAGACTTTATTTTTTGGGGCTCCAAATCACTGCAGATGGTGACTGCAGCCATGATATTAAAACACACTTGCTCTTTGGAAGAAAAGTTATGACCAACCTAGATAGCATATTAAAAAGCAGAGACATTACTTTGCCAAGAAAGGTCTGTCTACTCAAAGCTATGAATTTTCCAGTAGTCATGTATGGATGTGAGAGTTGGACTGTAAAGAAAGCTGAGTGCTGAAGAATTGATACTTTTGAACTGTGGTGTTGGATAAGATTGCAAAGAGTCAGACATGAGTGAGTGACTGAGTTGAAATGAACTGAGCTGAGAAGGTAAAAACATTATAAGATACACTTGGAGTAGAAAAATTAACACTAGCAAAGCAGTAGAGGAGCTCTGAAATCTTAGTGGCTTAATCCTCGTGTTGCAGCCTGATGCTGATTTTGATAGACTCTGTCCATCTTATAACTGTGCCTTCTGGAACATTGCCACTATCCTCTCTCACGGAAGAACACACTGCAGTTAGAAACTGAGTGAAGCAGTTATATAAAGACACAGCTGTTTTGATATAATGTGGAATACTTTGAAATAGGCATTTTTTCCCCCACCAATCTATGTAGCTCCCAAAAGAATTAAAGCACGTGCAGCATCTCAGCTTCAATTTGTGCCTCTGTCCAGTCCTGTTTCCTTCCCTTCCCTTCCACGTGTATTGTTGATCCCTAAAGCACTACTTAGTAAACATTCTATACACTAAACTCCATGTCAGAGTCACCTTCCCAGAAAACTCCATCTTCTCTTTGGACTGTATAATCTCCAGTGTTGCTAACGCAGGAAAACAGAAAGATGAGAAAGAGATAAAAGTTGTCAAATGCCACACCCCAAAGTGAGATATCATTTATACTCTTCATCCATTGGCCAGAATTAGTCATATGGCACTGAATGAACTGCAAGGCTGACTCATAGAAATGTTGGAAAATACATCAACTCTTGATGACCAGTGTCTCTACCATATACTCAAACTACAGTGTTACTTTTGACACAATACCAATATTTTTAATCATTACAATAATCACAGAACCATCTTTACATGAATCTTGGATTTTATACAAAATATTTGGCCCATTTTTTGGTGATGACAAATTATTCCTTATAGCTAAAATATTTTCTTTCACAATCATTCTGTGGCAGTTTTGGCCTATCTGTAAAGAAAGATGGAAAACCATCTATTTCTATGTAGAGTCACAGCCTAATTGGATGGTGTTATACTTACTTAGAATCCTGATTTAATATTTTATTAGATTATGTCTTCCCTCTCTCCAATCAGTGAACCAAATTTTGTGCTTGCAGCAAGGCAAGTAATAACTATTACCTTAATGATAACACTAACAAAGGAAACTAATAAGATGATAATTAAAAATTATGGAGAACTGGCTGTGAAATAAGCTACAATCATAAAGATAGTAGTGTTGTCCCTGCTTAATAAGAAACAAAGAAGAGACATCAAAAAATATATAGAAAAACTTTCTTGACATCGGCAAGTTGTAAGCATAGCTGGAGCTTCAATTTACACCCATCTAGGTGAATGCCTGTGTCGTAACTACTGTTAGATTCCTTACGAGAACCTTGAAATGTTTTTCTCCAGCCTTCTTTCCCTTTAAAGTCATCATATATAACTAAATGCCACTGAACATTTTCCTCTCAATATATTTAAACTAAAACAGTGAACTGGGAGTTAGCCTAAAAAATACATGACTTTAGAGAAATATCTGCGAACTAAAGAACATACCAAATTTCCCTCTCAAATGCCTCTGAATCTGTTTATTTCATGTGATTATATGTTTAAGTCCTTGAGTAAATTGAGAAAATGGTCATGTGATATGTGCGTGACATATAAATCAAGTAACTCTGAAACAGATATTTCCAGTTACTAATATTATACTGATATTTGTAACACTCATAGTGATATTTAAACTTACAATACAAGTAGTTTAATTACAGATTTAAATGAATCAAGAAATGTTTCTTCATTTGAATGATTGAAAAATGAAGCTGCAGTTGCAAAAAGTTGAATATCATTGGAAAAAGTCCCAGAATACAAGTAGATCATCTTAAGAATGATACATGTTAACTATGCTCAAAATTAGATGCATACAAATAACACCTACTCATTAGTTTTTAAGTAGAGATTTTTAGAATAAAGGTGTGATAGTACTCCAGTTTTATTCCCATCAGTGTTCTGTCTTTGTATAAATGTACATGAAAGTTCTGAAAATAATCTGAAGTTGTCCCGATGAACATGTTATACCACAAAATCAATTGACTGGATGATTTTAATGGTTCTCAGCTAACACAGTTTTATAGATCATAATAGATACACTAGTTCTCATTCAGGTCATCCTCTTCACATACTAGGCTATAAGCACTATTGAAGCCAGCTGTTCTGTTTCTTCATTTCTATGCTTCCCTTGTTTTATATACACCATGTGCCTCTACATGTACAAATAAACCACACACATAAATACACCACACAAATAAATACATTAACTGGGATTCAAATTACTAACCTCTATCTTGTTTATAATATTAAATTAGGTAATCTAATCTCATTCTGGAAAGCATTCTTTCCCTTCAAGGTTTCAATGCATAATTGTTTTCTGAGCTCCTCAATGTAAGCATCCTGGTTAAATTAATATAACACAGGAAATTCCTTTTCCATCCAGTGGTTAGAATTCTGAGCTCTTACTGCGAGGGTCTGAGTTCAATCAGGGAATTAAGATCCTGCAAACTGTGCAGTCTGGTTTAAAAAAAAAAACATATCACATACGTCTCATATTTATAAGCATTTAAGCTAATATATAGCTTCACTAGTGGCTCAGATGGTAAAGCGTCTGTCCGTAATGCGGGAGACTTGGGTTCAATTCCTGGGTTGGGATGATCCCCTGGAGAAGAAAATGGCAACCTACTCCAGTACCCGTGCCCAGAAAATCCCATGGACGGAGGAGCCTGGTAGGCTACAGTCCATAGGGTCGCAAAGAGTCGAACATGACTGAGCAACTTCACAAGCTAATATATATTTTGTTTCAGAACAAGGATTCAAACACACTCTTTCTGAGGTAGCAAAAGTAATTGTTTAACAATTCTGCTGTATTGAGTCCTCATTTATTTATATCCTTAAAAAGGCAAGTATATTTCTTTATTTTGAAAATCCTGGAAACAACACATTTTGGTGTTTTTTTTTTTTTCTCAGTAAACTTTTTTCCAATAAAATAATTTTAGACTTAGGAAAACTTTTGAGGATAGTAGAGAGTTCTCTTACTCTACAGCCATTTTCGCTTACTGAATTTTACATTAGTAAGGTACATTTTTTAGTTATTGGACCAATATTGATACCATATTATTAATGGAAGTTTATTCATATTTCCTTAATTTTACCTAATGTTATACTCTCCATCTAAAGATTACATCCAGGATAATATGTTACATTTAGTCATATATTTTGGGGTTCCTCTTGGCTGTGATGGTTTCTCAGATTTTCCTTATTTTTGTCAATGTGGTGGTTTTGAGGAGCCCTGGTCAGGTATTTTGTAGGAAATACCTTTTTTGGATATGTCTGATCATATTTTTTGAGGCTGTGAGTTTTGGGTAGGAAGATCACAGAAAGAAAGTGCCATTTTCATTATGTTATATCAGGGTGCATATTATCAACATGACATCACTGTTGATACTAATCTTGATTATCTTGAATAACTGGTAGTGTTTGTCAGATTTCTCTACTATGAAATTACTCTTTCCCCCTGCTTTGCACACTGTACTTTTTGGAAAGAGGTCACTATGAGGAGCCAACACTTAAGTTTGAAGGTTTATACTCTACTTCTTGAGAAGACGCAAGTATATTTCTTGGGATTATATTTCTGGGTTTCCCTGATATCTCACTTGGTAAAGAATTTGCCTGCCATGCAGGAGACCCCGGTTCGATTCCTGGGTCAGGAAGATCCACTGGAGAAGGGATAGACTACCCACTCCAGTATTCTTGGGCTTCCCTTGTGACTCAGCTGGTAAAGAATCTACCTGCAATGCGGGAGACCTGGATTTAATCGCTGGGATGGGAAGATCCCCTGGAGAAGGGAAAGGCTATCCACTCCAGTATTCTGGCCTGGAGAATTCCACCCCATGGTCACAGGGTCAGACACGACTGAGTGACTTTCACTTGTACTTTTCACTTTTCTCTTTAGTATACATGCATAGGAATGTCAGAATCATAAACCTTGTACCCCCAGTAGAAAAAAATAAAATTATCAACTCTACTTAATGATTTTTTTTTTTTTGCCTTTAGTTTTACAGGCTCTACTTTTAAGTTATTTGGGTCAGCACCTTTCCCTCCCCTACTCAAATGAGATGGTTTCATACAATTTTAATGGAGTTAGATTCTTTTGTTATAGTCATCATTACCTCCTCGGAACCCTTGACATCCTAAATGGTTTTTTAAATGTTGCGTATATTAAGATTCAAATCTTTGTGCTGTCAAGTTCAGTGTATTTTGACAAATGTGTGGTATCCACCATCATAGTCTCATACAAAACAGTTTCACTGGCCTAAAAATATACCCTGTTCTTCACCTATTCAACCCTCCTCTTTTGTTGCATCTTCTATCAACCATGGATCTTTTTATACATTGTCTATAGTCTTGCCTTTCCCATAATATTATATAATTGAAATCATACAGTATGTAGCCTTTTCACGCTAGCTTCGTTCAGTTGTATCCAATCTCTGAGACCCCCTGGACTATATAGTCCATGGAATTCTCCAGGACAGAATATTAGAGTGAGCAGCCTTTCACTTCTCCAAGGGATCTTCCCAGCCCAAGGATCAAACCCAGGCCTCCCACATTGCAGGCAGATTCTCTTACCAGCTGAGCCACAGAGAAGCCCCTTTCACTTTGCATAAAGCATTTAAAATTTATCTGAATCATTTGTGGCTTGATAGCTCACTCTGGAATTTCTGTCTTTAATTAGCGAATGTGGCCATTCACATTTAAAGAAATTCTTGATATATTTGTGTTTGATAACGGTTTTCTGCTTATTCTGCTTGTCCTTTTTTTCCTGCCTCCCCTTTTGTGCTTTCTTAGGTTTTAACTGAGCATTGTATATAATTCAATTTTATCTTCTCTATTGGCATATTAATTGTGTTTCTTAAAATAATAGTGATTTCTCTAGAAATTATAATATATATTAACTAATTCACAACCCTCTTTAATGACACTGTATTGCTTCACATGCAGCACAGGTAACTTATAAAAGAGTATATTCAATTTCTCCTTTCTGTCTCTTATAACCTTGCTGTGATTCATTTCGCTTATCCTATGCCATAATCATTAAACACATTATTAATATTACTTTCAACAATTTTCTTTTAAATTATTACGAATGATAATTTATTTCAGTTATTTATTCATTTATTTCTTCTTTGCTGCTCTTCCATTCTTTATGTAGATCTAAGTTTTAGACTTACATCATTTTTCTACTCCCTATGAACTTCTTTAATTTTTTTACTCCCTATGAACTTCTTTAAACACTTCATAGAGGGTAGTTCTGCTGTCAATGAATTTCTATAATTTTGGTTTATTTGAGAATGTCTTATATCTCCTTAACTTTTAAAAGGTTCAGAATTTAAGTTTATGTTTATTTTCTTTCAACACCTATGTTTTACTCTGCGCTCTTCTTGCGTGGTTCGTAACAAGAAGTTCACTGTAATTCTTACCACTGTCCTCTATAGGTAGAATGTTTTTATCCTTGAGAGTCTTTCAAGATTTAAATTTTAATTTTGTCAGTTTGTCTGCAGTTTGAGTATATGCCTAGATATAGATTGTTTTGGTCATTATCCTGTTGGATGTTTTTTGAGCTTTCTAGATCTATGGTTATCTGGTATTCATTTTGGAACATTTACAGTAATTTTTTTTTCAAATATTTCTTCTTGTCCATTCCCTCTTTTTTCTCTTTCTGCTATTTCAATCATGTATCTCACAGCTTTTGAAATTGTTTTGAAAGTTCCTTTTTTTAATTACTATTTTTTCCTCTTTGCATTTCACATTGGTGCTTTTATTGACCTATATTAAAGTTCAGTTATTCTTCTGCCATGTCCAGTTCTACTGATAAGCCCCCAAAAAGCATTCTTTCTTTTTGTTGTAGTGTTTTGAATTTCTACATTTCTTTACTGTTTTTGATATTTTGTTTCTCCTATTTTTGGGGGGTTTCCATAAGAACTCTTTATTAGAGTCAGTGTCTTACAGATCTCTCAGCTTGAATCACTCCTATTGATTTGGAGTTCTTTTGTTTTAATGTAAAGCGTGCAGGAGGGGATTAACTTTATAATTTTATGATTAAATCTCAGCCTTTTAATAGGCCTGTGTTCTTTGTCCATGAGTGACCTGCATGAGTGTTATTTAGTTTTCTTTCCCACTTAAGTGAAGAGACTATGAGAACTATTTGGGGAGAAAGTCCCTTCCCACAGCTTAGACAACAACCTGGTAAAACGTTTTTTAGTAAAGATTAAGCCTTGTTATATGAAATGCTATATGTATATATACATATATGTATATATATTATTGGAGTATAATTGCTAAAATGTGTTATATTATTGTCTGCTTGTACAGAAAATTGAATCATTCATTGGTTCAGTTCAGTTCAGTCATTCAGTCATGTCCCACTCTTTGCGAACCCATGGGTTGCAACACACAAGGCTTCCCTGTCCATCACCAACTCCCGGAGCTGGTTCAAACTCATATCCATCGAGTCGGTGATGTCATCCAGCCATCTCATCCTCTGTCGTCCCCTTCTCCTCCTGCCTTCAATCTTTTCCCAGTATCAGGGTCTTTTCTAAAGAGTCAGTTCTTTGCATCAGGTGGCCAAAGTATTGGAGCTTCAGCTCCAGCATCAGCCCTTACAATAAATATTCAGCGTTGATTTCCTTTAGGATTGACTTGTTTGATCTCCTTGCAGTCCAAGCGACTCTTGAGAGTCTTCTCCAACACTGCAGTTCAAAAGCATCAATTCTTCAGCACTCAGCTTTGTTTATGGCCCAACTCTCACATCCATACATGACTACTGGAAAAACCATGGTCAACCATATGTATACATATTTCCCCTCATTATTGGATTTCCTTTCCATCTAAGTCACCACAGAGCATTGAGTAGAATTTCCTGTGCTTCTACAGTATGTTCCCATCATGGTGGTTTAGTTGCTATCTTGTGTCCCACTCTTGCAACCCCATGGACTGTAGCCTTCAAGGCTCCTCCATCCATGGGATTCTCCAGGCAAGAACACTGGAATGAGCTGCCATTTCCCTCTCCAGGATGTTCTCATTAGTTATCTGTTTTATACATAGTACTGTGTGTATATTAATCCCAATCTCCCATTCTAAATAGTTACTTTCGTTCTCTACCCTCCAGAGCTTCGAAGCCTTTTTTCCCTTACCTTTTTATTGTGAGAACAGTAAAAAGTTGGGGTTCTTTGAGGTAAACTCTTTTTTTATCTCAAGAAAGGCATTTGGGGGATTCCCTACAGTTGTGAGTCCCAGACTCTACCTTATACTATTTGATACTTAGCCTGCGGCAGTTTGTCAAAATAGCTAATTTAAGGATCCAGCAGATTCTGCTCCAGGTAACCAGACCTTGGCTGTGGTACTTTGGCTTCACCTGCTATTCTAGATTTCAGACTAAAGATTTGCGTACTGCCTTCCCTTCTCCATTGGATCTGAGAAAAGTCATTGATTTCAGTTTATTCAACTTTTTCCTTGTTGTAAGAATGAAAGTGATGATTTCTAAATCTTTACTTGGAAATCATTCACTTCTTTTTTTACTGTCAAATATTGATTCAAGGCTAACCGTATTAGCTTGAGTATATAAAGGCCTAACACAATGCCACAGAGTGCTGCTGCTAAGTCGCTTCAGTCGTGTCCGACTCTGTGCGACCCCATAGACGGCAGCCCACGAGGCTCCCCCGTCCCTGGGATTCTCCAGGCAAGAACACCGGAGTGGGCTGCCATTTCCTTCTCCACAGAGTAGTTAGTCATTAAATATCAATCTCCTCTTCCTTCCATTTTCTTCTATGTAGGTTATGAGGTAAGGGTCAGTGTGACATAGTGATGTAGTATATTCTGTTCTCTCTCTTTCCCACCCTCAGTCTTTTTCTCTTTATCTGAATAATTATTGCAGTATTTTATAATTGTTTTAAAAGTCCCCCAAGCCCAATAGTTAGGTATTAGCCATAATATTATAGGTACTATTAAGAACTATTGCAGTAATAAGTGATTGTAGGTGCTAAAAAGTGTCAAAATTAAGTTCCAGTAGTAGGAAAGCTTTATTCCACACTGAAAAAGACAAACTAATAAAGTCTAGATTCCTGAAAATGGTATCTTTTTCCCTGCTCATCTCTGATTGCAGAAGAATTTCCAGTTCTTTCAACAATTTTTATACAATAAGCATTGATTTTCAAATAATAATCTAAGCTATTCAGTAGTAATTTAGAGGCAGAAATACTTTACCGAGTCCTGACTTCATAGCTGGGATCCTTTACAAGGCTGCAGCCAAGTTCATGGCTGTGGCTGGAGAACTGAACTGGGAAGGATCCACTTCTAACCTCTTTCAGACTGTTGGCAGAACATGTCTCTTTTTAGCTTTAGGTTTGAAGGCAACTTGATTCTTTGAAAGCAGCTACAGAGAATGAGAGAAATTCTAGTAATACGTCTTCACTAGTTTAACATGATCACGGGAAAGACAGCTCATCAGTTTTGCTGCACTCTAAAATTAAAAACAAGTCATAGTTTTTACTCGCACTCAAGGAGAGGTTTTTATGCAAAGCATAAACAAAGGGACGCAGAAATCATTGGAAGATACCTTAATGTCATCCACCACAGAGTTCTAGTCATAAACCAGTTAACATCCAGAAGATATAAAGTTTAGAAATTGCTGTTACCATTGGAAAAAAGTCAAAACTGTGCAGAGAGATATGATCTGTAGTTACATAATTTTATTTTTTTAAATTTTTATAGCTCAGGTAAAATTAATAGCATTTAATATTAAATGAAATAAAATTTATTTATAATTATGGATATTTACTCTATGACAAATTCTCAAGCAGCTCATTATTACATGAGAAAAAAATAGAAAGTGAAAACAGTTAAACTGTTTTGCTATTCAGAGACTTCACAGATTATACATTATAATACACCATAAACCATAAAATGAGTTGAACAAATTATTTGTAGCATTAAAATAAATGCACATGTATATTGGTTAACAAAAGTGTATTATTGTAGCAAATTTCACCAATATAATCTTAATCATAAAAAATTAAATGCTCAAGATAATATTGTGAATCAGTATATATTTTAATTACCACTGAGGATGTCCATAGCAGCTTCAGTGATCCTTTAAGACTCTTGGGAAGTTCTCTATAATGCTACAAAAGGAAACTTCTTGAATCTCCTAAGCAGGATATGGAGTAAATAATTTCAGAGTAAGAAGTTAGAGACATGGGCCCTGCTGAGAACTGACCTAAGTTTTAGATATATCATGCATCTTCATTTTGTAAAAGAAACTGGTTGGAAGTTATGGCTTAATTGAACTGTAAGAGTCATTTTTACTTCTACTTTCTGTTTCTAAAACTAAGTATAGCGTAGACTCCTCAAATGGAATCATAGGAAAGTGATACAAATGATCAGGATTTGGTTGTAAGAGGTGAAAACTACTTGGAAATGTTCAAAAGACTCATGTAAGTTTGGACAGGAAAAGGAAGTTAAAGGAAAATAATCACTCTTTAGATAAAATATAATGCATTTAAAAACAAAACAATGTGATGTGTGAAAAAAATAATCTTATACTTTTATTTAATTCACTGTGTATTCACATTTTAAAACCCTTTTAAATTAAGAAGCAAAGATACTTAAAGTAGAGGTCAATGCATATGATATTTAATTCAAACATAGGGTTCTTTTCCCTTATTTCTACCCATTTGTCATTTGCATTTTCTACTCGTTTTTAAGGAAAAAAGTTCTCCTCTATTAACTGTTATTGAGTAACAATCATTTCATTTGTGAAGGTGGAGATCAGTGTGCAAAACAGGTTTAAAAATTTATTTCAGGTCGCCTCTGACTTAGCATCCTAGATTAGTGACTTTGATATTTATTTATAGAGGATCATGGAGCTCTGTACTATAAATAGAAAGCAAACCTTTATTATTTTCAATTCACTCACAATTAGTATTAAAGATTGTTCAATACAGAATGAGTCTGATCTTGGCATTCAAAGCAATTTGGTTTGGAATCCCAGTTGTCACCAACAGTGCAAAATCAAGGAAGTTATCACTCATGCTGTGCTCCATTTTATAATTGTATGTTACCATTTCAATGCTAGAGACTAGTTGTTATAATTAAGTATAACTTAAGTAAATAAGTCACCTAAAATGGTTTGGGTACTCAGGAATGAATAATATATGGCTGATATTATTTTAATATCAATAATTATAATTATGATACCTTTCACTCTGTAGTTGGAAATTGTATAATCCATGCATTAAACTAGTTCTGCTTCTGTCTCAGTAGAGTGGACAGACTCACATAAGTCTTCTCATGAAATTCAAAATATGTTTTCAGAGAATAATGAAAGAATATAGAAGAATTTCTGTTTTTCTTACTTGTGCATCATTGGTAAAACATTTAAAATATTATATTATAATATTTAACAGTTATGGAGCTGAGAGATTATTTATTTGATCTCTACTATTGAAAAGATGAAAAAAAGAGGTCATTCATCACTCATTTAAAAATATTATTCAGCACTCAATGAGATGCTTGGGATTCATTGGAGATGAATGAATGAATGCATGTATGCATGCTACATTAATGAATAAAAGATTGATTACTAAATAAATGAATAAACAAACAAATGACTCTCTGAAATAGCTTATACACCAATGATACAGAGGGAAATTAATCAATATAGTCTACAAATAACTGGTTCAGGGAAATTGTGATTTTTTTCATGGTTATAGAATTTGAAGACTAAAATCCAGAGTTTCCCACTTTAAGGCAATGCCCAGAAATAGTTTATAGCACAGAGCATATGCTCTAAATTTTTTTTTCTGATAAGATTTTGACATTTTTCCCTATAAAATTATTTTAAACTTTATAGCTTAAATATATTATGCTGATCAAATGATATGTCAGTAACATTTATCATATTTTCTTGATTCTATCTTATGATGAATTATGTACCCTAAAAATATTTCAACATAATTATTGGTGCATTTGCAATTGAATCATTAGAGGATTCCAAATGATGTTTTTTGCAGCTTTAGTGTTCAATAGAGCTTGCATGAACATATAACTTTATTTAGTATGTGGTATATATTATTAGTTTAGATAATGCATAAAAATCAGACTTCTTTGGCATAAATCAAGAGTCATATAGTACATTTACTCATAAAGACACTTTCTAATTCAAATTAATAGTTAATCTCATGATTCTTCTTCTTGACACAGTCTATCAAAATAGAATGTTCTAGAATAAAATGTTACCATCATAATAATAACACTTAGTGTTTCTATGCATCCAGCCCTATTAACACTTTATAATTTTTAGCTCATTTAATTTCCAGCTCAGCACGAAGTATATACAACTATTTGTCTCATTTTACACATGAAGAAAATGAAGCAGAGAGTATAAAGAACTTATCCCAGATCATATTTCTAATCGGAATGCTATACAAAATATATAATAGGTGACAGGTCTATTGTACAGACAGTGAAGGTTACAGGCACTCAGAGTGAGTGATCACAAAAATGAGAACATGAAGAAAATTTCCTTGGGTCTTTGCCCTAGCGTCACACCACGACAAACTCAGAATTCAGGTAAGGGTAGATTTGTGCTGCTGAGCTATGAGGAAAACAACACGTTGGCAAGCTATTATTTGTGTGAAACCATGAGGAGAATATCAAGATGAAATCCACGATCCATAGGGTAATGGCTAGACATGGTCCTGGAGTGGTAGACTGATTCAATTTCAAAGGATTTTAAAAGAGAAAAGAGAAAAAAAAATGCAAAGAACTTAATTTCCACTTTGTCTGTAGGAGATGGTTTGCAACTGTCTATATCAGCTTGGAAAGAAACTTTGCCCATGTTGGATACTTCTTGAAATTAGAAAATCATCTCTTGGACTGTCAAACTTTACTGGAGACAACCCCCCGTCGGCAAGCGAGTCCAATTCCCTGGAAGCGAGGCGAGGGAAAGCCCAGCAGCCTCTGGCGATGTCAAAGGAGGCCTGGACTTCCCAGAGGCAACAAGAGAGGCTCCCCGAGGCGCCACGCCCCCGATTCACAGAGGCCAACCGCTTTCCGCTGCGCCTCGCGGAAAAGCACGACCTTCGCCCTTGCATTCGAGAGGAAGCCCGATTGCCCCTGGCTGTGACCCGAGAGAAAGGCTGAGTCCCCACGACTCCCTGGAGGCCACCATACAGGTGCCAGATATACCTGTCCCCTCCCCCCCGCGGGGACCCCCGAGGGTCCTAGCTCAATGCTTGACCCGGAACCAGGGCGCTGCAGCGCCTCCTGGCGTATCCCGAGGCTGCTCCCGCCCTCGCCGCTGGAAAGGAGGCATGACGACCCCGCTGGGCTAAAATTTCATTGGAAAGAACAAGAGTTTGAGATTATGACCTTTTCATTTTGGCGGCAAATAGTGGTTGTACATTATTGTTGGGACAAGAAGCGATCTTCTTTCCTTGTCTTAAAATTCTCAGTAAAAAAAAAAGTCCTCCTTTGTGCCAGAAGAAAAGTAACTTATTATCTTAGATAAGAATTTGAGACTTAGGGAATTTTATACAAAGAATTCTATACAAACGACACTTGTTAAAATAATTATTTTTTTCTTCCTGCTGGTTATGCAGGCTGCAAGAAGTAGTTGGTACATGCATGAAAGTTCTCCCTTCGGGGCTTCCTGATTCCACTTTAAGTAATGTTTCGCTTTATTTATTTTTACAACTTCGAAATAATAACTTATCAATACTTTCCACCAGTCCAATACCAAGATCTTTACAGATAATGTATGTAACAAAGGTAATGAGTAAAATAATGGAGAAATGAGATTAAGAATTTGAACTGATATCCTTGCTGTATTCATTCAAAATTCTGACTTTGCTAAGTTCTGGATATTGAAAAAAACATACAACCCGAAGCACTTAGTAGTTTTCATTGATTTTGAATAATTCAATCAGATCCACTTTAAATTATGGGCTACCTTAGCAAGATAATCTTAGTGTTAAGAGTGTCTCATCAAAAGTAAATACCGCACAAGTCCTTAACCGTCTCATTTTCTGTGTTTTCATAGACCTTTACATTTTAAGTCATTGCTTATCATTTTTTACTGCAGGGCAATACGAAATGACAGGCTTCTCTAGATGAAAGCAAGAATCCTATTTTACACGTGGCCATACAGAAGCCAGAGTGTCCTGTAATTTATCACTTTCCTAATATTTGAGGTTTCTATTTTCCTTCTTCATTTGTTATTCAGTATATATTTAGTGTGCTTTCTTGGCTTCTTGTGCTTAATATAACTGGAAATTACTCTTCTTCCTAGGAATGTGAGACATGAAAGGATAGTTATGAAAACTTTGCAGAATATAAAGTGGTAGTTAAATACTTAATAACAATTAATAATTCTGTAGCTCAAAGAAATAAAAGAGGACTTGAAGCATATACTTCCAAATGAATTATCTTCTCTGTCTAGAGCTTTCTAAATCGATGGCACCTTTGAATTCCTATTAAGCTGGATAAAAGTAAAACATTTTATAAAGCATCAACGTAAAAATCATAATATAGAAAACAATAAAACAACAGAAAAAAAGCAAGAAAAGCAAAAGAATAAAGCATCACTATCTAAGTTGAATAGAATTGTGAAATACTTGTCTATTACTTAAATATATAAAAAAGCATTTTACTTTAAAATTGTAATTTTAAAATTTACTTGTATTTACTTTATACACTTTAGTTGGAAAGTGAGAGCTATAATTCTGAGGAGACTAAAAAGACATTCAGGTTGAGAACAGGAATTTCAGTTCAGTTTATTTGCTCAGTCATGTCTGACTATTTGAGACCCCACAGACTGCAGCATGCCAAGCTTCCCTGTCCATCACCAACTCCCGGAGCTTGCTCAAACTCATGTCCATCAAGTAGTGATGCCATCCAACCATCTCATTCTCTGTTGTCCCCTTCTCCTCCTGCCTTCAATCTTTCCCAGCATCAAAGTCTTTTCCAATGAGCCAGTTCTTTGCATCAGGTAGCCAAAGTATTGAAGTTTCAGCTTCAGCATCAGACCTTCCAATGAATATTCAGAACCGATTTCCTTTAGGATTGACTAGTTTCATTTCCTTATAGTCCAAGGGACTCTCAAGAGTCTTCTCCAACACCAGAGTTCAAAAGCATCAATTTTGATGCACTCAACTTTCTTTATGGTCCAACCCTCACATCCATACATGACTACTGGAAAAACCATAGCTTTGACTATATGGACCTTTGTTGGTAAAGTGATGTCTCTGCTTTTTTAACATGCTGTCCAGGTTGATCATAGCTTTTCTTCCAAGGAGCAAGCGTCTTTTAATTTCATGACTGCAGTCACCATCTTCAGTGATTTTGGAGCACAAGAAAATAAAGTGACAGCACTGTTTCCCCATCTATTTCCCATGAAGTGATGGGACTGGATGCCATGAACTTAGTTTTTTGAATATTGAGTTTTAAGCCAACTTTTTCACTCTCCTCTTTCACTTTTATCACGTGGCTCTTTAATTCCTCTTCACTTTCTGCCATAAGGGTGGTGTCATCTGCATATCTGAGGTTATTGATACTTCTCCTGGCAGTCTTGATTCCAGCTCGTGCTTCATGCAGCCCAGCATTTTACATGATGTACTCTGCATATAAGTTAAATAAGCAAGGTGACAATATACAGCCTTGATATACTCCTTTTCCAATTTGGAACCAGTCCGTCATTCCATGTCTGGTTCTAACTGTTGCTTCTTGACCTACATACAGATTTCTCAGGAGGCAGGTAAGGTGCCTTAAAAGACATTAATGTTGAGAACACTAATATAGAAACATGTATATCATAAGGAAGTATGATGAGGGAAAGCTAAAATAACAAGCATGTTTTTTTCTAGCCTGTGAGAGTTGGTAACTGAATTCAAAGCACTGTGAGGGCTCCAGGAAATTGAAGGAAAACAGGAGTAAAGCAACAGCAGCTTAAATGGTCGCAGGATAAACAACAGCCATGCTAATTAAAAGCAAAGCATAATTACATAAGCCTTTATGTAATTCTACATAAAGTTAGATTTATTACATAGGATCTATTTGATTGATTGGTAATAATTTGTCAATATAGCAAAAATGCTAAATTAATATAGTTATATAATCGATGTATAAATATACTTCTCAAGGAAGAAAGTAATTCCTTTAGTGAAAAATAGCTCTATTTTACTTTATTTCCATAATTTGAAGGAAGGAAAAATATGAACTTCTTGTCTTCCTTTTAAACTTCAATATTTTATTAAGGAACATTTCATAAAATATCTTGCATCGTCATTTGAGCGCTATAAATTCATTCTGCTCTTGTTCTTATTTATACCACAGAAAAGGTATGTGTACATTATAGTAGATCAGCAATTTGGCTAATGAGACAAATAATGGAAAATGCAAGCAATTAATACCTAACGGATAATTTTGAATAGTTGAAAGTAACTTTTAATAGTTCTTGTACATTGACTACCATTCACACAAATTTACTATGCTGTCATATTTCTTTAGAAATAGTATATGCTTTAATAAATGGATGAAAATGTCCTTTTTGATGCATTTAGAAAAGGAAACTGAATTATTAGACCCAGAAAAATAATCTGATTACATTAAAATATTTTTCTGTCTTTAACCTGTATTGAAGTGAGAAAGGAAGCAATTTAGAATCATAAAAGGAATAAAGAATCAATAAATGTGAGGTCCTAATTTACATCCCAGTATTATTTTAACTTAGTTCTTCATTGCTATAAGGCATGAAAGTTATTGAATTTTACTACATTCACCTCACGCTGATTTCCTATCAAACAGAATATCAGTGGAACACCTCTGCTGAGCTCCCTACATGAAATTGTCCTTTTGTACGTCTCATAATCGGCGGCGATGTGGCCAAGCATCTGGCAGTGACAAGCAGACGTCTTTGATTTATTGGCTAATATCACCGCTTGTTAGTGGATGGTTGAGCAGGAGACTAAAAGAGCATAAAATCAGAGAGAATAAATTATGAAGGCACCGAACTGTGCCATTATAAACCCTTCCTTGTCACAGCTGTGACATCTCACAGGAAATGGAAGATGACAGCAGCGTTCATTCTTCAAAGGGCCAATACCTTCTCCTTGTGATCCTGGCCATAAATAAATAAAGAAAGCAAACAAACCACATAAGCAAGTCAGAACTCAAATGGGAGATGCCTTCCCCTCGATCGAGCACTTGGGTTCCAGTTTTCTTCTTCTGCTTGAAAGAAGAGCAGAGCAAAGCCAGCTTGGATTAGAAGCAGACTCTAGGAGAGCTTTAGGATATTAAGTACATCTGTCATTCACACTAGAACCTGAAAACCCAGGAGGCTGACTTACCTCCTACTGCTTTTTTTCTTTGTTAGTCACCCTGAAAAGATTACGCTTACTTAAATTGGTTACTGAAATACTGTATTAGTGAGTCAATTTAGCCAATCAATTCATACTAGCAATCTCTACCTAGGAAATGATTTTAAGGCTACCCAGCTTCAGTTAGTATTTGCGAAAACAATGTTCCAGAATATTTTAAAATTTGAAACGGCTCTCTAAGTTATTCAATCTGTCAAAATAATTAAAACACATGTGAGAATAAAGATTTGTTTAAACTGCATGATAGTAAGAAAATATGCAGTAGTGGAGAGAACATGCATCGTGGAACTCGAAATCATTTCTTAGATAATTGCCTTTTGTTACAATATTTTAAAATTGTTTCTTTGAAATATAACATTTACTTTATTCTATATTTTTACTATCCTAACAGTTGTTTGAATTTAAGTAGCATTAAATCAAAGGAAAGTAAAAGTCAGTGAGTGTGTCCTTCACTGTCACAGACACTAATTAAGCTTCATACTTTCATTAGTGCATTTCAAGAGCCATGGAAGGATGATTTTTAGGACCAGTCTTAACCATGTGACTTACAGGGAAATGACAGCGATGGAGTATTGTAAGACATGGTTCAGCACTGTGAACGTTGTGAAGGGAACAATAGGAAAGGGGAAATTTTATGTACTCATCAAATTGTATTTATTTAGTTTTTATATGTCAATCATACCTAAATAGCTTTTAAAAATAAGTGAGAATAGAGAAAGAATTATGAGAAGGAAGGTGGTAGGAAGGCCAGAGAGAGAAGTTAGGACCATACTATGAAAGGATTTCTCTGCCATGAAATACATTACATCATTTATTAATTTATAATCTACCTTTCTTTAGAAAGAGTTTATTACTAATTACAAATACACACAAAATACAATAAATTAAATTAGATTAAAAATGATAAAAATGAAAACAAAGCCAAAAATAAATCTAATACTAAAATATAAACCATAGGCCTCTTTAATAATAAGATCATTCGTAATTTTTGCTCAAAGCTTTTTATCGGTAACCATGAAAATAGAAATTGGATCAATTACAATTTAAGATATCTTCAACACTGAAAGAGAAAATAAAGTCACATTTGTAGACCAATTTTTATATTGATTTATAATATATTCCAATATTGCACGAAAAAGTTAAATTGAGGCAAAACAATTTCATTGAAGTAGGGTACAGTGGATATTTAAGATATTGACTACATATGTAGAAAAGATGACTGTCCTAATGTAGTCAGCCCTATTTCCTTGAATATAGCCAAGTTTTACTTCTAAGAAAGTCTAAGAATTCTTCAAAATATTTCCACTTTTATTTTACAAATTAAATTTTCTATTTTAAAATTTATTTTCTACATTTGGGCAGTATAACTGGACAGGTTTTTGCTCAAGTTGGAGAATACATTTAACACATAATGGCACTATATAATAAGTATATATGGTCATATAGCAAATGAAAAACTCACTTTGGGCTATATTAATGGATTCTTTAAGAACGTTCGTCTTCCACAGCAACTGATGCTGAGGTTAAATCACAGGTCTTTGTAACTTCTAATTAAGAGGAAAATGTGCATTCAAATCCTGTGGTTAAAAACACCACAACTGTTCCTAAAAAATAAGTTCAATTACAGATTCTCCTAATTGCAGGTATTGGTTTGGAATAAAACTGCTGCTCATATGGCAACACTTTTCAGTTTGATCCAGAGGAAGTGAAGAATAGGACTTTCAATATGAGTGTGATAGATAATAATTCTCTTATGTAAATCCAGAGATTACATCTATTCTATAAAATTATAGATGTTAGACTGGATCCTTAGAGTTCTGCTCTTAGAAAAAGGAAGTTGGGCTCTTTAAAATAGCTGCAAGATTTTGAGGATATAATTTCAAAATATTTTATCTCTAACATAGGGGATCTTGAATTGCTACATGGTTGAGTTTGAGCTTGATGTTAGTACTGCATGGATATTTGCCTTGCAATGCACAGTCTATGGCACATTCAACTAAAAAGAAGCTCAAGTAAAATAATTTTGTCCTCAGAGCAACACCAGGCTAGAATTAACCTTGACTGAGAACTGTGGTAGAAGCACTTAGCCTCTATTTTTATTTTCTTGAGAAGCCTCCCTACTATTTTCCATAGCAGGTGCAGCATTTTATCCAGCAATTCCATGTTGTGGTATTTATTTAAAATAATTAAAATTAGAATATTGAAGAGATACCTGCACTCCCATGTTAATCATAGCATTATTCACAATAACCAAGGTATAGAAACAGCCTGCATTGTCCATTAAGAGATGAACAGATAAAGAAGTTGTGATATATAATACAATTCAACTTTAAAAAAGAAACAAAAAAACCTACAACCTGTGACAACATGGGTGAACATGAAGGATATTATGCTAAGTAAAATAAGCCAGTAATAGAAGGACAAATACTGTATGATTCCACTTAGAGAAGGTGTCTAACATAGTCCACTTCATAGAAGCAGAGAGTAGAATGGTGGTTGCCAGAGGTTGTGGGGAGGGGATATGAGAAGTCACTAATCAAAGGGTATGAAGTTTCCATCATGCAAAATGAGCTCTGAAGATCTGCTGTAATACTGTAATGTGCACTTAATTTTTTTTAAAGGGTTGATAGCATGTTAAATGTTCTTACTTCAAAATAATAATAATAATAATCTGTAAATGCTGAAAAAAGAGTTCTGAAGAACCAAAAGGCAATAGGCTATGGTAAGGAAAAAAAATTATAAAAACATAAAATACACTACGAGTTATATCAAAGAATGTTCTGCTATGTTTTCCTCTAACTATTTTAGAGTATCTTGTCTTACATTTAGGTCTTTAATTCATTTTGAGCTTATTTTTGTGTATGATGTTAGGAAGTGTTCTAATTTCATTCTTTTACACATAGCTGTCCAGTTTTCCAAGCACCACTTATTGAATATGCTGTTTTACATTCTTGCCTCCTTTGTCAAATATAAGGTGCCCATATATGCATGGGTTTATATCTGGGCTTTCTATTTTGTTCCACTAATCTATATTTCTGTTTTTGTGCCAGTACCACACTGTCTTGATGACTGTAGCTTTGTAGTATAGTCTGAAGGGAGTAGTCTGATTCCTCCAGCTCTGTTTTGCTTTCTTAATATTGTTTTGGCTATTTGGGGCCTTTTGTGTCTCAACACAAATTTTAAGATTTTTTGTTCTAGTTATGTTGAAAATGTTATTAACAATTTGTTAGGGATTTGCATTGAATATGTAAATTGCCTTGTGTTGTGTAGTCATTTGGAAAATACTGGGTTCTTTCAGTCTAAGAACATTGTTTATCTTTCCATCTGTGTCATCTTCAATTTCTTTCATCAGTGTCTTATAGCTTTTATAGTACAGGGTCTTTTTGCCTCCTTAGGGAGGTTTATTCCTAGGTATTTTATTCTTTTAAATGCAATGGTAAATGGGATTGTTTTTTTAAATGCTCATTCTGATGTTTTATCATTAGTATACAGAAATGCAACAGATTTCTGTGTATTAATTTTGTGTCCTATAACTTCATTCATTGATGAGCTATAGTAGTTTTCTGGTAGCATCTTTAGGATTTTCTATGTATAATGTCATGTAATCTATAAAGAGTTTTACTTATTTTCCAATTTGGATTCCATTTATTTTTCTTCTCTGATTGCCATGGCTAGAACATCCAAAACTATGTTGAATGTAAGTGGCAAGAGTGAATATCTTTATCTTGTTTCTCAGCTCAGAGGAAATGTTTTAAGCTCTCAACATTGAATATGAAGTTAACTGTTGCTTTGTCATGTACGGCCTTTATTATGTTGAGGTAGGTTGTCTCTGCGCCCACTTTCTGGAGAGGTGTTTTTTTTTTTAATCATTAATGAGTGTTGGATTTCATCAAAATATTTTATATGTCTATAGAGATGATATATGATTTTGTTTTTCAATTTATTGATGTCGTGTGTGATACCAATTGATTTGTGAATATTGAAAATTCCTTGCATCCCTGGGATATATCCCACATGACCATGGTATAAGTTTCTTTTAATGTACTGCAGCCCAATAAAAATATAAGCGGAAAACTAAATAGACGTTTCTCCAGAGGAGACACAGATGGCCAAGAGGCACATGAAAAAATATGCAACATCACTGATTATTAGAGCAATGAAAATCAAAGCTACAATGAGATATTACTTCACACCAGTGAGAATGGCCATCATCAAAAAGTCTACAAACAATAAATGTAAAGAATGTAGAGAAAAGGGAACACTCCTGTACTGTTGGTGCGAATATAAATTGCTACAGCCAATAGTGGAGAATAGTATGGAGGTTCCTTTAAAACAAACAAACAAAAACTGAAAATGGAACTACCATATGATCCAGCAATTCCACTCCTGGGCATGTATCCAGAGGCAAACATGATTTGAAAGGATGTACTCTAATGTTCATTGCAGCATTGTTTACAGTAGTCAAAACGTGCAAGAAATCTAAAAAAAAAAAAAATATCTATTGACAGATGAATGGATAAAGATGATGTGGTACAGATGTACAATAGAACATTACTCAGCTATTAAAAAGAATGAAACAATGCCATTTACAGCAACGTGAATGGGCCTGGAGATTATCATACGAAGCGAAGTAAGTCAGATAGAGAAAGGTAAATATGATATTTCCTATATACAGAATATTTAAAATGATACAAAAGCACTTATTTACAAAACAAAAACGGACCCACTGACTTGAGGAATGAATTTATGGTTACCAGGGTGGTTGGGGGAGAAATAGATGGGAGTTTGGGATTGACACGTACACAATGATATGTGTGTATGTAAGACTGAATCACTTTGCTGTACTTCTGATATTAAGATAATGTTGTTAATCAACTATATTCCAATATAAAATTGAAATTTACAAAAATTAAAAAAATAAATTCAGGCAAGACTATATCTCGCTGGATCTCTATATTATTTAACCTTCAATGTTGTTATGATTTTAAACGATGTAATATATAAAATGAAATGTAAATTAAGCTCTACATAAATATTTATTATATACATTAAATATTTTGTCCATATAACCCATGATAATTCAGGGCTCTAACAAACTCTTCAGGTAGTTTCCAAAAACATGTCTAGTAAAGTATTTTTACTTTCTAGTGATTTTCCTCTACCTCATTCAGAACTAGATAAATTTTTGGCTTCATAGTTAAAATTTTAAGAAGAGAGATTATATTTTATCTTGGAGCAAAATCATAAAACTCTGTCATAATTCTTTAGATTGTGGTATACATGACTCATTTTGTGATTTTATACTCTCTCTATATACACACACACACACACACACACACACACACACACATGAATAGCACCAGATTGTAAGCAACAATTTTACCATTGTATTTCTAGTAAAGGAACTAGCTAGAAATTAATTTATATTTACACATAGTTCAGTTCAGTTGCTCAGTTGTGTCGGACTCTTTGCGACCCCATGAATCACAGCATGCCAGGCCTCCGTGTCCATCACCAACTCCCGGAGTCTACCCAAACCCATGTTACACATAGTAACATGCACATAAACCACTTAGATCTAAAACTTCAATTGGAAAATTACAAATTATATTTTTATATAAGGTTTAGATAATGTGCATTTATATATAACAGTATATAGTATAGTTTGTATATACTTGAGCAGTAATCACGATGCAAAATGATTCATATACATTATTTTAATTAGTCTCAAAGTATTTGAAAGGTAGTATCATTAGTCTCATAGTTTAGAAGTGTGAAATATCCAGCTAAGTGGAAGTGCTCAGGTTCAAATTTGGGTCTCTTAAAGTGCATATTTAAAGTGCATTATTCTTTCTTCTCAGTAATAAATTGAATAATGAAAGATGTTAATGGATTAAGATATTATTATTCCAATAGTCTAACTTTAAAAAGAGGGATTGCATTTCACAGTTATAAAAGTTATAAAATTATATTGAATTTAGATGAGACTCCCTGCCAAGATTTCTGGTTATTATCTTTTGAAATTCTCCTTGTTTTCAAGGTGCTGACCTTCTACCTTAAACATTTTGTTTTGGCTTGTCAGGTGTATGGAAAATGCATATGAATGTTTACTATATTGAATGTTATTCATTCTTTAATAAAATATATGGTGTTTAGTTCCTTTAAATGAAAAGGAAAAATCTTGTCTATAAATGTATCTCAGCAACCCAAAGGGTATCCTCATTTTCACATGTAATGAGTGAGTGTTAAAAATATATACCTTCAAATTGCATGATACTTTGCATTGAAGGAACTAGTAATAGTGACACGGACTACTTTGCTATCAGGATTAACTTCTTTGGTTTGAGGTAGCACTGCAATTAAAACATTACTGAGGTGAATTCTCAGTGGCACAGCACTAGACACTTCTTATACACTTGAGTGGGTACAAGTTTAGCCATGTGCAGCCATGTGTGGTAAATCTGTCAGAACTAACAGCAGGAACTCTGATAAGAGTCCTCTATCAGTAAGCCTGCTTGATAGCTCAAGGTCTTTGAATTGTTACTATAACTAGCACCCAATAGTGAGGCCAATACTGAATTTGTTCATATTTCTTCAGTACGTGTTTCTGAACTTTCCATTGGTTTATTCTGTCTTGGACATTGAGATCACATAGGAGTTTAAGCATAGCCATTGTCAGAACTGAAGTACTTTCTTCCCCCTGTGATGAGAGAGAGAGTTGTTGTATGAAGGAGGATATAGGAAGCTGTTTTCCAAATAGAATAGCATGTTTTATGAGGATATTCATGTTAGATAGTCAAAACACACAGGCTCGTATTTTAGAAGACTAAGCATTTGAGTTATAAATTCCTGATGCTAGGTTTCTCCTTTATCTATTTGGACCGCTCTGCTGACCTCAACATGTTAGTCTTTTCAGCCAGATTGGTCTATTCTCTGTACCTGAACTACATTTTGTTTTGACATTGCCTCTGATCTGCTTAGACAACTCAGATCCACTCTCCACACCATACCCCTACCACTGATGTTTCCTGTCCTGTGGCCTCAATCTGATTCATATCAATATACCCTTGAGAACCGATTATTGATAGTTACTTATTCATAACTTTTATCTGTGACCCAATATCAAGGAACATTTTCAGCAATTACGTGCGAAAGTGATCCATTTCTTCCCATTAGTTCTATGATTGTAAAGAACTAGCATATATTCAAATTAAACTTGCACAATGCAGAGATTATTTTTAATGGTCACCTATAGTTTGGATCAAAAATATTTATTTAATCCAATTGTAAATAAGCTCATGATACATTATTTTAAAAATCTATGTGTATATAAGTGTGTAGATTTACTGCAATATCTTATTTATGTAGTTTTGCCATCAGAGCAATTATGCAAAAGCTTCCTGGGACAAGGGAGGTAAAATAAATGAGTGAAGCCTCAGTTCAGTTCAGTCGCTCAGTCGTGTCCGACTCTCTGTGACGCCATGAATCGCAGCCCGCCAGGCCTCCCTGTCCATCACCAACTCCCGGAGTTTACCCAAACCCATGTCCATCAAAACGGCGATGCCATGCAACCATCTCATCCTCTGTCGTCCCCTCCTCCTCCTGCCCCCAATCCTTCCCAGCATCAGGGTCTTTTCCAATGAGTCAAATCTTTGCATGAGGGGGCCAAAGTATTGGAGTTTCAGCTTCAACATCAGTCCTTCCAATGAACACCCAGGACTGATCTCCTTTAGGAAGGACTGGTTGGATCTCCTTGCAGTCCAAGGGACTCTCAAGAGTCTTCTCCAACACCACTGTTCAAAAGCATCAATTCTTCGGCGCTCAACTTTCTTCACCTAGCAGGTGTTAAAAAAGCAATAGTATAAGCTGGCAGCAGCTACAGGCTTTGATGCTGGGAAGTAATAGGGAATGGAGGACTCCATGGAGAACTGAAGAGTATGTGAGCTATTAAAAGTGGTTCAGTGTTACTCAACTCTGAGGGTTTGTAGCTATGTGATGATGCATGCTCAGATCAGCCTTACCTTCCAATGTTATTTATAGAGAATTTGGAAATATGGATTTACATGTAAAATTTCACAATATTTTTCTATGTTAGCAAATAATTTGATGTATAGAAAACATGCATTTGTTGCTGAACTCAGACTAGTTCTCAGCCTATTTGTAAATTCTAAGTATTTAATATATTTGAATGGAGATTCTAGAATTGAGAGAGTAATAAAAAAGGAAACATTTTAAAACAATCTAGGAAATATTTATTATTATTATTGCCAACCTAATTTATTAGTATAAGACAAAACATAAAACACATGTAATAATATGCCATTTCAAGAATGTCCCAACTAGCAAGAAGAAAGGATTATAAAGGACATGAGAAGAAACATTTGAGGGAGATGAATAAATTTATTATAACTATACATAAGCTGGTTTTAGAAAAGGCAGAGGAACCAGAGATCAAATTGCCAATATCCGCTGGATCATCGAAAAAGCAAGAAAGATCTAGAAAAACATCTATTTCTGCTTTATTGACTATGCCAAAGCCTTTGACTGTGTGGATCACAATAAACTGTGGAAAATTATGAAAGAGATGGGAATACCAGACCATCTGACCTGCCTCTTGAGAAACCTGTGTGCAGGTCAGGAAGCAACAGTTAGAACTGGACATGGAACAACAGACTGGTTCCAAATAGGAAAAGGAGTATGTCAAGGCTGTATATTGTCATCCTGCTTATTTAACTTCTATGCAGAGTACATCATGAGAAATGCTGGGCTGGAAGAAACACAAGCTGGAAGCAAGATTTCTGGGAGAAATATCACTAACCTCAGATATGCAGATGACACCACCCTTATGGCAGAAAGTGAAGAAGAAATAAAGAGCCTCTTGATGAAAGTGAAAGAGGAGAGTGAAAAAGTTGGCTTTAAGCTCAGCGTTCAGAAAACTAAGATCATGGCATCCAGTCCCATCACTTCATGGGACATAGATGAGGAAACAGTGGAAACAGTGTCAGACTTTATTTTTGGGGCTCCAAAATCACTGCTGATGGTGATTGCAGCCATGAAATTAAAAGACTCTTACTCCTTGGAAGGAAGGTTATGGCCAACCTATATAGCATATTTAAAAGCAGAGACTTACTTTGCCAACAAAAGTCCATCTAGTCAAGGCTATGGTTTTTCCAGTGGTCATGTATGGATGTGAGAGTTGGACGGTGAAGAAAGCTGAGCACTGTAGAATTGATGCTTTTGAACTGTGGTGTTGGAGAAGACTCTTCAGAGTCCCTTGGACTGCAAGGAGATCCAACCAGTCCATCCTAAAGGAGATCAATCCTGGATGTTCTTTGGAAGGACTGATGTTGAAGCTGAAACTCCAATACTTTGGCCACCTCATGGGAAGAGTTGACTCATTGGAAAAGACCCTGATGCTGGGTGGGATTGGGGGCAGGTGGAGAAGAGGACGACAGAGGATGAGATGGTTGAATGGCATCACCGACTCGATGGACATGGGTTTGGGTAGACTCTTGGAGTTGGTGATGGACAGAGAGGCCTGGCGTGCTGCAATTCATGTGGTCGCAAAGAGTCGGACACGACTGAGCTACTGAACTGAACTGAACTGATACATAATTTTATATATTTGGTTGTGGTGATATGACAAACATTAAATTTCACACTAGATAGGCAAAATTTATTGTAAGTCATTTATACCTCATTAAAATTATTATAAAACAACAATGTTATATGTCTTTAAGTGAATTTAAGATAATGTAAATATCACAGCATTTTTTCAATTGTGAGAAAATTTATATTCATTGATAGGCTCAAATTTTTGCCTCACAGTTTGATGAATTTTGATAAAATTCACAGACTTACACACAGACATAATCAATACCCCAATCATGACAGAGAACATAGTATCAACCAAAAAAAGTTTCTTCATGCACTTTCCAGTCAAATCAAACCCACCATAGGCAGTGGTTTGATTTCTGTAACCTTAGATTAGTTTCTTCTATTATATAAATGGGTCCTTTGGTTTGTCTGTATTCTTTTGCATCTGGCTTTTCTCACTTGAAAATATTTTTGAGATTATCAGGGTTGTTATGCATGTAAATAATTTGTTCATTTTTATGAGTGACTAGGGCTTCATCATTTGTTTGTGCTTTTCAACTACTGATGGACGTTTAGGCTGCTTCTAGTTTGGGGCTTTTATAATAAAGGCACTAGGAGCATTCAAATGTCAAAAAAAAAAGTTCCAACTTTTATGATGTCTGAGTATAATGATAAAAGATTTCATAAATATTTCTCATATTGTATTTGCTCTTCCAGTGTAAAATGAGCACAAATGATATTTGAGTAGAAAGTAAGGGAAAGATTTTGGGTAGAACATCTGTAATTGTACTTTTAGAGCTACCACTTATTAGTTGTGTAACATTACACAAGTCAAATGATCTTTCCTGACTAGAAGATTTTTTGTTTTGTTTTGTTTTGCAGTTGTGTGGTGTTAGTTTATATTGATTGTTTGGTAAAATAAGGCATTGAATTATAGAGTCCCTTAAAAGAGTAGAATGTTAAAATTGTATGTGAAATGATGACGACATCATTTGGAAAACTATGTGACCTTCACAATTCACTACTGTTTTATGGAATGTTTTAAATTGAGGATGTTGAACTAAACCTCCTAAAGCTCTAGTATTATGTGACTTTATGACTTATAGGAATAAATTGGGATTTACATGTTATATCACTTTAGTCTTAATCAGAAAGAAGCTTCACATTGGAAATCAACAACAGATGATTTCAGTTGTTTCACTCTCCAAGTATTATTATTTGGTTTTCCTCTTTAAAATGTGGTACGGGCAATGCATAGTAGCTGGAGTGTCTCCAGTTTTAATCATTTCACTTTTCATTTGAAAAGTAATTCATCATGAGAAGTCAGTGGGGTATAGAGAGCACTAATTGCAGCAAAATATCAAGGACAGTTTTCCTCTGTCTTAATTAAACATTAATGAGTAAAGTTATTTTCAAATGCATGCTGCAGGGATGGACTTGTCTGTCTACGTTTGGTAAACAGTGACACTAGGTGTCAAAATAAAGCACCTTAATTGATTTATACAGGAATAGTTTTAAAAATTGCACCTGGCTTGACATTTCCTTAGGTTTTTATAGAGTAGTTTCTGATAAATTATTTATAAAGAAACTTTTTCTCTGACCTATCCTAATTACAGGAGTGATTTTTTTTCACAGTAATCAATTTTGTATAAATTTCACTTTTCTTCTTGGTTTTGCTATCAACTTAAGGAATTCCATAGTAATGATGAGGAATCAAGTTTGTTTATATTTCAGAAGGAATATGCAAGCAAGTTACTTTTTCTCGATTATTGGAAGTATTTGATAAGATTTTAGACATTTTACTTTTTTGAATTAATATTTTGTATGAATATGTTTATTTTATTTCATTTATTTATTAATCTACATACTTTATACTAATATAAACTATATTATTATACAGCTTGAGTTATAATTCAAAATCCCTAAATAAATTTAAAAGCCTAAGGAATGCATTTAATTCCAACTTACAAATCTTAAATTACTCGTCTAAGTAACATTGCATTTGATTCTTTAGAGTGTGTATAAGTAAGTTAATACACTAAGAAAAGGTGTGAAATAAACTTTCTGGCTCTCATATTAAGTTGGTCTGTGGATATCAAAGGGGAATTTTACAAGATAACCTTTAGATTAACTGATATGTAATTTTTTACTAGATTTCTTCTTACTCGTCTCTGAATGATTCCCCAGATTATGTTTGTTTTGATATGTATAATTAAGTAATAATTTTGAAACCTTAAAAATTATAATTAACAGTTTAAAATAATTATGCATTTCATTAAGTCCTTCTAGTTTCTTACATAAGAAGAGAATTTACCAATAATACAGTCTAAACCTTACAACAAAATTTTCCATAGATCAATGTAGCAATGGAGCAATTTTCAGAAAATAACAAAAACACTGTGGAAACAGTTTTATAGTATCGGTACGATAGTATATTTTTAGGGGAGAAAAAAGAAAAAAAAATCCTGCTGTGTCTTAGAATGGCTTATAAACTCCTCAGTTTCCTGTTTTCCGATGGTGCTATTAAATTTCACTCTGGATTCTCATGCAACTCCCAGTTTCCCAAACCATATGGCTTGATGCAGATAAAATTGGCTTATGGCAAATAGTGTAAACACACTTCACATTTTTCCACCTGTGAATCTACTGAAGTGTTAGGGTACACATTTTTAAGGTTTAGTACCAGATTTTCAGTGAGTCTTTATTTTCAGACTCTTTTTGTCCTTCTGGACAACTTCATTGCCACATTTGAAAATAACAAATCGACCCTTGCCGTCATCTTATGAGGGTGAAATTTGAGAATAATTTTATTTTCAATTTGGGATTAAAATAAATGTAAAGGATATTTTATATATGTTTAAAAAAGTCTTTAGAGTAAACCAACACATTATAAAATAATTATTCCAATTAAAATGTTAAAAAATCTTTAGATTAGGAATTTTTATTTTTAAAATGTAAGTTAAATACATGTCTTCTTTTTCACCGAAAAGTAAGGAAAATCAATTAATAGGTATCTGAAAGTATGAATCAGGAAACAGGAGCTGAGTCTTCCAAAATCAATGACGGTCAGCAATGACAGTGATGTTTTGGTATGTTAAAGGAGATTCTTGTCTTCAGTTATCAAAAAAAAAAAAAAAAAGGAAAAAAAAAAAGCCACACAAACACAAATTCAAATCTTGACAGACCCTGCAGTGCAGAACCAATTATTTACTTGTAACATTGGCAGTGGTGTTCTTATGGTGAAGGTAGGAGTTTGACTGGATTTGTGGTTCTGAACACAACCACTGAAACAGGGCACCAGTATAAGACATATTGGTAAAAAAAGTCTATCGGTGGTAGAAGTAAGTAAAGTAACATTGCGAACAGACAAGTGAGAAAAGATCTTACACTCATTACTAGTACTAATAAAACTTTATACTTGTTCAGAGTATGGACATAGCTCATTCCTCACATGTAAAAGGTGAGTAATCAGAGAGAAGCAAACATGGACAGGAGACCTAAATAGACATTTCTCCAAAGAAGACACAGACGGCCAACAGGCCCTTGGAAAGATGCTCAACATTATTAATTATTAGAGAAATACAGATCAAAACTACATTGAAGTATCACCTCACACCAGTCAGAAGGGCCATCTTCAAAAAATTTATAAACAGTAAGTGCTGGCAAAAGTGTAGAGAAAGGGAGTCTTTCTGCACTATTGGTGGGAATGTAGATGGATATAGCCACCATGGAGTGCTGTATGGAGATTTCTTAAAAAAAATAAACATAGAAATACCATATGACCCAGAAATCCCACTACTGGGAATATACTCTGAGAAAACCATAATTTAAAAAGACATATGCACCCCTGTGTTCATCGCAGCACTATTTACAATAGCCAGGACATGGAAGCAACTTAAATGTCAATCAACAGATGAATGGATAATGAAGAAATGGTACATATATACAATGGAATATTACTCAGCTATGATAAGGAATGAAATTGAATAATTTGTGGAGATGCAGGTGGGCCTCTGTCTGTCATATAGAGTGAGGTCAGAGAGACATGTCAGAAAGAGAAAAACAAATATTTTATGTTGATGCATGTATGTGGAATCTAGAAAATTCCACCAATAGGTATAGGTAAACCTATTTGTGGGCTTACCAGGTGGCATTAGTGATAAAGAACCCATCTGCCAATGCAGGAGACACAAGAGACCTGGGTTTGATCCCTGGCTCAGGAAGATCCCCTGGAGGAGGGCTTGGCGACCTACTCCAGCATTCTTGCTTGGAGAATCTCATGGACAGAGAAGTCGGTGGGCTTACAGTCCATAAGGTTGCAAAGAGTTGGACATGACTGAGGTGACTTAGTGCACATGCAAAGCAAATCTATTTGCAGGACAGGAGCAGATACTTAGAGGTAGGGAATGAATATGTGGACACGGTGGGGAGGGGAGGATGAATTGGAAGATTGGGACTGACACATGTTCACTGCCATGTGTTAAGGAAATAGCTAATGGGAACCTCCTGTATAGTGCATGGAACTCAGCTTGGTGTCCGGTGGTGACCTAGATGGATGGAAGGAAGAGGGTGGTGAGAGGGAGAGCCAAGAGGGAGGGGATATATGTATACACATAGCTGATTCACTTTGTTGTACAACAGAAACTAACCAACATTGTAAAGCAACTGTACCCCAATTTAAAAAAAATAAAAAGCAGCACACATGAATTCTTGATAAATATAGGGCATATGTATTGAGAAAGGGAAGCATAGAAAAAGGAAAAGAAGATGAAAGGAAGAAAGGAAAATGACATATAAGGAATACTAACCAGAAAAATATTCCTGTAAAACGAATAAACATTGTAACCACATTTATTTCAGTGAATTAAGACCGCTGGCGAGCTACAGTCCATGGGGTTGCAAAGAGTCGGACATGACTGAGAGACTGAACTGAACTGAAGGCCACTTCAGGGGCATAATAGTTTTACTGTTTTGATGTCTCATGATGCAATGACCTACCACATTCCTATACGCATTGGGTCTATGTCCAGATTTCTTATTCTATTCCATTAGGGAAGTGAAAGTCGCTCAGTCGTGTCCAGCTCTTTGCGACTCCAGGGACTATAGCTCGCCAGGCTTCTCTGTTCATGGAATTCTCCAGCAAAAATACTGGAGTGAGTAGCCATTCCCTTCTATAGGGAATTTTCCCTGTAGTGATTGAACCCAGGTCTCCCTCATTGAAGGTGGATTCTTTACTGTCTGAGCTACCAGGGAAGCCCTGTTCATTAGACTGGTATCTAATTCAAGTACCAATCTCACAATGATTTAATGATAGAGTCTTTAAAGTAGATATGTTTTAATAGTTGTGTGATTTCCCTCACCTCAACAGTCTTCCCTAATAGCTCAGTTGGTAAAAAAATCCACCTGCAATGCGAGAGACCCTGCTTCAATTCCTGGGTCGGGAAGATCCTCTGGGGAAGGGATAGGCTACTCACCCCAGTATTCATGGGCTTCTCTTGTGGCTCAGTTGGTGAAGAATTCACCTGCAATGCGGGAAACCTGGGTTTGATCCCTGGGTTGGGAAGATCCCCTGGAAAAGGGAAATGCTATGCACTCCATTATTCTTGCCTGGAGAATTCCATGGACTGTATAGTCCATGGGGTCACATGTATAGTCTATGGGGTCGCAAAGAGTCAGACACGACTGAGTAACTTTCACTTCACCCCCTACCACACACACACACAAACACACACCACTCTTTATAAGCACTTAGCTAACTATTCTTGCTAGTTTATTCTTTCATTTGAGATTTTTTAATCAATATTTTAAGCCCCAAAAAGAAAACAAACAGCATTATTGGAATCATATTGAAGTTATACATTAACTTAGGGAGAAATGACATTTGTTCACATCTTCCTTTTTTGACTTTCAGGAGTGTATTGGGAGATTCTTGATAGGGTTTATGTTCTGTACATTATTTTTCTATTGAAATGTACTTTTTAAATTCTTTTATTACTAACATTTGTTTGAAGATAATTCATGTCTTTCCTTTTTGTATCTTGCTCTTTTACAAAATTAAAAAGAGAATTGTTACTTGTGGGATTTCCACGTGTACAGTCAGTTCATCTATTAATATAACTGTGCCTCAGTATTCAAGGGAGAGTTGTTCAAGAACAGCCGCTCCTCCCTTTGGCCACCATTCCAAAATTCACAGATGCTCAAGTCCCCTTGTATATAATGGCATATATTTGCATATAACCTGCACACATCATCCTGTACACTTTAAATCATTGCTAGATTGCTTTTGATGCCTAAAACGATGTAAATGCTCTGTAAATAGTTGCCAGCAGCGGCAAATCAAGCTGTGCTCTGTAGAAGATTACGGAACGGATTTTTCAAATCATTTGGATCTACAGTTGTTGGAATTTGCAGATATGAACCCACAGATATGGAAAGCTGACTGTAGAGTACTTTGTCTAATCCTTCCAAAACTGTTAAATAGTAGTGAGTACCACATCTTTTACATGACTTTAATGTAATGCTTTAAATACCTTTCTAGGAAGCAAGTACTAACTTTGGAGCTGAGATATAAACATTTTATTATGTTAATGAAGCATTAATTATTTCTTGCTTTATTTAATGTTTTAATCCTGAGAGTATCTTGTTAAGTACTTTCCTTTGTATTCTATGTATAAAATTGTATGCTTTCCTTCTTTTTCTTAATTTACTAAATTAAATCAACATATTTCCTAATACTCAATTACCTCTGCTTTCCTACTAAGCACTTCAGTAGATTGCAATGATTATTTAGTTAACATTTTGTTGGATCTTATTTCCTGATATTTAGTGTGTTTTTTGCTTCGGTATTAATTCTGGAGATCTGTTTGTAGTGCTTCCTTATTGCATTATTTTTGAATGCTTTGAAACCATATTCTTTCGACATAATATGCAAATGGAATGCTTATTTGTTCTTCATTGCTTTGGAATTAGGGGAGTAGCCGGATGTTACCTGATATTTACATATTTTTTAAAATAAAACTATGAAAGCATCTGCGTCTGGTTCTTTTAATGTGGGTGAGTTACTTGGAAATTTTTTGGTTTTCTTCCATAAAAACTGGGCAATTTAGAGTTTTTCTATTAAATGTAGTTAGTTTTTATTGAGTCCTATTTTCAGAAACATCAACTTTGTTATGCTTTCAACTGTATCTCCAAGTAGATTCTTCTAGTAATTTTTTTTTAAGATTTTCTAGGTTTCAACAACTTTTCCTCCTTCTAATTCTTTATCTGTTTTTACTCTCATTAAAAATGAAGTTGGCTAGTAGTTTGACATTTTTTGGTGATTCATGAAAAAATGATAAAGCAAACATACAAATAGTCATAGTTTGGAAACAATCCATTATGAGAAGAAAATTTTAAATTATGTGTTAATTCAACTTTCTATATGTTATTCTGAAAATCTAGGAAAATTGCTAATGTATATAAGCAATAAATTGAAGAAACTTATCCTAATCACTTTTCCCTTTCATGCACTGGAGAAGAAAATGGCAATCCACTCCAGTATTCTTGCCCGGAGAATCCCAGGGACGGCGGAGCCTGGTGGGCTGCCGGCTATGGGGTCACACAGAGTTGGACACGACTGAAGTGACTTAGCAGCAGCAGCAGCAGCATCCTAAAATTGAGAGAAAATCTAAACAGACCAGTTGCCATTAAAAAAAAAATAGTAAAGTTTTCTAAAAACCTGCACAAGCACTTATTCTTAGCAAAACTGTGAAGTTCAGTTTATTTGGTAAGTTAATTCTATAAAACATTAAAAGTTAGAAGCACATGGAGAGAAAAAAAATAAAGCTTCTAAATGATTGTTAATGAAACAAGTATACCATTAATAGTGACACAAACAGAGATAAAAGGCAACAAATAGGGACAACTCTCATTTCTAGAAACAGCTGCAACATGTTTAGAAAAACTATAACTGAAATGTCACTGAAAGAATAATAAACCATGGACAACTTTACTGCAAACGGGAATGCAAATTTTTGGAAATAGTGTTATAACCATATTAATTCAGCAAAAGAAAAGTATTTTTTCCATACATGCTATAGGTGTATTTAGTAAAATTCAGAAATTGTTAGGTTTAAAATTAAAAAAAAAAAAAAAAAAAAAAACTGGGGAGTTAAGAGGAGACAGATGACTACTAAAATATATCTTTTTCAAAACAAAGCAAACAATTCTCTGAATATTAATGGAGAAACATTAAAAGCAAGTAAGCTTTTGTTGTCCAGTTTTGGAATTAGTATTATAATTTGAAAATATGAACCAATTCATTTGACAAGAGAAAGAAGTGAATTATAAAATTGGGTAGAAAAATGTAAATTGTTCACTCTTTGTAGATTGTATGACTATATACTTTGAAGACTCCACTTAATTAAATAAAAAAACCTGACAGTTGTAGACACTAAAGACTTCCGTAGTTGACTGAGTAGTCTAATTTACAAATTAAAAAATAAAACTTGGCATTATAAAATGTTTAATATTATAGTTTTATAATATATTTTAGTACTTGGAGGGAAATTGCATAATCATTACTCTTATTTTATGCATATATTATGCAAATTCTCATATCTTTACATTTTAGAGTAGATATAGAATTGTTTTGTGATGGAGATTTTGACTGGGATATTATTAAATTTTAATGCAGATTGAATTAAGAGAATCAGCCTCCTTACATGATTGAAGCTCTTATAATAGTCTCTTATTTTATTCAAGTGTTCTTTTATGTTCCTTAGTGAAGAATTCTAGTTTTCTTCTTATAAATATTGCTCATTTCTAGTTTATTGATTAGCATCCAGTATATCCCTTTGGATTAGAGTATCCAAAGAAGGGGAATGCCAAAAAATGTTCAAACTACTGCACAATTGCACTCATCTCAAATGCTAGCAAAGTAATGCTCAAAATTCTCCAAGCCAGGCTTCAACGGTACGTGAACCACACACTTCCAGATGTTCAAACTGGATTTAGAGAAAGCAGAGGAACCAGAGATCAAATTGCCAACATCCTATGGATCATAGAAAAAGCAAGAATTCCTGAAAAACATCTATTTCTGCTTTATTGATTTACCAAAGCCTTTGACTGTGTAGATCACAACACACTGTGGAAAATCCTTCCAGAGACGGAAATACCAGACCACCTCTCCTGCCTCCTGAGAAATCTGTATGCAGGTCAAGAAGCAACAGTTAGAACTGGACATGGAACAACAGACTGCTTCCAAATTGGGAAAGGATTCTGTCAAGGCATATATTATCACCCTGCTTATTTAACTTCTATGCAGAGTACATCATGCAAAATGCCAGGCTGGATGAAGCACAAGCTGGAATGAAGATTGCTGGGAGAAATATCAATAATCTCAGATATGACGATGATACCACCCTTATGGCAGAAAGTGAAGAGGAACTAAATAGCCTCTTGATGAAAGTGAAAGAGAAGAGTGAAAAAGCTGACTTAAAACTCAACATTCAGAAAATGAAGATCATGGCATCTGGTCCCATCACTTCATGGAAAATAGACAAGAAACAATGGAAACCATGACAGACTTTATTTTCTTGGCCTCCAAAATCACTGCAGACGGTGACTGCAGCAATGAAATTAAAAGACGTTTGCTCCTTGGAAGAAAAGCTATGCCCAACCTAGACAGCATACTAAAAAGCAGAGACATTACTTTGCCAACAAAGATCCATCTAGTCAAAGCTATGGTTTTACCAGTAGTCATGTATGGATGTGAGAGTTGGACTGTGAAGAAAGCTGAAGGCTGAAGAATTGATGCTTTTGAATTGAGGTGTTGGCGAAGACTCTTGAGAGTCCCTGGGACTGCTCAGAGATCAAACAAGTCAATCCTAAAGGAAATCATTCCTGAATATTCATTGGAAGGACTGAAGCTGAAACTCCAATACTTTGGCCACCTGATGCAAAGAACTGACTCATTGGAAAAGACCCTGATGCTGGTCAAGACTGAAGGCAGGAGGAGAAGGGGACGACAGAGGATGAGATGGTTGGATGGCATAACCGACTCAATGGACATGAGTTTGAGCAAGCTCTGGGAGTTGATGAAGGACAGAGAAGCCTGGCGTGCTGCAGTTCACAGGGTCACAAAGAGTCAGATATGACTTAGCTACTGAACAGGAACAAGTATGTATGGAATTTTATATTCAAGAGGACTCTGTGCTTGTTTTAATGTTCTATTATCAGTGTCTTAAAATTCTTAATATTGTTTTAACAAGGGGCTTCATGTTTTATTTTTCAGTGGACTTCACAGATTATGTAGTTGGTTCTGATTGCATGCCATGCATGTAATATATACATAAGTAAGAGCCCTATCTTATGAGCTGTATGCAGATAAAGAAGCAATAGTTATAACCAGACATGGAATAACAAACTGGTTCAAAATTGGGAAAGGAGTATATCAAGGCTGTATATTGTCACCCTGCTTATTTAACTTATGTGCAGAGTATATCATGTGAGATGTCAGGCTGGATGAAGCAAAAGCTAGAATCTAGAATGGCGGGAGAAATATCGATAACCTCAGATATGCAGATGATACCACCCTTATGGCAAAAAATGAAGAGGAACTAAAGAGCCTCTTGATGAAGGTGAAAGAGGAGAGTGAAAAAGCTGGCTTAAAACTCAACATTCAAAAAACAAAGATCATGGCATCCGGTTCCATCGCTTCATGGCAAATAGATGGGTAAACAATGGAAATGGTGACAGACTTTATTTTCTTGGGCTCCAGTATCACTGTGGATGGTGACAGCAGCCATAAAATTAAAAGACACTTGCTCCTTGGAAGAAAAGCTATGACCAGCCTAGACAGAGTATTAAAAAGCAGATTTATTACTTTGCAGACAAAAGTCTGTATAGTCTGTTTGTTTTCTTTTTCCCCAGTAGTCATGTATAGACAGGAGAGTTGGACCATAAAGAAGGCTGAACACAAAAGAAATGATGCTTTTGAACTGTGGTGCTGAAGAAGACTCTTGAGAGTCCTTTGGCCTGCAAGGAGATCAAGCCAGCCAATCCTAAAGGAAATCAACACTGACTATTCATTGGAAGGTCTGATCTTGAACCTGAAGCTCAATACTTTGGCCACATGATGCAAATAGCCAACATTGGAAAAGACTCTTGATGCTGGGAAAATTTGAAGGCAGAAGGAGAAGGGGATGACAGAAGAGATGATTGGATGGCATCACCAACTTGGTGGACATGAGTTTGAGCAAGCTCTGGGAGATGGTGAAGAACAGGGAAGCCTGGCATGCTGCAGTCCATGTGGTCACAAAGAGTTGGACATGACTGAGCAACAACAAAGAACCCTAAAAACAAGATAATTAATTTTTTAAGAGAAAATTATGTTAATATAATCATACATATGCCTAGAAAAACAAAGGTATATTCATGCTACAGACCTTTTTTCCCCTCCTTCTTGTAATATAAATATACTTATTTAATGTATTTGCCTTTTATTCACTTCATAATAGTTTCTTCTTTTCCATTATTTCTGTGACTTAAAAGCTATGAGTGCAAAAGTCTGTCATCTTTATTTATTATTGCATTTTCTTTATTTATCCCTATACTTATAACTTCAGACTCTAGTACAACTTCCAGCACATGATAAATGCTCAGGTATTATGTGCTATGAGATTTTTCAAGTGCTGTGGTTACCACCAAGTTGATAAATATGATGGCTTTTTTCTCATATTAAAATCTCTATAACCTTTGAGCTTTTGATAGATTTCCTTCTTCATTCATCCTACATTTATTTCACTTTGGATTATTTTGAATTACCCCATGCTTTTTCTTTTCTTCCCCAAAGTTCCTTTGCTATCCTTTCCTTCCTCATTCTCTTTGTTCTAAATAGATACATTACTTAGATAAAAATACTTTAGATTAATAATTAGTCCTCATCTTTCTTCTTTGTTTATTATGTGCTGCTCTTTTAATCTATCTCTATACCTATTACCTCCCAATTATAGTTACACTTCTCTCTCCAGATTCAAAATTAAATATTATCCTGTCAGTAGGCCATCTTGGTCTCTACGTTATTCATTTATCTAACACTGGATATGATCCAGCTGTCTACTATTTCTAACTGCCTTATTTTTATTCACTAACTTGCTGTCAGCAATCTACTCTCAGAAACTTCTTTTATCCTTACCTGTCATTAATGGACTGTTCTTGTACTTTCCATATATAGTCATACTTGTATACCTTCCTCTTTTCTATTAATATATCCATTGCTATCAGCCTTTTTAAAATTTCAGCTTCTCTATTTAGATTGGCAAACTCTCTTCAATCCAATTGATTTCAAACAAAGTCAAAGCCATATATCCAAATCACAATTTCCATTGTTTTAGTTAATCTTAGAGATAGTGAAATCTCCAGTTAGTCCACATTGTCCCTGGCATACGGAATATGTTAGGAGACTCTTGCATACTAGTTGTGAAGTATATCATCTATGATTAGTTATCAATTGTAATTAAAACCTTAAGTCTGTGAATGATTTGCTTTAAAAAAATTCAGTGTGAACTCATGTATGTAACACATTCATTCTCATGCTTTCCAAAATGTTTTTCTTGAGAAGAGGAAGTAAAAAGGACAGATAATAATGAAAACACAAATAAAATTTAAGAATTACACATAACCAGCAGATTAAGTTGTTTATTTCACAGCTCCATGTGCCATATCATTCTTGACATACTGTGAATAGTTATGCTACATAACAGTTATTTTAATTTGTAGCACTATTTGTTTTAAATTCTAGATTTTTTAACTTTTTTTGGTAGTTTTTTTTAATTTCAAAATGCATGGACCATCTTGTGCATACAAGAATCATCTCTCTTGTCTACTCCAGCACACACACACATGCATACACAAGCAAGCACATACACATACACATACAAATACATACACACAGAACCACTCCACCAATCCCCAGCATTCTTTGCTTTCCTAATCTTCCTGCTCTTTGCCACTTACTTTCTCTATATGTTCACATGCCAAATGCTTATCTACATTTGAATGTTCACTTCAAAAAGTGTCCTTCCATGTGCTGCACAAAATCTCTCCTTTCTTTGAACCCCAACACTCCTTGTACTCTCCTATAGACACATTACCTGGTCTGTCTTACAATCATCTGCATGCTTGTATTAACTTCCTACAAAACTGTGCTTCATATGTATCCACCCTACACTCATTAACAGTATCTTGAAATGTAGCAACAAAAGACAAATACTAGAGAGGCAATGTAGATATCCACTGACAGATAAAAGGATACAGAAGACGTGGCACACACAATTAAAAGGAATGAATTTGAGTCAGTTCTAGTGAGGTGGATGAACCTAGAATCTGTTTTACAGAATGAATGAAGTAAAAAGGAGAAAAACAAATATCGTATATTCACACATATATATGGAATCTAGGAAAATAGTATTGATGAACCTATTTGCAGGGAAAGAATGGAGATGCAGACATAGAGAACGGACTCATGGACATAGTGCATTGAGGAGAGAGTGGGGCAAATGGAGAAAGTAGCATAGACATATATACACCATCGTGTGTAAAATAGATGGCTGTTGAGAAGTTGGTATCTAACACAGGGAGCCCAGTCAGGTGCTCTGTGATGAACCAGAGTAGTGGAATGTAGAGGAAGAGAGTAAAGCTCAAAAGGGAGGAGATATATGTGTGATTATGGCTGGTTTGCATTGTTGTATGGCAGAAACTATCACAACATTGTAGAGCGATTTTCCTCCAGTGAAAAAGTAAAGTAAAAAGACATGTATAAAAGAAAAAAACAAAGTAAAATACTTACTGATTCTTTCCCAAGTGCAAGAGAAAATGCCACTCTTTTCTAACATTATGGTGACATTTCTTAGTGTTCCTTGCACTATAGTTTTCAAAAGAATCACATAAGTCTATTATTATATGAAGTTTGATATTAGGTTCTCTACTTTGATGCATTAGGACCATAATTATGATAATTATTCACATGGTAATTGTTAAAATAAAACACAAAGTTTTTTGCTTCTGATAGTATAAATCCTTATCAAAATGAAATGGACATATAGCCTACATAATGATCATGTGCTTCTAAATGTCCAGCAAAATAGATTTGAACCTGATTATAATGTTGTTTAGTCTGTGGAACTACATTTTAAATAAACATGATTTATAAAATCATCTTGTTTATTATTTAATAATCTTTCCATTAAAAAAAAGCATTCCCAAACGGTGATATTTTAAGTTCTAGAATAGTAAATAATACAAAATAAGAATTTACTACTGGGATAAGGTGGAATTTATATTGGTTATAAGTATACGTTTTTAAACTCCCCTGTTGATATGTTTTTGACAAAATGAGGACAACCTTCAAATAAAGCATAGTCCAAAAGAGACAGTTAAATAAGCATATGTTATTGTAGTAGCAGGAAAAATATAGTGTGGGGAATTATATTTGAGGATTACAAATGTAAAGCCATCCTAAAAAAAGAAGTATAATGTGGGTGTTGAAGAAGAATATGATAATATTTATTATCCTTACCATTTTCATTCATTTAAATAGAGTATATACACATCAGTTTACAGAAAAATAAGAAGTAAATTATGCAGAGATATGCAAACACTACGATGGAGATATTTAAGTTTGAACTACTATAAAGCTTCATAGATTAGAGCTCCAGTGACATGACGATTCAAGTAGATTACCTTGTATTACACATATAGTTTTAGAGATATTTAATTCTCCCAATTCTTGGCTGAATGTCATGAAAAATGATAGAATATGTGACATGATAACTCTGTTACTCCAGTTTGACTTCATAATTGTCCTGCATATACATACCTCAAGGCAAGATAGTAAAATTTGCATTGAATGTCTAATTTTTGATATATTTATTGTAAAATTTTAAATAAATAATTTTTTTATAATTATAGAATTGAAAAAGAAACATATATATATTATTTTGTAAAATGTTAGGATATTACTTCTGTTCTCCCCAGCATTTTTGACAAAGAATATATTTATTTTATTTCTTAAAAACACTTTATACATTTTACTATGAAGGTCATTCTCTGGCAGTCTGTTTTTCTTAAGGAATACATTTTGAATGGGGAGACATTTTAAGTCAGACTTACAGTGCATATTAAACTAAGGCAGAAATTTTGAAGATTATACAAGAAATATGTGAGAGGTCAAACATGGAATTTCTTGCTTACTAAGAAGGAAATAAGTCAAATTCAACTGTATGAAATAGTTTCAGATTGAGAGAATTGTTAATTTTAAAGTTTGAAATTTTTCAATATCATATTTTTTTGCACTTAGAAAAAGTATATTCCATTTATTAAAAAATTTAAAATCCAATAGAACAATGATTGTTTCATTAGGATTGAAGGAATTCAAGATGTCTGTTGAAATGTTTAAAAATAAAATGCTATTAAATTTATATAAACAAATTGTTTACTCCCTGTTTTACCTAACACACTAAAAATGATCATGAGAATTTATGTAACTAAAACTAAAGTTTAAAGGTACAGAACAATTATAAAATAGACCATCAGTTTGCTACCTGTAGAGCACCAAAGCAAGTGAAAGTAGTGGAAACAGTCTACCTCAGTAGGAATATTATTTAGAGTTTCTAGCACATGATGATAATAAAAAGACAACCTGTTTTTAGTTAGTAATATTATCCTTTTAAATTCCCTATAAACAGTGTTCTTTATTGCTTGCCCCTAGAGTGGATGGCTTCTACTACCCTGCCCTCAACAGCATTATGCTACCTCTGCATTTGACACAGCAAAATGGAATATTGTCAACCATCCTTTTGAAATGAATATTATATGTTACCTTTTCTATAGTGAATTTATGATAATTATACCAGTTTTTTGGCTTTGAATTCTTTATCATAAATGACCTGATTTAATATTCACAGCTTCCTCATAATGTATACATTGTGATTTCCATTTAAACGAGATTCATGAAGGTTCAGTAACTTTTCTGTAACTATTCAGATAGTACATGACAAATCTGACATTAAACTCAAAAGTCTGTGCTCTTTCTCTGTCTAGTACAATTCACTAGGTATGATCATCTCTGGGTCCATCCACATTGCTGTAAATGGTATTATTTCATTCTTTTCTGTGGTTGAGTAATATTCTATTATTATTATATGATATATGTATATATGTCATATCCATTCATCTGTGGATGAACATTTAGGTTGTTTCCATGTCTTGGCTATCATAAATAGTTCTGCAATATCATATTATATGTGAAGTCTAAAAAAAAAATGATGCAAATAAATTTATATATAAAACAGAAATAGGCCCACAGACATAGAAAATAGCAAAAATTATAGTTTTTGAAATAATCTCGAAGGGAAAATAATCTGAAAAAACAAAGAGGGTGTGTATATGTGTAATTAAAAGAATCACTGGGCTATTGAATATACACAACACTGAAACTCAATATGCCAGCAAATTTGGAAAACTCTGCAGTGGCAACAGGACTGGAAAGGTCAGTTTTCATTCTAATCCCAAAGAAAGGCAATGCCAAAGAAAGTTTAAACTACTGCACAATTGTACTCATCTCACAGGCTAACAAAGTAATGCTCAAAATTCTGCAAGAGAAGCTTCAACAGTATGTGAACCAAGAACTTCCAGATATTCAAGCTGGATTTAGAAAAGGCAGAGGAACCAGAGGTCAAATTGCCAATATCTGTTGGATCATAGAAAAAGCAAGAGAGTTCCAGAAAAACATCTACTTCTGCTTCACTGACTACGTCAAAACCTTTGACTGTGTGGGTCACAACAAATTGCAGAAAATTCTTCGAGATGGAAATACCAGACCACCTATCCTGCCTCCTGAGAAATCTGTATGCAGGTCAAGAAGCAACAGTTAGAACTGGATATGGAACAACAGACTGCTTCCAAATTGGGACAGGATTATGTCAAGGCTGTATATTGTCACCCTGCTTATTTAACTTATATGCAGAGTACATCATGCAAAATACCAGGCTGGATGAAGCACAAACTGGAATCAAGATTGCTGGAAGAAATATCAATAACCTCAAATATGCAGATGACACCACCCTTATGGCAGAAAATGAAGAGGAACTAAAGACCTTCTTGATGAAAGTGAAAGAGGAGAGTGAAAAAGCTGACTTAAAACTCAACATTTAAAAAACTAAAATCATGGCATCCGGTCCCCTCACTTCTTGGCAAATAGATGGGGAAATAATGGAAACCATGACAGACTTTATTTTCCTGGGCTCCAAAATCATTGCAGATGGTGACTGCAGCCATGAAATTAAAAGACTCTTACTCCTTGGAAGGAAAGTTATGACCAACCTAGACAGCATATTAAAAAGCAGAGACATTACTTTGCCAACAAAGATCCATCTAGTCAAAGCTATGTTTTTTCCAGTAGTCATGTATGGATGTGAGAGTTGGACTGTAAAGAAAGCTGAGCATTGAAGAATTGATGCTTTTGAACTGCAGTGTTGGAGAAGACACTTGAGAGTTGGACTGCAAGGAGATCAAACCAGTGAAACATAAAGGAAATCAACCCTGAATATTTATTGGAAGGACTGATGCTGAAGCTCGAATACTTTGACCACCTGATGCAAAGAGCAGACTCAGTGGCAAAGACCCTGATGCTGGGCAAGATTGAAGGCAGGAGAAGGAGGGGGAGACAGAGGATGTGATGGTTGGCTGGCATCATAGACTCAATGGACATGAGTTTGAGCAAGCTCTGGGAGATGGTGAAGGACAGGGAAGCCTGGCGTGCGGCCGTCCATGGCGTTTCAAAGAGTTGTACACGCTGAGCGACTGAACAGCAACAACAGCTCTCATATAACCTAAATTATTATGCTTAACATAGAATGTTCAGGAAAACTGTGTTAGCTCACAATGAGATGTTAAGGAATAAAAAAATCACACGATATCACCTAGGAAAAATAAACATAAAAAATAAGTTTTAGAGGCAGCAGTGTCACGTTCAGTCCTCTCACTCTGTTAGACAAACTTCATCAGATAGTGCCAGCGCCACGTTTGTGAGCAGAGGCAATGAGAGCAGAAGGGCAATTTCACAAGCTGAGATCTTCTAGAGTTGAAGAAATGCAAAAATGTTCCCCACAGAGACACACAAACAAATAACAAGGTTTTGTAATAGCCAGATTCCTGCTGAAAAAGCATACTTTTGATCTCATTTTCAGTATCGTCTCCTGGATCGTTTTTTTCCCTTCAGAATTTCTCAATCATTTCAGAAATAAAAGCAAAATGGATCCATTTCACAGCCTATCAGTTTGGTAACATTTACTGAATTGTTTTTTAATAGTCACCTGTTACCAGTTGAAGAGATATTTGGTGGTATAAAATGCCATAATTTACAAAGAAATTGCAATTCAAGAAATTAACACATTTAAAAATGTCTTTTTTTTTTTTTACTTTTTTTGAGTGCAAAAAATCTTACTTTACATGACCTAAATTTTATGTTTTTAAAATTCTGCATGATAAAGATTTTTCTTCGTTTTGTGATGCAAGGAACGTTAGTAATTTGGTTTTCATGAGAAGAAATGCCATGGACAAGTGTAGAAGGCCGAGAGCAGTGACATGACACACGGCTTCCAGTTATTTCCGTGTTTTGCGCTGATGAAGCTAACTGTTGAGGACCTCATTTTCAATTACAAAATCAAATTTCCATTTACTCATATCTTCCAGAGAAGGATCACAAAATCAATGTAAACTAAATGGAGAAAGGTGTTTCAAAATTGTATTAACCAGTTCTAAAGACTCCAAGATGAAGATTGACAGACCGCTTCTTAGGTGCTTGGTGAAGATTTTGAAGGGCTTAGACCTAGAGAACTATTAATTTAGTACAGCTTAGTGGTTACTGGTTATTAATATGAACATATTGTTCAGTTCCTGGCCTTACTCATTGGTGTGTGCAACTCATTTAACCTTCATGTTTCCCAAGTAGTTTATCATAAAATGAGGATAATATAATCTATCTTGTGGAATTATTGAAAAATTTAGATAAGTTAATATTTATGAGTGTGCTTGGGAAAGTGCCTAACACTACTGAATTCAGTACTAGTGTGCCCAAACTATGACATTTAAAAAATTTATTTTTTCTTCCAGTTTTATTGTGATAAAATTGACATAACTCTGTATAAATTTAAGATGTAGAGCATAATGATTTTATATCATCATGAAATGATTCTCACAATAAGTTTAGTGAACATTCATCATCTCATATAGATATAATATTAAAGAAATGAAAAAAAGATCCTTGTGATGAGATCTCAGGATTTATTCTATTAACTTTCATGCGTGATATGCTAAGTGATAATTATAGTTATCAGGTTGTACATTACATTCCTAGTACTTATAACTGGAAGTTTTTACCATCTGACCCCCTTCATTCAATGCCCTCTTCCTTGCCCTCCTTCCACACTTGGGTAACGAGAAATCTTTTCTTTTTTTTTCCTGAGTTTGTTTGTTAGTTTGTGAAGTATAATTCACTTGCAACAGTATGTTAGTTCCTGATACACAATGTAGTGATTCAGTATTTCTCTACATTTCAAAATGATCACCACAATAACTCCAGTTACCATCTGTCATCATATAAAAATACTATGTCATTATTTATTGTGTTTCCAACATCGTACATTTTATATCCATGACTCATTAATTTTATAACTGGAAGTTTGTATCTTCTAATCTTCAACTATTTCTCTCCTTTCTCCACCTTCAACACCTGTGGCAACTACCTGTTTGTTCTCTATATTTATGACTTTGTTTATGTTTAGTTATGTTGGTTCATTTGTTTAAGCCTAAGTGAAATCATACAGTATTTATCTTTCTCTATTACCTAAGGGTCTTATTTCGCTTAGCATAATACTTTCAGGTCCATCCATGTTGTCACAAATACCAAGATTTCATTCTTTCTCATGTCTGAGTAATATTCCATTGTGTGTGGGGGTGGGGGTGCCTTCTTCATCCATCTACTGATGGGCATTCAGGTTGCTTCCATCTTGGTTTTTGCTACTAATGCTATAACAAATATAAGTATGCATATATCTTTTTGAATTAGAGTTCTTGTTTTCATCAGATAAATACCCAATAGTAGGATAGCTGAATCATATAGTGGTTGTATTTTAAATTTTTTGTAGAATCTCCACAGTATTTTCCATATTGGCTACACCAGTCTCCAATCCCACTCACAGTGCACAAGGGTCTCCTTTTCTCCACACCTCTCCAACACTTATTATTTGTTGTCTTTTTGTTAATGAACATTCTGACAGTGTGAGATGATATCTCATTGTAGTTTTGATTTGCATTTGTCTTAAAATTAATGATATTTAGCACCTTTACATGTACGTATTGGCCATCTTTATGTTGACCTTGGAAAATTTTCTATTCAGGTCTTCTGGCAATTTTTTAATCTGCTTTTTCTTTTTTTCCTGATGTAGAGTCGTATTGGTTCTTTGTGTATTTTGGATATTTACCTCTTATGATATGTATTGTTTGTAAGTACCATCTCCATTCAATAGTCAGGCTTTTCATTTTGTTGATAATTTTCCTCACTGTGCAGATATTTTAGTTTTGTGAAGTCTCATCTGTTTTGCTCTTGTTTCCCTTGCCTGTGGAGACACCAAACTGTTATATTTTTGAGTGACAATGTCCCATTAAGGGACAGAGGTAAAATAACCTCTAGATTACAGACCCCAAAGAAGTCCCCTTAGTTGTTGCTTTTTTCTGTAACTATCATTAATATGGCTTTCCTAATAGCTCAGTTGGTAAAGAATCGCCTTCAATGTGGGAGACCTGGGTTCAGTCCCTGGGTTGGGAAGATCCCCTGGAGAAGGGAAAGGCTACCCACTCCAGTATTCTGACCTAGAGAATTCCATGTACTGTATAGTACATGGGGTGGCAAAGAGTCAGACGTGACTGAGAGACTTTCACTTTCATTGTTAATATGGAAATAAGTACTGTCAGTACAACCATGTATCTTCTAATCATCATATAAACTTCAGTTCTATATATACTGACAGTAACATATTATTTGCCATACATCTTAATATCTAGCTAAGACACTCTGATAGGACAGCAGTGTATCATAAGAGCTCTGTTGGAAGTATTTTGTCAAATTGTCCAAGGTAGTGATATAATGATTAGCGCTTTACACTCCTAAAGAGAAGCACATAGATTCACTTTTTATTTTGCCACTGATAATTTTTTGTCCATTTATCTTTGGTCTGATCTCTAGACTTGCTGTGGCTTAAGTTTCATTGTATGTGTGATTTTGATACCATTTTTAATTTAAATAAAACTGAGAGGCCTCTAATTCTAGGAATAAAGGAGTCACATATGACCAGAAAAGGTGAAGAGAAAAAAGAAAAAAAGTGACTGATGTGAAATAGAAAGGAATTTGACAAGAGGAGATATAAATCTTTTCTGTTTCCTATGTTACAGATTTGAACAAATCAAAGATTAAAAATCTTCTGTGCAATTTGCCTAAAGTCTCAATTCATCCTCAGATTTTTTTAACACAACCAATTTAAACACTTTCTATTATCTCCTAGGATCAAAAGAATCAATCAACATCTTCTACAGTCTTGTGGGTCCTCAATCATGCTTGCCCAAGGCAATGAAAATCAAATCAAAAGCTGCCTCTATGGGTAGGGAGTTATAACTCAATATAACAGAAAATACCACACTAGTAAAACCGTGTATAAAATAAAATGTAATTCACACTCACTGAAAACTATATACTTTCAGAGATTATATGGAAACTTTCTCAATCTGTTTTTTTTTTTTTCCTTCAAAATTAGTTTTTAAAATGTCAACATGTTATTCTTTTTGAGGCAAAGAATTAAGTTGTAATCAATCTAACCCCTATAGTCCTAGTATTTTCATTTCCCTTCATTTTGATACCTTTAGATTATGGCATTCAATTTAGATTTTTTTGAAAAGACGGTATTCATTTAAAAAAATATTAGAGATCATATGTAAGTATAGAAACCCACATAATTACCAGTATGATTATGATTATGTGTGTGTTGTGTGTTTGTGTGTGTGTAGGGGGGCCTGGGTGATAGACAAAGTGAATGAGGCACAATAATAGATTTAATCAAATGAGTAGGAATAGAAACAACAAACTCAGGACAATCTTTCAATTTGTATTTTAAATGAAGCCAGTTTGATTATTATAAAGGTCTCAAATGGTTTGTCTGTGATGTTTCATTGAACATGGACATTAACTTGCTACCTTTATTATCATTGTCTCAATGTTTTGCTGCTGTATATAAAATGTATGCTGAACACAACTTATTAAGGAAGTTTGAGATTTTGAATCTAACTATTTTTATGAAGGAAATGGCAACCCACTCCAATATTCTTGCCTGGAGAATCCCATGGATGGAGGAGGCTGGTAGGCTACAGTCCACGGGGTCGCAAAGAGTCGGACACAAATGAACGACTTCACTTTCACTTTTATGAAATGGAAGAAATTCTTTGCTTTTAATTGGTTTAGATGAGAAAAAAATTTCCTTCCCCCACCATCAAGTTTGTTTTCACTAATTAGGTTCCTTTGATTTGAAGTGCACTAAAGTCATTATTATTAAGATTACTTATTATAATTGCTTATTACTATCTGATGAAGGAAATAGTACAGATAAAATATTCAATTTTGATCACTTACACAAATGTCTATTATAATTATTTAAATTAATGTAGTGAAAACTATATTTATAACCATGGAATAAGTTGTAGATGGAATGCTTCCTCACACTGTTTCCATACTTTGGGGGAAAAAAACATGCTGTGGTCACATGTCTATATTTCATGCAAATGTTTGTTCATGTTTATTCAAAACAAACTTTTTTGTGGGCATGCAAATACGATTACTTTGCATTGATCGCTGAGGAAGGCTTTCTTATCTCTCCTTGCTATTCTTTGGAACTCTACATTCAAATGGGTATATCTTTCCTTTTTTCCTTTGCTTTTTGCTTCTCTTCTTTTCACAGCTATTTGTAAGGCCTCCTCAGACAGCCATTTTGCTTTTTTACATTTCTTTTTCTTGGGGATGGTCTTGATTCTTGTCTCCTGTAAAATGTCACAAACCTCTGTCCATAGTTCATCAGGCACTCTGTCTATCAGATCTAGTCCGTTAAATCTATTTCTCACTTCCACTGTATAGTCATAAGGGATTTGATCTAGGTCATACCTGGATGGTCTAGTGGTTGTCCCTACTTTCTTCAATATAAGTCTGAATTTGGCAATTAGGAGTTCATGATCTGAGCCACAGTCAGCTCACAGTCTTGTTTTTGCTGACTGTATAGAGCTTATCTATCTTTGGCCTCAAAGAATATAATCAATCTGATTTTGATGTCTGGTGATGTCCATGTGTAGAGTCTTCTCTTGTCTGCATTTCAGGCTCTTTTGTTGACCATGACAGCAACTCCATTTCTTCTAAGGGACTCCTGCCCACAGTAGTAGATATAATGGTCATCTAAGTTAAATTCACCCATTCCAGTCCGTCTTAGTTCACTGATTCCTAGAATGCTGATGTTCACTCTTGTCATCTCCTGTTTGACCACTTACAATTTGCATTGATTCATGGACCTTACATTCCAGGTTCCTATGCAATATTGCACTTATAGCATCAGACCTTGCTTCTATCATCAGTCCCATTCACAACTGGGTGTTGTTTTTGCTTTGGCTCCATGCCTTCATTCTTTCTGGAGTTATTTCTCCACTGATCTCCAGTAACATATTGGGCACCTACTGGCCTGGGGAGTTCATCTTTCAGTGTCCTATCTTTTTGCCTTTTCATACTGTTCATGGGGTTCTCAAGGCAAGACTACTGAAGTGCTTTGCCATTCCCTTCTCCAGTGGACCACATTCTGTCAGACTTCTCCACCATGACCCGTCCGTCTTTGGTGGCCCCACATGGCATGGCTTAGTTTCATTGAGTTAGACAAGGCTGTGGTCTGTGTGATCAGATTGGCTAGTTGTCTATGATTGTGGTTTCTGTCTCTGTTCTCTGATGCCCTCTATCAGTGCCTATCATCTAACTAGGGTTTCTCTTACCTTGGACGTGGGTCATCTCTTCATGGCTGCTCCAGCAAAGTGCAGACACTGCTCCTTACCTTGGATGTAGGGTAGCTCATCTCAACCACTCCTGCAGCTTCACAGCTTCCACTCCTACGCTGTTGCAACCACCGCTCCTGCGCCTTGAGAAACCTGTATGCAGGTCAGGAAGCAACAGTTAGAACTGGATATGGAACAACAAACTGGTTCCAATTAGGAAAAGGGGTACGTCAAGGCTGTATGTTGTCACCCTGCTTATTTAACTTATATGCAGATTACATCATGAGAAATTCTGGGCTGGACATAGCACAAGATGGAATCAAGATTGCCAGGAGAAATATCAATAACCTCAGATATGCAGATGACACCACCCTTATGGCAGAAAGTGAAGAAGAACTAAAGAGCCTCTTGATGAAAGTGAAAGAGGAGAGTGAAAAAGTTGGCTTAAGGCTCAACATTCAGAAAACTAAGATCATGGCATCCGGTCCCATCACTTCATGGCAGATAGATGGGGAAACAGTGTAAACAGTAGCTGACTTTATTTTTCTGGGCTCCAAAATCACTGCAGATGGTGATTGCAGCCATAAAATTAAAAGACGCTTATTCCTTGGAAGGAAAGTTATGACCAACCTAGACAGCATATTAAAAGACAAGACAAGAGACATTACTTTGCCAACAAAGGTCCGTCTAGTCAAAGCTATGGATTTTCCAGTAGTCATGTATGGATGTGAAAGTTGGACTATGAAGAAAGCTGAGCGCCAAAGAATTGATGCTTTTGAACTATGGTGTTGGAGAAGACTCTTGAGAGTTCCGTGGACTGCAAGAAGATCCAACCAGTCCATCCTAAAGGAGATCAGTCCTGGGTGTTCATTGGAAGGACTGATGTTGAAGCTGAAACTCCAACACTTTGGCCAACTGATGCAAAGAGCTGACTCATTGGAAAAGACCCCGATGCTGAGAAAGATTGAGGGCAGGAGACAAAGGGGACGACAGAGGATGAGATGGTTGGATGACATCACCAACTCAATGGACATGGGTTTGGGTAGACTCTAGCAGTTGATGATGGACAGGGAGGCCTGGCATGCTGCGGTTCATGGGGTCGCAAAGAGTTGGACATGACTGAGCGACTGAATTAAACTGAAATATGATTAAGCATGGAATTTTCAAGAGTCCTAGTATCAACTGTAACATCTGCAATCTGTGTGTAATGAGAAAAAATCAAAACTACATTTAATTACACTGTTTATACTCACCTCTAGAACTAAATTTTAAAATATCAAAATTGCTAAGTTTAAGAAATCTTACGTATGGGCTTGCATATGTTGAAAATAACATGCGTGTTTTCTTTTAATAGATTTTAAATCATTTCCAAGGGGTTATCTATTTTCTAAATTATATCTATAATTAATTGAGGATTGTGTTGAATGGGGCATCCCAGGTGGCTAAGAAGGTAAAGAATCTGCCTACCAGTGCAGGAGACCCTGGTTCATTCTGTATCTCTCTAGAGAAAAAGGAAAAAGTAGTATTTTCCTTTGCCTTTAGCTTCTCTTCTTTCTCAACCATTTGTAACATCTCTTTAGACAACCATTTTGCTTTTCTTTTTCTTGGCAATAGTCTTGATCACGGCCTCCTGTACAATGTCATGAACTTCTGTCCATAGTTCTTTAGGTATTCTGGCTATCAGATCTAATCCTTTGAATCTATTTGTGATTTCCACTGTATGATCATAAGGGATTTGTTTTAGGTCACACCTGAATGGTCTGGTGGTTTTCTAAACTTTCTTCAATTTAAGTCTGAATTTTGCAATAACTCTCCACCTCAGTAGGTGCTACTGGAGGAAAGTGGAGAAATAATTCCAGAAACAATGAAAAGAAGGATCCAAAGGGAAAACAATGCCCAGCTGTGGATGTGACACTGGTGATGGAAGTAAAGTCCAAAGTGTAAAGAACAATATTACATAAGAACCTGGAATGTTAGGTCCATGAATCAAGATAAATTGGATGTGGTCAAACAGGAGATGGCAAAAGTGAACATCGACCCTTTTGTAATCAGTGAACTAAAATGGACAGGAATGAGCAAATTTAATTCAGATGACCATTATATCTGCTACTTTTGGCAAGAATCCCTTAGAAGAAATGGAGTATCCCTCATAGTCAACAAAAGAGTCTAAAATGCAGTACTTGGGTGCAGTCTCAAAAATAACAGAATGATCTCTGTTCATTTTCAAGGCCATTCAACATCAAATGTATCATTCAATATCACAATAATCCAAGTCTATGCACCAGTCACTAAAGCCAAAGAAGCTGAAGTTGAACAGTTCTATGATTACCTACAAGAACTAGAACACCAAAAAAAGTGCCTAATTGCACTGTGGCATCCTGGATAGGATCCTGAAAGAGAAAAAGACATGGGTTAAAAACTACTGAATAAACTATGAACTTTAGGTAATAATAATGTACTGCTGTTGTTATTGTTGTTGTTTAGTCACTAAGTTGTGTCCGACTCTTTGTGACCCAGTGGACTGTAGCCTGCCAGACTCCTCTGTCCATGAGATTTCCCAGGCGAGAATACTGGAGTGGTTGCCATTTCCTTCTCCAGAATATCTTCCCGAGCCAGGGGTTAAACCCATGTCTCATGCTTGGCAGACGATTCTTTACTACTGATCCTTACCATTTGTTTATTCATTATAGCAAATGTACCGCAAGAATATATAGTGTTGCTCCTAGAGGAAGCTAGATATAGGGTATATTGGAACTCTCTGTACTATCTGTGATTTTTCTGTAAACCTGAAAGTATTCTAAAAAATAAAAGTTTTTCTTTATTTTTCAAAATAGATTTGGTAAGGCCTAATCACTGAGATTCTGATTCAGTAGGGTTGGTGTAATGCTCCACACATATATTTTAATAGAACCTGAGGCACTAGGAAACACAGAATTAAGAGGCAAGGGCTAGGTTGTAAGTTCACTGAAGACAACAATTTTTGAGCGAAGCTCACTGCTTTATCCATACAATCTACTATAATGTCTGTTACCAAGTACACAGAAAAGTAAATATTTCCTGAATGCATGAATTATAAAATACTGTAATGAGAAATGGAAGTAATTATTTAACAGAGCAAAAAAACGCCACACATTTTAAACTTACTTCTTAAGATTTTGATGTAAGCACATTTGTTCAGAACCCAAATATATAATGAAAACATTTTTATCCACATAACATCTCTGTTGATATGTGCAAAGTGTGTATTTGCCATATTGCACAAATAATTAAGCAATTATAATCTTTTCTATGTCACAATATTAGAATCTCTTTTGTGTTGATAAGAAAAAGATTAAATTTCAAAACGGCTTTAAGAATACAAACAGTAGTATGCTAACAAAGATATTTTAATTTCAACATACTTGCACAATGCAACCAATACGATTTTCTTTGAAAGCATTTAATGTATGTTTATACACATAAATGTATAAACTCTGATATTTTTATGTGCTGATTTATAAACATCAATCCCTAGCATAGTACAAAGTGCAAAAATAAAAGCTTTTGAAAAATAGATAGTACATAATTAAGTGCAGGCATTGAAGATCTGAAAGGTATTTGTATGCTTGAGATGATGTTCCTGCTGAAATCTGATTCAGTACAGTTACTAGCTCAGTTTAGTGTCTTCATTCACCTTCACTGTATGTGTATGTGTGTATATATATGGGGCTTCCCTGGTAGCTCAGTAGTAAAGAATCTGCCTGCAATGCAGGAGTCACAGGAGAGATAGCTTCAATCCCTGGGACAGGCAGATGCCCTGGAGGAAGGCTTGGCAACCCACTACAGTACCCTTGCCTGGAGAATCCTGTGGACAGAGGAGCCTGGTGAGCTACAGTCCATAGCATCACAGAGTCAGACATGACTGGAGTGACATCACACACGTACGTGTATATGTATACTATATACATATATTTACTGTTGTTTACAAAGGAACCAGTGAACTATGGGAATATTTTTAAGTACTCTACAATTACAGTAAACATAGTGCATTTAACTCTTAAAAACTGGCCAATTTTTGAAAATAGATGGCCAAGACACTTTCGTTCTTCTAATCCTGAATTGTTCATTTTATTCCTATTGACATTTCAACCAAGGGGTGCATAGAGGAACAAAATCAAGATTTGGCTCAGATTTTGTACTAAAAGCTAATAAAAAAGAAAATTTGAAGCTGTTGGCTAAAATGATTTTTACGGTTCTAAAAATCATGAAATATGATTGGTTCATTTAAAGTGTGAAAGTAGTTTATGTCCAATTTGTGGAGGCAACACTGTATAGTGAAATAATTAAAAATGATTAAAGGAAAAGCTCGGTTTGTATTTGGCTTTGATACTCACTGTTGGGTGTTTATATTGCGCAAGTACCTTAGGCTTCGCTAAGCCTTTTTCCTTATTTCTAAAATGTCTCAATGTCTCAGGCACACACTCAGTTGCTTAGTCATGTCTGATTCATTGCAACCCCATGGACTGTAGCCTGCCAGGCTCCTCTGTCCGTGGAATTTTCCAGGAAAGAATACAGGAATGGGTTGCCATTTCCTCCTCCAGGGAATCTTCCCAGGTCAGATATCAAACCCATATCTCCTGTATCTTCTGCATTGGTAGGCGGATTCTTTACCTCTGTGCCACCTGGGAAGCTCAGTGTCTCAGGCACCCACCATAAATTTCATATTATTTTCTTCACCATGTGGTGGGATGTTATTTTCTATTGTAGGAAAATTCTTCAGGTCACCTACATTTTTAGTTTATGGTTAAGTAAGATTTGAATGAGACATTTTGGGGGTAAGCATTTAATTCATCCATGACACATAGTAGAAAATAAATACAATCTGTTGTTGCCTCATTTTGCCTCTCACATTCTCTTCTTTCCCTTTGTCATCCTTTGTTATAGTGATATCATTTGTTCAAATGAACATGCCCTCCATTAAAATAGCTTCAGGGAGATTTACAATATATAAAATGAATATTATGGTCAGAGTATCAAGAAAATGAAGGAATCTAGCCGCACAGTGGAATCAAATGAAGTTTATAAGGTATGAGTCACAACAGCAATGAGGTTTGTGCCTGAAATTCAAGAGGCAAACTATGTTGGGGCACAAGCCCCTTTCAGGTGGGAACTGAGATATAGTGGTGCAATAAGCTAAAATGTGGGGCCATACCATGCATGTGAAGTTATCTATTCTTAATAGCTTCTAAGATAGTTTTTAAAGGATGTGTTATTGAACTTACTAAGATTGTCATTTCCTCCGTTTCTGATTTTGTTATAAATCAGTCGCTCATCTCTATTCTGATAGCATAAACAAAGTACCCTCTAAAACTATACTCAAAAAGATACTAGACATGTTCACTTACACTCACTTCCTTCATAGAACTATCGGTGCATTAGTTGCTACTAGAAAATAATCACACTATGTACGGTACCTCTAACCTCCTAAATATTTAGTAGGTTTCTTCGCGGACACCCACCATAAAACCCAGGAGCTTTTCTGCACCATCCTAGGTGTTATTTCCAATATTCAACAGACTCACAGTTTTAATTTATGGTTCACAACCATTCAAATCAAATTCTTACAACTTTTATGATTATCCCTAATACTCTTTCAAATGTTTTTTAATGGTCTTTGTCATCAAAAATTTATTGGAAGATATAACCCTTCAAGTAAATATAGCAATTAATAGAGTAATCTTTAACGTTCTCTCCATGAATCATGATGCTTTCTCTTCTCATGTACCAATGGACTGAAGTCAAGAGGGGAAAGGATATGGCTTCTGATGGCTCTGTAAAGTTAATATGATGTTCAGTGGACTCAATGCTTATACCTCCTTTCTTTCATGCATGTAAACTTCCTGTCTGATGTCTGAAAGGATTCACCCAGTAATTAATGTAACCAATTGTTGTTATAAAGATATTTAACAAGGTGCTAACCATCTAAGTGGTAACTCTCAATGACTGGCGTCTACTTGATCTTTTGAGTGCAGTGTTGGCATTAGATTCTCAGGGTTAGCAGCCATTGATGAGTTGATGCCGGAGTTTCCAGCGTCCCATGAACTATCCTTCCACTGCCCATAGTAAAATATAATCTGTATAAAGATGCACAAACTACTATGGAACATGGAGAGTGTCAGCCATTCCTCAATATTAAGAAATCAATGCATCACCTCTCTAGTGGCACAGTGTCATTTAGATAGACTCTCAACACAGCGCTACAATCAGGCAGTATATTGTGTTTAATGTTTGAGTTATGATTAGGAGGAAGACAGACCCATGTATATTTAAGCTTATCTCAACAAAGGATATTTAGTTGCCCTTTTGCTCCAACTCAAAGTACAAAGCCAACTCCTTGCTGATCTGTCAGTCATCAGGCATGTTAAACAAAATCCTCCCATGTTATATTATATTATAGATATTCATGCTGGATTTTCTCAGGACTAAAGAGGATAAGACCTTCATAAATAGATTTTTAAAACATGATGCTTTCATTAACATTTTCAAAATTTCTTCTACCTCAGATCAAAATTTTGTAAGCAGTATTGTCTGCGGAAATAAAACATAATGAGAAGTACAACAAGATGTACTACGTAAATAACTGGATAGTAACCTGATGGTTAAGAACTAGAACAATTTAGAGCAACTTTATTATTGTTTGTAGTAAATAGTACTTGTTCTCTACAGTTTATTCAAGTGCCATTAACTTTTACAGAAGACACAAGAATTAGAGTATCAACAAATGAGTAGGTATGATGATGTATTTAGGCCAAAGTTACCTATGGTTATAGAGATTAAAAGCTATTTTTTAGCTATTGAAATACTAGAGAATACAGTAGTATTAAGTTAGCCTATACTTTACAAACTGTTCTATGTTCCTGAATAGCAAGGATATTAACTTAACTAATGATCCTTTAAATGGGTTTGTAAAATATAATTTAAGCTACTTGCAACACTCAAAAGAAAGGTATCGTTTGTTACTGCCAAAAATCACTGGCATGTGGAAATCAGAAAATCATTAGCCTTGATAGGAAAAGCTTAATACAACAGGGAAGAGAGCCCGTTATTTAGAGCAGTTAAATGACAATTGATGCAACCACTGGTGAAAAGCATAATAAAAAAATTGGATATGATTTAGTGAATGATAAATTCTACACTTAGTATTCATGCATGCAAAGGAACAGAAATCTTTGCTCATTAACCATTGCACTTAGTTTGTGAGCCAAAATGCTTCAGGCTGTAGCCCTAATTGTCATAAATGTTTGTCTCTGTGCAAGTTTAATTTAGGATTAAGAAAAAATGTTATCCTGAGTGATGAGCGATTCTACATCTTTTTCATTTTCTTCATTAGCCTATGTTGGTTTACCTAAATCCCTGTTCATACCCACCCTCTTCCAAGGTCTCCACAAAACTCCCAGCTAGAATTAATCTTTCCTGATCTCTCTCTTTTGTCCTGCATTATGCCCCATTCTTTTTGCATCTATTATAGCAGTATGCTTAATGGCATATTTACAGGTATATATCATTAGAGCACCAATTATTCATCGCTGTTTAGTATAGTGTAATACTGTGCTTTTCTCAGTTTGAATGGCACTTGCCAATCTGCATTGTTTATGCTCTTGAATCACTTTGCTATTAACAAACTTTCTAAGCTAATGATAATTTCTATTTTATTCTCAGCAAATATATTGAAAATTTCTCAAAGAGTGAGCAAACATGATGACATGCAGCATCACATGTGTGAACCTTAGATGGATATGGGACCTTGCTCTACCTGCTCTCTCTACCATTTCAAAAATCTATAAAGAGTAAGGGAGAGTCAATTATCCCATACTTTCATGTTAATTTAGTGTTCAATCACTTTGTAGAGAATGCATCTCCAAAGGGGCTGTCAAGACTTTGATTTATTTATTACTCACATTTATGGAACTCTCTTCCACTCCATTTTAAAAGAGAGTAAATGGGATATGCCTTTATTTGTGTGTGTACCTCTATACCCTTTATCACTGAGTTTCTCGAAGAAACAGGAATCATACCTCAGTGGTAAAATCTAAAGTGGATATAAAGACTGACAAAGCAGTATAAATGTGTGGAGAGGACAAAGTTAGCATTACAAACAAATAATCACATTAAGTATTAGCAACTGAAGAGTGCCTACCTGCCTAAAAAGGGCAATAGCTATTTAGCAATAGTTTCCACGAAATAATGTAAATGCTTTTCTATGCCTTCCAGTTTTTCAAAATAAACCAAATGTGATTTTTGTGATATTTTTTAAATGTTGACCAATTAATTTAAACTATAGTTATTTTGCATATTGTGCAAGATCAAGTACAACACATCTAGACATGAGAGTCAACTCAGGGGCTACCTGTCTGATGTCTGCCATAACTATTTTTTTCTCTCCATTCTTACCTGTTTTCTTGCTTCTCTTCTATTTCTTATTCCATTTATTCTTCTCTTTTTATGTGCTTGCAGGTATATACATATGTGTAGCCTACTTTAACTAATTACCTGCAATCATGTTATAAAATCAGATACAAAAACTTTGAAATGATAATATGAAACAAGCAATAAATTAGGAATACTGACCAATACCTTGATCTGATCATAGATTTAGCTTTAACATTTCTACTGACAAATCAAAATGACAAATACAACCAGTTACAATATTTACCATCAATGCCATACAACATGCACATACACACAAAGAAAAACAAAAACTTTTTAAAAATCCTACAAATTTCAGAGGGGGAAGCAGGAATTATCCTAGTACTGAATTCTGGATAAAATAAAATATCCTAAGCAAAATCATCCATAATGTCCTCAAGAATATCTCTGTATTAAATATGAGTTTTGTAGGATCACTTTTTTGGGTGTTCTTTTATGTAAGAAAAGTCATATTAAATACCAAACAAATTTTGCTGTGTTTTCAATGGAGTGACAAAACTGTAAAAGTCAGGCTCAGACCTGTTAACTGGATTTGGCAGAGACGGATAGAGTACATATAACTCTCCAGGCCAGAATACTGGAGTGGGTAGCCTATCCCTTCTCCAGCAGATCTTCCGAACCCAGGAATCAAACCCAGGTTTCTTGCATTGCAGGCAGATTCCTTACCAACTGAACTATCAGGGAAGCCCATTCACTGACTAGCTGTCTAATCATACATTAGGTTTTTCCTCTTTGAAGTATATAAACTAATAATCAGAAGGACATTCAAGCTAGAAACTCTCATTTTCAAGCATGCGATGTTTATGTATAACCGTGGAAAGCTAATTTTCAGATAGAAACAAGAGACTGGAGCAAATGATATAAAATGGTATAAAGAGGAATGAGGGACTACGAAACTGGAAAAATGGAAAGAAGTAATTTTTGACATTAGCAGTTCAAAGCCAACAGCTTTGACTAGTAAATTGTATGGGAAGACATCTTCCTCTCTCCCTCCTCACCCCCAACTGCCACACGCAAACATATGCACTCCCTAACATAGTTGCTTAGGTAAGCTTGAGTGGATATGACTTTATTGTTATTAATTAAATTATCATGACTAGGATAAACTTAATGTAACTATTCATATTTAAAAGATGTAATATATGAAATAGGAGAATAAATATAGATATGTTTGTGTACACGTGTTTTTCAGACATAATTATGATTAATTCCAAGTTATTAAAATGCATAGTTTGTTTATTAGTGCTCAAGGAAGTTGATTATGAGATCATAGTATTTTGCTTAAATTAGAGGAGGGTTGTATTTATACTTATCTTGCTCAAGACCTGTTCTTTCAGAACAAGGGCGTTCTTATTCATAGAATTTAAGGCTAGTTTCTAATCTCTTCAGTTTTGTAGTGTTCTTCTTCAGCTTCAGGAAGTTGAACAAGGAAACCATGCTTTTGTTTAACGATTTTAAGGGCAATTTCCCTGTTCTTCATTTATTTTGATGTAATATCCTTGGATATAAATCCGTACACTTTCTGTTCCTAAAAATGTGGGATAGCTTTAAATTGCATGCAGCAAATAGCAAAATGCTATTAAAGAAATAATATATAGAGAGATGAGAGAGTACCAAACAAGTCTTTCTGCTTGATAAAGTCTCTCCCATAGGACAGGTAGTAATTTTTCCCTTTCTTGTTAATGAATAACTAATATCTTCCAAGCAGGTTCCATAATGAAAGTGGCAAAATATAATCCTCATGTGGTCTCTTATGTTCATTGTCCCTATCAGCCTTTCTAGGGATTCTTTTGAACTCTATGTATTAAATTTTTGTTTTCATGTATTGCATATTTTTTGATTTTAGCAGAATTGCAATTTAGTCTGTCATTTTATGATTCTAAGAGTGACTTTAGGAAAGGTGGCAGAATGTGGCTAGGTGTGTATTAACATAATCAAAACTCATTTTTTCTTAATACAAAGATAATATAAATGATATTGTAGATAATGTACTCCTGAAAAATAAAATAGCACTAAACATTGAGAGTTATAAACTTTTAGTAAGTTGTAAAATCTGTGGTAAAGGTTAGCACTTACAAGTATATTTAGGCTAGCAGAAATTAGGGACAAGTTAAATTATTCATTTGTTATCATTAGTAGTAGTAAAGTAGCTCAGTCGTGTCCGACTCTTTCAGACCCCATGGACTGTAGCTCACCAGGCTCCTCCATCCATGGGATTTTCCAGGCAAGAGTACTGGAGTGGGTTGCCATTTCCTTCTCCAGGGGATCTTCCCTACCCAGGGATCGAACCCGGGTCTCCAGCATTGCAGACAGACGCTTTACCGTCTGAGCCACCAGCGAATCATTGGTGAGAGTTATATACATTGAAAACATTATGTCAAAATGACATATCCTTGCTTTACAAAAATAAAAAATAAAGGCTTATATATTTAATCCCTTTACTATATTCTTAACTAAATATTAGTTATAATAAATAAATAATTTGTTTAAAATATTCATATTTTAAATTCAGACCTGAACATTTATATTTATTGTTCTAAGTAATCCTATATATTTAATATTTCTTGATTCTTGAATTCCTCAGGCAATGCATGAGTAAGGAGACTGTTTTCCTCAAAATCCAGTTGTTTCATAGTCACTGGTTATTATACTCCCTAGGCCAATACCTATGTGTAGGGAAGGTACAGAAAAAAATTATGAAAATTACATTTTACTAATTTCCAATCCAATCAAGTTCAAACAAACTTTCTCTTACCTTTGCATTGTATGGTTTAGGAAGCCACAAATGAAATTTCAATATTCACACGCAAAATCTACTCTATTAATTAGGGTTGTTATTTGGTTGGCATAGAAACAAGATTTAAATTGGGTTATTCTAAAGGTAAACATATCGAGACCTTTGGATCTGTTGTGAAAATCAAGGATAGCAATGTTGCTCTTCCTTGAAATGAGAGAATGAAAACTTTTTCTTTGACTCTCACCTTCGCGTATCTGGGTGAGCTTTATTTCTAATCTCTTGCTTCAGATTACACTACTTTCAGTATCATCTGAGATTTTTATTTTACAAGGTCAAGTATTTAGAAAGTGACTACTTGTTCTGAGACTCCAGTCAAAACTGAGGGAAGAGAATCTTTGGTCCACCTTAGATATAGTATTGGCACCTGAATCAATCAAATGCTCCCAGGGATAGATTACACTGTAAAATAGTAGTTTCCATGGCAGCCATGTTTGGTATCCAGAGAAGCAGTTCACAAAAGAAAGACAAGGTAAATCTGAAAAAGGGTTGGTACTTTGGGTAGAATAACTATGTATGTGACACTATATTATTCTGTATATTCAATATGCCTGAGACAGACACTATTAGCAAGAAGTAAAGCATGCAAAAATCAACTTACTTTGATTTGAAGACGACTGAGCGTTTTCCCCATACAATTATATTTCCTGATAACTGGAGAAAACTCGTGTTCTTAGGAGAACCCAAAATACAAAATATCCTAAGACCTCATTTAGTTGCGTACCCAAAATTTTATATGAGAAAGTTGAGAACCAAGACAAGTGAATTTTCAAGATCACATTATTTGTAAATTTCAGAAACCACTGTTATCCAACATTAAACCCACATATATAATTCTTCATTTTTGGTCCTGGAGATTTTTATTCATTCAAGTACTCCTCATGGCAGGGTTTTCAAAGTTTGGTCTCCAGATTACCTGCATTAGAATAACTGAAAATACAGATACTTGTGTCCCCTCTCTTATCCCCCAACACTGAGTCACAGACTCTGTTAATTTTAATCTGTTAAACTGCATTCTTAACCAAGTTTTGGGGTGGTTTTTATGCATGCTGAAGTTTGAAAACGGCTGAAATTTAGTGCCCCCAAGTCCTTGACCAAAAGGATTAGTGACAAATAGCTGAAAGTAATATAAGCCTAGAGGGAACTAGAAGGACAACATGCTTGCATGCTCAGTCACTCACTAGTATCTGACTCTTTGTGACCCCATGAACTGTAGCCTGCCAGCCTCTTCTGTCCAGGGAATTTTCCAGGCAAGTGTCCTGGAGTGGGTTGCCATTTCCTTCTCCAAGGGATCTTCCTGACCAGGGATCAAGCCCACATCTCTTGCATCTCCTGCTATATTTTTCTTAACTAATGTTGCATGCATTTGGGTCATTCCACTGGATTATGTTTATATGCATCTTAATGTTTTATGAATATACTCTACCATTACTGAAAATAAAAATATTTAAACTCATATAAACCCTGTAGATAATTTTCTTTCTGAGTTTTGAATGATTGGTCTTTGCTGTCTAATTACAGAGGTATAAAAATTTAATAGCAATTCATATGAACATTCTTGTAGTATTACTTGCTTTACCATATCTCATTCTTTCTGGAAGAGTTTAAAGATTAACTTGATAGTTTAAATTTTATTGATAGATTTTCTTTTTCTATAAAGGCAATGCTTTGTATGTTTATGCTTAGGTGCAATCTAGAATAAAATGAAGTAGTTTTCACTCCCCACCCCACAAAAAAAAAATACATGAATTACTGAATCTTCAAGGTTGTTTTACATTTAAAAATTACATTGTAATTTGTTTTTTACTGGTACCATGCAGCTTTCTATTTATACATCTTGAAGGTTTACAAATATAGTAAGGTAAGTCAAAGTTCATATTTTTAATTTGATGCATAATAAAATATTTAAAAACATTAATAATGCATTACCCTGAAATGCCTTGATTTTTATGCTTTATGTAGCAATTCAATTTTTAAAAAGCTTTATAATACTGATTTGTGGCATTAAATACAGCTTTTTAATGCTTTAAAAAATACTTTTCTATTGACACACACACACATGAATCCAACTTTGTGAATGAATAATAATCAATCTTTGAAATCCACATCATTGCAATGGAAAAATAGATTGACTAACTCACATCTCTGTTCACATTTAATATTCCATTAATTTGGGAATGATCATAAAGTATTTGGTCTCCAGAATATCTCAGGGTCAAATAAGCAATTGTTAACTGTATCATCAAATGACTATTACCTATTTTGTTTAATTATACCAATGAGAACTCAGAAATAAAATTTATGTAGTAAAAACTTGCCTAGGCAGTTTAAGTTCTTGAGATGCAGGATATAATCAAAGCGATTTTTATCAAGACTAAAATGCTGTGACATGTGAAAGGCTAAATGTAAATTATATCCTTTGCTTAAGTTCGAAATTGTATTTCTGCAGTTGTATTGCTAACTAAGCCTGCTATGGTGGATGAGTTAAGATTTGGCATATGACCCTTTAGAAGAGGATAGATTAATTATTGGAAAATGTGGCAGAGAAGCTGGAGCTGATTGATGGAGAATGTACCAAATGTATAATGCTTGGTTTAATCCTCCTTTGATAAGTTCATATGTAATTTTTTTTGGTTCCTTTTATGGCTTTTTAATACAGTCTAAAAGGCACACCACATATCTGTATCACATTTGGAGCTTTAGAATATCTTTATTTAATTCCAGAAAAAAATGCATGTATGATTATTATCATTGGTTATAGATAGTATGTTAATTTTTAATGTTCAGGTTAATGCTCATTTGCATTTCAGAGATAACATAATTATTATGGCCTTTGCAAATTCATAGTTGAATGGCATTGAAGATCATTTTCTAATCTGTTTCAAATCATTTACTGTTAAAAAACATTTTTCTCAAGACTTTGAACCTCTTTTACCTACTCTGTTGTACCATAGTAATTTTAAGGCTGTATTCAGATGCATGTTGGAGATCTCTTGGAGAAAGCCATATATCAGAATAAAAAAAGAAGTAGCCGCCTCTCATAGAGTACCTTTCCTATCGTAAAACATCTTTTCATCGTAATTATATTCCCCATCAGTTATATCCTATAAGGAGAATATGCCAAATACAGGAAAGTTTCCAAACATACCCTATCTTTAAAATGTGATTCACCCTCTTCCTGCCACCCATTGGCTAGTCCACACAGGAGTGCTTCTCCCTATAGCAATGCAATCAGCAGTCCAGTAGACATTTCTGAATGTGTGTTCTATCCTAGACAGCTCCATAGAGACAGCAGTTTTGTAAAGAGCTATTCATAGCCAGAAACTCAATTTCCAAGACAGATTATACATATAAATAAATAAATAAATATATACATACATAGACAGTGTCATTGATGCCATTTATCACTGAAATCTCCTAGACTGGTTTTCTTTGATAATCACACTGTGCTGTGAAGTGATGAGGATAAGTTGAAAACATAAATATATCATGAAACATGGGAATTCATTTTTGTTGTTGTTTGTTTAGTCGCTAAATCATGTCCAACTCTTTTGCAACCCCATGACTATAGCCTGCCAGGCTCCTCTGTCCATGGGATTTTCCTGGCAAGAATACTGGAGTGGATTGCCATTTCCTTATTCAGGAGATCCTCCCAATCCAGGGAATGAACCCACATTTCCTCCAATGGCAAGCAGATTCTTTACCACTGACCCATCAGAGAAACCCACAGGGATTCATATCTGTGTTTTAACTAGTTTGGCTGCTGCTGTTGCTAAAAATCAGGAGATCTTAGTATGTTTGAACCATGCCGCCTGTTCCTCTTGTCTTTCAAGGAACATAGCATAGAATTGAGACCCATTTAGAAATAGTACTTAAAATGTATTCACCTAATTTCTAATTGTGGTAGGATGGTACAAATTCGGAATAGACATCACAGTATCTGAGTAAAAAGCAGAGTGATGGAGTCAAGCTGAGGATGTTAATACCCCACCAGTGACCCTAACAAACTATGTGGTATTGGTTGATTCAGCTAGTCTTTTCAGCTGAATAGTAAGATACACTAAGCAGCGTACTCTGAAAATGAAAGACAATGCTGTATACAACGTGCTTAGCATGGTTTCAGCTAGTGGTTTGTATATACGTATGAGTAAAGTTTCTTTCCACATCTTTCTCTCAAAATAACATGTTGCAAGAAAGGAGATTTGCAGTGGTATAAGAGTAAAATCCCAATTTCTCCCACATATATGTTGAAATGCCACCACAGTCAAATTTGTAGTGAGGGTTGATGTTTAAAAAGTTACACAAGCTTTCTCCTTAATGTTTCTAATACAGCTTCCTCTGCCTAATGAAGGAAGAGATTTCACATGCCCTGCCTTTAGCACTGAGCCCCATATCATACATCAGCATATAACATGTCATTTGGAATTCCATGGCAATATTTTATGTTTTTAAAGCATATGCCTGGTCTTATACTCTTTAAAAAGAGATTATGCAGTATTTTAAAATTTATTTTAGTAGCATAAATGTGAAGATTAAAATATCAAAACAATTACAGTTTTATGTTATGGTATACCACACTTAGTCCCTTTTTATTGAAACCTTTTTCTTCCTTTCGAGAATCACTAGTCTAGACCTTAGACGTTAAATATGTCACCTGCAACACATTTATTAATTTCTCATTGCTTTTCTAAACGTTATATTCTTTGAAAAATCTTTAAAGAGAAAGATGCTATGGTAATTAAGGAAAATTTTATATATAATATCTAAACCTAACTATATTTGTTGAATGGTGTGATATTCAGATGCAGACTTGTTTTAGAAAGGACATTTTCTTTTATTTCGATTTTGAGGAACTCTGATTGACTCATCTTATTTCCCCAAAGAATTCTTCTTTCATGTGTGCAACAATACTACATTTAATGTAATTCCTTCTTTCAATATACACAAGGCTCATATTCACAATGTAATAGTATATATGTTGTTCTATCAGAATTTATTCTTTAAAGCAATTTTGGTATTGGAATTCTTAGGCTCAGCTGGAAGATTACTGAGTATCATTTTCTTTCTATATTTTTATTCATATTAAACATTAAGATAAGTCTTTGTACATTTTAATTTCCGGTAATATTTTACAACTGTTGAGCATATAGTATAGATATTAATCTGGTTTATTAACTATACTTTAAAAGATTATTTTTTGTGATAGAATTCTCAATGAGAACAAACTTAATAATATTCAACCCTGATGTAATATCTATTAAGTTATGACTAGATAATTTGTAACCCCTGTATTATTAGGAAAATAACTTTCAGAAATTTTACCATTAAAATGGTATTCACTGGCCACAAACTGATCTTTTCATTAGTGATAACAATTCAAGTTTGAAAAGAGAATGTAGAAATCTTCAATAATATCCAGGCAGCAAAATGTGAAAGCCACATCAACACACTCTGCAATTGTAATCTCCATGATAAAAACGCAACTAAAATAAGAAAGAAATCTTGATGACAACTTATTTCCTACTGATAATTCCTGTTTTCTATGAACAATGGTCAATTAGACCAAGCGAATAGAAAACAGTAGTTTTCTACTTCTGTTGCTCATCAGACTGCCTATCATTAGATATGTATATTTATACATATCTGGGCTTCTACTTTTCATGGAAAAGAGCTAGGAATATTTATTATAAAAATAAATAAAAATCTTTCATTATAAAAGGTATTAATGTTCAACAGGGACTTAAAATAACTGATTATTAGTTAACTTGAATGCAGGGTGTATCTGGGCAGTACATGACTTCATGAAAACATTGTGAGAAGCCTGTCCTCTCCATGTAAGTAAAAAAGTAATGTGGAGATAGAATTTGAATTAAACTTTGAACTTCTACATTTACTCTCCTGTGCCCAGATGTTTGATTCAGTGCACTATTATGTACTGGCCCTGGTCTACCACTTTGCTTCATTTTCCTACTGCTGTCTCTGTGACTCAAGTACTCCCACCACACCATCCCTGTTATTCCTCCAGCTAGGTAAACATATTCCAGGCTTTTCAAGGTTCTACACTGCTTTATTGTGGCCTGGTATGTCCTTTCCCCCAGTTTAACCTGATTTAACTCTGTATTGTTCAGTGCTCTGATCAAACATTACCACTCAGGGAAGCCACCCTGGCCATCATTCCATGATACTAAGATTTTTCTTTATCTTTATTGTTATTGTTCAGTCACTCAGTCGTGTCCGACTCTGTGACTCCATGGACTGCAACATGCCAGGCTTTCCTGTCCTTCACCATCTCCTGGAGCTTGCTCAAATGCATGTCCATTGAGCCAGTGATGCCATCCAACCATCTCATCCTTTGTCATCCCCTTCTCCTCCTGCCTTCAATCTTTCCCAGCATCAGGGTCTTTTCTAATGAGTCAGCTCTTCGTATCAGGTGGCCAAAGTATTGGAGAATCAGCTTCAACATCAGTCCTTCCAATGAATATTCAGGATCGATTTCCTTTAGGATTGACTGGTTGGATCTCCTTACATCCAAGGGACTCTCAAGAGTCTTCTCCAATATCACAGTTCCAAAGTATCAATTCTTTGGCACTCAGCTTTCTTTATGGTCCAACTCTCATATTTATACATGATACTGGAAAAACCATAGCTTTGACTGTTATGGACCTTTGCTGGCAAAGTAATGTCTCTGCTTTTTAAAGACCTTATTGATTGCAGAAATTATTTTGTTTATTAACATATGATTCTCTGTTCATTGTATATTTCATCTCTCCAGTGTAAGCTTGATTGATGACAGATTTTATTTGCATCATTACATTTAGGTGTATAATAAGTTCTAAAATAATATTGTTGGAAGAAATGGATTGAATTTAGGAAGGAAGTCCAATTTTCCTCCCATGTTCTAGGTTCAGCTTAATCTGACCTTATCCTGGAACTCTCTTTCTAGTAATTCCCATAATGTTTTCTGTTTTGGGGTTTCAGGCTCAAGTCACCTTTCCCAAAGACCTTACTTAGGTAATTATCCCTTACTATTTTGCATATAGTGATCTGTTTATTTCCTTCTCAGCCCAAATTATTGTCAGTATTGTTTTATTTGATGGTTTTTACCCATTTATATTTATGGTTTTATTCATTTGTTTTCATATTTTTATTATTATTTCTTTCCTCTCATATTTTAAGTGTGGATGAGGCTTTGTCTCTTTTGTTCATCATCATGTCTTCAATTTTTAAGGAATAAAAGAGACAAAAAAATATTTCTTCTAGAGAAGATAAGTCAGTAAAAAAATAATTAGAGTTTGAAGAAAGTAGCACATAGGAAACATACCCAGGTAAAGGGACAATATAGAAGATGAATGAGTAACTCTCCAGGGGGAGAGAAGAGGAAATGTCTGAGAGGGGAGCTAAAAATACTTCCTCAGCTTCCATAACCGGGTAGTGCATGCGTGTTCACTCACTTCAGTCATGTCTGATTCTTTGCGACCTCATGGACCATAGCCTGCCAGGCTCTTCTGTCCAAGGGATTCTCCAGGCAAGAATACTAACTGGGTAGGTGGTTGTGTACTTCAAAACCTCAAATTCAATTATATAAATGGAAGCATTTTTCTCCACTTTACTGAAGAGTGGTGATGAGAAAGAAGTCCAAGGATACTAGTGAATGTTTGAAATAGGCATTAGAGGAAATGAGAGAAGATACTGGTTGTGTGTTCCTGATTTAATAGAGAATTCTTCCTCAGTAGAAAGACAACAGTGAAAACTGTTCTGTTCTGTAGTTATAACTACCAAATGTAAACCCAAATAACTATATATTTATTTTTTCAATTCACATTACAACATTATGTATCTTTTTGTACCACTGTTGTGCAGTTGAAGACTGCTGTATAGGCTCCTATACACACACACACCACTTCTACCACTCCATATAAAGTTAAAACGGGGTTATTTGGCAAAATTTTGTAAGCAGAGAAACAGCAGAAAATATACCATTCCCCAGACTCACATTATCCCACAAGAGAGGTGTTCAGAGTGGACATAGGTAGACTGGATGAACCATGGCAAACTGTCCAATAGAAAGTGACTTTGACCTCATCATCCTGTATGTATTTCCAGGAAAAGAGGGACAAGGAACCTCTGTGTGACTATACATCAGTGTAGCCTTTCTGATATAATTGATCTTATTAGGAAGGAAGAGCCTCCAGAATAACTCAGACCTGCAGAACCAGTGTCTTGCTAAGTTATTAAAGGTGGAGAAGTAATGAACATCCAAAACAATTAGATTTGTCCCTTTTCAACAAAGTGAGCAACTGCCCTTTGTGAATGTGTATACCTTTCTTATGTATATATACTCTAGTGTACAGACATTGATTTAAATATTACAATAATAATTTTAGAAAGTGAGTCTAAATATACAATGGCAATTTCATAAAAGCTTAACTAAAATTAATTTACACATCAAAAGATAGTATTTTAGCAGTTTTGAAAATGTTGCCTAAGACACACACACACAACACACACACGCATATGATTGAAAAGCTTTTTATATGTGTTAAGAAGCGTTTCAAATGTAACTTTCTGTTTACTAAGTTATTCAAATCACTGATGTGGAATGAGTTGAAATATGTAGACTGATATGCTTGCAATTACTCCTGATTTTTTGATTCTGAGTATTAAAGGTTATTCACCCCCCAAATGTCACTACAAGATTATCAAAATGCATGTGATTATTGTTTAGCTTCCTAAATATACTAATGGATATGTTTCATTCTGTAAACATTATCTGTCCTTAAAATGCACTATTTTATAATACAATTATGTTGAAAACATACACAACCAGGTCAATGAAGCAGAAATACATGGTTCAGACGTTTACTTATGAAATATTCACAACTTCTTCTTATCTTAACTCAAATAGGAAAAAGTAATGGATTAGGAAATTATAAGCTTATGTTCAAATTCTATCACTATGTGGTGGCAGATGTCATATTGCATCTTTCCATCTTCAAGATTAGTAATATAATACAGCAAATTTCCATTTTAATCAAATTACATTTAAAGAAGATATCAATTATTATGGTATGAAAGTGCTTGTGGTGATTTGTAATATCAAATTTGCCTAATTCTATGCAACTTTCTGTACCTTAGCAAATATTTGCATGTGACAATATGCTTGAAACCCCATTGTGCTTTCATTGAGCAGTATTTGAATTTGGTATGTAAGAATCCCTTTAATATCAAATAGCCCAAGTTGCAATCTTCCTCCCCATACTGAATTTCTTATGTTTCAGAATCTCCTTTTTCTCATCAGCAAAATAGTAATAATAGTATTGTCTCATGGGTTATTTTAAGAATTAAACAGTTACATAGTGTAATATTAGTACAGATTCCATCTATAGTGAATTTTAAATAAATGTTAGTTCCCTTTACTGACCCCAGCCAGAAAAGAAATTAAGCTAAGAAACTCGTACTGATTTCATTCACCTGGAGTGTGTGTGTGTGTTTGTGTGTGTATGTTAGTTGCTCAGTTTGTCTGACTCTGCGACTCCATGGACTGTAGCCAGCAAGTATCCTCTGTCCACGGGATGTTCCAGGCAAGAATACTGGAGTGGGATGCCATTCCCTTCTCCAGGGGATCTTCCCAATCCAGAGATCAAACCCAGGTCTCTGGCACTGCAGGTAGGTTCTTTACCATCTGAACCACAAGGGAAGTCCTTATCTGGAGTATAAGTACCCATTCAATTTCTACTTTTTCATATACTCTAGAATGCATGGCTTTTTGTAATAAAGACCATCAGTTCAGTTCAGTTCAGTCGCTCAGTCATGTCCAACTCTTTGAGACCCCATGCATTGCAGCACGCCAAGACTCCCTGTACATTACCAACTCCCGGAGTTTACCCAAACTCATGTCCACTGAGTTGGTGATGCCATCCAACCATCTCATCCTCTGTCGTCCCCTTCTCCTCATGCCCCCAGTCCTTCCTAGCATCAGGGTCTTTTCCAATGAGTCAACTCGTCGCATGATGTGACCAAAGTATTGGAGTTTCAGCTTCAACATCAGTCCTTCCAATGAACATCCAGGACTGATCTCCTTTAGGATGGACTGGTTGGATCTCCTTGCAGTCCAAGGGACTCTCAAGAGTCTTCTCCAACACCACAGTTCAAAAGCATCAGTTCTTTGGTACTCAGCTTTCTTTATAGTCCAGCTCTCACATCCATACATGACCACTGGAAAAACCATAGCTTTGACTATGACTTTAAAAAAACCATAGCCTATGACTTAATCTACACAGTCATTGCTTAAAAAATACAAAATTAAAATTTTCTTATTGAACAATTATATAAAGATTTTTTAAGCCTATTTCAAAGAGAGGAATAAAGTGTAATATTTCAATAACATTGTTTCATTTATATTAAAAGTTAGCACTTAATGTTTATGTCCTTTATGTTTCATTTATAGTAGAGAAACACCAGGATTTTAACAATTAGTAAATTTAGTATATCATGCTGGAAAGTAGGAAAAATTAGACAGATATACATGCATAAATAGAAACTTTAGTTTCTTTATCATTTTTTGAATTACAAATAGATGTCATTTAATCTTTATTAAAATTTAAACTTTTAGTGCAAAGAAAAAGCAATATCATCATAACTGTGATCTTTTTGACACAGGAATATTCTAATTTGCAATTCATTCAACCAGCATATTTTTTACTTGTCTTTTTATAACCTTATTTAAATGTAAGCTTATATGCCTGGCATAGTCCTGACTGTAACTGATATTAGACAAATAATGATGATAGACAAATAATAATGATTAGACAAATAAAGATGATAATGAACCAACTTTAGATATCAGTGGGTTATGCATTAATCTGGTCTTCGATTTTGACTTCTAATGTAGACTTACAAAGCGGAATTCTTAAATCTCAGCTCTTTCACCATGGAGTTGAATAAGGAGATAATAATACTTCACTGCTCATGTCCATACTAATACTTTAGGAAGTATTCTGATTCCAAATCTTTAGCTCCTTTTATTATGTCATGCTACAGTCTCTCAACAATTTTGATAGGTTGATCTTTTCTAGAACTTTTCATGACCTCCAGAATGAAAAACTTGTGGAAGCATATACAAGTGTAATGCATGAGATAAATTGTATTTCTGTAGAATTAAGAAATGCTATTATTCACCTCAATGTAAACAAAAACAAAACAAATCTTCCACTCTATATGTTTTTTCTAAACCTCAGAAGTCTTATTTTTCAGGTAATATGATTGCATCCTATTATATATTACTAATAATTATCTACAGAGACCTTGCCTCTTCATGACTAAAGAAATTATTATTCAAATTTAAGGAAAATTTTACCACCTTTCTAGCTTCCCAGGCTCATTTATCACAGTATTTTTTATCTTACCATACTGAGACAGAATTACAGCTCACATACAATTTTCCTCAGCATTTCCCAAAAGTCATTCTAAAACTCTAGTTTCATAAGAAGATCAGATATAGTTTATGTGGTCAAATAATTTATGGAAATAGTGTCTGCATTTTTCTACTTTATTCAGTATTTTGAGGAGTCTGAGAGATAAACTATCAGGGAAACTAATTATTGTTCAGCAATATTATTCACTTTATTAAAAATAGGAATGGTTATCCTTCAATAGTCTACAAGTTTTATTGGACCCCCTATTGGGAGATGTTTCTTTACCTGTTTTGTTTCACTTTGGAATGCATTTATTCCTTTTTTAGATATGGATTATTTTTGCTATGTTTCAGCTTGATAGGTTTTCCAGTTCTTCATCTATTCATTAGTTTTATATCTCAAATTACTTATTTGTTTTAGACAATCATTGATTTAGTAAATATTTATTAATGACTGTGTGTCAGGCACCCTTCTAACCACTAAGTATATACCAGTAAAAATCCCTTTCCTGTATACTTACCTTGCTACAAGAATTGAGAAAAGAATAAGCAAACAAAAATTACTAATTAAATGTGCAATATATTACAGTATAATTACTGTGAAGGAAAAAGTTTAAAGAGGGCTAAGAAGTGTGATGGTGATTTCAATTTTAAATAATGTGATGACCACATTATTTAAGGTGAGAGAGTTAGACTGAGTCATGTTGGTGTCTGAGAGATAAGTTTCTCAAATGGAGAGAACAGAGATGCCTGGATCTAGGTTCATGCCTGGTCTATTCAAAGAATAGGAAGGAGACCAGAAACCTAGAACTGAATGGGTGAAGAAAAGTGGAAGATAGGGTCAGATATGTAACTGAGATCTATAAGGGTCTTACAAGCCAACTCAAGGATGTAGGTTTTTATCATAAGTGAATTAAAAAGCCACTGGAAGGTTGTGAGCAAAAAAGAAGCATGATCTGATTTATATTTTATCAGAATTATTTTGGCTGCTGAACTGGGACTAGAAGATGAGGAGGATTACCTTGCTGACAAAAGGTCTGTATAGTCAAAGCTATGGTTTTTCCAGTATCCTGTATGGATGTGAGTATTGGACCATAAAGAAAGTTGAGCACTGAAGAATTGATGCATTGAACTGTGGTGTTGGAGAAGACTCTTGAGAGTCCCTTGGACTGCAAGGAGATCCAACCAGTCCATCCTAAAGGAAATCAACCCATGAATATTCATTGGAAGGACTGATGCTGAAGCTGAAGCTCCAATACTTTGGCCACCTGATGCGAAGAGCTGACTCATTAGAAAAGACCCTGATGCTGGGAAAGATTGAAGGCAGGAGGAGAAGGGGAAAACAGAGGATGAGATGGTTGGATGGTATCACTGACTCATTGGACATGCGTTTGAGCAAGCTCTGGAAGAGTGAAGGACAGGGAAGCCTGGCGTGCTGAATTCCATGGGGTCACAAAAAAATCCAACATGACTGAGCAACTGAATAACAACAACAACTGGGACTAGAATGATGGGGGCAGAGGTATAGGAGCAGAAGCGGGAGATAACTTCTGGTTTTTCTACACAAATGAAGATGAGAGAGAATGATGATATGAACAGTATTACATCAATGGAGTTATTGGGACAGGGTCAGATTCTGCATATTTTCTGAGTATGTGTTTAACAAGATGTCCTAAAAGAATCAGGAGTTACTTGAAGGTTTGAGGCCTTAAACAATTGGAAGGGGAGAGCTGCAATTTTCTAGATTGTACAGCACATTGTAGTGGGGAAGATGAGGATCTTGGTTTCTAATATGTGAAGTTTGACAGGATAACATTAACAGTAGGCAGCTAAATTTAAATTTTGGTGTGTAACTGGTATATAAACTAATAGTCTTCAGCATAGCAAAAATATTGAAAGCAAGGGGATCGCATGCAGTCTCTAGGAGTGTTCAAATAAAGAAAAGATGCAAAAGCAAAATCTTAGTCTTGGGCTATTCCAATATTGGAAGGTGCAGATATAAGGAGGAATCCACAAAGTAGATTGAGAAAGAAAAATCAATAAGACAAGCGGAAATCCATGAGATTAGTGAACATTCAAAGCCAAATGAAGAAAGTATTTCACTGAGTGGGGAATATATAATTGAGGATCTGCTATTCAGACATATTGACCTCTGCCTATTATAGATATTATGTTAAGAATGAAACTTCTAGAGGTCTCATTATCTCTCCAAACAGATGAATGATTTACCTTTATAATCCACTATTATAGGTGCTTTAAGTGATGTCAGAACCTGAATTCTGCAGAGAAAAAGTGAAAAAAAGTATGAGAAAAATGTACCAAAAATGAAATAATGTTTCTAAGGCTTAAAATATTATGAGTTTTTCAAGAAAACAAAAAAGACTGGCTGGGGGGCTGGTCAATTGACTTCCTTTAGCTGGGTTCTGGTTGTACTTGCATGTGAATTAGTGCTAGTTTAGCAAGCTCTATACAGGTGATGCGCACTGTGTCTTCTATGTATTTCATAATTCAATAAAAGGAAGCTTGTTTAAAAAAAGGCAAGATTCCAAATAGAGAAAAGACCATATACAGTGGATATTGGAGGCATGAGAAGACATATCACATTTTGGGAAGAGCAGGCAGCTTGACATAGCCAGGAATCAGTGACATTACAATATAGGTATAGCAATTGAATTAAGGGGATAAGTGTGTACCATGAAAATGGACCTCTCATGCATGCTAAATTGTTTGTGAAAGTCCTTGAAAATGATGAAAATCATTAAAAAATTTCAAGTAATTTTTTTTAAGTTGGTGTTTTAGAAAGAATTGTATTGGTAGCATTTGGGGGTTAAACTAATAGTAGGTAAAATGAGTTAATTAGTTATTGAAATAGCTCAAATGAGAATTTCTGTGGGATTAAATGAAAGCAGGGGCAGTAAGCATCTGAAGACAATGATGAGTATAAACTACATACAATAGGAAGCGGAATGAGCATGATTTAATGACTTAATGGAAAGGTGTAAAGTAGATATAGCTAGAAAATTATCAGGTCTTTATTATTAGAAAAGAAAACAAAGGAGGAAAATTTGGTGTGTACATGTGAATTTGTTTTGTAAATACAGCTCTAGAAGAAAAGATGAGCTCTATATTACAAAAATCCGAGCTTGAGACCATGGAGTGTACAGAAAATAACACAAGATAGAAGTCTAGAATTTAAGTGAAAAATTCTCATTGGGGATACATAATTAATATGATCAGTATATAGGTGATATATGAAATATGGAAACAGAGTAGAATAGTCAGAAGAACATTTGAAGTGATACAAGAAAAAAGTCAGTGATAAAATTTAGGGCAAAACACTGTTTAAGGAGCGGAGGAAGAATAGAAAGCCACATATTCACCTGAGAAGGAATAGTACAGGAGGAAGGAGAGAAGCAGGGAGAGAGTAGTAGGACAAGACCATGGCATATTTATATTTCCAAAATTAAAGAATAATCATTAGCATCAAAATATCCCAAGCAACCTGGGCCAAAGAGATGAGAATGGAAAAAAAAATGGACAAGAGTGTTGAAATTAGATCACTTGAAAAATGATGATATAATTGCTCTTCATTATTTATACTATTTGTTAGTAAATATTGAACAAACATATTCTTATACAACTGCTGAGAATTGAATGGCACTTATATGTGACTTAAGAGACTATTTCATGCCTGAAAAAAATTTAAAAGTCTTAGCTACTAATGTTGCAAGAATTTACACTACCAAACCTCTGAAAGGTTTTGTTGCATTGGAATATTACTCAAAAGCATGTTTTTTGAAAACTAAGTTGTTGCAACAAGTGAATTCTACAGAGTACATTGCTGTTGAATTGGTACCTTGAATAATTTTTTCACTATTAACTAACTCTGTTAGTTAATAATAAAATTATAATTTATTAAATTATAATTTCAGTTCAGTTCAGTTCAGTTGCTTAGTCGTGTCCGACTCCTTGCGACCCCATGAACCGCAGCACACCAGGCCTCCCTGTCCATCACCAACTCATGGATATATTTATTTAATATATTAAATTAAATTAATGTTAATATATTTATTAAAATAATATAATTATAAAACAATATTTTATAATTCAATCTATTATGAAATTAATGGAGAAGGAAATGGCAACCCACTCCAGTATTCTTGCCTGTAGAATTCCGTGGACAGAGGAGCCTGGTGGGCTGCTGCCCATAGGGTCACACAGAGTCGGACACAACTGAAGCGACTTAGCATGCATTATGAAATTAAAGTGTTCATAATTGTTATTGCATATTTTTTTAATTTTTAAAATAATATATGCCCAAATGTAAAATAAGCATATCTAAAACAACCTGAAACAATACAAGTGTTAAGTGTTAGTCATTCAGTCATATCCAACTCTTTGTGACCCCATGCACTGTAGTCTACCAGGCTCCTCTGTCCATGAGATTCTCCAGGCAAGAATACTGGAGTGAATAGCCATTCTGTTTTCTAGGGGATCTTTCCGACCCAGGGATCAATCGTGTATCTCCTGCATTGCAGGCAGATTCTTTGCTTACCAGGGAAGCCCATATATGAAACAATATGAAGTTATGTAAAGTACAAATCAATCATCTTATATAAACTGTCTATTCTGCATCCCCTTCCTTCCACCCCACTCACTGGATAACACTGTGAATGAACGGCCATTTGTCCCCACAAATCTTTCTTTAAGTATATATATCTATTATTGCTATCCAATATAATTTTCTGAGATGATGAAATATTCTAATCTGTATTATCTAATATAGGAGGAATTAGCCATATGTTGCGAATGAACAGTTGAAATGTGAGTCATGTGATATTTCAAATTTTGCTTTTTTAATTCATTTGAACTTGGATAGCTACATGTGCCTAGTGTCTGGCAATGATTAATTTATTTACTTAAGAAATTTAGGTGTATTCACTCATGTAATTCTGAAAACAATATATCAGATATATACTGTTATCATCACCATTTCAGAAATGAGGAAACAAGTATAAGAGGTTAAATAAATGGTTTGATAACAACACTGGTTACAAAAAAATAAAAAGAAAATCTGTATTGTATACTTGGCACTTGCACGAGCCAGTCACTGGGTTGAGTTACTGGTATTAGTCACTAGTCTACTACTATGCTAGTGATTTATACTTGTCTAGTCAACAGTCACAAACCTCCAGTAGAGTATGTTATATTACTATCCTCAGTTATCAGGTTAAAAAATCAGGCTTGAAAGAGGTTAAGTAACTTACCTAAGGTCACAATCAGTGAGTAGCAGGGCCCAGACAGAAAAACCTGTCTGACCCCAAACTTGCTTTCTTCCTTTGCCAAATATTAATGCTTTCTTGACAAGAAGCAAAACAAGAGTCAGTGTTCAGGCTGGTCAAAATAATTATGACACATTTTCATGGCCTGCCTTTCATCATGTTCCCACACCTGACAACAAGGAAGAACCCTTTGGCTTCTCTTCCCTCTGCTGGCTTTCTCCTTCCAACCAGTAAAGAGAGAGAGAGAAAAAAAAAAATTCTTAATAATAAGTCCCATAAATGACCTTAAGATTTTAAAGAGTTTCTCTTTTTACACTAGAGCAGAATAGCAGAAGAGAGACAGGAAAGCTATTTTGAATTTAAGTGACTCCAGTCCTTGTATCTACTAGTGCGGCTTTGCCTCAGCCGCTTCTCCTTTGTTCAGCATGACACCTGCCTTCAAACGACAGAGGAGATTAAATCTTTTAGAAGAAATGCTTCCACTTTGCACTGAGAAGGGAACTGTTTCATAATCTTTGTGTAAGGAAATGTGGCCATATTACACCACTGACATTCTCTGTCTTCCTGACTAAATATCGCTCTCATCGTAACTTTTGGCAGAGCTGGGAGTTACAGACTCGGTATTTTAATGTGAAGTTTCCTTCAATAACCTAATAGGTGACATTTACAAACCAAGAAAAAATTTCCTTCACACACTAATCTTAAATTACTGAAAATCTATAATTAGACCAATTAAAATCTAAATGTATTGCCTTAAAATATAATATACGGTGATAATATACTGTGATTAGTTGTCATAATTCTAAAATTCCCTGAATTCAAGTCATGATTAATTAGAGCTGAACTCATTTCTGAGTTATCTTTTTTTTTTTTTTGATTGATTGGCCATATTGTTATTTAGGCTCTGTCAGAGCATGGAGGAATATTGTGCATGAGACATTAATCAGGAAATTATGCATTGCTTTCACAACTGGACTTTACTTTGTAATATTGTATTAGCTCTTAACATGCAAATTATTTTAGGTAATTACCTCATTTTTCAGTGGCCATTTGATGGATATGTGCAAAATTTATGTGTCATGTTATGTAAAATATAATTTTAAAAATACTTTTTAAAAAGCACAACTGGAAAGTATCTCTTGAATAATAAAAAAAAGGAAGCTACTGTTCTCATTGCAGGTCTAGTTGAAAATGTGAAATATAATGATAAGGTACAAACTTCTATTTTCTAAACATCGCTTTGACTAGCTTTGCTTCCTGTTAATTCCTTTGGGGGTTATTCCAGAGATTCAAGCTATCAAAACAGAATTTTTACTCACAATCTAACCTTTCTTTATTTAAGACAAAACAAAGGAATTAGAGAATTTGGACACACTATTATATGAAGCATAAGAGAAAATTGCTTTTCCATTTACAGGTATGCATTTGTCACTTTATCTCGGAGCACGTAGATATATCACAGCTTACAATAGGTTCACCGGCACAAAGAATGCATCTTGTCTCTCGAGAGAATAGCTACTGACAGTCTTTCACTCACTAAGTATTAAAATGGATGTGTAAAATTGGATATCTGATAAATAGTATATTTTAGGAAGATAATTTTTTGGACTAATAAGTATTCAGCAATCTCCAATATGAATGGGAGGTGAGAAAGGGAGGAGAGGAAATCTAACTTAGGTTGCCAGAATAGTTTGTGCAAGAAGGGAAACAGATCTTACATGTAGAGGATGATGGATTCCAAAAAGGGGGCTGCATGAGATATGCTAGTGCTCCAGAGTCAAAGATGACCAAGGGCACATCTGCATCAGTGTTGCATTTATTGACTTGTTGCAAAGAGTCACTGCACACACTGGACTGTGAATTGTATATTAATAGGATGTCAGAAGGATTTTATGATAAGATTTGATCTTGTGATAGGTGATTTGGGGAAGGCTTCAAGGAGATAGAATTCTATGATTGGTTACCCTAATAGTTTTTATTTAGAAAGCAAGAGATATGAACCAATCCTAAACCAGTAATTGGTATAGAATCAGCAATAACTAATGTTAGAGAGAAGAGGGGGGTATTAGGATCATTTTTGTTATTTGAACAATATTCTAGTTTTTGTACAAGTTTAGACATAATTCCATGGATGGGAGAGACTGAGGGACTACAGTCTGTGGCCTTTCAAAGAGTCGGATATGACTGAGGATGCACATGTGCAGGAGACATAATTGTGGGGCTTTGGTTTTGTTTTGCATTTGTTTGGTCTTTTAGATTCATCATGGTCATTGAGTACCTTGTCTGATGTCAAGTAAAACAGCCTAGTTGACAATGCCATATTAGCTCCCAGTGGTCAGGGCTCTTTTCTCTTCCTCAAACACATTACAAATGTGTTCAAAAAGTTCTGAGCATATATCCAGCTTTCATGCAAAGAAAATAGGAATCAACATTTTAAAGATATGTACTATGGGCTAAATTTTTATGTTTGTCATTTCGTTTAATCCTTATATCGATAGATTGTAGTTTCCATGGTCGCTTATCAAATGCAGCAACTAGTGGTGGGAGTCAGTAAGGTAGTTTGTCGTGACCTCACGGAGAAGGCAATGGCACCCCACTCCAGTACTCTCGCCTGGAAAATCCCATGGACGGAGGAGCCTACTAGGCTGCAGTCCATGGGGTCGCTAAGAGTCGGACACGACTGAGCAACTTCACTTTCACTTTCACTTTTCACTTTCATGCATTGGAGAAGGAAATGGCAACCCACTCCAGTGTTCTTGCGTGGAGAATCCCAGGGATGGCGGAGCCTGGTGGGCTGCCGTCTAGGGTTGTACAGAGTTGGACACGACTGAAGCGACTTAGCAGCAGCAGCAGCACAGATAAAAGGAAATGCTAGGATTTAAAACCATCGTTTTTCAGATTTCAAAGTACCTAATCTTTCTGCTTCAAAACAATATAAGGAGCATATATTTCAAGTTAGAAGTCAAAACAAGGTTTGATGTCCTGGACAGAATTTGGGAGTCCAACATGGGAAGCAATTTGGAGAAAAAAGATTCTGAGTTTGTTTTTAAACATCTTAAATTTGAAATGATGGAGCATCATTTATCTGTCCATTAATTAATTATAGAAAGTTAACATTATTTTTAAGGTTTTTGTTTTGAAACACTACAAGGGACACGTATTTTAAAAATGTGCAACTCAGTATCATGGCAAAGTGGACACTTTGTAACCACCAGTTAGGTTTAAAGACACAAGCATTGCCAACATCAAGAAATTTCCCTTTATAGCCTCTCTTGACTGTTGCTTGCTTTCTCTCATATGGTAATAATTTCTTTGCTTTTCTTTATATTTAACCACCTGAATTAGCATCCACATATAATTTCTCCTTTTTTGATATTTTATATAAATGAAACCATGGAGATTATAGTCTTCTTATACTTTATTTTGCTCAAAATTATGATAGATTCAGCCATGTTTTATTTGTATAGCTGTGATTTGTTGAATTTCATTGCTATGTGGTGTTGCTATAAATAATTTAAAAATTTAAAATATTTTTTTAATAATTTAAAATTTTATGTTAACGTTGTTTTACTGATAGACATTTGTGTTATTTCCAGGTTTGGGCTCTTACACAATTTCGCATATATTTCTTGATATATACATGCAAGCATATCTGCTCAATGGGGGGTGAAATTTCTAGATCTGGTTATGTGTCAATCATTAAATTACACAATTGATACCAGCCTGTTTCCAAAGTGGTTGTGCCACTCTACACTTGTTCATAAGTGTATGAAGGATTTTTTTCCTTCAGATACTGATATCATTGTCTGTTATATTTCAGTCTTTCTAGAGAGTTAGAGTATTAAGTTTACATCTGTTTTAGTAATAATTTTTTCACTTTGCATGGCTCTGAGTGTTAACAAACTTATAATACCTTTTGCGTTTTTATTGGCCATGTGAATGTTGTCTTTTGTTAATTATCTTAACAAATGAAGATATTCTTTCATATTATCATCTAGAAAACTTTATCTTATTTATAATTCAGTGTTTAATTAATCTAGAATTGATTGTCATACCCAGTAGAGAATAAGTGTTGTTTTTCCTTTCTCTTTATGATATCCAACTGCCTCTTATACATCACTGATGGAAATGCACAATGGTATGGTCAACTTTGGAAGATAATTTGGTTGTTTCTTTCAAAACTAAATGTACTCTAACCATATGGTCCAGTAGTCATACTTCTTGGTGACTACTCAAATGATTTAAAAATAAACCTACACAAAAACCTGTACACAGATGTTAATATCAGCTTTATTCATGATTATCAAAATGTAGAAGCAACCAAGATTTCCTTCAGTAGGTGAATGAATAAATAAATTGTGGTACATCCAGACAGTGGAATATTATTCAGCATTAAAAAGGCACGAACCATCAAGTTATGGAAGAACATGGAGGAAACCTCAGTGAATATTGCTCAGTGAAAAGGCTGAAAAGATTATTTGAAAAAGATACATACTGTATGACTTCAACTGTATGACGTTCTAGAAAAGTCAAATCTATGGAGGCAATAAAAAATAACTGGTTTTTAAGATTAGAAGAAGGAATAATGTGGTAGAACTCAGAAGATTTTAGGGTAATGAAAACACTGTATGATATTTTATCAATGGATATATTGATATTTCATTATACATTTGTCCAAATCTATGGAATGTGCAATATAAGAGTGAATCCTAGAGTAAACTATAGATTGTGGGTGATGATACTGTATTGATGTAATTCAGCTTTGGTTAAAAAATGAATGAAGGAAAGAAAAGTACCACTCTGGTGAGTGATATTGATAATGGGGGTAGTTATCCATATGTGGGGGATTCCCTGGTGGCTTAGCAGTAAACAATCCATCTGCAATGCAGGAGACATGAGTTCAATCCCTGGGTCAGGAAGATCTCCTGGAGGAGGGCACGGCAACCTACTCCAGCACTCCAGTATTCTTGCCTGGAGAATGCTGTGGACAGAGGGCATCGGCAGGCTACAGTCCATAAGGTCGCAAAGGTTCAGACACAACTGAAGTGATTTAGCATGCACACACATCCATATGTGAAGGCAGGGTACAGAGAAATACTGTGCTTTTCTGTCAATTTTATTGTAAACACAAAACTGCTCTAAAAAAATCAAGTGTTAAAAAATAGCTTTTAGTTTAATTGACTTTCCTGTATGGCTTTTCTAGTTTTATTAATTTCTTCACGCTATGGCATCCTCTTGGCTATTTGATTTGGTATTAGTTTTCTGTGTTATTTTTTCTAATTTTATAAAATGAAAGTATAGATAATTGATTTGAAACTTGCCATTTTGTGTTATTAGCATTAAATGCTGTGAATATATTTTTAAGGTATGCTTTGGCTGTGTTCCATACATTTTGATGTATCATGATTTTTTCTTTTAATTAAAAATATCTTCTAATATCTTGTGTATTTACTTTTTTAAATCATAAATTTTATTTTTATAAATAGGTAATATTCTGAATTGTGCAATAGGGATACATTTATTTAGCACAGTATAAACAATTAGGCTCCTTTGAATTACAGAGGACAGTAAATATTGTTAATCTGCAATACTAATCACAGAACCAACACTTAAAGTCATTTGTGGTGAGTCACCTAAACACTGGCATCCTGGTTTCGAAAGACTGAGAAAATGATGTAAGTATTAAGTTCCAATGCATAGTACTATTCTTTGCTTTTCTTTTTGGCCAACTATTCCTCACTCTTTTTTTTTTTTTTTCATTATCAACACTATTCCACACCTTTATGCAAGGAGAGAAGTTTCTAATATTTCCTAAAAAATAATACATCCTTAAATAAATGCTTAAAAAATAAAATTGTGCTCACGTCTGTGATGACTTGTTCACTTTATTTAAACCAGGCAAATAAAATTTAAGGAGAAAAATCTACCAGCACTAGGAAATATCATTATATGTGCTTTTTGGACAGTGATGCAACTCTCTAAATAAAAAGAATAGATTACTCAATGTGCTGACATTTCACAAAATCAGTTATATATTGATGAACTACAGAACTGGAGTGAGAATATTGTTTTCCCTTTTCTTAATTGTTAAATGAAATTACTTGTGAACCTCTTTGATCTTTTATACATGATCAGGATATTTACAAACTTATTCATTGCTGTACATTTTAACTTCCATATGTGTGTGCGTTAGTCACTCAGTCGTGTCTGACTCTTTGTGACCCCATGGACTGTTTAAATCCCTGTAAATATCCTTGAGTTTTGTTCAAGACGTGGTTAAGTTGGTTGCAAACAACTTGATCTTTTCAGATCTTGTTTTTCAGCTTCATTAGATGAGATGAGTTACATTTCTTCTAAGATTCCTTTTCTTTCCTACTGAGGCAATACCCTTTTTAATATTTTAATCAGTGTTCCTTGAATTGTGAGGTTTTCCAACCTGATAGCAACAGTCATTGTCCTCATTTTTATATGAAAATCAGGTATTCCTCCCTCTTAATTTTCATATATTTCTTTTCCTGGCTATGAGTAATATCTTCACAGCATGCACTAATCATTGCTCAACTGAGTACTCACAGGATTCTCTGACCATCTCCAAACTTCTGTCTCTCTGCAGTCCTCTCTTCTACTCGGCCCAGAAAACTTGAGCCACTTTGTCTTGGCCAAATTTCCAACACTGTCTCCAGAACTCAGGGAGGCCACCAGAATCTGACAGGGTTCCTTTCTCTGTCCTCCAGCCTGGAAACTTTCTCCAACTAGGCAATCCTAGGCTTACCACACTAGTGCCTGAATCTTTCACTATTTGTTTTTTTGTTTTTAATGAAAATCAAATCATAAAATGTAAACTACAAGGTTCTATGTAATCATTATATTTTACTGCTATATGAGAATCAGTTGAAACTTAAGAGACTCAGTGCTCCAGAATATCATGAAATTTCCACTATCATAAAAATTTCCACTTCATTATTATTTTATTTACTTTAGTCTTAGTCAAATGAAATGGCTCTATGATATCTTCTGTTTTTTCCACTAAAAATAAATCCCTGCTGAGAAAAGGGTACAATGTCTTAGTTTTGGCTTACTTGAAGAATACTGCTTTTTAATGCTTTTTACATACTGCAAATAACTATTAGATGTGTTTCTGTTTATGTTGCAGATATATGAAGTCTGGGCGTAAAACCTTCAGAAATTTCCCGTAAGGTAGGGACACTCACTCGGTTTATTGTGTTTTCCTTTGTTCAGAGCTATCTGTAAAAAGCATAATGAAGGACTTCTCCTGAGAAAGTTGACCTTATCAAAATGTAAATTATAAGGAAAAAAACTCACTCACCTTGCGACAAGCTTTGCAAAGACAATTAGATATATCCCCTCTCCAAAGCTTTCTTTGGTGTCATCTTAAATTATAAATTACTACAATTTTGAGTAAGTGAAAAATTATTTTTCCTTCATTTGCTTCATCTTCAGACACTTACTGAGTACATGCAAATACAAAAGAAAAATAAAAGTTGATTTTTTAATGGAAAAATAGTATGAATTACATGACATACTTGCTTAATATCATGAGACTATTCCTAACAAAGCCCATGGAGTCAATAATAGAAAGACTAGCATGCACAGAAGGGTTTGAACACCCTTATATTGCCTATTTTGGGGCACATAGTAAGTGAGAAATCTGAGTAAAAAATGAAATAAGTATATGTTACCATAATTCAAATATAGATGAATTGAAACTATGGAGGAAGATGGTCTCAGACAGATGTGGTTTTTATGTTTTATGCCGTACATGCCCCACTCTCCTTCCATTTTGGATAGATAAGGGCTAATGGGAGCATGATAGCTAATTCTGAGACAAGCTAAATACATGGAACTGAAATTTGATGCGGGACGAGGATTACTTTAGCTCATCCAAATCACATGATTTGCTTCTATTCAAGATCAGAACAAACGGTTATTCTGTTTACTCAAGAAATTAATCCGTATAGGGAGTGGGACTCAGTTTTTTGACCAGGTTGACTGGATTTTTTAAAATTGAGTAATGGTATTAAACATTAAGCTTTAGTATTTTTGTAATGGCAATTTTTTTATATATTTCTATTTAAAGAAAAATATTTTTTTTTTACTAATTTATTTGACTGTTTTGGGTCTTAGTTGTGGCACAAGTCTTCTCTAGATCGCTTGGGCTCTAGAGCCTCCAGGCTCAGTAGTTATGGTGACTGGGCTTAGTTGTCCCAAGGCATGTGGGATCTTAGTTCCTCAACTGGGAATCAAACCCATGTCCCCTGCATTAGAAGACAGATTCTTAAACATTGGACCACCATATATTTATTTTTATGTGTAGCATATTACATTCCAAGTCAATCATGTCAAATAATCTCCCTTTAGAACATTGAAAACAAAATCTGAAGAACTGTCAAAGCATTCAGTTAAATATCCAAGGGCTATAATGAGAGGTTCCATGAAAAAGCATATTTAAACAAGTACAGATTGTCTTATCAGTGTCACATGTCTTGTTATAAACCCTACAGCTCAAAACAGTAAGTATTGCACATCTGTGCAATAATAGGTAAATTGGTAGGGCTGGATAGCTAAAATTGTGGCACCTCTTTATTTAAATTGGATTTTTTTAAATTTCTTTATTATTCTCTTCAGTAAGACTTTTTTTCTCTTAAGATAGATGGGTTAAAAATATGTGACTAGGAGATGAAGATTTCAGTCTAAATTATAATTATTTCCTACATCTGTTCTGATACATTTAGAATGGTTTGTGCTTGTAAATTAGACGTTAATGAAAAAAGAATGTTGTAACCATGTAGAACATCAGAATTGCAATTGTCTGAAGAGGATGCTGTAAATTCTTCAAGGATCCTCTATTACAATGAAAGTTCTTTTGAGCTACCAGCTCTACACAAAATTATGTCTTTATATACTTTATATACTTAACTTTAAAGTAAAAACTAAAAAAAAATGGCAAAGAGAAGCATTACCGAGAACTGCATTTTAAAGATAGATATTCTGCTCTTATTACTTTGTGTTTACTTTGTTTCTGAACCAATCAGCTGCACATTCTATAAAGGTATTGTGTTTTAGAACCTTCAAATCCACTCCATAGAGACACAGGCTGAGAAATATTCCAGTGGTCCGCAAAAGATGAACTGGTAGCAGTGATGGTCAGCCTGGCTTTCTGATCATTTTTCTTAATGTCCTAATTGTACTCTCCGGCTCTTGTCAGACAATAAATTCTACCGCTGACTAGAGGATATTGCAGTTATATTTTGTTCAGCCGGGTGCCCTATTCAATAAAATTTATATCTATATGAGATTATTTCCATCAAAAAGATGAGATGAATAATCCATAATGACATCATTCCAAAGAGAATCTTCTAATATAGTTTGGTATTAGTTTTATTAAATTAATGTGTGATATTGGAATGCAGAATTTGAAGGAACAAAGTAGTTATAATACTTCAAAAATTGCAAGTAACTATTATAAAATTATTTTATATATCTCAAATTTTACTTTTATTATAACAAAAACATTTAATGTGGAAATATTTTAATACTCTAATCATCTTTATTGAAGATTGCTGATTAAAATGAAAAGAATAAATTTGAAAAACTTAAGAGTTTCCATTTATAGGATAATTTGTTACCAAAGACAAATTATTTAAAAATTATGGTTATAACATGCTAAAATTGATTTAGATGCAATACTAATATAATTTTAGTAAAACAGAAAATTTGGATACTCTTTCTTGAACTTTATTCCACATTGTGAATACATTCAGCTTTTCAAGTAAAAATGTTCAATTTTTAGTAGGTTAAATGAAAATCAAATATTTCCAGTGATATATCAGCTAAAAGAAAATTGTTACTAATTCCCCCTAGTGATTAGTGACTTTTCTCCAGTGCAGTGCAGTAAAAAATTTCCAGGTACATCTGATTTTCCTGCTAGGCTTGTCACTGTTCTCTATGTTCATATTTGTTTTTCCCATGTGCTTTGTGTAATCATTCGTTTCTATTTTTAAGAGGACAAACATGTTAATATCGTCAAAAGCAGTCTCCAAATAACTCTTCTGACATATTTTTCAAGTGTTGCATTCTTTCAATTTATTCCTATACTGCTATTGAAAAATGAAAAGGTAAAAAGGAAGAATTCCCAGCGTCGACTAAAAAAATTAGCCACAACCTGAAAGTAGAGAGTTATTTTATTTGGTGGGAGTGTTAGGACTCTGAGCCCGGGAGACATCGTTTCAGGTAGGCCTGAGAAACTGCTCTGAGGATTCAGAGAACTATGAACAAGTTTGCAACAAAAGGGGCAGGCGATCTGCGTATCAAAGATTATTGTTAAGTAAGGAAAACCAGATAACAAATTAAAGAATTTAGCACTCTTTTAGGTTTTGGGAAGATGCATAAGTCTGGGATTATTAGTCATTTCTTTTATATGCATCTCAGCTATCTGGAGCGGCAGCATCCTATGTTTTTGACTTCTCACATCACTCCTAACTCCTCAGCAATCACCTGGCTCACAGGCATTGTGTTCCCTTTTGGGAGTTATTAACATTTGAAGGCCTGAAATCACTGATTGCTGTTACATTCTTGTTTATTGATATGGCAGGAGGTATTCCACTTTAAAACAGAGGGTAGTTATTGACTAATAAATTGAGTCTTGATGTGTGGACAGATTACACAAAAGAAAAACGGCAAGACTTACGGCACTGATTGCTTACTTGATTATTTTTTTCTTCTGATATATAGAAACTAACTTTGGTGATCTTTGTCAAGAACTTAAAACTAAATGATAGAATTTAAAATTATATTTTCCAACATTTGAAGTATTTTTAGAAATATTAATTTACTTGGGTTTTGGTTTTTCTTTCAGCTTATGTAAGACAAAGACATATTTTGCCAATGAGGTACACGTGAAAATTAATAATATGTAGAACAAAGGATATTTAATCATTATGTTTCGTAACACCTAGGTTATTCACAGTAACACCGAGGTTATTTTTTCCCCTTATAACCTCACTAATATTTCTAAAATAGTTTAGTTGATAATTTTGGGAACTGGAAATTTCAGAACTTGCTACAATCTTTTTCTACTTGTTACATAGTTTCTATGCACACTCTAGTTCTTCCTTTTCTCTTCTAGGCCTTAATTTTTCCTCCTGCTCTTTGAAAATGTTCACAGTTCTTCATGGACGTATTAATACTTTGGTTTGCCATTGCCCCCTCTTCACATGCAATATTAATTTTTCCTTTTTTTTTAATTCTTGTGTACTTATTGTATTTTTATCAGATATATAATTTCTTTTAAAGAAGTGATTAAAAATGAAACCAAAAATAATGTGTAATATAAATCAATTTAAAGAAAATATTAATAGAAAACAATAAAAATGTATATTTAATACTTAGATAATATAGGGAAAAAATAAAGAAAGTATATTTAGCATGCTTTTCATTTATACAGTGTTTCCAGAAAATTTATTCTTGTTAAATACACATATTTTTTTGTTTCATAAAATCAAGAAATTCAAATATGTGTTTTATGAAATAATATCTAGTACAGGTGGTAGAATGGGAATTGTGTGTCCAAAGGAGAAGAAGATAGGGTAACATTCAAGTGAATCCTTTATAAGTTGGAAACCACCTGTTCCATGTATTTTGGCCATCATCAAAAATATTTCAATGTCAGTTTAGATTCATCTTTCTTTAAATATTTCCCCAATTTTGAGCATATGACCTTGTTGAGTGTCTCTGAAAGAAATACCTGTTTTTGTCAAGGAATCTTGTTCAGCATGGCTCTTGTTCAAAAAGTAAATTAGACTCTGTGCTAAGTCACTTCAGTAGTGTACAACTTTTTGTGACCCTATGGACTAGAGTCTGCAAGGTTACCCTGTCCATGTGATTTTCCCAGCAAGATTACTGGAGTGGGTTTGTATGCTCTCCTCCATGGGAACTTCCCAGTATAAGGACTGAACCCAGGCTTTTGAAGTCTCCTGCATTGGCAGGCAGGCTCTTTACCGCTAGCACTACCTAGGAATCTAGAGTACTACAAAATTGTTTTCTCTTATATCACATGTCATTTCAATGAAAATATGAAAGAATACTCCCATCTGCAGGGGTTTTATTTTTACTGGTGCCCTATTAGGTGATTGTAAACACAATAGTAGAAGTAGTAATTACTATCATGACATCAAAGTGTATGGAAAAATTTGAATGTAAAAGGATGATATTGTTCCAAGTCTCAACTGAGTCCCTGGGATGAGGGTCCTTGGTTTAGCTCAGGAAAGCATTCAAGAGCAAGCCAAAGTAAACTGCAATCAGGGTTATTAAAAGAGATATGCATGCCATAGACAGAGTGTGGGCCATCTCAGAAGGTGAGAGAGGCCTGAGGTGTGGGAGTGGTTAATATTTATGGGCTTCATAATTTCATAGGCTGAGTGGGAGGAATATTCTAACTCTCTTGTAGAAGGGGATGGGGATTTCTAACAATTGGGACATCACCCATGTTTTGGCCTTTTATGGTTGGCCAAGGAACAGTTAGTGAAAAAGCTGGCTTAAAACTCAACATTCAGAAAACTAAGATCATGGTGTCTGGTTCTATCACTCATGGCAAATAGATAAGGAAAAAGTGGCAGTGGTAGATTTCATTTTCTTGGGCTCCAAAGTCACTGCAGACAGTGACTGCAGCCACAAAATTAATAGACACTTACTTCTTGGAAGAAAAGCTATGACAAACCTAGACAGTATATTAAAAAGCAGAAAAATCACTTTGTCAACAAAGATGCATATAGTAAAACCTATGAATTTTCCAATAGTCATGTACAGATGTGAGAGTTGGACCATAAAGAAGCCTGAGTACTGAGGAATTGATGCTTTTGAGCTGTGGTATGGAGAAGACTCTTGAGAGTCTGTTAGATAGCAGGGAGATCAAACTAGTCAACCCAAAAGGAGCTCAACCCTGAATATCATTGGAAGGACTGATGCTGAAGCTGAAGCTCCAATTACTTTGGCCACCTGATGCAGATTGCTGAATCCATTGGAAAATAACCTGATGCTGGGAAGAGTAGGAGAAGGGAGTAGGAGGAGAGGGAGCAACAGGGGATGAGATGGTTGGATAGCATCACTGACTCAATAAGCATAAGTTTGAGCAAACTCTGGGAGATGGTGAAGGACAGGAAGGCCTGGCTTGCTGCAGTCCATGGGGCTGCAAAGAGTAGGATAGGACTTAGTGACTGAACAACAGCCACAAGAACTGTTATATCACCTGTGATTTAAATAGGAGGGAAAGGGGCAGGGCACAACCTTTGAAAGAATGACATAGCCCAAGGACACAACATAAACTGATTAGAACCAACTGTGTCCATGATAGCTTGGAGACCTAGACCTCAATCCTCAGTATACACTCATTGCAAATTTGGCCTTGGAATGCTAAATGAAGCAGGGCAAAGACTAACAGAGTTTTGTAAAGAGAATGCACTGGTCATAACAAACACCCTCTTTCAACAACACAAGAGATGACTCTACACATGGCCATCACCATATAGTCAATACTTAAATCAGATTGATTATATTCTTTGCATCCAAAGATGCAGAAGTTCTATATTATCAGCAAAAACAAGACCAGGAGCTGACTGTGGCTCAGATCATGAACTCCTTATTGCAAAATTCAGACTTCAATTGAAGAAGCCATTCAGCTTTGACCTAAATCAAATCCCTTACTATTATACAGAGGAAGTGGCAGATAGATTCAAAGGAATAGATCTGGTTGACAGAGTGACTGAAGAAATATGGATGGGGATTTGTAATATTGTACAGGAGGCAGTGATCAAAACCATCCCCAAGAAAAAGAAATGGAAAAAATCAAAATGGTTGTCTGGAGGCCATAGAAATAGCTGAGAAAAGGAGAGAAGCAAAAGACAAAGGAAAAAAGGAAAAAAAATATACCTATGTGAATGCAGATTTCCAAAGAATAGCCAGGAGAGATAAGAATTATGCAAAGAAATAGAGGAAAACAATAGAATGTGAAAGACTAGAGATCTCTTCAAGAAAATTAGAGATACCAGGGGAACATTTTATTCAAAGATGGGCACAATAAAGGACAGAAACAGTATTTGACATAACAGAAGCAGAAGATATTAAGACGAGGTGGCAAGAATACACAAAAGAACTATACGACAACAACAAAAAAAAAACCTTAATGACCCAGATAACTACGGTGCTGTGATCCTTCGCCTAGAACCAGACATCCTGGAATGCGAAGTCAAGTAGGCCTTAGGAAGCATCACTACCAACAAAGCTAATGGAGGTGATGGAATTCCAGCTGAGCTATTTCAAATCCTAAAAGGTGATGCTGTGAAAGTGCTGCACTCAATATGGCATCAAATTTGAAAAGCTCAACAGTGGCCACAGGACTAGAAAAGGACAGTTTTCATTCCAATCCCAAAGAAGGACAATGCCAAAGAATGCTCAAACTACCACCCAATTGTATTCCTTCACATGCTAGCAAGGTAATGCTCAAAATCCTTCAAGCTAGGCTCAACAGTGTGTGAACTGAGAACATCCAGATGTACAAGCTTGATTTAGAAAAGGCAGAGGAATCAGATCAAATTGCAGCATCCATTGGATCACAGAATAAGCAAGAGAATTCCAGAAAAATATCTACTTCTGTTTCATTGACTACACTAAAGTTTTTGACTGTGGATCCACAACAAACTATGAAAAATTCTTAAAGGAATGGGAATACCAGACCACTTTACCTGCCTCCTGCAAAACCCTATGCAGGCCAAAAAACAACCGTTAGAACCAGACATGGAATAATGGACTGGTTCCAAATTGCAAAAGAGATATATCAAGGCTGTATTTTGTCACTGTGCTTATTTAACTTACATGCAGAGTACATCATGTGAAATGCTGGGCTGGATTAAGCACAAACTGGAATCAAGATTGCTGGGAGAAATATCAATAACCTCAGATATGCAAATGACACCACCCTAATGTCAGAAAGTGAAGAGGAGTTAAAGAGCCTTTTGATGAAGGTGAAAGAGGAGAGTGAGAAAGCTGGCTAAAAACTCAACATTCAAAAAATGAAGATAATGGCATCCAGTCCCATCACTTCATAGCAAATAGATGGGGAAATATGGAAAAAGTGAGAGACTTTCTTTTCTTGGGCTCCAAAATCACTGCAGATGGTGACTGCAGCAGTGAAATTAAAAGATACTAGCTCCTTGGAAGAAAAGCTATGACAAACCTAGACAGTTTATTAAAAAGCAGACAAAGGTCTGTATAGTTAAAGCTATGGTTTTTCCTGTAATTATGTATGGATATGAGAGCTGGAATATAAAGAAAGCTGAACACTGAAGAATTGACGCTTTTGAACTGTGTTGCCGAAGACTTTTGAGAGTCCCATGAACTCAAGGAGATCAACCCAGTCAATCCTAAAGTAAATCAACCCTGAATATTCATTGGAAGGACTAATGCTGAAGCTGAAGCTCCAATATCCTGGCCACCTGATGCAAAGAGCCAACTAATTTTAAAGACATTGACGCTGGGAATGATTGAAGGCAGGAGGAGAAGGGGATAACAGAGGTTGCAATGGTTGGATGGCATCATTGACTCAATAGGCAAGAGTTTGAGCAAACTCTGCAAGATGGTGAAGTACAGGGAAGCCTGGCGTGCTGTAGTCCATGGAGTCACAGTGAGTTGGGCAGGAGTGTGTAACTGAACAGCAACAGCAACAACACATCAGGAAGCTAAATGACACACCCAGAGGTGCCATTACAGTTCCAAGGTTGACCATTAAAGATCAAAAAGTGGGTGGTGGCCAAAAGTATGAATATCTCCACATCCTTCCCCAAAATAGTTGGAAAAAGAATGCTCTCCCTCACCAGCCTATTAAATTAACCAGCCCTTCAGAGCCTGTCTGCCAATGCAGGAGACATAAGAGACGTGGGTTTGATTCCTGGGTTTGAAAGATCCCCAGGAGGAGGAAATGGAAACCCACTTCAGTACTCGTACCTGCAGAATCCCATGGGCAGAGGAGCCTGTGGGCTACAGTGGGCTACAGTTCACAGGTTGCAGAGTTGTCCAACACGTGAAGCAACTATGCTTGTACACAAGCATAAAAGTTAACCAAACACATTTCAAGGCTACATTCACCATCTGTTATGGCCCACACTCTTATCTGTGGAGTGTATTTCTCTCTGAATAAATCTACTTCTTACCTACCCCTTTGTCTTTCACTGAATTCTTTCTGTGATGAGCCATCAAGAACCTGAACTACATCAGGTTCTGAGACCAGGTCTGTGATCTCAGTTGGAAGATCATGAGTTGGATTTGAGTTCCAGTTACATGGGTTCAAGTCCCAAGCAGGGTTTTGACCAAGTTCAAGTCCTAGCCTCTTGGGTTTGAGTCCTAAACTCGGTTTTGTCTGGGTTCAAGTTCTGGCACATAGGTTCAAGTCCCAATCCGAGGTAAACAGCTTCATGATGACTCATTTAGCTAATGTATTACAATGAGCATATAATGAGGCTGAAGGTCTACTGAAAGTCAAATCTTCCACTATCTTGGGTCTAGTAGGTTCTAACTGGTTTTGTAGTATCCTGTTCTTAATGATTGTGTTGTATTTTTAATGGCTGCACCCTACTCTCTTTCTTTCTGTCTCAAAAGGTACGATCTTACCTCAGATTCAGTGACTTGATTTTGTATCTTTATCTAAGTCAAATGACCTAAAGCTGAAAATGACAGCAAGCTATTATTTTCCTAAATCAGGGAGACAAAATAATGTCCATTGAGAGAAATCTGGAAACACTCTCAAGAAGTTCTCAGTTCTGTGTCCTCACTGAATTTTTAAAAAATGCCTTGTATTTTCAAGAGAGTAAATTTTATTTAAGAATTCAGAGCTTAAAGTTTGCTTATTCAAAAGGAGCTTTTAAGTATTTAAAATATAGTAGAGCAAACATTCTTTTTTTTTTTCACATTTGTTTGTCTCTTTTCCTTCCTATTTTTTTTTTTTACCTGACAGATTTGTTTTGTGTTTCTCCTCTATTTAATCAGAGATAGAAAAGAGATTATATGTGTCACTTCGTAATTCTTTAGCCAAGATATCTTCAGCCATATTACAATGGACAAGGTAATTTCTTGCATTTCACCAGTTTAATAGCCTGACCACAGTTAGTATTTGGAAAATAGAAAGAATATTCAAATTACTGCCATAAATTCAAACTATGACTCTTCTTATATATCAGGTTTGAGAATACTTTGTTGGAGAGGAAAAATTTCTTTCCCTTCTCTCCTTCTGTGTTCTTTTGATTGCCAAAGGATTAAATTCACAAAAAACAGTTTAACATGAGAAAAACAAACCACAGTTAAAGGGCATGTACACGTGGGAGACTAATGTTGAAGCTGAAACTCCAATACTTTGGCCACCTCATGCGAAGAGTTGACTCACTGGAAAAGACCCTAATGCTGGGAAGGATTGGGGGCAGGAGGAGAAGGGGACGACAGAGGATGAGATGATTGGATGGCATCAGCAACTCGATGGACATGGGTTTGGGTAGACTCCGGGAGTTGGTGATGGACAGGGAGGCCTGGCGTGCTGCGATTCATGGGGTAGCAAAGAGTTGGACACGACTGAGCGACTGAACTGAACTGAACTGAATTGAACACGTGGGAGAAACTTAGGAAAACTAACACTCTAAAGTGGTCAGAGACTGTACTTTAAGTATATTTTCCAGCTAAAGACACAAAGATGTTGAAGATTGGAAAATCTGTTATGAGAGGTTACCCAGAAAAGCACAGTAAAAAGTTGTTATGCAGAGTTTAAGTCCATGCCTTCTCCGTTGATGCTGGGAAAGATGGAGGGCAGAAGGAGAAGTGGGTATTGGAGGATGAGATGGCTGGATGGCATCATCAACTCAGTGGACATGAGTTTGAGCAAGCTCTGGGAGATAGTGTAGGACAGGGAAGTCCAGCAGACCACAGTTCACGGAGTCACAAAGAGTGACATGACAGAGGAACTAAGCAACTTCTCCACTGATAAGTCATCTCAGTCTTTCTAGTACAACTGGGGAGACACACTTGCAAAAGGAGATTTCCCTTACAAATGTAAATCTTTTACAAAGGGTATATTTTACTTGTTGTTCAGAGCTTCTCTTATGGCTGGTGGTGGTGGTTTAGTCACTAAGTCGTGTCCAACTCTTGCTATCCCACAGACTGTAGCCTGCCAGGTTCCTCTGTTCATGGGATTCTCCGGGCAAGAATACTAGAGTGGGTTGCCATTTCCTTCTCCAGGGTCTCCTATGGCTACAGTTTCTTAAAATAATCAGCCAAAAATAAACCTTATACCAAAGAGGATTATTTTAAGGTAGCAAATTCTTCTCTTCTACAATTTCCTGAAACACATTAGAAGTGAGATTTTGAAATTAAGATTCATTGTCATTTAGTATTATTTTGATTCATATGAACCAAAAATAGGAAAATTCCATCTTTCATTCTATTTCAAGTTTACAATTTGGTTACTGTGGTAATGGATTTCCTCAGCAGTGTGGTTTTATTCATCATCATATTGAATCCTAAAACACAAGCCTTCTTTGCATTGTCTAACAATGTGTTCAATCGCTTTAAAAAATCAGACTTATCAAAATTAATATCATTATCTTTAAAATAATGTAATGGACTTGAAACTATATTCCTCTGAATGGGACTTGAACCCACAGTCTTTTAATTAGAATTACTCAGGACACAACCAAGCCAAAGCTGGGAGAAAGAAGGATTTGTTGCTACTTGCAAGAAGTAAGGAGAACCCTGGGAATCTTTCTCAGAGCAATATCTCCTTAAACAACATAATTTAGGAAATTTTAAGCTAAGGGTATATGCATATTCATGAAGGGGATTGAGCAGAGGAGAATTCACCATTGACTTGGGGCAAAGATTGACTGAGTCCAAGATTTAGTTGACTGAAGGGTCAGCAGCATCATCCCATCTTCTACCTGGGTAGGGCCCTCAGTCCTGCAGAGCTCAAAGACTTTAGTAGATTGTTAGGTATAGTCCTTGGGGAGGAAGTAAGACTCTTTTATTGCTGAACTATTGTTTCTCAACTGTTTTTCGTTTGTTACTGCATTCCCTTACTTTTCTATAATCACTGATTACTGAGTCCGGTTCAAGGTTAAGCATTATGGCCAGACATAGAACACAAGATGACTTAGGCCAAAATGGTTTCTCTTATGTCAAGAAAGCCATTCTTGGTTCTCTTTCTCTGGGGATCCCTAATTTATCTACTTATAAGATAGATATTAGGGTTAATTAAGCTTATCCTAAAGTGAGTTTCTTATTTGTGTTTTTGAGTTCACCTTATTCAGGCCCCTAACTCAGTTCTTTTTCTTCTTTCAGAACTTTGGTGCCCAAAAGAAAAAAAAAAAAAGTGTGGGAGAAGGAAAAAACTTCCCTCTGTCTTTCTGGATTATTCTGACTGGTTTAAGAATTTAATTGATAAGAGAAAAAGTAACAGGAGAAAATCAAACAAAAGTTAATAAGTTTATACATGGAAGAGACCCAGGAAAACTTAGCAACTTTTCAAAATTGCTGGAACTCTCACCTTAAATTCTATCTGCAGCTAAAGATGAAAGAGGATGTCCAGGTGGCGGTGAAGGGTTGGGATTTCAAAGGGGAGAAAGGCGGTTGCTGTAGAGGTGGAAAAGCAAATGTTTGGGAAACAAATGTTTGCTGGGCCTAACAGAGGCAATGTGATACAGAGTGGGACTCTGATCTCTAGGCCCTGACAAGTGTTCCCCACCACACCTAGCCCACAATCTTTGTGAGTATCTCTTTCTGGACCAGGCCCTTTATCTAAATTCCTTAGGCAACTAAGAGGGAGGAAACAAGAAAAACTCCCTGAGTCTTCTGTTCATTTAAAATAATCCTTGTGCCAAAAAGCACATTTTGGGATGGCAAAGCTTGCTTCCCTACAAAAGTATAAGGTGATAAAGTTCTGATATGGAGTCCCATCCTCTTTACTTTTGGTTTGTTCCAAAAGTTAGCATCTGGCACAGGTAATTTGGAAATCTATGAGCTAGAACAGAGACTGGCAGACTGTGGACCATGGTTCAAATTTATCCCATTGTCTATTTGTGTATAGCCCTGGAGCTAAGAATACCTTTTACCCTCTTTAAGTAGTTGGAAAAAAGATCAAAAAAAGGATATTTCTTTACGAATGAAAAGTATATTAAAACTTCAATGTCTGTAAAGGAAAATATATACCTTGAAATGCAGTCAGGCTCATTTGTTTATGTGGCTTACTTACGCCATTGGAACTGAACAGCTACAACAACTGCCCTGTTATTCACAAAGCCTGAATCATTTACCACCTATCACGTTATGGATAAATGTTGCCAATTACTAATGTGGAATATGGGCTTCCACAGTTTTTCACTACTGGAAATAATTCTGTGCTTTGAAAAATGCAGTATGTACCAGTATATTCAATCTCAAGTAACTAAAAAAAAAAAAAAGAGAGAGAGAGAGAAATTATATACTGTAATACATGTAAATGTTCAGATATCAAAGGCTTAAGAAATATCTGTAGGGGGAATGCTTAAAGTTAAGAAAAAAAATTAATTCAAAGGAGAAAGTACATTTATTTAGTTTTATCAGCACAGTACTGTAGTCATTTCACTGAACATCTATATTTTGAAGATGTATCATTTCAGAAATTTTGAACCTGAGGCTCTTGATACTGATCTTCAACTAATTTCCTCACTTTGCTCCAATAATGGACAAGAAAAGATCCCCAATTCATTTCACCTGCCAACTCCATCGCACCTAAGCCTGACAGAGCAATTATACTGTGTGTAATCCACATCCTCTTTGAATCAGTGTATGGTTAGTTTATGAGAGAAATATGACTAAAATGAAATGAAAGCTAGAAATTAAGTTATCTATCAAATCTAAAAAAGCTCCATTGAGATAACATTTTAGACAATTTTTGAAGAATGGAAAGTGTTTTGTTAGGTGGAAATAGAAATCGGAGTAATATTTTAGATGGAAGGTATATCTTTAGCAGAAACCCATTGATGAGAGGGTATGGCATGTATTTAAAACAATATTAGTATTTCTAAGTGATTAGAACAAATGGTGCATGTATAATAATTAGGAAATATAGAATGGAATTATAATGTGAACTGTCTTGAGTGTAAAAATAATTTGGCTAAGCAGTAGACAGCCACTCAAATTTTTAGGAAGTGTAGATATATGATCAGACCTGTGCTATTGAATTACAATCTCTAAAGTGTTATATTTATAACCAGGACTTGGAAATCACAACCCATTGGGATATTAAAAATATATACTAGCCCTTCTTCTGTTTGTTTTTAATCTGCAGTATTAAAATAGTGGGCTTGATTATATAAGGTTTGATATAGTACTTACTATATGGGTTGATCAGGCATTGGAATTTAGTCTGTGCGTCATGTGGTCCTATGTCATACTTGATTAGTAAAGCATTCTCAGGGAAGTTATGATTTCAAAGCAGCAGTGATGGCAGTGTACCCCTCATTCCTTCTAGCTTTCAGTTCACTGTTACTTATTGATATTTATGTCTACCTGTTTAGTGGATTCATGGATTATATCATCCAGTTTTAACTAAGCTTAACTTTGAAAAATGGATGAACATTTTAAAAGATAGTTGAAGATCATTTTAATGTTGCAGACACAGCAATCAACAAGAAATGGCAGTTATGCCACAAATTTAATTATAAAGTGTTTGTCACCAACATAATGAGGTCAAATAATTATGGCTTAACTTTGTAAAAGTTGGCCAAAATCAAATTATTAGGAGGACAATTTGGTGTATACAAAAATACCCACTATTAGTGGTATATTTAGTAATCATGCTTAGCAGGCAATTAAAATATTAAATATTAAAATACTATTTTAATGTTATCTCATGCTTAAATTATGTTTCATCATGTGAAAAATTTATTAATACAGTAGTTCAAGACACAGTCTTATAAATAAATATTATATATGCATATATATGTATGTATATATTATATGCATATATAATACACTGATGTTGATTTCCTATTTGATCTCCATATGTAGTATATGTAGCATATATTATATATATATTAAGGACTGTCCTCACAAGTGTTTTAAATGTTCTGTATTTAGTAAGCTAGTGACCTAAATGAGAGCAGTTGGTAGTTTCACTTTTCCTGATATGAATTGGGATTGTGGAAATTATGAAAGGAAAGGAAACACCTTTCCTGGAGATATTATGTGATGACATAGGTAAGATGGAGATTGGATAGCTTGAAGAATGAGTTTCTGATGCTTTGATATGATTAGAGTGATATCAAGTAGGGAAGAGAAGCTGAACGGAACACAGTGAAGTTCCTTTTTGTCATTATTTTTTAACAGAATTATTCAAAAATTAGTTTCCTTGTTTTCACTAATGAACATCTTCAGTAGAATCCAGCATTCTAAGTGATCCCTGTGAAGTGAAAGCTAACAAAGAAATTAATTGACCTATATTTTCAGTAATGATCTCCACATGAAGTATAGACAAAACAGATGTTTTCTGTTTAAAGTTGCATGTGTCTTTTATTTCTCAGTTGTCATGCTGTAATAAGCATTGGTTTAGCAAATGTTTAATTTTGAGAAACATAATACACACTTTTGGAGGTTGTCACTTCATGTTACTTCATGTTATAAGACTTCAGCTCTGAACAGAATTTTGAAAACTTGCAAGTTGTGAAAGTTAGAATAGCTCTAAAAGTAATTCATCCTTGTACTCATATGCTTTTTAATTAATATGTAGCTGAGTCCATTGTTGAACCATATTTTACATAACTGGAGTAGGTTAAAGCTTAAACAAAAGGCTGAACTATAAACTTTAATTTCTTTATTTCTGTTAGTTCTGTGTACTGTGCATGTTTGGGTTGCTGCTTCATATGCATACACATAATATCATTTTCATGTATGACTGTATGAGCTCTGGTGCAGTATTTTAGTGTAAAATTTCTTTTTCTAAAATGTCTGAACAAGATGGAGAAGTGCCTTTATCAGCAAGAAAGAAGTGATAATAATTAGGTGACAATGATACAGACCATCAGTGTAATTTTTATATACTGCTGATTGAAATTACAGGACACTCATTGACCTTTCAGTTCTTTTCCATAACTAAGTCCTATAGAGTCTGTGAAAACAGTAATTTATGTTGATACCATATTTGATCTACTTGCAAAGAAACTTAGAATCAAATATGTGACCCCATTTTATTAACTGAAAAATATTGGTGGCATGTGTACTTCTGTAGTCAGCCCTATGCTTTCCTGAATATGTTTTATCTTTGTTTTTTTAACTTATATATATTTGCCATATTTATTATGGTAATCCATTTCAAGTCAATTCTTCAAGTATTGTATATAAATGTATTAATACATTCAAATATGGGCTTCCCTGGTGGCTCAAATGGTCAAAAATCTGCCTGCGGTGCAGGAGACCTGGGTTTGATCTTTAGGTCAGAAAGATCCCTTGGAGAAGAGAATGGCTACCCACTCCAGTATTCTTGCCTAGAGAATTCCATGGACAGAGGAACCTGGCAGGCTACAGCCCATGGGGTGGCAAAGAGTTGGACATGACTGAGGATTATCTCACTCACTCATTCAAATATACCAAGATATATAAGTGATTCTTAGACTATAACTTGCATATTATATAATTCTGTCAATTATACTGTGCAAATACTGATCTTTTTATAGAAAATACACAGACAATGGATTTAATCCACATTTTAAAATTAAAAAAAAAGCATTATAGGTGTATAAATTCAAGATGGCAAGATGGTAAAAAATGTGGAACTCACCTCCTTCCACAAATCCATCAGAAATATGCCTACAAATGGAACAAGTCCTACAGAACACCTTCTGACACTAGCAGAATTCTGCAGACATCTGAAAGGACAAGAAAGATCTCCATGTAACCAGTAGGATAAATTTAAAAAAAAAAGAAGAAGAAAAAGAAGATGTGGGGTGGGACCTGCACCCTTGGGAGGGAGCTAAAAAACAGGAGTTTCTCACACCCTGGGAAGATCCTCTAACTGGTAGGAGAGGTCAGCCAAGTCAGAAAGGAGCTTCTCAGAGGAGAGCACGACCACCTTTTTGATAGGCAAAACAGAGAGACCCCAACTTAAGACATGCTTCCTCTGCTATGAACAGGCTGGGTGCTAAAACATAGGGCTTGGAAAACAGATCCAAGGAGAGGTCTGCTATTGGCTGTGTGGAGACAACTTGAAGGACCTGGAGTGTGGAGGTCCCTCTCATTATCCAATGCAAGTTTTGGCACCACAACACCAGTCACACCTCTTATCAAGGGAATGAACAGCCAGTGTATACTCCTGGAAGAGACCACTGGCATCCACACTAAAGGCAGCCCTCACACCAAAAAATATTAAACCCAGACAGGCTACACAGGGACACTGTCACATGAAGATAGCCCTCTGAGACCATGGTCATAATTGTGTCTCTTAAACTCATCGAGCAAAATAAATAAGTAAATGTAAAATGAAGAAGCCGAAGAAACACTCCCAATTAAAAAAGCAAGAGAATTTTCCTGAAAGAACAATGAAAAAGATATCTCTAGTCTAACAGACATTGAGTTCAAAAAGGAGATAGTGAGAATACTGAAGGAATTAAAAAAGAAAAACCTATATTTCTACAGAAATGCAGATTACTGTAACAAGGAATAAAACTATAAGGAGGAACAAATAAAAGTGGAAAATACATTTACTGAGATGAAAGCTGAGCTAAAGACAAACAGAAACACGAACAACACACACAAAAATGATTTAAAAATAAAGAGACTCAGTAACCTGTAAGACAATATCAAGCAGTCTAAGATACGTATGTTTGGCATGTCACAGAGATAGAGCTAAGAATATAGGCAGAAAAGTGTCTAAAAAATAATTTAACAAAAAAAAAAATGGAAGTTACAAGTAAAGCAAAAAATCTTAAAAACACTGTAGAGGGAAAAATAATATATGAATCAAGAGATACTCTATGCTCATGGATTGGAAGATTCGATTTATTAAGTGGTAACTTCTAAAATTACTCTACAGACTCAATGTAAATTTTGGTCAAAATCCCATTAAAAAAATGATGTATATATGCTAAAATTAATATGTAAATGCAAAGAACCTAGAATAGTTAATGCTGATAAATAGGAGCACATGTTTGGATTATATAAGAACTCTCTTTTTGACCCCCTCAATTTTTCTATGAACCAAAAAATGCTCAAAAAATAAAGTCCTTTTAAAAAAACAAACAACAGAAACAAAGAAATACAAAAACAAAACAAAAAGACTTTTGTGCTGAGACCTACAAAACATTAATAAAAAGAATTGAAGATGATTCAAATAAATGGAAAGATATCCTGTGCTACTGGATTAGAGTTAATTGTTAAAATGGATATACCATCTGAAACAGTCTACAGATTTAAGAAGATCTCTATCAGATTACCCATGACATTTTTCACTGAACTAGAATAAATAATTCTAAAATTTATATAACCAATAAAAAGCCAGGATTGCCACAAAAGTAATTCTACAGAAAAAGAACAAAGCAGGAGTCATAACCCTCTCAGATTTCAGACAATGCTACAAAGCTACAGTCATCAAACCAGCATGGTATTGACACAGAAACAAACATACGGATCAATGGATCAGGACAGAGAACCCAGAAATAAACCCACATACCTATGGACAATTATTGTTTCACAAAGGAGGTAAAGCATACAGTGAGGAAAAGACAGTCTCTTTAGCAAGTTGTATTAGGAAAAGTTGGACAGCCTCATTCAATCTGTGACATTAGAACACTTCCTCACACCATACAAAAGAATAAACTCAAAATGGCTTAACAACTTAAATATAAGGCATGACATCATAAAAGTCCTAGAAGAGATCATGGGCAAAACTCTCTTTGACATAAATCATATTAATATTTCTTAGGTCAGGCTTCTGAGTCAATAGAAGTAAAATAAAAAATAAGCAAATAAGACCTAATCAAACTTATGAGCTTCTGCACAGCAAAAGAAACCATGAAGAAAATGAAAAGACAGCCTACACAGACTGGGAGAAAATATTTGCAAATGATACAATTGACAAGGGTTTAATTTCCAAAATATGCAAACAGCTCATAAAACTGAATAATTTAAAAATTTTCTTAAAAAATGGGCAGAAGGCCTATTTAGACATTTCTCCAAAGAAGACACACATATGGCTGGTAGACATATGAAAAGATGCTCATCGTTGCTAATTATAAGAGAAATGCAAATCAAAACTACAATGAGGTACCCTTCACACCAATGGAATAACTATTATTAAAAAGTATACAAACAATAAATGTTGAAGAGGGTATGGAGAAAAGGGGGTCCTCTTACACTGTTAGTAGAAGTATAAAGTGGTGCAGCCCTTATGGAGAACAGTACGGAGGTTCCTCAAAAAAGAGTTATTGTATAACCTAGAAATCCCACTCCTGGGCATATACTCAGGCAAAACTAAATATGAAAAGATACATGCATCCCTATGTCCATAGCAGCGATGTTTACAATAGCCTAGACACAGAAACCACATAAATGTTCATTGACAGATGAAAGTATAAAGAGGATGTGGTATACACACACACACACAATGGGATATTATTCAGCCATCAAAAGAATAAAATTATGCCATTTGCAGCAACATAGATGGGCCTAGAGATGATCATACTAAGCAAAGTAAGTCAGAAAGACAAAAGCTATATAATTTTACTTATATGTGAAATCTAAAATATGACACAAATGAATATATCCACGAAACAGAAACAGATTCATACAGAGAACACACTTGTGATTGCCATTGTGGAGGGAAAGTGAGAAAAAGAAGGACTTGAATCTTTGGATTAGCATGCACACTAGTAGGTATAGGATGGATAAACAAAAGGTTCTATTCTAGAGTACAGGGAACTATATTCAAAATCCTGTGATAAACTAGAATGGAAAGAATATGTAGAAGAATATATATATATATATATATATATATATATATATACATATATATATATATATAGTCAATTCAGTTCAGTCACTCAGTCATGTCCAAGTCTTTGCAACCCCATGAACTGCAGCACGCCAGGCCTCCCTGTCCATCACCAACTTCCAGAGTATATTTATATATCTATGTATGTATAACTGAGTCACTTTGCTATACAGCAGAAATTAACACTACACTGTAAATCAACTATTCTTTAAGATTTTTTTTTAATTAAAAAAATAAAAGTTTTATTCTTTGTATTAGAGAATAGGTAGCTAATCTACTGAATGGTATGTTGGTGTATTCCTTCGTGTTCATTTGTATGCATGCTTGTGTATGTGTAAATGTGAGAACTTAAAGTTATCTTCAATTCTGAGGGCACCATTCTTCCAGATGTTTAAGATATTCTTACTGAACTTGCACAGTTTTCTCATCCACACGTAATTCTTTAGCGCTTTTTAAAATCAACTTACATTTTTCTTTTCCAAAGTGTCATCTTTATTTTCATAATACAACAATTTAATTTTCACATTCATGTTTTGTTGTTTTAAATAATCATTAATTGAAATTTGTAATTATAATAACAAGTGAAGTTGCATAGATAACTGGTAAGAAATACAGAATTGCATCTTGGTAAGAAATCGACTCAACTGGTGAAAGCAGATGTGAGAGGGATTGTTAGAGAAAAGCCTCAAGGCTGTGATGACTGAGCTACTGTAGGGTATCAGTAGGTGAATTTTCAGTGTGTTTTTGATTGAATTAAGTTGGAGACTGCAATTTTAAAATAAAATGCCAAGATCCACTGTGTATCAAGATTCACCTTTATTGAGATATTTGCCCTACAATTTACTTCATTTTACCTTACAAATTGAAATTGGGAAATGTCATCGATTAGGTATAAAGTGTAAAAAATAGGAGAACAAAGCAGGTTACTGAGTTAAATTACATTTAAAAGAAAGAAGTCTACCCTCTTCTATTAACGTCAGTATTTGAAAATATTTATCTAGTAGGTTTTTTAATAAGAAATTGTGGAAACCACTTATTTTTAATTATGGAAAATTTAAAATAAAATGACTAATTTTCTTTAAGAATTTGAAAGTTAAATGACAATCAGTACCTTAATCTGCAATAAAACATGTATTTTATTCTTTATAATACACACAGTTTTAAAATTCTACCTCATACATTTTTAAATCTCTTAGTTTATTTATTTTAGCTCATTTGTCTTTTAGCCAAGCATTGTTCTTTAGCTATTTGAGACATTTATATATTGAATTTCTTTTTCTTTGCCCTGTGCAGTTTATAATCTAAACATTGCATCAATTGTTTATCTTTATTAAAAGAAGTCAGTAGAAACCCATTATTAACCTGTAAATCCATTTATGAACTTAAGCAACATAATTTAAATTGAACAAAAATTTGACAATGGTAGAGATAGCAAAGCCATTAAATAATCATATGGATGAGCATGCTGTTATGTGAAGGAGTCACAGATACACACTGCAAATGTCAGGCAAGATTTATTGGGAGAAATCTATAAAGAGAGAAATAAGAGTGCACATATCATGTTAACACTATTTATTTAATTTAATCTTGGCATAGTTGGCCCCTCTGCCAGTAGAGAGGGGGCCTTGCCCATGTTATGCTTTATCTATTTATAGATTGGGGACAATTGAAATCTGTTGGTTAGAAAAAAGACAACTTCTGGAACCCAGTAGCTGGCATCAGCCTGTTCTGTGGAGGTAATTCAGATCTTCCTAGCTAGTTCTTTGTTAAAACACCAGGAATGAAAAGGAAATTAACCTGTTCTCTAATCTAATCAGTCCACATGGGGATTCTTCATGGTATTCAGGTACCGTCTTTTCCTCTTCAAGTCTGGAAACTATCTACTTATGTTCTAGGCTGTCAAGTAGTCATTCCTGGATAATTTCATATCTCTCACTGAGAGGAAAATGTGGTATTATTACTCCCAATGCTGTAACTATTTAATTTGGAGCATTCTTTAAATTGCCAGTGCCATATCCCAACTTTTTTTTTTTTTTGATAAGGAAATAGCAACCCACTCCAGTATTCTTGCCTGGAGAATCCCATGGACAAAGGAGCCTGGTGGACTACAATCTATGGGGTCGCAAAGAGTTGGACATGACTAAGCAACTAACACACACACACGCACAAACACACACTCACACACATCCCAACTACCTATAATATGCTGTCCTCCAGAATTTTTAAATGGGCTGACATCTTTAGTCCTAAGTGAAAGTCGCTCGGTTATGTCCGACTCTCTGCAATCCCATTGAATGTAGCCTGCCAGGTTTCTCTGTCCATGGAATTCTCCAGGCCAGACTACTGGAGTGGGTCTTCCCAACCCAGGGATTGAACCCAGGTCTCCTGCACTGCAGGAGGATTCTTTACTATCTGAGTCACCAGGGAAGCCCAAGAATACTGGAGAGGATAGCCTATCCCTTCTCTAGGGGATCTTCCTGACCCAGGAATAGACCCAGGGACTCTTCCATTGCAGGTAGAATCTTTACCAGCTGACCTACCAGGGAAGATGAAGTATAAAAATGAAGAGCTGTACTAGTCTGTATCTGTGACATCCCCACTTGGCAACTCACATGAAACTACATTCCACTTGAATTTTCTCCTTGTCTCATTTCCTTGGCAAATAGTAATTAACATAATTTAAAATAAAAGTTTAAGCAAAATCACCATATTATAAAAGCACTTGAAATAATTAAATTGTTTCCTTATTGCAAATTTTATTTTAAACCTTTCTAATTATCGTCTTCATTGACAATATAAACAGGACTTAATGCTGAGTTGTGATTAATTTTTAATGCTTCTTATGTTGTTTAGTACAGTGTATAATTTGGCACTGAATGTTTTAGTAGAACTAAGCTTTGACATCTTCCGCTACCGTTCATACAAAGCGAATGTTTTTAATCAATGCCCCTTTACCTCCCACCCCGACCTTCATTTCATCTTGGAAGGTATACAGCAGTGTAGATTGTTTAATATTTTAGCATATTTATAAATGAGATTTCACTTTTAGAAATTATGGTAAAATTTTCACCAGGATAAATAAAAAGTACATAGTTGTAAAATATTATAGCTGGAAGTAACGACTTCTCAACAAATTTTCGAGCAGAAATAGTCATATTTCTAATTTGGGGTATATAAGCTACAATTATTTTAGATTGAGGAATTCTATATTCCAAAGTTAATTCACAAATGATTTGCTGAAATTATTTAGCATTTTCTTTCTGATAAAATCTGGATTAATGTAATTTAACTGTGCTTAACTATTGTAATGCATCTTTCCTCTAATAAAAATAGGAATTCAACAGCACAAGCACCAAATTTCATTTTCTACTGTTTCTATTTTAGGTAAAATGTAAAACTATAGTATTCCTCTGCAGAAGTAATTGTATTAAGTTAAGTATATTTAAATTCACAGAAATATGACTTTTATAGAACAAAAGAAATAGAGGCAGCCAGAATATGAGTAGGCTGAATAAGCATTAATAATATATATTTGACTCCCCACCCTTTGCAGTTTAGCACAATATTCTTTATCATAAAACAGGAGGTCTGGGTAGGGTGTTTACTTGTTTTATATTTCATACTCTAAGGAGAAATATTCACAACTAATTACTATGCTCAGAAGAGAAAAGCATTTACATGGAAAATGAACTTTGAAAAACAGTGTGTGTATATTTTAGGTCTAATTCTTTAAGAAAGAACTTGCACATCATTTTCCTTAAGGTGTGAGATACAGGTTTTTGAGACTTTATATTCTCCATAAGTTATACTGCTATTGTGTATGTGGATGTATTTAAATGTTCAAAAAATGCTATATTTTATTTGAGTGTTTAAATTATAGGGCAAATTTTCTTCATTTCTATTTTGTATGCATTTGCCTCTCATCTTATGATACTTAGATACGACACAGATAAGAGATCTAAGTTAAAGATGTTGGTACCAATCAAAAAATTAAGCAAAAATAGAAATAAACCTGTAACTAAGGGTGTGGATTCCAAGGGTAAATAAAGATTATGATAACCATAGTCATGATGAAACGGAGAAGGCAATGGCACCCCACTCCAGTACACTTGCCTGGAAAATCCCATGGACGGAGGAGCCTGGTAGGCTACAGTCCATGGGGTCGCTAAGAGTTGGACACGACTGAGTGACTTCACTTTCACTTTTCCCTTTCATGCACTGGAGAAAGAAATGACAACCCACTCCAGTATTCTTGCCTGGAGAACCCTAGGGACGGCGGAGCCTGGTGGGCTGCCGTCTATGGGATCGCACAGAGTCGGAACGACTGAAGCGACTTAGCAATCATGGTGAAAAGACTAATAATTATAACCATAATGCATATATTTCAGGTTTTACTCAATTTTCTTTCCCTTAAGATACTACAACTCTTTCTGAGAATCTTGCTCTGTTATTGTAAGTTGGCTAGATGGGATCACAGGTCCTGCCTCAGAAGAAGAAATGTAACTCAGACCTTATTGAATATTATCATTCTAAATCCCTGGCTACAGATATCAATTCAGGACACATCTCCCAACAGGCCAGAATTCCCCTGTTCTTTCAGAAAAGTGAAAGTGAAAATTGCTCTTTGTGACCCCATGGACCATACAGTCCATTGAATTCTCCAGACCAGAATACTGGAGTGGGTAGCCGTTCCCTTCTCTAGGGGATCTTCCCAACCCAGGGATCGAACCCAGGTCTCCCGCATTGTGGACAAAATCTTTACCAGCTGAACCACCAGGGAAGCCCTGGTTCTTTTGGAGAAGCTTCATAAAATATTACTTACCATCTGGAAATTTCTAGCAATAAAAGCAAAATAATGACAAGCTGATGGTGATCAGTGCTCCCACCATGGGAAGAAAGCTTCTTTAACAAAGCCAACACAGAGGGAATGAGAACTTGGAGATAGAGACAGACAGCTAGAGATACCTTAGTGATAGTTTTAGATCTAGATTCAGGCCTGACTCTCATGAGCCTGACTGCCTAACTATATTCTCTGGATTTTTAACCTATTTGAATATAATCAATTCTTTTTTGCTTAATTATCTTTGAGTGAGTTTCTTACAATTGCAGCAAAAATGGTTGCCCTGATGAAAGGGCAGTCAATTTGGGTCTAGAATTTTGTTCAGTGCTTACAGAAATTGTCACATTGAATTTCATAAGTCTCAAGTTTTAAAAGTTGGGAAAATGTAAGCAAACAAAGTGACTTACTTCAAAATTCTTAACTGGTAAAAGGAGGAATGGAGTCAGACATGTGAAAATACACTCTTAACAGTTAGATAGAATGAATAAATTATCAGGGAATGACAGCTTCTGTGACCTTTATCTCTCCATTTCTATAATACTATGTGAAACAACAGTATTATATATTTATTGCATCCTGCAGCTGTCCTTTCTTTCATCTTCCCTTCACCACTTTAGTTAATGGGAATTGTCATTATCTTTAATTTAAAATCCCTGAAAAAAATTATTTTTTTACTATTCTTGTGTCTATTCTACTTTTTTTGTCAATTAATTAGTGGTGAAGAGGTTCTAAAAAAGTAAAGTGTTTAAAAATACATTCGATTTGACCAAAATACCTCATACTGCTATGCATCTTGTTTTCTGCAAAATAAAGTTTCCATCCAAGTGATCATTTCATATAAATGCAAAAACTATGTCCTTTGTTCTTTGTCCTGTTAAGTGATTGTATTTAGTAGACAAATATTCATAAGTAATGATTAACACAGTAACTTTTTTAAAATTTAATGGTTCTGTTTGTGTTTTTTTATTTTCCATTTTGAAATAATCTTAGACTTAAAGAAAAGTTCATTTGTAGTACACACATCACTTAGCTTCTATTAATGTCAGTGTCTTACATTACTGGGGGGTACTTGTCAGAACTGAAGAGTGAACACTGGTACTCAGTATGGACTAATCCATAGACATTATTCAAATTTTTACAGTTTTTCCCACTAATGTCTTTTTTCTCTTCTATAATTCCACATTGTATTTAGTTGTGTCACATATCCTTAGTTTCCTCTAATATTCGGCATTTTTTCAGCATTTCCTTGTCTTTCATGATTTGAAAGAATCTCTTTTGAAGAATATTGGTTTTTTATTTTGCATAATGTCTCACAACTTGGGTTGATTTCATGTCTTCTAATGATTACATTGAAGTTATGTATTGTGGATTCCCTGATAGCTCAGCTGGTATAGGATCCGCCTGCAATGTGAGAGACCTGGGTTCGATCTGTGTGTTGGGAAGATTCCCTGGAGAAGGGAACAGTTACCCACTCCAGTATTCTGGCCAGGAGAATTCCATGGACTGTATAGTCCATGGGGTCCCAAAGAGTCAGACATGACTGAGCGACTGTCACATGCGTTTTGGGCAAGAGAAGCATATAAGTGGTATGCCTTTCTCGGGACCTCAGGTCAGATTATCATGTCTCCGGTGAAATTAACCTGATAACTTGGTTACAGTGAAGTCTGCTTGGCCTTCCCACATATTATTATCTCAGTTGATGAAAAAAGTACTTTAAAAAATTAGTCTCTTTGTCAATGATAAATATCTTGGGAGAGATAATTTGAGAAAGTACTAATCTGTTTCCCTTCAAGCTCAGCTCTACTTTCTCAAATTTCTTTTGACATTTTTCTTTACTTACTTTTTCATTAAAATGTTAGAATCATCTTGTTCATATCTATGAAAATGCCTGCTGGAATTCTGAGATTGAATTGAATCTAGACCTAATTGTGGAGAATGATGTCTTAACAATATGAAGTTACCTAACGCATGAACATAGTATTTATTTAGCATTTTTTCAATTTGTTTAATCAGTGCATTTTAGATTTTAGCACACAAATCCTGTACATATTTTTAGATTATGCCTAAATATTTCACTGTTTCTGTGATGCCATTATAAATGTTACTTTTTACTTTTCTACATTGACCTTGTCCTGTACTTTTGCTAAAATTCAATTATTAGTTCTAAAAGGTTTTTGTTTTTTTTTTTTTTTGTAAATTCCTTGCATTTTTCTTGGTAGACAATCATGGTCTGTGAATAGATGCAATTTAAATCTTGCTTTCTACTTTTTTACTTTCTTGCACTATTGCATTGCCTTGAACTTCTAGTACCTATAGAATAAGGGTTGGAGAGATCTCTTCGCCCTGTTCTTGAACTTCGGGGAAACCATCCTGTAATTCATTGTTAAATATCAGCTTATCTCTGGAGTTAGTTATTTGTTTCTTTATTTATTATTTTTATATGTCCATTAGAGGGTTAAGTAAATTCCTCTTTATTTGAAATTTGCTGACTTTTATATTGTGAATGGATGTCAAAAATTTTCAATTACTTTTCTGCATCAATGGAGAGAATCATATGTGTTTTATTCATTGCTATAAAAATATGCCAAAGTAACTTCATTCATTTTCATATGTTGAGCCAGCCTTGTATTCATGAGTTAAATCCCACTTGGTATAGCTAATATTATCCTTTTTGTATATTTCTAAGTTTTATTTGCCAGCATTTTGATGAGGAATTTTATATCTAATTTCATTTCTTCTCTCAACCCTACCTTGCTTTAGGTTGAAATTCCTGCCTCCCCCAACCTACCTTGATTGCTCTAGTGTGTAAGCATCTTTATTAATCAGAGTGTATCTTTAAATAATATTATATACTTTCATATAGTATAATGAAACAGAAATATATTTCTATTTTCCATTCTCATTCTTTTTGCTATGGATGCAACATATTTTAATTTTACATATGCCATAAAGATGTTATTTTTTTTTTTCAGAGCTTTTGTGTAATAAAGTTTTATTAAAGTATAAAAGGGATAGAGAAAGCTTCTGACGCAGGCATCAGAAGGGGGCAGAAAGAGTACCCCTTGCTAGTGTTAGCAGTGGAGTTATACACTCTAAGATAACAGGATTAGCCAGAAGGTTTAATCCAGAGACTGTCCTCAGGCGGGATACATTATTGTTATATAATCCTAAGGAATGTAGAGAGAAAAGAAAAAGTTTGTCCTTTCTTCCTCCTTCAGAATTCCAGAACCCTCTCTCCTTGGGGACCCCTAGACTTCTTATCACCTGCCTAGGAAATGACTCTCTCATTCCCCTCTTTTCTTTTAGGAGAATTATGTTGTCCAGGGAAAGGGGCATCGTTTTCATTCCGTAACTACTTCTTGCTGTTTAGGGGCATGGTCCCTAAATTGTTGAGGCAACATGTTCTCCTAACCCTCACATTGAGGGTCTCTGATCCAGGGGCCCCAAGTAATAGTTGGAGGAGGCTATAATAAAGTTGTTATTAATTCATTACTATTTTTCATTCTATTTAGTTAATTGTCTTTCAGAGAAACAGAAAATAAAAATAAATAAACCTTATTTTATCTTTATTCCATTTGCAGCATTCTTCATTTATTTACGAAGATTTAAGCTTTGATCTGGCATATTCCTTTTTTTTGGAAAGTTCCTTCAGAAGTTTTTGTAATTTTGGTTTTTGGGCAATGGGTTCTCTATTTTTCTTTGAGAAAGCCTTTATTTCCTCCTATTTTTCTAATCTTGGTACATAAATCTTTGTTTTAATAAACATAAATTTTAGAATAGTTTTAATTTACAAATAAATTGCAGAGAAAATAGAGAATCCCCACATACTCCCATATTCATCTATTCCAATTATTAATGTATTATACTAATAAAATACATTTTTTACTATTATTGATACATTTTTAACTAAAGTCCATAAATTATTCAACTTTCCTTAGTTTGTACCCAATTTCCTTTTTTTTTCTGTTTTATGATCACCCCATTACATTTAATTGTCATGTTTCCTTAGCTATCTCTTAGCTGTGACAATTTCTCAGACTTTTCTTGTTTTTCATGAATTTGACAGTTTTGAAGAATACTAGCCATATATCTTATAAAATGTCATTAGTTGAGATCTCTCTTATGTTTTTCTATTATCAGACTGAGACTATTGGTTTTTGCGAGTAAGGCTACAAAGGTAAATTGACATTCTCATCGCATTATATCAAAAGTACGTACTATCAACATAGATTCTTACTGTTGATGTTAACCTTGGTCAACAGAATGAGAAAGCATTTGTCAAGTTAATCCACTGTAAAGTTTATCTTTTTTGTTCTTTTTCTGTATTTTTCAGAGGCTGGTGTCTGTGCAGCCATTACTTCAGTATTGAATGTTATGCCACACCTCCTTGAGGGGAAATAATGTACATAGGTATTTGCAATTTTGCATAAGATATTTTTCTATTCCCCCACATTTTTACATTTATTCCAAAAGTATTTATAGCAATATAGATTCAGGAATATTTAATTTAGGCTTAAGATAAAACCTGATATTACTTTGTGTGTGTGTGTGCTCAGTTGTGTCTAAATCTGCAACCCCTTGAACTGTAGCCTGCCAGGGTCCTCTGTCCGTGGGATTTCCCAGACAAGAATAATGGAGTGGGTTGCCATTCCTTTCTCCAGGGGATCTTCTAGACCCAGGGTCAAACTCATGTCTCCTGCATTGCAGGCATATTCTTTACCACTGAGCCATTAGGGAAGATGGTCCCATCACTTCATGTCAAACAGATGAGGAAACAGTGGAAACAGTGACAGACTTTAGTTTTGGGGGCTCCAAAATCACTGTAGATGGTGACTGCAGCCATGAAATTAAAAGACGCTTGCTCCTTGGAAGAAAAGCTATGACCAACCTAGACAGCATGTTATAAAGCAGAGACATTATTTTACCAGCAAAGGTCCATCTAGTCAAAGCTATGGTTTTTCCAGTAGTCATGTATGGATGTGAGAGTTGGACCATAAAGAAAGCTGAGAGCCGAAAAATTCATGCTTTTGAACTGTGGTGTTGGAGAAGACTCTTGAGAGTCCCTTGGACTGCAAGGAGATCCAACCAGTTCATCCTAAAGGAAATTAGTCCTGAATATTCATTGGAAGTACTGATGCTGAAGCTGAAACTCCAATACTTTGGCCACCTGATGTGAAGAACCAACTCATTGGAAAAGACCCTGATGCTGGGAAAGATTGAAAGCGCGAGGAGAAGGGGACGACAGAGGATGAGATAGTTGGATGGCATCACCAATGCGATGGACATGAGTTTGAGTAGGCTCCAGGATTTGGTGACGGACAGGGAAGACTGGTGTGCTGCAGTCCATGGGGTCACAAAGAGTTGGACATGACTGAGCAACTGAACTGAATAATACTTTGTTTTGTTAAAATTTTCCAGCATTGCCTTTGGGAACTCATTCAGTTGGCTCCTGTGTCCCTTTAATGTACCCTCATTGTTGTAGATTTTAAGCATTTTATTTTGCGACTACAAGGTACTTGAGGCTTTTTTCCTTTATTTCTCGCCTCATGCTCAGATGCTAAGTCATTAATATGTATCTATTAGCCCATATATATATATATATATATATATATATATATATATATATATATATATATATATATACACTTGTGTGCTCAGTTGGTAAGTTGTGTCCAACACTTTTGTGACCCCATGGACTGTAGTTCACCAGGCTCCTAGTTCACCAGGCTCCTCTGTCCATGGGATTTTCCAGGCAAGACTGTTGGAGCGGGTTGCCATTCTTTTCTCCAGGGGATATTCCCAACTCAGGGATTGAACCTGTGTCTCTTGCACCAATTCACATTCTCACCAACAGTGTATGTGGGTTCCCGTTTCATTTATGTGTCTATTCTTTTGTCAATATCACGCTGCATTGGTTATGGTAATTTTATATAAACCTTGAACTTGAGTAGTATGATTCCTTGAACTTTCTTTTTCTTATTCTCTATTGTATTGTTTATGCTGGGTGTTTTGCCTTCCCGTATACACTGTTGAATCAGTTTGTAGATATGTAAAAAAATAGCTTGCTGCTGCTAAGTCGCTTCAGTTGTGTCTGACTCTGTGCGACCCCATAGACGGCGGCCCACCAGGCTCCTCAGTCCATGGGATTCTCCAGGCAAGAGTACTGGAGTGGGTCACCATTGCTTTCTCCAAAAATAGCTTACTGGGAGTTTAACTGCAGTTACATTGGCCTTATAGATTAAGTAAGAAATAACTAGCATTTTACAAACAGTTAATCTTCATTCCTTGGACATGGATTAGCTCTCCACTATTTATCACCTATATTTTTTTCATTAATGTTTTGTATACATATATACGCTTGTAAACAAATCCTACACATATTTTCATAGATTTATACCTAAGTATTTCCTTTTAGGGGTACTATGTTGATTAGAATTTTTATAAGCCTATATTCTAGTTGTTCATTACTGGTATATAGGGAAAGTTTATTTTGATATATTAAACTTGTTTCCTTTGACTTTACTATACCCTATTATTCCAGGTGTTTTTATAGATTTTTTAAAGTGGTCTATATAAACATACAATTATATTCTCTCTGAATAAAGACTTCTTTCCTATGTATACCCTTTGTTTCTTTTTCTTGTGTCATTGAAATAGCTAGGACTTCCAGTACAGCTTGAAATAAGAGTGGTGTGAAACAATATTCTGCTTTGTTCAGATTCTCAAGAGTGAAAGTATCCAGTATCACACCACTGGATACAATGCTAGCTGTAGTCTTTGTGGCTGTTTCCTATTTAATTGAGGAAGTTTCCCTCTATTCATATTTTTCTGAGAGATTTTCATCATGAATAAATATTAAATTTTTGTGTCAATCTGTTCATATGACTTTTCTTCTTTAGTCTGTTGGTATGATGCATAACTTTGATTTTAAGACGTTGAACTAATCTTGTATATCTTGGGAGTTTTCCACCCATCCTACTGAGAAGAGTGGCTCACTGTGCCTAAATAGTTTATCCAGTCTCAGTTCAGTTCAGTTCAGTGGCTCAGTCGTGTCCAACTCTTTGCAACCCCATGAACCACAGCACGCCAGGCCTCCCTGTCCTTCAGTGTCCTATCTTTTGGCCTTTTCATACTGTTCATGGGGTTCTCAAGGCAAGAATACTGAAGTGCTTTGCCATTCCCTTCTCCAGTGGACCACATTCTGTCAGACCTCTACACCATGACTCGTCCGTCTTGGGTGGCCCCACACGGCATGGCTTAGTTTCATTGAGATAGACAAGGCTGTGGTCCATGTGATCAGATTGGCTAGTTCTCTGTGATTATAGTTTCAGTGTGTCTGCCCTCTGAGGCCCTCTTGCAACACCTACCGTCTTACTTGGTTTCTCTTACCTTGGAGTGGGGTATCTCTTCACAGCTGCTGCAGCAAAGTGCAGCCGCCGCTCCTTACCTTGGACAAGGGGTAACTACTGACGGTGGCCCCTCCTGACCTTGAATGTGGAGTAACTCCTCTCTGCCCTCCTGTGCCCATGCAGCCGCCACTCCTTGGATGCGGGGTAACTCCTTTCAGCCGCTGCCCCTTGCCTCAGGCGCGGGCTGGCTCCTTTCGGCCATGCTTCTGCGTGGTCTGTCGAAGCCGCCGCGCTTCTGGTTTGTGCTAAACACCTAATTTATTTGTGGGTGTGTCAAATGTTGATATATGCTTGTCACAGGTGCCTACATAATATAAGCACTGAGTCTCTAATGAGCTGCCTTGATTGATAACATTTTATACAAGTTATCACAACTTATCACTACCTTAAATTGAGAATGTTTGGTGTAACTCTACTGGGAGAGGACCTTTGAAAGATTGTACCTGGTTTCCACTGGACTTCACGTCATGAACCTTTTCCCTTTGATGATTGTGCTTAGTATCCTTTCAGTGTAATAAATCGTAGCCATGAGTACAAATATATGCTGAGACGTGATTTCCTCCCAGTGAATCATCAGACCTGATAGTAGTACTAGGGACTGACTTCAAACTGTGTTTCTCTGTTTCTATTTTTCTGGAAGAAATTTTAGGAAGCTGGTGGTGGGGGGGTGGTTTATTTGCTAAGTCGTGTCCGACTCCTGTGACCCCATGGACTGTAACCTGCCAGGCTCCTCTGTCCATGAGATTATCCAGGCAAGAATACTGGGTATTACTAGTCAAATGTTTAATGAAATTCACCAAAAAAGCCCATCTAGGTCTAGTGCCTTCCCCCTCCCCCAAGTGTTGTTAATTACTCATTAAATTTTATAGCGGATAAAGCAATATTCAAATTATCACCTTTTTATGTTAGTTTTTGTAGTTTGAATCTTTTAAATAATTGATCCATTTTCTTCCACATTTTTGAATATCTTGGGATATCTAGTTTGATAGGTTTTTTTGTTTGCTTCCCCTTTAAATATTTTAAAGATAACTCTCCATGTTCCTCTTTTTCCCTAGTTTCTGATATGAACTCTGCTGTAATTCTCTTTATATGTATAGATTTATTCCCCCATTCAATTACTAAATTTCCTTTTTCTTTTTCAGCATTTACAATATGATATCCATAGGCTAACAAAACAAGCAAAAAACCCCAATGATCTCTTTGGTGTTTTTTGAGCTCTTCTGTAGTTTAATTTTTGTCATTTATCTGGAGAACTATTGGACACTATTTCTTCAATTATTTGTTCTGCCTCATTCTCTCTCTTTTCTTCTGAGATTCCTGCTAAGCATGTGTTAGACTGTTTGCTATTTTTTTCACACCTCTTAGATGTTCTGTAGATTCTTCTTCTTTTAATACTTTACTCTTGTGTTTCAGTTTTCATTGGGTAATTTTCACTGACATATCATCAAGTTCATTGATTTTTTTTTTCCCTTGGCTGTCTTGAGTCTACTAATGAGTTATATGGTATTCTTTATCTTTGTTACTATGATTTTTGTTGTTAGCTTTACCATTTGATTCATAACATCTAAATTTACTGAAATTTGCTGAAATTACTTTGCTGAAGTCATTCATTTAATTTTGTCTTGTCCATCTTTTCTATTGAAAGAAAAGAAAGAAAGTGAAAGTGAAAATCGCTTAGCCGTGTAGGACTCTTTGCGACCCTGCAGACTGGAGCTCACCAGGCTCCTCCGTCCATGGGGTTCTCCAGGCAAGAATACTCGAGTGGGTAGATGTTCCCTTCACCAGGGGATCTCTCAAACCCAGCGATCAAACCCAGGTCTCCCACATTGCAGGTGGATTCTTTACCCTCTGAGCCACCAGGGAAGCCGTTAATTTGTTAATCTTAGTTATTTATGTGTCCTGTGAGATAGTTCCAATATTTGTAACATGTCTGACTGAGGTTCTGCTAATCACTGTATCTCTAGACAATGAGTTATTTTTTTACTAAGATTATTTACATTATATCACAGGTTTCAAATTCCTTTAGTGGTATCTTATGCTGTGGTGGAGGCTAGTTTATCAGAAAGCTTTTCTCAATCTCTGTCTCACTCTGTTTTAGGTCTTATATTTATACTTGCCATGTTCTTGTAACTCTGCCGGCAACGTTTCACTATTAACTTTTTATTCATTGTTTATTAGCCTGGTTGTAGGGTTAGGGTGGGTATCTGTGGTTGCAATTTAGTCTTGATCTGATTTAGGCCGACACTGTGCCCTTGGGTCTCAGAAATGTGTCTACTCTGTCAATGGGATTTTCTAGGCAAGAATACTGGAGTGAGTTGCCATAGGCAATAGGAAGATACATTCAAACTGGGTAAGAAATTTGCCCACAGTTGCACATCTAGAAAATACTATGGAGGAAATTTGAACCAAAGCAACTTAACTTCAGAACATATCCTTTAAACACTGATCTCCTCTCCTTTTCTGAGGAAAGGAAGTAACCTTCAAATGGTCATACACTGGTAAAAAAACAAAACAACGCAAAAACTGTCTTCTGCCTTTTTGAGTCACTTGGTGTAATTCTGGAAGGTGAACAGGGGGATAGTTTTGTCAGTTTTTCAAACTAAGAAAAAGCTGCCGACGTGAAATTTTTGAAATCATTCTCTTCATCTTTTTGCTGGCCCATCTAAAATAACTATTACTGTTTGGTGTGCTTAAATGGAATGTATGTAAATCTAAAGTATACACTTAGATCTGAACTAGTTCTTAGATCTGGACTAGTTCTTAAATCTAAATTAGCTAGTCAGGCTTTTTTTTTTTTATTGTATGTTGAATATCTTTTCATAATTAATTACAAATGTGATCCTTAGTTGTGTAGAAAAATACTCCTGATAAAACGTCAACATTTTAATGAGTAGAAGTGACCAACATTTGACCTCCTTTCATAGAATCTTAATTGAGCAATAAGTAGTTATCCTAAAATAATCATGGACTCCAATGGGAGTGTGGTCAAGATGATAATTGCTATATTAGGCTGACTGACTAAGGTCATGAAAAATTATTACTGTGAGGGGAAAGGGTTACAAATTTACCATGTCTTTAGTTTAATCTGAATTCTGCCAATAAAAGGGGAAATAATTGTTATACTCCTATTTTATGAAAAATCATTTTCTATTCCAATTAATATATTTTCAGTCTATAAGCAATTAATCCAGAAATAAATGATTGCCCACAACCATCATAGAGAGCATTGTTGTATAGCAATTTTTTAGTTTTTTTTCCCCCCCTGATAAGTTAGTCTATGGACATAAACTACCAACTAAATGCAAAGACATCTAAAGCTCAGGATTACTTCCATATAATTACTTATTCAAACTTAATTAAAAGTTGGTAAGAAGGAATTGACACTAATTTATCATTTATTATACACTGTTGAATGTTCTAGACATTTAACATATATTTTATTTCCCTATAATACAATTTGATAAGACAAATTCTATTATCCCCAATTTATAGATAACAAAACTAAATTTCAAGAGAGACTATGAAACTTGAGTAAGTTCATGTGGATTTTTAAATGGCAGTGAACAGGGTCTCATCTGCTTTACTTCATAATCATCCTCTAGGAAAATCACCGTCTAGCTGAAATATGTTCCCAAATTACCTTTCAAAACTATTGGTCTAATATATACTAAAAGAAAAAATAAACAACAACAAAAAAAACTGTTCCTTTCTTCAAGGTTCAAATAGTTTTCATATATAAGAAGCAAAGTATGGTAAAACATTGTTCAGAAAATAAAAGATTAATAATTTTTCAGATGCCTCGAGTAACAAGGTGGTTACTCTGTTATCCCTTACTCTCTTGGCAAAACTATTAGCTGTGTAAACATGTGGCATTCATGACTGGAGGTGTTAATAAGGCCTCTTTGGAGATTTCCACTATAATTAGCAATAATTACCCAGCAAAATAAAACCAAACGAAAGTTAAAAGGAAAAAAAAAAAACAGAGAAAAAATAAAGAAAAATAACAAAATACAAATGGAGATAGAAATAATGGAGTACCTTAGAACCAGGCAGACCTATGCTCAAGTTCTGGCCCCAACACTAATCAGCCATATAACCTTAAGCAACCAACTTAACTTCTGAGCTCACATTTTTAAGTTGTCACAGAGATAATAACGTCTGTCTTGTAAGGTTATTGAAACACTGAATTACACAAATAAACCTAGCAAAACTTCAATGTCAGATAGACTCAGTAGCTATTAATTTCTTATTTTCCTTATTCTTTCCTTCTTGTGTGCTTGTCTAGTAATGGGCGTCATTTCTAAATTGTCCTTGGAATGTGGCCCCAGGCATGGGCCAGTGTTTTAAACTATATAGCCAAAAATAACGTGAACCCAGGGGAAAAACTATTTGATGTAGTAATAGTTGAAGCTGCTCTTGGTGTCTTAATTTATGCTGAAGTAAAAATACAGAAATTCCTTAGGACGATGACTCTTCAAAGCTTTCAGGAAGTATTATTCTCCATAGGAGGAGAGAATTGCTTTACGTTCTTCCCTTTTAATGTGTCTCATTACACCTTTCAAACATATACATTTCATTGCACACTTCCATTAAAGTGTCTCATTATAACTTTCAAATATGTACATCTCATTACATCTCCTTTAAGCATCTTTACATATTCTCCATTTGTGGATTTCATTAAAGCCGTTCCCTTGTATATCTCGTTACTAAATTATTTTCATGTATGTTATTATAACCTGTATTTCTTATTACATTACTTAAACATGCACATCTCATTACACCTTACTATTTATGCATCTCATTACACTCCTTAAAAATGTGTATCATATTACAACTTTCTCCTTTGCATATCGTTGCATTTGTCCAATTATGCATCTCATTATGCCATTTCATCTATGCATTTTATTATACCGTTCCTTTTATCCATGTCATTATACTCCTTAAACCCAAGCATCTAAGCAAACCTCTACTGTATGCCTTTTGATATACATTATAGATATTATCTTCATTTTTTCATGTGTGGTTTTTCTGGCAACCCTTAAAAATATGAATATCGATCTGAGGACTGATGGTGTTACTCTTCTTAAATATGCATGAGTGACTGAGTGAGTGAAAGTCGCTCAGTCGTGTCCTACTCTTTGTGACCCCATGGACAGTAGCCTGCCAGGCTCCTCTGTCCATGGGATTCTCCAGGCCAGAATACTGGAGTGGGTAGCCTTTCCCTTCTCCAGGGGATCTTCCCAACCCAGGGATGGAACTTAGGTCTCCTGCATCGCAGAAGGATTCTTTACGGTCTGAGCCACATCTCATTTCATATTTAATATATTTTAGATGTCTCTTTTATACTTTAAATTATAATTTTTCCTTTTCTGTTTAAATCTTTTAAGAAAAAGTGACTCATGTTATCCTTGATCTCATGACATCCTTCAAAGAGGAGCATCTCTGTTATTATGACCTCCTTGCATCTCTTGTTCTAAATCTACTAGTATTCCTTTCAAATATGTGTATCACATTGCTATCTCTTGGATGTGCACTGCTATTTATTCTCCACCAATTAATGTTTCTTTTCTTTCCTTAAACTATCTCTATTTTAGGTGGTTGAGATATCATCTGATTATTATCCTCAGCCATAAATGGAATTTCTCTTGTTGTTTGCTCTTCTCTCGGTTATTATTTTTCACTGTAAAAATATACTCTCTCCCTGAGGCAATAGATGCCTTTGAATACATTAAGAAGTCAAAAATAACCAAATGGTCAATGTGTTACTTTACATAAATTTTCTCTTATTATCTGAGCATTTTTGTTGTGGTGCTATTTAAAAGGATACAGTTGTGGAAATTTCAACATTCACCATGCTTTAATTGTGCAGTTTTGTTACCAGTAATGAAGTAAGTTGCACTGGGACATTTATTATATGGACATTGTAATCAAGATTCTACCAATAAGAAATTCATTGCAATCTAAATAATATACCCAGGGTCTGTAAATTTGAGTATAAATTAGGACACTTACTAAGTATAGTTACTTGAGAGCATTCATAGATATTGACCCATGCAGTCTAGACATGCCCCTGTCACCAGAAAGAATATTGAATCAGATCCGGTAGATTAGGTTTTATGTCACAGCTTTTACTGTGTGGGAAATTTTACTGTGTGGTAAAATTACTTAATTTTTTTAGTCAATTAATCAAGGCATCAAGCTAACTCTTACATGTATAACCATAAATGTGTGTTATATAGGCATACACATATGCATGTATGTATGGGTATATACACCCATACGTACATATATAGTATCTATAAAGTGGAGATAAATTATGACCAACCTAGATAGCATATTAAAAAGCAGAGACATTACTTTGCCAACAAAGGTCCATCTAGTCAAGGCTATGGTTTTTCCAGTGGTCATGTATGGATGTGAAAGTTGGACTATAAATAAAGCTGAGTGCAGAAGAATTGATGCTTTTGAACTGTGGTGTTGGAGAAGACTCTTGAGAGTCCCTTGGACTGCACAGAGATCCAACCAGTCCATCCTAAAGGAGATCAGTCCTGGGTGTTCATTGGAAGGTCTGATGTTGAAGCTGAAACTCCGATACTTTGGCCACCTCATGCGAAGAGTTGACTCATTGGAAAAGACCCTAATGCTGGGAAGGATTGGGGGCAGGAGGAGAAGGGGATGACAGAGGATGAGTTGGTGGGATGGCATCACCAACTCGATGAACATGGGTTTGGGTGGGCTTAGGGAGTTGGTGATGGACAGGGAGGCCTGGTGTGCTGCGGTTCATGGGATCGCAAAGAGTCGGACATGACTGAGCGACTGAAATGAACTGAACTGAACTGAAATTTTTTATCAACTTACTTTTGAAGATGGTTTGTGACATTTTGGATTTCTTTTCCATTCAGTCATCTTTTTTCATTCAAGAAGTATTCTGAGCTCCTTTTCTGAGCCAGGTACTGTGCCATTACTGGAAATAGAGCAATGAACAGACAAGATTCAGGTCTAATAGAAAATATTCTTATTAGGAAAACAGATAGTAAATGAACACTTAAAAAAATGAACAAACTTCCAGATAGTGAGCAATACAGAAGATAAAGACAAGGTAGAAATGGCATACTAGAAATCTAGCGGCAAACAACAAAGGGTAGCTGTCATCACGCCAGGATGAAGGGGTAAGGGAAGGGGATAAAGTGTCATATGCGCCCGTGAAGGCTGAAATATGGAAGACAGATAGGAGCTGTGGCTGTAGACTGATGAAGGTATTGCCAGACTGTAATGCTGAAGAAAGAAAGCAAGGCTAATATACCCTGAGTTCTTACTGTGCATCCTCTGATGTCATGCTGGTGTCTCCCACTGTATGAGTCCAAAAGGAAGAGAGAGAACTTTGGTGATACTTGCTGTAACTAGAATCTTGGCTGTATGGTCTTTATTAGTCTCCTAGGGCTACTGTTACAAGTTGCCACAAACTTGGTAATTGAAAACAGCAGGATTTTTTTTTCCCTTGTAGTTCTAGAAGATAGATGTATGAAATGAAGATGTCAGCAGGGTGATGCATCCTTTGAAGGATCTACAGGAAAATTATTCTCTTGCCTCTTGCTAGTTTCTTGTGGCTACCTTGCCATTCTTTGGCTAGTAGGTGCATCACTGCAGTCTCTGACATCATATTTACATGGTATTCTTCCCTATGTATGACCCTGTGTATCCTCTGTTCTTAGATGGACACCAGACTTTGGATTAAGGGTCCACTCTAAGTCAGTATGACACCATCTTAACTGTTTCTATAAAGACTCTATTTTTAAATAATATTACATTCAGAAGTTTTAGTGGGACAAGACTTTGGTGGCTCAGAGGTTAAAGCATCTGTCTGCAATGCAGAAGACCTGGGTTCGATCCCTGGGTCGGGAAGATCCCCTGGAGAAGGCAATAGCAACCCACTCCAGTATTCTGGCCTGGAGAATCCCATGGACGGAGGAGCCTGGTGGGCTACAGTCCATGGGGTTGCAAAAGACTTGGACATGACTGAGCAACTTCACTTTCACTTTCACTTTTCACTAGTCAACCAAGTTCAGAGTCCACGGTGTAAATATTCCAATACACTTACCTAACTGAAAGATGCGTTATAGAAGATTGTAATTTTCAAAATTCCAACTGGATAAATTATTTACTAGGACAAAGAAGTGCCTAAACCTCTATGCTCAAGTTAAGTCTGTGCTGACCTATTCTTTTCAGAGCCACTATACTCAGCTACTCAGTCAAGAAACATTATACCACTGGTGCAGTAAGAAATGTTATTGCTGGTGGAGCCAAGAGATCTACATGGTCTTTTTATTATCTGTCCCTTACTTATTCTCCAGTATCTCCTCATACCTTTCCACTTCCACATTATGCCTTAGCCACTAGTTTTCTCCTTTTCAAAAAATAAACCCACACTCAAAAGTGAAATAAACAATTTTATTAGTTAAAAAAATAAAAAATAAACCCATGATGTTCCCTGATTCTGAATATTTGTACTCTACTAGTACTCTCTACATGTTTTACCATGTCTGACTCTCTCAGTGTTCCTATGCATTTCAGTTGCCATCATACTCAAGTGATATTCCATGAACAGCTACAAATGTGGTAAAACTTCCAGCCCTATAATTTTGGCACTTTCTATCATAATCTGCTATGACAATTTTTTTTCTTTAGTACTTACTGCTATTTAATTTGGTTGATACCATTATATTCCCTGCCTCTCTCACTGTACTATAAACTCTGCAAGGGCAACCAGTCCTATCTCCCCTTGTTTATCAGTGAGTCCCCAGCACCATGAATACTTTATGATACTTAGTAGGTAAGTATGAGCTGAATGACTGAATGAAATGGGGGAATGATTTTCCTAAATTTATTATTCTTTCAATCTGCTTAAAAAATGCTGTGATCAAAATCTACATAATGAACAAGATAATTCTCTTTTTAAATTCTAAGATGTATGCAGAACAAGTGCCAAAAGAGATGGTAGCCTTATTTCACATGGCTTGGTCTTACCAGGAAGTATTTAACCCCACAAATACTCAATGAGATGGATACATTGCAGGTACAACTTGGTGCAGTTTAATCTTCCTGCAGATATATAGGATAAGTTTAGATAGGGATATTTTTATTATTATTGTATGCTATAAACTATGTCCTCAAAGTCTGTAGACTTTTAAACATGTTATAATACTTGTATTTTAGGGATGATGGCTTTATATAAATCATAAATTTACTCAGTGGAAAAATCAATGCATGAAATTGTTGAATCAATGTCTTTGTCTTGGGATATACACAATCACATATTTAAATGTAACTTAAGGACTTTCCTTTACTGACTAATATTTTATTTATTGCTAGTAATCAAAACAGAGTAAATTGAAAGTAAAAATTAAAAAAAAAGAAGAAAACTTGAAACTATCATTTTACCCTTATATTTGTAGCAAACAAATCATATAATATCAAAAAAGTCAAAACATAGCCTGGAAATAATAATGAACTCTTTCAAAAGAATTTCCTCTAGATTAAGTATGAAATAATTTGGGAAGAGAAATTGAATAGGTTAAAAAAATGCTCTCTAAATTTCATAAAACTTGGTTAGGAAGATGGACAATTTCCCACAGTGGTCAAATAAATGATAGATCTGAGTGAGCTTATTCACGAGTTGTATGAATGAGTTCATATGCTAAGAACTGTGTGTGAACTGTGAGGTGTAGGAATATATAGTGACTTTTGGAAGAGGGACAAGTTGAACAGATCTGTATGAAGTTTTATACATAGAACATAGTCTGACACATACTCAGGAGATGCTCACCAGAAATTTAAAAGAAATTTGTATATTCAAAACAGAGATATATAACAACTTTACCTTTTCAAAAGGCTTCCTAAAGAAACCACTTGTGGCATTGTTGTTGTTCAGTCTCTAAGTTGTATCCGACTCTTTGTGACCCCATGGAATGAACCTCGCCATGCTTCCCTGTCCTTCACCAACTCACGAAGCTTACTCAAAATCATGTCAATTGAGTCAGTGATGCCATCCAACCATCTCACCCTCTGTCACCCCCTTCTCCCCCTGCCTTCAATCTTTCCCAGCATCATGGTCTTTTCTGAGTTGGCTCTTCATGTCAGGTGGCCAAAGTATTGGAGCTTCAGTTTCAATATCAGTTCTTCCAATGAATATTCAGGACTGATTTCCTTTAGGATTGACTTATTTAATCTCCTTTAAGTCCAAGGGACTCTCAAGAGTCTTCTCCAACACCAGAGTTCAAAAGCATCAATTGTTTGGCACTCAATCTTCATTATGGTCAACTCTCATATCCGTGCATCATATATATTCCACATCCTTTCAGACAGTAGAATTTTGATTCAGGTCCTTAAGATATAGAACTACATTTAGAAATGCTATCTCCGAACTAAATCAGCCCTTCCTGTACACCAAAAATAGGATGCGTGCTTGTTTCCAGAGGTCTGCTTTACATCTGCATATCTTTGGGTTCTCTTCCAGTCTGAAATAAAAGAACATGTGCACGTGTAGGAATGCACACCCACACATAAATGTAAAATACAACGTCACGATTCAGAGACATTCAGAAGATTTTAACAAGTCACCAGAGGCTAAGGATATTGGCAGGGTGGGTGAAAGATATAAACTGCATGGTGATGGATGGTAACTAGACTTGTGATCACATTGTAGTGTATATAGACATTGAAAGCTGTACATCTAAAACATATAATTTAAAACATAAAATTTTAAATATTATAATAAATATATTAATATAATATAATATTAACCTAAATATTAAAATAAAATCAGCATATTTATATAATATAATGAACTGTGGTATTTACCGAGCAAATTACTATGTGTTTGACACCGTGCAATGTACTATGAGGCAGAAAGTGTTATACCATTGTTTGCTACATTTCACCGACAGGAAAACAAAAGCTTAAAGAATTTAGCCCATCTGAATTCACAAGCTACTAAATAAAGGAAACAGGTCTTTAAAAAATGCAGTCTTGACTCTAGAGCATGGTTTCCTAACCCATACTATATCCTAAGTATATTATTAGCTAATAATATACTTATTAAGTATTAACCCTTAGTATTATTCTCAGTATTATTATTATCCTAAGTATTATTAGCATGTTTGGCATACTGTTAATATAGCTTACTAATCTACAGATCTTTAGTAGAAATACATTTCTTTGGATTGAGACATTTTTCTTACAACCATGTCTTTTAAAATTCAAATGTCTTTAAAAATTTAACATTAAACTTCTGTTTGTTTGTAAGCACACCTACTCATGAGAGCAAAGGTTACGTAATATTCATCCTTTAATCCCCAGTGCCTAACCTAGGATAGCCCAAGTATAAGATACACTGAACAAATGATGTATGTACAGATCTTAAGCAACTATGTGAGGATGCTAGGCAAATGTGAGTGTGATCTTATATAGAAAACAAAGAGAATGAATTATGACATAGAGTGTATAAAAAATGAAAGAAAATATAGTATTCTACCCCTCGTAAGAGCAAAAAAATGCACCTATATTGATAATTTTTTAATCCAAAAGAAAAGGGAAGGAATATAAATAGAAAATAATCCCTGCAGGTCTTTCCTGTGGCTCAAATGGTAAAGAATTTGCTTTCAATGCAGGAGACCAGGACTTGATCCCTGGGTAGGGAAGATCCTCTGGACAAGGGTATGGCAACCCACTCCAGTATTCTTGCCTGGAGAATCACATGGACAGAGGAGCCTGGCAGGCTACAGTAGGGGTCACAAAGAGTCAGACATGACTGAGTGACTAACACACAATCCCTCCTATAAAATATTTTATCCCTATAAATTCAGAGTTTGGTGAATGGATTTATTATCTATAATAAATTAGTAATAATAATAAGTAAATTATATATGATTATATGTAATATATTGGAAGTTGATTTGTATGATTAATAAAAGAAAACAGAACAAGATAGGAGGTTTGGAAGCATAGGAGAGAGGATCACACTTTAATTAGGCTGAACAGTGTAGACTTTTTGAAGAAAGTAAGATTTGAACAGTCTTTAAGTAGTTGAGGGAGGTAATAACTCTTGCTCTACCCAGAGCAAACTCTAGATCAAAGATCTTACTGAAGAAAGGTGTCTAGTCTATTAAGGAAATAACAATAAAGTGACCAACATTCCCAGTTTTCCTGGCATCATCTTGATTAGTATTGAATGTCCTGTATGCTCAGCTCCAGGAAAACTAGAACAGTTGGTTACACTAAATCCAGTGCGGAGGACGGTGTGACTGGAACAGAGGAGTGAGAAAGAACAATGCTGTAAGGTCAAAATGGCAGTGGGAGAACATCACGTTTTAGCCTTTAGGGCATTATAATAATGCTTGCTTCAGGGTTTTGAATAGGAGAAAATACTATATATATATTTCAAAAGATCATTCTCTGGTGATTCCAGAATGGAAGGAGAGGTGTTTTAGGAGGTTAGGGAAATTTTTCAAATGAGAGGTTATAGTAGATATTATATTAGTTTTCTGGAGCTGCCATAATAAAGTATTACAAACTGGGAGCCTTATAACAACAGAAATACATTGTCTCACAATTCTGGAGGCCCAAAGTGTCAGATCAAAGTGTTGGTAGGGCAATGGTCCCTATGAAACCTGTACAGGAAGATCATTCCTTTGCCTTTCCCGGATTTGGGTGGATTACCCTCAACTCTTGGTGTTCCTTGGCTTGTAGGTGTATCACTCCAATCTTCCATCTTTACATGATTATCTTCTCTGAATGTGTCTGTCTCTCTTAGTTTCTTTTTGTAAAGACACCAGTCATATTGTTTTGGGTCCATTCTATTGACCTCACTTTAAACTTATGACCTTTATAAAGACTGTGTTTCCAAATAAGGACATATTCTGAGGCACTGGAGGTTAAGACTTCAACACATCTTTTTGGTGGGACACAATTCAACACATACAATTATAGGGGTCAAATTCTAAATATATTTTGAAAGTAAAACAACAACATTTCCTGAGAGATTAAATTGGGATTGAATAAGAAGGAAATGAATTATACCTCCAATATTTTAGCCTGAGAAAATGAGAGTTGTTGTGATCAAGTGAGATTGGAAAGGCTGTGGGTAGAATAAATTTGGAGGAAAGTTCAGTTCAATTTTGAACATGTTGAGTTTGGAATATCTGTTACCATCCAATTGAAGGTGTAAAGTAGACAGATATATAAGTCATCAAGTGAGACAAAGTGAGAATGGAGAAGGAGATGCTAGAATTTGAAGATAATAAATGATATCTCTTTTGAACCTGAGAATAACTTTGAGCTTGTTAGAGTAGCTATTGTTATTATCTTCACTTTATAACCCAAGAAAGTGGATCTGAGAAGAGTTTAACCACTCATGTATGTCAAAATAATTTTAATGAAACTTATTTTTTAAAATTTATTTTTGTTGTTATTGTTGGTTTTGTTTTCTGCAATCAAACCCTGGTTATTTTCTAAGCATAAATAATGGGGCTGGAAAGGAGTGACAAGACAGCAAGGCCAGATATAGGCCGTACTCCATCTGCTTGTGTGATGAAAGCTGACTCAATATCCTTGGTTAGGCTCTTCTGAGGACAATCTGAGTGGAGGTGAGTTGTCCATGAGAATAGAGGTGGGGTAAATTACCTCTGGGATCCTCTGGACCAGGGGAAATGGCTAGAAGTTTCACAATATTATTGGCCAAGAGCACTCAAGCTAGATCTACCTGTGCCTGGAACAAAGCCATGTTATGGAGGGGAACCATAGTGTCCTCTAGTTGCCGGGAAGGCTCCAGGTAGTCAAGAGCAGCCTTATTTTTTCTGAAGCAAATGGGATCATCTTTCCTCTATACCACATAACTCTTAACAAGAAAAATGCTAAAGATAAAGAGTAATGATACTATTCATTATGTGGATAATACTTAATACTCTACAGAATTTAAATGAAAATTATTTTTGAAACACTCAGTTGTTACGTTCTCAGATATGACAATATGTTAATATAGTGATTCAGATGCATGATATTTCATGACACGGTGTTGGCTTTAATTTATTTCAACTGTGAAATTCCCAAGAACAAAAAAATACTTATTTTTTAGAATATTATAAAATCTTGATACTGCCAGACACTATTAGAATGAAAGATAGACAATCTCCAAATATTTTGGAAAACACTAATTTTGATGTAAAAAAATCTATTTTAGCTAGAAGATTTAAAAAAAAAAGCATTGGGATAAAGTTCACAGTTGCCTTCATAATTTGAGAGCATAACTATTCAAAGTCACTGTTTCAAAGACTGTCATAGGAGCCAACACTGTCAGCATTTCTAACCAATGGCTCCTTAGTGTTCTGGCATAATATCTTAGGTGTAGACTGGCATCATAGTGGATTAGCTTTTCAGTTTCTTTCCAGCTTCTTTTCCCTTCTACACACACAATCTGTCTGTGTCTACTTTATTTCTACCAAGCTAGAGAAAATGAGCTGAGGTAGAGGTAAAGGGAAAATTGGCAGGGATACATTCCTGACCAGCATTTGCTATATACTCTCTAACAGATAAGGAAACATGTCAAAGGATGACCAGAATTTGTAATCTCTCAAGACACAAATCCCATCTTGATTTGGATGAAGTTAAAAGGGATTTAACCTTCAGAAAGTTGTACTTGGATCTAAGTTTTGAATGTCTGCCAGTCCTACTTGATTATGTTTCCAACAAAGTTCTAGAATTTTCCACATTTGCTCTAATTCTTTTCTGCAAAGTGCAAATAGACAAAATATAATATATACAATTAATTTATTCTTTGAAAAATGAAATTTCCTAACAGAGGCTTTCTCAACTTTGTAAGGATTAACATTTGGGCGATATAATTCTTTGTTGTAAAAAAAAGCACCTGTTTGTAAAAAAAGTCTTCAAACAAAAAAAAAAAAAAATAAAAAGAAAGGCAAACAGGCTGTATTTCTTTTGTTTGCTTGTTTGCTTTATATTTCTGTTGCATTTAAACCAAGGTAGTAACTGTCATTTTACATGTTTTTCCTCCTCTATTTCTCCACACTCTGTGTAATTGACTTTTAGAATTTTCTTTTTCAAAATTGTTCAACATTAAAGACCTAATAAAATAGTCTTTCTGGCTTCCTATTAACCATAATTCCCTATTGTTTAGTCACCAAGTAGTGTTCAACCCTTTTGTGACCCCATGGACTCTAGCTCATCAGGCTTCTCTGTCCATGAGATTCTCCAGGCAAGAATACTGGAGTGGGTTGCCATTTCCTTCTCCAATAATTTCCTATTAGCTGGCTCCTTTATACTAGCCAGTGTAATGATAATTGATGTCTATAATAAACCCAAAGCCCTGTGAAATTCTCAAGTGTCTTTTCTACAGCCAAAAGAAAATTAAGTTTAATTAAGCATGGTTTTAAGGTTAAGTGTATTTTGTTCTTTCAATTTCTTTAAACATTGGGATTATGTATGAATGATAACTTTCCCCATTCTTTGACCAGGGCTTAATGCAGAGGTTCTATTAAATCCCATTCAGTATGACCAAATTATTTGATGACATTAAGATACAAGCTTAAGTTAGACTGTAATTGGTATTTGTTGTTTATTTCTTAATTTCACATACCAGACTATAAAAGACATTTTTAAAGCCTAGACCACACACACTTGTGTGTTATCTTTTAGAGTTAGTACAACTAATGAAACATAAAACCTTTGGTTCTGAAAAGATTTTAAGGTAGAATTGTAGCTAGCAGCACAAAGCGACACTGCATACCACTAAATGGGGCTCAGGACTTTATGTAATTCACTGGAGTTTGTAGGCTATTTCAGTACTATGATGGATCTTTCGGAAATTCTTAAGAAACTCAAGCCATTTGACTGGTACTTGTCAGATAATGAGTTATCATTGTTCAAATGCCTCAGTTCAGTTCAGTTCAGTTGCTCAGTCATGTCCAACTCTTTACAACCCCATGAATCACAGCACGCCAGGCCTCCCTGTATATCACCAACTCTCAGAGTTTACCCAAAGTCATGTCCATCGAGTCGGTGATGCTATGCAGCCATCTCATCCTCTGTTGTCCCCTTCTCCTCCTGCCCCAAATCCTTCCCAGCATCAGGGTCTTTTCCAATGAGTCAGCTCTTAGCATGAGGTCACCAAAGTATTGGTTTCAGCTTCAACATCAGTCCTTCCAATGAACACCCAGGACTGATCTTTTTAGGATGGACTGGTTGGATCTCCTTGAAGTCCAAGGGACTCTCAAGAGTCTTCTCCAACACCACAGTTCAAAAGCATCAATTCTTCAGCACTCAGCTTTCTTTATAGTCCAACTCTCACATCCATACGTGACCACTGGAAAAACCATAGCCTTGACTAGATGGACCTTTGTTGGTAAAGTAATGTCTCTGCTTTTTAATATGCTATCTAGGTTGGTCGTAACTTTCCTTCCAAGGAGTAAGAGTCTTTTAATTTCATGGCTGCAATCACCATCTGCAGTGATTTTGGAGCCCAAAAATATTTCCACTGTTTCCCCATCCATTTCCCATGAAGTGATGGGACCAGATGTCATGGTCTTAGTTTTCTAAATGTTGAGCTTTAAGCCAGCTTTTTCACTCTCCTCTCTCACTTTCATCAAGAGGCTTTTTAGTTCCTCTTAACTTTCTGCCATAAGGGTGGTGTCATCTGCATATCTGAGATTCTTGATATTTCTCCCGGCAATGATTCCAGCTTGTGTTTCTTCCACCCCAGCGTTTCTCATGATATAAGTCAAATAAGCAGGGTGACAATATACAGCCTTGACATAGTCCTTTTCCTATTTGGAACCAGTCTGTTGTCCCATGTCCAGTTCTAACTGTTGCTTCCTGACCTGCATACAGGTTTCTCAAGAGGCAGGTCAGATGGTCTGGTATTCCCATCTCTTTAAGAATTTTCCATAGTTTATTGTGATCCACACAGTCAAAGGCTTTGGCATAGTCAATAAAGCAGAAATAGATGTTTTTCTGGAACTCTCTTGCTTTTTCAATGATCCAGTGGATGTTGGCAATTTGATCTCTGGTTCATCTGCCTTTTCTAAAACCAGCTTGAACATCTAGAAGTTCATGGTTCACATATTTCTGAAGCCTGGCTTGGAGAATTTTGAGCATTACTTTACTAGTGTGTGAGATGATTGCAATTATGTGGTAGTTTGAGCATTCTCTGGCATTGCCTCTCTTTGGGATTGGGATGAAAACTGACCTTTTCTAGTCCTGTGGCCACTGATGAGTTTTCCAAATTTGCTGGCATATTGAGTGCGGCACATTAACAGCATCATCTTTCAGGATTTGAAATAACTCAACTGGAATTCCATCACCTCCACTAGCTTTGTTCGTAGTGATGCCTTCTAAGGCCCACTTGACTTCACATTCCAGGATGTCTGGCTCTAGGTGAGTGATCACACCATCGTGATCATCTGGGTCATGAAGATCTTTTTTGTACAGTTTTCTGTGTATTCTTGCCACCTCTTCTTAATATCTTCTGCTTCTGTTAGGTCCATACCATTTCTATCCTTTATCGAGCCCATCTTTGCATGACATGTTCCCTTGGTGTCTCTAATTTCTTGAAGAGATCTCTAGTCTTTCCCATTCTGTTGTTTTCCTCTATTTCTTTGCATTGATCACTGAGGAAGGCTTTCTTATCTCTCCTTGCTATTCTGTGACCTCTGCATTCAGATGGGAGCATCTTTCCTTTTCTCCTTTGCTTCTTGCTTCTCTTCTTTTCACAGCTATTTGTAAGGCCTCCTCAGACAGCCATTTTGCTTTTTTGCATTTCTTTTCCATGGGGATTTCCTTGATCCCTGTCTCCTGTACAGTGTCACGAACCTCCGTTCATAGTTCATCAGGCATTCTGTCTATCAGATCTAGTCCCTTAAATCTATTTCTCACTTCCACTGTATAATCATAAGGGATTTGATTTAGGTCATACCTGAATGGTCTAGTGGTTTTCCCTACTTTCTTCAGTTTAAGTCTGAATTTGTATTCAAATGCCTGATACACCCTAAATATACCATCTGTTCACTGAGTACAGATTGCACTGGAAGAGAAAAACAAGCACATAGTAGTGACTAAAAAATAGGGTATCTATATTGTTGAGGAGAAATAATAAGCAAATATTGAAGTAAATAAATTATGGATAGAATTTTAATTTTTTATTAGTAGATGAATCAAAATAAAGTCAAATGATTACTACTAGAAAGATAAGCTCTGTATCAGGTTTTTATGCCTTTCTTGATAGAAATTATGATTATTTATGAGTGTTTGTGACTAATTTGAGTATTTATAAAATATGTGTCTAAGTGAGATAGAAATGATGAAGGAAGATTTAATGATGTCTTAGACTGGTAAAGGGGAGTTCTATCATGCGACTTTTCGGTAGAATCCTGAATAAAATTAGCCATACATGACAAATCCTAATGATCTGAAGATCTGAAAATCTAGTGCCTCAAGCTAAGACAGATCAGAAAATAAATGTCATAAGGGAAAATTCAGCTTGACTTGTGCAGGAACAACTAGACAATATGTGTAGGGCAAGTAAGTGAATGAATTAGGAGAAGACCATTTTAAAAAATGAACAAAATATTTGAATAGGCATTTTTCTTCTATATATTTGAATTACTACTTGGTGTCATATTCTTGTTCAAATATAACTCCATTCTTTCCTCCTTTCTTTGTGCTGTTAATGTCATATAAATTACATCTATTAAATTTAATAATGTAGCTTTTTCAGTGATACAATTTTATAGATTTTTGTAGTTAAAACTCATTAAGAGAAAATGGAGGACAAAATATATAATTGTAATAGATTTTATAATCCCTTTTATAATTTCATTTACTGGTCCTTTTTGTTTCATCATGTGGATTTCAACTGTCATCTGATGTCACTGCTATCTAAACTGAATCTTTCTTGTAAGGTAGGTATGCCAGCAACAAATTCTCTATATCGGATTGTATCATTACTTTGCCTTCATTTTTGAAAGATAGTTAGCAGGATTATTGATTGACAGTTTTGTTTGCTTGTTTTGGTTTGTTTCTCTGTCATCATTTCAAATGTTATCCTGACCACAGCCTCCTGGCTTCTATTGTTTCTGATAAGAAATCATTTGTTAATCTTGTTACTCTTAAAGGGTTTCTCTTGTGCATAATGACTCATTTTCCCTTGATGTTTTCATGATTTTTTTTTTCTTTATCTTTCACCTATTTGGCTTTGAGGTGACTAGATGTAAATTTCTTTAAGCTTATCTTTTTGGAGTTTGTTAAGGTTCTTAGATGTGTAAAGTTTTCACTTAACTTAGAAACTTTTTACCAATTACTTCTTTGAACAATTTTTCTTCCCCTTTCTCTATTCCTTTTCATTTTGGTACTAATATTATACACTTGTCAGTTTGTTTAATGGTGTCCCACAGATCTCTGAGGATCTATTCCTTTTATGCACTTTCCTTTTTGTATCTCAGATTGGAATACCTTTGTTGAGGTATCTTCACACTTACTGATTCTTCTTTGTAGTCAGATCTACTGTTGAGTCCCTCTCATAAGTTGTTTGTTTCATAACTTATGAAATATTCAAAATATTCACAAGTTATTTTATATTCAATTCACAAATATCAGGCTTCCCTAATAGGTCAGTTGGTAAAGAATCTGCCTGCAATGCAGGAGACCCCAGTTTGATTCCAGGGTTGGAAAGAACTGCTGAAGAAGGGATAGGCTACCCACTCCAGTATTCTTAGGCTTCCCTTGTGGCTCAGCTGGTAAAGAATCCACCTGCAATGAGGGAGACCTGCGTTCGATCCCTGGGTTGGGAAGATTCCCTGGAGAAGGGAAAGGCTACCCACTCCAGTATTCTGGCCTGGAGAATTCCATGGGCTGTATAGTCCATGGGGTCACAAAGAGTCAGACACGACTGAGCGACTTTCACTTTACTTACTTAAATTGACCAAAAGTTTGGTTTCATCTTGAAATTTAAATAAATATGAATGTGTTAAAATGCTCGCCTTCCCCCTCCTGTGCCTTTACCCAGGTGTTACTCTACCAAAATTCTACATTATTTGATCATAAAATCACTGTTGCCTTTTGTTCTTCCCATGAAACCAACTTCAATCATATAAGCAATTCAGTTCAAATAGTTAAGAGAAAACTATCAAAATTTTGTGTCTCACAGGTCAAATGGTATCTTTAAGATATGCATCTTGAAGAGGTTCAGTTAAAGTGACAACCGTCTTAGAGAAAGTGGTATGGTAGAACTCAGCCAATTGACAGCAGTTTTCTTTTATATTAGACTTTTTTTTTTCATTTCTTCCCTCTTCCTTCAGCCCTTAGTCTCTTCTTTAATCTCAGTGTTCTCTTTTTCATATGTAAGGCACACCTAGCATACCTCTTCTAGGTTTCCATTACTTCTCAGTTGTACATATTGCTAAGTGTGATACAATATAAAAGAAATCTTATGATAGGACTAAGTAATGAGTTTTTAAAATTTCACTACCAAATACTGGTGATTTATAATGAATTTTAAAGGGCAGTCTAAAGTAATTCATCCAAAAGAAAATTAACAGGCAAATACTTCCTAAAATTAAGTTTGTGGACAAAACTAAAATGTTTGAGTTGAAAGTAATAAGGAGAGCATATACTATCCAATATACAACTCACTGCTTAGAGTATTCTTAGCAATGATGACATGGCTGACCTTAAAAAAAAAAAAACAAACAACAGCAGCTCATTATTTGGCAGACAGCCAAAGGAATATTGACATATATAAGTAGTATCTGAAAAGTATACAAGTTGTAGGAATTAATTATCCTAAACTAGCTAATTGTTTCTTTTCACTCAGGGCATGAACCTATTTTTGATAACTGTTATTAATCAATTTCAGGGGGAAAATCCATAGTAAAGGTTTCAAGAAGCCTTCCTTGAATGCATTATGGCGAAAAAAAGAAAAAAAAAAGGAAATGTTTTCTGCTAGTATTATAAAACATTAAGAAACATTCCAGGTTGTGCTTACCTTGTTTGCTACTCAAGAATCAGAATTTGAAATATTGACTATGTACAGGTTATATATATATATATATATATACATATGCTGTTTTTTAACAATGGTGTCCAAATCCACACTCTGGAATCCACACTATGAAAGAATTGTTTGTCGTTAGTAATAGAGTTAATTTAAATCTAACATATAGTTACCTAGCAGTAATAACCATTGAGATTCACTGGAGCCTCTTTTATATTTCTATAAGACTCTTTCACTTTTAGAAAGTATTTATTTAATAATTGCTTTTGTCTGTGCTGGCTCTTCACTGCTGTGCACAGGCTTCCTCTAGTTTGGTGATTGAATTCTACTCTTTAGATGTGGTGCATAGTCTTCTCATTGCCGTGGCTTCTTTTGTTGCAGAGCATGGGCGACTGAGCGACTTACTTTCCCTTTATGGGCTCTAGAACACAGGCTTAGTTGCCCTGAGGCATATGGGATCCGCCCAGACCAGAGATGGAACACATGTCACCTGCACTGGCAGGTGAATTCTTAACCTCTGGACCACTAGGGAAGTCCTAGTTTGGTGGTGGTTTAGTCGCTAAGTCATTTCCAACTCTTGTGACCCCATGGACTGTAGCCTGGCATGCTCCTCTGTCCATGGGGATTCTCCAGGTAAGAATACTGGAGTGGGTTGCCATTTCCTTCTCCAGGGGATCTTCCCAACCCAGGAAGTGAACCCAGGTCTCTTGCATTGCAGGCAGATTCTTTACCTAATTTTCCTAAAACAATCATTTTTGAAATATTGAATATGGGTTTTTTCTCGTTTCATTTGCTGGTTTGTGGATTCCCTTCTTGCACTACACTAACTTATGCCAGAATATGTATTTCCTTATATCAGTTTCCTTATTACTGATTTGCAGAGAATTGGCCTCTGTAATATCACAAGTATAAAATGTTAAACTTGATCTTTATTCAAGTGCGTTTAAAGATGGTTACAATCATACAAACCACTTAGTTTGATTTCCTTATTGTCTGTGCTGGCCTGTGGTTCTGCCCTGTCTTCAAGGGCAAAAATATTCTGTATTGTATTCTCTATGACCTGCACATTCAATGATTTGTAGGATCTGCATTGGATTGCAAAGCTGAGGCATTTTTCTTTTCATTTCTAACTCCATGAATTTTTTGTAGAGCTAATAAATTCTTAAAGTATTTTAAAACTAGATGTAAATCATATACTGGAGAATTTATATAGACTTCTGTGTTTTCCTAATCAAAACATTTGCCTACAGAGTAAAATATTTTAATGCCCTATGATTTCATGCCTTGATGTGTGGGCAGCATTTCTTAGAACTCATATGTGTATATTACTTAAGTTTTATCATGAAAAGAGAGTCTAAAGTAACTAGACAACTTATTTAGGGGGAGTCAAGTGTTAGAAATGTTCCTAAAGCTAGTAAAGAATCTGTGATTTATTGAAGTACTTTGCATTTCTTAAAGTATGTTAGTGGTAGGACAGAAAATTAGGTTGATCTAAATATCTTTCTTATACCTTCATTCCTTTAGTTTATTAAATCAGCATGTAAACATTACGTCTAGCATTGAGAATGTAACCTACACGAATGTCACAAAAATAATTATGTAAATGAATTTATCCTGAAACTATGTTTGTGTACTCAAAGTATGATTTCTTGAGCAAAGAAAATCAATAAACGGCACATAATAGATAGATTTTAAAGGAATTCAGGAGTATTGGTGACTCTAGCACAAAGTAACTTAAGTGAAATGGAGAGTACTTCATTGGTCTTTGAATCATGTTCTAAAAGCAAGAGTTTGCTATAAAACCAGAGAATGAACATATAAAACAGATTGTCTCACAGGTGTAACAAGAAGATGTTCAAGAATACTTTTACATTATATTAAATATTCTATTTCTTGCATTAAGATTATATTCTCTTTGTTGGCAAGCTGGCAATTGGAAATGTTGACAAATTCCTCTTATTCATTGCATATAATTAGGTGGTGTTGTTAAGCGACTAAGTCATGTCAGACTCTTTGTGACTCCATAGAGTGCAGCATGTAAGACTGCCCTGTCCTCCACTATCTTCTAGAGTCTGCTCAAATTCATGTCCATTGAGTCGGTGATGCTAACTAACCATCTTATCCTCTGACACCCCCTTCTCTTTTTCAGTTCAGTTCAGTCGCTCAGTCATGTCCAACTCTTTACGACCCCATGAACCGCAGCACGCCAGGCCTCCCTGTCCATCACCAACTCCCAGAGTTTACACAAACTCATGCCCATTGAGTCAGTGATGCCATCCAACCATCTCATCCTCTGTCGTCCCCTTCTCCTACTGCCTTCAATATTTCCCAACATAAGGGTCTTTTCAAATGAGTCAGCCCTTCTCATCAGGTGGCCAAAATATTGGAGTTTCAGCTTCAACATCAGTCCTGCAATGAACACCCAGGACTGATTTCCTTTAGGATGGACTGGTTGGATCTCCTTGCAGTCCAAGGGACTCTCAAGAGTCTTCTCCACCACCACAGTTTAAAAGCATCAATTCTTCTGTGCTCAGCTTTCTTTATAGTCCAACTCTCACATCCATACATGACTACTGTAAAAACCATAGCCTTGACTAGATGGACCCTTGTTGACAAAGTAATGTCTCTGTTTTTTAATACACTTGTCTAGGTTTGTCATCACTTTAATACACTTCTCTTTTTACCTTCAATCTTTCCCAGCATCAGGGTCTTTTTCAATGTGTCGGCTCTTCACAGCAGGTGGGCCGGAGAGGTGGAGCTTCAGCAACAGTCTTTTCAATGAATATTCAGGGTTGATTTCCTTTAGGATTGGTTGGTTTGATCTCCTTGCAGTTCAGGGGATGCTAAAGAGTCTTCTTTCTCCAGCACCACAATTCAAGAGCATCAATTCTTCAGCACTCAGTCTTCTGTATGGTCCCATTCTCACACCCATACATGACTACTGGAAAAACCATAGCTTTGACCATATGGACCTTGTCCACAAAGTGATGTCTCTGATTTTTAATACACTTGTCTAAGTTTGTCATTGCTTTCCTCCAAAGGGCAAACATCCTTTAATTTCATGGCTGCAGTCACCATCCATAGTGATTTTGGAGCCCAAGAAAATAAAATCTGTCACTGCTTCCACATTTCCCCTTCTGTTTGCCATGAAGTTGTAGGATTGGATGCCATGATCTTAGCTTCTTGAATATTGAGTTTCAAGCCAGTTTTTTCACTCTCTGCTTTCATCTCATCAAGAGGCTCTTTAGTTCCTCTTCGCTTTCTGCCATTAGGGTCATATCATCTGCATATCTGAAGTTGTTGATATTTCTCCCAGCTATCTTGCCTCCAGCCTGTGGTTCATCCACCCCAACATTTCTCATGATGTACTCTGCATATAAGTTAAACAAGGAGGGTGACAATACACAGCTTTGTATTTAGTAGGACAGCAAATTCTGTGTTACTCTGATTGTTTTATTCTTATTGATACCAAACTGAACAAAACAGGATCCCTTCAGTTGTCTTTTAAAATATACTGTTTGACTTAACTAATTTATTTCAATATGTCATGCAAATATTCTTTCAATGTTCTTTTCTTCTGAAAAAATTTCTACAGATTTAATCCTTCCAAAAACATGAATTACTTTCTGATTTAAGTCAAAAATTACCTGTCTAGTTTTATATGATTAGAACTATCTGAGTCCAGATAGTTCTGAACTATTTCAGCTCTGTCTGCCTAACAGACATGTCAGCCCTCATCAGAATATTTCTTTTTTCTTCCACAAAAAAATACTCTTCTATCTCCATGAACTCTGTACTCATTTTTTCTGTACACAAATATAAAATTTTACCCATTCAGAACTTTAAAATTCAAGTTAAATTTAAAAGTTCTATTTTCCACGAACGTTTTTTTGCCTGGCCCTTTATTAATAATTTTCTATTTTGAAAGCCTGTTGTGCTTTTAGTACATCATACAATTTAGTCCAGGACTTTGTATACTATTTTGTATTGATTCTTTATCACTATGTTGTATTATGTAGTATATCTTACCACTCACTTTAAAGGGCCAGCTAAAGGGATTTTTAAATTATCAGGTGCTAGTTATCTGTCTTAAAGTATATAGTATCATTAGTGTGGGTTTGATTTACTAAATAACCATAATCCTTCTCTTCAGAGATTGAGTTTTTAAAAGTAATTTCTATCACTTGAATGTCATAAGAGATCTGTCTAACCAACTTAATATTATATTCTGAGGCTACAAATTTACATTTGGATCTTCATTTCTTATCAGAATTTATTTATTGATTCTAACAAAAAGAAGGGGGAATTCTTATGTTTATTCTATCAAATCTTAGAACCTTGTAGGCAGCTGCTGCTGCTGCTAAGTCGCTTCAGTCATGTCCGACTCTGTGCGACCCCATAGACGGCAGCCCAACAGGCTCCGCCATCCCTGGGATTCTCCAGGCAAGAACACTGGAGTGGGTTGCCATCTCCTTCTCCAGTGCATGAAAGGGAAAAGTGAAAGTGAAGTCGCTTGGTTATGTCCGACTCTTCGCGACCCCATGGACTGCAGCCCACCAGGCTCCTCCGTCCATGGGATTTTCCAGGCAAGAGTACTGGAGTGGGGTGCCATTTCCTTCTGTAGGCAGCTAGGAAACTCTAAATAAAGGAGTCTATGAAGGAAAAAAAAAATCAAAATATCTTCCTTTGCTGTATATTTCAAAACTAAACCCATAATCTATGGGTCAAAATCACCTATATGCTACTTTTAGTAATTTATAGGTCTCTGGTTGTAGCCATGTAAGAAGTATATGTATAACCACTCCTCCCCTTCCTTTTTCATTTAACTTCCCTGGTGACTCAGATGATAAAGAATCTGTCTGAAATGTGGGAGACCCGGGTTGAATCCCTAGGTCAGCAAGATCCCCTAGAGAAGGGAATGGTTACCCACTTCAGTATTCTTACCTGTAGAATCCCATGGACAGAGGAGCCTGATTGGCTATATGGTCCATGGGGTTGCAATGAGTGCATGCACACACACACATCTTTAGCTTACTTCAGTCTTGCTCAAAAGATACCTTAAATAAGTTATTTGGTAACTAGACACTTGATTTACAATGTTATCTAATAGTAATCTTTGTATGTTTAATGGTTGAATTGTAAGAAAATAAAAAGAATGGATAGTGCATGGGAAAACTATCCTAAGATTAAGTTGTGCAAAAGAAAGAATGCAGTAGAAAAAAAAATTTTTTTTCCTTAACATCATTAAGAACAGAACTGAAAAAATAGTTCAATCAAGGTAAAATTCAATCAAGTGAAGTGAATATTTTAACTTAAACTAAATCCCACAAGTACTGTGGCATCAACATTCACTAGCATTCCTACCTCCTTTCTTTGCTAGAGACATTTTTAAAAACATGTCCATGTATCTCTTCTTTTTTCAAATTCTTTTTCCAGTTCAGTTCAGTTCAGTCACTCAGTCGTGTCCGACTCTTTGCAACCCCATGAATTGCAGCACGCCAGGCCTCTCTGTCCATCACCAACTCCCGGAGTCTACCCAAACCCATGTCCATTGAGTCGGTGATGCCATCCAACCATCTCATCCTCTCTCGTCCCCTTCTCCTCCTGTGCCCAATCCCACCCAGCATTAGGGTCTTTTCCAATGAGTCAGCTCTTCGCATGAGGTGGCCAAAGTATTGGAGTTTCAGCTTCAACATCAGTCCTTCCAATGAACACCCAGGATTGATCTCTTTTAGGATGGATTGATTGGACGTCCTTGCAGTCCAAGGGACTCTCAAGAGTCTTCTCCAACACCACAGTTCAAAAGCATCAATTCTGCGGCGCTCAGCTTTCTTCACCGTCCAACTCTCACATCCGTATATGACCACTGGAAAAACCATAGCCTTGACTAGACAGACTTTTGTTGGCAAAGTAATGTCTCTGCTTTTAAATATGCTATCTAGGTTGGCCATAACCTTCCTTCCAAGGAGTAAGCGTCTTTTAATTTCATGACTGCAATCACCATCAGCAGTGATTTTGGAGCCCCCAAAATAAAGTCTGACACTGTTTCCACTGTTTCCTCATCTATTTCCCATGAAGTGATGGGACCGGATGCCATGATCTTAGTTTTCTGAACGTTGAGCTTAAAGCCAACTTTTTCACTCTCCTCTTTCACTTTCATCAAGAGGCTCTTTAGTTCTTCTTCACTTTCTGCCATAAGGGTGGTGTCATCCGCATATCTGAGGTTATTGATATTTCTCCCGGCAATCTTGATTCCAGTAGGTTTTTAGAAAATAGTTATTGAGCAGAGTTCCCTGTGCTATACAGTAAGTCCATGGATTTTCCAGGCCAGAATACTGGAGTGGGTAGCTATTCCCTTCTCCAGGGGATCTTCCCAACCCAGGGATCGAACACAGGTCTCCCACATTGCAGGTGGATTCTTTACCAGCTGAGCCACCAGAGAAGCCCAGAATAGGTCCTTGTTTATAATCTGTTTTAAATATAGCAGTGTGTGGATGTCAGTCCCAAACAATGAACAAAGCTACATCCAAATGAAAAGCAGAGGAATCACGTCAGAGTGAAACCCATTCCCTTAGCCCTATTTAGGGGAAAAATCACAGAGACGTTTAAGTGCAGTTTATGTGGAAAATAAAGTGTTCTCATGTGAGGGAAGGGTTTAGGTGTAGGAAGATCTGAATCTAAAACATGCTTTAGAATGTGTCGGGCAAATAACTGTCTGTTCTTTCTCCCATGTGATATTAAAAAAAAGCAGAATGTTCCACTAATCTACATTGGGAAAACAAAAACAAAATCAAAGGGGAGATTGTGGTAGAAAAGTCAACATTACTTACAAAGCCCTAGAAATCATACTGACTATGACAAAAGACACTTGCTCCTTGGAAGAAAAGCTATGACTGACCGAGACAGTGTATTAAAAAGCAGAAACCCTACTTTTCTGAGTAAAGTTAAGAGGTCCATGAAAGCTATGGTTTTTACAGTAGTCATGTATGGATGTGAGAGTTGGACTATAAAGAAAGCTGAGCACCGAAGAATTGATGCTTTTGAACTGTGGTGTTAGAGAAGACTCTTGAGAGTCCCTTGGACAGCAAGGAGATCAAACTGGTCAACCCTAAAGGAAATCAGTCCTGAATATTCACTGGGAGGACTGATGCTAAAGCTGAAACTCCAATACTTTAGCCCCGTGATGTGAAGAATTGACTCATTAGAAAAGACCCTGATGCTGGGAGAGATCGAAGGCAGGAGTAGAAGGGGATGACAGAGGATGAGATGGTTGGATGGCATCACCGACTCAATGGACATGAGTTTGAGCAAGCTCCAGGATTTGGTGATGGACAGGGAAGTCTGGTGTGCTGCAGTCCATGGGGTCACAAAGAGTCAGACATGACTGAGTGATTGAACTGACTGACTGATGACAAAATCAGATATTTATTCGATAAATAGTATTGTCTGTCATCCTATATCAGACAGTATGATGATGTGATTAGTGAGACCATGAAGTTAAATCAATGATTATAGTAGATAATGTTTCTTTATACGTCTGTATCTATATATGTCAAGAGTATGGAAAGGAGCAGGGAAGAGAAGGATCTGGATCCAAAGGAGTGTTATCAATTTCATAAACTAAAATAACGCCAACTCCAAATTTAACTTTCTGTCTTAACTTTGTCTTTGTTTTTTTCTTAAACAACACCTTTATGCTAACTGGCATATTATTGTATTTCCATATAAGTTATATTGTACATGATGGAGGTTTTAATGAAAGAATAGTAGTAGGGATCTTGATTTGTTTTAGGGGGTTCATATTGAATTCTTTAAATGCTTATGAAATTCATAAAGACATTATAAAGAGAAAATAAGATATATAGCAGTATTTTTGTATGCTACTATGTAGTGAAAAATCATTCAGAGGCTCAAATACTGTATAGATTTAAGATCACTCTGGGTTATAACTTGCCTTCAAAAAATAGCAGTTCTTTTTAAACAATCTAAATTTAAATTTTCCGTAATCACAATAAGTATTGCATTAAACTAATGTTACATTCAGAGTCATTTTATAATTATTTCTTGGAAAGAGTAATTGTGCATAGTACCTGTTTCTCATAATATTGAAAATGCAGTCATTTTTATAATTTGAAGGGCTGATCCACTTGGAGGGTAAAGTGCTTTAGCATAGGTTCTAAAACTATTCATACCCTACCCCCTCCCCAACAGAGTGATGGTTTAAAATAAACTAAATTCTTCATCTAAGGTAGAGCATATGCACACACACACAATTATTGCTTCAAAAACTATGAAGCCTTAAACCTGTTTCCCAAGATGGGATTCCAAAATGTGGCAGGAGGACTGTTATTTTGGAATATGAAAGGGAGATATAGCTGATGGTTCTGATTAATCCTTTTAAATTCTCTCCTTTTTAATGGAGATGAAGAAAGCACCTTTTGTATGGAGTTTTGTTTTGACTCAGCCTGCCATGAAGCTGTTTAAATCAAGTCTTATACCCACATTATTTCGACTGCCAAAAACATCAAAACAGCAACAAAGAAAAAGCTAACCTTGAATTTTCAGCTTGTATTTCAGCCCTTGTAAACAAGTTACCATGGAGATGATACCCAAGTGAGCTACAGGCTTGACTCAAAGCAGCCACTGTGTGTGGACCATCAGCACAATATAACATGGCATTGGCACTATTCATGACAAAACCTGCATACGTCCTGTGATCCTTAAAAGTTCTTTTGCAGAATGCCAGGTGAAAGCTTAAATTTGTCAAAACTGTCATGGACTTGCTTACACGGCAGCAAAATCAGAGATGAGCTAAGAATTATATGTTTGAATATCATACATTTGGTAAAAAATTTAAATGTTTTGAAGATAGTAATTTGAAGTTATATTTTCTAGGCCTTTTCAAAAAGATGTAGATCTAGAAGAGATTTTGACTCAGCTTTAAATTATTTTATTGTAGCAACTCCTTTCTAGGAAGGCTAAGTTAGGGCTAACAAAAATAGCAAAGTATGCCCTGTCATTATGGACCAAGATTTCTCTCTCCCGTTCTTTGTACATCTTGCAATTGTATGGAAACCTTTAACAAAGTAAAGAACCAACATAGGTTTTAAAGGTTTATGTATTATCGTCAAAAAATTTTAAACCATGGAAAATATATCTTTGTGTCCAAGAAATACCTCTATTGATTCATACCCTTTTTTCTCTAGATTTTTTAATCTTTCAAGTCCTTGTGAAAATACACATATATTTTAGATTATTAGTTACAAGATGCTTAACAATTATATAATATTTTGACTTGAAAAACTCAAATCTCCACATTCTACAGAAATTATAATCTTCATGTTGCACTTAAAATGATGTTAAATATTGTATTGATCATATTGGAACATCTAGATCAGGGACCTTTGGAAATGCCACTTGTCCTTTTGCAGTCTTTCTGCTTAAAAAGATACATACTCTTTCATCTCTGGGATGCAGTTGATCAAATTAACTTGAATTCAAGGTTACAGGCACACAGAACTCTGATTGTATCTCTACTAACCAATGATCAGTGATTGCTTATTGAGTAGAAGTGAAACTTGCTCAGTTATGTCCGACTCTTTGTGACCCCATGGACTATACAGTCCATGGAATTCTCCAGGCCATAATACTGGAATGGGTAGCCTTTCCCTTCTCCGGGGGATCTTCCCAACCCAGGGATCGAACCCAAGTCTCCCACATTGCAGGCGGATTCTTTACCAGCTGAGCCACAAGAGAACCCTAAGAATAAAGGAGTGAGTAGCCTATCCCTTCTCCAGTGGATCTTCCTGACTCAGGAATCCAACTGGGGTCTCCTGCGTTGCAGGCAGATCCTTTACCAACTGAGCTATGAACCCTCACAATAATTCATGTTAAACTGTGATTTGCATCAGTCAATGAAAAGGCCATGGGTGTTTTTCCTGACTTGAGATTCAATTGGACATTTGGGCAAGATAAAGTGTTTTGAAATCAAGCATCAAGCAGAAAATTAATGTACTTTACCATTCTTAAAGAATATATTGATTTCACAGGTCAGAGTTTCTCTGCCTCAGCACTATTGACATTGGGGTCAGATAATTCTTTGTCATGCAGACTGTTCTATGCATTGTAGGATTATTAGTAGCATCCCTGACCTCTACCCACTGAATGTCAGTAGCATCACTCCCCCGCCCCCAACACACACACACACTTCAGCTGTGAAAACCAAAAATGTCCCCTGGTAGATAAAAGTATCCCTTATTGAAAACAAAAGCCTTAGGTAAATATTATTTCATCTTTTGTCATCATACAGCTATTACCAGGCTTTACACCTATAACTTGGAATTGAATTGATAATTTTTAACTCATAGAACTTGAACAAAGACAAAATATGTATGTAGGCTTTTCAGGTGGCTCAGTGGTAAAGAATACACCTGCCAATGCAGGAGACATGGATTTGATCCTTGGGTTGGAAAGATTCCCTAGAGAAGGAAATGACAACCTCGTCCAGTATACTAGCTTGGAGAATCCCATGGACAGAGGAGCCTGTCAGGCTACAGCCCATGGGGATGGCAGAGTCAGACACGATTTAGCGACTAAACAAGAACTATATGTGTGTGTGTGTGTACATATATATATTGTTGTATATATGTATATGCACATGTATATATGTTAACACACACACACATATATACACACATGTGTGTACATATATATTAAAAAATACCTTTCAAGTTCTCCTCACTAATTGATGTCATAGGATTCATGTTGCATATATTTACTTCTGCTATTTATATTCACTCTTTACCTGTTTCCTTACCTTCCTGCATATTTTTCCCTCTATTTTAATTTCCCCATTTATTTTTGTCCGTTCACTACATTTCCTACTCTTTTTTGTTTTCTTAGCACATCTCATTTATCTTTTCTAACAGTCATAGTGAAAAGTTATATTTAATGAATTTTTATCAATATTATGTAGGTCTTATGATTTAGTCTTCAAATTGACATTTTTAGAAATAGTAACATCTGCTTCTACTGACTAACAGAACAAAGAATGACAGCCCAGCAACACTGGAGATGGCAGAAGGGGAAGCTCGTGCAACTAAACTCCCCTAGAGTACAATAAAATCAGCATATCTGAAAAGGATTAAAAATAATAAGTTTCAGGACAATTTCATATACTGTTTCACAGTTTTGAATTAAAGATAATGGAGTGAGAAATGGAATATCTACTCAAGGGGATACCAAATTCTTCTGTTAGACTTGCCACATTTTTTTTTTGCAAAATAAAGTGTATAAAACAAGCATTTTTCTAGGTTATCGGTAGCATTAATGTGAAAAGTGTAAGCTTTATTGCTAACCATTTGAGATGCAAGGGAGCTCTCTCTGCCACAGAAATTGGATGACCATGTGGGCTGACAGCTCCCTCGTGTTATAAAATAGTGCAAACAATATTTTTTCACCCCAAACAAAATTGGTTAAAATTACATTTTCCCAAGTCATATGGAAATACACTAATTTGTAACTTTCTAAAGCCAACACATTTATGCTTCAGAGATACATAATTTAGTAACAAACAGTAAACTGAATTTTGATCAGGTTTTAGAAATGGGTACAATAGCCTTCTCAGACTTCAAATGAGCTCAGAAAACTCTCTTGGTATTCTCTCCCTCATGAAATTGTAAGGGTCACATTCTCTTGAAGTTTTTCAGCAATATGGACTATGAAAAAGTGAAAAGGTCTTGCATATTTGTATAATGTAAAGGCTCCAGTGATTAAAACAGCCTTCACGCCTAATAGCAAGCATTTTACTTTAAAGGTAATAATTCTCTAAGAACCTAGAGGAAAACCACATTATTATGCTTTTATTTTTCAGAATTGATGGCTACATTATATAAGGTAGGCTAGGTAAAGCATGATAACAAGCAGTTCTGATAGAAAAACATTAATGGAATTTTTTCTTCTTTATGTTTTTAAGAAGAAAATATCTGGATTCTCAACATTAAGAAACAAGAAACTATCACTTAGTGTGCTAGTCCTCCAACTAACAGGAAATATATACACACTGATTTTAATAGCAAAAACAATATTGATAGAGAACATTTTGTCTTCTCTCTAAATTATTTTATGAGTTACAACAGATTAACAAATCAGGGACCACCTGTGCCACAGATAATATTATTGATGTGATTCAAATAATCAACAGGAATATAATAACTATTTGAGAATATTCCTCTGTGTTCTGGGCACCTGTTTTCCTATGTCAGTTTGCCTTATAAATTTTGTTTGTCTTTTATTGCATTTAATATTGAATAATTAAAGCATGTATTTTGACATAATTTATTATTTTAATTCTTTTCTGTCAGGTAATTTTTTGAGGTTATAGAGACTCTTCTAGCTATGGGGGCAGGGGCAAAACTATTGGTCAGAAAGAGTAGATTCATACTCTATGGAAACATGTATTTTCTATTTAGATGTCATAAGTCTTGAATCTTTCTTACCTTGAGTAAGATGAAAAAGTACCAAATTGAGCAAATCCTGTAAAATAACTTCTATTTTCATTATCACTTTTGAGACTTCAGCAGGATTTGTGCCATTTCATTTAATTATTAACAGGTGAAGAATGATTGCAGGGATCCCACATGAATTGTCTTCCATCCTTCCTCCCTGATTCTCATTTTAATTGTGTAAACCTATTTAATGACAGGACTGCAATATTGGTTAACTGTGACTTTGATTCAGTAATTGTGTGGAAAATCTTATTTGCATATCTTTTCAAAAAGCCAGTTTGAAGTTCTGAGATGTTGATTGAAGTTGACCAGACTCTACACAGGAAAAAAATGTCATGCATAAGGGCATGATGATCTTCAGACCATTATATATCCATTACCCATTTATGTAACCAGCACACCTATAGCAGCATATTTATTGGAAATAGACATACTTTGCAACAACTGCCAGAGAAAAAGTTGAGAATTTCATATCACTGACTTCAGTCATCAGATGTAAACATCATAAAATAAGATATACGTTTTCCTGTGTATGATGTGTGTGTACTCAGTTGTATGTGATTCTTTGCTACCCAAGGGCTGTAGCTCACCAGGCTTCTCTGTCCATGGGATTTCCCAGGCACGGATACTGGAGTGGGTTGCCATTTCCTCCTCCAGGGGATCTTCCGAATTCAGGAATAGAACCCGTATCTCTTGCATCGCTTGCATTGCAGGTGGATTCTTTACCACTAGCACCATCTGGGAAGCCCTTTTCCTGTGTATAGTATACACATAAAACTACATATTTGAGGTATTCAAAGTGTATATTGCATTTATTTCTGGCAAATTGGAAAGCTTTCTGAATGAAGTAATTTATTTTCACATTAAGTCCATTAATCAAGTCAGAAACTGCCTCAAACATGGCCTAAGCAAACAAATAAAAAGAAGAGTTTTTGGTTCATCTGAAAAACTCTTTGGCTAATGCTGGCTATACCCAGATATGCAAATGTTTTCAGAGATCCAGGCTTTTCCACTATTCAGTGTTTGTTTTTTTTTTTTAACTTTGTTTTATTTTGTTGACCGTTTTGGTTGCATTCTAGGCCTGTGACTTCCTCCAGGTTTGTCAACAACCACTTAAAGCTTGAATCTGGTAGACTAAAATACACTGCTTTCTTGGAAGCCCTGATATAGGTCCTGATTTGTCCCAAATAAGCCCACATGCAAAACCATGACACTGTGAGTTGGTTCTAAGTGTAGAGTGGTGGAAAGTATAATTTTGACAATCTCTAGGGGCATATATCAGAGAAGGCAATGGCACCCCACTCCAGTACTCTTGCCTGGAAAATCCCATGAATGGAGGAGCCTGGTAGGCTGCAGTCCATGGGGTCACTAAGAGTCGGACACGACTGAGCGACTTCACTTTCACTTTCACTTTTCACTTTCATGCATTGGATAAGGAAATGGCAACCCCCTCCAGTGTTCTTGCCTGGAGAATCCTATGGACAAAGGAGCTTGCTGGACTACAGAACATGGGGTTGCAAAAAAGTCGAGCAGGACTTAGGGACTTCACAACAATACCATCAGGGATAATTATAGTTGTTAAAATAGGGGAAATGTTGCCATTGATTTCTGGTTAGTAGATTTCGGAGATGCTGCAAAATATCCTACAACACACAAAACAGACCCATACCTCAAAATAAAGAATCATCCATTCCAAAATATCAGTAGTGTCAGGTTATGAAACTGCGAGTGGCACCAATTCCTGCTGGTCCACAATGGGCTGTAGAGAGAAGTAAGAGATGCTTACTGTGGAAAAGTGTGCTGTAATTAGAAGGACAGTAAATAACCTCAGATATGCAGATGACACCGCCCTTATGGCAGAAAGTGAAGAACTAAAGAGCCTCTTGATGAAAGTGAAAGAGGAGAGTGAAAAAGTTGGCTTAAAGCTCAACATTCAGAAAACTAAAATCATGGCATCTGGTCACATCACTTCACGGCAAATAGATGGGGAAACTGGAAACAGTGGTTGAATTTATTTTTGGAGGCTCCAAAATCACTGCAGATGGTGATTACAGCCATGAAATTAAAAGATGCTTACTCCTTGGAAGGAAAGCTATGACCAACCTAGACAGCATATTAAAAAGCAGAGACATTACTTTGTCAACAAAGGTCCATCTAGTCAAGGCTATGGTTTTTCCAGTGGTCGTATGGATGTGAGACTTGGACTATAAAGAAAGCTGAGCGCTGAAGAATTGATGCTTTTGAACTGAGGTGTTGGAGAAGACTCTTGAGAGTTCCTTGGACTGCAAGGAGATCCAACCAGTCAATCCTAAAGGAGATCAGTCCTGGGTGTTCATTGGAACGACTGATGTTGAAGCTGAAACTCCAATACTTTTCCCACCTGATGCTAAGAGCTGACTCACTGGGAAAGACCCTGATGCTGGGAAAGATTGAGGGCAGGAGAGGACGGGGACGACAGAGGATGAGATGGTTGGATGGCATCACTGACTCAATGGACATGGGTTTGGGTGGACTCTGGGAGCTGGTGATGGACAGTGAGGCCTGGCGTGCTGTGGTTCATGGGGTCGCAAAGAGTCGGACATGACTGAGCAACTGAACTGAACTGAACTGAACTGCTGATTAGGCAGCAACTCCTGTAAGCAAGAGGGAGTATTTTTTGCCTCTAACCTTTGAGTAGGAAAATACAAAGACATGTGGGAATTGTCAAAAATTTTAACAATGAATTTTTATCTTAAAAGTAGTTGGCAAAGTTGATTTTTCTGGTTTTTTTAACTCATAATTTATCCTTGCTCCTGGTAGAATTCTTGGGTGTTAAGTGAATGATTTGCATTTTGCTAAGTTGATTTGTCAGAAATTTTCTACCATTAGCATAGTAGCTAATACCCTGACTTTTATATTTGTATTTTATATTTTCAACAAAATAGAAAGTATTTTTGAATTATTCTGTTTTATTTTCAGGTCAGATATTTTAGCCGAAAGTAATTTATAATTAGAGGGAAAATTATTGCTTTGACAATTTATTTTGCTCTTATATTATTTAAATTGAAAATGTTCTTATGTCCATTAAATAGGCTATAAGAGGTGAGAAAACTTTATAGCATTATGTTTTATTTGTTTAAAGTGTGGTTTATCTTGCAGATGTCTTTTGACTTGAAATATTCCTGTCCAAGTATTTAAAAAAGCAAATATTTTTATTTTCTTAGGTCCATTAATAATTATTTGAAATATTTCCTTTAAGAAAAAAAATAAAACTCTATTGCTGAAGGTTGTTTGGATGTTCCTTCTGTGTGTGTACGTTTGTGTATGTATATGTGTGTGTGTGTTCCATAAAAATAATTAAGTAGTTTTATATAGCAGGAAAGGTCTGATCCCACGAGTAAGGAACAAAACAGAGAGAACATGCCTTCCAAAAGTAAATGCTGAATTACTGTATGTTTTATGGTCAGATGTGTGCACACATATATGTGTGCACACATCTGACCATCAATCAAACCCTCAGGCTTGCCTCCAGGAAAGTTGAAAGAGTGCATCTCACAGGGGAGGAAAATGCATTTAAAATTAGTGTGGCCATAAAATAAACTGACATAACCCAAAGCAACAAATAATGGAGGGAAAAATCCTTCTGGGGCTCTCTCTCTCTTTCAGCAAAGATTTTGACTTTCTGTTTTTATTTCTTGTCAGTGATCCTGTGTGTGTTTAAAATGACATAAAGTGAATTCATTATGCCCCCAGATTCCAATGCTTCAGCCTCTCTTGTATATTTCTCAAGAAAATGCAGACTTTTGGAATAGAGAGCAGATGCAGAAGCAAAATGACAGCCCTTGTGGGATCTCTGGTGGCTTAAAAAAAAGCTCCAAGCAATTTTCTCTATTGCATCATGCCTGAAAAGCAGCTTAATTCTTCTGTTATGATTAAAGTTGATTGATTGAATTGATCTGTGATGTATCCTGTTTCCCTAGTTTACAAAGATGCTCAGGAAGAGCGAGGAAGCTGTCTGAACAGGATCCAAGTGCTTAATATATGCTAAGGTCCCACTTAACATTTATTATCTGTTATCGAAGGTAGGAAAAAGCATGTAAATTATATGGATGTCTCTGATTCAAGGAAAGGGAAAGATAAATACTTATGTAGATGCTCAGTGATTTTCATCAACCATTTTCTAAAATATACCCCATCTTTTTTTAGATTTATCAGTAAATTTGTAAGAAGCTCTTCCGTTGCTAGTAAGTTATGCCAGGAAGTTAACCTGTTTTTACCTTACTGTTGCTTACAGTATAAGAGATATGAAAAACTTCAAATATGACTCAAGATTGCTTAATAAATATAAGTTATATGAAAAATTAAATTTAGGACACTCAGGAAACTAGGATAGTTTAAAAGTGCTCTCTTCGTGAGTTTTTTTGTTTGTTTGTTTCAAATGGATTTAAAAAAGAGAGAGAGAATCATTAGCAGATATTTCTTCCAATTTTGGGTGGGTATGAAAATGAGGGAAGGCAGTAATTTCCTGTGCATGTACCTGTATGCTTGTGAGGTACAGAATTTCATAGAATTTGTCACTAAATACAGCAACAGCTTGATAAATACACCATTTTTAACATTTAGGAGAAAAGTGTTAGATTAAAGCTACTACGAACTGGCAAATTACAGCTTAACCTACTTTAAAAAAATATGATACTGGGAGCTCAAACCTGGTGCTCTGTGAGACCTAGAGGGCTTTAGGATGGGGTGATGATGGGAGGGAGAATAAAGACAGAGGGAACATACATATACCTATGACTGATTCATGTTGATGTATGGCAGAAAACAGCACAATATTGTAAAGTAGTTATCCTCTGATTACAAATAAATAAACTTAAAAAGAGACACCATCATCTTAACTACTTAGAGATCCATTGCCAATTTGTGGACTCAGTTCAGATCGGTTCAGTTGGTCAGTCATGTCCAACTCTGTGACCCCATGGACTGCAGCACGCCAGGCTTCCCCGTCCATCACCAAGTCCCAGAGCTTGCTCAAACTCATGTCCATAGAGTCGGTGACGACATCCAACCATCTCATCCTCTGCCATCCCCTTCTGCTCCTGCATTCAATCTTTCCCAGCATTAGGGTCTTTTCTAATGACTCAGTTCTTTGCATCAGGTGGCCAAAGTATTGGAGCTTCAGCTTCAGCATCAGTCCTTCCAATGAAAATTCAGAACTGATTTCCTTTACTGGTTTGAACTCCTTGTAGTCCAAGGGACCCTCAAAGTCTTCTGTAACACCACAGTTCAAAAGCATAAATCCTTTGGCTCTCAGCTTTCTTTATGGTCCAACTCTCACATCCATACATGACTACTGGAAAAACCATAGATTTGACTAGACAGAAATTTGTTGGCAAAGGAATGTCTCTGCTTTTTAATATGCTGTGTAGGTTGGTCATAGCTTTTCTTCCAAGGAACAAGCGTCTTTTAATTTCATGGCTAGAGTCACCATCTGCAGTAATTTTGGAGCCCAAGAAAATAAAGTCTGTCATGGTTTCCATTGTTTCCCCATCTATTTGCCATGAAGTGATGCAACCGGACGCCATGTTCTTAGGTTTCTGAATGTTAAGCTTTAAGCCAGCTTTTTCACTCTCCTCTTTCACTTTCATCAAGAGGCTCTTTAGATACTCTCTGCTTTTTGCCATAAGGGTATTGTCATCTGCATATCTGAGGTTATTGATATTTCTCTGGCAATCTTGATTCTAGCTTGTGCTTCATCCAGGCTGGCATTTCACATGATGTACTGTTCATAAAAGAAGTTAAATAAGCAGGGTGACAATATGCAGTCTTGATGTACTCCTTTGTTGTCCCATGTCCAGTTCTAACTGTTGCTTCTTGACCTGCACACAGATTTCTCAGGAAGCAGGTAAGGTGATCTGGTATTCCCATCTCTTTAAATATTTTCCACAGTTTGTTGTGATGCACACAGTCAAAGCTTTTAGGGTAGTCAGTGAAGCAGAAGTAGATCTTTTTCTGGAATTATCTTGCTTTTTCTATGACTCAAGAGGTGTTAGCAATTAGACCTCTGTCTCCTCTGCCTTTTCTAAATTGAGCTTGAACATTTGTCCAAGTTGAATTGAATATCAATTCAAAGGTGTTCACGTACTGTTGAAGCCTAGCTTGGAGAATTTTGAGCATTACTTTGCTAGTGTGTGAGATGAGTGCATTTGTGTGGTAGTTTGAGCATTTTTTGGCATTGCCTTTCTTTGGGATTGTAATCAAAACTAACCTTTTCCAATCCTGTGTGTTTTCCAAATTAGCTGACATAATGAGTGCAGCACTTTCACAGCATCATCTTTTAGGATTTCTAATAGCTTAGTTGAAATTCCATCACCTCCACTAGCTTTGTTCAGTAGTGATGCTTCCTAAGGCCCACTTGATTTTTACTTCAGGATGTGTGGCTCTAGGTGAATGATTACACCATCATTGTTATCTGCATGATGAAGATCTTTTTTGCATAGTTCTAGTGTGTATTCTTGCCATTTCTTTCTAATCTCTTCTGCTTCTGTTAGGTCCATGTTTCTGTCCTTTATTGTGCCCATCTTTTCATGAAATGTTCCCTTGGTGTCTCTAATTTTCTTGAAGAGATTTCCAATCTTTCCCATTCTATTGTTTTCCTCTATTTCTTTGCATTAATTACTTAGAAATTTTTCTTGTCTCTCCTTGGTATTCTTTGGAACCCTGAAATTTTTGGAGTTACTTTTTGCAGTTGTGATATTTTTATTCACATGGAAGACTAACAAAAAGGAGAATTTGCAGTAAATTTGTAAAGGCCATAAATTTTTCAAAATTTATGTATTGTTAAAAAACTCTTTAAGGAGCTAACTTTGTAGAGTCAAATATCTGCATAATCACCTTTTCTTGTTTTCACAGAAATCAACACCTTTGTTAAAAAAAAAAAATCCAAGCTTCTAGATTTTTGTCTCAGTCAGTCACAGCTATTATACCAACAAACTTGATACAGACATAATATCGTAATAATACTAATTAAAATAATTATAACAGCTACAAAAGAGTATCAGTACAACAGCTGTGAGCGTCTTATGTTTCAATAACTGTCTTAAGCCCATTATAATTTTCATCTTATTTAATCTCATAACAGTCTATAATGTTGATGTCATCAATGTTTCATTTTACAGATGAGGAACGTGAGCAGAAAGAAGTTGACTAATTTTCTGATTCTCATGGACCTGGCTACCATGTTCTCTTTCTGTGTTAGGTTTAAATTGGAATATTGCTTGACTTCCGTAGCATGTAGGGTTTTATGTAACAACAACAACAAAAATTTGAAGATTTCATTTTTTGTTTTATATTGCCTCAAGGCCACAGATACAAAGAGAAATAAGTATACTATTTATGTACCTCTTTTTAAGAGTTTACTCCTTCCCAGTGTCAGGGAGGAAGAAAGTTTCCTTTAACCTTTTAGTTTCTTCTGGCTGGTCTAAAAATTAAATTGGTATGAGACAGATTAACAGGAAAAAAATCAAACATAAGTGTAATAATATGTATATATGGGAAACACTCAGGAAAACTTATAACTCAGCAAAATGGCTGAAACCATCACCTTCAATGTCATCTTCAGCTAAAGATAAGAAGAATATTGGGAGTAGTGGTTTGGGACCTCCAATGGGAGGAAGGTAATTGGCATAAATAAATGGTTGTTGGGTCATAGAGAGGTAATGAGACAAATAAAGAAGTTTTAACACAGACTTTGCTCGGCTTGTCTTATCTACACGCTGGTTTGTATTATAGTTACCTATGGTAATAGCTCCTTTCATAGAACAGATTTTCTTTCTACATTCTTGAGGAAGTTATGGGGAAAGTCGAAGTTTCTTCCTAAGTATGTTGGGTCTTGATTGTTTTCAGCTTGAAAACTCATGCCAAAGACATGTTTTGGGGTGACAAATTTTGCTCCCCTATGTGAAGAACTCTCTGCTGCATTTTATCTGTTCTAACTCAAGTTTGAAAGTTTCAGATTCAGAATTAAATTAATCTTTAAACAAAAGTGAACACGATTTTTCTGAAACCTGGCACTGTTGCACCATTACAGGAAATAAAAGAAAAAGCAAAACATTTAGGGTAGAGAGTTATAATATAGGACATCCTGTTCAACTTAGATGTCAGACAAACAGTTATTTTAAAAAAAAATTTAAACATGCCCCATGCAATATTTTACATATAGTTAACTATAATTGTTTTTAATTTATCTGACTTTCAAATTTAATCATGCAATATATATATATATACAAAACTTTACTTTAAAGCGATAAAATATTTTTCAGAAGAGTCCAAGCAAACACCTTTTATTTGTTATAGGTAGAAACACTTATTGTCCTTGCTTAAATCAAACATTTAGGGAAATGGATTAAATTAAATAGTTTAGATCAATCAAGACATGGAAGGTGATTAAATCTGTGGTGACTCCTTGAGGGCAGATACTTGGAAAATTAGCATTCTCTCATCAAGAAAAAAGAGGGTGTGCAGACACAAAGTGTCACTGTATAGGGTATTTGAAGATAAATAAAACGTGGTTGGTTTTCTAGAAAAATTCGTTGGTAATAGTAAACAATTCCCCAAATTGCTTGGTCTTCAGATTGTCTACCTTGAGAACACAGAGGAAATCTCCCCCTGACTATAACTCTAAGCTAAGTAGGATTCCTAATTTTTTTTTTAAGTTTTCATTTCTTGTTTGTTTTTTTTAAGAAATGCAGAGATGGCAGTAGTTCTGCAACATTTTGCTTCTGGCAGAGTAAACTATCTCATGGTCAGTGAGAGCCCCATTTATTAGGCAATCTGAGGTATTCTCTGTTCCAGAAGGTGAATTCATTGCCAAGACAGCCCAAGGGCTTTGGACTAAATTCCAGCACTCTTGTTTTGCAGAAACTTAAAATCCATACTTGGCCACTATTCTGTGTCAAGATTTCTTTTTTCTTCTTCTTCCCAAATCAATGACACATTTTATTAACATCAAATAGGAGTTATTGTAAATATTGCAGCTCTTAAAATATTGCAGTACTGAAGCCATTAGATATTGTTCCACTGTCAAAAGTGTTTCACTTAAAACAAATGAAACAAGTGCTTACTGGTCATATCAATTTTTAATGAAGAATTAGAACTGTTTTAAGATTGATTCTTGCACTTTTGCTCTTTTTCCCTTGTCTTACTTTCTAAAGGTGTTGTTGTTCAGTCACTAAGTCATGTCTGACCCTTTGTGACTCCAAGGACTGCAGCGTGCCAGGTTCTTCTGTCATCCTTTGTCTCCTGGAGTTTGCTCAAACTCATGTCCTTTGAGTTGGTGATGGTATCTAACCATCTCATCCTCTGCTGCCCCGTTCTCCTTTTGCCTTCAATCTTTCCCACCATCACAGTCTTTTGCAATGAGTCAGCTGTTTGCATCAGGTGGCCAAAGTATTGAAGTTTCAACTTCAACATTGGTTCTTCCAACGAACATTCAGTGTTGATTTCCTTAATGATTGACTGATTTGATCTCCTTACTGTACAAGAGACTTTCAGTCTTCTCTAGCTCAAAAGCATCAGTTCTTCAGCACTCAATCTTCTTTATGGTCCAACTCTCACATCTGTATATGACTACTGGGCAAACCACAGCTATGACTATAAGGACATTTGTCAGCAAAGTGATGTCTAGGTTTGTCATAGCTTTCCTTCCAAGAAGCAAGTGTCTTTTACTCTCATGGCTGAAGTCACAATCTGCAGTGATTTTGGGGGCCCAAGAAACTAAAATCTGTCACTGCTTCCACATTTTCCCCTTCTATTTGCCATGAAGAGATGGAATCAGATGCCATGATCTTAGATTTCTGAATGTTGAGTTTTAACCCAGCTTTTTTACTCTCCTCTTTCATACTTTTCAACAAGATCTTTAGTTCCTCTTCAATTTCTGCCATTGGAGTCGTATCATCTGTATATCTGGTATTTTTGATATTTCTGCCAGCAGTCTTAATGCCAGTTTATGATTCATTCATCCTGGCACTTCTTACAATGTACTCTACATACTAGTTAAATAAGCAGGGTGATAATATACAGCCTTGTCATACTCCTTTCCCAATTTTGAATCATTCTGTTGTTCCATATTTGGTTGTAACTATTGCTTCTTGACCTGCCTACAGGTTTCTTAGGAGACAGGTAAGGTGATCTGGATGTCCCATATGTTTAAGAATTTTCCAGTCTGTTGTGATCCACACAGTCAGAGGCTTTAGTGTAGTCAATGAAGCAGAAGTAGATGTTTTCTGGAACTCCCTCTTGCTTTCTCCATGATCCAATGAATGCTGGCAGTTTGATCTCTGGTTCCTCTGCTTTTTCTAAAGCCAGCTTGTACATCTGGAAATTCTCAGTTGATGTAGTACTGGAAGTCTAGTTTGAAGGATTTTGAACACAATCTTGCTAGCATGTGAAATGAGTGCAAACGTATGGTAGTTTGAACATTCTTTGACATTGCCCTTTGGGATTAAAATGAAAACTGACCATTTCCAGTCCTGTGACCACTGCTACATTTTGCTGATGTATTGACAGCATCATCTTTTAGGATTTTAAATAGCTCAGCTAGAATTCCATCACCTCCTCTAGTTTTGTTCACAGTAATGCTTCCTAAGACCCTCTTGACTTCACACTCTAGGATGTCCAGCTCTAGGTGAGTGACCACACTACTGTGGTTATCTGGGTCATTAAGATCTTTTTTGTATAGTTCTTCTGTGTATTTTTGCCACCTCTTCTTAATCTCTTCGTATTTTAGGTCCTTACTGTTTCTGTCCTTTATCATACCTATCCTTGCATAAAATGTTCTCTTGATATTTCCAGTTTTATTGAAGAGATCTCTAGTCTTTCCCATTCTATTGTCTTTCTCTCTGTCTTCACATTGTTTAGTTAAGAATGTCTTTTTATCTCTCTTTGCTCTTCTCTGGGACTCTGTATTCAGTTGAGTATATCTTTCCTTTTCTCCCTTGCCTTCACTGTTCTTTCCTCAGCTATTTGCAAAGCCTCTTCAAACAACCACATTGCCTTCTTGCATTTCTTTTTCTTAGGGATGGTTTTGGTCACCACCTCCTGTACAATGTTATGAACCTCAGTCCATAGTTCTTCAGGCACTCTGTACCAGATCTAATCTAAGGGCATATAGGAGTTCTAAGGGTATATAGGAGGTAAACCATAAACAATCTATTTTCATTCTTTTAATGTGGTTCTTCAGTATACACTTGTCTTTAATAAAATGCTGCTGCTGCTAAGTTGCTTCAGTCGTGTCCGACTCTGTGCATCCCCAGAGACAGCCACCCACCAGGCTCCCCCGTCCCTGGGATTCTCCAGGCAAGAGTGCTGGAGTGGGTTGCCATTTCCTTCTCCAAGGCATGAAAGTGAAAAGTGAAAGTGAAGTTGCTCATTTGTGTCCAACTCCTAGCGACCCCATGGCCTGCAGCCTACCAGGCTCCTCCATCCATGGGATTTTCCAGGCAAAAGGACTGGAGTGGGGTGCCATTGCCTTCTCCCTAATAAAATGAGGAATCCTGGATCCCTATATAATTATTGTGCTACTGTCATTATTTCCATCTCTTGGTGGAGTGGGTGGACTTCTACCATGACTTTCAATACAGTGAATTTGAAACTCTTATGGAAGCCACACTGTAATTATTTTAATCACTTCCTTAAGTTCTTAGCATACTTTTCTTTCATGCTATATTTCATATTTGCATATGTTAAACACAAAAGGTTTTTTTTTTTTTTCCCTTGGCCAGCTTTCAGTTCAGTTTGGTTTCTCAGTTGTGTCTGACTCTTTGTGACCCCATGAACTGCTTCCCTGCCCATCACCAACCCCCTGAGCTTGCTGAAACTCATGTCTGTAGAGTCGGTGATGCCATCCAGCCATCTCATCCTCTGTCGTCTCCTTCTCCTCCTGCCTTCAATCTTTCCCAACATCAAAGTCTTTTCCAATGAGTCAGTTCCTTGTATCAGTTTAATGAAATATAATTCACATGCCATATAATTCACCTATTTAAATTGTAAAAATAAATTATTTTTAGTACATTCACAGAGTTGTTTAACTGTAACCACAAGAAATTTTAGAACATGTTTATCACCCTCAAAACTAATCCCCTAGTACCCATTAATTCATGTTCCGTTTGCCTCCAGCAGCCCAAGTCCTAGGCAACAGCTATTCTACTATCTGTCTCTATAGATGATACTAATCTGGACACTTCACATAATGAAATAATACAAGCTTTGGTTTTTTTTTGTGACTGGCTTTTTTCATGTAGGATAAAGTTTCAAGATTATTCAATTGTATAACATGTTTCAATACTTCATTTCTTTTTATTGCCAAATAATATACCATTATACAGACAAGATTTGGTTCTTTTTAATGCATGCCTTTTCAAACTGATTTAATTATTCTTTGACTGTGTGAATCACAACAAACTATGGAAAATTCTGAAAGAAATGGGCATACAAGACCACCTTATATGCCTCCTGTGAAATCTGCATGCAGGTCAAGAAGCAACAGAACTGGACATGGAACAATGAACTGGTTCCAAATTGAGAAAAGAGTATGTCAAGGCTGTATATTGTCACCCTGCTTATTTAACTTATATGCACTGTACATTATGCAAAATACCAGGCTGGATGAAGCACAAGCTGGAATCAAGATTGCTGGGAGAAATGTCAGTAACCTCAGATATGCAGATGACACCACCCTTATGGCAGAAAGTGAAGAGGAACTAAAGAGTCTCTTGATGAAAGTAAAATAGGAGAGTGAAAAAAACTGACTTAAAACTTATTCAAAAAACAAAGATCAGGGCATCCAGTTCCATCACTTCATGGCAAATAGATGGGAAAACAATGGAAGCAGTGAAAGGCTTTATTTTCTTGGGGTATAAAATCACCGCAGATGGTGACTGCAGCCGTGAAGTTAAAAGACACTTGCTCCTTGGAAGAAAAGTTATGACCAATCTAGACAGCATATTAAGAATGCATTTGAATCAGTTCTAATGAAATGGATGATACTGGAGTCTATTATACAGCGTGAATTAAGTCAGAAAGAAAAATACCAATACAGTATATTAACCCATATATATGGAATTTAGAAAGATGGTAATGATGACCCTATATGCAAGACAGCAAAAGAGACACAGATGTAAAGAACAGACTTTTGGACTCTGTGGGAGAAAGTGAGGGTGGGATGATTTTAGAGAAGAGCATTGAAACATGTATGTTTTCATATGTGAATCAGATCGCCAGTCCAGGTTCCATGCATAAGACAGGGTGCTCAGGGCTGGTGCATCAGGACTACCCTGAGGGATGGGATGGGGAAGGAGGTGGAGGGAGTTTAGGATGGGGAACACATGTACACCCATGGCTGATTCATGTGAGTATATGGCAAAAACCACCACAATATTGTAAAGTAATTAGCCTCCAAGTAAAATAAATTAAAAAAAAAAAAAGCGGAGACATTCTTTGGCAACAAAGGTCCATCTAGTCAAAGCTATGGTTTTTCCAGTAGTCAGTATGTATGTGAGAGTTGGACCATAAAGAAAGCTGAGTGCCAAATAATTGATGCTTTTGAACTGTGGTGTTGGAGAAGACTCTTGAGAGTCCCTTGGACTGCAAGGAATTCAATCCAGCAAAGGAAATCAGTTCTGAATTTTCACTGGAAGGACTGATGCTGAAGCTCCAATACTTTGGCCACCTGATGTAAAGAACTGAGTCATTAGAAAAGACTCTGTTGCTGGGAAAGATTGAAGGCAGGAGGAGAAGGAGACAACAGAGGATGAGATGATTGGATGGTATCACCAACTTGATGGACATGAGTTTGAGCAAGCTCTGAAAATTGGTAATATATCGGGAAGCCTGGTGTGCTGCAGTCCATGGGGTTGCAAACAGTCAAATACGACTGAGCGAATTAACTGAACTGATTTTTTAAAATCACCAATGTATATTTAAAGATTAGAAATCTTGAAATAATTTGTGCAATCTAGATTGACATCTACTCATCTTACATGTCCCACCTCAATTGAATAAAATGAGACTGTGAAAAAAAATGCCAGGAATAAGGAACATATAGATACAACATAATGGTATCAGTCCTTTTCTCACTGAAATTATTGTCAGCAATTTTTTTCTATTATTTGCTATCTACTGATATATACTTATCACTTTTTTTAACAGAATATACTTCACTGTCAAGTCCCAAAATTTCCTTCTCACAGAAAATAGTTTATTAGTCTACTTGTCTTTTATAGCTATTCAGACTAATATATCCATAATGCCATATCCTTATAATAAGTATACTTATTAAATATGTATTCTTGAATAATGGTACTTCTGTTGTTGAGAAAAATTCTGTAGAAATCAAGTAGTTAATTTTTATTTCCACTGTCACATATATGTATGATGTGTAGCTATATACCATTTTCTGTTTCTATCCAAATATATAAATATGTTTATATATTCTTACATGCATATCTCATAATTTTTATATAATTTTAATATACCTCACTAGTCTAAGCATACAGAAATTACATATATATATACATATATTTACACACACACACATATATGTATGCATCAGTGTGTGTGTATGACTATATCTGAAATTATGTCAGAATACATGATTGATTTGGAAAGGTTTTTCAGCAGTTATTTCTTCTTTAAATGAATTGCTAGTAACTCACCAAAATACTAAAAACACGGGGAGAGTATCCTGACCTTCTTTGCATCTGTTTTGGGCCAAGACAGAAAGTAGAAGTTAAGAGATATACATGGTAAAATTACAGATTTTACTCTTTGGAATATTTTTATTCTTAAATTGCAAACAGAAAGAAGAAAGGTGCAAAAGTATAAAAAGTCCAAACTATGAACCATAAGATATTTCAAAGAAACTCAAAGTAATCAAAATATATATGTAGGTAAAATGCATACATACATAGACATATATCTTAAAGCAGAGAATTTTCCAGAACTGAGGGACAAGAATCTCTGATAAAATATAACTTCAGAAATCAAGTAAAAGCTGTGCATAAGTACATACAGAGAAGCTTTCTAGTAAGAGCTGCTCAACTATAGTCCATGGTATATTCAATGAGAATGCAGAGAAAATAAGCTAAAAATATGTATTAAATATATCTAAATACAGAAAAAAATGAAATGAAAAAGAAAGTTTTCCAATGCCACTGTAGTAGAGCATGATAATGTTTACATCAAGTTTTAGAACAGAAAAATATATAAGCATTCCTTGATAAAGTATAAAATTATGGCATCAGGATTATAAACAACAAATTATTCATAGAAGTTAATCCTAGGGTAATACTATTATGGAGTAGTTCAAAGAGGACTTTAGCTTCATTTGTAATACTCTCATTCATTAAAAAGCATCAGAAAATTATGAAAGTGTGAAACCTTGGTAGTTGTACGTAGGAGTCCATCAACATCTATCATGTTCTGTGTTTAAAATTTCGTTAGGAACAAAATCTTAGAAAACATTTTATAGAGTTTGGAGTGGTCCTTCCAAATCGTGGCATCTTAGATCAGTTACTTAATCTTTCTGTGGTCCTGGTTCCTTACCTATAAAATAATCATACAAACTGTACATATATAAAAAGAGCACTCTGAGGGTTATTGGAGTGCTATATGGTTATTATGCTATAATGCATAGTAATAAACTTGTAATAAATATTAGAATCATCCTTCGTAAGAATTAAATTATTTGTTATGCATGTGGCACCAGAGAAGCATAAATAACCAATTAGTTTGGAAGAAAAGCTATGACCAACCTAGACAGCATATTAAAAAGCAGAGAGATTACTTTGCCATCACAGGTCTGTCTAGTCAAGGTTATGGTTTTTCCGGTAGTCATGTATGGATGTGAGAGCTGGACCATAAGAAAGCTGAGCATGGAAGAATTGATGCTTTTGAACTGTGATGTTGAAGAAGACTCTTGAGAGTCCCTTGGACTGCAAGGAGATCAAACCAGTCAATCCTAAAGAAAATAGTCCAGAATATTCATCGGAAGGACTGATGCTGAAGCTGAAACTCCAATACTTTGGCCACCCAATGCGAAGAACAGACTCATTGGAAAAGACCCTGATGCTGGGAAAGATTGAAGGCAGGAGGAGAAGGGGACAACAGAGGATGAGATGGTTGGATGGCATTGCCGACTCAATGGACATGAGTTTGAGAAGGCTCAGGGAGTTGGTGATGGACAGGGAAGCCTGGCATGCTGCAGTCCATGAGGTGGCAAAAAGTCGGACAAGACTGAGCAACTGAACTGGCTGAGCAAGTAGGAAGCAAAGCTTTACCTGAAAAATCATATAAAGAGTCAGATGAATGATGTAATTCTTACATGAATATATATTTAAATTAAAAAAAAAATTGAGACAATAAGTTATTGTCAAAGCATAAGATGATACTGAGTAAATTGTATGCTACAAGCTGAATCTTTCTGGCCAAAAATTTGTATTTTAAATCCTAATCCTTAATATGAAAGTAATAGGAGTGGAAGCTTTGGGAAGTGATTAGATCATGAAGACAGAGTCCTCATGAATGGAATTGTGTGTGTGTGTGTCAGTCACTCAGTGGCATCCGACTCTTTGTGACCCCATGGACTGTAGCCTGACAGGCTCCTCTGTCTGTGTAATTCTCCAGGTGAGAATGCTGGAGTGGTTGCCATTTCTTTCTCCAAGGGATCTTCCTGATCCAGGGATCGAACGGCCAGATCGATGCCCACGTAGGGGATGATGCCCAGAACTTTGGACAGGTAGCCATTGTCGAAGACGCAGGGCTCTTCTCGCTCCAGGATCCACTGCGCACAGTCCAGCAGCCTCTTGTACTGGCCTGTTCGGCGAAGGGTCAGCTGCGTATTCAGCATCTCCATAGGGTAGATGACGGTTTGGGATGTGGCGCCAGCCAGGGAGCCAGCCACAAAGCGCTCCTGCACGTACAGTGTCTCCTGTTGCCCCTGGATGGCCCGCTTGATCTGCTCATAGGCCATGAACTTGATGGCCGACTCAGGTGCAATCTTGAGCACTTAATCCCATTGCCACACCACAGGGAGCGCACGCCCTACTCTTGGATCATGCTCCCTCCGGAGGCCCCCCAGGATGTTCAGCCAGTTGGTCTTGGAGGCGTGGATCTGCATGAAGACCTTGAGGGGGTCCAGAGGGTCTGTGCCTCTCTGGCACATGGCACCCGCCACCACGCCCGCCACCAGCTGCTTCACCACATGCCAGTCAGCTTCTCCTGTTCCGAGAACTCATCCGGAATGATCAGGCACTTGCCAGTATCCAGGACTGTGGAATGCTTCCAGAAATACAGTACGTCTTCAATGTTCTCCAGCAAATGCAACAGGAAGTGGTCACGCCACTCCTGCCAGTCAATGGTCATGGTACTGTCATGTGTCTATGCTGTGCAGGATTTTCTCTGCCTGCTCCAGCTAGATGGAAATGCCCAGGGCTCGGAAACTCTGCTGGATCTCAGAGACCTCGATCTGATCATCCTGATCACGGTCCAGACTGTGGAACAGAAGTAGAAGGCATGGTTCCTCCTCCTGCTGGTAGAGGATAAACTCCTCCAGGTCAAGGGCGCCATCTGGGTCAGCATCACCCTCAGGGGAGATGCCCTGTTGGGCGCCGCGGTCCGGGTCGCCCCCGCCCAGCCAGGCCAGTCCCTGGAGAAACTCTCAGATGTGCACGCGACCATCCTTGTTACTGTCCAACTCCTTGAAGAGGTGATCCCAGCGCTGACGCTGCTAGGCATCGCCCACACCCAGTCCCACCCTGCGTGGAGTCCACACGCAGCGGGAAGGGGAGGCAGGCAGCGGTGGCCTCAGCTGCAGCTTGAAGTCTTCCCCTGCCCTCCCCCTCCTGGGGCCCCGTGGGCCTCAGAGATGCCTGCCGGGCTCTGGCTCTTGTAGGAGGCTGTGACTCCTACAAGTGCCGGAATGGGATTAATGAATGAGATCAGTTCAGTTCAGTTCAGTCGCTCAGTTGTGTCCGACTCTTCGTGACCCCATGGACCGCAGCACCCCAGGCCTCCCTGTCCATCACCAACTCCTGGAGTTGACCCAAACTCATGTCCATTGAGTCGGTGATGCCATCCAGCCATCTCATCCAATCAGTGCCCTTATAGTAGAGACCCACACTTCCCAGGTTGCTCAGTGGCAAAGAATCCATCTGCCAAGTAGGAGACTCGGGTCGATTCCTGGATCAGGAAGATCACCTGGAGAAGAAAATGGCAACGCACTCCAGTATTCTTACCTGTGAAATCCCATGGACAGAAGAGCCTAGTGGTCTACAGTCTATGAGGTTGCAAGAGTCAGACGTGACTTAGCAGTCTAAACAACGACCACCACAAGCCTCTCCTTCCCGGTTCATATGGCCATTTCTCACTGTTTTTTCATAGTACGAGGGTCAGTGGAGTCCTCTGGGTCTCTGTTGTTGTTTAATCTGCTAAATCGTGTCTGCCTCCTTTGTGACCCCATGGACTGCAGCCTGCCGAGCTCCTCTGTCCATGGGATTCCCCAGGCAAGAATATTGTAGTGGAGAGGGTTGCCATTTTCTTCTCCAGGCCATATCCTAGACCCAGGGTTTGAATCCACCTCTCATGCATTGGCAGGCGGATTCTCTACCACTAAGCCCAAGGAGAGGCTTACTAGATATTGAATCTCCTGGCTCCTTCATCTTGGATTTCCCAGGCTCCAGAACTGTGAGCGAGATGTTTCTGTTGTTAATAAGCCATCTAGTCTATGGTATTGTTATAATATCCCGAATGGACTAAGGCATTACTATGTGAACAAAATAGATCTCTCTCTTTCCCCTGTTAATTTAAAATAAAACAACAACAACAAAAAACTTTGGTATTCTTCTATGGACTGAGCCTGTGCATTCTTTTTTCTGGTGACATGAAATGTGAAATAAAGAATATAGGATGCTTATCACATCAATTGTATTTATTTCATGTACTGCAGTTTTTTTGTTTGTTTGTTTTGTTTTTTGAACAGTTGTTCTCACTCCTTAGGTCTAATATTTCATGAGCATAGCTTAGAACATGAAATTCTACAGCATTTGTTCATTATGAACAAATGCCTACTTATGAATTCTTGTCTCAGAAGCTAATTTAATTGGTGAATTTCAACTACTATTGCTTATTTCACACTTCAGTAGGTAAAGATGCATTAATAATCGAAGTTTCAAACTGTAATTAACGTTAGCTTTAGGCTCCTGACAATGAAATGATTACATTTTAATATATGGGTTGATAAAGTTAATCTAACATATGAATAAACAGCAAAAATAACTTACATTTACTCTTTCTCTGCAAATTGATACATGTATTTGCATGTTATAAGGCATGGAAAATAAGTTAATGTTTAAGAAAAAGTTACAGGCTGTCAATACAATTCTTGAATGTAATCAATTCAGTGTATGACAATGAATTTGAAATACTTAAACAAAAAACTTATTTTTCTTGAAAAAAATTATAAGATACTTTTCACCTGGCTGATTTTCTTTCACAGTTTTACAAGTTTATATCTTATTTACTCTGTTCTTAACTGAATTGATTACTTTATAAAGCTCCCTAAATGATGAATTTGTATGCTGACATCTTATTGTAAATCATAGAATACCATATTGTCTGACTGCATTTGCCTGGTGTTATATTGTAGTGCTAGTGGTAAAAATGGAGAAGGCAATGGCACCCCACTCCAGTACTCTTGCCTGGAAGATCCCATGGACGGAGGAGCCTGGTAGGCTACAGTCCATGGGGTCGCTAAGAGTCGGACAACTGAGCGACTTCACTTTCACTTTTCCCTTTCATGCACTGGAGAAGGAAATGGCAACCCACTCCAGTATTCTTGCCTGGAGAATCCCAGGAACGGCGGAGCCTGGTGGGCTGCTGTCTATGGGGTCGCACAGAGTCAGACACGACTGAAGCGACTTAGCAGCAGCAGCAGCAGTGGTAAAGAACACACCTTCATTGTAGGAGATATAAAGAGACTTGAGTTCGACTCATGGGTCAGAAAGATCCCTCGAGGAGGGCACAGCAAATCACTTGAGTAATTTTGCCTGGAGAATCCCTTGGACAGAGGAGTGTGGCAGCTCCAGTACATAGGCTTTCAAAGAGTCAGACACAACTAAAGAGATTCAGTATGCACACATATTACCTTTATGTTGAGAAAAATTGTGTTCATGATACAGTATCAATCGAATGAGGAAAACACTTTTCTTGAATAGTATTTTGTGGAATTTTCCATAATATTTAAAAAATTAGTAGTGTTTAGAAAGAAAAGTGAAGTCGTTCAGTCATGTCCGACTCTTTGGGATCCCATGGACTGTAGTCTGCCAGGCTTCTCTGTCCATGGGATTTCCAGGCAAGAGTACTGGAGTGGTTTGCCATTACCTTCTCCAGGGGATCTTCCTGACCCAGGGATCGAATCCAGGTCTCCTGCATTGCAGACAGACGTTTTACCCTCTGAGCCACCAGGGAAGCTGGTGTTTAGAATGATATAAAATATAAATAATTGAGGTTGCTAATTGTGGTATTTTAACATCTCCTAACACTTCACAGCTTCAGGTGCACAAGAACAGAAAAACAGCCTAACTTCTTTTCCAGATAGGATTCATTTCTCAGAACCCTAGAATACATCAGTTCTTTTGACATATCCAAATGTGTGCACTTTATAGCTATTAAAGACTAGGCTGGCCTTTGAAACAAACTCAAAGAAGTAGAATGAATTAGCTAAATATATGGGTTAAATTCCTATGCTGATCTCAGATGTCAGATTACAGAGCTAAGAAAAGAGGCTTTTTATTTCCCATACGAAACAGTACTCATTATGAAAACAAATTCAGAGTTACCTACAGATTTTGAAATCTATATTCTTTGCCCTCTGGTCATGGCTAGAATTCTATATCAAATTGAGACTTAAAGAAGAAACTCATCAGACAGCTAATAGTCATCAGAAACTTGATGGCAACTTGAGCAAAGGTAGTTTTGTGTCCATGCTCAGTCGGGTCTGACTGTGACCTGATGGACTGTAGCCCGCAAGGCTCCTCTGTCTATGGAACTTTCCAGGCAAGAAAGGTAATTTTATTTGATCCAAATAATAGACTTGTAAAATAATACCTTCTATTTCAAATAAAAACACTAGATTTCGATAAAGTTAAGTGATTTGCCTCAATGACAGAAAAGGAATCTGAAGCCATTTTCTGATTTTAAGTCGTGTTGTTTGTATGCTTGAAGAAATTATACATGGTATATAAAGATATATATAGTGCTCTATGCCCAGTACTTTTCTAAATGCATTATATGGATCTTTCAAATGAGGACTCCAAAGTCCAGAGAAGTTAAAAAATTTACACACTTCTGACAACTGGTAAAGAGATGGAGATTTTGAGTATTTGATTCCAGGTTTATGTTGTTCCTGACTACACATTCCTACCTTCTACCATTTGGAACAGGTACATGAATCATTTTTATTTAAATATATATTATTATTTGGGGTTTCCCTGGTGGCTCAGAAGGTAAAGAATCTGCCTGCAATGCAAGAGATTGGGGTTCCATCTCTGGATTGGGAAGATCCCCTGGACAAGAAATTAGCTACCCACTCCAGTGTTCTTGCCTGGAGAATCCCAGGGATGGTGGAGCCTGGTGGGCTGCCGTCTATGGGGTCGCACAGAGTCGGACACGACTGAAGCAACTTAGCAGCAGCAGCAACAGCAGCCAGTATTCTTGACTGGGGTATTCCATGGTCAGAAGAGCCTGACGGGCTACAGTCAATGGGGTCACAAAGAGTCAGACACAACTGAGCGACCAATTCACACACACATGATTATTATAATACCTAATGTCATGAGTGAGAGAATAATGAGTCACTCTTCTTCATCCCAAAATGATACTGAATGTGCACTAGAGCTAAGACGGTTTCCTTCTTTTATTATTTTTTGCATTATTCTAGTTATGTTGATTGCATAATATCAATGTCCCAGTATTATACTCTTTCAGATTTATTTGTTAAGTGTCAGATTGATCTCTTTTGTTAACTTTTAAGATTATCTCACCAGATGGCATTAAGAATACATTAATTAAATTAAGAGTTAAAACAAAGATATACAATATTTTTTACCACCAGGAAGGCTTAACATTTCATTCCCTTTCTTGTATTTGTGTTCAATAATCCCAAATGTCATGAATAATTACATGCAGTTATTTAAAAAAATACTCTGTTGAGATAGAAAATCTACCAGATGCTATTATAATCACTGTTTCTTGCAGTTTAAATTTTAGGCAATTGTTTGGAGACAAATTAAAACAAAATGGACATTTGTTTTATTGAAACTACTTGTTATGTGTTGTATTTGTGTTCAGATATCTAGCATTATGTGCCAACTGTTTTTCTTCAATCTTCATACATGGTAACTAGCAGTAATTTTAAATGAAATCAATCTTGGTTGTTAGTCTTAATGACTAACCAGAAACATACGAAATATCTGATGAGACTGTGGCTTGAAAATGCCATGGTCCTGTCATATAAAGATATTCTTTAACAGATGGAATAATATATTGATTTCACAAACAAACAACCAGAGTAACTCATCATGTGACATCCCTACTTTAATCTTTCTTACTTGGGTTTTGAGATTGCCATAATGACTGAGTTGCCAAGTACCAATCCTCCAATCTCGCTCCAGAGATTCTTATACTCCATAAGGATAGCAGTTGGCCGAAGAGCAGAAGCATCAGGCCAGGGAGCAGCTCTGTGATGAGTACATGGCCAAGATGCCACAGATGATTGAGAATCATCAGGCTCACCTGCAGATGGTGTTAAAAAATAAAACCTCACAGGCCTCACTTCCAGAGAATCTGAATTAGTAGGAACCATACTTTTCAACAAGCATCCCCTTTTACTGCTCCCAGTGCTTCTAATGCAGGTAATGCACAACTCTTGTTTTGAGAAATAATACATAGGATCATGAGGCAAGCAATGCATCAGAATTACACAGGGAATGATTTGAGTATTTGCATGTCCAAGTATACAAATACCTTCATAGAATTCCACAGCAGATTTCTGCAGATTATCTCTGAATGAGAAGCACTGATCCACATGATTGAAGTTACTCATGACTTTTATCAGAGACATAAACCCTTCATCAATTTCTTCTCCCTCCTCCTCCTCTCTTTCCACTCTTTTTTTTTTTTTTTAGGATTATCTTGTTTAACAGTGCCTCAGTGTTGCTGTTTTTGGTTTGTTTCGTTTCTTCAGGAGGCTCTGAAGAACACAAAAACATCCTCCTGTTTATATAAACAGTGATTGATGACAGGATTTTGAATGCCTTTTTTTTTTTTTTTTGATTTGGCACAATACTTGTAGAAGACAAGTGGTCTTTGTCATTAATTCAGAGACTATTCAGCACAGTATTAATATTCTTGATAGTTGACACATAGAATAAATTTTTAAGGCAGTAAAGATTATAACAAAATTATAAATCCAATCTCTAACTCCGACCTTCTCCACTATAATATGAATGGAAAAGGGCACCTGTTCTCATTATGATCTTTAGACTATGATCATCAGGGCTAATTCTAATGTTGCACTGTGGATGATGAGTAGCTGAAATCCAATTTGAATGCATAATACCACATTTGATTTACAGTACCACCTGTCAATAAGAAATAGACTGAGGCATATCTTCTGAGATATCCATAGGGAATATTCAATTATAATTAACCTTCCTATTTTTGTTAAATCTTTGTCCTGAAATGGATTGTTTGTGCCATTTCTTATTCTTGTAACAATCTGTCACTGGAAAGAATTTGAATTTCAATCTAATATTCTCTGAGAAATACAATAGAGGATGTTTCTTTTAATCTCCTCAGTACCACTATCACTTGTCTATTTAATTCCTTTTCCATAGGTTAATTATGACTAAGGTTGTGATCTTTGTGCAGGTGTAGATTTCTTTGGCAGACTGTGGAAAATTATTTTCTGCAAACCATATTGAGTACAATATATGGCAAACGGGACATTTCAATTTTCTACTTTAATATTAGTAAGAAGAAAAAAGAATAATTTTAGTTCAAATGATGCCATTGAGAGCATATGAATGCATGCTTTCCTGTGGATAACTTTATAAAACTAGTTTTAAGCAAAAATTAACTGCTATATATAACCTCAAAACCATTAAAATAATACATATATATATATGAATGTATATATATATACACATATATATATATAAAACTTCTAAATATAAAATTAAGAATATAGGTTTTACATAAAATTAGGCACTAGACTTAGGAGTGTATCTTTTATTGAGTCAACTTATTGACAAATGGCATCACGGACTTGATGGGCATGAGTTTGAGCCATCTCCAGGAGCTGGTGATGGACAGGGAGGCATGGCATTCCACAGTCCATGGGGTCGCAAAGAGATGGACATGACTGAGCAACTGAGACAGATTGACAATTGAAATTTTTGCTTATTTTTTTCTTTCTCTTTTTCATCATACTTGGCAACCTTAATGAGACTATAGCACTCTCTTAGCCTGAACGTTTTAGAGATACCCACAAGTCTATCTTGGCTTTTTACTCATGAGGTAACCAGAGTTAAGAGTGGAGGCCTTGCTTACATCTCAAGAGGCATTCTCTTCATAAGTACAATGTAGGAGGTGGGTGTCAACCAACTCTTTGGCAGGCAGTAGGCTGGATTTTGCAAGCAGTCAGGTTTTACAGAAACAGACATATCTATATCCTTTCTCTGGATCGGTATGCACTTGAGCAAGCTAACAGGTATTTCTGAGGCTTAGTTGTGCTGATTTCTTAAAAGTAAAATAGGGCTAATAATACTGAATTTGAGCAAGCTCTGGGAGATGGTAAAGGACTGGGAAGCCCGGCATCCTGCAGTCCATGGGGTCACAAAGAGAGACATGACTGAGTGACTGAATAACAACAATAATAATGCTAAGAACAGAGAACAGTGCAAGGTTTAAATGTGATTATGGATCTGGTACCAAGGAAGCACTCAAAACAGGCAGCTAATATTTTGCTTCTGTCTTACAAATATTTTAATTCTAAATTTGTAAAATGATTGGATTAGATCTTTTAAGCATTCTTGAAGGAAAATAAACAGAACTAAACAGTGGATCACAACAAACTGTGGAAAATTCTTGGAGATGAGAATACCAGACAACCTGACCTGCCTCCTGACAAATCTGTATGCAGATCAGGAAGCAACAGTTAGAACTGGACATGGAGCAACAGACTGGTTCCAAATCAGGAAAGGAGTATATCAAGGCTATATATTGTCACCCTGCTTATTTAACTTATATGCAGAGTACATCATGAGAAACGCTGGGCTGCTTGAAACACAAGATGGAATCAAGATTGCAGGGAGAAATATCAATAACCTCAGATATGCAGATGATACCACCCTTATGGAGAAAAGCAAAGAAGAACTAAAGAGCCTCTTGATAAAAGTGAAAGAGAGTGAAAAAGTTGGCTTAAAGCTCAACATTCAGAAAACTAAGATCATAGCATCTTTTCCCATCACTTCATGGCAAATAGATGAGGAAACAATGGAAACAGTCAGACTTTATTTTGGGGGGCTCCAAAATCACTGCAGATGTTGATTGCAGCCATGAAATTAAAAGACGCTTGCTTCTTGGAAGAAAAGTTATGACCAACCTAGACAGCATATTAAAAGGAAGAGACATTATTTTGTCAACAAAGTTCTATCAAGTCAAATCTATGGTTTTTCCAGTGGTCATGTATGGATGTGAGAGTTGGACTATAAAGAAAGCTGAGCCCCGCAGAATTGATGCTTTTGAACTGTGGTGTTGGAGAAGACTCTTGAGAGTCCCTTGGACTGCAAGGAGATCCAACCAGTCCATCCTAAAGGAAATCAGTCCTGAATATTCATTGGAAGGACTGATGCTGAAGATGAAGCTCCAATACTTTGGCCACCTGATGTGAAGAAGCGGCTCATTGGAAAAGACCCTGATGCTGGGAAAGATTGAAGGCAGAAGGAGAAGGGGACGATAGAGGATGAGATGGTTGGATGGCATCACCAACTCAATAGACTTGAGTTTGAGTAAGTTCCTGGAGTTGGTGATGGACAGGGAGGCCTGGCATGCTGCAGTCCATGGGGTCTCAAAGCGTCAGACACGACTAAGTGACTGAACTGACTGACTGAAGGGAAATAGGAAGAGAAAGAGAAGTTGAAATTTTTTCCTCTTCTGATTTTTAGTGAGACATACACATTCTTTTTTAATTTTTTAAAACTCTCATTAAATCCACAAACTTAAAGAAAAAAAGTCTAGGTTAAACCAGAGTGAGAGGAAATAATTCAGATACTGGATCAACCTAAATCTATTCAGGAAGTTTAATATTGACCACCAAAAAAAGTTGATGCTATTTATGTATTTTAAAATAAAACAAGTTATTTAAAAAATAATCACTAAACAGCACCTAGAACAGTCAACTGCCAACAAAGTTTAGCTTGAGGTGATTAATTTTAAATATACTTTTGCTAAGGTGAGTCTTTAAAATGCAAATTTAATTCTGTTTAGGAAAAAAATATGCCTAACTATAAACAGTGACATAACTGATGATATCTGTTTTCTCCTCAAAAGGAAATGGAGTATCATCATGCTTTTATAGTTATTTGCTTGGAATGTGGACTTATTCAAAGGATTTGAATGATGCAGTACTTTTATAGAAAGGCATCCATACATATATACGTGACATATGATACTCAAATGACACAGTCTGTCAGGTAAAAGTGGAAGTTTTGTAACACTTAAAAGAGACAGAGTAGCAGAGTTTGTGGTTTCAGTGTGTTCTGGGCACCAGCTACCTTGGGCTTGCCTGCTGGCTCTGCTTCTTACAGAGGTTATTCCCTGTGCCTTAGTTTTATGTCCTATACAATGTGAAAAAAAATACTTCTTTAGGCATAGGTTTGTTACGAGTTCTTATTTGTAAAACATTTAAAGCAGCAACTGGTGCATTCGATCCCTGGGTTGGGAAGATCCCCTGGAAAAAGGAAAGGCTGCCGATTTCAGTATTCTGGCCTGGAGAATTCCATGGACTGTGTAGTCCATGCGGTCACAAAGAGTTGGACGCAAGTGAGTAACTTCCACTTTCACTTTCAACTATTACATAAAAGAAATATACTTACCTTTATCGTGTATTTTCCTTCAACTGAAACAAAATAATCTTTCCTCCCACGATACACACCTGTCTCTTGATACTTAAAGTACAAAAATCATCATTTGAACTGTTATTTCAAGAAATAGCAGATTATCATTTAGAACTCTATATGTAATTTCTCTTTTAATCTTCATGAAAATTCTATAAAGTGTGTACTCTTATCCGCATTTTACAGATAAAGAATGAGTGACATAGTAAGATGTTTTGTTTCAAACACTGCCTTGTAATCATGGTTAAACATGGTGTCATCTTTTGCCCTATAGTCATGTTATTATAAGTATAGCAATCTTCAGGATTGTGTTCATGAAAGGGAGCTTCAATTCCATAGAAATTAATTTACCTGATGTATCTGCTATAGTGGCAGGTATAACTTCATCCCACTACAACAGCTGTGGAGGCCACACAGGATCTTTTTCAGTGTTCTTATTCCCCTGGTATCTCAAACTACAGTTTCCACATTATATTCATATAAGAGGTGTGAAATATAAGACAGTTTAGATGTTATATGTGAATATTAAATCAATAAAAGTCACACATATCAGCTTTCTGCCAATAACAGTCAAAGAAGATAAAAATGAAAGATGCCTTCTGTTTACTGGGATCTTTTTCAATTACTTGTTAGAACTTGAATTTGATTTTTTTTTTTTAATCTTGGAAAGAGGTTTGAAGTTTTCCTTTGCATCATTGTACAGTGAATTGTCATCACATACTTTAAACTTCCTTCCTCAATCAGAATGCTTCTTTAATGAAATGTGTGATTTTTCATTTTGAGAAGTTAATTTATTTATCAGTATTGCCTATAGATAACCAGTGACAGAGACAAACTTCACATGGAAGGAAGCAGACCCTTCTGTTCCCAAGGTGATTCATATTTATTGAAGGTAACCTGTTTCTATCTATATTCAGTTTTCTTAAATCTGCCACCCAGCAAAAGAGGGCATCCTGTTATTTCCTTTTCACTTCTTTTTTTGAAAATGATTAGTAGGAACATTTCAATTTCTTAATCAGAAACGAAAATAAGTATAAAATACTGGCAAAAAAAGCATTTAAACAATTAATGATTGAGAATAATGCAGGCTATAATAACAAATGCAAATTAAGCTTCATAAGAGTTATATGTTGTAATTACTATTGATTTCATTTTCAGGCATTTAATTTTTTATGGTAATTTTGGATGAATGCAGTATTTATGAAGGATAAAATTTAGAAACAGAAACTGTATATCTATTTAAACAAGTTTACACATTTTATATGAAAATCTCGCCTTTTTGAGATTTATAGAATTTATCTGTAATCTGGTCCTAAAGACTGTCTGTCTTTATGTTACTTTTCATACAATTCATCTTTGCCTGTGAACTTTAACTTTTAATATTCAGTAATTTTAAACAAATGTATCTATATCAGATAAGTTTCTAAATGAATCTCTTTAAATATCTTAATTATTTAAAACATTGATTTTGTGATCTTTCCTACAATTCAATGGAAGTTCCAAATTAATATTTGGTATAGAATATACCACATAATTTATAAAGTTCTAAAACTGGGAAATCAAAAGAAATGATACTAGACTATTGTGTGTTAATTGTGAGAAGAAATTACTTCCAGTACTATAGAATTCAATATCTTCCTAGTCACCTCCTCAATACTGATTCAGGGTAAAAGTTGATCACAGACAGAACCATACAATTCACAGGAAGCTTTCCCATAAATTGAATCAATTCATCAGATCACTATCATGATAAACAATAGGACAATTCTATTAGGGGGGTATACATAGACTCATATTATTTTAAACCTAATATGACATTTTTTATACAAAATAGAGTGTTAATTCTTAGGCCCCAACTTATCAAACCTGTCTCCCAACCTTTTCATTTTAGAAAATAAAATCAGTACTTGCCTTTTTGCTTTGGGCAAAAATAAAGATTATCTTTGATTTTTCTCACCCTCACACTGTCATTATGCTCTACAGAATCTACTTTAAAATATATGCTAGATATTACTGCTTCTCACCACATCCACAGTGATGCTAGTTGAGCCCACCATCATCTCTTGCAAGGCAGAATCACAATAACACACAAACTCAACTTCCTATTTTTAATCTCAACTCTTAACATCTTTTTATCCTCACGGAACAGCTAGAATGATCCTTAAAATAATGAAAATAAATTATATTCCTTCCCTACTCAAACCTACCCTTGTAGATCTCTATTGTAGTTATAAGGTAGATTCCTTATCATGGCCTACATTATATAACTTCTCCTAAATCTCTGGATACATTTTACCTTGCTTTTCACACTATGTTCATATTTTAAGCTATTTATTTCTATCTCAGGGCTTCTGTACAGAGTTACAGCCTACCTGGAATGTTCTTTCCCATCATCTTTTCATAACTTACTTCTTCAATACATTCAAGTCTCTGTTCAAAAGTCATCTCTAGAAAAGCACTTTCTTTGCCTGCCATTTCCAAAGGTATGCTAGTAAATTGACTCTTGGAGAAGGGGTGGGAGTTCTGATTATAACCATTGCAAATTTCATTTATTTCTAGCTATAGATGACTTAAAAACCTACTTGCAAAAGTCCTGAATATTTCACAATAAAATTTCTCAAACCAGTATAAGCTACATCTGAAATATCCAACTCCTTTACCATACTCGTCTAATTCTCTATCCTCTACCTTATTTTATCTTTGTGTACTGCCTAGAATTATGAGTTTGATTGCCTGTTTGCTGTTTCTCCTTAAAAATATAAGTACCACTAGAGCAGGGAACCTATCTGTCTTACTCACTATGATATCATTAACATTCAGAATAATCCCTGGAACGTGGTAGACAGCCTATAATCATTTGATGAACAAATTAATAAATAGGTGGGTCAAGCCTATCTGCTATCCTCAGTGCTGCTCAAGAAAGCTGGAGTCTAGAGCTCATACCTTTGAATTCTTCCCAGCAATGTTTCCTTTTTGTCCTCTCCAAATGAGAGGTAATGTAAGAAAAAGATAAACTATGTTTTAAGAGGGCCAAAGAGGAAAGGACATTCTAAATTCTTTACCTAGAGCTAAAGTAAGTTTATCTGAAAGCTCCTTGTTATCCAGATAAAATCACCCTAACTTAAGAACATATATTTATGTGTGGTTAATGGCTAAAATATCCTGATGTTCAGATTTGTGTGATATAATCCAGCTTTCCTTACTTAAAATCTACCAAGAGTTCACACTTGCTCACTAAAAATCTGATGATGATTAGCTTATTATGTCTATTACCATCATTTCCATAGTGGTTACATAGAAAGAGAATCTCAACAAAGGACATTTTGAAATCATGTTCTGTAAAGCCAACACCAGTTTGACAATAATTGTATTGTCTTTGAATACCTTTTCCAGTAATAAATGGATTTTGCATTATTGCAAACAGCTTATGTAATACCAACAGGGTAACGATGGTGGTTCTAAAGAGAAAGTTAAATAATCAGTGACTCAGTGTCCCCATTTAAGAAGTAAAACAATTATGCTTCCCTGCCTCCCTTCTGAGGCCAGTAAATGGTCTACTTGATATATTTGGAATTGCTTATAGGTAATGAAAAAAAAATTTTTAAACCCTCTTAGTATCTGAGAAACAAAATCTGGTTTCATTAAGCACCTCCTGTTCAAAAGAGTATTTTTGGCAATATACTCTACCTTCATGAATTTCCAAATTTGAGACCTGGAGGATTCTGTTCTGAAACGTGCTCTTTAGTGACATAAAAACAGTCAGTTGTATGTGCTTATCCTGCCTCAAGATGATGACCTTTCCAGGGGTATTTGAAATGTGGCTAGTTCTTTACTAAGGCTAAGTATTTTGAAATTGGCAAGGACACTAAAGTCTTTTGTTTTCTTCCCCCATCACTGCCCATGAACAATCAAGTTGGCACAACATTTTATTCTCAAGAAAATGATACAATAATGTTTCCTTAGTCCCAAATTTGCTATTGCCTTAATAACATTGCTAAAATCATTTCCTAATTGTTTTATAAATATAGAAGAGTAAATCCTCTTCTCAAATAACGAAATTCTGAATTGTTTAGAAAAGCTGTCTGCTGTTGAGTGCTTTATTTTTTTCCCATGAAAAATAACTGGTTTGAGCCTCAGTTTATACATTTTAGAAATGAACATGTCCACTCTCTACCCCAAATATTCTTCGACATGTTAATAGTCACATTTTGGAACCTATAAAGATTCCACAGAGAAGGTCAAAAGATACATCTCTTCATATTTATATCTGCTAAGAGGAGAGTTCTGTTTATAAGATCTCATCATGGAAACTCGGAGTAAATCCAGCTTCAAACAGAAGATAAGGTTTGCTTCACTACAGGAATTCAGAAGCTGCTACTTCCACATTTACACAAAACAAACCTCAGACAAGTCAGAACTGCAATCCAAGCAGTGACCTCTATCTGAGCTCCCATAAACCAGATAATTCACCTCTGCCCCAAGCAAGCTACTGACTTTGGAGATACGTGATGCTGACTGCATGCACATCTTCTCAACAATATACTTGCAGATATACTCTTCTCTCTGGAAAGAAAAATACTCAGTGGAAATAGAAACAAATCCAGTTTGGATTTCCTGAAAGATCAGTTTGCTTTAGAGAACTATCTGCTCACATGCCAGTTTTTAAACATTGGTGCTCACATCAAGGTGTCCTGGGTAGAGACTGAAAGCTAATATTCAAACCTAGGTCCGTAGGTGTTGTGGTAGACTTCTTAATTTTTTTTTTTTACCTCCTAATGAGTTGAAAACATATTTACTGTGTCAAAATATTTCTAATCAATAGATACTATTTTTATTGTATGATGTACTAGCAGAGATATACTTCCAAGCATTAGTTGTATAGGTCAGTAGTGGAATTATAAACAAGGTGATGTTTTATGAATCTGTATAAAAAGTAGGCATATGGCTTCTTTACATATGCACACCCCAGCCACAAAGAAATAGTTGTATTTCAGCATTGTACCAATTCTTCTCTTTCATAAAGATGTTTTCATGTTTGCTCAACAGTCTAATTTATCAGAATCTTTGTGCTTCTTTTGCTTATAAATTTAGAGATAGTTGGCTTTTTTAAGTAAGATGGCTATAAAATAATGTTGATTTATAATTCATAGACAGAACTGAATGCCACACAATTTGAATGTAAAGGGAGGATTCACTAGACTAAATCTTCTGAGGGGAGTGACCATGTCTTCATAACACTTATGAAATGTCTTCCCCTCTGTTCTCCTGCCTACTGGGCAGAGTACAAGGAAAGAACTGTGTCCTCAGTGGATTTTTGAGGGATAAAAGGAAGATTATGGTTTATTGTGACCTGTATCTGAAATTTGATCAGCCTTGTAAGTTTGGATTCCATGTAATGGTGCTAGAAATATCTTGCCAATTTGAAGTCAAATAAAATGAATAAGTATCAGTTTACAAAGTGGACACGTCCTTTGCAAATTAAGTGGGACTGTCGCTAAAGCCAGATGAATGAAACTCGAATGCACGTATTTATAGTAGAAGCCAACTGCAGCTTGAAGTTAAATGTCTGACAAGCAGCTTGGCCAATGTGGTCAAAACAGACAATCAATCCAAGATGATCAATGCCAGATCCATTTAGCTTTAAGTGAATCATACCACTCAATAATGTGAAAAATATCTCACTGGTAAATCTGATTCTACCTGAATTTTATCTACTGCTTCAGCAGATTTGAATATTATTTTAAGTAATAGAACTATAATTGTGTAAATGTAGTGATTATTTATATTTTCCCAGTGAAAACATTCACATGGGTCTTGTTAAGCTGTATTACTTAGCTGAAATACTTTTGTTGTTGTTTGCTGTTTAGTCTCTGAGGCTAACTGCTTAGTCATTAAATCTAAGAGTCTGTTTTCATACCTTCTGGATAGTAGCCCACCAGGATACTACAGGTCTGAATAATTTTTAATTAGCTATAAGAAAGTTTGCAGCACAATCCATGGGCATAGTATAGATATTTTAAGGGAAATGTCTGCCCAGAAGTGAAATATTTGATGCACTCCCTTGGTGGGATTTATGTTCTTTATGGGAAATGACTGCTTATATTTTTGAAGGGGAAAATTCTGTTTAGTAGATATTTGAGGTTCAAGAAACATTGAGAACTCTTGAAAACAAATGCACCAATATTTCTGTAAACTTGGATAACATATATATTAATACTTATATATATAAAAATGGCTATCTGAAATTGTAAGGTTTAGATGATACTAATATTGGAAATAACAAGTCTTGCACTGAAAAATTCAAGCTAAAGAATAATTTCAAAGTTTATGTCTGTAAGATTTGGCTTTGAGAGATTAATATGCTCTTTTACAAAATAAAGTGAGGTGAAGGTGCTCAGTCGTGTCCGACTCTTTGCGACCCCATGAACCGCAGCACGCCAGGCCTCCCTGTCCATCACCAACTCCCGGAGTCCAATCAAACCCATGTCCATCGAGTCAGTGATGCCAGCCAGCCATCTCATCCTCTGTCATCCCCTTCTCCTCCTGCCCCCAATCCTTCCCAGCATCAGGGTCTTTTCCAGTGAGTCAACTCTTCTCATGAGGTGGGCAAAGTATTGGAGTTTCAGCTTCAACATCAGTCCTTCCAATGAACATCCAGGACTGATCTCCTTTAGGATGGACTGGTTGGACCTCCTTGCAGTCCAAGGGACTCTCAAGAGTCTTCTCCAACACCACAGTTCAAAAGCATCCATTCTTTGGCACTCAGCTTTCTTCACCGTCCAACTCTCACATCCATACATGACTACTGGAAAAACCATAGCCTTGACTAGATGGACCTTTGTTGGCAGGGTAATGTCTCTGCTTTGCAATATGCTATCTAGGTTGGTCATAACCTTCCTTCCAAAGAGTAAGCGTCTTTGAATTTCACGGCTGCAATCACCATCAGCAGTGATTTTGGAGCCCCCCAGAAAAAGTCTGACACTGTTTGCACTATTTCCCCATCTATTTCCCATGAGGTGATGGTACCAGATGCCATGATCTTAGTTTTCTGAATGTTGAGCTTTAAGCCAACTTTTTCACTCTTTTCTTTCACTTTCATCAAGAGGCTCTTTAGTTCTTCTTCGCTTTCTGCCATAAGGGAGGTGTCATCAGCATATCTGAGGTTATTGATATTTCTCCCAGCAATCTTGATTCCAGCTTGTGTTTCTTCCAGCCCAGCATTTCTCATGATGTACTCTGCATATAAGTTAAATAATCAGGGTGACGATATACAGCCTTGACGTATTCCTTTTCCTATTTGGAACCAGTCTGTCATTCCATGTCTAGTTCTAACTGTAGCTTCCTGACCTGCATACAGGTTTCTCAAGAGACAGATCAGATGGTCTGGTATTCCCATCTCTTTCAGAATTTTCCACAGTTTATTGTGATCCACACAGTCAAAGGCTTTGGCATAGTCAATAAAGCAGAAATAGATGTTTTTCTGGAACTCTCTTGCTTTTTCGATGATCCAGAGGATATTGGCAATTTGATCTCTGGTTCCTCTGCCTTTTCTAAAACCAGCTTGAACATCTGGAAGTTCACAGTTCACGTATTGCTGAAGCCTGGCTTGGAGAATCTTGAGCATTACTTTACTAGCGTGTGAGATGAGTGCAATTGTGTGGTAGTTTGAGCATTCTTTGGCATGTCCTTTCTTTGGGATTGGAATGAAAACTGACCTTTTCCAGTCCTGTGGACACTGCTGAGTCTTCCAAATTTGCTGGCATATTGAGTGCAGCACTTTCATAGCGTCGTCTTTCAGAATTTGAAATAGCTCAACTGGAATTCCATCTCTTCCACTAGCTTTGTTCGTAGTGATGCTTTCTAAGGCCCACTTGACTTCACATTCCAGGATGTCTGGCTCTAGGTGAATGATCACACCATCGTGATTATCTGGGTCGTAAAGATCCTTTTTGTACAGGTCTTCTGTGTATTCTTGCCACCTCTTCTTAATAGCTTCTGCTTCTGTTAGGTCCATACCATTTCTGTCCTTTATCGAGCCCATCTTTGCATGAAATATTCCCTTGATATCTTTAATTTTTTTGAAGAGATCTCTAGTCTTTCCCATTCTGTCGTTTTCCTCTATTTCTTTGCATTGATCACTGAGGAAGACTTTCTTATCTCTCCTTGCTATTCTTTGGAACTCTCCATTCAGATGGGAATATCGAAACAAACAGAGATCATTCTGTTGTTTTTGAGATGGCATCCAAGTACTGCATTTCGGACTCTTTTGTTGACCATGATGGCTACTCCATTTCTTCGAAGGGATTCCTGCCCACAGTAGTAGATATAATGGTCATCTGTGTTAAATTCACCCATTCCAGTCCATTTTAGTTTGCTGATTCCTAGAATGTCGACGTTCACTCTTGCCATCTCCTGTTTGACCACTTCCAATTTGCTTTGATTCATGGACCTAACATTCCAGGTTCCTATGCAATATTGCTCTTTACAGCATCAGACTTTGCTTCTATCACCAGTCACATCCATAGCTGGGTATTGTTTTTGCTTTGGCACCATCCCATCATTCTTTCTGGAGTTATTTCTCCACTGATCTCCAGTAGCATATTTTGCACCTACCAACCTGGGGAGTTCATCTTTCAGTGTCCTATCTTTTTGCCTTTTCATACTGTTCATGGGGTTCTCAAGGCAAGAATACTGAAGTGGTTTGCCATGCCCTTCTCCAGTGGACCACATTCTCTCAGACCTCTCCACCATGACCTGTCCGTCTTGGGTGGCCCCACACAGCATGGCTTAGTTTCATTGAGTTAGACAAGGCTGTGGTCCGTGTGATCAGATTGGCTAGTTTTCTGTGATTGTAGTTTCAGTGTGTCTGCTCTCTGATGCCCTCTCACAACACCTACCATCTTACTTGGGTTTCTCTTACCTGGACATGGGGTATCTCTTCATGGCTGCTCCAGCAAAGTACAGCCCCTGCTCCTTACCTTGGACAAAGGGTATCTATTCACAGCGGCCCCTCCTGACCTTGAAAATGATGTTCCATGTATATAAATATGACTATCTCAAAAATAGACACATATAGAGATAAAATACATATCCAAATCAGTTTTGGTAATATGTAATAAACAAAACTAGGGTTTTTTTGTTTTTGTTTTTTGGGACTTCTCAGAACATTTAACATGCAAATGTGTACTGTGAACCTCTCAATCAGAAAAATGGTAAACAACATAAGCTAAACCTATTTGACCAGAAGATATGTTGTTTTTTTTTTTTATCTAACCCTCACCTCTATCATTGTTATTTTTCATAATAATTTAAATGGACATATTTAAATTTTGGACATATGTTCAGCATATTTATTTCACTTATATTGTCTCAGCATGTACACTTATATTTGGGTATTCAGTCTTGCGCTATCCAGAGTGTGAAAATAAGTTTAATAATTTATTCCTGTGTAGTGCATAATGTATTGTAAGCCTTCAAAGATGATTGCCTGATGTTTGAAGTAAAGGTTCCAGTGTTTGAGTATAAAAGATAGGTGTGCATTTAGAAATCATTTATTGAACTAGTCTGATAAAAAAGAATACAGCTAGAAACAAGAAGCAAGGTATTTGATAATTGGAGCAGAAACAAGCAGTAAATTATTGCAAATTACTGGTCATACTTTGAATTGAGCTGCTTTTCTTTGTGTGTGTATGTGTGTAGCAGAGCTTTATTAAAGTGAAAAAGGGACAGAGAAGGCTTCTGACATAGACATCAGGAGGGATATGGAGAGTGTCCCCCTGGCTAGTCTTTAGCAAGACAATTATATACTTTTTAAATTAGATATTTCAATAAATCAAAAGAATGTTTCAAGGTTGCAAATATTTTACCAGACCCACTCCAACATTTTACATTTTAAAATAACAGGATTAGAACTTAATAATAGTAAGATTTTACCAGACCCACCCCCATAATATACATTCTAAACTATCAGGATTAGTCAGAAGGTTTTTAGGAAGGAGAAACTGTCCTCAAGCAGGATACATTGTTGTTATATAATCCTTAGTACAGAGTTTAAACTGAGTTGTTTGTTGTGTAATCATCAACTCCAGGCTTAAAGAAAAACCTTTTAGGTGACTAAAATATAGGATTGTAGAGAGAAAAAAGAAAAAGACTTTTCTCCTTTCCTCCTCCTTGAGAATTCCAGACCCTATCTCTTCTTCGAGAGCCCCAGACCCTTCTCTCCTCCTCGGGGAACCAGGACTTCTTATCAACCTGCCTAGGAACTGACTCTCTCACTCCCCCCTTTTCTTTTAGGAGAATTATGTTGCCAAACAAAAGGGGCATCGTTTTCATTCCATAACTACTTCCTACTGTTGAGGAGCATCATCCCTAAATTGTTGAGGCAACATATTCTTCTAACCCTCATATTGAGGGTCTCTAATCCAGGGGCCCCAAGTAATAGTTGGAGGAGGCTGTGGCACTCTTAGGAGCCTGAACAACCATTTGTAACTGAGAAACTTTCAGACAGTTAGAAACAAACCCTATTCTGCAATTGCAGATGTAAGGCAAAACAGTCATTAAACCAAGTTAAAACATAATCAGAATTAAAAGTTACATTATGTCCATAGTTAAGGTACAATATGTTATTCCAGTCCATTTTAGGATTGTTAGATGTCATCAGATCAAGAAGAGTTGAAGAAAGTCTTTTATTTATTTATTTAATTTTTGGCTTCTAGCCAAATTATGTAACCCATCTCTCAGTTCATTTCAGTCACTCAGATGTGTCCAACTGTGTGACTCCATGAACTGCAGCACGCCAGGCCTCCCTGTCCATCACCAACTCCCGGAGTTTATGAAAACTCATGTCCACCGAGTCGGTGATGCCATCCAGCCATCTCTTCCCCCGTCGTTCCTTTCTCCTCCTGCCCACAATCCTTCCCAGCATCAGGTCTTTTCCACTGAGTCAACTCTTCGCATCAGGTGGCCAAAGTATTGGAGTTTTAGCTTCAACATCAGTCCTTCCAATGAACACCCAGGACTGATTTCCTTTAGAATGGACTGATTGGATCTCCTTGCAGTCCAAGGGACTCTCAAGAGTCTTCTCCAACACCACAGTTCAAAAGCATCAATTCTTCTGTGCTCAGCTTTCTTTACAGTCCAACTCTCACATCCATACATGACTACTGGAAAAAAACCATAGCTTTGATTAGATGGAAATTTGTTGGCAAAATAATGTCTCTGCTTTTCAATATGCTGTCTAGGTTGGTCATAACTTTCCTTCCAAGGAGTAAGCATCTTTTAATTTCATGGCTGCAATCACCATCTGCGGTGATTTGGGAGCCCAAAAAAATAGAGTCTGACACTGTTTCCACTGTTTCCTCATCCATTTCCCATGAAGTGATGGGACCAGATGCCATGATCTTAGTTTTCTGAATGTTGAGCTTTAAGCCAACTTTTTCACTCTTCTCTTTCACTTTCATCAAGAGGCTTTTTAGTTCTTCTTCACTTTCTGCCATAAGGGTGGTGCCATCTGCATATCTGAGGTTATTGATATTTCTCCCAGCAATCTTGATTCCATCTTGTGCTTCAAGAAGCCCAGCATTTCTCATGATGTACTCTGCATATAAGTTAAATAAGCAGGGGGACAATATATAGCCTTGACATACTTCTTTTCCTATTTGGAACCAGTCTGTTGTTCCATGTCTAGTTCTAACTGTTGCTTCCTGACCTGCATACAGGTTTCTCAAGAGGCAGATCAGGTGGTCTGGTATTCCCATCTCTTTCAGAATTTTCCACAGTTTATGTGATCCACACGGTCGAAGGCTTTGGCATAGTCAATAAAGCAGAAATAGATGTTTTTCTGGTACTCTCTTGCTTTTTCAATGATCCAGCATAGCAAAATACCCATGCTTTTTACAATTTGAGGCTTAAATTCATTGAATTTGTTTTCTATATTAATCCAATTAGTTATTCTTTAAAAATGAATATAGCTAAATTAGAGTTAGGGAGATTCATTCTGAATAGTCAATGAGTAATATATATATATAAAAATTAGCTTCCCTTGTGGCTCAGTGGTAAAGAATCCGCTTGCCAATATTTGCAAATGCAGGAGACTTGGGTTCGATTTCTGTGTCGGGAAGATCTCTTGGAGAAGAAAATGGCAACCCACTCCAACACTTTTGTCTAGAAAATCCCATGGACAGAGGAGCCTGGCATGCTGCAGTCCATGGAATTGCAAAGAGATAGGCACAAATTAGTGACTAAACAAAAACAAAATATAAGCCACATTTTTTTTTTAATATATGGGGAATATGAACAAAATAATAATGAATACACTTATCTGTAGGGTAGTCTAAGTAATCTATTCTACAAAGAGCAGGCTCATAATTACTTAGAAATATAAATGTTCAGTTGGAATGAAAATATCTCAGCAGTTTAATTTGGAAATACGTATGTGTAAGTTCTTTCTTGTTTTTATAAATAACTGACTATTTTGATGGTTTCAAAACACAGTTGTATAATAATTGCATATCTGTCATAATTGAAAGCATGAGTAAAACAAAATCTATGCAAGTAGGGGCACAGCCGCACCCCTCAGAATAATTGCACATACTGTCATGTCTGATTGCTTAAGTAGTGCAAAAAGGAAAGAACAAAAATAGACTTCACAAATCAGTCATACTCAGAAAAACTTGAAATTAAATAGCAGTAAATGAATACTACTAGAATACTCCCATACTTTTCATAGATTAAAAAGAATAAACCATGCACATATGCTTGCTTTACTTATTAGCTAGTATTATGATTGACACCTTACTGAAACCCAAAATTTGCCAATCAGTAAATATTAACACTGCTCTGTAAATGTGTGCTACAAAGAAGTTTAAGAGATAATCTCTAACTTCAAGGAGTTTATCGTTAATTAAAAATACAACCTTATTGTTCAATATTACATGAATGCTTTTAAATTAACGGAGTATTGCATTAAGCTAATTAAAAAGTATTATTGTGACTGAATGCTCAGAAACTATAGCAACAAGCGTGTTAGAAATGGAAGGGAATATATGTATCTACACATGCACATGGATATGCGCATAAGCTTATATTATTGGAACACTACTGATATTCAAAGTCCAAAGATAAAATGGGGTGTTTAAACTATGTTTAAAACATCTCTCTTCTATTTTGATGACTAGAGAGAGTATATCCTAAAGCATGTAGGCCAAAAGAGAGCAGGAAATACAAAATGGAGATGGGTAGAGGCCTTCATAGAAGAGATTCTAGACATGCTTGGTTTTTAGCTGCATTTTCAAACAAAAGGCCACCTGAGTTCAAATGGGCTTAAGTTTCTCTAATTCCAGGTGAAGGAAACACTGTATTCATACATCTGGATATAGATGAGGCAAGCAGTTTGCATAAAGGATAGCAAATGAATTGGAGTTGCTGTTAAGGGGCATTGTAGAGTAATGAATCCAGAAAGGAGAAATAGAAATCAATTTGAAGAACCCTGAGAATATAAATAATAATAACGATAGCAAGGGTTTGTCTCTCTGATGTGTGGAACAAGTTCACATGCTTTGTCACATACAATGATATACATACAACCTTCTGAGACAGAAATGTGACTACCGTTTTGCCTTTCAATGAAAGGTTTAATGTTCTTTCCTCTTCATAAAATGAAAATAACATGATGCCTATCTCTCTGGACTGCTTTATAAATTAAATTTTACATGTATTATAAATAGCATATCAGGGTGCTTGGTGTATTCCAGAGATTTAATAAGTAATTCTGATATTTAAAAAAAGCAAGCAATGTAAAAAAAAATAATAAAGTTTAAGGATGTTTTCCCAGCAGTTCGTAGCTAAAATATAGCAAGACTAAGACTGTGTTAAAGTCTTTTGACTCCACGTTGATTTTTTTCTTATATACCACATTTCTATTTTTATATGAAAGATGCCAGATTTCCGAATTGAAATTTCATTTAACTAACATGAATTTCTCAAATTGTAAATTTTATTAAAAGAAAAGAGAACCTTCTTGCTCTTTTTTTAACTCTCAAGTTCATATTTATTATAAGCAAAATGCAAATCAACATAAAGGAAAATGCCATCATCTTTGTGAACTCGAGAATAACCCAGTCAACTCAGAGTCTTCTCAGCCATGAGGGAAGCTCTACCTTTCCATTTCTGCCTGGTTGAGTCTCAGGTCTAGGAGGCGTATCTATTGCCATGGCAATATTGGAAAGGGGTATGTGATACTTGGAGGTCATTGTCTGTTAAGCTGTTTCCTCTGAGCTATCTGTACCCTTGTCTGATGAGCAGTGGTGATGACTGTAATCTCCAGTTAGTGATTCTGGGGACTCTGCAGGACTACAGTTTTTTTCCTCAGCTGCTGCCTTGGATCTCTTAGAGAAGTATGGGAACACCTGAATGCTCTGTTGGAGGCACATCAGTCAGTTCAGTCGCTCAGTCAGGTCCAACTCTTTATGACCCCATAGACTGCAGCATGCCAAGCTTCCCTGTTCATCACCAACTCCTGGAGTTTGCTCAAACTTATGTCCATTGAGTTTTGCTCAAATTCATGTTCATTGCTCAAACTCATGTCCTTTGTTGGAGGCACAAAAATGCTTTAAACTGTCTTTACTTGGATATGCTCCTACACCAGCCATCTCCACCACATCACATCATTCTCTCTATTCACCACTGTAAATATTTATGCTAATTTTTAACTGCTGAGTGAAGCACAATTTCTCTCTGCTGTTATGGCCCTGAAACTGCCTGTGGTTTCTGCTTTTGCCCCATCTTGTTGGTGAAGACAAGGAGTAGGCAAGGGCACAGGACCCTTTCTATGGAAACACAATGATGTCTCTCATGCTTATGAAATGAAGCAGGATACAAAGTCTGGAAACAAATTTATAATAAAGCACTCAACTGTTTTTTGAGAAAGACACCAAAACAGCTTAATGGTGGAAAATACAGTCCTTTCAATAAACCATCCTGAAACTAGGTAGATGTGTGAAACATAAGTAACTTCAACCCCTCTATTGCTCCATTGACAGTAATTAATTTGAGATATATTATAGACCCAAACATAAAATATCTTTTCTTTTGAAAACAATGTTTAAGACTGGAAAAGATTTCTTAAATTGTACACAAAAAGCACTAGCCATTAAAAAATGCCTAAAATGAATATTTCTTTATCAAAATTTAAATAATTTTCTCACAAACACAAGACAATGAAAATGCAGTTTATATACTGATAAACATTGGCAATGCGTGTATCTGACAAAAGGCGAATTTAGAATATACAGTGAAGTTCATCACTAAATAATAAAGGTAACAGCCCAGTAAAACATAAAACTTGACAAAAGACTCGAAGACACAATGAGCACAAGAGGAAATTCACATACAAGACTCTCAACAGCCTTACTCATTAGTGAAATGTAAATTAAAATTACAATGACCCACTGCTACGTATTTAACAGAATGGATAAAACTGAGAAGACCAATGCCAAATGTTTTTGTGGAGGTGGAGCAACTACAATTCTCATACAATATTTGCACGTTTCTTATGCAGTTAAAGTTACATCTCTCCTATGAACTAGTACTTTTTACTTGTGAGGATTTATCCAAGATAAATGAAATTAAAATGCCCCAAAACTTTCATACAAAAGTGTTCCAGGCAGGTTTATCCCTAACAGTGAACAACTGTAGCATGACAAATGTCCACAAACAGGAGAATGGATAAGAAAAGTGTTATATATTCATATAATAAAATAGTGCTTAGCAATATTATACATGCATGTAATAACATGGATGGATCTCCAAAACATCATGTTGAATGGAAGAATTCAGAATCTAAATAGTATGATTGTATCATGTGCTTTTTAAATATGGGAAAACTGATATCTTACACTGATAGTAATTAGAGTAGTATTTTCTGAGTATGGTAAACATTAATTGCAAAAGGCACTAAGTAACCGAGGTTATAGAAATGTCCTCTATCTTTATTGGGTATAGGACAAGGATGAATTTATTTGTCAAAATGATTCAAGCTCTGCGCTTTATATCTGTGCACTTCATTATACACTAATTATAACTCAAAAATGGTATAGAATTTAATTTTTTAATTAAAAATGCTTTGGAAAAACTATAAAAAGTTGGTGAATCTGAATAGTTAGAAAGTAGATAACTTTTGAGTAAACTTTGATGATATTCAGTGAGTTCTTTAGCATCCAACTTTTAATTGAAAAGCTATTTATAATACTTTTTCTATATAGCACAAGGGGTAGAAATAGTGAATAATTGGAAGTAATACAATAGTTGGAGAAAAGTGACCTCATTTATTAAAAAAATTGTGTTTGAAACTAACCTCAATAACTTTTTTTCTTATTAATTTATTTATTTTAGTTGGAGGCTAATTAGTTTACAATATTGTAGTGGTTTTTGCCATACACTGACATGAATCAGTCATGGGTTTACATGTGTTCCCCATCCTGAATAACCTCAACAACTTATTTGGTCTCCAGAGTTCCGTTTATCTGGAAGGATTCTAGCAAGAAGTGGACATTAGTTTTTCAGAGATGCCTTCAAGAAGGTTCTCATATTGTACAATAAATGTAAAAAATTAAAAGAGCACCTAGAAATACAAATGTTTGGCTCTGAAAAATTCATTTGGATATACTTCTTTGTTTTGAATACCAAGATTTTTTTTTCTTCTCAATACCATTGGTTGGCATGCGATGAAATATAGGCTCAAAAAAACCTAACATCACCATGATATTGAGACAGCATATGATTTCAATTTATTGACAGTGGGACTGGTACTGACTACTTTATTGCAACAACACAAATACCATACAAAATAAAATAAAACAAAAAGTTGATTAATGCCAATGTAAGTCCTGAGGTCAGAACTGATTCAGAAAATTCATGATTTTTGATAATGTTATTGGCCTAGAGTCTGGCTCTTTTCTTTTCCTTTTTTTCTCCCAAGCTCTCTCACAATTCACTTGCTCTTTTTTGCTTTCCTCTAGTTCTCTCTGTTTGGGTCTTATTTTACTTCTGGAGAGGTTGGAGGAAGGCATTTCATATCTTTTGATTTGATAATCCAAGAGGAAGCAGAAATGTGTCTCTCTCCTTAAGCCAAAAATAAATAAATGCAAACTATGATTACCCTAAATTGGATCAGAAGACATCTCAGGGTGAATCAATATAGATGAACTACTATGATTTATCTAGTCTACATCATATGTTAACCACATGAAGGGAAGAGTGGGACTTGGGAGGAGAAGATGGGACTGGAGGACTATGATTTTTATTTACTCCAGAATCACAAATGTTGGGAAGAAGTTAGTTCTCCAAGGATGTGAAATAAACATTACCAGAGTAACTGAACAGGGATGCTAGGTGGATCTAAATAACAGACATAGATATAGGTACAGATATAGGTATAAATTGTTCTTGATATATCTATTGAGACACTCCTGTGCATACTAAGTACTCTGTCAGTTAGGGTCCAGTAAGGTAACAAGCACTAAGCTAGTAATATGAAGGGAAAATTTACTAAAAATAAAAATTGTTAACCAGTGACAAGGAATTATTTTCTAAGGGGTCTAAAGTCTCAAGAATGGAGGAATAGCAGATGGAGGGATCAGATATTACCTCAAATGCTAAAAGAGAGCATCTGAGGAAGGAACCAAGCTGGAGGAGGTCTGTATCCTCCCAAAGCTGAGGTTCAAACCTTGTTCCAAGAGATGTAACTGTGGTCCTTTAGATGATAGAAATGATTGCTGAGGTGCTATAGGCCAGTACTGGCAGCAGATAAAACAAAACCCAAGAACCATAGTAGAGTCCCTAGGATACTTTTGGCCTGCTGGAAGCACTAACAATGAAGACTTCCACCAGGATACTGACCTTTTCTGGGAAGCATCCTTCTGGGCTGCCACTGAAACTTACTGGGAGACTTCCGGACAGTATGCTGGAACAACTCACTGAGACTGCACGCCACTGGCTATCTGTTGTGGGGGCAAAAAAGCAGCATATTAGGTGCATTAAAAGAAGAGAATCCTCTTCATTTTGCAGTGTCTCTCCAGTACTATTAGTCAAAAATTGGGCCAGCTGCTAAAGGAGAAATGTTTACAGGACTGAACCGAATTGTGCAAAGAAGAGTAGTTGTGGATCTAAGCTAAGCAATGAAATAAGTTGATAACTAACACACATCCTTTTTGCCTTATCAATCTCTTTTCCTTCTGCAGTCAAATAGCATGAAAAGTTGAATCATACCTTAGAAACATTTTACTCATTTGCCACAAGACCTCACTGTCATAGGCTAAAAAATACTCAAATCCCATGAAATACCAGTACCATTACTACTATACTTCTAGTAAAAGAAACAACAGCTACTATTTTTAAGATATGCCGATCATTGAAATAAATGTTTTATTTAATTAATATTTAAAACAACTTTATGACCCTCTAAATTTATTAACCCCATGTCAGTGATTAGTAAACTTAGATATAAAGGGTTTGAGGTCAGGGAACAAAAGAACTGAGATTCAAATCTATGAATGTCCATGTACTGCACATTCACACCCAGCAGACAGTTCTCCATGAGAATGTCTAGATTACTTGGTGAGCTTGAAGTCAAAAACATGGAACATAATGAACAAATGTTGAGTAGTATTTGATGCAGAAAGCCCAGACAGTTACTTCATCCCATGTGTAGCGAATGGTCTTATTGGAAGAGTGCTGAACACAGCATATCAGGTGTTACAAAACTGAATGCATACAGGAGCCAGGATAACAGTGCCTCACATGGAAGTGATACTATCATGAACTGTTACCCATTCGTGGAGACTGGAGGGTCCATGTCCATATCTGAAGGATCAGTGGGTCCTTAGTCTTACTGAATGACCACATCAGACAATAGAACCAAGTTGATGTGATTTTTTTTTTAAACAAAGGATGAATAATCTAGCTTTTAAATGTTGCCAACTAATTAAAACATTTTTAAAAAGATATTGTTGGATCAAATAAGACCTGCCAGTAATGGCCTGTGTTCCAACAGTTTGATGCCTCTGTCCTTTAGTTATTTCAGTATAGAAACCGTCTTGTCCTTGGGGCAAGAAATATTCAGAATCCAATGTTGAAGACTTCCTGCTATCTTAATAACTGGTGAGACAAGTGTTTGCTTCTGTGACTGCTTTTAACTCTCTGACCTTACAGAAGAGTGCCATATTCTTTCAGTCTGATAGTCCATACCATTGGCATATAGAGAATTCTGCTTGGCCTGGAAACTATTCAGCCTTCTTCCAGTAAATTTGTAAAACTTCACACTGATTCATTATATATCACTCTTTCAGCTTAACTTGTTTCTTTTTTATTCTGAAAAAAATTAAAATGTTAAAGAAAAAAACCCTAGAACAATCAGTTCTTCTGTACTCATTACCCAGATTCAGAATTATCAAGATTTTATCACAAGCTTCATGTATTATGTTTTCTCACTTTTACTGAAACATTTTCAAAAAAAAATCCAAATATCATGATATTTAAACCTTATATATTTCAATATACATCTCTAAAAAGGAATATAATTTTATAAGATTGATTATCCCAGTGCCTTTAAGCCATCTATCAAAGTTAACAATATTTCATTCATCCCATGTTCTGCTTTTTTCTCTTTGCCTTCTTGTGTTTTTTTTACTGTGTTCTCTTTCCCTTATATTTCTTGTCAATGGATGTTAGCTCTGGAAACATGGTTGGGTTCAGGGTTTAGTAAGAATACTTCAAGGAGGTGCTGTGTGCAGTTTAGCTTTCTGAAAGCAATATCATTGCTCTCATCTTTGTGGCACAGCAGTTCAGGGTATCTTCCAATTACCAACAACCATTTTATTTTCTTACAACCCTGAGAGTGTTTTATTTGAAATCACAGGCAAACAAAGCAAATTCACAATGGGCAGTTTGCCTTTGATCTTTCCTTCTTTTTTCACTATGACCATCTGTCATTCAATGCTTTTTGAGAGTTTTCTTCTAGGACTTATTCTCATCCTCCCTTCTAAAAGTCTTTGAAAATTGTCCTTCTCCATTCCCAAAGAATAGGTGCCTCAGGAGTGTATGTAACACAGAGATGCATCTAGAAAGAATTTAATTCTAAAAGACTGTGCTCCTCAAAATGAATCAGTACCTGTCCATCAGCTTTATCTATATTTACTTATGCTTTGAAAATTGCTAGCCCCCAGGACAACACTGTGGTAGCATCTTTCCTTTTACTTTAATCTAAATATCCTCTATTGGAGAGAAAATAAAAGGAAAAGGATCTGAGTGTTTTAACAGCTGGGTTGATATTAATATTCAGATACTAGCTGATTGTCAGTAGCTTGCAGTGAGATTGAACATCGGTACCCATCAATTACCGTGGAGGAGAGTTATCCTAGTGATTCCTGTTGGAGACCATCTTATTCCTTTGACTTCATTAGATTTGAAGAACATTGTTCTTGCTTTTGCTGTAGGTTGGTTACATTACAATGATATTCTGCTGTTGGTTGGCAAAGAAGGATGTGTTGTGTGTTCTTTTATTCCCTATTCTTAGCCTTCTCCCTAGCTGGGGTTAGTCTTAGCTTACTCCATATATGTTGCTCAGAAGAACCAAGAAACAAATGTAATATTGTTGTTGTTTAGTCTCTAAGTCATGTCTGACTCTTTGAGACCCCATGGACTGTACCCCACCCCCCCAGAGTCCTCTGTCCACAGGATTTTCCAAGCAAGAATACTGGGCTGCCATTTCCTTTTCCAGGTTATCTTCCTGACCCAGCGATTGGACCTGCATCTCCTGTGTGTCTCCTGCATTTCAGGCAGATCATTTTACTCCTAATCCACATTCAACCTAGGAATTATACTACAACTGCTTTTGGAGATTTATTTTAGACTATTACCTCAAATAGATGAATATATTTTTTCCTAATTGTTCTCAATTCTCCATCTTTTGATTCCTAAGTTACTAATTTGAACACAACTACAAACTCTATATGTAATGAAAGACTTCCTCTCTCTCTGCATGCCCATGAGCATATCTTTCAGAAATTCTTTCTGCTAAACTATGTGTATATTCTGAGAAAGGTACAGAAGGTGCCCAAGAGATATGAGAAGAGATGACACCCTCTATTCGTTTGCTAGAACTGCGATAACAAAATACCATTAGTAGGTGGCCGAGGCAATGTAAATTTATTTTTCCCATTGTTCTGGATGCTGGAAGTCTAAGATCAAAGTGTTAGCAGGTCTGGTTTTCCCTGAGGCTTCTTTCCTTGGTATGCAGACGGCCACATTTCTACTGTGTCCTCATGTGGCCATTTCACTGATATTTCTTTCTCTCTTAAGGGCACCAGTCATATTGGATTAAGACCCTACCCTTGTGATCTCATTTCATACTTACCTTTGGTGGGCTCTATCTCCAAAATACTATTACACTGGGAGTCAAGGCTTCAGTGTATGAATTTGGAAGAACACAATTCAGTTCATAGCCTGCCCTTGAGAGTACTTTTTCTGGTCTATAACTGTTTTTGTAAAATAAGCCATCTAAACTATGTGGATTCTACATTCCAAGTATGCTTGCCAAAGTCTGAATGTACATTTGTTAGCAGACTTGGCTCTCTGCTTGATAGTTTGTAACTGAATCATATTTACATTTGATCATAGTTGACTGGGGAAATAATTCAAGGGTTTATCCTGTTTTCTGTGTGTTTGTACACATAGTCATTTAATTATTTCTGGTTTTGATGATTCAATAAAATGATGCCCTGTACACTGTGACTCTCACCCCTCACAAAGAATGAGCACAACAGATATTTGGATCCATCTTTATGTCTGAAAATCCACTCTTTTATTTTTTAAATGACATTGCTCTTGTGAAGGATAGCACTTTTTTAGCTACTTGTCTCCATGTGTAAATTTTAAGGGAATCCACAGTAGCTCAGCAGTAAATAATCTGCTTATAATGCATAAGACCACCTGCAAAGCAGGAGATGCTAGTTCGATTCCTAGGTCAGGAAGATACCCTGCAAAAGTAAATGTCAACCCACTCCAGTATTCTTGCCTGGAGATTCCCATGGAAAAAGGAGCCTGGTGGGCTACCGTCCATGGGGTTGCAAGAGTTGATCCTGACTTAGCAACAAAACTACCACTGCTACATAAATTTTAAATTCTTTTCTTACTGCATGCATAGTGAGTTAGAAAAGGTGATCAGCATTATAGTTTTAGTAGTTCCTTGAGATTCAGTGAAAGGGAGGCTCAAATGTAAGCAGTGTATTAAATTAGGTACAGAAAAATTGTCAATAACAGAAATAAAATAGGATTGCGACTTGCGTATAAAAATATGAATAAAAATGAGTGAACTGGTAACTGAATTTTGCCAAAATTATGTCCATTCAATGTGGAAACAATATTCTTAATTGAAAAAATTGGCTAGAAGTGTCTTTCAAAATAATAGTTCTGGAGAATAATAATTCTGGAGAATTTTTTAATGTCATAATGCAGCTTATGTATAACACAATTTCCAGTACTGACTGTGTAAAAATCATTAAGTTTGGGGTCAAAACGGTGTTTCTGAAAGAGTTTTTATTCTTAAAAAAGGCTCTTGCTAAAGAAAACTCACATTCATACATTGTGGTGGTTTGTTCAAAGTCTTGCAACTTAAGACAAACTGAATCCTAAACTGCCTCCTGTCTGCCACAGGCTAAGACAATTAGCAACAATTTAGAGTAATGAAATTAGACACCACTCAGGATAAATGGATGCCTTTGGTTTGCATGATAAGCTGTAACTCTGTGATGAGTGTGAAAGTTTATGTGCCAGACAGAAGGAATTGTCACCTTGATTTTTTTTTTCCTTTTTTGAAGTCTGTCCCAGACCAGTTCAACTGTTAAATTTCAATTAAACTAAATGTGGTCAGAAAAACAACACACAAAAAGATTGGAAATGTAAGTATATTTCTTTTATCTAGCCTGAGCTGTTGGCAAAGTAAACTGGCTTTTCCATACTTGGCATTTATTAATAATATTTTGAATACCATTGCGCTTTTTAAGCTGAGTGTGGTGGAATTCTCTTGTGGGATTATTAAACGAGTCGATTTGCATTCTAATGAGAACAAATGTTTGGGATTGCATTGTTAAAATGCTAAAACGGTGTGTGTATAATTATTTTGCAGCTTAGATTCGCAGAACTCATTTCCCCAAACTCCTTTTTTTAAATAACTAAAGAGTCAGAGCCTACTGACGGCTGGAGGGGAGGTGATTAGGGTAATTTAAACTGTTCACAAATGACTTTGCCGCGGAATGAAAGCATTGCTTTGGCTTTGCCCGGTTCCTTTCATTATCCTTAAGCGGCCGCAGTGTCGCGTCCCAGAAGAAGTCTCACCAAGCTCTCTTTCCTTGAACAGTTTCTCATTTGTATTGATTAATCATTTTGTAATTCCATTCTAGGTTGACTTGCTCATCTTTAAGGCATTTGCTGCTTTTTCTTTGCTTGTCTATCCTTTAACGGTTATGTTGTCTGTTCTAATACCTTCGCTTTATCACTGCAAGTCAAGCTTTAAAACATTAATCCCTTCATGCTTTAATTTCATATTCTATTACCAGAATGAATGCAAATACTGTTTCCTTTTTCTCCTTTTTAATCATCTTTACTACAGCTTTTGCGTATGGGCCAATAGTAAAGTAAGCTTTTATTATTTAGAGTATAACTCTTTTTTAAATAGTTTTTCAACTCTCTTTCTTTAGCTTAAAATTCTGTTGACAAAATACACATGCTTACTGAAAAAAATATCTATAGCCTTAACACTTATTTTGTTGTCACCAATTTCTAATAAAATAAACATATTGTAGTTTAACAGTTTTAAGATACTACTAGTACCAGTAAAAATGTTTAACTATCATATTTTTAAGTATTTTGATTATTAACCTTGACCTGAGGAATTCATTCTGGTGACAAAGTTTTGGAACAACAGTGATTTTTTACTCCTCACATCATGCAGTTTGAAATTTGGAGAGAACACTAAAGAAAATATGGTCCACCTTACTCTTTATGTAGATAAAGATTGAGAATCCAAAAAAATTAAGTAATTTTCTTACAAACAAGAAATGATTTCATATATATTTATTTTTTACAAAGACAATTAAACTGAGTCCTGTTTCATAATTTTGTATTGTGATGACCAATGCTTTATTATTAAATAAATGATACTTTGCATTTATTGCATAGATTACTTAATTTACTTATACATACATATATATGTATATTATATATGCATATGTGTATGTGCACATATGTATATGTAAATGTAAGTTGTATGTTATATACAAATATGGCTGTATCTAATATACAATTGAAATTGAAAATATTGATGAGTATATTACTTTGAAAAAACACACAAGTGAAAATCAGTAAAACATAATTATGGCAGATGCTGATTAATACAATGGAAGTAGGGGGCTTCATTTAAAACAAATGTTAAAATTGATGCTATTCTAATATATTTAAATTTCAGTTAATTAATATGCTGATGGTTATTCTTTCCTTGAGACATTAATTAAAAGCTTGTGATAATTGATGTCAAGACTTTTGTAATCTAAAAATTGATACCTTTATTTAAAGTCAGTCTTTGATGATTTCAAGAACTTAAAATTTTTAGAATGTGGCATGTTTTACATATTACGTTTACAAAAATGGAAAGGCTTATTCACCCATAACCCTAATTTAGCTATTGTTAGAGGTTTCCACTGATAGATCATTTAGGATTCATTTGTTTACAGCATATAAGCAGAAACATGGCACAGACAATTTTATACCAAACAGTGAAATGTTCTTAGTGCAAATAGATGAAAAGAATAGATGTGGAACTGACCTAAGCTATGCATATTGGCTTGATCTGTGTTAGTGATCTCATTCCAAGACAGCTTCCTTGGATCACATTGCTTTCTAAAGATAATCAGCAGCCTCTGGGAAGAATGGGGAATAGATGCTAGCAAGGAAGGCCCCAAATATCCACTATATGAAATTATCAATAAGCATTTTTAAGTTTACTCTGCAGGCTCTGCTTCCTCATTTTCTCTGTCTTTGTCCCTATTATTATTTTTTTCAGACCTGTACTTTCACCATGTGATTGATAGAATGCATGAAGGAAACAGTACCTGATAGAATGAACTGAAGTAAATGCAAATTATTCTATATTCACTTCATCTTATTTTCAGATTTAAGATACATGGCAGATATATGCATCACAATCAACATCTTCTCTTGTACACAGGAAAATTACAAACTTTGTTCTCTAAAACTTTGAATCCTTTAATCTTCCTGTGGATGAATTGCCCCTTCCTCCTGCCCCCCAAAGCCTTAGTGTGCCATGACCTTTCATACCTGTTTTGTCTTTAGAAACAGCTTTGTAAATGTCACAAGCTTAGGATTCTTTTCAGAGGCTTTCAGTTTCAGCTCCATAACCGTTGAGTAATCAAATTCAGGTTAGTTGTGGTTCATGATATTTATTGACTGCTAGTTTGGCATTAGGACCCTAATGCCATAGGCTGGAGTACCATATTGTTCCAGTATCAAAGAAAAGTCAAAGACTAAGCATCTTGTTAGTTTCTCTTTTTATCTATATATTTAAAAAATTGTGAGAATCCAAAAAGAAACCCAAGCTATGACCAGTTTGCACCTAGATAATATCATCCAAAGACTGAACTAAGAAATGATGGCCAAAACTAGGACTGCAAGTGAAATTGGAAAGAGGAAAATATAGCTAGGCATTTATGGAGGCATAAGAAAAACTCTTAAATTACAGAGATTGTAAGCAAATGCAAAAACTGAAAATTGAAAAACTATTGATTACAAAAATGCGTGTTACGGATGATGTTGCTATTTCAGAATGGCTTAGAAAACTATCATTCCCAAGAGCATTAACCTATTTTTTGAAATATAACAAATTAAGATCAAATCTTAAATAGTACTGATAATGCAAGTAATTTGCATAAAATGTACAAAAGCCTCATGGTGAAAAATTTTACTCAAGAGCCAGAGTCTGTTCATAACTGGCACAAACCACAATTAGACTGGAACAAACACCACTGGGGTTGATTAAGCAGCTCACCCTTTGTACGAATGCAGTGAAATGTGTTGCCCTGACCTGTTTTGCTGGTGCTTTCTAATTGAACAGGTGTGCTGTTTAAATGGTGTTCATAAATTGGATTTTAGTATGTGTGTGTGTGCATGTGTATATGTGTGTGTGTGTGTGTATGTTTGAATCCATATTTCAAATTTGCCAAATGACTCTCAAACAAATTTATTTTTCTTTAAAAATAAACATAAAACATGTAAACCCTATAGTATTTAGATGAAAATCTGTTTCTGTTACTTATTCGCCTGAAAATATAGAGAAGCTTCTTTATCTTAAAACAGTCCATACCCTTATTTTTTCTTTGTGTTGGGCTTTAACAAAAATTGTAATTTTAACAACACAGGGCTAATCAATTTGCCAAAATATTAAAGTGAATTCAGAACTCTGACAATATTGATTTGCAATGAATGTTAATCTTGGCAAAGCTTATTCCTCTAGATGTAATAAATCCAATTATTCAAAAGTACAGTTATTGTGCTTTTCTCTTTTTTAAAAAAATTCCTTTTGCTTTTTTATACACAGGATTAAAATGCTTAGTAGCACTATAAAGGTATTTAGCTAGTTGCAGGAATCTCCTACCAGTCTGTAAGACATGGAAAAATTAAGCTTCAGTGTAGACAAGTAAATTAATATACTTAAGAAAAATTAATCCCAAGTGGTTTTGTAAGTTACTGAACTCAAAACTATAAATTATGAGCTGTGAGGGGATTTTAAAAGCCATTGTGAACTACTGGCACAAGGTTTTACTTTAGTCAAAGGCCAAAACTTAGCTTAATGAAACCAAAACAAAAAACATAAATGCATATTTGTTGTATTGTTTCTGTGCTTTGCAACTTAGAAAATGCATTGAGATACATCTTCAAAATGTGCTCACAAAATCCTCTGGCAGAGGATTTCTGAATAGTTCTCTTCATTATACCCAATTAACAAATGCAGGTATAGTGAAATTAATTTACTGACGAAAATCAAATAGATTATTATCGGTGGATCTAAGACCTGGAGATATATATTTGTTATTTCTGTTGTGCTAAACTGTTTCATATTGACCATGAGAGATCAGATAATACGTACAATAGATCTCAAGAAAGTTTAGATGATACAATGAAAAGATTGAAATTGGCTCAGTTGTAAAGAATCTGCCTGCCAGTTCAGAGAAGCAAGAGACGTGAGTTCTACCCCTGGGCCAGAAAGATCCCTTGGAGAAAGAAATGGCAACCCACTCCAGTATTTTTGCGTGGGAAATCCCATGAACAGAGAAGCTTGGTAGGCCACAGTCCTTGGACTTACAGAGTTGGACATGACTGAGTGATTGACCGCACACAGTAAATGTCTAGCAGCAAATATTAGCCAAGTGGTAAATGTACATTATACCCTGAATTATGCATGGTACAGAAAACTAAATGAATAAGTAAATAAGGATGAAAGCTTGCTTTCAAATAATTCATATATAATTTAAGAGAAAACTTAAGCACAAGAAAAAAATCATTCAAGAGGTTTGGGCATAAAGTTTTGGAAATAGGATCTTGAAGCAGAGAAACTGACTTGAATAACATTGAGTCAGCTAACAGTAGTCACTACTCACACATGGCTACTGAACACTTGAAATGTGGCTAATACAAATTGAGAAGTATCATTAAATGTTAAATATGTAGAGGATTTTGAAGCCTTAATATGAAAAACGCCACATACTTTTTTAAGCTTTTATATTGGTTAATGTTGGAATAATAGCATTGTGATATATTGGGTTAAATAAATATATTATTAAAATCATTTTACCCCCTTATCAGACTTTTTTTTTTTAACATGGCTACTAGAAAATTTTAAATTGCATAAATGGCTCACATTTTAAACTTTTTGGAGAGGAGCTGATAGAGAATATGGAATTCCCGGACCTGCTTGAAAGGATAGCTGAGGAGCAGATATGAGAAGAGAAAGGCAAGGAATCAGTGGAATAGTAAGATACCTTTTGGTGATACCTTCTATTGCCCTAACTTCAATCCAGACTACAAATTCCAAAACCTTTCTTGTAAACTTTTCTTGTGAAAAGGCCCAGTGTTGCATGCAGGACAATGGAAGGTTAACTATTCACTGTCACTTTAAAGACATAGGGACCTATGGTTGAGGGTATGGGAGAATGTAACTTTATGCCTACTCATACCTTAACTGAACTAGGATGGAAATCTGTAGACATCATCACACTGTGAAATCAGTTTAGTTAGCTTTCCCAAAGATGAGGGAGATATTCTGTACCCCATGGTTTAAAAATGCATTATTAAAAAAAACTTTAAAAAATGCATTATTAAAAAATATAAATAACACTCTAAGTACCAGATTAATCAGCTCATTCAATAATATTTAGTACACACTTACCAAATGTCTTGTACACACTTACCAAGTATTTTGTACAATGGTAAAAGCATAAATGAACCCTACATCAGTGTCATCACAGCTGAATGAATATCTACACTAAATAAATGAGCAGAAATTGATAATGAAATAGAGGAAATCTGACTCACATATATTACTGTAATATAAGGTGAAAGTGTCATTAACCTCAGATATGCAGATGACACCACCCTTATGGAGGAAAGCGAAGAAGAACTAAAGAGCCTCTTGATGAAAGTGAAAGAGGAGAGTGAAAAAGTTGGCTTAAAACTCAACATTCAGAAAACTAAGATCATGGCATCTGGTCCCATCACTTCATGGGAAATAGATGGGGAAACAGTGGAAATAGTATCAGACTTTATTTTGGGGGGCTCCATAATCACTGCAGATGGTGACTGCAGCCATGAAATTAAAAGACGCTTACTCCTTGGAAGAAAAGTTATGACCAACCTAGATAGCATGTTTAAAAGCAGAGACATTACTTTGCCAACAAAGGTCCATCTAGTCAAGGCTATGGTTTTTCCAGTGGTCATGCATGGATGTGAGAGTTGGACGGTAAAGAAAGCTGAGTGCCGAAGAATGGATGCTTTTGAACTGTGGTGTTGGAGAAGACTCTTAAGAGTCCCTTGGACTGCAAGGAGATCCAACCAGTCCATCCTAAAGGAAATCAGTCCTGAATATTCATTGGAAGGACTGATGCTGAAGCTAAAACTCCAACACTTTGGCCACCTGATGCGAATAACTGATTCATTTGAAAAGATCCTCATGCTGGGAAAGATTGAAGGTGGGAAGAGGTGGGGACGACAGAGGATGAGATGGCTGGATGGCATCACCATTGACATGAGTTTGAGTAAACTCCGGAAGTTGGTGTTAGACGGGGAGGCCTGGTGTGCTGCAGTCCATGGGGTTGCAAAGAGTTGTACACGACTGAGTGACTGAACTGAACTGAAGGTGAAAGTAGTCAGTGTTATGAGGGCTTAGTGGAGAAAGAAAAATTTTCATCTAGGGATATGCTACAGCTTCACAAAGAAGACGGCATTAAAACTGATTCTTAAGAAAAGGTTTAGACATAGCTATGTATAAATTTTTGAAGAGTGTGTTCTGTCTATAATTAACAAAGTTAGCATTGAAGAAAAACTTACTAGGAATGGATAGTTCAAGTTGATCAGAGTAAAGAGATTTTACATTAGTGTACAATATGGAAAAATAAGTTTGGAACATATTTTGAAAAGCCTATACTAAAAAGGCCATGAGTTTCGGTGAGGGAGATAATATCATATAGCAGCAGTGTTAGTACAACATAATAGTAATGGTAATAATAATGATTTATTTGCATGGAAAAATGAGTAAGCAATGTAAATGTGCTCTGTGATTGATAGACGAACTTAATAGAAGTGACATTGATGGCAAAACAACGACAACAAACACAATTTTATCTGCTAATGCCTCATTTAGTTTCAGGTAATTTGAAAAGAATTACATTTAAAATGTGGCCTTCACTAGTGATTTCTCAGATTTCTTTGTCTGCCTTAATTGGTCTAACCCATGCAGAATCACTCCTGCACTCTTGTATTCAGTTGAAATATTATATCACAAGGCCTGAGATCTGGCTTCTTATGCAGCCTTCAGGGAGCTACATGAAACAACCTGGAAATGGAAAGGCCAGTGAGAGACAGGAGACTGAAGGGATCCAGACAGGTAACATTTCCTTCTTCTCTTCACTCTGTCTACAGTGTCTAGGTTCTCCCTGCAGTGAACCTTCCGCTGCATGCCCATAGGACAAGCAAACAGATGTGCTATGTGATTTTTAGTTCTCTTTGCAGGTAATTGGGAAGCAGATATAATGGTAACACAATTCATGCTTCTCCTTGCCTCATTCAACCCACTTACGGTTTAGATCTTTCAGATAAATTATTAGCACTTTAATTTTTGCCTATTAATTTCTTTCTTTTCTTTTTTTTTTTTTTAATAAGACTCAAGCTAGGAAAGGCAGGGATGTTGACAAATGTGATGAAGTCAAAAGGAGGGCAAAAACACTAACATTTTTAAAGTGCTTATATGTTTCAGAATTTTTTTTGTATTTTTCCAAATTATCTGACAGTACTTCACAGCAACTCTATTATTTCCACATATGGATGAGAAAATAGGAATCCGGTAATGGAAAACATATTACTCAAGGTCAAACAGACAGTAGGGGCTTGAACAAAGGCTCAGAGAGTTTGAATAAGTTGCTTACAGTCTTAGAAGTGGAAGAAGAAATAAAGGTTCAGAGAGATGAATTAGCTAGTTTGATCCAAACACAAGTTAATGGGAGTAGAAAAGAATTTCACAGTCCAACATGATTAACTCTACAAATTGGGTTATCAACTACTTTGTCTCACTTCCTCCCCCAGAGCAAAGAAGGAAGATGAGGAAATCTTACAAAAGCTTAAAATGATTAAGATGCATACATAGAAGAAAAGGTAACTTCAAGGGATAAAGAAACCTTAAAGTATGTGAAGTGTTTTCTTATGAAAAAGATATGTTACACTTTATTAATATGACTCCAATAGCAAGTGTTAAGAACCCATTTTAGCTCTTTTATAAAAACAAAACTGTCTGCAAATTGAAACTACTTAAAAATGCCAAAGGCTTGTGATATTTCCCATCACTGATAGGAAGGGGGAGGAACCAAGCTGGGTCTGAAAAATTTTAGGAAGTCTATTCTGTGGAAAGTGTTGGACTAAATTATCTTTATAGTAATTCTTTCTAAAGCAGGGATTACATGATTTTGAAATCTTTTAGTTTGACTAATGTTTGAATGCACTAAAGTTTTAAAAGCAAGCCATTATAGTTAACTATGAATAGATACTATGCCCGTTTGCCCCCAAATTTCAGCTAGGCAAAGATTTCCTTTTAATCATGCAAATGAATACTGGAAAATAGGCATCTCATTCACAGTGTCATGAGTTTTTAACCTTAAACTAATACAGTGCCCACATCATTGTATGACTATTTTAGAAAGCATTAATTCTTCATTTCAAAGAATAATTGTATAAAGGTCAAGGTAAGATTTTCATGCTTGATAAAGAATGTGTTGGTGTCAACTTTAACCCAATAATTGCCCTCTGTTACGGAGAGTTATTATACATAAAACTTCTGTGACAAGTGGAACGTATATCCACTTTGTGTATGTGTTAAAAATACCCAGGGAGCAAAAGTGGCTTTTGAGATCTAGGTTATATGAAAATATCTCATTATTTCAAAAATGGTCTTTAAAACTAGATTTTCAATCTATTTTATTATGAAACTTATGATAATTAAGAATTCATGATTATAGTTAATATCAACAAATCTTTTATACACCCACTGGATAAATTAAAGTCTGTTCAGTGATAATTATTTCACATCATGTAAAAATATTTTGTAAAGTTAGCTATTCTTAGAGAAGCAGAATTCTTACACAGAGATGTTTCAAGAAGTTTATCCAGTAGGAGAAAAGTAGTCTGAGTTGGAAATAGCTTCTGATTACAAATAGAGAACTGGATTTGGTTTAGGGTTAGGAAACCCTAACACTAACCCTAATTTTTTAGTGAACATTTATCATAAACTTTGAGCAGAGAACAGATGAATTTATTTAAATGGTGGATTTTCCTTCATCTATTAGGATATCTTAGGAAGCATGACCTTCCAAACTCAGAAAGAAGAATGTCTTAAGACTGCTTGCTGCAGATAGTTTAAACTTTCCATGTAATCATCTTTCTTTGATAACTCCGGAGGAGCAAAAAAGACAACAATTGTTCAGTTGATAAGTTGTGTCTAACTGTTTGCAACCCCATGGACTGCAGCACACCAGGCTCCCCTGTCCTTCACTATTCCTGAAGTTTTCTCAGGTTTATGTCCATTGAGTCAGTGGAAGGAAAATGGTAGTCTCATCTAAAAGTTGCAGATGTCCCCTGCCTTTTAATACAAATGGCTCATGTATATAATAAAAGGGTCAGAGGGGTTTTTTTTGCTTTTCCCCCCTCCCCACCCTCCAAAGAGGTTACACTAAATGAATTTTTTAGTGTTCCTTTTCACCTACTCCCCTCCAAACATCTATTATTGATTAGTACTTGCTTGAGCTGAAATGCTTTTTCTCAGATCTTCACTTTCAGTTAATAGTGAATCATATTCTACCACGTTCTGCCCTTTTCCCAAGGATGTGATTCCTAGAGTGAAATCCTGATCTTGGGGTTTCCTCCTTGGGTTTCTGCAAGTGTACTGTTGCAGTAGTTGTTTTGCTTGTACATATCATAGCAACATAATTTCAGTGAGTAGGTCTTATTTTGGAATGTGGCAGACTTGCTGTGTAAGCCAGGTTGTAATTGTGAGTTACTGAAGGAAGTTTCTGAGTAGTATTTACTTTCTCTTGGAAATTTCTCTGTTCAGAGATGGCATCCCCATGAAATGTAATAGAGAGAGCCACAGGCCAATGGACTAGACTCTAAAGTGAGTTATAATTTGTACAGTCAAATTTTGTAAAATATATAGACCTTCAAGTAATAAATGTTTCTATAGTGTACGGCTCTGAATTCAGCAGGATACAGATCACAGAGAAATTCTTTCATTCTGATTTTTTTCCCTAGAAATCGATAAGTAAGATATGACCCTGTTCACAGTGACATCACAGTCTATTTGAAATAGATTTAAGATTTTGTTATTCACAGATTCTAAGAATGAATATTCCTGTGTGATTCCAGAACACAAGTTTAATATTGTAGGGGAGGCTAGATGAATTGAACAGAAATGGGTTTGTTGAACTAGGTGTCCTGAGCGTTATGTAACGCTGAGAAAACTAAAATTTTGGAAAATCACTAAGAAAATAAAATTTATTTTACTTAACTTAGGAAAGTTATAAACTTTCCTTTTGAGTAATTGAAAAAAGATAGAATATAATACTCCCTATGGTAGATAAGATTTTGGTTTCTCTGGTCTTCTTCCCTGCCCTCACCCCTACCCTTCACATTATTCTGATTATTACCCTCTATGGTAAAAGGACTTTGCAAATGATACAAGTGTTATGCACCTTAATGAAGGGAGACTGTCCTAGATTATCCATCGATGTAATTATTAATGCAAGTGGGTGTTCCCAAAGCACAGTCAGGCCAAACAAATCAAAACACTGGAGTTTGGAGCAGAGAAAGGTTTATCACAGGGCTGTGCAAAGAGGCAGGTGGCTCATGCTCTTTAAAAAATCCCTAGCTCCCTGAATGATTTTTTGGCAAAGCATTTTTAAAAGCCAGGTAAGGGAGGTTGGAGTCGCAGGGTATGTGATCAGCTAATGCACAATGCTCTGACTAGCTGCTGGTGAAATAATAGGGTGGTGTCACAGGGGTTAACATTATCAGTCCTTAGGCTGCAGAAGGCCTGGGGCTATGTGCTCATGACCATCGAGTAGTGAACATCTTTCATTTATGGGGGAGGGGTTCCACATCTGTAAATATGTAAAATATCAGGAAATATGCATCAAATACTGTTATCTAGGTTCTTCAGTTTCCTAATCACATAGATCTGTAAAAAAGTAAGAGGGAGGCAGAAGCATCAGAATGAGATTGAGTGTATTGGAGAAATGTGGCAGAAAAAAGAGTCAACCTGCTCTTACTGGCTTTGAAGATCAAGGAAGGAGGCCACGAGCCAAGGAAAGTGGGAGGCCTCTTAGACTGGGAAAGGCCCTCAGCTGACAACCAGCAAGGAACTGGCAACTACAACTGCAATACAACTACACGGAACTGAATTCCACTAACAACCTAAGTGAAGAAGAATGCAAATTCTCCCCTAGAGCCTTCAGAAAGGAGCACAACCCTGCAAACCCCTTGATTTCTGCTTTTAGATTCTGAAGAGACACGCTGCTGAGCCCATTAGACTTCTGACCTGCAGCAACTATGAGATAACTATGGGTGTTGTTTAAGCTGCTAAACTTGTGGTTACTTCTTAAGATAATAATAAAAAACAAATACACTTCCCTACTGTTTCAGTCAGCCCCATCACTGCTTCTATATTTGAACTCTGTGTGTGTGTGTGTGTGTGTGTTAGAATTTCAGTGCACTCAGATGTTGTGGTCCTACTTCTTCAGTGTATACCTGGGACTGGAAAAATAATTTCTCTAACTTCCTTTACAGTTTATAATACAACTTGCAACTTATTCTCCAACTTAAAAATTTTTATGAGACTAATTTAGAGATGGAAAAGCACAATAATATTATCTACTTTGTGACCTGACGTCACAGTTCATGATTTTTTCAAAAATTAAGCAGATGCATCAAAACTGCCAACCTTCTATTTTGTATTAGAAGACAATAGCAAGGTATGGGCAAAAATAATATTCTTTTTTCCTTTTATCGAGACTTGTTTCTCACACATTTAGTCAGTCTTTTGGAGATTCAGATGTAATGTCATAAAATTATTGTATGCGTGCGTGCTCAGTTGCTCAGTCACGTCCATTTCTTTATGACCCAATGGACTCTAGGCCCCCAGGCTCCTCTGTCTGTGGAATTTTCCAGGCAGGAATACTGGAGTGGGTTGCCGTTTCCTCATCCAGGGAATCTTCTCAACCCAGAGATAGAACCCGCTTCTCTTGAGTCTCCTGGATTGGCAGGCAGATACTTTACCACTGTGCCATCTGGGAAACCCCATGACTTTATTAACCACCCATAAAAAGTTTTAGATATTGTTAGAATTTTCTGAGATTTTCACTATTAGCCAACCACTCTGGATGAAAAGTATCATAAGGATATGCGTATTGTTAATGCAAAGTGCTGTGCCTGTCTTTGCCACAAATTTGTGTGTGTCTTACATAAATTTCCCACCGGAAGTCTGTAGATTTAAAGAGAAAGTAAGAAAACCAGATATGTGATTAAGCTGTACTTTGTTTAGCTGTAGTGCTATGAGCCAGAAATCTCATGGTATCTTTTTTTTTTACATTTTCTCAGCCTGTTTCCTGAGAATTTCTTACTACCCTTGAGGAGAGGAATGTATTTCTTTCTCATCAATTGAGAGATTCTGGGGTCTCTCTATTAAGGTTTCATTTTACATGGCTTGATGGCCCTGCCCACATTGATAACTCACTATGTGCTCCAGATTTTATAATTCAGTCTGATTAAGCTATAATCCTAAATCACACTGTTACTTAAAACAGTGTTATAACAGTACAGATTCAAGTAAAACAGTGACACAATTAAGATTAAAGAACTGGTTAAGTAGAAAATGGGGAACAAGCACATTTTTCTTCCTCTGCTCTGTAAACAGCAGGCTGACTCAGATATCTTCCTCATTTAGTAAACTACCTAAAAACAATAGGCTGTAATGAGGTAAGTTGGCAGCTTCACATTTCAGCATAGCTTAGGGGGGTGTGTTCTTTCAGTAAAGGAGTGTATTTTTAAAGAGAAAAAAAAAAAAAGTAAGTGGTCCAAGTTAAAATCTCAGTGACAAACCAGTGCTAACTAGCACATGTCTGCGTGTCACCAGAGGTGGCTGTGCCTGACATTTCCTGGAGGACAGCCTATAGTTAAGTGGTATTGAAAGGCACCACAGGCATTAGAGCAAATGTATAGGGGACAGGGAACAACAATGGGGCAAAATCAAGCTATTTGAGTTAATGGCTGATGCTGTGTTCAGTGTATTATACTGGTGCCATTCACATCACTATGGCTAAGGTTGTGTCAGTGTTTTCACAATAGAGCTACTATTTTAGAGGTTTATAACCTGGCAATAAAAACTGGCTTCCGGCAAAAACTTGACATACAAGACAAGACCTCAGTAAGAAAATGATTTTTGAGAAATCATATTTTGTTGAGGAGAGAGGGTATGGAATATGATTTGTTGTTTCAGATGTTCATTTGAGTTTCTGAAACTCAAAATACAGCTCAGATTTAGAAAAATGGCATTTTGTAAGTTATTCGACTACAAGGAGGAATCAAATTTGTGAAAGGATGGTCAAACAATACTTATTGTTACAGGCTTAGCTGAGAACATTTTTATCTTTCAAAACGTTCTTTCTAGACTTTTCAAAGTGGGAGTATGTGTAATGACGCAGAGTCTGTTATTTTGATGTGTAGAAAGGCATGGTTGCGTGAAGATCAAGGAGTTAAAGGAGTTTTATTTTCAGAAGATAATATATTATAATATGTAGCTTGTTATTTGAAGTTGAACTCCTTAATAATGCCTAATTCATTAATCCTATTATTAAATGTCATAGATTCATTGTATCTAAACATTAGAAAAAAATCCAAATTCCACAGAGAGCTGTAAGATATATCTCTGTTATCATTACCATTATCATCCACTGTTCATTTCATCTTTGGTCTGTCCCCAGTAGTACACTGGTGATGTGGATATACTCACATAACATCCAGTATTTGACCTCATGAATTTTGGATTCATAGGTTGTCACAGAGACATATACTCAAAGAAGAAATAAGATAAAAAGGAACACAGTTTACAATATACATGCTGTTGCAACTAAAATATTAATGATAGTTTTCAGTAGAAATTTTAAAATCTTTATTTTAAACGTTTGCAGTAGTCATGGAGCTGATGGGGTTATAAGAACCGAGTCGCAAAGCAGGAGAGTAGAGAAAGTTGAACGATTTGGAAAACGAATAATGCCAAGAAGGTAGAGGGGAAGACATCAGCAGAGCAACAGTTCCTGACTACAGAAGATATAAATGGTTATTTTAATATTATTAGTAACTATTAATATATCATTAACACGATTAATATACTTAGTAACTATTTTTGCTGATGATCACTTTGTATTAGGTATTAAACTGCTTCACAAGCTTGACAACAGTTTTCTTACAAACAACATTATTGTATATTTCTCCTTAGACAATGTCAAGCTTAAGAGTACAGAATAGCAGTAGATATATTAAGTTAAAGGTAGATGCTCATGCTTTTGAACTACTTGTGAATTTTTCAAAGGGAATGAAAAAACTGGAGTGGGCTTCAGAAAACCAAGCGGTTGACTAACAGATGTTTTCTTACAGTCCTCATAAAGCAGATAATCTCTGTTGTATGACAGGGTGTCATTGTTGATACCTTGGCTCAGCTGATTTAAATAATGAACATTTATTTTTCAGCTTATGTTAATATGAAATGGAACAAAAAATACTAAAATCTTTCAAAGGCAGGATTGAAGAACTGAGACAGAAGTTAAAAAACAAAATTAATCTGACCCCCTTTCATATTTATCCAGAGTTGTAACAAAGACCTGACTAAATTAGAGAAAGCCCCTTTGTAAATTATTTTCATGAAAGAGACAGAATCATCTCTGAGGTTATAGAATTTTTCTCTTCATTAATGAGAGCCATATCTTGCCTTACTTTAAACTTTTCTACTTGTGTAAGTCTTTCAATGTGACTCTTTGTTTAACACTGAATCTCACATCAGAGACTTGACAAGTTGAGAGGTGAGTTATCTGGAGTAAAAAAATTAAGCTTGTCAGAAGCAGTCCTCCCACACAGAATTAAGATAAGATCTCAAATTCTTAAGTTCTCAAGATAATAGTTCTAAGGAGATATTTTTATCCACACCACCAATACTGAGTAGATTGTAGGAAAAATAATTTTTCCTTCCCATGTTTGAGAGTCACTGTTTTTACAGAGATTCTGATATTTTTTGTTGTTGAATTTGTCCTAAAGAGAGATATATGCTGCTGAGATTCATGGTTGCCAGAAAGTAAGAGGCTAGTAAAACACACATTTTTTTTTCTCTCTTAACCATCGCTTACTAGTGCCCAAGAAGTAAAATAAGGTATACATTATAACAGGAATTGAGAGAAGAATTGAGATTTGTTTAAAATGCATTGAGTTGCATGTGGAAAGATGTAATTGCAAAGGTAAAAAACAAACAAACAAAAACAATAAAATCTTCAAATGCCAGAAATGAGAAGGAAACTCAAACCTGTAGTCGTATCCAGAGTTGTAGTTGAAATAGACAGAATCAGTCACTGATTTAAAAACTGGGCTCTTATCCACTTGGAAACCTGAGCAGAGAAAATAGTGTGCATAGCAGAACGCTGGAATGAGGCTTCCTGCAAACGGCTGACGGAGAAGGCAATGGCACCCCCCTCCAGTACTCTTGCCTGGAAAATCCCATGGACGGAGGAGCCTGGTAGGCTGCAGTCCATGGGGTCGCTAAGAGTCGGACACGACTGAAGCGACTTAGCAGCAGCAGCAGCAGCAAGCGACTGATGCCCTATAGAAGTTGCCCTTTCTGTGAAACAAGAACTAAAAATATTTAAGCACTAGCAGTGGAACTGGCTACAAAAGCAAGTCACCCAGCCTGAGTCTCTGGACATGCTGAAATGGCCTATGAAGTTTTAGTAAGCTTCAAGCCTGTTAGTGTGAACATTACAAATGAAAGCTGACCATGCAGTAGTAAAACCTAGATATCCCAAACATGGCAAAAACGAAACCACTCCAATAAAGAAACCTCTACAGTTCATGGCAGAGAAGGGAAAACGTTAGGTTAAATGGAAACCCAGTAACCCTAGTGTAGATGAAAAAGTATTTGAAAGTCTCTCAGGTGTGCAATTAATCTGTATCAAATATCTTTCTTTTCTATTCCCAGAATCCAATTTTAAAGACCAAGAGTATAAAGAGGAAAAATCTCAGCATCAACTCTAGATATGAGGAAAAGTTTTCATATATATCCTATAGATAATGATGAATAACTGCCATATATAGTAAAGACAGTATAGATTAAGTGAAGTACTAATTTCTTTATAAGTAATAAACTACCAAATATCATTAAAGAAGAAACAGATAACCTGAATAGTTCTACAACCATAAATGTATTGGAATTTTAGTTAAAAACCTTAAGCCTGTATACAGATGAAGACAAATAAACAAATTAAAAAAAAAAAAATTACAGCCCCAGATGGATTCACTGGTGGATTCTCCCAAACATTTAAAAAGGAAATAAGCATACTCTACCAAAACTTCCAAAAAATTAAAAAAAGGCTTATCTTCCCCAAATCATTCTATAAGGCCTAAATTACAGTGACACCAAGCACAAACAAGAATATTATAGGAAAACTACAGAGAAGTATCTCTATGAGCATAGATGAAAAAAATCTAAACAAAATTTTACAAAATAAATTCTAACAAGAAATACAAAGGATAAATACATCATGATGAAATCAAATAAAACCAATAAAAAGCTCATTTAACATTGCACTAAATGAAAAAGGAATCTATGTGATCTTCTGAGTAGAGCCAGAGAAAGCATTTGAAAAATATTAAGCATTTATTCTTTTATTAAATTAAATTTATTTATTGTTTAATTGAAGGATAATTGTTCTACAGAATTGTTTTGATTTCTGCTAAGCATCAACATGAATCAGCCATAGGTATATATATGTCCCCTCTCTCTTGAACCTCCTTCCCAAGCATTTATTCTTAATTTTTAAAAAACTGATAAAAATTCTCAGATTATAAGAAAAAGGGGAATTATTCAACCTGAAAAAGAGTATCTAAGAAAAACCTACAGCTAAAATCATAATAATTTACAACTGGACAATTCCCTCCAAAATCAGTAGTAAGGGAAAGATGTCTGTTCTCATCACATCTATTCAACTTTACACATTCTATCCAGTGAAATAGAGCAACAAAGGTCATTAAAGATAAGAAGGCAATAAAGATCTATAAAAAACACACAGATTAGAAAAAAGGAATAAACTTCTATTGAACATGGCTCAAACATCTGTGCAAATAGATCCTACAGAAAGTAGCAAAAAAATACTATCACTGTTAAGTGAGTTTAATAAAGTTGTAGGGTACCAGATCATTAATTAAAAAATCAGTTGAATTTCTATATACTAGATAAAAACAATTGGAAATTAAAATTTTAAATAGAATTAAATATATGAAATACAGATACTAATAAAAATGTGCAAAATCTGTACTCTTAAAACTTTAAAAGTGATTAAGAAATTAAAGAAAAACTACTGAAAGAAAAAATGCTACATAATTATGGATCAGAAGACTCAATATCATTAAGATATTAATTCTCTGTTAATACATTTATAGATTATTCCCAGTTAAAATTTCCAAATGGTTATTTTTCAAAATATTATTTCAGAAGTTGACAAACTGATTCTGAAATTTTAATGGAAACAACAAAGGACTTTGCTAGAATATTAAAAAAGAAAAATAGTAGATGACTTAACCTTATTTTAAGTTTTTTTTTAGTTTATTTATTTTAATTGAAGGCTAATTATTTACAATATTGTAGTGGTTTTTTGCCGTACATTAACATGAATCAGCCATGGGTGTACATGTGTCCCCCATCCTGAACTCCCCTCCCACCTCACTCCCCATCCCAGCCCTCAGGGTCTTCCCAGTGCATTGGCCCTGAGTGCCCTGTCTCATGCATCGAACCTGGACTGGCGATCTGTTTCGCATATGGTAGTATACATGTTTCAATGCTATTTTCTCAAATCATCCCACCCTCACCTTCTCCTAGAGTCCAAAAGTCTGTTGTTTGTTCTGTATCTCTTTTGCTGTCTTGCATATAGGGTCTTTGTTACCATCTTTCTAAATTCCATATATAGGCATTAAAATACTGTGTTGGTGTTTTTCTTTCTGACTTACTTCACTCTGTATAATATGTTCCAGTTTTATCCACCTCATTAGAACTGATTCGAATGCATTCTTTTTAATAGCTGAGTAATATTCCATTGTGTATACTGTACCACAGCTTTCTTATCTATTTGTCTGCTGATGGACATCTAGGTTGCTTCCATGTCCTAGCTATTGTAAACAATGCAGTGATCAACATTAGGGTACACATGTCTCTTTCAATTCTGGCTTCCTTGGTGTGCATGCCCAGCAGTGGGATTGATGGGTCATATGGCAGTTCTACTTCCAGTTTTTTAAGGAATCTCCACACTGTCTCAAAGTGGCTGTACTAGTTTGCATTCCCACCAACAATGTAAGAAGTTTCCCTTTTCTCTACACCCTCTCCAGCATTTATTGTTTGTAGGCTTTTTGATAGCAGCCATTCTGACTGGCATGAGATGGTACCTCATTGTGGTTTTGATTTGCATTTCTCTGGTAATGAGAGATGTTGAACATTTTTTCATGTGTTTGTTAGCCATCTGTATGTCTTCTTTGGAAAAATGCCTGTTTAGTTCTTTGGCTCATTTTTTGATTGAGTTATTTAATTTCTGGTAATGAGCTGCATGAGCTGCTTATATATTTTTGAGATTAATTTTTTATCAGTTGCTTCATTTTCTATTATTTTCTCCCATTCTGAAGGCTGTCTTTTCACCTTGCTTATAGTTTCCTTCATTGTGCAAAAGCTTTTAAGTTTAATTAGGTCCCATTGTTTGTTTTTGCTTTTTTTTCCATTACTCTGGGAGGTAGGTCATAGAGGATCCTGCTGTGATTTATGTCAGAGAGTGTTTTGCCTATATTATCCTCTAGGAGTTTTATATTTTCTGGTCTTATGTTTAGATCTTTAATCCGTTTTGAGTTTATTTGTGTGTATGGTGTTAGAAAGTGTTCTAGTTTCATTCTTTTGCACGTGGTTGACCAATTTTCCCAGCACCACTTGTTAAAGAAATTGTCTTTTCTCCATTGTATATTCTTGCCTCCTTTGTCAAAGATTAGGTGTCCGTAGGTGCATGGATTTATCTCTGAGCTTTCTATTTTGTTCCATTGATCTATATTTCTGTCCTTGTGCCAGTACCATACTGTCTTGATGACTATAGCTTTGTAGTACAGTCTGAAGTCAGGTAGGTTGATTACTCCAGTTCCATTCTTCTTTCTCAAGATTGCTTTGGCTATTCAAGATTTTCTGTATTTCCATACAAATTGTAAAATTATTTGTTCTAGTTCTGTGAAAAATACTGTTGGTAGCTTGATAGGGATTGCATTGTTTGTTGGAAGATTTTTGATTACAGTTTTGATATCCATGCTTGTGATGAGTCTGTTAAGATTTTCTATTTCTTCCTGGTTCAGTTTTGGAAGGGTATATTTTTCTAAGAACTCATCCATTTCTTCCATGTTGTCCATTTTATTGTCATATAGTTGCGGATAGTAGTCTCTTATGATCCTTTGTATTTCTGTGTTGTCTGTTGTGATTTCTCCATTTTCATTTCAAATTTTGTTTTGATTCTTTTCCCTTTTTTCCTGATGAGTCTGGCTAATGGTTTGTCTGTTTTATTTATCTTTTCAAAGAACCAGCTTTTAGGTGTTTTTTTTTTTTTTTTTTTTTTTGCTGTAGTCTCCTTTGTTTCTTTTTCATTTATTTCTGCCCTAATTTTTATCATTTCTTTCCTTCTACTAACCCTGGGGTCCTTCATTTCTTCTTTTTCTAGTCGCTTTAGATGTAAAGTTAGGTTATTTATTTGATTTTTCTCTTGTTTCTTGAGGTCAACTTGTATTGTTATGAAGCTTCCCCTTAGCACCGCTTTTACTGAATCCCATAGGTTTTGGACTGTCGCGTTTTCATTTTTATTTGTTTCTATGCATATTTTAAGTTTTATTATGTGCTGTGCTGTGCTAAGTTGCTTCAGTCATGTTCAACTCTGCGACCCCACGGACTGTAGCCCGCCAGTCTCCTCTGTCCATGGGATTCTCCAGACAAGAATACTGGAGTGGATTGCCGTTCCCTTTTCCAGGGAACCTTCCTGACTCAGGGATCCAACCGGTGTCTCTTATGCCTAATCTGCATTAGCAGGCAGCTTCTTTATCATTAGCTCCACCTGGGCAGACCTAAGTAATCAAGATGGTGTGCTATTTATATAAATGTAGACAGAAAGATGTTGAGTACAAAATAGATCCACACGTATACTATGATCAATGACTTTCAGCAGAAATACAAAGTAATTGAAGGGGAAAGAATAATCTTTGTAACACATGATGCTGAAAGAATTTAATATCCATAAGCAAAGATGAAAAAAAGAACAAAAGAAACAAAAAACCCTCAATTCTTATCTTATGCATAGGCAAATTTTACTCCCAGTGAATAATATACCAATGTGTTAAACCCAAACCTAATATACACCTAATTAAGGTCTTTAAACACTGAGCATTTCTCATATACCATGAAAATATATACTCAATGGCCAGTATATACAATGATTTCCATATTAAAAGATCAATAGTTTTTAGGAAATTGACCATATAACTGCATTTTACAGGTACTGTCCAGTCCAATACTTAGAACAATTTGAAATGGACTTACCAGAAGGGTAAATTTGAAAGAACATTATAAAACTAATGAGGCTAATAATTTTTGGTTACATTACAATGTAATGATTATAATAATTTTCTAATTAGCAAGGAGTTTTATTTAGATTGGCAATTCAAAATGGATATATGATCATAAACCATGTGGCAAGAGACGTGTAATAATGGGGTTAATTGGGTGGAAAGTTCAGTGATGAAACAAAATGAAATAAAACCTATGAAGGCATGACACTGAACTAAAAGGGTATATTATATGACATCTAAGAAAATTATGAAATTTTTCATGACAATAAGTGAAGATTATTGGGATGAATGTAGAGTGTAGGGGTAAAGGGAGAGGGATATACAATATACTATAAAAGAATTAGTCTCTCTGAATACAATTCTCTGAGAACGTTCTAATTTTTATATTTCCCAAGGAAATCAAATATTGCAATCATGGACTTCCATCTAAGCATAGAATATTCTTATGATTTATCTCGTTAGATCATATGCATTAGGTTTAAACTTCCCAATCTCAACAAATCATCAAGTCTTTCTAAGGACTCCTGTGTAGTCAGGTGACCGAAGTTAAATGTGGAAGATAGTAAGATGGCACAGTTTAGCATATTCATCAGTATCTAATAAGAATCTTCTGAAGAGACAGAAAGTACTGGAGTTAATTTGCAAAAGTTCTTACTTGTTTTATAGACAAAAAAGTGGCAAATATGGATGATTATCTTAAACATAGAATGGGTGACTTATTATAAACACTTTGAGTTATTTACACATAAAATATGAATAAATGATTATATATGAATAAATAATCATTTATTCATATGTAATATTTTTTCTGTTAGTTTTGCTCAAATTATTTAAATTGGGAATAGGTATCATGATTGCTAAGGTATCACATGATATTTTACGATATTAATAGATGGCATTCTCTACTCTTTTATAATACCTGTTGTCTGTTCTTTTATTTTGTTGTTGTTCAGTTGCGAAGTAGTGTCCAACTCTTTGCAACCCCATGAATTGCAGCACTCTGGGCCTCCCTGTCCTCCGCTATCTCCCTGAGTTTGCTCAGACTCATGTCCATTGAGTCAGTGATGCCATCCAACCATCTCATCCTCTATCACTCCCCTTCTCCTCCTATCCTCAGTCTTTCATTTATTATGCGTTGATAGCATACTTAGCATTTTATTAGGTACTGTGGAAAATGTAAATAGTGGACAGTACAAAACTTGTCTTAAGTTAGGTTTTGAGAAGCAAAGCCTAAATGCGACTGATGGGGTGTGCCTTAGAAAAGCCCTTTAGAAGTGGGGGAGTGAAAACAGATTTCATAGGAAAGGGGATGAGCGAGGATGTGATCTCAGGTAGTGTGGCGTTATCTGATACGCAGAGGAAAGTTGTAGGACAAACACTATACTTCAGTATCATTCCCTCCTGGAGGAAGAAGGGCTGGCTCTCTGTTTCCTGCCTCAGTCAGTTATTGACCATGAGGAGGCTTGGGAGGGCCTAGTTTCCACGTGAGGGGATTCCATGTAACCTAGGGGTATTCTTCAGAGGAGGTGGCAGCTGGGGACCATGAATAGCTGGAAGAAAGAACACACGACCTGCCAGAGGGAAAAGGCACAGGGTAACTAGTGTAAGGCTTTTCTTCTTCTCTTTCTTTCCCTTGACTGTTTCCTTCTTAGTCTCTTATCTCCCCCAATAATGCAAACATACACTTAAAAAAAAATTATGCTATCCTTTTCATGTCTCTCACCTACACTTTAACATTGCTCAGTGAACTCTGCTTATACCTTTGAACTTCTTCACTTCATTTGCAACACTTAGGTTGATGTGATTGTTGACTGGAGCCAGTGCCACTCAGAGTAGTTAAGTTCACTAATCAAAACCCTCCAATGACTTCCCAGATCCTTAAGTATGACCTGCTAAGTCGCGTCAGTTGTGTCCGACTCTGTGCGACCCCATAGACGGCAGCCCACCAGGCTCCCCCGTCCCTGGGATTCTCCAGGCAAGAACACTGGAGTGGGTTGCCATTTCCTCCTCCAGTGCATGAAAGGGAAAAGTGAAAGTGAAGTCACTCAGTCGTGTCCGACTCTTCGCGACCCCATGGGCTGAAGCCTACCAGGCTCCTCCATCCATGTGGTTTCCCAGGCAAGTGTACTGAAGTGGGATGCCATTGCCTTCTCCGACCTAGCATACCCTAAAATTCTGGGCCTCTAATAGTTTGTTACTCTTTCCTGTCACTCATCACTCCACCTGATATACCCGTTCAACTCCAGTTACCGTAGCCTCTTGCTGATTCTCAAACATGTTGAACACATTCATGCTCCAGGTCATTGCAATTGCTGGTTGCTCTACCTGGAACATTGTCCTTGTCCACTAAGTTTATTCAGTTACTGCCTTTAGGTTCCGGATCAGATGTCATTTTGCTAGTTGGACTTTTCTGAGCACACAATCTAAAATAGCTCTCCAATTAAACACATTTATCATTACTTGAAATATTAACTACTTTGTGATTGATTGGTTGATTGTCTAACTAAACTAGAATATTAAGCATACTTGCAATAGCAAAAACACTGTTCTGTTCATCACTGGTTCCCTTATACCTCGAACAATGCCAGAACCACAGTAGATACTCAGTGAATATCTGGTTAATGAATAAATAGGTGTTGAAGGAGCAAAAGAGAAAAAAATAATACTCTGCAACTGTCAAAGAAAACTATGTTAGAATGACTTTTGTGCTATTACTTTACAGGTAAATATAAGATTTACAGATAGGAAAGTAGATGAGAACTTTCCAAGCAGAGTAAGGAGCCAATGCCTTTGAAGCAAGAAAGCCCACAAGTTCTGTAATTCTTTGCACATGCTCTCTACTTTGGAGGGCCCATCAATAATCGCAGCAGTGTTCTCCAAGAAGGTATGTCTCAGGTCTATAATCTGCTTTCCACTATAAGGCAGCTTCCTGGATATTTCCAGCTACATGATTTTTCATCTTCTTAAACTAATACTTTCTAGATTTATTCCTGTCTTAGTGGCTAAGGTATTGAAATCATCAGAGACACTTACTTGTCCCTTGCCCTCTTATCCTATCAGTTAGTTTGAATTGGCTTTTTTCTGATAATATCCTTTATTCTCTCCATTGCTGTGGTTGTTGTTTAGTCACTAAGTCATGTAGTGTCACGTCTCTAAGTCGTGTCCCTAAGTTGTGTCTCTCCATACCTACTGCCGTATCCATATCCTAGTATATCATGCTATTGACTGGTTTCTCTGACTCTAGACTTTTCCTTTTTAATTCATTCTGCCCAGTATTGCAACATGATGTTGTTCAGTTGCCCAGTCATGTCCAACTCTTTGTGACCCCATGGACGTCAGAATACCAGGCCTCTCTGTCCCTCACCACCTCCTGGAGTTTACCCAAGTTCATGTCCATTGCATTGGTGATGCCATCCAGCCATCTCATGAAAATCATGAGCAACATGAACAACCCTATGTTATACTTTTGGCATGTCACTCAATAAACTTCTTGGGTTATTAATGATGTTTACTTTCAGAGTCATAGCTAATAGTCAAGGCCATCTGGGCTTGGCGTCAATCAACTTTCTGCTTTACTCTTTCTTCTTCTTTCTTTTCTTTCTTTGAAGTCTCAATTTTCTCACATTTGTTTTCACTTACACTAGTCTGCTCTTGGGTTTTTGTCCAGTTTCCCACCATCCCACAATACTCTCCATTCCCATACTTTAACTTCCCTTGCTTTGAAGCCTGTCTCACATCTTCCCCACACACACACAACTGCTCTGACCAATCCATTGAAAAGCATCTTCTGCATATTTTGAACATCTAAACACTTCATCTCTGTGATTCATTTGGAAAGTAATCAGGTATTTCCATGGAATACATTTCCCTTCTTTTATATTGAAATATTCTTTAAATTGATTATTTTCATTTGTCACCCTGCCTTTCAATCTCCTCTTTCTCCAAGAGGATTTTAGGTTCTCTTTGGGGCAGGGGTAAAACCAACGTGTAGGAAGGAACCTACTGCCTAGTCTCAGCTGCCCTAGGTCATCTTGTGCAGTAGTCAAATTAACCTCCCTAAATAGGCTCTTCTTATTAACCTCCATAAAATGGTAAAAGAATCTGCCTGCAATGCAGGAGACCCAGGTTTGATCCCTGGGTCGGGAAGATCCCCTGAAGGAGGGCATGGCAACCTGCTTCAGTACTCTTGCCTAGAGAATCCCAGGGACAGAGGAGCCTGGCGGGCTATAGTCCATAGGGTCACACAGAGTCCAACACAGCTGGAGCAACAAAACACAACAGCAGGTAGGTTCTACCAACGGTAGGATCACAGTATTTAACTGCAGTAAATATGTATACACGTTATCCTTTCTGGCTAAAAGTTTATTTATTACTATTTACATATAAAATTCCTCCTTAGCCTTTAAAGATTCATTCAGGAACAGAATCATTTCAATTAAAATGTAACTAACCTCTCTGTGTAACATTTGCTTCTACTTCTTTATTGTTGTCGCCAGCACCAGGAGGTTCCTTTTTCTCGTACCTATTGTTTTATGTATGAACAAAGATTCTGATTTTGTAGGAATTAAGAACACAGGCTTCAGAGTTAGACCTGGCTTCAAACTTGCCTTTGCCCTTGTATTGCCTTTTATGATCCAGAACAATTAGATGTGATCATATGTTGTGCTCACTTCAGTTCCTAAAAATAACTCTGTAAGTAAACAAATGCCTTGTTTTCATCATCCTGTAGATTCACAAAAGCAAAGTAGATATAGATCCTTTGGTGTTTCCTTCTTTTATTTAGGTTTAAAGGGTGCATATGACCACATATATACAAACTGAGAAGGAGATGGCTGGAAGAGGGTATCGCAGATTAGGAGAGCTACTCTAATTAATTCTTCAGGGAAAATATTCCTACTTTTGTTTTACATAATTTTATTCTGATTAAATTTTGTAGCTCTTCTCTTGTCTTTCACTAGCTTATCTAATAGCAGTTTGTGGTCATTTTCTTTTCCTTTTGAGGTCTCTGGATGATATCTTCTTTCATTACAAAGCTTTCTTACAAAAATAGCATCAAAATATGTATTCATATTTAATGTTAAAGGAACAAAAACTGGAATAGTATTACTCGCCTGGCAGCTATCTTGTGATTAAACATTTATTTTCCGAGAATATGCCAGCGTAGATAGTGTTATTGCATTTTATTTTTTGTCATATAATCTCTTTATCTTTTGAGAAATAAACTGCCAACTTCTGTTATCCTAGGTAATACCCGTTTCTTCTAAGCATGGAAAGCTCTAAAAAATATTTAACAACAAAATACATATTATTAACTGAAAAAGGAATGCTTCATTCAGCAAATTTAGTTTGAGAGACTTTATTATATTTGTCATTTGGAATGCTTCTGCCTTCTAATAACAAAAACCCTGACTCAAGATGATGACAAACAATAAGGAAAATGTATTGTCACTGTAATAGAAAGTCTTGATTCATGATGGGTGTCTGGCTTTGTTGGTTTATTGGCACAGCAATATGATCAACTATATCAGCTGTTTTCATTTCTGGTCTCTGCCATCACAATCATTTGCTTCTTTCAGGATGGGTGCAAAATTTCCAACCATCAAATCCAGAAAGAATAACATAAGGAAACAAAGAGATCATTCATTCTTTTATCCTCTCCTAAGAAACAGGAAAATTCCCAGAACTCAATGACCAAAATATACTTTCTCCCATGCTTCATTGGTGAGATTTTTTATTTCATAACCATTTTGGGGCCAATGAAGTTCACTCTTTGGGCTGCAACAGGCCAAGTTTCTAAGGCCAACCACATAATCATGCAGTCTATGCAGTAGCACAAGAACTTGGGCTTGGAAGAGTTCCATTCTTAGTTTATTATACTGCTAGTATCATCTTGAAAGTCTTAATAATTTTTAAATGAGGAACCTGTGTTTTCATTTACTCTGAGCCACTCAATATTATGTGCCTGATTCTCCAGCTGTATGAGGCAGGGACGGTTAGTACTTGTAAGTCTCCAAGAAAAGAGATTACATGGGTGGGATGCTGCGTAGACCTCCAGCAGGTTTTCCTTCATTCAGTATTTGACTTTAGAGTGGTTTTCCTCCATTCTAAATCATCAAGAGAAACAACAGTGAAATGACCGGGGCTTCGCATACTAGACAATTAATCTTCAAGTTAAAGAAGCCACTGAGTACAAACTAGAAATCAAAGGTATAGTGGGGGATTTAAAGGGAAGTGATTAAGAGCAAAGGCATTTCTTTTTATGTTTTGTTCTTGATATCACCCCAAAATCATAGCTGACTTGATGAAACTCATTCTTCTCCACTGATACCTATTTATATTTCCCAAACTTAACACATTGCCCTTTTGCCTCATGTACACATAAACACACATTCATGCACACAAACACACACATTATATTTTTTCAGTGCCTCTTATTAAAAAGAAAAGCAGAAAATCCTTAACCACAAGGGTTAAGAAAAGCTTAGTTAATCTAACTCATATCCTGAACAAATAAAATCTCTGATTATGGATATGGATATGGATAAGAAAATCCTTAACCAACATGATTCTGCCCTCTACCTCTCCTACCTCATGCAGCACTTCTTGCTACTTCAATCTCTCATCTCTGGCCACCTGGGTTTTTCAGTTTTCTTAAAGCTCCATGTTGTCTGCAACATAGGAAGGTTTGTCAAGCTATTTTGCCTGCTTCCACTTCCCTCTTGTCCTGTTTATCACAATGAACTTTTCTTCATACTTAAGATCAAATTTGGGGTCACTTCCTCAGAAAACTTCCCTGCATCCAATTCCAGATCCAGTCGTCTTGTTATGGAGCCTATCAAATTATATTGCTTTCTTTCAAAATGATATCTCAGTTCGCATGCACACTTTTATCAGTATCCACAGTTTGTAGATTAATGCCAACAAAGCTTAAGCATAGGAGATCAAGAATAGTAATAAAAATCAGCTTCATGAAGCTTTTTCAAAACTTGGCTCAGATCATCTTAGAACCACTAATGGGTAATATGCAAAGAAAAAATTGAGTCATATCCATAATCAGAGATTTTATTTGTTGAGGATATGAGTTAGATTAACTAAGCTTAATAATTACATTCAACTGGTGTATCTGTTATTCATTCAAACATAAAACTTTCAAGTCATTTATTTTTTTATTTGAACCTATATAACTGTCTATTTTGATTTAAAAAGGAAGGCAACAAAAATATTCAAATACCCTGATATAGTAACAGATCTATGTTGTTTTGTTTAAATGATTTCTATAGTACCTCAAGGATTATTTTAAAATCTAAACTTTAACCTGATTACTTTATTAAATGCTGTCCAATTATTTTGTTGTTTTTTGAATCTTCTTACATTGCTTAACAAACAAACATTGAAGTGTTATACTAATGAATCTGGTGGGCTTGAGACGCTTCCTAATGAAGTCTGGAGGACAGATTGTTATTTTTCTCTTGATTTGTTGTCCTTCATTAAAGACATTAAAGAAAACTTTGAATTTATATTTTCATTAGGCCTTTTTCCAAGTGTTATCAATATGATTGGTGATCTGATTACTAATTAAAGATCTACAGTTAAAAATAGATCTGCAGATTTAAAAATACCGTGTGTGTATACTTGTGTCTGTATATCTGAGTCTATCCATATACAGATTGATACATATACACAAATATGCACATTGGCAACTAAATTGCTTTTTTAGAATTCAATGATTATACCATATTCATTCATTCATTCACTTATTCACTGCATATTTTTTTTTACTCTCTGCTATGAGCACAAGGTACGCTGTTACTCACAAAGTCAAGGACTCTTCATCCTTCTCAGATGATGTTTTTGTCCTGCTTGCCTCTGATTGACTATGCCATCTTGTTCAAATTACTTAACTTCTTGGATGCTATTTTAAAAATTACTTAAAAGGTTTTTTCTTTTTCTTTTTCTTTTAAAGAACAGTCATCCCTGTGAGAGGATTAATAGGTAGATAAACTTTATGGGAAAATGCCTGTCACATAGAAAGTACTCTCAAAAAAGGTATTTCATTAAGAGTCTATTATTAATTTATGGAAGGGAAAAAAAAAAGGTATTATTACTATTATTTTAAGTGACCATAAAAGTTCTCTGTAAATGAAATAAGCTCTATAAACAGAGGCTATAATTATGTTTTTGGTAACTAGTCACACAATAATTATTGGGTAGTGGCTTTAAGCATTTTGCTGAAGAATAGTCTTTATTTTATTTTATTTTTTGCTTAATTTTTGACATATTTTGAATAGAGAATTGGGCTGTTTTGGAACCATTATAATTTACCATAATTCATCACTGTTTTTAAAAAAAAGTTTGTCCAGAAACAGCTTTTTCATTTGGGATATTAGACATGTAGTAAGCCAGCATATTTATTATCTCCAGAGAGGTAAGTATTCCTTATTCTCTTGTGGAGGAATGAATGTTTTCATCTGACACTCTAGTCTTAAAAGAGACAAGTATTCCCTCCTTATGCACTATGTACAAGGTGAATGAAGATAAATGGAGACAGTTTTAGATACTCAGAGGAATAAGTACAGTCAGAATAAAAGGGTCACTTCCATTTCTAAGCTTAAGAAAGCTATCAAGGCCACAGTGAATAATTATATACTAAACGAAACGTGCAATTATTAATGGCACTGTCTCACTTTTAGCAATTTAATTGTCTACCAGAAGACTATCCAAAGCTACTACATTATATTCTCTAGTTTTTTACTTCTTTGCCTACTGAAGCTTTTATAATGATTTACATTAGTAATAGGCTTTCTCTAGTTCACTTAATTTAATCATCCTCAATTTATTCTTCCTTTGATGGAAAGCAATTAAAGAGAGTGTAGAGTTCCCCCAAATGACAGCCCATGCCTCAATAGACCCAGGTGTATGATAGAATATACTTCTCAGCTGTGCATCTGCTCTAGAAGTTCTGTCCATAAGGTAGGAACCATAGATTACAACTATACCTTAAGGCAGGAAAATAATCTCATTTTGCAACAATAGGAAAACTAATACAACAATAATATGAGCAAACATTTCTCAGACACTCACTATGTGCCAAATACTGTGCTAATATATTTGAGTTTCCTCACTTAATTCTTATTTCCAAAAAACAAAAAAGGAATATGCATAGTCCTTATACTATAAGTGGGAAACGGGCCCAGAGAAGTAAGGTAACTTGCTATGGCCATGTAGCCAGGGCATATTAGCCCACATCCAAATTCAGGAGCTTGGGCTGATCTTAGAAACTGTACTTTGAACCACCACTATCAGTATAAATCAAATGATGTTATTCTCCCATGCACAACTCTCAAGAACTTTCTCTTTAGACTTCACAACTACTGGCCTCAATGCCTGATATTTTTTCCCAAGTATTCCTATATTTTACTCCCTCATTTCATTCAGATCTACACTAAATATATCATCTAAAAAAAGCAGCCCTTGCTACTCTATCTTTTAGCCTTTTTTTTCATAGTGTTGTTTTTTTTTTTCATTACTCAACACCACATATTATCATCTATTTGTTCTTTCACTGCTCCATAAGAATCTGAGATACAGAGAGTGGTTGTGTTAAAACACTGTGGGAACTCAATAAATATTTGTTAGATGAAGAAATTTATGAATTGATATTAAATAATAAGTAGATGAGTGTTAATATTGAGCACAGTACTTGGCACAATGAAAGCATTCAATAGAGGTTGGTTCATTTTTTATAAAAAAATATAGTAATAATAATTGTCATTATCAAAAGAGATACAATGAAATACATTAAAGTGTAAATAAAAATCCACTGTGGAGAAGGAAATGCAACCCACTCCAGTATTCTTGCCTAGAGAATCCCGTGAACAGAGGAGCCTGGTGGGCTGCTGTCCATAGGGTCACACGGAGTTGGACACGACTGAAGCGACTTAGCATGCACGCATGCACTGGAGAAGGAAATGACAACCCACTCCAGTATTCTTGCCTGGAGAATCCCAGGGACAGTGGAGCCTGGTGGGCTGCCGTCTATGGGGTCGCACAGAGTCGGACACGACTGAAGCGATTTAGCAACAGCAGCAGCAGCAGCAAAAATCCACTATCTTGAATTCCTCTGAAGAGAACTAAACAACTGAGGTAGATCCAATAATAGAAATAATCTTGCTAAAGAAAAGAAACACCTCCTTGTTTTCCTGGAAAAGGAAGAAAAAATCTTCCAAGTTGAATCTATTTTTTTTTCATATTATCAGTAATTAACAGTCACTTGGAGATTCACATCATAAACTCTAGGCACAGAAAGAAACAACACACATAAAATATTTTCCCTTCAAGTGTAACTTTAAAATTTGAAGTATATCAGCCCTAGTTAAAAATATATTGCACATCTTATTTTGAAGCATGTATACATCAGGTCATATAATTAGATGAGATCAAGTAATATAAAGAGTTATTTACATGAATTTGTTATATATTTTCTTCAACAGAGCTGAATTATTCTCAATATTCCTATAGTCTTGAAGAACTGATTAATCAACTTATAGTAAACACAGAGAAACACAACTAACTTACTCATACACTAAAAATGATGTTCACATTCGGTAGTTTAGGATAACCACACTGCTTACTTCATGCATTAATTTTTTAAGGATCTTTTGCTAAACACAATGCCAACTGGTTACCCAGAATTAATTTTTATAGCTCTCCTCAATTGAAGTGTCGATATTAGGTTATCACATTCTCTTAAGGATTCATATAAAACTAGTAGATTGTCTTAATCACAGAAATGTCACTTTCTGTTTTCTTAGTTCAGAAATAAAGAAGCATTATCTAAAGAAATATAACTAGTATGTCTCTGACAATACTGGAAATTGTGAGAAACAATATAATTAACATGTAGACTCTGGAGATGCACTGGTAAACAATGCCAACATCATTGTTCTGGTTCTGTAGTATATATCATTTGTAGAAGACATGAATGGGTGTGGTTGCCTGGCTGATACACCTACTTCTTCAATAGAGACAGAGAAAGTTTCTAGTTGCCCGATTTCTGCTATGTTACTCAATTATTTCACCACTGGTACTTCTAGAGATGGATTCTGAGAGTAAATCGATATAATATTTTATTATATTTTTTAAAAATCTGAGGCTAAGTCAGAGTCCCCCCTCTGTCTTCCTTGATGGTAATAGCTAAAGGATGTGAAGCTTGTTAGCTGTTGGCAACTACATTTCCTTCTAAAGGTAAAGCAATCAATCGTGCTATAAAAGAAGTCAAGAGACCTACAAAATGAGCAATGGAAGCAATCCAGAGTCGTGGATGCCCTGTGTCTGGTTAAACTTGAAGCCCAGATGAACTCTGTACTTTTAGCAGTTTAATTTTATGAGAGAGTTTAGTATATTTTAAATCAATATACCTATTTTTGACTAAACTAGTTTGAGTTATGTTTTTATCATTTACGATCAAATAAGTCATATTTAATATTATTAGATCAGCTATTTATCTACTCACATCCAAAAATACAATTGACAAGTACAAGCACCATCAAGAAAAGGATGTGAAGTGAAAAGAAATAAAACCAATTTTTCTCAAACATGAAAATCATTTATAGTCTTAGTCAACAATCGTAACAGAAATTGAAACTATCAGCTACTAAAATAAGTGATAAAAACAATCAACTGGCATATGTAAACTGAAGTAAAAGTATACGACACTTCAAGTAAGAAAAGCTGAAGATCAAGATGGGGAATAATTAATAATTTTAACATTTTAAAGAGGAGTATAGGTTTCTATTAGCACATTTAATACATGGAGAGCAAAAACTTAAACACACTAAGAAAAAAATTAGAACTAAATCCATTATGCATTAAAGTAAGTAGAGTGTATAGGCTATGTTGTCATTAAGACATATATATGCTGCTCTTAAGAATATGGGATTTTAAAAGTGCAGAGAAACCTCTTCCAAGAAAATTACAAGGATTCTCCATATCTGAAATATAGTTTCCATTCCTTATAACTCCTTTTATTCTTTAAATGATGAACCTAAACCTATTCACTGTTTGTTTACTATGAGAGGTGGAGTAGACAAAGCTTCACATAGGAGCAAAACTTCCCTCAAACTGCTTTTATCCTCCAGTAGACTTAGTCAACACTTACTGTAGGCCATACATCCATCTCTGCCCTTAGTCATTGTATGGCAATGATCTATTTGTTCTTCTCATTCTCTATCAGACAGAGACCAACTGGAGGACAATGACCAAGTTGCGTTCATCTTTAAATTCTCAGTGGTGAGCAAACAGTGTGCCACATTGTAGGTGCCCAGCAAATTTTGGCTAAATAGAGAAAATTGTGCCATCACTCCCATAGCATTCTCTATAACTCTCTGCTATAATCCCTAATATACTATATTATAATTTATTTTCTGTGAATTTAATAAAATAAAACTTACCATTTTATTCATGTTTTTAATCTTTATTGTCTACTACATAGTAAGTATTTAAAATATTGTTGCATGTATGAGTGAAATAAATGAATGGGCAGACAAATTACTAAATAATAAATATGGTGACATGAAGGAAAACTGATTATTGACCTTTTGGGCATGAAAAATGAGAGGATGGCTGGGGGTAGTAGATGATACATATCTTGTTGGGAAATATTCAGTTTGAGATGCAATAGGAAATCCCAATGGTCAGAAAATCTAACCAAGAATCATTTGTCCTCTATCTCCTGTGGTTCAGATGTATTGTGAAATAGTTTTTCTCTGTAACTTTACTTATGTGATTCATCCACCTGGAATAACCCTACTTTTTCATCTCTTCTTTTTTTTTTTTTCCTTAAAGTCCTCTTTGTCCTTCAAGAACCTATTCAGATTCCATATCCTTCCAAATATAACCCCAGTACTGCCCAATGGCATTCAGTTCTCTTTCTTTTGGATCACTTTATATTTCAGATAGGCATTTTTGGAATCACTTAGCACTGTCCACCCTGTAGTATTATGTTTATTTGTACAAGTTCTGTCTTCTTCAGTACATTTAAATGTCTTGAAAAGCAGGGATAGGTTTTTAATTCCATTTACAAGTACTAGACTTTTCACACAAGGGATGTATATCATTTATGTATATTGCATACCTCACAATGGCACATGTACTCGGTCCTGTCTGAATCTTTTGCCATCCCATGGACTGTAGCCCACCAGGCTCCTCTGTCCATGGAATTTTCCAGGCAAGAACACTGAAGTGGGTTGCCATCCTTCTCCAGGAGATCTTCATGGCACAGGGATCGAATCTGCATCTCCTGTGTCTCCTACATTAGCAGGTGAATTCTTTACAATTGAGCCACCTGGGAAGCCCATACCATACAATATACTATCCTAATAGTGGTTAGAAACATACAACTAGAGATTATGCAAAAAGTCAGCAATGTAGGAACATTAAACACTATATTTCTGTATTATATCTATTAGAATAAATATAATAGATAAATATGTGTAGGAATATTTCATTTTTAGGAAGTGGTTTGTAAGGATCAAAACTGGTAACACAGGTAATATAACTTTTACACTACATCCATTTTTCAGATGTACAGAGTCAAACTTATTTTCTTCTCTTTAGCTCAGGACAGGACTTGATTTTGTATGTATATATACTGCTGACCAGGATCTCAGAGAAATATAAGGCTTGAAATGTTGTACATTCATGGGGTTTGCATAAATTACTTTCTAGTTATTTTTTTCCTCTTTTTGTTCCCAAATGGTTTATCAAGCTTGGGAGAAAATATTATGCATAATTGCTACACCTTAGATTGCAATATACTATACAAAACTAATCATAGATATTTATAGCCTGCATAAACTCTGTTTGCCCATCCATGGCAAGCATTTAATAAAGCTAGTTCATCTGGAAAGGAAGATAAATTAAATAATCCAAAATGAATGTGCTGCATATTCACAAAAATGTGGTGTTTAGATTGAGGTAACAAAAAGGAAGTCAGGCCCACCAAAGATGGACAAGCTAGAATTCAGTCTCTATCTACATTATACATTAAGCCTTCACCCTAACTTTTGTGTCCATTCTTTTTAGACATTGTGCCTTGGTCTGTTTTTATTAAATCCTTTAAAATCCGATACATCTCTATTATATACTGGATAAATACTACAAAAATTCATCCTCTGGCTGTTGTACACAAACCTAAAAACTATAAAAGAATATTCAAATGAAACTTTTAAGGTAAATTTCATTTCCTTAATATCAGGGGAAAATTAATTGAAGTGTAAATATGCATTGAAACTAAAGGAAGGATGGTTAAGTAAAGTCTGGTATTTTCTATCTTGAGGGATAATCATATTGCTGTAATCATTTGTGAAAAGAAAAAGAAAAGCCCTGGGACATTTAGCTGAAGATCATTTTCCGCCATGCAAACTAGAGAATCACCCAAGAGCAGAAAATAGTAATGGCAGGCAGAGCTATTTTGACTCATGAATAGGTTATCTGACCAGGATACAGTCCATGATCTCTTAACAGCAATTCTAAAATTCAAATAGCTGTAAACATCAAAAATATTTTAAAAACTCATTTGGTTTCAAAACCTCTCTCGATCTGATGGAAAGTGATACATAGTCTTTTCTTTTTTGTGTGAATAGCCACACACTTTGTTAAGGATATACTAATGGTGGTATTGAGTTCCGTTCAGTCGCTCAGTCGTGTCTGACTCTTTGCGACCCCATGGACTGCAGAATGCCAGGCTTCCCTGTCCATCACCAACTCCTGTAGCTTGCTCAAACTCTTGTCCATCAGGTCAGTGATGCCATCCAACCATCTCATCCTCTGTCACCCCCTTCTCCTCCTGCCTTCAATCTTTTCCAACATCAGGATCTTTTCTAATGAGCCAGTTCTTCGCATCAGGTAGCCAAAGTATTGGAGCCTCAGCTTCAGCATCAGTCCTTCCAATGAATATTCAGGGACTGATTTCCTTTAGGATTGAGTGGTTTGATCTCCTTGAAGTTCAAGGGACTCTCAAGGGTCTTCTCCAGCACCACAGTTCAAAAGAAATAATTCTTCAGTGCTCAGCCTTCTTAGTGGTCAAACTCTCACACCCATACATGACTTCTGGAAAAACCATAGCTTTGACTATACAGACCTTTGCTGGCGAAGGGTTGACTCTGCTTTTTAATATGCTGCCTAGGTTGTTCATGGGCTTCTCTGGTGGCTCAGCTGGTTAAGAATCTGCCTGCACTGAGGGAGACCTGGGTTTGATTCCTGGGTTGGGAAGATCCCCTGGAGAAGGGAACAGTTACCCACTCCAGTATTCTTGCCTGGAGAATTCCATGGACTGTATACTCCATGAGGTTCCAAAGAGTCAGACAGGACTGAGCGACTTTCACTTTCACTTTCTTTTAGGTTGGTCATAGCTTTTCTTCCAAGGAGCAAGTGTCTTTTAATTTCATGGCTGCAGTCACCATCTGCAGTGGTTTTGGAGCCCAAGAAAAGAAAGTCTCTCACTGTTTCCATTGTTTCCCCATCTATTTGCCATGAAGTGATGGGACCAGATGCCATTATCTTAGATTTTTGAATTTGAGTTTTAAGCCAGCTTTTTCACTCTCCTCTTTTACTTTCATTAAGAAGCTCTTTAGTTACTCTTTGCTTTCTGCCATAACGGTGATGTAATCTCCATATCTGAGGTTACTGGTATTTCTCCCAGCAATCTTGATTCCAGCTTGTGTTTCATCCAGCCCAGCATTTCATATGATGTACTCTGCATATAAACTAAATAAGCACGTGATAATATACAGCCTTGGCTTAGTCCTTTCCCAATTTGGAGCCAGTTTGTTGTTCCATGTCTAATTCTAACTGTTGCTTCTTGATCAACAGGCTCAACAGGCTTCTCAGGAGATAGTTAAGGTTGTCTGTTGTTCCCATCTTTTGAAGAATTCTCCAGTTTTTGTGATCCACACAGTCAAAGGCTTTAATGTAGTTCATGAAGCAGAAGTAGATGTTCTTCTGAAATTCTCTTGCTTTTTCTATGTTCCAACGGATGTTGGCAATTTGATCTCTGGTACCTCTGCCATTTCTAAATGCAGCTTAAACACCTGAAATTCTCAGTTTACATACTGTTGAAGCCTTGCTTGGAAAATTTTAAGCATTATTTTGCTAACATGTGAGATGAGTACAACTCTGTGGTAGCTTGAACATTCTTTGGCATTGCCTTTCTTGGGATCAGAGTAAAAACTGACCTTTTCCAGTCCTGTGGTCACTGCTGAATTTTCCAAATTTGCTGGCATCTTGAGTGCAGTGCTTTCATAGCATCATCTTTGAGGATTTGAAATAGCTCAGCTGGAAGTCCATCACCTCCACTAGCTTTGTTTGCAATGATGCTTCCTAAGGCCTTCATGAATCTGTATTCCAGGATTCCTGGCTCTAGGTGAGTGGTCACACCATCGTGGTTATCTGGATTATTAAGATCTTTTTTGTATAGTACTTCTGTCGTGTATTCTTGCCACCTCTTCTTAATATCTTCTGCTTCTTTGGTCCATGCCATTTCTGTCCTTTATTGTGACCATCTTTGCATGAAATATTTCCTTGGTGTCTCTAATTTTCTTGAAGAGATCTCTATATTTTTCCATTCTATTGTTTTCCTAACTTTCTTTACATTGATCACTGAGGAAAGCTTTCTCATCTCTCCTTTCTATTCTTTGGAAATCTGCATTCAGATGGATATATCTTTCCTTTTCTCCTTTGCCTATTGCTTCTCTTCTTTCCTCAGGTATTTATAAGCCCTCCTCATTCAGCCATTTTGCCTTTTTGCATTACTTTTTCTTGGGGATAGTCTCAATCACTGCCTCCTGTACAATGTCACAAATCTCTGTCCATAGTTCTTCAGGCACTCTGTCTATCAGGTCTAATGCCTTGAATCTATTTGTCACTCCCACTGTATAATCATAAGGGATTTGATTTAGGTCATACATGAATGGTCTATGAATGGTCTAGTGTTTTTCCCTACTTTCTTCAATTTACATCTGAATTTTGCAATAAGGAGTTCATGATCTGAGCCACAGTCAGCTCCCGGTCTTGTTTTTGCTGACTGTACAGAGCTTTTCCATCTTCCTCTGAAAGAATATAATCAATTTGATTTTGTTATTCATCAATTTTTGGGGCTCCAAAATCACTGCAGATGGTGACTGCAGCAATGAAACTAAAAGATACATGTCCTTGGAAGAAAAGCTGTAAGAAACCTAGACAGCACATTAAAAAGCAGAGACATTACTTTGCCGACAAAGATCCACATAGTCAAAGCTATGGTGCTTCCAGTAATCATGTATGGATGTGAGAGTTGGCCATAAAGAAAATTGAGTGCTGAAGAATTTATGCTTTTGAACTGTGGTAATGGAGAAGATTCTTGAGAGTCCCTTGGACTGCAAGGAGATCAAACGAGTCAATCTTAAAGGAAATCAGTCCTGAATATTCATTGAGAGGACTGATGCTGAAGCTGAAGCTCCAATACTTTGGACACCTAATGGGAAGAACTGACTCATTGGAAAAGACCCTGATGCTGGGCAAGATTGAAGGCAGGAGGAGAAGGGGATGACAGAGGATAGATAAGATGTTTGGATGGCATCACAGACTTGATGGGCATGAGTTTCAGCAAACTCCAGAAATTGGTGGTGTACAGGGAAGCCTGGCATGCTGCAGTCCATGGGGTCTCAAAGAGTTGGACATGACTGAGCAATTGAACTGAACTGTATTGACTGAACTGATTGATCATCTGGTGATTTCCACGTTAGAGTCATCTGTTGTGTTGTTGGAAGAAGGTGTTTGCTATCACCAGTGTGTTCTCTTGGCAAAAGTCTGTTAGCCTTTGCCCTGTTTCATTTTTCACTCCAAGGTCAAACTTGCCTGTTCCTCGGGGTATTTTATGACTTCCTACTTTTGCATTCCAGTCCCCTATGATGAAAAGGACATCTTTTTGTAATGTTATTTCTAGAAGGTCTTGTAGGTCTTTATGAGCAAATTTAATTCAGATGAGTGGTCCATCTACTACTGTGGGCAAGAATCCCTTAGAAGAAATGAAGTCACCCTCATAGTCAACAAAAGTGTCCGAAATGCAATGCTTGGGTGTAATCTCAAAAATGACAGAATGATCTCGGTTCATTTCCAAGGCAAACCATTCAACATCACAGTAATACAAATCTATGCTCCAACCACTAATGCTGAAAAAGCTGAAGTTAAATGGTTCTATGGTGGTGTTATATATGGTTTTTTTTCCCTAAAATCAAAAACTTTTCGAATTCTGGAATACATATGCCCCTAGGGCTCCAGATACGGGATTTTAGATGAGATGAACTCAGTTTCCCCTCTCAAACCTGAAACATCTTCTCCATGTTCACTCCAGACCATACAGAGACTCAAGTTTCTGTTTGCATTCAATGATATGAGAAGAGTTGTTTTTTTTTTTTTTTTTTGGAGACAGAGTTTTGAGAAGGAAGAGGAATTAGAAACATTAAGAAACATATTTTTGCCTTTTTTTCTACTCTGCTCAAATGAGATTTGACCATGCATATTTAGAAGGGTCTGAACCAGAAGTTGAAAAAAATTTTTTTTTCTGAATTATTGAGAATTTGGGCCAAAGCAGATCCCTTTCGGGATTCCTGTGATATTGTGGGATGTGTATCAGAGATGAAGCAAGTATCCTCATCACTTCTGGCTGGCACTATGAACGCTGCAATGTTGGAAGCATAAGGAAACAGGACTTGTGACATGACAACTGGTGTTTACTTCATAAGATCCATGAGCGACTGCAGCCATTGATTTCGAAGAGATTTGCCTTTAATGACTGAAAAAGCATTAAATGTTAACACATGAATTCTAGAGCAGGCAAATAATATTACAGACATAAATTGGTGATGCACATGTAATTATGAGTCACGTGCAGACATGCCTTTCTGGAATCCAAAAAATAAGTAGGAACATTTTTAAGGGAGCTAAGTTCTTGAAAATGCATGGGGCTCAGAGCCGTTCTAATAGGGACACAAGTATAAAATATGCAGTGTTAAGGTCATGTAACATTTCGGTTTGGTAGATTGGAGTTTTGTTTGTTCATTTTACCATCAATAAACAGCGGATAAAACTATAATAATGGCAACATGCTAAGATCACCAATATCCTCAAAATACCACAAAACTCTCATTTTCCTTATTAGCATTATTTTCTATATTCTTCAGTTAAAATTTCCCACCCTCAACATTACTTGATTGTAAAAATTGCTGTCTTTGCCTCTAAAGGAACCGTCTCAAATGTACTCACTTCCAAATCCATTGGATACAAGCCAGTAATGTCTTCTTGATTTGCCTCTCATAGCTACATTTATTTTCATTACCATATTTCAGGAATTTAGCAGCTCATACCTAACCTATGGCAGTGATCTCCCATGCTGTGCTGTGCTTAGTCACAGTCATGTCTGACTCTTTGTGATCCCATGGACCATAGCCGACAAGGCTCCTCTGTCCATATGGATTCTCCAGGCAAGAATACTGGGGTGGGTTGCCATGCCCTCCTCCAGGGGATCTTCCCAATCCAGGGATCGAACACAGGTCTCCCACATTGCAGGTGGATTCTTCACCATCTGAACCACCAGGGAAGCCCAAGAATACTGGAGTGGTTAGCCTATCCCTTCCCCAGGGGATTTTTCTGACCCAGGGCTCAAACCAGGGTCTCCTGCATAATAATCTCCTAACCAATGTCTGTACTTCCACCTCTTTTAGCCCTCCAATTCTTTCTTCTAATGTCAGTGTTTTGTGATTAAAATCAGGTTTAATTAGTTACTTTCATTTCTTAAACTCTGTCACTGGTTCTCTTTGTGAGGGGAAATATCTCAAATTCTCATCCTAGAGACTATGATCCTTCTTATTCTGAATCTGATACATATTCCCAATTTTATTCTTCTTATCTTTCACCCTATAATCTAAACAGATCACTCACCATTACTTAGACTTCCTATTTATTCTCCAACATTCATTGCTGTCTACCCTGGAATACATATCCACTTTCCTAGCCCCCCAGTGGAACAAGTCCAGACCAACCAGTTCATTCAGTTTATGTGGATTTATTTTCACTGTTGGCATTTTTATAAAATCAAAAGAAACTATCCCAACATAGACTCTCTTAAACAAAATGGTTCTTTGTTCTTCTAAGTAAGAAGGAAGTCATTTTGTACTTATCTTACAGATATCAGCAGAGAGGGATCTCAGTTTGACTATTAATCACAACTTGTCCCACCATTTTTCTTGTCATGTGCTGAATAAATTTTGATGGGTTCGGCATCCGGAATGCCATTAAATTTTGGAATGCAGTCAAGAATGGGTGTTCAGAGCCTGTTGCTCTGATGGTAAGATGAAATATGGCTATGACTCTGGTGGCTCCAACACTTTCTTTTGGTCAAATGTACAATTTCTGCAGAACTGGAAGAACATTACTCACAATGATACTGGGCCATTTATAAGTTGTGTGGTTTAAACAAGTGAATCAATTGCCTCTTCAGTTGTTAGCAAGCAAGGAAGGAGTGAAGAAGTCATTTATTAAATGTACTTCAGGTAACAGCAAAGGTCTGAAATGGGATGCTCTCTTGAAAATATTACTTGTTGATAGATGGAGGCATAAGGAGCATTGGACTAAGCATATAAAAAGCATTGTTTGTTTTTATAAGAGGAGAAATATATCCCAGATGTTCACCTTGTGGAAGAAATGTCCAACACTGTGTCTTAGACATGATGAGAGTCATTTTCAGATTACAGAAAAAGTGTGTTTTTTTGCCATTGTAGGCATTCAAAGGCACTTAGAATGATAGATGCCAGGCTCTACGTTTGTGGTGTGTGTTTGTATATGTGTGTAGCATTTTTGTGTCAATGTTAAATATTTGGAATAGGTTTTATGAATAATTTTCAGTAACCTTCCCCATTCATCTAATTTCTATTAAGTATAAGTCACATAATGTTATGTAGTCTTCTTTTTCCATGAATCATTATGCCCCCTTCTCTATTTACTTGGCATCTTTACATAGTTCATTATGGTGTATATGTGGTCGTCAGCAGAATCATATTATTCCTCTCCCGGTTTGCCTTTCTCTTTACAAAGAAACACTTTTATTCTTTTGAAAGTATTAGGAAATCAGCTTCTGTTCTTATTTTTATCCTTCTCTATTCATTACTTCCCCCAAAGAAAAGAAGTAGACTTGAACAGGTAACTTTAAGGAAGGGATATATATGCATAACTTACCCATTCCCAAGCTCTTGCTTACTTGAAAGTTTCTATCTTCTATTTTCTATGTGATAATCAAATGTGGATTAGAGCTAAAGGCTTGTCTTCTAGCTTAAAACCTGGGGGATCATATCTCTAACCCTGCTACTGAGACTCCTGCAACTGGTTAACTACCTACTTTGAAAACCTACCTCAACAAATGTGGGTTACAAGATCAAGAGTTAGAGGAAGAATTTGAATCCAGCTGCTCTTCAATCCCAAACTGTTCTCCAGATCATGTGCCCTAACGATAAAGTCAACAATTATACTTAGGCATGCTATATTATCAGAGATCTAAAAAAGAATGAATATTATATATATTTTCCAAGTTCTTTTATTTAGTTTCTAACTCCATTTTTTTTTGTTTGTTTACATCCAAGACCGAATATTTTCTAAAGTGGAGAGAGTAAACTTATTAAAATATTTTTCACCTAACTTTATTGGTTCAATGACTGAATCTTCACCAAATGTTTAATTTATTGCTAGAAAATACTAAACTGGAACCATTTTGAGTACTTTCATATTTCCTTAAACTTTTCTTTTTTAGTGTTCATTATTTCCTTAAACCTTTCCTTTTTAAAATAACTTGTGATATCATATTCATTAATACATTGTTTAGTTATATGCAATATATTATTTGCATTCACTAAATCAGATGGACACTTATTTTGAATCCACACATACTTCAGCTTCAGTAATTACCATGACATGGACATTTGTTTTTCATCTACATCACTTCCCCTCTTCTCCTATTATTTTGAACTGAATCTCAGCATATTTTTTAATTCATAAATTGTGTATCTTTAAAGCATTATTATTTAAAAAGAAATAACCATAGTGCCATTCTTGTACAAAAAGAGATAGCTTTTAAATATTGTGAAATATTTAGTCAGTGTTGAAACTACCAATCTTCTCATAAATGCTGTTTAACTTGTCTTTTATATATATGTTATTTTCTTGGTCAGTATCCCAAAGATGTTCACCTGTCTTGCTTCATTAATGTGTTACTTATGTCTTAGGACATTAGTCTATAGGAATCTGTCCCCCCACCTTGACCGGAGATTGCCAGTATATACTTTGCTGACTACATTCCCATGGTAACTTATTGTGTGTTCTGTCTTATTTTCCTGTAAACAACTCTCCAATATGCTAACCACTCTATCAGTTCAGTTCAGTCTATCAGTCGTGTCCGACTCTTTGTGACCCCATGGACTGCAGTACGCCAGGGTTCCCTGTCCATCACCAACTCCTGGAGCTTGCTCAAACTCATGTCCATCCAGTCGGCGATGCCATCCAACCATCTCATCCTCTGTTATCCCCTTCTCCTCCTGCCTTCAATCTTGCCCAGCATCAGGGTCTTTTCCAGTAAGTCAGTTATTTGCATCAGGTGGCAAAAGTATTGGAGCTTCAGCTTCCTTCCAATGAACATTCAGGATTGAGTCCCTTTAGGATTAACTGGTTGGATCTCCTTGCAGTCCAAGGGACACTCAAGAGGCTCCTCCAACACCACGGTTGAAAAGCATCAGTTCTTCGGTGCTCAGTTTTCTTTATAGTCCAACTCTCACATCCATACATGACCACTGGAAAAACCATAGCTCTGACTAGACAGACCTTTGTCAGCAAAGAGATGGCTCTTCTTTTTAATGTGCTGTCTGGTGTTGTCATAGCTTTTCTTCCAAGGAGCAAGTGTCTTTTAATTTTGTGGCTCCAGTCACCATCTGCAGTGATTTTGGAGCCCAAGAAAATAAAGTCTCTCACTGTTTCCATTATTTACCCATTTATTTGCCATGAAGTGATGGGGCCAGATGCCATGATCTTAGTCTTTTGAATGTTGAGTTTTAAGCCAGCTTTTTCACTCTCTTCTTTCACTTTCATCAAGAGGCTCTTCAGTTCCTCTTCACTTTCTGCCATAAGGGTGATGGTGGTTTAGTCGCTAAGTCATGTCTGACTCTTGCAACCCTTGGACTGTAGCCTGTCAGTCTCCTCTGTCCATGGGATTCTCCAGGCAAGAATACTGGAGTGGGTTGCAATTTCTTTCTCCAGGGGATCTTCCCAACTCAGGAATCGAACCTAGTCTCCTGCATTGCAGGCAGATTCTTTACCAACTGAGCCATGAGGGAAGCCCTTATAATGGCAATACATGTATCTATTTAAAATCAATTTAAACATTACCATAATGGTAAAAAGTTCTACTGAAGAGTGCTGATCTATAGGATTTATTAGACTTAGATTTGATTTTTTTTGTCAGTAGTTTTTCAGAGTGAGGTTCTTTCACCAGGAGCAATTTAACCTCACGTCTCTGTGATGTTAGCAACCATCTAGGATCAATATCTAGTTGTTATTCATCAAGGCTTTGTCCTATGATGCAGCAAAACAGCTTCAAAAATGCATCTTCAAAATTACGACAAACAATATTTGACAGAAAAGGTTTTAAGATTTTTTTTTGTCCTTATATACTTTAAAGGCAGCTTCAGTCTGTAGTAAAATTATTGCATTTTAAAATTACTTGGAATAGTGATCGAGAGAAAACTGAGAGAAAAGGAGAGGATAGTGGCCATTGTTCATTGAATGCTTACTACTGGCTGCATACTTCTCCAAGCGCTTTATATGGAATAATTCATAATTCGGAAAATAAACCTATATGGTCAGTGCTATTTTAGATATGATGGAAATGAGGCAAAAGTTAGTTTGATAACTTATTGAAGATTATAGGGCTAGAAAGTGTCTCAATAGGAGTTTGAATTCCAAGTCCAGAACTCATGCTCTTAACCAGTTGATATCATCTAGGATTTATTAGAGGAAGTAGAACATGAAGTCCTTTAGCAAAGGAGAAACTACTGAGTTCCTGGCAATATCTATTTAATTGATAGATCCTGTAAGGTCCACCCAAAATTTTGTTTCTGGGGCTATGAGTTTTATATATATATATATATAAATAAATGATAGTTAGGTATATAGTATGTATAAATGTTAACTATGTATATGCTAGTTTTGAATATAGTGTATATATATGCTAACTATTTCCTTACGACTGAATGATGTTACGCTGAAACAAGTTAAAGGAATAATTTGTATTGTGATTGAGAGAGACCTATATTGTATCCTTACCTTGATATAGCTAGAGCACAGCTAAGCACATTTAATTCCAAAAGAACCTCTATTAAAAATGACTGAGACCCCCGTCCTGTCTGAAGTGAGCACTACAATATTTCCATCTGTTTTTGATTAAAAAAAAAAAACACTACAAATTTCGTATATATGATCTGGTCAATTTTTACAGATAAAGCAAGATACACAAACAACTATATAGTGATACATGTAAGTTTTCAAGCTACATGAAAACACAAGGCTCTCCTCTTTTGAAAATCAAGAATGATTGTGTGCACTAGCTCTTTTGGGTAAATGTCTAAACTGGAGTGTCTTTGCCCTAATATAGTAAATAGCATTAGAGGTAATTATCAAAATATATAAAACAATGATCAAGATAAACTTATTGAACTTCAGTTTCTGTATTAATAATTTTAAAATTAAGGTGTTTTCAAAATTAGAATATATTCTTATATATTGTGAGAATATGAAGTGAAGGCAAGGGAAAGGAGAAAAGGACTAAGAGAAAAAAGGGGAAACACAATAAGTATTTCAAGTTTGAAAAAAGGAGCTTTCTGAAAAACAATCAAGTAATGCTTGCTTATAATGTAACAACTATATGCAGTTGTTTTGTAGGTTACTGTATATTAAAGTAGCGACAAGAGGAGCTTTGAAGAAGCATTCAAAGACCAATATACACATAGAGCAGAACGATCTAAATGGAAAGACTAGGCTCTGTAATCCCTCTATTTTATCTAGCATAGGGATGAAGCAAGTGCTGTATAGGTCGTCTTTCATGCTCCAGAGGAGTCTCGGAGTTGGATTTTGCATGGTGTGACTTCTCAGAGACCGATAGCTCTCTGTGAGCAGTGAATGCTCCAAGAAGACTTGCTTATGCACATTACAATATAGTAATCAGAGAAGGGGCTCTCTTGATGAAAGGAAACTAGGAGTTGAGGGTGGAGAGATGTCTAAAATCAGAATCATAAATCAAAGGCTTAAAAACAAAGCAAAACAGAGATGTCTAAAATCAGAATCATAAATCAAAGGCTTAAAAACAAAGCAAAACAAAGTACTCTTAACATACATTTCTCCCTATAGAAAGCTTTAAAAAGGTAATCTACTGTGTATTATTTTACCCAAAGGCCAAAGAAAAAGTTTACTGGTTCAAAAGTCCAACAAACCATATTTCCTTTATTTAAGATTTATGAAGAACACCAATATAACTGCCTCTAACTCCAAGTGGGGATAAGTCTTTTTTGTGTATGAAAAGGGCAAATATTCGTTTAACAAATGCTTCCATTGGCAAATTGTTAATGGGGCTATCATGAAGGGCTTATGTGATGATCCAGGTGATAATTGAGAAATTTGGGATGCTTGTTCTTCTCTACCAATCTGGCTATGTTAATTCTGAGCCAAACTGTTGACCTTTTCTTACTTCTTTTGTTAAGCTGTGGCACCTAAAGGATTACATATCCAAACAATTTTAGAGAACCTTTTCACTGTGAGAATAGTACAGGGCTTAAATTTATTGAATACTGCTGCATTTAACCTATTTAATTGGAGCATGTTAATTAGATCTAATTGCAAAGTTGTTTTAATTGGAAAATCAAGCATTGCACTGATATTGGTGTGCATGATTAAACAAAGTAACTGAGGTCACCAGTAGATTGTGTAAGATTCATGCCTGTGATTGATTAAGTATGAAAGTTAATCAATTTAATTTATGTGATTGATGTTGATTCTTTCCTTTTGAAATTGCCTGTTTGTATCTTATTTTATCAAGATACTCTGTGTGGAATGTCAGCTAAACTACAGTAGCTCTTCAATTTGTTTGTTTTGGTATAATGATGTGTTTATTTCTGATCTAAGTAATTTTAACATGGCTTTTGTGTCACTAATTAAGATTTTTCAAGTTACTAGAGATAAAATTAGATTTTCTATTAAGAAAATTTAATTTTCCTAGGGAAATAATTCAAGCAACATAGGAAAATTAACCTATTAGTTCCATTAGTAGAGCTGATAGTTTATTGCCTTAAAACATATGCCACACAGCTCAGGAACAAAGGTGTCCCTGTTTTAATCATCTCCATATCAATGTTCTTTGTATTTCCCTATGACTATGATGATAATTGTAATAACAATGAGAAGATGGAGAACATTTATATAGTCTTTATTATGTGCTAGGCATTGTTTTAATTTTATTAAATATAATAACCCATCTAATAACATATTATGTAAATGCATTTGCATCTGTGAATTTTCTTTTATGAAAATCACAGTGGTAATATCTTCTTATATACTGGATGCTGTCTTCTGAACCGTGGCAAACATACATTGTTAAGTCATAACAACGTAACGTTATTCGCCTAGGTTGCACAGTTAGTAGGCACTTGATAAATTCTCATATATAACATTGAAAAAATTGAGCCTATCCATATGATTGAGTCTATACCTTGATTAGTCAGGGTCCTCCAGAGAAACAGAGCCAAATGGAGATATCTCTACCTATATATCCTATATTTCTTTGTGTCTGTCTATCTATCTATCTACAGAGATAATTACTTTAGGAATTTCTTTTAAGAATTGGCTCTTTTGATATGGGTTGAGAGATGGCAAGTCTTGAATTTGTGGAACAGGCTGTCAGGCTGCACACTCAGGCAGGAGATGGTTCTGTAGTTTTGAGTCTGAAATTGTGAGATAGGCTACCAGGAAACTGGAAGCTCAGACAAGAGTTGACGCTGCAGTGTTGGAAAATTTCTCCTTCTCTAGGAAAACTTAAGTTTTGTTCTTAAGAACTTTAATTAGAGGAGGTCCATCCATAGTATTGACAGTAGTACCCTTACTTACAGACGACTGATTCTGTTTTATTTATTTATTTTTTAAACACAGTTGTATGTTTTATGTTTTATTTTTTGGTTCATTAAAAAAAAAAACTGGAATATAATTGCTTTCTTGCCTTATCATACTGTTCATGGGTTTCTTGTGGCAACAATACTGGAGTGGTTGGTCATTCCCTCCTCCAGTGGGAGAAGTAGAAGAGGGCTGCAGAGGATGAGAGGGTTAGATAGTATCACATGTCATGCAATGGACATGAATCTGAGCAGACTCTGGAAGACAGTGAAGGACAGGAAAGCCTGGAGCCCTGCAGTCCATGGGGCCATAAAGAGTCAGACCCAGTTTAGCGACTCAAAAACAACAGCAGCGTAATTGCTTTACAGTGTTGCGCTAGTCTCCGCTATACAACACAGTGAGTCAGCTATATGTATACATATACCTCACCCTAGTGGACCTCCCTCCCACTCCCCTCTTACCCCAATCTAGGTCATCACAGAGCCCCAAGCTGAACTACCTGCGCTATACAGCAGGTCCCCGCTAGTTATCTGTTTTACACATGGTAGTATATGTATGTCAATCCCAATCTCCTAATTCGTCCCACCCTCCCCTCCCCTCCGCCCCCACGTCTACATGTCCATTCTCTATGTCTGCATTCAAGACAACTGATTCTAGATTTTAACCACACCTACAAAACAACTTTACAGAAAGCTTTGCATTGTTTAGTTATATAACTAGGTACTATAGCCTATCTGAGTTGATCATAAAATTCAGCATCACATACCTTGAATTTGTATGAATGGTAAATAAAGATGGTCAGGATTCTTGGGCATAAAGATATAATTAAATCTAGTAAACATCAATGTGGTACTTTTCCTCAGCTAGATAACAGTACTAATAACTTGGTGATATGTCTGCAATGTTAAAGTTGTGATAAGCATTGAAATTTGGTTCACTCAAAAACTTTTATAAACTAGTTTCTTCCTTTCCTTTTAATTTGCCAAGCTCCCTTGTAGCTTGGAGGCCATGCAAATCAGTTTTGTTGCACACGACATAAGCCTGCCAAGGAAGAGGCACTCTCATGGGAAAATTTTAGTAATATTTTTCTAAATAAAAGAAATACTGTTGCATAGATTTTTCTCTTGCCTTTCTCCTTACCCAAGCTACAGAGATAAAGCCTACTAGTGCAGCAGTGACTGAAAACATGAGGGCAAAAGCCAACACACTAAAGATGACAGACCTGTGAGATGGGGATAACCAGCTTCCTGGCGGGGAGTGCGGAGTTCTTGCTCTAGGCTAATACTAACTGTCAGTGGATTTCATGTTATATAAGAAAGAAAAGCAAAAAACAGAAGAAGAAAACACTCCTGTTTAAGCTATTGCAAGATTCATTCCTGGGAATTGTTCACTTGTTTGTTTGTTTTTGTTTTTTTTAGTCTCTGTACACAATCCTAACTTCAAGGTTTTCCTATTTTTATTAGTGAAGGGAGAATGAGTTTAAATGCAAAACAAATTGTGACATAGAACTGAACAATTGTCTATCACAACCATTGTCTCCTTATCAAGAGGGGCAACTCTAAAAAAAAATCGTGGAGCATTACAAACACTATAAAACAAAATCAAGTGTTGTTACAAGAATATGCATTGTTGACTAGAAGGGATTATGAAATCATCTACATTTGTTCTTTTCTGAGTTGCTTTATGTTCATTCCTTGGTCACTGATATTACTTAATGTCTCATGTAAGGATAATAGGTCTTATTTTTCTGTGGCTTCTTGGAGAAGAACACTCTACAAAAATAAAAGAAGAGACACATAGGCAAATGTAAGTGTGAGAGTTGTTTTAGAATCTTTAGAATTAATGCTATACTTTCAACTGTGTATGAGATTAGCTCTTCCCCTCCCCAAAGATGAGATGGAATGGTGGTGGTACCAAAAACATAGACTTACTTTTGTCTTGTTCTCATAAAATTTATTATCTGGTGCACATTCATGAAGAAATATATATTGTGTCACTGCATGAAGGAAAAGCAAACTAATTAAATGTCTAACTACCAGAGATATTCATCTCAGAAGTACTTACAAACAAAAAAAACAAGAGTTTAGGCTGAGAAGGAAGTTTCAAGTGGATGATTTCTCTGAAACCTTGAAGTGGATAAACGAGAAGACTACCAATTTACTGATCAAAATCAAGACTATAAGAGTTTGGGACACTTCTTGCAATTTTAAGTTAAAAATATTTTATGGGGATATTCTTTGCAGTTCAAAAATGCTAATACATGCATGCATGCATGTGTGTTTGCATATATATGTATATGTTTATGATGTAAAATAAGGAGCAATAGTATATAACATATCTACACACACACACACATACACATATATAGTGGAGAATAAGGAATCTGTTCCAAGCATTTTAACAATACTGAAGCATAAATACAGGCAGATCTTGGTGTTTCCATGTGTTAACTTCTGTGTAGCAATAGCTTCCTCCATTGTTCAGAAGACATCACTTCAGTGTCAGGCAAGTGGTATGAAAACAGCTAATTCTATGTGTAGTGGGAAAGTTGCTTATAAACAGTCAAACATTATAAATTTGATTATTTTACATAAGATTTCTCTTGAATATTAGGAAAAGTATGGCAGCACTGAATCTGCTTTCCAAGGTGGCATCAATAGGTTGGTGACAACAAATGCATGTCCTAATAGATAAGGCATAGAATCAGAATCATTCCAGGTCCCACCATCTCCTATTTTCTCCCCCAAAAGAGGCATTTTTTCAGGTATTATTAATTAAGGAACCTGAATTATTGTTTGGGCATAGAAATATATAGAAATATACATTCATAACCATATCTCTATCTAAAAAGGAAGGCAAAATATAGGCCACAGGGACTTCTTTGTCCAGGAAAAATGCGATAATGAACATTCAATTAGAGAGTGAAGAAATTTACATGTCTAATAGTAAATGGACAGTATATCTATAACTCTACTCCCCAATATGCTACCAACTAGCCTTTTACAGTTTTTGAACTCTTGAGATGTAGCTTGTACTTGTTCAGTCACCAAGTCGTATGCAACTCTTTGCGAGCCCATGGACTGCAGTACACCAGGCTTCCCTATCCCTCACCATCTCCTGGAGTTTGCTCAAGTTCATGTCCATTGAATCATTGATGCCATACAACCATCTTATCTCTGTCACCCTCTTCTTCTTCTGCCTTCAATCTTTCCCAGCATTAGGGTCTTTTCCAATAAGGTGGCTCTTTGCATCAGGTGGACAAAGTATTGGAGCTTCAGCATCAGTCCTTCCAATGAATATTCAAGGTTGATTTCCTTTAAGACTGACTGGGTTGTTCTCCTTGCTGTCCAAAGGACTCTCAAGAGTCTTCTCCAACACCACAGTTCGAAAGCATCAATTCTTTGGTGCTCTGCCTTCTTAATGGTAAATGTAGCTAGTGCAAATCAAATATGAGCTATATGTTGGACTATACACTGAGTATGGAATACTTAGCAAAAAATAATTTATAACATTTCTTTAAGAACTTTTAAACTGATTACATATTGAAATAAAATATTTTGATTAAATGAGTTATATAAATTATACTATTAAAATTAACTTCATTTTATTTTTATTGCATTAATATGATTTCTATAAAATTTAAAGTTTTATGAATGGTTTACAAATTCTGTGTGAGTTGTAAAATATTTTATTTTTATTGTACAGTGCTATGGAGAGAATACATCTAGCCTATGTATCCAGCCCACTCATTTTTGCTACTTATCTGGCATCTATAAACATCTAAGATTTTAGCCCGTTGTATAGGATTCAAATTTGCAGTATTTCTGTTTCATATAAAATATTTCATATCCATATGAAAAGCAGATATTTTAGTTTTACAAAAATGAGTTTTGCTATTTTTTTCTTTAGATATTTAAAAGCACTGTAAGTAAGTAAATTCCACAAACTATGGTTCTTCTTTAGCAAGAGAATCATATTTGCTGTGTATTTCCATCCCTCCTTCCATGATCCTAATTTAGGTCCTGCTCAATCTTTTGGGCCCCTTTCCAAATACCATACCTCCATATTTTTTCCCATTTGGAATCTACTAGATGCTGTACTGCTTTCAGGCTTATGCTTCTCACTTCTTGAGCCCTTATGCTATACCAGACCCATGATTAGGCAGTTTAGATCTATTTTTTCCTCATTGAATTCTTGAAACAAAATTTGTATTGTAAAATTGCATTAAATAGCTCAGAGTTTAAGAAACTCACCCATATTCGGGAATCTGGTTAGAATTGCAGTAAGGATTATAATTGTGGTTTGAAGAAATAATTTTTGATTTGTTTCCTTAATGCCATTCTCTTTCAGGGAATATCACTACTGATATGTTATGATATATAGTCATGATATATAACTACATCATTTTCTATATCTTCTAAAGAATACTCTAGAGAATTCATTGTGAATTCAAACATATCCCTGTAATAATTTATATAATTATGATACAGGCTGTAAAACTGCAAAAGCTATACAGATGTTCTTGCTTTTTTGTTGTTGTTGGTGGTGGTAAGTGTTTATTTTAATCATCAGCACAAATTATCATTCATTTGTGTGCCTTTTTAAATTCTTGCTTAATTTATTTGGTTACAACCTCCTGTTCAGACCGAATGTTAAATAGAAGCAGTGAAGTGGACATCTTTATCTTATTCCTTAGCTGACAGAAAACAACAACTTTCAGTGTTTCAGCATTAAGTATGATGTCAGATGTAGGTTTTCTGTAGATGACCTTTCTCAGGTTGAAAAAATATCCTTCTATTCCTGGTTTGTTGAAAATTTTTATTAGGAATGGAGAATGGATTTCCTCAAATGCTTTTTCTATATTTATTAAAATGATCATTTTTTTTCTTTTTTCAATTTGTTAATATGGTGATTTATGTTACTTCTTGAATGTTTAAACCAGCCTTGCATTCCTAGGCTTGTGTGTATTGTTGTTTATATATTGCTGGATTTGCTTAAATTATGTTAATTTTTTGCATTTATGTGTAAGAGGAATATTAGTTCATAGTTTATTATCTTTCTATAGTGTTTATTAGACTTTGTAGTGAGATGATGCTAGTCTTAAAGAATGAGTTGAGAAGTATTCCTTTCCTTACAATATTCAAGAAGAATTTGTATAGAAGTGGATTTATTCTCCCTTAAATGCCTCATGGTAATCACCTGTGAAGACATTGAAACTTGTTGACTTTGTGGAGAAGTTATTAATTATGACTTTAATTTATTTAATAGATGTAGGATTATTCAGATTATGTATCTCTTCTTGACTGGACTTCGATAGTTTGTATATTTTAAAAGCTTTTTCCTTTCCACCTAAGCTTAAATTTTATTGGCATAATATCTTTGTAATACTGTTCATTATGATTTTAATTTTGCAAAATCTGTATTAATTCCACTCTTTCATTCCCGAGATTGATAATTTGTGTCATCTCATGCTTTTTTCCTAATTGGCCTGGGGAAAGGGTGAATAATTTTATTATTCTTCTCAAATAACCAGCTTTATGGTTTCTTTGTTTTTTAAATATAGTTTTTTGTGTTTTATATAATCAGTGTCTACTCTTATCTTTAATTGCTTCTTTACTTGTGCCTAACTTGGTTTCATTTTCTTTTATTTTCTAGTTTCTTTTGGTGGATGCTGAGGTCATTGATTTGACACTTCTTTTCTAACATAGCTGTTTCACACTATAAATTTCCCACTAAATTTTGCTTTGTCAACATCTGACATGTTTAATAAGTTATAGTTTCATTTAGTTTAAAGTACTATCATTTTCATTTGGTTTAAAGTACTACTTTTCCTTTTGAATTATTTTTTTTGACCCATGGATTATTTAAAGATGTGTTACATAATTTCCAAATTTTTGGATTTTTTCCAGAGATCTTTATATTTTCATTTCTAATTTCACATCATTATGATTGGAGGACAAATTCTGTATGCCTAAAATCATTTTAAATTTAACAAGACTTTTTTTATGGCCCCAAATATCATTTATCTTGGTAAATGTTTGACGTGTACTTCAGAAGAATGTATATTCTGCTGTTACTGGGCAGAGTGTCTAAATGTCAATTATAAAAGATGGTTGATCTTGTTTTTGAAGTCTTTTACAACCTTACTGATTTTTCTAGTTGCCTTTTGTACCAGTTGTTGAGATGGGATATGGAAGCGTTTCATTCATATTATGTATCTATCCCTGATGCTTTTATCAGTTTATGATCCACGTATTTTGAAACTCTAGTGTTAGGGGCATAATCACTAAGGTTTGCTACATCCTCCTGATTAATTAATCATTTATCATATTGATAAAAAAAACCTAGTTATATCCCTGATAACATTACCTGATCTGAAATTGTCACGCCTAATGCTGCTATGGCAGTTTCAGCTTCTTTTTGCCATCAGTATTAGCCTGGCATGTCCTTTTCTATTGTTTTACTTTTAATTCATATGTGTTTTTTATTTAAGTCATGTTGCTTGTAGGTTGCATATAAGTGGATATGCTTTTCCAATCTCATAATCTTTACATTATAATTAGTGACATCTAGACCATTTTTGGGCTTCCCAGATGGCTCAGTGGGTAGAGAATCTGCCTATAGTGCAGGAGATGCATGCAGATACATGTTCAATCCTGGGGTCAGGAAGATCCATGGAGGAGGGCATGGCAACCCACTCCAATATTCTTGCCTGGAGAATCCCATGGACAGAGGAGCCTGGTAAGCTACAGTCCATAGGGTTGCAAAGAGTTAGACACTCCTGAAGCGACTGAACACACACACACACACACACAGACCAATTTTAATGTAATTATGAATGGTTATATTTAGGTTATTATGTTTAGCTTTAAATGTATCATCATGCGATTTATTTTCTGTTAGTGTCATTGGTCTTTGTTCCATTTTTCTCCTTTCAGCTTCTTCTGGATTAATTTAATAATTTTTTTTATTATTTTGCTTTATCTCTTTTAAATAAATTCCTTAGCTATAACTCTGTTTTATTATTTTTAGTGCAGTAAGTATATCATTAAACACAAGGAAAAGTTGAGTACCTGCTCTCAGCATTTGTGTTCAACATTTTGCTGAAGGTCCTAGCCAGATAGTAATGCATACATTAAAATAAATTATAGAAGAATTATAAAAGAAGGGAGAAAACTGTAATCGTCTTCAGATGACTTATCTGAAGTACCTAAAAGAGTCAATAGATAAATTATTCAATCAGGGTTTCTAGATTTAAAGCCATATTAAATTTTATACTTATTCATGAATAATCAGTACTTCAGTAAGTGTTCTTTTACAATGTTTGTTTATATTGAACATATAATCATTTGTGGAGGAAGCATCTATGGTTGATTATATCTAATAATAATCAATCTTGGTTGATTATATCTAATAATAATCAATCTTGATTGATTATTTCTAATTGGTCCACTTTGTTCACTCCTAGTTGTGCCTGTAAAATTTATGTGCCTTAAATTGCATAGCACTATGAAAACTAACTTTTGAGTTTAACTGGTTTATTAGATACCTAAAGGAAAAGTGTCTTAATTTTCTAGCTTCCTGTCATCAGTCAGTCCCTCACTTGAGTATACTTTACATTGTTACCAGTGAATCTTGTCACAGATTCACTTTATTAGCTTAAGAATAATTTATTCAGCAGTTTTAGTTGTTTTCAATGAGAGGATTTGTCCTATTTCCATCTGCCATTTTACCAGAAATGTTTAACCTATGTAATTTTCATAATTCATATACTATGTATTAATAATTCTCACAATGATGCAATGAGGCTATTTCTTTACTGTATTTCTGTACATTTATATATATTTAACTTGCGTTTTTGTTAGATTTTTCATTAAGTCAACTTTAACCTAATTCATCAACAAAAATCTATTGAGTACCTACCATGTGCTTGCTCCTGATAAATAGAAAAGTTATTAAGATTCAGTCCCTGTCTCTTGGGTTGTACATGATGGAAAACTTGACTTACCCTGGCTTAAAAATAAGAACAATGAATGGATGTCTTTATCTGACAAGTGAAAAGCTGAGAATGATTTCATATAAGCTTTGTTTCAGTAGCTCAGGTGCAGTAGCTGAGACCTGGCTTCTCTCTGATCTGACCACACTGGTGTTGACTTCTCCACCACACTCCACATTGTGTATCAACAGTGCTCCTTATCTAGGCTTTGCCTCTCATGGAAGAGGGTTTCACATTCACACCTTATATCTTGAATGAGAAAGAGGATTCTTTTTTTCTTTCTGATAATAGAAAGCTACAAAAGAGAAAGTAAAAAGGTTTTCCTCATAGGAAACCTCAACAGATACATAGTCATGTCACAATGCATCAGCCTATTTGCAATGTTTGCTTATACATGAACTAGTTACTGGAAAGATAATGGGATATGCTGATTGGCATGACCTGGAGCTGAGGGTGGTTTAAACTCTATCTAAACCATATGACTGATAGTACTGGTTGATAAAGGAAGGGTTTTGTAAAGATAAATCAAAAGGAAATCAAGAGTAAGGCAATTGAGAAAGATGATACTGATAAACCTATTTGCAGGGCAGCAATGGAGATGTAGACATAGAGAACACACTTGTGGGCACAGTGGGTGAAGGAAAGGGAGGGACGAATTGAAACAGGAACATTGAAACATATACATTACCACATGTAAAACAGATAGCCAGTGGGAATTTGTTGTATGATATAGGAGCTCAAACTCAGTGGTCTCTGACAACTTAGAGGAATGGGCTGGGAGGTAGGAGAGAGGTTCCAGAGGGAGGGCGCATACGTATGCCTATGGCTTATTCATGCTGAGGTATGGCAGAAACTAACACAATATTGTAAAGCAGTAGTGTAGTGTTAGTCGCTTAGTCATGTCCAACTCTCTGCAATCCCACGGACTATAGACTGCCAGGCTCCTCCATCCATGGGATTCTTCAGGCAAGAGTACTAGAGTGGATTGCCATTCCCTTCTCCAGAGGATCTTCCTGACCCAGGGATCAAACCCAGATCTCTTGCGTTGCAGGCAGATTGTTTACCATTTGAGCCACAGGGACGATCTAGCAATTATCCTCCACTTAAAAATAAAATCAGAAAAGAATGAGGAAGGTGAATGGAGGCTAGAGAGGTATGTGGGGGGGCGGATAACTATTGCTGAGCTCCATTCCAACTCCTAATAATTTATGAACCAGGCACTTTAAGATTCATCATTAAAATTGATAAATCATTGAGAATAGTCAAGAAAAAATTCAAGTCTTAAACAGCAAACTGATGTTAGGCTAGACTTCTCTGCTTGTACTTTCTTGTGATATATTTGTCTCTGCTTTTTAAACATAATTGTAACCTTTAGATTTATTCCTGTAAATTTTTATCATGTTGATTTTTCACCATCATTCTACTGTTGAGCTTTTCCAGAATTTTAATTATGTCAACTATCTACTAACTTACCCTTCCAGAATGAGGTCACCCAACAATGTAATAAGCACACCTGTTTTATCTCTATCCACATTGTAGAAAAAAAATGTTTCATGGGACAAGGCCAAATACACTGATAGAACTTGTATTATTTTGGATAAAAATTTGAATAAGTAACCACTAATACATAATAAAATTATGGTAAAAAAATTCAATCTTTTTATTAGTATCCATGTCAGCTGCATTAGTAATGTCAGTAGTAAGCATTCACAATTATACATGATTATAGTCAGGACTGGGTAAGGCTAAGAAATAAAATAAAGGTTAGTTTATTTGTTGTACAGATATCACGGTTCAAAGAAAGCAGACAATGATTTTACATTTTACTGCATCCATTTTGATCATGTCAGAACAGACAAAGGAATTCAATATTACTGTGTTCAAATGTCTGCATATCTAGTGTGTATCTATTCTCATTTTGTGAGAATAGTGAGAATACTTACAGTGAGAGTTACTGGCCATCTGTTAACAATTCATTCTCCTCCCCAACTGGCCTGGCACTGTGATAGTGTAGTTTCTGAGTTCAAACTCTCCCATTTGACCTTTTACATGGCCTTTATTAGCCCTGTCTGTTCTCATTTTCCCTGTTTAATCATTTGGTATACTATGTGAACCCATATTTCGTGAGACGTGGTGTGTGAATCATGTAATTTATTTATAGATAGTGCATTCTCTAGATTAGAGAAATCTACCAACTCAGAAAAAAAAAGAAAACCAAAAAACTGCAAGTAGAAGAATGGTAACAGCAAACCTTGCCAGTAAAAGACTTAACAGAGAATTTGAAGGGGAAATCCTTCTTTTTCCACACAATGCCACGATCAAGGTATGAGGTTTCCCTTCATGCTTTCTTTGGTTAGCAGAGTTTTTGTTGTTTTACTGTTATTTTTATTTTGTTTTTGCTGAAGACCACAACACATCCCCACCTAGACCAAGACCCCTGTATCTTGTCGCTGAATGACCACTGAAATTTAAGCCTCTAGATTAGATATTGTTGTTATATCATTATATATACTAATATGTTAGATCTAAAAGAGTATCCTTATATGTGTTAAGATATTTTGGAACACAATTCATTGTGCTTAGTATTAGCTGCTTAGATATATGAATTTCTAATACAGTATGATTAAATTTGCTTATAATGTGTACTACTGTAGATTGTTGATTTTAGTGCATTTGTGTTTGTTACATGTTTCCAGAAAGTATGAAGTATGTGGAATATGCACAGCCACATTCTTTTGCAGACATTTTTGTATAATTCCATTGCTGATATCAGGAATTCACAGACAAAGATATAGTAAAGGAAATCAAGTTTATAGTCTCTGATTTTTAAAAATACTTTTTATTAGATAACTTACTATCCCTTTCTGTTGGGGCTATAGCTATTCAGATGAGAGAGAGACAGAGAGAATACATACACACACAGGTATTTCATGGAAGTCTCATCATAAGCATATTTTTCATGATTTGCATGTCTTTATTTTTCTTTTTGAAAATTTAATAATCTCAAAAAAGTGACCCAAATAATTTTTTTTTCCTCAAAACAAGAACAATTTTGGCAGGCATCAGGACAATATCAACTCCTTCACACAATATTCTTTTCACAATTCAACTTGACCTTGAATGTGATTGCTTTTCTAGGTGCAAGTTCTATTCTTAAATATATGATGCCTACCGTGTTGTCAGATGAGTAGCAGATCTGAAATGTGCAAAATTAGGTTGAGATGTACAGCCAGGTGCATGGAGTTTGTGAAGGCCAGATACAATCCTGTTGCGATGCAGTGGTAACTTGAAAGGATTGTTAACCATAAAATAGTAGCCCACCATGTACTCAGCTACACCTGAATTCAGCTGGTTAATGCAGGCTGCACTTCTTTGCTTGAGGTGAAATTCACATGAACCATAAATGCTTGATAAGGAGTGTTTCTCTGACTTTGCCTGGCCAGGGCGGCCCACAGAGAGAAAAGCCCTAGGCCAGGAGCATCCTGCTGGCCAATTGTTTCCAGTCTAAGGCTCAGAAATGAGGAAAGAAAGGGGGTATCATTAGGCTGTACGGAGAAATCCGGCTTTCTGACATTTCATTTCCTGACCTCTCAATAATGTTGGTTATTGTCCATTCATTTCCTGCTCTAAAACAAAACAAACAAACAAAAAAATACCTTCCAATCTGAAGATAGAGATCTCCTTTCTCTGTTTTCCATTTGAAACCACTGATGTTAAATTCCAGGAAATGCTGAAATTGGTCAGATTATTTGTAGTGCAGGACCAAAGATATCAGCTTCCTCTTATAAGAAGGGTTACAGCTCAGTTTGGAACTGGAACTGTAGAAATTGAGGATAGAGTTAAGAAAAAGCTAAAGACCTGGATCTAGGAAACTGGAAGAATGAGAGGATTGCATAGTTGCGCAAAGACAGAATCAACCCGTTAAACCAAACATGACATTTTGGAAAGACTTTAAAATTAGAGGATTGGAAAACTCCTCAAGATCACATAGCAACAGTACCAACGAGAAATTACTAAATACAAAAGTTGATCCTTTTTTCTGCCTTTCTTTGTAAAATGAGAGATAAAGTATAAAAGATTACAGGTCAAACAAAAGAGAAGGATGTTTCAGAATGACAAATACAGTGATAAAGATGCATTGGAAGGGCAGCTTAGAATGGTTTATCCCTTCAACAAGTACTTATTGAGCCACTTTTTTTTTTTTTTTTTTTAATTCAGGCACCATGCAAAGAGCTAGTGATAGTATAGTGTATAAAACCAAGCACAACCCCTGGAATCTTCGGTAAAAAAGAATGACACACATAAATTTAAAATTATAGCTATGTTATTACTAGAAAGGAGATGGGATGATGGAGATAATAATAAGGAAACCACAGTATATACAGATGATTCTTCGTTGGGAAAGGGAGTTTCTAACTGTGATAGGAGGAAAAGAGCAGTCTGTTAAAAGAGAGTAGCTGGGGAGGAAGTAAGGTATGGGCAGAGAAAACTGCATGCTAAAGACTCCATGGCTGGAAGGGGTGTAGTAGTTGTGAGTGATTAAAAATAGGGAGTCAGCGAATGAAAATGAACATAGAGTTGAGGACCCCAGAGGATATGATTATTCAGAGTCCTGTAAGTCATGTAAAGAGAACTGGAAGTCAAATGTTAAGAAGCAATTTACAGTCAGCAAGAGCAGATATAGGCTGAGTGGTAAGGAGCCTACTTTTAGGAATAGAGAAGAGTGATGATGATGGATTGGTCCAGGGTGCTCATGGAAAGAATTAAGAGAATGGGTAAATATTAGATATATTTGGGAGAAAAATTCAGTATGCAAATACGTGCAACAAAAACAAGCTAATGCAGGTAACACTCGTTACCCTCCAAAAGCAACATTTATCAAAGACTGTTCGCCATGCTAAGGACAGTCCATCTGCAGGATGAATGCCACTCTCTGGTTCAGGTTCACAACTTTTAAATGGTTCTTATTATGATAAAAATAAATTTTAGCATAGGAAGTGCTGGTGCAAGGAGTTAGTTCAAAGTACTTAAGGAAAGAAAAACATGTGCCTGTGGGCAGAGGGAGAGAAAAAGCTTTTGTAGAAAATTATAGCACTTCTTTCCTTAATATTTTTTCCTTAAGTGCATGCAAGTAACATTCCCTGCTCAACCTTTATTTGATATGAAGATAGAGAATGAAGGATCGTGGAGAATGGAGGTAAAAAATGTAGGAAAGTAACACATTCTAGAGTCCTACTACTCATGTTGTCTCCCCTTCCAGGAGGCTTCTAAGAACTGCAGAATATTATATTCAAAACTCAATCCTACTACATCAGAACCTGCATTTTAACAGATCTCCATGTGATTTGGATATGATTTCATATTTGAGAATCACTATTAAAAATATGCAATAAGCATTTCAGAGATGGGGTGGGATATGGTGCCAGTACACATTAGTAGGCAAATTGCAGCCCTTTTGTGACTCAGCCTCTTTCGGCATACACATTCACACAATATGATATTTTTAAATGCTGTATATATGCTCAAACATGGGGTTAACCATAGTTCTATCTAATATTATTCAGAAATTTTAAAAAGAAGCACACCAACTTTTGAAAATGGCAATGGATGAAAATAAAGTTGATAGCAATGACAAATGTGAAAGAAAAGTATACAAGTCAGAGCTCACGTTAGATATAAGGAAAGTTCCACCTGAGAATTTCCACCTGAGAAATTGAGTAAGATGTATCGCCAACCACAAAATTAAGTCAGAAAAGCAAAAAATTCAAGTTGTCTGCCCATGGATTTCTTATAGTTTTCCCCCTTTTCTTTCAAAAACAAACTGCCTTCTGTTCCAGTTATATATTGTTACCTAACAAATCACCCTAATATTTACTGGCTTAAGACTACAATGTATTATTATCTCTTATGGTTCTGCAAATTGAGCAAGCTCATCTAAGTGGTTCTAGCTTGGGGTCTTTTCATTCAGATGGAGTCTGAGGTTGGGGATATTTGGAGGCTTGACTGGGTTCTACTTCTAAGGTTGTTCATTATGTGACTGGCAGCTGGGGCCTGCCCTCCACTGGTTGCTGAGCTGGTGTGTTCATTTGAATGACCACACATGGTTTCTCCATGTCTTTGCCTCTCATTTCAGAGGAGAGGAGAGAGGAGGGAGAGAGAGGAAAAAAGAACTATTTTTAAAGAACACTAGGCAGACTTGAGCAAAATTTCCACAGGTAGAACAGAATATGTAATCACTACAAATTAGATGCTGTTTTCACCCCTCCCTAAATATAGATTTCATTTGCATCATCATCTCGTCTGCTAAATGTCATTTTAAAATGTGAATTTTTAAATGTCAGCTAACAAGGAAGTTTGACTACTCTCTCTTGTTATTCTGACTCTACCAGTCTATTATTAGGGATGTTTTAGCAGTTGATTGCTGATATTCCTAATTAAGTATTGGTTCGTGTAAATTGATTGAAGGTGACATAATTTTCAAAAATCATACGGCGTAGAATCGGCTGGTAGTTATAGTTCAGTCTCATATCCCTTTCTTGGACAAAATGAATTAAGTCGATTTGCACTAAGAAATATAAAATTGTAATGTAATTGTTAGAACTCCCACTGAGCCACAAATTGCATGCTCTTAAAGTCTACTGCTCAGGGGTTCCATTGAAGAAGTTTCTGCTTCAGATGGAAGAAAGGACAAAAAGCCTACACAAACTAGAAAGCCTTTATAGTCTTTTTTACTTGATGACCCTGTAATTCTTGTGTCCCTTCTACATTTAACTTGGGCAAATCATAGTGGGCCTTCTCCTCAACTCAAGCCCCTTAGATGCTTCCTAAAAGAGACTCAATTAATCGCTGCTGCCATTGTCACAATGAAATTATCTATCCTCTGAAAAACCTGACTCTCTAATTAATATTGTAGCATATGTGCATTAATCTGTCTGCTCCTCCAGTTCTCTAATGAGACACAAACTCACTACAAGATCTTTCTTAAGAAATAAAAAACTGACTTGGTATGACACATCACCTAATTAATAAAATGGTGACAATTTTGAAATCCCTGTACTGTGATTTTTCTTTAAAGAAAACTGCTTTGCAGATTTGTAAAGGGACACAAGAAAGGATGTAAATTTAGCAGTTAACAATCTTTGACTAAACAACAAGGGCTTAGATGGAATCAATACTGCCAGAAGGAATTTCCCCCAAACAGTCCAGGAAACCTGGAAATACATGAAAATAAATCTGCATCAGAGAAAATGGTCTGTTTATAGTGACATCTAGTGGTACTCATTTTCATACTCTCCCATTCCTAAATGAATTCCCAAGGAAGATGACAAATACAGGAAACTTACTATTTATTTTTTATCAATACAAATATGTAATTGATGTAACGGAATAACAAAGATATTTCATGAAGCCTCATGAATTGGTATCATCATGTGATCTGAAGAACCTGTTTTATAAAGTGGTATGGGTAAATGGATTATTTCTAGGATGATGAACACAAAAAGGAGAGCCTGCCCTCATGTATAAATAGGAATATTTCTTGGGGTTGAAACATGTGACCATGTATTTTTTTTCATATATTTATTTCAGATGCATGAAACCAACCAATCAGGCAATTCATGGTGTAAATATCTTTGTGAGAAATGAATCATCTTTTGAGAAATTTAAGCTAAGATGACTAAAAGGACTACATTTCCAAATGGTTATGATGCAGAATAGTGACAATCTCTATTCTCTGATGGTTTTAAACCAGTAGAGTTTGACTCACTCTACTAAAAATACATATGTCAGGGACTGAGGGGGAGCAGGGTGGGATGTTGAAGCAGAACATAATCCTGACAATTATGGCAGACCTTTTTATTTACAATGGATTTTTTGAATGTTAGAAATTAAAAGAAGAGTAACATTTTGAAACAAACTGCAGTATATCAAAATAGTAAGCAGAAACTTATAAAATTTGCAGGTTTGTTCCCATCAAGGGGCTTATGAAGTTGCTAAAATTTGCTTCAGTTACTTCAGAAGAGAAGAAATTTTGCCAAGCAGCACTTTTTCAGAGGAAGTTTTTGCTTTTCACAAGTTCTGACACTAGTCCTTCTGGGAGAGCCCACAGAGAAATCCATCTTAGGCATTACCCTTATCCTACCTTCTGGTTCTCTAGGGCAGACCTCATCCATTATGGACAGATGCTTTAACTCAACACTTCATTCACCTAATATTAATGGCCACCCATGTGCCAACCTCAGTTTGAACCAGTACAAGCTCTTAGTTCTCAAAAGTTCACGTCTTCACTTCTTTATCAAAAAGAAGCTTCCCTGGTATGACACAATTTCTGTCTCCATCACTGTCCTATTTTCAGCAATTGTCATCAATATTCTACGATATTAAATATCAAGTTTCAGAGTGTCCTTGAAGTTTATGTCTGTCCACTTGTACCCTCTGTACTTCAAGGAACATAGAAACTGCTTTGACCTTTGAGACTATCTTTTCCCTTAGCAAGATGAATCCCACACAGCTTGACATAGTAAGCATTACTTCAAAAGCTCACCATTCTACTTTATTCTCCCATGAGATAACCATTTTGCCTGCAAGTGTCATGGGTGAATATTTTGAAAGACCAAATGTGACAATATTACCTCCAAGTTCTGCTCAGAGCCTTTAGAAAAACACCTTCTCCTTAGAATGTATAATAAAGCTAAATAACTTGACTTTTTCAGGAATTAAAATTTTTCATTGAGGCATACGTTAGTTATACAGTGGCATGATTTAAATACCACTTCTTGCCCACAGAAGGGAATTATGGTAAACAGATTCATAGAATTCCTCACCTAAAATTTTGTCTGAGTGTTCTAGGGCATAGCTGCAGGCAGATTTCAGAAGCTTTTTAGATATGGGAATTGAAAATGCTTCATATATGTACCTAAGGAAAAGGAGAAAAAAATTTACTTGTGACATCTATCCACAGGCTTGAATTCGACTGACTTACAAAATCTTTCTAAGGGAACATATTAAGATTCAGTGGAAATATTTAGTGATGCAACATGTCAAGCACTCAGTGTACATTTGCAACCTTAAGAACATACACTGCCTTTCCATCACCTTAGGTTTTACTATGTGCTGAAAAACGTAGCTGCTGCCTGGTACAGTGTCATCTGTCCTTGTGTAAGACAAAATATCAATGAGGTTTTGTTATTCTGACAGTGACCAGAATCTCTGCAGTATTTCTCAAAGGGCATTTTTTATGGTAGCATACAATCAATAGTGGGCTTCTCCTACAGTTGCACCGGTTGTAAAGAATCTGCCTGCCATTGCAGGAGACAAGAGACCCAGGTTCGAACCCTGGGTTGGGAAGATGCCCTAGAGAAGGGAATGGCAACCTACTCCATTATTCTTGCCTAGAGAATTCCAAGGACAGAGAAGCCTGACAGGCTACAGTCCTTGGGTTGCAAAGAATTGCACATGACTGAATGACTGATACACACACACAGTCAATAGTACCTAGAGGTCTATGTTTATAAGTATTTAAATTTATCAATGATAACTTAAAATAAGTAGTGGGATATTATTCTTAACTGCCATGCTACCTAATGTATCACTTATTCTTCCATTAATGATTGTAATAAATATCACAAGTGTCTTTTATTGCTTTACTCAGAATAATCAGCTGTATGTAACTCTCCTATCTCTCCTTTTTTCTGTCTTACTCTTTTATTTCATCTGACTGAGTGCCTCATGACTCATAAGTTCAATCTAAACTTCAGTCAAGTTGATATTCATCTTTGCAGGGCTGACCTAGCTTTCATTTTCAGAGTGAATTTGATCTTCTGAAAAAAGGAGTCTTTACTCTGGCCTGGTGAGTCTCAGATCAGCTTACATATTAGAATCACCAGGGAATGAATATATATATATATACATGTAAAAAAATGTATATATATATATATATATATAATATATATAAATACATGCATATATATATGTAAAGTCAGGCTTTAACCCAGATATTCAGTAATACGGTTTAATGCCCTTGTGATTTTAGTTGTATAGCCATGGTTGGTAATTCTGGCATCTGGTTTCTGCCCCATCTGAAAGACTCATTTTTTTTTTTTCTTTTTTTAGTGAGAGGAGGTGGAAGGATGGGTGATATAAGCCAATGATACAAAATTCAAAAGATAGAAAACATATATAGTAAAAAAACAAAAACAAAACCTCCATTTATCCTAGTTACTCAACCACTCAGCTGTCTTGCCCAGAGGTAACTAATAATATATCTCATACCACCCTTAGAGATAATGCATGCATAAAGAGATAGGATTTTTCCTTCAACAGTGTCTCTCTACTTCCTCTATATATACAAAAGACAAGATACTACACAAACTCATATGACTATTGTTTTCTTTTTAATATTTGATAGCATATATTAAAACCTTTCTGTATCAGAACATGTAATTTTGTTTCCTTCTCTTTAACAATGGCATAATATTCCATTTTTTGAAGGGGGCATACTTCATGTAATTGGTCCCTGTTGTAATATTTCAGTGTATTTGCCTATTCATCACTATATCCACATGTATGAGGATATCCGCAGAATAAATATTTGGAGTGGATGTGCTAAATCCAAAATATAGTGCATCTTTCATTTTGGTAGTTAATAGCAGGTCACCCTCCAGAGAGAGTGAATGACTTGACACTCTTACCAACAACATGCACGTTCTTTTTTCTCTCTTGCCAACATAGCATATTGGTAACATTTTAAAAAGCTGTCAATGTGATGAGTGAAAAAAAAAAGGATGTTCATTAATGTTTAGTTTTTTATATATTTTAATATTTTATTTATTTACATACTGCCTTCTCTATTAGTTTTAAGTTGACATACAAACATTAATATAATACATGAAATCAGTTTAAAAATAATGAAAGCAATGAAGAAGAAAATTTATCCAAGTACAGCAGAGATGTATGTATGTAGTGAAGAAAAATATTCCATTTATTAATGAACCACTAATCTGAGCATAAGCTTTCTGATAAACAGTGTGAGAAGGAAATATATGATAATATAATTGTTAAATGTATGCTGCCAAGTTGCTGCTAAGTCGCTTCAGTTGTGTCCGACTCTGTGCGACCCCATAGATGGCAGCCCATCAGGCTCCCCTGTCCCTGGGATTCTCCAGGCAAGAATACTGGAGTGGGTTGCCATTTCCTTCTCTTAAATGTATAGGTCTGTTAAAATTAGCATACAAGTACACAGACACACACATACCTTATTTGTCAAGGCAATCAGATTATTTCCTAACACTAAAAATGAAAATAAGTTTCTCCCCTGAATTTCAGGAAAATGTCCTTAACCAATGAGCAAATTCTATTAATCTGTTTATACTACAAGTCTGGCAGCATCAAACCAAACAGTTTAGCAAAGCAGTGTTAAATATATGGGTCCCCAGAATGATTTGAGGAAGAATATTTGTTGTGTTGGGGAATTTTTTATTTTTTAGAGAAATGATGGACAACATTATCTTTCAGATATTCTCTATAAAGGTAGTTTCTTCAAGTTAGCCTTGAAATGTAATTAGTAGACACTTTTCAAAAATATAATTTTGAAAATTATACCTATTCTACAATCTTCCAATTAAAAGCATTGCACAGTCATTAATGTTTATTCTCTTACAGGCTATAAATAAATTATTCTTTATCTACATTATGGGCTTCCTTGGTGACTCAGATGGTAAAGAGTCTGCTGCAGTGTGGGAGATCCAGTGTGTTCAATCCCTAGGTCAGGAAGATCCCTTGGAGAAGGAAATGGCAACCCACTCCAGTATTCTTGCCTGGAGAATCCCATGGACAGAGAAGCCTGGCAGGCTACAGTCCATGGGGTCGCAAAGAGTCAGACACGACTAAGCCACTTCACTCACTCACTCAATACACAATTATCTTAACCTTATGCTGAAAAAAAAAGTTGAATTTATTTTAGTTTGGTTTGCACAACTGTGTTTGCTGATAAGTTAACAGCAAATATAACCTTTTGTTATTAGAGGTAATAATTGACATGGAATTTCATTTGTATCACCTGAGTAGGTTCTATCAGTTGAAGGAATTTGTCTGTCTTGTTCAGCCTTGTACTTCCAAGCATTTAGAACAATGCCTAGAATATTAAGTATTTCTCAAATTAATGCATGAATAAGAACTTATGTTAGCTTTTGACATGAAGTAGATTAATAGGCTAGAAAAGCTTGATTATATATTCTTCAAAATGAATATAACCTGTATACAATTCTAGTATGAATAACCTTGTGATAGAGCCTTAAGTAGAGTTTCTAGAAAGTGGCAGAATACCATTACTTTAATCTAATTACTAATAGTATGTTTAAAAATTGGTTAGTCTCATAGATTCTTTGGTAAATAGAAGTAAAATGTACTTGGCTGCGTTAGCATTGTATTGCTGTGTGTCAGAAAATGCCATTTCACTGAAATTTTTCATATGGTCTTGTCTCAATATCTTATCATGATTGAATTCAGAACACTTACTTGACTCTGCATTATTTAAACTTCAGCTGTTTATAAATGTATTGCCTCTTATCCCAGAAGTTAGTGCTAAATTATACTACTAATATAGTTACTATTTATAACTATTTTTCTATCTTATTCCATATTTTGATATATTACACTTTCTTATGTTTTTTCTTTTCTGCTGTGACTGTATTTGTCATCTGTTGATTTATAAGTTATAAACACTATGACTGTACTTCTGATGGTTGTCCTGTACAATTATTTCCACATATATTTTCTTCTACTTTTTAGATATATCAAATCTATAAAATGCTTTTCTCCAATACTTTAAAAATGTATATTCCTTTATTTTTTCCATACACAGTGTGAATATTAAAAATTCTGATGTCAATTAAGTGGTCTTATCTTTCTGTATGAGAGTTTTTAGAGTTCTTCTGTCTTGACATTCTTTAATGTCACTAAAATGTGTCTATATATGGATTTTATATTCTCTCTCCTAATTAGTACTCTATCAAGGGTTTATGTCTGGGATCTGCAATCATCCTATTATACTAGTGTATTAGTCAGTTCATGCTGCTCTAGCAAAATACCCAGACTTAAGGAACAGGCATTAATTTTTTCACTGTTCTGAAAGCTAGAAGTCTAAGATGGACGTCTGGCTGACTCAAGTTCTAATGAGAGTTCTCTTCCAAGTCTGTTCAGTATCACTTTTCACTCTGTCCTCACATGGCCTTTTTCTTCATTGGGTGATTCTGATACATATTTTGTGAATCATGGCCTTAAATATATTCTTTCACCTAGACTCTAGTCTTCCCCATCCCTACTCAAAACACATACATTCTCCTTCACAATGACTTTTTTCCTGCAGACTGATATATTTATTTACTTTTGTTCATTTTAATTGTTAATTACTTTTATATTCCTAGAGGAGGGCATGGCAATCTACTCAAATATTCTTACCTGGAGAATCCAATGTGGGCTACAGTTCATAGGGCTGCAAAGAGTCAGACATGACTGAAGCAACTTAGCACACACTTTTATATTGTTCAATTATTAATTTCTATGATCTTTTATATTTTTTTACTTTTGTAGATTCCTTAGAGTTGACTTTTGAGGACACCTAGTGTCCATCTATTTGCATTCTTAATAAAAACAAGAAACTCCTTCAAGTTTCCTTATTATAATTTTAAAACTAATGCTTTTCTGAATATATACATTACAGAAAATATATATAACACAAAAATTTGAACAAACAAATTCATCTTTAATCCTCAAAACTAAGATAATGATCCTTACTTAGCTTTTTGGTTTAAAATCTTCTTGTCTCTTTTAAAAAATTTTACACAGATAAATAATTGCTGATTTATAATGTGGATTATGTGTTAGAAGTTTTGGTCCAAATGTACATAGATGACTTTTTACTGCTTGTACCAAATGTTAAAATTAAGTGCTGAATGGAGAAATTCTTTTTGGAGCTAAATGTTCTCTTGATATCTTTGACTATTATAATGTAAATTTTCACAGTCTCTACATCTCTTACTTGAACTTATCCTTTCAAATTACAGGAGCACTCATATCTGCATTTCTTAGGTGGGAAAAAAAATAAGATGTATGCTTGAAGAGTCCTTGTTACTAGCATGATTATTGGTAATAATGCCATACTCCTGAAATACTTATCAGAATCTATTTAGCTTATATTGCTAATAAGTAATCACTGAGAGCATAAAATTGCATCACTACATGGTTTGAAGCAACAGAAATAATATCATTTAATGATTTTGTTTACCTTTCCCCCTTGCCATCTGTCTTCTTTAATAGTATAGCAACTTTTGGTATAAGCCATACATCAAGGTAGCTAAGGTCAGAAATCTGCCAATAGATTAACTCACGGCCTATGCCAAAAGACAGAGACTTCCTTTATAAAACACAGTTTACACCGTTCTGGATGCTATAGAGTAATGACAGTCTCAACTGGTAACACATTTTGAATGGTGCTTTATTAAGAGTGCTGCTGTGTGTGCTTTGTTTGGTTTATCTTGTTGAATTCACAACATAATAATGTAGGCCTATTACTAAGGTAAGGGTCATATGTTTGAGTCAGCCCATCATAGTCCATTCAACAAGTATTTATCTAGTTTATCAGTTTGCTAGGCAGGGTGTGTAGAGCTGAGAACATGAGGTAGATACTTTCTAAGAGTCTATATACCAGAAAAATATATAAAAACTAAAAAAAAAAAAAAAAAGCAAACAAACAAAAAAACAAAGCCCCAGCTAATGAAAAGTGCTTGGAATAACATAAATAGGATGGTATGAATATGATAAGGTGACTAGAGAGGGGTAGTTAGAGAGGACCCTTTGTAAGAGATATTTGATGAGACAGCCATATGCTCACCAGTGTTCTAGATAAGCAACTGAATTTAAAGGCCTTGAAATGAGAATGATCATTCTATACAGTCCATCTTTTTCCTTAGTAATTTCTGTTGCTTTGAAGTCTACTTTGTCTGATATTATTACATAGTTACTCCAGCTTTCTTTTGATTAGCAGTTGCTTAGCATTGTTTCTACAATCCATTTCAGTTCAGTTTAGTTGCTCAGTCGTGTCCGACTCTTTGCGACCCCATGAACTACAGCACACCAGGCCTCCATGTCCATCACCAACTCCCAGAGTCTATCCAAACCCACGCCCATCGAGTCAGTGATGCCATCCAACCATCTCACCCTCCGTCTTCCCCTTCTCTTCCTGCCCCCAATCCTACCCAGCATTAGGGTCTTTTCCAATGAGTCAACTCTTTGCATGAGGTAGCCAAAGTATTGGAGTTTCAGCTTCAACATCAGCCCTTCCAATGAACACCCAGGATTGATCTCCTTGCAGTCCAACGGACTCTCAAGAGTCTTCTCCAACACCACAGTTCAAAAGCATCAGTTCTGCAGCACTCAGCTTTCCTCACAGTCCAACTCTCACATCCACACATGACCACTGGAAAAACCATAGCCTTGACTAGACGGACTTTTGTTGGCAAAGTAATGTCTCTGCTTTTAAATATGCTATCTAGGTTGGCCATAACCTTCCTTCCAAGGAGTAAGCATCTTTTAATTTCATGGCTGCAATCACCATCAGCAGTGATTTTGGAGCCCCAAAGAATAAAGTCTGACACTGTTTCCACTGTTTCCCCATCTATTTCCCATGAAGTGATGGGACCAGATGCCATGATCTTAGTTTTCTGAATATTGAGCTTTAAGCCAACTTTTTCACTCTCCTCTTTCACTTTCATCAAGAGGCTCTTTATTTCTTCTTCACTTTCTGCCATAAGGGTGGTGTCATCTGCATATCTGAGGTTATTGATATTTCTCCTGGCAGTCTTGAATCCAGCTTGTGTTTCTTCCAGCCCAGCATTTCTCATGATGTACTCTGCATATCAGTTAAATAGCAGGGTGACAATATATAGCCTTGACGTACTCCTTTTCCTATTTGGAACCAGTCTGTTGTTCCATGTCTAGTTCTAACTGTTGCTTCCTGACCTGCATACAGGTTTCTCAAGAGACAGGTCAGATGGTCTGGTATTCCCATCTCTTTCAGAATTGTCCACAGTTTATTGTGATCCATACAGTCAAAGGCTTTGGCATAGTCAATAAAGCAGAAATAGATGTTTTTCTGGAACTCTCTTGCTTTTTCGATGATCCAGTGGATATTGGCAATTTGATCTCTGGTTCCTCTACCTTTTCTAAAGCCAGCTTGAACATCTGGAAGTTCACGGTTCACGTATTGCTGAAGCCTAGCTTGGAGAATCTTGAGCATTACTTTGCTAGCATGTGAGATGAGTGAGAATTGTGCAGTAGTTTGAGCATTCGTTGGCATTGCCTTTCTTTGGGATTGGAATGAAAACTGACCTTTACCAGTCCTGTGGCCACTGCTGAGTCTTCCAAATTTGCTGGCATATCTAGTGCAGCACTTTCACAGCATCATCTTTCAGGATCTGAAATAGCTCAACTGGAATTCCATCACCTCCACTAGCTTTGTTTGTAGTGATGCTTTCTAAGGCCCACTTGACTTCACATTCCAGGATGTCTGGCTCTAGGTGAGTGATCACACCATTGTGATAATCTGGGTCGTGAAGATCTCTTTTGTACAGGTCTTCTGTGTATTCTTGCCACCTCTTCTTAATATCTTCTGCTTCTGTTAGGTCCACACCATTTCTGTCCTTTATCGAGCCTATCTTTGCATGAAATGTTCCCTTGGTATCTCTACTTTTCTTGAAGAGATCTCTAGTCTTTCCCAATATGTTGTTTTCCTCTATTTCTTTGCATTGATCGCTGAGGAAGGCTTTCTTATCTCTCCTTGCTATTCTTTGGCACTCTGAATTTAGATGGCAATATCTTTCTTTTTCTCCTTTGCTTTTCGCTTCTCTTCTCTTCCCAGCTATCTGTAAGGCCTCCTCAGACAGCCATTTTGCTTTTTTGCATTTCTTTTCCATGGGGATTTTCTTGATCCCTGTCTCCTGTCCAATGTCACGAACCTCTGTCCATAGTTCATCAGGCACTCTGTCTATCAGATCTAGTCCCTTAAATCTATTTGTCACTTCGACTGTATACTCATAAGGGATTTGATCTAGGTCATACCTGAATGGACTAGTGGTTGTCCATACTTTCTTCAATTTAAGTCTGAATTTGGCAATAAGCTGTTCATGATCTGAGCCACATTCTGCTCCCAGTCTTGTTTTTGCTGACTGTATAGAACTTCTCCATCTTCGGCTGCAAAGAATATAATCAATCTGATTTCGGTGTTGCGCATCTGGTGATGTCCACGTGTAGAGTCTTCTCTTGTGTTGTTGGAAGAGGGTGTTTGCTATGACTAGTTCGTTCTCTGGGCAAAACTCTATTAGCCTTTGCCCTGCTTCATTCTGTACTCCAAGGCCAAACTTGCCTGTTACTCCAGGTGTTTCTTGACTTCCTACTTTTGCATTCCAGTTCCCTATAATGAAAAGGACATCTTTTTTGGGTGTTCATTCTAGAAGGTCTTGTAGGTCTTCATAAAACCGTTTAATCTCAGCTTCTTCGGCATTATTGGTCAGGGCATAGACTTGGATTACTGTGATATTGAATGGTTTCCCTTGGAAATGAACAGAGATCATTCTATCATTTTTGAAATTGCATCCAAGTACTTCCTTTCAGACTCTTTTGTTGACCATGATGGCTACTCCATTTCTTCTAAGGGATTCTTGCCCACAGTAGTAGATATAATGGTCATCTGAGTTAAATTCACCCATTCCAGTCCATCTTAGTTTGCTGATTGCTAGAATGGCGACGTTCACTCTTGCCATCTCCTGTTTGATCACTTCCAATTTGCCTTGATTCATGGACCTAACATTCCAGGTTCCTATGCAATATTGCTCTTTACAGCATCGGACTTTGCTTCTATCACCAGTCACATCCACAGCTGGGTATCGTTTTTGCTTTGGCTCCATCCCATCATTCTTTCTGGAGTTATTTCTCCACTGATCTCCAGTAGCATATCGGGCACTTACTGACCTGGGGAGTTCATCTTTCAGTGTCCTATCTTTTTGCCTTTTCATACTGTTACCTTTAACTTAATTATATTGTTTTTCAGCTGCTCAGTCATGTCGACTCTTTTTGACCCCATGAACTGCAACACGCCAGGTTTCCCTATCCTTCACCATCTCCTGATGCTTGCTCAAACTCATGTCCATTGAGTCAGTGATGCCATCCAACCATCTTATCCTCTGTCATCCCCTTCTCCTCCCACCTTCAATCTTTCCCAGCATCAGGGTCTTTTCAAATGAGTCAGTTCTTCACATCAGGTGGCCAAAGTATTGGAGTCAATTACTTAAATACATATAAAATAGGATTGTTGTAGTGTATAAGTGTTTTTAAACCATTTTGACAAATTCTATTCTTAATTTGTGAGTTTAAATCACTGTATTTAATAAAATTATCAATATGTTTGGATCAACGTCTGCCTAAATCTAAACATATTAGACTTACTCTTTGTTTTCTGAGTTTTCCCTCTGATATTTATTCTTCTGTTTCCCCTTCTTGCTTTCTTTTGAATTGTTCAAACAAATTTTAGCATTCCATTTTAATTTATCTATTGAAACTTATAGGGTTTATGGCACACGCACTTTTTTTTCATTTTATAAAGACTTAATATTTTACCACCTTAAATGATAAGCAGAAATCTTACCAAAGCATAAGTTATTTTACCCTCCTCCTTGTAGTCCTTAGATATTACGACTACATCTATTAAATAACTCATTAGAAAATGTCATAAGTTTTACTTTCAATTCTCATGTGTATTTTAAAGAACCAAAAAGGAAGGTAGTCTTTTATATGTACTGGATGTTTCCATTTTTGTTACTTTTCCTTTTTTCCTAGTTACAGATTTCTTACCAGTGATTTCACTGATTATAGAATTTTAATGTAAATTTTTTTTTGCAGCACTTTAAAAATGTTTCACTTCCACTGACTGTTATGGTTTCTGATATCAAATATAGAGTCATTTGAATGAGTGTCTCCTTATATAAGGAGTCCTGGCTTGCAGTCAAGATTTTGTATTTATCTTTAATTTTAGAAGTTTGATTATGCTCTGCCTCATGTGAGTTTTTTGAGTTTATCTTGCTTGGAATTTTCTGAGCCTCCCTCTTGCATCTGTAAACTTGAGTCTTTTACCAAATTGAGAAGTTTTCAGTTATTTTTCTTTCAAACACATTTTTCTCTATCACATACATTTTTTTTCTCTTTCTATGACTCAGATGATGCCAATGTTAGACCTTTTTATATTGTTCCACAGGATATTGAGGCTCTTTTTATTTTTTCTTTTTAATCTTTTACCTTTCTCTCTCTCTCTCTTTCTTCTTATAAGAATGCTTAATTTCTCATAATCTGCTTTGAAGTTACCTGCCTGTTTAATAAGTCATATCCATTCTCTCATATAGGCCATCTGGTGCATTTTCTAATTTAATTATTGTATCATTCAGTTAAAAAATTCCATTTCAACCATTTTGTTATATTGGTTTTGACATCTGTTAATTGTTTTTTTCTTCAAGTATTAAAATTTCTTGATTCTTCATATACCAAGTTGTTTTGGATTGTATTCGTGACATTTTGATTGATGTGTTATGAGACTCTGACTACTATTTAAAACATAGGAAGATGGTGGTTTTCTCTTTACAAGTTTAAACTAAAAAGTCTGATCTATATTCTTTAGATTGTGGTTTCAATGTCAGTGCAGTTTTTAGTGTTTGCAGTGCTATTTGGATCACTTGGTGTTTTCACTTTCTAGTAGCTGTTTTGGGCCTGGTCTGCATCATAGTCATTTTTAAAGCCTTTGATATTGTATTTAGGAGCGGATTCCCACATGTTCAGTTCAAACATAAACACGGGGTTTCATACACACTTTTTTGGGATTTCTCTCTCTCTTTTAAGCCTCCTTCTCTCTGAAACACTTCATGATACTTCCCAGTTCCCTGCAGCTTCCTTTCTAGATCCTCTGGTCAGAGAGCTTGAGCTTTAGTTAACCTGCTCTTCCATGCACTTCCCACAACTGTGTCTAAATTTTGAGGCAAGTAGGACTTCCCAGGTAGTAAAGAATCCATCTGCCAATGCAGGAGATACAAGAGATGAAGGTTTGGTCCCTGAATCAGGAAGATCCCCTGGAGTAGGAAATGGCAACCCACTCCATTATTCTTGCCTGGAAAATTCCATGGACAGAGGAGCCTGGTGGGCACCAGCCCGTGGGTCACAAAGAGTTGGCCATGACTCAGCAACTGAGCACACAGTGAAAATATAACAACAACAACAACAAAAAGCAATGAGGAAAAACTAGAAAGAAAGCAATGAGCAACAGATCCATCGCCCTGCTCTTAGAATCACGGCTCCACTGTGAAGAAGGTTTCCCTCTCTCGGAGTTTTAGGTGCCTGCTCAGCTACCAACCTGCAGCTTCAGTTACAGAGTTCTCCCGGGGCTAGAGAGTACAAGAAACAATAGAAAAGAGGAAGAAAAATAACTTCAGGAAGTTCTCCCAGTTTCTCTGCATTTCAGAAGTCCCCTGTACAGTTCTTGGAAACTCCTTAAACTCTGTCTGTCTTTAGTATGCGGTTTTGTCCTCCCTTTGAGTTCAGGCTAGGTCAAGCAATATAGGGGCAGAGAAAATAGTAAATTCACCACCAGTTAAGTGGTACTTTGAACTCTGCTCTTATTTCCCAGTCCACCTGCTACTATTTGTTTTTCTGAATCCTCAGATATCTGTATTCCTTCCAACAAGTTATACTTGCATTCAGTGAAAGAGACTGGAACCTCCCTGTCTTGGCCTGTTTAAAAAGCAGAATTTTAAAATGTATCCAGAGAAGAATCAGTTCAGTTCAGTCGCTCAGTCGTGTCTGACTCTTTGTGACCCCATGGCCTGCAGCACACCAGGCCTCCCTGTCCATCGCCAACTCCTAGAGTTTATTCAAACTCATGTCCATTGAGTCAGTGATGCCATCCAATCATCTCATCCTCTGTCGTCCCTTTCTCCTCCCACCTTCAATCTTTCCCAGCACAGGGTCTTTTCCAATGAGTCAGTTCTTCACATCAGGTGGCCAAAGTATTGGAGTTTCAGCTTCAGCATCAGTCCTTCAAGTGATAAAAATTAGAGGAGGTGTATTTAAAAGCAGAGACATTACTTTGCCAACAAAAGTCCATCTAGTCAAGGCTATGGTTTTTCCAGTGGTCATGTATGGATGTGAGAGTTGGACGGTGAAGAAAGCTGAGTGCCGTAGAATTGATGCTTTTGAACTGTGGTGTTGGAGAAGACTCTTGAGAGTCCATTGGACTGCAAGGAGATACAATCAATCCATCCTGAAAGAGATCAGTCCTGGTTGTTCATTGGAAGGACTGATGTTGAAGCTGAAACTCCAATACTTTGGCCACCTCATGCGAAGAGTTGAGTCATTGGAAAAGACCCTGATGCTGTGTAGGATTGGGGGCGGGAGGAGAAGGGGACGACAGAGGATGAGATGGTTGGATGGCATCACCGACTCGATGGACATGGGTTTGGGTAGACTCCGGGAGTTGGTGATGGACAGAGAGGCCTGGCGTGCTGCAATTCACAGGGTCGCAAAGAGTCGGACACGACTGAGCGACTGAACTGAACTGATAATTGGAGAATATAGACTGGGACAACATTATAAGTGGTAAGGTGCCTGTATATGATTCTAATAGTAATGAGAAACCCCTGGAGGATTTTGATCAGGAAATAGATATAATCTGAATGACACTTCAAACGGAATACTGGGGCAGCTTTATGGAAAATAAATTGTGGGAATTTAAGGTATTTGTTGATATAGTAAACAAATATCTGTTGCATACAGCAAAAAAAAAAAAAATTAAAGGTAGGATCAAAATGAGTTAACAATGGATAGAAGACAGGGAAATGGCGAAAAGAAAGAGAATGATAATGCTGCTACTTTTGGCTTATACAGTGGGGTAGGTGACACTGACATTTACTGAGATTTGAAAGACTTGGGGAAAGCAAGGTTTGAGGCGAAAAATAAGATTTAAGAGGTTTTAAAAATTATGTTTATTTGTCTGTTTTCTCTTCTTTGGCATGCCACAGTTGGCATGTCCCTTAAATATCCAAGCAGGGTTGCCAACTAGGCTATTGGATACACTCTTGTCCATGATCACAGATTGTGCTAATGGTGAACATCCTGGATATATATGACATAGATCCTTGAAAAACTCCTTTAAGAGTACTTATAAAACACTCAAGAATATTTCTCACAAATACAGTGTCCCAGAAATGCCAAGTTACTATATGCAAAACTCATTTTTATTTTCCTTAAAACTTTTCAGAAATACTTTCAGTGGCTTGATTGGAGATCATTTCATGATAAGCCCAAAGTGCTTATATTTCATTATATTTTTATCATATTGCAAGTGTAAACAAATACTTGTTTCTTTGGTCTCTTTCATAAGCAGAGTACAATATAATGTACTGTGTTCCCCAATGTCTGAGTTATTCAATCTGGAATAACATCTTGCAAATCTTTGAAGCTTATAGTGTTCTTTTCTCATTCCAAGTCACTTTGATGTCTCTCTGACTCTGTGTGACATTATTTGCTCTTCTGGTCTCTAATGAACAAATAATATTCAGAACACCCACTTAATGCTCACTGACTTCCAGATTTTTTATCATCTGAAAATTAAAACCTAAATTGAACTTAAGTTTCTACTTTCTAACAAATCATGACAGGTTTTCAACAACTCATTCTATCAGAGTTTTTAGCCTAAAGACATCACACAACAGGAATGTTTATATATGAACCCATACATGCACCCTTATGCTGTTCACATACATACACTGTACATACACACATATTGTTCACATACATACAATGTAAACATACATATTTTTACATAGACACAGACTGTATTCACACTCACAGACAGTAGTGGTGGAGTGACCTATGTTTTCTACATCGTATATGTAGCATGCTCTCAGAAGGTAGAAGGTAACAGGAGCCGTGTTTCTCCGGAAAATAAGACAGAAGCAGAATGGTATCTAATTAAAATGTTTACAACATTTCCCATGAGATATAAGCTACTGACATTTTCCAGACTGCAAGCCAAGAAATGCTTAGGATTATACAGATGTACTTTGCAAACTACAATTGCCATGCAATGAAAACATAGCTTAGACACAGTTCAGGAAATATGGATTGGATAACCTTTCTTTAGAGCTCAGAAATTAAAAGTTAGGTCCTATGAGAATTTATGGTTAAGTTGAGCAGCTCATCTCTTCTGAAAGTAAATCAGAAACCCATTTCCTCTGCTTCATAGGTCTTCTTCCCCTAGAATGGTTTCCAACATCTGTATCTGAGTCTGCCGAAACCGGAGTTGCTTTGTTGTACCTCCTTTTCCTACAAACTGCTCTCATCTCTACCAGAACACTCTACTCTTTGCTCTAGTTGTCATTCTCTGGTCCTCCAGCATTATATCTCTAAGATGTGAATGATGATCCTGAACTCGTGTGTGCTTAGTCATTCAGTTGTGTCTGACTCTGTGTGACCCCATGGACTGCAGCCCACCAGGCTCCTCTGTCCAAGGGGATTGTCCAGGCAAGAATAGTGGAGTGGGTTGCCTTGCCCTCCTCCAGGGGATCTTCCCAACCCAAGAATCAAACCCAGCTGATTCTTTACCATCTGAGCCGCCAAGGAAGCCTAAGAATACTGAGTGGATAGCCTATCCCTTCTCCAGGGCATCTTCCCGACCCAGGAATTGAACTGGGTTCTCCTGCATTGCAGGAAGATTCATTACCCTCTGAGCCACCAGGGAAACTCAAAACTTACCTCCACTCCTCTTAATTGCCCTGTTCCTTAATTCCTCACAGTATTAATCATACATATATCAAATGAAGTATGCTTTTTTGAGCAACTGCCTTGTTCCAAGCATCTTCAGAGGAAAGGGGATGTATCAACAATCAATGTCGACAGACTGCCTGTTCTCATAAAACTTACATTTTAGTTCAAGGAGACAACAGATAATAAACAAGAGATAAGCCGTCAATAGCTTTTTGTATAATAATAAAGAATACAATGAAGAAAATAGAAGAAAAGATAATGATAATGGGGAGGGTCACTTGAGCATTTGCGTTCAATCCCTCACAATGCAGATCCTCACTTCTTTCCCATTGTGCATTTACTGGTACTGCCCTAGAGTTATTTATTTGTTTACTTATTTTTTCCACACACATAGGTTACCAAATCTTCATTTTATTTCCCACAGTTCATTTTCATTAGTCTAAATATTAAATTTCATTTTCATAGTCTAAAATAACTGTTTTTAGGAGAATGATGTGAGAGTGTACTTTGGCACGTCAAGCTTAATTTCCTATTGGCAATAGATATAGGTCTTTACATTATTATATGGAACATCATCAGTTCCTCTTTTCTCACTCTCTTACCTCCAGACCATACCCAGAGGCCTTTGCTAATAGAAATATCTGGCTTTTTTTCTACTAATATTTTTTTTCCAAAAAAATGCTGTCTTTGTGAGGAAAGTATATAGTTCTACATATTTGAGCCCAAATTGATGCTTTGCAAATGTCTTTATTTAAATGATCACTGTGTGTGAAAATATGGCAGTATACAAATGACTCTGTGACCCCATGGACTGTAGCCCACCAGACTCCTCTCTCCATGGGATTTCCCAGGTAAGAATACTGGAGTGGGTTGTCATTTCCTTCTCCAGGGTATCTTCTTGACCCAAGGTTTGAACCTGTGCCTCCTGCATTGGCAAGCAAATTCTTTACCACTGAGCCACCAGGGAAGCCTAAACCAAAGTTACCAGTGGATGGTATACAAATATCTTTCCCTTAAACAAAGCAATGAATTACAGTGGAATAGGGAGGGGATATAGTTTATTATTTTAATAACATCACTCAGGAGAGTGTCTTAATGCTTTGAAACTAAGGAAAGCATTCCAAATTAAGGTTTCTACTAAACCAGAATTTACCTTTAAAACCTGCCGATACATTTAGAAGCTGAGCACAAAGTTGAGTAAAGAATAGTTATAACAACTCATTTTTAGCTATTCATGAATCTATATGAATGAACCACTATACCAAAATCTATATGCTAACAATGACTCCTGAGTGACTACAACCTCTATAAGGAATATTTTCTAGTACTCTTAAACTTTTCTATTCTTTCCTCCTCTCCAAATGGATTCTTTGAGCAAAGGATTTGTTTTCTTATTAATAATCACCATTTATCTGATGTGAAGTACCCACTTTTTTCCCACCTGTCCTTTACATAGTAACATATATGTGTAAAAGCAGAATGTAACTGAAATCATCTTGACATGTGTACCTTTAATAGATCTAAGTAGAAAGCTATATACAGCATACTGCTTTTTAAGTATCAGTTACAGGATGAATATGGGCTTCCCGGGTGGCACTAGTGGTAAAGAACCCACCTGGCAATGCAGGAGACATAAGAGATGTGGGTTCGATCTCTGGGTCAAGAAGATCCCCTGGAGAAGAGTGTGGCAACCCACTCCAGTATTCTTGCTTGGAGAATCCCCATGGACAGAGGAGCCTGGAAGGGTATAGTCCATAGGGTTGCACAGAGTTGGACACAACTGAAGCAACTTAGCACACACACATGCACAGGATGAATGTATGAAATTGAATTTTGTTGTTTTTGGTGAGGTGGGGCAGCATGATTATTGCTCTATATGTCTGATAGTAGACAGTTGGTTCTTGTTTCATAGCAGAAGGAGTTCAGAGACACAGAGACCAAGAAAGCAAAGCCAGAATTTTTGGAGCAACACTGCATTCTGAGGAAGGCTTCACAGGTGGCACAGTGGTAAAGAATCTGCATGTCAATGCGGAGACGCAAAAGATGAAGGTTCAGTCCCTGCACTGGGAAGATCTCCTGGAGGAGGAAATGGCAACCTACTCCAGCAGTATTATTGCCTGGAAAATTCCATGGACAGAGGAGCCTGGTGGGCTATAGTCCACGGGGTCATAAATAGTCAGATACAAATGAGCAACTGAGCGCACACAGCACACACATTCTCAGGAGGTAGACAGGGCAGGTTCAGATGAGCAACTGCTCTGAGTTTCTTTGACACATTGGTTATATGGAGTGTGAAAATGATTGAGTGGGATATTCATGGCAGAGGGTCGGGTTTGGGGTGATATTTCCTGATTTTCAACCCATCTCCACTTTCCCAAGGAGAGGAAGGATTTTTGGCCTTATTTAGTCAGACTTGATCAGAAGTATCCTGGTGTCAGGGCATAATTAATACTTCATACTTGCAAGGTAATTTTATTGTAATGAAACCATAATGAGCAAAGGGTTACAATTGGAGATGCCCATCTTTTCCCACCTTTCTTTGTCTTTAGAACCTCTGTCATCCCAAAATACATGGTTTCCTGCCACATTACCCATGCCATGCCTCCCTTATCTGTTTATATCTGGCTAACTGCCTGCTCTAACTTGTCTGATGGAGTCTATTCAGTTCAGTTCAGTCGTTCAGTCGTGTCCAACTCTTTGCGACCCCATGAACTGCAGCACACCAGGCCTCCCTGTCCATCACTAACTCCCTAAATCCACCCAAACCCATGTCCATCGAGTCGGTTATTCCATCCAGCCATCTCATCCTCTGTCGTCCCCTTCTCCTCCTGCCCTCGATCTTTCCAAGCAACAGGGTCTTTTCCAATGAGTCAGCTCTTAACATCAGGTGGCCAAAGTATTGGAGTTTCAGCTTCAACATCAGTTCTTCCAATGAACATCCAGAACTGATCTCCTTAAGGATGAACTGGTTGGATCTCCTTGCAGTCCAAGGGACTCTCAAGACTCTTCTCCAATACCACAATTCAAATGCATCAATTCTTCAGCGCTCAGCTTTCTTTATAGTCCAACTCTCTCATCCATACATGACTACTGGAAAAACCATAGCCTTGACTAGACGGACCTTTGTTGGCAAAGTAATGTCTCTGCTTTTTAATATGCTATCTAGGTTGGTCATAACTTTCCTTCCAAGGAGTAAGTGTCTTTTAATTTCATGGCTGCAGTCACCAAGTGCATGATTTTGGAGCCCAGAAAAATAAAGTCAGCTACTGTTTCCACTGTTTCCCCATCCATCTGCCATGAAGTGATGGGACTGGATGCCATGAGCTTAGTTTTCTGAATGTTGAGCTTTAAGCCAACTTTTTCACGCTTCACTTTCACTTTCATCAAGAGGCTCTTTATTTCTTCTTCACTTTCTGCCATAAAGGTGATGTCATCTGCATATCTGAGGTTATTGATATTTCTCCCAGCAATCTTGATTCCAGCTTGTGCTTCCTCCAGCCCAGCGTTTCTCATGATGTATTCTGCATATAAGTTAATTAAGCAGGGTGACAATATACAGCCTTGACATACTCCTTTTCCTATTTGGAACCAGTCTGTTGTTCCATGTCTAGTTCTAACTGTTTCTTCCTGACCTGCATACAGGTTTCTCAAGAGGCAGGTCAGGTGGTCTGGTATTCCCATCTCTTTCAGAATTGTCCACAGTTTAGTGTGATCCACACAGTCAAAGGCTTTGGCATAGTCGCCAAATGGTAAAATAAAGTGTCACGTACACAATTGGTAATTCAATGATATCAAAAGAGAGTAAGAAGTTTGCAAACTAGTTCAAAACAATGTAATTCCTTTAGTATAAGTTTATTTTTTCTCTAAAAATTAAAACATGTTATTGATATAAATTAGAAATTACAGATAAATAATTTTAAAAATACTTAGTGCTATTAAAACCTTGGGAAAATTTCTTTCAAAATATTTTTTACAGAAAATATATTATCTTTGATAATCTGATCCCTTTTCCTTTATTCCAGATGCTGTGCTAGGTTAATTGTGAGCACATCAGATAAAGTTTCTCCTCTCACAGTCTATTGTATATCTTTCTATGCTGATAAATATTCATTATCACATAAATACCTAAAAAAGTACTCCATATATTATTTAACTTTGCCCTATAACCAGACATTTAGTTGTTCACTACCTTTTCCTGTTATTACAATAATTTACCACCTGTGGAAGACCTGAGGTCAAATATCTCTTCCCTCTCACCCAGATGAACTTGACCTCCCACCCTCTCATCTAGTTCAGAGCACGTTGTTGATCTGATTGTATTAAAGTCGTTAGCACTACTATATGGGATACTTCCCATACAGAAAAGTTTAATCCAGAGTATATAGTGGCTTTTGACACTACCAAATTCAGCCAACATCAATTTGTTAACAGCCCATTCAATGAAAATCAACTTGCCAAATATTGAATTTATGGAATGATTTTAGACACCCAGCATTTCCTCATTTCTTAACATTTTCTAAGAATAGATGAACTTCTCCATAAACACAAATTTTCCTTTTCAGTTTTGAAAACATTCAGCCAATTTATCTTCACCTGCCCCAGAATCTGTCCTCCCACCCATTTGCCCTGGCATTTATACTTGAGTCTCCTCCTGCCTCCTACCTGTTTTTGCCCCTGCTCATGCCTCTGGCAATAAACAGCTTAAAATATTATCCTGGATTAGATTAACATATTTTTGATAGTTTTATGAGAATTGGTCACTTCACAGATTGCTGCTGTGGTTGTTCTGTTGCTCAGTTGTGTCCGACTCTGTGATCCCATGGTTCCCCAGGCTTCCTTGTCCTTCACTGTCTCCCAGAGATTACTCAAACTCTTGTCCATTGAGACAATGATGCCATCCAAACATCTCGTCCTCTGTAGCCCTCTTCTCCTCATGCTTTCAATCTTTCCCAGCATCAGGAGCTTCAGTCAAATTGTTTGTCCTCTTCCACCTCAATAAACCATTGCTGAAAACATGGCTCCTATTTGGGGCTTTCAGTTCAATTCAGTTCAGTCGCTCAGTCGTGTCCAACTCTTTGCGACCCCATGAATTGCAGCATGCCAGGCCTCCCTGTCCATCACCAACTCCCGGAGTTCACCCAAACTCATGTCCATCGAGTCGGTGATGCCATCCAGCCATCTCATCCTCTGTCGTCCCCTTCTCCTCCCGCCTCCAATCCTTCCCAGCATCAGGGTCTTTTCCAATGACTCAACTCTTCTCATGAGGTGGCCAAAGTATTGGAGTTTCAGCTTCAACATCACTCCTTCCAATGAACAGCCAGGGATGATCTCCTTTAGGATGGACTGGTTGGAGCTCCTTGCACTCCAAGGGACTCTCAAGAGTCTTCTCCAACACCACAGTTCAAAAGCATCAATTCTTCGGCAATCAGCATTCTTCACAGTCCAACTCTCACATCCATACATGACTACTGGAAAAACCATAGCCTTAACTAGACAGACCTTTGTTGGCAAAGTAATGTCTCTGCTTTTTAATATGCTGTCTAGGTTGGTCATAAGTTTCCTTCCAAGGAGTAAGTGTCTTTTAATTTCATGGCTGAAAATCACCGTCTGCAGTGATTTTGGAGCCCCCAAAATAAAGTCTGACACTGTTTCCACTGTTTCCCCATCTATTTCCCATGAAGTGATGGGACCAGATGCCATGATCTTAGTTTTCTGAATGTTGAGCTTTAAGCCAACTTTTTCACTCTCCTCTTTCACTTTCATCAAGAGGCTCTTTAGTTCTTCTTCACTTTCTACCATAAGGATGGTGTCATCTGCATATCTGAGGTTATTGATATTTCTCTCGGCAATCTTTATTCCAGTTTGTGCTTCCTCCAGCCCAGCGTTTCTCATGATGTGCTCTGCATATAAGTTAATTAAGCAGGGTGACAATATACAGCCTTGACGTTCTCCTTTTCCTATTTGGAGCCAGTCTGTTGTTCCACGTCTAGTTCTAACTGTTGCTTCCTGACCTGCATATAGGTTTTTCAAGAGGCTGGTCAGATGGTCTGGTATTCCCATCTCTTTCAGAATTTTCCACAGTTTATTGTGATCCAGGCTTTCAGGATGTAGCAATACTTGCTTATTCACAGTCAAACCACCTTTCTTGTCTATCCTAACAAGGATTTCTATACATGGACCAAAAGAATAGCATCACAACCTTCACTTTTCTTTCTCATCAGGTCAAAGGGTGTTCTGATAGTTTGAAGAAAGTGAACGATGCATATAAATATTTCTTACTTTATGAATAAAAAGTCCATGAGTAAAAAGGACTTGCTAGGTTTGATTTATAAGCGATGATTATACCTGGCATTTTTAGCCTATGTTATTTTTCAAAAAGATGAATTTTGCCTGCAAAGCATGGATACAACAAGCTGAGTCATCATCTCTAATTTTTCATAAAAACTTCATAGAGTGAATTCAAGCATAGATACTGGATATGGTTTTCAGAAAGTTTTCCCTCATCCTAATATAATTGAAATTCCACAGTCACAGCTGGATTTCAGATGGTTACAGTCCCACACAGCTGCTTGGTGTGCCTCATGACTCTGCCTTGGTAAACAGGAGTTCCTTGAAATTGTGAAAAGCCAGAAATGAAATCATTTTACATAATAGGACTATAAATCAGAATCTCTTGTGTGCATTGCATTTGCATGAAGGTTGTTGCTAAAGTTTGGTCTTCTTCTATGATTTCATCCTTTTATCTATTCACTCTCCAGCACATGTAAGCTACAGGCAGTCTGCAAGTGCAAATATTTACTATGATTGAGAATAAGAACAAAACAGAGTCCAAGGAAGTAAATACATTGCACTTTATGGAATTTTAAGTAAACATTATATAAAGAGGACATAGTTCATCCTTTGTTTTCCTACTTGATAAGATAAATCATATAGCAAACCATAACACAAGATATAGTACTTAACATGCATTTAGCATAATGGCTTAAGCACATTTTCTCTGGAGGAAGTATTCCTATGATAATAGGGCACCATGAAAAACTGCCTGTGATAAAAATAAAACATGACCATGAAAGATAGCTCAGCATTTATGACACCCCAAATACAATATTGTAACAAATTTACATCTATTTATATATTTATATACACTGTGAAATCTTATTAAGTAAATATCAATATGTAATTCCATATAGTTTCCTATGATAATTTTCTAAAAATGTTAAATGCAGCATTCAGTAAATTAAAAAGTTTTGCCCTATCTTGTTGCATCCCAGGTTTTATATTAAAAAGCATTTTACTCTTTATAATGCCAAAATGCAAATAAGCACTAGTCTAGCCATTAAAACACATTAATCAAGTGTTTACCTGGTCTCATCTAGGTCATGCAGATAACATTAACTGTGTGTGAAATTATGGCAAACAAAGTTTTTATTAACCACAATATTCAGATAAGAAACTCTCTAGACACTTTTATTAACATACATAATATAGCAAAAACCTCAGTTTGCACACCCCAAATCTGATTGTTCTTTCTACCTTACTTAGAATATCTTGTTTTGGTTTATCATAGATAATCAGTCAGTTCAGTTCAGACACTCAGTCATGTCCGACTCTTTGGGACCCCATGGACTGCAGTACGCCAGGCCTCCCTATCCATCACCAACTCCTGGAGTCTACTCAAACTCATGTCCATTGAGCCAGTGATGCCATCCAATCATCTCATCCTCTGTCTTCCCCTTCTTCTCCTGCCTTCAATCTTTCCCAGCATCAGGGTCTTTTCCGATGAGTCAGCTCTTCACATGAGGTAGCCAGAGGATTGGAGTTTCAGCTTCAACATCGGTCCTTCCAATGAACACCCAGGACTGATCTCCTTTAGGATGGACTGGTTGGATCTTCTTGCAGATCAAGGGACTCTCAAGAGTCTTCTCCAACACCACAGTTCAAAAGCATCAATTCTTTGGTGCTCAGCTTTCTTTATAGTCCAACTCTCACATCCATACATGACTACTGGAAAAAACATAGCCTTGACTAGATGGAACTTTGTTGGCAAAATGTCTCTGCTTTTTAATATGCTGTCTAGGTTGGTCATAACTTTCCTTCCAAGGAGTAAGCATCTTTTAATTTCATGGCTGAAATCACCGTCTGCAGTGATTTTGGAGCCCAAAAAAATAGAGTCTGACACTGTTTCCACTCTTTCCATCTATTTGCCATGAATTGATGGGACTGGATGCCATGATCTTAGTTTTCTGAATGCTGAGCTTTAAGCCATTTTTTTCACTCTCCTCTTTCACTTTAATCAACAGGCTCTTTAGTTCTTCTTCAGTTTCTACCATAAGGGTGGTGTCATCAGCATATCTGAGGTTTTTGATATTACTCCCAGCAATCTTGATTCCAGCTTCATCCAGCCCAACATTTCTCATGATGTACTCTGCATATAAGTTAAATAAGCAAGGTGACAGTATACAGCCTTGACGTACTCCTTTTCCGATTTGGAATAAATCTCTTGTTCCACGTCCAGTTCTAACTGTTGCTTCCTGACCTGCATACAGATTTCTCAAGAGGCAGGTCAGGTGGGCTGGTATTCCCATCTCTTTCAGAACTGTCCACAGTTTATTGTGATCCACACAGTCAAAGGCTTTGGCATAGTCAATAAAGCAGAAATAAATGCTTTACTGGAACTCTCTTGCTTTTTTGATGATCCAGAGGATGTTGGCAATTTGATCTCTGGCTCCTCTGCCTTTTCTAAAACCAGCTTGAACATCTGGAAGTTCACAGTTCATGTATTGTTGAAGCATGGCTTGGAGACTTTTGAGCATTACTTTGCTAGTGTGTGAGATGAGTGCAATTGTGCAGTAGCTTGAGCATTTTTTGTCATTGCCTTTCTTTGGGATTGGAATTAAAACTGACCTTTTCCAGTCCTGTGGCCATTACCAACGTTTCCAAATTTTCTGGCATTCTGAGTGCAACACTTTAACAGCATCATCTTTTAGGATTTGAAATAGCTCATGAACCTTCGTCCGTAGTTCTTCAGGCACTCTGTCATCAGATCTAATCCCTTGAATCTGTTTGTCACTTCCACTGTATAATCATAAGGGATTTGATTTAGGTCATACCTGAACGGTCTAGTGGTTGTCCCTACTTTCTTCAGTTTAAGTCTGAATTTGGCAATAAGGAGTTAGTTCATGATCTGAGCCACATTCAGCTCCCAGTCTTGTTTTTGCTGACTGTATAGAGCTTCTGCATCTTTGGCTGCAAAGAATATAATCAATCTGATTTTGGTGTTGACCATCTGGTGATGTCCATGTGTAGAGTCTTCTCTTGTGTTGTTGGAAGAGGGTGTTTGCTATGACCAGTGCGTTCTTTTGGCAAAACTCTATTAGCCTTTGCCCTGCTTCATTCTGTATTCCTGTAGGCCAAAATTGCCTGTTACGCCAGGTGTTTCTTGACTTCCTACTTTTGCGTTCCAGTCCCTATAATAAAAGGACATCTTTTTTGAGTGTTAGTTCTAGAAGGTCATGTAGGTCTTCATAGAACCATTCAGCTTCTTCAGCATTACTGGTCGGGGCATAGACTTGGATTACCATGATATTGAATGGTTTGCCTTGTAAATGGACAGATATCATTCTGTTTTTTGAGATTGCATCCAAGTACTACATTTCGGACTCTCGTTAACTATGATGGCTACTTCATTTCTTCTAAGGGATTCCTGCCCACAGTAATAGATATAATGTTCATCTGAATTAAATTCACCCATTCCAGTCCATTTTAGTCCACTGATTCCTAAAATGTGGACGTTCACTCTTGCCATCTCCTGTGCTACTGGAGATCAGTGGAGAAATAACTCCAGAAAGAATGAAGAGATGAAGCCAAAGCAAAAACACCACCAAATTGTGGATATGACTGGTGATGGAAGCAAGGTCTGATGCTGTAAACAGCATTATTGCATAGGAGCCTGGAATGTTAGGTCCATGAATCAAGGAAAATGATAGATAATAGACAGTGATTAGTATTACTCACTTGTAAGAATTATGTTTCTGGCTTTGATGTTCTACCTTGCAAGTAAATATGGTCTTGAGGACCATCCAAAGTTAATGAATCTAATGGGAAAGTATTTTGGGGCAAGTGGATTTTTTTTTTTTTTCTGGTAAATCAGTACAGGCATAGCTGCTCCTCTATCCCACCAACCACTTCCTGCTGTGAACATGCCAATGGTATTGGGAATTGTAGGAGGAGGCAATTATGAGAAAGAATGCAAGCATGCAATGAACACAGATGTAAAGAAAGTAAAACATATTCCTAACCTACAGTTAGCTTGGTTTACCTGAAAGAATAGGGCTTTCTGACTGACAAGGACATTTCTTAGTACCTCTTCCCAAACTATATTATGAGTTTTTAAAATACACGAGAGACTTCCTTAACAAAGAAAATTTTTAGTGGAAAACTACTGTGATTCAAGGCTACATATCCATATTTCAGGAATGAAATTTTAATCTCTTGATCTATCCCAAGTTTTCATTATGTTAGAACTGTTCTTTTTTTTTAAAATTTAATTTATTTATTATTTTGGAGGCTAGTTACTTTAGAATATTGTTGTGGTTTTTGCCATATATTGACATGAATCAGCCATGAGTGTACATGTGTCCCCCGTCCCGAACCCCCCTCCCACTTCCCTCCCCATCCCATCCCTCTGGGTTGTCCCAGTGCACTGGCTTTGAGTGCCCTGTTTCATGCATCAGACTTGGACTGGTCATCTATTTCACATACGGTAATATACATGTTTCAATGCTATTCTCTCAAATCATCCCACCCTCACCTTCTCCCACAGAGTCCAAAAGTCTGTTCTTTATATCTGTGTCTCTTTTGCTATCTCACATAAACAGTCATCATTACCATCTTTCTAAATTCCATATATATGCTTTAATATACTGTATTGATGCTTTTCTTACTGACTTACTTCATTCAGTATAATAGGCTCCAGTTTCATCCACCTCATTAGAACAGACTCAAATGTGTTCTTTTTAATAGCTGAGTAATATTCCATTGTGTTTATGGACCACAGCTTTGTTATCCATTCGTCTGTTGATGGACATCTAGGTTGCTTCCACATCCTAGCTGTGTAAATAGTGCTGCAATGAACATTTGGGTACACATGTCTCTTTCAGTTCTGGATTCCTCAGTGTGTATGCCCAGCAGTGGGATTGCTGGGTCATATGGCAGTTCTATTTCCAGTTTTTTAAAGGAATTTCCACACTGTTCTCCATAGTTGCTGTACTAGTTTATATTCTCACCAACAGTGTAAGAGAGTTCTCTTTTCTCCACACCCTCTCCAGCATTTATTGTTTGTAGACTTTTACAGCCATTCTGACCAGCATGAAATGGCACCTCATTGTGGTTTTGATTTGCATTTATCTGATAAGTGATATTGAGCATCTTTTCATGTGTTTGTTAGCCATATGTGTGTCTTCTTTGAAGAAATGTCTGTTTAGTTCTTTGGCCTATTTTTTGATTGAGTCATTTATTTTTCTGGTATTGAGCTGCATGAGCTGCTTGTATATTTTTGAGATTAATTCTTTGTCAGTTGCTTCATTTTCTATTATTTTCTCCCATTCTGAAAGCTGTCTTTTCACCTTGCTAATAGTTTCCTTCGTTGTGCAAAAGCTTTTAAGTTTAATTAGGCCCCATTTGTTTATTTTTGCTGTTATTTCCATTGCTCTGGGAGGTGGGTGTTCATTTGGTTTTATCAACTTTCTATTTTTCTGCCCCAGTTTTTTCCCTCTTATTCTTCCCCGAATAGAAGCTGAAAATACTCAAAGTTTGTGGCCCAGGGACCTTGGAAATATTAGGAAAAGACTTATGTCTTTTCCTTTATGTCATAAAGGAAAGTCCAGCTTTCGGGATATTTTAGAGATTCCAGCATAACTGATTCAGTATCTGTAACCCTTATTTCCTTTGTAGTTGTGGTAAATAGACATCCACAGCATACTATAAAACCAAACAAAAACCACAAATAGCCCTTGGACTGATCAGAAATTACCCTCAAGCATCTGATCACTAATGCCGCTCTTATTAGCCAACTGACTTTCTGGATTGAAGTTCTTAGAGAATTTCCAGACTATGGTATTGTACAGTTAAGATGCTTTGAATAAAAATACTATAATACATAACAGAACATGGCTAATATAAAAAAATATAAGGTTTTTCTTCTTCAGCTCATGTAATTCCTGAGCCTACTGATGCCAGGGTTTTTGCAGTGTCCTACACAAGTTTACAAATTCATTCCACTTCTGATAAACACTCAATGTGTAGGTGATGTTTACCACATGGTTAAAAGACATCTGCAGTACGCTATGAGACAATTTCTGTAGCAGAGGGTAAAGAGGTGGAGAAAAACACATTTCTTCTTACATACCGGTCTCTTTCCTTAGGAGGAAAACCCATTTCCAGAAGGCTCTTAACAGATTCCCCTTGTGAGTCATTGGCCAGAACTGGATTGTATGACTTTTTTAGATCAATGAGGAGCAACTTAGAGTAGAATTACTACGAATAGGCTGGAGGAGAGACCCACAGTCATCAAAATTGTATCTGAATAAAATTAAGTTGCAGCAAATAATGACTGTCAGGTTCTCTAAGATAATTGTTAAGGTGTTTTATTTTTTTCTTGAAGATTTTGGAGTAACTGGCTATTTTAGTTTTCTAGAACTGAGATAACAAAGAACTACAAACTAGCTGGCTTAAAAACAAAAGACATTTATTCTCTCTTTCTGGATACTAGAAATCTGAAGTCTAGGTGTTGGCATGCTCTCTCTTGAATTCTCTGGGGGAAAAAGTCTCTATTCTCAGCCCGTTTCTTAGCTTCTCATGTTGCATGTAATTCTTGTCTTGTAAGCCCATCACTCCAATTTCTGCCTCAGACATCATATGACTTCTTGCCTGTTTATTTGTTTCGGGGTCTCTTCTCTTCTTTTAAGGATGATAGTCAGATTAGGACCCACCTTCATGACTTCATCTTAATTTGATTACATCTGCAAAGATCCTCTTTTAAAATCAGGTCACATACACAAGTACTGTGAATTAGGACTTCGACATATATTTTTGGAGCTCATAAGTCAACTACTGATGGAGTGCTTGGGGGTGTGGAGTAAGGGAAACAACCCTTAGGAAGCACCAAAACACCTACAATTGTGAATTCATGCAATAGAAATTAATAAATAGTGTTGTCAGAATGTTGTCAGTGAGACAAACTATTTAGTTACTTAATAATTTGTTAATTTATTTTCAGTTTTTCTGTTTTTTTGCTCAAGATTCAAATTTCTGAGCGTGACAGCTGGACTGGTTATGTTTGAACAGCATGCCTACCCATTGGCAGGGCACAAGGGAAGTCGACAGAGCACTTTGATCAAAGTCCTACCAAAATTTCACCCAGCGTCAATGAGGGAGTTCCCTAAAAGAAAACTAGGTGTGTTTACCAGAAAAAAAGAAAGTGCTATGCAAGTAAAAGTAAAAAATAAAATGGTCTAGCTGATTTAGTCAATCCTATCTTATCTGCTGGGAAAGATTGAAGGCAGGAAGAAAAGGGGACAGCAGAAGATGACATGGTTGGATGGCATCACTGACTTGATGGACATGAGTTTGAGCAAGCACTGGGAGTTGGTGACGGATGGGGAGGCCTGGTGTACTATAGGCCATAGGGTTTCAAAGAGTCAGACACAACTGAGCAACTGAACTGAACTGATCTTATCTGCCCCAGTGGTTGGCAACTGGCTCCTTAACTGCCTCACTGACCATGAGAAATAGAATAGTCTCGGCTCCCCTTGGACACACTGATAATAGGATATGGGGGTGCTGTAGAAAATGGTATGGCACAAACATTAGACAATAAGAATTAACAGCATATATAAGCAGTCTGTTCATATCAGCATGCGCTGGATGAATATCAGCTCAGGATATATACACAAATAAAATGTAATATTGACTGGTATATGTACAAATATTTTATACACAATATGTGTCATCCTTAGCATTGAAAAGCAGTTACAACAAGGGGAATTTGAAGCAACAGAAGAAGAGAAATATGAATATAAATTTCAGTTGTCACTAAATAACATAGATAACAAACTAATTTGACTCAGTGTATAGTTTAACACTCTGGAATTGGCCTGAAGTTTTGGAAGACAAAAGAAGATAGAGATGAAACAGACCAAGCTTCAGAAAGATCTGGATTAAAATATGGGTTCTGATCACTGTTGTGTTTATAAACCATAGTCCAAGTAAGCCATATAGTGCTTTTATATTAATGCATGCTTATCAATAGTATGTTAGTAGTTCAGTCATGTCCGACTCTTTGTAACCCCATGGACTGTAGCCCTCCAGTCTCCTCTGTCAGTGGAATTCTCCAAGAAAAATACTGGGTTGTCATTCCCTTTTCCAGGGGATCTTCCTGACCCAGGGATTGAACCCGGGTCTCCTCCATTACAGGCAGATTCTTCATCATCTCTGCATACTTCATGGCTCTGCTTAGCAATAGGCATTTGTTAAATGAATGAATGAATGAAAGAATGGTGAGTCATTTAACTTGATAGTAGCTCATGATGAATCCAAGTATGTTTCTAAACAAATATTGGGAGGGGATATACACATACACAACCAAATCTCCTTTTCAACTTTAACCTAAGTGACACTATATATAAAATGTAAAACAAGAATCATCCTTGGCTAACTCTAGTGATATACTGTGCTTAATCTCATATACCCATTCAGCACCTGTCTGGGTGAGGCTCTGGGCTTGGTATTTGGAAAATACACTAAAGTCACAAAGTCTTTGCTCTTGAAAAACATGTAAACAGTTTGGGGTTGGGAAGGGAGACATAAATTTTATCCAAGATAGGTGGAAATAAGTCAGTAGACAAGTCAATTTGAATAGTCCAATGAGAGAAAACAGAGAAAGACTTGATTTATCGGATTGGTAATGCCAATAAAGTCTGCCATTACAATAAAATCTGAAATTGAATACTGAAACTATTAACAAGATATTATTTTTATTCTAGCAAAATGAGATGTTAGGAGAATAAAATGTTACATGTTACTAGTCAATAGGAATTAGATGCCAAACTGCTTTGAGCCCTTGCCCAAGTGTTTTTTTCTTTATGAATTGGTATTCATCTCACCATTGCCTCACATACTTCCTAAAGCTAACTGTAAGATTCACTTTTTTTTTTTTTTTAATTGGGGTAAACTTGCTTTACAGGGCTTCCCTGGTGGCTCAGACAGTAAAGAATCTCCCTGCAATGCAGGACACCGGATTCAGTCCCTGGGTTGGGAAGATCCTCTGTAGAAGGAAATGGCAACCCACTCCAGTATTCTTGCCTAGGAAATCCCATGGACAGAGGAATCTGGCAGGCTACAGTCCATGGCATCACAGAGTTGAACGTGACTGAGCAACTAACGCATAGTTGCTTTACAATGTTGTGTTAGTTTTTGCTGTACAACAAAGTGAATCAGTTAAGTAAGAAAATATTATGAGGAATTTAAAAAAATGTGAAGGCTACAGCTGTTATAAAGCATCATGTAAATAAACAGCCTCAATTCAAGTATTAGAGAGGAAATCATGGATGTTGTCTGTGATAATTCCTGAGATAGGTTAGCTTTGCAAGGACAAGTAGGGATAGTTTGGCTGTGGATGTCTACCTTTGCACCGTGGCCCCTTGTTTAGCTCTTATTCTGTTGTTTATTTAGGTAAGAATGCCAATCTGTATGTGGGTGTGTAGGGGATTATTTTAGCTTACTTAACCACTTACTTCCCTGAACCATTTGTCAACACATATCCCAGCAAAAATGGTAAGGTAAAACTGAAGGGCGAGGAGAAAATAATACTTTTAAAAAGTATAACTGAGTTTGTGTTGAAAGGTACTTAGGCTGATATATGACAGTGTTCTTTAAAATAAATAGATACGTCATTTCAGTACAATACCCACAGCTTTCAACTTACCAGTTCCCCTGTGTTTAGTTAGGAGTTCAAATATTTTTGAAGGCACTCCAGTATAAATTAGAATAGTCTCCAGATGTTTTGGCACTGTAAATGGCCAGGCTAAAATTCACTTTTAATGAACCGTATTTTAATGTCAGTCTCTCCTGTCTTCATAAATGACAAAGAACTCATCTGACTTTGTAATGAATGCTCAACTGTTCCATTACCAATTCTGCCATTTATTGTGCCTCTGTACTTTCCTGTGAATTCACGGTGATTTTAGATGTGTTGAATAGGAAAAAGGTTAAGATTTAGGAAGAGAGTAAAGCTAAAATCAGTAGGACATGGATTCTCTGCGTAGAATACAAAAACCTAGTTGTGACAGTTTCCTTACTGAAAACTGAAGGTTTGGAGGCCAGAGAAAACGTAAATAAATGCAGAGGATATTGAACAGAATAAATAACCTGAGACTGCAAGCTCAGAATCCATGACTTTGAGTCAACTGTAATTCCTGTGTCACTTTCTTGATATTTAGAACCTAAGGTTTAAGGAGAATTGTGTCCAAAGATTTCATAGAATTCAGCTTCAGGATTATTCGGATCATTGTATTTGCAATTGCTTTTGCTTTGTAAACTTACATACATATGGTGTTTTACTCTCCTGTTCTACCCACTGAATTATAACTCTTGATTTTATGACTGGATGGAGTAAAAGGTTATATAACTTTCTCTATAAGTTTTGCTTTCATGCTGACATGGAACTTTCATGCTAAAACTGGGAAATCATGGGCAAATCATGGTTTGGCCACTTTAGTTGCCTTGAAGAGCCCCTAGGAAAGAAAAACAGAAAGAAAACATTCAAAGATTGTTATCAACAAAATGAATGTGTAAATAAAGTGTAATTTATTGCATGTTTTATTCCAGGTAAAAAAAATGACTTTTGATTTCAGAAAAATCAGTGTATAAAATTGTAAGATGACACTGAATTTATAAATAAGCAAATCCATACACAGAGTGGTATGACTCAGCAGAGTTAGTCTGTTACTTACAGATTCTAGGCCCTGTGATGAATATTATAGGAATAATTTGTCAAACTAATTCGACAAGTATAATCACCAAGTAAGTAAATTCAAAGAAGAAAGATTTTATTGAATCATATTATTTTTCTAGTTCCACAGTAGGAAAGGAGATATTTTAGATTAAAAATGCATGCTAGAATGTGGAGTAGGGGAGACAGATGTATGCTTTTATAAAAAAACAAGTCTTTACTTATGATATGTTAAACATTTATGAATTTGACATGTTTCCTCATGAATATAGTTTTCAACCTTGCTCCCTAAAGCTCACTGTTAAAGTCGGTAAAGCTGCCACTCTGTTTGTAGTCGTAAATTACCCAAGAATGTTATGTTGAAAGATGATACCTTTATGACATCTTTTATTTCTTTCATCAATTTCATTATTTAATTCGAATTTATGAATATCAAAAGAAGATTTGAAAATGGATTGTGGAAAAGCTTCAAATCAGTGGGCTCTTTGAAACACACTTGGTTTTACTGTATTGCTACTTCATTTGCTTCCTGCATTATACCACTATTTTGTTAAATTTTGCATTTGAAATGTAATTGCCTATTCAGTAATTCCTAGCATTAGTCAGATTTCTTGGATGACATAAATATTGATTTACTTTGACTGATAAAAAGAATCAGTATCACTGAAGCATGTAAAATTAAAAAAAAAAACTGTTGAGAAGTCTATTCAAATTGCTTTCATTTGAGAAATCTGTGTTTATATTTTTTTAATATGTCAGCTTTATTACAAAAGAAAAATCAGCTTGAATTGCTTGAGTAAGATTTGGAAAGATTGTTTTTGTGGATCTTTGGCTGTCAGTCCTAGAGTCTGCCTATAAGAAAGGCAGCTATCAGTATCACCACCAACGAGATAATAATACGTCAGTTGGAGTCTTTTATATTTGATCATAATGAGCACTTATTAAATTGCACTCTATGTTAGACAAGAATTTGATTCAGTATTCTAGGATATTCATTTCATGCCTAAGGTTGCAAGATGCCAGGTCTGTAAAACCATAAGGATGGAACAGGAGGTGACCAAAGAATCTGCATAGATTCTGTATTTCTATACTATAGTCTAATTATCTCTTACACATTCAAGGCCATGCATGTGAAAAGATTGATTCTCTTCAGTCCATTTATTTCCTGGATATAAACCAGGGTTTTCAACCTTGGCACTATTGACATTTTGGGCTGGATAATTCTTTATTGTTGGGGAGCTGTCTTGTATGGTGTAGAATAGTTAGCAGCATCCTTGGCCTCTACCTCCTAGATGCCAGCTGCCCCTCCCTAGTTGTGACCATAAAAGATATTTTCACACATTGCCAAATATCCTCTAGGGGTCAACATTTCCCCGGTTGAGAACTACCGGTGTCAACTCTAGTGTATTCTTCCAGCACTTAAGCATATCATTCTTCAAATTCGGGTTGCCTATCAAAATAAACTACAGCTATACAACTGGATTAGCTCCTCCAAGAGGAAGACAGATACAGGAAAGAATCAAAAAGAAACTTAAGGGAAGGTTAGGTCAAATACTCTGTCCTTTAACTTTGAGAACAGTAGAAGGTATGTCAATATTTTACATGACATCTGACTGTTATTATCACCTACTGTACTTTATTTGCACTAATCCAGCCAACAGCTAAGGACTTCATGAACTTGCCTCACTGAAGGGTCAGACTGTCATGCCTGTAAATTGTTCTTAAACAAATTCTCCATTGCATTAGGCATGAATAAGCTTTTCTTTAATGTCAGGCATGCCTGTCATCTTATTCCTCCTCATTTTCTTCTGGAATATATGTGGACACTGAAAAGGCAATTCTGGCCTATGGATCCTGTTCCTGTAATGCACCTCTGTATATTAGATTCAATACCTCTTTCACGTAGTTGTTTTTATTTTTTAATGGTAATGTCAACTGATAAACAAAATGATCTTAAAACTAGATTTCACAACAATGTTTAAAGTAGCAGTTCCTAAACTGTAGTCTGATTAGTAGTAGCATCCTCGCCACCCTCACCTGGAACTTGTTTAAAATGCAAATTGTTGAATACTATCCTACATCTTACATCTTCTGAGTCAGAAATTTTGAGGGGATTTAACACACCGTCCAGGTGACTCTAACATACACTAATGTTTGGGATCCACTGGTTTAGAGGTCTCATTTGGGGGGAAGTTACAGTTTATCCATAAACTGGTTTGTAAGCACTAAATGGCGTTTACTATTTCTCCTTTAGCTGTCAGTGTGATAGCAGATTTTTATAAGGCAGAGCTTTATAAAATTAATTAATGGCATAGTGAAATATCTGTATTGATAACATCTCCTAAGCTCATATTCACTCCCACTTTTTTTCTTTCTCTGCTTCTAAGAGGCCATAAAATTTATCCCTTAGCCCTGTAAATTGGCAGTAATTGACAGCCCAACTGGGAGTTGGGCTATAATTCCAAGTTTGAAAGAGCTAGGGACACGAACTCTTGCTTCACCTCTTAAGATGGATGTTAGGTTGGGAGCAAGGGGCAATGGGATAAAGGGTTCCCTAGAAGCCTGGACTCAAGGCTGTTGCCTGCAGTCTTTGCTTTCAGTACCTGAGTTCAGCATGAGGGTTTATATACCTTTCCCCAGTATTACAATCATTTTTCTTTTTAACCTACACCTGAATGACCTCGAAAGGGTTATACCCAAAGACAAATTCATCCATGCTGGCTGACAAACTCCAAGTGTTCCATCACCCTGAAGAAAACAGTGCAAAAGACTCTAAGCCAAGCCGGTGCTCCATTTAGTAAATGGTAAATAATAACATCATCCTGACAATGACAAACAGTTTCATGTGACTGACATGTCAGCAGCATTTGTACATTGAATGCATAAAACTTCTAATAATATCAAGTCTCAATCTACACTTTATTCTGTCAACAAATGCCTCTTGAGCATTTATTTTGTCCAGGAACAGTCTATAGAAAGTTAACTATCATAGTCCTTGGCATCCAGACGATCACAGTGTCATCAAGAAAATCATAAATTTATCAATATTTAAGAGCTAAATGCTATGATCCAGCATGTGTGAAATGCTAAATAAATTTATATATGGAACTTTTAAAGACAGTATAGTATTTCATGTTTAATCCTCATGACCTCTTTCTTAATTTATTTCTCAAGTCATGTATATTTCCCATTTTTGGCTTAGAGGATATGTAAAATAAAGTGTCTATGGATTTCATTTTAAGTCTGATTTTCCACCAATTCCTGTACAGTCTTTTCATAGAAAATCATTTGCTATTTTTGAAATACAGGAAAGAGCTTAGACATTTTTTGGTAGGCAGCAGAGAGCCATGTTATTTACAAGTACAGGAATAATCCAAGCACTTGCATGTTTTAGGATATCCAGGAAAATTTGCAGGAGTGATCAGAGTGATAAGAAATTAACCAGGAGAGAGGAAAAAATTACCCTAGTTAGTATTCGGGGAGCAATCTAACTGGAAACTGAAGAACAATGACATTTAAAGCAAAGGGTATGAATCATTCCTTCATACAGAAAAGTGTCATAACTCTCTTTAATAGGGGTTATATTTAAACAGTAGAACAATGGATTGTTGCACAACCATGCTATTTAGATCCTTGTGTGTGCTTGCTCAGTCGTGTCCAACTCGTTGTGACTCCATGGACTGTAGCCCACCAGGTTCCTATGTCCATGGAATTTTCCAGGCAAGAATACTGGAGGGAATTGCCATTCCCTGTTCCATGGGATCTTCCCAGCCCAGGGATCAAACCCGTGTCTCCTGTATTAGCAGGCAGATTCTTTAACCACTGTGACAGCTGAGAAGCCCTTGATTGATCCTTAAATGTATTAATAATAAATTAGAGAGCAATATTTATAAAACTGTGTAATCCAATAAAAAGTTATTTTTAAAAATATCTGAGCATTTATTAAAATAGGCCTCCCATAATATTATATTCACTGGGTATTATTCTAGACTTGAAAAATATTGGTAGTCATAAAAATAAAATTCATCCTCTAGGGAGCAATAGAATAAAAGTGAAAAAGTTTACTTTTGATTCAGCAACATTATCATCACTGCCAAAATATGTTCCTTTTCTTTCTAGTCTTTATTATCAGTTTGTCACAACGTCATCTACACTATTGCTTAATCCAGAAGCCCAGAGATCTTTCTTAATTCTTTCCCATATCCTCCGTTTACAACCAGGTTCTGTGAATTCTACCACTGAAATCATAAGTCTCTGACACACCTCCCTAGTCAGAGACCACCACTCTCCCCCAAATATGCTACAACCTACAAATTTCTTTTCTCATCTCCACTTTTCTCTCAGCCATCCATTCCTCACAAAGAAATTGGACAATCTTTCAAAAGAGTAAATAGAAATTCTCCTTCTTAAAACACTTTAGCGGTTTCCCATTGCTCCAATAATGAAACTCATGCAACAGCATTATAAAGTAACTATTATTATTATGCCCAGGCTGCAGGTAAGGGAGCCAAAGCTTTTAAAACTTAATTTTTTGAGGGCACATGATTGGCAAGTGGTTCAGCCCAGCTAGTCTAAATCCAAAGTACTGATCTGCTGCAAATTTGCTGCCCCCTGATACACTAGGTTTACAGTATTACTGAATAGACACGACAAGATGCATAAAGCTAATTAAGAAACAATCATGCCAAGAGCTGTCAGATTAAAATATTAATAATGATAATCATAAAATCAACAACTAAGATTTGCCAACCATATACATTGAAGACCTATAAACTTGAGGATCGGTGAAGTGTTATGTTTGTGTCTAACAACAAAATTCATTAACTTATAAATTTAATAATAGTAAACAAATTCAATTAATTTACTCTGAATAGCAATTCAGCATTTTGGACATAAATGAGCAGCATATGGGGTTAAATATCTTGTATTCAAAGTATCCTGTCATTCACTTGCTATGTGATTTGGAAGAAAATAAACAATTCTAAGCCTCAGTTTCCTAAATCTACAAAATAACCTTACTAATAATAATTTCACATAATTGTATTGAGCACAGGAAAAGAGACATTACTATGAAATATATGCCATTAAAACAGTTACAGAAATATTAGAGATATATTTGCATATGATTTTAAGTTTAGATGTTTTTGCTAAACTGGCTTTTAGTTAGTTCAAGTCCTGGATAAATTCAATCAGACTTTTCAAAAAAGTAGATCTATATTGACAAAATGAGACACTGTAGAGTTAGTGGAATGTAATTCATGTTAGCCAAATAATACATACTTTTGTTTTCTTTAATATTGGCAATTTTATAGGAATATTTCATGAGAGCACTTTAATTGCAATTTATTTATAGTCTATTTGTATCAGAATTCAGAGAAGCAGAACCTCTGGAGATAAATGGATGGATTGAAAGATGATAGATAAGATATATGTGTACACACACACACACACACACACACACACACACACACACACACACATATCTGTTACCCAGATTTGACCATATGCAGTTGTGGGAGTTGGTAAAGCAGTTTCTTCATAGTTGTGATCTTTGCTTCTAATGTGGAACTAGAAGTCCATAGGGAAGACAATTGGGAGGGAAGATGGATACAGAATGAGAAAGATAAAAAAAAAACCTAGATAACAAGCTAGAACCCTAGGAGGAGGGACTGAAATACATACCATTTCTTATTGCCTCTGACCTTGGTGATGTGAGAATCCTGCAAAATGTGGGGTCCTTTACCCAGAACTAAACACAAGCACTTGGCCCAAGAGTGCATCCAACCAATGCAGATGCATATAAAGTGGACATATACAATGGTATAGTATTTGCATTGTGAGTAGGTTTACTCACACCCATTTACTTTATTTGATTTTTCTCTGCTTACAAACTGTTAACCACACAATTCCCTTCACCAGTCCTCATTCCTCCAATGCTTTATATCTCTACATCCACACATCCACTTCCCTACTAATTTATTGAGCACCTTATGGGCCAGATTAACTAATGAGATAGTAAAGGTAATTTCAAACAACCATCTACCCTCCATTTGTTCATTCAGCAAACAGCACATGCCCACTCTAAGGGGCATGTAAATACTACACTAGGCACTGGGGATACAAGGTGGACAAAAGCAGACACAGTCTTTGTCATGGAACATATAACTTAATAGAATGTGAACTATTAGACGATCACTAAATAACTGTATAATTTTAAACTAAGATTAATGCAACTAATGAAATAACAACTAAGAGTGCTAAGAGAGCCTACAATGTGGGATCAGACCTAACTTAGAAGAATCAGAGAATTTTTTTTTCAAGGAATAATGTTTAAATCCGTCTTTACTTTAAATCATCTCTAGATTACTTATAATATTTAATACCGCATAAAAGCTAGATAATAGTTGCTAGTACATGGAAAATTCCTTGCTTTTTTTTAACTTTCTGAATATTTTTGGTCTGTGGTTGGTTGAATTTGTGGGCATGATGTGGAACCTGTGGATATAGAGGGCTGATTGTATACAAGAAAAAGGGTTCTGGGAAATGCAGTTCAGTATAGTCATATTGTAGGTCCCATAGTAATACACTCTTTATCAACTTGACACCTGTTACCATCTTAAATCATACTTTGCCTCCAAGTAAAAATAATGGCAAATTCAATCTTCTATCTTGTTGATTGTTTTAAATATACCAGAAAACAAGCTCACTTTTTCCTCATGAGAGGACAGAAGCACTTCTTTTGTTTTTGGATGATTTTCATTCTTCTTCTAATTCATACTTCAAGTTGGATCTATTGTACTGTTTATAAATTTGACTTTCTACATATGCATCTTATAACTGATAAGGAGATGCGAGACAAAGAAACGAAAGATTGGAGATTGATAAACAAACATGGTCATATCAAAATAATGAGTAAATATTTCTGACTATCATAGCCCTCCTTTTTACAGCTGGCTGCATGGTCACAGCTGGTATTTATAGCTACTTCAACTCACTGTCTACCCCTTTTCCTCAGTTAACATCTCAGCTGGTATTAGTTTCTTGCCTATGACACAAGACATTTTCTTCCTGAAGGTTTTGGCCCTTAGCAGGACACCCTGAATTGAGTCATTTTAGTATCCCATCAACTTTAATCACAAAACACAGGAGTACTAAAGAACATCTAGAGGAACTTCTGCATTACAGACATGTCATTCTTACCCTCATTGTGTAGCCGCAACCCAACTTCTCCACGAAGGTCAAGATCAATAATCCCAGTCAGTCCAGTAACTATCTTCTTTGGCTATTGATTTAGATTACTTCAGTAATCCCAATGTGACCAGGGGCCAGGTTCAGTTGGTAGTTTACCGTAATCAGTTTGTGTTTCCTGAGGTTAGTTTACCATTCAGCAATGTGTGTGAGCTACAAAATGGTTGATGTTTGCTTTGTTTCTCTAAACCTCATAGAATTTCTTTGTGCTCCACCCTAACCAGAAACGTAGAAGAAAGGGATTTCTGGAGAATGTAGTTCAGACTAGCCAAGTTGAACAATAAGTAATCAAGCTACTGTAAAATTGTGAGAATTTTCAATTCCCTTGAGACTGAAATCTCTATGTATTTTTGGTTTGGAGACCTTTGTTTATGCAGAAGCATTCTTCTTTTGGAACCAAGACCTCTAGACCAACAGAACCTAAAATTATATGGATAGAATGTATACATTCTTGCCATGGAATACTAGGGACAATATTGTGAGGATCCACTCTTATTTCTATCCTTTGATTCCTGATTAAGAGACAAACAAGATCATAGACCAGACAAAGCATGTACCTTATCCTGGAGGATTGTGCAGAAGCCCTGCATACCCTTCAACATACAGAGAACTTCTTAAGACCAGCATGGATAAACTACCCAGTACATTTAAGAACAGTACTGTGGGGGATGCACTACCAGCAGAGACTGTGAATTTATAAAATATTGTCTGTTGTAATAATAACAAAGTGTTAATATGTCAATGTTGGAAGAGGTCCAATATAATCAACCTGGCAGGCAGCTGACTGATTTTTCAGGAAATGGTGCCATAATGGGGATTACAGTGTTGGTTTTTGCTGTTGGCTAAAGGGGCATCTAGCAATGGCTGTAAGAAGACTGGCCAGGGTGAGTAGAAACCCAGGTTGCTGATCCTGTGAAAAACTTCCATCCATGGCATCATGGTCACTCTATTCATGAATTCATGAACCCATTGTATAATGACAGGAGTGGCTGGGAAGACAGGGATGGGGGATAGAGGGACTGAGTAAGACAGAGCCTCATAAAAACAAGATAGAAAACTCACAGTTCTTGTTGCTTCTGAAATTTTTGACATGGGTCTTCCACAGAAACCAGACTTTTTTGTGGCATAGCTAAACACACACAGTGGAAATAGTGGCAGGCTCTATTTTTTTGGGCTCCCAAATCACTGCAAATCGTGATGCAGCCCTGAAATTAAAAGACGTTTACTTCTTGGAAGGAAAGTTCTGACCAACCTAGACGGTATGTTAAAAAGCAGAGACATTACTTTGTCAACAAGGGTCCGTCTATCAGAGCTATGGTTTTTCCAGTAGTCATGTATGTATGAATGTGAGAGTTGGACCATAAAGAAAGCTGAGCACTGAAGAATTGATGCTTTTGAACTGTGGTGTTGGAGAAGACTCGTAAGAGTCCCTTGGACTGCAAGGAGGTCCAACCAGTCCATCCTAAAGGAAGTCAGTCCTGAATATTTATTGGAAGGACAGATGCTCAAGCTGAAACTCCAATACTTTGGCCACCTGATGCAAAGAGCTGACTCATTTGAAAAGACCCTGATGCTGGGAAAGATTGAAGGCAGGAGGAGAAGGGGACGACAGAGGATGAGATGGTTGGATGGCATCACTGACTCAATGGACATGAGTTTGAGTAAATTCTGGGAGTTGATGATGGGCAGGAAGGCCTGGCATGCTGCAGTCCCTGGAGTCACAAAGAACTGGACATGACTGAGCGACTGAACTGAACTGAACTGAAATACACACACATGCACGAGGAGTCAGAGAAGCTGAAGGAGGAGCCAAAGACGTGCGAAGCACTTGCAGACCCAGGTGTAGATTCACACCAGTGAGGTGGGTAAACCAAGCTGTCTTACTTCCCTTCTCAAAGTCTCGGAAGAGTCTCCTTGTTAGCCTGCCCTAACCAGAAACATACAAGAGAGGAATTTTGAAAAATAACATAGTTGAGTCTTGGCAAGATGAATATAAAGCCACTTTAAAATTGTGAGTAACTGTAGCTCCCTAGATAATTGAAATCACAACATATTGTGGTCTGGGGAACTTGATTACAGGCATAGCAGGAAGAGTTCAGGATTGTGAATCCTGGGGTCTGGGAGTTTCTGTCATCGTTCCATCATCATCTGGACATGAGAACTTGGTTAGCCATTTATTCTTACATGGCCTTCATTTCTTCAACTGTAAAATAAAGGGAACTAGATGATTTCTTGGAGATCTTGTTGCATCATGGATACAATGATTTCCTTCCAGGCTATTGTGAATCAAATTCTAGTCAACTGTGTGATATCATATGGGATCCTGGAATTCTGTAATTCAGTCTCTTCATCTGTAAATAGAGATGATACTGAATCAGGGTGCTGTGAGAATTGAATGAGTTAAAATATTTAAAGCTTTTAGGGGCATGTAGTGAGCAGACATTAAATGTTAGCTAGTAGTAGTAATTTGCCTGTGAATTTTATGATTGCTTGTTTATTGTAGAGGTTTAAAAACCATATTGATTGCTTCCAAATGTGTGCTTTGGCTTAGAGAATTAAGAGGAAATTACTAAAGGTCTGTGTGAATTTGTTTTACCATTTGTAAATCATGATTTTTTTTCCCTCTTTGTTGACACCAATGCTATTAATAAGGGTGCATTGAATACCCATAATGAGGTAGACATTGTATAAATATGCAAATAAAGCAATTATTTAATAGCCTTAATGAAGAGTGAGTATAATGATATGGAGGGTTATTGCTTGTTTAAAAAATGCTGACAAAGGCACTTTCCCCCTTTAATGATAGCAGTGCCCAAATAAGTTTAAATAATTTTGATATGCATTTTCCATTTTGGACAACTACCAAATTTTTTTTTTTTTTTACAGACACAAAATATGATTCTAGTAGAATTCTTGCTTTCATTGCCTCACCAACATCCCAGTTTGGTCAGTAATCCCAAACATCATGTGAGTATGTGTTGAGAAGCCCACTCACCCCATCTTTCCTAAAGAGCTATCCACTGCTTTTGTATTTGTGAGCTAATTCAACTCATTTTCTGCCTTCACTTCCTGTTCTTCTTAAGAGTATATGTGGGAGAATGGGCTGAAACAGGATCAATATAAATAAGTTGTGACTCTTTTGATCATAGGAGACAGGAATTCAATTAAAATCAGTTTAATGAAACATAACAAAACAAAGGAAGAAAGGAAAGGAAAGAAAAGGAAAGGGGGATTTATTATTTCACATCACTAAAATATCTGTTGTGTCACTGGCTTCTGACATCACGCTCAGTTGCTTCAGCTGTGTCCCACGCCCTGCAACCTCATGGACTATAGCCCACCAGGCTCCTCTGTCCATGGAATTCTCTAGCAAAAATACTGGAGTGGGTTGCCATTCCCTTCTCCAAGGGATTTTCCTGACCTAGGGATCAAACCCGTCTCCAGCCTCGCAGAAGGTTCTTTACTGTCTGATCTACCAGGGAAGCCTGGTTAGACATTCTTGGACCCAAAATTTCAAACAGTGCATCAGCTCTTTGTCTCCATTCCTGTGCCTCTGTCTCTACTTCTTCCCTCTCTAATCTCTGTGTTTCTCTCACTTAGTTTTTATATTTTATATTCAGTTCAGTTCACTTCAGTCACTCAGTTGTGTCTAACTCTTTGTGACCACATGGACTACAGCACACCAGGCCTCCCTGTCCATTACCAGCTCCATGAGTTTACTCAAACCCATGTCCATTGAGTCAGTGACGCCATCCAACCATCTCATCCTCTGTCATCCCCTTCTCCTCCTGCCTTCAATCTTTGTCAGCATCACGGTCTTTTCCAATGAGTCAGTTCTTCACATTAGGTGGCCAAAGTATTGGAGTTTCAGCATCAACATCAGTCCTTCCAATGAACACTCAGGACTGATCTCCTTTAGGATGGACTGGTTGGATCTCCTTGCAGCCCAGGGAACTCTCAGGAGTCTTCTCCAAAACCATAGTTCAAAAGCATCAATTCTTCGGTGCTCAGCTTTCTTTATAGTCCAAATCTCACATCCATACATGACTACTGGAAAAACCATAGCTGTGACTAGATGGACCTTTGTTGGCAAAGTAATGTCTCTGCTTTTTAATATGCTGTCTAGGTTGATCATAACTTTTCTTCCAAGGAGCAAGTGTCTTTTAATTTCATGGTTGAAGTCACCATCTGTAGTCATTTTATATTACATAAAATATAAAAATCCTGTGTGTGTGAGAGAGAGAGGTGTTTTTATAGCACTGTATAAGGTATAGAGGCTTCTGCTCCAAGATTTTGTCCTCAGAGAAAAAGAGAACTGTGTTATCTCCTTCAATGCCCATACATTCTAATACAGTCTACCTGGACTGTAATTGACATGCACATGAGTTACCAGTCTGCTTGGATGCCAGAATAGAATACCCAGATGAGGTGGCTTAAACAACGGAACTTGTTTTTCTCTCAGCACTGGAGGTCTGAACTCCAAAATCAAGGCATCTGTAGGGTTAGTTTATGATGAGACTTTTCTTCCTGATTTACTTATGGCCACCTTCTTGTTATGTGCTTGTATGGGTTTTGCCCTCTGGGTGAGCAGAGAGAGAGCTAGAGAGCTCTGCTGTCTCCTCCTCCCTTATAAGGACACAAGTCTTATCATATTAAGAATTAGCTTCTTAAAGACCCTATTCCAAATACAGTCACATTGAGAGTTAAGGCTTCAGTAAATGAATTTTGGAGGAACACAATTTAGTCCTCATACCATGTATGAACAAATCACTGTGCCTAGATTGATACTCAGTTGGCTGATTGAAAGACTTTTGATTGGTAGCAAGGTCCATACTCTTGTCATCCCTACCATAATCATATAGACAAGGGCAGTGGCCAATAGGCGGAGAAGGCAATGGCACCCCACTCCAGTACTCTTGCCTGGGAAACCCCATGGACGGAGGAGCCTGGTAGACTGCAGCCAATGGGGTCGCGAAGAGTCGGACAAGACTGAGTGACTTCCCTTTCACTTTTCACTTTCATGCACTGGAGGAGGAAATAGCAACCCACTCCAGTGTTCTTGCCTGGAGAATCCCCAGGATGGGAGAGCCTGGTGGGCTGCCGTCTATGGGGTCGCACAGAGTCGGACACGACTGAAGCGACTTAGCAGTAGCAGTGGCCAATAGGAAGAAAAAAAAAACAACATATAAGACAGACAAACATGATATCAAATGGATACTGCAATAATATACATGTTAAGATGCTCTTGCTTGGGTGATTTCATCAAGGTGATGACATAGGTCGTTCATGACTTTAATCTCCCTCATAGAAGACAAACTAGCAACTACTTATAGAGTAGACACCACTATGGAAATCTTCTGTCCCTCTCACCCACTTCCCATAAAAAGTTTAACAGTGCTGAGATTACTGTTGCTTCTAGAAATACTCTAGCCTAAAATTGTGAACTTTAATGACTTTCTTGCACAATGAGTTGAAAATCGTATTTTTCCTGAAAAAAAAAATTGTATATTTTCCCAGTGATACCACCTTTTTTTGTAGACTTTTAATATTCCAAATTTTATATGTAAAATAAGATATCACAAAACAAATAGGAAAAAAAAATGTTTTTAGTCATATTATTTGACATGTTATGGAAAGGACTTAGATTGAGGAAAGATGGAAGAAGGTAGAAAAGGGGGAATATTGGAGGGAACTTAAAACCAGGAAGTGAAGAATATTATTTATTTAGTGCACTGAGATCAGATATAGAAATATTTAATTATGTTCTATACTATGTACATTCTCAGTAGCTAAGTCGTGACCAACTCTTTGTGATCCCATGGACTGTAACCTGCCAGTTTTCACTGCCCATGTGATTTTCCAGGCAAGAATACTGGAGTGGGTTGCCATTTCCTCTTCCAGGGGATCCTCTTGACCCAGGGATCTAGCCTGCATCTCTCGCATTAGCAGGCAGATACTATGTACTATATTCTGTGCTTCTACTGGGGGAAAAAAATGGTTTGTTTATTTCTCATGGCAATCCTACAAAGTAGGCAGTGTTATGAAGGAAGAAAAAAATTGGAGTATGTAATCTGTTCAAGGTCAAGCAGATAATAAATATGTGAAGCTGGGATTCATATCCAGTGGACCCTACCTTGTTTTTCAGTACCTGGGTGTTACAGTGAATCTTTACCCTCAACAATTTGAAATGAAGGGTACTGTCTGAAAATTAAACTTTATGATAAGCTGACTCATTTGAAAGAACCCTGATGCTGGGACAGATTGAGGGCAGAAGAAGGGGATGACAGAGGATGAGATGGTTAGATGGCATCACCGACTCAATGGACATGAGTTTGGGTGGGCTCCAGGAGTTGGTGATGGACAGAGAGGCCTGGCGTGCTGCAGTTCATGGGGTCGCAAAGAGTCAGACTGAGCGACTGAACTGAACTGAACAGATGATAGGCTGTATTATATAAATAAACTCACTGTAACCACAAAGATGGATTTTCTGGTCAGCAAAAATCTCAATATATATATGTTGATACCTGAACTGAGCAGGTTTAGGATTACTATAAACCAAAAAGCTGCCCCTACCAAGTTGGTAGCACCATTTTTAGAATTCTATCAGGGTGAAATAAATTGTCATAGCAGTGGGATTGTATTTTCAGCTGCTACTATGGAATTTTTAAAAAGGTCATAATATAATTTTGGGATATAATCTCATCATGGGCAATATTTAAGCCTCTTATTTATGGAACAAGTGTGTAAGATTTTTTTCCTCTTTCTTTCCTGCATATGTTAAGTGGTAATATTTTGAGGCCAATGAATTACACTGGTTCTTTTTTTTTTTTTTAATAGCAGATTTAAGGATAAGTAGAAAATCCAAACTTAAATTTGAATGTACTTTGATCAAAGTATTTTTTTCAGGATGTCTAAATTTTTTAGAGTAAAGATATGTTCCTTTAGCAACTACTTGTGTAAGGAATGAAAGAGATAGGTTTAATCAATATAAAATTAAATATATAACCAAACAGAATCCTTATTTCATTGTATAGGATGTACAATCTTATTTTAAAATTTGGAATAATATTTTCATAATTTAAAGTTTTAATTTTGAATGCAAATTAAATTAGCAGGTAGATATAAACTCCTTAAAAGTATTCAGTGTTCATGGTGTCCTGGGGTCATTTACTGTGTGAAGTCTTCCTCTTTGACATTTAAAGAGAGGCACGTTGACTAGCTAACAGGATTGCTGGTTCTGATTTTCCATGGTGGTTTCAGAGGCCATGAGGTTACAGAATTCGATTTCCTTGATGTCAGTCTCAGTCAATCAGTCCCCACATGGGCCAACTCCTAGATATGTTGTTCTTCTTTTTTTTCAAACTTTTACTTTCTGGGAAGGAAGAAGAGACAAACTACTCTTAAGTCCTTTGACTTAGTGAATAATTGTATGTATTGGGAAACGTGCGGAAATAACTATAATGTCTATAAATTAATTGAAATAAAGGCTAAAGTATGACAGATTTTATTTGATAAGCATCATCCTGTGTCATAGCATGTAAACATTTATTTCATTTTTGAATAATTTTTTTCATAATTAGTCATAAGGATAAATTACTAATATTTGTTCACAAAGTTATTCCTTAACTGACCTTGGCCGACTATATTAAAAATATTTTATAATTGTCTATCGTATGCAATATCAATTAATTAGCTGGATCACTTAAACCCAGTTTAGTTATCATGGAATGAAGGCGAAAAGAGATCCTCCCTTAAAGATTTAGAGGATTTTGAAATATCAAATGTAAACATAGGGAACAGTGCAAACAAATGGAGGAAAACAATAGAATGGGAACCACTAGAGATCTCTTCAAGAAAATGAGATACCAAGGATACACTTCATGCAAAGATGGACACAATAAAAGACACAAATGGTATGGACCTAACAGAAGCAAAAAATATTAAGAAGAGATGGCAACAATACACAGAAAAACTATATATAAAAAAATATCTTCATGACCCAGATAACCATGATGGTGTGATTACTCACCTAGAGCCAGACAACCTGGAGTGTGAAGTCAAGTGGGCCTTAGGAAGCCTCCCCACAAAGCTAGTGGAGGGTGATGGAATTCCAGTTAAGCTCTTTCAAGTCCTAAAAGATGATGCTGTTAAACTGTTGCACTCAATATGCCAGCAAATTTAGAAAACTCAGCAGTGGCCACAGGACTGGTAAAGGTCAGTTTTCATTCCAATCCAAAAAAAGTCAATGCCAAAGAATGTTCAAACTACCACACAATTGCACTCATCTCACACACTAGTGAAGTAATGCTCAAAATACTTCAAACCAGGCTTCAACAGTACATGGACCATGAACTTCCAGGTGTTCAAGCTGAATTTAGGAAAGTCAGAGAAACCAGAGATCAAATTGTCAACATCCGTTGGATCATTGAAAAAGCAAGAGAGTTCCAGAAAAACATCTACTTCTGCTTCATTGACTATGTTAAAGCTTTTGACTGTGTGGATCACAACAAACTGTGGAAAATTCTAAAAGTGATGGGAATACCAGACCACCTTACCTGCCTCCTGAGAAATCTGTATGCAGGTCAAGAAGCAACAGTTAGAACCATACATGGAACAACAGACTGGTGCCAAATCGGGAAAGGAGTACATCAAGGCTGTATATTGTCACCCTGCTTATTTAACTTATATGCAGAGTACATTATGAGAAATCCCAGGCTGGATGAAAAACAAGCTGGAATCAAGATTGCCAGGATAAATATCAGTAACCTCAGATATGCAGATGACACCACCATTTTGGCAGAAAGTGAAGAGGAATTAAAAAATCTCTTGGTGAAAGTGAAAAAGGAGAGTGAAAAAGCTGGCTTAAAACTCAACATTCAAAAAACAAAGATCATGGCATCTGGTCCCATCACTTCATGGCAAATAGATGAGAGACAGTGGAAACAATGACAGACTTTATTTTCTTGGGCTCCAGAATCACTGCAGAGGGTGACAGCAGCCATGAAATCAAAAGATGCTTGCTCCTTGGAAGAAAAGCTATGACCAAACTAGACAGCATATTAAAAAGCAGAAACCTTACTTGGCTGTCAAAAATCCATCTAGTTAAAGCTGTGGCTTTTTCAGTAGTCATATGTGGATGTAAGATTTGGACTATAAAGAAATCTAGTTGCTAAAGAATTGATGCTTTTGAACTGTGGTGTTGGAGAAGACTCTTGAGAGTCCCTTGGACTGCAAGGAGATCTAACCAGTCCATCCTAAAGAAAACAGGTCCTGATTACTCATTGGAAGGACTGATGCTGAAGCTGAAACTCCAGTACTTTGGCCAACTGATGGGAATAACTGACTCATTAGAAAAGATTCTGATGCTGGGAAAGATTGTAGGCAGGAGGAGAAGGGTGCAACAGAGGATGAGATGGCTGGATGGCATCACCAACTCGATGGACATGAGTTTGAGCAAGCTCTGGGAGTTGGTGATGGACAGGGAATCCTGGTGTGCTGCAGTCCATAGGGTCACAGAGTAAGACATGACTGAGTGACTGAACTGATCTGAACTGATACACAGATTAGTGAACAATGTTTTTGGAGATCTTTCCAGAATCTGATGTGATTGAAACAGAGGGCAATAGCCTGGAGACAAGGATGGGGATACAATAGAGATCATAGAAGAAAGGGCTAAAGGCCAAACTAAAATGGACACATTTGTTTTTGGCAGATTTGTCATCTCTATCTTGACCTTGAATGGAACTAAATAGCACATAACAGTCACTGATACATTCGTTTAACATTTGTGTATTGAGCTGATTGATTAAAGAGTAAATGTAGTATAGCAGGACATATGCATCTCAGGAGAAAGGTATTTAAAACACTTTTAAAAAAATCTTTGTTGACAACTATCTTCTTTGGATCTCTACATGGAATTTACTAATTTTTGGATTGGTTTTAATTTTTAGGTCTTAATTCTATAATGAATATGAAAGTCAACTCTTTTTTTCCTTACAAAATGTTGAAAAGTATTGAGTTGGTGATTTCAGATATTATTGGTTTGGAAAGGCCCATCCTAAACTGTAATAGTATATATAACATTCTGCTGACATGGTTAAGTAGCTGCAGTCAGTGTCTCAAATCCTTCTTATTCTTCATCTGTCCTCTCATCTCTGAAGTCAGCTAGCTGAATCTGTGATTAAAATCAGAGAAACTTCAGGTAATGTATATTTGAAGGCAGGTGTTTTATTTAACCCTGCCCTGGATGATTCAATCTTATATGAGTTTGTTAGATGACAGTCACTGAACCATGAAATTTCATGTAACTCTGTAGTTATTGTTTTATAAATAAGATCATTGAGAAAAATTTCATTATAGCAAGAGTCACTATGTGAGATGTATCAAAAACACCTAAGTTAATAGACCAGAGACAGGAAAATTTTATATTTAAAAACTCTAATTTATATTTATTCTAATTTTGTTGAAGTTTCTGTTATCCTGTTGTCATTTGATTTTTTTTAAATAAATTTATTTATTTTAGTTGGGGGCTAATTACTTTACAATATTGTAGTAGTTTTTGCCATACATTGACATGAATCAGCCCTGGGTTTACATGTGTTCCCCATCCTGACCCCCCCTCCCACCTCCCTCCCCATCCCATCCCTCTGGGTCATCCCATTGCCCCAGCCCTGAGCATTTGTCTCATGCATTGAACATGGAATGGTGTTCTATTTCACATATGATAATATACATGTTTCAATGCTATTGTCCCAGAACGTCCCACCCTCACCTTCTCCCTCAGAGTCCGTAAGACTGTTCTATGCATCTGTGTCTCTTATTCTGTCCCGCATACAGGGTTATCATTACCATCTTTCAAATTCCATATATATGCATTAGTATACCATATTGGTGTTTTTCTTTCTGGCTTACTTCACTCTGTATAATGGGCTCCAGTGTTGTCATTTGATTTTATAGAAACAAAAATTAGAACCAAATAGTCCTTTTTATCATAGGCATAAATTTAAAGATATGTGGAATATTTATCTTACTAGCAATTTTTGTCACAGAGCTAGGCTAATAAGCTCACCTTTACTACAGGGCCCTTTGTTTCTAAATCTTTTGACAACAGAAATGAAACAATAATAATTCACAGTTATGGGCACTGGAAAAAAACGGAGGTAATGTTTTGGATGGCTGTGGGTTAAAAGGGAACTCAAGTTGGAGAGACAAATCTGCCTGTCACGATGTGCTGGTTAAGAAATTAAATGGAATATTGATTTTGGAGAACCTGACCATGCTTTTTAATGATAGATGAAAGAAAGCCCGAAAGAAAGTACAAAAGAAAGAGAAAGAAATAAGGAGAGAAATCAAGGAAGAAAGGGTGGAAAAAAGAAAGAGAGAGAAGAAAGAAAATGGTAAAATAACTGATTATCTATAGGAGAGTGGACATCTTTTCTTTCTTTCTTTTTTTTTTAATGCATAGTAATTGGAAGAAACAATAAAGCAAAAATGTGTCGGAGTTGATTGGCATTATATACAGAAGTACCAGAAGAATGTATAATGAGGCTGAGAATATGGAACTAATGAAGTATTACAAGGAAAAAGGAGGATTTGTGTGGGAAACTTGACATGAAGTAAAGAGTAGCCAGTGAGGAGATCAGAAGATTTCTCTAACCCTCCAGGAACTGAACACACAAAGGAGCCCAATTAGAAATAAACTAGCTAGAAGAAATATTTCATAATAAATTGGGGATTATCAGTTTGCCTAAAGGGAATGGAATCAGAGGTTTGAGTCTCCTCATTTCAAAACCACATACTTTATTTCTTTCAATTTTGATACAAATGTTCTTGCTTTTCACATCTTGCTAAAAAACAATCATGTATGAAACAAATTAGCAACTAACCAAACTTTCTGATCTTTGAGAGAAGAATCATTTTCAACTGAATTATGGATACAAGGAAATTTCAGAAGTATTTTTCCAGGTCTTTTTTTATCAACACCAGGTCCCTGTGATGTGTTCTCTGATATTCACAATATTTTTGGAAACTTTTCAACTGTTACTCTAACCTGAAACTTAGATAAGATTATTACTTGTATTCTCCAAATACCAGTAACATGTATCATACAGCATATAGAAACCAGATACTCGGCTTTAAATAGAATATAGATGAACAATTCAGGGTCATTTCTGGCTGCTTAAATAAATTAATTTGAAACAACAACAAAAACTATTTTGCAATACCTAGGGCAATTCTGTTCCAGGGTCTTTTACCATATCAGTTCTTGTTGCTGATCAGCACTAAGTAAACCTAGGGGAAATCAAAGAATACCGTCAGTGTGCAGTTACTCAGAAATTTTTATTATTCCTGAGAAATGTGTGACTCCATGAGTAAGAGAAGTATGCTTTCTCATTCTCCTCCTAAAGATTTAGTTAGTTTGTTTGCTTTTTTATAACAACATATTGCAATAGATGAAGTTTTGATGACTCTGTTCTGGAGTCAGTTCTCCTCAGTACCCACAACACACAAAATGTTTAGTCCTTTCATGACTACTTCAGATTTTCTGGAGGTTAAAACTGGCATCTTACTTTTAAAGATTCCAGGTTGTCTACTTTTCACACACAAGAGGGCGACCTAGACAGGATTTGAAGAATTAGCTGCCCTGTCTTATGACCATAAGCTGGGTATGTTTATTCATTCATTCCACAAATATTTATTGAGCATCTGATATTTGGCTGGGTGCTTAGGGACAAAACCTCTAATGTAATACATTCTCCAGCCTCAAGGAAATCACAAGTAAGCAAATAATTACAAAAGGATGTGATAAAGGTAAGAGGAATGAAGCATGAGGAAGAGACTAGTAGGTAGTTTGCAGGGAAAGAAGAAATCAGAGTAGGATTCCTAGAAAAGTAGACTTTTGAACTGAGTCTTAGAAAGCAAATAGAAAGTTGAAATCAACTAGTTGAAAGTGACTTTTTGGGGGAGATAGGATAAGAATTGGGTTTCCCAGGAGGCTTGGTGGTAAAGAATCCTCCTGCTAATACAGGAGATATGGGTTCCATCCCTGGGTCAGGAAGATCCCCTGGAGAATGAAATGGCAACCCACTCCAGTATTCTTGCCTAGGAAATGCCATGGACGGAGGAGCCTGGCAGGCTATAGCCCAGGGGGTTGCTAGCAGTCAGAAATGACTAAACCATTGAGCACAAACACAGAGAGCATTCTACATTAAAAAGAAAAAGGAAATACAATTTTGAGAGAAATTGGAGAGAAGAATACGTGAGAAAGGGAGCAACAAAGATGCTGTGACTGGAGTGGAGTGAGGACAGGGAGTAAGTAAAAAATGAACTTGAGGAGTAGGTGGGGACTGGGTAGCAGAGATCTCTTAGGAGATCACTTGGACAGCAGCAATAATAGAATACTGTTTTACGTGAGACAGGAAAAGTAAATAACTGGTAGAGAATGTACTCTAAAGGCAGACCTCAGAGGAGGTCTAATATAACTCTTGCTTTTTTATAAAGGAGCAAAGGGAGGTCCAGGTCAATTATTAGAAATAGGGAAACACAGATCTTCTATCCTAATGTGAATCCCAAATCTGTCTATTTCCCAATCTACATTTAACAGAGTCATGTTCATCTTAAAAGCTTACTATGAGAAAGTACAACAAATCAAAGAGAAATGAATAAATCAGTTAGTCAGTTTAGTCATTTAGTTATGTCCAGTTTTTGTGACCCCATGGACTGAAGTATACAAGGCTTCCCTGTCCATCACCAACTCCCAGAGCTTGCTCACACTCATGTCCATTGAGTCAGTAATGCCATCCATCTATCTCATCCTCTGTTGTCCCCTTTTCTTCCTGCCTTCAGTCTTTCTCAGCATTTTCTAATTTCCATATTTTCTAATGAGTCAGTTCTTCACATCACGTGGCCAAAGTATTGGAGTTTCAGCTTCAGCATCAGTCCTTCCAATGAGTATTCAGGACTGATCTCCTTTAGGATGGACTGGTTGGATCTCCTTGTAGTCCAAGGAACTCTCAAGAGTCTTTTCCAACACCACAGTTCAAAAGCACCAATTCTTTGGCACTCAGCTTTATTTGTGGTCCAGCTCTCACATCCATACATGACCACTGGAAAACCCACAGCTTTGACTAGATGGACCTTTGTTTCTGCTTTTTAAAATGCTGTCTAGCTTGGTCATAGCTTTTCTTCCAAGGAGCAAACATCTTTTGATTTCATGGCTGCTGTCACCCTCTGCAGTGATTCTGGAGCCCAAGAAAATAAAGTCTGTCACTGTTGCCGTTGTTTCCCATTTACTTGCCATGAAGTGATGGGACCAGATGCCATAATCTTCATTTTTTGAATGCTGAGTTTTAAGCCAGCTCTTTCACTCTCCTCTTTCACTTTCATTAAGAAACTCTTTAATTCCTCTTCACTTTCTGCCATAAGGGTGGTGTCATCTGTAAATCTGAGGTTATTGGTATTTATCCTGGCAATCTTGATTCCAGCTTGTTCTTCATCCAGCCTGGCATTTTGCATGATGTACTCTACATATAAGTTAAATAAGAGATGACAATATACAGCTTTGACATACTCCGTTCCCAATTTGGAACCAGTCTGTTGTTCCATCTCTGGTTCTAACTGTTACTTCTTGACCTGCATACAGATTTCTCAGGAGGCAGGTAAGGTGGTCTTGTATTCCCAACACTTTCAGAATTTTCCACAGTTTGTTGTGATCCACACAGTCAAAGGCTTTGGCATAGTCAATAAAGCAGAAGTAGATGTTTTTCTGGAACTCTCTTGCTTTTGTGATGAGCCAACGGATGTTGTCAATTTGGTCTCTGCTTCCTCTGCCTTTTCTAAAAAGACATAGTAATACCAAGAGTAGGACCTCCCAGGGCTACAGTCAATAGGGTTGCAGAGTCATACATGACTTAATGAGTTAGCACGGACGCACATAATACCAAGAGTGACTCCTTAGAATGAGCAAGTGATGACTGCTTTTTGGTTTTGTTCTTATTTTTCACTACTGCTTCTCCAAATTCCATTCTTTTTACTCCCATCCTGTATGATAGAACAGCTCTGTCTACTGTCTCCAGTGAGGGGTGAGCGGGCTGAGAGGTAGGTGCTATCTGTCCTATGGCATTCCATGTGAGTACAGCTAAGGCAGGTCTGGAAGCCAGGCCAAGTTTCACATAGGCATCTGAATACAAGAATTTCTGCCCTGTGGGCTCCCCATCTCAAATACTGTCATGTATGTGAATTCTAACATCTGCCAGTAAATGGGTACTTGATGTCACCGTTAACTCAATCATCAGCTAAAGTACTCTATCCAAATAATGAGATTGGTGGATTGAATCTTTGTGCAACTTTATTTTCCAGAACTAAGCAAGTGCATGGTGAATTTATTTGATATGTTTGCTGCTTACTGCATGAGATGAGATGTACTCTAGTAATGCCAAAGGGAGGGATTGAATCATTTATTAAGTACAGTCTTGGACAGGTGTCTCAAATGTCAGTTCTAGGATTTAATCTAAACTAATCTTCAGAAAAGTTAGATTTAATGGAAATAAAAACCCAGAGGAATTCAAAGTGCAGGGAGCTTGATGCTTAAATCACAGACACCTCTGTTTATGGCAGTCTTTTAAATAAACCCTTTTATTTTGCTGTTATCCTTCTGTGTTCTGAAGTAGAAAGGGTTTGGAAAACTATATGACTCATGGGTAGGCAGGATTTATACAAATTAAGTTGTTTACTCTTTATTTCTAACCCTGGCATACAGTCAGTTATTTTCAAATAAAGCCACAAAGTTAAATCTGAGTTTAGCCCACAGAGCTTTTGGCTTCTATAGGTGTCCCTGCAGAGTTATTACATATAGAGTGTACTTAAAATCTGCTATCCTAGGTCATATTTCCTGATCACAAAATATGATGACAGAAGACGGCTTGAAATTGATAAGGAAAACCTGCCTAAATGGCCACCACATATCATATCTAAATATTGACAGGTCAAAAGGGATGTGGGTTATCCATCACAGAATGCAATTTGTAAAATATATTGGCAAGGCTAAATCTGAAAACTAAGCCCTTGCGTCTGTCCCCGCTTCAAGGCACTGTATCTTCTTAGCGTGTGTGCTAAGTCACTTCAGTTGTGTCTGACTGTTTGCAATCCTAAGTATTATAGCCTGCCAGGCTCCTGTGTCCATGGGATTCTCTAGGCAAGAATCCTGGTGTGAGTTTCTATGCCTTCTTCTAGGGGGTCTTCCTAACCCAGGGATTGAACCTGTGTCTCTTATGTCACCTGCGTTGGCAGGCAGGTTCTTTACCACTAGCACCATGCTACCAAATAACAAAAATTATATTTTTAATTGCAATTATATATATATACACACACACACACACACATATATAGCATGCAAAAAAGAAAGTGTTAGTTGCTCAGTTGTTTCTGACTCTATGTAACCCCCCAGACTCTTCTGTCCATGGGATTTCCCAGGCAAGACTGAACCACTGGGGAAGTCCCATAAAATTTAAAATCTTGGCTTTTAACAGCACAGAATTAAATTAATAATTGTACAAACAGATGCTAGAAAAGTAGAAATAATTCATGATATATTTTGTGAATATATTAATCTAAATTAATCTCCCAGTGATGGTGGTGTTTGGGAGCTCTTGCTGGCAGTTTTATAACACAGGAAATATCTTATGGAATATTTGCTTTTTAATATTAAAGAGAAAAGGGCTGGCACAAAAACAATTGCTAATGACCTGTTCAGTGATATAAAATCTAAAGACCACTTAAAGCAGCTAATAACTGCCAGGAAATCTAAGTAGAAGAGAGCATTGCTCAAGTTGTAAAGTAAATAAAGAACACAGTTCAAATAAGGGAAATGAGTTAAGGAGAAAGACAGGGAGTAAATCAGTGAAGTCTAGAAGTTACCAGGTAGTCTCCTGGGCTCGCAGACATTAGCAGACTTTTCTTTCTTTACTTGCTCTCTTCTTTTTTCCTCTTCCTCCCTCTCTCCTTCTTCTTCCTCCCTTCCCTCCTTTTCTTTCTTTCTTTCCTTTTCTTTTACTCTTTTTTTCTCATATAGACATTCTGATAAAATATTGTATCTTATGGAATTGAAGTTAATGGACTTTTTCTACAAATAGCCAGATAGTAAATATTTTCAACTTTGCAAAGATGATAATCTTTGCTGCAACTCTTCATCTCTGCTATTGTATTCTGAAACCAGCCGTATATGATTGATAGTAAACAAATGGGTGTGGCTGTGCTTCAGTAAAACTTTATTTGCAAAACCAGCAGCAGGTGAGATTTGACCTGAGGGATGTTCTTTGCCAATCCTTGTTCTAAAAAGTGATCTTTTATAGACATTCTCCATACGACATTTTCCATGAAAAACAGAAGAATGGGTAATATTTTCTGGTATAATACTCAAAGAATGGGCCTATTTATTATTTCTTATCATGAATGTTTAAATATGAAATGGAATTAATTATTAATTAATATTTAGTATCTTCTAGGTGCTTTTTGCAGTTTTCTTGTATGTGATCTCATCTAACACTGAGGACAGTAAAATCATCCCCATTTTTGAGAAATGCAGCAATATTAAGAAATTTGAATGAATCTGTGTCAGTTTTAAGTGTCACTTTTGGATTTTAAGCTTCCCTGATAGCTCAGTCGGTAAAGAATCCACCTGCCATGCAGAAGACCTGGGTTTGAGTCCTGGGTTGGGAAGATCCCCTGGAGAAGGGAAAGGCTACCCACTCCAGTATTCTGGTCTGGAAAATTCCTGGATCACAAACAGTTGGACAACACTAAGTGACTTTCACTTTGGAATTTAAAGACTTTTCCAAAACTTATGTGTAAAAAATGTCTACACATTTTTTTGTAATGAGAATATCTCAAAGACCTCATAACAGTAAGAATATAAATAACCATGCCATAAAATATACTGTGAGAATTGTTAAATCTTGATCTCAAGCATTCTGTGCTATTCCACTTCAAGAAGAATTTATTAGTTTCTAAGTAGGCCCTTCTTCCTTCAACACACCCTAGAATTCAAGTATGAAAATATCTAGCTCCAGGAATATTTGGCGAAGAGGGAGTGTTGGGGTTTTAGAAATGAGCAGAGAAGTAGTGACACTGGCCCATGGTAGGTGACAGTCAGGATGCTGAAGTTCCTGCATTATGAATGACAGTCCCATGCAATGAGGAACTGTCACACCCATAATGCCAACAGTTTACCACGCCACATGCTCATTACAAAACAAAAGTGAAAAACAGAAGTTTTGGCTTGTGGCTGATCATACTGACTACCTAACCAATGGCCACTTCTTGCTTCTTCCTTGCTAATATAACCTTTATTTTATTCAGGTGGCATTTAGATGCCAGTGAGCCTCTGGGAATGCTGACCCCTCCCTAGTCACAGTAACCTTCATTCCACTCTGCCAGTGATGGATTTAGTCAGGGGCATCTGACTCTGTCCTTGCCTAATAGATGTAAGAGAAAGCCTACTTAACAGCTCCTTGGAAAGTTTTCCCTCCGTGGTAAAAAGATCTATCAATCCAATAAAAGGAAGTTACAGAAGAGTTTGAGGGAAAAAATGAATACAATTGGGTTGATTTTGGAGATTATCAAGGCCTCATCTTATTACCAAACCAAGTTTGTATCTAAATTGGAATAGTCTTCTTTTGTCCTTTTTGAGTGTCAGTCCTTTCCATGGCTATATGGCATCATATGTTTTCTTAATGCTATTAGAGCTTTTTCAGACATGTGGGTGTGGGAGGGGCAATGAACATTGGCAGCAGAATCTACATCTTGGTGACTTTTCCAGGGCCATCTGGATTCCTGCATTTTCTCTACATGTCTATTCAGAAGGAGAATTAGATAAAAAACAGATAAAAGGATGTCAACATGCCAGGGAAAAGGAAGCACTCTGTGTTCAACTCCCCCAGTTGAGCTGCTTCCTGATTAAAATACTAATACACAGCAACTGGTCTGTAAAGTCCATGCTGAGGCCTGAGAGAGTTTGGCACAATCAAATAAGTGTATCATTTCTGCCTCTTTCTCTCAGCAGTAACTGAGCAATCCAGCCTGGTGATTGGAAGAGCACATTTTCTTTGTCCTGCACATGCTGTATTTATCCTTCACAAATATCCACAAAACTCAGCAGGGATTTGGCTGAGAGTGTAGGATCACTCCTTGCAGAAAACCTGGTAATAAATCTGGGAGGCTTTGTACAAGATCTGAAAGCTGCCTTCAGAATTTGCCGGAGGAGGTGTGTATAGCCAGGAGTAAGGAGATTATGTAAACTACAGAGGAGAGCTAGGGGAGCTTGGTGAGGCGAGGCCCAAGTCAGAATGCCCTCTGAACGTTCTCTCAGCAAGAGGGAGTTAGAGGTTCGTACTGTGGTCTGGGAATATAAACTTTCCTTTCACTACTGGGAATTAAATAGGACACTTGCATGCTCTGTTTTCCTTGAAATACGTAGACATTTAAAAGAAAGTTTCCATCTCGATCTTGGACAGCATACTTTAAAGATCCATTTCAATTTTGTACTTTCACCTTAAGAATTGCTCCATGGAACTTATTTCCAGTGTTCTCTAAATTAGTCTTTTTTTTTTTTTTCCCCAAACAATTTGGAAAATGTGCTTTGGAAATGGATTCTGGAAATGAGATTTCAGTGTGCTCAGAGGAATACTTTTCTTTGCATTCACCTGGAATGCTTATTTTAAAATGTTAGAATCTGGCCACCACCTGCTCCCTGCCATGAACAGAGAATTTGAATCCTCTGGTGTGGGACCCTGAAACCTGCTCTTTTAACAGATTCACCAATGACTCTGATACACACTAATGCTAGGACACCACTGTTTTAGAAAGCTATAAAAGGATGGTTTGAGAAAAAGAAAACAAGGTGACAAGCTGCGAAAATATACAAACCAGGTGAATTTTTTTTTCACCCATTGTTTTGGCATAGCATGAACATCACTATGTACATACCATGTTTGCTTTAGAATGCCACTTTACCTATAATATATATTCATGAGGATTTTTCTTAACAAACATCAGTTTCATAGCTAGGAATGAAAACTTTCTAAATCTAATTTGACAGAGTCTGGAAAATAGAACATGAAATCTCATAGGGAACATCTTTCTGTATAACCTTACAAAGAGAATCATTGTTTTCTATTTACTTTTCTTTTTATGGAACGCCTCTTCTAATATTGCATTCTTGTAAAGCATAGACCAAGAAACTGCACTGTGCCCTTGGGGAGAGAAGGAAGCTAGGCCTAGATGTTCTCAAATAAAATATATTAATATAATGATTATAAAGGTGCTTTGATGAGGAGAAATACATCAGGGAATATTTGGCTGGTAGGCCTCAATAACTTCTATTAAGTTATTTGAAGGAATATTTACCAGTAACTATAATGTTTACTTTTAAACAAGTATTTCTCTCCATGGGTTTTCCACAAACCGTATCAATTTCATCAGACTTTTTAATCTCTTCTCATGAAACCTACATTTTCAGCTATAATAACCATAGAAGTGAATACAAGAGTCCCAACAAAATTGAGATTTTGGCAAATTTGAAAACATTTCTCCACTTCAATGCTAGCATAAAAATAAATAGATTCCCACTATGGGTATGGACCTCAGTCTACCAGAAATGAGGCTTCTGCTAAAATTCCATTATTCATTGGCTGATTGAATTGAAAACCAAGATCTCTCTTTTGGAGTGTCTCAATTGTAGCAATGTTTCAGTATGAAATGATATGGGAAATGTATTATTAGATTAATTAGATAATTAGAAAAATTCACAGCTGCACCCTTTGACAGTACATTTAGTGTCTCTGTGTTAATGAGGCAGACCATAAACTCTCCAAAAATTAAATTTACAGAAACATTTGTTTATCTGATATTTATTGTGAAAGCTGATTATAAAAAGGCCTTGTACTCTAAGAAACTAGATTCTTGTGGATGGTAATCAAGGGCCTGTTTTTATAGTCTTGATTTTGTATTTTTTATTCTTAATCATACACAAAAATATATTGTATATTTGTACTTTTATATGCATATCTTTAGTTCAGTTGTAAGATATTTATTACTGGTTTTCATAATTGAACCACTAATGAGGTGGTAGAATTATAGCCTTGTGTCTCCACCAGGCAAAATACAAATCAAAAATCTTGTTACTCTCAAAGGCAGTTGTTATTTCATTTTTTTCTTCTTTTTTCATTATTAGGGAATACAAGATTATTTCCTAAGAGATTAGATATTATTTTCAGCCTTTTAAATATTCTTTCAAATATCTTCCTAATAAGGAAGGGAATATTTTCTCCTGTTGTCAAAAAGCACAGCTGTGAGTTTTTCTAATTGCTCAATTAATCTAATGATACACTTTCCCTATCATTATCAAACTAATATGTTTCAGCACCCAAGCTGTATTCTTTACTGGAGCTGTCTTGTTTGTTTTTGATAGTATTGACTTCTGAAATTATGTACATACTTATTACAATTTAGTAATATAAGCTCCATATTTTATATTATAAATGGATTGGTTTTTGAATCTGGAAAAATGTTACTTTATGAACAATATCTCAACTAACAATAACTTTAGCATTTTCACCATTGTTTGAATTTCAGCTACAACTTTCTTGGAATTGCCTATTATCTAAATTAAATATATATATATATATATATATGAAATGTTCCATAATAGTGAGCAATAAGCAAAAGACTAAATGGCGTAGGAAACCTTGCTTCTAATTTAAAGCATTATTATAAAGTATACTTGTTTTCTAATGTAAAATAATTTGCGTCAGAAAACAAATTGCTATATGTTGTTGTAATTGATTTTCATGCATTTTATTTTTATGATATTTTAGAGGAAACAGCACATGAGCTTCCCTATCAGGTTAATAAAACTTCTTCAGAAATGGAACTGTTTCATGAATACCTTTTAATATTATTATGTATTTTTCCTGTTGCAAGTGCTAGGTTTGGTGAGATGATTGCTTCTTTGCTCTTGCTCAGAGATTGTCCACATGTTCCTTACAGTCTATTCATTTCACTGATTTCCATTCTCACCTTAAACACCTCAATTAAGCTCCTGCTGTAGTTCAGGGACAATGTAGGGCCCTTTGGAGGCATTGTCTCCTTGAATTCTCTGGTTGACCCTTCAGCATTGTTGTCTTTCACAGGAAGAGAACTAAGACTTGGAATAAGGAACTTGAAAGGAGAAAGAATTAGTAAATAATGAGACCAAGATGCCAACCTAATCTTGTTTCAGAGCCCATGTAGTTTATCTCTATGTTGTACTGCCAAGTACCATATTGGATTTATTGCCTGCAGTGTTGAATTTCTGACTGATTCAACCTGCTCTAAAATGAACCACACATCTCTGGCTCTTAGTCTTAGAGAACTCTAAGCCTTATTAAAGTGATGTTTTTGATCAGCTTGTTGATTTCTCTTTGAAATTTGTTCAGAATTCCTCTCTTGTTCCCATCATGTCATTACAAGTTGGTAAGTTTCATCTTTGTTCTAGTTGTAAAGATGGATCTGTGAATAGTTCTTCTCATAAGATCCCATGTATTCCCTCTATCCCCTACATTAATAAGTAGTAAATAAGCTTCTATATACCATGCTAGACTTCTGCAATTGGAGGTTTGGGCATACAAGAAAAATACTTAGATTTGTCATGCCATTTTAGTGGCACATTGGTCAATATTAAATATACAAAACAACTACTTTCAAAATAAATATACTACACATTTTCTCCATTATTAAAAAAAATATTGAAGAGAAAAACAACTTTAAAAATGCCTTTCTGAAAAAAAATATAAAATGCCTTTCTGCTAGTTTCCTTTACTGTTAGAATTAGTAATTAACCAATCTTGAGCTTTTGCCATTGTTTTCTACTTTTCTTTAACATTGAAAGTAATATCTATAGGATGAAAAGTTTACTGGAAATATTCATTCTTTAAACCATTTTATAATTTATACATTCATATTTCTCTCATTATTTTTATTATTTCCATTTTGATCCCCATAATGTACTTAGAAGTGTGAGCAGCAGTGCTCACATTAAAACAAAAAAATTTCGTAGCTTGAACCCCTGCTTTATGTCAATGTTTGTACAAGTATCAGGAACAGAAGGAATATCCTATTGAACAATGTATCAGCTGTAGTTTTAGAAGTCATAATCATACTGCAGTGCATTTCATGGCCATTTTTAATATTGCTCTTGATAGGATAATACACCTTCAGTATCTGATCCCAAATGTCAAATAAAAAACCTATTTTTCTGTATTAGAATCATTGTTTGAAAAAAGAAATCAAAGCTAACTCAGCCAAGAAAATTTAAAACTAAGTGCTTTTGCATGACACATAGGAGCTTTTTTTTCTTTTTTTAAGTATATCTTATTCCTTCAACCACTTTGGGTGACATGATAGTTAAAAGCCCATCAACCTGAACTTGAAGTTATGTCTTGACCACTGTCAGTAGTTTGAGAAGGATATTATTCACATGCCATTCAAGACCTAAGCATGTTTTTATCACCACTGCCAACAAAGTCATAAATAACAAATGTCATGTGTCAAATTCCTGGTATATATCAGAAGAATACCAATAGGCCAAAAAAAAACAAAAAGAATAAAAATGCAATCTAATTTAGTTGATTTCAAAGTCTTAGACTTGTCCTGACTATTAGTAGCCTGAGTCCCTCTGGAGAAATAAAATTTTGCTTGTGTCTCAATTTCCCAACTGAAAAAATGAAGGCTTTTAGCCAAATAATATTTCAAGATTCTCAGACTTTAAAATCCTATCATTTCCTACTTGACGCTTTAGCCATTGTGTGCAAAAACTTTAAAAATTACCTACGTCCTCCAAAATGATTTTTTTTTTCTAAACACAGACAGTAGACATGGCCCACGCAAAGTTTTCTTTCTTCACATTGTTTTACTTTAAGAAGTATTATCTTGAAAAGTATTGCTCTGCATTCAGTATATTTGTTTTGTAGCTCATATTCTTGCTCTTATTCAGCTAAGTAAACAAACATTCCAATGGGGTTAAGGATTAATGGCAAGGAATTGCATGACTGTACAGCATGCAACCTTGAGGGAAGAGATCAAGGGAAATGTCAGTCAAACACCTGCCCTTAGTGCAGTTGCTAATTAATTCGTGAACATTGACTCGGGTTGCAGATTTGCTAGTGTACAAGGGAATCAAGTCCCATCCTATAAATACTGCCTTGATTTAATGAGGCTTTAATAGGATTAAATGGTTTTAACTTTATGACTCCATGTTTTTGATTATATGGTTGTGTAGTGCTTTTTGGTATGGAGAGATGGGGATTTCACTGAGTTTCAACAGTAGACTCTAAATAAAAGGTGAGGGGAGAATGTGTTATTAACTCAATAACTTAATTTCCTGGAATTTTAAAGTAATATGAAAGATTAAATTGGTCTCAGGCTACCTAGAAGTAAACATGATACATTACTCAGATTCCTCATCTAAAGTAATTTTCATTTAGTTAAATAGACTGCTTTTTATTACTATGAATCAGAGCTATTTTGCCATATTGAAGTCTCAAATGTATGCAGAGCTTGACTGTAAATCATTTTTTAAATTATATTTCACTATCTTTCATATTTGAAGATGATATACTGATGGTAACTGTTGTTATTCTATAGATCTTTCAGTATGAAATAAGAATATCTTCGTGGATTTGTAATTGGTTGATGTGGGTTTCTATTATTAAAATTTCACTTTGACTCTTAGAAAAACTGAAAAATGATTTTGTGATGCTTCCATTTTTGGTATTAGAATGATATTGTCAAATAATCAAACCAGTGAAATTTCAAGACTCAGCTCAGACTATTATAATTATTAATATTATTACTGTTATCATTGTTATCGTTATTATTTGTCATATTATTCCCCAGTGTAAATCAATTTAAACACTTTGTGTTTATCTTAAGGTAAAGACTAAAAGTATTAATTGTGGCCTATGGTATCAATCCAGCCCATCTTTCCAGACCACACTGTTTTAGAAACTATCATGCATGTGTGTTTAGTCACAGTCATGTCTGACTCCATGACTCCATGGACTGTAGCCTGCTGGGCTCCTCTGTTCACTGAATTCTCCAAGTAAGAATATTGGAATAGGTAGCCATTCCGTTCTCCAGGCGATCTTCCTGACCTAGGGATAGAACCTGGGCCTCCTGCATTGTTGGGGACAGATTCTTTACCGTCTGAGCCACCAGGGAAGCCCTTTAGAGGCTACAATTACCTCAGTAAAGAAAGCAGTCCACACCCTTGATCTTAAAGATTAAGCTTATAGTGTAATAAGGAAGACAGACAGTAAATTAGTAAACCAAGGTAGATATAGACAGTAACCCTCAGGTGCAAAAGCATAAAGCTTGTTTCTTTTTACTATGATCATTGTATCCCCGGCTTTTAGCAGAATGCCCACAGTAAGTGCTTAATAAATACTTTTTACATGAACAAAAGAAATGTTTAACTAATTTGTATTGTTTAATGAGAATGGACGAGCGGTCTCAATCATGCTTCTACCCTCTTACTCCTTGGGATAGGTGGTTTTAATTAGCTCCCAAATATTATGCCCAATCTCTTGCCCGCTTTTCATTAAAGGGCTTGAAAAAGCAATATATTTACTTTGCCAGCTTTTCCTACAGCCAAGGATGATCAGGCGAGCCAGTTCTGAACAGCAAAGACCAGAAACCAAGAAAGTGTTATATTCCTTCTCTATGAAAGGGTAGATAAATATTTTACTGCCCTATCTACCCTTGCTTTCTGTCTTTGGACATGACTGTGAAGATAGCACGCCTGCATGTTCAAACCACTGATAATTGAGATTTTTTTTTTAAATTTACTGCCCAATAATGTTTCACCACTTCATCCTTCTGTACATATGCATATGTCTTCAAGGACATTTCCTATTCTCAGAGAGAAATCAGTTCTGACATCAGCCTGGAACAATAAAAGAGGTTCTTCTTATAGATATTGTCATTTGGTTCAATATCAAACACTGTATCTACAGATGGTGAGCTTGTTACACAGTATCTTTCCTGATGCTGGCCTTGTAGTCTTTCAATTATTTCACTTCTTGACTTCTTTTCCCAACTTTCTTACTCCTTATAGCTTTTGCATGAACAACAAAGGGGTATAACTTCTGTTGCAGATCTTTTCTTGCTGCATATTAGATAATTAATTAGGTAACTAAATTATTGTATATTCTGTGCAAAACAACTTCCCTCTTGAATAAGGAAAGGCCTTCATATTTCTAGCTTTTCCCAAATAAGAGAAGATACATGTAATTTTTATAATTTTCTCTAGCATTTTTACAGTGTAACTTCTTTAACTGAATTTGGCTATTTGTATTTGAATATATACTATAATAGCCTAGAATATCAGTGTTATGTGGAAAAAAATTGGCTTGAGTAGCCTGTTTACAGAGTTTTAAAAAACCTTTCCATGCCCATCAGAATCACTGATTTTTTATTTATCTCAAACACAACTCAGAGGATTAATATTTTTTCTGCTTTACCACATCTTCTCCAATTCCCGGCCAATTCAAGGCCTTGTCCCATTGTCATTAATTACCATTTGTAATGGTTGTGTTTATCAATAGCATAGTTAAAGAATCACTTTATATTATTTGTTGAAGTATAGTTGACTTATAATATTATATTAGCTTTAGGTGTATAACATAGTAATTCAGTGTTTATATAGAATATACTCCATACAAAGTTATCATAAAGTATTCACTATGCTCCCTGTTCTGTACACTATATCCTTGTGACTTATTTATTTTATACGTAGAAATTTTTCCCTCTACCTATCTTGTTTCTCCGTTCACCCCTGTCCCCTCTTGTAACAACTAGATTATTTTCTATCTGTAAATCTGTTTCTGTTTTGTTATATTTGTTCATTTATTTCTTACAGTGTATGTGTAAGTGAAATCATGTACTATCTGCCTTATTTCTCTAAGCATAATACACTCCATGTTCATTCATGTTGCTTCAAATAACAAAATTTCTTTCTTTTCTATGACTGACTAATATTCCACAGTAGATGTGTATACCACATCTTTGAAACTATGATATTTGGCTTTTGAGTTATGTCCCTTAAATTTTATCCACTTGTAGGATGGTGTTAGTCATTTCTGTGATTCTTCTGTTACTCATAGAAATTGTGTGTGTGTGTTCTTATTGAAGTGCTTACTACACTGTCTTGCTCTTAATTATTTCCATTTGTCTCCTTCCCAAGAGCATGAACTCCTTGAGGGTAAGGATTTCATTCCATTCATCACAGTGTCTTTAATTCATAGAATCTAGTGCTGAGCAAGAAAATAACAAATATTTTGTAAATCCTTGATTTGATAAAAGAGTGGGTGAATGAATTAATATTTAAGTGTTACTTCCTACATCTCATACATAAAGTGACTGTATTTCTGTGTAGCTGGAGGTTCACTTATCAAGTCTCTGAAAAATCACTGACAAACTATAGCCTCTGGCATAGTTTATGACAATTTTAAATGTGATTTAGCAGCTTTGTAACTCAGTTTCCACATGAAAAATAACAGATATCCTTTCTTATTAAAATCAATTGAATTTCTGTGATGCAATATTCTTATGCAAACCAGAATGTAAATGAGGAGTTCTAGCCTTATGTGGTCACAAGTGGTGTTGATGGATATTGGATAAACTCCAGTGGGTTTTTTTTTTTTTTAAGAAGAATCTCTATCATACCAGATTTTCTTTGGCAAATTCACAAAATGAAGATTTTGACTAAACTTTAGAAATCATAATTACAGTACATTTTTTCCTTTTCTATCCATTTCTCTCTTCTCAGTTGTGCTGGGTAGAAAATACAGATGATTTATCAGAATTAAAACCTAGAGAGACTATCTCTTATCAAACCATATCTTGGTAAGTGTTTTAAAAGAAAAACCTAATAGGAAAGTTACCAAGTAGAGAAGCAGAAAACAGAAGAGATCAGGGCGAGTTCTCAGGCACTATCAGATCCTCCACTTTAGGGCACATCCTTTTCCCTCCCTTTGAATTCAACAAAGGAGATATAGACTAAAGCCAAATCAAAGTGAAACCATATCAGAGTATTCATTAAAACAGAAGACTGAGAATTTAATATCATATGATGAAAACAAAGATTATAAGGTTAGATAATAGCGATATGAATTGAGAACAATAAGTCATGAAAGGAATCAGTAATAAATGAACACAATTGATGAGCTGTATAGCTAGAAGGATAAAGCTGAAAAATGAATTATTGTGTTGAAAGAGCAAATTGAGGAACATTTCTGGAAGGCAACAGTTAAGAATAAACAGATTATTTTGAAATCAGCAGAAATACTGTCCATATAAATAAGATAATTCTTCAATTTGCGACCCCATGGACTGTAGCTCGCCAGGCTCTTCTGTCCATGGGAGTTTTCAGGCAAGATTACTGGAGTGAGTTGCCATGCCCTGCTGCAGGGGATTTTCCTGATCCAGGGATCCTCTGTCTCCTGCATTGCAGGTGGATTCTATACTGCTGAGCAACAGGGAAGCCCTGAGTGTTAGAGAGGATGAAATTATAAAACAAAAATAGATCTAACAACATATTATCTACAAAGACATATTTAAAACAAGAAGGCAAAGAAAGAGAAACACATTCTAACTATATGCATGTGGAAAACGGTAATGAACAACTAACATGATGAAATATAATTTGAGAAAAATAACTCAAAATATCAGAGAAGGATATAATATTCTGTTAAAAAGACTAAAAGTATAAAATGCTATAATCATTGTAAACTTGTATGCACCCAGCAAAATCAACTCAAAATATATAAAGCTTTAACTGTCAGAACTGAAGAGAGGGATAGATAAGCCTACAATTCTCGTTCAAGATTTTAACACATTATTCCCAGAAAGTAACAGCTCAAACAGACAGAAGTAAGTAGATATTGAAGGCCTTAACAGCAGTATTCAAATGGTTATTTTATAGATTTTTAGTGTAAAAGAAGATAAAAAATGAACTATGAGTGTGTGCGTGTATGTGTTTGTGTATGAGACAGACAGACATCTATACCAAAATGCAAGTAACATTATTTTTGAACAAACATGTAACATTTACAAAGTAGACCATATGTTTGACTGAAAATATTACCTAATAAAGAGGATTTAATGCAATGTTAGAGCCATTTTGGAGTCTACATCATTTTAAGGCTGCATGACATATTCTTTTTTTATACAGCGAAGTTATCTTACTATACAGTGATAGAGGAGATTAAGCTGCCTAAAAAGGAAGTGAAGTTCATGAAAAAGTGTTTACCATCCTACAATCCTACATACAAATGTGTAGCTACTTTATATGGTTCTTCAATCTTGTCTGATAATGGTATTTGCTTTACTAATAGTTTTAATTTATGAATCATTAGTTACATGGCAGAGAGGGAAATGACAAACCACTCCAGTATTCTTGCCAGGAGAATCCCATGGACGGGGGAGCCTGGTGGGCTGCTGTCCATGGAGTCGCACACAGTCAGACACGACTGAAGTGACTTAGCATGGATGCATGCATTGGAGAGGGAAATGGCAACCCACTCCAGTATTCTTGCCAGGAGAATCCCATGGACGGGGGAGCCTGGTGGGCTGCTGTCCATGGAGTCGCACACAGTCAGACACGACTGAAGTGACTTACCATGGATGCATGCATTGGAGAGGGAAATGGCAACCCACTCCAGTATTCTTGCCAGGAGAATCCCAGGGATGGAGGAGCCTGGTGGGCTGACGTCTATGGGGTCGCACAGGGTCGGACATGACTGAAGCGACTTAGCAGCAGCAGCAGCAGATATAGTGTTAACAGTTATATTTTCAATACCTCAACAAAAGCTTCATGAAATAGGTAATAGCATGCAAATTTAATGAATGAAGAAACTGGGGCCTAAATGAATTAAGTAACTTTCAGCAACTGAACAGAGTGAGAATGTGTACTAGAACAATTTGGTTTCAGATGCTGAGACTTCCCCAGAGAAAAGTATTACTTGATAACATGACTAGCTAGGTCCATAAGAATCATCCAGTAAATGCATGTTGGATTGAATTAAATTCTCTTCACTGTAATGAAATTCTGACCACAAAAATAGAGGTGGATATTAATACTAATTTTGGTACATAGTTGATACAAAATAATTTAAAATAGAGCAAAATAAATCTCATGCCAGCCAGCATGCAACTGTGTGCAGAACCACAGTCTCAGCAATGAGCCCAATGTATCCTTGCAATGCACTGTTTCATGAGTCCATGTGATAATTACAACCATAAGATCTGAGTAGATCAATTTCTTAATGTAGTAATGGCATTGCAAGTGCAGTAATGGTAACATTAATAATGATAATCATAATCCAGTGAAAGTTTGGAAACATGAAGTCTCCTGAAGACTGCAGCTATTTGCTAAATAACTTTTTTAAAGGGGAAATAATTTTCTTTCACTGGACTTGACCCAACAAAATATTAATATCTTTACATCATTTTTATCTTGCTAATAAAGGAGTTTAGAATTTTTAGCATATTCTTGCTAGGCAATGCTCCAAATCTTGCCCTCTAGTTGGTATTACAATATCAGTAATTGGTGTCTCATGTTAACATTTATTTAAATCTGCTGATTTAACATTTAAAAATTCTGGGGTTAATGGATCTGTATTCACAAATCCATTAACCTCAATGAAAACAAATGGAACCTCTTGTGAACTAAAATCAGTTCAGATCATGGATTTGCTTTCTCTAATACTCACAACATTTAGATGGTCCTGATAAAAATGTCAGGTCATAAAGAGGTCTACTAATGTAGTAGTATTCAAGGCGATTTTCAGTCTTTTTCCACTGTTATTCTCCTACACAACAGAAGTGCATCTTTCCCATAAAATATAGTTTGTATATAAAATATTTTCCACACATACTTTTGTTGAAGCTTATGGATTCTCTTCAGTTGCCTTCTCTCAAATTTCCGTGCTTTAGTAGAGTCCGTTGTGTTTCCTCAGTACTTGTCATAGATTTGTAAGTCTTAGGGACTTCAAAATCTGGTTCTCTCTTTGAAGAAAATATAATAAAGTAATAAGACAAAAATTTGCATGTTATAGAAACTACTGGACTCTAAACGAATGTTAATAGGAGGAAAGACAGTAAAACAATTTTTCCTGGTGTTGTTGTTAAGTCATAGTCATGTTTGAATCTTTGTGACTTTATGGACTGCAGCATGTCAGGCTTCCCTGTCCTGCACTATCTCCTGGAGTTTGCTCAAATTCATGTCCACTGAGTCAGTGATGCTATTTAGCCATCTCATCCTCTTCTGCCCTCTCCTGCTTTTGCCTTCAATCTTTTCTTTCCTAGCAATGTGAGTATGGGCAAGCCACTGAAAATCACTAAGTTTAAATTGCTTCATAGTAATATTCAAGCATAGGAAAGCTTTCATGTGTTTTCTTTCTTTTTTTCTTTTTTGTCTTTTGAGCGTTTAAAATAGTTTTTCTTTCTTAATCAGGTATAGTATAACTGAATAATTCACACACAATAAATGTACAATTCAAATGAAAATTGGAACATTTTCAACATCCTAAAAGTGACCTATTTTTTTTCCCAGTGAATATTCCACACTATAATGGAAACTATTATTTTGACTTCTAACATGACTGAATGCAATCATTCAGAATGTAGTGTTTTGTATATAGCTTCCTTTAATCATTGCTATGTCTGCGAGATTCATGTTACTAAGTGTGTCAACAGTTGGTTATTTTTATTGCTATGCAATAGTATGTTGTATGAATATACCACATTTTACATATCCATATTCTCCTGTTGAATGTAGGCTATTTCTAACTTTCGACCATTATGAAGACTGTCTTTTTCAACTAAAAGCTTCCCATGATTGTGGTTTTAAAGAGAAACACAAGACTTTGCTGAGTAATCATCATACTTTAAAAGGTATTTTAGTTATCAAGCTATTTAGCAACCACCTCAGAACAATTGTAGCTTGAAACATCATTTTTTTTTTTTAATTTATAAGAGCTATTTGGGTCAGCATTGCATTATGACTAGGATGGCAGTTCTTTGTTCCAGAGTGATGACTGAGATTACTCATAAAGCTGATTTTACCTAATGATCGAACTGGGTTGAAAGAGCCAAGAAGGTGGCCTAAAGTGAAGTCACTCAGTCGTGTCTGACTCTGCAACCCCATGGAGTGTAGCCTACCAGGTCCCTCATGGACTGTAGCCTACCAGGCTCCTCTGTCCATGGAATTTTCCAGGCAAGAGTACTGGAGTGGGTTGCCATTTCCTTCTTCAAGGTATCTTCCCGACCCAGGGATCGAACCTGGGTCTCCCGCATTGCAGGCAGGTGCTCTATCATCAGAGCCACCAGAAAAACCCAGCACCTCATTTGTCTAACACATTAAGTCTAACACCTCATTTGTCCTCTAGGTGGCTTTTTCACATAGTTAGCTTGTAATTTCTCACAGAATTGTGGACTCGGGGTTATTGCTTCTACAGAATAAAAATGGAAGGTCAAGGTGTTTGGTCTTATGTTAGTTCGATTCCCCATGAAGCCACTTTTGCTACATCCGGTTGATCAAGGGAAGTCCTGGAATCAGCATAGATTCAAGAAAGGGGAGCTAGGGTCTACTTGCAGATGGTAGTGTGCACACACATTCAGAGATGGAAGACGCTGATGGTGGCCATCTTTGGAGACTACATATTATAAAGAAAATCTGTATTTTTATAACCACAGTTCTGCAATTTATATAATATTTGCTGGCTCCACTAGGTTATATTCAAATTCTAAGTATATAACATGCTATCATTAGTCCTTTATCATTATAGTTTCCCTAATTTGGATCGTCTCTTCTTTTTTCCTTGCTGTCATCTTTAACAAGAATACCTCCTAGTTATGCTGTAGGACTTACTCCAGGAAATGTCTCTTTTCTCATAAGGCTTATTTAGGTGCCCTTATTTATGCTCTAATACCAAAGCATGCTTAGTTTTATCATGTTTATCGTGATTTCATTAAACTCTAAGCTCCCTGGGACCAGAACTGTCTTATTCCTTGTTGTACCTGCAAGGCTTTATACCGTGCTGGTCACAGAGTACATTCACACTAAATATTTGTTGAATAAATCCTCTGTCATCAAATATATTTGAATAGTTGGACATACACATGAGAAGAATGTATCCATTCTATATAAAGTAATGATGGCAGCACCTAATACTGAGTATACATTAACTATCTACTAGATCATACTCTTTGCTAATTTTATATACGTGATGTGAAATGATCCACATAAAGCCATAATTATCCTCATTTTAGGTATGAGAAAACTAAAGTTTACAGAGGTGAAATCCTTGCCCAGTGTGCCTCACGTTTTATGTGATAAAGTCTAAATATAAACTTGATCCTTCTTGACTTTGAGGCTCTGCATTAATAGATTACTCTGCCTTCAGAGAAACAATTGTTCACATTTTTATTTCTAGGATATTTTAAAATAATTCTGTAAGTCTCAGAAGGCTCTATTACCAGATTTGGACTATGGATAAATAATATTTATATCATAATCACTTTACATAGAGGATTTAATACATAGCTACCATATGTCTGGAGCCTGAGCACCAATTATTCACTCATTTGGAGTGTTGAATGATACATTTTGTCCTGGTACATTTATGTAGATTGCTACAAAGTCATAGGAGGCAATATTTATCCTAAATTAGGTCATGTCACTTTCTCCTTCAAAATCCTCTGAAGGAATTACTTAGAATTATAACCTAAACTCCAAATTCTGGCACAGAAATATCACAACTCTCTCCAAAACATGCCAGATTCATTCCTACCACAGAGGTTTTGCACTTGGTGCTGCTGCTTCCTGGACTCTGTTCCCCTGCACCCTAGAATCACTTATCCCGTCCTTGTGATGTATACTTACATGCCAGTTTCTCAGAGTAGACTTCCCTGGTTTCTCCATTTAAAACAGTCTGCTTGTCAGGCTTCCTCCCCTTTGCCAAGATCAAAGAATATCTGATACTGATTTCCTTATTCAAAACTACAATATATGTTTCTTTGCCTAATATGTCATCTCTGTCTTTTTCACTATAGCATCATCATCATGAGGGCAAGTAAATGTTGTTGCTTTTGTTTTTTTTTCATGTATCTAGGAATAGATCAAGGCCTAACACTCAGGAGATGGTTATTCAATTGTAGTTGAATGCATGAATGAATAGATGGTCATATTTTCTGAGAAACTCCCCACCATGTGACCCACTGCTCAAGCCCCCTCTTTTGGTTAGTTGCTGCACCTCATTATACTTCCCCAGTACCTTGAGCTTATCTTTATTGTTGCCCTTGCCAAAGGGCTTCCCTAGTGGTTCAGATGGTGAAGGGTCTGCCTGCAGTGTGGGAGACTTGGGTTCGACCCCTGGATCAGGAAGATCCCCCGGATGCTTTCAGTGTTGCTTTACTAGTCTATCTCTTCTAGAAGACTGAGACAGAGTATGTGTCTTACTCAGTCTATCCCAGTATTTCACACATTGCATGATATATTGTAGGTACTTAACAAATGTTTGTTTCGTGAACATAGAATAACCTCTCCCTCCATTGAAGAAGAAGTTATACCATTTAGTTTAATCTACTGTTGACACCATACAATAGCTTAACATCAAATTGGCATTTTAATTATAAAATACACTATAATTACCGAGAAGATTGTATGTTAGGATGATTGGCTGAAAATGACATTGTATCTTGAATCCATGTAATTTAATGAGCAAGATATGTTACTCTAATTAAATTTCTAAAGAGTTTCTAGTATTTTAGTGCCTTGTTTATAATTCAGAGGAAATATAGCCTTCTCATTGGCAATCCATTTGCTAGGCATAGTCCCCACACAAGCACTCAAAGTAATTCTCAGCTCAGCTGACGTTTCTTTCTTGACCTTAGAAAGTCAGTTAAACATTTTCAGTTTAAATGACCCAATTTGTAAAATGGAGGTGATGTGTGTGATGAGTCAATGGATGAATAATGGTGGTTTTTGAGAGTAAAATGTCCTGAGTAGTATTGTAGTATCTACACACTTAAGGGACTTTGGCTGTCCTTTTCATCATGACTTTACATGTGACAAATGGATGAAAGAAATCAGAGGTTCATATGCCCCTTCCTGCCTCCAGGCAAAATAAATCAGCTCTTGAGGAAAAGGCAGAAATATTTAAATGTTGAAATCTATCTACTTTTCCTTTGACCCAGTTTTGTCTCCTTCAATGAAAAGATGAACATAAAGACTGATACACAGCCCCATTCTGCCCCATTAGCAGATTTTACAATGCTCCTCTTTGGTAGATTTTTAAAAATTTCCTTTGTAATTTCCCCCCTCAAAGGAACTAATTTGTCAGTGTCAGAATCCTATGGATTCATTTTTCTTTTCTACCTCCCATGAAATCACTGGTCAATTTATTAGTATCTTTTTTCTGTATTTAATTTTTTAAGCTGGAAAATAAGAATTTCATATGGAAACAAAAGTTAACAAGAATAGTCTGAGACTTAGTACAAAATTATATATATATATATATATATATAAAATTAAAAAAAACAGTAAACCTGAACATTTTATGCATAACACTAAATCAAACTGCTAAAGATTTATGATGACATTTGATGATTGAAATTATACATGATAGTACATCCCTAGAAAAGGTTTCTAGTACCAGTAAGGCAGTTGCTCATGACTCATAAACAGCTTTAATTACTATGAAAATAGTTGAAGACTTCACAATCAAAGACTATTTATTATCTTACATTGTAAATACTATAAGGCCTATTATCATAATGTATAGTTTGGGAAATAAGGCATAGCCAAGCTTAGAAAATAGTGAAAAAATATTTAAAGTATTTCTCTATTTTGCAAACTAGACATTGTCAGTTTTCTGGTGCTGTGAGTTTGTTTCAACTCTACTAAGCATCAGCTAGATTGGATTCTCATGTTGGAGACTAGAATGCATCACTGTGTGAATTGAAATGCATTACTCTGTGAATTGGAATGAATTAGGCACACTCTATTGCACTTCTCTCCTGTCATATTTCTGCTGTTCTAAAAATGATTTCTATAGGAGTTCACTATCAGATCCAGGACAACACTTTATAAACAAAATTTAATGGAAGCTTTCATCTGTTAAATTTCATTACAACTCACATTAGCTCTTTTTTACACTATAAACATGCTTATTCTGTAAGTTACACTTGTATCTTCCACAACTGTTGAGGCAATGCAATGGCTTAAGCATTAATACCTCAGATAGGAAGGAATTGAAAGCTTTTCTTTTCTTTTTTTTATATTAGCTACTTGTCACCTTCAATGTCTTTAAAAATTAAAATCAAGCTAAAACATATTTTTTAAAAGTTATATTTGATTACATTTTGGAGAAAAGTTTCAGTTTTATCAGGATAATAATCCAAAGCACCATAGGACCAAAACTGAAGCTTATTATTTTTAATTAGAATTTAAATATTTGGGTTTGGGGACTGAGAGATGGTTAAAGGAAGTAATTGAAACAATTTTCAAAAACTAATATATTTCCATAATTAGGCATAATTTCTTATACCAGAATGGCTCTATTAGATCTATGTATGCCCTTAATAACTTACCCTCAACTTTGACAAGTTGACTGAAATGCTATGTCACTTGGTAGCATTTAAAATTTTGTGTGGGGGATATGTAGAGGGAAGTCAGAGTATCAGAATCATGATTCCCTTTGTTCTAATTCTGTAAAAGTGTAATTTACATGCAGACACAACATGAATCTGATTTCAGTCCTTTATGTTTTATGTGTTCATGTGCAATTTTGCTTTAAACTTCATGATCTAAGAGAAGGGCACCCTGTGTGAATGTGTGTGAATCTCTGGATATAGGTGTGCATTAAAAACAATGGTATTTCATTTGGCAGCACATCCTAGCACATTCTAATATTGGCTTTGGTTGTCTTGGTGATTTTGCCCAGAGCTCCATACTGTTTTTATGCCCATGGATTTTTCATTTTGCTCAAATAAGTCATTGATCCCTAAGTTCAATTCTTTTCCCAATTACTACATCATGTCGGATGTCACGTCTTAACAGAGGGAGGCCTCTGTGCTGTTGCTTAGAATCATTGCTTGACAACAACTCATTTAACACATAATTCAATAAAAACACAAAGTACACAGAAAAGTTGATAGTATACCTGTTTGAAGATAAGAATAATGCATCATTAATATGCTAGCTTTTTGTTTGAACACGTGCAATACTGTTTGTTATGTTGATATCTAAGAGATTAAACAACCCCTTTAATCCATTTTAAAGATGACAAAGCTATAGCTAATTTGAATATTTTTGCTCTCTATATGAAAATCATATTAGCAATAAAGAACAATCTTATTTGTAGAAATGAGTGGATATAGCAATATTTATATTAGTGAAGCATTCAGTAAGGCTGAATAGAGAAATACACTATTTCATATCTTGCTTCTTAATGTGTATATGCTTATTAACAGAATTCTTGCCTGCACTCTATTTTTAATGTTAAGTTGGTGAAGTCACATGTATACTGTAATTCAAGCTATACTTAGGAGACCATATATTTATCTTGTTTTCTGGATAAAATGCTATTCTTGATCCCTAATCTAAGTTTTTCTACCATAAGAACTCTAAATTAATGAGATCTGCCTTTTGATGTTTTTCTGAAAATGGCTGGCCCTAGTGAAAATAATGAAATCATTTACGTCTACACTTCTAAGTTTTAGTCTAGCTCTGACACTTACCTGCTTTATTACCTCCAATAAATTCTTTAAATTTTCTGGACTCTTATTTTCTTAATTTAAATATTGGAATGATAATTGTATAGATTTTTGTGGATACTGAATAAGTTAATATAATATAAAATAGTGATCATACTGTCAGGAACTCAGCAGGTACTTATCACATATCTATTCATTTCTTCCTTTCAGTCCTTTTTATGCTATTTCTGGGATTCATTTGTCTCATTATCCTCTCTAACTACTTAGGCTAGTTTGTAGTTGAATCTTTGGGCTGCACTAATGATACAGTGATGTGTTCATAGTGATTATTGCTTGACCCTGCCCACTATTTTATTCCATTTGTTCCTTATGACTACTCAGTGAAAAATACCTTTCAGACAAGAAAATCTCTAGCTTTCTAAGCAACTACTTTATTCTCATTGGATGGACTTTATTCGATTTTATAACAGATGATCATAAATTCATTCTTGCTCTGCCAACTTTAAAAAAAAGCAATAGTTCTTAATATTCATTTTATTATTTCTGTTAAGTAGTAAGTGAATAATTTCACTAAAATTTGAAAATTGTAAAATGCTGACAGTATCCCCTTCTAGCTGGAAATAGATTCCAACAACTTATTTCAGTAATTATTTATTAAAGATGGTAAAGCTTATTTATTAAAGCTGCTGCTGCTGCTGCTGCTAAGTCTCTCAGTCATGGCCGACTCTGTGCGACCCCATAGACAGCAGCCCACTAGGCTCCCCCATCCCTGGGATTCTCCAGGCAAAAATACTGGAGTGGGTTGCCATTTCCTTCTCCACTCTGCCAACTCTTAAACTCACATTACTTTTGTGACATATTTTGATATATAAAGTTCATGTTAATTTAACCTCACCTCCATCAGATACACATCCTTCTTTAACCTTCTTAATCCTCACCTGTGTTATTTTTTTGTATGCATCTATACAGAACCCCTTGAAAATGTTGATAATTAAGTAACAAAACTACATGTAAATGCACATGTATGCACATAGTTAATATTTAAATCATGACATATCATCTCCAGTTTTTTGCTTTTTTATTGAAAGTATGTTCAAGATACTATAGGAACAGGATTGGAAAAAGAAGAGATGTGTTTGAAGAAGCTGGAAGACTGCAAAGAGGATAATTTGCTTTATTTTGCACAAATGACAGAGTGGAAAGATGAGAAAAATAATATCCACCCTTAAAAAAAGTAACAACAAAACAAAAAACAGAGCAGAGTGTAAAAGTACACACATAATTGAAGAAAGGTGCCAAATGTGTGTGGCCGTCACAGTGGTGGTTATATCATTGGTGGTTATTCACTAAAACTATGAGTTTTAGTAACTTCTGCATATTTTCAAGAGAGCAATTTGAAAATTGTCATGTCTTTAACATATCAAATACATTAAAATCTTAATCTTAGCAGATAAATAAATGTGAATACTTAGAGCACATGGCAATCCATTAAATTTATTTTACTTGATTGACTCTAACACGGCCTACTTACCGATTTGAAGATTATGTACAAATTACTGCAATTATGTCCAAACTATGTTCAAATAAAACACTAAAGGATAATGGTTATTTCTCACCATCAATATTAGTCTCTTTCAGAGTTTGCTATAATAATATGAAATTAAAGATTTATCTTACTCTGCATTTGCAAAATATTTTTTACATTTGCCAACTGCATAATAATAATAATAAATACCAAGATTTCAATATTATGATGCATTGTTCAATAGGCCTGGTGCATATTGTACAGGGAATCTGATCCTCCCTTTCTTAAGCCATAATAAATAAAATGGAACTTTTATTAGTTAAAAGAGAAAGCATATTTTAGGTATCCCAAAAGAGAAGACCTCTCCTTTACTCTAGTAGGAAAGAAAGGGCAGATGGTCACAAATTTTTGAATGCTTCAGTGTAGTGTTTCGGACAGCTTTACAGTATTTTCCATTGTTAGCATTCAAGAGTATCTCTTTCTTCTTCCTTGCTTCCTTCTCTCTCTCCATCTCTGTCTGTCTGACTCTCACTTTCTCTCATTAATTTTATAAAGAATTAGTTATAATAACATTTGACGAGATGTCATATAGTTGGATGGATCAATCAATGCTGTATTGGGAACGTGTAAGCCCCCCTCCCCACAAATGACAGGAGTGTCTGATAACACAGGGGATTCATGAAAGGTTCTTTCACTGGATCAATTTTGGTACAACTGGAATGACCACATCTCAGAGAGCCAGTGGACATTTTGTGGTGATCACAGGTCAGGATATCCTATAAGGTATGGTGTCCTTTTTGCATAGGTATAGAGAATCTCACGTCCTACTTTTACCTGAGAGATCTCCAGCATATTAACCATAACCCTTCTGAAAACAGTGGGCATAAGCAGCTGCACCTTAATATGAATCCACATGTAAGTCATCAAACAAAAACTCTTATTTAATTATAAAAGAAAATAAAACAAATTTGAAAATACGAAAAAGCAAAATGCATTATTTTCTTGTGTAATTGAGACCATGGGACTTCTCTAGTGCCCAGTGGTAAAGAATCTGCTTGCCAATGCAGGAGACACAGGAGATGCAGTTTTGATTGCTGGGTTGGGAAGATCCCCTGGAGGCAAAAGTGACAATACATTCCAGTTTTCTTGCTTGGGAAGTGCCATGACAGAGGAACCTGGTGGGCTATAGTCCATGGGGTCATGAAGAGTTGGACACCACCGAGCAAGTGAGCATGCACGCACGTATCCTCGAGATTATACTGCTTATATAACTTTGTATCCTACTTTAGTGAAATCACTAAACCAACCCTTGTTGTTGAAGTTATAACCTGCTTATGAGAAGGTTTCAAGAGTTACTCATGCAGCTGACATGCTTCATGAATCCCAGGTCCAACTTCATTCTTAACAATAAATGAGAAGACAAATATCAGGTCCTGTTTGTGTTTGGTCGTGTGTAACAGTAAAACCGCTTTGTTCAATTTAGGAGACCCATTTGTCTTGGGTCTGATGTATCTAGTACCCTTGTAGGAGGCTCAAGTAGTCTACAAAACCAGGCCATTAGAGTTTGATGGTTACAGGATTTTTCATTAGTATAGGATGACCTAGCATAATAAAAAACCAAGCCTGTTTCTAGAATAAGGATTGACAAGATTCTCTGAAAAGACACAGAGAGTACATATCTGGGATTTGTGGGCCAAAAGGCAAAATTAAGGCTAGCAGGTAGCCTTTTCACAAATTTTTATTGATGGTGTTCCAAAATGTGACATCTGAGTATAACATTGTGTAATCAAGTCTACTAATGAGAAGACTACTGCTGCTGCTGCTGCTAAGTCACTTCAGTCGTGTCCGACTCTGTGCGACCCCATAGACGGCAGCCCACTAGGCTCCTCTATCCCTGGGATTCTCCAGGCAAGCACATTGGAGTGGGTTGCCATTTCCTTCTCCAGTGCATGAAAGTGAAAAGTGAAAGGGAAGTCGCTCAGTCGTGTCCGACTCTTCGCGACCCCATGGACTGCAGCCTACCAGGCTCCTCCATCCATGAGATTTTCCAGGCAAGAGTACTGGAGTGGGGTGCCATTGCCTTCTCTGAATGAGAAGACTAACACTGGGTATAATTGTAGTTCAGAGTTAGAGTTACTTATCATCATAGTAGAAATGTGGCCTCGTTCTCCCACAAAGTTCCTCTTGCTTCTCTGAAACACAATGATCTTCCTGGATCTCAGCAAAGCGTCTTACGTACATTACTCTTTGGGTTTTTTATATTAACCTCATGGTGCTGGAAAACTTTGCATGAGGAACCAGGTTAAATCGACAGGCTGTGGAGTGAGACTTTGTGGACTGGGATTCCAGCTGAACTACTCACTAGTTGTGTAGTCTGATTTCTTACTCACCCTATCTAGAAGGTTTTGTTTCCCTGTCTATAAAATGTGTATCAATAGCTGTCATAATTGTATTAAAATGAAATAAGCATACTAGGGAAATAATTAGAATTGTACATGAGATCTTATATAAAGTATTGGATCTAAGTGTTATGCTTTTGATTTTCTTCAACCGTTTAAAAAATTTAAGCTATTCTTAGATTGTGGGCCATATCCTCCCCATCCCCCAAAAAAGGCATATAGGTCATCACTTTTATTCTTCCTCTACCTGCAGGAACTGCTGGCTGCTTCTAAGCCACCAGCTAGGAACTGAGAATTGTCCTCTGAAGGGAGCTGTCTTAGCAAGGTCACACTCTGTCCCCAAGGGCAGAATGTGTCCAGGGACTAATCAAGGTAGGGTGACAATGGCTCTGTTCTTACACGCAGGATTGCTCTGACAGGCCATCTCAGCTTCTGAGCTCCTCATGGGATCCTCTGAGTTCTGTCTTGTAACCTTAATGCCATATAACTTTCCCTCTGCCTAGTCCTGCTTCCCCACCTTTCATAGGTGTTCGTGAGACGACTCAAAAGATTTCAGTTCCCCAACCTCAAAATCAAAAGATTTCAGTTCCCCAACTTCAAACTCTGTTTTATATCATTTCTATTGCTTGCCTCCAGTGTAGATTGATTTTATACAGCTTACTTAATGTCCATCCCTTTAAAGCTTCTCATTATTTTTTAACAGACATACCTGATTTTTAGGAGCTTCATAAAATGGTCCTTACACAGTGTTCTGAGATAGAATGTATTGCAGGGGCACTGAGTTATTCCCATATCATTCTCATGTTCTAGTGTGATTCTGTGACTTTCCTAGAAATGAAGTTGAGTGAAACATGAGATGCAAAAATATTTAAGGGCCAAGTTTTACTGATCGATATTCTGTGTAACACAGGCTTTCAAACTGCAACAAACTGCTTTCTCTTTTTTGTGGTTGTTTTATTCTAATCCCCACCTACCAACCTCCAATCTTGCCTCAGATTTCAAAGTCTGAGAAAAGGCTCAACTGAAGGAAATATTTACATCTGGTTGTATAAATACAAATAAAAGCTACAAAGTTATACCTTCTTCAGTTTAATACAATAATAATGCTACTGAGCTGGTGAGTAAAGTGGAATGTAAACAGTGCTGTGATAGATTACAATTATAAAAGATCTAAACTAGTCAGGTTTACAACCTTATATGATTATAATGAAATGCTGGCATGTAACAGAACTTTCATACTTCCATCAGTCCCCTTAGCTAATGGAAGACAAATAGAAAATGATTTCTCTGAAAATTTAATTTTTAGGGTTAAATGAGACTTCCTCTTTCAACATGGATCAGATAGCTTTAGAACAAATTAAAAAAACAAATGCTACTTTTACCTAATGAAATGTGAATGAATAAAAATTTTTCTTTCCTGAAATAGACAGAGGCTTGTACAATAACAAGATTCAAACAAGTGTCAAAAGAAATGCACGATTAATGGATCCACATCAGTCTGCATATTAAGCTTTACATCTTTATTTTTTTTGCCCCATATCATAAAGTTAACTTCAAAGGAGTACTTTCTCCTTCAGAGATGATGGTTAAAGAGAACTACCTGAGCCATTGCTTGGATATAGTGTGAAGAATCAGTCTTCTGGAATGAAGAATGGAGTTTAATTTTATGTCACCAAGAGGGTCATTTTTTTCCTACAGAAGGTAATTGCCCAAGTTTCCAGGGTTTTCTTTATCTTAGATAACCTGGATATTGAGGTTCACATCCTAAAATAGAGCAAGACTTTAGTAACGATTGCATCAGCCTCAACCTTGTTTAAGGTACATGATTTCATTCACTCAGCATCACCTGGGAATTTGTTATAAATGCAGATTCTCAGGCTCTACCCTACATTTACTGAATCCGAGGCTCTGGAGGCAGAACCTAGTTCCCTGGATTCTAACAAGTCCTCCACAATTATGACAACAAAAGTGGGTACCACTAATGAGAGGAAAAGTGAAGTGAAAGGAAACAAAATAAAATGGAATCAAATTGCATGATAGAAAATATGTTGCTAAATATAGCTATTTATATAGCTATAAATATAGACCTTAAAAGTTGTGGTATCAGAGAAACACAACATAGTAGAAGAAGCTACCCCTAAGCGGAAATGAGAGTGAACAAAATGCAACACTTAAATTGATCAGGAGGAAACACTTTTGGTTTCAGGAAATTCAGTTCTTGAGATGTTTAGGGCCCAAGCAGATTAAGATAACTAAAGATTGAACAATGAGTTGTTGAAGTCACGGTCTTTGAAAAGAAAGAAAAAAAACAGTAAAAGTTTTGACTTAAAAATAAAAAGTACCCCTTTTATAGATTTCAGGGCATAGAGGGGCAAATTTGGGGCAGAGGCACATTAACACATATACACTTGTTGTTCTTCTGTTGTGACTCCAGGGACTGCAGCATGCCTAGCTTCCCTGTCCTTCACTGTCTCCTGGAGTTTGCTCAAATTCATGCCCGTTGAGTCAGGGATGCCACTGTCTCTTGCTCTAAGTATAATTAAGTTTGTTAGTTGAGTAAACACAATGTCAGTGGTATTCCAGAGTAACAATTAGGTATTACCAATTAATACTTTTGTGACATTTTTAATATGCCTGATTTGAGTAATGTATTCTGATATTGTTACTGAGAACCATTTGTACCTGGTGAACCTCAACTAAACACTCGAAGTAAATAGCCATTGGTTCAAAATTGGAATTTAGTGGGTATCCTTAATGTAAAGCTGCAAAATGAGAAATTAGCTAATTAATCACAATTTTCCTCAATATGGCATTCAATAATGTTGGATTTTTCCCACCAAATCAACCTTCATTTTAGAAATTGGTAGCTGAATACTAAGCGTGGAAATATTAACAACTCTTTATTCATATGGAAAAATCAAGACGTTTATATATAGCTGATAATGGTTAGTGCTCACTCAGTGTTGGATTTTTCTCATCAATGTTATTGATGCTTTTGTTTAGTCACTAAGTTATGTCTGACTCTTTGCGACCCCCTGGACTGCAGCTCACCAGGCCTTCCTATATTACTGCATATACTTATCCTGTTTTATTTTCTCAATATTTGTATAAACCAGTATTTTTTCTTTCAAGTATTCATTCAATTGATACTGAGTGTCGCCTATACACCAGCCGCTCACTTAGGTGAGGGGGAATATACAATAAAAGAAACCTAAATCCTTGCCCTCGTGGGTATATTTGGGTTACCTTTCAATGGGAACTATGACTCAGAGAACTTAAATAATATGCTCATGATCACATGTGTTGCAAGTGTCCTAAAGAAATGCTTCAAATTTGTATGACATCAAAACTTATGATTTTAACCATGATATTATATCCAGGACTCTGAAAGGCAATACAACTCTGATTTATCCTATCTCCCTGCTCACAGAATATAAATTTCTATTGCTAACCAAAACTAGAGCTATGTACCCATTTCTTCCCTCTCTCACAAATATATATATATATGTATATGTATACATGCATATATATATAAATGTATATATTTGACCTGGGGCTCACTGAATAGAGCCGAGCATAATATAATAGCACCGAGAAGCAGAAATGACATAAACACCAACTCATAAATACATGAGGAGTAAGTAGCTTTGAAGACTATATGCTAGGATGCCCTAAGATTTAAAAAATAAGAGGAAAGTAATATTCTAGACTAATCAAATTGTATGCTTCATAGCAATACAATAAGATATTAGTTCTTTGGAAAATTTTTGACATTATATGAATAGTTTATAGTATCTAGTTATTTTCAGATATTCATGAATGTATTGACATTAAGGAAAGAGCTTACAAAGCTGTATAAAATGTATTGTCTCTTCTTAAGACCCACCTATTATCTTAAATGTTTTTTAGAATGAGGAATCAGTGAAATATGATATTGTGCTTATTCTTATGTCTAATTCCAAAGCAAACATTACATATAACAAGCATTCTGGTGATAAATTCTTAGTTGAAAGAGCATTGTTTCGGCATTGGGCAAGTTGTTTATAATCTTCAATTCAATGAACATGCTGGGTTTCACTATTTCATGTAAAGAGAATAATAGATTATAAGCTTAACTATTACCATTTCATATTTTATGGTCTCCCCAGCATACTTGGAGGCTCATTTTTCAGCATGACCTCCAGTGAGCACACTTAAGTAAACAGAATCTTAAATTTGCTTAGGAAAAAAAAGCAAAAATGTTTTGAATTAAATCTTATTCAGCCAAATTGGTTAGAAATGAAACGTGACAAGCTCTCAAGTGAACATGAAGAAACACCGTGGAATTACTGTTACCCTTAACCCATGTCAATGAGCTCATACTGTATAATTGTGTTTGGATATATTTAGTTGCTTACAGGTGACAGTAACTCACCATTGATCAGAGATTGAGAAGGAGAAAAAAAATACACTTACTCTTATTTAACTCAACTTAAAAAAGGAATAGTATTAATTCAAAATAGTAGCAAGGAGACTAGTATGTTTCCTTTGTTTTTAGTAGAAGTTTATAATATTCTAAATATCAAATGTGCATTCTCAATGCCAATATAGTGTCATACATTCAAGTGAAAAGTCACAAATAAAAATATGATTAGCTATACAATTGTTATGTCAGTTCAGTTCAGTTCAGTTGCTCAGTCGTGTCTGACTCTTTGTGACCCCATGAACTGCAGCACACCAGCCCTCCCATCCATCACCAACTCCTGGAGTCCACCCAAACCTATGTCCATTGATTGGTGATGCCATCCAACCATCTCATCCTCTGTTTAACCCTTCTTCTCCTTCCCTCAATCTTTCCCAGCATCAGGGTCTTTTCCAATGAGTCAGCTCTTCGCATGAGGTACCCAAAGGATTGGAGTTTCAGCTTCAACATCAGTCTTTCCAATGAACACCCAGGGCTGATCTCCTTTAGGATGGACTGGTTGTATCTCCTTGCAGTTCACGCGACTCTCAAGAGTCTTCTCCAACACCACAGTTCAAAAGCATCTGTTCTTCGGCACTCAGCTTTCTTTATAGTCCAACTCTCACATCCATACATGACTACTGGAAAAACCATTGGCTTGACTAGACGGACCTTTGTTGGCAAAGTAATGTCTCTGCTTTTTAATATGCTGTCTAGGTTGGTCATAACTTTCCTTCCAAGCAGTAAGAGTCTTTTAATTTCATGGCTGCAGTCATCATCTGCAGTGATTTTGGAGCCCATGAAAATAAAGTCAGCCACTGGTTTCACTGTTTCACCATCTATTTGCCATGAAGTGATGGGACCAGATTCCATGACCTTAGTTTTCTGAATGTTCAGTTTTAAGCCAACTATTTCACTCTCCTCTTTCACTTTCATCAAGAAGTTCTTTAGTTCTTCTTTACTTTCTTCCATAAGGGTGGTGTCATCTGCATATCTGAGGTTATTGATATTTCTCCCGGCAATCTTGATTCCAGCTTGTGCTTCCTCCAGCCCGGCGTTTCTCATGATGTACTCTGCATATAAGTTAAATAAGCAGGGTGACAATATACAGCCTTGACGTACTCTTTTTCCTATTTGGAACCAGTCTGTTGTTCCATGTCGAGTTCTAACTATTGCTTCCTGACCTGCATACAGATTTCTCAAGAGGCAGGTCAGGTGGTCTGATATTCCCATCTCTTTAAGAATTTTCCACAGTTTATTGTGATCCACATAGTCAAAAGCTTTGGCATAGTCAATAAAGCAGAAATAGATGTTTTTCTGGAACTCTCTTGCTTTTTTGATGATCCAGCAGATGTTGGCAATTTGATCTCTGGTTCCTCTGCCTTTTCTAAAACCAGCTTGAACATCTGGAAGTTTACGGTTCATGTATTGCTGAAGCCTGGCTTGGAGAATTTTGAGCATTACTTTACTAGCGTGTGAGATGAGTGCAATTGTGTGGTAGTTTGAGCATTCTTTGGCATTGCCTTTCTTTTGGATTAGAATGAAATTGTTATGTAGATAAAGTAGAAAAATACTAGATTAGAGTTTGTCACTATCTTGCAGATATTTTGGTACAGTGTATATACTATGACATTTGGAGAATCAAAGGATGACTACTTTTACTTAAAAGCAACTGTAGATATTAACTTCCACTTCTAGCTTTGGAAAAATAATTTATGCAAATATCAAGTTTATTGCCCTTAGAGAAGTAAAAGTATAAAGCCGGCCAAAATTACATTTTTAGACAATAGACTTTTAACAGCACATGAATGTGATACTTGAGAGAAGATCTTCCTGACCCAGGGATCGAACCCGGGTCTCCTGCATTGCAGGCAGATTCTTTACCTTCTGAGCCACCAGGAAAGCCCAAAGAATAGAGGTAAGCCCCATAACTGCCTGGGCCTTCTGCCAGACATCACTTTTTCATACTATGAAAGGAAGAGGAGAGGGCAATTAAAATTAAGTCCAGTGGTCTCCCTAAGCTGAAGATATAGGATCACCTAGATTTTTCAGGACAGAATGTGAGAGAGATGCGATCTATCCAGGGAGTTGGTGAAGGACAGTGAGGCCTGGTGTGTCATAGTCCATGGCATCGCAAAGAGTCAGACATGACTGAGCGACTGAACTGAACTGAAACATTATTTATATATATACATATACATGTGTGTGTGTGTGTGTGTGTGTATATATATATATATATATATATATATATATAAAATCTAATTATGGCCGATTTGTGCTGTATAGCAGAAACCAACACAACATTATGAAGAATTTTCCTCCTATTAAAAAATAAATTAAAAAAATCAAAGCAAAAAAATGAACAAAAACTTTGAACAGATATTCTTAAAGTCCAATTTGGAATTTGCCAATAAACACATGAAGATTTGCCAATAAGCATATTAAAACAACTGCATGGCATCTTTAGACATCAGGGAAATGCAAAATTAAAACCACAATATGAAAGCACTACATGCACATTACAACAGTTAAAATTACTAGACTAACCATTTTAAATGCTTCAGTTGAAAATCTGAAGCAGCTGAAAATCTCATACATTTTTGGGCATTTGTGAAATGATGCAACCTCCTTGGAAAATGGTCTAGATATTTTTAAAATAAAGTTACTGCATTAGCTCTCTTTTGGTAGTATAATAAATTATCTTGAAATTGTGGCTCAAAGCAACACAAATTTGTTTTCTTATAGTTCTCTAAGTCAGAAATCCAATGTGGATCTTGCCAGGCTCAAAACAATGTGTCAGCAAGGTGTGTACTTTTCTGGAGGCTAGATCATGTTCCTTTCCTCTGTCTTAAAAGCAGCCCATGTTCCCTTTCTCTAACTCCACTTCTGTTGTCACATTTCTGTCTCTGACCCCAGCTAGGAATGGCTCTCTACAGTTTAAGATTTGTGTGATTAGATAGGACTTATCCAGATAATTCAAGGTAATTTTCATTTCCCCTTGCACACGTGCATCTTTATACTCAATCAGATTCAAAGTAACTTCTCTTCAGCTTTCAGAAGCTCTTTGCCTGAAAAGCTCTCTTCTCTTTCAGACCCTGTCACATCTGCAAAATTCCTTTTACCATATAAAGTAACATATTCACATGTTCCTAGGGTCTGGGCATCTGTGAAGATCCATTTTTCTGGTTTTCTTCATGTTTACTTCTAAATATTTATTAGCTAGAAAACAGGTATAAAATTATATGTTTAGAATACATATAAAATACTCCTAGAAATCTTATTCAAACTGGCCAAATACGAGAAGCAACCCAAATGTCACTCCTACAAATTGTGCTTTTTTTCTATACAGTGTAATGCACTCAGCATTAAAAAGGAACGAACTACTAATGTGTGCAATATTGAGGAATCTCAAAAACATGCTGAGTACAAAAAACAGAAAGCAAAATGATACATACCATATCATTCCATTTATACTAACTTGAAATAGAGGTGATCAAACTCATAGCAGTGGTTTTATATATATATCTGTATACATATATAACGAGGCTGGTAAATAAATGAAGTAGTTAAATAATGTGTGATAAAATATTGTATAGAAGAATGAGTGAGTGCCACTGGATGGTGATTTTTACTGTTTGTAATTGTAAAGGCATGATGTCAAATGCATAGGCAGGATGGCATTATAAAGCAGTTCTTAAACTGGGTCTGCTGATACATTTTGGGGGAGATGGAAAGGTCAGTGTTCTGTAATTTTTTTAATATTAATGAAGGAAAACTTTTCAGTAAAAGCCCATAGTTGTAAAACTCTTTCACTGCATTTTAGCTTCCAAAATCAGTGGACTCTGTTATGGATCTGAGATTTATTTTCTTTAAATACAGTGTGTGTGTTTGTATGTGTGTGTGATTACAATTTGAGAAAAATCTTATTTGTATCTATCTATAAATTACAAAGGCAGTATATTTAAAATTGAATTTCTTACAGTATTTTATACCCCTTTTAAAAACACTCATTATACTTATTGTAAAGTATCACTTGGTCAGTGTTCTTGCTTCCCCACTGGAATGTAAGCTCCTTGGGGCCAGTATAATTTCTGACTTAGCCATGGCTATATACCCTGTATGTAGAATATTGCCTGATACATAATCAGAATGTAAAGTACTTGAATTCAGGAGCACCCAATAATAAAAATTATTTCCACCTCAAGTTAAGCAAAACAAACATTCCCCTGTTAAAGATGGAAGCACTTTTTATTGTTTTTATTTGCCTCTTCAAGCATCTCAGAGCATCCTCAGTCCTTTATTTCTTTGCTGGCAATTTTTAATAGGTTCATTGTTCGGCGTAATGTGCCAGGTCAAGTCAAAATTAATTTCACATTTGAATTTAATGGGTCTAGATGTTTTTCTGATGTGAGGTAGGGTTAACCTAACATCTTGGCAAGTTTTTTGTAATTTAGTCATTTAGAAATCTATTCAAAGGGTATGTCTTTAGAATAGAGACACTGGATTTCAGAGATATGAGATTTAATAATTCATCAGAAGATAGAAAGTGATTTGGTCAAGAATTCAGGTCTCTTGTTATTCATTACCTTTTCTGTCACTGGAAAATTGTTGCAATGGCAGTTCTCCTCTAACTTTATCTCTTATGACTAAAGATTTAACTTATGTTTTTACTTTTGCTTCAATAAGAGGAAGTTTTGCATTTTCCTAAATCAATATTATTAATAGTTTGGTCTCCCTTTTATAAAAAATAATCTCTAGTTAATTTATAAAGACCTTCTAGTGTAATTATATATGTAATCAGGTATGTGAGATACTCTAAATAGCCAATTGAGTAAAAACTTTTGTATTAGATAATGCAAAACTTGTCAGCTGAAATATTTAATTAATTGACTGGCCAGTTATTACTGCAAACTTGAGTAATCTTTTTATTTTTTGAAAAATGAATAATATTTCTATTTCTAAAATAAATAATTTTACTTTAACTCTGTGTTACATGTGCACACACAGAATCCACTATGGTACACAGGCATGCATGTTTATGTATAGGTACTGAAGAATTTTGCTAATTAAGTACAAAGAGTACCAGAAGAAGCTCAGTTAAAATAAATCTGCTTAAAACTAAAATTTCATAATAGAGAATGAAAGCAAGATTGATTGGATCATTAAGAACTGTAAAAGTGTTTTTTCATGTTAAAAAATTAGATTATAAATAAATTGTACAAAATAATTAATGAAGCGGTAATTTTAGTATGCATATATCAATTAAATGATACAGATATATATATATATATACACATCGATTTACTTTTTGTTTAACTTTTGAAGTAAGATTTGCATGAGACTCAAGACAACAAAAATATTCAAGGGCTTTATTAAAGTTTTTAAAACCTCCCATTAATATTTTGATACCTAAATCTTTTCCTTTTAAAACACACACCAATTTTTCTTTAAAGACAACTTAGTTTCTTTGTCGCTGTTTGTACATCTGTCAACTGTAGTTGCAGCATTTTTCTTTTTATTTTAATCATATCTAAAATTTGTTGAATTCCTACTATGTGTCAGGCCCCTGTTCTAAATGCATTACTTGTATTATCTCATCTCATCCTCACAGCATCACTATCTAATAGAAAATATTGTTGTCTCATTTCAGAGGCCCCAAACTAGAGAACAGAGAGATTTCAACCTGCCCAAAGCCTTGGAATTAGTACATATCAGAGCAAAAATCTGAACCCAATCAGTGTCCAAAATTCACACACTTGGAGCAAAGGAACCCACTTCCATTAAATTTGTATGTAGGGCATACACTGTAAATACCTTTGTGGAGCCATTTAGGATTTTTCACTTGCTTTTGTATCTTGTAGTAGCGTTTTAATTGACTAATGTGAGAAAGTTTGTTTGAGTGGATATAAATAGTTTACTAGTGAATATTTTTATTTAAGAAAAAGTTTGCTTTTCTTCCAACCATATAAACATAGAAACTCTGATAATCCATATTTAGTAACAAGGTCTCGCTTTGCCCACATAGGGATATGTGTTATCTGTAAAGGATGTTCCTATTTTGACCCACAGGGGCATACCAAGATGGTGCAGTTGAGACTAGTATCTAAATATTCTCTCCTTCAGCACTGTTTGAGAGTTGCTTACAATTTTCAGAAAGCGAAGGAAACTTATCTTCTCTGCCCTTGCTCTACTCTTCACATGCTGTTAAGTTTCCACTGAAGATTTTTGAACAGAAGACTATGGTTAGATTTGGTTTGCTGATGATTTTAAATTTCAACACAACTTTTTTTTTTTTTCTAGAGACAAAAGTCTCTGTAGGCTGTAACTTTTTATGTCTCCAATTTAAAGCAACTTAAATAAAATTTGTCCCCATAAAGTTTATGCCATATGTTTGCTGACAGGTGGCCCTAGTGGTAAAGAATCCACCTGCTATTACAGGAGACAAAAAAGATGTGGGTTCGATGATCTCTAGGTAGGGCAGATCCCCCGGAGTAGGAAATGGCATCCGATTTCAGTATTATTGCCTGGAAAATCCCACAAACAGAGGAACCTGGCGGGCTACAGTCCATGCGGTCGCAAAGAGTCGGACAGAGATGACTCAGGGACTAATAGTGCTAGTACTAAGAATCTTAACACTGACTTTTCTAGTATCCTTTCTCATTGTTATTAAGCATCTGGATCTTCTGGGTTTTTCTAAAAGTCTACAGAGACAACTTTTCCTAAGTTACTGACAAATATTTTTTGTAAAATGGGAGATACATGTTTTAACCGTAGGTGTTCAGATTTCTTCAATTTAAATTCAGGACACTCTCAGAATATGTTGAATGTCAGAAATAACCATGCTTCATAACTTTTAGTTTTCCTCCTCTAATTGTCGGTTTTGTAGAAACATCTCTGCATCATTGTAGAAACATCACGATCAAAAGGAACTCTAATCCTGGAGAGTATGCTAGCTTTATATTTTCTATCTTGGGCCAGGTGCATCCATGCTTTGATCTTTGCTGATTTATAAAACTGCTCTAATCCTACCTGCGATTCATTGTCTCTTTCTTTTCCAAAGGCAAGAAGGTTTTATGTTGCTTTCTTTAAATTGAAACTGCTGACTTTCAGTTGTCTAGAACAAATCTAATTTCAAGAAAATATATTAGGAAATACTAAGTAATGAACTTTTTCAAATTGTAAGATTGCCTCTACAAGAGTATCTACCTAGTGTCCTTAATTAATTTTTTTTTCCTCTCCAAACTAAATAAGAATCTTAAAGTTATAATTTTCCTTCTTACTGTGCAAGTAACAGTGAATTCTTAGCACTTTTGGTCACATGGCTCTTTGCTATGTGTAAACAGGCACTGGTAAAACTCTCCACTAATTTTACAATTTGGAAATTTTAAGGAGACAGTTACAATCTAATGCAGCAATGCATCTTACACCTCTCATCAGGCAGGGCCATGAGCTCAAAGAGGGTGATCTCTATCATATATGCACTTCTACTTCATCAAATGATTTCTTACATTTATTTTTCCTTTATTTTTTCTAATTCCCCATTTCCTAAAACATCATGGATTATTTTAGGGGAGGGATTACATCACCCCATCCTCCTAATCTTCCCATTTTCTTCTCTGGCTGAGATTATAATACATAAGGTTTACACCTGAAAGTTATTAATGTTTATAGCTTAAGATTTGACATCTAAATCAAATTGTTTCAAAAAGTAACTTCCTACATAAAACAGAATATATGTATTTCATAAATCTTCTAAAGTCACCTTTAGCAAAAATTTCAAAAATAAATTGAATGTGATGGTTCAAATTCTTCACATGCTTCCCATTTCTGTGTGATTAAAGTACTTCTTTCTCCTGTGACAATGATGTTTACATTTATTTTGAGCCTGTTTATAATAATAAATAATGCTAAAATGATTTTTATTATGTCAGACCAGCAACTGAACTTAGAGGGTTTTAGTAAGGTAGATTTAAGTATTTTATGAAAGGTTTTAGAAGTCAGAATAAAGACTATCATTTTTACGTGCATCAGTTTATGATTTGGAAGTGCAGGGAACCTGGACTCTAGGATCAAGAACATACCATAGACTCTTAAGGACACACTCATCCTTACATGCCTCTGCATTTTTAGGAAGAAATATGTTTACTACTGGTCCTTTGATCTTTCTCTGAATTGAAGTTTTCTTATCACACACGGGCAGCATTCAAATCCATGAATGTCTGAGTACCATCTATAGTCAATGATGTTTTGAGAAACTCCCCATGGAATATTTCTCTTTCAAACACTCTCTGCATCATATTTACTATGCTGCATCACACCCAACAAGATTTCTTTGTGAATTTCCTCAGAAAACCCACTGAGATTCTAAATAGAGTGAACCACTAGTTAACTGAAAAACTCAATTAATCAGCATTGTTTTCTTTTTCTTCCTGAGCTCCAGTCGAAGGATAAAGAATTTAATATCAATAACAATACTGACAACAAAAGAATTATATTGTAAGTGAATAAAATTTCTTCTACAATGTGACTAGGATCAGTCAAGATTAATTCTGATCTCTGGTGAACCAATTTTTAGCTCTGAGGCTACTCATGAATCATTAGAATATAACTTAGGTCTTCTACAATGTAATATCCAAGGCATACATGGACAAACACATCTAAGATGTATTTCTCCCTCTGGAAGGAGAAGACAAAAAAATAAATATTTCATGACACACTAAAGAGGAAACATTATGAGATCTGTACTGTGATTGTTTCACACTTTTGCTTAACCAAATCATTATGTCCATTATCTTCAAATCTTCTGGGAAATATGACCAGCTCTTAGTGTTTCCTGACTCTGATAACATATGTTTACCAGCAAGAGTGAGCTCTATATGCCTGAAGCCTTTGGCATAAGTGGGTAAGTCAGGAGGAGACTCAGCCCAAGCTGGACGGTCAGCCTCTGTCTCAGGCTGGCTGGTGGTACGTGGCCAGAACCAAGGACACAGTCTCAGTAGCTGTGAGGATACTGTGTGTGGGGAGACGGAAGCACACTATTCAAGAACGCCCATGGGACCCCTGTAAGTGAGAGTAAGAGGTCAGCAGGCGTGGTGTCCCCTGGCTTTGTCATTTCCTGATTCTAGGCTTTCCTAGCTCTACCTTCTATTCTTGAATTGTATCATGTAGTCCCAAAGAAAGGCAATGCCAAAGAATGCTCAAACTACCGCACAGTTGCACTCATCTCACACGATGGTAAAGTAATGCTCAAAATTCTCCAAGCCAGGCTTCAGCAATACGTGAACTGTGAACTTCCAGATGTTCAAGCTGGTTTTAGAGAAGGCAGAGGAACCAGAGATCAAATTGCCAACATCCACTGGATCATTGAAAAAACGAGAGAGTTCCAGAAAAACATCTATTTCTGCTTTATTGACTATGCCAAAGCTTTTGACTATGTGGATCACAATAAACTGTGGAAAATTCTGAAAGAGATGGGAATGCCAGACCACCTGACCTGCCTCTTGAGAAACCTGTATGCAGGTCAGGAAACAACAGTTAGAACTGGACATGGAACAACAGACTGGTTCCAAATAGGAAAAGGAGTACGTCAGGGCTATATAATGTCACCCTGCTTATTTAGCTTATATGCAGAGTACATCATGAGAAATGCTGGGCTGGAAGAAGCACAAGCTGGAATCAAGATTGCCGGGAGAAATATCAATAACCTCAGATATGCAGATGACACCACCCTTATGGCAGAAAGTGAAGAGCAACTAAAAAACTTCTTGATGAACGTGAGAGAGGAGAGTGAAAAAGTTGGCTTAAAACTGAACATTCAGAAAACTAAGATCATGGCATCTGGTCCCATCACTTCATGTGAAATGGATGGGGAAACAGTGGAAACAGTGTCAGACTTTATTTGGGGGGGGGGGCTCCAAAACCACTGCAGATGGTGATTGCAGCCATGAAATTAAAAGACGCTTACTGCTTGGAAGGAAAGTTATGACCAACCTAGATATCATATTGAAAAGCAGAGACATTATTTTGCCAACAAAAGTCCGTCTAGTCAAGGCTATGGTTTTTCCAATGGTCATGTATTTGAGAGTTGGACTGTGAAGAAAGCTGAGTGCTGTAGAATTGATGCTTTTGAACTGTTGTGTTGGTGAAGACTCTTGAGAGTCTCTTGGACTTCAAGGAGATCCAACCAGTCCATCCTAAAGGAGATCTGTCCTGGGTGTTCATTGGAAGAACTGATGGTGAAGCTGAAACTCCAATACTTTGGCCACCTCATGCGAAGAGTTGACTCTTTGGAAAAGACCTTGATGCTGGGGAGGATTGGGGACAGGAGGAGAAGGGGATGACAGAGGATGAGATGGCTGGATGGCATCACTGACTCAATGGACATGAGTTTGGGTAAACTCCGGGAGTTGGTGATGGACAGGGAGGCCTGGCGTGCTGCGATTCATGGGGTTGTAAAGAGTCGGACACGACTGAGCGACTGAACTGAACTGAACTGAACACTTTGATACTTGAACATGATAAATCAGGACTGATAAACTTCAGCTATTTGAAGCCAGAAAAATCTTAACTCTTACACACTAAGTAGTGGTTAAGTCTCTATTACCTGCTGTACTAGAAACATTTTTTTAAATGATAAGATAGTATTATTTATAAATATCATTATGATGCACTTCATATATGAAGCAAACTCCTTGCATTATCAAATTCTCATGACTTTAAAGTGTGTCCTGTTATTATCCCCCCTCTTTGACAAGAGATGAAACTGAGACACAAACAGGTTAAGACTCTTACAGGAGTGGTTGTGAGGAAATGCGAGTTGGAATGCAAGCAATTTTGTAGAGGGCTCATATCTTAAACCCCAATTCAGTTTGGAAAATAAAACAATAATCATAGAGTCTATGCCCAGTACGTGGTGGTGGTTTATTCGCTAAGTGTGCCTGACTCTTGCAACCCTGTGGACTCTAGCCCACCAGGCTCCTCTGCCCAAGGGATTTCCTAGGCAAGAGTACTAGAGTGAGTTTCCATTTCCTTCTCTAGGGGATCTTGCCAACACAGGGATGAAACCCACGTCTCCAGATTCTTTACCAGCTTAGCCACCAGGGAAGCCCCCACCCAGTACATGGTATCAGGGATTAAAACAATATGTAAATGTGACAATAAAAGGATTTGTGTTCATGTGTGCTCCTGTTCATGTGTGTATGTGTGTATTTATATCTTGATGTATGTGGAGACTCATTCATCCAAACTGTATCAGGCTGTTGGCTGCAAGTGAAAAATTTTATGTGAAATTATTATGAAAAAATTCACATAACTTTTGTTTCTTGCTGTGTTTTCTTGGAATACCTTCATTTGTTACAGCTCTGTGTAAAAAATGTGACATTGTACAATGGGCATAATTGGGCCGTCAGTACCTACTGTTGATTTGCAGGCTCATGCAGACCTCTCTGAACCAAATCCCCAGTTTGGACTGCTGCCTTCTGTAAGCAGTCATCACCTTTGCATAATCTCTCCACTCAGAGCTCTATCCAGGCGAACCTGGTGAGACAGGGTGAATTTAAAAGGCCACCATAAACTGAGCCATGAATTACCAGCAGATCTGGTGGTTCAGAAATAATTTCCTCTTCAGCTCGAAATAAAAGTATGGCTCACTGAGAAGCCGTATTACCTCCTGATTCCAAGGAAGTCTTGTCAAAGCAGGGCTCACGGTGTGTAAAGTTAGTAAAGTGCATTTGTTATAGCTTGCTGGTCTGACTATTAAAGTGAAACACTACACACCGTTAAACCTTCAAACTAGCACTGCAAAAATACTTATCAAAAATACAGCCTCTGGGAGATTTGTTTACTCTAGAAATATGCTGTCTTTGCAGTTAGTTTTTCCTTAATGAGAAGGCAATGCAGGATTTGTCATTTTCAATGGAGGGCAAAAAGCCAAAGACAGGGAATTGTCCTTAAAGTGACACGGCCATATCCAACTCCTAGGCAGGGTTCAGAAATCTTTCTGAAGACACTTAAGTTCTGAAATGAAGTTCCACATTTGAAAATGATTCATTTTGCCTCCAATTTTTTTATTCAGCAAGTCACTGATACATAATATGACCATTGAAAATATAAGCCTGAAAATAAGCCCCTCCACATAAGTGATATTGGTTTTTGAAAGAACAAAGCTATGTATTCCTTTGCATTTGAGATCATCTAAAATTACCAAGCACTTAAGGAATGTTAATGGGTTGAGTCAGTACTGTTTAAAAACACAGTGAAAGTTTTTTTTTTTTTTTTTTATTTAAAAGCAGAGCTGTCACCAACTACTAGAAGATTCTGTCGTTTTTGCAAAGCCCTTTTGGTTTGCACCTTAAGTATGGCATTTACTTGGAGAATATGTGACCTGCCTTGTCAAACAATACATGGTAGAATAAAGGTGGAGGGAAAAAAATTAGTAAGTAAATCTTCAGGGGCATTTTCTTGCTTTTTCCAATTAATTTTTCATTTGGATTATAAATGGCATCTCAGAGAGAAGGCAGTCTCCTGGGTTCCTCAGGATCCTTGGCTGGCTTAATCATGAGCATGACCTGTGTAGAAGTGAGCATTGAGAGAATTAGTGATTGCATCAAAGAGAATTAGTGATTGTATCAAGAAGAAGGGAAGGATGATCAATTATTCACCACCTGCCACCAAACATAAGAAGTATGACCACTGTGTGTCTCTCTCCTCTCCTGGAGGCAAACAAACAAATGTGTGGCTCTTTCTGCAACTTCTGTGCCATTCAGAGAAATATTCCTTTCAAGCAATTTTCATTTTTATCAATATGACTTTTTAACTCAGCTCAGTTCAGTTCAGTTGCTCAATTGTGTCTGACTCTTTATGACCCCATGGGCTGTAACATGCCAGTCTTTCTTGTCCATCACCAACTCCCGGGGCTTGATCAAACTCATGTCCATCAAGTCAGTGATGCCATCCAACCATCTATTCCTCTGCTGTCCCCTTCTCCTTTTGCCTTCAGTCTCCCAGCATCAGGGTCTTTTCTAATGAGTCTGCTCTTCACATCAGGGGGCCAAAGTACTGGAACTTCAGCTTCAGCATCAGTCCTTCCAATGAATATTCAGGACTGATTTCCTTTAGGATTGACTAGTTGGATCTCGTTGCAGTTGAAGGGATTCTTAAGATTCTTCTCCAACACCTCAGTCCAAAGCATCAATTCTTTGCTGGTCAGCTTTCTATATGGTCCAACCTGACATCCGTACATGACTACTGGAAAAACTATAGCTTTGACTAGATGGACCTTTGTTGGCAAAGTATGTCTCTGCTTTTTAATATGCTGTCTAGTTTTATCATAGCTTTTCTTCCAAGGAGCAAGGGTCTTTTAATTGCATGGCTTAGTTACCACCTGCAGTGACTTTGGAGCCCCAAAAATAAACTGTCACTGTTTCCATTGTTTCCCCATCTATTTGACATGAAGTGATGGGACCAGACGCCATGATCTTTGTTTTTTGAATGTTCTGTTTTAAGCCAACTTTTTCATGCTCCTCTTTCACTTTCATTAAGAGGCTCTTTAATTCCTCTTCACTCCCTGCCATAAGTGTGGTGCCATCTGCATATCTGAGGTTATTGATATTTCTCCCGTCAATCTTGATTCCAGCTTGTGCTTCACCCAGTCTGGCATTTTCATGATGTACTGGTGCATATAAGTTAAATAAGCAGGTTAACAGGATACAGCCTTGATGCAATCCTTTCCCAATTAGAAACCAGTCTGTTTTTCCATGTCTGGTTCTAACTGCTGCTTCTTGGGCTGCACACAGATTTCTCGGGAGGCAGGTAAGGTGGTCTGGTATTCCCATCTCTTTCAGAATTTTTCACAGTTTGTTGTGGTCCAACAGCCAAAGGCTTTAACATAGTCAATGAAGCAGATGTTTATATGTAACTCTCTTGCTTTTTCTATAATCCAACAGGTGTTAGCGACTTGATCTCTGGTTCCTCTGACTTTTCTTAATCCAGCTTGAACATCTGGAGGTTTTCAGTTCACATACTGTTGAAGCCTAGCTTTGAGAATTTTGAGTATTACTTTGCTAGTGTGTGAGATGAGTACAATTGTGCAGTAGGTTGAAAATTCTTTGGCAGTGCCTTTCTTTGGGATTGGAATGAAAACTGACTTTTCTAGTTCTCTGGCCACTGCTGAGTTTTCCAAATTTGCTGGCATATGGAGTACAGCACTTTCACAGCCTCATCATTTAGGATTTGAAAGAGCTCAGCTGGAATTGCATCACCTCTGCCAGCTTTGTTCATAGTGATGCTTCCTAAGGCCCACCTGACCTCGCACTCCAGGATATCTGGCTCTAGGAGAGTGATCACACCATCATGGTTATCTGGGTCATGAGCATCTTTTTTGTATAGTTCTTCTGTATAGTTCTTCTTAATCTCTTCTGCTTTTTTTTAGATCCATGCCATTTCTGTCCTTTATTGTGCCCATCTTTGCATGAAATGTTCCCTTTGTATCTCTAATTTTCTTCAAGTGATCTCTAGTCTGACCATCCATTAGTCTAGAGCCTATTACCTTTTCCAACTAGTTACTTTTCAGATTCTTTCCTTACATGTCATAGCTCAGTCTTCCTGACAGATAACCCATACTAAAAGTTATCTTGGGTGAAACATCAGTAGAATTAATTTTTTGTTAAAATAATAGCAGCCTAGCATTAAGAAAGGAGAAAGAGGTAATGGGAGAAAAGAGGAGAGAGAGAGGAGAAAAGAGGAAACATATAGCAGAGAAGAGGAAGAAAGATAAACAAAAAGACCACAGGGGTTAATGCTGTTGAGGCCTCAGAATCCAGGAGATGAGAATTGTTAATAGGGCAATTAAGAAAACCCAGGACCTGGTCTGTCACCTCTTTCATCCTAGAAACAATGTGTGTCACTTGTCATTGGCTGACCCAGTCCATGGATACTTTCCTTTTGCTACATAATTGCCATGTGGCTTCATTCCCAAAAATCTTGCTCTCATTTCCCTTCTTTGGAAAACAATAGTGCAGGGGTTAGATAACAACAGATACTAATGAGGATCTATTATGTGCTAGGCATTGTGGTGAACAAGAAATTGTGGACCCTGACCTCATATAGCTTAGAGAATAATGAGGAACTCAAGGGTCATAGGCAAATACAGCCATTCCCACTCAGACTCTGTCCTAACAAGACCTAACTTCCAGCTTCTAGCCTATAATTCCCAAATCTTGCTATGATTTTTATATTTATAAGCTTTTGGTACTGGACCACTAAGTTTCTTTATAAGTGTGTAGTGAAAATAGAAAAAAAAATGACTTTTCATTACTGTGTTGAAAAAATGCATATGGGCATGCATGTGTCTTTGCATCTCCTTCATCGCTGCATAATTTCATATTGTATATTTGTATGAGTGTAGTTAACACAGATTCTGATATTCCAGATAAATATCACTGCACTTACTAGTAGATTCATCCAAATGAGATAAATCCAGCAGGATTGTGTGCAATAATAAAAATCACTTAATTAAAGAAAACTTATATACATTTATATATTTTTTTCTTATATTCTAAATGGTAGAGGTTACTTGGGCCAGAGGTGATATAAACACATGTTCCTATAAATGTGTGTTTATGCTTTATTCAGTAAACTCAAACTATGATTCTAGCATAAGGGAGCAAAAATAAGTACAGACTTGTAACCTCTACTTATGGAGTTTACAGTCTAGTAGAAGAGACAGAATAATACACAAAGCAAGAACATATTAGGAAATACTCAGTAGTATAAAACAAAGGAATCTAAACTAAGATGGATTTTGGGGAAGAAGTCTTCCCCTAGGAGATGACTAGAGTTGAGATCTAGAAGATGACTCAGAAGCTGAGGTTGAAGCAACTGTTGTGAAAGAGGGCATGGCTTTTTCTAGGAACTCACCCAGTGTGTCTGGAGGGCAGAAAAGGTAACAACGGAAAGATCAGGAAGAGGCTGTGTGCAACCTGAGGTTCCTTGGATACATGGTATGGCAAAGACCATCTATCAAAGCAAACCAAACAGCATTTCTGTGGTTTAGCCCTAACCACAGTAATTTAAGTATAAAGGAGTGGAATGCAATACAAATAACAGGGAAAACAGTTTCTAAATTTCTTTCAGACACTTTGTCTTGAGGTTCTTTATTAAGTCAGCACATGTTGGCCTTAGGTGTCCAGGTCAAAGTGGGCTTCTTCTGACTCTGACTTCTCACAGGTGTCCTTTGCTACTTCCTGTGCCCTCTTATGGTCCAATGGAAACTAAGATTAAGGAGGTAGAAAAATCATCTTCAGTTTCATTTGCATTATAATCCCTTATATCACAAAAATCGTATTTATGTTGAATTCTAAAAATTGTTGCTAGGGACTGGCATGGAGCAGTATGTTTTGCTAGGGTCATTGCAATTGTTGGTGCAAATTGTGCAGGGGCCATCTTATGTATCAGATCTTTTAAACAATCTTTGGTCACCATTTCCATGCCCTAAACTTGCTTGCTCTTACTATCTTAACTGGATGTAGGCATTTGAGTTTCATCAGGGTCCTCAGTGCCAGTCTTATATAAAGATACTTATGTGAAACCATTAATCTTAATACACCCCCATTTCCACCACATCTCCTGTGATGTGCATTCACAGCTCAGCTTTCAGTTCTAAAACACATGTTGTGATATAAGGCCCAAATACGTTAAAATGAGCCAAGATTTTATTGAGCACATACTAAGTATGGATACTGTCTTATTCACTTATTTATTCATTTTATATCTCTTAAGTGTCTTCTATTAGGTAATAGAAGTCCCAGGGATACAATGGTGAAAAAAAACAAATTTGGGTCCCACATTTATTGAAATTATATTCTGTAGCACAACATTGTTCTGAGAATCAGTTGAGGCAGTAGATGTGAAAGAACTTTGAAAATGACAAATACACATGCATTAATCATTTTATTCATCACTCTCATGCTGAAGCAATTCATAGGAGTTTCAGGGCAACAACGCTAACATCAATAAAACACACAAAATAAATTTTACCAGAAAAGATAGAGGAGTCAGGTGGTGTATTTCATACTCTAGTCCACAAATGTAGTAAGATTGCAAAGCAGACATTTCAAGTGCTATGGAGCAGGGAGCTTTTTTGGAGGAGATAAAACCTGAGCTGACAGACTGAGGGACTGACAGAGAAATTTCTCTGCCCCTCTGACCTTTGCAATGTTTCATGAATAAGAATATCCATGGTAACTCGGTGCATTGTTTTGATGTATTTAACATAGAGATCCCGTCGTATCACTGCCATTATAACTGAAAGGACTAGATCTAATTACTTTTCCTCTAAAAGCATGACTCTGAAGCAGATTTAGAGATTTCACTGCTCCTTAAAATGAAATGGAAAAGAAACCGATGGTTTTACAAAAGAGAAAGAATGGCGATTTATTTCTTCTGCTGAAAATGCAGCAGATACCCTGTTGTTTCCTCTGCCTCTGTTGAATTATAGTGTGGTCAGCTGGAATTGATATTCAGGTCAAAGTCATTCTTTGAAACTGGTAATTCTTTGTGGATATAATCTGTTCCTTATATGTTACTTTAAGACAGTTTAAAAGGAACTTCACAGGTTCCCAGGAAACTTTTGGCCATTTCAACTCTCATGAAAAAGTAGCATAAAAAACAAAACGATTAGTGAAATTGGTGACAAAATGCTTCATATTTGTTGAAATAAAAAGCAGTGGTGTGCTCCATTAAAAAATGCATAAGAAACAAAAAAACACCTCCAAATGGGATTCTGACTTAATATTTTCTTCTTATCTCCATGTGGGCTCTTTAATACAAGATACTGATCTTAGAGTAAATATGGATGTCTCTTGGAAACCAAAGCCTTTGAAGAAAAATGTGAAAATATATGTTAAGGGTATGTATGTTAGAACAGTTTTGATTTAGAATCTTTTTTGTATAACCATAATAGTTACAAAAATCTAACTGCCTATTAAGTTTATTTTGTTTCCATATTTAACCCCAATTACCCTGTGCTGGGGAATTCTTAAAAATGTAATTCCCTCTCTCACTTTTTTTTTCTGCTTCTGCAAGCCTTTTCTCCTCATGTAAATTGCAGCAGGTGCACAAAATTGAAGACATCACAATTAAATGTAATCAAATATTTTAGGCACTAATGAACAGCTCCAGGAAAACAAGTCAAAAGAAAAAAAAAAAAAGAGCCTTTAAGTGAGTGGATTTTCAAACACCCAAGGCACCATAGGACCAATTAAGAGAGTCAGATACCAGGACACATACTGACATTAATTATCTTTGAGTTCAGGGAAATAAAAAATAAAAGCAACAATTATCATAATAAATCTCCACACAGTGCTTGTAAGTTGTGCTAATCTACAACACACCTGGGTTTCAGATATTTAAGGCGAATACTCAATCAGTTGGTAACGACCTCACAGAGGGGCTCATGGGACATTTTTTGCTTCCTGTGATCTGCCAATCAGACCGAGGGGCTAAAATGATGTCCAACAGCTATGTCTGCTTTATTTTGCATCACTCACATGAGTTGCAGACAGAAGCACTGCATAATTTATTCAATAAAGTAAGTCACAAAGCCAGTATTCTCTTTAGGGGATGTTTATTTTAAAAGAAGGAAAAGTCAAGAATAGATATTCAAGGTAAAAATTTGAATCGTTGGAGTCTCAGAGTCCCAGGACATCTCTGTAAATTTATTCTCCCTGAAGCCAGAAAGAATCTTACTAAAGAGAACAAATATTTCAGTCTGGGAATAAGGGCTTTCATTTTTAAAATGCACAGGAGGGGGCAGGAAAAGAAAGTTAAGTGCTGTAAGCTATCAGGAATAGAAAGAAAGAAAGAAAGAAAAAAGCCTGTTATTAAAATTGATCTAAATTTGACTGATAATTGGAAACAACATAATATTTTAACAAAAAAAGAGTATATTAAATAGAAGGTTGCTAGTTTTCTATAATCAAGGGTGAGATTAACATAAATATCAAATATTAGAAAGAACTATACAAATGTTTTTTAGATTAAATGCCCTTAATATGGTCTTAGTATAAATTTAAAATTACCAACTCACCTTTCTAAATTTTGGCATAATAATTTAATTCATTAATATGTGTCAGTGTACTCCTGGATGATAAAAAAGGATGCTTTTTTTTTTTCCTTTTGGTCTTCTTGTCCTCTTTATTCCTGTACCATGGAGATTACTCCCTTCCTAAGGAAAGACATATTTAATTTAAGTATGATTAATATTTTTCTACATCTGGTTCAATATATGGGACCGTGCTGCTTATGCTGCAAATATAACTTTTATTTATTTTGTCTACTTAATCAGTTGAGGACTGTAATGATCTATATGGCAATTTCTTAAGTATAAAAAATATGATATTAGGTGGTAGGTGATGTACCTATGTATATATTTTTTGTGCAATTTTTGAACAAGTTTCTAATGTAGTAGAAAAAAGAGAACACACATGTAAGTGTACTGAGGATTTTAAAAATCATTTTGCTTCTTAGATCCACTGTTTCAGTAGAACCAATCTGAAACTGGAGAGAACAAAGTGTGCAGTTCTTTTCACAATATTGCTTATTAATTCACTAGTCCTGATACACAGTGGAAATTCATTTTTAAATTATATACTTGTCACGTTTTTATTTTTTGACAAATATAGAAAAGATATAACAGACAATAAATTGGAGAAAAATATTTACCACACATATAGGGAAGATTTAATAACCTTAGTAAGTAAATTACTTACAAACCATTAAAGAATATTTTTAAATGTCCAATTATAAAACTTATAAGTAACCTAAATTTCCTATAAGGAGAATATGTAAATTAGAATAAATGTATAAAATGGTGGGAAAATTTACTAGCAGTTTAGGAAATGCAAACTTAAAAAATGACATTTTTCAAAGATCAGCCTATAAAAATTAAATCAACTGATAGTACTTAATAATTAGTCACCATCATAAATAATAAATGAGTAAATATAAATTATGTTTATTAAAGGTTTTCATTTACAGTATTTTTATTAATAGGAAATTAGAATCAGTGCATAGGTCCATCATTTATAGATTGAATAAATACATTGTGATGAGTTTATAATCTATTTATATTAGTCATTAAAAATTAGAATTTTAAGCTTACTAACATGAAGGAATTCTATACATATATTTAAGTGAAAGTTGCAGGTATTTAAATATTTCATAGTATTAGTAATTATCCAATATATTTAAGCAAAGCGTGAACACATATATATATATATACATTTATGTATATATACATCTGAATACATTCATTATGTATAAAAAACTGTTATGGCATAGCGGTTGTATCTAGAGCTAGGCTTAAAGGCGCTATATTCCCTGTATATATGTCTGTATTTGTCAAATGATTTTAAAAATCAGAAAACTGTCCAAATAAATAATTACTGACATTTCTATATTGTCTATATAGTCTCAGCTTGTTTTTCTTACAGCATTCATATCATTAAAGATTTAAATCTTTCTGTTTTTTTTTTTAATTTTTCCTGTTATAACTAGTACTGTGATTAGTAGTTTTATGCAAAGTTGATTTTCAACTTTGGTATTACTCTTTTAGAAGAGAGATTCTGAACTGGAATAACTGAGCCAAAGGAAAGAAAATATTTGGGCGATATTTATGTTAGTTAAGAAATTAGTTTTCCAAACTCTACTGGTAGTATATATTTACATTACAGTATTATAAAGAGAGTAGCCAAGCTCTTATTTGCTATTACTCATCAATATTCAGAGAGAGAAAGCCCAACATTTGTACATCTTTAATGCATTTTATATACCAAAGAACACAGAAGAAGAAAGCAGAATACTTTTATTCAGCCCTGCAACTGAACTGCAATATGATCTGTGTACAACTTGTTTTTTCAAAAAAAAATGTTTAGGCTGGAGTAAAAAATACCACAGGTCATTTCCAAATGAAAATTTTATGGTTGAAAATAAACTGTATTCTTTTTCTCTCCCATTATTCTCTCAAACCAGCAGTTAGATATGTTTTGCTGGCAAAAACATCGCTTTTATAAATGAGCAAACACTGAGATGGCAATCAGAAGTTTTCCCTTAAATCCAAACTTAGAACTTCTAGAGAACCCTGAAGATTTGGCCGCATTGGCCCCACATTTCAGGAGAGGCGCATCAGCTGCCCTGTGTAATAGACGGCCAGACAGATGCTCTCCAGTTAGCCACGCACTCCCTGTTGCTTTGCCTGACACTGGCTAGAGGAGTTCATGCCATTTCTGTTGTGTTTGAAAACGCTTGTTTTTTTTGTAGGAAAATACTACTTACACTATTTGGCCTCACTCGTTTGTGTGCCTCGCAAGTATTTGTTTAGGTCCCAGATCTGCTCTTCTCAGCCTGCTTTAGTTTCAGGAACTGAGTTAAAAAAAGGTTGCAGACTCATACATTCAACTTTAATGTGCCCTGGTATATTATGATCTAATGTCCAAGTTTTCTGACTAGACTTAATGTTTAACTTTTAATTTTAATGCTCTCCTTTGTAAATTCATAGTTGTGGAATCTCTCAATATCTGTATGGCTTTGACATTTTTGACCTGTGATTTTTCCCTATGGATATTTTGTTGTTGTTGTTACTGTTTTCCTTCTTAGACGAAATGACGGTGTTCACTTCTGTGATGCTAGAGTCTTTTAATTGCTTATTCTGTAATTTACATGACACATGATTGGTACCATTTTCATCATCCAGTTTAAGAAATTCATCTAAATTGCAATTTTATTAGTAAGGTGTTTCTCCTTATTAAGGATACTTAGAGACTTATTTGTAATTGAATAATGTTGAAAGTCTGAATTAGTCACAAAGCATATGGTAAGCTTTAAAAAAATAATCATTCAATATATTTAATTGAATGCTGCTACATTTTTCTTAATAAATGTAAAAGAGTGTTGGGACATCTCACATCATTAAAGTCATGTGTGCCTATTAAACCTTTGCATTTAATTGAGGTTTAAAACTTTGGAGCAATTGTAAATTTTAAGTCTGGAAAAGATTTTTCTTTCTTTTTCTTTTTTTTTTTTTACAATTAACCATGCATTTTCTTTCAAGCAAGAAACTATTAAATACTTTTTTTTTTAATGACTTTTTACTTTGCTTTTTTGTTTTAATTTTACTCTCCAGTGGGCCAAGTCCTACAATCAGTGCTAGGAGGGGAAGAAGAATGAGGATTAAAAAGAAAGGATTAGAGGGAGGTATGTGGAGAAAGAGAGGATGAATGGTGTGTTTCCCTTGAATATTTTATTTTCTTAATTGAAAAAAAGAAAATGCTTAGGACCTGGGGATACCAGCCACTAATTGTTTTTTTTTCTTTCATTTTTTGTATACACAAAGCAGATCAATGAACCTGTTTGTTTATTCCTAAAACTATCCTGTTATGTGAAGGGATAACCAAAAGAGAATTTACAAAAATATCTATTTATTTCTTCACCTTCCATTCCTTTACACAAATGTCATTATGAAGGAAAATATATGAAACATCACAATCAATGGTATAAATTATGAAAAAAAAGAGGGCTCAGTTTTTTCAGTTAAGAAAGGATGGATTAAATTTGTAAAGTTCTTAAGGCATGCAAAATTATCAGTATGTAATTTGTTTATAGGAAACAAAGTCTGTCTACCCTGATTTCTTTTCTTCTCTTCCCTCCTTCTCACTTGGCTCTATGTACTCAGAAAGAAAATGTTATTTGTCCCAAAATATCAACGCCAAGATCCTGGCAGACTGAGAGGTTTTCCCAGAAGACTTAAGATGGTCTGTTGTCAGACTTATTATTGCAACAATTAGTCCAATAATTTCTAAACCAAAAGAAAATTTGAAGAATGTATATCTTTTAAACTTCCTATTTTTGTCTCTTTATATATCTTGTATATAAGTGATTATGTATGGAATTTCCAGTGATTATTTTTTAAATTCTGAATTTTGTATTTAAATATAGTGAAAACATTATTGAAATGCATACTTTGATGGATACATGTATATACACATCTTGACTTTACATGAAGAGCTCTTTACCTCCTTAACTTTTAAATTCATCTTTGCTACTTAAACAAATTTGATAATGTGGTCAAGCTACTCAAATTCATGTCACTGCTAAAATTTAAATTAAAATGATGATCCCTTAGTGATTAGCCCCTGTTCTTAGCTAAAAATAAATTCTTCTCCATACAATGAGACTTTTTAAAAAGAACAGTTGGATCCATTCCTCTGATTAATTATTTTAAAAAGTGGCTTTCTTTTTCAATTTGTTTTTTTAAACTACATTTCACAAAGAGCATGTCATGAGGTATCCCTGTGTGAGAATTTTTCTTAAAACCTACATGTTGCATTTATACACAAGTGAAATATTTAAAAGCTAGGTTTAATTTGAAAGGAAAACAACTGCTGATATGTAGGGTTTAGAGATTACTTGCTTATTTTATCGTTATTATAGTATATGAACTTTTTAGGAAGCTCCCTCTGAAATGTCACTCTTTCTACTATAAATAGTTTGAAAATGTATCACTTATTGGCCTTATAACTGGAAGAAATTGAGGACATGACTTGTAGTACACAGATTATTTCAGTGCAGACGGTCTTAGTTACAACTAAATATTTTGTACAAGTAGCTTTATTCTCTCAATAAATATTTGTCTTTCTCCTGTAATACAACTAAAAACTTAACAGGCAAAGCGTGCACCTTATTTTGAATCTGGGGCAGGTACTGGGGGAACTCACAAAATAAAAGCATAAAAATAACCATTGCAGATTGTCATAACTGTTATGAAGGAAATAAATATGATTCTGTGATTAAGAATAGAGGCAGAGGATTTATTTAACGGGGGTAAGGAGGCCTCTCGGAGAAAATAGTGAAAATACTGTTCAAGCTAAGCTGAGCCATGAATAGTATAGAACACCCAGAGGTGGAAAAAGTCTTTGTATCAAAAGTGTCACTGTCCTAATTTGGAAAAAAAAAAAAAAAAGTTTGGCTGTGTTGAAAACTAATAGAAGGACATTTGTTGAAGTCATGTGGCAGACGGTGTGCGCAAGTTTATGTCCATTTGGATACAGGGTCCAGGGCCAGATTTTGCAGAGTTTTTTTAGATCTCAGTTAGCAGTTTTAATTTTAAATATTAATACATTTGTATGATATGCAGAAGGGAAAAATATTACATGAAAGATGACAGGAGTGTAAAGATGTTTAGAACAAAAAAATGTTACTCTAGCTTAAACAGTGTGAAAAACAAAATCACTGAGTAAAACCTCATTGTTTTATCTAGTTATTGCCAGAGAGTTTTATGTTTAAAAATAATCTGTAAAGTTGAAAATACAATCTAGATTTCTTTCAGTGTTTTTAGGATTGGCTACACACAGTCACAGGACACCCAATAAAAGTTCACCTTCATTAAAGAGCACAGGAAATAGCCATTCAGCTCAGAAACACAGCGGGTTTCACCATCGTGCTTCAGTGTAAAAGTAAGTTTTACAATGTGATCATTTTGAAAATGCTGAAAAAGGAAACGTTTGTATAAAGTGTAAACATCTGGAGCATAATTTGTAAAAGTAAGTTTTACAATGTGATCATTTTGAAAATGCTGAAAAAGGAAACGTTTGTATAAAGTGTAAACATCTGGAGCATAATTTATCAATGATACTATAATACCTTCATAAAAGAAAAAAGCATAAAATTCTACCATAAATCATTTAAAAGTTATTTCTGTCATATAAATCATGAAAACACTTATAATGACAAATTTCATACAGCCTGAGTTTCTTCTTTTGCTTATGGAGCTGCCTTTTGAATTCATACTCCTATATAAAAGAGACTGTATTGTATTACTTACATCTGTTCTTTAAATAATGAGGATAATTTATTGCCATACTTTGTCACAGTGAACCTTTTATATCTTTACAGGGAGCTACTTTTGATATTTTTGTACTTATGGTGGATTCTTTATAATATTATCAATCTCTGAAGTTTATTTTTTATGTTTATCCAGATGCTAAAAAAATTTAAAAATACTTTTAGTGAATTTTTATTTAAAATAAATACAATTAGTGGTGCCATTTTCTCCAAATATGTCACAGTAATTTTAGATTGAAAGCATGTGGGTGTATATGTGCTGAGCTAAATTTATTATTTACAACAGCCATTTAGAAATAAGAGCCTACAGTACTGTGTAGCAATGAGAACATCCAAGTATTTATGTTGAATTTTCTTTGTCATGTGTCTAGAATAGTAGAAGTAAATTATAATAAAAATAAGATAGTTGAGAGATAATATATATAGTTGGAAGATTTTTAAATCCCTTTGATATGACAGCAGGATTTTCTTATCAGTTGAAGAAAGTAGTGAAACATATCTCTTAACAATATATATTTGCCGATGTTGCTTTAAAATATATATATTCACTCACTTCACAGTCTTATTTTAGGCCATCTGTCCATTTCTTACCCATGTTTATCTCTCATTGAAAGAACTAGGTCAATAAATACAAGACACATTTCTTTTTTACACAAAAACCTTTTTAAAATCATACTGCATATTTTTTTCTTTGGGCTTTTCCTGGTGGCTCAGATGGTAAAGAATAAGGAAGACCTGGGTTTGATCCCTGGGTTGGGAAGATCCCCTGGAGAAGGGTATGGCAGTGAAAGTTTGAAAAATGCTTAACTTAATCTAGTTTCTAAATCTGACCTCAGTGAGTATCTACTCATTAAATAAATTATGCCATTCAAAACACTATTTTGAGTTATACTTTTTAAAGAAAAAAAGACATGAGTTTGTTATGAGTATTATAAAGGCACTATAAAATGCAGTTCTGTGTTTTATGCTAAATTGTTTCTTATTTTGAATAAACAAAGGAATGCCTAGAATAGGAACATTGAAAAGAAAATTCGGACATTGTCATTCTATCCTAGATTGTTGGAGGAAATTGTTCTGGTTAATAATGAGGCTTGATACATTTCCTTGGATCATCATAATCATTACTATAGTAATTAGGGAAGCAAATTAACTTGAATTATGTTTTCATTTCTATTTCTGATGAAATTGTCTTTATTTATTGGGTCTTAACTATGTGTATTTATGAATCTCAGGACTAAGAATGAAGTAATGCCATTGTTTAACCCTCAAGAAAACGTCAGTTTATTTTCCTTCAGATCGATTAAAATTTAATCAATATCACATTTTCTCAAAGAAAATGTAGAAGTACTGCTTGCATTAGTTATCAGTTATTATGTGCCAGATTACTTGAAAATTTAGAGCTTTAAACAATAAACATCTTAATAATAAGAAAACTAGACCTGATTTTTTAAACTGGGAAAATATTTGAATAGTCACATGTCTAAAGAAGATATATATGCAAGTGGCTAATAAATACAGTATGACCAACATAACTAGTCATTATGGAAATGCAAGTCAAATGACAGTGAGATACCACCTCACACTCAGTAGGATGACAAGTTTGAAAAGACAGATATGTTTTGGCAAGGATGTGGAAAAATGTGAACCATCACACACTGCTGGTGGGAATGTGAAATGGGGCAGCCACTTTGGAAAACAGACTGGCAGTTCCTCAAAAATTTAAACATGGAGTTATATGATCCACAATTGTATTCCTAGGCCATATCAAAAAGAGAGGAAAAAACATATGTCCACCAAAATGTATGACCACTAAAAACGTATAAATGAATGATCAAAGCAGCATTATTTATAATAGCCAAAAAATGGAAATATCTGTCAACAGATGAACAGATACCCATCAGTCCAGTTCAGTTCAGTTGCTCAGTCATGTCAGACTTTTTGCGACCCCATGGACTGCACCACGCCAGGCCTCCTATCCATTCACCAACTCCCAGAGTTTACTCCAACTCGTGCCCATTAAGTCAGTGATGCCATCCAACCATCTCATTCTCTGTTGACCCCTTCTCTTCCCACCTTCAATCTTTCCCAGAATCAGGGTCTTTTCAGATAAGTCAGCTCTTCACATCAGGTGGCCAAAGTACTGGAGTTTCAGCTTCAGCATCAGTCCTTCCAATGAACACCCAGGACTGATCTCCTTTAGGATGGGCTGGTTGGATCTCCTTATAGTCTAAGGGACTCTCAAGAGTCTTCTCCAACACTACACTTCAAAAGCATCAATTCTTCAGTGCTCAGCTTTCTTTATAGTCCAACTCTCACATCCATACATGACTACTGGAAAAACCATAGCTTTGACTATATGGACCTTTTTGGCAAAGTGATGTCTCTGCTTTTTAATATGCTGTCTAGGTTGGTCATAACTTTCCTTCCAAGGAGCAAGCATCTTTTAATTTCATGGCTGCAGTCACTATCTACAGAGATTTTAGAGCCCAAGAAAATAAAGTCTGGCACAGTTTCCATTGTTTTCCCATCTATTTTGCCATGAAGTGATGGGACCAGATACCATGATCTTAGTTTTCTGAATGTTGAGTTTTAAGCCAACTTTTTAACTCTCCTCTTTCAGTTTCAACAAGATGCTCTTTGCTACTTCTTGGCTTTGTGGAATAAGTGTGGTGTCATCTGCATATCTGAAGTTACTTAGCTTATTTAACTAAGGAAAGGACTGGAGCTTGAGACAAAGGAATAATATCATTTGAGGGTTATGATGGAGCTGCTCAATATTTGAAATGATACTACTCAGAAGTCTTAAAGCTATATTTATTGCTATCAATAATATTAGTAAGATAAATAGTTGCAAGTCAAAGAAAGACATATTTTGCTTGAACATCATTACAAAAATAGAAAACCAACAACTTTCCATGAGTTATTTAATAAGATGCCAACAATCTTTCTCATCAATGAATTTACTCAAACAGAAACTGAATGTCATCTGCCAGGATAGCTGTATAAGACATCTCTGCATTAGTGCAGGAGGTTGGAAAAGATGACATTGTATAGCCTTTCCAGCTGTTAGTAAACAACCCACATTTACTGACTGTCTATAATTTGCAATGTTTTATACTAGGTTGAGAGAGGCAGAGATAAAGGCCACAAAGTCCATAAGAAGCTTCAGTCTAGATATTAAGCCAGGTCATTCAATAAAATTCTAAAATTATAGAGTGATACAAAAATGCTAGGAGAGCACAGAGGTGTAACAAAAAATTGAGAAGTGATGGAGAAGATGATGTGGTGAGTTCTAAAAGATATATAAGAAATAGTGCAAAAACAAAGAGAGAGATTCTATAATTCTGATCAGTATATATCTATAAATTTGTTCACCTGCTTTAAGAGCAAAAAGATTTAAGAACATACATTATCTTTACCATAGTTACTTTTAATTCTGTGTATGCAGTTACTCTAAACTTGATGCAAGAATCATTTAAAAAATAACACTAAAAAATACAAATGTCAGCACCTTTCAACTTGCAAACCACAGGGGAAAATATGTAAATAAAATCCAGCTAAATAATTGGTTTTCTTAGAGCACTGAAATTTGGAAGCAACTATTTTAAGTAACCTTGTTATCTTGTCCAGTTAAAGGAATTCTTAGTAGTTAATAATTCCCTGCACATCTCAGTTGCCATTCAAGAAAAAAAAAAAAGAAAATCTTTATGAAATTCCTTAGAAATGTGGGGATAATAACATGAGATCCCTTTGTGATGGGTGTAACAAGTATGATATTGTTATACTGGATTCTCTCTATAGAGTAAATTAACTTGAGAAGTATGGCTTTAAAATGTCAAGTTGTTAGCAATGTAGGAAGAAATAAATACCTCAAATTCTATGGAACTGCCCTTATTTCAAGTATTGTTTTATTGTAAAATGTGCATTTTAATTTGAGGTTAGAAAATACGATGAGATGATAATCATAAACATCCAGCCTTATGCAGCATTCTCCTATAGTGAATAGGGCTGGCCTGTGTAGCAGTTAGGATACTGTATATGTACACTGTTTGATTTTTGTAGATGTTTTGATGATGGCCTTTCTGACCAGTGTGTGGTGATAACTCATCGCAGTTTTGATTTACATTTCTCTAATAATCAGTGACATGGATCGTCTTTTCATGTACCTATTGGCCATCTGCATAAGACCATCTTCTTGTTTAATAAAACCTGAAATGTGTCCATGGCTCATCTAATCTGAGTGGTTTCAAGAATACAGAGATTTAGCCTTTCTTTGTTTTCTCAATATCCACTTTGAACTCATTAACGACATATTTTCTTGCTACTGAGTACATATAAATTTTTTTTCTATATATTAGATTGTTCCAAAAATATGGCAGTAATTATAAATAGTGTAGAATAAAAACAAATTATATTAAATTGATTTAATAGTAATAATAGCATTTGTGAACATTTAATATGAGCCAGATGCTTTGCTACATGTGTCACATGTCTTAACTCATGTCTTTCTCACAAGAACAACATAAAAATTAACAGATTATCCTCTTATGTAGACATCAAAACTGAGGCTAGCAGAATTGAGCCCAAATTACGTACCTAATCTAGATCTCAATTTTTAAATATAGTACTAGAATCATTTTAAACTTTGACCCTGTTACCTATTTTTCTAATTTTGTCTCTATTTCAAAAACCATGAACATAAAAATTTAAATATGATTTCTATACACTTTTTTCCAGTTTACTGACAAAAGAAAATGGCTCCAAATGGAACTTTATCAATACCTAACTAATCTTCAGTAGTGTATAAAATACATCAAGGTTGTGTATTGTCACCCTGCTTATTTAACTTATATGCAAGAGTATATCATGAGACATGCTGGGCTGGATGAAGCACAAGCTGCAGTAAAGATTGCTGGGGGAAATATCAATAACCTCAGATGTGCAGATGACACCACACTTATGGCAGAAAGTGAAGAATATCTAAAGAGCTTCTTGATGAAAATGAAAGAGGAGAGTGAAAATGTTGGCTTAAAGCTCAACATTCAGAAAACTAAGATCATGACATCCTATCCCAACCCTTCATTGCAAATAGATGGGGAAACAGTGGAAACAGTGACGGACTTTATTTTTTTGGGTTCCAAAATCACTACAGATGGTGACTGCAACCATGAAATTAAAAGACGCTTGCTCCTTGAAAGAAAAGCTATGACCAACCTAGAGAGCATATTAAAAAGCAGAGACATTACTTTGCCAACAAGGGTCCATCTAGTCAAAGCTATGGTTTTTCCAGTAGTCATGTATGGATGTGAGAGTTGGACTATAAAGAAGGCTGAGTGCCAAAAAATTGATGCTTTTGAAGTGTGGTGTTGGAGAAGACTCTTGAGAGTCCCTTGGACTGCAAGGAGAGCCAACCAGTCCATCCTAAAGGAGATCAGTTCTGAATATTCATTGGAAGGACTGATGCTGAAGCTGAAACTCCAATACTTTGGCCACCTGATGCGAAGAACTGACTCATTGGAAAAGACCCTGATGCTGGGGAAGATTGAAGGCAGGAGAAGAAGGCGACGACAGAGGATTAAATGGTTGAATGGCATCACCAACTCGATGGGCATGAGTTTGAGTAAGCTTCGGGAGTTGATGATGGTCAGGAAAGCCTGGCGTGTTGCAGCCCATGGGGTCTCAAAGAGTCGGACATGGCTGAACAACCGACCTGACTGAGGAACTTAGAAAAGGCCACTCAGTTTTTTTTAGAATAGTCATAGATATCCTCAGATATTTCTTATTTATCTAACTAAAACTATGTTGCCTAAAGCAATCAAAACCAACATGAATAAAAACTAATTTCTATTTTAAAATGTTTGTTTCTAGGGTAACAACAGGAGTATGTTGTACTTTCTTCACAAAATCATATATTGTAAGCTAAATTTGGGGGATGTGCCTGTCAAGCTAAACGCTCTTTATAATTTACTTTAGAAGGTGCAATTTTATCCTAATTCCTAGTAATCTATTCTCAGATAAAATTTTGAAGCACTGACGATTCACATCCTGGAATCCTCCTATGAGTATGTAATTTCAAATAACATGTTGATTATTTTATTTTAATCACGTTATTGTTAGTTTTGATTGCTTAGTCTGAGACCTTATCCCAGTATCAAAATTCTCTGTAGAATTAAATGATTCCTTTAAGAATTCAGTTTTATCCCAACAACAACAAAAAGCATTATAGTAAAAATATTTCCTTTGAAGGAAATGAATCAGCTGAAGTTAGATGAATTTCCCATTTTGTGCATTTAAGTGAGTTAAAATTGATCTTTTATCATACAGTGAGAAGTAATAAAATAGAATAATGTAGAAATGCCAGGCATCAAACTCAGCTGTCTCCTTAAACATCTGTAGTTGGAACCACACAGTAATTACTTGCGGATTTAAAAGATCAGACACTTGTACTTCTTCTCTCAGAAGTTTCCTACTTACATCTTTATATAATGGATTTTCTTCTGCATTTTTAAGTTGTGAGCAAAACATAGACATTTAAGATGAATCTCCTAACTCTTATCCTGGTTCCTGGGAAACTCTCTCTCTCACACACACACACGGAGTACATATTAAGAGAGTCACAGGCCATCTGTGTAATTTATGACCAAAGAAAAGCTTATAATCTGTTTATAACCAGTTGTGAAATTGTGATCACTCTTTTATTGTTGATGGCATTCATGTTGGAAGTCTGGTATTGATAGATAGGACATGCAATGAATCTACCAGAAAAAAAGCTTTATTAATAGTGTACCCAAGCATAATGGAAATTCATAAACAGTGCTTGCCATGCTGTTTGTCTCATCTGGATCACTGCAAACCTGAGTCAAATATTATGCCTAAATTAATAAGGTTTTTGATATCATTTTTCCTTCCCCAAAAGTCAATCGTGGCTGGTAAAGATCTGTTCACTTAAGTCATAAACATTACCTCTGAGGCACTTTAAAACACACTGCTTCTGATCAAATGCTATTGGAGAATTATTTGATAGTATCAAGGAAACCTTTTGGTGAAATTGACCACCTGGATACAGAATAAAGTAATTGTTTCTAAACATTTGTATACATGAGTTTTGTATACATTTCTCCTTACTTATAGTGTCCTTTTTCTACCTCCTTTGGATCAATTTGAATTTTGCCCACTTGACTTTTCCTTTCTCCATGATGCTTTTTTTTTGATAACTTCCTTCTTCATTATTTATTATTCCATTCACCAGTTGCTTATTGCATATCTATCATATGATTGTCCAGATTTCTTAGTGTTAAAGGTAATGTATGTAAGGACTTAGGACTTCCCAGGTGGCTCAGTGATAAAGAATCTGCCTGCCAATGCAGGAGACCCAAGAGATGCAGGTTCGATCTCTGGTCCAGGAAGCTCCCCTGGAGAAAGAAATGACAACTCACTCAGTATTCTGGCATGAAAAACACTTGGGCAGAGAAGCCTGGCGGGTTACAGTCCATAGGGTCACAAAAAGTCAGACATACTTAGCAACTAAACAACAAACTTAAGGACTCAGACTCCAATCTTTGGCATCTTTAATCAAGGATTTTCTGTGGCACTGTCCCTGCAGCTACAATGAAGAGCTCTGTATGGTCTGATGACAATCTCATTTTCATCTTTTGTGTTCTCTGTTCGAATAGCCCTCCACAGAACCTCAACCATCCCCCTCTAAATGCACACATCCCCTCTTTATTTAAATCTGTTCTGCGACCTCCCACTCCAACTTTTCACCCTTGCGATCAGTGCTATGACCCATATTTCAAAGGCCTAATCTGCAGACACTATTTATCCTCAAACTCTTGCCTACTCACCAATGGAAATGTACTTTCTCTGCCTCTCGCATCAGCTGGACCAGTCACACTTGTGTATGTCTCAGTCTCTTAAGTATGGTATAATCATAACTCAATATTTAAACAGACTCTGGACATCTGGAATGTTACATTTATCTCTAGAAACTGTTTATTGAAGAAACATATTTAACTTTTTGGTGGGCTTTGAGAGTACTCCTGATATGAACTTGATTGAATAGGACTTTTTCCCTTTGGTTTTAGTTTTGATCCTGCAAAATGTTACAATTACATTTTAGATTTAATAATAAATATTTCTGTTAAGGTATCTTGAAATGTCCTCCACTGTATATAGTATTTGGATTTGAACTACAAATATCCTTCACTGTATATAGTATTTGGATTTGAACTACAAATATCCTTTATAGAACTCCATAAACTTCTGATAATGTAATGCCTAAGTGTTCTTCATTAATTCTTGCTCATGGAATTACTCTTAATTACTAAAATACATATATAAAAGCTAACATTAACATTTCTAATTTAATTTTCTTGAACAGTCTGACTACCATTCAAGTTTTGCCAACATTACCAAAGGTGACATTGCCACTTTGTAGCAGTAGATGGTGAGAATACTCAGTGTTTGCATTTTTATGAAGAACATTTTGTCACTTATGCATCTTCAACATTATGTTACACTGTGTGTGGTTTTCTACCAATATATTAATAGCTTTCAAAATAATGATTCTGTTAGTTAAATTTCACCACTTGCAATTTATTTTGTTACTTAGGTACATCAGGAAGCATTGCTGCTGCTGCTGCTGCCGCTGCTGCTGCTGCTAAGTCGCTTCAGTCGAGTCCGACTCTGTGCGACCCCACAGACGGCAGCCCACCAGGCTCCCCCGTCCCTGGGATTCTCCAGGCAAGAATACTGGAGTGGGTTGCCATTTCCTTCTCCAGTGCATGAAACGGAAAAGTGAAAGTGAAGTAGCTCAGTCATGTCCGACTCTTAGCGACCCCATGGACTATAGCCTACCAGGCTCCTCCATCCATGGGATTTTCCAGGCAAGAGTACTGGAGTGCGGTGCCATTGCCTTCTCCGAGGATGCATTGAGGCATATTTAATACTATCTGTAGTAATATATGGGCTTCCCAGTTTGACTCAGATGGTAAAGAATCTGTCTACAATGCAGGAGACCTGGATTCAATCCCTGGGTTGGGAATATCCCTTGGAGAAGGAAATGGCACCCCACTCCAGTATTCTTGTCTGGAGAATTCCATGGACAGAGGAGCCTGGTGGGCTACAGTCATGGGATTTCAAAGAGTTGGACACGACTGAGCAACTAACACTTCACTTCATAGTAACATATAATAATAATGCAAGGGCAGCAAAACAATATAAACTAGCATTTTCTTGAGGATTCACATGTATCAGGTATACCATTAAGCACTTGATATGAATTCCAGAATGTGATTTTACCAAAAAAAAAATCTGAAATAGGTCCTATCATATTTCCCATTTTAGGGATAGGAAAAACTGAGGCTTAAAGATTAAATTCTCAGTCCGAGCACACAGAAATAGGAAATCCTAGAGTCTAGGGGATCTGATTTCAGAGTTAATGCTCAGACTCACGGAGAAGGCAATGGCACCCCACTCCAGTACTCTTGCCTGGAAAATCCCATGGACGAAGGAGCCTGGTGGGCTATGGTCCATGGGGTCGCTAGGGGTCGGACATGACTGAGCGACTTCACTTTCACTTTTCCGTTTCATGCACTGGAGAAGGAAATGGCAACCCACTCCAGTATTCTTGCCTGGAGAGTCCTAGGGATGGCGGAGCCTGGTGGGCTGCCGTCTATGGGGTTGCAGAGTCGGACACGACTGAAGCGACTTAGCAGCAGCTCAGACTCATTTTATTATGACAAAATTTTCAGTTCATATAAGCACTACTTTTCAAAGATTAACCCCAGTTATTATAAAGCTCTGGACTCCCCAAGTGGAAAAGAATACACAGAAACCAATAGGAGATGTGAGTTTGATTCCTGGATCAGGGAGATCCCCTGGGGTAGGAAATGGCAACCCACTCCAGTATTTGGCTGGAAAATCCCATGGACAGAGAAGCCTGGCGGGCTATATCCACGAGGTCACAAAGAGTGGAGTCGGACACGACTGAGCATATATGCATTACTAAGCTCTGCTGTTAACACAGGTGTAACCACATCTTGCTGCCAATTACTGGTATGATGACACTTCATTACAAAACACCCCTTCCCTATTGTAAAAGGCATGCTACCTAACAGGTACTTCGCTATCACAAGTTCTTTATAATTGAGTATTGAATGAATTGGAAAGCAGGAGTGGGAAGAAAATAAAGTTTTTTACCTATCCTAGGTTGAAAGAATTTAAGGCTATAATATCTTCAATGATAGAACACAGCACTTGAGCACTTAACAGACATCACCTGTATCTATTTATGACCTTGTTACTAAAGCAGGTCCTTGAACCCTGTAATGAATAGAAATTGACAAGAGGGTAGATGAGAATTTCAGGCAAGGCTTTACTGGGACTCCTGCTGCAGCACATGGCAGTGAAGTCAAGTAACAGATTTCCTTGTTCGCTCCCCGAGGGTTAGCGGTCCCCCAAATGGGGTGCAGGTAGGGCTGATCCGTGGATTGGGCCAGAGTGCTGTCTCGGGTGGTAGGTCCACCCCCTTGGTGGCTCTGGGCACGGGTTGAATGTGCAGTATCCTGCTTTTCCTCCCCCCACCTGAGAAGAGGCGGTTGGGCCTTTGGTCTCTTCAGTCCTCAATATTACAAATGCAACATTGCATAAAGTCAGTTCCTTCCTTCTTATCATCTACATTCCTCAGCCCGTTTGTCTTCATCACAAACTGGGTAAGTACCCTGAGGTCAGAGATGAAGTTTTAAATGTTTATGGTCAGGATTATCCACAGAGGATACGGTCTAAATGTATCTGTCAATTTACTGATTAATTGAAACTTGGCTTCCAGAAGCTGTGATACTACTACTAATAATGATACTGAGATGAATAATAAAAACACGGAGTGAGTGATTGAATGTCTAGAAAAAATAAATGCTAGTGAAGCACACACCAACCATCCCCAGACAAGTCTCATTTTCATTGGAAAGGAAAATTCTCCCTAATAAGTTTACCTTTCGGTTGTTTTCAAGTGTACATTTGAAGGAAGAGTGTCAGTCTAACTCAGGATTTCTCAGTCATGGCTGCACCATAGCATCCTCTGGGAAGACAGTAACACATGCTGATACCTGCTCTAGGTTGTGGGACAATTAAAGTGGATTCTCCACAGCTGCAGCTCCAAGAGTGCTAAGTTTTAGAAGCTCCCCAAGTGATTCTAAGGTGCAGCTAGACTTGAGAAACTGCACTAACAGTATGTGTGTGAACAGATAGATTGAGTGATAGAGGAAACAAGGTTTTCTTGATAATTGTGTAGAATTGAAAGTAGCCAGTTCTCTCCCCACATTCCTTTAACTGAGGCTATCGATATTCTTAACACTGTATTTAAGAATTGTGGCAAATATTTTAATCACTACCTTTAAGACTATTTTGTTTGACTAGTTGTTCTTATATGAACTCTGCTCACAGAAACTAAATTAGAAACCAGTCCTATGGTAGAAGTTTAAAAACTGTTTGGGAAACTGCAAAGCATTTTTACCCTGCAAAACCCTTCATTTCAACCTTCTGGAGAGCCCTAGATTTGGTGAGGGGAGAGAGTAGATTAATCAGTCTGTAGGATCATTTATTTTTTATCCTTTTTCTGGAGGATATCAGCAAGAGCTCCTATGTAGGAGACTTATTTTTGTAATGTGAGCAATTGTTCTTTAGGAATGAAATTCTGTTCCACTTACAAAAGATGTAAGAAAGCTCAGGGTGCCCCCTTGAACTGTCTGACACTTTGCACAAAAGGTAAATCTGCTAAAAATATTTTTTTTAAATACTTGAAATTCTCTCCCAACATTTTCTAAAGTGCAGAAGAATGAGAAATCAACTTCTAGAAAAAGAGAGAAAGAACAGAAAGGCTAACAAGCCTCACAAGAAAGCAATTTTCTGAAAAGAAAAAAAAAAACTCATAGTTTTCTAAAATTGAAGAACATTATTCCTTCAAAGATAATGTCTCAAAGTGTCCTTAAAAAATATCAGTTCCTGTTAAAATCAAATTGTGTCATTTTTTATCGAAGTACCCATAGATTTGTCAATTTTGTAATTGGGTTGGTTGGGTCATCCAATTTGACATCTGTGGGGATTTCACCACCAGGCATTCTTATCAATTTTTTAATAAATTCCACAGATTGAGAACGGTAAATAATAAATTGATACAGAGCTTGCAAAGTCAATATTTAATTTAACATAGACTCAGGGAAACTACACTATACATACACATAATTCTATGGCTTAAGTTTAAAGAAATAAGTGTTTTTATTATAAAAACTGAAAAGAAGCAAAATCAAGGTATTAAAAGGCATGAGACTGTAGCAAATCATGTACCTCAAAAGGCTAATACATGACTGCAATTAATCAGCTCACATATCTAAGTAGAGAAATACTTGGAAACCAAAAACAAAGCTCCCTAATTTCTTGTTAGAGCTGGAACATACCAAAGAACTATGTTAATGTTTAAACAACATTGCTTTTCCAAAATGTATATTCAAGTGGCAAAGGACTTTTAAAAATTAAGGAAAAACCCATTCACACAGAAGACAGAATAAAAGTAATTATTGAATTTGGAGACACAGAGTGCAGAGAAAACATGCTGATAGGATCACAGTAATTACATTTTAAAAATGCTAACTTCAGCCTATTTTTGGTATAAAATTTGGTTTTACTTGTGTTTAGAAGTCCAACATAATCACAGTTTGGTGCCTTATTGAACCTTTGAACAGAAATTTTTCGTGGAAAATGTGGTTTCCACTACCTGGTTTTACTGGAGAAACAGAATTGGCCTGGACTTAAACACCACATATTTGAATATTATGATTAATAACCTCAACCAACCAGCAAACTATGCCCAAAACTTTAAAGACATCTAAGTGGCTCAGATGGTAAAAGAATCTGCCTGCAATCCTGGACACCTGGGTTCAATCCCTGAGTCAGGAAGATCTCCTGGAGAAGGGAATGGCAACCCACTCCAGTATTCTTGCCTGGAGAATTCCATGAACAGAGAAACATACAGTCCATGGGGTTGCACAGAGTTGAACATGACTAACTATCACTTTCACCATTTTTAAATTTTTTTTTAATTTTTTTAAATTTAGTTTATTTATCTATTTTTTAACTTTACAATATTGTGTTTGTTTTGCCATACATTGACATGAATCCACCATGCGTGTACATGTTTTCCCTTCCAGAACCCCCCCTCCTACCTCCCTCCCCATCCCATCCCTCCGGGTCATCCTGGTGCACCAGCCCCGAGCACCTTGTATCATGCATCGAACCTGGACTGGCGATTCATTTCACACATGATAATTTACACTCTTCAATTCCATTCTCCTATATCATCCCACCCTCGCCCTCTCCCATAGAGTCCATAATACTGTTCTATTTATGTGTGTCTCTTTCGATGTCTCGCATACAGGGTTATCTTTACCGATTAACTAAATACCATATATATGAGTTAGTATACTGTATTAGAGTCCCTTGGACTGCAAGGAGATCCAATCAATCCATCCTAAAAGAGATCAATCCTGGGTGTTCATTGGAAGGTCTGATGTTGAAGCTGAAACTCCAATACTTTGGCCACCTCATGCGAAGTGTTGACTCTGGAAAAGACCCTAATGCTGGGTAGGATTGGGGGCGGGAGGAAAAGGGGATGACAGAGAATGAGATGGTGGGATGGCATCACCGACTCGATGGACATGGGTTTGGGTAGACTCCGGGAGTTGGTGATGGACAGAGAGGCCTGGTGTGCTGCAGTTCATGGGGTCGCAAAGAGTCGGACACGACTGAGTGACTGAACTGTACTGAACAGTATTAGTGTTTTTCTTTCTGGCTTACTTCACTCTGTATGATAGGCTCCAGTTTCATCTACCACATTAGAACTGATTCGAATGTATTCTTTTTAATGGCTGAGTAATATTCCATTTTGTATATGTACCACAGCTTCCTTATCCATTCGTCTGCTGATGGGCATCTAGGCTGCTTCCATGTCCTGGCTATTATAAACAGTGCTGTGATGAACATTGGGGTACACGTGTCTTTCAATTCTGGTTTCCTCAGTGTGTATGCCCAGCAGTGGGATTGCTGGGTCATAAGGCAGTTCTATTTCCAGTTTTTTGAGGAATCTCCACACTGTTCTCCATAGTGACTGTACTAGTTTGCATTCCCACCAACAGTGTAAGAGGGTTCCCTTTTCTCCACACCCTCTCCAGCATTTATTGCTTGTAGTCTTTTGGATAGCAGCCATTCTGACGAGCGTAAAATGGTACCTCATTGTGGTTTTGATTTGCATTTCTCTGATAATGAGTGATGTTGAGCATCTTTTCATGTGTTTGTAAGGCATCTGTATGTCTTCTTTGGAGAAGTGTCTGTTTAGTTCTTTGGCCCACTTTTTGATTGGGTCGTTTATTTTTCTGGAATTGAGCTGCAGGTGTTGCTTGCATATTTTTGAGATTAATTGTTTGTCCATTGCTTCGTTTGCTATTATTTCTTTCTCTCCCATTCTGAAAGCTGTCTTTTCACCTTGCTTATAGTTTCCCTTTGTTGTGCAAAAGCTTTTAAAAGTTTAACTAGGTCCCATTTGTTTATTTTTTGCTTTTATTTCCAATGGGGGGTGGGTCATGGAGGATCCTGCTGTGATTTATGTCGGAGAGTGTTTTGCCTATGTTTTCCTCTAGGAGTTTTATAGTTTCTGGTCTTACATTTAGATCTTTAATCCATTTTGAGTTTATTTTTGTGTATGGTGTTAGAAAGTGTTCTAGTTTCATTCTTTTACAAGTGGTTGACCAGTTTTCCCAGCACCACTTGTTAAAGAGATTGTCTTTTCTCCATTGTATATTCTTGCCTCCTTTGTCGAAGATAAGGTGTCCATAGGTGCGTGGATTTATCTCTGGGCTTTCTATTTTGTTCCATTGATCTATATTTCTGTCCTTGTGCCAGTACCATACTGTCTTGATGACTGTGGCTTTGTAGTAGAGCCTGAAGTCAGGCAGGTTGATTCCTCCAGTTCCATTCTTCTTTCTCAAGATTGCTTTGGCTATTCGAGGTTTCTTATACTTCCATACAAATTGTGAAATGATTTGTTCTAGTTCTGTGAAAAATATCATTGGTAGTTTGATAGGGATTGCATTGAATCTGTAGATTGCTTTGGGTAGTATACTCATTTTCACTATATTAATTCTTCCAATCCATGAACACGGTATATTTCTCCATCTGTTTGTGTCCTCTTTGATTTCTTTCATCAGTGTTTTATAGTTTTCTATATATAAGTCTTTTGTTTCTTTAGGTAGAAATATTCCTAAGTATTTTATTCTTTTTGTTGCAATGGTGAATGGTATTGTTTCCTTAATTTCTCTTTCTGTTTTCTCATTATTGGTGTATAGGAATGCAAGGGATTTCTGTGTGTTAATTTTGTATCCTGCAACATTACTATATTCATTGATTAGCTCTAGTAGTTTTCTGGTAGAATCTTTAGGGTTTTCTATGTAGAGGATCATGTCATCTGCAAACAGTGAGAGTTTTACTTCTTCTTTTCCTATCTGTATTCCTTTTATTTCTTTTTCCGCTCTGATTGCTGTGGCCAAAACTTCCAAAACTATGTTGAATAGTAGTGGTGAAAGTGGGCATCCTTGCCTTGTTCCTGACTTTAGGGGAAATGCTTTCAGTTTTTCACCATTGAGGATAATGTTTGCTGTGGGTTTGTCATATATAGCTTTTATTATGTTGAGGTATGTTCCTTCTATTCCTGCTTTCTGGAGAGTTTTTATCATAAATGGATGTTGAATTTAGTAAAAGGCTTTTTCTGCATCTATTGAGTTAATCTATTGTTCTTATCTTTAATTTGTTAATGTGTGAATTAACTTGATTGATTTGCGGATGTTAAAGAATCCTTGCATTCCTGGATAAAGCCCACTTGGTCATGATGTATGATCTTTTTAATATGATGTTGGATTCTGTTTGCTAGAATTTTATTAAGGATTTTTGCATCTATGTTCATCAGTGATATTGGCCTGTAGTTTTCTTTTTTTTGTGACATCTTTGTCTGGTTTTGAATTAGGGTGATGGTGGCCTCATTAGACATGAGTTTTGGAAGTTTACCATCTTCTGCAATTTCTGGAAGAGTTTTGAGTAGATATGGTGTTAGCTCTTCTCTAAATTTTTGGTAGAATTCAGCTGTGAAGCCGTCTGGTCCTGGGCTTTTGTTTGCTGGAAGATTTCTGATTACAGTTTCGATTTCCGTGCTTGTGATGGGTCTGTTAAGATCTTCTATTTCTTCCTGGTTCAATTTTGGAAAGTTATACTTTTCTAAGAATTTGTCCATTTCTTCCAAGTTGTCCATTTTATTGGCATATAGCTGTTGGTAGTAGTCTCTTATGATCCTTTGTATTTCTGTGTAGTCTGTTGTGATCTCTCCATTTTCATTTCTAATTTTGTTGATCTGATTCTTCTCCCTTTGTTTCTTGATGAGTCTGGCTAATGGCTTGTCAATTTTGTTTATCTTCTCGAAAAACCAACTTTTAGTTTTGTTGATTTTTGCTATGGTCTCTTTTGTTTCTTTTGCATTTATTTCTGCCCTAATTTTTAAGATTTCTTTCCTTCTACTAACCCTGGGTTCTTCATTTCTTCCTTCTCTAGGTTGAATTTAGGTGTAGGAGTTAGTTTATTTAATTTGAGTTTTGTCTTGTTTCTTGAGGTACGCCTGTATTGCATTGAATTTCCCCTTTGCATTGCTTTTAAATGTGTCCATAGGTTTTGGGTTGTGTGTTTTCATTTTCATACGTGTCTATGCATATTTTGATTTCTTTTTTGATTTCTTCTGTGATTTGTTGGTTATTCAGAAGCGTGTTGTTTAGCCTCCATATGTTGGAATTTTTAATAGTTTTTTTCCTGTAATTGAGGTCTAATCTTACTGCATTGTGGTCAGAGAAGATGGCTGGGATGATTTCAATTTTTTGGAATTTACCAAGGCTAGATTTATGGCCCAGGATGTGATCTATCCTGGAGAAAGTCCATGTGCAATTGAGAAAAGGTGAAATTTACTTGTTTTGGAGGGTGGAAAGTCCTGCCAAATATCGATTAAATACTAATTTGTTATTGTAATCATTTAAAGTTTGTGTTTCCTTGTTAAATTTTTTGTTTTGTGATCTATCCATAGGTGTGAGTGGCGTGTAAAAGATTCTCCCACTATTATTGTGTTATTGTTAACTTCCCCTTTTCATACTTGTTAGTATTTGCCTTATATATTGGTTGGTGCTCCTATGTTGGGTGCATATATATTTATAATTGTTACATAATCTTCTTGATTGACCCTTTGATCATTATGTAGTGTCCTTCTTTGTCCCTTTTAAAGCCTTTATTTTAAAAGTCTTTTTATCTGAAGATGGTTTTTGCGACTCCTGCTTTCTTTTGGTGTCCATTTGATGAATATATTTTTCCATCCATTCCTTTCAGTCTGTATGTGTCCCTAGTTTTGAGGTGGGTCTCTTGTAGACAGCATATGTTAGGGGTCTCGTTTTTGTATCCCACTTCAGCCACTCTTTGTCTTTTGGTTGGGGCATTAAACCCATTTACATTTAAGGTAATTATTGAACAAGTATGGTCCGTTGCCATTAATTTGTAGTTTTAAGTTCGTGTTTATACCTTCCTTTTCTGTGTTTACTGTTAGAGAAGATCCTTTTTAGCATTGGTGGAGAGCTGGTTTGGTGGTGCTGAAATTCCCTCGTTCTTGCTGGTCTGTAAAGCTTTTGAATTCTCCTTCATATCTGAATGAGATTCCTTGCCGGGTACAGTATCTGGCAGTGTAGATTTTTCTCTTTCATTACTTTAGTATGTCCTGCCATTCCTTCTAGCCTGAAGAAGTTCTATTGAAAGATCAGCTGTTATCCTTATGGGGATCCCCTTGGTGTTTTTTGTTGTTTTTCCCTTGCTTGCTTTTAATCTTTGTTCTCTTTGTGTTTGTTTTTGTTAATTTGATTAATATGTGTCTTGGGGTGTTTCGACTTGGGTTATCCTGTTTGTGACTCTCGGGGTTTCTTGGACTTCTGTGACTATTTTCCATTCCTCAATTTTAGGGAAATTTTCAAACTATTATCTCCTCGAGTATCTTTTCATGGCCTTTCCTTTTTATCTTTTCTTCTGGGACTCCTATGATTCGAAATGTTGGGGCGTTTCATATTTGTCCCAGAGGTCTCTGAGGTTTTCCTCATTTCTTTGATTCTCGTTTTTCTTTTTTTCCTTCTGCTTAGTTTTATTTCCCACCATTCTATCTTCTACCTCACTTATCTATCTTCTGCCTCTGTTATTTACTGTTGGTTCCCTCCAGGTGTCTTTTATCTCTTTTTTTCATTATTCAAAATATATTGTATCCTTTTTATTTCTTCTAGGTCTTGGTAAACATTTCTTGATCTTCTAATCCTTGTCTCCAGGCTATTTTATCTGTAACTCCAATTTTATTTTCAATATTTTGGGGATCATTTTTACTATACATTATTCTAAATCTTTTCAGATAGATTCCCTATATCCTCCTACTTTTGTTTGGTTTGGTGGGCATTTCTCATTTTCTTTTAGTGTTGAGTAATTTCTCTGCCTTTTCATCTTGTTTTAGATTGCTGTGTTAGGCGTGGCCTTTCTGTATTCTGGTAGTTTGAAGTTCCTCTTTATTGTGGAGGTTCCTCACTGTGGGTGGGGTTGGATGGGTGGCTTGTCAAGGTTTCCTGGTTGGAGGAGCTTGTGTCGGTGTTCTGGTGGGTGGAGCTGGATTTCTTCTCTTTAGAGTGCAATGGAGTGGCCAGTATGAGTTTTGAGATGTCTATGGATTTGGTGTGCCTCTGGGCAGCCTGTATATTGATGATCAGGGCTTATGTTCCTGCGTTGCTGGAGAGTTTGCGTGGTATGTCTTGCTCTGGAAACTTATTGGCTTGGGGTGGAGCTTGGTTTAGGTATATTGTGGAGGCTTTTGGAAGATCTCTTATTATTTAATGTTCCTCTGGCTTTCAGTCTTATTCTTGCAGTAGCCTCAAGGACTACTCCATCAAATACAGCTTCAATAATAAACTTTTTAGGTTAATGGTGAAAAGGATTCTCCACAGTGAGGGGATACCCAGAGAGGTTCACTGAGTTACATGGAGAGGTGAAGGGGAGGGAGGTTGAGGGTGACCAGTGAGGAGAGGAGGGCGGACTCAAACGTGGGAGAGCAGTATAGCCAGTAAGCACTTCCCTCTGTGCTCTCCACAGTATGGAGCCCTCAGAGAGGTTCACAGAAGATACATAGAGAGGTGGGAGGAAGGCAGTAGAGGTGAGGATGTAGAAAGGGAGGAATCGAAGAGGGGAGAGAGAGTTCTGGGAAAGTATTCTGTTCCCGAAGTGTTCTCGTACTCCAGAAACACCTCAGAGATTCACAGAATTGGGTGAGTAAGAGAAGGAGGAGGGTGGGTGTTAGAGGTTCCTGGGGGAGAAGAAAGAGGTCAATAGAGGGAGAGAGTAATCAGGCCAGTAATCCACTCTTGAGTAAAATGGGTACTAAAGAATTGTATTCTTAAAATGCACAAAAATGAATATCAATTATGTAAAACAAAAATTAAAATCTGGAGTAGAGGTTAGACTCTTATAAAATCATACAATATAAAAAAAAGAAAAAAAAAACAGTTATAAAAGAAAAATGACAGTAAAACGTGTATAACAGTAAAAAAATGAAAAAAAGGAAAAAACAGTAAAAAAATATTAATAAAAATAGAATAAAAAAAAGAAAACGCGCTTAGAAACAGGGAGCCCGTTTGCAGTTTGGTAGGGGGTGCCCTCTCTGGGGCCGAGTTTGACCCTTTCCGGCTCTGGCTGGTCCCGCCTGCCTGCTGTGTCCGGCGGGGGATGGGGCGGTCCACAGCCAGCTAGCTCTTCCCCTGTATCGCTCAGTCCTTTGTTCTGTGAGTGGGCCGGCAGTGCCTTAGCTTTGGGCTTTTTGCAGGATAGTTCTCTCTCTCTGGCTGTTCCACAATTTAGGTTACTATCTCACGTTAGCTCCCTCAGATTGCCCTCAGGGCATTCGGCCCGGTCCTTACCCTAAGCAGTGCCGCCCGCTCCTCTGCGTTCAGCCCCCACTTGTTGGTGGCAGATGCGAGCGTCTGGGGTTCTTTGCTGGAAGTTGCCTTTAGGCACGTAATCAGTGGGTTTTATTTATTTTTTCTCCTGGTTATGTTGCCCTCCGAGATTCGAAATCTTCCCCCAAACCCGCCGGTGAGAGGGTTTCCTGGTGCTTGGAAATTTCTCCTCTTTTACGACTCCCTCCCCAGGACGGGTCTCCATCCCTAACTCTTTTGTCTCTCTTTTTATCTTTCATAATTTCTCCTACCTCCTTCTGAAGATAATGCACTGTCTTTATGAATGCCTGACGTCCACTGCCAGTGTTCAGAAGTAGTTTTGTGAAGTTTGCTCAGCATTCAGATGTTCTTTCGATAAATTTGTGGGGAGAGAGTGGTCTCTCCGTCCTATTCCTCCGCCATCTTCGTGAATATAGTTTTACAAGTCAAACAATGCTAAAGGACACTCAATAAATAATAGTCCCCCGGGGCCAATCCATTCCCAAACCTTCAAACCTTTCTCCTCAAAGTAAACAAGTTTCAAATACTTTGGTTATCTCTACTGGCATTTACCTACACATTTCTAAATAATATGTTTAGAGTGCTATTTTTGATTAATCAGTCTTAAATATTAATCTTTGATGTCCTCTTACAGTACATAGATAAGGGTTTAGAATCCTTCCAATTCTATTCTCATACTTCCCCTTCCCCACACATACAGTACAGTTACTTATAGTATATTAATTGTGAAAATCAGTATTCAGCATTTACACTGGTATGATCATATATATCTTATTTGGAGTTGAACCAATAGCATATTGTGATTACATTTCCTTTCCCTTACAATTTCTTGTTTCCCTGGATGTTGATAATTGCCTCATATATGCTTAGATTTTTATGTACTTATTGCTAATTCTACCCAAATATTCCATCATTGTCTCAGTACTATTTTCCATGTAAGTAAACACATCAGATAATTCCTCAGTTCCTATTTCCCCAGAAGACTTCCCTTCTGGAGCCATTTACCTTTCTACTCTTCTTTAAGTTAGTTTCACCTCAATTTACTCCTTACTTTTGGTAGACCATATCCTCAGTCACTTTCTGAGTACTGCGTGAAAGGTACTTTTTAAGTCTTGCAGCATCTGAAAATACCTTTTTAGTTACCAATCAGCTTTATGATGTCTCTTTTTCAACAAAAATAGGAAGCCGAACATCATCAGATATTTAAGGAAAACTCTTATTGTAAAAAACAGAGACCAAAATAAACAGAGAAAACATGGAGAGAGGAAAAAAAAAAAAAGAGCACCCAACTGGGAAGAGAATAAAAGTTTAAAATATATAAATAATATGCTCAGACAGGTGAGAGAATCCTGAAAATTTTAAATATGACCTAAAAATAAAATCAGTTTTATAGTTTCTCTGTTTGATTAATATTACATTGTTGGTTGTAGCCTAGTGTTTTCCAGGTTTAGTGTACCTGAAAAATCACCTGGAGACTGCAGGTTGAAAATAACAGAATACACAGATATTTATCCACTCTTTCCTCCTGAAACCCTACTAAAATATTAAGGGGATTTTTAAAAGACTTTATCGTGACAGAGACCAAAACAGAGAAAGAAAAATAGGAGAAAATAAGAACAAAGCCAAGAACAGATGAAAACTTTACCAAAAGTATAATTACTATCCTCAAAGAGATAAGGGAAAACAAAACAAGTGCATAGAGGTGTGGTAAATGACTTAGCATATGGTAGAGAGCATGTTCATAAGATCACTTCTCACCAGATTATTTCTGAACAGTCATTTCAGCTTCCTCAAAAAGCTTGTTAACCTTTCTTCTCTGTTCCTGTGTCCATCAGAAGTGCTTGTAGATTCTAAAGCTTCAATGTTAATTGACTGAGCAGTAAAGCAAACAAATCCCCAAAGAGCAGTGTTCAAAATTCTTAAAGAACAGACATGTTAAATTTGATGAAGTCTAATTTATTAGTATTTTCCTTTATGGTTCCTGCTCTTTATGTTCTGCTTCAGAAATCTTTGTCTACCTCAACTGGTAATGAAGATATTTTCCCATGTTATATTCTACAAGTTTTATTGTTTTACCTTTCACATATATTTATATTTTCATTTCTCTGAGAATTTATGTTGTGACATAAAGGTCTTTTTTTTTTTTTTTGCATGGATATCAAAATAACCCATTCTTTCTCCAGCGCACCTAAACATTATAAAAAATCATGTAACCATATATGTGTGGGTATGTTTCTGGATTCTCTATTTCATTCCATTCCTCTGTTCGTCTATGTGTGCATGTGTGCTAAGTTGCTTCAGTCATGTCCGATTCTTTGTGACCGTATGGATTATACCCGCCAGACTCCTCTGTCCATGGGATTCTCCAGGCAAGAATACTGGAGTGGGTTGCCATGCCCTCCTCCAGGGGATCCTCCCGAGGGATCGAACCTGCGTCTCTTACATATCCTGCATTAGCAGGCGGGTTCTTTACCACTAGTGCCACCTGGGAAGGCCCTGTTTGTCCATACATGCATCAATATCATACTATTCTAGTCAAAGTGTATTGATATGTCTTATATCTGCTAATTTCATATATTAATTTTCTTTTCTGAGGTTTCTTTCTTTGGCTATTCTTTGGCTGTCACATTTCCAATATAATGTTGAAAAGCAACTTGTCAGTTTCTAAACAAAACTTGCTGGAGTTTTCATAGGAATCAAAATATAGGTTTGCAATTAATTGGCATCTTTACAATTTTGAGTCTTTCAATTAATGAATGTGGCATTTCCCTCCATTAACTTTGATTTCCCTTAATTTTTCTCAGTAATGTTTTATAGTTTTCTGTGTAGGATTTACATACGTATTTTGTTAGATTTGTTCTGAAGAATTTGATGCTGTTACAAAACACAGCATATTTTCTCAGTTCTAACATTGAACAATTTTTGTGTATTGACCTTGTATTCAGAAGACTTTTTAAATTCACTTTCTATTTCTAACATATTTTTGGATTTTCTCCTTACATAAAGGGTCATCAGCAAATATGTATGCTCAGTCATTCAGTCATATCTGATTATTTGCCACCCTTTGCAAATAGTAATGTACTTATTTTTTTAAATTTCCAATAGTTTTACCTTTTATTCATTTTTCTTGTTTTATTGCACTGTTTATGGCTTCCTGTACAACGTATAATACAAGTGGTAATAGTAGATATTATTTTCTCAGGAAAAAGGAAAAAGGAAAAAGGCTCAGGAAAAAGGCTTTCAATATTTCACCACTAAATATAATCTTTGCTGTAAGGTTTTGTTTGATATACTATTTATCAGATAAAGAAAATGGTGTTCTATTCCCAGATCACGAAAATCTGTGAGTTTTTTTAAATATAAATGGGTGTAGAATTTTAACTCTAATCCATCATTGAGATTATCATAAGCTTTTTCTAATTTCTTCTTTTCTCATGTGTCCATGTGTCTTCAATTACTGAGTCGTTTTTTACTCTTTGCAACCCCATGGACTGTAGCCCACCAGGTTTCTCTGTCCATGGGGTTCCCCAGGCCAGAATACTGAAGTGGGTTGCCATTTCCTTTTCCAGGGGCATCTTCCCAATCGAGGGATCGAACCCGAGTCTCCTGTGTCTCATGCAATCTCAGGTGAATTCTTTACTGATGAGACACCTGAAAAGCCCTTTCTTTTCTCATTTCCCCTCAACTGCTTTTTATCAATATAATTAATTTATAAAAATTGAAAGATTTCCTTTACAAAAAGGTTATTTTATGATTTTATTGAGGTAACATAGATTTATAACATTATATGTTTTCATGTGTACATTCTATTTTTATTTCTATATATATAAAGAATGCTTGCCACCTAAAATTTAGTTTCCATCCATCACCATACCATTGATCCCCTTTAACCATTTTGCCCTCTCTCCAATCCCACTCACTCTGGTAACCACTATTCTGTTCTCTTTATCTCCATGTTTGTTTGTGTTTGGTTTGTTAACATATTACAAAAAGTTAATTTTTATTTTTAGCTTGGAGTCAATATATGATAAGCTTATATTAAAGTATTTGGAAAAATTGTGAAATGTAGCCTCTTGTATGAAGAGACTGCTCTTAAAACTAGAGCTATCCAAATTTTGATATATTAATTGAATAATCTTTAACTATCATTTCACCTTTGAAATCTTGTAATAAATCCAACTTGGCTGTGATGATTATCCATTTTATATATCAGTGCATTCAATTTTAAAATATTTTAAATTTATGTGCATCAGAGATACTGGCCTATAATTTTTCTTTCTTAAAAAATCCTCTTCAGATTTTATTTAAATTAATTTCTTTATTTTAATTGGAGGCCAATTCCTTTACAATATTGTAGTGGTTTTTGCAATACATTGACATGAATCAGCCATGGGTGTACATGTGTTCCCCATTCTGAACCCCCCTTCCTCCTCCCTCCCCATCCCATCCCTCTGGGTCATCCCAGTGCACCGGCCCTGAGTGCCTTGTCTCATGCAATTGAACCTGGACTGGTGATCTATTTCACATAGGGTAATATATATGTTTCAGTGCTATTCTCTCGACTCATCCCACCATCGCCTTCTACCAGAGTCCAAAAGTCTCCTCTTTACATCTGTGTCTCTTTGGCTGTCTCACATATAAGGTCATCGTTGCCATCTTTCTAAATTTCATATATGTGTTAATATACTGTATAAGTGTTTTTCTTTCCAACTTACTTCACTCTGTATAATAGGCTCCAGATTCATCCACCTCATTAGAACTGATTCAAACGCATTCTTTTTAATGGCTGAGTAATGTTCCATTGTGTATATGTACCACTGCTTTCTTATCCATTTGTCTGCCGATGGACATCTAGGTTGCTTCCATGTCCTGGCTATTGTAAACAGTGCTGCGATGAGCATTGGGGTACATGCGTCTCTTTCAATTCTGGTTTCTTCGGTGTGTATGCCCAGCAGTGGGATTGCTGGGTCGTATGGCAGTTCTATTTCCAGTTTCTTAAGGAATCTCCACCCTGTTCTCCATAGTGGATATACTAGTTTGCATTCCCACCAACAGTGTAACAGGGTTGCTTTTTCTCCACACCCTCTCCAGTATTTATCGTTTGTAGACTTTTGAATAGCAGATATTCTGACTGGCGTGAGATGGTACATCACTGTGGTTTTGATTTGCATTTCTCTGATAATGAGTGATGTTGAGCATCTTTTCATGTTTGTTACCATGTGCATCTCTTCTTTGGAGAAATGTCTGTTTAGTTCTTTAGTCCATGTGTTGATTGGGTCGTTTATTTTTCTGGAATTGAGCTGCATGAGGTGCTTGTATATTTTTGAGATTAATTCTTTGTCAGTTGCTTCATTTGCTATTATTTTCTCCCATTCTGAAGGCTGTCATTTCACCTTGCATATAGTTTCCTTCGTTGTGCAAAAGCTTTTAAGTTTAATTAGGTCCCATTTTTTTATTTTTGCTTTTATTTCCAATATTCTGGGAGGTGGGTCATAGAGGATCCTGCTGTGATTTATGTCAGAGAGTATTTTGCCTATGTTTTCCTCTAGGAGTTTTATAGTTTCCAGTCTCACATTAGGATCTTTACTCCATTTTGAGTTTATTTTTGTGTATGGTGTTATAAAGAGTTCTAGTTTCATTCTTTTATATGTGGTTGATCAGTTTTCCCAGCACGACTTGTTAAAGAGATTCTCTTTTCTCCATTGTATATTCTTGCCTCCTTTGTCAAAGATAAGATGTCCATAGGTGCATGAGTTTATCTCTGGGCTTTCAATTTTGTTCCATTTATCTATATTTCTGTGTTTGTGCCACAACCATACTATCTTGGTGACTGTAGCTTTGTAGTATAGTTTGAAGTCAGGCAGGTTGATTCCTCCAGTTCCATTCTTCTTTTTCTCAAGATTGCTTTGGCTGTTCGAGGCTTTTTGTATTTCCATACAAATTGTGAAATTATTTGTTCTAGTTATCTGAGAAATACCATTGGTAGCTTGATAGGGATTGCATTGAATCTATAGAATGCTTTGGGTAGTATACTCGTTTTTACTATATTGATTCTTCCGATCTATGAACATGGTATATTTCTCCATCTATTTGTGTCCTCTGTGATTTTTTTCATCAGTGTTTTATAGTTTTTTATATATAGGTCTTTTGTTTCTTTAGGTAGATTTATTCTTAAGTTTATTATTCTTTCATTGCAATAGTGAATGTTATTGTTTCCTTAATTTCTCTTTCTGTTTTCTCATTGTTGGTGTATAGGAATGCAAAGGATTTCTGTGTGTTAATTTTATATCCTGCACCTTTGATATTTTCAGTGATTAGCCCTAGTAATTTTCTGGTGGTGTCTTTGGGGTTTTGTATGTAGAAGATCATGTCATCTGCAAACAGTGAGAGTTTTACTTCTTCTTTTCCAATCTGGATTCCTTTTATTTCTTTTTCTGCTCTTATTGCTGTGGCTAAAACTTCCAAAACTATGTTGAATAGTAGTGGTGAGAGTGGGCACCCTTGTCTTGTTCCTGATTTTAGGGGAAATGTTTCATTGTTTCACCATTGAGTATAATATTTCTGTGGGTTTATCATATATGGTTTTTATTATGTTGAGGTATGTTCCTTCTATGCCTGCTTTCTGGGGGGTTTTTATCTTAAATGGATATTGAATTTTGTCAAAGGCCTTCTCTGTATCTATTGAGATAATCATATGGTTTTATCTTTCAACTTGTCAATATGGTGTATCACATGGGCAAATTTTGAAGAATCCTTGCATCCCAGGGATAAAGCCCACTTGGTCATGATGTGTGATCTTTTTAATATGTTGTTGGATTCTGTTTTCTAGGATCTTGTTAAGGATTTTTCATCTATGTTCACCAGTGATATTGGACTGAAGTTTTCTTTCTTTGTGGCATCTTTGTCTGGTTTTCGTGTTAGGGTGATGGTGGCCTCATAGAATGAGTTTGGAAGTTTACCTTCCTCTGCAATTTTCTGGAAGAGTTTGAGTAGGATAGGTGTTAGCTCTTTAAACTTTTGGTAGAATTCCCCTGTGAAGCCATCTGGTCTTGGGTTTTTGTTTGTTGGAAGATTTTTTATTACAGTTTGGATTTCCATGCTTGTGATGGATCTGTTAAGATTTTTTATTTCTTCCTGGTTCAGTTTTGGAACGTTATCCTTTTCTAAGAATTTGTCCATTTCTTCCAAGTTGTTCATTTTATTGGCAAACAGTTGCTGACAGCGATCTCTTATGATCCTTTGTATTTCTGTGTAGTCTGTTGTGATGTCTCCATTTAAATTTCTAATTTTGTGATTTGTTTCTTCTCCCTTTTTTTCTTGATAAGTTTGGCTAATGGTTTGTTTACTTTATTAATCTTCTCAAAGAACCAGCTTTTAGTTTTGTTGATTTTTGCTATAGTCTCCTTTGTTTATTTTGCATTTATTTCTGCCCTAAATTTTATGATTTCTTTCCTTCTACTAACCCTTGGGTTCTTCATTTCTTCCTTTTCTAGTTGCTTTAGGTGTAAAGTTGGGTTCTTTATTTGATTTTTCTCTTGTTTCTTGAGGTAATCTTGTATTGCTCTGAACCTTCCTCTTAGCACTGCTTTTAATGAATCCCATAGGTTTTGGGTTTTCATGTTTTCATTTTCATTCATTTCTATGCATATTTTGATTTCTTTTTTGATTTCTTCTGTGATTTGTTGGTTATTCAGAAGTGTGTTGTTTAGCCTCCATATGTTTGTATTTTTAATAGTTTTCTTTTTCCTGTGGTTGACATCTAATCTTACTGCTCTGTGATCAGAAAAGATGCTTGAGATGATTTCAATTTTTTTTAATTTATCAAGGCTAGATTTATGGCCCAGGATATGATCTATCCTGGAGAATGTTCTGTGTGCACTTGAGAAAAAGTTGGAATTCATGCTTTTGGGGTGAGATGTCCTATAGATATCAATTAGGTCTAACTGATCCATTGTATCATTTACAGTTTGTTTCCTTTCTAATTTTCTGTTTAGTTGATCTGTCCATAGGTGTGAGTAGGGTATTCAGGTCTCCCACTATTATTGTGTTACTAATAATTTCTCCTTTCATACTTGTTAGCATTTGCCTTAAATATTGCAGTGCTCCTTTGCTGGGTGCATATGTATTTATAGTTGTTATATCCTCTTGGATATATCCTTTGATCATTATGTAGTGTCGTTCTTTGGCTCTATTCATGGCCTTTATTTCAAAGTCTATTTTATTGGATATGAGTATTTCTACTCCTTCTTTCTTTTAGTCTCCATTTGCGTTAAATATCTTTTTCCAGCCCCTCACGTTCAGTCTATATGTTTCCCTTGTTCTGAGGTGGGTCTCTTGTAGCTAGTATATATAGAGGTCTTGTTTTTGTATCCATTCAGCCAGTCTTTATCTTTTGGCTGGGGCATTCAACCCATTTACATTTAAGGTAATTATTGATAAATATGGTCACATTGCCATTTACTTCATTGTTTTGGGTTTGACTTTATAAACCTTTTGTGTTTCCTGTCTAGAGAAGATCCTTTAGCATTTGTTGGAGAGCTGGTTTGGTGGTGCTGAATTCTCTCAGCTTTTGCTTGTCCTAAAAAGATGTCCTTTTCAGTATAGGGGACAGGGATGCAAAAGTAAGAAGTCAAGAAACACCTGGAGTAACAGGCAAATTTGGCCTTGGAGTACAGAATGAAGCAGGGCAAAGGATAATAGAGTTTTGCCAAGAGAAAGCAGTGGTCATAGAAAAGACCCTCTTCCAACAACACAAGAGAAGACTCTACACATGGACATCACCAGGTGGTCAACACTGAAATCAGATTGATTATATTCTTTGCAGCTAAAGATGGAAAAGCTCTATACAGTCAGCAAAAACAAGACCAGGAGCTGACTGTGGCTCAGATCATGAACTCCTTATTGCCAAATTCAGACTTAAATTGAATAAAGTAGGGAAAACCACTAGACCATTCAGGTATAACCTAAATCAAATCCCTTATGATTATACACTGGAAGTGAGAAATAGATTTAAGGAACTAGATCTGATAAACAGAGTGCCTGAAGAACTATGGGCGGAGGTTCCTGACATTGTACAGGAGATAGGGATCAAGACCATCTCCATGGAAAAGAAATGCAAAAAAGCAAAATGGCTGTCTGAGGAGGCCTTACAAATAGCTGCGAAAAGAAGGGAAGTGAAAAGCAAAGGCGAAAAGGAAAGATATTCCCATTTGAATGCAAAGTTCCAAAGAACAGCAAGGAGCGATAAGAAAGCCTTCCTCAGTGAACAATGCAAAGAAATAGAGGAAAACAACAGAATGGGAAAGACTAGAGATCTCTTCAAGAAAAATAGAAATACCAAGGGAACATTTCATGAAAAGATGGGCTCGATAAAGGACAGAAATGGTATGGACCTAACAGAAACAGAAGATATTTAAAAAGAGGTGACAAGAATACAGAGAAGAACTATACAAAATAGATCTTCATGACCCATATAATCACAATGATGTGATCACTCACCTAGGGCCAGACATCCTAGAATGTGAAGTCAAGTGGGCCTTGGAAAGCATCACTATGAACAAAGCTAGTGGAGGTAATGGAATTCCAGTTGAGTTATTTCAAATCCTGAAAGATGATGCTGTGAAAGTGCTGCACTCGATATGCCAGCAAATTTGGAAAACTCAGCAGTGGCCACAGGACTGGAAAAGATCAGTTTTCCTTCCAATCCCAAAGAAAGGCAATGCCAAAGAATGCTCAAACTACTGCACAATTGCACTCATCTCACACGCTTACAAAGTAATGCTAAAAATTCTCCAAGCAAGGCTTCAGCAATACGTGAACCATGAACTTCCAGATGTTCAAGCTGGTTTTAGACAGAGGAACCAGACATCAAATTGCCAACATCTGCTGGATCATCGAAAAAGCAAGAGAGTTCCAAAAAAACATCTATTTCTGCTTTATTGACTATGCCAAAGCCTTTGACTGTGTGGATCACAATAAACTGTGGAAAATTCTGAAAGAGATGGAAATACCAGACCATCTGACCTGCCTCTTAAGAAACCTGTATGCAGGTCAGGAAGCAACATTAGAACTGGACATGAATCAACAGACTGGTTCCAAAAAGGAAAAGGAGTACACAAGGCTGTATATTGTCATCCTGCTTATTTAACTTCTATGCAGAGTACATCATGTGAAACGCTGAGCTGGAAGAAGCACAGGCTGGAATCAAGATTGATGGGAGAAATATCAAAAACCTCAGATATGCAGATGACACCACCTTTATGGCAGAAAGTGAAGAAGAACTAAAATCCTCTTAATGAAAGTGAGAGAGGAGAGTGAAAAATTTGGCTTAAAGCTCAACATTCAGAAAACTAAGATCATGGCATCCGGTCCCATCACTTCATGGCAAATAGATGGGGAAACAGTGGAAACAGTGACAGACTTTATTTTTTGGGGGGATCGAAAACCACTGCAGATGTTGATTGTAGCCATGAAATTAAAAGACACTTACTCCTTGGAAGGAAATTTATGACCAACCTAGATAGCATATTAAAAAACAGAGACATTACTTTGCCAACAAAAGTCCGTCTAGTCAAGGCTATGATTTTTCCCGTGGTCATGTATGGATGTGAAATTTGGTCTGTGAAAAACTCTGAGCACCGAAAAATTGATGTTTTTGAACTGTGGTGTTAGAGAAGACTCTTGATAGTCCCTTGGACTGCAAGGAGATACAACCAGTCCATCCTAAAGGAGATAATCCCTGGGTGTTCATTGGAAGGACTGATGTTGAAGCTGAAACTCCAATACTTTGGCCATCTCATGCGAAGAGTTGACTCATTGGAAAAACCCTGATGCTGGGAAGGTTTGGGGCAGGAGGAGAAGAGGACAACAGAGGATGAGATGGCTGGATGGCATCACCGACTCAATGGACATGAGTTTTGGTAAACTCGGGGAGCTTGTGATGGACAGGGAGGCCTGGCGTGTTGTGATTTTGGGGTCGCAAAGAGTCAGACACGACTGAGAGACTGAACTGAACTGAACATAGAGGTAAAATAATGCCATCGAGTATTTGCCTTAAATACTTAAGAAAATTGAGAAAAAGTAGAAAAGAGAAGAAACAAGTGAAGTAAATCTTGATAGTAAATCTTGATATCTCCTTGATAGATATAAGGAGATACATTGTGCTACTTACTAATTTGTTTTCGTTTGAAATTTTCATTAAAAAATTAAAACTACATAGAGTTCCACTTCCAGGTATGCTAGACTAAGACCCTATGTGACAACTCTCCACCCCTACCCCCCACTGCATAAAATAACTATAAAACCTGTGCATAATATACAAAGAAAATTCCTGAACCCACTGGAGTGTGAACAGAAGTGTCTACTAGGTTGACAGGGCACGTTTGTTTGAGGGAAGGAAGACAAATATATCCCCATCTCTGCAGTTTTTAGCCTGAGGCTAAGTGCAGTCCACATCTGGCTGGGATTCATGTAGAAAAACAGCAATAACAGCAACAACAAAGCACACAATCTGTCTCTGGCCTGTGAAATAAGAACATTGAATTCAGAAAACTCTGGATGCTGATGAGATGGAGGAATTCTGCAAGGGAAAGACCCAGAGAGTAGATCGCCCAAACTCTGTCCATCCACATTTCTGACTCCCCTCTGAATTAGGCATGTATAGAACAGATTAAAAGCATCTCAGTTAAAGACCATGTAACGCTAGACAAGAGGTTGTAAGCTGACAACTCATGGGTAATTCCTGAACATTGACACATCTAAATCCAGTCTGAACTGAGTTAGAAGTTCAACCCAGGCTCACCTACAAAAAAAAGTCACCTTCTTAAAGAATACAATACTCATCATGGGAAAATAAGGGAGTCCAAAATCTCCATAACTTAAATTCAAGGTATCCAGGATATAGTAGAAAATTATGAGGCATATGAAGAACCAAGAAAATGGAACATATCAGAAAGATAAAAAAAAATCAATTGGATCTGACTTCAAGATGAATCAGTTGTTGGATTAATATACAACAATTTTAAAGTGGCTATAATAATCATCCTCAAAGAAGTAAACAAAATACATCTGAATAAATAAAAATTTAATCAGGGAATGAGAAACAATAAATGAGAAGTAAATGGAAATCTTAGAACTGAGAAAAATACACTTTCTGAAATTAAAAGTTAATGACAGAGGAATGAGTAAGTGAATTTGAAGATTGATTAAAATTATCTAATGTAAAGTACATTAGATTTTCTCGGGCTCTAAAATCACTGCAGATGGTGGCTGCTGCCATGAAATTTAAAGACGCTTATTCCTTGGAAGAAAAGCTATGAAAAAGCTAGACAGCATATTAAAAAGCAGAGATATTACCTTGCCAAAAAAAGTCCATATAGTCAAAGCTGTGGTTTTTCCTGTAGTCACGCATGGATGTGAGAGTTGGACCATAAAGAAAGCTGAGCGCCTAAGAATTGATCCTTTTGAACTGTGGTGTTGGAGAAGACTATTGAGAGTCCTTTGGACTGCAAGGAAATCAAACCAGGCAGTCCTAAAGGCAATCAACCCTGAATATTAATTGGAAGGACTGACCCTGATGCTGAAGCTGAAGTTCCAATGCTTTGGCCACCTGATGCAAAGAGCCAACTCCTTAGAAAAGACCCTGATGCTGGGAAAGATTGAAGGCAGGAGGAGAAGGGGACGACAGAGGACGAAATGGATGAATGGCATCACCGACTCGAGGACACAAGGTTGAGCAAGCTCCAGGAGATGGTGAAGGACAGGGAAGCCTGGCATGCTGCAGTCCATGGGGTCACAAAGAGTCAGACACAACTGAGCAACTGAACAACATAGAGCAAAAAGATCGAAAAATAATAGGCAAGAGTCAGGGAACCATTAGGTGATATCAAGTAATTTGACATGTTTGAAAATTCAATACCAGCAGATGAAGAGAAACAGAATGGGGTAGAAAAAAAATTTGAAGAAATAAAAGCTCAAATTTTCCCAAACTTGATGAAAGTCAGAAATTTGAAGATTCAATGAACATCATGGAAAATAAACAAAAAGATGCTCATGCCAAGGAACATCACAGACAAGGCAAAGTACTGAAAGACAAATATAGCCAATCTTGAAAGCAGCAAGAGTAAAACAATATTAGCGGTGGTAGTGGGGAACAATAGTTCAATTAACAGCTAACTTTATCAGAAAGGAACAAGGCTAGAAAAGACTGCAGAAAATTATTTAATGGTGAAACAAAGAAAATTGTTAACACAATACTTTATATTCAACAAAAATATTCCTCAAAAGTGAAGTGGAAATATAGACATTTTCAGAAAGGAAAGCTAATTTCATCACTATTGTATATGCATGACAAAACATGCTAAGGAAAATAATACCAAATGGAAACTTAGACCATTAGAAAAAAACAAAGAGCACTGGAATGGCAAATATCTGGGTGAATGCAAATGTGACTTTGTTTTTGCCATTTTGTTCTTAATCGCTTTACAAATCACATAACTACTTAAAGAAAAATAGCATTGTTTTGTGGTCATTAGAATGTATATAGATATAGTACATATAACAACTATAGTAGACAGGACATTATTAACAATAAAAGAACTATAGAATTCAGGATTAATAAAATCACAAAGAAATAAAATGCAAATAATTATAGCTAAATATTCATCAAAAAATAGAATTCTAAAAATATCAATTTGATAAAAGGCAAGAAAGGAGGGGAAAAAATGAAAGACACAGGATGTAAGTTGAAAACAAAAGCAATTGGTAGAATCACATACATGTCAATAATTACATTAAGAACTACTGAGCTAAATATGTCTAGTAAAAGGTAGAAATTACTGAAATTGGTAAAAGAAAACAAGACCCAACTATATGTTGTCTAAAAGAGGACTATCAAGCCTTCAGTCCATCTTACTGACATTTCTCCTGGCAATCTCGATTCCAGCTTGTGCTTCATCCCGCCTGGCATTTCGCATGATGTACTCTGCATAAAAAGTTAAATAAGCAGCGTGACAATATACAGCCTTGACATACTCCTTTCCCAATTTGGAGCCAGTTCATTGTTTCATGTTAGGTTCTAACTGTTGTCTCTTGAACTGTATACAGATTTCTCAGGAGGCAGGTCAGGTGGTCTGGTATTCCCATCTCTTTTAGAATTTTCCAGTTTGTTGTGATCCACACAGTCAAAGGCTTTGGCATAGTCAATAAAGCAGAAGTAGATGTTTTTCTGGAAATCTCTTTCTTTTTCAATGATCCAGTGGATGTTCTCAATTTGATCTCTGGTTCCTCTGCCTTTTCTAAATCCAGCTTGAACATCTGGAAGTTCACGGTTCACATACTACTGAAGCTTGGCTTAGAAAATTTTGAGCATTACTTTGCTAACACGGGAGATGAGTGCAATTGTGTGGTAGTTTGAACCTTCTTTGGCATTGCCTTTCTTTGAGATTGGAATGAAAACTGACCTTTTCCAGTCCAGTGGCCACGGCTGAGTTTTCCAAATTTGTTTGCATATTGAGTGTAGCACTTTAACAGCATCATCTTTTAGGATTTGAAATAGCTCAACTGAAATGCTATTCAAAACATTCTTGTTTGTAGTGATGCTTACTAAGGCCCACTTGACTTCGCATTCCAGGATGTCTGGATCTAGGTGAGTGATCACACCATCATGGTTATCTGGGTAATGAAGATCTCTTTTGTGTAGTTCTTCTGTGTATTCTTTCCACCTCTTCTTAATATCTTCTGCTTCTGTTAGGTCCATACCATTTCTGTCCTTTATTGTGCCCATCTTTTCATGAAATGTTCCCTTGGTATTTCTAATTTTATTGAAGAGAGCTCTAGTCTTTCCCATTCCATTGTTTTCCTCTATTTCTTTGCAGTGGTCACTGAGGAAGGCTTTCTTATCTCTCCTTGCTATTCTTTGGAACTCTGCATTCAAATGGGTATATCTTTCCTTTTCTCCTTTGCTTTTAGCTTCTCTTCTTTTCTCAGCTATTTCTAACACCTCCTCAGACAACTGTTTGCCTTTTTGCATTTCTTTGTCTCCGGGATGGTCTTGATCACTACCATCTGTACACAAACCTCTGTCACAAACCTCTGTCCATACTTCTTTAGGGAAAAGAGATATACTTTCAAATAAAAATCATGGGTTGAAAGAAAAAGGATGTATAAAGATACACCTTGCAAATATTAAACTCAAAGAATATTGACTTAAAAGAGCAAACATCTATTTCCCAGTTTCTGTGGGTTAATGATACTTTGTGTGGGGCTCTCACAAGGTTGAAATCAAGCTTTGGTTGTGGCTGCAGCCATCTCAAAGCTTCCCTGAGAGGTAGATGTTTGTCTAGATTCACTCCTGTGACTGATGACAGGCCTCAGAAGATCCACTTTAAACTTCAACTCATGTGGCTATTGTCAGGAGACAGGTCTTCACTGGCTTTCAAAATTCCTGTAAGAAACCATGCCATTTCTTTGTAACACATCTCCTCTATTGATCCTCCGGGGTAAACTTGATGTTTCTATGGTATCCACGTTTATAGCCCGGGTCCAATCCCTGTGTCGGGAAGATCTGGAGAACGAAATGGCAACCCACTCCAGTATTCCTGACTGGGAAATCCCACGGACAGAGGAGCCAGGCGGGCTACAGTCCATTGGGTCAGAAAGAGCTGGGCATGATTTAGCAACTAAACCACTAAACCACCAGTATATTTGATGATATGGCCTCAGGAAAGGCACACTGGCATGTGCAAAACAGTCTAGATAGAACACCAGTGTGGAATGAAAGATTATGAACTGCACCTAGCTAACCATTCTACAGTCAGTTTATGAAATTTAGAATTTGGGTAATGACATATTAACTATCTTAGGATATATTTCAAAGTATGCCAAAGGTGTGAATCCTCTTGTCTCTGTATAATTGTGACCTGAAAGAGAGCTAAGGGGGTCTAGGCAATAGGAAAGAAAGGGTGAATTCTCATCACAAAAGCAATACAGGAACCACCTGAGTCTCAGTTGCTCAGGGGAAATTAAAATCTCTTGAGCAAATTCTCACATACTAGTAATGAGTTCTCTATAGCAGAGTTTCTCAACCTGTGATTATTGACAATTGGAGCTGGATAATTCTTGGTTGGTGGAGAAGAGGCAGAGACTGTCCTGTGAATTTTATGAGGTTTAACATCCATGGCCTCTACCCACTAAATGCTAGTAGCTGCTCCCCTACCTTCACCAACCCCTGCAATTGCGAGAACAAAAAGTGTTTGTAAACACTGCCAAGTGTTCTCTAGGGGGCAAAACCACCTCCCACTGAGAACCAGTTCCCCAGACAGCACTTTTCAAGTTGAGGCACATCCCTTACTGGGTACTGAACTCAGTTTAGTGGACACCAAACCAGCATTTTTTAATGAAATTGAATTGAATAGAAAATATCACAGCACTTAGAAGTCTTTTTCCTCAGCCTCGATTTCTCTTTGCAAAAAACACAAATACGCTTATATGCCTATAATATGATGGGCATGAAATGCTCCTTTTAAATATTTAGAAAAAAAATTAGTATGCTTGGATTGAAAACTCTAAAGGAATTGTAGAAACTCTTAAACTTTAAATAAAGAACCCAGATTGAGGGAGTTTCCTGGTGGTCCAGTGACTAAGAATCCGCATTCCAATGCAGGGGACTCAGGTTTAATCCCTGGTCCGGGAACTAAGATCCCACAAGCCATGGGGCAACTAAGCCTGTGCTCTGAAACTAGAGAAGACTGCACACAACTAAATAAAGCCCACGTGAGACAACAAATACCCAGCACAGCCAGAAAATTAAAAAAAAAAAAAACAGATTGGCTTTCTTTCATATCAGAATTAAAAGATTCCTCCAGACTCCTGTCAATATGCTGTTCTTTCTCCTGTTTACTGGTCCCTTCTCTTTCTGATGATGCTCTTTAAATCTTCTACATATGTAGTTTCAAAAGAATCTTACTCTGGGTTGTGGCCCCAAAAAAGCTTGAAAGCACTTGTGCCCGGAGCACAACAGAGAGCCCTCAACCAGAATGGCTGCTCTGAGGTCATAGACTTTATTTTAGCTGATCTAAGAGTCTATGATCCTGAACCTTTGTCCAAACTTGACCCAGTCCCACTATATCCTTCAGAAATACGCTCATGCCTTCCAGTCTTTATCCCTCTTCTCCTACAGTTTTTCCTGAACTATGTATCAATATTATCCATCTTTCAAGGTCTCTCCAAGTACTCTATGATGTAATACCTGACATTCTAGTACAAAATAATCCCTTCATTCTATGAACACTTGTTATACCTTTGTCCATATTGCAGATGCCCTCTTTTTATTTTTGAAATTACAAAAAAATTACAAAACTGGTCTTAATAGAGCATTCAGTTCAGTTCAGTTCAGTTGCTCAGTCATGTCCAACTCTTTGTGACCCCATGAACTGCAGCACGCCAGGCCTCCCTGTCCACCACCAACTCCCTGAGTCCACCCAAACCCCATGTCCATCGAGTCGATGATGCCATCCAGCCATCTCATCCTCTGTCGTCCCCTTCTCCTCCTGCTCTCAATCTTTCCCAGCATCAGGGTCTTTTCCAATGAGTCAGCTCTTTGCATCAGGTGGCCAAAGTATTGGAGATTCAGCTTCAACATCAGTCCTTCCAATGAACACCAAGGACTGATCTCCTTTAGGATGGACTGGTTGGATCTCCTTGCAGTCCAAGGGACTCTCAAGAGTCTTCTCCAACAGCACAGTTCAAAAGCATCAATTCTTCAGCGCTCAGGTTTCTTTAGAGTCCAACTCTCACATCCATACATGACTACTGGAAAAACCATAGCCTTGACTAGATGGACCTTTGTTGGCAAAGTAATGTCCCTGCTTTTTAATATGCTGTCTAGGTTGGTCATAATTTTCCTTCCAAGGAGTAAGCGTCTTTTAATTTCATGGCTGCAATCACCATCTGCAGTGATTTTGGAGCCCAGAAAAATAAAGTCAGCCACTGTTTCCACTGTTTCCCCATCTATTTGCCATGAAGTGATGGGACCGGATGCCATGATCTTAGTTTTCTGAATGTTGAGCTTTAAGCCAACTTTTTCACTCTCTTCTTTCACTTTCATCAAGAGGCTCTTTAGTTCTAGCATTACTCATAATAGCCAAAAGGCAGAAACAATTCAAATGTCCATCAACTGATGAGTGAACAACAAACTGTGGTGTATTTGTACAACGGACTGTTATTCAGCCATAAAAAGAATGCATGTTTTCAAGGTTTACTCTTGTCATAGCAAGAAAGAAAGCATGAAAGAAACCAGACACAAAAGACCACTTACTGTATGATTCTATTCATGTGAAATGCCCAGAACAGGAACATTTATAGAAATAGAAAGTAGATTAGTCGCTGCCAGGAGCTGAGAAGTGGAGAGGGTGTCAAAAGGGAAAAGGGGGTAATAGTTAAAGAGTATGGTCTTTTGAGGGGGTGATGAAAATGTTCTAAAATTGTGTTGATGCACAACTCTGTAATTAAACTAAAAACCCACTGAGTTGTATACTTTAAGTGGTTAAATTCTATGGTATAGTAACTATTTCTCAATAAAGCTGTTAATACAAACTCCACTGTATCATAAACCCCGAGAACACTAGTTTGAAAGCTTACTATCAGTCCCAGACAACTGCTTTTTGTAACAAAGCAAATGAAACAGCATAGTAAACTAATACATGTGCTCAGTCACTTCAGTAGTGTCCAACTCTTTGTGACCCCACAGACGGCAGCCCATCAGGCTCCTCTGTCTATGGGATTCTCCAGGAAAGAAAACTGGAGTAGGTTGCCGTGCCCTCCTCCAGGGGATCTTCCCAACCCAGGGATAAAACTAGCATCTGAATTTCCTTCATTGCAAGTGGATTCTTTACCACTGAGCCACTGGGGAAGCCCAAAGTGGTGGCATTTAAACAACCAACCCTAGTCACTTCAATGGTTTACTATTCAGCTTTATTTGTTCACTTAGTTTTCCCCAAATTTTATTTTCTTACCATTTTTCTTTCTTTTTACTATATGGGTAACTTGTCATCTCAGAAATCAATGTCATTAAATTTTTCATTGGCCGATACCAGTAAATGACACTTTCTTAATAAAAAAGGGAAACAGAAACCAGGACTCCTGCTTATATCTGTGCAGGCTGTGTGCTGCACTACTCCAGAGGATGTCATTTATATAGACCACAATGTCAATGGCTCCTCCTAGAACTGGGCAACGTGGTAGCCTTGATAAAATATTCTTTGGTTTCGTTGCCATGCTCCAATCATCTAGGGTCGAGTTTGGCTTACTGCTTCTCCTCACATCTACTCCACAACATATTGACTGGTATGTCATTGCTACTGATAAGTCTCCTAAATTCATTCTCATTCCATTCTTATTGTCACTTCCCTGGTTTCATTACCCATTTTCCTTTTGTCAATAGTTGCAATAGTTTCCTAAGTAATCTACCTCCTATTTTCCAGTATATCCTTCATACCACAAGCAGAATTTTCTTCTAAAGATATAATTATACCTTTCCCTGTACCAAAAGCTCACAGTGCTTCCAGTTAGCTGTAAAGTCCACAATGCTTACCCTGTCATTCAAAGTCTATCATGACCTCAGTATAACCTATTTTTAAAACCTCATTTTTAACCAATTCTTCCCCATGTTCCATACTACAACCAAATAGGTCTATTCTCTTCCTCAAACCTCATGGATTTTGCTGCCTCCATATCTCAGATCATGTTCTCTCTTCTTTATAATGTCTTTTTCATTCATTTCCATCTATTTAAATTCTATTCATTCCTTAAGGCCTACCTTAATGTTACCATCTCCTGTGTGTATTCTCCCATCCTTCTTGGCAGAATGAATAGATCTTTATTCGGCAGGATTATATTATTGTGTTGTTCTTGTTCAGTCACTAAGTTGTGTCTGACTCTTTGAAACCCCATAAACTGCATGACACCAGTCTCCCCTGTCCTTTACTATCTCCCAAAGTTTGATCAAACTCATGTCCATTGAGTTGGTTATGCCATCCAACCTTCTTATCCTCTGTTGTTCCCTTTTCCTCCCACCTTCAATCTTTCCCAGCATCAGGGTCTTTTTCAATGAATTGGCTCTTCACATCAGGTGGCCAAAGTATTAGAGCTTCAGTTTCAGCATCAGTCCTTCCAATGAAACATGTATATCTATGGCTGAGTTCCTTTGCTGTTCACCTGAAACTATTACAACCTGGTTAACTGGCTATACTCCAATACAAAATAAAAAGTTAAAAAGTAAACAAAAAATATCTTTTTGTAGAAGCTGTTTGATGGTTTCTTTAGATAAAAAGACTCACAACAGAAAAGATAAGAAAGGAGTAAGTGAATGTGTGAAATTGAGGATAAATAATAAGAAAGAATAATTTTGATAGCATTTATAAAACCAAAGTATTTCTTTTTTCAAAGAAATTAGAGCAAATCCCAAAGTTAGGATCATTTCATATTCATGTTTGCACATATTTTCACAACTGCAATATGTATGATTGTGGTCACAATATTTCCTACATTATTCATACTTCAACTGCCTTGACAACATTTCTTATTATAAGACTAGGTCCTAATGGAGCCAAGCAGTTTGTAAAGAAAAAAATGAAGACAAACTTACAATTTTAGTTTCAAAGATTAATGATCTTTTTGGTAATATTAAATACTAATATTTATTAGATTATATGAAAAATTTTGTCAACATTGCATTTTGGCATGTCAAATCCTGCCACTTCTATGAGATTTGCACTGCTCTGTCATTTTATTAAAATAAATGTGTACCTCTTGGATAATAAAGATATAACTATTTCATTTCACTAACATACTTTTTTGAACATAAGTTTATGTAATATAAACATTTCAGAGTTCTATTAGGAGAAATAACGCATGACATATAGTACTTTTAATCTGTCTCAACTTCATCACTATTTAACATCTATGGCAAAGGTCAAACCAACTTTTTAGTGGGTCTAAATGCCTAGAAACAGAAGGGCATAAATATATGGAGCAAAGTGTCCATGTTTGTGCAAGAAATGTGCCTTGAGGGCAGGATTTCCAGCTGAGAAAATCTGACAGATTGTAAATCCTAACCTCATGTCACTCTTAGATAAGGGCATCTTTGCCAGTGATGCAAGCTCTGGTATAATTTTTTTGTAAGAGGAAAAACATACAAATCATTCATTTCCAGGCATTTAAAAAAGACATCTCTGAGCCAACTTGGGACATACGAAATGTCTCAAAATAGAATAAAGATGAAAGCTTTATTTGTATTTCCATTAATTGTTCTCAAAAACATATAAACAAAACGATATTCCCACCTGAGTATTCATTAATATTACTCATTAATTTTATTTAAGAATTGTTCCATGTATTGTGGTGAGTGCTGCAGTGGACTAAAAGATGATTAGAAAAACACATAAGCTGTGTTCTCTAGGTACTTTTAATCTGATTGGTGGGATAGGAAAAGTCAGAACAACTATAACTTAGGACTGAAATTAATAAGTGCCCTCAAAAATAGTCTAAAGTAGAACTGGGTTTGCACTAGACATATTTTTCACCTAATAGCATTTGGGGTACTACGTCATACCAATCTACGGTTCTGATGATTCTGTTCATCATTGTGTCACCTTGCCCCCACCTCAGTCCTCTTCCCCCAGGGTGACAATGTGACACTAGCTGGTGAACCTGACTAGCCTGTCCTGTGCCATAGGCCTATATATGGGGGCATGATCAAGTCAGATGTCCGAAATATTTTCCCTTCCTCTCTTCAGATCTATTATCTACCTTTTTCTATCCTACTCTAAACCCCAGAAGGCTGACCTTTATCAAATATATTAATGAACTTCTTTGTCCTCTGTTTTCTTGTTGGGTTTAGCCAATGAGGAGCTTCAAGAAATTAATACAAGGGAGGAAAATGATGCCATCCAAGGTATTTGTTCCTGTGTTTTTTTCCTTTGCAAGGTTGCTGTGCAATTGGCTGCATCTCTCTAACGAAGTCACAGCACATACCAGGTGACCTTCATACAGCTCCCCTCTCTGGGCTCAGTTAACTCTTCCCATCCCTTAGCTCTTCTGTCCCAGAGAGAATAACAGCTTTTCTCAGCTGTAATTGCTGCAGAATTATTTTCAGGTTTCCCCAAACTCTGGCAACAAATTGTACAGGTTTAGTGTGTCCTCGATTCCTGCGGGGACCCTGATAGATAGGAACAGTCAGAGTCTTCCTTTATATATGGAGGTAGAGAAGAGAGAGAGAGAAACAGCTTATGACATTGTTTGAACCTCAGGATCCAGTCAAGGGTAAATCATCTCTATCCCCTTGGATATCCCACTAACGTGAACAAATAAATTCACTTTTTGCTTAAACTAGTCTGAGTTAGGATTCTGTCACTTGCAACTAAAATAGTCATGAATAATACAGGGCTTAAAAATAAAAAGCTCTATCGCCCAGTTTGGGAGATTAATAAAGCTTGCATAAAATGGATGGCACCTGAGAGGGATTCTGAAGGAAATGTGACTTTCACAGCAAAGATAGGAAAAGCAAATTCTTTTCAGTGAGAGGAAACCATCTGAATGAAGATATGGAGGCATAAAAATGTTCATGCAGTAGTGAAGTCGACCAGTTTTGCTGGACCATATAGTATAGATAGTGGAGAAGTAGTGATAAATAAAGCTGGAAAGGTTAGATTAGGGCTTGACTTGACTAAAATATTTGGGATGAAGTGGGGGAGCAGATTTCTTAAATGTAGCAGTGGCAGTTCTCTCCATGAGACAGCATGATTGAAATGCCATCTTCAGGCAGATTCAGTTCAGTTCAGTTGCTCAGTTATGTCCGACTCTTTGCGACCCCATGGACTGCAGCACACCAGGCCTCCCTGTCCACCACCAACTCCCGGAATTTACTCAAACTCATGTCCATTGAGCGGCAGGGCTTTATTTCTTTTACTAGCTACCTATTGCTGAATAAGGAATCACTTTAAAAATTAGTATCATACAACAATAAATATTTATTACTTTACAGTTTCTGTGGATCAAGAATTCAGGAGCAGCTTCGCTGAATAGTTCTGTGTTGAGGTCTTTCATGAGGTTGCAGTCAAGATGACAGCTGAGGCTACAGGGCATCTGAAGCTTAACTGGGAATGGAAGATCCACTTCCAAGAAGGGTCACTGACTCACGTGGTTTCTGGGAGGAGGCCTTGATTCCTTGCTGCCTGTGGACAGAGTTACTGCTACATTGAGCTCTCCTTAGAGTTGTTTGAGTGTTTTCATGAATTGACAGCTGGATTTTCCCAGAGACTGGTCCTAGACAGAGTAAGGTGGAAACTGCAATGTCTTAAATGGCCTGTCCTCTGAAGTCATACTCCATCATGTCCACAAAATTTATTTGTACACAGGTTAGCCATGACTGAGCACGCACGCACACACACACACAGCCAATTTTATGTGGGAAAGAACTGCACAAGTCCATGACTGCCAGGATATGGGACCCACTGGGGCCAATTTGGAGACTGGCTACAACAGTTTCAATCTTTCTATCTTGATTTGTTGTTGTTCAGTCACTCAGTTGCATCCGACTCTGCGATCCCATGGACTGCAGCATACAAGGCTTCCCTGTCCTTCACTATCTCCCAGAGTTTGCTCAAACTCATGTCCATTTGGTCAATGATGCCATCTAACCATCTCATCCTCTGTCACCCCCTTTTCCTTCAATCTTTCCCAGCATCAGGGTCTTTTACAATGAGTCAGCTCTTCACATCAGGTGGCCAAAGTATGGAAGCCTCAGCTTCAAGTGTTAGTCCTTCCAATGAATATTCAGGGTGATTTCCTTTAGGATTGACTGGTTTGATCTCCTTGCTATCCAAGAGACTCTCAAGAGTCTTATCCAGCACCACAGTTCAAAAGCATCAATTCTTCAGTGCTTAGCCTTCTTTATGGTCCAACTTTCACATTCATACATGACTACTGGAAAAACCATAGCATTGACTAGATGGACCCTCATCAGGAAAGTGATGTCTCTGCTTTTTAATATGCTGTCTAGGTTGGTCATAGCTTTTCTTCCAAGGAGCAAGTATCTTTTAATTTCATGGCTGAAGTCACCAACTGCAGTGATTTTGGAGCCCAAGAAAATGAAGTCTGACACTGTTTTCATTGTTTCCCCATCTATTTGCCATGAAGTGATGGGACCGGATGCCATGACTTAGTTTTCTGAATGTTGAGTTTTAAGCCAGCTTTTTCATCCTCCCTTTTCACTTTCATCAAGAGGCTCTTTAGTACCTCTTCCCTTTCTGCCATAACAGTGGTGTCATCTGCGCTAGCAAACTGTGTGGTCAGTTGAACATTCTTTGAGATTGCCTTTCTTTGGGATTGAAATGAAAACTGACCTTTTCCAGTCCTGTGGCCACTGCTAAGTTTTCCAAATTTGCTGACATATTGAGTGCAACATTTTGACAGCATCATCTTTTAAGATTTGAAATACCTCAGCTGGAATCCCATCACCTCCACTAGCTTTGTTTGTAGTAATGCTTCCTAAGGCCATTTCACTTCACAAGCTAGAATGTCTGGCTCTAGGTGAGTGAACACACCATTGTGGTTATCCAGGTCATTAAGATGCTTTTTGTAGTTTTTCTGTGTATTCTTGCCACTTCTTCTGACTGTCTTCTGCTTCTGTTATGTTGATACCATTTTTGTCCTTTATTGTGCCCGCCTTTGCATGAAATGTTCCCTTGGTATCTCTAATTTTCTTGAAGCAATCTCTAGTCTTTCCCATTCTATTATTTTCCTCTATTTCTTCGCATTGGATGAAAACCTGTAATTTTTATATTGCAATAAGGAAATTAGGACTGCAACTGAGAATTCACCATTAACACAGGTGATTTCATATGTTTTGATAGTTCTATAACATTTCTCACAGAGTCCTTGATATCATGCTTATATTGGGACCATTGTATGGAGCATTTTGAATGCTAGGCTGAACTGGCATCAGTTGTTTTATATTTAATCGCTTCATGATGATATGTTAATAAGTTATTAATATGTCACTTAGATCTCCAAACTTAATATTAAAAATTGTAGCAACCAGCATTGCAGCAGTAGTTTCCTAACAGTGAAGAAATGGGCAAAAAAGATTGAGATACAGTTCTCCAGAGGCATGCAAAATATTATAGCTTCTTCAAGCCATCTGAAATAATTTGACTACAAACTGGACTGAAGGCAAATATAAATAGGTTATCTCTTAAGATCTGTTTTCATCCTATGACTTCTTGATCACTACTTAAATTTGAATTGCAATAATATTTGAATGGGCTTCCCATTTGCTCCCTGGGTAAAGAATCTGCCTTCAGTGCAGGAGATGCAGGTTTGATCCCTGGGTCAGGAAGAGCCTTTGGAGTAGAGCATGGCAACCCTCTCCAGTATTCTTGTCTGGAGAATTCCATGGACAGAGGAGACTGGTGGGCTATAGTCCATAGATTTACAAAGAGTCAGACATAACTGAAGCGACTAAGCACACATGCAATATTTGAATGTTGATAATAAAATTCTCTTTCAGCTCTAATTTTTGGGTGGAGAAATAGTTTGCAGAGAGCCATCTGTAATTGTATTTTATTTTGCAGGGTCCACTACATAGGTGTTTAAAAATCTTTTTATTGAAACTCTTTTGGTAGCAATACTCACACAGGTTACCTGAGGAAAAGACGGTGTCATGTAAGGGTACACTGGAGTCTGCTGGAACTGAAGGATAAAAAACAAAACACAGTCATCCTGGGACGGACACCACAAGTCTTTCTTCACAAGGGCAGGAACTCGCTCTTGCCCTCATGGCAACTGTACTTCTCTTTGCAGGTCTCCTCTACTCTCCTTTCTCTTTATCAGTCAACTTCCTTTGGTATTTATCTTGATTATGGCCATAAACCAGATGGATGCTTTACACAATGACTACTCCAGCCCACTTCACATCTAGACAAATCTCAATACTTCTTTCAGCTTCTCTTATACTGTAACTTCTATCTGTGTCATTTGTTTAGAATTTCCTGAATAGGGAATCTGCTTGGCCCAGGTTATCTTTTTAAAACAGACCTCAAGTCTAGGCATAAATCTTGGCAAGCCATGGATTCTCTTGGGTCAGCTGTGGTCTTTTTCCTCCAGTCAACTGTGGTTAGAGGCTTGAAGTCAAGTGGTATTTAAGACATGATTGTTGTCTTTTGGCAGGGATGTAGGAGGGGTATTTTCCAGGAGAAGGTACAGTGGCAATGGTAGACATAGATACTATAGAAATACAGAGATAATTCTTGCTTTTTGGTAGGCATTTCATACATTTCTCTCTAAACTCCTAATCTATTCTGATAGATAATATAAAATATGGTTCAAATGACCTCATCATATTCAAACTTGTCACGAAATCAGTCCAAACATGAAATGATTCTATTTTTTAATGTTTTGAGTCATACATAGACTTAAAAAAAAACATTATCCTCAAAGATCAGAGAAAATAAAAACCTCTGAATCTTAGGTTATTCAACAATATCCTGTAAAGATCAATTTAAAATGCTTTTGTGTTGAGATAAAACATGAATGCAGTGTAGTAAAATCAGACTGTACTAATAAAACACAAATAATAGGGAAGACTACTAGTACAAAGAACAGAATATTTTAAACTTTTGCTATGAACATTTATGTTGTAAATTCTGATGTGAGGTTTTTGTCAGCAAATCTGGAGGGGATAGCTCACCCTTTAAGATTAATTATCTCTTTAAATATGAATTTTTTCTTATCAAAAATAAAAAATCAAATACAATTAAATGGGAAGCCATCCTATACGGCAGACTTCCATGTGCTTGCCTGAACTTTTTATTTTGTGCAACCATATACAGAATTTGCTACATTCCAACTTTGGGGATAATAAAACAGAAGAACACAAATTGTTTTACTGAATGATGAAATGCAAATAAATAGTGTTGATACTTAATCTTTTCAGTGTGTATGCTTGAGTATGTTTAGACAATTCTAATTAACTGGATGTTAGTTTGATAAAATACAGGGAAACAGCAATCAGGCCACTGAATATTCAGTTTAATTATGTTGGTAGCACTTATATTTGCTTCTAATGCCAAGGATTCATTGGTGAAATGAATGCCCATTTTGTGGTCTGTTATGCAGAAATGTTTAATCCAGTGTTTGATTTACTCTATTAAATCTTCTTTGTTGAATGTGCTTATTCATCCATGCAGAATTGGGTATGCTGCTTTCTGTTACTATGACATTACAATTAAACAGCTAAAAGAACAGTAAGACTTTCTGTAAAGGTTCATGAAATTCCCACAAAACTATTTATAGTTTATTATTTTGTTTTGTTTTGTAAGGACTATGAAAAAATGCAAATGCATTCTGATTATTTCTGTATCAAAGAAACTGACAAATAGTTACTACGAATAGTCACTTTGTTACTAATACTAGCACTTAAAACATATTTCTGATATAGCAGAAATTATTCCTGTGATTACATTATTTTTTAAAGATGGAAATGAACATGAACTCAAAGTAGCGAAATTATACAAGAGAAAAATGGATGTAATAATATTTGTACTATTTTGAAATGGAAAAGTCTAAGTTGACTTTGTCTGGGTATACTGTAAGACTCAGAGAGTTTATATGCTCAGAGTACTACTTTGTGTAATATCAGGTTGTTCTCCAGTAAAATGGACTTTCTCCACTTTTAGTGTGTTTTTTGGTCCTGAGTACTTGTGCTTGTGAACTTCTATTACCACACAACAACAGGCTTAGACTGAAAGCTTTTAATTCAAAGCAAGCCCTAACACTAGTTCTTCATTTTTAAAAATTCTCCTTTGTAAGTCTGGAACTTGTAGCAAGATACTAATAATCTACTTCTGAACTGTTACTCCTTGTTTTTTTTTGAGGGATGTTAAGAGCTATGCATTCATACAGACATGGTTATTTTCTAAGGCAAAAAGCTCTTTTTGAGAACTCAGAGTATTGATGGTTATATGACATACTTACTTTATATAGTAGAAGATCAGTGGCTGGTTAGTTTGGTTTTCTACAATATGGTAAGAATGAGATTCTCTGATAGTAGACACAGTGTGTGTGTGTGTAAAATTATGTGACTGCTGGATCATAAACTGCACTAGTAACACTGAAATCTGGGAAGAGTATGTAATAGTTCTGGTTCATCTGGCCCATTACCATTCCTAGAAATTATTTTGCATGTCCTACTGATGACCGGGCAATACTATCATCTATGAAAACACATAAAGGTTTTTCATATATGTTAAAAATTGTCTGATTCATATTCTGAATCAGACCAATTCCAGCCTAGTGTTTCCTAAGGTGTGTTCTGTGGCTTAAAACTTATTATGATATCTTCATAGGTCACATGTATATTTATTATAAAAGATTTGAAGAGTCCGGCAGTAAGGAAACCATTTAATTGCTCCCTAAATGTATTTGATCATGAAATCCCTCTTAATATCCTGATGAATTACTTTCCTCCCAAGAACACACTTTGGGAAAGAGGTTAACCACGGTACTGAATGGGATTTCATAGATCAGTATTATAGCTCTCTATTTCAAATCCTGAAAGATGATGCTGTGAAGGTGCTGCACTCTATATACCAGCAAATTTGGAAAACTCAGCAGTGGCCACAGGACTGGAAAATGTCAGTTTTCATCCCAATCCCAAAGAAAGGCAATCCCAAAGAATCCTCAATCTACTGCACAATTGCACTCATCTCACACGCTAGTAAAGTAATGCCTAAAATTCTCCAAGCCAGGCTTCAACAATACGTGAATGGTGAACTTTCAGATGTTCAAGCTAGTTTTAGAAAAGGCAGAGGAACCAGAGATCAAATTGCCAACATCCGCTGGATCATTGAAAAAGCAAGAGAGTTCCAGAAAAAACATCTATTTCTGCTTTATTGACTATGCCAAAGCCTTTGACTGTGTGGATCACAATAAACTGTGGAAAATTCTGAAAGAGATGGGAATACCAGACCACCTGACCTGCCTCTTGAGAAACCTGTATGCAGGTCAGGAAGCAACAGTTAGAACTGGACATGGAACAGCAGACTGGTTCCAAATAGAAAAAAGGAGTACATCAAGGCTGTATATTGTCACCCTGCTTATTTAACTTCTATGCAGAGTACATCACGAGAAATGCTGGGCTGGATGAAGCAGAAGCTGGAATCAAGATTGCCGGGAGAAATATCAATAACCTCAGATATGCAGATGACACTACCCTTATGGCAGAAAGTGAAGAACTAAAAAGCCTCTTGATGAAAGTGAAACAGGAGAGTGAAAATGTTGGCTTAAAGCTCAACATTCAGAAAACTAAGATCATGGCATCCGGTCCCATCACTTCATGGCAAATAGATGGGGAAACAGTGGAAACAGTGGCTGACTTTATTTTTCTGGGCTCCAAAATCACTGCAGATGGTGATTGCAGCCATGACATTAAAAGACACTTACTCCTTGTAAGGAAAGATATGACCAACTTAGACAGCAAATTAAAAAGCAGAGACATTACTTTGCCAACAAAGGTCCGTCTAGTCAAGGCTATGGTTTTTCCAGTGGTCATGAATGGATGTGAGAGTTGGACTCTAAAGAAAGCTGAGCGCGGAAGAATTGATGCTTTTGAACTGTGGTGTTGGAGAAGACTCTTGAGAGTCCCTTGGACTGCAAGGAGATCCAACGAGTCCATCCTAAAGGATATCAGTCCTGGGTGTTCATTGGAAGGACTGATGTTGAAGCTGAAACTCCAATACTTTGGCCATCTCATGCGAAGAGTTGACTCATTGGAAAATACTCTAATGCTGGGAAGGATTGGGGGCAGGTTGAGAAGTGGATGACAGAGGTTGAGATTGTTGGATGGCATCACTGACTTGATGGACATGAGTTTGGGTATACTCCGGGAGTTAGTGATGGATAGGGAGGCCTGGCGTGCTGCGATTCATGGGGTCGCAAAGAGTCGGACACGACTGAGCGACTGAACTGAACTGAACTGAACTACTAGTCAAATATAGTCTTAAGCACTTTATTTATTTACCCCTCATAACTACCTTGGAGTGTTAGTAATATTATTGTCACCGTTTTTACAAGTGAGGAAACTGAGATTTAGACAGAATAAATAATTTGCCTAAGATTGTTCAGCTGGATAGAATAGGGACTCAAAAATGAACTCATAACTTTTATCCTATATTGCCTTTCTAAGAAAAGGCTGTTCATTGCAGTATCAGTTATAGTAGAAAAAGACTAGAAAAACTTAATATCCATCAATAAGGAAATACTAAATAAATCTTGGTGTATCCATATAGTGGAATTATAGGAAGCCATTAAAAATTGAGGCATCCATATATGTACTGAGAATATAGGATCTCCCAAATATGTATTAAATGAAAAAATTAAACATGTAAAGTAAGGAATAATTTTTACAGCATGCTACTGTTTGTGTCAAAAAATAAATATATTACTGTTACACACACACACACACACACACACACACACACACACTAACACACAAAATCTTTAACAGGATTCACAACAAACGGAATACAGTATTTATTTCTGGGGAAGACAACAGGGGGCAATGATGACATGAAAATTTATGTCTTTGTATGACATTCTGTACTGATTGAATTTTTGTTAACCATGTGTATATTATCTGCTTAATTATAAACATAAAACCTGCTGATGAAACAATTTTATTGGGTAATAAACTCATTTTATTCCCACTTAAAATAGCACTCTTGTATTGTTTCCTGAATAATTCCTATTTCATATTATTTATCCAGTCACTAAGTAGATTAAAATTTATTTATTTATTTTTGACAAATAAAAATTCTATATATTTAAGGTATACAATGTGATGTTTTGATATATGTATACAGTGTGAAATGATTACTATAATCAAACTGAAATTAACATATTCATCACTTCTCATAGTTACCATTTTTCTATGGTGAGAACACTTGTTAAGTCACTTCAGTCATGTCCGACTCTGTGCGACCCCATAGACGGCAGCCCACCAGGCTCCCCCGTACCTGGGATTCTCCAGGCAAGAACACTGGAGTGGGTTGCCATTTCCTTCTCCAATGCATGAAAGTGAAAAGTGAAAGTGAAGCCGCTCAGTCGTCTCCGACCCTTAGCGACCACATGGACTGCAGCCTACCAGGCTCCTCTGTCCATAGGATTTTCCAGGCAAAAGTACTGGAGTGGGTTGCCATTTCCTTCTCTGGAGAACACTTGAGATGTACAATAACAACAGAATTCATATATATAATACATTATTATTGACTATAGCCACCACACTCTACATTAGGTTTCTAGAAATTACTCATATTATAAATGAAATTTTTCACCCTTTGACCAATATCTCCCCCTTTTTCCTACTTCCAGCCTCTGGTAAGCACTATTCTATTCTCTGCTACTATTAGTTTGACTTAATTTTTTTTTAAGATTGTACTTATAGAGTGAGATCATGTGATACTTGTTTTTATGTGTTTGGTTTATTTCACTTAGCATAATGTTCTCCAAGTTCAGCCACGTGATTCTACTTTTTTAAGGCTTATTTTATATCTAATATGCATATAGATGCCACATTTTCTTTATTCATTCATTCGTTGATGAACATTTGTTTCCATATATTCCTACTGTAAATAATGCTGCAATCAAGATGGATTACTCTTTGAGGTAGTGTTTTTATTTGCTTCAGATATACACCCATAAGTGTAATATTTTTGATGCCTATTATTTGCCAGGCACTGAAAGATGTGGTGGGAATGTAACAGTGAACAATATAGGCACAATCCTTGACTTTGTGGAACTTACCTTCTAGAAGGATGGCAGATATGAAACACATAATTGCATAAGGAACTCATTATTTCCCATTATGAAAAGTTCAACCGAGGAGTATAGGGTGAGATCCTAAGCTAGTCCAAGGCCAGATTGTGTTGCTTTGAATGAACCGCAAAATGAAGATTAAGCTAGAAGAAAGAGGGAAGAAGGATCAAAGTTCACCTCAGGCACACGGAAGAGAATGTGTGAAGACCCTGAAGTAGGACGAAGCATGGGCTATCAGTGGAAAGTAAGGAGAGCCAATATGGCTGGAACTCAGAAAAAGGTAAGAGATATGAGATGACTGTTGAGTTCAGCAGGGCCTTTTAGAACACGTTTAAAATCTTGGAGTGGATTTTTAAAGCAATAGGAAATCATGGAAGTTTTAGGTAGAGAAGAACATGATCAGATTTGAATTTTTAAAAGTTTACTCTACCGGCAGTGTGGAGCGTGAACTGGAGAGAAACAAGCATGAATGAGGTGGCCAGCTGGAATCTACTGTAGTAGCCTAGGGAAGAGATTATGGGGGCAGTCCAGATTTAGAGGTGGATATATTTACAATATATACTGGAGATAAATCTGGCAAGAGTTGCTGCTGCTGCTAATGAGTTGGTTTAAGGGTGAAAGACAGTAATATATTAAAAGGATGATAAATGATGATATATTAAGTTTTTGACTTGAGAAACTGATGAGAAATTGGCAACATTTCTTAGCTAGGGAACACTGGGTGAAGAGGTCTGGGAGTAGGGTTGAAATATTCAGGAATTTGGTACTGGATACTGCCAGAAAAGATAGGGTTGGATATATGGATTTGGAGCTCAAAGAAAGGTATGGGAGAGAGACCATTAAATTGCAGTTTGGTTTGTAAAAACATCATATCCCACAGTTGAATAAACTTCTGAATACAAGGTAAATGTTCAGAGAATTGTGGTTTCTCAATTCAAGAAATCATTAAATAAAAAAAAATAATGTCACAGTGATTTAACAGGTTAGTCAGTTTGCAGGTATCCATCAACTCATCATACTGTGATTTATCCACATAAAATATTTCAGTTCTCAAAAATAGATATCCTTAGAATAATATAATAGACACAATTAAGCTGCTTTGCTTTATGCTATTTTGTTGATGTTGGCAACCCCTACATTCACTTTTGCCTTGCAAAAGATTAACAAAAATACATGGGAAAGAAAAAGTACTTTGAGTGTTTTCTCCATGAAGACATTTTAAGAAAGAAAGAAAGAAAGAAAGAAAGAAAGAAAGAAAGAAAGAAAGAAAGTGGAGTCACTCAGTCGTGTCTGACTCTTTGTGACCCCATGGGCTGTAGCCTACCAGGCTCCTCCGTTCATGGGATTTTCCAAGCAAGAGTACTGGAGTGGGTTGCCACTTCCTTCTCCAGGGGATCTTCTCGACCCAGGAATCGAATCCGGGTCTCCAGCATTGTAGACAGAAGCTTTTACCGTCTGAGCCACCAGGGAAGTCATTTTCCTAATATAATAATCTTTTCTATGCCTAGAGAGAGTGTGATAACTTTAGAGAAAGGGCAGCTAAATATAGCCTGGCACTTTGTAAAAAAATTATTTTTATTATTTATGGCTGTGCTGGGTCTTCATTGCTCCACGCAGGCTTTCTCTAGTTGTGGTGAGTGGGGGTTACTCGTTGTTGCAGTGCGCGGGCTTCTCAATGCAGTGGCTTCTCTTTTGCAGAGCACAGGTTTAGGCACACGGATTTCAGTAGTTGCAGCGCACAGGCTTATTAATTGTGGCACAGGGGCTCAGTTGCTCTGACATGTGGAATATTCCCGGACCAGGGATCAAATTTGTGTCCCTTGCATTGGCAGGAGGATTCTTATCCACTGTACCACCAGGGAAGTCCTAGGGTGGCAATTTTATCTTTCTGAGAGTTGTGCTCTCTAGCTTCAGGGGAAAATAGTATTTCAAGTCTAGGGGAAACATAGCGGAAAATTAATACTACAGAGTAATTATTGGTTTATATTTTTTACTTCATTAGATATGAAATTCATGAAGACATATTCATTGCTGTAATTCCAGCATCTAAATCTTGCACATAGTATCTAAATACTTGCACATAGTAGGTACTCTATGAATATTTATGGAAAGTTAAATGAATTAATGAGTTGTATCCTCACAGTGTGATTATATTTGTTAGAAAATTTCTGAATCCACAGAAAGTTAGATATGGTCATATTGAAAAGGATATATACATATACATATATATATATATTATATATATACACACACACACACATACATATACCAAAATAGCTCCAAAGACAAAAATACTTTCATTTATCATGTTTTTAACCACCAATCCATCTCCAAAATAGAGATTTTGGAAAGCTTCCTGCATTTCCTCTGGTAAATCTATTAATTTTCATTTCCACTGCTGGTATTGAGTCTCACAGATCTCACAGTGAAGGTCTATTTCACTTCTGATACTACTCAGAACTTTTTATTTGTATCAAGGCAAATAGCAGAGTAATTTGCTAGACAATAATTTCCTTTTTCAGAGGAATCTCTATTACACAAAATTTTCATCAGAGGACCCTATCACAAGAGTATTGTTCAATACAACAAGAGATCCCATAAGTGATATTAATAAACACTGTATAATGTTTCTAATGATTATCACAAAACTCAGCAAAGTGCCAAAAACCCCGGTAAAATACAGTTTTAAAGACTTTTCATGGAACTTAATGTGGTAACAAACATCTATTGAGCATCTTCAAAATATAAGATACATGCTAGTGATGGGCAGCTATCAAGGTGAAGACCCAGTCCCTGTCTCTATAGTACTTACCATTAGGGGAATCAGAGCTAAGTTGTTCAGCAAACACTTACTGAATTCCTGCTATACACCAGGCTTGTGTTTGATGCAGGGGGTAAAAAGATAAGTAAGGCACAACCCCTGTCATTAGGGGCTTATAATTTAAGGTATGGTATATCTGGGTGCGTATTTTGGTGGCTGTGTGTCCAGTATAGGAACCAACATAAACTCAAATAATTTTCAGTGCAATATGGGAGGTTATGACAGAGTGGTAGCAAAATGCAGGGAAACTTAACCTAATATAGGGAAGAAATGCAAGGAAGAGGTAGTGGAAATGACTGACTGAGTCTTGGGGATAAATGTTACCTGGAGAATGGGAAGATCATTCCATGCTGGGGGAACAATAGTGTGACTGGGGATCTACAAACAGCTCAGAGGTCAGGTGGTGTAAGGAATGGTTCAACGCCGCACTTTCTTTGAATTATTTTGAAACTCTGGTAAAATAACTACACGATGAACTTCTGGGATCAAAAAAGTACCCTCCCTCACTCCCATGAACCTTCCCTCTCTTTTTTACTTTGGTATTATCAGAGAGCAAAGCATTTTAAATAAGGGGGATGAGGATGCAGGTGGGAGGAGGCCGACCTTGAAAATACTTATGAGAGCTATATTAGCTGCTTGGCAGAGGCAATCTCACCCTCATCAAATACAATCACTTGAATACAAAGGCCACTTTACCTGGATCATCTCTGCAGTAACTTATTGGGAAAATCTTGTATGAACTCCCTGTATACGTGTATGAAACCAGATTCAGAATTAGTTAACGCCTATCAAGCGACTACTGTGCTTTCATCTTTTTTCCCTCCTGCAACCAATATTAATATATAGCCAAGGTGGCTGTTTGGACTAACTAGAACAAATACAGATGCAGTGAGGTTCCATTCCGGCGAAGCTAGGGAGAGATTTTTCGTGGATTTCTATTGAGGCGACAAAGACAAAAAAGATAAGGAATAGAGTGTGAAGGTATTGGTGTGAAAAATAATGCTTCGGGGGCCAAAACGAAAGTATAGACACGCTGAGGGAAACAGTTTCCAGGCTGAAATGAAAATTTCCTTTGTTCACAGAGCAATTCCCTTTCAATTTCTCTCCGCCCTCGTGTCTCCTAACAATTCTTGCTTCATCATTGTCAAGCAATTCGCAGGTCTTCCCACCATTCATCCTACCCACAAGAGTAAAAATCTACAATTCTTTTCTACCTCAAAACTCCAGGCTAAATGTGCTACTGTACTCAGCCTGGAAAAGGAATGGAGCTTTTAACGTTCGATTAAAAAGTTTCAAATACAATGCTGTAGCCTCCTACCTGGATCCACCACTCGAGAACTACAATACCCAGAATACACGGTTTCCCTTCCGCCTTCTACCGCGGCAGTGCCTAACTTGATCTTATTTGCACAAGAAACAGTCACATGACACGTTTCCTGTCAAGATGGCGGATAATCTCCCTTCGGAGTTTGATGTGATCGTAATAGGGACGGGTATGTGTGGCTCTGGTACTACCTGGACAAAGTGTAGGAAGTCTGTCCCGTTCCTACCTTCTCTGTCAGGGGCGAGGGTCGGCAAGAAATGTTGGGGTCGAGTGTGGGAGGGAGGACGGAAAGGAAGTGAGGTAGTCTGGAGTCAGCGCGGGACTTGGGCGCTCCAGGGAGGGGCTTGGACCTGCGGTGCTTAGCGCTATTTGAGTAGGGGTCGATCTGGTTGATGCCGATTGCTGAGGTTGGTTGCTGCGGGTGATTGCTGTAATTTCCTTAGAGGGAGGAGGGTTTGCAGTGTCATGAGAACGGAGGGTGGGAATTTTATCAATGGAGACACCTTTGGCATGACATTATGATTTCCTCGTTGATTTCAAAGTGATATTCCCCATCATTTTGTCTCGCCATTTCATAGGAATTTGCCATATATTTATATAATCCTAGGGTTCGGTGCATCTCGGATACAGTTTGTTACTCAGTTGTTACCCATTTACGTTTAAATGTACTAAGGCGAGGAAGTGGATTCTTTTTTGTTGTGTTGAGAAGCCTAGGGTGTTGTAATTTGTTGAGGTAGCCATTATTCCTGCTTTATGGTGCTGAAAGAAATCATTTTGATTTCTTCTACCCACCTATGTACCCACAGCTAAATGAGCTGAAAACAAGGTCTGTGAGTCCAGTTCTGGTGTGTGATCATATCTTTCTCTTGTTTGCCCATCGTTGATTCTTCATGTTTTGGGTGGTGCCAGAACTCCCTCTGCAATTTCTAGTTGACATATTACACGTACAACACATGGCAGAAGACATTTGGAAAAAGTTGTTATTTTGTTTTTCTTAACAGTGTAAAGGGTGAACTTTAGATGGGATTAAATAGTTTGTTGGGTGGGGTTTTGTCCTGTCTACAGAATGTGGTAGGCTGGAGAACCTCTGGTGAATGAGACCCTGTCCATTGTGTTAATAAATTCAGCTCATTGTCTTCTCAAACAGTAGGAGCAGCCATGTTTCCAGGTCGGGAGTAAAAATAACTACCTATTTTCGAGTGATTATTTGCTAATCCGTGTGCTAAGTGCTTTACAAATCGTATATAATCCTCACCACTTTGTTAGAGTAGGTATTCTCTATACTTTACAGAGGAGGAAAAAGGGCTTAAAAAGGTTGCAGTTTGCTCAAGATCACACTGCTGGTAAATTTCCAAAAGTCCATTGTATGCTAAAAGGAGAATCAGTAGTTCTGACACTCAGAATTAAACCATATTAATAGAAATAAGTGGGAAAACTTGGTTGTAGACCTTGCTTGGCCATTAAACAGCTGTGTGAATTTCTAGGGTTAGGCACTTAATCTCTCAGAGCCTCAGTTTCCTTGGTTTTGACTATAGGCAGGATAAACTAAATAACCTTTCCAGTGTTGTCTAACAAAAAATTCTCTTATTCTAGTTCTACATGGGTGATTGTGCTCAAAACAGCAAGGACATATTTATTCTCAACCTGAGAATTGTATGGCTACAAATAACCTTGCTGTAGCTTCTATGAACAGATCTTGGATGACAGCTGGAAGGAGTCAGTAGACTCTATTTATTCTCTCCAGTCTATCCTAAAACTTAGAACAATATCCATTTTAGAATAGTTGTTATACCATGCTTGGGTCCTCTGTTACTCCCTTTTTTTGTTGTACTTTGGAACTTAGGGTGTTTTAAAAATTACTTTGTATCATTAAAATATTGTTTCTTGATTCAAATTTTAGTTGGTGAGTGGCAACTCTTATTATTAAGTGCTGTTAATTCTTTTTTTGTTGTTGTTAATTCTTATATAAGAAATATTTTACCTTCTAGTTCAGTTTGTAATATGGACTATATCTATCTTCTTGGAGTCTGTTATGATAAAGGTAGGAAGATTCTGTGAGTGATCCAGAAAATTGCATCAGGAAGCATCTGGTGTATTAGGAAAGATTCATTTTAGACTTATTTACATGAGAGTAATGTTACTTCTCAAAGTATGGGAAGAAGTTATTTGAGTTAGAGGTTTTCAAATCACTTAGTGAACACTGTTTAACTTTTCAAGCACACTGTTTAAATTTATGATTTCAAGCTTTTTCTTTAGATAAAAGTCATTCCCAAATAAATGAATTCAGTAATTATTATCATTATTTTATGAGTGATTTTTAATGTGTTTGGAATTTTTTTCTTCTGAAATAGTATGCTGAAAGTGGCCTTTAAGATGTGTTTGCCTTACTAAGTGTACTAGCTTGAGTCAATCATAGAAAAATCAGTGTTTCAAAGATTCAGTTTTGATAACAAAAGCAGAATTAATCATGCATGTATCAGAAACATGGAGAAATGGGCTATGAGATGCAGTTTTTCTTTTAGCAGATTTAGTTTTAGTTAAAATGTCATAAAGAAACAGTTGCTTTATCAAGTAAAATAACCTGTGGATAATATTTTAAATCCTTTTGGCCTTGATTAACTTGTTTTTCTTTTCATTCTTCATATATAACATTTTCATTAAGGTCATGTTTTGAAGAGATTATGGGAAAATAAAGATTTGTATGTATTTTCTTAGTTAAGCCCATTTCCTCCTGATTACAAAATACAGGAAATAATCTCTCAAACACCTGAAAACAGAGGAATAAGATAAAGTGCTTGAACCATGCAAAATATAGAAGAAACTGAAATAAGGAAGGAGGGCCAAATGGAGCCTCAAGGGAGAGGACAGAAATGGAATAGTGACTCCAGTATAAAATTAAAAAAAATTTAAAAGTAAAAAATATCATGACAATTATCTTAAAATATGGATGTAGAGATAAGTGTCTAGAAAGTGGCCTTCAGTTTGGGTGCACGGTTGTCATTTTTAAGGCATTTGCTGTTTATAAAGACATTTGAATAATAACTTTGTAGGTTACAGAGAAGTATCATTGGTCACAGGTTAAAAATCATCCTAGTCACATAATAACATAATAACACCTCACTGGAGGTGACTTATCTGGCATCTTGTATAATCTGTAACCTGCAGCAGAGCCATCAACTCGACATAAGGGCAGATGGGATGGAAGTTACAAGCATCATGGGATATTATTGGCATCCTTCTTACATAGGGGAATCCCTCATTCTCTCACTTAGAGCATAGTCATTTTAGAAAATTCTAGCATGCTCAGAGCATATTAAGTGTTAGTCACTCAGTCGTGTCTGTCTCTGTGACCCCTTGGACTGTAACCCACCAGGCTCCTCTGTCCATGGGATTTTCCAGGCAAGAATATAGGAGTGGGTTGGCATTTCTTCCTCCAGGGAAGACACAGGAAATATTAACAACTTCTGCAAAAACTGTGTTTGGAGGGTGTCATTAGACCTAAGTGACAGTTTATATCCTAATGTGAAAGAGGAGAGACAAACACCTAAAATGCAAACCTACATCAGGCAACACAATGACCTGGGACCATTTGGCATAGTGACAGACTACACATTTTTTAGAATATTCAGCCCAGAATTACTGAGAACCTAGTCCCTGCCCTTGTGACGTTTAATGTGTTACCTATTCTGAGGAACTATTTGGGGTTCCTGACAGTCACATGCTCAGAGCTGTTCTAAGCCAATGTGGGCTTTTCATTGCATCCTTCTTGCTTTCGAAGACCACATAGAGATTCATTCAGCATCCCTTTCCTTTCTAGAGTACATCACACAAATTATATTTTGCAGTTCTTCCGTTAAATGGACTGTGGAGTAGAATAGCTTAAAACATTTTTCCTGCAGAGGATAACACATGGATCCTTTTCGTTTAAGGATTTTATTGCTAAAGATTATGGGGAAAGAAATGAGATAAGAAAAATAACAAACATGGGGGAAATTACAGGGATATTGCTCATAAATCCTGACTGCCTTGCTATATCATGCTCAGCATAGTCCAGAATCAGTCATTGCGGCAGCCTGGCATAAAGGGAATCACTTAACCTTCCTTCTAGGTGACTTTGGGCAAGTTGCATAACATCTTGGAACATCAATTTGTTCATCTGTGAAGTGAGAGACTTGAATTAGGTGACCTCTAAGATAGGCATCTTCCAACTCTAAAATTTACCATTGTGTATGCATAATTATGACACTGGGTCCTTGAGGAAAGACTAAATTTTATATAGTCCTCATTTGAAGTCAGTGGCACCCCATTCCAATACTCTTGCCTGGAAAAGCCCATGGACAGAGGAGCCTGGTAGGCTGCAGTCCATGGGGTCGCTAAGAGTTGGACACGACTAAGCGACTTCACTTTCACTTTTCACTTTCATGCATTGGAGAAGGAAATGGCAACCCACTCCAGTGTTCTTGCCTGGAGAATCTCAGGGACGGGGGAGCCTGGCAGGCTGCCGTCTATGGGGTCGCACAGAGTTGGCCATGACTGAAGTGACTTAGCAGCAGCAGCAGCATTTGAAGTCAAGTCAGTGTTTTCAGAAATTTTTCTGTCAAAGCAGCTTATAAAGAATCATTTTCTTGGAAATGATAAGCTGCTTTCATCAGGAAAGGTCATATAGGTAGCACAGCTGAATTTCTTGATGTTCAGTTCAGTTCAGTCACTCAGTCGTGTCCGATTCTTTGCAACCCCATGGACTGCAGCACACCAGGCTTCCCTATCCATCAGCAACTCCCGGAGCTTGCTCAAACTCGTGTCCATCGAGTTGGTGCTGCCATCCAACCATCTCATCCTCTTTTGTCCCCTTCTCCTCCCACCTTCAATTTTTCCAAGCATCAAGGTCTTTTCTAATGACCTTTTCTAATGGTTTTTTCTTGTCATCAGGTGGCCAAAGTATTGGAGCTTCAGCTTCAGCATGTCCTTCCAATGAATATCCAGGATTGATTTCCTTTAGGATTGACAGGTTTGATCTCCTTGCAGTCCAAGGGACTCTTAAGAGTCTTCTCCAGCATCACAGTTCAAAAGCATCAATTCTTCAGTGCTCAGCCTTCTTTATGGTCCAACTCTCACATCCATACATGACTAGTGGAAAAACCATAACTTTGACTAGACGGACCTTTGTCGGCAAAGTAATGTCTCTGCTTTTTAATATGCTGTCTAGGTTTGTCATAGCTTTTCTCCCAAGGAGCAAGGGTCTTATAATTTCATGGCTGCAGTCACCATCCACACTGATTTTTGAGCCCAAGAAAATAAAGTCTGTCACTGTTTCCATTGTTTCCCCATCTGTTTGCCATGAAGTGATGGGACCAGATGCCATGATCTTAGTTTTTTGAATGTTGAGTTTTAAGCCACCTTTTTCACTCTCCTCTTTCACCTTTATCAGAGAGGCTCTTTAGTTCCTCTTCCCTTTCTCCCATAAGGGTGGTGTCATCTGCATATTAGATGTTATTGATATTTCTCCTTGCAATCTTGATTCCAGCTTGTGCTTCATCCAGCCTGGCATTTCGCATGATGTACTCTGCATATAAGTTAAATAAACAGGGTGACAATGTACAGCCTTGACGTACCTCTTTCCCAGTTTTGAACCAGTCCATTGTTTCATGTCTGGTTCTAACTATTGCTTCTTGAAACATTGGGGGGCAGTAATGTTGTCGGGGGTATAGTTGAAACTGATTTTTACTAAATACCTGTTTATGCCAGACTTTCTGCCAAGTGATGTCTCATATATGTGTATTATTTAGTCCTTTCCTGGGAAGCCTGTATGTGGTTCTAACATCAGAGGCTGTCCATGCTTTTTTTTGCCTGTATTTCCAAAAATCCATGAACCTGTGGTCTAGAGCAGAGGTTTTTTTTTTTTTTTGCAAGATGCCACCTATTTGTGGGTCATGGAATCAATTCCAGCACTTAATAAAACAGAGGTAGAATAGAATATGTATTAGAATATATTATATATAGTAAGGATGAGTATAGTTTTATGGAACATAATTTCATGTGTGTATCACTGAAGCACACCCACATACATATATTCGTATATATTTAAGGGGAGTGGCTGAGGGCAAAAAGTTTTAGTTTAGAGAATATTGATTAACTGAATAACATAGTAGGAAGGAAAGTAGTATTTCAAAAGTCCGTTTGTTTTATAAATGCTATACCATCCATATGTTGTATTTACTTTGACATGTATGTATCTAATTTGAGAGCATCGTGTAGTGCAGCAGTCCCTGATCTTTTTTGCATCAGGGACCGATTTTGTGGAAAACATTTTTTACATGGATGGGGTGCAGGATGGTTTGGGGATGATACAAGTGCATTACATTTATTGTGCACTTTATTTCAATTATTATTACATCAGCTCCACATCAGATCATCAGGCATTAGATCTCAGAGGTGGGATAACCTGGTTTAGTGATTGACAGTGTGGCTCTGAAATTGGACAGACTGTGTTTGAATCAGATATGACTGTTGTGCCACCTTACACATGTTCTTTAATGTCTAAGTTTCTTAGCTCTAAAAGAGAGTAAACCTCAGTGAGCTGTGTTGAGGATTCAGCGGAATAATTATTTAAAATGCTTAGTAGGTGTTCAGAAAACGTAGTTGAAATTTATAGCCCACAATGTCGTATTGAGGGGCTTTTATCACCACTGCTGTCAAGGAGTGAAGGCTTCCTAGGAAAGGCTTGTGGTTTCCATGGAGAGCAGTGGCAAGATTCAGGTGTCTGAGTCATTGTCCTCCTCTTCTCGCTGGCTGTTTGGTGGGAAAGACCTTTGTGTGTCTATTACCACTATTTCTATCAGACTTCTTAACTGATGGTTTTCTTTCATTGTCTTTACTCTGTTTTGTTCACCAGCTTGCATTATTTGTTATTTGTCTTGCCTGACAGTTTTGAACAGGTTTATCTTGTTTGAGGCGTAGTATGAAACTTTTGTCAGTGTGAAATGCTGAAGGAACTAAAGAAAGCATACAGATTTTGCTGTTTGAAAAATGCTTTGCAATTCTTCAGCCATTTATTGATGAGGAAGTATGTCTTTTCTGTTGTCAATACCTAGAAAAGTAAAGGGAATTATATAACTGTGGAGAAGATTCTTTGGGAAAGGCTTACCCTTCCCTGTAAATCATAAGTTTGAACCAATCCCTCAGAGCTGCATCTGTAACCAGAGTTCTCTCTGCAGCATCATTTTCATCTCCCATGCCTCATGTCATTTTCTCGTTTTCTCCAGTGTTCTCATGATGTTTTGGGTAGCTCAGGCTACAGCAATTAAAATCAAATACGGCTGCTCACCATCACATTCTCATGTTTAACATAAAATCCTAGCGCACAGAAGCAATTATAATTCCATATAATTGACCTGTTACTCACGCTATTCAGTTTCAGTGCAATCTTCTAACTCAAAAGTTAGCCTTTGTAACTATGTAAATGGTTTAAAATGGTCTATGTAAATGGTTTAAAAACTAGAACAGCTTAAAAATCACTAACACTTCTCAGTTTATATTCATATGTATATTACAAACTATATATATATATATATGTACACATATATTATGCATAAAGGCTAGAGAGATTGGAAACATTTGGGGGATATTTAGTTGTGACAAACAAAATAGGGATACTTTTGAAAGATTGATTTATTATCATTTTTACTTTTCTGATAATCTTATTAAAAGGCAGTGTAAAAGATGAGAATTTATCACAGATGTTGACTTCTCCAAGTATGATTATGAGAGCTATTGTGTTATTCATAATGAGACTATTTAAAAACTAGTTTGAAAATAGACAAGTGAAGAGACCAGGGGCAGCTTTGCCCGTGTGGTGCTTCACATGAGTGTTTGATCTTATATTAGATTTTTACCAAGATTTTAAGTGAATAATGTCATACTGTTTGACTGATTTCATTTATATCACATTTATAAAAGTACCAGTATCTGCTTTTTCTCCTGAGTAATGTTCATACCTATCTTTTTTGTCCAGCCCAGTGTTCATGTTGAGTTACAGTGGCTTTTGGTTAATGACAATTTTAGTCATTTTGTATTGCTTTGAACTATTTTGGGTCATGTATCTGTGATCTGAATTTGCATATTTGTTAAACTGCTTTTCGATATATGCATTTAAAATAATTGTGATGGAAAAGCTTGCACAAAATAAAGTGTCGGGATATAACATTTTACATACAGATATCAGGCATATTAGGAAGATGCTGAGTTGTGTTCTAATCCTTAGTTTTCTATGTTACTTTGGCATGAGTGATCTAAGCTAGATAGATGACAGAGAATTAAATTTAGTATATACAACAGACTGTTAAACAAATGTATGAAATTGTTTCTAGCATTTGTTATATGCTGAGTGCTGTATTAAGCCCGTAAAGTGCATTATCTCATCTGATTCTCACAGTAACCTTGTCTGTTGCTAGATGCTTATTGTTATCTCCATTTTACAAATGTGGAACCTAAGACTTGGTTAAGTTTGACTGAGGTTGCTCTGGCTAGGTGTTGTTAGATTGAACTGGTTGTATTTTTCCATGTGAAAAAATACCTTATATTGTGAAGGTTAGATTATTGTGTTATAGTTTAGTGGTTGGCAATTGCCTCATTTTGGGGAGTTACTATTGTTGACATTAAAGTCCTAATGCCAGAGAAGCCTTGTGATGTTAACTCATTATTATTGACAGCATCATGACGTCTGTTTTCATCTTGAAAACCTTTTGATGAAGGTGAACCAAATGACTTGGTTGTGTTTATCCCTTAAAACTGAAAAAACAGAATCAGCCACTGAAGTAATGGCAAGAAATGGGGTCAGAGAATATAGTCATATTTTCACTTGAAAATCTGTTTCCCTAGGAATTACTCACTGATTACAAGATACATAATTTCCCATAGAAATAAAATCATTGTTAGAAATGCCCTATAGGTTATTTGTGTGTGCGCAAGGGTTTGCCATTTTGTCATTTAAAATTTTTTTTTTAGCTTTACGCACTTGTAAATTAAGTTTTCAAGATCAAGTATGGGGCTCATTGTTCTGTTCTTGAAGGTTTTTGCTTTTTTGGTTGGTTGGTTCTTTTGGTTCCTATAATTGTCAACAGTTGTCAGCACTTACAATAGATTCATCCTATTAATAATTGACAGAGTGGATGTGATAATATCTTTTCCCTCCAAGGGCCCTGTCATTAACAAATAATAATAATAACTAACACTTTTATGTCTATATTTCCAGACCTTTTCTCACTTTGTGTGTATAGATGTGTGTATGCTATTCTATTTTTCAGTTCACAGTGCTATGAATATCATTTCATAATAACAAAATCTTCCTCCTGTGTCTTTTAAAAAAATAACTTCTTATTTGGAGATAATTTTAGATTCACATGCAGTTGTAAGAAATAGTATAGAACGATCATGTATATAGTTCATCCAGCGTTCCCCAGTGGTAAGTTAACATCTTGCATAAATATGTGTAATATAACCAGGTAATTGACCTTATGCAATGACCTTATTCAGATGTCACCAGTCTTACATATACTTGTGTGTATATTCAGTTCTGTGTAATTTTATCACATGTGTAGATTGTTGTCAAATCCAGATACAAAACAGTGTCATCATAGTCTCTCATGATATCTTTTTATAGCCACGAACACTTCCCTCCTTCCTACATCTCTATATCCTGGCAACCCTTTATCTGTTCTTCATTTCTATGATTATGTCACTTCCAAAAGCTTATTAAATGTCATTTTTAGTAGATGATTAGTAAATACACTAGTATTTCTATAGATGTCCTGTCATTTAAATTATCAACTTTTTTTGGACATTTAAAGTTTTCAGTTTTTCACTTTCATGAAGTGATACTATGATGAGCATGCTGTACCTTAACCTTTTGTATGTATTTAGTTATTTCCTTAGGATAAATACTTAGAACTGTAAATGTTAAATTTAATTTTAGAAGGTGGTTATGCAAAGATTTTGATTTGTATTGGTGAATTACCTTAAGGAAAGTTTGCTAATCTAGTATCACTAGCAGAGTATGAGAATGCTTACTTTCGCAAAGCCTTTCAATATTTTCTATGAATGTCAACATCATAGCCAGAAAATATTTCCTTGTCTGAATTTACATTTTCAGATTATAAGTGAGATTATTTAATAGGTATATTGGTCAATTATGTTTCTTTTATTCATTGCTTTTACCCATGTTCCTATTGTGCGATTTTTTTTCTTTTCAACATGTAATAATTCTTTATATATTAAAAACTTTAATTCTTTGTTATGTATTTTATAAATTTGCCTTCTATTTTCATGGCAGTTTTTCATGTGTGAAACTTTATAATTTTTATGTATCTATCAATTTTTTTTTCTTTTATGTTTCCTGCCTTTGGAGGTATACATGGAAAGCCTTCCCCTCAAAGATTAAGTAAATATTGACGCTGTTTCTTTTTAATATTTTATATCTTACATTTAAATTTTAATATACCTGAGATTTATTCTAGAATATGAGAGTTTTTCCTCCTAAGTCATTAACTTGTTATTATAACACCATTGATCTATTTTTACTCCACTAATTGAAATGCTGCCTTTATTTTTTCATTATAGGAACAATTTTTGAACTTTCTGCCAGTAATCTGAGTGTCTCTTTGAGTCTAGTTGAAACTGTTAAGTGGGAATAGATGGGTCATCTGATCTGTAGAGAAATGATAACTTTTCCTTTTTGAAATCTCAAGAAACAAAAGGAAATGTTAGAATATATAAAAAATTATAGCATCTACTCCAGATGTTCAAGCTGGTTTTAGAAAAGGCAGAGGAACCAGAGATCAAATTGCCAATATCCGCTGGATCATCGAAAAGGCAAGGGAGTCCCAGAAAAACATCTATTTTTGCTTTATTGACTATGCCAAAGCCTTTGACTGTGTGGATCACAAGAAACTGTGGAAAATTCTGAAAGAGATGTGAATATCAGACCATCTGACCTGTCTCTTGAGAAACCTGTATGCAGGTCAGGAAGCAACAGTTAGAACTGGACATGGAACAACAGACTGGTTCCTAATAGGAAAAGGAGTACGTCAAGGCTGTATATTTTCACCCTGCTTATTTAACTTACATGCGGAGTACATCATGAGAAACGCTGGGCTGGAAGAAACACAAGCTGGAATCAAGATTGCCGGGAGAAATATCAATAACCTCAGATATGCAGATGACACCACCCTTATGGCAGAAAGTGAAGAAGAACTAAAGAGCCTCTTGATGAAGGTGAAAGAGGAGAGTGAAAAAGTTGGCTTAAAGCTCAACATTCAGAAAACTAAGATCGTGGCATCTGGTCCCATCACTTCATGGGAAATAGATGGGGAAACAGTAGAAACAGTGTCAGACTTTATTTTTTGGGGCTCCAGAATCACTGCTGATGGTGATTGCAGCCATGAAATTAAAAGACGCTTACTCCTTGGAAGGAAGGTTATGGCCAACCTAGATAGCATATTTAAAAGCAGAGGCATTACTTTGCCAACAAAAGTCCGTCTAGTCACGGTTATGGTTTTTCCAGTGGTCATGCATGGATGTGAGAGTTGGACGGTGAGGAAAGCTGAGCGCCGAAGAATTGATGCTTTTGAACTGTGGTGTTGGGGAAGACTCTTGAGAGTCCCTTGGACTGCAAGGAGATCCAATCAGTCCATCCTAAAAGAGATCAATCCTGGGTGTTCATTGGAAGGTCTGATGTTGAAGCTGAAACTCCAATACTTTGGCCACCTCATGTGAAGGGTTGACTCATTGGAAAAGACCCTAATGCTGGGTAGGATTGGAGGCGGGAGGAAAAGGGGACGACAGAGCATGAGACGGTTGGATGGCATCACTGACTCGATGGACATGGGTTTGGGTAGACTCCGGGAGTTGGTGATGGACAGAGAGGCCTGGCGTGCTGCGGTTCATGGGGTCGCAAAGAGTCGGACACGACTGAGTGACTGAACTGAGCTGACTCTGAAAAATAGCAAACTAAAAGAAAAAGGAAAACAGAGTAGGAATATTTGTAATTCATAACAAAGGACTAATTACATACAAATAATACCTTCAGATTTGTATGAAAAACGTCAAGATCTCTACAGGTAAATTGGGCAGAGAATGTAAACAGACAAGAGGAGTTACAGATAGTTGACAAACTGTGGGGAAAATATTTTTCCTGATCAGTATTTAAGTGCAAAATAACCTAATAATTAAAGACATTAAAAACACACAAAAACACAAAAAGCTTTTACAAATTTAATATTTTAAAAACATTAACGTTAACTAATTGTTGATAAAGTTGTATTCAGTTGAAATGCTAATGGTATTATAAATTGGGACAACACTTTGGCAAAGTGATATAACGATTTGTCCTAAGAATTGTACATATGTTTATTCTATTAGACTCAGTAACTCCAAATCTGAGAATTTATTGTGAGAAAATCACTAATAGAGGTAAAAAGCTACAAGGGTGACAGCATCTATTTTAAAGCTGCTTATCATAGTAAAATTTGTAAATAAAATAATGTATATTGGAGAGCCCCAATGTCTCAAAGGAGTCTGGTGGGTGGATGGAGTAGACAGTTTTACAATATTGCTCAGGATATTTTTTATTACAAGATATCATACATACAAATGAAATATATGTGTGTGTGTGTGTGTATTATTTCTTTCTTTCAATGAACAATAGCAAAGTGAGTGACATGTAGGTATGACCCAGCTGAAGAAAAAGAACATTACCAGAACCTTGGGAGCTCCCTGTATGTATATGTATCACTGTCCATCTTCCCTTCCTTTCTCATGCCATAACCATTATGATAAACTGCTTTAATTGTTCTCTTGTTTTTTTTGAAGTGTTTTTTATTACATGTGTATATCCCCAAACCATATGTTGTTGGTTTTTTCTGTTTTTGACACTTGTCAAACATTCTGTGTATTCTTTCCATGACATGATTTCCTTGACAAATATTATGCTTGTGAGATTCATCTGTACAGATGCATTTAGTGGTAACTCCCCCTTCCCTACCCACAGCTATTAGTATTATGTAGTATTCTAGGATTGCAAATCTTCAGCCTAAGTAGGTCATGCATATTCACCAAAATAATTGTATTTATTTGCCCTTTGGTTTTTAGCTTTTCAAGCCCCTGTCTCCCTTAGGAAATATATAATATCGTAAACACACTCACACATTCAGGACACAATAAGATCATTAAGTACATGTTTTTCTGCAACTTTTGCAGTACATAATTCTCACCTTTCTTTTCATTCCAGTAGTTTTATCTTATCTAGCACACAGACCGTATTTATTTTATAAGGTATTTTGTAAGGTATAGTTCGGGCTGAGGCAGAAAAGGAGGAGAGACGGCCTTGACGGAAGTAGGTTACCTTTATTCAGGCAAGGAGGGCGACAGTCGGCCTAATGACCAGGCTGAGTGCAAGAGGGATCAGGGAGGCTTCGTATTTAAAGGGAGGTTTGTGGAAGCGATACAGGAAACGTTAATCAGGCGGGATGTTTTGGGTATTCTTTAGTTGAGATGGCATTTGTAGTTGGGCAGGGGGTGATAAGTCTCTGACAGATGTAGGGGGTGGAAGGTTTCTGGACAGGGGGTGATAAGTCCCAGATAGATACAACTGGCCTGGAGCATCAAGGCAGGACCTAAAGTTCAGTTTTGTTTTCTCCGAAGTTAGATGATTCAGCAAGGGCCTTTGAGACTGTTGTTTTCTTTTCTAGGCCCAAAGACTCCTTCAACTTTCCACATTCTCCCACCCCAAAATACCCTTTACAGCTGGTATGTACAAACTTGTGTCCAATTCATTATTATGCAGTGCTTCTGTTTGATGTGTCCTGTAAATCTGTTTTATTCTGGCTTAGTTTTTTTTTTTTTTAAAGTGATGACTGAGATGTCAAAGAGAGACTAGGCCTGTGATCCTTCTCTTTTAGATATGGCTGCTTTCTTGCTCATAGTATCATTTACCTTGTTCCTCTAGACTGTCTTTCCTATAAACCGAAATATATATCTAAAGGCTTGGTGGATTCAAGGTTAACATTTTTGGCTAGAACATCTTTGGTGATATAGATATCATGTTGAATCATACCAGAAGACATGAAATATCTGGTTGATCCACTGTGAGTGTTGCTAAGATTGACCCAGGATTAGGATGATGACAGTATGATGCCTCCCTTGTATGGATGTATTTTTCCCTTGTGTATTGAAAATAATCTGTATGTTGCTTCTGGCACTATGCAAAAAACATTGTTTGATACCAGCTATTCACAGCATTGTTTTAAAATTGATTGGTAGTCCTTATCTGAATAAGTATTTTCATTAGGACTTGCAAAATGATGTTTTTGTTTAGGTCTTTGATTCCTTCTACATTTAATAGCTACCACTGAATGCCAATTTCTTAATTTACAAAAAGGAACATACCTTTATAGCATTATTATGCTGTGTTAAGTCGCTTCAGTCACGACTGACTCTTTGCGAACCCAGAGGCCATAGCTCATCAGGCTCCTCTGTCCATGGGATTCTCCAGGCAAGAATACTGGAGTGGGTTGTCATGACCTTCTCCAGGGGATCTTCCCGCCCCAGGGATTAAACCTGCCATTTTATTGTCTCCTGCATTTTCAGGTTGGTTCTTTACCACTAGCACCACCTGGGAAGCCCTTTATAGCATTATTGGTATCTACCAATAAGTACCTATTTCCAAGATTCAAGTCATTTGGGAAACTGAATTAATTGTAAGATTACTTAATGGGGATGAACAAAGAGATTTAGATGTTCTGAAGCAGGATAGTACTTAAGAGCACAGACTCTGGGGCCAGACTAGATAGGTTCCAATATTAACTTGGCCGTTTACTGGGTATGTGATTTGGGGTAAAGTACTTAAGCCCTGTTGTCTGTTTGCCCATCCTTTACTGCCTAATGTATACCTGTGGACAAAGAATAGTAAGTAAAGGAAAAATGAAAAAAAATTTGTTAGGGGTTGGGTTATGGGTGAGTAAAATATTTTCCTTAGCATTGTGTCATATTTGCAGTGTAAGAGAGAAATGAAAAAGAAAAGTCATGCTGATTTTTAGATGTTTTTAACGTGCATTTTCAAGTGCAAGATCATTGACAAATGACTCACAAACCTTTTACATTGATTTTGGTTTATCCCTCTTGTTACAGTATTTAAGAAATTCTTAATGCAATAAAATTGTGATTTTCATTAAATAAAATTTTATCCTTTGTTTTATTTTAGTAAACTCAGTGTAATCACTGTTCAGCTTTTTAATAAATAGTATAAAATATTATCCTCAATGTTTTCTCAATGAAATGTAGCCAATTTTCTCTTAAATACATAATAAGACTATGTTTAAAACTTAATTTGAAGTGTTTTACCTCAAGGAATGATATATAGTAACAAATTCATAGGCTCTTTCAAAATTTAGTTCATAAGGATCATAAGGTTTTTCTCTCTACTTTTTAAAAAATGGATTTCATGAAAGGATTCATATAAGGAAGAAAGGTTATTTGTTGCATGATTTTGTAACATTCTTGGAATAAGCACAATCTCTCTTATCATCTATTATAGTCTCATAGCTTTATAAGTAATACACTAAAGGTCATTTTTCTTCTGTGACACCTAAAATCACAAGTTACATATTGCTATTAAATTTGAAGAGAGCTCAGCTGGGATATCCTTTGCTGTGAAAGATGACTTTAGTCATTTAAATTGATAAAACAGAAATACTAGCATTAAGAAAATCAAGTGAGAATTAATTGTAGTTGAATTGGCTTATTTTATTTCCTGGTATGAAATAGGTCTTTGTCAAATATTTACATTACTTAGTAAAACTTTCATTAAGAGATTTGAGTTGATACAGTTTTCTCAGTTTAAAGAACAAAATACTAAATGTCTGTTTTCCAAGGGATTGTTTTATTTCATAGACCCAGCCTTTCATTATCTCACTAAATTTGGTATTAAATTTTATTTTTTAAACGTTTTATTATGGCCAGTTTCAAACATAAAAAAATAGAATAATAAAACTCCTCATGTACCAGTTTCCCAGTTTCAACTTTTATCAATTTATGGCTTATCTTTTTCATTTGGTACCATCCACCTTCTCATTTCAGCCTCCAATCCTGGATTATTTTAATGAAAATCCTATGTGTCATATTATTCCATCTGTAAATATTTCAATATGTATTTAAAGGATAAGGGCTCACCTTTTAAAATATACCTACAGTACCTTTGGACTGGGCTTCCCAGGTGGCTTAGTGGCAAAGAATTCACCTGCCAGTGCAAGAGACGCAGATTCAATCCCTGGGTTGGGAAGATCACCTGGAGAAGGAAATGGTAGCCCACTCCAGTATTCTTGCCTGGAAAATTCCATGGAGATAGGAGCCTGGTGGGCTACAGTCCATGGGGTCGCAAACAGCTGGACATGACTGAGCACTCACTCACTCCCAATAGTCAGTCCTCCATGCAGGAATTTATCTAGAAGGACAGTTTTTCATTTTCTTCAGTTCATGGGACCCAACTCCATCCCCACTTTCTCACCTCTCTAGCATTCCCAGGGGATCCTTTGCACTCATCCACAGCTTGGAGTCTGTAATGTATCCTCCCACTTGCTGCTGCTGTTCTCAGAATGACCTCTCAAGCTTCCAGTGAGTACCTGATAGCAGTTTTGGGGTTTTCTGGCCATCAGTGCTGTCACAGATTTCTTTGTCTTCCGGTCATTTTCCTTGTACAGTTTCTGATACCATGTGGATCTTGTAGCTATTGAAAGTTCCTAATGACTCACTTGTATTTTGGAGTTCATCACAATATTTTGTCACCTATCTTGTAGATCTTGTCCCTGGGTGTTTGGTTTTGGTATCCTGGTTGCACTATTTTTATGGGGGCCTTAGAGGGAGATTCAGAAACTTTGCTCCTAATGCCATCTTCCCTGAATCTTGTTTTTAAGTTCAAGCCATTTGCATAAGAACAGAGGCCAGGTTGTTGATCTGTCACTAATATTCACCTTTGAGAACTTGCAACAAACCATACAGGTCACTTACTTCCAGTTCTTCATTTTATCTATAAGGATATTTATAAGGAAGCTGAATTCCAGAGAGGCCAAGTGACTTTTCAGCTATTTACTATAAGCCTGAAAACAAGAATCCCGTTTTCCTAATATTGAAACTTATCTCACACACTAGCAAAGTAATGTGAAAATTCTTCAGACTAGGCTTCAATAGTAGGTGAACCGAGAACTTCCAGATGTTCAAGCTGGATTTAGAAAAGGCAGAGGAACCAGAGATCAAATTGTCAGCATCTGTTGGATAATCGAAAAAGCAAGAAAATTCCAGAAAAACATCTACTTCATTGTCTATGCTAAAGCCTTTGACTGTGTGCATCATAACAAACTGTGGAAAATTCTTCAAGAGATGGGAATACCAGACCACCTGACCTGCCTCCTTTGAAGTCTGTATGCAGGTCAAGAAGCAACAGTTAGAAATGGACATGAAACAATGGATTGATTCAAAATTGGGAAAAGAGTACTGCAAGGCTGTATATTGTCACCTTCGTTATTTAACTTATATGCAGAGTACATCTTGCAAAATGCCAGACCGCATGAAGCACAAGCTGGAATCAATATTGCTGGGAGATATATCAATAACCTGAGATACACAGATGAAACCACCCTGATGGGAGAAAGCAAAGAGGAACTAAAGAGCTCTTAATGAAAGTGAAAGAAGAGGGTGAAAAAGTTGGCTTAAAGTTCAACATTCAAAGACAAAGATTATGGCATCCGGTCCCATCACCTCATGGCAAATAGATGGGGAAACAATGGAAACAGTGACAGACTTTATTTTCTTGGGGCCTAAAATCACTGCAGATGGTGACTGCAGCCATGAAATTAAAAGACGCTCCTCAGAAGAAAAGCTATGACCAACCTAGACAGCATATTAAGAAGCAGAGAGAATACTTTGCCTACAAAGCTCTGTAGAGTCAAAGCTATGGTTTTTCCAGTAGTCATGTATGGATATGAGAGTTGGACCATAAAGAAAGCTGAGTGCTGAAGAATTGATGCTTTTGAACTGTGGTGTTGGAGAAGACTCTTGAGAGTCCCTTGGACAGCAATGATATCAAACCTGTCCATTCTAAAGGAAATCAACCCTGAATATTCATTGGAAGGACTGATGCTGAAGCTGAAGCTCCAATACTTTGGCCACCTGATGTGAAGAACTGACTCATTAGAAAAGACCTTGATGCTGGGAAAGATTGAAGGCAGGAAGAGAAGGGGACGACAGAGGATGAGATGGTTGGATGGAATTACCAACTCAATGGACATGAGTTTGAGGAAACTCCAGGAGTTGATTATGGACAAGGAAGCCTAGTGTGCTGCAGTCCATGGCATTGCCAAGAGTTGGAACCGATTGAGCAACTGAACTGAATTGAAAAGCTCACACTATATTAAATTTTTAAAGAAAAACTAAATTTTGTGAGTTAATATTTCAATGGATAGTATATTTATATAAAGTTCTAATAATTACGTATTTATTAATAACAGCATTTTCTCCCATGAGGAAGAAATCCATAGATACTAAGTTAGTACATTCATTAATATGTTTGTTATTTTGTGTGGGTCAAAGTGAATTATAATAATTGTCAATTTAAAAACAGTATTTTTATCTGTATTTCTTGGAATTCCCCTAAGCTGCTTCACTGGCAGGTTTTTTTTCTTTTTAAGGTAAACACTAAAAATTAAATATAAGATAAAAACCTTTTAATTTAGAATTTAATAGGAATGAAAAAAACTACTTGAACCTGCTTTGAAATTTAGTTTCTGTCTAATTTTGTGATGTCACTTTTTTTTGAATGGCGCTTCATGTACTTACGAGTTTTTCCTTGCCAGTAATTCTGTTTCATTCCTTTTTAAAAAAAGTCACAGTAAATTTTCTAGTTCTGTGTGGTTTTCTTTCCATGCTGGTCTTCACTAGTTATAAATAACACATGAAGTGACTTCCAAGGTAGAAAGCAGGAATCCATTTTGAAATGTTCTAGAAAATAAAGAGTGATTGATAGTTTCATATGATTTGGGCTGAAAGCACTCGGGCCTTTCCAGGTCATCAAAGTCCTGTCAGGGGAGTCTATTATTTATTATTTGATATGCTGGGAGTGGTGTAAGTACTTAATGTTTATCTTATGTAAGTATAGTGTTAGGAAAAGTCAATTCCAGGTATAATAGTTTTAAGAAAGATCATAGGGAACTAGCCTAAATATTATAGTTGTCAGGGATGAAGTTCAACATTAAGGATTTGGATTAAAGGGTTTTTGAAAAATGAATAAATAATAGTTGTATTCCTATAAAGTATTTTAGATAAGATTCTTGAAAATACTAATTTCATGCCTTTTTGGTGCTGATTTTAGCTTAGCCCTGTTTGATAGTGAAACATCTCTATTTTATCTAGATGTATTTTGGAAAATTATAGAAAGTTGGGACTATGCATATTTGTTATATGATCACAAAACATTCTATAAGCTTCTAATATATTTTTTCTAGTTGCCAACTTTATAGCTGAACCTCAACTGGGAAGGAAGTGATGTAAGAAACCTCAGTTTCCCCTGTTACAAGCTGTTATGAAATGCTAATGTAATACCTAATATTTAACTGTGTTTGACAGAATTAACTTGCTGGTAAAAGTTGTTGATCTTGCATCAGATTTGTAAATTTTCCTTTAATCTTTGGCAGATTATTTCTTTGAAACAGCCTCACTAATGAATTTAATGATCATATTTAATGTTGTGAAATGTTTAAATGATATTGTGTTTGATGACCTTCTATAGCATAAATCTAGGAAAGGCCTATAGTATACATATAGAAAAGGTTATTGGATTTTTATAAAAAACTATTTTAAGTTGTTAGATCTTCAAGGATAACTTAATAATAAGCAAATGATAGCTTTTTCCCCCATCAAATATTAGGTTGGTACAAAAGTAATTGCAGTTTCAGACCGCAAATTTCAAATCATTGTAACTAGGCTCAAACACATCTTTATTAATCAAAATAGGAATCATTACAGTCAACACATTTTTGCCAACAAGAAATAAGTTTGTTTATTCCCATAGTATAAAAATCTGTGCTTAGGGATTTGACGAACTCTTGGAAAACATTTTCTGTCTCCTGCCAGTTGTGGAAGCATTTTCCCTGCAAAAAGTTGTTGAGATGCTTGAGGAAGTAGTAGTTGGTTAGCGAGAGGTCAGGTGAATATGACAGATGAGGCAAAACTTCATATTCCAATTTGTTCAACTTGTGAAGCATTGGTTGTGCATGCAGTTGGGTGATGTTGTGGAGAAGAATTGGGCCCTTTCTGTTGATGAATGCCGGCTACAGGCATTGCAGTTTTTGGTGTATCTCATCGATTTGCTGAGCATACTTCTCACTTGTAATGGTTCGCCAGGATTCAGAAAGCTGTAGTTGATCAGATGGGCAGCAGACCACTGAAAAGTGACCATGACCTTTTTTTGGTGCAAGTTTGGCTTTGGGAAGTGCTTTGGGGCTTCTCAGTCCAACCACTGAGCTGGTCATTGCTGGTTGTCATATAAAACCCACTTTTTGTTGCACATCACAATCAGATCGAGAAAAGGTTCATCATTGTGTAGAATAAAAGAAGGCACTTCAGAATGATTTTTTTGATTTTTGATCAATTCATGAGGCACCCACTTACCGAGCCTTTTCACCTTTCCAGTTTGCTTCAAATGCCAAGCGACTGTAGAATTGTTGACGTTAACTTCTTGGGCAACTTCTTGTGTAGTTGTAAGAGGATCAGCTTCAATGATGGCTCTTGGTTGTTGTCAACTTCCCACAGCCGACTACCATGCTCCTTATCTTCAAGGTTCTTGTTTCCTTTGCAAAACTTCTTGAACCACCACCGCATTGTACATTCATTAGCAGTTCCTGGGCCAAATGCCTTGTTAATGTTGCAAATTGTCTCTGCTGCTTTACGACCCATTTTGAACTTGAATTAAAAAATCGCTCAAATGTGCTTTTTGTCTAACATTTCTGTAGTGTAAAATAAATACAAAATAAACAGCAAATAATGTCATTATCAAAAAAACATAAAGTGAGATATGTGTATTAAGATGATGTATAACATAGCCACATTTATTTAAGAATGTATTCCAGTATCAAACAGCAAAGTTCAACAATGCAAAACTGCAATTACTTTTGTACCAACCTAATAACTCTAACTAGATAACTTCAGGTTTGTTATTGAAGGGATAGGAAGAGAAGGGAAGGGAACTAACATTTATTGAGTATATGCAACATGCTTAGAGACTCAGTGTAAGGTGTTTTATATCATTTTTACCCTATTCCTCCCTGTACCCCTATGAGGTATATTATTAGCCCCATATTATGGTTGAAAACATTGTACTTGTATATTTGTACTCAGAGTTTTTACAGTGTGTTTCCAGTGTAATGCTGTGTGATTTGACCCTGATCTAAGGTGTATGTGAAAGTCGCTCAGTCGTGTCTGACCCTTTGCGACCCCATGGACTATACAGTCCATGGAATTCTCCAGGGCAAGGTAGCCTTTCCCTTCTCCAGGGGACCTTCCCAAGCCAGGGATTGAACCCAGGTCTCCTGCATTGCAGGCCGATTCTTTACCAGCTGAGCCACCAGGGAAGCTGATCTAAGGTATTTGTTTCTAACTCATGTCTGGCTTTCCCTTGTGGGAGAGACTGTATAATTCATTGTAAGCCTATGTATATTCCATATAAAAATGCCTCACAGGGATGTTGTGTGAATTTGAGTAATGATTCAGAAGTAAATAGTTCACTTTTTATGGTGCCAAGTGTTAAAAAAAGCATTGTTTTGAAATTAGTTAAGGGCTTAAAAGCTATTAAAACTGAGCTTATAAATATTAATTTAAACAAAACAAGCAGTTACATATTTTGCTAAATTGTAACTAAGACCAAGAAGTTTAATTATGTTAACTTTTCCAAAACAGGGACTTAGGAAACTTGAAAGCTAAAGCTCCAGTTTTATGCAAGTTCATCCTCATGCTGTGACTAGAGAGATTTTTCCAAAACGCTGATTCAAGGCACTTGGTGTTTATTGAATGAGTGGAAAGAAGTATGAAATCCTGGCCAGGAAAACTTTAGCTGTGTTATTAGCCTGTTGTTTTAATCATTCTAAGCATGAGGATAATAGGCCCTTGCTATTTAACATTGGAATGGTCTATTGCTTTCACCAACTTGTGTGGGACTATTAAGGGAAAACACAAATGATGGTCATTTCGGTTTTGTGTGATTTGGATTCAGATCATGTTCAGTATTGAAATCCGTTCTTGGCTTTACTTTGTCAATAGAGACATGACTTCTCACAATGTTGATTGCAGCGTTGGAAATAACCATATGCCTATTTGCCTATCCAAGGTAACAGCTAATTTGAGCCAGATAGAGGAGAGTAATTTTATTACTGTTTGCCATTGGAGTTGGCATCTTGTAAAAGTGGGTGTATATTTGGAGTAGTATTTAGGTGAAAATGTACTGCTTCTAAAATACCTCTCTGAAGAAAATAAAAGTAGGTATTCTTTATAGAGCAAATATCCTCTGCTAACAATTAACAATCCTCCAAGGTAGATGGTGGTATTTCCATTGATGGATGAAGAAGTAAAGGTCTGAGGTCACAGAGCTAGTTAAGCAGCAAAACTAAAATTCAAACTTAGCTCTGTCTGACTGGGACCATGCCCGTTTCATTATGTTACCATCCTGCCCTTACATCCTCATTCTCAGACTCAAGTCCAAATTGGAGAGAGTGAATTTATCATGGTAATTTGAATTTGTGATGCCGAATTACTGAATTGCTTTATCTTTGGCAAGTAATTTAACATTTCTCATCCCATTTTTTTCACTTGGATAATACTTCTTGCCTCCCAGGGTTATAATGAAGAATAAATGAGCTAATGTATATGAAAATACATTGTGAATCATAAAGCCCTGTACTGATATTTGGTGGTATATTATTAATGCTGTCTTTATTACACACTTAAACATACTGCTTCCTGAATTCTGCTTCCTTCCAATTCTGCTTCCTGAATATTTTTTTGCTGTTGTCCTTTTTAACTAAGCCACTTAGTCAGTCAGTGTTGGTCGCTCAGTCATGTCCAACTCTTTGAGACCCCATGGACAGTAGCCCACCAGGCTCCTCTGTCCATGGAATTCTCCAGGCAGGAATACTGGAGTGGGTAGCCATTCCCTTTTCCAGGGGATCTTCCTGACCCAGGTATCGAACCCAGGTCTCCTGCATTGCGGGCAGATTCTTTCTCATCTGAGCCATGAAGGAAGCCCACTAAACCACTTAGCAGCCTGTAAAGTTACCATAGTGACTGCATTTCTTTATAAAGAAAACTTATTTTTTATGTATAAAGAGTTAAGATCTTAAGATAAAACGTTAGAACAATACAGTTTTTACCATTATGAAGAACTAAGCGTACTTAGCTATTTAGAATTTTCCTTTCTTCCTCCTATTTCCTTCTGCACTACAAACTCTCACTTTTTTTCCTTTGAATTATATCCAAAGTTAAGGTTGCAACTTTATAATGGCTTATTTCCAATAGTTGATATTTAATGGCTATATCTAGTACATTTGGTCAGAACTTCTTTTTTGAACCAAACGTTTTATACCTACAAAGTGCTCAGCACTGGAAAACTACTTCTTCCATGAATGCAGATGGAGCTTTTGTTTAATGTGATTTTTAACTAGAGATTGGCTACATCAGTTGCTTCCATATGCTTGTTGCTTTTTTACATAAAGAAGATAAGCATTCTCTTTCCTTGAAATCTTTGATGGTTAGTGTTTTGTTTAAACCCTTTCCAGAAGGATATTGTTTCTTTTCTACTAGGTAAAAATCCAAGAGGACCATGGTGTCTCATTGTAGTGAAAGAGAGTCAGTAGCAACACTATAGAATTACACTAAACTAGCTTAGTTCATCTGACCGATATAAAACATTTTAGCCTCTGTTGAAATGGTAGCTCTTACAATAAAAAGTTATGAAAGAGTCTTGAATTTATAACATAGAGTGTTAACTAGCTGATATAGCTGAACATCTGAATTTTTTATTATAAAATTATCTTTGGTAAATATTTTTTGGTATTGGTATTAGTAGTAGTAATATATATTTCCCTTTATGATAACAAAGGGGCTTCCCTGGTGGCTCAGATAATAAAGAGTCTGATTGCAGTGCTGGAGACCCAGGTTCGATCCCTGGGTCAGGAAGATCCCCTGGAGAAGGAAATGGCTACCCATTCCAGTATTCTTGCCTGGAAAATCCCGTGGATGGAGGAGACTGGCAGGATACAGTCCATGGGGTCGCAAAGAGTTGTACACAACTGAGCGACTTCACTTTCACTTTATGATAAAAAAACTTTATGATATGGCTTAATTTAATTCCAAAACAGTGATGTTCTTATCAAACTACTGTATTAAGCAGAAGTGAAATAATGTATCATGTAAATGACCTTTTTTAAAATTAGTTAGCCTATTGCTTAAACTGAAAAATATATGCCATTACCCCTAAGAGACACTGTGACTTGAAGTTAGATTTATGTTAAAATTTCAACTCTAGAGCTTATTTTTTAAGCATTGGGCAGCAAGTTAAGCAGTTTGCACCCCAGTTTCTTCTTCATCTGTAAAATGTGTATGCAGATCCTTTTCTGTCAGTGCATTTGGAAGAATCTGATCAGCTAGTATGTGAACATAGTTTCTGAAACAAAGTGCCTATATGAACAATATTTTGACAGTTGCTTATTTATGGTAATTGGCAGATAAAAAGAATTTAAGTACTTGAGTTTTAAAAAATCTCCCGCATGATAAAATTTTCAGTATTAGTAGTATATGTTCAAGAAGCATCATTCAACAGTATAATATAAACTTTATAATTTTGAATACAAGAATGAGCCTCTTTTGTTAAACTCTTCTATACAGTAGTGGTATGAATTGAATATTTTTTGTGCTTTATATATATATATATTTTTTTTTTCTACATCCTAAATGATACAGGTGTATGTTTTTATAGGTTTGCCTGAGTCCATCATTGCAGCTGCATGTTCAAGAAGTGGCCAGAGGGTTCTGCATGTTGATTCGTAAGTTTATCAGTGGTAGCATTTGATACTTCCTAAATATCTCTATACAAAATTAAAATTTAAATATACATATACATGTGTGTACATATATATGTCCAATATAAACTTTTAAAGTTAAAACATTATTAGAATTGTTTAATTTTCACCAGAAACATGTGAAATATATAATGTATGGGTTCTCCTATTATAGTTTGTGAAATAGTGGTCTCTTTCCTTTGAGTATAAACCAAATGTACCATAATTTTATTTTTCACATGAATGATTTTGTTTTTCTAAATGATAAGTAATTTTCCACAAGGCTTGGAAACCTCACACTTACCCTTTTAATCATATATGTATGTGGGTATGTAAACCCTGTATATGCTGTTGTATTTTAGATGTGGCATTTGATAGTTGAAGAAATCAGCTAATAGAGTATGTTGTTTGCTTGAAAAATCTTAACTAAGAGTTTTCTAAAATATCTAGAATTTTGTTTTTTCCCCTTTTCCTTAAATGTGATGATAAAAAGGAAGTAAATGGAAAATTCAACTTTAAGGTAAAGTGTAAATCTTTCCATTCCTGCTTCCTTCAGAAACAGACCCTTAACTTTCCACCTATCTGTTTAATGCGTTCAACCTTTGTATTTTGGTACTTTAATTGTTCATTAAATTGGAGTAAAAAGGAAACAAGAAATAATGACTTTATATTTTCTGTTTGATAGTAACAGGTTTTTCAAAATGCCAGAATGCAAAGAATAACTAGATTTGTTACAGCTTACAGTGCCTTCTCATATATTATCCCATTGTAAGTATGTAGGAATCCAAAAGTGGTATTAGTTCATTTACCCATTCTAAATTTATTTTCAGAATATATTAATTCCTCAGTCACTGAATGAAATTTCTGAATTGAATTACTTTCTGTTCCTAAGTCCTGCTCTTGGAATTCTCTTTCACTGTTAATGCACACACACACTCCACAGTGAATCGCTCAGTCGTGTCTGACTCTTTGCAACTGTAGCCCGCCAGGCTCCTCTGCCCATGGGGGTTCTCCAGGCAAGAATACTGGAGTGGGTTGCCATGCCCTCCTCCAGGGGATCTTCCTGACCCAGGGACCGAACCCAGGTCTTTTGGCTTGCAGGTGGATTCTTTACCATCTGAGCCACCAGGAAAATCTGTTATGTGTGCAACTGCTGTGTTAATGTCTTAGTTCAGTCTTTTTTTACATATGGATTCACATGCCAAAAAATGTGCTGCCTTGAACTCTGAGGTACTAGACCAGTATGGTTTAAAAAGGCTTAGTAAGAACATAAATTCAAATTTATTTCTGATAACACTAATTAACCTAAAACTGATAATAAAATCTCAAATTTCCCAAAGTTATCTGTTGTGTTTGCACTGTAAGCTACTTCCTGTATCAGCTTCTTTACACATGTAATTTAATTCCCATCACAGCCAAGTGAGGGTGGTGTTATTCTAATTAAACAAATGGGAAATGTGGGGCATAGTGAGGTTAAGTAATAATTCTAACTTTACCCAGCTAGTGCATGTCTTTTTCTAAAACCTGAGATCTTCCCAGAATGAAGAATATTTTATAAATCACATAGGGTTTACTGATAATACAAAGTAAGTTTTGATTAGGAATATAAGAAGTTAAATCTAATTTTGATAAACAGTGAGTCAGTTAGAAAGACTTGATAATGTTAAAAACTTATACCTTAATAAATAGTATTTCAAACTGATAAAACTTTTTTCTTCTGTTTTAGATCCTCACACTTGGTAGCTTTTGAGAGTTTGGATACATCTAGATATTGATTTATAAGATGGTTTTCTGCTCTATGCCATGCTTAAATATTTTCTCAATTTTATTCAGTTTTGCCGTTATGGCTCTTCATGTTGCTGTTGCTGTTTGTTGGTCAGTTGCTCAGTCATGTCCGACTCTTTGCAACCCCATGGACTGCAGCATGCCAGGCTTCCCTGTCCTTCACCATCTCCTGGAGCTTGTTCAAACTCCTGACCATTGAGTCGGTGATGCCATCCAACTGTCTCTTTTGTCCCCTTCTCCTTCTGCCTTCAATCTTTCCCAGCATAAAGGTCTTTTCTAATGAGTTGACTCTGCATCAGGTAGCCAAAGTATTGGAGCTTCAGCTTCAGCATCAGTCCTTCTAATGAATATTCAGGATTGATTTCCTTCAGGGTTGACTGGTTTGATCTCCTTGCATCCAAGGGACTCTCAAGAGTCTTCTCCAGCACCACAGTTCAAAATCATCAATTCTTTGGTACTCAGCCTTCTTTTTGGTTCAACTCTCACATCCATACATGACTACTGGAAAAACTATAGCTTTGACTATATGGACCTTTGTTGACAAAGTAGCATCCCTGCTTTTTAATATGCCGTCTAGGTTTGTCATAGCTTTTCTTCCAAGGAGCAAGTGGCTTTTAATTTCATGGCTACAGTCACGATCTGCAGTGATTTTGGAGCCCCCCAAAATAAAGTCTCTCACTGTTTCCATTGTTTCCCTATTTATTTGCCATGAAGTGATGGGACTGGGTGCCATGATCTTAGTTTTTTGAATGTTGAATTTTAAGCCAGCTTTTTCACTGTCTTCTATCACCTTCATCAAGAGGCTCTTTAGTTCCTCTTTGCTTTCTGCCATAAGGTTGGTGTCATCTGCATATCTGCAGTTACTGATATTTTTCCCAGCAATCTTGATTCCAGCTTGTGCTTCATTGAGCCTGGCATTTTGCATGATGTGCTCTGCATATAAGTTAAATAAGCAAGGTGATAATATATCTCCTTGATATACTCCTTTGCCAATTTGGAACCAGTCTGCTGTTCCATGTCCAGTTCTAAGTGTTGCTTCTTGACCTGCATATAGGTTTCACAGGAGGCAGGTAAGGTTGTCTGGTATGCTCATCTCTTTCAGAATTTCTCACAGTTTGTTGCGATCCACACACTCAAAGGCTTTGGCATAGTCAATAAAGCAGAAGTAGATGCTTTTCTGGAATTCTCTTGCTTTTTCAGTGATCCAGAAGATGTTGGCAGTTTGATCTCTGGTTCCTCTGCCTTTTCTAAATCCAACTTGAACATCTGAAAGTCCTCAGTTCATGTACTGTTGAAGCCTAGCCTGGAGAATTTTCAGCATTACTTTGCTAGCATATGAAATGAGTTCAATTGTGTGGTAGTTTGAACATTCTTTGGCATTGCCTTTCCTAGTGATTGGAATGAAAACTGACCTTTTCCAGTCCTGCGGCCACTGCTGAGTTTTTCAAATTTGCTGGTGTATTGAGTGCAGTACTTTAACAGCAGCATCTTTCAGGATTTGAAATAGCTCAACTGGAATGCCATCACCTCCACTAGCTTTGTTCGTAGTGATGCTTCCTAAGGCCCACTTGACTTCGCTTTCCAGGATGTCTGGCTCTAGGTGAGGGATCACACCATCGTGGTTATCTGGGTCATGATCTTTTTTTGTATAGTTTTTCTGTGTATTCTTGCCACCTCTTCTTAATATCTTCTGCTTCTGTTAGGTCCATACCGTCTGTCCTTTATTATGCTCATCTTTGCATGAAATGTTCCCTTGGTATCTGTAATTTTCTTGAAGAGATCTCTAGTCCTTCCCATTCTGTTCTTTTCCTCTATTTCTTTGCATTGATCACTGAGGAAGGCTTTCTTATCTCCCCTTGCTATTCTTAGGAACTCTGCATTCAGATGGGTTTATCTTCCCTTTCTCCTTTGCCTTTCACTTCTCCATAGGGAAAGGAGAAGATAAATAAAAGATTCATAGGGAAAGAAGGTTCAATCTTCCCCTAGTCCTTTTACTTCTTTTTTCTTTGTTTCAGTTTTCTCCTTTGAGTTTTATTGTGATAAAATTGACATGCAGTACTGTATAAGTGTAAGGTATATAGCATAATGATTTGACTTACATCATGAAATGATTAGCACAGTAAGTTCAGTGAGCATTCATCATCTCACATAGGTACAAAATGAAAGAAATAGAAAAATTTTCCTTGTGATGAGAAGTCTTAACTTTCATATATAACATAAGGCAGTGTTAAGTTATATTTGTCATGTTGTAGATTATATCCCTAGTACTTAGTTATAAGTATTAGGGATGCAATATCTCTATTGAACCTTTTGATTGCCTTCATACAGTACCCCCTCCCACACCCGCCCCACCTCCAGCCTCTGGCACCAGAAATCTGATACTTTTTTTCCCTATGCCTAGTCCTTTTATTTGTGCTTTACATCTACAATAGTACCATATATCCCTGTTCCATGTACATAGCTTCCCATACTTTATAAAAAAAAACCCATAAATTTTAGTTAAAAAAAAAGTAACATAAAACTTGCCATCTTAACTATTTCTAAGCATTTACAAATCAGTAGTGTTGCTGCTGCTGCTGCTGCTGCTGCTAAATCGCTTCAGTCGTGTTTGACTCTGTGCGACCCCATAGACGGCAGCCCACCCGGCTCCCCCGTCCCTGGGATTCTCCAGGCAAGAACACTGGAGTGGGTTGCCATTTCCTTCTCCAATGCATGAAAGTGAAAAGTGAAAGTGAACTCGCTCAGTTGTGTCCACCTCTTCACGACCCCATGGACTGCAGCTTACCAGGCTCCTCCATCCATGGGATTTTCCAGGCAAGAGTACTGGAGAGGGGTGCCATTGCCTTCTCCGCAGTAGTGTTGAGTATATTCCTAATTGTTGTATAGCAGATCTTCAGAACTCTTTTGATGTTACAAACCTGAAGCTCTATGCCCATTAAACAATAACTCCCCATTCCTCTTCCCCCCAATTCTTGGCAACTATCATTCTACTTTCTGTCTCCATGAATTTTACTTCTCTAGATACCTCATATAGTCTTCCCAGGTGGTGCTAGTGGTAGACATGACACAAGGAGTTCGATCCCTGGGTCAGGAAGATCCCCTGGAGGAGGGCACAGCAACCCACTCCAATATACTTGCCTGGAGATTCCCCATGGAAACAGGAGTCTGGTGGGCTATAGTATGTAAGGTCTCATAGAGTGAGACCACTGAAACGACTTAGCACACATGCACACAGATCCCTCATATAATGAGAATTAGATATTATTTGTCTTTTTGTAACTGGGTTATTTCACATAGTATAGTGTCCTCAAGGCTCATCTGTTTTGTATCATGTTTTAGAATTTCCTTCCTTTTTAAGATTGAATAATATTCCATTGTATGTTTACACAATACAACGTATTCATTCATCTGTTGATAAACACTTGACTCACCTCTGGCACATAGTAAGTAATGCTGCAATGAACATGAATGTGCAAATATATTTTCAAGATCCTGCGTTCAGTTCTTTTGGATATATACCCAGAATTGGGATTACTAGATCATATAGTAATTCTATTTTTAAGTTTTTTGAGGAACTGCCATACTATTCTTGATAGCAATGGAAACTTAAAATTCTTAGTATTACTTGTTCCTTTTTTCTGTTCCTCACTGCACTGTCTTGGTAGAGATTTGTCTATATTATTAGTCTTTTCAAAGAACCAGGTTTTGCTTTGTTGTAACCTTCTATGGTATCTTTGTTTACTATCTAATTAATATCTGTGCTTATCTTTATTGTTTCTGTCCTTCTTTCTTTGGCTTGAGATTAGTCTTGTCCTTTTTCTAACTTCTAGAATTAAATTCTTAGTTCTTTGTATTTTAGCTTTATGTTTAGTGTGTTTATGATTCTAGCTCCCTCTTAGGATCACATTAGCTATCTTGTATAAGTTTTAAGTCTCATAGCCACTATGATCTCTTTTTTGATCCATTAGTTATTTAGAAATATGTTTTTGGATTTCTAGATACATTTTTTATTTCAATAACTTACTGAATTTATAATTTTTAACACTTGTGACAAAACAGGGAAGTGAGAAAGTATAGTTCTAGTGTGCTTCTTCATTCTCCTGCCTGCAACCCAAGGGAACTTCTACTCTGTCTCTCACCCCTTGGAAGCAGTTGCTGTTACCTTTTTATGTGTCTTACAATATGCTTGCCAGAAAAAGAGGATGAGGAAAAAACATGTAAGTTTTTATCATGTTTAAATTTGATTCAGTATAGAAAAAGTTCAGGATACTGAGTAGTTACAGCACCATGGATTCCTCATTTTGCCTTTCTATGTCTGTACCCACCTCCTTCCTCTACCTCCCCTATTTCTAGCCTCAGCAACCACTGATTTGATTTTTAGCTGTATAATTTTGTCATTTTGAGCATGAAACTGTACAGCGTGCATTTTGGCTTTGGCTTTTTTCACTCAGCATAATTCATCAAAGTTGTTACTTGGAGATTTATCAAAGTTGTTACATATATCAATAGTTTCTTTTCCTTTTTTATTACTGAGTAGTGTTCTGTGTTATGTATGTATCATAGTTTGTTTAACAGTTCACCTGTTGAATGGCATTTCAGCTGATTCTAGTTTTTGGCTCTGATAGAATTGTTGTGTTAACATTCATCTATAGGTTTTTGTGTGCATGAGCTTAAGTTTTTATTTTTCTGGGATAAATGCTCAGCAGTTCACTTGCTCGGTCATATGGTAATGGCATGTTTATTTTAGTTTATTAAGAAATGCAGTCTAGTTTTCAGAGTGCCTATACCATTTTACAGTCCCACTAGCAATGTATGAGTGTTCCAGTTTCTCTGTTATCTTTGACAGCATTTGTTGTTGTTAACTCTTTTTGATGGGGAAGTGAGGAGGGTTCAATTCTGGCTAGTGTGCAGTGGTATCCCATTGGGGTTTTACTTCACACTTCCGTAATGTCTAATGATGTTGCCCAGTTTCCAGGTGCTTATTATGGTATCTGTGTATTCTCTTTGATAAAACGTCTTCATGCCTTTAGACTGTTTTCAAGTTGGATTGTTTTATTGTTGAGTTTTGAGAGTTGTTCATACATTTCTTACCAAATGTAATTTTTAACTATTCTTTTTTTAATAATCAATTTCTAATTTAATTACATTAATGTCAGATAATTAGCTCTGCGTGATTTCAGTTATTTAGTATTTTTGAGAATTGCTTTATGGTTTATAACTACATGACTCCATGTGACTTAAAAGGTTTTTTTGTGTTTTAGTATACTTTATTTAAAGGAAAAATTGTACGTTTTAGAATGTTTTTATGAGTAAATTTAATGTAGAAATAAAACTAAAAAAGAAAACTTTTGCTGATTGTTGGATATGGAGATCCGTCTCTTCATTAGATCAAACTTGTTAATTTTGTTGGTTCAGAATATCTGTTATCTGATTGCTCTATTAATTGGGAGGTGTTTATTAGGAATCACTTTTACTGAGTGTGGCATTCTTATTTTTCTTTATAATTCTATTAATTTTTGCTTTATGTATTCTTGAGTATTCATAAAAGCATATAGATTTAGACTTAATGATATCCTTATGTAGTTTACCTTATGTTTTCTTCCCCCTGCTAATGCTTTTGCCTTAAAGTTTGTTTTTTATATAACATAGCAATATCAGGTTTCCTTGTTTTTTTCCCCCAAGATTTCTTCTCTGCCCTTTTATTTTCAGTCTTTCTGCATCTTAATATGTATGTATCTTACAAATAGCATATAAGTAGATTTTACTTTATTACTTCAATCTGGCAATCTGTTTTTTAACTGAATTTAGTATATTTATCATGATTTACTAATATTTGAATGTATTTCTACCGTCTTATTTGCATGTTCTCTTTACTGTACCATTCCTTTTTTTTTCTTCTCTTAGCTTTCTGTCTTGTATTGAGTAGAGGTATGTTTGTACTTTTTCCCTTCTCATAACTGGGTTGGAATTACAGATGAAATTTCTCTTCCTTTGATCTAGAATATGCTTAAACTTTTGGCACATATATTCAAATTAAACTTTCAGAATCATCAAAGTACTTACTCTTTTCTAGCAATACAATGACCACCCCTCTCATGTCTATAGCATTTTGGTAATACTTTGATCTTATATTTTTTTTATTAATAGTTGATGGGCTTTGCTGGTGGCTCAGATGGTAAAGAATCTGCCTGCAGTGTAGGAGAGCCACGTTCGATCCCTTGATTGGGAAGATCCTCTGGAGAAGGGAATGGCTATCTACTCCAGTATTCTTGTCTGGAGAATCCCACATGGACAGAGAAGTCTGGTGGGCTACAGTCCATGGGGTCACAAAGAGTCGGACACAATTGAGTGACTAACACTTCATGTTATTTTTTGTACTTAATACTTGTTTGGATATGCCCTTGTGTTTATCAGTCTTTTTTTTTTTTTTCTTTGCTTACTCTTCATTCTGGAGACAATATCCTGCTTCCTTAAGTTCCGTCAACCTGAATGTTAGTATTAAGCTCTGTCTTTGTTAATTCCTTTGTTTCACTCTTAATCTCAAATTATAGTTTAGTTGGTTCTGTGATTACACACTGAAGGTAATTTTCTCTCAGACTTTGTCCTCTAGCTTCTTTTGTTGTTGTTGAGAAATGTCATTCTTTGTTAGATGAATTCTCTTATTTTTCTGATTGTTTTAATATTCTTCTGTTTGTCCTTATAGTTGTATAGTAATCTGTTGAGGTGTGGATTTTATTTCTATTTATACTTGTTCAGAAATTGTTTTGTTTCTTGAAATCAGATGATTTATGCCTTTTGTTGGTGGGAAAACACTCTACTGTTTCTTCAAACATTGTTTCTCTCTTATTCTTTCTTTTAGAAATTCTCTTATGTATTGCACCTTCTTATTCTATCCTTTAGGCCTTTTAAGGGCTTCCCTTGTGGCTCAGCTCGTAAAGAATCTGCCTGCAAAGTGGGAGGACCTGGCTTTGATCCCTGGGTTGGGAAGATCCCCTGGAGAAGGGAAAGGCCTTTTAATATCTCTTTCATATTTTTCATCATTTTACTTTTTGATACTACATTCTGAGTAGTTTCCTCAGCTTTATCTTCTTGTTCTGGGGTTACCAACTATGGCCCACAGATTAGCCACTGATTTTATTTATTTATTTTTGGTTGTGCTGTGTTGTGGTACATGGGCTTCTCATTACAGTGGCTCCTCTTGTTGCAGAGCATGGGGTATAGACACATGGGCTCAGTAGTTATGGCTCATGGGCTTAGTTGCCCCAGGACATGTGGAATCCTCCCAGAACAGGGATCGAACCTGTGTCCTCTGCATTGGCAGGTGGATTCCCATCCACTGTAACACCAGAGAAGTCTCCACTTGTTTTTTAAAATAAAGTCTTATTGGAATACAACCATGATTATATACTTAACACCTGTTTACATAGTGACATATTGACTGTGGCTGCTTTTACATTACAAAGGCAGAGTTAAGTAGCTTCAACAAAAACTGTGTTGTCTGCAAAGCCTAAAAATTTACTATCTGGCCCTTTATAGAAAATGTTTGCAGACCTCTAGTTCATTAGTTCTGTCTTGTTGTTATTGTTTAGTTGCTAAAGCATGTCCCACTCTTTTGCAACCACATGGACTGTGGGCCACCAGGCTCCTCTGTCCATGAGATTATCCCATCAAGAATATTGGAGTTGGTTGCCATTTCCTCTTCCAGGGGATCTTCCTGACCTAGGGATCAAACCTGCATAACCCACATCTCCTGCATTGCAGATGGATTCTTTACTACTGAGCCACCAGGGAATCCCAGTTCTGTCTTGTGTGTGTGCTCAGTTACTCAGTCATGTCCAGCTCTTTTCGACCCCATAGACTGTAGCTTGCTAGGCTCCTCTGTCCATGAAATTTTCCAGGTAAGAATACTGGAGCAAGTTGCCATTTCCTACTCCAGGGGATCTTCCTGACCCACATCTCTAGTGTCCCCTTAATTGGCACTGTGCCACCTGGGAAGCCCAATTCTGTCTTGAAATATGTCTAATTTTTTATTTAACCTAGCTATTTTTTTCCTAAATGACTTTCATTTCTAGGAGTCCTATTGAGTAATTTTTTAAAAGCTGCCATGTTCTTCCCGTGTGTTTCAATTCATTTTTTTAAAGCATGTGAAGTTTTATGTAAAGTTCTTTGAGGTTTAATACTCCTCTTTGTCATTTTCTGTCTTCAGAGTCAGTGCTTTTTCTTCTTTTCTTTCCCTAAAATGTTTTTCCAGATTTTTTTTAGTGGTGCTTTGTCCGTGGGAATGCTCTGTAACCTGGCTGATGGGGTATATTCGTACTAAGTGGTTTTGCATTTTCTTTTGCCTGGTTGCCTGGTGCTGTTACTGACTATATGAGTTTCCTTGTTGCCCCTGTAACAAATTATCACATATGTAGTAGCTTGCTGCTGTTGCTCTTTGTCACTAAGTCATGTCCAACTCTTTGTGACTCCATGGACTGTAGTCCACCAGGCTTCTCTGTCCATGGAGTTTCCTAGGCAAGAATATTGCAGTGGGTTGCCATTTTGTTCTCTAGGGGATCTTCCTAATCCAGGAATTGCCCGGCATTTCCTTTGTCTGTTGCATTGTCAGGTGGATTCTTTACCACTACACCACCTGGGATACCCCATGTAGTATCATATCACAACACAAAATTTATTCTTTTACAGTTCTGCAGGTCAGAAGTATGAAATGAATTTTATGAGTCTCAAATCAGGTCATAGGCGGGCAGTGTTTCATTCCTTTTGGAGGATTCAGGAGAGCATCTGTTTCCTTATCTTTTTCAGCTTCCAGAAGACACCTGCATTCCTTGGCTCTTGTCCCTTTGCTCTGTCTTCAAGAGCCTCAGTTCAACCTCTATTATGCCATCTTGTTTTTCTGCCTTTGACCTTCTTGCCTTCCTCATAAGGAACCTTCTGTTTACATTGGGGCCTACATGGATAATGTAGGATATTCCTCCTATCTTAGGATACTTAATTTACACGTTAACAAAGTCCCTTTTGCCATATAATATATATTCACAGCTTCTGAGGATTCAGATATGGACATCTTTGGGGAATAATGGTTCCCCATTTTTCTGTCTACTGCAGTGGCTCATGACAATTTGTATGTTAATTTCTCAGCATGATGATTCTTGGTTTATGTGAGTGGTATGCATTAAAACATCAGTCACCTGGTTCAAATTTGCAGTTGTGAAGTCTCAGAGAAATTTTCCCTGCCACCTACCACCTGCTTCAGCAATATTCCATCATATACTCTCAAAGTATACAGTATTCTCTTAAATCTTTATGCCTTTTTTTCATGCTGGGCTCTATTCTGTGCAAATAGAGTACTCCTCCTTAGGACATAGCTAGTATACCACTTTCTAGTGATGTCTTCCTTGATAATCCAAGTAGTATTAATTTTTCTATTTGTCTGTACTTTCAAGTATTCTATATATCCTTGTAATATTTTTCATACATTATTATTATTATTTATAAATCTGTTGGCTCTGTTAGACTCTTAGAAATTAGGGATCAGGTCTTAGTCATCTTTATATCCCCAGTGCTTGAGAGGTCTGGAATATAGCAGTTCTTAAATATTTGATAAATATTACATATGCCAAGCCACTGTTCTAGTGATGGGAATTTAGAATTACCTCATACATACTCAGTGCAACATTGGTCCTTGCTGATCTACAGGAGGTAGATTCACAGTAGTTTGTAAGAGAGTCATCGGTTGATGAGAAAGTTGAGGTTTGCCTATAGTCAAACAAGCAGATGGCTGGGGCAAAACTCAGATCTTATTCCTATTCCAGCATTCTTCAAAACATACCACACTGTCTTTGTTGTTGATGCACCTGTGTATATTTATTAAAAATAAATTAGTTCAATTATTCTAACTAATTCTAATTTGTAGACAGTAGAAAATCACTACCTTGCATTTTTGCTTATTTCTCAATTAAGTTCTCCTGTTGAATAGATTAGAATCATGCTTTTCAAACTGTAGTGGTGTTCTGGCACTTTAGGTGGTGGTGGCATATGAAGCCAAGGGATAGACAGTGGAGCATCTTCCTCTTGTATAAATTTTATAGATATTATAATCCATTAAAGTATTAAGATTTTTTGAACAAATTTTAGATTTGTGGTTAAGTTGCCAAATTAGTACAGCGAGTTTCTGTATACACTTTATTTAGCTCCCCTTAATGTTAATATCTTCTGTAGCCATAGTACCATTGTCAAAACTTAGAAATTAATATTGGTGAATACTAGCCACTAAACTGTAGACCTAATTTGAATTTCACTAGTTTTTTTCAGTAATGTTATTTTTCTGCTTCAGGATCTAGTCCAGGATCCCACTTTGCTTTTAGTTGTTAATAGTCTCAAATTGTCTCCGCCAAGGTATACTAATGTTTGCCTAATGATAATTTTCTATTTTCCTCTTCCTATCTTCATTTATTTATTGCATTTCTTCTATAAATAAGAACTGTTTCTTATTCCTCATTTATTTATTAAATTATATATGTATAACTGTGGGTTAATGGATATTTTATTCTCTAGGTTATAATCTCATGTTGCCATTGTTTATTTTGTTGCTCAAATTGTTCCAGCTTTGGTCATTGTGAGTTCCTTTCAGTTGGTTCCTGTGTCATTGTGAAATATCCAATCCTTGTTTGAGCACTTCCTTACTTTCTGACACTACAAGATGCTCCAGGCTCATCTTGTGTTTTCCCTGCTCTAGCCCTAGAAACAATCACTTATCCATGAGCCCTCTCTCTGTGTATTTGAGAATGAGATTTAGAAACCAAACTCAGAGTGCTAGATGTCATTCTTACTGGAGTGTTATGGTTTCTAGGCTCTCTCAGTGGACAGAGCTAGTTAATATATTAATGTATATTAAGCCATTCATACATACACATCTATATTTTTGTGTCTGTCTACCTGTGCATGCTAAGTTGCTTCAGTCATGTCTGACTTTGTGACCCTATGGACTATAGCCCACCAGGCTCCTCTGTCCATGGGGATTCTCCAGGCAAGAATACTGGAGTGGGTTGCCATTATATATAATATGTATATATATGTATATATAATATATATAATATAATACATATATATATTTAAATACCAATACCTTCCAGTGAATGGAGAGCATTTAAAAATATTACTTCAAGTGGATATATAATAGAGTAAGATATAAAATGTACCAGTGTTTTTAAAGATGACATGAAAATTCAGCAGTGTGCTTATGTAAACTACTCTGAGCTATCTCCTGACTTCCCTTAGCATAAACTTTCTCTTAAGCCATGAGAGCTGTTTCAAAAGAAATTTCAAGAAGTCTCATGTTACATACTTTATCTGCTCTCAGATGCTTGGTACACAGGTGCTTAATAAATAATTTTTGGGTAAATGACTCAATATGAGAATGTATGAATGTGAAGAGGTCAGGAACTTATATTTATAGACCATGGTCAATGTTTGTAGCCTAGCCATCTTGCCAGATGTGTATCATTGACTATACAGGAGATTGGAGATGAAGTAAATTAACACTTGCAATTCAATAATAACAACACATATCCTACCACATATCCTACCATCATGTCAACATGTTAAGGACCTTGTCTTTGTATCCTGAACAGCATCTGTGTGTAGACACTTCATAAATGCTATTTGTTGATTGTTTAGGGTTCAGGAGAGCTTACTTTTCATTTCTTGAAAGAATAAGATAAGAAAGTTCTACAGAACATGTTTATTTTGCAGTTTTCACACCTTCAGTTTTTTTGAAAGGTTTTTCCAGTCATGGAGAATGAAATTTACTATTACTTTTCTTTAATGTTTTAAAACAATCTAAGCTATGTAATATGATACATTGAGGATCATATTATAGACAGGGGTGGGCAAACTATGGTCCACAGGCCAGCTGCCTGTCTTTGTGAATGAAGATGTATTGGAACACAGGCATGCCCATTCATTTATGTATTGTCTATGTCTGCTTTTGTTATCCAGTGGCAGAGGTAAGTAATTGTGATGGAAACCTAATGGCCTGCAAAACCTAAAATATTTAGTGTCAAGCCCTTTAAAGAAAAAGTTTACAGGCCCCCCCTGCTATAGAGAATATTTTTAGTCTATATAAATATATACTTTAACTGTTCTGTTCAATAGCTAAATTGTCTAAGATAGGATCAGAGAAGAAATAATGATTTATATTTAAAAATTCATTAAAATCTTGCTTTTACTTTTTTTTAATTACAAAAGTACTATGTATACAGTGTATCATGAAAACAAAAATACAAAGGCACTTGTAATAACTGCTGTCACTTGTTATTTTATATCTGCCATAAACATTAGTTATGACATTTTTCTAAGCCATGCTACATTGGTTAGAATGAAAGAATAACGGGCTGTAATAAAGAGACCCAAAATCCACTGGCTTGAAAAATCATCCCCTGGAGTATTCCTTGCTTGCATGGTCTAAACAGGGTTGCAAGTTTGCCCAGGTTTCACTTTCTAGAAAGGAGATAGAGCATGGATGATAGACCTTTGTCATTTTAAGGCTTGGAGTGGCATATATCACATTTGTTCCTATTCCCTGGATACACATCTACATTCCCTTGGACATTTACATATAGTTATAGAGGTATATGGAGGCATGAAATTCATCTCTAGTTTGAGGGCCACATGTCTACTCCCAGCTAGGGGGAGAAGGGGAGATTTTGGTGAACAGGTCATAGTCGAAGATGTATGTTTAAAAACAATTGAAGTATAGTTAAGGTACATTATTACATGTTACAGGTATACAATATGGTGACTGACCATTTTTGAGTTACACTCCACTTACAGTTATTATAAAATATTGGCTATAACCCCTGTGTTGTATAATATGTTTTTGTAGTTTATTTTATACATAATAGTTGTATCTCTTAATCTCCTACCCCCGTATTACCCCTTCCCACTTTCCTCTCCCACTGGTAACCGCTAGTTTGTTCTCTATATCTGTGAGTATTTTTTATATTAATTAGTTTGTTATATTTTTTAGATTTCACATATAAAGTGATACAGTGTTTGTCTTTCTTGGTCTGACTTATTCCACTTAGCATAATACCCTTCCGAGTCCATCTATGTTGTTGCAAATGGCAACAATTCATTCTTTTTTGTGGCTGAGTAATAATTCCATTAAACACACACACACACACACGCACACATACACACGAACATGTGTGCATGCCACATCTTCCTTATCCATTCATCTGTTGATGGCCACTTAGGTTTCTTCCCTATCTTGGTAATTATAAATAATGCTGCTATAAGTATTAGGGTGCATGTATCTTTAGATTAGTGTTTTGGGGGTTTTTTTTTGGATATATACCCAGGAGTGGAATTTATGGGTCATAAATTAGTTCTGTCTTTTTTTTTAATTAATTTATTTTTTTATTGAAGGATAATTGCTTTATAGAATTTTGTTGTTTTCTGTCAAACCTCAGCATGAATCAGCCATAGGTATACATATATCCCCTCCCTTTTGAACCTCCCTCCCATATCCCTCCCCATCCAACCACTCTGGGTTAATACAGAGCCCCTGTTTGAGTTTCCTGAGCCATCCCAGCAAATTTCCCTTCGGCTATCTATTTTACATATGGTAATGTAAGTTTCCATGTTACTCTTTCCATACATCTCACCCTCTCTCCATGTCCATAAGTCTATTCTCTATGTCTGTTTCTTCATTGTTGCCCTGTAAATAAATTCTTCAGTACCATTTTTCTAGATTCCGTTAGGTGTTAGAATATGATATTTTTTTATTTTTATTTTTTAGAATATGATATTTATCTTTCTCTTTATGACACATTTCATTCTGTATAATAGGATCTAGATTCATCCACCTCATCAGAACTGACTCAAATGTATTCTTTTTTATGGCTGAGTAATATTCCACTGTGTATATGTACCACAGCTTCTTTATCCATTCATCTGTCGATGGACATCTAGGTTGCTTCCATGTTCTAGCTGTTGTAAATAGTGCTGCAATGAACAATGGGATACATGTGTCTCTTTCAATTTTGGTTTCCTTAGGGTGTATGCCTAGGGGTGGGATTGCTGGGTCATATGGTGGTATTATTCCTAGTTTTTTAAGGAATCTCCATACCGTCTTTCATAGAGGTTGTACCAATTTACATTCCCACCAACAGTGCAAGAGTGTTCCCTTTTCTCCACACCCTTTCCAGCATTTATTGTTTGTAGACTTTTTGATGGATGGCCATTCTGACCGGTGTGAGGTGATATCGCATTTTAGTTTTGATTTGTGTTTCTCTAATAATGAGTGATGTTGAGCATCTTTTCATGTGTTTATGAGCCATCTGTATATTTTCTTTGGAGAAATGTCTGTTTAGGGCTTTTTCCCACTTTTTGACTGGGTTGTTTGTTTTTCTGGTATTGAGTTGTATGAGCTGCTTGTATATTTTGGAAATTAATCCTTTGTCAGTTGCTTCATTTGCTATTATTTTCTCCCATTCTGCGGGTTGTCTTTTCACCTTGCTTATAATTTCCTTTGCTTTGCAAAAGCTTTTAAGTTTAATCAGGTCCCCCTTGTTTATTTTTGTTTTTATTTCCTGTTGTGGTCCTTTAATGGACCGGAACTTGGGGGGTACAGAGTCGACCGATAAAGTGAAAGCAGGAAGAAAAGAGGCTGAGCCGCATGAAGGGGACAGAGAGAGAGAGCGAGAGAGAGAGAGAGAGAGCGAGAGAGAGAGAGAGAGAGAGAGAGAGAGAGAGAGAGAGAGAGAGAGAGAGAGAGATGGGGACCAGTGCTCTGATGGAACATATATTTATAAATATATAAATATATAAATATATATGTGGGCATATATATACTCTCTTACAAGATAGCCCTTTTTAGCAGAGACAGGGATCAAAAATCTAACAGGTCATCCAGAAAGCCAGAGGCTGGAATCATTCTCAAAAGAGGGGGTTGTAAAAGTTACTTTACATATCAGAAGGGGAGAGAGTTGTAAATGGCTGCTGTTCATGTATCACAGCTGATACATGAATTTCTATTATCCCTGAAAGCTGGCTTGCCAGCTCTCTGGCACCTGTATTCAGGTGCTGTTAAGGAACATAGAATTCATGCAAGATTGAAAACAGCACACAGGAAGCCTCCTGTTAAATGTATCCTGACAACTCCCCCTGTTTTATTATATTTGTAAAAAAAAGGGTCCTGACCATATGAGTTTGTTTAGTATCAACCAATCTTATAGAAAGGCAACGGTAAACAACAAATAAAGTCACCAAGACAAACACCAAAGTTACAGTTTCAGACCTGATGCTGTGAATATGTTGAAATCAACCTCATGGATATAGCCCAGATAATTAAACTGCTAGTTGCTCGGTTGAAGTCTCTAGATTAGTGGAAGAAGGCAGACATTTTAACAAGGAATTTTTTTGTACATACAGCGAGGCATTATTATATATGTTTCATAAATGAATTTTGACTTGTACCCAGTTGTAGGTACTATAATTAGATTGAACAGGAGTAACAGAATATTGAGTAGAATCCCAATCACAATCAAAAGGGAATCATTTCTTAACAAGTATATAGTTGGCAATTAATACGGGTTACAGAAGGTAAAGTCTTATTAGCATGTCCTTGTAAAATGTCCATTCCAAGTTTTAAGTTTTTAGGTGTTCGCAACAAGTTTCCAGGTGTCTCGTAGTTTAGGCCCAATCAGTTTATTGATTTGAAGGCGAGGTGGGGAGATTTTTCTGTTAAGTCACTCAAGAAGTCCTTTGTGTCCGAAAGTCTGTTTTGGGAGGCAGGGCGAAAGCCCAAGTTTGTCGGAATTCTGTTGGTCCCATGCACAAAGGAAGGACTTCATAACCTAAAGAAATGTTAATTAGGTTTTTCTTCTACTTCAGGGTGTGAGGACCCTTTAATGCTCTAGGGAGAAGGCATATGTATAGAGTCGTTAGTAGAAACAATTGATCTTCTCTCCGTCCATTATATCACCTGTAATAAGAAAGGGGGTTGGGTATGAATGATTAATTTGCCTCGGGCGAAGGGGTGGCACAAGCGACCAAGCTAAGCATGGCTAGGAAAATGTTTTCTGGATTCTGTGGCATTCCCTGTTGAGAGACCAAATTTTCAGCTCGATTAGTAAGGGTTTTTATTTGTCCCCAAGTGGGAAGGTTATAAGGTTGATGTCGCCGAGGGTGGCGCTTCCTGGAGATCTTTAGAGCCGCCATGGCCTGTGTTGGAATTTCTTCTTCCTGAGGTTTTTGTTGTTTCATCTCTGTTTTGAAGGCTGGGGGCCCCCTTGAGTCCACTTTTCTGAAGAGGAAGCTATGTGAGTTCGTTGGATCCTTCTGGAGAGACACAAGAATACCCCTTTCCCTGTAAGATTAGTTTCCCAGATTTCCATTGTTTTGTTAACCCGTCTTGGTACCAAATGGGCAGAGGAAGAGAAGTGTCCTTCAATTCCTCAAAATGTTTTTCTGCTCTAATTAAAATATCTCTCTGTGGTAAATTTAAAAAATTTTTTAAAAATTTAAAGCAAATAAAGCTGTATTCTAGTAAAGTCTGCTTTAGATAGAAGAGACAGTACTGTTCCTGTGTACTCCCCCTTTTTTAATTTTTAGAGAACATACAGTAATCACCCCTGTCTCCAGACAGGCCATAAATTTTTCTGTACCTCTCGGAGTATAACCTGGGGCTTATTGATTATTGGCCAATTGTTTAAACTGTTTGAACACATCATCTATCACATAAGGTTTTAATGTTGCAGGTTAGCCTTCTGGTCCCTCACATGGATATATTTGAGTACTTTGATAAACCTCCTGTACTTTAGTTTGAGAAATTCTTGCAATTTGGCAAGAAATTTGTTGTATAGGCCAAGATTTGGGCCATAAATGATAGTAATATCAGATCCAGTGTCAAGAAGACCATAAAATTTTTTACCATTAATTTTGATATTTATATTTGGTCGGGCAAATTCAGATATTAATGAAGTCCACAACGATTGTTTTTGATCTGTACTGCTGAATCCGCCCATTTGTACATCTTTAGAGGAGTTAATAGAAATGTAAGGTAAAAGCAGTAATTGAGCAATTTTGTCCCCCTTTTTGAATTGCCATAAAATCTGGGATGACATCATAATTTGAATTTCTCCTCTATAATCTGAATCAATTACTCCAGGGTGAACAGTAATTCCTTTAGAAGTCAAACTAGAGCGGCCAAGTAAAAGACCGAAAATTTGTGGGGGCAGGGCTTCAAACAGTCTGGTAGATATTCGAGAGGGGACTGTTTGAAGGTTTGAGGGAAAAGATGGAATTTGTCCTTGGTTATTGTTGGAGGTGACCTGGGGCGTCTCTAGCTTGGAGTTTCCTGGAATAGGTTTCCCTTCAATGTCAAATGTAGATTTACAATCTTTGGCCCAATGCATTCCTCTATGGCAGCAAGGGTAGATTTTGGGAGGTTTTTTATTAACCCTCTTAGGGCAATCCCTTTTTAAATGGCTTTTATCTCCACATATAAAACAGCCTTCATTTCTGTTTTTAAGGGCAGCAACCATTGTTTCAGCTAGCATCTGCATCTTTTGAGTTTCTGATCCTAGATTGCGACAAGCCTTCAAATAATCTATAATAGTCCCTGCCTCCCGAATAGGAGCTATGGCTTTTTGGCATTTTTGATTTGAATTTTCATAAGCAAGTAGTTTCTCTAGTTGTCTTTTAGCTTCTTCTCTAATTACAGTACGGGAAATAGCAGTTTGTAATCTAGCTAAAAAATCAGCATACGTTTCATTAGGTCCTTGCAATATTTTAGTGTAGCTACCTGTAGGCTCCCCTTGAGGAGTAATTCTCTCCCAAGCCTTAAGGGGCCACTGTTTTTTACTTGTTCATGCAACAAAGAAGGGCACTGTACTCGAGAATGTGGGCCGTACATAGTTATAATCTGTTTTACTTGTTGCATGGGATAAAAGTTAACAGCCTTATATTGAGGTATTACGTGCCCTTGAGTGTCAGAATTTCTTAAAACTGGAAAAGCAGAAAAACCATCGACTTCAGAGACCTGTGATTGTAAAGCCAGCAATTTAGAAAGCCTGTGTCATGAAGGAGAGTGGGCAGGTAGCAAATTTTTAGAATTAAGAGTATGTGGTAAAAACTCATCATTGTTATTTAGAAAGGTGTTAATTTTAATGTCAAAAGGTGTTCTAGATGAGCCGTTGCTAGAATCATTAGATTTTAGCAAAGGAGAGGCTTTTAAATTTGCCTCTGCTGGCAGATGGGGGTCGCTTGGAACAACCGAGGGAGGGTTAGTAAATATATTATATTGTTCCAATTGGGCCTTTTGTAAGGTTTTATCATTTAATTTATGTAATAAGTGTTCTGCCTGTTGAATATCTGGAGGGCCAGGATTACCTTGAAGTGGAAGAATCATTGTTTCAGTAGGAGCCCATAAAGGCCAGAAATCAGTAGGAATGTTTTTTCCCTTTCTGGTGGCTCATTTATCATTCTTTTTGACCTGGTGCCAAATTTCTAAATCAATATTGCTTTCCTCAGGGAACCAAGGGTTACATTCAACCACTGTTTGAAGGCCAGTCTCTATTTCCTGGTGCAAAACTAAAAATCCCTGAGCTTTAAATAAGTGATAAAATAAAGTAAAAAAGTGATTGGGCTTTCCTGCCGTTATATTTATGTCCTTAGTATTTACCAGCCTCAATAGGCTCGTTGTTATATTTATGTCCTTAATATTTACCAGCCTGACTATGCTCGCTTTTATACCCATGTCTTTAGTACTTACCAGCTTCAATAAGTTTTTCTGGGGTCACTGTATCCGACCTGCTGTATCCAAAGTCCCTGTTCTGGTGCGCCAATTGTTGTGGTCCTTTAATGGACCAGAAGTTGGGAGTATAGAGTCGACCGATAAGCAAGTGAAAGAAGGAAGAAAAGAGGCTGAGCCACATGTAGGGGACAGAGAAAGAGAGAGAGAAAGAGAGAGAGAGAGAGAAACACGGGGACCAGTGCTCTGATGGAACAAAGGCCTTTATTTAACATATTGTGGGCATATATATATATATACACTCTCTTACAAGATAGCCCTTTTTAGCAGAGACAGGGATCAAAAATCTAACAGGTCATCCAGAAAGCCAGAGGCTGGAATCATTCTCAAAAGAGAGAGGGGATTGTAAAAGTTACTTTACATATCAGAAGGGAAGAGAGTTGTAAATGGCTGCTGTTCACCATATGGAATTTCCATACGAATGAGATACATGAATTTCTATTATCCCTGAAAGCTGGCTTGCCAGCTCTCTGGCACCTGTATTCAGGTGCTGTTAAGGAACATAGAATTCATGCAAGACTGAAAACAGCACACAGGAAGCCTCCTGTTAAATGTATCCTGACAATTTCCATTACTCTAGGACGTGGGTCATAGAGGATCTTGCTTTCACTTATGTCGTCAAGTGTTCTGCCTATGTTTTCCTCTAAGAGTTTTATAGTTTCTGGTCTTACATTTAGGTCTTTAATCCATTTTGAGTTCATCTTTGTGTATGATGTTAGGAAGTGTTCTAATTTCATTCTTTTACATGTAGCTGTCCAGTTTTCTGAGCACCATTTATTGAAGAGGCTGTCTTTGCCCCATTGCATTTTCTTGCTTCCTTTGTCAAAAGTAAGGTACCCATAGGTGCATGGCTATATTTCTGGGCTTTCTATCTTGTTCCATTGGTCTATATTTCTGTTTTTGTGCCAGTATCATACTGTCTTCATGACTGTAGCTTTGTAGTGTAATCTGAAGTCAGGAAGGTTGATTCCTCCAGCTGCATTCTTCTTTCTCCAGACTGCTTTGGCTATTTGGGGTCTTTTGTGTTTCCATATGAATTGTGAAATTTTTTGTTCTAGTTCTGTGAAAAATGCAATTGGAAATTTGATAGGGATCTCATTGAATTGGTAGATTGCATTGGGTAGTATAGTCATTTTTACAATATTGATTCTTCCTACCCAGCAACATGGAATATCTCTCCATTTGTTTATGTCGTCTTTGATTTCTTTCATTAGTGTCTTATACTTTTCTGTGTACAGTTCTTTTGTCTCCTTAGGTAAGTTTATTCCTAGATATTTTATTCTTTTTGTTGCAATGGTGAATGGGATTGATTCCTTAATTTCTCTTTCTGATTTTTCATTGTTAGTATATAGAAATGCATGTGATTTCTGTGTATTGATTTTTTTTTTAATTTTTTTTTTAATTTTTTATTTTTTTTATTTTAGTTGGGGGCTAATTACTTTACAATATTGTAGTAGTTTTTTGCCATACATTGACATGAATCAGCCATGGGCTCACATGTGCTCCCCCCTCCCGAACCTTCCTCCCACCTCCCTCCCCTTCCCATCCCTCTGTGTCATCCCAACGCTCCATCCCTGAGCATCCGTCCCATGCATAGAACATGGAATGGTGTTCCACTTCACATATGACAATATACATGTTTCAATGTTATTGTCCCAGAACGTCCCACCCTCACCTTCTCCCTCAGAGTCCACAGGACTGTTCTATGCATCTGTGTCTCTTATTCTGTCTCACATATAGGGTTACCATTACCATCTTTCAAATTCCATATACATGCATTAGTATACTGTATTGGTGCTTTTCTTTCTGGCTCACTTCACTCTGTATAATGGGCTCCAGTTTCATCCATCTCAATAGAACCGATTCAAATGTATTTTTTTTAATGGCTGAGTAATATTCCATTGTGTATATGTACCACAGCTTCCTTATCCATTCGTCTGCCGATGGACATCTAGGTTGCTTCCATGTCCTGGCTATTGTAAACAGCGCTGCGATGAACATTGGGGTACACGCATCTCTTTCAATTCTGGTTTCCTCGGTGTGTATGCCTAGCAGTGGGATTGCTGGGTCATATGGCAGTTCTATTCCCAGTTTTTTAAGGAATCTCCACACTGTTCTCCATAGTGGCTGTACTAGTTTGCATTCCCACCAACAGTGTAAGAGGGTTCCCTTTTCTCCACACCCTCTCCAGCGTTTATTGCTTGTAGACTTTTGGATAGCAGCCATTCTGACTGGTGTGTAATGGTACCTCATTGTGGTTTTGATTTGCATTTCTCTAATAATGAGTGATGTTGAGCATCTTTTCATGTGTTTGTTAGCCATCTGTATGTCTTCTTTGGAGAAATGTCTGTTTAGTCCTCTGGCCCATTTTTTGATTGGGTCGTTTATTTTTCTGGAATTCAGCTGCAGGAGTTGCTTGTGTATTTTTGAGATTAATTGTTTGTCTGTTGCTTCGTTTGCTATTATTTTCTCCCATTCTGAAGGCTGTCTTTTCACCTTGCTCCTAGTTTAAATGTAAGACCAGAAACTATAAAACTCCTAGAGGAAAACATAGGCAAAACACTCTCCGACATAAATCACATCAGGATCCTCCATGACCCACCCCCCAGAATATTGGAAATAAAAGCAAAAATAAACAAATGGGACCTAATTAAAATTAAAAGCTTTTGTGTATTGATTTTGTATCCTGCGACTTTACTAAATTCACTGATTAACTCTTGTAATTTTCTGATAGTATCTTTAGGGTTTTCTATATACAGTATTATGTAATTGTCAAACAATGAGAGCTTTACTTCTTCTTTTCTGATCTGGATTCATTTTACTTCTTTTTCTTCTCTGATTGCTGTAGTTAGGACTTCCAGAACTATGTTGAATAATAGTGGTTAAGGTGGATACCCTTGTCTTGTTCCTGATCTTAGGTGGAATGCTTTCAGTTTTTCACCATTGAGAATAATGTTTGCTATAGGCTTATCATATATGGCCATTACTGTGTTGAGTTATGTTCCTTTTATGCACAATTGTTGAATGTGCATAAATTATTTTAATCATAGGGAATTTTAATTTATTTTAATCATAAATGGGTGCTGAATTTTGTCAAAGGCTTTTTCTGCATCTATTGAGATTATCATCTGGTTTTGATCTTTCAGTTTGTTAATATGATGTATCACATTGATTGATTGGCATGTATTGAAGAATCCTTGCATTCCTGGAATAAGCCCAGCTTGATCATTGTCTATGTGCTTTTGATGTATTGCTGAATTCTGTTTGCTAAAATTTTGTTGATGATATTTGCAACTGTGTTCATCAGAGATATTGGCCTGTAGTTTTCTTTTTTTGTGTTGTCTTTGTCTGGTGTTCTGATATTTCTCCGGTATTCTTGCTTGGAGAATCCCATGGACAGAGCAGCCTGGTAGGCTACAGTCCACGGGGTCACAAAGAGTCGGACATGACTGAGTGACTTCACCTTTCTTTCTTTTTGTCTGGTTTTGGTATCAGAGTGATGGTGGCCTCGTAGAATGAGTTTGGAAGTGTTCCTTCCTCAGCCATTTTTTGAAAGAATTTTAGAAGGATAGTCGTTAGCTCTTCTATTTCTCCAGTTATTTCTAGAGAAATAACTCCAGAAAGAATGAAGAGATGGAGCCAAAGCAACACCACCACCCAGAAGATGTGATTGGTGATGGAAGTGAAGTCTGATGCTGTAAAGATGCATAGGATCTTTACATACATCCTATGCTGTAAAGATGCATAGGAACCTGGAATGTTAGGTCCATGAATCAAGGCAAATTGGAAGTGGTCAAACAGGAGATGGCAAGAGTGAACATCGACATTTTAGGAATCAGCAAACTCAAGTGGACTGTAATGGGTGAATTTAACTCAGATGACCATTGTTTCTATTACCATGGGCAAGAATCCCTGAGAAGAAATGGAGTAGCCATCACAGTCAACAAAAGAGTCTGAAATACAGTACTTGGATGCAGTCTCAAAAATGACAGAATAATCTCTGTTTGTTTCCAAGGCAAACCATTCAATATCACAGTAATCCAAGTCTGTGCCTCGACCAGTAATGCTGAAGAAGGTGAAGTTGAACGGTTCTGTGAAGACCTACAAGACCTTCTAGAACTAACACTCCCAAAAGATGTCCTTTTCATTATAGGGGACTGGAATGTGAAAGTAGGAAGTCAGGAGATACCTGGAATAGCAGGCAGATTTGGCCTTGGAGTGCAGAATGAAGCAGGGCAAAGGCTAGTAGAGTTTTGCAAAGAGAATGCTCTGGTCATACAAACACCCTCTTCCAACAACACAAGAGAATATTCTACACATGGACATCACCAGTCGGTCAATACCAAAATCAGATTGATTATATTCTTTGCAGCCAAAGATGGAGAAGCTCTATACAGTCAGCAAAAATAAGACCGGGAGCTCACTGTGGCTCAGATCATGAGCTCCTTATTGCCTAATTCAGACTGAAATTCAAGAAAGTAGTGGAAACCACTGGACCATTCAGGTATGACCTGAATCAAATCCCTTACGATTTTACAGTGGGAGTGAGAAATAGATTTAAGGGAATAGATCTGATAGAGTGACTGAAGAACTGTGGACGGAGATTTGTGACATTGTACAGGAGGCAGTGATCAAGACCATCCCCAAGAAAAAAGAGAGGGATGGGTAGGAAAGTGAAAAAGTTGGCTTAAAACTCAAATTCAGAAAACTAAGATCATGGCATCTAGTCCTACCACTTGATGGCAAATAGATGGGGAAACAGTGGAAGCAGTGACAGACTTTATTTTTTTGGGCTTCAAAATCATTGCAGATGGTGACTTCAGCCATGAAATTAAAAGATGCTTGCTCCTTGGAATAAAAGTCATGACCAACCTAGATAACATATTAAAAAGCAGAGACATTACTCTGCCAGCAAATGTCTGTCTAGTCAAAGCTATGGTTTTTCCAGTAGTCATGTATGGATATGAGAGTTGGACCATAAAGAAAGGTGATCACTGAAGAATTGATGCTTTTGAACTGCGTTGTTGGAGATGACTCTTGAGAGTCCCTTGGACTGCAAGGAGATCCAACCAGTCCATCCTAGAGGGAATCAGTCCTGAATATTCATTGGAAGGACTGATGTTGAAGCTGAAACTCCAATACTTTGGCCACCTGATGGGAAGAACCGACTCATTTGAAAGGACTCTGATGATGGGAAAGATAGATGGCAGGAGGAGACGGGGACAACGGAGAGTGAGATGGTTGGATGGCATTACTGACTAAATGGACATGAGTTTGAGTAAACTCAGGGATGCCTGGCGTCCTACAGTCCATGGGCTCGCAAAGAGTTGGACACAACTGAGCGACTGAACTGAACTGAATTGAACTTCTCTAATTGCTTGATAGAATTCTCCTGTGAAGCCATCTGGTCTGGGGCTTTTGCTTTTTTGGGAGATTTTGATCACCACTTCAGTTTCAGTACTTGTAATTGGGTTGTTCATAATTTCTATTTCTTCATGGTTCAATCTTGGAAGGTTTAAGTTTTCTAAGAATCTGTCCATTTCTTCCAGGTTATCCATTATATTACTGTATAGTTGTTCATAACAGTCTCTTATAATCCTTTGTATTTCTGCATTGTATGTTGTAACCTCTCCTTTTTCATTTCCAATTTTCTTGAGTTTATTCTTCTCTGTTTTCTTGATTAGTCTGGCTAAAGGTTTTTAAATTTTGTTTATCTTCTGAAAGAACCAACTTTTAGTTTTATTTATCTTGCCTATTGTTTCTTTCATTTCCTTTTTATTTATTTCTGCTCGGATCTTTATGATTTCTTTCCTTCTACTATTTTTTGTGGTTTTTTTGTTTTTCTTTTTCCTGTTGTTTTAGGTGTAAAGTTAGGTTGTCTATTCAATGTTTTTCTTGTTTCTTGAGGTAGGATTGTATTGCTACAAACTTCCCTCTTAGAACTGCTTTTGCTGCATCCCATAGGTTTTTGAGTTGTCATGTTTTCGTTGTCATTTGTTTGGAGGAATTTGTTGATTTCCCTTTTGATTTCTTCAGTAACCTGTTGGTTTTGTAGAAATGTATTGTTTGATCTCATGGTGTTTGTGTTTTTTACATTTTTTTCTTGTAATTGATATCTAGTCTTATAGTGTTGGGGTCAGAAAATATACTTGATACAATTTCAGGTTTCTTAAATATACTGAGGTTTGATTTGTGACCCAAGATATAGTCTATCCTGGAGCATGTTCCATGTGCACTTGAAAAAAAGGTGTATTCTTCTGCATTTGGATGGAATGTCCTGAAGATATCAATGGGATCCATCTCATCTAATGTGTTGTTTAAGACTTGTGTTTCCATACTAATTTTCTGTTTTGATAATGTGTCCATTGGTTTGAGTGTGGTGTTAAAGTCTCCTACTATTATTGTGTTACTGTCAGTTTCTCCTTTTATGTCTGTTAGTATTTGTCTTCTGTATTGTGGTGCTCCTATGTTGAGTGCATAGATATTTACAATTGTTATGTCTTCCTCTTGGATTGGTCCCTTGATCAAAGTGTAGTGTCCTTCCTTATCTCTTGTAATCTTTTTTAATTTAAGGTATATTTTGTCTGATAGGAGGATTGCTACTCTAGCTTTCTTTTGCTTCCCATTTGCACCCATCCTCTCAATTTCAGTCTATATGTATCTTTGGGTCTGAAGTGGGTTTCTTGTAGACAGCATATACATGGGTCTTGTTTTTGTATCCATTCAGCCAGTCTGTGTCTTTTGGTTGGAGCATTTAATCCATTTACATTTAAAGTAATTATTGACATATATGTTCCTATTGCCATTTTCTCAATTGTTTGGGGTTGATCTTTTTCTTCTCTTATATTTCTTGACTGTATAAGTCCCTTTAACATTTGTTGTAAAGCTGGTTTGGTGGTACTGAATTCTCTTAACTTTTGCTTTTCTGAAAACCTTTTTATTTCTCCATCAATTTTGAATGAGATCCTTGCCAGGTACAGAAATCTTGGTTGTAGATTTTTCCCTTTCAGTACTTCAAATATATCCTGCTATTCCCTTCTGGCCTGCAGAGTTTCTGCTGAAAGATCAGCTATTAAGTGTATGGGGTTTCTCTTGTATGTTACTTGCTGATTTTAGTATTCTTTCTTTGTGTTCAGTCTCTGTTAGTTTGATTAGTATGTGTCTTGTCATGTGTCTCCTTGGATTTATCCTGTGTGGGACTCTTTGTGTCCCTTGGACTTGACTGACTATTTCTTTTTCCATGTTGAGGAAATTTTCAACTATAATCTCTTCAAAATTTTTCTCATACCCTTTCTTTTTCTCTTCTTCTGGGACCCCTATACTTTCCCCTATAGTTTGAATGTCAGTGCATTTGATATTGTACCAGAGGGCTCTGAGACTGTCCTCAGTTCTTTTCATTCTTTTTACTTTATTCTGCTCTTCAGAAGTTATTTCCACCATTTTATCTTCAAGCTCACTGAATCGTTCTTCTGCTTCAGATATTCTGCTATTGATTTCTTCTAGAGTATATTTAATTTCAGTAATTATATTGTTTGTCTCTGTATGTTTATCCTTTAATTCTTCTAGGTCTTTGTTAGCTGATTCCTACATTTTCTCCAATTTGTTTTCAACGTTTTTGATCATCTTTACTATCATTATTCTGAATTCTTTTTCAGGTAGTTTGCCTATTTCCTCTTCATTTATTTGGACTTCTCTGTTTCTAGTTTGTTCCTTCATTTATGTAGTATTTCTCTGCCTTTTCATTTTCTTTTAACTTACTTTTTTAGAGGTCTCCTTTCCCCAGGCTTCAAGGAAAGTTGAATTCTTTCCTTGTAGGTTGAATTCTTTCCTCCTTTTGGTTTCTGCCCTCCTAAGGTTGGTCCAGTGGTTTGTGTAAACTTTCTATAGGGTCAGATTTGTGCTGAGTTTTTGATTTTTTGTTTGATTTTCCTCTAATGGGCAAGGCTGAGTGAGGCGGTGGTCCTGTCTGCTGATGATTGGGTTTGTATTTTTGTTTTGTTGGTTGTTTTGATGAGTCCTGTACAGGGTGCTACTGGTGATTGGGTGATGCTGGGTCTTGTATTCAAGTGGTTTCTTATTTGTGAGTTCTCAGTATTTGATATTCCTTAGAGTTAGTTCTCTGGTAGTCTAGGGTCTTGGATTCAGTGCTCCTGCTCAAAAGGCTCACAGCTTGATCTCTGTTCAGGAACAAAGATTCCACAAGTGATTTGTTATGGCATTAAGTGAGATTAAAACAAATATCCCAAAACAAGAAACCAGAGATGAACCCCAGATAAAATGGCAGTTACAAAATCTGCTGCTGCTGCTGCTAAGTCGCTTCAGTTGTGTCCGACTCTGTGCAACCCCAGAGATGGCAGCCTACCGGGCTCCTCTGTCCCTGGGATTCTCCAGACAAGAACACTGGAGTGGGTTGCCATTTCCTTCTCCAATACATTTAAGTGAAAAGTGAAAGTGAAGTTGCTCAGTCGTGTCTGACTCTTCGCGAGCCGATGGATCTCCTCCATCCATGGGATTTTCCAGGCAAGAGTACTGGAGTGGGATGCCATTGCCTTCTTCGGTTACAAAATCTGGCAAATATTAATTGAAATAATTGAATATACATATAGACCCATGAGCAATATCAGATTAGTCCAACAAAAATACAGTGGATTGACCTGGCAAACAAAGGAACAAAAGATATCAAAATTTTTATTTGCAAATCAAGAAAAATACTAACAAAAACACAAACTGGAAAACAAAACTAAGGAAGGTGCCAAGTAAGGAATTAAGTAATAAAAACAAAACTAACAAATATGTTTAGAGGAAAGGAAAGAGAGCAAAGAAGGAAAGAATAGATATGCAAAGTTTAATAGAGGTAGATGGGGAAGATTTATATACATTAAAGTTTAACTGTAAGGGGAAAAGAACAATAGGAAAGGCAAACAAAGGAATGAATGTAGCAGAAATATAATAAGTGTAAAAAATTAAAAATTATAAAAAAACAGAAAAGAAAAAAAAACAGAAGAAGAAAGAAAAAAGGGGGAAAAAAAGAAAAAACACCACAGAACTGCAAAAGCCCAACATAGAGGCAGAGGTTTATAACAACAATAAAAAGTGTGACTGAATATACACACATACGTGTACACACATAAGCAAAACCAAAACAGTCCAACAAAAATAAAGTACAATAGATTGACCTGGTGAACAAAGGAAACCAAAAATTATATCTACCAGAACAAAACTAACTAAAGCAGAGACTGGAAAACAAAACTATAGCAAGGTGCCAATTGGGGAAGAAAGCAATGAAAATAAAATTAACAAATGTGTTAAGAGGAAAGCAGAGAAAGAAAAGAAAGAAAGAATAGATATGTGAAGTTAAATAGAGGTAGATAAAGAAAAGTTATATATGTTAAAGGTTAAGTGCAAGGGGAAAAGAACAGTAGGAAAAGTAAACGAATAAATGTAGAAAAAATAATAATAGGTTTAAAAAATTAAAATTGAAAAAAAAGTGGAGAAAAAAAAAGGAAAGCTCCACAGAACTGCAAAAGCCCAACGTTAGAGGCAGATGTTTATAAGAACAATGTGACTAAAAAAAAAAAAAAAAAGGCTTAAAAGCTTATTTGGATTTCTTAGTGCCAGTAAAATCATCAACTACAACAGAGGGAAGAAAAAGGGGAGAAAAAAGAAAAAGAAGTCCAAAAGAATCTACAGAACAAGTCAAAACATAAGAATAATAAAAGTTTTTCTTGAGTCACTGCTGTCAGAGTCGTTTCCCTCGCTGGGAATCAGTCCACCTCACCTCCCTAGGATGCCCTCCAACACTGTGTTGGTCTCTGGATCAGCTGTGGGGGCAGCCCAGATTCTAATCTGGTCCTACTTCTGTGTGTTTTGCCTCCAATGTCCACAGTTATCAGCACTAGTGCTTTTTCTTTTGTGGACGCTCTCAATGTCCTTTTATACATTCCATGGGTACAGAGTCTGCCTAGTTGATTGTGTGGATTTAATCTGAAGCTTGTACAGCTGATGGGAAGGTTTTGGGTCTTCTTCCTTAGCCACACTGCCCCTGAGTTTCAACTGTGGTTTTATTTCCACCTGTTGGAGAAGGAAATGGCAACCCACTCCAGTATTCTTGCCTGAAGAATCCCATGGACAGAGGAGTCTGGAGGGTACAGTCCATGGGGTCACAAAGAGTTGGATATGACTGATCGACTTTCACTCACTTCACTTTCACCTCTACATGTGGGTCGTCCCTTGGGGTTTGCTCCTGAGGGTGCCCTGGAGGACTTGGGTTTGCCCTTGTGAGGGTCAAGAGTGGAATTGGTGCAGCTGCTTGGATCCCAGGGGTCTGGCAGCACCAGGTACTCAGGGGTGTTGGCAGCTAGGAAAGCAGGAAATATAGTGCTCTAGAAGGGTATGGCAACCAGTATTGGCCAATACGCTCCAGTATTCTTGCCTGGAGAACCCCCCTCCCTGACAGAGAAACGTGGCAGGCCATAGTCCACAGGGGTCATTAAGGAGTCAGACAAGACTGAAGCGACCCAGTGCACATACATACAAGACTTTTTTTGCCTGTGGCAGTTTTGCCCCAGTGAGAGTTGAGCATGAAGGTGGTGCAGCTGCTTGGCTTGTGGGGACCCTGGTGGTGCCAAATGTGCAGGAATTTGGACTGCCTCTGCCACAGGAGTTAAGGCCCTGTCAGTCTTTTTTTTAGAGCCTCTTATAGCTGGCTTTCAGAAGGCTTCTTTGGTCATTTTCTCTGTGGCTCCGCCCATTCAGGCACTTAGATTGCTCTCTTGCCTGGGGTCCTTCTCAGTTGTTCGGTGCCTTAGGCACATAGAGCCTCCCCCGCCCCTGCCGCCCCTGGCTGGGGTCCTCCTCTGTAGATCGGCACATCAGGCAATTAAAGGGGCACCCTGGGTGGGGTCCTCCTCTGTAGTTTGGGGTATCAGTCACTTAAAGGAGCACCCTGAGTGGGGTGCTGCTCTGTAGTTCAGTGGGTCATGCGTTTGATAGGCCAGCCTCTGTATTGTTCAACTAGGATGCTGGCGTGTGGGGAGAGAGACTCAGCAGTATCGCCTTGCTTCCATGGCTGCCTGTCTTTCCTCCACAGGCATTTCTCGCCACAGTCTCCTCCTTCACATTCCCTCAATTCGTCTCTCTGCAGTAAACAGCAACCTTCACCCTGGGATTACTCCACAGTCCCTAACTCCAGCTCCCAGCTGCTCTACCTTCCAGGGGACCAGTGTTCCTGTCCAGGGTATATATTGCTGTGGCAATGACAGTCTCATTCTCATTCCATTTAGGCTGCCAGGGATCAGCTGTTTCACTCTGAGCCTTAAATGTTTCTCCTCTGACTCAGACAATTGCCTAGATGTGGGGAATAGGACCCCTGCTTCAGTTCCCCCACATGCCAAGTGCAGGTCCAGTGCTACTAACACTCCTGATTTTCCCCCTCGTTCCTTCATCCTACCGAGTTTTGCGTGGTTCTATATATTCTTTTCCACGGGTCGGGTACTCTTGTCTGCTCTCAGCTGGTGTTCTGCATGCACTTCTGTGTCTGAAGGTTTATTCCTGATATATCTGTGAAGAGAGATGTACTCCACGTCCATCTCCTCATCCACCATCTTGTTCTCCATAGTTCTGTTTTTAATCTATTGAGAAACCTCCATAATGTCTTCCACAGTGGCTGTACCAGTTTACATTCTCACTGACAGTGTATGAGGCTTCCTGTTTCTCCACATCCTCTCCATCATTTGTGCTCTTTTTGATGACAGTCATTCTGACAGGTATGAGGTGATATCTCATGGTGGTTTTGATTTGCATTTCTCTGATGATTAGGTAGGTTTACTCCTAGGTATTTTTTTTTTTGATGTGATGGTAAATAGATTGCTTTTTAATTTCTCTTTCTGATAGTTCATTGTTAGTGTATAGAAATACAGCAGATTTATGCTTATTAATTTTGAATTCTACAACTTTACTAAATTCATTGATGAGCTCTAATAGTTTTCTGGTGGTGTATTTAGGCTTTTCTGTGTGTAGTATCATGTAATCTGCAAACAGATTACAGTTTTACTTCTTCTTTTCTAATTTGAATTCCTTTTCTTTCTTTCTATGTTTGATTGCTATGGCTAGGACTTATAATACTGTGTTGAATAGAATGGTGAAAGTAGGCATACTTGTCTTGTTCTTGATCTTAGAAGAAATGCTTTCAGATTTTCAATATTGAGCATGGATTTTAGGTGGGTTTGTTATGTTTAGCCTTTATTATGTGGAGATATGTTCCCTCCATGCTTACTTTCTGCAGGGTTTTCATTGAACATGGATGCTAAATTTTGTCAAAAGGTTTTTCTGCATTTACTGAGATGCTCATATGATTTTTAATCTTCAGTTTGTCAATGTGTGTATCACATTGGTTGATTAGTGGATATTGAAAAATCTTTGCATCCTTGAGAAGATGTACTTTTTTATGTTTTTTACTTGAACAACATTTTAACTTGCCAAAAATACAATTTTCGAATTAATTGTAATGGGATACGTATTATTTTTTTCAATCAAACACTGTAATTTATTTATTCAGTTCACTACTGCTGTATTTGAGACTGTTTCCAGTTTCCTATTATAAACAAAATGTAGGCATCCATATACATACAGCTTCTGGTTTTAAATATCTAATATTTTGGGGAAAAGGTAGTGTTCCAAATTTTTACCATGTTTGCAAAATTACCTTATGATCTTTTACTTTTTCTCTAATTTAAAAATTCACCATTTCAGTGACTTAAATGTGCTTGTATAACTTCTGTGCCTTGATAAACTGAAGTTTTATGATAAGGAACTAGGTAAAATATTCTCTTTTTTGCAGGAAGATTTATGTAGTTAGCCAGCAGAATAAGTGACCTGATCTGATTATTTCATCCTGATGAACTGTTGAGTGGTATTGCTTTTCTAATCTTATTATAGTTTTTCTTACAGACAGCAGCAGGCAAAAATGTACTTTGAGTTTTTTTATGTATATGGATTTCATCCATGATTTTGTGAAGATCAACTTAGTACTTTAACCGCCTGCTACTGTTTACATTTATATACCATTTAAGTGATGATAGTTCTGAAATGACCCATTATAAATCTTAAATACAACCTCTGTTGATTTATAAATTCTATCCAAGCATTATCCCTATCAACGGCAGCTAATCTCATTTAAAATAGTTTTTTCATTGCTCTTTTGTCATAAATTTTGCAGGGAGATTTTAAACCAAAGTTAACTTCTGCCAAATTTCAATTGAAGGAGCTGTATTTTTGTGTGTCAGTTATCTGTGTAAGTAAATGTAAAATCTGTGGTTCTTTTTAGAGAACTACATTTACTGTAGATATTAATGAGCTCTTGACATGTGAAATTTCAAGAATAGATGTTGTGATTTAGAAAAGCAGTTTGCAGTTCAAAAGGTGGAGATTGGCATTTACTTTAATCTTGAAGTTATTTGAAGGGGATGCAAGAAGACCAAAAGTTTCTACTTTAACAAAATCTGTTTCTACCAACAATTGTTCATCTGCACGGCCTCAGTCAGTCTTTTTCTCTAATACATATTGTTTAGTTTTGTTTCCTGTATATCTTTACTTTCTACTATAACTGCTTCAGACAAAAAGAAGATAAACGAAATAAATCGAAAATGATGATGTTACCTCACTGCATTAATTTAAATTCATGATGTCTTAGAATCTTTTTTAAAAATGAGTATTCAGTGTCTTTATGTCTCATGCTATTAAGTATTTAGTGGATTTCTGATGTCAACCCAAATGAATGTCACAGATACAGCTATTGATGTTTTAATCTTATGTAATGACCATATTCTTATTCCTGAAAGTTGAAAACATTGTTATACTTTACTAGTTTGACCAAAGAAGTATGTTAATCTAAGTAGTATTACCTTGTGTGGTTGCCGGGAGAAATATCAATAACTTCAGATATGCAGATGACACCACCCTTATGGCAGAAAGGGAAGAAGAACTAAAGAGCCTCTTGATGAAAGTGAAAGAGGAGAGTGAAAAAGTTGGCTTAAAGCTCAACGTTCAGAAAACTAAGATCATGGCATCTGGTCCCATCACTTCATGGGAAATAGATGGGAAAACAGTGGAAACAGTGTCAGACTTTATTTTTTTGGGCTCCAAAATCACTGCTGATGGTGATTGCAGCCATGAAATTAAAAGACGCTTACTCCTTGGAAGGAAGGTTATGGCCAACCTAGATAGCATATTGAAAAGCAGAGACATTACTTTTCCAACAAAGGTCGGTCTAGTCAAGGCTATGATTTTGCCAGTTGTCATGTATGGATGTGAGAGTTGGACGGTGAAGAAAGCTGAGCGCTGAAAAACTGATGCTTTTGAACTGTGATGTTGGAGAATACTCTTTGAGAGTCCCTTGGACTGCAAGGAGATCCAACCAGTCTAAAGGAGATCAGTCCTGGGTGTTCATTGGAAGGACTGATGTTGAAGCTGAAATTCCAGTACTTTGGCCACCTCATGCGTAGAGTTGACTCACTGGAAAAGACCCTAATGCTGGGAAGGATTGGGGGCAGGAGGAGAAGGGGACGACAGAGGATGAGATGGTTGGATGGCATCACCGACTCGATGGACATGGGTTTGGGTGAACTCCGGGAGTTGGTGATGGACAGGGAGGCCTGGCGTGCTGCGATTCATGGGGTCACAGAGTCGGACACGACTGAGCGACTGAACTGAACTGAACTGAACTGTGTGATTAAAAACTGATGTCACCATACATGTCTATCAGTTTGTGGGCTAGATTTGTCTTTGGCCTGACAAATGAAAATTTTTTTCTATTTAGCAACAGTGTCTAGTTAAGAATTATTTAGGAATTGTAATAAAGAGAAGTAAACAATTATTTTGTCCATGGTTTAAACGTTTTTGTTTTGTTTATTGAAGAAACTTTTTGCTCTTAATCATAAAAATTTACATATGCTTGTCATAAAAATTCACATATGCTTGTCATAAAAATTCAAGTAATGTGTATGTCTGTATATTACATGCACATATACATGAAAATATACATGTTGGTTTGCCCATATATCATTCCCAAGGGACCACCGTTGGTGTGTTACATTCTTTCTGGTGGAATTAAAGATAGTTTTATGAGAATTAATTAATTTATGAGTAGTTTTATGAGAATTAATGAATTTATGTGTGAAAGGATAAAATGCATTGATTTTGATGAGGTGAAAATATGCAGTAATAGTGTCTCATCATCATATCTATCTATTCGCACATTCTTTTCTCATTTAAGGATTTTTTTTAGTAATATGTTGTGGTGGTAATAGTGGGAAAAAAACAATTAAAAAACAAGTTTTAAACAGATAAATAGTTGATCAAAACTAAATGAGATCACATAGGATTGTATCCGGGCTTCCCTGATAGCTCAGTTTGTAGAGAATCCTCTTGCAATGCACGAGACCCCAGTTCGATTCCTGGGTTGGGAAGATCTGCTGGAGAAAAGATACGCTACCCACTCCAGTATTCTTGGGCTTCCCTTGTGGCTCAGCTGGTAAAGTATCTGCCTGCAATGTTGGAGACCTGGGTTCAGTTCCTGGGTTGGGAAGATCCCCTGAAGAAGGGAAAGGCTACCTACTGCAGTATTCTGGCCTAGAGAATTCCATGGACTATACCCATGGGGTCGATAAAGTCAGACATGACTGAGAGAATTTCCCTTTCAGGAAAATTCATCCCCATAAGTTTCTTGGGAGTTGTAGACCTATGACTGACCACGATGTCAAAGGACACTTTGTGTGTTCACTGTTTCTCCACCACTGACTTGACATTATCTTGACATCACCTTTTCCTGTATATCATTGTCCATCTTTATGTTTTGACACTGAGGTGGGAGACACTAAAAGTTGTCAAGAATTGTTACTTCTCAAGAAAACACCCTCTTCCAACAACACAGAAGACTCTACACATGGACAACACCAGATGGTCAATACCGAAATCAGGTTGATTATATTCTTTGCGTCCAAAGATGTAGAAGCTCTATACAGTCAGCAAAAACAAAACCAGGAGCTCACTGTGGCTCAGATCATGAGCTCCTTATTGCCAAATTCAGACTTAAATTCAAGGAAGTAGGGAAAACCACTGGACCATTCAGGTGTGACCTGAATCAAATCCCTTACGATTATACAGTGGAAGTGAGAAATAGATTCAAGGGATTAGATCTGATAGACAGAGTACCTGAAGAACCATGGACAGAGATTCATGACATTGTACAGGAGGAAAGGATCAAGACCATCCCCCAAAAAAGAAATGCAAAAAGGCAAAATGGTTGTCTGAGGAGGCCTTACAAATAGCTGTGAAAAGAAGAGAAGTGAAAGGCAAAGGAGAAAAGGAAAGATATACCCATTTGAATGCAGAGTTTCAAAGAATAGCAAGGAGAGATAAGAAAGGCTTCCTCAGTGATCAGTGCAAAGAAATAGAGGGAAACAATAGAATGGGAAAGACTAGAGATCTGTTCAAGAAAATTAGAGATACCAAGGGAACATTTCATGCAAAGATGGGCACAATAAAGGGCAGAAGTGGTATAGACCTAACAGAAGCAGAAGATATTAAGAAGAGGTGGTGAGAATACACAGAAGATCTATACAAAAAGATCTTCACAACCCAGATAATCACGATGGTATGATCACTCACATAGAGGCAGACATCCTGAAATGCAAAGTCAAGTGGGCCTTAGGAAGCATCACTACGTACAAAGCTTAGTGGAGGTGATGGAATTCCAGTTGAGCTATTTCAAATCTTAAAAGATGATGCTGTGAAAGGACTGCACTCAATATGCCAGCAAATTTGGAAAACTCAGCAGTGGCCACAGGACTGGAAAAGGTCAGTTTTCATTCCAATCCCAAAGAAAGGCAATCCCAAAGAATGCTCAAGCTACTGCACAGTTGCACTCATCTCACACTCTAGCAAAGTAATGCTCAAAATTCTCGAAGCCAGATGTCAACATTATGTGAACCGTGAACTTACAGATGTTCATGCTGAATTTAGAAAAGGCAGAGGAACCAGAGATCAAATTGCCAACATCTGTTGGATCATCAAAAAAGCAAAAGAGTTCCATGAAAACATCTACTTCTGCTTTATTGATTATGTCAAAGCCTTTGACTGTGTCAATCACAACAAATTGTGGAAAATTCTTCAAGAGATGGGAATACCAGACCATCTGACCTGCCTCTTGAGAAATCTCTATGCAGGTCAGGAAGCAACAGTTAGAACTGGACATGGAACAACAGACTGGTTCCAAATAGGGAAAGGAGTACTTCAAGGCTGTATATTGTCACCCTGCTTATTTAACTTACATGCAGAGTACATCATATGAAATGCTGGGCTGGAAGCAGCACAAGCTGGAATCAAGATTGCTGGCAGAGATATCAATAACATCTAATATGAAGATGACACCACCCTTATGGCAGAAAGCAAAGAAGAACTAAAGAGCCTCTTGATGAAAGTGAAAGAGGAGAGTGAAAAAGCTGGCTTGAAATTCAACATTCAGTAAACTAAGATCATGGCATCCTGTCCCATCACTTCATGGCAAATAGATGGGGAAACAGTGGCAGACTTTATTTTTTTTCAGGCTCCAAAACCACTGCAGATGGTGATTGTAGCCATGAAATTAAAAGACGCTTGCTCCTTTTAAGAGAAGTCATGACCAACCTAGACAGTATATTAAAAAGCAGAAACATTACTTTGCCAACAAAGGTTCGTCTAGTCAAGGCTGTGGTTTTTCCAGTAGTCATGTATGGATGTGAGAGTTGGACTATAAAGAAAGCTGAGTACTGACGAATTGATGCTTTTGAACTGTGGTGTTGAAGAAGACTCTATAGTGAGTCCCTTGGACTGCTAGGAGATCCAACCAGTCCACCCTAGAGGGAATCAGTCTTGAATATTCATTGGTAGGACTGATGTTGAAGCTGAAACTCCAATACTTTGGACACCTGATGCGAAGAGCTGACTGATTTGAAAAGACCCTGGTGCTGGGGAAGATTGAAGGCTGGAGGAGAAGGGGACAACAGAGGATGAGATGATTGGATGGCCATCATCAACTTAATGGACATGAGTTTGAGTAAACTCAGGGAGTTGGTGATGGACAGGTAGGCCTGGCGTGCTGCAGTCCGTGGGATCGCAAAGAGTCAGACACAACTGAGTGACTGAACTGAACTGAACTGAACTGAAGAAATACATACATTACAATTAGACACCGGTTATAAAACCAGATGAGATTATGGGTATTGTTGGTCCCCGAGTGTTGAGAGGTGAACAGCAAAACAGACTGATTCCTGTCTTCATGATAACATGGAAACATAGTACTGGGAAATAAGCATTCAACATGCTATGATTTTATAAACTGTGCTCATGAAGAAGAAAAGGGTAGTGGTATAAGAGAAATGTGGATTACTTAGATTATTTAGATACGGTGATAGGAGGGCGGTTTAAATGGAAGTGGTATAATAACTTCTTAGACATTACAGTGTGGATATGGGACTATAAAGATCTTTGAGAACTAATTTCATTTTCCTTTTAAAGAAAGAGTTAAATTGATTTCTTCTTAGAGGCTTTTTTTTTTTTTTTGGTGTGGCTTAATAAAGCTCTACCTCATTGAGGTACCTCAGAAATTGCACCCACAGTTGCATGGAAAATCAATTTTATGATATTTTTCTGCCCTGGAAATTAACTTTACATACATGGAATTGAGTGAAAAATTTGGTCTGATGCCTTGTTTCTGCAGTGGTAGAACAAAAATACTCTCTTCAGATGTTCAGTGATTATGGCTCTTGACAAAGAAGAAACTAATATTGATTCAATAGCTACTCCTATTGTGAAGTTTCTTTGTAGTAGTTTTTGTTTGTGCAAATTCAGATCTGTTTATATTTTGTTTAAGACAAAAATATAACAACATAGCTCTTTCTTTTACACTGGAATACTTGCTCATATGTGAATAAGGTAGCTCAAAGATAAGTTTTTAAAGGTTTCAGGTTTAAGACTGCCATTAAGGGAAAAGGAAATAAAAGAAAATGTAACCTCACTTAGAAGAACATTTTTATTTATTTTTACCTTCCCATATCCAGATGAAAGGAAGAAAACCTTGTTGTGTCTCCTGTAGGATGAGAAAAATGTATCAAAGAAGCAAGTGTTACCCTGGCTTTCCCCCCTCTGTTTTTCACCATGTTAAAGACATTTCATTAGGTTTACGGCACTAAATGAGTGAAAGTAGTTTTCAGTTGCTTAACATAATCTAGTATTTGGGACAGTGTATGCTGTTACAAACAGTGTGAAGTAAAAATATCTACCATTTATTGAATATTTGCTCATTACTCTATTAGATACTTTGGAAATATTAAGCTATTTAATTCCTATTCTATTTCTCTAAAAGAAATATAGATTATTTCCTTTTGCGGATAAGGACACACATTCAGAATTGAAATCACTTGTCAAACGTCACATGTCTATTCAAGGGATGAACCAAGATTTATAGCCAGGTTCGTTTGACTGCAGAGCCTGTGTTCTTTCACTAAGATAAGCTGTGTGTAGGGTTGGAAGACAAAGAAATCCTGAGTTTGATTGTCAGGAGACCCAATTCACACTGTTACTCTGTCACTGATTAGTTATGTGACTTATGTTGGTTTCTTCAACTGTAAAATGGGCCTAGTGTACAACCTACCTTGAAGAGTCCCTGTGTGGGACCAGTGAGATACATGTAAAATGTTGAGGTGTGGCTAGAAGGTCTGACAGTTATGTAGCAGGTTCACTAAAAGGCTTTTACTTTGGAATCACTGGGAATACGTTAAGCCTTTATTTTGGAGGGCAGTGTGGGAAAAAAAAATCCTTGGAAGCAATTCGTGAATTTTTATGGGTTTGAAACAAAAATGTCATTTTGTCTTTAGGTCACTGAAATCTGTATGACAGGAGCTTCATTTGCAAATGACAATTCTTGCACAAGGAGGATTTTTGCCTATAGTGCTCAAACAGAGGCTAGATTGATTGAGACAGCTCCTTGCAGAAATCATGATATATCAGCATTTCTGTAGATATTACTAACTTTGACTTCTTTTAGTCAGTGGGTTTGAATGAGGATAGCTTTCACACAAACCAGAAAAACTACAAGCAAAAATAATTGAATGTACATATGCATTTTTCTGCTGCATTTCCCTCCTCCCCTCACTTTCTTCGTCTTGAGAAATTTCTTTATCATTCATCCTCCTCCAAAAGATTTCTTTTATATTTTCTTCCTCCTTGTTTTTTGTTTTTGTTTTTTTTCTTTTTTACTTTGAAATGGCAACTATCCTTACCACCTCCTTGGCGCTTTGAAGACTATGAATCAGCTTGATAGCTAGAATCAGAGTGATCGACAGCAACAAAACTTAAAGCTTTTTCCTGTCTCTCCAACTTCCCTTCTCCAACCCTCCCCCCAAAAATGAAACTGGAGTTTGATTTGCCTTTCCATGGCAAAGCAAGGGTTAAATTTTAGAAGCTGTGACTACTCAGAAGCTGAAGATAGGGGAAAAGGGAGAGGGAGTCAGCAATCCTCAATCCTTTGATCTGTCAGTTTTGCTGTTCTCTCAGCAGCGTCTGCATTCTTGTCTCTCTTCTACCTTCCCAGGGTTGTCAGTGAACCTAGCTATTCCTGGCTGGCACTGGACTGTGGTAGTTGCCAATGAAAAGGGCACTGGGGACTCCTGTGGGTGTGTTCTCCTGTGTCCACATTTGGCATAGAGGAGGGGAGGAGGATGATAACTTGCTGTGTGCTAGCCATTGCTTTAAGTGCTTTCTTTCCTGTTTTAATGATAAACTGAGGCTTGAAAGAGTAACTGTAAGGTTATTGTCTGAGGTCGCACAGCTAGTAAGAGGCACAGCTTAAGTTTGAACCCAGGTCCATCTGATCCTGAAGCCTTTGGTTAATAGCAGTACATTTAATTCTTTTAGCATTAAAAGTTCTAAGGTGACCAAACTGCTGCTGTTGCCCTTAAGTTTCTCCTCGTCTAGTCAGAGGAAACACTCATGCAATTTAATGACAAGACAGTATGATAGATAAAAATTGTATAATGATTCATTCATTAGTGTATAGGCTAGGCTACGGTGAAGCAATTGTATTTATACTGGGCGATCATAAAGCAATCATATTGCTGCCTCTTTGTTATCAATGCATGAGTTATACCTGTAAATAAATGTGTGGTTTTTTTCTCATAAAAAAGACAATATGACAGCTGTTACAGAAGTATGTGCAGAACTCTTGAAACACAGAGATCAGTTCTGATTATAGCTCTCCAATAGGAGAGCTGAAGACTTCACAGGGAAAATGATACTGGATTTGAGTGGCTCTGACTGGTTTGACTAGTTCGGGTATGGGCTTCCCTGGTGGCTCAGACTGTTAACGAGTCTGCCTGCAGTGCTGGAGACCTGGGTTTGGGAAGATCCCCTGGAGAAGGAAATGGCAACCCACTCCAGTATTCTTGCCTGGAAAATCTCAGGGACAGCAGAGCCTGGCAGGCTACAGTCCATGGGGTTGCAAAGAGTCGAACACGACCGAGCAACTTCACATAAAAAAAGCATTGGGTATAGGGAATAGTATTAATAAAAGCAGAGAGACATGCAGACACTTGACTCACTCAGGCAATGTTGACTGCATGGGTGTGGCTGATGCATGGCAGGGAAGAATGATATCCAGATATAAAGCTGGAGAATTAAGTTGGAAGTAAGTTTTGAAGAGTCTTAGAGTGATGCTAAGATTTTAGACAGTACTCTAGAGGTGTTAGTAAGCCATTAAACATCTTTATGCTAGGGAATGACATAATGTGGTCTGCCAAGACCTGATCACAATGGTAGTAATGTGGAGTTGAGGTTGGAAGGGGAGAAACTAGAGGCAGGGAAACCTTTGAGGAGGCTAATTAAAAAAAAAAAACAGAATAAGAGAGAAGATGTGAAATAAGGCAGCACTGATAAGGATGGCAAAGGTAGAAGGGGTTTGAGAAATTAAGTAGAATTGAAAAAATGAGAGAGGGATGATGAGAGATTTTAAGGTTTTCTGGCATTGGCAGCTGTAAAAATGGTGTTGGTATTTACTGAAATGGGGAAACCAAGGGGGAAAACCAAACTGAGGTTTTGGGACATATAATAAATTTGTCTTTTGGACATGTAGAGATTAAAGTTAATCTGGGATATTTAGTGGATGGAGATGTCCAATAAACTAAGTGACACATGATACCTATCTTCAGTATTGTATGAGTCTGGAGCTCTCCTCAGAGGGCCCAGATTGAAAAGAGCAATTTGAGAGTCATTGGTAGAAGGTTAATAATTGAGTCAGTAGGAATAGATGATAGGACAACCTTTGTACATTACCCACTCATCTACTTGGCTTGGTTGTCAAAAATGGATTTGAATGGGTGGACTAATGTGGAATGACTAATAACTCTAAACATAGGAAGGTCTCTTCTCCAGCCCTAACTACTGGGAACACACCATGCCATTTCATTCTTGTAGACTGATCTGATTGCCAAAGGAGCTTTCTGTAGCTATGTAGGACTCTAAAAATCAAGTAAGGGCTTGGTCTTTCTCTCTCACATTAGTATTGCACCTGCATACTCTATCAAAGAGACTGACCTTCCTTGATCTTAGGATGAGGGTATAGTGAAAGGAGCTCAACTTGCTTGTGTATCAAATATGTGGTGTGTGCATCTGTGTTCAGTTGCTCAGTCGTATCCGACTGTTTGCAGCTCCATGGACTGTAGCCCATCAGGCTTCTCTGACTTTGGAATTTTCTAGGCAAGAATACTAGAGTAGGTTGCCATTTCCCCCTCTAAGGGATCTTCGCAACCCAAGGATCGAACTCGAATAACCCACGTCTCCTGCAAAGCAGAGGTATTCTTCACCACTGTGCCACCAGGGAATCCCAATTCTGTCTTGTGTGTGTGCTCAGTCATTCAGTCATGTCCAACTCTTTGTGACTCCATAGAATGTAGCTCACCAGGCGACTCTGTCCATGGAATTGTCCAGGGAAGAATACTGGAGTAGGTTGCCATTTCCTCGTCCAGGGGATCTTGTTGACCCAGGAACTGAACCTGCATCTCCTGTGTCACCTGCATTAGCAGGCAAATTCTTTACCACTGAGCCACCTGGAGAGCCCCATCAAGTATGTGGGGCTTTTAGTAAATGAGAATTTGTATAGGGGGTAAGTCTGTTATATTCCCTAGCCTGTTCTGTTATTTGTCAAGCAGGAAGACAGAAAGATGTCATGGTTCTTTGTAATACTCCAGCCAAAATTAAATAGAATAGTCCCTCTTTCAGTGTGCAAATTGATATAAGTAGACCTGCCACACTATTATTTTCCTACTCCTAGCATATAGTGAAAGGTATCTGTACACATTAATATGTTGTTTGTTGTTGTTGTTCAGTTGCTCAGTCATGTCCGACTCTTTGTGACCCCTTGAGCTGTAGCACGCCAGGCTTTCCTGCCCTTCACTATCTCCGGGAGTTTGCTCAAACTCATGTCCATTGAGTTGATGCCATCCAACCATCTCATCCTCTGTCGCCCCCCTTCTGCCTTCAGTCTCTCCCAGCATCAGAGTCTTTTCCAGCAAGTTGGCTATTTGTATCAGGTGGCCAAAGTATCGGAGCTTCAGCTTCAGCATCAGTCCTTCCAGGGAATATTTAGGCTTGATTTCCTTTATGATTGACTTGTTTGATCTCCTTGCTGTCCAAGGGACTCTCAAGTCTTCTCTAGCACCACAGTTCAGAAGCATCAATTCTTCAGTGCTCAGCCTTCTTTATGGTCCAACTCTCACATCCGTACGTGACTACTGGAAAAACTATAGCTTTGACTATATGGACCTTTGTTAACATAGTGATGTCTCTGTTTAAATATGCTGTCTAGGTTTGTCAAAGCTTTTCTTCCGAGGAGCAGGCATGTTTTAGTTTTATATGTGCACATTCAATATGAGATATGCAATAAAATTGATTGTATTTTGGATCCTAGAAATGAATAGTCCTCCCAGGTTTGGCACTGGAGTAGATGTAGTCATGAAATTCAATTTTCAGTATCCAAATGAGTTGGAGAAGTGAAACGAAAATTAGACTTCGTCCCATCTAGCGTCTGTAAATATATCCCATTGCTTTTACTTATAGTAAGTCAGATTCCAAGATTTGTATTATGTGCTTATGTTTATAACTTTAAATATTCCAATACTGTTTATTATAGCAGACAGTGTTATGACAATGGAAAGAGCATAGGCTTAGGGGCCTTAAGTGCTCGGCTTAATTAGGTGCAGGCTTTGCCTTTTCCTAGCTATATGAGTAAAACAAGACACTGACCTTCATGGTTGTTATTATTTCCTTCTAATTTTAAAATGATGATAATTATAGCACCAGTCTGTCAGGATTCTTACGAAGATTAAATGAGATTGTGAATCGAAAATGATAAGCTCAACATATAGAGTATCCTATTTTTCTTTTTCCCCTTAACATGATTTAAACTAGCATTTCTCAAAATATGTTCTGTTGAACCAAATGCTGTTTCCAAAAAAATGCTAATTAGTTAACTGAAATTATTCCTTCTTGGAAAGAACAGATATTAACATATTTAATGGTGCTGAGAAACTGCCTTAAACCATTTTCTGGTGGTTTTACTTTCTCACACCTAGCATTTTCTAAATTTATTGTGTCATTGCAACTTTTTGGTATGCCTGTTAACAGTAGATTTTATTGATGGGATACAGTTGGGAAAAGGTGAATTTAGTAATTGGGTCCAGATGCTGTTTGATATCTAAGTGTTTGGCTTCATTGAACCACAGCTACCATTATAATATCCTATGTTCTCATTGATGCTAGGCCAGCTTAGAAGTTTGGGATTGTTTATGTCACAGTGGACAGGATTAGGGTTTGGAAGACTAAGTTTCAGTGGCAGTCCTGCCAGTTGTAGCGGTATGGCCCTGAACGGACTTAATCTCTACATAGACCGTTCTCAGGTTCTTCATCTATAAAATAACACCTCATCTGCCTCACAAGATTGGTGGAAGAATCCATGTGAAAACAGTTTTGAAAATGAAAAGTGCTGTCAGTGGAAGGTGGTATTACTACTATCCCAGGAAAAGGAATTTAGGGGCAGTGAATATAGAATAGGGCTTTTTTGAGCTATGCTGCTTCTCTTTTGAGCAGGTTTGGACCTGCCTGAAAACATTTCAACTCCTCGGTTTCTTAATGATAAAAATGATTCCCAGATGAATGTGCCTGTATATCAGTAACTCTATCTTTTGTCAGTGTTTTTGTACCTGTTTAGAAACGCCATTTCCCAATACATGATGTAATTTAGCATCATGTAACTATGGCTGTTGCTAAATATTCAATACTGACTTGTAATTATGATGCACAGGAGACAAGACTGTTAGGATTTAATTAATATTCTCTAATTAATAGGTTTAATCCTCAGCCTTCTATTACAGTTCAACTTTATTTCCACCTGTAATGTTTTTCTTTTCTGTTAGTAGACATTAAACAAAATAACGTTGCTTTAACATTTAACACTATGTAAATGAAGAGAAGTCTTATTAATAACTCTTTTAATACTATTTTTTTCTGTTGTTTTCTTGGTTGGTGTTAATGGAGACAGTCATATAACTCATTTCCTATCTATGTCTGGAAAAACTTAGGTGGTACTTTGAGTAAGATGTGTGAACCTTTAGAAAGATTAAAACATGTTTTCTATGATTGTAAAGTCAACATTTCACACAGTGCCAAGCTGCACCTCAGTGTTGTGATATTTGGGCTTTTCTGTCTTTGAAAATAAAAATGTCCGCTTGAGATATTTACTATTCTAGCTGAAAACTGTAGGTCACTTTTCCTTCATGAAACTTGAGAGGGCTGTTGATAATAGTTTTATATGTGCTGTCTAAATACTATAAGTACTCACTCTCTAGTTTCACAGAGACACTAATTTTAAGGAAGTCTTTTCAGCATATAAAATAGTGTTCCTGGCAATAAAGATAAACATCATCCTTCATCATAAACTACTTTTTCCTTTACTTGATGTACAGAGACAGTTGTGACACAAGGTTGGCAGAAAATGTTCCATTCCTCTTTTTTGTCAGTCAGGAAGTTCTCACTTTGTCCTTAAAATAAATTGTGTCTGTGAGTTTTAAAAACAAAACCAGTAACCTAACCTTGTTATTCATTACAGAAACAGTTTTAAAGAGTATAGAAATAGTATTTTATAAATTGAATTTCATTGTCAGAATTCTGAAGCTATATCTTTAAAAATAAAATTTAAGAAAGTATTCGGTAAGCTTTAGTTATTACTGTTTCTATTGCAGAATTGTTCTAGAGTGCATATTATAATGTATTGATTTTTTATTTTTCTTTTTGTCATATTAATTTTGATACTTAAAGTCTTTGGCTTTCTCGTGAGGGTATTATAAACCATATTTAGAACCATGCAAACACCAAAATGAATTTAGTTAAAATCTGCTTTGGTTTTATAGTGAGTTTATTAATAATTATGTTACATTCTTTTGTTAGCAGGACCACAGTAGTAAAAACCATATTTCACCTTTTACATGCATAATTGGATGATATCACCAGATACTGATATTAAGAGCACATCAACAGGAAAAGTTGAAAATAGGTGCAGCATGGAAAAATACTAGAACCAGTTACCTCTGTCAAAAACCATATGACCAAATACAGGAGAAAAAAATGGATTTTGACCATGAACTGACCTCAGGCCATTTACTAGTGGAAAGAAACAGCAAGATGGCCCTTTTTAGTTTTTTTTTTTTTTGACTTTTAATAATAGCAGAAGATATTTTGGAAATTGGCGCATTATAGTCAGTGTTGGGTTATTTTTGTTTTTCTAAGATTTTATGATGATAATTTTCAGACATACAGAAAAGGTGAAAAAATTGCACTGTGAATACTTACGTATCCACTACCCAGATTCTACCCCTAACGTTTTGCTATATTTGCTTTATTATGTAATTATCCATTTATTAATTTTTCTGTCTGTCTACTATTGTATCTTACTGTTTTAGACATTTCACAGTAAGTTGTATATGTCCAGTACCTTCAGTCTGAAACCCTTCAGCATGCATTATCATTAGCTAGTTATTTATAGTTCTTTTTTAAGATAAAATTACAGTAAAAAGCACAGATCTTAAGTGTACCATTTAATAAGTTATTAGCAGATGCATATACTTGTGTGACTAAGAACCTTATCAAGATAAAGAATATTACCATCGCTCCAGAAAGTTCCCTCATGCCTCTTCAAAGTCAGTTTCTGCCATTACTCCCACCCTCAGAAGCAACCACTCTTAGGATGTTTTTCACCATAGATCAATTAATTTTGCTTGTTCTAAGACTTCATATAAAAGGAGTCATGCTGAATGCACTCTTTTGGGGCAAAACTTCTTTCACTTATCATAACATTTTTTGAAATTCATTTATGTTGTTGTATATATCAGTAGTTTATTCCTTTAATTGTGAATAGTATCTATCATATGGCTATACCACAACTTACTTATCTAATCTCGTATTGATGGATATTTGAGTTGTTACCTGTTTGAAGCTATTAACAAATGAAGATGCTATGAAAAAATTCGTACAAGTCTTTTGTGAACATGTGCTTTCCTGTGTGAAAATACCTAAGAATGGAATCACTGGATCATAGGATAGGTACACATTTAGTTTTATAAAAAAGTTCCAGACAGTTTTCCAAGTTTTTGTACCATTATTGGCTCCCACCAAAATGCCAGAGCATTCTGCCTATCCACCCCCACACCTGGTTTTGTAAATCATTTTCCTTTTAACCATTCTAGTGTGCGTGTAGTGGTATTTCATCATGTTCAATTTTAATGTATACTTACCCAGTGACTAATAATGTTCAGCATCTTTTCATGTGTTCATTAAGCACATCCATATTCCTTTGTGAAATGTCTGTTCAGTCTCTTTGCTCACTTTAAAGTTTGAATATTTGTCTTATTTTTAAGTAGAGAGAGTTCTTTTATACATCCTGGATACTAGTCCTTTGTCCGATATGTTTTGTGAATATTTCTCCTACTTTGTGCCTAGCCCATTCATTTTTTTAAACTGATGTATTTTGTGGAGAAGTTTTTGACTTTAATGAATTCTAATTTATTGTTAGTTTTTATTGCTTTCTGTGCCCTTTCTGAAAAACCTTTGTCTACCCTGATTGTCAAATTTCTGGTATATATTTATTACTTATAAATTGATGTAGCCATTAAAAAATGTACTTAAGATCTTAAAGCTTTCACCCAGTAGCCAGAGCTTCTCACTTAGGACTTATACTGGCTTAAAAGAAGTCTCTTTCCCATCAGGAAGCTTGCAAAAGCCTCTTTCCCTCATCCATCAGAGGGCAGACAGAAGAAGCAAAAACAACAATCTCACAGCATTTAGAACAAAAACCACAATCACAGAAAGCTAACCAAGATGATCTCATGGATCATAGCCTTGTGTAACTCAATGAAGATATGAGGCATGCTGTGCAGGGCCACCTAAGATGAATGGGTCATGGTGGAGAGTTCTAACAAAATGTGGCCCAGTGGAGGAGGTAATGGTAACCCACTGCAGTATTTTTGCCTCAGGAACTCTATGAACAGTATGAACAGGCAAAAAGAGATGACACCAGAAGATGAGCCCCCAGGTCTTTAGGTATCCAGTATGCTACTGAGGTAAAGCAGAGAAATACCTCCAGGAAGAATGAAGAGGCTGGGCCAAAGAGGAAACAGTGCTCAGTTGTGGATGTGCTGGTGGTGAAGGTAAAGTCCGATGCTATAAAGAACAATACTGCATAGGAACCTGGAGTGTCAAGTCCATGAATCAAGGTAAGTTCGAAGTGGTCAAACAGGAGATGGCAACAGTGAACATCGACATTTTAGGCATCTGAACTAAAGTGGATGGGAATGAACAAATTTAGTCCAGATGACTATTATGTCTACTACCGTGGGCAAGAATCCCTTAGAAGAAATGAAGTATCCCTCATAGTCAACAAAGGAGTCCAAATGCAGTGTTTGGGTGCAATCTCAAAAATGACAGAATGATCTTGGTTTGTTTCCAAGGCAAACTATTCAACATCACAGTAATCCAAGTCTATGTCCCAACCACTAATGCCAAAGAAACTGAAATTGAACAGTTCTATGAAGAATCATGAGACCTTCTTGAATTAACACAGAAAAAAGATGTTCTTTTCATTATAGGGGATGGGAACACAAAAGTAGGTTAAGGGATACCTGGAGTAACAAGCAAGTTTGGCCTTGGCATATAAAATGAAGCAGGGCAAAGGCTAACAGTTTTGCCAAGAGAACACATTGATCATAGCAAACATCCTGTTCTAACAACACAAGAGATGACTGCACATGAACATCACCAGATGGTCAGTAATGAAATCAGATTGATTATATTCTTTGCAGCTGAAGATAACAAGACCTGGAGCTGACTGTGGCTCAGATCTTGAGCTCTTTATTGCAAAGTTCAGGCTTAAATTACAGAAAGTAGGGAAAACCACTGGACCATTCAGGTATGCATGTGTACTCAGTTGCTCCAGTCATGTCTAACTCTGTGCAACTCTATGGACTATAGCCCACCATGCCCCTCTATCCATGGGATTCTCCAGGCAAGAATACTGAAGTGGGTTGCCATGCCTTCCTCCAGAGGATCTTCCCAACCCAGTGATCAAACACCCGTCTCCTACATTGCAGGCAGACTCTTTACAGTTGAGTCACTGAGGAAGCCCAGACCATTCAGGTATGACCTAAATCAAATCCCTTACAGTTATACAGTGGACATGATGAATAGATTGAAGGGATTAGATCTGGTAGACAGAGTGCCTAAAGAACTATGGACAGAAGTTCACAATATTGTATTGGAGGCTGTGACCAAAACCATCCCAAAGAAAAAGAAATGCAGGAAGGCAAAATGGTCGTCTGAGGAGGCCTTACAAATAGCTGAGAAGAGAAGTGAAAAGCAAAGGAGACTGAATGCAGAGATCGAGAGAATAACAAGGAGAGACAAGAAAGCCTTAAGTGAACAATGCAAAGAAATAGAGGGAAACAATATAATGGGAAAGACTAGAGATATATCCAAGAAAATTAGAGACACCAAGGGAACATTTGATGCAAAGAAGGACACAATAAAGGACAGAAATTGCAAGTACCTAACAGAAGCAGAGTAGATTAAGAAGAGGTGGCAAGAATACACAGAAGAGCTATACAAAAATGGTCTTAATGACTGGGATAGCCATGATGGTGTGGTCACTCACTTAGAGCCAGACATCCTGGAGTGTTAAGGCAAGTAGAATTTAGGATAACTATGAGCAAAGCTAGTAGAGGTGATGGAATTCCAGCTAAGCTACTTCAAAAGATGAAAGATGATGCTGTTCAAGTGCTGCACTCAATATTACAGCAAATTTGGAAAACTCAGCAGTGGCCACAGGACTGGAAAAGGTCAGTTTTCATTTTAATCCCAAAGAAAGGCAATGCCAAAAAATGTTCAAACTACCACATAATTGCAGTCATTTCACATACCAGCAAGGTAATGCTCAAAATCCTTCAAGCTAGGCTTCAGCAGTACGTAGGCTTCAGCAGTACATGAACTGAGAATTTACAGATGTACAAGGTGGATTAAGAAAAGGCAGAGAAACCAACATCAAATTGCCCATATCCATTGGATCATAGAAAAAGCAAGGGAATTCCTGAAAAATATCTACTTCTGCTTCATTGACTATACTATAACCTTTGACTGCCTGGTCACAACAAACTATGGAAAATTCTTAAAGAGATGGGAATACCTGCAGCCATGAAATTAAAAGATATTTGCTCCTTGGAAGAAAAGCTATGCCCAACCTAGACAGCATATTAAAAAAGCAGAGACGTTGCTTTGCCGACAGGTTCTGTTAGTCAAAGCTCTGGTTTTTCTAGTAGTCATGTATGGATGTGAGAGTTGGACCATAAAGAAAGCTGAGCGCCAAAGAATTGGTGCGTTTGAATTGTGGTGTTAGAGAAGACTCTTGGGAGTCCTTTGGACTGCAAGGATATCCAACCAGTCCATCCTAAAGGAAATCAGTCGTGAATATAATTGGAAGGACTGATGCTGAAGCTGAAGCTCCAATACTTTGGCCACCTGATGCGGAGAGCTAACTCACTGGAAATGACCCTGATGCTTGGAAAGATTGAAAGAGGGTGAGATGGTTAGATGGCACTACCGACTCAATGGGCATGAGTTTGAGCAAACTCTGGGAGATAGTGAAGCACAGGGAAGCCTGGCGTGCTGTAGTCCATGGGGTCACAAAGAGTTGGGCCCGACTTAGCAACTGAAGAATAAGAATAAAAGAAATCTAAATATCTCAGCAAAATATATAAAGACAGTGGGGCTTTTTTATCACTGCTTCAGGGTTTTTTGTTTGTTTGTTTCAATACTTAGGCCATTTTATAATTTTGGTGAGTATTATATTGATGTTTAGATGATAGGAAGGGATAGGCAAGGGAGAAGGGAGTATAAAGTTGCTTTGGAAAATCTAAATCTAACATACTTCTCTTTCCCTCCTTCTCTTCTGTACTGGCTATTGCCCACCTTTTTCTTCCCCTGTTGTCTCTGATCGAAGATATCACGGCTTCTCGGCTTCCTTGATTCCAACACCTAGAATTAAGAGTATAGCTGAAATTCTATCTAAATTTTAAAAGCTTTCTCAGGATATGGACAGTGTATGAATTTGCATTATCCCCAAGAGAACTATTAGTTTATAAGTAGTGATATGTTATTAGTAGGCCTACTTTCACAGTTGTTTGGTTTAATCATTTTCTCTGTTAGAGTAAGCATTGATTTTTGGTAAAAAATTTGAGGGTAAAACTGATTGTTCTTAAGACCAATCAAGAGTTGATTGAAGAGAAATCTATATTGGGATTTTGAGAGGCTATTCAGTAGTATTATGGGTGAGTAATTTTAGATATCCTATTAGAGGTTTTACTTTTTGTTTTAAAAAGGCCTTTTATAAATTTTTTATTTCCTTAGAGAAAGATCTGGAGAAGCAAAATGAAAACAAAAGCAACAATCTCTCAGAACTAGAGTGAATATTATAGGTGTATTTTAGTGTACTTAGGGGCTCCTCATACAAAGAATCAGTATAACATGATGAAATTTGTAAGGATACGGAAGCCCAGTATATAGTGCTGAGTTCTGGTTGCCAGAAGTCCGCTACTGTGTGTGTGTGTGTGTGTGTGTGTGTGTGTGTGTTAGTCACTCATTCATGTCCGACTCTCTGCGACCCCATAGACTGTAGTCCTCCAGGGATTCTCCAGGCAAGAATACTGGAATGGGTTGCCATTTCCTTCTCTAGGGGAAGTCTGCTACTAACAAAAGTTAATTAGGAGTCCAGTGTCCACAGGGTTTATCTGATCCTAGCTAGAAGATCTCTGAGTTTTATAAAATGGAGTGATTTTCACAGCACTGTGGAGTGAAGAATAGTTCATCCAGTTATCAGTAGAAAATTGTTCTTCTTATACTTATCACAGAAGTCTTGATGTGAATAACTGTGTCTCAGGATCTACTTTTATTTTTGGCCCTGAAGGCTTAGAATGGCACAGGGCTTTCCACTAGAGTAGCCAGTAATATGTGTATGTATAAATAAATTTGTTTATGTATTTATGCATGTGAGATGAGTTCTCTGGTGATCCTAGCAGTGGATATTTACTGCTTGTGGAAAACTTAGCAGTTTTTTCCAGTGGCCTTGTTTGAGATCTACCAAGATTTTCTTTCCAGCCATTTTTATTAACTCAGAAGTAAAATTTGTTCATTATCACTTACTCAGAGACACTTGATCAGTGCAGAAAATTCCAAGGAAGCCAAAGAGATTTTTTTAACTCCTTATATAATGAAAAGTTACCTTTGAGGCCTGAAAGTCCCACTTCCATTCATTTTGTTCTATTACCTCCTCTGATTCCCCACACCCCAATTATGTGTGCTTTTGAACTCTGAGGTGGCAGTGTTAAAAATGAAATGGGATGAAGATCAGTGATTAGATTTTTTTATACCCTTTCATTTATTCTTTTTTTTTTTATTGTTACAGAAGAAGCTACTATGGAGGAAACTGGGCCAGTTTTAGCTTTTCAGGTCTGTTGTCCTGGCTAAAGGAACACCAGGTAAAATTCTTGTCTTATTTGTTTTTACTTAATTTATTTTTTAATTGAAGGATAATTGATTTACAGAATTTTGTTTTCTGTCAAACCTCAACATGAATCAGTTATAGGTATACATATATCCCCTCCCTTTTGAACCTCCCTCCCATCTCCCTCCCCATCCCACAGAACTGCAAAAGCCCAACAGGTAGAGATTTATAACAACAATAAAAAGTGTGACTGAATAAACGCATATACATATACACCCATAAGCATAATCAAAACAGTCCAACAAAAATAAAATACAATAGATTGACCTGACAAACAAAGGAAACTAAAAAATATATCTGCCAGTTAAAAACAAAACTAACTAAAGCACAAATTGGAAAACAAAAGTAAAGCAAGTTGCCAAGTAGGGAATAAAGCAATGTAAACATAACTAACAAATATGTTGAGAGGAAAGGAACGAAAGAAAGAATAGATATGCGAAGTTAAATAGAGGAAGATAAAGATTCATACACATTAAAGATTAACTGCAAGGGGAAAAGAACAGTAGGAAAAGTAAACAAAGGAATAAATGTAGAAAAAATAATAATAGGTTTAAAAAAATTGAAAATTAAAGGTAAAAAAGGAGAGAAAAAAAAAGGAAGAAGAAAGAAATAAGGAAAATTCCACAGAACTGCAAAAGCCCAACATAGAGGCAGAGGTTTACAATAACAATAAAAATGTGACTGAGAAAATAAAAAAGCTCAGGAACTTACTTAGATTTCATAGTGCCAGTAAAAACGACAACTACAACAGAGGGGGGAGAAAAAAAATAAAATGTAAAAGTCCGTAAGATTCTACAGAACAAGTCAAAACATAAGAATAATAAGTGTTTTTATTGAATCACTGCTGTCAGAGTCCTTTTCCTCACTGGAAAAAGTCCACCTCACCTCCCTAGGATGCTCTCCAACACTGTGCTGACCTCTGAACCTGTTGTGGGGGCAGCTCAGATTCTAATCTGGTCCTACTCCTGTGTGTTCTTGCCGCCAGTGTCCACAGCTGTCAAAACTAGTGTGTTTTCTTTTGTGGAAGCTCTCAATGTCCTTTTATATATTCCATGGACACGGAGTCTGCCTAGTTGATCGTGCAGAGTTAATCTGCAGCTTCTACAGCTGTTGAGAAGGTTTTGCGTCTTCTACCTTAGCCACACTGCCCCTGGGTTTCAATTGTGGTTTTATTTCCACCTCTGCATGTGTGTTGTCCACTGGGGTTTGCTCCTTAGGCTGCCTTGGAGGACTTGGGTCTGCTCCAGTGAGGACCAGGTGTGGAGGTGGTGCAACTGCTTGGGTCATGGGTTCTGGCAGCACCAGGTACTCAGGGGAGTTGGTGGCTAGGGCAGCAGGAAATATAGTGCTCTAGAAGTATGGCAACCAGTATTGGCCAATACACTCCAGTATTCTTGCCTGGAGAACCCCCCTCCCTGACAGAGAAGCCTCACAGGCCACAGTCCACAGGGTCGCAAAGAGTTAGACGTGACCAAAGTGACCCTGTGTGCATAGACACAAGAGTTTTTTTTTCGCCTGTGGCAGCTCTGCTCCAGTGGGGGTTGTGTGTGAAGGTGGAGCAGCTGATTGGCTTGTGGAGACCCTGGCAGTGCCAAGTATTCAGGGACACGGACTGCCTCTGCCACAGGAGTTATAGCCCTATCAGAGTCTTTTTCCGAGCCTCTTGTAGCTGGCAATAAGAAGGCCTCTTTGGCCAGTCTTTCTCCATATCTCTGCCCATTCAGGCACTTACAGGGCTCCGTTTCCTGGGGTTCTTCTCTATTTATTGGTGTGTCAGGCATGTAGAGGGGCCCCCTGGCTGGGGTCCTATTTTGTAGATCGGCCTGTCAGGCACTTAAAGGGGCAACCTGGGTGGGGTCTTCCTCTGTAGTTCCACACATCAGTCACTTAAAGGAGCACCCTGAGTGGGGTCTTACTCTGTAGTTCAGTGTGTCAGGCGTTTGATGGGTCAGCTTCTGTATTGTTCAGCTGTCAGATCCTGGTGTGGACAGAGAGAGGCTTTGGTGATAGCTTCACCCCCTACGCGTGACTCAGCAATATTGCCTTGCTTCCATGACTGCCTGCTTTCCTCCACAGGCATTTCCCACCACAGTCTCCTCCCTCACATCCCCTCGAACTGTTTCTCCATAGTCAACAGCAGCCCTCGACCTGGGGTTGCTCCACAATCCCTAAACTTCAGCTCCCAGCGGCTGCACCTTCTAGGGGATCTGCATCTCTGTCTGGGGTATGTATGGCTGTGGCAAGGACTGTCTGATTCTCATTACATTTAGGCTGCCACAGGTCAGTTGTTTCACTCTCAGCCTTAAATGACTCAGACATTTACCCCAATGTGGAAATCGGACCCCTGCTTTGGTTCCCCCACCCACTGAGGGGGAGGTTCAGTCCTACTAACACTCCTGTTGTTGTAGCCACGCGTTAGAGGAAACAAACTCACTCAGAAGGACAATGCAGATAGTTGAGTGCAGTTTATTACACCAGCGGGCCCAAGGCTGAGTCTTCTCTTGGCCAATGGCCCCGACCGGTTTTGTGAAAACCCTATATACCCTAAGCATACGTGCCTAAACCCACCTCCCCAAATTCCCTGAAACTAGTCTGAACAAAGGAAAAAGAAAGATACAATCAAAGTTAACCAGTGGTTCATATGCCTTAAGCCTAGGTAGTTAACAGTGGACAATTATCAATAGCTTGTGGTAATACCCCAATAAGCATAATAGAATGTATGATTCTATTCGGTTGCACAGATAATTAGGGTATTCTTTTAGGCGATGGAGAGCCCTGGGGCTCTTCCTTCTGGGGGCCTGGTTTTCTAGTTGGTATGTCGTTTCCATAGATACTGGGCATATAGCTCAAAGTCCACAGTCCGGCTGAGATGGAGTTCTGCTTTCAAGATAGAGCCTGTTCTGTTTCCTCCTTCACTGTTTTTTCCCCTAGTTCCTTCCTCCTGCCGAGTTTTGCGTGGTTCTATATATTCTTTTCTGCTGGTCAGGTACTCCTGTCTGCTCTCAGCTGTTGTTCTGCATGCACTTCTGTGTCTGAAGGTGTATTTATGAAGTATCCATGGAGAAAGATGTACTCCAAGTCTGCCTACTCCTCCACCATCTTGTTCTCCCTTATCTTCTTTTTTTAATTTACTGGATTGTATTTGGTATCATATAATTACTCTGTGTTGAAGAAGACATGAAGGTTCATCTGTATTATAGGACTGATAATTTTTATTTACTTATTTAACAAAAATTCTGTAGTCACCTTTTCAGCTAATGTTATCCCAATGCTACTAAAATATAGTAACATCTGTTTTTAAGTATAAATAAATATGTTAACTGAATAATGAATCATATATGTTTGATACCATGTTCTAATTACTCTGTATACCCAAATATCAGACAAGTTTTTTCTCCAAAATATTCTTTCAAAACAATATCTCTATCCTTACAAAATCTCACATATTACTAGTTCTTTCAGTTAGTATGTTTTGGGGAAAAAAATCTAAGTATTTTGGGAAGATACATTAATTTGAAATGATCTGTCATTGGTGGTTTTGCTTATTTATAGAAGTCACCTGACAGTCATTAAAACCAAAAAACAAGGAAAGAAATTTCATATATACTTAGTAATTTTTACCCCCTTAGAATAGAATTTTTTTTCGCTGGGCTGGAAGAAACACAAGCTGGAATCAAGATTGCCAGGAGAAATATCAATAACCTCAGATATGCAGATGACACCACCCTTATGGCAGAAAGTGAAGAAGAACTAAAGAGCCTCTTGATGAAAGTGAAAGAGGAGAGTGAAAAAGTTGGCTTAATGCTCAACGTTCAGAAAACTAAGATCATGGCATCTGGTCCCATCACTTCATGGGAAATAGATGGGGAAACAGTGGAAACAGTGTCAGACTTTATTTTTTGGGGCTCCAAAATCACTGCTGATGGTGATTGCAGCCATGAAATTAAAAGACACTTACTCCTTGGAAGGAATGTTATGGCCATCCTAGATAGCATGTTTAAAAGTGAAGAAGAAATTCATAGGGCCTGGACTCCATCTTAGGCCTGTTCGTGCTGATCGTGCTCCGCCACCTCTCTAATGGACTCTGAACTCTGTGCTTAGTGCCTGTGGAAACAACAATAGAAGGATAAGACCCCCTCCAGACAGGGGAATCTTGAAGATTATATCCAGGTTACTCATCACCTGAGAGAAAACATACACTGATCCCCCTACCTCTGGACAGGTCATAAATTTATTTTCTGTAACCCTCGGGCTTATTGATTATTGACTGTTTGAACACCTAACACATGAATGATGGGATTATTGTGATTGTATTTACCTTTCCTTTGTTTATGTAAGTCACAAGGAAATTGGGGTGGTAGTTTCAGACACGTACACCTGGGGTATAAAAGATTTTCACAAATGCTGGTCGGGGTCCTTGGCTAAGAGGAGACTCTGCCTTGGGCCCGCCAGTGTAATAAACTGCACACTATCTGCATTGTCCTTCTGAGTGAGCTTGTTTCCCAAAACGCGTGGCTATAACAAAAGCAGAGACATTACTTTGCCAACAAAGGTCCGTCTAGTCAAGGCTATGATTTTTCCAGTGGTCATGTATGGATGTGAGAGTTGGATGGTGAAGAAAGCTGAGCACTGCAGAATTGATGCTTTTGAACTGTGGTGTTGGAGAAGACTCTTGAGAGTCCCTTGGACTGCAGGGAGATCCAATCAATCCATCCTAAAGGAAATCAGTCCTGGGTGTTCATTGGAAGGACTCATGTTGAAGCTAAAACTCCAGTACTTTGGCCACCTCATGCGAAGGGTTGACTCATTGGAAAAGACCCTAATGCTGGGAAGGATTGGGGGCAGGAGGAGAAGGAAACGACAGAGGACGAGATGGTTGGATGGCATCACTGACTTGATGGACATGGGTTTGGGTGGACTCCGGGAGTTGGTGATGGACAGGGAGGCCTGGCATGCTGCAGTTCATGGGGTCACAAAGAGTCGGACATGACTGAGCGACTGAACTGAACTGAACTGAACTGAACTGAACTCCAATGTTAGACATCATTCTAAAGAAATTTTTATAATATCATTTACAGCATACATTTTACATGTGGAGTTGGTTATGTTTTGGAGTTTACCAGTTTTTATGAGGCATTAAAAACTGTACTAATTTTCTATAAATGGTAAATGTAGCTTGAAATGGAATTCCTACTGAGAGCATCATATATAGAATAAGAAACTGCTGTATTTCAAAAGGGTTTAGACATTTGGGGAAGAAGGATGATAGATTCTAGAACATTGTATTCAGTTAACTAAGAATAATACAGCTAAGACTAAGTACCAAACTAAGCATTTTAGGTTTTCTTGATTGATTTAATAAGTGACTCAAAAAGTACCTGTAGTGATGACAAAGAAATTGACGTTGAAGATGTACTGAAGATTCAGTTTGAATAATACTGTATGCAACTAGACTGTGGAAAAACAAGCAATATTTGTGAAGTAACATTTCATGTAATAATTCAAGTTATGTATAAATAAGAAAGTAATTTATATAAGTAGATTCATTTAGTTATTTTTTATCAATATGCCTCAAATATTTTATGTTGATTAGAAACCATTTTTTGAATGTAATTCTTGGCAAGTATGTGTGAGGGTCACCTTATATTGAAGCATATTCAGTTCTTCTATGAGAAAATTTAACCTAAACTCTCAGAACAACAGCAACTTAAATATAAATATCTTAATTGTCTGAATGGAAAATTTTGGGTGAATGAAGGGATTTTTTTAAAAATAAATTTTGGTAATGGATTAGATTTATTAAAACAAGATATTTTTGTAGACATTTGTTTTAATGCTTCTTTTACTACTCCAGCATCTTGACTTTGTCATCTTATCCTTTTTCCCTTCACATACTTCTTTTTTTCAGGTTGGTAACCCTGTTCAAAGCTCCTATACTTCACCTCCTCTTCTATTTGTGTTGGGATGTTTAATGATTATCTAATAATTATGCTTGATAATAAGAACTGTCTGCTGCTGCTTTTTGTCAGTTTAAAATGTTAAATTCAAAAAAAAAAATGTTAAATTCAAGACAGTGGAGCCTTTTAAAAATAATTATGGCCTACTTTGTGAAATCTGTAAGTTTTGAAATTTTCTTAGGTGAATTTACTTAAAATAAAGGCTATTATAGTTATATCTCACTACTGGTTTATTGAGTATATATAATAAATTAAAAATTGTTTTTTCTCTGAAAGCTGTGTATCAAGTAGAATAAAATTTTGAACAGATTAAAAATTGGCCCTTGAGATTTGGAAAGGTATGTCTTGACATCTTCAGAAATCCCCTGTATTTGAATATTGTATCATGTGATTTTCTCCATAGAATATAATTGGAAATTATTGAAAAATATAAAGGGCCACTTTCAATCCTTAGTAAGAATTTGAAAGTGTGTTAGCTCCTCAATTGTGTCCAACTCTTTGTGACCCTATGGACTGTATTCTGTCAGGCTCCTCTGTCCATGGGATTTCCCAGGCAAGAATACTGGAGAGGTTTGCCATTTCCTTCTCCAGGAGATCTTCCCAGCCCAAGTATTGAACCCAGGTCTCCCGCATTACAGTCAGATTCTTTACCATCTGAGCCACCAGGGAAGCCCTAGTAAGAGTTTATATACTTTATTATGCATTCTTATTTTTAGTGTATTTCTAAATATAAAATATTTCGGTTGATTATTATAAAGTCTTTAGTTATACTGGACTGAGTGCTTTTCAAAAATACTTTTACATATAATCAAGATTTGACACAGCTACTGACCAACCTTCAAAAATCTGAAATTAAGTAGAATGAAGTAATTTGGGGCCTGCTGTTTGACAACAAAATTTTAAAACTTTTTTAGTAACAAGTAATATGTGCACCAGGCTTCACAGTTAGCGCTAGTGATAAAGAACCCACCTTTCTGTGCAGGAAACATAAAAGACATGAGTTCCATCCCTGAGTTGGGAAGATTGCCCTGGAGGAGGACATGGCAACCCACTCTACTATTCTTGCCTGGAGAATTCCATGGGGACAGAATAGCCTGGAGGGCTATGGTTCTTAGTGTCACAAAGAATCAGACACAGCTGAAGTGTCTTAGCCCGCATAATATGTGTATCAGATATGGCTGAGTCTTAGCAGATGGAGGGTTTGTTGTCCTAGTTCTTAAGCAGTGTCACAACAGCCACATCCAAATGACTGCATCAAAGCATCATATATCCTGATAGAAATTGGTAAACCAGAATTAGCTTTTGATAGGATAGATTTTTACACATTATTTTCCTTTCCTTCCTTTAAAGTTGTCCACTATGCTGGAGTTGCTTCAATGACTCTGAAGTGATATCCTTTGAATTTTGATGGGTTGGAAGGAAAGGCATGAATTTAGAAAGATATAAATTTTCTCAGAAAAGTATAAGTTCAGATTACCCAATTTAATTAGAATTTCTCATCTGTATTTTGTTTAGGAAAACAGTGATATTGTGAATGAATGCCCAGCATGGCAGGAGAAGATCCTTGAAAATGAAGAAGCTATTGCTCTTAGCAGGACAGACAAAACCATTCAACATGTGGAAGTGTTTTGTTATGCAAGGTATGAGAAGTATTTATTTACAATAAACGACATTAATGACTTCATATTCACATCTTTTCAGAAGAAGCCAACAGTAAGAATTTACATGGCATTGCTTGCTACAAGTCTGCTTGATATGCTGACTTGCCTTCTAAAAAATATAGCTTTCAGTTTTGCTATGTTTGTTCACTTGTATTATTTTTTAGATTTCACATGTAAGTTGTATACAGTATTTATCTTTCTCTGCCTGACTTACTTCACTTAGCATAATATCCTCTAGGTTCATCAGTTTCATTGTAATTAAACTTCAGAAACAAGCAAACTCATAGAAAAGAGAAAAAGAAATCATATTTGTGGTTACCAGTGACATTGTGGTAAGGGATGGCAACGGGGTACAGGGAGGATTGGATGAAGACAATCAAAATGTACAAACTTTCAGTTATGACTGAGTACTAGAGAGGTAATTTACAACATCATTAATATAATAAACACTGCTTTGTATTATATATGAAAGTTGTTGAGAGAGTAAATACAAGAATTCTCAATACAAGAAAAAATATTTTTTTCTATTTGTTTAATTTTGTATCTTTATGAGATGATGTAGGCTCACTAAACTTATTTTAACAATCATTTCATGATGTATGTAGTAAATCGATCATTATGCTGTACACCTTAAACTTATACAGTGATGTATGTCAGTTATATTGCAGTAAAACTGGAAGAAAACACTAAAATGTAACTTTAAGTTTTCTTTGTTTAGATAATCTTACATTAATAATTTGTAATTTACCAAGCTCTTTAAATACATTTTCTTGTTTGATCCTTACAGCAGTCCTATGCTAGTATAGAGCAAATAGTATTAGTTAGATTTTTTTAGAGTCCTCAGTGAAACTCAAAGAGTTTAATTTGCTGAAGGTCATCTGGCTTGATGAATGTCAAGCTAGTTAGTGGTGGTGTGCATGCATACTCACTGGTGTCCGACTCTTTTGTGACCCCACAGACTGTAGCCCACGAGGCTCCTCTGTCCCTGAGATATCCCAGGCAGTAGTACTGGAGTGGGTTGCCATTTCCTTCTCTAGGGCATCTTCTCGCCCCAGGGATTGAACCCATGTCTCCTGCATTGGCGGGCAGATTCTTTACCACTGAGAGAGGCACCAGGGAAGCCCTAAGTAGCAGTGGAGTCTTAGATTAAAATCCAGGGGTTTTTAGTTGATGTTCTTCTAACTCTTCTTAGATCATATTCAGTATAGCAAAATACAAAATTACAATTTTGAATTAAAAAAATCAAATTCAGTGGCGATGACATTTGGGGGCATATTTCTGTAAATCATGAGAGAACGGGGGAAGTAATACTCTCAGTGTCTCCTTCTAAGTGAAAGAATTCATTGTTTTAAAACAATTAGAATAGTTTATTTTTTCAGATTACATGCTTACTGGGCTGAAAGGTAACCATCACATAGTTCAGTGCAATATTTTTGAAGTAGTTATGAAGTCAAGGGATTTAGAACATCAATGTCAAGCTCTTTAATAGTAATTAAAACTTAAAATCCAAAATACTAGAGATTTTTTAGGATGTGTACCGTAATCATACATAGCTTTGTTGTGGCACAGTGGTAAGTATGACTTGAGCCCTTGAAAAGTTGGGGTACTTGTCATTGATTTCTTAACCTATATTCATATCTGTCAGGTAACTAGAATTTTCTGTCATTAATACACAGTTAATTTTCTATGATTTTGTGTAAAAGGACAGCCTTTGAAATGTCAGATACGGATTATAATTTGCATATGCTAAATGGCATTCAGTAAGAAAGGTATAATTCTGATACTGTTCAGAGCCAGTGTAGACTGATTTAGAGCAAAAGATGATCTCATCTGTAAAGTTGTATGCTTTAGCAAAAGCAGGGATAAATATTTGGTAACTTTATTGTGTGTCTATGAATACTACTTGACTAGAATATAGTGACAGTCATACTCAGGCCCTTTGAGAGGTGCTTTTGCTGTTTCAAGACCTCTGATTTCTCTACTCTTCATGACAATTAGTGTTTATGATTTCTAATGACTGATATGACACATTTTGAATGCAGAGGAAATCATCTTGTTTTTGATTCCTGATCTCTTCAGTTTCACTTTTGGAGCTTCCCAAAGTGATTAGTTTGTGAAAAAGTAGTTGTAGTTTCAGACCGTGAATTTTAAATCATTGTAACTAGGATTAAACACATATCTTTATTAATCAAAATAGAAAAATTACCTTTCAACACATTTTTACCAACAAGAAATAAGTTTGTTTATTCCTATAGCATAAAAAAATCCATGCTTCGGGATTTGACAAACTCTTGGAAAGCATTTTCTACCTCCTGCTGGTTTTGGAAGCGTTTCAACTTGTGAAGCATTGGTTTGTGATGCCATGGTCTTAGTATTTTGAACGTTGAGTTTTAAGCCAACTTTTTCACTCTCCTTTTTCACCTTCATCAAGAGGCTCTTTAGTTCCTTTTCACTATCTGTCATAAGGGTGATGTTATCTGCATATCTGAGGTGGTTGGTAAATCTCCTAACAGTCTTGATTCCAGCTTGTGATTCATCAAGTCTTGCATTTTGCATGATGTACTCTGCATAGAAGTTAAATAAGCAGGGTGACAATATACAGCCTTGTAGAACTCCTTTCCCAATTTTGAATCAGTCATTTATTCCAAGTCTAGTTCTAACTGTTGCTTCTTGACCTGCATACAGGTTTCTCAAGAGGAAGGTAAGGTGGTTTGGTATTTTCCATAGTTTGTTGTGATCCATACAGTCAAAGGCTTTAGCATAGTCAATGAAGTGGAAGTAGTTGTTTTTCTGGAATTCTTTTGCTTTTTCTATAATCCTACATGTATTGGCAATTTGAGAAGCTGTACCAATTTACATTCCCACTAGGCATGTGCAAGTGACTGTTTTTCCATATCCTCACCATCATTTGGTGGTATCACTTCTTCAGTGTAGCTAATGTTTATAGGTGTGTAGTAGTGATATCTCATTGCAGTTTTATTTTGCATTTCCCTGGTGCTTGATTTGCAATATCTTTTCATGTGCTTATTTGCCATCCATATATCTTTTTGGTGAAATATCTGTTCATATCTTTTGCTCATTTTTTTAATTGGGTGGATTTTTTTTCCTGTGGAGATTTAAGAGTTCTTTAGTTTGCAGATATTTCCCCCCAGTCTTTAGCTTGTCTTTCGTCCTTTTTACCCATGGTATTTTGTAGAACAAATTTTTTAAATTTTGATGAAGTCCGATTTACCAGTTTTTTCTTTTGACTCTTGGCCTAGCTATAGAGCCAGGAGATCTTTTCCTGTTTAAAAAAAAGTTTCATAGATTTATGTTTTATATGGGAAGTACATGATCCACTTTAAATTTTTGTTTATGGTGTGAGGTTTAGATCCATGTTTGCTTTCCTTTATTGTTATCCCGTTCCTCCAGTACTATTTGTTGAAAAGGCTGTTTTTCCTCCATTGAGTTGCTTTTGCAACTTTGTCAAAAATCAATTGGCTGTACTTGAATGGGTCTCTTTCTGGATTCTGTTTTCTTTTCCATTGATTTATGTCTTTGCCCATACCAGTATCACACTGTCTTGATTACTGCAGCTGTAAGTTGGACTTAATATCTGTTAGAATGATTTCCCCAAATTTATTTTTCTTTATCAAGATTATTTTAGCTGTTCTGGAGTTTGTGTCTTTCCATATAAATGTTTTAATAAGCTTGACCATGTCTAGAAAATGTTGCTGGATTTGATAGGAATTGCATTAAAGTTACTGATCAACTTGGGGTGAATTGACATCTTTATTATTTTGAGTTTCCCAATCTGTTGACAAGTTATGCCTCTCCATTAAGGGAGGTCATCTTGATTTCTCTCTATGCTGCTGCCGCTAAGTTGCTTCAGTCGTGTCTGACTCTGTGCGACCCCATAGACGGCAGCCCACCAGGCTCCGTCGTCCCTGGGATTCTCCAGGCAAGAATACTGGAATGGGTTGCCATTTCCTTCTCCAGTGCATGAAAGGGAAAAGTGAAAGTGAAGTCGCTCAGTCGAGTCCAATTCTTAGCGACCCCATGGACTGTAGCCTACCAGGCTGGTCTGTCCATGGGATTTTCCAGGCAGGAGTACTGGAGTGGGGTGCCATTGCCTTCTCAGATTTCTCTCTATAGGATTGTGTAATTTTCAACATACCAGTTCTGTGCATAAGTATTTAATTTTCTTTGGAGCAAGTACTATTGTAAGTGGTATTGCCTTTTTTCTTTTGGTTTTCATATATTCCTTATTAGTATCTAAAAATACAATTGTTTTTTATGCATTCATCTTGTATCCCAAAATCTTGATGAACTTGCTTATTCTAGGAATTTTTGTGTAGATTCCTTGGGATTTTTGCATGGACAGCTATGTTTTCTGCAAAGAGGAACAGTTTTATGTCTTCCTTTCCATTGGCTTTTTTTAAGAACATCTGTTTTCTATTGAGAGTCATGTGTTTTCTCTCCATAGCCCCATACCACAAGTTAATTGTAATTTTCTACTTATCCTTAGGCTCACTTAATGAGCATTTTTTTTTCATAAAGGAAGTTATTATCACTTCTGAGTATCTTGTAGTTATGTGCAAATGCTGGACAATCATTTAGTTTCTGTTACTAATTATCTTGATCTTGTACACTACTCTCTCAGCATATGCAAGTCAAACTCACAGTCTGACCAAATGTAAAAACATTGAAAATCTTATACTTAAATTGTCACTGACACCAAGAGATTATTGTAGTTAGCTACATGAGGCATATAGAGAGAAATCAAACCTCAATCCCTGGTATATTTCCTATGTAGAATATTGTTTTAAATATTTTGGTAAATTTCCAAATTATCATGTAAAGATAGCTTTGTAATGATATGAATGCTGAAGTGTTATGACTTCTCTTCCCATTATAGACCAGATGAGTAAGCTTATAGAGTTGATGTTTATTAGGCTAAAATCTGTGATTTGATTCTCACATATGTTGCTTGATATTTCATCAAGGAAGAACAGTGGCTGTCTCTTGGCTACAAACAGTATTATAGCTATAACCAGTAGCCTTTTGATTTTTAATCTTTGATTACAAGGAGGATAGGGCAAGGATGCAAGTAGATCAGTGCAAACTCATCACCACTTTTTGGAAAATACTTCAAAGTATTGATACATGGTAAGTCAGTCACACCATATTCTAATGTAAACATGCTGGATAGCACATTTTTTTTTCATTGTTGACTTTACTTATTTTCAGAAATAATTCTTAAGTGTTCAGTCTAAGAGTTTTAGTGATCTTTTGACCATGAAAGTTAGTACTTTTTCATTATTGCATAGTTGGGCTTCCCTGGTGGCTCAGTGGTAAAGAATCTGCCTGCCAATTCAGGAGACACAGGTTTGATCCCCTGGGTTGGGAAGATCCTCTGAAGTAGGAAATGGCAACCCACTCCAGTATTCTTGCCAGGAAAATCTCATGAACAGAGGAGCCTGGCAGGCTACAGTCCATAGAGTTGCCAAAGAGTTGGACATGACTTAGTGATGAAACAACAATAACAACAACATAGTTAGGCTGAATATTAAAATATAATAACTTAAGCTCAATTCTCACAAATTCTATAAAGAACTACCCAGATTGTTTTGCTTTATGAGTGCTTTGTTACCTTGGATGCTGCTAGTAATAAATGAGATAATCTGTAGTTTGGGCCAGAAATATTTTTGCTATACATAGATTATTTTTCTTTGAAACAGATATTGTGATTATTACAGTTGAACTATGGAAGGGAAGCATAAAAGGACTGTAGCATTTATTGGATATTATCTTTTTGGCAACTGCTGCAACTCAGTTCCTTACATATTTTATTTCATTCACTTTCACTTAATCTGTGCTACATCAGGGAGAGCTAGAGATAGGACAGGCAGGATTTGAACCCACATCTATCTAACTCAGAAGCTTGTGCTGTTTCCATTGTATCACAGTGTATTTCAGGCATCAGATAAATATATGTATGTGCATCAAGGGAGCTGTTAAACCAAGTGAATAAAGTATTTTCTTTGTGAAGACTAGCACATAAAGAAGTGCATTTACTTATTTAACTTAATAGAATATTATTTAGTAGTGTAAAGTAGTTATATCTATAATGGGGAATTAAAGTACCTAACTCCCAGTGTACAGAAGATGAGGGATAAATCCAGTATCCTTTAGTTGTTGTGATTGTAGTTAGTACCCCACAGGATATTTTTGTAGTTTATGTGAGAGAATAAAAACAACTACTATTTCTGGTTTTAAACATTCAACAGACTATGAAAAAGCACAATACATTAATTCACACTTAATTCACAAAAACCCAAACACTTCTTAGGTGAAAGGTGTTGTTGCTGTTCCATCTCTCAGTTGTGTCCAACTCTTAGTGACCCCATGAATGCCAGGCTTCCCTGCCCTTCACCATCTCCTGGAGTTTGCTCAAGGTGAAAGATGGTTGCTTATTAATTGCATAATGGCATATAGTTTCTTTAGTGAGAAGAGATTTTATCTTTCTAAAATATTGAAAAGAACTTGTGCTTTTTCTGCCCTTTTTCATTTTTGCATAACACTGAACATCTTTTCCCCTTTTCTGATATGATAATATTAAAGCAGGATGAAAACTTGCTTCTTAGACTTATAAACGAACCAACTCTTTCATGGATTGATACTAAAATAAAGACATTGTGATAGTCATCTAAAATTCTACTTATTTATTTTAGACTCTAGAATTTTATAAATGTAGCATGAGCCTCTTCGACAAAAATGTTATAATACTATTAAGAAGAAAGAAATACAAAATTTTAAAAACTGAAAAATCACTTGTAAATTTTATTATTTACAGGAATCTATGGTTTACCACTGTGTAATAGCAAGTTTGTTTTAGGCTACAAGTGACACAGTGTCCAATTAAAAGTGGTTTAAATGAGTAGATGTATGGGTAGGTGGGATGGTAGGCTGGTAGGTGGGTTAGTTGGTCATTACATAATTTACTAATTGAGAATCTTAATCACATCAGTCTTGGGGTAGCTGCCCAGCACTTTTCTTAGCTTTCCGTCCAGAGTTACAAGATAATTGCCATGATTATGAATAGGTTTTCGCACAACAGAAACCTCTAAATGTGAAACAAGGGGGGAGAGTTTTTTTTTCCTAACGTGTGTGTTTTTTTGTTTTTTTGTTTTTTTTTTGCTGTTATAATGTTATACTGGGGAGTCTTTACCAAAGCCCCAAGTTCTCCCTTATCTCATTGGCTTAAAATAGATAACCTGCTCATTTTTAAATCAGTCACTAACAAAGGACAATAAAATTACCAAAGTTGGTATTAATCAGCCATGATCCATCCCCTAGTTCTGGGTGCCTTCTGCCTAATATTGGATCAAAATTGCAACTCTTATGGTGCTGAGGAAAATGATATGGTTGTGAAAAAGGCAACCAACAGTATCTGCTCTACATCAACTTGTTTTTTTTCCTTGGAGAAATATGACAAGATATTGACATTTCAGCTATATTCTACTGTGCGTGTTAACATTTTTAGTTGTTTACAAATAAGGGAATAAATCTATCAGTATGTTATATTGCATCAATTTAAAATTGATTACAGTGGATTTTTTATATTCCTGTTTTTTGGAACAGCAACTTTTGAACAGTCTCATTTTGTAAATCTTATTCATAATCATTAAACATTTATTTGCAGAAATTAACAGATGGATAGCTGTGTAGCATATACTGTGCAAATCAAAAGTAAATGGCTTGGGATTTCCCCAACAGTCCAGTGGTTAAGACTCCACGCTTCCAATGCAAAAGGCAGAAGTTGAATCCCTGTCAGGGATATGCTATGTGACGTGGCCAAAAAATTAAAACAAGAAAAAAGTGAATGGCCTTAGAATAAAGTGCATATATCAAAGTAAAGAATATAATTTCTGCAACAAGCTGTACTCTGAGGAAGAAAAGTGCCAATAGCTGAAAAATAAATAGTGAACACCTGTGCTGAATACATTGACCAGTTGGTTGACAATTTTTCATCTGACTTATCTGAAAGTGTGACTGTTACAAGGCATTAAGGCATATTCAGTTTGAGGCATTCCCTTGTTGCTACCATTAATTGGTAACAATACTAGATAATATCAGAATTTATGCCCAGAAGTCTCCCCTAAATTCAGATTAAGGCTAATGCATTCATCTAAGCACTTATTCAGAGTTGAAATTAGGTAAAATTATCTCAAAAATATCGTTATACTGTATTGTAAATGTCCCTTGAAATTCAAATTATCAATATAAATGACATTGGATTTCATTTCTCAATTTATTTTCATATTGAAAATTTTTATAAGAACTAATGGTGCATATTTTTCCCATTTATATGTTAAAATCAGTAGTGTTTTAGAACTCAAAAGATTTTTTTTGAGAATTTATAATCCAGCCACATTCATTTACAACTGGCAAATGTGTTTTTATACTTTTTAGATTCTTTAAAGTTAATAAAATTGAGTTATTGTTCAGAAGTGTTCTTCACAACGTTGAATTATTTTATTTTTAATTTTTTAATTGGAGACTAATTAGAGTATTGTGGTGGTTTTTTTTGCCATACATTGACATGAATCAGCCATGGGTGTACATGTGTCCTCCATCTTGAACCCCCCTCCCACCTCCCTCCCCATCCCATCCCTCAGCGTTGTCCCAGTGCACTGGATTTGAGTGCTCTGGTTTATGCATAGAACTTGGACTGGTGATCTTTTTCACATATGGTAATATACATGTTTCAATGCTATTCTCTCAAATCATCCCACACTCGCATTCCCCACAGAGTCCAAAAGTTTGTTCTTTATATCTGTGTCTCTTTTGCTGTCTCGCATATAGGGTCATCGTTACCATCTTTCTAAATTCCATATATATGTGTTAATATACTGTATTGGTGTTTTTCTTTCTGACTTATTTCACTCTGTATAACAGGCTCCAGTTTCATCCACCTCATTAGAACTGATTCAAATGCCTTCTTTTTAATAGCTGAGTAATATTCCATTGTGTATATGTACCACAGCTTTCTTGTCCATTAATCTGCTGATGGACATCTAGGTTGCTTCCAAGTCATAGCTATTGTAAACAGTGCTGCGATGAACATTGGGGTACACGTGTCTCTTTCAATTCTGGTTTCCTCGGTGTGTATGCCCAGCACTGGGATTGCTGGGTTGCATGGTGGTTCTATTTCAAGTTTTTTAAGGAATCTCCACACTGTTCTCCATAGGGCCTGTACCAGTTTGCATTCCCACCAACAGTTGTAAGAGGGTTCCCTTCTCTCTGCACCCTCTCCAGCATTTATTGTTTCCAGACATTTTGATAGCAGCCATTCTGACCAGGATGAGATGGTACCTCATTGTGGTTTTGATTTGCATTTCTCTGATAATGAGTGATGTTGAGCATCTTTTCATGTGTTTGTTAGCCATCTGTATATCTTCTTTGGAGAAATGTCTGTTTAGTTCTTTGCCCCACTTTTTGACTGGGTCGTTTATTTTTCCAGAATTGAGCTGCAGGAGCTGCTTGTATATTTTTGAGATTCTTGGTCAGTTGCTTCGTTCGCTACTATGTTCTCCCATTCTGAAGGATGCCTTTTCACATTGCTTATAGTTTTCTTCTTTGTGCAAAAGCTTTTCAGTTTAATTAGAGCCCATTTTTTTATTTTTGCTTTTATTCTCATGACTCTGGGAGGTGACTCTAGAAGATATTGCTGTGATTTATGTCAGAGTGTTTTGCCTATGTTTTCCTCTAGGAGTTTTATAGTTTCCTGTCTTACATTTAGATCTTTAATCCATTTTAAGTTTTATTTTGTTTATGATGTTAGAAAGTGTTCTAGTTTCATTCTTTTACAGGTGGTTGACCAGTTTTCCCAGCATCACTCGTTAAAGAGATTGTCTTTTCTCCATTGTATATTCTTACCTCCTTTATCAAAGATAAAGTGTCCATATGTGCGTGGATTTAACTCTGGGCTTTGTAGTATGTTCCATTGATCTATATTTCTGTCTTTGTGCCATACTGTCTTGATGACTGTAGCTTTGTAGTATAGCCTGAAGTCAGGCAGGTTGATGTTGGGGCGCTTAACATTGTCCCAGAGGTCTCTGAGGTTGTCCTCATTTCTTTTGAATCTTTTTTTTCCCCCTCTCTGCTTCATTTATTTCCACCATTCTATCTTCCACCTCAGTTATCTTCTTTTCTCCCTTGTTATTCTACTCTTGGTTCCCTCCAGAGTGCTTTTGATCTCAGTAATTGCATTATTCATTATTGATTGACTTTTTTATTTCTTCTAGGTCCTTGTTAAACATTTCTTGCATCTTCTCAATGCTTAACTCTAGTCTATTTATCTGTAACTCCGTTCTGTTTTCAAGATTTTGAATCATCTTTACTATCATTATTCTGAATTCTTTTTCAGGTAGACTCCCTATCTCCTCCTCTTTTGTTTGTTTTTGTGGGCATTTACCATGTTCCTTTACCTGCTGAATATTTCTCTGCCTTTTCATTTTGTTTAGATTGCTGTGTTTGGGGTGGCCTTTCTGTATGCTGGAAGTTTGGTTCCTCTTTATTGTGGAGGTTGCTCCCTGTGGGTGAGGTTGGAGGAGTGGCTTGTCTAGGTTTCCTGATTAGGGGAGCTTGTGTCTGTGTTCTGGTGGGTGTAGCTGGATCTCTTCTCTCTGGAGTGCAATGAAGTATCCAGTAGTGAGTTTTGGGTTGTCTATGGGTTGGGCATGTCTTTGGGCATCCTGTACTTCAATGCTCAGGGCTATGTTCCTGTGTTGCTGGAGAATTAGCCTGGTATGTCTTGCTGTGGAACTTGTTGGCTCTTGGGTGGAGCTTGGTTTCAGGGTAGGTATGGAGGCTTTTGGATGAGCTCTTGTCTATTAATTTTTCCTGGAATCAGGAGTTCTCTGGTGTTCTCATGTTTGGATTTTAGCCTCCTGCCTCTGGCTTTCAGTCTTATTATTATAGTAGCCTCAAGACTTCGTACAGCACAGATAAAACATCTAGGTTAATGGTGAAAAAATTCTTCATAGTGAGGGAAATCCAGAGAGGTTCACAGAGTTACATGGAGACGAGAAGAGGGAGGAGGGAGATAGAGGTGACCAGGAGGAGAAGAGGGGAAGTCAAAAGGAGAGAGAGCAATCAAGCCAGTAATCACACCCCTAAGTGAAAATGGATACTGAAGATTAGATTCTTAAAGGTACAAAATTGATAACAAATACCAAAAAGCAAAAATTAAAAAATCTAGAGGTTAGACTCTCAAAAATATAATAAAAGTACAAAACAAAATCAATCACAAAATTTATAAAATATATATATATGAAATTTGTTTTAAAAATAGAGTCTTTCAAATGCTCAGGGCTGGGGCAAAGGGATGACCCAGAGGGATGGGATGGGGAGGGAGGTGGGAGGGGGGTTCAGGATGGGGAACACATGTAAACCCATGGCTGATTCATGTCAATTTATATGGCAAAAACCACTACAATATTGTAAAGTAATTAGCCCCCAACTAAATAAAAAAAAAAAAAATAGAGTCTTTTTGGCAAGGTAATGTAGGTTATAAAAATGAAAATTAAATAAATAATAAATTACTTGTTCCAGGTTGTACTTCTTCTCAGGGTCTATAGGCCCCTTCCAGTGCTTAGTCGATGTTAACTACAGGGTTTTAATCTGTTGCATCTGTCACTTCCACAGCTTTTCCCTGTTCTTTTCTTATTTTTGCTTCCTCTGTTTGCAAGTCACTTCAGTGATTAATTTCTGCCCTGACACAAGGGGGTGAAGGTGGTCATTTAGTTAGGCTCACTCATTCAGTTGTGTTGTGGGGAGGGAGGAACACAGTATTTGCAAACAAATATCACTGGCGTGTGTGGGGAGTGCTCGCAGTGTATGGACCACACTAGGTTTGCCTCAGCTCACAGTAGCCTGTGCTTTCCGGGTCTACACAGCTCAGGCTCCAGGTTCTCTGCAGGGATGCTGTCCAAAGCGGACCCTGTGTTTTGTGCACTTCACATCTCTAAGCTGCTCAGGTGCAGGTTCTCGGGTACTCCTCAAGGGCATAGACTCGGTTGGGTGTGTGTTTTGTGCCTTTCCCAGGTTCGAGCTGCTCAGGCAATCAGGTGCTTGGTGAGTGCACTGTCCGAGGTGGGCTGTGCATCTTAATCACCTCCCCTGTCCCGGCTGCTTTGTTTCTCAAGTTTGCCATGAGAGCACTGTGCTCTGTGTCTCCTCTGGGGAGCTGATCTCAGGCTGTGATCCTGCTGGCAGATGTCAGCCATCCAGGATCCCAGGAAGATGTGGTTAACATCTGGGAGCCTGCTCACAGTTTGGTGGAGGATGCAGGTCTCTGGGGCCGAGATTGCCCCTTGCCTTCAGCCTCTGGCTGTGGTATGCCTGCCTCTCTGCCTCCTGCAGTGGGGAGGGGCCTGTACACAGCAGGCTAGCTCTCTTTTGGTATTCACTCCATCCTTTGTTCTGTGAGTCATTCAAGGAAAGTTGTCGCTTTTTTTTTTTTTCCCCTCTCCGGCTATCCCACAGTTTGGGTTGCTTTCTGACGTTAGTTCCCTCAGATTGTCCTCAGGGCATTCAGGCCTGGTCCTTATCCTAAACATGCAGCCTGCGCCTCCCTGTCCAACCCCCACTCACTGGTGACAGATAGGAGCATCTGCTTCTCTGCTGGCAGTTGTGGTTAGGTGCGTAGTTTGTGTTTTGTTTTTTTTTTTTTCTCCTGGTTATGTTGCCCTCTGAGATTCCAAAACCCCCACACACCTGCTGTTGAGAGGTTTTCCTGGTGTTTGGAAACTTGTCCTCCTTTATCACTCCCTCCCTATGATGGGTCTCCATCTGTAACTCTTTTGTCTCTCTTTTTGTCTTTTATTTTTTTGTCCTACCTCCTTTTGAAGAGAATGGGCTGCCTTTATGGGTGCCTGGTGTCCTCTGCCAACATTCAGAAGTTGTTTTGTGAAAGTTGCTCAGCATTCAAATTATCTTTTGATGAATTTGTGGGGCAGAAAGTGGTCTCCCTGTCCTATTCCTCTGCCATCATGGGTGAAACCAAGGTTGAATTATTTTAAGAAAACTTTTTTTTTAACCAAAGTACAAAGTTTTTAATTTGAGGGAAGCTAAGTCTTTTTGATGAATAGAATTTTGCATGATGAGAAATTAAGTGGAGTTTGGAGAGTTTTCTGGTGTCTTTATAACTTCTAAGTTAGGTATTAAATTCAGTGGTGGCAGAACTCTAAAAATATTGTAGTTGTTGATGAAAAGTAAGGACGGTATTGTTTCTGTTGCATATGTTTTCCATAGTGCTAGGTATTTCACCAGATTATGATGTTCAGAATAGTAAAACTTAATAATTTATGGATATATAACATATTTACAAAGAATAAACCCTTTTCTTAAACTTATACCCTTAATTAAGTGTTTGGACTTCTGTTTTCCAGATTGTCTAGTACTGGTTAATGCATTTCATTCACTCTAGAAAGCTCCTTTTCTGAGAATATAATAGAGAGCCACTGACTAGATCAATTGGTGTGCTCAGTTTCCATGTCTTCATCATCATTCTGTCTTACCTGTAAAGTATAATTATCTATCCTATCATTTCGTAGTTTAATGTTTAGGCATGCAACATTTTGCTGAAAGTTGTCACCTCATGCAACACACTTTGGTTTCCTGGTTTTCAAAATAATGAAAGTGAATACAAAGCATGAACAATTCTGTAGAAAAGACACAAATCCCATTTCATATTATCACTCTTCATTTTTAGTGTTGCTTAATGGCAATTGTGTTGTTACATGGTTATGTGGCCAAAGAGCTTTCAACATGTGATCTCAGAAAAACCTAAGGACACATGTTTTGAATTGCCTCTTGACCTGTGGGAAATTTAACAGTATCTTACAATGGATTAATATCTTATGTTTGATTAACCTTTTAGCGCTCATGGGGCTTCCCTTGTGGCTCAGCTGGTAAAAAGTCTGCCTATAATGCGGGAGACCTGGGTTCAATCCCTGGGTTGGGAAGATCACCTGGAGAAGGGAAAGGCTACCCACTCCAGTATTCTAGCCTAGAGAATTCCGTGGACTATAGAGTCCATGGGGTCACAAAGAGTCTGACACAACTGAGTGACATTCACTTTCACTTTAGCGCTCATGTAAAATACTCTTCATATATATTAGGTCATTTATCTTACAATAGCCTCATGAAAGTTAAGGTAAATGAATGATTTTCCATTTCATTGATGGGAAATCTCAGAGATTAAATGACTTGCCTAATATCTACTAAGTAATGCATCCAGAACTACAACTTTACCCACTACAGTTTCCTAAATCTGAAAATCTTGACATTAGTGATATCATCCTTTTTTCATTATATTTAATTGAAATTACTAGATTATAACAAGAAGTAGCATGATATTATTTCTTGGCATTTAAAATGTTATTCTTTACTTGTACCTTTCTTATTGTAGTGCTTAATGTGTTAATTTTAATGGGGCACTTTTTGTTCCATGAACCCAGACTTTTTAAAGATTATTGTTCTTTCTTTACCTAGTTGTTTGTTTTTTACAAATATTTGTTTCGTTTACAAATTTTTGTGATAATATATTTATACCTCCATCTTTTGCATGTGTAAAACATTTATTCATCATGTGTTTATTAAATATCACATCTATAGAAAAGTACAGTAGGTATTGTGAGAGGCACAAAAGAAGAGATGTTAGGCTCTTCCCTTAAGGAAATTGAAGTCTAGTTGAAGATAAAGTATATATGGGACAACCAAAGAACTGTTTGAAAGAAACTGATGAATAAATGCAAGGTAAGCCACACGTGTGTACTGTGGTGCATGGAATAGCAGAATGATGATTGTGGTTGGATTAAGGAAGCTTCTTCAAAGTGAAATTTAAACATTTTCTTAAAATGTATCGATTGATGCAGTATGTGGTTATGTTTGGGAATGGGGGAATTGTGATATTATGGGAAGTGGGAAGAACAGACCAGAAGAAACAGTTTGGTTCAGTCACTGAGACGTGTCCAACTCTGCGACCACATGGACTGCAGAACACCAGGCTTCCATGTCCATCACCAACTCCTGGAGCTTGCTCAAACTCATGTCTCTTGAGTCGGTGATGCCATACAACCATCTCATCCTCTGTCACCCCCTTCTCCTCCTGCCTTCAGTCTTTCCCAGCATAAGGTCGTTTCCAGTGTGTCAATTCTTTGCATCAGATCGTGAAAGTATTGGAGCTTCAGCTTCAGCATCAGTCCTTCCAATGAATGTTCAGGACTGATTTCCTTTAGGATTGACTGGTTTGATCTCCTGCAGTGCAAGGGACTCTCAAGACTTCTCCAACACTACAGTTCAAAATATCAATTCTTTGGCACTCAGCCTTCTTTGTGGTCCAACTCTCATGTCCATACGTGACTACTGGAAAAACCATAGCTTTGACTAGATGGACCTTTGTTGGCAAAGGAATGTCTCTGCTTTTTAATATACTGTCTAGGTTGGTCATAACTCTTCTTCCAAGGAGCAAGTGTCTTAATTTCATGGCTGAAGTCACCATTTGCAGTGATTTTGGAGCTCAAGAAAATAAAGTCTGTCACTGTTTCCATTGTTTCCCCATCTATTTGCCATGAAGTGATGGGATCAGATGCCATGATCTTCGTTTTTTGAATGTTGAGTTTAGCCAGCTTTTCCACTCTCCTCTTTCACTTTCATCAAGAGGCTTTTTAGTTCCTCTTCACTTTCTGTCATAAGGGTGGTGTCATCTGCATATTGGAGGTTATTGATATTTCTCCCTGCATTCTTGAAGAAACAGTTAACATGAGCCTAATTATGGAGACTTTGAGTTGACAAATTAGGATTTAAGAGATGCCATGTTGGAAAGTAGGTGAGATGAGACAAAAGATAGTAAATAAGAAGGTGATTTTGTTTAGAGACTGATAGAGGAAGATTTTGTAGGGGTAGAGTTGAGATTTGATATGAGAACTGCTGTTAGTTCTCGAGCAATCAATTAGCAGATATTTATTTCACACAGCCTTTCATGTACAAGGCAATTTTAGTGTTGAACAGTAGGGCAACTCAATGAAGATGTAGGTTCTGTAGAGGATAAAGCACATCATGGAGATATAATGATGCACCCTGAACAGGAACCTTTTGTGTCAATCAAGGCAATAATGGATTGAGAATGTTAACTCTAGTAGTAATATTGGAAGTAGGGCTTCTGGTAAAGTAATAGACATTAATATTGAAAACAGCAAGAATCAATTCAGAAAGATCCTGTTAGATACCACATTGTGATATGTCAACTTACACTTTTATAGCAGTTTTTTAGCTTTGTCACACCTCAGATAATGGTAATAATCTTTGATACTTACACTGTTGAGAATTTATATACCAGGCACTGTACCAGGTTCTTCACATGTGATACCTCATTTAATCTTCAAAACAACCTGGTGAGGTAGTTGGTATTATCTCTATGTTATAGATGGATAAATTGGGTCAGAGAGGATTAAAAAACTTGTCTACATTCGCAGAGTTATCTAGTCATAGAGTCTGGGTTTGAACCTCAGTCTGTTTATTCTGAAGGATGAGCTTGTAAGCACTGTGTTGATTTGTTTCTAAAGTACAATTCCCCTGTCTGCCTTAACTTCTTAAAAAATATACATGTGATTAATATATACATACATACTGTATAGCACTCAGTATTCTGTAATATGGGGAAAGAATTTGAAAAAATGGATATATGTATATGTATAACTGAATCATTTTGTTGTACACCTGAAATTGACGCAGTATTGTAAATCAACTGTACCCCAAGATAAACAGAAATAAATTTTAAAAATAAGAATCTGCTTTTCAGATACACACACACATGCACACACATATGACATGCCTGCTAAACCCTGAAATCTTTATGTATATTTTTTCAGATCTTAATTACGTTTCATATTGTGTCAAAACCTAAACAGATGAATGTTTAGTGTGTATGTCACATAAAGCAAGGCATCCACTGAATTTGATAAAATAAATGAGGTAAAGAAATAAAAATTGCCATTAAAAGTTAAAATGATATAAAAAAATGTAGCCAAGTACAATTACCACTTTGATTAGTGGTGTGGATTATTATTATTATACTTTCTCATCAGTCAGGATTTGCATGAAGATGTTGAAGAAGCTGGTGCACTACAGAAAAATCATGCTTCTGTGACATCTGCAAACTCCACTGAAGCTGCAGATTCTGCCTGCCTGCCTACAGAAGATGAGTCAGTAAGCACTACAAGCTGTGAAATACCCACAGAACAAACTCCAAGCAGTGATCCAGAGAGAGCCCTAGAAGTAAATCACGTTCAAGTGACAGGGGAAAAAGAAAACCATTGTGATGATAAAACTTGTGTGCCCTCAACTGCAGAAAAGGAAACAAGTGAAAATGTGCATGTGGCCAAAGACACAGCAGAACAGCCAAAGAAAAATCAGATTTCTTACTCTCAAATCATTAAAGAAGGCAGGAGGTTTAATATCGATTTGGTATCAAAAGTAAGTAACAGTTTTACTCATCATAGAACAGTACTAATTTCTAATTGATTGAAAATAGCATCTGAGACCATAAACCCAATTTTCATTGTTTTATTCTCTGAAATGTAGAATGTTTATTTTATAAAGAGATAGTATCTGAAATTTATAGTTCCATTAAAATATTCTTTAAACCTAGGTTAAAAACGCAAGAATGCTCAGTACTATATCACAGGGTTACTTCTGTATTGGAGCATGTACTCCACCCAAATATTCTCCTATTACATGGACACTATGAATTCTATCAAGAAAACAAGTCTAATGAATCTAATTAACGGGTCCATGTTATTATAGTCAATCTATTAAATAAACTTCTTTTTAGCCCTTATTTATATAGTAACTATTTTGGCTTCTGTATAATGATGAACATTTTTAATAAACCAATGCATTTCAAAAATCATTGGTTCAGATGTGAAGGCTTTGGAAGATAATTTAATAGTAATTAGGGCAGGGAGGTTGGGAAGGATGCTATTGTCTTCAGTTTTTTTTTTATTCCCATTCTTACCTCTAATGTTAGCTCAGCATGAATTCAGAGGTGGTCCCCGAATCTTGGGAGCGTACAGTGTTGCACTGGGTTTATAGGAAGCAAGGCAAATATAGTGTGAAAGAATAGAAAACACTAGTAAGATAAAATATAATGGCCATAAAAGGTTATAATATAGGGCTGGGTGAAAGTACAGAGACCAAATACCTAAGTTGAGGGCAAATGATGAGAAATTGGAAAGAAATTGGAGAGGTTAGTGAATAACATCAGACTAGGATTTTTTATTTAATGTGCTCTCTTGAAGTTCCAAGTTATAAAGAGAGGAACTAATGTTCCTCACATTTTGCTGATCTAATCACACATCCTCATCCTGCTGATCACTTTGAACCTGATGCTTGAAAATATGAATATCTTTTTACTACTTGTTGTTTCTTTCTGATGTAGCTCTCTGTGCCTGATTGTGCCTCGGTCTGAGTTGGCTACTGCCTTGGTCCTTCCTCATATTTCTGAACTATCTATTCCACCTAATTTGATCCTGCCATGCTTTGAAATTTACCATTCTTTCCATGTTACCTTGGCAATTAGTTTCTGGGTGGAAGTTTAATCATAGCCCACCCATAGTATTCTTGTCCTCATGAACAGGAAAGAATTTTTTAAAAAAAAAAAGAACACTAATGTAGTCAAGTAAGAAATAGGTTTTGTACTGAAAATTTCATTTTGAATTAGTTACTTGGATTTTAGAAATTAATACAGTATATATGCTGCTGATACTTTATATATGATGTAATGTTCTTAGCAGAGTCTGAAGAGGTACTCTATAAATAAACATATTAATATGTATGGATATTCACATTAACTAGGACAAACAGGTGTAAGGCTTGTATCAGTTTGGGTCAGTTGTGAAAAAACTTTGGATTTCAGAATTTTTTGGATTTTGAATTTCAGTTAATCAGTTGTGAACCTGTAATAAATTATGTTATGTATTGTAATATTAATAGGTAGAATACTTTTTACAAATAATTTAAAATATAACGAAATTATATATTTTTATTCTGTTTTTATCAGTTTTTCCACTATTTCACCTTTTATTTCATTCTCTAAAAATATTTTCTTTGTACAGCTACTGTATTCTCGAGGATTGCTGATTGATCTTCTAATCAAATCTAATGTTAGCCGATATGCAGAGTTCAAAAATATTACCAGGATTCTTGCATTTCGAGAAGGAACAGTGAAACAGGTACTGTGCTGAGCAAGGATTGTAACCTAGTATGAGTTTAAGTTGCTATGTTTTGTTTGGGAAAGTAGTAGTGAAAATGTTGGTTGCTTAGTAGTGTCCGACTCTTTGCAACCCCTTGGAGTGTAGCCTGCCAGGCTTCTCTGTCCATGGGGATTCTCCAGGCAAGAATACTGCAGTGGGTAGCCATTCCCTTCTCTGAAGGATCTTCCCAACTCAGGGATCAAACCTGGGTCCTCCTGCATTGCAGACGGGTTCTTTACCATCTGAGCCACCAAGGAAGCCCCATTTTATTTGGGAAGGATAAGCAAATAAGATTGTTATTTTCCTGGTAATGCAGCAAATTCCAGTCCAGCATGGTTTTTAACAAATGTAAATAAATAGTAAGAGATTGCCAATTAAAATGTCTAATGTTAATTTGCTCATGATTTATTCTGTAGCTTGATGCTCATGTTTGAGAAAGTGTTAATTTCAGACAACATTGCTAGATTTGAGCTATTGTTTGTTCCCAGTTAGGGGTGACATGCCGGTGGCCTTTTAATAGCATAAGGAGCAACTTGGCAGAATTAAGTAAGGGAACTCACAAGTTAATTAGCTCTGAAGTCAACAGAGATGCCAGTAGAACTGGTAGAAAGTAACATGAAACAGCCTGACTAGAAAGGAAATAATTTTGTTGTACTTAAAGGGAAAAAAATGTCATTTGGAATACTTGTATCACTAGGAAGCAGTTTCTTAACTTTTAAATCATATATTTTAGGTTCCTTGCTCCAGAGCAGATGTCTTTAATAGCAAACAACTTACTATGGTAGAAAAGCGAATGCTAATGAAGTTTCTCACATTTTGTATGGAGTATGAGGAACATCCTGATGAATATAAAGGTACTGTTTTTCATTAAATTAGTGTTCTGACATTATTTGAGATTCTTATTTTAATATGCTTTCTCTGATTTCGTGAGCCATTTGCTATGCTTTTAAAATATTTTTATTTTGCACGATCCAGTAGGTTAGCCTCTAGCAACAGGTACCTATTTAAATTTAAATTAATTAAAATTTAGTTACAGTACCCACACATTCAAGTGTTCAGTGGCCACATGTGGCTAGTGGCAACTATGGGTACTATGCAACTACAAGACATTTTCATCATGACAGCATTCTATGATAGATGTTAATTTTTATTCTTGCTAATTAAACATTGTTATCAACTGCTTCTTCATAGATAATACTCCTTTTTCCAGTTTTTTTAGCCATTTTTAAAAATTGAAGTATAGTTCATTTACAATGTTGTGTTAGTTTCAAGTGTACAGCAAAGTGATTCAGTTTTTTATATATGTATATATATATACACACACACACACACACATACACATATATACTTTTTCAGATTCTTTTCCATTATAGGTTATTGAAAGATATTGCATATATTTCCCTGTGCTATACAGTATATCCTTGTTGTTTATCTATTTTACATATAGTGGTACATATATGTTACTCTCTCTGACCCTCATCTATTAATTTATCAGTCATTTAAAAATTTGTATATTTTATTCATTTCTCAAGGATCACTTTTGCTTGGAATATTGAATTATTTATGTTGACTGGTTAAAAGGAAGCTAGATGGCCTGGGTGGGATCCCCTGGATTAGGAGAAGATATGGTTTCTAATCTTGGCTTTGACCCATCTCACTGTGTGATCTGGGGTCAGATACTTCAAAGTTTGTTGAAAGTTGAATACACCACTTTAGTATCAAGAGTTTTGCACTTAAAAGTGCATTGAGCTGAAAAAGTTATCCAAAATAGGAATATACTGACAATTCACTTACAAAATTGAGAAATACGGCATTTTTTTTTTTACTGTATGGAATATTGAAAGTCTAACTCTTGTTCTTAAAGTTTCAAGTCCATTTATTACTGCCAGATTATTTCTCCATAGTAGCATAAACTTAAATTCTCTCTGTAAATTTTTATTTTATTTTTATTTATTTTAAGTTTTTATTTGTTTCTAAAAAGTTTTTCTCTTCCACTAACAGTCCAGTTACATTTTTTTATGTTCTTGATTTAAAGGAGTAGTATTTAGGGGATCCGTATGTTTTGAGGTGGGATTATAAGGCAGTGGGATTGATACCACTAGCCATACAGAAATTAGTTTCTTTACTTTTTAATCATAGTTCATTGTTCCAAGTTTTAGGAAGGAATAGCAATTCATAAAAAAAAAATACTGCTATATCATTGTTTTCACCAAAAAGTTACCATTAGTCATATTTAATATTTCAAAGTGTAATCATTGACATTAGTCTACAGTTGATAGTAAAGTAAGATTATTGCCAACCATGGAAACCTGCTGTGATCATTAATGAATTATTTAATGCTTTTATAATTTTCTGAATCCATAAAATACAAAACACAGAATCATCATTTAAAGCTTAAAAATTGTGTCATCAATCCAGTTAGGATAGTGACGTTCCTAGTTTTTTCTCTCTAAAATCAACAGTCTCGGTCCAAAATGTAGTAATACTATCACCAACTGTGTCCTTTGCTAAGTGTTTTAATCAAACTTGATCTCATTTTTGTGCAGTGGTTTTAAATGAAAGTTTGGTTCTGATTTTAACTGATAAATTTTCCTCTTTCTTTTCATAGCCTATGAGGAAATTACATTTTCTGAATATTTAAAAACTCAAAAATTAACCCCCAACCTCCAATATTTTGTCCTGCACTCAATTGCAATGACATCAGAGACAGGCAGCAGTACCATAGATGGTCTCAAAGCTACCAAAAACTTTCTTCACTGTCTTGGGAGATATGGCAACACTCCATTTTTGTTTCCTTTATATGGCCAAGGAGAACTCCCTCAGTGTTTCTGCAGGTAAGACAGGCATTGGTTTTCTTATCTCTTCTTAAAATTATACTTGAATAACAGGTGAAAATTAGACAAAAATGAAATTTAGTCAAGATTTAGTATATGAAGACATACACTTTGTTATTCAACTCACCCCTCCCCTCTTCTGCCCTTGCTAATTCTTAGGCTGAGGCCTAATGAGTTCATGTTCATCTTTATTTTTTGAAAAATTTATTTATTTATTTTAATTGGAAGCTAATTACTTTACAATATTGTAGTGGTTTTTGCCATACATTGACATGAATCAGCCATTGGTGTACATGTGTTCCCCATCCTGAACTCCCCTCCCACCTCCCTCCCCATCCCATCCCTCAGGGTCATCCCAGTGCACCAGCCCTGAGCACCCTGTCTCATGCATTGAACCTGGACTGGTGATCTATTTCACATATGGTAATATACATGTTTCAGTGCTCTTCTCTCAAATCATCCCACCCTCGCCTTCTCCCACAGAGTCCAAAAGTATGTTCTTTACATCTGTGTCTCTTTTGCTGTCTTGCATATAGGGTCATCATTACGATCGTTGTAAATTCCATATATGTGCATTAATTTACTGCATTGGTGTTTTTCTTTAACTTACTTCACTCTGTATAATAGAATCCAGTTTCATCCACCTCATTAGAACTGATTCAAATGCATTCTTTTTGATAGCTGAGTAATATTCCATTATGTATATGTACCACAGCTTTTTTATCTACTCATCTGCTGATGACCATCTAGGCTGCTTCCATGTCCTGGCTATTGTAAACAGTGCTGCGATGAACATTGGGGTACACGTGTCTCTTTCAATTCTAGTTTCCTTGGTGTGTATGCCCAGCACTGGGATTGCTGGGTTGTATGGCAGTTCTATTGCAGTTTTTTAAGGAATCTTCACACTTTTCCATAGTGGATGTACTAGTTTGCAGTCCCACCAACAGTGTAAGAGGGTTCCCTTTTCTCCACACCCTCTCCGGCATTTATTGTTTGCAGGCTTTTTGATAGCAGCCATTCTGACCGGCGTGAGATTGTACCTCATTGCGGTTTTGATTTGCATTTCTCTGATAATGAATGATGTTGAGCATCTTTTCAGGTGTTTGTTAGCCATCTGTATGTCTTCTTTGGAGAAATGTCTGTTTAGTTCTTTGGCCCAATTTTTGATTGGGTCATTTGTTTTTCTAAATTGAGCTGCATAAGCTGCTTGTATACTTTTGAGATTAATTATTTGTCAGATGCTTCGTTTGCTATTATTTTCTCCCATTCTGAAGGATACCTTTTCACCTTGCTTGTAGTTTCCTTTGTTGTGCAAAAGCTTTTAAGTTTAAGTAGATCCCATTTGTTTATTTTTGCTTTTATTTCTGTTACTCTGGGAGATAAGTCATGGAGGATCTTGCTGTGATTCATGTCAGAGCGTGTTCTGCTTATTTTTTCCTCTAAGAGTTTTATAGTTCTGGTCTTATATTTAGATCTTTAATCCATTTTGAGTTTATTTTTGTGTATAGTGTTAGAAAGTGTTTTAGTGACATCTTTTACAAGTGGTTGACCAGTTTTCCCAGCACCACTTGTTAAAGAGATTGTCTTTTCTCCATTGTATATTCTTACCTCCTCTGTCAAAGATAAGGTGTCCATAGGTATGTAGATTTATCTCTGGGCTTTCTGTTTTTTTTCCATTGATCCAAATGTCTTTCTTTGTGCCAGTACCATACTGTCTTGGTGACTGTAGCTTTGTAGTATAGTCTGAAGTCAGGCAGATTGATTCCTCCAGTTTCATTCTTCTTTTTCTCAAGATTTTTTTGGCTATTTGAGGCTTTTTGTATTTCCATACAAACTGTGAAATTATTTGTTGTAGTTCTGTGAAAAATACTGTTGGTAGCTTGATAGGGATTGCATTGAATCTATAGATTGCTTTGGGTAGTATACTTATTTTCACTATATTGATTCTTCCAATGCGTAAGCATGGTATATTTCTCCATCTATTTGTGTGATCTTTGATTTCTTTCATCTGTGTTTTATAGTTCTCTATATACAGGTCTTTTTTTTTTAGGTAAATTTATTCCTAAGTATTTCATTCTTTTTGTTGCAATGATCAATGGGATTGTTTCCTTAATTTCTCTTTCTCTTTTCTAATTATTATTGTATAGGAATGCCAGGGATTTCTGTGTGTTAATTTTATATCCTGCAACTTTACTATATTCATTGCTTAGCTCTGGTAATTTTCTGGTTGTCTTTAGAGTTTTCTGTGTAGAGGATCATGTCATCTGCAAACAGTGAGAGTTTTACTTCTTCTTTTCCAATCTGGATTCCTTTATTTCTTTTCCTTCTCTGATTGCTGTGACTGGGACTTCCAAAACTCTGTTGAATAGTACTAGTGAGAGTGGGAACCCTTGTCTTGTTCTTCATTTTAGAGGAAATGCTTTCAGTTTTTCCCCGTTGAGGATAATGTTTGCTATTGGTTTGTCATATATGGCTTTTATTATGTTAAGGTATGTGCCTTCTATACCTGCTTTCTGGAGAGTTTTCATCACAAATGGCTGTTCAGTTTTGTTAAAGGCTTTGTCTGCATCTATTCTATTTATCATATGATGTTTATCTTTCCATTTGTTAATATGGTATAACACATTGATTGATTTGCGAATATTGATGAATCCTTGCATCCTTGGAATAAAGCCCACTTTTCATGATATATGATCTTTTTAATATGGTTTTGGATTCTGTAGGCTAGAATTTTGTTGAAGATTTTTGCATCTATGTTTATCAGTGATATTTGCCTATAGTGTTTTTATTTGATGTTTCTCTTTTGTCTTGAGTTAGGCATGTATTGCTATGAACCCCCATCTTAACACTGCTTTTACTGAATCCCGTAGGTTTTTGGATTGTTGTGTTTTCATTTTCATTTGTTTCTATGTATATTTTGATTTTCATTTTGATTTCTTTTGTGATCTGTTGGTTATTCAGAAGTGTGTTGTTTATCCTCCATATATTTGTATTTTTAGTAGTATTTTTTCCTGTAGTTGACATCTAATCTTACTGCATTGTGATCCGAAAAGATGCTTGAAATAATTTCCATTTTTTCAAATTTACCAATCCTAGATTTATGGTCCAGGATGTGATCTATCCTGGAAAATGTCCCATGTGCACTTGAGAATAAGGTGAGATCCATATTTTGGGGGTGAAGTGCCCTGTGTGTGTGTATATATACATAAATATATATATGTATATATGTGTATATATATATATGTGTGTATATATATCCGTATATATATGTATATATATACACGTTAGGTGTAATTGGTCCATTTTATCATTTAAAGCTTGTGTTTCCTTGCTGATTTTCTGTTTGGTTGATCTATCGATGGGTGTGAGTGGGGTATCTAAGTTCTCCACTATCATCATGTTATTATTCAGTTCCCCTTTCATACTTGTTAAGCATCTGTCTTATGTATTGTGCTGCTCCTGTGTTGGGCACACATATATTTATAATTGTTATATCTTCTTGGATTGCTCATTAGGTAGTGTCTTTCTTTGTCTCTTATCATGGTCTTTATTTCAAAGTCTATTTTATCTGATTTGAGGATTGCTACTCCTGCTTTCGTTTGGTCTCCATGCATGAAATATCTTTCTTCAGGCCTTCCCTTCCAGTCTGTATGTGTCCCTAGGTTTGAGGTGGGTCTCTTGTAGACAGCATATATTAGGCTCTTGTTTTTGTATCCATTTGTCTAGTCTTTGTCTTTTGGTTGGAGCATTTAACCCACTTACATTTAAGGTAATTATTGATAAGTCTTATCCTGTTACCATTTATTTTGTTGTTTTGGGTTCGTTTTTATAAACCTTTACTATGTTTGCTGTCTAGAAAAGATCCTTTAGCATTTGTTGAAGAGCTGGATTGGTGGTGCTGAATTCTTATTTTTTGCTTGTCAGTAAAGGTTTTGATTTCTCCTTCATATGTGAATGAGATCCTTGCTGGGTATAGTAATCTTGGTTGTAGATTTTTCTCTTTCATCACTTTAAGTATGTCCTGCCATTCCCTTCTGGCATGAAGAGTTTCTGTTGAAAGATCAACTGTTATCCTTATGAGGATTGCCTTCTGTGTTACTTGTTGGTTTTCCCTTGCTGCTTTTAATATTTGCTCTTTGTGTTTGATCATTGTTAATTTGATTAATATGTGTCTTGTGGTGTTTCACCTTGAGTTTATCCTGTTTGTGACTCTCTGAATGTGTTGAACTTGGGTGGCTATTTCCTTCCCCATTTTAGGGAAGTTTTCAAATATTATCTCCTCAAATATTTTCTCATGCCATTTCTTTTTGTCTTCTTCTTCTGGGAGACCTAGCATTCAAATGTTGGGGTGTTTATCATTGTCCCAGAGGTCTCTGAGTTTGTCCTTATTTCTTTTAATTCTTTTTTCCAATCTCTTCATTTATTTCTAGCATTCTATCCTCCACCTCACTTATCCTCTCTTCTGCCTCAGTTCTTCTACTGTTTGTTCCCTCCAAACTGTTTTTAATCTCAGTTATTGCATTGTTCATTATTGATTGACTCTTCTTTATTTCTTCTACACCCTTTTAAAACATTTCTTGCATCTTTCAATCCTTGTCTCTAGTCTATTTGTCTGTAACTCCATTTTGTTTTCAAGACTTTGGATCATCTTTAGTATTATTATTCTGAATTTTTTTTTCAGGCAGACTCCCTATCTCTTCTCTTTTGTTTGTTTTGTTGGGTTTTTATCATGTTCCTTCACCTGCTGAATATTTCTCTGCCGTTTCATTTTGTTTAAATTGCTGTGTTTGGGGTGCCCTTTCTGCAGTCTGGAAGTTCGTGGTTCCTCTAAACTGTGGAGTCTCCTCCTTGTGGGTAGGATTGGACTAATGGGTTGTCAGGGTTTCCTGGTTGAGGGAGCTTGTGTCTTTTTTCTGGTGGGTCAAGCTGGATCTCTTCTCTCTGTAGGGGAGTGAAATGTCCAGTAGTGAGTTTTGGGCTCTTTATGGGTCTGGCATGGCTTTGGGCAGCCAGTCTTTTAATTTTCAGGGTTGTGTTCCTGTTTTGGTGGAGAATTAGCTTGCTGCATCTTGCACTGGAACTTGTTGGCTCTTGGGTGGATCTTTGTTTCAGTATAGGGATGGATACTTTTGGGTGAGCTCTTGTCTATTAATGTTCTCAGGAGTAGGGAGTTCTCTGATATCCTAAAGTTTTTGAATTAAGCCTCCTGCCTCTGGCTTTCAGTCTTATTCTTATAGTAGCCTCAAGACTTCTCCATCTATACAGAACAGGAGGTAAAACCCCTAGGTTACTGGTGAAAGAATTCTCCACATCCAGGAGCACCCAGAGAGATTCACAGAGTTGTATAGAGAAGAGAATAGGGAAGAGCGAGATAGAGGTGACTAGGAGGAGAAAAGGGGGAGTCAAAAAAGGAGAGAGCAGTCTAGACAGTAATCAAATACCTAAGTACTCTCCACAGCCTGGAAGATGCAGAGAGATTCACAGTTATGTAGAGAAAAGGGAGGAAGGATATAGAGCTGACCTGGAGGAGAAAAGGGAGAGTCAAAAGGGGAGAGAGCAATGAAGCCAGTAATCGATCCCTAAGTGGGAATGGATACTGAAGATTAGATTCTTAAAGGTACAAATTTGATAACAAATATCAAAAAAGATGAAAAACCTAGAGTAGAGGTTAGGCTCTCAAAAATACAATATAAGAAATACAAAACAAAATCAGTCACAAAAATTAAGATATATATATATATATATATATATATATGGAATTTGTTTTAAAAAAAATAAGGATTTTTTGAAAGGTAATAGTAGGTTATAATAATGAAAATTAAGGGAGTAATAACCACAATTTTTAAAAAACTAAGACGTGATAATAGTAAAAATACATCTAGGAATTTCTCTGGAGCTGTTGTGGGCAGTGTTGAGTCAGTTCAGTGTCAGATAGTCGCTTGTTCTGGCTTGTACTTGTTCTCAAGGTCTATAGGCACTCCCCAAATGCACAGTCTCAGTATCAATTGCTGGGTTTCAGTCTGTTGCACCTGTCACTCCCAGAGCAGTTCCCCCTTCTTTATTTTGGCTTCCTCTGTTTGCAAGTCTCTTCAGTGTCTAATTTCTGCCCTGACACAAGGTGGCAAAGGTGGCCATTTATTTAGGCTTGATTGTTCTGTTGTGTTGTGGATAGGAAGGGACACTGCAAACAAATATCACTGGCATATGTGGGCAGTGCTTGCAGTGGATGGACCATACTGGGTTTGTCACAGCTCAAGTCTGCGTGTACTTCTTGGATCCACACTACTCAGGCTCCAGGGTGCTCAGCTAGGGCACTGTCGCAAACGGGCCCTGCGTTTTGTGCACTTCCCAGGTCTAAGCCATTCAGGTTCTCGGGTGCCCCACAGGGGCACAGACCCAGATGGGCTGTGCATTTTGTGCCCTTCCCAGGTCTGAGCAGCTCAGACAACCGGGTGCTTGGCAAGTGCATTGTCCCAGCTGGACCATGATTCCTATTCACCTCCCCAGTCTTTGCCAGTTTGTTTCCTGGGTGAGCTGCAGGAGCACAGTCCTATGTGTGCCGTGTGTCTCCGTTGAGGATCCCTGCAAGACCTGGGTGGCAACTGGGAGCCTGGTCACAGTTTGGTGGAAGATGTAGCCTCTGGGGTCTAGATTGCAGCAGCCCCTTGCCTTCCAGCTCTGGCTGTCACATGCCTGTTTCTCTGCCTCCAGGGAGGAAGCGCCCTGTATGGCAGCTGGCTTGCTTTCCTTTGGTATTCACTCAATCCTTTGTTCTGTGAGAGTGACGGGTCAGTGTGCAACATTAGAGCCTTTTGCTGGAAAGGTCTTTTTTTTTTTTGTCTCTCTGGGTATCCTATGGCTTTTTTTGCTATCTCATGTTAGTTTCCTCAGATTGTCCTCAGGGCATTCAGGCCTGGTCCTTACTCTAAGGACCACTGATTCATCCCGCTCCTCCCTGCCTAACCCCCGTTCACTGGTGCTGGATTCGAGCAACTGGGCCACTTCTCCGTCTCCACTTGTAGTTGCAGTTAAGTGCGTATTCTGTGGTTTTATTTTTTTTCCCTCCTGGTTATGTTGCCCTCTGAGATTCCAAATCTCCCCATAGACACGTCTGTGAGAGGGTTTCCTACTGTGTGGAAACTCCTTCTCCTTCACAACTCCCTCCCCAGGATGTGTCTCCGTCCATAAAACTTTTGACTCTTTTTTTGTCTTTTATATTTTGTCTTACCTCCTTTTGAAAAGATTGGGCTGCCTTTCTGGGTGCCTGGTGTCCTCCGCCAGTGTTCAGAAGTTGTTTTGTGGAAGTTGTGCAACATTCAAATGATCTTTTGATGAATTTGTGGGGGAGAAAGTGGTCTCCCCGTCCTATTCCTCCACCATCTTGGGACTGCCTCCTCATGTTCAGCATTTTAATTTTCTAACATAAGCATTAATATGATAAACTTCTAACTATTGTTTTGAATCTTGCACAGTTATTGCATATTATTTTGATTATCTTTTAGTCCTAACTATCTCAATTTCCATTGTGTATTCTTCATTGACCCATGAGTTATGTGTTTTAAAATAGCCAATATAGTTGATTCTTCTGCTCTTACCATCTAATTTAATTCGTGTTTAGAAAATATGTATTTACAGTACTAACTCTTTGAATTATATTTTATGATTTAGTGCATCATCAATTTTTGTCATTTTTCCACAAGAAGAATGTACTCAAGAAGAATGTGTTTATCTAGTTTTTAGGTACAGGGTTCTCTAATTATTGGTTTTGAAGTATGACAAGTAAAGCTTTGAGTTGTAATTTTCAAACATCACTTTATTGAAGTGTTTATCTTTGCTCTATCAATAATAGAGTGAAATCTCCCATTATGATTTTTGACTTGTCAATTTCTCCCTATAATTCTATCAGTTTTTATTTTATATTTATTTTGAGGTAATTTATTAAGATCATATATGTTTCCAGTTGTTTAATATTTCTGATGAATTTAATATTTTGCATAGACTGCTTTCTCCATCCCTAATAGTAGATTTTCCATTAAAGCCTATTTTGCCTAATATCAAGTAGCTACTCCAACTTTATACTATTTGCCTATTATATCTTTATCCATCCCTTCATTTTTCAACCAAATTTAGAGCTCTTAATAGCAGACTATTCAGTTCAGTTCAGTCGCTCAGTCGTGTCCGACTCTTTGCGACCCCATGAATTGCAGCACGCCAGGCCTCTCTGTCCATCACCAACTCCCAGAGTATACCCAAACCCATGTCCATCGAGTCGGTGATGCCATCCAACCATCTCATCCTCTGTCGTCCCCTTCTCCTCCCGCCCCCAATCCTACCCAGCATTAGGGTCTTTTCCAATGAGTCAACCCTTCACATGAGGTGGCCAAAGTATTGGAGTTTCAGCTTCAACATCAGACCTTCCAATGAACACCCAGGATTGATCTCTTTTAGGATGGATTGATTGGATCTCCTTGCAGTCCAAGGGACTCTCAAGAGTCTCCTCCAACACCACGGTTCAAAAGCATCAATTCTTCGGTGCTCAGCCTTCTTCACCATCCAACTCTCACATCCATACATGACCACTGGAAAAACCATAGCCTTGACTAGACGGACTTTTGTTGGCAAAGTAATGTCTCTGCTTTTAAATATGCTATCTAGGTTGGCCATAACCTTCCTTCCAAGGAGTTCGGTTCAGTTCAGTCGCTCAGTCGTGTCCGACTCTTTGCGACCCCATGAATTGCAGCACGCCAGGCCTCCCTGTCCATCACCAACTCCCGGAGTCTACCCAAACCCATGTCCATCGAGTCGGTGATGCCATCCAACCATCTCATCCTCTGTCGTCCCCTTCTCCTCCCTCTCCCAATCCTACCCAGCATCAGGGTCTTTTCCAATGAGTCAACTCTTCGCATGAGGTGGCCAAAGTATTGGAGTTTCAGCTTCAACATCAGACCTTCCAATGAACACCCAGGATTGATCTCTTTTAGGATGGTTTGATTGGATCTCCTTGCAGTCCAAGGGACTCTCAAGAGTCTTCTCCAACACCACAGTTCAAAAGCATCAATTCTTCGGCGCTCAGCTTTCTTCACCGTCCAACTCTCACATCCATACATGACCACTGGAAAAACCATAGCCTTGACTAGACGGACTTTTGTTGGCAAAGTAATGTCTCTGCTTTTAAATATGCTATCCAGGTTGGCCATAACCTTCCTTCCAAGGAGTAAGTGTCTTTTAATTTCATGGCTGCAATCACCATCAGCAGTGATTCTGGAGCCCCAAAAAATAAAGTCTGACACTGTTTCCACTGTTTCCCCATCTATTTCCCATGAAGTGATGGGACCGGATGCCATGATCTTAGTTTTCTGAATGTTGAGCTTTAAGGCAACTTTTTCACTCTCCTCTTTCACCTTCATCAAGAGGCTCTTTAGTTCTTCTTCACTTTCTGCCATAAGGGTGGTGTCATCCGCATATCTGAGGTTATTGATATTTCTCCCGGCAATCTTGATTCCAGCTTGTGTTTCTTCCAGCCCAGCGTTTCTCATGATGTACTCTGCATATAAGTTAAATAAGCAGGGTGACAATATACAGCCTTGATGTACTCCTTTTCCTATTTGGAACCAGTCTGTTCTTCCATGTCCAGTTCTAACTGTTGCTTCCTGACCTGCATACAGGTTTCTCAAGAGATAGGTCAGGTGGTCTGGTATTCCCATCTCTTTCAGAATTTTCCACAGTTTATTGTGATCCACACAGTCAGAGGCTTTGGCAGTCAATAAAGCAGAAATAGATGTTTTTCTGGAACTCTCTTGCTTTTTCGATGATCCAGCGGATATTGGCAATTTGATCTCTGGTTGCTCTGCCTTTTCTAAAACCAGCTTGAACATCTGGAAGTTCACGGTTCACGTATTGCTGAAGCCTGGCTTGGAGAATTTTGAGCATTACTTTACTAGCGTGTGAGATGAGTGCAATTGTGTGGTAGTTTGAGCATTCTTTGGCATTGCCTTTCTTTGGGATTGGAATGAAAACTGACCTTTTCCATCAGACTATTACATTTTTTTAATTCCATCTGACAATCTTTATCTTTTACCAAGCAGGATAAATGCGATTAACAGGAATGTGTTCCTTTCTTCTGAAGTATATAATTTAAAAAATTCTTCTAGTTTATGCTCTTGAGTAGTTAATGCTTTCTAATTTGTGTGCACATGAAAGTAACTTTTACTTTCCCCTTTTTGTCTTGAGTGAATATTTGTTAGTTGAAGAGTTCTAGGTTGGCTCTCAGTACTTTAAAATTTGAATTCCATTTTTGCCATTGAGAAATTTGATGTAGCCTAAATGTCATTTCTTTACAAGTGTTATCTATTTTCTCTTAAGTCAAACCATATGAAATTAACAATATTAAGACTTTTCAACCTATAATTCCACATGACTCAAACAACTGCATTTATTTCCTCTGTGTGTAAATTGTCATTTGTTATTGTCGAAAACTATCAGTCAGTATCTTGCAAATAGGTTTTTGTCCATTCTCTCTATTCTCACCTTTTTGGAACCACAAATAGATATGTTTTAAAACCTAGCATTATCGCTTCCATATTTTTTAATCTCTCTTTCATATTTTCTATTTCCTTATCCTTCCTGCTACATTCTGAGTACCTTATAAAGGTCTGTTTTCCATTTTATTAGTCCTCTTCACTTGTAACTAATCTGCAATTTAACTGTTTTTTTACTTCAGTATTTTTATCCTTTATTTTTAGAAGTCCTGCTTCTCCCCCACCAAGTCTTCTTTGTCATTGTTTGATATTCTCTTTTGCTTGTTCATTTCTTTCATATACAGATATTTTATATTCTGCCACGTGTTGTTTCTGTTGATTTATATTAATGATTTATTTCCTTTTGTCATGCTTATTTTTGATTGAGAATTTGTATTTGATTGATTCTAATCTGTGGAAATCTGGAGGCCCAAATTAAGGACGCTTTCCTTCAAGGATTATTTGTCTTTTGCTTCAGCCAGAAGGCAGTAAGACTGGAGACCATTCTGACTCCCTTCAGGGGGTCCTTGCTTAATAAAGGAACTGCAGATACAGCTCTCATACTGATACAAACAATGTGACATTTTTTTAAATTGCAGTGTTTATTGGTCAAAGCTTTGAGTTCAGCTCAGGATTTGTACTGTGCCTGAGTATGTTTGGGGTTGGGTATTTCCTCTGGATATTTCTCTTATTTCCTTCACTCTCAGCAGTGCAATAAAAATTATATTTAATGTAAGAAATAGGTTTTTGTTAGTAATAGGGGTCCTTTCACAGTATCCAGTCGAATATACTACTGGAAGTAGGTATTCTCAAATCTGCATTTCTTAACTGTGTGATTTTGCGAATGGTGGTGAGAAGATTATGAATTTGAAAGTAACTTCATTCTGAAAGATAGGTCTCTGTATTTCCAGACAAGTTCTTCCTCATGCAGTTGCTTTCCGAAGTAGGGATGAACGGGGTGTGTCATGTCCCCCAGGACCAGAGTTCTTCCTATCAATTAAAACTAATAGGGGAGTTTTGTGGATTTCTTGGGCTTCCCTTGTAGCTCAGCTGTTAAAGAATCCACCTGCTATGCAGGAGACCCCACTTCTGTTCCTGTGTCAGGAAGATCCTCTGGAGAAAGGATAGGCTACTCACTCCAGTATTCTTGGGCTTCCCTGGTGGCTCAGATGATAAAGAATCTGCCTGCAATGTGGGAGACCTGGATTTGATCCCTGGGTTTGGAGGATCCCCTCAAGGAGGGCATGGCAACCCACTCTAGTATTCTTGCCTGGAGAATCCCGATGGATAGAGGAGCCTGGCAGTCTACAGTCCATGGGATCACAGAGTCAGACATGACTGAGCGACTAAGGACAGACACACGTGGGTTTCTTAGTCATTATTTTCCTCTTCCTATGGTATTGCCTAATTCAAGAGGAGATACAATACTTTCTCTTGTATTCCCACTTGCCACTTACTCCTATACAGCTTTAGGATAAGAAATAGGGACAGAATGAACAGATCACTGGGGAGTGAGCGGAAGCTCACTGGCTTCCTTACCAGCACTTTATGAAAATAGAAATTTAACTTCATTCTTATTTTATCACAAAATCCCTATATTTCATTTCATAATTTATACATTTGTAAATCTATATGTAGTATTTGTTTACTTGTTGTTTTTAAGAGAAAAGACATTTAAAAGTTTCATTTGTTTGTCCTGTACTGATAAAAAATTTGAATGAGATTCTTATGTGTTGAATTCACAGACAAAATATTTTTCCACAAAGATGATTGTAATCTTCTCAATATATATTTTTTCAGCCTTCTATATCTTTTTATCCTCTGCAGAGCCTAGCTCAGAATTTTGTATGTGGTTCATATTTAATGTTTGTTGTAAAAATTATATCTCACTCTATCCAATTTGAAGTGAATTCAAATTTCCAAGAATGATATAATTAAAATATATATGTATAGATAGATATTAAAGTTGATAATTTTTTTTTGGCACATTGGGCAGGATATGTATGCAGTATACAGGTTTTTAAATTCTCACACTATATCTTCCAGACATAAGTCCTTTTTAAGCCCTAACCAACTAATTTATTTCTGTTATCTGTGTGGTTGGTAGCATAGTAGCCTTTAGAACTACTTTCTAGCTCAGAATAGGTTTCATATACTGTGTCATATTTTTATAATGTATGAAATAAAGCAGTATCTATGGGACCTAACAAACTGTACATTTTTTTTTTTTATAAATAAACCTAGACTGCCCAGAGATTGTTACTTGTTTTTGGTAAAGAGAGAGTATTTAACTGATAGTTTGCTGGGTATTTCAGCCTTCTGTTCTTCAGGTTTCAGCCTAGATTTTATTTTTTTATTTCTTTTTTCCCTCTAATGTAGTGAGATTGTTAGAACATAAAGAATGAGTCCATTTTACTTTTAACATGTAATATAAATTGTGTGTGTGTGTGTAAAATCACCACTGAATACTTGGTACCAGGTATTTGCATTCAAATGGCATTTTCCTGAATATTATATGTGGAAAATTGAATAGATGTGCAGTCTACCTCAGGAAATTTTCAGCACACCTTGATTAACTTACAGCTTTTTTTAATAAAAAGAGAATGACAGAACGCCAGAGGTCCAGAACATGAGTAACTTGCTCAAAATTATAGGAATAGCATGGAATGACAGGAAAGGAAATCTCCCATTTGATACATTCAGTCAGTAATGGCAGAAAGAATGATGCCCCAAATGGGCCACATAGATGCTACTATGATTTTGTTGTAAACATGGAATTTGTATTTTAATATAAAATATAAGACATTTTATATTGCTTTGTCTTTTTCTTCTGCTTTAAGAAAATACCTTCTTTAGTCTAAAGTCAACGGTGAAGGCAGTGGCACCCCACTCCAGTACTCTTGCCTGGAAAATCCCATGGATGGAGGAGCTGGGTAGGCTGAAGTCCATGGAGTTGCTAAGAGTCGGACACGACTGAACGATTTCACTTTCACTTTTCACTTTCATGCATTGGAGAAGGCAGTGGCAACCCACTCCAGTGTTCTTGCCTGGAGAATCCCAGGGACGGGGGAGCCTGGTGGGCTGCTGTCTATGGGGTCACACAGAGTCTGACACAACTGAAGCGACTTAGCAGCAACGGCAGTCTAAAGTCCAAGATCAAAACATACATTTTACTGAATATCGTATTGTTCCATTTGGAGAACTCATAGTACAAAACATCTCTCAGACCAAAGTAACCTGCTTATTTTATTCTGCAATAACCAAAATTTTTTTTTTATTCAGATAATTTTCAGAAATCTATGAGATGTTTGCTAAACTAGGTCAACATATTTGAAAACTAAGAGAAGCCTTAAAATTGACCAAAGATTATACTGATGGAAAATTTTACAAGTTTATGACTTCAACTGCATGTTGTCAGAAAGAGCAACATTTGAGATGCTTTTTAGTGTCTGCTTCCAATGTTCTTTCCCCTTCACCCAAGTGTGGACTAGGTTATGGATCTAGGTTCTTTAACGGTACATTTTTTCCTCCTCAACAGCATTCTCCTTAATCCATCTTCTTGTAAAAATCTCCCTACTATTCTGCTAGTGATGGAACAGAAAAAATTAAAGTTGGAAGAATGCTTTTAAATTGTTTTGACTGGTTGTCTAATTTTACAAATGGGAAAAGTTAACATAAAAGGAGGCTGAGGCTAGAATCCAAATTTCCTGATATGCATTCTTCACAATTCTCTACTTATATAGTGTTTCTTCAAACGTTTTCTGAAAAAAAAAATTAAGACAAAGTTAATACAAATATTGTTATTTGGGGAGATTTTTAAATATTCATTGTTAAACAAGTAGTAATTTGCTATGATTTCTCCTCTCGCTGTCAGTACATAGTCACTACCCCTTCAAAAAAAGGCAGAAGAGAATAAGGGCTATTCTTACATTGTTCTAGAAACATGTTCCAATTCTATGCCCAATAGATAATACCAGTTAGATGAATAAAGCAATTATTTCAACTTCTCAAATTTACCTAACTGATAAAGGAAAAACAGACCATGAACAAATTGATCTCCCTCACACCCCTATAACTTGTATGCATACATTTGATAGATACTAATGCAGATAAGCCTGGTAGCCATTACGTTTTATACATTTTGGGGACTAGTTAGCATTGATCTGTTTTATGAAATTAATTTAATTTCAAATATTGAAGGCTTGATTCAATAATCAAGCTTTACACAAACACACACACACACACTGCACTTGTCAAATATACCAATTAGACACAGGGCCAGATTTTGCACCTAGTTGTATCATGGAGTTCTACTTACACCTGTGGCAGATCCATGTCAATGTATGGCAAAACCAATACAATATTGTAATTCGCCTCCAATTAAAAAAATTGCCAGAGTGAATTAAAAAGAAACAGATTAATTAATTGAACATTGAGTATATAGATCCTATGGTTAAGTAAGAAATATTTTCATAGTGGATCACTGCACATTTTTCTTTTTGCAACACTGCAACTGAACAGAACTACATTGAAATATGATAAGGTTCTTAACCTAGGGTGCACTGAACTTTGGAATTTATACATAGCAGATTATACATATATCTTTATAAAATATAAAATATTCATAATTTCATCGAATCTTCATAGGCATCCATGACCTTAATAACAAGGGTTGAGAACCATTGTTAGGAGTTTTGTAGAAAAGATAGCTTTTTTTTTTTTTTAACTCAGATAATCATTCCTTAAGAGCTTATAAAAGGAAGAGGTTCTAAAAAGGGAATAGCCAAGGTGCTTCTTGGCTCTAAAACCAGAGAGAGATGGGAAAACTTGGAAGATACTGCTATTGGAACTGTTGTGTACAGGTACCTCTTTGGGTAGATGAAAGCAGGTATCTGTGTTCTAGTGGTGTGAAGAAGAGGTAAGTTTAGTGCACTGAACCAGAATGTACATTTTAGAGCCAGACCAATGGGGCCAAATCCTGGTTTCACCATTTACTAGCTGTGCATAATTGGGAAAGTTCTTTAACCTCTCTGTGCTCCCATTTCTTCATTTTTTTTCCATGGGGATAATAATGATAGTATCTACTTCATAAGTTGTGAGATTTAAAATGAATTAGTATTTAGAAAGTGCTTAAACTAGTCTTAGTAAATACTACGGAAGTATTAGGCATTATTATTCTTACTATGGAGAAGGCAATGGCACCCCACTCCAGTACTCTTGCCTGGAAAATCCCATGGACGGAGGAGCCTGGTAGGCTACAGTCCATGGGGTCGCAGAGTCGGACACGACTGAAGCGACTTAGCAGCAGCAGCAGCGGCACTCTTACTATGATTGTGATAATTATCACGGCTGTTGCTATTGCTGCTGTTGTAGAATGCCACGAGGGCAAATATGAAACCAAGTTAGGGACTGAGCCAGATTTGTGTTCTAATCCAGTGGGTCAGCAAACTTTTTCTGTCAAGGGTCAGATAGTAAATAGTTTAGGCTTTGCAAGCCATATGGTTTCGGTTGAAACTATTTGCAATCTTAGACAATATGTAAAAGAATGGACATGGCTGTGTTCCAAAAAAAGTTTTTTGGTGGCAGGTTTTCTGACCCTAGTGTAATCGACTGGGTAGACTTGTGCCTACAAAAACAATAATGATTTTTTAAAACCCTGATGTTAGGAAGTTATACAAAATTGCCTCAGTGCAATGCCTGGTATGTATTAGTCATTCATCAAGTATTTGATGGATAAGTTGGGTGAATAGTTAGTATATATGAATTGCTGCAAAAATTGCGTGTTAAAGGACTCATAGGGCTGAGTTTCTCAAGCTTTCACTTATGTCAGAATTTGAAAGATTACTGTGTCTCATACCTAGAGTTTCTGACTTGCACATCTGAAGTGGGGCCTGGAAATTTGCATTCTAACATATATCCAGATGTTGATGCTGTTTGTTTAGGGAACACTGCTGAAGAGGAAGCAACTTGGGGAATTGCTCTCTGTGCCTAATTCTAATAAACAAAAAGGATTTAGTTAAAATGACGGAAAGATTGTGATGAAGCATCTGTATCATTTGTTGTAAGTTTGATGATTTTCGTTTCTTCCCATTTAATTCAACAGCTAGTTTTAAGCATCTGTTCTCTGCTTAGTAATCTCCTAGGTGTAGTGGATAATGGATATATATGAAAAAGAATATGACATAGACTTTGATGGCAGTGTCAGTAGTGTTTACTGTAGTTGAGGAAAGAAAATGCACACTCATGGACCAGTTAAAGAATAAGAAAATATATTTTATCAGGTTCCAGAATGTGCAATGTAGGGATGAATGCCATCAGTACCCAGAAATTATTTGAAGGAGCCTAAATAGATATGATGTGAAATTAATTTAATCAAGGAGCACAGATGACACTTAGGAAGTTACAGAAATCTCAGACTGCTCTGTTAACCCATCTAGAAAAGATCAAGGAGATTTGGCTTCAATCTGTGCCAAGAACCATCAGTGGTCTGACCCTACTCTGTCATTGAACATGGTCCATTTCTGTGAGAAACATAATTTGTTCCAGAGTCTGTTGGTTTAGGCCAGAGTTTCTTAATCAAAGTACTGTTGACGTTTTTGACAGGATAATTCTTGCTGTGATGTTGTAAGAGCTGACCTGTGCATTTTAGGATGTATAGCAGCGTCCCTGGCTTCTATGCACTGGATGCCACCACTTTCACCTACCTACTTGTGACAGATGAAAATAGCTCCAGATGTTGCCAAATGTCCCTCAGGGCAAAATAATGCCTATTTGAGAAGTACTGATTTAGTCCAACTCAGTATATAATTTGGTGTAGTCTACTCTAGCTGAATGTTGATAAGCAGGGAGAATAAATCTTACTTCTCAATTTTTGGTTCTATGATCTGGAACTATGTAAAAATTCTTTAAAGAACAGAACAGTTCAAAATCTCTTGGCCCTTGGATCAATGGAGTAATTCATGTAGGTCATTTAGCAAAGTACCTGTCAGGAGATGTTAGATATCCACTGAAAAGCAAATTCTTGGGTAGCATATAACATTTTTAGTAGTTAGGGAAAAAAAGAAAATACTGAAAAAAAAGAAAGAAAACACACACACACTCACTTTTATAAAGAAATGCAAGTCCTGTTTCCTACCTTGAATTCCACCATTGCTGAGTTAGTCGCATATCTTCCCAGATGTCTATGTATGAACATGTATGTATATGTATACTTAAAATGTAAGGGGCTGAATAGTTCTCTGGTATATGGACCTATGTACCATAATATATTTAATCATTTTCCTGTTGTTGGTGTCATCATACTTAATGAAATTATGTCTTTATTATTTAAGAAATATAATTTTATGTACAGAATTTTTGGAAAACAAAAACAGAAGTATTACTATTTATTATTATAATTAACTAAATCCCATCATCTGTTAACAATAATCACACTGTATTTTCTTTCCCCTTTTTTCAATCTACACGTTTAAAGAATACATGTAATAACAGTCCTCTTTATTTTTTTTTATTTGGCCATCTTTAATTATAGCATAAGACAGCTTATAGCCATCATCTTAAAAATACATATCTTAGCTTAAATAGACAGCAGTAGAAGGCTGGGTATAATAATAGGAGTTCTTCAAATTCATGGGATCTTAACCCAGTGCCTGGAATAAATCCACCTAGATTTCAGGAATTTAGGGATAAACATCCTGAAAGTGCATGCCAAATTTTGTGTGTGTAATGTGCATAGCTGCATTTTTAGGGGGTTCCTAGTTTCTGTCAGTGTCTCAAGGAGAGTATCACCCCTTGAAAAGGTTAGGAACCACTGAAATGTACAATTTCAATTGAGAACTGTCCTTATTAGAATAGCATTGTGGAGCAGATTAACTAGACAAAAAAGCTTGTCTCTATGATGTTTGAGAACTATTGTTTGAACAGAATTATTATAAACTGTAAAATACTAGAGGGTAAAATAAACAGTGACATACCTCATTTTCTGAATCTTTTGTATGTGGTTTTCAAGACAGTTTTCCCTCTAGTTAATAGTTGATATTGGCATGGAGATGATGCATAAAGTAGAGTGTAAGCATGATGATGTCTGTATGATCACCTGTTTGTTTTTGCCTTGAGGAGAGAGTGTTGTGTGGCATAAACTGCAAGGTGGTGATATAATCCATCATTTTGAAACCTGTTCTCTTGTGATGGATGGATAGATTTGTAAAATAACTCAATACTCTTCATTTTTTTCCAGGTTATTCACAGATCAGTGAGCATTGTTGTTAATAAAACAATGGAATGCTTTTGTGTCCTTGCCTGCATTATTCCTCAGGTTTTGACAGAAAAACTCTTTTAATTTGAGACTAACCTCTTACTAAAACTTATATTACACTTAAGCATGTGGTGCTAGAGGATTTATTGTGACTCTCATGAATATATTAGTATTGTATTGGCTACACAAATTATACAGTTGGAGTTTCTACTTTAATAATAGCACCCTTCCACGCTAACTGTGGGCTTCCTTTGTGGCTCAGAGGGTAAAGCGTCTGCCTGCAATGTAGGAGACCCAGGTTCAATCCCTGGGTCAGAAAGATCCCCTGGAGAAGGAAATGGCAACCCACTCCAGTACTCTTGCCTGGAAAATTCCATGGACAGAGGAGCCTGGTAGGCTACAGTCCATGGAATCGCAAAGAGTCGCACACGACTGAGCACATTCACTTCTTCCATGCTCACTAATTCAGATACTAGATTACCATCATAGGTAGGTACAGAAACTCACCCAATCATTTTTTCCTCAAGTAACTATTCCAGATATATATGTACTATTCCAAGTCTTAAAATAATTCTAATAACTTCTATTAGAGTGAAAAGTGACTGACTACATATAGGGTAAGAGTGATATTTGAGTTAAGTCCAGTGATATTTGAAACAAGTCCATGTTTAGAGCTGAAATTTTAGTTTGATTAAATTGAAAGGTAACACTGTGTGATTGTATAAACTAAGGAGAATTCAAAACAATTCTTAACCCATCTCTTTGGAACCAATATATTAACATTGGTGAAAAAGTATTTGCAGTTTCCAACTGTGAATTTTAAGCTAGTTATAACTAGGCTCAAACACATCTTTATTCATCAAAATAGGAACCATTACAATCAATACAGTGTTGCAAACGAGAAATAAGTTTGTTTATTCCTGTAGCGTAAAAATATATGCTTCAGGATTCCATGAACTCTTGGAAAGCATTTTCTGCCTCCTGCTGGTTATGGAAGCATTTCTCCAAAAACAGTTGTCGAGATGCTTGAAAAAGTAGTAGTTGGTTGGCGAGAGGTCAGGTCAATATGGAAGATGAGGTGAAACTTCATAGCCCAATTTGTTCAACTGGTCAAGCATAGGGCGATGTCATGAAGAATTAGGCCCTTTCTGTTCACCAATGCCTGCTGCAGGTGTTGCAGTTTTTGGTGCATCTCATTGATTTGCTGAGCATACTTCTCAGATGTAATGGTTTTGCTGGGATTCAGAAAGCTGTAGTGGATCAGACTGGCAGCGGACCACCAAACAGTGACCATGATCTTTTTTTGGTGGAAGGTCGGCTGTGAGAAGTGCTTTGGAGCTTCATCTCTGTCCAGCCACTTAGCTGATCATTGCTGGTTGTTGTATAAAACCCACTTTTTGTTGCATGCCACAATCCGATGGAGGAATGTTTTGTTGATGCATTGAATAAGAGAAGACGACACTTGAAAACAATTTTTTTTTTTTATTTTCAGTCAGCTAATGAGGCACTGACTTATTGAGGTTTTTTACCTTTCCAATTTGCTTTAAATGCTAAATGACCGTAGAATGGTCCATGTTTATTTCTTCAGTAACTCCTCATGCAGTTGTATGAGGGTGACCAATGAGGCTCTCAGTTGGTCATTGTCAGCTTCCAATGGCTGGCCCCTGTTCTCCTCATCTCCAAGGCTCTCATCTCCTTTGCAAAACTTCTTGAACTGCATTGTATGTTCATTAGCAGTTCCTGGGTCATATGAGTTGTTGATGTTGTGAGTTGTCTCTGCTGCTTTACTACCCATTTTGAACTTGAATAAGAAAAGAGGGAGGGGACATATGTACAACTATTGCTGATTCATACTGATGTTTGACAGAAAACAGCAAAATCCTGTAAAGCAATTGTCCTTCAATTAAAAAATAAATACATTAAAAAAAGAAAATCACTCAAATTTGCTTTTTTCCAGCATCGTTTCCCTATTATAAAATACATATAAAATAAACAGCAAGTAATAAGTCATTGGGCTTCCCTGATAGCTCATTTGGTAAAGAAAAAAACCCATAAATCAGGAAATATGCCTTAAAATCATGTATAACAGAAGCACATTTATTTAAGAATGTATTCCAGTATCAAACAGTAAAGTTCAACAGTGCAAAACCACAGTTACTTTTGCACCAACCTTATATTATTATGCAGCTGTAATAGATACAATATGTGAAATGTGTTCATTTTCAAGCCAGTTCTAAGAGCAAACCAAATTATAAAGTTCTAAGACTTTATTTGCCAGCTATGTTACATAGCTGGGTTTCCATGCATTCTCTACTCTTCTCTTGGTTAATTTTGTTTTGTTACAGATTGATCTAATTAATGTGATTGTATATAGTTGTAACAAAGCTGTTCATTTCCAATTAATCATCAGTTTATATTGAACTTTGGTAATGAGTGCTCAAAAACTGTTATTGTTTGCACAAACTTGAACCTGTCATTTAATTTCTCAGAACCTCAATTGTTTTACCTGTATTATGGCTAATTAAATCTAATCCTAACTCCTGACCAGAGCTATTGTGAGACTTAAATGTGATCATGTTAGGGAAAGTACACTGAAAATTTTCTAGCACCAATGTACTGTAATAGAGGAAAACAACAGATTGGGAAAGACTAGAGATCTCTTCAAGAAAATTAGAGATACCAAAGGAACATTTCATGCAAAGATGGGCCCGATAAAGGACAGAAATGGTATGGACCTAACCGAAGCAGAAGATATTAAGAAGAGGTGGCAAGAATACAGAGAAGAACTGTACAAAAAAGATCTTCACGACCCAGATAATCACGATGGTGTGATCACTCACCTAGAGCCAGACATCCTGGAATGTGAAGTTAAGTGGGCCTTAGAAAGCATCACTACGAACAAAGCTAGTGGAGGTGATGGGATTCCAGTTGAGCTATTTCAAATCCTGAAAGATGATGCTGTGAACGTGCTGCACTCGATATGCCAGCAAATCTGGAAAACTCAGCAGTGGCCACAGGACTGGAAAAGGTCAGTTTTCGTTCCAATCCCAAAGAAAGGCATTGCCAAAGAATGCTCAAACTACCACACAACTGCATTCATCTCACACGCTAGTAAAGTAATGCTCAAAATTCTCCAAGCCAGGCTTCAGCAATACGTGAACCGTGAACTTCCAGATGTTCAAGCTGGTTTTAGAAAAGGCAGAGCAACCAGAGATCAAGTTGCCAACATCGGCTGGATCATCGAAAAAGCAAGAGAGTTCCAGAAAAACATCTATTTCTGCTTTATTGACTATGCCAAAGCCTTTGACTGTGTGGATCACAATAAACTGTGGAAAATTCTTCAAGAGGTGGGAATACCCAGACCATCTGACCTGTCTCTTGAGAAACCTGTATGCAGGTCAAGAAACAACAGTTAGAACTGGACATGGAGCAACAGACTGGTTCCAAATAGGAAAAGGAGTACGTCAAGGCTGTATATTGGTACCCTGCTTATTTAACATCTATGCAGAGTACATCATGCGAAACGCTGGGCTGGAAGAAGCACAACCTGGAATCAAGATTGCTGGGAGAAATATCAATAACCTCAGATATGCAGATGACACCACCTTTATGGCAGAAAGTGAAGAAGAACTAAAGAGCCTCTTGATGAAAGTGAAGGAGGAGAGTGAAAAAGTTGGCTTAAAGCTCAACATTCAGAAAACTAAGATCATGGCATCTGGTCCCATCACTTCATGGGAAATAGATGGGGAAACAGTGGAAACAGTGTCAGACTTTATTTTTGGGGGCTCCAAAATCACTGCTGATGGTGATTGCAGCCATGAAATTAGAAGACGCTTACTCCTTGGAAGGAAGGTTATGGCCAACCTGGATAGCATATTTAAAAGCAGAGACATTACTTTGCCAACAAAGGTCCGTCTAGTCAAGGCTCTGGTTTTGCCAGTGGTCATGTATGGATGTGAGAGTTGGACAGTGAAGACAGCTGAGTGTCGCAGAATTGATGCTTTTGAACTGTGGTGTTGGAGAAGACTCTTGAGAGTCCCTTGGACTGCAAGGAGATCCAATCAATCCATCCTAAAGGAGATCAGTCCTGGGTGTTCATTGGAAGGACTGATGTTGAAGCTGAAACTCCAATACTTTGGCCACCTCATGCGAAGAGTTGACTCATTGGAAAAGACCCTAATGCTGGGTAGGATTGGGGGCAGGAGGAGAAGGGGACGACAGCTGATGAGATGGTTGGATGGCCTCACTGACTCGATGGACATGGGTTTGGGTAAACTCCTGTAGTTGTTGATGGATAGGGAGGCCTGGCGTGCTGCAATTCATGGGGTCGCAAAGAGTCAGGCACAACTGAGCAACTGAACTGAACTGAACTGAATGTAGTGTATTATAACAAAAATAACTGTGAATGACTTCACAGTTTTGGTATTTAGAATGAATATAGGATGTTTTTGCAATTACTGAAATATTAATTTATATATTATAGACCATTCAGTTTATACAAACTAGATCTGATATTTGGAATTTAGTTATGTAATTAAATTACCTAATAATTGTGTCTGTTGATAGATAGATTTGTGGTATAAAATTGAGCCATCTTTATGTCTCCAGTAGTTACTAGCACATAAATAGGTACTCCATAATTTTTCTTTTTTTGCTATTGAATTTGGTATATTTTTCTCATACATAGTTAACTGATTAAAACTTTGGCACATAATAGGTGCTTAATAGATTAAATATTTTGAAAATGGAATCAGAAACTACCATGGAAAGAAATTAAATACTGCAGGATATAAACTGTTCTTTCATGTACTAGAGAAATAATTTGTAAAAGAGAACTCTCTTGGGGCTGAAATAATTTAGTTTTTAACAATTCCTACTTCTTATTTCTCTACTTGTTCATGCCTCATCTTCTCCCCTCTCCCCAAATTAAGCAATAGGTTCTTGCATGATATTTTGTCATAGAATGAAAGTTTTGCCAAAAACACCCCACTTCCATATGGCAAAACTTCATCAATTTTAATCTCGACCACTTTGGCATTGACAACAATTTGAATGTTTTTACTTTATACTCTGTATGTAAACAGAGTTTGCTAAACAAATGAGTAGCATAAACAGAAAGGTATACTTAGCCTACAACTAATTGTTTAATTACTCCTACAATTTTTAATTCATACACTTTGAATATCAGAAACCTGTAACTTATTTTTAGACTGATATCCTTACATTTTTTCATTCAGATACACATGTATTTGTAAATAGTCATATTTTTCATACTTTTTGGTTTCCCAACTAGAGTTTTTAAAAGAAAAATGGAATCTCACTGTAGCTGTTTTTCTTAAGTAAATCTATTTTGACTATATTAGACTTTGAAAATACTCATTTTTGAATGTACAATCTAATTGTGATCCTGTAGGCATATGCATGGTCCCATATGCATGGGGTCACAAAGAGTCAGAGACGACTGAGTGACTGAACTGAACTGAACTGAACCATATGCATAGACCCATATTCTTCAGGGGCATTTACAAATAGAAGGGTTTAACTCTAAAATAAACCCTTTTAAATAATTCACATTTATTGAATGTACAAGTAACTTTGATCCTGATCTTATGTTTTAACATATGTTCTTAGAGGTGGCATAATGTAGTAGTTAAGAGTAGAGACCCTGATGCCAGACATTCTAAGTTTGAATCCTGGCTCTGCCACTTACCTCCTGGTTAACTACTCTGTGTTTTTAGTTTCCTCCTGGTGTAAAAATGGAATAACAATATAGGACTGTTACAAGGATTAAGGAAATCAATATTTGCAAAGCTCTTAGAACAGTACTGTGCTGTGCTAGTCGCTTAGTTGTGTCCAATTCTTTGCAACCTTATGGACTGCAGCCCACCAGGTTCCTCTGTCCATGGGATTCTCCAGGCAAGAATGCTAGAGTGGGTTGCCATTTCCTTCTCCAGGTGATTTTTCTGACCCAGGGTTCGAACCCACATCTCCTGTGTCTCCTGCATTGCAAGCAGATTCTTTACCTGCTGAGCAGTCTGGGACGCCTTAGAACAGTACCTGGCACATAATGAGCACTACACAAGCCTTTGTTATATAAAATAAAATAATTTCCAAGCTTTGTTAAGTTGTGCATATGTGGTTTCAGGTTCTTAGGTATAGTGGAGGGGTTCCAAATGCTAATTAATTGAGTGCCAAATTTCTGACTGAAGTGTTCCACCTTCCATGATGTCTTCAAAATCAACACTTATCTGTCATCCTGTAGTAAGTAGTCTTAGGGTAGAGGGGGGTGTACCAAGATCAGAACCGCTGCTGTCTGAAATCTAGTGAAGCACTTCCCCCCATGCCTGGAAAGCACAAAAGCATAGCGAAAGGTACTTGTCCTTTTTTTTTTGTGAGGTTCGGTTCAGTTCAGTTCAGTCGCTCAGTCATGTCCATGTTTGTGAGGTTAGACCTGACTTTTTTCTGCCTTGCGGTGGTGTATGTTATGATGTACTTCTTTCACAAACAAATCAATTGCAAACAAATGTTAGTTTTCTTCATATTCCTAAAGTAGAAGTAAAAACCACTATTTAACATCTGTTTAGTACATGAATGTTTTAATACTTAAAATGGACTCTGTTAAGATCAGCAGACTAAGACAGTGTCTGTATGGTACAGATAAATCAAGTGTAAAGCAGAACCATTTGGTCATCTACTTTCAAATTTCAACTTAAATATTCTGTCCATAATAAGATTGTATTCAGTTCAATCATTCAGTCGTATCCAACTCTTTGCGACCCCATGAATCGCAGCACACCAGGCCTCCCTGTCCATCACCAACTCCCGGAGTTTACCCAAACTCATGTCCATTGAGTCGGTGATGTCATCCAGCCATCTCATCCTCTGTCATCCCCTTCTCCTTCTGCCCCCAATCCTTCCCAGCATCAGGGTCTTTTCCAATGATTCAACTCTTTGCATGAGGTGGCCAAATTATTGGAGTTTCAGCTTCAACATCAGTCCTTCCAATTGAACACCCAGGGCTGATCTCCTTTAGTATGGACTGATTGGGTCTCTCTGCAATCCAAGGGACTCTCAAAAGTCTTCTCCAACACCACAGTTCAAAAGCATCAATTCTTCGGTGCTCAGCTTTCTTTACAGTCCAATTCTCACATCCATACATGACTACTGGAAAAACCATTAGATATCAAATATTACCAAACTTACATGAGAAAGAAATACTGCTTTATTCCTGAATACTTCCTGGGGTAGAAAAGAATTTTCCTTGGAATGTAAACTTTGGAGCTGGTATTTTCAAGGCCCAGTAAACATACTGATGCTCTTGATGTTCAGTCCGTTGAGCAGAATAAATGTTTTTGCTATTAACCATTCTTTATGGCGATGACCTTAGTCACAGAAATATACTAATAAAAATACTAATTAGTCAAAATACTAATATTTCTTAGTCACAGAAATATACTACTAAATAAATAATAAATATACTAATAAAATTGGCCTGCCCATCATTGCATTTAGAAAGGTTTTTAAAAATACCCTCATATATGATACATAATTAGATTAAGAAAATGAATTTGTCAACCTTGCAGATTAAACTTGAACTTGTGTGCATTTTGTTCCCCCTGGAAGATGTCAGACCATGGGTAAAACCTCCCCATATGTAGGAATGTTTTCTTTAGAAATACCAAGTTAAGTTTGTAAATATATGTGAGTTTAATTCCTTAATGTCAATTTGGAACATGTAGTTAATATGTTGAAATGGTATAAGAAAAACACCTAACGTCTATGGGAAATAAAAGCTAGATAACAAAAAGTAGGATGCCAAAGACAGCAAAGCACAAAAGCTTAGTGAAAGGTCCTTGGGCAGCTTTGAGGTTCTCTGTGTTGTGGGATGCCCTCTTGTTTTGTTAAGAATAGGATATTAGACAACCAGTAGTTCTCAACCCCTTTCTTTGTCAGCATACATGATGCATCCATCCTTTTGCATGTTTGACCCATTCCCAGGGACATACCCTGGGAATTTTTAAAGGCTTTGACATGGGTGAAAGTGAAAGTGTTAGTTTCTCAGTCGTGTCTGACTTTGTGACCTCAAGGACTGTAGCCTGCCAGGCTCCTCTGTCCATGGGATTTTCCAGGCAAGAATACTGGAGTGGGTTGCCATTTCCTTCTCCAGGGGATCTTCCTGACCCAGGGATTGAATCTGGGTCTCCTGCATTGCAGGCAGACTCTTCACCCACTGAGCCACCAGGGAAGACCTAGATAAGATAAGAGAGGCATAGTCTCTCTTGGCATAGGTAAGAGAGAGCTATAGTCTCTGCATAGGTCCCACCCTAACAGCACCCTTTTTTTTTCTCCCACAAACTTAAGACACATAGTCTCACAGAACATTAATGTTAAGAACAGTTATGTTATTAAACATAATAACATGTTTTATATGAGTATAAAATTCACAAGAGATCTGGAATTCATCTATGAGTGATGACTTTTATCATTTTTATCTTGCTAAATGAAAGATAGCTTATTAACAGCCAATATGTATGTTTCTTTGTGTTTTAGGGAAAAAGAAAAATAATTTTAGATGTCTTGTTCAGAAGAAAAAAATAGTATATAAGATATATGAACTTTAGCTCTCTGTGATTCTAAATTTTAATATATTTTTAATTTCATAAAGCCAGTTGAAGAGATGTATTTTCAGCAGTGCATATATTCAGTAAGCGTAGGAATCTGTTTACCCTTTTGATATTTTCTTTCCTGACTTGCTACTGTACTCTTTCTGGTTATACCTTGCAGCACATTGACCTTTATTTATTTTTTCCTAAAAGGAAATACTTTTTTTCTCTTTCTGCTTGTCAGAACATCCATGCTTATGATAAGAAATTTAGACAGTACAGAAGATATGAAGAATGCAAAAATTAAATTGATGAGATTTTTTTTTAATCAGAATCAGTTTGAATCCTTTTGTGAAGTGAAAGTCGCTCAGTCATATCTGACTCTTTGTGACCCCATGGACTGTAGCTCCTCTGTCCATGGAATTCTCCAGGCCAGAATACTGAAGTGGGTAGCCGTTCCCTTCTCCAGGGAATCTTCTGACCCAGGGATTGAACCCCGGTCTCCCGCATCACAGGCGGATTCTTTACCAACTGTGCTACCAGGGAAGCCCTTGAATCCTTTTGGTGTGGTTTAAAAATGGCCTTCATAAAGTTTATCATCTTTACTTTGACCATCCAGTTAGTTACTTAGTATCCTATCCTTAATTTATGCATAGTGTCAAAACTACTCTAATACTTGAAAACTAAAACAGTTCCTCCAGATTGCTCAATATGGTAAGTATCATTGTATAAACAAATTTGTCGCTGTTGTCTAAGTCTGAGAATCCCAAAGCTTTTTTTTCCCCTACTGCAGCTTCTAGTGTTGTAAGCACGTTTTGCCTTTTTAAGTATTTATATTGTTTATTAACAAAGGCAAAAGCTGATCCTTCTGTAAATAGCTTGAAAAAAATTGAATTTCCAATTAGAGTTTATATAAGAGATAAACTTGAGTCCATATATTGGGAAATTAAGTTATGGAAAAAGATTACACACACCCTGTATTTTTTAAAATTGTTTTCATAAGTTTCCAGTGAGGATTGGAAAGAAGAGAGTATATTTCAGAGGTCAAATTACCAAAGTTGAAGTGTTTTTCCCCAGAATGTGGGAACAGTATAGAAACCAGTTCAGTGTTTATACGTTTATGTACTACCCTTTTACAAGATGAAAGAATACTAGTTGTTATGATTATTAAACTAGAAACTAGAAGTTTCACTAAAATCAGCTTTTTCTACATTAGAAAGTTTTATAAATAAACCAATAAAATACAAAAAGTTTCTGAGATCTTGGAGACTTAAACTGGTTATGATCTCATTTTTTTTTCCTTTCCACTGAATATGTCCTCTTTGAAACGTATATCTTCCCTGGCGAAAGATCGAGCCACTAAACCTGTCTTGCAAATGTGTACTGTTGATCATAAGAGGAACCTAGCAAGAGTATTCATTGTGTTTGTTACTGTCAGTACACTGGCAAGTTTTGTGCATTCTTTGATAGCCATATGCATTTTGTCTAAACACCCATGCACCCAAACCCAGTCAAACACACACACACACACACACACACACACACACACACACACACACACACACACACACACTCACACTCACTGACTGGATCACACTTACTGAGTTTTTTACCAAAGACCTAAAATGAATACGTTTTTATGTGAAAAGTTAGGAGAGCATTGACTATAAACTTGGGCTCTCTGTTTTATCATATGCAAATTTAGAAGAAAAGTTAGAATTCATTTAATAAATACATGTATTGGATGCATTATACTGGCTCTTCTGTGGGTGCTAGACATACCTTGTTGAAAACAGAGAAAGTTTCTGGTTGAGGCTTGGGGATGTTGAAGTGTGTTAACAGATGGAGAGACACTACTGTCTCAAATTTGAGACACTACTGTCTCAAATTCTCAAAATTTAAGAGAATTATATGGCAATTGAGTGTAGTGACACCAGAGATGGCACTGCTTAATCTTTTGATGATTTGAGCAAAGAGCCTAGGCAGCTGGAACTGTGTCAGGGTCTAAGGTGGGATCTTTTGAAATATAGGAAGGTTAATATGACTGGGACATAGTGAGCAAGTTAATCAGGAGTGGCGATTGTCACAGTACCCCACTGAGACCTTGATGAGCATACAAATTATTGCTACCTGCTCTTTGTAGCATCTCTGCATCTTAATAATTTCTTTTATGAAAACTTGCTATCTTTTGAAATATGATTTCCTTTTGAGGATTACTTTTTTACTTCTGTGGAAAAATCACATCATGTTTATTTTTCTTTATTAGCTTGATGTTCTTGTATGATTCAACAGCTTTGATGATAGGACCTCAGCTGAAGGTCTAGAAAACTTTTTAAAAAATAATAAAATGAAGAATTAAATCCAGGACACAGAATGTTCTGTGTGTAAAAATAGATTAAATAAGACTAATATATTAATTTGAGCCCTTGCCATTTTCCTCCCTGATCTCCCTGCAAAGCTGTCAGAACCTTATTTATCTTCAGAAGGCAGAGAAGGTCTCTTGCCACCTTCAGGAAAAACTGGTTAAGGCAAAGACCTACTGTTCATTTTTCATATATAGAATCCCACATGCATAATTTTAGAAATGAAAACAGTGCCTTGTATTTTACGTTTCAGAATTTGAGGAATATTTTCAGAGATTCACTTCTTTGTGTTTTCAAATTCTAAAGCAAATACAGTTCAGATTTTATTCTTGCAGTTTCAAAATTAGTACAAATGAATATGTTTAAAACAGTTCTTCCATTTTGAAAGTAAAGAAATTAGATGAAAAGATACTTTCTGTTCTGTTGGATTTGTCTTGGGAACATTATATCCACATAGTACATTTCTCTTATAGCAACAGATGCAGTAACCCTGAAGTCTGTTTTCTTTCTTGTTACATTAGTTTTTAATTAAACAAAACAACTAGTTGGAGGCAGTTACTTTCTATGAAGATTTATTTTGGAAGTGACCTTCACTTTATTAGCTCAAGCAGTAATCAGCAGAATTAATAGAATAATTAAATTATATCCAAATTCATAAATCATGAATAGTGCTATCAAAAGTTCACCTATTAATGGGTCCTATTGTTTTGCAGGTACATTAAAAAATATTACAACTGCTAATTCCTACCTACCTTGATAGGCGCTGAAATTGCTTTCTTAAAGACTGTAGGATAGGGGTTACCAGCCTCAAATTTTCACAACTGTTAATTTGTCTGTAATGCAACTTCATGTCACCATGGCAAAGTCAAAAGTGAGTACAGTGTTGGTATGTCCTCTTTCAGTAAAATATGAATCATTGTTAGAAGCAGTACTCAACTAATTTGAGTTCTGTCAGTTTAAAATGTCTATTGTTTGGGGTTAATGGCATCAAAGAGTTAGATTATACTACAAATATACACAATTATCTGAATAATATATTGAATAGATATTATGTTGCTTTTGTGAATTTTACTTGAGCTTGTTATAAAGAAGTAATTAAAGTGGCAGTTTAGTATTTGAAACAAAAAAAGATGTCATTGGACTCAGTGCTCCTTATTTCTCAGAAACTTTTTACTTGGATTTGCATATTCTTTTTAACTTAATTACAGTGGGACACATGGAAAATTTCTTGCTACTGAGCTTTGTACTTTTTACAGTTGCATGTATGGAAATGGTAGATCTCCATCACTCATGTCCTATGGCTGATGATAGTTAAATTTTAACTGCAGCTTTATGCAGTCAGGCATTACATCTGTCACAGCCTATTAAAATAGAGCAAATTTATCTTTGAAAAAAATCCAAGACTTTGTGAATTTAGAAAGCAAGTTGTCATTTTTTAAATTAAAATTCAGTATGCACTATGATTATTTTATTTTGTTTCTTTGAAAGTGACATTGTCTTTTTTCCCTCTAACTTTGACAAAAGGAAGACATGTTCATAAGTGAGGAAAATTGTCTTTACTCTCAGTCATTAGGCAGACCTGATATTAATTTCACATGAATGACCATTGCTTATTTTTCGAATTTATATTTTCATTGTGATAATTTACATGTCTGAAAAGTATTAGGAAGATCTCTGTATTATTAAATAGTAAATAACCAAAGTATAATGTGTTAACATTCTAAGTAAAAGAAATTCAAAATAAGGTTTAATCTTTGATTTATCACTGACTCTCCTCTCATAGGTAGATTTTTTTTAATCTAAAGAAAGAAGCTGAGATAAATCTATATTCACAAGCTTTCCCAAGATGCCTCAATTATTTTTACAGTTAATTTGAAGTGGAAACACTCTACTTAATCTCAGAAAAATTAACTGTGGTCACTTAGGGGCATCAAATACCTTTCCCTCTTTCAATATTTTGTATAGCAAAATAAAACATGGACACTGTCAGAATTCTACCAGTTCTGTTAATATTTGCATTTTGCTGTATCTTGAACGGATTTCTTTTTAATTTAGAAGATCCATATTTTATTTATTTATTTTTAAGATCTTAGAACATTTATTTCTAAAGAAGAAGTAACAGGAAACTTGAACATAATACCTTTTGTTGCTATCAATCTTATTCTAGCTCCTAATAGTCCATACTTTAGCTGGTTTTTCTGTAGGATCATCTTAAACTTTTATAGCTTATAATTCACAACCTGTCTTCATCTTTATCAGATCATCACAATGATCTTTTGAGGGGAAAAAGGGTGGGTTTTTTAAAATTAATTTATTTGTTTTAATTGCAGGCTGATTACTTTACAATATTGTAGTGGTTTTTGCCATACAGTGACATGAATCAGCCATAGGTGTACATGTGTCCCCAATCTTGAACCCCCCTCCCATCACAAATCATCCCACCCTCGCCTTCTCCCACAGGGTCCAAAAGACTGTTCTTTACATCTGTGTTTCTTTTGCTGTCTCGCATATAGGGTCATCATTACTATCTTTCTAAATTCCATATATATGCCTTAATATACTGTATTGGTGTTTTTCTTCCTGACTTACTTCACTCTGTATAATAGGCTCTAGTTTCATCCACCTCATTAGAACTGATTCAAATGCATTCTTTTTAATAGCTGGGTAATATTCCATTGTGTATATATGTACCACAGCTTTCTTATCCATTCTTCTGCTGATGGACATCTAGGTTGCTTCCATGTCTTGGCTATTGTAAACAGTGCTGCGATGAACGTTGGGGTTCACACGTCTCTTTCAATTGTGGTTTCCTCAGTGTGTATGCCCAGCAGTGGGATTGCTGGGTCGTATGCAGTTCTACTTCCAGTTTTTTAAGGAATCTCCACACTTTTCTCCATAGTGGCTGTACCAGTTTGGATTCCCACCAACAGTGTAAGAGGGTTCCCTTTTCTCCACGCCCTCTCCAGCATTTATTGTTTGTAGACCTTTTGATAGCAGCCATTCTGACTGGTGTGAATACCTCATTGTGCTTTTGATTTGCATTTCTCTGATAATGAGTAATGTTGAGCATCTTTTCATGTGTTTGTTAGCCATCTGTATGTCTTCTTTGGAGAAATGTCTGTTTAGTTCTTTGGCCCATTTTTTGATAGGGTGGTTTATTTTTCTGGAATTGAGCTGCAGGAGCTGCTTGTATATTTTTGAGATTAATTCTGTATCACGTGTTTTGTTTGCTATTATTTTCTCCCATTCTGAAGGCTGTCTTTTCACCTTGCTTATAGTTTCCTTCATTGTGCAAAAGCTTTTAAGTTTAATTAGGTCCCATTTGTTTATTTTTTTATTTTATTTCCATTATTCTGGGAGGTGGGTCATAGAGGAGCCTATGGTGATTTATGTCAGAGTGTTTTGCCTATGTTTCCCTCTAGGAGTTTTATAGTTTCTGTTCTTACATTTAGATCTTTAATCCATTTTGAGTTTATTTTTGTGTATGGTGTTAGAAAGTGTTCTAGTTTCATTCTTTTACAAGTGGTTGACCAGTTTTCCCAGCACCACTTGTTAAAGAGATTATCTTTTCTCCATTGTATATTCTTGCCTCCTTTGTCAAAAATAAGGTGTCCGTAGGTGTGTCAGTTTATCTCTGGACTTTGTATTGTGTTCCATTGATCTATATTTCTGTCTTGGTGCCAGCACCATACTGTCTTGATGACTGTAGCTTTATAGTATAGTCTGAAGTCAGGCAGGTTGATTCTTCCAGTTCCATTCTTTCTCAAGATTGCTTTGGCTATTCGAGGTTTTTTGTATTTCCATACAAATTGTGAAATTATTTGTTGTAGTTCTGTGAAAAATACCATTGGTAGCTTGATAGGGATTGCATTGAATCTATAGATTGCTTTGGTTAGTATACTCCAGAAGATCTTTATTTTAAATTGTAATGCACAACATCTTGAATAATAGTTTTTTAACATAGAACATTCATAACAAGGTAAATAAAAATATCAAAAGAAGATTTAGTGAATAACTGACACATAGGAATTGCAATAACAAATGTCTCCTGGGACCAGACAAGTCATAGAAAGGAAGCAACTAGGGGAGGAGATGGAAGGAATGGTAGGGACCACAGTGAATTCTTAAGCACGGGGCACATTTAAAGGAAGACCGTTAGTCTTGATTGCAAACCCAGTGTTGTCAAATTTTCTCTTATGCAAAGAAGTCAGAGGTCCAGATTGTGTATGCCAAGGGAATTTTTTTTAATTGTGAGTTCATTCAAAACTTATCTATAGGCAGATTTATCCCATGGACTTCTAGTTGGCAACTCCTAGTTGTAGATAAATAGCAATTTTTATATGTACATTTAAGAGGATGATATTTTTCACCAAACTGAGATTTTTCAAAACTTATTATTATAGCCATTCCAAAATGCTTCTTCATTTCATAAATTCATTCTTCATTACATCATCTTCATTGCAATTCTTCACTACATCATCATAGTTAACAACTGTGGTAGGTAATGTATTTATACCACACACATACCATTCCCTAAGTCTAGACTTGGATTTTGTTGTGGTTGTTGTTGTTTAGTCACTAAGTCATGTCCAACTCTTTGAGACTCCATGGGCTGCAGCACATCAGGCTTCCCTGTCCTTCACTATCTCCTGGAGTTTGCTCAAACTCATGTCCATTGAGTCAGTGTTGCCATCCAACCATCTCATCCTCTGTATTTTGAGTTACTAGAAAAATTGAGCACCCCTTAAGGAAACCACAAGTGTTCCAGTGGAATTTTTCTTGTCACAAATTGACAGCCTAGAAATATTGGGGTTAACCTTTGACTCTGTCCTAATTACTGTGTTATTTTCTCTCAATTTCTTGGAGATATGCTTTCCTCAGTTTGCATTCTTCTGTCCTGATCCAGGACTTACCACTTAACTGAATTCCTGCTGTAACCCCTTGCAACTCTCCTGCTCCCAGTATCTACTACCTTCTTTGAACTGACATGTCACTTCCAGTGGCATTCTGTTGTCTGCCACATCAAATCCAAAGGCTTCTATAACCACATTCCATAATCATGTGATCATTCAACTCCTTGTCTTTTCTGAATTTGTCCATCCATTTAGTTATTGGGCTTCCCTGGTAGCTCAGCTGATAAAGAATCTGCCTGCAATGTAGGAAAACCCACTCAATTGCTGGGTCAGGAAGTGAGATCCCCTGCAGAAGGGATAGGCTACTCACTCCAGTATTCTTAGTCTTCCCTAGTTGCTCCGATGGTAAAGAATCTGCCTGCAGTGTGGGAGACCTGGGTTCCATCCCTGGGTTGGGAATATCCCCTGGAGAAGGGAATGGCTATGCTCTTCTGTATTCTAGCTTAGAAAATTCCATGGACAGAGGAGTCTGGTGGGCTATAGTCCCTGGGGTCACAAAGAGTCAGACATGAATGAGTGACTTTCAGTTTACTTTCAGTTATTTAGATATGTATGTACATTCTCACCTTTCCTTATATTTTCTCATGTTTTAGAGAGAAACATGCCCTCACCCTCAACAGCCTAACCTACTCCTCTTCAAGGCTTGATTCAGGGTTAGCCATCAGATCTCCCTCCACTACATCTGGCTACAAGAAGCTCTGTGCTTTTCAGCAAGTAGTTTAACTTCTTTGATTCTATAACAGGGAATTGGTCCAGCTCTTGTAAAGATTTTCTCTGGTTGTGACATTCTTTAACCCCATCTCTTTAAACATGTTGACCTCTTTCTTGTCTAAACTCCTTTATAATGCTTTTAGTCTCTACCATATAATCTTAAGTTTTTCTCTAGTTATTACACTTAATAATGTAATTTGTCTCACATGCTTAAGAAAGGGCTAAGTCTATACCTTATACTTTTGCGTGTATTGTAAATTAATGCAGTGCAGGTGACTAGTTGGTTAATTTGAGCACTGACAATCTTTTACACAGCCCAAGGTGAATCATGGCTGACAGCTCTACCTTCAGGTCCCAGGCCAGTACTGTTAACCTTTGCACTGAAAAGGTTTGCAAGCCTTTTCTATGATTTGTCTAACAGAACTGACTATCCTTTTTTTTATTTTACTATATGGATTGCTATGTGACAACAAACGAAAAAAGTGAGAATCTGGGATTGCAGAGGCCTGGGTCACTTTTGTGTGTGAACCTTCTCAGTTTAAAATGTGAGAGAATTGAGCAGAGGTTTAGTTTGGGAAGGGCAGTTGAAGAAAATCAGTTGCCTTGGGGTATAGAGAAGGTGTAGAGGGTACAAGTTTAAAGAAGGAGCCCAAGGAACCACAGAGGAATAAGGCTAACTATTTGACCTGAGAGTCAATTTTGTAATAAATAGCTAAAGGGTGAGTTTATTGAACATATAACCCATAGGAGGAAAGAATATGGTTTTGTGAGGTAATTATACCTCAGCTATCTAACAGGGTCTTTGAGAGGGATAAAAAAGGTGTGCACAAGGGGGAGCCAGTGTACATTCAGATTTTCAAAAAGCCTTTGATAGATTTTGTACCAAAGATTGCTTTAAGAAATTTCCTCTCAAACCAGAATTGAAAGAGACACATGTACCCCAATGTTCATCTCAGCACTGTTTACAATAGCCAGGACATGGAAGTAACCTAGATGTCCATCAGCAGATGAATGGATAAGAAAGCTGTGGTACATATACACAATGGAATATTACTCAGCCATTAAAAAGAATGCATTTGAATCAGTTCTAATGAGGTGGATGAAACCAGAGCCTATTATACAGAGTGAAATAAGTCAAAGAAAAACACCAATACAGTATACTAATGCATATATATGGAATTTAGAAAGATGGTAACAATGACCCTATATATGAGACAGCAAAAGAGACACAGATGTAAAGAACAGTCTTTTGGACTCTGTGGGAGAAGGTGAGGGTGAGATGGTTTGAGAGAATAGCATTGAAACATGTATATTATCATATGTGAAACAGACCTCCAGTCCAGGTTTGATGCATGAGACAGGGTGCTCAGTGCTGGTGCACTGGGATGACCCTGAGGGATGGGATGGGGAGGGAGGTGGGAGGGGGGTTCAGGATGGGGAACACGTGTACACCCATGGCTGATTCATGTCAATGTATGGCAAAAACCACTACAGTAATTAGCCTCCAATTTAAATAAATTAGTTTAAAAAAAAAGAAATGTCCTCTCACCATGGAGTTGGGGATAATGTTTAGTCATGCATAGAGATCTAGTTTAAATAGAAGGAAGGAACAAATGGGTAGTTTAAAATGAGCTCTTACTTTCATGGAGAGGTTTTTACAGTAAGCTTTGTTTGTTTTTAGCATTTTTATAAATAATTGAAGAGTCAATATAGTAACTCCAAGTTGCTTCCCAATTTATAGTTGACATTGAGAGCTTGTAGATAGTAAAGTATTTTACTAAACTGAAGAGTATTATCTGAAGGACTATTTTAGAAGGCAATGTGAGAAGGCAGAAAAATGGAATGCAAGACTATATCTCTAAGAAGATGGCTGTGCACATATATTTCAACTCATGGAAGAGATCCAGGAGTCATTATGTAGGGATCTCTGAAGATACTTGCCTTGGATATTCATGTATCTGCATTCAGAAAGACCTACATAATTCTGGATGTAATCATAAAAAACTGTCATTGTCTGATTCAAAATTGATGCCTCTTTACCTGTGTAATTTGTACAATTTGAGTTTTGAAGATTAGGTGGCAAATGGATCAAGGATTTGAATAAGGATTATTCAAATAAGAGATGAGTATATCATGTTGAGCCTAGCTCAGTTGCTCAGTCATGTCTGACTCTTTGCGACCCCATGGACCCCATAGAGTCCAGCCTGCCAAGCTCCTCTGTCCGTGGGATTATCCTGGGAAGAATACTGGAGTGGGTTGTCATTTCCTCCTCTAGGACATCTTCCTGACCCAGGGATCGAAGCTGCTAACCCACGTCTCCTGCATCTCTTGCAGTGGACATTCTTTACCACTGAGTCACCTGGGAAGCCCAAGTATATCAGCAGAGAAAGTCTGAGAAAGGAAATTAAAAGAAATCTCATGAAGAGCATAAGTTGGTTTACTGTAAACTTGTTTGCTACATCCCAAAAGTTTGAACAAAAGGCTTTCTTTTGAATTTGAAAGATCTGTTTTTAAATGAATTTGCTTTAGCAGACATGTGGCAAGTAAGAAACATGAGGCTATTAATCTGAGTGTTCAGACTGAAAAGTTCAATTTTATCAACAACTTAGTTTAAATTATAATATGTTTAAAGAGTAGTCAATAAATACCATTGCTTTCTCATCAAAAGCTCTATGGATATCATTGAGATAGGCTATATTGAAGAATCATTGAATTGGCATAGTGATTCTGACCCTTATACAAACCAGGGAGCCATTTTACACAAGAACTGTTGGTACAGAACCTAGGTAGTGACCCAAGCATGTAAATTGACCCCCAATACTTTGGGAAGACTTTATTTTTAAAAAATTGAATGATGACTTGTACTCTATAATTTGTGCTAATTTATTCTGGGCCCCTGGTGCAGCTATTAATACAGATCTGTTTCTGTCAGCCAATACATAGTTTTATTGTGACTTTTCCTATAGAAGGTTAAATTTAAGGACAGCTGGAAAAGCTGGGGAAATAAAAGAGAATATATCATCCACAGAATGTCACCAAGAACAGAGAAAGCTAGATATATGGCTGAGATCTATAAAATAGGGACAGTTTCTGGGAGTGAGCTTTATGAAGGCTATGTATTGCTTTTTGACAGCTTTTTCTAAGTTAAGCATGATGATAATGCCTTCCTAGAGTGATAGCAGTGCCTAAAGGGCAATCCTTCTGCCCACAACCTTTTCAGTGAGTATGAAACTTGCATCAAAAGACCCACTGGACTCAGATACTTGTACCATATAATTTCTTGAACTATTAACAGTGCTGTGCTCTTCCAAGTGCATGGTAACTCCTTGAAAGCACAGAAACTAACCTCTTCATTATGCCCTCCCATGTAGAAATTAGCATTAAATAGTAATTTTGAAGGATGGTCAGGAGTTATGGTCACTGAGTTGGTAAGACATAGCTGACCCTAATAACCACACCCCAGGTGGAAGAAGAACGTTTTTGCAGAAGCCCTTCAAACCACTTACTGTACAGCAATATTCTTATCAGAATTGGGCAGTAACATTTGATTGTCACACATTTCAGAGGGGAGACTGCTCTCATGGATATGTGAATTACCTTAAATTTGTCTTCAGGAAGACATCTTCCTGCTACATCTAGTCCATCAGCAATTCTTGTCAGATTTATGTCTTAAATATATCCCCAGTCTCTCCACTTCATCTCTTTTGCCATGACCCTGCTTTAGGCTGGCATCATCTCTCACTGGTCTACTGCAGACATAACTGGCCTCTCCTTTTCTACTCTTGCCCCATTGACAATTCTCTCAACAGAAGCCAGGCTCATTGTCTTTTTTATTACAAATCTGGTTATGTCACTATCCTGCTCAAAATCTGGTGGTTTCTCATTGTACTTAGAATAAAATTTTAAATCTTCACTCTAACCTTTGAAGTCCTGCATGGTCAAGCCCCCGACTATCTCTGTGACCCCATTTCATGTGATATTTCTCACTAGTCACTATGTTCCAGCCTTGCTGTCTCTCTCTCTCTCTCTCCCTCAAATACACCGAGCTATTCTGTACTTCTACGTTTTCAAATTTGCTGTTTCTTCTGCTAAGTATATTCTTCCTCCAGATCTCCACATGGTTGATGTCTTCTGGTCACCTAGGTCTTAACTCAAATGTCAGTTCCTCAAAGAAGAATTATTCTGTCTAACCCTGTTTATCCTGTCTAATGTTCAAACCCCTGCATAACCCTCATATTATTCTGTTTTATTGTTTCAGAACATGTCACTATCTATTATTACCTTATTTCTTTTTTATTGTCTCTGTTGTGCACTAGATAAGTTATGTGTCAACAGGGATAGCATTTGCCTTGTTGACTTTTGTATCCCTGATATCCAGAACTATAATTGATACATAGTAGGCCTAGTTTCATAAATATTTGGGAATGAAGACATAAATCTCAGTGCTTATCAGCATCAGCCGTTCTCTTGCAACTGTCACAGTTTCCTCTGGGGAAGGTAGTTGACTTGACCACGTACCCAAGTTGCTTAAATTGTGTTAGAAGAAACTACAGGCCTTGAACACCTAGAGGCAGATTGTCATACTCAGTATCAACAACCTCAGATATGTAGATGATACCACCTCTAATGGTAGAAAGCAAAGAGGAACTAAAGAGCCTCTTGATGAAGGTGAAAGAGGAGACTGATAAAGCTGGCTTAAAACTCAGCATTCAGAAAACTAAGATCATGGCATCTGGTCACATCAGCTCAGTCGCTCAGTCGTGTCCGACTCTTTGCGACCCCATGAATCGCAGCACGCCAGGCCTCCCTGTCCATCACCAACTCCCGTGGTTTACCCAAACCCATGTCCATCGAGTCAGTAATGCCATCCAACCATCTCATCCTCTGTCGCCCCCTCCTCCTCCTGCCCCCAATCCTTCCCAGCATCAGGGTCTTTTCCAATGAGTCAACTGTTCACATGAGGTGGCCAAAGTATTGGAGTTTCAGCTTTAACTTGAGTCCTTCCAGTGAACACCCAGGACGGATCTCCTTTAGGATGGACTGGTTGGATCTCCTAACAGTCCAAGGGACTCTCAAGAGTCTTCTCCAACACCACAGTTCAAAAGCTTCAATTCTTCCACACTCAGCTTTCTTCACCGTCCAACTCTCACATCCATACATGACCACTGGAAAAACCATAGCCTTGACTAGACGGACTTTTGTTGGCAAAGTAATGTCTCTGCTTTTAAATATGCTACCTACGTTGGCCATAAACTTCCTTCCGAGGAGTAAGCATCTTTTTTTTTTTTTTTTTTTTTTTTAGCAAGGAGTAAGCAATCTTTAATTTCATGGCTGCAATCACCATCAGCAGTGATTTTGGATCCCGAAAAACTAAAGTCTGACACTGTTTCCACTGTTTCCCATCTATTTCCCATGAAGTGATGGGACCGGATGCCATGATCTTAGTTTTCTGAACGTTGAGCTTTAAGCCAACTTTTTCACTCTCCTCTTTCACTTTCATCAAGAGGCTCTTTAGTTCTTCTTCACTTACTGCCATAAGGGTGGTGCCATCTGCATATCTGAGGTTATTGATATTCCTCCTGGCAATCACACACCACTTCATGGCAAATAGAAGGGGAGAAAGTGGAAACTGACAGATTTTATTTTCTTGGGCTCCAAAATCACTGTGGACAGTGACTGCAGCCGCAAAAGTAAAAGGAGCTTGCTTCTTGAAAGGGAAGCTATGTCTAACTTACACAACCTATTAAAAAGTAGAGACATCACTTTGCCAACATCACTTTGTCTGTATAATCAAAGCTGTGGTTTTTGCAGTAGTCATGTATGGTTGTGAGAGTTGGACCATAAAGTATTCTGAGCATCGAAGAATTGATGCTTTCGAACTGTGATGCTGAAGAAGACTCTTGAGAGACCCTTGGACAGCAAGGAGATCAAACCAGTAAATCCTAAAGAAAATCAATGCTGAATATTCATTGGAAGGACTAATGCTGAAGCTCCAATACTTTGGCCACCTGATGTGAAGAGCTGACTCATTGAAAAAGACCCTGCTGCTGGGAAAGATTGAGGGCAGGAGGAGAAAGGGGTAACAGAGGATGAGATGGTTGGATGGCATCACTGACTCAATTGACATGAGTTTGAGAAAACTCCAGGAGATGGTGAAGGACAGGGAAGCCTGGTGTGCTGCAGTCCATGCCGTTGAAGAGTTGGACACGACTTAGTGGCTGAACAACAACATTCCAACAATGTCAGAGGTTAAACCAACTGTACAGTTAGATGTGGAGTCCTTGTAAGACCACCCATACTTCTGGCACAGTGTACACATTTGGGGTATTCCCAAAACCAGTCTCAGTTTTGGTGGTTCATTAGATGGACTCCCAGAACTCACTAAAAGCTGTTAACTCACAGTTATGCTTTATTGCAGGGAATGGGTATAAATTGAGATCAGTCAAGGGAAGAAGTGTGTAAGATAGAGTTCAGGGTGGCTCCAAATGTGGAGCTTTCAGTTGTCTTCTCCCCATGGAGTCAGGGCAGTGTTACTCTCCTGGCATTGTTGTACAGAAGTGTTCACAAAGGATGGCTAAACAAGGAAGATCAGCTGAGCTTCAACTGTCCGGAATTTTCATTGGAGCTCTATCACTCAAGTATGACTGATTTACCCATGGGGCTGATCTCAGTCTCCAGCCCCACCAGAGGTTAACTGATACCACAGTTCCCAAAGTCTCCATCCTAAATCAAACTTCGGTCTCTCTTAGTCTTAGGCTAGTCGCTACCCTAAGACTCTCTGGTATGGCCAGTCCCCACCGTAAGTCATATTGTTAGACTGTCTGGTGACCCAACACCCACAGACAAACAAGGACATGTCTTTCAGGCAGGCTTGGCATTCCAAGGGCTTAGAGATCACTTCTGAGAGGCCAGAGACAAAGGCTAGATGTCTTTGTGGGCCAGGTTAAATTCTTTATCACACATATGAATACACTGCATTTTCTTTGGTTCATTCTCCTCTTGATGGATATTTGGGTTACATGTGATGTATATCAAATAGTACCTATTTATTTAATGAATGAGTGCTTTATGTAATACTGTGTTCCAAGCACTGTGTAGCTTCTTTTCAAATATTAACTCAGTTAATTCCCAGAAGAATCCTATATGAGATAAATACTATTATTCTCATTATACAGATGAGGAAAATAGAATACAGAAAGGTCACATAACCGCTAGAAGGACTAGCTGGGATATAAACTCAAGCAGTCAGACTCCTTTCTCATAACCACTATGATATTCTGTCTAAAAAACAATACAGCAAAAAATATATTTATGCATATCTTCTTTTGTGTATATATCTGAGAGTCTGTAAGATTTATGCCTAATAGTAAAATTGCTGCACTGTAAGCATATGCATCTTCAACTTTGTTAGACATGGCCAAATTATTATCCAAATTGTTATTTTTTTAAATAATTTGTATATATCTTTCCTAGTCTGTGGCTTTTCACTTTCTTTTGTTGTCCAGATGTTTATCATTTAAAAATACTTTTTTCAACATTTTCTCCACAATTTAGCCTTTTGTATCTTATTTAAGAAATATTTCTTTCCCCTGAACTCAAATATATATCCTCATATATTCTAGAAGTTTTGTCTTTTATATTTATACTTTCATCTACCTGGGATTGATTCTGTATATGTTGTAAAACAAGTATCTCAAAACCACTTGTTCAGTGATCCATTCTTTCCCCACTGGTCTGTAATGCCACCTCTGTCATAATCATATTCACATACTTATGGGTCTTATATTAGTTTGCTATCACTGCCATAATAAATCACCATAAACTTATTAGCTTAAAACCATGCAAGTATGTTGTCTCACAGTCCTGGGTGTCAGAAGCCTAAAGTGAATAGGCTGGGCTCCTTCTGTCTTGGGGCCATAGGAGAGAATCTATTTCTTGTCTTTTCCAGCTTATAAAGGCTCCCTGCATTCCCTGACTTGTGACCCCCTTTTAGCAATGGCATCACTCTGACCTCTGCTTCCACCTGCAAATCTTCACTGACTTTGACCTTTCTGCTTCCTCTTTTAAGATACCTTTGTGATGACATTGTATCCACTGGGATAGTCTAGGATAATTTCTCCATCTCATGATCTTTAATTTAATCACATCTTCAGAGTTCCTCTTGCTGTGTAAGAGAACATATCCACAGGTTCCAGGGATTAGGATGTGGACATCTGTGACGGGAGCATTATTCAGTCTACCACAGTCTTCTTCCTGGACTTTCCATCATTCTTAATGTTTTTAATCCATCCCTTTTTAGCATACTCATTTTAACTATCTGAATAAGGTTTTGTGGGAATCTAATCCTTCTGTTTGTTATGTCCATTAATTCTCACTCAGGAAAAGATGTATTTCTTCATCTGTTGTATTAGATTATAAGCTCATCATAAGGGGACTCTTTCTTTGATAATTTCATGTAGCCTGGACTGAGGTCATATTGTTCTAGAAAGTTTTAGCAGTTGCTTCCGCAAAGTTTTCCAGGGTACTACTGACCCAGGTGGGGCCAGTGGTAAAGAATAAGCCTGCCAATGCAGAAGACACAAGAGATATGGATTCAATCCCTGGGTCAGGAAGATCCGCTGGAATAGGAAGTGGCAACCCACTCCAGTATTCTTGCCTGGAGAATTCCATGAACAGAGGTGCCTGGCAGGTTACAGTCTTTGGGGCCACAAAGAGTCAGACACAGCTGAGCTATTGAGAACACACACTGGCACAGAGCCATTTTTCATGCTGTTTTATTGGTTAGTGAGTGAAGTTGCTCAGTCAGAGTTTCTCAAATCATGTAGTAGTGTAATTTCAGATTTCCAGTCTATGTGAGAGAAGACCACTGGTTATAAATACAGAAGAATATACATCCTTGCAGATGGATTCTTTACCACTGAGCCATTGTGGAAGCCCACAGAGGGCTTTAGATAAAACAATTTAACGTTTTCTCTCTCTTGTAGTCACTGGATTTTCCCCCTTGATCACCTTTAAGGATCAAGATATTATTAGAGAATATCTCATTCTCTACTCTCTGCCTTGTTTGAATCCTAAGGCCTCTTCTTTCCCTACATGGGCATTAAAACTCCAGCCCCTAGATTCATGAGTTAGGCAAACTCCTTAGAGCTTCTGTAGCATTTACTCCTGTGCTTATTGCTCTGGTTTTCAGTTCCCGATTTAGTTTGTGCTTACTTTTATGGTAAGTAAAATTTCCAGAGCCTTCCCAGTTTGTTTTTTTCTTAGCATTTCTTTGTGGTCACTACTGTTGTGGGGGGTCTCATCCATCACCTCCTGAGGCTATTTGTAGCCTATATACCTTAGGTAGCCAGTAGCTGGTTTGGGCATGGGGGATAACTGAGCTTTGCTTAGGGACACTTTCAGCTTGGTCACAATTCTAGGTTTCCATGTTGTATTATTAGCACTAATACCTCTGCTGCATTAAAATATTAATCTTATCTCTGAGAGATTCTTAATACCATGTAGAAAAGATAATAAATTATCAAAATCTTTTTTTTTCTCTAAGACCAGTTAAATTTATTAGAGGTTAGATATTTTAAAAAACATTATGTTACCTTAATTTTCAACTCAAGAATTCTAATCCTCATTTTCCTATTCTCTTCCTAGAATGTGTGCAGTGTTTGGTGGAATCTATTGTCTTCGCCATTCAGTACAGTGCCTTGTTGTGGACAAAGAATCTGGAAAGTAAGGATGATATAAGTTACCTTCCTATATTTACACCCCAAGCACAAGTGAAAAATGCTAAAGTCGATTTTTAAAAAATGATTCTTCAAAGATCCTCCTTGGTATTAATAACATATCAACCTTGATTAAAAGTAATTTGTGTTTAGATCCTCCAGAACAAGGAAAGTGAGTTCAGAATATAGAAACTAAATTAATTTCCCTGCAATATGACTATAGCTCCTGATCATCCAAGCTCGGAAGACAAATCATTTCAGCTGCTGGGGGTGGGTGATGAGTGATGTTAGTTTTCCTTGTGGCCTTACCTCCTCTAATTGATTTTCATCAGATGACAACAAAGCCCTCTGTTATTGCATTTTTAAAAATGGATCTCACCTAAAGACTCATCAGATTAATCTCTGCTGATAATGCATGTCACTCCAAGAGAAAAGACTTTAATGATTTTTAGGTAGATTGTTGTCATAAACTATGCTGCCCTGTTATCTGAGGATGAATTCCTTTACAACCGTATCAGGCCTGCAGGCTGGTTTAGGATTGAAATAAGAATGTAGCTACTTTTAAAGAAAGCTGAACATGATCTCTCTATCTGTGCATTTTTATATTTCAGTTATATTTTTCTAGGATTTATTATTTAGTCACTAAAATATGTTCTTGTCTAAATTACACTAAGTAGTATTTTTTTTTTATTTCTGGGTTTTACATTTAAACGTAAATGGGTCAACTGCATCAAATTTTAGGAGCTGTTTAAATTGCTATGTATTTTTCTTTTTTTAAGCATCTACTGACCCATATCTCTTGTGTGACTGTTTTTAGGGATATATAAAGAAGTAGTATTGTTCAGGTCATAAAATACCTTAATATCTGGAACTAGAAGCTTAAAAATATAAAATTTAAGCTGTTTTTTCATTTTACAATAATTTTATATAGTCTAAGCATCATAAAGTGTTAATTTCTTATAGGCCAGTTATAGTGCAATAACTAGTATTTTGAGATATGGTGGAGAACAAATTCAACTAGAATATGTACTATTTAGACAAGGAAAGTAATTATCTAGTATAAGATAAAATAGACACATGGTTTAAAAGCATATAATTATCTTTAGCACTTTAACAGAAAGGTACTACATAAGTGAAACATTAATAATCTACAGTGAAAAATTTACCCCACAGGCCCAAGATATATTGATACGGGAGGGCTCTCTGGAGGTTCATGAAGGAATAGTTGTCTTTATGATTCTTAGAGTCATTTTCCCTTATGAATTCATTTTGAAGCATGAGTATGTATCCATGATGGAAAGCTAGATAATGAATTGCTTGTTTGGTGCTTATTTACTTAGATTCTTTTACCTTTTGGAGGCCTCATTCTAGTCCCACATGTTACTCTTAGTGACATGAAGAATTTGCATGGCTCATGTTTGTTTTTTGTTTTTATTAAAGGATCTGTTAGTACAGTAAAAAGCATCTGTTGCACTAAAGGCTGCATTTACCTTAACTTTGACTTAGTTTTTATTACAAACTCTAAACAGAGGAACTCTTCTTTGTGATCTGCTACAGATTTTGGACTGCAATAGATAGCTGAGGGCTCAGGCTCTAAAGACCAAAGTTTGGTAGTTTTCACATTTTAATGTATCTGTAAATCACTAGGTAATAGGTAAACTCGTAAAACAAAATGCACATTTCTGTGCCTCATGCTGGCAGAGTGAAATTGGATAATGTGCTTAGAGTGGAGCCAGGAAATTTGCAGTTTTAAGGAACACCTCCAGCTGAATATAATGTAAGTGCTGCTTAGATGAAACCGAGAAACACTGATCTGTAAGGTAAAGTTCAAGATTTAGCCAGTGGTACTATGTTCCATGATGGACTAGGGACTCTAGGTCTTAATTCATTTCTTTTGTATCTTTGTAGAAAGACCTTAAACATAATAATTATTCTTTAACAACTCTTAAGGCATGCAATGGTCAGGTAACCCTGGAGTAAAAGGAGACCTGGAACTCTGTCACTGCCATGAAGGACAGTGGGCAAGTCACTTGCCTCTGGGCCAGTTCCTTTGGCTACGAGTTAGATGGACTCTGTGGTAGTTTTCGGGTCTCCTCCCAGATATGACATGCTTCAATTGAGTTACTGAAAGTACTTAGAAAGTACTTAGTTTTTCCTTAGCACTTCGAAATAAATTATCTTAAAATGTTTTATATGCCCAAATATAGTCCATTCTCACATATTGGGTAATCTTCAGTGAAAAATTTTAAAAAATGTTAGAACAAGTTGTATGTGTCTACTTGAATGAATGTAAATGAAATAGCAAAATGGCTACTTACACTTTTTATTACTCCTTTACTAGAATGTCAATTTTCCAATAAATATCTTTTTCTTGTCCATCTTGGGGTGTTTAAGATAAAGCCATTTTGTATTCTGTGTATGATTCTCATATTGGAAAACTTATCCCAAGCCATAAATATTTATTTCCTTAATAGTGGGACAGTTAAAAATTTGATCTGCATTTATAATGTTCATGATATGTACAGTATTCTCACTATACTAAATTGTATAAGTGATCTTTAAAAAGTTTCTTTTTAAGAGGCAACCAGAACTTCAAAACTGTAAATTCATATCTTCACTAAAAATCCATTGTATCAAGTCAAAGAGTCTCTATAAGCATCTAAAGCAAGCATTGACTGAAGTTGACTCAGGCTAATTTATCTTTCCCAAATACTATTACTTTATCATTCAAAATCAAATAATTGAGAGACCTACCAATAATAGGAGATATTTTGTCATGATTTGAATATAAAGTGAGGGATAATTTTTTGAGGGAAAAACCTTGAGTTTATATTTGGGCATATCCAGCATACATTTCTTTTTAAGCAGTCCAGGTTGACTCAAACAATTGTTTATTCTAAGTTTTGTAGGCTTATTAATCAAGGAATTTGCAAACATTTGCATTTGTCTCCTTATGGTTTTAGATTGTCTTGTCTCCCCTATTTTCCTGTATGGAACACTTGGCATCTTATTTCCTCTTTGGTGTGGTTAAGAGCTACCCATGCTTCAGATGCTTAGACCTCATGCTTAGACCTCAGAGATCTAAGTTTATTTCCTGATCCCACAGACTAGATCAGAACCCACTGCCAGCCCTGCAACTCAGGTCCCCCCATATGATTGTAAATTCTCTGTGAGAAAAGGCAGGCATCTCACTGCTATAGTATCCCCAGAATCGAGGCAGATTCCTATCATCCATTATACTCAATAGATTGAAGTTAAACAAATGAATGAAGATTAAAAATTGATGATAGCTTTTTGTATGCTTTTCTTTTCACCTTTCATTGAGGAAAGCAAATAGAAGCATAAATGGTCATAGCATTGAGTTTAGTGTGGTGATTATACATCAAAGTGTTGTACAAACTTTGAGAGGAGAAATATGGAATATGTAACTAAATGCATACTTATTTTGAGCTATATCTTATTTTTCATTTTTGTTTAATGTACTCTCCTGATATCCACTTTGACTGTGCTCTCTTGGCTATATTATCCTTGACTCTACTTTCTTAATTTTCAGAGGACATATATATCAGGAGTTCTTTTCTATACACTCTCATTAAATTCTAATACTGAAGCCCTCTGTTGACTGTTTTTGGAAACACTGAATGCTCTTGTTGAGCAGCTTTCTTCTCCTTTGTAGCAGTGCTGACCATGTAAAACTCCTGTAAATTTGATTTCACCATTTAGCAATGCAGTATTTGATATTAGCGTAGGGTATGGATGACCTTGGCCGGGCATGTCTGTAACCAATAGTCTGAATCTAATTACTTCAGCTAGTGTTCTTGTGAACTTCAGCTGTCTCACTTACCAGATTTCCTGCTGTTATTATTTCTTGGAGATATCTTTTTTTTCTGATGTCAGGAATAACCGTACGTTTCCCAGGTATTTGGAAGTTAGTAATGAATAGTATGTTAGACCCAGGGTGAGGTGACTGATTCTTAATACCATTTGTCATTAAATAAGAAAATCGCTGAATTTCATATTTTAGTATGTCCCATTAGCAAGATGATAGTGGTAATATTCCAGATATTTAACCTCCACCAATCACATGCTAGTTGCTATGGGGATAAAGAGATGAATAAAACATGAATCTTGCCCTTGTGTATAAAGATTACAGGCTCTAAAGTCATGTAGGCCTAGATCTGTGCCCCGGCTTCCCCACTTACTAGTTGAGTGAACTTTAGCAAGTTGTTTAACCTCTCTTTGCTTCAGCTTCTTTATCTTTAAAGTGGGACACAACAGTACCTATCTCATTTGGTTATTATGAGTATTAATTGAACAGATAAAATGTGTAGAATCCATATAGCAAGAGCTTAGTACCTGTTAGCTAATAGTAGTTATTAATGTAATTGGATACTTTGGAATCCCATAGTGGAAATATGTTGGGAAGATCCTTCTGTGCTATGCTAAGGAGTTCAGATTATAATGTCATTTTTTTTAATTTATTATTTTATTGAAGAATAATTTCTTTACAGAATTTTTTTGTTTTATATCAAACCTCAGCATGAATCAGCCATAGGTATACATATATCCCCTCCTTTTTGAACCTCCCTCCCCATCCCACCCCTCTAGGTTGATATAGAGCCCCTGTTTGAGTTTCCTGAGCCATACAGCAAATTCCCATTGGCTATCTATTTTACATATGGTAATGTAGTTATACATGGGTGAATAACAAGATTAGATTTGTTACTTTTACATTCCATTTCTGTGATTAGAAGTGATTTGGAAGAAGCACTGCGATGGAAAGAGATTCTTTACCTGCTAAATCAGAGATTCTGTAATCTTTGTTTCTGTTTCTGCACTATTCACATACGTTGAATACTTCCATCATCCATTACTTATTCAGTCATCCATGCACAGTTGTCATCTGTGTGCCAGGCACTGGAGGTATAGCACAGTACAAGACAATCATGGTCTTTGTTCTCATGGAGCTTCTATTGAGTCTTACCAGGGTACATTTAAAAGCAGCTAACAAAGAACATTCCCTAATACTAATTTCACTTCTTAGAACAGTGCTTGGTACATTATGCCACACATTTGTTTTATCAAATGAAACTACTATGGCTAACATGACACGTGAGACTCTGGTATTAGATTTAACAAGAGCTTGCTTTAGGCTAATGTATCACTTCCTCCAAAGAACATGTCACCGTGCTTTCACTTCTTAGAACAGTTGAGGTTATGCCACACACTTATGTTTAACAAATGAACTACCAGTATGCTAGCAATCCATTCATTGTCTTATTAGATTTAACAAGAGTCTAGGGCAGTGTCAGTGGAGATGTTGAGGAGAGGCTAGTTTCAAGAAGTCTTTATAAGATGAAGTAAAAATTGAGTAGCAAATGAGGTGTGGGAAGAGAGATTCTAAGCTTAGGAAACTCTGGTAACTGCTGGTCATGCCATTAACTGAGACTGGGATTCTAAGAAGGGAAGCAGGTGAGGAGCCATGAAGAATTCAGGTTTGGGGCATGCTAGGTTAAAAAGGCATTTGGAGTCTATCCAGAAAAAAAGTAGATAATAGTTAAAAATATGAATACAGAGCTTGGGATTGATTACAACAAAGAGCCATAGGTTTGGAGTTATAATCATGTTTGAGACTGTTGGAGTAGATATTACCCAAGAAAAATGAGTAATAGGCGTTTTGAAATGGTTTCATCAAAAAGGTAGCATTTGAATCGCCAGTCCAGGTTCAATGCATGATACAGGGTGCTCGGAGCTGGTGCACCGGGGAGGGATGGGATGGGGAGGGAGGTGAAAGGGGGGTTCTGGAAGGGGAAAACATGTACACCCATGGTGGATTCATGTCAGTGTATGGCAAAACCAATACAATATTGTAAAGTTAAAAAATAGAAAATAAACTAATTTAAAAAAAAAAAAGAAAAGGTAGCATTTGAAATAATATGTTTGAGAAAGCATGAAAGGGCATAGTGAGCAGGGGGGATTATTTTGTTTCCTTCAGTTACTGGGAATCTTCTAATTCCTTTAATTAATATATTTTCCTTTTAATGATTTCATGTGTGATTTATGTATTCCTTATAAAGTAATTGGGATATTAATCTGAATATTATAGAGAATGGATACCTGTTTTAATATTATTTTTATCTCCTGGACCAAATTCCACATAAAGAGTTTTCATCTTGTGATTCTTTTCTTTCTTACCATCATTTTGCTATTTATGCCCTCATGTTGAACCAAGAAATGTATAACTGTTGTGATTTGTTGATTTAGAAAGCTCAGCTCTAGAAATGTTGTGTCTGGCTTCACTGATTCTTATGATCAGCTTGGTCGTTGCGCCCTGTAACTGGGAACTCCTATCATGTTCCTCCTCAATTTACTATTTATGGGGCTCAGCAAGGTCCTCAGCTAAATCCAGAATGCTGTTAATCTTTAATGGATTCCTCAAGTTCATGTTCGAGGGGTGAACAGTCTATTTTAATGTCTCATTTTGTTGTTTTCCATTACTTGAATGTCGTAATATTTTATATTAATCTTTATAATACAAAGTCTAAGTCTAGGTCCCAAATCTATATTTCTTTCCTCATTGTTCTCCCAATTAGGCCTAATATATGACAGTAAGTATCTGAGGGGAAAACAAATCTTATCACTTACTTAAATGTGTCTTGGTTTGAACAGCTTTGCTCAGGCCTAGAGCCTTGGTACTTTAGCATGAGACTATCAGGTAAGTTGTGTTGTTATCATCTATCAGGCTGACTAGGCATATGTGAATGTCACATCAATTTCTGCAGAAATCAGTATTTTTTTCTATAGCAATAATCTTGACTTTCCACCTAGGATAGTGTAAAGATACAACAGTAGCTGTGACACACTCCATGGTGATTCTTCCCTGGGATTTGGGAGCTTATCAGAATCTCCAGGGGTACTTATAATTTGAAAAAGTCCCCCAGGTGTGATTCTGATTTGCTTCCTTCTCCTTCTCCTCCTCCTGTGAGAATCACTTTTTAATCCAGAAGCTTCAGCATAGATAGGCACATTTATTGGCACATGATCCTTGCATAGTTGAGCTCCCCAGTCTCCATGCCCATCCTTCCCTTCTGAGTGATCCCCAGTAGTGCTAATACCATAACTTCTGAAATCACTGTCTGCCTTTCACCAAAGCTGTAGCTATCACGAAAGCAGCCCGATTAGTGTTTGGAAACCTACAAGCAAGGAGGTCTTCACAAGCTTCAGGGCCAGGTTAAATTATGCAGTTTATTTAAATGGGAGCCCTTTGCAAAGACTTAGATTGGAGTCCAAGGTTTATACTAACATCACTCCCTCTTCCAATTTGATTCCAACATTTTATGGTGAAAATATTAAACTCTACACCAACATGGAAAGAATTTCAGGGTGATCACCTGTATATCTACAATCTAGATTCTACAATTAACATTTTAACATGCTTGCTTAATCATATGTCTACCCAAATATTTATCCCTCTGTTCACCTATTCACCATTTTTTAAGCATTTCACAGTAAATTCCAGATAGCAGTACAATTTCCCCTAAATACTTCAGTATGCATATCATTAACTAGAGTTTAATATGTGTTTATAGCTTTTTCTTCTGATGTAAAATTTACATGTGGTAAAGTACCCAAATCTCAAGTGCTCATTACCTGAGTGTTGACAAGTGGTAAATCTGTATAACTTGAATCCTTGTCAAAATACAGAAGATTTTAACACCCTCTTTTTTTCTGCCCAGATTTTTCCCTCTTGACTTTCTATAGTCTCTGAGTTAAAGGTAAGAAAGAGGCTTGTCAGTGTTTCCAGGACAAATAGGGATTGATGCTTCATGATGGATCAACAGATTTCTCTTTTCCCTTGCCAAAGTATCTTGTGTTTTAAATTGTGTATGAATGTTTTAAAACAGAAGACTTGAAGGAATTCTCTGGCAGTCCAGTGGTTAGGACTTGGAGTTTTCACAGCAGGGACCCTGGTTCGATCACTGCTTGGGGAACTAAGATCCCACAAGCCACATGTCATGGCCCAGAAAAAGAAAAAAACTTTTTAAATAAAAACATAAACCAGGAGACTAACTTGCCTTTCTGGTTTTAAGTACTTATTTTTTAAAATAGATATAAATACTTTAGTTAGTTAAGTATTTTATAAAGCAGGAGCTCTAGTTTGATGAAATGTGAGGCGATATGCATAGAAATATAACTGAGGAAGAGAAAGGAAGTAGAAGTGAGATGGGAAAAATTGCATAAATATTGATATATTTATTAATATGTAGTCAATTGTCAATTGATTAAAAATATGCATATTTAACATCACAAGATATAGTTTAGCCTGATGGCAGTGTCATGCCATTTATTCAAGAATATCAGCATATCATAATCTGCCTTTAGGAAATACACATTAAATTCTTCTCACTATTGGTATTGGGTATTTGTCATTTTACTGTTAATGCCTTTATGCCTGGCAAATAGCTCTTTTTTAAAAATAGCTCTTATTTAGGGTAGCATATTTTAATTTATGCTAATATATTTAAAATATGGCATCAGTTTGAAATTACTTGTTTGCATTTTATTAGGAGTAACACATAAGTGTTTTTCAAATAAAATAATTCTGGTCTCAAAAGGAAAGCTATGACAAAGTAAACTGTGTTATTTCCATAATAAAAATATATAGGAAACATGCAGGCATTTGCATATAGTTCCTGAAATATTGCATACTGTCTTTGTCAGTGCTGGTAAATCCATTTCAAGGATGTTGCCCTTAGTCCATTAGTTTGGATAATGAGCCCTATAAAGTACATTTATAACTTGTGGCACTGCAAGGAGATGGATTCTAATTTTCATCCTTTTATCTAGACACACTGAGAGAAGGTCAATGGAGGGTTCTATATGATTCATTGTCCCAACACATATCAGATGACAGAGACCTGATAATGTCTGTGCATAAGTGTTTTCTTTCTTTGGAAACAGCTCTTGAAAGAAAATTTTCTATGATCATCCTTTGAAGTAAAGTGGAAACAGATATTAAAAAAAGCTCTATCCCCCCCGCCTTTTTTTTGGTTATCACACTTGTTGCAAGATAGCTATTCTTGAACAAAAGAGAAAGTGACACTTAACAGAAAAATAAGCCTTTAGTGGCTTTTATAGGCTGTGAATGATATAACAAGATACTTAATCAACTTTTCCTCCCCCTTTTCTTAGATCTGTTAAGAAAAAAAAGAGCCTATTTTCTAAACAAAGAAAAATCTTCTATGTTCCTAAACATTAGAAAAGCTTAAAAAAAAAAAAAAAAAAGAAAAGCTTATAGCATAATAGTTGTCCTAACTTTACTCTTACTATTAATAGCATTCAAAATAAATATTTAAGTTCTAGTCCACACTTAATAGTTTAAAATGCTTCAAAATAGCAACAAGAATATATATTCTGCAGTTTAGTGTAAGTTTTGTGTCAAAAATGTGTACTTGTGGGCAATTTTAAATCTTTTCACAAATTAGTTTTAGATTCAGGATTGGTAGCTAGCTGATTATGTTCGTTTTCTTTATTATGTAATCATCAATGAGAACTTTTTTCTGTGCTTATCTTCTTTGTAGATGTAAAGCAGTCATAGATCAGTATGGTCAGAGAATAATCTCTAAGCATTTCCTTGTGGAAGACAGTTATTTGTCTGAGAACACATGCTCACATGTGCAATACAGGTAAGGCACCCCTCCAGCCACTCTGCAAGGGAAGGTGAAACTTAGGGAAATTCATCTGTGTGGTTACATTGACAATTCTGTATGGCTCTGTTCTTCAAGTACGATGCAAATGTATACCAGACCAAAGATATATTCAGTGTGTTACCACTGTTCTCTTATAAGGTCTGGTTTGAGGGGAACCTAGCTTAATGTTGACTCTGTTGCATCAGCTGGGGTCTGTCTGCAGGTCACACATCCTCCTTTCCTGAGTCAAGAAAAGATTAAAGCAGAACCTGACTTGGTTTGGGGAGGTGACACTTTTATCATGACTTAAATCTTTCAAACATACCTTATGGTGGTCATATAGCTATATAAATGAGATTTATCCATGGAATCTGAGTCACTGATTAAATTTTCTGCATTACAGGCAGATCTCCAGGGCAGTCTTGATTACAGATAGATCTGTTCTCAAAACAGATTCAGATCAACAGGTAATTCTAGTCCTGTACTTGTTGGTAACATGTTGCTAACTTTATCTACATGGTAATATGTTGTAAATTAATACAGGCAAAATAAAATATATTAAAAATATGTGCTAATAATACATTTAATGCATTTTAAAAATATATAATGGCAATTATGTTAATAATTTTGGTTTCTTAAAGATTTCCTTCCAGTGGAACAACTAATTGCATCTTATGTAACAGATTTATTCTAGGAATATTGAAATCACCCTAGTTTTTTGTTTTTATTTTACAACTATGGAATTGAAAATATTATGGGAAGAAAAGCATTTAGAAACATTTAAAAATCTTGGATGAGATGAGGATGATATGATTAGATAGTATCACTGACTCAGTGAATGTGAATTTGACCAAACTCTGGGAGATAGTGAAGGACAGGGAAGCCTGGCATGCTACAGTCCATGGGGTTTCAAAGAGTTGGACACGATTTAGCAACTGAACAACAACAACAACAAATCTTGAAGGAAAAGGGTTAGTGTTAACCAGTCCTATAGCAGTGGTGGTAAGTTCACTGCTAGGGGCCTAGTGTGAATGAGCATCAGCATGCATTTTCAATTGAGGCTTTCCTTATCACCATGGTTCATTTTGGTACCCTCTTCCTCCTCATAACCGCTGATTCTATCAGTGGAATCTTTATACCTGTGGTTTTTCCTTAATCTGAACACATAAATTCCAAAAGAATGCCCCCTTCTCCTTCTGACAACAGTTTACAGGACTGATAAAATCAGCTTACTCGGTAAGTGTGAATGTCAGATCTAGCCTGTATGCTACTGCTTAAGATAGGTTCTGAAATTTCCTTAAGTTGGAAACTTTCTGTTTTATTAAACAAATATGTTAGTTTTAAGTGTGAGTGCAAATTCTTTCATTTAATCATTCAACAGAGAGTGAGTACCTTTCACATGCCAGCCAGTGTGCTAGATTCTGAGGAGATAGTGCTGACCATGATAGCATCTGTCCCCTCATAGCTTGCAGTCTGTAGGACAGAGATTGTCTTTTGTTGTTTAGTCACTAAGTCGTGTTCAAGTCTTTTTCGACCCCATGGACTATAGCCCACCAGGCTCCTCTGTCCATGGGATTCTCCAGGCAAGAGTACTGCGGTGGGTTGCCATGCCCTCATCCAGGGGATCTTCCTGACCCAAGGATCAAACCTGTGTCTCCTGCTTGGCAAGTGTATTCTTTACCACTGATTACTCCTTAAGAATAAGGGTGTAGTGCCCTTGACACATACATGTGCCCACACCACCCAGTATGCCTGCTCTCTCTCCTACATCTTCAGCCCCTCCCCACTATTGGCACCTTCCCCTCAACCTATACACATATATTAGCATTTTCTGTTCCCAAAATTAAAAGAACAGAAGAATGCTCTTTGAGTCTGTACCTGTTTGCAGCTAGTATTCAATCTCTCCCCTGCCCTTATCAATATTTTTGAGATGGTATCTCTGTTTGCTGCCTCCAGCTCCTTACCTCTCATTATTTCTAGACCAACCTGGCTTCTACTATCAAATTCCTACTGCAGCTTCTCTTCGTAAGTGTATTAATAACTTCATACTAGTCAGGACCACAGGACATTTTAGGGGTTTTGTTCCCTAAGTATTTTCTGGTATGTTTGACAGTGTTGACAATTCCCTTTCTCTTGAAACTCTACTCCTTTGGCTACCATGACACTCAGTTCTCCTGGTTCTCCTCATAACTCTCTGGCTATTTCCTCTTGACTTCCTCTGTGGGCTCTATCCTCCTCTTAAATATCAGGCCACCTCAGGGTTCTGAGTACAGTCCACCATACCTCTTATTCTGCATGCTTGCCACTTGACTCCATCTACTATTATGATTCCAACTCTGTATAGCCTTCCACGTCTATACCTCCTGGGACTGTTAGCATAAAGGCCAAATTTCCTACTGGACATCTATCACAAGGACCCCTCAAACTGTACATACTCAGAGCTGAACTTACCGTCTTCCCTCTCAAAACTGCTCATCCAGTACTTCCTAATTCCATGAAAGCACTGACGTCCTTCCAACATTACTCCCATCTTGGACATGCCATGAGCCTCCAGGTACTTGTCAGTATACTTCCTAGAAGTTGCCCCAGTCTGCTTTCTTCTCAATCCTTCTGGTTTCAGAGCTCATCACCTCTTCCTTCTAACTGATCATCTTGCCTCTCATTTTGTCTCCTTTAAATCTGTCCTCTTACACAGCCATCAGAGAGATCAGTCTAAAATGTATATCTGGTCTGCCGTTTTTTATTTCCTGTATCTTTTTTTTCTCTTTTTGAATTTTTGAATCATAAATAAATTGATGAGATGTAGAGGAAAGAGTGGTGTGATCACTCAACTAGAGCCAGACATCCTAGAATATGAAGTCAAGTGGGCCTTAGAAAGCATCACTACAAACAAAGCTAGTGGAGGCAATGGAATTCCAGTTGAGCTATTTCAAATCCTAAAAGATGATGCTGTGAAAGTGCTGCACTCAATATGCCAGCAAAATTAGAAAACTCAGCAGTGGCCACAGGACTGGAAAAGGTCAGTTTTCATTCCAATCCCAAAGAAAGGCAATCTCAAAGAATGTTCAAACTGCTGCACAATTGCACTCATCTCACATACTAGCAAAATAATGCTCAAAATTCTCCAAGCCAGGCTTCAACAGTATGTGAACCATGAACTTCCAGATGTTTAAGCTGGATTTAGAAAAGGCAGAGGAACCTGAGATCAAATTGCCAACATCGGCTGGATCATCGAAAAAGCAAGAGAGTTCCAGAAAAACATCTATTTCTGCTTTATTGACTATGCCAAAGCCTTTGACTGTGTGGATCACAACAAAATTGGAAAAGTCTTCAAGAGATGGGAATACCAGACCACATTACCTGCCTCCTGAGAAATCTGTGTGCAGGTCAAGAAGCAACAGTTAGAACCATACATGGAAAAACAGACAAGTTCCAAATTGGCAAAGGAGTACTTCAAGGCTGTATGTTGTCACCCTGCTTATTTAACTTATGTGTAGAGTACATCATGTTAAATGCCAGGCTGAATGAAGCACAAGCTGGAATCAAGATTGCCGGGAGAAATATCAATAACCTCAGATACGCAGACCACCCTTATGGCAGAAAGCAAAGAACTGAAGAGCCTTTTGATGAAAGTGAAAGAGGAGAGTGAAAAAGCTGGCTTAAAACTCAACATTCAAAAAATGAATATCATGGCATCTGGTCCCATCACTTCATGACAAATAGATGGGGAAACAATGGAAATGGTGACAGACTTTATATTTTGGGGCTCCAAAATCACTGCAGATGGTGACTGCAGCCGTGAAATTAAAAGACGCTTGCTCCTTGGAAGAAAAGCTATGACCAACCTAAACAGCATATTAAAAAGAAGAGACATCAGTTTGCTAATAAAGGTCGATATAGTAAAAGCTCTGGTTTTTCCAGTAGTCATGTATGGATGTGAGAGTTGGACTGTAAAGAAAGCTGAGTGCCGAAGAATTGATGCTTTTGAATTGTGGTGTTGGAGAAGACTCTTGAGAGTCCCTTGGACTGCAAGGAGATCTAACCAGTCAATCCTGAAGGAAATCGATCCTGAATATTCATTGGAAGGACTGATGCTGAAGGTTAAATTCCAATACTTTGGCCACTTGATGTGAAGAACTGACTCATTGGAAAAGACCCTGATGCTGGGAAAGATTCAAGGCAGGAGGAGAAGGGGACAACAGAGGATAAGATGGTTGGATGGCATCACCGCCTCAATGGACATGAGTTTGAACAAGCTCTGGGAGTTGGTGATGGACAGGGAAGCCTGCTGTGTTATAGTCCTTGGGGCCGCAAAGAGTTGGACACGACTGAGTGAACTGAACTGAACTGAGAGGAAAGAGTAGGTGTTGGTCTAGGTAAATTTTATCAAAGCGTTATTCAAGGATTGAACGAATTACCTTTTGATGGTTTTTATAATCTCTCTGTGATTTAAGATATTTTCCTTTTCAAGAGTTGAGACAGAAGGCACTGTGGTAGGGGGTCACTGATTATACGTGATAGTTTTTGGAAACAAAAGAAGTACTTAGATGTTGGTCCAATCTTTAAGATACCTTTTCAGTTATATATGTTTTTAGTCATAATTGTTTGATAATAATTATGCAACATTAGGGGCTTCCCACGTGGCATGGTGATAAAGAATCCTCCTGCAATGCAGGAGATATAGGAGATGTGAGTTGGATCCCTGGGTCAGGAAAATCCTGAAGGAGGAAATGGCAATGTACTCCAGTATTCTTGCCTGGAAAATCCCATGGAGAGAGGAATCTAGTGGGCTATAGTCCACAGAGTCGCAGAGTAGGGCATAACTGAGCACACATGCACACAACATTAGATCTATGTTTTAGTGTCTCCTCTCTCTTTAATGCTTCAGTACAACATTTTTCATTATAGCAGCAAAAGGAGTTGAGGAATATGGAGAACACATTTTTTGAGACACTGTAAATCTCCAAATATATATACAGGTAGTGATAGTAAGAAGGTCATGATTATCAAAAAAATTTTATTTTCAGAACTTAAAAGCATTTCCTCTGTTGACTATCATTATGATGTTGCCAGTCAAAATCTAAACATAATGCTCACAGGTAAAAGTACAAGTAGGGCTTTACTTGTTGGCAATATTTCCTATACAAAACAATATATTTTCCACAGATTGAAGATTAAATTGAGAATTGGTATTGAAGCTTTTGGTTCTGTAGAGAAATATTTACCTGACAGTTATTTAAGGTTTTTTAAATATAAAGCCATATAGCATACTAGTGGTGCCTAGCACAGCATACTGCATATTAATGGAGTCCTTAAATTAATTTGAAGCCATTCTTTTTGAAATATTTTGGTATTTGTTTAGCTGTACTTTGGTATATGTTGACATATGCTATGCTTATTTCAGTATCTTTGCAATTTGTTTTTTTTTTTTAGGGTATATTTCAAATTTTTAGTACTCTATAACTTCTATTTTTAGCCATTATGAATAATCAAAATTAATTTAATGTGCTGTAATTGAAACAATGAAGTGAATACAATTCAGAAATAATGAATTGTGCCTTTATTGTGCCTTTTGGTGGGGGGCACAATAAATTGTTTAAACCTTTGGAACAAAATGAAGTAATTAATCACAGCTTTTGAAAGTATGTAGTAAGTGAAGGATTTAATAAACATTAAAGATATTTGAAATATTTGAAATATTTATTGTCCATGAATTTCAGGACTGCAATATATATCATGTATAAATATATCAATAATGGGCCACACGTGCATGCTTTATGTTTCAAATTTTGTTCTAAAATTCATTCCTACCAGCTAAAGTTTTTTCAAACATCAGTGAGTGTTTGAAAAAAGGCACTCAGTTTGCTCTAATGATAGAAGAATGAAAATGAGATCTAACAGCTATGTCTGATATTTTGTTTCTGCTTTTTAGATTTCCATTTTGACAGTGCCAGCAGAGGAACCAGGAACTTTTGCTGTTCGAGTCATTGAGTTATGTTCATCGACAATGACATGCATGAAAGGCACATGTAAGCACAATAGAGTCTGGTAGTTTGTCTTTTGTGTTTGTTTAGGAAATAAAGGGGGACAGCTCTTCTTACGGTTTTCAGGATTGTATTAATAGAGTTTTGCTACATATATATTTTTTTAATTCATAGTATTTGTTCACATCATGTAAGTCATACAATATGTCATTTCATACCTTCCCCTTGCCTCTGAACATTTCTAAAACTAAATCTTCACATGCACCAGTGTTAAGATATCTATCTATTCTTCTACCTGTGTGTATCAAAATTTCTGTCTCAACACTGTCAGATATCATGCCACCTACAACATATTTCTTAAAGATGTTTCAGTAAGTAAAATAAGCAAGTGTACATTGGCTATCACTATGCCTAGACCTAAACTGTGTATTCATAGGGATTATTAAGGAACATTCCCGATTTGAAGTATTCATAATCTTACTGCACATCCAATGAAACAAGACAATATTAACTGAGTGCAGTGTGCTCTGGTAGACATATCAGGGTAGCTGAAGATGACTACAGCATAGGCCCTGAACTTGGGGGACTCACAGTCTAGTGGGACAGATATGACAAATATAGAAGTAGTTGTAAGGGGAAGATTATTAAAATATCACAAGAGAGGTACTAACAAATTAGACTCTAGATATTCTTAGAAGGAAAACATAACAGTATCATTAGCTATGATTATTTTAAATTATGTAAACTTATATTGAGTTTTACTGCAGCTGTTAACATGAATTATGAAAAGCTAAAAACTAATCTGATTTGACCTAGTCAAGGAATATTTGACTATGCTTACAAGTGTAGGACTATTGCTTCCTAAAAGTTGTGGGTCAAACAGAGAAGTGGGAACGTGATGCCAAGAGGGAGAGGGAAGCAAACTTACCCAATATTGCTATAATCCTAAACTTCCATTTGAAAAAGTAGCTCAAGTTTTTCTCCTTTTATAGTGATATAGGTAATCTTTACCATATTATTTTTCCCCTGTTACTTTAGCCAGTTGTTTTTGTGTGTGTCAGTTTATCTGTGTTAGTATCTTAAATATAAAACTACACTCATTTGGGATTTTCTAAATTGCATTTATTTTATGTTTGTGAATATTTTTTAAAATTTATTTTTATAGATTACTTTTCAATGTGAAATATTTTATATTCCCAGTCTTAATAATATATATTCACTGTTGACAATTTGGAAGATGTAAAAAAGAAAAGTAAAATTACTATAATCCTTCTCCTTAGAAATGATGAACTCTTGATTATGTTTGTCTTTTTTTAGATGTGTATGCATATATATTTTCATTAAAATGCAATACTATTTATGTAGTTTTATAACCTGCCTTTTAAAAAGACTTTAATCCAGCAAAAATCTTTTTGTAATTCTGTGATATAATTTTTGATGATTGTGGATATGCCATTTTTATTTAATCCCGTGATGTTGAGATTGTTTTGAAAAATTTTACTTAATAGTCTGATAAAATCTAGCCATCTTTGTAAGTAAATATTTATGAACATCAATTATTTTTTGTAAGGTTTTTTTGAGTAGAATTATTGGGTCAAAGTAGATTTTTTAAAATTTTGGAATAATTATGGATTCATAGAATTTGCAAAGATAGTACACAGAGGGTCCCATGTATCCTTCATCTAATTTTTTCCAATAGTTACATTTTACTAAATTATCGTGCAATATCAAAACCAGGAATTTGACATTGGTACAATGTGTGTATGCTTTTGCTATATAGATAATGTTTTTTGGTTTTCTCTCAAGTCTACATTCAAGATTTTTCTCCATAGTCTTTGATTTTTAGAATTTTGATCATGATGTGTCTTGGCATTTATTTCTTTGGATTTATTCTATTTGGAATTTGTGCAGCTTCTTGAGTCTGCAGGTTTCTATCTTTTTTCAAACTGGTGAAAATTTTGTCCTTTATTGCTTTGAGTGTTTTTCAGCGAACACTCTTTCTCCTTCTGGGACTTCTTTGCCATGTCTATTAGATCTTTTCTTTTTTTTAATTAATTTACTTATTTTATTGGAGGCTAATTACTTTACAGTATTGTAGTGGTTTTTGCCATACATTGACATGAATCAGCCATGGATGTACATGTGTTCCCCATCCTGAAGACCCTCCCACATCTCTCCCCATCCCATCCCTCAGGGTCATCCCAGTGTACCGGCCCTAAGCGCCCTGTCTCATGCATCGAACCTGGACTGGTGATCTATTTCACATATGTAATATACCTGTTTCAATGATATTCTCTCAAATCATCCCACCCTCACCTTCTCCCACAGGGTCCAAAAGTCTGTTCTTTACATCTTTGTCTCTTTTGCTGTCTCATATATAGAGTCATCGTTACCTGCTTTCTAAATTCCATATATATGTGTTAATATACTGTATTGGTGTTTTTCTTTCTGACTTACTTCATTCTGTATAATAGGCTCCAGTTTCATCCACCTCATTAGAACTGATTCAAATGCCTTCTTTTTAATAGCTGAGTAATATTCCATTGTGTATATGTACCACAGCTTTTTTATCCATTCGTCTGCCGATGGACATCTAGGTTGCTTCCGTGTCCTAGCTATTGTAAACAGTGCTGTGATGAACATTGGGGTACATTTGTCTCTTTCAATTGTGGTTTCCTCAGTGTGTATGCCCAGCAGTGGGAATGCTGGGTCGTATGGCAGTTCTATTTCCAGTTTTTTAAGGAATGTCCACACTGTTCTCCATAGTGGCTGTACTAGTGTGCATTCCCACCTACAGTATAAGAAGATTCCCTTTTATCCACACCCTCTCCAGCATTTGTTGTTTGTAGACTTTTTGATAGCAGCCATTCTGACCGGTGTGAGATGATACGTCATTGTGGTTTTGATTTGCATTTCTCTGATGATGAGTGATGTTGAGCATCTTTTCATGTGTTTGTTAGCCATCTGTACGTCTTCTTTGGAGAAATGTCTGTTTAGTTCTTTGGCCCACTTTTGGATCGGGTCATTTATTTTTCTGGAATTGAGCTACAAGAGTTGCTTGTATATTTTTGAGATTAATTCTTTGTCAGTTGCTTCATTTTCTATTGTTTTCTCCCATTCTGAAGGCTGTCTTTTCACCTTGCTTATAGTTTCCTTTGTTGTGCAAAAGCTTTTAATTTTAATTAGGTCCCATTTGTTTATTTTTGCTTTTATTTCCATTACTCTGGGAGGTGAGTCATAGAGGATCCTGCTGTGATTTATGTCAGTGTTTTACCTATGTTTTCCTCTAGGAATTTTATATTTTATTGTCTTACATTTAGATCTTTAATCCATTTTCAGGTTATTTTTGTGTATGGTGTTAGGAAGTGTTCTAGTTTCACTCTTTTACAAGTGGTTGACCAGTTTTCCCAGTACCATTTGTGAAAGAGATACTCTTTTCTCCATATTGCATATTCTTGCCTCCTTTGTCAAAGATAAGTTGTCCATAGGTGCATGGATTTATCTCTGGGCTTTGTATTGTGTTCCATTGATCTATATTTCTGTCTTTCTGCCAGTACCATACTGTCTTGATGACTGTAGCTTTGTAGTATAGTGTGAAGTCAGGCAGGTTGATTCTTCCAGTTCCATTCTTCTTTCTCGAGATGCTTTGGCTTTCGAGGTTTTTTGTATTTCCATACAAATTGTGAAATTATTTGTTCTAGTTCTCTGAAAAATATTGTTGCTAGCTTGATAGGGATTGCACTGAATCTATAGGTTGCTTTAGGTAGTATACTCATTTTCACTATGTTGATTCTTCCAATCCATGAACATGGTATATTTCTCCATCTATTTGCATCATCTTTGATGTCTTTCATCAGTGTTTTATAGTTTTTTATATATAGGTCTTTTGTTTCTTTAGGGAGATATATTCCTAAGTATTTTATTCTTATCGTTGCAATGGTGAATGGGATTGTTTCCTTAATTTCTCTTCTGTTTTCTCATTGTTAGTGTATAGGTATGCAAGGGATTTTGTGTGTTGGTTTTATATCTTGCAACTTTACTATATTCATTGATTAACTCTAGTCATTTTCTGGCGGAGTCTTTAGGTTTTTCTATGTAGAGGATCATGTCATCTGCAAACAGTGAGAATTTTAATTCTTCTTTTCCAATCTGGATTCCTTTTATTTCTTTTTCTGCTCTGATTGCTGTGGCCAAAACTTCCAAAACTATGTTGAATAGTAGTGGGGAGAGTGGGCACCCTTGTCTTGTTCCTGACTTTAGGGGAAATGCTTTCAATGTTTTACCATTGAGGATAATGTTAGCTGTGGGTTTATCATATATGGCTTTTATTATGTTGAGGTATGTTCCTTCTATGCCTGATTTCTGGAGGGTTTTTATCATAAATGGATGTTGAATTTTGTCAAAGGCTTTCTCTGCATCTTTTGAGATAATCATATGGTTTTTATCTTTCAATTTGTTAATGTGGTGTGTCACATTGTTTGATTTGCAGATATTAAAGAATCCTTGCATCCCTGGGATAAAGCCCACCTGGTTGTGATGTAGTATCTTTTTAATATGTTGTTAGATTCTGTTTGCTAGAATCTTGTTCAGGATTTTTGCATCTATTTTCATCAGTGATATTGGCCTGTAGTTTTCTTTTTTTTGTAGCGTCTTTGTCTGGTTTTGGTATTAGGGTGATGGTGACCTCATAGAATGAGTTTGGAAGTTTACCTTCCTCTGCAATTTTCTGGAAGAGTTTGAGTAGGATAGGTGTTAGCGCTTCTCTAATTTTTTGGTAGAATTCAGTTGTGAAGCCGTCTGGTCCTGGGCCTTTGTTTGTTGGAAGATTTCTGATTACAGTTTTGATTTCCATGCTTGTGATAGGTCTGCTAAGATTTTCTTTGTCCTCCTGGTTCAGTTTTATAAGGTTATGCTTTTCTAAGAATTTGTCATTTTTTTTCCAAGTTGTCCATTTTACTGACCTATAGTTGCTGATAGTAGTCTCTTATGATCCTTTGTATTTCTGTGTTGTCTGTTGTGATTTCTCCATTTTCATTTCTAATTTTGTTGATTTGATTCTCCTTTTTTTCCTTGATGACTCTGGCTAATGGTTTGTCAATTTTATATGTCTTCTCAAAGAACCAACTTTTAGCTTTGTTTATTTTTGCTATGGTCTCCTTTGTTTCTTTTGGATTTATTTCTGCCCTAATTGTTGATTTCTTTCCTTCTACTAACTCTGTGGTTCTTCATTTCTCCTTTTTCTACTTGCTTTAGGTGTAAAATTAGGTTATTTATTTGATTTTTCTCTTGTTTGTTGAGATTAGCTTGTATTGCTATGAACCTTCTCCCTAGCACTGCTTTTAGTGAATACCATACATTTTGGGTTGTTGTGTTTTCATTTTCATTTGTTTCTATGAATATTTTGATATTTTTTAATTTCTTCTGTGATTTGTTGGTTATTCACAAGCATGTTATTTAGCCTCCATATGTTAATATTTTTTCCCTGTAGTTGACATCTAATCTTACCACTTTGTGATCAAAGAAGATGCTTGAGAAGATTTCAGTTTTTTTTAATATACCAAGGCTAGATTTATGGCCCAGGATGTAATCTATCCTTGAGAATGTTCCATGTGCACTTGAGAAAAAGGTGAAATTCATTGTTTTGGGGTGAAATGTCCTATAGATATCAATTAGGTCTAACTAACTTGTCCATTGCATCATTTATAGTTTGTGTTTCCTTTCTACTTTTCTGTTTAGTTGATCTATCCATCGATGTGAGTGGGGTATTAAAGTCTCCCACTATTATTGTGTTACAGTTAATTTCCCCTTTCATTCTTGTTAGCATTTGCCTTACATATTGCGATGCTCCTATGTTGGGTGTATATATATTGATAATTGTTATATTTTCTTCTTGGATTGATCCTTTCTTCATTATGTAGTGTCCTTCTTTGTCTCTTTTCACGGCCTTTATTTCAAAGTCTATTTTATCTGATATGAGTATTGCTACTCCTGCTTTCGTTTGGTCTCCATCTGCAAAAAATATCTTTTTCCAGACCTTCACACTCAGTCTGTATGTGTCCCTAGGTTTGAGGTGGGTCTCTTGTAGACAGCATATATAGGGGTCTTGTTTTTGTATCCATTCACCCAGTCTCTGTCTTTTGCTTGGGGCATTCAACCCATTTACATTTAAGGTAATTATTGATAAGTATGATCCCATTGCCCTTTATTTTCTTGTTTTGGTTTTGACTTTATACACCTTTTCTGTGTTTCCTGTCTAGAGAAGATCCTTTAACATTTGTTGAAGAGCTGGTTTGGTGGTGCTGAATTCTCTAAGCTTTTGCTTGTCTGTAAAGCTTTTGATTTCTCCTTCACATCTGAATGAGATCCTTGCTGGATATAATATTCTGGGTTGTAGTTTTTTCTCTTTCATCACTTTAAGTATGTCCTTACGTTCCCTTCTGACCTGAAGAGTTTTTATTGAAAGATCACCTGTTATCCTTATGGAGGTCCCTTTGTGTTATTTGTTGGTTTTACCTTGCTGCTTTTAATATTTGCTCCTTGTTCTTGATCTTCATTAGTTTGATTAATATGTGTCTTTGGGTGTTTTGCCTTGGGTTTATCCAGTTTGGACCTCTGGGTTTCTTGGACTTGGGTGGCTATTTTCTTCCCCATTTTAGGGAAGTTTTCAACTATTGTCTCCTCAAGTATTTTCTCATGGCCTTTCTTTTTGTATTCCTCTTCTGTGACTCCTATGATTCGAATTTTGGTGCATTTAACATTGTACCAGAGGTCTCTGAGGTTGTCCTCATTTCTTTTAATTCTTTTTTCTTTTTTCGCCTCTGCTTCATTTATTTCCACCATTCTATCTTCCACCTCACTTAACTTCTCTTCTCCCTTGTTATTCTACTCTTGGTTCCCTCCAGAGTGCTTTTGATATCAGTTATTGCATTATTCATTATTGATTGACTCTTTTATATTTCTTCTAGGTCCTTGTTAAACATTTCTTGCATCTTCTCAATGCTTGTCTCTAGTCTATTTATCTATAACTCCATTCTGTTTTCAAGATTTTGGATCATCTTTACTATCATTATTCTGAATTCTTTTTCAGGTAGACTCCCTATCTCCTCCTCTTTTGTTTGTTTTTGTGGGCATTTATCATGTTCCTTTACCTGCTGAGTATTTCTCTGCCTTTTCATCTTGTTTATATTGCTGTGTTTGGGGTGGCCTTTCTGTATGCTGGATGTTTGTGGTTCCTCTTTATTGTGGAGGTTGCTCCCTGTGGGTGGGGTTGGAGGAGTGGCTTGTCAAGGTTTCCTGATTAAGGGAGCTTGCATCTGTGTTCTGGTGAGTGGAGCTGGATCTCTTCTCTCTGGAGTGCAATGAAGTGTCCAGTAGTGAGTTTTGGGTTGTCTATGGGTTGGGCATATCTTTGGGCATTCTGTACTTTAATGCTCAGGGCTGTGTTCCTGTGTTGCTGGAGAATTAGCCTGGTATGTCTTGCTGTGGAACTTGTTGGCTCTTGGGTGGAGCTTGGTTTCAGGGTAGGTATGGAGGCTTTTGGATGAGCTCTTGTCTCTTAATGTTCCCTGGAATCAGGAGTTCTCTGGTGTTCTCAAGTTTGGATTTTGCCTCCTGCCTCTGGGTTTCAGTCTTATTATTACAATAGCCTCAAGGCATCTCCATCCATACCACGCAGATGATAAAACATCTAGGTTAATGGTGAAAAAATTCTCTACGGTGAGGGACACCCAGAGAGGTTCATAGAGTTACATGGAGAAGAAAAGAGGGAGGAGGGAGATAGAGGTGACCAGGAGAAGAGGGGAAGTCAAAAGGAGAGAGAGCAATCAAGCCAGTAATCACACCCCTAAGTGAAAATGGATACTGAAGATTAGATTATTAAAGGTACAAAATTGATAACAAATACCAAAAAGCAAAGTTTAAAAATCTAGAGTAGAGGTTAGACTCTGAAAAATACAATATTAAAAATACAAAACAAAATCAATCAGAAAAATTACCCAAAAAAATATATGAAATTTACTTTAAAAATAGGGTATTTTTTGCAATGTAATAGTAGCTTATAAAAGTGAAAATTAAAGGTGTAATAAAGAACTTAAAAATTAAGAAAAAAATTTAAAAATTAAAAAATGATAATAATAAAAATATATCTAGGAATTTCTCTGGAGTTGTTGAGGGCATTGTGGGGTCAGTTAAGTTTCAGATAGTTCCTTGTTCCAGCTTATACTTCTTCTCAAGGTCTGTAGGCCCCTTCCATTGCTTAGTCAATGCTAACTACAGGGTTTTTATCTGTTGCACCTATCACTTTCAGAGCAGTTCCCTCTTCTTTGTTTATTTTGGTTTTCTCTGTTTGCAAGTCTCTTCAGTGTCTAATTTCTGCCCTGACACAAGGTGGCAAAGATGGTCACTTATTTAGCCTCACTTGTTCAGTTGTGTTGTGGGGAGGGAGGAACCCTGCAAACATATATCACTGACATGTGTGGGGAGTGCTCGGAGTGTGTGGACCACACCGGTGTGTGTGCTTTCCTGGTCTGCACTGCTCAGCCTCCAGGTTGCTCTGCAGAGGAATTGTTCAAAGCGGGCCCTGGGTTGCATGCACTTCCCAGGTCTAAGCTGCTCAGATTCAGGTTCTTGGGTGTTCCACAAAGGCACAGACTCCGTTAAGAATGCATTTTGTGCCCTTCCCATGTCCAAGCAGCTCAGGATACCGGGTGCTTGGCCAACGCACTGTCCCAGGTGGGCTGTGCATCTTAATCACCTCCCTGGTCCCAGCCTCTCCATTTCCCAGGTGCAGAGCAAGGGCGCTGTCTCAGGTGTGCCGTGTGTCTCCTCTCGGGAGCTGATTTCTGGCTGAGAGCCTCCTGGCAGATGTCAACCGTCCAGGAGCCCAGGAAGACTTGGGAGCAACTGTGAGCAACTGGGAGCCTGCTCACAGTTTGGTGGAGGATGCCATCTCTGGAGCCAAGGTTACATCTTGCCTTCCGGCTCTGGCTGTCACCCGCCTGCCTCTCTGCCTCCGTCAGTGGGGCGTGGCCGGTCTGCAGCCAGGTAGCTCTCCTTTGGTATTGGCTCAATCCTTGGTTCTGTGTGCGGGCCAGGCTACGCCTTAGGTTAGAGCTTATCATAGGAAAGTGTTTTCTCTCTCTTTTTTGTGTTTTTTCTCTCTCTGGCTCTCCCACAGTTTGGGTTGCTATCTCAGGTTAGCTCCCTCAGATTCTCCTCAGGGCATTCAGGTTGGGTCCTTATCCTATCCATGCAACCCATGCCTCCCTGTTCAGCCCCTGCTTACTGGTTGCAGGTGTGAGCATTTGGGCTACTTCTCTGCTGGGGGTTGCCATTAGGCACGTATTCTATGGTTTGTTTGTTTTTTTTCCTCTTGATTATGTTGCCCTCTGAGATTCCAAAACTCCCCACACACCCACCGCTGAAATGGTTTCCTGGTGTTTGGAAACTTCTCCTCCTTCCCGTCTCCCTCCCTGGGATGGGTCTCCATCCCTAACTCTTTTGTCTCTCTTCTTGTCTTTTATATTATGTCTTACCTCCTTTTGAAGAGAATGGGCTGCCTTTCTGGGTGCCAGGTGTCGTCTGCCAGTGTTCAGAAGTTGCTATGTGAAAGCTGCTCAGCATTCAGATGATCGTTTGATGAATTTGTGGGGAAGAAAGTGGTCTCCTCATCCTATTCAGCTGCTATCTTAGGACTTCCCTTGTCTATTAGATTTTTTCCTTATACTTCCACATGTTTCTGAGGGTCTGTTCATTTTTTTTATTCAAAAATATTTTGATACCTGTTGAGAGAATGTACCCTGCTAGACACAGTGGATTATAGGAAGGAATATAGCCAAAGTGGTAGCAATACTAAGATAGTACAAAAGCAAGAAGAGTGCAAAGTACATGTATTTCTATTCATGTTCATATAGTCTATTTTCTCTGATTTGTTCATATTGTGCCATTTCTACAGTTCTACTTTTACGTTCAATGGTTCTTTCCTCTGTGCATTTCATCCTGCTGTTGAACCTATCCAGTATGTTTTAAATTTTTAATTATTATATTTTTATTTTAAAAATTTTCTGTTTGATTCTTCTTTAAATCTACTTGGTGCTTGTGGAATGCATCAGGATTTTCAGAACTCTAATCAAGAAAGAGATATCAGGAGACTACTAATCCAAGATAGATTAAAACAAGAATTCATTATCATTACCAAGATGAACTGATGAGTGATGGTTGTGACTTTTATTTTTTAGAATACTATTGATGTTTTAATGTTCTTTTTTCTTGGATTGAAGGAACCTTTTTTTCTTAAGCTATCTATAAATTATAATGATTATATATATTTTGCTTTTGTAAACAAACATGAACAATTTATCTTTTCTCAAAAAAAAAAAAAAACTTTTCTACTTGTTTCCTAATGCTTTCTCTTTTTTGCTGAGACTGTCATTTCATTTGTTTCCTGCATGTTTGTAATCAGTCACTGATGCATTTTTATGATGGCTACATTAAATCTTCAGACAAATACAGCAGCTGTATCATGCTGATTGTCTTTTCTTATTGAAGTTGAGATTGTCCTGGTTCTTGGTGTAATGAGTAATTTTTTATTGCTACCCAGGTATTTTTGTTATATAATGGGACTTAGATCTTATTCTTAGGCTTCCTCTGACACTGTGCTGGTAGCAAAAGAGAGTGTTCCCTTGTTACCGCCAGCTGATAGTGGAAGTCCTTGTAATCTCCAGTAGGCCTCACTGATTCCACCCTGGGTGGGAGGAGCAGCAGTGCCTCGATACTGCTCCACATGGCCTCAAAGACACCATGGGGACACGGTGTGGCTTCATTACTCAGGCATTGGTGGCCTCTTCTGACACCACCCCAGTGGGGCTGAGGAGCTGTCTTCTTTACTGCTGGATAGGGGTGAAAATCCAAGATCCCATCATGGTCTCTGCTGATATGGTAAAGGATGGGGGGACTGTTTCTCCTGGTAAATCCTGGCTCCCTACTTGGCCTTCTTTGACACCACCCTACCAGGGATGTTGGGACACCTCATTGTAACCTGGTGAAGAATGGAAGTCTACATACACTCCCCATTCAGGCACTAATGGTGAGTATAGAGGTGGGGCCTTGTTTTTTTTCTGTGGTGTTCATCTGGGGTAGAGCAATTACTGTCTAAAAGTTTTCTGTCTTGCTAGGTTGCCCCTTTCCTGATCTTTTGACTAGAGAGAGGCAGGCTTTTGTTGGGGCTTTGTTTGTCTGAGTCCACTGATGTTTCTGGGTTGCCAGTTTCTCTGGTAACTACTCTGGGATATATGAGGCAAAAAGAAAACTCAGAGTTCCCTGCCATTTTGTTCCTTTGGTGTCAAGGTCCCTTGCTGGTCCTCTTTATTTCTTTATTTCAGGATTTTCTTATGTTCATTTTATATATTATATCCAAGATTTTTAACTCTACTTAGCAAGACCAATAGAAAATGGTATCTTTATTCCATCTTTCTATAAATGTACGTCCCAAAGTTTCTGAAAGTTTCTGGAGTTTTTAGAGCTTTCTCCCGTCTTCCAAAAGTATATCAAATTACATATCCAATGGTAGTTTATAAGCAAACATATCTGTTTCTCCAAACATACAAGAGCATTGCGTATTATCTTACCAAATCTCTATTGCCAGTTTTAAAGTAGAAAATGATATTTTGTTTAAATGTGTATTTAATAAATCATGAAGTTGACCGTCCATCCTTTCATAGTGTTTACTGGGTATTTATCCTTTTTCTGTGAATTACTCATTCATTTAATTTGCCTATTGTATTGATTATTCTTTTCTTATCACTTTATAAAAACAATGTAAACATTAAGGGTAAAAAAGAAAAATAATAAAAATAAACATTCATGAAAAGATGCTCAACATTGCTAATTATTAAAAAAATGCAAATCAAGACTACAATGAGGTATCATTTCACACTGGTCAGAATGGTTATCATCAAAAATCTACAAACAGTAAGTGCTGGAAAGGGTATGGAGAAAAGGGGACCCTCTTATACTGTTGATGGGAATGTAAACTAGTACAGCTACTATGGAGAGCAGTATGGAAGTTCCTTAAAAAACTAAAAATAGAGCTACCATATAATCCAGGAATCCCACTCCTGGGAATACCTGGAGAAAACCACAGTTTGAAAGGATAGATGTACCCCAGTGTTCATTGCACTACTGTTTACAAAAGCTAGAACATGGAAGCAACCTAAATGTCCATTTCTGGAGGAAGGGACAAAGAAGGTGTGGAACATATATACAATGGCATATTACTCAACCATAAAAAAGGAAGGAAATAATGCCATTTGAAGTGACATTGATGGACCTAGAGATTGTCATACTGAGTAAAGGAAGTCAAAGTCAGATAGAGGAAGACAACTATCATACTTTATCACTTAAATGTGGAATGTAAAGCAATGGTACAGGTGAACCTATTTACAAAACAGAAGTTAAGTCATGAAAGGTTGTTACTGAATCACGAAAGACACTGGGATTCTTGGCCTCCGGAGGAGAAGAATTCAGTCCAGGGCCAGAGACGAGGCTTGATCGTGCAGAGCTTTTGTGTAATACAGTTTTATTAAAGTATAAAAGAGACAGAGAAAGCTTCTGACATAGACATCAGAAAGGGGCAGAAAGAATACCCCCTTGCTAGTATTAGCAGTGGAGTTATATAACTTTTAATTAGTTATTACAATGAATCAAAAGAATGTCTCAAGTTTGTGAAAATTTTACCAGACCCATTCCCATAATATACATTCTGAGATAACAGGATTAGTCAGAAGGTTTTCAGGAAGGAGAAACTGTCCTCAAGCAGGATACATTGTTGGTGTATAATCCCTAGTACAGAGTTTAAATTGAGTTGTGTAATTGACTAAGACTAAGGAATGTACACACAAAAAAGTTTGTCCTTTCCTCCTCCTTGAGAATTCTATATCCCTATCTCCACTTCGAGAGCCCCAGACCCCTTTCTCCTCCTTGGGGACCCTGGACTTCTTATCAATCTGCCTAGGGATTGACTCTCTGTCACAGATGTAGAAAACAAACTTGGGGGCAGTGGTGGAAGTGAAAGTCGCTCAGTCATGTCCAACTCTTTGTGACCCTATGGACTATACAATCCATGGAATTCTCCAGGCTAGAATACTGGCGTGAGTAACCTTTCCCTTCTCCAGGGGATCTTCACAACCCAGGGGTCAGACCCAGGTCTCCCACATTGCAGGCAGATTCTTTACCAGCTGAGCCACAAGGGAAGCCCCATGGGGCATGGGAGAAGGGAGAGGATAAATTGGGAGATAGAGAGTAACATATACGTATTGCTATATATAGAATAAATAATAAGGACCTACTCTATAGCACATATCAATACTCTGTTAATGCCCTATATGGGAGTAGAATTTATAAAAGAGTAGATATATGTGTATGTATAACTCACTTGGCTATACTGTAGAAACTAACACAACATTGTAAATCAACTATATGCCAATAAAAAAATTAAGTTAAAAAATAAAAAGTAAGCCTGATAATTTCACCATAGGAAATTAAAATAAACAAACATTAAGGGTATCAACCCTTTGTCTTATGTGTTGCAAGTATGTTTCTTGGTTCACTAAGCATTTTTTAAAACATGGGTTAAGTAGAGGGCATTACCCTAGGTCTTGGGAATAAGGCAGAAAGTGATAAATAATTCATGATCTCCAGAAGCTTTAATTTTATGGGGAAAGAGCAAAGCAACAACAAATAAGCTAAAAATGAAAACAAAAACACAGTAAACAAAGCACAGTGGCGTAAACTAAGGATGCAAGCAATGAATATTAAAGGGAGGAGAGGCCATTGTGGTCTAAGATGATCTAGGAGTTCTTCAAGAAAATTATGGAACATGATCCTCGCCTTAAGAATGGTATATAAGAAACTTTGTGGTTTCATGTTAAGTATAATGATAATATAGTTTGCTTATATAAGTTTTATGTTATCAGTAAATTTTTTGAACTAACTTTGTATTGTGAGGAATGAGAATATTTGTATGGGTTTATATATACATATGCACACACATATGTGTGTATTTTTAGGTACATCAGTGTATTTATAGGTACATCAGTGTATTTATAGGTAACAAATTCCAGAGAATATATGCCAAATAGTGGTTATCCACTAAATGATGTTTAGTGAATGTTTAGTGGATAAGAGTGGTTATCCCTAAATGATGGGAAGACAGGTAAACTAACTTTTAGGTTTTTTTATTTGTTTACCTTGATTTTCTGATTTTTCTACAGTATGAATTAAAAATAGATTTAACTGATTATGTCACAAGGATAAAGGATCGTATAATAGTATGACCAAAATTGAACATACTATACCAGATTTCTTTATCATTTTGATTGTGTACAATTGAATCCACAGTTTGAAGTGTTTATTTCTAGTCTGCTACAATACAAATTGAACACCCTCAATGGTCCAGATTTCACATGTATGTGAAAAAGCCACCTATAAGGTTTGGTGATTTATAGTTTAGTTGTTTAACAGAGAAGGAAATGGCAACCCACTCCAGTTCTCTTGCCTGGAGAATCCCATGGATGGAGGAGCCTGGTGGGATACATCCCATGGGGTCGCAAAGAGTCGGACACGACTGAGCGACGTCACTTCACTCACTTTAACAGTGAAATGCTTTAAAGATACATTGTTGCTGAGCAAATTAGCTTGTTTGTAAGACATACTTATAAAAAAATTATGGCTTCTAGAGAAAAAATAGGAATTTTTTAGTATAAATTTAAGTCTTTTTGAATTGAAATATAGTTGATTTATAATGTTTCATAAGTTCAGCAAAGAGATTCAGTGATCATTTTTCAGATTCTTTTCCAGTATGGGTTATTACAAGATATTGAATATAGTTCCCTGTATGATACAGTTGGTCCTTGTTAAGTCTTTTTTACTTTAAATTCTGGGTTTTATTAAAGTCTAACTCTAGTATAATCAATTCTTCATTAGCCATTGCAATCTATATGTGAAGATTTATTTTCCTTTTAATGATGTTATTGATTTCAAAAGTGTTTTTATCCATTTAAGTAAACATGAGATGACAAAGGAATTTAAATTTGTCACAGATACTCTGCTCTTAGCTAAGGAAGATTTTATGTTATTTGTGAGCACATACTAAGTACTTGTTGACTAATTCTGGTACTGAATTCATTGTTCCTCTGTTCAATATCTACTGCTCAAACTCTCATTGTTTTTTTTTAAACCACTACAATATTGTAAAGTAATTAGCCTCCAATTAAAATAAGTAAATTAAATTTTAAAAAATCAAACTCTCATTCTTGAATTAGCACGAGCTTTCACTTTCTTCCCACTGAAAACAGGATAGACATTTTAGACCTTTTATAGTATAATTCATGGTTGACCAATACTATGGTTTTCTGTTGTTCAGTTGCTTTGTACTTTATATTATTAGTTTGGTACAAAAGTAATTGTAGTTTTACATTGTTGAACTTTGCCGTTTGAATTTGGAATACATTCTTAAATAAGTGTGGTTATGTTATACATCATTTTAGTGTGCATTTCTTGCTTTATGTTTTTTTGCTAATGACTTACTACTTGCTGTGTATTTTATATTTATTTTAGAATAGGGAAATGATGTTAGACAAAAAGCAAATTCAAGTGATTTTCTTATTCAAGTTCAAAATGGGTTGTAAAGCAGCAGAGACAACTCACATCAACAATACATTTGGCCCAGCAGCTACTAACGAACACATAGTGCAGTGGTGGTTCAGTAAGTTTTGCAAACAAAACAAGAGCCTTGAAGATGAGGAGCACAGTGGCTGGCTATTGGAGGTTGACAACAACCAATTGAGAGCAATCATCAAAGCTGATCCTCTTACAACTATACGAGAAGTTGCCATAGAACTCAGCGTCAACCATTCTATGATAGTTTGATATTTGAAGCAAATTGGAAAGGTGAAAAAGATTGATACGTGGGTGTCTCATGAGCTGACTGCAAATCCAAAAAATTGTTGCTTTGAAGTGTTCTTTTATTCTATGCAACAATGAACCATTTTTTGATTGGATTGTGACATGCAACAAAAACTGGATTTTATACAACCAGTCATGACCAACTCAGTGGTTGGACTGAAAAGAAGCTCCAAAGCTCTTCCCAAAACCAAACTTGCACCAAAATAATGTCATGGTCACTGTTTGGTGGTCTGCTATCTGATCCACTACAGCTTTCTGAATCCCGGCAAAACCATTACATCTGAGAAGTCTGCTCAGCAAATCGATGAGATGCATCAAAAACTGCAGTGCCTGCAGCCAGCATTGGTCAACAGAAAGGGCCCGATTCTTCTCCATGACAATGCCTGACTGCACGTTCCACAACCAACACTTTACCAGTTGAAAGAATTGGACTACAAAGTTTTGCCTCATCTGCCATATTCACCTGACCTCTCGTCAACCAACTAACATTTCTTAAAGCAACTTGACAACTTTTTGCAGGGAAAATGCTTCCACAACCAGCAGGAGGCAGAAGATGCTTTCCAAGAGTTCGTCAAATCTTGAAGCATGGATTTTTACACTACAGAAAATAAGTTAAAGAAACACATGTGAAGATTGTAATGGTTCCTGATTTCATTAATAAAGATGTATTTGAATCTAGTTCAGTTCAGTTCAGTTGCTCAGTCGTGTCTGACTCTTTGCGACCCCACGGACTGCAGCACGTCAGGCCTCCCTGTCCATCACCAGCTCCTGGAGTTGACTCAGACTTATTTGAGTCTAGTTATAATGATTTAAAATTCACAGTCCAAAACCGCAATTACATTTGCACCAACCTAATAAATAGTATTCAATTGCTATATTGCATTCAGTGAAGTAGACATAAAATTCATTTTGTTATCTTTGTTAAAGACAATTGTAATGTTTTAGGCATTGTGTAATAAGCTAGAATATATAATATTCTCAGTGTTTTCAATTTGTATTTTAGTTTTTATTTTTTATAAATCACATGCTCTATAGCATGTGATTTAATTCTTCACCTAATGCTGTGTCAGTACTGTAACAGCACCATAGTCCTAAGTATGTGGCAAATACTTTAAATTCACTTTCACCTTTTAGTCTCTTTAACATTTTTTCATGGCTTATATTTGGCTTGATTTAGAATTGTAAAACCGTAAGTGTGCATTGAAGTCATATGGTATGGGGATGGTGTATATGAAAGGTACTTGCAAGGCAACTAAATAGTTTAATTAACAAGAAAGATGCATTCTAATGATACAGTATTATGTTGCAGTTGAAAACAATCTAGGTTTAAATCCAAGCTCTTTCTAGTTTGATTGACTTTAGGCAAGTTACTTAACCTCTCTTTACCTCAGCTTCCTTATCTATAAAATAGGGATGATGGAAGTACCTACCTCTGGATTGTTATCAGAATCAAATTCATGTGAATAGTGTATGGCACTTATAAGTGCTCAATACATACTACTTTTCACTTAAATACTCATCACCAGAGTTAGAGAGAACTCTAGGAACCATAGAGATGTGTTCCAAAACTTGGACACATGTCTTGGTGAGCTGAGCCAGTGATTATCTTGTATTTGTTTCAGAATAATTTCCTACTCGAGGCTTCCCAGGTGGCACTATTGGTAACAAAAAAAACACAAAAAAACCCACCTGCCAATGCAGAAGACGTAAGAGATGAGGGTTCAATCCCTGGGTCAAGAAGATCTCCTGGAGAAGGAAATGGCAACCTGCTCCGGTATTCTTGCCTGGAGAATCCCATGGCCAGAGAAGCCTGGCAGGCTATAGTCCACAGAGTCGCAACAAGTTGGATATGACTGAAGTGACAGCACAGCACAATATCCTAGTCAAAAAGTAGACTTCTGATCTGTGTACAGACCAGAAATGGCTTGCAGAGATACCATCTAAGGAAACTGGGAATACCTTTTGTTCAAAATGAAAATATTTTAGGTGATTTGTTAAATGAATTTTCATTACAATGAAATTGATGCTAAATAGGAAAAGTTTGAGAGCCAGTTAGAAATATCCATTAGCTTGTAAATACTGGTCAATATTACATTATTTATTTAATACCCAGTAGGGTGCTGTAATCTCCACAAATACTTTCTTTTGAAATGTATCCTTTTAGGATTGAAATTTATTAGGGTTGAAGTTTTTAAATAATAACCTTCCTAGCATGTTTCACACATTTCCTTCACCATACTGTACTGAATATATGAAACATTTAACCTTTTTCTTTTCTCTTTTTTGGTTTTCTGGTCCCAACTGTTTTCTTTTTTTAAGTTTTTATTGGAGTATAGCTAATTTACAATGTTGTGTTTAATTTCAGTTGTACAGCACAGTAAATCAGTTTTATTTATATATATATATATATATATATATATATATATATATATATATATATATAAACATATATTCACTCTTCTTTAGATTCTTTTCCCATATAGGCCATTACAGAGTATTGAGTAGAGTTCCCTGTGCTGTACAGCAAGTCCTTATTAGTTATCTATTTTATATATAGTTGACCTTTTTCTTATAAATTAGGAATATTATGAACATTATTTATTGTACTTCCTTGTAATCTAGCAATGTCCTTAAGGCCTGTTGAAGTACTTAGATCTACTTGTTCCTATGCTAAATGGCCCTGTTCTGTCAAGCATTTATCATTTCTTGCATCTACATTTTGTATGTCTTCCTCCAGCTGTTTTCATGCAGCTGTCAGGATGTTCTTTCCGGCAGCTCTTTCCACTGACTTCCCTTCCCCCTTATTTCCTACTTGGAATCTGCAGAGGGCCAGAAAAGTTAGCCAAACTGGTCATGTTAGTCTGTGGGTATTGTAATATCTACCTTGGGTGCTGAAGCCTTTTTCTTTTTTTAATGTTTCTTTATGGTAGATAAAAGACTTCTGAATAAATGAGGTATTACTGTAATTGTTACATAAACAGAGGTCAGTATTGGCTAAGTGTATTTGATACACTGATAGCAAATCTAGGTTAGTCTAGTTATTTTATCTTTTTAAAGTAGTAATGTTACATTTTTCTAAAATCTATAAGTCAATTAAACTTCCCTTCCCTACAGATAATTTGGTTCAAGTTTTAAGTTTGTTAAATATTTGAAATTTACTTATTGTGTTTTTCAAAGGTAAAGTATATTTTTTGTATACATAGTGCATCTTTCAGAACATCTTACATCTTTATTTTCTACTCATCCTTCCTTATATCCTAAATGAATCTAATTATTTTCTTTTAAAATAATTTGTAAATGTGCAAAACATCATCTCTGTAGCCCTTCCATTTGACAGTTTCACACTCTTTACAGTGCTTATTCGTATTCTAAGCAGCTTAAAATCTCTTTTTTATAAATAATCCATCAGTAACAGCTGTCTTATTCTGAGATTTGATCTTACAGGGTGTTATTTATCTGTGAAATTATTATATATTTATGAATACATAGTGTGAATATATACATATATGTATTTGATATATATGTGTATACTTGATAATCAAGAATTTTATGTAGGTAGTTACTTATTCAGTCGTATCAGACCCTTTGCAACCTCATGGACTGTAGCCCGCCAGGCTCCTCTGGGATTCTCCAGGCAAGAATACTGGAGTGATTTGCCATTCCCTTCTCCAGGGGATCTTCCATACCTGGGGATCAAACCCAGGTCTCCTGCATTGCAGGCAGATTCAAAGTAACCTGAAACTTATTACTCACTTGACAATACTTCCCATGTAATTCTGCGTTCAAAATTAACATAATTACTGTAATATCTCTCTTTGGGATTTTTCAGGGGCCCTCTGAAGCATCCCAAAGTTAGCTAGAAGTCAAAGTGCTTCATTAGAATGATTTACAAAATTTTTCAACAAATATCAAAAAGATTTGGAACACTCGGTCAGATAGGATTATCGGACATTGTGAAACAATAGCTATTCACTTAACCAAAGTAACAATAAAGGATTTCAGAACAGATCATTTAAGAGATAAAGAAACTTAAATCTATTATCAAAGGCAGTTCAACATCTGAAGAAAAGATGTCTTCTTCACAGAGAGAAAAGCCAAATTCAAATTTTTGCACCAGCTTACTTTTAAGCTCATTTAAAGGTAAACTTAATTAAATTTATTTTAAACTTAGTCAGTCCTGACCATGCACAAAACTCTTTCCTCAGGGTCCACTTTCCACAAACCTTCTTACGACTCTCTGCACCCATTACTTTGTTCTCCCACCCTGAAAGAGCCACCTGTAAGTCAGACCTACTTCCTTTTCCCCTCATAAAATCCAATTCCATTCCTCATACCTTTTTTACTGAAAACATACATCCTATTTTCTTTAAGCAACCAAGAACTGACATTTATATTAGCATTCTGTAGATTGGTGAGCATAAATATCAGTGATAATTTCTAAAAAATATTTGCTTTCTTATAGAAAAAATCTCAAGATGGCACCAAACATTATTCATTAATAGTCCCAAATCTCTTTAGATTCTCTGTAAGAGAAAATTAATGTTTAGTAATGAATATTTTGAACTCTTATTTTATTTGGAAATGACCTAGCTATTCAATATACTTCTCATCACTTAGTTTACCACAAACCTAAGAAATTCAAGTTACCTCAATCTGGAGAGACTGTTTTAGACAGACATTCCTAAAGCATAATTATTTTTAATAGAGTTTACCTAAAAGTTCATATCTTATTTGCATTTTTAGGAGTTTCTGTACTTGAGGTACTTTCTTTATTGACAGTCTTGTAACAGATATAATAATATTTAACTTATATTAAACCTAGGCACAATGAAAATATAATGTTAATGATTCTTAGACATATCTATATTAGATCAACAAACAAACATTAATACCAGGTATTTAATACTGAATATTTCCTAGTTCACATGAACCTGAAATTCATGTAGGTTAATTTCTCTTGTGTTTAGAATTATTTGATTTAAAAGCACTTACTTTTCTTTAGGCCAGTTAGATTACAGCTCATTTACAAACTGATCTCAGCAATATTATCCAAAAACAAAGACACACACTGAGACATACATAATTACAGACAGAGACCTCTTAGTTTTCTGTTTGAGATTTAAAATGTCTCTTTGCCCTCTCCCCACTGTTTTTTAGCTTGAATCTCTAATTTGCCCAAGAGTAAGGTCTCAGGCAAACTGGGCTGTATATTTCAAGGACATAGCAAGGGTTAACTTCAGTCTTTTCCCTAGGCAGGCCTTTTTTAACAAGCTAACTATTTTTAATTGCATATGCAATAAGAACTGGTTGTGCAGTTTCCAAGAAATAAAACATTTCATTTTAATCAGTTTTCTCTGGAGTCTAATATCATGGCGACACTGTCTTTTTCTTTCTGTGGTCATGGTCTCATCAGTCAATCAGTCAGTTAAGTCGCTCAGCCATGTCTGACTCTTTGTGACCCCATGGACTGTAGCACACCAGACTTCCCTGTCCATCACCAACTCCCAGAGCTTGCTCAAATTCATGTCCTTCAAGTTGGTTATGCCATCCAACCATCTCATCCTCTGTCATCCCTTTCTCCTCCTGCCTTCAATCTTTCCCAGCATCAGGGTCTTTTCCAATGAGTCAGTTCTTTAGATCAGGTGGCCAAAGTATTGGACTTTCAGCTTCTGCATCAGTTCTTCCAATGAATATTTAGGACTGATTTCCTTCAGGATTGACTGGTTAGATCTCCTTGCAGTCCAAGGGACTCTCAAGAGTCTTCTCCAACACCACAGTTCAAAAGCATCAATTCTTTGGTGCTCAGCTTTCTTTATAGTCCCAACTCTCACATCCATGCATGACTATTGGATAAACCATAGCTTTGACTAGACAGACCTTTGTTGGCAAAGTAGTGTCTCTGTTTTTAATATGCTGTCTAGGTTGGTCATAGCTTTTCTTACAAGGAGCAAGCGTCTTTTAATTTCATGGCTACAGCTACCATCTACAGTGACTTTGGAGCCCAAGAAAATAAAGACCGTCACTGTTTCCATTGTTTCCTCATCTATTTGCCATGAAGTGATGGGACTGGATGCCATGATTTTTGTTGAATAGATGTTTAGTTTTAAGCCAGCTTTTTCACTCTCCTCTTTCACTTTCATAAAGAGGCTGTTTAGTTCCTCTTCACTTTCTGCCATAAGGGTGATGTCATCTGGGTATCTGAGGTTATTGATGTTTCTTTCTCCTGGCAGTCTTGATTCCAGCTTGAGCTAAAATTTAAATTAGAGAGTGCTCAAACCAGCTCTGATAACAGGGGCACATTGGCTAATAAGTGTTGTCCCAGCAGGGATTGTCCCTCTGGGGAAGTTAAGGTTTCAGTTTGATTAATGCCAGGCTGTTGATTATAGGAGAAAGTCCTGGACGTAAGTGAGCTTCAGTCCATTTTCCTATCCTGTATCAATAAAGATCTAATACTTTTAGGCCATTTTTATTGTCACTGGATCATAGGTATAGGTTGACCAGTCATTTAAAAATTTCTCCAGTGAGTTCCCAGGTGGGATGTGGAAACTTAAAAGGAAATACTTCCCATATTAGCTCGAGCAGTTTGTACCAGATGTCTAGAGTGTTCAAACCAAACCAACAAAAACCAAACCAAACCAGAACCTCTCCAGCTTGGAGTCACACTCCAAATAAAATAAAATGCGAAGAGATACCCAGAAATCAGAAGCCAAATGGCATAAATGTGAAACATGACTTCCCAGTCCCATTAGACCTACAGCCTGCAGTGCTAGCAGCCTTTTTTAGTTCTGATATCAGTCAGTTCAGTTCAGTTGCTCAGTCATGTCCAACTCTTGCGACCCCATGAATCGCAGCACACCAGATACAGTTTAAAGCAATTTATTGTTGGTTTCCTGCAAAGAAGTTACTCTATTGTTTCCTCTTATAGAAGTTTCTAGATACCAATCAAAGCGAGCAGAGCTGGCCTTTTCTAATTGTGCACACAAAAATATCAATTTTGGATTGTCAAAAGAGTCCCTACTTGGCCATTTTAGGTTGAGATCTCCTTTAGTCTAATTTCTCCAATTAACTAGGTACTTGCAAGTATGAGCTCCATACCTATTGTACATGAATCTTGCTGGAGTGTTAAAGGCTGACTTTCTGACACCTCTTTGTTTCTATTTTTGAGATTCTGTTTCCCATTTTAAGTTGAATTTGCCTGGGATAAAAATCGCTAGTGAAATTGTGTAGTGGGCCAGTGTGCTGCTTGTGAGCTTAACTCCTCTAGGAGTCATCTCAAAGTTTTTTCAGCCCATCTTACGTGTTTCAGATTCTGCCTCTGGCAATCTAAACCACCGTGGCTGATCAAGTCACTGAATGGCCAGTTATGTGCAACCCCCGGACAAGCAAATATTTTAATTAATGTGTGGGTTTCCCTATGGGACCACTGCATGGTATGAGGACTAGGCCTCCACCACTCCCATAAATTTCTCAGTCTGAGAAAACCAAAAACTGGCCGGGAGGAGACGTCCCTTTTTTTCAGTTCCTCGGACAGTTCAGGCAAAGGAAGGTGTCTGATCTGGGTCGCTTTGTCAGTCACCATAACTGTCAACTAAAAAAGATGTACATCTTGAGAGTTGCATGGTAAGTTTTCTCTGGGACAAAATGAGGACTGCAGCCTAGGAGGCAGCACCTCAGATAGCTCTGAGACACTGCTCCAAATAATCAGTGGGAGGAAGTTCGATATATAAGGTTTTGGTGAAGGCAGAGTTCAATACCATCAAGCACTCACTGTAATGGTTTATATAACCTTTTCTGCTTTATTATCCTTTCAAGTGATTGTTATACATTTCATAAAAATGAGTTTAGGTAATGATTTAAAACAATCATTGGTGTCTTTTTTCTTTTCTCTTTTGTTAGTATTATCATCATGAAGCACAGATTTAATCTTATAAATAAACTGATTTTTCTTTGTGATCTTAAGTTGACATTAAAGGGTTTGTATTTTGCTTTGTTTTTTCCCATTAAATTCTATTGAGAAAATGGAGTTACTGTGGAGTTTTTCATGGTTGGATTCAAAAACCAAATTGTGTGCCCTGTGTCATCGAACTCAGTTCCTTACTTGGTATCATAAAGAAAATGTATTTCTGACATTTTCTGTCTTATTGACACAGTCATATATTCTTAATTGGACTATATTACATAAATGACATTTGGCCTTTATGCCTGTATGAGGGATAAGGTATGAGCCACATCAATCCCTATGCACTTGGAAAAATTTTGTCTACTTGCATAGAGTGAATGACTGCTGTGTGTGATAATCTCAGAAGCTTAAGGAATTTCTTTTTTCAGCAAGCAAATTTTCAGTGTAAAATTTAGGTTTTACATTTATATTTGTAATGTCAGTTTTTGGTTTAAGATCTGTCATCATTGAAAGAATCATGGCTGATTAGTATGAAGATAGATTCATGAAAACCTTAGAACTAGAAGAAGTCTTGTAGATGGAACTAATTCAACCCCTTCCATTTAATCATAAAAATGCTGAGGCCAGAGAGATTAAACTAACTTGGCTAAGTGAATACAGAGAGCAGATGTAATACCAGACCTGCATAACCATCCTCTATTGTGTCACCCTGCTACTTTTATGAGACTTGTCACCTTTAAGTGCATACATTTTTATTGCTGTGCAAATTCTGAGTCATGTGTTTCAAAACAACAACTTGTAAGAAGGCAGTATCTTATGTGAGAAATGGGTATTCTGCTTTCATCTTTTAACCACTGAGTATGATGTTACCTGTAGGTTTGTCAAGCTGCTGCTGCTTCTAGGTCTCTTCAGTCATGTCTGACTCTGTGTGACCCCATAGACAGTTTTAGGGTACTGAAAGTGTGTTGTTATTTCTGGTTTTGTTTTGAGTAACTTATGACTTCTGAGTTTCAGATGCTCTTGTTTCAAAACTGATGGTTGTGACTGGCACTAGATTCACTAAAGTTTTTCAGTTATTACCCTTATGAATTAAAGGAATTAAAGCTTATTTTGCCGTTTCTTTTTTTGATTAAAGGATAGTTGATTTACAATGTTGTGTTGATTTCTGCGGTACAACAAAATGATTTAGTTTTCAGTTCAGTTCGGTCACTTAGTCGTGTCCCACTCTTTGAGACCCCATAAACCGCAGCATGCCAGGTCTCCCTGTCCATCACCAACTGCCAGAATGCACCCAAACCCATGTCCATTGAGTTCCATCCAACCGTCTCATCCTCCGTCGTCCCCATCTCCTCCTGCCCCCAATTCTTCCCAGCATCAGGGTCTTTTCAAATGAGTCAGCTGTTTGCATCAGGTGTCCAAAGTATTGGAGTTTCAGCTTCAACATGAGTCTACCATTGAAGACCCAGAACTGATCTCCTTTAGGATGAATGGGTTGGATCTCCTTGCAGTCCAAGGGACTCTGAAGAGTCTTCTCCAACACCCCAGTTCAAAAGCATCAATTCTTCAGCGCTCAGCTTTATTTATAGTCCAACTCTCACATCCATACATGACCACTGGAAAAACCCTAGCCTTGACTAGATGGACCTTTGTTGACAAAGTAATGTCTCTGCTTTTTAATATGCCGTCTAGGTTGGTCATAACTTTCCTTCCAAAAATAACCATCTTTTAATTTCATGGCTGCAGTTACCATCTGCAGTGGTTTTGGAGCCCCAAAAAATAAAGTCTGACACTGTTTCCACTGTTTCCCCATCCATTTCACATGAAGTGATGGGACCGGGTGCCATGATCTTAGGTTTCTGAACGTTGAGCTTTAAGCCAACTTTTTCACTCTCCTCTTTCACTTTCATCGAGAGGCTGTTTAGTTCTTCACTTTCTGCCATAAGGGTGGTGTCATCTGCATATCTGAGGTTATTGATATTTCTCCTGGCAATCTTGATCCCAGCTTGTGCTTCTTCCAGCCCAGCGTTTCTCATGATGTACTCTGCATAAAAGTTAAATATGCGGGGTGACAATATACAGCCTTTATGTACTCCTTTTTCTATTTGGAACCAGTCTGTTGTTCCCTGTCCGGTTCTAACAGTTGCTTCCTGACCTGCATACAGGTTTCTCAAGAGGCAGGTCAGGTGGTCTGGTATTCCCATCTCTTGAAGAATTTTCCAGTTTATTGTGATCCACACAGTCAAAGGCTTTGGCATAGTCAATAATGCAGAAATAGATGTTTTTCTGGCACTCTCTTTTTTTTCGATGATCCAGTGGATGTTGGCAATTTGATCCCTGTTTCCTCTGCCTTTTCTAAATCCAGCTTGAACATCTGGAAGTTCACAATTCACGTATTGCTGAAGCCTGGCTTGGAGAATTTTGAGCATTACTTTACTAGCATGTGAGATGAGTGCAATTGTGTGGTAGTTTGAGCATTCTTTGAGATTGCCTTTCTTTGGGATTGGAATGAAAACTGACCTTTTCCAGTCCTGTGGCCACTGCTGAGTTTTCCAAATTTGCTGGCATATTAAGTGCAGCAGTTTCACAGCGTCATCTTTCAGGGTTTGAAATAGCTCAACTGGAATTCCATCACCTCCACTAGCTTTGTTCTTAGTGACGCTTCTTAAGGCCCACTTGACTTCACATTCCAGGATGTCTGGCTCTAGATGAATGATCACACCATTGTGATTATCTGGGTCATGAAGATCTTTTTTGTAAAGTTCTTCTCTGTATTCTTGCCACCTCTTCTTAATATCTTCTGTTTCTGTTAGGTCCATACCATCTCTGTCCTTTATTGAGCCCATCCTTGCATGAAATATTCCCTTGGCATCTCTAATTTTCTTGAAGAGATCTCTAGTCTTTCCCATTCTATTGTTTTCCTCTATTTCTTTGCATTGATCACTGAGGAAGGCTTTCTTATCTCTCCTTGCTATTCTTTGGAACTCTGCATTCAAATGGGTATATCTTTCCTTTTCTCCTTTTCTTTTCACTTCCCTTCTTTTCTCAGCTATTTGTAAGGCCTCCTCAGACAGCCATTTTGCTTTTTTGCATTTCTTTTTCTTGGGGATGGTCTTGATTCCTGTCTCCTGTACAATGTCACGAACCTCCGATTTAGTTTTAGATGTGTGTATACACACACACACACACATATATATATATACATACAAACACATATATACACCTTTCTCAGATTCTTTTCCATTATAGGTTATTACAAACTATTAAATATAGTTAACTATGCTATACAGGAGGACCTTGTCATTTATCTGTTTTATAATTCATAATGTGTATCTGTTAATTCTAAGCTCCTAATTCATCCCTCCCCCACCTTTCCCCTTTGGTTTGTTTGTTTGTTTTCCATGTTTGTGAGTCTGTTTCTGTTCTGTAAATGAGTTTTTTGTCATTATTTAGATTCCTCTATTAAGTGATAGCATATGGTATTTGTGTTTATCTGGCATACTTCACTTAGAATGATCATCTCCAAGAACATCCATGTTGTTGCAAATAGCATGGTTTCATGCTTTTTCATGGCCAAGTAATATTCCAATGTGTATCTATACCACAGCTTCTTTATCCATTCATCTGCTGATTAAAATTTAGTTTGCTTCCATGTCCTGGCTATTGTAAATAGTGCTGTAGTGTACATTGTGATGCATATATCTTTTTGAATTACCGTTTTCTCCAGATACATGCCCACAAGTGGGATTCCTGGATCATATGGTAGCTCTATATTAGTTTTTTAACGAACCTCCATACCATTATCCATAGTGGCCATACCAATGTACATTCCCACCAACAGTGTAGAATTCTCTGCAGAATTTGCTCTTGGTAGATTTTTTTGATGATAGCCATTCTGACCAATGTGAGGTGGTATCTCACTGTAGTTTTGAATTGCATTTCTCTCATAATTAGTGACATTGAGCATCTTTTCATGTACAGTTTGGCCATCTATATACCTTCTTTGGAGAAATGTCTGTTTATATAACTGGGCATGGAACAACAGACTGGTTCCAAATAGGAAAAGGAGTACGTCAAGGCTGTATATTGTCACCCTGCTTATTTAACTTATATGCAGAGTACATCATGAGAAATGCTGGGCTGGAAGAAACACAAGCTGGAATCAAGATTGCCAGGAGAAATATCAATAACCTCAGATATGCAGATGACACCACCCTTATGGCAGAAAGTGAAGAAGAACTAAAGAGCCTCTTGATGAAGGTGAAAGAGGAGAGTGAAAAAGTTGGCTTAAAGCTCAACATTCAGAAAACTAAGATCATGGCATCCGGTCCCATCACTTCATGGGAAATAGATGGGGAAACAGTGAAAACAGTGTCAGACTTTATTTTTTGGGGCTCCAAAACCACTGCAGATGGTGATTGCAGCCATGAAATTAAAAGATGCTTACTCCTTGGAAGGAAGGTTATGGCCAACCTAGATAGCATATTTAAAAGCAGAGACATTACTTTGCCAACAAAAGTCCGTCTAGTCAAGGCTCTGGTTTTTCCAGTGGTCATGTATGGATGTGAGAGTTGGACGGTGAAGCAAGCTGAGCGCCAAAGAATTGATTCTTTTGAACTGGGGTGTTGGAGAAGACTCTTCAGAGTCCCTTGGACTGCAAGGAGATCCAATCAATCCATCCTAAAAGAGATCAATCCTGGGTGTTCATTGGAATGTCTAATGTTGAAGCTGAAACTCCAATACTTTGGCCACCTCATGCGAAGGGTTGACTCATTGGAAAAGACCCTAATGCTGGGTAGGATTGGGGGCAGGAGGAGAAGGGGACGACAGAGGCTGAGATGGTTGGATGGCATCACCGACTCGACGGACATGGGTTGGGGGCGGGAGGATAAGGGGACAACAGAGGATGAGATGGTTGGATGGCATCACCGACTCGATGGACATGGGTTTGGGTAGACTCCGGGAGTTGGTGATGGACAGAGAGGCCTGGCGTGCTGCACTTCATGCGGTCGCAAAGAGTCAGACACGACTGAGCGACTGAACTGAACTGAACTGATATATTCCATCCATTTTTGATTGGGGTTTTTGTTTGTTTCTTTTGTGCCATCACTTCATGGCAGATAGATGTGGAAACAGTGGCTGACTTTATTTTTCTGGGCTCCAAAATCACTGCAGATGGTGATTGCAGCCATGAAATTAAAAGACGCTTAGTCCTTGGAAGGAAAGTTATGACCAACCTAGATAGCATATTAAAAAGCAGAGACATTACTTTGCCAACAAAGTTCCATCTAGTCAAGGCTATGTTTTTTCCAATGGTCATGTATGGATGTGAGAGTTGGACTATAAAAAAAGCTGCCTGCCAAAGAATTGATGCTTTTGAACTGTGGTATTGGAGAAGACTCGTGAGAGTCCCTTCGACTGCAAGGAGATCCAACCAGTCCATCTAGGTGTCATTGGAAGGACTGATGTTGAAGCTGAAACTCCAATACTTTGGCCACCTGATGCGAAGAGCTGACTCATTGGAAAAGACCCTGATGCTGGGAAAGATTGAAGGCAGGAGGAGAAGGGGACAGCGGAGGATGAGATGGCTGGATGTCATCACTGACTCAATGGACATGGGTTTGGGTGGACTCAGGGAGTTGGTGATGGACAGGGAGGCCTGGCATGCTGCAGTTCATGGGGTCACAAAGAGTCTGACATGACTGAGAGACTGAACTGAAGTGAACATTTTTTACTGCGCCGCGTGAGTTATTTGTATATTTTGGAGGTTAATCCCTTGTCAGATGCTTTATTTGGAAATATTTTCTCCCATTCTGATGGTTGTCTTTTTGTTTTGTTTCTGGTTTCCTTTGCTATGCAAAAGCTTTTAAGTTTAATTAGGTCCCATTTGTTTGTTTTTGTGTTATGTTCATTATTCTGAAAGGTGAATTAAAACAGATCTTCTGCAATTTATGTCAGAGAGTGCCTATGTTTTCCTTTAAGAGTTCTATAGTATGTATCATTACATTTAGATCTTTAACCCATTTTGAGTTTGTTTTTGTGTATAATGTTAGATAATGTTCCTATTTCATTCTTTTACATGTAGCTATTCAGTTTTTCCAGCACCATTTATTAAAAAGACTGTCTCTTCTCCACTGTTTATTCTTGTTTTCTTCATCATGGCTTCGTTGACCATAGGTGCATGAGTTTATCTATGGGCTTTCTATGCTGTTCCATTGATCTATATTTCTGTTTTTGTCACAGTGCTATACTGTTTTATTGACTGTAGCTTTGCAGTATAGTCAGGGATCCAGATTCCTCGCACTGCATTTTTCTTTCTCAAGATTGCATTAACTATTTGGAGTCATTTGTGTTTCCTTACAAAATTTAAATTTTTTTGTTGTAGACATGTGAAAAATGCCACTGGTTGTTTGATAGGGATTACATTGAATCTGTAGATTGCTTGTGGTAGTATAGTCATTTTCACATTATTAATTCTCCAGTCCAGGACGTAGTATATCTCTCCATCTGTTTGTGTCACTTTTTTATTTCCTTCATCAGGTTCTTACAGTTTTTGGAATACATTTTTTTTTGTCTCCTTTGGTAGGTTTATTCCTAGATATTTTATTATTTTTGATGTAGTGATTAATGAGATTGTTTTCTTAATATCTCTTTCTGATCATTCATTGTTAGCGTATAGGAATGCAGGAGATTTCTGTGTATTCATTTCGTATCCTGCAACTTTACCAAATTTGTTGAGGAGCTCTCATAATTTTCTGGTAGCATCTTTAGAGTCTTCTATGTATAGTATTATGTCATGTGAAAATAGTGACAGTTTTACTTCTTTTTATATTTGAATTCCTTTTATTTCTTTTTCTTCTCTGTTTGCCATGGCTAGGACTTCCAAAAATACATTGAATAAATTGGTGAGTGTTGTCATCCTTGTCTTGTTCCTGATCTTAGAGGAAATGCTTTCATCTTTTCACCACTGAGTATGATGTTACCTGTAGGTTTGTCATGCTGCTGCTGCTTCTAGGTCTCTTCAGTCATGTCTGACTCTGTGCGACCCCATAGACAGCAGCCCAGCAGGCTCCTCTGTCCCTGGGATTCTCCAGGCAAGAATACTGGAATGGGTTGCCATTTCCTTCTCCAAAGTTTGTCATATATCATCCTTATTATGTTGTGGTAGGTTCCCTCTATGCCAACTTTATGGAAAGTTTGTCATAAATGAGTATTGAATTTTGTCAGAAGCTTTTTCTGCATCTATTGAGATGATCATATGATTTTTATTCTTCAGTTTGTTAATGAGGTGTATCACATTGATTTGCATATATTGAAGAATACTTTCATCCCTGGGATAAAGCCCACTTAATCATGGTGTGTGATCCTTTTAATATGTTGTTGGATTTGATCTGCTAGTATTTTTTTTTGAGAATTTTATGTCTGTGTTCATCAGTGATATTGGCCTGTAATTTTCTTTTTTTCTGATATCTTTGTCTGATTTTGTTATCAGAGTGATGGTGGCCTTGTAGAATGAGCTTGGGAGATTTCCTTCCTCAGAAAATTTTTGGAAGAGTTTTAGAAGGATAAATGTTAAATTTTCTCTAAATATCTCATAGAAATCACCGGTGAAGCCATCTGGTCCTGAAATTTTGTTTGTTGGAAGTTTTTAAATCACAGTTTCAATTTCAGTACTTGTTGTTAGTCTGTTCATATTTTCTGTTTCTTCTTGGTTCAGTCTTGGAAGAGTGCACCTTTCTAAGAATTTGTCAGTTTTTTCTAGGTTATCTATTTTATTGACATAAAGTTGCTTGTAGTAGTCTCTTATGATCCTTTGTATTTCTCTGGTGTCTTTTGTAACTTCCCCATTTTTATTTCTAGTTTTATGGATTTCAGCCCTTTCCCTTTTTTTCTTGAGGAGTCTGGCTAGAGGGTCATCAGTTTTTTAAAAATCCTTTCAAAGAAGCAGCTTTTACTTTCATTGATCTTTTCTATTATTGTCTTTGTCTCTATTTCATTTATTTCTGCTCTGATCATTATGATTTCTTTCTTTCTACTAATTTTAGATTTTGTTTGTTCTTCTTTTTCTGGTTGCTTTAGGTATAAGGTTAGGTTGTTTGAGGTTTTTCTTATTTCCTGAGGTAGTATTGTATTGCTGTGAACTTTGCTCTTAGAACTGCTTTTTCTGCATCCCATAGGTTTTGGGTTATTGTGTTTTCGTTGTCATTTGTCTCTAGGTGTTTTTATTTCCTCTCTGATTTCTTCAGTGATCCATTGTTTGTTTAGTCTCCACATGTATGTGTTTTTTACAGTTTATCTTTCCCTGTAATTTGTTTCTAATCTCAGTGTTGTGATCAGAAAAGATTCCTGATACCATCTCAGTTTTCTTAAATTACTGCAGCTTGATTTGTGGCCTAGTGTGTGATATATTCTGGAGAAGTTCTATGTGCACTTGAGAAGTGTACTCTGCTGTTTGTGTATGAAATGATGTAAAAATATCAATTAAGTCCATCTGATCTAATGTGTCATTTAAAGCCAGTGTTTCATTATTGATTTTCTGTCTTGATGATCTGTCCATTGGTGTAAATGGGTCATTAAAAAGTCATCCACTATTGTGTTACTGTTGATTTCCCCTTTTATGGTTATTAACATTTGGCTTATATATCAAGGTGATCCTCAATTTCTCTAAGTAGCGATGTTGAGAATTTTTTCATGTGCCTGTTGACCATTTGTATGTCTTTGGAGAAATGTTTATTTAGGTCTGCCCATTTTTGATTGTTTGGTTTTTTGATAATGAGTTGTTTGAGCTTTTCATATATTTTGGAAATTAAGCCCTTATTGGTCACATCAGTTCAAATATTTTCTCCCATTGCATAGGTTATCTTTTCAATTTGCTTGTGATTTTCTTTGCTGTGAAAAATTTCATAAGTTTTATTAGGATATTTTGCAGTTTCTTTAATTCCAATACAAAGGTAAATATATCGCCAAGAGAGGAATTTGTGACAGAGAACACATTTTGTCATTTTTTATGCCATTAAGCCTTTATTCCTATGCTGAGCTGTGCTCAGTCATGTCCTACTCTTTTGCAACCCCATGGACTGTAGCTGGCCAGGCTCCTCTGTCCATGGGATTTTCCAGGCAAGAATACTAGAGTGGATTGCTATTGCCTTCTCCAAGGGATCTTCCCGTCTCAGGGATCAAACCGAAGTCTCTTGTATCTCCTGCAATGGCAGGTGAATTCCTCACCACTGAGACACCTGGCCAATGAAAGTGAAAAGGAGCTTAGTTTATAAAAGGTAGATTCACGATTTAAACCAATTTTCAAGTCAATTATAATCTCACATGATGCCAGTGGGCAATATTTCCAGTCCTATTGCATCTTCCAGAATCTTAAGTTATATTTGTTAATTGGTACTAATGGATGTAATACTTTTAGGAAAGCAGTTGGCCCGCTGATCTAATTTGTGATCATTTTTGGCATTTATTCAGCAAGTTAGTTTGATGGAAAGGAATTAGAATTGGTCACAAAATAGGAAGGAGCATTTTACGTAGAGATTCAAATTTTAATAGAAATATGACATGTTCTGGGCATGGTTTTGTGATTATTTTAACCCCTTAAGGTCTTGAAGGCTTTTTGTTCATGTACCCCTCAAACACTTAGAAGTTGGCTTATATAATTTTTCATCATAAGATTCAAATAATTACCAACAATGTAGTTTCTAACAGTATAAATGTTGATGTGGCATAATAAAACAGTAACATCACCCCTTTAAATATATTCAGTGGAATTTCAGTATCAGAAATATTTGATCCCCACTATCACCCATTTCAAATAATTAATGGAAATAGATTTTTTTTTTAAATTTCTTAAGACAGTAAGCTTCTCAGTATTAAAAAAAAAAGTCTTCTGGCTTCACTAATTCCAATTAGTATTTGTGTAAAATTAATCAAACTATCATAAATACATTACAGTTTTGAAAAATGATGATTAAACATAAATTCAATTTCTTGAAATGCATTGCTTAATAAAGTGGAAGAAGAGGAAGTTGAGCATCTAGACAATGACTTGCTTGGAATTATTTTTGTTGTTGTTGTTATTCAGTCACTCAGTTGTGTCCAAATCTTTGCGATCCCCTAGACTGCAGCACGCCAGGCTTACCTTTCCTTAACCATCTCCTGGAGTTTACTCAAACTCATGTCCATTGAGTCAGTGATGCCATCCAACCATCTCGTCCTCTGTCATCCCCTTCTCTTCCTGTCTTCAATCTTTCCCAGCATCAGGGTCTTTTCCAATTAGTCAGCTCTTTGAATCATATAGCCAAAGTATTGGAGCTTCAGCATCAGTCCTTCCAATGAATATTAAGGGTTGATTTTAGGATTGAGTAGTTTGATCTTGCAAGGGACTCTCAAGAGTCTTCTCCAGCACCACAGGAGTTATTTTACCTTGTGAAAAGTCCTCTTGTATCTTTATACACATACCAGTTTAAAGATTGCTGCCTTAAGTGACTTCTACAAGATATTATTCTACAAGATATTCTACAAGCACCTTCTACAAGATATTATTACAATTACTCAACGTCATTTAGTGGCTAAGAGTGAGCATTCCAGAGGCAGACCATGTGGGCTTGAATTTCAGCTCTGAGCTTCAGCTCTTCCTTTTACTAATTGCATGACTTTGGGAAATCTGCTTAACTCCACTGTAAACTCTTAACCTGTAAAATGAAAATAGCGATTGACTGTTGCATGGGTAAAATGAAATAATACATCAGACATGCTTAGGGTAGTGTCTGACATATGAAAGTTTGCTGTACAGTAAATTCTAGATAATCTTTTCAATTCTTTTGAGAATTTCATGTAAGTATCTTAAAGTGTTTATGAGCATTTGTCAGGCAGATTTAAATAATTTAAGGAATATTCACTAATACTTTCCTTACTTCTACCATGGTCGGTCAAATAATTTTCCACATTTTGTACAAGAAGCTAGTAAAATTTTCCTATGCATGTGTATGCATACATATATTTGTATGCACACATATGTCTTTGTAAGCCTGTGAATACTTAATGTCTACTCATGGCAGGGAAGCAAATTGTCTTTACCCACAAATATTTATTAAACACTCATTGAAAAGTGAAAGTTATATTTAACAAAGAAGAGGGAAACTGACTCTAAAAACTTGCCCTCGCTAAAGACTTATGAGATGTATGAAGATTAATAAGCCAATTTTGAAAGTAATTTGAATTAAAAAAAAAAAAAAACACAACCTCTCTGATTTGAAAAGAAGCAGTAAATTCAAAGTGACCTAAACGAGAAAGTAATATAGATACCAGGAAAAGCAGGTAGCAAGAAGCAGGAAGAAAAAACAGTTGTTCATATCTTAAAATTGTAAATCAATTATTAATAACAATGTAGCATCTCAAGCAGAATCAAAGTATATACATTAGCATTCAAGTTATGGGTGTCTTTAATTTTTTCTTCCAAGAATTGTAATAAAACTTGTTAAGTGCAAGATGCTAATCTGACCTTATTACTAAAAAATTTTGCTATCATTGCCTGAACTGAACTCTTACATTATTAGGAAACACAAGGATATAGTTACTTGGTGTATTTCTTTTATATATCCTGATTTATAGAACTAGTAGTTTACTATTAAGATATTTTTTTAAATATACTTTTTTATTTATATTCATGTTCACCTGCTTTTCCTCTAGCATACATTATTTGAATAGGAAAGCACTGGAAAATTGAGAACTTTGATGTGAATGTTAGTATTTTGTGAGACTGAGATGAGAGACAGGACAATTTCTGTCAAGTGTTACATCAGAGATTTCTACCTTTATAGTTATATACTCTTGTTTAATTCAGAATTTATCTAGGGACTTTAAACTTCCCACCAAAGTTATATAACAGTTGAAAATTTTAATTTCATTAGGAATAATTTTGTTGTCAAGGTTGTTTACCTTTTGAAGTAGTTAGTACCATATATCCTTCAATATCCCAGAATCAATGGGAATCATTATTACATTCATATAAAAGCATTGCTTAAATAAGATGGGTATTTTATTGGCCATACATAAAACAGGAACTTCCTTAGAATATCACTTTAGTTGGTACACCTGGAAAAAATACTACAAAATTAGATTTTAGCTCACATGGTTATTAAAAGTCCCTCTACGCTTAGATATATTTAAAAAGAATTCTATTCTGATGTTACACTTCTATTGTAAACTTTGAACTATCTTCCTGAGGTTTAAAAAAGTCTACTAATCTAAAATAAACTTTTAGAAAAGAAGCACGTGTACTTCTCTACTGGGGTTTTAGGAGCAGGACTGTCTCAGTTCTTATACTTTTCTCTAATATGTATTTTTTTCTTCCATAATTCTGTTCTGCCCTAAGCCCTTTCCAGAACCACAAGAATTACTCCCATTTAGGGATCCCCTTAGTTCTTCCTTTCAGTACATAGACCCTTTTGTCCTTCCTTTACCCTATGTATTAATATGTAGGCCTTCAGGAATTTTAAGTGCCTTAGGCTGCAGTATTTCACTTCTGTGAAGGGCCTTTTTGTACATGATATTCTAACCCATTCTTTGAGGTCCAGGCCTTATGAATCTGTAAATGCAGAACAAAATGATTTGGAAATCCTGAAAATATTACAGACTGTTTTGACTTGTGCCATATTATAGACATTTAAGTATATGTGTGAGTTAAACTAAGCTAACAGTGTTCCTCAAAAGCTTTCTTAGAGAACCCTATAATGAATAGATGATTTGTTTTTAACTTATTAGTAAAGTTTGCATAAATGGTATTTTCAGTCTGAAGAATATGAAGTGTGTTCTATAAAGTAAATAGATAGTCGACTTTTAGTCTTTTTTAATATTCACTATTTTGCTTAGCAATCCTTTATCTACCCTCGTTGGGAATGTTTTAAGGATAGCTTAAGCTCTTTCTATGAACACATGGTTTCCTAAGCTTTTTTACTGTGCTGATTTGACAAAACCATCCACTGGTACTTCTTGAGTCTCAATATGCTCCCTCCTAGTTAACATGTATTTTCACTATACAGTTAACACATGTAGCCTATTGCTTTGGTTTTTACATGCCCCCATCACTAGATTATAAACTTCTTAAGGGCAGAGGCCATGACTTACTTGACTCTCTTCCCCCATGGCATCAGCTTAGTGCCTTGAATATTAGTACACAGTGAAATTTGTGATATACAGGAACTCAAAATATTTTTTTTTAAACAGATTTGGTTCATTTGACTTGTACATCTTCTAAAACAGCAAGAGAAGATTTAGAACCAGTTGTGCAGAAATTGTTTACTCCATATACCGAAACGGAGATAGGTAAGAACCATAATCAGTGATTCATGATGGAAAGGTAATGTGACCACTTTACTCTTCTTAGAGATGTCTTGAAGGTTTCTGTAGCCTGAACTGAAATATGTTGTATTCAGCACCAGTACTTACATGTTTTACTAGGATGATTAAGCACATTCTCTTCCCAAAAATGGGGTAGTGTCTGTAAGGATAAAGGAAAATATATATCTCACACACAATGTATATATTAAGTGCAAAACTATACATTTATATGTGTATATACTTGCATAGAAAAAAACTGTCAGGAAATCTGTCAATCTTGGTGGAATTATAGGTAATGTTTTTTTTTAACTTTCTTTATTTTATAGATGTTGTGCAACAAGCATATACTCCTTTATCAGAAAAAGTTTTCTTCATTTATTAAAAAAAAAAACTTTGTTCGACTGAGAGATTAAACTATTAATTGGCAAGTGCAGGAATCCTTCCTGACCAGTAATTGTCTTTTAATGCATAGTATGTTAGTGATGTGATATTTAGCTTTCAAAATATGTATATCACTTTGCTACTTACTCATGGTGGAAAAATGATTTTCAGCCATAAATTTTGTAACTTTTCTCCCCACATCATAGTGTAGTTTTTATAGATATGAATGGAGCAAATTGTAGTGAAGCTTGTGTATAATTGATTAAAACATAGCCTAATGGATCTTACTCATTTATATAGGATTAGCATGTCCAATTGAATTCTGGCCAGTTTCCTTATTGATTCATATGTCTTCATTTTCTTTGAATGCTGTGTTTGTTCAGACAACAATTTATTTACTCCCTACTTATTGTGTTTCCTTTTAGTTCATCTCCTGTGTGTCTTGCTTGTTTTCTTTGCAGAGACAGTGCATAAAGGGGCATTTACATAGGAAAACAAACTGATCCATTCTGAAGAGCTTATGTCAATATAATTAATTTCATTTTGAGCTGCCTGAATCAAATCCTGCAACCTGAAAATTTATTTCACTTTTGTTTAGAATTTAATTTGTTCCATATTTACTTTCTTTATAAAAATATATAAACCTCATATAAATATTATTGTTAAAAATTTGATTGCAGAGTTATGGTACACAATAATATTCTTAACTGTAATATGAAATCAGTTTTATCTTTGGCTTTAATTACCTTGCTTATAAAAACTCTGAATTCCTTCTTTTTTCTGAAGTATTTCATAATTTTTTTGTAATTTCATTGTATGGTGGTCTCAATTGTATCATTGCTTTTCATTTTTTAAATACATATAATTTTCTTTTTTAAAAGTCAAAATGGGGAAATTACATGTTCATTCCTTAGCATCTTCTAGCCATTTTAGATTTTTAAACATTAATCTTAATGGTTAATGTGATCCCATTTTGAAATGATGTATTGTTCAGAACCTGAGTGAAATTCTTCAGTAAGAACTATGTGCTCAGAGGGGTCCTCAGGTGCACTGAGGCACTGAAAAGCTAGTTTTCACTGACACATAGGCCTTTTTATCATCAGGATGAGGTAGTGGTCATATTTTAATTAAAATGTCAGAACAAATACTGTTGGAGTTATTGAAAATGAATCACCAGATAAAGTGAGCACTGGGCCATGGCAGGTCAAAGAGGCAAAGTCACCTGGAGAAGAGAACTCAATTTATTTTCCTGCCTAAATGAGGAAGAAGGAACTTTATGAGCAATATGAACTTTTAATACATTAAAGCACATTCTTCTCTGTAGCAAAAGCCTCTGTTTTCATGGATTGGTGGCTTGTACTGTTATGTTTTAATTATTTGACAATGATATGAAACTTGATGCTTTAGAGCTTTGTAAATATTTTGTCTTAAAATGAATGCCAGAAGAATAACATTATTTAAGCTTATTTTCTTTTTATTCAAGTTCTATGTTCTGTGTAGTGCTATGCTTCATAAGCTTCTGTGAAAGTCAGCCTAGTCACTTTAATGAAGTTTATTTATTGTAAAAGGTAATGTTCTCTTCTCAAACACAGTACTTCTTTTCCTTTGTATCTGAGAAATTCAATGTCCTTGTGAAGATATGCCTTCTATTCTCTCTCCTTCTTCCTTGTTCATGTTTAAGGTATCAGCTGGAGCTCTTATCATATGCTGTGCCTTAAAGAAGTAGTTGTACTAACTTCCAAGAGCCCTACTTCCCAGGCTCCTTTAAGAACATCAGAGATCTCTATAAATTCTTCCCTGCTTCACAGTGCAAGGACATTTCAGATGTTTTATGCTTAATAAACCTGATTCTACAGGTGAGAAAATGAGGTGATTGCTCACCATTCATAGGTGCATTAATTCTTCAATAATCCATGCATGCATGCATGCTCACTCGCTCAATCATGTCTGACTCTTTGTGAGTGCATGCACTGTAGCCCTCCTGGCTTCTCTGTCCATGGAATTTTCCAGGCAAGAATACTGGAGTGGGTTGGCATTTCCTCCTCCAGAGGATCTTCCCAACCCAGGGATCAAACCCATATCTTCTGCATCTCCTGCATTGGCAGGCACATTCTTTACCACTAGCACCACCTGGGAAGTCCCTAGATTCCATAATATTCCTCTAAGCCTTGGTAGAATTTTCCTAAGTATTACTTATTTTACTCAGGAAATTAAGATTTTTCCATACAAACTGAAGCAGGAATTTCATTAGTACAGTATCTTCAAATGTGTGCAATGTAGTATCATGACTTGTACCATCTTCTTTCTCTTTTTCCCTCCATTGGACACAACATGTGGAGTTACCTCATTCCATCTCATTCAGTTCCTATCTCAAAAAGCAGCACTGCCTAAAAACAGGAATTCCCCTTATAGATGTCATTTTGAAAAAGGTGGCTGATGAGGGTATTCAGAATTACTGGACTGAGAAGTCAAATGCCTTATCTTAATTCCTTTTTGTATTTGTTGTGTTCAGTCTAGGTGGTAATCTGTAGTAGTCTCCTACTCTCTTGGTCTCATGTTAGCTATGTTGCTAAAGTAGTTCACTTTCTCCCTAAACATGTCATGCAACTGTGGACTATTGGTTGCTTTTATTTGGGGTGCCATTGTTGATTTTCTTTTGCCTACTTTGTTCTGTACTTGCCTCAGTTTAATTTGTACAAGATTTTACTCTAAATTACCTATTCCTTGTTTAGTCTTTGCACAATCTAATTGAATGAAATGAGCTTTTACAGAAAACCAATTCTATTTCTGGCCAAGTGATGTATTCCTATCCAAACCTTGACAGCTTTAATATTTTTTGACAATTGTGCACTGCACAATTGCATGTTATTTTTCCAGCTCTCTGCCTTCCTGCTGGCCTCAAAGAAAGATGAAGCAATTATATGTTTCTTTCAGGCTTTTAAGGTCAAAGCCTGATAACTCCCTTGTATCTAGACCATTTATATTCAGCCTATGTCAACTTTTCATCTTCTTGGTTTCCTTTCAAATCTTCAACCTCTATGAAATTTCTTTCCTAAATCGATTGGATTATTCATTTTCCCCAAATTGTATTGAGTGAAACCCCTCCTCTGAGCTGGAGTTTTCATAAAATATAAGATAAGCTCTCTTAATATATGCTTAGAAATGGAATGAGTAATATTAAAGGACTTCCAGATCTTAGCCCACTTTTCTGCAATGCTGCTAGAGTCTGGTTTCACAAGTGATAGGTGCTGTGTTTAATATCTTCCTGTAATATTTAATGAAACTGAACTCACCAGTAAACTTACTAAGAGCCATATGGTTTTAGCTGTGAAATATGAGTATCTTATGTTCCTCTATTTTGTTAGTAAGTAGTCTTTGCCATCTATTGTGTGCTTACACAAAGCTGGTGATACCTTAGACTCATAGATCTTGGCATTAGAAAGGGACATCTTAAAGAATCACTTCATCCAATGTTTCTATGTCCTATCACATTAATAATTATGGATTATTCAGGATGAACAAGGAAAAGAACATATTTGGTATTCTTATAGTGGAGATATTTTGAATTAAGTATAATAAATACCTGTTTGTCCTGAATTGGGGGATGGGACATTCTTTTTAACTGAATACTACAATTAGCTAACTTTTCTACACTGATTATAAATTAACAAATAAGATTTAATTAACTAGATAATTATACCTTTAGAATTTTCTTTATGATTCCCATAGTGCCTCATGGTCTTGGGTGGTTGTCATGTATATCCGTTACTACCATCATACAAAATTTGAGTTTTTCTTCAAATTCAGGCTAAGAAAACACTATAGTCAATATATATATTAACAGTAATGTTTTCAACCAAAGAAAATGTAATTATAACATTTCCAAGGAGGAGGGGCATAAAAATAATTATTAAGATAGCAAGGAATGTTGTTGTTCTGTTACCAAGTCATATCTGACTTTTCACAACCCCCGTAGACTGCAGCACACCAGGCTTCCCTGTCCCTTACCATCTCCTGGCGTATGCCCAAGTTCATGTCCATTCAGTCAGTGATGCCATCCAGCCATCTAATCTTCTGTCCCCTCTTCTCCTTCTGCTTTCAGTCTTGGACGGCATCAAGGTCTTTTCCAATTAATCATTTGTTCACATCAGGTGGCCAAAGTATGGGAACTTCACCTTCAGCATCAGTCCTTCCAAAGAGTATTCAGGGTTGATTTCCTTTAAGATTGACTGGTTTGATCTCCTTGCTGTCCAAGGAACTCTCAAGAGTCTTCTCCAGCACCACAGTTTGGAAGCATCATTTCACAGTTCGAAAGCAAGAAATAGGCTTTAGTTATTGAGATTAATAACTTTTAAAAAGCATATCATACTATGCTTGTACCTGAAAACAGAATTAAAATTAGTTCAAGAATGACTCATTGCGCATCTGTTGTATACTAGGCTCTGTATTAGGGAACATGAAAATTCAAGAGAATAAGGACTAAGTCTACTTCAACTTTGTATCCCCAGCTCCTAGCCTGATGCCTAACATATATAATAAATGCTTGCTGTAAATGAGAGAATGTGTACTGAAAACAACTTACAGTCTCATTATCGTATTTTTCTTGTTGGTTGGCATTACTTTTGTAATCTAGTAGAACAGAGTGTTAGTGAGTTAGGATATCCAAGTTTTAATCTTGTATATACTATTTTTTAATAACAGCTTTATTGAGATTCATATACCATACAGTTTACCCATTTAAAGTGTAAAATCCAATGTTTTCTAATTTGTTGTTCAAACATCACCACAGTCAATTTTAAAATATTTCCATCACCCTTTAGCCACTAACCTGTTCAGTTCAGTTCAGTCGCTCAGTCGTGTCTGACTCTTTGCGACCCCATGAACCGCAGCATGCCAGGCCTCCCTGTCCATCACCAACTGCCAGAGTCCACCCAAACCCACGTCTGTTGAGTCAGTGATGCCATCCAACCATCTCATCCTCTGTCGTCCCCTTCTCCTCCTGCCCTCAATCCTTCCCAGCATCAGAGTCTTTTCCAGTGAGTCAGCTCTTCACATCAGGTGGCCAAAGTATTGGAGTTTCAGTTTCAACATGAGTCCTTCCAATGAACACCCAGGACGGATCTCCTTTAGGAAGGACTGGTTGGATCTCCTTGCAGTCCAAGGGACTCTCAAGAGTCTTCTCCAACACCACAGTTCAAAAGCATCAATTCTTTGGCGCTTAGCTTTCTTTATAGTCCAACTGTCACATCCATACATGACTACTGGACTAGACGGACCTTTGTTGGCAAAGTAATGTCTCTGCTTTTTAATATGCTATCTAGGTTGGTCATAACTTTCCTTCCAAGGAGTAAGTGTCTTTTAATTTCATGGCTGCAGTCACCATCTGCAGTGATTTTGGAGCCCAAAAAAATAAAGTCTGACACTGTTTCCACTGTTTCCCCATCTATTTCCCATGAAGTGATGGGGCTGGATGCCATGATCTTAATTTTCTGAATGTTGAGCTTTAAGCCAACTTTTTCACTCTCCTCTTTCACTTTCATCAAGAGGCTTTTTAGTTCTTCTTTGCTTTCTGCCATAAGGGTGGGGGCATCTGCATATCTGAGGTTATTGATATTTCTCCCGGCAATCTTGATCCCAGCTTGTGCTTCTTCCAGTCCAGTGTTTCTCATCATGTACTCTGCATAGAAGTTAAATAAGCAGGGTGACAATATACAGCCTTGATGTACTCCTTTTCCTATTTGGAACCAGTCTGTTGTTCCATGTCCATTTCTAACTGTTGCTTCCTGACCTACATACAGGTTTCTCAAGAGGCAGGTCAGATGGTCTGGTATTCCCATCTCTTGAAGAATTTTCCACAGTTGATTGTGATCCACACAGTCAAAGGCTTTGGCACAGTCAATAAAGCAGAAATAGATGTTTTTCTGGAACTCTCTTGCTTTTCCGATGATCCAGCAGATGTTGGCAATTTGATCTCAGGTTCCTCTGCCTTTTCTAAAACCAGCTTGAACATCTGGATGTTCACAGTTCACGTATTACTGAAGCCTGGCTTGGAGAATTTTGAGCATTATTTTGCTAGCGTCTGAGATGAGTGCAATTGTGCGGTAGATTGAGCATTCTTTGAGATTGCCTTTCTTTGGGATTGGAATGAAAACTGACCTTTTCCAGTCCTGTGGCCACTGCTGCGTTTTCCAAATTTGCTGGCATATTGAGTGCAGCACTTTCATGGCATCATCTTTCAGGATTTGAAATAGCTCAACTGGAATCCCATCACCTCCACTAGCTTTGTTCATAGTGATGCTTCCTAAGGCCCACTTGACTTCACATTCCAGGATGTCTGGCTCTAGGTGAGTGTGAGTGATCACACCATTGTAATTATCTGGGTCATGAAGATCTTTTCTGTACAGTTCTTCTGTGTATTCTTGCCACCTCTTCTTAATATCTTCTGCTTCTGTTAGGTCCATACCATTTCTGTCCTTTGTTGAGCCCATCTTTGCATGAAATATTCCCTTGACATCTCTAATTTTCTTGAAGAGATCTCTAGTCTTTCCCATTCTATTGTTTTCCTCTTTCTTTTCATTGATCACTGAGGAAGGCTTTCTTATCTCTCCTTGCTATTCTTTGGAACTCTGCATTCAAATGGGTATATCTTTCCTTTTCTCCTTTGCTTTTCACTTCTTTTCACAGCTATTTGTAAGGCCTCCTCAGACAACCATTTTGCTTTTTGCATTTCTTTTTCTTGGGGATGGTCTTGATTCCTGTCTCTTGTACAATGTCATTAACCTGTACTTTCCCTCAATTCCTCCCCAACTGAAGGTAACTGTAATCTACTTCATTATTTTCTTTATTAGGGAAGTGCCATGTCATCTTAGTTCCGCAACTAGGGATTGAACCTGGGCCACAGCAGTGAAAGCACTGAGTTTTAACCACTGGACTGCCAGAGAATTTCCCTACTCCCTGTCTATAGATTTTTCTATTCTGGTCATCTCAATCCTATGTATAGTATTGACTTTATAATATTTTAAGTTGGTTTATCCATGTGAAACATAAGAAAATCAGTTTTTGTTAACTTCTCACTTCATTGGCATAATTTAAAAATGAATATGATCATAAGCACTTTGAAACTGGTGATGAGAAATAAGAAAAGTCCAAGGAAATGTGATTGGAGTTAAATCTAAGTAACTTACTGATAATCAAAATAATTTTTAATTCTAACTTCTCTTGTTGAAAAGCCATCATTGCTTGAAATATCGTATATATGTATTAGAGTATATGTATGCAGATATACTATTGTTGAAATACAAAGCTCTGATTTATTTACTACAATGTATCGTTATGGCTTTGTTAGTAATTGGCTACATATTATAGTAATTGAGAGGTATGCTGTGCTTTAGATATACATAAAATTTATGTTTACATTTAGAAAATGAAGAAGTTCAAAAGCCAAGACTTCTATGGGGTCTTTACTTCAATATGAGAGATTCTTCAGATGTCAGCAGGAACTCTTATAATGATTTACCATCCAACGTTTATGTCTGCTCTGGCCCAGACTGTGCTTTAGGAAATGATAATGCAGTCAAACAGGTAAGGCTGTTGGTCTTTCTCAGTTTTAGATTTAAGAAGTTGGTGTGGTAGGGAAAGTGAATTGTTTTGTCCTCTAAGAGGTGGGAAGAGAGACTAAAAAAGTATCTCTCTCATTTAATACCATCTCTGCAATTTGCTCCTAAACATTTTCTCTCTGAACAACAAAACCACATTAAATATATTTTAAATGTAGTATCAAATATTGTCATGGTCTTGAATATAATGATGAAATACAAGAGGTTGTTTATGAGTTCCATTGTGGGAATAAGGATAGAAGATCTTAGAAATATATATTCAGAAAATGAATTCATAATGCCAATATTCTAAAGAGACATTGCTTCTAATTTAAATTGTGGTCTATCAGTGTATTTTGAAATACATGAACTTTTTTCCTCTTTAAACTTGAGTTATTTTAAAAGGAGTGTAACTGGTAAGGCACACAAAATGTATTTTTTAAATGGCATTTTTAAGGCACATTCTTATCATGGAAAAGAACATACAGTGTTTCACAATGAACATGATTCCTTTAATGTTTTGACACAAGCTGGTATCCCAAAGCTACTATAATAACTGCTGAGGAGTATGTTAAATCAAGGTGGAATTTGTGACAGCACTCCTGGGCAGGGCTATAAAGGTACAAGGTAGGTGACACAAAATGCCAAAAGTGAATTATGATTCTACTAAGCTGAAAATTCATATACATGTACAAATATACTTTTCTGCACTTGTCCGAAAGAGAAGAGCAGAAAATACTGTTTTTGAGGCATGAGTCTAAACTTTTTACCAGTATAGTTAGTGCATCTATCTATTGAATCAATGAATGGATAATTTAACATTGTTCTAAGACTACAGGTGGAAATTTCATTCCCACTAGTGGCAAGGATCTTATAGGAACAAATGGCTTCTTTGAGTCTTTAATCTTTCGGCATAGCAGCAATGTCGTGACCCATATATTTACAGTTTTTTGCCAGATTCTTTGTTTTTAATCCTCAGAGTCTAATGGTAATCCAGGATAATTATATTTAGTCAATGATAACAAACAAAAACAGAAAGTCACATCTCTCATCCATCTTTTGTTCTGTTAGTTTAGTAGGAACCCAGAATGGGTCAGTATCTACATTTATGGCTTAAAATGGCCAGGTCATTTTTGCTTTAATGTTCCATTTTTTCCCAAGCAGAAATTACCAACAAGTTATCAGCCAGATAACTTTATTTCTCTGTGAACTTTAATATTTTTATCCAAAATGAAAGGCCTTAAATAAGGACTTAGTATAGAAGTGCTAATGTGATCTAAGCTGTAAGCTAGAAGATTATAATTAAAGGATAATTTTATCATGAGATAATTTGCTTCCCAAGAAGATAGACTTGAGTACAATGTTATCACAGAAGAAAACAATAATAATGCTAGTTTGGGTGCTAATTATTATATGCGATTAATTATAAGTAAGCTTATATTTGTTACCTAGCTTTTAACCTCAAATAAGTTTTAGGAAAAATATTATAATGCCTACGTTAAAGGGCATCAATAATAACTTTTAAAAATAGCCAGTTTATTCAGATAAACTGTGTTCTAATTCTAGTATATTACACTGTGTTCATCTCATTGCCAATTGATGACTTCTGTCTTCCAGATTGTCTATAAAACCCTCAGAATATCACCTAAGTTTTGCCCGTGTAGGAACATAAGCACTTGCAGATTTCTTTTTGCCCTTTTTTAAGTAAAATGCTTTGTTTTACTATTTGTCAAGTTTGCATCTGCCATTCTTATTTGTAAATGTATAGATGTTGAATAACATAGACCTGTCTCCCTTGTGTTCATCTGAAGTTCTGATTTGAAGACATTAAAAATAGGAAGTAATCTGTGTTTAATACTCACAAGTTAAAGTTGTATGCAGGAGCATACCAAGACATTCCCGATTATGTAATTCTTTCTGTGACTTGCTAGTTTTGTGGTCTATGTTCTATTTTTTTTCTGAACCTTACGTAGATATTTCTTTTCTTATATGAGGAATGTTTCATTTACCCATGCATACTGATAAACAGACTGGTCTGTAGTCCCTACTGGTCTATACTCCCAAGGCAGTGATAGCTCACTTCCCTTTCAGGAGTCCCCATTGCCTTGGAGCTGCCACTGCCTTAGGAACAAAAATAGTTAAATAGTGCTGTACTCCGTATTATACTTCAGGTATGAAATGGGTTAAATTGGCTGATGCTGGACTGGCAGTATAACCATCATTAGAATGTTGTTTGTATGGAGAGATCAGAAAATTGCTTATGACTTTTGGTACATATTTTGTAAGTTGAAGATGAGCTTTCTTGGTTGTAAGAACTGTCAAGTTGCTCACATAGTGCAGTATCATTTACTTTCTCAAGCTATTGAGGGAGAGGGCAATTTTAGGTGTCATATTTTCTGAAGCTTCCATTTATTGTGCATTTTCTATATGCCAAGTACTGTCCTAAGCATCTTATATATATTATCTTATTTGGTCCTCACAACAACCCTATGAGGTAAGTATCTGTTGCATCCCCATTTTACAAATGTGGAAATTAAAGCCCAAAGGGGCTGAATAACTTGGCCAAAGATCACATACCTGGTAACTTTTGACCAAAGATTTAACCTTAGGTCTGTTGGACTCCACTTCTTGTACACACATGTAGTGTACAGTGCTTTCATCTTGTTAATATGGATGCATCCTAAATACATTAAACTGCTAGATTGACAAAATATTTGTTTGTTTTTAGACTTCCCTGTAGCTCAAATGGTAAAGAATCTGCCTACAATGCAGGAGACCAAGGTTTGATCCCTGGGTTGGGAAAATCTTCTGGAGAAGGGAATGGCAATTCACTCCAGAATTCTTACCTGGAAAATCCCATGGACATAGAAGCCTGGTGGGCTACAGTCCATGGGGTCACAAAGAGTTGGACATGACTGAGTGACCAACACACACAATGTTAAGTAAACATAGGGATATCTAAATTACTCAGCTTGTTTTCTCTGTACTTCCCAGTATTAGGAAACTAAGTCACAATATAATTAGCCCTTTTTATTATTTTAACTACATGAAAGCATTTACCGTTTAAGCTTACTTCTGGCTTTAAAATGACGAGAAAGATTCAGTTCAGTTCAGTTCAGTCGCTCAGTCGTGTCCGACTCTTTGAGACCCCATGAATCGCAGCACACCAGGCCTCCCTGTCCATTACCAACTCCCTGAGTCCACCCAAGTCCATGTACATCGAGTTGGTGATGCCATCCAGCCATCTCATCCTCTGTCATCCCTTTTTCCTCCTGCCCCCAATCCTTCCCAGCATCAGAGTCTTTTCCAGTGAGTCAACTCTTCACATGAGGTGGCAAAAGTACTGGAGTTTCAGCTTCAACATCAGTCCTTCCAATGAACACCCAGGGTGGATCTTCTTTAGGATGGACTTGTTGGATCTCCTTGCATTCCAAGGGACTCTCAAGAGTCTTCTCCAACACCACAGTTCAAAAGCATCAATTCTTTGGTGCTCAGCTTTCTTCACCATCCAACTCTCACATCCATACATGACTACTGGAAAAACCATAGCCTTGATTAAATAGACCTTTGTTGATAAAGTAATGTCTCTGCTTTTTAATATGCTATCTAGGTTGGTCATAACTTTATTTCCAAGGAGTAAGTGTCTTTTAATTTCATGGCTGCAATCACCATCTGCAGTGATTTTTGACAATTAAGTCCTCTGAACCAGCCTCTTTGTATAACTCTCAGAATTGTGGCTTAGTTGGCAAATGAAATGAAGCACACTAAGAAGCTTCCAGAAAGACCTTCCAGAAAGTGACAGTTGGCCCTACAATGTTCCAATCATTGGAAAGAGAGAGACTTGGGAATGGCCGGAGTCTGGCCGTGGGAAATTGGCAACAGCAGGGGCCAGTGGCAGATGGGCTAAAGGGGGATTTCCACATCAGGTAGAGTACAAATAAGGGCAGGACAGAAAAACATACAGTTGGTTGGCAGTCTTAGGACACACATTTTTCATGACAGGAATATACAGAAACAGGTTGAGTGGGATTCAGCCATGGAAACGGGTTCAGGGGAATCTATCCTATAGAGAGGTGGCAAAAGAGAGACAAGGTGTAAGATACAGAGGAACTGAAGTAGAAGTAAAAGAAAGAGTAATAATTATTATTATAGTATTTATATTCAATATTTGCACAATATACAGTTTCTAAAATTCTTCCATTTATATATATACTTACATGTATATCTACATGTGTGTGTGTAAACTGTATATTGTACAGATGTTGGATATAAATATTACAATATACATTGCATATATGTACACACATATGCATACCTCATATATATATATGTAGAGAGAGATTCTATTCCATGCTTGGCACTAAGGATTCAGAGTTAATTAAAACCTAGTCATCATTCCTGGGTGAATCACTCTCTGGTAAAGGAGAAAAACATGTAAACAAATGACATTGCAGTATGGTGTATGCAATAAAAGAATGATATTGAGGGACTTCTCTGATGGTCCAGTGGTTAAGACTCTGCATTTCCAATGCAGGGAGTGCAGGTTCAATCCCTGGTTGGGGAACTAAGATCCCACATGCTGCATGGCAAGGCCATAAACAAAACAAACAAAAGAATAGATTTTAAAAAAAGAATGATATTGAAAGTACAAAGGTAATATAGAGGAGCCACAAGTTCTATCTAGGAGTCAGAGAACCTTACACAGAAGGATATAAAAGATGAGTAGCAATTCTTCATCCAAATGGAAAACAATCAAATTGAAGCATTCCATACATTATAGCTTTTGCACCAGCCTTGGATGTAAACATCATATGTTTAAGAAGTCAGTCAGTTCAGTTGCTCTGTTGTGTCCGACTCTTTCTGACCCCATGGACTGCAGCATGCTAGGCCTCCCTTCCCATCACCAAGTCCCGGAGTTTACTCAAACACATGTCCATTGAGTCGGTGATGGCATCCAACCATCTCATCCTCTGTCATCCCCTTATCCCGCCTTCAAGCTTTCCCACCATCAGTGTCTTTTCCAGTGAGTCAGTTCTTCGCATCAGGTGGCCAAAGTATTGGAGTTTCTTCAACTTCAGCATCAGTCCTTCCAGTGAATATTCAGGACTGATTTCCTTTAGGATGGACTGGTTGGATCTCCTTGCAGTCCAAGGGACTCTCAAGAATCTTCTCCAATATCACAGTTCAAAAGCATCAATTCTTCGTCACTCAGCTTTCTTTATAGTCCCAACTCTCACATCCATACATGACCACTGGAAAAACCATAGCTTTGACTAGACAGACCTTTGTTGACAAAGTAGTGTCTCTGTTTTTTAATGTGCTGTCTAGGTTGGTCATAACTTTTCTTCCAAGGAGTAAGTGTCTTTTAATTTCATGGCTGTAGTCACCATCTGCAGTAATTTTGGAGCCCCCCAAAATAAAGTCTGTCACTGTTTCCATTGTTTCCCCAACTGTTTGCCATGAAGTGATGGGACAGGATGCCATGATCTTAGTTTTCTGAATGTTGAGCTTTAAGCCAACTTTTTCACTCTCTTCTTTCACTTTCATCAAGAGGCTCTTTAGTTCTTCTTCACTTAACTGCCATAAGGGTGGTGTCATCTGCATATGTGAGGTTTCTGATATTTCTCCCAGCAATCTTGATTCCAGCTTGTGCTTCATCCAGTCCAGCATTTCTCATGATGTACTCTGTATATAAGTTAAATAAGCAGGGTGACAATATACAGCCTTGACGTACTCCTTTCCCACTTTGGAACCAGTCTGTTGATCCATGTCCATTTTTCTAACTGTTACTTCCCGACCTGCATAGAGATTTCTCAGGAGGCAGGTCAGGTGGTCTGGTATTCCCATCTCTTTAAGAATTTTCCACAGTTTGTTGTTATCCACACAGTCAAAGGCTTTGGCATAGTCAATAAAGCAGAAGTAGATGTTTTTCTGGAACTCTCTTGCTTTTTCGATGATCCAGCGGATGTTGGCAATTTGATCTCTAGTTCCTCTGCCTTTTCTAAATCCAGCTTGAACATCTGGAATGTAATGGTTCACGTACTGTTGAAGCCTCCAACAAACAGGTAATAGTATGTAGCAAAAAGTCTGAGAGGCAGAGATGGGGTGAAGTAGAAGATGATGAGACCAGAGAAGATAGGCCTGAAGAGTTTTGTTTGCCATAACCATCTTGTATTTTTATCCTATTAGATGAGTTTTAAGCCAGAATACAATGGCTTAGCAGGTAAAGTATCTGCCTGCAATGCAGGAGACAAAGGAGACATGAGTTTGATCCCTGGGTTGGGAAGATCCCCTGGAGGAGGGTATGGCAACCTATTCCAGTATTCTTGCCTGGAAATTCCCATGTCAGAGAAGCCTGGCAGGGCACAGTCCATGGGGTTGCAAAGAGTCGGACACTACTGAGTGACTAAGCACATAGCATAAACAGAATTTCATTTTCCATTGACCCCTCTGAGGGCAGCATAAAGATGGATTACACAGGAAAATCCTAGAGGCAAAGTGACTAGTCCAGTTCTGAGATGTTGCAGTTGTCCCAGGGAAAGATGGTGCATGTCTGGGCTGTGTCTCTAGGAAAAGAACAGATGGAGTCAAGAACTAAGAGATAAAATCAATAGGATTTGGTGATTGCATCCAGAGAGTGAAGGGGAAGAAGAACTTCTTCAGGTAGACAAGGTAGAGATAAAGGACAAAATGACCATTAGAGTAACTAAAGTGTGAGGTAGAGGCTCTGTCTGACATCAGTCCTCCTGTCTCTAGAGACTAAATGTCTCCAGCAAAGATGTATATGTTGTGATCCCAGGGTGGAAGCAAGCAAAGCAGGCATTTCAAATATTTAATTTGAAAATAACCATAGTAAATGGCAGGTCCAAAAATATACCCTTGAATTACACTTAAGAAGGAAAGAAACTGTTCTATTTCTGGATGCAGGAGTATGCAATTTTAGATGGCCAGCTAGCAAATAGTTTTGATTTTGCAACCCATATAATGTATTTTGCAACTGCTTGACTCCACCATTGCAGTGCAAAAGCAGCTGTAGATAGATAAATGAGAGTGTGTTCCAATAAAGCTTTATTTATGAAAACAGACAACAGGCTGGATCTGGCCTGTGGGCCACAGTTGTCAACTCCTGGCCTAATGGATGACTTTGTGTGCACATTGGGATGGAGGGTTGAAGTGGTACAGACAGACATTGTAAACTTTAAAGCAAAACAAGCATATATCTTAAAACCCTTTAATGACTTTCTTTTACCAGTAGGGTAGCATGCAAGCTACCTAACCTGGCAGGGACCCCTATCTAACAAAGAAATGTATTCATCTAAATAAAACTAGGAATATGTTTAGAATAAAATAACAATGCTACTTGCCACATTTGCTTTCTTGTATGTGTGTATGTAATTAAGATCACATTTACTTTCTTTTTCTCTTACCCTGCCAGACTAAGCTGAGCTTAAATCTTGACATTTTAATTTCTGTTATTATTAATAACAGTGATAACAGTTACCATATAAAGAAGCTTATTCTCTTCTATGCTGTGGACAAAGAGAGCAAGGCTCAGATGCTAATTAAACATTCCCTAGATCACATCACCACTGCATTTGGCATGGTTTTCTATTCAGAGTCCGTAGTCTTGGACTATGTAATACTCCTCAAAGCACAGAGGGAAGAAAACTAGAAAAGCAAATAGTTGAACAATGAAAAATGTTCTTGACTTGAACAGCTGTTAAAATTGGTGTATGCTAAATTAGACTACAGATATCACAGATAAGCTCTATTAAGAAATTATATCAAGGATATTAAAGGAAATTTTATTTCTATTGATACATAGAATAATGACCTTAAAGTCTTGACTGAGCACCTGATCAAGTACTGATATACTTGAAGGGTGGGTCTGAATGAATGTATTTGAGTTCTGAAAGCAGATTTTAGAAGGTTATGTATGCTGTGTAAAGTTCTGTAAATGATTATAAGGATGATACTTCATTTTTTAAATTGTTCCAAAAAGGTTCATACATTTTAAGTTAGTGTTCAAAAACTATTGTGCCCTTTCTTCCCTGGCCAGGCTGAAGCACTTTTCCAACAAATCTGCCCCAATGAAGACTTCTGTCCACCCCCACCAAATCCTGAAGACATTATCCTTGATGGAGACAGTTTACAACCAGAGGCTTCAGAATCCAGTGCCTTACCAGAGGCCAACTCAGAGACTCCCAAAGAAAGCTCAAATCTGAGAAACCCAGAGGAGCCCTCTGAATAACGAGTATATACCAAACTGGATACCACACTGTGGAAAATCCTCCTAGCCTGAGAGTCTTCTTGATGAAATAACTGTTTGAAAATGTTACAAAACAGCAGCCACTTAACATGTGGAATTACCAAGAAATACAAGTGATAGAAATCCAAAAGGGGATTTTCCTTAAAGAGGACATTCTAAGACCACAAAACACTTTGTAAAGCACATTGACTTGCCTGCTTTAAGATACCAAACCTGTGGAATTAGCAGATAAAAATTATAAAGTGGATTGATTCCCAGAAATACAGCTATGTTTATGAAAGTGATCCTATGCATTGTTAGTAATTCTGTGGTATTAGGACAGCTTTTGTCTGCCACTTTGCTTGAAAGCCACATTTTTGGAATTGGCTCACAAATTTCCTTTGATTATTTGAGTTATATTTTCTTTATGGGTGTGAGCATCGTGACACAAATGATGAAAGTATATGTAGATATAGTTGAAAAAAATTAAAGTGTCATGATCCAAGCAGGAGCCTATGTTTGAAATAGAGGTTTGTTTTGTTCTCTATCTTGAGGAGAATTGAAGATACTATATTAAAGTAGACACTTTTACAAACAAGTCATGAGTCTCTTACTCAGTTTTTTTTTTAATGTTAATAGTGTTTGTATTTGAATCCTGAGCATACTGCAAGAGCTCAGTACTGGAGAAATGAAAGGAAAGATTTGAATAGGCTCCTTTGGTGTTTGGAAATTCTTTCTAGTCGAGTACATGGAGCACTAACCTGATTGTCTATGGACCTAATTTCGTCCTAGCTATGCTATTGATGATATTAGGCAAATTGTTTACTTTCTGCACCTCAGTTTCTCCACATGTCTACTGTATGAGAATGATTTTGAAGATACATGCAGTGCTATCCTTAGAATGATTTTTCTGGAATAAAAGTTGTTTCAGAATTTTCTCACTGACTTGGGGGTGAATATCAGAGATCTCATGCAGCAAATAATTGTTTGCTGTCACTTCCCCAAACACAATAAATCGTAGTGTTTTTATTGCATTAAGCTTTTAAAATAAAAATCTATTTCTTAAATTAGTATTTAATAGTCTTATAGAAAGGTAAACAAAGTAACATATAGAATTGTGGTTTTAAATCTTAATAAGGAAAACACTCTATAAACTCTTCATATTCCTTTTCTAGTAGTTAGACCTGAAACCGCCAAGGACTCTATAAACAGAATATGACAATTGATAAACCCTAATATGCACTTAACATAAAAATATAGGGGCTGTGAACAGACAGCAAATCTAGGTACAGTGAGTGCCTGTATTAAAATCTTTCCAAATGCTGGGCTCTGATGGTTTACCTTCTTTGAGCAATAGTTTGGACTTAACAACTTATTTGTATAAATAAATTCATTAAAAGTGTATTGTCATGCAGTCTGGCCTGTATTGCTGATCAGAGAGCCATGGCTACAGTAGAAAGCACATAGTTGTTACATTCTTCAGCTGCAGCAGGGCTTTGACCTCTCCAGATTTCAGCGATCTCAAAGGAAGCCGGCTCTTTCAGGTCACAGACTCATGAGAAATGGAAAGAATGTCGCTCTTGCCTCACCTTTTAAACCCCCAGCAGGATTTAAATTCAGCAGATATAGCTGAATCCAGAGGAAAACCTTCCAAGCCTCTCAGGCTACTCCTAACCCCTCTCCCCATTGCACACCCATTCCCCTATCTCTTTAATCCCCTTTATCCCTCTCTTCCCTTTTTATAATGTTATACCAATCAGGGACAATAGAATTACATTATAACCTACTTTGTTATGTGGATTCAGATCTGTCTTAAATTATATTTCCTGAAACCCAACTATGGCATGCGCTAAATGCACAATACACAACTATAAGCACTGGGTATTGGCTCTGCCCTACAGTACCAGCAATATAAAAGGTTCCACTATATGAGAGCATCGAGTTTGAATACAAATGCAGTAAGCTGCACCGATTAAAATATTGTACTTTGTTATAGTCTTACAGTTAAGGCCTCTTGATACATCATGCACACTTATGTAAACAGCCAATCAGGGTAGACCCAGAATAACTAGAAAAATTCTGATAGCTTTACTACAGTTCTCTGAACAATGAAGGAGATACTCTGTGGTCTTGTGGCCCAATCTATACTGTACCCTATTTCATCCATTAGCCAGTATCAGAATTTCTCTTCTGGATTATTTATTAATATTGTTGAAATGTTTAAAAGCTCCTGAATATCATTAGTGATGATTAAGATAATACACAGCTGTTTAAAACTTTGTGTTAGAAAACTTTAGATATTTCCTCTTGCCTCAGAATGTAATAGAAATTATTCTCAGAACATTCTTTTCAGCTGTCTTGCTGCAAATACTTCTTTTCATAGCTTTAAAGAAAAACCTTTCGGTTTTATTGTAAAACCATAAGCCTGAAGTCATATTAATAAAATTTAGACGTTTGTACGTGATGCAGAAATTTCATTAGCTAATTTTAAATTTTGAAAATTGCTATTATCAAAGAATTTTTATTCCTGTGTTTAAAATATTTGTGTTATGCATGCTTCTTATTAGCCAAAAGTACCATTCAGTTTAGTCATCAATATGAAAACAGATTACTAACCCTGTGTTGCTACTGTATTTTTGTCTAGTTGGTATGCCTGCCAAGAAAAACATACATATATATATAATAAACATATATTTTTCTATAGGAAAACTGAGTTATAATTTCCCCATCTACTATTATACTTAGCTGCTTATAGAAAAATGGTCATGTTAATGGTTAACTTCTGAAATAGTAATTTCTGAGATTGGCAGCCCTCTGCCCGAAATAATGGCCATGCTAATGATTAACTTCTGTCACAGCTGTAGTTCTGGAGGAAGCAAAATGTCTAAAGTCCTAAAAACCTCAAAAAAATTTTTGTTGAAATTTTATTGCTAAATAGTAATGATCCTTCAAAGCAGTTTTCTTACAGATAAGTATTTACTGCTATTAAGATAATTTCTCTCAACTCTTGATTGATTTTCTTAAGTGCATTTCAGAAAGCATGACTACATGGTTATTCATAATTTGCACACTGTAACAGTAAGTTTTCAGAGGAAATAAAGTCTGTTTTAATGCCTTTCAGGCATGGTATCCTATTTTTTAATATTAAAATTTTGTATATATGCCAAGAAATTAAAGATTGTCTTGAAATTGATTTATTTGTTGATATCGGTCTATTATTTAACCTCTCAGTTAATTTTTCAGCTATATATTTGACTTTTTTCCTAGGCATCTGCCAACTGTGTCAGGCCTTTGAAAAAGGCAATCAAATGATACATGGGTATGATTTACTTAGCAAACTGTTCTAGATGCCAGCATCAAACTTCATTCTGTTTGAAATCAGTGTTCAGAGGCATGGGGTATGGCATTGCAATACACTATCTGCCAACTGTTTTCCCATTTCACTTAGTGTATGAGACTCTGAAATGTTTTTCTTATTTACTTCGTGAATGAGAATCTGAAATGTTTTTCTTTGTGGTGGTTGAGTCCCCAGTAGCTTATTTACAACATAAGAGACTGTTGATGTTCTTTTCTTGCAGAAATTATTCACTGAACTGATTTGTTCTTGAATCAAATAATTAAAGCAAAGTGACATTTTCTGTCAATTCCAGGTAGTTTCTAAAGCTTCTCAGACAGGATGTATTCAAAGATAACATCAGTATTTAAAAACTGACAATTTATCTGTGATTATTAATAAATCAAGTTAAAAAAAGATAAGGTTAATTGAATTTTTAAACAAGTAGCTATATTATCCTTCAAGCACATTGAAGCTCAGAGTATTCACACTTTTTTAAACAAGTGCTTTGATACGTTTGAATTCTTTAATGATGGCTTTTTAAAAATGCAAGAGGTTTAACCCTTAACATCCCAGGTCATACTTTGAAAACCACTTTTTTTTTTCTATTATAGTTTAGCTACGGGGCTGCAATGAGATGCCCTTCCCATACAAGGTGCCACGTCTGCTCTTTGTGGTGATGATGACTCTTAGGACCATTTGACAGATAATCATTAGAACTTGAATTCTAGTAGACTGGAGGGTCTTATCGCCTATCACTACAGGGTGATTTATGTTGGTAACACCTATTAATGTTAATAGGACTTGCATGTGTAAATCCTCTTCCTGTCAGTGAGCCAGCTGACCCCTGAAAGAAATATTCTTTAGATATGGACAGTTTTACTCTAGAAACATTAGTGAATTGTCCTATTCAAATTGTTCATGTGTGGAAAAAATAGCAATTCAGCAGAGGATTTGTAGAGCTTGAAAAGATGAAATACTAGTTCATATTTTCTATTCACAGTCTAATATATATTAGACACTATTACTCATCATCTTTTCAACATAGCATTTTTCTCTTATTTTCACTTATTTTTATTTTGTAATTGAAGTATAGTTGACATTCAGCACTATGTTAGCTCCAGGTATGCAACATGTGATTCGATATTTCTATACAATGCAAAATGATTACCGTAGTAAGTCTAGTTATCAACTGTCACCATACAAAGTTGTTACAATATTGACTATATTCCCCATATATATCTCATCCCCATGATTCATTTTTTTACTGGAAATTTGTACCTCTTAATCTCCCTCACTGATTTCACTCATCCTCCCCACACTCCTCCTCTCTGGCAATCTCCTATTTTTTTTCATTTGATTTGTTCTTTAGATTCCACATATAAGTGAAATAAAATAGTATTTGTATTTCCCGCCTGCCTTATTTCATTGAGCATCATACCCTGTAGGTGCAATCCCTTTCAAACCACCAATAGCATTTTTCACAGAACTAGAACAAATAATACAAAAATTTATATGGAAACACAAAGGACCCCCAAAAGTCAAGACAGTCTTGAGAAAGAAAAACAAAGCTAGAAGTATCACACTCCCTGGTTTCAAACTATGTTACAAAGCTACTGTAATCAAAACAACACAGTGGCACAAAAACATAGATCAATGGAACAGAATAGAGAGCCCAGAAATAAATCCACACTTACATGGTCAATTAATCTATGACAAAGGAGGCGAGAATATACAATGGGGGAAAGAGAGCCTCTGATAAATGATATTGAGAAAATTGGGTGGCATTCTCACACTATATGCAAAAATAAACTACAAATGGATTAAGGACTTAAATGTAAGACCTAAAAATGTAAAACCCTTTGAAGACAACATAGATAAAACACTTTGACATTGGTCTTAGCGATATTTCTTTGGATCTGTCTCAAGCAAGAAAAAAGCAAACAAATGAGATATCAAACAAAAAGGCTGCACATCTAAGGAAACCATTGACAAAATGAAAAGACAACCTATGGAATGGGAAAAATATATGCAAATAATATGACCAAGAGGTTAATATTCAAAATACATATATAGACCATAAAACTAAGTATCAAAAAACCCCCAATTTATAAGTGGGCAGAAGTTCTGAATTGATATTTTGCCAAGAAGGATATGCAAATGGCCAACAGGCACACACACACAAATGTTCAACATCACCAATCATCAGAGAAATGCAAATCAAAACAACAGTGAGATTATCACCTCACACTAGTCCAAATGGCTATCATCAAAAAGTCTACTAATAACAAATGTTGATGAGGATGTGGAGAAAATAGAATTCTAGTACATTGTTAGTAGGATTGTAGATTGGTGCAGCCATTATGGAAAACAATATGGAGGTTCCTCAAAAAAGCAAAATAGATCATATGATCCAGCAATTTCACTACAGGGTATTAATATATATCCAAAGAAAATGAAAATGCTAGTTCAAAAATATGCATGCATTACAATGTTCATAGCAGAATTATTTATTTCAATATAGTAGCCAAGACATGGAAGCAACCTAAGTGTCCATCAACATATGAATGGATAAAGAAGATGGGGTATATCTAGATATACATACACAATGAAATATTACTGAGTCATAAAAATGAATGAAATTCTGCCATTTAGAACAACATGGCTGGACCTAGAGGGTATTATGCTTAGTGAAATAAGACAAAGAAAGAAAGGAATGTGGGGCTTCCCTGGTGGTCCAGTGGTTAAGAATCCGCCTGCTAATGCAGGGGATATGGGTTTGATCCCTGGTCCAGGAAGACCCCACAATGCCACGCAGCAACTAAGCCTGTGTACCACAACTACTGAGCCAAAGTGCTGTAACTACTGAAGCCTGCAAGCTTAGAGCCCATGGTCTGCAACAAGAGAAACCACCATAAGAAGCCCAGGCAACACAACGAAAAGTAGCCCTCACTTGCCACAACTAGAGAAAACCCACACACATCAATGAAAGCCCAGTGCAGACAAATATAAAATAAATAATTCTTGAAAAAAAAGAAGAAATGAATGTATATAATGAAAAGAAACAGGCTCTTAGGTATAGAAAATAAACTAGTGGTTACCAGTGGAGAGAGGGATCAGGCGTGGCGCAAAATAGGAATATGGGACAAACTACTATGTATAAAATAGATAAGCAACAAGGATATATTGTGTGGCACAGGGAAATACAGCCATTATTTTGTAATGATTTCAAATAGACTCATTATTCATCTGTAAAAATATTGAATCACTATATAGCACACTTGAAACTGTTACAGTATTGCAAATCAACTATAGTGAACCAGTGAAGTTGCTTAGTTGTGCCCGACTATTTGTGATCACAAGGACTGTAGCCTACCAGGCTCATCCATGCATGGAATTTTCCAGGCAAGAGTACTGGAGTGGGTTGCCATTTCCTTCTCCAGGGGATCTTCCTGACCCAGAGATTGAACCCAGGTCTCCTGAATTGCAGACGCTCTACCGTCTGAGCCACCAGGGAAGCTAAAAATCAACCATACTTCAATTAAAAAAAAAAAAACTACTAATGAGTGGAGAGCATGCCAGTGGTTTTTATCCAAATAGAGCTACTGATGGAACAAATAACTATGTAAATTGAAATGTGGACTTATTTTTTAATCAAAGAATTAAAAGATAAAATCAATAGAATCAAAAGATCTATTCGCTTTGCTTACATACATGTTAAATTACGGCTCCTCACTTCCTCAACTCCCTCATTCAGTTGAGCACAACAACATCTTATTGATTTTATCTCAGAATATCTTCCCAGGTGGTGCTAGTGGTGAACCCACCTGCCAATGCAGCAGACATGAGACACAGGTTCGATCCCTGGATTGGGAAGATCCCCTGGAGGAGGGCATGGCAACCCACTCCAGTATTCTTGCCTGGAGAATCCCATGGACAGAGGAGCCTGGTGGGCTACAGTCCATGGGGTTACAAAGAGTCAGACACGACTGAAGCGACTTAGCATGCACACACATTTTACTGATCACAGCCTCCTATTTCCACAACCCTCTATTCTCATTCTCTTTCAGATTATTATAATCAGTCTTCCTGACACCAGGCTCCTCATTCTATTCCAACTACCCACTGAGGCAGAAACCACTGCATGGATTCCTTCTCCTGCTTAAATATCATGAGAAGGGACCTGTTTAGCACAATAACACACCAAAGTTAAGGAAGAATAAAGCCCTTGAGGGGGCATTCATTCCCAGCCTACACCAGATGTTTCAGGATGTAGCTTGGGCAGAGAGAAGAGTAGAAAACAAAACGACAGGTAACATGTGTAGTGCCTATTATGTACCAGGCACTATTCAATTATTAATAAAAATTTAACCTGTGGGTACTATTATCATTCTCCATTTTACAGTTGAGAACTTGTCAAGGAAACTGAAGCACAGAGATAAAATTACTTGCCCAATACTGCACAGTTAGAAAGGCTTGGGTTGTTTCTTCTAATTCAGTATGTACTGAAACATGTTTGTGATCTACTAGTAGTAAGATTATATTCTTTCTCATCATAATGAGCTGTATCTGCTTGCCCTACTAGTGGTAGAGTTTCACCTACAAAATAAATACAAATAAAATCCCTGATCTTGTAATTTTTCTCCTTAAAATCTTTTCCATATTAAATACAGTCCAATCTCTTTAGCATAGCATACAAAACCACGCCCTTCGAAAACCAAAATATTCCTCTTTGGCTTCATCTATCATTCTACTTCCCTCCCCAACTCTTATGATGAACTTCTCAGTATCTTCAAACTCTTCGACCCCTTGAATATACCACTTCTTTTTTGGAATTTCCAGGCCTCTCTGTGCTACCACCACACCCCTTTCGCCTTACCCTTCTTTTCATACTTTTAAGCCCAGCTCTAATGTTGCGTCAGCTGCTAACACTTGGGCCACTCCATGAGGCAAAGTTACTTTTCCTTTTGTGCTCCCCACCCAGAACTGATCATAAAGCCCTTATCTCATAGGAATCCAAGTTTTTTTTAAATTTTGTTTCTGTCTCCTAGATAGTAAGCAGCTTGAGGGCAGGTTCCCTCCTTGCATCTATACCACCTAACAACACCTGGCTATGGCCATACATCTCCTGCATAACCCTGCTTCTATGACTACAGTGGTTTCTATTTTAGGTAGAGACATGCTCCTGCTCCTCTTTGGAACTGAGCCTCATAAAGAGCTTGACTTTCTGAGTGGCTGACCCGTAACACAAAAATCTCTTTAGCTATTTGTTGTTGTTTAGTCGCTAAGTTGTTTCCAACTTTTTGCCACCCCATGGACTGTAGCCTGCCAGGCTCCTCTGTCCATGGGATTTTCCAGGCAAGAATACTGGAGTGAGTTGCCATTTCCTTCTCCAAGTGATCTTCCTGACCCAGGGATCGAACCTATGTCTCCTGCATTGGCAGGCAGATTCTTTACCGCTGAGCCACCTGTGAAGCCCTCTGTTTAGCTCTCAGTTCAGTTCAGTTGCTCAGTCGTATCTGACTCTTTGTGACACCATGGACGGTAGCATGCCAGGCTTCCCTGTCCATCACCAACTCCTGGCGTTTCCTCAAACTCATGTCCATTGAGTTGGTGATGCCATCCAACCATCTCATCCTCTGCCGTCCCCTTCTCCTCCTGCCTTCGATCTTTCCCAGCATCAGGGTCTTTCCCAGTGAGTCAGTTCTTCTCATCAGGTGGCCAAAGTATTGGAGCTTCAGCTTCAACATCAGTCCTTCCAATGAATATTCAGGACTGATTTCCTTCAGGATTAACTGGTTTGATCTCCTTGCAGTCCAAGGGACTCTCAAGAGTCTTCTCCAACACCACAGTTCAAAAGCATCAATTCTTCAGTGCTCAGCTTTCTTTATGGTCCACAGCCTTGTCTGACTCAATGAAACTATGAGCCATGCTGTGTAGGGCCACCCAAGACGGACAGGTCATGGTGGAGAGTTCTGACAAAACGTGGTCCACTGGAGAAGGGAATGGCAAACCACTTCAGTATTCTTTCCTTGAGAACCTCATGAACAATATGAAAAGGCAAAAAGATGTGACACTATTTAGCTATGGAGAGCTACATTTTCTACTGTGTGGCTAGGAAAGCCAAGACAGTTTACAAAGAAAGAAGCAGTGATAAGACACAGAAATGACAGATGAACCTAAAACTGGTTTCTGAGAGCTTTCTAAATCCACAATCAGGTCCTCCCTGAGGCCCAGCATCATTCCTGCCATTGGTTTTTTTGAGACATGCCTTTCTCATAATCAGATTTCTTTTGATGTTCAAGATATACATGTTGAATTCTGATACTTACAAAAACTAAATTATAAATCTTTATTTTAAATAAATACACCTGGGAAATTTCATTATCAGAGCCTTCCAAACTACCTCTATCTCTGTAATTCTGTGTATAGGTTTGTGAATGCATTTGTGTACCATGGGAATTTAGATTTTTACTGACTAGGAAATGTCATAAAATGTTCAGGTCCAAAGTTCTACACAGAAGGGAGAGTAAATTAAGGATGAACGAAAATGTTATCTACACTTGAGAACTTCACGAAGAATTATCTTGGTAACTTTCTAACCACTATCTAACCACTTCTAACCACTATTTTTATTCTGAGAAAAGCCATAGGAGAGGCAATACTCACTAACAAGTATGTGCTGTAAAAAGCAACTGTTGTTACAATGGAAGTCAACTATGGGTACCTAAACCTTTGATACATGTGATGTGAAGTTGTCCTTTTTGATTTGGATTTATCTTAGAAATATATGGTTTCCAAAATAATACTTTGGAATAAGACTCTTAAGTTCAAATATGGTCTACAGTTCTGCAGAAGTTCACCTTTGTTTGGTATGGAAGCTATTTGCATAATATATAAATATTTATTTATAATTAATATATAAATACATATTATATATAATATATAATAAATAAACATTTATTTATAATATATAAACATTAAGTTTTACAGGTAGTTAAATTTGCAAAGCATTAGATATAAGCTATACCCTAAGGAGCTTAGAATTTTTAAGTCAGAAATGGGCAATGTACCAGAAAATGATTTCCTTTGGTTAAGCTTATGTAATAGCAACAAAAAGATTTGTGCAGAACTTAAAACTTATTTCTACATATCTTTATTATGACTGGAAAAAATTGCCTACAGGGAATGTTTTTCCTTTTCTAAATCTTGATTTGAAAATTATAGGAACAGATAAACTGAACCTTGAACATCATTTGTCTTTCAGATATTCTTTTATTTTTTTTTTTAATAAATTTATTTATTTTAGTTGGGGGCTAATTACTTTACAATATTGTAGTAGTTTTTGCCATACATTGACATGAATCAGCTATGGGTTTACATAGGTTCCCCATCCTGAACCCTCCTCCCACCTCCCTCCCCATCCCATCCCTCTGGGTCATCCCAATGCCCCAGCCCTGAGCATTTGTCTCATGCATAGAACATGGAATGATATTCTGAAAGTAATTTTTGACTGCTAGATTTGAGATGCTAACAGGTGTTGCTGGTGGTAAAGAACTCTCCTGCCAATTCAGGAGACATAAGAGATGTGGATTCAATCCCTGTGTTGGGAAAAGGAAGATACCGTGGAGGAAGGCACAGCAACCCACTCCAGTATCCTTGCCTGGAGAATTCCATGGACAGAGGAGCCTGGAGGGCTATGGTCCATAGGGTAGCAAAGAGTCAGACATAACTGAAGTGATTTAGCATACAGTCCATATTCAGATACATCCTGTTTTAAGAGAAGAGTCTATAAGAATATCTGGATTTATAATGCACAACATTTTGGAGGGTGACTGTGCCCATTACAAAGTAGTTCTTTGCTTTACCAAAGAATTCAAGCTGCTTTTAAGTAGGAGTTCCCAGGAGTTCCCTGATGTTATATATCAACACTGCATAAGCTATTAACTTCTAGAAAGAGGTAAGTGTGGTAGGTAGAACCACTGCCAACTGAAGATCAAACTGAGAATAAAGCAATTCTAAAATGATTGTGGAAGTAAAGGAGGAGATATGGACTGACATACATCTGGTTTGAGAACAACTTTGCAGGAATACGTGTGTTGTATAACATATGTTGCACTTAAAGTGAAGATTATTTGGGGACTACAGTTCCCTCCTAATAGTAGAACTCATCAATCAGGTTGCCCCTAATAAGTCTACATGAAACTGCCATTCAAAATTACTCCTTACACTTGGTTCATATTTTTCATTAATACTGCATGGCCAAAATCTTCTTGACCAAAAGATTATATAGTGAATAGTTTTTTCCCCTCATTTTCTTAGATGTCTAAGAGTAATTTGTAAAATCATGGAATTTGCAATGTGGTTCAGGCCTTATAAATAAGCAAATGTTGATCTTCTTCAGTAAAACCTGTGAAGTCTGCCTATGTAAGCCTACCTCACAAATGGAAAAGAGAATACTATCCTCTGGAAATGTGAAATATTATGTGTTCAATATATACTTAGGATTGAGGGGGCTAAGCAGAGCTGGGGGTAGGATCTTGGGCCATATGATTCTAAGTATCCACTCTTGATGGAGTATTGGGGTGGCTTCTGCTGCCCCCACCATATCCCTTCTTTTGTCACCTTCATTCTCTGGGTGATAAGCAGTATGAGGGTGCAGTGGCAGGAACACCTTGGCAGTATCAATGAAAAAAAATGTTGCTTGCCATATCGGTAAGCAAAGGATGTTGTAGCCATCAATCCACCATATTACAGCTGCCTTGAGAGCGAGCCCTGAGGGAACCTGGGATAGAAACAGGATACCCATTATCAAGCAGTCAATTGCTGCATCCACCCCCTGGACAGTGCACCCTGAGGAGACTCAGGATAAGAAGTCACAGATACTGGCCCCAGGTACCTGACATGCATATCAAAGGAATGATTTCAATGAGCTGTGACTTTTGCAACCACTGGCTCAGCAGTAAAGAATTGACTGCAGCGTAGGAGACCCAGGTTGGATCTCTGGGTCAGGAAGATGCCCAGGAGGAGGGCATGGCAGCCCACTCCAGTATTCTTGCCTGTAGAATTCAATGGACAGAGGAGCCTGGTAGGCTACAATCCTTGGGGCACAAAGAGTTCGACTCGATTGAGCGATTAACACTTTCACTTCACTTTTTTCTCCACTTATTAGTTGTAACACTTGGCAAACTATTCTTTCCTCTCTAGTTATCCATTTCCTTGTTTGTTCATTTGTAATGACGATAGTACCTACTGCATAAGGCTTTTTTGTAAGAATGAATATGAGAAAAATCATGAAGCACTCAACAAAGTGCCTGGCACATAGAAAAGCCCTCAATAAGTGGTAGCACTGCTGTTGTGTAATTAATGAGAGTCAGGTTTAGGACCCAGGTTTCCTAATTGCCACTGTTCTCTTCACCATGACTGCAACAGCATAACTGCTAGAGAATCTTTAGTAAATTGAACATATATTTTATAGTTGTACTCCATTAATCAGACCAGAGTTCCTCTCATTGCCAGTTGTTAGTGGGTTTAGATATTTTCACCTAGAAGATAAAAAGTGACATCTATAATTCCATTAAAAGAGACAATTAAATCTAAATATTCAGTTTCAATCCCAAGAGAAACAGCACAATATACTCTCCAAGTTGCACTTTATAAACTAAACTGCTTCTGAATACCTAAAATTTAGTCATGAGACATGGGAAACTGAGGAGGAATGCAACATTCAAGCTGTTGTTGTTGGAAAAGCATTTGTTATGGATTCCATCACTAGCTTTATTTACAGGCCTTTTATTACAGGCCTTTTACCCATATTGTAATAGTGATTGGTGCATCACAGGATGAAAAGGAGATTTCATGGAAATACTGTAAATCTCTGCAGCAATTGGGACTTAGAACTTGACAAGGAAGATCCAAGCAGATGCAGTGGCTGTCTGCATAGGAGGTCTGATCAAAGGGAACTGGAATAGAAAGCACTACATGTGCCATAACTTGGACAAACAATTAATATTCGACTAACAATACCATTTGTGGTAAGAATATCTACTTGGATGCATATCAAGAATGTGGTATATATGTAAATAAAGTTTTGTGACAAGAGTCGTTACTTGTTTTTCTGCTCATGTTGCAGTCCAGACCAAAAAAACATTTTACAGGTATTTTCTATAAAAACTTCAACCTCTGCATAGAAAGTTCTTTGAAAAATATCTCAGTTTGAGCACACTAATGGGCACTCTTTCCCTCCTGCTTCTTCAAATATCACAATACTTGTCTGAATGAGCAATGTTGATATTGTATACACAAAAGTTAATGTTTCTGCAGCAATAAAAATAATGTCTTAAAAGAACATTAAAAGAATATAGATGTATATAAAAGCAAGGGATCTAGGAAAGTTCCTGAAATGTAGTAATCCCTATAAATGTTTTATAAATAAATAAATAGGTAATTAATGTCATGGGGAAAATCCACAATATATGGTTAAACAACAACAAAAAAAGCAAGCAAATTACAGCTATACATCTGGAACTAACTCAACATTGTTAAACTATATATCAATTTTTTTAGTTTTAAAATTAAAACAAGGTTACAGAAATAGAATGTATAGCACATCTCATTTTGTGTAAAGAATAGAGAGCAGTCTACATGCATATGTGTATGTTTGTGTGAACTCTAGAAGAATGCACACAAAATGGTGACATTAGTTATTTTTGAATTGTGCAAATATATGAATAATGTTTTCCCTTTATAATTTTTGAATTTTCTGCATTTTTGACATATTAATTCATCAGCACTTCTAATATCACTCCTCACCAGATGTGTAACTCTGTTCTTTCAGATATTTTTTTATGCACACACACATGCACACACTGACTGACACACTCAGTATAGGGTACACAACCTTTGTAAAAAACATTTAAAAATAAATTGGCTTATATCATAGTTCTGTAATAGCTTTTTACAAAACAATGTATCTCGGACACCATAAAATCCAATAAATAAAAAATTGCTTACCCCTTTTTCATTGCTGCTTAGTGTTCCATGGCATGAAATTCATTTAACCAGTCATTATTACTGAACATTTAGTTGTTTCTAGTTTTATTGCTATTGCAAGCAGTGGTTCAATGAACATTTCATATGCATATTTCTGTTCACATGCATATTTCTGATGAGGGAATTCTTAGAGATTAAATTCCTAGGTTAAAGAACATGCACATTTAAAACTTTGATAGAAATGGACAAATGGTACTCCAAAAAGACTTTATCAATTTGCACTCTCATTTGTACTAGATGTTATTATTCCTTTACTGTCTGCCAATCAGATGAGCCAAAACATGGCATCATATTTTTATGCTTTGCATTTCTCTGATTACTTTTACATCTGAGCATATGTTTATTGGTGATTTTGAATCACCTCTGTGATTTACCAATCCATGCCCTTGCCGCTTTTATGATTTGTTACCAGTTCTTTTTGTATTCTGTGTACTTACTTTTGTTATATACATTGTAAATATTTCCCTCCAATTCTGGATTTTAAAATTGTTTATGGGGTGATTTGTTACATAGAAACTTTAAATTTTGATATAGTCAAATCACTCAGTATTTACCCTTATGACTTCTGGGCTTTTCATCTTGTTTAGGAAAGTCTTTCCCAATTCGATATTATGAAAATAAGTCCTATATGTTGTTTAAATACTGTTATGACATTGTTTAACCTTTAGCTCTTTGTATGTGTGCCCAGTCATTCAGTCATGTCCAATCCTTTGCATCCCTATGGATGGTGTGGCCTTTCAGGTTCCTCTGTCCATGGGATTCTCCAGGCAAGAATACTGGAGTGGGTTTCCATGCCCTCCTCCAGAGGATCTTCCCAACCCAGGGATCGAACCCAGGTTTCCCGCATTGCAGGTGGATTCTTCACCCTCTGAGCCACCGGAGAAGCCCAAGAATACTGGAGGGATAGGAATCGCCTATCCCTTTTCCAGGAAATCTTCCTGACCCAGAAATCGAACTGGGGTCTCCTGCATTGCAGGTAGATGCTTTACCAGCTGAGCTACCAGGGAAGCCTGGTAACCACAAATCTGATCTCTTTTTCTACAAGTTTGTTTGTTAATTGTCCTACAACACTATGTTAGTTCCTGTTGCACAAAATGGTGATTCATTATTTCTATACATTCCAAAATGTTCACCACAATAACTCCAATTTACTTTATATTACATTATTATTGACTGTATTCCCCATACTGTACATTTCATACCCATGACTCGTTTACTGTAACTGGAAGTTTGTACCCCTAATCTCCCTCACCTATTTTTCTCCTCCTCTTACCCCCACTTCCCTCTGGCAACCTTCTGTTTGTTTCCTGTATCTATGACTATTTTTCTTTTGTTTATTTGTTTTGGTTTTTCAGATTCCATATATAAGTGAAATCATATGGTATTTGTCTTTCTTTGTCTGAAATATTTCACTTAGCATAATACCCTGTAGGTCTATCCATGTTGGTGCAAATGGCAGAATTTCATTCTTTTTATAGCTTAACAATGTTCCCTTGGAATATTATATTTAAATATTTATATTATTATAATGGAATATTATTTACACCACACATCTTCTTTATCCACTCACCTATCCATGGACACTTGGGCTTCCCAGGTGGTTCAGTGGTAAAGAATCGGCCTGCCACTGCAGGAGACATAAGAGACATGGGTTCAATCACTGTGTCAGGAAGATCCCCTGGAGGAGGGCATAGCAACTCACTTCAGCTTTCTTGCCTGGAGAATTCCATGGACAAAGGAGCCTGGCAGACCACAGTCCATAGAGTTGCACAGAGTTGGATATGACTGTAGCAATATAGCACATATGCATCCATGGTCACTTAGGTCAATTCCCTATCTTGGATATTTTAAATAATGCTGCAGTGAACATAAAGTTGCATATACCTTTTCAAATTAGTGTTTCTGATAATTACCCAGAAGTAGAATTGCTGTATTGTTTGGTAGTTCTCTATTTTTTTGAGGAACGTCCATACTGTCTTCTATAGTGGCTGCACCAATTTACATTCCCACCAAAAATGCATGAGGGTTCCCTTTTCTCCTTGCCAACAATTGTTATTTATAATCTTTTTTTCTTGAAATATATTTGATTTACAATATTATGTTAGTTTCAAGTGTACACCGTAGTGATTTGGTATTTTTTGTACATATTCCATTATAGCTTATTTCAAGATAATGGCTCAAATTTCCTGTGTTATATAGTATATCCTTGTTACATATCTATTTTATATATAGTAGTTTGTATTTTACATACAATAGTTTGTACCTGTTAATCTCATACCCCTAGTTTGTCCCTCTCCCCTTCTCTCTCCGTTAGCCACAAGTTTGTTTTCATATCTGCGAGTCTGCTTCTGTTTTGCATTATACATTCATTTGTATTATTTTTAGATTCTGCATATAAGTGATACCATGCAGTATTTATCTTTCTCTGTCTGGCTTAATAAACTAAGCATAACATTCTCAAGGTCCATCCATGGTGCTGCAAATGGCATAATATCATTCTTTTTTATAGCTGAGTAATATTCCATGGGTATATACACCACATCTTCTTAATCCAATCATCTGTTGATGGGCACTTGGATTGCTTCCATGTTATGGCTATTGTAAATAGTGCTGCTATGAAAATTGGGGCATGTGTATCTTTTCAAATTAGGGTATTGGTTTTTCCAGATATAACTGGAGTTGTTGGATGATATGGTAGTTCTACCTTTAGTTTTTGAGGAACCTCCATGCTGTTTTCTGTAGCGGCTGCACCAACTTATTTTTCCACCAACAATATTCAAGTATTTCATTTTCCCCACATCCTCACAAGCAATTTTTATTTATGGTCTTTTTGATAATAGCCATTCTGACAGGTGTGAGGTGATATCTCATTGTGGTTTTTGAATTACATTTCTCTGTTGAATAATAATAAGCATATTTTCATGTGTCTGTTGGACATCTGTATGTCTTCTTTGAAAAAACGTCTCTTCAGATCCTCTACCCATTTTTCAATTGAGTTTTTTGGGGGGTTTTGATGTTGAATTGTATGAATTTTTGCATTTTGGATATTAACATTTTATCAGATATATCATTTTTAAATATCGTTTCCCATTCAGTAATATGCCTTTTTATTTTGTTGACAATTTCCTTTGCTGTGCAAAGCATTTTCATTTGATATAGTACCATTTGTTGATTTTTGCTTCTGTTTCTATTGCCTGAGGAGGCATATCCAAAAACTATTTCTGAGACTGATGGCAAAGAGTGTACTGCCTATGTTTTCAAGTTAAATTGGGTCAACGAGCTGAGGGCAGTTCAGTTCAGTTTAGTCACTCAGTAGTGTCAGACTCTTTGTGATGTCATGGACTGCAGCACATGAGGCCTCCCTGTCCATCACCAACTCCCATACTTTACTCAAACTAACCATCTCATCCTCTGTCATCCCCTTCTCCTCTCACCTTCAATCTTTCCCAGCATCAGGGCCTTTTCAAAAGAGTGAGCTCTTCGCATCAGGTGGCCAAAGTATTGGAGTTTCAGCTTCAACATCAGTCCTTCCAATGAACATTCAGGAATGGTTTCCTTTAGGATGGACTGGTTGGAACTCCTTGCAGTCTAAGGGACTCTCGAGTCTTCTCCAACACCACAGTTCAAAGCATCAATTCTTCGGTACTCAGCTTTCTTTATAGTCCAACTCTCGCATCCATACATGACTACTGGAAAAACCATTGCCTTGACTAGACAGACCTTTGTTGGCAAAGTAATGCCTCTGCTTTTTAATATGCTGTCTAGGTTGGTCATAACTTTTCTTCCAAGGAGTAAGGGTCTTTTAATTTCATGGCTGTAGTCACCATCTGCAGTGATTTTGGAGCTCAAAAAAATAAAGTCTGCCACTGTTTCCCCTGTTTCTCCATCTATTTGCCATGAAGTGATGGGACCAGATGCCATGATCTTAGTTTTCTGAACGTTGAGCTTTAAGCCAACTTTTTCACTCTCCTCTTTCACCTTCATCAAGAGGCTCTTTAGTTCTTCTTCACTTTCTGCCATAAGGGTGGTGTCATCTGCATGTCTGAGGTTATTGATATTCTCCAAGAAATCTTGATTCCAGCTTGTGCTTCATCCAGCCCAGTATTTCTAATGATGTACTCTGCATATAAGTTAAATAAGCATGGTGATAATATACAGCCTTGATGTACTCCTTTTCATATTTGGAACCAGTCTGTTGTTCCATGTCCAGTTCTAACTGTTGTTTCCTGACCTGCATACAGGTTTCTCAAGAGGCAGGCCAGGTGGTCTGGTATTCCTATCTCTTGAAGAATTTTCCACAGGTTAATGTGATCCACAAAGTCAAAGGCTTTGGCATTGTCAATAAAGCAGAAATAGATGTTTTTCTGGAACTCTCCAATTCTTCGATGATCCAGAAGATGTTGGCAATTTGATCTCTGGTTCCCCTGCCTTTTCTAAAACAGGCATGAACATCTCGAAGTTTGCGGTTCACGTATTACTGAAGCCTGGCTTGGAGAATTTTAAGCATTACTTTACTAGCGTGTGAAATGAGTAAAATTGTGTGGTAGTTTGAGCATTCTTTGGCATTGCCTTTCTTTGGGATTGGAATGAAAACTGACCTTTTCCAGTCCTGTGGCCACTGCTGAGTTTTCCAAATTTGCTGGCATATCGAGTGCAGCACTTTCACAGCATCATCTTTCAAGATTTGAAATAACTCAGCTGGAATCCCATCACCTCCACTGGCTTTGTTCTTAGTGATGCTTCCTAAGGCCTACTTGACCTCACATTCCAGGATGTTTGGCTCTTGGTGAGTGATCACACCTTTGTGATTATCTGGGTCATGAAGATCTTTTTTGTACAGTTCTTCTGTGTATTCTTACCACCTCTTCTTAATATCTTCTGCTTCTGTTAGGTCCATACAATTTCTGTCCTTTATCGAGCCCATCTTTGCATGAAATGTTCTCTTGGTATCTCTAATTTTCTTGAAGAGATCTCTAATCTTTTCCATTCTAATGTTTTCCTCTATTTCTTTGCATTGATCGCTGAGGAAGGCTTTCTTATCTCTCCTTGCTTTTCTTTGGAACTCTGCATTCAAATGAGTATATCTTTCCTTTTCTCCTTTGCTTCTCTTCTTTCCACAGCTATTTGTAATGCCTCCTCAGACAGCCATTTTGCTTTTTTGCATTTCTTTTTCTTGGGGATGGTCTTGATCCCTGTCTCCTGCACAATGTCACGTACCTCCGTCCATAGTTCATCAGGCACTCTGTCTATCAGATCTAGTCCCTTAAATCTATTTCTCACTTCCAGCGTATAATCGTTAGGGATTTGATTTAGGTCATACCTGAATGGTCTAGTGGTTTCCCCTACTTTCTTCAATTTAAGTCTGAATTTGTCAATAAGGAGTTCATGGTCTGAGCCAGTCAGCTCCCGGTCTTGTTTTTGCTGGCTCTATAGAGCTTCTCCGTCTTTGGCTGCAAAGAATATAATCAATCTGATTTCGGTTTTGACCATCTGGTGATGTCCATGTGTAAAGTCTTCTCTTGTGTTGTTGGAAGAGGGTGTTTGCTATGACCAGTGTGTTCTCTTGGCAGAACTCTATTAGCCTTTGCCCTGCTTTATTCTGTACTCCAAGGCCAAATTTGCCTGTTACTCCAGGTGTTTCTTGACTTCCTACTTTTGCATTCCAGTCTCCTATAATGAAAAGGTTATCTTTTCCGGGTGTTAGTTCTAGGTCTTGTAGGTCTTCATAGAACCATTCAGCATCAGCTTCTTCAGCATTACTGGTCGAGGCATAGACTTGGATTACCGTGATATTGAATGGTTTCCTTCGAAACGAAGAGAGATCATTCTGTCGTTTTTGAGACTGCACCCAAGTACGAGGGCAGTAAGTTATAAACGCTGCTCTCATTCTGCTTGAGCATGCTGAGAGGTATCTATGATATGCCTGCTAAAATGGATTTTGATTTTGATTTTGATTTCTGGGGAATCTCAACATGATAGCAGGAGAAAGGTCAGAGAAAATGTAAATAAGTGAGGTCAAAGGAAAAACACAACAAGCAGAACAATCTCTTTAGAATGAAAACTGTGTTTTTAAAGCCAAGTTTAACTTCTATTAGTTAGATTTTATAATGCTAAAACTAATAGATAGCTATTAACTAACCCGTAGCATATACACTGTAACAGGCATTATTTAAATGCTTCATATACATTACTCCAAATCAATGGACACTATTATTATCCCCATTTTTATAGATGACTAAACTGAGACACAGACAGATTAAATAACTTGCCCAATATCAACACAACTAATTGGAAAAGCTACAGTTTGAACCCAGACAATCTGGTTCCAAAGCCAAGACAATTATAACACATGTGTGAATATGGTGATTTGGATTTTGGAGGGGTAATTTGGCTTTTATAAAAGCAACAGATAAATCTAAATGCAGAGTATGCACATTCCCTGCCCCCTTTTCCCTACCACTCTGGTATTGTCTCCTTCATTTGGTGGTAGCTCAAGGATTTAAACTAAAAAGAGAACACTAGTTAAATGCTTGACTTTGATGCAAATCACTTTCACTTATTTAAACACAACATACTGGACAATTTTAGTAGCCCAATTTCTGTAGAATGTTTTACATAACAACTTAAGAGTAGAAATGTCACAATAGCCACCTATAACCTCACTGTTGCAGAGTTCTCTTATTTGACCTCCATTAAGCAAAAACGATACCCAGCTGTGGATGTGACTGGTGATAGAAGCAAAGTCCGATGCTGTAAAGAGCAAAATTGCATAGGAATCTGGAATGTTAGCTCCATGAATCAAGGTAAATTGGAAGTGGTCAAACAGGAGATGGCAAGGGTGAACGTTGACATTCTAGGAATAAGCGAACTAACATGGACTGGAATGGGTGAATTTAACTCAGATGACCATTATATCTACTACTGTGGGCAAGAATCCCTTAGAAGAAATGGAGTAGCCACCATGGTCAACAAAAGAGCCCGAAATGCAGTACTTGGATGCAATCTCAAAAACGATAGAATCATCTCTCTTCGTTTCCAAGGCAAACCATTCAATATCACAGTAATCCAAGTCTATGCCCCGACCAGTAATGCCAAAGAAGCTGAGTTGAACGGTTCTATGAAGACCTACAAGACCTTCTAGAACTAACACCCAAAAAAGATGTCCTTTTCATTATAGGGGACTGGAATGCAAAAGTAGGAAGTCAAGAAACACCTGAGGTAACAGGCAAATTTGGCCTTGGAGTACAAAATAAAGCAGGGCAAAGGTTAATAGAGTTTTGCCAAGAGGACGCACTGGCCATAGCAAACACCCTATTCCAACAACACAAGAGAAGACTCTACACGTGGACATCACCAGACGGTCAACACCGAAATCAGATTGATTGTATTCTTTGCAGCCAAACATGGAGAAGCTCTATACAGTCAGCAAAAACAAGACGGGGAGCTGACTGTGGCTCAGACCATGAACTCCTTATTACCAAATTCAGACTTAAATCGAAGAAAGTAGGGAAAATCACTAGTCCATTCAGGTATGACCTAGATCAAATCCCTTATGAGTATACAGTAGAACTGACAAATAGATTTATGGGGCTAGATCTGACAGATATAGTGCCTGATGAACTATGGAAAGATGTTCGTGACATTGTACAGGAGACAGGGATCAAGAAAATCCCCATGGAAAAGAAATGCAAAAAAGCAAAATGGCTGTCTGAGGAGGCCTTACAGATAGCTGGGAAGAGAAGAGAAGTGAAAAGCAAAGGAAAAAGGAAAGATATTCCCATCTGAATGCAGAGTTCCAAAGAATAGCAAGGAGAGATAAGAAAGCCTTCCTCAGCGATCAATGCAAAGAAATAGAGGAAAACAACAGATTGGGAAAGATTAGAGATCTCTTCAAGAAAATTAGAGATACCAAAGGAACATTTCATGCAAATATAGGGTCGATAAAGGACAGAAATTGTATGGATCTAACAGAAGCAGAAGATATTAAGAAGAGGTGGCAAGAATACACAGAAGAACTGTACAAAAAAGATCTTCATGACCCAGAAAATCACGATGGTGTGATCACTCACCTACAGCCAGACATCCTGGAATGTGAGGTCAAGTAGGCCTTAGAAAGCATCACTATGAACAAAGCTAGTGGAGATGATGGAATTCCAGTTGAGCTACTGCAAATCCTCAAAGATGATGCTGTGAAAGTGCTGCACTCGATATGCCAGCAAATTTGGAAAACTCAGCAGTGGCCACAGGACTGGAAAAGGTCAGTTTTCGTTCCAATCCCAAAGAAAGGCAATGCCAAAGAATGCTCAAACTACCGCAAAACTGGACTCATCCCACATGCTAGTAAAGTAATGCTCAAAATTCTTCAAGCCAGGCTTCAGCAATATGTGAACCGTGAACTTCAAGATGTTCAAGCTGGTTTTAGAAAAGGCAGAGGAACCAGAGATCAAATTGCCAACATCCGCTGGATCATCAAAAATGCAAGAGAGTTCCAGAAAAACATCTATTTCTGCTTTATTGACTATGCCAAAACCTTTGACTGTGTGGATCACAATAAACCGTGGAAAATTCTGAAAGAGATGCGAATACCAAACCAACTTCTCTTGAGAAACCTGTATGCAGGTCAGGAAGCAACAGTTAGAACTGGGCATGGAACAACAGACTGGTTCCAAATAGGAGAAGGAGTACGTCAAGGCTGTATGTTGTCACCCTGCTCATTTTACTTATATGCAGAGTACATCATGAGAAACGCTGGGCTGGAGGAAACACAAGCTGGAAGCAAGATTGCCAGGAGAAATATCAATAACCTCAGATATGCAGATGACACCACCCTTATGGCAGAAAGTGAAGAAGAACTAAAGAGCCTCTTGATGAAGGTGAAAGAGGAGACTGAAAAAGTTAGCTTAAAGCTCAACGTTCAGAAAACTAAGATCATGGCATCCGGTCCCATCACTTCATGGGAAATAGATGGGGAAACAGTGGAAACAGTGTCAGACTTTATTTTGGGGGGCTCCAAAATCACTGCTGATGGTGACTGCAGCCATGAAATTAAAAGACGCTTACTCCTTGGAAGGAAGATTATGGCCAACCTAGATAGCATATTTAAAAGCAGAGACATTACATTGCCAGCAAAAGTCCATCTAGTCAAGGCTATTGTTTTTCCTGTGGTCCTGTATAGATGTGAGAGTTGGATGGTGAAGAAAGCTGAGTGCCAAAGAATTGATGCTTTTGAACTGTGGTGTTGGAGAATATTCTTGAGAGTCCCTTGGACTGCAAGGAGATCCAATCAATCCATCCTAAAGGAGATCAATCCTGGGTGTTCATTGGAAGGACTGATGTTGAAGCTGAAACTCCAATACTTTGGCCACCTCATGCGAAGAGTTGACTCATTGGAAAAGACCCTAATGCTGGGTAGGATTGGGAGCATGAGGAGAAGGGGACGACAGAGGATGAGATGGTTGGATGGCATCACTGACTCGATGGACATGGGTTTGGGTAGACTCCAGGAGTTGGTGATGGACAGAGAGGCCTGGTGTGCTGCAATTCATGGGATCGCAAAGAGTCGGACACGACTGAGAGACTGCAGTGAACTGAACTGAAGAGAATGTAACATATATCATATTTAGAATCTTCCAGTCTATTAATGTAGGCTGCTGAGAAAGGAAGGTAGCCTTATGGGTATAGTTTTCACTAGTTCAGCCTAGCAGAGTATACTCCACCATCAAATAAATTCATGCTCAGTCTAAAATTTCAACAAAATTAAATGAGTCCCATCTTAAGTGGGCCCTCTTTCCCGTGAAAACTGGACCCTTACAGGAAAACTGAATCAATCAGGCCCAGGTTGCTTGCTAAGGAGGCTGGATTAGATCTAGGAATTGAGAGACAGATCACATCCCTCTTCACTTAATGCGAGATATATGGCCCTGTTCAATTCTTTAAAAACACTGAGGGGTGAGAAAAAGATGAGATTTGAGCTAAGTGACATTTTCATGATTGTTGCTGTTTGGTCATTCAGTCCTGTCCATGTCTGACTCTTTGTGACCCCATGGACTGTAGCCCCCCAGGCTCCTCTGTCCATGGGATTTCCCATGTGAAAATGCGGGAGTGGGTTGCCATTTCCTTCTCTAGGGGATCTTCCTGACCCAGGAGTTGAACCCATGTGTCTTGCTTGGCAGGTGGATTCTTTACCACTGAGCCACCTGGGAAGTCCAAGTGCACTACTTCATCTTAATTGGAGATGTCAAAACAAGCATATGAATATCATATTTCCCAAAGGTTCTTTAATCTGTTATAATGTGGTAATAGAATACAACCAATGGTAACAGTGTATTCTTGAGAGTGTATGCTCTCATTATGCAACTCAAACTATTTCCTCTGCCTGTTTTATTTATACAGCATGGTTTATAACACTTAGTGCAAACAGTGTATTCTAATGCCTTCTGAAGAGAATACCTGAGTTTGGACACCTACATGCTGCCAGAATAATGATAAATGGCTAAATCATCTTCTTCTGACATGAATAGCAGCACTGATTCAACAGTGTGAAGTGTTGCTTAGCAGAGGAAACAGTGAATGTTAACGATATGCCGTAAATATGTGCTGGAAAAAATACTGACGACAGGTGCAAACAATTTTATGTGTGGAAATTCAAATATAGCTGTAATGATATGTGATAGAACAGCAGATGTTTCCCAGAACAAGTAACACTTCCATCACTAATGCTTTCCTTATTTTTAAGCCACTTTCATTGACTCATTGAAAAATTGATTTGTTTAGGGTTTAAAAAACAGAAGTAATTAAAATGTAATGCAAAATGATCTTTTATTGAAATATGTTTAATTTCTGCACATGATTTGCTAGCAGAGGGAAAACTACTTTATTTTTTAATTAGGTCCAAATGCTAATGTCATTATGCTCTTGCTTGGTAAAGCTTTGAGCTTTCTTGTTTTTGACAAAATGATAAAAAATTATATTATTTTTATACTACAATAGATATGATTATGAAAATTAGGTTTTTAAAAATATTCACTTTATATTTTAAATGAACTGACATTTTTATGAGAATTAATGCCATTGAACCTCATATATTTTTCTATTATTAGGACCATGCAAAAGATTTCAGTTCACAGACATCCTTATTTATAGACCTTTGTATCTATAAGAAGGGATGGGGGAAGATTTTCCAGTTTCTGGGACTAGGAAGGAGTCGTGTCTTTTTGAAGAAGAAATAATACGGGAAGAAAGAAATTACAACTTGGCTGCTTTTCCGCCTCCAGAGTTAGGGTACTGTGAATAAGATAGTGTCAAGTAATTTGAGGAGCTCGGAATATGGATGAAAATGTGCCAGAATACAGAAAGATATCCTCGGGTTTTGAAACAGATGGGAGAAACAAAAACATTTTACAAAGTGAGAAAAGTTAGGGTACTAAGAAAAGCATAAGGTGGTGAGGAGGCTGAAATAAGCATATTCTTAAATCTTTAGTTACCTTTTAAATGAATTTGTTTATTTTTAATTGGAGGATAATTTCCTTACAATGTTGTGTTTGTTTCTGCCAAATATCAACATGAATCAGCCATAGGTATACATATATCCCCTCCCTTATGAACCTCCCTCCCTCCTCCCACCCCTCTAGATTGTCATAGAGCACCAGGTTTGAGTTCCCTGCATCATACAGCAAATTCCCACTGGATATCTATTTTACATATGGTAATGTGTATGTTTCAATTTTACTGTTTCAATTCGTCCCTCACTCTCCTTTGCTGTGTCCACAAGTCTGTTCTCTATGTCTGCATCTCCATTGCTGCCCTGCAAATAGGTTCATCAGTATCATCATTCCAGATTCCATATATACGTGTTAATATATGATATTTGTTTTTCTCTTTCTGATTTACTTTTGTCTGTATAATAGGATCTAGGTTCATCTGCCTCATTATAATGGACTCAAATGCATTCCTTTTTATGATTAATATTCCATTGTATATTTGAACCACAACTTCTTTATCCATTCATCTGTTGATGGGTATCTAGGTTGCTTCCATGTCCTAGCTATTGTAAATAGTACTGCAATGAACATTGTGGTACATGTGTAATGTTCAGTTATGTTTTCCTCGGGGTATATGCCCAGTAGTTGTATTGTTGGGTCATATAGTAGTTTTATTCCCAGTTTTTAAAGGAATCTCAATGATGTTCTCCACAGTGGTTGTATCAACTTACATTCACACCAACAATGCAAGAGGGTTCCTTTTTCTCTACATCCTCTCCAACATTTATTGTTTGTAGATTTTTTGTTTTTAAGAGGGTGAGGTGGGAGAAGGCAATGGTAACCCACTCCAGTGTTCTCACTGGAGAATCTCACTCACTTTCACTTTTCACTTTCATGCATTGGAGAAGGAAATGGGAACCCACTCCAGTGTTCTTGCCTGGAGAATCCCAGGAACGGGGGAGCCTGGTGGGCTGCCGTCTATGGGGTCGCACAGGGTTGGACACTACTGAAGCGTCTTAGCAGCAGCAGCAGTGTGAGGTGATACATCATTGTAGATTTGATTTGCATTTCTCTAATAATGAGTGATGTTGAGCATCTTTTCATGTGTTTATTAGACATTTGTATATATTCTTTGGAGAAATATCTGTTTATGATTGGGTTGTTTGTGTTTCTGTTATCGAGCTGCGTAAGCTGCTTATATATTTTGGAGATTCATCTTTTGTCAGCTGTTTCATTTGCTATTATTTTCTCCCATTCTGAGGGTTGTCTTTTCACCTTGGTTATAGTTTCCTTTGCTGTGCAAAAGATTTTAAGTTTAATTAGGTCCCATTTGTTTATTTTGTTTTTATTTCTATTATTCTAGGAGGTGGGTCATAGAGGATCTTGCTGTGATTTATGTCAGGAGTGTGCTGCCTACGTTTTCCTCTAGGAGCTTTATACTTTCAGGCCTTACATTTGACTATTCCATTTTGAGTTTATTTTTGTGTATGGTGTTAGGAAACAGTTCTAACTTTATTCTTTTATGTGTAGCTGTTCAGCTTTCTCAGCATCACTTATGGAAGGGGCTATCTTTTCACCATTGTATATTCTTTCCTCCTTTGATAAGGTTCCCATAGGTGTGTGGGTTTATCTCTGGACTTTCTGTCGTATTCCCTTGGTCTATATTTCTGTTTTTGTGCCAGTACCATACTGTCTTGATGACTATAACTTTTTAATACAGTCTGAATTCAGGAAGGTTGATTCTTCCAGCTCCATTTTTCTTTCTCAAGATTGCTTTGGCTATTTGGGATCTTTGTTTCCATACAAATTGTGAAATTTTTTGCTCTAGTTCTCTAAAAAAATATCATTGGTAGTTTGATAGGGATTACATTGAATCTGTAGATTGCTTTGGGTAGTATAGTCATTTCCACCCTATTGCTTCTTCCAGTCCAAGAACATGATATATATATATATATCTCTCCATCTGTTTGTGTCCTCTTTGGTTTCTTTCATTAATGTCTTATAATTTTCTCCATGCATATCTTTCATCTCTTTTGGTAGGTTTATTCCTAGGTATTTTATTCTTTTTGTTGCAGTGGTGAATGTGACTGTTTCCTTAATATCTCTTTCTGATTTTTAACTGTTAGTATATAGGAATGCAAGGGATTTCTGTGTATTAATTTTATATCCTGAAACTTTACTATATTCATTAATTAGCTCTACTAATTTTCTGGTGGCATCATTAGGGTTTTCTAGTATGGTATCATGTCATCTGCAAACAGTGAGAGTTTTACTTCTTTTCCAGTCTGGAGTCATTTTTATTACTTTTACTTCTTTGACTGCTGTGTTTAGGACTTCCAAAGCTATATTGAATAATAGTGGTAAGGGTGGGAACCTTGTCTTGTTCCTGGTCTTAGGAGAAATGCTTACTGTTTTTCACCATTGAGAATAATGTTTGCTGTGGGTTTGTCAAATATGGCCTTTATGATGTTTAGCTATGTTCTTCTATGCCTACTCTCTGGAGAGTTTTTATCATAAATGGATGTTGAATTTTGTCAAAAGCTTCCTCTGTATCTATAGAGATGATTGTATGGTTTTTATATTTCAATTTGTTAATATGGAGTATCATATTGACTGATTTGTGTATATTGATGAATCCTTGCATCCTTGGGGGAAAGCCCACTTGATCGTGATGCATAATCCTTTTAATGTGTTGTTGAATTCTGTTTCCTAGAATTTTGTTGAGGATTTTTTGGATCTAAGTTCATCAGTGATATTGGCCTGTAATTTTCCTTTTTTGTGGCATGTTTGTCAGGTTTAAGTATCAGGGTGATGGTGGCCATGTAGAAAGTATTAATGAGTTTTCCTTTGAAATTTTCTGGAAGACTTTGAGCAGGATCAGTGTTTGCCCTTCCCTAAACTTTTGGTAGAATTCACATATGAAGCCATCTGGCCTTGGGCTTTTGTTTGCTGGAAGATTTTTAAATTACAGTTTTGACTTTTGTGATTGGTCTCTTTATATTTTCTATTTTTCCGGGTTCAGTTTTGGAAGGTTATATTTTTCTAAGAATTGATCCATTTCTTCCAGATTGTTCATTTTATTGACAAATAGTTGCTCATAGTAGTTTCTTATGACCCTTTGTATTTCTGTGTTGTCTGTTGTAACTTCTGCTTTTTTATTACTAATTTTATTAACTTGAGTCATCTCCCTTTCTCTCTTTATGAGTCTGGCTAATGGTTTGTCAATTTTATCTTCTTAAAGAAACAGCTTAATCACATCAGGATCCTCTATGGCCCACCTCCCAGAATATTGGAAATAAAAGCAAAATTAAACAAATGGGACCTAATTAAACTTAAAAGCTTTTGCACAACAAAGGAAACTATAAGTAAGGTGAAAAGACAGCCTTCAGAATGGGAGAAAATAATAGCAAACAAAGCAACAGACAAAGAATTAATCTCAAAAATATACAAGCAACTCCTGCAGCTCAAGTCCAGAAAAATAAAAGACCCAATAAAAAAATGGGCCAGAGGACTAAACAGACATTTCTCCAAAGAAGACATACAGATGGCTAACAAACACATGAAAAGATGCTCAACATCACTCATTATTAGAGAAATGCAAATCAAAACCACAATGAGGTACCATTTCACGCCAGCCAGAATGGCTGCTATCCAAAAGTCTACAAGCAATAAATGCTGGAGAGGGTGTGGAGAAAAGGGAACCCTCTTACACTGTTGGTGGGAATGCAAACTAGTACAGCCACTATGGAGAACAGTGTGGATATTCCTCAAAAAACTGGAAATAGAACTGCCATATGACCCAACAATCTCATTGCTGTGCATACACACCAAGGAAACCAGTTTACATATGCACTGAGGAAACCAGAATTGAAAGAGACACGTGTACCCCAATGTTCATCGCAGCACTGTTTATAATAGCCATGACATGGAAGTAACCTAGATGCCCATCAGCAGATGAATGGATAAGGAAGCTGTGGTACATATACACAATGGAATATTACTCAGCCATTAAAAAGAATACATTCGAATCAGTTCTAATGAGGTGGATGAAACTGGAGCCCATTATACAGAGTGAAGTAAGCCAGAAAGAAAAAACACCAATAACAGTATACTAATGCATATATATGGAATTTGAAAGATGGTAATGATAACCCTATATGCAAGACAGAAAAAAAGAGACACAGATGCATAGAACAGTCTTTTGGACTCTGTGGGAGAAGGTGAGGGTGGGACAATCTGAGAGAATAGCATTGAAACACGTATATTATCATATGTGAAACAGAACGCCAGTCCAGGTTCAATGCATGAGACAAGTGCTCAGGGCTGGGGCAATGGGATGACCCAGAGGGATGGAATGGGGAGGGAGGTGGGAGGGGGGTTCAGGATGGGGAACACATGTACACCCATGGCTGATTCATGTCAATGTATGGCAAAAACCACTACAATATTGTAAGTAATTAGCCCCCAACTAAAATAAATAAATTAATAATAATAGAAAAGAAACAGCTTTTAGTTTTATTGATCTTTGCTATTGTCTCTTTCATTTCTTTTTCATTTATTTCTGCTCTGATCTTTATGATTTCTTTCCTTCTACTAACTTTGGGGGTTTTGTTCTTCTTTTTCTAGTTGCTTTAGGTGTAAGGTTAGATTGTTTATTTGATATTTTTCTTGTTTCTTGAGGTAGGCTTGTGTTGCTATAAACTTCCCTCTTAGCACTGCTTTTAGTGCATCCCATAAATTTTGAGTTGTCGTGTTTTCACTATCATTTGCTTCTAGGTATTTTTTATTTCCTCTTTTATTTCTTCAGTGAACTATTGATTATTCAAAAGCAAATTGTTTAGCCTCAATGTGTTTGTGTTTTTTTATACTTTTTCCCCCCTATACCTGATATTTAATCTTACAGCATCATGGTTAGAAAAGATGCTTGAAGTGATTTCAAAATTTACCAATATTTAAAAATTTACCAAGGCTTGATTTGTGACCTAAGATGTGATCTATTATAGAGAGTGTTCCATGTGCACTTCAGAAAAAGCTGAAATCTATCATTTTCACATGAAATGTCCTGTAAATATCAATTAGGTCCTACAGCCCCAATGTATCATTCTGGGCTTGTGTTTCTTTATTAATTTTCTATCTGGATAATCTGCCTATTGGTGTGAGTAGGTTACTAAAGACCCCACTACCACCACTATTATTGAGTTCCTGTAGATTTTCCCTTGAATTGTCATTAACATTTGCCTTATGTATTGAGGTGCTGTTATACTGGGTGCATATATATCTATAATTGTTATATCTTCTTGGATTTATCCCTTGATCGTTATGTAGTGTCCTTCCTTGTCTCTTGTAAAGGTCTTAACTTTAAAGTCTATTTTATCTGATATGAATTTTGATACTACTGCTTTCTTTTGATTTCCATTTAAGTGGAATATCTTTTTCTAGCCCCTCACTTTCAGTTTGTATGTGTCTCTAGGTCTGAGGTGTATCTCATGTAGAAAGTGTATATAGGGTCTTGTTTTTGTATCCATTCATCCAGTCTGTCTTTTGGTTGGAGCATTTGATTCATTTACATTTAAGGTAATTATTGGCGTGTATGATCCTATTACTATTTCCTTTATTCTTTTGAGTTTGTTTTTGTAGATCTTTTCTTTCTCATGTGTTTCTGTCTAGAGAAGTTCCTTTAGCATTTGTTGTAAAGCTAGTTTGGTGTTGCTCTATTCTCTGTATTTTTCTTGTCTGTAAAGCTTTTGATTTCTCCCTCAAATCTAAGTGATATCCTTGCTGGATAGAGTAATCTTGGTTGTAGGTTTTTTCCTTTCACTACTTTAAGTATATCCTGTCACTCCTTTCTGGCCTTCAGAGTTTCTCTTGAAAGATAAGCTGGTAGCCTTATGGGGATCCATATGGTATGCTATTTGTTGCTTTTCCCTTGCTGCTTTTAATGTTCATACTTTGTGTTTAATTAGTTTTATTAATATGTGTCTTTACATGTTTCTCCTAGGGTTTATCCTATTTGGGACTCTCTGGGATTCTTGGACTTGGGTGGCTAGTTGTTTCCCATGTTAGGGAATTTTTTTGGCTATAATCTCCCCAAATATTTTCTCATACCCTTTTTTCCCCTCTTTTTCTTTGGTGACCCCTATAATTTGAATATTGGTGAGCTTAATATTGTCCCAGAGGTCTCTGAGACTGTCCCTCTTCCTTTTTACTCTTTTTTCTTTATTCTGCTCTGCTTCAGTTATTTCCACCATTCTGTCCTCCAGCTCACTTATCCATTCTTCTGCTTCAGTTACTCTGCTATTGGTTCCCTCTAGTGTATTTTTAATCTCAGTTTTTATGTTGTTCATTACTAATCATCTATTCTTTATTTTTTCTGGGTCCTTATTAAACATTTCTTCTGGGTCCTTGTTAAACATTTCTTGAATCTTCTCAATCTGTGCCTCCGGTCTATTTATCTGGGCCTGCATTTTATTTTCAAGATTTTGTATTATATTTATTATCAATACTCTGATTTCTTTTTCAGGTAGACTGCCTATTTTCTCTTCATTTTTTTTGGTCTTGTGGGTTTTTACCATGTTCTTTCATCTGCTGCATGTTTCTCTGTCTTTTCATTTTGGTTATTTTACTGTGTTTGTGGTTTCCTTTCTGTAGGCTGGTGGGCCATAGTTCCTCTTAATTGTGAAGTCTCACCCCCATGGGTGGAGTTGGGCCAGTGCCTTGTGAAGATTTCCTGGTTGGGGGGGGGGGGATCTTACCCGTGTTCTGGTAGATGGAGCTGGATTTTTCTCTCTGAAGGACAGTGCTATATTCAGTAGTGTGTTTTGGGGTGTCTATGGGTTTGGTATGGCTTTAGGCAGCTTGTCTGCTAATATGCAATGTTATGTCCCTGTTTTGCTGAAGGATTGGCAAAGGGCATCTGGCACTGGAGCTTGCTGGCCTTTGGGTAGGGCTTGGTCTTAGTGTTGAGATGGAGGCCTTTGGGAGAGCTCTTGCTGATTAATATTCAATGGGGTTAGGATTTCTATGTTCCAAAGTCCTCAACTCAGGTCTCTTACCTTGGGGCTTCAGGACCAACTCTTTACTGTAGCACCAAGACTTCTTTGGCTACACAGCACAGGAGACAAAACTCCAAGATGACTGGTGAAAGCAACACTCAATAGCCAAAACACCCAAGAAACTCACACTCTCAAAGATAAAAGGAGAGAGAAAAGATGATAAAAACAGGAGCCAAAAAAGAAGAGAGCAATCAAACCAATAAACAAACCCATACATAAAAATGAATACTAAAAACTAGGCTTTCAAAACAACAAAATTTAGAACATAGAAAAAATGCAGTATAGCTAAAGGGTACTATAAAAGAGGTAAATAAAATAAAATGAATTTATTTGAACTAAGATGCTTTAAAAAAAGGAAAAAGTAAGTTATAAAAAATAAAAACTAAGGGAATAATATAGAAATAACAACCTTAGAACAACATGAAAAAGAAAAAAGGGGGAAAATTATATAGAGAGCTGTGGTAAGAAGGTCCTCATGATTCCTCTTTTTTTCCACTCCACACAGTGTGTTCCAGTCAATCTGCCTACTCAGAAAGTCCTCCAATATTTCTAGGAATGTCTCTGGACCTGTTGTGGGCAGTGTGGGGTTCACTCAGTCTCAGATCTGGCCTTATTCCAGTTTGTACTTGCTCCCAATTCCACAGTTGTCCCCAAAGTCTACAGTCTCAAGGTAATTATGGGGATTTAATCCACTGCACCTGTGGCTGCAGGTGTTAATACCCTTTCCCTTCCTCGGTCACACAGCCCCTGTTGTTCCACTTTGGTTTTGGACACAGCTCTGCTTGTAGGCTGCCCTCTGGTGTCTGCTCCCCATCCAGGCAAGAGGGGGCAAAAGGCTGAGACTTATTAGGGCTCACTTTCTCAGTTGGGCTGGGGAGAGGGAAGGGTATGGCAGCCACAATTGGGATGTAACAGGGAGTGCCTGAGGCGGTAGAAACCTGCTGAATGTTGTTATAGTCAGGTGGGTTGTGTACTCTCCCAGAAGAATTGGCCCCAGGTCATGGGTCCCTAGAAAGGGCCAAACTGCTTAGGTTTCCAGTAAGGTGTGGGCAGTAACCTGTGCCTGCTCACAGCCTGGTGGTAGCTGCTTTGGCAGTGGCTAATGGCTTACGTTTCCTCCTCGGGATCATAAACTGCAGTCATGTCCAATTCTGTTGGTGGTGCTCCTACCAGTTTTGCTGGTTTTGGTGGCCGCTGGTGAAGTCAGAGTATCCTGGTGATTACAATCTCCTGCCTCTCTGAGATGCCCCGTCCCCACCCTAGACTCCTTCAGCTGCATCTCACCAGCCCCCTCAGAGTATCCTTGAGGCAGCCAACCCCGGTCCTCTCCCTGAGGTCAGATACCTGAACCTGACTGAGCCTCAGCACCCTGCCCCTACTCTTTGCTGCTGGCACAGGCGTGTGAGCCACTTCTCTTCTGGGAAGTGCTGTTTGGCAATGATCTCTGTGGTGAATTCTCTCCGTTTTGTCTTCTGAGCATCTGTTGCTGAACCCCCCTCTGAAGTTCCAAAGCTCCCTCCTGTCCCCAACCATGAGGGGGTTTCTGAGTGTGTGGAAACTTTTCCTCCTTCACAACTCCCTCACTGAAGTGCAGGTTCCCATCCTGAAATCCTTTGTCTCTTTTTTTTATCTTCATCTTTTGACCTATCTTCTTCTAAGGAGATTGGCTTGCCTTTTTGGAAGTCTGGAGTCTTCTGCCAGCTTTCAGAAGATGTTCTGTAGGAGTTGTTCCACATGGAGATGAATTTTTGATGTATTTGTAGGGAGGGAGGCGATCTCCCCATCCTATTTCTCCACTATCTTGGATGCCTCCACTTTTTCATTTATTAAGGATGAAATATTGAGCATTCAAAAGAGTAGAGTTTGGGCTAAATTAAGGAATTAAAATCTTTTATATATTTATGGCCATTAGTTATTAGTATTTATTTTTATTAAAATTATATCTTGGTAAATTTGCATTAAGAGCTGAGAAACAGAGATCTGGTATGTCTTTAATATGGAAACTAGTCCCAGAATTTCTGACAAAGGGAGAATAGATATGTATGTGTATCTGTGTGTGATCAGAAGCAGGGGATTGATGGTGTAATTGGAGAAATTCTACTCAAAGGGAAGTTTTGTTTTGACAATTTCAGTTTCAGGTGAAGGATATCTCAACTCAAACTAGTTAAAACAAGAGAGAAGTATATTGTTTTGTACAAACAGATGTCTGAAAGTCCAGATCTTTAGGCAGATCTGGTTTCAGACACTGAAAGGATGGCTCTCACTTTCCCTCTTTGGTTTCTTCTGTGTGTGTTTGTTATCTTTTGGAAAATCTCCTATGGTAGCAACAAGTATAGGTTTCTACCATCTTTATATCTCTCAATTGCAGAGATAAAATTTCTTGCTCAAGTTCCAGTAAAAGTTCTAGAAATTTCCCTCAGTGACTGGCCAAGATCACTTGCCCATTCCTGAACTAAACATTTGGGTCAAGGGGATGAAACACTATTGGAAATGCCCATTGTCTCACCACTCCTATGGTCAGTTAGAGGAGTTAATCTGACCCCCCAAAAAGGTTCTAGTACTAGAGAATACATGCCCACTTTTTATTCAGGTATGATTCTTAATTAGTATTTCTCGAGTACAGTCCTTGGACCAACTGCACCAGAATTATTTTGGAATCTTGCTTAAAATATAGCTTCCTGAGTTCTATCCTAAACCTGCTAAATATGAACCTACAAATAAATTCCTGTTGGCCACGAATCTACATTTTTAGCAGGTGATCTGGGTGATTCTTAAGAACATTAAAGCTCCAGAACCATGATTCTATTTTATTTAGACACATTGACCTGTAATACTAGGAGAAGTTATTGTGTTTGGGCTTGTAATTAGGGATGCAATTCTAGTCAAGCCAATTGTTGGTGCTCAACAAATATTTGATGCATTGAAATCTTACTAGTATCTTACTAGTTCAGACTAATTAGGTAGAAGCCATCTGAACTAATGAAAGTTCAAAACCACAGGTTATCTTAGAAAGAAAACATGGGGACTTCTGGCTATGATGTAGTGATGAAGACAACAAAATTCCTTTGCCCCAAAACAACTGTAAGACTCAACAACATTGTTCAAAAAACCAGTCATCGAAGTGTACTCCTTGGTCCTGCAGATCTGTCTCTTACTTCAACAGTGCTTGGACAGAACAGATCCAGGGATGCCCCTTGCTCCAGCAGCAGACCAGCCTTCAACCATTTTTCCAGATGCAACCTTCAGAATCAGCCACTCAACTGTCTGTGATCACCAGGGCCAGCCATCACTTTTTGAACTTAACTCCTTATTACCATGAACTCCAAGATTCCAGAATTATTCCACTGAGGTAGAGGCCGCCATCAACTGCCTGCTCAACATGCACCTGCAGGCTTTCTATACCTTCCTTTCTCTGGGTTTCTATTTTGACTGCGACAATGTGGCTCTGGAGGGTGTGGGCCACTTTTTTTTCCATAAATTGGCCAAGGAGAAGCACGAGGGTGTAGAACAGTCTCTTGAAAAATGCAAAACCAGAGCAGCAGCCTCGCCCTCTTCCTGGATGTACAGAAGCCATCACAAGATGAGTGGGGTAAAACCCAGGACGCTATGGAAGCCTCCATTCTCATAGAGAAGAGGCTGAACCAGGCCCTTTTGGATCTGCATGGCCTGGGTTCTGCCCTTGCAGACCCCCACATCTGTGACTTCCTGGAGAACCACTTCCTAGATGAGGAGGTGAAACTCATCAAGAAGATGAACACCTTTCTCAAGTCTCAGACACAATGGAAACAATAAAGCTTTTTGCAGCAAAAAAAAAAAGCCAAAAACCACAAAAAACAAGCAATCACCATTTCAGAACTTGAACAGAAGCAAGTAGAAGAAAAAAGAAATATTTATTCATGAATAACTGAATTTCAGGTATGAACAGTGAAAGTCTATGGTGTTCTTTTCTGGAACTACTCTCATCCTACCTCCATATCAGGTGAGGTAGGTGAGGTTGTTCTACCACAGTGGGGCTGGCAGTGAAAAATCAGCAGATTTACTGGTAGAAAGGACTAACTTGGTTTGGAATAGATGATGAAAAACCTATGTCCAATGGTATTGTTGGTAAAGTACCAAATTTGGCAGAAATGAGCAAGGAAAGCCAGGAACAATGCAAGCCTCAGGGTGAAGTCCTGGTTGAAGTCAGTGGTAGACAAACTAATAAGCTGAGGTTTAATAGGGAAATTCTGGATATGAGAGAAGCATAGAGAAACTATCCTTGGCTGTCCAGGAGGCTAAATGAATGCATGGGGAGACCTGAGAAACCCTGATAAAAATTAATAGCTGAAAATGGCCTGAATTCGTACACATGCTTATAATCACATGCAAATCCATCAGCAGTGGGTGGATACCTTACTGACTCAACTTGGTTGAGGGCAGCTTCTTACCAATCATTAGCTGACCATTAAAATAAGAAAACACAGAGGTGACTCCTAGGTAGCCAAACTCAAAAGGAAAAATGAAATTTAAAAAAATAAGCAGAACAGAGACTAGAAAGCAGGAGGAAACAAATTCCACAGATTAAGCCCAGGAAGCCTACAAATAAATGAAACAAACAAAATGAGCAACACCCTCAGTGGAATAAAGAATCCAGAACTCCTACAATACATTGTATAAAATGTCTAGTTTTCAAAGATAAAATGGCAAGACATGAAATGGGAAAGAGTGACCCAAACTCAAGGAAAAAGTCAATAGAAATTGCCTGAGTGAACCCAGATGTTGGATTTAGCAGACAAGGACTTCAAAACACTGATAAATATGTTCAAAGAATTAAAGGAACCATTGCTTATGAATAAAGGGAAAATATGATGACAACAGCTGCCTCGTTGGAAAAGTTCCAGATGCTGGGAAAGATTGAGGGCAGAAGGAGAAGAGGGTATCAGAGGATGAAATGGATGGCATCACTGATGTAATGAACATGAACTTGGGCAAACTTTGGGGGTGGTGAGGAACAGAAAGGCCTGGCATGCTGCAATCCATGGGGTTGCAAAGAGTTGGACACAACTGGGGGACTGAACAACAACAACAACAACAACATGATGACAATGGGGCTTCCCCAATGGCTCAGCAGGTAAAGAATCCACCTACAATACAGGAGACACAGCTTCTATCCTTGATTTGGGGAAATCCCCTGGAGAAGGAAATGACAACCCACTCCAGTATTCTTGCCTGAAAAAAATCCCATCCCACGGACGGAGGAGCCTGACTGGCTACAGTCCACAGGGTCACAAAGAGTCAGACCCAACTGAGTGACTAAGTGCAAACACATGATGACAATGATACAAAAAAAGAGCAAGTCTCAATTTAAAAAAGGAACTTTAGAAAGAACCAAATGGAAACTGCTCAGCTGAAATTACAATAACTGATATGAAAGTTTACTATATTTACTCAAACATCATATTTGAAATGGCAGAGAGAAGAGTCATCCAGTCTAAAAAACAAAGAGAAAAAAACTGAAGAAAATGAACAGAACCTTAGTGACCTGTGACTACTTCTAGCATGCCAACTTACATGTAATAGGAATCTAAGAAGAGGAGACAAGAAAGAAAAAATATTTGAAGAAATACTCAAAAACTTTCCAAGTTTGGTGAAAAATATTAATTGGCAGGTCAGTGAAGCTCAATCCCAAGTAGGATAAACACAAAGGGATGCATGAGTAGTCATATCGTAGTCAAACTTTTGAAAGCCAAGTACAAAATCTTGAACAAGAGACAAATGACTCCTTATATACAGAGAAATTACAATATGTTTACCCTATGGTTAACATTATACTTAATGATCAAAGACTGAATGCTTCCCTCTTAAATCAGGAACGAGGAAAAGATCTATTCTCACCACTTCTATTCAATATTTGCTGGATGTTCTAGCCAGGACAATAAGGACAGGAAATTAAGTAACAGACATCTAATTTTGAAAAGAAGTGAAACTAACTCTATTTGTAGGTGGCAAGATCTTACATGTAGTCTACCAAAAAAATTAGAACTAATAGCATACAAAATGATCATAGGATACAAGATACAAAATTCAATTGTGTTTCTATACATGAGCAATGAATATTTGAAAATGAAAGTAAGATGTAATTCTATTCATTATAACATCAAAAAGAATAAACTAGAAACAACTAAAAAAAGAAGTATATGACAGATATACATTGAAAACTACACAATATTGCAAAGAAAACTTAAAGACTTAAATCCCCCACATTGACCTATATATTCAACACAATTCCTATCAAAATCTTAGCAGGTGTTTTTTTTTTTTAAAGAAATTGATGACCTGATCCAAAATTTTATATGGGAACACAAAGTACCCAGACGCAGAAAAGCCAAGCAATTTTGGAAAGGAGAGGAGTTGGAGGACTTAAGGTACCCAACTTCAACTTACTATGAAACTACTGTAATGAAGAGAGTGTGGTATTGGCCTAAAAATAAACATACGGATTAATGGAACAAAAATAGAGTCCAGAAATAAACCCTTAACTTTATGGTCAATTGATTTTTTTCAAAGGTTGCAAGACAATTAGATGAGGAAAAAGATCATTTTTTTTAGCAAATTATTGTGGATATCCACATCCAAAAAATTAACTTCTACCTTTACCTCATATCATACACAAAAATTAAACTGTAAATGGATCATAGACCTAAATGTAGTAGCTAAAACTATTAAAAGTTTGGAGAAAATATTAGGACAATTTTTAATTCTCTCTCTATATATATATTACATCCAAGTTGTTAGAAAAATATCATTTTATGATAGTATTTCTATGACTGCATAGAAAATCATCCCCAAACTTAATTTGTACAGGTTATTTTGCTCATGGTTTCTATGTAACATGGCATTCAGCATACAGAGGAGATGGTTTGTTTCTGTTCCACAGTTCCTGGAACCCCAGCTGAAATTCTAGAATTCTCGAGGTTTGGAATCATTGCAAGGCTTGTTTACTCTCATGTATAGTGGTTAATGATGACTATCAGTCAATCCCTTAATTAAGACTGTCAGCTTAAATATGCACATGTGGTTTCTGCTTTGGTATGGGATGCCTTACAACATGGTGTGTTTGTCTCATGTTTTTCTCATGATTAGACTTGGTTTATAGTTTTGGGGAGGATGATCACAGAGGTGAAGTGCCATTCTCATCACATCATATCAAAGGTATACATTTATCTATTACTTATTACTGATGATGTTAATAATCTGGCCAAGGTTGTGTTTGTCAGAGTTCTCCACTGTAAGGTTACTTTCTCTCCTCTCCCTTTTTAATACTCTACTATTTGGAAGCAAGTCACAATATCAACCTCCTTAAGGAATGAAGAGTTATGCTTCATCTCCTCGAAGACAGTATATAAGTCATTTAAAATTCTTATACAGAAGAGATTTGTCTACTCTTTACTTATTCAATCATCCATTTAGATCAGTATGGATTCATGGATATTTATTTTGTAGTTTGGGTTATAATCCAATACTACTTTCTTTTATTGTTCATATAGTTCAAGTTTTGGCCATTGGAAGCTGTTTCAGTTGGCCCCACTACCCCTTTGTGTGTGTTGAGAACTTCCTTACTTTATGGCATTACAAAATGCTTCAGGCTCATCTTGTATATTCCCTACTTCAGCCTATGAATCAGTCATTTTTTTCAAAGACTCACGGTCCTTTTTATTGAAGAATGATATTAAGTATCAACTTCTAGACACTAAGTGTGTTCATTGGGGTGTCATTTCTTCTAGGCACTCTCAGCTATCAGAGAAAGAAAATATATGTGTATATACTAGCCCACTTACACATACAGATCTATAAATATGCATATATGAATCCATATGTATCTATTAAGCAAAGCATGAGTTCATACTGAGATCTCTAACTCTAATCCAATAGCATGGAGTTTCCCAGGTGGCTTGGTGGGTAAAGAATCTGCCTGCAATGCAGGAAATGTGGGTTTGATCTCTGGGTCGGGTAGATCACCTGGAGGAGGGCCTGGAAACCCACTCCAGTATTCTTGCCTGGAGAATCCCATGGAGAGAGGACGCTGGCAGGCTGTAATCCATGGTGTCACAAAGAGTCAGACATGTGTGAAGTGACTTAGCATTCATGCATGCACAATCCAGTAGCACATGGATCACTCTGGGCTTCTCCCTTTGTTTCCTTTTAAAACCCTTTTTCAACAGTGGGAAACCTAACTCTCACTATTCATCATTCATTTATGCTTATTTGTTCAATCACAGTATACATCTACAGCAGTTTCAGAGCTGTTATCTGTCTACTTTTTTTATATCATGTGTCCATTTTCCATTTTCACCTCAGCAGTGGAACTGTATCCACAAACGCCAAAGTACAATGAAATAAACTCATTAGGAATCAGCATATTATTATTATTATTATTGGCCTCATGGAATGGAATGCAGGATCTTGGTTCCTCCACCAGGGACTGAATTTCTGCTCCCTGGAGTGGAAGCATGGAGTCCTAACCACTAGACAACCAGAGAACTTCTGAAATCAGCATTTTAGATATTTTAACTTTTATACCACATAACATCAAAGCCAAACATTAGAGATTGTTTAAGAGAAAAGAAAAAAACATAATTTTAAAATAATTTCCTTTTCCTTTTAAGATGTTTCTTTTTACTGTGGTAAAAAATATGCAATCTGTACCATTTAAACTATTTTTAGTGTGTAATTCCGTGGCACTAAGTACATTAACAATATATACAACCATCACTAGTAGCCATTTCCAGAATTTTCATCATGCCTTACTGGAACTCTGTACCCATTAAACCAGAAGTCCTCACTTCCTTTCCTTTCTCTTCTGATAAGCTCTCTTCCACTTTCTGTCTCTATGAATTTGGCCCATTCTATGTAATTCCTATAAGTGGAATCAAAGAAACAGTCATCTTTTTGTATCTGCTTCTTTCACTTAACATAATACTTTCAAGGTTCAGCCATGTTGTACCATATATTAGAACATCCTTCCATTTTAAGTCTGAATAATATTTCATTATATGTTTATAATACATTTTATTTAATCCATTCATCTGTTGGTGGACATTTTGCTGTTTTAGCCTTTTGTCTATTGTGAACAATGCTGTTAGGAACATGGATGTTCATGTATCTGAGTCTCTGTGTTCAATTCTTTGTATTTATATTTAGAAATGGAATTGATGGGTCATATGGTAATTCTATGTTTATATTTTTTTGGAAGCCACCAAACTGTTTACCACAACAGCTATACAATTTTACATTTTCAACAGCATTGCATGAGGGCTTTAATTTCCCTCATATCTTCACCAACACTGGTTATTGTCCTATTTTCTTAAATAATAGTGACCTAAATGGGTAGTGTCTTAGTCTAATCAGGCTGCTATAACCAAATTACATAGAAATGACATCAGCAAAATGGCTGGACAAGATGTCCCGTGCAAGTATCTACCCCTCAACAGCAAAATTTGGCACCCACCCACAAGTAAAAGTACCTTTGAGGGAGCTGTGGCATCTAGTACCATATATAAGGAACATGGAAGGATTCTTGTTTACCTACACATTAGGTAATGGGTATGCAGACCGTGGTGCCAGATGTGCACCCTAAAGTGGTCCATGAACCAACTCCAGCGTCTCATAGCCATGATCTAGGAAACTCCAGAGGACACTAATTTAGACAATAAACCACAAGTGAGAGGACATTTGTGGAAATCTAGGACTCCAGTGGAGAAGTTCCAGCATACCACAGGAGTAAAATAAAAACCCAGATGTGACACATTGGAGAGGGTAAAAGGAATATTTTGATCTTACCTGCATTACCCCTCCCCCAGGGTGGCACATCTCAGTGAAAGAGAGCCTTTGTTGGCTTGTAATTTATTCTACAGGGGAACATGAGAGCATGAGAATGAATACTTGGCTACTTCAGCCATGTGGAATGCTGCCAAAGGGGCCCATTTCTCTCTTGCCATTCCAGAGTACTGAGTCATGAACTGTGTGACTTGGGGGCAGTGAGAAGCTGGGAGAACAGAAACCAGTGCTCTGAATGAAACATCTGTATCAAAGGGACATGGATCCTACTAGCCACATCACAGCCTCCATTGAGAGCCTCCCAAAAGCCACTCAGGACACCTCACCTGCAACACCCCCCTCCCCAACTAGTCTACAGGCAATCCCAAGACCCTGTTAGGCTCACCCCTACACACCCCCAACCTGTGGTCAGACCCCTGTGTGCACTCTTGATGGAAATAAGATTGAGCTTTTTTTCAGACAGCAAATATTGCACATACAGATATCAGGCCTGAATCTGGGGTACAGAGAGAGATCACAAACTCGAGCATTTAACATCAACCTTGGGAGAACAAAAGGGAAGCAATCAGTGCTTAGGCTTGGCTTTGCAGGTTCAAGAAAAGGCACACAAGCTTAAGAATTCTCCCGCAGGAGGGAGTCAAGAGTGTGGAGCAGGCCTATCCACAGAAGGTCTGAGAAAGCCTAAGAATCCTTAGAAGAGCTGATGAAAGGCATTTGTCTCTTGAAGTCAGTCAGTTAGGACTAGAGGAGGTGATTGCTACATCAAATGAGAAGACAACAAGGTAAGACTTCAAAGAACATGAAACATCAAGAAAATAGGACACCACCAAAGAAACACAATGAATTTCCAGTACTGACTCCAAAGATATAAAGTACTAAAAATAACTATAGCTGAAATAATTAGTTAATGGATGCAATATACTAAATGAATAGATTGTAATATCAAAAACATAAAAGGGGTAGTAAAAGGGCAGAGATTTTGTATGCAATTGAATTTTTTTTGTTTTGGCTATGCCACATGGCTTGCACGATCTTAGTTTGCCAACCAGGGGTTGAACAGGCTCCATGCAGTGGAAGTGTGGAATCCTAACCACTAGACCACCAGGAAATTCCCCAAATTAAGTTTTGATCAGCCAAAAATTAGACTGTTAGATGTAAAAGATACTTTACATGAGTCTTGTGTTAACCACAAAACAAAAACCTACAGTAGATACACAAAAGATAGAGAGAAGGGAATCAAAGCATACCACTATGAAAAACAAATTCACAAAAGAATGCAGAAAGAGAGGACAAGGGAAAAACAAAACTGTCAGAAAACAATCAAATGGCATTAGTAACTTCCCACCTATCAATAATTACTGTAAATATAAATGAATTCAATATTCCAATTAAAAGGCATAGAATGGCTGAGTGGATAGAAAAATGAGACCCAACTATATGCTGCCTATCAGAGACTCACATGAGCTCAAAATGAATTGATAGAAATGCCAAAAGAAAGAAAATGTAGCAATACTTATATAAGCTTTTGCACAACAAAGGAAACTATAAGCAAGGTGAAAAGACAGCCTTCAGAATGGGAGAAAATAATAGCAAACGAAGCAACGGACAAAGAATTAATCTCAAAAATATACAAGCAATTCCTGCAGCTCAATTCCAGAAAAATAAACGACCCAATCAAAAAGTGGGCCAAAGACATATATATGGAATCTGAAAGATGGTAACGATAACCCTATATGTGAGACAGAATAAGAGACACAGATGCATAGAACAGTCTTATGGACTCTGAGGGAGAAGGTGAGGGTAAGACATTCTGAGAGAATAGCATTGAAACATGTATATTATCATATGTGAAACAGAACACCATTCCAGGTTCGATGCATGAGACAAATGCTCAGGGCTGTGGCAATGGGATGGCCCAGAGGGATGGGATGGGGAGGGAGGGTGGAGAGGGAGGTGGAGGGGGGTTCAGGATGGGGTTGTGGGGTTCAACACATGTAAACCCATGGCTGATTCATGTCAATGTATGGCAAAAACCACTACAATATTGTAAGCAATTAGCCCCCAACTAAAATAAATAAATTAAAAAAAAAAAAGAACTAAACAGACACTTCTCCAAAGAGGACATACAGATGGCTAACAAACACATGAAAAGATGCTCAACATCACTCATTATCAGAGAAATGCAAATCAAAACCACAATGAGGTACCATTTCACACCGGTCAGAATGGCTGCTATCCAAAAGTCTACATGCAATAAATGCTGGAGAGGGTGTGAAGAAAAGGGAACCCTCTTACACTGTTGGGAATGCAAACTAGTACAGCCCCTATGGAGAACAGTGTGGAGATTCCTCAAAAAACTGGAAATAGAACTGCCATATGACCCAGCAATCCCACTGCTGGGCATACACACTGAGGAAACCAGAATTGAAAGAGACACGTGTACCCCAATGTTCATCGCAGCACTGTTTATAATAGCCAGGATATGGAAGCAGCCTAGATGCCCATCAGCAGACGAATGGATAAGGAAGCTGTGGTACATACACACAATGGAATATTACTCAGCCATTAAAAAGAATACATTCGAATCAGTTCTAATGAGGTGGATGAAACTGAAGCCTATTATACAGAGTGAAGTAAGCCAGAAAGAAAAACACCAATACAGTATACTAACACATATATATATGGTATTTAGTTAATCGGTAAAGATAACCCTGTATGCGAGACAGCAAAAGAGACACAGATAAATAGAACAGTATTATGGACTCTATGGGAGAGGGCGAGGGCAGGAGGATATGGGAGAATGGCACTGAAGTATGTAAATTATCATATGTGAAACGAATCGCCAGTCCAGGTTCAATGCATGATACAGGGTGCTCAGGGCTGGTGCACCGAGATGACCTGGAGGGATGGGATGGGGAGGAGGTGGGAGGGGGGTTCTGGAAGGGGAAAACATGTACACCCATGGTGGATTGATGTCAATGTATGGCAAAACAAATACAATATTGGAAAGGTAAAAAATAGATAAACTAATTCAAAAAAATAAAATAAAAATTAAATTAAAAATAAAGAAAGAAAATAAAGAAAAAAGAAAAACTGTAACCAGAAAAAAAAAATAAAAATAAATCTTGCCCTCAAACATCTATTTTATGTAGTATAACTGACACACAATATCATATTAGTTTGAGGTGTACATCATGGTGATTTATTTATATACATTTGAAATGATCACCTCAATAAGTCTAGTTCTCTGTTACCATAAAAATTATTAAAATATTATTGAGTATATTCCCTATGCTGTACATTACAGTCTCATGACTTATTTGTTTTATATCTGGAAGTTTGTACCTCTTAATCTTCTTCACCTATTTCACTCACCAAACCCCCTCCCCTCTGACAACCACCAGCTTGTTTTCTGTATCTATGAGTCTGTTTCTTTTTGTCTTGTTTTTTAAATTCCACATAAGTGAAATCACGAGGTAATAGTGTTTCTCCATCTGTCTTATTTTACTCAGCATAACATCCACTAGGTCCATCCATGTTGTTGTAAATGGAAAGTTTCATTACCTTTTATGGCTAACTAATATTCCATTATCTATCAATCAATCAATCTATCTATCTATCCTGCAACTTCTTTATTCATTCATTCATCAGTGGCCACTCTTGCCTTGTGATGCAGATAAGAGTGCTCCTTTCAACATTTACTGTAAGTCTAGTTTTGAGGAACTCCCTCAGCTTTTGCTTGTTTGTAAAAGTTTTATTTGTTCTTCATGTCTGAATGATAACTTTGCTGGATAGAGTTTCTGCTGAGAAATCTGTTAATAGTCTAGTAGGAGTTCCTTTGTAGATTACCACATTTTTTTCTCCCTAGCTGCCTTTAAGATTGTTTCTTTGTCATTGACTTTTGACAGGTTTAATGTGTCTTGAAGAAGATCATTTTGCATTGATGTCATTAGGTGTTTTCTTAGCCTCATGGACTTATATATTCAGTTTCTTCCCCAGGCTTGGGAAGTTTTCAGCTATTTTTTGTTTAAATGAGCTCTCTGCTCTGTTCTCCCTCTCTTGTTTGAGAATAACAGTTACCCTAATGTTACCCTTTGTAAAAGAGTCAGAGAAATTTTTTCCTCATTTTTAAAATATCTTATCTCTCTTTCCTCTTCTACTTGTATCATTTCTAGATTTCTGTCTTTGAGCTCACTAATTCTCTCTTCCATATTGTCTGCTCTATTTCCATTGCTTTCTAATGCATTCTTTATCTCATTTATTGAGAATTTCTGTTTGGTTCCTTTTTAGAGTTTCAATCTCCTTGGTAAAGTATCCATTCTGTTCATCGTTTTTATTTCTGGGTTCATTGAACTACCTTTCTGAATTTTCTTGTAGTTCATTGAGTTTCTTCATAATAGCTATTTTGAATTCTGTATCATTAAATAGTAATATTCTAAAATTTTAAGTTTGTTTTTTGGAGGATTGTCATTTTCTTTTGGTGATACCATGTCAACATGGTTCTTCATGGTACTTGATGAGTTCCTCTACCATTGCTTTTGTAGTAACAACTGCCTTTCTTCTTTAGGTAAAGGTTTTTGTTTTTTGTTAATTTCATCCTAACAATTCAACTGATTAGTAATTAGAGATCTTTCTTTTGTTTTCCAGTAGATGGCACTATAGAACAAGTGTTGGTTTCTCTTACTTGATCAGTTCAGTTCAGTTCAGTCGCTCAGTCGTGTCCGACTCTTTGCAACCCCATGAATCGCAGCACGCCAGGCCTCCCTGTCCATCACCAACTCCCGAAGTTTACCCAAACCCATGTCCATCGAGTCGGTGATGCCATCTAACTATCTCATCCTCTGTTGTCGCCTTCTCCTCCTGCCCCCAATCCTTCCCAGCATCAGGGTCTTTCCCAATGAGTCAACTCTTCGCATGAGGTGGCCAAAGTATTGGAGTTTCAGCTTCAACATCAGTCCTTCCAATGAACACCCAGGACTGATCTCCTTTAGGATGGACTGGTTGGACCTCCTTGCAGTCCAAGGGACTCTCAAGAGTCTTCCCCAATACCACAGTTCAAAAGCATCAATTCTGCGGCGCTCAGCTTTCTTCACCGTCCAACTCTCTCATCCATACGTGACCACTGGAAAAACCATAGCCTTGACTAGATGGATGGACCTTTGTTGACAAAGTAATGTCTCTGCTTTTCAATATGCTATTCAGGTTGGTCATAACCTTCCTTCCAAGGAGTAAGCGTCTTTTAATTTCACGGCTGCAATCACCATCAGCAATGATCAGCCTCTGGTTATATTTGAGAATGGGCATTTTCCACCTTTCACTTCCACCCTTCCCCTCTGTTACAGGTGTCACCTTATGACCTTGTTGCCACTGCTTGTGCCTCTTGGGTTGGTGCCTTTCTGTTGCTGGTGTAGGTGGCATCACAGCTTGGAGCATCACAACGGTGGGATCACATCTGGGGTCTCCTGGCTCTGCTGCTGCAAGAGTAGGGAGAGGGGAAGCCGGGTCACAGTGTCTCTGCTGTGACCAGGATTGTCAGTACCCTAGGTGCCACTACTGCAGGCAGTGATGAAGGTGGTTCTGGCCAGAGTTACATGTGTCTCTGTGGCTGAAAGGACAGGATTTCAGACTCTGCTGCTGCTGTCTGGTTCCCTGTGGTCATAGGCTCTGCTGTAATTAGGAGGCCAGGGTTATCTGCACTACCTCCCATGATGCTAAGAGGTTATCTGGGGCTGTGGACCATGGCCAAGGGTTCAGGAATGCTGGCACTCCCTCCTCTGTTCCCATAGTTCTGCCTCCTTTATGTGTTCCAGTCCACCCAACATTAGATGTACAGATGAGTGGAATTCTTCAGCATCCTGATGTGTTGGGCTGAGGCACCTTTGTTGAGTTATGGATGTTTTACTGGTTATAGATTGAGGGAAAGAGACAAAAGGAGACTCTCATATCACTATGACACTGATGTCACTTTCAAGATTGCCTGACTTATTCTTGATATGCTCTTGTTGTTGAGGATGTGCTAAGACCTGTCAGGGTTCCAAGAGGAGGAATCCCATTTAGCATTTAGTTTTAGGCTGATTGGATGCCAGACTCTCAGGCAGGAGCCTTTAAAGCCTATAAAGTGTGTTATATGTATATAGTCCTATGGGGTTTCAACTGTATCCCTGCTGGCTTCCAAACCAGGAGACCTAGAGGTATCCCCTGGGTGATAGTTATAAAACAGTGAGGCTCCTACTGAGTGTAACACCCCTTTTATGGGGAGTCTTGTTGAGCCATACTGAGGCCTAGGGAGTGTGCAAGGATGGTATCTCCCGGTTTGCCTTCTTAGCTGCTAGATGTGTGGGAAGTGTGAAGTCTGTCCCCAGATGTGAAGCTAATTAAATAGGCCTTTTTTTCACAAGAAGACTGACTTGTATTTCAGTCTTCTGTCTATGCAGTGCAACGGGTGGGGGCAGGGGGTGGCTTGCCAAGAACTGACTTTCACTGTTACAGTTCCATGGAGTCCTGGAATTCTAGCCCCTTGGCCACCTGTGTCAGGTAATCAAGGGGTGTCCTCTGTGGATTGCACACCCAAATTGTCTTTAGGTAGGCAGCTGGAGAGTGTCAGAGTAGGGCTTGTTCTCTTGTTTAAGGAAGGCAGCAGGAAGATGACTTGAATGTGTATGCCTCTGAGCTCAGCAGTACTACATGTGAGATGCCTTGTCCATGCACATGCATCAGCTTTAGGCCTGGAGTGAGAGACTGCTGAGACTGCACCTGCTACCAACCTCAGTCAAGGGAAAGGGCAATGCTGAGTTGGCTTTAGGCTGGGAAACAGATAAGACAGCTTACAGTTTCCAGTCCCAGCCAGGGACTAAGGGAGTGCTGCATTTGCGGAAGCTCTTCAGCTTCAGCACTGCAGTAGCAGGGTGCCACAATTGCTTGCCTCCATGTCCAAGCCCTCTAGCTCATGCTTTTAGATCCACAGATGACTCTCCTTCACACAAAGTCTCAGAACTTTCCAAATTGCTGTTATTTCACTGGGTCTTGGGGTGAATGACCACATATCCTTTAAGAAGGGAATATCAAATTCCTATAGCACTTTGGGACCCTTGAATGTCAGCCCTATTGGTTTCTTAAGCCAGACTTTTGTGGAGGTCCTCTCTCTGATATAGATTTCAGGGGCAGGGGGCCCTGATATGGAGCATCCACCCCTTGCTTCTCCTGAAGAAACAAACACCCATCTGATGTAGTCCCATTCTATTGTGTGAGATGATATCTCATTGTAGCTTTGATTTGCATTTCTCTAATACTGAGAAATGTTCAACATCTTTTCTTGTGTTTATTAGCCATTGGTATGTCTTCTTTGGAGAAATGTCTGTTTCAGTCTTCTGCTGACTTTATATTGAGTTGTTTGTTTTTCTGGTATTGAGTTGCATGAGCTATTTGTATATTTTGGAAATTAATCCTCTGTCAGTTGTTTCATTCACTATTATTTTCTCCCATTCTGAGGGCTGTCTTTTCATCTTGTTTATAGTTTCCTTTGCTGTGCAAAATGTTTTAAGTTTAATTAGGTCCCACTTGATTATTTTTGTTTTTATTTCCATTACTCTAGGAGGTGGGTCATAGAGGATCTTGCTGCAATTTATGTCAAAGAGTGTTCGTCCTATGTTTTCCTCTAAGACTTTTAGAGTTTCTCGTTTTACATTTAGGTCTTTAATCCATTTTGAGTTTATATTTGTGTATAGTGTTAGGAAGTGTTCTAATTTCATTCTTTTACAAGTGGCTTTCCAGTTTTCCCAGTACCACTTATTGATGAGACTGTCTTTGCCCCATTGTATATTCTTGCCCCATGTCAAAAATAAGATGCCCACAGGTGTGTTGGTTTATCTCTGGGCCTTGTATCTTGTTCCATTGGTTTATATTTCTGTTTTTGTGCCAGTACCATATTGTCTGGATGACTAACTTTGTGGTATAGTCTGAAGTCAGGAAGGTTTAGGTTGATCCCTCTGGCTTCATTCTTCTTTCTCAGGATTGCTTTGGCTATTCAGAGTCTTTTGCGTTTCCATACAAATTGTGAACTTTTTTGTTCTAGTTCAGTGAAAGATGCCATTGGTAATTTGATAAGGATTGCATTGAATCTGTAAATTGCATTTGGTAATACAGTAATTTTCACAATATTGATTCTTCCAACCAAGGAACATGGAACAGCTCTCCATCTGTTTATGTCATCTTTTATTTTTTTCATCAGTGTCTTATAGTTTTCTGTGTAGAGGTCTTTTGTCTCTTTAGGTAGGTTTATTCCTAAGTATTTTATTCTTTTTCTTGCAATGGTAGATTCCTTAATTTCTCTTTCTGATTTTTCATTGTTAGTGTATAAGAATGCAACTGATTGCTGTGTATTGATTTTGTATTCTGTGACTTTGCTAAATTCACTGATTAACTCTAGCAATTTTCTGATAGTATCTTTAGGGTTTTGTACATATAGTATCATGTTGTCTGCAAACAGTGAGAGTTTTACTTCTTGTTTTTCAATCTGCATTCTTTTTATTTCTTTTTCTTCTCGGATTGCCATAGCCGGAACTTCCAAAACTATATTGAATAATAGTGGAGAGAGTGGACACCCTTGTCTTGTTCCTGATGTTTGAGGGAATGCTGTCAGTTTTTCACCATTGAGAATGATGTTTGAAGTGGATTTATCATATATGGCCTTTATTATGTTGAGGTAGCCTATAGCCTGCCAGGCTTCTATGTCCATGGGATTCTCCAGGCAAGAATACTGGATGGGATCAAATCCTGGTCATCCTGCTTCAGATACTTACTTTTTGGACTACAGGAAGTTCCATGGGATTCTTCCAGGGCAAGAATACAGAGTTTGCTATTTCCCTTCTCCAGAGGATCTTCACAACCCAAGGATCAAATCCTGGTCTCCTGCATTGTAGGCAGATTCTTTACTTTTTGAGCTACAGGGAAGTCTATCATATATGACCTTTATTATGTTGAGGTAGATCCCTTCTATGCCCATTGTTTGAAGAATTTTTAACATAAATGGGTGCTGAATTTTTCTTTAATTTGTTTTTTTATTGAAGGATAACTGCTTTACAGAATTTTGTTGTTTTCTGCCAAACCTCAACATGAATCAGCCATAGGTATATATATATCCCCTCCCTTTTGAAACTCCCATCTCCTCCTGCATCCCACCCCTCTAGGTTGATATAGAGCCCCTGTTTGAGTTTCCTGAGCCATACAGCAAATGGTGCTGACTTTGGCAAAAGCTTTTTCTGCATCTGTTGAGTTTATTATATGGGGTTTCTCTTTCATTTTTTTTAATATTGTGTATTATATTGATTGTTTTGCACATATTGAAGGATATTTGCATCCCTGGGACAAACCTGACTTGATTAAATGGCAACCCACTCCAGTGTTCTTGCCTGGAGAATCCCAGGGAGTGAAGAGCCTAGTGGGCTTCCGTCTATGGGGTCACACAGAGTCAGACACAACTGAAGTGACCTAGCAGCAGCATGATCTTTTTAATGTGTTGTTGAATTCTGTTTGCTAGAGTTTTGTTGAGCATTTTTGAATCTATGTTCATCAGTGATATTGGCCTATGATTTTCTTTTTTTTGATGTCCTTATCTGCTTTTGGTATCAGAATGATGGTGGACCTGCAGAATGAGTTTGGAAGTTTTCCTTCTTCTACAGTGTTTTGGAAGAGTTTCAGAAGTATATGCATTAGCTCTTCCCTAAATGTTTCATAGAATTCACCTGTGAAGCCATCTTGCCCTGGGCTTTAGTTTTTTGGGAAATTTTTGATCACAGTTTCAATTTCAGTACTTGTGATGGTCTTGTGCATTGTGCATATTTCTTTATTTTCTTCTGGTTGAAATTTTCAGTCTTGTTCTAGACTGTATTAGCATTGAAATTTTCTAAGAATCTGTCATTATTCTATTTTGTTGACTTTCTCCCTTTTTATATTGGTGATCTAGGTGAATTTTGTCCACTCTACCTGCTTTTAGTTTTTTAATGGTAGTTTATTTACTAGCTTTGATCTCTTATGATCCTTTGTTTGTTTTAGTGTAAAGTTAGGTTTTTATTTGATGTTTTCCTTTTTTTCTGAGGTAGGATATTATTGCTATAAACTTCCCTGTAGACTGCTTTGCTGCATCTCATAGGGTTTGTATCATCGTGTTTTTTCATTGCATTTGTTTCTAGAATTTTATTTCCCTTTTTATTTCTTCAGTAACCTGTTGTTTTTTAGAAATGCATTGTTTACCTCCTGTGTTTTTTATTTTTTAACCTTTTTTTCCAACCTGTAATTTCTATCTCCTCTCATATGTTGTGGGCAGAAAAGATACTATTTCAACTTTCTTAAATTTGCTGAGCCTTGACTGTGATCGGGGATTGCCTATCCTGGGGAATGTTCCATGTACACTTGAGAAGAAAGTGTATTCTTCTGCATTTGGATGGAATGTTTTAAAGATATGAATTAGATATATCTGATCAGATACATCTGATCTAATCTGATCATACAAGGTTTGTGTTTCCTTATTAATTTTCTTTTTTATAAAACTTATATATGCATTTTATTTTTAAAACTAATTTATTTACATTAATTGGAGGCTAATTAATTTACAATATTGTGATGGTTTTTGCCATATAGCAACATGAATCAGCCACGGGTGCACATGTGTCCTCCTATCCTGAGCCCTCATCCCAATTCCCTCCCCACACCATCCCTCTGGGTTGTCCCAGAGCACCAGCTTTGAGTGCCCTGCTTCATGAATTGAATTGGGTGGTGGTTTTGCATGTGGGCTGGGGGGGTATGGGTAATGAGGGTCAGTTACCATCTTTGTAAATTCATATTTTGCAATAATATACTTTATTGGTGTTTCTCTTTCTGACATAATTCACTCTGTATAATAGGACTCAAATGTGGGAGTAATGGGTTTAAGTTACACAACTTACTTATCCATTTGTTCTGCTAGACTGGCTACCATAGGTCCTATATTTTAAGCAGTGGGGCAATGAACATCGTGGTACAAGTGTCTTTTCCATGTGGTCCTCAAATGCCCAGCAAGTATTCCCAGAGTTGGTGATGGGACAGGGAGGCCTGTTTATTTTGGTGATTCATGGGTCGCAAAGATTTGAACTTACTGGATGAGTACTGAACTGAAATGAACTGTTGGGTGGGTTCTATTTCCAGTTTTTTTATATGGGAATCTCCACAACACGTTTCCCATAGTGCTGTAATAGTTTTGCATTCACCACCAACAGCATAAAGAGGGATTTCCCTTTTCTCCACATCCTCCATGCAGCATTTATTGTTTGTAGACTTTGATGCAGCCATTCCTGTGACATTTTGCATGAGTGAGATTGTTACTTTCGTTGTGTGTTTGATTTACATTTGTCTGATAATGATGTATGTTGAGCACTGTTTTCATGTGTTTGTTAGCCATCAGTATGTCTTTCTTTGAATGAAATGTCTGTTTAGACTCTTTGAACCCATTTTTTTGATTTTTTCATTATTTTTCTAGGTATTGAGTGCTGCATGAGCTGCATGTAGATATTATTGGGGATTAATTCGTTGTTCCTTGATTGGTTTGCTATTATTGGTGGCTTCGCATACTGAAGGGTGCCTTTTCACCTTGCTTGTAGTGTTCCTTCATTGTGATAAAGCTTTTAAAGTTGAATTAGGAGCCATTTGAGTTTATTTTTGATTTTATTTTCCATTACTACTGGGGGGTGAGGTACCATAGGGAGTGTCTGCTGTGATTTATGTTCAGAAAAAGTTCTAACTTATGTTTTGCCACTATTATATTTTTTAGTTTTCTGATCTTACCATGGGGACTCTTTAATCCATTTTGATTTCATTTTTGTGTATGGTGTTAGGAAAGTGTTTCTAGTTTCATTCTTTTTACAGGTGGTTGACCAGTTTTTTTCCCCCCCATGCACCTAGGTTAAAGAATTTTGTCGTTATTAACCATTGTATATTCCTTGCTTCCTTGTCACAGATTAAGGTGTCCATCAGCTGTTGGAGTTTAAGGGGGGGCCTTTCTATTTGGTTCCTTGTATTTATATTTCTGTCTTTGGGTGCCATACCATAACTGTCTTTTGATGACTGTATCTTTATATGTATATCCTGAAGGATCAGGCAGTTTGATTCCTCCAGTATCAATTCTTCTTTCTCCAGAGTGCTTTGGGCTTTTCGAGGTTTTTAATTGTGTTTTCCATATTTAACTTGTAAATTATTTTGTTCTAGTTCTGTTTACAAATACTTATTGGAGCTTGATAGGGATTGCATTGAACCTAAGATTGCTTGGTTAGTAGTACTCATTTTCATTATATTGATTCCTCCCCAATCCCACTAACATGGTATATTTTCTTATTTGTTTTTTAATCTTTAATTTTCATTCATCAGTGTTTTTATGTTTTCTATATTAGGCCTTTTGTTTCCTTAGGATAAAGTTATTCCTAAGTATAATTATTCTTTTCATTGCAATGTGAATGAGGATTGTTTTCCCCTAATTTCTCTTTCCTGTTTTATCATTGGGTAGGTTGTAGAGGTGGTGTCAAGAGGGATTTCTGTTGTATTTACTTTATATCCTGCAACTTTACTATATTCATGGGGGGCTCTAGGGAGTTTGTGGGGTTGGTGTCATCTAGGGTTTAATTCTATGTAGAGGATGGGGGATCTGTCAAACATTGAGAGTTTTGGTTCTTTCAATCTGGATACTTTTTGTATTCTTGTGTGTTCTCTGATTCCTGTTTGTTAATACTTTTCCAAAGACTGTGTTGGAATAGTTAGTGGTGAGGAGGTGGGTGCGAACCCTTGTCTTTATTTCTTTTTTTCCCTGATTTTAAAGGAAATTATGCTTTCAATTTTTTTTGCCATGGGATAATGTGGTGGTGTGGGTTTGTTGTATATGACTTTTTATGTCGAGGGGGATTTCCTTTTGTGCCGCTTTTTGAAGAGTTTTGATCAGTGTATTGGTGTTGAATTTTTGTCAGTGACTTTTTCCTGTATTTATTGAGAAAATCATATTGTGAATATATCTTTCAATATTGTTTAATGTGGTGTATCCCATTGATTATTTGCAAAATAGTTGAAGGCCCCTACAAACTTGCACCCCTTTGGTAGTAAAGCCCCACTTGGTCCTAAAGTAGGGATCTTTTTTAATATAGCGGGTTCGTGATTTGTAGCTTGCCAGGGATTTTGTTGAGGGAGTTTTTGAATCTATTTTTATCAGGGACTATATTGGCCTGTAGTTTTCTGTTTTGGGTGGCATCCTTTGGTTTTTGGTAGAAGGGTGATGTTGGCCATCATAGAATGAGGTTTGGGTGGGGTAGGGGATTACCTTCCTCTAGCAATTTTCTGGAAGAATTTGAGTAGAAGGGTGTGTAGCTCCTTTATCTAAATTTTTGGTTAGAGTTTCACCTGTGAAGGACCATTCCTTGTCCTGGGGGCTTATGTTGATTCGGGTAAGATTTTTCATTACAGTTTTGATTTCCGTGGCTTGTGATGGGTATTTGATTTAAAATGTTCTATTTTCTTTGTTCCAGTGTTCAGTTGTTGAAGTTATACTTTTCTAACCCCATTTGTCATTTGTGGGGGGGGTTGGGTATTTTTTTTGGTGTAGGTTTGCTGGGGGGGAAGTCTTGGTGGGCCGCGATGTTATGTGGAAGTTGGGGGGTACAAGTTTCTTATATTTTAATTGAGGTTGACCTATTTTTTTGGTGAGGGGTGGGGGAGAACTTTTATTTACTTGTTGAAGGGGTGAGGTAGGGGGGGGTGGGTGTGTGATGCAGAGGGGGGAAAGAAAAAATGGGTGGTGGGTTTAAAAGGGTGGAAATTGGGGATTATTCATATCATTATAAATAAGGATAGCTTCTGGTATTATGAGGAAGTAGGTATTAGTTTATATTAATCTAAATTTTGGGGGATATAATATTATTTGGATGATAGGAGGGGGTGTTGGTTGAGTAATGTGTAAAGTTTAGGTGTTAATTGTGGATTTTTGTGTTGTTTGTTGGAGTTTTAATAATTGTAATTGAGTTAAACATCCCTCATAATGGGGCCTGGATGCAGGAGGATGGGGGTAATATGGGTTTGGGGTTGGGGGAGGGGGGAAGGGGTCATTTTCAAGGGGGTTAAAAAAGGCGGTAGGGGATTTGAAGATATGGATTAAGGGTTGTTGGGTTTAGGGTGGTGATTTAAGTGTGATGTTGTGCTCTTAAGGTAATTGTATGTCTTATACATGTTTTTTAAAATGTTTGGTGGATGGACATAATGATAAAAAGTTTTTTAAATTAAAGGAAAGTGACTTTTTGGAATTATTTCATTGCTTTGTTTATATTTTTTTTTAAAAATTTTTTTATATTATTTAAGGGGGTACATTACTTACAATATTGTTAGTGTTTTTGCCAACATTTGGACGTGGAATTTGAAAGATGGGAATGATAACCCTATATGTGAGACAGAATAAGAGACACGGATGCTAAACAGTCTTAAAAAAAAAATTTGGAAAACTCTGAGGGAGAAGGTGAGCGTGGGATGTTCTGAGAGAATAGCATTTGAAATATTATATTATCTTATTGAAACAGACACCATTCCCAGTTCGATGCATGAGACAAATGCTTCAGGGCAGGGTGCAATGAATGACCCAGAGGGTGGGAATGGGGATGGAGGTGGGGAGGGGGGTTCAAGATGGGGACCACATGTAATTCATGCTTTTAAAATACGAAGGCTAGATTATGGCCAGGTAATGTGAGTCTATCCTTGAGAATTACCTTTTGGCTTGGAAAAAAAGGTGAAATTCATTGTTTTGGGGTGAAATGCCCCATAGATATCTATTATGTCTAACTGATCCATTGTAGAATTTAGAACTTGTGTTTCCTTGCTAATTTTCCGTTTGGTTGATCATAGGTGTGAGTGGGGTATTAAAGTCCCACACTACTACTGTGTTATGGTTAATTTTCCCTTCATACTGTTACATTGCCTTACATATTGAGGTGTTCCTATATGGTGTGCCTATATATTTATATATTTTTCTGTAGTGATCATTTGATCATTATGTAGTGTTCTTGTTTGTCTCTTATCATGGTCTTTATTTCAAAGCCTATTTTATCTGATATAGGTATTGTTTTTCTTTGCTTTCTTTTGGTCTTCGTTGCATGAAATATGTTTTATCCATCCCTTTCACTTTCATCTGTATGTGTCCCCTAGTTTTTGATGTGGGTCTCTTTGTAGACAGCATATATAGGGTCTTGTTTTATATCCACTCAGCCAGTCTTTAGTCTTGTTTGTTTTGGGGCATTCAACAACCGTGGACATTTAAGTAATTAATGATAAGTAGGTCCCAATTGCGATTTAACTTGTTGTTTTGAGTTGAGTGTTTAAACATCCTTTCGTTTTCCTTCCTGTCTAGGAGAAGATCCCCTAGCATTTGCATTTGAGAGCTTTTGGTTTTGTGTGCTGAATTCCCTCAGCCTCTGGCTTGTCTGTATTGCTTTTGAGGTCTTCCTTTCATATCTGAATGAGATCCTTCTTTGCTGGTACAGTAGATCTGGTTGTAGATTACTTCTCGTTTCATTACTGAAGTATGTCATCCCCATTGCCTTCCCTTACAGCCTTGAAGAGTTTCTATTGAAAGATCAACCTGTTATCCTTAATGGGATCCCACTTTGTTGGTTATTTTTGTTGCTTTGCCCTTGCTGTTTTTAAATAATATTGCTCTGTTGTGTTTGTTGCTTTGTTAGTTGATTAATATGTGTCTTGATGTGTTTTGCCTTGGGTTTTTTCCTGTTTGGGAATCTGCGTTTCTTTTCTTGACTTGTGGTTATCTTTACTTTCCCATTTGTATTGAAGCTCAATTAATTGTTCTCCTCAAGTATTTTTCTCATGCCCTTTGATTTTTTGTCTTCTTCTTCTGGGACACAATATCATTCGAATGTTTGGGGCATTTAACAGGTGTCCCAGAGGAGTCTGATGGTTGTCCTTCATTGCCTTTTAATTCTTTTTTGTTCCTGCCTGGCTTCATTGTATTTCCATCTATCTATCTTCTACATCACTTATCCCTCTCTTCCTGCCTCAGTTATTCTATTGTTGGTTCCCTCCAGAATGCTTTTAATTCTTCAAGTATTGCATTTTTTTCATTACTGATTGACTCTTCTTTATGTCCTCCAGGTCCTTGGCATCGTTCTCAAATCCTTATCTCTATCTGTTTATCTGTATCTCCATTTTGCTTTCAAGATTTTGGATTCATCTTTACTAGCATTATCTGAATTGTATTTTTCCAGTTAGACTCTCCCGATCCGTTCTCCTCTTTTGTTTGGTTTGGTGGGTTGTTTATCAGTTTTCTTCAGCTGCTGGATATTTCCTCCTGCATTGTATAAAGTTGTTTTGAATGCACGTGTTTGGGTGCCCGTTCGGCAGGCTGGAAATTCGTGGTCCCTCTTAATTGTGGAGTCTTCTCCCTGTGTGTGTATTTGGACCAGTGGCTTGACAAGTTTTCGGGTTGGAGGAGTTTCTGTCTGTGTTCTGGTGGATGGAACTTGTGTCTGTGTTCTCTCTTCTCTTTGGAGTGTGATAAATTGTCCAGTAGTCAGTTTAGGTTGTCCCCTATGGGATTTAGCTAGGCTTTGGGCATCCTGTCGTTCGAATGTTCAAATGCTGTGTTTCCTGTTTAGCTGGAGAATTAGCATGGAAATGTCTTGTACTGTAACTTTTGGCTCTTGGTTTGATCTTGTTTTCAGTTGTAAAATGGGAGACCTTTTTAGGTAGAACGCTATCCTATTAAGAGTTCCCTGAATCAAGATTTCTTTGATGTTCTATTCTAAAGTTTCTGGAGTTAATCCTACACAGACCCAGGTAGGCTGTGCGTTTTGTGCCCTTTTCAGGTCCGAGCCACTCAGGTGACCAGGTGCTTGGCGAGTGCACTGTCCCAGGTGGGTCATGCACCTTATGCACCTCCCTGGTCCTGGACACTTGGTTTCCTGGGCGCTTCTAGAGATCACAGTCCCGGGTGTGTCATGTGTCTCCTCTGGGGTGCTAATCTCAGGCTATGACATTCCTGGTAGATGTGATCCATCCAGGATCCCTGTAAGACGTGGTTGGCATCTGGGAGCCTGCTCACAGTTTGGTGGAAGATGCAGTCTCTGGGGCCGAGATTGCAGCAGCCCTTTGCCTTCTGGCTCTGGCTGTCGCACACCTGCCTCTCTGCCTCCAGGGAGGGAGGACCCTATACAGCAGCCAACTTGTTCTTCTTTGGTATTTGCTCAATCCTTTGTTCTGTGTGTCAGTGGTCACTGTGAGGTGTTAGAGCCTTTTGGGGAAAGGTTTTTTTTTTTTTTTTACTTTTGTCTCTCTGGCGATCCCACAGTTTGGGTTGCTATCTCAAATTAGTTCCCTCAGATTTTCTTCAGGGCATTCGGGCTTGGTCCTTACCCTAAGGATTGATGATGCAGCCCGTGCCTCTATGCCCAGACCCCACTCACTGGTGGCAGATGTGAGCCTCTGGGCCACTTCTCCATCTTTGCTTGTAGTTGCGGTTAGGTGCATTTTCTGTGGGTTTTGTTTTTCTCTCAGTTATGCTGCCCTCTGAGATTCCAAAAATCCCCACAGACATGCCTGTGAGAGGGTTTCCTACTGTGTGGAAACTTCTCTTCCTTCAGGACTCCCTCCCCAGGACGGATCTCCATCCCTAAATCTTCTGTCTCTGTTTTTGTTATTTACATTTTGTCCTACCTCCTTTCAAAGAGATTGGGCTGCCTTTCTGGGTGCCTGGTGTCCTCCACCAGCATTCAGAAGTTGTTTTGTGAAAGTTGCTCAACATTCAAATGATCTTTTGATGAATTTTTGGGGAGAAAGTGGTCTCCCCTTCCTATTTCTCCATCATCTTAGGACTGCCCCCTCCTTATTAATTCTGTTTTGATTATCTGTCCATTGGTGCAAGTCGGGTGTTAAAGTTCCCTAGTACTATTGTCTTACTGTCTATCCTCTGCCCCAGTGGGGACTGAGCAAGGAGGTAATGCAGCTGCTTGGAATGCAGGGATCCTTATGGTGCCAAGTGTTCAGAGATCTGGTGGCCTCAGGTGCAGGAGTTGTGGCACTGTTAGAGTCTTGTTCTAACCTCTGGCAGCTGGTGTTCAAAGGGCCTCCCTGGCTGGTCCTTCTCTTTTGCTTGGAGTAGCAGGTCCTCAAAGGTCCCCCTTGGCTGAACTTCTTCTCTATTGCTTGATGCATCAGGCACTTAAAAGGCCACCCTCTCTAGGGTCTTTCTCTATTGGCCAGCTGCCAGTGCTGGCATGTGGAGGAGAGAGAGTCTACAGTGATGGCTCTACCTCTTATATGTGACTCAGCAGTGTCACCTTACCTCCATAGCTGCCTGGCTTTCCTCCAAATGCATTCCCCACTGTGATCTCCTCCTTCACATTCCCTCAGGTCATCTCCCCACAGTCAACAGCACACCTCATCCTAGGATTGCTCTCCAATCCCTACATTCCAGCTCCCAGACATAGCACATTCCAGGGGACTTGCATCCCTGCCTGGGGTATGTAGGGCTGCAGCAAGGACTGTCTGTGTGGTAATCACTCCATTCAGACTGTCACAGATCACCTGCTGCACTCTCCCACAGCCTCAGATGCTTCCCCTCTGTCCCAAATAATTGCCCCAATGTGGGGATCTGACCCCTGCTTCAGTTCCCCTACACCCTAGGTGAGGGTCCAGTCCTGCTCACTCTCCTCTTTTTCACTTTTTCCTTTATCCTACTAAGTTTTGCATGGATCTACATATTCCCTTCTGGTGGTTAGGGACTCCTGCCTGCTCTCAGCTGGTATTCTGCAAGATCTTCTGCAACTGAAGGTGTATTCCTGATGCATTTGTGGAGAGAGATGTACTCCATGTCCACCTACTCCTCTGCCTTCTTGTTTCCTTGACATTATCTTTTTATTATGAAAAATTAGTGAGTCATAGCCCTTTTAAAAATTGAACCAAAGCTGGAACAATTTGAGTAGTAATATAAGTAAAATGTTGTTGGATTATAACCCAAAGTATAAAATAATATGAGTTTATTCTGAAATAAATAAGTGATTGATTGAATAAATAAATAAATGAGAGAGGAGAGAAAAGTTCCTCATGCAGAAGAATTCTGAATTATTTATTTAGATAATCTGTCCCCAGAGAGTTGAGCACAACTCCCCACTTGTTGCATGTGGACTCTACATAATAACTTCCTTCCAAACAGTACATTATGGAAAGGAGAGAAAACAAGTTAGCTTTACAGTAGAGAAACCTAAGAAACTTTACCTCAGCCAAGTGTTCAAGGTCAGAATCAACAACAATAAGTCATGTTGATTTGTGAACTCTTGATCTGATGTTATCAAAATGACACATTATCTGTGTGGTCTTTTTCTTCCAAACCCATAGCCACAGTCCAAACATGAGAAAAATATTTCACAACTCCTGGTAGAGGGACATTCTATGAGATACCTTACCTGTACTCCTTAGAACGGTTAAACTTGTCAAAAACAGGGAAATTCTGAAAAACTATCACAGCCAAACTGAGTCAAAGCTATAACAACCAAATGTAATGTGATTCCAGGATGGGACTCTGGGAAAGAAAATGAGTCCTAGGCAAAAATTAGTGAAATCTGAATAAAATATGAAAATTCAGTTAATAATAATAGTATATTAATTATCAGCTCTTTGGTTGTAATATATCATGCAATGTCAACTGTTGGTAATAGGGGAATTGAGTCTAGGATATAGGGAAACTGTATTATCTTTCTAAATTTTTCTGTAAATTCTAAAATTTAGAGACTAATCCCTTGTAAGTCACATCATTTGCAAATATTTTCTCCCTATCTGTGGGTTGTTTTTTCATTTTTCAAAAGTTGCTTCCTTTGTCTTTGAGTTTAAATAGGTCTCATTTGTTTATTTCTGTTTTTATTTCCATTATTGTGAGAGATGGATTGAAAAAGATATTGCTGTGATTTAGTTAGAGATTGTTCTGTCTATATTTTCCTCTAGGAGTTTTATAGTGTCCAGTCTCACATTTAGGTCTTTAATCCATTTTGAGGTTATTTTTGTGTATGGTTTTAGAGAATTATCTAATTTCATTTTTTACATGTAGTTGTCCAGTTTTCCCAGCACCCCTTGTTGAAAAGACTGTCTTTCCAACATTGTATAGCCTTGCTTCCTTTGTCATAGATTAATTGACAATAGGTGCATGGGTTTATTTCTGGGCTTTCTATCCTGTTCCACTGATCTATATTTCTATTTTTGTTTCAGTTCCATACTGTTTTGAGGACTGTAGCTTTGTAGTATATATAGTCTAAAGTCAGGCAGCAAGATTCCTCCAGTTCCATCTTCCTTTCTCAAGATTACGTCGGCTATTTGGGGTCTTTTGTGTCTCCAAACAAACTTTTTTTTTAAATTAGTTTATTTATCTATTTTTTAACTTTACAATATTGTATTTGTTTTGCCATACATTGACATGAATCCACCATGGGTGTACATGTGTTCCCCTTCAAGAACCCCCCTCCTACCTCCCTCCCCATCCCATCCCTCTGGGTCATCCCAGTGTACCAGCTCCGAGCACCCTGTATCATGCACCGAACCTGGACTGGCGATTCGTTTCACATATGATAATTTACATGCTTCAGTGCCATTCTCCCATATCCTCCCACCCTCGCCCTCTCCCATAGAGTTCATAACACTGTCCAAACAAACTTTAAGAATTTTTTGTTCTAGTTCTGTGAAAAGTGCCATTGGTAATTTGATAGAGATTGCATTGGATCTGCAGATTGCTTTGAATAGTATAATCATTCTGACAGTATTGTCTTTTCCAATCCAGGAACATGATATATCTTTCCATCTACGTCTTCTTTGATTTCTTTCATCAGCATCTTATAGTTTTTTGAAGTACTGGTCTTTTGACTCCTTAGGTAGGTTTATTCCTAGGTATTTTATTCTTTTTGATGTGATGGCAGATGAAATTGTTCCTTGCCTTTATTGTTTTGATCTTTTGTTGTTAGTGTATAGAAATGAAATATATTTATGCCTGTTAATTTTGTAACCTGCAACTTTACCAAATTCACTGATGAGCTCCAGTAGTTTTCTGATAGAATCTTTAGGATCTTCTATTTATAGTATCATCTGATCTGCAAGCAATGACAGTTTTAGTTTTACTTGTTCTGACAGTTCACTCTTATATTTAGTTTTACAATCTATTTTGAGTTACTTTTTGCTTGCATATGGAGTAACATAGGGGCCCAACTTCAGTATTTTGCATGTGGATATCCACTTTTCCTAGCACCATTCTTTGAAAACTGCATTATTTCCCTATTGTATGGTCTTGACATTTTTATTGAAATCAGCTAACAATTGATATGTGGGTTTATTTCTGGATTCTCAGTTGTAGTCCACTCACCTATATGTATATCCTTATTCCAATACCATACTTTCTTGATTGTTGTTTCTTCATAGTAAATTTTGAAATTAAGAAACATGAGTCCTCTAACTCTGTTTTTCTTTGGCATGATTCAGTTGCCTATTCTAGCATATTCTTGAGTATTCGTATAAATTTTCAGATCAGTTTATCAATTTCTACAAAGAAGCCAGCCAGGATCCTGATTGGGATTGCACTATGTCTTAATTTATTTATATCTTCTTTAAATTTTGCAATATTTTCTAGTTTTCATTGTAAAAATCATGTAGTATATTTGCTAAATGTATTCCTAATTATCTTATTCTTTTTGATGTTATTATGTGTTTATTTAATCTCATTTTCAGACGTTCATTGCGAGTATATGAAAATACAGTTGATTTTTGTATATTGATCTTGTATTTTGCAAACTTTCTGAACTCATATCTTGGTTCTTAATAATAGTATTATATTAGTATGTTATAGATTTTTCAGTGGATTACTTGGATTTATCTATGTATAAGGGCTTTCCTGGTGGCTCAGAGGTAAATAATCCACCTGCAATGCAGGAGACAGTTTGGATCCCTGGGTTGGGAAGATACCCTGGAGTCAAAATGGCAACTCACTCCAGTATTCTTGCCTGGGAAATTCCTTGGACAGAGAAGCCTGGCAGACTACAGTCCATGGGGTTGCAAAGAGTTGGACATGACTGAAGTGACTTAGCACACATTTTCCTCTAAGCTCTCCTTTAGTTGTTTCATGAACTTAGTATATTGTATCTTGCTTTCATTAATGCTAAAGTATTTTCTAATTTACTTAGTGATTTCTTCCTTGACATATTGATTATTTAGGATGGTTAATTTTCACTTATTTGTCAATTCCCCAAATTTCCATCTGTTATTGATTTCTATTTTAATTTATTTGTAGTCAGAGAACATACTTTAAATTAAATACTTTTCAATTTTATTGAGGCTAATTTTATTTCCTATCAGACAATATTGTCTATCCTGGAGAATGTCATGTGAACTTCACAAAAAAATGTGTATTCTGCTATTGTTGAGTGGAGTGTGTTAGGTCAATTTGTTAGTAGCATTGCTTATATCTTCTATAACCTTGTTGATCTTCTGCTTAGCTTTTCTATTCATATTGAAAATGGGTATACTGAGTTGAATAGTGTTCCTCCAAAATTCATACCTATCCAAAACCTGTGAATATGACCTTATTGAAAAAATCATCTTTGTAAATATAATCACACAAAGATGAGATCACACTTGATTAAGGTGGGTTCTAAATCCAGTTTTTGACTGATGTCCTTGTAAGAAGACAGATATTTAAACATAGAGACACAGAGGAGAAGTTCATGTGAAGATGGAGGCAAAATTGGGCTAATACACTAAAGCCAAAGAATGTCAAGAATTGCTGGCAACCATCAGAAGCTAGGAGAGAGGCAAGGAAGAGATTATATCTCAGAGCCTCCAGAAGGAACCAAACTTGTCAACACCTTGATTTCTAACTTCTAGTCTATAAAACTATGAGAGAATAAATTTTCATTGTTCTAAGACACCAAGTTTGTAGTATTTTGTTACATCAGCTCTAGGAAACTAATAAAATAGGTGCTGAAGTCCCAAGTATTATTGTTGATTTATTCAATTTTCTCTTCAATTCTGTCAGTTTTTGTTTCATGCATTTTGGAACTATATTTAATTAGATGCATATGTTTATGATTGTTAAATCATTTTAAAGGTCACTCTTTGTCTCTAGTAATAGCTGTTTCTTTAATGTCTATTTAGTTTGATATTGTTACAGCCACACCAGCTTTCTTATGGTTGCTGTTTTCTATCTTTTTGCTTTCAATCTACTTATGTCTTTGAGTATACTGTGTGTTTCCTATAGACAACGTACAGTGGAATCATGATTGTTGTTTTCTTAATCCATGGATTTTGATTGGAATGTTTAATCCATTCACGTTTAAGGTCATTATTAATATGATTGGATTCATTTCTACCATTTTGTTTTTTGTTTCTATGTGTCTCATGTCTTTGCACTTTAAAAATGTCCTACTGCCTCCTCTGTTCCTGTTGAGGAGTCAGCTGTTAATCTTTTTTTTATTATTTGAAATTAGTTTGTTTATCTATTTTGTAACTTTACAATATTGTATTTGTTTTGCCATGCATTGATATGAATCCACCATGGGTGTACACGTGTTCCCCTTCCAGAACCCCCCTCCCACCTTCCTCCCCATCTCATCCTTCCAGGTCATCCCAGTGCACCAGCTCCGAGCACCATGTATCATGTGTCTAACCTGGACTGTCAATTCCTTTCACATATGATAATTTACACGCTTTAATGCCATTCACCCATATCATCACTCCCTCACCCTCTCCCATAGAGTCCATAATACTGTTCTGTTTATCTGTGTCTCTTTTGCGGTTTCGCATACAGGGTTATCTTTACCGATTGACTAAATACCATATATATGTGTTAGTATACTGTATTAGTGTTTTTCTTTCTGGCTTACTTCACTCTGTATAATAGGCTCCAGTTTCATCCACTTCATTAGAACTGATTCGAATGTATTCTTTCTAATGGCTGAGTAATATTCCATTGTGCATATGTACCACAGCTTCCTTATCCATTCGTCTGCTGATGGGCATCTAGGTTGCTTCCAGGTCCTGGCTATTATAAACAGTGCTGCGATGAACATTGGGGTACACATGCCTCTTTCAATTCTGGTTTCCTCAGTGTGTATGCCCAGCAGTGGGATTGCTGGGTCATATGGCAGTTCTATTTCCAGGTTTTGAGGAATCTCCACACTGTTCTCCATAGTGGCTGTACTAGTTTGCATTCCCACCAACAGTGTAAGAGGGTTCCCTTTTCTCCACACCCTCTCCAGCATTTATTGCTTGTAGACTTTTGGATAGCAGCCATTCTGACGGGCGTGAAATGGTACCTCACTGTGGTTTTGATTTGCATTTCTCTGATAATGAGTGATGTTGAGCATCTTTTCATGTGTTTGTTAGCCATCTGTATGTCTTCTTTGGAGAAGTGTCTGTTTAGTTCTTTGGCCCACTTTTTGATTGGGTCATTTATTTTTCTGAAATTAAGCTGCAGGAGTTGCTTGTATATTTTGAGATTAATTCTTTGTCTGTTACTTCGTTTGCTATTGTTTTCTCCCATTCTGAAGGCTGTCTTTTCACCTTGCTTATAGTTTCCTTTGTTGTGCAAAAGCTTTTAAATTTAATTAGGTCCCATTAGTTTATTTTTGTTTTCATTTCCAATATTCTGGGAGGTGGGTCATAGAGGATTCTGCTGTGGTTTATGTCAGAGAGTGTTTTGCCTATGTTTTCCTCTAGGAGTTTTATAGTTTCTGGTCTTACGTTTAGATCTTTAATCCATTCTGGATTTATTTTTGTGTATGGTGGTAGAAAGTGTTTTAGTTTCATTCTTTCACAAGTGGTTGACAAGTTTTCCCAGCACCAATTGTTAAAGAGATTGTCTTTTCTCCATTGTATATTCTTGCCTCCTTTGTCAAAGGTAAGGTATCCATAGGTGCATGGATTTATCTCTGGACTTTCTATTTTGTTTCATTGATCTATATTTCTGTCCTTGTGCTAGTACCATATTGTCTTGATGACTGTGGCTTTGTAGTAGAGCCTGAAGTCAGGCAGGTTGATTCCTCCAGTTCCATTCTTCTTTCTCAAGATTTCTTTGGCTATTTGAGGTTTTTTGTATTTCCATACAAAGTGTGAAATTCTTTGTTCTAGTTCTCTGAAGAATACCGTTGTTAGCTTGATAGGGATTGCATTGAATCTCTGAATTCCTTTGGGTAGTATACTCAGTTTCACTATATTGGTTCTTCCAATCCATGAACATGGTATATTTCTCCATCTATTTACGTCCTCTTTGATTTCTTTCACTAGTGTTTTATAGTTTTCTATACATAGGTCTTTTTCTTCTTTAGGTAGATATATTCCTAAGTATTTTATTCTTTTTGTTGTGATGGTGAATGCAATTGTTTCCTTAATTTCTCTTTCTGTTTTCTCATTGTTAGTGTATAGGAATGCAAGGGATTTCTGTGTGTTAATTTTAAATTCTGCAACTTTACTATATTCATTGATTAGCTCTAGTAATTTTCTGGTGGAGTCCTTAGGGTTTTCTATGTAGAGGATTATGTCATCTGCAAACAGTGAGAGTTTTACTTCTTCTTTTCCAATCTGGATTCCTTTTATTTCTTTATCTGCTCTGATTGCTGTGGCCAAAACTTCCAAAACTATGTTGAATAGTAGTGGTGAGAGTGGGCACCCGTGTCTTGTTCCTGACTTTAGGGGAAATGGTTTCTCTTTTTCACCATTTAGGATAAAATTTGCTATGGGTTTGTCATATATAGCTTTTATTATGTTGAGGTATGTTCCTTCTATTCCTGCTTTTTGGACGGTTTTTATCATAAATGGATGTTGAATTTTCTCAAAGGCTGTCTCTGCAGCTATTGAAATAATCATATGGTTTTTATTTTTCAATTTGTTTATGTGGTGTATTACATTGATTGATTTGTGAATATTGAAGAATCCTTGCATTCCTGTGATAAAGCCCTCTTGGTCATGATGTATGATCTTTTAAATATATTGTTGGATTCTGTTTGCTAGGATTTTGTTAAGGATTTTTGCATCTATGTTCATCAGTGATATTGGCCTGTTGCTTTTTTTTGTGGCATCTTTGTCTGGTTTTGGTATTAGGGTGATGATGGCCTCATAGAATGAGTTTGGAAGTTCACCTTCCTCTGCAATTTTCTGGAAGAGTTTGAGTAGGATAGGTGTTAGCTCTTCTCTAAATTTTTGGTAGAATTCAGCTGTGAAGCCATCTGGTCCTGGGCTTTTGTTTGCTGGAAGATTTCTGATTACAGTTTCAATTTCCAAGCTTGTGATGGGTCTGTTGAGATTTTCTATTTCTTCTTGGTTCAGTTTTGGGAAGTCGTACTTTTCTAAGAATTTATCCATTTCTTCCAAGTTGTCCATTTTATTTGCATATAGTTGCTGATAATAGTCTCTTATGATCCTTTGTATTTCTGTGTTCTCTGTTGTGATCTCTCTGTTTTCATTCCTAATTTTGTTGATTTGATTCTTGTCCCTTTGTTTCTTGATGAGTCTGGCTAATGGCTTGTCAATTTCATTTATCTCCTCAAAGAACCAGGTTTTGGCCTTGTTGATTTTTGCTATGGTCTCTTCTGTTTCTTTTGCATTTATTTCTGCCCTAAGTTTTAAGATTTCTTTCCTTCTACTAACCCAGGAGTTCTTCATTTCTTCCTTTTCTCGTTGCTTTAGGTGTAGACTTAGGTTATTTATTTGGCTTTTTTCTTGTTTCTTGAGGTGATCCTGTATTGCTATGAATCTTCGCCTTAGCACTGCTTTTACAATGTCCCATAGGTTTTGGGTTGTGTTTTCATTTTCGTTCATTTCTATGTGTATTTTGATTTCTTTATTGATTTCTTCTGTGATTTGTTGGCTATTCAGCAGTGTGTTGTTCAGCCTCCCTATGTTGGAGTTTTTAATTTTTTTCTCCTGTAATTGACATCTAATCTTACTGCATTGTGGTCAGAAAAGATGCTTGGAATGATTTCAGTTTTTTTTAATTTACCAAGACTAGATTTATGGCCCAGGATGTGATCTATTCTGGAGAAGGTTCTGCGTGCACTTGAGACAAAGGTGAAATTCATTGGTTTGGGGTGAAATGACCTGTAGATATCAATTAGGTCTAACTGGTTATTGTATTATGTAAAGTTTGTGTTTCCTTGTTAATTTTCTGTTTAGTTGATCTGTCCATAGGTGTGAGTGGGGTATTAAAGTCTCCCACTATTATTGTGTTATTGTTAATTTCCCCTTTCATACTTGTTAGCATTTGCCTTACATATTGCGGTGCTCCTACGTTGGGTGCATATATATTTATAATTGTTATATCTTCTTCGATGGATTCTTTGAACATTATGTAGTGTCCACATTTGTCTCTTTTCACCGCCTTTGTTTTAAAGTCTATTTTATCTGATATGAGTATTGCTACTCCTGCTTTCTTTTGGTCTCTATTTGCATGAAATATCTTTTTCCAGCCCTTCACTCTCAGTCTGTATGTGTCCCTTGTTTCAAGGTGGGTCTCTTGAAGACAACATATATAGGGGTCTTGTTTTTATCCATTCAGCTAGTCTTTGTCTTTTGGTTGGGGCATTCAACCCATTTACATTTAAGGTAATTATTGATAAGTATGATCCCATTGCCCTTTACTTTATTGTTTTGGGTTTGAGATTATACACCCTTTCTGTGTTTCCTGTCTAGAGAAGATCCTTTAGCATTTGTTGGAGAGCTGGTTTAGTGGCGCTGAATTCTCTCAGCTTTTGCTTGTCTGTAAAGCATTTGATTTCTCCTACATATTTGAATGAGATTCTTGCAGGATACAGTAATCTGGGCTGTAGATTATTTTCTTTCATCACTTTAAGTATATCCTGCCATTCCCTTCTGGCCTGAAGAGTTTCTATTTAAAGATCATCTTTTTTCCTTATGGGAATCCCCTTGTGTGTTATTTGTTGTTTTTCCCTTGCTGGTTTTATTATTTGTTCTTTGTGTTTGATCTTTGTTAATTTGATTATTATGTGTCTTGGGGTGTTTTGCCTTGGGTTTATCCTGTTTGGGACTCTCTGGGTTTCTTGGACTTGGTTGATTATTTCCTTCCCCACTTTAGGGAAGTTTTCAAATATTATCTCCTCGAATATTTTCTCATGGTCTTTCTTTTTGTCTTCTTCTTCTGGGGCTCCTATGATTGGTATGTTGGTGCGTTTAACATTGTCCCAGAGGTCTCTGAGGTTCTCCTCATTTCTTTTAATTCTTTTTTCTTTTTTCCTCTCTGTTTCATTTATTTCTATCATTCTATCTTCTACCTCACTTATCCTATCTTCTGCCTCCGTTATTCTACTGTTGGTTCTCTCCAGAGTGTTTTTGATCTCATTTATTGCATTATTCGTTGTATATTGACTCTTTTTTATTTCTTCTAAGTCCTTGCTAAACCTTTCTTTCATCTTCTCAATCCTTGTCTCCAGGTTATTTATCTGTAACTCCAATTTGTTTTCCAGATTTTGGATCATTTTCACTATCATTATTCAGAATTCTTTAGATTCCCTATGTCTTCCTCTTTTGTTTGATTTGGAGGGCATTTATCCTGTTCCTTTACCTGCTGGGTATTTCTGTGCCTTTTCTTCTTGTTTCTATTGCTATGTTTGGGGTGGCCTTTCTGTTTTCTGGCAGTTTGTGGTTCCTCTTTATTGTGGAGGTTCCTCACTGTGGGTGGGGTTAGACGGGTGGCTTTTCAAGGTTTCCTGGTTGGGGAAGCTTGTGTCGGTGTTCTGGTGGGTGGAGCTGGATTTCTTCTCTCTGGAGTGCAATGAAGTGTCCAGTAATGAGTTTTGAGATGTCAATGTGTTTGGTGTGACTGGCCTGCCTGTATGTTGAAGCTCAGGGCCGTGTTTCTGTGTTCCTGGAGAATTTGCATGGTATATCTTACTCTGAAACTTTTTGGCCCTTTGGTGGTATTTGGTTTCAGTGTAGGAATGGAGGCGTTTGATGAGCTCCTATCATTTAATGCTTCCTGGATTCAGGAGTTCTCTGGTGTTCTCAAGATTTGGACTTAAGTCTCCTGTCTTTGGTTTTCAGTGTTATTCTTACTGTAGCCTGAAGACTTCTCCATCTATACAGCACTGATGATAAAGCATCTATTAATGGTGAAAAGTTTCTCTACAGTGAGGGACACCCAGAGTGGTTCACAGAGTTACATGGAGAAGAGAAGAGGGAGAAGGTAGATAGAGGTGGCTAGGAGGAGAAGAGGGGAATCAAAAGGGGAGAGAGCAAGCTAGCCAGTAATCACTTCCCTATGTGCTCTCCACTATCTGGATCTCTCAGAGATGTTCACGGAGTTACACAGGGAAGAGAAGAGGGAGAAAGGAGACAGAGGTGGCCAGGCAGAGAAATGTGGGAATCAAAACGGGAGAGACAGATCCAGCCAGTGATCAGTTCTCTAAGTGAAGAAAAGGGGGAGTGGGGAGATGGAGGCGACCTGGTGGAGAAAAAGGAGAGTTAAACGGGGGAGAGAGCAATCAAGCCCGTGATCTCACTCCCAAGTGAAAATGGGTGCTGAAGATTGGGTTCTGATAACAAATACTAAAAAGCAAAGATTAAAAGTCTAGAGTACAGGTTAGGTTCTCAAAAATATCATATTAAAAAAGAGAAAAGAAAAGAAAAAAAAGAAAGAAAACCACCAGAGTCACAAAAATTATAAAATATATATATATGAAGTTTACTTTAAAAATAAGATCTTAAAAAAAAGTAAAAAAAAAAAATCAAATACAAATAGTTTTTTTTTTTGCAAGGTAATAGTAGGTTATAAAAATGAAAATTAAAGGAGTAATAGGGGACTTAAAAATAAGAATAAAATAAGAAAATAAAATAAAATTTAAAAAAATTTTAAAAAATAATAAGAAAAAGTTTTAAAAATTTAAAAAATGATAGTATTAAAAATGCATCTAGGACCTTCTCTGGAGCTGTTACGGACAGTGTGGGGTCAGTTCATTTTCAGATAGTTCCTTGGTCCAGCTTGTACTTCTCAAGGTCTCTTGACCCCTTCCTATGTAGTTGGTGCTAACTACAGGGTTTTAATCTGTTGCATCTGTCACTTCCAAAGCGGTTCCCTCTGTTTGTTTTAGCTTCTTCTGTTTGCTGGTCTCTTCAGTGTCTAATTTCTGCCCTGACACAAGGGAGGCGGTGGTGGTCACTATTTTTTAGTCTCACTTGTTCATTCGTGCTGTGGGGAGGGAGGAACACTGCAAAGAAATCTCACTGGCGTGTGCTCACAATTTTTCAGCCACACTCAGTTTGCCCCGCTCACAGCGTGTGTGCTTTCCCAGTCTACACTGCTCAGGCTCTAGGTTGCACTGCTGCAAACTGTCTGAAGCGGCCCTTGGTGTTGCCTGTACTTCCCAATTCTAAGCTGCTCAGGTTCTGGTTCCCGGGTACTTCACAAAGGCGCAGACTTGGTTGAGCTTGGGTTTTGTGCCCTTCCCAGGTCTGAGCAGCTCTGGTGACCAGGTTTTTGGCTAGTGCGGTTGGGGGCTGTGCCTTTTTCCCTTCCTCTGTCCCAGCCGCTCGGTTTTCTGGGTGTACAATGGGTGCAGCTTCCCAGGTGTGCTGTGCTCTCCCCTGGGGAGCTGATCTCTGGCTGTGTCCTTCTCAGCAGGTGTCAACCCTCCAGAGTCCCAAGAAGTCCTGGTTAGCAGCGAGGTCTGTTTGCAGTTTGGTATAGGATACGTCTCTGGGGCCGCGATTCCACCCTTCCGGCTCTGGCTGCCCTCGCCTGCCTGTCTCCTGTGGGGGATAGGCTGGTCCGCAGCAGGCTTGCTCTGCTCAGTCCTTGGTTTTGTGAGTGGGCCTGATGATGTCTTAGGTTAAGGCTTTTCGCGGGAAAGCTATCCCATGGTCTAGGTTGCTGTCTCAATCTAGTTCCCTCAGATTGCCCTCAGGGCATTCAGGCCCAGTCCTTACCCAAAGCAATGCAGCCTGCCCCTCCCTGCCCAGCCCCTACTTGCTAGTTGGGGATGTGCGTGTCTGTGCTGCGTGCCTGCTGGGATTTGCTGCTAGGTACGTACACCGTGGGTTTTAATTATTTATGCATTTTTCCTCCTGGTTATTTTGCCCTCTGCGATTCCAAGACTCGCCACAGACCCGCAGGAGAGAGTGTTTCCTGGTGTTTGGAAACTTCTCTCTTTTTTAAGACTCCCTTCCCAGGAAGGATCTCCGTCCCTACCTCTTTTGTCTCTCTTTTTATCTTTTATATTTTGTCCTACCTCCTTTTGAAGAATATGAGCTGCTGTTCTGTGTATCTGATGTACTCTGCCAGCATTCAGAATTTGTTTTGTGGAATTTTCTCAGCATCTAAATCTTCTTTCTGTGAATTTGTGGGATAGAAAGTCGTCTCCCCGTCCTATTCCTCTGCCATCTTAGGACTGCTCCCCCAGCTATTAATCATATTGGAGTTCTCTCGTATGAAATATCATTTTCCTCTTATTCTTTTTAAGATTTTTATTTTGTTTTTCAAAAATTTCATAATTATGTCTCTGGTTGAAAATCTTGAATTTATTCTACTTCAGTTCATAGAAGTTTTAAAATATGTATGTTAGTGTTTTCATCAATTTAGGAAGTTTTCCACCATTACTTCTTTTAAAGACCAGGCTCGATGCATGATACAAATGCTCAGAGCTGGGGCAATGGGATGACCCAGAGGGATGGGATGGGGAGGGAGGTGGGAGGGGGTTCAGGATGGGGAACACATGTAAACCCATGGCTGATTCATGTCAATGTATGGCAAAAACCACTACAATACTGTGAAGCAATTAGCCCCCAACTGAAATAAATAAATTTATTAAAAAAATATGTAAAATAAAAAAGACATATATATTTAATGATGTCCCACACATCTCTATGCCTCTGTTTGTTTTCAAATTTTTTTTCCTCTGTTCTTCAGATTTCATAATCTCTATTGATTTACTTTCAAGGTTACTGATTCTTTCTTTTGCCAGCTCAAATCTACTTTCTACCAAGGTCCTTTAGTGAATTTTTTATTTTGATAATTCTTTGCTTCAATTTCAAATTTCCACTTCATTGTTTTTTATACTTTTCCAATTATATTCTCTATCACTGTCACCATACTTTCCTTTACTTATACAACCATGGCTTACTTTAGCTTTTAGATTTAATTAGGTGCCATTTGTTTATTTCTGTTTTTATTTCCATGACCTTAGCAGATAGATACAAAAAAATATTGCTGTAATTTATATCAAAGAGTGTTCTGCCTATGTTTCCTCTAGGAGTTTTATGATTTCTGGCCTGACCTTTAAGCCTTTAATCCGTCTTGGGTTTATTTTTGTGTATGGTGTTAGAAAATGCTCTAATTTCCTTCTTTTACATGCAACTGTCCAGTTTTCCCAGAACCATTTGTTAAAGAGATTGTCTTTTTTCCATTGTATATTCTAGCCTCCTTTGTCATTAGATTAGATGGTTAGATAGCATCACTGACTCAATGGACATGAATCTGAGCAAACTCTTGGAGATAGTGAAGAACAGGGAAGCCTGGCATGCTGCGGTCCATGGGAATCACAAAGAGTCAGACATGATTTAGTGACTGAACAACAACAATAACAGTTGGCCATAATTATGTGGCTTTATTTCTGGGCTTTCTTGTCTGTTCCACTGATCTATATATCTGTTTTTGTGCCAATACTATACTGGTTTGATGACTGTATCTTTGTAGTATAGTCTGAAGTCAGGGAGCCAGATTTCTTCAGCATCATTTTTCTTTCTTAAGATTGCTTCGGCTATTTCAGGTCTTTTGTATTCCCATACAAATTGTGATTTTTTTTGGTTCTAGTTCTGTGAAAAATGCCATTGGTAATTTGACAGGGATTACACTGAATCTAAAGGTGTTCTTGGGTGGTATGGTCATTTTAACAATATTGATTCTAACACAGTGTTATCTTTCCATTTGTTTGTGTCAGCTTCAGTTTTGTTCATTAATGTCTTATAGTTTTCTTTCTACATGTCTTGTCCTCCTTAGTTAGACTTATTCCTTGGTAATTTATTTTTTATGCTATTATAAATGGCATTGTTTTCATGATTTCTCTTTGTGATAGTTCATTGTTAGTGTTTAGAAATGCAATAGATTTCTGTATGTTAATTTTGAATCCTGTAACTTTACTGAATTCATTGATGACGTCTAATAGCTTTCTGGTAGCATCCTTAGGATTTTCTATGTACAGTATCATGTCATTTGTAAATAGTGACAGTTTTCCTTCTTCTTTTTCAATTTGGATTCATATTATTTCTTTTTCTTCTCTGACTGTTATGGCTAGGACTTCCAAAACTATTTTTAATAAAAGTGGCAAGAGTGATCATCCTTGTCTGAACATTGAACCTTTCAGATAATATATTGCATTGATTCTGCATAGGGATCCCCCACAAGGGTTGTTGTTTTTCACTTGATTGTTTGCTTATTTGTTTAGTGACTTGGCTGAACTAACTCTGCAAAGTGTAGAAGAGATAGTAGGTGCCACTCACCTGATAAGCCCACTGTAGCAGCTCTCCTATGACACAGAGGGAAAAGGAACATATTCTACACCAGTTATCCCACTGGGAGCCTCCCTATATAGTGGTATTTGAAGGTAAGAGGATGGGCATTGTGTGGATGCCACCATCTGTTAGATGTTGACCTTCTATACTACAAAGCTGTAAAAAATGGAATCTTCTATTGTTCACCAGCTTTGGAAACTACTCAGAATATCTCTTCCATTCCAGAAATCTGGGAGAGATAGGAATTTATATTCTGCGGCCAATTTCTCTTAAATAACTCCTCTACCAGGGTAGAGTTGTGGAGGAAGAGGTGAAGTCTCTAGCTCAAATGCCACAGCCTTCAACTATTCTTGCAATTTTCCATAGATTTTGTTGAATATATGTTCCTCAATTTTTTGTAAGTCTTTGGTCATTCTTCGGAGATTATATGATTTTCTTTACTAATTTTGACTGACTTAAGATGTGTCCCTCCAGAACATAGTTTTCCTCAAGCTTCTCATGCCACCATTCATGAAGTCCCAATTCTGCATATACTTTTCAAAAGTAAAACATTGTTGAAAAACTTCCCCAGATTTGGGAAGTTCTCTGACATTATTTCTTTAAATAAACTTTCTGCCTCCTTCATCGTCTCTCTTTTCTCCTTCTGGGACACAATTAATCTGCAAATTGTTTCTTTTTATGGTATGCCATAATTCCCATAAGCTTTCTTCATTCTTTCTCATTCTTTTCTCTTTGTTCTCTCCTGGTTCAAAAGTCCTGTCTTCTACTTCATAGATTCTTCAGCTTGATCCGTTTTCAGTGTTGATGCTTGCTATTGTATTTTTCACATCATTCATTGTTTTCTTTATCTCCAAACTTTCAGTTTTTTATAATGATTTATATCTATTTCTGAAGCTTCTTATTTTCTTCATGTATAGTTCTTCTGATTTTGTTGAATTATTTTTCTCTATTTCTTTTAGGTCATTGAACTTACTTAGAATAGCTATTTTTTTTCATTGAGTAAATCATAAATCTCTATGTTTGGGGGTCTTGTTAACAGAAAATTATTGTGTTCTTTTGGTGGTATCATGTTTCCTTCATTTTTTATGTTCCTTGAGTTCTTGCCCTGCTTCCTTTGCACTTGAAGTAGCAGTCACTTCCTCCAGTCTTTACTTACTGACTTCCAAGAGAGAAATACCTGTCATCAGCTCTGCTAGGGATTCTCAGGCTTTCTCAGATCTTTTCTCTGGATACATCTCCTCCACACAGCTTGCTTCTTCTTGCAGCAGAATTCTTAAGCTTGTATGCCTCCTTTCCATCCTGCAAAGCCAACCAAATTTCTGACAGCCTCCTTTTAGCTCTATTGAAGATAGTGCTAAATACTCAAATATTTGGTCTCTCCCAGGATCACAGATTTGGGCAGAATTTCTGCATGTATTCATTGCCCATCTGCAAAAGCTCACTCTCACTGCTGAAGGATCTGTTCAGGGAGTTTTCCATGGATTGTAGAGTGTGTGGGTGAGACACATGTAGCTCTCGTGGTGTCCATGGAACAGCTGTCAGATTCCACAAGTGAGGCATTCCCCAGTCGCTCATTGAGAGGTCTTCCAACAGAGTCCATGATGTGTTTAGTAGAAATCAGTGTCCCTTTGAAATGTTCCATTTTGAACACTGACTGCTCTTCTCCCAACTACTCAATATCCCCTAGTCATGCAGTCCATAGTAGTTTAGATGGGGCATGAGAGAAACGGACTTCTCTGACAGAACACAGAGCTTCCACAGAGCTGAGGAAACCAGGTACCCACTCACATTCTCTCACATTTTCCTACAGGAGAAATAATAGGCTAAGATTAGTGCTTTTGGCACTGAGCTGTATTGCCTTGGGGTAGGGGTAATATAGTCAAACTGTTTCTCTTATCCTCTCCAATGTACCTTATCTCCATTTTTATGCACCTATGGTGTGTTTTAACTTCCCTGCTGTATTCTTGAACTTCCACAAAAGCTCTTTCATCCATGGGCAATTGTCTAAATCAGAGTTCTCTTAAAGGGATGTCTATTCTCCTACCTTTATTGCTGCATTATTCATAGTAGCTGGAACATGGAAACAATCAAATAATCTAATTGACCATCAGTGGATGGATGGACAAAGATATATATATATACACACACACATATGCCGAGCTTAGTCACTCAGTCATGTCTGACTCTTCGCAACCTCATGGACTGTAGCCCACGAGGCTTCTCTGTCAATGGGATGTCCCAGGCAAGAATACTGGAGTGGGTTTCCATTTCCTTCTCCATATATATATATATGTATATTACACATACAATGGGTTTCCATTTTCTTCTCCACATATATATATATATTACACACACAATGGACTTCCCAAGTGGCTCAGTGGAAAAGAATCTGCCTGCCAATGTAGAAGTAGTAGGAGATGCAAGTTCGAATATCAAGACAAATATTATATTATTTCTTATATGTGGAATCTAAAATAGTCCAACTCATAGAAGCAGAGAATAGAATGGTAGTTGCCAGGGGGTAGGAGGTAGAGAAAATGGGAAAATATTAGTCAATCAATGTAAAATTCGGAGAGAGAAATTCAACAAAGGAATGGAATAAAGTTCACATTATCCACATTTCACTAATTCGATTTTCATTCAATTGTTTGCCAGACCACCTTACCCTAGTTTGTGCATTAACTACATACCATAGTATGTACCATAGTATGTACTACATACCATAAATAGGTCAATATCCTTGTATCCTTCCCTTTCCTTTGAAGGCAGATTGTGTTCTCAGCAGTAAAATGGAAACTGCTTCTTACACTTCAATACTATGTCAGCAGCAAAACTGAAAGTATTTTTTGTCACCTGCACTGCTGTCAGAAGAAAAAAAAACAGAAAGTGAGGAACATAATTTTAGTACTAACACAAGTATCAGAATGATTTACCTGTCTGTTCTGCTTCAATTTCATCTAAGCTCTCAGAGCTTTATTCATCAATATTTTATTTACACATGCATATCTCATTTTTACACTATTTCTATCCCCACTGCCAGATGGCTGTGTTGTTTGCATAGTGTTCATCAAGGAGAATGAGAAAGATACATAAACAGCTATGCAATATTGGCGTTTGAGTGGGGCTCAGATAACCACATTTTCTAGTGTGAATCTCCCATGAATAATGGGCCAGACTGAAGCAAATATTTGTTCCCCTTGGAAGAAATACTGGGCAATGACTAAACAAATGAACAACTTGATTAAAAAACTTGTAGACCAGATTTCAAGCCATTCTATTAAAAATTTTAAAACTTTCAATTCTTTGCTGATTGTGAAGGTTTTTCAAATGACACATATTCCAGTGCTCTATATTGTCCACTTTATTTAAAAAAAATTAATTTATTTATTTTAGTTGGAGGCTAATTACTTTACAATATCATCCACTTTAAGTGACCAAAGGCATGAAGTTGCTACCACTTCTAACAAGAGTTTAATAGATCTACTGACTGGGGCATTATTCTTAATATTCATTCTAAATGTGTCTTACAGGCTAAAAAGACATGGTAATTTTGAATAAGTATAGCTATTTCATTTTTAGTCATAATGAATTTGTTTTAAAATGTTATTTTAGATTGTCACAGAGCACCTGATTTGAACTCCCTGCATCACCCAGGAAACTCTTACTGGCTATCTAATTTTACATATCATAATGTATATGTTTCAATGCTACTCTCTCAACTCATCCCACCCTCTCCTTTCCCCACTGTGTCCACAAGTCTGTTCTCTATGTCTGTGTCTCCACTGCTGCCCTGCAAATAGGTTCATCGATATCCTCCAATTAAAAACAAATAAAGTTTTTAAAATGTTGTATTAGAAAAACTGGATAGCAGCAGGTAAGAGCTGCAAACAAGAAGGCCTGGGTTAGAATCTCAGCTCTGCTACCTACCAGTTGTGAAACCTTGGGCAGGTACTTTAACTTTTCTAAGGCTCATTTTGCTCAGTTGTAAGTGGGAACAACAACTACAACAGTGATGAACACGTTACATATTTTGAAGATATTCATTAAGAGAATTAAAAAAAAATAGAAGTCATTATCAGTATAGTGTCTAGCATAAAGACTAAATAAATGGTAGTTATTTTGTGATAGGATCAAATTCTGAGATAACTAAGGTTTTTCTTTACTGCATTTTTCTGCTTTCATGAGACCCTTTGCCTACTGAATTGTTGGTTTTCAAAGCATCTGGAGACATTTTGCACCTAAAAGAATGAGAACACAAAGGAACTCCAAGAGAAAAAGTCATTTCAGTTTCTAATAGATTTTTTTTTAATTCTTGGGAGAGATAATAGCTTTGAAAGTCAAGGCACTTTTGAATCACAAGAGTTAAGCTTTCTGAGAAAGAAGAGTTTTTTATTTTGTTTGTTTTAGTCTCAAAAGCTTAATTTTGAATCAAGAACCTAAGGGTTTTTGCATCCTAAAGGACTTGTAAAATTTTATTCTAAAGTATGTGTTTATACAATAATATACTAAAGTACATAGCTATGGTTCTCACAGTATGGTCCCTGGACAAGTAGTATCAACATCACTTGGGGGCTTGTTAGAAGTACAAAACCTTGGGCCTCAACTCACACCGACTGAATCAGAAACTCTGTGATGAGGCCCAGCACTGTTTTTTTTTTTTTTTAATTTTAGTTGGGGGCTAATTACTTTACAATATTGTAGTAGTTTTTGCCATACATTGACATGAATCAGCCATGGGTCCACACGTGCCCCCCAACCTGACCCCCACCCCCACCCCCACAAGTCTACAGCACTGTGTTTTAAGAAGCTCTCCAAGTGATTCCTATGCATACTCAAGTTTGAGATACACCGGCATATAGTAATAACACAGGTTGGGAAAGCATCCATGATGAAGTTATAGCTAGCTTTCTCACTTAAAAATAACTAAAGCCAACTGGCAGGAGCAAAGAGAGAATTGGGATGCTGTAATAAAATATCACAGACTGTGGCTTAAACAAGAGACATTCATTTTCTCATAATTCTAGAAGCTGGAAAGTCTAAAATCAAGGTTCTAACAAGGTTTGGTTTCTGATGGGGACCATCTGCCAGGTTTGCAGACTGCTGTGCTGTTCTCACATGGTCTTCCCTCTAATTGCAAGAGAGGGGAAAATGTGAACTCTCTGGTATCTCTTCTTATGGTAACTCTAATTCTATTGAATCAGGGCCTCAACATGATGCCTTAATTTAACCTTAATTATCTCCATAAAAGCTCCATCTCCAAATAGAATCAAATCAAGGGTTGGAGCTTCAACATATGAACTGGGAACGGGGACACAAATATTAGTCCATAGCAGTTCAGTTCAGTCACTCAGTCATATCCAACTCTTTGCAACCCAATGGACTGCAGCACGCCAGGATTCCCTGTCCATCATCAACTCCCGAAGCTTGCTCAAACTCATGTCCATTGAGTCGGTGATGCCATTCAACCACCTCATCCTCTGTCGTCCCCTTCTCCTCCTGCCTTCAATCTTTCCCAGCATCAGGGTCTTTTCCAATGAGTCAGTTCTTTGCATCAGGTGGCCAAAGTATTGGAGTTTCAGCTTCAACATCAGTCCTTCCAATGAACACCCAGGACTGATCTCCTTTAGGATGGACTGGTTGGATCTCCTTGCAGTCCAAGGGATGCTCAAGTGTCTTCTCCAACATCACAGCTCAAAAGCATCAATTCTTCGGTGCTCAGTTTTCTATAGTTGGACTCTCATATCCAACTCTCATATCCACACATGACTACTGGAAAAACCAGAGATTTGACTAGACAGACCTTAGTCTGCAAAGTAATGTCTCTGCTTTTTAATATGCTGTCTAGGTTGGTCATAGCTTTTCTCCCAAGGAGCAAGAGTCTTTTAATTTCATGGCTGTGGTCACCATCTGCAGTGATTTTGGAGCCAAAAAAAAAAAATGAAGTCTGTGTATTCTAGACCATTCAGGTATCACCTAAATCAAATCCTTTACAATTATACAGTGGAAGTGACAGATTCAAGGGGTTAGATCTGATAGACAGAGTGCCTGAAGAACTATGGATGGAGGTTCGTGACATTGTACAGGAGGCAGTGATCAAGACCATCCCCAAGAAAAAGAAATGCCAAAATGCAAAATGGTTGTCTGAGAGGCCTTACAAATAGCTGTGAAAAGAAGAGAAGCAAAAGGCAAAGGAAAAAAGGAAAGATATACCCATTTGAATGCGGAGTTCCAAGGATAGCAAGGAGAGATAAGAAAGCCTTCCTCAGTGATCACTGCAAAGAAATAGAGGAAGACAATAGAATGGGAAAGACTAAAGATCTCTTCAAGAAAATTAGAGATACCAAGGGAACATTTCATGAAATGTGGGCGCAATAAAGGACACAAATGATATGGACCTAACAGAAGCAGAAGATATTAAGAAGAGGTGGCAAGAATACACCCCGCTGAATATATGGTTGAAAATCATCAACTAGTGGATTAGTTTTGTTACTAGTAATAGTAGTAGCAGCAGCAAGAATAGTCCCCTCAACATAAAGGTGAAAAGTACTGGGCTTCACAAGCAACTGAAATACATGCCACATGAATATACAGTGGCAATCATTGATAATTTTTGTCAAGAGGATAACACAATTTGAACATGCTATTAAAAATGTTTTCTCTCAGTTTTGCTTCCATCTAGGATGTTATTAGCAATTTCAGTGTTACACTTCAGTTTTTTAAGGCTGTCTGGCACTACCAGATGCATATACCTGACATTACACATTTATGACTCACAGTTCATATTTGTATGTGTGTACATATATACACATATAAATTATTTATGTGCATGTGAGTGTTCAGTTGCTCAGTCATGTCCGACACTTTGCAACCCCATGGGCTATAGCCTGCCGGGCTCCTCTGTACATGGGCTTTTCCAGGCAAAAGTACTGGAGTGGGTTGCCATTTCCTCCTCCAGGGAATCTTCCTGACCCAGGGATCAAACCCACATCTCCTGTGTCTCCTGCCTTGGCAGGCAGATTCTTTACCAATGAACCACCTGGAAATCCCCCAAAAGTTCTCCCTAACTGGGAATTGAACCCAGGCCGTGGCAGTAAAAGCACAGAATCCTAGTCACTAGATCACCAAAGAAAGTCATATAATGCAATGATTTCTAAGCAATGCTTTGTCACTAATAAAAATAGGTTTGAGTTTTCTGATAATACAAAACCCATCCACATTCTTTAGGCTTGACCTGTCTTCTTCTAAGGTCTTCTGAAACTTACCAATCCTTTGCAACTTTGGGTTTGACGTTATCTTCAACTTAACTTTAGGCCACAGTTCCAAGTCACTAAAGACTTGATTGGCCTCTACCCACCTATACCTTATTTGCAAACCATTAATCAAGTTGGGAGGGAAAATTCAATTAGCATACTGGATTTTCATAGTAAGAACCAATTCTTAAAAATTTATTTGGAAATTAATTCATACTTAAAGGTAAGCAAAAAATAAAACAAAGAAACCTGGACACACTTTAATCAGATGTATCTGTCGTTAATATTTTGTCCCTTTTGGTTTATATTTGTGTACTCTCCCAATAGAGAGAGAGAGAGAATTGATAGATATTGATATACACACAGATAATTTCATAATATTTTTTAAACTATGCAAGGGAAAGTTATATTCATCTTAGTTCTAAAATATGATACATACTTTTATCTAGTGTATCTCTCATATTCCAGTTTTGTCAGTTGGCCCAAAAGTATCCTTTAGAGAGCATTGCTCTCCTCCAACTGAGGAGGATCTAGATTAGTATGTGGTATCACATACTGTTGCCATATCTTGTTAGGTTTCTGTAATCTAAAACAGTTTCATAGCCTTTCTTTGCCCTTTACTCATTGAATCAAGTAAGGTGTTGCCTGGTTTTCCCTGGTATAATTACTGTTTTTTCTCCTTTTCAACTATTGAGCAGTTTATGAAGAGTCACTTTGTGCTGTACTATGCTTAGTTGCTCAGTCGTGTCCTACTCTTTGTGGCCCCATGGACTGCAGCCCGCCAGGCTCCTCTATCCATGGGGATTCCCCAGGCAAGAATACTAGAGTGGGTTGCTATGCCCTCCTCCAGGGGATCTTCCCTACCCAGGGATCGAACACAGGTCTCCTGCATTGCAGACAGATTCTTTAAGGTCTGAGCCACCAGGAAAGGCCAAGAATACTGGATTGGGTAGCCTATCCCTTCTCCAGGGGATCTTCCAAACCCAGGAATCAAATTGGGGTCTCCTACATTGCAGGCAGATTTTTTACCAGCTGAGTTACCAGGGAAGCCCAAAGAGTCACTTTAAGACCATGCAAATATCCTGCTCCTTATTATAATTTCTCTCAAGATCCAGCCTCCGTTGATGATTCTTGCATAAGCCAAACTTTACTATGATTGTTGTAATGTGATTTTTCAACTCCAGTACTCCCTCTTACAATTACCAGCTAAACCCTCAGAATTCTACATTAAGACAGAACCTTTATCCCACTTTAATTTATATATTTATCAATATTATCAATGTGGACTCATGAATTTTTATTTTTATCAATAGTTTACTTAATTATTTTGGTGTTCGTATTGTCTCAGATTCGGCCAAGGGAAGCCTTTTCAAGCATCCTTGTGACATACTCTAATAAAATCAAAACATTATTATTACATTTTTGGTATAATGAGATGTTCCAGATTTGTCTTGTGTCTACCTTATCATAGCCCTAGGATTAGGCATTTCTCCAAATATCTCTGAGAAAGTTTTTTTTTGTTGCTGTGGTTATCGTGTTACATGTTTTGAGAAAGTTAAGGTCTCAGGATTTAGTAATTATATTGTCAATTTGGTTTTTTCCCATCTTTTAACATTTTAATGACATTTCGAGAAGAATGAGTTGCTCTAACTTGGAAATTCCCCACTAAGAACTCTTCTTGCTACCTTACATAAACCTGAATTAACACCACCTCTAATTTGTGGGGACAAGGTTGTGTGTGTCAAAAGAGACGAAGTATCTATTTCATTTTAAAATTTGAGTACCTGTAAAGTTTTGAGTATGCATGCCTACTGAATATATTTAAGCACATAAGTATTCACCAACATATAATGCAAGAATACAGAAGCTAAATTAGGCTATTTCCTGTTTTCTCCAAATTGTGAGGGACGAGTTTTATTTAAATCTTTAGGAGAAAAGACAAGACAAAGGCAAGTGAAAGAGTGTAATTTTCAATGTTCAAAAATCTTTTTTGGTGCAATCTTACATAAAGAGATAAAGGAAAACCTAGATGTTTTGTGGTGTTGGCTGCAGCTCCAGATGTGTTGTGAATCACCATACTGGAAGAGAAAGACTAGCTACAAGCCAAAGGTCTAGACAAATAAAAATTCTATATGAAGTGATTTAGTTATAGCAAACTCTTTTTCCTGAAGCAATCTAACAGAAGGTGAGGACGGCTGCATATCACTTATGGAAAATCAGAACAACTGTGATTTGGTTGATGAAGTGCCCTAACCATAGCATTTCTGGCTCCGAGAATAGTCCATGCTAACAATAGCTATCTTTTCTGAGGCTGTGAGAGGCTGAGAAAATGAATATGAGCTCTTTGCGGCATAGGGATGAGGAAGTTCCATTTCCAGGGAATCATTTTTCTCTGTCTTGGAAGAGAATAGCCAGGCTATTCAGAAAGCAATGAAAAAACAGGAGGTTTGAAAGTTGTGTGCACACTGACGACACTGACGTGTGCTCTGGCTGCAGCCAGCCCTCTCTAATCTCGGGGAGAAGTGCAGTGTCATTCACATGAAATTAAAATATCAAAGGATGAATTTAGCTATGTAGTAGAGAATGTGTTTCAATCAAAAGAAAATTGCCATCTGGCTAAGAATATGTTCATTATTAATTCTCCCCAACCCCTCCTTTCTTTTGCTTTTTGGAAAAGAACTTTTTATGTAAAACAATGCAAGATGAAATTCACAGGGAAAAAGCATGCAACATTTGATAGTGTTATTTCTTCTGGTCCCAGCAACTGCCTTTGACCTATGAGAGACAGTAATATCTCTCAAAACAATTTCAAACCCAAGAAGTTGTACCTGTGCAAACCAAATCTAAGAAATAACTTCAGCATTAGCCAGATCACATTGTGGCTTTGCAATCATGGAAATGTAGTAGCTGGTTCTCTTGCAGTTCTACATGAGAAGCATGTTCTCTTCCAGAATAAAGCATATTCTCTTCTGTTAACTTCCAGAATAAATCTTTTTGTTCTGGACAACAAATATTCACCTTTATGATTGTCTTCCTCTCAGCATTAATTAAGCAACCATGTCCTATCTAGGATTTGGTTTAAGAACTGACTTAGTAGAAAGCAAGACTCTCATAGTAGGATTTATGGACACTTATCATATGAACTGACATTTCATAACTACAGACTGTGCTCCTTGGCCCTATGTATGGCATTTCCAACTACTTGCTGAACACTTCCATTTGGATTCTCCTCATGTATTTACTCAATACTTTAGCCACCTGATACAAAGAGCCAACTCATTGTTTCTTTTCAGACCCTGATTCTGGGAAAGATTGGAGGCAGAAGGAGAAGAGGGTAACAGAGGATGAGTTGGTTGGATGGCATCATCTATTCAATGGACATGAGTTTGAGCAAACTCCAGGAGATAGTGAAGGACAGGGAAGCCTGGTGTGCTACAGTCCATGGGGCCACAAAGAGTCAGACACAACTTAACTACTGTACCACCACCACAACAACAACAACATACATGTCATCTGCAAACCGAGTTTTACTTCTTTTTAAATCTGGATTCCTTTTATTTCTTTTTCTTCTCTAATTGCTGTGGCTAGGACTTCCAAAATTATGTTGAATAATAGTGGTGAGAGTGGGCACCTTTGTCTTGTTCCCGATCTTAGAGAAAGATGATTTTAGTTTTTCACCACTGAAAATAAGTTTTAACAGAAAGTCTGGTTCACAACTGGGAAGGCTGTATATTGTCACTCTGCTTATTTAACTTATATGCAGAGTACATCATGCAAAGTGTGGGGCTAGATGAATCACAAGCTGGAATCAAGATTTCTGGCAGAAATATCAAAAACGTCAGATATGCAGATGCTACCACTCTAATGGCAGAAAGAGAAGAGGAACTAAAGAGTCTCTTGACAAGGGTGAAAGAAGAATGTGAAAAATCTAGCTTAAAACTCAAAATTCAAAAAATGGAATTGGAAGGACTGATGCTAAACCTGAAGCTCCAATGGTTTGGCCACCTTATGGAAAGGAGCCAACTCATTTAAAAAGACTCTGTTGCTGGGAAAGATTGACGGCAAAAGGAGAAGGGGGCGGCAGAGGATGAGATGGCTAGATAGCATTACTGACTCAATGGACAAGAGTTTGAGCAAACTCCAGGAGATGGTAAAGGACAGAGAAGTCTGGCATGTTGCAGTCCATGGGGTCGCAAAGATTCGGACACGACTGAGTGACTGAACAACAGCAACAACATATACTTCACATTCAGTAAAATGAGCTCGTTTTCCTTGTAGACAAAGCCTAATTATCCTTCTGACTTCCTCCTGGGCTTGTAAGCTTCAATACCTTTGTCATTGTTGATTCTTCTTTAAACCTCAAACCGAGTGCACACTTTATGGGGTTTCTTTTACAGTGTCTCTAGCACTCAGCTCTTGTTTTCTGTCTTCGTTGCCATCAACTTGGCTCAGGCATTGTCATTTCTCTGTAAATAAACACTCCATTCTTTTTCCAGGGGATCTTCCCAACCCAGGGATCGAACCTGGGTCTCCTGCATTGCAGGTGGATTCGTTACCATCTGAGCCACCAGGGAAGCCCATATGAATAAATGCTGTTTACAAATGTATATTTCATAACCATCTACTCTTGTGTCCTAGGAGGAAGGTTCTTGAGCTGATACTTCCTGTATTTATCTCCCACCAAATTCACAGGAGGCTAAAATATTATGAAATTCTCCATATAAATATAGATGATACTTCCTATACTACATGGTGAGGATATCACCTCTGAGAAGAAAGTCTAGCAGATGGTCTTCTTGGTGTATCAGAACAGAATTCTTTTTCCTCCATTCATTTAAATATTTCCCATCCTCATCCTTAAGTAAGAAATTAGTCTACTAAAATTATACTGAAAACCTAAGTCTGAGACATGATCAATATTAGAGAAAGGTTTTTTTTTTTTTTTGTATTATGGATGGTCAGCCCTGAAGAAGCAGAGATGTGAGTCCAGTCCATTAGAGGAGTGTAAGGAATGCTTATTACCACACAGACAGTCTGATTTTGTTGATTATATTTGGGTGCCTGGCATCCACTGCTGGATTCTGGGAAGCCCTCATGAATGAACTATGTATTTCAGGCTGAATTGACACAGGTACCTACAGATAGAAAATAAAGTTATTTTTCACAAGGAATGGGTGAACTATGGACAGAGGTTCGTGACCCTGTACAGGAGACAGGGATCTAGACCATCCCCAAGAAAAAGAAATGCAAAAAAGCAAAATGGCTGTCTGAGGAGGCCTTACAAATAGCTGGGAAAAGAAGAGAAGTGAAAAGCAAAGGAGAAAAGGAAAGATATGCCCATTTGAATGCAGAGTTCCAAAGAATAACAAGAGAGATAAGAAAGCCTTCCTTAGTGATCAGTGCAAAGAAATAGAAGGAAACAATAGAATGGGAAAGACTAGAGATCTCTGCAAGAAAATTAGAGATACCAAGGGAACATTTCATGCAAGGATGGGCTCAATGAAGGACAGAAATGGTATGGACCTAACAGAAGCAGAAGATATTAAGAAGAGGTGGCAAGAATACACAGAAGAACTGTACAAAGAAGATCTTCATGACCCAGATAATCACGATGGTGGGATCACTCACCTAGAGCCAGACATCCTGGAATGTGAAGTCAAGTGGGCCTTAGAAAGCATCACTACGAACAAAGCTAGTGGAGGTGATGGAATTCCAGTAGAGCTATTTCAAATCCTGAAAGATGATGCTGTGAACGTGCTGCACTCGATATGCCAGCAAATTTGGAAAACTCAGCAGTGGCCACAGGACTGGAAAAGGTCAGTTTTCATTCCAACCCCAAAGAAAGGCAATGCCAAAGAATGCTCAAACTACTGCACAATTGCACTCATCTCAGACGCTAGCAAAGTAATGCTCAAAATTCTCCGAGCCAGGCTTCAACAATATGTGAACCATGAACATCCAGATGTTCAAGCTGGTTTTAGAAAAGGCAGAGGAACCAGAGATCAAATGGCTAACATCTGCTGGATCATCATAAAAGTAAGAGAATTCCAGAAAAAAACATCTATTTCTGCTTTATTGACTATGCCAAAGCCTTTGATTGTGTGGATCACAATAAACTGTGGAAAATTCTGAAAGAGATGGAAATACCAGATCACCTGATCTGCCTCTTGAGAAACCTGTATGCAGGTCAGGAAGCAACAGTTAGAACTGGACCTGGAACAACAGACTGGTTCCAAACAGGAAAAGGAGTATGTCAGAGCTGTATATTGTCACCTTGCTTATTTAATTTATATGCAGAATACATCATGAGAAATGGTGGGCTGGATGAAGCACAAGCTGGAATCAAGATTGCCGGGAGAAATATCAATAACCTCAGATATGCAGATGATACCATCCTTATGGTAGGAAGTGAAGAAGAACTAAAGAGCCTCTTGATGAAAGTGAAAGAGGTCAGTGAAAATGTTTGCTTAAAATTCAATGTTTTTCACATATTAAACAGCAAAAAGAACCCCTAAAGAGAACAGCTCAGGTTCAACGTGGAGTGAAACAAGAGTAAGGATAGGAATTGACGTTTTTGAGTTTTTATTGTCATTAGGGGTGGGACTGGGGTGGCGAAATCAGGTTTCTGCCAGTGCCAAGAGCCAGAGGGACTGTAAGCATTCTTACCAGATTGTCCAGTTGTGGGACAAAAGGGAAAGATAGGGATAGTGACTTGAATGATGTCATTGGTCAATTAGCCCCTGGGGGCTCCAGGGCCAATGCTGGCCCATTTGTGGGTGGAGCTGGGTCCAGGGATGGCTGGATGTAAGGCTGAGAGGTCTGGATCTAGGGTCAGGCTGCTCATGATGGGGTCCACTCAAGGTTGAGCTGGGTCCCAGGGCCAGTGCCAGCCCACTGGTGGGTGGAGCTAAGTCCTAGGGTCTCTGTCTATGGGGACTGGAGTTCTCAGAGCTGGTGTAGGCCTGCTGGTGAGCAGTGCCAGGGTCCAGGGGCTCCAAGGGCTACTCTCAGCCCACTGGTGGGTAGAGCTGTGTCACTGGGTCTCTGGCTGCCTAGCCTTGGGAGTCCGTGTGCTGGTGTCAGTTTATAAGTGAAAGTGGGCAGGGTTGGAACACAGGTGATCTTGGAGCTGATGTCCACCTATTGGTGAGTGAGGTCAAGTACTGGGATTATTGACTGCCCATTGGTGAGTGGGGCAAATTCCTTGGCCCTCTGGTATTCGGGGCTGGGTTCCAGGGTGAAAGAAAGTGAAAGTGAAAGTCACTCAGTCGTGTCTGACTCTTTGTGACCCCATGGACTGTCCATGGAATTCTCCAGGCCAGAATGCTGGAGTGGATAGCCTTTCCCTTCTCCAGGGTATCTTCCCAACCCAGGGATTGAACCTAGGTCTCCTACATTGCAGGCGGATTCTTTACCAGGTGAGCCACAAGGAAAGCCTAAGAACATTGGATTGGGTAGCCTATCCCTTCTCCAGGAGATCTTCCCGACCCAGGAATCAAATCAGGGTCTCCTGCACTGCAGGAGGATTCTTTACCAACTGAGTTATCAGGGAAGCCCTACTATCAGGGGTGACTGTGGGCTAAAAAACAGATCGCCTGCTCATGGGGGCAGGCCATGCCCCACCCAGCTAGCTGCTTGGCTTGGGACATCCCAGGACCGGTGCTGATTGGTTGGTGGGTGGGACAGGGTCCTAGCACAAATATAATTGTAACTGTGGGTCATCTAACTAGGGGTATGGGTCTTGACTATAATATGTTTCCACCTTCTCCTACTTGTCTCATTGTGGTTCCTTCTTTATCTTTAGCTATAGATCTTTTCTAGTCTTCAGGTCAATGTCATGGATAGTTGCTCTGTAAATAGTTGCAATTTTGGTGTGTTTGAGGGAAGACGTGAGTTCAGAGTCTTCCCACTTTACCATTTTGGTCACTTTTCCAAGAGCGACTATTTTAGTTTGAGTTTGAAGGCAGGAAAAATAATACTGTCCCAGATCAAAGGGAATCAGGCAGGAGGAGTTCCTTCTTTTTCAGCCTCTTTGTTCTATTCAAACCTTCAACTGATAGAGTGAAGCCCACTTATATTAGGGAGAGGCAATCTACTCTACTCAGTCTAACAGTTCAAATGTTATTCTCATTCACAAATACCCTCACAAAATATATCCAGAATAATGTTTGACAAAATATCTGGGCATCCCATGGTGCAGTAAAGTTGATGCATAAAATTAACATTCATATTACTGAAAGCAGTCTATATTCAATGCAGTCTCTATCAAAATTCCAATGTTATTTGCTGCAGAAATAGAAAAAAATTCTGAAGATCATATGGAATCTCAAGGAACTCCATACAGCCAAAAAAATTTTGAAGGAAAAAGTTTGAGGACTCCCAATTCTTGATTTCAAAATTCACTACAAAGCTACAGTAACCAAAACAGCATTGTATTGGCATAAAGTCTGAGATATACACCAATGAAACAGAATAAAAAGCCCAGAAATTAGCATTCATGTATGTGGTCAAATGGTCTTTCACAAGGATGCCAATATACAACAGAGTCCCCACAAATGGTGTTTAAAAAATGGATTTCTACATTTAACAGAAACAAGTTACACATTTACCTTACATCATATGCAAAAATTAACACAAAATATCTTAAAGACCTAAACATAAGACCTAAAAGTATAAAACTCCTAAAAGAAAACATAAGAGGAAAACTTTAAGACTATGAATTTGAGAATTATTTTTTGGATATGACACCAAAGCCTAGGCAACAGTGACAACAAAAAAATAGACAAATGAAACTATATCAAACTTAAAAAAAACTGCTTTACAAAGGAAACAACAAAATGAAAGGCAAACTATGAAATGGGAGAAAATATTTGCAAGTAATATATCTGATAAAGGGTTAATATCTAGAATATATAAAGAACTCATGTGACTCGACAACAAATAACCTGATTGAGATATGGACTACAAAGAAGATATAGAAATGGCCAGTAACAAGCATATGAAAAGATATACAACATTACTAACCATTAGAGATATGCAAATAAAAACCACAATGAGATATTACCTTGTTAGGATAGTCATTATCAAAGACAAACAAACAGAAAATAACAAGTGTTGGCAAGAATGTGGAGAAATTGGAACACTTGTGCACTGTTAATGGGAATATGAAATGGTGCATCTGCTATGAAAATAGTGTAAATATTCCTCAAAAAATTAAAATTAGACCTACCATATGATCCAGCAATCCCATGCATGGATATTTAATCAAAAGAATTGATAGCAGGATTTAAAAAAGACAGTTGCACATCCATTTTCATTGCAGCATTTTTCACAATAGCCAGGAGGTGGAAGCAAGCCAAATGTCTATTGACAGATGAATATATAAATAAAATGTATTTATATATGCAACGGATTATTATCCAGTCTTACAAAAGGAGGAAATCTTGTCACATATATAATATGGATGAATCTGGAGAATTTTATGCTATATGAAGTAATCTAGTTACAAAAAAAGACAAATACTGTATGGTTGCACTTACATGGGATAATTAAGGTTGTCAAATTCATAGAGATTGAAAGTAAGCAGAAAGCCCCTGGTGATTTCTAGGGTCTGGGAGAGGAGGAAAGAAGAAGTTGCTTTTTAATGTGTATTGAGTTTCAGTTTTGCAAGATGAAAAAGGTATGGATACTTTACTTCATAACAACATACTTAATGCTACTGAACTGTACACTTAAAAATGATTAAGAAGGTAAATTTCATGTTCCACTTTACCACAATTTTAAAAAAAGATTAAAATAACTTATATTGATCTACAAAGAGTCACTATGGAGGTATAGGGGATATTGAAACCTCCCAGGAGCCCAGACTTTATTGACAGATTGCATAAGTTATCTTGGTGTGGGCTGGTATTTGGAGTAGAAAGGTATGGTAAAACTTTTATCTTGGTGAAGTTTTAATTTTAGTTTTGTTATTCATGGGTAGCATAGAATTAATGGGTTATCAAAAATAAGGCTCAAGCTCCTTTGGAATTTATTATTAGAGGATCATTTTTAATGGTATTCACCATTGCTTCCAATCTAGTTTTATTTTCTAATGGATTGGGGCAAGACTGAAACTAAGGAAATTTTAAATTTTATTGAGTCCTTTATTCAAGAGTCAGTATTGGGACTGGTCAGAAGTAGGTTGAAATATGAATAATTTTAAACTCTGTATTATAAAGAGACAATATATTTTATTATTTTATAATGCTGTTTTTATAGGTGATTAACCCATTTGCACAGCTCAGGAATCAAAAAAAAAAAAAAAAAAAGGTATGGACAAGGCCTATGGTTACCCAAAGCATCTTCTGTTACTGAAATAGTAGCTTGTAGTTCAGCTAATTGAACTGACCCGTGGGTCCATACTTGGTCAGGGATGTCCTCATGAAGTGACAGAAAACAACTGTGTCCAGTGGGCTCTATCACTTGTCATAGCGACTGTAGCACATTCAAATTTACAAACTTCTTTTCTGGTTCTCTAACAAGTTCCTCCCGTGAAAGTGGCTAATGTCTCTGAGAGATGGGTGACCTCTTCTAGCATCATAGTCTTGGTCAAGGTACTGAGGACAAGAAATAATTTTCTCATACAGATAAAAATGCCAGATGGCTAAATAAGTGGCACCTAATTAAGCTTAAAAACTTTTTCACAGCAAAGGAAACTATAAATAAAGTAAAAAGGCAGCCTTAATGATGGGAGAAAATAATAGCGAATGAACCAACTGACAAAGGATTAATTTCCAAAATATACAAGCAGTTCATACAACTCAATACCAGAAAAACAAACAACCCAATCAAAAAGTGGGCAAAAGACCTAAACAGACATTTCTCCAAAGAAAACATACAGATGGCTAATAAACATGTGAAGAGACGCTCAACATTACTCATTATTAAAGAAATGCAAATCAAAACCACAATGAAGTATCACCTCACACCAGTCAGAATGGCTATCATCAAAAAGTCTACAGTGTTGTAGAGGGTGTGAAGAAAGGGGAACTGTCTTACATTGTTGGTGGTAATGCAAACTGATACAACCTCCATGGAGAACAGTATGGAGATTCCTTAAAGAACTAGGAATAAAACCACAATATGACTAAGCAATACCACCCCTAGGCATATACACTGAAGAAACCAAAACTGAAAAAGACACATGTTCATTGCATCACTATTTACAATAGCTAGGACTTGGAAGAGACCTAGACGTCCATTGACAGATGAATGGATAAAGAAGCTGTGGTACATATATACAGTAGAATACTACTCAGCCATAAAAAGGAACTCATTTGGGTCAGTTCTAATGAGGTAGATGACCCTACTTTACAGAGTAAAGTAAGTCAGAAAAAGAAAAACAAATATCATATATTAAAACATATATATGGAATCTAGAGGGATGGTACTGATGAACCTGTTTGCAGAGCAGCATGGAGATGCAGATGTAGAGAACAGACTTATGGACAAGGGTAGGGGAGAGGAGGGAGAGGGTGAGATGAATGGAGAGATTAGCATGGAAGCATATACACTAACATGTGTAAATAGATAGCCAATGGAAATTTCCTGTATGACTCAGGGAACTCCAACTGGGGCTCTGTAAAGAGGAGTGGGAAAGGGTGGGAGGTGGGAGGGAGATTCAAGAAGGAGGGAACATATGTACACCTATGGTTAATTCATATTTATGTATAACAGAAATTAAATCAATATTGTAAAGCGATCATCAATTAAAAAGAAATAAATATAAAAAAGGCCAAGAACTTAAAAAAAAGGACTGATAGGATCTTGAGTAAGCAATACATACACACACACACACACACACACACACACACGCACACACATATACACACACACACATATATATACACACATACATATATATTCATGACAAGAAAAACCTGTAAATAGACCTCTCAACGTGTGTGTGTCTTTTCTTGAAATATTAGCATTCTGCTGACAGCATATATCATACATGATCTAATTGCCACCTTTGTCAACCTCTGTTTACACTAATTAATTCATCTGTAATACATTTTGATTTGATTCCCTAAAAAAAAAAAAAATGCCAGATGGCCCAGATCTGGATTTATTCTAATGATGTAATTTTTATTTTTGCCAGGAGGCTTCTGTGGCTGTGCCTAACTGGTGGGACATTGCCTCCATGACTCAAGGCGTGATGGACAACTATATCCAAAGGGTTACTGGTTTAGGACCAATGAGCTTCAATGTCCAAAAAGGCCTAATATGCAGCTAGCAATTGTTGTTTTATTAGAGTATATCCAGGAGCTCATATATCTGGTCATCCAAAGTAATCCAGAGGTTTCAGAAAGCATGAGTAAATGTGGCTAAGCTTTATCTAGAAAGGAAGAGCTTGGTAACACTAAAGAAAATGCTTGTCATATAGCACAGCCTCTAGGGCTTGTTGGTGGGGCATGCCCCATTTATCATGAGCAGACATACAACTAATGAAATTTGTAAATGGGAATATGTCACCTCAAAAATCTCTTTAAACCCAATAAATGTTATTAGAAAGCTTTTTAATGAGCATTTGTATGTCTACATAGAATATTATTAATAAAATATCATACCTGGATTCTGGGATGCAACTGGATATGACTAAGGGCTTGTATGTATCATCTATGTGATAGCTTACAGTGAACGGTGCCTCCAATTAGTGGTCTCCAATGGAGAAGATTTAACTCTGGGACCAAAGACAGTCTCAGTCACTCAGAGTTTTGTGTAGATTTTTATTTAAAGTGAAAGTGATAGAAAAAGCTTTTGACATAGACATCAGAAGGGGATAGAAGAGTACCTGCTTCACTAGAAGCAGGGCATGATATACGTTTCAACTGGCTGCTGAGAATAGACAAAAAGAATACCTTAAAGCTGTGAGAGTTCCACCAGACTCTTTTCCAAGTCATGTATCCTGAGATAACTTCAGTACAAGATTATCCAGGGAGAATGAGTTCCAGGCAATGTCTCTGGGGGAGATATACTGTTGTTGTGTAATCAGGGGTACAAGTCTTGACAAACATGTTCCCAGGCAAGATTTGTTACAATTACAATTATTAACATAGATTTTAAGAAAAGCATTTCCATGAGTAAGACATTGACTATGTGATTATTAGCTCCTAAGGAAAGGCCAGTTCTAGTGTGGAGATTCCTTAAAAAACTGGAAATAGAACTGCCATACGACCCAGCAATCCCACTGCTGGGCATACACACCGAGGAAACCAGAATTGAAAGAGACACATGTACCCCAATGTTCATCGAAGCACTGTTTACAATAGCCAGGACATGGAAGCAACCTAGATGTCAATCAGCAGACGAATGGATAAGAAAGCTGTGGTACATATACACAATGGAATATTACTCAGCCATTAAAAAGAATGCATTTGAATCAGTTCTAATGAGGTGGATGAAACTGGAGCCTATTATACAGAGCGAAGTAAGTTAAAAAGAAAAACACCAATGCAGTATATTAACGCATACATATGGAATTTAGAAAGATGGTAACAATGACCCTATATGCAAGACAGCAACAGAGACACAGATGTAAAGAACAGACTTTTGGTCTCTGTGGGAGAAGGTGAGGGTGAGATGATTTGAGAGAATAGCATTAAAACATGTATATTATCATATGTGAAATAGATTGCCAGTCCAGGTTCGATGCATGAAACAGGGTGCTCAGGGCTGGTACACTTGGATGACCCTGAGGGATGGGGAGGTGGGAGGGAGGGTCAGGATGGGGAATACATGTGCACCCATGGCAGATTCATGTGAATGTATGGCAAAAACCACCACAATATTGTAAAGTAATTAGCTTCCAATTAAACTAAATTTAAAAAAAAAAGGCCAGTTCTTGGGCAAGATACATTGCTGCACAAGGCTTAAGGAAAGCATGAGCAAGGAGTCCTTAAAGGGCCTTGGACTGCCTGCCTAAGCTTTAACTCTCTCCTATGTGTGATGGCTAGATTTTTCAGGTGTCATGGAGAGACAAGTAAGGGTGTACAGTGTTCCTTTGAAGAGGAATGGAAATTGAAGCTGGAAGGCTATTGAAAGAGGCACTGATAGAACATGTTAGCCAAACCTATAGTTGTTGTTCAGTTGCTCAGTCGTGTCCAACTCTTTGCAACCTCATGGACTGTAGCCTTCCAGGCTCCTCTGTCCGTTGAGTTTTTCAGGCAAGAATACTGGAGTGGATTGACATTTCCTTCTGGAGGAGATCTTCCCGACCTAGAGATCAAACCCATATCTCCTGAGTCTCCTGCATTGGCAGGCAGATTCTTTACAACTAGCACCACCGGGGAAGCTCTCAAAAGCTTGGCTGCACATGCTAAGTCGCCTTAGTCTACCAAATAGAATTTGTATTTTTGATAATGTTTGAAATTGGAATTTTATAGGTGGCTTTGTGATAGGAAGTATTATGAACCATAATCAGGCTCCATTCATCTTTACTTAGTCTTAACATAGGTGCAATGGGACTTGCCTGGGACAGGGGGAAAAAACCCTCCTTCAAGAAGTCTGGTCTCTAATTTGGTAACTCTTATTAGTTAAAATTGTTGAGTCCAATGGCAAATAATGTGTCATTTATTGACATTGACAAGGAGGACTGAAGGTTACATTGTAGATATTTTATTATATCTGGTCTGAACTATAGACATAAAATCAGTTGCTCTACCTTTCATTTATTATGGAATCTTATAATAAACTTTGAATTTTAGTCCAAGGACTGATTTGGTAGGACAAATTTTGTGTCATCATGACAATGATTTCTTTCTTTAGTCTTAGTAATTTCTTCTCTTCCTTTTGTTATTCAGGATATTGGGGAGGTATTGTAATGTAATTTAATATTTTCTTCTTTGAGGAATCCTAATGTATATTGCAACAGAATTGAGGATGGCTACTGAAAGTAAATACATTTGACCTTTTAGGGCTCTAATGAATCATCTGCCATTGGAGGCATGGAGTCCTGAATGACACATAGTAACTCTTCCTCATAACCACTGGAGGAATCCCTAGCCCCTTTATAGGCAGTGTTCTGGAAATGTAGAGGTCAATGCCTGGCCAAGATAGAGTCTATTCTCCATTCTCTTCAATGAATGGGCCTGGCACTCCTAGGGTGTGATCATGGGTCAGTGTCCTCAGACTCTATTCCACTTTATGCTCCTCCAACCCTATCTAGTGTCATGCTCCTCAGCCATGTTTTCTCATAGGCCTACTAAATTTGAGGCAAATATTTGGTAGAACCCAGCAGACCAAAGCTGAAGTCCTCAAGGTGCTAAAATAACATTACACTTCTTTCAGTCCTAAATGAATCAGTTATGCTATGTTTTGCTCAGAATGAGAATATTCCTCTCTCCATAGCTTGAGTTGCACATTAATAACGAAGCACCAAGGTGAAGGTGTTAGTCTCTCAGTTGTGTCTGACTCTTTGCGATCCCATGAACCAGGCTCCTCTGTCTTTGGAATTTTCCAGGCAAGAATCCCCTTCTCTAGGGGATCTTCCTGATCCAGTAATTGAACCTGGGTCTCCCGCATTGCAGGCAGATTCTTTAACATCTGAGCCACCAGGGAAGCCCCAAGCACCAAGGTAGCTCTGTTTAAACCCTAAATCTCAAAAATAAACAAACAAACCTTCTTTCACCTTGATGCTAGAGCTCCATTCTCTCTTGGGCTTAAACACAGTACATGAATCCAGGCGGGATAACAAATGTCAGGCATTCCCTTCCATGTTCTCCTCTTCCATCCACTCAGCAAGTCCTTAGAGCATACCTCCTTTTCCTAGGCTCCTTCCACATGCAAAAAGATGATCAGTGCATCAGTGAGCCTAGACACTATCATTTAGGCTCAGCCAGGCCCCCTTACAACAGAGTCAAGAGTAATTAATTTTAAAATATTGATCTGTGTTGCTGATATGAGTGACAGAAATAAATACTACTATTAGTGCTAAAATAGTTTAGTTACCCAATTCTGATAGCACAAACCAAACCAAAAAATTCTCTGAGCATATGATCAATGCAAGAAATGGAGGTTGTTTGGATTTAATTAGGTGAATTTTTCTGGTCTCATTTGTCCTAAAATCTACTAATTATACTCATTTATCAGGTTTCATGTTATAGTCTTAGAATGATGAGAGAATATGCAGGTTCTATCCATAATTGAAATAAGTATAACCCTTTCCTTGTGTTTTGGGATATCTGGAAGGTGTCCCATCTGCCCTACTCATTGGTAGATGAAATAAATTTGGAGTTCAGAGAAAGGTAAAAAATATTAATTTGGGGCATTGCCTTTCAGTTCATTCAAAATCACTGCATACGTGTATCTGGAAATTCCCTTTCCTTTTGATTTCTCATTGTTTAACCCTCTTCCTCCCCAACACTCACAGTTCTACCTCTAGTATCTTGGTCACAGGAACAGACAGTCTTAACTCTAACTCGGGGGATTTTTGACAGATATTCATAGCCTCATGTAGGGAAAAGTTTAGGTCTTTTAGATTTTAGAAACAAGCTAGAGTTCCAGTAAACTAAAAGACCTAAACTTTTCCCTACATGAGCCTATGACTATCTGTACATCCTCCAAAGTGTTTAGCTCCTTGACCATTTGTTACTATGAAATTTTTCTTTGTAATGATATTACCTGAAATGGTCACCATTAATATTTTGACATTTAAAAAATTAATTTACACTGTTCTAATTGTGTGTGCATAAATAAATAATATAAAACATGTCTATTTACACAGATTTAAAAATCCTTTTTTCTTTGCTTCAAGTATGTGCATGCATGCCCTGAAAGTGCATGCATGCTCAGTAGTGTCTGACTCTTTGCGACCCATTGAACTGTAGGCAGCCAGACTCCTTCTGTCCATGGGATTTTCCAAGCAATAATACTGGAATGGGTTGCCATTTCCTCCTCAAGGGGATCTTCCCCACCCAGGGATCAAACCTTTGTCTCTTGCATCTCTTGCATTGGAAGGCAGATTCTTCACCACTAATCCCCCTGGGAAACTTCAAATATGAGTGCTTTCCAAATATAACTGAGGTTTTATTTTTATATTTATGAGATGACTTGATGTTTATTTACCTTCTGTTTCTTATTTCTTATCTAAAAATAAATTCTGTAACCACTTTTTTTTTTAAAGCAGAGCTCCACAGAAACATTATCATTAGCTAAACATGCGCATTAAAGGTCTCAAGGGATTGCCAGTGGGCTAGAATGCTTTTGCTTCTATAATTACTGCTTAATCTCACCCAGCTGAACATCCTTATCATTTGACAGTGGGCATGTAGAGCCCTGTAGTTAATTGCCAACATGAGTACCTAACGACTGCTACCGAATAATTTTCTTAGAGACTCTAAGGACCATTATCAATTCAAGAGGAGTCTAAGACCTCTTTATTAACTATTCAATTGCCTTGGCTCAGATCTCCCTGTTCTACTTAACTGCTAGAAACATTTACAATTCAGAACTGCTAAATAAATAACCCATTGTTTTCTATGAACACTAACAAGTGGCTAAATGGGGTGCTTAATATTTTCCAAAATGGGGTCTTAACATAGATATAAAATTTTCAGAAATATTGAAGTAAAAAAAATGTAAATGCTTTTCAGGAGAGTGGGAGAATCAGAAACATAGGAACCTATACATAAAATTGTATTTTTATGGCATTCTTTATAAATGAAGTCACATTGTTAGTACAGGAACTTTGAAATATCATATACATTTTTTACTTTGTCCACAAAAGTATCATGCTTAATTTATTTAAATACTTGGAAACCCAGTAAAATATATCAGAATATGTGTGGGAAAGATTTCTCCTTTTTCTTTTTTTGTTGTTTTTTTGAAGTTTTTAAATTAGTTTATTTATCTATTTTTTAACTTTACAATATTGTATTTGTTTTGCCATATATTGACATGAATACACCATGGGTGTACATGTGTTCCCTTTCCAGAACCCCCCTCCCACCTCCCTCCCCATCCCATTCCTCTGGGTCATCCCGGTGCACCAGCCCCGAGCACCCTGTATCATGCATTGAACCTGGACCGGCGATTTGTTTCACATATGATAATTTACATGCTTCAATGCCATTCTCCCATATCCTCCCCCCCTTACCCGCTCCCATAGAGTCCATAATACTGTTCTATATACCTGTGTCTCTTTTTCTTTTTGAAATTTCAATATTCTTGGTTTTGATGGTGGCGAAGAAAGGGGGTATTACTTTTCATCACAAATATTTTTAGTTGCCTTGAAGAATTCATGACATATTTTGATTTTTGAATTAGAGTGAATTGGGTTTAGGAAGAAATAGTCAATGTAAGAATACTGAAGTGGTTTGTTGTTCCCTTCTCCAGTGGACCATGTTTTGTCAGATGGCTCATAGTTTCATTGAGTTACACAAGGCTGTGATCCATGTAATCATTTTGGTTAGTTTTCTGTGATTGTGGCTTTCGTTCTGGAGGCTGTGGGATTGTAGTTCTTGCTTCTTTTGTCTGCCCTCTGATGGATGAGTCTGTTTCTCTTTTGCATATACATTAACTTATGTTACTTTTTATATTTCACATATAAGTGATATCATAAAGTATTTGTCTCTTTGTCTGACTTATTTCCCTTAACATAATATTCTCTAGGTCCATCCACATTGCTGTAATGGCAGAACTTCATCCTTTTTTTATGGCTGAGTGACATTCCATTGTGTGTATTTGTACATACATACTACATGTTCTTAATTCATTCATCTGTTGATGAGTTCTTGGGTTGTTTCCGTGTCTTGGATATTGCAAATAGTGCTGTTATAAACATTGGGGCACCAATTTTCATTCCTACCAACAGTATATAAGGGTTCCCTTTCTCCACATCCTATCCAACATTTGTTGACTGTTTGATAATAGCAATTCTTATAGGAGTTTTCATTATTGGTATATCTTTTCAATATATATGTCTTATTTAGAGTGTTTTTTTGATTAGGTTGTTTCTTTTTTTCTGTTTCATTGAGTTATATGAGCTGCTTCTATATTTTGGATAGTAACCCCTTACCTGTTACATCATTTGCGAATATTTTCTCCCATTCCATAGGTTGACTTTTTGTTTTGTCAGTGGTTTCCTTTTGTTATGCAAACATTTAAAGTTTAATTATGTTCCATTTGTTTATTTTTGTTTTTATCTCTTTTGGCTTAGGAGACTGATCTCAAAAATATTGCTATGATTTGTCAAAGGGTGCTCTGCCCATGTCCCCTTCTGGTAGTTTAATGGTTTCTGTTCTTATATTTAGGTATTTAAACCATTTTGAGTTTATTTTTGTCTATGGTGTGAGGAAATGTTCTAATCTCATTATTTTACATGTGGCTGTTCAGTTTTCCTAGCACCACTTGTTGAAGAGACTGTCTTTTCTCCACTGTATCCTCTGTTTACAGATTTATAGATTGATTGAGCATAGTGTGTGGGTTTATATCTAGGTTTTCTATTCTTCTCCATTGATCTATGTGTCTGTGTTTATGCCAATACCATACTATTCTAATTACTGTAGCTCTACAGTATAGTCTGAAGTCAGGGAGCATGATAACTCCAGGTTTCTTCTTTTCCAAGATTGCTTTGGCAATTCAAGGTCTTCTGTTGTTTTACAAAAGTTTTAGGCAAAATCTCATGGTTAAGGGATGGAAAAGGGTATTTCATACAAATAAACAAAAAAGACAGGGGTAGTAAAACTCATATCACACAAAGTGAAGTTTAAAATAAAATCTACAACAAAGAAGAAAAAAGGACTTAATATAATGATGAGGGTATCAACACAAGAAGAGGATATTAACTTGATATTTGCACCAATAGAGGGACACCTAAATACATAAAGCAAATACTAAATGACATAAAGGGAGAAATTGACAATAATAGTAGGAGATTTTCACATTCCACTGACCTCAACGAAAATATCACCCAGACAGAAAAATTAGTGAGGCAACAGTAGTCTTAAGTGACACAACAGACCCACTGAACTTAATAAATATCTATGGGACATTACCTGTAAGTGCATCAGAATAGAAATTCTTTTCAAGTGCACATGAAACATTCTTCAGGATAGGTCATATACTAGGTCACAAAACAAGCATCGACAAATTTAAGAGAATAGAAATTTATAGCTGCTTTTTGTATCAAACAGGAACTCATTCCAGACTGAGGCAGATAGTATTATGGAGATGACCTGAAAGATGGAAGGATTGTGTTTTACCAAAGCTTCCTACATCAAATGGCACATACTCCTACCTGACTTGTTTGCTTGAAGTAGGATGCCTAACCACAAATGAGTTGGTGATGGACAGGGAAGCCTGGCATGCTACAGTCCATGGGGTCACAAAGAGTCAGACATGACTGAATGACTGAACTGAACTAAATCCCAAACGGACGCAGGTACTGATGAAAGCCAAATTTTAGTAATGATTCTAAAAGTTATTTTTTATGCTCACCAACCTTACCCTCAAAATAAGCTGAATACAAAATATTTATAATCAGATATGTATCTGTTTTCAGTAGCAATACTGGAAGCTAGAAGACAATAGAGTAATAGCTGTAATAATAATAATAATCTGAGTGCAAATGTTTTCAACCTGAAATTTTATAAATGGACTCAATCAAATATGTGAGTGTTTTTAAAGATATGTTCAGCTACTCAAGGACTTAAAAAACTATCTCTCATTGTGTCTTCTCTAGGAATCCACTATAGGATCTATTCCACAAAAATAAGAACAAATTGAGAGATTTTTCCTTCTGTGTAGGTTAGTAGACCAGTGGACTTTCAAACAGAGGAAGCCAAAATAAACAAAGTAGGGGAATTTCCCTGGAAGTGACAGGTGCAACAGATTAAAACCCTGCATTTAATGATGGAGACCGTGCATTTGAGAGGCACCTATACTCTGAGAACAAATACAAGTTGGAATAAAGAACTATCTGACATGGAACTGACCCCACACTGCCCACAACATCTCCAGAAAAATTCCTATATATATATTTGTACTATTATCACTTTTTAATTTTTTTAAAAAATAGTTTTTGTTACTCCTTTAACTTTCATTTTTATATCCTACTATTACCTCTCAAAAAATTTTAAAACAAATTCCATATTTTTTCAAATTTTTTGTGATTGATTATGTTTTGTATTTTTTATGTTGTACTTTTGAGAATCTAATCTTTATCCTGAGCTTTTAATCTTTGGCTTTTGATATTTGCTATCAATTTTGTATTTCTAAGAATGTAATCTTCAATGTCCATTCTCAATTAGGGATTTGATTACTGGATTGATTGCTCTCTCCCCTTTTGACTCTCCCTTTTCTCCTCCAGGTCACCTCTATCTCCTTCCTCTCTCTTCTCTTCTCTGTATAACCATGTGAATCTCTCTGAGTGTTCCTGGCTGTGGAGAATTGTTTCACTAATAACCTAGGGGTGTTATCTTCTATTCTGTGTGGATGGAGAATTATTGAGGCTACTGTAAGAGAAGGACCAAAAGCCAGAAGTAGGAGGATAAAGTCCAAAACTTTAGAACATCAAAAAACTCCCAACTCCACACCTACACTGAAACCAAGTTCCACCCAAGAGCCAACAAAATCCAGTGCAAGACACACCACACTAATTCTCCAGAAAAACAGGACCACAACCCTGAATATTAAAAGATGGGCTGTCCAAAGTCATGTCAAACCCATAGACACCCCTAAACTCGCTACTGGACACTTCACTGCACTCCAGAGAGAAGTGATCCAGCTACACCCACCAGAACACAGACAAGCTCCCCCAACCAGGAATCCTTGACAAGTCATTAGTCAAACCCCACCCACAAGGAGCAGACTACAGAATTTGGAGGAACCACGAACTTCCAGCCTGCAGAAAGGGCACGCCAAACACAGCAATTTAAACAAAATGAAAAGGCAGAGAAATATTCAGCAGGTGAAGGAACATGATAAAACCCCTCAAACCAAATAAAAGAGGAGGAGAAACGGAGACAACCTGGAAAAGAATTCAGAATAATGATAGTAAAGATGATCCTAAATTTTGAAAGCAAATGGAATTACAGACAAATAGACTAGAGACAAGCATTGAGAAGATGCAAAAAATGCTTCACAAGGACCTAGAAGAAATAAAGAAGGATCAATCAATAACGAATAATGCAATAACTGAGATAAAAAGCACTCTGGAGGGAACCAACAGTAGAATAACTGAGCCAGAAGAGAGGATAAGTTAGGTAGAAGATAGAACGGTGGAATAAATGAAGCAGACAGGAAAAAAGAAAAAATGAATTAAAAGAAATGAGGACAACCTCAGAGATCTCTCGGACAATGTTAAACACCCCAACATTTGAATGATAGGTGTCCCAGAAGAAGACAAAAAGAAAGGCCATGAGAAAATACTTGAGGAGATAATAGTCGAAAGCTTCCCTAAAATGGAGAAGGAAATAACCACCCGAGTCCAAGAAATCCAGAGTCCCAAAGAGGATAAATATAAGGGGAAACACCCCAAGACACATATTAGTCAAACTAACAAAGAACAAACACAAGGAGCAAAAAGTAAAAGCAACAAGGGCAAAGCAACAAATAACACACAAGGGGATCCCCATAAGGATAACAGCTGATTTTTCAATAGAAACGCTACAGGCAGAAGGGAATGGCAGGGCATACTTAAAGTGATGAAAGAGAAAAACTTACAACCAAGATTACTCAACCCAGCAAGGATCTCATTCCAATATGAAGGAGAAATCAAAAGCTTTACAGACAAGCAAAAGCTGAGAGAATTCAGCATCAACAAACATCCTCTTCCAACAACACAAGAGAAGACTCTACACGTGGACATCACCAGATGGTCAACATCAAAATCAGATTGATTATATTCTTTGCAGGGAAAGATGGAGAAGCTCTAAACAGTCAGCAAAAACAAGACCGGGAGTAGACTGTGGCTCAGATCATGAACTGCTTATTGCCAAATTCAGACTTAAATTGAAGAAAGTAGGGAAAACCACTAGTCCATTCAGGTATGACCTAGATCAAATCCCTTATGAGTATACAACAGAAGTGACAAATAGATTTGAGGGACTAGATTTGATAGACAGAGTGCCTGATGTACTATGGACAGAGGTTCATGACATTGTACAGGAGACAGGGATCAAGACCATTCCCATGGAAAAGAAATGCAAAGAAGCAAAACGGATGTCTGAGGAGGCCTTAAAGATAGCTGGGAAAAGAAGAGAAGTGAAAAGCAGAGGAGAAAAGGAAAGATATTCCCATCTGAATGCAGAGTTCCAAAGAATAGCAAGGAGAGATAAGAAAGCCTTCCTCAGTGATCAGTGCAAAGAAATAGAGGAAAACAACAGATTGGGAAAGATTAGAGATCTCTTCAAGAAAATTACAGATACCAAAGGAACATTTCATGCAAAGATAGGCTCGATAAAGGACAGAAATTGTATGGACCTAACAGAAGCAGAAGATATTAAGAAGAGGTGGCAAGAATAAACAGAAGAACTAAACAAAAGAGATCTTCATGACCCAGATAATCATGATGGTGTGATCACTCACCTAGAGTCAGACATCCTGGAATGTGAAGTCAAGTGGGCCTTAGAAAGCATCACTACGACCAAAGCTAGTGGAGGTGATGGAATTCCAGTTGAGCTATTTCAAATCCTGAAAGATGATGCTGTGAACGTGCTGCACTCGATATGCCAGCAAATTTGGAAAACTCAGCAGTGGCCACAGGACTGGAAAAGGTCAGTTTTCATTCCAATCTCAAAGAAAGGCAATGGCAAAGAATGCTCAAACTACTGCACAATTGCACTCATCTCACATGCTAGTAAAGTTATGCTTAAAAATTCTCCAAGCCAGGCTTCAGCAATATGTGAACTGTGAACTTCCAGATGTTCAAGCTGGTTTTAGAAAAGGCAGAGGAACCGGAGATCAAATTGCCAACATCCGCTGGATCATCAAAAAAGCAAGAGTTCCAGAAGACATCTATTTCTGCTTTATTGACTATGCCAAAGCCTTTGACTGTGTGGATCACAATCAACTGTGGAAAATTCTCAAAGAGATGGGAATACCAGACCATCTGACCTGTCTCTTGAGAAACCTGTATGCAGGTCAGGAAGCAACAGTTAGAACTGGACATGGAACAACAGATTGGTTCCTAGTAGGAAAAGGAGTACGTCAAGGCTGTATGTTGTCACCCTGCTTATTTAACTTATATGCAGAGTACATCATGAGAAACGCTGGGCTGGAAGAAACACAAGCTGGAATCAAGTCTGCTTGGAGAAATATCAATAACTTCAGATATGCAGATGACACCACCCTTATGGCAGAAAGTGAAGAAGAACTAAAGAGCCTCTTGATGAAGATGAAAGAGGAGTGTGAAAAAGTTGGCTTAAAGCTCAACATTCAGAAAACTAAGATCATGGCATCTGGTCCCATCACTTCATGGCAAATAGATGGGAAACAGTGGAAACAGTGTCAGACTTTATTTTTGGGGGCTCCAAAATCACTGCTGATGGTGATTGAAGCCATGAAATTAAAAGACGCTTACTCCTTGGAAGGAAGGTTATGACCAACCTAGATAGCATATTGAAAAGCAGAGACATTACTTTGCCAACAAAGGTCCGTCTAGTCAATGCTATGGTTTTTCCAGTGGTCATGTATGGATGTGAGGGTTGGATGGTGAAGAAAGCTGAGCGCCGAAGAATTGATGCTTTTGAACTGTGGTGCTGGAGAAGACTCTTGAGAGTCCCTTGGACTGCAAGGAGATCAAACCAGTCCATCCTAAATGAGATCAGTCCAGGGTGTTCATTTGAAGGACTGATGTTGAAGCTGAAACTCCAATTTTTTGGCCACCTCATGCGAAGAGTAGCCTCATTGGAAAAGACCCTAATGCTGGGAAGGATTGGGGGCAGGAGGAGAAGGAGACGACAGAGGATGAGATGGTTAGATGGCATCACTGACTCGATGGACATGGGTTTGGGTAAACTCCGGGAGTTGGTGATGGACAGAGAGGCCTGGCGTGCTGCGATTCATGGGGTTGCAAAGAGTCGGACACAACTGAGTGACTGAACTGAACTGAACTGGACGTATGTGCACTTTTAATGCCAGCACCATACTGTCCCAATTACTATAACTTTGTAATATAGCTTGAAATGAGGGGTCATGGTGCATCCAGCTTTGTCCTTCTTTCTCAACATGGCTTTGGGCATTCTGGGACTGTTGTGTTTCCATATAGATTTTAGTATTGTTTGTTCTATTTCTGTGAAAAATGGCATTGGAATCTTGATAGGTATTTTGTTGAATCTTCAGACTGCTTTGAATAGTAAGGACACATTAGTAATATTAATCCTTACAGACTATGAACACAGAGTATCTTTCCATTTATTTGGGTCTTCTTCAGTTTCTTTCATCAATGTCTTATAGTTTTCTGTGTGCAGATCTTTCAGCTCTTTGGTTAAATTTATACTTAGGTATTTTATTCTTTTCAATGCAATTCATGTGGGATTGTTTTCTTAATTTCTCTTTCAGATAGTTTCTTATTAGCATATAGAATTTCTACAAATTTCTGTATGTTGATTTTTCATCCTGTCACATTCCTTGATTCATTTATTAATTCTAACAGTCTTTTTTTGGTGGACCCTTTAGGGCTTTCTATATATAAGTATGCATCATCTTTGAATAGTGACAGTTTTACTTCTTTCTTTCCAATTTGCATGACTTTCCTTTCTTGCCTAATTGCTCTAGCTAGGACTTGCAATAATGTGTTGAATAGAAATTGTAAGAGTAGGCATCCTTTTCTTCTTCTTGATATTAGTTAAAGCTTTCAGCTTTTTATCATTGAGTTTTGTATTAGCTGTGGACTTGTCACATATGGCCTTTATTATTTTAAGATATGTTCTCCCTATACATCCTTTGTTGAGAGTTTTTACATAAGTGGATGTTGAATTCTGTCAGATGATTTCTTCTGCATTTATTGAGATGATCATATCGTTTTTATCTTTCATTCTGCTCATATGGTACATCACATTTTTTGATGTGTGGATGTTGAACCATCCTTGCATACCTGAGATAAATCCCACTTCATCATCACTTATAATCCTTTAAAGTACTGTTGAATTTGGTTACTAATAGTTTGCTGAGTGTTGTTTTTTTTTTTGCATGTATGTACATTAGAGATATTACCCTATAATTTCATCTTTCAGTGATGACCTTGTCTGGTTTTGGCATAATCAATAAAGCAGAAATATATGTTTTTGTGGAATTCTCTTGCTTTTTATATGATCCAGAGGATGTTGGCAAAACTCTGGTTCCTCTGTCTTTTCTAAAACCAGCTTGAACATCTGGAAGTTCACATTCCATGTACTGTTGAAGCCTGGCTTGGAGAATTTTGAGCATTACTTTGCTCATTTATTTCTGTTTTATTGATTATGCCAAAGCATTGACTGTGTAGATCACAACAAACTGTGGAAAATTCTTCAAGGGGTGGGAATACCAGGCCACCTTACCTGCCTCCTGAGAAATCTGTATGCAGGTCAACAAGCAACAGTTAGAACCAGACATGGACTAATGGACTGGTTCCAAATTGGGAAAGTAGTACGCCAAGGCTGTCCATTGTCACCCTGCTTATTTAACTTATATGCAAAGTACATCATGCAAAATGCCAGGCTGGATGAAGCACAAGCTGGAATCAAGATTGCCAAGAGAAATATCAATAACCTCAGATACACAGATGATACCACCCTTATGGCAGAAAGTGAAGAGGAACAAAAGAGCCTCTTGATGAAAGTGAAAGAGAAGAGTGAAAAAGCTGGCTTAAAACTCACCATTCCTAAAACTAAGATCATGGCATCCGGTCCCATCTCTTCATAGCAAATAGATGGGGAAACAATGTAAACAGTGAAAGACTATTTTCTTGGGCTCCAAAATCACTGCAGATGGTGACTGAAGCCATGAAATTTAAAGATTCTTGTTCCTGGGAAGAAAACCTTTGACCAATCTAAACAGCATATTAAAAACAGAGACATTACTTTGCTAACAAAGGTCTAGCTAGTCAAAACTATGGTTTTTCCAGTAGTCATGTATGGATGTGAGAGTTGGACTGTAAAGAAAGCTGAGTGCTGAAGAACTGATGCTTTTTAACTGTGGTGCTGGAGAAGACTTTGAGGGTCCCTTGGACTGGAGGAGATGAAACAGCCAATCCTAAAGGAAATCAGTCGTGAATATTCATTGGAATGACTCATACTGAAGCTGAAGCTCCAATACTCTGGCCACCTGATGGGAAGAACTGGCTCACTGGAAAGGACCCTGATGCTGGGAAAGATTGAAGTCAGGAGAAGGGGACAACACTTGATAAGATGGTTGGATGGCATCACCGACTCAATGGACATGAGTTTGAGCAAGCTTTGGGAGTTGATGATGGACAGGGAAGCCTGGCATGCTGCAGTGCATGAGGTTGCAAAGAGTTGAACACGACTGAGTGACTAAATTGAACTGTCTTGTTTTGACATCAGAGTAATGCTGGCCTTGTAAAATGAGTTTGGAAAAGTTTCCTCCTCTTCTGTTTCTTTGTTTGTTTTTGAAAGATTTCAAGAAGAATTGGCAACTGGTAGTAATCCATGAATGTTTGCTAGAATTCACCAGTGATACTGCCTGCCCTTAAACTTTGGTTTGTTGGGAAGTTTTTGATTATCAACTTTATCTGTTACTAGTAATTCATCTGTTTAGATATTCTATTTTTTAATGACTTGTTCTTTAAATGTTGTACACTAATATTAATTTATTCACTTCTTCTACGTTCTCCAATATCATGGCATACAATTTGTAATTGTTGCTTATGATACTTTATATTTCTTTGGTATCACTTATAGCTTGTCTTTTATTTCTGATTTTATTTGAGTCATCACTCTATTTTTCTTCATGAATCTAGCCAAATGGTTCTTAATTGTGTGTGTTTTCAAAGAACCAGGTCTTCTTTTTATTATCTATTATTGGCCTTTTAGTTTCTGTTTTATTTTTTCTGCTGTGATCTTCATTTTCCTCCTTCTACTTATTTTGCTTTTTGTTTGATCTTTCTGTTTATAATTTCTCAAGCTGTAAATTTAGGTTGTTTATTTTTATATTTTTCTTGTTTCTTTTTTTTTAGTTTATTTTCTATTTTTTAACTTTACAATATTGTATTTGTTTTGCCATACATTGACACAAATCCACCATGGGTGTACATGTTTTCCCCTTCCAGAACCCCTCTTCCACCTCCCTCCCCATCCCATCCCTCTGGGTCATCCCAGTGCACAAGCCCCAAGCACCCTGTATCATGCATTGACCTGGACTGGTGATTCGTTTCACATATGATAATTTACATACTTCCATGTCATTCTCCCATACCATCCCACCCTCGCCCTCTCCCAAAGAGTCCATAATACTGTTCTATTTCTCTGTGTCTCTTTTGATGTCTTGCATACAGGGTTATCTTTACCAATTGACTAAATACCATACATATATGTTAGTATACTGTACTGATGTTTTACTTTCTGGCTTACTTCACTCTGCATAATAGGCTCCGGTTTCATCCACCTCATTAGAACCGATTCGAATGCATTCTTTTTAATGGCTGAGTAATATTCCATTGTGTATATGTACCACAGCTTCCTTATCCATTCATCTGCTGATGGGCATCTAGGCTGCTTCCATGTCCTGGCTATTATAAACAGTGCTGCAATGAACATTGGGGTATACGTGTCTCTTTCAATTCTGATTTCCTCAGTGTGTATGCCCAGCAGTGGGATTGCTGGGTCATATGGCAGTTCTATTCCCAGTATTTTGAGGAATCTCCACACTGTTCTCCATAGTGGCTGTACTAGTTTGCATTCCCACCAACAGTGTAAGAGGGTCCCCTTTTCTCCACACCCTCGCCAGCATTTATTGCTTGTAGACTTTTGGATAGCAGCCATTCTGACTGGCGTGAAATGGTACCTCATTGTGGTTTTGGTTTGTATTTCTCTAATAATGAGTGATGTTGAGTATCTTTTCATGTGTCTGTTAGCCATCTCTATGTCTTCTTTGGAGAAATGTCTGTTTAGTTCTTTGGCCCATTTTTTGATTGGGTCGTTTATTTTTCTGGACTTGAGCTGCAGGAGTTGCTTGTATATTTTTGAGATTAATTGTTTGTCTGTTGCTTCGTTTGCTATTATTTTCTCCCATTCTGAAGGCTGTCTTTTCACCTTGCTTACAGTTTCCTTTGCTGTGCAAAAGCTTTTAAATTTAATTAGGTCCCATTTGTTTATTTTTGCTTTTATTTCCACTATTCTGGGAGGTGGGTCATGGAGGATCCTGCTGTGGTTTATGTCGGAGAGTGTTTTGCCTATGTTTTCCTCTAGGAGTTTTATAGTTTCTGGTCTTACGTTTAGATCTTTAATCCATTTTGAGTTTATTTTTGTGTATGGTGTTAGAAAGTGTTCTAGTTTCATTCTTTTACAACTGGTTGACCAGTTTTCCCAGCTCCACTTGTTAAAGAGGTTGTCTTTTCTCCATTTTATATTCTTGCCTCCTTTGTCAAAGAAAAAGATGTCCCTAATTGCGTGGATTTATCTCTGGGCTTTCTATTTTTTTCCATTGATCTATATTTCTGTCCTTGTTCCAGTACCATACTGTCTTGATGACTGTCGCTTTGTAGTAGAACCTGAAGTAGGGCAGGTTGATTCCTCCAGTTCCTTTCTTCTTTCTCAAGATTGCTTTGGCTATACGAGGTTTTTTTGTATTTCCATACAAATTGTGAAATTATTTGTTCTAGTTCTCTGAGGAATACCGTTGGAAGCTTGATGGATATGTCATCTGCAAACAGTGAGAGTTTTACTTCTTCTTTTCCAATCTGGATTCCTTTTATTTCCATTTCTGCTCTGATTGCTGTGGCCAAAACTTCCAAAACTATGTTGAATAGTAGTGGTGAGAGTGGGCACCCTTGTCTTGTTCCTGACTTTAGGGGAAATGCTCTCAGTTTTTCACCATTTAGAATAATGTTTGCTGTGGGTTTGTCATATATAGCTTTTATTATGTTGAGGTATGTTCCTTCTATTCCTGCTTTTTGCAGGGTTTTTATCATAAATGGATGTTGAATTTTCTCAAAGGCTTTCTCTGCATCTATTAAAATAATCATATAGATGGTAATGGTAACCCTATATGTGAGACAGAATAAGAGACACAGATGCATAGAACAGTCCTGTGGACTCTGAGGGAGAAGGTGAGGGTTGGACGTTCTGGGACAATAACATTGAAACATGTATATCGTCATATGTGAAGCAGAACACCATTCCATGTTCTATGCATGGGATGGATGCTCAGGGATGGAGCGTTGGGATTACACAGAGGGATGGGAGGGGGAGGGAGGTGGGAGGAGGGTTTGGGAGGGGGAGCACATGTGAATCCATGGCTGATTCATGTCAATGTATGGCAAAAACTACTACAATATTGTAAAGTAATTAGCCCCCAACTAAAATAAAAAAAAAAAGTCAAAAAAAATAAAATAATCATATGGTTTTTATTTTTCAATTTGTTTATGTGGTGTATTACATTGATTGATTTCGGATAGTGAAGAATCCTTGCATTCCTGGGATAAAGCCCACTTGGTCATGATGTATGATCTTTTTAATACGTTGTTGGAATCTGTTTGCTAAGATTTTGTTAAGGATTTTTGCATCTATGTTCATCAGTGATATTGGTCTGTAGTTTTCTTTTTTTGTAGCATCTTTGTCAGGTTTTGGTATTAGGGTGATGGTGGCCTCATAGAATGAGTTTGGAAGTTTACCTTCCTCTGCAATTTTCTGGAAGAGTTTGAGTAGGATAGGTGTTAGCTCTTCTCTAAATTTTTGGTAGAATTCAGCTGTGAAGCCATCTGGTCATGGGCTTTTGTTTGCTGGAAGATTTCTGATTACAGTTTCAATTTCCATGCTTGTGATGGGTCTGTTGAGATTTTCTATTTCTTCCTGGTTCAGTTTTGGGAAGTCGTAGTTTTCTAAGAATTTATCCATTTCTTACAAGTTGTCCATTTTATTTGCATATAGTTGCTGATAATAGTCTCTTATGATCCTTTGTATTTTGTGTTGTGATCTCTCCGTTTTCATTCCTAACTTTGTTGATTTGATTCTTCTTCCTTTGTTTCTTGATGAGTCTGGCTAATGGCTTGTCAATTTCATTTATCTCCTCAAAGAACCAGCTTTTGGCCTTGTTGATTTTTGCTATGGTCCCTTTTTGTTTCTTTTGCATTTATTTCTGCCCTAATGTTGAAGATTTCTTTCCTTCTACTAACCCTGGAGTTCTTCATTTCTTCCTTTTCTAGTTGCTTTAGGTGTAGGGTTAGGTTATTTATTTGGCTTTTTTCTGTTTCTTGAGGTGAGCCTGTATTGCTATGAATCTTCCCCTTAGCTCTGCTTTTACAGTGTCCCATAGGTTTGGGGTTGTTGTGTTTTCATTTTCGTTCGTTTCTATGCTTATTTTGATTTCTTCTGTGATTTGTTGGTTATTGAGCAGTGTGTTTTCAGCCTCCACATGTTGGAGTTTTTAATAGTTTTTCTCCTGTAATTGGCATCTAATCTTACTGCATTGTGGTCAGAAAAAATGCTTGGAATGATTTCAATTTTTTTGAAGTTACCAAGACTAGATTTATGGCCCAGGATGTGATCTATTCTGGAGAATGTTCCGTGTGGGCTTGAGAAAAAGGTGAAAATTCATTGTTTGGGGGTGAAATGACCTATAGATATCAATTAGGTCTAACTAGTCTATTGCTCATTTAAAGTTTGTGTTTCCTTGTTAATTTTCTGTTTAGTTGATTTGTCCATAGGTGTGAGTGGGGTATTAAAATCTCCTACTATTATTGTGTTATTGTGAATTTCCCCTTTCATACTTGTTAGCATTTGCCTTACATATTGCAGTGCTCCTATGTTGGGTGCATATATATTTATAATTGTTGTATCTTCTTCCTGGATTGATCCTTTGATCATTATGTAGTGTCCATCTTTGTCTCTTTTTACCGCCTTTGACTTAAAGTCTATTTTATCTGATACGAGTATTGCTACTCCTGCTTTCTTTTGGTCTCTATTTGCATGAAATATCTTTTTCCAGCCCTCACTTTCAGTCTGTATGTGTCCCTTGTTTCGAGGTGGGTCTCTTGTAGACAACATATACTGGTCTTATTTTTGTATCCATTCAGCCAGTCTTTGTCTTTTGGTTGGGGCATTCAACCCATTTACATTTAAGGTAATTATTGATAAGTATGATCCCATTGCCATTTACTTTATTGTTTTGGGTTCAAGATTATACACCCTTTCTGTGTTTCCTGTCTAGAGAAGATCCTTTAGCATTTGTTGGAGAGCTGGTTTGGTGGTGCTGAATTCTCTGAGCTTTTGCTTGTCTGTAAAGCTTTTGATTTCTCCTTCATATTTGAATGAGATTCTTGCAGATACAGTAATATGGGCTGTAGATTATTTTCTTTCATCACTTTAAGTATGTCCTGCCATTCCCTTCTGGCCTGAAGAGTTTCTATTGAAAGATCAGCTGTCTTTCTTTTGTCTTCTTCTTCTGGGACTCCTATGATTCACTTATCCTATCTTCTGCCTCCATTATTCTACTGCTGGTTCCCTCCAGAGTGTTTTTGATCTCATTTATTGCATTATTCATTATATATTGACTCTTTTTTATTTCTTCTAAGTCCTTGTTAAACCTTTCTTGCATCTTCTCAATCCTTTTCTCCAGGTTATTTATCTGTAACTCCAATTTGTTTTCCAGATTTTGGATCATTTTCACTATCATTATTCGGAATTCTTTATCAGGTAGATTCCATATCTCTTCCTCTTTTGTTTGATTTGGAGGGCATTTATTCTGTTCCTTTACCTGCTGGGTATTTCTCTGCCTTTTCATCTTGTTTATATTGCTGTGTTGGGGGTGGCCTTTCTGTTTTCTGGCAGTTTGTGGTTCCTCTTTATTGTGGAGGTTCCTCACTGTGGGTGGGGTTATACGGGTGGCTTGTCAAGGTTTCCTGGGGAAACCTTCCCAAGGTTTCTTGGGGAAGCTTGTGTCGGTGTTCTGGTGGGTGGAGCTTGATTTCTTCTCTCTGGAGTGCAATGGAGTGTCCAGTAATGAGTTTTGAGATGTCAATGGGTTTGGTGTGACTTTGGGCAGCCTGTATATTGAAGCTCAGGGCTATGCTCCTGTGTTGCTGGAGAATTTGCGTGGTATATCTTACTCTGGAACTTGTTGGTCCTTGGGTGGTGCTTTGTTTCAGTGTAGGTATGGAAGCCTTTGATGAGCTCCTATTATTTAATGCTTCCTGGATTCAGGAGTTCTCTGGTGTTCTCAAGATTTGGACTTAAGTCTCCTGTCTCTGGCTTTCAGTCTTATTCTTACAGTAGCCTTAAGACTTCTCCATCTATACAGCACCGATGATAAAACATCTAGATTAATGATGAAAAGTTTCTCCACAGTGAAGGACACCTGGAGAGGTTCACAGAGTTACATGAAGAAGAGGGAAGAGGGAGATAGAGGTGGCTAGGAGGAGAAGAGGGTATTAAAAAGGGGAGAGAGCAAGCTAGCCAGTAATCACTTCCCTATGTGCTTTCCACCGTCTAGGTCGCTTAGAGATGTTCACGGAGTTATACAGGGAAGAGAAGAGGGAGGAAGGAGACAGAGGTGGCCAGGAGGAGAAAAGGGGGGAGTCAAAAGGGGAGAGGCAGATCCAGCCAGTGATCAGTTCTCTAAGTGTTCTCCACAGCCCGGAACACACAAAGAGATTCACAGAGTTGGGTTGAGAAGAAAAGGGGAGTGGGGAGATGGAGGCGACCTGGTGGAGAAAAAGAGTTAAAAGGGGGAGAGAGCAATCAAGCCAGTGATCTCGCTCCCAAGTAAAAATGGGTGCTGAAGATTGGGTTCTTGAAGATACAAAGTTGATAACAAATGCTAAAAAGCAAAGATTAAAAATTTAGAGTAGAGGTTAGGTTCTAAAAAATATCATATTAAAACAAGAGAAAAGAAAAAAAAAAAACACCCCACCAGAGTCACAAAAATTATAAAACATATATATATGAAGTTTGCTTTAAAAATAAGGTCTAAAAAAAAATGAAAAAAATACAAATAAAAATAGGGTCTTTTGGGGGGTTTTTTGCAAGGTAATAGTAAGGTTATAAAAATGAAAATTGAAGGAGTAATAGGGGACTTAAAAATAAAAATAATAAAATAAAATAAAATTTAAAAAATTTTAAAAATAATAAAGTTTTGAAAATTTAAAAAATGATAATAGTAAAAATATATCTAGGACTTTCTCTGGAGCTGTCACGGACAGTGTGGGGTCAGTTCATTTTCAGATAGTTCCTTGGTCCGGCTTGTAGTTCTCAAGGTCTCTAGGCCCCTTCCTATGTAGTCAGTGCCAAGTACAGGGTTTTAATCTGTTGCATCTGTCACTTCCAAAGCGGTTCCCTCTGTTTCCTTTAGCTTCTTCTGTTTGCTGGTCTCTTCAGTGTCTAATTTCCGCCCTGACACAAGGGGGGGCGGTGGTGGTCACTTTTTTGTTTTTAGTCTCACTTGTTCAGTCGTGCTGTGGGGAGGGAGGAAGAACACTGCAAACAAATCTCACTGGCATGTGCTCACAATGTTTCAGCCACAATGGGTTTTCCCTGCTCACGGTGTGCGTGCTTTCCCAGTCTACACTGCTCAGGCTCTAGGCTGCACAGCCGGCAACTGTCTGAAGCAGCCCCTGGAGTTGCCTGTACTTACCAGGTTTAAGCCGCTCAGGTTCTGGTTCCCGGGTACTTCACAAAGGCGCAGACTTGGTTGAGCCTGGGTTTTGTGTCCTTCCCAGGTCCGAGCAGCTCCAGTGACCAGGTTTTTGGCTAGCGCGGTCGGGGGCTGCAACTTTTCCCCTTCCCCGTCCCAGCCGCTTGGTTTTCTGGGGGTACAACAGGCGCAGCTTCCCAGGTGTGCCGTGCTCTCCCCTGGGGAGCTGATCTATGGCTGTGACCTTCTCTGTGGGTGTCGACCCTCCAGAGTCCCAAGCAGTCCTGGTTAGCAGCGAGGTCTGTTTGCAGTTTGGTATAGAGTGCCTCTCTGGGGCCGCGATTCCGCCCTTCCGACTCTCGCTGCCCTCCCCTGCCTGTCTCCTGAGGGAGATGGGCCGGTCCGCGGCTGGTTTGCTCTGCTCAGTCCTTTGTTCTGTGAGCCGGCCTGGCGGTGTCTTAGGTTAAGGCTTTTCACGGGAGAGCTATCCCACGGTCTAGGTTGCTGTCTCAATCTAGTTCTCTCAGACTGCTCGCGGGGCATTCAGGCCCACTCCTTACCCAAAGCAATGCAGCCCGCTTGCGCGTCTGTGCTGCGTGCCCTCTGGGAGTTGCTGTTAGGTACGTAAACCGCGAGTTTTAATTATTTATTTATTTTTCCTCCTGGTTATCTTGCCCTCTGCAATTCCAAGGCTCGCCAGAGACCCGCCAGAGAGAGTGTTTCCTGGTGTTTGGAAACATCTCTCTTTTTTAAGACTCCCTTCCTGGGACGGATCTCCGTCCCTACCTCTTTTGTCTCTCTTTTTGCCTCTTATATTTTCTCCTATCTCCTTTCGAAGACTATGGGCTGCCTTTCTGTGTGTCTGATGTCCTCTGCCAGCATTCAGAAGTTGTTTTGTGGAATTTGCTCCGTGTCTAAATGTTCTTTCGGTGAATTTGTGGCAGAGAAAGTCGTCTCCCTGTCCTATTCCTCCGCCATCTTAGGACCGCCCCCTCACCATTTTTTTTCTAAAGCAAGCAAGCAGCTAATGTCTACAAAGCCAGAGAGAGTCAAATGAAATGAAGAGGTGAAGACATTGAGTCTAAAAAATAATGTCATTACTAACTCCTGGAAAGAAAGGGCCCTGTCTTAGTGTTCCTCACTTTCCTCATTGTAGTACTTTGCACAAACGGTATTTGTTCAAACCGGCTTTTTTTCCCCTCAAATCTCAGTTTTGAAGCGTGTTTTCCTAATGTTATATGCCTCTTTTATTATTTCAAGACAGTTTTTTAAAATTCAACAGGTTTTTTTTTTTTTTTTTTTTTTTTTTTTTTTTTTAGAAATTTAGAAAATAAGAGTAGTAGAAATTTGTAGAATTCATCTAAAATAGGATGGGGTAAATAGAATTGTATAATTGTTTTGGAAAATAATTTTAAATGTAAAGTTTGAACATCCAGTTGAAATTATGTGTAGATCAAGGCAAGGATACAAAAACAGATATCCCATAGATAAACCCTTTTTACAGGATGGGAACCATGGGTTAGAAGTCCTATTCTGTGAAGTTTCTTCTGTTCTCTGTCTCGTTCTTTCAGGTCCCTATCCTCTGATAATATTTTTCTATCTCCTCAGTAAAATATTCACTGTTCACTCAGATATTTAGCCTTTGCAACCCAATGAGATCAATCTAATGTTAACAACTTCAGGTACCACAATAGATTAGTAATAGAGAAGGTGTATATCATGTAAAAGTTGTCTAGTTCCCCCACCCAAAACACATCATAAAAATGAAGGTAGCTAGCGCCCCCCACCCCCATACACATCTTAAAAATGTAGGTAGCTGCCTATAGCTAATGTATATAGCTGGTCCTACTCAGGATTTACAGAAAAACTAAAGAAGAATGATCACCCAAAATTTGGATGAATGAAATATAGTGAGAGAAAAAAATATAGCTAGTCTTAAGTATAACTAGAAGAGTTCAGCTACCAAGCCATTAGGAGGCAAAAATCTGCTAGTGACAGATATACTTACAGCTTCCAGCAAGTATCTTCTGTGTTTTTCAATGAAAAATAGGGTACAATGTAAGGTCAAAAGCATAAGCCAATGCAAAAAAAAAAAAAAAAAAGTCAAACAACGGGGCACTGAATTTCAGTTATCATTTAGAAACAGAGGAGTTTATTGGCAGTTAAACTAGATCAACGTGGGTCTTGGTTTTAAATCCTGCAGTGGTTTTCCATTGGACTTAGAATAAAAGTCAAATTCCAAGCCCTGGCCAGTGGAACTCCTGCCTATTTCTCTGACATTATTTTGCTTCTCCCATCCTTCTCTATGCTCCTTCTTCAGGCATCCATTCTGTCCAGAAATAGGACAAGGATTCCAGTCCCTGAGTTCTTGAGAGTTCTTGTTTCTCATGGCTTCTCATCTCCAACCCCTTGGCCCCACAAGAGCCTTCCCAAATCAGAATTTGTCCTCTATCACAATCGCTTAAGACACATTTCTTTACAGCACTTAGCTCCATGAAACAATGTCTTGCTTATCTGTTTTCAAGCCTATTTCTGTAATTTGTCTCTCTAATGTAAGCTCAACAATCCAAAGATGTGAGCTATTCTGCCTGGTCCATCGTATGTCCCATGAACTGGAATAGCATAGGTGGCTGATTCTTACAGACAATGTAATTTTTAATATCATATATTTATTTATTAAACACTGGTGTAGTATTACTATAACCTAGTCATTATTCTAACCCCTTTACAAACACTAACTAATCTAACCACATTATTACACAGGCACTAGAGTTATTCCCATTTTACAGATGAAGAAACTGAAGTATAGGGAGGCTCAGTTACTTGCCAAAAGTCAAAAAGCTAGTAAGAGGCAGAGTGTGGTTTAGAGCCCAGACAGCCAAGCTCCAGGATTCATGCTACTAGCACAATATCTTACTGACTTTATTGTAAGCTATCAAGACAGAGTTAACAATAGAGAAACTCTACAATATTTGAGAGAGAACCACAATTTAGTCTGTTTGTGGGAAGAGTGGCTGGTTTTCAGAAAGTTCAAGAATGTTTCAGGGCTTTAGTTTTGTGGCCTCACTTAGAACAGTTTCCCTTTACAATTAATCTTCAGCTTCTAAACTAGTGCCTTCACATCTTCTGATGCCTTTCTTTCCTGACCAAATTTCTGCATAGTAGTGTTGTACTCAGAGAGGAAGAAAATCTTAAATTACCTTTACTATTTATTTATTTATTGGCCTCACCACCCAGCGTATGAAATCCTAGTTTCCCAACCAGGGATCAAACCCACACTCCCCAGCCCCTGCATTGGAAGCTCGGAGTCTTAACCACTGGGCTACCAGAGAAGGCCCTTAAGTTATAACTTTTAAATTACACTTACCAAACACTAGTGTCCCATGACATTTGGATAGTGGTTACTTAAAAAAAAAAAAAAAAAAAAGCTTATGTGCTGGAAACAATGTATAACAAAAGAAGAGTAAAAAGTTAAAAATAAAGATAATATTTTGTAACACATAAGAAAAAGAATGCTAAATGTGTAAATTGGCCCCAAATTGTGAAGCCATATGATGTTTACAAAATATTATTTTTGTATATTTCCGAGGTCTTTTATATTTATTAGAATCCTTTAGGCTAAATTGAATTTTGAGTACTAAATGAGGCAATAAAGTGATTAATTCTCTAAATTATTGAAGAATTGAGGGCTGCATTTAAATAATATTTTAAAAGCATTTTCATTCACCTGTTGTTATGCCACTTTTTTCCTACTTTACCCAAATAATCAGTGATGATTTGCAGAGTTTACCTAATCCAAGTTTCTGCCTGTCCATTAAAAAAATATGAATGCCTCTAATGGCATTTTCCTTGTGGCCCTCCTTAGCCAGAACTCCTAAAGAAATTCAGCTGAAACTACAATCTAGACTCTATCAACCCTACAGGCTGCAGAGCCAACATCTAAGAGAGATTTATGCAGTTTATCACCAAAATTTGGCTTTTAAACAGAGTTATTAATCAGCCTGCTGAGATCCTAATATTTCCGAATGACACAATTTTCTGTAAGTCAAGAAACCTCCATCAAATTAGAGTTAGTCTGGGGGCAGAGGGTTGGGGGGGTGCAGGTGGAAGAGATATTAAGCATGGCCGGGGAGTGATTTCTCCTGGGGAAATCCAAACATTTCAAAAGGATGAGGGCCTGTGTGTGTGTGTGTGTGTGTGTGTGTGTGTAGTGTGTGTGTGGTGTGTGTGTGTGTGCAGTGTGTGTGTGTGTAGTGCGTGTAGTGTGTGTGTAGTGATGGTATACTTCCTCTTCTCCCCTTCTTCCTACTCCTTCTCCATCTCTCCCTTCTTATTCATCTTTATTACTCCTATTGCCAAATGTCTGATCTGTCTGATTTTTTTTATACAAATTGGTGTGTTGGTATTTATTCTAATGCCATCCTTCACTTACAATTTAAATGCTCTCTTCCTAAGGGTGTGTGGGCCATATTTATTTGCATTCAGAATGTGAACCAAAATAGAAACTGGAATTGCCTGTTTACAAAATTTAAACTTTGGATGAGGAAAATGGATTGTGAGCAAATGTCAAGTATGTCATCGCTGTGTCGATTCCCAGTAGGGCCAGGAAGTGGTTTAATACTGTACAAATGTCATTCACAGGTATTTTGTTGTTGTTGTTCAAAATAATTTGATCAGTAAATAGCTTATCTTGGCCAGACACTTTTTTCATCTCCAAAGTATTTTAAGTCAATTAATAACAACTGTGCAACGGACTTAATCATGGTAAATTTTGGTTTCTTATCTTAAAATGATAACAGAGCTTTCTTTATAGATTTGGAATGAGAGTTAAACTAAATTGTATGTGTAAAGCCCTTAGCACAGTGCCTAGAGAATATTTTTGTTGTTGTTTAGTCACTAAATCATTTCCCAGTCTTGTGACCCCATGGACGATAGCCTGCCCGGCTCCTCTGTCCATGGGATTTATCAGGCAAGAATACTAAAGTGGGTTGCCATTTCCTTCTCCAAGGGATCTTCTCAACCTAGGGATCAAACTAGTGTCCCCGGCATTGTCTGGTGGATTAAAATAGTAAGCATTAAATATTATTACTAATTCATATTCATGTAATCTATACTGGACAGAGGGCTTCTCTGGTAGCTCAGCTGGTTAAGAAAATGCCTGCAATGCAGGAGACCCCAGTTTGATTCCTGGATCGGGAAGATCCCCCGGAGAAGGGATAGGTTACCCACTCCAGTATTCTTTAGCTTCCCTGGTGGCTCAAATGGTAAAGAATCTGCCTACAATGCAGGAGACCTGTGTTTCATCCTTGGGTTGGGAAGATCCCCTGGAGGAGAACATGGCAACCCACTCCAGTATTCTTGCCTGGAGAATCCCATGGACAGAGGAGCCTGGCACACTACAGTCCATGGGGGTCACAAAGAGACGCACATGACTGTGTGACTAAGCACACGCAGCATTCATATGAAATATAAGCAAGGTAAGTGAATGATACAGAAATAAATGGCAGAAGTCTTACACTTGAGGTGTTTTCTATCTACTTGGGAAACAAAATATAATGTAAAACATATAGATCTAGTCAGAATATAAGGGCTAAATTACATGGTAGGAAGTATAAGCAATATAGCACATTAGAGGTGGAAACATGTATTATGGATGATATTACTATGGAAGGTAGTTGTCACTACAGTAAATACTTTCAGGAGTTGTAAATTTTGTACTGAATAATAATAATATAAAACTCCTTCACACTCATGTTTGAATCTCTCATTATGTTATCATGATATGCCCTTCTTGACTTCTCACATTTCTTTATTACCCCAAATGTAAATCACCATTCAAGACTATTGCCCTCGTGTTTTAGCCACTAAGTTGATCTTTATTAAGTGTAAATAGCTTCCTCATGAGTTTGAAATAAAGCCCAAGCCCACCTCTGAGGCACAAGAAACCTATAGGCTCAGTCCCCTGCCTGTTTCTCCAGCATTGTCCTCTGCTACAGTCTTCTTTGATCATCTGCCTGAAGTCATTTTCTATCAGTTCTGAGAACAAAGTCCTCTCTCCCTAGGACATTCCTATTTTTCTGTTCCTTTGCCTGGGAATGCTCATTCCCCCACTTTTCCTGTGATTCAACACTTGCCTAAAATATCACAACTTTCTTCCAGCTTTCCCTCGATCTCTTTCCATGCATGCTCTTAGCCTCTGTATCTTAATCCCTTGTTTCCTTCACAGAACTTACTGCATTTCTAGAGTATTTTATTTTCTCTTTGGATAATATTTTTGTTAGCCGTTCGTCTCTCTCCTTTAGGGGAATGCAAGTTTCCTGAAGGCATGGAACGTGTCTATCTTATTCACCATTACATCACAGAACAACAATAAACATTTACTTTAAAAATGGATAATCTGTTCTTCCTAGGGTTTTCATTTCTATCTAGAGTTATGTATGAACCGAGGTTGTTCCTAACCCCCAGTCACATCTTGAACTCGTCTTGATCTCTTCACTGATGCTGCTCTCTCCCCCCTAGACAGGCTCTGATCCCCATAATCTTGTATGAAAATCTCATCCATTTTTTTCCTTCATCCATAAGACTATTTTTAAGCAAACATGAGCAAGCTCTCCCTCCTCTATCCCTCCCATATTTATATATATATATATATACATATATATGTGTGTGTGTATATTTATCTTTTTCTCCCTTTGGGTACTCATTACTTTTCTCATAATACAATTTTTTTTAGCCTTCGCTTCATCCCATATAAACTTTTCTATCAGTTTGTGTCAGTTGGGATGCTTTGATTACAAGCAATAGGAGCCATCTATGGGTAACTTGAGTTTAAAAAAATGCAACACATGAGGCATTTTATGGAATGGATGAAAAATAGAACCACCGGGCTTCAAGAAAGACTGAAATAAGGTAACTTCTAGAGCTAAGAATTTAACACAAATGAAAAGAGTCATCAGGTTTCCACTGTCACAGAATGAATAAAGTGTTTTCTATTAGTTCATTGTATTCAGGATTTGTATTCCTGAGAGAGATTTTGGTTGACCTAATTTAGGTTATTTTCCACCCATATTATCCTAATATTATAATCAACACCTCGAATAAATATCCCACCAAAATTACAGTCCAATGAAGGGAGTGTGGTCTCTAACAAGTAATTGAGGTCATCTCTTTACAAAAGAGACAGAGTAACTCTGAGTAGGCAAACACAAAACAATTTTGGCTATGGCAAGCTTCACTGAGAAGAGAAAGAACCTGACCAATTAAAGAACATAATAAAATATACCATATGCATAACCATACAAACATGCTTTTCTGATGACTAAAACCATGAAAAATAGATTAAAAACTTTATAAAACAGATGTTATTGTTTTACTGCCTCATTTCTTTGGGGATTTTTAGACTGAAAAACAGAGATTTATTTTTCCCACTCAGGTTTTATATTGAAAGCAAAAAGTGAAAGTGCAAGTCACTCAGTCGTGTCTGACTCTATGCGACCCCATGTAGTATATAGTCCATGGAATTCTCCAGGCCAGAACACTGGAGTAGGTAGCCTTTCCTTTCTCCAGGGGATCTTCCCAACCCAGGTATTGAACCCAGGTCTCCCACATTGCAGGCAGATTCTTTACCAGCTGAGCCACAAGCAAAGCCCAAGAATACTGAAGTGGGTAGCCTATCCCTTCTCCAGGGGATCTTCCTGACCCGAGAATCAAACCAGGGTCTCCTGCATTGCAGGCAGATTCTTTACCAACTGAGGTATCAGGTCTTATATTACGGTAACTTAAAAACTAAAATCATGGCAGCCAATGCCATCACTTCATGGCAAATAGATGGGGAAAAAGTGGAACCAGTGGCAGTTTTTTTTTTTCCTTCAGGCTCCAAAATCACTGTGGAGAGTGACTGCAGCCACAAAATTAAAAGACACTTGCTCCTTAAAAGAAAAGATATGACAAACCTAGACAGTATATCAAAAAACAGAGACATCACTTTGCCAACAAATTTCCATGTAATCAAAGCTATGATTTTTCCAGTAGTCATGTATGGATGTGAGAGTTGAACTATAAAGGAAGCTGAGCACCGAAGAATTGGTGCTTTTGAACTGTGGTGTTGAAGAAGACTCTTGAGAGTCCCTGGTACAGCAAGGAGATCAAACCAGTCAATCCTAAAGAAAATCAACCCTGAATATTTATTGGAAGGACTGATGTTGAAGCTGAAGCTGAAGCTTCAGTACTTTGGCCACCTGATGTGAAGAGCCAACTCATTGGAAAAGACGCTGATGCTGGGAATGATTGAGGCAGAAGGAGAAAGGGGTGACAGAGAATGACGTGGTTGGATAGCATCGCTGACTAAATGGACAAGAGTTTTAGCAGACTGCAAAAGTCTGTGAAGGACGGAAGCTTGGTGTGCTGCAACTCATGGCATCACAAAGAGTTGGACATGACTTAGTGACTGAAAAACAACAACGATTAGGAATTTGTAAGAACTGCTGTGTAACTATACATTCACTGGCCAGAACTAAACTTTTCAGTTCTAGTCAGCAGAACTCTTATTTAGTTCGTTCAGTATTACTGTTTCTAGACCACTGATTAGGTCTAGAAATGCCCATAATTCAGTGTAATCCAAGTTGATGGCACAGTAGCTTAAACCTACTGCACACAGTTGATTTATGGGAACAAAACCTACTTAGGCTCAGCAGTTCTTGAGGCAAGTAAAGCACAGGATTCATGTTTCTCCACCATCTGCAGCATCTTCTGTCTAACAGTTCTTTTTGTCTTGTGTTTAAGGTAAAAGATAATTTCATGGAGCTTTGAAGTTATCAGGGAGGGAAGCAGACCCACGTGGTGTCTAGTTCTCCCTCTTTGAAAGGCCTGGAATTTGAAGAGTTACCACATGCTTATGCATTTCAAACATGGGCCTCTCCTCCCTCTGTCTCTCCCAGGAACACTAGTTGAAAAACCCAGTTTACATAGAGAATTATGCAAATACACTTTTAAGCCAATGATATACTTGAATGACTTTGTTCCATAACTTTAGATAAAATAGATGTTAATATTTGATATATACCAATTTTTTTTTACTATTTTTCTGAATTGCCTATTGCATATGTTCATTAGATGAAAATAATCATTTGCAAAAGTATCACAAATTCCTAAATGTTTAGGTTTGCCAGCCTAGTTCCAAAAGATAGAAGGGTCAAGAAAATAAAATAAAAAGAAAGAAAAGAAAAGCATATATGTGTATACATATGTGTATGCATATTTATATGGGTGCCTATATATATTACTCCCTGGACACAAACTGGTCCATTTGCAAGGAGCCATCTTATCAGCATCCCAGCTTAGACAAATCCAAAGAAAAACTTCTTTGTTCAGTCTTTAAAAAATAAAAGCCAATTTCTTAAAAAAAATACATATGTTACATATATTCATTTGATTTAGATCCAAAAACACATGTGAATAAAAACACTTTGAGATCAGGTTTAGAAAAACTTATATTAATGAGTTTAAAGTAAATTGGCAAAAATAATTTAGTAAGATTTTAAGGCCTCCAGTGAGCCTGACACTCCACAAGGCATTGCTTTTATTGCTCAAAATCTGATTGTAATTTATATTCTGTATTCAGGTCCCTTCTCTTAAACAGAGCCCTTAAACAGAAGTCAGGTGAGATTTGTCTCCTCACATGTACGCAGACTTTTAAGCTCTTTCACTTCCATCTTTTAAATAGTTTTCTATACCTGTGTCTCCAGTGTCCTCAGTTGATTACCCACCACACTTGCTTCAGCTCTCCGGTTGAAAGTTGTTTTTTTTCCCTTTACTCACTTTTCTCCTCCCAAATTTAGGATATATGTAGACTCCAGCATAACCTACCACCATCACATTTATCCCATTGCATTAAAATGGTGTATATTCTTATCTTCTATACAACTGCACTGGAAACTCTGGAAAGACAGTCTAAGTCTTGTTCATCATTGTAACTGTGCATAGTGGGCAATCCATAAATGTGTACTGAATGATGACCTTGCTTACGTGTCTTTCTCCATCTTCTCTCATGCCTGCAACTTCCTTCCTCAAATAAAATGTAGCAGCATCCTTTGTAAAAGCAATTCCTGAAGCCAAACTAGCCTTGTATATACAGTGTCTTTTTTCCCCATGTTTTACACTACTTGGATGTGTTCTAGCGTCTTCATTCTGACCAAGTATTCAGCAAGTTGACTACTGTAACAAGATGCTTCTGTTTTATATTCCTGAGTGCACCACATCTAAAGCAAGTACAAGGTGACTTTGCTGTAACTCAGCAGTCTTTTCAAAATGTCTTTTTCTCCCCTCTTAGGTTCCAGGAACACTGTCATTAAGGGCTGAGAGGTGAAGATACATTAGACAGGAAAATAGCAGACAGGGACCCTGAAGCACTTTAAGAAACCCCAGTCTGCAGGAAATCCTCATCTTGGCTCCAATCATCAGAAAACCTGTTCTTTACCAAAGGTAGGTCTTTCAACCTACATTTCTTAAGATTTTCTACAAATATCCTTCATAGGAAAGAAAGTTTTGTTTCTCTGTTATATCTAAAGTGTAAAAGTACATAAATTTAACTTTCAAAATTGGAACGATCCTGCTAGAGTCCTTCTAAATTGAATAATTTTGATAGGAAATACAGTAGCTTCTCCATTGTCTCTTCTTTGGATATTCTGCAGATGGCTTATATATTCCAAAGAAGTTTGCTTTAAATGACATAGTTTGGCAACAGCGTTTCTGATACTTCTGCATCTAGCTGCTGAATCTCTATGAGCATGAGGGTTCTGTTTCTCTGGAACAGGGGGCCATTCAGGTCATGAAAACTGAGGCAGGGTAAAATGGATATAACTTTAGTTACTACTGTCTCATCGTCTTCATGAGGGAGATAGAGTCAGCATAATAGAGGGTGTTAAGCAAAAAAACTTTAGGCAATGACACTTGTTAAAAATGGCAAGGCAGACTTTATATTAAGGACCACAGCCATAGATTCAGAGCCACTACAGTGGGATTTCACTGTGAGGCATAGAGATTGTACTCAACTCCTAAAACAGCATGGGCAAGTGAAAAGTTACTGCCGAGGAGCAGGGTGGGGGCATCAGTGGATAGCAAACTACCAAGAGGAAACATCAGAAGTAAGGGAGATAAAATGACCTAGTGACCAGCAGAGTGTGTGCTGAATAGACATCATCTGGGAAATGGTGGAGGATGAAGGGCCTGATCAAGGGTTGGGGGTTATGATTAAACTGACTTACCAGGGTTCTTATTAAAACTGGTACAAGGAAATGTATAGATGTACCTAGAGTATCAAACTTCAGTTTTGTTCTGAGACTATTTCACTGTTCAATTTCTTGAAGGTAGGAGAAAGCTTTGGTTGTGTTTATCACAGAACCTCTCACGTTATCAAACCACAGTGCTTGAAATTGCAGAACTATTTATCAACATTATCATATTGCTTGAATATTCAATCCCTTGGCATAATTCATAAGTATTTATAACAGAAAATTTTCTGAATTGATATGTGTATAATATGTTTTCTGTATAATATTTGCATGGTATCTTTTGAGAGGCCAAAGCACTCTTTAGTCTCTGAAACCACAGAGGAATAAATCTATATCTCTCTTCTGCCACTTTCATGCTTTCTCACTCACGTGTATAGAAATGTGGATGTCTATATATTAAACAAATATGTTTGCTATTGATTTAAAATATGTCAATGTGAGCTAATCATCTTTTGTTTTATTATTTCTTTTCTAATTCTGCTGTTCTCAAGGTCGCCCAGGCTTTCTACCATTTATATCATTATTTTTTGATTCCTCTGGGGTTTTTTTGTTGTTGTTCTGATTACATAATTAGGCATTTACACTGTTCTTTCTATTTTCAAATCAAATCTATTACCCATTCCTTGCAGAATCCCACTGCAGCCTTACCCTTGCTCAAGCTTTCATGGCCTCTTTCCTGAACTAACACATTTTATCCCTAAGTGGTCACCACCTCTATATACACAAGCTGAAATTTAGCCCACCCAGGTAAAATAATCAGGTTTCTTAAATAGCACTTCCATTTTTTCTACCAGTTTATAAAAATTTAGATGCATTTCATTATATTAATTTTAAACTTGAGGAGAATAACATTTACACTGAAACCTCAAACAATCAGTACATAGTTTTCTATTTAGAAAATGCATAGTTGAATGCATCAGGAATGAAACGATTGTTTTTTTAAAGGACATAGGTATATTTTACATACTCAACTCATTAGTTAATTTTAGAATTTAAAACAAAATAATAAAGCCTTAGAATTTCCGAGACTTTGGAAGAGAATTGGAAAGACAGAGGTGGAGGTTGGAGGCAGTTTTGAGTAAATTCCTAGTTAGAAAACAAACTCCCAAATGAAACTTTTCTTCCTGAAGATAAAATACACATCTGACGTGTGATAGTTTGATGGAGGGGGCACGATGAGAAGAGTTTCCAGACACTATTGCACTGATAAAAATGAGTAACAGTGGTCTTTTTTAAAAAAAAAATTTCAAAATATAAGCTTTCTTAATGGATCTCTTTCCTAAAGGGAAGAAAAAAAAAAAAAAAGCTGCCAACCTACACAGTATTATCATGGGCCTGGGGCATTATGGTTTATTTCAGCCAATTAAAGTAACAATTGCTGCAGAAATGCTAATAGGAGCACCCTTCTGCTGGTGCATTCCCACCTCTCATTGTATAATTAAAATCCTTCAACTTCAAAGTTTTCCATTGCAATGACTACTTGTACGTCAAAAGAACTTGTACAGTAATTTGAAAGAGTATATTCTGTTTAGTCTCTTCATTTTCAAATTTTGTTCTTATTGTTTTATCAACTCTTTCTACAGTATTACAGCCTGAACTCCACCTTTCTTTCCGTACACTTGTTGTAAACTGTTTGTAGGTACCATATTATTATTATTATTATTATATAGAAGCCAGCACCATGCTTGCTGATGACTATGAATTCCATTTTTTTAAATTGTTGCCATGTTTCCATAATGAATTTCCAGTGTAAGCTGGTTTATTGCTGACAGCAAAATGATCACTCCAAGCATCCTAACTTGACATATGAAAAATCTCAATGATAATGCTGATTAACATATCTTTTGCATTTAAATTACTGTGTTTTTTTTTAAGAAGGGAAAATTATACATTTGGTGGGTTGTTTGCATAGTCAAATAAACATATATCAGGATGTACAATCTAGTAATTAGGTGCATTTATCTACTTGTGACACCACTGGAAAATACTCTGAATGAAGACTCTAGGGGCAAAAATACTTTGACTTCGATTATCATTTCCAAACACATGACCTTGCATAGCAAAGTGAGTGCTTATGCCTAAACAAAGGAAGTGTTTGCCCAAGTGCTTGATTACTTAAGATACAGCAATGTATTTGAAATAAATCTTTATTTCTTTAATAGTTCATTCTTTATTTATGGATGTGTTTATCTTATGTGTTATCATTGTAATAGACTCTAATTTATTTGGTAAAAAATACAAGTCTAGAACATCTCTGTTTTCCTGAGAATGTAGGTATTTAGAGACGGTTGTAGTATTTAAAAGTACCTTGTTGACCGATGTCCAAACAGTACTGAGAAATTCAAGGTGTTTCAATACGACATGTGTTCCATAAACATAAATGAGATTAAGGTATTGAAGCTTTCAGGGCATATTTCACTCAGGATTAAGCATCATCATTCTGCAGGGGTTTTTTTAAATGGAAATTCATACATGATCATAATATCTGAGGCTTCTTCCAAAATGTCCAGATGTTACTATAAATACCAGTTCAATGAATAGATTCACTGTATTGGATTCATTGTCTGTCAGTTGCACAGAGTTATGTGACATAAGGGCCTGACCGAAACAGCAAGTCTCCCGAGAGACACCACCACCCACTTTAACCCCAGCAGACTCAGTGGGGTTTCAGGTAATGTAAAGGAGCCATGCTCTTTCAGAAACTCGGATTTTCTGACCCACGTTTATGTAACAACTTTCTCTCTTTGATACCGCCTCACTTTAAACATAACATAATTGACTTCACTATGTTCATGTCAGGCATGTTTTAGTGAACTCTGTTTTAGTGAAATGACAAGAAAGAAAAATTAATTTGTTCTTCTAAAGAGAAGGTGGATCCAGATCCAAAGAAGTACAGCTTTTGTTCTTGTAGGAATGGGAATGAGCAGAATATCAATCTGAGGACTCAGTTACTACCCATCAGAATGAAATGTCAGGGTATAGGGTGAAGGGATGAGATGCTTAGAATAAAGGAATGGCTTGATTAAGAAAGCAAAAAACTTTGAAAAAGAACAATCAAAACAAAGAATGTCAGGTGTAATACTCTTCCATTTATGTCTTCATAAAACCATTAGTTGAGAAAACTCGTCAGAAATTTCTCAACAATGCTATTGGAGAATGTGATTTTGTGATATAATAAAATGTATATATATATTTTTTTCATCCTTGGTTCCTGGCACATGACTCCCCAAACCCAGTATAATGTCTTGAATGATAGGAGTGGGAAGAACATCTTTTATTATTCATAAGCCCCTTTCAAGTATATGCGAATGTTAGTCGCTCAGTTGTATCCAACTCTTTGCCACCCCACAGAGCAGACTAGCCCACTAGACTCCTCTGTCCATTGGCTTCTCCAGGCGAGCCACTGAATGGGTTGCCATTCTCTCCTCCAGGGGAGCTTCCCAACCTGGAGACTGAACCCGGTTCTCCTGAATTGCAGGCAGATTCTTTACCATCTGAGCCACCAGGGAAGCCCATGCCTGAGTTTATGATAGAGACGTGACTCTTAGATGATGGGGGCTAGTTGCTAGAGGCACCAGGCACGTGATTTGATTAGAGGGTTAGGACTTTGAGTCCCAATTTCTAAACTTGATTTAATGATTTAATCAAATCAACCATGGCTAACTAATAGAACCTCCATAAAAACTACGAAAGAAAGTATTTGGACATCTTCCAGGTTAGTGAAGAGGTGGAGGTGCCGGGAGGGAATCACATCCAAAGAAGTCATGATGCTCTGTGCTCACATTGCCTGTCTTGCCTTATTTACCTCTTCCTCTGACTGTTCATCAGTATTCTTTATTAGATCCTTTATGATAAACTGGTAAATGTCAGTGTTTCCCTGAGTTATGTGAGCTCTTAAAGCAAATTATTGAACCAGAAGAGAGGGTCATACAAACTTCCACTTTAAAACTGACTGAAGTATGGGAGGCCTGGACTTGCGATTGGTATCTGAAGTAAGGGACAGTCTTTATGGGACTGAGTCCTTTTTCTGTGTGTTCCGAGGTAACTCCAGGTAGCTAGTGTCAGAATTTCTCAACGTGCAGGAAAATTCCTCACGGTTGCTGTCAGGTATTATGAGTAGAAGAAGCAGGAGTTTTTCTTTTAGAGGAGAATTTGGAAATTGTTTTATTCGTTTTCTTTATAAACACATGCAGATCTGATGGCAGGAACTGGTTAAGAGTAGCGTAATAATTCTATTAATTTGTACTGTAGAGATGATTTCTGCTCTTGCCTGTAGCTATGGTTCTTAATTTAGTTGAGCTTCCCACTGCTTACAGCTATGGTTCTCAATTTAATTGAGGAGCCAAAGTCTGAAATACCTAGACAACTTCCAAAACTAGTGTTAGAGGTTACCTTCAATAAGATTCCATTCCAGTAGAATGGATAGGCCTGTGAATTTTCAAGCTATTTCCCTGATAATTCTGATATGCATTTGTTATTGGCAGAGAGAGACACACACACACTCTTATCATGATGAACATAGGATGAAATATACTAATGTTAATTATTATATTTATTACAGCTGAACACAGTTTTCTTTTTGACATTCAGAAACAATCAATATTTTAAATATGTTAAATGTGCTTAATACAATACAATATTTTATGGCATCTTTGATAGTTTTTTTAAGAAATATATGCAATATTTTGTAGTCAATTTTTTATGTCATTACCTTTGATTAGAGCTAACATAACATTAAATGTAGTTCATTGAACATGGCTAGGGGTGGGGTGTGAAGGTAGGATACAAAACCAGTGTGACTGAAAGATTATTACATATTTAAGTGGATAAATGACGTGTTTGTTATACAGCCTGAGAATTGCCAGCTAAAAAGTTATGTGGGTCACTTGTTTAAATTACAGATTCTTAGTCCTGATAGAATTGTCATTATTGTTTAGTCACTAAGTCGTGTCCATCTCTTTTGCAACCCCATGGACTATATAGTCCACCAGACTCCTTTGTCCATGCAAGAATACTGGAGTGTGTTGCCATTTCCTTCTCCAGAGGATCTTCCCAACTCAGGGATCAAATCCACATCTCCTGCCTTGGCAGGTGGATTCTTTACCACTGAGCCACTAGGGAAGCCCCATTATACTCATAGGATCAGTCCTATGAGATCAGAATCTGCAAGTACAGAGTATGGGAATTTGAATTTTTACAAGATCTAAGTTAAAATGATGCACTATAAACTTTGATATCTAACATTTAGAACTTCCAGAATTTCAAACTGTTATTCCAAAGCACACAATTCAAAATATTAACTTTTATGGCGTGCAGGAAATGTTAGCATTCAGTACCTTTGACTGAACAAGGGTAAACCTCTTACTTTGACTTGTCTTAATTCAAAGCTGTTCTATCTTAGCACAATACTCTGCATTAAAACAGAATAGTAATAACAGAAACAATGATAACAAATAAAGCAAAACAAAACATAACCATTACTGGGTACACATTCATTCATTCAACAGTTGCCTATTGAGTGACTAAAATGCACATAATGGATTCTTAATATTACAGCTGCATTTTTGAAGGTGAAATGACTGGTATTCTACAGCACTTTCTTAATAGTAAAGCTTTACAGTAACTCATTCAATATGCACATGAAGAGTCCTTAATTTCCTTGATAGTTTAGGCTAAAATATTGTGTTCACTGATTCTTCTGCAAAATTGCCTCAATAATCTTCTTCTCTAAGATGAGAGACTCAAGACACTATTTGGGTATAATGGAATACAAATATAATTTTAAAATTATTTTGTAACTTTAATTCTAGTTGCCTATAAAAATATGTAAAGCAGTTTGTTGGGTTCTTCACTTTCTATTAAATGAGAATTAAATTAGAACTTAGCAGAAGCTGACTTTAAAGCTCTAAATTTCCTAAGTAATTGAAATTTTGTAGACCTAGTCTCTTGCTATACAATTGTATGCTTTTCTATTATACTTATGTTTACTATTAGAATAAGAGTTGGCATTTGCAAATTATCAAAAGACAAATGATTTCATGACAGTTATCTAGAAAAATAATCTCTTGGAATATGGCATAAATTTATGATGGTATTATTTTAAAAATCTAACTTTATATCATATGTAATGATGCAAGTAGAGTGCAGCACTTTTTAATTTATTAAAATTAGATTTTACATTATGATATAATAAAAAACCTTTTGTGTACTTATTACAAACACTGCTATGAGTTAACCAAATTCAAATTATATAAATTGGAAGTGTTTTCCCACTAATGGTTATATTTATCTCAAAGTATTGAATATTTTATTTGAAGCAAATATGTCATTGTAGGGGCTTCCCTGGTGGCTTAGCAGTAAAGAATCCACCTGCAATGCAGGAGACATGGGTTTGATTCCTGGGTTGGGAAGAACCCCTGGAGGAGGGCGTAGCAATCCACTCCAGTGTTCTTGCCTGGAGAATCACATGGACAGAGGAGCCTGGCAGGCTACAGTCCATGAGGTCAAAAAGAGTCACACATGACTGAATTGACTGAGCATGCATGTATATCATTGTATATGACTAAATTAAAAAAGGTGTTATCAAATAGAATGAACCGTTTAAAAGCAAAATAACTTTGAAAGCAAGTGAATACCTAAGAATCTTTGGAAATAAATCATTAAGTAATAAATCATGGTTATATAAACTCAAACTTGTAAGACCTAAGTATAGATATTGCACAGAATACCTTTACATGGTGTTTTATCTATTTACACCTTTACCATTGCACTTCTATTCTTTACATCTTAAAAATGTTAGTAAAAAAATAATTATATATATATGTTTCATTTAATCATAGGTAATATATTGAGTTAAAATTTAAATGAAATACTCAAGAATAAATTTGGTGAAAAAATTTAAAAAGAATTAGAAATTACCTGGAAATAGTACAGTACAGTTGTAAGGGAAGTAATCATAACTTAGCTGTATTTAGTAAGATATCTTAGCTAATCATTTCAAACAATAAGAAAAATTATTCAAAGTTAGAGTAGTCAATCTATTGAAAGACTGAGTTTTTCCACTTTTCAACCATTTTTATTGCATATTTTTAGCAGTTTTGTGTTTCTTTGAAGAATTTGTCTACTCATGTCTGCATACTATGCAGGTTATGCTTGCATAAATTATTGCCCTAAATTGTTAACTACCAGAGGACTGTTCAAAATGCAGTCTTTCTAGAGGCTACAACTTATCATGGGAGCAAAACAAGGTATTAGCAAAGAGTTACTGATCTAAAAGTTGTAATACAGGGTCCAAAATTCTTCACAATTTAACCTAGTAAACATTAGTTGAGTTTGCCTACACATCTTCCATATACACATCTTACTTTCCAAGTAAGAACATTTCATTTTTTCTTTATACAATGACTATCAGTCGACTTAACCTGTGATCAAATAGCTTGACCACACCTTATGCTTCTTCAATGAAAAGATACTCCGTTGGCTATAGTAAGTAATTTATGGATGAGTAGTTGGGGCTTCCCTCGTAGCTCAGTTGGTAAAGATTCTGACTGCAATGCAAGAGTCCTGGGTTCAGTTCCTGGGTTGGGAAGATCCCCTGAAGAAGGAAATGGCAACCCACTCCAGTATTCTTGCCTGGAGAATCCCATGGACAGAGGAGCCTGGCAGGCTACAGTGCATGGAGTCACAAGAGTCAGATACGACTTAGCAACTAAATCACCACCACCAGATAATCTAAACCTGATTAATTAGAGCCTCTGAGCTTAAATCGTTGATTAGACAGAACTGCTATAAGTAAAGTTTGAGACACCTAAGATCATAGGAAGAAAGTCTAAGGACTTCTGCCCTCCATCTTGCCATCAAGGAGACAACATACTTAATAAATGGACGAAATAAAGCAAAGCAAAAGACAGTAAGACTGAGTTCTGGAATTATGACTGAGTACTTAAATCCACCTATTCCAGAAGTTAGAACTATTACTGGCCTATTCAGTTATGTAAGCCAATAATTTCATACATAAAAATGAATTTATCACAATTGAATTGGAAGTTTTTCTTAGGAGTTTAAAAATTTTGGCTGTTACCCATTCATTGTTCAGCATCAATAATGTACATTGCATAAGATAGTTTGAATAATTTCTGGTAGTGCTTTTGTAGCCAAAAAACTTGACTGCTTTACCAAGTATCTGATCTATACCTGTTACTTTTGCACATCTGGCCCATAATCAAATTGAAATGGACACAGTATTTCCAGAAAATGGCTTGGGCTTTCACGTATCTGGTGTGCCTATATTTCTATTGCTTACTCCACTTTGAATGTGCTATGCTGTCAGAACTTTCTGCAACTTTCTATAGTATTCTTCTTTACTAAGTACTCTAAATGCGACTTGTCTCAATTGGGAGGTGCCATAAATGGATATAAATGAACACTGCCTTTCAAAGATTCAGCATGAACAATTTAAGTGCAATATCTCATTAACATTTTTATATTGATTGCCCATTGAAATGACAATATTTTGGTTTTATTTAACTGGAAAACATTTATGATTAAAATCAATTTCAAGTATGTCTTTTTGTTTTTTACTGTGACTACTAGAATTTTAAAATTAGATTTGTGGATTGTATTATATTTGCCTGGACAAATTTTATCTAGAAACATGCTTTGAGTAGTTTATAGACTTTTTCCCTGTTCCCCTCTCCTATGTCCAAACTATCAAAACATCCTCAGTCTTTGTGAACTGCACTAGTAGGTTTACAGCACCACTTACATTATCTTTGGAGTACATTTGATCACCATGTGTAGATTCTTCTTGAGAACAGAGATGGTCATATTGGTCAGCGGGACCCCTGCAGCAGTAACAGAGTGACCTGCAGGGTCATTTTCGTTTATTTCATTTTCAGCTTATTTGATAGTAAAGGGTTTTGGCTTTTGATAATCAGAAGTAGGGTCATAAAATCGAAGGCTGACAGATACCATTTAAGTATAGTAAATGATGAGAGTCAGAATGGGTTAGGCAAATGGGCACTATAGAATCTCTGGTAAACTGAAGAGCAGATGGTCCATATGAAAGAAACGATAGATGTTTAGCCAACTTTGGCCTTGCAGGTGTTCCAGTGTAATGATGCCAGATTTTCAAGTTTTTCAAGAGAAACTCAAAATGCACATCAGTAACTCCTTAATGCTCCTTAAAAATTGGCATCATAATCTAAACCTTTTAAAAATATTTGCGAGCAGAAATACCACTATGGACTAGCTCTGGCCCACGGGCCACCCAGACTTGGCCTGAGGTTTTCATGTCCAAAAGTTCCCTTCTTTGTTTTAGAATTCGGTTCCCTTTTTATAGTTAAGGATAATGTAAGGCAAAGCTGCATTAGTCCCAGACTGATTAATAACAGACTGAAAAGAAAGCCACAGGAATACAAAGTTTCTGACTATCCTTCATGTTATTGAGTCTGCCACTCTCTGTAATTAGGGGATGGCATTAATCATTAATTAAAAAAGAAACCCTAAGTGAACAGTGTGAGATATCTCCATGGGAACACTACTGGCTTAGTCTCAATAAGAAAGATTGAGGAGTACATAACAGATGTAGTGCGCATCTCTGTAGGTCTGATTTAGGTAGCTAATATTCTATCTGTGTAAAAACCAAACAAAACACGTTGTTTCCCTTCTGTGTATAGCCATATTTTTCTCTTTCATCCTTTTCTTTTCAATCTTTGGTGATATTTTCTGTTTGAATGAGGTAGTCCGACCTATAGTACTCATAGAAGTGAAATATCTTCTCTACCTGCAGCATCAAACACTGAAACAAAAGAGCAGTTGTACTGAGTTCATTGAGATTCACTGGAAAGTGCTGCCTGCCTGCGGAGCAGGTGAAAGTCTCCTGCCGGTTTCTCATTTAGGGAAAACCTCTTGGCTTATGCCTCAAGAAGTGTACAAGCCTCTAAAGAGTGGTAATGAGTACTAGATAGTTTTTTTTTTCTTTTTTCTTTTTTTGCCTATAGAGATAGTTAAGTTATACAATGGAATAAGGATCCAAGAATTAATGAGGAAAGAAAAAGAGAGATGTGATGGACTTAGCAGTCTGGGTCTTTTTCTAACAAGCTGTCCTCATGTTTTTTTACCCATCTGCCGTGGAGTTTGAAATACCACCCATAAATGATCTCATCTGCTCTGACACTGTTATTGTCCCTATTTTATGGGAACTTAAAATGGTTAAATAATATGTCAATGGATCTCACTATCACCCAGCTAGTAATTAGTGGTCTAGGATTTGAATTAAGTTGGTTCTGACTCCATAATTAACTCCTGTAAGTAACAATAATAAAGTAGTAGTAGCAACCACTTGCAGTGCATTTACTATGATCCAGGGTCTGTTCTAAGCACTTTATGTATATTAACTATTTAATCACAAGAATGCTTTGAGGTAGGTATTATTATTATCCTCATTTGACAGAGCAGGAAACTGAGTCACAGAAACATAATGCAATGTGTCCACTTACCTCCAATAATTTTTTAATGTGAGATATAGCACACAAACTAAAGCAAGCCTTTCTGAAACTAAAATCTTACATTTATAAGCTAAATAATAGCTCCTAAATACCAAATAGATGTATTTCCAAAAAATATTTGCAAGGGAAGACTATTTTCTTCTTTTCACTCCAGCAACACAGTTAATTTGTATATTACCAATATTTCTTGCTTCGCAAACTAGGAACCTGGTAATAGTTACTTTAGTTACTATCCCTTCTCTGTAATCCAAAAGTCTCTCTTTGTCAAAGTCAAAAATAATTTAAAGACAACTTATCTTTATTATTGTTAAGTTCTGAAGATTCTCTTCGGTCAATTTTTGTTTGACTTTCTGTTGGTGGTTTCTGTTCTGACCTTAAACTCCATCTGCTACTACAACTGTAGGTACTGAGTTTCTCTTACAAACAATAATAATAAATTATGTATATACATGTTTATCTAGTACACACACATATGTATGATTCAATAATTACTAACACAATTCAGATATGTTTCTGTTGTTCAAATTAAAATTGATATTTAAAAAGCAAGCTAATGTTCCTGAAGGCTGCAGGATAAGGAATAAATGATCCAGAGAATAATAACCAAAATGTGAACTATGGATCTCATGGTATCTGATCTAATAGTTTGAAGTATATATGGATTCCCTTTCCTGAAAGTAAATAAGTCAGCTGAAGGATTGAACTGGAGTGACTAATGTAGTACAGCAATAGAACTGTAATAATGATAGGTTCTTCTGGAACCTGCTTAAGTAAGTGACACTCGTAGAGATAGATTGCTATGCTGTGACATATGGTGTGCTGGTATTGTGGTTGTATTGTAGAGATTATTACTAGCAGCAAGATTTTATAGTTATTGCCTGTCAAGGCTGGTGTTTTAATCACTATCATCAACACCGCCTTCAGGTTTTACCTCATCTTCTATCCAGCAAGCCAGGCCAGTGTGTCATCCAAAGAGAAACTCATTTGTTTGGGCCCGTTATTTCATTAAGATATATATTTGAGGGGGACAAGTGAAAGATGATTTTTACAAGAAGGGAAAAATGCTCTCCTCGAGAGAAGAATTTAAGGACTGCAATTATTGATCTGAGGAGGTGTAATACCAGTTGGTTTGTGAAGAATCCATAAGCCTGCCTTGGAGATGAGGGAAGACTAAGGAGGCAGGTGTTCCCTCTTGTTCCTGAGAGCAATTAAGAGATCCAAATTATTTCCACTGTTACCTTATAAGGCAACGAGTGTCACCTGATGAGGTTGATGCCCGGCGCTATTAATGTAAACATTGCTCAGCTTCTTCAGTTCACTGGCATTTAGTGTATTTCACAGCCTCAGAGAGGAGAGGTGAAAGATGCAAACCTTCAGTAACTAAATGGAGAAGGCAATGGCACCCCACTCCAGTAGTCTTGCCTGGAAAATCCCATGGCCAGAGGAGCCTGGTAGGCTACAGTCCATGGGGTCGCTAAGAGTCGGACACGACTGAGCGACTTCACTTTCACTTTTCCCTTTCATGCACTGGAGAAGGAAATGGCAACCCACTCCAGTATTCTTGCCTGGAGAATCCCAGGGACGGGGGAGCCTGGTGGGCTGCCGTCTATGGGGTCGCACAGAGTCGGACACGACTGAAGTGACTTAGCAGCAGCAGCAGTAACTAAAAATCACAAGTGAAGGAGCAAATGGAAATGCCTAAGGGTCCTTTAGCATTTGACCTTTAGTTATCTGGGAGCGTCCCTGGTGACTCAAGAGGTAAAGAGCACCTGCAGTGCAGGAGATGCAGGAGACGTGGGTTTGATCCCTGGGTCAGGAACATCTCCTGGAGAAGGAAATGCAACCCACTCCTATATTTTTGCCTAGCAAATCCCATGGACAGAGAAGCCTGGCGGGCTACAGTCCGTGGGCTGGCAAAGAGTCAAACATGACTAAGCACATCACAGCAACAGTATTTTATTATAGTTAAAAAATAAAGTGAACTAAAGTAACACTTTATGTGAACCAGATCCCACCCTGACGTCACCCCCATGGTTTTCAAAGCTAACTATTCCTAGTGTCAGTTATCAGTTTTACAAGGTAGAATACACTCTAATATTTTCATTTTGTTTTGTTTAGAGGGAAACTAGACTATTTCCTCAAATCCTTTTCTTCCTCCTATTGAAATATAAATCTGGTGGAGAAGCTTTGGCAGTGAAAGGTACAGCTGTGTGGCTCTTTTCCCTTTTGTTACAATTGACCTCTTTGCCAGCACATTAGAGTCAGCCTCAGACTTAAATTGCAAGGTGTTATGAATACATGTGAGTCACTTCAGGCTTGGCTGGTAGAGTTCTTCCTTCCCAGCGTCTCAGCACATAGCACCTCCTAAAAAGCCAAGAGAGACAAATTTCTCATTTATGGAGCACAGCAGGTCAGCCCCTTCCATATGCTCAAGATTTGTGGCTTGTGTCACAGGCAGCCCATTCTCATCCTTCAAGTCCTAACAGTTCAAGAGCCTCAAATCCCTTTGAAACCGGATTAAATGGGTTCTGGAAAACACGCCACCATGTGTGGGGGTGTAATGTTCTCTTGAAGTACGGTGCATCCTGAGCCCTCCTAGACTACCCTTTGCCTAGCTTTCTAAATGGTTCAGTACCAATCTTTGGTCTATTTATCATCGAAACATGGTGTGTGTGGATGACTATGTATATATGCATATTTATGTATAATTCAGCACGCATATTTGTATCATTTTACTCTCTTGGCAAGCATACTTCAAGACTCGGCTTTCTCAGCCAAAATGAGTTTCACAATTTAAATATAATGCCACATCACTTTCTTGCCAAGTATGGGGACACATTGAGATGTTTTCTCCCCACTGAGCTCAGCCTGCAAGTATTATTGGACATTCCCACTGCAGTGTGATCCTAAAGGAAGAAACACCTAATTTCTGGAACCATTCTTGATGGGGTGTCAGGAGACAAGAAGTCCTCTTAGTCTCCTTTCCATTGGGATCAGCATTTCAAGAAAGTATCCCCAATATCCTAGCTTACCTTGCTATTTTTTTTTCTTTCAGGTAAAGAGTAAACATTTTAGATAAACATTTTAAGCTCTTCCCAGTTTGGTGGTAACTTAAATGGGCTCTTGTTTAAGCTAACATTTTAGAAATCATTGTTAAATGTGCTTATTAAAAGCATCTTCTAACCTCACGGTTCAGTGAACAAATCTGTTCTGAATATTATTGTTTCTATAGAACCAGCGTCCCTTCTTCACTTAGGAATAAAATTACCATATGACCCAGCAATCCCACTGCTGGGTGTATACCCTGAGAAAAACAGAATTCAAAAAGACACATGTACCCCATTGTTCACTCTAGCACTATTTATAATAACCAGGACATGGAAGCCACCCAGATGTTCATTGACAGATGAATCGATAAAGAAGTAGTGGCACATATATACAATGGAGTGTTACTCAGCCATAAAAAAGGACACATTTAAGTCAGTTCTAATGAAGTGGATGAAACTAGAGCCTGTTATACAGAGTGAAGTAATTCATAAGGAGAAAAACAAATATCATATATTAATGCATATAAATGGAATCTAGAAAAATCGTACTGATGAACCCATTTGCAGGGCAGGAATAGAGGTGCAGGCATAGTGAACAGGCTTGTGGAACACATTGGGGTAAGGAGGGGGTGTGATGAATTGAGAGAGTAGTATTGAAACACATATATATTACCATGTATAAAACAATTAGTGGGAAGTTGCTGTATATCACAAGGAGCTCAACCTGGTGCTTTGTGACAACCTAGGGGTATGGGATGGGGGGTAGGGAGTGGGAGGGAGGTTTGAAAGGGAGGGGATTATATCTATACTTATGGCTGATTCACATTGTTGTACAGCAGAAAGCAACACAACATTGTAAAGCAGTTATCCTCCAATTAAAAATTAATTTAAAAAAAGAACCCATCTTCCTTCCATCTTCCCACTACCTGGAGAAATTTTCCTTTGATCAATATTGCTGTTTCTGATGTCATATTAGTAGGGAAGACAATTTTTCATTACTATTGATTTTAAAAATGTTCTTGGCATTCCTTATATACTCATTCTTCCATGTAAAATTTAGTATACATTTTATAATTTGTATTTCCCCGTGAAGTGTTAGTCATTCAGTTGTGTCCGATTCTTTTCGACCCCCTGGACTTCAGCCTGTCAGGGTCTTCTGTCCATGGAATTCTCTAGGCAAGACTACTGGAGTGGGTCGCCATTCCCCATATTCCACCTAAAATGAAATTTTTGACTGACACATAATTCTATCATTTAAATGCTACTGCTAAGTCGCTTCAGTCGTGTCCGACTCTGTGCGACCCCATAGATGGAAGCCCAACCAGGCTCCGCCGTCCCTAGGATTCTCCAGGCAAGAATACTGGAGTGGGTTGCCATTTCCTTCTCCAGTGCATGAAAGGGAAAAGTGAAAGTGAAGTCGCTCAGTCGTGTCCGACTCCTAGCGACCCCATGAACTGTAGCCCACCAGGCTCCTCCGTCCATGGGATTTTCCAGGCAAGAGTCCTGGAGTGGGGTGCCATTGCCTTCTCCGATCATTTAAATAATTGAGGGAAAATTGAAATATCCCCATCTTGATTATTTTCATTTTTACCTTGGTGAGGATCTCTACTGGGGCTTCCCTGATGGCTCAGATTGACCTTCCTAGTCTGAACATACCTTATGCATTCTGTAAGAACCAGCTCAAACACTTTCTCTAGAATGAAGAACTGTCCACTAACATCAATAAGTAATATCCTCTTTCTAGAAATATCGATATCATATTACCTCTCTTAGAGTTTATAGCATTTTTCTTTTGTGTGTTGTGCTTTTATATTTAACTTCTTTTATGTACTAGAAGACAAGAGTTCATGCCCTTGTTGTCAATATAGTCCCTGAAAATTTTTATAATGAATATACATTTCATTTGGTATTCAGAATTTTCTCTTCAACAAAATGAAGATAATAGTAGTACTGACCTGTAAAGTTGTGTTAATAATATTATCATGACATAAGTAAATTAATAACCTAAAATTATTATTATTAAATATGCATAGCATAATTTTCCTTTATAAAAGTATGTCATTATTTCTTCTACATTTTAAAATAATCTCCCCCACCAACTATGGCTTGTATGGAAGAGATCTTTGGCATTGAAGAGTCATTCCAGAACCATTTAGGATTGTATTGGCATTGTACATTTTTCCAGCTTGTTAGTTTTTTCGTAGGGCAGGCTGTCTATTTTACTAAAAAAGTAAAATTGTGCCCTTGAATTTCCTCAAAAGGTTTGACTGGGTGCCATGCACAGGTAGTGATTTATCTACTTCAAGTCTGCCTACTCATCTACTTGGTCTTCTGTGCTCTTAGCATGATTAGATCAGTACCTCCTACCTGCCCAGTTCAAAAGCATTTTGAACTTAAATTTCACTAAAGACTTTACTCTGTGTGTGTGTGTGTGTGTTAGTTGCTCAGTCGTGTCCAACTCTTTGCGATCCCATGGACCATAGCCTGCCAAGTTCCTCTGTCCGTGGGATTTCCCAGGCAAGAATACTGGAGTGGCTTGCCATTCCCTTCTCCAGGGTATCTTCCCAACCCAGGGATCAAACCTATGTCTCCCACATTGCAGGCAGATTCTTTACCATGTGAGCCACCAGGGAAGTCTAAATTCTTTGGTTTCACACTATAGCCTTTTTATCTTAATGCATCTTTTATTTAAGGATCACTGAATGGCAACACTGGTTCTCTAGAAGACGTATTGCTAATTTTGAAATATCTGCAAAATTACTATTAGATAACCTTACTTGTCATTTTTCATATCTAATTTGAACTCACTAACTCACAATTTGTGTTTAACTATTCATCTCACCTTGACCATCTTTCCTCTTTGTTATGTTTATCACTTGACATAACCATTTGGAAGCTTTGTGAAACTTTCAAGTTTTTTGTGACCTGTATCATATGGTCCCCTTCCCCAGGGTTTCCAAAAAGTTTTTCATACATTCTTTAGGTCTCCTATTTTTCTTTTCCCTTTTTTTAAAAAAAAAAAATTGTATTCTTCTAATTAATGCTCTTATTTAGTTATACTGTTTTCCATTCTCACATTCCAAGAATTAGAGTGACTTAATTACTTGCTAGTCACATGTTATTTCCAGCATGAATTGGGTCTTTTTAGTTGTATCTATTTTATGTAATGATCTTAGCTGAAAGGAGCTCTAAACTGAAAATAGAAGGCAATAATGAAAATGATTCATTAATTAAGCAGATACCCCATGGGTAGACAGTATACTAGACAGTTAATAGACATTATCTAGAAACTTGATAACAATTCTGCACAATACATAAAATCACAGGGGCTGATCTGTTGAGTGCTGAATAGGTACAGACACTATTCTACACGCTTTACCTGAATTGGGCTTCCCTGTTGACTCAGACAGTAAAGAATCTACCTGCAATTGGAAGACTCAGGTTTGATCCCTGAGGATCAAAAGTGAAGTGAGTGGTCAGGAAGATCCACTGGAGGAGGGTGTGGCAACCCACTCCAGTATTTTTGCTTGGAGAATTTCATGAATGGAGGCTACAATCCATGAGCTCTCAAAGGGTCGGACAGGACTGAGTGACTATCACAACAACAACAGTCACAAGTTGAGGGGAAATGTTGTCTCTCTCTCTCTGTTTTTTTTTTTTTTCTGGTTTTTCTTATTTTTTAAATTCATTTTTTTAAATTGAACAATAATTTGTTTCTGCCATACATCAACATGAATCAGCCATAGGTACACATATGTCTCCTCCCTCTTGAACCACCCTCCCACCCCCCACTCCCCACCCTGTCTAGATTGTCACAGAGCCCTAGTTTGGATCTCTTTTAATTTTTTGTTTTCTCTTACCTTCATCAGGGTCATGAGTATAGTTGGTAGGTTATGTGGTAGCTTTATGTCCTGTACTGGGTCACCCAGATGAAGGGGCAAATATATCTGAAATCTAGTCTGTTTTCTGCTTTCCAAGATAACCTGGACTGTATCCACTGAGTCAAGGGTAACTTTGGTAATTTACAGAAAGTCATTGTTTGTGCTAAGTGTGGTATTTCCTCTCATCTGGAGACTATTTTTTGAAAAAGATAAAAGAAAGAAATGGATAAAAATGGATAAAAGTAAGAAAGAAAAAAAAAGGAGGAAGAAGGAAAAGAAGTAAAATGAGAAAAGGGAAGAGATAAGTGAACTACTCTTAAAAAAAATTAATTCTATTCCTATTTTTCCTCTTTATACAAGTAAATAATAACAAATATTGGTCTTAGAGATGCATGGCAATGAAAGGAATTGCAAATTTCCCTCAATTCTTTGAACTCTTTCTGAGTTGCATGCCAGTGATTTTATAACTTGACACATCAAAAGTTATTTTTTTAATTTATTTTTCTTGAAGGATAATTGCTTTACAGAATTTTGTTGTTTTCTGTCAAACCTCAACATGAATCAGCCATAGGTATACATATATCCCCTCCCTTTTGAACCTCCCACCCATCTCCCTCCCCATCCCACCCCTCTAGGTTGATACATAGCCCCTGTTTGAGTTTCCTGAGCCATATGGCAATTTCCCATTGGCTATCTATTTTACATATGATAATATAAGTTTCCATGTTACTCTTTCCATACATCTCACCCTCTCCTCCCCTCTCCCCATGTCCATAAGTCTATTCTCTATGTCTGGTTCTCCATTGCTGCCCTGTAAATAAGTTCTTCAGAGCCATTTATCTGTATTCCATATATGTGTGTTCGAATATGATATTTATCTTTCTCTTCTGACTCACTTCACTCTGTATAATAGGTTCTAGGTTCATCTGCCTCATCAAAACTGACTCAAATGTGTTCCGTTTTATGGCTGAGTAGTATTCCATTGTGTATATGTACCACAGCTTCTTTATCCATTCATCTGTCCATGGACATCTAGGTTGCTTCCATTTTCTAGCTATTGTAAATAGTGCTGCAATGAGCAATAGGATACATGTGTCTTTTTCAACCTTGGTTTCCTCAGGGTATATGCCTAGGAGTGGGATTGGTGGGTCATATGGTGGTTTTATTCCTAGTTTTTTTAAGGAATCTTCATACCGTCTTCTGTAGCGGCTGTATCAATTTACATTCCCACCAGCAGTGCAAGAATGTTCCCTTTTCTCCACACCCTCTCCAGCATTTACTGTTTGTAAACTTCTTGATGATGGCCATTCTGACCAGTGTGAGGTGATATTTCATTGTGGTTTTGATTTGCATTTCTCTAATAATGAACGATGTTGGGCATCTTTTCGTGTGTTTGTTAGCTGTCTGTATGTCTTCTTTGGAGAAATGTCTGTTTAGGTCTTTTTCCCACTTTTTGATTGGGTTGTTTATTTTCCTAGTATTGGACTGTATGAAATGCTTGTATATTTTGGAAATTAATCCTTTGTCAGTTGTTTCATTTGCTATTATTTTCTCCCATTCAAAGGGTTGTCTTTTCACCTTATAGTTTCTTTTGCTGTGCAAAAGCTTTTAAGTTTAATCAGGCCCCACTTGTTTACTTTTGTTTTTATTTGTTACTCTAGGTGGTGGGTCATAGAGGATCTTGCTTTGATTTATGTTATCGAGTGTTCTGTTTATGTTTTCCTCTAAGAGTTTTATAGTTTCTGATCTTACATTTAGGCCTTTAATCCGTTTTGAGTCTATCTTTTGTGTATGCTGTTAGGAAATGTTCTAATTTCATTATCTTACATGCAGCTGTCCAGTTTTCCCAGCACCATGTATTAAAGAGGTTGTCTTTGCCCTATTGTATATTCTTGCCTCCTTTTTCAAAGATAAGGTACCCATAGGTGCATGGGCTTATTTCTGGACTTTACATCTTGTTCCATTGGTCTATATTTCTGTTTTTGTGCCAGTACCATACTGTCTTGATGACTGTAGCTTTGTAGTGTAATCTGAAGTCAAAAAGGTTGATTCCTCCAGCTCCATTCTTCTTTCTCAAGCCTGCTTTGGCTATTCAGGGTCTTTTGTGTTTCCATATGAATTGTGAAATTTTTTGTTTTAGTTCTGTGAAAAATGCCATTGGTAATTTGATAGGGATCAGTGAACTACTATTGAATATTACTTTTGCAAAATAATTATTTGGGGATGGTTAATAACATTGACAGAGGCCTGGTAGGCTACAGTCCATAGGGTTACAAAGAGTCGGTATGACTGAGTGACAAACAGAAAATGAATATAACATATTGTATTTTCTTTGTGAGGTATAGTATAATAGAAATGATAATTAAAAAGCTGTGAATATTCCCACAAGTAGATATTTGGATTATTTATAATGTGTGTCTCTACAACTTCGAAAGTTTTCTTAGTACACAAATATTGAAGTAATTATTTTTTATCACTTCTCTTTAGGGATCATGAAGCAATGTGATTTATTTAATTTGAAAATACTGTTTAAAATACATTTTGGTAAATATTTCAATTTTAAGGAAAATTGATTTTCTAATTAAGTACCCTATGATGTTTAAAATATCTGCCGAAGTATATGTATAGATACTTTTGATATTTTTACAGAAGCCTGCAATATTTAAATAGCTTAATATAGATATATTGATGGTAATAAAACCATGAGAGTTGATTTCATCATTTGTTCATTAGTAACCACTTTAAATATACATCAAAACACTATTAAATCATTGATGAGGTTTTTCATTAAAGAGACTGATGATAAAGATAATATCTTTAAAAGCTTAATGTAAATATATATCAATGGATGTACTTAGTTTAATTTGTTTTTATCAGTGATTTTTACTGACATATAACACATACAGAAGAGTTTATTCAGCATAAGTTCAGTGAAGTTTTACAATGTGAACATACCATGCAATTACCAACCAGATTAAAAGCTAGACAATTAACATTACGTCACCTAACCTGTTTAAACCAAAGGAAAACATTACCCTGATATCTGATGTTACTGTCTATAGATTAGTTCTATCCATTTATAAATTTTTCTCTCTTTTATATTAAATAGTATTTTTGTAAGAATCACCTACGTTGCGTTAAGTATCTTTCCTTTCATTCTCGTACTTTACAAGAGTCGGTATGAAGATACAATTTATTTACCTATCTTACTATTGATGGACTTTAAGTTGTTTTCCAGGTTTTACTATTACAAATGGTGCAGCCAAGAACAAACTTATGTGTGCCATTTGGGCATATACATGGAAATATCTATTGTATATTCTCCTCGAGTGCAATTACTGAGTCACAGGCTGTTTCCATATTCAGGTTTTCTTCCCTGCTCTCTCGCTCCCTTTCTTTATTCCCTCCCCCACCCCCTCTGCTTTCCACTTTCTTCTCTCTCTCTCTCTGTTTCTTTCAGAATTCTTTTCTGGTAACTCTAGCTCCTGATTTATTAAAAAATATATATTAAAATAGACAAGTACTATTTGCATTTCCCATGTAATGCTAAGATATTAGAACATGTTAACTCTGCCTCATTTTCAATTTTTGCTATCATGCTTTATTTTTCTACACATATTTTAAAAGCTATATTGCTATTGTTCATATGGTAACTATTCATTTGGATTCACCCACATATTGACATTTCTCTGTCTCTTCATTTTTGTTATCTTATATAGGAAATATTTATCATAAATGGAAGCATTTTTATTCTGATTGAGTAACACCTTTTAGCATCACTTTTACTGTTTGCATGCTGGAAAAATGCACTCCTTTTCACAAATATCTTTATTTTCTTGCAGATGCTCAGTCACTAAGTTGCATCTGACTCTTTGCAATCCCGTGGTCTGTAGCCCACCAGGCTCCTCTGTCCATGGGATTTCCCAGGCAAGAATAATGGAGTGGGTTGTCAGTTCCTTTTTTAGGGGTTTTTCTTGACCCAGGAATCATACCACCATCTCCTGCATTGGTAAGCAGATTCTTTACCACTGAGCCACCTGGGAAACTCATCTTCATTTTAGTTGTAATTTGTTATTTTAAATTATTTTTTTACTAATCTGGTGGTATATACACATGGTACTGGCGTAAGAACTTCATAGGATTTATAGTGAAAAGTAAACCTTGCTACACAACAAGTCAGTTAGCTGCCTTCACCAGATGCTACTATTGTTACCAGTTTCTTGTGAAATTTGAAAGTATTCTATGCATCAATGAATATATTGCAATACCTATCCAGTCTTCTTATTATCTATTTTATATTCTTTATACCTATTTTCATCATCTGTATACAAATGGTAGAATGCTATGCACATTGCTTTTTAATCATTTTTATTTTAAATCAATTCTATTGTGATAATTTACATACAAGTGAAAGTGTGAAAGTGTAAGTTGCTCAGTCATGTCCAACTCTTTGCAACTCCATGGACTGTAGTCTGCCAGGCTCCTCTGTCCATGGAATTCTCCAGGCAAGAATGCAGGAGTGGGTAGCTGTTCCCTTCTCCAGGGGATCCTCCCAACCCAGGGACTGAACCCAGGTCTCCTGCTTTGCAGGCAGATTCTTTCACCATCTGAGCCACCAGCCTTTCCTGGTGGCTCAGAGAGTAAAGAATTTACACAAAATGGCATGTAAACTTTTAAACTCTAGGTTGATACACTTTAAGAAAGATATTCACTTTGTATTTGTTTTTGTTTAGTCTCTCAGTCGTGTCCGACTCTTTTGCGACCCCACAGACTGTAACACGCCAGGCTCCTCTGTCCATGGAATTTCCCAGGCTAGAATACTGGAGTGGGTTGCCATTTCCTCCTCCAGGGAATCTTCCCGACCCAGGGATCGAACTGAGTCTCCTGCATTGGCAAACAAATTCTTTACCACTGAGCCACCAGGGAAGCCTTCACTTTGTATAATCAGCATCATAATCAAGATAAAGAATATTTCCATCATCTACAAAATTACTCTTGTTCCCTCTCTAAAATAGTCCAACCTACCTACCCACCCCCGGCTCCCAGAAGCTGTGAGATATTTTTATCACTAAAAAATAGATACATATTTTCTATTGTTGTTGCTGTTCAGTTGCCAAGTCATGTCTGACCCTTTGAAACCCATGGACTGCAGCACACCAGTCTTTCCTGTCCTTCACCATCTCCCAAAGATTGCTCAAACTCATGTCCATTGAGTCAGTGATGCCATCCAACCATCTCATCGTCTGCTGTCCCTTTCTCCTCCTGCCTTCAGTCTTTCCCAGCAGTAGGGTTTTACCAGTGAGTTGACCCTTCACATAAGTTGGCCAAAGTATTGAAGCTTCTGCTTTAACATTAGTTGTTCCAATGAATATTTAGGACTGATTTCCTTTAGGATTGACTGGTGTGATCTCTTGCAGTCCAAGGGGCTCTCAAGAGTCTTCTCCAACACCACATTTCAAAAGCATCAGTTATTCAGCACCTAAGCTTCTTTAAGGTCCAACTTTCATCTTGGTCACTGATTACTGGGAAAACAATAGCTTTGACTATATGTACCTTTATCGGCAAAGTAGTGTCTCTGATTTTTAATATGATGTCTAGGTTTGTCATAGCTTTTCTTCCAAGGAGTAAGCAACTTTTAATTTAATGACTGCAGTCACAGTCTGCAGTTATCTTGGAGCCCAAGAAAATAAAGTCTGTCAGTGTTTCTATTGTTTCTCCAGCTATTTGCCATGAAGTGATGGGACTAGATTCCATGATCTTAGTTTTTTTAATGTTGAGTTTTAAGCCAGCTTTTAAAGTCTTCTCTTTCACCCTCATCAAGAAGCTCTTTAGTTCCTCTTCACTTTCTGCCATAAGGTTGGTGTCATCTGCATATCTGAGGTTGTTATTTCTCCCAGCATACTTGATTATAGCTTGTTCTTCATCTAGCCTGGTATTTCACATAATATACTCTGCATATGTTAAATAAGCAGGATGACAATACACAGTCTTGATGTACTTCTTTCCCAATTTTGAACCAGACCTTTGTTCCATGTCCAGTTCTAACTGTTGCTTCCTGACCTGCATACAGGTTTCCCAGGAGGCAGGTAAGGTGGTCTGGTATTCCTGTCTCTTGAAGAATTTTCCACAGTGTCTTGTGATCCACATAGTCAAAGACTTTAGCATAATCAATGAAGTGGAAGTAGATGTTTTTCTGGAATACTCTTGCTTTTTTTATGATCCAATGGATGTTAGTGGTTTGATCTCTGGTTCCTCTGCCCTTTTCTAAATCCAACTTGAACATCTGGGTGCTCTCAGTTTGTGTACTGTCAAAGCCCAGCTTGGAGGATTTTGAGTATTACCTTGCTAGCATGTGAAATGAGTGCAATTTTGTAGTCGCCTGTACACTCTTTGGCATTGCCCTTATTTGGGACTGGAATGAAAACCGACCTTTGCCAGTCCTATGACCACTGCTGAGTTTTCCAAATTTGCTGGCATATTGAGTGTAGCACTTGCACAGCATCCTCTTTTAGGATTTAAAATAGCTCAGTTAGAATTCCATCAACTCCACTAGCTTTGTTCATAGTGCTGCTTCCTAAGGCCCACTTGACTTCACATTCCAGGATGTCTGATTCTAGGTCAGTGATCACACCACTGTGGTTATCTGGGTCATTAAGATCTCTTTTGTACCGTTCTTTTGTGTATTCTTGCCACCCGTTCTTAATATCTTCTGCTCCTATTAGGTACATACCATTTCTGTCCTTTTTTGTGCCCATCTTTGCATGAAATGTTCCCTTGATATCTCTGTGAATTTTTTGAAGCTATCTCTAGTCTTTTCCATTCTGATTGTTTTCCTCTATTTCTTTGCATTGTTCACTTAAGAAGGCTTTCTCATCTCTTCTTTCTCTTCTTTGGGACTCTGCATTCAGATGGGTATATCTTTTTTTTTTCCTTCTTTGCCTTTCACTTCTCTTTTCTCAGCTATTTGTAAGGCCTCTGCAAACAAGCCTTTTGCCCTTTTGCATGTTTTCCCTCGGGGATGGTTTTGATTACCACCTCCTGTACCATGTTTCAAACCTCTGTCCATAGTTCTTCAGGCACTCCATCAGATCCAATCCCTTGGATCTGTTTGTCACTTCCACTGTAAAATCATAAGGGATTTGACTTAGGTAATATCTGAATATCCTAGTGGTTTTCTCTACTTTCTTCAATTTAAGTCTGAATTTTGCAATAAAGAGTTCATGATCTGAGCCACAGTCATCTCCTCGTCTTGTTGTTGCTGACTGTATAGTTCAGCTGCAAAGAATATAATTAATCTGATTTTTATATTAACCATCTGGTGATGTCCATGTGTAGAGTTGTCTCGTGTTCTTGGAAGAGGGTGTTTGCTATGACCAGTGTGTTCTCATGGAAAAATTCTGTTAGCCTTTGCCCTTCTTCATTTTGTACTTCAAGGCCAAAGGAGTTGGGGGAAGGATAAATTAGGAGTTTGGGATTAGCAGCTACAAACTACTATATATAAAATAAATAACAAGGTCCTATTGTATAGCACAGGGGACTATATTCAATATCCTTTAATAAACACAATGTAAAAGAATATGAAAAAGAACATACATGTATACACACATAATACATATAAATATGTGCATGTTTGTATGTATGTATATACACATACATATATGTGTATATATACATATACATATACATACATATGTATATATGTGTGTTGACTACATGTTTATATATGCATATATATTCATATATATATACACACATTATATATATAAGATATGTGCATGTTTGTATATATATGTGTGTGTGTGTATGTCAATTACATATGTGTGTATATATATGTGTGTGTGTGTGTGTATATATATTCAATTATATATATGTGTGTGTATATATATAGAGAGAGAGAGAGAGAGAGAGAATCACTTTGCTGTACACCAGAAATAATGCAACACTGTAAATCAACTGTATTTCAATAAAAAAATATATAATTGTATTCAGAGTTTCATGTTTTTTGTTAGAAGTTTTAATACCTTATAAACTTTTATCATAGGCTAAAATAAAGTATAGTTATTCAATGTACTTAAAGCCAGAGTCTGATGAGCTAACCACCAAAATGAAAGATGTGGATGTCAAAACAATAACAATAGTAAACCTAAAAGTATTTTTAAATGACTAATAATGGCTGATGTAGTTTATCTAAAAAGTAAGAAAAGCTCAAGAAAATTGAGATTTGTAATTTTCTATTTTACAAATCCCTCTTTTCTGCTCCACTCCCCCATATCCAAAGCTTGGTCATTCTTATGGTTTCTACGGAACAAACACCTGGTGAAGTGAACACTGAAATGAATAAAGAAGGAAATGTCTCTACCTACTGATTTGGGATAAATACCTTTTTACATCATCTTGACAGCCTTCAGGTCCTCTTATCTTTCATCTCAAGTGTTAAAATAAAGATGAAATTCATTATCATTTATAAATAACATATGTTCCTGACAAAGAAAAAAATAAGAGAAATGAATAAAAGCTTAAAATTTTAAGATACTGTGGAATCAGCCCATCACAGTTTTATGCTCTGTTTCAAACACCCTCATCCAGCAACTCCTTTAAAACTTAAAAATGTGTAAAAGAAATTACTCATATGACTGGCTTTTTATGCAGACATTGAATGTATTCAAGGCCATATTATCCCTTCATTAGAGGTTGAGTGTTCAGTTCTATTTAGAAGGAAGAAAACAACAGAATACAATCACAATCAAAGGGCCCAATCAGCATAAATTTAACTTAAAGTGTAGTTTGCCTTTTTATAACATGAGGTCAGGCAGCAGGTAAGTTTCCATATTATAATTAAGAATAATAAGGATTTTCTGATCCTAAATTCTGCTTTTTTTTGATCGTCTCTAAGTTAGCATGCAAGTAGAAGGATCACACAGGAAAGGCGTTGATGTCTCTATTGACTTGCTAATCAATTGTTTGTTTTACAAATCCATTATTTTTCCAAAACCGACCTAATTTTCAGTCTTGATTTAAATGAGAAACAAATTAGAGGGTTTGTTTTCTTCTTCACTCCTCTATATTACATTGGTTTAGAGGTGAACAAAAATATACAGAGAATCAGTATGCCTTTGAGTGAGATTTCCTTGCCAGATTTAAGCATTTGTCAAAACAAAATCTGTTTAAAATGTATCAAACTTGTCTATTATTCTTACTTTAAAGTGTGGGGTGTAAGGGCTCAATAGATACAAATAAAATCATCATGGCTAATATTTACTCAGTGCTTATTATTTTCACTGCATTCATGTTCTTGGGTACCTTATCTCCTTTAACTTTGGGGCCAACCCTATGAAGTCAGTATTGTTGTTATCTCTGTTGCACAGACAGAATGAAAAACTTGCCTAGAGAGGTTAAAGAAGTTGCCTAAAGTCATGCATCTTTGAAATGGGTAAATCAGAGTTCATCTTCACATAATTTCTCTCCAGAGCTAGCATATATAAGCAGCCCATAATTCTACTTCCATTCTTTCTTTAAAATTTATATTTTGCAACATTATTGAAGGAAAAAAGAAATGCATGCACCTTCTAAAATATGTGATTTATGCATTTTACCAGCACTAAGCAATCTTTACAGTTTCTCCTGTTCATTTTTTAATTGCTTAGAATAATGCAAAGTATAATTGAATCATATTCAACTTATATGATTGAATCCATATAAAACAAACCAGTAAATTGGAAACTTGGTTGATTTTTTTCAAAACATTATGTAAAACATTAGAAACTAAAGTATTAGTCTAGTTGAGACAGTAAGATGATCAAGGAAACAATCATCTGCTAATTAGTCCATTTGTTTTGTTTTCTGTAGAAACATGTATGAAATTGACCATGGAACAGGTGAATCAGTTCTACCATAGTATTTGATCCCATGGTATTTGATCTAATTTGCAATCTCAGAAACTGACCCTTGTTTTGGAGAGAAGAAAAAGTTTTCCCTCACTCCCTTCTAGTTTTTTTTTTTTTTATAAACAGATGTACTAATTAAACTGACATAAGACATATACATAAGACAGATTAATAGGAGAAAAAATTAATTTGTACGCATATAGGTACCCGAAGATATTCAGCTCTCAGATAGGTATTTAAGGCTTATCTGCCATCCTGAGATAAGGAAAAGGAGGTAGGGGTCTGGGACTTCTAGGGGAGGTAGATAATTTATAGGCAGACGGGAAGAACAAATGTTTAGAAAACACATTTTCCATGCCATGCAGATAAATTTCTGATGTAAAGTATTGTCTCTGGTATTAGCTCTCTTCCTGGTACAGACCCTCTATTTAAATTACTTTAGGAAGTTAAGGGAGAGGTTAGGGAAAAAAAAAATCTTTCTGAGTCCATTAGGCTGATTACCTTCAGCTAAGATAATCCACATATCAAAGTGGAATATTTTGGGGTCACATATTTGGCTACCCACTCACCTGTAAAACATAGGATACAAATGATAGCAAGAAAATTATATTTGTATTCCAAATAAACTGCCTGATTTTGTAAATAAAACTGCTTCCACAACAACTTCTCTCCTTCTCCCCTTTAAAATTGATATCCAAAGTTTCTAGGTGAACTATGAATTCCTTTAGATTTCAGTAAGAATGCTTGATCACAAGTACTTGCTTATCTTCATAAAATCTGAAGTTGAAGCAGCAATAATGCTAATCACCTATATTTGCATCTAGATGAGACAGTGTGTAAGGCCAATTTTGAAAAGCAGGATTTTTTTTTTATTGCCTTCTCCAAATTAAGCTTTTACTCTTTGAAACTACCACTGTAGCACTTCATACAATTAATATTTTCTAGTCTTTTAATCCAATAAAATCTAGCTATCTGGTGCCCTCATTCTCTCAAACATTTTATCTTTACTAAATAACAGCTAAATAGATGTTCTGAATTGTTAATGCCTTGCTAGATAAGTGTTCACCAATTACCATAGTTAATGCTTTTAAATATTATGGAGTAAACTATCACTTCTAAAGCAGATACTATGTGCCAGCTATTCATATATGTATTTTGCACATAGTATTTAATCCTCACTATAAACCTGTGATAAAGCAATCATCATCCTTATTACAATATTGAAATTTGCCTTCAGAAGGGTTAATTGACTGACATATGACCACATGGTTACCCAAGTCCCAAGTAACATGAAGAGGATTTATATCATAATGTTTATTTTTTTAAATGGATGCTTTTCCCGTGAATCCAGAATCCCTGGAACTCGAAAACATGACTCTGATGTCACAATCACTTAGTCACTCAAAGGCAGTAGATTTAAGAAGCAGATTAGAAGTCCCCAAGGTGACTGTCAACATATTTGAGAAAATAGCCCAGTCGAGCTATCTGCCTAGTTTGAATCTTTATTCCCTCTTTATGTTAAACAGTGAATAGCAGAGATATTTACCCTGGATTTAGAGAATTAGGTAAAATTCTCTGCATCCAGAAGGCCAACTGGTATTGTTAGTGGTTAGAGACTCAGGGGGCTTCAGTAGGAGTAGTCACACTACCAGCACATTGTATTAACAGCAATTCTGTGGCTCACTCATGTTCTCTGAAAGCAAGTCATAGTAAATAGAAATAGGACCTCAAAACTGGTGAATATGGAATCCCAAATAAAAATATAACATATAACTAAACAATAGGCATTTGAGAAAAATCAGTGGTATCAAAGACATCAACAAAACTGAAAATGGAAAACTAACATACAAACCCACAATGGTAATAGAGCAAATGCAAGGATTTAAAAAAAGACATTTTATATTTTCAGAGAGTGGGAATGGATATTACATTTTTGGAATGTTTACTGAGGGTGTCTGTTTTAAAAGTATTTAAATAAATATCTTGAAAATGGGAAAATATCAAGGAGAAAATATTCAGAATAGATACTTTGGTAGAGTGGACAGATTTTTTAAAATTTAAAACTGGGAGAAACTTACTGAAAATACAATAAAAGACAAATATTTAAAAATATGAAAGATAATTTAAATGCTGATATGAAAAGGCAATGTAAAATCATATTTACCTAATATAACTTCTAAAAAGAAAAATCAATGAAAAATGGAAGGAACTAATCAGAGGCAATAGAGTAAAATATCAAGAGCTAATAAAGCTTTAATTATTCACAGAGGGAGTGACTGCAAATTCTCAAGTGGGATACATGAAAAAAGAGGTGCATCATACATGTTGTGCAGACAACATATTAAACCAAGACTGATGAGAAAATCTTTTGCTTTTTAAAGGAAATTTAACATAATTTACTACAAAATAAGTGTCAGCATCCCAAGAGAATCAAGAGGACCACTGGCTGTTAGATGACTATAAAGTGATAATAAAAAATTCTCTACTCAGCTATAGCAGCATTCAAGAGAGAAGAAATCATTTCAATAATACAAGAACTGAGAATTCTAACCACCCACGGACATATTCCGATATTTCATAAGAATATAAGTTACTATGATAGAGTTAAAATTGAAAAATCATATACATAATAAAAGAAATAACATCAGAAAAACTGGTTAGTGATATGATTAAATACAAAAAAATTTTGATTGTAAAATATAATAATCATATGGGGAAAAAATCTGAAATAAAATGGTGGGGAAGGAAATTGTGAAGTCATGTTAGAATACACTATCACTTAATATCAAACATAAGACATGGAAATTCTATCTATTGTTTATGGCTGCATACAGGTAGAACAATTATAATCACTTAATTGAGAATGATGCACAATAATTTCAAGAAATTAATGTTCTCTAAAGAAAGAGAGAGGAATAATGTTAGGAATGGAAAAAAGTATTATCTGTATTGATTTTTTCCCTTCTAATCTCAATGGAAAAAACAAAGGAAGGTTAAGATTAGCTATAGCTGAACAGTGGCCACTAATTGGCTGCTATGCTTATTCATTGTGATTTTATAGATGTCTGAAATATTCCACAATAACATACAAAATAATGAAAGTATAAACAAGTGAATAAGGGGGAAATGATAGTGATTTATGAAACTAATAAATAATGATCTGATTTTCTATTTAGAAAACAAAATTAGAAGACAAAATATTAGTATACACAAAAATACTTCCCAAGTTGACTAAATAGTTGAATTTAGGGCCAAATAAAAAAGCAATTTGAAAGTTTTGAATAATTGTTATGATTTCCTGGTAGGAGCAAACCTGCCTAAGCCTGAGAATGTACCTGAATCTTAAAGAAAAAATGATGCTTAACTGTATAAAAACTAAATGCTCTGCAGAAATGAACTATATTAGCAAAGGTAAATTTTCTGTTGAATACCTGGTAAGATATTTATTTCCTCTGTGTAAAATGGCTAAAAGTTAATATCAGGAATAGAAAAAGAAATGTTAAAATCAATAACAAAATGATAATTTATAGAAAAAAGACAAATATATGAATAACCTAGTCACAAAAGAAGAATATGTTTTCCAATAAATGTATGTCAAGATAACTGAATAATTAGGGAATGAAAGTTAAAATGGATTTATTTTGCCTATTACTTTCGTAAGAATAACTAAAATGATTAATGATATCAATTTTAGGTAAGGTTGTGGGAAAACACGCATCATTTACCAATGATAATATACATTTGTAAAACATTATTATGTAGTTAATTTGACAGTAGCTATCAAAATTTGTAATTTGCTTGCCTATTCTTTTGGCCACTATTACTGACACATATGCACAAAAGTCCATAGACATGAATGTATATTAGCAGCATTTATAACAGCCAAAAAGTTGAAAGTAACCTAAATTCCCTTCAACAAAGAATATTGCAATACTATATCATGGTATCTTCATACTCTGTCTTACAATACAGTAGATAAAATCAGGAGTGAGGTAAAACCTATATGGACATATCTGGAATGATTTCCATGTCACATTAGTGAGGAAAGAATATTTCAGAACAATACACAGAGTACCATTTCTGGCTATATCATCTAAAACAAAACCGTATACTTTAATACTACATGTATATGTATATAAATACTTAAACAGGGGTTTTGAATAACAAAGGGAAAGCAAGCTATTTACAGTGATTCTCTTTGGAAAGAGAAATACATCTCTGAACCTTCCGCCCAATTTTGTTATAAATCTAAAACTGTCCTAAAAAATAGTCTTAAAAAGAGAACCGCAAGTGGGGTTGAGGAAAAGTGGATGCTGTGTGTTTTTCACTTAACATGGTTTTTGATAGTTTAAAAATTTACAAGGAAAATTTTTTAATATATTTTGTCTACTCTGATAAATATGTTTATCAATTTATAAGATCAAATGTTTTAGCAGTAACTGGAGACCCTCTTTTTTCCTTGAGGAACTTAGCTAAACTTTATAACACTTGAAATTATTTGAGAAAGTCTGCTTAATCCCCTTGGTCCTACCCTCAAGGTGGCTTGAAAAGCTTTAGGCATCATATCTATGTTAAAGGCAAGACAAAAGTAGAAAGGAATGGTCCTGGCTGTATCTATCATGTTTTATTACTGAATAAGAAATTCTCAGAAACCCATCAAGAAAAATCTGCTTACATCTCACCATATATAACTATGTTGCACAGGCAAGGCAACCTGTAAAGGTGACTGTGAAAATTAGCATTTAATTTTCCAAACTTTATGCTTAGAAGGAACAGGGAAAAAAATGTAAAAGGCAGTTGGGTCAACATCTGTCATACAGGTTTTGAGTTGTTTCCCTAATGATTGAAATTTTATATAGATTTTGTTGATTGTGTTTAACTGATAACAAAGTATCTGTACTCTAGGTATTTGTCAGAGAATATAATGTCTAACTCACTGCCTTTAAATAAGTATGCATAATTATGCATAATTGTGGCTGAGAGAACCAATAATTAGGAAGACTTTACTGGAAGATACGGACTGTCCATTCCAAGTACTTTAAGCTCTGTTCTGTAAGTAAACATCCAGCTTAGCACCATGCACTCTACTGTCTCTCTCCGTTTGCTTTAAATTGTCCTTAAATTGCTTTTCTCAAATTGGTCTTGGCAATGATACCATCATCCGTTCATGAAGAATATTATAAGAAACCACACTGTGAAATTAATTGCTATATTTTCTTACAAATTATATATCTGCAGTGTTGCAGAACATAAAACTTCATCAATTAAACAATTACTATGTTTTGAAATCTTTTTTTAAATTCAAGGATAAGCACTATATAATTTTTTCTGTGAGATCATAAAGTTTTCAACAGCATGATTTTTAATACCTCATTTTTTGTTGTATTGATGTGCTATAACTTATTTAGCTAATTCTCTCCCGCTCAGCATACCAAGGTTCCTGATGTTGTTGCTACGATAAAGTTTTAATAAATATCCTTGTCACTAAATCTTGTTGACCCTCGTTGACTCTTCCTAGAAATGGATCAATGAATATGGATGGATTTAAGTCTTTTAATTTGCAATGAAGTGGTATTTTAAGGAAAGTAAGTAATATGAGCTGGTAAAGAGGAGACTGGGGAATATTTTATTTGAAAGAATTGCAGTGATCAAAGAAACAACAGTAAGCCTAATATACGCCTTGGCACAGCAAACATTGGTTTGGTAGGAGTGATGATAATTTTGGAAAGTTGAGGATGGAAATGCGTTCATAAAATACGCAAAAAAGTAAGAAGGTGAATCTGACAGGGTGATAAACAAAATCTTGCATCATAATTCGAATGTGTTTGACTGGATTTGCAGATGGTATTACATCTATGGTGCCATTCGCCTAAGAGAGGAGGGTAATGCAAAAATAGTTTTGGAAGAAGCTTAACCTGATTACAGTGCATGCGATGAAATTAAGTTGTGTAAGGAGGCAACTGGAATAATAGAGATATGACATGATATCACTGGGATTTGTATTTAATTTCACGTCAATACTGTTTTTATGTTTTCCTTTTTTGGTGTGTGTGTGTGTGTGTGTGTGTGTGCACTTTCCTTTTAATGTTTATTATTTTACTTTAATTCAGAGAGATACATAAGGACAAAGTATATATGAATGTAGAAAGTGATTATATGTTTTATTCTTAGAATAGTATTTTCTTTGACTCCCCCTCCAGAGTTCCTACATGAATATATTTTTCCTTCCATATATAAAGAATCTTATCTATCTTTACATGTGCTCACAGCCATGCATGTATACTCAGGTAGTCACTTCTATACAATGTATGCATATAATACACATCAAAGTTTTTAAAATTGTTTTTCAAAGGAAATCAAATTATACATAAATATTTGAAACTGTTGTTTTCTCATTCAGTAATACCTCATGCAAACCATTTGGGTTATCTATAATATTTCTAATTCTTTTCTTAGGTTATACAAATTTTCACATAATGGATATCCTAAAATTTATTTAACAATCCTTTTTTCTGAACATTGGCTGTGTCTCCAGTGTTTTGCCATTATGGACAATGGTATATCACTCAATTTTGTTCATGGATATCTACGCCCTAATTATGGGACTTGCCAGTCAATCTTAGCCCCATATATATGCCCACCTAAACAACTGGCTTTTTGCTACAGAGAAAGTCTAATGACCACCATTATTTCATATCTCCATCACTGATTCTTTAATCCTACCTCTGGGGGGTAAGGAGGATTTCTGTCACACCTGATACTAACTTCCAAAGTGATAACTTTCACTAGCAGCTACCAGAAGAATTCAGAATACAGGTTCCAAGGGTAGGGTGGAAATGGTGCAGACAAGAAGTGGACAGGAAAATTCTTGCTCTTCCTGTCTTTCCCTCGATGACTGTTCAGAAGGCAGTAGTTTATAAAACTTATATGATTGAGCAATGGGCTGTATTTCCTGTGAAGCTGTAGTTACCTTGATTAAACAACACTTGATACACCCTTTCTCTTCTACCCTGATTTTCTATTACATCTGAATTGCATCTCTACTAACCTGTTAGCAGTAAAATTATACCATAGCCTCTGTTTTGGGAGGAAATTTAGCTAAGCCTGTATTATTTAGTATGTTATTTTTTGTGAGAAACGTTGTGTGTATGTTTATGGGTGCATATAATTTTGATGTTTCCAGATTACATTCTAAAAAGGTAGCTTATGTTTTTACCATCACTGGTTGAGCACCCTTTGTTCCACCTTCCTATGAACCCAATGGGTTATTATAGCTTTTTAAAAAATATTTACAGGACAAGAGTTTATAAAAAAATAACTGCCTCTTTAATTTTGTTTTCTTTTATCTGACTGCTAGTAAATCATAACATTTTAATGTTAGTTCAAGATAATCTTTTCCAGTGAAATATCTATTTATATTCTCCATATTTCAAATGAATCTTTGTGGTCATCTTGTCAATAGGCAAGATGTCTTTGTGTATCACAGATAGTAACACTGGGCACTGAGTTTACTTTTTTTTTCTATTTATGAGCTTTTTTAATTATAGTTTTGGTCAATTAACATTTTTGATCTTTGTATTTCCATACTTGGCTCTATTTATTTTGTGGCTTTTGAAATTTCAGAAATCACTCATATTCTATGAACCTTGAGATGACCCGTGATTGTACACATAGTCTTCTTGATTACTTTCAAAGAGCTTAATGTTTTATATTATTTGAATTTGATTTTAGTATATCTATAATATTTAATTTTATAAATGTGAGAATCTGGGGATATTTTTTTCCAGAAGGATTGGTAGCTTTGCTAGCACTATTTTACTGAGACAGTTTCCCATTAAAAGACTGCCTTTACCATAGCATATGTACACCTATACACAGGGGTATACTTATGGATTAGCTACTCAGTTCTGATCCTATAAGTAATTTTCTATACTAATACCATATTGTTTTGATCACAGTGACTATAGCATATATTGTTGCTGGCAAGGTATTTTTCTCCTTCACTGCTCTTTCACTTGAAATGTAAAATTATTTTATCTAGTTCTTCACACAAATGGTCTTTCTTTGGTGTTCTGATTAGAATTGCAATTAAATTTTATATTAAATGTGGAAGAATTGACATTTTATGATACATTTATATACACTTTTCTGTAATTTATACATATTTATACATATTATATATGTATAATACATATTTTATACATATTCTTATGAATTAAATTTTCTTGTGACTGTAAATGAGATCCCTCTCTGGTTTATTACACTTATTACAGGAGTAGAGAAAATCTATGCTCTTACACTTGACTTTTATCCAGCCATATTATAAAAAATTCTAATTATATCTAGTCACTTTCACCAAATTCCATTGGGTTATCAGCCCAAAATAAAGAACTTAATATGTTTTCCAGTTATTAACTTTCTGTCTGTTGCATTTATGAAAATTTTCAATACAATATTAAGTAAAAACTGTACTAACAGGTATCACTTTTTAGTAACTGATTTAAAATAAAAGAAGATTAGTGTCTTGGTACTTAGAATAATATTTGCTGAAGGTTTGGAGTAATTGGTCTTTTTTCCTTTTTAATATTAAAGCTATTTTCCTCTATTCCCACTCTCACAAAGAATGGCTGCCGAATTTGATCTGAGCCCTTTCAAGCATCTAATGATCCAACACATTTTCCAAAGTTTTAAATAAAATTTTTCAACTAGACTTGAGCATTAGTACAATGAACACATGCATAATTTCTACCTATATTCACCATCTATGAACATTTGACCATACTTAATATCTGTACTTCTTGTGTTATATATATGTGCAATATATATTATATATAGAAAGAGGGAACCATTTGAAAGAAAGTGGCAGACATCATAATACTTCATCTCATGGATATCTTAATAATAAATACTTTTTTAGTCACAGCATAATATAATGATTGCGCTTAAGAAACTAGTATTACCCTAATATCATCTAATATTTGGTATACATTCATTTTCTGTATTTATTTTATATATACTCTTTCAGATAGCTTCAATGAGATATACTTTATGAACCATTTTGTTTATTCATTTTAGATGTACAGTTTAATGCTTTTTAGTAAATTAACAGAACTGTACACTACCACCACAATTCAATTTTAAAATATTTCCATCACATCAAAAAGATCTCTTGTGCCCATAATCTGTTAGTATCTGAACCTTAATTTGTTTCCAGCCCCACTAATCTTTCTCTATAGATTTGTCTATTCTGACCATCTGATGTAAGTGGAATCATACAATATGAAGTAGTTTGTGACCCACTCCGTTTATTTAGTGAAATGCTTTTGTGGCTTATCAATGTAGTAATAAGTATTAACTTACTCATTTTATTAACAAATAGTATTATATTTTATGGATATACCATAATGTATTTATGTATTCATCAGTGTGCAATTGTTCGGGCTGTTTCCACTTTTTGGCTACTGTGAAAAATGTTACTATGAACAGTCACATACAGTCTTTGTGTAAGCATATATTTTTAATTTTCTTGGGTAGATAACTAAGAGTACAATTGTTAGTTTACTTGGTGATAACATAAAAATATAAAATATTTAGGACTAAATATGACCAAATATGTAAGACTTGTAGGCCAAACTTATAAAGAGTGCTGAGAGGAATTAAATGAATGGAGTGATATATTGTATTAATGAATGAGAGATTCTATAGTGTTTAAGAAGTCAGTTATTCCTGAAATTGCACGTATATGCATACCCACCCCAATCAACATTCAAGCAGAGTTTACATAAAATTGACAAGTAACTTCTAAAATTTATATGGAAATACAAATGACTTAGGCAAAGAAACTTTGAAAGAGAACGGTATTGGAGGATTCACACTTCAAGTTCATTTTAAAAGTTTCCTAGATAAAGGCTGTGTTATTAACATGATAAACAGTTTAGTGGAAGAGGATAGAGAGTCCAGAAATAGACACTTACGTGGTCAATAGATTCATGTCAGAAATGCAAAGGCAATTCATGGAAGAAAGGGTCATACTTTTAAAAAGTCCTGCTCAACCGAAAAAAAAACCAAAGGCATTTCAATTCAAACTTGTACCATATGCATTGTTGTTGTTATTCAGTCACTCAGTTGTGTCTGGCTCTTTGTGACCCCACGGACTGCAGCACCCCAGGCTTCCCTGTTCTTCACTGCCTCTCAGAGTTCGCTCAAACTTACGCCCACGGAGTCAGTGATGTTATCCAACCGTCTCATCCTCTGTCACCCCCTTCTCCTCCTGCCTTCAATCTTTTCCATTATCAGGGTATTTTCCAAAGAGTCTGCTCTTTGCCTCAGGTGGCCAAAATATTGGAGCTTTAGCTTCAGCATCAGTGGTGCCAATTAAAATTCAGGGTGGATTTCCTTTGAGATTGACTGGTTTGATCTCCTTGCAGTCCAAGGGGCTCTCAAGAGTTTTCTCCAACACCACAGTTTAAAAGCATCAGTTCTTTGGTGCTCAACCTTCTTTATGGTCCAACTCTCACATGCATACATGACTACTGGAAAAACCATAGCTTTAACTGTATGGAACTTTGTCAGAAAAGTGATGTCTCTGCTTTTTGATACTCTGTTTAGGTTTGTCATAGCTTTACTTCCAAGGAGCAATGGTCTTTTAATTTCATAGCTGCATTCACCATTCACAGTGACTTGGGAACCCCAAAAAATAAAGTCTGTCACTGTTTCCATTGTGTCCCCAACTATTTGCCATGAAGTGATGGGACCAGATGCCACCATGATCTTAGTTTTTTTAATGTTGAGTTTTAAGCAAGCTTTTTCACTTTCCTCTTTCACCCTCATCAGGCGGCTCTTTAGTTCATCTTCACTTTCTGCCATAAGGGTGGTGTCATCTGCATATCTGAGGTTATGGATATTTCTCCTAGCAATCTTGGTTCCAGCTTGTGCTTCATCCAGCTTGGCATTTTGCATGATATACTCTTCATATAAGTTAAACAAGCAGGGTGGCAATATACAGCCTTGACATATTCCTTTCCCAATTTTGAACCAGTCCATTTTTCCATGTCTGGTTCTAACTGTGGCTTCTTGACTTGCATATCCAAGATGGTGGAGTAGAAAAATGTTCTGCGAGAATACCAAAATCACAACTAGCTGCTGAGGAACCCACCAAAAGAGATAACCCCGCATCCAAGGACAAAAGAGCAGCTGCAACAGAACAGTAGCTGCAAAAGACATGATTTCCTTTAAAATCAAACCTTGTACTGCCAGAGACAGTTGGAGGGTGCAAAAAATCCTTGTGCACACCAGGATCCAGGGAAAGGAGCAGTGATGTCCTCAAGAGACTGAGCTAGACCTGCCTTTGACTGTTTGTGGATCTCCTGTAAAGGCACAGGTCAGCAGTACCATGCTGCAGGAGCAGGGGCCCTGGCATCAGCAGTCCTCGGAGGTACAGTGTGTGGCATAAGTCCTCTTGGAGAAGGTTGCCATTACCTCCACTATAGTGCCACCGGGTGGGTGATCCACAAATCGGAGAACAATTATACCAAAGAAGTTCTCACACTGTTGTGAAACTTCTAGGCTCCGCAACAGATTTGCCAATCTGGGGATTTGACAAAGGGACTGAGAACCCCCAGGAAAATTGACTTTGAAGGTCAACTGGGTTTGATCATAGAACTTCCAGAGGATTGGGGAAACAGAGACTCTTGAAAGGCACAAACACAATCTTGTATGTACCAGGACCCAGGAGAAAGGAGCAGTTACCCCACAAGAGACTGAGCCAGACTTACCTGTGTGTGCTTGAGAATCATTGGCATAGGTCAACAGTGGCCTGCCATGGTGTCAGGGGCCCTGATTGCAGCAGGCCTGGGAGGAACAGTGTGCTGGCGTCAATCCATATGGAGTAGGTCACCATTACTTCTACCATAGTTTGGCCTCTGGCCAACCTTCAGGGAGGGAATACAGACCCACCCATCAGCAGAAAGATGAGTTAAAGATTTTCTAAACTTAGCCTTGCCCACCAGAGCAAGACCTAGTTTTCCCCACAGCCAGTCCCTCCTATCAGGATGTTTCCACAAGCCTCTTAACCTAATCCATCAGAGGACAGGGAGCACAATCACAGAAAACTAACCAAACACATGATCTTGTCTAACTCAATGAAACTATGAGCCATGCCATGTAGGGCCACCCAAGATGGACAGGTCATTGTGGAGAGTTCTGAATAAATGTGTTTTCCCACTGGAGAAGGGAATGGCAAACCTCTTCAGCATTCTTGTCTTGAGAACCCCATGAATAGTATAAAAAGGCAAAAAGATATGACACTGAAAGATCAACTCCCTAGGTTAGTAGGTGTCCGATATGCTTCAGGAGAAGAGCAGAGAAATAGCTCCAGAAGGAATGAAGAGGCCGAGCCAAAGCGGAAACAATGCCCATTGTGGATGTGTCTGGTGGTGAAAGTAAAGTCCAATGCAGTAAAAAACAATATCACATAGGAACCCGGAATGTTATGTACATGAATCAAGGTAAATTGGAAGTTGTCAAACAGGAGATGGCCAAGAGTGAACCATATGCATACATTCACTCGTAGCAAATCATAAACATAAGAGCTAAAATTATTCAACTTAAAGTTGAAAAATATAAGAGAAAGTTTTTATGTCCTCTGTTTAGGCAAATATGTATATTTAGTATAACAAGAAAAGATTGGTCTTTTCTTGTTAAAAAGAAAAGCTTGGTCTCTAGTGTTTTTTTTTTAATATTTTGACTTATCAAAATTAATATCTAGTCATTAAAAAAGAAAATTAAAAGATAAGCAACAAGCATGGACTTGTATCAGAATATATAAAATACTCTGAAAACAACAATAACATATCAAACAAATTTTTCAAATATGTATAAATATTGAACAAATACTTCACCATTGAAGATATTTGAATAGAAAATGCCCATTTTCAATTAATTAATGCTCATTAATCATTAGGGGAATAAAAATTAAAATGACAATAAAATAACATGAAGTCCCTATTAAAATGTCTAAAGTTTTAGAATGACAATACCCAGTGTTGACAAGGACATGAAGCAGCTGATAACCCCATGTATGGTAGTGGAATGAAAATGGTGTAACCACATGGAAAACAGTTTGGTAGTTTCCTTAAAAGTTAAGTGTACATTGACCATATGTCTTGACTCAGCAGCCTACTCTTTTCCCAAATGAAAGTATGTGTTTATGCAATACTTGTACACCTGTATTAAGAGAAGCTTGTTCATAATTATGAATACTTTGTAACTTACAGGCAAAAATTGCAAATGACCCAGATATCCCTAAATAGGTTAATGAATAGATGAAATATGGTAAATACAATGGAGCAGTACTTATCATTAAAAAGTAATGATCATCAACTATTCAGTTCAGTTCATTTCAGTCATTCAGTCATGTCCGACTCTTTGTGACCCCATGGACTGCGGCATGCTGGGCCTCTCTGTCCATCACCAGCTCCTGGATATTACTCAAACTCATGTCTATTGAATCAATAATGCCATCCAACCATCTCATCCTCTGTCGTCCCCTTCTCCTCCTGCCTTCAATCTTTCCCAGCATCAGGGCCTTTTCTAATGAGTCAGTTCTTCTCATCTGGTGGTCAAAGTATTGGAGCTTCAGCTTCAGCATCAGTCCTTCCAATGGATATTCAGGACTGATCACCTTTAGGATGGGCTGGTTGGATCTCCTTGCACTCCAAGGGACTCTCAAGAGTCTTCTCCAACACCACAGTTCAAAAGCATCAATTCTTCGGAGCTCAGCTTTCTTCACAGTCCAACTCTCACATCCATAGATGACTACCGGAAAAACCATAGCCTTGACTAGAAGGACCTTTGTTGGCCAAGTAATGTTTCTGCTTTTTAATATGCTATCTAGGTTGGTCATAACTTTCCTTCCAAGGAGTAAGTGTCTTTTAATTTCATGGCTGCAATCACCATCTGCAGTGATTTTGGAGCCCCCCAAAATAAAGTCTGACACTGTTTCCACTGTTTCCCCATCTATTTCCCATGAAGTGATGGGACTGGATGCCATGATCTTAGTTTTCTTAATGTTGAGTTTTAAGCCAACTTTTTCATTCTCTTCTTTGACTTTCATCAAGAGGCTCTTTAGTTCTTCTTTGCTTTCTACCTTATGGTAGATGATCATGTCATCTTCTGGAATGGGTCGCTGTTCCCTTCTCCAGGGGATCTTCCCAACTCAGAGATCGAACCCAGGTCTTCTGCATTGCAGGTGGTACTTTACCATCTGAGCCACCAGGGAAGCACCTAGGAATGGTGAGAAGTGGTAATTCCTAAGGGGCATGAAATAACTTTGGGGGATGATGAACATATTCATTTATTTACTAATGGTGTTAGAGTCCCTGGTGTATACTTAACAAATCATGCACTTTAAATGTATTCTATCTATTGTATATCATTTACACCTCAATCAGTTCAGTTCAGTTGCTCAGTCGTGTCCTACTCTTTGTGACCCCATGGACTTGCAGCATGCCAGGCCTCCCTGTCCATCACCAACTCCCGGAGTTTACTCTAACTAATGTCCATGGAATCAGTGATTCCATCCAACCATCTCATCCTCTGTCATCCCCTTCTCCTCCTGCCTTCAATCTTTCACAGCATCAAGTGTCCAAAGTATTGGAGTTTCAGCTTCAGCATCAGCCCTTCCAATGAATATTCAGAATTGATTTCCTCTAGGATGGACTGATTGGATCTCCTTTCAGTCCAAGGGACTCTCAAGAGTCTTCTCCACAACCACAGTTCAAAAACATCAATTCTAGGGTGTTCAGCTTTCTTTATACTTCAATAGTGCTATTAAAATATATAAAGATCAAGGTGGATAAAACGAGGAGATTGAGGAAGTTTGTGTGTGTGTGTGTGTGTGTGTGTGTGTATGTGCCACATTTTAGTCTTTTAAATTATTCTTCATATATGTATAACATGGATACACATATATGCTATTGCTGCCAATAGGTGTTTATCTTGCTCCTCCAACAGTCCAGCAGTTTTTTTCCCTAAATACTGTGATCATTTTACCTGGTTTTCATCTTGTTAGAATCCCTGAGATTGGCTGGTATTGTTATATTGTTCACTGGGCTCAGTTCTTGGAGTGGTTTATATTGTAGGTATCCTTTCAATGATGAGAAGCAAAAAGGTCTTCTAAGGACTGATTTTTGTAGAGAATTTAGAATACCCTAGAGCGGCATCCTTCTAGGCTCCAAGGCAGGGAGATTTGGCAGTCTTGGACTTTTGGAGTTCAAGGAGATCCTTGATCTTTTTGAAGTTCAAGCATACTCACACATACTCAATGGTGACCACTCTGTAAGAGGTTCATAGTCTCTAATTTGAGAATATACCTGAATGTATTGCCTTCTCATCCTCATATCTGTGACCTGATGTTTTCTAGTCTCCCTCAGACACTTCTGGGAAGGAAGCCCTTTATTACATCTCTGACAAGACCCCAGCAGAGCCCAAGACTTGAAAACACCTAGTTTCCTGTGTGTCCAACAGCTGGTTGGCACCGGCGTGGGTCAGTTGTTGTAGATAACTGTGGTGTTGTCTTAACTTCTCATGTGTTTCAAAAGATTTATTTTCAGCAAGGACAGTGGTCATGTTTACGATGGCCTAAATGGTTTGTGAACTCCTAAGATCACAGCAGGCAGAGTAATGCTGCCTATGTGCTCCTAAGATTTTTCATTAGAGCATTATTTTAAAAATATAATTAGTCTTCTTAATGTATAATGAAACGTGGACTCATAGGCTGTTGGCTATTAAAATTAAATCTTATTTGTCTTTTAACATAGTGTTGCATTCTTGTATAATTAAATAAGGATTGATGCCAGTTATGTGATGGACAGTAAGTTTATCTGATATGACCAAGATAGATTTCCAAGAAGACAGGCTCTGCTGTTTTTGTGTACAAGGGATATGAGTAGACCATATCAGCAAAATTTAATTATCTGTAGGTAATTATTCATTTGAGGAACACAACTTTTCAGAGAAACAGAAAAGAAGACAGACCAATACAATTACTGTTTGTCTGAGTACATCGTTTGGGGAGAAACCATAACTAGTTTTTCATTAACTTTGCTTGAAGTGATTTAAAAAAAAATAACAAGAAGGAGCTAAATGTGTGTGTTTAAAAACAAAAAGTTTGAATGTGAGTTAACTTTATATAATAGGCTGATTTTTGTAAGGCAAAAGTACAACAAGTGGTAATTTCTCAGGTTTAAATTAGAAGCTAATTGGAGTTTTATGATAAAAGTCACTTAAAATGCAGTTTCATATTCTGAAAACCCAGTAGGACATTCCATTATGGATATTTTTTAGTCTTACTTGTGGGCTAAATTTTAAATTTTTATTTGTATATGTGGCTTTAATTGCAAGATCTCAGTTTTCTGAGTTTAATATTATACTTCTAGAACAATGTGTAATTATCTATGTTTTGCTTGCTACACCAAGTTTATTAGTATACTTCTACCAGTGTTAATGGAGAAGAAAAATCAGCATTATTGTGAAATTTGTATATAGGCTAAGCCCAGAACATGTGTCTTTAAGTAGAAAGATTGCCATTATTTCATTTTACAAAGAAGACAATCTTTATTTTTCACAAAGCAGATTGAATAATTGAAATGAAAAGATGGATTACTCCACTCATACATTTCAATTTTGGCTTGAATTAGCTTTTTCTAGGTTAAAAAAAAATTCTTATCATTAATAATTTTCGCTACCTTAATACCAAACACTAAAGGTTGTTTTTTTTGAACCAAGCAGACATTTGTCCTCTATTATATTCATCTGGTAAAACTATGACTCTAGTTAAATTCAACCTGCTGCTTATATCACACCTGTACCTGCACAGTTGAACACAGCAGGAGACACACAGTCTCTGCTTTCCCACCTTCCCAACTGACTATTGTAGATCTCTGCTTTTTTAAATCTCAATCCTTGTTTCCAATTGAAGTATTCAGAAGAGACATTCTATAAACATTCAGTTCAGTTCAGTTCAGTTGCTCAGTCATGTCCGACTCTTTGCAACCCCATGAACCGCAGCATGCCAGGCTTCCCTGTCCTTCACCAACTCCCAGAGTTTACCCAAACTTGTGTCCATTGAGTCGGTGATGCCATCCAGCCATATCATCCTCTATTGTCCCCTTCTCCTCCTGCCCCCAATCCTTCCCAGCATCAGGGTCTTTTCCAATGAGTCAACTCTTTGCATCAGGTGGCCAAAGTATTGGAGTTTTAGCTTCAGCATCAGTCCTTCCAATGAACACCCAGGGCTGATCTCCTTTAGGATGGACTGGTTGATTCTCCTTGCAGTCCAAGGGACTCTCAAGAGTCTTCTCCAATACCATAGTTCAAAAGCATCAATTCTTCAGAGCTCAGCTTTCTTTAGAGTCCAACTCTCATATCCATATACGACTAATGGAAAAACCATAGCGTTGACTAGATGGACTTTGTTGGCAAAGTAATGTCTCTGCTTTTTAATATGCTATCTAGGTTGGTCATAACTTTCCTTCCAAGGAGTAAGTGTCTTTTAATTTCATGGCTGCAATCACCATCTGCAGTGATTTTGGAGCCCCCCAAAATAAAGTCTGACACTGTTTCCACTGTTTCCCAGACCAACCATGGATCCTGAACACACATATAACTTCATTAGCACCAGTACTGTGCCCTCTCCAAATACAGTTCTGAATGAACAGCCATCTAGCTAAAGCCAGCATCTTTGTTTGTGCATAGGATCCCTTCTTCTCTAGCATGTGTGAATATTGATCTTTACTTTAGTCATTCTTCCCTCTTTGTTCTATTTTATCATTCTTCAGTGTTAAGAAAAATTAACACAAACTTGGAATGAAGGTAATATTATTTTATGCTTTCCTAAAATTATACTAGATTATTTTCTAATTATCTTACTTAATCATCTCACACTTGAGAATGCATTTTCCTTAAAAACTCTGGTTGTTCAGATGGTAAAGAATCTGCCTACAATGCAGGAGACCCGGTTCAATCTCTGGGTCAGGAAGATCCCCTGTAAAAGGGAACGGCAACCCACTCCAGCATTCTTGCCTGGAGAATTCCATGGATAGAGGAGCCTGGCAGGCTACAGTGCCCATGGGGTTGTAAAGTGTTGGACACGACTGAGCAACTAACACTTTTACTTCACTTCACATGAAGCATATTGCAAATTAGAATAATGTTAGAGTGTTAAACAATACATTTATAATGAAAATCCTGTAATTAATATTTCACTATACTTGTTTACTTAAATATGAACCAGTCATTTTACCCCAGTATACATCCATTTACTGATCTTTAGTGCATTTTAAAATAGATTATTAAAAATGATTTTGTTTGATGTACTATTTACTATTGATTATGTATGGCCTCACACTTATAAAGTTTGATGTTAATTTGCAATAAATTGATAATTTATAAATTATTTTCATCTGGAAAAATAAAAAATTCTATCCAATAGGGGGAAAATGATGCCAAAGATTATAGTTTAATTACTATAAGATATCAGTCTGTTTTGTGTGTAACTTTGCAGTCTTACCCCATATATTTTATACTTTACAATATTACCACATATTCTTTTTTTCCCAAGCTCTCCTTTTACTGAATCTTCTTTACCATTGTTCTGGTTCTCTCATTATTAAGTTAAATAAAGAACTGATAATAACTATATGTTTGTATGAGATTAACATTTTTAAACTATTTAATATTTATATTTTTACACCCTCGAATCAAATCTTTTTCACTATCAGATGAATATGCAATTGTTTCTTTCTAAAATAACCTTCTCTTGACTGCACTTGCCTTTTTAACAATTACTTCATTTCTTTCTGTTTTATAACAAAACTCATCAAAAAAAATTGATGTTCTCTATATTCCCTTAAATTGATATCAATCAGGTTATCTCCATCAAACTATGTTATCTAGATCCCCAGTCCTCTCTACAATATTTAATTCAGTTATTCCATCTCACATTTTACCCAGAAGCAGCATTTCACACCATTTATCTTCTCATTGCCTTTGAAAAGCTTTCATCCTTGACTTCTAGTCCACCATTTTTTCCTGGTTTTCTTTCTGTTTCACTGGATGCTTTTCTTAGTCTCCTTTGCTGCTTGTTTCTCTTTTCCCAGACCCCTTCGTGATGATGGCTTCAGAGTAAGTCTGAGGTGAGTGGATCTTAATGGATTTTGGATGTGCTATACTTTAAAGTTGTATGTAATCAAATTCAATGATTCTCTTTTAAAAAAGTTCAACCAGCTACTGGCTGTTTTAGAAATGTGCAGTTGGTCTGTTGCATTCTGCATTTACAAGTGCTTACCTCTACATAAACATTAGTCAAGTAGCAGTGAATTTAAATGATATGACTCCATAAGATATATTTATTATGTTGTTGTTCTTGTTTAGTCACCCAGTCTTGTCTGACTCTTTGTGACCCCATGGATTGCAGCATACCAGGCCTTTCTGTTCCTCACTATCTCCTGAAGTTTACCCAAGTTCATGTCCATTGCATTGGTGATGCCATCCAGCCATCTCATCCTCTGATGCCCTCTTCTCCTTCTGCCTTTAATCTTCCCCAGCATCAGGGACTTTTCCAATGAGTCAGCCATTTGCATCAGGTGACCAAAGTATTAGAGCTTCAGCTTCAGCATCAGTCCTTCTGATGAATATTCAGGGTTGATTTCCTTTAGAATTGACTGGTTTGGTCTGCTTGCTATCCAAGGGCCTCTCAAGAGTCTTCTCCAGCAAGAGTCTTCTCCAGCACCACAGTTTGAGAGCATCAGTTCTTCATTGCTCAGTCTTCTTTGTGATCCAACTCTCACATTTGTACATGACTACTGGAAAAAACATAGCTTTAACTATATGGACATTTGTTGGCAAAATGATATCTCTTCTTTTTAATATGCTATCTAGGTTAGTCTTAGCTTTTCTTCCAAAGAGCAAGAACCCTTTAATTTCATGGCTGCAGTGACCATCCTCAGTGATTTTGGAGTCCAAGAAAATAAATAATACAATAAGTAATGGCAGTTTCTATTTCATCATGGCCATAATAATACCTGTAGACTGCATGTGCATTTTTCCATGTAGCTCTAAACTAATGAGGGATTAAATTATTCTTATATTTGAGTATATATGTACAAATGAAACATGTGCTTTGGAAAAATAACAACGATCAGGTTTAAATGTTTTCTGGTTTTGTTGTCATTATGCCATACATTCAAAAAATTATTCTTGTACAGTTGTCTTTGACTTAAGCTTAAATAGGGCTTTCTCAGTGGCTCAGACGGTAAAGCATCTACCTGCAATGCAGGAGAACTGGATTCAGTCCCTGGGTTGGGAAGATCCCATGGAGAAGAAATGAGCTTAGATAAAAATTACATTGTCAATAACCTTTTTTAAAATCTCAAATTCATTCCATATCTTCTAAATCACTCACCTTTTAGTTATAGATAACTTTAGACTGTTTCCATAAAATGAAATGCTCAAGAAAAATATATTTGAAAATTTAAAGTAATCAAATAACATGCTGTAAAGGCTAGTTCTTAAGAAACATGACAAATGTATTTTGAGCAAAGACATTATTGGAAAACATATAGTGTCTAAGTAGGGCTTCCCTGGTGGCTCACATGTTAAAGAATCCACCTGTACTGTTGGAGACCTGAGTTTGATCCCTAGGTTGGGAAGATGCCCTGGAGGAAAGCATGGCAACCCACCCCAATATTCTTGCCTGCCGAATCCCCATGGACAAAGGAGCCTGGCGGGCTACAGTCCATGGGGTCGCAAAGAGTTGGACATGACTCAGTGACTAAGCACATAGTGTCTAAGTACGCCTCTTAATTCATATAGATTTCTGATTGTTGGTCTATTTCTTCTAAGAAGGTATGCTGTTGATTGGTTTTAAAACTGAGTTTGTCAGCTATGTTATACTCTCTTTGAACCTGGAGAGTGGATAGTGGGTTCATTTCCCATTTAATTATTTCTAGGCCAAGGCAAAACTTAGTTTATTGGCTAGGTGAAGCCAACCACATAACTGGACCATGAGGCTGAGGGCTTCTAGATCATGATGCTCTTATCTTCATCCAAACAAATACCCACTCCTCATCCTGTTTTAGATGCTTCAGTCACTAAGTACCAAGTAGATGTGAGAGAAGGAAGGAATAGAGAAGAAAAGAAATCAGTCTCAGTCGTGTGTGAAGAAATATAGAATACTGAAACATTTCAGAGTAAGCCTTCAGAATTTGGGTTCCTTAACATCAGCTCTTTTCTTTAAAAGTATATATGTGGAATTTTAGAAAATTAGATATCTCTACTTGTTACAGATAACTTCTCCAGTGTTCATGACTTAAGTTTTCTGCAAAAATATGACATCTCTTAAAAAAAACATTTGCCAACACCAATGTGTCACTTTGGACAATGCATTTTTGAAGGACTTTGTGCTATGTCGCTTCAGTCATGTCTTACTCTTTGCAACCCCATGAACTGTAGCCCACCAGGCTCCTCTGCTCATGGGGATTCTCCAGGTAACAATACTGGAGTGGATTGCCATGCCCTCCTCCATGGGGTCTTCCAACCCAGAGATCGAACCTGAGTCTCTTATGTAATACTCTAAATGGTATTAATTAAATTTTGATTTCCAAATATTCATGGCTAGCATACTGAAATGCATGCCCTTTAGTCATTTTTCTTGCCTTATGGTATTGGCTAAAACTTCCAGGGCAAATTTGAACAGTAATGGTGAAATCTAATATATTTGCTCACTTTCTGTTATAGAAAAGGAAACATTTCTGTCTTTAATGATTGATACTGATGTTACTATCAGGGTGTCTGAGATTCCTTTTATGACATTAATGAGGTTGCCTTCTATTCCAAATTTACTAAGCATTTTTGTTATGAATAGGTTTTAAATAATGTCAAATGGTTTTCTTTATGCACCTATTGTGATACGTTTTCTTTTCCAGTTTGAAGGACTACTCCTGTTTGTTTTTTTTTTTCCTTCTTTTTTAAACGTTTATGTATTTGGCTGTGCTGGGTCTTAGTTGTGGCACACAGAATCTTTGATCTTCCTTGTGACATGCCAGATCTTTTAGTTGAGGCATGCAATGTCTTGGTTGTAGCATGTGGGATCGAATTCCTTGACCAGGGATCAAACCTGGGCTCTTTGTGTTGAGAGCTCAGAGACTTTGCCATTGGCCCACCAGGGAAGTCCCTCCTGATCTTAAATAGTAAAATATCTTTTCCCGTAGGAACTTGCTTTTCAACATACCTGAGACATGAAATAATTAATCATATATGCTACCAATTTGTCCTAATGCTCAAGATCCACTGATTTTACTCACAAGAAAAATTAAGTCATTCAACCAAATTCCATCATTTTCATGAAAATGCCACTGATAATTTAAAGGCATATCCCCTGGTCACATTTGAGAGTTCCTTTTGGTCAGTGTTCTATGTTCTTTGTCTGGCATGTACTTCCCTGTGTAGTGTTGAAATGAAGGAACAAATGCAATGCATAATGGAAAGTGAGCATTACAACATTTATGGTGAGATTTCAACTCCCTTGGGACCTATTGGTCAGATCACTAGTTCTCTCACTGACAGAAAGACTGCTGCCATTTAGCAGGCTACATTTTGAAACTCTCCTATTGTGGATTTTATTTTAATGTAATAGGAGTTCCTTTTCTGGTACCAGTTTTAAGAAATATTTTATTAAGGTAAACTCTGAAAATCTTTTAAAGGCATTTTATAGTTTAAACAAATATTCTGTCTTTTTCAGTATTCAGATTATATGTGATCAAAAACAAATGTCTGTTGTGAGATCTCAGTACATAGTTCATGTTTTTTTAAAAAAAAAAATTGGAAATGATAGTGAAATAGTAATAATGATTTTTAAAAAATTCATTGATTTAACATAAACATCCAAACTATGGAGAGCCATATAATCAAGAGAAAAAAATCTCAATAATTTATCTTTTTTTTAACTTAGAACATTTTTATTAGTATTGATTTGGTTTGAAAACTTGAAAGTTAACACTTTTTTTCCAGTGGTAAACCTTCCTCTGGATGCCATTCATTTAACCGCATGGACAAAGATGGAAGCTCTGTGTGGAAGCTGACAGAAATTTTGTAGAACACCATACTCAGCTTATGGGTGACTGGTCTAGAACAAAGAATACAAAAAATTCCAGGGGCTCTGATAAATCATCAAAAATTTAGTTTCAAATTCAGAAAACTGTTTTAGCCTCTCCAAGATCATCTGTCCAACTACAAAATAGATGAGAGTCAGGCAATTGCTTTTTTACAATTGTCATAGATTTTGTGAGCAATATAATGTTGTGTTACTTTTTATGATATTGTCATTGTATATTTCAACATCAATTGATTTATTTTTTCAGTGGTAGGAAGTTTGTTTTTTTTCCTCTGTAAGAGGATTTTTAAAACTGATTATGAAACATGCAGGCTTTATTATTAGAAGTTATTTCTTAAATTTTTAAAATAATGATAAAGTGAAAGTGTTATTGTTCAGTTGTGTCCAACTCTTTGCAACACCATAGACTGTAGCCCGCCAGGCTCCTCTGTCCATGGAAGTCTCTAGGCAAGAATACTGGAGTATATTGCCATTCCCTTCTGCAGGGGATCTTCCTGACCCAGGGATCAAACCCAGGTCTCCTGCATTACAGGCAGATTCTTTACTATCTGAGCCACCAGGGAAGTCCCAGATATTCATATTCCCTATTCAAATGTGACCTGTTAGCTGATGCCAGTCTAAGAACTGTTTATTGCTGATCTGCAATGAGATGATATCAAAATTAAGAGTATCTATTCGAAAGCTTTTATATAAAGCATGTTGACATTGTTGCAGTATTCATGTGTGATAATTTTTATATTAATTTAATTATTTACAAAAATATCCCTCTGCAACTGGCAGTATATTTTAAAAAAACAAGCTGGTGGTTTTTCATAGAAGTCAGAAGCAATGCTCTGTGATCTTTGAATACTGCTGTGCGGTACAGATTCTGATCTTCATGGAAAGAGTGAGTATCTTTTCTTGTCTTTTCCTTTGTCCCTCTCTAATACCAATAGCTTTGGGACAAGGACAAACTAGACTAAAGTTAAAGGAAAAGAAAGAAACTTGTTCTCTCAGTTTTACTTAATAATTACATTATTTTCAATTACATCCCATAGTTAGAAAATCAACTTTTAATCCTCCTAATTATAGTTCTCTCAGGCTCCCCATAGGAAAAGAGCTTAAGTTTGTTAGATTACATTTTTTTCCACAGTGGTCATTTGATGAATTAGTGTCATGTAATATTTGAAATTGAAATTCTTTAAGTGCTAATTTAATTTTGTTAAAATTGTCCCAGGTTTGAGAATATTTATAAAAATATAAAATATTGTTATTTATAACAGAAATATCTATGGTTTAATGTTTTCTGACTCCGTTGAAAGGAGAACTCTGAATTCAATCTGATGAACTCTTTGGCTTGGAGGAAGGCCTTGTTGAATGCCTGTGTAAAACTTATACCACCTACTGGGAGGAAAGAAAAAGAGTTCAATGACCATGTTAAAGTCAAGATCAGTGAAAGAAAATAGGAAGAAAGATCTCTGATAGCATCTCTGGGGAGATGCAGAACATTGTGTATATCAAATTGTCTACCGGTTCTCATCCTGCCTGCTTCCCCCAAACTCCAAATGAGGAAAATCACACCAAAATACATACACTGTCACATTGCATAAGAAACCAAGGGAAATGGAACAAAGAGGAAGCTAAAATTTGGAGATTTGAGGGAGGTGAGTTAAGCTGATGGACTGTAAACTGTTACAGCTACTCACTCAACTTACAGTAATCTTTAAACTAATTCAGAGGATAAATGTTTGCTCAAACTATTTCCCAAAAGTTACATATAGTTTTATACATGGTAATTTGTATTATAACTGTAATTGTGTAAATTAAGCCACCTCAAAAGCATTTTTGGAAAATGATGCAGACAATAAACAACAAGATAAAATTTCCATTGTTAAATTGAAACTGTGCCCAATCCTATATCTCAAAGTATGTTTAAATTTTTGTCGTTATTTAATATCAGTGATTTGTGTGTGTGTGTGTTTGTTAATGAATATCACCACTGAAGTCCTCAGCCCGCTGTCTTACAGAGTTACCTGGGACATGTCACAGCCATGCACGCGTGCTAAATTGCTTCAGTCGTGTCTGGCTCTTTGCGACCCTGTGGACTGTAGCCCACCAGAGACAGGCTCCTCTGTCCGTAGATTCTCCAGGCAAGAATATTGCAGTGGGTTGCCATTCCCTCCTCCAGGGAATCTTCCCAACCCAGGGATAGAACCCACATCTATTATGTCTCCTGCTTTGACAGGTAGATTCTTTACCTGGGGAATCCCATGTCACAACCATCACCATGTAAATGGAAATGTAGTCTCTGGATCAGCTTATCTGGATAATACACTGAAGAGCTGTTTGGCATGGTAGTGTCCATATTTACTTAGAAATTAATTCTTTAATGAACATCTACAAAATATAGGTGGTTAATTCTACTATTCACTTTTGAGGATGTTAAACATTTTGAGGATAACTTAAACAAGTTTTCTAAGAATCAATCTTCTTTAACAGTTATTAGAAGTTCCGATTGTCTACCTATAGGTCACAAGAGCAATATAATAACAGTAAATATAATTAATAGCAATGATAATAATAACTATTGTACTTTGAACATTTATTATTATTCAGGTAATTTTATATGTATATATATGAGATATATATTTTTATGTATATTTATAGATATAAAAATACATGAACTATGTATGATGCAAATAAAAGCAGTTCCTTGCACATACAATTGTTGTGAAGAATAAATTAGATTCTATGATCAAAGATCTCTTATTCCCATTTTATAGATGAGTAAGCTATGTCATAGAGAGATTGAGTATCTTGTTGAAAATAAGACATGACAAAAAGGCAAAGCTAGGAGGGTACGTTATTTTGACCAGAGCTGATCATAATTTTCTCTATACAACTGGGGAAAAGAGAATAGATTTTCAAAGTGATGCCATGAGAAAAGAAAGGAAAGAAAAGAAATAAATAACTATAAGGAAGGAAGGAGGGAGAAGGAAAGGGAGGGAGGGTAGGAGGGAGAATGGGAACAAGGGGAGTTACTAGGAGTACACGTTTATGATTTAATGTTGTCTTAAAATTTGTCAGAATTGAGTGTGATATTTAAGGAATATCTTACCAGTAGATAATTTACTGCTGTTGTTATACTCCATCATCTTGTCACCATACCTTTGTTTGAATCATCAAGATTCTGTTTAAATTTATTTCGTTACATGTTTAGTGCATATCAGCCTTTTAGGTACAGTGACAAATGGAAATTAAGTATTGTGCCTTTAAAGCTATTTTGTTAAACATTGTGTTTTACTAATATTTATGTAAAAGAGTAAATGTGTCATTAGCTATACTTCTAATTAAACAAAAATAGTTCCACAGTATCTTTATACAGGTTGAGTTAATTAAGGCTAGATCAGTGATGTCATAGTGAATTAATTACCCAAACGGTTTGTGGATAAAATCAACCTACTATGGTAAACATAGTTTACAACTTTGAAGTGAATACAAACATGTTCCTACAACAAATATTTTAACAAACATACTTTCTTATAACAAATGTTCAGACACATCTATGAAGGAAGAAAACACACTTTCAGTACTTAAGCAAAGTATTGTCATTACAAACAAGCTTTTTTTCTTCCAGCTTAGTTGAGATATCACTGACATCCAGCACTGCTTATGTCTAAGATGTATAGCATATGGTTTGATTTATATACATTATGAAATGATTAGCACAATACGTTTAGTGAGCATTCATCTCATGTAGATTCAAAATAAAAGAAATTTTAAAAACATATTTTTCCTTGTGATGGGAACTGTTTGGGTTTACTCTCTTAACAAGCTTCATATATAACTTATGGCAGTGTTAATTACATTTGTCATGCTATACATTACCTCTCTAGTACTTATTCGTTTTATAACTGCAAGTTTGTACATTTTGACTGCATTTATCCAATTTTCCCTCCCCCACCCCCATCTCTGATAACCACACATCTGATTTCTTTTTCTATGCATTTGTTTTTTTTTAATATATTTTTAAATTGGAGGATAATTGCTTTACAATGTTGTGCTGGTTTCTGCCATACAACAGCATAAATCAGCCAGAAGTATACATATGTCCCCTCCCTCTTGAACCTCTCTTCTACCCCCACCCCATCCCACTCCTCTAAGTTGTCACAGAGCACCGGATTGAGCTCTCTGTGTTACCCAGCAACTTCTAATTAACTATAGATATTACATATGATAATGTATTTGTTTCAATATTATTCTCTCAATTTATCCACCCTCTGTTCACTGCAGCACTGTTTGCAATAGCTTGGATATGGAAACAATCTAGATTTTCATTGATAGATGAATGGATAAAAAGTTATGTTTTATACACACACACACACACACACACACACACACACACACACACACACACCCCAGAATATTACTCAGCCATAAAAAGGAACACATTAGAGTCAGTTTTAATGAGGTGGATGAACCTAGAGCCTGTTATACAGAGGGAAGTAAGTTAGAAAGAGAAAAACAAATTTTGTATGTTAACACATCTTTATGGACTCTAGAAAAATGGTACTGATGAACCTATTTGCAGGACAGGAATAGAGATGCAGACATAGAGAAGAGACTCATTTGTTTATTTTTAAAGTATAATTGACCTACAACATTACACTAGTTCCTGTTATGCAACATGGTAATTCAGTATTTTTATAAATTTCAAAATGAACACCATGAAAAGTCTAGTTATGCTATATCACTATACGAAGATGTTAGACGGTTATTATTTATTCCTCACACTGTACATTTGATACCTGTGACTCATTAGTTTTGCAACTGAAAGTTTGTAACTTTTAATCTCCCTCATCTATTTCTTTCATTCTCCTTCCTCCCTCCCCTCTCACAACCACCTGTTTGTTCTCTGTTTCTATAACTGTTTCTGTTTTATTTGTTCATTTATTTTATTTGATTGATATCACATATAAATGAAATCATATAGCCTTTGTCTTTCTCAGTCTGATTTATTTCACTTAGCATAATACCCTCTAGGCCCATCCATAGTGTCACAAATGGCAAGATTTTATTCTTTTTTATGGCTGTATAATGTTCCATTGTATATATCCATTGTATGCATCACATCTTCTTTATTCATTCATCTACTGATGGGCCTTTAGGTTGCTTCCGCATCTTGGTTATTGTAAACAACGCGTCAATGAACATAGGGGTGTATATACTTTTCCAATTAGTCTTTTCATTTTCTTTGAATAAATACTCTGGAGTAGAATTGCTGGATCATGTATTAGTTCTAGGGCTTCCCAGGTGGCTCAGTGATAAAGAATCCACCTACCAATGCAGGAGACCCAGGAAATGCCAATTTGATCCCTGTGTTGGGAAGATCCACTGGAGGGGGAAATGGCAACCCATTCCAGTATTAGTGCCTAGCAAATCTCATGGGCAGTGGAGCCTGGTGGGCTACAGTGAACAAGGTTGCAAAGAGTTGAATAGGATTTAACAACTGAGCATGCGTACATGTATAGTAATTCTAATTTAATTTATTTGGGGGGAATCTCCACACTGTTTTCCATAGAGGCTATATCAATTTATATTCTCAATAGTGCATAAAGGTTACCTTTTTTCCACATCCTCACCAACACTTATTTGTTGTTTCTTTGATAATAGCCATTCTGACAAGTGTAAGGTGGTATCTCATTGTGGTTTTTATGTGCATTTCCCTGATGATTAGTGAGCATCTTTTCATGTGCCTGTTAGCCATCTGTTGTTAGACATTTTTAGAAAAATATCTATTCAGACTCCTGTTCATTTTTTAAAAATTGAATTGTTTGTTTTCTGATGCTGAGTTATATGAGTTCTTTGTATATTTTGAGTATTAACCTCTCATCAGTTTCAGTTCAGTTCAGTCCCTCAGTCGTGTCCGACTCTTTGCAACCCCAAGAACCACAGCACATCAGGCTTCCCTGTCCATCACCAACTCCCGGAGCTTGCTCAAACTCATGTTCATCGAGTCAATGATGTCATCCAACCGTCTCATCCTCTGTTGTCCCCTTCTCCTCCTGCCTTCAGTCTTTCCCAATATCAGGGTCTGTTCAAATGAGTCAGTTCTTCGCATCAGGTGGCCAAAGTATTGGAGCTTCAGCTTCAGCATCAGTCCTTCCAGTGAAAGTTCAGAACTGATTTCCTTTACTGGTTTGAACTCCTTGCAGTCCAAGGGACTCTCAAGAGTCTTCTCCAACACCACAGTTCAAAAGCATCAATTCTTCAGCACTCAGCTTTCTTTATAGTCCAACTCTTACATCCATACATGACTACTGGAAAAACCATAGCTTTGACTAAATGGACCTTTGTTGGCAAAGCCATGTCTCTGCTTTTTAATATGCTGTCTAGGTTGGTCATAGCATTTCTTCCAAGGAGCAAGCATATTTTAGGTTCATGGCTGTAGTCACCATCTGCAGTGATTTTGGAGCCCCCCAAAATAAAATCTCTCACTGTTTCCATTCTCCCATCTATTTGCCATGAAGTGATGGGTCCAGATGCCATGATCTTAGTTCTCTGAATGTATCATGGAATATATCATTTGCAAATATCTTTTCCCATTCAGTAAGTGATCTTTTTGTTGTGTTGATAGGTTCATTTCATGATAAAATCACACGTAATGAAAGCAGACAACCTACATAGTATTATAGCTGGTATGAACATATTTGCTTATCTCTCCTCTCCTTTTTTAATGTATCTAATGTGTATCATAAGATTTTTCAACTCAAAGTATTGTGTCAACAAATAACTGTTCTTTAAAAATTATCTGTTACCCCTGAGGTCAATTTGTTCCTATTTCAGTTACTTTCTAACCAAACTCCTCCTGGTCACCTCTATATTTGCCTTTGTTCATCTAAAGTAATGCAGTCATATTTTCCTGGACTAATTCTGAAACAGTCGATATTTATTCTCTTTAAATATACCCTGTTTTACAGTTTAGTGCTATGTACTTGGTTTTAGCCTATCTATGGATTTAAGTTTAAAAACTAGTTGCTATGGTAGAACACTGACTTAAACCTGGCTGAATGGAGTGTCCATGCAAATGGGTACTGAATCTTAATTTTTGTTTGTTTGTTTGTTTGCTTGTTTTAAACATAAGCAGCAATTCCCTGGACACATTCATCTCACAGATACATTTTGGTGGTTTTTGATAATGTTAAAAAAGAGAATTACTTGTTAACATGTAGAATGCCTGCTACTTTCATATGAAATGAGAATATCTGTCTTCTCATGAACAAAGAGAACTGAGCCTGCATTCCATTTCCATGTAGCAAATGACCAGAAATGGATTGTAGGTGCTTCCTTTAAAGGGCAGCTTCCACTGAATTCCTTTCCCTGCCTCTCCTCTTTAGCAATCATTCTTTACTAATTTAAGACAATTTCTTTATCTCTGCAAGAATTCAAGTTTGTGATTCTTTTATAAAAAACATACTTAATACATTTTCTGAAAAAAGTTATATTTTATTCACATGGCAATAATGGGAACTTTAGAAAATATTCTGTGAAATAAGGCTATCTTATGGTAAGTACAACTTCTATGAATCACTTAAGATCTTCCAAAGCGTAAGTCCCCAAAGAAGAATAGTGCTTAAAGCAGGAAGAAAAAATAACCCCATATGTCGGTTTTATTCCTGGTTTCAATATTATGTTGTTAAGTATAATTTGTGAAAGTGAGAGCTTATTTCTATCACAGGTTTCAGTATACTAGCAGTTCTGCATGTTAAGCTCAGCAAAATTTATGAAAGTCATACATATGGTAATTCACATTTATTGTCATTTGTTGTTAGGCAGCAGTGAAGATAGAGGCCATAATGAACAGTAATAGTAAAAGTAAAACACAGAAATGAAACATGAGATTAAACTTGCTCAATTACTGTTTTATTTTTTTATTGATGTTATCCTTCATTTGCCCATTGTAAATTTTGATAGACTTTATAGTTTCAAGTATACAAGTCTGTAGACACATAGACACATGTAACCCACTCTATAGCATTTCATTGTTCTTTAAGATTGACTATATTTTTATAATGCATTACACATCAAATCTGCACTTATGTATTTTCTAATTCATTTTTTTTGTTGAGGTTAATTTCACATAATATGAAAGTTTACAAACAGTGATATTTAGTACATTCATAACATTGTGTGACCACAACATCTATTTAGTTCCAAAATATCTTCATCACTCCAAAGAAAATCCAATATTCATTCATCTAGCAATCTGTTTCCATACTCCTCCTTCCCCCAACCACTGGAAACCACAATTTTCTTTCTGTCTGTATGCATTTATTTATTTTGTTGTTGTTTAGTCACTAAGTTGTATTTGACTCTCTGTGATTCCATGGACTGTAGTCCTCCAGACTCTTCAGTCCATGGTATTTCCCAGGCAAAAATACTGGAGTGGGTTGCCATTTCCTTCTCCAGAGGATCTTCCAAACCCAAAGAATCCAAACCTTGGGTTTAGCTCTTTTCACTTAGCATCATGTATTCAGAGTTCAATCACACTGTAACATGAATTGGCACATCACTGCTTTTTATGACTGATAAATAATCCATTGTTTGCACAGATCCCATTTTATCCTGTAGCATGATTTTTCCCCAGAGTATAAACACTTACTATGTTGACCTCAACATCTTCTCTTCGATTTTTTTTTTGGAGGGGTGGGGCTTCCTTTCCCTTCCTTTCCTTTTTTTTTTTTTTTCTTTCTTCCATCCCCCACTATTAACACCCTCCATCAAAGTGGTGCATTTATGCAAATATGCATTTCAAAACTGACGAACAAGGATTGTATTTTTACTTAATGCCAGAATTAAAAGCCATAACTTCAGTATTCAATGTAGTAAAATTGCTTAAACCTAACAATTACTTGGTTACAAGTTGCACTCTTGTCCCAAAAGACTGAAAAACTGGAAATAATGAAATAATAAAATGTATAAAAATAATCTGTGGTATTTATGAAATATGAAGTAAGAAGAATTTAATATAATGGATTCTTAATAAAAACTATAAAGATGTGACACAGTAAGCACGAATATTCCTTTAAGCAAATCTTTATTTATGTTAGCTTCTATTAGGAAAAATATTAAATTTTGTTGTAATTTTTTCTTTCCTTTACAATATAAGTTTAGTGAAATTTTTCTGTTTAAAAATAGCAATTATCATTCCTTATGATAAATTTTTTCTTAGTCCACAAATAGGGAGTTTAACATAGTACTCAAGAGAGCAGACACACATGAGTTGAATCTTAACGTAGATGTGTTCAATTCAGTTGCTCAGTCGTGTCTGATATTTTGCGACCCCCATGGACTGTACCATGTCAGGCCTCCCTGTCCATCACCAACTCCTGGAGTTTACTCAAACTCCTGTCCATTGAGTCGGTGATGCCATCCAACCATCTCATCCTCTGTGATCCCCTTCTCCTCCCGCCTTCAAGCTTTCCCACCATCAGGGTCTTTTCCAATGAGTCAGTTCTTCGCATCAGGTGGCCAAAGTATTGGAGTTTCAGCTTCAACATCAGTCCTTCCAATGAATGTTCAGGACTGATTTCCTCTAGGATGGACTGGTTGGATCTCCTTACAGTCCAAGGGACTCTCAAGAGTCTTCTCCAACACCACAGTTCATAAGCACTAATTCTTTGGCGCTCAGCTTTCTTTATAATCCAACTCTCATATCCATACATAACTACTGGAAAAACCATAGCTTATATTATAGGATATTATAGTATCTAATAGAATATTATAGGATATAATATTTATTTAATATTGCTTTGTTTTAGTTGCTAGGCCATTGCTAACTCTTTGCAACCCATGGACCGTAGCCCTCCAGGCTTCTGTGTCCATTGGATTTTACAGGCAAGAATAATGGAATGGATTACTATTTCCTTCTCTAGGGTATCTTCCTGACCCAGGGATCAAATCCACATCTCCTGCATTGGCAGGCAGATTCATTACTGCTGGGCCACCAGGGGACCCCTGTATTAAACGTATATGTATTGTATTTTCACTTTTTCATAAAGTAGACTTTAAAGTGTTAGAAAAAGAGTTCCCCCCCAAAAAATATATAAGATGATCTGAGAAGTATCTTGTGTTATAACAAAATATATTATTCTCCTACCTTTTGATTAATTGATTTTTTAAATACAGGCAACACTTTGCCCACTGTGATTAGGCTGCTAAAATATTTAATTCTTTTATTCTGGTTGGAATTAAAGTAATTTTGTGTTATGTGCAGGACTATGACAACTCATTCATCCTCAAGAAATGCAATCACTATTGCTCTTCTTGTGAGGATCTATTTTATAAGCTATCTCCATGACATTAATGTACTGTTAAAATTTCTAAAGTAGCTGTATTTCAAAATATTGAAAGGAATATTATTTTCCACAGAGAGAACAATTTTTGTGGAGAGCGACTGACATGGCATTTTTATATTTTAGCATTATATCATGCATTAGAAAAATATGGAAATCCCTGCATAATTTTAAATAGGGCATGTCAAACTTATCAGTTATTTGAGAACAAGAAACTAACCAAGCATGGGGGAAAATATCAGAAATTGAATCTCAAGTTGGAGAGAATTATAAAGGCTCTACAAATGTTGACAGTTCAAAGAGAAAAATAAAATGATTAATTGTATAATCCAAAGAAACTTTTTAATACAAACATTTGTTCGCCAAAATGCAAATTTACTGTCATTTATTTTTGATAGTAATGACAAAGACAGAGGTCTTCAATAACATGGAGGGTGACAAAAGAAACATGTATCCTAACATTTTATATTTATGGGATTTTGAAATAAATGAGTCTATAGTTATGGAGCTGTAGTCCATAGTTACATGTCTGGATATAAACATAGTAATTGTTTGTTTTTTTTTTAAACTGCATCAACATGGACAGATAACTTCAGTAGCAATTATAAAGAAAGATAAATACCTCTAACTTGATAAGATTTTATTTAAAGGAGCTAAAAGTAAGTACTGCTCAATAATAATAGCTAACATTCATGTAGCATTTATTGTGTGCTAAATAGAGTTCTAAGCACAGTGACTAAGTAATCAAATTAATGAATTCACTTCATTAACCCTATGCTGCTACTGCTGCTAAGTCACTTCAGTCGTGTCTGATCCTGTGTGGCCCCATAGGTGGCAGCCCACCACGCTCCCCTGTCCCTGGGATTCTCCAGGCAAGAACACTGGAGTGAGTTGCCATTTCCTTCTTCAATGCATGAAAGTGAAAAGTGAAAGTGAAGTCGCTCAGTTGTGTCTGACTCTTAGTGACCCCACGACTGCAGCCTACCAGGCTCCTCCGTCCATGGGATTTTCCAGGCAAGAGTACTGGAGTGGGATGCCATGGTCTTCTCCGATTAACCCTATGAAGTAGGTACTATAACACAAAACCACCCTATGAGGTAGATAGTATAATGGTACCCATATTCTTTCCCTGTTTAGCCAATAGGGAATCTGAGGAATAGAGAAGGTAAAATACCAGGCAGCAGGGTTCCAAATTGTATAGTGCTATAGTGTATCACATGGTCTCTTCCAACAAGTTACTGTATTGAGACACAAGAAACTATAGATACTAAATTCAGACAATATTATTAAGTTTTCCTCTAGTAAAAGAAACTGAGGTCAAATAAGCTTATGAAATACAACATTCTCAACTCTTGTTTGGAAGTTCCCAATTTGCATGTTTATCTTTAAAAAAAAAAAAGTCTGCCCTCTGTGGATGAAGGTAAGATGGTTATCTAAACTTCCTGATGGGAGGGACTGGTGCTGGGGAAAACTGAGTCTTGTTCTGGTGGGCAGGGCTATGCTCAGTCAAACTTCAGTCCAATTGTCTGCTGATGGGTGAGGCTGCCCTCCTTCCTTATTAGTTGTTTGGCCTGAGGCAACCCAACCCTGGAGTCTACAGGCTCTATGGTAGGATTAATTGTGACCTCCAAGAGGGCTAACACCAAGAGGCCTCCGGCTACCTGTGCTTCTGTTCCTGTGGTGAGCCACTGATGACCCACCCCTCCACAGGCGACCCTCCAACACTAGCAGATAGGTCTGGCTCAATCCTGTAGGATCACTGTTTCTTTCCTCTGGGTCCTGGTGAGCACAGGTTTTTGTTTGTGTCCTCTAAGTATGGCATCTCTGTTTTCCCCAGTCCAGTGGAAGTCCTGCAGTCAAATCCTGCTGACCTTAAAAGTCAGATTCCCCGGGGATTCCCAGTCCCTTTGTTGAATATCCAGGCTGGGAAGCCTGATGTAGGGATTAGAACTTCTTTGGCATTTTTGATCTCCAGTTTGTGGGCTGCCCACCTGGTGGGTATGGAATTTGATTTTATCATGATTGTACCCCTCCTGCCATCTGTTGTGGCTTGTCCATTATCTTTGGATGAGAGGTATCTTTTGTTGTTGTTGTGTTCCAATACACTCCTGTCAGTGGTTGTTCAACAGCTAGTTGCAATTTCAGTGCTCTCACAGGAGGAGATGAGCATACATCCTTCTAATCTGCCAACACAAACCTCTTAGCCTCATCCACCAGAGGGCAGACAGACAAGCAAGAACTACAATCCCATAGCTGCCAGAAAGAAAACTACATCACAGAAAATTAACCAAAATGAAAAGGCAGCGCGTTATCTCCCAGAGGAAGGAACAAGATAAAACCCTAGAAAAACAACTAAATGAAGTGAAACTAGGCTACGTTTCAGAAAAAAAAAAAAAAAAATCAAAATAATGATAGTGAAGGTGATCCAGGATCTTGGAAAAAGAATGGACCAGATACAAGAAATATTTACCAAAGAACTAGAAAAACTAAAGAGCAATCAAATAGAGATGAACAATACACTAGAAGGAATCATTAGCAGAATAAGTGAGGCAAAAGAACAGATAAGCGACTGGAAAGGCAGAATGGTGGAAATCACTGCCGTAAAACAGAGTGTAGAAAAAGGAATGAAAAACAGACAAACAACAAAACAATGAAGACAGCCTAACAGGCCTCTGCATTAAGTGCACATTCACATTATATGGCATCCCAGGAGGAGAAGAAAGAGAGGAAGAATCCAAGAAAATATTTGAGGAAATAATAGCTGAAAATTTTGTTAATATGGGACAGGAAATAGTTAACCAAGTCCAGGAAGTGCAGAGAGCCCTAGCCAGGATAAACCCATGGAGGAACATACTGAGACACATAGTAATCAAACTGAGAAAAATTAAAGACAAAGATAAAATATCATCGGGGGAAAATGACAAGTAACCTGCAAGGGAATTCTCTTAAGGTTGCTGATTGTTTTCTCAACAGAAACTCTACAAGCTAGAAGGGAATATAACAAAATATTTAAAGTGATAAAAGGAAAAAACCTACAGCCAAGAATACTCTTCCCAGCAAGACTCTTGTTCAGATTTGATGGAGAAATCAAAACCAAAAGTTAAGAGAATTCAGCACCACCAAATCAGCATTATAGCAAATGTTAAAGGAACTTCTCTGGGCAGGAAATAAAGGGGAAGGAAAAGACCTGGGCGGGGGGAACCCAGACAATTAATAAAACAGTAATAAGATCATATATACTGATAATTACCTTAAATGTAAATGGACTAAATGCACCAATCAAAAGACACAGACTGGCTGGGTAGATGAAAACCTGTGCATGTATGCACTTCTCCTTACCACATTACTCTACTTAACTGCCCAAATTATATGTAATCATTTTATGTTATGTGCTGTGCTTAGTCTCTCAGTCATGTCTGACTCTTGCAAGTCCATGGACTATAGCCCACCAGGCTCCTCTGTCCATGGGATTCTCCAGGCAAGAATACTGGAGTGGGTTGCCATACCCTCTTCCAGGGGATTTTCCCAACCCAGGGATTGAACCCAGGTCTCCCATATTGCAGGCAGATGCTTTGCCACCTGAGCCACCAGGGAAGTCCATGAATACTGGAGTGGGTGGCTTATCCCTTTTCCAGAGGATCTTCTGCATTGCAAGTGAATTCTTTACCAGCTGAGCTACCAGAGATCTCCAATTATTTTTTAGTTTTAGGTTAATCATGTTTCCATTATGGCTTGAAATTGTAATTATCTTTTATTTTTTGTCTGGCCGTTGATTGTGAAATCTGATAAACATCTTTTACTATTGTGATTATGTAACTATTATTTGTTTGAATACCATTGTACCATGCGTGCTCAGTCGTGTCCGACTCTTTGTGACCCCATGGAATATAGCCCACCAGGCTCCTCTGTCCATGGGATTCTCCAGGCAAGAATACTGGAGTGGGTTGCCATTTCCTTCTCCAGGGGATCTTCCTGGCCTAGGGATTGAACCTGGGTCTCCCGCATTGTAGGCAGACGCTTTACCGTCTGAGCCACCAGGAAGTCCATGAGTGGTCAACAGAAAATAATAGAACTCTGTATCACTAAAACTAACATTTAATTAAAAAAAAACCTGTAATCACTTTTTTTTTGAGCTTTTATTTATTTATTTTTTTAATAAATTTATTTATTTTAGTTGGGGGCTCTGTAATCACTTTTTAAAATCCATATGCACATTAGAATTTTCTTGGAATTTTTTGAAAAACGCAAATGCCCTGGTATTGTATTTTTTATCCAAATCTCCAGATATTTTTATAATGAGCAGCCATGTATAATGAGCAGGATTTGATGATGGTCGTTTATTTTTATCTAATTTGTTTCACCTATTCTATTTCATATTCAGTACTCCTATTTCATTTAGTTTATGTTTTCTGGTTTCTGTCTATTTTTTGTTATTGTTGTTCTTTCTTAAGCCTTTATCAAGTGTAGTAGAAAAGCTTTTGTATGCATACCTGTATATAAAAAGTATGTATGATATAATTCAATATATTTTTAGAAAAATTATGAATTTTTGCTTAGCTAAAACATTTATGATTTAGTCCATGGGGTCACAAAGAGTCGGATGTGACTTAGCAACTGAACAAAAAATTTATGACATTTTGTTTCCACTTGTTTGACTAAAATAAATAGAATGCTAGATTTCTATTCCCTGAAAACTTTGATATAGTTCCACTTATTACAGCATCTAGTATTACTACTAAAAGTTTAGAAAGCTTATTATTTTAGTGATTTTTAAAAGAAATTAAATGAGGCTTAAGACTTCTAATCCAGTTCTGAAAATATAAAGAAATATTATGCTGTTAAAAAAAAAAAGGAAATTGACAAGTGATACTGTACTACTAACTACAGATTGTGTTCAGATTTTAAAAAAGTGGATATTTTATGTATTTTAATAAGACCTATTGTTCTTAACTAAAAAAATTGATGTACTAAATTTGAAGTACATAATGCCGTCCAAAAATAATCAATCTTCTTGACTGAATTGACTAAAGCAATCTAAACTAGCTGTGTGACAAGAAAGAGACAGAAATGCCATTAAATTAGTGGTAGGATTTTTTTTTTTTAATTTTCTTAGGCTGATGACTGATGTGATCCTTCAGTTAGCAAGTTGCACAATTAACCTTAACCTGAGGACATATATTAACAAGCAACCATCTAGTTCAAGTTTCAGATCATTTTCTTCAAGTGGCTATGAAAAAAATGTATGGATAAGAATAAAGGAGTTTATGTAACAACCTAAATGACGAAAGAATGTGAAAATGAATAGATGCATGTGTATGTATAACTGAATTACTTTGCTGTACACCTGAAGCACAAAACATTTCTGATCAACTATACTCCAATATAAAATAAAAGTTAACAAAAATACAAAACAATTTTTTAAAAAAAGAAGATTTCTAAAACTACAGATGTACCATTGACCTTTGAACACCGTGAGATTTAGAGGCACTGATCCTTCACATCATCAAAAATCTGTATCTAGTTTATAGTCAGCCCTCTGTATCTGCAGATTCAACTAACTGTGTATGGTTGTAGTACTGTGGTATTTACTGTTGAGAGAAATCGTTGTGTAAGTGGACACATACAGTTCAAACCCATGTTGTTCAAGGTCCAATTGTAATCATTACATATTCTTGTTGTTGGCGGTGATATAAGAGAAAATACAAAATGGCAAAACTTGCCAAACTTCAGCATACCTGATTCTTTTTCCAGTGCACACATTCTGAATTATGTTATTAGTGGCTCATTTACAGTTCACTTCTGGTTTTCTGATTCTTCCCTTAAATTTTCACAATTCAAATTATGGTCAGATGTTTATTCCAAAGTGAAATAGGAAAAAGAAAATAGAGATAAGATTTTAATAGTGGAAAAATAGAATAAAGCTGCATTAATCTTCTAGGTCAGATATACTTGTGATCCATGTATATTTGAGAAATAATGTGATGTATGAATGTAGTCCATGCTGTTTCCCAGCATGAAAGTTCATGGTTTTCAGGAGTGTTTTCCAGTTCCTATTGTCTCCAAAATGTTTGCTCTTCAGACATTGAAGATATAGTCTGAATTAGATGCATGACATTTTGTTTTGTGTAATTTTAGTTTTAGCAAAGACACAATCTAACCTTGAAGCCAAACAAGAACAAAGGAGCATTTAAGAGAAAATAAATGAGAAAAACAGAAAATATTTTTGCTCTAAAATGACTTTGTTTTTGGATAATGCTTTCTTAGTCAGACCTTATGAATTGAATTGTTTTGTATATCATTATGAAAAAATGTAAGATTAATAACTGACTTTTTCTGTATTATTTTTATTAAAATGTAATAATTGAAAAGTATTTTGTTTTATTAGCAGAAATCATAGACAGAGTAGTTCATTATAAAGCTGCTTTTAAATATTTGATTATTTTTGGTGTTTTCTATGTATTCAGACATATAGGACTACTTTGATGTCAATCACTGGTGATTGAGGGATGAGGGTAAGGCAAATTAAACTTGGTAAATCTAGAATTTACTCTGAGCTGCATAAATGCTTTATAAACTGCATATGCAAAACCATCTGGATAAGTGGACATGGCAATTTGATAACATTATATAAGCTCACCATTTATATTAAGGTAGCATGAGCTCATCCTAAGGATTTCTATAGATGTCAAGAGGATAAAAAGCTCAAGAGGATGAGGAAGAGAGGATGTTTTCATTAAAAGGGGGGAATTAAAGCTCTTTCATAGTCACATTATAAGACTTTTTAAAAGCTCATTTGTCTGTCCAGAGCATGTGAACATAATACCTGAGTCATTTTTAGTTGCTATAGTTGTGAAAGAACCATTTTCCTAAAAAGGATTTTGCATAAAATCCTACCAGGTTAAGGCTGCCTAGGACCTGCTTTGGATTTTTCTAAGTAATAGGACTTTCTGAAATACTAGCTAAATATTAGATTTATGAAGATTAATATTTTTCAACAGTAATAGATTATGCAGTTTTGGGATGACCTGTTATGTTAGTTGACTTTCTAAGCTCAATTTTTAATTGAATCTTATTTTTCATATTCTCTCCTTTTCCCCATCTCTCTAATGTAAAAAATAATTCAAATACTAATAAAGGCTTTACAGCATTCTACAAAAGATTAGCAAAATCATCAGGTTAGGAGTTATATCAGCAAAGAGAAAACTTGTTGCCTCAGTATCTTTTTAGAGTCTCTTTATATTTTCCCTTTCAAGTAAATATTAAATATCCACATTTAATTAAAGTAGGGGAATCTTGTAAGAGTGAGAAAGAACAATAGAAACACAAACAAGAATAGCAAAATGATATGATAGGCAAAATAATTCTGAATTCCAGAAACTGGCCAAAATAAGGAAATAGAAGACAAGTAATATTCAGGAAGAGATATGCTGGATCCTGTCATATATTTTAGGAATGCGTTAGTCAGTGTTATGACCAGTGGTGACACTTATAGAACAGACTTCAGGTTTACAATGTATCTTTATATTTGATGTTACTATGACAGTTTGTCTTAGGAGTCTTGATGCTGAAAGACTGAAAATCAGTAACATAAGTTACAGCTACCTTCTAAAATCAACTTTAAAAATATAAAATATAAAACTTCTCAATATCTATCACATCAGTGACACTGTTTACATTAGTAGCTTCCTAAACTAGATTGTTGAAACATCATTTCTTTCATCAAAATCCCTTTAATTTATGTTGAGATTAAAAATCAACATTTAAAAAAATAGAAAGAATTCCTTACTTTCAGCAATATATGATTTTTGAAGGCTTAATAATGTACTTTTTGATGGCTAATTTATTATATTATATTGTCATGATTATCAAATGTTGCAAAACAATTAGGAAATTACTTAATTGTTGTCCATGCATCATTCTTTTATGAAAACTGAAGCAGGATATTTATGAGGTATATCCAATAAGTAGACGATGAATTAAAACAAAGATTATAAACATTTGTGGTTACTTTCTACCATTTTTTCAAAGAAATCAGGTTGCCACAAAAATGGGAATGAAAGTCTATTTATTTTTGAAGGACCATTATTTATTTAACGGAGGTCCCAAAAGGAGAATCAAAGTCTTACTATTGGACAATAAGAAATATATTTCTATGAACTAAGATAGATGGTATGGAGGGATGCAAGGCAGGGACAAGAAAAACGAATCTAATAGGAAAAATTATGAGTAGGTTCTTGGGAAGAAACGAGGACTGTTTATTAATATGCTTGTGTTGTTAGCCCAACATGGTTCCATTAGTCAGAAAGAGGGCTACAAGTAAAAGCGAAAGTAGCTATTTTTCTTAGTGACTGCAAAACCGGATGCCTAAGCTGAGATATTTGGAAGTCCAGTAGACAAAGATACAGTTCAAGAAATGGCCAAGTTTCCCAGTCCTCTCTGCCTCATGCCCCTTTTCCATGGAATATACTATGGTTCTGTCTTTAGAGAAACGAAAGGAAACCAGTGCCCTTTGTCAATTTAGCAAAAGCAGGTGTATGAGGTGGAAAGAATGGTATTAAACAGAACAGAACCACATTTCTACATAACACAAACAACTATGATCATTGGTTATAAAAATTGATTCACTTTTTCAACATGAACATATGCTGGTGATAGCACATATGTTGAAAACTTTATATTCAAAGGAGTGAAGGCTGAATTTCCTTATGTAGAAGAAATTGATTTTTCCTTGAGTAAAGATCAAACCCTCTTTTGGTACAACAGCACAGGTTCTGTAGTGGGTAAAGGGAGTCAGTAAAAGCACCTCCCCTTAAAATGTGATAAGGTTTCCAATAAATCAGCTACTTTATTAGACTCACTCTGTCATTCACAGTGAAATAGCAGAGCTGTGTATCCTCACCAATATTTCAGTTTTGTTTTGAAAAGTATCTTCTCTAGTGTTCTGCCAGAATTGTATGATTTACTGTTCTACACTCAGTTCTTCTGAAATATCCATCCGCATCTCAGCTATTCTATTCTTGGCACCACGAAAGAGTTTGCTTCAGGTTTTATTTATTCAGCACCTGTTAATGTTGTAATTTTATATCACTGTCATGTCATTTTTCCACTAATGTCATATATTTGATAAAAGAGCACAGGGAGAGGAGCTGTGTTCTTATTAATTAGAGAGGTCTGATAAATGGATTATCTTATTTAGTAAGCAAGTCTTTGACAAGCAAGTGAATACAGATGGGCATATTAATGCTGACTTCCTAATTTACTGCTGTGTTAACATGAGTTTTAATTTCTTTGGTGAATTTCTGAACATCTCCTTGAAATCTGCTTTGATAATAGCAACTAAAAGTTATTTAATGACAACCATAAATTATTGTATATGCATTATTCATATGGATTATTTAATTTTAATCCTTTCAACAGCTCTATGAGGGATGAGCTGCTTTGCAATATCCATTTTACAGATGTGGAAACTGAGGAAAGACAAGGTTATAGTAACACAAGATTTCACGGCTAATGAAGGTAGAATTAAAATGATCCCCGGTAATTCTTCTATGAAGATGCTTTCTCTACTGTCTATGTAAGTGCTGACCTCCTATAATTCTCATACTGGTCTTCTGATAAATATATACATATTTATATAAAATATATATTTATGTAAAATTACACAGTACCTTTTTATCTGGATTTTATCTTATTATTTTCTCATTGAGAAAATATGCAGTTTCTGCTTCCATCCTATAACATAATACTAACTTGCTCATGCTGCCCTTGATGAAGATTCTGAGTAATGTTGTACTTTAAAATGTAAAAGAATATTAGCAAAATTTATCTTGTTTTTATGTAGGAAAAAGTAATTTCCATCTAGTGCCATCATTCGGATAATTTCCACTTTGAAAATGAATCTGTTTTGCCCCTGCAGTCCTCTTTACTTTATGTTGGCCTGATTACTGACTGGCTTCTCATATAGAATGTACATAAGAATGATTGGTTTCTGACGCCTGTGTCTTAGCTTTGCCATTTTGATATTAAGTTTCTGGAACCTTCCTTGAAACACACACATGCACCCAAATTGGGCTTTAAGTGTTCGTTTTATGAACAGATACGTGAAACAGCAGGAAAGTACTAGGAAAAAGTGTGATAATATCTGGATATAGCTTTATCATTGTTATGTGTAAGACTTATTCAAAAGGAATTTCAAGAAGAAAAGTGTATTTATTTTAAAAGCAATGTATAACAAAATTGAACTCATTTCCAGTTCCAATGAAATTCAGCTCTGTTTTTCTTCTCTGTTGAGTGATTTTCATTCATCTGGTTATGACCCACTCTCTGCCAAATCTTGCCCAGGATTTGTGGGTTGTTGGGATCAACCTCTATCCAACTCGGACCAACTGGATTCCAACTGTTCCTAAAGGCTTAGCCACATTCTGTTCCTTAGTCTCTCCCAACCAACTCAGGGACCAATTTATGAGCTTCCACAGTCCATAAAAATGAGTCAGAGTGGAAGTGCCTTCAGCTTTTGCAGGCTTAGCACTTTAAATACCCCAAACTTGACGCTTGTATCCCAGTTTGTAGGACTGCTTTTCTACCTTGGTTTCCTATCTCCCTCAGGAACTTAAGTCCCTCTCAAAGCCCCAGCTTCCTTAGGTGGGGCCCTAACAGTGGTCTCTATTCTGTCAATTACCTTCTTGGATGCTGTTCTTTTTTCTCTCATTAAATTCTGTGACTCTGCCTGCCCCTGAAAGGTTATTCTGAGGTATTGAGGGCTAGATTCCTTTGACTTTGAGTTTTATCACCTTACAGAAGCCCTCACTTTCTTTTCTGCCAGATTACATCCTCTTGGACATTGACCTTGGCCTGGATCAAATCTGAATGTACTAACTTCCTTAAGTCAACATTATATATTAGAGTGTTACCTATGGAGTTCCATCCTGGAGGTTACTTATTTAGCTGTGATCCTTATTATGATGACTGCCTCCCTTTCTTCACAAAGTTCCCAGCTTGTCTGTGAACTAAACACATTTAGGGAGTAACAGTAAATATATGGCTTTTCTTCTCAACTGGTTTCCCTGATGGCTTAGATAGTAAAGAGTCTGCTTGCAAAGCAGGAGACCCAGTTTCAATCCCTGGGTCAGGAAAATCCTCTGGAGAATGGAATTGCAACCAACTTCAGTATTCTTGCCTGAAGAATCCCAAGGACAGAGGATGTGACCCTATGGACAGCCCATGGTGGGCTGTGGTCCATAGGATTGCAAAGATTCAGGCATGCCTGAGAGATTAGCACTTTCATTTTCACTTTCCTTTCAAGCTTCTGGCTGTATCAAATTCATTACTCACAAATGCATCCTAGATATTGAATATTGCTTTCACTTTGATTTTTTATTGTAAAGATTGAAGCAGGCTGGAAAAGGGCAATGGGGTCCCTAGTTCTCTGATACAAAAGCTGTATGCTAACTTGATAATATCTTCCTGGCTAAGCAATGGTATGTAACATACTATATAATACACTGTTCATGGCAGTCTGTAAGAGATTTCAACTTTCAAGTGCTTAACTACAAGATGTACCCTTTTTGTCTCCTATCACTACCTCACTTTCCATAACAGTGCTCAAATTAGCTGGGTTGACTTGTTGTCAGTCACTTAGCTCCCTGAGCTTGACAAACTTTTTCATTAATTCAAGATGGATCATATGCTATCTACTTTTAGTTTCTGATGTTAAATGTCATGTGGGTGTGTGTTAAGTTGCTTCAGTTGTGTCTGACTCTTTGTGAGACCCTATAGACTGTAGCCCACCCATAGGGATTTTCTTTCCATGAGGTTCTCCAGGCAAGAATACCGGCATGTGTTGCCATGCCCTTCTCCAGGGGATCTTCCTGATCCAGAGATCAAACCAGCATCTCTTATGTCTCCTGCATTAGCAAGGAGGTTCTTTGCCAGTATAAGATGTCATACTAAGTATCAAATCATAATTCCAATGACGAATACCCTTATGTGTGTGTGTGTGTGTGTGTATGTGTGTGTGTGTGTGTGCGTGCCTGTGTGTGCATGCTCAGTCACTTCAACTTTTTGTAACCCCATGGACTGTAGCGACCAGGCTCCTCTGTTCATGGAATTTTCTAGGCTAGAATACTGGAGTGGGTAGCCATTTCCAACTGCAAAATATCTTCCCAAACCAGGGACTGAACCCATGTCCCTTGCTTCTAATACATTAACAGGTGGATTTTTTACAATTGTGCCACTAGGAATACCCTCATAGTAGCTTCTACAAGACTAGAAATGAAAAGAGCAGGAACTGCTTCTGACCAGAATCTGGTTTTACTGAGAACTAGCTCTGGCTTGCATCAGTTTCATTGTGATTTGGTATTTTATACATTGTTATCCTTCCTATATATTGACTGACTTTAAGTTTGTTTATCTCAAATACTTAAAATTTTCTATCCAAATTTTATGAGACATAGATTTATCTAACATCCCAATTTTACTCAGGAAAAGTTTTTGCAAAGTCTTTTAGTGGAAAAAAAATGTATATTTTCATTAGAATCAACCACTTTCTTATTTCTTGTTTCTCATTTTTTATTTCACTTATTACAAAGAACATATTTGGGATCACTCAACCCAAAAGAGTTTACCAAAAAAAAAAAAAAACTTTTTAAAATGAACATGGATTCTCCTTTATTCCTTCAAATTACACGGGCATAGACCTACGGTGGGTAGAAATATTCTGAGGTAAATACTCAGAATTCTGAATTTTTTTCTGTAATAAAGTACCCCGATAATTTCTTTCAGATTCAGCTCACTAATTACTGCAGATTTGGTTGCAACCCAAGTCACTTTAGTACCTTACAAAAAGTGAGATGCTTCAGGCAAGATTATCAGCATGAGAATAAATGAGTTAGTGAGCATTAATAAACCTGGACAACAACAGTGCTAAATGTTTAATGCATCATTTGAGTATGCACCACTACAGAAAATTGAATGAACAGCTTTTTGGTTATGGATATTGGAAGTAAGAAATTTTTAGCATTGTTTTGCATTTCTTTTGGTGCCAGACATATCAAAATGAATATTTTCTGATAGAGTATGCTTAGTAGGCTTTCTCTCTTTAAGAACTTAGTGGTGTCCATAAAAACTCCAGTCAGTCACCTTTCCTTCTCTTATGAGCAACCGTTTATCTGTAAAGCATTTGCTGAATGTTGACTCAGTGTCAGCCTCAGGGGTGCATTGTGCCCCCACTTAGTGCTACAATGAAAGAGAATTATGTCATATATTCTAGACAGTCACTAAATTCACCGTTGGTTCTGGAGCAATTTTTAGTATTCAAATTTTATTAGATTCTTGAATGATGAATGATAGTATAATACTGGTTATATTTTTAACAACAAAAATTTGTTGACTAGCTATCATGTGCATAATGAATGGTCTTTCTTTCAGATATGACACAGTTACTAGCCTCAGGGAGGGCATTCTAGTGGGTTCACTATAGACTGCTTCTATGTCATTCTAGTGATAGAAATGGGGAGGAAAAGCAAGAGAAGTGGGAAGAGGAGCAGGGGAGGAATAGCAATAAAAATATATATTTTGTGTGTCTAATATTTGCTAGGAATTCTTTAGGTTTCAAATGAAGCATAACATGATCTCTTTAAAATGACTTATCTGTCTGGAGTAGAAACTAACATTTATTATGTCCTTCCTATTACATAGCTTCAGGGCCTCTGTCTAATAATAATTATCAATGTTTATTGAGAAGTAACTAGGTGTTTTACATAAATTACCTTTACCTGGATTGTTGTATCTAATCCTTTCCGTGATTTTTCACTGCTGTTTTACATGAGCTATTTTATCCAGTCACCTCCAAAATCCTATGAAATGGATAGATACCAGGTCTGTCCCCATTTTGAAGATGAGAAAGTCTAGGCATAGAGAGATTGATAGATTGCCCGAATTCACATAGCTAACGAGATGTGAATCCAAGATTTAATTCCACTTTTACATATTCTTTCCAAGGACTTATACTTAAGTTGTATTTGTAATTTTGAACTTTTCTCTTAAAAGCACCTTAAAATGTTTATAACCTTCAGACCCCAGGCAATTGTGCCTTCTACAACAACTTCAGCTTCCAGTTAATGAAAATGTGAGCCTAGCTGCTTCTTGAACTGTCTTCTTCCCTCTTCTGATGGTAGAGAAAGTGGATTTTCTGGAAACAAAGACCGTTCTGCCCCTTTCTCAAACAGAGATCCTGTTTGCTGTCCATTTCAGGGATTGATCGGTCAGTCATCTTTATTCTAGTTCTTTCTTCTTCATCTCTATTATCAATCTGTTTCTCTCTACTCTGTTAGTCTCATCAGCATTCAAACATATACTTTTTTTCAACCCTTAAAAAAGAGATTAAATAAAGAAAAAAAAATTCCAAATCTCCCCATTTCCATCTCAGCTCTTTCCAGACCACTCAGCTTGCTTTCCCAGCTAGCAAAAGCCTCTCTGCTTGGATATCTTGACTATACTCTGTTCTTTTATTTACTCAAAAAATGCTTATTGGTACCTGCTAGATGCCAGGCTTTGTGCTGTCACAGGATTAAAACAAAGAACAGCACTGACTTCACAGGAAAGTAACTTACAGTAGAAGCTTGTATGTGGTGTGTCCTATTATCACAGATGCATCTAAGAGATAATTCTAGAGATCTGTTTTCTGCATTTAGTCCTGTCTCTTATCAAATATGTCTAGGTTTTGGACACTTGGACTTTGTCTATACCCAAATAAAGTACCACTGCTTTGAAAAAATCATTGCAAAATGTTAGAGAAACTTTTAGACTTCAAATGTAGCCTTAGTATCTACATTTATCAAGCTTCATTGCCATCTAAGGGCATCTGTCTGCTTTTAAGATACTCACCTTACCTAATTATAATATTTAAATATTTGAATGACTAAAGTGAATAAAATCTCTCATCTCCATGTACCCAAACAAGTGGGCCAGTGGCCCATAAAATCAGATTTTCCTGGGCATTTGTATTAATATTGGGAAGTTTTATTTATCCTCATTTTATGGATAAAACAATGAGCATTGCAGATATATGAAAAACTTGCCCAGTCTTATCCAATCAATTATACACACAGAATTCAAATACAGCTCTCTTTAAGTGCACAGCCTATAAGGTCTTTCAAATATACTTTATGCATGTAGCAAAATCAAGAGATGGATGAGATTGGTTGAGGATAAAAGGGCCAGAAAGTGAGTGTTAATAGAGCATGACCTTAAGGGAAGGAAACCAGAGAAAAAACTGTATAGGAAACCCTTAAGTAGAAAACATATACTCATTTGTGCTTGAGTAGAACAAAAAACACACAGCTGGAGTATCAATAGATTAACTTTGTGTTTTTTGAAATCTTCCCTGTTGTGTCTCTGGTCTCTAACCACGGAAGACAGACATTTAATACGTGTGGTCGAAGAAACCTCAGTTGATGAGTAACTGTTTGTATTATTGATAACTTGTTCTATTATCATTTTTCTATAAAACCAGATTCAGTGTGTGTTTATAAAATACTCACAAGCTCTTGCTATTTTTGCTTTCGAAGTATTGAATTCTTTTGCTGCTTTAGAAGAAGCATTTTAAAGGGAGGATTTGGTCCTAGTTTCCTTTAGCTGATTTTATTTAAATTTTTACATGATTTAGTGTTCTGCAGAGAGTTTTCCTCCCTTAATTTTAACTTGAACAGCTTGATGAGAGTTTAATAGAATTTGTTTTAAAGTTATTGCTGACCTTGAATTAAGTGGGAACCAGTCTATCCCCATGCAGGTATGGGCTTCAATTTATGGCAAATATGTTTGTCTTTACAGTCATGCGTAATTTCCAAATTCTAGAAATTACTTCTGTTTTATAGCTGTACCTTCCAAACCCATCATAAGGAGAGCTCTGTCAGCATTTCTATTACATTCTTCACAGAGGTTTATAACATGGCCATAAAATCACCTCCAGGATCAATTTTGTCAAATAAATTCTCATCTAAGGAAGAAAGGTGCTTTTTTTGTTTGTTTGTTTGTTTTAACCTTTTCCAACAGTTTAAAGAGAATATACTGAGTTGTCTGTTCTCATACAATTGGAGTTCATAGACTCCTTTTTTTTTTTGCTATAAAACCTATCTTTCTCTGAAAGAAGATGTCCTAATTGACCTTTATGTATGTATGCGCTAGAACTGTTCTTCTCAGAAGAGTTACAAAGCAACACAGAGCTTGAACACAAGAGCTCATCACACAGAAGTTCAAATCCTTATCTATGACTTAAGTAAGAGATTGTAAGTTAGCTACTGACAGAATATGATAAGGACTTAATAAATCCTGGCTAGAGAGGTATATTATTAGGTATATTATAGGTTATTATTTTTAGTCCTATTATCATTTTGGAACCTAATCAACTCCTTAATCTGATGTATATCTCTAAGTAATAAATTAAATTTGTTCCTTCATTTATTCATTCAATTCTCATTGAGCATCAAACTGGATGCCAGAGATACAAAGACAATATAACATGACCCCTACCCTCAAGCAATATGTACTTCAGTAGGAAGAGTCAGAATTGTAAAGAGACACAGTACAGAATATTTAATACTTCCCTTGAGGCTTGAACAGCTCAGAGAAAAGTCACTTTTCTCAGGCTAGGGCATCACTAAAGGTTTTTTAGGTAGTAGGTAGAAAGTTGGGTATTTCTGTATTAAATACTAAAGGATGATAAGGAGATAGATAAGCATGCTTGGGTCATGGAAGCAGCAATGTGCAAAGTATAAAGAGGCAAATCGTGGAATGAACTGGGAGCTAGAATATACTGCAGTTAAGAGTATAGGGAACTGGAAGAAGAGCAAGAAAGTATAATGGAAAGATATTTCTATTCATTCTTCATCATAATAAACCTGACGAGGTTCTCTCTTGGCTCAGTTATTCTGCATGCCATATATTTCTCTAGTTTGGTTTAATACCTTTATTTTGATGAAGCAAATTCTCCAATTACTTTAAAAATAATGATATGGAAGGTACACTTTTTTAAAGTTCTTATGTAACTTAAAATCACTCTTCTATACTCTTGATATATAATTTAGTGCTGAGTATGTAATTCTTAAATTAATTACAATTCTTAAATTTTAATTCTTAAATTAGAGATTATTTTCCTTTAGAATGTTGAAGGTATTGCCCCATTGTGTTCTAGAATGTGAAAGTGAAGGTGATAAATATCAAGCCCCTCTGATTGCTAATAATTTGCATTATGACCTATAATTTTTTCTTTGGAAATTTTTAGAATATCCTCTTTGCCTTTATGTTTCTGGAATTTTCATATTTTTGCTAGTTGTTTCAGACAATCTGTTGGACCTTTAATCCAGAAACTCATATCGTTTAGGGCTGGAAATTTTCTCAAAATATTTTATTTGCTATTTTTTAAAATTTTTTTCTTTTCACAATTTTTTGAGCTCTTCCTATTCAAATGTGAGATAATATTATCATATGCTATAATCTTCTTGTCTTTTGTCTTCTGTTATTGCATTTGATATGTTTCATGGATTTGTAAAGTTTAATTTTCAATCCTTCTATTTATATTTTTTCTTTTTTTTTGTTTTTAATAAACAGGGACCATTTTTGTTCTCTAAATAGTCATTCAAAATTAACATCCACATTTATTAACCTGAAGGTAATTATAATAGTTTTCTTTTCTGCAAAATTTCTATTTCATGCATTTTTTTAATTGAATTGACTAATTTTGGTATCTGCCTTCCCTATTGAGGATTTTTTCAGATGTTTGGTAATCTCTGTTGCTTTCTCATGATTAGATTAAGAAAGTTAAGAGGTGATTTGAAGCTATGAATAGGTAAGTGCCATTTGTTGACTGTATACTTAACTGGGCAAGTCATTTTTAAGGGATTTCTTAGATTAGCATTTTTTATATCTCTTCTTAGTTTGGTCAGATTCTCCAGAGAAAGCCTTTTCTTTTCTTTTTCTTTTTTAAATTAGTTTATTTTCTATTTTTTAACTTTACAATATTGTATTTGTTTTGCCATACATTGACATGAATCCACCATGGGTGTACATGTTTTCCCCTTCCAGAACCCCCCTTCCACCTCCCTCCCCACCCCATCCCTCTGGGTCATCCCCGTGCACCAGCACCCTGTATCATGCATTGAACCTGGACTGGTGATTCCTTTCACATACGATAATTTACATGCTTCCATGCCATTCTCCCATATCATCCCGCCCTCGCCCTCTCCCATAGAGTCCATAATACTGTTCTATTTATCTGTGTCTCTTTTTATGTCTCGCATATAGGGTTATCTTTACTGATTGACTAAATACCATATATATGTGTTAGTATACTGTATTGGTGTTTTACTTTTTGGCTTACTTCACTCTGTATAATAGGCTCCAGTTTCATCCACCTCATTAGAACTGATTCGAATGTATTCTTTTTAATGGCTGAGTAATATTCCCAGAGAAAGCCTTTTCAAACGTCTACTAGAGAGTAACTAGAGAGTAGGTACTGATATTATAGGAGTTAGCAACTTTGAGATCAAAGTTAACATCAATAAAATTGAGCTCTTCATCACTTCCCCCAAGTCAGTTTGTTCTTTCTGAAATCTTCCCCATTACAGTAAATAGTATATACTTTCTCTCAATCACCCAAAGCTTGAGTTATCCTTGACTTCACTTTCTCAAACACTGCATCTAATCAGAAAATCTAGTTGACTCTACTTTTAAAATATATCAGGAATCTGTTATCATTTTATTACTTCCATCACTATCACTCTTATTTAAACTACTATTTTCTTTCACATTGATTATGGTGGCTATTCTGCTATTTCTCTTGTCTTGCTTGCAAAAGAGTAGTCAAACTGATTGTATTCAAAGCATTCCAGTGGGTTCTCATTCGCTCAGTGTAGAATCAGAATCCTTGTGATTGCCAGCAAGTCCCTGAGTGATCTCCTTTCTTTTACCTCCAATTCCAAATTAGCTTTCTGATTTTTTTCTGTTTCTTTCTTTTTTCATTACTATAGCTACTTTGCTTTCTTGGTAGTTCCTTGAACAGGTTCTCTGTCCTCCATCTGAGCAACTCTGTACTTTCTGTTCTCTCTGCTTGTTCCTGTCCTCTACCAACATTTACACCTCCTTCAAGTCTCTGGTTAAAACACACCCTTCTAATTGCATCACCTGTCTAAAACAGAATTCCCTACCAACTCATCACTTTATATTTACTTTGTTTTTACCTCTTATCAAGTAATAACACATTATATACTGTTTGTTTATTTTGTTTAATAGCCGCTAGATTGCATGATCCAAGTAAGTAAGGATTTTCATCTTTTTTCGTCACTGATTTGCTGCCAATATTTGTAACATGGCTTCATACAGAGTAGGATTTGATAAATGTATGTTGAGTAAATAATTGAACAAGGTAGATTAGTTTCATTATCATTTTGTATTTGAGGAGACTGAAGCTCAGGATTAAGCAACTTGCCCAAGGCCTCAGATTCCTTAATGTGTGAAGCACAATTTAATTCAGATCTCTGTGGCTTCAGTGCCTATGCATTATCTAAGAATAAACTGCAATTGATAAGTTAAGTAAGATGAAGATTAGAAATTGTCTCATAGACTTAAGAACAAAGAAATTTTCTGGTGGCCTTGTCAGCAGCAATCCCAGGAAAGTAATGAGATAGAAGCTATAATGTAATAGGTTTAGGAATGAATGGAGACAAGTTTGGCTACTCTTTCAAGGCCATTGAAAAAGAGGAAAGGGGTAAATAGAGTGTTTACTTGTTTGTTTGAATCATGAGGCTATTGATATGCAGAGGATATTAAGAGTCAGTGGAGAGTGAAAAAAGATGCTAAGGGAGAGAGGGGAGAAAAATGATGAAGAAAAACTAAACACTTAGTGGATGAGTGGATGAGAGAGAATGTGACAGGAAGTATATAAAGCTTATAGGAAGAAAGGTTTACTTTCTTAATGATTTATTAATAATATCCAGAGTTAGTAGACTCATTCATTTATTCATCTGATAAATCTTGATCATGATGTTGAAGCTGAAACTCCAATACTTTGGCCACCTGATGCAAAGAACTGACTGTTTCGAAAAGCCCCTGATGCTGGGAAAGATCGAAGGCAGAAGGAGAAGGGGATGACAGAGGATGAGATGGTTGGATGGCATTACTGACTCAATGGACATGAGTTTGAGTAACTCCGGGAGTTGGTGATGGACAGGGAAGCCTGGCCTGTTGTAGCCCATGGGGTCACAAAGAGTCGGACACAACTGAGCAACTGAACTGAACTGAACTGAAATATTTATCAAGTTATAAGGCCCTAGGCACTGCTATATGTTCTGGGTATCTGATAGTGAAGAATCACGAGTAACGTTATTGTGATCTATGCATTATGTCATTGTATCTTCACAACAACCTTCTGAGATAGATATTATTATTATTATTTTAATTAAGGAGGAGGCTAAATCTTAAGAGAAGGGAATGGTCTTGCCCAAAGTAATTCATCTAGGAAGTGTTGGTGTCTAAATTCAAACCATGCAATCTGACTCTACAACCCATACCTTTAATTACTTTACTCCACCACTTAAGATAAAATTTATATTCTAATGAGAGGGACAGAAACAAACAAACACCAAATCATTAAACATCCTACAAAGTCATTACACATTCTGCAAAAAGATTTACCATAGACTATAAGATTGATAGTGACTGGGTAGCTATTTTGAATGATCAGAGAAAGCTTCTCCAAGGAAATGTTTAGGCTTAGATCCAGGATATAATCAGAAACTAGCCACTAAAAGGGAAAAGCATTTCAGGCCCATGAGAGAACTAGTTCCAGGCAATTTGTGGATTTCAATGTTCTATAACTGAGAATATAAAATTAGTGCATCTGGAGAATAGGGAGTGAAGGTAAAACCAACAACAAAAAAATGGTGGGATTCAGATCAATTCAAACAGATATTCAAACACATTTCAAGTAGAAATTTGTGAAAATTTAATATTTGGGTCAAAAACTTGCCACAAGCAAGTTTAAGTATGCATTTAGTGGGATATAATTTACACTGTTGAATGACTACTCTGATTTCATCAAGACCTAGTGATCAGATTTCTTAATGGTTAAAGTAAGTTAGAAATTTAAGTTAAATTTGGTTTTCAACATGTCTGTCAATCTGCCAGTTTATTACTGCAAAAATGGAGCACATAGAGTCATCTCTGCTTTATTTACTCAGTGATTTCCTCTTCCCAGCTTCGTGAAATGGAGAAATGGGGAAGGGTTGTTGTTAGAAAATATTGAGAGGGAAAGTGAATTCATCCCTTAATTTTGTCAACATTCACTGATTACTTTTGAGTATTGTACTCAGCGCTGAAGGAAAAGGAGCCCTATGGAAAACATGGCATGTGCCCACAGTGGGTTAAAAGTGGGCTATTGAATGGTCAGTAAAACAGTGACCAAATGTTGATATTGTAATCACTCACTATATTTACCAGCTGAATAATACATGAGAGTTTAAGAAACTAATGAAAAGGAATTAAACTGGTTAAACCTAAGAATTTAGATGGACTAGTAATAGTCAGTTTATAAAGACCAAGCAAAGAGAATGAAATTCCTTGCAGAATGCCAGTATACTATATAGGGTCCCTGGCTGTAGCTCGTTAACATAACACTCTAAAGAGAAAAAATGAAACAGAGCAATACAGAATGATAAAAAGAAGAGGATGTAGAAGATAGATTGTAGGGTGGTAGAACAAAATACCTAAAGCAGTGTCATTTAGAAGAATACTTCAGAAAGATAAAATGCAGAAAAATTATATTAACAAGGAAATTTATTTAAAGCTTTAATTTTTTTGGAAATTTTTCTATTTGCTGGTTCTCTCTAGCAGGTTAGGCTCTGCACTCCTCAGAACAGAGAACACTCATGGAAAGTAATGTTGCATGGCTCTTAGAGGCATGTGGCATTAAAAAACAAACAATGACAAAAACCTGAACTCAAACCCTGCCGATAAAATTTATTAGTTGTCTGAACTTGAGTAAGATAATCAGCAACAGAGTGATCTTCTCCCCAAGAGAAAGAAAACATTTCAGAACTAGAAAGGAACTTAATTATTTAACTCAAAACACATTTATTACTGATAAGGAAATGTGAATTCAAGGTTGGTAAGTTACATTCCCACTTGACCAAGTTCCCATAAATGGCTAATATTCAGAGCTCCACAGTCACAACAATGCAGAGGACAGCATTCCCTTTAGAACTGAGATGGCAGCCTTAAATGGCACCTGGAATGTTTAGTAAACTTTGAACTCTCCCCATGATAATTAAGGCACATCCACAGAAAAATTCCAGGGGTCATATTTTATCAGTTTTCCTTTTAATTTCTAGGTTTGTCAGTTGTTGAATGCAGTTTTCTTCAACTCCCTGATTGAAATATATCTTGAAATTTCATCAATAGCCCTGCGAACTTAAAAAAAAAATTCTACTTAATTTCTGTCTATATTTCCCATTTTTCTCTGCCATTCGTTATGGGTCCACATAGAGGTGGAAAGAATTTCTCAAAGAAAGAAAGAAAAGTAAGGTATGGGGAGAACTACAGCAGACAAATGACAATAATGGACACTAAATTCCTTGGTATCTCTTTCTACACATGACTAGTGTTGGATGTATCCTAACATATTTATTTATATATAAACATAGTTATATCTGGGCTTCCCTGGTGGCTCAGATGGTGAATAATCCACCAGCAATTCTGGGTTCAATCCTTCGGTTGGGAAGATCCCCTGGAGGAGGATATGACAACCCACTCCAGTATTCTTTCCTGGAGAATCCCCACGGACAGAGGAGACTGGTGGGCTACAGTCCATGGGTCGCAAAGAGTCAGATATGGCTGAGCAAATAAGCAGAGCACAGCACATAGTTATATCTATAGCGATATGCAGATAGGCAGATAGTCAGACCTACATTACGTCTATAGCAAGAGCTATGTAAATTCACATAGATATATAGATGCTGCTATGCCTATATCTCCATTTAGGCTATTGCCAAGTATATATAGAATCCTAAATAGGATACTCCGGTGATCCACAATACAATATCCATCTCAGTCTGGTTAATCTGAATATCCTTCATCATATCTGTTTGCTTCAAGAGAGAACTTGTGTTTGAATGGGAGCAGATACAAGTGATTAAACTCGAGTCAAAATTTGGAATTTTCTGATCCTCAAACATCAATACTTTCTTCATACTCCAGTGATGTTTGTTGGAAAATCAGTATGCAGAAAAGTATACTGTAAATGGCAAAACAACATTCTTCCTGCTCTATGGCAAAGACCCCACTATATTGGCCTTGTTTTTGTCATATCGGGCTTTAGTGCCAAAACACGGAAGTCTATTAAAGATACTTGCCATATCCATAGAGTGATATGAACCCTTTTTAAATTTGCTCATCACTGATTTAATGCATAATAACTAGCCGATTAAAATGATTTTAGAATTGGCATATAAAATATGTGGCCATTACAGCCATCTTTTCAAGAGTGGGAAAAACTCCTGCTAAAGCTACAGCTGGAAAATAATTTGCTGAAAAATAGGCTGAAGCGGGAGGTTCCAGCTCATTGAAACTCAATTTATTATATGCTTAAATGACTCCTGGAACAGTGGAATATGTAGGCAGTACAACTAGACAAGACAAATTCTGTGCTGATAAAAAATGTGTAAAACTCCAATACCTATTGGAGAAGTGATAGCAGCCAAAATTCTGTACTTGCCAACTAGTAGAAAATGTGAACATGCTGTTAGATAATTAACATTTTCCTTATTATGCAGAACTGTGTAGAGTGAATATGTAACCCAACTTTCCCTCCCCCACCCTCTGGATAAGTTACAATTTGAAAGAGCATATGATTAAAGCAAAGCACCCTTTTCTGAGAAACTTTGTATTATGTGCTATAAAGTTGTGATTTTTTAGCTTGTGATTTGGATGTTTGGGGAAGCTACTTAACATCTTGATCCTCCTTTGTGTAAAATATAGGTGGCTATATTTTTATGATGTGATCTGTAATCATGAACCTCAGTTAATAAGATCAAAGGAGTGGTAGCTTGATGTTTTATCTTCCACAGTTCTGTTAAACTTGAAACTTGGTATTGAAGATTTGCTGTGCCAATACTGCAACTCATTTGCCATATAATTTATATATATACATAATACTTTAACAGGAACTTTCAGAGCCACACAATGTAGTGTAGTATTCAAAATGGTCAATATACTATTTATTAATATTATGACATTTTGAGAATTTGTGCTTTTAGATGAAATGCTTTTATAATTGGTTTGAATTTCTAGTATTTTTATGCTAAAATGAAATTTAACTACTACCTGATGATGCTTAAGCTATTGACAGGGTTATATGGTCCAAACTTTCTAGATATTACAAGCATTAGACTTAATATTTGCCATACATGTCAAGATAATTGAGAATATATTTGCAAACAGGGATTTTATTTTATCTGTCTCTTTAACTGAGATGATATCTCAATTTCAGACAATTCTTTGCATTCAGAAGGGTGGCCTTATAATGTGACTTTGTTTTTTCTTGTGCAAAAGGTTTTAGCACAAACTAAATTCCAAATTGGTGTTCAGTGAATATTTCTTGGAATCAATTAAATTTACACTTATTTTCTTTGAATAAGTTTATCAAGACTGAAGGATATCAACTGTCAGATCCTGTTATTCTCTCTCCCCCTCTTTTCCCCCTTGTTCTCTCTAAACTTAAAAAACATAGTCGAGGGAATCATCAAGATAACTAACTAACTACCAACCATGGCCGTGAGATCAACCATTGATTTTACTGGTTGCTTCCACGGTGATGATGGTTGGATCTGTCCTTACTTTGTTAGCTCAGTGGTAAAGAATTCGCCTTCAAATGCAGGAGACACAGGAAACATGGGTTTGATCCCTGGGTCAGGAAGACGCCCTGGAGTAGAAAATGGCAACCCACTCCCGTATTCTTGCCTGGGGAATCCAATGGACAGAGGAGTCTGGTGGGCTACAGTCCATAGCGTTGCAAAGAGTTGCGCTAGAGTGAGCCACTGAACATACACACATACAAAGTGAAGATCAGGAAGTTAAGTAGCTAGACAAACCTAGAGAACATAGGATAATAAATTGTAACTTTACAGCATATATCATACAGGATGATTTGTAGTTAATTTTTTCTGAGAATTGTTTTATCGTTAGCATCATCATTATCATTGTAATTTTTCTCTTTGTCCTCCTTGTAATTTATTGAGTATCTAACACAGACCTGATCTCGTGCCCAAGAGTCTTCTGTACATTATCTTATGCTTAATCTGCTGCTGCTGCTGCTGCTAAGTCGCTTCAGTCGTGTCCGACTCTGTGCGACCCCACAGATGGCTGCCCACCAGGCTCCCCTGTCCCTGGGATTCTCCAGGCAAGAATACTGGAGTGGGTGGCCATTTCCTTCTCCAGTGCATGAAAGGGAAAAGTGAAAGTGAAGTCGCTCAGTCGTGTCCGACTCTTGGCGACCCCATGGACTGTAGCCCACCAGGCTCCTCCGTCCATGGGATTCTCCAGGCAAGAGGACTGGAGTGGGGTGCCATTGCCTTCTCCAATGCTTAATCTAGCCCTTCTCAATTCATCTAACTCCCTCCCTTCTTCACTTCGCCTTGAGAATGCTATACCCATGGCGTGCATCAGCCCTCTCTTGTGTATCACCCTGCTCTTCCTGTGATTAACCTCTCTCATACTTCATAACTTGTCCTTTAAGTTTACATTATTAGGGAGATGTTCTACATTTATTTTTTTAAAAATTCAGATTCCCTGTACTCTTTATAAATAATCATATAATTATTTCATTAATACCTGTTTCCTTCATGGGAAGGTAGCTTCCATAGAGTAGGGACTCTATCCAACTTATGTAATGTATCTCCTTTGACTAGATATTGGAAGGCATATAGTTTAAAATCATCTTAAATATATAAACGACTTCATTTAGTTTTGTCATTTAATCTTACCAGCAACCTTATCTGTTAAGCATGCTTATACCTAGTTGAAGACAAGGCAGTGGACAGATTGAATATAGCCTACTTTATAAACAATAAGTCCGGGATTCTAATGTTGTTTTCTTGATTCCAAATTTGAAGATCCTTAGCCTTATATTATTATTACTGAATCTTAGGTAAAGCATTTATTTATTCAGCTAACATATAATGAATAGCAGACACTATGTTAAGTGGCAGAAATTGAAAGATAGCCAAGACTTCATCCTTGCCTTCAAGCAGTGCAGAGCCAAATCAATAAAATAGAAAAGCCTTCCCTAAAGGGAAATAATCCAAATTTTGATTCAAATTCCAAAGCTATTGTCTCTTAGATGAAATGCATTGTCAGAGGATCTCTGGAAGACTGGAGTCATCAAAAACAAGAGATGTTGTCAGTCTTGATCCTAAATAAGAAAAGTTAGAGATGTGTGAAAAAGAGAATTTTAATCACAATAATAAATGATTAGGAAGTAGATACCTCATTTCACTATGATAACCAGAAATGGCATTTCACTGAAGGGTGCAGCTTTTGTCATATATATTTATAGTCCCTTGTCCAGGATGGAATTTGTCAACTCAAGAATACTAAGTCAATTCATTATTACCTTCTAAAATTTAGGGGTGATTACTAAATACACAATAGTATGCCTCATTACCATTTTATAATCTCTCACTAGCAATAATGATAATTAAAGTTACTGAAAGATTGCTAATAGTTTTCTTTAATTCACATTGTGTCTTTATATTCCAAAGTATTTTATTTGAAAAACAGAAAGGAAGCCATAAGAATGTTAAGCACCATACATGAATTTTGGTATTCACAGTTCTTGTCTAAGCTCCAAGCTTATAGCCTGCTTCTTTTCAAAATTATAGCAAAATTCCAGAAAGATCTGAAATCTATTTTTTTTAATCACAGAAGTATTACTTAATAGTCTTCTTTTAATTTTAAAAAATAGTTAGGGTAAAAGGTGAAGTATCTTCTTTACCCCACATCACTGTAAATTGTAATTCTCTTCACAAGGGTTGTGGGAAGATCCCTTGGAGAAGGGAAAGGCTACCCACTCCAGTATTCTGGCCTGGTGAGTTCCATGGACTATACAGTTCATGGGGTTGCAGAGTCAGATACGACTGAGAGACTTTCACTTCACTCGCAAGGGTTAGACTTATTTTCTTGTGCATTTCTTATATCTTCTATGTTAAAACAATCTTTTTTTACGTTGCATTTATAGAAATATACTTTCACAAATGTAGCATGGAGTTGTGTGTGTGTGTGTTTTTGTGAATGTATGTGTTTACATAAATATTCTTGAATCGTAGCTTTGCACATTTTTCAGTATAAATTATCTTGAGAAATTCTATTGATAGATAAGCAGTTAATAACTGTACATCTCTTTCAAATCTATGAATACTATTCTGAATTGTAGACATTTTGTTAAAGCATTTCATATTCGTGGAATTTAGAAGACTTCCTTTTCTACATAAATAATAAGAATAGTGACTACTTTTGTACCTGCCTAATCTATAAGATTCTATATTAGAAATTTACAAGCAGAATTGCTGAGTAAAGAGAAAACACTTTAAAATTTTGATAGATAAATAAAAACTGGTTTCTAAGAATACATAATAGTTTATTTCCTTACATCTTTGTCAGCATTAGATATTTTCACTCTTTCAGATGTTTCATTGTTTAAACCGAATTTTTAAAGTTACTTATTAGTCACTTGTATTTTCCTTTTATAAATTTCTTGTTCATTATATTTCCATATTTTATTAACTCCATTGTCTTATATTGAATTTTAGGAGTTCTTTATACACACACACACACACACACACACACACACACACATATATATATATATATATATATATATATACACATATATATATATATATTTTTTTGTGTATATGCATGCATGCTCAGTACTTAATTATGTCCTACTCTTTGCAACCTTGTGGACTGTGTAGCCCACCAGGCTCCTTTGTCCATGGGATTTTCCCAGCTAGAATTCTGGAGTGGCTTGCCATTTCCTTCTCCAGGAGATCTTCCTAACCCAGAGATTGAACCTGCATCTTCTGTGTTCCTTCATTGACTGGCAGATTGTCTACCACCGAGCCACCTGGGAATCCCTATATGTGTAGGTGAGAGAGATGTTTTATACACACATATATATATATATATCTTATTATAAAGATATATATATATATATAAATGAGAGGAAGAGAGAAATTTTGCAAATATTTTGTTTTATGTCCCTTGGTGGCACATTTCTCAGTAGAGGACTGGTAAATTTTACAGTAGTAATATTATTTATCAGACATTGAATATGATATGAATTTTGAACTACTTTTCTTATATCTATTCCCATTTTTTCATTAAATTCTTCAGATAGGAACTCATATTTACACTTTATAATCATGAAAACTGAACTCAGTGAAATGCTATGATTATCTAAAGTTAAACATTAGAAAATGTAAGAGTCAGAATACCAATCAGATTATGCTGATTCTACATATTAAATTGTGCTACTGATATCTGTATAAATCTTGATATTATCTGTATCTATTTATCTGTGTTGGTATCCAAATCCACAGGTAGATCTCTTATTATATCAGTATTATTTTATTTAAATCTATTGTACAGATTAATTATAAACATTAGGTGTTCTCATAAAATACTTTATACGTTTGGTGTAATGTAACATAGCATGTAATGTAACATATTGTGTCCTTGAAACTTTTTAGTTAGGAAATGAAGTATTTCACTTTGCTAAGTGTATAAGAATACCAACTAGTTTTAATTAAAAAGTAGCTGATTTAAAAAGCAGATATGCTTTAGGCAAAACAGCTAAACAGGTATTGTTACGTCTGATTATTCTATAATTTGCTTTGTGACCCCTACTTCTCTTAAACACTAACCCTATCCCAATAGCCTGAAACCTTCATACTTTCCCTCAGAACCCATATGAATTTTTCCAATCTCCTCCACATAATACTACACCATGATAGAGTAGGTTTTCACAAACACTTGCTTTCTAGGGCATAATACCACAGTCCTAGACATGCATCAGTTTAGAACCTTGCTGGATGATCAAAGTAAAAAGCCAGACATATACTGGCTTTGGGTGTTCAGGTTAGCTTAATATTGTGATTCTTTTAAAAGAGGTCAATGATAAAGAGTATACTTTTGGAGTTACTCAGGCCATGGTTTGAATTACCTTGTAAACAGAACTGCATTAACATCTCTGCACATATTTTTATCTATTTAAAGATTGTTGTAATTCATTTTAGTAATTAAGAAAGATAATTTATATAGTATATTGCCAGACATATAAAGACTTCAATTTGTATTGATGATTGTTATATATCACTTGAAAGTTAACAAAAAACTTCACTGTTCTCTTTAAACCCGCCCCTCAAATTGGTTCCTGTCTAACCATATTCTTGGCTTGATCTTAGACATTGCTTTCTCAGGTAGTTCTACCCAGGGTTTTCTGACTGACCCACATAAAATATCAATGCCTTGTATATCACATTTCATTGAACATATAACATTGTAATTTTCCCTTTAATAGCTGAATATTCTATTTCCTTAGACTTCAAATTCCACCAGGGCAGGAACTTTTTCATCTTTTTTTTTCTTTAAATGATACATATCTCATTATACTAGCATATGTCACAATTTTTGCTGAATTTAGAAAAAGAATATGTACCTGAATAAATATTTTCTGATATGAATGTGTGCATGTCTGAAAGTGTGGTTGAATGGTAGGCTACATAGCTGGATGCATGGGTTGATGGATAGGTGAAGGCCTTACCAAGAAGGCTTTGGAATAATGATAATGTCAATTACAATGATGGTAAGCAGAGAATATATTTTTAGATTGACTTTTTGAAATCATTTAAATTATACTAAATGTCATGCCTTCAGAGAGTGCTGACCTCAACTGCCTCAGTGAGTGCAAATCCAGGGAAGTTGGCAATATAGTGCATTTTACTTGGTGTGTGGCAGAGTCTAGAGACTAAATAATATGTCACAATATGCTTAAGTTTTCCTCCCAATACATTAAAAAAACACTTTCATAAATACACGTCCACTTCTACCTGCTATGTTCACTTAGCATAAGGTTAAAATATGAAATAGTTTATTTCATATGCTGTACATTTCATTATTCTATATTATAGAATCTCTAGATTCTTTGGAGGTGTTTCATTATGCAATTTAATCTGATAGTGAAAATCCCCAAACAATACAGAACAACCTACAAACTTGCAATGAATTTTAAGTCATACATCTTGCTTAATGTGTGTGCTGATTTATCCAGCACATCAAAATTAAACTTGTCAGGTATGTATTTTATTTTATTGTCAGAAAAACTGTAAATAGTCCACATCTATTCTGCATATTTTCAGATATTAAAACTATTATTCAGCTTAATTTGATATCATTGAGCTTTGACAGTGGACTGTGTCTGCATCATACTAGCTCAGTAGGTACAAGAGTGATGGGAAATATTATCTGCCACAGCTGTGGTACTGACACCTATATGCTAACCTTAAGAAGACGGCAGGGAAAACATTTTTTCCCAAAACTGACCTTTCTCAGATTAATTACTCACATCCAAACTTGATTACATTTTACCTGTCAGTCTCCAGCATTAATTTTTTGTAAAACATGGTTGAATGTATGTGAACTTGTCAGCCTCATTATATAAAATAATTAATGGCGATTGGATATATGAATTTTAACAATTTTGAATATGTTTAATGATTTAAAATATATTTTATAGCATATAATTATCTTTTGAAACAACATCTTATGTTTCTCTCAAGAGAAATTTCCAAATTATACATATATACCTAAACATATATATGTATGTACATCATATATGTACTGTAGATATAAAGGAATAAATCTGAAATTAAAAAAAAAAAAACTTGTCTCAACCCAAGTACTACAGGACAGTTTGATATTACTTATTTTTAATGGTAAACCAGGTTCAAATTAAATGTCAAACATAATTTTGTATTCAAAATTTGATATATGTGATTGTCCATAGAGAAATTCTTAAAACACATGTCTTGCCAAATTTGTATTTGCATAATAGTGAACTATAAGGTTTTAGATCACTTTACAGAAGAATGCCAACCCATAAACTGCTTGGTAAAGCTACTACAAATTTCAATTTGCAATACATTTATCTCAGTTCAAATTTTGAATTCTTTGCATAAAAAATGAAATACACCAGAGTCTCTTAGTTCTTAAAAAGAGAGAGAGCAAATTCTAAATTCTGTTTATTTCACCATTTCTTCCTTTAACTGCTGCAGACATAAATGCAAAATGAATGTTGACATATTTGTTTAGCATCCCTGAACAGATTAAACTGCCTTAGAAGTTCTGTAATCAGGCTTGAAAAATAGAAACTAACATTTGCATCCCCGGATAGAATAAATTGTTTCAAAAGTTTCTCATTAATCAGATGTAAAAATATATTACAAAAGTAGCAATAGGTCCTTTGAAAAGTACTTGAACTTTTCCTTGCAGCAAACTTTTTTATAGTTTCATTGTATATTGTTATTTTTGTTCATACACATATAAAATTATAAGTATATAATTTATCTCTGTTTCCTGTAGGTGAATTTCTAGGTAGGAATGAATATTGTTCAGGGAAGCACAGTGTGTGTATAAAATAAAGAACACTGGGCCTCACTGTAGAGCTGCTGATTACTTTTGATGTGTCTTTGGACAAATAAAATAGAAAGAAGATATAATTTTTAAAAATTTGAACTTTGGAGAATTACAAACATTTGAGTGTTATTCTTCATAATGATTCTGTAAGTTTAACAGTGTTATACTCACTTTAGAGACAAGGAAACTGAACTTCAAAGATATTCATTGACTTGTCTCATATAATATAGTAGAGATGATATTCCATATTAGACCTGTCTCGTCCCAAAGTTCCTGTTCCTCCCATTCTGTGCTGTTTCTCTGACATTTATTTTCTCCTTCGTGAAATGAAGGGATTAGGTTATATTAATAGTACTCTATCTCTCATTCAAATTCTGTAAATTCTTGATGAACAATCATTGAAACTTTGGATAAGGAAATATTCATTTGTTATAGAAATGGATATTAATCTAACATTGCGAATCCTTAACTTCATTTTCCTTATTCAGCCAATGAGTATCAATGGTTGACTTTCCTAGACACCATGCAGGCAATAAAAACATATGAACCACAAAGTTTTTATTTCATTTGATAAATTTACCCAAAGGTTTGAAGGTAGTTAACAATGAATCACCAGTGGTTACATTAATTTGCCTAATAGTCTTGCCATTCAGATATTATTCTTTTTAAAGTTTGTATGGCCTTGAGTTGTTTCAATTGCCAAATAGTTATCAGGAAGGACAGGTCATGTTCTTTGTTTTTAGAGAATGCTTTAAAATTTAAAATCTATATAAATAAATTTTAATTTCTCTTTTCCTCACAAGCAAAAATCACTAGACTCAGTTCATTCATTTCAAAGGGTATGTTTACTGTGCCTTACTCACATTTTTTCAGCTTTATTTCAAAGAGGACGTTATAATAAACAGTACCTTGAATAGTCAAAAAACAGGTCAGAATTTTAGTCAAGTGTCTCATGACACAAAGGATGCCAAAACTGTTAGGATGTCATGGACATATTTCTGATTACAACTATGATGGAGTAATTTGTATCCCCCAACTTGCCTCCATATACATTATGGAGTTTTAAAGCTATATGAGGTCACTACATTCAGGTACTGGAAAATAGGCAAAACTGGAGAAGGTTCTTAAAAAAGAGAAGTGTAAAATATATGTTCTACTTCCATTCTGGATTTTTACATAGAGGAACTTTCTAAAATGTGATGGAAGGAAATGGAGCCCCAATAGAAACCAGGAATTCACTGGAGAAAGTAAAAATCACACTTTGTGATTGTTGAGGGGTGCTGGAATATGTGCATAAGTGTTTTAGGGACAAGAGATATGTGGAGAGGAATCTTGGGAATCTGCATAAGTCTCCACTTGAATATTTGGCCAAATATGTGCATGGGGTAAAGCACTATACTTGGTAGAGGACAGCTGTTGAAGGTCCGTGAGATGGAAAAAAACCCCCAAAAAAACAGGAATTACACAATGATGGGGCACACTGATGATCAGACAACCAGTAGAGATACCCTGCTGAACTCATCAAACATTATATTTATTCTCCTGGGAATTGCTTCAGCAATATGTGAACCGTGAACTTCCAGATGTTCAAGCTGTTTTTTGAAAAGGCAGAGGAACCAGAGATAAAATAGCCAACATCTGCTGGATCATCAAAACAGCAAGAGAATTCCAGAAAAACATCTACTTCTGCTTTATTGACTATGCCAAAGCTTGTGACTGTGTGGATCACAATAAACTGTGGAAAATTCTGAAAGAGTTGGGAATACCAGACCACCTGACCTGTCTCTTGAGAAACCTGTATGCAGGTCAGGAAGCAACAGTTAGAACTGGACATAGAACACCAGACTGGTTCCAAATAGGAAAAGGAGTACGTCAAGGCTGTATATTGTCACCCTGCTTATTTAACTTATATGCAGAGTACATTATGAGAAATGCTGGGCTGGAAGAAACACAAGCTGGAATCAAGATTGCCAGGAGAAATATCAATAACCTCAGATATGCAGATGACACCACCCTTGTGGCAGAAAGGGAAGAAGAACTAAAGAGCCTCTTGATGAAAGTGAAAGAGGAGAGTGAAAAAGTTGGCTTAAAGCTCAACATTCAGAAAACTAAGATCATGGCATCTGGTCCCATCACTTCATGGGAAATAGATGGGATAACAGTGGAAACAGTGTCAGACTTTATTTTGGGGGGCTCCAAAATCATTGCAGATCGTGACTGCAGCCATGAAATTAAAAGACACTTACTCCTTGGAAAGAAAGTTATGACCAACCTAGACAGCATATTAAAAAGCAGACACATTACTTTGCCAACAAAGTTCCGTCTAGTCAAGCCAATGGTTTTTCCAGTGGTCATGTATGGATGTGAGAGTTGAACTGTGAAGAAAGCTGAGCACTGAAGAACTGATGCTTTTGAACTGTGATGTTGGGGAAGACTCTTGAGAGTCCCTTGGAATGCAAGGAGATCCAACCAGTCCGTCCTAAAGGAGATCAGTCCTGGGTGTTCACTGGAAGGACTGATGTTGAAGCTGAGACGCCAATACTTTGGCCACCTGATGTGAAGAGTTAAATCTTTGGAAAAGACCCTGATACTGGGAAGGATTGGGGGCAGGAGGAGAAGGGGATGACAGAGGATGAGATGGCTGGATGGCATACCGACTCGATGGACATGAGTTTGGGTAAACTCTGGGAGTTGGTGATGGACAGGGAGGCCTGGCGTGCTGCAATTCATGGGGTTGCAAAGAGCTCATGACTGAGCGACTGAACTGAACTGAAATCAAATTATTTATTAAAAATTAATACCTACTATAGCAGTGATATGCTTGGATTTAAAATATGTATAAAATAGATTGGAGCAATAAAACAGGACAGTGGATAGTGGTGAATGAAATTATTGTGAGTTTCTAAGATTATATTTGAAGTTGTAAATATTATTTAAGGTATACTTTAATACTTACAGAAATCATAATGATTATAAAAAAAAAGTATACTTAATGAGTCAATAGAGAAGATAAAAGTTGAATGCCAAATGATAATTAGTAATCAAAATAAGGCAGGAAAGGAAGGAAAAAGAGAAATGAAGAGAAGAAAAATGGGAAAATGTAGCATGGTAGAGTTAAAATTAACCATTTCAATAATTGTGTTAAACATTAATTGATAAAACCTTTAAAGGAGTAATTGTCATTGAATGAAAGTGGTTAAGACTCAAATGTATTACAAGAGAATAAATTTAAATTTTAGGAGACATGCATAAAGTAAAAGAATGAAAAAAATTTCTATGTGAACAGTAAATCATAATAAAGCTGAACTTGATATATTATTATCAGGAAAATTAAACCTAAAGACAATGTATTTTGTTAGCAAAATAGAGGAAAGTTTTTCAGGATTAAACCTACCATAAGTCAAGATATAGCAACCCTAAATATGTATATACCTAATAAAGGGGACTAGAATACATGAAAATAGAATCTAACAGAAACTAAGGACAAATTCACACTCAGATTTGGATTTGTGTCTCTCTAACAGAAGTGGGTAAAGCAAGGTGACAAAAAATTAATCATAATTTAAACAACCAGTTGACAGATTGTCAACCATCTTAAGCTAACTGACATTCATAGATCAATGCAATCAGCATCAACAAAATACATGTTTTTTTTTGAAAGTGCACTTTATATTTTTCATGATATAGATCATACTATATGCCATATAACATTTTTCAGTAAATATCTAAGGATTTAATTCATCCAAGATGTGTTCACTGATTAGAAAAGAATTATTTTAAAAGTCAATATCAGAACAAAATTTGAAATTCTTCAAAATTTAGAAATTAAACTGCATATTCCTAATGATTCTAAATTACCTTTGGATCAATGAAGAAGTTAGAAAATGAAGTAGATAATCATTAGAATGGAAACAAAAGTAAAAGATATATCAAAATTTGTGGAATACAGCGAAGTAGTGCTCAGAGAATAACCTATGGCTTGACATGATTATATTAAAAAAAGAAACTAAACATAAATGATCTAAAATTCTAACTTAAGGAACCAGAAACATAATAATAAATTAAATGCAATATAAACAATAGAGTGCAATCATGTAAAATGTAGAAAACACTAGAAAATGAGAATAAGTTAAAAATTGACATTTTAAAAATATTAAAACTTTGATATAATGCCCCACTAGTCACCGTGAAAAAAGCAGAAAACAAGTGCAGTCAAAGATAGTATTCATTAAATAGCCTACATTTACTAAAAGGAAATAAGGAAATTTGTCAACAATTTTATACAGATACCTTTTACAATTTTGATTATGTTAGCAATTGAAATGAAAGGTATATGTTATCAAAATTGACACTGGAAGGGTTAAAGACTCTGAGTAGCCTTATTTCTATTAAAGATTAATTTGTATTTGTAAATAATAATTTTCCTACAAAGAAAGGTTCAGGCCCAGATGTATATAAGAAATAAGTAATACCAGTCCTCCATAAATTCTTTAAGAAAATAGAGAAGAAGAGAGGGAACATGTTACACCTCAGCATAACTGTGGCATCAAAATGAGACAAGAACATTAGGGAAAAAAAAATTACAATGACTATCTCTCATGACCATTCATGTAAACATTCTTAGCAAATCATTAGCAGCTTGAAGATAGTAATATATGTATAAAGGATAATACACCATGACCAATTCATTTTAATTCCAGGAGTGCTAGTTCGTTCAACATTTAAAATCAATCACCAGGCTAACAAAATGAAAAATAAAATCAATATGATCATCTCAATAATTGCAGAAGAAACATTTGATAAAATAAATTTCCATTTATGATAAACATCCAGAAAACTATAAAGAAAGAAGCACTTTCTTATTCAAGTAAAGAGACACCTCAATACAGTTCCCATCAGATTTTAAATTAGTTTTTGGTGAAACTGATAACATAAATCTAAAATTTATATGAAAATGCAGCCAACCTTAAAAAGTCAAGCACTCTATAAAAATGAAAAAAAAAAACAACAGACAAACTGGGAAGTCTTTTACTATCTGATTCAAACTTATTGTACAGCTACATTAATCTAACCTATATGGTATCAACATAAGGTTAGGCCAATAAATCAGAATAGATTACATTACCATATGTAAAATAGATAGCTAGTGGGAAGTTTCTGTATAACACAGGGAGCTCAACAAGGTGCTCTGTGACAACTTAAAAGGGTGTCACAGAGGGAGGTTTCAGAGAGAGGGGACATAGGTATACTTACGACTGAGTTACCTTGTACGGCAAAAACCAAAAAAACTTTGTAAAGCTATTATCATCCAATTAAAAATAATTGCACTAATTAAAAAAGAGAGAGAATAGAGTCCTGAAGTAAATGCACTCATACATAGTATATTTTCAACAAAGCCATCAAAGAAATGTAAGTCACCCGAAAAGCAAGTCTTTCAACCAATGATTATAAAACAATTCAAGATCTGTATAAAGAGATGATCCTTAACTCCTCCTATCTCATACCATTTACAAGCATTAATTCAAGATGGATGATGTACCTAAAGGTAAAGGCAAAAGAAAATATAGCTCTAAATATAAACACTTGAGAAATTCCTCATGACACAGTGGGAGGGTGGGGCTGGGGGTGATATTTTTATAGATAAATATTTTTTAATTAGGAAGTAAAAAACAGCCATTTACAAAGGGATAAATTTCACTTCTGCCCTTTGATGACACAATTAGGACAATGGAAAGGTAAGTTAGAAACAGAGAGACAATAGTTTCAAAACATATATATGACAGACTGTTGCCTATTGCATATGAGTACAAACACCCAGAGGGATAAGGCCAGGTGTCCTCTCCTCTGTTTTCCTCAATAACTAGTGGGAATTTAAAATGTTACACCAGTGAAAATGGAATATTGTAGAACCACACAGGAAAAAAAATAATTTCTTGTTAATTTAAGTATATACTTTGCATTTAAACCTTAGGTATTTACCCAAAAGGAATGAAAACATATCAATACGAATTGTAGAATATATAACTTGTACATGAATATTAATAACATATTTTCATAGTAGTCCAAAACTTGGGAGAAAAAAACTCAGTAGAATGGAAAAGTAAATTCTATATTACTGCAATGAACAATACAGTACAATTGTGATAACTAATCCCTTATTATAATACATAACAATATGGATAATCTTAGAAACATACTATCTAATGGAAGAAGAGATATATTTATTTTTGTATAAGCTGTATGATTATATAAGTTCTAAACTATGACATGAGAAGTCAAAATAGCAGTTACCCTTTGAGGAGGCAGTTTGTAAAGAAGCATAGTTCTGAAGTTCCAATGATACTGTTTTTTCACTTGGATGCAGGATTCAGGGCTTTCTTAATTTTGTAAAAATCCATTCTGCCATAAACTGTGATTTGTACTTTTATCAGTGCCTGTAGTATATTTTTTAAAAATTACAGAAAAAGTTGTAGTGTTTCAGAAAGGGTCACATGAATTTGAGGTAAAACTAGGATTTAGTATAACTTTTGAAAATTGATTAGAATTATAGTATCCAAAATATTTTTATTCTAATGGTCATAATTTTGTATATAATATCTAATGTTTGGGACATAGTAGGCACATAAAGAACTGCATTCATTTTTGTTTCAATAATGAAGTCAAGTGACTACTCTCTATAAAACCAAGTATGATATTTATTACTATTTTGACAATAGTAAAAATATAATGGGAATAAAGACACTTGATGGTGATGAGAGTGATATATTTTCCTTAATGTATTAAATTCTAATATAAGAAGATATATAGATAATAAAACATGCAGAAACTTCACACAATTTTTCACTTAGTTTTTGTTCTGTATTTTTTTTTTTTTTGGCAATAGCAGATCTTTAAAAGTTGAACCATTTATTGACAATGGCTTCTTTTTTCAGTACAATGAATTTTTAATACTAAAACATTCTAAATAAGTATACTACAAGAAGTGGTGTTTCCACATGACAATTCCAGGCAATGAAACACTCATTAATTTTCATGACATAATAGTTTATATTCAGAACATATCATATAGAACAAAATTGAACTGTATACCATTCAATTCCAAATGATCCCAACATGCTTTTCTTTGTCTGTGTATGATAAGTGAGAAGGATGCAGAGATAGCTTTGTCTATAAATATTTATCTGTTTTGCGTATTTAGTTTCTGCACTTGTTTTGAAGTATCCAGATACTTGTCTGTAATTTTGCACCAACCCTTATGGCAGAAAGTGAAGAAGAACTAAAGAGCCTCTTGATGAAAGTGAAAGAGGAGAGTGAAAAAGTTGGCTTAAAGCTCAACGTTCAGAAAACTAAGATCATGGCATCTGGTCCCATCACTTCATGGGAAATAGATGGGGAAACAGTGGAAACAGTGTCAGACTTTATTTTTTAGGGCTCCAAAATCACTGCTGATGGTGATTTCAGCCATGAAATTAAAAGACGCTTACTCCTTGGAAGGAAGGTTATGGCCAACCTAGATAGCATATTTAAAAGCAGAGACATTACATTGCCAACAAAAGTCCATCTAGTCAAGGCTATGGTTTTTCCAGTGGTCATGTATGGATGTGAGAGTTGGCCGGTGAAGAAAGCTGAGCACTGAAGAATTGATGCTTTTGAACTGTGGTGCTGGGGAAGACTCTTGAGAGTCCCTTGGACTGCAAGGAGATCCAATCAATCCATCCTAAAGGAGATCAACCTTGGGTGTTCATTGGAAGGGCTGATGTTGACGCTGAAACTCCAATACTTTGGCCACCTCTTGCGAAGAGTCGACTCATTGGAAAAGACCCTGATGCTGTGTAGGATTGAGGGCAGAAGGAGAAGGGGACGACAGAGGATGAGATGGTTGGATGGCATCACTGACTCGATGGACATGGGTTTGGGTAGACTCCAGGAGTTGGTGATGGACAGAGAGGCCTGGCGTGCTGCAATTCATGGGGTCGCAAAGAGTCGGACACGACTGAGCGACTGAACTGAACTGAACTTGCACCAAAAATACATTAACTTAATATTTAAGTATAAATTGAGTGCAAGATAACTGTGAGCCTGTAAATTTTGTAAAACTGGTGAAGAAAACACAGCAAAAAGAATGAATTTTCTTTCTGAAGAATGACTGCCTTGCACATATTCTCTGCCAGTCACCAGCCACTACGACCCACCCTGCTTTGGCAAGTGTAATATGTATTCACTATGTTACATGTTATGCACAACTTCAAATTGTCACCTGTCACTGAATAAACCTGTTTTTATTATTAATTTTATATAATTTATACCCATAAAAGTGTGTATCTTGGATTAGGTTGGACTGCATTGTAATTTTTCTCTTTAGAATTAAAGAAAGATGTTTTTTATGTTACTGTGTTTTTTCATAGCAGTAAGGTTTCTAGGAGTAAATTGAAGTAAGCAAGGGAATGGGTATGTTCGATCTTTTAAGCAGATCAGGAACATTAATTACAATACAAAATTTAAGGAAATAGTTTTTTAACTGATGAAGTACTACATTTTTCCTTAAAATGGATGTATCAACTATTTCAGACTGGAGATTCTCCTTAATTTCTGCCTTTGTTCACTTGAATCTCCTTAGAGTTTCCAGATTCTGCATGTTCAAAAAACAAACTTACGAGCCATCCTCAAAAGACAAAGGCCCCCTCTTTTGTGTTTCCTATCTTGCTTAATAACCTCAAACTCATTTAGCACCTTATAACCATGATCAGTCCTCACCCAGCCTCTGTGAAATGCTTCCTTCAAAGTGTTTCTTTTTTCTTTTATCTCACCAGCAATTCAGATGTCTTTATAAATGAGTCTGACTTTTCCTCTGATTCATGAATGCACATTTAATATGCACACACTCAATGGCCAATACAACATATGCTTATATTTTCTGTTCTCTGGGAAGTCACTGTCTAGTGGGATAGAGGGGTCTTTTGCTTTCTTCATCTCTGCATATTCTTTTTTTTCTTTCATTAATATGCTCATCAGTAGAGAACATAGAGTTATGGATCCTTCATCACTATTAAAAAACCTCTTGGGATGTGTCTTGGAAAAGCCAACATTCCCTTTAGTTTATGCATATATTCCCAAACAATGAATTTATCTTATTTTTTGTGGCTTATCAGGCCTCATATACCCGTGCTATCATACAGTGGTGATTAAGATGCAAGATATGCCCTGAAGAAATCAATTGTCCACAAGAAGAGAAAAAGTATTAAACAAATGAGTAAATAAAATGTGATCAGGTCAACATATTACTCGGTGGGAATATTGTGGAGAAACCTCTGAACTTGTCTTTGACAGGACAAAGAAGTCACCCTGGACAAATTGACTTTTAAACTATGAATAATCTGAGTTATCAAGTGAAAAACTGAGGGGAATATGCCTCATTTGAAAAATGTGAAAAGAATTGAATGCAAAAGGAGAGGACAATTTGTTTCTCTTCTCCCCCTTATGGAGCTTTATAGATGCTGTTGATCAAGGGCCCAGCATTCAACACCTCAGAGCTGAATCCTCCTTTCAAACAGTACTTCTGTTAGTACTATGCAATCCTACTCAATCCTCGCTTTCTAAAAGGAGCCAGATTTTCCTTTGGCCTTGCTCCCTTTCTTCAAAGCAACCCACGGGAAAGTGACTCCATTTCAGGCTCTTGGGCTGGGCACTCATTTATTTAAGCAAGTTAGCACTTTCCCACCCGCAACCTTAAATAGTCCAATCACAATGAACTTCATTTAGAGTCTCCTTCTGGATGGAGTGATGTGCAAATGTGAAGACTGGAAATGGTGTAATGATTTTGCCATCATTGCAAGAAATCAGCCATGGAATGAAGCTGACACTGAAAGGAAGAATAGGAAACGGAAAGAAATTAATCCTAGCCTCCTAATGAGATGAACTTGGAAGGCAAAGTTATCTCTAAGGTTTCAATTATGTGAGCCAGTAAATTCCCTTTATCATGCATGTTGAACTTTCTGGGAAGTAAACTTTTAGTTGGAGATCAACCTGCAAGAAATTTATTAGGCAATATTCATGGGATAAACATCTATGGAAAGGAAGGAAGAAGGCAGGATTGAGCAGAGGAAGAGAGTAGGCTACAATGCTAACTGCTAACTTTTCTGAACCGACTATGTTCCTTCAGATCAGTCCTAAGTTAAGACAAGTAGACTGGATGTGGACTGCCCTAAAAGGCGATGTCATCTGGGTCACAGCAACTTTGTTGGCCAAGGCAATTCCCAATCCTCAAAGCATTCCTAGCAATTGGGAGACTGAGTCCTTTGATCCTAAAGGGGATTAAGTGGTCCATTATAGTGCCTGCTATACTATTGAGGTCAATTTGTGTTTGGCTTTCTTTTTTAACAGCTATAAATCAAAAGAATCCACACTGATATAAGCAGCCATCGTGACTTAGAGGAAAGACCAAATATGTGTGTCAATGGACAATTTACTGAATCTCCTGGAACTTTATCTTTTATTATAAGTAGGAATTTTTGTATAAGTTAAACAATACATTATTCAGCATATACCTTGACAAAGCTATGGGAGTCCTTTTTTTCCCCCTCTTTTTTTTAGGGGGGGTGAGGTGACAGAGTGTAATGGATGAAAGTGTCAACTGAGGAGACATTTCAGTTCAGTTCAGTTCAGTCTTGCAGTCGTGTCTGACTCTTTGAGACCCCATGGACTGCAGAATGCCAGGCCTCCCTGTCTATCACCAACTCCTGGAGTTTACTCAAACTCATGTCCATCATGTCAGTGATGCCATCCAACCATCTCATCCTCTGTTGTCCCCTTCTCCTCCCACCTTCAATCTTTCCCAGCATCAGGGTCTTTTCAAATGAGTCAGTTCTTTGCATCAGGTAGCCAAAGTATTGGACTTTCAGCTTCAGCCTCAGTCCTTCCAATGAATATTCAGAACTGATTTCCTTTAGGATGGACTGATTGTATCTCCTTGCAGTCCAAGGAATTCTCAAGAGTCTTCTCTATCACCACAGTTCAAAAGCATCAATTCTTCAGCACTCAGCTTTCTTTATAGTCCAATTCTCACATCCATACATGACTACTGGAAAAACCATAGCCTTACTAGATGGACCTTTGTTGGCAAAGTACATTTGGCCTGATGTCAAATCTCATCTCTACACACTTACTTGCTCTGTCATCCTGGATATGCTGTTTACCATCTCTGTGGCTCAATTTCCTCATCCTTTAAATAGCTACAGCCATGAAACACATAAAATTTAAGGCTATTAACCAGCTAATACAGGCAAACAATAGTACGTGGAAAATAGTAAGCTCTTTGTGTTGGTGGTAGTTTAGTCGCTCAGTTGTCTCTGACTCTTGTGACCCCATGACTGCACCCAACTAGGTTTCTCTGCCCATGGAATTTCTCAGGCAAGAGTACTGGAGTAGGTTGCCATTTCCTACTCCTGGGGATCTCCCTAGCCTAGGGATTGAACCCATGTCTCCTGCATTGCAGGTGGAACCTAAGCTTCTCTGGCGGCTGAGTGGTAAAAAATCCACCTGCAGTGTAGGAGACCTGGGTTGATCCCTGGGTTAGGAAGATCTGGAGAAGGAAATGACAACCCACTCCAGTATTCTTGCCTGGAGAATCCCATGGACAAGAGGAACCTGGTGGGCTACAGTCCATGGGGTCATAAGAATCAGACATGACTTAGTGACTAAAGAAACAATTTTCTCTGACATATTTTGGCCCATCTATGCAGTTTCAGTAAAGCTATAAAATGACAGACAATCGTCCAACAGTCGTGCTTAAGGTTTTATTCCATAAGTGTGTCTCAGAGATAGTAATCAAATAATAAAACATGAAATAAATTTTGTACATTAAATTTCAGTACTTTTGGTAGATGTTTCAAAGCTTAATATGGAAACTCAATCACTATGCATGTGAATCTGAAGGGATGGGGGGGAAACTTAGTGGGAAAAAAAAAAAGAACTGAGAATCTCTACTATTTCAAGTGTGAATTTCTAGATTTGCCCATGGCAAATTGTTGATCAGATTCTTTAATGGCACTTGAAATATCAATCTTTGAATATATTATGAAAATACTCATTGCATTGACAGTTGGGCAGGGAGAGAAACAAGAGTAAATTACATGGAGGTAAAATTTATTCTTAAAATAAATCACAAAGCAATTTCTTCACATTCATTAAAACTCTTGACAGTGCTAATTTAAAGTAGCACTTTATCAAAAACTAAAATAAAGACTGATATATGTGTATATGAATGGTGATGCACATATGTCCACATAAATCACATTGCTAACATAATGATTTAAAATTGACACTGTACTGCTACAGAAAATCGGTCACATTGTTAGATTAATGAGAATATATATTTTATTAAGAAGTGAAGACACTATATTATGGTTCTAAAACTTAAGCTGTCTAAAAGAAATGAAATATAATTAATTGAGTTTGTTTCTGTCTTAGTTCTTATTTTAAAGATTAAAATTTTCCCTAAAAAAACTACCATTACTGTATCTCCTGGATCTGTAAGGGATTAAGTTTCCTATGCTTCTTAATCTTTAAAAATTTGATTTAAATTTGACTTTGGTATAAAATATAATTGTCAGAAGGAGATGCTGCAGAAAATTCTTTGAACAAGATTAATGCAATTCTATATTTATTATTCCTGCCTTAAGCATAAAATCCAGAACTCCATGATGACATGTACTATCTCAGAACACACTTTTTAATACATCTATTTTGAGTTATTTCAAAGTTTTCAAAGTATGAGTATTAAAGTAGGAATCTGATTCAAAGTGCAGGTCTCAGAAGTAAGATTTCAAACCGTTTTCTTATAAGGCAGAGATCAGAAGTGGTATGGACAAACTTGGATTCGGCTCAGAACATCCCTTGAGCTTTCTAAAACAAATGTTGTTCAATTAAGAAAGTCCTGGGCTTGGCAGTCCAATATATTAATGAAATATACTGTATTTTTCCATTTCTTTTCCTCTTTGAAACTTGCTTTGGATAATTATTTTGCTTGTTATCTCTTTTCTTGAGGATAGTTAATTTTTTTCTTCTCTTGTCTGCTGTATCAGATGAGATTCTTTTGGTTACAAGCAGTAGACACCTCAATCAGACTAGCTTGTGCTGAAAGAAAAAGACAGAAAATAGAATTTACAAAATAATAAGGGCCATCTCAGTCAAAGGTGGTGTAGTATAGTTCTTCTTCTGAAAAGGAATGCACAAAAGAGCTGGACTGATAGGAAAGGATCTTAGTCTCTCGGATGCTATGTGCTCTTCAGTCTCTTCTTTGGACATGTGCTCATTTCATTCTCTACACACTGTTTTTTCTCTGCTTTGGTGCCCTGGTTTTAGAAAAATATAGGCTCTTGTCACTACATAGAATCTCTTAATTCTGATTACAAATAACAGGTAGAGAGACTACATTGATTTCATTTGACTTAGGTGTTCATTCAGTGCAGGGAAGAGTGCTATTATTCATTCAACAGAAGTAACAGGATCAGAATTGAAGCAGGGAACTTGGGGGCAGTAGCTATAGGCACGGGTAGGTATTTAAGCAGTTCTAGGGAAAGGAGACCACAGATCCAATGGCACCCAGAAACATTGCCTACACTCACAATGAGAGTGTTCACTTATCGCTATACTTTCACACTAAGAATTCCTTGAATCTGAAATTTTACACTTATAATAAAAACTTACCCAATATGAAAACCTAATTCATATGAGGTTTTAGTATGAATTTGAATTTTATTATATCTTACTTATCATGAATTTTTATTATAAATTTTATTTATTATGAATTTCATATGAATTTTATTATGACATCATAATTTGACTCTATAGAATTTAAGAATTCTGAGGCCTGTCAACATAAGTTCCATAACTTATGGAACTTAAGTTTTAATCATAACTGACATGCAAAAAATAACCACCCTGTAAGTTTTTCATTCTAAGGTAGTTGTGGGTCAAAAGTGAATCCAGCCCTCAGTGATGACAAAAGCAAGATAACAGTCTTTGGGGGATTGAATCAGGACTCTGCAGATTGTATCCTCTTCCCCAACCACTCAATTTAGATCTTGAATCAAGAAACAAAAGGATAAGTGTTCTGTATTATTTTCCTTTTTAACATTAAGTGGTCAGAAGCAAATATGCCTTGCTGGCTTCATCTTAAAATGCCATTAGAAGCAATAGGTTTCTTGCTCAGTAGTTGTCCAAGGATGAGAGGTGCTTCTCAAAGATGAAATTCTAAGTCCTGGTGACAGGAAAGAATATGATTGTGTAGGGAACTTTATTTATTTCTTTTTCCTTTTCCTGACAGCTGCAAATAATTCTGAATAGCATGTTTATCTAATTTGAATGAAGCATGTTATTCTTTTTTAAAAGCAATACAGTTAGCACCTGAAAATATTATCTTGGTCAATGGCTGATACAGTTTCTCAGCTCAACTAGTAATTAAAGAGCATGGAATAATTCCATATATGACATGCACAGCATATCAAATATAACTATTCATCAGCAAATGAAGGGAGTATGAGTAAACATTTGACAGTTTTGAAAAATTAAGTTCTACCATCTAAACAATGCAACTCCTTAAGTGAAGTCCTATTTCTAACCATGAAAAAAAGCACTCAGTATGTGAAAGCAAATCTATCTTGGCCAAATCTCTGTCTTATTAACACCAACCATCTTAGTGAAAGACATACTAAAGAAAATAGCAAGTTTGTTTATACATTATAAGTTAAGTCAGAAAAGGTGACAAAATTCAGGCAGGACAGCTTAATGCAAGAGAGAAGGAATTTATATAAAGACCTATAAATCACATAGGATCATCATGTTGGAAGGTCAAATGAACTTAAAAAAAAAAAAAGAAAACTAGTCAAATTTCCCTACTTTTGCAAATAAGGAAGCAAAAAGGTTAAACATCTTGCCCTTGTCTACTGTTTTCTCCTCTATTCCATATGCTTTCAGTTAATCCTACTCTGGTTACATTTGTATAAAGATTTGGGCAGAGTCAAAGCACTTGACCTCTCTAACAATCAAGTTCTCTTAGTTGTCTAGAATTATGTGTCTCTTCTCATTTGCTTCCAAGTGGTAATCATGATATTCAAAAAAGTAGTAGAATGCTTGTCTTTGTACTAAATGAAAGCTCCCAGTTAAAGTTATGTTTCAAAATAATTATTTCCTAAGATGAAATCAGACAACAAGGGGGCTTAGAAAGAGAAAAAAAAAAAGCTTTCAAACTCTTTACTTGACTAGATTTCAGTTATTTTAAAAAGGTTGTATGTACAGTGCTTGGGTTTTACTTTATTTTTTTTTAATGACTTAGTAATATTGAAGTAGAACCCTGATGATCTTGAATAAACTCAATATCACCCTATATGAAAAGGAATTTGACAAACAGAATCTTCTTGTTCATATGGTGATATTTTAAACTTTGCCTAGAATGAAGCTTTCAAGGAAGCACCAATTTATCTTTCAGTTTCAATGCTATGTATAACAAGTCAATAGGTATTTATCTAATTCAAACAAGGTAAAACTGTAATACAGTTACCTTTTCTAGAAGACTTTCCATGAGTTTGTTTTTCTTTTTAGATAAATTCTTACTGGGTAACTATTATATTACTAAATCTGTTTTTGTTTCTTTAAATTGAAAAACTAAATGCAAGTAAAACTAATGTTAAGGTACATGGCTATTTGTTCACAAGAACTATAAATCAGTTGTTTAAAAAACAAGCATGTATTAGATTAGACATTTGAATCCATTACAAAGATTTTCATACCCCAATAATCAATATTTTAAAAATCAATGAACATTTTCTTAACATTGATGACATGAGTTTTACTAGTTAAAACATTCCTGGAAATTTATGAACCATCATTAAAATTTATTTTTGTCACCTCCTAGAAAAATGTTTTTGCAAAACTACCAGGTCTTTATATGGCATCCTGGTAAGTCAGAGACACAGATTGTCTCATTCTAATCATGACTTTTTTCAAATAAAAGCTTCCTCCAGATGTACTAAAGGAAACAGTAATCAAACCCAAGCCTCACCATCTCTAATATATGCTACTCATCTTGGAGTTTTTGCCTTTGAATTCTTAATTAAAAAAATCTTTTAATGAGAAGCAGCCTGAGTGTGAAACTGACAGATCTACCCTCGTCCTTGATGCATACCAAAAAAAGGAGATTTCACTTTTAAAAGAAGCTCCAGTTTCTTGAGACATTTGTATTCAAACATGACTCTCTCTTTCTCCTTCCTTCTCCTGGGAGAACAGCTCTACTCTTCAAATGAAAAAGAAATAATAAAACACATCAGGAACAGCGGACCTCAGACCTAACGTTTCTCTCCTTGTCTTGGAATGTTATTTCCATATAGAAAGCTACTCTAATGGGACACTTGTAAATGGCAGGGAATTTAGCCCTTGTGGAGTCCTCTCCAGAAATTGAATTTTTGCTTAAGCAAACAGCAAACCATGCAGCGGGGGAAAAGCTATTTATTTGGCTGCCTACTGAAGAGTCTTACAAAAATACAATTCAGTCTGTGCTGACCGTTGAGTCAGTCGGCATACATTGGAAAACAAAATCCAGTTACTTATGTCAGATAGCAGACGAGCCCTTTCATGTAACAGTTAATCTCAAATACACTTTAATGATATTTTTCTTGATTACCCTTTTCTTAGACATAACAGCTTTTGCAGTTTACTTTCACATTAAGGAAGGGTAAAAGGCTTATACAAGCTGCCAACGTCTACCCAGTCTTTTGAGAGATTATTTAAAACCTTTGCAGTTCAGAAACAAGCAAATTTGTACTGAGGGAAGTTAATCTCCAGTTTACGACATTTAATAATGTCATTCAAAATGCCTTATGACAACACATTTACCTTCTTAAATCTGATTCACTTTCTAAACAGTTCTTATGATTTATATGATAAATGTTTCATAATCTTTTCCTTTGCTCCATCATTTAAGTATCGGACATCCTTCCACACATAGTGATGCTTTTCCTCTTTAAGCAAATAACTTCCCCCACCAAAAAATCTTTTCTAATGTCTCCGAGTGTCCTTCTAAAGGATAAGAGGACATATCTCTACTGAAGGATCTTTTTTTAGGGATAAGAAAGATAAAGGTAATTCTTAAGAGGTGACAGATCTGCTAATTTAAGTTTTGTGAATATTCGCTGATACTTGCTGACATTTTGGTGCGTCCTTTGCAGCAGGTAGAGCTTCTTTCACTATATTTCCCAGAAACAGCTTTTTTATACTAAAATGATTTCCTCCTTTCTACCAACAATTTCTATAGTCAAATATCAATGAAAAAAATGAATACTTCTCCCTGATTTTTCCTTCTCCTCACCTCCCAACCTATGAAAACTTGGTATTTCACTCTGCCACTCTGAGAGAAAGTATAGAACAGAGACAGCTTTCTAGTCAAATATGTTTGTGATTTAGAGAGTGGAAGAGCCAGATCTCTCCCTAAGTTCAGAAATAATTTGCTCTGACAGAATTCTTTGTTAGCGAAATCTGTTAGAACCTAGATCATTTTGAACCAGTATGGCTGGTCATTACCTAAGCATTGTGGCAGAATTTCCCAGGCAAATGTTTAGTTCAAACTCCTTTGATTGTATTATATGCTAGACGTGTCTTAAGTACTTGGTATCACTGATGAACATGTAAATCATTGTACAGATATTTTTCAGTAGTTTATATTATTTACTCATTTTAAAGTACATGCATTTTTTTCATTGAAGTGTTCATGACTCTCCATAGTTAACATGCAAAAATCATAAAAGGTCTGCATAGGAGTATACATTTATTTAACATTATAGCAAGAGCCATAGTTTGAATTGGGTGGAGGCAGGAGGAATAGTTCAGTCTACTTCTTTCTTTCCTCCCTCAGAATAAATAATATCAAGCCTAAGCCTTCACATAATGCTTGAGAAATTTAAATAATTTCTTGTAAACAATTTCTGGCATTTCCAAATTATAATTAGTCTGGTCTAAATTATAAGGAATGTAACAAGAATTGTTGTCCTCATTTTTAAAGTTGTAATTTTATTTCTGAGATAAAGTGTATAAGTAACGATTGTAGAAAAATTATTTGGTAACAAAGCAATAATACATTCATATTTGCTTACAAATGTTTATTTGTAATTACTGGACTTTTACTTGTTCATAGTAGAGATAATTAAAAGTACAAAACATTACAACGAAGAAAATAAAAATTACTTATAATCCTGCTACACTCTTCATAAAAAATATGCTAATTAAAACTACAAAAAAAAAAAAGACTCCTACATGCCCACTAGAATTGAAGAACTAAAAAAAAAAAGAAGCAGAACAATATAAAATGCTAATCAGGATGTGGCAAAACAGGAATTCTGCTGATGGTAGTGTGAAAAACACTTTGAAAACTCTTTTGCAGTGCTTAATAAGGTTGATCATAGTTGAGTTCTATGACTCCATTCCTAAGACTCTAACCTATAGAAATGTATAGATACATGCTCTGGAAGACAGAAACCTTGAGGATCTTCATAGCCTTTTTTGCAATAACTAATATTGGAAACTGAGCAAATATTTTTCAATAGTAGAAATGATATAAATATACTATGATGTATTCATAGGATAAAATATAATAAAGTGATGAAAATAAATAAATTGTAGTTCCACAAAACATAGATACATTTCGTGAATATAATTTTGACCCAGTGAAGCCAGACATAAGATCTTGTACATGTTATATTATTCCATTTATAAAATTCAAAAGCAATTAATGCTAATTCATGGTATTAAAAATAATGATACTAACTTTTTTTTTCTTATGTAGGGACTGAAAGGGCATAGTTGGTTTCAGAGGGTTTATTAAATTTTATGCTTAGAATTTGGGCATTTTCCAACAAAAACAATTGCATTATTTTCAGCCATTTAAAATGCTTAAAAATTTGAACTTTTAACAATATTTTGACATAAACATTAGAATCATAGCATGAATTTTATTGTATTTTTTAATTTAATAATGTAGTGTGTATTTATCTTTGTTTTTTTAAGGACATAATTTTTAATGGTTACATGGCATCCAAATATATAAGTAAAAACCAATTAATTTAAAATAATTTTTTGTGGGTAGTTTGCTGTGCAGTTTCAGTAGCATAAACTGTGCTGCAGCCATCATTCTTCTATATTGCTGATTTTCTTCAAGATTAAATCTAGATAGTGTGACAACTAAGTCAAATAATATGATCACATTTTGGACTTTTGATACATTTATCAAATTTCTCTAAAAATAGTCTATCAATTTATACTCCCATCAACTGATAGGAACAAAGTAATAAAATTTGAAGGTCTTTGTCAAATGGGAAAAATTTCATTATTTTAATTTGAATATTTATTTTCATATTGTCTGACTTTTTAATAAGCTTCAATAGATAATTATGCTTTTTCTGTAGCTAATTTCTATGCTTAATCCACTTCTATTTTAGTTGGAAGATATTTGTCTCTTTTTTACTTATCTTTTTCTTGAATTCAAAGCGTTCTTTATCAATCATAGTAACAGTTTGCTTCTCGTACATATTCTTTCAAGTTACTTTATTGCCCTTTCCTTTTGTAATTTTTTTTAACTAGAAGAATTTAAAATGTTTAGATGCATTTTACTGAATTTTTTCTTTAAAGTTGTTAAAATTTATTTTGACAATATGTGCATTAGTTTTATCTGTTACAGTTAATTCCCAATTGCATATTGCTTAAATTAAGGTATGCATTCTTGACACATAATTATCATACTGTAGTGTTTTACTGAATGAAAGAACTGAAAGTTTTAAATAATGAACAATGAATTTTATTCAGGAGCAAATGCAATTCCTAATCAGATATGCAGAAGCTTAGTTTGAATGGAAATTTTATAATTATAAATTTTAATAATTTTTGAAATTACATTTAAGGCTTAGAAGCAAATTTATCTAGTTAAATCAATCACACGATGATTGAATCACTATGTAATATTCTCCAGTTTGTCTTTACTTGGATTAGATTCAGAATTGTAAATAATGCTTCAGGTATGATCTCTGGCTTTACACATGTCTAGATCCTAGTTTCAGACATTGCTGTCAAGAGTAAGTGACTTTCTAGTTCCCAGTTAGGCTTTTCTTTGTGTTGGTTGATTCTCAGGCAAGTTGTTCCCAAAGGTTACAAAGATAGCTGCAGAAGTTCCCAGGAGCTCCAAGCTAACAGCTGAGCAACCTTAGTAGAAAGCTAGTCTTCTTTTTAATCGTACTTGTAAAATCTTAGAGATTATTTAATTCATTCAGCCTGGTTGCTTTCCTATGTCTGAACCAGTCTTGTGGCTACAGGGATGCAGATATCTCATTGCCCGCACCTAAATTACATGCAAACATCCAGGAGTCTGGGAATGGGATCAAACATTAAGAGCCAGATAATGGCTTGAGAGTTGAGAAAACTGGTTCTTTAATGGAAGCCATGTTGCTGTTACATGAGGAGTAAACAAGTTTAGGCATACAAAAAAGAAAAAGACTATGTGTTTTTTATGTATATGTACACACACACACATATATATATGTTATTTAAACTACAATTTATGTATAAAAATTTAATGATATAAAATGCATTATAAATATGTTTATATTTGTAGAAAAACATTTTAAATTAACCCAAGCAGCCAAGAGTCAGACATGACTTATTGACTGAATAACAACAAGCCTCATCTGCTCTTTACTTTTACAGTTGCCTACTAAATAAATCAAAATGCAAAAATTACATTTACTGATGAAGTATCATCATTAGATTTGGTCTATCATCCTTAATATTTTAGATCTTTATGGGTCATATCTTCCAAATTAGGGTCATATGCAAATGTAGATAATCAGCATTAGATTAATGTCCCCACGCGAGTCATCCAGAAAATGTTGAATGGTACAAGGTTAAGTTCATACAAACTTAGATGTAGAGCTGTATGCCACACCACTAGAGAATTTTCTCCAGGTTGTCACCTATCCTTTCATCAGGACCTCAAGGTAAGGATTTAGTGTCAATTGTAAATACATCATATCATTATTAAAGCATACTTCTTTCATCATGTCCTATAAGAATAACCTGAAATATGTTGTTAAATGCTTTCTCAACTCTAGATTTACTGTGTTTAAATAATCTTTTATTAGCCTAATTATATCACCAAAAATACCCTAAGCCAGTCATGATGCAAGCATTTGGTATTGAATACCATTTCTTGATTTTCTAAATACTCATACATCATGCTTTTTGACATTTTCACAGAGTGAATTACTAGCTCCCTGGCCACAGTCTATTTAATCCTAACTTATTAATATTTTAGAAAGAAAAGCTTTGTATATAATTATTTAAATATTACCTATCTGCCAAGAAAATCACATTTTAAAGTTATTTCAGGACCCTGGAATGCAGCTCATCTGTATCTGTATATATTTTAGATAGGCTCTTAAGAATAATTTATTCACTTAATTGACTTTCAATTATTCTACATTTTTTATTTGAAAATCAGTTTTTGACAAAGAATATTGAGCAAAATTACTATTTGACTATATCATACCATATACCCTTCATAAAGCATCAGTTCTTTGCCTAGCTATTAGTCCTATTCTAAATACTACAATATTTCTAATTCTTACTTGTATTATTATTCACCAGCTTAATTCATTTAAAATTTTGTTTTCCTATTGCCATTTTTACAATCTAGCCAAACCTTTCTTTTCATTCCTGAAGATTCTAATCCTTTTGTACCCTGTTGTGAATTTCTTTTTCACTGAGTTCCTGATTTCTTCCTCATTCAGACTTCTCCTAATTGTACTTTCAGATGTTATCAATTATTTTGTAAGTCTTTCAAAACTCTTGCAATAGCGTCCCTATCTGAAAAAATGTTATCACTATTTTTTTGTGTGTAATTTTTGAGAAATCAGATTTAAATATTGATAAATGTAGCTCTCCCCAAGGTTCGCTTGCTTGAATACCATAACCTTAAGGTAACAAGTTTATTTGACAATGTACACTAGAGAAAAAGCTTATAGTGCAGTGTTTCAAGACCTAAATTCAAGTTTTTGGTGGGTTTCTTGTTGGCTCTATGTTCAGGGACATATCACTGAATAACTAACTCCGGGTCTCAAGTTTTTTTCTCAGTTAAAGTTAAATCATGTAGATAATGTAGTATGACAAAAATCCTGTGAGTACCAAAAAAAAAAAAGAAAGAAAGAACAAACATGATGTAGGAAGGGATTGAGAGCTAGATGAACTCTGCTTCCCCAGCTAGTTCTGCATTGCTCAGAACCGAAGTTAACTGATCATTTTCTCTTTATTCTAAAAAGTAGAGTGGTCGGCAAGTCAATAGTTTATTATAAATGCCACTTTATTCAATTTAAAGTATTTTTACTTTTATGATCACAAAGTTACATTCTCATGGTGCAAAATAAATGTAGACATTTCAGAAATACAATGCAGAAATTCAAAGTCCTCTGTAATCTCACTACCTGAGACAGTCATTGCTAATTACTGGTGAAAACTCCCATGTATATTTTGCCTTATTTTTACCCTGTATATTCACTAATAAACATGCTTTCATTAAAATTAGACCAAGTTTAGCCATGTGCTTGTTTACTTGCTTTACTTAATATACCTTGCATATTTTCCCATATCACAACTTGTTAATATACCCAGTCTTTTAAACAGGATTTTTCGCTGCTAGTAACAGATATCTGGAAAGTTGAAGTATTCTATTCCACTGGTCAGTTTAGCCCCATGACATATTAATGGCATGCCCTATATAATGTTCCCGTGTAAATAAAATTTCTGGTTCTCTATCCTTTATTCTGGTGTTTCTTTCCAGTAAAACCACCTGCAGTTGCTAATAGTGATTTTGGATCCACTACATAGCAGTTTCTTATATTTTAAACTAATATTACCAACTTTAGAGCCCATTTATGACTTCCTAAGACATTGCTAAACCGATCTCCAGCGTCTAATCGCATGGTTGTAGAATAGGCAGCAAGAAGAGAGGATGCACAGACCTGGTTCTTAAAAAACGCTATCTCATGGAAAATGGCTGAGTTAATTTATCCCCAAATTGAGATAATCTCTCCCTCACCAGTTACATCACTTCATAACATTCAAAGTTAGGAAGATATATTCTTTTTTCTTTCTCTTGCCTGCCCTCTCACCTCTTACAATAAGCTGATTTTTTTCACTTCAACAAGCCATGCAACTTCAAAGTCTAAATCTATTGGTCTCAGAGGCTCTGTTCAGTCACAGGTCACAGATCCTTCCACCCTGTCCAAGCTTGTACAGATCAGCTTCTTTGCAGAATTCCATTGCTTTGATCTTTGATGGATTACTGGCCAGATCAGGATTTCCATGAAAGCAGCCTTTTGCTGTGGGGAGAGAATTTGGCAAGGTGTTCTTTAAAATGTTGTTATGATAGAGGACATATCTGCACTTGATAAAGTATTATGCCATATATCATTGGCCTCAATAAATGCCATCTAGATTATAATTTAATAATAATAATAAAAGTGATTTATATATATTTAGAGAGAAAATATGGTATAGATCCTCATGCCATGCTAGTGTTACTTGACATGGAAAGAAAGTGTTACCCAATACTTCCTGACTGAGTGGAATAACTATTACTTACCTGTCTCTATCAAATCACGTCAACACTCCAGTGTCCTATACGTGCAGAGTTGCTAATTCTTTTGTAGTAAAAGATAGATATAGCCTTTCTAGAACACATTTGTTTACTTCAGTCAAAAAAAGTAATTGACATTTTATTTGACTTTAAATTGCATTTCTTTTATAATTCTTAATGTTGCTATGTTTTATTTTAATTTCCTGGTGGTCTTTTGATTTGTTTTTAGTAGAGCAGAAAACTTGCTTCTTTGTATATTATGCTAGTTTGAAAAACATAATGAAAAATTCATTTCATTCATTTTTCATTGTTTTATATTAAGCATCCCCTTTGGATTTGCATTTTGTGTTTCAAAACAGATTAGTGGAATGAGAATAATGGCAAAAATCTTGTTACATTTCCAACTGTCCTTAAATTACTTATATTTCTGCCTTAAACATTTGTTTCAGTGGTGGGAAACCACAGCATCCTTTATACTTTGTAGTTAAAACAGAAAATATTTTAATGGTTGAGATGAAGAAATATCTCCAAACATTTCTTCCCAGTTGCAGTATTTAAGTACTGATTCAATTAGAGCTAAGTGATTATTCACCAAGAGAGAAAATGAACTTTATAAACTTAACCAAGAGGCAAGTGATGATTAATTCTTTGACTTCATTCTCTCTTGCTTAATATTAAAATAATTCAAGTGCAATATAGAAGAAGAAGCAATCCACTGGAATTTCCTTTCTTTATGGAAGGTATGGTGAAAAAGGTAGTATTCTCTAACCACTAAAGTCAAAAAGCATGATTTTGGCTCTTTTCCTTAGCATCCACTGGTGGTCTTGAGGGAGTAAATTACACCTGGTCACTGAGCATGCCTATTAATTTGAAGACAGAATTTGTGAATAGCTGTTATTATGCTATTATCCATAGTATTGAATATGAGAACACCTTTATAATTGTTTACAGCATTTACAGAGAAATCTAAATTCTAAGAATGTGTTCTCAGTCACTGCAGTTGTATCCGACTCTATTCGACCCTGTGGACTGTAGCCTGCCAGGCATTCTACATCCTCTTATCCTGTCTTTTTCCCTACAGCTTTTATAAGCCCTTGCATGTAGTATATATTTATATGCATTTAATGCTTTGCCTATTTTATCCTCCCTCTATTGAGTATGGGTCCTGATGGGTAGGGGCATTGCTTCTTTGGTTCTTGGTTATATCCCATGTTCCTAGAACAATGTCTAGCTGAAGTAGCCCCCCTCCCTCAAATCTTTGGGAATTTCCAGCTGGAGTGAAACTGAGATGATTCAAGGAGAATTCAAAGCTCTCAGAATGAGGGGGATGGCATGGATAAAAAGATGACGAAGTGATACAAAAGAGGAATTCCAAGACTAATATCATATGCATGGCCAGCAAGTGGAATCAGACCAAATAAAGGTGTGAATCTTGAGCCAGAGTTAAGAAGTGAAAGTGATAGCTGGTACGGCAGGCTAGAATTCTGCTTCTTTGGCAAGCACTATAGATGTTCTAGGAAATCCCTTTGCTTGCACAAGATCTGAAGTTAATGATACTCTTTATCCTAGGTCCTTGTAATCTGTTTGGCCAGCTCTAAGCTAGACAAATTCTTCACCGTCCTGAAGAGCTCCCTCTTAGCAAAGGCTGCACCTTCAGTAACAAGGGCCTCTTGTTTTACACTGGAAAAATCAGAGTTAATCTTCAGTATCCTCTGGTTCTTCTTCTTGAAGTCCTCGTTTGCCAAGGGTCTGACCTGCTTCCAGGAACAGATTTGGGTCAGTCACATTCTTTCTTTTCTACCAACGCTATTAGTTCATTTCTACAAATCAAGGTAGAAAGTATCTGTGGCAATAGACAATAGGGCTACAATATTTGTCTGAGGTTATAGATTGAAGGACTGATTGCTTTCCAATTAATATACTTTCCACAGGTCCTATTACAGATATTGATAGGAATTTGAACAAGGACATAAGAGACTATTGTGACTTGGTCTCAATAATGTTATAAGTTAAATTTTAAAAGAAAGTATAGGCAATATATAAATCAGTCACTCCATGATGAAATAGAGCATAATTTCTCTAGAAATATTCAGTGTAAAAATTTTGTTTTGATGGGAGTACCCTTTCAAGGAAATAAATTCCTGGAGTTTGAACTAGGCCTTTAAAAATAGGTTAGAAATCAAGAGAGAACAAGGAAGGGGGCATTCCAACTGAGAGTGAGCAAGAACATAGTATGAGGATGTTGATGTTTATTGGCAATTCTTATTAATAATGTCTGCATTTGTTTTAGATTGCAGTGACATAAAGGCATGGTCCCTTTTTGTTTTTCATACCTCTAAACTGGTATTATATATATTCCACAAATTAGACACTCAATAAATAGCTGTTGAAAGAATTAACAATGAAAGAAATGTTTGAAAAGCTTAAGAATTGTTACATAGTATTTCATAGACCAGTTTGATTGAAACTGAGAAAATAGTTAATAATACTAATAAATTTTGTTGAGTCCTTATTTTGTGTCCTACACTAACCTGAACACTTGACATTTATTAACTCTTTTAACTCTCAGAAAATTCCTCTATGGTAGGTACTTTTATTATCTCTATTTCGTAGTAGAGGAAAATGAAACAGAAAAATGAAGTAAATTGACCAGGGTCACACAGCAATTACTCATAAATAGGCAATTCCAACCACTCTGTCTTTGCATTATGTGCTTTCAACCCTGTAGTGTACCTTCTGTTTTTTAAATTATGTTGTAAACATGCCTTGGAAGTACTCTATTTTTTGAAAGTCATTGGATGCCAAGTTAAGAGAATTTTAGGGTTTATTGTATCCTTTTATTAAATTTTATTTCTCTAGCCTTATTGGGATATAATTGATAAACAGAAATTGTTATGTATGCACAAGCTGGAATCAAGATTGCTAGGAGAAATATCAATAACCTCAGATACACAGATGACACCACCCTTATGGAAGAAAGCAAAGTGCTAAAGAGCCTCTTGATGAAAGTGAATGAGGAGAGTGAAAAAGTTGGCTTAAAACTCAACATTCAGAAAACTAAGATCACGGCATCTGGTCCCATCACTTCATGGAAAATAGATGGGGAAACAGTGGAAACAGTGACAGACTTTATTTATTTATTTTTTGGCTCCAAAATCACTGCAGATGGTGACTTCAGCCATGAAATTAAAAGGCGCTTACTCCTTGGAAGGAAAGTTATGACCAACCTAGACAACATATTAAAAAGCAGAGGCATTACTTGATCAGCAAAGGTCCATCTAGTCAAGGCTATGGTTTTTCCAATGGTCATGTATGGATGAGAGAGTTGGACTATAAAGAAAGCTGAGCACCGAAGAATTGATGCTTTTGAACTGTGGTGTTGGAGAAGACTTTTGAGAGTGCCTTGGACTGCAAGGAGATCCAACCAGTCCATCCTAAAGGAAATCAGTTCTGAATATTCATTGGAAGGACTGATGCTGACACTGAAGTTTCAATACTTTGGCCACCTGATACAAAGAACTGTCTCACTAAAAAAAAACCTCGATGCTGGGAAAGATTGAAGGTGGGAGGAGAAGGGGACGGCAGAGGATGAGATGATTGGATGGCATCTCTTACTCGATGGACATGAGTTTGAGGAAGCTCCAGATGTTGGTGATGGACAGGGAAGCCTGGTGTGCTACAGTCCTTTGGGTCACAAAAAGTCTGACACAAGTTGGCTACTGAACTGAATGGAAGATGTACAACTTGATATTTTGGTGTACCTGTGCACTGTGAAGTAATTACCATATTAAGCCAGTCAACATATCCAGAACCTCACATAGTTACCTTGTGTGTGTGTGTGTGTGTGGAAATGCCTTTTTTAAAAACATTTGTTTATTCCCTGTTTTTACTGGAGGGAATTCTATAAAAAGATGAAGTGGAAAGGCACCTTGCAGCAGTATATACAGTGGGTCGTGGGAAAAGAATGGCTCCTTGATTTCATAGGCATCATGGATGATGTGCATGATCCCAGGTGATGGCAATAACTGGAAATGCATGAAGGACAGTGTGATGTGATAAAAGCTGGAAGAATATGACTCCAAAATGATTCTTGCTCTCGGAATTGATTGTTGGGGAAAATGATGATACTCTTCTGATCCAGGCAATGTATTTCTTGGGGCCAACTTTAGGAGAAATATTATAGGTGGATAAGACAGTGAGTCCGCAGTAGCTTCATAAAATCTAAGCAGATGTGAATAGCAGGTAGTGCATGAGGAAAAAATTATTCCCATAGATAAAAGGGAAATTCCTGTTCCTTCAGGGAACCTAATTCTTATTTTTAGGAAATTGATCGTTAGACCCCAGACACAAGAACTTCAGATTAACTAAACAATTTGTTTGTGGAAAGAAAAAAGAAATTATTCTAGGGAGAAAATTCCGGTTACTGGACCATAATTTAAAAAATGACAGTCCACCATAAAGACAATCTGGTCCACAACACAGATTTTACTGATGAGATTCTTGAGATCTGAAAAAGTTAAGAAACATTTAATGAAAGAGAACATTAGTATTGGACCTGAAGAAGAAGCCAGTTTCATCCTCCAGATTACTGGTAGTCACACTGGAAAACCAAGTACGCTGAAGATGTCATCTTTCAACCAGACTCCTATCTTCTCTTTCTCCCTATAGAATATGCTGTCATGCCCTTCCCACATCCAGTTTGCTGGACAGGATGACTTTCCCCCAGCTACTGCGCTTGTTACTGAATGGCTCATAGAAACGCTTTTCTCTGGAGAATTGCCCTCGCCCAATGGCAGTCACTACACACAGAGATATCTGCAAGTATACTCCCCTCCACCCCCAACCATGGGACCCAGTAGTCAAGATGACTGTTAATGCCTAGCCCCCTCCTGTCAAGGTGGAAGAACTATGGTATTCCTCGTGCTCCAGAGCTCCCTCTGGGCTCAAGTCTGAGATGGAGCTTTTCATAATTTCCATATCTTTATTTGGCTTCATTCCATGCTTCTTTTTTTCTGTGCCTCTCTTTTCTCTTTCAGTCTGTGGATGATGCTTTTGTTCTCAGAACACTTCCTCAGTAGATCACCTACAGGAGCCCCCTTAGACGCTACTTCTCAGGAGCCCCATCTAAGACCATAACCAACTGAGACTCAAAGCATCACTCCTAGCTGCCAAATTCAAACACAGAACCATTTGGTGATGCAATTTGAGCTTTTTTGTTGGAGTCTGAACAGCTGACATGGTGTCTCCAGAGGCAGCTTGGCTGAAGAGTTCCCTGAGAGCTTGAGGTCAGACGGGAGCCAGGGCAGGTTCAAGTTCCAGTGTGGAACAAATTAACTCTGTATTTAAAATAATCTACTTGCCTCAAATAATTTGTTTGAGGGTAATTAATAGAAAAAAAAATAAACAACAGCAGCAGCAATATAGTTTAGCCATAGTGACTTTGAGCAAATAACTAATAGTAACAAAAAATAACATTTTCTGTCTAGGCTATAATATTAGCAAAATAACTGTAGCACATTTACCTAACATTAAAAAATAGTTCAGTTTTATAATCCTATAAATATTAGTTGATGATTTTATTTTTAAGACATTACCCTGATGGAGTAGGGAGATTTGACAGAGTGGGGAACAACAGAAAAAATACTTTCTTTATTACTCACTCCACAAAAAAAACATTTTTGCTTGCCTTTGAAGAGTGAATAGGTTGATATTTTCAAGCATAGCTTAAGTATAAATTTTCCAAAAGCAGCTCAATTGAGAACTGCAGCACTTCCAATTTTGGAGAGCAGATTTTGTACATGCTAATTCATGTTATTTTGATTATTTGTTTGATATTCCCCAATCTACTGAGTAAGAAAATTTCATCCACAACTAATGGATATTTCTGTGTTTAAGATTCAGAGATGAGAAAGCAAAAGATTTGGCAGTAAGTGACCTAAAATGTTAACCTCTGATTTGTACATTGGTGCTACCATGGTGATTTTTAGAGTCATGAATAATTTTATAGCTTGAAGTGAGATAAATATTTTAAAAAAATGAAAAAAAATGAAAGCAAAAAAGAAAAAGAGAAAACCACTATCAATGAAGATGATATAAGCACACATCTGGTCAGAAGATTAAATAAAATGTATTTAGAAAAATTATCATCTAACCAGCTCTCCCAGGTGATTTATTTTTAGTCACCCCTATGCCCTTACTACATGGTAGCTGGTGCCTGATCAATTATTAGTTTGAACGTGGAGTGCTGCTTTTTAGAGAGCTATCAACCCCCTTGAAGTAAATTGTATCCTGTGGCTAAAATTTGACATGGTTCAGGAAACACATACATCATATATTCTTCAGCGGTGGATTGCTACTTCTCAGACCCCTCAGAGGCATTTACATCCTCAGTGTTTGAGCCAAACTTTTCAGGGCTTGAATTCTTTGGAAACTTCAAATGCTCTGTACTGTTATCAGACCAGTGGTGAAGCTGATCTCAAAGTCCACTATTAAAACTCCCCTCAAGGACATTTTCATTAGAACTTTGTACATGGGCAGTTCAAAAGATCCGGCTATTGATTTTTGTTCAGAAGTCCTGTCTCTACTTTCATATTATGCAACTTTTTTGACAGACTTTCAAAAACCACAAACTGTGGGCTGCCTGCGATTCCAGCCAGGATTTTATGCTGCTCATTTGATTTCCTCAGGCCACATCCTTCTCGTGTCCTTGTCAACACTGCAAGGAGAAGAGCCGTCTTAGAAGATTTGCTAAAAAGCAGAAGCAATTTCACAGCCATGGAAGAAAAAAATCTGACCTTTCAATGCACACAAAAAATCTCACTTAAGTAAATAACCTTTGGAGCTGTAAAATTTTGTTGCGGCATTCATTTATCAGACACATAGATAATCAGAGTGTTTATCTCTTTTCTCCATTTAAATTTCATAAAAGAAGCCAGGAGCCAACGTGTGTAAATTGCAGCGAAGAGCCTCTAACATATGCTCTCAGCACATATTTAATGGAATTATCTATTGGAGAGTAGGTGGCGGAGGCAGCTGAGGAATTAATTATTCGGATAGATATTTTATATCTATCTGCCAGTGCCATGTGAAATAAGACTTGTCTCCATATTACTTCTGTCACTTTGTGTGGCCTTTCAAAAGTGGCAGTTTCTCAAAAGATAAGAGAATTTAATCATGTGTTTGGTCCTGAACCACACTGTGAACATTTCATGGCCCACCAGTTCATTCCAAATAGAACAATTTTGCTAGAGTGTGTGTAGAGTTCAATTGTGAGGCAGCTAAGTGAAAGCAGTGAAAACAGGTAGGACCCTTGTTGATTGCAACTTTCACATATCATACAAATTGAGCTTTCTTCCTCTGAATAAATGGCAGACTCTGTAGGAAAATCTCTGTAGCTTTTTATCACATATATGAGTTTTCAAATAATATTACTATTACTTATTATTAGAGTAAGCTTTTTACTGAGTATTTACTGTTGTCTGGCATTGTTCAATGGATTTCACCTACATTATCAGATTTAGTTCTCTTAGCAAGCCGTTGAAATAGTGATATTAGATATTCCCATTTTATGAATGAGGGAACCATGGCTAACAGAAAGCAAGAAAAGTGTTCATAGAGAGCAGACTCTGGACACAGCAGGGGAAGGAAGAATGGGGTGAATTGAGAGAGTAACACTGAAACATGTACACTACCACATGAAAAACAGATAACCGGTGGGAATTTGGTTTATGACACAGTTCAACCCTGTGCTTTATGACAACCTAGAGAAGGTGGGACAGAGGTTCAAGAGAGAGGGCACATATGTGTACGTATGGCTGATTCACTTTAAGTTATGGCAGAAACCAACACAACATTGTAAAGCAATTATCCTCCAATGGAAAATATTTTTTTTAAAAAAGAAAATCACTCAAAGTCTAGTGAATTTTGAATGTGAGGCAAGGTGAAAGTTTTGCTCTGCTCATTCTGTTAAAAAGAATGAGCCAGAGGATATGTGCCATGCAAAGATGGATTCCAGCACAAGAGCAGAAATTCCAACTCCAAAAGGAGATCCTGGTTATAATATTGCATTCCACTAGGGGGCAACATAGACTCTTCATCTACTTGAGCCCCTGTGTTCCCAAAATGTCTAAAAGACAAGTGGAACAAAAACCAGACAAACAACAGAAGACTGATAAAAGCACATAAATCAAGCACTTCAGCATTTAAAACAGAAATAATACTTTATTAAAATATCATTTGTTCCTTAATGATAAAAAACTGTCACTTTATATATCAAAGAAAAATAGTCTTTTCTTATTGATATGAGTGCTTTAATCAAATGCTTTATCTTTTTCTTTCCTGACCCCACTTCCCCCCAAACTCAACTAGCAGTCTATTGTACAGTGACAACCAGACAGGGAAACATGGTCTCATTTGGGTTATCTTGTCAACCTTTTCAAGGAAGGATTGGGAGTACAGTAGGTTCGCCTCACACAAAACGTTGGTATCCAAGGCCAGTTTTAAAATGTCAGACAGTGAAGAGTTCCATGCTGCCACAATTCAGGATGCTAGTGGACACTGGTGAACACTCAGATGTGTCTCTTTTAGATCAAATGTAGAAAGCACACTGTTCCTATAAAAAGCTGTTAGCAAGTTCATGAACCTGACAGCTCAGGGCCACAGCTTCCTATTGTAGGAGGAAATGAAAGCGTACGATACTTGGTTTCCCTGATACTTCTCTCTTATTTGATCCTTTTGAATTCATTTTCATACTCCCCCTGCTGGACTTAATCAGGCCTAAACAAATGAGTTTGGGTGGTTGCAGTCTGTTGACCTGTGGATGACACATTTCATATCAAGTTGCCCAGGAGTTCTGTTCCTTTATGCCTTGTTGAGTAGAAATCAGTCATTTGAGGCCAACAGCCATCTCACCCCTTCAGTATTGTGTGCTGAAACTTATAAAAGAAGGGCGAAATTCAGTACTGTGTGAATTAAGCTGTCTAAGTTCTGATAAAATGTCAGAAACAAATGAACTGCTCCTGTAAAATATCACAACAGCACTCAGATTGAAGAAATTTGTGAAATGATTGGTTCTGTTGACTTTGGGGGACCAAAAATTGACACAGAGTATATGAAAGATAGGATTATGTGATAACTAAAGAAAAGCGGTATCTAGCATGCATATCTTTTATAGTGCCTTAAAATACATATTAGCATCTCTCTCTCTCTCTCTCTCTATATATATATATATATGTATGTATATATACATACATACACACACATCTTCAATATTGAAAATAAACACAAATAGAGATATCTTTATTCCTGGATTATGATAATTACTAGCTTTTATTGAATAGTCTCTGGGAGTCATGCTCCAAACTATGCCTTTGAAAATAAATAGCTGCAAATCTTATAAGTAAAAGTTGGGAAGATGGTTTTTTCATGGTATGGTTCTTGAACATCTCTTGCCCTAGATCAAGAATTGATCAAGAATGAACAAGTTACATGTAAATTATAGGAGATTCTTTTCTCATGGTCACATTTAAGTCCTTCTAGTTCCTACAGCTTCCTCGCAGAATGATGACAAGAGGATTGGGAGACAGGGAGTCATCAGCTTGCCTCTGCTGTTTTCACTCCTTATTTAAAACTTTTTCCTTGAAAGCTTCCTATCTTATCCTCATAAACCTGTGGCACCATATTTATATACTCATACAATGATTGATGGATTTTAGCCTATTTCTTGTGTTCCTCAGGTTTTGGGAGACCCTCATTTAGCTTCAGTGAGTGTGGCAAATGCCAAAATCCCATAGATCCTATGTATCAACTAGTAAGAACAAGACTAAATATTATAAGACAAATAGAGTGCAGTTTATCCAGGCTTTTCTGTTTCAAAAATTAGTAATACAGAAAGATAGAGAACTTAGCACTTGGAGAGGGAGAAGAAATGTGATATTAGTAGAAAAAACTTAGCCTTTATGCCCCTCTATTAAATGGGTCTAGATTAGTTTTCTCCATTTCCCTGAAGACGAGATCAACACATTGCCTCATGTAATCTTCAAGCACATTTTATAGGACTCATATTCATTGCAATATCAATCTCTACCCTCTTCAGAATGCCTCAAAGAGACCCCTCCTGGCCATTCTATTTGAAAGACCACTACTTTCATGTTTTAAGTGTTTTTATATTATTTAACATGATTCAGATTTTTTTTACAAATTGTATGCTTAGATAAGTTCTGAAATAAAGTGTTTTTGTTTGCTTTTTTTTTATGTTTTCCTGGATAGGTTCTTTTTTCCCCTTTATATTCTCCAGTTTTATTTAGATATAAGTAACACATAACTTTGTATTAGCTTAGGTGTGCAAAATAATGAATGTGTATATGTGTGTGTGTAGTCTTCCCAGGTGGCACTAGTGGTAGGTAAAGAATCTGCCTGCCAATGTAAGAGACACAAGAAATGCAAGTTGGGTCCTTGAATTAGAAAGATCCCCTAGTGTAGGAAATGGTAACAGGTTCAAGTATTCTTGCCTGGAAGATTCCATGGACAGAGGAGATTGGTAGGCTACAGTCCATGGGGTCATTGACATGACTGACCATACACAACACAGTATATATACACGTATACACATATATACAATACAGCATACACAACATGATATGCATATATAAGTATGTGTGTATATATATATGTGTGTGTGTATATATATATATATATATATACACACACACTGTATATAGTGTATACTACCACAGAAAACTTACCAAACTGATCACATGAACCACAGCCTAGTCTAACTCAATGAAACTATGAGCCATGCTGTGTAGGGCCACCCAAGACAGATGGGTCATGGTAGAGAGGTCTGACACAACATGGTCCACTGGAGAAGGGAATGGCAAACCACTTCAGTATTCTTGCCTTGAGAACCCCATGCACAGTATGAAAAAGCAAAAAATATGACACTGAAAAATGAACTTCCCAGTTGGTAGGTGCCCAATATGCTACTGGAGAAGAGTGGAGAAATAATTCCAGAAAGAATGAAGAGATGGAGCCAAACCAACACCCAGTTTTGAATGCGACTGGTGATGGTAGTGAAGTCCATTGCTGTAAAAATAATATTACATAGGAACCTGGAATGTTAGGTCCGTGAATCAAGGTAAATTGGAAGTGGTCAAAGAGGTGATGGCAAGAGTGAACATTGACATTTTAGGAACCAGTGAACTAAAAGGGACCAGAATGGGCAAATTCAATTCAGATGACCATTATATCTACTATTGTGGGCAAGAATCCCTTAGAAAAAGTGGAGTAGCCATCATTGTCAACAAAAGAGTCTGAAATGCAGTATTGGAAGCAATCTAAAATTAACAGAATGATCTCTGTTCGTTTCCAAGTCTAACCATTCAATATCACAGTAATCCAAGTCTATGCCCCAACCACTAATGCAGAAGAAGATGAAGTTGAATGGTTCTATGATGACCTACAACCTTCTAGAACTAACACCAAAAAAATGTCCTTTTCATCATAGGGGATTGGAAGTAAAAATAGGAAGTAAGAGGTACCTGGAGTAACAGGCAAGTTTGGTTTTGGAGTACAAAAAGAACTAGGGAAAAAACTAACAGAGTTTTTCCAAGAGAACACACTGGTCATAGTAAACACCCTCTTCCAACAACACAAGAGATGACTCTACATATGGACATCACCAGATGGTCAGTACCAAAGTCAGGTTGATTACATTCTTTGCAGCCAAATGTGGAGAAGCTCTATACAATCAGCAAAAACAAGACTGGGAGCTAACAGCGGCTCAGATCATGAACTCCCTATTGCAAAATTCAGACTTAAATTGAAGAAAGTATGGAAAACCAGTAGACCATTCAGGTATGACCTATACGATTATACAGTGGAAGTGACAAATAGATTCAAGGGATTAGACCTGATACAGTGCCTGAAGAACTATGGACAGAGGTTTATGACCTTGTGTAGGAGGCAGTGATCAAGACCATCCCCAAGAAAAAGAAACGTAAAAGGCAAAATGATTGTTGGAGGAGGCGTTACAAGTAGCTGAAAAAAAGAAGAGAAGCTAAAGGCAAAGTAGAAAAGAAAAGATATACCCATTTGAATGCAGAGTTTCAAAGAATAGCAAAGTGAGATGAGAAAGCCTTCTTCAGTGATCAATGCAAATAAATGAGGAAAACAATAGAATGGGCACGACTAGAGATCTCTTCAAGAAAATTAGAGATACCAAGGGAATATTTCATGCAAAGATGGGCACAATAAAGGACAGGAACAGTATGGACCTAACAGAAACAGAAGATATTAAGAAGTGGCAAGGATACCCAGAAGAACTATACAAGAAAGATCTTAATGACCCAGATAACCACAATGATGTGATCACTAACATAGAGTCAGACATCCTGGACTGCAGTGTCAAGTGGGCCTTAGGAAGCATCACTGCAAACAAAGCTAGTGGAGGTGATGGAATTCCAGCTGAGCTATTTCAAGCCCTAAAAGATGATCCTGTTAAAGTGCTGCACTCAATATGCCAGCAAATTTGGAAAACTCAGCAGTGGCCACAGGACTGGAAAAGGCCAGTTTTTATTCCAATCCCAAAGAAGGGCAATGCCAAAGAATGTTCAAACTACTACACAATTGCACTCAGCTCACATGCCAGCAAAGTAATGCTCAGAATTTTCCAAGCGAGACTTCAACAGTATGTGAACTGAAAACTTCCAGATGTTCAAACTGGATTTAGAAAAGGCAGAGGAACCAGAAATCAAGTTGCCAACATCTGTTGAGTCATAGAAAAAGCAAGAGAGTTCCAGAAAAACATCTACTTCTGCTTTATTGACTATACCAAAGCCTTTAATTGTGTGGATCACAACAAACTGTGGAAAATCCTTCAAGAGATGGGAATACCAGACCACTTAACTGCTTCCTGAGAAATCTGTATGCAGGTCAAGAAGCAACAGTTAGAACCACACATGAAACAATGGACTGGTTCCAAATTGGGAAATGAGTACGTCAAGGTTGTATATTGTCATACTGCTTATTTAACTTACATGCAGAGTACATCATGTGAAGTGCTGGGCTGGATGAAGCACAAGTTGGAATCAAGATTGCCAGGAGAAATATTAGCCTCAGCTATACAGATGACATCACCCTTATGGAAGAAAGCAAAGAGGAGCTAATGAGTATCTTGATGAAAGTGAAAGAGGAGAGTGAAAATCTGGCTTGAAACTCAGCGTTCAAAAACGAAGATCATGGCATCCAGTTCCATCATTTCATTGCAATTAGATGGGGAAACAATAGAAACAGTGAAAGACTTTTTTTTCTTGGTCTCCAAAATCACTGCAGATGGTGATTTAGCCATAAAATTAAAACACACTTGCACCTTGCAAGAAAAGCTATGACCAATATAGATGGCATATTAAAAAGCAGAGACATTGCTTTGCCGACAAAGATCCATCTAGTCAAATCTATAGTTTTTCCAGTAGTCATGTATGGATGTGAGATGTTGAATGTATGGATGGAGAGATGGATGTTGGACTATAAAGAAATCTGAGCACCGAAGAATTGATGCTTTTGAACTGTGGTGTTGGAGAAGACTCTTGAGAGTCCCTTGGACTGCAAGGAGATCCAACCAGTCCATCCTAAAGGAGATCAGTCCTGGGTATTCATTGGAAGGACTAATGTTGAAGCTGAAACTCCAGTACTTTGGCCACTTGATGTGAACAACTGACTCATTGGAAAAGACCCTCTTGCTGGGAAAGTTTAAAGGTAGGAGGAGAAGGGGACGGCAGAGGATGAGATGGTTGGATGGCATCACTGACTCAGTGGACATGCATTTGAGCAAGCTCTGGGAGTTGGTGATGGACAGGGAAGCCTGGTGTGCTGCAGTCCATGGTGTTGCAAGGAGTCAGACCGACTGAGCGACTCAACTTACTGAGATATATATATAGTGAATGATTGCTACAGTAAGTTTAATTAACATTCATCAGTTCATCTGGTTACACTTATTTTTTTCATGTGGTAAGAGCTTAAAAGATTTATCCTTTTAGCAATTTTCAAATATATAATACAGTATCACTAGCTACTGTCAACTTGTTGTACATTACATTCCAAGAACTTATTAATTCTGAAACCGGAAGTTTATACCTTATGACTCCCTTCACTCACTTCCTTCATCCCCCACCTCCTTCCTATTGCACCCACCAAGCTGCCCTTTGTTTCTATGAGTTCTTCTTCTTTTTTTCCTTTCAAGATTACACATGTAAGTGAGATCACATAGTATTTGTCTTTATTTTATTTCTCTCAACGTAATGCCCTCAAAGTCCACCCATGTTATCACAAATGACTGGATTTCCTTCTTTGTTATTGTTGATGAATGTCTCATTGCATCGTATACATATAACCACATTATCTTTATTCATTAATTCATGGATGGACATTTAGGTTGTTTCCGTGGTTTGGCTATTGTATATGATGCTTCAGTGAACTTAGGCATGTGCATATCTCCCCAACAGTGATTTTTTTTTCCTTTGGATATACACCCAAAGTGGAATTGCTGGATCATACAGCAATTTTTAATATTTTGAGGAATCTCCAGACTGTTTCCCATAGTTGCTACACCAATTTACATTCCCACCAATAATGCACAGGTGTTCCTTTTTTCCCACATCCTCAACACTTACTATCTCTTGTCTTTTTGCTAATAGCGATTTTAAGAGGTGTGAGGTGATAACTCGCTGTGGTTTTGATTTGTATTTCCCTGATGATTAGTGGTATTGAACACCTTTTCAGGTACCTGTTGGCCATGTGCATGTCTTCCTTGGTTAAAAAAAAAAAAAAGTCTATTTATTTTCTCTGTCCTTTGTTTTTTTTTTTTTTTTTTTTTGAGTCTTACCCTTTTAATGTAGCTGTCCTGAAAAGACTAACAGACACGTATTTGGTATTGAATAAATATTTGTTAAATCCACTGTAGTCCCATCATTTGGAACAATAGAATAAAGGCAGGAGGACTGTTATGTGCATGTCTAGATAGTCACATCTAACACACTGGATAAGAAAGGGTCAACCCCTTGGCATAAAGAATGGGGGATCTTATGACTTTACATAAAATAGTGGCCTCTGAACCAATCATGATAGTATTAAAGGCTTAATGAACACTTAATAGTGTGCCAGATACTATACAACACATTTTAAGACATTTGAGTCCTCACAAAAACATTTGTTTTAATCAGTTTAGGAGACTGGGTCTTAGAAAGGTGAAGAAACTTGTCTATAATTACTTGCTAGGTGCTTAGTTTGCATATATTTTCTTCTATTCTGAGGGTTGTCTTTTTGTCTTGTGTATGGTTTCTTTGCTGTACAATATCTTTTTAAGTTTAGTTACCTCCTATTTGTTTGTTTTTATTTTCATTATTTTAGGAGGCGAATTAAAAAAGATCTTGCTCTGATTTATGTCAGTGTGTTCTGCCCATGTTTTCTTCTGATTTTTATAGTGTCTGGTCTTAAATTTGAGTCTTTAATACATTTTAAGATTATTTTTGTGTGTGGTGTTAAAGAGTGTTCTAACTTCATTCTTTTACATGTAGCTGTCCAGCTTTCCCCGGAAAAGGCAATGGCACCCCACTCCAGTACTCTTGCCTGGAGAATCCCATGGATGGAGGAGCCTGCTAGGCTGCAGTCCATGGGGTCGCGAAGAGTCGGACACGACTGAGCGACTTCACTTTCCCTTTTCTCTTTCACGCACTGGAGAAGGAAATGGCAACCCACTCCAGTGTTCTTGCCTGGAGAATCCCAGGGACGGGGGAGCCTGGTGGGCCACCATCTATGGGGTCACACAGAGTCGGACACGACTGAAGCGACTTAGCAGCAGCAGCAGCGGTCCAGCTTTCCCAGCACCACGTGTTGAAGAGATTGTCTTTGCTTCATTGTATATTCTTGCCTCCTTTGTCATAGATTAGGTGACCACAGGGGCATGGTTTTATTTCTGGGACATGGGTTGGGGGGTGGGGTGAGTTGGGAGATTGGAACTGATGTATGTGTACTGCCATATGTAAAACAGATAGCTAGTGGAAACCTAGAATATAGCTCAGGGAGTTCAGCTCAGTAGTCTGTGGTAACCTAGACAGATGGGATGGGAGTATGGGAGGGAGGACCAAGGGCAGGGGATGTGTGTATACACTCAGCTGACTCACTTCATTGTATAGCAGAAACTAACAACATTTTAAAGCAGTTATGCCCCAATAAAAACAAATTTTAAAAAATCACTTGAGTAGCAAATGAGATTGAGTCAGTCTACAAACCTAGGTCTGTCTCCTAAGTTACTCTCTATCGCCTCTCTATGACCCTGCAGGATTCCCTTTCAAGTGAGATTATTTAAAATCATACTTTTCTCATCTTTGCTACTCACAACCAGTCACAAATTTCTATATAACCTGTTTCAGAAATTGCTCATCAGTTTATTCTGCATTCTCTACCCTTATGGTACACTTCTTATGATCTAAGACTTCTCCAATTCTCATCTGTGTTATTTGGATAGTGTTATATGGTGCCCTTAACATAAAACCTAACAAAGAACTCTCCTATCTCCCAGTTCAGTGTTGGTGTTTTTTTTTATTTTTTCTTTCATAGTATTCTTGAAACCTACATTTCTTCAAAATATGCCCCCACAAATTACCTTTCCAAATGTATTTCTTTCAACATGACATCACATATCCTAGAATTTGGCCACAGGGAATTTTTCACAATCTGTCCACATTCTCCAACATGAATTGTTCATCTTCAGCTATGTTCTTTTCATGAATTGGTCTTAAATGCCCTTGCATACTTTCTCTACTTTGAAGCCCTCTATTTATCCATCCAGAACATGCTCAAATTTGAAGCTTTTAGTTATTTTTCCAAGACAGCATTATTCCTATATTCCCACAGCAGTTTGCACATAATAACTCTAATCTATCATCAATGAAATTTACATATGTGTCTCCTATTTTCAACAGTCATGTTTTAGTCATCATCTATTCCTGTTAAATATCACATTACTAGCCACAAAATTTATGTTTATAAACACTTTGGGAAAGAAATAATGAGTTTAAGTATTTAGTCAAATATTTGAAAGAAAAGAAAGTTTAGTTGCTCAGTCTTGTCCGACTCTTTGAGACCTCATGGACTATAGCCTACCAGGCTCCTCCATCCATGGGATTTTCCAGGCAAGAGTACTGGAGTGGGCTGCCATTGCCTTCTCCAGAGGATCCTCCTGACCCAGGGATCAAACCTGGATCTCCCACACTGTAGGCACACGCTTTACCATCTGAGCCAAATATTTAATTTCTCTCAAATCTTTTAGAGGAAAAAAATGGATTAGTGGTAGAAACTCTTTACCAAGAAAACTTTTACATTTAAAGTTCACTATGAAAAAAAGATGAAAATATCCTAGGAGGAGTAAGACCGCCTCACTGAGTCCTCCTCTTATACCCTAGAGTGGCCTGCAAATAACCCCAAGATTCTATGCAACTTCGTTTAAAAAAACACAGGCACATGATGCCAAAATCTTGCATGAATTTTCATTTTTTTGTTATTGTTTTGGCAGCTCATATTTGAAACCCAGTTCACTTAAAAGAAATACTCCCGTTCTTGGCAAAATGCATTCATGTGATATTCTTAATTTGAATTTCTGTAAAATGTTTTCTTTTCATTACTGACTTGATCATCTCCTTCTGTGTGGACATTTTATCATGGGAATTCCAAGCAATGTACCTGAGAAAATACTAAGACAATGTTGAAAGGATCCTTCTAACATGTACTTGGTTCCAACTAGAAAAGTTGAAAGCAATTTGGGAAAGATTTTATGAAAGAAAGAAACCACCTCTGGTGAATTAAGAAAAAGAAAAAGTGTTTGTCTTTATTTTCGTAACTTACTGGTTCAAACACAGTCATTTCTATGGGGGCTCTGGCTATTTTCATTAAACCTATTTGAGTTTTAATTATCTTTCACTTAAAAGCAGCTGTTGTAATTAAAATACTTCAAAAAAGTTATTTTAAACATGTATAAATATTTTGTCACCTATCAATGTATACAAGTTTTATCCTTTTATTAATGAAATTAAAAATTACGATTTGCTAAATATGTACTAGGCACTAGGAATCCACTATTTCAGGTGCTTCTGGTTACTGTGATGAGCAAGAAAGGTATCTTCCTTTCTTCAGAATGATTAGAATCATTTAGAAAAGACTGATATTAAACATGTAACATCTAAAAACACCAAAGAGAAGTACTGTGGGAGTACCTAATTGTGGGAGTCACCTATAGTGGAGAGTCTCAGAGCTGGGCTCCCAAAGGAAGTGATATTTTAGGCTGAGACTTAGAGAAAAATTTCAAGTTAGATTAACGAAGAAAATGGGTCTAGGAGTGCACCAGGGAGAGGGAAAAACAGATGATTATTCATGAATACGTGGATTTGTAATTACTTTAGATTAATGCAAAATTTGATTATCTAGAAATGAAGGTCATCTAAAATATAGAAAAAAGGTTCTCAGACTTGCTCATTGAACCAAATTTTTATTAATAAATTATTGTAACTGTCTCTATGTCCAACACTATGAAATAAAATAGACAATGTGGGTAGTTCCTCTTGATAATTACACCGTTTTAACATTCTCTGGTGGCTCAGACAGTGAAGAATCTGTCTGCAATGTGGGAGACCTGGATTCAATCCCTGGGTTGGGAAGATCCCCTGGAGAATGGAATGGTTACCCACTCCACTATTCTGGCCTGAAGAATCCCATGGACAGAGGAGTCGGGTAGGCTACAGTCCAAGGGGTTGCAAAGAGTTGGACAGGACTGAGCAACTATCACTTTCACTTTCAACCATTCAAATAGTAATTGCATTGAGGATTGTGAGGCAACACAGAAAACACTTAATTCATAATATGTGGAAATATAAAATGGTAGTGTACAGTTCCTCATGATTGTATATAAAATGGATATGAATGACACTGGAAAATATATTAAAATTATTTTTGTGTTTGTACTAAAAATGTGGGTTTACATGCCCCAAAATTTATTTTTCAACTTTCCACAGTTCAGTTCAGTTCAGTTCAGTCATTCAGTCGTGTCCGACTCTTTTCAATACCATGAATCGCAGCACGCCAGGCCTCCCTGTCCATCACCGACACCCAGAGTCCACCCAAACCCATGTCCATTGTGTCAGTGATGCCATCCAGCCATCTCATCCTCTGTAGTCCCCTTCCCCTCCTGCCCTCAATCTTTCCCAGCATCAGGGTCTTTTCAAATGAGTCAGCTCTTCGCATCAGCTGGCCAAAGTATTGGAGTTTCAGCTTCAACATCAGTCCTTCCAATGAACACCCAGGACTGATCTTTAGGATGGACTGGTTGGATCTCCTTGCAGTCCAAGAAACTCTCAAGAGTCTTCTCCAACACCACAGTTCAAAAGCATCAGTTCTTCAGCGCTCAGCTTTCTTTATAGTCCAACCCTCACATCCATACATGACTACTGGAAAAACCATAGCCTTGACTAGATGGATCTTTGTTGACAAAGTAATGTCTCTGCTTTTCAATATGCTGTCTAGGTTGGTCATAATTTTCCTTCCAAGGAGTAAGCATCTTTTAATTTCATGGCTGCAATCACCATCTGCAGTGATTTTGGAGCCCAGAAAAATAAAGTCAGCCAGTGTTTCCACTGTTTCCCCATCTATTTGCCATGAAGTGATGGGACCAGATGCCATGATCTTAGTTTTCTGAATGCTGAGCTTTAAGCCAACTTTTTCACTCTCTCTTTCACTTTCATCAAGAGGCTCTTTAGTTCTTCTTCACTTTCTGCCATAAGGGTGGTGTCATCTGAATCTCTGAGGTTATTGATATTTCTCATGGCAACCTTGATTCCAGCTTGTACTTCCTCCAGCCCAGCGTTTCTCATGATGTACTCTGCATATAAGTTAAATAAGCAGGGTGACAACATACAGCCTTGATGTACTCCTTTTCCTATTTGGAACCAGTCTGTTGTTCCATGTCCAGTTCTAACTGTTGCTTCCTGACCTGCATACAGGTTTCTCAAGAGGCAGGTCAGGTGGTCTGGTATTCCCATCTCTTTCAGAATTTTCCACAGTTTATTGTGATCCACACAGTCAATGGCTTTGGCATAGTCAAGAAAGCAGAAATAGATGTTTTTCTGGAACTCTCTTGCTTTTTCGATGATCCAGCGGATATTGGCAATTTGATCTCTGGTTCCTCTGCCTTTTCTAAAACCAGCTTGAACATCTGGAAGTTCATGGTTCACATATTGGTGAAGCCTGGCTTGGAGAATTTTGAGCATTACCTTACTAGTGTGTGAGATGAGTGCAATTGTGTGGTAGTTTGAGCATTCTTTGGCATTGCCTTTCTTTGGGATTGGGATGAAAACTGACCTTTTACAGTTCTGTGGCCACTGCTGAGTTTGCCAAATTCGCTGACATATTTAATGCAGCACTTTCACAACATCATCATTTAGGATTTGAAATAGCTCAACTGGAATTCCATCACCTCCACTAGCTTTGTTTGTAGTGATGCTTTCTAAGGCCCACTTGACTTCACATTCCAGGATGTCTGGCTCTAGGTGAGTGATCACACCATTGTGATTATCTGGGTCATGAAGATCTTTTTTGTACAGTTCTTCTGTGTATTCTTGCCACCTCTTCTTAATATCTTCTGCTTCTGTTAGGTCCATACCATTTCTGTCCTTTATTGAGCCTATCCTTGCATGAAATGTTCCCTTGGTATCTCTAATTTCCTTAAAGAGATCTCTGCTGCTGCTGCTGCTGCTGCTAAGTCGCTTCAGTCATGCCTGACTTTGTGCGACCCCATAGACGGGTCTTTCCCATTCTATTGTTTTCCTCTATTTCTTTGCATTGATCATTGAGGAAGGCTTTCTTATCTGCATTCAAATGGGAATATCTTCCCTTTTCTCCTTTGCTTTTGGCTTCTCTTTTTTTCTCAGCTATTTGTAAGGCCTCCTCAGACATCCATTTGGGTTTTTTGCATTTCTTTTCCATAGGGATGGTCTTGATCCCTGTCTCCTGTACAATGTCATAAACCTCCATCCATAGTTCATCAGGCACTCTGTCTATCAGATCTAGTCCCTTAAATCTATTTCTCACTTCCACTGTATAGTCATATGGGATTTGATTTAGGTCATACCTGAACGGTCTAGTGGTTTTCCCCACTTTCTTCACAGTGCAGTAATATAAATTTTTTAAAGATTAATGAAAGAAAACCTTGAGTTAAGGAAGTTTTGCTTTAAAACTAACTACAACAAAGCAAATTTCATTTTCAAATGAATGTCATGAAAGAATTTTTCAGAAACTTTAAAATTCCAGCTTCAATATAAAGAGTAAAAATGATTTATCATGGTCTTTATAATGAAGCCAAACAATGGCATATACTCTATTTTATTGATTTGATAGAGTTTCTCATAGAATGGTAGAGCTGGAAGGTTACCTTATGTTAATCTCACTCATTTTTCTCTCTTTGTTGTTGAGAAAACAGAGAAGGGTCATATATGCATATTGAGCAGGCATTATGAACCTGTGTATTGGGTTATCAATGAACCAGACATATTAATGGAGGAATACAAAACTCATTCTCCTATCCTCTTTGAGATTAAAATTTATAACAAGAGGGAAGATATAACACTTATCTCCTAACTCTCATTTCCTAGGCTCTTTTCACTTTCATTTCCATCGTGATTGTAGAAAGCAAGCCACACATTTTCTATTTGTCTAACTACCATTTCTCTCATCATAGGACAAACTGACAATCTGTGCATAGTGCTACAGATTCCTCACTGCCACAATAACAAATGGCTCTAAAAATGCCATACGAGTCTTCTTCCTGCTCTCCTTGTTGGGAACAAAACCGATACAGAAGGTTTGGGCTGTGAGTCAAGAAAGTAGATAAACAAACCAAACTAGCAGTTGGGAGTAGGATTAGAGAAAATGTTCTCCTGAGATTTCTATTGTTAGAAGAATAGATAGGGCTGCTAACAATAACGGGAAATAAAGGAGTACATACACACAAAAAGACAAAACTCTAAACATGTTGCCAGCAAATAGGGCAAGAGACAAAATTGGGTTTAGCAGGGATGGACAGGTTTGTTTTTTACTTGGAAAGTATTGGCTCAGCTCGTATTTTTTTTCCTATTTTCCGCTCTTAAAGTTATTTGCTAATTTGGTTTACAGAGTCACTGTTTATTCGTGGCTTTCCCTAGACATCTAGTTGTTGTTTATGAAGTCACATATTGTTCAGACACAATTTTTTTCCTACCTTTGGCCCTTTTTGAGGCAGGTTAAATGAAGTGGGAAGTTATCTTTTACTGGGGAGATTGATAAATCTGAGAGCCAAAAAAAGATAATTTAAGCTCAGTGAACATTTTCTGCAAGATCTCTTTTAGATGATGATAGAGTAATTGTTGATATGTTTTTCCAGATTTGTTTGAATATTGGCTACAAATTAGTCAATTCAAATAGGTAGTTGAATGTAGAAAAATCAGTCAAATAAAATATTTGGAATCTTGTAAATATCAATACCAGCACCTGCTAGATTAACATGTAAATTGTATTTTGCAAGAGGTAAGATTCAGATCATTGAAGGTTTTTGTTTCCCATTCTGTCAAATGATGATGTGGGGTTAGATTATCTGCAAGGTCTTTCACACCCCTAAATTTTGTAATTTTTTAATTAAAACAAATTTTTGGCTACTGCTAGGATAAGAAAATGATTTGAATAGCAAAACTGGATTTCTCACAGCAGAATTTGACATATTCCTCGATGAGTAGCCTTACAAATTTGACCACACTGCTAAATTTGTAATTTATAGTGCATTTCATGCTATAATATATTATTTCTAATTTAATTTTGTAGTTCACTTACTGTTTTAATGTTTGCAAATACATATTCCTAAGATGTTTTTGTCTTCCCTCTTCCAAAAGGAGCAATTCAGCCGTAAATCAGTTAAAATATCAGTTAAATGTAATTTAAAACAGCAATAGGGAAAAACACAAATTCTGCTTCTTCAGTGAAATGCTCTATAAAGTCATAAATTTATGTCAAAATGCTGAATATTTTAACCAAATGTGATTTTAAACTTCAGAATAATACATTTCGTCTACAACTTACAAGGAGTTAAAGAAGTACTAGACCTAATTTATTGCCTAAGTTTCTGGTTCTAAAAAGCTCCTGGAAATCACTCAAGACTAACTGTAAAACTGCCCCGAGGGTTTTAATTTCCATCCTTATAAACCCCAATGCCATCTTTGCCTTCCATATCCTTTCACTTTCTGAAAGGAAAAAGAAATTTTGCAGATTTCATGGAATGGAGAAACACCAATAAAAGGTAAATAGTTGCAATGTTAAGTCTAAGCAGAAAGCCAAACATTTGCTCTTTTACTTTATCATAGGACTGAATGGGGTAAATCAGGCATTAGTCTCTGAGAAGTGAATCTTTTTTTTTTTTTATTTGGAAAATGAGAAAGCCAGCTTGTTGGTAGAAAAAAAACAGTAGTAACTTAAGGGGTTATATGGATTATGGGTCATGTGTATGTGTATGCATGTGACCTTTCTTCCCTTAGTAATGTGGCAACCTGTACTTTTGAACTAAAAGGGAATTCCAAATTGTTAATACCTGATGGAGTGTTTCAATTTTTGCAAACAGACGTAAGAGGAGAGTTAAGGTTTAAAATGAACGTTTCAGACTTTTGAGGGTTTTATCCAAATCCTTCACCTTTCTATAATGCAGCTTTCGAAGTGTCAATATAATTAATGCTTCTTCAAAATAATGTTCTTGCTGCTAAGTCACTTCAGTCGTGTCTGACTCTGTGCAACCTCATAGGCGGCAGCCCACCAGGCTCCCCCGTCCCTGGGATTTTCCAGGCAAGAACACTGGAGTGGGTTGCCATTTCCTTCTCCAATGCATGAAAGGGAAAATTGAAACTGAAGTCACTCAGTCGTGTCCGACTCTTCGCGACGCCATGGACTGCAGCCCACCAGGCTCCTCCGTCCATGGGACTCTCCAGGCAAGAGTACTGGAGTGGGGTGCCATTGCCTTCTCCGAATAATGTTCTTGTTGTTGCCTAAATTATCATCCATTTGCCACCTAACTCTCAGACATGATTACTTGATTGCCTAATTGTCTTATCCTTTTTTCTGATTTTCTTTCTCATCAAGGAGGAAGTGGGCTTAGTTTTATAGACTCCTCTATGCTTGTCAGAGATATACCTCATCAGCATTTCTTGATGTATTCTCCTTGGTAAAATTGTTAAATTTACTTGTCTCCTTTTTATTATGTAGATCTATCATCTGTTATAATTAAACAAGATAAAAATGTGCTTCTTTCTCATCTTCAAAATATTATTTATTAATCCAAGTCCAAGTACACCACATTTTTTTTATCAGCCAGTATGTGAAGCACCTGACTTAATTTTAATGGGTTAAAGTGTAATCCTTTTGAAAATTAACATATACTTCATAGCGAAAAGCAAGGTAATATGTTTCATAAAAAGACATTGAACAATCCAATGATGATAGAAGTGGAACTCTCTGCTACTATTCTGATATGTAATTCTTTACTATAATCATTTTTATCTATTATACTTTATTTGTTTACAAGCTGGAAAAATTTAAGACTTTTTCTTTATTCCTTCTTTTCCTGATATTTCCTAATACCATGCTTTAGCATATGCCCTTTTCAATTCAATCTGTAAGTTTGTATCCTTTGCTTCTGACAAATTATATTTTATTATTATTCTCTGTTAATTTACTTCATTCCCATTCTAATATTAATAGCTATCCCTTTTGATTGGGCATTGATCTTCCTTGTTAATCCTTTCCTTTCATAGTGTTTTTTTTTTTTTTAATGAGACTTTTGGGCTCTCTTGTTTCTACCTCTTTGTCTTTAAGTTCTATTTGGGAGTAAATTTCCTCTATTTTGCTTCTAAGCCTTTAATCTACTTTTTAAAATATATTTATGCTATTATTTTAATTCATACAAACTCCTTGTATTGTATTCATAATGTTCTTCTCTATAAAGTTATCTTTGTTGTCATTCATATGTAATATCTTTTCTGTGTGTTTCTCTGAGTAAACTGGTTTTGAAGTATTTAGCTTACCCTGCATTATTTGCTTCCTCCAGTGTCTTTGAATTTGCTTGTTTTTCCTGTTTTTTCTTTTCCCAAGTAGGAGATTTTAAATTTTGATTATTGATTTACACTTAACAGTGAGAAACTGTATAAAAAGTTGAATCTGCTCTGTGCAGGTACAACCCTTATTTACTGGCATGGATTCATAGTGGAGACATGGCCACTTTCTTGGGAATCATCCAAGCTTTGGTCTCTGAAAAGCTTGTATATGAGGCTTCTCAGCTTCCAAAGAGAAGAAAAGTCCAGTATCCTCCCTTGAGGCCAGGGGAGATGTGAATGCCAGTGTTCCAAGTGTCCCCTGTGTTTCAGAGGTATTTCTTTGGCAGAAATCTCCCTCTCATGTCTTGGGCCACTTGGGGCTAGGAGAATCATCCCGAAAGATGCAGGAATGGGTAAAGTCCTAAGCCTAAACTTTATATATATATTCCATTTCTTCACTTTGGGGCACTTTCCTTACCCACTCACATGAGGTCAACCAGATATACTGTGGAAGTCTCTGTCGCTGGCTTCAATTCTAAAAGAGCAGTGAGTCTGTGACTCATTCCCACTGATAAGATATTTCATTATTTTTAAAATCATGTGAGTTCAGGCCACCGGAATGTTACCAAAATATTAATTTGTGGTGACTCTTACTCGTATCAGACACAAGATGAGATCAGATCTCTTGGCTACTGATGATTTATCACTGACCTGTGAGCTTGAGCCTGTGTGTGAGCCCATGTGTTGCCTGTTGCCATCCATGTTCCCCCCAGAGCCCTCCATCTGTTCTATAGACTCCAATGGTGTTAGGGTGGCAGTAGGTATTCTTTATTTTATTCATACTTTGCCAGTGTCATCAGCCTGCTGCAGAAACTACATCTCATGTCTGGTGGTCTTCTAGTGTCTGTGTCTATTTCCTCCCAAAATGCTTAAGGTCATTTTTTTTACAGTTCTAATCTTTCGCCTCTGTCTAACATGGTGAGGTTGTATTGCCCTAGTTTGGTGTTCAACCATATTGAACAAAAGATGGACATTCCTTGTGCTGATAGCTCTTCTCACTCTGCCCATGGGCCCCATCCTTCTCCTTTTTAGTGGCTGGGATGGTATGGTAATATCATGACCATGAACACAGTGATTATAGCCTATAGAGCCCAAAAGAAGACAGAGTTGAAGAGAGTGTTTTGTTATCTTTATGCTACAATTCTAAAATGATGAGAAAAAATATCATTCACACATTCCAGTGTGCTCTGGTCAGATTTATACTTGTGTTCATCATCAACAAAGTATAGTTATAGCCTTTGAGAAAGTCAATAATATCTGTTATTCCTGAGCAACACAGTGGGCCATGAGAAATGGTCTAACCTTAAATAAACGATAGTAGTAACTTCAGAAGCCAGAAGATTTATTTTGTTTTAATAGAAAAACAACAACATTGCTACATTTTTCACTCAGTGAAATATATGAATTGCCCAGAAATGATGTATTTGACAGTCTAGAATATGAATATGATTCTGGAGTTGAAGATGAAAAGGTAGTGCCTTAAGGCTATGAAGAATCTTCATGTTTAGTGAATGGATAATAAACAAGTATGTACATACATTTCCTCTACCCCATTGTTCAAAATATTAATCAGTCTATCAATATGGCTTACTTGAGTTCATATAGCTCTATTAAAAATATTGCCCCGGCCCCATTCATATGAGAGCACAAAAACCTGCCTCCTTTCCTGAAGGGGAGAAAACTCCAGGGTGACATTCACACTCTACAGCTTCCTATGGGATCAGGCTAAGATTAGATTTCAGCAAACCACATTTTGCTCAGCTTCTTCCTCTGCTCTATCCTGCTTCCCTTGTATCCTTAGAGATGTCTCCTGAAAATGTTTCTCAATGAATCACCCACATAAGAATCCTTGTAACCAATGGAGATGTGCAGTATGACTCAGGCAACTCAAACCAGGGCTTTGTAACAACCTGTGCTGTGCTTAGTCACTCAGTCATGTCCAACTCTTTGTGACCCCATGGACTGTAGCTTGCCAGGCTCTTCTGTCCATGGGATTCTTCAGGCAAGAACATTAGAGTGGGTTGCCATTTCCTTTGCCAAGGAATCTCCCTGACCCAGGGATCAAACCCAGGTCTCCTGCATTGCAGGTGGATTCTTTATCATCTCAGCCAACAGAGAAGCCCCTTGTAACAACCTAGAGGGGTGGAAAAGGGTGGAAGGTGGGAAGGAGGTTCAAGAGGGAAGGGCCACATGTACACCTATGGCTAATCCACATGTTGATGTATGACAGAAATGAAACCAATATTGTAAAGCAATTATCCTTCAATTAAAAATAAATAAATTAAAAAAGGAAGAATTCTCATCTTTAGGTTATTCTCCTTAAAATCTGTTCTTGGCTAAGGCAGGGTCTAACCTCTCTTTTACTCAGACATTCAACCAATCCCTCTATTTTCACCTCTATTCACAGATTTGCCTTAAGCTTTTGGGTCTTGAGTCCAGAGTCTTGTCATAGTTCTGCAACACATTTAGCCCACTTCTTAGCTCTTCCCACTCTCTCAACACACTTGAAAGAACTTCATTTTTAGCCTTCTTCACTCTGCTAAGTCAGATATCAGTCCAAATTGATATCTCTCAAAATTTGTCTATCTTCTATCATCTGGTTTTGCTTCCTCTCACATTATTTTTCTGTGATTAAAAAAAAATCCCTTATTTTAGTTCACCTCATCGTATTTGACCCATACATCTCTGACTTTTTTAAAATATATAATTTTTAAATTTATGTAGATCTTCTCTAATTGTTTCAACAGAAGTCTTCCATAGCTTTCTGGAAACTGAAAGTTGCATTTACTGTATTTTAGCAGCAATTGCTTTCCATCTTAAACAAAATGTTTCAGAAGTTGAAAAGCTTATTTTAAGACTGGTAAGGAAGAGCTTACTAAGAAAGTGACCTTTAGCAGCATTCAAAAATGATGGATAAACTGTTGCTATCTGAGATAGGAGACTTGCAGATAGAAGGAACAGAAAGTATGGATTTCTGAGGTGGTAGTGGTCCTCAAATTTTGTAGGAATAGCTAGAAGAAAGTGTGGCTGGAGCAGAGTAAGAAAAGAAGAAAATATAAAGATATGTATGGTCAGACATGACAATAATGATAATGGGGTTAATATTGGATGGCACAAATAGCCTCATAGATCTCAGGAACACCAGAGTCCTAAGGCTTTTTGAAATAAACCTAATCTAACCTAACCATTTTATAGCACTGCAATATAGGAACAGAGAGGAAAACACTGTCATACAGTTTTGTTTTTCTTTTTTCTTGAAAGATGTATTAGATATAACTAACTCCACTTCCACATAGAATTCCCAACAAAATCACCTATCGTATTTAATTTAGTAAGGAGCCTCCTTTGACTGAGTTTCCCTGGTGATTCAATCAGTAAAGAATCCACCTGCAATACAGGAAACCCAGGTTAAATCCCTGGATCAGGAAGATCACCTGGAGGAGGGCATGGCAACCCAGTCCAGTATTCTTGCCCAGGAAATCCCATGGACAGAGGAGTCTGACAGGCTTCAGCCCATGAGGTTCCAAAAGTCAGAGATGACTTAGCAACTACACCACCACCACCTTCTTTGACTATTCAGAAACAAATTTATCTGACAATCTAACTACAAAACATATTTGCTTTTTGCACTTCACTTTAATTTTTAGTACAGTGGCCTTTTTCAGCAAGAGCAAAACCATATAATGTGCACAGTCTAGTGAGCACTGATAAATATTGCATTCCCTTACAGTGAACAAAATCTTGCCCCCCGCTGTTTCCTTAATAGCTTACATTAGCAGGCCATGATTACTGCAGTTTCATTGCTCTTCATCAAAAAAATGGCTGTGATTGTCTTTTTCCCACACTCTACATTCATTCATCACAGAGACTCTGAGCTGTAAATATAAGGCATTTCTATTACTAATGGCACAGTCAATCTTATATTAACTGTCTTCAAATTTAGCAATGTATCCCGAGGTCTTTTTTACTGAGATCATTGGCAATGGTATTGTGTACTATGACAGTCTCTACAGTACATGCTTTACATGCTTTAATTCTTCATTTAATTCTCACAACCAATCTACAAGTTACACATTTTCATACTAATTTTGCAAATGAGGAATGTAAGGTCTTAGAGAAAGCTGAATGCCGAAGAATTGGTGCTTTGAAACTGTGGTGCTGGAGAAGACTCCTGAGAGTCCCTTGGACAGCAAGATCAAACTAGTCAATACTAAAAGAAATCTACCCTGAATATCCATTGGAAGGACTGATGCTGAAGCTGGAGCTCCAATACTTTGGCCACCTGATGTGAAGAGCTGACTCATTGATAAAGAGGTAGGCAAAGATTGAGGGGTAGCAGAGGAAGAGATGATTAGATAGCATCACTGACTCAATAAACAGGAGTTTGAGCGCACTCTGGGCTGCTGCTGCTCATGCTAAGTCGTCATGTCCAACTCTGTGCAACCCCATAGACGGCAGCCTACCAGGCTCCCCTGTCCCTGGGATTCTTCAGGCAAGAACACTGGAGTGGGTTTCCATTTCCTTCTCCAATGCATGAAAGTGAAAAGTGAAAGTGAAGTCTCTCAGTCGTGTCTGACTCCTTGCCACCCTGTGGACTGCAGCCCACCAAGCTCCTCCATCCATGGGATTTTCCAGGCAAGAGTACTGGAGTGGGTTGCCATTGCTTTCTCCAAACTCTGGGAGATAGTGAAAGACAGGGAAATTCAGAATATTGTGTGCAGTACATGGGGTCACAAAGAGTCAGACAAGACTTAATTACTGAACGATAACACAGCAAAGACAAGGTCCTTAGTTTGGTACAGTCACAAAGATTTTTTTCTTTCTCCAAACCCACACTTTCTGGTCCTCCATATTGCCTTATTCCTATTCAGTTCTCAAGACTTTCTTCTTTAGGGGTGGGGGAATTCTTTAGAATAGAAAATGTCAGTTCTAAAGTATGCCATTCATCTACATCCTGTAATTTTGTGTCATATCGTTACTCTAGGGGAAAATGTTTGTGGAATCCTAATTTGAGCCCAAGAGGCTAAGGGAAAGGGGTATCATATTCAAAATTAGATTGATATTAATATTGAAGCAAAAAACTAACATAATGAATGCACTATGTCAATCAAAAATTTTTCTTCAAATTTTTTACGAAAAATTATAAAAAAAATAGTTTTTCCTTTTTATCTTTACTTGTGGAAAATCCTTTCTGCTAGTCTTCAGGTTGTTTCCAGAAATAATTTGTCTATATGTAGTCATAATTTTTGTGTATCTGTAGAAGGAGACAAAACTGCGATTTTTCTTACTCCACCATCTTGCCATGCCCTCCGTCATGATCAGTTTCTGAAGTTCGCTTTCCCTAACTCACAACTGGAATAAAACATTTCTCCAAGAAGAATTGATTCCTCTTTGTGTGGTATGTAGAAACAAGACATGGGCACACAGTATATTCATTGATACTGAGTTGTCATTGCTCTGGGCTTTTTCAATTAACAGGAGGGAAAATAAAATATATTACCAGCACTATGATTATCTCTATCTACATGTGGATTATTTGATGAGGAAAAAGTGTTTAATTTTGATAAGATTTAATTTAAGATTTTGTTTTCTGTGTCCTGTCTAAAAATGTATATTACTCACATGTCATGCTGATATTTTCCAGTAAATTGTTCCAATAGGTTTATGATTTTAGACCTTATGTTTATGTCTATATTGATCTCTAATTAATTCATGTTTGTATAGGGAGTAAGTGGAGTTGGAGTTTATTTTCTTACAGATGCCGTTATTCTAGAACAATTTCTTGTAATTTTGTTGTTGCTGTTGTCCATTGGATTGATAGTGTAGTTTTATTTTAAAAAATATAACAGGGAAGTTCAAATTATTTTTGAACTCTTCATATTGTGTCGTTGACATATTTGTCAAAATTTGTTACAGAGTCACACTACCTTGATTACTGTATCATTATAAGAACTCTTGAAATAAAATAGTGCAAATTGTCAACTTTATTCTTTTAAAGATTACTTTGGATAGTCTAGTTTCTTTGCAATTACATATAGATTTTAGAGTGAGACTGTTCACTTCTAAAATAAAGGCTGAAGGGATTTTAGTTAGAGTTGAATCAGATCTACACATGATTTGGGGAATAATTATTTCTTAACAACATTGAATTTTCTACCATTAAAGAGCTATGTTTAACTCTTCATTAGCAATCTCCCAGGGATGCTTTTAGTCTTCATTGTAGAGTTCTTCCATTCCTCTTGTTAAATTTCTTTCTTATTCCTTTATTTATTTGTTAACTTTTAAAAATAGCACCTTTTAAAAATTTAATTTTCCAAATTTTTGCTACTTGTATATAAAAATACAGTGGATCTTCTCTTACATGATATTCATATTTTCTGCTTGTCATACTTTTACTGGTTTTTTCTACAACATATATTCAGCACCTACTATCTTCTACAACTGTTCCAGAGTTTGAGAACATAGTTATTAAAAAGACCATCATTTTCCCTTCTTTTCTGGGACTTTTCTGGGATGTGAGTCATGTGATTCTGTGGCATCTGCATCTTCACAGTGATGGGTGACTTTTTTCCCTCATAAAAAGCTGTCAGAATATGGATCTTAAACAAAAGTCTTCAGTCTAAGAACTATTGCAATCTCCATGAAACAGGACCACAGAAAAATGGAAAATATTCTCCATTCTAATCAAACCTCAAAAGTTGTCCCACAGAAAGCATATGAGCAGTTTGCAAAATGCTAATTATTAAACAGTTTGATAACATTTTATAAGCTGAAAGTGATTTGGGAACAATACTTTAGAAAAATATTAGGGTTCATAAATCCTGATCTCTTTGATATAATTTATCTATCCTACTTATTTGTTGTTTTCTGATTTTATGAATGTTACACAGCTACCATTGGAAGCAGAGACTTTATCCCAAAACTCTGTAATGAGAGATGCTTAACTATGAAACATAATTGAGCATGTCATTGTCATTTAATCTTTGGATTAAATCCTAGGTCATCCTTCATTTTTGAAATGTCATTTGATTACATCATTAGGTTCTAATATCATTACACCATCATAAAACCTAATTAAATTTAAAAAATGTAGAATACTTCCTCCGTTTTTAAATCATATCAGCACCACAAGATTATCTGTAGACCTACCGGTTTTCTAAAAATTTGATGATTTTCATAATTAAAGCCTGCAAGAAAATATATGTTGAGTACAATCACCCTAAGCAACTGATAGTTGCTGATAATAAGTTGACTGATAATAAGTTTAGTTGACTGATAATAAGTTTCCATTTCAAAATCAGTTTTGCTTATGATATGCCTAATAATGTAAGAACATCTAACAATTGTCATCAATGAGGGATCAATGATATCAAATCAGATATCATTGATCAAAATGGCTTTGGAATTTACATTAAGAAAAATTTTAAAATAATTTTCAAAGAAGTTTGCATGTGTGTGTGTGTGCATGTGTGATATTAAATATTCGTATTTGGAATATATAAAAAACATAATACTACAAGTGGTCAGTCCATAGATTTGTCATTGAAGCCTCTTCAATCTGGATAAGAGCAACCATGTAGCATGCCCAGATAATGGGAGTCTCTAATGATAATTTCTGACTTTATAATTGTTCTCTAAATTTCCATTTGGTGACAACCTTTGTGAGATAATTACACATCATCAATGTTCTAATGAACTATGAGACACTTAATGCCTGGACATGAGGCAGAGCAGCTAGGAAACATGTGTCACAGACAGTTCTGCAGGAGCTAACACACAAAAACTTAGGCTTCATTAACAGTGCTCAGAAAGACAGATGAGTCCCCATCCTGCCTAACCTAGTGGTTAATTTATTGACTGACTTTAACAGTGACGTCCCTTTGGAGGGTTTTTAATAGTTTCTAAGTTGCTTGCTGAGGTTTTAATAGACATTTGCCTCACTGAGCTCAATAAATACAATGTGCAGTTTGAAATCTTGCAACGTAAAATGTAAGCAACTGACTGAATGAGGTTAGAAAGGATTTATATTTCTTCTAAATACATTTCTGAGCCGAAGTTCAAGTGAAAATGAATTCTAAAATATCTACCTACTTTTTGGAAATCTTTCTCCTATTTTATGTTAAGACCTTTGGTGCTATAAAACATAGAGAAAAAATGTGTCAGGGATAGAAATAAAGAATGACTAAGCACTTTCTTTCATTTGGCTCCAGAATGGATGTTGGAAAGCTGTGTAGAAATTCAAGACTTAGATGTAACCATTCAAGTTAAGTCAAAATAAATGGCAAATAATTCAGTTTCCCAGGTTTTAATTACTTGGAATCAGAGGTGTTCTATTATACAAGGACACTCCATCATTTATGCAGTGCTGCAGCTTACCTATTTGGTCATTTGTAAAGAGTGGTTTTGGCTACAATATTTTTAAGTACATGAAGAATAATAATAGTTAATGTGCATTAAATAATTTCTCTGCTAGGCACAGTATGCTACTTACAAGATTATAAACTCACTGATACCTCAGAAGAATCCTACAAGGCAGTTTAGGTACATTTTGCAAGATCATAGAGCTAATAAACTTCAAAATTTAGAGTTGAAACTACATAATTTATCTTCAGGACCAGAACTCCAAAACATCAAATTACTATGTGAAAATATCTCCTTTTCAGGAAAAAAGGGCTTTTTTTTTTTTGGTTGGTTTGGCATGTTTTTTATTAAATGCAATCAATTTTGCATATAGTTATCAGGCACCTTCAATAATAATGTGTGTGTTAGTCACTAAGTCATGTCCAACTTTTTGTGACCCATGGACTGTAGCCCACCAGGCTCGTCTGTCCATGGAATTCTCCAGGCAAGAATACTGGAGTGGGTTGCCATTCCCATCTCCAGGTTATCTTCCCAAACCTGGCATTGAACCCAATCCTCCTGAATTACAGGCAAATTCTTTACCATCACAACTACCAAAAACTGGACTTGCCAGTTATAAGTGAACTTAAAAAACTATAAACCAAAGATCAAATCTTTTCATTGCTTGCAATTTTAATGTGTTGTGCATTTTAAGATATTAATTTCTGATCATGATTTTTTAATTTTTACTAATGCAATATATAAAATCAAGCTTTAACAAATAAAACAACATAACTTTATAGTATAACTATCTGAGATATTGTATATTCTCTATTTTATTATTAATTTCCAGAAATTAAATTGTCATAGCCATTTATATATCATATCAGCCAGGAATTTCATGATAAAAATCATGAAAACATCATTATCAGATTTTACTTTACCAATATGGAGAAAGAGACTGTGAGTTATAATTTTAAAATAACCAAAAATAATGTATGTCAATGAAATGATTAATTTTGAGGTGATTGGACTACTCTTTGGAGAAAACAGAAAAAAATGTGATTACCCTGAAACTGTTATGTTACAACCAATGTCCTCCAGACTAATCATTATAAATCAGGTCTGTATTTAAATAAAAGCATCTATCTAATATGAGAATTGTATTATAAAGTTATCATTTTGATATTCATGGTTATAACTGCAGTTTTAAATTGTGTAAAATGTTTTTAAGTTTAAGACTTTGGAAGGCTGTGGTTTGGTCTATATCCTGGAGCTTCATGTTATTAATATACTGACTAGATGAACTACAAGTATTTTGGAAAATACTTGGCTATTTTTTTGACTCTATCATGTGTGATTATATTGAATACTTTTTGGATATTTTCTTGGTAAGTTCTTTATAGTGTACTGGCAAAATGAAGAACACACACTGAAACAGGAGATTTTGCAGCCCATTTCTTCAGAGGTTTCTTTAAAGTGCTATGGGTGTCTTGGTCAAGCTACCTAATCTAATAGAACTATTATGAAGAGTCAGTGACTTAATCCATGTAAACCTGTTGTCCCAGTTCCTGGCATACTCTGAACATTCAGAACTGGTTTGGTGGTATAGATGCTAAGTCATGTCTGACTGTTTGCAACCCCATGGACTGTAGCTTGCCAGATTCTTCTGTCCATGGAATTTCCCAGACAATACTGGGGTGGGCTGCCATGACCTTCTCTGGGGGATCTTCTTGACCCAAGGATCCAACCCTTGTCTCTTTCAGTACAGGCAGATTCTTTATTGCTAAGTCACCAGGGAAGTGATTGCTAGGTATCAGGGTAAAGTGTCACTTCTCTCTCATTCCTTTTCTCTGCCTACCAAGCATTCCATAGTTTCCAAAATTTGAGAAAAGCTGTCTGCTCCTCAAGCCTATTTAAGTAAAATTTCTTACAAATATTGTCACACATTTATGATGTATGTAACTTAAAGACAGAATATCCCTTCTTCTCAAACTAATGTACATTTCCAGTACTATGAGTTTTTCTCTGGGAATGCATCAGAAAAGTATCAGAATTTGGTGTTTATGTTCGAATTCTCAGGTCTTGGAAATATAGCCAGGGTCTTTTTCCTCTTTATTTCCCTAGAAAACATAGCACATCTTAAAATATGATGTAGGGAGAACATAGCTATTTAATCCTTCTCATTTTTTTTTGTTAAATATTTTCATGTATATTGCCTTTTGTATTCTTTATAGCAACCCTAAAGCAAGCTATTATCACCCTTCTCTCCGCCCCCTCCCCCACCTCCACCGCTATAGCTCAGCTGGTAAAGAAGACACTGGTTCGATTCCTGGGTCAGAAAGATCCACTGGAGAAGGGATAGGCTACCCACTCCAGTATTCTTGAGCTTCCCTGGTAGTTCCACTGGTAAAGAATCTGCCTGCAATGTGGGAGACCTGGGTTCAGTCCCTGGGTTGGGAAAATCCTCTGGAGAAGGGAACAGCTACCCACTCCAGTATTCTTGCCTGGAGAATTACACGGACTGTGTAGTCCATGGAGTCGCAAAGAATAGTACAAGACTGAGTGACTTTCACTTTAACTTCCCACACTCACCCCCCCCTTCCCCACATGAGTGACTGAGCAAAGAAATGTTGGTTCAGAGAGATGAGCCAACATACTCAAAATCAAACAGCTGGAAACAGTACCAGGGTTTTTTCTCTATATTGCAACATTGAAAACAATGTTTGGCACATAGAAGTTGCTCATAAAATGATTATTAAACTAAATTGAACATCTAATGAAAGAGAGTAATTATTCTATTAGATATACCTAGGTAAATATATATTTAACTTTACAAAAAGTCTATTATTATTACTATATGTGAACATGTAGTAATAATATATCAACCGCTTATACAAAGATTTACACAGTTCTTAAAAACAATGAAGGAATGACAAACAGGTTACCAATACAGTTCATAAAACTAGCCTTTCAACCTCAACTACATCTCAGTTTTTAGAGCCAACAATTCATGGCAACATTAACAAAATTATCCTTGGGCAGTACTCGCAAGGTGCTTGAAGTTTGCTATGCTATGAAACTGTGTATTTCTGAGTTCTCATCCTCAGATCCTTTCCTTCAGTGCCATGTGGTGATATCACTAGGCAGACTCTCCACACTATACAATCCTTGCATAATTGTCACTTTCTTCTAAATGCTAATATGCATACACCCACTGCCGACACAAATCCTCTGTATATCTTTCTCATTATCTATCTTGCATTGTCTACTCCTGTTCCTGTGCTTAATGCCCACACTGTTTTCTGATACACTATATGATTTTAACAAAGAAGATGCATGGGACAAAGTCTCATGTTCTCTAATAGACAATTTTCTGTGTACTCCTTCATACTTAACCTCATGGATTAAAGGATCTTACACAATAATAACAACCATCAGAAATACATAGTGTTGCAAATTATATGAGTTCATTTCTCGCAAACAAAAGTGGAGGATTTCATCTCGACCTTGGCCTCCAAGGATAAATCTCTTGAAAGTTATAGCTGCAGCGTGCACTGGTGACCACATTTGCCGATAATAGGAAAACAGTCATTCTTCCTTACCAAATGGTACACATAATCAGGTTGCCAAAGGAGAACAATTATCTTTCATACTAATTGGCAACTTGTGTTTAACCTTTAATTAGCTGTGAATTTATAATGGCTCTACATGGCCTTTTTCTTTTCTTGTAGAAGGTCATAGAAGCACTCTCCGTTCTTTCTCTGATCTCACTCTCAGCCTCCCAAGATATGATAATAGCAGTTTTAATGGAAAATAGAGACTCTGCAGTTTTAGGGTTGTTGTCCTTGTGCATGCTCTGAGCTGCCACATGCATGACAAACTTAAATTGTTGAAAGGCAGGAATCCCTTGTTACTTCTGGCTTCAAAGGGAAATTCAAATAGATTTTTCTTTTCCTTTTTCTTTTTTCCATTTGTTTCTCTTGGCACAGTTTGATGCAATCAGTTTTCTTTTTTTCCACTTGAAAGGTGTAGGACTGATTAGCATAGAGACTGTCTTCTTTGAGGGTCATTCTGTTCTTAGTTTGGCAAAGATTACTGTGGTTGAAAGAAGCAGGACGGCATTTCCTTCCTCTGTGATGAACACTTCAAATATTGTGTAGGGTATGCTACTTTCTTTTGGGGTGAATAATTTATCTTTTGATGTCCAGGGTCCTATAAAGAAGGAACTTAGGACTGATAAGTGCACTACTTTTTCCTTGTTAAAATGTTTATGAGTAGAAATACACTTTGGCTCTTACAGAAAAAAATGCCACAGAAATCCTCAAAGGAAGGACGTATTCTTCAACCTGCTTCTTACTGTAGTGACCCTGCAAGATATTACTTGCCATTGTCTGATTGAAGACTGGTTTTGTTTTGTTTTGTTTTGTTTCGTGAATTGACTTTATGTGCTGGCTGGTTAAACCACTGTGTGATTGAATAACTGAATATTATAAAAAGTGAAAGAAATTAGAAAACATATAGCTTAAAAAATCATAAATCAATTAAACATAAAAATAATAATAAATAGAAATGGCTAAGTTACTATTTTCTCTGAAGAGTGTTAGCTCTATTCTCAGAATGCAATGAAAATATTGTTATTTACAAAGATAAGCCATTCTTCTAGTGGAATTTATAAACAGTCCTAAAATCATCCTACTGTTTTAATCTTCTTTTATTTTCCTTTTGTGGTCCATCCCTTCAGTTCCAACTGACTTCTGCTACAGATAGGTTAGCTCTGTTTCTCCAAGGCCATCCATCCCCTCTGAGTTGTGGTAATATACAAAGATCTCTGTGGCAAGCATGGGTGATGTTCTTCTATATCCCCAGCCCTTTCAGTTTGGTTCAGTCGTGCATTTGGGTCTGACTCTTTGTGACCCCATGGACTGTAGCACACCAGAGACTTCCCTGTCCATCACCAACTCCCACAGCTTGCTCACACTCATGTCTATTGAGCCAGTGATGCCATCCAACCATCTCATCCTCTGTTGTCCCCTTCTCCTCCTGCCTTCAATCTTTCCCAGCACCAGGGTCTTTTCCAGTTAGTCAGTTCTTCACATAAGGTGGCCAAAGTATTGAAACTTCAGCTTCAGCATCAGTCCTTCCAATGAATATTCAGGACTGATTTCCTTTTGGATTGACTGGTTTGATCTCCTTGCAGTCCAAGGGATACTCAAGAGTCTTCTCCAACACCACAGTTTAAAAGCATCAATTCTTCAGCACTCAGCTTTCTTTATGGTCCAACTCTCACATGCATACAGGACTACTGGAATATCCCCAGCCCTTAGCACTTAAGAACTAACTAGCCAGATATCTCACTACCAGTGTCTGAGTTTCTTTGATAGGGGTTTTTTTTTTTTTTTTGCTGCTGGAGGCTGCTTTGTCATTATCAGTCCACGATTGCAGAAAATTTACATAACAGCATCCTAGGAGCAGCCCTCAACCAATGACATGTGGAGACTTGAGGATTAACTACCCTAGATCCTCACCCTTGGGTAAGAGCACTCTTGGGTGTGAGTTTTACAGTGACTCACAGGTTATCTCTAGCAAACAGCAATTCTTTGCTCATTGTTATATCTGCCTTGATAATGCATTTCCTGGTCCTCTTGTTTTTGTTTTAACTCTTCATTTAACTAGCTGTAGTTTTTTCATCTTCCAAATAAACCACTAAATTGGAATCATTTTTTTTCAGGGCATATTCTTTTGGAATTCCAAACTAACTTTTTTTCCTGCTCATCTTTACTATAATTTCTCTATTAGGATTGAGAAGCAAAATTATGGACAATTTACATAACATTGAAAACTATGGGCTCATAAAACACTTAAAACACACTTAAAACGGGGGCTTCCAGGTGGTGCTACTGGTGGAAAATCTGCCTGCCAATGCAGGAGACTCAAGAGACACAGATTCGATCCCTGGGTCAGGAAGATTCCCTGGAGTAGGAGATGGCAATCCTCTCCAGTATTCTTGCCTGGAAAATTCCATGGACAGAGGAGCATGGTGGGCTACAGTCAATGGGGTCACAAAGAGTGGGACACAACTGAGTAACTGAGCTGAGCTGAGTCTGTATCTATGACAAATAAGCTAAAACTATTGGACACAATTACTTTGAATACTAACTTAGTGCTGTATAACCTTGGATATGGTACTTATACTTTCTGGATCTCAGTTTCTCTTCTGTAAAATGGCTAGCACATGGTCAAATCTCCTATGTAAGAAGAGTTTGTGAAAATTAAATGAGATAATGTAGAAATGCCTAGAATATTGTGGAAAAAAAAAAAAACAAACAGTAAGCTGGTAAAGTTTGCAACCTGATAAACTAGGAAGTTTTATAGCAGGCTACACATTCTTTGCCTCATCACTGAGGAATACAGTAGGCACCTCACAGAAGGATAAGGACATCTGTTTACTTTTCCTCTGTGCCTATAATTAGTATATAAGGTGCACTTATGGGCGAAAATTTTCTGATACCATCAGTTATCGAAGTTTTTAAGGGAATCCATTTTCTTATTCCTTTTGTGCCCAAATGAACACATTGTTAGCAAATGCAGAGGTGGCAAACTATGCTCATTTTAAAGTCTGTGTTATAGGTTTCTAGGATGCTATAACATGTTTGGGGGCTTCCCAGATGGTGCCGTGGTAAGAATCCACCTGCAGATGCAGGAGACACAAACGTTGATCCCTGGGTCAGGAAGATTCCCCTGGATTAGGAAATGACAACCCACTCCAGTATTCTTGCATAGGAAATTCCATGGACAGAGGATCCTGGTAGGCTGCAGTCCACGGGATGCAAACAGTTGGCAGATTCCAGTTCAAGACAGTAAAACAAGAACCTACTGACCTCATTTTTCATGGACACATCAAATCTAAATGTACACACAAAACAGTTCCCTCTCAAAGGAATCACAAAATTAGCTGAGTGACTCCTACACATCTGGAAGAAGAAAAGCAGCTCATCAAAACAGGCAGGAGAGGTGGAGATATAGTCTCATCACAAACCCCACCCCACCCTGGCACGGTGACACAAGATCAGGAGTAAATCCCAGCTTCTCCATGGGGAGTAAAGAGTTTGGACCTAATATCTAGTGCCTGAATGTTTAAAACTTCTATCTATCTGAAAGATGAACCCCAAAAACTCCTAGCTTTGAAAGCCAACAGAGTTTGTGTCCATGACCCCCTCCCAAGACAAACAAACAATTCTTAATAGGCTAAAGAGGACTCTCTATGACTATATAACTCTCCCCGTAGGTCTCACTGCAGAAGCAGCAGATGGAAATGCCTATCTTCTAGTCTTTCCAGGAAAGAGTTCTATTTATGAATCTTAAAAGCTACAGCCTGCGGCTTCCTTCGTGGTTCAGTGGCTAAGTCTCTGTGTTCCCAATGCAAGGGACCTGGGCTTAATCTCTGGTCAGGGAACTAGATCCCACTTGCTGCAACTAAGGATCCTGCATGTTGTGACTGAGACACGTGGCAGCCAAATATATATATATATATATATATATATATATATATATATATATTTTAAAGCTGTAGCCTGAGAGTCAGGCACAGGATTTAAAAAACAACTACGGGCTAACTGCAAGGCTCAACAGATATTGAGAAGGTGATGGGCAGCATCATTGCACTAACTCTCTGCTGTGCTCTGACTCACTGGTATCTCACTGAAAGAAGCTTGTATACACATCAGGCACTCCAGCTTTTGCATCTACCACCAGAGGAGCTTCAATTCATAGGTCCACCAGGATTTTTGTAAACAAAAACAATGTTTTTAATAAACTGTCTCGCCCGGAGTACAACATAGAGGAAGCAGACAGAAACACCTATCTTCCAGTCTTCCAAGAAAGAGGCAGATTTGCAAAGAAGCTGCAGCATGACTATCAATATTCTACTATAACACACAGTTAGGATTTGAACCCATTCTGCTCTGGAGATAAGGGAAGTTAGTGAGCACAGTCTCCATGTTCTCCCAGTGGCCCACTTTAAGTCATCATTTTCTCACTCAGTTCAGTTCAGTTACTCAGTCATATCTGACTGTTTGCGACCGCAAGGACTGCAGTCTGCCAGGCTTCCCTGTCCATCACCAACTCCCAGAGCATACTCAAACTCATGTCCATTGAGTCAGTGATGCCATCCAACCATCTCATCCTCTGTTGTCCCCTTCTCCTCCTGCCTTCAATCTTTCCCAGTATCAGGGTCTTTTCAAATGAGTCAGCTCTTCACATCAGGTGGCCAAAGTATTGGAGTTTCAGCTTCAGCATCAGTCCTTCCAATGAACACCCAGGACTGATCTCCTTTAGGATGGACTGGTTGGATCTCCTTGCAGTCCAAGGGACTCTCAAGTGTCTTCTCCAACACCACAGTTCAAAAGCATCAATTCCTCAGCGCTCAGCTTTCTTTATAGTCCAACTCTCGCATCCATACATGACTACTGGAAAAACCATAGCCTTGACTAGATGGACCTTTGTTGGCAAAGTAATATCTCTGATTTTTAATATGCTGTCTAGGTTGGTCATAACTTTTCTTCCAAAGCAAGTGTCTTTTAATTTAATGGCTGCAGTCACCATCTGCAGTGATTTTGGAGCGCAAGAAAATAAAGTCTGTCACTGCTTCCATTGTTCCCCTATTTGCCATGAAGTGATGGGAATGGATGCCATGATTTTTGTTTTTTGAATGTTGAATTTTAAGCCAACTTTTTACTCTTTTCTTTCACTTTAACCTAGAAGCTCTTTAGTTCTTCACTTTCTGCCATAAGGGTGGTGCCATCTGTCCTATCTGAGGTTATTGATATTTCTCTTGGATTCCAGCTTGTGCTTCATCCAGCCTGACATTTCGCATGATGTGCTCTACATATAAGTTAAATTACCATAGTGACAATATACAGCCTTGATGTACTCCTTTCCCTATTTGGAACCAGTCTGTTATTCCGTGTCCAGTTCTAACTACTGCTTCTTGACCTCCATACAGATTTCTCAGGAAGCAGGTAAGGTGAATTTCACATCTCTTTCAGAATTTTCCACAGTTTGTTGAGATCTACACAGTCAAAGGCTTTGACATAATAAATAAAGCAGAAGTAGATGTTTTTCTGGAAATATCTTGCTTTTTCGATGATCCAGAGGATGTTGACAACTTGATCACTGGTTCCTCTGCCTTCTCTAAATCCAGCTTGAACATCTGCAAGTTCAAAGTTTATATACTATTGAAGCCTGGCTTAGAGAATTTTGAGCATTACTTTGCTAGCATGTGAGATGAGTACAATTCTTCAGTAGTTTGAACGTTGTTTGGCATTGTCTTTCTTTGGTATTGGAAAGAAAACTGACTTTTTCCAATCCTGTGTTTACTGCTGAGTTTTCCAAACTTGCTGGCATATTGAGTGCAGCACTATCACAGCATCCTCTTTGAGGATTTGAAATATTTCAACTGGAATTCCATCACCTCCACTAGCTTTGTTCATTGTGATTCTTCCTAAAGCCCACTTGACTTCCCATTCCAAGATGTCTGGCTCTAGGTGAGTAGTCACACCATTGTGGTTGTCTGAGTCATTAAGATCTTTTTCGTATAGTTCTTCTGTGTATTCTGCAACCTCTTTTTGATATCTTCTGCTTCTGTTAGGTCCATACCATTTCTGTCCTTTATTTTCTCCATCATTACATGAAATGTTTCCTTTGTATCTCTAATTTTCTTTAAGAGATCTTCAGTACTTTCCATTCTATTGTTTTCATCTATTTCTTTGCATTGACCACTAAGGAAGGCTTTGTTATCTCTCCTAATTTTTCTTTGGAACTCTGAATTCAAATGGATATATCTTTCCTTTTCTCCTCTGCTTTTTGCTTCTCTTCTTTTCTCAACTATTTGTAAGGCCTCATCAGACAACCATTTTGCCTTTTTGTATTTCTTTTTCTTGGTGATTGTCTTGATCCCTGCCTCCTGTACAATGTCACGAACCTCTGTCCATAGTTCTCCAGGCATGCTGTCTATCAAATCTAATCCCTTGAATCTATTTCTCACTTCTAGTGTATAAACATAAGGGATTTGATTTAGGTCATATCTGAATGGTCTAGTGGCTTCTCCTACTTTCTTCAATTTGAGTCTGAATTTGGTAATAAGGCATTCATGATCTGAGCCGTAGTCCGCTCCCGGTCTTGTTTTTGCTGACTGTATAGAGCTTCTCCATCTTTGACTGCAAAGAATATAATCAATCTGATTTCAGTATTGACCACCTGGTGATCTCCATGTGTAGAGTCATCTCTTGTGTTGTTGGAAGAGGGTGTTTGCTGTAACCACTGTGTTCTCTTAGCCAAACTCTGTTAGCCTTTGCCCTGCTTCATTTTGTACTCCAAGGCCAAATTTGCCTGTTACTACAGGTACTTCATGACTTCCTACTTTTTCATTCCAGTCCCCTATGATGAGAAGGACATCTTTTTGGGGTGTTAGTTCTAGAATTTCTTGTAGGTCTTCATAAAACCGTTCAACTTCAGCTTCTTCAGTATTAGTGATTGGGGCATAGATTTGGATTACTGTGATGTTGAATGGCTTGCCTTGGAAAAGAACAGAGGTCATTTTGTTGTTTTTGAGATTGCCCAGAAGTACTGCATTTCAGACTCTTTTGTTGACTATGAGGGCTACTCCATTTTTTTTCTAAGGGCTTCTTGCCCATAGCAGTGGATGTAATTGTCATCTGAATTAAATCCATCCATTCTGGTCCATTTCAGTTCACTGATTCCTAAAATGTCAATGTTCATTTTATCCCTGGAAGGAGGTTATACAGATATCTGGCATCCTAACTTCTGTGGCTGATGGTCAGGGGACATGCTGGTTTGATCACCTGGCCCTGGTAGTTGGGGGGCTAGTGCTTAGCAAACAAAGAAACAGTTCTTAACCAAAGATCCTTGTAGAACTCAGCACACCATGAACAGACAGAAACACCAGTTGCCCAGAATTTCCCTGAAAGAGGTGTATTTTCATACTTCTAAAAGCTGCTGCCTGAGGGTCTGACTTCTAAGCATCCTGAATCTTGTTAAGAGCTGAGATCCTACCTTTTGGGATGCTAACAGGTCTTGCTTGGCATACCCGCAACTGCTGGGAACCACTAACAACAAGGGAGATAGCTTGAATAATCACAGAGAAATAACCAAGAACTAGGGCCAGGATACACAGTAAGATTAATTTTTTTCTTTTTGCAGGAGACCCCTCTTTAAAGGGACTTCCCTAGTGGCTCAGATGTAAAGAATTTTCCTGCAATGCAGGAGACCCAGGTTCAATCCCTGGGTCAGGAAGTTCCCTTGGAAAAGAGAATGGCAACCCATTCCAATATTCTTGCCTGGAAAATTCCATGGACAGAGGAGACTGGCAGGTTATAGTCCACGGGGTTGCAGAGTCAAACAGGACTGTGTAAATAACACTTTCACTTTCACTCTTTAAAGACTAGGAAAAGTGTCTCTTTTATTTAATGCACAGAAATAAACACTAGAGAGTCAAGGATAATGAAGAAATAGAGGACTATATCCCAAATGAAAGAAAAAGATAAAACCCCAGGAACACACCTTAGTGAAAGGAGACAAATGATTTTCCTGATAAAAAGTTCAAAATAGTAGTATCAAGATCCTCATTGAACTTATGAAAACAATGTGTGAACAAAGCAAGGTTTTCAAAAAGAGACAGAGAATTTTAAAAGATACTAAACAGAAATTATGAGACTGAAGAATACAATAACTAAACTGAAAATTCAATAAAGAACAAAAAACTTAGGTGAAGTAGAAGAAAAGGATCAACATCCTCAAAGACAAGAGTCACAAAAAGAAAAAAAAAAGTATGAAAAAGAGTTAAGATAACTTAAGGGGCTTATGAAATGGACCAATATTCATATTATAGGAATCCCAGAAGGAGAAAAGAGCAATCAAGGGGCAGAAAGCTTGTCCGAAAAGATAATGGAGGCTAGAAAATTCCAGAACCTGAAGAAAGAAATAGATATACAGATACAGGAATTCCAGGGAGTTCAAAATAAGATGAAACCAAAGCACCTCACACCAAGATTATTTTAATTAAAATATCAAATGTTAAAGATAGAATCTTAAAAGCAACAGAAAAGAAAAACAACTTGCTATGTTCAAAAGAATCCCCATAAGAGTAGCAGCATATTTTTCGGTAGAAATTTTGAAGGCCAGAGGGAAATAGTGTAATAGATTCAAAGCTCTAAAAGAAAAAAAGAAAAAGAAAAGAAAGCAAAAAATTTCCCAGTCAAGAATATTCTATCCAGCAAAATTTTCATTCAGAACTGAAAGAGAGAGAAACAGTTACAGAGTCAAGCAAAAACTGAAGTCATTTATCACCACTGGACCAGCTTTAAGAAATGTTAAAGGGACTTCTTTAAGATGAAATGAAAGAGCACTAATCAATAACAGGAAAACATATATATAAATCTCAGTTAAAAGTAGCTATATAGTTACATTCAGAACATTTTAGTGCTGTCATTGTGATGGGTTAATCACTAAATCTAGTAGGAAGGTTAAAATGGAAAGCGATAAAAATAACTATAAATATAATAATTTGTTAGTGATGTACAATGTAATACAAATAGGCTTTAAGGCAAAGAGAGAAAGGGATCAATTCAATACAGTAAGTAATACTTCCAATTATTTATGTATCCACAGAAGTACCTAAATATATAAAGCAAAAATTAACAGACATAAAGGAATATAACAGACAAACCTTCAAAATGGAATAAGAGCAGGGGACTTCAGTACCCCACTTTCAATTATAGAATACAGACAGAAAATCAATAAGAAACCTTGAACTTAAATGACATAATAGACTGGTTGGACTTAGCAAACATTTACAGAACATTCCATCCAAAAGCAGAAGAAAGCATGTTCCTTTCAAGTACACATGGGGCATTCCTCAGGATGTATCATATGTGTTATACCATGAAACAAATATTAATAAGTTTAGGAAGATGAATATCATATGAAGCATCTTTTCTGACTATAGTGGTATGAAACTAGTAATCGGTTACAAGAGGAAAACTGGAAAATTCACAAGTATGCGGAGATTAAAACTACATACTTATGCATGGCCAATAGGTCAAACAAGAAATCAAAAGAGAAGTCAAGTAATATTTTGAGACAAGTGACAATGTAGTTACAACAAACCAAAACTTACAGGATGCTACAAAAGCTGTTTTAAGAGGAAAGTTCATGGCAGTGATACACAGTCAATATGTAGAATTCTAGTCATTTGTATATACTAAAAACAAGCTATCTGAAAAGGAAATTAAGAAAACAATTTCATTTACAATTTCATAAAAAATAGACTATCTTGGAATAAATTGAATCTTGGAAAAGAAAGATATGTACAATGAGGATTTTGTAGATCTTTAAGATGGAATGGAGAAATGTGACAGTTGCCAGACGAATAGGCCAAGAGCTCATAGGATCACTCATGTCTCTCAAGGCTCACCAGAGAAACAAAACTGATACGATATTTAAGAAGACTTATTAAAGGATTGGCTCACATTATTGTGGGGGCTGCAAGTCCAAAATCCACAGGTCAGGTTGGCAGGTTAGAAAGTCTGTCAGAAGTTGTTGCTGCAAACTTTGGATTTGATTCTCATAAAGGCATCAATCCTATTGGATTTAGGGTCCACCCTAATCCAGCATATCCTCAATTCTATTACGTTTGCAAAGGCTGTATTTCAAATACACATATTTCAGGTAGACATGATTTTTTCAGGGTGACGTTATTCAGCCATGCACAATCATTTTGTTATTGTCTGCTGATTATAGTTGGTTTAAGACAAAGAAAAAAAATAGAATAATGAAAAGAGCAGAGAGCTTTGACACAGATACCTGGGCTAAAATTACATTACTGTTTAACTATGTGACCTTTTATTTAACCACTCTTAGAATATATTTTGTATTCTGTAAAATATGAACATAATACCTGCATTATTTACATGGTTATCATATCAAATCCAATTATATGTGTGAAGTGCCAAGAGCGTAGTTGTATTTAGGAAATGGTAGATATAGTTATTTATTAAAATTAACTAGAAAAAAGATAAATTCATATTAAATAATATTCTGTCATTATGGATATTGACAGCATTCCTAGAAAAAAACTGAAGCAAATACATGGAAACTTACAGAATTCTGTATGTTTATTACGGACTATGTCATGGCTTCCCTGAATAAAATGAAGAAAGTCGGTCTGAGCAGGTATCTAGCCACTTCTTAAATGTAGATATCTGGAAATGGTGGTATGTTCTACGTGTGTAAGAGAGGCAGAGACACAGAGAGAGAGAGAGGTGTGAAGGAGAGGAAGATGGAGAGAATAATGATCCTTTATTGAATTATGAGTGCTAATTATGTGTTAAACACAATGTCAAATTATCTTTGAAATACAATATTCATGAGAGAGCGTGTGTGCATGCTAAGTTTCTTCACTTGCGTCTGACTCTGTGTGACCCTATGGACTCTTTGCAACCCAATTGCCAGACAGGCTCTTCTGTTCATGGGACTCTCCAGGCAAAAATATTGGAGCAAGTTGCCATGCTCTCCTCCAGGGAACTTTCTGACCCCAGGAATCGAACCCATGTCTCCTGCAGCTCCTGCATTGCAGGCAGATTTTTTTACTACTAAGCCACTGTGGAAGCCCCCCATTCATGACAGTACTAATAAATAAATATAATTATTGAAAATCTCTATAGAGAAAGCAACAAAGAGAACAGATCACCATTTCCCTCCAGGACAAAAATCTCATCTAAGGCAGATTATATAAATAAAGTTAAAACCTGTTACAAGGTAGTAATTTTTGGAAACATGAAATGGGTAGGGGGCAGTATTGAGGACATTGGAGACAATTTCAAGAATGTGATCATTACGGGTTGAATCATGTCCCACCAAAAATCATGATTGAAGTCTTAACCAACAGTACCTCAGAATGTGACCATATTTTGAGATGGAGTGTTTCTAGAGATAACTAAGTTTAAAATAAAGATATTGGGAGAACCCCAATCTAACTGGCATCCTTATAAAAAGAGGAGAGTAGAACACAGAGGAAAGACCATATGAAGACTCTACACAGCCACCTACAAGCCAAGGAGAGAAAGAAGCCTTGGAAAAGAACAATTCTGCCAACACCTTGATCTTGGGCTGCATGGGTGCTCAGTCGCTAAGTCATGTCTGCCTCTGTGACCCCAGAGATTATAACCTGCCAGGCTCCTCTGTCTATGAGATTTCCTAGGCAAGAATACTGGAGTGGGTTGCCATTTCCTTCTCCAGGTGATATTCCTGACCCAGGGATCGAACCTGTGTTTCATGCACTGGCAGCTGAATTCTTTACCACTGAGCCAATAGGGAATCCCAATCTTGGGCTACTAGACTCCAAAATTATGAGAAAATATTTTTTAGCTGTTTAAGCAACCCAGTCTGTTACACTATTGAAGAATCCATGGCAAACTAATACAGTGACCTTCAAAGATAGATGTCTAAGGAAAGGGGACGATTTATAAGGATTCTGAATAGAAACATTTCTCCAGCTTAATTTAAGTATTAGGGGAATTTATATGACTTATCAAAGTTAATTAAATGATGCCAATTTCCACTGTCATCTATAAAGCTACCAAGATATTTTTGCTTCAGTCTATAGTTCATAGCTTTGAGTCAATTTTCTGAAACCTAGGGATGAGTAAGAAAAGGTAGTAAGCCGTTTTGTGATAGAAATATAAAGATAGCTCTTAAATTTTCTTGTAATTCCTTTCAAATAATCCACAGGCACTCTGGATCTGCACCATTTGAATCAAAATCTGGGAACCCATGGATGGAGACTGGGTTGGAGCCCTGTATTTTCACTAGATCCTGTGTCTCTTATGCATATCCTTATGTGACTTATGAATCAAATGTCAAATGTTTGCCAGTTGAATAAAGTGAGGGCCTCAAGCCCATTTTAACCTATAATTTAAAAGTAATAGTGTTAATCATTTTCTTAATGTGTCACAATAAAGATAATATAATCTAGTGACTTGATAGATTTTATTCTCCTCCACCCCCATGCAAAATTTTTAATCCATAGTAATTATGTTTCTTCCTATTGCATTTTCTCATGCATTTTTCATGATGCGTCAGTTTAATGTAGATTTATCTTTTGCGGTCTGGTCTTATGCCGCTTACTACAATTGTTGTAAGCACAGTGTATTTAAAATTATAATTTTATTCATACAAATGTGTTAAGATTATACAGTTTATTAAAAATTTAAAGTTATTTATAATTTATAAAACAAATATAATAATTTTGCAGAAAAAAATAAAAGAGAAATATATGACCTTTTTAATGCTCTCAAGAAAGTACATTTAAATATTTCTGAATATCTGGATGACTGACAATTAATCTTAGAGGGAAGGAATTAATGTTTCTGTGCCCAATATTCAATAACTTCCTCTATATTAATATGGTTGGGGAATTAACAAAAAGACTCAACTTTCCCTCAAGATATATAACAAGGCAATTAAGAATACTTCATGAATATACTTCTTTTAATACAAATGACAGGGAAAACACATTAATTTATAACTATTTAGAAACAAAGCACTGAGAAAATAAAAACAACAGAAAATAGAATAATAAATTTTATTCAGTTCCAAGCATTCATCAAATGTCTCCACAGTGTAGAAGGTATTAGAATAGGCAAAAGGGGATACATCAGATATGAATTTTGCATGAAACTTAACTTCTGATCTAGTAAAGGAAATAAGATATTGTAAGTATTCAGTCACACTCACATACCCGGACATACACACACAAAACACACACTTTCCAACAAAGAAAGTACTGAGTGCAGTAAACAGAGGACCAGATTGAAAAGAATTATTAGTTCAGTTCAGTTCAATCACTCAGTCGTATCCAACTCTGTGACCCCATGGACCACAGCACGCCAGGCCTCCCGGTCCATCACCAACTCCCAGGGTTTACCCAAATTCATGCCCATCGAGTCAGTGATACCATCCAACCATCTCATCCTCTGTCGTCCCCTTCTCCTCCTGCCCTCAATCTTTCCAAGCAACAGGGTCTTTTCAAATGAGTCAGCTCTTTGCATCAGGTGGCCAAAGTATTGGAGTTTCAGCTTCAACATCAGTCCTTCCAATGAACACCCAGGACTGATCTCCTTTAGGATGGACTGGCTGGACCTTCTTGCAGTCCAAGAGACTCTCAAGAGTCTTCTCCAACACCACAGTTCAAAAGCATCAATTCATCAGCACTCAGCTTTCTTTGTAGTCCAACTCTCACATCCATACATGACTACTGGAAAAACCATAGCCTTGACTAGACAGACCTTTGTTGGCAAAGTAATGTCTCTGCTTTTTAATGTGCTGTGTAGGTTGGTCATAACTTTCCTTCCAAGGAGTGTGTGTCTTCTAATTTCATGACTGCAGTCACCATCTGCAGTGATTTTGGAGCCCAGAGAAATAAAGTCAGCCACCGTTTCCACTGTTTCTCCATCTATTTGCCATGAATGATGGGACCAGATGCTATGATCTTAGTTTTCTGAATGTTGAGCTTTAAGCCAACTTTTTCACTCTCCTCTTTCACTTTCATCAATAGGCTCTAGTTCTTTGCTTTCTGCCAATAGGGTGGTGTCATCTGCATATCTTAGGTTATTGATATTTCTCCTGGCAATCTTGTTTCCAGCTTGTGCTTCATCCATTGTTATTTATATGTTACCAAATTTATAGCATTACATCTTTATGGAATCTATAGTTAGATATCCTCATTGTGAATCATTTTTATTTTACAAAAGGGAAGAGGGTCAGATCACGAATGGAGAAGCAGTAATCAAAACTAAGGAGATTTGGAAATTCTTTATGAAGATGGCAATTGCCTTTTAGGCTAAGTACAATTTGGGCTTCCCTATTTGTTCAGACAGTAAAGAATCTGCCTGCAATGCAGGTGACCTGGGTTTGATCCCTGGGTTGGGAAGATCCCTTAGAGAAGGTCATGGCAACCCACTCCAGTATTCTTGCCTAGAGAATTCCATGGATTGAGGAGCCTGGTGGGCAACAATCCATGGGGTTACAGAGTCGGACACAATTGAAGCAACTAACACTTGTACTTGTGTAATATTTACATCCATGTAAGTAATACAACATTTGAGACAAACAACTTAGAACAGAGCTTTGTGGAATAAAATTAATGTAATATTTTCTGAGTATAACACATAAGACACAATTCAGAAGGTCCCACTACGGCTATTGAAGTCGTTGAAAGTTACAGAACTGACAGAAAATCAGATGCAAGGAAGCAGGTTAGATTAAAAGGCTGGTGCAGCAGTTTCATTGAGAGGATTGAGGCAATGAGATTGGAGAAAAGTAAATAAATTTGCAGAGGGTTGGTGTGCATAGCATCAGTTCAGTTCAGTTGCTCAGTTATGTCCAACCCTTTGTAACCACATGGACTGCAGCACACCACACTTCCGTGTCCATCACCAACTCCCAGAGCTTGCTCAAACTCATGTCCATCGAGTCAGTGATGCAATCAAACCATCTCATCCTCTGTTGTCCCCTTCTCCTCCTGCCTTCAATCTTTCCCAGCATCAGGGTCTTTTCAAATGAGTCAGCTCTTCACATCAGGTGGCCAAAGTATTGGCGTTTCAGCTTCAGCATCAGTCATTCCAATGAATGTTCAGGACTGATTTCTTTTTGGATTGACTGCTTTGATCTCCTTCTAGTCCAAGGGACTCCCAAGAGTCTTCTCCAACTCCACAGTTCAAAAGCATCAATTCTTTGGTGCTCAGCTTTCTTTATAGTCCATCTCTCACATCCATACATTGTGGTTGAGTCACGAAGTTGTGTCTGACTCTTGCAATACCATGGACTGTAGCCTACCAGGCTCCTCCATCCATGGGATTCTCCAGGCAAGAATACTGGTGTGGGTTGCCATTTCCTTCTCCAGGGGATTTTTCCAACTGAGGAATCAAACCCAGGTTTCTTGCATTGCATGCAGATTCTTTACCAACTGAGCTCTGAGAGAAACCCTATCCATACCTGACTACCGGAAAATCCATAGCTTTGACTAGATGGACCTTTGTTGGCAAATTAATGTCTCTGCTTTTTAATATGCTGTCTATGTTGGCCATAGCTTTTCTTTCAAGGAGCAAGTATCTTTTAATTTCATGACTGCTGTCACCGTCTGCAGTGATTTTGGAGCCGAGGAAAATAAAGTCTGTCACTCTTTCCATTGTTTTCCCATCTATTTGCCATGAAGTGGTGGGACCATATGCCATGATCTTAGTTTTTTGAATGTCGAGTTTTAAACCAGCTTTTGCACTCTCCTCTTTCACTTTCATCAAGGGGTTCTTTAGTTTCTCTTCGCTTTCTGCCATAAGGGTGGTGTTATCTGCATATCTGAGGTTATTGATATTTCTCCCAGCAACCTTGATTCTAGCTTGTGCTTCATCCAGCCTGGCATTTTGCATGATATACTCTGCAAATAAGTTAAATAAACAGGGTAACAATATACAGCCTTGATGTACTTCTTTCCCTATTTGGAACCAGTCTGTTGTTCTATGTCCAGTTCTAATTGTTGCTTCTTGACCTGCATACAGATTTCTCCGGAGGCAGGGAAGGTAGTTTGGTATTCTCATCTCTTTAAGCATTTTCCATAGTTTGTTGTGATCCACACAGTAAAAGGCTTTATCATAGTCAGTGAGGAAGAAGTAGATATTTATTTCCAGAATTCTCTTGCTTTTTCTATGATCCAACAGATGTTGGCCATTTGATCTCTGGTTCTTCTGCCTTTCTAAATCCACCATGCATAGCATAGATGTAGCACAAAGGATGAAGCAGGGGTCCAAGACAACTGAAGATTTAGGAACAGAGAGAAAATGCAAAAGACCAACTAACTGCTCCATGTGGGGGCTGTGATCCTGCCTTCATATATCACTCCAGAGAGGTATTTTTGGTCCATACTATGCGAGTGCTCAGAATAACAACCAGTAGTTAGGAGAGAGGATTTAAATCCAAGTCTTTTCTTTATACTCTATCCTACAGAATCCATGCACTTTATGTTTTAGAGATAAAAGAATCTGAAATAATTTTGACTTATTTCACTCTGAATCTGTTATTTCCTTTTACGTATTTTAATGCATGTTATTTCAACATTAGATTTTAAAATGCATAGATGGAAGTTAAAGGACAGTCTGAAGTTTCAGATCTTTTAAACCATCCAGTTCTTAACTGTGCCCTTGCAATGCAGATCATCTGGTCTGTTTTTGTCTGTTCCCTACCACATGATAAATATGGAGCAGAATGCCAACATCCTTAGGCAAGGTCTTACTTTTAAAATGTATATAGGATAAGAGGATAAGGAAGCTGTGGTACATATACACAATGGAATATTACTCAGCCATTAAAAAAATACATTTGAATCGGTTCTATTGAGATGGATGAAACTGGAGCCCATTATACAGAGTGAAGTGAGCCAGAAAGAAAAGCACCAATACAGTATACTAATGCATGTATATGGAATTTGAAAGATGGTAACGGTAACCCTATATGCAAGACAGAATAAGAGACACAGATGCATAGAACAGTCCTGTGGACTCTGAGGAAGAAGGTGAGGGTGGGACGTTCTGGGACAATAACATTGAAACATGTATATTGTCATATGTGAAGCGGAACACCATTCCATGTTCTATGCATGGGACAGATGCTCAGGGATGGAGCACTGGGATGACCCAGAGGGATGGGAAGGGGAGGGAGGTGGGAGGAGGGTTCGGGAGGGGGAGCACATGTGAACCCATGGCTGATTCATGTCAATGTATGGCAAAAACTACTACAATATTGTAAAGTAATTAGCCCCCAACTAAAATAAATAAATTTATTAAAAAATAAAAATAAAAATGAAATAAAAATAAATAAATAAATAAAATGTATATAGGAAGTTGTTGCTGATAGAAGCTTTTGATGAGGCCAGAAAACAGAATTGACAGAAATCATGATATACTATACATAATATACTATATTAGTAACCTTAAATGGGGTGCTTTATTAACCTTGCTGCTGTACATTTGAATTACTGTTGGTTCCTTAAGGAAGAATTGAGTACATATAATTATTATTATATGTGAAAATAATCCGAAACACTTCCTGATTTGCTTTTCTACAACTAGAGAACTGTAATATAAAAGCCAGTAGGCTATTAAGACAGACCTAATTGTTTTGTTTTAATTTAAAAAAAGAGGTACATAACCTAAAAATTATGTCTTAGTAACACCATAATTACCCACTATAAAGAATTGCAACAACCAACAGCATAAAAGCAGAGTCCAGCTTAGTAACTGGGGTATACATTTGAAGTTTGCTTTTCTTATCAAACTTCACAATCAACTTTAAAATTGATTAGTGTCATGTGAATAGACAAACACCACTTCTGCAATGCCCTTTCTTGTGGCTTTTTCATATGATAATCTCTCTATTATTAATGTTTTGCAAAGGACATATGATTATGTGATTCTTACAAAATAAAAAAATTAATACAATATGAACCATATTAACAACTGTAATAATAATAATTTTTAACAAATTACCCCACTGGATTTTGTCTTTCTTGTCATTCATCTAGTATACACAAATAGATGAAAAAAATCTTTATCTAGAAGTTAACCACTATTTGTCATGAAACTTTTACCCTGCTCTCTTTGTGATATGCTTTCGTCCTTGGGAAATTGACATATAAAATGAAAGAAAATGAAAGTAAAGCCCAATTTATAATAATTTCTATTTTTAATCTTTCCTCTAAAATAAAGTTTTAAGAAATTAGTATTAATATTTTTCCATTTCAGAAATTTAAAAATTATGTAACTAAAGGTAATCAGGTGCTAAGGCTGAGGGCATGGTTTGTAAAGTCCTAGTTTCAGACTTTCCATTTTTAAGGTATAAACAGACCAAACTTAGACTCAACACACTAACTTTGATGAATTTCAAAATTTAAATGCCATTTTATTATCTATAAAGAGATAACTTTATGTAGTTTTGGAAAGATTTTTGAAATTTGCTCTATATGGATTTGTAACCCAGGCTTTTTCAATTACTTGCTATATAAAATTTTCCCCTTTTAATTGACTTCTCAGCCTTTCTTTTCCTTATGTGTAAATGGTACTATTAGCATCCACCTTGCAGGTTACTTTTGAAATTAAATGAGATATTGTGTATACGAGTCCGGAATTTAAAAATGCCCAATAAATGGTAGCTTTTGTTCTACCTATCAATTCAATGATGTATAATACAGCCACACCACCCAACAGAATTTATGATTCATATGATTTATGAATTTCCTCTTAATTTTATATAGCCCTGCTCTTTTCAGTAACTTGCAGATCTTTCTATTTTCACTGTATATGGGTTTCTTTCCTTCTTCTTTGGCTGTTTTCCTCTCTTAAATTGGTTCATGGTCTATGGTGCCCACGTGAAACTGTCTTAAAGACATTTTTGGGGAGAGTCAATATCATGTTGTATTTTATAGCCATTTTAAAGGTCTGTAGGATTTAATCTAAGAGCAATGAGAAATTCTTGAAGGTTTTTAAGGAGGATGGGAGGGATTTACATTGTTACTGTTCAGTCGCTCAGTCTTCCCTGCCAATCACCATCTCTTGGAGCTTGCTCAAACTCATGTCCATTTAGTCAGTGATTCCATCCAGTGCTGTTGTCCCCTTCTCCCGCTTTCAATCTTTCCCAGCATCATGCTCTTTTCGAATGATTCGGCTCTTTGTATTTTGTGGCCAAAGTATTGGAGCTTCAGCTGCAGCATCAGTCCTTTCAATGAATCTTCAGGATTGATTTTCTTTAGGATTGACTGGTTTGATTTCCTTGCAGTCCAAGGGATTTTCAAGAGTCTTCTGCATATCTATACTTTAAAAATAAGTGAAGTAGGGCCAGTGCAAGTAGTTTGCATTGCACAAACTTAAGGAATATAAAAACACTTTCATTTTGGCTTTAAACTTGTATGCAGTGTAAGTATGATAAGTTCCCCTTTTGTTGAATATTTAAAATTGTCTATAGATGGTAGAAAGTCCAAGTGCATTCTCAAAGGCCATCAACAATGACACATAATTTCTATAGAACATTACCCTCCAGGTTGAGAGTTACTTGTTTTGTGTGTTCCTCGAACAAATTAAATGTGAAGATAAACCATACAAAGGTTAAATGTGGCCTAAAAAGTGTGATACTCCATATTACAAGTTGTGTTTGGAATTTAAAACTGAAGTTTCTATGAATTAATTAATGTTCTCAGAATTACAAGTTAAGAGAATGATTTTAAAAGGAAATTATTTGCAGTATATCAACTGAATGTGGCTGTCAACCTAACGGAGGCACTGTTTCTCCTCCTACTGGTGATGTCACAGTATGTTGTCCACTCCTCCTTAGCCGTGAAATCCCTTTCTACCCAGGCACCCATTCACCAGCCAATCGTATAGCCATCCTCTCCATATTTCCTTACCACTGTTGCTTCTTTACTCTTATGAAAATTGGAGATGTTCCATTGGGCTTCCACAAGTTTAGAAAATGAATTTCTTAAAATGTCTGTCAAAAAATATTTCCAAAATTCAAGGGATTTACAAAGAATGATTATTAAGTTTCTTAGAGCAAAGGGGACGACAGAGGGTGAGATGGCTGGATGGCATCACCGACTCGATGGACATGGGTGTGGGTGGACTCCGGAATTTGGTGATGGACAGGGAGGCCTGGTGTGCTGCGGTTCATGGGGTCGCAAAGAGTCGGACACGACTGAGCAACTGAACTGAACTGAAAATAGAAACACCTCCTTCGTAGACTGGCCATAATAAAATTTCTAGCCAAGTGCTCATATTACACACTTCATAAGTGGAACATTTTATTTTGTACTATCATAAGGTCTTTTCTCCCCTTTGCTAATACCTATCAGTACCCACTGAGCAAATGGTAGATGTAGAACTGAGATATAGCCTGATTTACTCTTTCTAAAGATATTCCTAAAATATACTGAAATTTTGGGTTATCAGGGAAAAAAAGTACTCAACATATTCATTATAACTTTGGGAATAACAGATTAGCACATTGAACACAATTTTCTATGCAAGCTATTTTTCTAGATCACACTGGGAGTATAGTTCTGAATAACTTTACCTGAAAGAGTAGAATCAGGCTGACTTTGTTAAATTTTCAAGTAGGGAAGTTTTGTCTTTTGGTATTTTCCCAACTTCACTTCTATATTCTGCAACTCTCTACCTCTCTTCAAAGAATTCCCTTCTGAACAATAGGTCAAACATTTACAGGTGGCTGGTTTTGTTTTCTGGGTTTGGAGTCTGAATGTTATGAACTTGGATAGAGCTCATTAAAGCTTCCTTTCTGCCTTTCATTATAAAAAGCCCAAGTGACAGCACTTGAAAAACAGCCTCTGGCTAAATATTATTGAAATCCAAAGGCCAGTAAGTGAAGAATCATTTGCTGATCAAATCTATATTAATCTAACTTGTTATATTGTCTTAACAACATTATCAAGGGTGTTTTTTCTTCTACTGAAAAGATTCATTTCAATAAACCAAACATACTCTATCTACTTAAATTAGTGTACTTATGCTATGCCAATTTCACAATTGTTCTAGAGAAAATAATCTCTCAATAGTCCATCTTGGCCAGACTGCTGTTTATCAAACAAGGCAGTAGAGTTGATTTAACTCTGAATATCACTTGTTTTGAAAATCATAGCCCTTCCATTAATTAACACTGACTTGGTGGCAGAGGTGACAGTGATTTAATATGGGTCAGAATCTTATTATATAAAAATAATTTGTAATAAAATCCCCAAATTACAGGAAACTCTCTAAATTCCACTTAAATTCAGACTATTATCATTTGTTATAACCCAAATCCAATGACAGCCAAAGAGTGTTTTTGAATAGGATGACCTTTACTACCCATCATGGACAATGATTATGGAACTCGTGCCATGAAATTTCTTAAGTTAGTGAAACCATGCTTCTTTTCCTCTTCCATGTACCCACCACAACACCTTCATGTCAACCTGTTTAGCCTTTTTTTCATTCTTCATGTCCCAGCTTAAACCACACCTCTCTGAAAATCCTGGTTACATAAAAGTGCCTTGCCCTCTCATAGTCTCTTAATACCCGGAAGTTTTTCTGTATAATTTTCACTCAGGAAAAATTAAGTATATTTTATGAAATTACTTAAATCTGCCTCTCCTACTGGCCTTTAAGTTCTTTGAAGGAACCGAGTCAGTGTTTTGTTCTGAATTCTCTGGTAAAATGTTTCCATGTAAATCTGATAAGATTTTGGATTTTTTTTTTTTATAATGAAAGATTGCGAAGTATCACCTCACACTGGTCAAAATGGCTGTCTCAAAAAATCTACAAACGTTAAGTGCGGGAGAGGGTGTGGAGAATGGGGTTCTCTTCTATACCATTGGTAGGAATATAAATAGGTACAGTTACTATGGAGAGTAGTATGGAAACTCTTAAAAAAACTAAAACAGACCTACTGTATGATCCAGCAATTCCACTCCTGGGCAAATATTAGGAGAATACCATAATTTGAAAAGATACAGGCAGTCCAGTATTCATCATTGCACCATTTACAATAGCCAGGACATGGGTGTCCTAAACTAACGTCCATCATTGGAGGAACGGATAAAGAGGATGTGATACATATATACAATGAAATATTACTCAGCCATAAAAAGAACAAAATAATGCCATTTGCAGCAGATAGATGGACCTAGAGATTGTCATACTGACTAAAGTAACTCAGAGAAAGACAAATATATGACATTGATTATATGTGGAATCTAAAAAAAGGGGGGTACAAATGAACTTATACAAAATAGAGATATAGAAAACAAATTTACGGTTACTATGGGGATAAGGGGGCGGTAGATTGGGAGACTGGGATTGACATCTGCACACCTACTATATATAAAATAGATAACTAACAAGGACCTACTGTAAAGCACAGGAACTCTACTCAGTACTTGGTAATGGCCTATATGAGAAAAAAGAAAATCTAAAAAAGACTGAGTATTTGTATAACTGCTTCACTTTGTTGTATACCTGAAACTAACACAACATTGTGAATCACCTATACTCCAATAAAAATTAAAAAAAAAAGATTGAATGTTTGTTTGTTTGTTTGTTTTCTTGGTGCCAAGTCACACTGAAGGTGTGAGACATTTTGGTCCTGTTCTCATCTTGGTTCACATGGTAACTCAGTTTTCAAGGTAAAAAAGAAAAGATACCTAATGTGTGTCATTCTAACCTTTTCTTCTGGTTTCTACTTCTGGAAGGGAGAGATCCTGTGATTTTTGTGGTCTTCTGCGGGCTTGACACATTGAGTCCTTCAACTCAATCTCATTATCCAGTATTTTTACAATGTAAAGCTGAACTGCATTAAGAACTCATGAAATAATGAAATTTTACACTAGGAAAGAACTATCCACATGTCCATCCATCTATCTAAAATTATCCTTCTGTTTGTTTATTCACTGAATGAAGACTTAAAGATAATCCACAACAGACTGGTTCCAAATAGGAAAAGGAATACGTCAAGGCTGTATGTTGTCACCCTGCTTATTTAACTTATATGCAGAGTACATCATGAGGAACACTGGCCTGGATGAAGCACAGGCTGGAATCAAGATTGCCAGGAAAGTGAAAGTAGCTCGGTTGTGTCTGACTCTTTGTGACCCCATGGACTGTATAGTCCATAGAATTCTCCAGGCTGGAATACTGGAGTGGGTAGCCTTTTCCTTCTCCAGTGGATCTTCCCAACCCAGGAATCGAACCCAGGTCTCTCGCATTGCAGGTGGATTCCTTACCAGATGAGTCACAAGGGAAGCCCAAGAATACTGGTGTGGGTAGCCTATCCCTTCTCCAGCAGATCTTCCTGACTCAGGAATCGAACCAGGGTCTCCTGCATTGCAGGCAGCTTCTTTGCCAGCTAAGCTATGAGGAAATCCCCAAGATTGCCAGGAGGAATATCAATAACCTCAGATATACAGATGACACCACCCAAGACACTGAATTAGAGTTGAGATGGCTTACGGATGGAGCAAATGAGGCAGGTCCTGAAATGTGAAGTAAATAGAATAGGATGTGACAAGGCCTGCTAGGGCTTCAGTTGGTAAAAAATCTGCTTGCAATGCGGAAGATCCTAGTTTAATTCCTGGGTTGGGAAGATCCTCTGTAGAAGGGATAGGCTACTCATGCCAGTGTTCTTGGGCTTCACTGGTGGCTCAGATGGTAAATAATGCACCTGCAATGCGGGAGACATGGGTCCCATCCCTGGGTTGGGAAGATCCCCTGGAGGAGGGCATGGCAACCCCCTACAGTTTTCTTGCCTGGAGAATCCCCATGCACAGAGGAGACTGGAGGGCTACAGTCCATGGGGTCACAGAGTCGGACGTGACTGAGGGACTGAACACAGCACAGCAAGGCCTGCTAAGTTTCCATCTTGGTCAACACAGAGTCTGGTTGTGCCATTCTTGAAAAGAGGAATAATTTGGGGGCAATGATATATTGCATTTAATTTTGAACATTTTGCATTTAAGATACTACTAAAGATACACCAACCCATGCAGAAAGCATCTTTTTAGTACTCTAATAGTTGATGCATATCCAGGATGTCTGCCATATCCTGTTTGTCTGTACTTTGTATTTATTTGCCTTGCTAATTAACTCTATGTTTCATGTACATTACCATCTTGAAAATGCTTATAGAAGTTCCTTTGTTATGTAGTCTTATCTTACAGGTATTTCTCCATCAGGCTGTAAAACAGTATCATAGATTTAAACATAACATAAAAAAATAATGCAATTTTGAGCAATTTCCAAAGTGATTTCTCCAAAGAAGCCATTAATTATAGGGCTTGGAAGCGAGGTATGTCTTAATGAAATGGGTTATTTTAGATAGATATCTTTGCTAGTGGGACTGAATAGATTGACATCATGAAAGTCTGAAATCAGAAGTATGCTGAAGAAATTTAGGCACGAAGTAACTCAGAGATTGAGGGTTGTGAGAATGAAGGAAAAGGAATAAACTCAGAGGTATTCAAAATGGAAGAAACAACAGTACGTTGCTAAATTGTATATAAAGAAGAAAGGTATAGAACTTTCTATGATGTTCATAATTTATGACTTTTCCAAGAGACAGATTCATATTATAGATTGTTGGCGAGTTTCCTGATCAGCAGGTTGCCAATTACAGTGTGTGTCTGCATGTGTGTACACTTGCATGTGTTTGCTGTCTTGATGTGTGTAAACCTTAAAAGAAAAGAAGGGTAATGTGCATTTACCTATTCTCAAATGAGTGAACTCATCTTTCATTTAGTTTCCATTTTTAATCTTCAGGGACATGTTTTTATAATAAAAAATTTAAAGGCCTCAGCATTTCTGGTGGGTTTAATTTGGTAATAGGGAATACATTGCCAGCTCCTTCAGGTTTCATATGCTCTCTCTGTTTATCATAAAAAAAAAAAAGATATCACAGTCTTGTTTATTATTCCAGCCTGTGTCCTTTGGTCCCTCGTGTACCTTCTCTGTCTTCTGCTGGCAGTCAGGAACAGATTGAAAGGAACTCTCTGGCAGACCACAACAATGAATTTCACTGATTTCTGTGATACTCTAATAAATAGCAACTACTACAAGGCAATGATCCTAATGTGGGTATCACTAGGGGGCCCCATACAAAACAAAGCTCTTTTTTTTTTTTTTCAGGGTAAAAAATAAGGGTAATCACATTTCATTCAAAGCAGGAATTATGATTTAAAATGTTCATTCATTAATTACCTGATTAACGTGGAGATTTTATTCTTTTCCAGAAAATATTTATGGAAATTTAGATGCTAAAATAGAAACTTACTTTACCACATGTAAAATAGATAGCTAACAGGAATTTGCTGTATGGCTCAGGAAACTCAAACAGGGGCTCTGTATCAATCTAGAGGCTTGGGATGGGGCAGGAGATGGGAGGCAGGTTCAAAAGGGTGGGGATACATATGTACCTATGACTGACTCATGTTGAGGTTTGACAGAAAACAACAAAATTCTGTAAAGCCATTATCTTTCATTAAAAAATAAATTAATTAAAAATAAATAAATGGGATACAAAATAAAACAAACAAAAGTTCAGTTCAGTTCAGTTGCTCAGTCGTGTCCGACTATTTGCGACCCCATGAATCGCAGCACACCAGGCCTCCCTGTCCATCACCAACTCCCAGAGTCCACTCAAACTCATGTCCATTGAGTCGGTGATGCCATCCAACCATCTCATCCTCTGTCGTCCCCTTCTCCTCCTGCCCCCAATTCTTCCCAGTATTAGGGTCTTTTCCAATGAGTCAACTCTTTGCATGAGGTGGCCAAAGTATTGGAGTTTTAGCTTCAACATCAGTTCTTCCAGTGAATACTCAGGACTGATCTCCTTTAGGATGGACTGGTTGGATCTCCTTGCAGTCCAAGGGACTCTCAAGAGTCTTCTCCAACAACACAGTTCAAAAGCATCAATTCTTCAGCGCTCAGCTTTCTTCATCGTCCAACTGTCACATCCATACATGACCACTGGAAAAACCATAGCCTTGACTAGACGGACCTTTGTTGGCAAAGTAATGTCTCTGCTTTTAAATATGCTATCTAGGTTGGTCATAACCTTCCTTCCAAGGAGTAAGCGTCTTTTAATTTCATGGCTGCAATCACCATCAGCAGTGATTTTGGAACCCCAAAAAATAAAGTCTGACACTGTCTCCACTGTTTCCTCATCTATTTCCCATGAAACAAAAGTTAGAGGCCATAAATGCATTCCTCTCAGAATTTATTTCATAGAATTCTCTCCAAACTTTTGCTAATGTAGTACAACTGTATTTTGCACCAAGTAAAATTTTCCTGTTGTGTTGGAAATGGCTAGAAATATGTAGCCTACCCCTGTAAGAGTCTAGAAGTGACAACAAGGAAAGAGGCTCCTGAAATCCTTTAGCCAATATACCTTCAGTTCCTGTTCACCCAGGTCACTGAGCTGCTGCTCCAGAGTTCTAAGGGTAAAGACAAAAAGCTTTGAATCAAGTGTAAGATTGACGTTTTAATGAAGATAACACTACTGTCTATAACAAACACTAAAATCTCATTGTCTCAACTCAACAGATGTTCTTCTTGCTTTCATAAACCATCCACATGCCATAAGGAAACAAGAGGGTGAAATGCTCCAACTACTCTTCAGGAACCAGGATTGACAGAGGTTTTGCCATCTGTATCACCTGGTGTCCTAGAGCACCGTGGACTCTGATATTACTGGTGCTAAGGATTCTGCATGAGTGCTTTTTATAAGGGTTTATCCCATAAGTGGAACAGATCAGTTCCATTAGCCAGAAATGTCACATTTATTTACATCTAACTGCAAGGGAATAAATAAATAAATGTCTATTCTACCCACATGCCCTAGGACAGCAGCGAATGGGTTTCATGAGGAAGCACGTAGCCTATGCTCCAAACAGACTCTTCAGTATTAGAATATGATCATTCTAACAACTGAACTTGGATGAAGAGTTACAGAATGAGGACAAAATGAGAGAAAGGAACCGGTTACCATCAAGAGAATGTACTTTAATATAGGAAATTAGGAGATAATCTTTGGGAAAAATAACGTAATTCCATCTTTATACCCCTACGTTGAGATTCCTTTAAAAAATCAGGTCTTCTCAATTATGTTTTAATATTTTTCTTCATTAGATATTTTCATTTACACAAAAATAAACCTTCTTGAATAAATCAAATATATATGACATGACATTCAAATCTATAGAAATGTCTCATTTAGTAATTTTTGTGTCAAATAGAACATCAGTACAGAAAAAGGTACAAAATAGAAATATGAATTTCAATGAAATGTTACAGAAACATTTTGTGATCATCATGGACATTAAGAAATAAGATATTTGTAGACTCCTGAAGCCTCCCTTGTTCACTCTTAATATACCTCTCCTTTCCCCACAAAGTAATCACTCTTCTTTTATGGTAATCCTTTCTAGGTTTTTTTTTTTTAAGTTATTATTATATTTTAACCACTTAACCATATATTAATCTCCAGACATTACAATTTAGTACCTCAGCTTTTTCTTCATATTTATAGAAACAAAACAATATATATTCTTTTGTGACTGGCATCAGTTACTCAGTATTATGTTACTAGACTCATATTATACAGTTGTATAGTTTGTTTCCATTGTTATATAATAGTTTATAGATGTATCCCAGTTAATTTATATATTCTAGTATGGATAAACTTTAGAGTTGTTTCTAGTTTTACTCTATTCTTACATAATGTTGCTGTTACAAGCATATTTATACATATCTCTTCATACAGGGGTGTACACACTTTTAGGAAATAGATATACTTGGATGGAGGTTGTGTATCTCCACCTTTCATCAGTTCAGTTCAGTTCAGTCACTCAGTCTGTCCGACTCTTTGTGACCCCATGAATCGCAGCACACCAGGCCTCCCTGTCCATCACCAACTCCCAGAGTTCCCACAAACTCATGTCCATCAAGTTGAAGATGCCATCCAGCCATCTCATCCTCTGTCATCCCCCTCTCCTCTTGCCCACAATCCTTCCCAGCATCAGGGTCTTTTCCAACGAGTCAACTCTTTGCATGAGGTGGCCAAAGTATTGGAGTTTCAGCTTCAACATCAGTCCTTCCAATGAACACCCAGGACTGATCTCCTTTAGGTTGGACTGGTTGGATCTCCTTGCAGTCCAAGGGACTCTCAAGAGCCTTCTCCAACACCATAGTTCAAAAGCATCAATTCTTCGGCGCTCAGCTTCCTTCACAGTCCAGCTCTCACATCCATACATGACTGCTGGAAAAACCATAGCCTTGACTAGACGGACCTTTGTTGACAAAGTAATGTCTCTGCTTTTTAATATGCTGCCTAGGTTGGTCATAACTTTCCTTCCAAGGAGTAAGCGTCTTTTAATTCCATGGCTGCAATCACAATCTGCAGGGACTTTGGAGCCCCAAAAAATAAAGTCTGACACTGTTACCCAATCTATTTGACATGAAGTGATGGGACCAAATGCCATGATCTTAGTTTTCTGAATGTTGAGCTTTAAGCCAACTTTTTCACTCTCCTCTTTCACTTTCATCAAGAGACTCTTTAGTTCTTCTTCCCTTTCTGCCATAAGGGTGGTGCCATCTGCATATCTGAGGTTTTCGATATTTCTCCTGGCAATATTGATTCCTGCTTATGCTTTATCCAGCCCAGCGTTTCACATGAAGTACTCTGCATATAAGTTAAATAAGCAGGGTGACAATATACAGCCTTGACATACTCCTTTTCCTATTTGGAACCAGTCTGTTGTTCCATGTCCAGTTCTAACTGTTGCTTCCTTACCTGCATACAGGTTTCTCAAAAGGCAGGTCAGATGGTCTGGTATTCTCATCTCTTTCAGAATTTTCCGCAGTTTTTTGTGATCCACACAAAGGCTTTGGCATAGTCAATAAAGCAGAAGTAGATGTTTTCTGAAACTCTCTTGCTTTTTTGATGATCCAGCGGATGTTGGCAATTTGATCTCTGGTTCCTCTGCCTTTTCTAAAACCACCTTGAATGTCTGGAAGTTCACGGTTCACGTATTGCTGAAGTCTGGCTTGGAGAATTTTGAGCATTACTTTACTAGCGTGTGAGATGAATGCAATTGTGCAGTAGTTTGAACATTCTTTGGCATTGCCTTCCTTTGGAATGGGAATGAAAACTGACCTTTTCCAGTCCTGTGGCCACTGCTGAGTTTTCCAAATTTGCTGGTATATTGACTGCAGCACTTTCACAGCATCATCTTTCAGGATTTGAAATAGCTCAACTAGAATTCCATCACCTCCACTAGCTTTGTTCGTAGTGATACTTTCTAAGGCCCACTTGACTTCTCATTCCAGGATGTCTGACTCTAGGTGAGTGATCACACCATCATGATTATCTGGGTCGTGAAGATCTGTTTTGTACAGTTCTTCTGTGTGTTCTTGCCACCTTTTCTTAATATCTTCTGCTTCTTTTAGGTCCCTACCATTTCTGTCCTTTATCGAGCCCATTTTTGCATGAAATGTTCCCTTGGTATCTCTAATTTTCTTGAAGAAATCTCTAGTCTTTCCCATTCTATTGTTTTCCTCTATTTCTTTACATTGATCGCTGAGGAAGGCTTTCTTATCTCTCCTTGCTATTCTTTGGAACTCTGCATTCAAATGGGAATATCTTTCCTTTTCTCCTTTGCTTTTGGCTTCTCTTTTTTTCTCAGCTATTTGTAAGGCCTCCTCAGACATCCATTTTGGTCTTTTGCATTTCTTTTTCTTGGGGATGGTCTTGATCCCTGTCCCGTGTGCAATGTTATAAACCTCCATCCATAGTTCATCAGGCACTCTGTCTATCAGATCTAGTCCTTTAAATCTGTTTCTCATTTCCACTGTATAATCATAAAGGATTTGATTTAGGTCATACCTGAATGGTCTAGTGGTTTTCCCTACTTTCTTCAATTTAAATCTGAATTTAGCAATAAGGAGTTCATGATCTGAGCCACAGTCCACTTCCGGTCTTGTTTTTGCTGACTGTATAGAGCTTCTCCATCTTTGGCTGCAAAGAATATAATCAATCTGACTTCAGTGTTGTCCATCTGATGTCCATGTGTAGTCTTCTTGTGTGTTGTTGGAAGTGGGTGTTTGCTATGACCAGTGTGTTCTCTTGGCAAAACTCTATTAGCCTTTGCCCTGCTTCATTCTGTACTCTAAAGCCAAATTTGCCTGTTACTCCAGGTGTTTCTTGACTTCCTACTTTTGCATTCCAGTCCCCTAAAATGAAAAGGACATCTTTTTTGGGTGTTAGTTCTAAAATGTCTTGTAGGTCTTCATAGCACCTTTCATAGATCATGCTAAATACTTTTCATGGTGATTATTCTACTTTAACACTTCCACCAACAGTTGTATATGAATTCCACTTATTTTATATCCTCACCAACTCTTGTTCTTGGTCGCTTGATTCATTTTAAGTTTTATAATTTATACATACTCTTTGTTTGTTTTAATTTATATTCCTTAATTAGTAATGATGTTTAGAAAACACCTTCTTATTTGTTTTTTGGGCACTGCTTTGTACTCTTTGGTGAACTGTCTTTTCAAAGCTCTCTTTTGGTAATTATCACAAATACACCAGTAACTTATATGTATTATATGTTTTGTTTTGAGTGTACTGTTCTAAATATGCCAATTAGGTCACATTATTTAAATGTAATGTTCAGCTTTTTTAAATCTTACTGGTTATTGTCTGCTTTTTATATTATTTAGGGAAATTTTTTAACATTTTCCTATAGAATTATGGATTTGTCTGTCTCAGTCACATTCATTTTATTCCCTTTCTTTTAAAGCTAAGTTATCAGGTGTACAAATACATAGAATTATTATGTCTCGCTATCCAGTTGTTCCTTTATCATATTAAAGTACCCCTCCTTATGACATTTCATTTACTACTTGCCTTAAAGTCTACTTTGTTTATGTTAGTACTGCTATACTTTCTCTTGGTTAATATTTGCATAAATATACCACATTTTTCAACCTAATGTTTTCAACCTCTGTCATATTTCAAGTATGTTTCTTAAAAGCAGGATATAATTATTTTTAAATCCACTATAACAATATCTGTGTCTCAATTTAAGTGCACTGATGTAGGACTTCCCTGGTGACTCAGATGGTAAGGAGTCTGCCTGCATGCAGGAGACCCAGGTTTGATCCCCGATTCAGGAAGATCCCCTAGAAAAGAGAATGGCTACCTACTCCAATATTCTTGCCTGGAGTTTCCATGGACAGAGGAGCCTGGTGGGCTACAGTCTATGGGATCACAAAGAGTCAGACATGACTGACTGAGCAACTAATATTTTCACTTTCATATTTAATGTAATTGTTGGTATAATTGACTTTTTCTATACATTCTGTTGGTTCTGTGTTCCTTTACATCTCTTTGCTTGCCTCCTTTTTATATTGACCAGATGTCGTTTAGTATTCCATTTTATATGTTCCATTACCTTGCTGATACATATTTTCTATTATTTTGTTATGGATTACCCTAGAAATTACCAGATGCATTTTTACCTATTAAAATCTTTTGTAATTTTTTAATATCTTAAAATATTTCCACATAGTGTAAGAATTTTATGCCAGTTTAAGTGTTTATTCACCTTCTTTCATTTCTGACATCAGATTATTTCCTTCTGTGTATAATATAGCCCCACAGAGAACCAGTTATTATTATTTTAAATAGTAATTGTCTATAGGTCTTTGTACAGTTTTACCTTTGCCACTGATCCTTGTTTATCTTGAAGCTTCATGCTCTTCTGTGGAATCGTTTTACTTCAATCTGGAGAAATTTGTTCTCCTCTTGTATTGTGTAGGTTTCTTGGTGACAAATTCTCTCCTTGTTTTAACCTTACTATATTTTTCTATTGCCTTCACTTCTGAAGAATGGTTTAACATAACATAGAATTCTAGTTTGAAATTTTTTTTTACTTTCTTTCTTCACTTTATAGTTGTCATTATTGTTTCTGATAAATACAATAACAGTTGAAGAGCAAGCACCATCCATATTATTGCTCCTTTGAACAAAATGTGTCTTTTTTTTCCCCTCTAGCTGCTAATATTTCACTTTGTTTTTTAGCACTTTGACTAAAATGCACATAAATATGTTTTTATGTTTATTTTTCGTGCTTTAAGGTTTGCTAAACTTCTTGAATATCTCTATGCTCCTGTTTAGCTATTTCTTTTTTCCCTTGAGGTCACTGATCTTACTTTCTGATGTAAAACTAATTATCTTTTCAATTCTAGAGTTCTATTTCCATTCCATTTTTAAGAAGCCAATTTCCTATTGAAAGTCTCACTATTTTTATCCATTCCACTCTTCTTTTACTTGTGTTTTTAAGTAAATTTATAATATTTTAAAGTACTTGTGTGAAAATGTCAATACCAGAAATATCTATGAGTCTTATTTTTTTACATTAAAAAATAAACAACCAGTTACATTTTTACCCCTTTTTTGAATGCTTTGTAGTTTTTATTGCAATCTGGAAATTGTACAGTGGTCCCCAATCTTTTTGGCACCAGGAACCAGTTTTGTGAAAGACATTTTTTCCACGGACTGGGGTGGGGGATGGCTTTGGGATGATTCAAGAGCATTACATTTATTGTGCACTTTATTTCGAATCTAATGCTCCCACTGATCAGACAGGATGCACCAACTGGTGACCCAGAGTCTGGGGACCCCTGGTAGGAAAACTATAGAATTCACAGATGTTTTTTCCCCTTCAGAGAAGTTTCCCCTTCAGTGATGTGAGGTTCTAATCACTCCAGACAATCAGGTAGGGGTTGGGTCTGAGTAGCAATTTTAATTACCCTTAATCCATGTACAGTGTGTCCCCCATTCCTCAAACATCTCTCTCGCAGACTCTTGATTAAGAATCTCACCATTCTTTGTTTCTTTAGCTCTGAAAGATGGAAAGCAATACAATTCTTCTCTTTAGAGATTTTTGAATCAAGATCCTTAGACTCCTGCCCAGAGAAGCTTATGTTGTGGCATTTGTGGAGAAGGAGATCTAGCCTCAGGCACACGACAGCTTTCCAGTATGACTCTGCCTCCTAAGTACTGTGATAAGGGTAGAAATTTCTTTATGCCTTTTATTAGTTTCTGGATGAGCGGCTTAATTTCCCATGTTGTCTCAGAATTGAGCCAGTTTCAATTAGGGAAAACTGACCATGCTTTAGGAACTTTTCTACATTTCAATCTATCATGCCAACCTGTCAGACCACCAGTAATTAGCTAGTTTTTCTTTCCCTTTAGTTTAGTTGTTCTGCTCAACCCAAGCCTAACTTTAGCTTAAAACCAGAATTAGCAAAGACCCACAATATTCCCTGGTGACTCAGACAGTAAAGAATCTGCCTGAAATGCAGGAGACCTGGGTTCGATCCCTGGGTTGGGAAGATCCCCTGAAGGAGGGCATGACAACCCACTCCAGTATTCCTGCCTGAAAAATCCCATGGACAGAGGAGCCTGGTGGGCTACAGTCTATGGGGTTGCAAAGTGTCGGACACGACTGAGTGACTAAGCACACAGCACAATAATTATCAGTCTTCCTCAGTTCATTTCAGTTCAGTTCAGTCTCTCAGTCATGTCCGACTCTTTGCAACCCCATGAATTGCAGCACGCCAGGCTTCCCTGTCCATCACCAACTCCCGGAGTCTACCCAAACCCATGTCTATTGAGTCGGTTCAGTCTTCCTAGCAAGGGCTATTTCTTCTCTCAAATCTTTTTCCATCAAATATTTATTTTTTCCTTAAAAATATGATCTCCATAAAATTGTGATTACAAATTATTCAGTTTTATTTCTGATTCTTGCAGTAAAAATGTTAACCTAGTATCTTCTTGCCAGAGGACAAACCTCAGAATAATCACATTTTCAAAGAGCATTATCTCGTTTTCTTGATCTTCAATTGTCAGTTTACCAAGTATTTCAATTTACTTTTACAAAAAGCTTATTCTTGTCTAGATACAGTTTGGTTTTTAAATCATATTAAAGCATAAGTCTTTTTCTTATGATACTCACTCCTGGTTTTCTGTTTTATCATGCCCAGATAACCCATTCCATTTTGTGCAAAATATAATTTCTAGAAAGACTAACACTCATTTGATTATTCTTTTTGACAGGGATCTGACGTTTCAGGGGGACAAAAGTCCATGAAAAGAACAGAGAAAATGCCCAGTGAATAGAGGCCGGGTGACATAGACTTTAAATGTGCAATTGTTCTGATGCCAGATTTCCTCCCAAGCAGTGCCAATTGGCAGACACAGAAATCCTCACCTCCTCCCAGTGTTAAACTCAGCAGTCAAAAACTAGATGGAGTGGGAAGTGTTGATTTAACACCAGGGAAGAAACATAGTCTTATGCTAGCTTTAGTAAACATTTAAAAGAAGGTTTTTAAGAGTGTTAACTTAAAAGGCAGACAGAGGGACAGAGAATAAGAGCTGAGGAGCAAAGATGAGGGAATTACAAGAGTGTGGGGAGAGGCTCCCTGACTGAGAGAGGAAGAATGAGGCTTGTAATATCTAGAGAGTGTGTGGGCATGCTCACTTGCTTCAGTTGTGTCCTACTCATGGGTTTCTCCAGGCAAGAATACTGGAGTGGGTTTCTAGGCCTTCCTCCAGGGGATCTTCCAGACACAAGAATCAAACCTGCCTCTCTTAAGTCTCCTGAATTGGCAGCTGGGTTCTTTACCACTAGAGCCGCCTGGGAAGGATTCCATTTTAAGTAATATTTATATTAGATTGGATCAAATGAGATTTTCTCTGTGTCCACGTAATTGTGTACAGAAACACCTACATGTGCATAATGTCCGCTTAACCTATTAAGTAAATACATATATGTGCATATACATATATAAAATGTGTATGCAAATGTATCTAAAATCTATTTCTGTGTCTATAAACATCTTTGTTGTGTTTTCTCCTTCTGAGAAATACAGATAATAAATACATATGTATATGTACATATACATATGTAAAAATATATTTACATATATAAAATATATATGCAATATATATGCAGTTGTATCTAAAAAAACTGTTTCTGGGCCTATAAATGTTTTTTTGTTGTTTTTTTTTTTCTCCTTAGAGATACCAAGAACAAGGTCATGCTTAATTCTCTCTTAAGATGACCTCTATGTCCACAGTTATACTTGTTTCCATAAAGCATACTGCGTTAGACACTTTGATGAATACAAATTCTTTTGATGAAGTTAGTGCTATAGATGTCAGTATGACATAGATCTTGCTTTGAAATAACTCTGTGAAGAGAGAATGACAAATAAAAACATAATTAAAATATGCTATATAAACTGAAATAACAAGTTTGTGTTAAAAGGTAGCAAAGAGTAGGAAGTATTGACATCCAAGGGAACTATAGTCCACCTTTGGGACCCCAAGGGGATGGGTTGGTTCCAGGACCCCCAGTGGATACTAAAATCCAAGATGCTCAAGTTCTTTGTACAAAGCAGTATAGTGCAGTTGGCGCTCCATATTCCTAGGTTCTACATCTCTGGGTTCAACCAACTTTGATTGACAGAGCCAAATATGTAGGAATGTTTCAAAGAGGAGATGACATCCAGATTAGGCTGGAATGACAAAAATTAATCCTATATATCTTTAGTCTCTCACTTCCTTCTGAAAAGGTCACTTCTAAGGTATACAGGTATTTAATATTTTGCCTATAAATAAAAGAGAAACTTAGAGTCCAAGTGTGTTCATTTTTTTTTTACCCTAACGTTAGAATTAGACTGGAAGCCCTACATAGTAAGCTTTTATATTCATGTGGATCACACAATTTATTCTTCTTCAGAATTGTATGTGTTACTCTTGCATTGAATGCTCTGGTGGTGGTGGTTTAGTCGCTAAGTCATGTTCTACTCTTGTAACCCATGGACTGTAACCTGCCAGGTTCCTCTGTCCATGGCATTTTCCAGGCAAGAATACTGGAATGGGTTGCCATTTCCATCTCCAGGGAATCTATCTGACCCAGGGATTGAACCTGTACCTTCTGCTTTACAGGCAAATTCTTTTATGCTGAGCCACAGTGAAGCCCACTGAATGACTTGAATTGAAATCACAACAAAAGTTGCTTTAAACTTTTTAACAAATTTGCTAATTAACAATATACAGTACAGTATCTTTGGGGGGTTGCAATATGGAGGAGCTATTTCAATAGAAGAAAAATAAAATGTCATTTTGTTGACTATGTCACATGTAATCAGACTTGAAATTTACATTGGTGTATTTTACTATGGATTTTACTTCAGAACTTGTCAACGAAGAACTGGTAGTTAAGAACATTACTATCAGTGATTCCCAGATTAAGAGAGCTTTTTGTCTCTACTATAAAAGTTACAAATTGAAAGGCAGTGTTTTTCCTCCATGTAAAATGTGTTTTGTTAAAAAAAAAAAAACAACAGAAAGACATGCAAAAAACCAAAATGGTTGTCTGAGGAGGTCTTACAAATAGCTGTGAAAAAAAGAGAAGCAAAAAGCAAAAGAGAAAAGGAAAGATATACCCATTTGAACACAGAGTTCCAAAGAATAGCAAGGAGAGATAAGAAAGCCTTCCTCAATGATCAACGCAAAGAAATAGAGGAAAACAACAGAATGGGAAAGACTAGGGATCTCTTCAAGAAAATTGGAGATACCAAGGGAACATTTCATGCAAAGATGGGCTCAATAAAGGACAGAAATGGTAGGGACCTAACAGAAGCAGAAGATATTAAGAAGACATGGCAAGAATACACAGAAGAACTGTACAATAAAGATCTTCATGACCCAGATAATCATGATGGTGTGATCACTCACCTAGAGCCAGACATCCTGGAATGTGAAGTCAAGTGGGCCTTAGAAAGCATCACTATGAACAAAGCTAGTGGAGGTGATAGAATTCCAGTTGAGCTATTTCAAATCCTAAATGATGATGTTGTGAAAGTGCTGCACTCGATATACCAGCAAATTTGGAAAACTCAGCAGTGGCCACAGGACTGGAAAAGGTCAGTTTTCATTCCAATCCCAAAGAAAGGCAATGCCAAAGAATGCTCAAACTACTGCACAATTGCACTCATCTCACACGCTAGTAAAGTAATGCTCAAAATTCTCCAAGACAGGCTTCAGCAATACGTGAACCGTGAACTTCCAGATGTTCAAGCTGGTTTTAGAAAAGGCAGAGGAACAAGAGATCAAATTGCAACATCCGCTGGATCATCAAAAAAGCAAGAGAGTTCCAGAAAAACATCTATTTCTGCTTTATTGACTATGCCAAAGCCTTTGACTGTGTGGATCACAATAAACTGTGGAAAATTGTTCAAGAGATGGGAATACCAGACCATCTGACCTGTCTCTTGAGAAATCTGTATGCAGGTCAGGAAGCAACAGTTAGAACAGGACATGGAACAACAGACTGGTTCCAAATAGGAAAAGGAGTATGTCAAGGCTGTATATTGTCACCCTGCTTATTTAACTTATATACAGAGCACATCATGAGAAACACTGGGCTGGATGAAGCATAAACAGGAATCAAGATTGCTGGGAGAAATATCAATAACCTCAGATATGCAGATGACACCACCCTTGTGGCAGAAAGGGAAGAAGAACTAAAGAGCCTCTTGATGAAAGTGAAAGAGGAGAGTGAAAAAGTTGGCTTAAAGCTCAACATTAAGAAAACTAAGATCATGGCATCTGGTCCTATCACTTCATGGAAAATAGATGGGGAAACAGTGGCTGACTTTATTTTTGGGGGCTCCAAAGTCACTTCAGATGGTGACTGCAGCCATGAAATTAAAAGACGCTTACTCCTTGGAAGGAAAGTTATGACCAACCTAGGCAGCATATTAAAAAGCAGAGACATTACTTTGCCAACAAAGGTCTGTCAAGTCAAGGCTATTTTTTTTCCAGTAGTCATGTATGGATGTGAGAGTTGGAGTATAAAGAAAGCTGAGTGCCGAAGAACTGATGCTTTTGAACTGTGGTGTTGGAGAAGACTCTTGAGAGTCCCTTGGACTGCAAGGAAATCCATGCAGTCCATCATAAAGGAAATCATCCTGAGTGTTCATTGGAAGGACTGTTGTTGAAGCTGAAAGTCCAATACTTTGGCCACCTGATGTGAAGAGCTGACTCATTTGAAAAGACCCTGATGCTGGGGAAGATTGAGGGCAGAAGGAGAAGGGATTGACAGAGGATGAGATGGCTGGATGGCATCACCGACTCAATGGAGATGAGTTTGAGTAAGCTCCAGGAGTTGGTAATGCACAGGGAGGCCTGGCGTGCTGTGGTTCACGGGGTAACGAAAAGTCAGACATGACTGAGTGACTGAGCTGAACTGAATGCCTCAGTACCCTTACAGTTCCACAGGGTGGACTTTTTGGAAGGATGCTTTACTTTTTTTGTGGATTCCATTTGAGGGTTCATACATGATCTTTTGAGAACTTTGACAATTCGAAATCCCTATGACTAAAATTCCACCTAGGAATTTAATGAAAACATCTCTGCAATATTCTTTCATGCTACTATGTTCATCCACTTAAGTGGCTGCTTTTCAGAAGGACCAAGATTTTGTTGAAGATCACGTGTGTGTGTATGCGTGTTAGTCAGTCATGTCTGACTCTTTGCAACCTCATGGACTGTAGCCCACCAGGCTCCACTGTCCATGGGATTTTCAAGCAAGAATACAGGAGTGGGTTGAGCCATTTTCTTTTCCAGGGGATTTTCTGGACCCAGAGATTGAACCCAGGTAGATCACCTGGTGTACTCCACTGTCCATGGGATTTTCAAGCAAGAATACAGGAGTGGGTTGAGCCATTTTCTTTTCCAGGGGATTTTCTGGACCCAGAGATTGAACCCAGGTAGATCACCTGGTGTAATAAATAATATATCTTGTATTATAATATAAATATAATATATATAATATATTTATATATAAATATAATATATAATATATCTTTATCTTGTATAAAGATATTTACACAAAACAGTTGATTAAAAACCTTGCTGTCTGTGAAAACTCTTTGCCAAACTTCCCCTATTCTTTATTTTGTGACAATAAAATCAACTTGGTCAAAGTGTATAGTAAAAATTGGTTTTAATATCTCTAAATAATTTCTCAGATAGTTTCTGGGAAAATCAACAAACAGTGATAGCATGAATAGTCTCTTTACAAAAATAATTTGAAGTTGTAAGTCATTTGATTTAATACAATAGCATATTAGTCCAGAATGTAAACTCCCTAGGCACAAAGATCTTGTCTAGCTTTTTTCATTGTAGCATTTTCTTCTGTATAAAAAACAGTACCAGGCATACCAGGGAACTTCAGTAAACATTTTCTGAATAAATGAGATAATGAATTACATTCTCGTTTTGTTTATGTCACCCACTAGACTTTTAAGTGTCTTCCTTATCTGAAACATTCACAGTAGTATAAATGTGGTTTCTTTCAGAATATAATCATAAAGATTGGATACTTTCTAACATGATAACCTCTGCAGGTGTGTGCGCTGCAGACATTGTCTCTCTTAATCCCCACAACACTACTATAATAAGTATTATGGCTGTCTCTGTTTTACTGCACTTCCCTGATAGCTCAGTTGGTAAAGAATCCACCTGCAATGCAGGAGACCCCAGTTCGATTCATCGGTCAGAAAGATCCACTGGGGAAGGGGTAGGCTACCCACTTCAGTATTCTTGGGCTTCCCTTCTGGCTCAGCGGTGAAAGAATCCTCTTAACCCCTACAATTCTATATTAAGTATTATGGCTGTCTCTGTTTTACAGGTAGTTGAGGCTAAAAGAATTCATGTATTTAACCCCAAATAGTTCAGTGAGAAGCAACGGACCCCCCAGGTGGCTTGGGGGTAAAGGATCCACTTTCCATTGCTGGAGACACAGGAGACATGAGTTGGATCCCTGGGTTGGAAAGATCACCTGGAGGAGGAAATGGCAACCCACCCCAGTATTCTTTCCTGGAGGATCCCATGGACACAGAAGCCAAAGGGTCGCTAAAGAGTCGGACATGTCTTAGCAACTGAGCACACACCTGTCTATTTGCTTCTGGAAACAGCTCTTTAATCTGTGTTCAGCCACCTCCCCCAAGCCTGAAAATCTGTCTACCATCATCTCTCAGTGTCAGGGAAGAGAATAAAGTTTCCAGAAGTAAAAATGCTTGTGGTGTCCTTCATATAGCAGCATTTATTTTGGAATGTTTAGCTGCTTTTAAAAGCATCCATGAAAGTTTGCCAATTACCCAGAAGATAACAGCAACAGCAAAACACATTTTAAATTCTGAGAAGTAAATTTTTTCTTCACTTTCACTGCAGGCAGGAACCTGGAAAAAGATATAAATTTCCATTTAAAGATTACTGTCTCTAAATTCATCTCTCATGCATCCTGATGTTTCATTATTCATTCTTCAATTGTAAAATTGTAGGCAGTTTAGGAAAGTGATGAAGATGATTTTGAGATAAAAGACACGATTCACTGAAAGTAATATAACAGAGGGTCAGGAATTGGACAAAAGAGAGAATGACAATACACTTTATTTCATTACATCATTTACTGCTGGCAAAAAGTTGGTGATTAATTAAGACCTTGGTTTCTTTTTTCATCTTGGGAAGATCACACAATCTCAGACTCATCCTTACGTGCGATAGAGCGTGTGCTCTGCCTCTCAGCTCTTTTGGATTGCAATTTCTTTTATGGAATTCTGTGAGCAATCACTGAACTCTGATATTTTATTCTCTTTTTAAATCAAAGTTTTAATTCTGGGCAGGTGGCTCTTCTTGGCAAGGGGAGGAAGGAGGCATCGCTTAGTTGTTGCGGCCTTTCTCTGAAGGTCCTAATTGACAAGGGAACTCTTTACAGGTGACTGAAGGAGTTCCCTTTGTACCGGAAATCTGTAATCTCTCTGTCACTTTCTGCATGCAGATGACAAGCTTCTGCCAGCTTCAGAACTTCATATCCTCCAGCTTCAGAGACTTTTGTGATTTCCTTCCATTCGAATTGGTCCAAGCCAGTGAACTAGTCCCATCTCCAGCATTCTTTCAGCCAGACCAATCTGCCGTTATCACAACAGAGGTGCCAGAAACTTTGTGAATTACATGCTGTTCCTCGTGTTTACTGATGCACTGATATTTGGGAAAGGAGTACAAAAAAAATGATTTTAATGTTCAGCTCATCTCTACTGAAACTGAATCACCCCTCCCAAGTTTTCCTTTCCACACAGAGCTCAGTTTCTGAGTGTGAAGCCTCTGGGAGAGGGAACTGAAGTAATTGAATCGGATTAGACAAGCCAGCAGAACAAAGTCACATTCCAGGAGGTGTTTCCAGCATCGAGTAGATGAATTGTAATTATTTAAGGATTAGCACAAGCTTGAGATGAGGTCCATTCTGAATACTCGTCACTGTGTATAAACAAAAGCAAGAAGTAGTAATATAGGCTGTTTAAGCTTCTTTTTATCTTTAATAGATTTCTGTTAGAGCTACGTGAACTTGAAAAACTGCTGCCATAGTGAGCAAACTCGCTCATTGTTTTTCAATAAAACGTTAGGCCCAGCTAAGCCCTCAGTCTAGGGAGAGAGCTTAATTAAGGCTGCTTCTTTTACTGTAATTTACTGGGACCATTCTTTGCTTTATGCCATAGGCAAGGGGAATTGGGCCTATCATTTGTAAATAAAGTTTTATTTTAGGAGAGTTAGATTTACAGAAAAGTCACAAAGATAGTATGGAGATTTCCTATACACCCAGTATATAACTTCCCTTCTTGCTGATGTACTACTGTAGTATATTTGTTACAGTTAATGAATAAATATGGATATGCAGATGTTATACTCCATACACTACTCAGACTTTCATTTTTTTTTATAAAGTCCCTTTTCTATTCCAGGATCCTATCCAAGATACTACATTTAATCATCATGTTTTCTTAGGCTCGTTTTGACTGGGAAATTTTTTCATACTTTTCCTGTTTTATGATTATCTTAACACTTTTAAGGCATACTTGTTGGGTATTTTATAGAATGTCCCTCAATCTGAATTTGGCTGCTATTTTTCTTATGGTTAGACTGATATTATGAGTTATTCGTAGGAAGATCAGAGAGGTAGAATGCTATTCTCAACACAGCATTTCATGCATACTATAGCATGCATCTTATCATCATGACTTATTACTGGTGATAGTAACCTTGTCCACTTCCTTTTCTATACCACACTCTTTGAAAGCAAATTATTAAGTGTAGCCCACAGTTGAGAGGTGAAGATTTATATTCCACTTTATTGAGTGAATAGTATCTATATAAATTGTTTGCAATTCTATACCAGAAATGTGTCACTTCCCATTTTCATTGACTGATAAATTCAGTGCCTCATAGATATTTACATTTTGAATTATAATCCAATACTGTGTTACTTATTTTGCTGTATCTTTGCCATTGAGAGTTTTTTCAGTTGGCTCCTATGTCCCTTTGACATATTTGATTTTTGTTTGTTTTATGATTTAATTACTTTCTTGACTTCCCTGGTGGCTCAGATGATAAAGAATCTGGCTGCAATGCAGGAGACCCAGGTTCAATCTTTGATTTGGGAAGATTCCCTGGAGAAGGGAATGGCAACCCACTCCAGTATTCTTGCCTGCAGAATCCCATGGACAGAGGAGCATGGTGGGCTATAGTCCGTGGAGTTGCAGAGTTAGATGAGACTGAACAATTAAGCACACATGCACGGGGTTGATAAATGCTTCAGGTTCATATTGTATATTCCTTGTCCCAGGTCCAGAAATTATCCATTTCTTAAAGAATCTCAGATTCCTTTTATTGGAGAGTTGCATGAGGTAAAAAATATTCAGCCGTTGGGTGCACTCATTGCTACTGGGGGATCATTGCTTTTAGAGCTTTTCAGTGGACAAAGTTAGGAAATACATATGTATATCAGTCTCTATACTATGCTAAATCTGAGTTTATACTGATGTCTCTGATTCTAAACCAGTATCACGGTTCACTTTGGCTCATTCTAGCCATTCCCCTTGCCTGTCCGTGACTTCTCACTCCAACATTGAGAAAGCTGATTTCCTTCAACCAACATTCATTCACATACTTGTTCAACCCTGGTATGAATTTACAGCAGCTTCAGAATTGTTAACCTACACTCCCATGAAAAAAAACTTTATCAACTAAAATATAGTGTCTACAGCTATATGTACAGCTCCTTTAGGCCTTTAATCTGTGTTCATTCATTTCTGAAGTGTCTTAGGTCAGTGTAGCTTTCTCCTTATTAATTCCCTCCAGTAAGATTATGTCATATTTCTGTAATACAGTTAGATTCTTCTCTCATAGTTTTCATTCCATCTTGTTACCTCTGTCTATCCTCTAGTTGATTTTACTGTTTTGTATTCTGCATACGCTGAACTTAGTTTTATACAGTTCTATGGGTTATAGCGAATGGTTACTGTCATGAATCTTCAACTACAGTACTGCACAGAATATTTGCATAGTTCTAAAAATATCTCCTGTGTTCCCTCCATTTAATACTCTTCCAAACCCCTCACAATTAATAAACTATTTGCAGTTGGTATACTTTTCTCTTTTCCAGAATGTCATATAAATAGAGCCATATTCCATTAAGCTCTCTCAAACTGGTTCCCTTTACATAGCAATATACATTTCAGATTCTATAGACATACATTTTCAAATCATGTTCATAAATACCTAGGATGGCAATTACTGGATTGTGTGTTGTTTTGGTTTAGCTTTGTAGGAAACAGCCAAACCAACTTTCAAAGTGACTGTACCATTTTTCATTCTCTAAAGAATGAGAATTCATGTTGCTCTGCATCCTTGTCAGCACTTGTTCCTACCAGTTTTCTTTTTTTTTTAATTTTAGCTATTTCTAATCAGTTTATAGTGGTATTTATTGTTGTTTTAAGTTGTATTTCTTTACTGACATGATGCTGAGTAAAATTTATTTGCCTTCTGTACATCTTTTTTGGTGAGGTGTCTCTACAAATAGTTTGCTCATTTTTAAGTTGGGAGTGTTGTTGTTGTTTTGTTTTTTTTTGCTTATTGTTAGGTTTTAAGTGGTCTTACTAATGAGTTTATTGGTCTTTTTTGTGTAGGTCAGTGTTTCAGATTATACGTCCCACAAGCATCAAAAATCCTCTAAGATCCTTATTAATTGCAGTATTTGGGGCCCAAATCTAGATCTAATAAACTGAAACCTCTTGGAAGCATGACTCAAAACGCTATGTATTTCACAAATTCTGCAAGTGATTCTTACGCACCCTAACATTCATGAACTACTGGTGTATAATTTGGTGAGCCACTTCATAGTTGTAATTAGGTGTTGATGAGGCTCTTCTAAATCACTGGTTTTCAAAAATAGCTGTACATTTGAATCATCTTGGGACATTTTTAAGATCCAAATACCCACGCCTCTTCTTAACCTAAAGAATCAGATCTTATAAGAGTGAGATCCATTCATCATTCTTGCTTAAATTTCCTCAAGCAATTGTGATGTACAGCTAGTATTGAGTATCACATTCCAAATTTCTTAAGTATTCAACAAGCATTGTACAATATTTGTTTTTAGCAAATAGGTTTAAAAAACCCTATATATTTTTCATTTTACTCATTGAGTTTTAGTGAGATTAAAGTAAATATTCATAATTTACATGATACAAATAACAGAACTGCAAAGCTCATATCAAGTTATGGAAACACTTAATTCTGATGTTATATAATAAGATCTTATCTTTTACTCGAGATCATATGCAGGCAAAATTCAATCTCTTTCATTTTAAGAAGTATTGGGAGATGCAGCAATATCCTTCAAGTAGCCTATACTGGTGTTTTATACTGTTATTAGAAAAGTCACCCTTTAAATAATAAACATCCTCTGGTCTCAAACTTTTCTCCATTTATATTAATGTATGGTCTCATAACTGTTCCATTATATCTCTCTACATTTGACAATATTTAGCTATTAGTGAAAGAATTATAAAAGATCTATATTGCACTATTTAAGTGTTATTTAAAGGATGTGTATGGGTTTCCCTAGTGTCTCAGTGGTAAAGAATTCGCCTGCCAATGCAGGAGACGTGGGTTCAATCCCTGGATCAGGAATATCCCCTGGAGGAGGAAGTGGCAACCCACTTCAGTATTCTTGCCTGGGAAACCCCATAGACCAAGGAGACAGGCGGGCTACAGTCCACGGGGTTGCAAAGACAGACAGGGCTTAGTGACTAAACAACAACAACAATTAGTTATGTATTGTTACGATAAAAAAATGCCTCCCATATTTAGTGGGATAAGATAACAAACATTTATTACCTCACAATTTCCAGGATGAAAAATCAGGATGACTTATTCATGTAGCATTAGTTCAGGGTCTCTCATGAATTTGCATTCAAGATGTCAGCAGGGCCTGCTGTTATCTGAAGGTTGAATTGGGGCTGGAATATTCATTTCCAAGATGACTCATTCACATGGCTGTTGGCAGGAAGCCTCAAGTTCCTTGCTGCATGGGTCTCTCCATAGACTGTTGGGTGCTCTCACTGACATGCAGATCACTTCCCTTATAATAGGTGATCCAAGACAGAGAGCTAAGAAGGAAACCACAATGCCTACATGACCTCATCTTGAAAGCTGCACTTTGCTGTTTCATCACCTGTTATTCATCCAAAACAAGTCATTAATTAAGTCCAGCTTATACTCAAGAGAAGAGGAATTAAGCTCTACTTCTTAAAAGGAATGGTATCAACTAACTTGTAGACATTTTAAAACACATCAGAGCATCTTCTCAGTCTTCATATGAATTATTTTTAAAATGTTTAAAAGCATTAATAACAGCATAAGATTTTATTGACTGAAAACTAACAATAATTAACAAATACTACTCAGTTCAACAGTATTTATTGAGTACCTCCTGTATGTCAGATATTGTGCTGGATTTTAAATGGGAGAAATGGGATCCAGGAGTTTAAATTTAGCTGAGGTCAGATTGGAGAAGATAGAAGTAAAAGCTATATTTATTTTGTGCCACAAATTCTGTGAGTGATAGAAGTATATACAGAGCATGATTTAAGAACAGAAAAAGGAAACAGTCATGCTAGAGGGGCTGGTTGGAGATTTGGTCAGGAGAGGCTTCCAAAGACAATGATGGCTGATATGTCCTGAGAGATAACTGAATAATTGTTCATCAGAATCATGAAAGGAGAAGACAGGCTCTTGCTAATAAAATGGCACCAGAAAACACATAATACTTAGGGGAACTCCAAATTATTCACTTTATTAAGTATTTTTATATTTAAGCACAGAAGGAGACAAGTGTAGAAGTAAAAATAAAGACAGCTCTGTATATAAACCATGATGAAGAACTCTACTTTATTATAAAGTAGCAAATACTTAACCAATTGCAACATTATTACTACCATAAGCAAAAAGCACCACAAGGAACTCTAAGCATTGCAGCAAAGTAATACTATTCTCATAGTAAGAATTACTTAAAATTAACTGTGCTGATCAAATGGTTAATTAAATGAATACATTCTACTCAGAGTATGCTAATAATTATAATTTATTAGATGAATGATTTCTCCTTTCATTTTATTCAGCTAGATACAGAATGTCCTACTTATCACAATTTTAAATATATGGAAATCCAACATATTAAAGCAAACATTATGCCAATAAGAATCTACTTTGAGTTTTCTGTAATTGCCCCCACTGAGTTTGTTCACCTTTTTGCTGTTCAGAATATGGAATACATTTTAAAATGCTGAATAACTACTATTGTTCTATCATGCATTTGCTAACTTGTTAAGGGTGTTGGGTAGGGATGAGACGGAAAGCCATCCAGCAGGCTGGCGTTAGGAAGGATCCCAAGTGCCAAGGCTCCCATCGTGTGAGCTGCTTCTCTGAGTGTTCAGACTAAGGATGAGCCAGAGTGTGAATTCAAAGGGGAAAAATAGGAAAGTCAAAACCAGGGAAGTTTAAGCCAAGATCAAAAACCAGGTTTATTCAGGATTTGAAGAAGACACTAAAGATAATGAGGGAGCTGACCAAGGTGATTTGAAAACTAATTTCCAGAATAGAGCCATGTACCCAAAAGTGCACAGGTAGGCACCCATATACTGTGTTAATGAAGGAGGCAGGTAAAATGATATAAGACCCATAATTTCTATAGTATCTCTTTTCCAAATCCTTAGAAAACTTATTTTTATATCTCCTTTTGTTTAATTCTGAGATTCATGACCTATGGTATCTGAATGCCAATATTCAAAGAAAATCATGCTTTTCTGTGTGTCCCTTCTTTTTTTATTTGTTTTCATTGACTTAAAAGAACAATAATAATTTAAGCAGTTATTCAGAACAGGGAAGAAAAAGACTCATTTAAAAGAGATGATGATGAAAATTAAAATGGAGATGTAGAGGAACTTAAGAAGGATCAATTAATGCCATTTTCTTTTGCACTTATTTTCTTTAAGTGCATGGGGGTTGTTTCATTTTTCTTGCCAGATAGTGCTTCTTTGAATAAAAATAGGAAACTGTGTTCCAACACCATAAGCAGAGAATGGTTGTGATTCATTTCCAATTAAAAGAGAAGTGTGTTGCTTTTTCTAAGGCTCCTCAGAAATTGGTTGAGCATCAGGTGCATCTGTCTGACTCCTCCAATCACAGATGCACCCTCTTGCTTAGCTTTGTGAAAGCTTTTTTCCTTCCAGTATATCCTGAATCTCTATATGGATTTTAAAATAGTTGCCATATTTTCTGTCCAGTGTTTAAATTAGGCAAGAGTACAGAAGAGCTTTTTTTTTTTTTTCTTCCCAGGGAGAGAGTGAGAGAGAGAGAGACAAAGGGATATGTTCTCAGTTGAATATAGGGGCAAGAAGGATTTGGAACTATTTTTCTGAAAATGCCTATTATTCTCCCAAGCTTCTGGGCACTGATATCTTTGACTCTCACCACTGCTGCACTCCAGGTTGTGGTCTTCAACATCATCAACACCAAGTGTTTTCCAAAGTCATGATGGAAACAGACTCAATAGTCTCAATGAGCCAGGTCATTTTAGTTTGAGATACGTGTCCACTTATCAAAAAGCTCTAGACTTCAAGACTCCCAGTGACAGATCTGTAGAGTTAGTCCAGCTAGGACATAAGGGCGATGAAAAAGAAAAGGAGAGCTGGCAGGGCTTTTTGATATTAGGCAGATGTCCCTGCTTTCTTTCTTTCCTGCTGGAAAACTTTCCTTATTGTACACATCTGTTTTCTCAAACTGCAACTCTGCCTCCCTGTAGTTCAAAGCTATTGGTATATTTCAGTTTCTACCATGTTATACAGGAGGTTCTGCATGTTTCATAAAATACATAAGCTGTTGCTATAGTTCATTTTAGTCTTAGCATTTATGGTCTTAATAGTGATGCTATACGGAATCATCTAATAAGGGATCTCAATGCCCAATGCATTTTACTGGAAAATAAGATACAGTGACCGTTGACTATTTCTTCGTTGCTTACTTTTTTGCATATCAGAGTTAATCATATGATAATTGCTCAATAAATATTATGAATTGATTGAGAATATTTTTAAAACTTAAATGTCTAACCCGCATTGTTAGACATGAATTGAGATCCTAAGGTAAAGGGATGTCTCGCACACTGTAGTGGTTGTATAAAACCCCTCAAAATTCTTGGCAAGATAAGAAAAATATTAATTGTCTCTTTTTTAAATGTATCATTTTGAATGTACAGAAATAAAAGTAATTGAATTTTTATTCCTCCTTCTAAACACAGAGTTTATGAATTTTTTTCAAAGATACTTTGCGTTTTTGCACTTACATCATTGCCATTATTCATGCCGAGTCAAGGGAACCACACATGAGAGATTAGATTAGAAAGTTTTAAGGATCTTTTAAATTATAAAAGTCCATGATTATACTCTTAAGGAATTAATTGTTCATTTTTAAAGTGAACAAAATTCAAATCTAACTCAATGTATTAATGTTAGAGATTGTTCCCATGACAATAAATTCATTTCTAATGTTTTCTATTTTGCTCATTTCAATATGAATTCACTGATGATATCTGCATCTAAGTAAAATGAATTTTTTGGAATTATTATGGAGGCTCAGTCAATCAACAGGAAACTGGAGGATAAAACTTTGAAATAAGCAGAAGCCAAGAACAAAGATGCCCAGTGTGGTCCTATTACTGAAACAATGTAGTCAGGATGGTGTATGGATACCACTCTGCTGAATGACCTGTGTATATCACCTCCTCTTTACTTCCTAGCACCTTAGAGATTAACAGTGTTTAAATCACAAACTGGCCCCCTAGATTGCCTCAGACAGGAGAGGATTAAAGGATCTCTGAATTACAGCTTCAGTCCTTTTATCATCCAATCTGGGAAACTAGCAATAGATATAACCTTCCCACCAAGCCTACACACAGGGATGAAGATATAATCCCCAGGAAGAAAATAGAGGAGATAAAAGGAGAGACTAAACCTGAGTGACCCCAAATGATAAATCTTTACAACACTATGAAATGGTTCTACAAGGGGTATGTGCAGTACTTTTCAGCTACACAGACTTATATTTTCTTCTTTGCATCTATACCTGAAGTGCATTCTGTTTGAAAAACTAATCAGGTATCTCTCAAACTTTTAAGTTAAGTCTTTCAGTTTGAGTCACATTCCTTTTCATTCTGCCCTAATCCCTAGATATATGCTGATTGTGCATGCAGGACTCCAGTTTCTCCTTGACTAATGGAAGGAAGGTGAACCTTTATGTCACCAATTAATTCTCGTATAAGTTAAACCCCTGGTAGAATAAGATGACTTGTTGCAACAGTGATTTGAAATGGACTAAGCAGCATTCCCTGTAGTCAACATTCAAAATCCCATTATCATCAGGTCTTCATGGAGTCTTGTTTGATAAATACTGTTGAAATAACAATTTTGTCATTACTCATAAAGTGGCAAGATTCTTAAGTATGAATTGTGTGTTTTTAAGTACGGTTGCACTATTTGAACTTTGGCAAAGATGGTTATGTCTGAAAGAATATGCTCATTAATCTTTACAAACAGGTTTTGGGGTTATTTTTTAATACCTTTTGATATAGAAAGAGAATAAGAAGTTGGTCTTGTTAGCATTTTACCATGAATGCCAATAGTTATTTTTCTCATCTGACTCAATAGTTCATGCCCTGAATCCATAAGAACATTGAAAACACAGGCAGTTTCAATGTCCTAATCTCCATTTTGATGGTGCTATGATTGCCTCTGGAAAAAGTGCTTATTTCTTTAGAACTCTCTTGATATCTTGCTTGTTAAACAGATGGAATAGTGTTCTGCCTTCTGAATAGATGTACTGGGTTTTCCATGCACTTCCTGTGTAAGTTTTTCTTCCTCATTTTGTTTTGTTTTTTTATTAACTCATTTACCTTTCCACTTTCTGATTGACTCCATATGTAATATAATCATCCAGTTTTATTTCACTTCTTATTAATTCAGAGCATTCATGTTTATTTTCAAAACTCTTATGAAACCCATTTGCACTAAATGGCTAAAGATATGATGTGTCTTTATGAATGAGGAAACAATAGTAAGAACTGTTAAATGTGCAGCCTCTAATTCAGAATGACTGACACATTAAATCATATCATCCAGCTATACTGTTGTGCTTTAAGAAATTCTTATTCTCAGAAGTAACATAATTAATAGTTGAGAGAAATAAGACTATAATATTTAGTTTGGTTGAAACAGAAAAAGCACATTTGGGAAACATTTACTGGAATTCAAAGAAGATGGATAAAAATCAATTTTGCCTGTTGTCTACATTGCTGTTTCATTCTCCAGTTGCCAACACACCATAAATTGGTACTAGAATTAGAATTTTGACATATTATTAATCAGAGAAATAAATATGAAACAGCTTGATGAACCCTGGTATAAGAAACAAAAATTCAAATAAAAAGTCATCCCATATGTGTCATTTCTTGCAGGAGCTTAATATAATTTAGTAAATCATATTGTAAATTTCAACAAAGGATACAAGCTCACTCTTCCTTATTTTTAATGGATTTTTTGAAGGGAAAACACTAGTTTAATATCATAAAATGTGTTTTCACATATCTTTGATCCATTTCTCATGACATTCACATCTACATTCTAATTAATATTAATTCTAGGCTGGTAGTTTATATCTGAATTAGAAAATTTTCTTTATGTAGAGAATTCTTGTTAGACTGTCTGAGAAATATAACCACTCTGGTTTATTAAACCGTACTACATACCCTGAAATTTTAATATATCAACAGAGAATAGGCTACACCTCATGTTGAATGCTGGTTGGTAGCTGGTTGGTAGACTATTAAAATTATCCTGGTACGAGCTATTCTTAGCAGAGTAAAGACAGTGCTGATGATAAATGGATTTGGGAGCTCTCTAAGGGCTAAAATTATCAGTCCTGTGGGGTGAACTGGATATGGAGACAGAGAGGAAGATGCCACATATAACTCTCATATTTCTTTTGCAAGAAATTGGATAGATGTAGGTAACATTAACAAAGATAAGAAACACTGAATTGACAGTCCAGACTATTCCTTTCCACTTTTGTTCTCCTACTCCCTCTACTCTCTTTATCCTGCCTTCAACCTCTACCTTTATTCTAAATAAGGCTCCAGGACCTACTTTCAGTGTCTCCAAGATTACACCCAGGTTTTAAATCTATTTTCTTTCCCAAAATTGTTTATTTTATCTTGTTTGTCTATCTCTTAATTTAGAGTGATGCTGTGTAAGTTTGCCTGACTAGATTCGTGGAGTAATCCCAAATAGGATGCTCTTTTTTGATATTCCAAAATCCCATGCTTTGCAGCCTTAGATAGATATGATGCCCTGGGCTAAGCCTTCTAGAAAGGAAATCCAGGTCCATTTTTCCTTTTCTTCTTGGAGAATTTGTCAAAACCCCCTTTTGTTAAGTTAACCCCCCAATCTTGTCTCTCTACCAAGCACAAGATAAGCATTCATGAATCGTTAGGTTTAGTTTCTTTCTAACTAACTGAAGAACACTGATTGTCATCAGTGTCATTAGAGTCTTAAATTAGATATGCACAAGCATGTGAGAGACTGTATTGTGTGGTAGGCCAGATAATGTCCATAAAGATATAAGGTCCTAATCTTTGGAACCGGTGAATGTTACCTTACATGGAAAAAGGATCTTTGCAGGTATGATTAAGTTAATAATTTTGAGATGGAGAGATTATCCTGGATGATCTGGTAGGCTCTAAGTATAATCACACATATTAATGTAGGAAAGAGGCAGAGGGAGGTTTCTTGACAGAACTAGAAAAGATAATGAGATTATTCGAGCAGGGGTAAGCCACAGGCTTAGGAATGCCTTGAGCCACCATAAGCTGAAGACAAGGACTGGATTCTCCACTTGAGCCTCCAAAAGAACACAGCCCTGCTGACACCTCAGTTTTCAGTGAAACTAATTTCATATTTTTGGCCTCCAGAACCATTAGAGAATGAATATCTATTGCTTTAAAGCACCATGTTTGTGGTAATTTGTTAACAGCAGTCAATGAAAACTAATTCATGTAGGATAACGTTTATGCAAATAAGCTTTAAAGTCAAATTGTGTTTGAAAACTGAGTACTGTTTGTAACTATGATAACTGGACAAATCATGCCTTTCTCTGTATTTCAGCATTTTCTTTTGTAATGCGTGTATGTGCAGACTCAGTGACTTCAGTCGTGTCCAGCTCTCTGTGACCCCCATTGACTATAACGTGCCAGGCTCCTCTGCCCTTGGAATTCTACAGGCAAGAATACTGGAATAAGTTGCCATGCCCTCCTCCAGGGGATCATCTTCACCCAGGCATCGAACCCGAACCCGTGTCTCCTAAGTCTCCTGCATTAGTAGGCAGGTTCTTTACCAGCACCACCTAGGAAATCCCTTCTTTTGCAATAAGTGAAGTTGCTCAGTCGTGTCTGACTTTTTTGCAACCCCATGGACTGTAGCGTACCAGGCTCCTCCATCCATAGGATTTTTCAGGCAAGAGTACTGGAGTGGGTTGCCATTTCCTTCTCCAGGGGAACTTCCCGACCCAGGGATCAAACCCGGGTATTCTGCATTGCAGGAAGACACTTTACCATCTGAGCCACCAGGGAAGCCCATCCTTTTTTAATAAGAATTTATTAATAGTAGTCCCTGGAGTAGGAAATGGCAACCCACTCGAGCATTCTTGCCTGTGAAATCCCATAGACAGAGCCTGGTGGGCTATAGTCCATGGGATCGCAAAGAGTTGGACATGACTGAACATGCATGCTCGAATAGTAGTACCCATCTCAGAAGTGCATGAGAATTTAGAAGAATGATGCATATAAAGTGCTAACAAATCACACACAGGTGTTAACTACTACTGTTTATTTAACATTGCAATGTTTTGTTATTACCAAGGATAGTTAAGGAATTTCCATGTTTCAAAGTCTTTATTGAAGACTTTAGTTTATTTTCTTGTGACTAGAAGTGGACAGGTTTCCATTCTGAGTTATATCAATCTCAAAGATGTTAAAATTGTTTGACTGAAATATAGGAGACAGACAAAATGGTTCTGATAGCCGATTCTAACTATGGTTTGATCATGAGCAACTTCCTTGGTGTCAAGAAGAACAAGGGAGAATATTTAAGGAATGAAGCCCCTCTAATTGCTGATAACTTAAGCTGATTTACCAGAGTCACAGCAGTGGTCAGTTCTGGGATTTCCTCATAGATGGGAAGTCAAACAACATGGAATTATTTACACTGACGACAGCCACATTAGCAGACACAGGTCTGTAATGCTCAAGAGGTTGGCAAGGTCGCAGACTTTGTGAAATTCCCTTAAAAACCAAGATAAATTTGAACCAGTGAGCTGAGACATATTATTGTATTCATTCTTTATTTTATTTGATGTAGCAGTTTCCATTCTTCTATTGTTAACATCAAGAGGGAGCCTCGTAATTGAGGTAACTGGAAGTGCGTAGAGGAGGAAGAATCTTTCTCTACTCATCTTAGGTTTCTTGGCTGGGATCCTATAAGTGGGACTGATGAAAGATTAATAACAGAAAAGCACACACATTTATTTAATACAAATTTTATATGACACAAGAGCCTTAATGAGAAAATGAAGGCCTGAAGATATGGTTAAACCTGAACATTTTTATACCAGCTGTGACAAGAATGGAAAGTCTTGGGAAAATGTGATGGAACAAAGGAGAAAGAGCTAATGGTAAACTGAGGGAAGCACAGTAGGCCTGTTTGTTTCGATTCCTCTGATTTCCTTGCACCTTCAGATAGAAGGATACTCTTTTTCGCCAAGCACAGGGAAATTCTCACATGAGGGTCTTTTGACTTGCTTCAGGAGAGAAGAGAAGAGGTCAGAAAGCCTTTCCTGTGTTTGCTATTTTTCACATTTCTTCAGCTTAAAGTATTCAGTATGGCAAGGTATCATATATCGAGCTAACCTGTCCTGAACACCATCAATCACCACATTTGAAAATGTTGATGGAGATTCCTGCTCCGTTTAGTCCACCTGGAACTCTCCACTCGGATCATTCATTCATATGTTTAAAAGTATGTGGGCACACTAGTCTCTTTTTCATGACATCTGCCCAGAATTCAATGATTTATTATATTTCACTTCTACCAAATAAATGTAATGCTTTACCCTTTTCTGAGAAACATAATTTAACTCTAACATAGGTTGTATTTATATGCAACTAACACTTAAAATAATAGAGATATTAGTAAAACGTTTCTGAGGCAAAGCATCTGGTGAAATTCATTTTTTTTAATATAGTATTTTATTTAATTAATTAATGGAACATTGAAGCTTTAACCTACATTATTTTGCCTTGTTTTTGATTTGTTTGAATGCCCCTGTAGTTGTGGCTGAGGGAATAGCCTAGGTATTGACTTCTTCATGTATTAATAAGGGCGTCATTCTAGTTCAGTGTTCACTGAGCAACGGACAATAGAGGTCCTTCCACGAGCAGCTATCTTATATCTCATGAAAAACCCATTCCATGATCAAATAGACTTGGCAAATATTTGGACAAAGTCGGGTGTTTTTTTTCCTCAAGACTCTTCAGAAGACCTTAGTATAGTGAATATATTCTGATTTTCCTCAAGAAAGTAGAATTCACTGAATCCCATACCTCTTTGAAAAGAGAAATTTTGTTTGGTTTTGCTTTCGTAACACATGAGCTCCACTCAAACTGTAACATTTTTAATTTTTCTTTTTTTAATTAGAGACACTACATAAAATCACTTTTTAAATGGTTAAACAATTGATATTTTATTAATGTAGTTCTTGTGTAATTTCTTCTAGCCAAGTCCTGAGGTAAAAGATAACTAGTTTGTTTATATTCAATCTCCTATTCTTTCCTGTAAACCACCCTCTCCACTTTTTATCATTATATAACCTGAATTCAATTACTTTAGTAAATTATGTGCAGCCCTTTTTTTTTTCTTTAATTTTTACCCTTTTAAAAAATGCACAAGGATGCCAAGGTCTTACATCAAAAATAAATATATTCCTGATCAGAAAAAGTGTGAGTGAGAATTATTTCATGAGTACAAAGACATAGATTATTGTTTGCAATTTTTGGTAAAGAAACTTAAGGAAAATATGCCACATACTTCTAAAATTTTGAAAAATGAAAATGGATAATTTTTGCTTCTACATCTCCAAGAATCCCCTGGGGCATACTCTGTGTGACACAGTTGAAAATGTCATTTTTAAGGGTATGAGAATGATAGCTTTTCTTCCATAATTGACCGAACCCTAGGTAGCAATTGTATATATGTAAGTATTTTCTTAGTAGTGGTTTTAGGACTATTTGGGCAAGTAGAAATCACCATGTAAAGGCAATTTCTTATATAAAAAGTGTAGAAAGGTAAAAATGTATAAAACTCTAACCCACTCCAAATATAGTTTCTCCTAGTTAAGAAGAAAGATTATTCTGTCCCTAAAATCTCCAAGTTACAGTAGAAGGAAGGATGGATAAGATTGAAATATTTTCTCTCTTTCTTTGATCTTATAAAGGGGATCTTTTAATAACACTGGAATTCATGGTTCTGAAATGGTTTTTATCCACAAAGTAACTAAGATTAGCCACAATACAAAAGGTTTATTTTAGAAGTCTCTTCTGTTCAGTGATGCCAATATTAATCTACGTCATATATTTACAGAGAATCCACTCAGTGCTTTGCTAAGGTGCACCAAAGGGCCAAAACAAATAAATGATACAACGTGCAAGCCTTAGCAGAGAGGAAAGCCATGTCCTTTTTGCCACTGTAAAATATATGCTCTCATGTCTTTTCCAAATCTTTGAAGATCCCTAATCTGCTAGGTAAGGCTTTTGGTGACTCCTTCTTACCCACTTCCCATCGATCGCTGCCATTAGACATAGAGGGGCTTTTTTACATGAGGCCATCCTGGTGTTTTCTGATCCTCCTTCATGTTCAGAAAAAAAGATGAGAAGTTAGAGGGAAATCAGCTATTATATTTATATTTTTCTTTTTGCCTTTGTTAGCTTTGAGATCAATTCCACTGGTTACCTCTTTCATACAAAATCAGTGTGGTGATGGAAAAAGTGACAGAAAAGCATCAAGGCCACATTTTCTATCTGCTTAAATATGTAGCTATTAAAATGTTTTGTTTTTTTCAAATAGTAAACTGAACAATTGTCTCCTTTCTCCCCTGGAAATTCATATGTTAATTTTAAATATTAAAATAACAAATCATCACTTGGCAGAAGATTTCTTTTATGTAGAATGGTTTCCTTTTTGTCACATGAGCAAATCCTCCAAAATTTAATCTTATGATTATTTTAGATGTATCTTCTAATATAACATAATAAAGCTTAGAGTCTAATCCCTATATATTCTGTAATATAATAATTTTTATATCAAGTAACAGATACAGGGACATGGAAACCAAAAAAAAAGAAAAAAGAAAAAAAGAATAGTATTTGGCAAGTAGTTAACACTCATAAATAATACACATTTTGTTATATTATTATAATTATCATTATTATTATCATCATCATTGTCATTATTATTACTCTATTGAAACTTAAACATCTGCAATATCCAAATGCAAGGGATGGATTAATAACACACATTTGGAAAATTAAAACCCAGCCATATTTGAAAGTTTTTATAAAAATTATTAAATGGTAAAGTACTTACAGAAATATATTTGAAATATTAATATATAAATTAGCATTCATATGCCAAGCTAGAAAATGTTTCTTATATATAATAAAACTGATCCTTAGGAAGTCCTTATAAAAAGATATCATCATATGTATTTGCATGATGAGACTATGAGTAATTTTTTATTTTTCTTTAATTCTACATTTTATTTACTAATGTTTTAAAAAATAAATACTATTAAAGTGAAAAATATAAAAAACGGACCCTCTAAGATTAACTACTTATCCTAAGTTTTCAAAGACCCAAGTTCAGTTTGCCATCATACCATCATCAGAACAATTTGAAAAGTTTAAGTGACACTTTCCCTGCACTTTTAAAATGTATCTTACTTTTAGTGTTTGAACTTTCAACTTGTAGCAGTAACCTTTGTATTTCTTGTAATCTTTGTACTTAGCACATCATTTAACATTTCTTTTGGTTCCTTTGTCCAATTAAGTGACAGGATTTTCAGTCTTGAAGCACGTCCATTTCTCACCATCTGGGAGAAGGGGGCCTTGATCTTTGAGTATCTCTTGTTTCAGGAGGCCACTGCTCTGGTTCAGGTTTGCTAACAAAGAAGAGGAATAATGCTCCCTTGCTCCTTCTCCTCATTAGAATATTCAATTTCTGCTTGATTGAATAGAGTCTTGAGGAAGCCTGGGGAAGTTAACTCACCTCTCCCTGGAATGCTTTAGTTTAGCCAAGCCCTAGGCAAGGAGGCATCTGGTGAGGGACTCCCTTAGAATTCTTCAGGTACAAAGAAACAAGTTAATGTCTCCATTACTCTAAGGCAGTGTTTTGCAAAATATGGTCCTTGGAACATCTGTAACAGAATAATCTGGGGAGGTTGCTAAAAAGGCAGATGCCTTGGCTCCATCCCAAAACAAGTAAAAATATATTTGAGGATGGAGATCAAGTAAAACCATGTTTAAAATGTCTCAAGGACATCTTTTGACATTTAAGATTATAGAATCAGTGGTGTGATTTCTATAGTTTCCAAGTAAGAATCAATCTAAGTAGAATCAAGCTAAGTAGAATTGACCAAAAAAGTACAGAAGTAGGTAAAATGAACTCCAGGTGAGGCATGCGAAAGTAAAAGGTAGGATAAAGGTAATAATTATTTTCTATAATAAGAGAGACACAGACGTCATAGGTTACTATTTGTGTGCCATATTATCTCACTGCTCAGGATCTAAGTCACCAGGGTATGAAAATAAAGATTCTGTTCATAAAGAAATAAACCAACTCTGGCAAAATCTGTAATTGATACATTTTTTATTATTCATCTCTTCTCAAGAATATGTTTCTCATGTTATAAGTTAAGTTACATATTTTTATTATTTGTTTAAAGTCATAAAACTTTGGAGAAATCCATATAAGGATAATGTTGAAGAAAAATCATTAAAAGAAAAACCAATACGTTTTCACATGCTTATTTCATTGGATTGTCAGATTTGGGCAATAAAATCGATTCAAAGTTTTCTGCTCTTTGGAGGTAAGAATGGAAATCTTTTTATGTTATTTTGTCTCTGATAAAAACAATACATATATATATAGTGTATGTAGTATACAGACACAGAAAACATATTTCCTAGTAAATTCAAACATGAATTTGTCTTTTGAGTTACTTTAAAATGATTAGCAGAGGCACTGAAGGGAAAAAAATATTATCATTTTATTTAGAGGTGATATTGATTGAGCAACATAGTATGATTATACATAGGAATTAAATGATAAGGTACACTGGAATATTTTATTCTTAATGGCCTATATATAGCTTTTATAATTTACATACCCATATAAGATATGTAAATCAGAACACCATAATGCCCTTTATATGTTATCAAGGAAGAATGTCATCTGATTCTTTCTGTTGAGGCAAACATTTCCTTTGGCAAAGGCTATAAACCCTTTCCCTGCCCCAAGTTATTAACTCAGAGTGAACTTCAAGTCTAATTTGCTTCTTTCTTCCATTCTCAGAACATAAGGCATAAGGAAGATTGTTTTAAATCAGGCAAACCAGAAGAACAGCTGAAATTTTATGGTAGAGGGAAAAGTATACAGTAGTTGTTCTATTAATATTAGGGATAGGAGTTCAGTTCAGTTCAGTCACTCATTCGTGTCCAAACTCCTTGCAACCCCATGAACCGTAGCATGCCAGGCTTCCTTGTCCATCACCAACTCCCAGAGTTTACCCAAACTCGTGCCTATTGAGTCAATGATGCCATCCAACCATCTCATCCTCTGTCGTCCCCTTCTCCTCCTGCCTTCAATTTTTCCCAGCATCAGGGCTTTTCAAATGAGTCAGCTCTTTGCATCAGGTGGCCAAAGTATTGGAGTTTCAGCTTCAACATCAGTCCTTTCAAGGAACACCCAGGACTGATCTCCTTTAGGAAGGACTGGTTGGATCTCCTTGAAGTCCAAGGGACTCTCAAGAGTCTTCTCCAACACCACAGTTCAAAAACATCAATTCTTCGGTGCTCAGCTTTCTTCATAGTCCAACTCTCCCATCCATACATGACTACTGGAAAAACCATAGCCTTGACTAGACGGACATTTGTTGGCAAAGTAATGTCTCTGCTTTTTAATATGCTGTCTAGGTTGTCATAACTTTCCTTCCAAGGAGTAAGCGTCTTTTAATTTCATGGCTGCAGTCACCATCTGCATTGATTTTGGATCCCAGAAAAATAAAATCTGACACTTTTCACCGTTTCCCCATCTATTTGCCATGAAGTGATGGGACCAGTTGCCATGATATTAAGTTTTCTGAATGTTGAGCTTTAAGCCAACTTTTTCACTCTCCTCTTTCACTTTCATCAAGAGGCTCTTTAGTTCTTTTTCACTTTCTGCCATAAGGGTGGTGTCATCTGCATATCTGAGTTTATTGATATTTCTCCCGACAATCTTGATTCCAGCTTGTGCTTCATCCAGCCCAGTGTTTCTCATGATGTACTCTGCATATAAGTTAAACAAGCAGGGTGACAATATACAGCCTTGATGTACTCCTTTTCCTATTTGGAACCAGTCTGTTGTTCCATGTAGGAAAGGATAAACGGGAAATTGTAAGTTTAAAGAATATTACCTAAGGGTTATTTGTAAGAAAAGTCAAGGATCTTAATGATGTAAACACAAGAGCATTTAGACTGAATGTTTCCTGCCAGCCACGTCTTAGAAGCAAAAAATAAATAAACATTAAAGGTGAGATATAAAATGTTTTCAATCCACTATGATAGGACATTCAAAAAGCAAATTAACTGTGTTCAAGTCACTGTTCAGTTGCTAAGTCATGTCCAACTCTTTGTGATACCAAGGACTGCAGTATGCCAGGCTCCTCTGTCCTCCAATATCTCCCAGAGTTTGCTCAAACTTATGTCCACTGAGTCAGTGTTGCCCTGTAATCATTTCATCCTCTGTTGCCCTCTTTTCTTTTTGCTTTCAGTCTTCTCCAGCATCAGTGTCTTTTCCAACGACTCGGCTCTTCACGTCAGGTGGCCAAGAATTACAGCTTCAGCATCAGTCCTTTCAATGAACATTCAGGATTGATTTCCTTTAGGATTGACTGGTTTTATCTCCTTGCAGTCCAAAGGACTCTCAAGAGTCTGCACCACAGTTCAAAAGCATCAATTCTTCAGCACTCAGCCTTCTTTATGGTCCAAGCTTCACATCCATATGTGACTGCTGGAAAAAACCATAGCTTTGACAATGCATACAGACCTTTGCCAGCAAAATGATGTTTTATAATGTTCTGTCTAGGTTTGTAATAGCTTTCCTTCCAAGGATCAAGCGTCTTTTAAATTCATGGCTGCGGTCACCATCTGTAGTGATTTTGGAGCCCATGAAAATAAAATCTGTCACTGCTTCCATTTTTTCCCCTCTATTTGCCATGAAGTGATGGGACCAGATGCAATGATCTTAGATTTTTTCATGTTCAGTTACAAGCCAACTTTTTAACTCTCCTCTCTGACCCTCATCACTAGGCTCTTTAGTTCCTTTTCACTTTCTGGTATTACAGTGGTACCTTCTGCATATCTGAGGTTGTTGATATTTCTCTCAGCAATCCTGATTCCAGCTTGTGATTCATTCAGCTTGACATTTTTCATGATGTCCTCTGCACATAAGTTAAATGAGCAGGGCTACACAATATATAGCCTTATCATACTCCTTTCTCAATTTTGAACTAGTCCATTGATTCATGTCTGGCTCTAACTGTTGCTTCTAGACCTGCACACAGATTCCTCAGGAGACAGGTAAGATGGTCTGAACTCCCATCTCTTTAAGAATTATTCAGTTTGTTGTGATCCACAAAGTCAAAAGGTTTAGTGTGGTCAATGAATTATATTTAAATGCAAATATCACTTTTTCCATGATCTAACCAATGTTAACAATTTGATCTCTGGTTCTTCTATCTTTTCTAAATCCAGCTTGTACATCTGGAAGTTCTCTGTTCACGTACTGTTGAAGCCTAGCTTGAAGGATTTTGAGGATTTCCTTGCTAACTGGTGAAATGGGGGCAACTGTGGGGTAGTTTGAACATTCTTTGGCATTTCTCTTCTTTGGGATTGAAATGAAAACTGACCTTTTGTAGCCCTATGGCCACTGCTGAGTTTTCCAAATTTGCTGCCATATTGAGTGCAGCACTTTCACAGCATCATCTTTTAGGATCTGAAATAGCTCAACTGGAATTCCATCACCTCCACTAGCTTTGTCCATAGTAATGCTTCCTAAGGCCTACTTGACTTCACACTCCAGGATGTTCAGCTCTAAATGAGTGACCACATCATCATGGTTATCCAGGTCATTAAGATCTTTTTTGTATCGTTCTTCTGTGTATTCTTGCCACCTCTTCTTAATCTTCTCTGTTTCTGTTAGATCCTTACTGTTCCTGTTCTTTATCCATCCTTTCATGAAATTTTCCCTTGATATCTCCAAATTTCTTGAAGAGATCTCTAGACTTCCCATCCTATTGTTTTCCTCTATTTCTTTGCATTGTTCATAAGAAGGCCTTCGTATCTCTCTCTGCTTTTCTCTGGAACTTGCTCTCAGTCGAGTATGTCTTTCACTTCCTCCCCTGCCTTTCACTGCTCTTTTCTCAGCTACTTGTAAAGCCCCCTCTGACAACCACTTTGCCTTCTTGCATATCTTTTTCTTTGGGGTGATTTTGATCATTGTATCCTGTACAATGTTGCAAACCTCCATCTATAGTCCTTCAGGCATTCTATCAGACCTAATCCTTTGAATCTATTCATCATCCTCACTCTATAATCACAAAGAATTTGATTTAAGTCATATCTAAATGGCTTAGTGGTTTTCTGCACTTTTTTTTTTTTCAATTTAAGCCTAAATTTTGCAATGAGAAGTTCATGATCTGAGCCATAGTCAGCTCCAGGTCTTGTTTTTGCTGACTGTATAGACCTTCTTCATCTTCAGCTGCAAAGAACATAACAGTCTGATTTCAGCATTGACCATCTGTTGATGTCCATCTGTAGAGTCGTCTATTGTGCTGTTGGAAAATGGTGTTTGCATGACCAGCATGTTCTCTTGACAAAACTGTTAGTCTTTTCCCTGCTTCATTTTGTATTCTAAGGCCAAACTTGCCTGCTACTCTTAACTTGTTACTCTTGCATTCCAATCCTCTACAATGAAAAGTACGTCTTTTTTTGGTGTTAGTTTTAGAAGTTGTTGTAGGTCTTCATAGAACTGGTCAACTTCAGCTTCTTTGGCATCAGTGGTTGGAGCATAGACTTGGATTACGGTGATGCTGAATGACTTGACTTGGAAATGAACCAAGATCATTCTGTTGTTTTTCAGGTTGTACCCATGTACTGTATTTCAGACTCTTGTTGCCTACTCCATTTCTTCTAAGGGATACTTGCCCACAGTAGTAGATATAATGATCATCTGAAGTAATTCACCCATTCCCATCCATGTTAGTTCACTGATTCCTAAGATATTGACATTCAATCATTCCATCTCCTGATCAACCATGTCCAATTTTCTTTGACTCATGGACCTAACATTTCAGATTCCTATGCAATATTGTTCTTTATAGCATCAGACCTTACTTTTACCACCAGACACATCCACAACTGAGCATCATTTCCACTTTGGCCCAGCTGCTTCATTCTCTCTGGAGCTATTAATAATTGCCATCTGCTCTTCCCCAGAAACAGTTGATATCATTCGAGCTAGGAGGCTCATCTTCCAGCATCATATATTTTTGCCTTTTTATAATGCTCATGGTGTACTCAAGCAAGAATACTGGAGTGGCTTGCCTTCCAGTGGACCACATTTTGTCAGAACTCTTCACTATGACCCAGCTGTCTTGGGTGGCCCTGTATGGCATGGCGTATAATGTCATTGAGTTAGGCAAGCCCCTTTGCCATGACAAGGCTGTGATCCATGAAGGGGTGTTCAAGTAGTTGTCACTTATAACTTAAAAATGAATTTATCTTCCATGAAAAGGATTTACCAAATTGTAACTATCATTTAATCTCATTTCCAAATCCTGAGCAGGGTTAGATGCACATCCATTGACAAATTAGCCTTGGCATATGCAGAGATGACTTTAATTTCACTAGTGTGAGTCATGTGGCCATTTATAAAACAGTAAACAAGGTTAAGTTTCTTAGTGTCCCACTGAAAAACATGGCTACTCCGTATGAACTAAGTAAATAGAAGTGGGGAAAAACAATTTCTGAAAAATTTGTAAGAGAGGATAGAGCCTGACAGAAAAAAATTAAGGTGTCTACAGGAGCCATTTGAAAGTGAATTATCTGATTGTATCTGGGCATATGATCTGGATGCATAATCTGAGCAACCAGTGGTGATAAAATAACTGAATCAAATAAATATCAGTGAGATCACAATGATATAAATATATACATACATACATACATAAAAAGGATTTCTTTCCTTAACTGTAATGCCAACTAACACATCTGGAAAGATTATGGACCTAGAGAATTACCAATGCTTGCTAATGATTCTCATTAATTATAACAGGGAATGTGGAACTTTAAAAGTATTGCATAATTATCCAAATGATATGGTGAGAGAGAGACTCCAGAAAAGTTATAGATTAGAAAAAATGCTGGAAAAATCTGTAAGTTTCTTGCTTGTTATTAAAGCCTGGAAACATAAGGGATTAATACTTAAAAACATATTGTTTTTCAAGTAACATAAAAAGTAACAGTTTTGTATTAAGCAAATTTTTAAAGAAATTTTGTTATAGTGGAACCTATACTGTTATTTCAGGTCATATGTGTTAATATTTGTGATGTTTTTAATATTCAAGATTTGCTGAAATCTTATCTGATAAGTTGGAACTTGTGAGAATAATAATGGCCCTGGGAAACTTGGCTTGCAATTTGGCTATGGTCACTGGTTTAAAAGTCATATATTATTGTAACATTTTAAGTTTTTATTTTAAATAAACTGGTTTTAATTTTTTTTAAAACCATAGAATCTTTAACGCAATTATTCAAGCACTAATCGTGCATTTTAACATAGATTAGAATAAGTAATGTCTACAATGGAGGATGGTGGAAACTATCTCATCAAAATAAAACCTGATACCCAGAGAAGCTCAGGAAATTGACCCAGAAAGAGTTTGTGCTCAATATTTTTCTTAATATGTTCTTTCTTATTTCACTTTCACTATCCCTTACCCCTTATTAATGGATCTCCTCAAAAATAATAGGAAGAAATAGTAATATTTTAAAACAAAGAAAACTTAATAAAATATTAAGCAGAAGAGAAATAGAAATTTTGGACTGAATTTAGAATATGTATTCTGTAACATTTTTTCTGTGCTACATCTAAAGTTCCTTTGCATTCTTAGCTGGTTGACTAAAGCAAGCATTTGCTAAATAGTGCCCTTGGGGTTTGAATGAGTTAATCGAGATTTCTGAAGTAAGAACATAGTACAAATTAGCTTATTCTGAAACAAAATCCTTAATAAACTGTCTCTCTTGTATAAAACATTTTAGGAAAGTTCTTCTAGACATTTTGTTGCAGATTAGATTGAAGGAGGAAAAAAGCTCCCTTCTTTCCATATTCATTGTCCTCCTCTTTATCTGGCTAGTTCCATTACGGTGAATTCTTCATTTGTTTGTTTACAGCAAAACTAGCAATAGCCGTAAATCTACATTTACATCTGAATTTGTCTCACATGAGGAAAGAATATTTTCACTTCAGGGCCATCTGCAAAAATAAAAATTAAGAAAAGGAGAGAAGTAAGGGAGGGATGGAGGGAGGAAGGAAAAGAAGTAGAAGAGAGAGAGAGAAAAGGAAATATTTAAAAAAAAAAACAACTTTTTTTTTCTTTTAACTTACAATTTGTAAATGGCAAGGAATCTCCTATTAAAATGGGTTGCTTAGAAACCCAGCATTCTGTGTTCTTGTTCTTTCATTTGTTGTACCAGACCAATTCTATGTAGAATTACCCATAGATCAAAACAATCATAAATTGAATTTGATAAAAGTATATATGTGTGTTTATAAATGTAGTGAGTGTATGTATCTAAGTATATATATTACACTTTTATAATTTTAGAAAAGAATTATGGAACAGTGTCTTAAACTAAAATAAGATCTCAATACCAGCAGTAACATTAGATTGCAGATAACCTGAAGTTTCTATATGTAATAAAAATTAGCAATAAATATGGTACTATGCTCTTTGGACATCAAAGCATCAAGGGAAACCTAATTAATCTCTTAAGTGACATTTCAGGCTGAATAAAGGTCTTCCTTGGATTTAAGGAAAATTTTTCCTAGTTGGCTTCAAAGCTAGGGTGCTGCAGTAGAGTCAGAAAAGAAGACAGTTCTCAATAGTATTAACACAATAAATTAAGTAACAGATTCCTAATATGTTTCATGTTACAGTCTCTCAATGTAAACAGAGTTAATAATGCCAATGATAGAGCATGTAAATCAATTCTGAAGGAAGCCTCCAAAATTGAGATCCTTATCTACAGTTTTCTCATTGTCGGACATAAAATGGCCCCAAATTAAGTTATGCTTCTTAGTAACAGAAGTGTTTTACTGGTCTTTGCAATCTTACATAAGGCATTATTTGAACTTTGCTCTTGCAAATTGTTCTAAAAAGAAAAGCCCCATATTTCATAGACTATCTATATGTGTATATATATATGAATATAATATATATCTTATAGAAGATACTCTTTCATAGGATATATATGTGTATATACATATGCATATATATATTCAGTATGAAATATGAGATTTTCCTTTGCTGCTGCTGCTGCTAAGTCGCTTCAGTCGTGCCCGACTCTGTGTGACCCCATAGATGGCAGCCCACCAGGCTCCTCCGTCCCTGGGATTCTCCAGGCAAGAACACTGGAGTGGGTTGCCAGAACCCTCTATATGTGTACACACATCTATACTTATATGAATATATATAAAGAGGGACAGAGACAGAGAAAAATTTTATATATATACAGATACTTTAAAATCTATGAAGTTGTGGTTTTTCCATCACTTTGTGGTATACTGAATTTGATAAACCATGGTACTATTTTTTTTTTTTTAACAAAATGACCTTTTAGCCTAAGACCCTATATAATTTAAACAGCCCTGGTGAAAATGTTATTTTGATGTGTTGATTTGCAGTTTTCATACAGAAGATAATTAATTGCTCCTTGGAGGTTTGAGTTTGAGAAGAATTTTTGTGAATAAATTAATCTTCTGCACCTTTTACTCTTGCAGAGGAAGGAATGTCTGAGGTCAGGACAAACTGTAGCATCACAAACAATATGTATTTCCTTGGATGTGATTGCCTTCTTCAAGAAAATGATTAGAGAGATTAACATGCAAATAACAGACTAAGCCAGCTCTTATAAGGGGGAAAAAATAGCTCCAGATACATTTTGAAAATCACTGGGACCAAAATCTATTTCTATAAACGTCAACTTTTATGATAATCAGAATACATTGTTTGGAGAAAAATATTAATTTAGGTAGGTCTGAAGAGTTGTCACCCAGTTAATTAATCCCATCTGCTATTTTTACTGTCAGAACTGCAGCAATCTGTTTGCCAGGAATTCAAAACCAGAAAAAAAGGCCCCATGAGCCCCACTAACAATCTTTGTCTACAACATCTTTCACCTAATATACATGAATTCAAATTTGAAAAGGTGACAAAGAAAAAAAAATATCTGGATAATCTGCTTTATTTCATTTATGTTCATTGAAATTTAGAAAATTAACTTTAAATATCATGACATTCAAGAAAAGCAAACTGTGAAATTACAGAAAAAAAGGGAGGTGCAAGAGTATGATTAGAAAATTTTACCCTTGCTCCCAAAATAAAATGCAGTTCTGCTTGCAATTAAAATATGTACTTTATTACTTATAAATTCTCCTTGATTCTTCGTGTCAAAAATTCATTTCTCTTCATTCTATTAATTTTGGAGTAGGACTTGAAAGTTGATTTTTTCTTAATAATTGTGCCTAGTTTTCTTCTTTAGATAATACTGAATTATGGGAGACCAAATATTAGACTTGTTATTGAGAAGTAACTCATATGTGACAATGTAATGTGAGTAATTATGTGCATTATAAATTTCCCAAATAGACATATGGTATCTTGTTTTCCCCAATGAGTTTATCACTCAGGTGCTTAAGGAAGTGTATTAACTCTTCAAGACACCCATTTCCCTAAGTGTTTAGATTATGCCAGAGCATAGAATATATATAAACAGATATTTATCAGTAAAAAGAATGGATAAACCTGTTTTATGGAGTCATGTGGCCACTGAACTCTCATGTCAGATTCATCATTAGAAATGTCAAGTCTCCTTTTCTAGTTCACATGGTGTAAAGGCTGCTGTAAAAGTCATTAGGAAGTGAACAACCTCCAACATGATATTTTTAATTCTTGTTTTATTTCATCCCATAGTCTGATGCTATTAGTTACTCCTTTCTCTATTAAATCTGATTATAATCTTGTCTTTATGTAATGTTTAAATTTTCTCTTTCATAAACCCTTCTCCTTTAACCCTTATAACTTTTTTTTTTTTGCTTTATGCCTTCTCCTAGAGCAATCTGTTTTCTTTTCTCTTGGTTTTGAAACTTGGGTACAAACTCCTAGAGCAATTGTATTCACAGCTGTGGTATGAACTGTCTATATGCTAAGTGTAAGTATCAAAGTGTATTTTCATCTACAAGGTCCCTTTACCTATATGTATTTTCCCCTTCTGTTCTGTTCAGTCGCCCAGTTTTGTCCAACTCTTTGCGACCCCATGGACTGCCACACGCCAGGCCTCCCTGTCTCTCTCCATCTCCCAAAGTTTGCCCAAGTTCATGTCTACTACATCAGTGATGCCATCCATCCATCTCATCCTCTGACACCCTCTTCTCCTTCTGCCCTCAATCTTTCCCAGCATCAGGGTCTTTTCCAATGAGTCATCTGTTCGACTCAGATGACCAAAATACTGGAGGTTTAGCTTGAGCATCAGTCCTTCCAGTGGATACTTAGGGTTGAGTTCCCTTAAGATTGACTGGCTTTATCTCTTTGCTGTCCAAGGGACTCTCAGGAGTCTTCCCCAGCACTATAGTTTGAAGACATCAATTTTTTGACTTCTTTACAGTACAGCTCTCACAACCCTACGTGAAACACTGGGAAGACCATAGCTTTGACTATACAGACCTTTGTTGGCAGAGGTCTCTGCCTTTCAACACACTGTCTAGGGTTGTCATAGCTTTTCTGCCAAGAAGCAACCATCTTCTGATTTCATGGCTGCAGTTACTATCTGTGGTGATTTTAGAGCCCAAGAAAAGGAAATCTGTCATTTCCACCTTTTTCCCTTCTATTTGCCATGAAATAATGAGGCCATTTTAATGTTATTTTTCCCCAAATCGATCATGCTTTATTTTCCCTCAAACTTGATCTTCTATCACTATCATTAAACTAGTAATATCCTTATTAACTGTGTCCAGTTGATTCAAAACCTCAGTTATTTCCGTCTTTCCTCATTATTCAATACTCATTGTTTAGGAATTCATGATGCCTGCCCCAAATTCTAAGTCCTTAGAGGACAGAAACCAATACTGCCCACATTGTTTGCTCAGTGTTAGCTCAATTCTGGATTTATATTAGATACATACACAAAAAATGCTTGCTGATGAATGAACCATTGTCCATATTATTTAGTTACATTGGCATTCTTTTGTTAGAATTTTCTTGGCATTGTTGGGTCATAGAAGGACTTTAAATTATTTTTTAATAAATCCTATTTTTGTGGTCCTGGCTATCAGTATAGGATTTTATTTTCTCCCTTTCACCCATGCCACATGTAGGGAAAACCTGTAGCCACAAGGAACATCTGGTGTTTTTATACATTCCTTTAAAGAAAAGATAGGTTATATCCTATGAAACCTTTAATTCATCTGACTCTAGTCACTTTTATAATATTCATTGATCTGTCAGTTTGTGGACAATGAGGATCTTACTTGACTCATAAATGCAATGGTGTAATTTGTTTTAAGAAAGATCTATTCATTCAACACATATTGTCCTAGATACTTGGCTACATTAATAAAACAGACCCTTGATCCCAAGAAACTTAAAATCTAGTGGAAAACAAAAACAGATATTAAAAAACAGAAAAAACAATAATCATAGTAATATATATATATAATATATATTATATTATTATATAATATATATTATATAATATAATATAATATATATTATATTATTATATATATATATATATGAATGGTAAGTGTTAAATTACAGAAAAAGGAGAACAATTGTTCGTAGATGGTGGATCTGTGAGGAGTAACATTGATGTTTTAAAGAAAAAGGGAGCAAGAAAACAAATGAAAATTTTTGACCTTCCTCCAGAAATTGTGCCGGAGGAAGATAAATTACAGTTCTTTTCTCCTTTTCTCCTTGGGGGTTGTATTTCTTTTTTTCTTTTTTTTTCCCCTGTGTTCCCAATCAACTCCCAGCTTAAGTAGTGTGATAGAAAATCTAATACGCTGAAGAAATAAGCTCTGAAATAGCCAATGAAAGAAGCCATTCCTAAAGAGTGAAGAGTTAATGAAGAATTTTTAACAGCCTATCGACTCAGCTTCACTCTGTTACCATTTAAATGGCCTCAATGGGATGTGAAGCTTAACATATCACGGAATAGCGTGCAGTTTCTGGTGGCTACAAACATTTTCTCATTAATCCTGGTTGTCGGATACATCAGCAATGCCAAGAAATTTGGAGAGTCTGCACCTTTGCTTCAAATTTCTCTTTTCTTTTCATTTAAAGGTGGAATTTAAGAGAATAAGCAAAGAGTGAAATCATGGGCATTTCCTTATTACTATTGTTAAAAATAAACCTAAGCAACATAATTAATATCCTGTTAACATGGGTGGATATGACTAGACTCAACGTTCTCTTTTCAACCAAAAAAAATTCAAAATATGTAACTTACAGACCTGTATCTTGCTTTATTACCTACTCATGTGATATCTTAAATGTTTATATTTCCTTGGTTTCATGTTCTTAAGCCATCCAATATATACAAAGTTCCAAACATGCTATTTTGCTTATGTTATATTGGTAGTTGTGAGGGATTTTTTTTTAATTATGAATCTATATTGTATATATCTGCATATCTTATTCATAGAGGCTCTATCATATCTTTGACTTCTTTGCAAGATGCCAACTTGGACAAAGTTTTATTTTTTTCCTGACACAGACATTTACAAAATTTCTGTGATAAAATATAGATGTTTCCTGTTTACTATTTCAAAATGTTCATAGGTAAACAAATCTTCAGTTCCTAAAAAAATTGACTAGATGTTCCTTCACTCTGTGATTGGGGTGAACAAATTCCAGTTTATGCCTGGTATCTCAGGATACTAATAATAATTCTCCTTGTCTCTCAAGAAAGCCTCCTAATTTGTATGGTAAATGGAATGGTTACCATATCCACGACGGATCTGAAATCTGGCTGTCATTAAGGACATCACTCTTTAATGTGACTTCTAAGACATCATTCGTCTACTCTTCTACCTTTCTGGAATAACCCCAGGTCCTTTGAGAATTATTGCCATCATCGGTTTTCTCTTTATTACTGTCATGGACATTTCATTTGTTCAAGGCTTTTGCAGTTGGTCTTAGTCCCCACCCCAACCCAGCTATCACCTTTTATTTTTTCTACTGCATGCTTTCAAAGAGCCAAACATTGTGATGTCCCAGTTCTGTTTCACGTTTGTCTCTGATCATATCACCTACATCCAGTTTTATATCCCTAGTGATTCCCTAGATCTTGTCTGATTACATTTGAAATCTGATATTCTGACATTCCTTCTTCTAACCAGACCTCTTATGTTCACATACCCTTAACTTCATTATTAATTTCTTGCCCTGACTCTATTCTTTAACCCCATCAGTACCTTAAAAATGTGACCTCTTACTGTCATTCTGTCCTTCATTAATCTCTCTGAGCTTTAGTTTCTTCCCTATTTAGAATGTGTCCTCTTTCTTTTTACCCTATTTCCCCAAAGAAATAAAACTTGATAGAACAGGAATTTTTATGTTTGTTTACCGTTGTGTCTCTAACATCTACAAGGGCACCTAGCGTACATACAGCAGGCCCTCAACAGAGGCTTGTGAATGAAAAAAAAAGGTTTGAATCAGTCAGATTACGACTTAAATTTCAACTCAGCATTACCTATTTTAATGACCCAAACTGAAAAAGCTTCCAATTCCACTCTCATTCATACTCTAAAAATATTCCTGTTTCCCCTTGTTCATAGCAAGGGAACAGTTCCTGAAGTTCACTTGCTTATTACTCACACACTTTTTTTTCCCTTAAAGGCAAGACTCATTCTGCATTGTTCACTATTCTATCCCTAATACCTAATGTATTGTGTAAAGTTTAGGTCACCAGTAAATTACCTGTTCTTTTGCTAACCTTTCTATAAAATGCAAATGGTAACAGCATCTAGTTCACAGCACTATTGTACGATCAATGATATTGTATATAAGGAGCTTTGTACATGGCTTAGCAGTCAGCACACAATTTTTAGCTGTTTTTACTATGACACACAAAATAGCAGCGAGGGTAGACTTCCAATAAGCAAATGATCATGCTGTTTACTTACCACTATTTTAAAAGGCCAACCATTGCCTTGACAATGCTGATCAAACTCCTTAACAGAGCACAGAAGAACATTTATTATCTAATCTCTCTTGTCTCATCTCATGCTACGCTCAAAGCACCTGAAAGACCATATTCTTACCCTACTGAGATACATGCAGTGCCCCATCACATACAGTCCCCTTTCTAGGCTTCTGCCAAGAGCTTTGTTTCCACTGTTTTAAACTGATCAATGCCTCCATAGTCTCAAGATCTCAGTTGAGATAATTTTTGTTTTTTGAAGCATTTCCTGACTCAGACTGCAGCACCTTATGAATTGAAATGCCTTTTTTTTTTTTTCTTTTTGGTCTCCTACCCTAGACCACAGACTGTTCAAGGGCAGGGATAATTTCATGTTCATCTTTCCATCTTTGGCACTTAATGAAGTAGCTAACATGTGGCAGGTATAGAAGTTTCACACCCTGCCCTCAACATATCTACTTCCTTCACACCGTTCACTTGTCCTGCCCTCCAGTACCATCTTTGAAACACAGATGTCATGTCTAACCCCCACATGCACTGTAGATTCTGTCCTTTCAAGCCTGTTCAAGGACATTACTCCATTAGCTTTCTTTCACTTACTAGTACTTTTAATTTTCTAAAGAATAATTTGCTTATAACAGGCAACTTCTGTTCCCATTTTTGATGAAAACTTCTCTTAACTCTACTTCCACCTATCAGCTAAAATCCTTACCTGTGCTCTGGTGGTGGTGGTTTAGTCGATAAGTCATGTCCAGTTCTTGCAACGCCGTGGACCATAGCCTGCCAGACTCCTCTGCCCATGGGATTTCCCTGACAAGACTACTGGAGTGGGTTGCCATTCCCTTCTCCAGGGGATCTTCCGGACCCAGGCACTGACCTGGGTTTCCTGCATTGCAGATGGATTCTTTACTGACTGAGCTACCAGGAAATCCTTTTTATGCTCTACTGGGCAGCAAAAACTTCTTGAAAGATATGCTTATGGATTCGACATCTTCAGTTTTCGTCTTTTCAAAGCATACTTCAATCTGTTTTCATCCTGTCGCATCTTCAGAAGTTACCATGACAGGATCATCAATAGCTTTTAAGTTGCTAAATAGTTGATGCTTTTTAAGTTTTTTTTTTTTTTTAATTTGGAAATGCTTTCAAAACTTATGAAAGTTCTAACGGTAACAATAGTGCTAAACATACCATGGACCCACATTCACTTATTGCCAACATTTTATCCCACTTGCTTTCTCTCTCTGTCACACACATACACACACAGAAACCCTGTAATGTTTCCTCTGAAACATTAGAGAGTGGGTCACATATATCACTGATGGCCCTTTAATCCTAAATATGTCATTGCATATTTCCTAAATGTAGGAATATGCTATTTTATTACTATACCACGGTTATTATCTTCATACATTTTATGCTACCATAAATTTATCTAATCTACTGTTCATATTCCAAATTTGTCTGTTGATCCAATAGTGTCTTTATATCTCCCCACCCCACGCTGTCACTGCTCAAGTACAGGATCTAGCCTAGAGTTAGTTATGCCATGTCATTGTCATATCTTTTCAGCCTACTTACTAGAATCATTTCCACAGGTTTTTATCTTTTATGGCATTGATATTTCATAAAAATAAAATATATCCCACTGCACATTATTTTTGCTAATGAGAAAATAATATTCCCTCTTTTTGACTGAAATAGCATTCCTTTCATATTTCAGCAGCACATCTGGAGGCATGCAGTGTCCATCTGTCTTGCACTGGTAATTTTTAATTTCACTCACATATCCAATGTCATCAGATTTCTCCATTTTAGGATTACTGTTATTATTTTTTTTCCTCCCAACAACTAGTAAACAGTCTGTGAAGAGAAACATTAATGAAAACTTTCTGTTACCTTTCAAAATTTCCCCCTAGACTTACCATCCATGATAATTTTGCCTGATGAAAGCTTTACCAGGATTGTTGCAAAATGATTGTTTTCCAACTCCAGCCTTCCTTCCACCTTTACCAGCTGTTGTTCAGCATTTTACTGTCAGCAAAATCTCTTCCAATTTATTTATTTATTATGAGCCCAGGATTTCTTATATATTTTTGGTTTACAGTCCATGCCTGTACTTCATCATTTTTGACTAACATTACCTATGTTTGCCTTTGGAAATCCCTTCAGTCTGGTATTTGTGTTCTTGTGATATGCCCTTATCATTTTTTGAGTGCTTTCTTGTTTTCCAGCATAGCATGGTGTTTCTGGCTCATTATGTACCTACCCTGAACTATCTACGAGCTCAACCATTCCTCAGAGTGAACTCTGGTTCCCTTCAGTGGGGACTGATCATAGTGGTCAAGATTTGGGCACAAGATGTGCTCTTTGCTACTGAGGTGTCTGTGCCTCTATAGACCTTTAAGCCATCTGAACTAGGAAATATATGTACACACACACCCGCACACACACACATACACACACACACACACACACACACACACACTATATACATGGAGAAGGAGATGGCAACCCATTCCAGTATTCTTGACTGGGAAATCTCGTGGACAGACGAGCCTGGTGGGCCATGGTCCATGGGCTCACAAAGAGTCAGACACAACTTAGAGAGTAAACAACAACAACACACGTATATACATACATATGCATACAGATATAAATATTTATACTTGTACACATGCATAAATACATATACATTGCATATAAACATTAATTTGCACACATATACATATTTTAGAAATTGTATGTTCATAGCAATACTTTTAATTCTAATTCATTCTCACAGTGTTCTTTCTTCCTTACACCATTCCTCTTTTTTTTTTTCATTCTTTCTTTAGTGAGAATCCTGGCTCTTTGCAACATCGAACACATTTACTCTTCTGCTTAGTCCTATAATACATCTAAAATAGTGGATGTAATTTAAGATTCTAAAACAGTTTTATAATTTTTATGTGCAAACCACTACGATAAGCACAACTACTAAAAAAAGAAAAGTTTAGGCTTCCACCTGGACTTCCAAATACAGAGGGTATATAGACAAATACTGTATCAAAGAAATATTATTCCTCTTCTATCTTTTTCACCACATTTCTTACCTTTTGTAGATACCAATCTATGTAGTCTTTTTTTGTTTCATTCTTTCTTTGCTGTATTTTCTAATGAAAAGTAAATCTATGTATACGTTTTTCTTACACAAAAGGTAGCGTACTATGTTTTTTTGCAGTTCTTTGAATTATCTCATGGAGAGTACTAAATGCAATTTCTTTTTCATTCATTCACAGTTATAGCTTCAGGGTACCACATTATATGTACTATATGTAGTATATATATTATATGTACTATATTATATGTACTGTAATTTCTTAAACCAATCTCCTATGTTTAAAAATTTAACTACTTCCAATATTTTGTGATTATAACATGTATAATAAGTAACTCTTATTTATGCATACTTATTTTATAGAGGTGAATCTTCAGGATAAATTCCTAGAAGCGGCATTAAAGTATTGAAGTATATGTAGATTGATATTTTGCTAGATATTGACAAATTTTTGTCTATAGAAACTATGTCATTTATATTCCTGTCATCAATGTATGAAAAAGCCTACTTCTCCTCAGCACTGCCAACAGAAGTTATTGTTAGGTGGTGAATTTTGTCAAACTGATCTGAGAAAAAGGTGATATCTCATTGTCATTTAAATTTGCATTTATCTTATTCTAAGTTACGTTTCTTTTTTTGAATAGCATAAACATATGTGTTCCTTTCCAATATATGGCTGTTGGTCCTATCAGCTTCAAACTTTTAAATTGTTAACATTAACCCTTCATTTATGATAGGTGCTATAATTATATTCATTTGTCTTTGAAGAGTGCTTATGGTTTTATTATTACCAACTAACCTCTTAATTAATACAGTAAACTTTATCATTTTCTTTTCTTTCACATGGTTTCTTAGGTAAAGTTAGAAGGTCTGACTATGCAACAAATGAATTTATTTGTATTTCTCTAATCCTTGTGTCAGTTCCACTATACATTTAGAATGTTAATATGTCAAGAACATATCCTTGTGTGGGGTGTGACAATCAGTTCAGTTCAGTTGCTCAGTCAAGTCCAACTCTTTGTGACCCCAGGGACTGCAGCATACCAGGCTTCCTTGTCCGTCAACAATTCCCAGAGCCTGCTCAAACTCATGTCCATCGAGGCGGTGATGCCATCCAACAATCTCATCCTCAATTGCCCTCTTTATTTCCTGCCTTCGACACTTCCCAGCATCAGGGTCTTTTCCAGTGAGTCAGTTCTTCACATCAGGTGGCCAGAATATTGGAGTTTCAACTTCAGCATCAGTCCTTCCAATGAATATTCAGGACTGATCTCCTTTAGGATGGACTGGTTGGATCTCCTTTCAGTCCAAGGGACTCTCAAGAGTCTTCTCCAACACCACAATTCAAAAGCATCAATTCTTCAGCACTCAGTTTTCTTTATAGTCCAACTCTCACATCCATACATGACCACTGGAAAAACCATAGGCTTGACTACATGGACATTTTTTGGCACAGTAATGTCTCTGCTTTTTAATATGCTGTCTAGGTTGGCCATAGCTTTTCTTCCAAGGAACAAACGTCTTTTAATTTCATGGCTGCAGTCACCATCAGCAGTGATTTTGGAGTCCAAAAAAATAAAGTTTCTCACTGTTTCCGCTGTTTCCCCATCTATTTGCCATGAAGTGATGGGACCAGATGCCATGATCTTAGTTTTCTGAATGTTGAGTTTTAAGCCAACTTTTTCACTCTCTTTTTTCACTTTCATCAAGAGGCTCTTAGTTCCTCTTTGCTTCTACCTTAAGGGTGGTGTCATCTATGCATCTGAGGTTATTGATATCTCTCTCTGCAATCTTGATTCCAGCTTGTGCTTTATCCAGCCTGGCATTTTACGTGATGTATTCTGCATATAAATTAAATAAGAAGGGTGATCATATATAGCCTTGGCGTACTCCTTTTCTAATTTGGAACCACTCTGTTGTTCCATGTCCAGTTCTAACTGCTGATTCTTGACCTGCATACAGGTCAAATCTGCATACAGATTTCTCAAGAGGCAGGTCAGATGGTCTGGTACTCTCATCTCTTTAAGAATTTTCCACAGTTTGTGGTGATCCTCACAATCAAAGGCTTTGGCGGGAGCAATGAAGCAGAAGTAGAGTTTCTCTGGAACTCTCTTGCTTTTTCTATGATCCAACGGATGTTAGAAGTTTTATCTCTGATTCCTCTACCTTTTCTAAATCCAGTTGAACATCTGGAAGTTCACGGTTCATGTACTGTTGAAGCCTAGCTTGGAGAATCTTGAGCATTACTTTCCTAGCGTGTGAGATGAGTGCAATTGTGCAGTAGTTTGAACATTCTTTGACATTGCTTTTCTTTGGGATTAGAATGAAAATTGTCCTTTTCCAGTTCTGTGGTCACTGCTGAGAGTTCCAAATTTGCTGGCATGTTGAGTTCAGCACTTTCACAGCAGCATCTTTTAGGATGTGAAATAGCTCAGCTGGAATTCCATCACCTCCACTAGCTTTGTTCATAGTGATGCTTCCTAAGGCCCTCTTGACTTCCCATGCCAGGATGCCTGGCTCTAGTCCAGTGATAACACCATCATGGTTATCTGGGTCATGAAGATCTTTTTTGTATAGTTTTTTGTTATATTCTTGCCACCTCTATTTAATATCTTCTGCTTCTGTTAGGTCCATACCATTTCTGTCCTTTATTGTGCCCACCTTTGCATGAAATGTTCCTTTGGTATCTCTAATTTTCTTGAAGAGATCTCTAGTCTTTCCCATTCTATTGTTTTCCTCTATTTCTTTGCATTGATCACTGAAGAAGGCTTTCTTATCTCTCCTTGTTCTCGGAACTCTGCATTCAAATGGGAATATGTTTCCTTTTCTCCTTTCCCTTTAGATTCTCTTCTTTTCTCAGCTATTTGTAAGGCCTTCTCAGACCTTCTTTTGCATTTTTTAATTTCTTTTTCTTGGGGATGGTTGATCAATCTCTCCCATACAATGTCATGAACCTCTGTCCATAGTTCTTCAGGCACTCTATCAGATCTAATCCCTTGAATCTATTTGTCACTTACACTGTATAATCATAAGGCATTTGATTTAGCTCATACCTGAATGGTTTAGTGGTTTTCCCTACTTTCTTCAATTTAAGTCTGAATTTGGCAATAAGGAGTTCATGATCTGAGCCACAGTCAGCTCCCAGTCTTGTTTTTGCTGACTGTGTAGAGCATCTCCATATTTGGCTGCAAAGAATATAATCAATCTGATTTTGGTATTGTCCACATGGTTATGTCAATATGTAGAGTCGTCTCTTGTGTTGTTGGAAGGGGGTGTTTTCTATGACCAGTGCGTTCTCTCGTCAAAACTCTGTTAACCTTTGCTCTGTTTCATTCTGTAATCCAAGGCCAATTTGCCTGTTACTCCAGGTATCTCTTGACTTCTTACCTTTGCATTCCAGTCTCCTGTAATGAAAAGGACATCTTTTTTGGGTATTAGTTCTAGAAGGTCTTGTAGGTCTTCACAGAACCGTTCAACTTCAGCTTCTTCAGCGTTGCTGGTTGGGGCATAGACAATGGGGAGTGACAATGGGTCCAGCCATATATTTTAACAAATGACTGTTCAATTGTTTCAGCACTATTTGTGGAAAAGTTACACTCTTGCCTTTCTTTCTGTGTGTTTTGAAAATATGATGTCAGTTTGACTCTTCAAGTAAAGTAATTGTGCTTAGATATTTTAGCCTTGAGTCCCTGAGGATTTTTCTTTATATTTAAAGTCTAGTAGTTTTACCTAAGATATGTTGAAAAATATTGATCATTTTGGGTTGAATTTTCCTTTTACTCAGTGGGCTTTTTAAATGTGTAAATTAAGATCTCTAATTTCTAGAAATTCTTGATTTGTAATTTTAAATATTAGTTCATTTTAGTATTTTTAAACCTTCTTCCTTAGAGACACCAATACATGAAATCTGACCTTCTTTACATGTTATTCACTGTAATCAATTTTTCTTCATTCCTTTTTCCTTATTTTTTTAAAATCTCATTTTCATTCTTTTGTTTTTTCCATGTATTTTTTTAATTCTATTCTTTCTTATGCATCTTCTAATTTAGTCTTTATTTCTGATGAGATTTTATCTTTTTCTTCCATTTATGTCATTAGTTCAAGCAACACTAATTTTAATCCTTCTCATTTATTATTTTTTTTTCATTTTCTCTATTAGTTTTTTCTGTTTCTTTTATATTTCAAAAATAATCATTTGAGTATATTATTTCAAGTTAAGGTGCTGTATTTCAGATTTTTCCATACAATGGTTATTCTGAGAAAACGTCTTTTCATCAGCAGATGATCTTTTATTTGCATGGCTAGCATTTATAATTTCCTGTGTATGTGGTCTACTTTTTTTAAATTTTTATTTCATGTATGTGGTACCTAGTTCAAGAATATCTTTGACATTCATATTTTTTACATTTATTGTCTTGCTTCCTTTTTCTGATAGTGACTTTAACTATGCTTCCTATGACCCCAGTTCTGCTAGTTTTCATAGTCTTTTCAGTCACAGTCTTGCCCCATCTGTTAGCCATGAAGTGATGGGACCAGATGCCATGATCTTCGTTTTTTGAATGTTGAATTTTAAGCCAGCTTTTTTCACTCTCCTCTTTCACTTTCTTTAAGAGGCTCTTTAGTTCCTCTTCACTTTCTCCCATAAGGATGGTGTCATCTGCATATCTGAGGTTATTGATATTTCTCCTGGCAATCCTGATTCCAGCTTGTGCTTCATCCAGCCTGGCATTTTGCATGATGTACTCTGCCTGTAAGTTAAATAAGCAGGGTGGCAATATACAGCCTTGATGTCCTCCTTTCCCAATTTGGAACCAGTTCATTGCCCCATGTCCAGTTCTAACTGTTGCTTCTTGAGGTATCTGGCAGCAGCAATAACTCCCTCCTTCCAGGTATTAGTCCTTCATTTGATGTTTAGAATGGTACATTCTTGGTTTTCCTTTTAAATTTGCCATTATTTCTTTAATTTCCTTTGCTTGTTTTTCCTCTTACCCTAGACCTTTCTTACTTTATACTTACCACCTAGACCCCCCTCTGAAATTCCAGAATTCTATATTAAGTTTTAACTTAAAATTTGTGCTTGTATTTCTTTTATTTTTTAACTTTTTATTTTGTATTGGGCTATAGCCGATTAACAATGTTATGATAGTTTCAGGTGAACAGTGTGTACTTTATTTCTAATAGACATCTCAAAATTAACATGTTCTAAACTGATCTCCTAATCTATCTTCTAAAGCTGTATACACACCCCCATGTACTCCTATCCCTCAAGACTATCTCCAGTGATGACAATCACATTATTTTTATCGTTAAGACTCAAAATGGTGTTTTTTTAAATCTTCTTTCAAACCACACAACCTATTCACTAAGAATGCTAAAGTTTTTAATTAGAAAATATTTCAAAATTGAGCATTTTCTGCCACCTTTAGTATAACCATCCTGGTGAGATTTCACATCTGAACCACTTACATAACCTCTTCAGTGCTTCTTTCCTTCACTACTTATAGTAGCTAGAGTAATTATCTTTAAATTTCACATATATATCATCATTACCTTGCTAAAAATTCTCCAATGACTCTCTGTTTCCATCAGAATATAAACGAAATTCATTATAGTAGTCTACAAAGTTGTCCTTGATAATGTCTTTGCTTTGACATCAGCTTTGCCTGATATTAATATAGTCGCACCTGTTTATTTGTTTGCTTTTAAATTAGTATATATTGTATCTTTTCCACCTTTTCATTTATTATATCACTATATGTAAACTGAGTTTCTTATACAGATAATGTATATGGTATGTATAATTTTTAATCCATGCTGGTAATATCTGTCTTTTAACAGATGTGTTTGAAGCATCTTCAAAGTCTTTGTCATGACCTTCAGATTTATCTTGTGTGTGCATCATTCAGTGGTCAGTTGGCACTTGGGGATGGTCTGTCTGTTAGTGTGGCTCTCACAGCCTTTTCTTTGCTAAATAATGCAGATCCTTCCATGTGCTCCTTAGGTGTAAATTCAGAATTTAACAAACAACTTGATGAGGTTGTTTTATTAAGCTTCTCCCTCTTTGTAATCTCTCCATTACTTTCCAGTTGCCTGGGTCTCCTCTTTTCGGTCCTCTCTTTAGAAATCTGGGGCTAGTTATCTCCTCTGCCATATACTTATGAAACTATACCCACATATATGGCTAACCAGTGGCAAGATAGAAAGAGAAATAATGTAACAGGGATTGGTCTCACCCTTTTGGAGCCATAGTTCTATCAGAGAACGATTCCTTACCTTCAGATGTTTGACTCTCCCAATCTCCCAGGCTTCCCTGATGGCTCAGCGGATAAAGAATCTGCCTGTGATGTAGGAAACATGAATTCAACGCTTGGGTTGGGAAGATCCCTTGGAGGAGGAAATGGCATCCCTCTCCAGTATTCTTGCCTGAAAAATCCCATGGACAGAGGAGCTTGGCAGGCTTCAGTCCAAAGATCTGCTAAGAGTTGGACACAACTGAGCAATAAGTGAATGAGCAAGCAAGCTCCTATTGCTGCTGGATAATGCTACCACTGTGAGAGTGAATAGATTCTGGGGGAAAAAAAAAAAGAGCAGAGAAAAGAAATGAAAAAAGTGGGGGAAGTTTTTCCTTCCCTCTGAGAAGTATTAATAAATGTTCATTTTCTCACTGCTTTAATCAGAACTAGAGAGCTTTTCCTGGAGCTTTCTCTTTTTGCTCCCTAGTACATGGTTCTGAAGCATTTTATTGAGACAAGGAGATACTGGAGGGAAAAATTCTAACCCTACCACTAGTTCAGGGGTTTCGAATTCTGGCCTCCTACTCCAAATTTACCTGTTGCTTTTTACTTTTCAGAGACCCCAAATATTTCATCCATGCATTTTATCCAAGTTTTATAATAGAAACAGGGTAGAGTGCATGCATTCCTACTTATTCAAAATTAAACCAGAGGATTTTTATGGTAATTAATTAATTTTATTCTTATGACAGCCAGAGAGACATCTATTTTCTCCTATAAAGTCACTATTTCCATTTTAATATTACAGGCATTGGTATTGTGATTTCACACTCAAAGATACCATGTTTCTTTAATTTGGATGCTCCACTAATTTCTGTATATAACAAACATATATTTAGCAAAACTTACGTTTTCCTAAATCCTTGCTTACTACACTGTTGCTATCATTAATTTATCTATTCTGATAGTTTACAAACCCCTTAGGTTCACACAGTTTATATTGTGTACCTGTATTTCCAAAGTTAAAGTTAAATGATGTGCATATGTTAGTTCAGGAAATACGCATTGGATTGGTGAATGAATGTGTGGATAGATGGAGGCATGGATGGTGAGTGAGTGGGGTGATAATAAAGAATAGAATGATTTTGTCTTTTCTCACTCAGAAATACTTGTGTCACGTAAATAGAGGCATTTTATCCCCTTCTTTGATCCTACAAGGATATGGCATTTGAAGGAAAGAATCTATTCTAAAGGTATTCTAGTATCTTTAAAGGGATTTCTAAGTAATATACACTGGAAAAGTTAATAGTTTGTTTCCCTAGGTCATTTACTACCTGGAAAATTACTCTGCACTGCACAAAATGAAGCACTGTATGGTCGAGTCCCATATCTGTTCAGCAACTCACAGGTGGAATAAATTAGTCACTTGACTGAAAATCCAGTGGGTCACTAGGAGGCAGTTCAGGGCATCAGAGCAGAGTGGGCTTGTGGAGGAATTTCCACTAATCTCTTACTTCTTCTAGGCAGCATTGGAGCATGCCACATTTTTTACTGAAATTTTGAAGTTTGGAGAGAGGATAAAATGTAACAAAATAGGCATTTATCTTTAAATCCCTCCTACTCACAGCACATCTCTGAGAAACAGCAGCCATTCTATTGTTTGATGTGAGAAATGGTTGGGAGTACAGGGATTTAGAGAACAATTTATTGTGTTGAAACTCCCAATTATAAGTCACTCAGAAAGTCTCTTCAGACCTTGATAGACTTATTGAGTCATGCAAAATCTGATTTGTGCCCTGAAGGAGAAGATTTGGAATCAGAGAGAACAGGTTCCTGTTTACTAAGTAAATACCTCTGGAAGAGTTAATTAAGGAACTAAAGTTCAATTCTATTTGTGAAATAGTAATAGTAATTATGTCAACTTTGTAAGAGTGATGTGAGGATTACATGGCAACACAGATTTAAAGTGCTGTGTTAGTTTTCTGTGGCAGTTGTGACAAATTACCGCAAACTTTGTGGCTTAAAGCAACATATAGTCTCTTACTTTTCCATAGAACAGAAGTCTAATATGGATCTTGCTGTGTAAAATCAAAGTTTTTCTGGGGTGCTTCCCTTTCTGGAGGACCAAGGAGAGAATTTACATCATTATTTTCTCCAGCTTCTAGGGACTACCTAGTTTTCTTGGTGTATAGCCTCTTCCTCCATATTAAAATCCAGCACTGTAAGATTATGTCCTTCTCACGCTGACATCTCTCTAGTTCCAATATTTTATTCTTTCTTCCACTTTTAAGGATTCCTGAGATTACCACGTAACCACCTAGATAATCCTAGCTACTTTATGGTGATTTGGTTAGCACTTTTAATTCCATCTGCAAACAGAATTCTCCTTTGTTATGTAAAGTAACTTATTGACATGTTCTGGGGGTTAGAATATGTACACCTTTGAGGGGCTATGATTCTGCCTGCTGCAAGTGCTAATTATTATTGACAGATTCTTCAGTTTCTCTTTTTAATATTCTATGAAGAGGATGATATTATCAGTTTCGTAGTGTATTTGTGATGGTTAAATGAGCTAGCAGAAATAAAGCATAAAGCACAGCTTTTAGTAAATAGCAGCTTTTACTTAGTACTTGGAGTCTTGTTTTTTTTTTTTTTTTTCTTTAACCAGTAAAATAAAAAATCATGCATTAGTACATTTTACATTATTATGAAAATTAGAAACATAATATATAGAGTTCCTAACAATTGTTGCTTGTATAAAATCAAGCAACTTAATATCTCTAAATCTTACATTCTTCATCTTTAAGTTGGGGTCCAAAATTTTATATACATCAGAAGAATCTCAAAAAAATTAAATTAGAAAATATTCATTAAGCATTTAGCACCGTGCCTGACACTTAGTAAGTTATTAATAGTAAGCTAGTCAATATATTTTTAATAATAATATAAATTATTACTATTACTACATGTTCCGTGATCCATAACTCTTTCTAAAATAACTCCATCTTGAAAGATTTCTCTCTTTTTTTTTTTTTTGAATAATCAGTGCACTATGAGAAAACTGGGAAATTGTTCTTCATAGACAGATGGATTCAGTCTTTTTAAGCCAAAGCAGATCACTCCCTGCCTGCATAGTCCCTCCCTTTTCCAGAGACTTACTGAGGTTTAGTGAAAAGCAAAGATAAATGGGCATTCTTGGGTTGACCATCAGCCAAGAGTAGAGGACAGATCCTTGCCAATTCCACATGTACTAGACGCACAGCCGGATTGTGCAAACCACAGGAGCTCTAACCATCTGCATAAGGTCCTGAGGAGCAACTGGCTACTTGGAGACTCCTGAGTCCATTCTTACTGAATAAATTCCGTTGCTGGACTGAGGTTATTACTTGAGGTACTCTTATTTGGGACATTTTCCTTAGCAATGAGGATAGCTTTGTCCATGTGTCCATAAATTACCTATTATAACTTAAGTCTAAGTTTTTTAGGATGTGATGGAATCTAACCCTACTCTCTTTCTTTAGCTTTCCATGTTGGCTGACATTTTGTATTTAAGAGCCATACAATATTTTTTGTTTGCTTTATTAAGTATATGTCACTTTCTTGGCCTCTTTATTTTTATACCTTCTGTTCCATCTACAAAGCATGGCTTTAGCCTTCTTATTTACCTAGAAAACTTATTTTTACTGTAAAAATCTATCTCAGAGACTACCTCCTTCTTTGAATCTCTCACCCAAACTTTCAGTATATTCATTATCTAAGTAACCTCCAGATCTTGTATTATCTTTTCATTTTACTTATAGCATTGTATTATAATTTTTTGCTTTATCATTTGTCTTACCAACTACCCGATGATCTACTTGAGGCAGAAAGTGTGTCTTTTCTATCTTTATATCCCAAATAGCAGCAAAGGGCCCAGAAAATTGGTGAAAGTTCAGCAAATTTTTGAGAAAGGAGCACTGGACAGAGTGATATTTGATTTCCAAGAAGCAAAAACTTATTCAAACCAGCTTAAGCAATTTTTTAAAAGAATATGAAAAGGATATAGGAGCATTTCATGAAATTGAGGATTGGCAAGTGGAGCCATACCATTCGAGCTGCTGTCATGGCTGTTTCAGTTTCTCACCACTGGAAATTTTTCCATCTCTTTTCTTTGTCACTCTGGCCACATCTTTCTCTTTTTCTTCTGAGTGGTTTCTCTACACCTCAAGTAAAAGAGGGAAATGAATATATCCTTCAAGATGACACTTTTGATTAAATGCCTTCTCCATTGAGTCATTTTATAAAGAACAACTAGGCTTATTGAATCCTCGCCAGGGTTTTGCCAGAGAATATGATTGGCCTTCTTAGGTCAAATGACATTTATAAACAAATTAACAATGGTCAGGAATCGAGAGCTTCAAGGTAGAATTACTTCCGAGGTGATATTGCAGGGCTGTAATAGTCCTGGACGAGGTGAGGAGGGTGTGCTGGACATGGCAACAATTGTCTGTCACATCTAGATTGGAGAAGTAATTGAATTCTTAACTTCTTCAAGTAAATAATCTTACTTGAGAGAAAAGCCTAGGTTATGTGAGTAGACTGATCACCTTGGGGAAAACAGCTCCCCAGAAGTGAAAGTCATCGGGAAAAACCACACTTACCTCTCAGTTCTACCAGACTGAGCCTACTTCTGCCTCCCGACCAGAAGCTTTAGAGACTTTGTTGATGTCTTTTACACACAGAGCCACTCTTAGGGGATGTTTTGTATTTATTAAACACCACCGGCACTCATTATGGATGTGTTAAAAATTCAGATCCTTAGAGAACACAGTAGATCGAAGTATTGACTACTGTTTCACTTTCCCCATCTGTCCAAACATCAATAACAACAGTGTATGGGGGTCTGGAAGCACTGGGCTAATGTACCTTCCTTCGATCATAATTCCAGAGTTTGCCTTAATTAAGATTGATTTTTGCCCCTATGTTGTACATCTCTTAACTAACAGAAAAGTTGCAAGGGCACAGTTTGAGAATTAAGATTGTGAGGATGGAGGAGGAGAGAATGGAATCAGGTCTTGGCTTGTGGAGTCTAAAAACTGCATGGCAGGCATACTTAAAATAAATCCTCAAGCATATTTCTGAGGCATTGAAGGAGTCACATAAGGGCACAGGAGAAATGAATTGCTCTTCTGACTCGCTTTCCTTCATATGCACTGCCTGGGTGCATTATTGTTTATGGGAGGAAGGAAAAGTACTTACTTTGGATTAAGAACGTGAAGGCTGCAGGAGGCCAGAGTTGTCAGCTTTTCTCTTAGACATTTTCAGAAACATCACTATCATCAACAGAATTCTATTGAGTGCTCACAATACTACTGGCTCGTTCAAAGAACTTGTGCTCAACAAAGGGAAAGTGCAGCCTCTGCCCTCAAGCAAATTACAATCTAGAGTGGAAAGTAACATGACATTAAGAAAAGGGGAAGTAAAGTCATACAATACATGAATCAAAACACTAAGCAAAGGGATTTTGATTAGTTGTGAGTGCACCTTCCTCCAGCTCCTGAAAGAGAGAGGCTTCTTTGGAGAAATAACTGTAAGGAAGATTTTTCTTTTTTTTTTTTTAAAGAAGAGCCTAAAAATTAGACCAGTGAATTGGGAAGAAGAAGAAGGATATTCTAAGTATTGTAAATATTTTATGCTAGAATTTTTAGCTTTCTGTTTATTAAAGCATATCATGAGAATAAAGGTTCACAGAACTCTATGGTGTGTCTGTGTGTCTGTGTGTACTTTATATAGAACACTTACTTTTTTTGATTCTAAGAAAGATAGATTCCAACTGTTTTCTTCTTTCAGTAGTGATACCATCTCACACAAACTGAATACAACAAATTTCAAATGGTAATTTTTAAAAATTTTTGAATAAACACTGTAATAATTGCACTTTTCTTGGTTCCTTCCATCTGTTGCCTTAAACCAGCTCTGGAAAACATATTGTACATCTGTGTGACTGAAACTTTGGACAGGTACATGCAACATCTGGAGAATGTTAATGGGGATCATTTGGAGTTGAGATTAGAAAATTCTCATACTGATTACAATAGAAAAGTAAGTTACTGCAGGACTCAATGTCACAGACTCCAGTTACTAATGAATCCAGGCAAATACTTAGTCAGGATTGCTCCATAGTCATCTGATATCTTGTCTCTACCCTCTCCAATTAGCTTCTCTGTTCTCCTCTGAGAAGACAACAGTTCTCAGGTGAAGAAAGAAAAGTGAATGACAGAAGAGCAAGAGAAAGGCAAATGTGATGTGTAACAAAATAAGCATGGATGTTGTGTGTGTGTGTATGTGTACATTTATGAAAACCAACATGGATATATCCATTGACTGTGGCCCATTTTCAAATAAGATAGTCTGTCTGTGAAAAAAAAGCATGCTTGGGCACTTGCTAGGTAAAAAGCACTGAGATTAGGAAGGGGAGGATTATACTAATATCACATCCTTGTTGGGCAGTAGGTGAAAGCCTATATCTCACTCGCATTACATGTTTCTTTGGGTAAGTATGCGGTCATTGCTCAAAAACCCAAGCTAGTAATAGTCCTTCATCTGGATAGATATACCATCTGGAACACAATGTGCCCATGATTGCTTCCTTGGCACTGACCAGAGAAGGTTAAAGCTTCTTTTAAATTATTTAGCCTGCAAGTAAAAACCACTTTCTCCCTAAATTCATTGAATGGAAATAGTCATGTGAACTCTCTCCTCCCTCACTTTGTCCAGCTTTACAATGACATATAAAATCACCTGCTACAGGATCTTAAACTAAAAGGGCTAATTTGAGGATAACATAGAGTAATTCATAGTGAACATTCAAGATGTATAGTCTAGTCCAGGTTTCTCAGTGGGTGATGCCTGAACCATTAGCATCAGTGTCATCTGGCTACTTGTTTGAAACTCAAAATCTTAGACTGGCCCTATTCCGGAGGTGGGGCTTAGCAATCTGTTTTAACAAGTTCTCCAGTGTTTTAAGTGCTTTCTTTTTGCTCAGTCACTCAGTCATGTCCAACTCTTTGCAACCCTAATTGACTGCAGCATGCATGCTTCCCTGTCCTTCTTTCAGAGTTTGCTCAAACTCATTTCCATTGAGTCAATGATACCATCCAATCATCACATCCTCTGTCACCCCCTTCTCCTGCTCTCAAACTTTTCTAGCATCAGGATCTTACCAATAAGTTGGCTCTCTCAGTCAGCCGAAGTATTGAAGCTTCAGCATCAGTCCTTCCAATGAATATTCAGGGTTGATTTTCTTCAGGAATAACTGGTTTGTTCTTGCTGTCCAAGGGACTCTTAAGAGTCTTCTCCAGCACCATAGTTCAAAAGCATCAGTTCTTCAGCCTTCAGCCTTCTTTATGGTCTAACTCTCATATCTGTACATGACTCCTGAAAAAAATCATAACTTTGACTATATGGACCTTTGTCGGCAAAGTGACGTCTCTGCTTTTTAATACTCTAAGTTTGCCATAGCTTTTCTTCCAAGGAGCAAGTATCTTTTAATTTCATGGCTGCAGTCACCATCTGCAGTGATTTTGGAGCCCAAGAAAATAAAGTCTGTCACTGTTTCCATTTTTCCCCCATTCATTTGCCATGAAGTGATGGAACCAGATGCCATGATATTAGTTTTTTGAATTCTGAGTTTCAAGCCAGCTTTTTCACTCTGATCTTTCATCTTCATCAAGAGGTTCTTTTGTTTTCTGCCATAAGGATGGTGTCATCTGCATATCTGAGGTTATTGATATTTCTCCCAGCAATCTTGATTCCAGCTTGTGCCTCATCCAGCCCAGCATTTTGCTTGAGGTACTCTGCATATAAGTTAAATAAGCAGGGTGACAACAAATAGCCTTGATGTACTCCTTTCCCAATTTTGAACCAGTCTTTTGTTCCATGTCTGGTTCTAACTGTTGCTTCTTGACCTGCATCTGTATGACCTACCTTTCTCAGGAGGCAGGTAAGGTGGTCTGGTATTTCAATCTGTTTAAGAATTTTCCACAGTTTACTGTGATCCACACAGTCAAAGGCTTTGGCACAGTCAGCGAAGGAGAAGTATGTGTTCTGGAACTCCTTGGCTTTTTCTCTATTGATTGCAATTTGATCTATGGTTCCTCTGGCTTTTCTAGATCCAGGTTATACACCCAGAAATCCTCAGGTTGTATACTGCTAAAGCCTAACTTGAAGGATTTTGAGTATTACCTTGCTATCATGTGAAAATAGTGCAATTATGTGGTAATTTGAACATTCTTTGGAATTGCCCTTCTTTGAGATGGAATTAATCTTGACCTCTTCCAGGTCTGTGGCCACTGCTGAGTTTTCCAAATTTATGGGCATATTGAGTGCAGCACTTTCACAGCATTATCTTTCAGGATTTGAAATAGCTCAGCTGGAATTCCATCACCTCCACTAGCTTTGTTCGTAGTAATGCGTCCTAAGGCTTACTTGGCTTCACACTCCAGGATGTTCAGCTCTAGGTGAGTGACCACATCATTGTGGTTATCTGGTCATTAAGACCTTTTTCTGTACAGTTTTTCTGTGTATTCTTGCCATCTTAAATCTCTTCTACTTCTTTTAGGTCCTTATTGTTCCTGTCCTTTATCATGTCCATCCTTGCATGAAATGTTCCCCTGGTATCTCTAATATTCTTGAAGAGATCTCTAGTCTTTCCCATTCTGTTGTTTTCCTATATTTCTTTGTATTGTTCATAAGAAGGCCTTCTTACATCTCCTTGCTAGTCTCTGAAACTCTGCTTTGCTGTTACGTATATCTTTCCCTTTCTCCCATGCCTTTTTCTTTTCTTCTTTTCTCAGCCATTTGTAAACACTCCTCAGACAACCACTTTGCCTTCTTGCTTTTTCTTTTTTTTTCTCTTTGGGATGGTTTTAGTCATTGTCTCCTGTACAGTGTTACAAACCTCCACCCATGGTGCTTCAGGCACTCTGTCTATCAGATCTAATCCCTTGATTCTATTTGTCACTTCCATTGTATAATCATAAGGGATTTGATTTAAGTCTTACCTGAATGGCCTAGTGGTTTTCCACACTTGCTTCAATTTAAGCCTGAATTTGGCAATGAGTTCATGATCTGAGCCACAGTCAGCTCTGGGTCTTATTTTTGCTGACTGTATAGAGCTTTGGCTGCAAAGAATATAATCCTGATTTTGGTATTGACCATCTGTTGATGTCCATGTGCAGAGTAGTTTCTTGTGCTGTTGGATGACGGTGTTTGCTGTGACTGGTGTGTTCTGTTGGCAAATTTCTGTTAGCCTTTGCCCAGCTTCATTTTGTCAAATTTGAAAAATCTTGTTTTAATCTGTGGGTGCTATAGAGGTATAAAAAGCTATACACATACAAGTAGAACTTTAACCTTAAACTACTCCTTTCTAGTGTATCTGTGATAATTTGTTAGCTTGATCTAACAACAACAATAGTAATAGTTCATTCTGGAGAAGGAAATGACAACCCACTCAAGTATTCTTACCTGGGAACCCCATGGATAGAGGCACCTGATGAGCTACAGTCCATGGGGTCACAAAGGAGTCAGACATGACTGAGAGATGAAACAATAGCTGGCTTCCCTGGTGACTCAGCTCACCTGCAGTGCGGGAGACCTGGGTTCGATTCCTGGGTTGAGAAGATCCCCTGGAGAAGGGAATGGCGACTCACTCCAGTATTTTGGCCTGGAGAATTCCATGGACTGTATAGTCCATGGGGTTGCAAAGAGTCGGACACAACCGAGTGACTCTCACTTCCACTTTCATTATGTTCTAGATACTGTACTCACTGTGAGACATGGTACAATTCTCAAAATAATGATACAACATAGATCTTCTTGTTAGTTCCACTTTGCCTAATAGTCCACCTAAGAGTCAAGAGGATAGATCAGTGAATTTATGAGTATGAAAACCTAAGAATCATAGTTTTAGAGTAGGGCTCTTAATCGACTCTACCAGGTCACTTTACTTCCCTAAGACTTAGCCCAGCATAAATTGTCTTTTTTATTGTTGTTTATTTACCTGTTTTGTTTTTATTTTCTTGCAATTTCTCTACATGCAGGAGTGGGGCACCTTTCCTTATAAAGGCAAAAGTCATTGGTCCTGTTCTCCAAGGTTTTTTCCATTTTCCTTTCCTTATTCCCTATAATTTGCATGTGGTAAGGAATTCATTATTACATCCTTCTGCTACTGTGAGCCTCTCTTCCTGCTGCTCCCATGGCTAACCTCTCTGGCTGCACTTTGTCAAAACTGTTTGCCCCAGTTATTTAAATCTTGGATCACTAGGAGCACATGGTAAGAGGGTCTGATGGTGCCTCTCCTCGAAAGCCTGTCCTTAGGGACATCCAAGGATGCTTCTAGGAAGATAGAACTACCTCAATATTTAGCAGTTAAAATGGATTATCTCTGCTCTAATTCCTCTTCCTTTACTTTCAAATCCTCTCTAGATATTGTGCTACAATTATATGTCCATGGTGTGAACTTCCTGCATCCATCCTCCTAGAAGCAGAAAACTGAATGTGTCCGTTCCTATTGCTACTGTAACAAATCGCCATAAACAGAGGTTTAAAACAATGTGAATTTTATTATTTTACCATTCTGGAAGTCAGAAATCTGACAGAGGTATCACTGGGCTAAAATCAAGGTGTCGGCAGGGCTTCATTCCATTCTCAAGAATGTAGGGGAAAATCTGTTTCTTGCTCTTTCCAACTTCTAGAAGCTGCATGCATGCCATGGCTCATCATTCTCTTCTATTTCCAAAGCCAGCAGTAGATGATTTCTCAAATATCATCAGTTGGACACTAAGTTTTCTATGTCTCTCTTCCCTTAATGACTACATTGCATGGAACGCATAACCCAGGGTAGTCTCCTAATTTTAAAGCCAGCTAATTAGCAACCTTAGCTTCATCTGCAACCTTAATCTCCCTGGACATATAATGTAACATAGTCACAGATTCTCGAGATTAGGATTTGGCCATCTTTGGGAAGCCGTCATTCTGCCTACCATCCTCACCAACTCAGAACTTTAATTTTCTTTTTCTATTACTGACAACAATGTCTGGTTTACAAAAGCAGAAACTATATGAGTATGGAATTGCAAGTCAGATGAACCTTGCTCATTGTTGTGTCAGCCCACTTCTGTAATTAACATGGCTCCATGTTTCCAGACATCTCCAAATATCCTTTGGTCTTCTCTTTACCAATCTGGGTAATTCTTTTGTCTCCAAAACTGACATCCTACTCTTACTCCACACCATTTATTCCAGATGTCTCTATCATCAGCATCTTCTGCTTAATATCCAGGACATATTTGCATATTTCTTTTTGCCCAATATCAACCGTTAGTGGATCTCTTAATTTTCTCTGTGATGTGGGCATTTTGCTAATTTGTTGTGTGATTGCCCTTCTTTCCTCACCAACTCTATCAGCTTCCCAACAACAAAGTACAAGCTATGCCTCCTCAGCCTCTTTCAGTTTCTAGTGCAGAGTTTTGTTCATATTTGCCTAATGGTTTTCTCAAACTCATGTCAATTATAAAGATTTGCTTAAAAAAGTTCTTCAGAGTACTTTTTTAATTAGCTGAATAATACATAATTCTTGGTCAGTTACCTCTGTTCTCATTATTTTTCCAACCCTTTCTAAGTGAACCCTTTTAATGGAAGACATACTTGATTAAAAAAATTAATTTCTCAGTATGGCACAGACAAATTGCCAGGATTCAAGCACTTGCTACATTGTGCCTACCCCTGTGCTAAAGACGTTCTATATCTTTCTGCATCATCACTAGAAATTTCTGAATTAAGCAGTATTCCTACCATTGGTAATTTTTAATCAGATGCATTGAGTCACAGAGAGTTTAAGAAACTTATACAAGCAAGGGGCAGCCGTGCTTGCTCTCAGCTCTCATTCACAAACCCCACAATCTCTGTTCTCAGAAAGTGGAATACAAACTGCAATTCAATTCAAATGTATAGCAAAATTTACCTGTGATTCCAGTTAATGTTTAGAGCAATATTCTTAAATATAATGTTAAATGTCAAGTAAAATTGTTATCAATGCAAAAGTATTCTGAATATGCTATATGGATGTTGATAAAAAGAAAAAAAAATAAACTTGATTTGAATAAAAGAAAATCAGCAGCAGTTGTTTTGTCAGTTCATCTCAGAAAGTGGTTGCACTTAATGTAGAGCAAAATGTCCCAGGGATGTTTGCATAGAGATTAAATTAATGCAGTAGAAGCTACTTGGATCCTCAGTAACACAAGCCCAGATGTACGAAAAGGGTAGAGGGGAGAAGGGGAAGGCAGTGATGTTGACAGTGATCTTGAATGATTGTTATTTTTTTGTCTGTCCCTCCAGTGTATATGTACATGTAGCACTTATGTCTGGAGATCTATTTCTCAGAGACAGCACTGGTCTATTCTCAGGAGATCATTATATATTAACTGTATCCTTTGATTTCTGGTCACACCTCTTTAGAAAGATAGCAAAAGGCAGGTGATACGTACAAACTAGTGAGGGCTCCTCTGAAGCACCAAGCATATGCTGTTGTTACAAGCCTGGGAGGGCAGGTAGGGTTGTTTATCTAATTGTGATGCAGGACTTGCCTTTCTGTTTAGGTTTTAAGGGATCTTGCGGGGTGGGGGGAGTCAGATTCCAAAGACTGAGTGCATTTGTCTGTGTGCACTTTTAGGAAAATTCCAAGAATTAGTTTTCACTTGCGAGTTCTATTAATTCCATCCTCTGCCTCATCTCTCTTCATACCTAACAGCATCCTCCAGAAGCTATAAAAATCTCTAGAGGTCCTTGAAGTAATGAGAAAGCTGATGGGTTTTTTTTTTCCCTCTCTAATAATTATACTTTGATTTCTCCATAACAGTCTTTAGTTTACTGCCAGTCTTCAGGACAACTTTCTGCAGCTTTCACCTCTTCCTGATGCAGCCTGCCCCCTTGTCTAGCAGATTCGTCCTCTGCCGGCCAAGACGCCTTTGCAATTCCCCTCTAGGTGACTTTGTCCACTAGGTGGAGCTGTAACAATTTAGCTCACAGATCACAATGTGTGACAGATTAAATTCACTGACCACTGCTCAGTACTCTCGGGAAACATCTTGCTGTGGCCCAGAATCGCAAATCAAGTGCAGAGTCAGGAAACAGAACAACAAATCCCATAACAGGAACACAATTGGAGATAACAAATTCCATGGGACAAATGCACGTTGATTCCACAAGTGAGCCCTGTGTTAGGCCACCTGAATCGCTTGCCTAATTCCTCTTTGGATCCTGGTAGTGGGGGAAAAAAAAAACAAAAAAACAACTCTGAGCCGAGAGTCAGGAAGCCTGAGTTCTGGACCCAACTCAGCCACTCACCAGCTGCAGGCTTCCTCTTTCTGAGGCTCTGTGCTCTTTCTGTAAAATGGAGGGATTAGAGCAGAGATGATTTTGAAGGTCTCTTCCAAGTGTAACTCTGGATCTCACTCGAAAAATCAAATTGTAACATTTGTAAAATACAAAAACAAGGGAAAATGAGAATTTAAATGTCTGCTGTTCAAATCTTCCTTCTGAGTTAAAATCTATCTCTATCTATATCCGTACACTGCTGTGAAATAAATATTTGAATGATTTTTTCTCACTTTTAATTTTAAAATTAGGACAAAGAAGGAGATTTCCAAATCTAAATGCGAGATGCTGATTGTGTAAATGTAAACACAAAAGGTTGGCCTTCTTGGAAGGAATTCACTCACCATCCTCCAAATAAGCTTGCCCAGCAAATGTAGTTTGTTAAGTGTCTACACCTTTATTTATGTAGGTCTTTACCTGTCAATATCCTTTGCTATTGTGGTGAATTAATGCCACTAGGTTTCAGCTCTGATGCAGAGGTTGCTCCTCACTGAGAAAGGTGAATACTCCCTCTTTAGAGCTCATTTGGAATTTATATTTAATGTTTTGTCTAAGTTTTATATCCTGAAACAAAGTTTTTCTACTTTTAAAATACTAGTTTTTCCTTTTTTTTTTTTTTTTTTGGAGTGGGGAGAAAGGAGGGGGAGGATTTCTCTACAACTGAAATGAATAGATTTTTTTCTTCATCAGAAGGTATCAGAAACTGACACTTGCCTTCCTTCTGCTCCTGTCTAAAATCTTCTGTTCCTTTCCTCAGCCCAGGGCAGTGAACATTGGTCATTTTAATCTATTCTTTGTAAAACATTAATTGGATACATAGAAGCACAGAAAACCTAATAGGTATTTTTTTTTTTTTTATGATGGAAAGGGTATAGAGATCATTCAGTTAAACCCTTTTTATTATACCAATGAGGAATTAAAGACCCAGTGGTTAAGTGGCTTTCCCAAAGTTTTTCAGAGAATGAGTGAAAACATTGTTTTAGAAGGAAACTCAGCCTGAACAGGAGGAGGGCTAAATCCATTCTTTATTTTCTCTACCAAAATAATTCCATATTTTGACCCAAGCATAGTTATGTCTATAAGATGGGATTGACTTTTCCATGGTTGGTGTGTCAAATTAAATTAATGCTGAGCAATTTGCAGGGTGTGTCTGGGAGTGTCATAAATGGAGTGTAACCCCAAGAATGGAGTAGAAGGACAGAGCCTTCTGAAATGTCTTCTGTGGCAACTAGTCCAGTGAAGTGACACACCAAAAGTGCTCTGCATCAAGTAAATTGACATAGACTCTCCGTGAACTCTCTTTAGCCAGCCTTTTCTGAGCCCTCTTCTCTACTAGGCCTTGACCTTGCTCCCTCGTCCACCTCCAGCCCCTAGGACTATTTTCACCCTGCCTAACCCAGTTGTAGCAAGAATCCTGTTAAGTCACTTTAGCAATAATTTGCCACTATTGATATATGATCACCTTTTAAATCAATTTAGCTATAATCTTCACCCTTGCTGTCTCCTTTTAGTGTACCCCCTTCCCTCTGTTCAGTACAGTTCAGTAGCTCAGTTGTGTCCAACTCTTTGCGACCCCATGAATCGCAGCACGCCAGGCCTCTCTGTCCATCACCAACTCCTGGAGTCTACCCAAACCCATGTCCATCGAGTCAGTGATGCCATCCAACCATCTCATCCTCTGTCGTCCCCTTCTCCTCCTGCCCCCAATCCTACCCAGCATTAGGGTCTTTTCCGATGAGTCAACTCTTCGCATGAGGTGGCCAAAGTATTGGAGTTTCAGCTTCAACATCAATCCTTCCAATGAACACCCAATATTGATCTCCTTTAGGATGGATTGATTGGATCTCCTTGCAGTCCAAGGGACTCTCAAGAGTCTTCTCCAACACCACAGTTCAAAAGCATCAATTCTGCGGCGCTCAGCTTTCTTCACCGGCCAACTCGCACATCCATACATGACCACTGGAAAAACCATAGCCTTGACTAGACGGACCTTTGTTGCAAAGTAATGTTTCTGCTTTTAAATATGCTATCTAGATTGGCCATAACCTTCCTTCCAAGGAGTAAGTGTCTTTTAATTTCAAGGCTGCAGTCACCATCAGCAGTGATTTTGGAGCCCTCAAAAATAAAGTCTGACACTGTTTCCACTGTTTCCCCATCTATTTCCCATGAAGTGATGGGACCAGATGCCATGATCTTAGTTTTCTGAACGTTGAGCTTTAAGCCAACTTTTTCACTCTCCTCTTTCACTTTCATCAAGAGGCTCTTTAGTTCTTCACTTTCTGCCATAAGGGTGGTCATCTGCATATCTGAGGTTATTGATATTTCTCCTGGCAGTCTTGATTCCAGCTTGTTCACTGGCTGTAAATTCCAAGATTTCTTTCCTGTATTCAGAGTTGAGCCCAATTGCAAAAACCCTACTGTAAAAATCTTGAATAAAGTTTTCCTTATCATTATAGCGAGAGTCAGAATACTTGATTTAAACAAAATATAATGAAATACTAGTACACGTTATTCTTTCTAGGGGATTCATCAGGCATGCAGTCCATTTAGTCCCTGAGAAGTTCTACAGTAGAGACCGCTGTTTAACCTGGTGTTGCTAAGTCAGTTGGCCTTTTTCTCTTGAAGGGTTATATAGTTTTACCCATGTGATTTAGTTCCCATGTGATTCATTTTGTGATCAGAAGCAACCCCCATGCCTCCTGTTATTGTCAGCATTCTTTTGTTTTCCAAGTTGGCATCCTTTTGAATGAATCAGTGGAGAATACAGACAGGAAGACGGAGGGACTTGCTGCCATACTTGTGAGGCAATCCTCTGCCCCCGGCTGCTTATGTATTAATACTTAAGCATGCCTTATGACAGAAAGTGAATGTAACCAGGTGTTCATGTATGTAAATTGAAGAGAGAAATTTTAACTATAGTACTTCATATATTTAAGTTTTGCATTCCTTTCTAACACACTTATGTTTATTTTAATGTAAAATTGTTTCCTCTCAATATTTGGAGAAAATGTACAATGTATAGAATACACTGTGCTGATCCAGTGATGTCCTATATTCCCCGGCATGTGTTAGTTGCTCTGTCATGTCTGACTCTTTGCAACCCCATGGACTGTAGCCCTCCAGACTCCTCTATCCATGGGATTCTCCAGGCAAGAATCCTGGAGTCGGTTGCCATGCCCTTCCCTGGCATACAGACCCACATATCTTTGAGGAAATGCAGAGAAGGCAGAGGCAAGAAAACAGATGTGTTTAGAAATCTGGGATATGGTTTCCCACTCTGCTTCATTTCAGTTGTGTGACCTTGGTCTGTCTAATCATCTGCCTTATCTGAGGCCCCACAGCTTCAGCCAAATGGGGACAATCAGACCTGCTCTGCCTGCCACATGATGTCTTTATGACCTCAAAGGCAGTAGCACATGGGGAAATTGTATAGCATGCTCCACAAACATAAGACTTTGTGATTATTGTGTAGGATAGATGGCAAACCTGGGGTCTCATTCTTTTCCAAATTTGCTTTCAGGAGGACACTTTGCCTTGTGATATTTGGGCAGAATGATTATTAGTAGAGCATTGGGGTTAGAAAAAAGTGCTTCTTTGTAATTGAATCAAATAAAACAGTGGGGACGGGGGACTGTATATCAGACCTGGTCGACTAAATTGCAAGAGCTGTTTTGAGTTGTATAAAAAACACTACGTACACATCTGGTGATATTGTTATCTCATGTTGTGAATAAAAAATTTACATCACATTGAAAGCTTCACTAAGACAGAAATGTCCTACAGATGTATTTTCAAAAAAGGCCTTAAAGATTGCATTAAAAAATTGTAGGATTAAATGGCTTCTTTCCATTGAAGTTGCTAATGCCCTCACTGGTGCTCTTTCTAAACTCTCTGAGGAACAAAAACACTCCCTATTGATTCACAGGAGAGTAAACCTTATCTAACACTTTGTTTGGGTGGGAATGGGAATGGGTGGGCATCAGATTGTCTTAACAAAATCTCATATATATGTCCAAGGACAATAGCATGTGAAGGGAGAGTGCTAACATGGGAGTCAGGATATTGGAGTGTTTAATTCAATCAACCCATTTTTATGCAACACTTTCTCTTTACTTGGCTACCCTTTAGATTAATAATTGGCAACTCAGAATATAGAGGCTCTGGCTTTATGGAGTTTCTATCAGATGGTAAGGGTAGGAAAGCCATGATTAACCAAGGTGAATGGAGTCCCTTGGACAGAAGGAAATGACTGCTTAAATGGGTCAAGTAGTGGGAGAAGAATGCTTTGAATAGAATTCCTTTGGATTTATCCTGAAGTGTGACACCACACAACTAGATTCTGGGCAGAAAGCAAAATTCATTTCTGGTTATGAATTTCCCCACATTTTAAAATAATTCCAGAGCATGCTGGGGAAAGATACTAGAAAGACCACTGAAGAAAGAAATCAAGTCTAGACTCAATTTCATTCCCAATGAGGTTGTAATCTTTCCTAAGTCCCTAAACTTTAGTACTTTCATCGAATTTGAACTAGACATTTTCTAAGTTCTTATCCATATCATATATTCCATTATTTGATGATTCTGTGACTACTATTGTTATTCCTGATATTTCACTGAAATTAAATGTTCAGGTTTTTCTCCACTAGAATTCATTATGAAAAATGACTGACAAAATGTATTGATTGACAAGATGGACTATAATATTTGTCTTTTTGGAACAATAAATGTAATAACCTGCAAGTTAACAATTAATGAGTAGTGCTGAATAGTTGCCTACAGGGCCAGGAGGTCTGCACTGACATTGCATTTCTCTGCATGGTAAACATTTGATTTTGTTTTTTTTTCTTCATCTACACGAATGACTCAGCTTGGTTGGAGAAAAATAATCCAAAACACAGTATTGTCTTAGGCTTATATAATGAATGACTTGTGTGCTGCTTAATATAATTATTGTATTGATATTCTAAACTAAATTGCCAAACACCCTTAATTAAAGCTAAGGCAGGGAGGTGTGAAGTTTGAGCTACTGCTATAGAAAAGTGGATGATATCTGTTAAAGAAAACTAGTTAGTGTTGTGTGGAGAGGAGGTTTGGGCCTACCTGAAGATACATATTATTGACAACTAAGACAAGCTTTTAGTATTGTGCATGAGTTTGCAATGTATAATGATTACCAGGCAGTCTACCAGAAAAGTAATCTTTAATCCATAGATCTCGAAGCATCTTAAACACATTGATTTATTAAATGTGGCCTCTGCAACAGTGATGTCTTCAAAATTAAATCACTTAACCTCTCAGTTCAATATTGTTACTGTTATCTGCTGCTGTATCTACATGACACTGAAACAAGAAGCCAAGGCAGTCAATTCATTACAAATAAATAAATAAGTCATACTTATTAATTGCATTATGTCAAGTTAGTTAATTGGCACTGTGTCCACCAAACAATGAACTTCCTGGATGAATTACTCCTTCCTCAGCTGACTGATTTGGTCTGATTCAGAATCCAAGAGGGTCTTGTAATTGTCTTTCCATTTGGTAAATTTTGGAACTAGGAAATTTTCTTTTCTTTTTATTATCTATGTTTTATAATAATTAGAAAAATGGTATTTTATGCATTTTGGTGGAGAAGGCAATGGCAACCCACTCCAGCACTCTTGCCTGGAAAATCCCATGGCCGGAGGAGCCTGGTAGGCTGCAGTCCATGGGGTAGCCACGAGTCAGACACGACTGAGCGAATTCATTTCACTTTTCACTCTCATACATTGGAGAAGGAAATGGCAACCCACTCCACTGTTCTTGCCTGAAGAATCCCAGGGATGGCAGAGCCTGGTGGGCTGCCGTCTATGGGGTCGCACAGAGTCGGACACGACTGAAGTGACTTAGCAACAGCAACAGCATGCATTTTGGGGTGATGATAATTAATGCTGAAAAGTTGAATTTTATAATGCATTTAGTTAAAATTCTGGACCTAATTTAAGTTCTCAGATGTCTAAATGATACAAGAGATTATGTTCCTTAAACCTTCATTTTATTGTGTTATTTTATTGCTTTACATTTAAATGAAGTAAGCAAAAACTTTCAAACAAACACCTGTTATGAGTTTTCAGAAAGTGCTACAATTTCCCAATAGATCTAAGAAACTTCTCTTATCAGGTTGTAGGGAAATCATTACATAAAAATTAAGGAAATATCATACTTCTGATTTTTTAAGTCAGCAGTATTCTTTATATATATATATATATATATATAAAATTGTTGTTTAGACACCAAGTTGTGTCTGACTCTTCTGTGACTACATGGACTGTAGCCTGCCAGACTCCTCTGTCCATGGGATTCTCCAGGCAAGAATACTAGAGTGGGTTGCCATTGCCTTCTCCAGGGCATCTTCCCAACCAAGGGATCAAACCTGCATCTCCTGCTTGGCAGACGGATCCTTTACCACTGATTCTAGACACACCTATATACCTATTATATATATATAAATATAATTTCAGTTAGTGTATAAAATTTTAATGGAAACAAAAAAATAATGTATGGCCACATAGCTTTGACTAGGTACAAGGGCATTCTCCAGGAAGAATCTATTTGTAATCAAGTGGAAACAAAAATAACATACTCTGGGCTTCTGACAAGTCTCTAGGAGCCCTGTGATGAATTTCTTTGCATTAACTTAATATTAATATTAGTGAGGGGCTTTGCTATTGCCACCACCAATGATTCTTATAACAGAAGCTATGAACATATGTCCATGCATCATGAGCTGACAGCATTCAAAGACTGATTTTACTAAAACTTACTTACTAGAACTAAAAGGGATCTTAGGATGCATGCAGTTATACACCTTCCTTTTAGGATTGGGAAATGGCAGTCCATAGAAGTTATGAATTTGGGCTCTGGTTGTACTCTGTTAATAAATTGTTTGTTATTTAAAACCCTCACACATATATCAATGATCAAAAGCACTTTTTAATAGTCAAAGTATGACTGAATGTAAAGATAAATGATCATTTAGTAGTGATGCTGATGATCATGATGGCCTTAAGGATGATGCTAATAATGATTTATATTTACAGATACTTTACTGTAGGTGGGCTTCCCTAGTGGCCCAGATGGTAAAGAATCTGCCTACAATGCAGGAGACCCAGGTTCTATTCCTGGGTCGGGAAGATCCCCTGAGGAAAGAAATGACAACCCACTCCAGTGTTCTTGCCTGGAGAATCCCATGGACAGGGGAGCCTGGTGGGCTACAGTCTATGGGGTTGCCAAGAGTTGAATGCAACTGAGTGACTAACAATTGTCTTACTGTAGGTAGGTGAGAATAGTGGTTAAAAAATGCAAGTCCTTAAGTCAAACTACCTTAATTCAAATCCCAGGTTTGCCATGACCTAGCTAAGCATCAGTTGTCTTGCCTGTAGATAGGGACTAGAAAAAGGACATACCTCATTTGGATCAGAGGCTTAAATACTATAGTGCATGTGGAGTTTTGGCAGTGCATTATATAGATATAGAGAACACTCAATAAGTCATGAACGATTCAGTTCAGTTCAGTCGCTCAGTCATGTCTGACTCTTTGTGACCCCATGAACCGCAGCATGCCAGGCCTCCTTGTAGATCACCAACTCCCGGAGTTTACCCAAACTTATGTCCATCAAGTTGGTGATGCCATCCAGCCATCTCATCCTCTGTCGTCCCCTTCTCCTCCTGCCCCCAATCCTTCCCAGCATCAGGGTCTTTTCCAATGACTCAACTCTTCGCATGAGGTGGCCAAAGTATTGGAGTTTCAGCTTCAACATCAGTCCTTCCAATGAACACCTGGGGCTGATCTCCTTTAGGATGGACTGGTTGGATCTCCTTGCAGTCCAAGGGACTCCAAAGGCTTAGGAGAACAGGAATTTGGATTAATCTGTACATTCTTTTGGAGAAGGCAATGGTATCCCACTCCAGGACTCTTGCCTGGAAAATCCCATGGACGGAAGAGCCTGGTAGGCTGCAGTCCATGGGGTCGCGAAGAGTCGGACACGACTGAGCGACTTCACTTTCACTTTTCACTTTCATGCACTGGAGAAGGAAATGGCAACCCACTCCAGTGTTCTTGCCTGGAGAATCCCAGGGACGGGGGAGCCTGGTGGGCTGCCGTCTATGGAGCCGCACAGAGTCGGACATGACCGAAGCCACTTAGCAGTAGCAGTGCATTCTCTTTATCTTCTTATTTGGGGTTACAGTCACACTGTCATTTGCTAGCAATGACAAAGTGGCCATCATTATTCTCATTTTACATTTCCTCAGTTAAGGAAACTGAGTCTGAGAGATTTTTAATTATTTGACCCCAGGGACATTGCTAGCAAATAATAGTGTGACTGCAACCCCAAATAAGAAGATGGTTATAAAGATTCTTACAGTGTTAAGACACATTATTACCAATGCTTTGGTAAAAAGAAATTCCTTGGGGTCCTTCCAGAGAACATAGTAAGGAGTGAGTAAGAAGAATGTACAGATTAATCGAAATTCCTGTTCTCCTAAGCCTTTGGATTCTTTACATTACAAAGTCGGTCAACAATGAGTCCATATTAGTTTCTGTAGGAAACTCTGAGAACCATGGCCTCAAGTTCTGAATCTCTGGTATATGCACAGTTTTTATGGATTCAGATAAATGCAATGCAATCTTCCTTCTTCTCTAATATAACACTCTTAGAATATATTTATATATCAATATAGAGATATGATCTATATAGAGACAATCTCATATTTCTTATGATGAAACACATTGTATATAAAGAGTTATACATAATGTGTATGTTTGTATGTATATATGTATATGTGTGTGTGTATATATATATATGCATATATATATATGCTCTTTCTGTGTAGGTCTTTGAAATCCTTTCCTTAAACTGGAAATCTGGACTCTGATTCTAGAAAGGGTCTGGAAGAAAAGTTGGGTACTGGCATTGGGCATTGAAAGAATTAACATCCTCTTAAAAATGTACTGCCTTGAATTAAAGGTATTTGAGCAAATTATGTTGTCTCTTCAGATGAGGATGCAGGAGTGCTATAAAGGATGTTCAGTGAGATTTAGAGTTCTTAATCATCTACGTCTACCCATATATCCCCATTCTAATCCTCTAGGTAGGACCCTTTTCCAAACTGTGGCCTAGCTCTCATAGGAGACCTGATGGGTCTATGAATTAATTTATTTTCCAACCTGAAGAATCAAAAGTTGACTTCTATTTTTCAGATAGACCAACCCCATAGCTATAAAAGGAAATATTTATTTAGGAAACTCATAGAAGTTCTATATGATTTTATGACCATATTGGGAGCTGAAAACTGAAAGTACTGGTCTTGACATTTTCTTCTTGAATGATCTCCAGTGTAATCAGACTTAGCCATGCTACTTTACAACCCTTGAGTGCCTCACAACCTACACTATACTGTGGTAGGAGCTACTCAATCTGTTTCTTTTAAGGCTTCTACAGGTAATAATTTACATAGCTATTTAACACTGAATGCTGTGTAGCATCATTATCTTATTTTCTGCTCTGAAGTATTGTGGACACTTCCTTGAACCCTTACCATTAAAGCTTAACCATCCTGCATCACCATCATTAAAGTTTCTTTTCTAGAATTACTTCTGGCTACAAATATTGTATTTGAGGCTGATCAAAACAAAACCATACAGCCCTCTAGGTATTCCCAGAAGAATGAATGGAATATAGCACAGGAAATTGGGTGCTTATGGGGCAGTTGGCAAGAGTGAAGAGATAAATGTCAGGGAAACTGCCAGTATCTCTTCTTGGCTATGAATTTTCATTTTTTAATTTTATTCAGAATGCCAACAAATTTTAGAAGTTAAAGGAATGATCACTATACGCTACAGCCTAGAATCGGATGATTTGCTGAAGGGTTCCTGCAAATTTTCACATTTGAATCTACCCACCTGCTTATTGCTGCTGGAGTAGCAACAATATCGCTTCTGCCTGGCTTTCACCTTTCAGTCTAATTTGCATAACTTTCATTGCTAGAAGATAAGCTAGACACCTGCTGGCAAAGCATTTTCATATGGGTTATGTGTGGGGGTGAGTAACATATTGCATGTAGTTTTTTTGGTTCGAGTTTATTTTGGGGGGAATATAATTAAGTTATATTTATATAACTACATTATAGTTATATAGTTATATATGTTGACATATATCTCTTCCCTCTTGGATGTCCCTTCCATCCCCTATTCCACTGCTCGAGGTCATTACAGAGCACAGAGCTGAGCTCCCTGTGCTATACTGTTGCTGCTGCTGCTAAGTCGCTTCAGTTGTGTCCGACTCTGTGTGACCCCATAGACGGCAGCCCACCAGGCTCCCCCGTCCCTGGGATTCTCCAGGCAAGAATACTGGAGTGGGTTGCCATTTCCTTCTCCAATGCATGAAAGTGAAAAGTGAAAGTGAAGTCGCTCAGTCGTGTCCGACTCTTAGTGACCCCATGGGCTGCAGCCTAGCAGGCTCCTCCGTCCAAGGGATTCTCCAGGCAAGAACTACAGGGTCCCATTTAGCTATCTCTTCTACATATGGTAATGTATTCATGTCAAACCTAATCAGGTAGTTTTTACCTCTTAATTTGTGACCTGACAATTCATAGAAGTGCTTTCTAATTACTATTTGTTGCTCATTGTGACTCTTCTCCAGCAATATCATATATAAGTAGCTACCTCTCTAACTGCTGTAAGTGCATATAACTACTATGGTATAAAGATGATCAAGATGTACAATAATGGATTAGTTAATTAAAGCCCTTTGCTCCTGTATTAATAGAGCCCTAACTCCCTTTAGTCTAACAATTCTCTTTGACTGAGATATCACTCTAATGTAATGGAATAATATTCTTTAACTTCTGAAGATATAGGAAGGAGGGTCTTTGAAAACTTGTTTTCCAAAGGTACTAGCGTAGAATAACTGCTGCTTTACACACAATTGTGTACATGCAAGCATGTGTGCTAAGTCACTTCACTCATCTCTGACTCTGTGACCCTATGGACTGTAACCCACAGGCTCCTCTGTCCATGGGCTTCTCCAGGCAAGAATACTGGAGTGGGTTGCCATGCCCTCCTCAGATGGATCTTCCTGACCCAGGGATCAAACCAGAGTCTCTTAGGTCTTCTGCATCTGCAGGCAGGTTCTTTATCTCTAGCACCACCTGGGAAGCCCTACTTTACACTCAGGATCACATTTAATTCTTCATAAGAATGTTGTGAGGCAAATACTTTAAGTACCTCTGTTTGCAGGTAGATAAATTGTGGACTACTTGAATTGAGTAACAGAGACAAACTCACAGAGTTATTAAGCAGTACAACTGCAGAGTCTAAACTCCCAACTGCTGCACGGTATTACTTCTCAGAGTACAGCTAGGATTACATCTCCAGACTCCTACCATTATATCTTGTTTTCTCCCAGAACCTAAAATAACTCCTTCTCCCTCCCTCCCTCTCTCACCTTCTCTATCTCTATCTTTATCTCTCTCCTGAAGCATCCTTTCCTAGTCTCATCCTTATCAATGTAAACCCTTCCCACTTTTCTCTGGGAATTGCAATCATTTTTTTCCTCCTTTCAACCATTTCTCACTTTTATTAAATTTTTTTGACCATTCCTCTCCTGGCAAACCATATGACTACAACATTATTACTCATACACTTCAATTGTCCTCAAACACAACTGTTTGCTACATAAAATGACAACGATACACAAATAATTAAGAACTCTCTTCATCATTTAGGGGAAATGCTCTCTTTTTTAAATTCTTTGCACATTATAATGAAATACAACTGAGAGCTGCCAGATAATCATATCTGTTTATAAGATAGGATCTAAACTTGAAAGTAACAGAATTGTTAAACTCTAATCCATAACTCAGTCTTGCCCATTAATTTAGGCTGACTTTTCCCTAATTGATATGATCAAGTCATACTTAAATCTCCCCATGGTTATGTACACAAACAGCACAGGCACAGAGACAGGCACACGCATATTCACATACACATCCATTAACAAGTGGATTTCATACAGATGTACTTGGAATCATTTTCTATGTTTTAATCTTTCTTCTGGCATATTGCTCCATCCATGCTTTTAAAAGATAACACAACCACAACACCAGATCCTTTTAACTATTCAGTGTTGATTGCATTCAGTGAATTAGCTAGAGAAAGAAAATGGTCCCAATCATTTATTGAAATTATTGCTCAAAAGTTCTCTCTCTCTCTCTAAATATATATATATATATATATATATATATATTTTTTTTTTTTTTTTTTCCTCTAGCTACCCCTGGAAATTCTTCCCAGAGGATGTAACACAAATTAGTCAGCTCCAAAGGGTTAACACAAGCAGCATCAAGCCACTCCTTCACCTGGCAAATTATATCAGTCTTCAGCACATGTCACTTGCACAACTTTTCAGCTCTTCCCTTCCTGAGATAATAGGCCCAGAAGCTGGATGCTGCTGCGCTTCGGCACCTGTCATTTTGACATTTCATGCTTTCTTTAGAAAAGAGAAGTTGGTAGAATGTGAGAAAAGTGGAACTTTGACAGGTTGTCAGAATATCTTGCAGCACAAACCAACCTGCCAGCCAGCCTGTTTTCTGGTATATTTCAAAGTCTCCTAGCAAACGAATTGCAGTTACCAACTGAAGAACTTCTTAAGTAGGAGGATTCTTTACTTTTTACAGATTGAAATTAAATAATTTTCACCTGAAATTGGTTTAAATTTTCAGTGGCTTGCTTACAGTTACATATCAAGTAAAATATAACTTGGACAAGTCAAAACTGATAAAGGCATCTTAACTGTTTCTTTTATTTGAATTGAATAGTCTTCGATTGAGGATGGGCATCTGTAAGTCCAAAACAGTTCATGAAATGACCTTGAGCTTGCAACCAGTGAATAGTTAGTGTCTCGTTTAAACTAAAAGGGTCTGGCATGCAGCACAAGCAAGGCAGCTGGGAAAAATAGGTCAGGAACTATGCCTTTAAGAATACTACCATCAAAAGGAATAAGAATGTAGGTTAGCTGTGATAAGCTATAGGAAATGGTCATGCAGACAAATGGTCTGTGTAACATGTCAGTGAGGGCAAGCTCTCCTATCAACTGTACTTCAGCTCTGAATGTTTCCCGTTGCATAGATTGCTTCAGAAGGAAAAACAAATAGTACAATACAGTTGAGTCAAATTATTGATGGGAACAGTATTTTATTTCTTTTATCTGAACTCCATGACAAGAAAAGTAAAAAAGGAAGGAAGAAAACATTATGTGACTCTCCTAGGTTGCCTGGTATCATCATTCAGAGATAATTCTGACTTTCCTAACATCAATTTTTTAAAATGCCCCTCCCCGCACAAGGTAGTAACTATAAATCAGCATGTAGTTCACTCTAATGTGGTTTATATGTCTTTATATATGTATATATGTATACATATAGATATATCTTTGAAACTACTCTTAAAAAGGAAAATTGTTTGAGTTTTATTTCATTGGGACTTCATGGCATCTTGGGGATAAATGCCAACAGTTAATATTCATCTGACTTTTGCTATAAACCTTAAACCTGTGCCTATTTTTTTAATAACACACATTGCTAAAATCATTGCATTGTATGTAATACAGTCTCCATCTAAATGACATAGTGCCCTCCTCTAGATGCTACATCCCTCTTTTCTACCCGACACAAGATGTAAAGAATTTAATAACCTGCCTCACACATTCTGGTGTCTAAGGGAATCTTTCTGAAACACAATTGTTACTGCCCAAATGACTCTGTTTTACATTGTGTGACTTACCTGACCCATTCAAGCATTGTTTTAGTTTGTTTTTAAAGGAAAATCACTGGCAAAAGCTATCCCTAAATCTCCTTGATAACAAGCAGGTAACCAAACAGTTGACTCCAACATCATATTTACCACGTAGAAATGGGGAATGTGATCAATAAGAATGCCTTGAATTTGAGTGTGGCTGACCAGGCAAACCAACTCTCCATGTGAAAGACCAGTGATGACACAGGAGGTAAAATAATCAATGGTTAGCTAACTAAGTTGGCAGATAGAGGAGGTGTGCAGGGAAAAGCAGAGATGCCTTGACAGAAAAAGGCTGCTCTCCAGGGTTCTGACAAGTTTTAAGACATGTCTATTCTTATTAAAAACATTTCTCCTGAAGCAGTTTGAGTGGACATATTCCTTAATACCACTAAACCACTGGTTATAACAGACTCTTCTAAGCAAATGTGAGTCTATCCATAAAAATCACCCTTCACATTTGAAGACTATATTTCTGAACATGCAGCTGTTCACCTGATGGCAAAATATGATGCATCTGCCTAAGGCCTTTCAGTCTTGTTCATATATATTAGCCTCTTACCTGGAGGACCTTTTTTTTTTTTTTTGATTTCCTTTTTAAAAATTTTACATGCATTCTCTCTTTGTATTAACTTTCAGCCTCGTTTTGTTGCTGGGCCTGCACTCTATTTTCTATCTTAGGATGATTCGCTCCATCTCTTATATAGAGACCTTTACCCATTTTGTATGGTAAAAATTATGTATACATACGTTCTATTGCTTGTTTGTCATTCTTTAATGAGGAGGATATACATCAAAAAATCTGAGGCTGTAATTCAGGGGATCCAAACTCTAACCTTTTTTTTCCTTCCACAAATATTGGGCCTGGAAAAATATCACTTCACTTTCTGATGGATAGTTTTCTCATCTATAAAAGTGTAATACTATTACTGACTCATAGTTTGTCATGAAGTTTAAATTGAATTGCATGCATGAAATATCTTTGCATGATATCAGCTAAAAGAATTGGCTAATGTGTAATAGCATGTGTAATAACAATTTAGACCTGAAAGACTTTGTTTATTCTTTGAGATTTAGCCTCAGGAAATCATACTTTTCTTTATTCCTCCAATTTTGAGCAAAAGCCTTTAATATATATCATTGGAGCACCAGTAACTAATTATCAATCCTTTAAATATATTTATTTATTAATTCTCCCATTGAGTTGTCTCTTTGAAAATGTTTATTTAATAGGCAATAATAGTGAACTTACATTAAGTACTACTTATGTGATATTAATTTCATTTTCAAATACTGCAAAAAACTGTGGAAGTCTCATAACTCTTATTTCACCAGTATGGAAACTGAGATAATAAATATGTAAGTAATGGACTCAGCTATTAGTAACTGAAAGAGTCAATGTTTAGATTCTTGTGCATTTGCTTGAAGAACCTGGGCCTTTAATTACTAAGCTTTCTGCCCATTTGTTTCCCCACATTTCATCTGTCTCTAACCGTCCATGCTGCATCCTACTTTCCGAAATTTTTTGTTTTTGTAATTTAAACAATTATTAATGCAATCTTAGATATTTGTTGTTTGATATTTGATATATTTTGATCATGTCTCCTTAAATAGGGGCTTCCCTGATGGCTCAGTAGTAAAGAATCCACCTGTCAATGCAGGAGACATGGGTTCACTGGGTTGAGAAGATCCCCAGGAGAAGGAGATGGCAACCCATTCCAGTATTCTTGTCTGGGAAATCACATGAACAGAGGAGCCTAGTGGGATACAGTCCATGGGGTTTCAAAAGGATCAGACACAGCTTCCAACTAAACAACAACCCTAAATAGACTGTGTAGAAGTTCAAGGAAGAGGTCATAGTTTAAATGTTCATGTACCTTGGGGAGTATGCCAATAGCAAGGAGTATAGGTGGTAAAAACCTTCAATCTGTCATAGGTCAGTCAGAAGCATAGGTAACAGACTGGGCTTGCAACTGGCTTTTAAACTGGGAGGGTGTGTGTGTGTGTGTGTGTGTGTGTGTGTGAGAGTGTGTGTGTATCCATGTGTGATCACAGAGGGCTGAAATTTTAACCTGTGGAATCCGATGCTCTCTCTTGGTAAACAGTGTCAGAATTAGGCTTTCTTAGATACCAGCAGGATGTCCAAGAATTGCTTATCAATGTAGGGAAATTGTACCCCACACCCAAGAACATCCCATAAATTCAGGTCCTAGAACACCCCAAAATGATTAATGTATCAGTTTTCATTCTCATGTGATCCACAGTTTTAAAAAATCACATATTCTCTCTGGTACTTTAAGAAAGCATAATTGTTCTTCATGATACACCTTCCATCTGTGTTCCATCATTACACAAAGTTTACTTGTTTCAGTTTCTCTATTTTATTGGCAAAAGGAGCAAGGGTGAGAGATAATTTTATGCTATTTTTGAACATGCAGTCCAAAAGAGGTTCTATTTTTGGAATAAACACAATTCTTGTACAGGTGATGTTATGGTGTCTAAAGAGAGACCTTCCAAAATTTTGTCTCAGATAAACCACAGTCCTCAAATTAGTATAACCTTCTCAGATTTCTTAGATGATTTTATTTGTATTATAATGATTATATGTGCCTCTCCACTCAAATTTGAATATCTTCAGAGTTAGTTCTGTATCCACATTTTTTTTCTTTTGTAAATCCCTTCATACAATGTTTGGCCCTATAGCAGTCACTGAATAAAATCTAGTAGAATGAATGAATTATGTATTGGCCTTAATGACTGATTCAGGTTCTGTGTGACTCTCCATGGCTCACTGAAGAAGATGATGAGATATTTGTGGATATTGGCCTTACTTCTTTCAAATCCTGTTGCATGAAACTCTGGTTTTACTTTTTCCTTGTTATCACTCCATCTCACCTCCTTCTCCCTTCATCAGCTCTGTCAATTTTCCCTAGAAGCCAGGGGCAGAAAGAACTTATTCTATCAGAATAAATATTTCTCCAAGTCTTTTTTGCTTCACGCTTTAAATTCACCTTTTGAAACTCAAAAATTAAGAATATGAATCCTCACTTCTTTGGAATGACTGTCTGGTAATGGTATCCACTTGACTAAGTTCTTAGCGAAAAATGGCTCACCAGGTAATAAGAAATAGAGTCAGGTGGAGGTGAGGAGCTGAGGGATAAGAACACACACACACACACACACACACACACACACACAGAGATATGAGGCTTCCACCATTTGTATATAATCATATATTACTATATATATAGCTATTATTACTATTGAAGGGATGAAATTTTTATGTAATTTTAACAATAAAAATGTATAATATACTGTTTAAAGACTTATTTATAAAAAATTCTTTAAACGGTTAGCTCTTATGGCCAGATAAGTGACCGAGATTTCAGTGTTAATTATCTGACTGAGATTTATCAGATTCATTGCAGAGTCTAGTCATCTGCAAAAGGGAAAACAAAAAACATATAAAAGGTACAGTAGTCTAGTGACTGTGCCTGGGTTTCCTGCCCGTCATCTATTCCCAGTGTCCTCTTCCACAGCTTGCAGTACCTTCAGCTGGGTTATCTTCAGGGCAGAGAGACCTCAGTGGTGGAACTTCCCCCAGTATCAGAACATGACTACAGACCTCCTATAGGAAAGATCAAGCTACTTTTCACCTCCAAAATGTGTCTGTTCCAGTCTGAGACGGCTGGAGTCCCTGTGATGGGGACATCATTAAAAAGCAGAGAGGCTACAGTTAACTTTGGAGGTACTCATAGTAAAGTCAAAACAGTTTCTTTGTTAATAAAACTCATTCCTTTCTGAGGAATCCCAAAGAGCCAGGCATAACCTGGATTTAGCAACAGTAAAATATTGATAAGTGAAACCGTTCGCCCTACCGCATTGCAGAAAGGAAGAAATTTAGGCCAAGGACACGAGGGTGGCCCCGGCTCCTCTGCAGTGCTATGTAGACTTTAATGTTCACACAGAATTTGCCTTTTAAGGCATTATCTGAAAGACGCACACATTCCAAATCGTGCAGCACTCAATTTATCTACCTTGGAAGGATGAATGGCCGAGTGAGTCCTGCTGAGATCTGAGCCTCTGAGCACAGGGATTGGAAATGTTTGAACCAGCTGCTCAACCCACTAAGCCAACTCTCCACCCTCCAACCCGGCGGCCTCTCTGCAGAAGAGTTCAGCTTCACCAGTCATTTCCCCTTCCACTCTTGTGATTTTCCAGAAACTAAACAGATGTCAAGGTACAAAGGTAAACAACGTACCTTCTCACAATTTTCTGTGGATCAGAGTACGATTAAAATGTTTATGCTCTCACTGGAAACATGACAGAGACCACGGAAGGCAGTCCAAGAATCATTCAATGCCTCTGATTCAATTTCTGGCTGAAGGATGGAGGTTTGGGACGTGCATCTCTCAATGCCTTAATTCACATCTTGTTGGTTCTCAGAAATGTACACAAATGTAGCTACTCTTCTCCATCTCAACTGACACCAGCATCATACAAGCTGTGGGTGTCTCCAGTGAATTAACATCTAAACAGATTGTGTCACCTGTCTTTTTAAAGCATTGCAATGTTTATATTTTGAAGAATATGCAAATTCCTTTACACAATCTCCAAAGTCCTGTATGTCCTGGCCTTAGACTCTTTTTCTTACCTGCTCTTCTGTTGCTCCCTCCACTCCCTATACATGAGGCACCACCCTTTCTTCCATTCCTCAGACCCAGCCAGCTCATCCCCACTGTGGAGTCTAGGCACTGGCTGTTCATTCTGCCTGCAAAATTCCCAACCCAAGATTAAATGACTGGCTGTTCCTTCTCATCAATTTCAAGCTCAAGTCTTAACCTTCTCCAAGGACCTTGACCTCACAATCCTACCTAATATTGTCTCCTCCCCTCCCATGTTATTTTTATCACACCATCTTATTGTTTTCCTAGGACTATTTATACTATCTGGGATTATTTTATCTATTTTGTTATTATAGTCTAACCCACCAAAAATTAACTTTCATATAAAAAAGAGGAACCCAACCTCTCTTGCTCATCACTGTACCCTTAGTGCAGAGGACAATTCCTGGAACCTTGTAAGGTTCAAATATTCATTGGAAAGAAGGCAAAAAAGGTGGAAAGAAGGATAAGAGTCAGTCTTTGCTGTATAGTAAGTTCTGCTGCATGCAAATTACAATGTATCAAGTAATTTTTCATGATAAATTGTTTAGTAAAGAAAAGTGGACATTTGTATGCATGCATGCACAGATATGTTTTGTAAAAAGTATAGGAAATATACTGAAAGAAAATGTACATCAACATTTTAACCTCAGTCTGGAGTGTTTTATGTTTCTGTATTATCTTAATTTTTAAGATCATAATTGTATATTACTTATGTGGGAAAAAAGTTATCTTAAGTCTATATGCCTCTCGCTTTACATAGGACTCAGTTGCAAACACAGATGCTCAACCCATATTGGCTTAAATAAAGCAAAGTTTTTACTAGATCATGCAGCTGTTTTGTGAAAAGGCCAAAAATGCCACAGCCCTTTCCATTTGGTCTCATATCTTGTATTTCAGCAAAACTTTCTCCGAAAGAGATGGAGAACACGACCCCTAAAAGCCTCCAGACTCATACTGCCAACTTGAAATTAAAATCAAAATTAAAATTAAGGTTGAGATAAAATTTAAAACTGAGATGCAAAGGAGTATCTTCTCCACTAGCTGCAATAACAACACAAATCTGTGGAAAGGGCTCTGGTGGAGAGGCCTGGATATTCATCTCTGAACAATTCATTGTACCTTTGCTAGGCATGCATGCCCATTCCCAGGTGAGGTGTGGGGTGTGGGAGCCACAGTGCATTACCAGAAAATGTTAAAAAAAAAAAAGCCATCAAACCCTTATTTACCACTAAGTTAAACTACCTCCGCAAATTTTAAGTTACTTTCTATGAAGATATTCTCTGGGGTTGGTTTTGTTTTTGGACAAGGACCTATTGCTGAATCCTAAAGTATTCATGTATAGAGTAAGAGGGTAGATACAGGAAGTTGGAATTAGAAAAAATCAGTTCTGGTTCTTGAAGTAGAGGTTTTCTGTGTAATTTGGAGAGGGCCCCGAAATCCTTCCACGCATGCCCTAAGTGGGATTTTATGGGTCCCTGAACAGCACCTTCCTTTCTCTCATTAGATCAACTAAAAGTAGGCATACAATTTAGAGAGGCAAAAATCAACATATCTATTTTATTATTGGTAAACTGGAAGGCTAGTAGATTTGAGGATATGGCTGATTTGTGAGGTCATTTGGCCTCGGTATTTCTCCTCTAAATCAGATACACCCACCCACCGCTTCATAAATTGCAATGGACAACCTAACCCAAGTGCTTCTCATATCAGAACCTGCCCTGAGAATGAGCTTAGATTTGCATGACTAATCTCTATTCTCAAGCTACCAAAAAGACAAATTATTTCAAGTTTGAGTTCTATATTTTTATGGCAAAAATGAAATAAGGAAGTTGAATTTAATGAGTGAAAAAGCTGGCTTAAAACTCAACATTCAAAAACCTAAGATGATGGCATCCAGTCCCATCAGTTCATGACAAATAGATGGGGAAAAAGTGAAAACTGTGGTAGATTTTATTTTCTTGGTCTCCAAAATCACTGTGGACAGTGACTGCAGCCACAAATTAAAAGACACTTGCTCCTTGAAAGGAAAGCTATGACAAATCTAGACAGTGTATTAAAAAGCAGAGACATCACTTTGCCACCTAAGAGCCATCTAGTCAAAACTATGATTCTTCCAGTAAGTCATGTATGGATGTGAGAGTTGGACTGTAAAGAAGGCTGAGCACCAAAGAATTGACGCTTAAAACTGTGGTGTTGGAGAAGACTCTTGAGAGTACCTTGGACTGCAAGGAGATCAAACTAGTCAATTCTAAAGGAAACCCACCCTGAATATTCATTGGAAGAATTGATGCTGAAGCTGAAGCTCCAGTGCTTTGGCCACCTGATATGACGAGCCAACTCATTGGAAAAGACCCTGATGCTGGGAAAGATTGAAGGCAGGAGGAAAAGGGGGCAACAGAGGATGAGATGGTTGGATGGCATCACCTACTCTATGGACATGAATTTGAGCAAGCTCTGGGATTTGGTAATGGACAGGGAAGCCTGGCGTGCTGCAGTCCATGGGTCACAAAGAGTTGGACATGACTTAGTGACTGAACAACAACAATTTAATGACAGTTGTCCCCAAATAGAAATAGAGGCTAGGTCAGAAGGCACTTGCCTTTTTAATGCCCAAGATTTTAATCATCAGACTAGATACCCCTGTTTTTACTCTATTTCAGGTTATTTTTTTAAATAAAATTTAGATGTGTATTTTTCATTACCTACTGCAGTCCTTCCAGAACATCTACTGAATTTTGGATTGGAAACTAAAAATGAATCTGTTTGAAATGTTCAAAACCATATCCATTGGCAACCGTTGTAGTTCCACATAATTAATTGAACATAGGAGCAGTAGCCCTAATAAGCTGATGAAATCATTGATTTCTTCTATGTGTAATGGTCACATTAAAAGCTGAGATTTTCAGCAGATATAATATTAAGTAACTCAGTTCCTTATTAACTTAACAAAGCACATTTTAACTCTATGACCCTTAGTGGAAAATGTTTATTGAGACATGGCTATGAATAACAGTGTTTTCAAAACATGGTAGCAAAATTATTCTCTACTGCAAGTCAAAATAGCATTTCTAGCTTGCCTGCATTGTTGGTCTTTCTTCATAAAAGGGGTGAGAAACAATAATGCAAAAACAGTAAGTTGATCAAATGCTTTATTACTTATCCTATTTACCTGTCTAATCTAAGCTAGAAAGTAATATGCTTAGAACATTCTGCCTTGACCAATGGTTTCCAAACACTATTTCACATTCCTGCTATGTTAAGGATACTTAAGATTTTCAAAATATAGACACCCAAATCCAAGTTTAGATAGATGGGATCAGAAAGGGAGGCCAGTAATTTTAACAAGCACTCACGATGATGATTTGGATGGGCATATATATTTGGAAACCATTACAATAAAATTAGTCTCTAATTGAGAGATCCTCTGGGCTCCTTTTTTGTGTGTGTGTGTGTGTCTCTTTCTCCCGTTGATACATATCACCTCCCATCATATCCTCTGGGCTGTTTTGTTTTTTTTTCTTTCTTATGTCTCTTTCTCCGTTTGATACACATCACCTCCCATCATAATCTAATCTCATCACTGAAGGGGAAACTGATATTCAATGGAATAAAGAGATTCAACTGGTGTGTACCCAGTTACTTATGCCTTTGCTGCCTTCTTTATGGATCCTTTTTTTGGGAAAAATTCTGGTGAACTCAATTTCATTAATGTATAAATGACTGACAAAATATAACTTTATTAGCCAGAAGTATTTGTTATTTTAGCAAAAACAATGACATTACGCTAAAAATATAAGCATAAATTGGTGGAGTTGCAAAATGAAGAAGAGGAAAAAGAGAAGCCAGAGAGCCTACTAAGGAATAAACTCTTAAAATTCAAATTTCATATATAAGAGCTTGTAATCTTCTCTTCCTCAGACCAGCTTTATTTGCAGGATTGCAAGACTAACCAAAATAGTATTGATAGATTCTGAAAAACAATGCACCATCTTAAATGCATATGCTGTAAGTCTTTTGTCCATCTATGTGTTCTTTTACCAAAATGACGTCATGATGTTTGTGGTAGTTCTTATTTTATTCCACTCAAAATAAATCAAGAGAATCTTTTCAGTCTTCTATCACATAATTTTAAATATCTAGGATTAAAATTACATAAAAGATAGCATAATATATTTTTTTGGTTCTTTGGTGTAGAACATTTATTGTTCAACAGTTTGCTAACACAATGTTGTGTTAGTTAGTCTTCTAGAAAATCTTATGTATCCATGAGGATTTCCTTAGAATATATTTCTAAAAATAGGAATTACAAGAGGCATGAATGTAGAAACTATTAAATAATGATAGTTTAAAAAATTATAAGTGATTGTTTCTTAGAGAACAATGAATTTTAGATAATTTGGCGATTTTGGAACATAAAAATTGTGTATCTGTGTGTGTGTTGACAATTGCATTCGAAATGAAAATGAGCATGTCAAATGTTTACAAATGGCTAATATCTTAAAATTAAATAATTAATGACAGCAGATTAAACATTAAACATCACAGATTTTTATCTGTCCACCTATCATCTATTTAATTTTGTAATTATTTATTTCTCAAACCAAATACTTTTGGCATGAAGTCTATAGATCAGTGGCACTCTTCAGAAAACTCTCATTTAAAAGAAGGAACCTATGTGAACTATCACTTGGCAGTCAGCTTTTCTCTTTGTGGGAAAAAACAATATATATCTAGATGGGGGGAATCTAAAGAGTCACAGAAAATGGCTCTTCTTAAACTACTCCTTTAAAAATATTTTTAGTGGAATCTTCTGTTTACATTTGAAGGCAAAAAAGGGACCCCAGACAAAACTGAAGTGATAATAGAGATATAGCTCAGGAGGAAAAATAAAATACTTGAGCGAGATATCGCCTCAGAAAGAATGCAAGAATTATCCATCACCTGAAAGGACGGTGACTAGAAAAGGAGAATGAATTGACTGAGAGAGAAGTTGTCTTTCCGTATAAACGACCCAAGTAATTTAGCCCAAGTGTTTTCTCCAAAGACTATGCCTGTTGGAAACGAGGGGGGAGAGACGGTAATTGGTTAAGCACTTGGGGAGATTTATAATTCACCCAGAGAATCTGACAATACAGCTGAGACACTCAGTCACAATCAAAGCCTCTGTGTTCTGTCCTCGGACTTTCTAAAACCTGGACATGGAAATTAGGCACTGAGATGTAAGGAGTGTGGTGGAGTTGAAAGGAAATTGGATGGGGAATAAGGAGATTTGGTTTCAGTCTTGACTCTCCTGCTCTATCAATTGAGTGACCTTGGAAAAGTCAATTAAAGTTTCAATGTGCAGAGTTCTCATTTGAATGGAAATAGTTAATGAAATTTTAATTTATAATTTAGGAATGTAATTTAGTGTTCAGTGGGCACACAGTTGGTGCTCAATGTACTTTTTCCTGAATCAAAAGGATTTTTGGTGAACATTTTCATTTCATGATGTATAAGGGAAGTTTTTTTTTTTCCCCTCTTTTATGTCTTCTTGAGTTCCCACATTTCCCTTTTAATGCTATATTTGCTTAATAATTTATCAGTTTTGCTGGGTGAAATGCAGAGCTGACCATGTAAAAATAAAACGTACCTTCAGAGTGAGCCTGTAGGGTCTAGGAAACTCACATATGGATCTGTATTCAGGCTGAAACCCAGACACATACAAGATTGAAGTTGGTATAGAATATTAAGGACGAAACTGGGAAGAAGAGAATCTATACAGAGTTTGTTTGAATGCTAATAAATCATGAAATCACTGCTTCCTGGCTACTGGGATTTGCTGCATAAGAAGTCTACAGTTCTACAAAGAACCTGGTTCCCTACAGAACTCCTGTTTTTTTTCTGGCTCTAACCTATACACTCTAGGAGGAAAAAGGCAGAGTAGCTGTTAGGAAAGAAAATCGAGGCGATTTCAGAAATGGGAGGGATCCCTTGTTCCGAAATCTTACATATGCATAATTGTTATTTTAATATTAATCAAGCCTTGGTGGCAGGATTGTGATGGCTCTGTGAACATGACTCCTTTGCACGCCGCTGGTTGTTGAGTTAATTTACTTCTTTGAAGGGTCCCCTTGTACTCTGTTGGTATTGTGTTCTGTGTGCAGCCTCCCTACTACATCTTGAGCTAAGTCAGTCTACCTTTCTGAATTTAATGTACTCTGACATGGGTATCAGAAGGGGGGAAGCTCCACTGACACAGGAAACAAGATCCACACAAGACTGTACCTTCATTGCTCTCCCCCTGCCGGGAGGGTGTGGGAAAATCTCCCCGAAAGCACTGATGAAGAGGGAAAGCACACAGGCCACCCGGGCCCGTATGCATGGAGCAGCTGAATCCAGAAACAGTTCTTTCCGGGCAAACATCTCCTGTTCTGCCTCCTCCCCACAAATCCTCACTGTGGAGTGAAACTAATTTAACAAGATATCCCCATTTCCTCTGAACAGTGGTGAAAATATTCCTACAGGACTTTATTAAGGCAGACCCCAAAGTACTCATCAGGCCAATGAAAGGGAAAAATCCTGCTGTGGCTTTTCTCTCCACAACACCAGTGCAATTAAAGAAGAAGCCAGTATCAAAGCAGACAGGTAACTTTGTAAGCACACCAGGCAGCTGTCCATGCCCAAGGCCACATTTTTAAAGGAAAGAACCATTATTTTTCCAATGATACAGGAGAGAAGCTGCAGGACATATGGGTTAAATTGAAAAGGTCTTACAAGTACCTTAGGAGGTTAACAGTATCACCTGAAGCCAAGTTCCTATCCATTATGGATTCAGTATTTTTTTTGGAATTTGATGAGGTCCAAGGGGATATTTGCAGAGGGGGAGTGTGATTGGCCCTCTCACTTGGCAGCTGTTTGGCATCCCATGCTGAGCTTATAAGAAGTTCTTTATTTTCCATGAGGTTCTGTCATTCCTAGTGCAGTATGTGCTCCATGCCAGTATGAACTAGGATGTAAATCACAGCATTTTCATTTCAGTAATGGGTTGAATGGAAATAGGGCTGTGCAGAGGCAACAGAGGGGCTCAGTTCTTATTAAGAAGCACAAAATAAGAATTTGATTTTCTCGGTATCCCTCAAAAGTGAAATTTTGGCAAAAGTTTTAGATTCAGAAACAAGCCAAATCTAGCAAATTTGTGCACTGCATTATTATGGGCTGGAAAGGTAATTAAGTCCGTACTCGCTCTTGGACTCCCCCATTACACCCCATTCCTAACTCTCCTTTGTAATGCTCCTGGCGGGAAATCTTCTTAATCCTCATTTGTGTGTTTCACTTGTGAACTCTGATGAGGGTTCCGGATTTAAGACTCTTGTCCTTCAGGTGGGTTAGTTTCTTACAAACGAAAATAAAACAAGAAGGGAAGATCACCTGCAATTCCCTCTGATCTTGAGAAATGTTAGGACAAAAATTTTCTCTGTGGCTCACAGTTCAATTTCACACTTTGTACAAGGCTATCTTAGTGCTTTGGGGTTCAACAGATCAATTTAGACTGTATTTTTCTGGCTTTGTTTGCATTGTTCTTTTATCTGGCTGCAAGGCTGCTTTTCTTTCAACAAAATGTCAAATGGTGGTGCATTTGCTCAATTAGCTTTGCAAATGTGTATTTGACTTCCTATGGCATTTTTCTCTTCCTTTCTTTGTTGTGTATTTCTTATATTTCAAAGAGGGACATCAAATATATTCTTCTTTTGAAAGAATTAGCATTTTAATTCATAGGTGATAGTCTGCAGTTGTGTTTCTGATTGCGTTTTTAATTAAAGAACAAATACATGTGCATTCTTTTCCCATTTGATTCTATTATTTTGGAGGTGAGGGAAATACTTAAATTTCAGCTGCCTTGAAGGTAATATTTTGACATAAGATTACTTTATCACATAAAGTAGCTTAATCAATGGATTGTGTGTGGCCTACAAACAACAAAACCACTTTTTTTCCCCATCTTATTTGCATAAGCCCTTATAATTTTTTTTTCCAGGATCTGAAAATATGTGCAAAGAAGCAATATATCTTTCAGTTTAAGTATCACAGAGACCGGAAATGTATATTTGGTCTCTACTATTATAAAATCAATAAAGTAACTTTTTAAAGCTTAATAGTGATTCTGGATTCTTATTTAATGAGAGAGGGGAAAAATAGGCTTGGGCCAGAGTAATAGAGGTAAAATAGTAAAATGTATGATAATATACACCCTCAGTCATTCTTTTCTGTCACTGAGTCCTTTGATATTTGAGTAAGTTTCACCAACCTCGAATAATAGTTCCTTATCCTCATGAATATCTTAAACCTCATCTTAGTTCTTGCAAGTAAAAACAGGTAAAGATTCAGGTAGAAAATGTTCATCTTTGTCCCCTTTTCCCTCTCCCCAAGTAGGAAAGTGGTGGGTATAGCACATGAAATACAGCTGAAGGTCTTCAAAGAGCCAACTGACTGCTAAAGCTTGGTGCCTCTTATCTGTATCAGGATTCAGTTTCTTTGAAGTTAATTCAGAGATTATGTTTCATGCCTTTAAAAATTCTTTAAATAAGAATGTATATTATACCTTTTCCTAAAACCCTCTGGAACATCAGGTTGAAATGAAGCTGAGTGCTCCAATAGTTTTCATTTCAAGTATGGGGTTGCGGGAGAGTTGCAGCCATTACTTATCTAAAGGACAGTGGAACCATTAAAAACACTGCCTTTTTCTTTTTTTTTTTTTTTCTCCCCCATCAGCCTCCAGTTGTGCTCCACTCAGCTGAAAAAAATGTACTTTTCATCATGGCATGGGATTTAAAGTTATAAAACACACCTGACCTGCCTGGCATTCAGTGGGTAGCTAATTGACTGTAATCTCCAGGTGTTACAAACAAAGGCTATGATACGCTGCTAATAGAGGTGTTTTACCCTCTGAACCTGTTTTACCTAGGTTCAGAAGGAAGGTGCTGGTCTGAAGGAAGGAAAGAGGATTGCTGCTGAAAGGAAGTTTACTCGAGGTTAGTAACATGTTTGGTAGCTTTGGCATGGGAGGACATCAATTTTTTTGTATAAATCATCATGTTTTCCAAACTGGGGAGATTCGTGTGCAGAGCAAAAATATCTCATGAACCACTGCATTGTGCATGCTGGAGTGAGAGCAAGTCTTGTTTGACCTCGGTGTGAGTAGGGAGAGAAGCTGGATGTGCCCCAAAGAAACTGGAATGGAAGAGCCTTGTGTGTTTCTCCCAAGAAAGCCAATAACCTCTTGAGAAGCGTGTGTAAAACTGTCGTCCGTCCTCTGAGGGGTAGGCTGACTGTATAAGAGCAGACAAATAAGACTGAAATCTGGGGTTTCAGTTACAAGTTTTTGAGGTAACTTCAATTCAGTGCTAAAATTTTGTGATACGTGAAATTACCTATTTTTTCAATGTAATTTAAAAACATTAGCCATTATGGTGAAAATATTTCAAATTCCTCGTACTTAATTTAAACTTAATAGGTTTCTATTTTGAACTAAATATAAGATTGGGGGAATAATGAGGCCATGATATTTCATTGCTTGGGGCCTCTACATATCTTCCAGTCTCCTTGTGTGAGATGTTATTAATTTAAAGTGGATATAATTGTAATAAAGTTTGCCACTCAGAAGAGTTTCAACTTAAGTTCATTGTGTTAAATAAAATAATGGCCTAAGAATGAATAGATATCCATTTTTATCTTGAAGGGCAAACAATGACTTAATTAATTAAAGATTATTAATTATCAAAAGTCACACCCAAGAGTGCATTAATTCATCAGCTCAAGCCTTCTCTGCTGCTTTCTTACTGTGGCTATAAGAAACATAAGAGGTAATTTTGTTTGTTTTTCTTAAATTTCTTAGTACCTCCTGTAAAACAACTAGTACCTCCTAGTAAAACAACAAGAGAAATCTCTTGCACTAGAAAACATAGCAGTTCTTTAATTTCAATATATGTCCTCTTTTAATACCTAAGGTAATGAGCTACAGACTCACAAATCTAGTCTTTTTTTTTTTAAACTCTATTATGGAAATTGAGAGTTTCTGCCAGCAATTGAAGGGCAGTATTGACCGCTAAAACAAATGTGGGTATTGTCTAGTCTTAGTATGTTTACTTCTGTAAATATTTGTTCTCATTTAGAAAATTTGATTACTCAATAGATTACAAATAAAACAGCAAATAGATAAATATTTGAAAGTTTATTCAAATATATTTATTGCTATCTTGATATATTCCAGGTTCTGTTCTAGGTAGTAGAAATGTGACTGATGGGAAAAATAAATGTTCCTGTTCTTCTTGAGTATATATTATGGAATGGGAGTGTAATAACAATAATATGACTATGCTGTGGAAGGAAAAGAGATGTGGAGCACAGAAAGGGGATTTGAGAATGCTAGAAGAGTGGGAAAGGTCCTCTCTCTCCCCTCTCTCCCCTCTCTCCCTTTCTGTGTACACACACACACACACACACACACACAATTCAGCCATAAGACAGAAAAACAAATGCGATATGATCTCTTATATTTGGAATTTAAAACAACAAAAAAACAAGCTTACAGATAAAGAGAATAGATTGGTGGTTGCCAGAGGATGGGGGTGGGGGGGGGTGGGAGAAATGCATGAACTGTTTTTGTTTTTTTTTTAATTTTAAATAAATTGAATAATTTATAGCAATGATAGATCATACCTTGTGAGGACAGCAGAACTCTAAGCAGATTGTGTTGTTTGGGTCCAGAAGCCAGGGGACGAGGCTTCTGGAAAGATAGCTGCTGAATGGCCAGAGTGTGTGTGGTTGGCCTTTCTTGTTCTTTAGTTCCTGGCCTCTCTTCCAACCAGAACAACTGAGGTTTAACACATTCCAAATGTAGTTTACTCATTGGTGACCTCCTAGGACAACATGGATAGGGCAGAAAAAGCTACTATTATTTCACGGACTTAAGCTGGAAGGAAGTCTGGGAATCACCTTGTCTTAACTCTCTGAAATGATACACAGGAGGCCTGAAGGGATTCCGTGATTTACCCAAAAAGTCAATGACAAATTGTGTCTGGAGTCTGACTCTCAACCTCTGCTTGCCACCTCCCTTCCAGAGAAAACCCTTACAATTATTAGCTCCAATTGGTAGTTGAATATTTGGGCAAATGTGCAGAAGTTTTGAAGAAAATCTAGGGGAATGGCTGGAGTCCTGTGGCAGCAGGTATACTGGAACCTGTTTTTAATCAATATAATTTGAAACTGCTAGAATCTAGAGTATGTTGTTGTCCTGGTGACTGGACTTTCTATACTGATTTAAACAATTAAAAATTTTAAGATTTTATTTCTTCTAATTGTAAAAACATTTGGAAATATATAGTAACTAGGAAATAGAAAAAATGAAAGAAATAATCACACATAATTTCATAATTAAGGGGTAATGCAAAAAGTTCCTGGTGGCTCAGATGGTAAAGAATCTGCCTGCAATGCGAGAGACCTGGGTTCAAACCCTGGGTCAGGAAGATCCCCTATAGAAGGGAATGGCTATCCACTCCAGTATTCTTGCCTGAAGAATCTCATGGGAAGAAGAACCTGGTGGGCTATAGTCCAGTGGGTTGCAAAGAGTCCGACACAAGTGAGCGACTTTCACTTTCTTATCCATATTGTGGGATATTAACTGCGATTTTCTCTTTATGTGTCTCTCTCTTCTGATAGCTCTCTTTAAAAAAAATAAAAAATGAATTCTTAAACTAAAACCAGATAGGAATGCTATCAGGATCAGGAATAATGTATGCAAAGTGCCAGTTTCTCTAATAAATGAAGGCTGTTATGATGGTTGCCACCAAAACTGCATATTCACAGTGACAAACGGGAAAGGAAAGCAATATTGCTGGCACTTTAGCCTGGATAACTGTTCATCCAGGACAAGCAGAGACCATTTGCCAACGTGAAAAGGCTGATGGGGAGGATTGCTTGTTGCCTTAAGGCAGAGCTTTTCCATGGCCACAAAGACAAACAAACAAAACCAAGAAGAGTGAAGGAGTTTACCTAGCAAGAAATCTGGGAGAAGATCAGTCCTGGGAGAGAAAGATCTAAAGCAAAGGCCGAGTGAGAAGTGTGCTTGACATGTCCCAAGAAAAAGAGGCCATTGTGAGCAAATAGGATCACAACTCAAGAGCATATAAATAGTACTGGGCCAGACCATCTATAGTTCTGATGTCTGTTTGCCTTTTTAAAAAGAAATTAAATTTTTATTGTGTTATGATTAACATGCAATGTTATATTAGTTTAGGTATATAACATAGTGATTCAATATTTTTAGTCAATATGAAATCACTTCAATAAGACCTGTTATTCTCTGTGCTTAGTTGCTTCGGTCGTGTCCAACTCTTTGTGACCCCATGGACTGTAGCCCATCAGGCTCCTCTGTCCATGGGGAGGGATTCTCCAGGCAAGAATACTGGAGTGGGTTGCCATGCCCTCTTCTAGGGGATCTTCCCAACCCAGGGATTGAACCCAGGTCTCCCACACTGCGGGAGAGTTCTTTACAGACTGAGCCACCAGGGAAGCCCAAGAATACTAGAGTGGGTAACCTATTCCTTCTCCAGAGGAGCTTCCTGACCCAGGAATTGAACCATGGTCTCCTGAATTGCAGATTCTTTACCAGTTGAGCTACCCAGGAAGCCCTAGTTACTGTCTGTCATCATACAAAGTTGTTACAGTACTAAACAGTGTACTCCCTCTGTGTAGAATACATTCCCCTGATGTATTTGTTTTATAGTTAGAAGTTCTTAATCCCCTTCACATGTTTTGTCAGTCCCCTGAAACCCTACCCTCTGGCAACCACCTGTTTGTTCTTCGTATCTATGAGTCCGTTTCTGTTTATGTTTTGTATATAGATTCTACTTTGAAAGTGAAATAATCAAGTGTTTGTTTTTCTTGGTCTGACTAATTTAACTTAACATAATACCCTCTAGGTCCATCCATGATGTTTCAAATGGTAGGATTTTCTCATTATTTATAGCTGTGTAGTGTGCATTCCATTGTATACACACAATGGAATTGTGTACTTATATGCATATGTACACATGTATAGATTCGTGCACACATCTTCTTTATCCATTCATCTGTTTTTGGACACTTAGTTTGCTTCCACATCCTGGCTTTTGAAATAGTGTTGTTATGAATATTGGGGTGCATGTATGTTTTTGAGTTACAGTTTTGTGCAGATATATGCCCAGCAGTGGAATTCTGGATCATATGCTAAGGCTATTTTCATATTTTGAGGAACTTCCATACTATTCTCCATAATGGCTGCACCAATTTACATTCCCATCAACTGTGTTGAAGTGTTCCTTTTTTCCCCCATATCCTATTCAATACCTATTTTTTCTTGTCTATTTGGCCTCTAATCCGAGGGATATGAGGACTTTCTGGCAAACTTGGATTGAATAGTGAAATGTTTTTAGGTTTTAAAAGTGAGTGATTGCTGGTGGATGGGTGAGGGGAGAAATGGTGAGGAGAAAAGGAGGCTTATGAAGTGTCTAGACAAGAGAATACACTGATTCAGAGCAAAGTGGACCTGACAGTGGGACTCTGAAGCTGTGAATTCTGCATGTATTTTGAAGTTAGAAACAATGAGATCTTCTGATGGACTGGATATACGGTTTGAGAGAGAAGGACAAGGGAAGACTTGCATGAACATCTGAAAGGATGACATTTCCACCTGCTGAGCTAGGGATGGACATTAGGAGAACAGTTTTTGGTGTAAGATCAGAAGTTCAGCTTTGGTGTTGATTTGTCTTTATAGGTGGCTGATGTTGAAATTTGGGGAGAGGTCCTGGTTGGAGCTGTGAATCTAGGAATTGGTGTGTTGATAGTGCTTAAAACAAAGAGGATGGACAAGATCACCAAAAGAATGAAGATAGCTAGTTCCAAAGACTGGGTCCTGGAGTTCTGCAATGTTAAGAGATTGGAGAGGAGAGAAACAATGAAAAAATGTAGAGTAACAATGTGCACATCCCAGTATAGGTGGATGCAGTGGTGGTAGTCTGCAGAAGTCCCATTCACGTTGCTCTAATTTGGTTCGTGAAATTTTGGGCAAGATCACCAGTGGAAAGGGAAGATGTATGGGAGGAGATGATAGGGGTTTAAGGAAGGAAGATGGACAATAGTTGTAAACAAGAGAAAGAGAGTGAGCATGCTGAGAAGTTATCTTTGACATTTTTGTTGTTGTTGAGTCCCTAGGTCGTGTCCAACTCTTGGTGACTGCATGGACTGTAGCCTTCCTGGTTCCTCAGTCCATGGGATTTCCCAGGCAAGAATACTGGAGTGGGTTGCCATTTCCTTCTCCAGAGAATCTTCCCGACCCAGAGATTGAATCTGTCTTGCACATCGCCTGCATTAGCAGGAGGACTCTTTACCACTGAGCCACCAGGAAAGCCCATATGATGTTTGCTTCACAGCATTAAGGACTCACTTTGAAGTTGTTTAGTTTGAATTTAAAGTGAAACCAACTAGTAATATGAGCTTTCCTGTAGGCGCTGTCAGCTTCATGGGTGCAGATGTGGAGTAGGTAGAATGTTGAAGTTTATTCCGATTTGATTTTGTGAAGCTTTACATTAAAGTTGAAGATCACAGAACAGAAGGGTGTATGTAGAGGAAGGATAATGCTTGACCATGGCCTATAATCTGGGAAGATGGGAAGTGAGGAGATCTAATGGAAGAGGGAATTTGAACAACTTTTAAAATGAAAGTGAAGCTCCCTGGGGTGAGACATTCAAAGGATTTTGATTACAGCTAAGACCAAATTTAAACAGAACTTACTGAGTCAGCACTGTGTGGCTTCTTAGATTATGTGCTGGGTGATTTCTACCTTATTTTCACTTGATCCTCAGCGCTGTTTCTCATATAAGATCAATTGGTGGCAATATATTGAATAGCTTCAAACTTGTTTAAAATATAAAAGCTTCAGCTCAATTTCACTTCTTCCTCTATGAGTTTAATTTCTGTTACCCTCAAACTATCTGGAAAAGGACATCTTAAGACATTTGGAGACAATTCAAATATTTTGGATATTGTATGATTATTGTAAATTTTCCATTTTCTTGGATGCAGAAATATCTTGGTGTAGGTCTTTAGAGATAAACACAAAAGTAATTAAAGGTAAAGTAATATACTTGAAATTTTCTTTCATGTACTCAAGTACAAAGCAAACGAAAAAGGGTGTGTGTGTGTGTGTGGGTGTGTGTGTACGCACACACACTCGATGTAGTGGAGAAGAGTGGTGATTGGAGGAGGATATGAAGCAGAAAACTGATGGTGGTTGGAGATGGGTGGTTGAGTGTGTATTGGTATTCTTCTAATTACTCTCTTTATCAATGTATTTGAAACACTTCATAGTCAAAAGTTTACAAAAGCAATCCCTAAGATACCTCACGCAGTCATGCAAATCATCATTAACTCATCATTTTAGAGGATGCCCTAATTTTAAAGATGACTTGCCCTAAGAGCTGAGGCTAGTGGCTGAATGTAATCAGAAAATTGTTCAAGTAAAGTTACGTCTTTAGACACTTCACACCAGTCATGAAAGGACAATTTTAAAGGCCACAACTTTACAAATGCATTTTCTTCTGGTTTTATGGACGGAGGAGTCTGGTAGGCTACAGTCCATGGGGTCGCAAAGAGTCGGACATGACTGAGCAACTTCACTTTCACTTTTCTGGTTTTATACCACTTGACATATTTGAAGAACATCTCTGAGGGTTCATCCATTTGTGATTCTTTGTCACCCCAACACTAAGACTTTAAAATTTATCATTTTTTTAGGAAGTAGAAGAAATGTATTTCAGGACAAATGCTATCATTTGGGGTGTGATTGTTTAAAAAATGAAACAGTCATCATTTTTGATGTTCCTTTAATTCATGGTAGATTAATATTTTTTGACCTGATGATAGTAGCCATCATTCTGCCTTGGTCCTATGACTGAAATCTTTTCTCACATGCAGGAGGTTGCGGTGAATATGTAGTCAGATCTAGGTTGTAAAGGTAAACAGTATTTTCAATTAAAAATATATTATTTGACTTGGGAAAGAAAGAGAGGAAAACAGAAACATAAATAAGCCTTTTAGATCAGTCCTCCATTTGTAAGCATGAATTCCATAAGCTTAAAAGTCTGAAAAAGAAGCTTATTGATTTGGAAATTAAATATTTGCCAATAGCTTGAGTGTACTTTATGTAACAAAATGATGGAAATATATTTTGATCATTTAATTTGAAATCACTCATCAACTGCTTATCACCTGCTGGGTAAATTTCAGTCTAGTCAAAAAAAAAAAAATCACACACAAAATGAGTGCTGTAGGATGTAGACCATTTTATATAAATATAAATATAAACATACATAGTTTTTTTACAAACACATATTTCTCTATTCCTTGCTGGTATGATTTTGCAGACAAGGGAATATGGCCTATTAGTATTGAATTTCACAAATAGATAAAATATGCAAACTATATCAATAAATTACTGGAACATTAGTACCTTTTATGAATCAGCAAAATATTAAATATTAGAGTCCCTTGGACTGCAAGGAGACCCAATTAGTCCATCCTAAAGGAGATCAGTCCTGGGTGTTCATTGGAAGGACTGATGTTGAAGCTGAAGCTCCAATACTTTAGCCACCTGATGCGAAGAGCTGACTCATTGGAAAAGACCCTGATGCTGGGAAAGGTTGAGGACAGGAGGAGAAGGGGATGACAGAGGATGAGATGTCTGGATGGCATCACTGACTCAATGGACATGGGTTTGGGTGGACTCAGGAAGTTGGTGATGGACAGGAAGGCCTGGCGTGCTGCGGTTCATGGGGTCGCAAAGAGTCGGACACGACTGAGCGACTGAACTGAACAATATCTATTAGAGTTTAGCATATGTTCATCTTGGAAGTTAAGGATATAGTGGTCAGGTACAAACACATGCTTCCTCTGACCAGGAGATGTACAATGTAAAGTCTTAAGTCTAAAGATACCCACTAGAATGATAGAATGAGAATTTTGAACCTAGCATTTGTGACTCTCTTTCATTTGCACTTTCATTTTAGTAGATATATATAAAAAATGCTTATAAACTTAGCTGCAAATCCAAGAAAGTTCTGATTCGCACAGTCTCAAAGGACCTGAGTATCTACAGTCATTGAGAAAATAATTGTTGGATGCATTGAGTTATTTTTTTTTTCTTCCTGCCTCTCCTCTATTTCTGTAATGGGAAGTTATCTAGGTGTAATTATATCTTTAGTGAAAAGTAATTATAATTCTTATCACTGGGTTTTTAAATTAGCTTTTTTTCTCTAATAAATAGTATTTTTTACATCACATCCAGCCACTTTGGGTATAGCAAAAATGAAATCAAAGCAAGATTTCAAACTTTAAATTGGCTTTTTTCTAAATAAAAATTCTCGCCCCCATCAAAGACTTTGTTAATTTACCATGGCCTTTAAACCTACTATTTGTTTATTAGTCTCTTTATCTGATGCTTACCATAATTAAGACAATCTCTGTAACCTCTCAGTATTGTTGTTGATATTTAAACAATACCTTTCTGTAAGTGCTATTCATTAATACATGAGATAATAGAGGAAAGATCTATTTCAGAAAACATTTGCCTTAGAAATATGTCGTTCAGATTGTTCCTAGTAAATAATGACTGCTTGAAACTATTGAAGATCATTGAAATAAAGGCATTAACCAGAGTTGTATAAATGTATCATTAGACAGTTGAACTGCTTGGGAGTTGTGGTATTACTATTTGCTGCTGACATTATACAAGAGGCATCATGAATGATCTTTTATCATAGGAAATAGCAAATTTTAATAGCATGTAGCCATTTAATCCCCTGGAGAAAGAAATGACAACCCACTCCAGTATCATTGCCTGAAAAATTCCAAGGACAGAGGAGCCTAGCAGGCCACAGTCCAAAGGGTCTCAAAGAGGCACACATGATTGAGCAACTAACCATACATGCAGCCGTTTAATAAGACCTAAGAAGGAAACTGCAACTCAGCCTTGGTCATGCATTGTGTTCACAGGCTCTTGTCTTCTGCAGAAATTTTATACATGACCCTTGTCCTTATAATTTGAAGTGGAAGCCAGGAATTAAATGAATTGAGGATTGACCTACTCATGGCCAATTTGGGGTTGTCTTGAGAAGAAATGGTGTTTAATTTTCTCTCATGAGAAAACTGCAAAAATTCATAAGTTGTTTGTACTGCTAAAGTTTGTACATCATAATGATTAAAAGTTAAGGCAGATCTAGGTGTGAATTAGACTTGCTCCTTAATTATTATATGACCTTGAGCAAAATACATTCCTGGGATGGCACCCATATCTTAGTTGGGCACTTCCTGGAAGATGCTTGACCACCTCTAGCTGCTCTGCTCTCTGCACTCACTTTACCCTCAAATGTGTTCACAGCTCCACCCTTTCCTTCCACAAACCTAGCTAAGACAAAGCAGACTCTACTCTGTACTGCTCTGCAGGCTTGATTCACTATCTGAGGGTGCCGGAGAGAATTAAACAGAAAGACAGATTTAAACTGAGTATTAGACATCTTTGCTTTGGAGTTCGTTGCCCAGGCCCTGACACGGGAAAGTTCTAGCTGATGGTCTCTTGTCATCAAGTCCTGAGATCTGTTCCTCTTCAAGGAGAAACTAGCATCTTTTTGTTCTTCTTTCACCCAAATAAAAACTATAAATCTACAGAGGTTTAGCCCAAGCCATTAAGTGATCTCTCTGGAATATTTGCTATTAGAACACATCACAGTCCTGGCTATTGGTGAAAACAATAGATTTTGTAAGTGAAGAGTCACTTAGGTGATCTTCCTAAATAAAAGTGAGACCTGTAAGACATAGGCCATGTGACATACTTACCTCTACTCCTTGGGCTCATGATCTTGAAGGTGGGAAACACAGTGTATCTAGTGCTGCATTTCATGCACATGCAGAATATGCAATCAATAAAAATAAATTACTAAAACTCATTAGTGACTTCCTATTATCTTTGCTACCAACGTGGCCAGTTGAAATGGTTTTTCTCTTCTAAAGATCTCTGCCTCTCTGCGGATCCCAATTGTTAGTGTTATAGTAGTAATAGTAAGAATCTTCTTACAAAGTAGCTTTTTATGCTGAGCAGTTTATGAAGTGTTTATAAAAGAAAGACAGCTCTGGAAACAATGCCTCCTATGAATGTACAATGGCAGGTAGCCCTTGACTCAGAGATGAGTTAAACCCCTTCTTCCTCCTACCTCCAGTCTCTGTATCAAAGCCAACTTTGGGAGAATGACTGAGGTTTGGAGGAACTAATGCATTTGGAGCAGCACTCAAGTGTCAGCTATATACATTTCCACAAGAACAGAAGGCAGCCCTCCAGCAATGCTGGCTTGCTCTACAGGCAGTGGCCCCCTACTCAAAATTAGAAACTCTTTCACCACAGCTGCCTGAATTTCTCTCTTCCATTCTTTTTTGGATAACTAGACTCCTCTTTTGGAAGCGATAATGTGGTTGGGATATCTGCCATCATAACTGAGTGTGAATTAAGGGAGAAACAGTTGATCATCTGCCTCAGCAGGCGACAACTTGAGCTGGGTTGGAAAGGTAGACCATTTGGCTTGCTTTGGGGCAGGCAGTGCATGCCTGGACAGTAGAGAAGGGGAGGGCAGTGGTTCTTTGTCTTTCCTAAACTATAGGATTGGCCTCTGGCAAAATTGCCAAGTAGGTGAGATTTGGTTTGGGGGTTCCCTGTCACTACCTCATCAGCGTTCTATCTTCAGTGCCCTCTGGTGCCACATAACCCTACTAAATTCCTCCCCTTTCTCATTCTCTTCACATCTTTACTACCTAACTTAATGTTCAGAATCTAAATAACTCAGCGTCCTTAATAGATCCCTTTCTAGGAAACAAATGATGTTTCACTTCTATGGTCTTTCAGACTTTTGCGTTATTACCAGTGTCCAAGTTGAACACAGTGTATATTTTCTCAATGTTCCTTCACTTTTTTAGTATGTTGTGAAGTGAATTGCATTCCTATTGCTGGGTCAGAGGTCATAGTATACAGGTAGATGGATAAGAAAATCAGAGATCTTTCTTTGCTAGGCATACAGGCAGAAAATGATGTAGTCAGGCCCTTAGACTTCTTTTTTCAAACAGAAATTTGCATGACAAAATTTACAACAAGAAATTTCTTAAACTGTAAATTGTTCTCAAGGGCAAAAAAGCAGTGAAAACATTCTTCAGTCTGGAGGGTTTACTGGGATTACTCAGGCTAGAGAAAAGGCCATGAAGGCCACAATGACAATTTCATCATTTTATACCAATGTATGCCATTTTGATGTTGTCTTTGCAGTAAACATTAAAGATTGAACTATTACATTAAGAGGCAACGACTTAAAAATTTATCTGCTCCACCCTTCTCTAGTTTAATAAGGATCTTTACCTCTATCATTTAGAAATTAACCAAGAATATATTTTTAAAATTTCTAATGTGCTGCATTCTATAGGTGAAAAGTCATTGGTTTGTGCCAATTTATTTTTAGCTTCTAAAATTTATTGCTAATTAACTATAGATATAGAATAGTTCTATATCTATATATATAGAATTGTTCTATAGCTATCTATACATATATAGAGAGAATTATAGTTCTATATCTAAAGAATCTATAGTTAATTAGCAATAAATGAAAATAGTATCCAGCTTAGGTTACCTGTACACTCACAGCAAGGAAACATTCATCACTTTTCAGAAGTTATAAAGCTGTTTGCTTGGCAAATTATTTGACAAGCCATCTGGACAATAATGGGCTTCCCAGGTGGCACAGGGATAAAGAATCCACCTGCCAATGCATGAGATGCATTCAGTCCCTAGTTTGGGAAGATCCCCTGGAGGAGGAAATGGCAACCCACTCTAGTATTCTTGTCTGGAAAAATCCCATGGACAGAGGAACCTGGCAGGCTACAATCCAAGGGGTCACAAAAGAGTCAGACACAATTAAGTAATTGAGCATGCACCCACATGGGCAATAATAATAAAATAACTGACCTCTGTTTGGTGCTGATGATGTAACGTACTAGAACAAGAGCTTTTTATATCTCATTTAAACTTTGCGTCAAGCTCGTTCTCTAGACAGGACCTGTTTGCTGATCACTGGATAGTTGGGAAGGAAGAGAGGGAAGAAGGCAACCTAGCAGACTGGTCAGGCAGGTCCAAGAAAACCTTCCAGGAAAGAATTATCTTGATTTCACTGATTCAGGAAGAAGCTTGTAGAGGTCAAGAAACCTGCCCAAAGTGGCAAAACAGGTAACTGGTAAAAATGTAATTTATCTGCAGATCTGTCTGGGGCCTGATCTAAGCTCTTTTTACCAAATATCCCTTCTTCCCACATTACATGTATTTTAGCACATCCTTTGGAAACGGGCAGCTTTGTATGGGATTTAACCATGAAAATATTATCATATATCAAAACCCTAACAGTGATTCATATGTTAAGCAAACACTTTTAAGTGACTTTGAAATTATAAAATATATTGACTGGCATTACTAGTAAAAATAGTAAAGAGACCATTTGTAACATCACTGATTCTCTTTAATGCCTTCTTGTTACTAAAGTCAGGGGACAAACCACAGAGCACATCTACCAAAGGGGTAGAGTTAGGGAAACACTTTTTTCTTTTCCATGTTTTTTCCCATTCTCAATTTGCATTAAAAATCAGTGCAGAGCCATATGGGGGTAAAATGTTGCAACCCCCCTTTTTTGGAAAAAATCTATCTGTATATAACTAAACTGTTTATTTCCCACTTTTTTCCCTAAAGAAAGAATTCAGGATTATAAATAAGTTATTTTAAAAAGTGATAGATACCATTACTATCTGGTATGTCTTACTGAAGAGAGAAGTACAGGGACAGAGAAACAAAGCTGAGGAGAGGTCGGGGAATAAGAACTAAGGCAGGAAGAAAGGGAGGCCAGAGGGCAGGAAGGATTTACAAGAGGACAGAGGAGCCCCACCGGACAGGTGGGTAGGTAGAAAGGATATGTCCAATCTGACCCTTTGATTCTGGCTTCCTTGCCCATTGCACAGTCCCTGGGGCCCTCCGCCTGCCCCAGGCTGTACTATGACAGGGCTAGCTCTCTGGGAGGTCTCCTGGAGAGTGGGTCCTGCTCTATTGATAGTTGCAGCTCTCGTGAAATAGCTCTGGTAACCTTCAGTCTCTACTAAACCTCTCTCATCCACCTTCTGCTCTCACCCCTTGACTTTTCTGCACCTATCCCTTTGCTGGTGATATTCTTGTCTTCATAACTTTTAATCCAAAGCTTCAGTGTCCTATCCAAAGCCTTTCCTGTCTACCTCTCATTCCACCCAAGCCATATTGAATTCTCTCTTCCCTGTTTTCACATAACCCCCTCTATCCCTGTTCTAGGCCCTAATCACATTGTTTGGTAATTGTTGACAGATTTGTCTGCTCTACTAATAAATTTTAAGCCCCAGGTAAGGACACAGATGATACTTGTATCTTACTTTTGTTCCTCTTGGGAACCATTCTCATCACAAAATTGGTGCTCCAGAAATACTTACTGAATATAAAGGAACTAGCAGTTGGGCCCAAGCCAGGGGATGGGGAGAAAAAGCAGAGGATAGCCCTTGTCAGGGTGACTGCTGTTCACCAGCTCTTTCCTTTTGTCCCTCCCTCCCTCTCTCCAGCTCCTCTATCAATCTGAGCACTCAACAACCTTATTATAAGGTTCAAGCTCAGACTGCTTAGCCAGATCTCAAGGCCTTACATAGTCTTGTTTGTATCCCTCAGACTCATCTCTAGATATTCTGTTCCTTTAACCTGCATCCTACGCTCTGTCAATCGTGAACTTTTTAGAGGTCTTAGGATGTGACTTTGCACACTGTCTAGGTCTCCTGACTGCCCACTTTCTATTTGGAATACTCACACCATTCTCCCCTTCCATCTCTTCACCTTCCAACATCTGTTTAAATCTTTAGTATTTCCATCTAAAATCCTCTACCTCTTCAAGACCATCATTCTATTTATTGATGTAGCTGTCACTGGTTTGATTTTTTTTCTTCCCAACCAAGTTGAGTGATGCATTGGGCAAGACTCCACTGGTCCTAGACCCACAACCTAGCAGAACCCCACATTCCTATTCAGTATTCTAGAATGGCCAGTTGAATGTTGAACCCAAGAATACCTTTCTCACTCTACTCCTATCTTCCACAGTAGGAAGTATTGTAATATCTGAGTCTGCCATCCCTGGAGTAAAAGACCATAGAGATCATGTAGAGATGTATGCTCATCTATATTCGTTCATTTTAATTAATAGCCCAGGGATGCCAGCAGGAGGGTTGGTGCATCTAGAAGCAGGGGAGAAGTCAAAGGATTAAGTCATATGTTTTTAGTAAAATTGTCATTGTGAGTATGGAATTAAAATCTGAGTGCCCAGAGGCCAGATGTGCTAAGGATTAGTTTTATCTTTTGGTTTTTGTTAAAAGTTCCAAATGAGGCATGGAGTACAGACTGGATCAAACTGTATTTAAATTACCCCAGAGCTGCAACTCAAAAGATAAACTACAATAAGAGAAAAACAGGAAATAGACCTAAATGCCATAAGCAGCCACTTCTTAGTTATATGATATTTAATTTTGCCTTTCTTTATAGATTTCCAAATTTTTCTACAATGAGGCATTTTTGGGGGAATTCTCCAGTGGTCCAGTGATTAAGACTCCGCACTTTCATTGCTGTGTGCATGGGTTCTATCTCTGGTTGGTGAACTAAAATTCCACAAGCCACACGGTAGAAAAAAAAAAGATTAAGTGTTTACATTAAATAAAACAACCTCACTTAAAAAATAATAAAATGAGGCATTTTTTTACTTGTTTGATAATTTAAAAATATAATTATTTGCTTGGACAACACAATGAGATTTCAAGTATAAGTTTTGCACATTGAATACAGAGTTGTAGTAATTTTTATCGTTGTTGTTAGAGGTCAATGTATATGCTATTTAATTCAAATATAGAATTCTTTTCTCTTATTCCTACCCATTTGTCATTTGCATTTTCTACTACTTTTTTTTTATTCAGAGAAAAACTTCTTTAGAAACATGAAGAGGCTTAAAAATATATATATAAAGAATTAGATGATTAGTAGCGTAGAGTGACAATTAGAATTCCAGACTTAAAACATTAGATTTGGCCCTTTGATAGTCTGACTATTTCACCTCTATAACTAGAAACTTGAATAGCTGAATCAAAACGTGGGATACCATGATAGCACTAGACCTTGAGCAGATGCCCAGGGGTCTTGGCTGAAGTATAGATTGACTAGCACTGTAAAGAATGGACACTTATATGTTCTACAACCTCTAATTTCTTCCAGTTGTAGAATACAGCTGAATGAATAGCCTCTAATATATCTCCTATATTTTAGAAAGGTGAAACTAACTTGAACCACAGAAGGGGTGGGGAAAAAAAGACCATATATCAGAGAAATGACCACCAGTGATAATACACCATGGGTGTATCAGTGTACAGCTAGAAATTTCCCATTGTTGGATATGAATGGGGAATTAACAAGAGGAAAATTCCATGGAAAACAGCCCTTATGCAGCATCTACCACTACACTAGTCAATGAATTCTCTACTAAGTTTGTTTGCATGTCTTCTTATCTGATCCACAAAAAATCAGGGAGGTAGATGTCAGTGTTCCATTGACAGATTAGAAAATAATTACTCATATATATATTAAGATATTTCTCTTCACCTACTATGCAATCCATTCTTTAAAGGCAGATTATATGTCGATGTATACTTAGAACTAGTAGGAGCCAGCATGTGATAAAATCTTAATAAATATTTGTTCAGTGTAAATGGTTGAATAAGTGATGTTTTGATGGCTTGTTAGCTTTTTAAAGCTTTCTATTGTTCTCAAGAATATCTATTTTTATGTATGTTCCTTTGGAAATTAGCTTTATTTCAAAATGTAAAAATCACATTTACATATTTTTTTTAAATCGAGGTGAAACTTGCATAACATAAAAGTAATAGTTTTGAAGTGAACAGTCCAGTGACATTTAGCACACTCATAGTGTTGTACAACCATCACTTTTATCTAGTTCTAAAACATTTTCACCCTCTGAAAGCAAACTCTATCCCCATTAAGAAATTTCTCCCCTTTCTGCCTCTAATGCCAACCTACAATCTCTCTCTCTGAGTTTACCTATTCTAAATATTAATGAAATAATATGTAATCTTTTATATCAGACTTCTTTCACTTAGCATTGAATTTCATACACATTGTATCATGCCGCAATACTTAAATCTTTATGGCTGAATAAATTTTTCTTGCATGTATATGCTACAATTGGTCAGTTCACCCGCTGATGGACATTTGGGCCTTTTTAACCTTCTGGTTCTTAGGAACAGTGCTGGTGTGAATGTGTCTGTGCATATATTTGTTTGGGTACCTGTTTTCAATTGTTTTGAATATATTCCTGATGTAGAATTACTAGATTATTTAGTAATCCTGTATTCAGCTTCTTAAGGAATAGTTCAAGGGCTATAGTTCAAGGGCTGCACCACTTTCCTTTATTTCAGTAATGCATGAGGATTCTGATTTTTCTACATCCATGACAACATATACTATTTTCTTCTTTTTTAATAGCTATCTTAGAAAGTGTGGTCTTGATTTGCATTTCTCTAGTGACTAAAGATAATGAGCTATGTTTCTATGCTTATTAGCCATTTTCATGAGATTTTACAGGATGGGAAAGTAATTAATAAAACAAAATAATCTACTTTCTCTTTAATGACATTTAGAGATATTTCAGGAGTATCTCCTCTAACCTAATCCAGGCCAATGTAATCTGCTTCTCATCTAGAGTATTGTTTCACATTCCATTATTTGTCTCATTTAATCTGTGTTTCACAAGCAGTCAAAATTTTAATCATAAATTAGATCATTATGTTGATCTGCTTAGAACCCACCGCTTTTCCTATATTGCACTATAGGAAAACATAACAGCTCTACATCACAGCTTATGAGAACCCACATCATCAGTAGTCCCAACCACAAATAAAACTACTCTTTTTCATAGACATTGCTTTGCAGCATGTCTAAACTTCTATCAATCTCTAGAATACTTCTTAGAGCATTTTCAAATGCTGTTATATTGGCCTGGAAAACAACACCCAAATATCACATGGATAGATCCTTCTAATGTCTCTCAAGTATTGCCTTCTCAGATAAGCTGTTGCTGGCCATGCCATCTAATGCATGTTATTCTCTATTGAAGTAGGATATTCATCACCTTAAGAGTGATCTTTCCCCTTTCAAGTTGTATTTAAATATTTCCATGCTTCTTTATTTTTGGCCTTCATGCATAAGATTGTAAAATTCACTTAAGATGAAGATTGCTTCTTTTTTGTTACCATGTTATGCTCTCTGCCTAGCACATACTTTGCTCATGTTTTTTTTTAATGAATGTGTATGTATGTCTTTCATAATCACAGACAGTTAAATCAGTACCATGTAGAAATGCCCCAATTTTCTTAACAGCAAATTATTGAGAAAATTTCAATTTAAAAAAGTCATCAGAAGATGTAGTACTGAGTGCTGTGTTTCTTCAGAAGATTACAAGCCTCCTGTTTACTTGTCAATAACCAAATAATGCTCTTTGAAACCCATGAGTTATATTGAGGGGCAATGATTTGCCTAGTAGATAGGAGGAAAAGGTAGGCAATAGAACAAGATTTAGCAGAGAATGAAAGTACATTTTCTCTTATTATGGTCTTTTCACAGCCTTTGTCTTGCCATTCAAGAGTCAGTACTTTATTTCCACCTCAGTATCTGGTGAGCAGGCTCTAGACCTGTTGACATGGAAATCATCCATAGAGCTGTGGAAGAAACATGATTAAATTGTGTTAAAATAATTCAGTCCCTTTCTGGCTAATAGAGAAGAAATAGTCTGGGCTCCATCATGGATCCCTGAGTTGCCTGTAATGGTAATGCTGTACAATTATATTGTAAGGAGAAAATCAAATTTATACACAGAGAACTCCGAGTTTCTTTATGTTGGACTGGATATTCGAACTAGTTGAAATGCAAACTTTTTGTCTGTTATATAGGTGAAAACATTTGAATTACATCGTTAGTTGATCTTTAATGTCCATTTTATGATTATTATAAAATCAGGAGTCTTATTCTACTGCTCCCTTTTATGATAATAAGCTCATGAAAGGAAGAATATAAAAATTTTACTTACTAGAGTAAACTTACTAAGTTGTCAAGTAGACTACTCAATCCATACTCCAACAAACAATAAAACGATTGCTTTCTTTGCCAAGTATTTCAAATCCATTGTTTCAATTGATGATCTAAAACATTGCTCTGTGACATACAATGGGAAGATTTACATTAGAATCATGAAATTTTCAGTTCTAAATTAATATTGTAGCATAGATGTCATCAGTGCAGCACATGAAGTCCCTGAAGGGATCCATGGACTTGACTCAGTTTCCTTACATCAATTAAATGTAAATGTAGAAGACTAAAATCCTATTACCATAATGAATTTTTGAGTGAATTAGTTTCATCATTGATTAGTTTTTTAGGTGTATGATCATATATCCGCAAATAGAAAGAATTTTATCAATCTTATACCTCTGTCATTTCTTGAATATGGAGATATCAGGCATTTTTGCTTCCTTCCTGGTCTTAATGGATATGTTCTACTGCTCTGGATAACGTAAAATACTGGCTTCAAGCTAAAATTTAGCATTATAATGTGTTAACATATCTATCAATGTGTATTTTCCTGAGTGTTCTGTAAATAAGGATGAGTGTTTAGTTCTATCAATGGCTTTTTTTAGTGTCTATTGAGATAATCATGATTCTTAAAATATTTTAATGGTGGATATATAAACATGAACTCTGATAAACTGAGGCATATTAAAAATTAAGAATTTGAGTAAAAAATAATTCTAATAGGGCAATATCTAATCTAGCAAACAGGGGTTCTGAGGGTTTATTATAATATTAAAAATAAAAGCTTTTTATAGGCAGAAGAGAGGGGGGAACAAGGAAACTAGGCAACAGGTCAGTTAATGAAAAGTCACTTACTTTAGAACATGGCAGGGGTCTCAGTTCAGTTCAGTTCAATTGCTCAGTCATGTTCGATTCTTTGCAACCCCATGGACTGCAGCACGCCAGGCTTCCCTGTCTATCACCAACTCCCGAGCCTGCCCAAACTCAAGTCTATCAAGTCAGTGATGCCATCCAACCATCTCACCCTCTGTCGTCCCCTTCTCCCCCTGCCTTCAATCTTTCCCAGGTACCCAAAGTATTGGCGTTTCAGCTTCAGCATCAGTCCTTCCAAAGAATATCCAGGACTGATTTCCTTTAGGATTGACTGGTTGGATCTCCTTGCAGTCCAAGGGACTCCCAAGAGTCTTCTCCAACACCACAGTTCAAAAGCATCAATTCTTTGGCGCTCAGCTTTCTTCACTGTCCAACTCTCACATTCATACATGACTACTGGGCTCTATCAGGCTGATTACCTAATTAATGTTGATTAAGTAATTCCTGATGGACTGGTTTAAGCGTCCATTTCTGGGAGAGCTGAAACTGTAGTAAAGTCTAAGTTTGGTGACATGGGGATTGACATCTTTCATTTTGGGCTTGTTTTGTTTTCAACAACTGGAGAATATCAGTATCAATGGATTTCTTACTGTTGGATTAGTGTTGTACCTTTGGAGTAAACTCCATTTAGTGATGGTGTGTCATTTTCTGAACAAAGCATTAGAGTGGTTCGCCCTTTCATTTTAGAGAAGGAAATGCAACCCGCTCCAGTACTTATGCCTGGAGACTCCTTGGGCAGAGGAGCCTGGCAGGCTGCAGTCCTGGGGTCACAGAGTTGGACATGACTGAGCGACTCACACACACACACACACACACACACACACACACACACACACACACCATTTGGTATGTTTGCATTGATGTTTTAAAGAAATACAGCTTTCTTTTTTGTACCATTTTTATAAGATTTCATGTTGATGTTATATTAGCTTCATAAAATGAATTAAAGTTTGTTTTTGTTTTTTTTCATTTTCAATGTTTGGACAACAAAGCACTGAAACTCGCCAGTGTATGGAGGGTTGGTAGAATTCCTCTGAGAAAGCATCTGGACCTGGTGCTTTGTTTGCAAAGTGGTTCCTTAATAACATTCTCTATTTCTACTATAAAAATTGGTCTGTTGAAGCTTTCTACTTCTCATGGGGTCATTTTTTTAATAATCTTTTTGCCTAGAAAATTATGTATTTTTTCTAGGTTTTCACTTTTTTCTCTCTGCTTTATTGTTTCCTTCATTTGTTTAATTATGTATAAATTATTCTCATGATTAAAAAAAATGTTCTCACTTTCAGTAATTTCCTCTATTAGTTTATATGTGTGGTTCCCACCCCACCCCATTTTTCTTGGATCAGATTTGCTACTGACTTCTCTTTTTTTAATATATCATGATAACAGGATTTTTTAAATTAGGTGACTGTTTTTCTATTCTTTTTTTCATTAATCTTTTATCTTTATTTCCCTTCATGTACTCTTTTGGCTTATTTTGCTATTTCTTAGTTTATCTGTGTTTATTTTTTAAGCTAGGGGTTTCACTTTTAATCTATCCTGATAAAACTATTAAGTGCTATGAATTCATTTTGTCTTAATTTTTAACTGAAAGTTTCTTTTTTTTTTTTAGTTTTGTTGATATTCTATAATTGTATTGCATTGTACTCAGAGAGTTGTTTATATTATTTCTATTGTGTGACTTAGGGATATATAAAGTGTGACTCTAGCACATGACCACTTACAAAGTGAAAGGTCTATTTCTCTTGAAGATGGAGCCTCTATTATAAGGGTATACATTTCAAAATATTAATATCTATTGTAATGACTGTTCAGATTTTCCATCTCTATATTTATTTTAATTGCTGTTATCTCCTTACTTATATTTTGTCCACCTTGATTTATGCTGAGACTTAATAATTGTCCCAAACCAGAAGAGTAGTAATGCTGGCAATTCAGATGGCTTCTTACTGCATCAGGTTTATAAGTTAACTTTATCATCAGTTCAGTTCAGTCACAGATGTGTCCAACTCTTTCTGACCCCATGGACTGCAGCACGTCAGGCTTCCCTGTCCATCACCAACAAACGGAGCTTACTCAAACTCATATCCATTGAGTCGGTGGTGCCATCCAACCATCTCATCCTCTGTCGTCCCCTTCTCCTCCCACCTTCAATCTTTCCCAGCATCAGGGTCTTTTCAAATGAGTCAATTCTTCACACCAGGTGTCCAAAGTCCCTTGGACTGCAAGGAGATCAAACAAGTCTAATCCTAAAGGAAATCAGTCCTGAATATTCTTTGGAAGTACTGATGCTGAAGCTGAAGCTCCAATACTTCGGCAACCTGATGCGAAGAACTGACTCATGGATTAGAACTATAAAATTAAATTATGTTTCAACAAACATACATCTTCTTCCAGATTTAAAATTTAAAAGAAAAATTGCCCTATCTTTATGAATATTAAACACATTAGTAATGCTGTTTACATCCCTCATTTAAAAATGTTTTAAAATGATCTGCAGTAAATAAAGATTATGCATAAGTACATTTTATTTTTCATTTAAAACTGCACTTCATATTATAAATAGAGGGTTAAATGTTAGGGTTTTGAGGTGAATCTAAAAGATGTCAATTGTAGTTATTGTTAATTATTTATGAACCCACTGGTAAGGACAAATCATTTTCTTAATCTATTTCACTAATAGAAATTATTTATAAGCACATCATTAATTATTTACATTTTCCTGGTATTATGTTTGCATTAATAATTTAAAAATATATAATTATCTATTAAATCATCTAAATATGATTTAACTTCATTTATTTTTTGTTACACAAATAGCAAGTTGAGCATTAACTATAGTCACATGAAGCAAGATATTCCACTATAACAAGCTTGGGTATTTAGAAATAATGGGGACAATAGCTTGTGTATTTACTTTTAATTTACTCAGTATTAGTAGGTATAACTAAGAATATTCTCAAGGTATATTTTCAAGAAAGTTTCTAGAATCTCAGATCTGTAAATCTTTTGTCTGTCAGTTACTATATATATACCCTTGAGGTACCTGGCAATTAGAGACAAAGTTTTCTTCTTGTAGTTGCCAATTAACTCAATGCCCTCAGAGCCAAATGACTTTCTCTATACAGCAGGGAAGGGCTGATTTTTTGTCCTGGACATCACCAAACAGCTTCATTGAAAACTTAAAGGAGATTTGCTCCTGAATAAAATGTGTACCATGGCAGCTTTGCCCTGCCTCAGTTATGATATCTGAGGTGTAGTATCATCATGAGTATATCTAGAGTTTCACAGCCTTGGAGTTATAACCAGAAAATAAAAAATGTTTTGGCAGGATTATTGTCCAAATATCTTGGTCTAAAAGAAATATTCCTGTTGGGGAGCCTGTTTAAAAAAAAAAAAAAAGATCTTAACAGGCCTTTAAGAAAGATTCAGTGTTTAGGTTACTGGGAAAGAAGGCCAGGTTATCAGTGGATTTTTTTTTAATATAAAAATATTTTATAAATTATTTGGGTTTCCCTGGTGACTCAGACTGTAAAGAATGTGCCTGCAGTGCAGAAGACCTGGGTTCTATTCCTGGTTGGGGAAGATCCCCTGGAGAAGGGACTGACTACCAACTGCAGTATTCTTGCCTGGAGAATTCCATGGACAGAAGGGCCTGGCAGGCTACAGTCCATGGGGTTGCAAAGAGACGGACACAACTGAGAAACTAATACTTTCAGTTCACTTTTTTATATATTATTTGATAATGAGATGAAGTAAAGGCAAAAGTAATGTGCACATTATAAGCAGAATCACCAGGGTAAAAACATCTTTGAACTTCAATCTCCAGTTATCACTGTCTACTCTTATGTACTATTATGGACTAAGTTGAGTCTTCTCAAAATTTGTATGTTGATGTCCTAATCACTAGCACCTCAAATGTAACTGTTTTCGGGATAGGATCTTTAAAGAGCTAATTCAGTTACAAGGAATTCTATTGATAGGGGCTATTCCAATGACACTGGTGTCCTTATGAGAGGAGATTTGGGCACAGACACACACAGGGCCATGTTAAAACTTATGGAGAAGATGGCCAGGTGCAAGCCAAAGGAAAAGGCTTCAAAAGAAACTGACCTTGCTAATAGCTTGATTTTTTTTTTTTCTAACTTCTAGTCCTCAGAATTGTGAGAGAACATGTGAACATGTTTCTCTTGTTTAAGCCACCCATGTCTGTAGTACTTTGTTATGGCAGTACTACCAAACCAGTACACAGACCTTATCCTGTTGAGGTCTGAGTAACAAATTCCCGTTTGTATTCTGAGTATATAGTTCTGATTGTTTGGATCCAGAGCCCTCTCACTTGAAGCAAGAATTGGAGACAACTGTTTCTCTCTGTTTATGGAATAATAATAGCAAAGGAAATTCTGGATTCAGACGTTTATTGCTTACTGCTTTGGCTTTGTGCAACAATACCATTTTTTAATACTTAGTTTAAGGAAGACAGCTTATGTAAATAACCTTCTTGAATGCTTATTAAGAGAGTCTTTCCACAGCCTTTCCTGACAGCCTGGATACCACTGGGTATTCAAGTTAATCTGAAGGTTAAACCTCCCTGGAGATTTCTAAAGAGAACATTAACATGGCTCCAAACTAGGAATCTTAGTAAAAGAACCTGCTATTTTCTTCTTGGCCAAATCTTGGCATGCTGTAAGAAGGCTATATCTATACCATTTTCTGTATTTATATCTAAATGAGTTGCCTAAATGAAATTATGGATTACCTCAAAGTCATGAAGCCCCACTTTTGTCAATTTGATGATTGCTCTGGGATAATCTTGACCCCACTGCCTCACAGTTTTTGAGCCTGTAATTAAACATACTAAATATGCAGAGCTGTTTACTGATTTACAGCTATGTAATTTTCAGGTATAAAATGTGGGGGAAAAATTAACTGCTTCCATAGCAAAATAACCCAAGGGGACCCTTGAGGACAATAGGAGCTACTGTGCATAGAAAAGAGGGCTCATGCCAACATGTATATCTTTTTAATTTGAGGATTATGTTGGAAATGAAACATAATCTCCAAGGTGAACAAGTGCTTTTGCTAGAGTACTTAACCCTAAATATGAAGCTAGCATAAATTACTTGATTGTTATTAACTGCTGTTTAACTTCCCTGCACTTTTAACACTTATTATAATGGAAAATATCACTTAAAAAGAAGTCTTGTTCAAGGGTGATTAGAATGTCCTTTTATATTTAATGTTTCAAAATCATGTGCATGGAGTACTCACCAACATATCAATTATTTAGTCATTAAAAATGTGGGTGCAAAGTCATTTAGTAGGAATTAGTACTCACTCCAACATGTGCTAAGGGAAGTTGCCTAAAGTGCCACAGTGAGCTATACAGAGGACATTAAATTGTTTCAAACAAAAAGAATTTTCATAGCAATTCCCTAAGCTAGATGGCATTGACCTTAAACAAATAGATGACTAGTTATTTCTCCAGCAGAAGATAGGTTTATTCAAGATCAGCAAAGAATTGCATTTTGGAATCTGCAACCAAGGCAAACCACATGTAAATCCCCTCATAGTAAGGAGAGGAGAACTCTTTTAAAGAGGGTAAAAGGAAGCTGGGGGTGGGGGGGGGGGAAGCAGAAAAGAGTCCTCTGGGAAAATTTAGAGTTCAAAGTGTGTAGTGACTTTTCATTGACTTACTGTGACAGCCTCTAATGGATGACCTATTGTCAGGCAAGGAGTCTTCCTTCTTCCTCTTGGACTCTTCCATTGTTGCAGGGCATGGCAGCTCCCCCTTCTAGCTTCCCAACTCTATTTTAAATTGTGGTTTCTGTTTGTTATAATGTTCACAATGGCAATACAGAATGTTCACCTACAGCAAATGCATTCACAAAGCATCACAGTATATGGGAAATTGTTTCTGTTGTATAAGTAGAAATTTATGTTATGAATTCTTATTCAGTTTTTCAAATACTTAATAATTGAATGCTATTTAGTGTGATTGGGCAAAATTCTTCATTACAAGGTAAATTAACCTGAAATGTCTTGAGAAAATGAAATGTTTCAGCTTTGTAATAAGTAACATCTAGATAAACTCTTTAGAACAGAAGGTTGAGAAGGTAGAACTCTCAAGTCTCTAGATACGTTAGTGCTTAGATAATACCAGAAATATTATGAAGTGTCTTTTGACTGAAAAAAAAAATGTTTTATTTAAAAATCTAAAATTACTATGGATATTTCCAAGACTCACTGAGATTTTTCTAGAAAAAAATGTAACATAATGCCTGTATGAATGTAACTATTCAATTTATCTCTATAAACAACGAAACATTTTCAATATACTCAATCTAACTTATCAGTGTCCTCTAGGGCACTGAGGTGAGAAACAACAGTATCAACTCAAACACTAGTTTTTAAGTATCCTTTTTTTCCTAAATTTATCTTCACTGTTAGCTTATCAGTAATATGATAATGGGATATATAGGTAGCCACTGAATGCTATCATTAGAAAAATTGCATCCAAAATTTTCCACACCTCCATTCAATCACCAAGTGGAAAAAAATCTAGAGAAAATCTTGGATATAAATAAACACAATAAACTGGTAACAATTCTCCTCCAGAGAACAATACTGTGGTTAAGGTACAAGGATATGATGGAAATTTGTTGTTCACTGGATTCCATTTATATCTTTTGAATTTTGTGCGGACTCCTATGTCCATGGATTTCCTGGGCAAGAATACTGCAGTGGGTAGGCATTCTCTTCTCGAGGGGATATTCCTGGCCCAGGAATTGAATCTGTGTCTCCTGCATTGGGTGGCAGGTCCTTACCGTCTGAATCACCAGGGAATCACCATGAAATTGAGTATCTACTTTTAAATATTAATCTACTTTTATAAAGAAAAAAAAAGCCGAAAATTAAAATTTTAACACAACTTTTCCAATTTATATATATGTGTGGGTATATATATATATACACACATATATATATCTTACATATGTGTGGGTATATATATATACACACACACATATATATACCTTATATATGTGTGGGTATATATATATGCATATATATATATATATCTTATAAATAAATATTTACTTATGTACATGGATTTTACTAAATTATATGTAGGATAGAATGCCTGGTAATAGAAGAAGGAATGACTGGAGTTGAGCAAATTGGTATTTCTACTTGATCACCACTATTTCCATTACTTCCTACCACATATACTAAGGTCGTTATTCTCAGTGCATTATCTAATTTAATCCTTATAACAGTTTAAGAACAAACAGTGTTTTGTTTCATTTTAAAGTTAAGGAAAGTAAGGCTTAGAGAGATTAGGTAATTTACTAACAATCGTCCCAGAGCATAAGTTACAAAGCCTGGTTTCCTTACCATTTCTCTCTCTTTTCTTGCAAGCCTATGGAAGCAGTGTTTTAATTGGTAATCAGAAGATATTTTTATTTAAAAAAAAAGGATACTAAGTAGGCATGCATTCCTCAGTTTTCCACTTTCTATACCACTCCTTCTTATATGTGTCTGCTTGATATACAAACATGCTTGTTGCTACCTGACTTTCAGGCTGCTGTTACTATCTCTTTCTAATTACTCTAAAAATGTGGCAGATAATTAAATGATCTCAAAAAGTAAAAGTCCAGTCTGTACATGACATATGAGGATAATAAGTTTAAGTTTCCCTTGTTTGCTTGAAATAATAGTACTTCTAGATGATGTTCATATTTAGGTGAAACTGGGGACTAGAATTCCCTTCTCTCAGGACTTGAATTTGAGATGGGCAATCCTATTCAAGTTCTGAAACTATTCATATATTCTCTTACCCACTAGTATGGTGACACACAGCTGGTTTGTTCTTACAATTTGGACTTGAATTTGAAGTCTTCTTAGGTTTTATACTGTCCTTACAACTTGATTCTTTCAAAGGTAAATGCCTCTGTGCATCTATACCAATGAAGTTAATGTTACTCCATATGAACATTATATAGGTGCTTATAGATGCTTATAGTACCATCAGCATGTGCATACTCACTTCACATTTGAGGCATGGAGTCTTAGATGTTCACTGTGAGCTGGAACTAGTTTGGAGGATCAGGGAGAACAGTGGGTTTTTTGGTTTTGTTTAGGGAAAATGAGAGTGGGTGTGTTTTGTTCTTAAGTTTTCAATTGCTTTGAGGCTAGAACAGATAGCAAAATAAATACCTAGATTTTTGGACAGAAAGGTAAAGCAGATATATTAGCCTTCTAATTATATTTCTGTGTAATAAACTAGTACAGACTTAAAGACTTAAAAGACCATCCACATATTATCTCACCATTCTGTAGGTCAGAAGTCTGGATGTAGGCTAACTAGGTCTTACTCAGGGTTTCTTTAGGCTGCAGTCATGGTGTTATTTGGAGCTATATTTTCCTCTGAGGCTCACAAATCCCTTGCATCCTCACTGGTTATTAACAGAATTCATTCCCTTCCAGTTGTATCTGTGCGTTATAGGTACTGGGGATGGCAGATGTGGTTTCTTTCTAGACTATACAGTTAAGGATATTATCATTATAATGTTTTCAAATGAAGTGCTAATGTCAATAATTCCATCCACAAGTTGGTAGATGAGGGCAGACACTTGCTGCTCATTGTTCTCAATTTCTAGAGGCAGCCGGCCCTTCTGTGTTCTGTGAGCCTCTCTAAAACATGCCATACATACCATACATCCTCTCCAGTTTAGAAACTCTGACTTCTCCCTTCAGAGACGGCAGTAGATTTACAGGGCATGAACACCCCGGGGCAGGAATTTTGGAGTCTTAGAATTCTGTTTATTACTGAAGGAGAATTAAGTAGAAACTTTCCATAAGAACCCTGATAAATACTTTTACTCCTATTCTCAAATTACTTTTTTCTGGGAATAAAATGGAATATGGTGCTTGACTTTGATTGCTACATGAGACTCATGCACACTAATTTGAAAATCACTGTAATGTATACCAGCTGCTTTTCTTTCTTAATAAAATATACCATTTTTTAAGGAGGCCATTTTATAAAATAAAAACTTTGCCATATCCAGGATGTCCAGTGAATATAACCATTTTTCTTTTCATTTTAAATCAGTTTTTAAGATTCATAAGACTTGACATACAGAATTTCCTTCTATGGCAATATACATTCCACAAAGATTTAAAGTTAAATATTTCATCTAAGTTAGTTATATTTTGCATGACACTGAATAACCACTATTGATTTTTGATTACATTCTTATCAATATTTATACTGTTATAAACAATGTTTATGGCACTGTAATGATAAGCTCTTAGTGTTACCTACTTGTAGGGCCTGCAATTATGTTGCTATAAATGTAATTTACAGTTACATTAATACTGTTTCATCTCAAAGCTCAAATCCATAAAGCAGTGATTTTTTTTTTACACAAAAAACTGGTGACTAATGTAATATTTAAAAAAATAATTTGTTAAATTGACAAGGATACTAGCTGTAGATTTTTTTACCCTCTTCAGACCTGGTTATCTCAATTTTTTGTGTTTTTTTTGGTACCTATTTTTTCCATCCTGTTTAAGACTTCCTTGGCATTAGTTGCTTATAAATAAATAAACCTTGTGGATTTCTTGACACGCACATTATATGAGTTTCCTAAATTTTTACCTGATATATATTTGAGATAATATTTCAGGATTTCCCCTTGGCTTATTTGTATGTAATTAGTCAACTATTTATCTGGCATTTAAAATCTTTTTTCTCTTTTTGACTTGCTTCATTTTTAGAGTAGTGAATGCTATTTCCTGAGAACAGTTGATCTACAAGTTAAAGTACCTCCCTCAGTTTATAGAAACCATCCCATGCTGAATCAAATTCATAGTATGATTTTGATAAAACAGACATTTGCACAACTTGAATAAAACCTCCAATTCTTCTGTTTTATTTATTTATTTTTGGGGGGGCTTTATTTATTTATTTATTTATTTTAATCCTTTTTTTTTTTTTAATTTTAGTTGGGGGCTAATTACTTTACAATATTGTAGTAGTTTTTGCCATACAATTCTTCTGTTTTAAATGATAACAACATATCTGATCATACTGTCCTCTTATGGGAAACTTTGTTTTCTTTCTCCCACTCCACTTCACCCACCCCACAAATGACTTACCTAGAAAATAAAATGCAATCCCTGAATCGATACTTCCCAAAAGCTGTTTGAAATATTTTACACTGCGATATGTGTACATAACTATAGGAAAAGACTCACTTCCCCAAAATAAAAACAAACAAACAAGATATGTATATATGTGTGTGTGTGTGTGTGTGTGTGTGTGTGTGTGTGTGTGTGTGTGTGTGTGTGTGTGTATAGCTTTCTTAAACCAATATATCCCAATAGCATAGCTTTTATTTCTATCTTAATTTTGAGATTTTTTTTTTTTAATTGGATTGGCCAAAAAGTGTGTTTGGGTTTTCACATAAGATGAACTTTTTGCTCAAGTCAATAGATACCAAAATAATGAGATCAACATGAGTGAAATGCACTACAAGGAAAATATTAATATACATTGCCAAGAAGAGTTTCCAGGAGTTATGGCAAAATGCAGGAAAGATTTCAGTTAAAGATAAATTAAACGAAAGTTTATCTTGAATAATAACCCCCCAAAATCGTGATAGCAAGATTGAGGGATGTAACAAACAAGTTAAACAAAATAAATCTTTCCAAGAAACAGCAAAGAAAGAAGGGTGGTTAAGTACCTGAAACTGTCCGTTACTCCAAATTTATGTAGTGAGAGTTTATTCATTTCAAACAAGGGGATTCATACTCTATTTAATAAGATATCACATGGCGTTCCTTTCCATTTACAGTATGTTCCTAAAGGTGAAAACAGCAGGAAAATGAAATTACTTCATTTACCGGAATTACAGCTTCCTTTGTATAAAACTTTAATCATTTTATATATGACAACCTTATGCTTAATGTTTTTAGAATACTCTTCATAAAACATTATTTAGCAAAAGCATACTCTCCCACTGAGCACATCGCTGCTTTCAATGGCTGTGCTAATCTAGTTTGAATATATGCAGCATTTAATCTTAATTATGATGCTGAAGTCTATAAAACGTTAATTATTCATTTCACATACTCCCTCCACTTTATTGTAACTCCTAATTTGCTTAACAAAATGTGGCTTTTAATTAGAAGTGTGGGACCATTGGAGCAAGGTAGTGTTTTGAGTGTGTTGTGTGTGTATATGTTGTATGTGCTTCTATTGCTGTAGAAATACATGTTCAGAGGAGTAGTGTTGGAATAAGAGAAGTAAAATATTTTAAATTCAAATAGCAAAATCTTCTAGTAGTTTTATTTTTCCTTCTTACTTAACTTAGTTGTTTCCTGATTTCCTGTAGTCCAAAAGGGAAAATGGAAAGGCACAACTGGTTATCATTTTACTAGTGGACAGTAGTTGGACTGTAGTTAATGTCTATATCTCTTTAAATACTAGCTGAAGATCATGCACAAGTGCACACACACAAAGACATGTGCAAAGAAAATCAGGTAATCAGGTTCTATTTGCCTACATAATACAGAATAGTCAACTGAAATTTTTTATTCAATTAGTAATAGTTGTGTTTCTATTAAACTTTTGAGATATGATAGATTATATAATACAAAATATTGTTAAAAAAACTTGGAAGAGGTTTAAATCCTCAATATTTTTCAATGTTTTCCTAATTTATTATTTGTGGATTTTAGTATCACTCATGTAATAGTTTTACTGTACTTTTCAGATAATTTAGTTTTAAAAATTTACATTTTAAAATTTCAAATTATTTATAAAAACTTTGTATTCCTGCTTTAAAAGAAAATAATAATTTTGAGATATAAATAAGTAGAAAACTACTAAAACAATTTTCATGTATCACTTATGGACATATAATCATTAGATGACCCATTCTATATGTTTTTAAACATCATCTTAGAACTCTAGGTATGAAGTCATATATCTCTAAGTTATCCTTTGATTAAGCTGTTCACAAAGACAAGAACTCTTAAATATTTTGTATATATTTACTATGAATTCTGAGAAAACTAAAAGCAAAAATTTGCTTTTAAAAATTTTAATTCATTTTTAAAAAATTCATTTAAAAATTTGATTAGATTGAACTCAGTTTTTAAAAATTCATTTAAAACTTAAAAGCAAAAATCTTCATAAAATTCATCATGAAGATCTCAATTGCAAATTGTATATACTAGAATATTGTGTACAAGAAATGAAATTATAGTTGTAGAATAAAATATTAAATTGATTAATTGTATCTAGGAAGATGTTATTTTCCAAATAGATGCTCATATATTTCCTCACCAAAAAAAATCTAGATTGACTTAAGGTTACATAAAGACTTGTAATAGTTTAACTATTATGATGTTTCACTTTTATAGTTTATTTGCCAGGCCAACTTGAATTAATTACAAAGCAGTTTTGTTCTTAAATGTAATTAACTCTACATTTCTCTGATTTGCAGGGTTATATCAAATTCTCAGGTGGCCTTCAATTTCTTACAGGATACAATTTTATTGATTTATTAAATCTTTGTTTAATCAAGTATAATTCTTTATCCCTTATCTCATTTCTAATAGATATAATGTTAATTATGGCTACAACTTATGGGACTACACCATAAGAGACCTCCCATGATTATTCCCACTTTACAGAATGAAGAAACTAGAAGCTTAATAGAGATTAGTGATTTGTCAAAAAATCACCTGAGATTTCAACCTAGGGCACTCTCAGAGCCTGTACTTTCTACTGTTCTCCTCTCCTGCCTTCCTTCAGTTGCTGTGCTCAGTTCTGTGTCTCCAGAACATTTTCTCAATGCCTTCGAACCCCATTTCCAGTCATGGTACTGTTTGATCTAATTCTCCAGTCTCACGTCCAGTCTCCTTGGATCCCTATGTCCATTGGTTCATAGATTAAGTCTTTCATAGGTTAAGTCATCCACTTGTATAAAAAGAAAGAAAGAAAGAACTGGATTAAAGTAAGTGACAAAGAATGGTAATGAATATTGTTGTTGTTTGGTGGAAAAAAAAAAACAATTCCAGAAATGGGGAAAAAAATTCATCTGAGAGAAGAGAGAGTAAATGTTATACTTAATTGTGAGGATGGTATATATCATCCTGGTGTTCAGTCATGTCCAACTCTTTGCTCTCCCATGGACTGTATAGCCTGCAGGCTCTTCTGTCCATGGAATTTTCTAGGCAAAAATACTGGAGTGGGTTTCCATTTCCTTCTCCAGGGGTTTTTCTGACCTGGGGATTGAATTCTCCTGCATCTCCTCCATTGGCAGGCAGATTCTTTACCACTGAGCCACCTGGGAAGCCCTGGAAAGTATGTATATTCCCATTTAAAGATTTTCTTGTCCTGTCAACAGCAGACAGACATCTCCTCTGCTACTTTCTGCTGAACTAAATCAAATAAGGTACAAAATAGCAGTATAGTTTATACTTAAGCACATAATATCTATAGCTCAAATCTCTGTTTGAACCTAATCTCTGCTGCTTGCCAGTTGAAGTTTATACAACCTCTCCTACCTCAGTTTCTGCCTCTGTAAAGTGGGTACAATAGTTCTTACCTTACAGGATTGCTTACAAATTAAATATTTCAATATATGCAAATCACTAAAAACAGTCACAAGAACATCCTACTTTCTATCTAAGTGTTTGCTTGACTTTTTGTTGTTTGTTTGGGCTGGGTCTCCATTGCTTCATTCACAGGCTTTCTCTAGTTGCGGCAAGTGGTGCTACTTTTCACTGCGGTACTTGGGCTTCTCATCATGGTGGCTTTTCTTATTGCAGAGCACAGGCTGTAGGCACAGCAGCTTCAGTAGTTGCAGGACATATGCTCAGTAGTTGGGGCTCATGGGCTCTAGAGTACATGCTCAGCAGTTGTGGTACATGAACTTTGTTGCTCTGCATCATGTGGAATCTTCTAGAACCAAGGATCAAACCTACATTCCCTGCATTGGCGTGTGGATTTTCTATCCACTGCAACACCAGGGAAGTCCTGCTTGATTTTTTAATTAAAAATACATACCTTAGAATTTATGGAAAACATGATTATGGAACACAGTGTTTCATTTAGGACCTTCTAAGAATAATCCACATGTAATATATCTTCTCTGCCTAAAGACTTTTAACTCAAAGTCCAAACATTGTAAGGAAGATTAACTTTCTTCTGTCTTAAATATCTTAACAATATTCATCAAGTTGTTAGATAAAACTGCAGCTTTCAAGAAACATAAAAAAAGGCTAATGATGTCAAGGGACATTCTCCAAACTGACTTTTCTATGTATTCAAATCTCTTGGATCATTAAAAAACTTCCACTTGCATTTTTTCCTTCGTAAGTTGCATAAACCTAGAAAAGCAAAATTGTAAAATCCTGGAAAGAAAGCACAAAAGAGAATAACTTTCCTTTATTTTATCTCCATCTACCAAGTTCTATATGCTCATCACCTCAAATATTATCTCTCAGGAATGAGGAAGGGGGATTCTCTCAAACTCTGTTTATAATCTCATCATGAGGTTTTCACACAGTCTTCACTCCATAAACTTTTCTGTCTCCTTAAGAACTATGTAGTTTTGTTTCTGATTTTTTCACTGTGCCCAGTCCAAAGATCTAAGAGGAGAGGGAAGCAGACTACCTAACTAATCTTGAGATGTTCACTCAGTGCTGAGTACTTTAATCCAATTTTCTTTTATTGAACTTTTACACCCTGGGGAATTCCCAAGGATTGTGAAGTTCTTTGGTGCTTTCCTGAAACATAAGCCAGTCTATCCCTTCTGTCCCTCTCTTTGAAATGAAAAGCTCTAGCTTTTTAGTCTGAATTTAGTTCTATTCACTATCTTGCCATCACACTAAGCTGCTTCTGAAGTTTGCCCCCCATGCAGTTCTGAGTTCTAAAGCCACGTTGTCCACTTTCTTTTCTGTGCTGCTTTTCATGCCTCTTCTTTCGTCTCTCGGCTTTGCCATTCTGTTGAGGTATCACCCAGGATGCCATGTTCTGTCTGATGTTTTCTCAGTTGACCTCCAGGTCTTTGAGGGCCTTGCAAAATATTTCTTCTTCCTCCTTTCTGTTTTGTTGCCGCAGATGACTTGGTCGAGAGATTTGCAATTGTTTGAAATAGAATGCTTTGCTGTTTTGCTGTATTTTTAGAGGAAGTCAGGAAATTGTGTTTGAAAAGTCAGACTGTTTTATCTCATGTCCTCCTCATAGTAATTCCTGTATGTAATCCTAATAACTTCCCATTTTTATACATGAATAAACATTTACATTATGTGACAGAGATAGGACTTAAACCTCATTTTGAGAAATTTCAAAGCTTGATTTTTCTCTGCCCCGTGGTGTTGCTTCTTGAATGTTCTCCTAGTTCATTTGTTCTTTACTTAAAGAACTGTTTCTTCTTTTCAACAGTTTCCAACAACTGCATGCATCCTGCGTCATATTGTGATGCTTAGAGAATCTGGTTAAATAGCTCAAGTAAGAATATTTCTAATAAGTTGATGATGTGTGCATATAAAAAGTAATTATAACTTTAGTCTATAATACTAGAGATAGTCCTGATATTTGGGGTCTGGATTATGATTTATTCATTCAATGTATGCATATGTGTATATACTATTGAATGTGAATATTATTCTAGGCTTGGAGTCTAGAATAATGACTCAAACAGAAAGTTCCTGTTCTAATCGACCTTACATTCTAAAGAGGAAGACATGCAAGAAACAAACATGCGCACTTGTATATCTCTGTATATCGTGTCACAGTAAGTGCTTCAAAGCAGCACTGGGACATGTGTTTGACATTTGAAATAGTATTAAAGGACTGCTGAAGAGCAAGTTGTATGCATGCTATGTGGGAATAAAAAATGTACAGTAATTCCGAGTATAATACATAAATACATAGAAGGATAATAACAGAATGACTGTATGGAAACGCCTTCTGCAAAATCTTGAAGGGTGGTGGTGTAGTATTTCAAAATGTGGGCTTCAGCATCAAATAAACCCATTTACCTCTTTGTAGCTTGTGGGCTTTGGCACACTTACCTCTATAAGCCTTACTTTCCTCTCCACAAAATGGGGTGACAGAGCCCCTCCAGGGGTGCCATAAAAATCAAGGGAAAGGCTATCTGAGGTGTTCTGCATTGTTCTTGGCATGTAACATAGTAAGTTTTGTAGGAGCTAGCAGTGTTAGTGGCAGGGGTAGCACTTGTAGTGGAAATAATTGTTGTCAGCAATACGGATTTGGAGAATCCCTGAGCATTTCTATGCTTTAGATCTTCTCATACTTTTTTTTCTTTCTTTCTTTTTTTTCCCCCCAACTCCTCATGGATGTAGAAGTGTAAATAATATATGTGAAGTACTTTGCATGTATGAAGGCAATTTTTTTCTATTGTTATCTGAGGTGTCAGAAATAAAACCTAATTCTGGAGGTTTCCTGAGAGCAGAATTTCCATGTTACGATTCAATGGGAGTTCTTGCTTAGAGCTGTTTTGTAAAGCCAGTCCTAACATAGTTAGCTTGCATTTGAATAGCTGCCAGAGACCCACGGAGGAGAGGAGGTGCATCGCACAGCACCGGCACGCTCCCTGGTGGCTGCTCAGGCGGTGCTCAGACCCCGCCACCACCGCTGCCACCGAGGCTCAGGGCTGTCACCAGCTGACACCCGGAACAGGGATGATATGAACACACACCAGTCAACTCCCTCTTGTCTCAACAGAGCAATAATGAGCAGCTCTCTGCTGTGTTCTGTTCATTCATGGACATAGGCACATCTCCCCGCGCAGACAGGCGGGTAGGTTTGTTACAGGTTCCTAGTTGAATTTGTGCAGGTGTAAGACATTTTTCCCTTGTGGCTCATCTGGTAAAGAATCTGCCCACAGTGCAGCAGACCTGGGTTCTGTCCTGGGGTTGGGAAGATCCCCTAGAGAAGGGAAAGGCTACCTACTCAAGTATTCTTGCCTGGAGAATTCCATTGACTGTAGGGATGCGACTTTCAAGACGTTTTCTTACTTTTTTTTTTTTTTTATTGTGTTAAGAGCACTTAGCATGATATCTATCCACTTCACGAAGTTTTCAGTGCCCAATGTAATATTGTTCTCTCTAGGTCCTATGTTATGCATCAGATGTCCAAAACCTCTTGCATAAACTTACAAACTTTATACACATTCCCCCTGCCCATACCCCCTGGAACCACCATTGTACTCTCTATTTCTCTATGTTGGACCATCATGGATTCCTCCTCTTTGTGACCTGCCCGTTTCAAGATTCATCCATGTTCTCACACGTGGCAGGATTTGTTAGAAAACTACTTATATTTAATCATGTCCCACTTGTGCTTGTTCAGTTTCCCCTAAAAGTCCTTGAATGAGGTTTTATTTTTTAATATCACTTCTACCGTTCCTAAGCCTAGTATTTCTTACACGCTAGTTACTTCATAACTGTTCACGGTTAACTTACTAGGTACTCTGTTCACTGTTAACTAGCTTACTACAACTGATTGATGGAAATACAGTTTGTGACAGTAATTAGTGTCTTGACTGGAATGAGGCAATATATCATCTTATTAGGCTTTTACCTAAAAAAAGGCTCTGGAATGTCTTTATAATGGTCAATATGTCTCTACATTCCAATTAGAATAAGAAAGTTAAATATGCCTTTGCTGGTCACCTGAAATGATCACAACATTGTTAATCGGTTATACCCCAATAAAAAATAAAAAGTTCAAAAATAAATAAATTAAATCCACATATAACTTTATATAACAGAAAGTTAAACATAACAAATATATAAGAGAAAGTTAAAATATGTTGAAGCAAGAAAACAGTTGTTAACCAAGTATCTCTGTCTCTGTCATTTTCCTTATCTTTTCTTTTTCCTTTCCCATTTCAGAAACTTATCACTTGCACAGTAGATCAGTTTTAAACATATATGAGAAAAACAGTCTTTGGCAATGTGTTGACTGTTAAGAAAAACTAATAGAGCTCCTCTTATTCTGAAAGTGAAAGGTAATACCCAGAGACCTGATTCAAATACTGTGGAGTTTATTTGAGAGTTCAGTTGCTCAGTCATGTCCGACTATTTGCAACCCCGTGGACTGCAGCACGCCAGGCCTCCCTGCCCATCACCAACTCTTGGAGTTTACTCAAACTGATGTCCATTGAGTCAGTGATGCCATCCAACCATCTCATCCTCTACTATCCCCTTCTCCTCCTGCCTTCAATCTTTCCCAGCATCAGGGTCTTTTCAAATGAGTAAGCTCTTCACATCAGGTGGCCAAAGTATTGGAGTTTCAGCTTCAACATCAGTGCTTCCAATGAACACCCAGGACTGATCTCCTTTAGGATGGACTGGTTGGATCTCCTTGCTGTCCAAGGGACTCTCAAGAGTCTTCTCCAACACCACAGTTCAAAAGCATCAATTCTTCTGTGCTCAGCTTTCTTTATTGTTCCAACTCTCACATCCATACATGACAACTGGAAAAAACATAGCCTTGGCTAGATGGACCTTTGTTGACAAAGTAATGTCTCTGCTTTTTAATATGCTGTCTAGGTTGGTCATAACTTTTCTTCCAAGGAGTAAGCATCTTTTAATTTCATGACTGCAGTTACCATCTACAGTGATATGGGAGCCCCCCAAAATGAAATCTGTCACTGTTTCCACTGTTTCTCCATCTATTTGCCATGAAGTGATGTGACCGAATGCTATGATCTTAGTTTTCTGAATGTTGAGCTTTAAGCCAACTTTTTCCACTCTCCTCTTTCACTTTCATCAACAGGCTCTTCAGTTCTTCTTCACTTTATGCCATAAGGGTGGTGTCATCTGCATATCTGAGATTATTGATATTTCTCCCGGCAATCTTGATTCTAGCTTGTGCTTCTTCCAGCCCAGTGTTTCTCATGATGTACTCTGCATATAAGTTAAATAAGCAGCGTGACAATATATAGCCTTGACATATTCCTTTTCGTATTTGGAACAAGTCTGTTGTTCCATGAGAGTTACTGTTGGTGAAATGTTGATTAGGAGATATTCCAGAACTCATACTTCAGTGTTACTTGGTCCAGGAGCATGTGTGTACATGCTTGCTGAGTCATTTCAATCATGTCAGACTCATTGCAACCCTATGGACTGTACCCCGCCAGGCTCCTTTGTCCACGGGATTCTCCAGGCAAAAATAAGGGCATGGGTTTTCATGCCCTCCTCCAGTGGACCTTCTCAACCCAGGGATCAAACCTGAGTCTCTTATGTCTCCTGCATTGTCGGGTGGGTTCTTTACCACAAGTGCCACTGGGAAGCTCCCAGGAGCACTAGGATTGCTTAATAATATCTACTTAGTGGGCTTGTGTGGCGTATCACATCATGTTACTTTACAGGGGCTTGTGGTTTTAAGGTAGATTTAGAGACATAGACATCACACTGGGCAAAAACAGACATGCTGTACAGGTGATATGCTTATCTTTGGAAGTAACAAGTCCAAGACAGGGCTCAGTGACTAATTGGAAAGAAAATGTTTCAATAATCTGCCAAGTTGAAAGGCATTTTCAAATATATGATGGGGCTGACTTTATTTTTTGGGGCTCCAAAATCACTGCAGATGGTGATTGCAGCCATGAAATTAAAAGACACTTACTCCTTGGAAGGAAAGTTATGACCAACCTAGACAGCATATTAAAAAGCAGAGACATTGCTTTGTCAACAAAGGTCTGTCTCATCAAGGCTATAGTTTTTCCAGTGGTCATGTATGGTTGTGAGAGTTGGACTATAAAGAAAGCTGAGCACAGAAGAATTGATGCTTTTGAACTGTGGTGTTGGAGAAGACTCTTGAGAGTCCCTTGGACAGCAAGGAGATCCAACCAGTCCATCCTAAAGGAAATCAGTCCTGAATATTCATTGGAAGCACTGATGTTGAAGCTGAAATGCCAATACCCGATGCAAAGTGCTGACTCTTTTGAAAAGACCCTGACGTTTGGAAAGATTGAAGCCTGGAGGAGAAGGGGACAACAGAGGATGAGATGGTTAGATGGCATCACCCACTCAATGGACATGAGTTTGGGTAAACTCCAGGAGTTGGTGATGGACAGGGAGGCCTGGTGTGCTGCGGTTCATGGGGTCGCAAAGAGCTGGACATGACTGAGCAACTGAACTGAACTGACTGAAAAATTATTTAATTTGTTGCTAAAATATCAAAGAAGACTTCATATGTTTTCAACATAATAAAACATATGTCCAGGTAATTTTATCCATCTAAAAATTTTGGAAAAGGGCATAGGGTGCAAAAGGATGGGTGTCTTAATTAATTGTCTTTAGGATTCAAGTCGCAGAAACCAACTGGTACCCATGCAAAGATGGGGAATTTATTAAAAAATATAAAGCCAGCTTATGGAATTGGAGGGGAAGAAAGATACCCTCACCTTAAGAAAGGTAGAGATGAAAACTTAGAATGCATTTGTCCTTCAGCACCATGGCACTCAGACTCCTTTAAGATGCATGATCTTGCGTCTTCACTTGACCCTTTCTCTGCTTTCTGCGTTGCACTTTTGTGGCAAAAATCCATCCCACACTTGCAAATAGCATGCCTTTTGTTCATGGAAGTTTTAGAGCTTGACATGATTATCCTAGTCCCATTCCAACTCTGAAAGAACAAATATGAATGATCCAGCCTGAGCCAGGTTTCCATTTCTGGTCCAGTAGAGTCTTATCAGGGAGCAGGATAATGTATTGGATTGGCCAAAAAGTCTTTTCAGGTTTACCATATGATGTTATGGAAATGAACTTTTTGGCCAACTCAATAGTGAAAATAAGTCTGCTCAGAGCCCATCTTGCATGTGGGACTACAGATCTCATAGAGAAGGCCTTATCTGGGATAAGACTCCAAAGTTGTCTACTACAAATGAGGCTGATTCCTACATGAGACAATGCCAGGAAGGTGAATATGAGTGGTATCTTTTAATTTTTGAAACAGTTATAGAATTAAGACCAAGAGAGAAATCTTCTGAATATTGTTGTGTTAAAAGAGAACATTTAAGTGCCCTCTGTCTTAAATTTCATTTAAACACCCTGTCATTTGGGTAGCCACGCCCTTCTCCAGGAGATCTTCCCAACCCAGCAATTGAACTCAGGTCTCCTGCATTACAGGCAGAGTCTTTAACATCTGAGCCACCAGGGAAGCTGTTGAGATGACTTATGAAATAAGGTTGTTCTCTCCTTCAACTGTATGAATGACAGAAAATCTCTGGTATGGACACTTTTTAGAAATATTAATTAGTGTTATCTCTATGAAATGTGTTACAAGGTTAATGACCACTAGTGGGGTTGACTATCCCTGAATATAACTTTGAGCTATCTTTTTCTCTTTACCTATACCTAGGCAGCTATTCAAAAATTTTAATCAAAATGTCCATCATCTCTTAAAATATTATTCAGCTCAGATAAATATACATTATATAATGATGAAAATGGCTATTTGTAGATATAAATATTATTCTTAAAGAAGAAAAATGAAACACTCAAACTTAGGATTATTTGGAGGATAAAAAATTCAAACTTTTAAATTTAAAGTTGATACTGTATTGCTATTTGGCCATGATTTTCCCAATTAACTTATTAACAGTGTATCTGATTGAATTCTATCTCCCACTTGTTATTTATTTGTGCTTGCTCATATTTTCTTATTTCAAAAAGATTTAAAGTGAAATAGACATATAATTTTGATTTCTGAAGTGAATTTTTAAAATACACTGTTTAGAAGTGCCAGAGAAATTTTCTTCTAATTAGTTAGAACCCACTTTGTAAAAAAGGAAAATCAATGATTAAAGAAAACATGTACTTTTGGTCCCAGACATATTGTACTCACTTTAATTTTCAAATTGTTATAAATATCTCAGTGTACCTTTTGCAAAAATGAACAATGGAAATTATGATGATGAATTAGCAATTGTTGCCAATGACTTTGAGGCTTAAAAAAAAAAAATTACCAGTATCTGGTTATCACAATTTTGCTTTAAATCAAGTTATATGGTGACATAAAAATTGACATTCTTAGTTGTATAATTTCCATTTATGGAGGTAGTAGGTGGTATTTAAAAGGGAGATGAGTTCATGTATTCATTTACATGTTATCAAACATTTGGGGAAAGTATATTTTCAAGAATTACAAGGATTTTTTTTTTTTTTTGAAGATACTTTGGTTGATGCAGAGTTAAATAGGTTTTTTTTAAATTAATTACTTAATTTTAATTGGAGGCTAATTACTTTATAATATTGTGGTGGTTTTTGTCATACATTGACATGAATTAGCCACGGGTTTATTTAGTTAGGTTTCAAGTTAGTCAAATATTTCCCAAACTCTTAAATTGTCAAAGTAAAAAAAAAACAAACAGACTCTTGTTCATACTTTTCTAATGGTTATCTTAATTAGAGAGGAAGGAAACCATAAATTAATGTCATGATCATGCCGGGGGTTATATGTTAAATAATTCATTTTTTCTTTTTTGCAAATATAAGGTCTCAGTGTCCACAAGATCTGTTTTAGATTGACTCTCTGACAATAGAGGACTAAGCAATGACATTGATTAGCAGATGAAACATAGTTTCTGAAATCTTGAAGGATATATATATCTTTAGTTTTATATTTCATTTGGAAGTTGTATCGAGACTGTTTACTTCAACTTGCACTGAATGCCTCATTTAGGCTCTCAAAATTTCACTAGTGTTCACCTCAGAAAATACTATCTTGAAGTAAATTTAAAATACCCAGCAATGCTCTCTGTATATGATAATGGCTCCAAAAAAAAAAAAATCAATTACTGATACTACAAATGAAAGAGACCCCGCTACTCATACTACATGATACTCTTAACAGATTGGTTGCATCACTGTCATTGTTTACAGAAATTACTATAACTGACTTTCCTTACTTCCTTACAGCAAGAACTTGTTCTCCTGTATGTCTGGACTCTAAAGGGAAAGAGTATTTTTTATAAAATTTAACGTGTTTCAAAGTTAAAGATAAGTATTTGATGCTTAAGAAGAGATTATTTTGTAATTAACACTAAGTTTTCGGGATAAAAGTAGAAGACCAATAATAGATGTTTGTCTAGAGATTTAATCTTGTTAGGGAAGATTCCCTGGAGAAGGGAATGGCAACCCACTCCAGTAGTCGTGCCTGGAGAATCCCATGGACAGAGTAGCCTGACGGGCTACAGTCCATAGGGTAGCAAAGAGTCAGACAGGACTGAAGCAACTTAGCACACAGGCCCGCACTGCTTTACCTTGCCAAATAGCTTCCAAAATTGTTATGCAAAGCAAATTTCACATTTTGTCTAATTCATCATTAATTAACCTATTAAACAATACTTCTAATGTATTTTTTAATTAGGTAAAGCATTAATGCAAAGCCAGTTTAGATGTAGTGAAATATGTTGTGATTTCAAACATACCTAGGCAAAAAGCTAGGGGAAGAAGAATGCAGTAGGCATTATTACTCTACCCAAAAGGAGCCAGATTCCACTGACTTAGTGTCTTTGCCAAATATTCTAGATTCTAAGTAAAAAAAAAAAAAAAAAAAACTCAACTTTCTAATTAATAAATAACACAGTGTTCAATTTAAAGTAGCCAAAATATTCAGGTGGTAGATCACTTTTTTCAGTTTGTTTCCAGAAATTTGGCATTTTATAGACAGTATCTCTGACTAAGTAAATTTGGAGAGTGGAACATTTTATTAGAACTGATATTTCTTATGCATTGTATTACTGGATTTAATCATCCTAAAATTTATGAAGCTAGATGTACTGTATCCTCTATAGTGTTCGAAAAGGAGAACATGCACCCTCAAATTTAGTACTAAGCTTAGTTTTTCTCTTAATAAATTATAATATTTCCAAATGGTTCTTCTGTTGAATGACTTGCTCATATTTTAACTACTTGTTCATTAAAGAGAAGGTAGAAACACAAGTGCCTGAGTGCATAGCAGGAAACATATTGGATTTGGTACCAGTGTGTAGTAATACGCTTCTATCTGTAGAAGCAGAACTACTGATTCAACATAGAAGGTGAGACAGAATCATAAATACTTGTTTCTCTTTCCAAAGGGACATAAATTTAAAATTACATTTAAAGCTCTTGTGTTTGACTCTAATACTCTATGCAGAAAAAATTACTTTAGAAATAGTCTATGTCCTATCCACCTCATTTATTCATTTGCTATACATCATTCAAAAATGTTATGCATTGCCTCGGGCAGAGGTTAACAGCTCAGACTTGGTAGATTGCCTGAGTGTGAATATCAGTATCACTCCTGCTAGTTGTGGGATCACTGTTCCACAGTTTCCTCATCAGAAAAAAATTGAGGAAGTAATACTACCTATCGTATACAGTTGTTAGAAGGATTGAATATGTAAATCCCTTACAAGCATGCCTGATTAATAAGCATATGACTGTTAGTTTTGTTAGTTCTAACTTCAGATGCTTAGGGAAACCTAATGACCCCATTCGATGTCAGGTACTCCTGTAGTCATTGTTCGCAATTTCCATCCCTCACAACAGGTTTTCAAGATGAATTTTAGCAATCCTGCTATGGATGAGGAAATGGAGATCAGAAAGTTTACAAAATATTCTCAAGGTCAGATAGGGTATAAAATGATAAAACCCACCCCAGTCTATTTTATTCAAAAATCTGTAACCCAAACTTCCACAAGGGAATGTATTATATGTATATATATATATATATATGCACACATTGTTTTCTATGTATGTAATATGATTTTTATTTAATAATTATATATTTGGGAATTTGAAAAAGGTCATAACTTAATAATAATTACATGTAATCCCACACTTATGAAAAAAGTAAAAGCTATAAAACTTAGGCTCGTAAACAGTACCATCTTTTCCAAATCTCTCTTGTTCCAACAACACCTACATTGTGCAACCGGTGTTTTCCAGTAAAAAAAAAAAGGACAATATTAGTTAATGGGACAGTAGGATATATATTTAACTGAGTCACTTGTGTGCAGAAATATCTTTAAGTACAAAGGCTTTGGGATTAAACAAATTTGGGGAGTGACTGATGAAAATTTACTTCAGAGATTTTTTTTCTAAATAAAAGGGAGTTAAAACTTCTTAAAAAAAATTGAATAGCAAGCCGCCTTTCAATATTTTCCAGTCAAAAGTATTCTTAGTAAACAAGGGAGACCATACATGAATCAGCTCAGTCTCAGTTGGAATTTTCTTTTAACAATAACCTGTATTTAATAAGCTGTTACCCAGAGTGCGTGCCATGCTGCTTCAAAGTGATAGCAAGACCACGAGGAAGATCAAAGAGAAATGGCCACGGGATCTGAACTGCCAGACTAAGAGAATTGTATCTGCATGCACACAGCTCCTTTTTGTTATGCCTATATAAGAGAAGGATTCACTTTATTTTCTATCACTGCTTAAAGATTTTAATCCAAACTTCCTTTCAGCAGTAGAGATCAAAATCTCTAGATATTGTGGAGTTATGGAAGAGAGAGACAATATATCTACTAGGAGAGAGGTAGAATCCTAGGGCTTGTTCTAGGAAGGCTTTAGCGCTAATGGAATTTAAAATGCGATCAGAATAAATCTAAAGCCAATGGCTGTAATGGCTGGGTAGGGGTTGCCAGTGAATGCGATTGTTCCAGTGCTGTTTGATAATGACCTTCACCTCTGCCTCCTCTAACACTCCTAATGAACAGATGCTTCCAAGATGTTCATAGAAGATGGTTCCTCCCAAATCAAACTCTTTGTGACAGACTTTGTAATTAATGCCATTCTTACCAGAGTCTCAACAAGGTGGGTTCAACCTTATGCACATCCAGAGGGGAAAATTGCCCACTCTGTATTAATGGCTGGTTATGTTGCTTCGCCACTGCTCTTGCTACTGTTGTTATTGTTCTTGCTATTTTTGTTGCTGGTATGAAGCTGGGAAGGTTGCCTGCCTGCACACCTGTTAATTAATATCTGTCATATGCCTATGGTTAAAATTTTATAATTAAGTTGGACCACCTTCCATGTGGTTAACAAAATCATTTTTAGAAGAAAACACACTTAGGAGTATGGGATGACTGAAACTTGAGGCCATGTTGAGTCATGCACATTATGGTAAATATTAATTTATCGGATTATTATCTAACATAGTCATTGGTTGGAAACAGATTACTGAGAAGTTGAAAGCTTGGCTTCTGAGGAATGTATCACTGAGAATGAGAGATAATTGTGAAGCTCTGGGCGATGCCTTGTGGGACAGAAACTGTGTGTGGAATGTGGGCAGAAAGTGTTCCATGCTTCTAGCAAAAGAGTAAGAATCAGAGACTTGCCTGGTGGTCCAGTGTCTAAGATTTCATTTTCCAATGAAGTGTATATAGGATTCCATCCCTGGTTGGGCAGCTAAGATCCCACATGCCTCATGCTCAAAAAACCAAAACCTAAAACAGAAGCAATATTGTAACAAATTTAGTAAAGACTTAAAAAAGAAAAAAAAAAAGGAGTAAGGGGCAAAGGTGGAAAATAGAAATTTCAAATCATGAGTTTAACATTCTGTCTGATCTCAAATTCTGTTATTGAAAGAAAGTAATTTATCACACTGCTTTTATCTATCCTTCCAATTCTTAGTTTTAGATAAGGATTGCTTTTTTCCCAAGAAATGTTATGGTTAAAATATTCCCCAATTATTTATCATCATTTCTGTAGGTGATTGCCTTTACAGTATCATTACAGAAACTGTATGAAACTTTTCTTGCTAATTTCCTCAAGAGCCCTTCCATCATCTCCCTGATGTCTCACACTTTTTTAAATACAGCCTTTTATTTCACAGCTAGAGAATTCTTAAAATGAGTGTAAACTAATTGAGTAAACATGCTAATTATGCTAATTAAAATGCATTCATACTAAAGTGTAAATGACTTCTAACTCTTCCATTAAAGAAAAATAAAACAGGGACAACAGCAGGCTGCACCAGAAGAGATGGCGAAATATAGAGAAAAAAAAAACCTAAGAAGCCAGAAGATAAATTCCACTCACTTCACAATTGTGCCTAAGGCAAACTCTACTTTAAGTAGATTGTGCTGCTCCTGAGTCATAATAATGGTTATGAAATTTGGAGTGATTCTCTGACAGTGCAATTTGGCTCAAACATCTGAAAAATAGTTTTTATGTGAAGGGAGAGTCATTTGAGTTCTGATATTAATACTCTCTCTCTCATCATGAGAGACAAACGCAATTTAGTATAATGAATAATCTCTTCTTACAAATGTATTTTTCCTTGAGTTTCCTGACAAATTGTTGCTTCTCGCCTACTTCTGGAATAATTCAGGGTATCAGATATGAGAAGGGGATCTCAACTTGCATTTTCTTATTTAGGCAATAGCCTTCCAATACAGTAAACATGCTTGTGAGAACAGTGAGTGACACTGAGTTTCCCCCATGGGTATCTGTCATGGACACAGCTCTGAGATTTTCTTATCCTCCTGAAAACTGACAAAAAGTAAGAAAAGAAGTGAAAGCTTCCAAAAACATATTAGCTAAGTTCTCTAACTAATGGTTGCTCTTGGCTTTATTTGGGGTTTTCACAATGAATCCTTTTTAAGGCATACTCCCCACGTCATCAGTGATGTGTAAGTATATTTCTTTCAGAGAATGCACCCGGGCTAGTAGTCCAAAGTACTTGGAATTTTCAGCCATACAGTTCTGTATTCAGTATTCAGCTCTGTACTTACTGAGTAACGCAGAGGAAGTTATTTCACCTCTCTGAGTCTCAGCTTACTCATCTTAAAAAGCAAAATGAATGAGTCGTACACAAGGATAATTAGAAAACATTACATTAAAATGCAATTGTTAGTGGAACCCACTTCTGCAGGAGGAGTCTTAACCAAGTGATGGCCAAGCCAATGTGCCTCACTGAATGACATTGATTCTAGTAACTGATCTGACCAGCTCTTGTGCTGGAGAACCTGCTTTCCTTCACAGTGGTCACCCATGGGTTGACTCACATTATTGGTCTAAATCTGTGTCCCTTTACAGCTACAACTCTATAAACATGTCAGTAAAGCAGTGTATTATTAACTATAGAAAAAACAACCTCCAAAAATACCAGATGCTAGCATCAGTCCTACCAGCACATTCTCTCTTAAAGTCACATGTGGGAAAAAAATGGTAATCCTAAGTTTAGAATCAGAAAGAAAGAAAGATGCTATTTATATGTTTCAAATGTATTGTCCTTTGACTCTGATGGATCAATGAATCAATCTCTGTAATGGGAATTTATGTCAAGTGGGTAGCAATTCAAGGGGGCTGGTCACAGGCCACCACATCCCTCACTTGGTACCTGATTGGGGCCTGCCATTGTTTGTTTGTGTCACTGTGCTTGCTGTTTTGCTTGTATGTTTATTTAAGCTCATTGGCTGAACCAACCTAGTCTTTCCTCTGTCCAATCATTACCTTCTCTGAACAGGGTATAATGTACGATTTGATGTCTGCTTAATCCCTTGTGGTAACATTCCTGTGCTGTATCCTTGAATATTTTTTCCCAGTTTTCCTTGGGTTAGAATTACGAATATTCTTGAATGTTTCATTATGCATTTGTAAAAAAGATCTGTCGTATCCCTCTATGTGGATTTTACTAGCTTAATTCTCAAAAGAGTCTATCTACTATTATTAGTGAGCCTTCACATTTTCTCCAAACACAAATTTTCAAAGTGCAGCTAAAATATACTTAGGACAGTACCTAGTACATAGTGAGTACTCCATGATAATAGATATCAGAAGAACTGTTATTTTCCTATGGGGGAATGACAAAATGGTATTTTAATTCCCTGCATGGTAATCACTTCATATGGCTGGATTCATATTTGGGGGGTTTAAATTAGGCATCAGTTTAACATAACAAGGTTATGTGACTAATAATCCTGTTTATCTAATACTCACTACTTTCCAGGGGACTTTCCAGACACACAGTTTTCAGACCTTCCAGCAATACCAAATGCCCTTTTCCTTTAACATGGGGCTTCCCAGATGGCTCAGTAGTAAAGAATCCGCCTGCCAAGCAGGAGATGTGGGTTCAATCCCTGGGTCTGGAAGATCCCCTGGAGAAGGAATGGCAACCAACTCCAGTATTCTTGCCTGGGAAATCCCATGGACAGAGGAGCCCTGCAGGCTATATAGGCCATGGTGTTGTAAAGAGTTGGACACAACTTAGTGACTAAGCAACAACAAACCAAGACATAGTCTCAGAATCTGTTTGTAAACAGTAGCATGTTAACCTTTGAGTGTGTTGCTTAGTAAAATCAGCTTGTGATTCAGCACAACTGTGCTGTGATGAAGGTGACTATAAGCAAACCTAGGCTAGACGTGCCAATTTTATTACTTCCTGAGAGTTGTTTAATCTATCTGTGCCTCAACTTGTAAAATAGGAAAAATGATAGTACATATGTGATATTGTGATTTATAATTATATTTATCATGTATTGGGACTTTGTTCCTGTTGTTGAGAGAGAACTCAGAAAACCCTTGCTCTTCACATCAGGTGGCCAAAGTATTGGAGCTTCAGCATCAGTCCTTCCAATGAATATTCAGGGTTGATTTCCTTTAGGATTGACTGGTTTGATCTCCATGCTGTCCAAAGGTTTCTCAAGAGTCTTCTCCACACCACAGTTCTTGCCTCTAGAACCCAAGTGATTAGAGGGTCAGACATTTTAGCACCACCTGACCTCTAGGGAGGGGAGTGAGTGAAGTCATTCAGTCGTGTCTGACTCTTTGCCACCCCGTGGACTGTAGCCTACCAGGCTCCTCCATCCATGGAATTTCCCAGGCAAGAATACTGGAGTGGGTTGCCATTTCCTTCTCGAGGGGATCTTCCCGACCCAGGGATCGAACCTGGGTCTCCCTCATTGCTGGCAGACACTTTACCATCTGAGCCACCTGGGAAGCCCAGGGAAGGGAGAGGAGCTGAAGATTGAACTCAGTCAACAATGGCCAATGATGTAATCAACCAGGTCTATGTAATGAGGCCTCTATAAGAAATCCCCAAAACAGTGGGCCTGGAGAGGGCATGGAAACTCTATACAGGCTTTATGACTCCTTTTTATTTGGCCCTCCCTTAAAATCCTTTTATAATAAACTAGGGACAGAGGAGCCTGGTGGGCTGCTGTCTATGGGGCCGCACAGAGTCGGACACGACTGAAACGACTTAGTAGCAGCAGCAATGATTTGCTAAGTAAACTAGGTCTCTGAGTTCTGAGAGCTGCTGTAACAACTGAATCAAACCTGAGATGGGGATCATGGCAAACTTTGATTCATATTCAATTGGTCAAAAGTATAGGTGACAACTTGGGCTTTCTACTGATGGTGCCTGAAACCTGTCCACTAAAAAAAAAGAAAGAAAAAATAAAATAAAAACTCTCTCAACATGTAAGTGGTGAGCCGAATTTTATTTGGGGTAAAATGAGGACTGTAGCCCAAAAGACGGAATCTCAGCACCAAGAAGCTGCTCCGAAAAGGTGGAGGGGAAAGGTCAATTTCTGTGATTTTGCTGAAGGACAATTTCATGCAATCAAGCATGGATCTATAGGTTTTCTACTAGTCATGAGGAGCTGATGTCACCGTGAAGGGATTTATTGCTTTTCTACATATGAGGAGATGCAAGGATCGGGCTCACAAAATCAGTTCCTGAAAATACCTAACTATCCAGACCTATCTCACCAGTTTTCCCGGAGCACAGAGTGAGTGCCGCCTTCCTGTTCTCATCCCTGAACTCCCTTCAGGGCATGTCAAAGGTTAATAGCTGCAGCAGCACAGGATTCAATCCCTGCAGGATTCAATCCCTGCAGAGGCAGATGGCAAATGCCCTTGGCAAGTGCCAATTTGTAGTTGAAAAACCCAAGGAGGGGGTCATTGAAACTTCTGATACAGAGCTGGTGATAGATCAGAAAGTGAAGTCTCTCTGTCGTCTCCAACTCTTTGAGACCCCATGGACCGTAACCTACCAGGCTCCTCTGTCTATGGGATTCTCCAGGCAAGAATACTGGAGTGGGTTACCATTGCCTTCTCCAGGGGACCTTCCCAACCCAGGGTTCGAACCCAGGTCTCCCGCATTGCGGGCAGACACTTCACCCTCTGAGGCACCAGAGGGTGGGATTGATAGATCAGAAGCACAGGAGATGACATAGGCTTGTAATTGGCATCTAAAGTGGGAAACAAGGCAATCTTGAAGGCTTGAAACTTTTACCTGTGGAAAGTGAAGTGAAAGTCACTCAGTCATGTCTGACTGTTTGCAACCCCGTGAACTATACAGTTCATGGAATTCTCCAGGCCAGAATACTGGAGTTGGTAGCCATTCCCTTCTCCAGGGGATCTTCCCAACCCAGGGATTGAACCCAGGTCTCCCACATTGTGGGTGAATTCTTTACCAGCTGAGTCACAAGGGAAGTGCAAGAATACTGGAGTGTGTAGCCTATCCCTCCTCCAGCAGATCTTCCCAACCCAGGAATTGAACCAGGGTCTCCTGAATTGCAGCCAGATTCTTTAGCATCTGAGCTATCAGGGAAGCCTCTTACCTGTGGACTCAGGTGTTATCTCTTGGTGGACAGTGTCAGAATTGAGTTGAATTGTAAGACCACCCAGCTGGTGTCCAGAGAATTACTTATTACTATGGGGACTCCACTCGTCCCCTGCTATAGTAGAATTGGGTCCAAGAGCCCAATAGAACCTACCTTAGAGGATTTTGTGGCAATTATAATAAAATAGTGGAAAGTGTTTAACACATACAGTTCCTGGACAGAGTGAATATTTCAAAATGTTAACTTCAATTTTTTTCTTTTTTACAATAAAAATATTAATGATCACATTTTTTGCACTAGTAGTAGTAGTAATAGTCTACTGGGCATGATCCTGAAAAGGCAGGGGCTACTATGGGAGAACTAGATAACTGGAAAAGGGCACTAAGTCTAGTGCTACCCTGTCCCATGATCTACGAATAACTTCATAGACACTTGATGATTTTAATAGAGAGGACAGTTACTTGAGAGTTTATCTATTGACAGTAAGAAGATGGGATTGTGGTGGTTTCAAATGAGGCAAGATTAAGAAAAGCTGGACGATGACTCAGAAGTACTATGTCAATAAGAGTTTTATGATTCAGGATCTGATCCTTTCTTGCGAAAGCCTTGCAGACTCAAAAGAAGCAAATCTTAAAATGAAGCAATTTGCTCAGAAGAAGCAAATCTCAGAATTCAAATATGTTAATATAAGATCAACAACCATGAAGAAAAATACATCACCATGATCACCATTGAATCATTGTGATCAAACTGAAAGAAAGTGAAAGTGTTAGTCACTCAGTCGTGTCTGACTCTTTGTGTCCCCATGGACTGTATCCCACCAGTTATTTTGCAGGCAAGAATACTCGAGTGGGTTGCCATTTTCTTCTCCAGAGGATCTTCCCAACCCAGAGATCAAACCTGTCTCTCCTTCACAGGCAGGCAGATTCTTTACCATCTGAGCAACCAGGGAAGGCCTTTATTCATAAAAGGAAGCAGATGTCTTAATCCACCAGGCAAATCATTGCCGGGAACTCAAAACACTAGATGTCTATTAAGCATATACATCCTTGTCCATCATGTCTATGATTCGAAATGGATAGAATGTGTGTCTGAAACACCTTGGAATGTTTTCAAATCACGTTTACTAATCTCAGATATCTGGACACAGAGAGCAGTTACAGGAGGAGGAAACTCCATGCTCCATGTATACTGACATGGGCCACCAAATATGAGAAGACGAACTGATGAGTCTCAGACAAAAATAAAGAGGATTAGACAAGATAAGAATTAAATGTCTTAAGATAGGTTAATCCTTTTGTAGTCATATCTCAGAAGAGAAAAATCTTGTCAAGGTGTCTGTAATATTCAAAGTCACTGGACTACTGAAACCTAAGAGGTTTACAGAAGATGTCTGCAAGCAAATATACCTGGCTAACTCATAGTAGATCAAAGGATTCTTACTTGGGAAACCTTTCCGGAAAAACAAATGGGAAAAATTAATTGGAGGTGGAAGATAGGAGGAGCAACAACGATAGGAGGATTAAGACCCATGTTCGTTTCTTACAATTTTATCCCCTTGATTTTTTTTCCCTTTGTAATATAAACAGCGCTTTGGCAAACTGAACAAAAACTATGCTAACTACTGGCAGCTGCTCATCCCATGTGTGTTTCTGATTGTGCATTGTTACTCACCACCACTGTTTATTCTGTTTACTACTAATTACAATTTTCTGATTGGAAAGAAAAAAAATAAATTCCAGAAACAACTCCCTTTTGGAGAGTAAAATGCATGCTGTTCTTTCCTATCTTTTCAAAGGATTGACTTCAAAAGTGACAAACTGCTTTGTAAAGCAAATGTGTGAGTTTTGCGTTGGAGTAGATATGCCAATCTGATCAAGGGCAGTCAACACTATAGTCCAAGGTTTGGTACAGGATATGCCCTTGGAAAATAGGTCAACAGGTTTCTTCTCATCTTAGAATTTCACACCCCCACCCCTTGTTTCATTAGAAAGCAATTTTCTTTGTCAAACATTTTTTTTTCCTGCAAATTATATAATAGGACACAGCTGGTTGTATACCCCCCATATATGCTGATACAGTGTTGTATATAAATTGCTGCATAAAAACATGCCAAATGGGCAAAAAATACAACATGAGCAAAATTATCAGATTAGATTGGCAGATGCTTATATTAAACATGTCTGTTTACATTGTGTATAAAAGGTTTTCATGGGCTTTGATTTTAGATTCAGTAGAGCATCTCTGTTTCTTTTATGAGATCTAAATTACACTAGTTATTACCGGTTTTAGGAAATGTAAGTTAAATTACAGAAATAATCATATGCTTTTGCTATTTATTTTTTCTCATTACAAATCACATCACAAATGTAGTAATAATATACTCCAGGAGCCTGGCTATCACCAGTCACTCCTAACCATAGGTAGCATCACTATTAACCTAATTTCCCTGTGCTCGGAAATAAGCAAAAAATAAAAATGAAAATAGATAAATATACTACTAATAATGATAACTTGTGTTCCAATATCACAACTTACAAGTTATTTAAAGAGAGAATATGAAATAAAGATGGGATGACTCTTGAGAGTTCCCTGAACAGCAAGGAGCTCAAACCAGTCCAATCCTAAAGGAAATCAACCCTAAATATTATTTGGAAGGACTTTGCTGAAGCTGAAGCTTCCGATACTTTGGCCACTTGATGAGAAGAGCCAACTCATTGGAAAGATTGAAGTCAGGAAGAGTAGGGGATGACAGAGGATGAGATGGTTGGATAGTATCACTGACTCAGTGGATATGAGTTTGAGCAAAATCCAGGAGACAGTGAAGGACAGGAAGCCTGGTGTGCTGCAGTCCATGGGGTCACAAAAACTTGGACATGACTGAGTGACTGAACAACAGTTTTAGCCAGGCCACACTGTTTGGCTATTGATAGTCAGTATTTTGAGTTTTTAACTGTATAGTCTCAAAACCAAATTTTTTTTTAAACTTATAGTATGGCATAATACTATATTCTAAGAAGAGAGAAATATACAGATATAAACATATATATATATATAAAAGTACACATGTATATACATATACACATATATACATGTAGTAATGCATCTACACACTGTTGCATTGTTGAGCATATATTAAATTTGGAAAAGTGATATACATATTACTTTGTTACAATTTAAAATATGTTTAAAAATGCAAGACCCAATTAGCTAGAACATATCTACACAAGGCAATGAACAAATATCTTCCTGTAGTTTCTATCAAGAGAGGTCTCTTCTCCCCAGTTCAGATTCATCAGAAAAGCTCCATTCTAAAACCATACCTTCTTTGTTATACCCATTCAGACAGCACCTGTAGAATATTTCTGACTAACCAAATTTACAGGTGCCTACAGTGAATTTTATTAATATTTTTAAATGACCAGATTCTCAAGCAGAAAATCTGGATCCCTAGATGGTATATGATCTATATATATATATATATATAGGCAAGAAAAATATGAAGGATTACAGGACATACTAAAGTCATTATATTAACTTATTTAATCTATATAGACTAAAAGGAAACTACAAGGCAGATGACTGGACATTCAAACTATTCTTTCAGTGAATAGAAAATAGGGAATCTTATTTTAAAGGCTATATGTTTACCTGTATAGATTATACCACTGTTTTTAAGAAAACTTTTTTACTGAAATGTAATCTATCCACTGAAAAGTTACACAGACCATATTTATTTACCTCAATAATTTTTGAAAAGTGAGCACACTTGTATAACTACAATTTCAGTGAAGAAATGGAGTATTCCAATAAGCCCAGAAATTCACCCATGTCCCCTATCAGTCTTGTGATCCTCACCCTGTTACTAACTACTTTCCTGACCTTTTTCCACTTGGTTTGTTTCATATGTGTTTTTTAAATATTATTTATTAATTTGTCTGTGTCAGGTCTTAGTTGAGGCACATGGGAGCTATCAGTTGGGCATGTGGCATGTGGATTTCTTAGTTGAGGCATGTGGGATCTAGTTCCCTGATAAGGGATTGAACCTGGGCCTCCTGCATTAGCAGCATGGATTCTCAGGCACTGGACCACCAGGGAAATTCTCATATGTTTTTGTTGAAAATAAATAATCATTTTGTTTCACTTCCTTTCTTAATATTATATTTTTGAAATTCATGCAGGTTATAGTGTAAAGCAGTTTCACTCATTTCCACTTGTTTATGGAACTCCATTAGGTAAATATGCCATAGCTTATGGATTCTATTGTTTATTGACAGTTAAATTATTGTCATTTATGTATGGTGAATTACACTGCTGTTGATATCTTCATATATGTCTTATGGTGCTCACATGTCTACATTTCTGTTTTGTATATACCTAAGAGTGAAATTGTGGGATATACATCAGTTGTTTGTTTTTTTTCAGTTAATTTTCACATTGGCATAACATAAGTGTTCCAGTTGAACACTTGATATTGTCAAACTTACATTTTAGCTCGTCTAGCCAGTGTTTCCATTAAAGTTTTAATTTACCTCTTTCTGCTAACTAACAGCATCAAGCGTCCTTTCCATTCATTGGCTATATTTTGTTGATGTCTTTTGTCCCTTTGTTTTAAAATTGGTTTGCTTTATTCTTTACTCTTGCCTGGAAAATCCCATGGACGGAGGAGCCTGGTGGGCCGCAGTCCGTGGGGTCGCTGAGAGTCGGACACGACTGAGCGACTTCACTTTCACTTTTCACTTTCATGCATTGGAGAAGGAAATGGCAACCCACTCCAGTGTTATTGCCCGGAGAATCCCAGGGATGGGGGAGCCTGGTGGGCTGCCGTCTATGGGGTCGCACAGAGTCGGCCATGACTGAAGCAACTTAGCAGCATTCTTTACTGTAGATTCGTAGAAAAGATTTATATATTCTGGCTACAAGCTATTGCTGCTTAGTCGGTCACATATAGTTATCTTCTTCTACTCTGTTTTCACTTTGCTAATAAATACCTGCTTATGCCACAGTTATGTAGATAGTTTCCTTTGTTATTTTCTATAAATTTCATTGTTTCATTCAAACGTAGTTCCAAGACCTATCTGTAATTTACTTTTATGTATAATTTAAATAAACTACAAGATTTATTTTCTTATTGCTTTCCATTTGACCAAGTATCACCTGTTGAAAAAAACCATACTTTTCCCATCTTACTGCAGTTGTACCTTTGTTAAAAAAAAAAAAAAAAAGGGGGAAAAGAAAATCTAGTGCTCGTATTTGTCTTTCTGGAATCTTTTTCTTTTAATACTTTTGTAAAAACAACAGTGTTAATAACTGGTTTTATAGTAAGGTAAGGTTTGATATCTGATAGCGTTAAATTGCCCAATTTGGTCATCTTTTTCAAAATTATTTTAGCTAATACTCACAGTATTTTAGTCTTAAAGCTTTTACAGTTATATTTTGTAGAAGGCCATATAGAGGTCTTTTTACATATCTCTAGCAAATTTTTTTTCTTAGATGTCTGAAGGTTTTTAATACTATTGTAAAATTTTTAAAACTATTTTTAGAGAAGTTTTAGGCTGAAAGCAAAGTTGAAGAGAAGGTACAGATTTCCCATATACCCTGTGACCCCACACATGCATGGCCTCCCACATCACTAATATCTACCACCAGATTTTTTTGAATAGATAAGCCTACATTGACACACTGTAATTTTATGGTCTACTCTTGGAATTGGCCTAGAGAATCCTGTGGACAGAGAAGCCTGGTGGGCTGCTGTCCATAGGGTCACACAGAGTTGGACACGACTGAAGTGACTTAGCATGCATGCATTGGAGAAGGAAATGGTAACCCACTTCAGTATTCTTGCCTGGAGAATCCCAGGGACAGAGGAGCCTGGTGGGCTGTCATCTATGGGGTTGCACAGAGTTGGACATGACTAAAGTGACTTAGCAGCAGCAGCAGCTTGGTATTGTACAGTCTATGGATTTAGACAAATGTGTAATGGTATATATCCATCATTATGGTATCATACAGAGTATTTTAACTAATCTAAAATATATATGTGCACACATTTTTTTATATCAATTTCTAATGGTTAGCTGCTAGTATATGGACATACATTTTCAATTATTAACATTCTCCTTTGCATACTTGCTAAATGAACACACTTACTACTAATTGTTAGATTCCTTTAGACTTTCTATGTGCATAATCATTTCATCTGAGAATAATGACAGTTATATTTTTAAGTGTTATTTTTTCTTGATTTCTCCTTGTAGTTTTATTCAGTGGGTAACAATAGTAAGATGCTGAATGGAAGTGATGTATCTGGTATATTTAAAATAATTTCTGGATAACATGTATTAATATATATATATATATATGTATATATATATACATACATACACACACACACATACAAGTCTTGATTATGATGTTTTCCTCCAAAGCAGATTTTAGCTTTCATCTGGAAAGCATTTAGAATAAAGGCAACCAGATTTTAAGATAGTTTAGTCTGTGTTTCAGTCCTTTGAGGACTAAACTATTTCCGGTTTGCACATGTTTCTTTCTTGATCTTAGCCCTCAGGGCTCCCTACTGAAAGCTGAGGAGCAAAGTGTTTAGCAGATTTTCTCCTTTATGGAGTTTCCTGAACTCCAACTTTTATGATCACAGGAAAGTGAGACTACCAAAAGCACTGTTGTTCTTCTCTCCCTCTTAGATGCAGTTTTCTCATTGTATTCTTAATCTATTTCCCAATGAATTAGAAATTCGCATATAGCTTGAGGGGAAAATAATGCAAAATTCTACAATCTTTTATTTCTCTTGAACCTTGGCCCCTCAAGACATAGCTTCCTTGGTAAGTGTGAAATACAATTTTTGTCCCTGTATCCCCTGTGAGGTCACAAAAAGCTCTAAACTGCTGCTTTTGTCTTGGTCCCTCATCCTGAACAAATAAAGGCTCAGTAAATAGGTTGATTCAAAAACTGATGAAACTAGGCTTGTTTCAGTGCTTTTTTTTTTGGAAATTCCTTCAGTCCTGGCTGCCTTGGATGTTCTCAGGATCTTCTCAATAGCTACACCAACTGTTTCCTTTTGTTTTGTTTATTTGCTTTTGTTAGGGCTTCCAAGAGTATTCTAAGTTGGAAGGTTTGGCTATGCAAGCTACTTTTTCCTAAATGTGCGTGCGCACACACACACACACATATACACACACATATATGTATGTGGTGTGTGTGCATGCTAAGTTGCTTTAGGCATGTCCAATTCTTTGTGACCCTATGGACTGTAGCCTGCCAGGCTCCTCTGTCCATGGGATTCTCTAGGCAAGAAGGATGGGGTGGGTTGTCATGCCCTCTTCCGGGGATCTTCCTAACCCAAGGACCAAACCCGGGTCTCCTTCCTTGGAGGCAGATTCTTTACTACCAGCACCACCTGTAATATATAAATGTCTATTATCATTGAGTTCTTTCATTTTTCCCAATACTTTTCTGTGAAATATTTAAAAACATATCAAAGTTGAAAAAATTTACAGTGAATCTGCACACTCACCTCCAAAATTTTACCATTAAATTTTAACAATATTCTTTTTTTTTTTTTTATAAACCACATATCTACCTATGTGTTCATCTCTCTCTTCATCTATTAATTCATTGTATTTCTGGTGAATTTCAAACTAAATTTCAGGCTTTGGTAGACAAGTAGACTTAACTTGTTCATGTGGCAGATCATTAACTAGAGTCCAAGATTTGTGTACAGTTTTTACCTTTTAAATTAAAATTTACATACAATAAAAAGAACAAGTATTAGTTGACTCTTATGTATAGATGCACTGAGTTTTGGCAGGTATCAATAAGCCATGCAACCCAAACTTCTATAAGACAACAGAACCTTAGCATCAACCTATGGAGTTTCTTTATGTCTCTCTGTCAGCTCCTGTCCACACCCTCTAAGAAAAATATTGCTCTGGTTTATTTTTTCAACATAAAACAATTTTTCTTCTTATGGAATTTCATATAAATTAAAGCATACATTATGTACTCATACTTGAAATGCTGTTATCACTTGACATATTAATTGTATACAGTATATATTTACTGTATATATACACAAGCTGTTGGGTCTATTAATATTGATAGTTCTTTCACTTTTCTTGCTGAATAGTATTCCACTATAGGATAGCTTCGCTGATGGCTCAGATGATAAAGGATCTGCCTGCAATGCAGGAGACCTGGGTTTGATCCCTGGGTTGGGAAGATCCCCTGGAGGAGGGCATGGCAACCCATTTTAGTATTCTTGGCTGGAGAATCCCCAGGGACAGGGGAGCCTGGTGGGCTACAGTCCATGGGGTCACAAAGAGTGAGACATGACTGAGCAACAAAACACAGCATAAGAATATACAATAGATTTAGAAGTTGATGTGAACCCAGGATGTTTATAATGTTTGGTTATTATAGATAAACCTGTTATGAAGATTATTACACAATTTATTTGCGGACATGCTTTTTAAAATTTTTCTTGGGTAAAAAACTGTCAGTATCATTTTAAATCCCTATTAATAAAAACTGAGGCTTTGTGTCACTTCCCTGTCACTTTGCTGTGAGAATCTTTTCAGTTTTAGTGATTTTGATTGGTATGAAGTTATATCTTTGTGATTTTGTTTTCCAGTACCCTAATTACCAATATTGAGCTATTTTCATATGTTTATTGACCAGTCATATATCTTTCTTTGTGAAGAGGCTGTTAAAATACTTGGGTTATTTTGGGGAGAGACTGTTTCCTTTTATTTTTGTGTTGTGAATGTTCTTTTTGTATCAGGGATCCATGACTTGCACCTAATTTCTCCAAGTTGAAAGCTTACTTTTTAGCTTTATTAATAATGTCTCTTGAGAAGCACAGTTTTTCTTTATTTTTTTTAATTTTATAAAGTCTACTTTACATTTCCTAGTATCTGACATAAACATGACCTGTGTAAACATCTTTTCCTACTCCCAAGTCATGAAGAGTCTTTTCCATGGTTTCCTGTCCCAGCTAGCTTAAGCTTTTGTAATTAAATTGTTGAATCTTAAATTATTTTTGAGAACTGTATAAGCTAAAGATGGTACTTTTCCATATTAGCCCTCAGTTTAAAGCAATGAGGAAAAGTACTTTTGTGTTAAAAAAAAAATTATTTGTGCACACTTTCTGAATTTTCTATTTTCTACTAATCTACTCAGCAATATTTATTATAATAACATACTATATTGATTACTATAGATATATTGTTGGTCTTAATATCTGGTTGGATAAATCTTCTCACATTCTTCTATTTGAAAATTATTTTATATATTCCAGTCCTTTGCTGTCATATAAATTTAAGAATTAGCATGTCAAATTTTGCAAGGTAAGCATTTGAGATCATAATTGGGATTGTTGTCTTGAACATGGATGAATTTGGGAAAAATCACACCTTAATAATATTGTTTTATAATCCATGAATATGGTGTAATTTTTCTGTTCATGTAGATCCCTCCTTATTTTCTCTCAGCAATTCTTCTTAATTTTCACAGAACATGTCTGTCCATTTATACGTAAACTAAATGTTTCAGATTGTCTGCAAATTATTTTAAAATAATAATTTCATTTTTAAATCCTCTCCTATTGGCATATTAAAATATAATCAATTTATAATATATTAATCTCAGACCCAGAGTTATTGATTTTAATAATTGTTTTGTTAATTCCTTAGGATTTTCTATGTAAACATGTATTTCATCAGCAAATAGAGACAATTCATTTTATTCTTTGTAAGCTTTAGACTTTTTATTTCCTTTAGTGCATTACTGGATTTTAGCATCTCAGATCCCTAGCACAGTGTTGCCAGGACTGGTGAGACTGTAAGCATTTTTGCACTGTTCCTGATTTCAGGAACATTAGCTGTAGTTTTGTTTTGTTTTTATTAATAAATGATGCCCTTTATCAGATTAATAAAATTTCCTTCTATTACTAATTGACTGAGAGGTGTGTTTTTGGTGTAATTGTTAATCATAAATGGGTATTGAATTTTGTCAATATATTTTATGTATGTATTGATCACATGGTTTTAATGCTTTATTCTGCTAAAAGAGCAAACTGCGTTAACTTTCAAAATTGAAATCAACTTTGTTTTCTGATAAACTCTGCTAGATCTTGCTGTATTTTCTTAGTATATATTTCCAGATAAGAGTTTCTAATAATTTGAAATAACTTCATCTATATACATGAAAAAGAGAGGTATATAATTTTATTATCATCAGTGTCTTTCACAGATTTTGGTATTAGAATTATGCTGGTATGTCTTTTCCAATCCATTTGCCCTTAACCTGTGGTCTTTTTATTGAAATTATATCTGTACTAAATGCACTTCTCTGGTAGTTCAGCTGGTAAAGAATCTGCCTGCAATGCAGGAGACCGCAGTTCAATTCTTGGATCAGGAAGAACAGGCTTATTATTGAGTCTTGCTTTTGTATTCATTTTCACAATCTCTTACTTCTGCTTGGAGTGTATAGTTCATTAGCATTCCGGGTAATTTTGTCACCGTTTACTACTTGTCTTTATTTTTCCCCTTCTGATTTTTGATTATTCTTTTTTCTCTTTAAATTATTTAAGTATGTTCTAATAATCCCATTTTAATTTATCTATTTTTTGCTATAAATTTTACATTTTGTCTCAAGTGATTGTTTTTGGAATTACAGTATAATTTCTTGATTTTCATAATCAAAATAGAAATAATATTGTATTATTACTTATAAAACAAGAGAATTTTATAGCTTTATAGTCTAATTAACCTCTTTCCTCTTTGTTACAGTTGTTACATATTTAATATCTCTTTATATTAAAAAACTGATGAGGCAATTTAAAATTTTATTTTAAAACAATTAATGAGGAAAAAGTATTTTATATTTGTTCAGGTATTTACTATTTCTGATCCTTTCTTCCTTCCTAAAGATCTGTGTATCCTTTCCTTAGCTATTCTTGTACTTCATGTCTTTTGGCATTGAATTTTCATATTTGTTTAATCTGAAAAATCTATCTATTATTCTTGAATTTTTTTTTTCCTAAATATAGATGTCTAGGTTAACAGATTTTTTTTAAATCTACACTTTAAATTTGTTTCACTATATTTTGATTTCCACAGTTTCTGATTGTGTGTGTGTGTTCAGTGACTCAGTGGTGTCTGACTGTGTGACCCCATGGACTGTAGCCTGCCAGGCTCCTCTGTCCATGGAATTTTCTAGGCATGAATACTGGAGTGGGTTGCCATTTCCTACTCCAGAGGATTGATAAGTTAGTGAAAATCCATATGTTCTCTTGTAATTAAGGTATTGTTTTTCTCTGGCTCCTTTTAAGAGTTTATCTTTTGATTTTTATGACTCTGATATGATGCACTTAAGGCATTTTTTTTTTTCCTGTTTGGCATTCACTGGGTTTCTCAAAACTTTAACCTTATACCTTTCGTTAAATTAAAATATGTTTCTACTCTGTTCTTTTCTGAGTTTCCAGTTACACATAATTTAAACCTTTTAATATTTTTCCACAGGTCTGAAGCTGTTCTCATTGCTTACAATATTTTTTTTCTGTTTTCTTTAAATTAGATAATTTCTATTAACATGTCTACACATTCCTTGACTCTTCCTCTGTTATTTCTACTAGGCTTTAAGCACATTCAATAATTTTTAAATTTCAAATTTTTAGAATTTTCAATTTTTTTAACCATTTTAATATTTCTGCTGAAATATTGTCATTTATTCACTGCAGACATCTTATTCTTTGCATTTTTGAGTGTAGTAATGATTCCAATATCTAGGTCATCTCAAGGCTTATCTCATATTATCTTTTGCTAGAAAATTGTTAACGTTTTCCTGGTACTTTATATGCCATGTAATTTTAGGTTGTATGTTAGATATCTTGGTGGTATTTTGTGTAGATTCTAGATTCAGTTATATTTCTCTGTAAAATATTGATTTTTGGTTTTTGGTGTGGTTTTACCAGGTAGTTATTTTTGTTGGACATAAATTGCAAATTCTGTCTCTAAGAAAAGCAGCTCAAATCTCAGTTCGGCTAATTTGTTCTTAGGTAGGTTGTTTTCAGTCATCTCCAAGCCTAATGCATGATTGCATTTTTCAGAGATCAGCTAAGCATTATGCAAAGTCCGTGCACAAAATTTGGTTCTTGAATCTCTGGATCTCAACCCTAGGATTCTTTTTCAGCTTCTCTAATTGTCACAAATGCTTTCCTCTGGTGTTTATGCCAGAAAATAAGTTTCTATCACCTTGCATAGTGTTAAGTAATCTACCCTCAGGCTAAATATCTCACTCCATGATGATTCTTTTTTCAAGTGTCAACTCTTCTCCACATATTGTTTTTTTTCTTTTCATTCTACAAGATCTTCAGCTCATTGCTGTTTTAAAAATTTCCTCAGATTTTATGGTTGTTATATGTAGGAGTGTGAGATCTGGTGGGATGATTTTTGCCTATCCAGAATCAGAATCTCTACCATTAAGCTTTGATATTTTAAAATTTATAAGCATGATGTGAGCATATGTATATGTATGCATCTTCAAGATACTCTGTTTTGTTTAAAAAAATGAATTTCCCTTTGACCTAAATAATCCTTTGTTTAAGAAATAAAAATTAATAAGCTTTGGGCTAGATTACTACCTGGAGTTTATATCCATAATAAAACTAATGAATAAATATTGTCTTCTCACTGGGTAGTAATTTTAACTGGATATAAGAAATTATTTTTGTGTCCCTTTTTAAAATGACTAAGTGCTGTTAAGTTAATCATTACATCTGAATGTCAACCAGGCACATTATGCAGAGCACTAATATAAATATAAGACTGAATTATGCCTAGAAAGCTTTCCCAAGGATCCTTAAGCCTAGTGGAGATGAAAGAAAGAGGCACAAGATATATAAACACATATTATTTCTCATGCTACAGTGAAATGGCAGGGGAAATATTTAAATCAAATGCTAGAAAGTCTTGGTCAAGATAACGTCATAATTAAGAAAAGTTTTATACTTGATATTTCATTACAAATGACCCCTGAAATACATATATTATTTTACACAGAAATTCAATGATAAATATATTTCAGAAAGAATATATATTGACTGATAGAGAAATTTGTGGAATACTCAGATAACAGATGGAGAAGGAAATGGCAACCCACTCCAGTGTTCTTGCCTGGAGAATCCCAGGGACGACGGAGTCTGGTAGGCTGCCGTCTATGGGGTCGCACAGAGTCGGACATGACTGAAGCGACTTAGCAGCAACAGCAGATAACAGAAATGAAATATATTATCAGAGCTTAAGCTTTTGCATGAAAGTAGTAAACACTGAGTGTGAAGGTTGGAGTAAAATTTGTAATGGGCTCAAACTACTGTAAACTTCAAATGTCTATATAGATTAAGGTCTCTGATTCAGTTCAGTCCAGTCGCTCAATTGTGTCCGACTCTTTGTGACCCCATGAATCACAGCACGCCAGGCCTCCCTGTCCATCACCAACTCCCGGAATGTACCCAAACTCGTGTCCATTGAGTCGGTGATGCCATCCAACCATATCATCCTCTGTCATCCCCTTCTCCTCCTGCCCCCAATCCTTCCCAGCATCAGGATCTTTTCCAATGAGTCAACTCTTCATATGAGATGGCCAAAGTATGTGGAGTTTCAGCTTCAATGTCAGTCCTTCCAATGAACACCCAGGACTGATCTCCTTTAGGATGGACTGGTTGGATCTCCTTGCAGTCCAAGGGACTCTTAAGAGTCTTCTCTAATACCACAGTTCAAAAGCATCAATTCTTTGGTGCTCAGCTTTCTTCACAGTCCATCCGTACATGACTACTTTCACATCCATACATGACTACTGGAAAAACTATAGCCTTATCTAGATGGACCTTTGTTGGCAAAATAATGTCTCTGCTTTTTAATATGCTGTCTAGGTTGGTCATAACTTTCCTTTCAAGGAGTAAGCATCTTTTAATTTCATGGCTGCAATCACCATCTGCAGTCAGGTCTGTGATTAGGAATATTGATTTCTGTAGAGTTACAAGTGATTGGAGTAGGGAGTTATTAGAAAAGGAAAGAAAAGGTTGGAGGCAGTAGTTATACCAGAGGCAGAGGTTGAGCATTTCTACTGGAGTGGTGACTTTGGAAATGAAAATCAGTGAAGGAATGCTCAAGATGTATAGGTAGTAGATGGAGACTTTCATGACTGATTAGATTGATAGAGAAAAATGTGATGTTAGCATAAACAAATAGCTTAGTTAGAAAAAAACAGCATAAATTTAGTTTTAACAAATACTGAATATTCAGTGATAGTAAGACACAACAAAAAAAGATGGAAATAAGGAATGGAGCTGTAATAAAAGAACCGAATGTATTGGAGATACACATTTAAAATCACCTGGAGAATTCTCTGGAGGTCCAGTGGTTAAGATTTCAGCTTTCATTACAAGGGGTGCAGGTTCTCTCCCTGGTCAGGGAATTAAGATCCCACCAGCCATACGGTGAGACCAAAAAAAAAAAAGGAATGTCACCTGACTAACTATAATTAATAATAATTGGAGCTAATATAGGTATATTCTATGCAAGGCACTCTGCCAAGTAATTTTCCCAAGTAACTCCATTTATTCTTCAAAAACATCAATTATATGTATGTACTTTTTTGTGGTTTTTTTTTAACATGCTGTATATGAAGAATCAGAGTTGCAGATGAGTTTCTTTTCTCCAAGGTTAGGCAAATAATCAGCAGTGGATCTCAGATTTAATCCCAGGAAGTCCAGTTTATTTTATTAACATCTCTTCTCTACTGAATCAGAGATCCAACTTGATGCTACTTAGGAGCCTCTGAAATTGTTGAGGGATGTGGAGTAAGGAGGAAAATAAAGTGGGGGGACAATACATAAGATAATTTTGAGGAGGTATTTAGAAGGGATTTGAGGAATGAGAATTAGCAATAAGCAGCAAGAAGAGATTTTGCACCATTCAAATCATGATGACATAAGCTTGCATGAACATTTTGGGGGGTGAGGTGAGGGGAAAACAGTCCCTGTTAAGTTTTCATAAGGCCACATGTGCTAGCTAACTATTTGATCTGCTTCTTCGCCTCTGGTCTTCCCTTCATTGCCATCTTCTTCATGATCTCTTATATGTATTCCATGTCATAGCATCTGCTATGATGGTACTGCTGCTCTCCTACCATAACTTTCCAGTACCATGTTCAACATAACTTAGGACAGACTCGTTTTTAATAAAATTTTATGGCAATGTTAAGGCAGGGTACCTTGCAGAAAATATATTCAACCTACTGCAGAAGCTTATACCTATGCCACGTTCTCTTATACAACCAGTTATCAGCCTTGGTTGTGAACTTTATCTTCATGGCCAGATACATCTCTGCATCTGAAAAATGCAGAAAAGTCTTCCAGGCACCTCTGTTTCTCTGTGTGCTCAGATACTCAGTAGTATCCAACTCTTTGTGATCCCATGGACTATACCCCACCAGTCTCCTCTGTCCATGGGTTTCTCCAGGCAAGAATACTGGAGGGAGTTCCATTTCCTCCTCCAGGGGGATCTCCTCGACCCAGGGATCAAACCCATGTCTCTTTTGTCTCCTGGGTTGGCAGGCGGATTCTTGACCACTAGCCTGGTGGGCTGCCGTCTACAGAGTCGCACAGAGTCGGATGCGACTGAAGCGAATTAGCAGCAGCAGCAGCAGCGCCACTTGAAAAGCCCCTTGTTTCTCTGTAGCTAGTCTAAGTTGATTCCTGGCATGACAGAAAAGTTCTGTGGTGTTTATTATTATTATTTTTTTTGCCTTTAGGTTTTGTTTTCTGTTACTGATTAATTGTTCACTCAACTGATTGTCTTTCCTTATAGAATTCTTATGCACAGCCCTAGGGTTAACTTTCTCAGATAAAGTTTGGAGATTTTCTACTTTTTCTCAATTTGAGGATATAGAGCTTTGCATGAAGGACCAGATACTTGGTCCCTTTAGATTCAAATTCCCACCCCATGAGGAAGAGAGAGAGAGAGACACAGACAGACCGATACAGACAGGCACAAACCTCTATTGGTTTAATGAATTCCATATAAGACATAGCTATGCCTAAAAATCACTGCTATAAAAGAACTGATACTGAATTTGAAAATTCCTTTTTTTCTTTAAGCAAATTCTCCTTGTCACCTATTGTATATGCTTGCTAATATCAGTTATCAGTGGTACTTCTGGAGAAGTGAAAGAAATGATGAATTTGTTCGAAAGAAGAGGTCAAGAAGGAACTAATTACTGAGTCTGGCCATCTTCATGGCTATCTTTGGTTCCTGCCAAAGGGGTTTGCAACTGTTGGCTCTTAAATAGAAACACAGAGCTTCAGGAATTTTTGAAAGGAAGTGCCAGATAATTAATGCCAAGTCCAGGATATTAACTAGCTAGATCTGAAGAACGGAGACCTTTTCTTCTTATAATAGTTATCAAATACAATAGGTGGCATTTTAAATATTTAATAAAATATGAATAATAAATAATACTGTAAATAAAAGGTCAGAAGCTGGCCTAACACCAGGGAACTCTAACACTCAAGGGGACCAAAACGCTGGAGTATTTATTCCAGGCAACTGCCCTCTGTGGTCTCCAGGGGATGGTCTGACTGACCTGAAAGGTCTTTCTCATTTTTGGTTAATTTGGTTTTATGAAAAATATGCTTCTAAGATGCTTATATTCAGGAAACACTCAGGAGATCCCCAGTCTTCATTAAATGTGAAAAATATTAAATTGTTTAATCTCCAGGGTCATATTTGTGTTTATATTACAAACTAAAATACACAGGTCCAAGCTCTGTTGGAGCCAGTTCTTTGATTTCATGTTTGTCCGTTGGGTGAAATATTATATAATTCACTGGAGGAGACTGGCTTGTTTAGTCCCTCTAGTGTTTACCATTCTAGTCCCAGACTAAAGTAATCCTAGCTGAAATGAACTCAGCAGAGAGAAGGAGTAAGTAGGATGTATGTAAGGTGGTAATCAAGGAAGCTAGTGGAAAAGTAAATGACTCTAATGCTGAAGTGAAAAATTAACACATTACCTGCGGATAATTACCAGACAATCCAAATCTGAGAATTGATTCTATAGTCCTGTTTCATACAATGGATCAATACAATATCCCCCTATTTCTTGTTTAGCCCAGTTGCAGGGTATAACAAATACTGGGCTAACAAAGGAATTGTTTTTTTCTCTCTTTCTGTTGAAACTTCACCGTTGAGCTCCGTTGCCTTATTATATATGATAAACTGTATATAGGTTTTGCTTAAAATTGATTTATTTCTTAACTGTTGCAGCAAGATACGACATTGCATTTAAACTCTATAGCAAACAGAATCTTTTCTCCATTGCCCAAACAGTGGAAAATACCGAGTTTACTTTATATAAGATGACTGACAATTTAATGCCCAGTCAGGAAATTTCTAATGCATTTCTCCTACCCATCTTAAATGGACTTATCCTGTGGCTCATCTGGTAAAGAATCTGCCTGCTATGTAGGAAACCTGGGTTCTATCTCTGGGTTGGGAAGATCCCCTGGAGAAGGGAAAGGCTACCCACTCCAGTATTCTGGCCTGGATAATTCCATGGACTGTATAGTCCGAGGATTCGCAGAGTTGGACACGACTGAGCAAATTTCACATCTTAAATTAAGCTCAATTTAATGCCAAATGTTTATCTTCTGCAAACCTCATATACTCTGAATATTCAGATTTCATGTCAAGGAATTTAGGAATACTGAGGGTTGACTATATACAAATAAAATATAAAACAAAGAAGTTAAAAAATCCACATACACTTTACTTTTCCTTGACTTTACTTTTATCTATTATTTATTCTGAATTGTATTTTATAGCAAAATGTTTGAGAAATCTGAAGCACAAACAACATATGGAGGACTAAATATTTTGTAGACTTAATGATGTATTAGTATTTTGCTTTGTATGAAATTCTAATCACCAGATATGTTTATCACTGCAGATGGGATATGCAGGCTCCTGATACCTCAGGGGATTACAGAATCCAAACATCTGTAACACAGGGAGAAAAAGAATCCCATTGCAATATACAGAATTTAGAAGAATGAATTAATGAGAAAAATGAATGGAAATAAAAGTTTATTATTAATACTATCTTGTATTTATAATTACCAGGAACTCTATATGCCTTAGAGATCTTGATTCTATCCTTTAAAAATATAATGAGATATTAAAACAGAATCCAGATATGTTGAGGAAATTTGCAGAAGTCTGCATTACATTTTCAGTAGGATGCTTTGGAGCTGAGATAAAGACTTGCCATAATTAATGCAGTCCACATCTTAGGCTATTTATACAATTGAAACACCTGGTTTATAATTGGATATTTCACTGAATTCAACAAGATATTTTCTAAACATATTAAAACCCTATTAATTGGAAAACATAGAGGGAAGGGATGTTTTAGTTATATAAATTTGCTGCTTTAACTGAAAGAAGTCAGAGATAATTGATCTAAAATGTATATTGACTCTAGAGCATACATTGTCATTTAGTTGTTTGGAAAAGACATATATGCTCCTGTTCTCATGATTTGCTTCTCTTTGATAAACAGCCAGGGAATAATAAACATTTGATTCTGATGACTAATTTGCTGATTCATTCGAGCCATTTTAATTTTTAAAAAGTGTTTTGAGGAACTCAGCTAGCAAGAGGGGTGAGTAGAAAAGAATCTTAGCAGATACATGTGTGAACAGTGATCACCTCCCAAAACAGGCATAGCTTTGTCATAAATTCTGATGTATATGGAAGCATTTTTATATAAAATTTTAAAAGCTTTATGATCTAGTTTAGGAAAAATTTTTGAATATTGCTTTTGAGATCATACTTTTAATGAGATTAAGGTTTGCAAAGAGGCAAAAAAAGAAGAAAGCTTAATCAGTAACATCGTGAAAATCTTATTAGTAGCATGGACTACCTGGGTTCCAGTATTGAATCTGCCAATTGATAGCCCTGTGACTTGGAAAATCTATGCTCAGGGGCTCAATTTCCACATCTACAGAATGCATATCATAATATTAGAATTGGCTTTACAGAGTTATTTTGAGGATTAAGAAAACTTATTTATACATATAAATGTGTATATGTGTATGTATGCATGTGCTTATAAATGTATGTCTAGATTGTTAAATTGATACAGACAGTGATATAGTGGGGTTCCCAGGCGGCACAGTGATAAAGAATGTCTACCAATGCAGGAAAAGCACGAGATGCAGGTTCGACCCCTGGGTCAGAAAGATCCGCTGGAGTAGAAAATGGCAACCCACTTCAGTACTTTTGCCTTGAATATTCCATAGACAGAGGAGCCTGATGGGTTACAGTCCATGGGGTTGCAAAGAGTCAGAGTCATGACTGAGTATGCACACAAAGTGATATAGTAATATCTGTATCTGTGTCTCTGTCTACCTTTCTAACTTTATATATCTTAAAGCACAGTCTGGTATAGCAAAAATGCTGTATAAATTTTATCGATTTTTCAAATGATTATTTCTCTTGCTTTGGAATTACAGTTTGCATAAAGCATAAAAATAATATTTTTCTATTAATAAATTATATGATATAATATTTGGTTATAATTTCTATTTGTTGGCATCATGTACTCTTTGTTCATTAGAGATGAAAGGGGAAAATGAGGCTTTCTTTTGGTAATCTTTTTTGTCTAGTTAGTTATTTTTAGCTGTTCTGGGCCTTCTTTGCTCTGTATGGGTTTCCTGTAGTTGCAACAAGCAGGGGTTACTCTGGCTCTGGCGCATGGACTTCTCATTGTAGCGTTTCTTTTGCTGTTGGAGTATGGGCTCTAGATGGGTGGGCTTCAGTAGTCATGCCACATGGGCTTAGTTGCCATGCAGCTTGTGAGATCTTTCTGGATGAGAGATAGAAATCACGTCCCCTGCATTGGCAGGCAGATTGCCAACCACTGGACCACTGGCAGGCAAATTGCCAACCACTGGAGAAGTCCAAAAAATGAGTTCTTGAATGAGAACTTTCTCATTCTAAATTGTCAAATAGAGAAACTGTTTAACTTTGCTTTAATCAGCACTAGTCATTGATTTATTGATGGGCAAACCATATAATAGGACGCCTCCAAATACTGAGATTTCTATCAATATGGTCCAGGAGATAATGTACCTTGACTACAAAAAAAGCACCTGATTTTGCAATGGTTTACTCTACTACTTCTGTGTTCTGACCAACTATGACTTAGCTGAGCTTCAATGAAAATCTTGTGATAATAGAGAACCTTATTCTTTATCCCACAAAAACTGTCCTCTAGTTTTGTTTTTGCAGAGAAACCTGATTATCCTCAGTAACTGTTTTTAAAAGTAGGTTCATTAAAAATTTTTTTCTATATCTACTTATGTCCATCCAGGCTTTCCTGGTGGCTCAGATGGTAAAGAATCTGCCAGCAATGCAGGAGACCTGGGTTTTATCCCTGGGTTGGGAAGATCCCCTCAGGAAGGGAATGGCAACCCACTCCAGTATTCTTGCCTGGAGAATTCCATGGACAGAGGAGTCTGGCGGGCTACAGTCAGTGGGGTTGCAAAGAGTCAGACATGACTGAGCGACTAAGCATAGCACAGTTCAATGTTCTGTTCTTTACCATTTAAACAAAATACTTTCAGAAGTATTAACACGGCAGGCAGAGATAGCTCTTTAGAAAGTTGGTATCATTTAGATTTTGCAAGAAATTTACTTGCTTGAATTGCAATGAAGCATTTACAAATATAATTATGCACATTTTATTTTACGTTATTTAATTCTCCCTTCTTTAAACAATAACATCTAATTATTCCTTCAAATGCATGTGCAGGAAAAGAAAAAAAATAATTTTAAAGGACCAAAGAAAAGTGGAAAATTTGAAGGAGATCAGAATGCTATGGTTTCAAACAGATAAAGAAGACCAGGAGACAATCCAAAAAGCAACATTTCTCATCACATGCCAAAAACGGGATAGTGAGAAAGAGTAGCAGGCCTAGGCCCCTCCAGTTGTCCTCTGAGGGTTACCCCTCTGTCCACCATGGTATGGTGCTGAGTAGAGGGGAAACATGGGTTCTAACCATTAAAAATAGGTGAGACCCCAGCCTCTAGACAGAGGCCCTTTTATTTTTTATAATGATTAGCTATTTTAAACCAACAAGGAATAAAAAGAAATCCTGATCTTAAAAAAAAAAGGTATGTCTGTGAATATTTTCTGCAATAGAATTAAATGAACATATTAGTAAAATTAAGTATAGCATATAGAGGCATATGTGATACTCTCTGTATATAGATTAAGGGTATTCCATCACCTGAGACATCTACTTTTTTGTTATTAACTGGATTGATCATATTACTTAGAGGAATCAAAGAACACTTGTCAAGATATAGATCATTGTTTCACTTAGAAATAATGACTTGTCATCATAGAAATTTTCCCATTTGAAACTTCTTAACTGAGGCATTTCATAAAGGACAATAAATTATATATAATTAATTCAGATAAACTTGTTTTTTTTACTTTTAATTCTGAAGTCATTTTCTTTCCATTTTCATCATCACTATTTTTTTTAAATATGATATAATTATCATATCACCACTGGGTTGCCTAAGTTCCTAATCTGTAATAATGGCATTGAGAGTGTCAAAAACTCACAAATATGAGAAACATATAACTTTTCAGATATATGTCAGAGAACATTCTTCCATACATTTTAAAATAATGCAAGACAAATTTAAAAGAGAAAGAAAAATATAAAATATTTGGAAGAAATAGCTAAATTAATTATTTGTTTAATAATGAGTTTCTGGGTGATTGTGTTAGTAGGCATGCAAACAGTATTTAATTTCAAAAGTACCTAAGTTTTGGCATCATTATAGAAGAAGTCTTTTTTCTTTTATTAATTTTCTGGGAGAAATACTTTTCTTACAGTGAGACCCTCCTTACCTGATGGTTTATTAGAGAATAAATCAGCGAGCTAGGGCCCTTGGGCCAAATCCAGCCTGGCATCTGTTTTTGTTAATAAAGTTTTATTTGAACACTTCCATGCTCATTTTTTTATGCATTTTCTTTGACTGCTTTCAAGGTATAGTGGCAGAATTTAGTTGCCACTGATATCTGAAATATTTACTGTTGGACCCTTTGAAGAATAAATTTGCAGACTCCTGAATTAGAGGCTCAAGATGCATTATATTAAGGACTAAGTTCACTATATTAATCATATTTTATCAGAGAACAATTATATTTATTTCCTGAACACTTCTAGGTCTCTTGCTGATTTTCAGTTTTGAAATTTGCTAATGTAAATTTAAATTTGAAATTAAAAATCTATATATATTTATAAAATTAATAAATTTATAAAACCCTAAAATATTTTTTGATAAAGACCCTTTTAATGATTGTGCAAAAGTTAATTGCAAAGTGGGAGATGTCATTTTCTTAGAATCACAAACATTAGCCAGATAATGTATGCCCTGAAGACAGTTGATTTGTGTATTTTAGTTAATTCCACAAATGAATAGATGATTGTAACTATAAATATTGCAAAGTAAAAATTAAATATTATATCTGAGATAATTTTCCCTTTCACTTTTTATTGTATACTAGCAGATTCATTGTAAGTTAAGTACATTGTGAGGTACTGATTATTCTAAAAATAAACAGGCAATCAAGAGCAGGGATTTCCTTTAATCCCAAACATGAATGGTAGTCTGATATTTAGGGAAAGCACATGTATAACGCATAATTCCTTTAATCCCAAACATGAATGGCAGTCTGATATTTAGGGAAAGCACACGTATAACGCATATATGCATTTCTATGTAAATGTTTCAAATCTTGCAACGTTTTGAGAAACCTTTTTAAAGTAGCACTCTTAATTTCTATATTTTTGTTTCTTGTTCCATCAGTTAATTTTGCTGAACCATCAGCTTTTGTGATAGATCTAAATCATAGCTCTTTAACATGCTATTTTAAAAACAGGAGCCATGAACAAAGAAAACAAACACTTATGCAAGTAATTTTTGGTATTCTAAAAATGAGAGAAAAAATGTGTCGTATTGTCCTAGTGGAAAATATCTGCAGGACAACTTACCGCCCAGTTTCTAGTATGTAATTTTAGATGTAGTTAAATTTGGAAGTAGGATTTTAAACTTTTTTAAAATGTGTACACAAAATGATATATATGTAATATATATACTTGACCACGAGCACCATTCTTTCTCCAAATAATTTTCATTCCTATTGCATCCATGAACTTATGCTACCTTTTATCTTTGGAAAGGTTACTGCTAACTGGCTGATAATCATGGAAACTTCTGAGGTAATGTGTAGACTGGAGACCATTGGCTGGTGTGAATCAAGGTGGGACAGAAGGTTTATTTAGGTTTTTAAAATCACCCTGAAAATAGCTGATGGATATAGACTTCTGAAATTCTCGTTGGTCTAAGTTTTATAGGTGGGTTGAGAAGTGTGTTTAAAATTGATATATGTGCCAATTATTATTTAAACAGCTCAATCCCAGATTTAGTTAAAAAAAAAAAACATTTAAAAAATTAAAAAAAACACACCATCATTGTAAGAAAAACATACCTGACAGATTTTTAGACTTAATGATAGATAATGTCACAGATATTTTCTTGTATCAAAGCCAGCACATCATTTATTCCTGCTTTCTAGTGTTATGAATGGCATTTAGTTTAAAAAATTTTCTGTCTTTTCTAGCATTCCCAAGTGATTTAATTTTCTCATTTTGCAATGAGAGTTGCAATCATGACAGAAAAGGTTATGTCCTTCAGAGACAGATTTCTGCAAGCATTAAGGTCACACTAGGATTTTTATCAGCAGTCACTAAAATATGCTGTTCCATGTCAGATACATTTTCCCATAATCTCTAAGTTAAGCTAAATAACATAAATTGAAGATAGGGTTCATTTAAATTGTGCCTTGTACCTGGTAATTGGTGATGAGCTATTGCATTAAAAGCAGTTTTAACAAGAAAGGATTCAGCACTGTACATGGGTGCATTCTTAGATCTACATTCTCTTCACTTAGTATTTTTACAGGCTGTAAGAACAGTGTAAGATATTGTAGGCAGACATATTACTCAGACACTTTTTAAAAATCTGATTTATGAAATACATTCCCTACTAAAATTTTAACTACCTCCAGTGTTCAAAGCTTGACTCAGAATCAGATAACACATATATGACATAAGCTATTATTTACCTGGGTTGAAGGATCGTTTTTGTCAATGAACCATGAAACGTGTTATGGCAAAGTGCTGTGCTAAGAACTGATTACGTGGAATTCATATGGTAATAAAATTGTACCATTTGGTACTTTAAGACATCACTATTCTTCTAAGCAAGCTCATGTTTCATGTTTCTACAGCAGAGGACAGAGATCATGGGTCTCTGCTTTTCATGCTTTGGCAGGAGTAATGATTTTTCAAGATTTTGTCAAATATAATATCTTCTTTCTTCATAAAAGGCAAGTTCATTCTGTACTTACGCCTAAATATTTCTGTGTCATAAAACTGAGGGCTCTTAAATGGCAAAACAGTTGCTAAGGGCCTGAAAAAAAAATTGCAAGTGTTCACCTTGGTTACATATATTATGAGAACTAAAGCCGGTAACACATCTCTCAATTTCCAGTCAATCCTACCTGAAGACCTACAGCAGTGCTTCTTGTTTCCCAAGAGGACAGTTAGACAATACCACTGTTGCATGTTACCTAGGATTTCAGCTTCAAATACTTACCCAACCTCTCAGGATATTGGATTTGAGCCGAGGTGGATGTTTAAGGCCTCCTTTACATCTTTAGTGTGAGGTTAAACTACAGGGGCCTCTGAAGAAAAGCAGAAATACCTGATATATAAACTTAATCTCCATCATTTCCACACTGTTTAAATTATTTAAACTCTCCATGCCTTAGCTCTTAAAGAGATGGGAATACCAACCACCTGACCTGCCTCCTGATGAAACTATATGCAGGTCAAGAAGCAACAGTTAGAACTGGACATGGAAAAACAGACTGGTTCCAAATCGGGAAAGGAGTACGTCAAGGCTGTATATTGTCACCCTGTGTTACCCTGCTTATTTAACTTAGATGCAGAGTACATCGTGAGAAATGCTGGACTGGATGAAGCACAACTTGAATTAAGATGGCCAGGAGAAATATCAATAACCCCAGATATGCAGATGACACCACCCTTCTGGCAAAAAGCAAAGAACTAAAGAGCCTCTTGATGAAAGTGAAAGAGGAGAGTGAAAAAGTTGGCTTAAGACTCAACATTCAGAAAACTAAGATCATGGCATCCGGCCCCATCACTTCCTGGCCAATAGATGGGGACACAGTGGAAACAGTGGGAGACTTTATTTTGGGGGCTCCAAAATCACTGCAGATGGTGACTGCAGCCATGAAATTAAAAGACACTTGCTCCTTGGAAGAAAAGTTATGATCAAGTTATGTCTATCCTACTATTCTATGCTATGCTTAGTCACTCAGTCATGTCTAACTCTTTGGGACCCCATGGACTGTAGCCCACCAGGATTCTCTGTCCATGGGGATTCTCTAGGCAAGAATATGAGTGGATTGCCATTCCTCCTCCAGGGGATCTACCCAACCCAGGGATCAAACACAGGTCTCCCACATCGCAAGCAGATTCTTTACCATCTGAGCCACCAGGGAAGCCCATGTCTATCCTAGACAGCATATTAAAAAGTAGAGCCATTACTTTGCCAACAAACGTCCGTGTAGTCAAAGCTATGATTTTTCCAGTAGTCATGTATGAATGTGAGAGTTGGACTATAAAGAAAGCTGAGCACCAAAGAACTGATGCTTTTGAACTGCGGTGTTGGAGAAGACTCTTGAGATTCCCTTGGACGGCAAGGAGATCCAACCAGTCCATCCTAAAGGAGTTCAGTCCTGTATATTCATTGGAAGGACTGATGCTGAAGCTGAAGCTCCAATACTTTGGCCACCTCATGCAAAGAACTGACTCATTTGAAAAGACCCTGATGCTGGGAAAGATTAAAGGCGGGAGGAGAAGGGGACGATAGAGGATGAGATGGTTGGATGACATCACTGACTCAATGGACATGAGTTTGAGCAAGATCTGGAAGCTGGTGATGGACAGGGAAGCCTGTTGTGCTGCCGTCCATTGGGTCGCAAAGAGTTGGACACGACTAAGTGACTGAACTGAATAGTTTCTTCCTCCATAAAATAAGACTAAAAGTAGTAATAACTTCATGTTGATTAAGGATTTAGATAAGTAAATACAAATGTGATATTCACATATCTAGCTTAGATAAGGGCTTGACAAAGAGCAGACACTAGTAAATACAAGCTAGAATTGTTAAAAAATTATTATTAATCTAGTTGATTCTATCCCTGTTTTTCTAGACTCTATCTTGGGTTTGCTTGAATCTTCTAATCCTATTAAACTAACTTTATAGGATGAACTAGAAGGAAAAAAAAAACGAGCCACATGGAGTTAAAGACGTCTAATCCCTCTTCTTGCCACAGTGTCAACTCTCTTTAAAAAAGGTAGCCTGATCCATCAGTTACTTGTATCAGACAACCTCAGTCATCATTGATAACTCCTTTACAATCCTCACCCCTTTCAATCAGAAACCAAGTTATGTATATTTTACCTTTAAAAATATTTTACTTTCTTCTCTCTCTTTGTCTCTGCTACTGTCACCATCCTACCACCAAGTACTTTCATTTGTCTTCTGTTCTCAAAATCCGTCATACTCACCGGCAGCCCGTGACATTTAGCATAAACCACACAATCCTTCTAAGATTCTATAAATGCCTGCTTGATCTGGCCCTCATTTAGCACCCCCTGCCCCAACCTAATCCTCCCCACTCTTCTCCTCATTTACTAGGTCCCAATCAAAATGATTTCCCTTCTGCCTCTAGAATGATTTTGAGTACCTTCCCACCATCAGTTGGCTTCCCTGATAACTCAGTTGGTAAAGGATCTGCCTGAAATGCAGGAGACCTGGGTTTGATCTCTGGTTGGGAAGATTCCCCGAAGAAGGGAAAGGCAACCCGCTCCAGTATTCTGACCTAGAGAATTCCATGGACTGTATAGTCCATGGGGTGGCAAAGAGTCAGACGGACTGAGCAGCTTTCATTTTCCCACTTTGAAACATCTTCCCAGTCTCTGGCTGGAACACCTCCTCTTCCTTTCTTTGCCTAAGTTCAACCTCCACGTCTCATCCTATTCTTCTTTTTTCTTTTTCTCTTGGAAGCATTTCCTGAACCCTTCATTCACATTATGTGCTCCCGTTTTCCACTTTTATGGAACATTCTGCTTCTCTTTCCTAGAACATAATATGGTTACAGTGACACTGATATTGCTTCAATGATTTATTGAACGTGCATTCTGCTGACTAAACCAGACATTTCTTAAAGGTTGTAGTATGTCTTCTTTCCCAATACATGAACATTAACAGGCACGTCACTAGTGCAATAAATATTTCTGAATTAATGAAAACTCTTTGCTTTAGTATCAGAAGTGCCCAGTCTATAATGAGTGCCATTTTGTAAATCACTGTCAGAACTGCTTCACCTTTGGTGGGGAGTGAGATGGTACCCCGAAGAGAAGCATCAAGGGCTTGCGTTATAACCTTAATTTATGGTATATGCTAACTTCTCTGAGACTCAGTTATATCAGCTGCAAAATGTATGGCTTACATTAAAAAGTCTTGGTCTCTTTTAGTTCTAAATTTCTAAATTTTTATTTATGAATTTGACTCTTTAATCTCCAACTAATCTCCATCCTACCCATGATTACCTATTTTACTATAAACTTTTTCTGTAAATTTCATCCTAGTAATTGCTTTGTTTAGGGTTGTTTGATAAAATGTACTATGATAAAATGTATATAATTAATACATATTTGTATTGACTATGAGTCAGTAAATTTGAGTCAACAATGTATTTGAATGAACTTTTATTTAACTCGATGGTAGCTATATTTGAAAAACATGAGCATCAGTTCAGTTCAGTCACTGTCGTGTATGACTCTTTGTGACCCCATGAACTGCAGCATGCCAGGCCTCCCTGTCTGTCACCAACTCCCGGAGTTTACCCAAACTCGTGTCCATTGAGTCGGTGATGCCATCCAACCATCTCATCCTCTGTTGTCCCCTTCTCCTCCTGCCCTCAATCTTTCCCAGCATCAGGGTCTTTTCAAATGAGTCAGCTCTTCACATCAGGTAGCCAAAGTATTGGCGTTTCAGCTTCAACATCAGTCCTTCCAGTGAACACCCAGGACTGATCTCCTTTAGGATGGACTGGTTGGATCTCCTTGCAGTCCAAGGGATTCTCAAGAGTCTTCTCCAACACCACAGTTCAAAAGCATCAATTCTTCAGTGCTCAGGTTTGTTTATAGTCCAACTCTCACATCCATACATGACTACTGGAAAAACCATAGCCTTCTCTAGACGGACCTTTGTTGACAAAGTAATGTCTCTGCTTTTTAATATGCTATCTAGATGGCCAAAACATAGTCAAGGGGCAAGACACTTATGGTACTTAGAAATTTTAACCTCTCTGAGACCACTCTGCTCCCTTTTCCTAACCTTGTCTAACAAGTTAGTTTCTCATACTTCTCAGACTTATCAGTCCTCATCCCTGCTCCAGTCTGTGCCTCCTTCATCTTTGAAGATGGGCTCTGTGTTCGATTCCAATAATCCAGTGTTTAGATACTAGTACTATCCTCCCATTTTACAGATTACAATTAGTGGTATAATGCATAAATTTCTACAATGCTAAAAATAATGTAGCCCCAGGATCAGGATTTTTAAACACAGCTAATGTAACTCCACTTTACAAATACACACAATCAGAAGGAGTTCACGGATACACATGATTTCTAGGTTTTTCCTTTAGACCCATGTCACTCAGTACTCCTCCTTTTGCAAGATCTGAAAATGATTCAAGTGAAGTTTCTGTATTAGAATATAATTCATATGTAAAGTAATAAGAATTATTATTCACTTGGGTGTTTGTGGCTTACAAATCACTTGCTCGTACACACTGGTCCACATCTCAGTACCCCTTCATGCCTTCCTCCCCAGGTTCTACCCTTGAGGATTTACACATAGTTTTTCTTCCACAAAGACATTTTATTCCCTAAAGACATTTTTGCCTTCTTTCTGCCTCCTACTATTCCATTTAATTTTTACATCTAACCACTAGTATGAATTGATAAAGTGGCTGATTTTATACATTGGTTTAGTACTTGAACACATCTTTCAAATTATAGCTAGAAATCATTAGTTTTTAAAGGGTTTTATGTAGGTGTCTTTCATAAGATATTGGATGTTGTGCTTTTGTTCCTAAATAAATCAACTAGCTATTCAGACTAGTGGGGGAAATGAAAAACCTTCTGTTCCCAAGCAGCACATGCCTGTTGTTATTCACCTTCCTAAGATCTGTTTCTAAGAGACCATTGCTATTGAGATTGTTAGCAAGTTCTTGAATGACAAATTGTTTCCCGTAATATGATCATAATACACTGGATGATGGGTTGATGCAATATGGAATTTAATTAATATGAAATATTTTTATAAATCCCCTTTTCTCTCAGGAGCTTTACAAAAATGATGTCTTGAAAGGCAGAACTGCCATGTATAACAATGACTTAATTCCACCTTCTGTTATCGCTGTTTGAGGTGATTTCCCTTCTTTTCCCCTGTCTATTTCTTATCTATCTACTAATATTATTTGTAGCAGCAGTCATTATAGAATCAGAGACTACATGAGATAAAAGGGACTTTGAGAGGTCACAAAGTGGAAGTACTTCATGAGCTCTCTCCTGAAAGATAGCTCTGTCTTTAAATTTTGCAAAAGTGAAAAGCCCATTTGCCCTGTTATTCATTTATATGATGCACCAGGCAAGCTTTCGTTTTTTTGACCTGCTCTTGCACCCTCTCCCCTGTTCTTTCTCACTTCAGCCTAATGCCTTATACTGTCCCTAGTTACATTCATTCAAGTTTGGATACTTTTTCTTAAATTTCTACAATGCCAAAACACCCAGGAAAACAATGCCAGTTTTAAATGAGTACCAAGCTGTGTGACCTTGCACAGGACTTGCCACCACTTATTCCTGTTTTCTTCCTTTCCAGAATCATGTTTGCTGTTGTTTGTTTGTTTATGCTGACAACTAAAGTCCTGTCATTTGCATAAGTGGAAATAAACCAATGGAGATAAATACTACCTCCTAGGACTGTTAAAAGGGCTAATTGACACCACTTATCTAGCACAGAGACTGATGGCTGGCAAACAGTTTTGCTTATTTATTTATTTTTTTTGATAACTATTTGTCATTAGTAAACTGGTAACTTAATCCAGGAAACAGCAAGCTTAATGCATTGAGAATAAAAGAAATATTAGCTATACATTCTAATAATCTCAAGTGCAGTCTGGAGAGATACACGAATTATCAAGATATCTTTGTTAAATAACTGTGTAGGATGCCAACTTGGCAATTCATTTCCTCTGTTAGCACCTAACACAAGCTTAGTGGCTCTAAATTACTTTTACTTCTTGCATTGTTGCAGTGGCTATTAGTTGTATTTTTTTTTTAAACAAATTCCAATGTGTACTTTGAGACCTACTCAGTGTACAACTGTTTGAATAATCAAGTAAGTATTACTTCTTAGGACTTGTGTGGCACATTTTTGGGAAGATTGAATTGCTATATATCAATATATCTCTTTCTCTATTTTATCTATTGTAAACCCAGGTCTCAAAAAAAAATCATGTAAATAAAAAACATTATGCAATGACTAAAACAGCATATAAATTACATGCACAAATATATTTTTCCTGCTACATTAAGTGTTCATATGGCTTAAATTACCAGATGTTGCAATATCTTAGACAGATTTAGATTCAGCCCACATAGAAATACAACAAATTCTCTGAACCCTTTTCAAAGATTTGTGTAAAAATTATTCTTCTACCAATTTTCTTTGCCAGCAATATATTAGTGATAAAATTTTGCCCTGAATCCCTTTCTTAATTTTTTCTTCTAATATACTACTTTTCTTTTCTCCTGACAATTTAAATACATTGTACATTATCAAGTCACCAGAAAATGTAAAACTGTCTTAGTCTTAGCCATTAAACTATATATCTTCTCTTCAAGGTATCGAAATAAGAAAGAAACAGTTTTTGGAAGAATATAATGATTTTTTTTTGGCAAATTGACCATACCTTGCCACTACTTACCTACTATTTCCAGTACAACTTTGTGTGGTTATCTAGAATTGAGAATGGCGTTCCAAAAATATGTCTATCTCACTCACTTAGCCAGGAATATGAGGGCTGGAGAGGAGAGGCCATCTGTTCCAAAGGGTGCTCTGCTCTCAGAAGAAAGCTTGGTTTCACTTTAGATTTTCCTCGAAAGAGAAGTGAACACAGAGGACGGGAACATGTACAAGATTGGGGAAGAGAGACAGTAATTAGCGATGGCTAAACTGGTTCTTTTTAGAAATACTTAGGAAAGACGCTGAGGTGGTTGCATGTTTGGAAGTGATTGTATAGAAATAGAGGAAGACAAGGAGTTGGAGAGTGATTGTCAGAGACATCGTATAAGGGGGACCAATTGGTTCCAGAATTCCAAGAGTTCAAGATCCAAGTTTTCTACCATAGATTTAAAGTGACTGAGTTTTTATCTACCAAAAAAAAAAAAAAAAACCCCACACAAGTCTTTATAACTAGCCCATGTAATGATGGAGGTTGTCAAGTTTTATTAGTGCTTTCCTCAAGTGTCTAACCTAGGGAAGAATTTGTACATTATACTCATTGAATCAAATTGGAATAAATAATTCAGACAGTGGAGCATAGGTATCCAACTCTTATCTAACCGGAGAAACAAAGAAAATCAATAGTCCCTCATTTTGCTTTTCTAGATATTTTTGTTCTGATTTTTGGTGAGATTTTTGAGATGTGATTAATGCAAACCCCAGGTAAATCAAAGATTTCTCTGTAAATAATCAGATTTCTCTGATTTTAGTTAGTTTTATTTGCATCCTGTTATTCTCTGCGTCTTAGTCGCTGACATTTTTGTCTTGTTTTTTTTCTGTTTTTCATATCAGAACAAATTCCTCCTCCAAGTAATAATAGGTTTCTTTAGTGAAAACTAGATATGCATAAAGAGAAATCATGCAAGTGAATCTTATTCAATAATGATTTAATTTTCAAGGAAATACCTTTTTAAAGATATGGTCAATATTTAAAGTAAATATACATTTTAAATAGTATTTAATTTTTGTGCATAAAATTGCTCAGTAATCATAATACTTTATACATTTCTCTAGTGTTTTGCTAAATAATTTATTCTATTTTGTGACTTGTGTGCTGAGTGTCTTCAGTCATGTCCAGCTCTGTGTGACCCTATGGACCATAGCCTGCCAGGCTCCTCTGTCCATGGGATTCTCCAGCAAGAATACTGGAGTGGGTTGCCATTTCCTCCTCCAATTTTATGAGTTAATTGATCAAAAACAATTTTCAAAGCCTACCGTTTGTACTGCACTGCAAATATGAGAAGTTTTTCTTTGTTTGGTTTTTGTATGTGAAAGCAAAAAAGCAGATAAGCAGTAGATAGTTTGATTTCTGGTAGAGATACTAGTGTGGCTGATAGACTCTATAAATGGTATATATTAAAGACTACCTTATGTTAAGGGTGCTTGAACAGTTCTTTACATCCACAGTTCAGAATCTTTAAAAGGCCTTAACATTAGATTTAAATATAGTTAGAGAATTATCACTAGAATTTAATAGTAACTGTATCAATACTACTAACAAAGACAATAGCCAAGTGTTTTGAATGTATACTGGGCTGTGGGCCAAGTGACTTACTATGCGTTACCTCATATAATTCTTGGGACAACTTCATGGAGTGAAAACATTTAACAGTCAAGAAACTAAAGTATAGAAATATTACATTTTTTTAAAAAAGAATTAATTAAGAAATGACAAAACTAAAATTCAAGCCTATGTTTTTAACCGTTCCACTGACAAATATGGTAGTTGCCTGTTCTGTGAGATGTCAAGGAATTTCAATTTTGTAAGTATATTCTATTTTCAACATTATTAAATGATATACATTAGCTATATATTACAGGCAACATGGATAGGAATATACTTTGTATCTTCCTACAAAAACAAAACAAAACAATTTCCAGGTGGTTAATTTAAAAATAGCATTTATCAATGAAGGAAAGATGAACCAAAAGAAATATTAATTTACTTTAGAATGAGCACATTGATTCCCAAATCCATTTAAAATGTTAATTCCCTGAAAACAGACAATGTAATAAAAAATCCTAGTACATCTTTAATAAGATCAATAATGAAAGCTATTGAATAACTTTATGAGTCAGTTACGGGATACATAACAAAAACACCATCTAACCATTTGATGCATTATATAATATCCTTAAAGCATCACCTGTCCTTTAAGTTGTTAACTTTTTGCAGTTATTTGTAGAAGATGGGAAAACAACTTTTAACCTTTAACTTTGTTAAACAGAGACCACAGATCTCCATATCTGACTGATATTTTGCTAAATTTCCCAAACAGTATTTAAGTGCTAGAAATATAAGATGCCAAAACACTGTAATGTCAATATATGAAAATACCAAGATCATGAGCACTAAGTATACTTTTAATAAGTTTATTTAAAATGATAATTATATTTAAATATGCTTTAAAATGAACTCAGTTGTAACTTTAAACATATTTCATCCAAAATAATGAAGTGTGGACAGTAAAAAATATATATGATAACTAAAATCTTAGTATTTACCTGGTATCCTGGAATGGGTTGCCATTTCCTTTTCCACTGACAAATAGAATTTAAACTTTAGTTATAAGTGAAATACTTCCCATTCATGTCATAGTAAACAAGATCAATTTAGAAGAATGTCTGCATGATAATGACCGAAGTTGTCTTTACTGGACAACAAATTTTTTAAATCTGATGGAGAAAAATATAAATTAATTATAATTAAGAGAAATAGTTGAATAGTTGAATTAATGCTTTAACTGTGTTGTAAGTTTTAGAGAATATCAACTTGTAAATTACTTTCAATAAACAGGCAACAAAAGAAAACACTGACAAATTCGATTTTTTTGAAAATTTTAAAATTTGAATCAAAAGAAACTATCAACAGAGTAAAAAAGAGAACCTACAGAATGGGGGGGGGAAATATTTGCAAATCATATATCTAATAAGAGATTAATGTCCAGAACATAAAGAGAACTCCTAAAATTCAATAATAATAGTAACAATTTGATTTTAAAATGGACAAAGGAAAAGACATTTTTCCAAGGAAGATATACTGGTGGCTAACAAGCATGTGAAAAAATGCTCACCATCCCTAGTAAGAAATGTAAGTAAAAACAGCAAAACAATTTCCACTTTATACCCATTAAGATGGTTACTACCCCAACCAAACAGACAAAGAAGCAGAATAACAAATGTTGGCGAGACTGTAAAGAAATTGGAACAGTTGGACACCATTAGTGGGAAAATGGTACAGATGCTGTGGAAGACAATACAGCAGATCTTCACAGTGTTAAAAATAGAATTAACTTATTTATGATCCAGCAAAAATCCTTTCACATATGTTGTCGGGTTTCATTTGGGACACACAATAAATATTTCTGGCAGCACTGAACATCCCCTTGGACACCAGAGGCATCCCCAGATAGGTTGCAAAATATTCCACCCCCCTACCACCCAGAGCCACTCCCTAAGAGAGCCAAAAGAAAGACTCAGACAAGTCCCTCGAGAACTGGCAGCAGTCAGTAGGACCGTAGTCCCAAATAGGATGTGACCCACAGTTTTGTCCAGGCATATTTTTGGATCCCCCAACCTAACAATTGTCAAGCCAAGTTCTCAGGACACAAAAGACAAACCAGAAGGCCATAGCTACCTCTGGAAGAGAAGATGTTAGCAATCAATGAGTAGCCAAAAGCAAATTCTTAAGTCACAGTTCACAGATCTAAATCTCACAAATGCTAACCTGAATTTGGAATAGAAGGGACAAGGTGAAGTTTTACCTTTCTCTCTAGTGATCTGAGTAGTTGACTTTGGTAATAGTTCTTATTCTTTGCTGGTATCTGCAAATAAGAATGAGCAAGAGAAGAGCTGAAAGAAGAGTGATTTATATAAAAAGAATAATTGAAAAGGCCTAAAGTTAAAAAAAAAAATCCCTGTTCAAAGAATCAAAAGCAGTACAAATTTGTCTTCCTCTGGATCCAGTAACTTAGGTTATGTGGCCCAGCTTTAGTTATGCTTCTTAGCCCTGTGCCATTTTGAGTTACTCTTGGAAATGTAATTGATGGGGAACAAAGAAGGTATAAACCTAGACACCATATTAAGAAGCAGAGACATTACTTTGCCAAAAAAGGTCCATATAGTCAAAGCTATGGTTTTTTCCAGTAGTCATGTACAAATGTGAGAGCTGGATCATAACAGTGGTGAGCACTGAAGAAATGATGCCTGCAAACTGTGATGATGCAGAAGATTCTTGAGAGTCCCTTGGACAGCAAGGAGATCAAACCAGTCAATCCTAAAGGAAATCAACCCTGAATATTCATTAGAAGAACTGATGCTGAAGCTGAAGCTCCAATGCTTTGGCCACCTGATGAGAAGAGCCAACTCATTGGAAAAAACCCTGATGCTGGGAAAGATTGAAGGCAGGAGGAGAAGGGGGCAACAGAGGATGAGATTGTTAGATAGCATCACTATCTAACTGGACATGTACTTGACAAACTCAGGGAGATGGTGGAGGACAAGGAAGCCTAGCAAGCTGCAGTCCATAGGGTCACAAAAAGTCAGACATGACTTAGCAACTGAACAGCAACAGCAAAAATAAAGAAGGTATGGTGACTATCTGAGTGGGGGGGGGGGTAAGGGGAAGAGGGAGACTAGAAATGAAGTATCTGGATTCTGATCCCATCATGCCAGTGAAGAACAAAACACTGGAAGAGAAAAGAAACTTGAAAGGAGCAAGCAAAGAAGGGAGACTCTAGGCTTAGGACAAAATGCAGGGGAGCCAAGATCGTCAGAAAACTACAGGCAACCCCATATGAAAGAACTCCCAGGATTTACACAGCGCTTTCTAAAGATACTTGGTGTCTGCGAGTACAACAGACAGGGATCTGAAGTAAGAGGGAGGGCAGAAGCAAGTTCTGGGCAATGTCGTGCAGACAGAGTTGAAGATAAGAGGCAGTTTAAGGCCCAGTCACACTGTTTCATTTGGAATGGCAAGTGAAAGAAAAGGATTGTCTGCCTGCCTCTCAAACTAAAGTTAAATCACAAAAATAAGCTATCATCTAACAGTAGGAGCCTCCAGGAGAAGGGGAGAACCTGCCCTTCTTATTAAGCATGTATTATCCTGATAGAATTATTTGACTGTTTTGCTCAAGATTCTGTGAGTTTTCAGAAAAGGCAAACTCAGTTTAGATGACTACATTCAGGTGGTGTTTTCAGGAATGGTTGTGCAGTATTTGGGAGCTAGCCAAACTGTGTGCTAAGAGGTAAAACGTGGATAGGGGATCTAATCTGGATCCTCTACTCATATTTTGTTCACTCCTACAGTTGGTTCTTTCCTACAATTGTGTGCTTGTATGATGCTCCCATGTGAGGAGCAAAGGTGCTCCTTAGGTTCAAGATGTGGGAGGAAAGTAAAAGACATCCTTTGTTCTATTTTTACTCCATGTAGTGCTTCCAAAGATCTTGAGGCCCATGACTGCCACATACATGAGTAGAATAGATGCATTGCTGTGGAAATATAAATGAACTGTTCTTATAAAACAAATGGGAATATTATGCTTTATTAAGTATGTAACATTCATTCATTTAAGAAGTATTTTTTGGGGGAAAAAAAAATAGAAGTATTTTTTGGAGTTCCTCCTATGTTCTGGGTACTGTTGAAGGCCCTGAGAAATCACCAGGAAGGCTGTGGGAGTCTCTTAGAATTTACATCTTAGAGATGTAGATGGAAAAAAGATGACAAAAAAGTAAAATTATAATATATCAAATGTTGATCTCTGTAAGAATAAATAATAATAAAGCAATATCAAAGTAATATAAGTGCCAAGGTAGAATGTTTTCTACAGACTACTTTATGTAGAGTAGTCAATGTGGGCCTCACTGATAGGATGATATTTGAACAAATACCAGAAGGAGGGGAACAGGAGGACCACCAAGGATATCTGGGGTAATATTTGCATCACCATTAGTCATCTCATTATCCACTATGGAAAACAGTATGGGTGTTTCTCAAAAAGCTAAAAATAGAGTTACTATATGATTGATCTCCCTCTTAGCCATAGACCTTAATCAGTTTCTGCCTATGTGCTCCCTGCCCTCTTCCTCCTAGCCTCTGCCACTCTAATCAGTGATTGCTCTAAATTTAGATGAGAATGGTTCCACTATAGTAGTTTATCATAGCTATTATGTATAAAATAAGGTATAATGATATATTGTACAATACAGGGGATAGAGCTAAAATTTTATAAAAACTATAAATAGAGTATAATTGATTTATGTAAAAAATGAGAGGGAAGATCAGTCATGTGAGGAGGTCTATGGGAAGCAAGCAATATAAAGAGAGCAGGAGAAAAGCCATTTGGATGGCCTGATAATGTAGTATTTTAATCATAATGATCTAGTAAAGAGGGCATTTAAATGGTTTAGAAGAAGAGAAACATGTTGGTGCTATATCCTTGAATTTCTGAGATGACATTTGATCTATACCAAATCATACTGTTTGGTATTCAGTAGGAATCTGCAGTCAACAGGGTTGCATTTGTTCCTGCCTTACTCATCTGTACAGAGATAGCAGAATAAAAAGAGAATTAGATTGAACCAGTGTTTGGGCATTTCCATGCAATTATGAGTGACAGGGGGGCAGTGTTAGAGTTGAGGTTAAATTTGAGATGATGGACTGTGGTATTCAAACTGGCTAATTATGAAGTTAGAACATGAAACTGTGAAAAACAGTGGAAATGTGCTAGAATAGTGGCTTACAGTTCTAAGGTGGAATAGTAGTTGTTGCAGCTGGGAATTTAACAAAAAGATCTTGAAAGATAGAGGATGATGTCTGGAACATAATAGAATGTCTGAAACGGAGGTAAAGGAGAAAATGTAACAAATGTTTGAAAAAAAGGAAAACAAAAACTACTGGATAGTGTCACAGTTTACCATGAGGTAGAGGATACTCGTTCAAAGAGAGAAATTTAAGGAACTGAGAACCAGGATTTCGGAAGGATTATCTGTGTGATTATTAAAATGATTGAAGAAAAAGGAGAGAATAACAGTAAACCAGGTACCAAAATCTCCAAGGAATGAATGGAAATTTTGTATTAGTAAATGACAACATCAAGTTTTCCTTTTAATTTTCTTTACATAGCTTCAGTTTTATATCTAGAACATCATATTTATCATTAGTATCCAATAATACTTTAAATATATATATATATTAGATCTGTATTTACTTTCTTCTTTGAAACTCCCATTGTTTGTTTTTTTTGCTTTTAGAAATTAGCATGCTCGCTTTAACATAGTCGAATAACAGAGAATGGTATTTTTTTAAAATTCCTACTCTTTATCTTCCATCTCATACTTCAGCAATGCATTTATTTTCTTAAAGTACTTGCCCAGGGGAACCACTGAGTATGTGATGCTTATATATTGTATAATCTAGTGCCCTTATTTTATAAATGACAGAACTGAGACCCATAAAAAGCGTTGCTTGCTCAAGGACATTTGTCTAGTTAGTGTCAATTCCCAGTTGGGTCTTGATATGAAGATTAATGCCCTGATTTCTGGTCTAAACTGACTTTATGTAGTAGTTTGGGAGTAAGTCTGATGAGGTTACTCTAAAGATATAGCCAAATAAATCACACAGACTCTAGGATTTGGTTTTGACCTGCCCAATCTGCTTTGCCATTAGGAAAACAAAAAATAAAATAACTAACAAATTATAACTTGTTTCCATTCTGGAAAGGGTATATAAGGTATAAACTTTTTATACTATCAACTTTGGGAGATTATATACTTTTGAAATTCCCACAAAAGTACTCATGGTGACATCCAGATTTTATACACACTGACTACAATTTTTGTTTAATCAAGCAGAAGCCTCCACTATGCCAGTCTTGGCTATCATGAAGCAGAAAAAAGAATGCTGCCTCATCAGACCCTAGAGCAATTCTATAATGGAACTTAATTCACTAAATGATGGCTAATAATTATATAACACATAGGTGGGAAAATCCACTTTAAAATAATCTTAGTATAAATCAATGTGACTATTGAATAGAAACATATTTTCAGTCTCTATTCAAAGGTATCTTGTTTTAAAATGTATCATCTCTTATTTATTATCTTCATGTCATATACAAGTAGACAAAATCAAGTCTATATTAAGAAAGTAAGGATAAGAATATTTTCCAAATCCTGTTTTAAGGAAGGAAAGCCAAAAATAACAATGACAGTGTTGCAAGGAAAGAGGCCTACATTCTGAGATATATGTTGTTTCAAATTTCCAGTATTAGTTTTCAATTACATGTAAGACTTGGATGCACAAAGTTTCTGAGCTCCTTAGTAAAATATATAATTTATCACCAAAATGTTCACTCCCACACTCACACCCCCATAACCACACCCACACAACATACAAAGAGAAGCCTCAAAATTTTAAACATCAGAGAGGAGAAAGCCACAGTGATTTTCTTTTCCACCTTATATTCAAAACATTTTCATTTGCAACCTACATTTAACAATATATCTTTTCAAAAAAAATTATGTCTCATGCACTCAACTCAATCATAGGGCAAGAATTATTCTTTAGACTCTGTATTCCCATAGCAGTGAGTAGAGTGCCCTGCACAATGACAGCTCCTCATGATCATTGCATGCACCTAACAAGACAAACTATTGTCTAATTAGGAAAAAGGGCATCGAAAATGATACAGTAACACTAGAAACACCCAGAATGATCATTACTCCTGAATTTGTTTCCTAATATTAAAGTAGACATATTCAGATTTAGAGAAAAAGAACATCTGAAAATAGACTATGAATACAAAAGAAAGCCTAGCTCTTTAGTTCTATACAATAACAAAATTTACTCTAATATTCCCTTTTCAAAATATGAGTTCTTATAGACAAAAAAAAAAGAAATGTTAGGCTAGGAATGTTTTCAGTTGCATTGTCCTAAAACACAGTCAAGTGTGTATTTTGCCTTTTGTTCTTATTTCTGTGCATTCCCTATGTAAACTCTTAAGATGAATAAGAATGATCTATTTCTATTAACTTTAAAAATAGAAAAAAATAGGAAAAATTGGTAAATAAGGATAAAGAGAAGAGTCTTTGGTCTTTTCTTTGTCACATTGCCCACAAATAGCTGAGAGAGGTGACAGGAGAGAGATCAAAAGACTGAGACAGACCTGGGTCCACCTCCACCATTTCCTAGCTGAAAACTAAATTGTTAGAAAGTCGTTAGTTATATACCTCAAATATACTAAGCATACAATGAAGTCATCCATTAATATTTTATGACTTCTGACACTATGGATAAGATACTGTGTTTTTTGATAATTCTTCATGTGAGAATATACCAGGAGGGTTTTGCTTTTTATTGATAGCATGATAGAATTTCATAGAACTTAACAGATACACTTTTGAAACCACTTCAAACTCTGGAATCACTACTTTTCTGCAGCTTCTCTTCCAACCCCAACTCCCTCAACTAACGTCACAGCCAGTACTGTATCAGGACAGCTCTGTAGCTCCTGCCATCGGCCATCTGCCACCTAGAACAGACTTCCAGGACATTCCATTCCATTAACTCCCTTTAAAACTCAGCTAAAAATACTCTCTTCTTCCTTGCCTCATATATTTTAACTCCTCCCTACCAGGGATTTTAACGTTGTATGAATGATTTTTTTTTTTTTGGCCTTAATGTTTTCTAATATCAATACAAATATTCTATTTAACTGACTCCATAGATGATAATATATTAAATACAGGTATAATAAATTAGTGTTAGTTCATGATGGCAATGACTTATTTAAAACAAATAATTAACCATGAAATAACTCAGTCAGTGTTTTTCAGTTCAGTTCAGTCGCTCAGTCATGTCCGACTCTGCAACCCTATGAACCACAGTACGCCAGGTCTCCCTGTCCATCACAACTCCCGGAGTTTACTCAAACTCATCTCCTTTGATTTGATGATGCCATCCAACCATCTCATCCTCTGTTGTCCCCTTCTCCTCCTGCCTTCAATCTTTCCCAGCATCAGGGTCTTTTCAAATGATTCAGTTCTTCGCATCAGGTGGCCAAAGTATTGGAGTTTCAGCTTCAGCATCAGTCCTTCCAGTGAACACCCAGGACTGATCTCCTTTAGGATGGACTGGTTGAGTATCCTTGCAGTCCAAGGGACTCTCAAGAGTCTTCTCCAACACCACAGTTCAAAAGCATCAATTCCTCCATGCTCAGCTTTCTTTATAGTCCAACTCTCACATCCATACATGACTATTGGAAAAAGCATAGCTTTGGCTAGACGGACCTTTGTTGGCAATGTAATGTCTCTGCTTTTTAATATGCTGTCTAGGTTGGTCATAACTTTTCTTCCAAGGAGCGAGAATCTTTTAATTTCATGGCTGCAGTCACCATCTGCAGTGATTTTGGAGCCCAAAAACATAAAGTCAGCCACGGTTTCCCCATCTATTTGCCATGATGTGATGGGACCAGATGCCATGATCTTAGTTTTCTGAATGTTGAGTTTTAAGCCAACTTTTTCACTCTTCTCTTTCACTTTCAGCAAGAAGCTCTATAGTTCTTTGCTTTCTGCCCTAAGCGTGGTGTCATCTGCATATCTGAGGTTATCGATATTTCTCCCAGCAAGCTTGATTCCAGCTTGTGCTTCATCCAGTCCAGCATTACTCATGATATACTCTGCATATAAGTTAAATAAGCAGGGTAACAAATACAACCTTGACATACTCCTTTCTCTATTTGTAACCAGTCTGTTGTTAGGTAGCTGAAAAATATAAATTTGAAAAATAAACATGAAATTGACATTTCATTAAAGAATGTACTAAGAAAAATAGACATGTGCAATTAAAATTTAATTTTGAAATTAAATTTGGGATGAAAGTTACTTGAGTTAGTCAGATACCTGACAACCATTTCTAAATAATCTGCTCTGTTCTAGTTACAGTGTTTAAAATTCAGAGAGTTGAAGACTCCAGGAAGTTTATAAGGTGGTAATACACATAAATGTAATATGAGCTGTAAAGTAATTTTCAGGAAGAATAAAACTGGAAGTCTCGCATTCCTGATTTCACAACTTAAGTACCAAGCTACAGAAATCAAACAATGTGGCCCTGGCATAAAGACAGACATATGGACTTTAGAAATAAAAAGAGAGCCTAGTAATACACCCTCATATCTGTATGGTCAAATGATTTTTAACAAGGGTACCAAGACCATTCAATGTGGAAAGAACAGTGTGTTTTCAACCAGTAGTGTTTGGAAAATTGGGTGTTCATGTGCAAAAGAGTAAAAGTTGGACTCTAATCTTATAACACCTAGAAAAATACAGTCAAAATGTGTCAAAGATCTGAAGAGTTGAAGCTATAAAAAACATAAGGTAAAAGATTCATGACACTGGATTTGGCAATGATTTCTTTAATATGAAACAAGAAACACAGGAAACAAAGGGAAAACTATTAGAGTGAAAAATTAAAACCTTTTATGTGTTAAAGAAGTGAAGTGAAAGTCACTCAGTCGTGTCTGACTCTTTGTGACCCCATGGGCTATATAGTCCATGGAATTCTGCAGGGCAGAATACTGGAGTGGGTAGGCTTTCCCTTCTCCAGGGGATCTTCCCAACCCAGAGATTGAACCCAGGTCTCTCCCACATTGCAGGAGGATTCTTTACCAGCTGAGCCACAAGGGAAGCCCAAAAATACTGAAGTGGGTGTCCTATCCCTTCTCCAGTGGATCTTCCCAACCCAGGAATCAAACCAGGGTCTCCTGCATTGCAGGTGGATTCTTTACTAACTGAGCTATGAGGGAAGCCCTATGTGTTAAAGAACACTAATGTAAAGTGAAAAGACAACCTACAGAATGGGAGAAAATATTTGCAAATTACATCTGATGCGGGGTTAGTATCCAGAATATATAAAGAACTCTTTATAACTCAACAACAGTAAAAAACAACCAAAGCAATTTTTAAAACGGCAAATAGGCATTTATCCAAAGAAGACATACTAATAATCAATAACAACATGAAGACAATCAGTATCATTAATCATTAAGGAAATTCATATCAAAGACACAATGATACCACTCCACATATATTTAGATGTCTATTTAATTTTTTTTTAAAATGAGTAAAACAGGAAATAGTAAGTCTTGGTTAGGACATGAAGAAATTGGAATCATTTTTCATTCCAGGTGAAAATGTAAAATGTTGTAGCCACTGTCCAAGTGGTTGGGAAGTTCCTAAAAAATTAAACAGAATTGTCAGATGATCTTCCAATTCTGCCTCTAGGTTGTTGTTGTTCAGTCACTCAGTCATATCCAGCTCTTTGAGATCCCATGGACTGAAGCATGCCAGGCTTCCCTCTCCTTCACCATCTCCCAGAGCTTGCACAAACTCATGTCCATTGAGTCAGTGATGCCATCCAACCATCTCGTCCTCTGTCATCCCCTTCTCCTCCTGCCTTCAATCTTTCCCAGCATCAGGGTTTTTTCTAATGAGTCAGCTCTTCCTATCAGGTGGCCAAAGTATTGGAGTTTCAGCTTCAGCATCAGTCCTTCTAATGAATATTCAGAACTGATTTCCTTTAGGATGGACTGGTTTAACCTCCTTACAGTCCAAGGAACTTTCAAGAATCTTCCCCAACACTACACTTCAAAAGCATCAATTCTTCCATGCTCAGCTTTCTTTATGGTACAATTCTCACATCCATTTGTGACTATTGGAAAAACCATAGCTTTGAGTAGATGGAATTTTGTCAGCAAAATAATGTCTCTGCTTTTTAATATGCTGTCTAGGTTTGTCATAGCTTTTCTTCCATGGAGCAAGCATCTTTTAATTTCATGGCTGCAGTCACCATCTGCAGTGATTTTGGAGCCCAAGAAAATAAAGTCTGTCACTGTTTCCCTTATTTCCCTATCTTTTTGCCATGAAATGATGGGACCAGAAGCCATGATCTTAGTCTTTAGAGTGTTGAGTCTTAAGCTATTTTTTCTACTCTCCTCTTTCACTTTCATTAAGAGGATCTTTAGTTCCTTTTTTTGGATATGTTATTTTCCAACATATATTGAATATGTTTAATACATCTTTAAATATATAAATTTAAAAGATATTAGTTATATTCCTGGAAAATATATTTTGAAATTTTTGTGGGAATACTGTGTATATATATATATGAGGAGAATATTTTACTTGATTTATACAATACCTCCCTGTGGCAGCTGGGTTAAGTTCCCAACTTGTTTACAATGGTTTTCGTATATAAATTTGAAAATTTATCAAAACATTCATCAAACTCTTAAAAACTCTTAGCGACCCCCATGGACTGCAGCCTACCAGGCTCCTCCGTCCATGGGATTTTCCAGGCAAGAGTACTGGAGTGGGGTGCCATTGCCTTCTCCATATAATTTATTAGCTCCATAGTAAACTTAAAATTAAACAAAATAGTGTTCAGTATTCATTTCAGGCACAGAAAGTCCTGGATAAAGACTGAGTAAAAGTATCTCCTTTCCTAAGTCTGCTCCTTAAGAATGCCAGATTATTTCTGTTCCTAATCTTGACCACATAAAAAACAGAAATGATGATTAGGACTGTGACCAATCTGCATTGGAGACATTAGGCAAATTAACCCAAGTTTGAACTCTATTGATTGAAGTAATGGCAGTAAAATTGCTCATCCTATCATATTTATACCCTGATGGTTCAGACAATAAAGAATCTGCCTGCAATGCAGGAGACCTGGGTTTGATCCCTGGGTCAGGAAGATCCCCTGGAGAGGGGAATGGCAACTCACTCCAGTATTCTTGCCTGGAGAATCCCACCAAGGGATACAGTCAATGGAGTTGCAAAAAGTTGGATGCAACAGAGTAGCTAACACTTTCACTTTCATATTAGTACAGATTTCACTTAAATAATCTGTGAGATCCAGCTAGCTTAATGAAGTATCAGGTTTTAGGAGAATATCCCAAACACCTCCAAAATATTGTGTATTGGCCAATCAGTACAGAACACCATAGGCATAAGTACCATTCTTCTGTTCTTATGGGAAACAATGCTGATGAAACAAAGGTCTTTTAAGACTAAGGACTGCTTCCAAGTGGTAGTTATGCTGTCTATAGCATTAAAACAGACAAATAAAAAACTTTCATTCTCTTCAGTTTAAAAATGGCTTTCAAGTCTCAAGCATTTTGTTAGATATGCAAACTAGGAGCCCAGAATGAAGGAGAAAGGGAAAGAAGAGTTAGACTATAAAGCTGTTAATGCATTAGCTAATTTTTTTATGCAGCATTTTGAAGCGTAGGATATTAAATCACCTTTTCCTGTTCATTTCCTGTTCATTTCGCTTTTGAATCCAATAAGCTTCAAAGCCCAGATGGAAAAGCAAGGTCCAAAGAGACTGACTTATAAGCACACAGTTTAAAAATTCAGCAAAAGGAGTAGTGTTATTTCTAACATCTCTCATAGACGCTAGCTAGTTTCTGTGATGTTGCAATAAAAATTGAAAATAAGGAGAGACAGAGAGGGAGAAAAGAAGAAGAGCAGAAAGAGAATGAAAAAATAAAGGAAGAAAATAGGATGGAATCAAGTTTTATGAAATGACTTAAGTGGCTTCTTGAGGGTTTTAAAGCAATTACAGAAAATATCCTTCTTTTTTTTGCTTATTGATGGCGGCAGCAAATTATAGGGTTGCTTTCCATACCATTACTCAGTCAGTGTCAATGGTAACCCGCACCCCATGAGCTGCATCAAAAAATCTGATCTTTTTCATTCCTTAGTGGAGTCCGTGGCCAATGAGGGAGAAATTGGAAGAAAACCCGCCTTGATTTTATGAAGTGTATTGAGCCAATAGCTCACGATTGGGTATTTGTTGAACTGCTGACCTACAATGGCTGCAGCTTTCAAAAGTGCTTAACTTAGTAGCGGAGAGTAACTTACCCCCTGGTGAAATCAGGATCAATACTTATTAAATACTTCATGAAGTCTATTCATTTCTAAAACAGCCACTTGTCTGCCCTTCTTGTCATGTGCTGAATTAATTTGATATGTAATACAATTCTTACATTTTATGTTAGGTTACTTATTTGCTGAAAAGGGAGCAGCAAACCAGGGGTGATGGGGAGGAGAGGAGGGATTTTTCTTTCTTTTCTTTTGCATTAACTGTCTTTTCTCTTTTCTAAGAAGTTGAATATAATACCCTCCTAGACATTAATTCCATTCTTCCCTCTTCATTTATTTTAGTCTAAACCCACAAGCCAAACATTAAACATCTGCTACTTACTTTCCTCCTCGTTGTTTAGTCACTAAGTTGTATCCTACTCTTTTACAACCCCAAGGACTCTATAGCCCACATGGCTTCTCTGTCCGTGAGATTTCCCAGGCAAGAATACTGGAGTGTGCTGCCATTTCCTTCTCCAGGGGATCTTCCCGACCCAGGAGACCAGGGTCTCTTGTATTGGCAGGTGGATTCTTTACCACTGAGCCACCAAGGAAGCCCATACTTTTCCTCCTAGTTCTTTGGGGAAAACAAAAAGTGGAGTGATTTCTATAAACAAAAATTAATCATTTTTCCCCAAGTACTCTATGTGCGGTTTGGAATGAATGAAACAAAATATAGGATATTAGAATAATTATAGATGTATTACAGTTATCTCAAGAAGGTTTTAACTTCTATTTTTGACTCACTAGAAAAGAGTCAGCAGTATAAAATATATAATCTAGGAAATAAAGTCCTATATAACCTAATTTTTGAGAGGTAAAGTGTTCGTAATTTAGTTTGCTACAGAAGTTTCTGATATTTATAATTATATTTATAATTGTATGATATATGTAATGTATAATTATGCTTCTCTGAAACTTTCTTTTTTCTTAACAGTATGTCTTGGGCATGAAATTATCATTTTTAAAAAATTCTTTATTGGCATATAGTTCATTTATAATCTGTTAGTCTCAGGTGTACAGTGCGAATCTGTTATACGTATACATATATCCATTTCTTTTTTAGATTCTTTTCCCATATAGGTCATTACAAAGCATTGAATAGAGTTCTCTGTGCTGTACAGTAGGTTCTTATTAGTTCTGTTTCATATATAGTAGTTTGTCTATGTCAATCCCAATCTCCCAGTTTGTTCCTCCCCTGTCCAGTTCGCTCCCAGTAACCATACATTTGTTTTCAACATCTGTGACTCTATTTCTGTTCTGTAAATAAGTTCATTTTTACCGTGTATTTTCTTTTTTACCCTCCATGAGCACTGAATTATTTATCTGGTTGTATGACATTCCCCACATTGGGAAGCTTTTAACACATTTCTTATTGATTGGCATTTGAACGTTTTCTAAATTGTTGTCATTTTAAATAATACTTCTGTAAACATTCCTGAACATTCTGGTATATGCCTATGTATTTGAGTATTTCCATTGGTGAAATTAATAGACTTAAACTTCTGGTTCACAGTGTAAGTGTATTTTAAAGGCTGTATCAATTTAGGATTCAACAATACTGTTATAAAAGTGTCCATTTTCCTTGGTCTGTACAAACAGCATGCAATACTAGCAATCTTTGAAATCTTCAACACTTGTACAGTGCCTTTTTCTTGCTCTATTTCCTTGTGTAGTGCCACATGTTAAAATAATTTTATTATTGACAATAATGCACATAAGTTCATATGATATAAAAAATAGAAATAAATGCATTTGATGCCTAATTATTCTAATTTAATCGCTAACTCTTTCCTTGTATTTCTTTCCAGAATCTTATGATAATTCAGGAATACTCAAAACTTTCTAAATATTTTAAAAGTTTTTCTTAATTTTATAACATTCCAGTTTACTTTTATTTTTCAAGTGAAGCATGTCTTCATTAAGTGTTTTGTGTGAAATTATTTAACTTTTGTAACAAAAACAACAACTAAGTGCTTTATTCCTCTAAGTGTAAAATAAGTAATAAAACATGGTTCCTTAGCCTTTGAGCTAGATGTTTTGCTGTAAAATTTGAAGACCTGAATTCTATTTTGTATTCTATTTTTTAGTTGTGTTATTTAAAGTATATTCTCTAGGGAAGTGTTGCACCACTAAATATGTTATGTCTAGAAAGTAGCAGAATTGTCTCTATTTATCTTATCTGTAAAATATGCATCACATCTTATACTTTAAAATATAATATGATTTTACATAAGTGACTTTCCACAATATGCTGTCTAAAATTTAAAAGTGAAAGTTTCATTTTGGGTTCTGATATTTACAATCATTTTGGATAGTAAGATAATTTGATAAAAACAAATATAATAAAGTCAAATATAAAGTATTGGTTGGTAATTTCATCCAAATATTTTTATTTCAAATTTTTTCTATAAATGATATTTAAAATTGTTATTCTGATTATTACTTTAATCCCATTTTAAAATGTAATTAGTATAATCCTACCATAATTTAGGGGCTTCCCTAGTGGCTAAAATGGTAAAGCGTCTGCTGCAACGCGGGAGACCTGGGTTCGATCCCCGGGTCGGGAAGATCCCCTGGAGAAGGAAATGGCCACCCACTCCAGTACTCTTGCCTGGAAAATTCCATGGATGGAGGAGCCTGGTAGGCTATAGTCCATGTGATCGCAGAGTCAGACACGACTGAGCAACTTCACTGGTTCACTGGTTACCATAATTTGGGGGCTCCCAGGTGGCTCAGTGGGTAAAGAACCTGCCTGCCAAGTGGAAGACGCTGGAGATATAGGTTCACTTCCTGACTTGGGAAGATCCCCTGGAGGAGGGCATGGCAACCCACTCCAGTATTGTTTCCTTGAGAATCCCACGGGCAGAGGAGCCTGGCAGGCTATAGTCCATAGGTCGCAAAGAGTTGGACATGACTGAAGTGACTGAGCACAGCACTATAATTTTTAAACCCATTTTTTTTCACCTTGAAAATACTTGGTTCCAGTACTAAATCAAGCAAACAGAAATGTTTGAAAAATTATTTCTCCTTTATTTTTAATAAGAATAGAGTATGTTGATATGCCCCAATGATAAGATTAGTTTTCTCTAAGAATATATTGTGGTTGGCTTAGCTAACCATTTAAAAAAATATTTCAACAATTATTTTTGACTAATAAAGGCATATTGAAGGATTTTTTCCTACAATTTTTCTTAAAAATGAATAATATTAAAGATTTTAAAATAATAACAATATTTCATTCTTTCTGCTAATATCATGGGCTTGGTCTCTTTGTTACCTGTTATCTCCACTGTCTTTGGCTGATAATGAAGCATTATTTTTACTTTTTATATAACTGAGAAAAGTGATCCCCAAAGAGAATACCATGGAACAAAGTGGACAACTTATAGTTTTGATCTGGGAAGTGAATATAACTGGAATGTCAAATGAAATCATAACCTCAGTGACATTTTGAAACTTTGAAAAATAATTTGAAATTTTTTCAAGGGTGATAATGATTGAATAAAGATGGTAGATAAGAAGTACGGCAGTAATTTGATATCCATTTACCAATGTAGCATCAAGATTTTCTACATGCTCATTCCTCCCTTTCAAATTTATCTTTCATGACTCTATCACTTCATAAAACACATCTTTCATTCATTCATAGTCTCATAACTTTGCTCACTATTGTCCCCATCCTGAGCTGTCCTCTCTCTCCTTCAAGTGTTACATCAAATATTTCCAATGATTTGAGGGCAAAAATCATTTTCTTCTGTGTAGTTCCTTAGTCAGTGTCTTGCCCAAATAACCATGACTCATATAAATTATCATAGAAAAATAACCTTTATTTCCTAAATGCTTAATGTTTGGCTGTTTCTTTTAAGTGTGTTTCTTATAATATACCCTTTATTTCTCAGAAAAAACACTGCAAGATAGGTAATATTTTGATCCATATTTTAAAGATGACTATAGTGAGGCCAGAGACTTTACATTTCTGAAAACTTCTTACCAATTAGTTGGCTGAGTCTGCATTGTTTGGCCCATAACTACTTATTATTATTGCCACTTTTAATTCTCACTGACTCTTAATGAACTGTTTCATCTTCTCAAAGAGATATGTTTTCCTTAAAGCTAACAGCATAACTTGGATGGTTTTTACATTGGTCTTAACACTTAACAGAACTGGGACACACAGTAGGGGCTTCATAAGACATTGGGGGAAAAATTGAGTATGTTTTTAATATCAAGAACTCTTTTGAGGTTTATTGAGGAGTTAAAAATATTAAAATACACATCTCCAGTGAAGTGGAACATTTAATCAAATTTAATTATGATCTTTATATAAAGGAGGGAGAAAAAAATTGCCCCTAACAACAGCTGCAGTATCCGTAAAACCTTTGTCTTAAAGAATTGGTTTCTTGTCTCTCAATTTCACTGTTTACTCTGAATCTTTTTGTTTGTTTGTTTTCATGATTTTTTTTTTTAATTCCAAAAAAGCTATTTTCACCCAAGTTAGCTTTGTTGATATGGTTTTAGTAGCTCCTATCTGAAATCATCCTCAGGAAACATTTTTTTTTTCTTTTTTGGATATTTCAAAAAGGAAAAATACTTAATATCAGTATGAATAACACATGTGCTCATTGCAGCGTAATGTTGGTGCAATCTGTGCTTGATACAGTTATAAATAAGTCTTTGAAAGCATTTTTCTGTATTTTAAATAAAGGCTATAGAAAGCCATGAGAAGGATCTAGTCTTGTTAATATCACAAGCTGTTTCCCCACCTGCACTCAGAGCAGCTTTAGTACAGCAGCTGTCTGGGTTTGTGTTGGCATATCACTGTCTGCACAGGAACCCCACGGTTTACACAGAAAATGAATAGGCCACAGTTCCAATGGGGGTCTTTAATAATCCTTCCTCTAATGCTACCATGTGTGAGCCCTGGGCTTTGAAGGGGTGTGAGGTGTGAAGTTTCAGGAGGATTATACAAAGCCACTCAATTTCGAAAGGTAGAAAAGAGCATTAGAAAAACCGGAGAGTGTCGTTGCATTCCTCCTGCATGTTGATCAAATGCAGTTTATACTGATATCAGAGCTCAGGTCCAGCATGTGATAGCAAGTGAAGGAATTGGTATAATTATGAGATTCACTCCATCCAGCCCCCTTTAACATTGACAAACAAAACCCAGCACAGATGTTTCACTGATTTTATTTACCAAATATTAGCTGTGAAAATATTAACCTGATGGGAACAAATATCTATCCAGTATTACCTGTGGAGATTTAATCCAGGGAGGACAGAATTTATGCATCGAGCTTGCCTGTGTATAGATGGGTGGCCACTGGGTTTTCAGGAACAAAGCAAGCTTTTTTTTTCTCTCTCTTCCTTTTTTTCCTTTCATGTCACATGACTTGTTGAAAGTATCTTCCATGACATTCAATTAATAATGGTCCATTAGGTCACGTGGATACTTTCAAGTTATTTGTTGAATGGTGAGAATTCAGGAAAAATTGTGGACTACACTCCAATAACTTTTTAAAGGTACTTTAGGGAACACAGCACTCCATTTTGAGATTATTCTGAGCATTTTTGTGGGGGACACAGTATAATAAAAGTGAGACAATATAACCCATCACTTGGAAAGATACTGTGTGTGATTATAGAATCAAAATACTAGTATCTCATCAGTCACCAACCGCCCCACATTTTAATTTGAGTTCAGAGCATACTTAAGCACTGAGGATGCCCAATATTGACTTGAGAAACTTTTATTTTCATTAATATAAGAAAAAGTAAATAAAATCTCTGTATACTCAGTCCAACATGCAGTTCCTTTACAGATGAGGCATTGTGCTAGGCGCTGCAGAATTGAAGATGAATGATCCATGGGATTTAGGCCAAGAGATTCACATTCAAGGTGAGATGGTAGACATGTAAACAGACAAGGACGCTAACAGACAGCTATGGAGGCATTTTAGAGGAGAGGGTGATTAACCCTCTCATGAAATAAAGCAAGGAAACCCTCTGAGAATATAACATCTCAAAGAGGAATTAGAAGAACAAATTTTCTAGGGGGATTAAAAGCCAAAATGAATCATATATGTAGTGTGTATTTGTATATAAAGTTTGGTGTTGCTAGAGCTTAAAAAAATTTGAGATAGGGTAGGAGAGCTCAAAAAATAAATCTGCAAATTAAGCAAAAATCATGATCATGAAGATCATGAAGGATATTTTATTTTCCCTCAAGGATCTCAGGATGAAGAACTATTGATGTGAAAAAAGTCAAAGGTTGGCATGGTTTGTATTTTGGTTTAAGAAAATTGCTTCTGACAGAGTGCAGTGTGAACTGGAGGGAGGCCTAGGTATGGGTAACTAGTTAGAAGGATTTTACTATAGTATAAAGTCAGATAATGGGGGAAATGGCAGGAAATGTGCAACAGGAATAACAAACAAGGAGGCATTTATGAGATGGGTTTGTCAGAATTCATTGAAGAGTTGATGAAGTAAGGAAGTGGGTAGCATGTATCTGAGGTGATCAATCTTCTAAGTCCTTTTTCTTACAATTCACAGAACATCAGCCCTTCTTCAGTTATGCAGACAACAGTGACTTCTCTGTCCACTGCTCTGGATTTTTCTAGCCTCTAAATATTCTCCTGGTCTTATGCAACAGAACATAAACAAACTATAGCCCTGTAGGATAGAACAACCAACGGCTAGTTCCAGTGTACCTTGACAAGTGTTTTGTGTCTGCCATAGCTTGACGATACGGTTTTCAGCCACATACTGAGAACGATTGTAGCTACCACTGTCCTCCTTCAAGTGAAAACAGCTTGCAGTATATTGCCCTAATATTGTCAAAAATCACAATTCCTTTCCCAGAAAGCTGCTTTAATTGGATTCAGTGGACCTTACCTAGCTTGTCATAGCTGTGCTCAGGATGAAGGTGAAATCTTTGAGGAATATTTTCCTGAAATTAAGAGCTGAACATCTTTGATGAGGGCATTTAAGAGTATATATCTTAATGCCATTTTTATATTAATCTTCCATCATGTGTGTTTTATCACATTTGACAATTGTCCAGAAAAAAAAAATTAAAGGTTGTATTAGACCATCTAACACCCCAAACCCTGTGTGTATGTATTAATATTTTCATTTTTAAAGCTTATTGATTAAGCTAATGTAAAACTTGAATAAAATTATTTTTCTTCTGTATTAAAATCATAATTTTAAATTTGCAACAGGTGTGAAGTTGCAATTGAAGCTACACTGCTGATGAGGAATCTGGCATGTGTCCTGAGTGAGCACACGCATAGGAGAAGAATCTCGATTTTCTAAGGTAAGTGCTCTCCTAAACCTTCTAAAATCTGTGCAGTATACAAAACTATCATTGAAGGTAAGTATTGTTGGATTTTCCTTGATAAATCTGAAGAAAATTAATTTACATTTTTCATTCAGATTTCCTCAATTTATATCATGGTGGTAGAGCTATTGTCACTTTGAGATTTTATACAATACACACACATGCACGCATGAATATATGCACATATAAATAAGTGTATGAGTGCACACATAAGTTAAATACAGAAAAACTTTATCAGAAGGTTGAATCTGCCTAGGTTACCAAGCACAAAGTGTAAACACTTTTTGAAAAAATGTGAACGCACTGTTTTTTTAATATGTTGATATCTCAAAATATAAAACCAGGAAATCCTAAAGTGTACAAATATTAAATTGTATGAAGCATTTGGTTTTAAGTCTCAATGAAAGGCGCGGCTATTGTTTACTTGGTCTATTTCCTAGGAAGACACAGTGATGTGTAATAAATACTATAACATAGTTTGCCTCTTCGTTCAATTACCGAGAAGCAGAAATGTATCAGGGAGAAACTTAGAAGTGAGACTTAAGGAGTAGGAGGTCTGGGCATGAGAAGCTTAGCTCTCTAAACAGGAAGTCAGTGTTACAAGAGAGAGCTCAGGGGAAGATGAGCCAATCAGAGTTGGTTTCGCTAAATGAAAAAGGCAAAAAGAGAGGCACCTCTGACCTTTAAACGTCATATTAAAAAGTTCTGCAGCTCACCTTTTACAAACCTGATGGGATCCCTAACAAGCAGATTGACATTAAGTGCTCATCCTTTAGAAATTGTAATATTTGGCAAGTGTATGAGTGTGTCACCTGCAAAGGTACAAAGCAGTTCTCAAGATATGGCACTCTGTTCCATTTTGGTCTAGGTATAATTCTTTTCCTTTTAATTAGATGTTTGATCATCACTGTGGGCCTGAGACAACCTGAATTCTGAGATGCTGTACAAAAACAACCAAAAAAGCAGGCAGTGATTTTCGAGTAGATTGGCTTTCTGAAAGTGGTATCACTTTCATCCATTACTGGCATTGAATTGTTTATGTGTCCCTTGATTAAGAAAGGGGAAGAGAAGAGATTGGAGTTTTATCAGATTTATATAATTTTAGGTGCTAACTTGAACACCTTAAAGTAAGGGCATGTTTGTGACATTTTGCTGTGTTTTGTCTACTGTCTGAAAATCTCTCATTCAGGAATGAATTATGATAATAATGCACTAAGTGGGCTCAGCGTGAGGTTGAGTAAGTGATGCTCTTTTGAAAGATGCCAGAGTTTTTGAGAAATAATTAAAATTCTACACTGATGGGAAAACTTAGAATGCTCTAAACTTCATAAAGAATCTCTTTTAACTACTCTTTACTCAGGTTCCATGATGGGTGTGTGGGAGTGAGGGAAGGAAAGTTCTTCTTCCCTGAAACCCTAAAATTTTTCAGATCTTTTTTCCTGTAATGTCTGATTAATGGCACCCTTGATTTTGATTTATATTATCCTATTATTCATTATATGGGAGAAAAAGAAGTCACTTTTTTTTTTCCAATTTAATTTTAAAAAATAGGGCTAGCAGTGATGTAATTTAAAATCAAATTATCCTGTCAGAGTGACAGATAAATCTCAAGAGATTCCGATGAGATTTTTCCACTGGCACAGTGCTGAATTTCTCCCTTTCCCAGACACCTCCATTCCAGATTTTGACTGTGAGGGACAAGGAGCATCTGTGTTTTGAAACCTGTTGTTATCTGTGTCACTTTAGTTCTTATTTTGAAATTCTGGGGTGGCTTCCTTACCTGTTTACTCTAGGTTAAAGGGGAAAAGTGTATACACAGTTGTCAGGTGGGTGCCTCTTTTACTGTGGAAAGTTGTGAGTAATTACCATATGCTTGAACTTGGTTAAGTTTAGTAGGTTCACCAGATTCTACCATTGCCTTTAAATGTTGCTATCCTTAAAGGAATTTCTGCTATAGAGATGGTATAGATATGACAAAACTTTCTTACTGTGATGCTCTTTGATTATTTTTTTCTTTTGTCATTATTCAAAATCTTAAGTTTCACAGTAATTGAGTAGACCTCTAGAGTTCTAGATTCAGTTAATGGTTTTTGTTTTCCGTAGTCATGGTTTTAAAGACCCTATTTCTGATAGCTGAAAAGGAAACTGCTCCTTGCTGGTCTTTAAAGCCTGGACCAAACAGCAATACCTAAATGTAATAATGGGTGTCACTTTATACATCTGCAAGAAAAAAAAAAAAAAGGATAGCTAAGCAAGCAGTATATCCAGTGAAATTAGCTAAGTCACTAATTGTCGATTGATAGCTTAAGGGAGGACACAAAGGGAGTATAGAAAAAAGTGATCTGTTATTAAGGAACCCTCTGCATTAAGAGATTGTCTTGGAGTGCCTAGAGAATGATCATTGCCATAGGAAGTTGAGATGACTGAGCCTGTTCCCTATCTCTGCTTAAACAAGAAGCTCAAGTTCATGGCAAGTCTGTAAGTTTCAGTTTCCCCATGCACAGGCCAGAGGCTAGTCAAAAGTTCCAACTTTAATGCAAAAGTTTGCTTCTTCATTATATTTCTATCTTTTCATGTTGTAGCAATCCCTCCAACAGAGGATATTAACGAGTAAGTGCCCCTTGAGCAGCCTGCTTTGGTTACTCGATTATTATTCCAAAATGAGGAATGGGGAGGACATTAGGTAATAATTCAAACAACAGATGATACTCAGAAGAAAATGTGGCAGGGCACCTTTGTGTAGGCCCCAAAGAGCCGCACATACTGTACATTAGTTAAAAGTCTTAATAAAAGAACAGAAGGAAGGGAAAATAACACAAAATGAAGAATGAATTACTTAAGATTAAATAGTTTCTATTACAGAAATAGGCGACATGTAGAGCTAATGGCAGGCATTTTCTACAGACAGATGGAATACTCTCATCTCCCAATGGTATTGATATGAAGTCTCTGTTAAGATTCATTTTTCCTGAAACATTTGCATATAAATATAAACATCATTACTAGGGGCTAATTGCCCTGTAGGAACTAAAATGTGGGAATTAGCATCTTTAGTCGTTTTTATTATTATTTTTTAAAGTATCTCTAACACGCATCATATTTGGTACTGCATGGCTGCAACAGATAATTACCACCATTAAGAATCTCAAATGCAAAATCAAAACCATTTGGAATGGCTTCCAGGGCAACCCAGCACAGTGAGTAGCCACCAAAATGAGTATACGAGGTTTATGTTCATGCATATTCATAAGGGTACTTAATTCGACATTCATAGTAGGGGGCTTTTGAAAGCTTGTCAAAAGAGCAGCCCCCAAACAAGAACAAACATCAAAGGTAAGAAGATGCACTACATCCCACTCCCATGCACATACAAATATCGCTTGCAGGAGGCAATGAATAACACTAAAGGAATTATTTATTTTAACTACTTAGAGGAGATGGCAACTTCTACGAAGATGTAAGCCACAAGCCTCTGCCTCTATCATTCATCTTATTGATCAGAAAGGTCAGGAGTATAAGTTATTCAAAGGATGGATCATCGGCAACAATTCTGGACAAATGGGCACACAGACCTGTGTGATTAATGCCCCTTGCTTGTGCAGAATATGAGGAAGAGTTTGAGGGCACATCTTAAGGACAGAAAAAAGAACAGTGTTTGTAAGAAAACAAGCGTGGCTGCCACACTGTCTGTCTCTCAGACATTGCCCATTTTGTGGGTGGATCAGTGTATTTCAGCATACAGGTGCTGCCTTTCTCAACTGTTGTGTTCAGAGGCGATCTTGCTGACATTATACTTTTCAAAACCATTTCCATGACATTCAGCAAATGTTTGTTCTGGTGGAACAAATCTGTTAAATTATAGATTAGAAATAGTACAAAGAAACCTTTACAAATGTATCAGTTTCAGTTTTGCACAAAGCAAACAGCATTATATTTAAATGAAACACTCCTTGTTAGAATGAAATGTCTACATAACAAGGTACTAGGCTTGATTTCCTCATTCTCCCCCACTTCTTGGATGGGCGTGGATGTCTGAAGTTGTAGAAGACAGATAGTATTGGAGGTGACATCTCCTCAGTTCCTTCCCGATGCCCACCTCTACAATTCCTTTCTGCTCACCTGTTGTTTTCCAACCCATCTCAGCTCCCTTTCCTTAGTTTCAATCCCTGCCTAACCTTTCCCTCCTTGATTCTCCACTGTTCCTAGGGATGTTATTTAAATAAGAAATGATGACTTTTTTTTTTCCAGAATAGTGGTCTCATATTATTTAAACAGCATTCAGTTCTGTGCAATGCTCCGTCACACTTACAGACAATCATTATTTTGGAAATATATTGGAGAGTGACATACATTGGTTTTAAAAACATGCAAACACGCTGGGCCTGAATGCTGGCGTACTATTAATACTAGACTTACCATAGGCTTCAAGTGACCTATTTATGGTTGTAGATCCATAAGCCAAATACTAAATTGTTTTAGTAGGTTAGAGAAGAGTAAAGTTTAAGTTAGTGATTCTTTGCTAAAGATTTATTTTTAGGGCTGTATGTTATTTTATAGTATCTTAGCAATCATTATTTTAGAATTTATTTTAAAAAGGTTAAAAACATTTGTAATCCTTAGTGGTAATGAATGAATAGGTGACCTAGTTGAAGACAGAATGACAAAAAAAATTATCTAAGATAGCAACTTTCTTCACAATCAGCTACTAAAAAGTAACCAACATGACATAAAAGAGAAATATAACTTAGGTGGCTCTGGCAAGTTATTTTAAATGTATTGAATGTAATGTATTTTAAATGTCTTTATATAAAACACATATAAAGACATAATATGTGAAACAGCAGTGCACACAAGAATATCTATCAGTACATACAAGATAGATAAAATGGGACTGAATAGAAAACACAAAAACATATATATGTATATGTATTTTTATATTTATATATATATATATATATATATATGAAGAATTCAGTATATGTAGAATTAATAAAATATTATAAACCATTTGCAAAAGGATTATAAATGGAATTAGAATATTGGCTATCTTTAGGAGGGGACAGTAATATAGATCCCCATTTCATATCATATACCAAAATATATTCAACAGGGAAATATAGAAGCTAAAATCATAAAATAATGGAAAGTCAATTTAGGGTAAATGTAAAGCTAAAATTTTATCATAATGAAATGACAATTTGGATAATTACTTTGTGTGATCTGTAGACTTCTAAGCATAACAGATTTTTAAAGTATGAAATCAACAGAGACAATCACCAAGGGTAAGATCAATGCACTTGAATTAAAATTTACAAGCATTTATACATCAAAAATCATTATTAACAAAATTAACTGATAAATAGTGAACTGGGTAAATACTTTTCCAAAATTCAGAAGAATTTTGGAAACACTGAAGTCTTTCTATTTTTTAATGGTCAACAATGGTAAAGAGATTTCAAAGTATAAAAACTACAAAAGAATAATAAGCATATGAAAATAGTGTAATTTCAATCATAATATAAGGAAAAAGAAACTAAAAATCTATATATAAAGGAACCTTTTTTTTTAATTTCCAAAACAGAAAATATTTAAAAGATGAGATCTTCCCTGTTTGTTTTGGTAGAAACAGGCAGGCTCATAAACAATTGGTGTGTGTTTCAATTAGTATGAACTTTCTGAAAAGCGATTTTACTACCATGCAATGAGACCTTGACAGTCTTATAGAAAACACACTATTTGTTCAAACACATAGGGACTATTTCCTATGTCAATAGTTAGAAATTCAGAGAATTACTTAGAATCAAAGATTGTCATTATGAAAAAAATTCAATTGTTTTTACCCTAAGAATTTTTAAATGTTTCTATTATTTGACAAAGTGAAAGTCACTCAGTCTTGTCTGACTCTTTGCGACCCCAGTCCATGGAATTCTCCAGGCCAGAATACTGGAGTGGGTAGCCTTTCCCTTCTCTAGGGGATCTTCTCAACCCAGGGGTCAAACCCAGGACTCCTGGATTGTGGGCGGATTCTTTACCAGCTGAGTCACAAGGGAAGCCTTTTGACAAAGTAGTATAAGCAGTATAAGATGTTTTCCCTTTATATTTACACTGATTGGAAGTTGCTGGTCCCAGTCTTCATATATTACCTGCCTTCAGAATCCCGAGCTATGTGTAGCTGACAGACAGAAATCTCTGTCACAGAGATCTCTTCAAAAATGTCCCTGTCTTCCTTGTCAGTCAGTAGAGGGGAAGACCAGGGATGTCAGGCTTCTGTGCAGGAAAGAGGGTGATGGAGAAGGCAGAGGAAGTTCAGGCCAAGGTTACCTGAAGCTGTGCAACGTTGGAAATAGAGGAGAAAGGTATTTAGTAACTAATGACTGCACCTTTTGTTGAGCTGGTAACATTTATTCATGTTTTGTTACTATTATAGTAAAGTACTTGGATAAACTGATGAATCAAACATGAACTGTCATGTCTGGAAACACGGAGTCATGAATAGGAGAGAAATATGTGTTGTATGCACACGCATACTTGTGTGTGTATATATGTGCCCATACACACTTGCATATATATGTCTGTGAGTGTGTATATATATATATATACTCACACATGTTTACATACATGAAATTCAGTATATTAAGGAAAGAAATGCTCCTCAGGATATATTGTATGTAATATAGATTTCTACTTCCACAGTTAGCTTTTATCAAGTCAAGTCACCCTGTTTACTTTTTTCCTTCAGAGCAACCTGAATTTACTTGATTTGCTTGTTTATTGTTTGTCTCCACACCAACCTAGCAATGCATGGATGCAAAGAGTAGAGGCATACTTATCCGATCTACTGTTGTGCTTTAAATACTTGGCATATAGTGGCTGCTCAACAACAAATTTTTGAGTGAATGAAAAATGCATTAATATTTCTTTATGGACTTCTCTAAAGTATATGTATGGATTCTTTACCACTTGTGCCACTTGGGAAGCCAAAGAGAAGATATTTGCACTTAAAGTTTTGGAAGGAAAAGAGAGAGGGGTGTTGTAAAATAAGTTGTATGGGGAATCAGCTAAAAAAGGGGCATTTTTTTTTTATTGATATGATTGCCTTATAGTATGAGCCTCTTTACATTTTCAAAATAATGTTCTGTTTTTTCAAAATAATGATATTTTCTATCCTCATCAGCAGTATTAATCTTAAGAACTCAGGTTGGCTCTCAAACTGACAGCCAACTGTTGATATTGTCATATTTCTCAATTTTATGACTCTGATAGGCAAAAAAGTTGGTAACTGCACAGCTAAAATATTATAATAATATTACAATAATGAAATTTAGACAATCCCTTGTGTGACCTCTGAATTTCCAAGCCTCAATAAACTTTTTAAGCATGAAGACACAGAGACATTGTTTTCATCTTAATGTTGCTATTCTTTATTACAGTTGTGTAATCTAATTTTTGTCATTTTTATCTTCTTTAATATATATATAATCCAGAAAAATACTGATTTACTACCTAATTTTGAATTTTTTTAGTACAAATAGTTTTTCAATACTTTGCAAATATATTCCAACATTTATAACTTTATTTCTTTTCCCTTAAATACCATTTCAAGAAATGTAAGATTTTGTTGTGGTAGTTACTTTTTTTTTTTGCACTGTTGTAGTTTTACCATGGTTGCTTTATATATATTTTTATAGTGTTCTATGGATTTTGTTGAGAACTTCTTACATTCTCTGAGGTCATAAAGATGTTCTCCTACATCATCTGTATAAAGTTTTACAGTTTTGACTTTGAACATTTAGAGTTTTTATTTATCTAGGATTGATTTCTCTGTGCAGTAAGAAGAGTGGATCTAATTTCTTTTTTTCTAATGTGAATAAACAGGAGCTCCTACACTACTTTACTGAATAGGTCCCCCTTTCCCAGTGACAAACAATACTGCCTGGAATATAAAGCAAATTGAAAATAGCATTTTGTCTGTTTCTAAGAGTTCCCTTTAGTTCCATTCATAGCCTGATCACACTCCATTAATGATTATAGCTTTATAATTATCTTGATTTATGGGAGGGATAGTCCAATCCCACTTTATTCTTTTTGCTCTGAAATATCTTACAATGTTTTGAAACATATTTAAATTAGGTTTACTTTGTATACAAAATTGTTTATATAAAATAATGCTTTAAAACAACACCCATTTAGCTCACACTTCTATGGTAAGAAGTCTGGCATGTCATGACTGTGTTCCCTGCTTAAGGCTGAAATCAATGGCTCATCCAGTTTCAGTTTTTACCTGTGGTCTCTGGGGGAAAACCGGCTTCCGTGCTCAGATTTACTGATGCTGTAATTCACTTCCTTATCATTTTTTGACTCAGGTTCCAGTTTCTTTGCTGGTTGTGGTCTGGGGGTTTATATTAGCTTAGAGCAACTGTTATCAGATCCTTTCCATATGAAGTTCTCTAATTCCAAGTCAGAAAAAATATGTCCGTTCACCCCTGCTTCAAATCTCTGCCTTTCTCTTGTGCTACCTGCCAGGAAAAAAAAAAACAAAAACAAACAAAAACAACTTTCCACTTTTAAAATGTCACATGTGATTAGGTTATATTCACCTTTCTGATTGACTTGAAGTCAATTGATTAATAACCTTAATTACATCTGCAAAATACTTTTTGCCGTGTAATATAATTGCAGGCATGAGATCTCATTATGAATTAGAGCAGGAAAAATTGGGGAAATATCTTTAGAATTCTGCCTACCGTGACTTCCGTGTAAATTTTAGAAATAGATTCTTGACTTAAAAAAAAAAAAGAATTCTTATCTTATTTTAAATTGAGTTGTACAGAATCTATAAAATGATTGTGGACATTTGACATCTGTATAACACTGTCTTATAATTTATGAATTTGGTGTGTCTTGCCATTTGATTTTGAAGATGTTTAATAGATGTTGATATTTCTGTTGTCAAAAACAGTGTGATTCTTGTATATTGATTTTGTATAGGCTATTTTGCAAGCTCTAATCACAATAAAAATTTATGTTTTATTTTGAATTTTCTGTCTATAGGTTTGTACTACCATTATCAATGGGATAATGAGTCTATTATTTCTTTATAATCATACACATATTTTTTTTCTTCTTGCATGTTGATTACTCAATTTAGAACATGTTTCATAGAATTAGTGAATTAAGTTTCATTCCTTATTCAAAAGGAAATATTTTCAAACTTTCACAATTATGAAAAAACTTGCTCTAGATTTTTCATAGATATTTTCTCTCAGTACCAGAGTTCTAATACTGATTGGGTGTCCTGAAACTCTACCCACTTTTGATAATCATATCCCCAGACTCCACCACTAAAAAAACAAGTTCCCTATCAAGAAGATTTTTATTTTCTCTGCTGTGCTGTGCTGTGCTTGGTCGCTCAGTCATGTCCGACTCTTTGCAACCCCATGGGCTGTAGCCCGCCAGGCTCCTCTGTCAATGAGGATTCTCCAGCCAAGAATACTGGAGTGGGTGGCCATGTCTTCCTCCAGGGATCTCTCTGACCCAGGAATCGAACCAGTATCTCCCTCATTGCAGGTGGATTCTTTTCCAACTGAGCTGCCAGGGCAGCCGTTTTATTTTCTGTTAGTCTTTTATCAGATATGAAAGTCCTTCTCAATTATATTTTTCTCTAGACATATTTTACTCTTGCTTTTATTTCCTTGCAGTAAAATGGTTACTTCTCTACTACGAGAGTTATGTATTACATTTATGTCTATTTGTTAAGAACCCTTTTATTTTCCTTATATATAAATTTAATTTGTTATAGTATTACTTCTCTAGAACTGTGCCATCTTATATGGTAACCACTAGCCACTTGGGGCTGTCAAACACTTTAAATGTGGCTTAGTTCAAATTTAGATATGAAGTTAGTATAAAAAAATGGATTTTAATGGTATAAAAAAGTAAAACATCTCATTAATAATTTTTATTGATTAATGTGGAAATGATAATATTTTGGATATATTGAGTTAAATAAAATATATTAGTAAAACTTTTTTACCTGTTTGCTTATTTTTTGCATTGGTTTACATGACAGAAAATTTACAAACACTATGGTTTGCATTATACTTATATTGGACTGTGCTGCTGTATAAAATTTGTGGTAACATTCTCTACTTTCCCCATGAAAATTTACTATCTAGCTGAACTTGTAAGCTAAAGCTTTTATGACCTTCTGTATTTCATCATTCAGTTCAAGTCTTCTATTTATTCTTTTAAACTTGTATTTCTTTTCTCCACAGTGGCTTCAGTATCAAGCTTATCTGAAAATGATGCTTTCATAAAAGTTTCCTAAGCACCAAAATTGTTCTCAGAGTTTTCTTCTTTTACCACCAACATCCTCTCAATACAGCATAGAATAAAGTGTCCAAAGGGGATTAGAAGACAATTAGGTTAAACGAAGGGATAGCATGGGAAAAGCATTGGAGTATAGGCTTGCCTGGTAAAATACAGCACACACGGTTAAATGGCGATTTCAGATAAACCATGAATAATTCCTATTGTATTATTTATATTTATATTATCATGTATAAACAACAGATGAATAAGTCATGAACCACACTCTTGCTAAAAATAAATTGCATTTGCTACTTATCTGGAATTAAAATTTAAGTATCCTATGTTATTTGCTAAATCTGACAATCCTATTAGTATTAAGGTAGAGACCGTCACTGGTTTCTCCACGGGTGGGATAGGGGAAGTGATTAGATTTCAGGGACAGAAGACTGAAGTATCATTTTCTTCATTTTCTAGCACAAAATGATTATTATTCGGTGAAAGTTCTACCTCTTGTTTGTGTCTTTCTTTTATTCTTTCATTCATTTATTTATTCATTTATTGGTTCAATCATTCATTCACTTTTACTGATGCCCCGATCCCATTTCCATCCTCATCCTCCATGGGCGTATATTCTAAGTTATTTGACATGTTTTCAGCCTTGTGTGTTTTGCTTTTTGTATCAGACCCCACCTCTTTCCATTCCCTTGTCTCTATGTTCAAGTCACCTTCTCAATAAATCTCAGTCTATTAAATTGCAAGTGACATCCTGGGGCTTCCATGGTGGCTCGGATGGTAAAGAATCTGCCAGCAATGAAGGAAACCTGGGCCAGGAAGATCCCCTAGAAGAAAACTTGGCTACCCACTCCAGTGTTCTTGCCTGGAGAATCCCATGGCCAGAGAAGCCTGGCGGGCTACAGTTCACGGGGTCACGAAGAGTCAGACACGAGTGAGCAACTAACACTTTCCTTCACTTCAGCCTCCAGGTACTTTCACCTTCTACCTACTTAATTTTAAATTATTTCTTTAACATGTATCACTCATGCTTATTTATTTGCCTATGGTTAGTAATTTGTCTTGCTTAAGCTACGCTTTATTATTAAGGGCAAGGATCTTGACTTTTTTCACTGTCCTATCAGGTACCTAAAACCATGCCAGTCACGTTATAAATGGTCAACAATGTAAACTAGAATAAATAAAAGCATTGTTGCTTTCTGCTTTCACATTTGCACTTTGTATACGCAGTTGTCTGTTTAAAATCTCCTTCTATTTGCTTTTTAACCAGCAGTCTGTTTTAGATCGATTCCTATGTGGGGCACATTCAATCGTTACATCTCTTTATCCCCTACAAAGTATTCTATCACGTCTATCCGCCACATTACACATTTCTGTACTCACAGTCATGGACATTGGAACTGCGTCCTTGTTTCTCTCCACTCTATGACACGGTTTTGCTTTCAACTTCTTCTTTTAATATTTTTTTCATCACCATCTTAAAAACCAGTATTTCCCTTTTTAAGAATCATTGCTAAAAGGGAAGGAATTATCCCTTCAAATTTCTCAACCAGGTTTCTGTTCTATGCATTTTAAAAACTAGAGAGTTCCATCCGTTAAACACCTTGATATCTCATATTAATTAAGACAATAAATTACAGGTGTAATAGTTCCATAGGAACAGATGTAATATTTTATGATGCATGTCCTTGCTTAGAGCCAGGGAGTAGATGGTTGGTAAGATACTCTAATGTTTCAAGGTCAGAATAAAGCTTGTTTAATAGAAGTATTCTAAGTCTGTGTATAAAAAGTATTAGTTATTTCAATATTGAATTGGCCAGAGAGTTTTTTTCATAAAACCTTGCAGAAAAACCCAAATGAATTCTTTGGTGGGTGCATGCATACTCAGTCAAGTTTAACTCTGCAACTCCATGGACTGCAGCCTACCAGGTCCTCTGTCCATAGAATTTTCCAGGCAAGAACTGGAATGGGTTGCCATTTCTTCCTCCAGGATCTTCCCGACCCAGGGATTGAACTCATGTTTTCTTTTCTCCTGCATTGGCAGGCAAATTCTTTACCACTGAACCACCTGGGAAGAACCAACTCTTTGGCCAAGCCAATATATTCAATAATAAGATGAATATCATTACTATCATGGAGAAGAGTACAGTTTAAAATTTTTCTACCCATTCCAATATACTCCTAATACACTTTTACCTTGAGACTTCTATATGGTTACTTATACATAATAATTTTAACTCTATATTTTCTCCATATACTATTTTTAAAAATAGGCCTATGATACTTATTATAATACTTATTATTTTGTCACTCAGTTTTAAACTTATTCATATCATATCAATAAACTATTTTGAAATTGCTATTTTTGATCAAAAAGCAATAACTAGAATTTGTTAATTTTTTTCTACTTACCATAGCTCTCTACATCTTACTAAGCATTTAATAGGAATTTAAGAGGCTTCTTTAAGTTACTTACATGGTTATAAAATAAAATAAAGCATATTAAGAGCATAGATTTTGGATTCAGTGAGATTGTGAATTGAATCACAACTTTTTTGGTGAAGTCATATAGCTTTAAACAAGTTTCCTAATCTACTTTCATTTTACTTTTATCTTTTATAAAATTATTTCTTTAAAAACAGTAACTACCTCATTGGGTAATTTTAAGGAATGCTATTTTATAAACATTTAAAGGTCTTAGTACAAGCCCTGATACATCCTTAGTAAATTTTGACTAATATTACTAATGCTAAAATAATTTTTGTCTCTTTCAACTTCAGAGACTTATTAAAGAAAATAGTACTAAACACTTTGAAGCATTTATGATCTGTTTTTTTCCCCTTTCTCGTAAATAATTATTTTTCTGTGGTTAATAATAGTCAAGCACATATATTACCAATATGTTAATCACACATTATAAAACACTAATGAACATTGCGTTGTATTTGCCTTTATTGGTAAGATTTTATCTGATCAATATGAATAAAGAATAAGGAGCATGACTCTCCTTGTTTTATGAAGCTTAAGACATTTGAGACTTCAGCATGATTGATACCTAGGAGTGGGATGGATGACTATATAGCTTTATAATATCGAAATAAAAGGAAAAACAAAGACATGAAATATTAAAAAGAAAGGGGTTGAGATTTTCTACATGAATGTTTAGGTACAGAAATACACAGAATGAATAAATAAAATACACAACTACAAAATTATTTAAGACAACGTGTGAAATGTTTTATTCAGCTTTTCTGAAATCTTCATTTGCCAGTTTTGCTATATATGAAACAAATAGCTGAAATTTTGGCACCATTTGTCAAAGAATATGTATTGAAGTACTTACTTCAGTGTTGACTGTAAGAACTATATGTGTTTCTCATCTTATTTGGAGCCTTTTTTTTTTCTGTAATGAATAATTTGGATACATTGCAATATTCTACTTTCTCCTGAAACAAAATTCTCCAGTGCACATGTTCTGTTTAATTCCCATAGGATGGTGAATATGTATGTGCTTACATTTATAAAGTAAATTACGTGCTTAAAGATATAATAGCCTTTGCTTTTACATAGTTGTTTTCTCAGAGGAATTCAACACATTTCACACTGACATTAGAAAAAACACATACGCATTCCTGACTTAACATATTACTCTGGGAGTATTTATTTCCACTCTTTTTTTTTTCTTCCTTAAAGCTCTATAATAGATTGTAAGGAATTTAAGGTAAGAGAGAGCCAGAGAAAAAAGAAGAGCATCTAACGCAAATCTTAATACACTTGGTCAGAATCTTTAAATTCCAAACTCACCAGATGACAATGGTAGAATCCTAGACTTCTAGGTCATTGCTACCTCTCATAAGATAAAAACATCAATGAGATTTTAAATATAATTGAGGAAAATACATTTTTAGAAGATCAATATTTTCCATTTGGAGGAATAGACATTAGATTAAAAATATTTCATGACTTAGTTATTTTCTTTATTTTCATGTATCGTCCTCATTAGGGTAACGGTTTCAAGTGGGTGTTCTGATAGAAATGAATTTTATTAGTAAGTCCATCTACACACTTCTCCCTTGTAACCAAGGTCATCCTTTTGCAAGGATATGTCCCATATGGTCATTAAGTACATAACATTTGTAACTGTGGAAATGCCAGCCTGAAATATTGAGATAATCTAAATTAATGTTTTCCCTATACTGAAGAGAAATAGGGATCAGAAAGCTGAAATGATTTGCAAAGACTTGTGGTTCATCCTGGCTAAGAATGCCCACGGGGGATTTCAAATCCTATTTTAATTTTGGGCTCTAACACTTACTGTGGAATATTGGGTGAGCTGACTAAGCTTCTTTTGTTTTTTAATTTTGTTTATTTTTTTGTTTTTGGCTGCACTGGGTCTTTGTTGCTTCTTGCGGGCTTTCTCTAGTGGCGGTGAGCGGGGACTACTCTTCGTTGCAGTGTGCGGGCTTCTCATGAGGTGTCTTCTCCTGTTGCAGAGCACAGGCTCTAGAGCACTGGCTCAGTAGTTGTGACTCATGGACTTGAGAGTGCAGCCTCAGTAGTTGAGGTACACGGGCTTAGTTGCTCCAAGACATGTGGAATCTTCCTGGACCAGGAATCCAACCCATGTCCCCTGCATTGGCAGGAGGATTTCTTATCCACTGTACCACCAGGGAAGTCCTGACTATCCTTTTTAAGCCTCTGTTTCCTTATCTTTAACATGAATCTAATTATAGTACTTGTGGCTTATTTTGTGCCAGTACTTGTGGCTTATTTTGCAGTGAAATTAGAGAGACCATACAAAGGAATCTTATTAGACATTTGAAAGTTTAAAGGTTGTCATGTCTCTGTTTTACCATTTGGAACCACTGTAGTTTTGCCCTATCTTATGGACCACTTGTGATTGCATTTCTGTCTTCTGTTTAACTACTGGTCAACTGTTCTGTTGGAAAATGTGAGTTCTTAAGCATCTTGATTAAGCACTCAGATTCTAGACCAGAATACTGAGGCCTGAATTTCTGTTCAGCTGTGCGGCTTTGAGTGGTCTTGTTACTTCTTTGTGACTCATGTCCTCATCTGTTAAATATGAGTAATCATACAGCTGTCATCATAGGATTCAACTAATAATCAAAGTTATATGCATAGAGCACTAAGAACAGTGGGAGGCACACAGCAAATGGTATATGTGGATTAGTAGTTAATTATTGATATATTAAGAAAAAGTGTGAATTGTTTTAATCAGCTTTTCTAAAATCTTTGCTAATTCTACTATATATGATATGAATAACCGGAGCATTCTTTCCCTTAAAAAATACAAAAAGATGTTTATGAATCACATCCTCTTTTTTTGTTTTAACAAATACTCATCAATTTTAATTTTGAAGTAATATGTAAAAATGCCAATTCCCATTACTTTATCTCTAATTTATTTTGCTAAAGTAATCTAAGAGAAATGATTCTTATTATGTTTGCTAAACCTTTCTAATTCCTACTCAAGATTATAATCATAATGCCCCCATTGCATCATCAAGAATAAATGACACAATCAGATGTGTAATTTCTCTTATAAAGGAATGTGCATATTGTCACAAACACAGACTTTCAGAATAAATTTGCGAGAGTAATAAATGTGTCCATTTCCATCAAGATACTTGACAAAATCCTTCCATTTAAAGTCAAACCAAGTTTTGCTATTAATGAAGTAAGTTATATGTTTATAGGCATAGTAATTCAAATTAAGTGTGCTAATCTCAGAACTTCCCTGGTGGCTCAGACGGTAAAGCGTCTGCCTACAATGTGGGAGACCCGGGTTCAACCTGGATCGGGAAGATGCTCTGGAGAAGGAAAGGAGAGTACTCCAGTACTCTTGCCTGGAAAATCCCAGGGATGGAGGAGCCTGGTAGGCTACAGTCAATGGGGTTGCAAAGAGTTGGACACGACTGAGTGACTAAACTTTCACACTAATCTCATACAGATATATTTTCTCTAAACTGAGAATTCTTTTTGTTTTAAATTTATTTATTTTTGACTGTGTTGGGTTTTAGTTGCAGCTCTCAGGATCTCCGCTGTGGCATGCAGGATCTGTTTGGTGCAATGCATGGATTCTTTGTAGCTCTGTGCAGACTTGAGTTATGGCTCAGGGGCTCCAGAGTGCACAGGCTCAGTAGTTGCAATGCATGGGCTCAGTTGCCCCATGGCATGCGGGATCTTAGTTCCCTGATTAGGGATCAAACCCACGCCCCCTATATTGTAAGGTGTAGTCTTAACCACTGGACCACCAGGGAAGTCCCTAAATTGGGAATTCTACTCGCAGATTTTCTAAGTGTTTCAGTTCATTTCTTCATGGTAAGGAAGATAACAAGATTTTTATGTCATGGTAAATGAATAAACAGTCTTTGGCTTTACTAGAGTGGACATAACAGAATAATTATGTATTCATGATGGTCAGTTTTCTATAAATAAAAGAGTTCAGTAATTACTGTGAAAACTGCCTGTTATTTACTCATTTGGAAGACTTAAAGAACATGAATATGCATGAACTACTTCTATAACTGAAAAAAACTACTGTTTGTTTTGGTCTTTGGGTTTGCTATAAGTATATTTTGTAGTTTTTAAAATATATCTGCTATCTTCATCACCTTGAGCTAGGTAGAGAATGAAGTGCATTTTAATGCAGGGACAATTTATTTATGATAGTTCTTTTCTTCCCAGTATTTCAAGATTTTTCTCTAACCTGTCTCTCTATCCTTGCAAAGAAGATGGAACCAAGAAAAAAATTGCCTGTGCTTTCTCTCTCACTGTTTTAGTTTTGTTCTCCCTTTTCCAGCATTATTTGTATCTTACCTGAGAATGAAAAACATAGAACTATTAATTAAATAAATTTCCCCCATTCATATTTTCCAGGGCCAGGGTGGAATTCCATCACATTCCACCTGTTTCATCTATACATGCTATCCCATCTATTCCATTGCATCAGATAGATTTCTAGAGATGAAACTTGGTTGTCTTCTCGCTCCATTTGATTCTCATTTTGACAAGGAAGTTCTAATGCTAAAAATGCAGATTTCTGTAATGATAACATTTTATGTCACACAGAAGCCATCTCTTAGCCCTCAAATTTACCCAGGTTCATATCTGCTCACTTTGTTTGCCTAAAAGACAGGCTTTGATTTTGAGTCAGATTTTCATTTTGGAAATCTAAGAGAGGAAACCTTTTTGAACTCATATCCCTAGTTAACATCACATTAATTTACAAAGCACATTTTGAAACAAAATGCTATGGAATTCAGGAATGCAGAAGGCTAACACCATAAATATAGAAAGCTGAAGATGTGATATAATTTGTTCAGTAATTTGCTGAATGTAAGGATGGAAATATTCACAGTTTAAAAAAATAGTTTCTGGCTCATTTAGCTCGTTTTACTTTTGTGTATATTAACATTGAGTCAGATCGTGCAAATTCATGAACTGCATTGGACTTTTTTTCCTCTCTCTATTTAGATGTAGGACTCAGAATCATTCCTTTGGTCAGAGTTTCCCACAAATCCTCTGATAATTGACGAGATTAGTACAAAACAACACCACAAAAATCTATGTAATCCCTCCGCAATAAAGATGACCAGAAAACAGGAGGGGAGGGCTTGGCATTTTTTTTCTCTACTGCACCTCCCCTCCCTCCCTTCTCATCATTACCCCTCCCTCCCTTCTTCCACCCTTTGCTCCCCCACCTTCTTTCTTTTTGTTAAAACACTTAATAAGAGATCAGACCTCAACAAATTATTATAAGTGCACAATACAGTACTATATCTTTAGGAACAATTCTGTAGAGCAAATCTCTAGGATTTGTTCATTTTTCATAACTAAAATTATTCCCACTGAAAACAACTCCCCATTTTCTCTTCTCCCCCACTCCCTGGAAACCATCGTTCTAATCTTTCTCTGAGTTTGGCTTTTTAGATAACTCATATAAGGGGTGTCATGTAATATCTGTCCTTCTGTGGTTGGCTTGTATCACTCAGCATACTATCTTCCAGGTTCCACATTGCCACATATTGCTGGATTTTATTCTTTTTAAAAGTCTGAACAATATTCTGTTGTGTGTATGTATACACACCTCATTTTCTTTATTCATTCATACGCTGATGGATCTTAGGTTGTTTCCATGTTTCTACTTTTGTGAATAGTGCAACGAACATAAGAATGCTGGTATCTCTTTGACATACTGATTTCCATTCTTTTAGATATATATCTAGACGTGAGATTGCTGGATAGTTCTATTTTTAACATTTTGAGGAAGCTCTATACTTTTTACCACAGTGGCTACACCATTTTACGTTCCTAGGAACAATGTACAAGGGTTCCAATTTCTTTTTTTCTTATTAAATTTTAAAAAGCAAACGTTGTTTCAACATCGCAACTTGCTGCAGATAATGACATGTATTTAATAAATATTTGGGTGCTATCAAACCTTCTATATTTAAGATGCAAGATTTGGAAGAATTTTCTACAGGTTGGCTTCTGACATTGTATATCTTAAACTTTGTTCCTTTGTCACCATCCACACACTTCAGGTGCTGGACTCTGTCGGAGATGTTAATTTCAGTATATAACATCTGCATGCATGCATGCTAAGTTGCTTTAGTCATGTCTAACTCTCTGTGACCCTATGGCCTGTAGCCTGCCTTGCTCCTCTTTCCATTGAATTTGAATTCTCCAGGCAAGAATCCTGGAGTGTGTTCCTTGCCCTCCTCCAGGAGATCTTCCCAATCCAGGGATTTAACCCACATCTCTTATATCTGTCTCCTACATTGGCAGGCAGATCTTTTACCACTAGCACCACCTGGGAAGCCCATATAACATCTATCCTTTACTTTCAAGTCACAATAACACAATACCCTGTAGGGATATTACTGGAAGCCATTTCTTTATATGGATAGTTAGAAACAACGTTACCATCAAGGAAGTGACAGAAAACCATATAAATCAGCTCCACCAAACCAAAACTATATATATCCTCAATGCAACTTTCCCTTCAGTGAATTTCCAAGATGGCTTTGGTCATACCAAATTATACCATAGAACTGTAAGTATGAGAGTTGGGAAATCAGAATGAAAAGAGATGAAGAAATGCTTCTATGAAGAAGTACATGATGCCATGAGATTATATAGTATAAAGACCAGATCAGATCATGCAGGTCAGAGAAACTTTCCCTAAATGGTTCTTCTTTTCTTTTTAAAATTTGCTTATTAATATTTTTGGCTATGTTGGGTCTTCATCGCTGCATGTGGGCTTTCTCTACTTGTGGTGAGCAAGGGCTGTTGTCTAGTTGTAGTGTTTGGCTTCTCTTTGCTGCAGCTTCTCTTGTTACAGAGGACGGGGCTGTAGGCAATGTGGGCTTCAGTAGTTTTGGCAGATGGACCCTAAGTGCTTCTTGATTTTAAAACCTAAAACCTGAATAAGAAAGTCATCCTTAGCAGCCAAATGATGGTGGTGGGTGATAGGGATAGACAAAATTCCAGGTATATTGAAAGAAAAGGCAAAAATGTTTTGAAGCAGAAAAATACTATGAGGAGTAGAGAAACTGAAAGGAAACTCAGTATGACTGGAGCTCAAAAAGTAAGGATAAAAGGGTCATCTGGAATGAGATTTTAGAGAAAAGGATGGAGCAGATCCAATTTGGTCTGGGTAGGTTACATTAAGGTTGGGACTTGATTCTAAATAAAAGGAGAAGTTATGAAAAGTTGACATTGTAAGCTTTGCATTGATACCAGAATACTCTGAATAAATGTGTGAAAAACAAATTGGACTGGGGAGGCCCAAATTGTTGTGGGGTTTCCACTAGGAAGCTGTTGCCCTCATGGGAAGAATTGAGCCACCGTAAACAGTAGTATTGGTAGAAATAATATTTTGTTTTCATTCATTTTCAGCAGTGATACTGACTTAACTAGACTTTTGCATCTGTTATTTTTCCTTTTTGAGTTTAATAGGCATTGATTTCCAGTTGATATAAAACTACTGTAAAAAACTGAAAAATACTGTATTCTACGATATTAACTTTCCTTAATTGTTCATTACTGAAATTTTGTAATAAGCTTTGCAGTCAGGTAGTACAAGTCCTTCCACTTTGTTGTTAATTTTTAATATTGCTTTGGACATTCTAGTTACTCTGAATTTCTATATGAATTTTAAGAGTAACTTGTCAGCTTCTATAAAAGAACTTGCTAGGATTATGATTGCAACTGTTTGATTCTATAAAATAATTTAAATTTGTCATACATATTGATGTCTTAACAATATTTGTCAATCTATACACATGGAATGTCTCTCCATTAATTAGATCTTTTAAAATTTCTCTCACCATACTACTTGAGTTTCACTGTCAAAGTCTTGTATATATTTGTTAAATGTATTCCTAAGCATTTTGCTTCCTGATGCTAATATAAATGAAATAACTTTGGAATTTTATTTTCAAATAATATACTCATCATATATAAAAAATAACTGATTTATTATGATTATTTAACATACTGTGACTGCTAAATTTGCTTAATAGTTCTAAAAGGCATGTTGTAGTTTCCTTGAGATTTTCTATCCTTCAATCATTGTATGTTGTTTATAAAGACAAATTTACTTCTTTATACTTTTTTTTTGCCTTTATGATAGGTATTCTAGTACAAAGTCAAACAGAAATTATGAGACTGAATTTCTTAGCTAGTTTCCAATTTTAGGAAGAAAGCATTTAATATTTAAGAATTAAATATGTAAGCCACAGGACTTTTGAAGATGTTCTTTTTCAGAATGTGGAAGTTATAATAATTTATTTTTCTAGTCTGTACATTTTTTTAATCATGAATTAACTTGAGTATTAAATTATTTGCACGTGAAATGATCCTTCAGTTTTTCTCATTCTATTAATATGCTTAATTACACTGATTATTTTTTAAATGTTAAATTAAATGTCATGCACTCTGGATAAATGCCAATTGGAAATGATGTGCCATACTTATTATATATTTCTGGATTTGATAGTGTGTTGTTTATAAGACATTAAACTCTAAATATATCAATAACCTCACATATGCAGATAACATCACCCTTATGGCAGAAAGTGAAGAAGAACTAAAGAAACTCTTGATGAAAGTGAAAAGGAGGGTGAAAAAGTTGGCTTAAAGCTCAACATTCAGATAACTAATATCATGGCATCCAGTCCCATCACTTCATGGGAAATAGATGGGGAAACAGTGGAAACAGTGGCTGACTTTATTTTGGGGGGCTCCAAAATTACTGCTGATAGTGATTGCAGCCATGAAATTAAAAGATGCTTACTCCTTGGAAGGCAAGTTATGACCAAGCTAGATAGCATAATAAAAAGCAGAGACATTACTCTGCCAACAAAGGTCCGTCTAGTCACGGGTATGGTTTTTCCAGTGGTCATGTGTGGATGTGAGAGCTGGACTATAGACTGAAGTGAACTGAAGAAAATGACTATATGAGTTTTTGGTATTGGATTAGGCTGTCTTTGAAGAGTGAATCGAGAAATACTTTCTGATGTATTTTCTGAAATAGTTTGTATAAGCCTGATAATTTTAGAAACATTTTTTAATTAAATATTTGAGACCATTTAACAGTAAAATAATTGGGACTTGGTCTTTATTGGAAGTTTTTGATAAACGTTCAGTTCAGTTCAGTCGCTCAGTCGTGTCCGACTCTTTGCAACCCCATGAATTGCAGCACGCCAGGCCTCCCTGTCCATCACCAACTCCCGGAGTCCACCCAAACCCATGTCCATCGAGTTGGTGATGCCATCCAGCCATCTCATCCTCTGTCGTCCCCTTCTCCTCCTGCCCCCAGTCCTTTGCAGCATTAGGGTCTTTTCCAATGAGTCAACTCTTTGCATCAGGTGGCCAAAGTATTGGAGTTTCAGCTTCGATATCAGTCCTTCCAGTGAACACCCAGGACTAATCTCCTTTAGGATGGACTGGTTGGATCTCCTTGCAGTCCAAGGGACTCTCGAGTCTTCTCCAACACCACAGTTCAAAAGCATCCTTCGGCGCTCAGCTTTCTTCACCGTCCAAATCTCACATCCATACATGACCACTGGAAAAACCGTAGCCTTGACAAGATGGACCTTTGTTGGCAGAGTAATGTTTCTGCTTTTCTTATAAACATAAGATGTTCAAATCTTTTTCTAGTTTGTTTTAGTAAGCTGTGTTTTTCAAAATAATGTGTTTATTTTAAATAATTGATCAAGCTTCTTAGCATAAAATTTTTTATTATCTTTTTACTACTGTAAAATCCAGTGATAACCCTTCTTTCATTTTCAAAACTGGCAATTTGTGTTCTCGTTTCTTCCTCATTCTTGCGAAGTGTTTATCCAATTCATTAGTATTTTCAATGAGATAACTTTGACTTTTAAAAATTTCTCTGTTGTTTGATATATTTAACTTATTTCTATTCTTTTTTAAGATCTTGTTTTTACTATCTATTACATACTTTGAGCTTACATTATTCCTATATTTCAGTTTTACTAAAGATTAACTTTAAGGTTACTGATTTTAGACTTTTGTTTAGTTGCTATTACAAGCATTTAATGCTTTTAAATGTCCTCCAAGTACTGTTTTAGGCACATAATTTGATATATTTTATGATTTAGTAAGATATATTTTATAATTTCCCATGTGATTTGTTATTTGATCAATGGCTTATTTTAAAAAGAATTCTTTAATTTCCATGTATCTGGGTTTTACTTTTTTTTAAGAGATCTTATTTTTTATTTAAAATTTAATTTTTGCCAAAGAATATATAGTGTATGACTTTAGTCATCAATTTAGTGAGTATATTTTATCACCCAAAATGTCATCTGTCTCTTTTAATGTTCCCTCTTTACTGAAAATAACATGTATTGTGTTATTTTATAGGTAGAGTGCTCTGCAAATATTCATTAGGTTTAGTAGCCCGATACCATTACTCTAATATTCTGTATCTTTCCTGTCTTTTGGTCTAACTGTTCTTTTAATTTTTCAGAAAAGCATGCTAAAATCTACAACTCTGATGGTAGAATTGTCCATTTATTTCTTTAGTTAATTTTTGCTTTATGTATTTTGAAGGCCTATTATTAGTCAAATAAAAATATATTATATCTTATTGAAGAATTGACTGTCATTTTGAAATCTCTTTGTATATCTCTGGTCATATTATTCTCCTTGGTGGGTTGCAAGATACATAGAGCTCTGCAAATTTCTTTTGTTTATCACCTACCTGTGATGTTCATGTTGTATTTTACCCTATCCACTGAGGTTCGATATATCTTTGTATTGACATAAACAAAGTTTTCCTTCTGTACACAGAATATACCCAGATCTTGCTCTTTATGTCTTATTAAAATCTACCTATTTATTGCGTGGCTTGTTTCATTAACATATATCATTTGTTAAAATTTTAAATGAATATTATATTGCTGTTTTACATTGTTTTGTTTTGTTTTACATTTTTAATTATTTTACATATTTTTGGTTTTATCTTCTTTATTTCTCTTTACCTGCATGATTTTGGGCTAACTTTATTTTAGAATTTTAAATTTTAGATTTATCTTTGCATTAATTTTTTGTTGCTTTATTCAGTTGCTCAGTTATGTCTGATATTTTGCAACACCTTGGACTGCAATACGCGAGGCTTTTCTGTCCTTCACCATCTCCCAGAGCTTACTCAAACTCATGTCCATCCAGTCAGTTATGCAATCCAAGTATCTCATCCTCTGTTGTCCTCTTCTCCTCCTGCCTTCAATCTTTCCCAGCATCAGAGTCTTTTCTAATAGGTCAGCTCTTCAAACAGAGATCATTCTGTCATTATGAGGTTGCATCCAAGTACTGCATTTCAGACTCTTTTGTTGACTATGATGACTAGTCCATTTCTTCTAAGGGATTCTTGCCCACATTTCATTTTTTTGAGTTGCTTTGAAGATTATAGTATGTTTCCTTAACACATTATAGTCTGTTTAGCACTGTATATTTAAAATATAGTAAAGTTTCAAATATGTACATATGTATTCTGTTTCTAATATTCACACTATAATTTTATCAATTTTACATCTATAGACATATTATATAAATAATATAATAATGAATTTGTTATTTTAAAGAGTTATATTTATTTTAAAAACAAATGAGAAAAATAGTAGTTTTTAAAATACTTATATCAATTATTTCTGATACTCTTTATTTTTCCTTGAAAATCTAAGATTTTATCAGCATCCTTTCGCTTCAGTCTGAAAAAAACTTTGTATAGAATTTATGGAAGTACCAGTCTGTTGGCATCAATTATTTTAGTTTATTTTAAAAGAATGTTCATTTTTATTTTATTTTGAAGACTATATTTGCTACATATAAAATTCTAGGTTGACAGATCTTTTCTTTCAATATTTTATAGATGTTATTTTATTATCTTCTGTCTGACATAACCTTTAATAAGATGATAGCTAAATTTGATTTACTGTTCTCCTTTATATAATTTTTCATTTTTCACTAATTGATTTTATGGTTTATTTCTTTGTTTTGATATTCACTAGTTTGACTATGATGGGTCTTAATATGATTATGTTTACATTTATTCTATTTGAGGTTGCCTGAGTTTGCTAAATTTGTATCTCTAGTCATACTGGGGAGATTTTCAGTCATTATTACTTCAGATAAATTTTACGTTCCATTTTATCTTTTCTTTCATTCTAGGACATAATACGTTCAATTCAGTTCAGTTGCTTAGTCGTGCCCGACTCTTTGCGACCCCATGGACCATAGTACGCCAGGCCTTCCTGTCCATCACCAACTCCCTGAGTCCACCCAAACTCATGTCCATTGAGTCAGTGATACCCTCCAGCCATCTCATCCTCTGTCATCCCCTTCTCCTCCTGCCCTCAATCTTCCCCAGCATCAGGGTCTTTTCAAATGAGTTAGCTCTTCACATCAGGTGGCCAGAATATTGGAGTTTCAGCTTCAACATTAGTCCTTCCAGTGAACACTAAGGACTGATCTCCTTTAAGATGGACTGGTTGGATCTCCTTGCAGTCCAATAAAATGTTAGGCATTCTAATACTGACCATGCATTCCCGAGGCTCATCTTTATAGTTTTTCTTAAGACTGGATAATTTGTTTCTGTTGATTGGTGATCAAGTCACAGATTTTTTTTTTTAACATGAATCTGTAATTAATCTGATCTAGTGCGTTTTAAAAATTGTTTCAGTTTTAATTTTTTAATTTATATTTATTTAATTTATAATTCTCAGTGGAGTGTTTATATCCTGTTATTCATTACAAACATCTTTTCTTTCAGCATAATTTTAAATACTGTCTTAACTTTTTTGTGTATCATTTCTAATATCCCTGGCATTTGAGGGGTGGTATTTCCTTTTCATGATTTGTCACATATTTCTGTTTGTTTATGTGCTATGCAATTTTAAATTAAATGCTGGACACTGAATATTCAGTTATAGAAGTTCAAAAATTTGCTGTGTTCCACTGAAGAATGTTGATTTTTAAAAATAGCCAATTAGCTTAGTGGAACTCAAACTTAAAACTCTGTCTCCACTAAAGTGATCAGCAGCTGAAGTCACTGTTCAGGTCTTCAGTCTTCACTAAGCTTCTTAGAATATACCTTCAGGTTATAAGATTTAACCTGGTTCAGGTTAATTGTTCAGCCTATAGTTTGGGCAAAGATTAGACACAATACATGGGGCTCCTAAATAGGAACACTCTCCTTCTTCGATTGCCTCTCTCACTTCCTAGCTGCTGTGTTTTCCCCAAATGTTTTCCTCCATTTCTTCAACTTATGAGGCTGCAGCATTTCTATCCTCACGTTAAACATTCCACTTGGTGAAAACTAGACCTTATCCTCAAAGTACAAGCTGAAAAAAAAAATGTGAACTTCAAATAGGAACATTTATTTCTTGCTAATGTCAATTCTCCTCCACTTAATTTCATTTTTTACTTTTGTTTACTGCTTTTATTTACTCTCTATTACCTTGGGTTAGATTTCTATGTATCTTCCAAGTTTATAGTTGTTTGCAAAATGATTGCTACTCTAATTGTTATCCATAGTTAGGCATTGTGCTCGTTGTTTGCTTTTCTTATTTATTCAATTTTGAAGGATAAAATGGTTTATAAAAATATATTAACAATATAAGTCTAGCTAAATAAAAGTCTCCCTAAGATATACTTCATGTATATGAAATCACATACACATGTGCACAAATTCACACCTACACATTTACTGAGATTAACTATATTAACTGATTTGTATACATAGTTTTAGACTTATAACTGTGGATCAAGTATTACTCTAAAAAATAATATATTTATATGTGTTTATATGTGCTGACAAAACCTGAGACTTATTCTAAATTTTATTTTGACATTTTATTTCATTATTGTCTACCAACTATAGCATTCTCATCTTCATCATCATGTTCATCATCACAAAATCTAAAATTTATTTTGTGTTTAATTTTACACATTCTAGTGCATGATAATACACATGTTTATCATATATATGCTAAGTAAATAAACTTAAGTGTACCCTAATTTTCTCAATTCATTAATGAGATAGTTGAGTCTAAAATATATTGCCTAACACTAACAGCACATAAGTAGTAGACTTAGATACATAAATGCAGTCTATATTGAATGCCTAATTTTTTTGACAATTTTGATAGTATAATGCATTAAAATTATATGATTACAGCAATTAGATTTGCAGTTTGTGTTTTGTTAAAAGTTGTAGGATGTTAGGGCAGGAAGACTAATGAAACTATTGCAAAAATTTGAGAAGGGTCACGTGTACTTGAAATATTTCACTGGTGGCTTAGACAGTAAAGAATGTGTGGGAGACCTGGGTTCAATCCCTGCATTGGGACAATCCCCTGGAGGAGGAACTGGCTGCCCACTCCCGTATTCCTTGGAAAATCCCAAGGGCAGAGGAAGCTGGAAGGCTACAGTCCATGGGTTTGCAGAGTCAGACACGACTGAGAGACTTCACTTTCACTTCTTTCACTTTCACGTGTACTTGAAACATGCAGTGGAAAAATAACATTCTCAAAATGATGTGAATTCTAGAGATAATTTATATAAAGAATAAGATAATTTAACAAGTTAATATCTTAGTCTAAGACACAAATAACATGTATAAATGCCAAATGAAGTCTAGAAATAAAATAGTATTAAAGATGAATCAGAGCAAAGCAATTGTTCTTCAACTAGCTAGGTAATTAAGGTCCATCTGTTTTCTTCTGGCTTGAGTTGTGTGGAGATTTGTGTTCAGTTACGATTATATCAATCTTTCATTTGCTTCTCTGTCAGAAACAGTTCATGTTTACTTTCAAATAATTTCAGCCTTTTATTCAGGAAATTAAGATTGGGGAAATACTCAGACATATGGACTACCATTTAAACACAGAGAAGAAAGATATCTAAATTGCTCAGAAGTTTTAGAAAGCACACTGTAGGTACAATAATTAAATTTCAATCAGCAGGTTGTTTAAATTATTTTACTTACTATGTTGAATAAATTATGTAAAACATATCATCAATTACATAATTACGAGGGCCGATATAAGTGTTTTACACTTGTGTACATTGAACAGACTGTCAGTATTCTCTTCAATAATGCATAAATCTATAGCGGTTATACAGAGAAAAAGTTGAGTGTTTTACATATGTTCCTCTAAGATAATGATATACATTATTTCTGTAATGAAACATTCTAAAATGTGTTTTATATTCTTTTGGATTAAAAGAAACTAATTTTAAATGCATGATTACTGCAGAAGACTACAATTTGAAGCACACTGAACATTTTAAAGTGAAGAGTTTCTCATCTTTTGTGACAATTTCTATTTAATTTTCAGAAGCACTACCTTTATTTTTGCTGTAGTTGGAGTTCCACCACTGAATAGAAAAATAGCTCTCTAGATAGTTCTTCTTTCATAGCATATCTACTTCCATTTCTGTACTTATATTAAATCTTAGTTTTTTGTAAGTGATTGAATTGAAAGTTCATGCAAGCAACAGATTCAGTTCAGGTTAGTTCAGTCACTCTGTCGTGTCTGACTCTTTGCGATCCCATGGACTGCAGTACGCTAGGCCTCCCTGTCCATCACCAACTCCCGGAGTTTGCTCAAACTCATGTCTATTGAGTTGATGATGCCATCCAACCATCTCATCCTCTATCATCCCCTTCTCCTCCCGCCTTCAATCTTTCCCAGCATCAGGGTCTTTTCAAAAGAGTCAGTTCTTCGCATCAGGTGGCCAAAGTATTGGAGTTTCAGCTTCAACATCAGTCCTTCCAATGAATACTCAGGACTGATTTCCTTCAGGATGGACTGGTTTGATCTCCTTGCAGTCCAAGGAATAGGTTACTACTTTATTAATAGTTTAACATTTTTCTAAGCCAAATATTAAAGCAATTGCTATTAAGTAAAGGATTTGGGAATAAACTGTGTATGGATACAAAAAATATAATCATTTTCTAGGAAAATAGCATTGCTTTGAAATATTTTTAGCCTAAGTGTTTATTACTTACTCCATTAGAACTTTTTTTCAAAAATCAGTACTACTTACTCAGTTGCTCAGGTGTGCCTGACTCTTTGCAACCTCATGGACTGTAGCCCTCCAGGCTCCTCTGTCCATGAAATTTTCCAGGCAAGAATACTGGAGTGGGGTGTCATTTCCTTCTCCAGGGGATCTTCCAGTATATATATATATATATATATATATATATATATATATATATATATATATATATATATACTGATGTATGTATGTATGTATGTATATATATATATATATATGCACTTTGAAATAAGATATTTGGCATATTCCTATTAAAGAAGCTTAGCAATATTAAAAAAATATTCCTTGTGGTGATTTTTGTGAGCTATGGAAAAACTACATTGTTGAAACATTAAAATAATAAGTTTCTTTTTGAATGAGGAAGTGTCTTTCATGAAGATAAGATTTACCTCTGCCATTGGTAGAAAGAAGTATTAAAAAGGAAAAAGAAAAAAGACCAGTAAAGTGACTGAAAACTGATTATTTACTCTCCGTGTAGAGTAGAAGGAGCAGTCCTTAATGCTACTTATGATTTACTTCCATCTTACTCTCCTATTTTAGTTCTAGTTTTGCCTTCAATATTATTTGTGTAAATTTTGCCTGGTTATTTACTGTTATTATACTGCTTCTTTCCTATCTTCAAAATAAGTTTATTAATAATGCCTATACGAGGATATTTATGGGAATTCAGTGAGAAAATATAAAACACTTAACCTTATGACTACCACATTGCACGTAAAGGAGACTGAAGAGAGATTGTTTCAAACACGTTTTTTTTTAATATATACTTTTACATCTTAAACAGACTGTTTAAATCCATTGAAACACTCTGAAGGGAGAAGTAAAGAAAATTCTGTTGTAGAGAGATCTTATTCCAAAAATATACTATTTTCTTCCTTGTATTTGTGAGAAAAATATCTTTTATGGGTCAGTTGTGTGAAATTTGTGATACTGATCAGGGATATTGCTTCATTAAAGCCATGCTTGTTATGGTTTTCTTTGCTTTCTGGTTAATTATTCCAGACTATTTTCAACCAGAGCACAGCTAATCTCATAACTAATAGAATAAAAGCTTGCTAATGTAATTAGAAAATATTAATTCAACACTTATTTGTGAGTGTTTGCTCCATGAGCAGTAGAATGCTAGTCATGAGCGGTACAAACAAGAATAAGCCAGCCAGAATGAAATTTCAAATAAAAATTCAGCAGGGGATTGCTTCAGTTTGACCCTCCCAGGGAGCTCTGTTGTACTTTAGAATTATCCAAGTTTAAAAGTTAAGGGAGCTGAGGTTTTCTTGTCTTTTAGGGCATAGCCATTGACGGAGGACTTTCCCAGAGGAAAGAAATTCCCAATAACTTTTAACCCTGCACTGGGTACAAAATGATTCCGATAGCCTGACATCAATAGAAAAGTCATAGGTAAAGGTTTTTGAAGGCAAATTACATTTAAAGTGGTAAAAAGTGGCATGCAAAAACTATAAAAATGATACAAGATGATCTGAAGGAACACCAGCCATTCCCTCTACACATTTCTAGTATATGTTTTATGATAATTTAAAAAGAAATTATCCACATACAGCATTTAACTGAGTTTCTAGCAATGAACAGAGAACTGTATAAGCATTATCTAGTTTTTATAGCATTTAGGGTAAGAAAGATCTTCTGAAATTTACAGATGGTTGTCAAACATAGCTTTGATAGAGTCAGGATCCCAGAAAATATATCAGGCAAATCTTCCCAGAGCAGTCAGAATCCATGCTGTCTCAACAACCCAGTAAGTAGAACTATGGGGATTAGAAAAATGGAGTGAGGGGTGGACAATGAGAATGAGAAAGGCAGAGAGAGCAGTAGGTAAAGAAGTCCACCATAAGGAAGAGAAGTCATTCAAGGAATGCGGGTATTTCCATGTGACCTGAGCAAAACACTGGGAGAGAGAAAATTTGTAGTTTAATGAGCCAGTCATGTTAAGGTTGATTTATATGGGGTTTGTTTGTTTGCTCATTCATTTATTCCACAGTCATTCACTCAACCAATGTTTACTGAGGGTCTCTTACACTTTTTAAAACAATGAATAAAACACATCAATAAAAATTACTGCATTTGTAACTTACAATAAATAAGGAAACCAAGCAATAAACAAGAAACAAAGTGCATAAATAGTATATTTTAGATGGTGGTAAATGCTTTGAAATAATGAAAAATAATGTAGCTAAAGGGCATTAGATAGTGCCAGGTGTAAGGAGGAGAGAGGTTATAATTTTAAAGAGTGATCAGAGGAGGTGTGGTTGGAAAGGCAACATCTGAGTAAGGCAACATCAGTGCTTTCCTGAGCAACTGACATGCCTGATATATCAGGAGAGGAGCAAGGAGGCTAGTGCTACTGAGAAGAGCAAGCACAGAAGAGAGTATTAATAAAGGTAACAATGAGGGAACAGGACTCAAGGTCTTGCAGGGCCTTGTAGATCATTGAAGGCACTTTGTTTCTTGCCCTGAATAAGATAAGGAGTAATTTCACAGGTTTGAGTAAAGGAGTGAGATGATCTGAGTAGTTTTTCAAAAGATTACCCTGATAACCAAATTGAGAACTGATAGGAGAATGGGTGGTATAAACAGTCAAACCAATTAGAACCTTATTGCAATAATCAAGGTGAATGATGATGATGTGTTGTTAGTCACTCAGTTGTGTCCAACTCTGTGACCCCATGGACTGTAGCCCACCAGGCTCTTCTGTCCATGGGATTCTCCAGGCAAGAATACTCGAGTGGATCACCATTCCCTTCTCCAGGGGTTCTTCCTGGCCCAGGGAACGGACCTGGGTCTCATGCATTGCAGGCAGATTCTTTACAGTCTAAACCACCAGGATCAATGACTGTGGATCAGAAATGTATGACAAGAAGTGGTAGTGTCAGTATATTGTGAAGGTGCACCCAAGACTTAAATGATGAATCTAGGAGAAATTACATGGCCGTATACTTATCTGAAAAGTGTTCCAAAAAGAAAGAACAGCCTATACAAAGATATATTTTATAAATTATATCAGTTGAAATATCTATACTTTAATAATACCACGGTTCTAGAAAGGCCATTTCACTCTCTCTGTAATCCTTCAAATGTACCTTGAAAAAAATATGCCATGTGTTTTGTATATTTTCTTCCTAACATAGGAATTGTTACGGTTTTCCAAAACTTGTATCACTTGAGAGTCTAACATTCATCATTGAGGAATGTAAAAAAAAAAAAAAATTAATAAAAATGGAATAATGAAAGCCCTTATAAATATTTTCATGTTCATTAAAATAAAGACTGGTATATTAAACAAAGAAAATATCAATTCTATTATATTTTAAATATGCTCTAATTGATCCGGAGAAAAAATATCCATATATGACCTAAAAATAGGCTCTTCCTCCCAGTTTCCACAAGATACTTGATAACTCAATTTGTTTTACAGGAAGATGATATTAATTCTAAAGAGAATTTTTCCAAATGGTGTCTGCATTTAGATTTCTACCTCCCTCTTTGCATTGTATGCTGTGTGTTCAGCCGTGTCTCTTTGTGATCCCACAGACCGTAGCCCACCAGGCTTCCCTGTACATGGAATTCTCCAGGTAAGAATATTGGAGTGGGTTGCCATTTCCTTCTGCACCATGTTTGCATTACAGTCCCCAAAATTAGAGCCCCCAACACATGATGCTATTGGATTTTGTTAAATATATTGTAGCTGCTTGAGGTTGGAGTGTTAAAGGATTGATTGGGGAATTTGCTTTCTCTTTTTCAATGCTTTTCTGTCAAGACTTTCTTTCATTTTTTCCTATGCACACTGGTGATTTAGTCGCTAAGCTGTGTCTGACTCTTATGACCCCATGAACTGTAGCCAGCCAGGCTCATCTGTCCATGGGATTCTCCAAGCAAGAATACTGCAATGGGTTGCCATTTCCTTCTCCAGGGGCTCTTCCTGACCTGGGAATCAAACCCAAGTCTCCTGTATTGCAAGCAGATTCTTTACCAACTGTGCTACAAGGGAAGCCCCTTTCTGTGTACACTACCTCTTTTTTAATTGCCAGTTCCTTCTAACTTCTGTATCTGTTTTTTTTTGTTTGTTTGTTTTTCCTAACCAAGGCAGCTTAATGGTATGAGCAGAGATTGGGGACCGGATAAAATGTGTTTATTCTGGATCCAACACTTACAGATAATTTTTCACTCTTGGCAAGTTACTTACACTTTCTTATCCTCAAGTTCCAACTTTGTAAAAAGAGTCAACAATACCTTTGACAAAGGACTGTGGTTAGCACTAAATGAAATGATGAAGGTGAACAGACTAGAGCTTGCCATGTAGTAAGCAGTCAGTAAATGGTAGCTACTATGGAGATGATAAAAGTGAGGAGGAATACAATGATGACACCCAATAGAAAGGGCTATTATCTGCTACCAATAAAACCCTCCCGTTTATAAAAAATAAAAAGGATTAGACAGCAAAGTTTACATATACTAAATCACTAAATGTATGCTTAATGTGTCCAATATCTTGATCAGAATGAGAATCTAAATATGTAGATACCCATTGAACAGTATGTATTTCACATTCAGTTCAGTTCAGTCACTCAGTAGTGTCCAACTCTTTGCAACCCTATGAACCCCAGCACACCAGGCCTTCCTGTCCATCACAAACTCCCTGAGCCCACCCAAACTCATGTCCATCAAGTCAGTGATGCCATCCAACCACCTCATCCTCTGTCATCCCCTTCTCCTGCCCTCAATCTTTCCCAGCATCAGGGTCTTTTCCAATGAGTCAACTCTTTGCATCAGGTGGCCAAAGTATTGGATTTTCAGCTTCAACATCAGTCCTTCCAGTGAACACCCAGGACTGATCTCCTTTAGGATGGACTGGTTGAATCTTCTTTCAGTCCAAGGTGCTCTCAAGAGTCTTCTCCAACACCACAATTCAAAAGCATCAATTCTTCGGTGCTCAGCTTTCTTTATAGTCCAACTCTCACATCCATACATGACTACTGGGAAAACCATAGCCTTGACTAGACAGACCTTTCTTGGCAAAGTAATGCCTCTACTTTTTAATATTGGTGTGCTTTTTTACGCGTGTGTATATTATACCATTTACATTAAAATGTTAAAAGAAAGAAAATATATTATTGGTATTATCTCCAAATGAAGCTATGAATACATTCAGATATATCCTCATAGACATAACCAAAAAAGATACTCATTATAAAGCCATAAACTTGTGCCTATGGCTTAGGCTTCTCTTGACTTCTCAAGGATTCTATCCCTAACTTAAAGTGAATAATTGATATTTGTTGATTAACTTAGAGAAGTATTTATTTTATTACCAAGTACCCATCCTGAAATTAATCTCTGTCCCTTTCCATACCCTTTCTAATTCTCTAAACTATTCATGTTATCCAATTTTTTTGTGTCTTTGGCTGACTACTGTCTGTTACCAGAGAATCCTAGACATTAGATTTTGATTCCTTAGAGAAACAAACAAAATGAAACCATTATTTTGTATCTTTTGCCCAGTTACTCCCCTGGAGACAGTATAGTGTAGTGGTTAGCAGCATGCTCTTTGGATTCAGATAGTAGTAATAACTAATAAAAATAACACATTTTTCTATAGTGCCTACTAGAGATCAAATACTGGTTTGGTCTTTTGCAAATATTAAATACAAATATCATTCAATCCTTATGACAATCATATAAAATGTGCAAACAGAATCCTGTGGGAGAGGGGGGCAGGATAAGAGCACAGATTTAGGTGTCACTCAACAAGGGTTCAGATCCTAGCCCCAGACAAAGCCCTTTGAATGACTGTGGACATGTTACTTAACATCTTAGGGCCATGTTTTTTTCTGGTGCTAAATTAAGTTGTTTTAAATTAGGGTTTGTTTAGAGAAGGTGAATTACCTGAGTGAGAGAGGATAAGGAATTAATAGGAATTAGACTTATGGGAGTAGTTTATATAAGCATACTGCCTCCAATTTTAGATCTGGTCACCTGGGTGGGCAGTCAGGAGGAAACATGGACATGAATTAGAGGTGAATAAGGGCAAACTGACACCCATGAGAAAAAACTGGAAGATACATGGTCAATTGCTACCCGAATTGATCTCACACCACACCCAGCTTTGATGATATGGTTGACTTGCTGGAAAAATTGGTACCTGTCAGGATATTGCTGCACACACCTGGCTAAAGATTCAGAGGAGCCAACCTAGACTGGCAGAAGCTGGACTAGCTGTACACCCTGGGTACTGCCCCTTGTCAACTAGGTTCTCTAATAGATCAGCCTGCAAAAGCACCTACCCCCACACAGAATTTTTGACTGAAAAATGGCTGTAATTCCATTTCCACCTTCAATCTTCTAAATAAGTTTGTGTATGTGTGGCCAAACAAAACCCAAAGCTATACACAGGAAAGGATTTCAGAGGCGATAATAACCTCTCCTAGAGTATTCTTGTGATAACGAGACTTAGTGAATGTAGAGTCGTTAGTACAGTGCTTCTGTTTTCCGAATTTGCCCTAAGCAGAAAAGAGCTGACTCACCTAGGAAATGCTCTGCCTCATTTAACTTTTTGTAAGCAGAATCAAAAATGGAAATGAAGTTCAGATTGCCAGCTGTAAGTCTCTTTGCCACTGTGTCTTTGCATTTGAATTTGCATGCAATGTTTTGTGTTATAAGATGGATGTCATTCTGCAGTAATATGAGAGATACATTGGAAGATGCGTGAACACTGGCAGTTCCGTAGGGGACTATCAAGAGTTCTGAGTAGAGATAACTTAACACCAGGAAGTGGCGTTCACACAGAGCAACAAAAACGCTACACCAGTCTTTACACAAACACATACAACTGTAAGACCCTGAATACAATCAGTTCAATTCAGTTCAGTTGCTTAGTCTTGTCTGACTCTTTGTTATCCTATGGACTGCAGCACGCCAGGCCTCCCTGTCCATCACCAACCCCTGGAACTTACTCAAACTCATGTCCATTAAGTTGATGATGCCATCCAACCATCTCATTCTCTGTCATCCCCTTCTTCAATCTTCCCCAGCATCAGGGTCTTTTCAAATGAGTCCATTCTTAGTATCAGTCAGTCAAAGTATTGGAGTTTCAGCTTCAGCATCAGTCCTTCCAATGAATATTCAGGACTGATTTCTTTTAGGATTGACTGGTTGGATCTCCTCGCAGTCCAAGGGACTCTCAAGAGTCTTATCCAACACCACAATTCAAAAGTATCAATTCTTCAGCACCTAGCTTTCTTTATAGTCCAACTCTCACATCCATACATGACTACTGGGAAAACCTAGCTTTGACTAGACGGACCCTTGTTGGCAATGTCTCTACTTTTAAATATGCTGTCTAGGTTGGTCTTACCTTTTCTTCCAAGGAGCAAGCATCTTTTCATTTCATGGCTGCAGTCACCATCTGCAGTGATTTTGGAGCCCAAAAAAATAGTCTCTCATGTTTCCATTGTTTCCCCAATTATTTGCCATGAAAGGATGGGATCGGATGCCGCAATCTTAGTTGTCTGAATGTTGAGCTTTAAGCCAACTTTTTCACTCTCCTCTTTCACTCTCATCAAGAGGCTCTATAGTTCTTTGCTTTCTGCCATACAGGTGGTATCATCTGCATATCTGAGATTATTGATATTTCTCCCAGCAATCTTGACTCCAGCTTGTGCTTCATCCAGCCCGGCATTTCACATGATTACTCTGCATATAAGTTAAATAAGCAGGGGGACAATATACAGCCTTGACATACTCCTTTCCTGATTTGGAACCAGTCTGTTGTTCCATGTTTGGTTCGAACTGTTTCTTCTTGACCTGCATACAGATTTCTCAGGAGGCAGGTCAGGTGGTCTGATATTCCCATCTCTTTAAGAATTTTCCACTTAAGAAATATTCCAACTAAGAATTTTCCATTTAAGAAAGGCAATGCCAAAGAATGTTCAAATTACTGCACAATTGCACTCATCTCACACACTAGCAAAGTAATGCTCAAAATTCTCCAAGCCAGGCTTCAACATTATGTGAACTGTGAACTTCCAGATGTTCAAGCTGGATTTAGAAAAGGAAGAGGAACCAGAAATCAAATTGTCAGCATCCGTTGGATCATCAAAAAAGCAAGAGAGTTCCAGAAAAACATCTACTTCTGCTTTATTGACGATGCCAAATCCTTTGACCGAATACAATGGGGATCATCATTTTAGTATTCTGACTCACACTTACTCATTTTCTTTCTTATTTAAAAGAAAACTGATCCATAACACAGTTGAAAAATGATAGCTTTAAAGATCAAATGCTGCATGTGTTGGAAGTAGAATAAATATCAAGACACATTCAGGCAAAGACTGACAAATGTCACCACCAAAGATCTTCCAATAGAAAAGGAGAATGTCAAGAGTTTCAATGGTTTACTTCTAATTTATTTAAAATAAGATATTTTTCTAACATTTGCATTCTCTCTTGACCCTAAGTTTCAGGGATTTCCAACAAGGCTCATGCTGTGTTACTTACAGAGATATTCTATGTAAGCTGGGATTGGAGAGACCAATTTTTAGTTTTCTCTCAGTTCAAGGGCTACTTCACTGTTCTGATCCCTATATAGAAGTTCTAGTCCTTCTCTGTGCTGACGTTATAAAGAAGAGGGAGTCTGTTAAAGTATATTTGAGAAATGAAGGACTTTTGTATTTTGTACAAATTTGAGACTTAAAATATATATTGAAGACAAAATGTGGGGTTTAGATATTTTATCGTGTGTGTGTGTGTGCTGTCACTTCAGTTGTGTCCAATTCAGCACAACCCCATGGACTATAGCCTGCCAGGCTCTTCTGTCCATGGGATTTCCTAGACAAGAATACCAGAGTGGGTTTCCATGCCCTTCTCCAGGGGATCTTCCCAATCCAGGGATCAAACCCACGTCTCTAACATCTCCTGCATTGGCAGGCAGGTCCTTTACCACTAGCACCACCTGGGTAGCCCATTTTATCATGTTATCAGTATCAATTACCAATCAATCTTCACATCCTGAGATTTTCAGTGGAGTTCCCTAGTACAGAAAGTTGGAAATATTTGATTACTTAGTAATGATTAAGGCACAAAAACATTGTATCCATATTAACTCTTCAAAGAAAAGCTGACATATTTTAAGTGAAAGAGTTCATCTTATTTGGATTTTTAAAGAAAGCATATTCTAGTTTATTGGAACATCCACTTTAACATTTTCAGCAATGGAACCATGCCAGTGATGAATTACCTTTCCTACCAACATACCCATGCTTCCTAAAATACACATTTAGTCTTTTTAACATTTCTCTCTCTCTTTCTCTCTCTCTATCAGGAAGAAAATCATGTATTGTTCATTTCCATGATTTGTCAGTGAAGTATAATTGCAAGTAACTGAAATGATAGAATTAAGTGCACACACACACACACACACACACACACACATCTGTATATATATATAGCATGTTGCAGAAAGAATTTTACCCGAATGCTGTTTATTCAGTAGAAACTAATTTTATTCTTTCTGTTTAGTCTTCATTAAAGATACTTTCCTGAAATATAATACAAAGAGTTTACTGCTAGTGAAAAGAAAACATTTACTTGCCTGGGATAGGTCATACATTAGAATATAGAATGTTGATTGAAATACAGGATTTATATAGTTATCTTTAGTGAGTTCATGGAAATAGATGGTTCTTTATTTTGGAGGAGCGTAACATTTATGAATATTGAACTATATGCTTGTGGTATATCTTGTCATAAAACAAGCCTCAATTTGAGCTTATATAAAACCACAGAATCATTTTTAAATGAAACAAGACAGTTAAGTGTTTTTCAGTTGTTTGTACCATGTCAACAAAATCTGTTCTCTTAAACTATTTACTTCAATTCAAAATATCTCACCCCTCCCTTATGCTTCCGAATAAGTAAAAGTCTGGTCCTATTGCATGTCATTGTGTTGTCATGTGCCACTCCTGTATCATTTTCATCAGTTATAATTTTATATTTTACTTTAATGTTTACTTAATGCCAGTATATGTAAGTTAATGCCATGACTGTAAGCTCTGGAATGGCAGAGATAGTGGCTTTTGGATTCACAATTTAGATCATTGCTTCTAAGACAAGGAAAAACACATAGCAAAAGACAGTTATTCAATTATTTAATGTCACAATAGTATTTTAACCTGTATTTTTACTTTTTGACATTTTATGTCCCATTAGAAGCAGTTTCAAAATGCTTGAGTCAAGGCAGTATCACAAACTCAAACTTACCAGAGTATTTAGGAAAATCAGTTAAAACATGTGATGAGTAAAAGTCCAGTGCCCAGAGACCTGATGAGACAGAAGAATGGACTACCTTCTACACTTCTAGTAGTCTCACCTATTAACTGTGCCTCATTCATTCAGCAAGTCACAGAGTCATGTTGGGCCTCTATTTTTGCAACCGAACCCAGAGAAGCTGGAATATATTTTTGATTTCCAAGCTGAGCTCCAAGATTTTTTTCAGTGGTTCCCCAATAATCAGGTGTGTAGGGGTCTGCTTCCTTCCCTTATACCAGCATAATTCCATCATTTTCTGATTCAGTTCTCAAATACTCCAAATCTATATAGAAATATCTATGGATATCATTTTCTAGTTTCTGAGAATGGAGGAATATGGTCATCACCTCAGGTGCCAAAAATGATAAATGTAGCAGAGGATTTTATTTCTTTCTATAAGTTCTAGCAACAATGTTAACTAAACATTTGCCATGGAAATGTACACTTAAGAATATGTTTGGATATAGTGTATATTACACTATATGCACAATATATTGTGTATATTACAGTGTAAAACCCATCCTGAAAAGAGTATTAAAATCATAGTTTTTAAATGGGGGAGAATTTTGAACTGTAAGATGGCCAGGGAAGGGAAAGGGCAAAAGATAGTTGATTCCTCCTAGCCTTATTCATGTAACCTTTATTCTAAAAGGAATATAAATGTTAGCAAGTGATTTTATATCGTTTATACATAATCTGGATCTACATATTCATGCCTTATTCTTAATATTTTGCATTTCTTGGTAGTATCTCTCAAGGACATGAAAGGATGAAAAATTGACGTTATTTTGATGTCTACATTGTATAGTTTGTGCCTCAGTTATGTGTGCAGAAAGCTGTGTTTCCCTTGCACAAGTAAAATAGGTGTAGTACCCAGACTCTGACATATACACAGGAGGCACACATTGCTGATGATTAAATGAAGGGTTTGGGGGTCCAGGAGCAACATGCTGCAGGTCCACATATCTGAAAGGCAGAACACTCCAATTGTCTTGGCTGTTTTACTTCCTAATGGAAAATCTCATGGGTACAAATATATCTGAGGACAAACATAAAACAAACAAACAAAAAGCACTTTCCTCCTTTTTTCTTCCCCTGTTGTAATTTCAAACAACCTCAACATGTTCAAAATTTATGAACAGAATAACCCATTATTATGCTTCCTTGGGCAGAGATAAGAAGTTGTAGTTGTTGAAACTAACCTTTCAAGTGATACTCATATCATCTGGAGATAAATAACTCAGTCAAGACAAAACCTAAGTGTAAGGAAAGCTCTGTTTCATGTTTGAATTTCGACAGTCTCAACATTGCCACCTTTGTAAGCAGGATGAGAGAGAAACAAGTAATACAGAGTTCATTAGAGATGGTTTTATAAGGATTTAAGAGTCTTATTTCCTTTCAACCAAGAATGAATAAGATGGTAGTTAAGTTCCAGGTAACAGCACAGAAAAGAGCACAGGTCTGTCATTGCTCAGTCACTGTTTGTATCCAGCTTTTAGTGACCACATGAATGCCAGCATGCCAGTCTTCCCTGTCCTTCACTATCTCCTGGAGTTTTCTCAAACTCATGTCCATTGAGTCAGTGATGCCATCCAACCATCTGATCCTCTGTCACCCCCTTGTCCTTTGCCCTCAATCTTTCTCAGCACCAGGGTCTCTACCAGTGAGTTGGCTTTTTGCATCAGGTAACCAAATATTGGAATTTCAGCTTCTTCTTCAGTCCTTCCAGTGAACATTCAGGATTGATTTCCTTTAGGATTGACTGGTTTGATCTTCTTGCAGCCCAAGGGACTCTCGAGTCTTCTCCAGCACCACAGTTTGAAAGCACCAGTTCTTTGGCACTCAGCCTTCTTTATGGTCCAACTCGCACGTCTGTACCTGGCTACTGGAATACCCATAGCTTTGACTATAAGGACCTTTATCAGCAAAGTGATGTCTCTGCTTTTTTAATATGCTGTCTAGATCTGTCACAGATTTTCTTCCAAGCAGCAAGTAACTTTTAATTTTAAGGCTGCAGTCACTGTCCAATGTGGTTTTAGAGCCCAAGAAAATAAAATCTGTCATGGTTTCTATTTTTTCCCCACCTATTTGCCATGAAGTGATAGGACTGGATTCTATGATCTTAGTTTTTAGAATGTTGAATTTTAAGCCAGCTTTTTCACTCTCCTCTTTCACCCTCATCAAGAGGCTCTTTAGTTTCTCTTCACTTTCTGCCCTTAGAGTGCATATCTGAGGTTGTTGATATTTCTCCCTGCAATCTTGATTCTATCTTGTGAGTCATCCAGCCTAGCATTTCACATGATAAATAACTTCAGCATATAAGTTAAATTAGCAGGATGACAATACACAGCTTTGACATACTCCTTCCCCAATTTTGAACCAGTTTGTTGTTCCATGTAAGGTTCTAACTGTTTCTTCTTGACCTGCAAATAGGTTTCTCAGGAGGCACATAAGGTGGTATGGTATTTGCATCTCTTTAAGAATTTTCCACAGTTTGTTGTGATCCACACAGTCAACAGTCTAGTGGGGTAGTAATAGGAAGTAAGTTTATTTTAGCCTTTATGGGATCAAAGTTCAAGAAACTGAGCAAGTAAGAAACAGCACAAATTTGAGAATTAGAACCTTAGATTTCTAAATTAAAGATATTCTAAAACAAAGAGTTTAATCTCTGCTCTTTTGTACTAGATGTGGAATCTTGAGAACATGTTTAATCTCCCTTTTCTGTTTCATCATAAATGAAGAGAGACATATCATTCCCTTTTCCTGGTTGAGAGATAGATCATATAAGTTAAAGAACCAAGTACACTCATTTATTGATACATAAAATATTTGCATTACTAATCTACTCAATAGATGCTAGAGAGATAATGGTAAGATAGCACAAAGTCTCAGTTTTAGCAGATATTAAATTCTAATAAGGAGATAAATAAGAATTACAAGGGTTATATATATATTATATATGTATATATATATATATATATATATATATGCAAATGTATAATTTAAATAGGGTATGTGTGTTTGCCTGAGGGCTCAGAAGGTAAAGAATCTGTCTGCAATGCAAGAGACATGAGATGCAGGTTCAGTCCCTGGGTCAGGAGATCCCCTGGATAAGGAAATAGCAACCCTCTCCAGTATTCTTGCCTGGAAAATCCCATGGACAGAGGAGCCTGCTGGGCTACAGTCCAAAGGGTTACAAAGAGTTGGACATGACTGAGTGAAAGCGCACACACACACATGGGGAAATTAGAGGGATTATATTATTTAGTACTATGAAGAGAAGATAGATGATTCTGGGACAGTGGTAAGGACAGCATTTGAGTTCACACAGAATGTGAACAGAGCAGAGGTGGAGTAATGAAAAAAAAAAATCCCTGCTGTAGTATTGGGTCAAAATCTGAAGAATAAGTTGGAGATATCTTGAACAAGCTTCTTGAAGTTGGAGAAGTGCAGCCTAAGCCCCAGTGGAAAAGAAAGTGGAGCGCAAAAGCAAGAGCTTTGGCACAGGGGCTGTATAAATTTAGCTGTCTTCTCCAAACTTCAAGAAAGCCAATGTGATCAGGGTATGGAGAGAACAAGTAGAGAGGATGAAGAGAAGACCGAGGCTGTAGTAAAGCCCTGTAGACACTGGTGTGGGTAGCCTTTCCCTTCTCCAGGGGATCTTCCCAACCCAGGGATCAAACCCAGGTCTCCTGCATTGCAGGCAGATTCTTTTTTTTTTTTTTTTTTTTTTTGCAGGCAGATTCTTTACCAGCTGAGCCACAAGAAAAGCCCAAGAATACTGGAGTTGGTCACCTATCCCTTTTCCACCAAATCTTCCTAACCCAGGAATCGAACTGGGGTCTCCTAGATTGCAGGCGGATTCTTTACCAACTGAGCTATCAGGGAAGCCCGTAGACATGGACAGAAGCTTAATATTTGTTGTGATAATAATAGAAAATGACAAAATTTTATCAGAATAGTTGTATTGTCAGCATGCATTTTTAAAAAATACATTCACCCAGAATGCTAGGAAGGGGGAAATAATAAGTGTGCAAGGCCTCATAGAGGCCAGTGGGAGGGGGCCCCTCTGAAAGACAGTGGTAGCTGAACTAGCAAGAGAAGAGCAGAGGAAAGTTGTGGAGGTAGAGTAGTATCTAGTAGCTACAGCTCAGTGATGCAGAAAGTGTGATGGTGATCCAGAGGACCTCCTTCTTTTCCATCTCCCATATGACCAAAATTCTGGTAACTATAATTCTGACATTCATTATGATAGTCAGAGTCATCTCTACACCAATACTCCATAAGGTTGTAGCATCGTGTGAATGGATTTTGCCAAATTACATAATTAGTTTTGAGAACTATGGTTTCATTGGGGTGAAATGGGTACCAAAAATTGGGAGATAAGACATTGTTTGGAACAAGAAACCGACTTTTCCTTAGAGTTTACCTATAGTCAGTTATGCCCAGGAAGGATATAGAAAAACAAGTTTGTCATTTAGCTAGTTAATATTTAAATGATATTATGTGGGGTTAAGTATGAAATGCAATGGTTTATAGAAAAAAAGAGTGAGCTAGGGAAACTGGTAGCATAAACTTCCTTAAACACTTTGTAATAGACACTTTGTAAGAATAATAAGTAATCTCTTCAGATTATTTGCTATATTTCAGGCATCATAATAAATGTTTCACAGAAATTATTTTACTAAATCTGGCAGTAACCCAGTTGGATAAAGACATACGATTAGATTTAACAGATTGGTCCAGGCCCTTAGCTGGTACCGAATGAAAGGAAACAGGACTTGAATTCAGAGTATGTGATTTTAACCTTTAAGCCACACTACCTACTTCTTTCAATATAAATATCTTTAAATAAACCTACCTGCTCTGTATTCATAAGTGACCAGGGGACCTGACTTAGTCTGGCTTTCTGCTGCCTTTCTTTCCTCTAACTTTAAAGCTCTCCCTCTCTTTTTCCTCCTCTCCTGAGTCTCTTGCTCTTTTCCATCCCTTCCTCTCACAATTGTTCGTGCTGTTTGAGGCTAACAAATTTTAAGTCCTCCTTTCTACAGCTTTGCAAGACATTTTTGTACCTCATTTCATCTGTCTCCCCTGATTGATCTTCCCTTCTCTGATTATGACCCATCATCATTGGTTTTGCTTTCTAAGCGAGATGCTTCAATCATAGGACTTTCCCTCTGATGATCACTGATAGAAGTCTCCTTATGGTCACCAGTAGTTGCAAACTGAAGATTTATTCTTTCCTTGATCTCCGTCAGTGTTGTGAACTCTAGCTCACCTTTTTGAATATCTTTGACATTGTGGGTCAGGAATGAAAACTAAGCCCTAAGTTCTAGAAATATGTTTTAAGTCAAGATTTAAATACAATTGAAAATGTTAGTTTTCAACTACTTGTTTCAACTATACTCAGTAGTTTTTTTTTTAATTTAAAAATACATTTTTTTTGTATTTCATTTTTTTTTAAAAAAACATGTCAAAAACTTAAAAAGAGTCAAAATGTCTTCCTATTACAGAAAGAGATTTATATACAAACTGGAAAAATATAGTATATAATTGGGAGAGAATTATAAATGGTCACTACTAAAGAGGTTTGCGTTTTCTTTTTTCATTAAATATACGGTATGAAGTGGTATTAACAAAGTAGTTTCAAAAGCACCCAGCTAATTTATTCTGAGTGAGAAATTAAATCTTTTTTCAAGTACTTTGCTTGTCGAAGTGTTAGAGAGTCTATTTCTCTCCTGTTCAAGATGGAGGCAGGTGATTCCAAGAAAGAAATTATAATGTACAATGAGCCAAGTTTTAAGAATAACTCAATAAAAATTCACACCTCTCCCCACTTCTCCAGTGAAGTTTGGAGCCACTTCATTTGACAACTTTATAATTTTGAGTACAAAACAATACCAACAGGAAGGAATGTGAAATGAACCCCAAACTGAGAGTTCAAGTGTGGCTTGGCAATGCAGTCTATATTTATCAACCCCTCGAGGAGTCGTAAACAAGCATGTAACATGAGAAGGCTGTTATGTTCTATAGCATAAGCAGGATGTACTGCTGGATTCGTTTGTTGTTCTTAGGCATTGTCCTATGTTGATACTTTTCTTCATAGAAGTAAAACAAAAGTTTGTAAAGGAAACTTAACCTTGACACTTGCATTTGAGATTCATAATAGAGAAAAAGTAAGAAAGAAAGGGAAGGAATAAGGTAGGGTAATGGAAAAACACTAGATGGATGGAAAGACAGGGCAGGGAGATAGAGGAGGCTAGGAGAACTACGTCAGATAGCCCCCCTAAGGGTGCACAGAAATTGCACCCTTATCTCTATGATAGCCCTGTTAACGGTGCACAGGATTTTGCATGGCTATTCTGGCCTAGCAACTCTTCTGAATACTCATTCAAAGAGAAGATGTTCATTTATTTTTTCAGCATCTTCAGGTCTTTACATAAATATCACCTTCTTATTGTAATCTACCCTGTTCATATAAGTTTAAAACTATAACTGGTATATCAACGTCTCCTCCTACCGCCCTAAATCTGTCAAACTTCTGACATATTCACTCCATGCTATTTTTTTCATAGTGCATTTTCCTGATACATCATTTTCCTATGTATTATGTGGTGGATTAAAAATGTTCAGAAGTGAATGAAGGAAAAATAAAATGGGAAAGAGCAGTAGTGCTTTCTTTACAATGTGAAGAAAGAGGGACAAAAGGAAAAGAAGTGAGTTATTGTGTTTTTTAACTAAAAGATAAAAACAGCAAAAGGTAGGAACATAAGAAGTATAGTACTAGGAGAGTTTTCTTAATTTCTGAGATTATGAAGAAGATATATTTGGAAACAAACTTGCTACTTCTTCTTAATGAGCTAGACAATAGGTGTGGATAAACAATAAAAGTGTTTTATCAAATTCATGAAATTTTGGAGAGCAATAATGTTTGTATCTCCTGTATTAATTATATTCAGTTCCCCAAAATCAAATTAAGTTCAGAAGTTCTGAACAGCTAAATCTCACCACTGGATGCATTTTGTTAGGTGATGATCGCAATTTTAGCCTAAAAAGCAGAGACATCACTTTGCCAACAAAGGTCTGTCTAGTCAAAGCTACAGTTTTTCCAGTAGTCATGTATGGATGTAAGAGCTGGACTATAAAGAAAACTGAGCACCAAAGAATTGATGCTTTTGAACTGTGGTGTTGGAGAAGACTCTTGAGAGTCCCTGGGACTACAAGGAGATCCAACCATTCCATCCTAAAGGAGATCAGTCCTGAATATTCACTGAAGGACTGATGCTGAAGCTGAACTCCAACACTTTGGCCACCTGATGGGAAGAACTGACTCACTGGAAAAGACACTGATGCTGGGAAAGATTGAAGGAGGGAAGAGAAGGGGACGACAGAGGATGAGATGGTTGGATGACACCACCAATTCGACGGACATGAGTTTAAGAAGCTCTGGGAGTTGGTAATGGACAGGGAAGCCTGGCGTGCTGCAGTCCATGGGGTCGCAAGGAGTCGGACACGACAGAGTGACTGAACTGATACTGATCTTGATGGTAGCTGATTCTCAGTTGTGGCATATGAGATCTTTCCATGTGGTGCAAGGGGTCAGTAGTTGTGGACAGGGACTTCAGTTGCCCAACAGCATGTGGGATGTTAGTTCTCCCACCAAGGATCAAACCCAGGTCCCCTGGATTGGAAATCAGATTCTTAACCACTGGAACAACAAGGAAGTCCCCAATAGACTGCTTAAAAAAAATACTTATTTTTAATTGAAGGATAGTTGCAATATTGTGTTGGTTTCTGCCATACATCAACATGAACCAGCCATAGGTATACATATGCCCCCCTCTCATGAACCTTCCTCTCACCTCCCACCCCATCCCACCCCTCTAAATTGTCATGGTTCTCTGGGTCATGCAGAAAATTCCCATTGGCTATCTATTTTACATATGATAGTACATATGTTTCCATGTTATTCTTTCCATTAGTTCAGTTCAGTCACTCAGTTGTGTCTGACTCTTTGCAACCCCATGGACTGCAGCACTTCAGGTCTCCCTGTCCATCACCAATTCCCAGAGTTTACTCAAACTCATGTCCACTGAGTCAGTGATGCCATCCAACCATCTCATCCTCTGTTGTCCCCTTCTCCTCCTGCCTTCAGTCTTTCCCAGGATCAGGGTCTTTTCAAATGAGTGAGTTCCTCCCATCAGGTGTCCAAAATATTGGAGTTTCAGCTTCAACATCAGTCCTTCCAGTGAATATTCAGGACTGATTTCCTTTAGGATGGACTGGTTGGATCTCCTTGCAGTCCAAGGGACTCTCAAGAGTCTTCTCCAACACCACATTTCAAAAGCATCAATTCTTCAGTGCTCAGCTTTCTTTATAGTCCAGCTCTTACATCCATACATGACTACTGGGAAAACCATAGCCTTGACTAGACGGACCTTTGTTGGAAAAGTAATGTCTCTGCTTTTTAATATGCTGTCTAGATTTGTCATAACTTTTCTTCCAAGGAGTAAGCATCTTTCAATTTCATGGCTGCAGTCCTCATTTGCAGTGATTTTGGAGCCCAAAAAAATAAAGTCTGACACTGTTTCCCCATCTATTTGCCATGAAGTGATGGGACCGGATGCCGTGATGTTAGTTTTCTGAACGTTAAGCTTTAAGCCAACTTTTTCACTCTCCTCTTTCACTTTTATCAAGAGGCTCTTTAGTTCTTCTTCATTTTCTGCCATAAGGGTGGTGTCATCTGCATATCTGAGGTGATTGATATCTCCTGGCAATCTTGATTCCAGCTTGTGCTTCATTCAGCCCAGAGTTTCTCATGATGTACTCTGCATGTAAGTTAAATAAGCAGGTGACAATATACAGCCTTGATGTACTCTTTTCCCAATTTGGAACCAGTCAATAGTTCCATATCCAGTTCTAACTGTTGCTTCCTGACCTGAATACAGGTTTCTCAGGAGGCAGGTCAGGTGGTCTGGTATTCCCATCTCTTTCAGAATTTTCCACAGTTTATTTTGATCCACACACTCAACGGCTTTGGCATTGTCAATAAAGCAGAAATAGATGTTTTTCTGGAACTCTCTTGCTTTTTCGATGATCCATAGGATGTTGGCAATTTGATCTCCAGTTCCTCTGCCTTTTCTAAAACCACCTTGAACATCTGGAAGTTCATGGTTCATGTATTGCTGAAGCCTGGTGTGGAGAATTTTAAGCATTACTTTACTAGCGTGTGAGATGAGTGCAATTGTGTAGTAGTTTGAGAATTCTTTGGCATTGCCCTTCTTTGGGGTTGGAATGAAAACTGGACTTTTCCAGTCCTGTGGCCACTTCTGAGTTTGCCATATTTGCTGGCATATTGAGTGCAGCACTTTCACAGCATCATCTTTCAGGATTTGAAATAGCTCAACTGGAATACCATCACCTCCACTAGCTTTGTTCGTAGTGATGCTTTCTAAGGCCCACTTGACTTCACATTCCAGGACGTCTGACTCTAAGTGAATGTGAGTGATCAAACCATCATGATTATCTGGGTCATGAAGATCTTTTTTGTACAGTTTATCTGTGTAATCTTGCCACCTCTTCTTAATATCTTCTGCTTCCGTTAGGTCCCTACCATTTTTGTCCTTTATTGAGCCTATCTTTACATGAAATGTTCCCTTGGTATCTCTAATTTTCTTGAAGAGATCTCTAGTCTTTCCCATGCTGTTGTTTTCCTCTATTTTTTTGCATTGATCACTGAAGAAGGCTTTCTTATCTCTCCTTCTATTCTTTGAAACTCTGCATTCAAATGGGTATATCTTTCCTTTTCTCCTTTGCTTTTCGCTTCTTGTCTTTTCACAGCTATCTTTAAGGCCTCCTCAGACAGCCATTTTGCTTTTTTGCATTTCTTTTTCTTGGGGATGGTCTTGATCCCTGTCTCCTGTACAATGTCACGAACCTCCGTCAATAGTTCATCAGGCACTCTGTCTATCAGATCTAGGCCCTTAAATCTATTTCTCACTTCCACTTTGTAGTCATAAGGGATTTGATTTAGGTTATACCTGAATGGTATAGTGGTTTTCCCTACTTTATTCAATTTCAGTCTGAATTTGGCAATAAAGAGTTCATGATCTGAGCCACAGTCAGCTCCTGGTCTTGTTTTTGCTGACTGTATAGAGCTTCTCCATCTTTAGATGCAAAGAATATAATCAATCTGATTTTGGTATTGACCATCTGGTGATGCTGATGTATAGCGTCTTCTCTTGTGTTGTTGGAAGAGGGTGTTTGCTATGACTAGTGCGTTCTCTTGGCAAAACTCTATTAGCCTTTGCCCTGCTTCATTCTGTACTCCAAGGCCAAATTTGCCTGTTACTCCAGGTGTTTCTTGACTTCCTACTTTTGCATTGCAGTCCCCTATAATGAAAAGGACATCTTTTGGGGGTATTAGTTCTAGAAGCTTTTAATTGCTGTGTCTGTAAGAGTCCAGGGGAGATTCTGCAGTTTACAAATGGAATAAGTACATTTGTAAGAGTAAGATAATTTCCTGAGCACATCCAACATCAGAGAAGCAAGCCCTTCCCTTGAACTAATCCGTAAGCATGTTGTGAGTCTCCAACAGAATCCAGCAGACCATTTCAGTTTAGAATCTTATAGAAAACCTATTTTTCTGTCTTGCAAGAGGTATCTGGAAGGAGAGATGTATTGGAGGAAATCCAGCATTTTTCAGCTTTTCCCAGATTGGTGGCACATCTGTGATTTGAAGGCATCAGTTTGGAAGTTTTGCTGGCTTTCAGTGACAATTCATAATTGTTTCAAAACAGCCATTTCTGTTACATTTGTAATTTAGGCCGAAATGACCATATCCACCTCAAGCTATAACTCCAAATGAAGAGTATTCATCTGTCTGAAAAAAAAAAAGAAGTTATTTTCCTCTGGTTGAAACAACATCACCCTTTATATTTATAAATAAATGAATTTCAAAGGGAGAATGAAGTCATGATTAGGGAATTTAGGCAAAGATGACACAAGTAGAAGAAAAGGCCTAAGAGACATCCCAAAGTTTACATTTTGACAGAAGTTAAATCAGTCGTTTTAAATGTCATTCTATAGAATGTCACTGAGAATGAATAAACAAGTTAATTAGTTTGGTTTTCTTTGTTTCTTCTTTTGCTAAATCCAGCCAAGCAAAACATGATTCCAAAAGCAGAAATAAAGAAAAAGGGAAGAAAAAGCTTTTTTTGCCTCTTAATCCTAAATGTCCTGATTTGGGGTCTCAGTTTTGAAGTTTCTTGTAACGTGTTCATTGAAACCTAAATGCGATTGGAATCAAAGGCTTAACATTCAGATTAACCACTTTTTGGCATCTCACCTCTTTTCAGTTTGAACTTGGAATCTCCTCCATGTACACACCACTAATGAGAAAATCCTTGCTTATGAATTCAATTCAGAATAGGAGCTGTTTTCCCCCCTCTCCTTTTGCATAATGTCGGCTTTGAAGTCAGGCAGTCCAAGAAAGTGATTGATCTCGCCCAAGTTCATAACTTTTTCAAAGTACTGCCGATATCATTAAATTTTAATTAACCCTTTGAGCTCCTTCTATGATGTAAAAATGAGGGAACATCAAAGGCTCCTGTGTTGGAGCAGCAGTAGCATCTTTTGTGCTCACATTGCTTTTTAGAAGATATCTCAGATGCAAATATTTCAGTGGGGTCTTCAGCTTTGTTTGTGTATGTGTGTGTGACATTGTTATGCTGTTGCAGGGGTAGAGCTGAAATCTATTGTTAGTCTTTCAAAGCTGGTTATTTAAGCATTGCTGTGTTCCGGGCTTAGAAGCGGGGTTTCTTGCCACCTCTTCCACATAAAACGTGGGAATCAAGGAGTCCATTTAAAATGTCACTCGATTTGTAGCTTTTTCTGTTGTCCTTCAACAGCTCTCATTCATAATTAATCTCATTTCCATCATATGACTTAACGTGTAACATTCTGCGTGTGGTCTTGGAAAGTCACACAGTTGCATTCAGATCTGTTGGATGAAGAAACTCAGTAGAAAGGGGAGCATGTACCGCCCAAGGTTGTAGGATTTGAGGCTGTAAGTGCAGTGCGTTAAAGAAGAGCTTTTCTTGAAGCATTTAGCAAATATTTATGGCGTGCATGCTCTGTGCCAAGCACTGTTTAAGTGTGTAGTCACTGCCCTTGTTAAATCCATATTCTAGTGAAACAGAGCTTGCAGACCTTGGCATTCATGTGCTGTGTCTCTTACTCTTCGTAACAGTCACTGTCAAAAGGAAGAGTACTTGCATGCCACCTAGTCCACCAGGGATTTTTAGGCCCCTGGGCAATGTGAGCAAGTACAGAAAACTCCACATCCTAACATCCTGCTGATAGTGTTTGAAATCGAGCCTATCTCATACGATGATAAGGAATGAAGAAACTTGTGTCATTGGACACAGGTTGCTCTTGCTTCCTTGTGCCTTGGTTTCTCTACCCATTTTCTGCCTTCTTGATAAAGTTATATGAGTTCATTTACAATGAAATAAAGTCATTGAAATATGACTGTCTTAATAGTAGTAAACTTAGTGGTTTTAAGCTTACTGTTTAGATGCAGGAAAAGTTGGCTAGAGTACAGTTCGTTTTTTCTGGTGGCCGTTATCTCCTGCCATTTCTCTTTAAATGTGGATATCCACTACCCATGAATTTTCCTCCAAAGTTCTACGGGAGCGAGAAGTGGTAAAAGTCTTGATTGCTTCACTTCTTCAGAAGTAATGATCAGCTCATTTCCAAAGCCCAAACACACATTTGCCCCTTTAGGGTCACTTTAATCAAGGCATTATCGCGGTTGATGCGTGTCTACCAAAATGAGATTTTGTGACCTCCTGAAATGAACATGATCTGGGCCTTGCATTGGGGGTATCTGACTTAGTAAGCTTCCTGTTTATGAGATTTAAATTAAACCGGCATAGATTATTAGGGGAAAATTCCACAACTTTACCAATAATTAAAAAAAAAAAGTTGATTTCCTCTTTCCTCCTAAATAGAATTTTATTCAATTGTTGTAGAGATAATTTAAACACTGGACTGCTAAACGTCCTAATGAATCTAGGATTCCTGAAAGGGACAGATGCATGTTTTAAAGATAAAGTAGGATTCTAAACAACATAACTGTAATTTGGGGGTTAAGATGTACGTGAATCCATGAGACAGATGCCTTCAATATAAACAACACATTCTTACTACAGTACAGTTTCTTCTTCTTTTCCCATATTTAAAGAGGACAGTAGAAAAACTAATTTGAGAAGTATATATGTTCTAGATAAATTGAGAGGTGTACATATTCTAGAAATAAAGGAAAATTCAAATTTAAGTTTGGATTAGCAACAGATAAGAATTCACATGAAGGCTTAAACTCTTTCTATTACCCACATTTCATTTTCAAGCCACAGCTATATTTAATGTTTAATGTCATATTGCTTTTAAATGTTATCTGCCTTTTTTCAAATTGTTAATTATTTGCAGATTCTTATATATTTGTTCACAATAGGGTATAAGGATAGTTATGTAAAATCAGTTCAGGTTGTTTGAAAATAGTATTCTAAAAGCCATCAGTAAGAATATTGTGAAAAATAAAAACAAACAAATTAGATTTAGAGCATTAAAAAGGTTTAAAGCTATACCCCCGAAAAGGTTAAAAACTGCATTTCTAGGGCTGCCATATAGATATATAAGGTGGAAATAATTTGGGGGCATATTGCAAAAATGAGCTTAAAATAGGTTTTTATATACTTGATGAGCATATGGTGATCTGTGGATGCCATGGCAAATAGGATTCACTAAATAATATGCCCATTCCTCCTTTTCTCTCCGATTTCTCTGTCAAATGAAAGCCAGAAGAGATTAAGATTAAAGTTATTCTAAAGGAAAACAAAATTGCTAGCTGTGGAATATAAACTGCCTTTCTCTCTCCTCTCTGACTTCGCAAACTCTCTTTTGTGACTTGAAGGCAAGATGGCATTCGCGTTAAGGCAAGGTGACCTCCCTCTCAGCCAAGCAGTTATGCCTGCTGAAGAGCAAAAGCTTAGTGACTTGTTTCTAACAGGGGGTGGGGTTGTTTTTTAATTAGTGATTACATCTCAGTGCCTATGTCTTCACCAAACAAACCTTCTGATTTTGGTCATTATCATAATACTACAGTTAATTTTTACTAATGCTGCTAAGTATGAGAAATTGCATCTGAAGCTCTAAATACATTATTTCATTGATTATTTGAGTCACCCTATTATGTACATGGTATGTACATGGTACACGATATCATCCTTACTTTATAGATTGAGAAAATGATGTCCTGAATAGGACAGTATCTTATCCAAGGACTCATGGCTAATTAACAGCAAAGTTTGGATTCTTTAAACCAAGCTTTACGTGTCTTCAAATCCTTGGTTCAGTCTTTAGGGAAAAACTAAATTATATTGAGCTTGTCATTCAGTATGATCAATTTGCTGTGCTTAGTCGCTTAGTTGTGTCCAGCTCTTTATGACCCCATGGACAGAGGAGCCTGGAGGGCCACAGTCCATGGGGATTTACCAGGCAAGAATACTGGAGTAGGTTGCCATGCTCTCTTCCAGGGGATCTTCCCAACCCAGGGATCGAACCCAGGTATCCTACATTGCAGGCGGATTCTGTGCCATCTGAGCCACCAGCCTAATATTTCATAAATAGCTCAAATTTGCTTTCTTCCTTTTTATTCGTTGCTTTTCCCATCTAAAATACCCCACTGCCATTGCTGCTCATTCTTTAAGATATGACACAATTCCTAAATAATGGTAAGTTACCAGTTTTGTCTCAGCTCCCCTAACAGTCTTCCCCAAACAGACTCTCTGGTGATATGATTCAAGTGGGCCTTCTGAATGCCTCCTTCCTCTCACCGGACTAGTTTTCTCAGAGATATGCAGAGACTGTCAGGGTCCTCCCGAAGATGTAGGTATCATCAGAAAGACTTTTCTTTCTAGTGCGTGCGTGCTGTGCTCAGTGCTTCAATTGTGTCCGACTCTTCGCAACGCCATGCACTCAGGCTCCTTTGTCCATGGGATTATCCAGGCAAGTGGCTTGCCATTTCCTTCTCCAGGGGAACTTCCCAACCCAGGAATCAAACCCACATCTCTTGCGTCTCCTGCTTTATCAGGCAGATTCTTTACCAACTGCTCCACCTGGAAAGCCTTTTAGTAGGACAGCTTAACTTATAGCCATCTTTTTTTTTCCTTTTTTATAATATTATTTGTTTATTTGTGACTGTGCTAGGTCTTTACTGATGCATGGACTTTTCTCTAGTTGCAGTGAGTGGGGGCTACTCTCTAGTTATGGTGGCTGGGCTTCTCATTGCAGTAGCTTCTCTTGTTGTGGAGCATGGGCTCTGGGGAGTGTGGTCTCAGTAGTTGAGTCTCCTGGAATCTAGATCACAGGCTCAACAATTGTGGCACGTGGGCTTAATTGTTCTGGGTCATGTGGAATTTTCCCAGACCAGGTATTGAACCCATGTCCCCTACATTGGCAGGTGGTTTCTTTCCTCTAAACCACCAGGGAAGACCTATAGCCATCTTTCTTGACTTACAGAACATCCTCTGAAAATAGAGTCGGCCCTCAGTATCCTTGGGTTCCACATCCAGGGATTCAACTAACCACCGATTCAAAGTATGTGAGAAAAAAAAAATCCTGAAAGTCTCAAAGAGCAAAACTTGAATTTACTGAACACTGGAAACTAACTACATAGTATTACATAGTATTAGGTATTATAAGTAATTTAGAGATGACTTAATGTATATGGAAGGATGTGTGTAGATTATATGCAAACACTACAGTTTTATACAAGGGACTTAAACCATCCTTGGATTTTGGTATCTACAGGGATCCTGGAAGTAATCCCCTACAGATACTGAAGGATAACATTACATTCCAGTTCAGGGGAACTGGAACAGGGGTGGGGGTGAGGGTGACAATCACAGACAAATCACAGAGAAATTTGTGAGATAAAATTGAGGTCCTGAATTCAGCTGTGCCTAAAGCAGAATCCTATTTTTTTTTTAGCTCCATTAAGCAAGTGAATATACCACTTCTTTATTTTTTCCATAAATGTGTATTGTCTCTGAAACTTCTATTGGTTCTGGCCAGTGTTCTTGTTTCTCTATTAAAGCTTTTATTTATTAATCATATTAATCACTATTATTATATCACTTTCCTGAATAGCCACAATATTTCTCTACACATCAAAAAATGCCCTTAAAACCCTATTTTCTTAAATTAATCACTTTGACTTTTATTTGTAATAATTCAAAATCCCAATAGACTCTAACCTTTAGGACAGCACAGGGCAAACCTTGTGCTTCTTCACAATCACGCATGCTACTCAGCCTATAGTATCTGTTGCAATAAATTTCAATCAATGGTTTAAAACAGCAGTCTCAGTACTGTAGAAACTACTGAGACCCAGGGCCTAGCTTAGATGTACTTAATATCAGTTTGTAGGATAAGAGAGAGATGGGTCGTATAGAGTGTGTGAAGCAGACAAAGAGCAGAGAAAAAGAAGCTTATGTTTAATGAGTACTTATTATATGCAAATTGTAGGTAAGAGCTTGGCATGTACTCTCTCCTGGCACCCTCAAAATCATACTAACAAGGAATTTTACACATTTTGATATCAAAGAAACATATTCAAAAGAGGCCATTATCTTGACCAAGCTGCAATTCCAGATGGTGTGTATTGAGTGAGTGCTACCTCTGAGAGGGAAAAAATGGGTGAAACTGAGTGACTTGTTTATTTAGGTTCTGGAAAAGCAGGGCCAGTGGCTGCTGAGTGGTTCTACCTGGAGTCAAGGGGGAAATGAAGTGTGGATGAAATGGGGCCCAGTGAGATCATGCCTATGGAGCAAGATGGAGCCCAACTAGGAGAGGGATGTGGATTCGGAATCAAGTGAGGGTGATGCATGAGAAAATATCAGCACAGGCATTTCACATCTAAGGTTGTGAATGAGTGGCTGAGCTAAACTGATGTTCTGACTATGGGATTTGGGAATAGTCTTAGAGGCTTAAAATAATCCTGAGGAATGGACATACAATCACATGATTGATAAGGTAGAGAAAGAGGATTGAACACAGTGTTGACTCCAAAGTCCTAATTCTGTTCTACTTATCCAATATATCTTGAATGCCAAAAGAGAAGTGCCAGGTGCTGAGGAAGCACAAAGGAATGTGAATACATTTAGAGAGATAGCAGGAGGCAGCTTCAGAAATGAATGTCAAAAGATGCCTCAAATTTTAACAAAAAGCGATACATAAAATAGAGGCAATTTGTGGCAGAGAAAAATAGCAAGGACTAAATATGAGATGCGAAGGTGAGGAAGGGATGTGAGAGTTCAAGATAGCATTCCAGGGAAGAAAAATATAGTCTGTCTTCCAAAAGCTTAAGATCTTGTGGGTTTCATCACTTCAGAGATCACATTTATGGTTCTAAATCCTGTCTCATTCTGAAAAATTATGATTATTTTATCTTAACTTTTGAAGTTGCCTTTGAGAATGCTTCTTTATTTGCAAATATGCCATATTAGAGATAGGAGTTGCAGAAAAATTTCAATTAAACTGATGAATTAAGAGTTGGGCCTTGGTTAATAAAATACTCACTTCAGTATTCTTTACTGGAGAATCCCATGAATCGAGGAGCCTGGTGGACTATGTCCAATAGGGTCACAATGAGTCAGATATGACTGAAGTGATTTTGCATGCGTGCATACTTTAATATTTATATTTTCCTCACTTTTAGATTCCAATTTCTTTATTAATTACCTTTAAACAAGGTTATGCTGAAGTAGCAATTATCTCGAAGTTATCAGTAGCCAACAGCCAGGATGGTTGATTTCTTGCCTGTGATATATGCTGCAGATCTGTTGTGGCTCTTCTCTGTAAGTCTTGCTTATCCTAGGACCCATGATAAAAAAAAAGCACCTCATAGCTAGGATATGCTGACCTTGTGACTGGGAGAAAAAAACTCTGGAAAGACACATAAGGTCTTTCCATGTTTGTGCTGTCAATTAGTGATATGTTACTTCTGCTCTTAGTGTCTTGGACAAGTTAATGGTATGGTCATACCCAGTGACAATAGCTTATGGAAGTGTAAACCTTCACAAGGTTAGTGAATAACAGAGCCATGATACTAATTTTCCCTATAATAGCTAAATATTAGTGCTTATTATAGGCAGAGTTCTAAGAATATCCCATCTATTTCCTGTCACCTATGAATAATCCCAGAGACGGTGAACATGATGTATTTTACTCCAGTGATTATGTTATATATATTACCCAGTTTTAAGACAGGAAAATTAACCAAGATGGCCTAATCATATAATTTTTTACATCTGAGTCTACAGACCGGCAGTAGAGGAAATGAGAGAATAGAAATATGGGGGCTCCACTGGGTGAAGTTCTCAGTAGTTGGCTCAGGATGAAAAGACCACATGATGAGAAATGCTGGTAGTCTCTAGGAGCTATGAGAGGCCTAGGACAACAGCCAGGAAGGAAATGGGGGCCTCAGTTTTATAACCAGAAGAATTTATCCTCAGTTCTACAACCAGAAGTAATTGAATTGGCCAAAGGCACTTCAAAGCAGATTTCTCCCCAGAGTCTGCAGAAAGGACTGTAGCCCCACTTACATCTTGATAGAAGCCTAGTGAGATTCTGATCCCAGTCATCCTGTGCCCAGACTTCAAAACTCCGTAACTGTAAGCTAGTCAGTAGGTATTGTTTTAAGCCTTCTGTTGTTGTTTAGTCACTATGTTGTGTCAGACTCTTTGCGACCCCATGGACTGTAGCCCATCAGGTTCCTCTGTCTGTGTGATTTCCCAGGCAATAATACTGGAGTGGGTTGCCATTTCTTTTTCCAAGGGATCTCCCCAACCCAGGGATCAAACCCATGTCTCCTGCTTGGTAGGTGGGTTCTTTACTACCAGGAAGATTTTTATGCAAAAATTGAATTGTGTTGCTGTTGAGTCACTAAGTCCTGTCCAGCTCTTTGGGACCTCATGGACCCCAGCACACCAGACTTCCTTGTCCTTCACTGTCTCCTGGAGTTTGCTCAAACTCTTGTCCATTGAGTTGATGATGCCATCCAACCATCTCATCCTCAGTTGCCCCCTTCTCCTCCTGCCCTCAATCTTTCCCATCATTAGGGTCTTTTCCAGTGAGTCAGCTCTTCACATCAGGTGGCCAAAGTATTGGAGCTTCAGCTTCATCTTCAGTCCTTTCAATGAGTATTCAGAGAAAATTACGGCAGTATTACTTTGCTACTTACAAGCTGTAGGACTTTAAGCCAGTGTCATGGCCTCTGCAAACTATAATTTGCTCACATTTATAAATAAATTCTCTATGCCATGTGTCCACATTATTAAGATAATCAAATAAGATAGAACATGCAAAACTGTGAACAATATGCTACAAACCTCTAAGGATTGACAATACATGGCAAATAAAATACCTGTTTCAATTTATAAAACAATGAAATACAGGAATTATTTATTTTATTAAAATATGTCACCAAATTCCGAGAAAATAGGAGCATGGATTCACACTGGCATGGGGAAGGAAATAATCATCAAAACTAGGGATAGAGTTCAACTTTGCCATTGGAAAAAATACAGGAATTTGCACAATATATTTATTCTCATTACCCTCAAATTTTTAAACACATTGTATATCCAAAAAGGATTTTCTGTTTCAAGATTTAAGCTAACACATATACATTGTCTTCACTGTAGGCATGTACAATGTTCCTGGTGTTAATTCATATAATTTGTAATAAAATAACTAATACTTTGTATAAAGTGTCAAAAATATCGTAGTATAGCTCCATGCTCATTCCCTTTGTTTCCCTGGGTCTTGGACCAGGTCAAGTTATCTGTTGAGGTACAAACTCAAACTGGAATCCAGCAGACTGTTGTATTTGCCATATTGGCTTCAGGCTTAATCAGAATGGGAAGCTTCCTCATTCATCATAGCCTAAGCTTTCGATTATGGGCTTTAAATTAAAGTTCAATGAACATCACAGATAAACTCTCTTGATTAAGATCATTAAATAATTCTTTATCTTTAGTTCAATGGCATCTCGCCTATGGATTTATTAGACTGCTTTTTTTGGTACACTGCCTGTTTCAGGGAGAAAATATTCCACTACTACATACGGGCAGGATAAAGATGAAGCACAATTGCCAATTGCACATAAGGAGTCTGATGTGTTGCTGTTACCAAAAGGGATCTGTAGAGTCTGATATCTAGGAATAGGAAGGAACTTCAGAAAATCCTTGAAACCAGCCTCCTGAACTGAGTCAGGTCAGGTAGTAATGTCTGTTTCACACCTGCAGGCACCAGAAATGTGGGTGCTTCTTAGTGTCTTGTAAGTAGATTGTGATCTGACCCCCAGGGCCTATGTTGTCCCTATTCTTTCATAAGTTCCATAATGCTTTTCTCCAGAGGGCATCTTCCATACTCACCGGTTTGATAGATAATAATAAACTTTATTTTCCTAATATATGTCTACAAAGTGGATAATTTACTGACAAATCAAATACTTATTGATTACCTAAGTGGGTGGAGCAGTAGCGAAAGCACTAAAAGGAAGCTGAGGCATGTAAGATACAATTTTTGCCATAATGGGAATGATAAATTGGTTGAGCCAATAAAAAAGTCTTATGAAATTGAAATTAAAATAAATCATATATAAATGTTTCTTAGAATGAGTTCTTTTGACCACCTGAGCATCAAATCAACTGGCGATTCTGTCATAAATGGTACATTTGGAGAATTACGCTGATACAAGATAAATACCACTTAGGTAAGAGAAAAAAAAGGTGCTATACAGAAACAAAATGCAGGCATTAACATAAACAAGTACTCAATAATAGATGAACAAGTGAGTGAATTAATATATGAAGCAAAGATTTGAAGAAATATCTAAATTAGCAGAGTTGATCAGAAAAGGTATTGATGGAAATATGAATAAGTAATTAGCTAAATTCATGACTAGCAGAACAGCATAGAAATTCTATGACATTAATAATAATGTTATTATAGATGAGCACTTTTTATCTATCCTCATTGCCAAAATTATGGTTAAAGTGGAGAGCCTGAAAGCAGGGACCATTTTTTTTAAACATTCATGGTCATAAACTTTCATTTTCTGAGGGTACATTAAAGGAAAATAGTGAAAGCTAAATGATGACATGCAGTTAAATTAACATATATTTTTAAATCCAAGTGAAAAGAAACGTGTGTCACATGGTATTCCAGGTTAACCAATAAGTTATTTCGTTGGCATGAAAGACAAACACATGTAGTTGCCAGCAAGACAATTCCTTTACCACTGATATATTAGAAATCCATTTTAAAAGCATATACCTCTATGAGAGTTTTCCCTCCACCCTCAGATTTTCAAAATTTTAAGATTTCTCACCAAACACTTTTATCTGAAGCAGCAGTGGCTGAATCCTTTCTCAAAGAACGTGTTGAAATTAAGAACATGTGAACTTGCTTTTGTTTGTTGTTCTTTGTTTTGTATGTGTGCATTTTATGTTTTGCCAGAATAGAATAGTACCTTCTTAAAAAAAAATTAGAGCTTCTTTTACACCACTATGCTGAATAAGGACACTTTATTTGTGAACTTCTGGCATCTGGATTTGATTTTTATATCTGCGTTATATCTTGATTGTAAAAATAATGTGTACATGTAAAAACTAATAAGTTCAGGCAAAAATAATTTTGATTTCACCATAATCTCACAAGCAGAGATAATGAATGTTCATTACTATTATATATATAAACATCTCGCTATATATATTTATTAAGGAAAGTGGGATGTCATATATAGTCAACCTTTTGCTGTTTTATTCAAGTTTGCTTATATATATACGACATCTTTCTAGAAGTATCTTGTCCTTCAGCCAGGAAAGAGGCTTAGGAAAGAATATGAAGTGGAAAGATTCATTATTATGTTTGATCGTAGTTTGGTTTAGTTTTCGAGTTGTGTCTGACTCTGCAATCCCATGAACTGTAGCCCGCCAGGCTTTTCTGTCCATGGGATTTCCCAGCAAGAACACTGGAGTGGGTTGCCATTTCCTTCTTGATCCAGGAATTGAACCTGTGTCTCCTGAATTGTAGGCAAATTCTTTACCACTGAGACCAGAGGAGCCTTATTCTATTATGATTTACACCTAACTCAGATTGGCTAGAAAACAAATGGCTAGTTCGCATTCATCTGTTGTGAATCCCAGCGGTGGTTTACTGCATTTATAGTGACTTCAGCACTGCTCCTGTGAAATCTCTATCCAACCCTAAATAATCGACAATTTTAAATCTTTTTAATAGTGTTATTAGCTGCATTATTGTAAGCCTCAGTTCAATTATTAAGAAATATTAATAGGCTTATTGTAATAGTCATACTATTAAAATGATCCAATGCCATTATTGTAACAGCCAGCATTGTACTGGCAGTTTCCTAGTACAGAAACTGTTTAAAGCCTTATAGCATATCAACATTACTTTACTCCTCTGGATGAAATTTTCCATGTGAAACTGGTTTCCTTCACATATAGACAAAATCTAGTTTAGTGATATGGTATAGTCAGTAAGTAGTCCAAGCTATGGTTTTTCCATTAGTCATGTATGGATGTGAGAGTTAGACCATAAAGAAACCTGAGTGCTAAAGAATTGATGCTTTTGAACTGTGATGTTGGAGATGACTCTTCAGAGTCCCTTGGACTGCAAGGAGATAAACCAGTCAATCCTAAAGGAAATCAATCCTGAATATTCAGTTGGACGGACTGATGCTGAAGCTGAAGCTCTAAGACTTCAGCTATCTGATGCAAAAAGCTGACTCATTAGAAAAGACCCTGGTGTTTGAAAGACTGAAGGCAGGAGGAGAAGGGGATGAGTTGGTTGGAGGACATCACTGAATCAATTGACATGTGTTTAAGCAAGCTCCAGGAGAAGGTGAAGGACAGGGAAGCCTGGCATGCTGCAGTCGATGGGATCGCAAAGAGTCAGACACGACTGAGTGACTGAACAAACACAATAGTCATTAAAGGTAGACTCGCTTTAAATAATTACTGAAATTAAAAGCATTTTATGTACTCAATGCATTATTCAACATATTAAATAAGGAGGAAAAAAATCGTATCCTTCTTTATGGTTTATGTGTTTTCATGTGTTTCATTTAATGGAAAGGATTTGGAAAGACACAAGGAATATGTTGGTATTGTGTTGGCATTGCTTGTGAAAAATTTAAGAATCATTATTTTCATTCATTCACCAAATTTTGTTGACAATTTATAAAAATTCTAGGATAAATCCAGTGGTTCTTAATTGAGGCTGTACATTAAAATTACCTGGAAATCTAAAAAAAGAAAAAATGATGCCTAGTCCACAGCACAAACCAATTATGATAAGCTCTCTGGGATCAGAATACCAGCACTGATAATTTATTCAATTTGTCCGAGAAATTCCATTGTGTAGCCAAGTTTGAGAATCAATAGTTTCTAATAGAAAAGCTTAGTATAAATATCAAAGCAGTTTAACCAGCAGTTAAATAATATATTCAAACATAAGTAATTTAGATTGCAGTAATTAAAAGTACAGTGTAAAATTAATTTTTACTGTATAGAATTAATTATAGCATAGGATTATTATTTTGCTTGGTTTCCTGGTAACTCAGTGGTAAAGAATTTGCCTGCCAATTCAGGAGTTATGGGTGCAATCCCTGGGTCAGGAAGATCCCTTGGAAAAGGAAATGGCAACCCACTCCAGTATTCTTGCCTGGAAAATCCTAGGAAAGAGGAGCCATGGGCAACAGGCCATGAGGTCACAAAAGAGTCAGGAAGAACTTTCCAACTAAACAACAAAATCTACAAGGTAGTCTTTCCACTGTCATTGATATTAGGAAAAATAATGGATGAGATAGATAGATAGGCAGACAGACAGATAGACATCCCCAGTAATGACTAACTACCTTGAAATTTGCCTCTGCCTTTTTAGATTAAAAAAAAAAAGGAACCTAAATATAAAATCCATGAAGGATATAGATATTTGCTGTATAAACTCAGAGGCTCACATTGAAAGTCACAAAAGCCAATACTCACTCTTTCCCTAAATCTTCCCATTTACTAAAAGAAAAAAATGAAAGCTTTTCCTTTCCCAAAGAGTAGTCTCACCATCTCTCTGTCTTCATCCACATATTTCTCCAAGTCACACTGCACCCTTGCATCATTTTCATGTAACCAACATCGCATAGCTCCAAAAGTCTAGTTATTTTCTTGTCCTTGCTATTTTATTTATTATAAAAATTATTCCTTTGAAGATTTTGGTATAGTAAGTGTTTAGTTTTGCACGTGATTGACTGACATTAAGACAGGTAGATTTGTTTGATATTGATGGTCAGATGGACTGATAGAAAAGAGTGAGAAGGAAAGGAAAGAGGAAGGAAAAAGGGATAAAGGAACAGATGAAGGGGAAGATCAATGAAACCATAGTCTCTCTTTCTGCTCAGAATGAACAATTGCTTTTCCTCAAATCACAGTGAATCCAGTCTCTTTATTGCAATCCACAAAGCTATATGCACAGATGTGGCTCTACCCACATCTCCTACAGTGCCTTCTCATTCTACTTCAGTACCAGCCACCCTGGTCTCCATTCTGGAGCATGCCAAGCTCATTAATGTCTCAAGGGCTTTGTATTTAATATTTCCTTTGTCTAGAGCTGTGCTTTTGAACTGGGGGTGATTTTCCCCACCTAGGCTGTATCTGAAGACATTTTCTGTTGTCACAACAAGGAAGGTACTATTGGCATCTAGTGGGTAGAGGCCAGGATTGCTGCTAACCATTTTATAATGCCTGGAATAGGCCCACACGACAGGGAATTATCCACTTCCAAATATCAATAGCTCTGAGGTTGAGAAATCCTAGTCTGTACCAAAATCTTTCCTCTGAGCTCTTTGATCTCTGTTCTCTTTTTTTTTTTTTCTGGTCTCCGAACTGGGGCCTGGTTAGGTGGGTATTTCCAGATTGCCTTATTTAAAATAATAGCTTAGGTCTCTAACCTCTTACATGGTTTTACTTCATTTTTATGATACTTATCCACTTGTTGCTGATGTTAAAAATAGATGTATGAGTCAAATAAAATAGTATGCTCACATTAAATGCCCAGTAGTTCTAAGATGAATTCCACTTCCAAAAATGTTAAAATGTGAGAGAAAATAATACCATACAATTTAGGGTTGAGGAAGTGCAAAATCATCAAGACTGTACAGAAAACAAAACTGAGGCTTCAAGAGTTTAAGGAACTTGCCCAATACCAAATAACTATTTAATGGTCAAGCTAGACTTCTGATGGTGAGAGTCCTCTTTGAAGTCCATTTAATAAGTTGAGTTGGGGCTGAGAATAGGATGATACAGAAAACTGTAGGGGTAAGAAAAGAAGAAAAAGAATGGGAAGGAAATGGAGAGAGAAAGTGTACAATCCAAATAAAACTTGTTCTCAAACAACAAACGATTTCCCACACTCTAGGGCATAGCATTTAGCTCATCTCTAAGAAGTACAAATGACCAAGATGTTACTGTAGCACCATTTTCAAGATGTAAACTAGCAAGGTCAGTGGACACAACTATACTAAAGCAATCATAATACTTTAACTGTAAAACATTCTGCTGTAAAACACAGCCAGCATTCAACCACTCAGCTAAGTATCCTCTCTGGACTAATTATTTTAAAAAGTTAGACAGAAAACCGTTACAGTTTTAGGCAGTCTTGTCGACATAGGGGTAAAGCATGTTTCTGCAAACCAGAGGATGTGGGTTAAGGTGCTTAGCATTCTTTACCTTTTTTTTTTCTTAATGATGTTCTCATCACGCTACCAAGCAAGAGCTCTCGGTGCAAAGATGCGTGGTGGTGCTACATGGGTTATGTGCACCACAATGGGTGATACTGTAGATAGTAAACAATATGTAAATATCCTCATATCAAAAGTCCCCAAAGAAAGGGACAGGTTAAACATTCTCAGACTGACACTGAGAAGTAAAATGTGAATTTTGGAAGTAGAAATTGCATTCCTTTATCTAAACAACTATAGATAGAGGTACTAGACAATCGATTTGGCAGGCATTCTGAAATAATTTCATTCTGAGCGTTACAAGGCTGCTAGGTAATTTGGGGACATTAAAATAGTTTTAAAGGAGCAAGTGCCAATAGAGTAAGAATAAACACATCAGTTATGCTGCAGGCTGTATACAGAGGGTCTTTAGCAAGTGCTAAGGATTTGGAAGGAGACAACTTTCTTTGAATTCAGGCTCCATCACTTGGGCTAGTTCCTCAATTTTCTTTATGCCTCTAATTTCTGAACACTAAAGTGGGGATAATATTAATAGTAATATTAGCCTCACAAGTTTTGAGGGCTTTCCCAGTGGCTCAGCAGGTAAAGAATCTGCCTGCAATGCAAGAAACACAGGAGATGTGGGTTCAGTTGATCTCTGGGAAACAACAACCTACTCCAGTATTCTTGCCTGAATAATTCCATGGATAGAGGATCCTTGTGGGCTACAGTCCACAGGGTTGCAAAAAGTTGGACATGGCTGAATGACTAAGCAAGCACAAACTTTGATGAGGATTCAACACACATAGAACGTCCCAGTTGACATAGTGGAAAAGAATCCACCTGCCAGTGCAGAAGATGCAAAAGACTCAGGTTCAGTCACTGGGTTCAGAAGATTCACATGAGTGGGAAATGACAACCACTCCTGTATTCTTGCCTGGAGAATCCCATGGACAGAGGAACCTGGCGGGCTATAGTCCATGGGGACGCAAAGAGTCGGACATGACTGAGTGACTGAGCGTGCATGCCCGCAACACACATAAAGCATGTAAGAATAGTACTGGCACTCAGAAAATATTCAATAAATGGGAGTGTGATTGATATGGATGGCTTCAGCCTACTGCCTTGCGAGTTTCTAAAGTGACTCAATACAGATCAGAAGCATTTTACAGTCCTTACCTATCGATTTTCTTTTATTTCTTTTTATACTAAACTTTTACCACCGTGCAGAGCATATATCACTTAAACCAACGTTTTTGCAAAATTAACTCAGAATGGCAAACTTACCCATTTGTTCACAACAGAGCATCTCTCTTCTTTAGACTTTGTTAAATATATAAGTTGGAAATAGAACTTTTTCTTTATAAATTATTTTTTTCCCTACAATCACTCCTCTTCCTCCCCTCCCTACATACAAAAGAAAGACCTCAAAAATGCAACAGTTTTTTTTTTCTTTTCCTCTGTCAGATGTAAGTTTTGAAAACTTCACATTTATTGGTGCTCAGATGGGAAAACAGAGCTTTCTAAAATGCAAACGTTTCTAAAAAGACCAGGGTCTCCTCTGGCAGCACTGGCTTCAAATGATCTGCCCACTGAGAGTATCTCAGTTTGATACATTCTGTTTCATAAAAGCTGATTCAGGCTTTAGACTCCTACAGGGTCTTCATAAAGTGGGTATAAAATAATAATAAAAAAATAAGGCTATAGCTTAAAAATTTAATCTAAAAAACATTTATTTCTGATCTCAGATCTCTCATTCTATAAGAAACATGTTGATTTTCTTTTTCCAAAATATGTTTTGCTTCCTTCAGTAAACTTTCCTCTGGTAGAATCCAAATAAGAAATGGTATGTGCTTAATTTGATCTTTGTAATTATACATCTGCTTCAGCAATGGAAACATTTTGGACTGAACTAATAGTAATGTTAGTCTCACAGATTTTGATAAGGATTCAACATCTATAGGGCTTCCCTGCTGGCTCAGACAGTAAACAATCTGTCTGCAATGCAGGAGACCTAGGTTTGATCCCTAGATCGGAAAGATCCTCTGGAGAAGGGAATGGCCACCCACTCTAGTATTCTTGCCTGGAGAATTCCATGGACAGAGGAGCCTGGCGGGTTACAGTCCTAGGGATTGCAAAGAGTCAGATATGACTGAGCGACTAACACTAACTCAGACAAAGGGTCAAGATTTTTTTATTTTGTTTGGACCCACAGAAGGCCTTTATGTCCATCATTCACTCTCAGACACATTGTGACTTTTGTGGCTATAACGATAGTAGTGTTCTTAGAATAATGAAACTTTCTTTTTTCATGAAAATTCAAATAGTATCTGTTTGTCACATATGCATGGAGCAAGTTAAGTAGAAACTTCTGAAAATTGTCATCATCTGACCTAAAATGCTTTAAATTATAGAGTTTAAATTTGAATGAATTGCTATCTTTCCCCCTTCCTAAAGGAGGGGGGCATGTGAATTCAGTGGCACAAAATTATACCAATTGCGTAAGTTTGTTATAAAGTACATGTCCCCAAACCCAAAACTTTTGTGGTGGCCTTGCTTTTGAACTGTGGTGTTGAAGAAGACTCTTGAGAGTCCCTTGGACTGCAAGGAGATCAAACCAGTCAATCCTAAGGGAAATCAGTCCTGAATATTCATTGGAAGGACTGATGCTGAAGCTGAAGCTCCAATACTTTGATTACCTAATGCAAAGAACTGACTCAGTGGAAAAGACCCTAATGCTGGGAAAGATTGAAGGTAGGAGAAGGGGATGACAGAGGATGAGATGGTTGGATGGCATCACCAACTCGATGGACACTAGCTTGAGCAAGCTCTGGGAGTTTGTGATGGACAGGAAAGCCTGGAGTGCTAAAGACCGTGGGGTTGCAGAGAGTCGGACATGACTTAGCGACTGAACTTAACTGAACTGAGCCAGGTTGTCTTTACCATAAGTACATTTTTCTATCTTATTAGAATTTCAGATTACAGTTGCATAGTTTTAGAGGAAGAGATGCTTTCCCCTAATCTAAAATAAAATACTAATTGCTTCTCTTTGTATTTACATGTAATTTAGGATTGTTAGTACATTTTTTTCCACTCTAAACAAGTTTCCAATTTTTGTATAGTAAAATACACTCATCTAATCTTTCATTGCCTTCCCTGCTTTAGTCTTAAAAATAAATCTGGACTTATTTTCCTCTAATGTTCTATATTTTCTTATTTTCATATTTAAATTGAATATCTAAGATGATTTTCATGCAGTATGTGAAGTAGAGATCCAGATTCATTATATTCCAAATATTTAGCATTTGAAGCAATAGCAATTATTAAAACAAAAAAAATTCCCATCAGTTTGAAATGCTATGCTCATTGTTTGCCAAACAGCATATATTTAGTTCCGATATCTTTTCTACTGTGCTGTGAAACCAACACTTTTTTCACCTGCTTCCAGTGCAAACTTGTCTCAAGTATTATAACCACTTAATGCATTTAATTCCTGGCAGAGTTAACTTCCCTTCCTGCCACTTATGTTTCTTTTTTTTTATTATTCATTTTTGAAGATACTATTTCTAGTTAGTTTTTATTTTTTTAATGAAAATACATTCTAATGTCAGTTTTTCATGTTATCATAAATTTGATTAATATTATAATTAAGACTTCTATAAGAAATGTTAACATTTGCACAATATTGAAACTTCTATCAAGAAATAAGGTGTATTTTTCTGTTTATCTGTCTTCTATTATGCCTTTCAGTAGAATCTTATTATTTCTTTCATGTAAGAAATATATTTTCATATAGTTTTTTTTGAAATGTAATTACATGTGATAATTCCATGGGACTTTTTTTTATAATCTATAAAAGTTTATGAGAATATCTTTTGACCTTGCAATTACACAGCTAGGAATTTACCTTGTAGAAATATTTCCCAAAGTACATCAAGTTATTTGTACAAGTATGTTGACTGAAACGTTGTTCATAATATTAAAAAATTGGAAGTGATTTAAATGTATATCAATGAGGGGCTATCTAAATACAATACAGTCAGTAATTCCATTTAATACAATGCTTGCATCTCTGAAAATGATTATGGTAGATTACCATACGCTGATATGGAAAGATTTCCCATATATATCACTAAATGAAAATATATAAAGTATAGAACAATGTGTATAGTAGGTTGACATTGAATAAATTTTGTATAAATTTTAAACAGATAATTATACTGCAGTATCCATAATCATTTTTCTAGAAGGACATATCAAACATATTTTACTGGGAGAATTTATAATAATAATATATTTCTTAAGCATTTAATATAATTCGGTCATTATTTTAAGTGCTTTTTGTATAATAACTCATTTAATTCTCACCATAATCCTATGTGGTAGGTTATTTTATTACCCAAATTTGACAATGAGGAAATTGGGATTATGAAAGAATAAAATGCTCAAGAATATGTTTAGGAAATAAACAAAAGAGCTAAGATTCAAACCCAAGAAAATCAGCTTCATAATCAACATTCTGAACTGATACTTCTTCCTTTTAGAAGTGCTCATCTTTGGAGGGGAAGGTCTAAGAATTTGGAGTAGGGATCTATTTATTTTGCTTTTACAACTTTTTTTCTACTACTTTCCTTGTGATTTTTTATAAAAATCTAACATTGTTCCCAAGTTTTATCAAAGCAACAGATATAGGCATTTCAGTTTTTATTTATAATTTTTGAATTTGTACAAAACCTAATGTGTTATATTGGCAAATTTAACAGCAAACAAATAATTAAGATACTCGTATGTGAAGGAGAATATCTTAGAGAAAACGCATCTCCCCCGAAGCAGGGAAGCAGCTGGTATTAAAGATGTAAGGAGAGGACCATTGCACCAAAGAGTGTTTGGGAGTGATACAAGGCAGTCTTTCTAAGTCTGGCCATCACCACAACCTGGTGACTTGGCTATACATTAACCTACCTTTGGATTGATAAAAATTACTAGCAACACATGATAAAGATATGCAAATATTATAAATCAATCTAAACTAGAGTATCAACTATTGAGTAGAATTACTATTCATACATGGGCTTCCCAGGTAGCTCAGTGGGTTAAGAATCCATCTGCAATGCAAAGGATGCAGGTTCAATGCCAGGTCCAGGAAGATCCCCTGGAGGAGGGCATGGTAACCCATTCCAGTATTCTTTGCCTGGAGAATCTCTTGGACAGAGGAGCCTGGTAGGCTACAGTTCATAGGGTGGCAAATATAAGATAAGATTGAAGCAACTGAGTACGTACACAGTATTCATATAGCATGACTCATAGCATTTGTGACTATTTTGAATTCATCATCCCATTCACATAGAGATGGTGATATAACAGTATTACAGAATTAAGTGTGATGTGTGATAGATATATGACATGCTGGAATGACTGGGTCTTTGCGTTAAAATAAATTGTATGAGTTATACAGTGTTTAATAGTTTCTGACTAGTGTGAAATAATGGTGTAATTGGGATTTATCCAAGCAGGGGTATTATCAATGGTATGGAGACACTTCCAAAGATTACTTTCTTCTCCAAGTTATTTACGTATCACCTACTGTTCCAAAAAAAGACTTAAATTTAATCTCCTATGTATTCCTTCTAGAGTGGTGGTGTGTGCATGTTCATGTGAGAGAGTGAGTGTACAGCTGTGTATAACATCAACTGGAAAAAAAAAGGCTCAATGTGAGAGCTGTGAGTTAACTTTCATTTGGAGATAATGAGGACTATAGTCTGAAAGAGAGCCTCTCAGGTGGGCCGCTTAGAAGAGGTGAGCGTGGAAGGTAAGTTTAAATATGATTTTAGTGAAGTGAGGTACATGCAATCCAGCACACATTTTGGCACAGGCTTTTTTCTAGTTGTGAGGAATATATGTCTCTGTTAATGATTTCAGCGTTTTTCTAGATCTAAGAAGATGCTCATAAAATCTTCTGAAAATGCCTATCTGTGGGCAAACTGTTTTGCCAGCTTTTCCTATAGCACACAGTGCTTATTCCTGACCACCACCCTTTAGGGTGTGTTGAGTGTCAGCAAGTACTGTGGCTAGTGACTTCATTGTCTTGGAACCAGTTGGTGAGTGACAATTTTTAGTTGGCAATAACCGTGTGGTAGTATATGTAATAGTATTTGAAATGATAACTAGACTCTTATTGTGATTCATAAGCTAACATGGCAAAGCTGAGAAAGAGAAATAGCCACCCCCTGCCGCACCTCCATGGCCTCTCTTTAAGTATCAACTCTAGATCACTTAGCAGAACTTCCTAAGAAGTGGAGGGGGAGGTAGCAATGTGGGGAAGGGATGAGAAGGTGATGCCTAAAGAAGCATGGAAGAGTGGGAAAGAGGAGGATAAAAGGATCCTCATGTCCTACTTGTTTCATTTCTTTTCTGTGATCCCTCAGACATTAGTCAGACTCAGGTTAGGGAAAGGAGAATTTGAAATTGGCCTTTAATCTGGAATTTTTACTACCTAAAAATTAGAATGTTTTAGAACTGAACATGTCTGTAAACTATCCATTGTTGTAAGTAAAAGGGAAAAGTCAAAGTGAAAGTCACTCAGTCATGTCTGTCTGGTTGTGACCCCACAGACTATACAGTCCATGGAATTCTCCAGGCCAGAATATTGGAGTGGGTAGCTGTTCCCTTCTCCAGGGGATCTTCCCAACCCAGGAATCGAACTGGGGTCTCCTGCATTGTAGGTGGATTCTTTACCAGCTGAGCTATCAGGGAAACAAGAAAAGGGAAATGTGACCATTAATTTGATATGTCAACTTGCCTGGGTTGCAGGTACTTCATTACATAGTCAAACATTTTTCTAGACGTTTCTGTGAGGATGTTCTTTGGATGAGATCAACAGTTAAATCAGTGGGCTTTAAGTAAAGTAGACTTTAGTCTGTAATGTTGGTGGACTTCATCAAATTGGTGGAAGGCCAGAATAGAACAACAACAAAAAAAAACTGACCTCCCCAGAGCAAGAGTAAATTCTGCAGCAAACAGCCTTTGGACTCAAACTGCAATATTGACTTGTCCCTGGGTCTCCACACTGCCAGTTCACACTGGAGGTTTGGATTCACAAGCCTCCATAGTCATATGAACTAATTCCATCAGATAAACTTTTCTTTGTATCTGTATGCATATCCTGTTGGTGTGTTTTTCTGGAGATCCCTGACTAGTACAGGCAATAAGAGCGTGTTTGAAGCAGTAGTGTGAGATAAGGCACCACTGTCTTCTGCTTATGCACTTAGAAGTCTGACCCATTTGATAAACTGGTTACAGACTAGATACTCTTTACTCTTACACTGAGAACTGGTAAAAGACTCACAGGAAACAGAAGTAGTGTGAGTTTTCTCTCTTGCACTTCTCTCCTCATTTAACTCAGTCCTCTGTCCTCTCATCCTCCTCCTCCCAGAAGCCTTGAAACTGATTTTGCTGTGTTGGAAGATTGAACTTGTCTCTTTCTGTTACGTAATCTACATGCTATCATAATCCAGAAATCTTTTTATGTCAAATAGAAGCAGCTAAAATTGTATAGAATTGTTGACAGATGTGTAGAACATCACAAGTAAGTGAAGCTTCCCCGCTTTTTTAACTGAATCTTGCAATTTTATAGAGCATTTTAAATGGCAGGATTATCGAATCCACTTTGAGGAGAGTTACAATCCTCTGTGCCTCACATTCAAGCACCAATTTACACTCATTTACAATGTCATAAAAATCCTACAAAAATAAATCACCTTGGAATCCAAATACCGAGGTCTCACATCAATGCATCTTCTATTTCAATGCTTTTTGTCTAATGACATGAATGCCTTAGACATGCACATTCAAAACAGTGTATATACATCTGTTGATGCTCCTAAAATAGACTGCTTGATTCCCTTCTCCTTTTTTTAAATCTTTGTTGCTTGAAGTGAAGAAAAATAATTTAAGTATACTTGAGAGAAATAGATCTCATAGTATATTTGCTCTTTTAAGCAATGGCCATTTTTATCTATACCTTGCACAGTAAATTCTAAATCTCTTCCATGATCTGACTAGAATGTGTTTGGTGAGTTTTCAGCTAAATATATGTCCTTTGAATGAATGCACCATGACACAGAATGTATGCTCATCAAGATCTGACTTTCTTCTCTTATCCTCAGTACACTGACACCCAACATCAGCTAACCAGTGTGCTAGTGATGAGTGAAGGAACTCTTCTGAGTTCAAGCCAAGGGAAGGTGGGTGGAAGTGATATGAACTACTTCTGGACATGACCTCTGTGAGTTCTCACATGATCATCTGTGTAGTACTGTATCTCCTTGTGAGCTCATCTAGTTGGATGTAGAGAATCCACTGAAAGATTCCAAGGTTCTTGGGCAGTGAACAGGTGAGTCACCACATCGGATGTCTCTTACTGTCTGAAGGACTACATGAAATAGGAATTCTATGGTGACCCACCTTATACTATGACATGAAAAATAAATCAATGGTATAATTGCCCACATCTGTTAGATCATAGAAAAAGCAAGAGAATTCTGGAAAAACATCTGCTGCTGCTGCTGCTGCTGCTAAGTCGCTTCAGTGGTGTCCGACTCTGTGTGACCCCATAGACAGCAGCCCACCAGGCTCCGCCATCCCTGGGATTCTCCAGGCAAGAACACTGGAGTGGGTTGCCATTTCCTTCTCCAGTGCATGAAAGTGAAAACTGAAAGCGAAGTCTCTCAGTCGTGTCCGACTCTTAGCGACCCCATGGACTGCAGCCTACGAGGCTCCTCCATCCATGGGATTTTCCAGGCAAGAGTACTGGAGTGGGGTGCCATTGCCTTCTCCCAGAAAAACATCTACTTCTGTTTTATTGACTACACCAAAGATTTTGACTGTGTGGGTCACAACTGTGGAAAATTCTTAAAGAGATGGAAACTACCAGACCACTTTACCTGCCTCTTGAGAAATCTGTATGTAGGTCAAGAAGCAACAGTTAGAACTGGACATGGAACAAAGGACTGATTCCAAATTAGGAAAGGAGTATGTCAAGGCTGTCTGCTGTGTTACCCTGTTTATTTAACTTATATACCCAGTACATCACGTGAAATACTGGGCTGAATGAAGAACAAGCTGGAATCAAGATTGCCAGGAGAAATATCAATAACCTCAGACATGTGGATGACACCACCCTTATGGCAGAAAGTGAAGAAGAACTAAAGAGCCTCTTGATGAAGGTGAAAGAGGAGAGTGAAAATGCTTGCTTAAAATTCAGCATTCAAAAAATGAAGATCATGGCATCCAGCCCCATTATTTCACAGCAAATAGATGGGAAAACAATAGAAACAGTTAAAGAATTTATTTTCTTGGGCTCCAAAATCACTGCAGATGGTGACTGCAGCCATGAAATTAAGAGACGCTTGCTCCTTGGAAGAAAAGCTATGAGCAACCTAGACAGCATATTAAAAAGCAGAGACACACTTTTAAATGCTGGAGAGGGTGAGGAGAAAAGGGAACCCTCTTACACTGTTGGTGGGAATGCAAACTAGTACAGCCACTATCAAGAACAGTGTGGAGATTCCTCAAAAACCTGGAAATAGAACTGCCATATGACCCAGCAATCCCACTGCTGGGCATACACACTGAGGAAACCAGAATTGAAAGAGACACGTGTACCCCAATGTTCGTCCAGCACTGTTTATAATAGCCAGGGCATGGAAGCAGCCGAGATGTCCATCAGCAGACGAATGGATAAGGAAGCTGTGATACATATACACAATGGAATATTACTCAGCCATTAAAAAGAATACATTCAAATCAGTTCTAATGAGGTGGATGAAACTGGAGCCTATTATACAGAGTGAAGTAAGCCAGAAATAAAAACACCAATACAGTATACTAACACATATATATGGTATTTAGTTAATCGGTAAAGATAACCCTGTGTCTCAAAAAGAGACACAGATAAATAGAACAGTATTATGGACTCTATGGGAGAGGGCGAGGGCGGGATGATATGGGAGAATGGCATTGAAGCATGTAAATTATCATATGTGAAACGAATCGCCAGTCCAGGTTTGATGCGTGATACAGGGGGGCTCAGGGTTGGTGTACCGGGATGACCCAGAGGGATGGGATGGGAGGGAGGTGGAAGGGGGGTTCTGGAAGGGGAAAGCATGTACACCCATGGTGGATTCATGTCAATGTATGGCAAAACAAATACAATATTGTAAAGTTAAAAAATAGACAAATAAACTAATTTAAAAAAAAAAAAAAGCAGAGACATTATTTTGCTGACAAATGTCCGTCTAGTCAAAGCTATGGTTTTTCCAGTAGTCATTATGGATGTGAGATTTGGACTATAAAGAAAACTGAGTACCAAAGAATTGACATTTTTGAACTGTGGTGTCGGAGAAGACTCTTGAAAGTCCCTTGGACTGCAAGGAGATCAAACCAGTCAATCGTAAAGGAAGTCAGTCCTGAATATTCATTAGGAAGACTGATGCTAAAGCTAAATCTCTAATATTTTGGCCAACTGATGCAAAGAACTGACTCATTAGAAACAACTTTGATGCTGGAAAAGATTGAAGGCAGGAGGAGAAGGGGACAACAGAGGATGAGATGGTTGGATGGCATCACCAACTGGATCGACTTGAGTTTGAGCAAGCTCCATCAGTTGTTGATAGACAGGGAAGCTTGGCATGCTGCAGTCCATGGGGTCACAAAGAGTTGGATATGATTGAGAGACTGAACTGTAACTGTTTTAATCCGTTCAGATTTTAGGGTTGTTTTTTACTTCAGCTAACATCTATTTACCACTAATAATGCAGTTAGTCTAAGCTTTAGCCTCAGGAAGTTATATTCATACTTTGCCTACGCTTTTTGTTAATCTAAAATGCCCTCCCCATTTCTGGCTTCTTCAATGAAGGCCCAATAAAGTTCTTCTTTCTCCTTTATATCCATGGTAAGAACTTATTATTGCCATGAAAAGTAGTTGTGGCCTTCCACCACTGTACATCATACTACACTGTTTTATACAATACTCAATATGTTTCTGTATCTCCCTTATCAATCCTTACAATACCTGGCACATAGAGATGGACAGAGCAAATCGGGGGTGTCCCATTGGCCCTACTACTCATACCCATTCATACATCTATTAATATTTTATAATCACTGTGCTAAATAATCATAGTTGTATGTCTTGCTGCAAAATATTTTTATCTTTGTACAGTTTAAATCAAAATAATTCACGAAGAAAATGAATCATTTTGAAAATTGAGGGGTTAAGTTTGTCAAAAGAAAGAAACGTGAATAACCTGTATTTCACAAGTATCCGTTGTGACACACTTTGCAGGTGACTCTTCAGTGAGTGGTTATGAAGTCCTCACATTTTAGAAACCATTAACATTTTGAAGTTAAAGAATCCTGAGTTCATCAGTAAGCAGACTAAACGGTACCCATGAGGAAGTCAGCACATGTCCCCCAAAGTAAATTTCTTATCCCCTTATCACACGAAGCAGCCCATTAAGTAGTTATGGTAGTAAATTTTAAATTCCCCTGAAGAAAAGGTTGACAAAATTGAACTATGAAGAAGAGCAAAGAAGATTAAATTACCAGAAGAAGAGCAAAGTCTTGAGAGTAACTTCACAGCAACCTTCAGGCCCATGAAGTTTTATTAAGCGGAAAGTAGGCGGAGAACAATAAGATAGCATTGCTGAATTTGCAAATGTTTAGGTTATCCATGTGCACTGTCTGAAGGATGTAAACATCCCATGGAGGGATAAAGGGAATTTGTAAAAATTTGGTATTAGTTAGTTTTAAGACTAGCATATTCCTCATCCTAGAATCATATGGCTTTCAAGTCTATGCCTCTCATTTCTGAGATAAATAATCTGAGAGAAGTTGGTTAAATAGAGTTGGAACATCATTTGAGATTTTAGCAATTTGAAAGTATTTAGTAAGTCCCACACACACACAAACTTGTTATTACAACTCCTCTGATTTTTTAAATAAAAACCATTTGGACATTCCTGGGATGAACCCCTTTTTAAATGACATTTTTTCATTGAAAAATGGGTAATATGTATTGAATAAATTCCATCTTTGCTGCTTATCCTGCTTTACATGTAAGGAGATCAGACTGCAGCTGTTTCTTCAATTTTTTTTTTTTACCAGTTGAGTTGTAGATGCTTTACAAGCATTAGCATTAGATTCTCACTGGACTTGTCCCCAGCCAAGTCCACCCAACATACTTAAGCGAGGTATAAGATTGGCCACTTCTGGTGTGTCTCTTCCTGGTTAAAGGACTCTTTTGCTCGAGATCTAAAATATATAAAACAGACTCAGAGAAGGAAAGGCATCATTATACCCCTCAGTCTCATGTCAGTACTTTTCCTTCATATATTACACTTCATTCTGTAAATACTGATGAAACAGCATGCATGTTATGGTCATCAAAAGGATTGCTAACCACAGGAACTAACAATCAGACCACTCCTTTACAAATGATTCATGGGCTAACTTTTCCATGTGGGAATTTAGTAGTTCTTGTGGTGAAATATCACTACTGCCATCAGGAAAATGATATATTACAGATTAAAAATGTTGCACACATTTTTTATTGATGGGACAAGGAAGAAGAAGGGGATTTGGATATGGTTGATATGTTGTTGTTTAGTCACTAAGTACCCAGCATGCCCAGGCTTCCCTGTCCTTAACTGTCTCCCAGAGTTCACTCAAACTCATGTCTCTTGAGTCAGTGATGCTATCCAACCATCTTATCCTCTGTCACCCCTTCTCCTTCTGCCCTCAGTCTTTCCCAGCTCAAACAGTCTACTAATTGTTTATATTTGTGAGTCCAGTTACTCATGAGTAGACCAAGTCACGCCAAGCTAAAAGGAGCCTCTTGAAACCACGTAGTTTTTATCTCTGAATATATGAATGAATAAAGCCAATTCATTACATGTATTCACACATACAACAACAACAAAATGTTGAATTGTGTGTGTTGTGGAGAATAATAAAATAGGCAAAAGAGAAAGAATGCCAGGGAATAGGAGATAAGATTTCTCAAAGGACAGAAAGGGAGTATGAAATCACATTTGAGCAGTGAACTAAAGGAGCAAATGAGTGAACCATGCAGTAAATTTGGGAAAGAGTTTTAAGTAAGGAAACATAACCCGGAAATATCTCAAACTGAGGAGCAGCAAGAAGACCAGGGAGGAGTTAGTAGAAAATAAAGTCAAAGACATGAAGTAGAAACAGATCATATAGGATGTTGTGGATTATTATAGCTATTTTAATTGTCCTCAAAGTGAACTGAGAAGATTCAGGAAGGTTTTAAATAAAATAATTGAGTAAAATGTGTTCATCTGCAAGGATAGTTGTGACAGCTGACTGTCCTGAAATTAGACTATAGGAGACCAGATGTACTAGGGCAAAGACAGAAGCACAAAGGCCAGTGGAAAGACCTTTAAATAATCTTAGCAAGAAAGGATGGTAGCTTGAAACAGAGTAGTAATGTGGACAGACTGAGAAGGCATATATTTTGAAGGTGAAAAACAGTGAGTATTGCTCAGGATTAAATTTGGATGCAAAGTGTGAGAAAGGTAGGAATCAAGAGTGATCCCAAGGCTGTTGACCTGAATCACTAGAAAATTGGAGTTGTCATTTAGTGAGATGGGAAACACTGTTGAAGACACAAGTTTAGGGGGAAGACCCAGAAGTTGGGTTTTGAATTATAATTTGAAATGCCAATTACTTTTCATAGAATGTATGTCAAGTGGGCAGTTAAGAATGCTCTTCTGAAATTCAGCGAGGTTTAGGTTAAAATGAACAATGTGGAAGGCATTATTGCACAGCATATTTTAAACCATGAGGCTGTGTGAATATGCCAAGGTAGCGAGTGTGTGGATAGAAAAGAGATGAAGTTCAAGGTCTGAACACTGAGGGTTAGGAAATTTTAGGGGCTGGAGAATGGGAGAGAATGAGAAAATGGACTGGAAAGCAACCAGTAATGGAATAAATCCAGGAGAAAATAATTTCCAGGAAGGTAGTATTGTTATTGGCATTGCTAATGCTATTTTTCTTTCCTTACTTCACACAGTCTTAAAAGTTTAAGTTCAAACTCCCAAGTCATTTTCCTCATGCTTTTGTAAAGAATTCCTATTCAAATTTGAGTAACAAATGTAGTAATTCAAATAACCTGTGAAGTATTTGGTAACCTTTCTTTCAATTTAGACTTCAGTAGTAATTTCCTTAATTAAATCAATGAACTTCCTGTGTACCTATGAGAGTTAGTACTGACTTCTTAAACTTTATTGCAGTTTTCCCAGACACAGAGATTCAGGCAAAATTGAAATCACACACGCTGAAAAAAGATGAAACTTTAAAAGTTTAAATAAAGAAAGCCAGATCTCATCAGGTCTCACCTAATGAATTAGGGTAATTGAAATATTCGTGTTAATGGTGGGTGTTGAGCCAATTTTAAAAATTGAAAATAAATTATGAGTCCTTGCCTTCACCCCTCTCAGTCACAGTTAATACAAGGTTGTGGAGTGAAGGGTGGCAAGTGGAGGGATGTATCTCTTTTTAACCTCTTCACCCAATCAATCACCCACTTTAACTTAATCCTTCTAGTTCACTCCTAAACCTCTCCTAGGAGATACTACTCTAGTATAGGTGTCAAAAATCATCTCTCTCCCAGACTTGGAAATAATTTCTACTTGCTTTCTCTGACTTTGTTTTCTATTTTTGTCCATCATAAATATAGTCACTAAAATAATCACATTACATTACATTGGATTATTTCCATTTATGTTTTAATATCATTTCATATTTCTCATATTATTTATTCTTTCTAGCTCTCTCTCTTTCTTGCTCAGATATAGTGATAACGTTATTAGTCTTTCAGGAAAATTTTAGTTTTGTTGATCGAGCCTTATTTCCTTTAATTTATATTTCAATAAGTAGTGATTTCATGTCTATTGACTCTTTTTTCCTCCTACTTTTCCTTTTTGGGTTTTCTTTTTCAACCATTTGAGTCATGAATCTTAGTTTTCAAATTCTATAGGTTTTTTTTTTCCTTTGTTTGTTTCCTACTATATATTTCTGAGGCCCCACATTTATTTCTGTATGCTGCTTTAGCTGCATCTTATAGCATAATTTTATTTGTAAGTTTTTCAAAATTTCAGTGATTTTTCTTTTCTATTGTAATCAAGAGTTATTTAAATGGATGTTTGCAAGCTTTCAAGTGGATAGATACATTTTTTACTGTTTTGTTCAAGGTCATTGTTAATTTCTTATGTTATTGCATTGTCTTCAGATTATACAGTCTTTATGATTTCTGCTCTTTGAAATTTTTAAGATGCTTTTTTGTTGTTTTAATGCATCATCTACTTGTGTGATTGTTCCATATATGCTTAAAGCAAAGTAACTTAATGATTTTAAACACAGAGACCTATTTTAGACAAATATGGTTAATAACAGTAAGTTAATCCTCTTTCCAAGAATGAAATATTTATTCAACACCTACAACTTCACTTTCCAAGGCAATGAAGATATTGCAGTGAACACAATAGATAAAATTCCTGTTCGCCATGAGTCTAGTCAGAAAACAGACAGTAAAAAAACAAGCAAATCTATTATGTATCAACACATGATAAGTTGAGTAGAGATAATAAAGAAGGGCAAAATAGATGGAGAGTAACAGGACATGCAATCAGCAGGCTGTTATTTTAAAAAGATCAGGTAGGGCTTCCTTGATGAGGTGACATTTGAGGCAGGACCTGAAAGAAATGCAGGACAACTTTGTGACTGTCTGGGAAATGAGAGCTCCACAGGAGGAAGGGCAAGTGCAAAGGATCCTAGGCAAGAACATCCATGATGTAATCTGGGAATGGCAAGGAGGCCAGAGTGGCTGGAGAACATTGAGTAAGGGACAGTTATTTGTCATAAAAGAATGGCGAGCAGACCACAGATTGAAGCAACATCAGTTTTTACTGGTATGATGAGAAGAAAAACCTTTGGTGGGCTTTGAACATAGAAGCACCGTAATCTGACAGATTCCATCTGTGTTGCTGGGTTGAGAATACGCTTAGATGTAGGGGAGAACTGAGCAGGACAACTGTGAAGTCAATTAGAGGAGGCTTAACGGTGGCTTAGAGCATGTGACATTTAAATTTGGGGAAAGTGGTTGAATTCAGGCTATGTTTTGAAGATAGAATCAGAATTTGAAAACAAATTGGGAGGACTCAAGAATGATGTCATTTTTAAATTTTTTGGGGTGGGGGGACACTGAACAATGGAAGGATGGAGTTTCCCACTTACTGAGATAGGAGAATCGGTGGATAGAACAGGCTTGGGTGGGGAAAAAAAAAAACAATTTACTTTTAGACACTCTAAATTTGAGTTGACAATGTCACATATTAGAGGAGAGGTTAAGTAGCAGTTGGATAAAACAGTCTTTAGATCATGGGAGATATCTGGCTCTTTTTTATTTTGGAGATTTTTGAAGAGTGTTAAAAACACATGGGCCTGGTTTGAGACCACCTAAGGAGTGAATATAAAAAAGAGAAAGAGGAAGCTGGGAAATGAAACCTTTGGGCACCTTTGTGTTTAATTGCTGAGGAAAGGAAAGGGAACCATTCAAAGAATCTAAGAAGGAGAGTTCCATAAAGAAAGAAAGGAATCAAGTTATTGTGTATTTACAGAGGCCAAGAGTTTCAATCGGCAGGTAGCAATCAGCTCTATCATATATATAGATCAAGCAATGTGAAGACTGGAAAGCTCACAGTCGATTTATCCATATGGGGGTCACTGTCACAAAGACAAGGGCTAATGTTGTTCATGATAAAAGCCCGATGGTGTGGACTCATGAGAGACAAAGATGTAAATAGTTCTCAGAGAGTTCCTACAGACTTGAAATAAGTCAATTATTGAGGATGAGATGGTTTTGAAAGGTAGAATTGCTGGAGTGGTGTCTTTAAGTAAGCCACAAGGAGCTGGGGTCTGGTCTGCATGGGAAGAGAGGTATTGAAGACCCTGTCACTTGCTTTATGTCTCAATGTATTTCAGAAGATGCAAGGTGCAGATCTTGCTCTGGTTGGAAAGGCACTGCCTCTTTTCTGCCAGGCTTTGAGTCCCTACAATTATGCTTTATTTCCTCCTTGTTCTCCCCTCTCACATGGAGAAGAAGACAAGCCAAAAAGCTTGAACATTTTCATCTCCTGCTTGACAAGCCTATTTTGAAGATGTATGCTTGCCACCAAAGTACTATTTTTCTCTTTTTAAATATTTAAAGCTTCTTAAGTCCCCCTGATTATATCAATTATACTTAAAACAACATATTTTGGTATTAATCTTTCCATTAGTTTATCATCATGGTATCTGGAGTAAAAGTAATATCCCAATATAACTCTTCAAGTTCAATGAAAGTGGAGAGTAGAATAATGTGTTCCTGTGAAGACATTCTCACCTCTGGATACCTTTTGTTTTTCCTCCCTACATTTTATTCTCACTTTAATGATTATATTTCTGTTAGCAAAGTCAGGTTCGGAGGCTCGTCACTCAAAAGTCAATAATCAAGAGGCAAATGTCAGTAGAAATGAAAGATGCTTTAATTAGAAAAACCAGCAGTCTGGGAAGAAGGTGGAATCCTATCCCAAAACCAACTCTGAAGATTCTACTCAGTCATGACAGTTTTTAAAGGGAAAAAAAGGGTGAGAAGAATCTCAGTGAATCATCAAGGCAGGAGGTTGGATTCTGCATCCTTCTCCATTGCATTCAAGCTGGCTGACTCTCTCATCAGATGTTAATCTTGTCTTCCTGATCTGCCTGAAGGATTGTTAAGGGGTCTGTTGGAGGTAGAAAGCTAGTCATTATTTAACTACTGAATTCTTCTTTCTTACCTCTTTTTATCTTAGAAAAAAATCAACAAGTTAGACAAGGCATGGTGTGTATTCAGAATGTAAGTCAGGAGTTATTAATACTTGAAACTGCCTCATGATTTAGTTCCTACAATTATGTTCTTTGAAATTAGAGGAAAACAGAAATGGGCAAATAGAAAAGGGGCAAAGAGCTGCTCTCACTTCAGGTTTGGGAGGAGGGAAGGCTCTACTATTTTTCTTTCCCCCTCATGAGACCAATGAGCAAAGAACAGTTACTTAACCAAGTAAACACCATGAAGATGGAAGTCATAATGCTGCCACAAGATAACTGTTGTTCCGTGTTTATACAAGCTCTCTTCCCCTACTTACATTTACTTACCTCAGGTACGTTTGTACATGAAGAAGACTCTACCTGTCACTGGACAGGGCAAGGTTTAGGTTAAGGAATGCACTACAACTATTTATAAGAGTTCTGGCCTTGGGGATTGTTACCATCTTCATTAGATATAAGCCCTGGAATGTTCACCAGGCAGAAAACTGGGCTGCCTCAGAGCACAAAGAAGGTTGAAACCACATGCAGCTTCTGTACTTTTATAATGTTCTTCTAGAAAGGACCAAAGTTTAAAAAAAGAATGTACTACACTACTTTTGGTTGTTCCTCTCTTACTCTGGGCTTCTCTGACAGCTCAGTTGGTAAAGAATCTGCCTGTAATGAAGGAGACCCGGTTGGATTCCTGGGTTGGGAGGATCCCCTGGAGAAGCAATAGGCTACCCACTCCAGTATTCTTGGGCTTCCCTGGTGGTTCAGCTGGTAAAGAATCCACCTGCAATGCGGGAGACCTGGGTTTGATCCCTGGGTTGGGAAGATCCCCTGGAGAAGGGAAAGGCTACCCACTCCAGTATTCTGACTTAGAGAATTCCATGGACTGTATAGTCCATGGGGTCGCAAAGAGGCGGACACCACTGAGTGACTTTCACTTTCTTTTCACTTTCTCTTAGTCTACTATAAACAGTTGACAATTCATGAATTACATTTTTTGTTTACAAAAGTGTAAACATATATACTAAACAATAGGATGCCATATAGCAGTAAAAATAAACTTATGTATCTATATATATCCTAGCATTATTATATTGAGTGACTGAGCTTTAAAAGGATTATATAGAGTGTGTGCCTTTTTCTAACATTAAAAATGAGCAAAATTAGACAATGCACTTTTAAAGGCATATTCTTTCTGTTCAGGTGCTTTGAGTAGATCCCCCCACCCTTACCCAAGAAAAGCATCATTTGAGATAGTTGTTGTTTCGGGTTGAAGAAACAGGATAGAAGACCAGTTGAGTCCACTTAAATTGTCATGGAGATTCTACTTTTCATAACAAATGCATGTTTACCATGTTATTAAAAAGCATAGTAGTAAACACATTTAAAACATGTTATTAAAAATAAACACATGACAAAAATGAGCACATAGAAGAGAATTATTTGTGTCTTGAAGCAAGCATTGCACTTAATCTAGGTCTTAGGAAAATAAACATATTAATAAAAATTTGCAAAAGAGCAAGTCATTTTTTTCCCTATCTTGCTCTTCATCAAGAGTCAATTGAAACACTAAATACATTTCTGCTTCTTCCAATTCCAAGATTCTCTGGCTTTTTACAAATGCCAGCAGTCACACAAATCTAGGAGAATCTTTTGATATACACATTTATTGTAATATAGAATATAAATGCATTTTGATTATGCTTCTTGAACTTAAAAAGCTTGTATTGTTAAAATTGCACACCCAGAAAGTGAGGGATCATTATTTTGAATCAGCAAACTGAGGTGATTTTATACCAGGAAATATAAGGAGTGTCTGCTGTGCACAGTGGATGAGGCAGGGGCGGTGTTAAAGAAAACAGGAGAAAGATGTTAAGGTGGCATGTGAAGGAAGGGCCAAAATAAGGGCAGCTGATTTTATTTATTTTATTTATTTATTTTTCACATTCAAGTGCCTTATGTTTAAATGACTGAGTCTTTTAGAAACTGTTCTCAGGAACAGAAAAAGAGATCTCCAAGATTCACCAATACATTTCACTAGTCTTCAGGTCAACTGAGCAATGTCCTTTCATTGCAGAAGAGTTAGAGTAAATGAGCAATATGCTTTCTCTAATTTAATTAATGCTCTTAATAAAAAAGAAAAAAGCTCATCTTTAAAATCAGTCTATAACCCTTTTCAAACTCCCATGACTTAATTAATGCAAGGTAAACCTAGCACAACAAAGATCCGTTTGTGTGGGTAACAGCCATTTGCTACAGATGTCAGGGATGATCTACATGTTTTGGTTGAGTTGAAATATTATTTATAGGACTGGAAAGTCATTTTAATGCAACAGGCACATAAACTATTCTGGCTCGCTAAAGGAATTGTAAATATATTAAGCATGTTCATTAAGAGTCATTCGTGAGTCTCAGTCATCTGGCTCTTTATCATTTCCCAGTTGTACTTCAACCAAATCAGTGAAGACAAGGAAGTGCGTCAGAATTTAAGTGTCTATAGGTCTAGTGTTTTGGGATCTATATAGGTAAAGGCCTGGGGCATAAGATTTTTGACCATCTACCTTTAAAGTCTGTAAACCAGAGGAAAGGTAGTTCAGCTCTGCCTGGCCATCTCAGACTTTCGCCTCTGTCACCACTTACAGTTTAGGTGGAATAACCCATTCAGGCTTCCCAGGGCTACATTTCAGGATTATATTAGTGTGGGAGGCTTTCCAAACGGGGTTTCAAGTGACAGATGATTTCATTGTGCCCCTTCCTTACAGCACCAATATCTACTATTCTATAGAGAACTAACTAGAGTAAGCACCCTGCAGTCACAGCTTATGAATTGTAAATGTGAGACTATTATGGCCCTTGAGGTACAAAACACACTTTTTTATAGTGATTTGTGGGGCCCATTTTTACTGGGAATGAGCTGACAATTGCCAGATTCCTTGAGCTCCATCTACACTGGCCATATCCTTTGAGTGTTTGCGCATTAGCCTTTCTTAATCAGAGAAATAAGCTTACATAATTTCTTTTAAATTACACATAGTGGGGAAGGAAGTGTGCAACATGGGAAGGTTTGTGGGAAAAATTATAAAACAGAAATGTCAAGAGTGCATTCACATGAAAAAAACAGAAAATGTTTAATGAGCAATAAAATGCCTCTGTAGTGATTCCAAGGGATACACGGCATGATCTAGGCAAAAAGCAGTGTGAGTTAGTAATTCCTCTTGAGAATGGTACAGTTTAGAACATCCAATTATTTTCTTCTGCTCAGGTCCCCTTGTCTGATTGTCTATCTTTTATTTTTCCTATTTGAAGTTTGTAACAATGAACTAATGTTGAGATGTTTTCCAGGAAAAAATGATTTACCTCATCTCTTACGAAAGGAACCCAATAAAAATTTCATTGAATGACAAACTGAAAGATATTTTCCCTATGAATGGAGTACTGTATACATAAAAGGGAAAAAAGAATAAAATATAAGTACATTCCATAGGACACCCCTCAAGGTTTTTTTCCCCATCCACAAACTAATAAAGTATAAAAGAATGTGTATACATATATGTGTATGTGTTCATATGTAATTCATATTTATGTAATTCTATTTATTGAGGCTTCCCAGATGGCTCAGTGGTAAAGAATCTGCCTGGCAATGCAGGAGACATTGGTTCAGTCCCTGGGTTGGGAAGATCCCCTGAGGAAGAAATGGCATCCCACCCCAGTATTCTTGCCTGGGAAAGTATTCTTGCCATGGACAGAAGAGCCTGATGGGCTACCTTCCATGGGGTACAAAGAGTCAAACACAACTGAGCACCCATGCGCCTCAATTCTATTTATTACATTTATTATATATAATTACTGTATTTGCATATACATATATATGGGGTTGCATGTATGTTAATAACTTAATGTCATTGGCATTTATTCTATAGACAACCATTGTGCCAGATACTCTGCTAGCTTTGGGAATGCAGTGATAAAATAGAATCAGCTCTTGGTCTCATGGGATTTACATCCAAACTGGGTTATGGGAATGTGGTTAAGTAATGACACAGCTCAAAGCTAAAAGTGAAAGTCATTCAGTTGTGTCCAACTCTTTGTGACCCCATGGACTATACAGTCCATGGAATTCTCCAGGCCAGAATACTAGAGTGGGTAGCCTTTCCCTTCTCCGGGAGATCTTCCCAACCCAGGAATCAAATCAGGGTCTACTGCATTGCAGGTGGATTCATGACCAGCTAAGCCACAAGGGAAGCCCAAGAATACTGGAGTAGGTAGCCTATCCCTTCTCCAGGGGATCTTCCCAACCCAGGAATCAAATCAGTGTCTACTGCTTTGCAGGTGGATTGGGAAGCCCAAGAATACTGGAGTGGGTAGCCTATCCCTTCTCTAGTGAATCTTCCTAACCCAGGAATCGAACCAGGATCTCCTTCATTGCAGGCAGATTCTTTACCAACTGAGCTATCAGGGAAGATTTGACACAGATTGGTGTATAATTAATGATTGTTCTATGAAGAAGAGGTACAAGTTATTATGGAAAAATGAAAATCACTCAGTTGTGTCCAACTCTCTACAACCCCATGGACTATACAGTCCATGGACTTCTCTGGGCAAGAATACTGGAATGGATAGCCTTTCCCTTCTCCAGGGGATTTTCCCAACCCAGGGATCGAACCCAGGTCTCCCGCACTGGAGGCAGATTCTTTACCAGCTGTACTACAAGGGAAGCCCTCAGTTATTATAGAAAGTATGTTGTTATTTGAGCCCTTCAACTTCTGTCTGGACTTCTGAATCTATTGATTGAGTCAGTTTAGTATCTCAGAGGGGCAGAGACATAAGAACAAAACTGTTTTTCACTTCATTTATCCTCAGGTGCTCTTAAGGCCATCCCACATAGAGAAGAAAACTGAGGCCCCAAACGGAGCTCTAGCTTGTTTCAGCATTCTTATGAATGGTGTCCTCCAGGTCAGGGCAGGACTCGTTCCATGATTCCTGTCATAACTGGGAAGGATTTATTTTGAGTCCATACTGGATCTGCTTCTATGGATTTAACACTTATTTTGCCACTTCTGTTATTATAGGTATACCTAATGGTCTGCCTCAGGGAGCCCTGCCCTCCCTGCTCCACCTGACACTTGGGCTAAGGTGCCTTTGTTTGGCTCACAGCGAGAGAGCCTGACCCTGCCCACCTGTGAAAAACTATGGCATTCTTAAGTTCTTTGTGTGGGAAATGGCACCCCTTGTCTGCTGCTTACTGGTGTGGCTCAGTAAATTCACATTTAGGGGGCTGGAATCTCAGATAGCTGTGACATCTTTGGTTATTGATATGACAGGAGATATTCCATTTCACACCACCCGTGAAATGACTGTAAGGAAGTGAAACTAACATATCCCCCTGCTTGAGGCTTGCCATTCTAGGAGATATTTGCAAGAATTAAACGGTCTTTTTCACTTTGTTTCCTCACCTCCCCCATCTCTGATCGTTAAAAGAACCTGGCATCCAGACCCTAACAAGATGGTTATTTTGAGACATTAGTCTTCTGTCTTCTCAGTCAGCTGGATCTCTAGAATAGAGTCATATTCCTCGCCTCAACACCTCATCTCTCGGATTTATTGGCCTGGCATGCAGTGAGCAAAGTGAGCTTGAATCAGTAACACTGTCTTCTCTCCTTCTGATAGTTAATGGATGATTAATGTAATATGTCAACTTGGCTAGGCTATGGTAACCAGTTGTTTGGTGAAGCCTTAATCTATATGTTGCTGCAAAGGTATGTTTTAAATGTGATAAAATACTGAAAATCGTTTGACTTTAAGCAAAGCAGGTTATACTCCACAGTGTAAGTGAGCCTTATACAATCTATTGAAGGTCTTAAGAGGACAAACTAAGGTTTCTGGGAAGGAAGGCATTCTCCCTCAAGACTGTAATGTAGAAATCCTGCGTGAGTTTCTAGCCTGTTGGCCTGCTCTGCGGATTTCAGACTCAAGACTGCAACATAAACCCTTACTTGAATTTCCAGCCTGCCAGGCTGCTCTGGAGATTGCAGACTTGCCAGGCCCCACAATGGTGTGTGCCAATTCATTAAAATAAATTTTACTCTCTCTATATTTATAAACATATCCTATTGGTTCTTCTTCTGTGTAGAGCTCCATCTGATATACAATAAACTACTGCAAAATGGGTTAAATAGATTACCTTCAGTTGATTTCCTTAGAAGTAGAAACATAAATTTGTATATATAAATGATTTAGCAAAGAGATAATTACAGTAAGAAACCAGTAAAGGAGTAGAAGGGGGGTGAAACAGTAAAGGGACTTCAGTTTCAGGCACAGTTATAGCCTCATCTGGTTTGCAGTAGTTCAGTTCAGTTCAGTTCAGTCGCTCAGTCGTGTCCGACTCGTGGCGACCCCATGAGCTGCAGCACACCAGGCCTCTCTGTCCATCACCAACTCCCGAAATCTACCCAAACCCATGTCCATCGAGTCAGTGATGCCATCCAACCATCTCATCCTCTGTCATCCCCTTCTCCTCTCCCCTTCAATCTTTCCCAGCATCAGGGTCCTTTCCAATGAGTCAACCCTTCGCATCAGGAGGCCAAAGTATTGGAGTTTCAGCTTCAACATCAGTCCTTCCAACGAACACCCAGGATTGATCTCCTTTAGGATGGACTGGTTGAATCTCCTTGCAGTCCAAGGGACTCTCAAGAGTCTTTTCCAGCACCACAGTTCAAAAGCATCAATTCTGCGGCGCTCAGCTTTCTTCACCGTCCAACTCTCACATCCATACATGACCACTGGAAAAACCATAGCCTTGACTAGACGGACTTTTATTGGCAAAGTAGTTGCAGTACTGCAGTAGTTAGTCACTGGCTAAGGATTAGTTGGGCCCTGTAAACTCCCCCCAAACTGTTGCTAGCATAAGTTGTTAGAAGCAAAACATACAAACACTACAAAATAGTAAACTGGTTCTGCAGGTATGTGAGCGAGCATGTGTAGTCACACTATATAGATGGTTAATAATTTTGGTGGATTTGGCCAAAGCCAGGCCATGCGCCAACTACTTTAATGTTCAGTGGCGTATCACACAATGATAGATTAAACACAGAATTTAGTATGGCTATATATCTCCTACACAAGAAAGAAGTGTCCCTCCCTTTCCTGCTACTAAAGAACAGAAAAAGAGTTGTAGGTCACATCCCATCACAGTAAATGTAACACAGTAAACAACATTGAGAAAACTAAGATCATGACACCCGGTCCCATCACTTCATAGCAAATAAATGGCAAAACAATGAAAATAGTGACAGACTTTATTTTCTTGCACTCCAAAATCACTGCATATGGTGACTGAGCCATGAAATTAAAGACACTTGCTCCTTGGAAGAAAAGCTATGAGCAACCTAGACAGCATATTAAAAATCAGAGACATTACTTTGCCAACAAAGGTCCATCTAGTCAAAACTATGGTTTTTCCAGTAGTCATGTATGCATATGAGAGTTGGACTATAAAGAAAGCTGAGCGCCAAAGAATTGATGCTTTTGAATTGTGGTGTTGGAGAAGACTCTTGAGAGTCCCTTGGACTGCAAGGAGATCCAACCAGTACATCCTAAAGGAAATCAGTCCCGGATATTCATTGGAAGGACTGGTGCTGAAGCTCCAATACTTTGGCCACCTGATGCAAAGAACTGACTCATTGGAAAAGACCCTGATGCTGGGAAAGATTGAGGGCAGGAGGAGAAGGGGACAACAGAGGATGAGATGGTTGGATGGCATCACTGACTCAACGGACATGAGTTTGAGCAAGCTCCAGGAGTTGGTGATGGATAAAGAAGCCTGCTGTGCTGCAGTCCATGGGGTCACTAAGAGTCGGACATGACTGAGTGACTGAACTGAAGTGAAACACCCTGCTATGTTCCCAACACTGCACCAAATACTGAGGCAGAAACCCAGAAGAAAAGACAGGTCTCCTCCTCTTCAGAAGTTGACCCGTCTAGATGAGAAAATTATACAAGCAAATTTTTATCATCTGAATGACTTTGAACCTCATCTCTGTCTATGATGTGGGAATGGTAATGTTATGTTTCATCTGACTGATGTGAGAATTAAATAAACGCATGAACAAGTGTTCAGCACAGGGAAAGCCACGTAAATGAAAGTGAAATCTACTTTTTACACTTTTGCTGAACTGTGAACTCCATGAAGTCATGGGTCATGGTTTTCTTACCGTTTTTATGCCCAGATCCTAGGGTAGTTCCTGGGGGCTTCACTGGTGGCTCAGACGGTAAAGAATCTGCCTGCAGTGCAGGAGACATGGGAGTTCATTCCCTGGGTCGCTGACCTGGTAGTAAGCATTTCATATACATTTCAGTAAATGAACAGTAAATGTTAAGTAACAGGACATCCAGAGTTCCTGTTTGCTTTTTTGTCTTCTCTAACATTGCGTTTTTCTTTCAACATAAGATTCTCAAGGGCAAAGAGTTATTGCTACTTTTAAGTTATGTACAGCTGGCACTTAATGTTAAGTAATAATACTTGAGTCAATTATAGATATATATTGTTCTTCAGGGATGTACTCATTGTTTATTAGCCTTTGGGGAAATATCTTAAGTGTGAAAGAAAATAGAAGACATATGGGGTGCAGGTATTTTCTGAACTGTTCAGTGAACTTCATTGCTGAAATTTTGCCAGACTTTAAAGTTCTATTCAAAATTCTTAATTAGTCCATGTGTTCCTTTGTCATCTGCAAAGTGACTGCTACATACTATCATTTATGTCTTCTGATTGCTCTAATTATAGTCAAGTAGCCTTCCTCTACCTGAAAAATGTTCTTCTCTTGACAGCTTAGGGCCACACCCTGGCAAAGGGTCTGTCTGCATGTCCATTCATTAATTCATAGACCTTACTCAAGGTCTATGTATTTCCCCATTGTTCTGACCATCATCATATATTTTGGGAATAAAAAGATGAATAAATATCTCTTCTTTCAAGTGATTAAACTAGTAGGGTGATTTTTTTTTTTAATTTTGCTCTTATGCCATACAATAAATAGCAATGCTTTTGGTTATGAAAATCTTATTTTTACTACTTGAATTTTGCCTATGTATGCATCCAGGTAATTACTATGTGTGTGTGTGTATATGTATGCTTGTGTATATATATTTATATATATATATAAAGGTATTTCAAAAGACCCCTTCATGAACTTTCCCAGTCAATAATCCCCCCTCAAGAAAGAAGGTGATGCTCTGACCTCTAGCATTGTGGGTTAAATTTATGTGCAAAGAGACATTAAAACAGAGCATTTTTATACAATTTGAAAATACTACAGAAAGATGAGCCTAAGGAGATGTTAGATGGTAATGGAGCAAAAAGGGACCTAAAAAGTAGAAGAAAGTAAGCCTTTAAAGAGGTGGTGACTTTTCAGTAATATCTTGAAAAAGGGGTATACATCAATGAGAAACTGAAGAAAGAGGGACTTCTATGCATAAGGCAAAAAAAAAAAAAATAGGGCACACACAGTGAGCATTGTATTTAGTAGTTGATGAGTAGCGCATTTTACTAGACAGCATATATGTTGATAATAAAGACACAGGCAACAAGCTAGAAAAGTAAGTTCACATCAGATAAAAGATTTTTATAACATTAAGAAGTTTAAATATTGTATCATGAGCAGCAGGAGGCCAGGATACTAACTCTGGAACAAGACTGAGAGCTTAGCTGTCCTGAGCTTGAAACAATAAGCCTTCTCTGCTGTGAGGGTGGATTTGCACCAACTTTTTCCTCTGATTAGATGGGTTCAGCCACAGCTCTGGGATTGGATTCAAGGACAAACTGTGCTTGAGGCTGGTTGGTTGTATTGACTAAAAGAAATGATGAGCTCTCCACACGAAAAACAATGAAGTGAATATCTGTAAATTAAATTTTGCTCTTATGCCATACAATAAATAACAATGCATTTGGTTATGGAAATCTTAATTTTACTACCTGAATTTTGCCTATGTATGCATCCAGGTAATCACGATGTGTGTGTGTCTGTATGTATGCATGTGTGTATATTTATATATTTACAAAGGTATTTCAAAAGACCCTTTCATGAACTTTCCCAATCAATAATCCCCCCTCAAGAAAGAAGATGATGCTCTGACCTCCTAACAGCCCTTTACAAATCATTATAAATTAAGATTTTAAGAAAGAGTACCCATACTGTGCCTATTTTAGCTTTACTTTTCTCTTCTCAGTTGAGTATTTTCCTCCTGGTGTTCAAAGATGATAGATACCAAGAAGAAGGGAGAATATATATTTAGTACGTTCTTAGAATTTTGAGATGTAAAATGTCCAGTTCCTTATACCTTGATCACTGCAGTAGTCCAGGCTGAATGTGTATCCCATTGTTGCTTGCTTATAAGTCTTAGTATTTGAGTATTCAAACACAGGGAGAAAATAAAATATTCTCAACAGCAGTACACAAAGCATCAATTCTGTTGTGCAGTTAAGGTAATAATAACAACTCACAGTAAATTTTCAATGTTTCCACATTTCACTACAACTATAGTTTAGAAATAAAATTTATAAAACTTTTGATACTCTTTTTAAAATTTATTTTATACTGCTAATATTATTTTGCCAAAAAGATTGATAGAATCAGCTTGCTTCCAACAATAGAACTCCCAAATCACGCTATTTCTAAGAATCTAATCTTCATGACAAAGGAGAGTCTTCTTGTCACAAATATTTAATTTATGTCCTACTGAAAATAAAATTACCTCACAATTAGGAGAATCAGACTAACTGCATTTATCCTACATAGTTCTCTTTTAAATAAAATGAGGTTTTGAAAATCTGTTATCAACTTAATATTGCTGTGGTCATTTGCTAACAATTTAATTTGTAATGATTGTTTTACTTTCCTTTATCACTTATAGAGCCTAATAAACAAAAAAGCATATTCACATCCCTTATTTCACAAGCTCTCCACAACATACCCAAGTAAATAGTAGGCACCAATATTTTGAAAAGAAAAAAAAACAACCAGAAAAAGTGTCCTGTTCAATGTTATTTACTAATCAGAATTCTCATCTGATTTCATGAAGAAGCTTTATATAAAATTGAGTCATTTAGAGAAATAGTTAAATGTGTGTATTTTAATACTAGAAGGGAGTCCAAATATCATCTTCTTTGATCAGATACAGTGTGACAGTGAAAGCTCAGAGAGGTCAAGTCACTTCCCAAGTGTTACCTGCCCCATCCCCACCATCTTAACTCCTTAGAGGCAAAATGACCGTTCTAGTTTCAGATTTTTGATACTTGATTTCTGAGCTCTTTTTAATCTCTCAAGATTTACATCCTTAATTTTTAAAATTGTATTTATTTTTTTCTTATTTACCAGTGCTACATTCCAATTGTACTGGAATGATCACTGGTAAATACTATGTGGTAGATAATCTCAGAACAAGAAGAGAAATAAATGTTAGGGAATGATAAAATTAAGATTCAGTATTGTAATAGATCCTGAAACTGTTGTCTATGACTGATAGTACAGAAGGGTAGTTTCCTTATATTTACTGCCGTCCCTTAGATAACGTAGAATAAAAAAATGGATTTCATCAACACGAGTCCTATAATAAATATTTTCATGTTAAATATGTTGAACATTTTTATGTACCATGTAATACATGCAAAATAGAATCTGTGAAAATGTACAGTTCCACGAATATAGCTACACACACATACATCGGGTGAGTATGTGTGTGGCGTTTAATTCCTATGTGTACAATAGCATGATTCAAAAGTACTTTTTCTGTTAAAACTACTGAAGCTTGATTCCCAGCACCTTGCTATCTTATCTTCCTTCCCTTCAATCTCTCAGTTAATAGGATTTCTATAAACCAGCATGACAGTGGGCTTGGTAGCTCAGCAGATTAGTCAGTGGGCTTTCATCCTTGGAACCTGGTTCAAATTCAGTCTTGACCAAGATGTCCAATAATCCTCTATGGGCGGATTGCACTCAAAAGGGCATGAAGCCTAGTTTATCTTTGAACTTGATTTGGAGCTGTTTTTGTACCCTTCCTAAAACTTGAGGTTTCATTCATGCAACTGAGGGAAAAAAGAAATGAAATACAGGCATTTGCTTTTTTGACCAGGAGCTAGTTTCCCTTCTGTAAGTTTCAAGGAAAAAAAAAAAGAAAGATGTTTCTTATTTTTTTTCTCCTTGATCACCAATATATTAGAAATACTAAAAAGTAAAGCAGTAGTATTATTTTTATTTTTGCATGTCTTTGTTGTTCAATTGCTCAGCGGTGTCCGACTCTTTGCGACCCCATGCACTGCAGCACACTTCCAGAGTTTGCTCAAACTCATGTCCATTGAGTCAGTGATGCCATCTAACCGTTGTCATCCTCTATCATCCCCTTCTCCTTCTGTTTTCAATCTTTCCCAGCATCAGGGTCTTTTCCAATGAGTCAGATCTTCGCAGCAGTTGGCCAAAGTATTGGAGCTTCAGCTTCAGCATCAGTCCTTCCAATGAATATTCTGGATTGATTTCCTTTAGGATGGACTGGTTTGATCTCCTTGCAGTCCAAGGAGTCCTTGCATGTCTTTACAACCCCCTTATCACAAAGTCTGATAGCATTTTTCATTTTCTCCTCATACCATAGTCTAACAATTTTATTGCACATGGACAGGCTAATTATGGAGTGATTTTTATCATGTGACTGTTTTAATTAAAAGTCAGTGTTGATACCTCTTCCTTGTTTGTTCTGCATCACATCCAGACATGCCTGAATTGCAAGTTCCAACCTACTGAAGTCTCTACTCTTTTGTCTGCAGTCAGCAACTTTCTTAGGTAGGAAAACGTATCATCTATATACACCATACTTCTTTCATCTCTTAGCATTTACTTCTGTTGCCTCTCCCAACGCCACCTCTTATCACCTGCTGGAACACCTTCAATCCTCATCTTTTTCAGTCCCATCTATCCTTTATGGACCAACTGACTTCATCTCCTCTCATAAGGTTTGCTTCTGCTGTATCACTTCATAAAATCATAAATTTGTATAAGATAGATCATAAAAAAGCACTAAGAGGAATTGGATAAATAGTCTTCTATTCATTTCTACTTCAGTAACTATGTTTGTCGATCCAGATCAAGACATCAATATGGATGAGAATGATGGCAGTGCTAGAATAAAAACAATTATAGTTATTTCCTAGACACCTGCTGGATTCTAGACCCCGTGCTGAGTGATTTTTCTAAAATTTATTTTAACATGTGATGGTGAATGTATAAGCCTAATATTCATCCCTAAATATAACATATGAAAGAGTTACTAGCCGCATTTATAGGTAAGGGCATGGAGAACTTTAAGCAATTTGCCGGGTAGCAGTATAGCCCTACATTCAACCCAGTTCTATTTGATTGTTTTTTTTAATGGTGACCCTACGGATTGTCTATTGTTAATCTCTCTGAGTGTCACCTAGCAAATCTCAACAGATAATCATGAAGCCCTTCCAACTTAAGAATTGCAGTGGTTTTAAAAATTCTTGTTTATACTGCACAATATAATATTTTTCTTTGAATGTTACAGGTTAGTTCTGTCCTCTTTGATAGAGTATATCTATCTACATAGAGAAATATAGAAATAGTGTATATAACACAGTTAATACTGGGTATTCATTTAAGATTTTTTTGGCAGGCAAAACAAAAATTTTGAAAGTAGGTAGACTATAACCTTTTATTTGCACAAAAAGCAGAAATAAACCATTCTAGAATTCACTCCATTGAAATATTTACTTTACAAGGTTTTGAACCCTTCTAACTTTGAAGAAAGTTTTATTGTAAGGAACTAGGACACCATAGTGAGCAAAATTTCTATAAACTGAAACTTGAGATATTTGAATATTCTTAATGTCTTTGTTATGCACAATCCCAATACTATGAACTTTCAAACCTTTTAAAATAGGAAAGTGTTAAGAGTGACATATAATTTTGAAAGACACTATTGTCTATTATTACTAATTATGAGCAGATGTATTCAGAATGAATAATATCTGGAAAATGGTCATGACCTTTTATTCCTCAAAATTGTGGAGGAGCTAGAATGGCTAGCAAATTCTCCATTAGCAATTAATGAAGTCTGCAAATCTATTCTCACAAATATTTATGAAAATAAAACTAAGTGTTCAGGAAAAAATTAGCATTCAAATAAATCTCTTTCCTCCCAAGCCTTTTGTGCATTAATAGTATCATTAATAGTATCAAGTTGGAATGATTAAAATATTCATTTTCATTGAAAAAGTTGAATATTAAATTTGTCCTTCCATATTGCTGTTTAGCTGTTTCACTCTACTTGCAAAAAGAGAGCAGTAGTAATTTTTTTTTTTTTTTAGAAATTGCAGAGTTACTTATGTTTATAGTTTATTGGTACCAGATCAGATGTGAAGAGTTGACTAATTTGCTGGAGTTGAGATCGAGTATATCAGACAAGAACACATATGGAAGTTGATCAGTGTACCTAGAAAAAGTCTTTTAAGTCATCAAGAAAATTGAGACATTTTCTTGATTAAAATAAAAAATATTTCTCTGGTTCAAAATCATCATATTCAGTATTTATTTCATCAATAATTTAAATAAAACACTATGAAATAGTAATCATTTTTTAATAACTTAGATTCACATCTTGGCTTTGCTGTTGGAATAATCCCTTCAAATTTATAAGTCTCCATTTCCTTATTTTGAAATGTAAGCATTAAAAATGTCTTTTCTGTTTGGTTTCTGTAAGGATTAAATGAGAGCTGCATGTGAATTTTTCAGAGTGCCTCACACACTCCAGTATTCTTGCCAGAATCCCAGGGACAGAGGAGCCTGGTGGGCTGCCGTCTATGGGGTCGCACAGAGTCAGACATGACTGAAGCGACTTAGCAGCAGCAGCACACATAACACACATTTCATATATATATATATATATATATATATATATATATATATATATATGTTTAATTAATGTGTGGAAAATTAGGCATAGTTAAAGTGATGTCAATGGCATGATTAAGGAAAATGTCAATACTTTCAAGAAGAAAGAAATAGTCGGGCCAGAGAAAATAAGCATGTAAAAGCATTTTAGTCTCACACATTCTTCTTGTATGCACTTCAATAATCTACATTAAAATATTTAGTTTGGGACTGAATATATTCTAGGATTAAGAGTATTTGTTCCTATTTTTTTCTTTTTTCTATCCTATTCTAGACAGTTCATGCATTTATCCACCTATATTTTATGTTGAAAGGATTATAGATAAATATAAGGATGAATCTAGACCCAATGGTTAAAACCCACCCATAGCCTCCAGGCCTGGAATCTGATATTAGGAGATATTCTAAATAGCTTCCATCTAATACACTAATCAGTCTGTACTAGGAAAACTTCAAACACCCTGATCTTGCAGTGATTGCTGTTAGCATACTTCATTTATCCATTCATTCTTTTCAGCAAGCTTTGATTACTATTTGCCTGGCACTCTGATAAGTGAAAAGTATATCATCATAATTTTCTTTTTTTAAATACTCCTTATCTCTGTGGATTTGATAATCTAGAGCAACGGTTGGCAAACTATATAGCCCACAGGCCAAAGCTGTCTAACTCATTACTTATTTTTGTAAATAAAGTTGTTTGGACACAGACACACTAATTCATTTACATATTGTGACAGCTTTCACACTGAAATGAGAGTTCAATAGTTAACACAGAGACCTTAGGCCCACAAAACCTAAAATATTTATTATCTGTCACTTTGCCAAAAATATTTGCTAAACTCTGGTCTAGAGGAGAAAGCAGATGTTTAATAAGAAATGCCTACATATTTAATTTTAACAAAATTGTTGACAGGTGCTGTAAGAGAAAATAATATGGCTGATCTAACTGGGATGCTCTGCTCAGGCCAGAGTTATAACAACATAGCTAATAACCCCAAATCTCAGTGGCCTAATGTAACAGAAGTTTATTTTTTTGTCCACAAAAAACTAGCGATGGTCCAGCCAGCCCCCTAAGATGTCTCTTCTTGTGGTGTCTCAGTGATCTACCTAGGGCTCCAACATTTCAACCAGTTCAGTGTTGAAAAGGAAGAGAGTCTGAAGAAGCATACCAAAGTTTTTCACTGCCCCAGCCTGAAAGTGACACTTGCCATTTCTGTTCACATGTCATTGCCAAAACTAGTCACATGACCATACCTAACTGCACAAAGGCTGGGGAGGATCTCCATAGGCCTAGGAATGGACTAAAGTCCAGACATTGCTGAGCACTAACAGAGAACTCTTCTGAGAATGTTACATTTATTCTCTAACCCAAATATAGAGAATGAATCAGAGAGGTAAAGAGTGGGCCACACTACAATTGGACAGAGGAAACAATTTAAGGAGATGAAAAAATAAAAAAACAAAACTGATGTTTTAGTGTGTTCTAAGAAATGAAGGGGTCAATGAGTCGTAGGGTAAATGAACTAAGATGCTACTGGGGGAAAATTCAGAATAAAAAGATGAAATGGGATCTTGTAAGTCTTTGTAAGTTTGAATATTGTTTTCTTGGCGGACTTCCCTTGTGTCTCAGTTGGTAAAAAATCCTCCTGCAATGTGGGAGACTTGAGTTCAATCCTTGGGTTGGGAAGATCCCCTGGAGAAAGGAAAGGCTACTCACTCCAGTATTCTGGCCTGGAGAATTCCATGGACTGTATAGTCCATGGAGTTGCAGGGAGTCAGACACAGCTGAGCAACTTTCACTTTTCTGGGTAGTCAGTGAAAAGTTTTAAACATAAGTCAGACATCATCTCATTTAGGTTGTAAAAGAACCACATTCCCCTTTGAGCAGAAAATGAGTTGAAGAACTTGTCTATGTCATGCAAACTCAGATGATCTTTTATTTCTTTTTTTGTGAATTCCTTTTGCTGAGTATTTCAGTTTATTAAAGAAATTAGATTAGTTATTTTGCCACTGAAGCTCATAAAACAATTTTAAGAATTAATTTAGAAATATTCTATTACAGAGATTAAGACATATATACCAAAAAGTTATTTCATTGAGAAATTCAACCTTATACATGCCACAAAGCCTGCAAACTCACCCCTGTACATATGGATCATGTGGCAGTAAGGAGACGGAGATTAATGATGAATAACCCTATCAGGAGCCTCTTGTTTTCATTGCTATAAAATATAGCTTGTGGAACTACTCCATCCTGAAGGAAAACCTGTGTTTACCCTCTCATTTCATTCCCTTTCTCTCTCCAGGTGCCAAATAGTTTTTATATGTTAAAGAGATGGATTTTTATGAAACAGAAAAATATCATTTGTTGGTTGACTCTTAGTTATAAATTTTATCAATACGAGATAATAAATTATGGAGTACCAAATAATATATGTGCTTTTATAAATTTAATTTTGATGTATTCACGACTAGCTAAACAACATAACTCATCCACAGCATAATCACACCTTTTATAACAATTCTTCTGTGCATATATCAGGTTAATTGCAGTCTACATATCTGACAAGAGTTTTATGACAGTTGAAAGCAGTTTTCATTTCTCTTTTAAAGTAGGTGATATCTTTTCTTCGGGGCTCTTTTCATCAGTTGTATTCAACATGAACTGTTGAGAAAGAATGCTCTAAATTCTACAGTTCAAATTTTTGGAGATTGTTAAGATTCCAAATGTAGTTCTCTAGGTTCTTTTCCCATTCTAAGTTAACCCTAAGTTTTACACCACATTTCATCTTCTTCCAAATACTTTCTAAAAGGAGCCAAGTAAGAACCAGCTTCTTTTCATGACTGTTGACTCTCAGACACCCTGCCAGGAATGAGAAACAGTTTACATCTTCTCTCTTCAAGATAGAGATTCTTCTAAACACTCACGACTCTGACACTCAGTAAATTTGAAGGTGTAAACCTCCTTTGGAGAAATGGTGATTTTCAAAACAACAAAGTGCTCTGATTTTAGACGTGTCTTTGCGTATGGACCGAGGAGCCTGGTAGGCTGCAGTCCACGGGGTTTTAAAGAGTCGGACACAACTGAGCGACTAACACTTAACACTCTACGTATCAAAGAAGGACTGTTGACAAATTTGCAAGAAAAGACACTTCCTTTCTAAATATTACTTGAGATAAGAAACAAAATGAACACAAATCCATATTTAAAAATATAAGCTGTGGTTCTACTTGATCTGTGACAGTATGAAAGTAAAAGTCACTCAGTTGTGTCTGACTCTTTGGGACCCCATAGCCTATACAGTCCATGGAATTTTCTAGGCCAAAATACTGGAGTGGGTAGCCTTTCCCTTCCCCAGGGCATCTTCCCAACACAGGGATTACACCCAGGTCTCCTGCACTGGAAGCGGATTCTTTGCCAGCTGAGCCACAAGAGAAGCATACGAATACTGGAGTGGGTAGCCTATCCCTTTGCCAGCAGATTTTCCTGACCCAGGAATCAAACCAGGGTCTCCTTCATTGCAAGAGGATTCTTTACCAACTGAGCTATGAGGGACAGCATGAAAATCATATATGTAATCAAGAAAGAAAATAAATAATGCAAACTATGTCTTTTCATTTAGAATATTCTCATATCAAAATTGCTTTCCAATTGCCTCCAATTATTGTTTTTCATACTCTATTTATAAATAAGAATAATAATAAAAAATAGTTTTATTTTGATTACATCAAAAATTATTTGGTGAATTAAGGCAAATGATACTAAAGAAGTCGATGGAGTTAAAAAAAAAAAGAAAACTTACAAAATTATAACAGTTACTTATAGATGCTTACTATATGTTAATGTGCTAGGCACATTTCAGGTATACTCTCTTTCAATCCTTATAAAAACTGTGGGGCAGAGATTATATTGTTCCCATTTTATAGAATAAGAAATTAAAGCTTAAGCATTTGCTTGACGTTATAAGAGGGGAAAACATAGCAGATCAGAAATATAAAGCTAGTTATTTTCTAGAACCCAATTTTAAATCTTCAGTTCAGTTCAGTTCAGCCACTCGGTCATGTCCGACTCTTTGCGACCAAATGAACCTCAGAACGCCAGGCCTCTCTGTCCATCACCAACTCCCAGAGTCCACCCAAACCCATGTCCATCGAGTCAATGATGCCATCCAACCATCTCATCCTCTGTTGTTCCCTTCTCTTCCTGCCCTCAATCCTTCCCAACATCAGGGTCTTTTCCAATGAGTCAGCTCTTCGCATGAGGTGGCCAAAGTATTGGAGTTTCAGCTTCAACATCAGTCCTTCCAATGAATATCCAGGACTGATCTCCTTTAGGATGGACTGGTTAGATCTCCTTGCAGTCCAAGGGACTCTCAAGAGCACTCTCCAACACCACAGTTCAAAAGCATCAATTCTTTGGCACTCAGCTTTCTTTATACTCCAACGCTCACATCCATACGTGACCACTGAAAAAACCATAGCCTTGACTAGACGGACCTTTGTTGGCAAAGTAATGTCTCTGCTTTTTAATATGCTGTCTAGGTTGGTCATAACTTTCCTTCCAAGGAGTAAGCATCTTTTAATTTCATGGCTGCAGTCACCATCTGCAGTGATTTTGGAGCCCAGAAAAATGAGGTCAGCCACTGTTTCCCATCTATCTGCCATGAAGTGATGGGACCGGATGCCATGATCTTAATTTTCTGAATGTTGAGCTTTAAGTCAACTTCTTCTCTCCTCTTTCACTTTCATCAAGAGGCTCTTTAGTTCTGCTTCACTTTCTGCCATAAGGGTGGTGTCATCTGCATATCTGAGGTGATTGCTATTTCTCCTGGCAATCTTGATTTTAGCTTGTGCTTCCTCCATCTCAGCATTTCTCATGATGTATTCTGCGTATAAGTTAAATAAGCAGGGTGACAATACACAGCCTTGACATATTTCTTTTCCTATTTGGAACCAGTCTGTTGTTCCATGTCCAGTTCTAACTGTTGCTTCCTGACCTGCATATAGATTTCTCAAGAGGCAGGTCAGGTGGTCTGGTATTCCCATCTCTTTCAGAATTTTCTACAGTTTATTGTGGTCCACACAGTCAAAGTCTTTGGCATAGTCAATAAAGCAGAAATAGATGTTTTTTCTGGAACTCTCTTGCTTTTTCAATGATCTGTCGGATGTTTGCAATTTGATCTCTGGTTCCTCTGCTGTTGTTAAAACCAGCTTGAACATCTGAAAGTTCACAGTTCATGTATTGCTGAAGCCTGGTTTGGAGAATTTTGAGCATCACTTTACTAGCATGTGAGATGAGTACAATTGTGCAGTAGTTCGAGCATTCTTTGGCATTGCCTCTCTTTGGGATTGGAATGAAAACTGACCTTTTCCAGTCCTGTGGCCACTGCTGAGTTTTCCAAATTTGCTGGCATATTGAGTGCAGCACTTTCACAGCATCATCTTTGAGGATTTGAAATAGCTCAACTGGAATACCATCACCTCCACTAGCTTTGTTCTTAGTGATGCTTCCTAAGGCCCACTTGACTTCACATTCCAGGATGTCTGGCTCTAGGTGAGTGATCACACCATCGTGATTATCTGGGTCATGAAGATCTTTTTTGTACAGTTTTTCTGAGTATTCTTGCCACCTGTTCTTTATATCTTCTGCTTCTATTAGGTCCCTACCGTATCTGTCCTTTATTGAGCCCATCTTTGCATGAAATGTTTCCTTGGTATCCCTATTTTTTGCATGAAATGTTTCCTTGGTATCCCCAATTTTCTTGAGGAGATCTCTAGTCTTTCCCATTCTGTTGTTTTCCTCTATTTCTTTGCACTGATCGCTGAGGAAGGCTTTCTTGTCTCTCTTTGCTATTCTTTGAAACTCTGCATTCAAATGGGTATATCTTTCCTTTTCTCTTACTTTTTGCTTCCTGTGTTTTCACAGCTATTTGTAAGGCCTTCTCAGACAGCTATTTTGCTTTATTGCATTTCTTTTTCTTGGAAATCGTCTTGATTCCTGTCTCCTGTACAATGTCATGAACCTCCATCCATAGTTCATCAGGCAGAAGTCAATGGAATTAAAAAAAAAAAACTTACAGAATTATAACAGTTACTTGTAGGTGCTTACTATATGTAAAACACTGTGCTAGGCACATTTCAGGTATACTCTCTTTTAATCCTTATAAAAACTGTGGGATAGAGATGATATTGTTCCCATTTTATAGAATAAGAAATTAAAGCTTAAGCATTTGCTTGATGTTGTAAGAGGGAAAAGCATAGCAGATCAGAAGTATAAAGATAATTCTTTTCTAGAACCCAATTTTAAATCTTAGTTTCACCTAATTTGCACTCTCTTCATGAGCAGAGAAATTAAAGAGATATTTCTATATTTCAAAAAAGACACCAAATTCAGAAATCAGTTTGTCACAGAGATTAGTAGATGAATAACAGTTCAATGATCATAAACATAGTTCAGTTCTTTATGGTATACTGAAAATCTCTGAGTCACTGGACAGTTTTTGGTTTTGCTTTTTTTAAATGATGTAGTTAAGTCTGTACCTGGCTATGTACAAAAAAGAGAAAAAATCTTTCTCTGTACAGATGATTATGAGGAGATAAGAAAACACCACGATGACCTATGACACAGTACAAAACTGTAATCACTCTCTAGCTGATTGTATTTTATTGAAAAGAAGATTTTAATTTGGGTCAAGAAAGAATGATAAATAGTTGTTCAAAATAAAACAAGAAATGTTTTCTTTGAGTGTGATAGCATTGTGGTAGGTACTTGGCCAAAATCAAGTAACTTGAGCTTTGTAACCAATCATTATACACTTTTCTTACATGGTTGAGGCTTTAAAAAGCTAAATGACTCAACAGGGTCATAGAACTAGTAAACAGAGAAGGGATTCAAACATAGATCTTGCTGTCAGTGTTTAGTACGAGCGTGCGCTTACCTTTGGAACATTGCTTTCAATCAGATGCATTGTAAATGATAAGTGTAAAAACAGTTTTTTGTTTAAAAACTCAATTAACAGGAGTTAATACATTGACGTAGCTAAAAATAAAAAAATGCAGTTTTTCCTTGTACTCTTTAAAATATGGTTTCCAGAGTAGGGAAGGGACTAGGCTGGCTGTCCTTTACTCTGAGGGGTTCCTACCACCCCTGGAAAAATGGCTTTCCGCTGGGGCCACAGACTTGAACAACATTGTCAAGTGGCAGAACACAACAGACAGATACAGAGGTGAGAGATGATCACGCAGGAGGAAGAGTGAAAAGAAAAAAGATGTTTAAGTTGCAGAATTTCTTTAATAGATGACGATTGGGTTGACAAATGGTTTTAATGTTTTCTGAGGATACCTTTGTGTGGAAAAAGTTAAATATTTTAATGTGACTATGAAAGACAGAAAGATGAATGCCAGATTCTAGTATGAAGCAGTTTTAAGCTCAGTATGAAGATAACATATAGCTCTTAAAATCTAATATGAGCAACTTCAGGACAACTGTATTTGGGGCTAGAGCTTTACAGCTTAAACATTTTGTTGTTGTTTATTCACTAACCCATGTCTGACTGTGAGCCCATGGACTGAAGCACACCAGGCTTCCTTGTCCTTCACTATCTCTCAGAGTTTGAACAGATTCGTGCCCATTGAGTCAATGATGTTATCTAACCATATCATCCTCTGCCACTAGTTTCTCCTCCTGCCCTCAATTTTTCTCATCATCAGGGTCTTTTCCAGTGAATCAGCTCTTTGCATCAGGTGGCCAAAATATTAGAGCTTCAGCTTGAGCATCAGTCCTTCCAATGAATCTTCAGGGTTGATTTCCTTTAGGATTGACTGGTTTGATATATTTGGCAGTCCATTACTTATGCCTGCTCTATCTGTGACTTTCCAATTTGTACTTAGATTATGGATAATTCTAATGACTACTGGTTCCAAATAGGAAAAGGAGTACGTTAAGGCTATATATCATCACCCTGCATATTTATCTTATATGCAAAGTACGTCATGAGAAACGCTGGGCTGGAGGAAGCACAAGCTGGAATCAAGATTGCCAGGAGAAATATCAATCACCTCAGATATGCACATGACACCACCCTTATGGCAGAAAGTTAAGAACTAAAGAGCCTCTTGATGAAGGTGAAAGAGGAGAGTGAAAAAGTTGGCTTAAAGCTCAAAGTTCGGAAAACTAAGATCATGGCATCCAGTCTCATCACTTCCTGGCAAATAGATGGGGAAACAGTGGAAACAGTGGCTGACTTTATTTTTCTGGGCTCCAAAGTCACTGCAGATGGTGACGGCAGCCATGAAATTAAAAGACGCTTACTCCTTGGAAGGAAAGTTATGACCAACCTAGACAGCGTATTAAAAAGCAGAGCCATTACTTTGTCAACAGAGGTCTGTCTAGTCAAGGCTATGGTTTTTCCAGTGGTCATGTATGGATGTGAGAGTTGGAGTATAAAGAAAGCTGAGTGCTGAAGAATTGATACTTTTGAACTGTGGTGTTGGAGAAGACTCTTGAGAGTCCCTTGGACTGCAAGGAGATCCAACCAGTCCATCCTAAAGAAATCAGTGCTGAATATTCACTGGAAGGACTGATGTTGAAGCTGAAACTCCAATACTTTGGCCACCTGATGCGAAGAGCTGACTCATTTGAAAAGACCCTGATGCTGAGAAAGATCGAAGGCAGAAGGAGAAGGGGACGACAGAGGATGAGACGGTTGTATGGCATCATTGACTTGATGGACATGGGTATGGGTGGACTCCAGGAGTTGGTGATGGACAGCGAGGCCTGGAGTGCTGCAGTTCATGGGGTTGCAAAGAGTCAGACATGACTGAGCAACTGAACTGAACTGAATGACTACTCTCAGGCTTGACAATATATTTTATTAAAAAGATTATCTAGTATTTGTATGTATTTGTAGATGATGGGAGAGCTGGAAATGATTTTACCTTGGACAGCCATCCCAAAGGAAAGTTCTAAAGCTTCTTCCTTGTCATTGTTATTCAGTGACTTTGGAAATGTTAGGGCTTCCCTGATGGCTCAGTTGGTAAAGAATCTACCTGTAATGCAGGAGAGCCTGGTTCGATTCCTGTGTCAGGAAGATCTACTGGAGAAGAGATAGGCTACCCACTCCAGTATTCTTGGGCTTCCCTTGTGGCTCAGCTGGTAAAGAAGCCACCTGAAATGTGGGGCACTTGGGTTGGGAAGACCCCTGGAGAAGGGAAAGGCTGCCCAGTCCAATATTCTGGCCAGAGAATTTCATGGGCTATATAGTCCATGGGGTTGCAAAGTGGACACAACTGAGTGTCTTTCACTTCTCTTGGAAATGTTGGGAAGCAGCTTGACTTCTGTCCTAAAAAATCTGGTCTTATGGTGATCTCCCTATTTTTAACCATTAAACCACATTGTTTCTAGTTTATAAATAAATTGTTTCATCTTCTTCACAACCTGGACTATTCTTAAATGCCCACAAAGATATCCAAGGTGAAATTATAAAGCTTGAAAGTTGTACTGTTTTACTATACTCTTCAAAAGATAAGCTTCCATAATCTCTCAGTACTCACTTTCATGAACCCTGTCCCTTATTCAGCAAGTTGTTTGGGATCCAACCTAAATCCCTTCTCGCTGTGGTCTCAACCTTATTGCCTCTGCCTTTTTCATTGCAGTTAAGAATTCTGTCTTAGAATTCTTTCCTATAGTTCAGGTCTTGTGTTTATCCATACAATTGGGTCCATGTTTTAGTGGATACTGAAAATTAAGACTGTTTACAGGTGGTTTATTTGTGTTAAGGTTTTTAGTTAAAAGTTAGCCCAGTGAAATTCTAACAAATGATTTTGGTGGTTCAGTGGTAAAAAATCCACCTACCAATGCCAGAGATGCAGATTCAATCCCTGGGTCAGGAAGATCCCCTGGATAAGGAAATGGCAACCCACTCCAGTATACTTTTTGGCAAATCCCATGAAGACAGGAGCCTGGTGGGGTACAGTTCCTGGGGTCATCAATGAGCCAGACATGACTCAGCAACTAAACAACAGCAATAACAACAATATTACACATATACTTAATGTATTTATGTGGATGTGTCTAAACATATACGTGTGTATAGTATATATAGCAAGACAAAGTGCATATACCATTTAAACCTATGGCCTTGCACATGGGGGGACCAGGTTGTGTCCTTACGTGTGACAGGTTTTTTTGTGTGCACTTTGTCTTTTACAAATTGATTTCTGCAGTGCCGACTGAAGCCCTATTCTTTTTCTCTATTCTGAGAGAAACTTAAACATTTTCTAGTTCAAAGTCCTGTCACCCCGTGTACTCTGTTGCCTGCTAATTTTGGCAGTTATTCCTAATAATGTATTGCTGTAAATTAAAACTATTAAATTAACGCCATACAGTTCAACTTGGTGAGGTTTATTAAGATTTTCTTCCCTCAGTTCTCTGGTAGATGAGGGCATAGACTAGGAGTCATGGGGTTTTTAAGTTGCCATATGATTAATAGTATGGCATCTGGAATTTGACACCTGGCAGGTATATGATAATCCCCTACCTATAAAAGATAAATGAATTGCTCCTAAGGCTATGTATTTTATTAATTTTTTTAAAGGAGAATAAAAATTAGGCTCTGGATGAATTCTGATCCAAGCAAGTATAGCAACTGCTATTCTGTTTGAAGTCATTTGGTTTATCCATCTTTATTAAAGTAAATATTTATCAAGAGACTTTACTGTGTATTACACCCTCTTCTAAGTGATGTGTATGTAGATACTGCAGCAACCAAAAGAAAAAAAATATTTCTGCTTTCATAACATTTATCTTCTGAAGGGAAAGGGATAAAAAGTAAAGAAAATAAATAGGTAAATTGTATAGAGTGATAGATGGCATTACATGCCATGTATGTATATGAAGGAGGAAGTGTGGCAATTGCCTGACAGGATTAAGGGAGGGTATAATTTTTTAAATGGTAGCCAAGGAGGCCACACAGAGGAAGAGTACATTTGAGTATACACCTGCATAGCTGAGGGAACCATCCCTTCCCTTATGCAGAGAAGGAGTGTTCTAAGAGAAGGAGGTATATGGCATAGCTGTAAATGGGGAGATTACCTGAGATGTTCTGAGCACAGAAAAGAGCCCGTGTGATGGCCCATCTCTCCTCAAAACCAGCCAAGGGCATCCTATCTCACACAAGTTAAAAACTAAAATGTTTGCAATGACTTATAAGGAAGGCCCTATAAGATTTGAGTTAGACTGAGAATAGAATCAAGCAGAAACAGGGTGAACAAAAGGGTAAGCATTTAGAGTTCTATTGTAATTACCAGAGGACCAATGATGGCTGTTGGACCTGGGTGAAAACAGCAGAAGTTGCCACGTTTTCAAACTGTGTATGTGTTCTGAAGGTAGCAGCAACAGAATTTGTTAATGAATCTCATAGGATGTGAGAGAAGTCACCCATGACTAGAGTTTTTGAGTTGGGTAATCTAAAAAATAAACTTGGCATCTTCACTTCTACTCCAAACAAGGAAAACATGATAAAGAAAAGAAAAAAGGAACAATTTTTGCTTTTCAAATGCTGGATGCTTACCTTGAGCCATGACGAATTATATTAGATAAGGAGATCACAGAAGGAGCCTGTGAAACCTATCCTATGGCTTTCTTCTTAAAAACACCCTACCTGTCAAACACATGTCAGTTGTTTTTGCAACAACCTACTTGTAAACTTCCCATTTCACTAGCAAGCAATGTAGACTTTGGAGTCAGAAAAACCTGCATATATATAAAATCTGCATCACTCATTGGTGAGGTTAATTTTCTGATCTCCACTAAGTATTATTTGCGTTAAACGCAGTCGTTAATAACATACACAAATAAATCGGTTCTTAGCACATAATAGTTGCTTAGCAAGTAGAAGCTGCTCTCACTGTTCCTATTACAACTATTATTAACTTCATGTGGGAAAAAAAACCCACTGGCCCAAACCCAAAGAATGAACTTGTAGACACGAAGTGCAATGAGAAGCGGGGCTTTAATGACGGTCTAGCAAGAACAGGTGTCTGGTGGGCAGGCATACCCAGGACAGCTACAGCAAGCACTTTTATTCCCTGGCATGCAGATGTCTCCCCAGTTCCTCACTGGCTGAGTACTGTGTGGTTACAGTCTTCCTGGTCGTTGCCTAAGTCTCATACAGTATTCTTTCTTCTCCCTTTCCATCCTAAGTCCACATTTCTCAAGAAGATTTAGTTCATCTGTTCCCAAACATCCTGTTAGCTTAGGATCTCTCTGGTGTAAGGTGTTAGGCAAGACTAGCTGGCCAGTAATTTTCCAGGACAAAAGTAGCTAGCTCTCAGTGGAAAACCATTGTTAATAATTTTCCACCCAAGGCCAGCTACTTTGCCCTGAAAATGGACCACTTCAAGTCATTTCTTATATTTGTCATATGACTAAGATGAAAGGCTTTACCTATTGCTTATCTGTCAAGTCCTTTTAAAGAATGTTAGACTAGCACAGTCTGCTGAGTTTATATCATTACTATGTGGCTTATGATGAATTCATCTTTATTTGTTTTTTAAATGAGGAGAAAACTAGAAATATAAGTAATCACAGTGTAGTTTTTCTGGCCTTATGGGTGAAATCTAACCCAATTTGAGACAATCTTATTTAACATGAAGGCCTGGATATTATATGAGTCACAAACAGTAACTATATAAATCAGTAGATGCTTTAGAGCATACATCTTATCAATCAAATCCAGGCAAACTATGCTAACCTTAAATAATTTTATGAAAAGTGACTGCTGTGTTAAAAATCTATCTTTTGGGTTTTTTTTCTTCAGTTGGAGACCTAGTCTTTTACTCGGGATGGGGGTGTTTTCCTTTCATCTCAGGAAGGCTAGCCCCAAGGCTTGGAAAAATGACCTGACATGGTCTCCTGATGCAAGTCAATAGATATGCAATATTCATCATACAATATGTGAAATTTAATGTTATTAACATTATAATTAATATCCATATATAAACTTTTCATAGCCCCCAAACTGCTTTTTTAATATTTGTCCTTGACTCTAGGAAAAGAAAATATAATCTATTAACTCTTTCAACATTTACCCATTCAACCTTTTTATATTCATTCCCTATACTGGGCTGGGTGTGAATTATAAGGCAATTAATAAAAAAAATAGTTCCCTGCCTTCAAGAAGAATGCTCTCTAAAGTCGTGCTTTCTAAACTGAAGTCAGAAGATATTGTTTTAGAAGATGAAAATTAGTGTACTGAGGAAATAAAGTGGATTGTTTAAGCATTAACAACACTTTCTTGCTGGAAGACTTTTCTTAAGCTTTATAAGCTACAGGATATTTTGACTTTCCAAAGGCTTGCTTAGTATAAAGCATTTTTAAACTTATTTAATCAAGAAACATTCTTCAATTAAGAGCTTTAGGATATTATTTGTCACTAAGAAATGCTAGTCTGATGTTATTCATGCATATACCCAGTAATTTACAAATTCAGTATCATGCTGACAATCATTTAGCCAATGAACAAGTTAATTTAATGAAATTTTTAGAATTACACAGTTGGTACTTGAAGGTCACTTGAAGATCATTTAATCATTATGCCCCTTTCCCAACATTTGCCTCTACTTGCTACACACAACTTATGAACCCGTTATAAAAGCTAAGTCATCATGGTTAACTCCAATCAAAGTTGGTCTACTGATCCTACATATGGTCATTGGATCTGAAACTATCCTGTAGAGGGCATTACTCCGTCCATCAGAGTCCCCTGCTGCAACTACTTGTACTGGGAAGACAAGAGCTATGCTTCTGCTTTTTTTGTATGCAGTGCTGAATTAAGGAACTTATATTACAGTGGGTGCGTCAGACAATAAGCAATTAAGTAACTAAACATACAGTATAATGGCAGAGAATGATAACTCTATAAAGAAAAAGTAAAGCAGAATAAAAAGATTAAAACTGATTAGAGTGGTTTAAGAGGGCCTCTCTTGGAGTAAGAATATTCCATTGAAGAAACAGTGAGTATAGAGGCTCTGAGATGAGAGAATGCGTACTGACCTCAAAGAGCAGCAAAAAATTAAGTCTAAGAAAAGGGATTAGGGAGAAAAGTGCCATAAACAATCAGAAAAAAAGTTGATAGGGATAATTTGTTAACTAAGATTTGATTTGAAAACAAAAGATTGCACATAATTTAGATGCATGATAAGTTTAAAACAATGTCTTGAGTGTTTTGTTTTTTTGTCTTTTTTTTTTTTTTTTTTTAATGTTCTTGTCATCCAAAAGAAGTTGACTGGAAGTACTTTCCTCTAACTCAGTGTCAGTTGTGGAGCTGAACAATCGGGAAATGGAAGCAGTTATTTTTCCCCTTTCTTTTTAAAGTGTTTGTTGAGGTAAAATTCATTAATGACATAAATTTAACCATTATAAATGAACAATTCATTGACATTTCAAACATTCACAATGTTGTCCAACTTCCACCTCAATCTAATTCTAATAGAGAATATCTAATATTAGATAGATATTAGAAATCTATCTAATATTAGATAGATATTAGAAATCTAATATTAGATAGATATTAGAAATCTATCTAATATTAGATAGATATTAGAAATCTATCTAATATTAGATAGATATTAGAAATCTATCTAATATTAGATATTAGAAATCTAATCTATCTAATATCTAATTCTCTTGCACAAAAGGAAACCGCATATCCATTAAGAAATTGCTGTCCCCGACCCCTCAACCCCTGGAAGCCACCCATCTGCTTTTTATGTCAGCCAAGTGTTTTAAAGCTTCGATGGCAGATAATTTACTAATAATATTGTAAGATATTCAAAGTATATAGCTTGATGACTTAATTTATAAGCATACCTCGGAGATATTGCAAGTTAAAATCCAGATCTCTGCAATAAAGCAAATAAAGCAATAAAGTGAATCACACAATTTTAGTTTGGTTTCCTAGTGAGTATAAAAGTTATGTTCATATTGCACTGTAGTCTACTGAGTGTGCCTAGCATTATATCTAAAACAATGAGCAATTAAAAAATACTTTATTGCCCAAAAGTACTAACCATCATTTGAGGCTTTAGTGAGTCATGCTATTTTTTTCTAGTGGAAGGTTTTGCCTCCATGTTGAAGGCTTCTAGCTGGTCAGGGTGATGGTTGCTGGTGCTTGGGGTGACTGTGGCAATTTTTTACATAAGACAACAATGAAATTTGCTACTTGGATTGACTCTTCCTTTCACAGACAATTTACCAGTAGTGTACAATGCTGTCTGATAGCACTTTACTCCCTGAACTTCTTTCACAAGAGGAGTCAGTCTTCTCAAACCCAGCCAGGGCTTTATTAACCAAGTTGATGTTCCACTCTAAACCTTTTGCTGTCATTTCAACCATCTTCAGCGCCTTTTCACCACAGTAGTTTTGCTCTGAAGAAATCACTGTATTTCCTTATCCATAAGAAGCCACTCCTTACCTGTTAACGTTTTATCATGAGATTGCAGTAGCTCAGTCACACTTCAGGCTGCACTCTAATTCTAGTTCTTTTGCTGTTCCCACAACATCTACAGTTATTTCTTCCACTGAAGTCCTGAATCCCTAAACGATTTCTGTGAGAGTTAGTATATAATGTTTCCAAACTACTCTAACATTGAGATTTTGACTCTTCTCATGAATCAAACATATGGGATCTAGAATGGTGAATTGTTTCCTGAAGATTTAAAATTTCTTTGTCCAGATCCATCAGAGGATTCACTGTCCATGGCAACTGTAACCTTACAAAATGTATTTTTAAAAGAATGACTTGAAAGTCAAAGTTATACCTTGGTTCACAGGCTGCAAAAGGGATGTTGTGTTACCAGGCATGAGAACAATATTAATCTTGCTGTTCATCTCTATCAGAGCTCTTAGGCAACCAGGTGCATTGTCAGTGAGCAATGATATATATACATATATACACATATATATTTTTTAAACTGGTCCCATCATTCAAGTTTCCATAATCATCCCACAAATGTTCTCTGGAGTCCATCTTTGTGTATTGTAGTTAAGACAAGGCTGCTGCTTTTCTGTTTTACCACTTCTAGGTACCATCACCTCAATCAGTGTCAATCAATGAGATTCTCTCCAGGGCCACTATGCAATTTGAACTCTAAACAGTCTCCAACCCCCTAGAAACACACTGCAAACCCCAATGCATAGCAAGTTTAGACCCAGAGATATTCTAGACCTTTGTTTTAAGAAGGGATTAAAGGTCTGAGTCCTCACGTAAGTGTTGGGTGTGTTTGTGGGGACAGGAGGATGTCTTTTCTTATTTTATCTATTTATTTATTTATTTATTTTTGGCTGTGCTGGGCCTTCATTGCTGCATGGACTTTTTACTAGTTGTGGTGAGCAAGGGCTACTCTTCATTGCAGTACATGGACTCCTTATTTCAGTGGCTTTTCTTGTGCAGACTTCAGTAGTTGCCACACATGGACTCAGCAGTTGTGGGCTCTAGAGCACAGACAAGGAGCAGTAAAGTTTTGTTTTTGTTTCTTTTCCTAAGCAGTAGGTCTCAGCAGTGGGTTTAAAATACTCAGTAAGCCATATTGTAAACAGAGGCGCTGTCATTCAGACTTGGTTATTGCATTTATAGAGCACAAGCGGAGTACATTTAGCACAATGCTTAAGGGCCCTAGGACTCTTCGAAAGGTCGATGAGCATTGGCTTCAACATACAGTCACCAGCTATGTTAGCCCCTAACAAGAGAATGAACCTGTCCTTTGAAGCCAGGCATTGACTTCTCTTCTCTAGAGATGAAAGTCCTATATGACATCTTTTTCCAATAGAAAGCTATTTTATCTACATTAAAAATCTGTGTTTGGTTATATCTATCTTCATGAATTATTTTAACTAGATATTCTGGACAACTTACTACAGCTTTGGCGTCAGTACTGGATGTTTCACCTTCATTTTATTGATTTATTTATTTTAATTGAGGTCTAGTTGATTGACAATATCAAAAGGTTCAAGTATTTCACCTTTCACTTTGATGTCATGAAGAAAGCTTCTTTCCTTAAACCTTATGAACCAATCTCCGCTAGCTTCAGACTTTTCTGCAGATTCCTCAACTCTCTTAGCCTTTCTTGACTTGAAGAGAGTTAAGGCCTTGCTCTGAATTAGGTAGGCTGCAGCTGAAAGAAATGTTGTGGCCGCTTTGATCTTCTACCCAGACCACTAATCTTCCTGTCTATCAACAACAAGATGCTTCACTTATCTTTCATGTGTTTACTGGAGTAGCACTTTTTATTTCTTTCAATAACTTTTTTTTCACATTCACAACTTTCACATTCTAACTGGTACAAGGGGTCTAGCTTTTGGCCCGTGTTAGCTTTCACCATGCTTTTTTACTAAGGTTAGTCATTGGTAGCTTTTGATTTAAAGTTAGATATGTGAAACACTTTCTTTCATCTGAACACTTAGAGGCCAGTATAGGGCCAGCAGTTAGCCTAATTTCAACATTGTTGTATATCAGGGAGTAGGGAGACCTAAGGAGAGGGAGAGAGGTGAAGGAATGACTAGTCAGTGGAGCATCAGAACATGCCTGGTATTTATTGTTTGTTGTATTATATGGGTGTAGTTCATGTAGCTCCAAAAAAATTATAATAGTAGCATCAAAGATCACTGATCAGAGATCATTATAACAAATATAATAATAATGAAAAAGTTTGAAATGTGGGAATTACCAAAATGTGACACAGAAATGAACTGGGCATCTGCTGTTGGAAAAATGCCACCAATAGACTTGCTTGAGGTTGAGTTGCCACAACCTTCTATTTATAAAACTCACAATCTTCGTGAAGCACACACAAAAAAATGAGGTAGGATTGAATTCTAGACAAATTCATTCCATTCCATCCCATCCTATTCTATTCATCTATATTGTGGCCCTACTTTGCCAGAACTCTAAGTATATAACCTGTCTCTCCTCAAAAAACGTGATCAGCTTAACTGTTCAATATAGTTTGCTTAAATTTTGTCAAATTTATACCCCCCACCACACACACACACACACCCCTTAATCTGTTCCCTGGTGGCTCAGCTGGTAAAGAATCCGCCTGCAACGTGGGAGACCTGGGTTTGACCCCTAGTTGGGAAGATCCCCTGGAGAAAGGAACGGCTACCCACTCCAGTATTCTGGCCTGGAGAATTCCACGGACTATATAGTCTATGGGGTCGTAAAGAGTTGGACACGACTGAGCAACTTTCCCTAGATCACTAGATCACACACACCTTAATTTTATGGAGAAGGACTTTTGGAAATTAATGACTAAATAATTTATTATAGATTACATAGCCCATTATCATAAATCTAGGACCAAGTATTAGAGTACATCTCAGTTTTGTAGTTTATGTAGGACCTCTGGACAGTGGATTTGGAAAAAGTTTGTGCTTTCTTTATGTCACTTTATATCACCTAGTATAACACCTTTCCTTCCATCCTGGAAGTTTTTGATGAATATCTTGAAAGACTAGTAATCTTCACTAGAATATCAGCCTATAGATACAGAACTATTCTAAAGATCTATACTAACACTGATCTTACTAAATATTAAGGTTCTAAGACAACATTGAGAAGTATTAAAAGAAAAGAAAAAAACTGGAGATAAATGCAAATGCATGTGTTGCTTTCCTCCAGGGGTCTAAATCAAATCCTCATTGTATAATTTGATTTGGTTACTCATTGTTTCTAATTAGAAATAATCACATTTACATGATTTCCCCCTCCTTTTTAGTTTCTCACCAAAATTGCTTTGCTCAATTATGCCACTTTATGGTTTCATGTAATTTGTAACTCTTGACTCAACAGTTCCCCACATCATTTGGAATGTGTTTATTTTTTTAAGAAGTGAAAGTTTGAGAGCTATTCTCAAAGTTAGCATGAGACTTAAGTAGCACCAGTAAGTACAGAAGCATGCTAAGAGCAAACTGAGGAATACTTGAAAGTTCAAAACTAGGATGATGCTTATTACTAACTATATGTGAAATTAATTAAAGATTTAATTATTTGAGAAAAAATAAATTGGCAGTTTCTACTTTTTGAGTCATTAAAAGCATGTCTATTGCTCTAGGGGCTTTGAATGTATGTGTAAAAAATAGACTATATGAGCTTTGATGTTGCAAGGTTTTTTTTAACAGAATTTCAACTTAAATATATGCTACAGTCTTAGCTTTTTATCCCAAATATGCCAACCTATTTTCTTTATATATATATATATATATATGTATATATATATACATGTATATATATTCACCAAGATGTTTAAAAACTATCAGATGATTTTCCCTTTTTTTAAAAAAAAAACACCACTTTCATAAAGTGGCACATAGAGATATAGATGACTTTCAGGCTCATTTATAAATTAAGAAACTGACTAGTGAGTATATTATGGCCCAAGGTTATATAGTTAGCTAAACATAAAACTAATAAGTACATGAAAGTTCCATAGAATAGTGTTCCTTCTGCTTGCTGCCTACTACGTGATTCAATAGGTAGCAATAATGAGGTACATGTGGGAAGTGATACAAATTGATGTAATAATCTTTTCTTTTTCTTTAATTCTATATATTTGTGTGTAATTATAACTTAAATGTGATAATATCAGAATACTTGTTTCCTTCTGTCCCAATTTTCTTTTCAGTAGTCCATGCTTTCATCAATAAAATCTTAAAAATAAATTGAGGCAGCAAAAGCCTACTATACATCTATTTTTACATCTATTCCAAGACCTAGGGCTACAGTGAAGTACAAGATAAAGCATTTACATCTTTCAGGCAATTTACTATTTACATTTGCTATTTCTCAATAAAATGAAAGTATTAAGCAAGTAAATATTTGAATGACATAATTTTATGGATGAGTGAGGAGGAAACTAGATCGATGAGTAGAAGCCTTTGATATTTTTAAGTTGACTGGATGTTCAGAGTGGTATCTCTGAAGAGATAACATTTTTTTGTGGAGATCCGCTTGAAGAGATCAGGAATCAACCTTCAGAAGACTGAAGACCAATGTTCCAAGAAGATACTGTAGTAAATATTTGCTAAGCCTCTGAGATGAGAATCAACTTGCCATCCTGTGGTCGCTATGGCTCCATATGGTTCAGTACAGCTAGAGTGAAGATGGGGAAAGCGTTCCAAGGTGCATAGCAGCAGGAATCAAGATAATGTAGGGCCCAGAAGGCCATGTAAATGCATCTGGATATTGCACATAATTTTAAAAACCATCAGCCTTAATTTTATTTGTTTATATAGGCCATAGAATTCAAAGTTAATTGTCTGCAATTCAGGGTCATGTCATCCACAACCTAGAGATAATTTTTTGGGGGGGAATGGGGAGTATAAAGGCAATCTTCCCTCTAAAAATCCACTGAAAGGATTCTTACTTAGTAGATATCCATGTCTAAGATCCTGTTAACTACATTTGTTTCAAATTTTAAATTTAAATAATGTTAAAAGTAAGGTACAGTAAAATACCCTAATGCATTCTAACAAAGTAAAGACAGAGTATTATGCTTGGTTATTTTTTTTTTGGCAATGATTTTATTTTCAAAATATATTTATTATTTTATATAAAGAATGAGCATCCATGGACAATACAAACTTTTAAAAGCAGAGATAGTTAGGATGAACAGTTTTACAAAATAACAATCTGCATTGTATTGGCACCAATAATGGAATTTTCCATGAAAGAGTTCGAGTTATTTCTTACCTATACTTTTAAAAATAATTTTGTTTCTTCTGAACCATGGGTAAAATATGATCTGAGGGTAAAAAGAAAAGATTAGTAACAGTAACATAGTGTTATCTTACTGTTGGTATTTCCAAATTTTAAATTAATTCAGATACTATAAGTATAAAATATGACAGTTAACTGATTTTAATTGAAACTTTACATCCACATGTATAAAGCATTGTTATTTCACTTGAACCTCTTCCAATTCATAAATCTGCTTAGCTGCCTTGTGAGTTAAAGGATAAGTATAAATGTTTATATGAGGCCGTGCATAGGGGAGCAAAGCAATTAGGTATGCTTTTAGTACTTTCGATGAAGGTAAAATGATAATAAACCTACACCCAAATAGTAATTTAGATAATCGCCAGCCAAATTAGATCTGGCTATTCCAATTCTGAAATCAAACAGCCTTGATCTGAATCTCAGCTCCAGTTGCATCGACCTTGGATAAGTTTCTATCATCTTGAGCCCATGTTTTCTCAGTTGCCAAATGGAGCTAATAATATACACCTTATATAGCTACTGTGAAGTTTAAATGATACAGAGAACTTAGTATGAGTATCTGGCATATAATGTTTGTATTATACATTACTATGTAAGGTCAAAATATCACAATATCATTCATTTCCACACTTGGGATGGCAAAGTGTATCAGGACACATGCATGTAGTTTTACTTGGAGTACTTTTTGGTTGTTGCTTTCCAGTGATTTTCTTTACCTGCTGCATAAAAACTCCCCGGTATCTGTCACTTGACAGTTGAGATGTTTAGAGGATTAGTGCATTGAATGGCAGGTTGACTGTGTAACTTGCCTTCATGTTCTTAAAATACAATATATCAAAAACAAGATTGATGATGACAAAGAGGAAGAAAACAGTTCTCTTATTGTCAAGCTGAACAAACCATCATAACTTCAAAATAAAATTTAGACTGGGATCTCAATTCCTTTGTCTTTTCAAAGAGAGAGATGCTTTCTTTCTAGATTCAAAATAAAAATAAAAATAAAAACACATTTATCTCCCAAAAGAGGAAAAAAAATATGCAGTACTTTAATATTGCTATGTTCTATTAATTGCCAGTTTATATTTATCTACACCTGGAATAGGCAGATCTCAATAATGCTTCAAATTAGCATTTGGTTCTAGGCTTAGTATTGTTTTCCCTACATTTAAAGTGTCAAAGACGTCATCTAATTTTTTGATTAGAGAAAGTGAGTTCTGTAGCAAAAGAAAATACTGGAAAAGAAGTGGGGAAAAATAGCATTTGAGGTTTTCCTTTGTTTTTATTCAGGGCTTGGATAAAATTATATTACTCAAAAAATGAAATAATTATAAAATAATATATAATGAGAAAATTAAAATGCTTTCTTTCCATTCATGTCTCTCCTCTATCCATTTTTCTTAGTCTACTGAGAGCCATTATTTTTTATTTATTTTATATCCTTCCTGAGCAACTTCATGCCACCCAAGGAGATATGAATATAGAGTCTTCATTTAGCCCTCTTTTCTATTGAAAGATACGAGATCATATGCAGTTTTCTTTATCTTGTCTTTTTTACTCATATATACAGGTATATTACTATACTCTTCCACTGATGGGCTTTGTTTCTAATCTCTTGCTATTAAAAACATTACTACAATGAATAGCCATTACACAGACCATTTGACACACATGCAAGTATGTCTGTAGGATACTTTCACCATAGCAGAATTGCTAGGTCAAAAATTACATATGTTTATAATATTGATAATTGCTGTGCAGTTGCCTTATATAGATATTGAATTGACATTCTACTTTCCTACCAACTATGTATAAAAATACCTGTTTCTCTTAACAGCTTTTACAACAGAATATTTTACTGAGCTTATAATTTTCACTAATATGTAAAAAATAATCATTCAGTATAGTGATAATTTTTGTTTTATTAGTATTACTAATATTGAGTATCTTTGCTTATTTTTCAAACTGTTTTTACATTCTTTCTGTGAATTGAGTTTTCACATTTATCACTCAGTTTTTGTGTTTTGTTACTGATGTTTAGTTTTTCAATTTTCTAGTTATATATTGTGCACATTAGAGGTATTATTCCTTTTATTATGCCAACACCATTAATGGATAATCTCTCTTTTCCTCACTGATTAAGTTACCCCTTTATCCTGCACAAATTTCTTGATCTTTTTTTTATTTTTGGATCTCATAATTAATTTACCTATTAGTGATCTAGTAATCAGTTCTGTTCAGTCGCTCAGTCTTGTCCAACTCTTTGCAACCCCATGAATTTAAGCATGCCAGGCCTCCCTGTCCATCACCAACTCCTGAAGTTTACCCAAACTCATGTCCATCGAATCGGTGATGCCATCCAGCCATCTCATCCTCTGTCGTCCCCTTCTCTTCCTGCCCCCAATCCTTCCCAGCATCAGGGTCTTTTCCAATGAGGCAACTCTTCGCATGAGGTGGCCAAAGTATTGGAGTTTTAGCTTCAACATCAGTCCTTCCAATGAACACCCAGGACTGATCTCCTTTAGGATGGACTGGTTGGATCTCCTTGCAGTCCAAGGAACTCTCAAGAGTCTTTTCCAGCACCACAGTTCAAAAGCATCGATTCTTCTGTGCTCAGCTTTCTTTATAGTCCAACTCTCACATCCGTACGTGACTACTGGAAAAGCCATAGCTTTGACTATATGGACCTTTGTCGGCAAAGTGATGTCTCTGCTTTTTAATATGCTGTCTAGGTTGGTCATAGCTTTTCTTCCAAGAAGCAGGTGTCTTTTAATTTCATGGCTGTAGTCACAATCCACAGTGATTTTGGAACCCAAGAAAATAAAAGTCTATCACTATTTCTACTTTTCTCCCATCTATTTGCCATGAAGTAATGGGACCAGATGCTGTGATCTTAGTTTTTTGAATGTCGAGTTTTAAACCAGCTTTTTCAGACCCCTCTCTCACATTCATCAATAGGCTCTTCAGTTCCTCTTTACTTTCAGCCATTAGGGTAATATCATCTGCATGTGAGGCTGTTGATATTTCTCCCAGCAATCTTAATTCCAGTTTATGCTTCATCCAGCCCAGCATTTTGCATGATGTACTCTGCATATAAGTTAAATAAACAGGGTGATAATGTACAACTTTAGCATACTCCTCTCCCAATTTTGAAGCAGAAACTGATGGTATATTAAAATACAATATATTGATATATATATTTGTTTGTTGACTGATTACATGGGGAACAGTATGGTTAATTTAAAAAAATTCTTAGATCACATTTCTTGCTCTTTAAGTTCTAAGAGGCATTGCTTCACCTTTTGTTTTGTTTCATCTTTTCTGTGGTTCTCTGTTTCTGAATTTTACTATATATAATTTAATGTCAATCTGAGCAGTTAGTGAAATATTCTTTTTATGGCTCTGTTCAAAGGATTTACTCTTTATCATTAAAATCTATTACTTCAGTAGAATGGAGCCCATGTTGACTTCTGGGTCAACTTTATCTGTCATATGGTGTGTCTTTTAACTATGTGAATTCATATGTTAATTTATTCAGAAATATGTCATTGAATTGTACCTTCATTTATTTTTTCTATTCAAGTATTGGGTTTATTTCTCTGGCAGATTCAATTAAGAATACTGTGTATCTCTTTTGCCTTATATGTGGGACTATATGTTTTTTGTCTCTGAAATGTTTTTAACTCTTTCTTGTTATTCATTCAGTTCGGTTGTTCTTGTAGTTTTAATCCACTACGTCCCTATCCACAGTGTATACTCTTTGATTTGTTTCTTCCTTTTTTTTTTTTTGGTAAAGGTTGTGCTCTTCTTTTCTCCTCCACCCCCATTTATTCCTTAGTTTCTGCCAGTTTAGTTTTATTTTCTTCCTTTTTTTCCCTTGTATATCTGTTATGTGGTTTTCACTGATGAAGGTAATTGCCTCGTAAATATTTTTCCAATTTTAAGAGAACTACTTGGTCATAATTCTCATCTGTTATGTGGGAGTATGTTTCATGCTAAAACTTGAGCAAGTTTTCCTGATTTTTCCACATTTCATGTAGTGTTTTTTGTGATTATGCTGTGATAGCTTCCTTTTTACTACTTCATGGAATTAGCTGAATTTTCTTGGCCCATCTTCTTATAGACTCTTCCACCCCTCAAGTTTTTTTTTTTTTCAGATTTTTTTTCTAGCATCTTCTTTGGTGTTGTCCGTATGAATTCTGTTCCATGGATTACATAACCAGTCACTCCAAATCTCACACATTCTGTTTTATGCAATAGATATGGCATTGTATCATTTCAGGACTTGCCCATTATGATTAGAAAATGCTCTTTGGCTTGCATTTTTGGAAATCCCTGACACTGAGCTGCCTCATTTTCACTTCCATCTCTATAGTTGCTGAAAAAAAGAACTACAAAATCAGTTAAAATCTGCATAGCCATTGTATTTCATTGTACCTCATACCTATGAAGATATTAACAGCTCTTGTAGTTCTTTTTTTAAATTCACATTTTTGGTTTTGTATCTGTTCAACTACATATATAATTATAACACCAAAATTAAATGACATCAGATCATTTCAGTTCAGTCTCTTAGTCATGTCTGACTCTTTGAAACCTATGGACTGTAGCACACCAACTCCTGGTAATGGACAGGAAACTTCACCAACTCCTTATGCAAACTCATGTCCATCGAGTCAGTGATGCCATGTAACCATCTCATCCTCTGTTGTCCCCTTCTCCTCCTGCCTTCAATCTTTCCCAGAACCAGGGTCTTTTCCAATGATTCTGGTTTTCACATCATGTGACCAAAGTATTGGAGCCTCAGCTTCAGCATCAGTCCTTCCAATGAATATTCAGAACTGATTTCCTTTAGGATTGACTGGTTGTATCTTCTTGCAGTCCAAGGGATTCTCAAGAGTCTTCTCCAACACCACAGTTCAAAAGCATCAGTTTTCTTGTGCTCAGCTTTCTTTATGGTCCAACTGTCACATCCATACATGACTACTGGAAAAATCATAGTTTTGACTAGATGGACTTTTGTCGTCAAAGTGATGTCTCTGCTTTTTAATATGCTGTCTAGGTTTTTCTTCCAAGGAGCAAATGTCTTTTAATTTCGTGGCTACAGTCACCATCTGAAGTGAACTTGGGGCCCAAGAAAATAAAGTCGATCGCTGTCTCCACTCTTTCCCCATATATTTGCCATGAAGTGATGAGACCAGATACCATGATCTTAGTTTTTTGAATGTTAAGTTTTAAGTCAGTTTTTTCACTCTCCTCTTTCACTTCCATCAAGAGAATCTTTAGTTCCTGTGTGCATTCTGCCATGAGGCTGGTGCCATCTGCATCTCTGAGGTTACTGACATTTCTCCCAGCAGTCTTGATTTCAATTTATGCTTCATCCAGCCTGGCATTTTGCATGACGGACGTACTCTGCACACAAATTAAATAAGCAGGGTGACAATATACAGCCTTGATGTACTCCTTTCCCAATCTTGAATTAGTTCATTGTTCCATGTCCAGTTCTAACTGTTGCTTCTTGATCTGCATACAGATTTCTCAGGAGGCAGCTAATGTGGTCTAGTATTCCCATCTCTTTAAGAATTTTCCACAGTTTGTTGTGATCCGCACAATCACAGGCTTTAGCGTAGTCAATGAAGCAGAAGTAGATGTTTTTTGGAACTCTCTTTCTTTCTCTATGATCCAACGGATGTTGGCAATTTGATCTCTGGTTCCTCTGCCTTTTCTAAATCCAGCTTGAACATCTGGAAGTTCTCAGTTCACATATTGTTCAAGCCTAGCTTGAAGAATTTTGAGCATTATTTTGCTAGCATGTGAGATGAGTGCAATTGTGTGGTAGTTTGAACATATTTTGGCATTGCCTTTCTTTGGGGCTGGAATGAAAACTAACGTTTTCCAGTCCTTTGGCCACTGCTGAGTTCTCCAATTTTGCTGGTATATGGAGTGCAACACTTTAACAGCATCATCTTTCAGGATTTGAAATAGCTCAGCTGGAATCCTATCGCCTCCACTAACTTTGTTTGTAGTGATGCTTCCTAAGGCCCACTTGACTTAGCACTCCAGGATGTCTGGCTCTAGATGAGTGATCTCACCATTGTGGTTATCTGGGTCATTAAGATCTTTTTTGTATAGTTCTACTGTATATTCCTGCCATCTCTTCTTAATATCTTGTACTTCTGTTAGGTCCATGATGCTTCTGTCCTTTATATCAATGGTTTAAATCAATGAAAGTTTATGTTTTCCTCAAATAGTCCAATGCTGACATTTCTATTTTGGAAGCCCTTCTGGGCCACTTTGCTATAGTCAATGATTTGGAAACATAGACTTTTCCATATTAGACTCCAGTGTCTTAAATATGACTTCCAGTGCCACTTTAAGTCCCTATTCCAGCCAGCTGAAAAGTAAGCAGGTGAAAAGTTCTTAAAGGATAAGGCATAGGAAGAGTGTATACAAGGCTTATATTTCATTGACAAGAACAGAGTCATTCAGTCTTAATCTCATGCAAAATAGACTGGCATATAGTCTATCCCTGTAGTATTAAACTGGTCATCGTTGGTTTTGAAGATGGAGAAGAGAAGTTATGCATCAAGGAAAGTGCATAACATCTAGCAACTGGAAAAGTCAAGAAAACAGACTCTTCCTTAAGGCCTCGGGAAGGAACGCAACCATGCAGAACTTTGACTTTAGCCCAGAGTACCCATTTTGAACTTTTAACCTCCATGACCATAGGATAATACTTATGTGTTCCTTTCAAACTGTTAAACTTTCAGGAATTTGTTGCAAAAGCAATATGGAACTATGATGCTAAGTAAACCAAAATGCTTCTAGGCTATGAACTCTACATGTTTGCCAACTCATACAGAAGAGTATAGTTGATCAACATGAGGCCAATAGTGTGAAAGTATAAAACTTTATAGTTGAATTACCTGATCAGATTTGCTGTTTTATTTGACTTGTTGATCCCTACCAACTAATGTTACATTTCTGCATAACCAGCAGCAGGTATTTTATGGAACTCTTTGAAAAAAATCTGATCATATGAGATGTCAAGATAAATTTTGGCAAATAGCAAACCTGAGTGGTCACATTAATGAGGTACAAGAAAAATTATGTTTTGAGACTAATTTTAACTCCCACCTCTTAAAAACAGTTTAGTATTTGTGTGAAATTCAAATTCACATGTATTAGTTGGTTTTCCTCTCAATTTTTAAAAAACTCGCTCTTTTCCCTGAAAACATATCTTAATTTTTTTTTAGGATAGGAAAGGCAAATAAACTTAACTAGGAGAAAATTAAAAAAAAAAAGTAGATAGGGAAAATTTATTTGTGACTATTTTCAACAAAAGTATACAAAGAAAATACTCAGAATAAAATTTTCTTCTGCACCAGGTATATATAAAAATGACTGTTACTTTTAAGTATTTCTTTAATGAAGTGAACTGTTTTGCTTAGTGACCTATTGATGATCTTGATTTTCATATTTGAACAGTCAACTGGGGGGGCTCTTGGTTAGAAATGTAAAATGAGCTGAAATATCACAATGGTATGAATTATCTTTTTGATAACTTTATTAATTAAATTGTTCAAGAAAAATAACAATGCTGTGTATGCCCTTTGGGAAGGTTTACTGCTTTTCTGAAGTATTCCAAAACAGAAACCAAACTACGAGCACTTAGGAAACACCATAATGTGTAAGGCCCCCAGTTAAATTAGCCGAATTGTTTTGAAGGGGCATCAAATAATTGATCAGGAAATAAAACTGTGATTATAGAATAAAATCACAGTTGAATTGTAGCAAATAATTGCAAAAATAATTAAAGTCACAAATCTTCCCAGTAACAATGTGAAACAATTCTCTTTAGTGCCCCATGGGGATGGAACTTGCTAGCTTTGATTGGGATTAAACCTGGAGGTAAAAGAAAAGGAAAAGTGTGATCTGGAAGAAGTCATATTGAGAACATATCATCCATATAAAAAAATAAAGTTCCTGAAAAGTGAATTTGGAAGTTATGTGATTTCCATTTCAAAGGATGCAATTTATTATAGTTCCTTTAATGATTTTTAAAGAAGTCAGCGTAAGCTTGAGCTTTCATATAGAGATAGATTTTCAGTTCTCAGTTTATTTCCTTTTCTACTTTGGTAAAATAGAGCCAACTTATTTCACATCTCTCGCTGAAAGAAGAAGAACTTAATTAAGGGGAAGATTTTTCATCCAGAAGAATTATGGATATAATTATTGCAAGCAGTGTTGACTCTGGAGGAGTAAAATAACTGTTCTTTTGCTTTTAGTGCTTACACAGCTCACATATAATGCATTATAATATTCACCATTGGATGAAACGTTAGCAATCGAATAAATGATTTCTGAAAATATATATTCTATCCTTTAAAACAAAAATCTATTAATAAAAAATTCAACCTGAAACACACCACCACGTTGCTCATATTCCAGTTGGCCTTCATGGCAGCTACTCAGCCTTTCTTTTGATGTATATGTTATGATCCAAGTGTAAATATCTACCCAGTCTGTGATCTTTCAGTTTTCTTTGAGATTTACTAAATAGGATTGCCCAAGCAAAAGATATACCATAAAGAAAGCCTTCAAAGTAAAGATAATGTTATAAAACCCACTCTTGAATTTAAAGCACCTAGTTATAAGCAAGAAATTCAACTTCAAATTTTTAAAAGCTCCAATGTTTTAAATCATATAATTATATAGTAAGAACAAAGACTCCACATGGTAACACACTGGTATAATAAGACGAGTTGGTATATAGTTACAGAAATGAAAGCAGCAGATAAATTACTGGATTTAGTGGGTTTTTAAGCTCCAAATTAATATTACCTTTTCAAATGAGTACACTATTCTGATAAATCTCATAGTTACTTCATGTTGTGTCTAGACAATCGTGATCTCTCTTATTTAATAAATATCAATTCAGCATACACTTTGTTCTGACCTTGTGTCATGAGATCAGACTAAAATGATGAACAAGTGAGAAAAACAGACATAATTTTAGCTCTTTCAGAGCTTATTCAGCGGTGGTAGGTACACAGAAGAAAACAGGTAATTGTAATACAGTATGATAAATAATGTGAAAGAGTAAATCAGTGGTCACAAAATGCTGCGAGGGAAGCCAGTAACTCCAGCTCGGAGGGTCAGGACTGAAAAACGAATAAGAATTCACCAAGTGGCAAGCATTGGCTCAGAATGTTCTGATAGAGAACATAGCATTTAACACGTGTCTAAAGGTGGAGAAATAGAGAGGAAGGGAAGGAGAAGAGAAGGAGAGAGAGGGAAAATATCAATGCTCTATTAAATAAGTGAAGAAATCAGTTTGGTTATGATGGAGTCGGAGCAGAAGTGTAAAAAGAAATGAGGGTGATAGAAAAGGCAAGAATTATAAACAACACGCATACACACAACTTTGTCTATATAATCAGGACAAAAACATTTCCAAGTGGCTGACAACCTATCTGAAGTTTATGCCCACCAAAACTAACAGATCAACTTATGCTTTTTTTTTTTTTAGACAGAGTTACTATATATTTGGGCTTCCCTCATAGCTCAGTTGGTAAAGAATCCGACTGCAATGCAGGAGACCTCGGTTTGATTCCTGGGTCAGGAAGATCCCCTGGAGAAGGGATAGGCTACCCAATCCAGTATCTTTGGGCTTCCCTTGTGGCTCAGCTGGTAATGAATCTGCCTGCAATGTGGGAGACCTGGGTTCGATCATTGGGTTGAGAAGATCCCCTGGAAAAGGGAAAGGCTACCCACTCCAGTGTTCTGGCCTGGAGCATTCCATGGACTGTCTAGTCCATAGGGTCACAGAGTCAGACACAACTGAGCGACTTTCACTTTCACTTACTCTATTTTTAGAATAATACTGTAGGGACAGTGAAGGGGCATAAAGGCAGTGGGAATCCCTCTGTTCACACCTACTCAAACTCTTTGTGGAATGGTCCAGAGTAGGGATTCTGTCTTCAGAGTGACTGTATCATACATTTCCCACACCTTACTTTAGTTTCAACAGCATGAGTTACACACCTGTGCTATGAAGAACTCACAGTATATGTTCTGCTAATGGATGTGTTTTGTTTTATCCACACGGTGATTTCTATTTTTCTTTTCCAGTGAGCATTTAGAAGTTTTGAAGTTGTCATGAAAAAAAAAAATCATATTCCCAGTGTCTTTTAAGAAACCTGAAGCTCTGGAAACATTGGACTTTCATTTCTTCATGGCAGAAAGTTGCTGGAATGGAATAAAGCCATCCCCTGTAGGTAGGACAGGCAAACATTAATTTGCTGCAGTCCTAAACACTCTTGCATTTACCCAGCTTTTACAGATCTTTGAAATGTTGACCTAGAGAGTAACTTTCATGGCTATTAACCTTCCCACCAGCTTACTTTAGGTCTCAGCTTGTCTCCTGGGATGCTGGCTTAGTGTCTTTTTTTCACTCTGCCTGGCATCACATTTTACCTTTTGGCCATGGATCTATCAGTCTTTTTGGATTTGAATACATAGAATTTATTTTCCCATATATTGCCCCAGTTGACAGGTCCTCATATAGTCTATTACCATTTGCAGAATGTTAAATATCACTCTTCAGCTCCAAAATCTCCCAGAGCTGGCCATTTCCCTCAGAATGAAAGTCAAATCCCCACCATTGTCCCATGAAGATCAATGATAACATTTCTGAACAGATCACCAAACTGTGGCCCCTCACCTACTCTTCCCCAGGCCACTCAGTGGTTTAACAAATGTCAGAATTACAGGATCTAGACTGAAATAAAGGGAGCAAAGCAACACATAAGAAAAAAGGAAATGATTGTTTTTGGAAATTGAATGTGTATCACTTCATCTAGAGCACCTCTTCCAAGCTGACTCCATGAAATGCTCATCCACTTTACATTAAACATTCTCGCTCTATACTTAACATATTTTACTGGATAAAAAGCAAATGAGAGAGTGTCACCAGCCCCAGATTCTTGGCGGTCGCATGATTTCCTGTAAGTAGCGATGAGCTAGAATTGCTGTTCCCTCCAGTCCGTTCCATAGTTAACGTGCTAAAACAAAAAGAAGAAAGCAAAAAATGCAACTTGGGCAGTTGTAGTCCTTGAAACCTAGCATTTTTAGGCTATATTTCCCAAATGATATTCAAACAATCATAGTAATTTAGCATGTTATGTTCTTGATTCTGGTGGGCAGAGAGTGATTATGTGAGAAAATAAGGTATATTGTGCTGTTTGATATTGCATTTCAGCAGAGAAGCACCACCAGCTGACAGTAATCAGGCAGGGGAGAGCAATTAGGCAGAAATTGCCCAGAATGGGCTTGAGCTTAATGAAGGTAGAAAGGTGGTGATCACTTGTGGTTTGGTCAGCACAATGGAAGTTCAGAGTACAAAATGTTCAACTTAGACAGTAGAAAGTGTGAGTGAACTCCACATATTCAGTGATCACTTTTGAATCTAAAGAGAGCCTGCCTATGACCTGGGAGAGTGGGAGACTAGTTCAAATACTGGAGACTCTGTGTATGGTTTCCCACAGAAGAGTAGATTGAGTGCACAGCAATGAAGAAACAGGCTGTGACCTGCAAGATGACAGCTTCCTTCCCGGAAAACATATAGAACAGGTTTAGAAGAATATGATTACTCTATATGAAGTGAAATAACTCAAGAAGCATGTCCAGGGAATGGGGGCGTGGTTTGACTGAGAAAGGGATTCCGTGAGATGAAAGATTTTTATCAAAGTTTAAAGCTATATAAGAAAATAAGGGTTAGAAAAATAGGTCACAACCACAGTGCCTCACTTTGCATAGTACTTTGCTGCTTGAATAGAACTTATGGATAATGGATAAACCATCTTAGTTGCCTAATGAGGTGACAAAGTGGATTGGAAGAATTTGAAATTGTAGGCATAGATATTTATTAGATTAGACACTTACTAACTTTGACACCTCAGTTCTATTATCTAAAATATCTGACTCTTGGTTTGTCTTTACAATGGGGATAATATACCAAACATATGGTTTATTGAAGTGAGAAATAAATGAGATTATATTTGAACCTCATAGACCACCAAAGCTTCCCTAGTGGCTCAGATGGTAAAGAGTCTGCCTGTAATACTGGAGACCTGGGTTCAATACCTGAGTTGCGAAGATCCCCTGGAGAAGGAAATTGCAACTCTCTCCAGTGTTCTTGCCTGGAAAATCCCATAGACAGAAGAGCCTGGTGGGCAACAGTCCATAGGATCACAAAAGAGTCAGACCTAAATTAGTGACTAAATAACAACACTATACAACCTAAGGCTGTGCCTAGTATATACATAGTGAATCGTCACTAAATACTGGCTTTCTTCTTTGCTCTCTTGACTCAAATGATAAAGATCTGCTGCTAACAGATTCACTTTTTTCAAGTCAAAATAACAAAGATCAGGCTAGAAGAAATAGGGACATGCTGTAAAGACATAAAGCCAAATGTTTATAACATTTTGCATGTTTATTATACAGCATTTAATTTTTTAACATCTTGAAAAAACTTCCATTTGATTTTCACAGTTTTAAAATTATGAAATGTATTTTTATAGTTACATATTTTATACATTATACATTTTAAAACCTGTCCAGTGATAAAATAAAATCCCATTGCTTCAATTAGCATTTAAATTAATTTCTTATAAACCTATTGTATTCAAATCATTTTCCTTACCTTTTTTTTAATCTACTTCATTTTCTTCTTCTCTATATATTTAATAATTCTGTGGTATCATGATTTTATAATAAGAAATATATATTTGGCCTTTCTCATCATTTATTGCACAGAGCTCCTAAAACCATTGCAATTTCTGAAATGACAAAAGTACCTTCATATTCATAACAAACCCCTTTTAACCACACCTGTGTTTATGTTAATTAGATCACTTTGGGAAGTCCCTAAGGATGTGTGCATGCATGTGTGGCAAGTCGCTTCTATCATGTCCAACCGTTTGCAACCCCACAGACTGTAACCCACCAGGAGCCTCTGTTCATGGAATTCTCCAGGCAAGAATGCTGGAGTGGGTTGCCATGCCCTCCTCCAGGGATCTTCCTGGCCCAGGGATCAAACCCGTGTCTCCTGCAGCTCCTGCACTGAAAGCGGATTCTTTACTGCTGAGCTACCAGGGAAGTCTCCTGTCCCCTACCCCAAGGATGAGGGCTGGTTATCACGGGAACAAACATATAAGGGAGGGTTAGAACTTTCAACTCAACCTCCATGATCTCTGGGGAGGGGGTGGGGCTGGAAGTTGAGTCAATACCAGTGTCAGGTTTTTTTTTTTATAAGCAATCATGCCTATTGTAATGAAACTTCCATAAAAACCCCAAAGGGCAGGGTTTGGAGACCTTTAGGGTGGGTGGAGACTCAGGACGAGAGGCAAGTGTAGAGCATGGGACTCTTTCCCCATGTCTTATCCTATCCATTTCTTCCTGAGTTATATTCCTCTATAAAAAATCAATATATAGCAAGTACAATGTTTCTCTGAGTTCTGTGAATAGTTCTAGTGAATTAAGTGAACCTAAGGAAGAGCTCAATGTAGCCTCACATCTGTAACTAGTGGGTCAGGAGCATAGGTGACCACTGCTGCTGCTGCTAAGTCGCTTCAGTCGTGTCTGACTCTGTGCGACCCCATAGACGGCAGCCCACCAGGCTCCGCTGTCCCTGGGATTCTCCAAGCAAGAACAGTGGAGTGGGTTGCCATTTCCTTGTCCAATGCATGAAAGGGAAAAGTGAAAGTAAAGTCGTTCAGTCATGCCCGACTCCTAGCGGCCCCATGGACTGCAGCCTACCAGGCTCCTCCATCCATGGGATTTTCCAGGCAAGAGTACTGGAGTGGAGTGCCATTGCCTTCTGCAAGGTGACCACTAGGACTTGTGATTGATGTATGAAGTGGGGAGGGGAGGGGTCTTGTGGAACTGAGCCCTTAATTGGTGTGACAGGAGGGTATCTCCAGTTAGACAATGTAGAACTGAATCAATTGTAGGGTACTTGACTAGTGTCACAGAATTACTTGGTATGGAGAAAAAACAAAACAACACCCATAGGAATTGGTGTCAGAATTGGACTTTCTCATCTTTTCCTATCACTGTTTATCATCATTGGTTTCTAAACTACTGATGGCATTTTGATTCTCATAATATAATTTTAATCTATTGTTTTTATTTTTCTTAGTTTGGTAAATGTACCAATAGAAATTAAGAAATATTAGCTCCTATAATTGTTATTATCATCCTGTTTTTATTTTTAAATACCTCCCTGTGATTGTTAACTAATGTGCACAACAAATTACTCCTAAACTTACTGGCTTAAAACAAAGGAGCATGTACTCAGTTCAGTTCAGTGGCTCAATTGTGTCTGACTCTCTGTGACCCCATGGCCTGCAGCATGCCAGGCTTCCCTGTCCATCACCAACTCCCAGAGCTTGCTCAAATTCATGTTCATTGAGTCAGTGAGGCCATCTAGCCATTTCATCCTCTGTTTTCCCCTTCTTCTCCTGCCTTTAATCTTTCCCAGCATCAGGGTCTTTTCTAATGAGTCATTCTTTGCATCAGATGATCAAAGTATTGGAGCATCAGCTTCAACATCAGTCCTTCCAATGCATACTCAGGATTGATCTCCTTTAGGATTGACTGGTTTGATCTCCTTGCAGTCCAAGGGACTCTCAAGAGTTTTCTCCAACACCACATTTCAAAATCCTCTGGTGCTCAACTTTCTTTATGGTTCAACTATCACATCCATACACGACTAACGGAAAAGCCATAGCTTTCACTCTACGGACCATTGTCAGCAAAGTAATGTCTCTGCTTTTTAATATGCAGTCTATGTTGGTAATATTTTCTCTTCTAAGGAGCAAACATCTCTTAATTTCATGGCTGCAGTCACCATCTACAGTGATTTTGGAGCCAAAAAAAAAAAGTAAAGTCAGCCACTGTTTCCACTTTTCCCCATCTATTTGCCATGAAGTGATGGGATCGAATGCCATCTTCGTTTTTTGAATGTTGAGTTTTAAGCCAGCTTTTTCAATCTCCTCTTTCACCTTCATCAAGAGGCTCTTTAGTTCCTCTTTGCTTTTTGCCATAAGGGTGGTGTCATCTGCATATCTGAGGTTATTGATATTTCTCCCTGCAGTCTTGATTCCAGCTTGTGCTTCATCCAGCCCAGCATTTCATATCATGTACACTGCATGTAAGTTAAATAAGCAGGGTGACAATATACAGCCTTGATGTACTCCTTTTCCTATTTGGAACCAGTCCGTTGTTTCACGTCCAATTCTAACTGTTGCTTCTTGCCCTGCATACAGGTTTCTCAGGAGGCAGGTAAGGTGGTCTGCTATTCCCATCTCTTTAAGAATTTTCTGGTTTGTTGTGATCCACATAGTCAAAGACTTTGGCATAGTCAATAAAGCAGAGGTAGATGTTTTTCTAATATTCTCTTGCTTTATCTATGATCCAACAGATGTTGGCAATTTGATCTCTGATACCTCTGCCTTTTCTAAACCCAGCTTGAACACCTGGAAGTTCTTGGTTCACGTACTGTTGAAGCATAGTTTGGAGAATTTTGAGCATGTATTAAATCATTGTTTCTGTAGATACAGAATCCTGTCAGGTTAGTGGTTGGTGCCTCAGACTCACAGTTTCTCATCAGGTTGCAATTGATGCACCACATCAACTGGGACTTTGGTCTCATCCAAAGTTTCAGCTGGGAGCAGAAGAATCTGTATCTGAGCTCTCACTGGTGACTGTCAGCAGATCATGTACTTTTCTCAAATGGGCCTCTCCCCAGCACTGCTTCAGAGTATGGAAATTTCCTACTCTCAGGCAATAGTCCAAGAGAGATCACAAGACAGAATTTATCTTCCTTTCATAATCTACTATTGGAAGTGTCATCCAGTCACATCTTCCATATTTTAGTCATAGAAAGAAGTAAAAAAATTCAGCCTCCACTTAAAGGGACAGGATAACACAAGGGCATGCCTATCAGAAAGCAGTGATCATTGGGAGTCATCTTAGAGATTGTCTCTTATCTAACATGTCCTTTTGATATTGGCAGACCACCTTAATTCAGGTCCTTGGTGTCATTGTAAACTCACTACTCATTAAGATTGCACTCTGAATTTTTTTTGAGCCACCTTCTTCACTGGCAAAATATTTATATATTAAAAGTTAAGTCTGTTTGAGTATTTCTAAATTAGGGAAGGAGGAGCTTCTATTATCTTTAGAATTAAACAATTGTAAAGCTTTAGGGCAGAATACAAGGTCTTTGAAAATCCATCTCCTATCTTCCTTACCAGCTTCACATCACTATCAATGTCTCTACTCGCTACTTCAGAGATGATCCTGAGAAGCAAGATGAGCTCAGGAAGTGATGCTGGCTCATAAAAATGCTTTATATATTCCTGTGCTAAACTCTGACCATTGGAAATGTATAGTATAAAAACCCTGACATTCTTGAGATGATATTTTCCTTGATGAATCCTCAAATCTTAGCAAGTGAGTCTACTTCAAACATGTAGGGAAGTCAGTTCCCTAGGCATAGCTGTTATTTTACATATCAACTCATCAAATCTTCAAAACAATGCATGATGCTTTCAGATGTCCTCAATATCTTTCCCAAATTTCCTCCATATCTTTTTTATACAAAATACACTTGCACATTTATCATACAATATTTCCTAGTATCACTGTTTCTGACTAATTATAAAATGAAGCATTCAAAGACTGGCCCCACATCACATAACCAGTGAGTGAAAGATCTAAAACCCCAAAGCAAATATCTCAAATCCTTTCCACTCTCTGATGTTACTACAAGCTGCATCTTATATAAAACATGCTAGGATAGATGTTTCATTTTTTCTCCAATAGTTTTTTTTTTATAAATCAGAATGTAAGCACCCCAAATCATAAGTATTCCATTTGTTCCTATAAAGATAATAAGATGTGCCAGTTGTGAACTATGGCTAAAGTAAAAAGGGAGGTTTGAATTATAAAGGCTGAAATTAACTATCAGTTTAACACAGAGCATACTAAATTTAACTATTAATTTAGCATATAATGCATTTTTAATAAGAACAAAAAAAATTTAAGAGCCAAAATCCTGTTTATGTGCATACATGGAAAAAAGGCAGCTCAGATAATGAATATATTTATACTACATATTTTTGTATAATTCTATCAGAAAGAAATGCTATTTGCTTGGGCCAACTTACAGCTACCTTTCCATATAGCACTAGAGAATTTTTTTTTAAATGATCTGTACTGGTCCTTCCTGTCGCAAATATTGTCCCTTTGACAGTCTTTAGTAATGTGTAAGTGTGATTGTGAGCCTGAATCTGGATGAAGAGAAGCAAAGCTATAGGTGAATCAGCATGTGAAAATGCTGTTTTAATAAAAGAACACATTTTTTTTCCCTACTGGATAGGCCAGAGAAGAACTGCTATCAACATGAAGACGGTAAAAATGTAATGGTGTGCAGAGTTATCTCAGAGGGAGTGCATACAATTTTATCTCTCTGTCTCCAGGGGAGTATATGTAAACTAAGCATAAATATGTTTATGTGTGGCAGACTTTTAAAACTAATTGTTAGTAAACCATGGCCTCACAGAAAACCTCTAAGGGGCAATAAACTGCCCCAGTATTAAGAGCATTGCAAAATAAAATTTAGCTAGTGTATGCAATGTATTCAGAGGGAGGTGATGGAGAGTGAAGCAACAGCAGCATGTAATATTTGGTTGGCATGAAAACATTTTAAATATGCAGTAGAGGACCAAAAATTTGGAACAAAAGGTGTTCAATTAAAAATAAAAGTTGTGTGGCAGCCATATTTATTAGAGGGAAAAATTAAACTTTCCTTCCTTTTGTCAGTTGATAAAATATGAATATATGCACCTGCTTTAAGGGACAATGAGGACAAGATCTCAATTAGCTGAACTAGATTAAGATTAATTTTTAAATGTATTAGGGAAAGAGTTTTAAAATACCCAGATAACATAGTAGCCCACCTCATAAATCACCAAAAAAAGTAAACCTACATTTTTTGGACCCTGAGTCATTTGGCTGGCAAACAGATACTCTGAAGGGAGAAAATGTAAGCCACATTTCAATTATTTTTTATTAAACATTTTGAAAATTAGGCATTGTCAAACATCACATAAAGAAAAATGTATTTTAACCCAGCATTTAATGGATAATATACACTGGCCTCAATGATGTATTTTCAAATTTATTGGACAGTGTAGTTTATTACATAGAGCACATCATAGATTCATGGAAAATAAATCATGTTAGTCATTAGTATTAAATTAATGAAATTTAGATAGCAAGGGCATTCCCATTTTTTGATTGTTTTATAAATTTGAATTGCAGGTAATAGTCTTGACTTCTAAAATATGGACAGTTCATTGTCATTTGAAGACTCTAATTGAATTTTTCTCTGGGTGTAAAGCAATAAAGCAATCCTCCCTTTCCCCCACCCCTGCAGTTGAGGACTGAAATTCAAGTGACTACTGTTTGTTACTAGCTACTATTAATATTTTATTCAAATAGATGTTGTCAGTTTTACAGTTAGAAATAAAGTAAATGTAGTGACTACAGCAACAAAAAAATCTAGTTGTCTTGTGGAAAGTTCTTTGCTAAAGGGTTCAGGGGTGGAATATGAAATTTAATGAGTGTAAATGTCAAGTCATACATGTGCAGGGAAAGAAGAGCTAAGTTCAATTTAAATGGCAGTGAATTAGTTAACAGGGGTGAAGAGATAAGGATAAATAACTAGATCCGACGTTTGAATTCTCAGTGCATTATACAGGAACCAAGAAAGCTAATAAGAGGCTGACTTTTACCAAGACCAATATATTATCCCAAGGATATTGTACTCTCTTGTTTCATGGGAATTAGACCAAATCTGGGGTGTACAGTGAAGCTTTACTGCTTCTTTTTTTTTTTTTAAAGAAATATATATGAAGTTAAGAAGTTTTATGTAGACACAATTAACTGAGGCTTGCATATAACAAAGTCATTATTTCTCAAAAAGGTGCAAATAATTAATTTGATGAGGATTTAAGTAGTCTTTAAATTGAGCTGGGATAAAAAATATACTCTAAATAATTTCGCTAAAAGATTTTTTTTAATTTTTAAAAATTTTTTTTAAATTTTTTTATCTAATCTCAGTTTTCTTATCTGTACACAGAACTCTTTTGAGGATTAAATGAAATAACGTATACAAGTGCCTAATATCATATCTGACTGTAGTAGGCCCTCAATTTGATTATTTCTCCCTAGTCCCCTTTTTGTTATTGTTTAGTTACTCAGTTGTGTCTGTTTGCGACCCCATGGACTGTAGCCCACCAGGCTCCTCTGTCCATGAGATTTCCCAGGCAAGAATACTGGAGTGGGTTTCCATCTCCTTCTCCAGGGAATTTTTCCTCACTCAAAGATCGAACTGGCATCTCCTGCATTGGCAGGTTGATTCTTTACCTGTGAGCCACCAGGGAAGCCCTAGACCCCTTATATAACCTAGTCACAGTTTCAACCAGTAATAAGGAAATTAATTCATGCCCCTATACCTTGCTATACCTAATAGCAAAAAAATAAATAAATAAAAGCAACCATTCTAATTCTGAAATAATCCATTCCTTCTCTACCATCTGTGGGGAAATGCTCTTTGGCTAAGCAGACAGCAAGATGTTGCCTGGAATTTCTATTACAAAGCACTTACTGCTGTTTGTCATATCTTAATTTTCCAAAACAATTACCTGTAGCTATAATCTAGTTTAATCTGCACATCCATCCTTACAGGAATCAAAGAAAAGGCTGTGTTTCTTGTACTCATTTAAAACATGAAGAAATTGACCCCCAGAATAGTGAATAATGGCTCAAAGATAGTAGCAATGGAGAAAAAGTCAGTGTCATCTGAGGGCTGGCTCCATCACTTTGCATGTGTACTAGAGTGACTTTTCGACTAGATATTTTTCTATTTTTCCAGATATCTGCCTATTTGTTTTATTTTGGTACTAGGACTTTTTTTGAATGAAATATTACAAAGACATCTGACTTTTGAAAGAATCAAAGCGAGCTGTTGTGGTCAAGGTAGGAATGTGGATAGAAAGGCCAATCCCTTGGACTTGCCCTTCTCAACTTCTACAATTGGCCCACTAGGTAAGAGGAAGCAGACTGTACCTTTAAATAATCAAATTTCTTATTTAAATAACAATGCTTACTAAATGCTATAAAGCAAATAGGAAAAAAAACACCTGGTTCAACTTCTAAGGCCCCTTGCCTTATCAAGATTTCCTTCTTTGAAATCTGCCTCTGCCACAAATCATAGTATCCATTGACTTTAGTCTATTGTTAAAGATTGCTTTTTTTTTTTTTTTTAATATATTACTTGGGTAGGCTAGAGTGAGATATGCTCTCTTGTTACTGAAGATGCTGAATGCACACTCTGAGTGCAGTCAGGTCTCAGACACAATATAGAGTGGCACATAATTTAAACCTCTTTTAAGATCGGAATAGCCGTATAACTGCTTTTGGCCTAAGATGGTATTAATTTTAAATTATTATTTTTTAACTCCTCTTGCTATCCCTCTTCCTCACTGTGTCTGCCATCTAACTTCCCAAATCAAAACTTAATCCTCTGAATGGAATGAATTTCTTAAAATGAGTCTTAGCTCTTAAGTGGTTAAGTTGTACCTTTGGGATCTCACAGAACAGTATCAGTCATCTTATGTGAAGCAAAAAATAATATCTAATCTTTGACAGAAATGAATTACTTCATATAGGACAGCTACATTCGGTCTGATACTTGTTGTCAGGTTTCACTGGGAAACGAGGAACTAAGAAATAGATTTCATCAAATTCTGAGATGGGAGGAAATGAAATCTTAGCAAAGAAAACAAGTTATGCCTCTGAAATGAATTGTACGAGCTGGAAAATATATCAGGTGAAAAGTGAATGTTAAAATCATTTGCCAGCAGATGACATAAAACATTTTGGACAGATATTTGAGGACAGAAAGCCCTGATATTACCAGTTTATAAAATATTCATGTATTCAAGAAAACTAAATGATCTCTAGATTTGGGAATTGCTTGTAAACATTCTCTAGTTTTAGCAATATTTTTTTTTCATGATACTCCTATTTCTTTCCATGAGCTGCCTATTTGATATGAGATGAGAAAAGAAAAAAAAAAAAACACCAAGATTGTTGTGGAAAGTTAATTCTTGAATGTATCTAAAGAAACTTCTCACACTTCCTTACCTAGACTACTGCAGATTTAAATACAAGGATCACATGGACTATCTTGCATCAGTAAAGAATGAAACATCACATTTGTCAAAAAAAAAAGAAGGCAAGAGGGCCAGAGAACTTAGGGATTAAGGGCAGGCAATGGAATCTTTCAACGCAAAGTCACTTCTCACCATCTGTTTGTGGTAGGTTGACTGTGATAGAAATCATCACTATCTGGAGGCTGCTAAGTTGTCTCCTAGTCGTCAAAGGCATGGCGGTCGTCTTCTAGCTCTTGTTAGACAGATGTCCGTATCACACAAAACCTGTCCTGATTAGCAGCTGGTGAATTTATCCCCTTAGGGCAATATGAGACTTTTCCATCTCTGCCAACCTGGGAGAGAAAATGCTGCTTCACGTGCTGTCTAGAGGCAAATGTTTGTAATGCTTCACCTTTGTCGTCTCCAGGAAGATCATTGGGAAATGGGTACTCTGCTCTTTTAGCCTTTTAAACATAATTGACTCCCCAAAGTTAAAAGACCTTACAAATGCAGTTTGCAAAATTTAAATATGTGAACTTCTAGTATTCCTTACACAATAGAACATGCTAGTTTTGGAGGAAAGTGTATTTCTTGCTGTCTCTCATCTCAAACCTTAAATTTAAGAAGGCAGTAGCGTATACATTGTTAATTTTGGTTTGTATGTAACATATTGGGATTTTCACAAAGTTAGTACACCTATATGAAAATATGCCATGATCAACATCCCCAGAAAGCTCTTCTTGTGTCTTTCTCCTCTTAATTCCTAATTTCCCCAGAAATATCCTATAACTGTGTTCCATTACTGTTGGTTTGGGGCGTGATTCACTAATATAACTTACCTCTTGCTGAATTATTCTATTATAACTAGCAAAATGAAGATGATATGCACATTCGAAGATGAGATTTACAACCTTAAGATTTGGATGACCTCTGGCCAAAGTTTACTATGGTTTGTACATTTCTTTTTAATGGTTTCATCTCATATTTGTCTGTAGATGAAGGTACCAAAATGAGGGAAAGGATTAAATGCAAGGCCTTAGGCCATAAGGAATAAGTTACCCAGAAACCTGCTAAAAGAAAGGTGAAGTATAATTAGCTCTGCATCAAAGGTAGTGTTTTATTTCTACCATTTAATCGCTTTATAATTTTAGGTGGAATATTGAACTCTTTTGGATTTCACTTGCTTCAGTTATAAATGGGAATACTAGTAACAACTTTCTAAAGTCATTTTCATGGGTGCTTCCCAGGTGACTCAGTGGTAAAGACTCTGCCTGCCAATGCAGGAGACACAGGTTCCCTCTCTTGGTCAGAAAGATCCCCAAGAGAAAGAAATGGCAACCCACTGTAGTATCTTTGCCTGGGAAATTCCCATGGACAGAGGAACCTGGAAGGCTACAGTTCATGAGGTTGCAGAGTCAGACACAACTTAGTGACTAACCAACAACAAAATCACTTCATACTACCATCTGTAATTCTAGGAGGAGAGTCCAGAAAAGCATTTTTCCCCACTTTATACTCTCTTATCACCAGCTCTGCTACAGAGTTGGAGGATTGGCTCTTTAGATGGTTGCATAAGTACCAGTGGTAGACAGAAACTTCTCATGATGACTCTTTCGAGTTGGGGAATACAAGATATAGGAATAAATCTCTCTTTATGCCAAGGTCACAGCCAAAATGTCTATTTTAGATATCTGAATCATGAAGCTACACTAACTTTGTTCATTCTTAGCAAGCATCTTTGAGAGGTAGGATACAGACTTAATCTTTCACATTATACAGATAAGAAGTGAAATCACTGAGAAATCAAATGATTTTTGAAGTGGCAGGTAAAAGTTAGAAGAGGAAAAAAAGAAATGTGGTCTCTTGTCTCCTCTTTCAGCATTCTTTTCAAGGACTTTCTGTTGCTCCTGGACTCCATGTGCACTTCTGATAGTCACTAGTATGAATATTGGAGAGACTGTATTCTGCTGAAGATAGAATGTGAAAAGACAAAAGGGTCCTTTCTTATTAAAGCCTTCACCTCTGGTGTTCAGTTTTCCCAATATTAAGTGCATGGGCAAACTGCTTAATGGCAGAAATGTCACTGCCAAAACTTAAAAGAGGTTAATCAATACTGAGCCGTAATCAAAATTTTACCATGATGTTTCCAAACATTGGAGTCCTCATGGAGACTTTTACATATTCACGGAAATTCTTCTAGAGCATAGAGGTCGGGCTCTTTAAATTGTTTAAGTGTTGTCAACCATCAGCAGTTCCCTGTAGATTATAAACAAGGAACAGAGCCACTGTCGTCCTGGTTGATACTTGTTTTCCCAGAAGAGGCCTGGAGCTTCTGGCTGAAATGTCACAATAAAACAAGACTTGCCTATTTTTAGATTCAGCTCATACTGTTTCCCTCCTTTTTAATCATATATCAAGATCTTAAACCAGCCACCTTTTGAGAAGTCCCAAGTTAAGGAGAGCTGTGGTCAATAAATATGGAATACACATTATATTCTAACGTAATCTGTTGTTTGGTTTGTTTATTATAGAAACATGCAATTTTTTTGTTGTTCTTTTGAGTTTTGCTTTTGCCTTTCCTAACTGATACATGTGATTAGATCCTTGGCCATAAAAATGAGCATAATACTAAGCGTTGTACAAGGAATTAAAATAAATAAAAACATAATAGAAAGAAAAATGTGATATGTCAGTGTCCCAACCAGAAATTTCATCTCATAAAATATCCATGCCTCTTCCATTCTATCACATGATCAGAGAAAATGTAAGAAAAGGAAGTACTGCCAATTTCTAGCTCCAAAGATGAGTATGTTGACTAGTAGAGAATAAGAACTGGAATAACTGCAACTGCATCAAGGAAATCATTAAATCAGTAATAGCTCTTATGTTGGATAGATGATGGTTTGGTGAAACTGTAAGTAAGAGTTTGAGCTGGAGGCATAGATAACGTAGGTACTCCATTCACTCATGCAACAAACATTTATTGATGCCTTCTATGTCCTAAGATCTGCTCTAGATCCTGGGGATGAAGTAGTGAGCACATGTTTATGGAAACTGCATTCCAGTGGGAAAAAAAAAGATAATAATAATTAAAAAAAAACATATATGTCAGTGTTAACTTGTATGAGAGTTAAGAGCTGACAGCAGAAGTAGTTGTAGCTTATAAAGCATAATTTTTCTTGTCCTGTCTGGTGTTCAGCATCTAGCAGTTAAATTGTTAGTCACTCAGTTGTGCCCAACTCTTTGTGATCATCTGGACTGTAGCCTACCAGGCTCCTCTGTCCATAGACTTCTCCAGGCAAGAGCACTAGAGTGGGTAACCATTTCCTTCTTCAGGGGATCTTCCCAACCCAGGGACTGAGCCCAGATCTCCTGCATTGCTGGTAGATTCTTTAGCATCTGAACCACCACAAAACAAGTGAGTGAGCCATGTAGATATATCTGCGGAAGAGTGTATAAAGCACTGGCATAACATATGCACATTCACTGAGGCAGGAATATTCCTGGTGCATTTCAGGAAGAATACAAAGAGCAATAGACACAGTGAATCATAAGAAAGATGGTAGGGCATGATATCAGAGGTGGGAGGGGGTCCAGAACCCACAATACTTTAGAGGTTATAACAAGTATTTTGAGTTTTACTCAGAGTAAGGTGAAAGAGTGTTAAACCATTTTAAAGTTTTAAGCAATATTTGTGGTTAGATTTGCCTTTCAGAAGGATCATTCTGTGAGACTGGATTTTTGGCTTCCCAAGATAGAAAACAGGGAGACCAGTATGGAAATACACTAATTTTGGTGATAGATGTAGGTGGTTTCAACTAGGTGGTAGCCGTGAGATTGGATAGATGAAGCTTGGTTCTGAGTGTACTTAAAAGGTAATCTGAATGACTTGGTGATGGATTGAAAGTGAGATGTGAGAAATAAGAATCAAAGATGGTACCAAGGTTTGTGGCACAAGGCAGTAGCAACATGGACTTGTCATTTACCAAGTTAGAGAAGATTGCAAAATAAATTGGTTTGGGGAACATGAGGGAGACAGGTTTAAGTGAACCATGATTTCAAGTTCAGACAACCTAAATTTGAGATCCTATTAGACATCCCAGTAGAGATATCAAATCAGTGACCAGAAATATGAGTTGAGTTCAAGGGTCAAGTCCAGACTAGTTTATCAACCTATAGATGAATTTAAAGCTGTAGATCTGAGCAAGTTCACCTAAGCAGTAAGCAAGATGGTAGACTGAACAAAGTTATTAGTAAAAAGGTATAAATCATAGATTATATCTAAGGTCCTTTTAAGCCCTTTTATTCTTTTAAATCTAATAAAAATTAGTCTTTAACATAAATTTGAAATCTATTTATAATATATTCTAAGTGTAAGTTCTTGAGAATCATCTCTGTTGTTGATCACACTTCAGACAGTGAGTTATAGTGCCATTATCTGGACTTTACAGAAGACCTGGTTAGAACATTTTTCACTTAGTCTTGTGTACACAAATAGAACATTGTCTTCTGTCCATTGTTTTTATCCCCCCTTCAATTGTGTGGCATTCTTTCATCCATTCTCATAAGATTGCTTATCAGATAGTACACTGCCCTTACAGTGAAATACTGATTAGTTTGTAGGAGTATTTTCTAAAGTTGATAAATCAATGTACAAAAAATACAGCACTTCATTTCAAAAGAAAGTTAGCTAAGCCAGTATTTTTCAAAGCACATTCCAAATAATACTCATTCTCGAGAATTTATTTCTGGAAAATATTTTGTTAAACAGATTTCTATACCGCAGGATTTCTCAGGCCCTTAATAAACTAATCTAATGAGCATTGAGACCACAGAACATAAGAGAAACTATATGTATTGTTGTTGTCTTGGATTTGTTTTTGAATTTTTTTGAAGTACTGGTCATAGGTCCAGTGTCATGAAGAATAAACTTGCTTATTCAGTGACCAAAATGCATAATATTAACTATTCAGTCTACTTTGACTTGGGGTAATAAAAGTGAAAAGTATCTCTACAAGCTGTAGCAAAGAATGGACATTATATTTGTATGAATTATTGCATTTATACATATAAGGTGTATACTGAAATCCTCCCCATGTTGCAAATGCAGGAACGGAAATATAGGAACAAGAAGTAACAGCTTGTTCAAGCCACAGCCTAATTGATATTAATTGGTGCAGTTTCAACCCAGAGCCTTTCATTTCAGAGCCAGCTCACCAAATCAGTGGTTCTCAAAATGTGGCTCCTGGACCACATGTATTAGTATCATAAGTGAACTTATTAGAAATGCAAATTAAGTTCCATGAATCACCAATTCTGGAGGTGGAGTTCTATACTCTGTACTTTAGCAAACTTCTAGGCAATGCTAATACACACAGCTTATGAGAATCACTGGCTTAAAGCAGTGCAATAAACTGAAATATTAGGTTGGTACAAAAGTAATCGCAGTTTCAGACCATGAATTTTAAATCATTATAACCAGGCTCAAATATATCTTTATTAATCAAAATAGGAACCATTAGGATCAACACATTTTTGCCAATGAGAAATAAGTTGGTTTATTCCTGTAGCATAAAAATCCATGCTTCAGGATTTGATGAACTCTTGGAAAGCATTTTCTGCCTCCTGCTGGTTGTGGAAGCATTTTCCCTTCAAGAGGTTGTCAAGATGTGTGAAAAAGCGGTAGTCTCTTGGTGAGAGATCAAGTGAATATGGTGGATGAGGCAAAACTTGGTAGCCTAATTCATTCAACATTTGAAGCATTGATTGTATGCTACATGGTCGGCCATTGTCATAGAGAAGAATTGGGCCCTTTCTGTTAACCGATACTGGCTGTAGGCATTGCAGTTTTTGGTGCATCTCATTGATTTGCTGACCGTACTTCTCAGATGTGATGATTTCGCCAGAGTTCAGAGCTGTAGTGAATCAGACAGGCAGCAGACCACCAAACAGTGACCATGAACTTTTTTTGGTGCAAGTTTGGCTTTGGGAAGTGCTTTGGAGCTTCCTCTTCATCCAACCACTGAGTTGGTCATTGCTGATTGTCATATAAAATCCACTTTTCATCTCTCGTCACCATCCAATCCAGAAATGGTTTGCTGTTGTTGCATAGAATAAGACAGGATGACACTTCAAATCAATGATTGTTTTTGATTTGCAGTCAGCTCATGAGCTCACCTTTCCAGTTTGCTACAAATGTCAAACAACCATAGAATAGTCAATGTTGAATTCTTCAGCAACTTCTCCTGTGGTTGTAAGAGGGTCAGCTTCAATGATTGCTTTCAATTAGTCATTGTCAACTTCCAGTGAACAGCCACTATGCTCCCCATTTCAAGGTTCTCATCTCCTTTGCAAACCTTCTTGAAACCCCACTGCATTGTATGCTCATTCATTAGCAGTTCCAAATGTGTTACTGATGTTGTGAGTTGTCTCTGCTGCTTTATGATCCGTTTTGAATTTGAATATCACTCAGATTTGGTTTTTGTATAATATAATTTCTATAGTTTAAAATATGTATGAAATAGTGACTCAGATGGTAAATATCTGTCTGCAATGTGGATGACCTGGGTTCAATCCCTGGGTCAGGAAGATCCCCTGGAGAAGGCAATGGCTACCCACTCCAGTATTCTTGTCTAGAGAATTCCATGGACAGAAGAGCCTGGCAGGCTATAGTACATGGAGTGGCAAAGAATCAGTCATGACTGAACGACTAACACAATTTCAGTGTTATTAACAAAAAAAACATAAAGCAAAAAATGAGCATTAAAATGACGCATAACATAACCACATTTATTTAAGAACATATTCTAGTATCAAACAATCAAGGCAACAAATGAAAAACCACAACTACTTTTGCCCCAACCTAATAGCAGTACGTGAACCGTGAACATCCAGATATTCAAGCTGGTTTTAGAAAAGGCAGAGGAACCAGAGATCATATTGCCAATATCCGCTGGATCATCGAAAAAGCAAGAGAGTTCCAGAAAAATATCTATTTCTGCTTTATTGACTACGTCAAAGCCTTTGACTGTGCGGATCACAATAAACTGTGGAAAATTCTGAAAGAGTTGGGAATACCAGACCACCTGACCTGTCTCATGAGAAACCTGTATGCAGGTCAGGAAGCAACAGTTAGAACTGGACATGGAACAACAGACTGGTTCCAAATAGGAACAGGAGTACGTCAAGGCTGTATATTGTCACCCTGCTTATTTAACTTGTATGCAGAGTACATCATGAGAAACACTGGGCTGGAAGAAACACAATCTGGAATCAAGATTGCCGGGAGAAATATCAATAACCTCAGATGTGCGGATGACACCACCCTTATGGAAGAAAGTGAAGAAGAACTAAAGAGCCTCTTGATGAAAGTGAAAGAGGAGAGTGAAAAAGTTGGCTTAAAGCTCAACGTTCGGAAAACTAAGATCATGGCATCTGGTCCCATCACTTCATGGGAAATAGATGGGGAAACAGTGGAAACAGTGTCAGACTTTATTTTTTGGGGTTCTAAAATGACTGCTGATGGTGATTGCAGCCATGAAATTAAAAGATGCTTTATTGCAGAAGGCAATGGCACCCCACTCCAGTACTCTTACCTGGAAAATCCCATGGACAGAGGAGCCTGGTAGGCTGCAGTCCATGGGGTCGCTAAGAGTCGGACATGACTGAGCGACTTCACTTCACTTTTACTCCTTGGAAGGAAGGTCATGGCCAACCTAGATAGCATATTTAAAAGCAGAGACATTACTTTGCCAACAAAGGCCCGTCTAGTCAAGGCTATGGTTTTTCCAGTGGTCATGTATGGATGTGAGAGTTGGACGGTGAAGAAAGCTGAGCGCCATAGAATTGATGCTTTTGAACTGTGGTGTTGGAGAAGTCTCTTGAGAGTCCCTTGGACTGAAAGGAGATCCAATCAATCCATCCTAAAAGAGATCAATCCTGGGTGTTCATTGGAAGGACTGATGTTGACGCTGAAACTCCAATACTTTGGCCACCTCATGCGAAGAGTTGACTCATTGGAAAAGACCCTAATGCTGGGTAGGATTGAGGGTGGGAGGAGAAGGGGATGACAGAGGATGAGATGGTTTGATGGTATTACCTACTCGATGGACATGGGTTTGGGTAGACTCCGGGAGTTGGTGATGGACAGGGAGGCCTGGCGTGCTGCAGTTCATGAGGTCGCAAAGAGTCCGACACGACTGAGCGACTGAACTGAACTGAATAATACTCGTATATGGTAATGCAGTCTAAAAAAGGACTAGGTTAAAAGGAAATAATCACTTGATCTGTTCTAAATTAGAGATTTCAGCTTTTATTAATATTATAAATCAGAAACACCCATGGTACTCCTAAAACACCAAGATGACCTTGAATATCCTTAGGTGAGAGCAGATATAAAAGCTAATAAAAGCACCACAGGGGATTTTTATGCATTTTCAGAATTGGAATATGTAAAAATCAAGGGGGGAGGGGCACAATTATTGGCTATTCCATATCAATGCTTTCCAAACTGATGTGCTTAAAAATACCCAGGGCATATTGTAAATATTTAGATCCTGGTCCAGTCTTCAGTTGGTCCTGAGATGCTGCATTTCTATTAAACTCCCAGTTGATGGTGATACTGTTGATCTGAAGAAACACAAGTAAATATCAAAGGCCTAATTCATTCTTTGAATTTCTCATTTTCTCAAGCATTATAATTAATGACTATAAAATTAAAAACTTGGATTTATTTAGAAAACCTCTCTAGAGAATTCTAAGTACTCTAAGTGCAACATGTTAGTATTTTGTGCTTTATCTTTTGCTGTTACATGATTACTGATCAGCCATGTTGGTCTTCTTGGGACAGGTTTAGAAAGTAGAAACAGCAGGTTCAGTGCTAAACTGAGTAAATCTCAAATACTGGATGTCATCTTATAAGGGTACATACTTCTACCTGTTATAGAGGGACCTTATCCTAATCTAAAAATACATTCTAGTCAAGTGACTGCTTCTAGTGTTACCCTTGTATGTAGGGAGATGAGGGAATGGATTGGGTTTGCAGACATTTGTTGCTCAGTTATTTTTGATGACCTTACATGAGTCTAAGTTTCACAGACTGACAGGTGGAGCCAAAATCTGAGCTCAAGCAGTCTGTCTCTTGAGCCCTCAATCCTAACCACTATGGTAGGCCAGTTACTCCTCTAATGCCCTAAAGTATAATAAGTTTCCCTTGTAGCTCAGGTGTGTTAATAACTTAACTTTTATTTATATTAACTTTTCATCTTATCTTTTACAAATTATCTTTTAGATGATTCTATGTGTCTTTTTTAAATAAATAGAGAAAATATTTGTTATACGTGTACATGCAAAAATACTATTGGGGTATATGTTTCAGAAGAAAATGAAGACCTTCACCTATGAAATATATATTATATATATAATATATATAGTTATATATTATATATTTGTAATGTATAATAAATTTTATATAATTTATATATATATATTTGCTGGATAATATAAAAGTGTAAGTAAGAACGCCTACTTTCCCATACAGCCACAGTGTCCTATTAAAATTTTCAAGAGCCACGCTCCTACTCGTATATCTTCGAGTTCTTTTGAGATCAGATAGCTTCCCACTGAAAGACTGTGCCGGATCACAATCCACCCTATTTCTTTTAAAACTCTCCTTTGGAAATCCTTTCATTTGCTGTTTTCTAGCCGCTCAGTCATGTCCGACTCTTGTGACGCCATGAACTGCTGCATGCCAAGCTTCTGTGCCCTTCACCATCTCCCAAAGCTCGCTCAAACTCATGTCCATCGAGTCAGTGATACCATCCAAACATGTTGTCCTCTGTCATCCTTTTCTTCTGTCTTCAATCTTTCCCAGCATCAGGGTCTTTTCTAACGAGTTGGATTGGCTTTGCCTAAATTCTACAGGTCATTTGAATGGCGAGCTGATAAACGAGTGCATCTTAATACAAACTTAACGTATTGGAAACAGAATTAGTTCAAGGGAGTTCTAGGCTATTTTATTTTTAAATATTTAATTTAAAATTGTTTTATATTCTGATATCACACCTTCATGAGCTCTTAAGACATTATTAAGAATTTCACCAACACAAAGTGAGTTTCAAGTCCTATTCACAGAACCTAGATTTGAAATGACTCCAATAGGAGATAAAACTCTTAAAACAGATATATCTTAATATACATTTTAATATATAGTTATATCTCTATATATGTATGTATGTATATCAATGTATATAAGATATACTAGAAACATTTTAGAAAAACAATTTAAGTCACTATTCCTTAAATTATTCTTCATAATCCAGGTTATATTTATCACTCCAGTCATTTTCCACTAATACATCAAAGCCTTACTTGATCCGTTTGAAAACACATATAGTAAATTTAAGCAAGCTAAAATATTAATAGAGAGTATCCTAAAATGGACTTTCAATTAAGTTCTCTATTTTTTCCATCCAGATGATAAAAATTACATTATTCAGTACGGCCATTTTTTAAAGTTTCTTTAAACATTTATCACTTAACCAAATAGCCGGAGAGTTCCACTAGAATACTTTTCAATGCTGGTTAAAGTGCTTTTCTAGAAAATTATGGCCTCTCTATTCAACAACAGGAAAAAAAAAAAATAGTAGTTGAGTACTTAAAAGGTGATATGCTGTGTGTTTTTCATGGATTTTCTTAATTACTATTCATAGTAAAGCAATAGTCCTCTCAGTCCAACCACATTCTTCTTGCCATTTTCGCTGGCTTAGCCACCGTGACATCCCTGTTCTCTGAAAATAGCATCTTAATCTCCTTTTCAGGCTTCTTCCTTCTCCTACACTCAAACTTATAATTCTAACCCATGTTATAGACTGAATAGTGCCCCCAAAGTGATAGGTCCAAATCCTAACCTGAGAAAGTGAATTTATTTGAAAATAGGGTTTTCAGAGATTGTAATTAACAATTTTAGATTGAAATCAAGCTGGCTATAGAATGGGGGCTAAATTCATTGACTGTCACCCTTGTAAGAGAAAGGGGAGATATCAGATCCAGAAAGCTAAAGATCATGTGAAGACAGAGGCACAGATTGAAGCTATGTTGCCACAAGCCAAGGAATGCCGGGAACCAGAAGTTGGGAGAGACAAGGACTGATTCTCCTTGGGAGCCTTCAGAGCAAGGACAGCCATGCCAATATCTCACCTTTTGACTTCTGGCCTCCAAAGGAGAGAGAATTCTGTGAGAGAACTTTTCTCATAACCAATTACTACAAACCAGGTAGCCTAAAAAACAGATAGTTGTACACTCACAGAATTCTCTTCTGATATACCCAGGCCTCTTTTTTTTTTTCTCACTTTTCCTTTTTTCCCTAGCTCCTCAGACCATATGTGGCAAATATATGCTGAGGAATCAAAAGTTCTATTTAGAGTATAAGCCTCTTGTATGTGCCCAAGATGTCTGTCTGCTTTCTGTTTCTACTTGGCTGACATCTTAGCACTCCACAGTGACATGTCCCCCCAAAGCACTTGATTATTAGCTCCCCAAAAAGAAAAGTCAGGTTTATGTCTCAGTCTTCTTTATGTCAATTTGTGTCAATGATATCTCCCCAAGCTTCTAGAGAAATCTAGAATCATTATTTTCTTCTGTTCAAACTCCCGTCACCACTTTATCAAGACTCCTGTGCATTATACCTTATACATATTTCTCAAATCAATCTGTCTCTCCTAATCTCCATTATCCTACACATGTGTTCAGTTTTTACTGCAGCTTCCTTCCCTTTTCGGTTTCTCTGGTGTCTTGTCTCCCTTAGTAGCTCTTTTTCACACAGGAATCAAAGAAATTATTCAAAACATATGAATCAGATTACATAATTCCCCACTTAAAATTATGAAATGGCTTTCTTTTGTACTTATTAGAAAGTGAATAATCCTTATCATGGTCTTTGAGGGCCTAGATAGCAAGGAGCTTGCTTGTTTTTGTGCCCTTATCTGTATCTCCCTATCCAGGTAGGATTCTTGCTCCAACCTGCTGGGTTCCTTATAGCACTTACCACAATATGGGTTTACATGGTTCAATTTATTTATGATCATTTTCTACTCAGTATGCTGTAATGAAGTTTACCATTGAGTCTTCTTTTCTTCACCAGTATATTTCAGAAGACAGTGCTTACTACTCTATAATTTTGAATGGGTAAAAGAATGAAAAAGATACATATATCTTTGATATATCTATTTGTCAGGTTCCCGTAAAGACTATCCAATCCTATAACTTTAAAAAAATGGCACAATGTTCTTGGTAGCCATCTACATACAATAATTAACCTTCATTTTTTATTACCATTTGATACTTATTGAATACTTCCTTTGTTCCAAGTACTATGCCTAACATACACACCCTGTGCCTAGTTCTTATCTATATAAAGCTATTTCATCCTTCAACCATTTGGTGAGGTTAGTACTCAAATTACATCTCTCTAAAAATGTAATGTTCAAAATTCTCCAAGCCAGGCTTCAGCAATACGTGAACCGTGAACTTCCAGATGTTCAAGCAGGTTTTAGAAAAGGCAGAGTATCAAATTGCCAACATCCGCTGGATCATCGAAAAAGCAAGAGAGTTCCAGAAAAGCATCTATTTCTGCTTTATTGACTATGCCAAAGCCTTTGACTGTGTGGATCACAATAAACTGTGGAAAATTCTGAAAGAGATGGGAATACGAGACCATCTGACCTGTCTCTTGAGAAACCTATATGCAGGTCAGGAAGCAACAGTTAGAACTGGACATGGAACAACAGACTGGTTCCAGATAGGAAAAGGAGTACATCAAGGCTGTATATTGTCACCCTGCTTATTTAACTTCTATGCAGAGTACATCATGAGAAACGCTGGGCTGAAAGAAGCACAAGCTGGAATCAAGATTGCCGGGAGAAATATCAATAACCTCAGATGTGCAGATGACACCACCCTTATGGCAGAAAGTGAAGAAGAACTAAACAGCCTCTTGGTGAAAGTGAAAGAGGAGAGTGAAAAAGTTGGCTTAAAGCTCCACATTCAGAAAACTAAGATCATGGCATCGAGTCCCATCACTTCATGGGAAATAGATGGGGAAACAGTGGAAACAATGGCTGACTTTATTTGGGGGGCTCCAAAATCACTGCAGATGGTGACTGCAGCCAAGAAATTGAAAGACACTTACTCCTTGGAAGGAAATAATGACCAATGTAGACGGCATATTAAAAAGCAGAGACGTTACTTTGTCAACAAAGGTCCGTCTAGTCAAGGCTATGGTTTTTCCAGTGGTCATGTATGGATGTGAGAGTTGGACTATAAAGAAAGCTGAGTGTTGAAGAGTTGATGCTTTTGAACTGTGGTGTTAGAGAAGACTCTTGAGAGTCCCTTGGACTGCCAGGAGATCCAACCAGTCCATCCTAAAGGAGATCAGTCCTGGGTGTTCATTGGAAGGACTGATGTTGAAGCTGAAACTCCAATACTTTGGCCACCTCATGCGAAGGGCTGACTTATTCATTTGAAAAGACCCTGATGCTGGGCAAGATTGAAGGCAGGAGGAGAAGGGGATGACAGAGGATGAGATAGTTGGATGGCATCACCAACTCAATGGAGATAGTTTGAGTAGACTCCAGGAGTTGGTGATGAACAGGGAGGACTGGCGTGCTGTGGTCCATGGTGTCTCGAAGAGTCAGACACGACTGAGTGACTGAACTGAAAAGTGAGAACTGTTATTCTCAGACTGGTTAAGAGACTTGCCTAAGATCACACAGCTAGACAAAATCAGATCTATGGCCACACAGTCTACACTCATCACAGTTGTGTCATCTGCCAAAAATCTGCCTCAGAGATTCAGTAGTCATTCCAAAGCTCTCTTGTTAATGACTGATTTTCCTAAGGACAAACCATATTTAAACTTTGACAAGAACACAAAATCCTAATATTATTAGTATACTTCCCTGGGAGTCTTAGGAACTGATGACAGTCCTTTCTTGGAAATATTTTGTTAAATGAAATTATCCTTTGTAAGATATATTGTCTTGATTATCATTTAAATACTGACATCATCAGATTTATGAGGTGGACATATATATGTGCACTTCTGAAAACTGATACAAATGATATACCTCAAGTCCTAATAACCAAAGCAAATGTATAAAAGTTTGGATTCAGCCAAATTCTTTGATTGCCATAAGTCTTGAATTGATTTTTGTTATATAATTGTGTTGACTTGATATTTACTCAGCTCATGTGTTTTGCTTAAATTTTGTCAACTTAACTAGTCTGTGGTACTCAACTGTTTGGTTAAACAGTGGTCTAGATATTGTTGTGAAGGTAGATTTTAGGTGTGACTAACTCTTTAATCAATAGTACAGTAAAGCAGCTGACTCTCCCTAACATGGGTGGGCTTCATTTAATCAGTGGAATACCTTAAGAGCGAAAAATGAGATACCCCAAGGAGGAAAGAATTCTGCCTAGAAACTGTCTTTGGTCTCAAAACTGCAACTTTCACTTTGTTCTGGGTTTCTAACCTGTTTGCCAACCTGCAGATCTCAGACTTCTCAACCCCCACAATCATTTGATCCAGGTCCTTAAAATAGGTCTTTCTTTCTACATATCCATATATCTTATTGGTTATGCTTCTCTGCAGAACTCTAGCATGCCACATTACACTTATATGAAGGACAAGCTTCTAACAGTTTTACTTCTCTTTTTATTTTATTTGTTAAAGCAGTTGCGAAAATGTAGTGAATTTCAAGAAGAGGAGAAATACAATTCACCTCTTAATAGGGAATGTCAAGGTTCTGGAAGAGCATGGGAACTCCTAAACAGGCAATATTGCCAAGGTCATTTTTGTAAAATACAACCTGACACATACCAAGTGTCCTGCTTTGTGATTCTTTTTACTCTTATTGAACCAAATACTTCTGTCTTTTTCTCCTTCCTAGGGAAATTTCCACCTCCTCTGTGAAGATTTGATTGATCAATACTTCCCCTTTTTTGACATCATTTATTGCTTATCATCAGTCATTTGGCATTTAAATAGCATCTAGTATATTATGCTCTGTAGCCAAAGGTCATAGTAGTAAAAAAAAAAAAAGACTCTGGAATTAATAATTTGGTTGAAACCCACCTCTGCTATATCTTAGTGGGACAATTAGCAAATGAATTAGTCTGAGCTTTAGTTTTCTTGTCTGTAAAATGGGAAAATAATAGCATCTTCCTCATGCTTTAAAAAATAAATGAGAAAACATTCATAAAGAGTATTTTGTGATTTTACCTAATATTTTTTCATCACTTTCTATACGTGAGGTTTGCCGCTCTATTCAGCATATGATTCAAGCCACATGGCATTATGTAGCCATTTGAAATCTGTCTCGTTAATGTGGCATGGTCAAGATACACAATCTTTGAACAATATAAAAGCTGAACTTTGAGTTCCTAATTATGGTTTATTATTTTTTCACCAGATTATGATGTCTCCCTTTTTTATGCCTGCTATTATGTCTACCCATTGTAGCTGACTGACTTGTTAAACTAATGAATATTCATTTTTTTCAGCTCTACTGAGTATTATTGACAATTGAAATTGTAAGATATTTAAATTATGTATCATAGTGATTTTATATACATATAAATTGTAAAAGGATTCCCATCATCTATTTCATTAACATATTTATCACAGTGTGTATATTTTTGTGAGAACATTTAAGTTCTTCTCTTAGCAAATATCAGTTACATAATACAGTATCATCAACTATAGTCACTATGTTTTGCATTAGATCCTCAGACCTTATTCATCTTACAGCTAATAGTTTGCAGCCTTATATCAGCTTCTTCCTATTTCCCCCATCCTTCGTACCCTGACATCTACTTCTGTGTGTGTGTGTGTGTATGTCAGTCGCTCAGTCATGTCTGACTCTTTGCAACCCCAAGGACTGCAGCTCACTAGGCTCCTCAGTCCATGGAATTCTCCAGCCAAGAATACTGGAGTGGGTAGCCATTCCCTTTTCCATGGGATCTTCCTGACCCAGGAATGGAACCCTGGTCTTCTGCATTACAGAAGTGATAGTTTCCAAAAATATGTGATACCATGTAGCACCCATCTTTGGCTCATTTCACTTAGCATAAAGCCCTGAAATTTGATACATATTATCACAATCCCATTTTTAATTGGATTTTAGGGTGTTATTTGGTTATTGAGTTGTATGAGTTCTTTCAAGTCCTATTTATAACAAATTACAATTAATATTGATCATATAGTCACACAAATAATAGGACTATGTATATATTTCAAATCCCAATAAATAATTTAAAGGAATCCTAGAAATCTTGCTGATCTTATGACTTGATAGAGTTTATGAAATGAAATCAATTGTGTTTTATTGATATGTCTAGTGTTCCCAAGAATCTTTAGTAATGAAAGCCAGTCACTCAAGATTTGTCAGTTAGTAATACATGATACACTAGGATTATATTAAATTTATACACTTCTGTACTAAAATTTCTGTGTTTCTTATTAAATAATACCTTTGCATCAGACATATGTATACACACCTTGGTTGTTGTGCTCCGTTTAAATTAAATAGAAAATTATGTGGTACAAGCAGAAAGGTTTAGGAACACTGTAGTGATAACGATTTTTATGCAGTTATCTTTACTTTCACTTGTTCTGCTGAGCTGGATCCTGGAACTTTGAAAGAGGACTGAATTAGTATTTCAAGATACTCAAAAGAATTTTGGCATTTGACTAAATGGTGGTGTGATTTGCCACCACCAGCTAATTTTTCAACATGGCTGAATTTTAAGCATGTCATATGTGAAACATATATGTTGCACAGATGACTTCTAAGGATCCTCAAAGTTCTAAAATTTAAAATCATAGACTACAGTTTAAGTAAAACTAGTTTTCTTTGCTCAACATGATATTTAAATACATGAAATGAGCTGTTAATGCATACAAACAGTAGGACTTATTAAAATAAAATTAGAAATAAAGTTTATCTTAAAAAATAATCAGAAAACTGTCCAAACTGGAACCAAATTCACATATCACCAACTAACTGGAATGGAGTACTGGTTTCCCTTCTATAGAAAGGGTGTTTCCGGGTCAGGTTAGCACTAGACCTGTTGTACTCATTAGCTATTTTGTCCCTGCATTAACATGAGCTTGAGTCTCCAATTCTGAGAAAATGATCATATTTCCTTTCTCATATCACTTAAAAAAATAGATCTATCATAACATAATATATAATGTCATAATATTTAACTTCAAAAACATAGACTTTTTTTTTTTAATATATCCAAATGTAGGTGTAGGAAATGTACTAGTAGAATTACGTTGCTAGTTCAGAGCTGTAGACTATCAAATAAAATTATTTCCCTAAGTCACTTAAGTGAAATACTAGTAGAGAAGTGGTAGTATGGATGTCTTCTAATGATATGGCAGATAAGATAAGTCCTTTTATAATAAAATATCTACATCTTCCCTGGGAATGGAAGTGAAAACATATTATTACCATATTGCCAGGCTGACACAAAATAAAGGAAAACTTTTTGGTCCTGTCCACCACACATCTACATAAAAAAATCATAAATCTTAAAGCAGATTCATGAAGATAGGATAGGTTTAATCTGAGGAGAAGAATGCCTAAAGCAGTGCAGCGTTCAAAAAACTAGCTCTTTGGCTTCAAACAAGGTGAAACAGTTGAAACAGAGATTATTTCTTTAGGTAAGTATCCTCAACGTATACACAAGGAGCACCAAGAAAACAGCATTCATTGATTTCTGGCAGAAGAAAACACAAAGCACATCTAGAAGAAAGCATTCCTTTACAGATGGTTGGCATTCACTGCAATCAGCTCAAACAAATATGAGGTTACTACTTAAGACCATAAAATACACAAAGGAGCAGTGCCCATGATTGGAAGTGAACAGACATAATTAAACCACAAGTTTGTATATCCAATGAATTATAATATTGAATTTATAAGGCGCAAAACCATGAAATACTCTATATAAAATGCTTTGATAGAATCCAAAATGAGAAAACAGTAAAGGTTTTCAGAAAGTAAGATTCCACTGATAATGGAAGATATAAATAAAATGCAACTCAAGAATGAAAAAGAAAATATTTTAAAATAAGAATAATACTGGATAAATAAGAGATTTGACATAGGTGAGATGGGATTTTAGATAACTGACCTAAAGGAATTTCCTAAAATCTAGCCAGAGAGAAAAGGAGAGCAAAAATTTAAAGAGAGAGAGAGAAAAAAAAAAACAATTTGGAGGAAAAAAATTAAACAGCTCAAAGATATCCAATCAGCATCCTATAAAGAGAGAGGAGAAAAAAAAATTATCTTTGTAGAAAATGTCTGAGAATTTTCAAGATCTGATGAGAGAATTAAGACTACTAACAAGAAATCTAGAAAACATCAAAATTTTTATAATTTTTTAATGTCTAGGACTTACCTAAATAGAAACAATTATTATTGTACATACCACAGACCTTAAATTTAACAATAACTATACAAGCCAGCAGGACTGGAAAAGGTCAGTTTTCGTTCCAATCCCAAAGAAAGGCAATGCCAAGGAATGCTCAAACTACCGCACAATTTCCCTCATCTCACATGCTAGTAAAGTAATGCTCAAAATTCTCTAAGCCAGGCTTCAGCAATACGTGAACCATGAACTTCCAGATGTTCAAGCTGGTTTTAGAAAAGCCAGAGGAACCAGAGATCAAATTGCCAATATCCACTGGATCATCAAAAAAGCAAGAGAGTTCCAGAAAAGCATCTATTTCTGCTTTATTGACTATGCCAAAGCCTTTGACTGTGTGGATCACAATAAACTGTGGAAAGTTCTGAAAGAGATGGGAATACCAGACCACCTGACCTGCCTCTTGAGAAACCTGTATGCAGGTCAGGAAGCAGCAGTTAGCACTGGACATGGAACAACAGACTGGTTCCAAATAGGAACAGGAGTACATCAAGGCTGCATAATGTCACCCTGCTTATTTAACTTATATGCAGAGTACATCACGAGAAACTCTGGGGTGGAAGAAACACAAGCTGGAATCAAGATTGCTGGGAGAAATATCAATAACCTCAGATGTGGGGATGACACCACCCTTATGGCAGAAAGTAAAGAAGAACTAAAGAGCCTCTTGATGAAAGTGAAAGAGGAGAGTGAAAAAGTTGGCTTAAAGCTCAACATTCAGAAAACTAAGATCATGGCATCTGGTCCCATCACTTCATGGGAAATAGATGGGGAAACAGTGGAAACAGTGTCAGACTTTATCTTTGGGGGGCTCCAAAATCACTGCAGATGGTGATTGCAGCCATGAAATTAAAAGACCTTTACTCCTTGGAAGGAAGGTTATGGCCAACCTAGATAGCATATTTAAAAGCAGAGACATTGCTTTGCCAACAAAAGTCCGTCTAGTCAAGGCTATGGTTTTTCCAGTGGCCATGTATGGATGTGAGAGTTGGACGGTGAAGAAAGCTGAGTGCCATAGAATTGATGCTTTTGAACTGTGGTGTTGAAGAAGACTCTTGAGAGTCCCTTGGACTGCAAGGAGATCCAATCAATCCATCCAAAAAGAGATCAATCCTGGGTGTTTATTGGAAGGACTGATGTTGAAGCTGAAACTCCAATACTTTGGCCACCTCATGCAAAGAGTTGACTCATTGGAAAAGGCCCTAATACTGGGTAGGATTGGGGGCGGGAGGAGAAGGGGATGACAGAGGATGAGATGGTTGGATGGCATCACCATCTCGATGGACATGGGTTTGGGTAGACTGCGGGAGTTGGTGATGGACAGAGAGGCCTGGCGTGCTGCGATTCATGGGGCCGCAAAGAGTCAGACACGACTGAGCAACTGAACTGAACAGATACAAGCCAGAGATGGCAAATATATATATTTATTTATTTAAAGTGCTGAGAAAAAAAATGACTGCCAACATACACAGATTTTAAAAAATTATATTTCAAGAAGAAAAATAAAGACATTTAATATTGACTGAGAAAATTTAAAACCATAAGAAAAATAAGTAATTGCTAAAGTTTAAACTTCAGAAAGAAGATGATCTTAGAGAAAAGACTGAATTATAGGAAGAAGTGCTGATCCAGGGAAATGGATATTTATAGGCAAATGTAAAAGAAAACACATTATTTTATCAAATGACATGCAATATTAGCTAATCTATAACATTAAAATTTTGAAAAATGTATAAATCAGAAGGTGTAATGTGAGATAATATATTGTCAGGTCATTATAGTTTTAAGAGTTAAGAGTTAAGATGTTAATTTATTTTTCTTTTTACTTTATGGTATTTCAGCAACTTATTTAAATAATAGAACTAAAATAGAGAAATTATAATAATAATAGGAATAGAATAATAGAAATTGAATAGCAAATAATAGAGATTAAATAGCAAAGTTAGCAAAATAGATTGAATAGGAAACAAGCAAGCAATTAATCCTCAAAAGCAGGAAGTGGGAGAGGAAGATTGCTGGAAAAATTATTAAAAAAAAAATGAGAAACTACAAAGATGGTAGAAACAAGCCAGAATAGATCAATATTCAAATCAATGTGATGGGTTAAATATATTAGCTGGAAAATTGATTGACAGTGAACAGCAAAGCAAAAATCAGCTATGTACTACATATAAAACACATACTGAAAGGTTAAAGTGATATTCTTTGTCATAAGCCATGTCAATCATTATTATTATCATCATAATGATAAATGTTTATGTTATGTTTACTTTGTCTCAGGCTTAATCTTGGCAATTTACATGTCCATTCCTATTTCCTATTATTATTTTTTTAACCAGTTGTTATTAACAAAATGTTTAAATAGGCTTACCAAAATCTTACAGATATTAAATGGTACAACTAGAATGTAAAACTAGGAAATATTCCCAGAACTTGAGAAGAACTCACTATATATATAATAAGGACTTATATAATAGAAGTTTGATTCCCAATGAAGATATAGTGATTGTAAATGTATAATGTTCTATAGAATAATCTCAAATATAATAAGCAAATAATGACATAATTTGAGGGCAAAACTGACAAGTCTCACAGTCTACTTGTGTATTTTGACACATTTATTACATACAAAAACAAAAATCTTCCAAATAATGAATTAATAGGTCAGATAATAAATCATAATACAGTGTTACAATCTTGTAGAACTTAATGATAATAAAAATACTGCAAACCAAAATATCATTACAGAACATGCAGTAATTTGAAAGAGATTTATAGAATCCAAGTTGTCAAATTAAAGAATAAAGGATAAAAGTTAATCAGCAAAATAAAAAGTTCCTAAAAGAACAACATATACATCTAAATAAAGTGGTTGGCAAGAAATAATAAGAATAAGAATAAAACAATTGAAAGGAAAATAAAAACACAGTACATAGGATCAAGAAGCCAAATATTGTTTTTTCAAAAGGCTAATAATCTCGAATATGCAGATGATACCACCCTTGTGGCAGAAAGTGAAGAACTAAAGAGCCTCTTGATGAAAGTGAGAGAGGAGAGTGAAAAGGTGGACTTAAAGCTCAACATTCAGAAAACTAAAATCATGGTATCTGGTCCCATCATGTCATGGCAAATAGATGGGGAAACTGTGACAGACTTGATTTTCTTAGGCTCCAAAATCACTGCAGATGGTGATTGCAGCCATGAAATTAAAAGACACTTACTCTTTGGAAGGAAAGTTATGACCAACCTAGACAGCATATTAAAAAGCAGAGACATTACTTTGCCAACAAAGATCCATCTAGTCAAGCCAATGGTTTTTCCAGTGATCATGTATGGATGTGAGAGTTGGACTATAAAGAAAGTTGAGCACCGAAGAATTGATGCTTTTGAACTGTGGTGTTGGAGAAGACTCTTGAGAGTCCCTTGGACTGCAAGGAGATCCAACCAGTCCATCCTAAAGGAGATCAGTCCTGAGTGTTCATTGGAAGGATTGATGTTGAAGCTGAAACTCCAAGACTTTGGCCACCTGATGCGAAGGTCTGACTCATTGGAAAAGACCTTGATGCTGGGAAAGATTGAGGGCAGGAGGAGAAGGGGACGACAGAGGATGAGATGGTTGGATGGCATCACTGACTCAATGGAGATGAGTTTGAGTAGACTCTGGGAGTTGGTGATGGACAGGGGGGCCTGGGGTGCTGCGGTTCATGTGGTTGCAAGGAGTCAGACACGACTAAGTGGCTGAACTGAATAAAAGTTACACAAACCTCTGCTAAGATCAATTAAAAAAAAAACAGCAGTCTACTTTTAAGACATACAGATGGCTAACAAACACATGGAAAGATGCTCGGCATCTCTTATTATTAGAGAGATGCAAATCACACCAGTCAGAATGGGCCATCATCAAAAGCCAACAAATGATAAATGTTAGAAAAGGTGTGGAGAAAAGGGAACCCTCTTGCACTTTTGGTGGAAATGTAAATTGATACAGCCACTGTGAAAGATAGAATGGAGATTCCTTACAGAACAAGGACTAAAACCACCATATGTCCCAACATTACCATTACTAGACTTATACCGTGAGGAAACCAAAACTGAAAAAGATACATGCTCCCCAGTGTTCATTGCAGCACTATTTACAATAGCTAGAACATGGAAGCAATCTAGATGTGCATCAACAAATGAATGGATAAAGAAGCTGTGATACATACATACAATGGAATATTACTCAGCCATAAAGAACAATGCATTTGAGTCAGTTCCAATGAGGTGAATTAACCTAGAGCCTATTATAAAGAGTGAAGTAAGTTAGAAAGAGAAAAACAAATATCGTATGCTAACACATATATTGGAGAAGGCAATGGCACCCCACTCCAGTACTCTTGCCTGGAAAATCCCATGGACGGAGGAGCCTGGTTGGCTACAGCCCATGGGGTCGCTAAGAGCCGGACACGACTGAGCGACTTCACTTTCACTTTTCCCTTTCATGCACTGGAGAAGGAAATGGAAACTCACTCCAGTATTCTTGCCTGGAGAATCCCAGGGACAGGGGAGCCTGGTGGGCAGCCGTCTATGGGGTCGCACAGAGTCGGACACGACTGAAGCGACTTAGCAGCAGCAGCAGCAACACATGTATATGTAATCTAGAAAGATGGCATGGATGAAATTATTTGCAGGGCAGTGATGAAGACACAGACATAGTGAACAGACTTATGGACAATGGGTGGGATTGGCGGGGGGAGGAAAGAGAGGGTGGGATGTATGGAGAGAGTAACATGGACACTTACAATACTATATGTAAAATAGATAGCCAACGGGAATTAGCTGTGTGACTCTGGGAGTTCAAACCGGGGCCCCATAACTATCTAGAGAGGTCAGATATGAAACGATGTGGGAGGGAGATTCAAGAGGGAGGGGACATAGGTATACCTATGGCTGATTTATGTCAATGTTAGGCAGAAACCAACACAATTATGTAAAACAATTATCCTTCAATTAAAAAAAATAACTAAAAAACAAAAAATAGCTGTCTACTCTTGCACATGACAAGGAGACATAATTACAGATACAACGAAGATTTAAAAAATTTAAAAAAAAGAGGAAAAGCCTTACAGTAACGAATTTGAACACTTAAGTAAATTCTTAGATTACATACCTTCATATGTAAAGTATTCGTATTACATATATTCATATTACATATATCAAAACTAAATAAAAAAATACTAAAGACTGTAACAAGTAAAAAGACAGCAAAATTAACCCATATATAAAGCCACTGGGGCTTCCTTGATAGCTCAGTTGGTAAAGAATCCGCTTGCAATGCAGGAGACCCCAGTTCGATTCCTGGGTTGATAAGATCCCCTGGAGAAGAGAAAGGCTGCCCACTCCAGTATTCTGGCCTGGAGAATACCATGGACTGTATAGTCCATGGGAACCACATATTTGCTGACAGTTCTTCCAGACTTAAATATTATAGGTTGTTTAATACAGACTCTAGTACCAGTACAAAAAAAGACAGAAATAGGAGAGAAGAGAGAGGGAGGACATGAAAGAGAGAGAGAGGGAAAGAGAGAGAGGAAGGGAGGGAAAAGCAGTGAAGAAAGGAAGGAGGAAAGGACTGACTGAAAACAGCAGAAATGTATCCTCTCACAGTTATGGAGTCCCGAAGTCTGAAAGAAAAGTGTCAGCAGGACTGTGCTTTGTCTGAAGGCTCTAAGGAAGATTACTTTCCTTGACAATTCCAGCTTCCCGTGTCTCCAAATGCTTCTTGACTTGTGGCTGTATTGCTCAAATGTCTGCCTCTGGGTCATATTGCCTCTTCCCCTTCTGTCCCATCCCCTCTTTGTCTCTTTCATAGAATAAATGTTCCTAGCTTTAGGGCTCACCTAGATAATCTAGGAGAAGGCAACGGCACCCCACTCCAGTACTCTTGCCTGGAAAATCCCATGGACGGAGGAGCCTGGTGGGCTGCAGTCCATGGGATCGCCAAGAGTTGAACACGACTGAGCGTCCTTGCTTTCACTTTCCACTTTCATGCATTGGAGCAGGAAATGGCAACCCACTCCAGTGTTCTTGCCTGGAGAATCCCAGGGATGGGGGAGCCTGGTGGGCTGCCGTCTGTGGGGTCGCACAGAGTCGGACATGACTGAAGCGACTTAGCAGCAGCAGCAGACAATCTAAGATGATCTTATTTCAAAATCTTTACATCCACAAAGATTCTTTTTTCTCAAACAAAGGCAGACTCACAGTTTCTGGATATTAGAAGGTGGGCATATTATTTGGGGAATCACCATTCAACCCACTGTGGTATCTTATATGCAAATTTATCAGGAAAAAATGTGAGGTGAGTTAGTTAAGAAAAAGAGATGATGCACACATTCTTATTCTCATCTTTTCTTTCAAATGTCCAAAGTTGAGAATTTATTCCAATTCCATGAAATGAGATGTGAGAAAGTAGTAGTTTAGTAGCTCCTTGGTAGCTATCACAGACTGTTATTGCCTCTCCAATTGCCATTTTCCCCTCCACTTTTGCTCACAGATCCCTACTCTTTTTTAGTGCAGATATATTTCCAGCGGAATGGACTGAATAATACTTAGGCAAGTCAAGTGTGACCTTGTTGATATTCATTTTCCAGCCTCTTACCTAATTCAAGTTGCCCAGTGACACAGTTATGACCAATAGAATGTGAATGGCAATTTTTTTGTATTCATTAAAAGGTTTCCCTTTGATGAAAGTAAATTCCTCATTCCTGTTCCTGCCACTTCTTCTGCGTTGAGATCACTGGTGTGATGATATGATTCTGGAGTTGTAGTATCTCTAGTGTGACTCTGATACAAGCCCATGATAAAAATTCGATGAGAACAAAGCAGGGTATTGTTGGACCAATCCCACAACTGACTTTTTCATACTTCTTCAAGGTGAAATAATTAATGTCTCTGTTACTTAGATATTCTGTTGTCATTCAGTCACTAAGTCATGTCCTACTCTTTGTGACCCCATGAACTGCAGCACACCAGGCTTCATTGTCACCTGAAGCCTCAACAGCTCTACCAAAAATTGTAGGTGATAGCATTTCAGATGCTCTTCATTCCTCCATATTTTTTGTCTAAGTATACAGAGCAAGTAGCATCCTGGTCTTCTGTTGTACAAACTCATTTTTACAAAGTCAGAGACTAGAGGAAACATCTGTTACTTTCTACTATTTTCAGTAGCAACCAGTGTTTACCCACTAGCATGAGGGTAGTGCTATTTTAGAGCTTTTCTCGTACTTCTCATGCTCCTTTGAACAACTGAATAATATCAAATGTGTTTTATTGTGCAAAGAAAATTAATCCTACAGGCATTAAATTTTTCTCCTCTGTTTTTCTCCTTTTTCTCTATTTTCTGAGGATACAATACTGCTATTCGGCCCATACCTTTTTATTTTTTTTGACACATAACACAATGCTTAGAGCTGTCACATTATCATATCTACCTGACAGATTTTCCTGGCAAATATAATGTTGACAGAAACAATTGACACCCAACATCTAAAATAAAAATCTCTCTTCAGATTATTGACTTATGATCCTGAGAAGAACAACCTTCAATAGCTCTGACAATCACAGCCTTGCTTTTTAAAAAGCACTCTTTTAAAAGCCAGAGCTTGCTCCTGTAGAGATTTGGGGAGTGTTATCTGATATGGAAGTGTAGTTTGGACACAGAAGGTTGTATATCTCGTGGTCCACAAAGGACCTTCCCTGTATGATACCTGTACATTTAGATAAGTCAAAAACATCTGGTGATTTCATTGTCCTGTTGCTTTTTATTACCTCACAGTATCATTGTGTCATTCTGAAAGTTATGGTAAGTTAGACAGTATTGTTGTTAATTCCCAGGTAATTATGTCTCACCTGGAGACAGTGAACAGATTCACAGAGAAAGCTCTTGCATTAGTAATCTGTAAATCACAATCAATACAAGCGCTGATGGACTCAAGACTTGCTACTTTTTACTGAAATACTGTAAAATTGCATTCAACATTTTAGAGGATTTAAATGTGCAACATTGGTCAGATCTGGTCTCAAGCATTTAGAAAGAAAGAACTTTCTAGAACTCTCAAAAAAAGAAGCTCATAATGTTTAACAAGCAACAGATTTCTTGTATCTTAAATTTAAATATGATGCAGTTCAATATATATTCTTAGTGTGCCATAAATGACTATTTGAAGGTATGTATATATTTACATATAAATATGAAACTGCAGATGTATTTTTAGCACATAGCATTATATCTTAGAACTCATGTCCTTTAAAGTCTTGTATTAAATTTCTGGTAAATATAATGTAAATAAACACTGTATGTGTTTGAAGAGATTTGTTTTATTAAAAAGAAAAAAAAAATTCAATTTATTTCTAGCATTCTTCTCCTTGGAGAATATTCCCAAAGTGATAAAGATTATTTAAATTCTGTGATCACAACAAAACTGATTTTCAGTATTGAATACACAGTTAACCCACACACATACTCACACACAGATATTTATGGACCAACACATGGGGTTGCGAAGAATCGGACATGACTTAGCAACTAAACAACAGCAAAATTAACAATTTGTAGGTAGAGAGCTCAAAATAGGCTCAGGAATTCAAATTCCAGCTCTGTTTCAGTAACCAGATCTTCACACACTTACATATATGTGTATGTATATATATGTGTGTGTGTGAGTGTGTGTGTGTGTGTGTATACATATACGCATATATATTACACATACACAGATGGCATTCAGAAACATTATTTGACATTTCTGAGCTACAGGTTCTTCTTACTGTAACAGGATATTGATATAACCTCTATCCATCTCTATCCATTAGGAATCCTTCTGATGTAAGTGGCAGATTCAGGAGCAACTTGATTCAGAATTCAGAATTCATGCTATATCCCAGAATCCATCCACCATTGCTACTTCTTCTGGGTAAGTTCTGTTTTCCTGTCTGACTTTGAGTGAGTTCCCAATTGTTTCTCTGATAACCGACTTTCAAGTTCTCATGTGGTGGGAAAAGAGCAAAGTCTCAGTTTGGCTTTCCATTCAAAATTATATCCCTCTGGTGGTGATGTAGTCACAAGCTCATTCTGGAGACATTCTGTACAGCCAAGTGATTAAGCTTATGTAAAGTCAACTTCAGGAGGAGAACTTGGGGAAAGAGGATAGTCCTCTGGAGGAACACTGAAGGATAATTAGAAGGAAAGGTGTTAAAAGATGTGGGAGAGAAAAAAAATGATAGATAATGACTATAATTATTTAGACTTGTCTTGGGAGGCTTAGATACATTACTTAGTTAAAATGATGCCTACATGTTGTCCAGAAATGGTAAGTATAATCAAGTTATTCACAATTAACAATATTGTAACACTATTTATGGCTTCTGAAATCATTTTTATATATCATGATATCCAGTGCTCACAACCCCAAACTCTTTTGAAGTTATCTTTAGAGTTGTTTCTTTGTTTGTGACTCAAGGAGGCTGTGCTGCCAGCCTAAGGTCATGGAGCTAATTGATAGGAGGACCTAGACTTACATCAGGTCTTGCATCTCCATTAGATCACAAGGGCCTAGTCATGTATCCTTTTGGCATGATCAACTTTCCTTTGTCTCAGTGATTGATAAAGCATTTTCTATCTGTTGTACATTTGCGAGATCAAAAATGGATCAAAGGGACAATGTGTACATTTTCTTCCATAAAAGGCAGTGCTGTTCATCTTCTCAATTTGGCAGTTGTTCCTCCTTATTTAATCTATAAATTACATTTAACGTGTGCTTACCCCCCTTCTGAGTGAGGAATCAGATGTGGTACAAACAAAAGGCCTCTGCTTGCTAAGTCCTACTTGACGGCACTCGCTAGAAATGAAGTCCAGGACAATTTCAAGTGGGAAGAAATATGAAACAGAATTTCAGAAGCAGTCAATTAGCATGGGCAAGAATAAGGATAAAGATCAAAGTCTTAAGTATTTATAAAATCTTTTTAATCAGTAATCCAGTAGGAATCACATTAAAAATAATGTCAGGGAATCTGGCAAACAAAGTATCTACCTAGGCTTTCCCTCAGAAGATCAAAGATGACTAGAAACAGATAAGAAGTCATTTCACACCTTTGCCTTCTGACTCAAGGATTTAAATATAAGCTTACTCAAAATATGGACACCTTGCAGCTATCTTGTTACATGTGGCATAGATGAGGTTTGGGAGTGCTGGTATTCATCCCAACTTGGTATTTATACATGGCTTTGAAACATGATACATAGGACACACATCCTTTCCAAGGCATGTGGGAAAGGGGGTAGGTACTGAGTGTGGATATGGTTTCTAAGGAACTTGAGATCCAATAATGACTACATTTGGGTAGGGAAGGAACAGAGATTCTGAGAACAGTGTACGTTCCCAGCATTCGGTTGACTGTAGGACCAGGGAGGAGTGAGAGGAAAAATCCCAACCTCCACATGGTATAGACACTGGAACCTGGAATACTAAATTGCCCTCCAAATGCAAGTCTTGAGAGTGTATTAAAAATTGCATAAGTGGAAATGTTAATAACGCTTGGGATAAATTCATACTCTAAGTGCTAATTAACATGAAATTTGGATAATTTTACCTCCTTTGTTTCGTCTTTCTTTAACAACCAATACTCCACAACTCTGTCATTGGACTTCTTTTGCACTGATAATGTCTCCACCTGGCTGACCTCATCTGGTCCCATGGCTGCGAATACTTTCTACATGCTGATATAGAAACTCAGGTCAGAGTCTAGTTCCTGTACTAGTTTCTGCCATAAATTTTGCACTCTTTTATTTGGCTGGCTCCTCAACATTTCTATTTGAAGGTATAATAAATATTTCAAATGTAACATAGACAAAGACAAGTATCTCCTCCTTCTCTCTAGTTATTCCATTTGCCTCAAAATATATTTTGTCTGATGTTAAGAAAATCATACTGGTTTTCTTTGCTTTGTATTTACCTTACATATTTTTTTCAGTCTTCTATACTTGTATTTAATTATAATGCACATGTCAAAAAATGCCAATAAACATATAGCTCCATGAATTACTACACAGAGAATACCATGTATCCACCATGTTGGTCAAAAGGTAGGGCATTGGCAGTAGTCTAGAAGCTCTGCTTCATACTTGGACCTCTTCTGCTTCTCTAAAGGTAGATACTTTGCCATTACTTCTAACACTCTATAGTTGTACATGTTTTTTAACTTGATATAACTAGAATCATGCATGCATTGCTTTTGTGTGTCTGATTTTTTTGCTCAGTATTAGTTTTAAGTGATTCATCCATGTTATTGCATGTAGCTATATTTCAGTATTTTCCTTGATGTATACATTGAAATACAGAGGAATATTGTATGAATATACTATTAAGCACCTTTAGTGCAGATAGAAATTCGAGTTTTCTCCAGCTTTTTTTTGTTGCAAATAAAACTGAACATTCTTGTACACATCTCCTGTAAATAGTCTTGTATGTGACTTTGGGGCATACGTATTTCAGATAAGCCTATATGGAGTTTAGGGGATGTATTTGGTTAACTTTAGAAGATAATACCTGACAGTTTTCAAAAGACACTCTATCAATGTACAATACCAAGAACAGTATATGAGTCTCAGGTTTCCCATATCCTCTCCAACTCTAGACCTTGTGAGTCTTACAGCAGTCATTCTGATGGGTGTAGGGTGACATCCCATTATAATTCTCCATTGTAGTTCTTCGATTCCTATTGAGGTTGAAGCCCATTTGTATATGTTTATTATTTCTGTGTATGAAGTATCATTCAAGTCACTCAGATTGTGTCATTTTTGTACTTACATATGTTGAATTTTATGTTATGGATATATTCTTCCATTCTCTAGATTGTCTTTGAATCTTTTGATGGTGTCTTCTGACTAAGTTTTTCGTTCAATGTACTTTATCAATCTTTTGCTTACCGTTTAATAGTTATTTCCCTACTCTTCAAGACCATAAACATAGTCTCCTAATATGGTCTTTTGGGCTTTCCTGGTGTCTCAGAAGGTAAAGAATCTGCTTGCAATGCAAGAGATGGGTTTGATCCCTGGGATGAGAAGATTCCCTGGGGAAGGGAGTGACTACACACTCCATTAATCTTGCCTGGAGAATTACAAGGACAGAGGAGCCTGGCACACTACAGTCCATGGGGTTGCAAAGAGTCAGACAGAACTGAGCAAATTTCACTGTCTTTTGGAAGTATAATGTTGCACCTTTCAAATTTAGGTCTACAATCCACTACTGACTTCTGTGCATAGAGTTAAATGAAGGTCGAATTTTATTTTTTATTCCCACATGGAAAAGTAATTGAGCCAATACCATTTATTACAATAACTGTCTTTTCTTTGCCTTTCTGTATCACCAGTCCCATCTTTATCATAAATAGTGTCTTTAAAGATACAGATTTGTTCAGAATTTTCTAGTAATATTACATTGGTCCATACAAAAATTAAACAAATACTAAACTCTCTTAGCTATAGTAATTTTACAATAAGTCTTAACATCTGGTAGAACAAAATTTCCTTCTTTTTTTCTCCCAGAAGACTCTCTTGGCTATTATTGGCATTTTGTATTTCCATATAAATGTTAAAATTACTTGAAATTTCTCTCTCTCTCTCTCTGTGTTGTGCGCACACACACACACAGAAGACTGTCGAAATTTTGATTGGGATTACACTGAACCTACAAATCGAACTGATATAATTGACATCTTTTCAATATTGAATCTCTTTATGGTCCATGAACATAACATTTTTCTCCATTTATGTTATTTTGGTTTGATATAACTAAAAATATTTTAGGGTCTTCTTTCTGTTCCTCATATATTATTTGTTGTAAATTTTCTTATGTAATTGACATATTTTATAAATCCTAATTTTGAAAATTTTATATTCTACTTCATACTTCTGATAAGAGAAGCAAAATCAGTTTGTGTGTATATATATATTCACTAACTAATAAAAAGTCTTAAAAAAATACTCACCTTATTAATCCTAATAATTTTTCTTTTTTACTTTGCACATAGGCAAATGCTGTAAAATACTTAATCAAGCTAGTAGTTCATATTAAGGTGCTTGGTAAGGTATATTTATATGTATGTGTGTGTGTGTCATTAGTGGGGAAGGAAATTTGTTTCATGGAGACATGTACTGAGACTTTTGCAATTTTAATGTTACACGCTTAATAATCTTAGTCAAATGACTTAATTTCTGAGATTTCATTTAATTACTGACAGAGTAGGGGTAAAACCAAAACTGTCTGACTTGGTCTGCCTTCACTAAGAAACTCACGCCAAAGACCATCTAATGCTTGTAACCTTCTTCATACAAGCTAGAGATACACAGTCCCTGACAACTTCAGCTGTGATTAATGTTAAGATTTAATAACCAGAATACAAGGCCATTAGCAATTATTTAATATGTTAGAGTATCAATTTCCTAGGACTGCCATAATAAATTGTCATAAACTCTGTGATTTTATACAGTTGAAATTTATTTATTTATTTATATTTTTACTGTTCAAGAGGAGGAGATTCCCTCATGAGAATCTATTTCATGCTTATCTCCTAACTTCTGGGCAAACTTTGCCATTCCTTGACTTGTGGCTGTGTAATATAATTCCAGTCTCTGCCTCTGTCTTCACATGGATTTTAATGTGGCCTCCTTTTCTCTTTGTCTTTATGCCTCAAATCTCACTCTCTTTTCTCTTATAAAGAGAGCAGTCACTGGATATAGGAACCCCTAACCCCAGAATGATCTTATCACCAGATCCTTACTGTAATTGTTGTTCAGTTGTTCAGTCATGTCTGACTCTTTCTGACCCCATGGACTACAGCATGCCAGACTTCCCTGACTTGCACCATCTCCTGGAGCTTGCTCGAACTTGTCCTTTGAGTTGGTGATGCTATCAAACCATCTCGTCCTCTGTCCTCTCCTTCTCCTCTTGCCTTCAATCTTTCCCAGCAATCTCTCCCTCATCTTTTCTAATGAGTCGGCTCTTTGCATCAGGTGGCCAAAGTATTGGAGCTTCAGCTTCAGCATCAGTCCTTCCAATGAATATTCAATATTGATTTCCTTTAGGATTCACTGGTTTGATCTCCTTGCAGTCCAAGGGACTCTCAAGAGTCTTCTCCAACACCACAGCTCAAAAGCATCAGTTATTTTCGTGTTCATCCTTCTTTATGGTCCAATTGTCACATCCATCCATACAAACAAACATACTGGAAAAGCCATAGCTTTGACTAGATGGACCTTTGTTAGCAGTGTCTCTGTTTTTTAATATGCTGTCTAGGTTAGTCATAGCTTTTCTTCCAAAGAGCAAGTGTCTTTTAATTTCATGGCTGCAGTCACCATCAGCAGTGATTTTGGAGCCCAAGAAAATAAGTCTACCACAGTTTCCATTGTTTCTGCATCTATTTGCCATGAAGTGGTGGGACTGGATCCCAAGATCTTAATTTTTTGAATGTTGAGTTTCAGCCAATTTTTCACTCTCTTGTTTCAACTTTATCAAGAAGTTCTTTAGTTCTTCTTTGCTTTCTGCCATAAGGGTAGTGTTAGCTGCATATCTGAGGTTATTGATATTTCTCCCAGCAATCTTGATTACAGCTTGTGCTTCATCCAGCCCAGCATTTTTGTATGATGTACTCTGCATATAAGTTAAATAAGCAAGGTGACAATATACAGCCTTGACTTACTCCTTTCCCAATTTTGAGCCAGGCTGTTGTTCCATGTCCTGTTAAACTGTTGCTTCTTGACCTGCATACAGGTTTAATATCTACAAAGATCCTACTTCCAATTAAGATCACAATCACATATAGTGGAGGTTAAGACTTGAACATATCTTTGTGGAATACTATTCAAACCACTACAGTCAGTGAATAAGTAAAATTTGTTATACTTGGTACTTTGAAAACTAAATTTAAATACTGAGCATAAAATTCTTTATTAAATTCCTTTCATAAAAAGTGATCTAGCAAAAATGGAATTACTATTTCACTACAGAATTATAAGAAATAAATATCATGTGTATGTGTAAGCAGCTATTCCCTTTAATGATGTTTTTCTGAATCTGTGTTCATTTACACAGCTAATTGAATAAGCATTTAATTTTTGTCAGTCAATGTTCTGACTTTTGCTTCATGTTCTAAAGTAGAATTCCTTTATCATTAGATATGAAAGTGTTTTTAGAAAGTAAAGTTCTGTTTTCTTCACTTTGGTCTCATTTTATCTTAGACATAAAACATTTATGTCTTTTCAGTTATTCAATGTCAACTGTTTTTGTTTTTTCTTATTTCTTCTCCATCTTATGAGACATTCTATTTCACTTTATCATCAATGGCAGTTTCTTCAGCACTTCCCCAGGCAATGTTGGGAAGTCCCTGAAATTTGCTCCCTTGTCCTCATTATTAGTGATATATTCAGAGCTTTGATCATTCTCGGAACTTCCTTGCAACTCTTCTGTTACAATATACTGTTGGATAAAACATTTGTATTTATGATACATGATCAACTCATTTTAATGCTTTTAGGTTTGGGGAATGTTTTCCCTTTTCACAGATTATTGGAGAATTGAGTTTAATACATCAATACTTATGACATTTCGTTCCTTAACAAGAGGGAAGAGTGTTTTTGAGTGATCAGATCACTTAAATATATACAGAAATCTGCATACATTTCAAACAACAACAAATTCCCTTTAGATGAGTGTCCCAAATGATAAATAAAAAGCTGATAAGAGAGCAACTCAAAGATGAATTAGAGTAACCAAATCATATTCACAATAAAATTCAGAACTAACTCCTTGTCAATCAGTTAGAAAGGGTCCATCCTCTATCTTCCCCAACACTTTCTTTTAGGTCTTCCCCTGCAAGCCCTTAGGTAACATAAATTAGTAATATGACAGAAGGAGATAATCTGGTTAGTGGAATCTTGGGCTATTGTGGTGTCCTCTTAACATTCATCTTTACTCTGGGCCATTGCATAAACTGTAAGTTAAGGTATATCACATATAGAAACTGCCATGAAATTTTGATAATTTTCAAATTTACAATAATTATCTAAATCCTGTCCCAACAATCCTATCCCACCCTAATATAATATGATGGAAAGTGAAAGCTACTCCGTTGTGTCCGACTCTTTGTGACCCCATGGACTATACAGTCAATGGAATTTTCCAGGCCAGAATATTGGAGTGGGTAGCCTTTCCCTTCTCTGGGGGATCTTCCCAACCCAGGGATCGAACCCAGGCCCCCCACATTGCAGGTGGATTCCTTACCAGCTGAGCCACAAGGAAAGCTCAAGAATGCTGGAGTGGGTAGCCTATTCCTTCTCCAGCAGATCTTCTTGACTCAGGAATCGAACCAGGGTCTCCTGCATAGCAGGTGGATTTTTTGCTAACTGAGTTATCAGGGAAGCAGTCATCTCCATCAATAAGCAAAATGGAATACAGAGAAAGGTTTCCATGGTATTTAGAATCTCCATCTTATTTCCTAGTTACTGAACATCCCTTTATTATTCTGAGCATGACCAGGTAGGGGCAAAGAGATTTTCGTATCTTTCCTACATTTAATCTTATCTATAGATAGTATTGACCTGGTTTAGGATTTGAAAGCATGTTATGCAGTGAAGATAGTCATAGTTGATTAGTAAGAAAGGAACATAAGAAAAATATGTTATAGATGTGGAATCATTGAAAACAATCATGATCTAAAAGCTTCCTATTAGTAAACTGAGGAAAAAGTAAAGTTTATGAGTTTTTCTTTTTCAAGTTCCCAGCTAATTTTATTCATTATTATGTTGTATATTAAACATTCATATGATTGCTTGAATCTGTTAAACATTTGTATGAAATTTTGCCATTCGAATTTATTATATGATATATTTCAAAACTTGACAATGATGACTAAGGAAGGATTCAGAATCTGGTTTTGGAGATAAGAAATAAGACAAAAGATAGACATACAATAATTGTATGTATTTGAATACATCTTCTATGTATATGTTAATCATTATGATATTATAATGTTATAATTACGTTAATGTTTTGAGAGGAATAATTCAAGTGTTCATGCTATATTATAAAATTCATGAGTTTAAACATCGAAGGTATATTGAAAGATGTTTCATTGTACTGTATCTGTTTCTCTCATTTGATAGAATATTCTGAATATGACAATATGGACTATGACAAAATTTATATGACCAACCTATCAAAAAATGTAACAACTTTTTGAGTCTTTAAAGTATTTGGAGTAATTTCCACCAGCCACAAAATGTTATAAAAAAAATCAACAAATTAAAAGGAATTCAAGTAGATTAGAAATATTAATGAGCAATTTAATTGTCAAAATATTGGCAGCAATTTACTAATATATAACAGGGTATTTTTAGTTATTGTGAGAAGGTGAACCTTAACATGTCTTACCAAGATATGATAGTAGTAAAATGTCTGAATATGAGTTGTGAAAAGAATAGAGTAGAACACACTCTACCTTCAAGCAAATTTCCACATGCCATCACGTGGGACAGAATAGTAGAAAGTTTGCTTTGAGTTCACATGACTTCCAGAAGCAGATTCATTTGAAAGTGTGAAAAATGCCATTTTTCTGCACAGCTGTATTTTGCATGTGAATTGCTTCATGGATCCCATTCACAAGTCTTTTGAACACTAAGTACTCTCTCTGAGTGTAGGGATTGAGATAAACCTCATTAGCAAGTTGTCCAGAGTGAGAAAATACTCTTCCTACCAGTTTCCTGGCTCTTTCTGTCTACTGCCAGCAGCAAAAATAGCTAAACAACTTGAAAATGTTTCACATGGTAAAGATTTTTTAAACAATATAATGGTACCCAAGTGAGAGTGTGAGATTGTCTCATCAGGGGGTCTTTTTGGTATGCTACCTCTTACTTGCTCAGGGAAAATATCTGACTCAGATCTCTGAACCTAATGATTTTTTAATAATGGTGCAATTCAGAATCACATGGGAAACTTTTTCCAAAATGTATGTACCCAAGCCACACACTTAGAGCATCTAGTTCAACTGGTTTAGGATAGGACGGATGATTTTTTTTTTTAATGTTTATTGTCACAAGCTGATATGAACCACTGCTTAAGCATTACTGTCTTACAAGTTCTCTTTATACTTTGATGGTTTCCTGCTTATAAGTTTTCAGTGCATATTTGTTAATATATCTGCAGTGCTGAAATAGCAGCTAGATATTTTAGATGACTATCCAATATTTTTGTATAGATTTATAAGTGTCTTTTCATTTTCAACAATATCTCATAGTGTCCTAAGAGACTGACCTTTGATGGCTGTTGATAGAGATCCAATAGCCATTCTAAAAATTCAAAACATTAGCTGCCTGGATCACTAAGGGTGAATTTGGTAATTTGTCTTAGAGTCAGGCTCTTCCTCTGTTCTCATTAGAGTCACTTCAGTGATACATTTTAGACACGCTACCTGAGTCAACAAATTATTAATATCTATTATTATCTCTGAAGTAACTTCATATATAAGTGAAATAATTTAGAGGCGTAGACTTTTGCTTGGGAAAGCTTAACTCTGAAAATTCAAAAGATAGCCCTTTTGAAGATATTTTAAAGAAAACAATTTTGAGGTTGGTGTTTTAGTTGTTATAGTTATGCTTATGTTCTCCCAAAATAACTGATTCACTTATGGTCCAGAATGTAAGGTTTGGGGAAGTCTTTGTAGGAGGGAGGTGAGCAGAAGGAAAAAGCAGAAGAAAGAATGAACATTTGGCCCAAGATGGAATTAAAACGGTTTTATTTGTAAATACGGACAATTTAAGAAACTCATTTTGAAACCTATATATTTCTATCTATGTTACTTGTTCATAAGTTAGTGCCCTAACTCCATCTCCAGGTTTGCCCCAGGTATTATAGTGTTGATTCAATCCTTGGACATGGGAATGTAAACCCTATTGTCCCATTCTTCTATTGAAACTATCTGACAATCAAAAATAGTTTGATTGTATCTTCACTGTATAGCAATTACATTTATTTGTAACTTGCTTTAAATAATTTTAGTTTCTGTAGAGGGTAAAAGGGTATTTCATTTCAGTTCTGTTGAAATCTTGATTCAGATGATCTAGTTACTGAAAGCTTCCCTGGTGGCTCAAATAAGACCTGAGTTCCATTGCTCAGGTTAAGAAGATCCCCTGGAGGGAGGGCATGGCAACCCACTCCAGTATTCTTGCTTAGAGAATCCCATGGACAGAGGAGCCTGCCAGGCTATAGTCCATGTGGTCGCAAAGAGTTGGACATGACCAAGCAACTAAGCACAGCGCAGTCACTGTAAAGGGCCTTGATCAAATGTCTGCAACCATGTGTGAGTTCTCACATTCTTCAATTGCTTTATTTGATTATTATTAAGAAGATAAACACTACAATGCAACATTACAAACTTTTCTTCGTTTATACCTTGAAACTTTGGTATTCCTTATACCAAAACTTTCTAAAAATTTATTTTCATACTTCTAATAATTATAAACCTTGTACCTTCCCCCTTTCCTCTACATTTTCATAACAAAAGTCCAAAGAATCCTTTGGCAATGTCAGATACCTATCTGATGGGTAGTAATAAGTGTGAAAGGTCAGCAAGAATAGAGCCTGAATCCTTTATGCTAGGTTACGAGAAAAGGTTAGTAACATCCATACTTTACTATCTTTGTCGTATCGAATAATTAACACCTGATTAAAAATGACAAGAAAAAATATTTTTATGTATCCATAGAACTGTGGGTTTTGGTTTTTTTAACCACAGTAAGTAAACCTCTTCTTGACTGAATCTGCTATATTTCTTCTCTTCCTCTTTTTTTGTTGTTGGGGGTTTGGGGAGATTCAGGCCCCTATATCTCTTGTTTGATGGTATCATATTTACTTACAAATTCAAAACTTTGAATTTTTCTCAACCCTTTAGTCACATGTCAGTCCTATAAGTACCACCAGGTCTATACAGTTGACCCTTGAACAAGGCAGGTTGAACTGTCCAGGACTACTTATACATGAATATTTTTCAGTAGCAAATACTATAGTATTACATGGTCCATTGTTGGTTGAATCTGTGGATACAGAGGAACTGTGGATATTGAGAGCCTAGTATAACTGATATGTGAATTACCCCCTCACATTGGTCAAGGATCAACCATTATTAATGACTCTTCTCTACATAATTCCAATTGTTTTGTTCAAGTCTTCAGAATCTGGGAAATATGAAGAATGATGGCTTCCATCTCTGATCAGGTGTACCTTTATGTGAATATGAATTTACTAACTACTATGCACATAAAATTGAACACATTACTTCATCTCCTAAACATCAACAGGTAAATGAAAACAATAATAATAATAAAATATAATTTACAGAAATGTTATACGCATTAAATGAAGTGATACATCAAGAAATTTAGCATATAGTATACATATTATAAATGTTTGGTAATAATAGTTAATACTCCACAACTAATAATAATATAATAAAATCAGTGTCACATGGACTATAGAAATTATTTCTCCAACCGTTTTTTCTTTTTCATATTTTTTGCCTTTAGACTTGCTGGATTGTATTTCTCATGATTACTAAATGACTTTTCTAAAATCCAAATCACTTGCTTGCTTAAATACTTTGAATATTTTCCGACTAGTTCTACATCACTGATTCTAAAATTTCCCCCTACATGCAAATATATAAATATTATTCAGCACATACACAAATACTTACACACTCCAAAAAACACACATGCACGTAAAGTGTAAAAAATAAAAGTATATTAGCAACTGTATCTGGATTGTTCACATATGCAATAGAATGTATTTGGGGGTTTTCTAATGATAATATTGCCTTTGTATCCTCATTCCTTCTTCTCTCTCTGTCTCTGTCTTTACCCATCCCTATCTTTCTCTCCTCCCTCTCTTTTTCCCCTTTTATTCTCCTCAGGCAATCATTGCAGGGGTATCTCTCAGAGCCACTTCCTCATGCTCTTCCCATGGTGAAGCATACTTGGCTTCAGAACACAATAGATTTGTTCTAATTTAGGTTACAGTCATTCCTGTGCCAATCACCATGCCCAGAGGAATGGCTTGCCATAACTGACCTAGAAATAGTATATGTGCCCTTGTGACTAGCACTAAGGAGTAGTGTGATGAGAAGCTCCTAGAACTATGGCAGTGAGGAAGAAGCAGGTCTCTGAAATGAAAGCATTCATTGATTGCTAAAGGAGAGTGAAAAAGTTGGCTTAAACCTCAACATTCAGAAAACTAAGATCATGGCATCTGGTCCCATCACTTCATGGCAAATAGATGGGGAAACAGTGGAAACAGTGGCTGACTTTATTTTGGGGGGCTCCAAAATCACTGCAGATGGTGACTGCAGCCATGAAATTAAAAGACAGTTGCTCCTTGGAAGGAAAGTTATGACCAACCTAGACAGCATATTAAAAAGCAGAGACATTACTTTGCCAGCAAAGGTCCATCTAGTCAAGGCTATGGTTTTCCCAGTGGTCATGTATGGATGTGAGAGTTGGACTATAAAGAAAGCTGAGTGCCAAAGAATTGATGCTTTTGAACTGTGGTGTTGGAGAAGACTCTTGAGAATCCCTTGGACTGCAAGGAGATCCAACCAGTCCATCCTAAAGGAGATCAGTCCTGGGTGTTCATTGGAAGGACTGATGTTGAAGCTGAAACTCCAGTATTTTGTCCACCTGATGTGAAGAGCTGACTCATTGGAAAAGACCCTGATGCTGGGAAAGATTGAAGGCAGGAGGAGAAGGGGACTACAGAGGATGAGATGGTTGGATGGCAAAGCTGACTCAATGGACATGAGTTTGGGTAGACTCCAGGAGTTGGTGATGGACAGGGAGGCCTGGTGTGCTGCAGTTCATGGGGTTGCAAAGAGTCAGACATGACTGAGCGACTGAACTGACTGACTGATTGCTAAGAAGAGAGATCATAAATAGAGGGTGATGGGGAAAGCCAGCAAATTTAGCATACAGCAGATAATTTGGTGTACGTCTTGTGTATTCCCATTTACAATTTTCAATAGAACAGCTGAAATATCAGCTCTTTAATTCTCAAAATACAATTGGATATAAATGATATAAGAAGAAAGACAGTGAGTCAGCTCTAAATTAAAAAAATGAAAAGAGAGAGAGAACATTAACTGTAACACCTGTCACACAAAAAGTGTGTCATGAAACTCCAGCGTGAAACAGTTTCATGACTGAAAACAGCAGCGTTGAAGGATGAAGTCCTAAGCCTCCCAGGTTATGTTGCAGCCTTCTACATTTATCAGTAGTTTCCTTCCTGCCTGGGACCTTCCCACTACCCTAGTACTGTGCCTCTATATTCACAGCACATGTACAGTGGTCCATCATGACTCTGATTTGCACATAGAGTTTATATTAATTAACATTGTTTTCTCAGAACCTGGCATAGAGCCTGGCTCACAGTAAATTCCCCATTATTATGGGTTAAATTATTTTGATGACTAGGAAACAATCCCATTTCAGTACACTCAAGATGTTAACAGATTAAATGAATATTTGGCTGTCATAGATACGGGAGACAAAGGAAAAATTCTAGCAGAATGAAAAAAGGAAGGTGAAAATACTCCAGAATTGTTAAACTACAAAGTCATTATGCTACTTTTATATTTGTGCTAACAGAATTGTATGTAGTTGGGATCTGAAATGTAAACCTGACTTGGGTCAAATTTCCCTGGGATCTGAGGATTGCTGACAACTACTGACATTTATTGCCTTTTTAGACTGAGCCATGAAGGCCTGAAAATTGAGACAAGATGTATAGATTCGGGAGTACTTTAGCACAGCTCTCCTTATTAGCTGTATTTTTATATATTTCTTCCCATCATTCACATGCACATAACCATATACAGAAATGCAAATATCATTTCAGTCAATGTTTAATATTTTTATATTACAATTCACAAAGAGTAAAGTGAAGCTGCTCTTTGGTGTAAGCCATATTTTGGTCAGTAAATGAAAACCTTTAGCTCTCCCTGCAGTAGTGTCATGTCAAGCTCAAGTATTCTCATTTCAGTCTAGCAAGATAATATTAATAGTTTGATTTCCAAAAAGCTCAGTTATTTACTTTTAAAATTTAAAGGTATGCATTCTTACTATTTTGAGGTTTGGATTAAAATTAATTACTCTGGAATGAATTGAAACTTTCATTTAAGCCCAACATAAGACTTGGATAATCTTCAAGGTTCTTAATTGAAAAAATAATGGCTCTTTCTTAAAATCCGTGTAGTAGAAGCAGAAGCCATCTCAGTAGTGCCTAATAATTGTGGCATAATCTTGTCAACTCTTTCATATATGGTAGAATTAGAAATAGCTTTCCAGTTTCAAGGGTCTGGAAAGCCCAGGTTATATGGTCTCATTTGAAAATGAATATTAAATTGAGACTTCTAGATTTTGATTTCAAATTCTGAATATGCCTTTATCAACCTGGGTGAAAAAAGAGAAATAACTGTTGCTCTGTGGTTTTAACTTTTTATTTGTAACATGTAGCAAAAAATTCAATAACTATTATAGATTATATATTTTATGTTTTATATGTATCAAAGTTATACATCAATGTGATTACAGCATTTAATAATTCTACAAAATATCCTACCCTACCCTCCATTCCATCTCCATAGAAGCGATTATTTTCAGCTCTTTCTACTGATTCTTTTGTTGCTTATTGCTATTTCTCTAATAAATTACCTTGAATATTAATTTTTAAATTTCATTGTTTACTGTCTTCCATATAGGAAGAGTACATTTTACCTCCAGCCCACAATCACCATTCAAATCCTTTTCCTTCAACTCTGGTAGCTCAGACAGTAAAGAATCTGACTGCAATGTGGGAGACCTGGGTTTGATCCCTGGGTCAGAAAGATCCCCTGGAGAAAGACATGGCAACCCACTCCAGTATTCTTGCCCAGAGAATCCCATAAACAGAAAACCACTAACAGACAGACCATGGGGTCACAAAGAGTCTAACACTACTGACTGACTAACACTTATCTCTTTCACTTCCTGCGTAATATTTTGGTTCAGTTCAGTTCGGTCGTTCAGTCATGTCCGACTGTTTGCGACTCCATGAACCGCAGCACGCCAGGCCTCCCTGTCCATCACCAAATCCCAATAATTATCTATTGTTGTTGTTTTTGACATAGTGTGTTAATTTGCTAGGGTTTCCATAACAAAGTACCACAGACTAGGTGATTTAAACAACAGAAATATATTTTCTCACAATTCTTGAGACTTAAAATCTGAGACCAAAGTACCAACAGAGTTGGTTTCCTCTGAAGCCTCCTCTTTGCTCACAGATTGCTGTTTTCTCCCTGTGTCTTCCCGCGATCTTCTCCCTGTGCATGCCTGTGTCCAAAATTCATTTTCTTATAAGGATATCAGTCATATTATATTAGTGTCCATCCAAATGAACTCACTTTAGCTTAATTACCTCTTTTGAGACCTTGTCTTCAAATAGGGTGACATTCCGAGATACTGAACATTAGAACTTTGGCATAGCAATTTTGGGACATAATTCAAACGTACGACACAATTCAAAATAAGTTTTCTATGTAATGTTCTTAAGCTTTGGCTTAAGGGAATATTGTGGCTGGTTTGATCATCTATCTAGACTGCTAAAACTTCCTCCATGTCAGCAGTACGGCTCTTTCACATTTTTATTTCTGTGTTCCCCAGAGTAGCATTTTTAATTTCCTTCAAGAGCGTTTCCTTTGCTTTCACAACTTAGCTGACTGTACAAGAGGCCTAGCTTTTGGCCTGTCTTTCTCACTAAGCTTAATTATTTCTAGCTTTTTATTTAAAGTGAAAGACATGCCCCTCTCCCTTTCACTTGAACACTTAGAGATTAGTGAATTGTGATTATTTGACCTAATTTTGATATTGTTGCATCTCAGACAATAGATAGGCCAAGGAGAGAGACTGTGGGGAAGTAGCTGGTCAGTGGAGCAGTCAGAACACACACTTTTATAAATTTGCTCTCTTAAACGGTTCATGGTGCTCGTAAACAATTATAATAGTGACATCAAAAAGCGTTAATCATAAATCAACAAATATAAGAATAATATGAAAGTTGGATATGTTGTGAAAATTGCCAATATGAGACAAAGAAATGAAGTGAAAAACTGATGTTGGAAAAATAGAGCCAACAGACTTGTTTGATGTATGTTTGCCCCAAACTTCAGTTTATAAAAAGAAAAAAAAAATGCAGGATCTGTGAAGCATAATAAAGCGAAGTGCAATAAAATGGGCTACAGCTGAATGCCATACCACTTTCTTTGGCTTGCCGAATTTCCACTAAGAAATCTGCCTAAGAATGTATCTGATGGGTCACTTTTCTCTAGATGACTTAAAGATTCTTTTTCTCTCTTTCACAATTTTGATTATAATATACCTCAGTGTGAATTTCTTCGGTTTTCGCCTCTTCAGAGTTTATTGAGACTCTTGCATTTTATATGTTTTCTCAAATTTGGAAATTTGGGGCCATTATTTCTTTAAATAATCTAGTTCCTTTCCTTTCTTCTTCTTCTGTGACTCCCTTAATATATATTAATCCACTTGATGGTGTCCCATAAGATCCTAATGCTCACTCTTCTTTATGATTTTTTCTTTTATTCCTCATGATTGTGACTGTAAAATGACCTGTCTTCTCATTCGCTGATTCTATGTTCTGCCTATTTGAAGCTATTTTGCACACTTGTAATGAGTGTCTCAGCTCAGTTATTGCACTTTTTAACCCCAGAAATTCTGTGTTTGTATATTATCTACCCATATTGATACTTTTATTTCCTTCATAATTTTCTCATATCCCGTAGTTCTTTGTTTTCCTTTACCACTTTGAGCATATTCTTAACAATAGTTTTAATTCTTTTTTTCCCTAATGAATGCTATGCCTATGTTCCTTCAGGAACAGTTTTCAGTGATTTATTTTGTTCCTTTGAATAAGCCATGTTTTTCCATTTATTTGTACACATGGCAATATTTTGTGGACATTGCAGCAGATTTTGCCAAAAACGATCTTGAAATTTTTGAAAAAGCAGCTTCTTATTTTAGTTGTCAGACTTATTCCCATCAGAGAACCTCTTCACTATTCAGCCTGTTGTGAAAGCTTAAGTTCTTCTCAGGCAATTTGAAGGCATATCTTTTTTTCCCCCTGATCTTTTGATTATAATTTTTTTTTCTCAATGGCCCTATACGCATGACTGATTTTAAGTGTCTTGGGTTCCCTGAGTCTTGTCTTGGCTCCTTTTGGCGCCTTACCGGTTCTATTGTGCGCCTCAATCAATGTAGTCTGTCGTCATGGGTATCTGAGTTCTTGCGGTATCCTTGTGGTTTTCTCAAGCCCTAAACACTGCTTCCCACAGTTCCCCCTCACCTGAAATTTGAACTTTGCTACCTCAGCTATCTGATCTCTGAGTTGGCTGACATAGAGAACAATCAGGCAACCCCGGGACAGGTTATAATGTTGTTTGTTTGATTTGCTCTGCTCTTTCTGGCAGAATGGAACTGGGATGAGGCCATTGCTTTTGCCAAAACACAGTGAGCTGGGGGTAGAGGGAAAGAAAATTACAAGTAAAAATGTCACATAATGCCCTACCATTTTGAATGTTCCTTTTTCTTTTCTGGATATTAATTTGTTTTTTGTAGATTCTTTGAATGATTATCAAGGGTCCTATAAAGTTATTGCCATCAATCTCTCCTTGTTTATTTAGTATTTCCATAGGTAAAATGGTCTGGAACTTTATAATCCACCATTTTGCTGATGTTCTCATTTCCATAAGTTTTACTCTTTTCATCCGTTTGTCTCAAAAGTATCACATTATGTGATATGAACCTGGTGCATTATCAACCTTCCCTACATAGTTAGCAATAGGCTCTTTTTAGATTTTTGAAGTCACTTTTTAGATCTTCTAAGCCATTTATTTTCTATCTTTATTTTTATTGCTGTTATTGCAATACCTGACCTACCCATTGTTATTTGTTATATATATTGTAATTACATTTCTTTGTATTTATGGCATTTCAAGTGAGAAGGAATGCTTGTGTAAAAAAATTCCAGTTTTTACTAGATGTCTAGTAAATAACATCATTTTTTTAACAGTAGTCAGTACTGTTGCCAAACAGAATGGTTTGGGTCTTATTTAAAAGCTAGAAGTACATTGTATAGTATTATAAATTGTAGGGTTTTCTTCCATATGTATATCCCATTGACCTTTGATTCTGTCAATAAATTCAGTAAAAGCATCATTGACACATTTAGAACTCAACACTTGAGTGCCAACAATTGAGTAAGGAAGCAGGAATGACTGAACCAAGAGAAATGAACGCTGGCCTATGGGGATAAGAAAAAATAACAATTAGAGAAAATAGAAAAAATCAAGTATCAAGATGGTTGAAAACACCAGAAAGATGGAGAGATGAAAGCATGAGAAGGGGTACATATAGGAAGAGTGACTTGAATTATGGGTACTGATTATCTAAGTCCTTTCTAAGTCTCTGAAAGCAGTAGAATATATTAAACGTGAGAATTAGCCAAGTATAACTGAAATTTCAATAATAATATTTCATAGGAAATGTATCATTCATCATTTCCATTACACAAACAGAGATGACAAATAGAGATGCCTCAATGGAGATTTTTATATGTCTTTTCAAATATAAAACCTTATTTTTTTGTTTTTTTTTTCACTTGCATTTCTATATAATAAAGGTAGACTTATACAAACTGGAGATAGGGGATACAATGTTTACATTAAAGCATCTTTAAAAATGAGACTTAATCTATATTCTCTAGTCATATGGTAATTCATAAATGGAAAATATTTTTTAAAAATTCTAAAAAAAAAAACCTAGCTAAAGTATTTTTTTTGAATAATAACTATTTTTATTTGTTAGCACAATAGTAATTATCCAGATATGTTAAATTCTGTTAAATATACTGCGTATTGTAAAAATCTGAAAGTGATAGTAGTTAGTATTCAGAGAGTGTTAAAGTTAACACACATTGGTATTACTGTAGTAACTTGATCAGATGGCATGCTACCTATTACCTTAATTATACTGCTTATTGATGTAATGCCAAAATTTCTGCTCTTTTATCAATTGGAGTACCTACACCACAATTACTCTATACAATACCTGAAACTGCTATCTTTCCTCATTGGTACAATGCCTCCTGACAGCGTGATAACAAGCCTCTGTGAGTTCTGGCAATCTGCCATGAAGCAATGCTGTTTGCAAAAGGAGAAATCTTGTCTCTCTGTGTGTCTATACATACTTTATGCTCGAAAGCAGAAAATCATTTACATATTCCTAGGCCATGCTGATACACTCACAGGCTGCTTTGAGGTTTGAAACTAAAAAAAACTACCATTCTACATAGAAGGGACACACATTTCAAAATGTCACGTGTTTTGAAGAACTTCTTGAAGTGGACCTGTTTTTGTTTTTTTTTCCTTGGATGTCACACCCCCCACCAGGTTTATGTGGTTTTAAGTCCCCCAGTTTATAGCAATTTGTTATAGCACTCACAGGAAACTAATACACCACTTAAAATACTAAAAAGATTGCTGCAACACAAATACTGTCAATGTGTACAGTATGCGGGACTCATAAAAAAAATGAGAGCGTAGCATAGGAAACAGGAAAAGAAGAGAAAATTGTGATACTGCTTGAAAGAGCATTTTAAACATCTGGTTAGAAATTAAGAACAATTTACTAAAATTGATGTACATTTAAGAAACAGAAAAAATTGTTTTGAAATTGTGTTGTGATATATATATATATATATTTTTTTCTAACATAAGAAATTAGTAGTAAGTCTTGATGGGGTTCCCAGGGTAGGAGGGGCCTTTCCCTATGTACAGTTTTTTTTTTTTTTTCTTCTTCTCTGGATAAAACTGTTGTATTCCAAAATCAGATGTGATCATTCAAATGGTAAACACCAGGGAGAGAGCTATGCCAGGCAGGAAGAAAAGCTATTGAGGAAAATTGCTTGTGCTACTGGAGAGAAAGCTGCTTAGAATATGTCATGTGCCAGAGATGAGACTTAAAAATGAATTATACCTTTAAGCATAACTTAAATAGTTTGTGTTCTTGCTGAAGGACTCTGGAGGAATATTACTGTAACAAATTGCTATATTTAATTCTCGGCTAGCAGCCAGGTTTAGGTCAGACACAATTTTTTTTCTATTAAAATAACCACTAGCAAGGGAAAAACAGAACCCCGTGCTTAGAAACACACACATACACACATCATACTGTATGTAACCCTATGGTCATTATTTCATGGTGACCAGATAAGACAACACGTGACGAAAAAGCACCCAGGCTCACTTGACGAGTGAGTGATAACAATGGGTTGTTGTTGTTGAGTCACTAAGTCGTGTCCAAATCTTTTGTGGCCCCATGGACTGCAGCCCACCAGGCTCCTATGTCCATGCGATTTCCAAGGCAGAAATACTAGAATGGGTTGCCATTTCCTTCTCCAGGGGTTCTTCTCGATCCAGGGATCAAACCCACGTCTCCCGCTTTGGCAGGCAGATTCTTTACCCCTATGGTGGTGGTTTAGTCACTAAGTCATGTCCTACTCTTGCGACCCCATGGACTGTAGCCCACCAGGCTCCTCTGTCCATGAGATTCTCCAGGCAAGTATACTGGAGTGGATTGCCATTTCCTTCTCCAGGGGGTCTTTCCAAACCTGAAACCAAGCCCAATTCTCCTGCATTGCAGGCAGATTCTTTACCAACTGAACTACAAGGGAAGCAGATTTTACCACTGAGCCAGCAGGAAAGCCCAACAAAATGGGGCACTCCTGTAATGGATATTTCCCCATGAAGATGCCACTGCTGTCATGGGCTGTAGTATTTCTGAGCATTCAGGAAAATTCAGCAACCAGTACAACTCAAGGAGTACAGCCAGACACAGCATGGTGATGCCCAGGGAAACCAAAGGAATCCAATCCCCAGCAGGCAACCCTGTCTCCCGGCAGCCCTCCTCTGATGACATGTTGCAAATCTTTCTCCTGAGGGTTAATGTGTAATAGACATCTGGGGCTGGTTATTGATTAAAAATGGAAACCTGAATGATTCAACAGCTGTCTTTCTTTTCATATCTATTTCCCCCTTTTAAACTGAGATGCTTTTGATTTTATTGAATTAAATAGCATAGGAAGCAATCTGCTGCTGTCACCTACAGTGCTTTTGCTAGATTAATGATTATCAACAGGTTGTATAGACTGGTATTCTTTAGAATAATATTGGATATTACAAATGAAAGAGTATTAAGCATTAAAACATATCCTTTGGGCATCAATTTTCACCTTTGTCTAGAAAAGTATCACTTAGCTGACTAACTGATAATAGGTTTTATATAAAACTTAACTAATGTGTTAGGAAGGACTCTCAATTCCCATAGCTTTTATAACCTAAGTAATGAGCCACATTATTAGACGTGGGAGATCGTTATCAAGTTTAAACTCCCATTACACAAGAAGACATAGGACAGTCTCCTTGATCATTCATAAAACTTGCCAAACACCAGGATGGTTATTTTGTTTATGTATGAGATATCAATGGAGTCTTATGATTAAATCAAAGTTTGGAAACCAGCAATAGTAGGTTTATGGAGGCCTGAAATTGTGTTTTATTTTATCTGCATTGTTTTTAGTAACTTGCCAGCATCTAAAGTAGTCAGATGAGTTCATCTCCAAATCTGAAATTTCAGCTTATTATGAGCAAATCAGAAGATCTGGTTATCCTAGGGTCACATGCCCATAAGAATACTGTTGGCTGGAATTCCATGGTGGCTTCCACTTTTAGAAATAGCATGTTGTTTGTGTATTCACCACCATCCCCTTACTCCTTATCACATTATGTGTTGGTTGGTCTTCATCCTGTGACGAGGACTGTCACTCTGACCATTTAACGTGTTTATGTTATCATTATGGTCTCTAAAACAACGACATTCTAAGGCTCTGGTCTTTTTGTGGATATGTCACCTCCACAAGGCAGTGGTTTTCAGGCCACAAAATTATGTTCAGCTGATTAGTTTCCAAAGTCCTAAAGAATGATTTTAAAGGGAAACTTATAGTCTCAGACAAGTTAGACACCTTTAATTTCAATTCCTATTCTTCTTACTCTACACATGCTAGTAAATTGTTGATCTCAATAAATCGGTCAGCATTGAAAGTGTTAAGCAATTTGAAAAGAAACTTGCTTGCTTAAGGGGTAATGCCAATTTGATGACTAGTGGACTACAGAAGGTGTTTTCTTGGCCTTTCCTAGTAGAGGCCCCGGGCCCTCTCTGAGTCCCCTGTATTTCATTCCTACCAAGCCCTTTCCTATTCACCTGACATATCAAGCTTATCCCACCTTAGGGTGGAAAAACACGGTTCTTGTTTTTCTACGGAGAACAACTCTTTCTCTCCATTTCCTCTGGATTATTTCCCCTCATCCTTCACTTCTCAGCTCAAAGGCTTACTCTATATCAAACCACATATGTCACTCTGTTCTCCTAGGTTTAATCACATCATCCTCTTTTGTGTTCATCAGAAAATTTAAGATTTTCTTAATATATTTAGTTTTTGTGTTTGTTTAATTTATTATTTGGTATCGTCTCTGAGAAGAATATGAGCTCCCTGAGAACAAATATTAATACTCGTTAAACATAGGATGAATGCATGAAAGAATGAATGAGTGAGTGACATGGTACACTGTGACACTGAAACAGAGAGGACTATTCCAATATTCTAGAGCTATAAATTTATTAAGTCCACAGATCTTTGAGCCAGATTGGGCATATGATCCATTAGACACAGGGAGTTTTATCACTCACTGCTGTCACTCAACCCAGTCTTTGAGCTATTCATTAATGGCCCATGACAAGACATGGAATATACACCAAACAGAATAACCCCACACCAATTTTCTTCCTTACTTGCCATCTAGAATACTGAGAAGGAACTTGGCCTCGCCCCCTAGTCATGCCTGGAAGTCCTGTCAAGCCCAGCCAGGGCCACCAGGTCCCAGGGGGCAGCCAGAGCCGCCGCCTCTTCCCCGTCACCCTTGTCCTCCTTTCTGTCCCCTGGGTTGGACCCCGCCTGGTTCTCTGGCCCCCAGCCTGGGTGCAGACCCTCCACGCTATCTGAGTTGAAATTGCACGTGAACTTCTGGAAGGTGAGGTGATGTCACAGGGGGTGTCTTCACAACCCAGATAATCACGATGGTGTGATCACTCACCTAGAGCCAGACATCCTGGAATGTGAAGTCAAGTGGGCCTTAGGAAGCATCACTGCAAATAAAGCTAGTGGAGGTTCTGGAATTCCAGTTGAGCTATTTCAGATCCTAAATATTGATGCTGTGAAATTGCTGCACTTAAATATGCCAGCAAATCTGGAAAACTCAGTAGTGGCCACAGGACTGGAAAAGGTCAGTTTTCATTCCAATCCCAAAGAAAGGCAATGCCAAAGAATGCTCAAACTACTGCACAATTGCACCCATCTCACACAGTAGCAAAGTAATGTTCAAAATTCTCCAAGCCAGGCTTCGACAGTTCATGAACTATGAACTTCCAGCTTGAACATCTGGAAGCTTGAACATTAGGAAAGGCAGAGGAACCAGAGATCAAATTGCCAACACCCATTGGATCATCGAAAAAGCAAGAGAATATAAGAAAAGAATCTGCTGCTGCTGCTGCTAAGTCACTTCAGTCCTGTCCGACTCTGTGCGACCCCATAGACGGCAGCCCACCAGGCTCCCCCATCGCTGGGATTCTCCAGGCAAGAACACTGGAGTGGGTTGCCAGTTCCTTCTCCAATGCTTGAAAGTGAAAAGTGAAAGTGAAGTCGCTCAGTCATGTCCAACTCTTAGTGACCCCATGGATTGCAGCCTACCAGGCTCTTCCGTCCATGGGATTTTCCAGGCAAGAGTACTGGAGTGGGGCGCCATTGCCTTCTCCCAAGAAAAGCATCTACTTCTGCTTTATTGACTATGCCAAAGCCTTTGCCTGTGTGGATAACAACAAACTATGGAAAATTCTTCAAGAGATGGGAATACCAGACCACCTGACCTGCCTCCTGAAAAATCTGTATGCAGGTCAAGAAGCAACAGTTAAAACAAGACATGGAACAACAGAATGGTTCCAATTGAGAAAGGACTGTGTCAAGGCTGTATATTGTCACCCTGCTTATTTAACTTACATGCAGAGTACATGATGTGAAATACTTGGCTGGACAAAGCACAAGCTGGAATCAAGATTGCAGGGAAAAATATCAATAACCTCAGATATGCAGATGACACCACCCTTATGGCAGAAAGTGAAGAAGAACTAAAGAGCTCTTGATGAAAGTGAAGAAGAGCGTGAAAAACCTTCTTTAAAACTCAACATTCAAAAACAAAGATCATGGCATCCAGACCTATCACTCCATGGCAAATAGATGGAAAAACAATGGAGACAGTGACAGACTTTATTTTGGGGGGCTCTGAAATCACTGCAGATGGTGACTGCAGCCATGAAATTAAAAGACACTTGCTCCTTGGAAGAAAAGCTATGACCAACCTAGATAGCATATTGAAATGCAGAGATATTACTTTGCCAGCAAATGTCCATCTAGTTAAAGCTATGGTTTTTCCAGTAGTCATGTATGGATGTGAGAGTTGGACAATAAAGAAAGCTGGGCACCAAAGAATTGATGCATTAAAACTGTGGTGTTGGAGAAAACTGTTGAGAGTCCCTTGGACTGCAAGGAGATCCAACCAGTCCATCCCAAAGGAAATTAGTCCTGAATATTCATTGGAAGGACTGATGTTGAAGATGAAACTCCAATATTTTGGCCACCTGATGAGAAGAGTTGACTCATTTGAAAAGGCCCTGATGCTGAGAAAGATTGAAGGCAGGAGGAGAAGGGGACAGCAGAGGATGAGATGATTGGATGGCATCACTGACTTGATGGACATGAGTTTGAGCAAGCTCCAGGAGTTGGTGATGGACAGGGAAGCCTGGCATGCTGCAGTCCATGGGGTCACAAAGTGTCGGATACGACTGAGCAACTGAAGTGAACTAAATACCTTCCTTGGGAAAGTCCTTTTGGAGAAAAAAAAAAAAAAAGTCAGTTGAACACAACAGTATGCCTAGTGATATAATTAATTTACATCCTAACACAACCACATTGCAGACTAGTAACTGCGGAGTTACATTTACCCACAGACAACTCTTTCTGTAGAACTGGTTTACACATATTTTTAATCCAATTTTAAAAGGACACTTTAATTATGAAGTAGATTTTAGGAGAGGAAATATCTTCGTGATAAGGGTAATGATATTTCCATGGCAGTAAGTTTCTTTGTGAATCTATTACACTTCTGTGGAAATAAGCCCTCCATCAAAAGGAATGATAAGTTAAACAGATTTGGGCAGAAACAGGGATGTGAGTGGGGGTGGCGGCCAGGAAACCGAATGCACTTAGGAAACACTAAAGAGAGTATACTGACTTAAAACAAGTAATACAATGAAAGGAACTGACTGAACTCTGATAATTTTCAGAAGCCATATAAAGTTATCCTGCAGCTTGAAAAAAATCAGTTGAGTGCTGAATCTGAAACATATTTTCCATACATGCTTTCAACAGAGTAAACAGACGAGTTATTTTATCTGTTTTAAGAGTATCAGAGAAGACAAGTTTAATTTTAGCTTCAATAAAAACCCAAATTTTATTAATAGAACTGTAACAAAGCTGAATACGTTATTCTTTGTGGCCAACTCTGATCCCTTAAAGTCTCTGGACTGTTTCTGTAGCAAAGTAAGTGTATGAGTAAGGTTTGCATAATTCAACCATATTCTTTTCTAACCTATCCATTATTTTTTTCTTTTGGAAATTCTTCAGGATTGCCTACCAAAGAGGCAGTGGCCTAAAGATTTCCTCTTCTCTCCATTTTATATTTTCTCTGGTTTTCTGGATAACTGTGAGAATGTTTCCAACTGGTAAATATTCTCAGAAGTCAGAGAACCAGTAGAGAGGAATTAGGAGCTTGGGAAGCTAGCGAGATAGGACATTTCCAAATACAAGTAATAAATGAATGAGAGGACAATCAAATAGACTTTTTAAAGTCAATTCCTTTTTGAGAAATAGATTATCTGTCTAAGTGAATTCCCGTTTTAACATTAAAAGCCAGATTGCAGATAGGTCTGATCCATTCATTCACTGGCTACTGAATGGCACTGACAAATTACACTTTCTAATCACCAGCATTGGCAATGATAAATCTCTTTGATTTCTGGCTTTGTAAAGAGATTGGATTTGGTGAAGTAGCTGCTACCCCAACCATATCTTTAGAGATGCCAGCAGTCTAATGCTCTACTTTTGAAATACTGGTTTCTCTTTATTCAGAGTTCTGATGAAACCAAACTCATTATTTTGATTTCTGAGACAGTATATTTAATTATGGACCCTGAATGTACCACAGTTGGTCACCTTAGAAAATGTGTTGCACTGGTTGCAGAGTATTGAAAATGTGGCTTCTCCAAGAGAAATCCTATTGATTTGTCAGCAAAAAAAAAATGAAAACCTTCCTGTGCTACTTTGCTTTTTCTAATATACAAATATCTTCAACTCTTTAAGAGAATACAAACACAATAATTTTACATGTGTCTTTCCCTTCCCTTTTTTAAAGTAACTTTATTGCATATTTTCTGATTCATTCCATGTTCTGACTTACAAAAGGGTGACAGTCTGTAGTGGCCTAAATGAGGCAGAATAATTACCTCTTGATTTAAATGAAGAGGTGAATTCTCAGACAAAACAAAGCAACACAATTTCTTCTTGCAGTAACCGATGCAAAATGTTTGGTTTTCAAGTTGTCTGGTTTTCTTTGTCTTCTTTGTGGATTGGTCTCATGTACAGTGGCTGAATATGGAATTCAGACCTAGTAGTATGATAAATTACTATACCAGGGAGTCATTATCTTTCTCCACTGGAACTAATGGGCAATAGCCACAGGAGTTCAAAATAACACTCAACCAACCATTGCCATGGCCAAGGTATGCATAGGAAATACAGATTGCTTTCCCTTTATAAAATTAAGACAGTACAGAACACCTCTGACACAAGCAGGAATTCCAGCATAACTTTAGGATTATGGCAAGATTCAGCTTTAGAAATTTGTATTTCAGGGAGTAGAATTAAAATAGACATCTCCTAACTACATAATGGGCTGTTAATATTTTTTTCTGTTTTACACATTCATAATTTTCAGAAAAAAAATGACAGATATGTGGATCCTCAAAGATTATTTAATTTTTTCGTATTTAATAGATTCAGATTATAAAAGCAAAAATAACTTGCATATCTTTCCTATTCTTGAGTAACTGCATCGTGGTTTTGTTTTCTTTAACAAAAGAAAAAAATACTGCTTGTATGATGTTTTAGAGAATTAGATGGAGGTGTATGTTTTAAGTAATCTTAAGAAAAGGTTAGTGACTCATTAAATGGTAAATTAAATAGGTTCCAGTCTTGGGTGGCACTGTCAGAAGTCCTGTCTGCTTTCCCATTACACTTCTTTAAGGACACTATAGGTAAAAGTAAGAGACGGCATTTTGCTTTGGCTGATTATGGGACTGTCTCTATTTCTGAGCAGACGTTTATATTTACCTTTTCTCACCTCTGAGTGTGTGGATGTGTAAGGGTGAGAGTGTGTGAATTGTGTAGTTTTGATTTAAAGCCTGGTGCGTAGCAGCAGGCTTGGTTTTATATATGAGTGGCCCCAGCAGGGGACCAGTTGTTTAAGACTTCCATCATTTGTCAATAAATAAGAAAAGTGAGAGATTTATCATGTATGTAAAAGACTCTGGCAACATCTCTCTGATGTAGAATAAAATTTAATAAAACAGCATTTTTAAAAATGCATGCAATCACTGGTCTCACTTGTATAGGACGTAAATTCCAGAACTCTGTAGTCTTTCCACAGTGGGGAGTAGGGGTGGAGGGGGTGGATCTACTTGTCCAACATCCATGTACTGACCATTTTGCACTGCTGGTGAAGGACTCCTGGCATGTGCAGAGCTGAGTGAACATCTTTGTGTGTGCCTCCCTGTGACCCTTTTATTAAGCACCTAGCTGTGCTCAATAGCAAAATGGATTCTAATTGATCACAGCAGGTTAAGTGATTTAACCTGAAGCAAAGCAATAGTTTTTATTTGAAATTGCCAGCACCTTTGCATTGACTCTCTTCTACCTCCAAAAGTCTAAAAACACCACCCTGAAAATAGAAAAACAATACCAGAACTAGCACACTAAATTTTCTCTCTAGCCATAAAAGTAGAGGAGCAGGTGAAGGGATGTCCAGAGACAGGAAAATTGGAAAGGGACTTGGCAACTACCCAATTCAGTGTTTAATTTTGCAAGTGTAGCGGTGATTTGTATGTACTTGTATTTATTCCTTGACAATCTAGAGTCTTCCAGAGCTGTGTGGCAGCAAGTGACTAATTTTGAATGGAAGCAAATCTTTGTTTAAGATAAACACGGGGCTAATTATTTTGGATTTCTCTCTTCAAATATGTTTTGAGCCCCTTCTAAGTACTAGTCACTGGGATAAATCCCGTGGGGTATGGAGAAATAAACCAGACATGGTGTCTGTCTCAAGGAGCTTACAGTCTCATTAATGTCATGCTAGGGACCAAATGTCTGACTGGCACAGGGGCAGGAGGAAATCATATTAAATATTAATACATGTCTTATTTTAGATCAATGTGATATTCTCCTAACCTTGAACTTCCAAAGCAATGATTACGTTTAGAAGTAGTGTTCTTTGGCTCTCTGCCTGAGTTCACATGATTTTTCCTTTTTTTTCCTCTCTCCTTTCTATTTTCCTAGTATTTGTTTAAAGGAACCAAGATAAATTGGCAGAGACCTGATTGTAAGAAATGGGATTATTTCCCTACTCAGATTCAGGATCATGTAATAAACTGAGACTATTCTGTCTCCACTGTGTGTGTCTACATTAATAGAAAACCCTGCCCTCATTTCAGGTGATGAGAACCTGTCTTCATTTCTTATCCCTTCCCACCATCTGCCACCAAATGAATTATTTGAATACTGTGACCACAGTTTTGGAAGTATCCGATTAGCAAACCTAGATTCATTTTTCATCAGATTGAGTCCTAGTCTGTATCATTCATAATAGGAAAACATAATTAATTTAGTTAAAAGTACAGACGCCTTTATTTTAAAAACACAGATATTTGAAAATACCATCCCTCACCCACAATCACGGTCCTACTATTGAACTCTGGCTAGAATCTTCCAGAAACACACACCTTGGCAGAGCCAACACATGAATTAACTGCGGTATACAATTGTAATGTTTTTGCTTTTCTCCCAGGCCATTTTCCACTCCTAGCTGATAAAAATCTCTAATGTGCTGTTGTAAATGCTCTACTTCTATACTTAGTCTAAATAAGAAATAACATTTATGTCTATTAGCATCCACAGAAACATTTGTCAACAGCAAATTGGAGAATGACATAACTTTTTTTAAGTGCACCCATCTGGGAAACTTTCCAAGTTGGGAGCTACCCAAATTGGCAAAGATTCTAAGGAATCCGTTCGCGTGCACTATGCATGACAACAATTTCTGGACTTCTTTTATACTTCCAGCTATTAGATTTGGAAGTGCAGAAGACGAGACAAAAAATAAAAATAAAACACACACAACCATAAAATAAAAGCAGGTCTATAAAAGTTCTAATAGATAACTATATGGTAAACTTCAAGAGCAAAGGAGAGGTCAGGTTCACCCTTCCTTGTTAGTCAAAGTGTCCCTGAGCCTGACCCATTTTACTCAAGGACAGAAACTATTACAAAACAATTTGTGTTCTACCTCAAAAACCAATCCTTTCCTATCAAGGACTCTCCAGAAATGCCAACTTGTTCTCTCTATTTTTACAATATCAGAGAACATATATAAGGTTTTTTTCCTTTTCTTTTTAAAATTTGAAATCCTTCTGAGCTTTGGCTTTTGCCCTGTAATAACATATCTTACTATTTTAAGTGCAACTGGCTACGGATGAAATGTTTGATAATTTTTTCCTGGTACACACAATTAATGTCATCCTTATGTATGTAAGAAAGTCACAAGATTGTTCTACATTTTTGTCTTAGTAAATACACTTTACATTGTAGAATGTCTTCATTTAATTAGTAAGTGTTGACCTCTTTTGTCTCATTGGTTCTGAGAGGACTGTAGCTTAGACCTTCATTTATTTAACACATTTGATAAAACCTTTCTATGATATTGTTGAATTCCTTTAAGAGTAGAATTTTATTTATAAACAAAAATAAATAAAACAATCTATTCAGTAAAATTGTTAATAATTATCAAGCACACTGAAATTGGCATTTTGTGAAGCCAGTCATTCAAAATGAATATGTTCAAAGAGAAATATTTATCCTGAATATTCACTGCTTCAAAATTTAAATTGGCAGGGTCATTTTATCTAATATTACTCATTTTTTTCTGAGAATTTTAAAGGATTACATTGTTCTTAATATAGGAAACAAGAAATGATATTACCCCAACACCCATTTCTAATTCCAAGCACCCATTCTATAATAACCAAATTGTAAGGTAATCTTTAAGATACACTTAATGTTTTTTTAATTGATCATTGATATATTTTAGTATTTTTCATGGATATATATATATATGTATACATTATATGTATATACATATGTATAAAACATTATTGTTGACATCTACTGGTTTAGGGCTTCCCTTTTGGCTCAGCTGGTAAAGAATCTGCCTGAAATGATGGAGACCTGGGTTCGATCCCTGGATTGGGAAGATCCCCTGGAGAAGGGAAATGCTACCCACTCCAGTATTCTGGCCTGGAGAATTCCATGGACTGTGTAGTCCCTGGGGTGGCAAAGAGTCAGACACGACTGAGTGACTTTCTGCTGGTTAAGAGCATGGAATTTGGAACCGAATACATTGGATCAAATTTCAGCTTTACACTTACTAGCTGTATGATTAAGGCAAGTTGTTTTGCTTTAGTTTATTCCTCTGCAAAATGGGAATAACAATAGACTCATAAGGTTGCTATTAGAATTAAATGAGTTAAGATGTGTAATGCATTTTGAACAGAATCCAGTCTAAGGTTAGACAAGTATTTGTTATTAACAACATTATCATTATCAGCATACCAGGGGAGATGTCTAGCAAAGAGAGGGTTTTATTTAATATTACGTAAAATTTGGAATTAATTTAAAACTCTGTTTCAAGTTTTTCTCTACTTGAAATAGCTATGTTGTATTTGCAACCATACATAAAATATGTACAGGATATTTTGCAGCCTATGATTCTGCTAGGTAAGATATAGCAGTGGCTCCACTAGTAATTTGAAAATATATTTTTAGTACTTTAGAAAGAGAAAAAAATAAAGGCAACTTTTCATTCTTATTTTTAGTCTACATTGCTCCAAAATTGTCCATAAATGAAAATGTTAAAGTATAAGTAACCATTTCAAATGTAGTGAGTACTGCATGTGTGTGTTTTTGTTTTTAATTTGAACTACCCCAAATATATTCCTCATCTGAGATGTTTAAATACGTGGCACATTATTGCTATCAAATAGACATAATTTCAGAGTTGATGGTCTAACTACCATAGATGTGGTCAATTCAGAGTTACTTTGATAGTAAGAATTGTACTGAAGCCAAAGTGTTCTTATTTATAGTGTCCATTTAACTAATTTCAACGTGACAGATATGTAACTTATATTGAACCATGTACCAGCATTGTGCAGAGTGATAAAGAATCAAAAATGAATAAAATATCCCTGCCTATGCTATAGGAAGTAGGCTGAGTTTCTTCAGTTCAACATGGTACCTTCTATCTGATCCTTCTTGAAAATCACTGTTGCTTCCCCTGTCTCCCAGGTTCTTATCTGGAAAACTAGATTAAATTTAGTATTCCCATCTAGAAATTAGGATTCACAGTTCATTATCAAATATGTAATGAGGTCCCTGGTTTGAATCTGGGTTCCCCCTGCTTTGCTGACATCTTGGGCTTCCCTTGTGGCTCAGCTGGTAAAGAATCACCATGCAATGTGGGAGACTTGGATTTGATCCCTGAGTTGGGAAGATCCCCTGGAGAAGGGAAAGGCTACCCACTCCAGTATTCTGGCCTGGAGAATTCCATGAACTGTACAGTCCATGGGGTCGCAAAGAGTCAGACACAACTGAGCGACTTTCAGTTTCACCTAATATGTAATAAGATGTTACTTTGAAGAAGAAGAAAGGATATTGACTCTTGTGTATTCTGTATAAGTCGTGCAAAACCAGTATGGAATTTCCTCATGTGAAAACTTCTGTTAGATGATTTTGGTTTTTAAACACATATTTTCATATCTCTGTCCCATTTTAACGTTTTTATATTGAAAGAATGCATGATTCGAAGCAGAGTTACCAAACCAAATCTATTGGTGATCAAAGGAGAAAATGTGAAAGAAACATAAATTTTAAAAAAATGAATTAACTTAAAAAACGCTCAGTATATTATCATTTCTGCATAAAAAGATTTTATATTTCTTCCTATAGACATACTATATATGTAACTTTTCAATATCAAGTAAGATAAGTCAGACTTATAGCATAAAATATTTAGCACTTTCTATATTTTAACTTTATTAATAAATATTTTCAGTCTTCTATTAGATATCATATTAAATCTTATGGTTAATACATTAAATTTTGCCATCTATAAGCAAAATCAAGATATTCCAACTAACTCTGTCCTTCACACAGTTTCATATTCTCATGATAATCAACAGTTTACAAAATTATATAGGACTTATCTAAGAGAACCAAATTAAAATTCATGGTGCTGTATAATTTTTTATTCTAAAATAATATTTTCACATTTTATGAGATAAATATATCTGAATTAATATCAGATTAATTTGGGAGCTTCCCACATGGCTCAACAGTAAAGAATCTGCCTACCAATGCAAGAGACACAAGAAACGTGTGTTCAATCCCTGGGTAGGGAAGATTCCCTGGAAGAGGAGATGGCTACCCACTCCAGTATTCTTGCCTGGAGAATCCCATGGACATAGGAGCCTGGTGGGCTGTAGTCTGTGGGGTCACAAAGAGTCAGGAACAATGAAGTCACTCAGCATGCAGCACACTAGCAATTTTCCAAAGGTTTTACTTAAAAATAAATCTAATTAGTCATTTATCATCCCTCCTACTTTCCACAATTTTTAACATTTTTCTGAAAAATTTAGATACTTTTGTCATTTCTCGTTTTTATAATAAATGTCCCCATTATGTTGAACATACACCAGAATCTAGAGAATATCATAATATTAATTAAAACAATGATGATGATAGTGGACTTAAGTAAAAATATTGGCTTTCAGAGGGAAAAAGCTTACAAAGTATTTGCAGCGTTATGCCTGAAGTATTCTTGGTAGACTGTGTTATCTTTGACAACTATGAATGTGGGTTATAGGAAGAGACCTTTTAGATGCCATCAAATAAAATTATAGGATTTTTTTTAAAACAAAATTAAATTAGAGACTAATTTGGCCCTTCTCTTTTATTTTATAAAGCATAGAAATCCATCCCAGAGAAAGAAAATGGTATGGCTCAAGGCACAGGATGAATAAAATACTGAGTCAGAAAAAGAGCTGAACTGTATTGAAACCTTAGTCAAGAGTTTTCTTTTTGTCTACGTACTTTCATCTGTATTTACCACTAAACTCTTCCCGGGATACTTAACATCAGTCTTACATTCCCTACTGCATCCCAAGACTTGACTGCAGTTTTTGGAATGTTGAAAGTGCTTAATAGGGCCTTCCCAGGTGGCTCGGATGGTAAAGAATCTGCCTGCAATGCAAGAGACTCAGGTTCAGTCCCTGGGTTGGGAAGATCCTTTGGAGAAGGGCATGGCAACCCACTGCAGTATTCTTGCCTGAAGAATTCCATAGACAGAAGAGCCTGGTGGGCTACAGTTCATGGGGTCTCAAAGAGTCAAACATGACTGAGTGACTATTATTTTTTCACTTTTCAGGTGCTTAATAAATAGTTGTTGAATAGAAAGTAGGCATTTAAATAAATAAATAACTGCTGCTAAGTCACTTCAGTTGTGTCTGACTCTGTGCGACCCCATAGACAGCAGCCCACCAGGCTCCGCCATCCCTGGGATTCTCCAGGCAAGAATAGTGGAGTGGGTTGCCATTTCCTTCTCCAATGCATGAAAGTGAAAAGTGAAAGTGAAGTCACTCAGTCGCGTCTGACTCTTTGCGACCCCATGGACTCCAGCCCACCAAGCTCCTCCGTCCATGAGATCCTCCAGGCAAGAGGACTGGAGTGGGTCACCATTGCCCTCTCCACAAAACTGCATAACAGAAAATTCACTTTGCTAAGTAGACGCTATTATTCCACTAAATGTGCATTCAATCTTGAGTTAGTATTTCTGATTCATACCTAAAAGACTTTCTAGTAGCCTACAGATTATAATTTTCTTTTTTATTAGGATTATAGTATTTGTTGAGAGTTGAACTATAAAGAAAGCTGAGCACTGACGAATTGATGCTTTTGATCTGTGGTGTTGAAAAAGACTCTTGAGAGTCTCTTGGACTGCAAGGAAATCAAACCAGTAATCCTAAAGGAAATCAGTCCTGATTATTCATTGGAAGGACTGATGCTGAAGCTGAAATCTAATACATTGGCCAACTGACTCAGTGGAAAAGACCCTGATGCTGAGAAAGAATGAAGGCAGGAGGAGAAGAGGACGACAGAGGATGAGTTGGTTGGATGGCATCACCAACTCAAAGAACAAGGTTTTGAGCAAGCTCTGGGAGTTGGCGATGGACAGGGAAGCCTGGTGTGCTGCAGTCCACAGGGTCGCAAAGAGTCAGACATGACTGAGTGACTGAACTGAGCTGATGGTATTTGATACACTTTGCCTAGTATCATCAAACTAGAATATTCAGTTGCTTGTTTCCCTTTTCCAATTCTATTTTCTGTTCATTTGAAATGAAACCCTCTGACCGCCTTTCTCTTTAGGACTGTTACTCCTTAACTTTCATAAGTTGAGCCATAGATTTGTCTGAATTTTAATTGATCCTGCATGCATTTATTTTTCCTACATGTAAGATAGCAATGTTAATAGAAAAAGATGTATATTCCTCAGAAAAGTATTTGTCAGTGTTTCACAAATAATCAGAAATACTTGCCAAGCTTAAAATTTAAAAAAAAAAAATTGGGAAGGCTTCACGGATCATGCGGCAGTATATTGGGAGGAAGCTAAACCTTACTTTAGCTTTCAGAGGCACTTGTTATATTTTTTTCACTGGCTCTGTTTTATCTACATAACTTGGGTCTTCTGATTCTCTTTCTTTTTTGTGTGGATAATTGCTTTGTTGTTAGTGCTTTGACACTGAGTGACAGTGCTTTTGGGTGGTTGACAGCCAAATCTATTGGCAGACGATCATCCTCATACACAGAGAGGGGCTTTCTTTCTGCCTAGTGACAGTAAGAGCGTCTGGGTTGACAGAGGAGGTCTCATCCCTCTCAGGAGAGAGACAAAAGCGAAAGCGGGGGGAGTGAGATTTCTGCCAGAATAAAACCATCTATTTAATTCTGCTATAGAAAGAAATACAACAGGCAGTGCCTATAATGACTGTGAGCTAAAACAAATCATTTTATTTTTGTGTGTTGCCTATAGAAAATCACATCACTCAGTAAGCTATCAAGGTCGGCGTATCTTGCCTTTGGAAATACCGCAGACCCAAACCAGATGCATTTTCTCTCAGTGGAGTTCGTTAAAAGGTGACAATCAGGAACAGAGTATAGAGAGGGTATAAATGCAGTCTTGTTGCATTTCATATCACTGACTTAAACTCATGTGAGTAAAAATATCCCTAACAATGGTTAACAAAATTATGTTTCTGAATGGTGGAAAAATATTTTTTTGCCAAATGATTTGAAAGTATAAACCAGTGGATTTGATTTGCTATTGATAATTCCCAGTTTAAGATTGTACAGTTTGAGATAAAAAACATTTTCCTGTCTTCCTCGAGAAAGATGTTCATCATGTAGGTTCTAAACTACCATATGGGCTACATAATAAAATTATGAAGCAAAGAGAAAAGGAAAAATAAGGATGGCTCTTGCCCATCTGTAGAGAAAGGGTGCCTTGAGGATTGAGATTATATCTTGAAACATCTTGTTTATTATTTAGGGTATTTATATAGATTTGGGGGTATCTGTAAATCTCCTGAAATTGTATATAAATGTTTGCTTGCATGTATAATTTTCTGATGAGAAGATTTGTGTCTTCACGGAATTCACAACACTTGAATCCACAGACTCAAGGGAGGTGAGAATCACTGCTCTGGTGACATCATAAATATTGTGTCTCAACCACCATTTCAATTATTCAACTTTTTAAATTGTTCTTAAAAATATAAAATGTCTTGGTGCCTAGGAGAGGGAATGATAAAGGATTCCAGCTCAAGTAACTTGTTGATTGACTCACATAGAGGCTTCAAATATTAGAATGATCAGCTTTAAGCTAGAGTAGCCTTGTCAGGGGAGTCTGATAAGCTGTAGGGTGGCAGAGTCTAGCTGCAAAACTAGAAGGGCTTTCAAACAGAGGTCTCTAGGAATAGAGTGGACTCCCTTGGAACATAATGACTATAGGTTTTAAGAATGATAAGTTTAATTCAATAGCATGCAGTACATAGCCGTAGAATTTCTGCCATATGCCTGAAACTGTCCTCGTCAACCCAAGTACATCAGTGAACAATCTAAACACAGTCCTTGTTATTTTGGCTATTATATCCTATTGTTTAGAGAGTAACAATAAACAACAACAAAAAACTAATAAATAAATGATATGCTGTACAACATAAGCGTGATGAAAAAACTAAAAGAGAACAATGTTATATTAAATTATTCCAAAGGAGCTCTGATTTGGAAGGCCTGATCAGGGAAGTCCTTAGGTGAAACTGGAGAAAAAATCTGAATGACAAAATGTATCAGTCATTCAACTATCTGGAGGTTAGCAAGGGCCTGCCAAGGACTTTGCAAAAGAGACTCTCTCTGTGGGAAGGAAACAGAAAAAAATAGCCCTCTAAGGTGCTTTACAACTCAATAGTATAATATCGAATAGGATCTCAACATCTAGATTTAATCATCCCATTGGCTCTTGTGTGTCTCCTTAGTGAGACGGAATTTATGAATAATTGAGTTGAAATGAATAGATAAATTGGTTCCTTCAACTGAACACTATCACCTACTGTGAAAATTCAACTGGGAATGATGAATAATGATAATGTGGGCTATCTTAATTGTCAATATAGGATCCAGATTCACTTATCCGGTACTTTTAAAATGTCTTTCTTTGTTCTTGTTGTTGCTCCAACTGGCTGAATCACAGCTAGTTATCAATTTTTCATCCACATTTTCCTCACCAGTGAATTGCTGCAGGTTTATAAGCCTCCTTTTTGAAATGTTGCCCAAAAGCAGAACATAGATCATACTGATGTGTTTTTTAAATTTGTGTTGAGATCATGGTTCGGGTCCTGCCGTCTGCTGGTGTCCCAAAGACCATGGGGATACTTCTGATGTGGACCCATGCCCCCCAAAACACTGAAAAGAATGGTGAAAAAGAAGCCATTGTGATATTTTTAAAAAGTAAAACTTCCAAAATGAACAATACATCCTCCCTCATAATTTCAGTCTAAAATTTTCCTAGTAAGATGTTTTCAGTGTTCTAAGCTTTTTCTAGATAGTGTCCTATAAATATATTTAGCAATTCTCATTCTTTTATTTGTTTATCCATGTGTTTCTTTCACAAATATCTATTCATACAAGGAGTAGGATCCCACGCTGCCTGTGTAGGTCTTAAAAGTGAGTGAGAGCCATTCCCTGCTTACAAGTGCCCAACTATCTGATGTGTAAAGGTGAGAGATGGACAGCAGGTAAAGGGTGATCTAAGTCTGGTAATACAGCAAAAGGCAGAATATAGGAAGCAGGAAAGTATCACAAGAAAAATAAAACCAAGATACAACGGGACAGGATCTGACAGCCTGGTGGACAGAATGAGACACATTTTCTTTAAAGCAGTAGCATTTACACTGAGCTTTCAAGGACAAACTACAGTTTCAACAATGGAGATGAAAAAGTAATACGCAAGCAAAGATGTGGGGTATTGTGGAGTCCAAAATAAATAATATAGTCTCCATATAAAGTAGTTTGCAGATGGAGGAGTGAAGCCAGAAGAATGCTAGTTACGGCCATTTTGGTTTTGAGGGTCAGAAACACCTTGAAACTGGTGGGAGTAATACTCTTTTTATAACGAGAGAATTAGCAATCTCGTTGACATCTAAGGACAGGAAATGAAATAGAGCTGAGCTCTGGGTCCAGAACCGCACAGGCAGGAGCAACGGAGGCTGCCCCATGCCTTTTCATAACTGATAGGCATGGAGCACAAAGGAGAGGTAGGAGTCAAAGATAACACAAAGCTTTTGAGATGGATGAGGGAATTCAATATCCTGGCAGAGAGAGCACTCAATAAAATTACCCACTCTTAACTGACTGTCTCACTGACTGGGAGATTTCTTTCAGAAGGAAGAACATCTTGCAGACTTTTGGACATCAGATTTTGATATTTGATCCCAGGTTGTAGGAGTCAACTTTTCAGCTACTTTGTAAGGATTTTAATAATAATGGTAATAAAAGACTACATTGCTTTCCTGATGAATTTTAAGTTTGAGCATTATACAAGGTTTACAGTTGTGTTTACTAAGAACTTTGATATATTTTTATATGGGTACACATACACTTGATTCTCTTAACACCAAGATTGAATAGGTAGGCAGTTTGCAATTACAGGTGAGGATACCGAGGCTGAATTCCTTATCCAAAGTGAAAATGTTTGCTTTAAACAGAAAAAGACATAACCTAAAATTCTTAGACTGTATATCTCCTGATTTTTCTGGATTTCATAACACATCAATAGCACTGGTATAAAGCACACATCTCTTTCAATTTAGTATTGCTTTTTTGCAATGCTTCTTTGCTTCAAGTTTCCTCCGGTTTAGTAATTTAAGCTCCAGCTCAATCTGTGTGAATTATAAAACACACAATTAAACTGGCCTACGAGATGGGACTGTACTTTGCTGATTGGAAATATCTCCCATTCATGACAAATATAGATCATTTTAATTCGCTGTACTGGCAATAAATGAGACTTAAATGGAGGATGTCTTATAAAAACCCAAACAAAACCAAAACCAAACAAAAAGTAAAAGTTCTCAATGCCTAAAGACATTCAGTTTAGTTCCAAGCCTCACAAAGTAATATTGGATCAGATCTTAGGTTCACAAATAGACTATAGGAATTTATTCCTAAATTTAAATTACTTACTAACCAGAATTGAAATTCAGCTAATATAGACAATAGACAGCTTCCTTTTTTATTTGAGCTGTAATCTCTTCTGGCTTGGTGATGCCCACACTTTTTTATTTAATATTTTTAATATACCCTTTAGTTATTCATGATAGCTAATAGGTATTTTAAGACATAATATAACAAGTTTTCCTCAAATTAACTACATCAACAAATTGGAACTATGCATATTTACTTAAAATGTATGTTTTTGGAAAACTACTTACTTTGATTCCCACACAATTGAAACCCAGATAAACTGAAATTTTCTGTCTTTTTGCATACATTCCACTTTTGCCTTCATTTACTGATGCTTTTTAGAAATTAACTTGACTAGAATCTTAGAGGCAAAACTATACATGTAAGGTGCTAGGAGAGTAATCAGAGACTTGTTCAAAGCCAGATAACCATCCTTATTAAAGCATTGTTTAAAAAAAAAAAAGTCCCAGAAGAAATAGATTACAAAATGTAGTAGTGCAATTTACAGTGGCATACAAACCTTCACTAATAATATGATGCAAATCTAAATTTGTTAACATTAAAAGATTGTGTGTGTGTATGCTCACGTGTCTGTGAATTTTTAAAAATTGAAATTATGAAAGATACTATTTAGAAAATCCCATGTTCAACATTGTATGTTCTCACACATAATGCTCACCGAAAAAATGCAGAAGAATATATGATATCGTATTAGGCTTCCATCTCAGTGGTATGGATTTGGGGACTTTTTCTCTTTTTTTCCAAATTTTGTTCTTATAAAGATTTCTTATGCAGATATCTCATACAGATTTTTTGAGAATAATAAAAGCTGTATTTAAAAAGGGAAACATAAAAAGGGAAAATTTTTTAAATAATCTTCAAATCTGATTTCTTTGATCCTTGGGGATTATTTCTTCATCCAACCAAATTCTAGCATCCTTTTACTATATCCCTTTTTTTCTGTTTACTGTCCCTAGTTCCACTTTCACACTGAAAAGTGGAAGTGGAAATATACATCAGCTTCTACTAATATTTAAGTGTCTTTAAAATATACATATCTGGAAACCATTTCAAGTGGATTAATCAGGATTTTAAAATATCCTGCTGTTATTAATATTATTAATGGTACTATTATTGTTATACTATTGACGTATTGAACTGATGAATTAGGGGTGACTTTAGAATGAATAAATAACCCACTTAATTAATAAATACTTAATGAATTGATATTCATGAGAACAACTTGTTCAAAATTCTAGTTGAATCTGATTCAGTATTTTCCATTCCCTCCCCAAAACGTAAGGCACTGTTACAACCTCTACTTCCGGTTTTCCTCTATCTTCATTTTTACTGTTCTCACAATCTTACAACCTATGTAGTTATTAAGTCCCAAAACTTAATCTTTGCATGTTTAGAAAGCAGCCTTGATAGAGACTTTTTCCATTGCTTGAAAATACAGTAGTCAGAGGTTGGAAAATATTATCTTTAGGTGGATAAATATAAAAGTTGTAATTTTGCTCCAATTTCATCAATTTTGCAGTACCTTTGCGTTGTTGGGGTTATATAAATATTAAAAACTAACCATGTTGACAATACTTACCCGAATGAATTCTTTCCAGCTAGGTTATATAAATGGTGATTCATTTGGGCAAATGAAATAGAAAATGCTATAAACTCATTGAACATTTTGCTGGAAGTTAACGCTTTACTGAACAAGTCCTCGGAGCCATATATCTATGCTTGTACATAGACATATCTGTATATATCAATATATACACACCTACATACACATATGTATATGCATACAAATACACATGCCTGTGTATCTATGTACACACCCACATACTCGTTATGTATATAATGTTTTGCCAACCACTTTTTTGTTTTACTTCTCATCTGCCATATTTTATTGCACTTTGTCATTATATCCCTTAACAATTTTAAGTTCCTTCTTTCCCTCAACACACTCTGGATACTCCCCTTGTGTGGCCCTCTGCTGTCCCGTTACATCTTCACAACAATCACGATAATACCACATGGAGATTTGTGAAAAATTTATTCGTAAAGATCAAATTGCAGGAAACCCCTCTGCAGGTTTAGTTCCTACAAAGTAATGATGTTATTTAAGAATACTGAATCTCTTCATACCCATCACTTTGACATATGCCACATTTCACTTGGTTAGAGCCTCCTAAAGGGGACTGCTGGAAGCAATGTCAGTGCTGGTATGGGCATATTTGTAAGTGACAGGACAATTCCTGTTTAAAGCCCTTAGGTTCTAAATGAAATTATTTTGAGGACTTTCACAAATACCAAACTACTTGCAGCATGAATCCCTGTTTCTATACAATTCTCCTAAGTTTTCAAGCACTCTGAAATAAGATCTGGGCAGAATGGCAGGCAAATAAGATTAAATTAAAAGGTATAAATTTAATTCTTATGTATTTTATTGGTTTTCATTTATCAAACGGAGTTTTCTTTTTAGAGATGTTTTGGAAAGGCCAATCTTTCTATGAAATACAAATTATGGAAAAAAACACAAAGAACAGAAGAAAATGGACAAATGATTATGATTAGACAAGCCATAAAATAGAAAGCGAAATGGCGTATTAATTTAGAAAACAATTCTGAGCATTACTAATGATCAGAGACATCCAAAGCATCCACACATATAAATGACTAAAATAAGGTACTGTTTTCTACCCACCATGTAAGTTACTATTTTAAAACCTAATAGTATCAAGCACTGGCAGTAACTTTGAACTTCCAGTTCTGTTGGTAGGAAGGCAAATTGAAATAACCACTTTGGAGAACAATTTGGCATTATCAGTAAAAGTGAAAATGAACATAACCAGAAATTCCTCTTCTATGTTACACTCTAAAGAACATTTATGCAAATTCACAAAAGGAAGTTGTACTTCTATGTTTATTTTAACATGATTTGAAATAGCAAAGAAAAGTACATAATGTTCATAATGTGCACAATAGATAAGTTAAAAGTGTGTGTGTTTATGTATAAACAAGAAAGTATGTTAACAGGAACAGAATATACATGGAAATACACATTGATAGATTACAAAACTATAATTTTGATTAACACAAGTTTTGCACACATACTGATAGACTCTAGAACTGGAATTGTTATAAAGTGAAAATGTTAGTCATTCAGTTGTATCTAACTCTTTGTGACTCCATGGTGTGTAGTCCATGAAGCTTCTCTGTCCATGAAATTCTCCAGTCAACAATAGCTGTTCCCTTCTCCAGGGGATCTTTCCAACCCAGGGATTAAACCCAGGTCTTTTGCATTGCAGGCAGATTCTTTACCATCTGAGCCATTAGGAAAACCCCAACAGCAAACTACTATCCCTGGTGGCTCAGCTGGTAAAGAATCCACCTCAAATGTGGTAGACATGAGTTTGATCCCTGGATCGGGAAGATCCCCTGGAAAAGGGAACGGCTACCCGCTCCAGTATTTTGGCTTGGGGAAATCCATGGACTATTCCCTCGGGTCGCAGAGTCTGACTTTCACTTAAAGCACTTATATAATAATGTATACACTAGAATACTATTTATGTAAAATGTTACAAAATATATACACAGAATAGATCTATCGTGTATAAATATATGTGATAATTTATAAAAGTAGATTCAACTAAATTCATGATAATAATTGTCTTTGAGGTAAAGGCATAGGAGGGTATGACTTTATCTCAATAATATTTTACTTTTAATGAAAAAAAAATGAAGCAAATGTAAAAAATGTTCAAGTATAAGTATCTTTATACTAACTTTTTATCTCTTATTCTAAAATTGTCTCAATACCACAAACAATAATTTTCTCAGTATCTCAAACAATAATTTATCTTACTATTTTCAGTGTTCTACACTAATTGATAACCTGAGCAAATATTTTCTTTTTGCCAGCAAGTTGTTATGGCTGTATATTTAATACCAATTCAAAAAACAAAAATGCTTTTTTTAATAAGGTTATGTTTACCCAGAGTGATTTTAAATAAGACAGTTAATTCTTCTACTGTTATTGTTAGACACTAATTTGAAGATTCTTTGATTTGAAATGTCTTAATAATTTACCTACACAAGATTATGGTTTAATTTTAATTGCATTTTAGACATAAGTTTTCCTAAAGCAACACTCAATATGCACCATCAATTATCTTAGAGAAAGAAACACAGAAAATATATTAATTATAGGTCATGACCCAGTAAATTATGAATTTCCAACCAGAAGTAAATTATTGCTACTAATTAGCTTTCTTGTTTGCCAGACTGGGTTAAAGTCTTCATTGCATTAGTCATTTCATAAATCACTTTCTCAATATGCAAATTTGAAAGGAAGGAGAATTTGAGAATATGCTAAGAGTTTACTAATATTCAGGCACAGGGTTTCATTAGAGAGTTTCTACCAATTTTAAGAATACTTGATCAGTGTGGAATATTTGGGAGAAAGGATACCTTATTTTCTTTACGGATATAGATTGTTTATGATGCCATTTATTATTCTTTTACCCATTCCACTAAGGCTTAGACAAACTGAATCTATATTCAGTGAAAAGAGTGTAGTGCTCTGAATGTTTTACAGGTCTGAAATCTCAGAGTGTGATACTAGTAGGATTGGATTTGCTTCCAGCCCTCAAACTTGAACTGGTAATTCCAAATTCTCAATGTTTTTAACTGCCGTGAATAATAAAATATAATCTGATCTCTTTTGTTCTGTCATTTTTCCAATCCTTTCCAAATTCTGCCCACCCCTGCTTTCAAAACGTATGTGTCCCTGTTCCCACTTCCATTGGCTCCCACGTTCTGTTTTAACTAGATAATCTGAAGCAGAGTAATTCAGTTCAGTCACTCAGTCATGTCCGACTCTTTGTGACCCTATGGACTGCAGCACTCCTGCTTCCTGTCCACCAGTAGCTCAGGTAATGTCTCTGCTTTTTACTATGCTGTCTAGGTTGGTCATAGCTTTTCTTCCAAGGAGCAATCATCTTTTAATTTTATGGCTGCAGTCACCATCTGCAGTGATTTTGGAGCCGAATAAAATAAAGTCAGTCACTGTTTCCATTGTTTCCCCATCTATTTGCCGTGAAGTGATGGGATCGGATGCCATGATCTTCATTTTTTGAATGCTGAATTTTAAACCAGCGTTTTCACTCTGTCTTTCACTTTCATCAAGAGGCTCTTTAATTCCTCTTAGCTTTCTGCCATAGTAGTGGTGTCATCTACATATCTGAGGTTATTGATATTTCTCCTGGCAATCTTGATTATAGTTTGTGCTTCATTCAGTTTGGCATTTCACATAATGTACTCTGCATATAAGTTAAATAAGCAGGGTGACAGTTTACAGCCTTGACGTACTCCTTTCTCAATTTGGCACCAGTCTGCTGTTCCATGTCTGGTTCTAACTGTTGCTTCTTGACCTGCATACAGATTTCTTAGGAGGCAGTACTAATGAGTTAATAAACATAAAGAATTATGGGCAGGCTTCCCTGGTGGCTCAGTGGTAAAGTATCCTCCTGCCAATGCAGGAGACACAGGTTTGATCCCTCGAGAGAGAAGATCCCCTGGAGGAGGAAATGGCAACCCACTCCAGTATTCTTGCCTGGGAAATCCCATGGACAGAGGAGCCTGGCAGGCTACAGTCTAGAGAGTCACAGAAGTGTAGGACATGACTTAGCAACTAAATAACAACAACAAAAAGAAATTATAGGCAAGTGCACTTGCTCATTTACACTCAAAAAGTAACATATCTGGGATATGCATGCTTCCCCCCCTTTTTTTTCTTTCTGATTTGTTTTAAACTTCTTCCCATAGAATACAAGCCACTTGAGAGTAGGCTATTTGGTCCCTTTGGTTGGTATCCCTCACACTTCATCAGTGCATGACAGATTACAGATGCTTTGCAGGAATAAAGAATAATAATAACAGCGAAATATTTCATAAGGAAAGAAAAGGGCAGGAGAGATATTTGAATATGCCTGTTTTTTCCCTGCTTTTCACTTTTTGACACAAGGACTGCCCCTAAGGCAGGGCCTGTGGAGTTGATTTCATCAGCATTTTGATAGCACCCTAGGATTTGGAAATCAAATCAGCCTACTTTGCACTCTAGAAAAAAAGGGAACGCTATTTTGCTGATTAGCAATTTTCCCTGAGGAATCAAACTTTTAAGGAAGCTTTGTCTCTCTTGTTTGATTCCCACACGAAAGCCTGTTTCAACACTAGCATGAAATGAGACATATTTTAGTCATTATGAAAACTTCAAGAAACTAAAACCAGGTCAGTCCCTTGGCAAAAATATAGCAAGATTTTGTCTTTAGCCCCACCAGTCCCTTCCTTCTACCTCTGACCCCAACTTCACCTTACTCCAGCAATATATCTAAAAACTCTCTTTTGAGGCCTCAGAGGTCTCATGGTCCTTGAGGTTATCATAGTTTTCTATGAGTTTTTTAACCAAAAGTAAGCATAGGTACCATAAAGGAGTTGAAATGGTACAGCATCAGAAAAAATGGAGTTTCGCATGTCAATAGCAAGGTGGCTGAACAATGGTTCTTATACTCCGCTTCCCAATGTCATCAATATGTTTCTCTCTAAGGTTACCAGAAGCTTCCATCACTTTATCCAAAGGTCCATTTGCAGTCCACTGTTTACCTGACACTTTTGGAACTTTCTTTTCAGTAGAAATGACCTCAGTGGGACTGAACTACATTGATTTTTCTCCTGCCTCTCTGCCTTTTTTTTCTGTCACCTTTTCTTTCTGGCTCCTCCTCCTTCCCTCTCCTGAAAATGTTGGAATCCATTGGAGTTCTGGTCTACAGGTTCTTCTATTTCTCTAACTCCCACCCCAGATCTTGTCATCCCTGTAAATAAAATATAAAGGCATATATTCCCCATATTTCCCCTTCTCTCTAGCCCTGCTTCTCTTCTGAACCATAGAATTTTCTATCAATTTGTCTTCTTGGAGAGTCTTCTAAGACGTCAACTGATGCATTGCACATGTTACCAAGTCCAAAACTGCTCTCACTCTTACCTCCCCCATGAACATACTCCTCCTCCTGTAATTTTATGACATAAACCTATAAGTCAACCTTCATGTTCCCATCTCCCGTAAATGTAGTATCTGGAACATAGAGAGCACTCCATAAATGTATACGTTGAATGAATAAATGAAGAAGGAGCTAAAGTGGTCATTTGAGCATCTCTGGAGTCATATTCCACAGGTAGTTTCTGGTTCCAACACTGTACATTTAATGCACTTTCTTTGCAGACATTTAATTTAGTAGGAGATGCAAAGTGTTAGTTTGTTTTAAGCTAAGAATTTCACCTGCACTAGTAGAATTGTATACTTAAATCATTTCATTTTATCCTAAATAACCTTGAGATATAGGAGAGATAAGTATTGTTTTTCTCATTTCTAGATGATGAAGATGAGGCTCTATCACTTGGGGGAAGGTTATATTAAAGTAGAGAGAAACTGAAACAAAGTGAATGGTTTAAGTTCTAGCAGAATAGCTCAAGCGCAAAGCACTGACTACCTAACTAAAGTGGAAGTCATGGGGGGTTCCCATCTATCACCAGGCTGGGGTGAACCTGCAGGAGTGCAGCCCAAGAGATGAAGTATCAAGGTGGGAGATCTCTGGGTCCAGGCAATGCCAGAAAGAGGAGCCAGAAGAAGGCTTCAAACAAAGCCAGAAGATAGGCGTTCCAACTATATTGGAGGTAGAGGTGCTGTTTGTCAAACCAAAAGGTCAGAAACAGAGAAACCTTGCTTGTTTTCCATCTTAGACCAAATCTAACCCAAAGAAGTATTTCTAAATGTATTAGGTATTATTTTTGCAAGACTCTAGAGTTCTGGCCTTCTTCATCAATTAGAAGTGGTAGCAGCTCAAAATCTACATTCACACGTGACAATAATTTCCATTAGACACCATTACCATTAAATAGCCCAAATCTCTACAGACGCCTGTTATGTTATGCCAGGCCTGCTCTATTCATTCACAGGATATGTCCATTCGTGGACTGACTTTATCAACAGAAGACCAAAAGCCAGGGTGAATCTGAGGAAGGTCAGGTTGCAACAGCCCTGAGGGTTCAAGAGAAATGTTTCAGGTGTGAGCCCTCTACAGTGACAGGGTTCTTCCCTTTGTTTAAATGAAATAGAACTGAATTTCTTGATCCGTGGTGAAAGCATGAGATGATTGCAAAGTCTGTGCTGGCTTAGACACCAGCATTGATTAATATGAAAATAAAGGATTAAATGGACAGCTTTTTAAAAGAATTAAATACATGGATTTCTAGCTATTAGGATTGAAGTGCAAAATATTAACAGGATATATATATATATAATCTTTTAATATGCAAATACAGTGTATAATGATATATATATGTAATATATATATATAGGGCGGGTGATAGATATCTGGGTAATAACATATATATATACCATATTATATATATATACATAATATATACAGCTTATGTATATATATACATAATATATATATTATGTATATATATACATAATATATACAGCTTTTTAAAAGAATTAAATACATGGATTTCTAGCTATTAGGATTGAAGTGCAAAATATTAACATGTATATGTATTATATACATATGTAATATATAATGTATTATATAATACATTATATATAATGTATTAACATGTATTAACATATATATATATGTTAATACATTATATATAATGTATTAACATGTATATGTATTATATACATATGTATTATATGTATTATATGTATTATATGTATTATATACATATGTAATATATATAATTAACATATAATATAATATGTTTAATACATTTATATATATATATACATTATATATATATATATATTATAGCTATATATACATTAATATTTATATATATAAAACATTATATATAATGTATTATATATATACACATATATATATATGTTAATACATTATATTATGTAAAACATGTATATGTAGTTCATATGTATTTCTTCATATATGTAGATATGTATTATATATACATATGTAATATATATAATTAACCATATATATATATAATATGTTAATACAAATCTATATTCACATATGTATATATATGTATTATATATATACATAATATATATATTATGTATATATATACATAATATATACAGCTTTTTAAAAGAAATTAAATACATGGATTTTCTAGCCTTAGGATGTGAAAGTAAAATATGTGTATATGTATTAGGCCATAAATATATAATTCATAGGAATTACATGTCCATATAATGTATTAACTGACTTTATCATATAAGATTAACAGAAACCATTAATGTAATAAATATGTTAATATGAAAAGGTTAATATTATGTTTAATTATGGTATATATTATATGTTAATATATGATATTATATGTTATATAATATATATAAATAATTAACACATATAATATAGATGTTAATACATTATATATAATGGTGTGAGCCCTCTATACATATGTAATATATATATGTTAATATATATAATTGTATTAAATATATAAATAGAAATATATATGAATTTCTATAAATCCGTGGTGAAAGCATGAATATATATTGCAAAGTCTGTGCTTAACATTAGTATTACCATATGCAATATATAGAATTAACATAATAATATTTGAAAACAATAAAGGATTTATTAAATGGACAATATATATGTATTATTTTTATATACAGCTTATGTATAAAAAATATAATGTATATATATACATAATATATACAGGAATTTACATAGCTATTAGATTTAAGTGCAAAAATATTAATATTAGCATATATTACATCTGAATATACACATAAAAGATATATATATATATATATATATTATATATATTATATATATATGTATATATATATATATAATACACATATATGTTAATATAACAAGGTCATTTTTAGGTCATTTTTATTTAATATATCTTCCTGCCTGGAAAAACTAAGAGAAGCTAAGTACTATGGTTTAAAAATTAAGCTTTCTGGAATGAGAATTAAACATCAGGAATCAACAACGTGTACTTGGTACATTGCCAAGAAAGAACTGTTAATAAACTCCTCCCTCAAATAAAAATGTTAGAATTTGTTTTTTTTTTTTTTAATTGGACTGTACTATTTTAAATTTCTTTATTGAAATATCTCACCAAACAATAACAAAACTCGTGGAGCATTATGACTGCTCAGTGAAGTAATAACACTTGGATTAGATTCTCTGCTTCAGCAGAATCTAGGTACGTGTACAAGAGTGATATACAGCTGGGCCAGAGATACTGTAGAATGTCTTCACAGCAGACTGAACATTGGAATTGACACTAAACCTTGTGTCAAGATACACACAAAGACTTTCAGACACAGAGCGCACCTATGGTTATAATCTGTCAAGATTAACAAAGAGTGAATACCTGCTAAAGCAAATAGACTGTGATATAAATGTCACCTCCAAATCAGTAAAAGAAGATTTTTCTTCCCAATTAACGTTCAAGTGCATGAGAATGAAATCCATTTACTCATTTTCTGATAATTGATGCAGCAATGTACAGAAGTAATAGACGTGGTTACATGGCACATTTATACAATATGTTTCATCCCTAAGGATCCTAAAGCTCTTTACAATTATAGCTAATGTTTGTTAAAGTACCTTTAAGGGGGAGAGTGCCACAGATGTTCCAAATATTATGATTCTAAAAGGCATGATACGGTATGTATTGGAACACTTCACTCTCACAGAATCGTTGCCAGTTCTAGTGTAGGAAATAGAATTCTTTTATGAGACTGATGAGCCAATGTTTATAAAACTTTTCTTCAAGCAGCTTAAAGTCAACCTCTTCTCTCCTATAACTACCTGAGAAATCACATGTAATTTGGTCTTAAATTACTTATTTTCAGAATTTTAAAGAAGGAATACCCTTAATAGGAAAAAAAGAAATCTATCTTTTGGTCAATAAATAGCGTCATTATTTCCAAATGACAAAATTATAGCATAGGAAGAGTAATAAGACCCTTCAGCTCAGAAAGGGTAGAGAAAATATTTCATTAATTTTGAAAGTCCCAGCTTTGAAAGCACCTTTCCTTACATGAAGGAGTGAGTCAAAGAATCCAGAGATGCTGGGTTGGAAGAATCAGATTCCTAAATGAATAGATAATTTTATATATGATAAGGTTTTAGCTACATGTGTGCAATTAAGCTTTTATTAACAGATGTTTTGAAATATTTTATTTAGAGGGTTTTTTGGTGTTTTTTTAATGCAGTAAAAATGTAAGCCTTGAACTAAATGAGAGTACTTATGAGTGTTTTCTGGCCCACACCACTGCCACACAGGCCTCCTGTAAAGACCCCTGGAGTTCCGCCATCAGTGGGAGTGGACTTTGCCTGAGGAGGGATTCAGTCTGATTTGGAAAGTTAATAACAACACCTAGGCCAGGAGCCCAGACAGAAAGACCCTCCTTTACTGCCCTGGGCTGTCATGCGTCAGTCAGGGAGGCCATGGAGCAGATAGGCAACCATCACAAGTTATATTTATAATGCCAAATATTTGAGTAAACAAAAATTGAATTAGTATGCCTTGGAAGTATAAAAAGACATGGCTTTTTGCTCAATCAGTTCAGTTCAGTCACCCAGTCGTGTCCAACTCTTTGCGACCCCATGAACCTCAGCATGCCAGGCCTCCCTGTCCATCACCAACTCCCTGAGTCCACCCAAACCCAGGTCCATCGAGTCGAAGATGCCATCCAGCCATCTCATCCTCTGTTGTCCCCTTCTCCTCCTGCCCTCAATCTTTTCCAGCATCAGGGTCTTTTCCAATGAGTCAGACCTTCGCATGAGGTGGCCAAAGTATTGGAGTTTCAGCTTCAACATCAGTCCTTCCAATGAACACCCAGGACTGATCTCCTTTAGGATGGACTGGTTGGATCTCCTTGCAGTCCAAGGGACTCTCAAGATTCTTCTCCAACACCACAGTTCAAAAGCATCAATTCTTTGGCATTCACTTTCTTTATAGTCCAACTCTCACATCCATACATGAGTACTGGTAAAACCATAGCCTTGACTAGACAGATCTTTGTTGGCAAAGTAATGTCTCTGCTTTCTAATATGCTATCTAGGTGGTCATAACTTTCCTTCCAAGGAATAAGTGTCTTTTAATTTCATGGCTGCAATCACCATCTGCAGTGATTTTGGAGCTCAGAAAAATAAAGTCAGCCACTGTTTCCACTGTTTCCCCATCTATCTGCCATCAAGTGATGGGACCAGATGCCATGATCTTAGTTTTCTGAATGTTGAGCTTTAAGCCAACTTTTTCACTCTCCTCTTTCACTTTCATCAAGAGGCTCTTTAGTTCTTAACTTTCTGCCATAAGGGTGGTGTCATCTGCATATCTGCGGTGATTGATATTTCTCCCGGCAATCTTGATTTCCTCTTGTGCTTCTTCCAGCCTAGCATTTCTCATGATGTACTCTGCTTATAAGTTAAATAAGCAGGGTGACCGTATACAGCCTTGACGTACTCCTTTTCCTATTTGGAATCAGTCTATTGTTCCATGCCCAGTTCTAACTGTTGCTTCCTGACGTGCATAGAGGTTTCTCAAGAGGCAGGTCAGGTGTTCTGGTATTCCTATTTCTTTCAAGATTTTCCACAGTTTATTGTGATCCACACAGTCAAAGACTTTGTAGTGCTTCTAAATTTTAAGGACAGTTTTTGTGGTGTCTACTAATCTAGGCTTTGGCCCAGACAAACCTGGATTCAAATCATGTTTCTGTTGAGGACTAACTGCATGACATGGAAACAAAAGAAACTCATAGAAAAAGAGAACAGACTTAAGGTTACCAGAGCTGGAGTGAGGGAGGAGAAATTGGAGGAATTTTGTTCAAAGGTCCAATTTCCCTTTTTTTTATTATTATTATTATTTTATTGTAAAGAATCTGCCCGCAATACAGGAGTCCACCTGCAACGCAGGAGACCTGGGTTTGATTCCTCGGTCGGGAAGATCCCCTGGAGAAGGAAATGGCAACCCACTCCAGTAAGTCGGGCTCGGCTTAGTGATTAAACCACCACCACCACCATTTTTTTCATTGAAGTATAATTGGTTTACAGACTTTTGTTGTTTTCTGTCAAACCTCGACATGAATCACTCATAGGTATACATATATCCCCTCCCTTTTGAAACTCCCACCCATCTCCCTCCCTATCCCACCCCTCTAGGTTGATACAGAGCCCCTGTTTGAGTTTCCTGAGCTATATATCAAATTCCCATTGGCTATCTATTTTACATATGGTAAAGTAAGTTTCCATGTTACTCTTTCCATAGATCTCACCCTGTCCTCCCCTCCTCCCATGTCCATAAGTCTATTCCCTATGTCTTTTTCTCCATTGCTGCCCTGTAAATAAATTCTTCAGTACAATTTTTCTAGATTCCATATATATGTGTTAAAATACAATATTTCTCTTTCTGATCTACTTCACTCTATATAATATCTAGGTTCATCCACCTCATTAGAACTGACTCAAATGTGTTCCTTTTTATGGCTAAGTAATATTCCATTGTGTATATGTACCACAATTCTTTATCCACTCATCTGAAAATGGACATCTAGATTGCTTCCATCAAACTTCCATTTTTAAGATAAATAAGTATTAGGGAGCTTCCCTTGTGCCTCAGACAGTAAAGCGTCTGCCTACAATGCGGGAGACCCAGATTCAAACCCTGGGTCAGGAAGATCTCCTGGAGAAGGAAATGGCAACCCACTCCAGTATTCTTGCCTGGAAAATCCCTTGGACGGAGGAACCTGGTAGGCTACAGTCCATGGGGTTGCAAAGAGTCGGACACGACTGGGCAACTTCACTTCACTAAGTATTAGGGATGTAATGTAAAATGCGATAACTATAGCCAACAGTGCTGAATAGTTCACAGGACAGTTGTCAAGAGAGTACATCCAAGAGTTCTCACCATAAGAGATTTTATTTTCTTCTTTTTTCTACTTAACAAATTTTTTTTTCTATAAGAAAAGATCTTTGTTAACTGAACCTAGTCTGTAATCATTTCACCATAGTTATAAATAACACACTTATGCAGTAAGCCTTAAACTTATATAGTGATGTATGTTAATTATATTTCAATAAACCTGTGAAGAAATGAACAAACTAAGAAACATAAACAAAAAAAAATAATTGATTTCACCTATTCTTTAGAATGAAAGCAAACCAATTATAAATCATCTCTGTATGCCCTGATAGTGAAGAAAATACAATCCATGTCACTATTGTTAAGTATAAAAAGCAAGTTGAAGAACTGTATGCATTTTCTAATCTCACTTTTTAAAGCATGTCTATTTAGGCATTTATGGGTTTCTATGATGGGTCAGTGGTAAAGAATCCACCTGCCAATGCAGGAGACACGGGTTCGATCCCTAGGTCATGAAGATCCCCTGAAAAAGGATATGGCAACCCACTCCAATATTCTTGCCTGGAAACTCCCATGGGCAGAGGAGCCTAGTGGACTATAGCCCATGTGGTCGCAAAAGAGTCAACACTACTTAGCAACCAAACAACAATAAGATATCAGTCTGTATGTGTTTATAAATGTATCTAAAAATTGTATACCTGCTGACATTAGTTCTCTCTGAGGAGATATGTGACTAGGAAGAGATAAGAGAAATGTCTCACTTTTGTTGTACAGATTTTTCTTCTGGGTGATTATATATGCTTTTGCTTACTAGTATGTGTGATTTTTATACTGAATAATTAAAAATAGCAATATTTTATATCCACTTTATTCAATAATGCCCTCCAAGTTTCACACCAATAATAAGTGCCAATTTCTACCCATAAATTTTGCATATGTACAAGCATATTCCTTCTTTATATGCCTATAATCTTATAATACTAATGTGTTGGTCATGTATAAAGAAGTGTCTCATACATCTGTTTTCTTGTCATTTGTCCAACTGAAAATTTATTTATGAAAAGCTTATGACTTTACTATGCACTATTCCTTCAAAAGCTGTAGTTAAGATAATCAGGCGCCTTTCCCTTTGAAACAATGCGCTACATTCTTGCCTTGCTCAGGTTGGTTTCATTTTTCTTCTTTTACCCAGGATGAATAATTAGCCCTTCATTTTCTCTCAAAATCGATAGGCAATGGATTGATGAAGTCCATGTGTTCGCTCTACAGCTATTTATTGCATGTCAAACCTGTGGAAGGAATTACTTCACCTGCAACACAGCAATTGTGTCTCACTGGTATGGATGGTTGGCAACAGATTGAATTAAAGCCTTCTGTCCATATATAGTTCATTTATTTTGGACAGAGAAATGAGAGTTCAATGTAGTAATATCCTCTGCTCACCAATTATAATTTGAAGTCACCAAACCAGGTACCCTTTAAGCAATGGGTTAATAACACACCCCACTCTGTGCAGATTTAGATGATGGATGACTGGAATTTGAAGTAACTGGACAGCTGTCTGAACAGACTATTTCATTATACGTGAAGGGATGCCATTTCTAACTCTGATGATAATTAGAGTAGATGAAATGCATAAATCATTGTAGGTTTTAATAGCTTTGGTTTGGGGGAACAATTTTTAACCCTCCTTATGGGCTCAATGCTTTGGATTAGGATCCGATGCATGTTTCTATAATTGAAAGGATTTGATATTCTTACTTCAAGTGCTTATGTGATATGTTTTCTCATATCTGAATTCATATAGTAACACACAACACAGTAAGAATGCCCTGTAGCAATCAAGTGATTGAATAAAGTCTGCTGATGGTACCATTTTTGGTATTATTTTTGTTCTTATAATTGCTATTCTTTTGGTCAGGTTATCTCTGTAGTTCAAATGAATTCCTTTCTTCTTTTCTAATATCTCACCTATAACGTCCCCTCTCTTAATTATCTATTATCTACCAAAATTTTCTGATACTTAAGAAAATAAAAACTGCCATTAATTATCTTTCAATAGTCTATGTTGTCTGGGAGCAGTTAGGCAGTTATTCAACTAATCTTCACTGAGATTTCTCATGTTGTTGAAGACACATAGTTGATGGGGAAGATTTTATCTGAAGGCTTGCCTGGGATTCTGGGATGCCTGAGCCACATTCTCTCTTATAGTCTGAAGGGTTCTCTTTCCAGATTATCTTTACATGTGCCCTCTCCATGTGGAAACTTTGTAGTGAGACTTCTTACATGACATCTAAAGATAGAAGCTGACTGTGTTGTTAAAGGCTGGGCACATAAAAGCATAGGTTGAATTTGCCATATTCTCTTGGTTAACCCTAATTCTAGGCCAGCCCAACATCAATGAACAAAGGAACTACAAAAATACAAACAAACAAACAAAACCATAAATACTGGAAGGTTTAATTCATCAGGAGCCATCTTTCCGTTCAATTCAGCGGCTCAGTCATGTCTGACTCTTTGTGACCCCATGAACCGCACGCAGCAAGCCAGGCTTCCCTGTCCATCACCAACTCCTGAAGTTCACCCAAACTCATGTCCATTGAGTCAGTGATGACATCCAACCATCTCATCCTCTGTCATCCCCTTCTCCTCCTGCCCTCAATCTTTCCTAGCATCAGGGTCTTTTCAAATGAATGAGTCAGCCCTTCACATCAGGTGGCCAAAGTATTGGAGTTTCAGCTTCAACATCAGTCCTTCCAATGAACACCCAGGACTGATCCCTTTAGGATGGACTGGTTGGATATCCTTGCAGTCCAAGGAACTCTCAAGAGTCTTCTCCAACACCACAGTTCAAAAGCATCAATTCTTCAGCACTCAGCTTTCTTTATAGTCCAACTCTTACATCCATACATGGCTACTGGAAGAACCATAGCCTTGAATAGATGGACCTTTGTTGGCAAAGTAATGTCTCTGCTTTTTAACACGCTGTCTAGGTTGGTCATAACTTTCCTTCTAAAGAGTAAGCATCTTTTAATTTCATGGCTGCAGTCACCATCTGCAGTGATTTGGGGGCCCAGAATAATAAAGTCAGCCACTGTTTCCAGTTTCCCATCTATTTCCCATGAAGTGATGGGACCGGATGCGATGATCTTACTTTTCTGAATGTTGAGCTTTAAGCCAACTTTTTCACTCTCCTCTTTCACTTTCATCAGAGGCTCTTTAGTTCTTCTTCACTTTCTGCCATATAAGGGTGGTGTCATCTGCATATCTGAGGTTATTGATATTTCTCCCAGCAATCTTGATTTCCACTTGTGTTTCTTCCAGCCCAGCATTTCTCATGATGTACTCTGCATATAAGTTAAATAAGCAGGGTGACAATATACAGCCTTGACGTACTGCTTTCCCTATTTGGAACCAGTCTGTTGTTCCATGCCCAGTTCTAACTATTGCTTCCTCCCTGCATAGAGGTTTCTCAAGAGGCAGGTCAAGTGGTCTGGTATTCCCATCTCTCAGAATTTTCCAGTTTATTGTGATCCACACAGTCAAAGCCTTTGGCATAGTCAATAAAGCAGAAATAGATGTTTTTCTGAAACTTTCTTGCTTTTTCGATGATCCAGCGGATGTTGGCAATTTGATCTCTGGTTCCTCTGCCTTTTCTAAAACCAGCTTGAACATCTGAAAGTTCACGGTTCACGTATTTCTGAAGCCTGGCTTGGAGAATTTTGAACGTTACTTAACTAGCATGTGAGATGAGCCATCTTTAAAAACCAATAATTAAAAAATTAAAAAGACTATGTGCTCATAATCTTCAAATTATTTTGAATAAATCTATGATTATATTTTCTTCTAATAGTGATATCACAACTCTATTTGCTGCTGCTGCTGCTGCTGCTGCTAAGTCACTTCAGCCGCGTCCGACTCTGTGCGACCCCATAGACAGCAGCCTACTAGGCTCCTCTGTCCCTGGGATTCTCCAGGCAAGAACACTGGAGTGGGTTGCCATTTCCTTCTCCAATGCATGAAAGTGAAAAGTGAAAGTGAAGTCGCTCAGTCGTGTCTGACTCTTAGCGACCCCACTGACTGCAGCCTACCAGGCTCCCCCGTCCATGGGATTTTCCAGGCTAGAGTAATAGAGTGGGTTGCCAGTGCCTTCTCCTCAACTATACTTAACTCTGTCCAATTAACAGTTCCCATTATTTCCTTTTAAAAATATTTTTATTTGTCTACAAATTTTGATCATCCCCAGTGTTTCCAAGTATCCTAAATATTTGGTGCTCTATGAGCCATAGTTCTAGATATCTGAATTGAATGTTTGCTCATTAAATGGCAATTTAGTATTAAACTGAAAATAGTAATTTTAAAAATAACCACAAATTCTTTTTGTTGAAAAGGACACAATAATGGCATGGTGACATGACCATTTTCTCTGGCTCAAGTTGTCAACTACCCCTAGACTCTCAATTTTTGGTAATCAAGAGTAATGCTTCCAAAAAAAAAAAAAAAAGAGTAATACTTCACTTTTCCAGCACAATGTTTAGTGCTAAACAGCATCTCAATAAATTTTAAATTAATTGGCAGTTCCAGTGTATCCCTATATATCTACTACCTACTCATCAACATCAAAGTTCAAATTACATTATACAATATGATATTGTACTAACTAGTATGGACTTTGAATAAAGATGTATTGGAGTTCAAATCCTAGCTCCCTCAGCCATTAAATATGTGATTTTTTTTTTTTACTAAGCTAATTTTCTGTAAAATGAATGTTTATAACTACTTTCATTGAGACAGTACAGAGAAAGTGATTTACCCAGGGCACAGGAATTATTAAACACTCAGTAAATGAGAGCAGTTACTCTGTATTTCAGCTGTATATTTGCAGTGTCTTCTAACTATCCAACTTTCTCCAGACTCACCTACTTAAAATTCACAGTGCTATCAAATTAGTGGCCCTACAAACATATGAAAGATCATTTCACTCTTATTCTCAAAAAATTCACTGATTCCTCCCTCACATTCCAGTCCAGATTTTTTTAGCCTGGCCTTCTTATCCTCTAAATTTGTTAACTTTCTCCTCCACCTCTTCTCAAATTGCAGCCAGATGATTCACCTAGTGTTTCTCCAACCTTTAATGTGTATATTTTCATATCATTTTTCCTTCTTTTGTGTTTCCCTCTGCCTGGAATTCCTCACTCCTGCTCCAGTGCCAAAGCTAAATGAAGCTGAAAGTATTTGCTTCTTGAAAGTTTTCAAGAATATTATATTCAAGAATATTTTTATGTGGTATTGTCAGCATATACTCAGATACCTGCATGACTCATGTATTAGTTAGACCAGGCTTTTTGTTATAACAAGTAGATCTCAAAATTGCAGAGACTGAATATACCTTACAGGTATTTTTTAATCCTTGTAAGAGATCAGAGTAGGTGTTCAGAACATCTAGGCATGGAAAAATATGGAGCATGGGCCAGGTCTAGAAGTGGCTCGCTTTACCTGCATTCACATTGCACTGGAGGGGACTGGATTCCATGCCCCAAGTGTAAAGAAAGCTGAGAAATAAAAGCTACCATTCAGCCCCAAGGGGATAATACATTTGGATGGACAGTTAGTTTCTCACAGGTCATTCACCTTAAACAAGTGACACAATCCAGATGTTAGAAAATAGGGAATTGTGAAGTTTGTGACAAACTAGTAAAGTCTTGATTGAACTAGTCAGTCTAGCCAGCTTCTCCCAGAGAGGAATGCTTGTCCTTTTCTGGCAGATCTTTTCATTTTTCAAGGAAACCAAAAACAAAACAAAACAAATTTGTACATGAAATCTTCATTTAAAAAATATCAGCAACTATTTCAATTAAAAAAAAGTACTGAGTTTCTCTGTGAGCCAACTAACCATCTACCCAATCTGGCCAGCTGGCCACTGGTATGTGTTATCTACCTTAGACACTAATTGTTAAATTTTGATAAGTATATATCTTTTTGTCCCTGAAGCTTTGATTTATGTCAGAGGCTCTGGGACACATCATAAGAGAATTGGATTCTATAACTCTGACTCTAAAGAATATTTCCTAAATTCTCTACCTATTTTAGGGAATAAACTTCAATTTTCCAGGTTCTTTACTTGTTGAACATGCAAAGGTATTCATTATTTATATGCATTTAAATATGTCACATTCTCTGGGCATATGGTAGAATGTAACTTTTCCATCTCTTTTAGAGTTAGATATGGCCATGTGACTTGTTTGGCCAATGAGGTGAGACAAAATTGACTTGTGACTTGCAGCAGGTAGCTTAACACCCACAAGATGCCCTGCCCCTTTCTCTCACTCTTCCTCATGCTGACTGGCGCAGATCAAGACATCGGCCATTCGTCAGCCTAAGACCTGATAATAATAATACAATGCAGAGCTCCTAGCAACCCACAGCAAATATGAAGCAGGAAACAAATTTAAAAAAATGTGAACCATAAAGTACTGGAAGTTGTTTGAACAGCACTACCTGATTGCTCCTGATTAATTAGTTTGTTATTACCCATTTCCAGGCACTTAATTTTTTGAAGGAGAAATTATGAAGATTTGGACTAGGAATTACAAGACTTAAAGTACCTTGAAGGGGCAAGTAATAAGCAGCGTGAATCTTGGTCCATTGCTTCATCTCTTTGACTCCCAATTTTGTCATTTGTAAAGTGAGGAGTTTGCATAATGTTAAAGGTGTTTTTTTTTTTTTTTACTTAAAATTCAGCTAAAGTGAACCCCCACCTATTTAAAATGATAAGTCCTTACTTATCTACTAACTGACTTGGACCCTACACTAAGCTATAGTAATTTTTTTCCATTATATTTATTATCACAATGTTTGGATATGCTTAAAGTTCATGTGTACAAGATGGGTTCAACTAGATGTCATTCATAAGCAACAACACCGAAATTCAAAGTGACTTGCTCCAAAAAACACAAGAATATTTGGTGCAAAAATCTAAAACCTAAACCTGGTGTTTTCTGAGCATATGTTTTTTTCTCTTACCATATTTGCAATCTAAATTAGATTTTATACAGGGAGCTTTACTTATTTTATTCATGTTTGATATTTGTTCTGCTAACATATACAGTGCAATTAGGATAGATCTCAAAGACCATAGGTTACTTAATACCACCCCCTGAAAGAAATATGGAAGAACACTTGGAGAATGTGCTTTCCTTTGACGGGAAAAAAAAAAAAAAAAGCATAACATTTCACTATGTCTGTTCATGGAGAAAAAAATGAGAGAAGCAAGTTCAAGATGAGAAATTACTAGCCAGAAAGCATATTGTGATAAATCAGCCATAACATGATTATAGCAACTTCCTTGGGAAAGAAATCAATGCTGAATCAGACTTGGATAGACCAGGGGGATCAAATAGAGGTCAAAGGTACTTCTCCGTCTTGAAATTGGATAATTATTACTGCTATTATTGTCAGTTGCTATAATATAATACTGGCAGAAATACATGGAGTCCCAATGCCGCTTTTATTGGCTGGCTAGACAAGTCGATCCATTACAAGGGAATAAATTCAAGTATATTAATCCACCTAAATATCAAGTGAATTAGGGTAATTAGAAGAAGGCTACTTGTGAGTCTCCTTGTGAGTTTTTTGCGTGTGGAAAAATAAGCAGAAAACAAAAAGCAATTTTGAAAATACAAATTGCATGCATTCCTTTTGTTTTGAAAATTGAACAGTAAAGCTTGCTTTAATAGAAACCTGAAAAGATGGATTTGAGGCTTGCTTTGTCATTTTACAGTCTACCTTGACACCCAAGCATAGTCAATAAAGTTTTTTCTATGCCACCCAAGCAGAAACCAGGAAGCAATACAGAGACCTCTTTTTCTCTTATTCATAACAATCACTCAGTCACCACATTTCCTATTATGTTGCCTTAATACTCCTGAAGGGGCTTCCCTGGTAGCTCAGTGGTAAAGAATCCACCTGCCAATGCAGGAAACATGGTTTAGATCCCTGGGTCAGGAAGATCCCCTGGAGGAGGAGATGGCAACCCACACCAGTATTCTTGACTGGGAAATCCCATCAACAGAGGAGCCTGGTGAGCTACAGTCCCTGGGGTCGCAAAAGAGGCAGATACAACTTAGCAAGTAAACAACAATAAAAAGCAAACAGTCCTGAAATCTTTCCCCTGCCCTCATTCTACTCCCACTTCCTGCGTCTTGTCTGTAGACCTCTTGTCTGTTTTTTTGCACTATCCTCCTCTTTCATCTCCCTGCCTTCAGCTTCACACATTCCTAGAATATTCTCTTTAAATTTACCTAAGCCATCTTCCTGAAATGCAAATTGAATCATAACCCTCCAGTCCTTTAAATCATTCCATAGCTCCCTCTGATAAGTAATTATTATACAAAGATTAGGACTGTGCCTTTTTCTTGCCAGACTTCTGTCAAACTTAGTATCAAACAAATCACTTTCTACTTAAATTTATTTTCCACTTAATATTTTAGTAAAAATTCCTGGTTGCCCTTGTTGTACTCTAAGCTCTCTGCTGGTGTATTCTTTGTTTGTTTGTTTGTTTTTTATTTCAAAAATTTGTCTTGGATTATGGGTTGGAGATGACCAGAGATGTTCTGAGCACAACAAGGTCATTGCCACCCTGGGGAGGTACATGGGCTTCTCTTATTCTGGCTGGGGGACCACCTTCCTGATAAGCTGACAGAACTCAAAGTCTCGACTCAGACTCTCCTTTCAGGAACCTAGCCTAAGCCAAACACACTATTAATGATCTTTTCTAAGAAACAACACATTACTGATTCTATAGCCAGATATGTAAGGTGTTTTCACTTGGTGAAATCTTAGATATTCCTCAGTTAAAAAAAAAAAAAAAAAAAACACACAAAACTTGAACCATTGATATGAAATGAAATTCCAGGTAATTTCCTTAAGTAGTGCTTAATTAGTGGTTGATATCTTCATTTGCTCTTTGGAGTAATTTTAGCATAGGACTATATTTATATATTAATTATTCATATGGATTTTTTTTTCCTATGACTTTTCCCTAATTTCGAAAACTGGTTTGGATTAAAAAAAAAAAAACCCTCTTGTGAAAAAGGTATAGAGGTTGAAGGTTAAGGCTACATATCTCTATTTATGTACCATGCAGATGAGGAACAATAAACATGAAAGGATTTTCTGTTACCTAGATACCAGGGGCTTTTGATATTATCACCAGAAGTAGTTTCTACTCTATTTCTGAAAGTAACCACACTTTTTTGTAGTAATGTTTCATCCTCAAGGATTAACAAGAAAGAACATTTTGCTATCTCTATAGAAAGATAGGTAGATTTATATAATTCATAAATCATATCAATTCAAGCAGTATATGCACTTTTAAACGTAAAAGATCAATTCTAGTGCAGTGGTAACTATTTCTTATATAAAGCACATTTTATATAACAAAGGTCAAATATCAACATATGGAAATTAAAGGTGGTATAACTAGTTTTAGTTCACTTTGCCTGAAATAACCATTCTTTGCTCTTATTATATATGTACAGACAAAAATGTTAAAAAAAATCAATTAAAATTCCTGTGTCTGTGAGTCAGTGAAAGATCCCTCAAAGTCTTATCTTATTCATTAAAATAATGAAACAAAACAGAGGAACACTGGCTTCTGTTTCTAGCATGTGAGTTTCTGCTAGGGAAAGAGAAAGGATGCAGATTTCATTTACTTACTTAGCAGGATACTTCCTAGAGGTATGAGAGACAAGGGGAGAAGAGAAGTAAAAATGTTTCGTCTTATTTGCTATCTGTGATAACTAAGATTTTGTTGTCTTCCATCTCCTGTTTTTGAAATATTGCTCATCTTGATATACATATGTATGTATGTGTGTATTCAATTCAGCAAATATATTGAGCATCTCCTACTTGAAATTTCAGTGATGTTGGGGTGCTAGAGGACCTACAGAGGTGAATAAATTATGTCTCATTTGCAAGAAGCTTATGGATGAATTGATAACTATAAAATAGCCTCGTGTCAGATCAAGCCAGGGTTGCCACCAAATGTGAGTTCAGCTTAAGCTTATGTTGAGTTTTGCCTGAAGATGAGTTACAAGAAAACTTCCAGTCTTTTAGCCCAACCTGATCACATTTGGAGGCAAACCTGCCCTGATCTGACATGAGGTTCTTAATGGCTTTTATTGATCTTCGATTATGTGACTATTCACACATTTCTGAAGAAATATTAATGTGTTTGATTATAGTATGTTACCCATAACACATGGGCTACCCTTGTGGCTCAGCTGGTAAAGAATCCGCCTGCATTGTGGGAGACCTGGGTTCGGTCCCTGGGTTGGGAAGATCCCCTGGAGAAGGGAACAGCTACCCACTCCGGTGTGCTGACCTGGAGAATTCCATGGACTATATAGTCCATGAAGTCGCAAAGAGTTGGACACGACTTAACAACTTTCACTTCACCCCTAACACTGTCACATATACAAAAATATGAATCTAATTACCTTCCTAACGTCTAAATTCTGAAACATGTCTGGCCCCAAAATTCAGTTCAGTCACACAGCTGTGTCTGAATGTCTGCGACCCCATGGACTGCAGCATTCCAGACTTCCCTGTCCGTCACCAACTCCAGGAGTTTGCTCAAACTCATGTCCATCAAGTCGGTGATGCCATCCAGCCATCTCATCCCCTGTCGTCCCCTTGTCCTCCTGCCTCCGATCTTTCCCAGCATCAGGGTCTTTTTCAATGAGTCAGTTCTTCGCATCAAGTGGCCAAAAAGGATTGATAAAGAATCTGTTCTGTGGGTTTGGTTTAGGAGTAAGTGGGTGTCATAGCCCAGCCCACTCTGCTTCCTCTTTCAGAGTTTTATTGGCCTGGAGAAAGCAACCTGCTTCAAATTTACAAAAGTAAGTTCTTTTCTGGGAAAGTACTGCCTGGCCAGGGGAGATACTTTTACTGATGTTTCATGAAAACTCTTGAGGCTTTATAGGAGATGAAGTTTAGTGTAGGTGTGGTCACAACTGGACAGGGTTCAGGGTGTGTGCAAATGTTTTTTAAGGATTTATGAAGGCTGTTCCTAGAAAGCATCCATTTAATGGCAGTGACAAAAAGGCAGGGGGGAGACAGGGAAAAGTGAGAGCAAGAATTATTGTGGCAGAAAATTTTGATTAGAGTTCTCAGAAACTTTCTGTATCAGTAATTGTGACCACTATGAAGTCTTTGTTGGGACAAAAAATGCGTAAAGATCTGAAAAAACAAAGTGGAGTCAGACTCAAAAAGGAAACACTAAAAACATGATGCTATTGAAGATTCTGAGAAGGAGAATGGTGTGATTATAGTCTTTCCTCCCAGCCTGCTTTCCATATATAACTATGTATATAAAAACAAAATGTAGCCTACCAATAAGCATTATTATTTATTTTAATTTCAAAATGTTACTACTGACATCTTTACTAATTGGATTTCCACATGATACATATTTGTCACTGGGACTTGAGAATGTAACCAGTAATAGCTTCCCAATATTATTTTTTTAGTTTTTTGTCAATCTCTATTTCCCCCTCCTTCATTCCCCCCACCTCTGGCAACTCTTTGCCTTCTATTTCTGTTTCTATGAGTTTGCCCTTTTTGTTTTTTGAGCCTACATCTAAGTGACACTATGCAGTATTTGCGGAGAAGGCAATGGCACCCCACTCCAGTACTCTTGCCTGGAAAATCTCATGGATGGAGGAGCCTGGTAGGCTGCAGTCCATGGGGTCGCTAAGAGTCGGACACGACTGAGTGACTTCACTTTCACTTTTCACTTTCATGCATTGGAGAAGGAAACGGCAACCCACTCCACTGTTCTCACCTGGAGAATCCCAGGGACGGGGGAGCCTGGTGGGCTGCCGTCTATGGGGTCTCACAGAGTTGGACACGACTGAAGTGACTTAGCAGCAGCAGCAGCATGCAGTATTTGTCTATCTATTTAGCTTATCTCACTTAGCATAATACACTTCAAATTCATTCATGTCACAAATAACAGGATTTCCTTCTTTTTGAAAGTGAATAATATTTCATTGTATATATGTATGCTTGTATATGTGTGTATGTATATGTGTGTGTGTGTGTATGTGGGCATATATATATAATGATTGTATTTCCCTTGGATATATAACCAAAGTGGAATTGATTGCTCATATGATAGTCTTACTTTCAGAATGTTATAGACAGCACAGTTGGGATGTCCATGCCAATAAATCTATGTTGAGAGGCTACAAGACATAGTGTGGTATCTTTAGAGCCATTTTTTTATGAGCCATGCCATCTCTTCACCTGTCAAGTCATGGGCTATTCATTTTCTGTACACTACCACCTTTACTCCTTACAGCAAGAGTATAAAGTAGGTACTCAACATTATTTCCATGTTGAAGGTAGAAAATTAATATTTAGAGAGTCATTTTTCCTGTTGCCACACAACTGTAGCTTGCAACAGCAGCAATCTTAAAGGTCAATATTATTTCAAAGCTAGTACTATCATTACTCCCTGGAAATGGCAACCCGCTCCAATATTCTTCCTGGGAAATCCCGTGGACAGAGGATCCTGGCAGGCTGCCGTCCATGGGGTTGCAAAGAGGAGACACAACTGTGCGACTGAGCACCCACTCTCATTACTATATATTGGAATACTAGACTGGGAATGCACTAAATCTGAGTTTGTCCCTGCCTCTGCCATCTCCTCAAGGAAGTCATCTTCCCTATGTGTTGCAGAGTAGCTGGGACCAAACAAAACCCCCCAACAGATACAAAAGCATAGTTATGGGGAATAATGTTCATATATTTGTGTGTATGTGTGTGCACTTTGTAGTAGAGAACCCCGTTCTGGTGATCCCAGTTCTAACTGCAGTTCCCTGTTTGGTCTCTCTACATCTCAGCCTCATGAATAAGTCAGTTAAATTCTCTGACCTCTGACTCCTCATCTTTTCAGGAAGAGATTGAAATAATGGCATTGTGGTGCTTCAAGTTCTGAAGTGTATAAGTCTCTCACCACGGCTATTACTAGAAGAGCTTAGGATAGGTTGGTTTGGGTTCTTATAACAGTTTACTCTCATCTTTTCTCACATTTTTAACATCTTTGGCAATTTCTCCTTTACATTTTGTTTGAAATTGTTAGCTCTGTTCTCTGTGGCAGAAGTTTTTTTCATCTTAACTACCCTAGTTTCGCCGTTAGAGTTGACATGCAGAATACAGTCACATCACATTTACTTTAAAAATTTCCACGATTGAACTGAATTGAACTTGTGTTCCAAAGTCAGTTTGACTTCCTGGATTTTCATTATGGCTTTCAAAATATTGATTCCATTTATTCATTCACTCAATTTGATCAAAATATATTGAGCTGCTACCCTGTTGCAGGAAATCTATGAAATACTCAAGATGTAGAGATGAATAAATCATGATGTTTAGAATCTAATAGCTTAGTAGGGTGTTGTTTTTGTTCAGTTGTTAAGTCATGTCCAACTCTTTGCAACCCCATGAACTGCAGCGTGCTAGGCTTCCTTATACTTCACTATCTCCCAGGGATTGCTCAGACTTCATGTCCATTGATTCAGTGATGCCATCCAATGATTTCATCCTCTGTCGCCCCTTCTCCTTCTGCCTTCAATCTTTCCCAGCATCAAGGTCTTTTAGTAACATGTATAAGTTTTTCAGTGGATCTTAAAAATTGATGCCAGAGCTGATAATGACTAAAGTACATCTAGGAACATGACTGAGATAGTCTCAGTAAACAAGGACTGAAAGGCTATTCCAAGTAAAAAGAACATTGTTTCTTTTTGCCATTTTATGCCCTATAGTGATAGGTACCCCCATTGTTCTTTTTACAGATATAGGAAGGCAGTTCAAAGTAGTGAATTGATCATTTTTTTCATATTTTCCGTAAAAATTAATTGCAGAGATTATACTGAAATGGCTACAGTTTGTAAGTCAGTTAATTCATGCTCTCTTAAGTTTTATACATTGTAGAAACTAGGTAAGATATGGATAGTATGTGTTGGTTATATAAGTGCTGTGAATCAATGTCTATAAAATAACTTTCCACTTTTACACAACTATACCACAAATACGAATCTCTACTAGTATACCTCATTTAAGTCTCTTAGTTGAAAGCAACAGAAGTGTACTCTGATTATTTTTGTTATTAAAATGCCTATCTCAAAGGATCCCTAGGGAAAAAAAAATGTAACATTGAAGTAAGTTCAACTGCAGTTTTAGAAGCAGTGCCACAAATCCCACCATAGAATTGTTCAGATGAGAAAAAAAATTTTTGCTGATGACATAGAGTTCTATTATAATTTGAACTGTTGCCATTTTGGTTCATGAAATTAGCTTTACTACAAGTCATATTACCAGAATTAATATCACTGTGGCTTTTGCTTAACTATCACTGCTACCTGTAATAATCACCTGTGTGTTCCTCAATCCCTGAATTTATTCTGCAGAGACCAGAGTAATGGCTTACTTTTTAATTTATTCCTTCTCAGCTTCTCCAAGGCAGAAATAAACACTTCCTTGTTTATTCAATATATGCTTATTAAACACTTATTATCACCATGTCAGTGTTAATTTTTGTGACCAATATATGCACTTTGTTTACTATACCTGTTCTTATCTGAGCTTATATCAAAAGTGACCTGTACAAGGCACACTGGTTGTTCAAAGACCTGAGTAAACTTCCTATAGATAGTCAATACAAGATTCAGTGAGGAGGAGATTCTTCATAAGAAGGAGATTCTTACAAGATGAGTGAGAAATTGTCATCCTGGCAAAGAAGGAGGGGGTATTTAAAGCTAAAGCACTGAAGCTGGAAAGATAATATTATGTTCAGAATTCTAGAAGTTCCATTTTTTGTGTATCTCAATATTAACATTTACTATGTTCTATAATAAGTATTTAGTTTCTTTTTCATTCAGTAGATTATAGACTATTAAAATAATTTTGTGAATATTAATATCCAAGTTTTCATTAAAAAAAAGGCAGACATATCCCTTTGAAAATCCAAAGTTGGTAAATGATGTAATTGTTTTTTGAAACAATTGAAGTTTGTTCTGCCACAACATGCTTCTGTAATGTAAACTGGCTCCAAAATCATTGGTAAATAGACAAATTCTGTCATATATTTTTCTTTTCAGCTTTGTTAATCTATAATTAACAAATAAAATTGTTAATATATTTAAAGTGGACAACATGATGGTTTGATTTATGAATACATTATGAGAGGATTCCCACCATCAATATAATGCCATCCATCACTTTGCATAACTTTTTGTGTAAGAGAGAGAATACTCAAATTTCAATTATATAATACAGTATTATCAACTATGGTCATCATGTTATACATTCAATTTTCAAAATTTATTTATCTTATAATTGAAAGTTTGTACCCTTTTACCAAACACCCATCCCTTTGTTTCCCCCAACCCCTGGCAATTGCCATTCTACTCTTTCACTATGAGTGTGACTTTTTTTTTTATTACACGTTTAAGTGATACAATGCAATATTTCTTTCTCTGTCTTATTTCACTTAAGGAATGCAATTTCTTTATGTGGATGTCACAGTGGTCCATACAACTTGGAGGCTAAATTATTGTTTTAACCACCATATTACAGCAGCTGATTGAAAAATATACTAACAAAGCTGAATGAAACAAGGAGCAGAGAAATTGAACACTGTCCACATGCCCGTAGCTATTGGTTTATTTTGTTCACACGCTGTTTTTTCAGAAGTGTTGCTGTGTTTTCCCCTCTCTGTGTACATGTCTACCTAATCTTCACTGTTTCCAGCTTCAACCCTTTGTTAGGTACCCCTTTCATCAAATCACCTACATCTTCGTGTTTTTTAAAATCATTTCCTTTATTTACAAAAGTATTTCTTTACATTTTAGCAGTTCAGAATTTTCTTTTGAAAGTACAATATTTTAAATATGTCATATTATTTTTAATACTCTGGTTATGTTTTGAAAGGTCTGATCAACTTTGTTTTGCTAATATGCTTTATAATTTTAATGTATGACTTTTAAGATAAAACGATTTTTCCTAAATTCCTATACTTTGAATTTTTTGGTTAACTATTTTTAGGAAGGAAAGTCAGCTAACTCATTTATGAAATATTACAGTATCATGTTAAAAAATAGCATATATCCCCTAGCATATGCTCACTCAGTCATGTCTGACTCTTTTGTGACCCCATGAACTGTAGCCCACAAGTCTCCTCTGTCCATGGAATTTTTCGGGTAATTTGGAGTGGGTTGCCTCTTCCTACTCCAGTGGATTTTCCTAACCCAGAGACTAAACCACGTCTCTTTCATCTCCTGCATTGGCAGGCGGATTCTTTACCACTAGAACCACCTGAGAGGCTATGGAAAAATAAGAAAATGTATTTTCCTCCATTCCCCAGACAGTTCAATCTACTATTCGTACAGGACACAAATGTCACCTTTCCTCAACTAGTAAGACTATAACCAATGCCAAAGAAGAGAGTACAAAACCAAATAAATGTTTGAATATTGAATATAATGTAGCCTATCAATTTGTTTTGGTAATTGACATATCCACTGCTATAACTCCTGGTACCATAAAAATTCAGCTGTTATTCTTGTATTACTTTTTCCCCATGCGCTCTCTGTTGCCTTTGTCTTTCCAACTAAATTGATAACTACTTAAGGGAAGAGACATATTTTATGCCTACATTTCTTAATATTCAGCAAAGTGTCAGGCAGCATGTAGGTAACCAATAATTGTTTTCTCATAACTGACTCATAATAATTTGGGTTACTGCTGAGTTCCATTAAACTTTGAGAAAAACTCAAAAGAATTGACTTTTAACATTTGAATTAAAATATGACAAGGCAAAAAGAAGAAACATGACCCATTCATTCCTACTGTGTAAGATATATTGTGGTTATATCTTTGGAAAAGTAGAGAGAATTAACATTTCTCCTTGGTTACAAAGGCTTGTTTACTTTCAGTCTCCTTAGAAGACGAAAAGAATGTTTTTCCTTGATGTCTGTATATTTTTATCAAGCCAAGAATATCAGCTTTAGAAAATAATTATTGTAGCAATTATGGCTTGTGTAGATGAATAAATTGCTGAAAACTCATATATTGACATGTCGCCTCAGTCTTTTCATAGCTCAGAGGTAAAATGCTGTCATTCCCCACATCCTTTCCTCTACGTGGTTACATTTATTGTCTTTATCTAAGCAGAAATAGGATAATTATATATTATACACATAGTATATACATATATGTGCTCAGTTGCTCAGTCCTTTGCAACTCTTTGCAACCTTTGAGACTGTAGCCCTCCAGGCTCGTCTGTCCATGGCATTTTTTAGGCAAGAATACTGGAGTGGGTTGATATTTCCTCCTCCAGGGGATCTTCCCAACCCAGAAATCAAGCTCTCATCTCCTATGTGTCCTGTATTGCCTCCTATGTGTCCTGTATTGCAGGTGAATTCTTTACCACTGAGCCATTAGAGAAGCCAATATACATATATACTATGTATATAAGGATATGCACTCATAATATATATAGACACTAGGTAAGTGTGCGTGTGTGTGTGTGTGTGTGCGTGTCAGACACAATGTTGATGCCTCTCCATTTTTATCTCTAAGGAATACCTGGAAAGTCTAGTCACATTTATTTTGGACTGTATCCATATAAATGGATAAAACCTGGTGAGAATATACCCGGAGGTGGTAATATGAGATTGACCAGTCATCTCAAAAGACATTTCAAGCTTTTGATCCTTTTGTTAAAAGATTTTAAAAGAGATGTTATTTGATGGATTTAAGTCTATTTAGCATGTCCTCAATTCGAGAAAGCCAGATGTGCTCCAGTGGACAGCTGTACGACTCCATGTGGTTCGTTTCATCAGTAAGTGGATTGTGAGAAGGACCCTTACAATCTAGTGACCCACAGAGTTACAAAGGAGAAGAATGAGTGAAACAAGCTTGCTTCCTCACCCTTGAATTGAATCTCATCCCTTGAAACTGTAAACTAAAATTCCTAGCTAGGTAGTAAATACGGAATTCTGTATCTTTGCAGTAGCAAATATTATCTGTGAATTACGCTAAGCACTTTTTCTTGACAGATGCATATCTCAGAATTTTCTGAGAACCCCCTAAATTAGAAGAACTTCGAATAAGTGAGTTACTAATATTTTGTTGTTGCTGTTAGAGCTATGGAACCATGAAATTTTGGAACTGATACACAAATGAGTCAGTGCATAAAATTATCTACTCTTATCTCTATATTTTTTTTTAGTTTTAAAGGTTATGAGGAAGGAAAAAGTTGGCTTTAGAAGAATTCTTAAACTCTATTTATCTCAAATTACACAAGTATCACTCAGTCCCAAAACAGAGTGCAATCAGTCACCATCACCAAACAAGAACAGCATCCATAATGCTGGGTGGTTCTCTGAACCTCCCTGTCAACTCTGGCTTCCCACTTGGCCTGTGACAGGCGCCCCAGATTTAAATATTATATAACTTGTTCTAGTCAAGAACTTGCCATTTCTTGGCATTTCATTTTAAAGTGAAAATTATTCCCAATAATCATAAACATCTTATTTCTTAGTGAAATTTTTATTCACCTTTTTATTTCCAAATCATGGAGTCTGGGGCAGGATGAATAAGTGGAAGAAATAGTAACACTGAATGACTAGAGGCCAATGGAATCCAAACCAAAAAAGTAGGAAAAGGGAGCCAAGTTTACCTATAACTACCTGTGCTCTCTAACCTGATCTTCTTTTTTATTGGTCACAATGTTTGTAAGATCAACTGCCAAGTTCAATGGTTTAGATCTCAGGGCCCTGTACTGGGAAGCAGAAGATTTGCATACAGGACATAATCATGGTTTTATGATCAACTTAATCTCTTGAGTATCTTTGTGTCTTTTTTTTTTTTAAGTCATCAAAAAAAAAGGAAGTGATAAGAATCACTCACTTAATGTGTGACAGATGGGATAGATTAAGAAAAGTAGGTCATAAGTTGTAAACTGATATTTCATGGATAACTTTGGGTCAGACAGTGGGTTCTCTAGCTTGCAAAATAAAAATTTTTTTGAGTGTTTATTTTCAATACCAAAGAGTTTGCATAAAAATGTGGATATTTAGCCTCTTATGAAAATACAGAAGTTCTGAGGCACCAAGCCAGGCAGCGCTGGATGGCTTCTGCCCACATAGAGAGAGGATGCTCCCCAGGTCCCATACTCTGCACTCTGTGCTATGTGCTGCCAGGCTCCTTCGCTTATGTATGTTACCTCCATGACCCTATGGATTTTTGAGTTTGTGAGACCTACCGTAACCCTTATAACTTATCAGGATACTAATATATAATATGATAAAAGTAGAGTGTGAAGGGCTTAGTCATGCAAAGAAATATAAAATAAGGTCGTGGGGAGTATCTCCTTTCCCTTCTTATTGGCCTTCTCTGGTGGCTCGGATGGTAAAGCGTCTGCTTACAATGCGGGAGACCCGGGTTCGATGCCTGGGTCGGAAAGATCCCCTGGAGAAGGAAATGGCAACCCACTCCAGTATTCTTGCCTGGAAAATCCCATGGACTGAGGAGCTTGGTGACCTACAGTCCATGGGGTCGCAAAGAGTCGGACACGACTGAGCGACTTCACTTTCCCTTTCACTTATTGACTAGTTACTTTCTTGAACTCAAAATGGGGAAGGAGAATTTTTAATAATCTCAGCATTTTTTCTTTGAATTATTCCCTGACTGAAACATCTCTGTAAATACAAAGAAGTGTGTAGTATTTCTCGTCAGGTTTAGGGTTGTAAGAGAGAGGAAAATACCCACCAGGCAGGAAAATACACAACACTGTCTTCCCATTTTCCAAAGGAGAAAAGTGTTCACATTGTCAAGTTTGAATTGCTTTCTTTTAAACTAGAAACTAAAGTGTGCTCATTATTATTATTATTAGATTCGTTTTTATGAAATAATGCCTGTGGACAATTAAACATTTGACACTAGTGTGAAAGCCAACACTTCTGAGAGAAAATGGGTATGAGTCCTAGTCATACTTCATTAACATTTTTTGAGCAAAAACAAAAATTTTATTTTATTAAAAGAACAAATGTGATATGATATCTTTGATTTGTAAAGAAATAATATTTCTCTGACATTTTTCATATTTTTAAAATGAAGCTAAATCTTATCTCATTTTTGAGATAGAGGAAATTTTCGTGCTTTTTAAATGTTAAATAACTGGTATATTGGTTGGCAAAAACAATGAAATGAATAAGAATGAGCTCTGTCCATTTACAGCTCTCTACATAAAAACATTATTTATGACATAAACAGAATTTAACAGGTTACAGAAAAAATTTCAAATGCAAAATTTGTATTAAGTGACAGGGAAAATCAAAATATTGAAAATGCTAACTTTCACACATCTCAGAAATTATCATTACCATGTTTTCCTCTCTTGTACTTAAAAATGATTACTTTCTTAGGATAATGTAGCAATTACAAGAATTTGTTTGAATGTGTTTTTGTAGTTGTACAAATTGAGCACAAATGTGGGCAAAAAATTGTAGTTTTATTTTTCTGCAGCTGAACTTACATTTCTCTCAAAACCCATTTCATTCATAGCAGAATATTTTTTAACTGAGGTAAAACTTACAGGCACAATTTAAGCGATCTTAAGAATGTAATTAGTGTAGTATTAGTAGTGTTAGTTGCTCAGTTGTGTCCGACCCTTTGCGACCCCATGGGCTGTAGCCCTCCAGGCTCCTCTGTCCATGGGATTTTCCAGGCAAGAATACTAGAGTGGGTAGCCATTCTCTTCTCCAGAGGATCTTCCCACCCCAGGGATCAAACCCTGGTCTCCTGCATTACACGCAGATTCTTTACCATCTGAGCTACTGGGAAGTCAGCATGTGACTAGATACATTTTTATAATTTCATACTCTGTGTAACAGCCATCCTGATCAAAACATGAAATATTTCCACAACCCCAGCGTGTTCCCCAGTGCTTCCTTTAAGTCACTTTTTGTCTCTGTAGACAACTACTGATTTGATTTCTGTCATTCTATCAAATCTTTTCTTGAAATGCATGTAAATAAAGTGATATGGTATATAGTATTTGTGTCTGGTTCTGTCACTTGATTTAATGCTTTGGATATTCACACATGTAGTTAATGTGCAACTCAGAAAGATTTTTCTCTGGGTACTGTGATGTGTGTGATATGAGTGCTTTATGTATGCATGAAGCTGCTTAAGTTGTATCCAATTCTTTGTGACCCCATGGACTGTAGCCCACCAGGCTCCTCTTTCCATGGGATTCTCTAGGCAAGAACACTGGAGTGGGTTGCCATGCCCTCCTCCAGGAATCCACGATTTAATTTATCCATTCTTCTGATGGTGGCATTTGTATTGCTTTTAGGTTTTGCCTCTTGTGGACCAGGTTGTGAAATTCTTATCAAATACTCTCCATGGGCATATTTGTCCATTTCTTTTATTTAGTTAGAAACCTAAGAGTAAAATAGCTGGATCATAGAGTAAATACATTTTTTTTTCTTTAGAAGAAACTGCCAAGCAGTGTTCAGAAGTGATTCTGCCATTTTACATCCACACCAGCAATGTATGAAAGTAAAAACTGTTCTATAATCTTAGCAAGATTTGGTGGTCGGTCTTTTTAATTTTAGCTGTTCAAACGTGAATGTTTTAATTTGTATTTGCTTGATAAGTAATAATGTTGAGCTCCCTTTCATGCGTTTATTGTCTGAAATATATACATATATATATTCTATTACGTTCTTTGGTGAAAGACTTGTTCAGCAATTTTGTCTGTGAATTTAACTAAGGCTTTTGCTGTTCTTATTGTTCTTATTATTGTTTTGATATAGAAATTCTTTATACGTCCTGTTTATGAGTCCTTCATCAGGTACATATATTACAGATATGTATTCTCTGTCCATTGAATATTGAATATCTTTTCATTTCTCCATTTTGATGACTTTTGATAAACGGCAGCTTATCATACTAATGAAATCCAATTTATCACTTTTTTCCTTTACTATTATTTTCTGTGTCCTGAGAAACTGTAACTTGCTCCAGAGGCACAAAAGGTGACTTAGTTTTCTAAAAGTCTAAAAGTCTTTATTTCTAGAAACTTTATCATTTGAGATTTTGCAGTTTGGTCTGTGAGACAAACACAGTTAATTTTTGTCTGTGATGTAAGATAAAGATTGAGGCTCATTTCTCCTCATATATTTATGTTTGCTCAGTTTGATTTGCATGAAACAGCCTTTCCCCACTGAACTCACTTGGTAATTTTGTCCAAATTAATGGATTGTATAAAAATGAGTCTTTTCTCTGAAATTCTCATTTGTTTCTTTAATTTGTAAGTTTGCGTTATACTTACTGTCCTGATTGCTAGAGTTCTGTGGCTAATTTATACAACAATGTGTTTTGTTTGGTTTTAGATTTTTTTCTGGTTCTTTTATATTATTTGAAGTTTTGTGACTCTTAAGAATTTTAGAATAAACTTGTCAATTTTTTCCAGAAAAATAATGTAGGAATTCAAATGGAGTTAAATTGAATTTATAGATAAATATGTTGCGAATCAATAACAATATTGATTTTTCTAATTTGTAAAAATGGCATAGCATTCCATCTGTTTAAATCTTTTAATATTTCTCACTATAATGTTTTATATTTTCCGGGGTGGTATCCTTGTATTCTTTCTTGTGTATGTCATTAACCGGTTTAAGTTATTTGACACTATAAATAGTATTGATTCATTTTTTTATCTCATTTCTGGTTGTTTATGCATGGTATATAGCATTACAATTAATTTTATATACTGATCTTTTACCTGTGACAGTGTTAAATTAGTTATTAGGTCTATTGTTGTTTTGTGGAATCCCTTAGGATTTTTTTTACCAAAATCATCTTGTTATCTGTGAATAATGCTTGTTTTTTAAAAAGATTATTTATTTTTGGTTGAACGGGGTCCTTGTGGGTTTTCTGTAGTTGCTAAGGGTGGGGGCTACTCTTTGTTTCCTGCATTTCTGGGACAAACTCCATTTGGTGAAGGCTGATATTATCTTTTTATATATTGCTGGATTCCACATGTTAATATTTTATTAATGATTTTTGTAAATGTTGATGAGTGGTTTTAGTCTCGAATTTCCTTTATACACAGTCCTTTTTCAAAGTTTTGAAATCAAGTTGCAATAGGAAACATAAAGTGAGCATGTCTACGGTTGGTATTTTTTTCTTATTTAAGTATTTGGCAAATTCACAGTCAAACTGTAATGACAAGAATATTTCTTTGAGATAATTTTTTTTTGTTCATTGTTATTTTATTATATTTAATAGTTATAGGCTCTTTGGGCTTTCTGTTTTATCTTATATCAACTTTTATAAGTTGTATTGTCCAAGGAGTATGTCTGTTTCATCTAGATTGTCTAATTTATGGTCCAAAGTTGTTTATAATATATTGCTTTTTTATGATTTTCATATCTGTCGAATCTCATATAATAAAATTATTTTATTCCTGATACTTATATACTGTACTTTATGTCTTTTCTCTTGAACAGTCTTGGAAGATTATTATTTTGTGTAATTTCCAAAGAACCAATGTATGGCTTTGGTTATTTTCTCTTTTATCGTCTTCTACCTCATTGATTTATCTTTTACATTGTTTCTCTCTACTTATTTGGATTTAATTTTTCTTCTTTATTATTAAGGATGAAACATAAAATAGATTTTCAACTTTTTTTCTTTTATAAGAATTTAAAGCTGTCAACATTCCCTTAAGCAACACTTTAGGTGCATCCCATAATTTATTTAAAAAAATTATTTTCATATACTTAATAATTTTTTCTTCTAATATCATTATAACTTTTGGAACCATGGATATTTATAGGCATTGATTAATTTTTAAATTTTAGGAAAACTTTGTAGATATCTTACTGCTATTGATTTCTAAATTAATTCTCTTGCAGTAATTGGTTTCAGCTTTTGAAATTTGCTGATGTTGATAATATGTCTTTATGATCTTTCCATAAGCACTTGAAAATAATCTGTTTTCTGCAGTTGTTGGGTTCAAGGTTCTATAAATTGTAATTAGCTCAAATTTCTTTATGGAGTTATTCATGTATTCTGTTTACTCACTGATTCTGTATTTTATGATTTTTCCTTCATCATTTATTGTGATTGAGAGGACTGTTAAAATATCCAACTAGGTTGTGTATTTACCTATTTCTATGTTTAATTTTGTCTGGTTTTGTTTCATATATTTAGAAAATCTATTATTAGAACATATTTATTAATTTTTTTTTACATTTTCCTGATGAATGGACATTTTATAATTATGAAATGGCATTCATTATATCTTATAGTATTCCCGGCTTTCAATATCTGATGAAACATAGCCACACCAACTTTCTCATTCTTACTGTGAATAGTAAAGAATATTCCTTTTTTTTTAACATGCAAACAATCTGTGCCTTTATTTTTGAAGAATCTGATCCTTCTGTGGTTTTAATGTTAAGTCCAATGTTTTTATCCAGCGTTTCTAATTAAGTGGATTCCAATCTCAGTATCCTCTGTGGTCCGTGGTAGCTGAAATGTTGGCTTAGATTTCTTAGCAATCTAGTGTTTTGCTTTCTACTGGGCTTTCTCTGAGTATTTCCTATTCATATGTAGTTCAGAAATCAGTCAAGTATCGTATAGGGGTTTAAGCTCAGTTGAGGTGTTCCTTCTTTGAGGGGTTTGTCCTTCTGAGATTTCTTTTTTCCCAGTTTATCTCTAGTCTTTCTAGTGGAATCTCCTTCCTCTGTTACTCATGCCACTGAAGATTATGGTTTCCTGCTTGAGGTGTAGTAGCCTTGAATTTCATGCAGTGAGGTGGCCCTCAGGATGTTCAAATTCAAATAGGTGAATCTTACATGGTTCCTTTCTTTCAAGAGTTATTAAAAAGGCTGGGGGCACTTCTCTAAGATATTTCTATCAGAACAGTTCATTTCTACAAATTCTTCACAGCATTAGCAGGTCAGAATGGCTTATCTTTCAGCCTGAAGAATCTTTCAATCAAGAAATAGACATATGATTCCTCATAAACAGATATACAAGTTTCCTAACATAATGTTGTTCTTTCTTCTCCTGTAAGTAGTTTATGTTCCTTTACCAAAATCTCTGGATGTAAATGATTGTTAACAGTCTTTCTATTTCTATTTTTCAGGAAGATTGTGAGTTTTATAGGCACATATAACAGCTTTGTATTAAAAGTTAACTGATGTTTAAAATACTAAATTCTAGCTTTAGTGTTTTTCTTTTGTAAGTAATATTTGACTCTTGCACAGAACTTATTTTTCCCTTCCATGTAAATTAAACAATCTTTACATTCTTCCTGATGATAGCGGAAGATTCAGAAGGTCCAGACAATTTGAAAACAGTTTAAATATAGTTGCTCTTTTAGAAGAAATATTCTTTGTGTGTTGCAAAATTTATTGAGGCTTATTTTTACCATAATGAAAAAAATTACTTACTTCTAATTGAAAAGTACATTTTTCCTGTACCTTGAGGAAACTTTGATCCATAGCACTTGTTAAATACAAAAACTTGTCATGAAGTTCCCACATATAGGTTTGTTCATCTTCTCCTAATAGGCATAAGCTAATAGTTTCCCTTGTTCCAATTCACTTGCTGACAAGGAACTAAATAATACTCTTTAAATTGAGAAAGAATTGACATAATTTGATTGATTTGTATTCACTGCCTGTAGGCAAGCACAATCTGTAATTACCTGCCTTGAGGTAGACCTGGATTTTAGCAAACCAGCAGTAGATTTCTTTCTTCCATATGTGGAAATATTTATTATAATCCCCAGCATCAAGGTCTATGCTTTGATATGTTTTCCAGTGTTTACAGGTTTTCAAAGCCAGTTTTCTGAGCACCTACTATTCACCAGACATCATGTTAGGTTTTGAAGGTAAAAAGATGAATAAAACACATTCCATTTTCTCTCTTAATTTATCAGAAGGAGGATAAGTGGATTCAGTCACAACATATAAAAATAAGAATCTTCAATAGATTTTCATAGCTGAACTATAAACAAGAATGTTATAGAAGCTCAGGAGTTTATACTAGAAAAGCATCCCAGAGGTGTGGACACCTGACTGTTTCTTGAGAGCTGAGTGTGTTTTGGTCAGGTAGAGAAATAGTTTGGATTCATTATAGGTTTAGGTAACAGTGTGAGAAACCGTGGGCACCTATTGCTTCCAAAGGACATGGGTATGCTTAGAAAAGAGAAGGGAAGGAGAGGTTTAAGCCAAACTTTCAAAGTCACTGAATGCCGTACTAGAGGGTTTAGAACTTCTGCAATCATGGAAAGCAAATGAAGATTTTTGAATTAATGGTAAATAATACCAAAGTGTATAGTTTTAGGTTACCTTTGATAGCATCTTAAATGTCTACTAACAGAGGGAGAGACTCAACTTGGGGCATCCAGCTGGATGGCTACAGAAAAAAGTTGTGACATTTTCAAAGTTCATTCTGAGGCATGCAAGTCCCACTTGATTAGAAAGGGATTTTGAATAAAATTGTAAAGCTTTACATATTTGTTTCTTTTCTCAAAGCTTATGATACATCCTTGGAAGCTGAAATATCCCAGGAGACTTGCAATCAACATATAGGTCTTTTAACTTATTATTTCCTAAGCTTATGTCACCACAGTTCTTAGTGAGGACTTTCATAAATGTTGAGGTTGTGGTAAAAAGATTGCTCTATCCAACACAATGACAGAACTCACTGATTAATGTAGCATGTGCCAGACACATGTCAAACTTGATCAACATGTATCATGGCCTTTATTCCTCACAATCACCCTAGGCATTTATAAAGCACACCTTGCTGTGTTTCAACATGTAATCCATGAGAAAATCAAGGTTTCAAGAGAGGAAATAGTTTGCAAAGGCTGTAGATTTAACAAGCGGTGGGGCCAGAATGTGAGCCCAACCTTTAGCCACAGCTCTCTTAATAGGTATGTAATTCTGTCCCCTTTTCCTTTTACCTCATCTTTGCTCTTCTTGAGAAAAAAAAAAGTAGAAAGAATTTCTTTTACAAAAGAAAAAGATCTGAAACCTGTTCATTTACTGTGAAAACACTGCTAGAAAGTAAAAGATCCTAAACATTTCTCGCCAATTACTTTGCCATTTTTTTATCACCTGGAGAACATTTTAGAACATTTCTTTGGCTAGATAAAATACCTTGTCCTCTTCTTTATTAATTACTACTTTATTGAAGTGTCTTACTGAAACTGTCTTAATGATCAATATCTTTCTATTTGCTTTCAGTGTTGGGAATGTCCCAAATTTAATATTAATTTTTGTATGCCATGCTTATACTTCCAGGCAGATTTTAGTACTATTGGCTCAATGAAATAATTATATAACTATTTGTTTATTTTCAAAGTTTTAATCAACCCTATAATCTTTTCAACAGAGTAAGTCTAAAAGGATATAAGAATATTTATCAATAATTTATCGGATACATTCTCTTCATGATTGGGAAGTTATTGTGAAGAAACAGGGAACTAAGGATTCAAAACTGATTGCTATCAGCCCAGGAAAACAGAAGGGTTCTTATATTATCACATTTTGAGTTCTACTGTTTTCCCATTTATGGTTTACCAAGAACGACTGGAAAAACACAACGCTAATTGTTAAAATTTTATTTTCTGCTTTCCACAACAGCATTAAGCAAAGCGTTAAATCATTTTTATTTTATAGTTTATAGATAGTTTATCAGAAAGCAAAGCAAGAGATGTGATTTAAGTACGATAGATTAAAGCACGAGGCAGCCAAACCCAGAGAGCTTGGGTGATTATTTCCAATGTCAGGAATACCTGAAGGATCCTTCTTTTGTCAGTAAATCTGTCAGAAACATTGGTGTCTGTGCTACAAGAAGATCAAGTTTGGTGGGGCTCTGGGTGCAGGCGTAAGACATGCATGGATGCATCTGGGCAGCTTCCACGTTTAACGAGGGCTTCTGCATTTGTCCAGAGCTGTGTTCTCCCTGCTCCTTACATTGTTCATTGCTTGCCTTGCCCTAGGGGATTTCTGTCAGTAAGGATTAAACCACTCAGAGTTTAAGTATTCCCCGGCAACCTGAAGCTATTTTGGGGCAGGTTCCTGACACAGTTCTGCAGAATTCCCACTAATAATCATTTCTTCTTCCATTCATTATGACATTTTCTCTCAGTGTCCCCGGCACTCTAGCATACACACATACACATACATATGCCCCTTATATCAAGGAAAGACAGTCATGACAGCAGACAAGGCTTTATTTTTTAAATTGAAAATAAAATTCAAGTTTTTTCTTAACTGAAGCTGAAAATCTTCTGTAAAAGTAACACAACTAAGTTAATCATCTAAATCCACTCTAAGTAGTCAGTTTTTCTCTAAAAGCTTGAGTTTCTGCTTCAACCCTCAGCCCACCACCCAGGTTCTGAGCAAATATGTTTGGAAATCTTTCCACCTTTATCTGTACTCTCATAGATATTCCCAAATTTGTATTATTGGTAAAGTAGTTTACTATTTCTTTTGTTTTCTTTTTTTTATTTCAAATAGGAAATTTTAATTATTCAAATAATTTTTGAAAATTTTGAGGCTCAGCAGGTTAAAATGTGATCAAAATCATAGTTGTTAAGTAGGAGACTAAAAAGGAGTAGATGCTTGATCATTTTCTATTGAGTCTTGTAAAAAAAAAGGTGCCCTTAGTTATCTGCATTTGTCCCTAGAAATATGAAGCCTTGTACTTGAGTAAAATGTAAAAACACATACATTTTGTGTCTTCAGATGTTCATTAAGCCAATCTTGTACCTCTGAGTTATTAAGCATTAAATGAAAAGATACCTCTTCATAGTCATACTTAATCAGGGATTTCAAGAAGAAAACTATTTTAGTTTATAGACTAGATTTATATCACTTCTTCAAATCTGAATCCAGTTTAAAATATTATTCCTTTAGTTACCCTGTGAAACAAAACACTGTTTTATGAAAGAGTAGCATCAGCTGAATGGATTGGACAGACAGACAAAAATAGTTAAAAAATATTTCAGATGCAAATAGATGTGATAATATTATAAATGGACTCCTTATCTGAACATTTCTAACATGATCGTTAATAAAACATATCATCAGGATATCACCAGCTACAAGGATATACTTCAATTAAATTGGTGAAAAACATTATTGCCTCACTTCTGGCAAAATTACATGTGACATTCTTCAAGGAAAACCTCTTTTAGAAGCATTCCCCTTTTTGCTTTGGAATCCATTTACCCTGGTGGCTCAGATGGTAAAAGCTCCTGCTCACAATGCAGAAGACCTGGGTTCAATCCCTGGGTTGGGAAGATCCCCTGGAGAAGGAAATAGCAACCCATTCCAGTACGCTTGCCTGGAAAATTCCATGGATAGAGGACCCTCGTAGGCTACAGTCCATGGGGTCGCAAAGAGTCGGACATGACTGACCGACTTCACTTTCACTCTCTTTGTTGGAGAAAGAAAAATCAATAACTGTGTTTTAAGATACTTTTTTAAGGTGGTGGAAGCCAAGTCCAGAAACAAATTGCTTCATGTTCATGAGGTTTCCTCTCTTATTTAGTAGGTAATTGGCAGGGTTTTACAATGAATAGTAATTTATCAGCAAAGTGACGTGGAACTTCAAATTCAAGTCCTAATTGAGAATTTAAGTCAGATGAGATGGTGTGGTTTTGCTGTATCCTCTTTGGGTCAGTAGATATTTAAAAGTTGTTCATGTTATTATTGTTAGCAATCTTTACTTCTCAATGGAAATTCACCTATTGTCTAGTTAAGAGAGAAGCATTCCAGCTTTGCTGATTTTGTATTTACTCAACCACCATTTGGTACTTTAGATGCTTTCAGTTTCACGCTCACATATTGGATCAGTGGCTCAGATGAACATTTGTATAACTCCAAAGCAGAAAGCTTCTTTCCACCACCCCCCACCCCGCCAAGTCTTATAGACTGTGCTAAGTTTCTTTTTGTTTCTGTATTACAGTGGGCTACATGCACTGCTTGAGGGAAGGAACTTTGTGTTTATGTCTGTATGCTTGGTGACGGTTCGGTGCCTGGCCATGGCATGAAAAATAGAAGGGAAGGAGGGAGGAAGAAAGGAGGAAAGGAAAGGAGATAATGAACAATCTGGAGGGAGAGAGAGAAGGAAAAAAGTATTTTTTTATTTTCTTTTTTCCATTTTTACTGAGATATGCTGGAGATATAACATTATATATTACCTGAAACAGGTGTACAACATAGTGATTTAATAAATGTGTATATTGCAAAAGATCACCATAATGACTGGTTAACATTCACCTCACACATTTTTCCCCCTTGTAATAAGAACTTTTAAGATCTACTTTCTCAGCAACATTCAAATATACAGTATAGTCTTGTTAGCTATTATCACCATTATAAGAGCCATTTCTATTGATTCTTATTTATCTTGAATGTTTATGGAAGTCCAAAATAGAAAATATAGGTGGCAAAGTTTAAGGATAATCTTGCTAAATCTTCACCAGAGTAGGAATACAATTAAGATGTAACATTAAGCCAAGCACTTCTGAATTCTGCAAAACTCTCCCTGATTTTTCCGAGTACAAGGGCTAATCACAAAGGTCCTCTTTTTACTTCATCATCCTTATCCCTTTACCCTTTCACCCCTTTCCTATTCTTGACCACTTCATTTTCAGCAGAGTCCCCCAGGAATAATAGCTTCTGTCACAAGAAGTGGGAGGAATATGATGTAATGCTCTGGGTAATTTTGTTAAACCCACTTAGCACCTAATCCACTCAAGTCAAAGCTGGTATTGGAGTTATCACTCACTAAACTGCCTTTGTGCACAGAGCAATTCACTACCCACACATCTTCACAAATTACTGGTGCACATCCTTAGACACTGGGCTGCAACAGCCAAAAAAGATACCTCTTCACCTCCTAATTTTCTATATTTTTATTTCATTCTTAACACCTCTTTGCAGACAATTAGTTTTTTTTTTTTCCTCTCTCTCTTTTTCTTTCTCAGACTATTTTAAATTAGCCCAATTTCAGGCTGATGAATGAGCCAAGTTACAGCCCATGAAGGAATCACTAGCTGAATGCTAAAATGGTGCTCATTGCTAGAAAGCAGTACAACACATTATTGTATTTTCAGAGGCAAGCATTTGGAATATTCACTTTTACATATTTTCAAATCAATTTATTTGAGTAAATGTGGGATATATTAATATATTGCACATTACTTAAGAACTGTCTAAAGACCCTGTAGGCGACTAGAATGCCCCTGGGTAAGTTTCTCACTTTTGAAAATATGTTTAACGTTTTAGAATGGATCTTACTGCTTTGCACTTTTGCTTTCTCTAGTGCAGAATACTATTCTTACAAAGTTTCACAGTGAAAAATAATTAGAAAAAATTTGAATGCAAAGAGAAAAAAATATTATTAAAACATTGTTTACACAGCTCACCAGATACTTTTGTTCTCTCCAATGAGATAATCTCTCTTCCTTGACTGCTGACCCTGCTGGTTAAAACAAGTAGAGCCATGCTGTTTCTAGGCTTTGTTCTAGAATATTGAGATCTCCTGCACCCAGAAAACACTGCAAAGATGTTCACATTTTCATATAGTCCAGACAACTAAAGCAACTCTGTTTAGCAGCAAAGCTAAGTGTTTTGATGGAGGTCCTTCTGAATTGTGTCAAACATTACATTGGTGGTATTATTATTATTTATTTTTAAACAGAGAGTACTAAGTATCTCTTGATGACTCAGAGCCATCATTTGGAATAGCCATTGTTATATTCTACAACATCATAATAATGCCTTCATAAATTTTTGAGGCCCTTTGTCCTTTTCCTAAGCTATAATCATGGCAGTAGTTCTTTGTCTTCCCATTTTTCCTATCAATGGCCATCTTCCAATCCCCTAACATTATTTTAAGTATACCAGCCTGGACAGCTGCTGCTCCCTCTTGCCTTTGTAGTAAAATCCATGGGCTATGTAACAGATATTTTCCTTTCTCCAAGATTTTTAATCTATGTTAGCTCTATGACTATTTTAGCTCTATGACTATGCCCTGGAAGGGGTTTATTTCCACTAGTAATACATTTGTTGATGGGGCAATTCTAAATATCCATCCTGGAAAAAAAAAAAAAAAAAAATATCAAGGAACACACTCTAAACCAGAAACTTCAGGGTTTCCAAAGAACATTTGACAAGAGCCATGTCCTAATTTGGAAAACAGAAGCGAACATGAAGTCAATTTCTCTTCCACAAAGTTTCACAGAATTTCATGCCATAGATTTAAACATCATTCGAAAGTTCTTGTCTAATAATCTAAGAATTTACCAATATGAAATACTATCGATGTTTATTTATGTATGAGATTTTTGTTCAGTGATCTCAAAATGTAATAAGGATAATTTCTGATTCATACACTTATTTTACTTATTTCATCTGTCTTGAGTATCCAGAATTCAAAAGAACGTTGAATAATTTTATTTAACAAAATAACTTCATGTTAAACAGTATTATCACATTATACACATATAAAACCTATACTGTACAGCAGGGGTGTGAAATTTTTTTTTCTACTAGAGAGCCAAAAAACAAATATTTGTGCTCTCTTTGTGAGACATACATTCTCTGTTGCAGCTACTCAAATCTTTAGTTGGAGCCATTCAGTTCAGTTCAGTTGCTCAGTCGTGTCCGACTCTTTGCGACCCCATGAACCACAGCATGCCAGGCCTCCCTGTCCATCACCACTCAAGGAGTTTACCCAAACCCATGTCCATTGAGTCAGTGATGCCATCCAACCATCTCATCCTCTGTCATCCCCTTCTCCTCCTGCCCTTGATCTTTCCTAGCATCAGGGTCTTTTCAAATGAGTCAACTCTTCGTATCAGGTGGCCAAAATATTTGGAGTTTCAGCTTCAGCATCAGTCCTTCCAATGAATATTCAGGACTGATCTCCTTTAGGATGGACTGCTTGGATCTCCTTGCAGTCCAAGGGACTCTCAAGAGTCTTCTCCAACACCACAATTCAAAAGCATCAATTCTTTGGCACTCAGCTTTCTTTATAGTCCAACTCTCACATCCATACCAGACTACTGGAAAAACCATAACCTTGACTAGATGGACCTTTATTGACAAAGTAATGTCTCTGCTTTTTATTATGTTGTCTAGTTGGAACCATAGATGAGTAAAATATCTAAAACTTTATAGATCCTGAAATTTGAATTTTATATAATATTTTTATGCAATGAAATGGTCTTCTTTTTAATTTTTTCAGTCACTAAGAATCTTTTTTAGCCACAAACCACATAAAACTAGTCTACAAGCCTGTTTCGGCCTGAGGGCCAGTTTCTGTCCCTGCTAGAGAGGGCTTTAACAGTAATGGAAATGGCATATGAACATATTAAGGATCTGAGAAGTTTGTGAGCAACATTAAGCTTCTAGTGGAAGTCTGAGAGTTTTAGTAATTGGTTATGTCTAAATAAATGGATAATTTTTAAATCGAAAATCCTAAGATACTTGGCAGAGTTTTTTTGCTTATTTTCTTTTGTCCTAAGGACAACTTAGAGTAGAACTTCTCAGACTTCATTGCATGGCATACTAAACATCGGGATCCCATTAAGAAGCGAAAGTCAGTTCTGAGGAGCGGCTGAACCATTTCCACAAGGCTCACATATGCTGCCGGTGTTGCTGGTCCTCCCAGCGCTCTGTGAGTAGCTCGGGCAAGGACACCAGTCAAGAAAGCCCATTTTAACCTGATAAGTGACAGTGACTCTGCATAGAGGATTTTAAATGAGTGAAATGTGATGGCTTTAAATGAAATTCATAGCTCTTGAAAACTAAAAGCCAAGAGATATGGGGGAAAAAAGAAACTTCATAACATTAAAATTTTGTAAATGGCTTTACCAAATTAAGAATTGCCTTAAAAGCTCACACTACTTAACTTGCTAAGCACTAAATATCCTGGCTACTACCAAAAATATCCCTTATGTGTAGACCACATTCATCTTAACTCTTTAAAGATTTTTCACCATTTTGGTAGATATTTTAGCACTTACCAAAGTAATGAGTAATTCAGTTACAACTCTAAAGTAGAAGGGCTATTGGTCTGTACTCTGCAGACATCCATGTTGTATTTACTGTGTTCACACATAAATATGCACTTGCATATTGCATGTGCATCATGTTTAAAATGCATTTGGTTAGAGAGTTTCTAATGTCAAATTTCAATCCCATGCAAATGAAAGGGGTTGAATATATAAACCTGTCAAAATCATGATTTTAATGGAAATGTCAAGATACTTCTGAAACCCAATATAATAATCCCTTTTATGCTGTGCTTGGAAGGAGGCTGTGATCCTAAAAGAACTAACCTGTCACCCTGCACTATATGTTTCATCCTATTACCATCCTCAGCTCCATTATCTAAATGACCAAGCACTCCTTCAATTCTAGGGCTAAATGATGTCATGACATGGCTATCATCATATTTATACCTCATAAAATTAGAAAGGTTATTAAACATAATTTGACCTTTGGCATACTCTAAAAGAATCCTGATTTTTGCTGTTTTCTTTCTTCCCCTCCTTTCCCTCCTTCATTCACTCCCATCTCTCATTACAGTTCTTTATACTCTCTTTTTATTTTTTCTGCTTTTGAAACAAGCTCTTTCCCACTTATGGTGACATTACATTGCATGACCAAACAGGATTTTGTAAAATGCAGTTTTATTCCAGTGCTTCCTAATTATTCTTCAAAACTGCCACTCAGGAGAGAGAAGTTACCTCCATTCATACCTGCATTCAATGTTAAGTACATTTGCCCTTGAACATTTTCTAAAGCAATGAGCGATGTGAGGTCAGAGGTGTCTTACTGTCTCATAGTTGCTATTGTCTTTAACTAGCTGGTACTGCAGAACAGAAGGTTATTAGCTATGTTTATATTTGTTAGTTGGCTCTGATCAAAACATATTCATGGAACAGATGTTTTGAGATAAACAAAGTTCATGTATTCGGTATGTTGGGCAATTGAAAAGGAAAGATTATTTGCTAGAATTTTAATCAACTTCTATTCTGTATAACAACCTACTCTGGTATTTCAAGATACTTTTAAATAGATTGAGCAGAGCAATTATGTTTTGCAAATGTTTTAATATAAGGACAGTGATCTTCATTGTTATATGTATATGTATATGTGTGTATTCCTACCTTTGGAGTTCAGTATTAATTTATCTTGACTTGCTTGTATATGATTCTATAAAACCTTTTCTGTTCCAAAACTTTTCTCAATACAGAATCTTAATTTTCAGTCTCCTTTAGCGTATCTGTTAGTTTTTAACATTCCGTGAGCTTCTTTTATAAAGTCCCTGATGACAAGGGCTCCCAACTGCTGATACTTTTCAACAATTAGTTTTCCAGTCAAGAAAATGGTCTTTTATCCCAAATCATAGCTTCTTGTTTTCAGTTTGATTTATTATATCATTTATTTACACTCAGTAGCTATGTATGGAATACTTGCTACATGATGGAAAAGCATAGGACCCCCTTCAAGGAATTTGTAGTCTGGTAGATATACAGGCCAGAGAATGGATAATAAAAATATGATGTGACATGCTAGTTTTTAAATCTATGAATCAATCAATACATATTCATGAAATAAAAACTAGAGATAATCATCAAGGATTTATTAGACATAGATGCAGTTGTGGATGTAAATATAGAGACAGAGAGAGTTATTGGCCCCAAAGAGATTGGAAACAAGTAGGAGAAAATAACATACAGAGAAAAACTTTCTGTAAGATATTATGTGATAACTGTCATCTGTTCTTAATAGAGGCAGAAAGTCTATCAGAAATCAATCCTTTTCTAGTAAGAATTCTTTTTCATATCTTGTGTTCAGTATTGATAATACTGTTTTTATTCTTTGTCCCATGTTTGCCTGACCACAGAATAAGTGATTTATCCTCTTATGTGTTTCAAGAATCGAGTGCAGATGTCACTATTTCTTCATCACTATTTCTTTCTTTATGTACTTTCTTTAATTTGCCTCTATTTTGGGGAAGAATGATTATGTTGGTCTGTCCAGGCTACCATTACAAAATACCATAGACTTCATGCTTTAAAAAAATAAAATAAAAAAAAAAATAGAAACACTTTCTCTGAGTTCAGAGGTTACAAGCCCCAGATCAAGGGGCCAGCTGATTCGCTTCCTGGTTTGCATGTAGCTGATTCCCTACTGTATCCTCACATGTCCCTTCCTCCTTGACATATGAGTTCAGAGAAAGGGAGAGAGAGCTCTGTGTTTGTTCCTATACAGAAGCAAATGCCATGAAATCAGGATCATACCTGTATGGCCCCAGCTTAACTTAATCACTTCTTTAGAGGCCCCGTCTCTAAATAGAATCACCAGGCATACTAGGGATTACAGCTTCAACATATAGATTTTTGAAAGATACAATTATTCAGCCCATAAGAGTGAGCAAAATATTTATTTAACTCTTTGCTTAATAGTTATAGTCTCAGTAGTTAAACTTTCCAGAATGAAAACAAAATGTCATATTCCAGTTTTGTGTTTCATTATTTTATCAGCCTATTGCTGACAATTAACACATATTCTGATAGATAAAAATTACTAACAGCAAAGCATGTACCATGCAGCAATTTTTAAAGACTATAAATATCAGTCGATGGAGATCACACATGTGTGTTACATCACTTTACCAATGAGAAAAAACTAAGGAAGAGATTTACCATCTGTATGGACAGAAACTAAAATACAAAATTTCGTAAATACATGTTCATTAAATACATTGTGTTTTACCTCGTTCTACATGTTTGGCATAAGTACATTCTTGTTAAAGTTTGTACTTGGAATAATGTCTGATAGATGAAGTTATTTAAGTTACATTCACTCATTTCACAGCTTTGTAGTTGTAATCAAATAACAACGGTCTTATCTAGGCTAAGATAACCACTATTATTCACAAAAGAACTAGAAACACTCTTTATATCCAGATGCTATTTATTTTTCTGTGTTTGGTCATGGGCTCTTATTTTAACTTTAGCCAACAGATACACACACACACACACACTTTGCCAAAGGCTGGTTTATTATTGCACCTTTAAAATGTATCTAATCTTAATATGCTAGAAAGACAACGACCACAAAAAAAAAAAAAAAAAAAAAGAAGTACATTGTTTCTTCTGTTTTAAAAAATGCATGAGTGTTTTGGGGGCTACCCAATTTGTCTTTACACTTCCTGTCTCTCTGCTTTGTAATTTTTGTGATCACTGTCTTTCTTTCAAATTAGTCATCCTATAACCCTGCACTTTTAAGCCTATTTTAATTTTTTATTATATTAAAATACACATAACAAAATTTATTATCTTAACAATTTTAAGTGTCCAGTGCAGTGATACTAAGTACATTCACTTTGTTGTCCTTCCATCTCCATTATCTACCCCTGTAACTCTTTTCATCTTGTAAAACTGAAAGATATACTATTAAGCAATAACTCCGTATTCCCCCATGCATCCAGAAACTACCATTCTACTTTCTTTCTCTTTGATTTTGTGTACTCTAAGCACCTCATATAATTGGAATTATATAGTAGTTGTCTTTTTGTGACTAGCTCATTTCAGTTAGTGTAATATCCTCAAGCTTCATCTGCATCATAGCATATTACAGAATTCCATTCCCTTCCAAGGCAAATTAATATTCCATTGTATGTATGTACCACATTTTGTGTTTTGTGTATCTGTTTATCCACGGATGGACACTCAGGTTGTTTCCATGTTTTAGCTTCATTGTGAAAAGTGCTTTTACGGACATGGGTATACAAATATTTCTTCAAGACCTTGCTTTCAGTTCTTTTGGATATGCAGTTTTTCTTTGATATTCACTAGGAATTGATTCCAGGACCCTGTTGGATACCAAAATCCTCGAATGCTTAAATATAGTTAGCGCTTCGTATCTACAGATTCAGAAACCATGGATACACAGGGCTGACTGGATATACAGAAGTGGAATTGCTGGATCATATGAAATTCTATTTTTAATTTTGAGGGGGAACTGCCATAATATTTCCCACAATGACTATACCATTTCACACCCTCATCAGCAGTGCACCTTTGTGCTGGTTTCTCCATAGCCTTGCCAACACTTGTTTCCTGTTTTTGTTTTTTCCTTGTATTTTTTTTTTAACAGTAGCCATTTTAATGAGTGTGAGGCAGTTATAACATTGCTTTTTAAAATTTTTTGCTTGTTTACTTTGGCTGCACTGGGTCTTCATTGCTGCACGCAGTCTTTCTCTGGTTGTGACAAATGGGGCTACTCTTTGTTGCTGTGCACAGGTTTCTCACTGCAGTAGCTTCTCTTGTTGTGGAGCATAGGCTCTAGGGTGCTCAGACTCAGAAGTTAAGACACGTGCCTTTGTTGCCTCGTGGCATGTGGAACCTTCCCGGATCAGGGATTGAACTCACATCCCCTGCATTGGCAGGCGGACTCTTAATGACTGGACCACCAAGGAAGCCCGACTCTGCTTTTTAATCCCATTTTTCTATTTCTCAAACCTTTCCATGGCTCTGCATTACTTTGAGATAAAGTGCAAATGTATAATTTGTATATTGTTAACAGCAAAGCTTTTACAGTTGCATCGCCCTACTGCTGTACGTAAAGCCCCTTGCAATTTTATTGGTGTCTACATTTTCTCCTAAATGTTTGTATCTCCTCTTATATGCATGCTGTTTATTGCAAGATGTCTTCCAAGTGACACAAATCTTTTCACCTAACCAACTGTTTCTCTAGAGAGCAATATTGACATTTGGGGCATGACATTTTTTCTGCTGCAGAATTTTCCTGCAGCTTTACACAACATTAAGAATCCCTGTTCCTTATCCACTGAATTCCAGTAGAACTGTCATAATGACAACCAAAGATGTCGCCTCAGGTTTCCAAGTGCCACTATTTAGGACTCTTTCGGTCATAAGTAGCAAAAAATCTCAATTTGGCTTAAGCAAATAAGTGAGTGTACTAGTCAATGGAATTGAAATGAAAATCATGGGAAGGTTTATGACTTCAGGTGCCTATGAACTTAATGTCTAAAATATTCTCACTCTGTATAACTTCTACTGTCCAGTTTATTTGGAGATGAGCCTTCCTTTAGGTCAGCTTACAGTAGTATTACACACACATTCACAGCTCTATTTTAAGCAGAGGAGAACTTATCCTTTTCCCAATCATCAAGCAAAAGTTCTACGTAAGTTCTGAATTATCTTTGCTGGGGTTATGATCTTTTATAAGTGTATCACCTTGGCCAGAGAAGCATACCATTTTTTTTTCTTTTCGCACTTTCCTAATGCCTAGGATAGAACATGGAATACCATTTGGAGACAAGTAGTTCACAGAGAAAGAAAAGTACTATTGCTGGAAGAAAGACTAACGGATTTTTGAGAAGCAAAATAACAAGAAAAGCTCCATCAAAAATATTAGTTACTTTTATCTTAGTCAAACAATTTCAATTCTGAGCCACTTCTCTGAATCACTAAAATGTAAATAATGACAACTGCTTTGTCGATGGGCTCCCAGATAGCACTAGCGGTACAAACAAATTAAAAAAAAACCCTGCCTCCCAACGCAGGAGACATAAGAGATACAGTTTCAGTCCCTGGGTTGGGGAGATCCTCTGAAGGAGGGCATGGCAACCCACTCCAGTATTCTTTCCTGGAGAACCCCATGGACAGCGAACCTGCCAGGTTAGTGTCCATGGGGTTGCAAAGAGTCAGACATGACTGAGGTGACTTAGCATGCACGCATACTTTGTAGGCAGATAGTGTGAGATTCAACATGGAACATCTGCGCTTAAAACAAGTCTTATTTCCTTGGAATTCCCCTCTAAAGTGCTAGTCAGGAATAGTTTTTGAATATAATTAATAATTGATAAGTATAAGGATCACCCATTCAAGCTAGGAAAATTCACCTGCCAAAATGGAACTCAACTAGTACACCACCCTACTTTACACAGCTGTTTATCAGATTTGGTACCAGTAAAATCCTTCAGGATGTTAATTATATCTGCACTCATCTCTCGCTATCCTTCTAATCCATGGTGGAACTTCTAGTGATTTCTGTCCTAAATCTTCGGTCACCAAAGACTGCTTTTATTATTCCTATTCTGTTAGTTGTTCAGTCGTGTCCGACTCTTTGTGACCCATGAACTGTAGCCAACACGGCTCCTCTATCCATGGCATTCTCCAGGCAAGAATACTGGACTGAGTAGCCATTCCCTTCACCAGGGGATATTTCTGACCCAAGGATCGAACCCAGGTCTCCAGCATTGCAAGCAGATTCTTTACTGTCTGGAGTCTCCAAGGAAGCCCCTTTATCCCTACCCCTCTACGTTCATCATTTTAATTATTTTGGCTACATGCTATTTGCCTTTGTTGTATAAAACCTATTTTTAATCATTCGTTTTCTTGTTTTAAATAATGAAAGACATATGCTTGTTAGAGCTATATGACCACCTATTTTGTATAATTTCTGCCTACAACAGTGGCATGAACAGAAGATACCCTGCACTCATTATACGTCATAAACTGGAGAGGTTTCGGGGCTCTGGTTGAAAATGGCTCGGTGTAGAGCTCTACACAATAAACCCCTCCCCTCCTCCTAAAGCCAGTAGTCTCTGTGCACATGGATGAAAAAAATATTGACACTGGATTAAGATTACAGTTTTAAAGTAAGGTCCCCTAGCTTTGAACTAATGAGATGGATAAACTTGAGTAAGTTTTTTCACCTCGCTGATCATCACTTTCTTCATCTATAAAATAGAATTTATAATCCCTAATTCTCAGTGAGAATTGAAAATTGGAAATCTACCAAAATCCTAAAACATAGCTATTCAAGAAAATGAACCTTCTCATTTTATGAAGGACGTTTGTTTTCGTGACATCTCTGCTACCTTTGCTGATCATTTAGCCATTACCTTTGTATCATTCTTGCTACTCAGTTTATTCAGAAACATTTGATGTCCATGAGCTCTTGTTCTCTGCTTGGTCTCCCACAGTTCTTTATATGCATTAAGGTATAGATGAATGAATGCGTGAGCAAAGGAGGTTTGATAAGTAGACCTTTGAAAATGAGAATGGAAATGCTTTGTGGAAATCTTACATGAGACAAATACAGCTTTAGGAAATTTTGTATACCTAAGCTTAAGTTCTTTCATCTGTACAACAAAGAAAAATTTCAGCTTTTTTCAGACATTCAAAAATAAGTGACATCTAATTTTCAAAATGATAATTTTAGACAAAATTAATATTTTTACTAATGCCTGTTTAATGCTGTGTTCATAATAGATTTTGATATGTTAGAGAAAGGTTTGAAATAGGAACCAGAAATGAGTGTCTGAGTCTGCCCTTTCAATTTAGCATTTTCAACTGTAAAACAAAATGGTCTGACTAGGTAATCTTTCGGATTCCATTATTCATGGAGTCTATGATCCTTTGCCAAGATATTGAAAGGACTTTTCAATGCATTACCAAGTGGACATGCTCAGTGGAAAACAGAACATTCTCAAAATGCATCAGGATCAGAGCAACCTTTTTTTTTTAATGACCCAAACAAAGGTATAAAAGGGCTACTGTTTTCTGGAGCTCAAATTCTATTGATACGAAAGTAAGCAAAAATATAATATTATACAAAGAACATAAATCAGAGCAATGCGATAGAGTGAGTGACAGTGACCAGACTAGTTGAGGGGTCCAGGAATGTCTTTCTGAGGATGAGAAATCTAAGCTATGCTTGGAAGGAAGAAAACATGCAAAGATTGATGGTGAGAAGGAACACTGCAGGAGAAGGGCCTGCAAACACTAAGTCCTGGAGACTGCCTGGGCCTGGCGTGTTAGAGCCAGAGAACAAGAAAAAGACTATTTAGAGTGTAGTAGGACAAAGACAGTGGTGGAAAAGTGACCTAGATGGGTGAGATAGTAACTAGCTCACAGAGTTTTACAGATCATAGAACTACAGAGTTTAGATTTTAGATTTTATTCTAAGTGCTTTCAGATTTATGTTATAAATCTCTGCTGCGTGAAAAATTCACATTCCTCAGAGACAGAATTTTTTTTTTAAGATAGTGAGCTCCTGATCCAAATAAAAAGACACTTGTAATAGAATGATTTGCTATTAAACATCTCTTCCAAGTAGCTGCAGCTATTTTACTTGCACACTCTGATCAGTACTCAAGGAACAGGTTATAATGTCATTTAAGGAGTCAGCTCCTGCCTGGCATAGCCGTTGCTGACATGTTCATGCGTTCCAGTTGTTTTTTAAACTGCATTTTATACCAGAGGAGATTGCACACAGTAAATGTCAAGGATTCACTAGGGGCATTACAGTTTCTGAGGCATGAAGCTAATACATATTTGTCTCATTACTGTCATCCGATCAGCTTTATGCTGGGGATGGTAAGGGCTCGGATCTCTTAGGAGATGTAGTTGCAAATGACCTTTGGGAGGTCACGGAGACCACAACTTCCAAAATTCACAGTAGTGTCATGTCATTAACAAGAAACTAGAGAGATGATGTTCACAGAGTTTTTGATACTTGACTTCCTCATAAAAGCAGGTGTGATTAGGGGGTCACATTTTTCAGCTCTGATTCATTAAACCTTAAATTGAAGGCAGCACGGAGCATTTGAGTGGGAAGCTTAATCCACTCCTGTGATTTCCATATTGCCCAGGAATTTTCCTGAGGTAAACATGTTTTGCAGGATCATCAGGCTGTTAATGGTGTTTTGCTTCAATAATTCCAAAAAGATAGAGGGAAAGAAATCCTGATTTATTGGTGAGGGCAATTATGCAGATGGAAATCATGTTTTCTTTTTTTTTTAATCCAATTACTATAGATTTATTTATTTTTTAATCAGGTTTCAAGATTTTTAGGACTATATTATTTAATAGTATTGTATTTTCATTATATTTGAAACTAGAATTCTCAAAGTCCTTTTTCTCCAAAGGATTTAGTATTTAAAACCATGTATAGGTGAGATGGAGCTTCCCTGGTGGCTCAGCGGTAAAGAATCAGCCTGCAGTGAAGGAGATGTGGGTTTGATCCCTGGGTCTGGAATGAATGTCCCCTGGAGGAGGGCATGGCAACCCACTCCAGTATTCTTTCCTGGAGAATTCCATGGACAGAAGAGGCTGGTGGGCTTCAGTCCATAGAGTCACACAGAGTTGGACATGAATGAAGCTGCTAAGCAGAACTCTTCTACTCATCACTAATGATTATTCATTGAAGGCTTATGATATATTAAGCCCTGTGATTATGAATATATTCTAGAAAAATTAAGGTGACTTTTCTTAATTTTTCTGGAATATATTCATAATCACAGGGCTTAATATATCATAAGCCTTCAGTGAATAATCATTGGTGATGAGTAGAAGAGTTTTGAATAGTATGGGGGGATATCTTCAAATGCTTCTGCTTACTTCTGTCCTATTTTGACCATGACTTCACCACCTATATTGGAGAGATGATAGGCAGGGGTATTTGTAGCATTTGCCAGTGTTCTTGGTATAAATATTCTACTGTTACTGATAACAAGTGGTTGGCAAGATTCCTGAAAATTTTACAATCACAGGGTGGGCAGAAAGGATAAGGAAAGAAATCCGGCAGGATTACTCCTCAGGAAATTTCCAGTGCAAAGTACAGGCAGCTGTGGAGGAGAATGCTCCCAAAGAATGCATAAAGGGGAGGACAACTAGTGTGATCCTGAGCAGGTGGAAGGAGGGTGATCCCTTGAATGGCTAAGGATTCACCTGGGGGGCATTGGCTAGGTCCCTTTGTAGATTTGTTATGGAAAAAGCTGGCCTCTGTTCACAGGTGATGAATAGAAACACAAAGACAGAGCTTTGGGGAAGTATAAAGGAGTAGCTTTATTACCTTGTCAGGCAAAAGCGAAAAAGTGAAGTCGCTCAGTCTTGTCCGACTCTTTGCAACCCTGTGGACTATAGCCCACCAGGCTCCTCCGTCCATGGGATTCTCCAGGCAAGAATACTGGAGTGGGTTACCATTTCCTTCTCCAGGGGATCTTCCCAACCCAGGGATTGAACCCAGGTCTACTGCATTGTAGGCAGATGTTTTAACCTCTGAGCCACCAGGGAAGCAAAGGGGGACACAGAAAATGAATGCTCTCAAGACTGTGCGCTTGTTACTGGGAAGTTGGAAGAGGTCTTATAGTTTTAGGGTGGGAAATAGGGCTGTCTGTTGATAAGAATCAGGGCTGATGTAGCCTTGCAACTCTTCTCCTCCTCCTGGGGGCACTGAGATCATTAGGGATGGCATCAGGTGATTCCAGAACAGCTTCTGGTGATCCTTGAGATTATGGTTCTATAACATTCTTTCTGGAATGAAGAATGGTCCCAGCAGAGGGGAGTGTTAGGGAGTGTTGTCTTGGAGCACTAAACATCAGGTGTATAGTACAACCTTAGCTAGAAGGCAATCATTTTCAGAGTGTGATTAAGCAAGAAAGAGAGGACAAACATCCATAGGCTGAACAGGTGGAGAGAACAGGGGCTGAATAAGGGCTAACATGGGCTTCCCTGGTTGCTCAGCTGATAGAGAATCTGCCTGCAATGCAGGAGATCCGGTTCGATTCCTGGGTCGGGAAGATTCCCTGGAGAGGGGTTAGGCTACCCACTCCAGTATTCTTGGGCTTCCCTGGTGGCTCAGATGGTAAAGATTCTGCCTGCAATGCGGGAGAACTGGGTTCGATATCTGAGTTGGGAAGATCCCCTGGAGGAAGTCATGGCAACCCACTCCAATATTCTTGCCTGGAGAATCCTATGGACAGAGGAGCCTGGCGGGCTATAATCCATGGTATCTCAAAGAGTCAGACATGACTGAGTGACTAAGCACAGCACAGCACAGCAGGGCTAATATAATGGGGAGCCTCAACTAATTTCTGCTACAGCAGCTTCCTGTTGGTAACTGTGGTGACAGCCCTTTCAGGCAAGGACGGGGAATACTCTCAGAGATAGCACCACTGTGGTGTTTCCAAGCCTTGGTGGCTGCATTGGCCTCCCTTCTCATGCCCCCTCTGTCTTCTGGTATTATAACTATGTAGTCTTTTGTCATTTTTTTTTAAGTTTTATTGGAATATAGTTGCTTTACAAAGTTGTGTTAGTTTCTACTGTACAGCAAAATGAATCAGCCATGCATATACACATACTCTCTCCCTTTTGAACTCCCTTCCCATTCAAGTCACCACAGTAAATTAAGTAGAGTTCCTTGTGCTACACAGTATGTTCTTGCCTTATGCATTAAGAATGAGACTCCAACCACTCCCGTATCACCTTAAAAATAATACACAGGTGCTTGCAAATTAAAATACTCATTTTTTGGCATGTTTTCCCTGATAAAGATTTAAAGAGCCTACTTTTAGAAACTAAAACCTCCTTGTTGACTCATCTGTCTCCTTACTTTTTATCTGTGCCAATCCTATATTTCCCGGAGGCAAAAGATGATTGTGACCAAATAGGAGAAAAGGTGGGGAGATCTCATCATTTGATATTCCAAGACAGTATCTCGCTGCCAGTAAAATGCTGGTAACCCCAACCTTTCCTATGTTTTACATGTAGTATTTTGGCACACGGTCAGAGAAAAATTGGCTCAAATCTTATGTAACTAGATAGCAGCGTAACTATACTACTCAATAAATAGCTCCCTCACCTCCACCGAAATTTAGGTTACTATTTACAGGACACGTGGCTCCCTGACAAACTATCAAACATGGTTCCAGAACTCACCATGTGTGCTGTGCTAAGGTTCCTTCAGTCATGTCCTGCTCTTTGTGACCCTATGGACTGTAACCTGCTAGGCTCCTCTGTCCACGGGATTCTCCAGGCAAGAATGCTGAAATGGTTCTCATGCCCTTCTCTAGGGGCTCTTCCTGACTCAGGGACCGAACCCATGTCTCTTACATCTCCTGTATTGGCAGGGGGGTTCTTTACCACTAGCACAATTGTCATCACTAATCAATGCCAAGATTACTTCTTACTGAGCTAGGACTCAGCCTCAGACTCTTTCTCAACATATTAGTTACAATAAACCTCTTGAATTTGTCACTGTATATTGAAAGTGTTTGGCAAGTCTAAACTAACATGTATACATACACTAATTATAGTAGAAAATTAGTTCTCTCTTAACACCCATAAGAAAGTATTTCACTCTGTATGTCATTTTGTGATGCACATCAAAAATCTACAGTAGTCAAAATAGGCCACATGTGTGTCCAGATACCTAAGTCTAGATTTCCAAATGGAAGAAATAAATACCCAGTAATCTCAACAGATAGTCACAGTGAGATAAATAATGAAAATTTATATGTGTGTGTTACTTTATTTTTCCTGAGAACTCTAAATATTCAGAGTTATTACCATAAATTCTTTTTGGGCAGTTCAAAATCTTATAAAAGAGATGCCTATCGATGAATCAATAAATTTAATGCTTTCTAATTAACAGTTTTAGCCTAAGAACTAGTGATTGGTGTTGGGATTATAGCATTTAATGGTTTTTAGATAAATGCTGGCTAAATTCATTGTTTCTTAAAAATTTTGTAGCTAATTGAGAACCCAAACCTATATCTACCCCTTTAGCAATAACTATAAGAGGTTAAACATGTGAAAGTCAATAAAAATATTGCAAGGTATTATGTAGTATAATTCAATAGGCTTTCATCACTCTGATATATAGGTCCCATTTTGATGTTTATCTCAAGTCACTTTCTTTGAAGTTTATTCATTTGATTAGCAATCAAGTTACACACAACCTAAGGAAAGTTGCTTCCGTGTAATCTCTCTATTAATTAATGTGAAAATGGCAAAAGCAGTGTTGATTGGATGTGAACATTTCTCAGAAGCTCAATGCATATGCTGCTGCTGCTGCTAAGTCGCTTCAGTCGTGTCCGACTCTGTGCGACCCCATAGACGGCAGACAGCCCATATGATGTCCAATCAAATAACAAACTGTATAGTATATAAGTTTAAAGGCCCAGGTATATCCCTGCATAACACTAAGAATGTATTTCTTTCATAAAGGTTTAAGTAAGTAATATTATTTAGAATTTAAAAAAAAAAATTGGGTGTATAGTGGATGAGAGACAACCAAGGGTATGGGAAGGCAATTCAGGATTGTAGTTTTAATTTAGCAGAGAAAGTTTTGTTCTCTACTCCATGGACTCACTGAGGACCCAAGATGGCAGCAGTTTTGCCATTTTCAAAAGATGGCTTCTTAGATAACTCTAGCCTGTTGTCATGTAGTCATGTAGTCAGCAGGAAGTGTGCAAGCTTATGGAGGAGTGCTCAGGGGAAGGTTCATGGGCCAAGACATCAACTAATATACATCATATTTTTTTCAACTGTTTATTTTATAATGGGGTATAGCTGATTAACAGCTGGATAGTAAAGGGACTCAGCTGCACATATACATGTATCCATTCTGCCCCAGTCTCTCCTCCCATCCAGGCTGCCATATGACATTGAACAGAGTTCCCTGTACTATATAGTAGGTCCCTTTTGATTATCCATTTAAAATATAGCAGTGTATATTACGTTCATTCCAAACTCCCTAACTACACTTCCCCCATCCTTCCCAACCAGCAACCATAAATTAGTTCTCTAAGTCTGTGAGTCTGTTTCTGTTTTGTAAATAAGTTCATTTGCATAATTTATTTTTAGATTCTGAATATAAGGGAAGACATAGGATATTTCTCTTTGTCTGACTTACTTCACTCAGTATAGCAATCTCTAACTTCATTGATGTTGCTGCAAATGGCATTATTTCATTCTTTTTAATTGGCTAATATTCCATTGTATACATGTACCAAATCTCCTTTATCCATTCCTCTTTCAATGGACATTTCTAATATACATCATATTAATGCACATTCAATTAGAGGAAACTTTAGTGATATGGCCACACCTAACCACAAGGAAGGCTAGGAAATTTGGTGTAGCTTGAACTTTATGACCAACCGCTAAGAAATAAAGAGACGACAGATTGTGGTTAAAAGTGTCTCTGCCATTGGGTAGTAGAGTAACCAGATGGGTCATTAGTTAAAATCAATTTACTTGGTTAAACTAGTAGTGTTCAAGCTTAGTTCATCATGGAATTTCCTTTAGAAGACACCTATTAAAATATTTCTCAAGAAATGCTGACCTAGGGCAAAACTTATATTCTACATCATGCCTTTAATGAAGATGCAATTTCTCATAAAACTTATGGGATGAAGCAAACCCCCTGCCATTACATGTTAAAATCCTTGAGTCTATGTATTACTATCTTTAGTGTCAGCTTTACCTCTTTGGTAAAAACAGATTTGGCATCGAATTTTTAGAGGGCTTCACCTATGTTAGGAATCACTCGCTCCCTTATTTTCATCCAAAGCTTTTATACAACATAGATAGATCCTTTTTCTTAGTATCTGCTAAAAATAACAGCACAGAAAAAAATGACAGAGCATGTTTTAAGAAGGCATATTAGAACCCACTGCTGGGAACATGTCACTCGAGGCAAAAGCAGTTAATCCGCCGACTGGATGCTCTTCTGATGTTTCTCCTTAAATAACTTCATTATTCAATGAGAAGTGTTTTAATTATTTAAGTGACATAAAAGATGAGGTTGTAGTATTTATATCTAGGTTGTGTTTACTGATTTTAAGTCTTTTTGTCTATTTATATTGCAGTTGTAAGCACTTACCAAACCCCATCTGCTAGGGAATTTCTCTTCACATTTAGAGAAACAAAAGGTTTCTATGCCTGAAAGTCTCTGTGTTTCCTAACAGAATCTTTGTGATAACTCTTTGACTGTCAAATGTGATCCTGGCTTCATTAAAATAATTTTGCCCCTTACTTTTGCAAAACTTTCTACATTTCTAATATTTTTTACTGCTCATACCTGGTGCAATGATATGTAATGATGGATTGTTCCTCCACCAATGTAATGCTCTATCATTAGGGCTTGTTCTCATCACAATATAAAAAAAGTACCAGTATTAATCAATATCATTCTCATTACCTCTACTAAATAAGTGAGCCTCGTGTGTTAGGCACTAGAGAGTTTCATTACAAAATGTTAGAGCAACCCTGAAATAAGAATTATAACCTCAGTATCATAGATGAGGAAACTGAAGAAATATGCCCACTATTAAAACAATAGTAGCAACAATAGAAATGAAAGCTGAAAACTTCATAATGCTTTGAGTCGAGATTCTAACAGAGGTCTGATTAACTTCAAGTCATGTGCTTTGTTTTTGCGTTACCCATGTTCTTCCTAATGCAGAGATGATTGATGTAAAAACACATCCACTCCCTTCCTTCATTACATCTACAAGCTATATGTAAAGGCTTTGATTCATGCAGTTGTACCTTGATCTGAGACTATGAGAGAGTAAAGTCTGGAACTCAAATTAGCAGTCTGTCTACAACTTGGAAAACAGTGTAGAGAAGACAGGAGTGAGACTGTCCACCGTAACCTGAGTGGTAGATCTGAAAAATTGCAGAGTTGCCTTTTGCATTCACAGTAACTGAAGCTCTCAGCAAGTAACAGAGCTCTCAGCAAGAACCTTAGCCTCTGGGGCAGCAAATGGGTTATGCTCGCTGCACTCCAGGGACTCCAGGAACCTTATATGCCCTAGAGTTGTGGGTAGCAGAACCCACACAATTGGATACAGATATTCCATTTACAACTGATGGATGGGCCAAGGACATGGTTCAGAATTGTGTCAGGAAAAAATGGAGGGAAAAAGTAAAAGAAGAAAAATGAAAAGATAATAAACAGATAGAATAAAGGAAGCTCTATTAAGAATATAATCAAAATCTGTATATCATGACCAATAGATATATAGATAATTAGTTGAGAGATACAGGAAGAATAAAAGGAAGGAGAAAAGAGGGAGGAAAATTATAGGATATGATAGGGCAGAATATACATCTATGGTTTGATTTCCTTGTCCTGTATTATGCATGTAGAAATGAGTTGACTTCCCATCTTTCATGTATCCATTATGGCCCTTTAATTGCAAGCAGCAAAGTGTGAGTAATGGTTAATGTAAGAAAAAGTAATAAAGTAGGTGAAGAAGGAGGGCAACAGGGTAGCTTAGTAACTCAGCAAACAGAATGAACTTAAAAACTACATTTCATAAGACATCTGGAACTGAAAGAGCTCCTGTACTCTAGCAAGAAAAGATTAATGAATAGTCTCTTCAAATGACTGATGTGGGGATGGATTTGCTTCTGCCATATTCTGTCCTGAGGCATTCAATTAAAGACTCAAATACCCTTGAGTGTTTCATAATTCTAACTCCCCCATCCCAGGCACAGGTCTATCAATTGTCAGGGAATAGGGAGAGGAGGCAAGGGATGTTGAATGACAGTTCCCACAAGGTTCTATACTGTAGAGCTTTTTAAAGTGAAATCCCGGGGTGATACAAGAAAAAGAACGAGTAGATGTTGAGCGGGCAGTGCTAACTAAGGTCTACCATACCACGTGCTGCACCAAGTCCAAAGAACTCCTCAGTTTCAAATAATCCCTGGAGTGTTTGATTGACATTTGCCAATATCAAAGAGAAGTTACACTGGACACATTAAAAATAACAAGAAATATTTTATTCAAGACTACTGTATACCTATGGCTGATTCATGTTGATGTTTGGCAGAAACAAACACAATATTGTAAAGCAATTATCCTCCAATTAAAAATAAACAAAAAAGAAAGAGAAGAAGAAGAAGAAGAAGAAATACTACTGCAGGGAAGAGAGACTGAATTCAACTCCCCTGAAATGAAAATGGAAGGATTTTTAAGCACTGGGGTAAATTAATAGGAAAGTACCAAGGGCATTAGCTGGGAGGTTAGGCAATGTGAGTAGACCATCTGTATTTGCAGGTTGGTACTCATCAGAGTTAGTTAGACTTCCCACTTTCCACAGAGACTGGGAATCAGGGGCAAGGAGTTTCTTGATGATTACATTTCAAAGGCATGAGCTCCAGAAGTACCCAAGCTTGAGAAGTACCTTCCTGGGTTGTAAAGCTGACAAGGGGCTGGGAGGAGATTTACACCTCAAAGGGGCAGAGAAGAATTTATACTTAAAGTTTTCTCAACTAAATGCTCTAAGAAAAGTGAGGTCAGGGACGTAGAGCAAAAAAAAACCTGTCTAAAGTTTAATCAAGCTGAGGGAAATGTTAAGGTCTTCTTGGTCACTAAACGTGCATTCTCTTAATGAAAATGTATCCCTGTCACTTCAAACTCCTGTTCCTGCCCTTCTCCAGTTATCATGTATATCATATTGCCTCTGCAGGCTGCTACGGCTCACTATGGTCATCTTCTCTCAAGACAGGACTGAAGTCTCCTGTTTGCTCGTTCTCCAGAGTGTCAATGACATGTATGATGGTATACGTAACTCTCAAGGAAAACCTGCAGGGAACTATAGCACACTGGAGGAAACAACTTAAAACTGGATATGGGACAGTCACGCTTTCCAGGTTACACCCTCATTACCCTTTCAAGGAACTTCTCAGAGGCTCTCTTACTTTAGACCCCACTCTGCTGCCTCATGGTTCAGCCCCCACCCATCTCCCCAAAACTTCCTTCTTTCTCTTTCTGTTTTGATTCCTAGCTCTCCTTCTTCTCAAGCCTTCAGGGAAAATAGTAAATTCCCATTATCTAATTTTGCAAAGCAAATTGCCCTTCCTTTGTTCCAACCTCTCCAAGCCTGGCTAAGTCTCAGGATATATTCATATTTATATTCAAAGGAGTTTCAAATAAGTTTCCTAAACAAAAGAGCTTTCCAGACTGGTCTTCACATTTAAAGGACTAGCAGAAGTTTCCAAGTTGTATTTCTTTTACATGCCTCAGATCAAATTGTTATGCTGGATTCGAAATCAGAATACCAGTGCTTTCATCTGAGGGTATAAAAGAGGAAAGAGGAAGAAAAAAGGCAATAAATGATTTAGTTTCTCCTTCTGCCCAGGAAAATGCTGAAGACTTATTTATTAATCTGAACAGAGGGAGAAAGTGAGACAGCCAGAGACAAAGAGACAGAAAGAGAAAAACTCTTCAAACCAGAATGATTATAATGAACTTAATTACTATGATTGTGAGATTTTCTAATATTTGTTTTTTCTACTTATCTGTATATTCTAAAGCTTTTATATGTATTATTATTATAATTGGAAATAATGTAAGTCAAATCACGATAGAATGCAAAGTAAAGATGCTCAAAATATTATCATTGTTTAGTAGACTGTCAAACAGATTGTTCAGTCGCTAAGTCACATCTGATTCTTTGTGGCCCCATGGACTGCAGCATGCCAGACTTCCCTGTCTCTTTCTGCCTCCCTGAGTTTGCTCGAACTCATGTCCATTGAGTTGGTGATGCCATCCAACCATCTCATCCTCTGTCACCCCTTTCACCTCCTGCCCTCAGTCTTCCAAAGAGATAGACATAAATATAGAATTGCCAATCAATCATATGTGGCATCAGTATCATAGACTATTTGGCCATTGAACAAGTGACTGAATAATGGTCTGAAAAATCTATTTAAAAAGTATATTATAGAGAGTACTAAAGAGCAAGTTTCTACCTATACAAAGTGTAAAATATTTTAGACCAAAAAAAAAAAAAAATTACATCGCAGGAAATATTCCTAACAGAGAATGGAATGGATATTCATTTGGGAGGCAGGGGTTTGGAGTCATATTTCCTGATTTTCATCCCAATTGTACATTCCCAGGTTATGAGGGATTTTAGTACTTACTTAGCATTGATCAGAAATGTCCTGGTGTAGATACATGATGAGGACATCTTATCTACCAGGCTAATTTTATTGTGGGCATAATGAGCAAAATGTTACATTCAGGTGCTGGGAATACCTGCTTTTTCTCATCATTCTTTGTCTGCCTCTGGGACCCCTGTCACCCAAAATATGTGGTTTCTTGTCAGCCTGCAGATTCCTGGTTTTCTTTGTCTGCCAAAGGACCTCCACTACTTACAAGATATTTGGTTTCCTGTCACATGGCCCATGTCATCACCACCACCCCCCACTTCCTTGCTCATATCCAGCTGTTTAACTGTTCTAACAGTAACAACAGGCTAAACAATATCCTTCCCAATGTAGACAAGGCAGGTGAGGTGAAGTCGTTCAGTCGTGTCAGACTCTTTGCGACCCCGTGAATTGTAAGTAACCTGCCAGGCTCCTCCATTCATGGGACTCTACAGGTATGAATATTGGAGTGAATTGCCATTTCCTTCTCCAAGACAAGGCAGGGATGTTCGAATTGATCCATTTGGCAGGTGGCAGAGCTGGAATGTGGCATTGATAACTCTGGCTGGGTCAGACGTTCAAAGGACATTTTTTTTCCTTTCTTTTTCTTTTCCTTTTCCCTGGGAAAAGTGTTCCTAACTCCCTTGGAGTCTCCTCTACTGGAGAACTCTGTGCCTTGGCTCAAACTTTCTCCTCCATTAGCCCTCTTACAACTCTAAGTTACACAAAGTAGTCCACCTCTATTGGGGTCTCCTGGTAGGTGTCTTCTTTTGGGCAACACCCCTTTCAAGACACTAAAGTTGTTTCCCTTCCTCAGAGTCCACATTTGGCCTTTCCTCTACCAATGATGGCTTCCCTAGTGGCTCAGTGATAAAGAATTCACCTGCCAATGCAGGAGATGCAGGTTCAATCCCTGGGTTGAGAAGATCCCCTGGAGCAGGAAATGGCAACCCACTCCAGTATTCTTGCTGGGGAAATCCCATGGACAGAGGAGCCTTGCGGGCTACAGTCCATGGGATCACAAAAGAGTCAGACAGGATTTATCGATTACACAAGAATTACCAATGGTAGAAGGATAGCTTGCTTCCACTATAGCCCCTTCTGATGCTTACTGTCTCTGGACTTTGGGCCTCCAGAGACACTACTAAGCCATAAAAAAGATCTCATTTAGCTTCCTCTTCACTGGCAAAAAATGGGTATCTTTTCCAGTAAATATAGTCATCCACTGCCCTGTCATATTTATCACAGCACTCATATAGTTACTTGATCTAAGTACTTATATTTGTTTCCTCCTTTGCTCTCTATCTCTTGACCTATGGATCAGCTGATCTCTTAATATTCTGGTAATTGCTTCAGAGTCCACTGGCTCTAAGAGGCACAGCAAGTCAGAGGAGTTAAGTCTATCTCCCTTGTGCATTTGAGCCACAAGGATTTGGTACAAACTTCCTAATGGAGGAACAAAGACTCCAGTGCCATTCACTTAAGAATACAGGGAGCATGGAGAGACCTTGTTTGCAGAAATGATGATCTGTGCCTGGTTAACCACCTAAGCCAGTTGTGTTGCTACATAATGACACTCCGCTTTTCTATTGAGTAAAAAGTTGAGTTGAGCTGGTAGAGAAAAATGTGCCATAGCAAATTGACCATGAATAAAACAAATTTACAAATTTCTCCTGGGTGTCTGATTATCTAAAAATCTGCCAGGAAATGGAATTGCCTGTCAGCCACCCAAATTATTTCACTAGCTGCTATGAAATTCTTGGTAGGGTAGGCTTTTTAAAAAGAAAAACAGGAAATGAGTTGGAAATGATTGATCAAACTTGAAAACAACAGTATATAGAGTAGCCTCTTTCATGCAACGAGGACTCCTTTCACTGCATTCATCTCTCATCTCTCCAAAGAAGGGAGAATCAAAGTCAGAAGACTCATTTTAAATGGCTCCATTGTTTTTGTTTGAGGGTTTTTAAAAAGCTTTTCTTTTAATTGAGAGTTAAGAATTGCAATCATTTTAGAATCTGACTATATTTTTCTCCAATTTAAATTAAAGATAAAATTAATCCAACAATGAAATATGAATTAAGGTAAAAAGGAGTAACATGGAGACATAACCTCTTCAGTGTATACTAAATTTGCGTTATGATGTTCAGATTCTAACAATAAGCCTTTTTCCCCCTTTAGATGTTTCCATTATCTACTTATATTTCCTGCCTCCACCCTAAGGACACTCTCGCCCCTAACGTTTACTTTTTGTCCTCATTTGCCTGGTCACACACATGAGACACATGTCCTTCTTGTTCTCCAATACTTCTTTCAGACTAGTTTCCCTCACTTTTCCTTAAAAGCTCCACTTTGAAACTCAAACTGTCAGATTATAGCACCAGTATCTCTCATTGTTGCTATCAGCCACAGAACCTTACGTAATTTCTTCTCACCTCTAAGTGACCTTATCCCCTGGTAACTTGTCATTCTCTCCAACACTACTCTTGTTTTAATTTACGGTGATAGATGTTCCTTCTAACACCTTAGATCCACATTTTTGAAACTAAGCTTTTTCACACTTTTTTTTTTTATCTTCACTTTAGTTACTCACTCCCAAGGTCAGACCTTGAGAGTATGTTCTAATCGTACTTCATCAACTAGTGTTGATGATAACTGCAACCCTTTAATAATGATATTTATGTCCACTCCATTCTCTGAATTCTACCTTCAATCTCCCTCTAGGACTCAGCCTCTTTAAGACACTAGCACATTCAATCAATGGAGTCAGTCAACTTCTCACTGTTTCTCATCATTTAATCCTCTTCCCCCACCACCCTTTCTATACATAGTAATTTTTGGTCAATTGTTATAAACACTTGCTAATATTTTGACTTCCACTCATCTCTCATTTCATATTCAACAGGTAAAATAAAATCCTATAAAAATGAAACTTCCACCTAGCCCATGCCTGCACCTGTGCAACTTAAATACAATAGAGAACACACAACCACTCTGACAAGTCTTATTTAATTTCACAAAGGAAAAATCTCATTTGGGATTATAAGGTGCCTGATTCATACTGAACTGGCCAAAAATCAGATGTTTTCCATAACATTTTATGGGAAAACCCGAATGAACATTTTGGCCAATGGAATACTTTAACTTCCTAATCATTCTAACATTTTCTTAGCAATTCCACAGCTTCTCTCTTGAATCCCCCCAACGTTCTTTTTTCCATCCTCATTCCCAGCTGTTGAAATATTTCTTACCTTATAGAGAAAACTGAATCCAGTCTCCACCCTGTCCTTCCAACACCTACTAGCACTCGTACCCATTTATTCTGTCTTGCTGTCCTTTACCATAGTTTTGTCTAAAGCTGGTCCCTGCCTCATGAGTTAGAGCCTACTGCTGCCTTCCCCCTCTCTATCTCCTCCTGAACCCATACACTTACATCCTACAGGAACGCTTCCTGTCTCTACCTCCAAAATATATCTAGTATTCTTTCTCATCACCTCCAGCAGCAACCACCAACATCTGTAATCTGAATTATTATGAAAGTCTCCTAGCTGTATCCTTTGCTTCTGTCTTTGCCTGCTCCCCACCCCACCCCCTACCTCTGTTCTTTCAGAGGAAGTCCATGACAATTCAAGTTTGATCACGTGACCCCTCTGCTTAGCTCTGAAATAGCTTTCCTATTTGGATTAAGTGCCTCCAATCTAGAATGGCCTCAATGACTGTTTCACTTTCTGACCGCATCTTCCACAACCTCCCTGATCCAGCACCAGAGATACTCCCCACCCTCTTTTAGAGCTTATATCACCTGAATAGCTACATGGCAAATTCCTTCACCTATTTCAAAACTTTGTTGAGATTTTGACCTTCTCAAAGACCACCTATCCTGATGACTCTCTTTGGGCAGCCAATCACTTATCTCTGTCCCCTCTGCTTCAATTGTTCCTTATTTTACTCTATTTAAAAATTTTTCATAACACTGACAAAACTCTTCTAGAGTATCAAATATGTTACTTTTTTGTTTAGCATGTTATTTGCTTACTATTTTCCACTGCAGAATATAAATTCCTCAGGGTTAGGGGTCTTTATCTGGTGTTCTCACTGATTATTCCCAAAGGGTCTAAGACATAGATCTATAAGGGTCAACTGGTATAAAGCAGATCAATAAATATTTATGGAGTCTGTTAGCACTTTCTTATTATTAGTGCTCTGAACGATCGCATGAGCAACTTTTGTTGGTTTGATAGTTTTGCATTATAAACACAAAGGTGTTAATATTCTTCATCAGTTTGTAAATTTAATAGTATTTCTTTTTCTTAGTTTGACTATGCTTTACTTTATAGGCCAGTTTTTCTTCAGTTATGACACCTCATTTTTTGTTTGTTTGTTTTCACTCTTTTTCTTAAAATTCTTACCTCCTATTTAACTTTTTTGTGAAATCTCATGTTGGCCCAGGGCTTCTTTGGTTCACCTCATGGACTATCAAGATAGACAAGATCTTTGAGATAATATACTTTTTACTCATAGGTAAGAACATTATGGCACAGAAAGTTAACGATTTTCTATTTAGCAATATGATTCAGCTTCAATTCTCCTGGTTCTGTTACTCATTCAGGATGGTGTACACATAGCTTATTCCACTGTCCTGCTTCCATGAGGCTGACATTGCTCACCCAGCACAGCAGTCTTTTGCAGGCAGACTGGAGGAAATAGGTCATAGAAATAGAGACCAAAGCATAAATTCAACCTTTTTTTTTTTTTATAACACAGTGGGAATTCAGACAATAAACTCAAGACTACATTCCCTGATATCAACTCAGAATAATGGCAAGCAACTGAACTGGGACTGAGGCACGGTGCTAAACTCCAGTGATCTCTTTAATAGGAAAACAGTGTTTTCCCGGTCATATCTGAAGAACTTAATTTATAGGATATAAGATCTATTGTGCCTATTGTATGGCATAGTCTTCTACGCTACTCTTCAATAATATTGATTTCCTTTGAGCTGCCATTTACTCAGCTCTAACTCTGTGGCAATGCCTTTGCATTAGGTACTACTACTATCCTCATTTTACAGATAAGAAAGAGGAGATCAAAAACAGAAACTCATGAGCATATTGAGAGGGAAAAGCTGTGTGTTAGAAATACCAGAAAAATTTGCAGCCACTTGCACATCAAACTGAATGTGGAATGATCAGGATCGCTGAAGATTTGCCGGCCTAGCAGTGAATTAGTTTTTCTGTGTCCTCAGGGATAGACTGCCCTGTGAGAATGTGAACCTATCAGTTAGCTGTCAAATTTCATTTGACACCTCATCCAAAATTTAAAAAGGGGCTGCCATCTGAAGTTGGAGATGTTCTTGGAGGAAAGGAAAGGCTATTTCTTTATGGGTTAGCAGTATCGAAGCTGCCAAGGGCTTCTACTGAGGGCAGCGAGCTGGCAGCCCTACTCCAAGCCAACTTCACAGATATTATGGCTTCCTAATGTAAGCAGTTCTTTCTCAGCCCCTAAACTCATTTTTTCCCTTCTCTCTCTCTTGTAGACAGAGAGCCCCCAGAGGCATGAAATCCCTAGGGGGACATTTAGAACACCTTGCAGAAGTGCCACTGGAGTGTCAGCAGACAGAGGTTACAGCTTGTAACTCTGCTGTTTTTGATTCACTATTGAGTTTTCTACACTCCCTTTGTCATCTTCTGAGCATTTTTATTATCATTATTTTCACCCAGCATATCTTGCAGGCCTGGCCAGTCTTGCAAAATGGGAAGTTTCCATGTGTTTAGTTAGGGATGAAGTTCTCAGTCAGGTCCCGTCTGCACATCCTGAGCTAGTGTTCTCACTGGATGTGTGCTCTGTTGGTTGACAGGTCGCCCCTGAAGCTGATGTTTTCTAGTGTTCCCCATACCCGACTCTAGCCTGACTCTTGCTAACTGCTTTAAATGACTTATTTGAGAGAGGGCTTCAACAGTTTGGAAACTGCCCTGCGACAAGGACCCCTTGATGGATTCATGATTGACCTCTTGATTATCCGCGGCCATTCGGGGAAGATTAAAAAGGCATGGCAGGAGAGGTACATTAGCTGCAATCAATCTGCTGCCCCCCCTCCCTCCTTCTCCCTTTCTCCTTCACACAGACTGATTCATCAAAGGACATTTGCAATGCCTCATTTCAGAGATCCTGGCTTCAAAGCCAGGCTTTATTTTACAAAGAGAAAAATACTAAAGTCTCTCGATAGATCCCTTCAGGGCCAAGGGGGGAAAAAAATCATCCTCTAATTGTCACTTCTATGCTAGCTCTGGGAAGGAAAAAAAAAAAGATAAGTGCATCTGTAAGGACAATCATTTGAAAAGAGTATAAGTGAAACTACTGACTTTTGTTTCATCCCACCATAATTTCTGTGTTCGTTTCTCTGGGCTAGTCACTGGTATCAAATTTGGACTCTTAGAAACATACAGAGGGCATACAAAGATTTTTATTTAAAGATTGGCTTCTTAGGTAAATGAAGCCAGGTTCCTGCCTTTGCAATCTAATTCACACAGGGCCAATTTTATTCTTGTTCCATTATTTCGTCGAGCTTCTGTGATCATAAGTCTCCCTTTGAAGTTGGTTGGAACTCTGAGCACAGACGGATTCCCTGGGTCTTGGAGTAAAACGAGTAATAGATCTGTAACCTTACAGCGCATAAGGCTCACTCACTTTCTCTCCCTCTCCCTGAGGTCCTTGTTCCGTGCTCTGGAAATGACTGGAGTTTGTATAACTTCTAAAGTTTGATATGCCACACTAACTACTTAAATGATAGGAACTTCAGAGAACAAAACAACATATGTACAAAACAGAAATCAAAGTTGTCTTATTTACCTTCAGGTTATTTTTTTAGACAGATTAAAACTATATAAGTTCATTATCAGACAGAGAAACAGAGACAGTGGAGGGGGGGCATAAAACCAAATAACCATGTGAGTCTCCCAATATGTGACATGTTGAGGAAGTGATTGGTTAAGGGGTCACAGAAGCTCAATTTCTGCACCAGAGCTAATCATTCAGTCTACCTGACTCTAGCTCCTTGTCCCATTTCATTCTATCTCTAGCTAAAATGTGTTCAGTAGCCACTGTTGGTATTTGGCTTCCCCATCCCTACATAGAGTAACAAGGACCACAAGCTCATTATGTGTTCTTCTGATGGGAATCAAGAAAGGGTGTGGTGGGGAAAAAAAAAAAAGAATCACTGACAAGAGAGTCTGAAATAGGTTGACACACTGTTCTAATTTGCCCTGATCAGAATGATTACCTGGTATGTGAAGCTTCAGAGCTAAAACTAGAAGTCTTTGGCAAGCAGAGAGTTTGTCATTCTTGTCTTAAAGCTTGGATGCCAGCACCAGTTCAAATGTTTCTTCTTTATTGGTTTCCCATTCCTTTTTTCTATATCGAGTGGATGGGACTAGATCAGAGACTTTATAATGTATGGTCAGAAGTCAAATGCAATCCATGTATCAAGTTTGTTTTGGCTACGCCATGATGCAAAAAAAAAAAAAAAATGCATGAGCTTTTTCATATGTATCTTGATTTTTATTTATTTATTTTTTATTTAAAGTTTGTCTTGAAAAGCAAGAAGGTGTAGTAACAAGGGGTCCATACGTGTACCATCTGGAGTTGAACATAATCTACTCACAGGAAATGGACAGAATGTGCTTTTCTACTTATTTGCATTAACTGCTCAGCTCCTGTAGGCATTGGAATATATAGCCTCTGGACTAGATAACTGGCTGGCAATCAAGCTGCACTAGCCCCACCTCATTTGGGATAATGGCCCTTGAGCAAATTTTAGGAAGAAAATACTGCTTCTCTCTGATTCTTAGTTGCACCCAGGTATTAATGTCATAATCGCCTGTAAAACAAATATGTCCATCTTCTCCTTGGGATCCCCAATGGAGACTTAATAAAGCTTTGAGGATCTCAAAGATCTCCTGTAGCTCTAAGACCTTGTAAACTAAAAGGTGGAAATTGCTTAGTTTTCACCTCTCATTGAAAATACTTGTTGTTTTATCCTTTTAATCACTGAAATACTTCCTACTTAAAATATGTCAGAAGTGTAAGCCTACCCAGTTTACGCTGATTGCAAATCAAGTGTTTCCTCCAACATGCTTTTCTGAATTGGGAAAAATGGGGCTCTTAGAGATCAATATGTGGCATTCTGCATGTTGTGATCAATTGGTGATTAAGTGAAAACGGTTTAGCTTAATTTGCTTTGAAAAGCTGTGCTTGCGCTGATAAAGTGTAGAAGTGTTTCTGAGATGAGATACAAGGAACAGATGTTTAGTATAAAATATTGATAGCACAGAGCAGAGATAAGCTTGGTATTTAATTTGTCTTAATATTTCCATTGCTACAAATTCAACAGCTTTTATCTTACTGGGTGATCACATCTCCCACCCACCCACCCCTGGCATAAGATAACATAGACTATGTTTTTTTTTCAGTTTTCTGTCACATTTAAACTCTTCATGCCCCCCTTCTCTCTACGTTCTTTTTTCTTCCCCTAGGTACTGGTGTCTTTATTTTCATTTCAATTGCAATCTTCAGTCAAAAGATTAAAGAACTTATTTGCAGAAGTTGACATTTTCCTTCCCTTAGCTTAGTTTTTAGGATATCTTGTCATGCTATCCCTAACAAGGACATATATGTGTTCAGATGATGTAAGTTGACTGCTGTACGAGGCCACAGAATGTAGAGGAGTTTATTTGGGACTTTATGTTCAAGTGACATTCAGGCCAGCGTAAAAGTGGGCTTCTCTGGTGACTCGGGCGATAAAAGAGTCTGCCTGCAGTGGTTCGGAAGATCTTCTGGAGGAGGGAGTGGCTACCCACTCCAGTATTCTTGCCTGAAGACTCTCATGGACAGAGGAACTTGGTGTGGGCTACAGTCCATAGGGTCACAAAGGGTTTGACTTGACTTAGTGACTAATGCTTTCATTCTCAGGGGTTCTCTACTTCACAGGGTCATGTAGATTCTGACCTCCTCGGCACATGACTTCCTTCACTGGATGAACAACTGGTGCTTCATTTGTTACTGTTTTTCAGACAGGTGAAAGGAGGTCAGGGACTGATTGGGTAAGAAGTCCAAGGCAAGCAACTTGTCTTTAGGGAAGTACCTGGAAGGTATACTTAAAGATTGTGGTCATTTACTATTGACTTTTTCTAAACATGTTCACATCCAGCTGGACGTGAGAACAGAGAACCATTTTAGCAGTGGAAAAAAAAATGTATCTTTTCTAGCGATATGGCAAAGCGGATATCCTGAGAGGTCCTCCTAAGAAAAATCAAGATGGGCATCATAAAATAATATCGTAATTGTGTTGCTGGATTAAGTACATGAAGGGAATCACCAAAGCGATAGCTTACGATGAACAATGTCAGATTCGTGATCTCTGAAGAAGATTTAGCTTCGGGACCAGGGACCAGGCTTGATCACTCAAGAGCTTTTGTGTAGCAGAGTTTTATTAAAGTGAAAGAGGGACAGACAAAGCTTCTGACATAGACATCAGAAGGGGGATGGAGAGCGCCCCCATACTCACTAGTCTTTAGCTCATGTCCATTAAGTCAGTGATGCCATCCAACCATCTCATCCTCTGTTGTCTCCTTCTCCTCCTGCCTTCAATCTTTCCCAGCATCAGGGTCTTTGCAAATGAGTTAGTTCTTCACATCAGGTGACCAAAGTATTGGGGTTTCAGCTTCAGCATCAGTTCTTCCAATGAATATTCAGGACCAGTTTCCTTTGGGATGGACTGATTGGATCTCCTTGCTGTCCACGGGACTCTCAAGAGTCTTCTCCAACACCACAGTTCAAAAAACATCAATTCTTCAGTGCTCAGCTTTCTTTATTGTCCAACTCTCACATCCATACATGACTACTGCAAAAAACATAGCTTTGACTAGACAGATTTTGTTGGCAAAGTAATGTCTCTGCTTTTTAATACGCTGTCTGGGTTGGTCATAACTTTTCTTCCAAGGAGCAAACGTCTTGTAATTTCAAGGCTTCAGTCACCATCTGCAGTGATTTTGAAGTCCCCCCCCAAAATAAAGTCCCTCACTGTTTCCATTGTTTCCCCATCTATTTGCCATGAAGTGATGGGACTTGATGCCATGATCTTAGTTTTCTGAATGTTGAGTTTTAAGCCAACTTTTTGCTCTCCTCTTTGACTTTCATCAAGAGGCTCTTTAGTTCTTTGCTTTCTGCCATAAGGGTGTGTCATCTGTATATCTGAGGTTATTGATATTTCTCCCAGCAATCTTGATTCCACCTTGTGCTTCATCTAGTCCAGCATTTCTCATGATATACTCTGCATATAAGCTAAATAATCAGGGTGACAACATACAGCCTTGATGGACTCCTTTCCCGATTTGGAACCAGTCTGTTTTCCCATGTCCAGTTCTAACTCTTGCTTCTTGACCTGCATACAGATTTCTCAGGAGGCAGGTCAGGTGATCTGGTATTCCCGTCTCTTGAAGAATTTTCCACAATTTGTTGTGATCCACACAGTCAAAAGCTTTGGCATAGTCAATAAAGCTGAAGTAGATGTTTTTCTGGAACCCTCTCGCTTTTTTGATGATCCAACGGATGTTGGCAATTTGATCTCTGATTCCTCTGCCTTTTCTAAATTCAGCTCGAACATCTGAAAGTTCATGGTTCATGTACTGTTGAAACATTGTCGTTATATAATCCTTAGTACAGAATTTAAGTTGAGTTGTTTTGTTGTGTAATCATCAGCACCAGGCTTAAAGAAAAACATTTTATGTGACTAAGACTAAGGAATTTAGAGGGAAAAAGATGTTTGTTCTTTCCTCCTCCTTGAGAATTTCAGATCTCTCCTCTTTGAGAGCCCCAGACCCCTCTCTCCTCCTTGGGAACCCCAGAATTCTTATGAACCTGCCTAAGAACTGACTCTCTCAAAAGGACAAAGGAAAGAGGAACAGAAATTAACAGTGAATGGAAACAAAGTCTGTAAACAGTGAACACATTCATTGGCTCTCTTGGGTCGCTATGAGCTTTTATTCTGTTTGTTTGATAAATTTTCAGAGTGAAGCAAGTATAGGATTCGAGCAGATCCAAGTCATCCTTAGTTCATGAAACAACCAAACTACATCTGAAGAAAAACATCATGAATTTAAGCATTCAGATATCTCACAGATGAGAACAAATATGAACTTCCATTCAAGTATCCCCACATGTGACAGAAAAATGAGTGTCATGAAATCAGCAGAGGAAAAAAAATATTTAGAACCCCAAGTACTGCATATCTCACAATTATGGGATACAGAGTATAAAATGCTCACATGTATTCATAAGATATATAAACATATAAAATATACCATCAAATCACAAAATGAGGAACCAAAAAGAGACTATAAAAAGAAGCAGAAAGAGCTGAAAAAGAACAAAAGCGACTTAGAAATGAAGAATGCAATTCTTAAAGTTACAAAAATAACTCAGAAAATACAATGACAAAATAATAGCAGTAGAACAGAATGCAAGAATGAGGATGGCTTCTGGATAGAAATCAGAATTAACTACTCTGAGGGACACTTCATTTCCTGGACCTAAGAGAATGCTCATCTGGACCCAGAATATGATACATTATCTTATGAAAAGAGTTTTCACCCTTCAGCCACAGTCACTGGGGCTCAGTCGAGGAGCCAGGCAAATTTCTTCTTAGTAAGAGATTTTCTCCTAAGACAACCCAAGTAGACAACTTTTTGTATCCTTACCCAAGAAGCAGTTTTTGATCTTTAGAATCCTATCTCCATTTCAGAGGAGAGTATTTGCTTTACATTTGCATAACTAAAAAGCTCAGTTAGATGGTTTTCACAGAACAAAGGAGCATTCTGCCTAAAGAAATAAGGTATTGAAGTTTCTGACACTTGAGAGTTAGAAACCACTTGGCTGCTTTTAAGTGTCACTTTCCCTTTCCCCACCCTCGAGTTTATATCTATTAAGGTTTAAAAAATTCTAGAGGCAGAAGCCAGTAGAACACTCCACAAGCCTTGGTTTGTAGCACTGACCCCATCAGTTTAGTAATTCCTTGCTCTCAGCTGCATGAAATCTAGTCAACCAGAAAACTTACATTTAACTGGAAGCTTTTTTCTCCATAGTCTACACTTTATAATTATAAAAGTGGAAAAAGAGGCAAATCAGGGATTTATTTGTTTTGAAGGAGTAGTCAGAATAGTTCTCCATATGCAGTGTTCAGTAAATACACTGGAAACTGATCACTTGGTCAGATACTTTATCAGCTTAACATTCCCCCCTGATTAGTCCAATGGAGATAATTGTGCTTCCTATAACATTTTGTATTTACAGCATACCCAAATTGCATTATATCAGATTTTGTTTTTTTTTTTAGTCCTCATGAGCCACTCTGCTACAGGGTTTATCATCACTCTAATATATAGAAAAGAAAACTGAGACTCAAGCATAGGCTAATAAATTTGAGAACCATGACTTGGGTCACCTTATTCTTCCCTTTATAAAATCTATAATTTACATTATACTATGTTTTCTTCTTTACTTTTAGTTGCAGTGTTTAAGTAGAATGCATTTTTTTTTAATTGTAACTCACAGTTTCTATAGTGACTCACAGCTTTCCAGAATCAGTTAAAATTTATGGATAGTGGTTAGTTATGTATAGGGAATCAGAAAATTTGGTGGTTTGTGTAAATCTGCAATTTACCAGCTGTGCGACATTGAGCCGATCCTATAATATCATAGGGGTCCAGGTTATTCACATGCATTTGAAGGCTTTTTCTATTTGTTTTTAAATAGATGATTACTAATGGTTCTTCTGGTTAGAATAATTCTATGATATCTGTATACTTTATTTCTAAATACATCACTTTTTCAGTTCAAACCAAGTTGTCTCGATATTGCCTTTACAAAATATATCAGTTTGTACCAGTTTCTTAGTTCTTCCAAGATGCTGTAACAACGACAAAATAAAAAAATCTATAGACTGAGTAGCTTAAACAACAAGCATTTATTTCTGACAGTTCTAGAGGCTGGGAAATGTAAGATCCAGGGACTAAGGATTCAGTCTGGCAAGATCCCTCCTCCTGGTTCATAAATTGCCATTTTCTCACTGTCTTTACATGGTAGAACGGTAAGGCAGCTCTCTGTCATCTCTTTTATTAGCGCACTTATCCCATTCATGAGGACCACACCCTCAGGACCTAATCACCTCCAAAGGCCCCACTTCCTGTTACCATTACACTGAGAGTTAGGATTTCAACATATGAATTTTAGGGTGGGGGGCATATACATTCAATCCAGAAAAAGGGTTTATTTTTTCCATTTGTTTTTCAATAGATGATTACTAATAGTTCTTCTTGTTAAACAAATTCTATGGCATTTATATATTTTATGTCTAAAGAAAGAAAAGAAAGTCCATACTTTTGTCAGAAGCATAGGTTTTTCCCAAGTGAAAGCTTTGTGATACAGTGGCTGCAGACCTCATTTTGTAAATTTCTTCATCTCCTAAGCAATGTCAATTGCCTCCATATGACTTCATTATTTTTCCCATCTTCCCCAAGAATTCATATTAATATTTACACCTGATTATCCCACATTGAAGACCTGTGAAAAAATCCAGTAAAAACTTTGACAGTAACATATATTTAGTGTAGAATAAAATATTCTTAATGACTTCCCAGAAGTCAGAGATGAAGGAATCCTCTTCTGTTTATTTGCATGTATATTTCAAATAATTTCTCCTTATTTCTGATTTGGTGAGAAGTTTTGCATGTGAAATTTCAACTGAGCACAATATGGTACTGTGGCAAACATCTTTGACACTGGCATTGAAAAACTGAGATTAGCTTTCAGTACTCTAAAAGAGCACTCCTATGACTCTGGAAATGTGCCATACAGCTTTCTTCAGTGAAATAGATAGGTATCCATTAATTAGACATTATTATTAATGTCATGTTCCGCTGCATGGGAAAGGGCAGAGTACAGAATATAAAGGCAGGCATGATGACTTTGATGATATATGGACAGTTTCATGAATTACTTAAAGCAAATTCCTGCTTCTTACCTTATTACATACAATAATTAAACAATATTAAATAATTGTGATAAAAGAAATAACACATATGGGATGGATCTATTTCCTGCTTTAAAAAATTTTTTTTGTTTGTTATTTTACCCCAGTGGTGAGAAATTACTGAAAGGTGGCAGAGGTTTAAGGAATTGCACAAGTTAAAGAGTATTATGACCTTTCTTTATACTTATTTGATGACCTCCTTCCTAGATTTCTCCAGGGCCCTATTGATGTGTTTCCTAATACTGAACTCTGACACATGGTAAGATGAAAAGAGGAGAAATTATCTTTAAGTGTGATAATCTCAACATCGAAGCATCTTTAACGTATGAGGGTACGTTATTAGTCTACAATGGGAATATTTCTCAAAGTTAGGTGAATTCTGTGGGCTATTTGTAGTGGATTATCCAGTGGGCTTCTTTGGAACACATTTTGGACAAGCTATTTTAAGTGATCCATACAACAGACTTACACTGCAGTCCTTAATTTGAAGAGAGCTTCCAGAAAATGGATACATTTAAGTGAAGTCTGCAGGTATGATTATGATCATACTGACATATTACATACTGTTGTGCTTTATTTCTGCATTAAAGATCAACTATAATTATAAAATCTTTGCTAAAAAGCAATAGACAAAATCCTAATGTTGTTGGAAGTACTAGACATTCCTTCCAATACTGAAACATATCTGGTAAACTAAGTTTTCTAATGGTACATGTGCTAGAAGAAATGGGTCAATGAATCTACTGCAAGTGACTTTTCCATTTTCATGTGCATAAAGACATATTTGACCAATCCAGTAAAATCATGAAAGAAGTTGGTTTGCTTGCAATCAATAGGTTGAGATCTTCCCTGGTGGTTCTGATGGTCAAGAATCTGCCTGCAATGCAGGAGACTCGGGTTCAATCCCCAGATTGAGAAGATCCCCTGGAGAAGGGCATGGCAACCCACTCCAGTACTCTTGCCTGGACAATCCTCATGGACAGAGGAGCCTCGCAGGCTATAGTCCATGGGGTCACACAGAGTTGGACACAACTGAGAGACTAATACTTTCCTTTTCAAATAGGTTAAATTTTGCAAAACAAATAATACATCAAATAATTGATTGCTTTTAATATCTTTATATGAAATAGGTGGTCAAATTTACATATTTAGAACATTGCTTCAGTGAAAAGATAATACTGGCTAGGAATTTGCGTGTGTGTGCTCAGTAGTGTCTAACTTTTCGATACTATGGACTATAGCCCACCAGTTTCCTCTGTCCATAGGATTTTTCAGGCAAGAATACTGGACTGGGTTGCCATTTCCTACTACAGGGGCCTTCCCCAGCCAGGGATCAAACCCAAGACTTCTGTGTCTTCTGGTTTGGGATTAACTGTCAAAATATTATATTTGTCTGTTAATAGCTTAGGAATATTTGAAAATATGTACTTTTTTGCATTTTTTCTGTGTATTATGATAATCCTAATCTGAATATATAAATATATAAATAAATATAAATATCCATAAATATATGTGTATATTTATGTTGGAAGCTTTAGAGCAATATATTCCTTTGAAAGGAAAGTTCAGTATCTTTCAAGAGAGAGCATATGTGCCAGATATGTAATTGTTATTTAATTAAGGATATTTAAAATTGTATACTTTGTCTCTCTGTAACCTAACATGTGCATTCTTAGGTCACCTGTTTTTGCATGCATCACCCCCAAATTACACTTCAGTATTTCATTTTTAACATTCTGTGTGAAAATTTGATGAAAAAAATGAATTCCTACTTCTTAAAATAACTCACAATTTATTTTCATTATCTACATTATTTTAGGCTTCCCTGGTGGCTCAGGTGGTAAAGAATCTGACTGCAATGCAGGAGATCTGGCTTTTATCCTTGGGTCAGTAAGATCCCCTGGAGGAGGGCATGGCAACCTGTTCTGGTGTTCTTGCCTGGAGAATCCCATGGACAGAGGAGCCTACTGGGCTACAGTCTGTAGGGTCGCAAAGAGCTGGACATGACTGAGTGACTAAGCAGAGGAGCACATCTACATTATTTTAAGGCAGATTACAACTTACTATAAAACATTTTTGTCTCTGAACTAGAGTTTACAGGTTAGGTCTGTTTTGCTGTGGCATGGTCTCTGAAGAATTTCTACCTGAATTAGGTAGAATCAGTGATAGAAGGAATATAAAGTTCTCCTAGCACATGGTACATCCTTCATCATCATAGTTTTTACTGTGATAATCCACTGACCTACCCTTTGATCTACTGCTCTTTCACCCATATGTGGATTTGAAGGGAAAAGAAGTAGTAAAAATGTAATAGTGGCCATTTTGTATCTCCATCCCTCAGTTTTAAAGTGTGAAGACTTTTATTGCTATTTCAAAGATGAACTTCTATCATATTTAAGTAAAACTTTTTTTTTTTTTTTGTAAAGCAAGGGATAACTCAGTGACTGTTGGAGTATTAATGAACTCAAAACGCCTGAGATTTGGGGCTCTTTCTTTTTACATTGTTTGCATATGTAACTAACAAGGTGACTGTTAAGATCAGCAGCATGGAAGGAAAGGAATGAGGCTACAGACCTTGAGAATTCGGCTTTACTTCTCATGTGCTGTGCAACTTGTACAACTTATATAGCTTCTCTGATACTTATATGTGTTGAATGACGGCATTTCCTCAATGTCCAATTTCTTTAAATTTCTACTTCCAAGTTTGGTGATATAATCTCTCTAAAACCCAGTTAGCCCTATACAGAGAAAGTTTGTGTGTTCCGCAGCCTCCATCTTCCTTTGGCTGGCTACTTTTAAAGTGACTAAAATCAGTGATTGATTCAAATTAAACATTAACATTATTATAAAATAACTAATACCACTTACATAATGATAGCATAGTTGATGAGGGATGTTCATTCAATAATAGTCATGTTGTGACTAGTCTGAAGAAATACTGGTAAACAGAAGTACCTAGGTTTTAAATACATGTCAGCAAATTATGGTTTACTTTATTGGTTAAACATCACTGAGTCTCATTGCTATAATGTAATAAGTTAATCTCAAAGGGTACACAACTCTCATTGTTAGTTTCCTTGCACAGAAAATACTTAAGGTCGTGATTGCCAATTGAAATTTACAAAAACAAACTGCTGTTTCTCTGCAAAGTTACTTTTACACCTTCTTTGCCAGAAAACGATAGCGTAGAGATAACAAAGACACAGGGATCTGTTAAATTATGCTGATTTGTTTGTTTGTTTGTTTCATGGAATTACTATGTATATATTGAGAATAAAAAACACACACAACATGTAACCTTTTCAACTTTCCACAGATTAAACAACACACTGCATTGCTTTATTGCATTCTCCTGCAACAAGGGACATATTTCAGCAGAAAAGGGCAAAGCAGGAAATTTACTCATGAAAACCAATTTATATCAGCATATGAATAGTATAACTATCCATGTAGAATGTCTGGTATTCATCTTGAGAACTCTTGGGAACCTATAAGTAATCCTCAGTGCAACTTCTGTTGGGCCCGCATTTAGGTATAGAAAGCGAATGATGTTGGTCCAGGATTTGTTATTATTATTGCTATTATTTTCTCTGGTATGAAGTCAACCAGCGTGGTGCCCTGTGAACTCTTTCAGCATTCTCTCTGCAAAATCAGAGTGTGATAAGGTGTCAGAATTGACGGATCGGTGGTGGAGACTGAGCAGACCTGAATTAATAAAGGTCAAAATTGTCAACAGGAAGAGTGTCCTGTGGCATGTGAGGACTTGCTCCTAAACAGCACTTGAGAAGCAAAAAGTAGTTCTAGACCAGAACCCAAGGCACCTAAACAAGCCAGGGATTTCCTGAAAATTGTCTCTGAAATAAATATCTACTCTAATAATTTTAAAACATTCTTCCCCATATCGTCTCTCTGTAACCTTCAATGCTTCAAAGCATCTCAGATCTCAGAGTGACCAGAGGTATCACAGTGAAGGAAAGTGCAGTTCTGAGCCTGTCCTTGTAGAAGAGTCCGCACGTCTGCCTGTAAGAGGAGATGTCCTTGCATTTCCTCAGCATCAGCTCTGGCTTTTTTTTTTTTTCACAATCAGTGATGTTTTCACAGCAAGTTGTAGAAGCTAAGTGATTTTCCCGTGTGACAACAGCCTAGTAAGAGTTATGCAATCTCCCCTAACTGCCATTTGGTGAGGGCAATTATTTTGTAAGACAGAGCAGTCTGGAGATGCCATCTCAGGGACTTTAAATAAAATTGCGATCCAAAAACTTCTTTATGATTTTCTTTTTCCCTTCCTAGCATATTAAGGTCTCAGGAGACAAAAATGTTAAGGCATGGTATCTCCCCTAAGTTCTCTTTTAAGCTTTTATCTTATATGTAATCATTATCTAACATTAAATGGGTTAAGTGATTTTTTAAATGGCATGACTTGTACTTTCATAAAGCACTTTTTCAAAGTTAGTTTCTTATGGTGAATTCAGACAGTGTTGTGAGTAGCCAGTTACTGTGTGAAGTGGCTTAAAAAAAACTGAGTAAATAAAATAATTCAACTTTGTTCTTTATAAAATCCCACCCTTATATCCCCAAATAGTTATATATGAAAGAATATGAAATTTTTAATAACATAAAAAACTTAACTTTTTATACTGTAATATAGTGAAAATTATTAGGGCTTTCCTGGTGGCTCAGTTGGTAAAGAATCTGCCTGCAATGTGGGAGACCTGGGGTTGATCCAGGGTTGGGAAGATGCTCTGGAGGAGAGCATTGCAATTCCCCCCAGTATTCTTGCCTGGAGAATTCCATGGACCGAGGAGCCTGGTGGACTACAACCCATGCCTTTAAAGAGTTGGATACACCTGAATGACTAAGCACAACACATAAAAACAACAAAATTGAACAATTAAAGAAGAAAATTAGAAATTACAGCAATCCCCTCTTCTTTAAATAAATTTGTTTCCTGATAATAAAGTAATAAATACCAGTGATGAAAATACTGTAAAACTTATGAAGAAACACCATTCACAAGTCTACTAATGTTAACTGGTAAAATACTTCTAGCTTTTTTATTTGCACACACAAATACATATGTTTATACTCCTGTAAATGTGTTCACATTGTGTGTGTGGGTGTAAAACATTAGTTTGCATTTTTAAAGATTACAAATTGCATATTCTAAAGCCTATTTTTATATTTATAAAATAAACTATACAATTGCATTTGTCATCATATTTGTTTTATGAAAACAGAATTTGCCTATGACTGTACAATATTTGGTATTTAATTTTTCAAATAACATATTTGAGAGTAGTTTCAAGTTATGTCTGTTTTGCTATTATGTATGTATCTTCTTTTTTACCCTATAGATTCATTTTTATAGGTGAAATGTCAAGGTCTAAGTCACGACATTTCTACAATTTATGATAAAGACTGACATATACCAGAAAGATTGATTCAAATGACACTGTTCCGGTGGATTTTAATTCTGTTTCATTGTTTATGTTCATTTATTTTTCTTGTGATTTACTTATTCTTATATGTCATTTATATTTTGTTTATGAATTATTATACCCAGTTTCTGTTGATGTATCTACTATTTTCAGAGTAAGGCTTCATATTATCATTTTCTTTAAGTGTTTTATAAGTATTTTTCTCCACTTTGGCATTTTTATTTTAGTTAGCTTACTCAATTAAAAAAAGTTAAGCTTTCGAATATTGATGAGTTATTAGTGTAAATCTGTTCTATAAGTTTTTTTTTTCATAAGTTCTGCCTGTTTTGATTAGATATAATGTGTGCAAATGTTGCAATATGTGTATACACAAAAAGATAGCCTTACAGACACAGAATGCCTTTAAATCCCTCTTTCTTCCCTTCTTCAACTTATTTTTCCTTTGTAAACCCCCCTCTCTGTTTATGCTCTCATTATCATAGTTTCATAAGAAGGCAAAATATAGAGGAAATTGAGGAAAAATATAGTTCATGTATTTTTTACTGGCCTCATGTTAAAATGGATGTATTACTATAAAATTGAATTGGCCAAACTATAAGGAAGGAACACAGCCCCATCCATCAGCAGAAAATGGGATTATAGATTTACTGAGCATCGCCTTGCCCTCTAGAGCAAGACCCAGTTTTACCCACAGCCAGTCCCTCCCATCAGGAAGCTTCCAGAAGCCTCTTATCTTCATCCATCAGAGGGCAGACAGAATGAAAACCACAATCACAGAATACTAACCAAACTGATCACATGGATTACAATCTTGTCTAACTCAAACTATGAGCCATGCCATGTAGGGCCACTCAAGACAGATGGGTCATGGCAGAGAGTGCAGACAAAATGTGGTCCACTGGAGAAGAGAATGGCAAACCACTTCAGCATTCTTGCCTTGAGAACCCCATGAACAGTATGAAAAGGCAAAAAGATATGACACTGAAAGCAAAATCCCTAGGTCAGTAGGTTCCCAGTATGCTACTGGAGAAGAGCAGAGAAATAGCTCCAGAGGAAATGAAGAGGCTGAGCCAAAGCAATAACAACACCCAGCTGTGGCTGTATCTGGTGGTGAAAGTAAAGTCTGATGCTATAAAGAACAACATTGCATAGGAACTTGGAATGTCATGTTCCTGAATCAAGGTAAATTGGAAGTGGTCAAACAGGAGATGGCAAGAATGAGTATCAACATTTTAGAAATCAGTGAACTAAAATGGACAGGAATGGGTTAATTTAATTCAGATGACCATTATATCTACTATTGTGGGCAAAAATCCCTTATAAGAAATGGAGTAGCCCTCATAGTCCACAAAAGAGTCTGAAATGCAATACTTGGGTGCAATCTCAAAAGCAACAGAATGATCTCTATTTGTTTCCAAGGCAAGCCATTCAGTATCACAGTAATCCAAGTCTATGCCCCAACCACTAATGCCGAAGAAGCTGAAGTGGAACAGTTCTATGAAGACCTACAAGACCTTCCAGAACTAACAGCAAAAAAAAAAAAAAAAAAAAAAAAAAAGATATGCTTTTCATCATAGGGGACCGGAATGCAAAAGTAGGAAGTCAAGAGTTACCCAGTTGGCCTTGGAGTACAAAATGAAGCAGAGCAAAGGCTAACAGAGTTTTACCAAGAGAACGCACTGGTCATAGCAAACACCCTCTTCCAAAAACACAAGAGATGACTTTACACGTGGACATCACCAAATGGTCAATAATGAAGTCAGACTGATTATATTATTTGGAGTTGAAGATGGAGAAGCTCTATATAGTCAGCAAAAACAAGACCGGGTGCTGACTGTTACTCAGATCATGAACTCTGTATTGCAAAATTCAGACTTAAAAAGTAGGAGAGTGATTGATAATAGAATGAGTCCCAATGACTGATACAGTTAGTATCAATCAAACTGATCAGTTATGTGAGTCCTTAGGAAGCAAAGATGAATAAGAAACAGTTTTAAGGACATTGCCCTCTACTGAAGAAATCAAAATAAGAGGTCACAAGAGACACAACTTGCTCAAGTATGCTGATGATCTTCAAGTCATTAAAGGGTGATGATCTCTGTACTCTAAGTAAAAAATTTAAAAGGACATAAACCAAAACCTCAGTTGTAAAATGGGGCTATGACATCTGTAGTGAGACAATACCTTAACTGGATATTCTAGAAGATTCCTGGAAATGTTTCATTTTTTTTTTTTTTTTTTTACTGAGAAGCATAATCCTCTCCATCTTTAACTGAATATCTACAGAAAATTCTTCTTTCTGCACCAAATGACCCAAGGCAAGTGTGTGATAGAAAGTGTGTCTTCTTGAATCTTTAAACCAGCTTTCACCTACACCTTCAAGTGGTCTACCCTTTCTGCGTTCTCCTTCTTTTCCTACTGCCAGAATAAGTTGTCATGGAACTCATTTATACTTTTCTTCTTCCAGATAAATGCCATCAGCTGTTGCAAGAAACTACCGGCCATTAGTAATAACTCATTAGGCTTGACAGTGAAAATCTATCCTACGTGGTTGGTAGACTGAATACTGATGAATCCATTTGAATCCATTTTTAGCCAGTGAGTGAGCATGAACTGGGCTTCCCCAGTGGCTCAATGGTAAAGAATCTGCCTGCCAATGCAGGAAACACAAGAGACGCAGGTTTGATCCCCAGGTCTGGAAGATCCCCTGGAGGAGGAAATGGTAACCCACTCCAGTATATTTGCCTGGAAAAATCCCATGGACAGAGGAGCCTGGCAGGCTGAAGTCCATGGGGTCACAAACAGCAGGACATGACTGAGCATGCATGCACGGACATGAATTAAGGAAGTGGATAGTTCCTAAGATCAGCCCATGGTGTAACTCTCATTACTTTTTTATGGGCTAACCTAGCATGAAAATTATTCATTAGCAATGAACATATTTAATTGTTTTTTCAAGTTCATGCCTTTGTACACTTTAAATAGATCATCCTGGCTGGCTACAAACCTGAAATCAAAAAACAGATGCTGCCTCTAATCAGGAGACTCAGGTAGGGAACTTAAAAAACAAATACAATTCTTTTTATGATTTTATGTCAACTTTTGATTGTGTCTGGAACATGAAATGAGTAAGTGAATTAATAAATAAATTGCACACATAGATTAATAAATAATGGGTGAATGACTAAAAAGGTACACTTTCATGTGCATGTTTATGACTAAAAGAAAGACAATAAAGAAAGGTGATAATATATTTAAAAGGAGGAATGAATCATGACTAGCAAACAATTGCAGAAATAAACTGGAATCTCAGACTTCCACACTTATTTGAGGCATAGTGAAATGTCAGTGAAAAATTATGATTCATTTGCTTCCCCCATCAGGAAAGAAGGAAGGAAAATCAGAAAGAAGGAAGAGAGGAAAAGAGGGAAGGAGAGAGGAAAGAGAGGAAGGAATAAAGAATTCATAAGGATTGAAAAAAGCTATAAGATTCTGAAAGTTACACAAGTAGAAATATAAATATAGAGAAGGCTCTTGTAAACTCATGCAATATTCAGTATATTAAAATGTTTTACATGTTTTGCTGACAGACATTTGAACTATTGTCAAATTGTTGTAGGGATATTTCAACTTCAAGTCTACAACCTTGACATGGCTTAAATGGAAAGAATTTAAACTTCCTTTGGGTTACTCATTAGTGCTTATGCAGTAATATAAAAAGGTCATCAGTTTCTGTTCTAATGTCAGATGTGCGTCTTAAACAAGCTATCTTTAAAGGTATTATTATTTTTCCACTAGCCTAATTAACAGAAAACAAACCACAGTTTGCAAAGAGCAAAATCTACTTTTAAAAAATATTCCATTTTATGAATGGAGGAAATTAATGTAATCAAATTTTATGCTCAGATACTTTTGGAGCAAAATTTTAACTTGACAGAAAATTTTTGACATACTGGAAAGTATAGTAGTGATAAATATAGCAATAATCTATGTGATGTGAAAATCTGTAGGTAAATGAAATTTTGTCAGCGTGTATCCGAGTTTTCTGCTCTATTGGTGGAAAAAAACAAAAAAAAAAATAAAAAAAACACAACTTCTTTTTAACATTGGGGAAAAAGACTCGATAATAGAATAAAATCTAGTCAACCAAACCCCAAATTTATGATTTGAAGCATGCAACAGAAGTTGTGATACTTAGACCCAGAAGACTGATGGTAAATCATCTTTTGTTAGCTTCAGGCTTGCATAAACGGCAGCTGATCAGCATGCAATGAACTTGAAGAAGGAAATGAATATGAGCAAGATCAACAAATTTGAGGAAGTTGAATTCCTCAAGCTGAAGAACAAAAGATACAGAATATTTCAATAGGTTTTCAAGTAAATGTAAGGTTATGTAGCAAAAAGTAATAACCATTTTTTTCATCAACTCAGAGCAGAAATTATAAAAAGTAGAATTTCAATTAGATAAGGAGCAAATGTCCAGAGTAGCTGTTACATGTACCTTTCATTTAGCATTTATTGATATTTGAGATCTGAGTTGTTAATTTTGCTCTTACGTGACATTTTTCAATACCTCAATTAGATTTTAAGCTCTTTGAGGCTTGAGATGTTTGTGTGTGCATTTGGGGCTCAGGGCAGGATAGTGGATAGATAGAGGATAGATGTATCATGTTTATAAAATATGTTAAGTAGAAATAACTTTTTATTTTGGCATTGAGCAATTTCAAGATTCAAAAATTTTTTGGTTTTGGATATATTTTAAACTTCCATTTTGCTTGGGGTGATATTAACTTTGTAAAATATCACCAAAATAGTACAAAGAATATCTGTAGACCTTTCATTTAAATTTGCCTATTCTTAATATTTTATTTCATTTGCTTAATCATTTATATTCTCTCATTCCCTCTTTATATACATATGTATATATATAGATAGATAGAGATATAATTATTTTTCTATATCATTTAAACATAAATTTCATATATCATGGCCTTGATTCATAAATTGATTTTATAAATTCTTCATAAATTCATAAATTCTTCAGTGTAAGATTTCCAAAGAATGAGATATTCTCTTTTATAGCAACATTATTGGTGTCAACTTCATAAATTTACATATATACAATACCTTTGTCTAAACTACCATCCACCTTCAATTTGGTCAGTGATCTAATAACATCCTTTATAGCATTTTTTTTTTTCTACTGGTACAGAATCGAATTTAGGATCTGATATTACATTTACTAGTCACATCTTTTTAGTCCCCTAATCTGTATCACTTACGTATCCTTTTTTGTCTTTAATGACTTTTGCATATTTGAAAACAATATCCTCCCACTTTAAAAAAAATAGAATATTTCTCATTGCATGTTGGTTTGATATTTGCTTGTTGACTAGATTGTGCTTATGCATTCTCACTGCTGCTTATGCATTCTCACTGCTGTGCTACTGAGTAGACAGATCTTGTGCTTCATCTGGAGCCACACAATGTCCATCTGTCCTCAGGTATGGTGTTAAGTTTAACACCTGTTCAAGGAGTTGCCCATTTCTCCTTTCTTTGTTGTATAATTATTGTTTTCCTTTTCTTTTCTTTCACTTTTCTTCTCTTCTTTGCCCATTCAGTTATAAACAAAACCACTGAAAAGTATTTAGGATTTGTTTGCGTTCTGCCATTCCTTCCTAAAGCCTACTCTGCCCAAGGCTAAGGGTCTGTAGCTAAATGCTCTCTTCACAAGTAGTTAGATGAGTTCTTTCTTTTCTCTCCTTCCAGTGTAATTGTGATGTTCACTTGGCATATGATTAGGCTCATTTGTTTCAGTTTGCTTGCAGGTTTTTTTCTCTTCCCATTCATATTAATTAATATTTTAAAATATGTAGGATATTAACATGCTTCAAACGTCAGAACTACTCATAACAGTATACTCAAAGAAGTATCATTCTTTCTCTTTTCCTTTCCTCTACCTCACCCTGGGTAGTTAACCAACTTCATTTTTTCAAGTTTATGCTTCTTGTGTTGTTTGAAGTGATAAGGAAGTGAATGCATTTTCTTATTTTCTGTTCTTCTTTATACAATATGTAGCCTTACATGTGCAGTTTCACTTAACAGTTATTTAGTTGCTAAATTGTGTCTGACTCTTTTGCAACCCCATGGACTGTAGCCCGCCAGGCCCCTCTGTCCATGAGATTTTACAGGTAAGAATATCAGAGTGGGTTGCCATTTCCTTCTCTAGGGGATCTTCCCAATCCAGGGACAGAACCCACATCTTCTGTATTGGCAGGCAGATTGTTTACCACCGAACCACCAGAGAAGCCCATTTTATAATGTTTATAATGTTGTATTACACTCTGCCATTTCAATTAACAGTATGTTTTATTAATAAGCTCCTCCCTCATTCTTTTTAACAACAGCATAGCACTCCACTAAATTCATACACTCTCATAAAAATGCTTGGGTAAGTTTCCAGTTTTTGCAACTACAAATAATGCTTCAATGATTCATTTTATTCATATGTGTATTATTACTGCATTTTTATGTTTTTTATTTATATCTTAAGATTGAATTACTGGAAGTAGGACTGCTGGATTAAGGGACAAATGTAATGTAGTTTGATAAAATACCTTCAAATTCCTCTCCATAATGTTGTAACCATTTTACATTCCCACCAGTACTGTCAAAGCCTGCTTCTCTACAGGCTATCCAACACAGTGGGAATTGTCAAGCTTTTGAATTTTTGCCAACTTGATAGTTTAGAAATGGTGGAGAAGGCAATGGCACCCCACTCCAGTACTCTTGCCTGGGAAATCCCATGGACGGAGGAGCCTGGTGGGCTACAGTCCATGGGGTCGCTAGGGGTCGGACACGACTGAGTGACTTCACTTTCCCTTTTCACTTTCATTCACTGGAGAAGGAAATGGCAACCCACTCCAGTATTCTTGCCTGGAGAATCCCAGGGACGGCGGAGCCTGGTGGGCTGCCGTCTATGGGGTCGCACAGAGTCGGACACGACTGAAGCGACTTAGCAGCAGCAGCAGCGGTAGCAGCAGCAGCAGTGCAGAGCAGTTTTAATTCTATGTTCCTTACCATGAATGAAGATTAATATATTTTCATATGTTTATAAAACCTCTTTATATCTCTTTTTATGGATTGTGAATGCAGGACATGTCTTTAAAAATAACATATTATTGATGTGAGAGTGTTTCATCCTAACTCAACGACAGTTACAAAAAATAAGTAAACATTTAATAAACAAGAGGCCAGAAATCAGGAGGTCAACAAGATCTCCTTCCTTCGAAGACTCTAAGGAGATTCTATTTTTTCTCACTTCTGGCTTCTGGTGGTTACTAATATGATCATTGGCTTCAGACCACATCACTTCAGTCTCTGCCTCCATCTCAAATTGTCTATTCCTCTTTTGTATGTCTCCCTTGCCTCTCTTCTAGATTAACACTCATGAAAACATTTAGGGCCCACCTGTAAAATCCAGGATAATCATCTCCTCTCAAAATCCTAAATTTCACTGCATCTTTTGCCATACAAGATAATACAATATATGATAATATTCACATTTCCAAGGATTAGAACATAAGCATGTTTTGGGTAACACCATTAAATCTAATACATATGGATAATCCGAAATAATATAAAGAAGGAGAAGAGATTCTTCATATCATATATGCTCTGAGATTTTGGAGGGAAGGAGCTTCCCTGGTGGCTCAGTGGTAAAGAATCCATCTGCCAATACAGAAGATGTGGGTTCGATCCCTGGGTCAGGAAGATTCTCTGGAGGAAGAATGGCAACCCACTCAAATATTTTTGACTGAAAAATTCCATGGACAGAGGAGCCTGGCAGGCTGTAGTCCATGGAGTCGCAAAGAGTCAGACACAACTGAGTGACTGAGCACATTTGTGCTGAACACACATTTGGAGGGAAGGAATTGCGGGCAACACAGCACAGTCACCCTGCTGTGTGTCACCCTCACCACTGTCTGAGAGAGAAGAGCACTTAAAGACTATCAGAGGATCCCGCTGAATGAGATTTAGTAATTGTCTCTGTGCTTTAACTGGCTTAATCTTTTTCTTGTAATGTGCCCTAATAGCAGTAACTGCATTATAAATTTATAAAAAAAATAGAAGAACCCATCTGAGGATGTCTGGATTATCCAGGAAACACTTTTGAAAAAAAGGAACAAGGCACTTTAAAAACTTTAAGCTTCTAATGAGCTTAATTTGTGACCTTGACGACAATAGCAAAACATGTGATTGTAAAGCTTGCTAGAAGAGTGAGATCACAGTACTTCAAGCTTGATGATTCAACTGAACAATTCAGAAATGATGTCGGCAAAACTGAATGTGTATTTGAGCCGCCTTATACTTATTGCCGTTGTTCTACACAGTTGATCTTAAACAAAAGTCTACCTTTAAATGTCATTGTAAAGGAGAAATGTCATTTCTTCTTTGTTTGCAGATCAGGTCATATGATTGGTAAATATTATCGCCTTGAATATTTTCGTAATACCTGTCCATCAGAAGGTTTGCCTAGTACTATATATTGTGATTTCAACAAGATGTGATTAGCCATATAGAGATTCTTATTACATTTTACAGTTACAGTATATCCTATGGGCATCCGGGATAAATTGATGAATCATAGCATCTTCAAGTTGGCAGAGAATTTAGAGATAAGTGAATACAACCTCTCATTTGACTTGATGCTTGGATACTTTCCCCTACAGACACTGCAAAGAGGATATCTAGATACTGCTGGCATATTTCCAGTTGCAGGGAACTTACTACCTTTCAGAAGAACCCGTTTAATTTTAATGGTTCTGCATTAAGAAAAAATCATCCTACATGAAACATTAAGTTAAATGTTTCTTTACATTCTTTGCAGGCAGATCATTTACCATTTCTAGTCACTTCTTTCCCAAACTGATAATTGAGGGGTTTCTGTAGTTCCTAATCATTTCAGATCTTGTCTACCTCTATAAATATTACCATTGCTGATAAGTAACATTGACTGCAACAATTTGTGTTTCCTTTTTAGGTGAAAGTTGAAAGAAACTATAAAATCAAAGAGTGGGAGGGATTTATGGGTTGTGGACTTTGGCTGGTGCTTTGGGCTTGAAAGGTCTATGGACTTCCTTAAGATCTTGGACAATTGGTATGCATTCTGCTTAAGTCAAACAATGACTCTGTAATATTGAGACAATAAATATTCAGAAGTGTCTCTTGCAAATGAAGCTTAGGAATATAGCCAACCTTCAAAAAAAAAAGAAAAGAAGTATCTGTGGAGTTTTAAAACTTTCATTAAGTTTGTCTTTCCTTCTTTTCTCTTTTTCTTTCTCTTCTTCAGTATCCATCTTGTTTCTTATTTTCTCTACAGACCTGGTTTGGTTTCTCCTTTTTCTCTCTCTGCAGACTGGCTTGTAGAATATTCCTGGCTATCACTTTTACACGTTTGCTTTAAGATTGTCTCACACCAACCAATTGTCCTTAGTTTCAATTCCAAATCTAAGAAGAGATCAGCCACCTGTCCCAACCCAGTTTAGTGCGAGTATTCTGCCCCTGTAAGCAGTTGGAGCTGAGAGCCTAGAGACACGGATTGATATTATTCAACAACATGCCCGGAAGCTCACTCCTAGATCAAAATCAGACCGTTTCAGGAGAAAGCGGATGGCTCCAGACCAGGACAGGGCATCTTCCAAATTTATGCAACAGGGAGGGGGCAACTTAAAGCTTCCAGGAATTTGAGAAAACACATTTCTATAGGAGGTAACCATGATAGAGACTGAGAATACAAAAGCGACACCTAGGTTGTTTATGGCTTCTTTTAAGCTCTTGAAAATATGAGAAAGAATGTTTAAATTTCTTTTCTTGTCTGTTGTTGTTGTTTAGTCTCTAAGTCATGTCTGACTCTTTGCAACCCCATGAACTCTAGTCCACCAGGCTCTTCTGTCCATAAGATTTCCCAGGGAAGAATACTGGAGTGGGTAGCCATTTCCTTCTCCAGGAGATCTTCCCTACCCAGGGATTGAACCTGTGTCTCCTGCATTGCAAGTGGGTTCTTTACCACTGAGCCACCAGGGAAGTCCTTTCTGGTCTGTATCAGTTTAGAAAAGGATTCAGAAGAGACCAAGTTTCCAAAAATAAGTTGTATAGAAACTTTTATGACTCCAGTTTGGGGAACTTAGTAAAGGAAGGAACCTTAACACATACATGTCTTAATACTTTCCGGAGTCGATTTGTTTTGTTGGTTTTTGGGTCACATTTTCATTCCTGTATTTATCATATTTCACTAAATATCACACCTTTTTAAATATTTGCTGTTAAATTATATCTCAACCTACCTGTACTTACCCCACATTCCTTTGTACAGGGCTTGACATTTATCCTTACTGAATTTTTGACTTGGCTCAGCATTCCAGTTTAACATGACTTTTCTGGATTCTGTTTCAGAAATCCAATACGGTAGTTATCCCTTCAGCTTCTTGTCAACTGAATATGTGATTACATGCTATCAGGTAGTGATGGGGCATTGAAAATAAGGTAGCAACTGTAGTAAAATGAGCATTTGACAGGATCTTAGAAATCTGTATTCTGATTTCAACTATGCCATCTATTGCATGTATTTGGATAAGTCATTTAATCGCATTATGTCTTGTTCTATCATACATAAATGGGGTAGTGATCAGTTTAGTAATTATAAATTACTAAAATTACTAAATTACTAAAGACCAGCTAAAAAGTGGGCAAGTGCTTAAAGTCCCTTGTAAACTAGTATAACATCATTGAACATCTCTAGTTTTATGGATCAGAAAGTGCCAGATGGGATGAATTGCTACAGTTCTTGCCCTGGGGCAGCCTCATTTGAAGGGCCAGTTGAATTTTTCCTTGCAGCTTAAAGAGGATATGAAGTTGCAGCTGTGGATCACACCTTCCCCGGGAAGGCAATTTCTTCTGTACCTAGCATCAAATGTATTTCAAGTGTCAGATGGTGGCTTTAAGGCACTAGTCAGTACATGCATCAAGCCTGTTAAAAGTGATGCCAGTTAAAGGAATTACATTACTTTGATTCTGAGACAGCTCTACTGATTGCACAGTGGCTTCTATAGTAGATGCATGCTGTTTTAACTTGTGCAGCAACCCCGTGTCTTTCTTTATTTTTTATTAACAGCACCCTTGTTTCCCTTTAGGTAGCCACTGCTTTTCAGTCTCATTCCATGATTCCATGTAGTACTGAACCACTGTCCCAAAGGTGGACATGACACACTAGACCAAATGTGGACACACCCTCACTGACCACAGCAAGAAAATCAGAGACAAGCATACAGATCAAGTTAGTTCAATCAGACTTCTTCTCCAGATAATTTCAATACTGAGTAGAAAAACAAAGACAAAAATGATTGATAGCTAGCCATTAGTTGTTGCATTATCTCCTCCAAACTGTTCTTCTCAAGGCCTAGAGATTCAACTTTTCTCTTGAAATCTCCAAGCCTCTTCACACACTTCCAATAATGTTTTGTTTAAGCAGGCCTGTGTTGGTTTTTGTTATTTACAACAAAATGTCTAAAACTGATGTATTCCATGATTTTTGGAAATGAAGAAATAAGCGTAAGAATCAAGAACCTGTAACACCTAGATGGCCCACAGGACTCTTGCTGAGAGTTCTTGTGACTCCTGTGCTTTTCCCATTTATGCCAGGAATACCAAGCCTCTCTGCTGCCATGGTTCCTTGCCTGGGCTAGTCACAGAAGCCAGTCACGTCACTCACTTTGTATCTGTCTACACCACACTCCTGCACATCCGTTATCAGCCCACATCAGGCTTTCTTCTCGGCCCTGGTTTAGACTTGGCATGATTTCCTTGATCCTAGCTTAGTACCTGCTTCCTTTTGTTACCAAAAGTGGACTTTGATTGCTTACCGCTCAGAAGACAATAGGTGAGAAACAAGCCTGGTGGAAAGGAAAGTTTGCTTTATTTAGGAGGCTGGCAACCTGGTGGGGAGAGGGGGGAGGGGCGAGGGCAGACTCCTGTCCGAAGGCCAACTCCTCTACTGACAGTCAGTGGGTAAGAACTTTCATATGTGGAGGGAGAGGACTACAAGCAGAAACAGCACAGCCAGTCAGCTCTGACACTCATCATGAAACTGGTCCTGTGGTGGTCTGATCAGCATCATCTTGATTTAAGTACAGTTGGTCTTTAGTCCCAGGGTTGGTTTGTTCCCATTTCTTTGAGGCCAGTTCTCAGAATTGTGGCAGCTTGGGTCATGACTACGTTCTGGTCATCATGTCATTAACTTCTTCCCCTTGGTGGGGGTTTCAGTGTCTATAAGTCAGCTCAAAGGATGTGTTTTAGAATATTCCCTATAGTCCTGGAGGAGGAACAAAAGGTGCTTGTCTTTGCTTAATGATTGAACTATTATTATTTTTTTCTATTCACCTGCTTTCCTTCTGCATTTTCTCATTCCTCTGATTAAACTTATTCTTGGCTGAAGTTTTTGCACAGAGTGAAGGCAGGTGGAAGACGTGGTGGTGGAGGGGGGAAAGGACCATAGGGTCCTGCTCTGTTTCACTTTGACCAAATTCTTTCCAAATCTCAAACTCATTATCAAAATAAAATTTGATGTTTACTCTGTCCATCTATGAGTGTTCCCAATATTATAAACATATTTAATATTTGGACTTCCCTGGTGACTCAGACAGTAAAGAATCCACCTGTAATGTAGGAGACCTATGTTTGATCCCTGGGTCAGGAAGATCCCCTGGAGAAGGGAATGGCAAACCACTCTAGTATTCTTGCCTGGAGAATTCCATGTAGAGGAGAGCCTTTGTGACTACAGTCCACGGAGTTGCAAATAGTTGGACATGACTGAGCAACTCACACGCTTTCCTTTAGCATTTGTTAGAGAAATTTGATCACAGGAAAAACAAATTCTTAATGTAACTATAGCAAAAGTCTCATTAACATTTCTAGCCATGTATGGCATTGAGCTGTACATTAGCTATCCATTGCTGTGTAATGTTACCCCCAAACTCATTGGCTTGGAACAACAGCACATCATTTTACAGTTTCTGTAGGTGTGGAATATGGTTAGGGCTTAGCTGGTCCTTTGATTCAGAATCTCTCAAAGGCTATAGTCAAAATGTCTGTAATATCTGTGGTCTCATTTCAAGGCTCCACTGGGGAAGGATCTACTTCCAAAGTCACTTGTGTGATTGTCTGCATGATTCAATTACTCAAGGAAATTTGAACAGAGGGCCGAGGTTCTCACTGACTATTGACTGGAGGCTGCCCTCCATTTCTTGAATTGTTTACCTCTCCACATCACATCTGCCTTCATCTGAGTAGGCACACAAGAGGGAAGGAGAAGCGGAGGGTGGGAGAGACAGAGAATGAGCAAAATGAAAGTTACTGTCTTCTATGAGTTAATCTTGGAAGGGATAGCCCATCACGTTTTGCATACTCTACTGGTTAGAAAGCAAGTCAAGTAGCCTGGCCCACATTCAAGAAGAAATGATTTCACGGGGTTATGAACACCAGGGGTTGGTCAGAATATGCTTTCTACAGTAGACTCGACCGTGTTTTGTTCACTTCTCAGTATCATACGGTAGTTTAATCATCAAATTACCTTACAGTGACACTGTGAGACAGGAAACAACATAGCATTCACTCTCCCATTCCCTCACAATTCTATTTTATACAATAGCATCTTTATGCTTGTTGAGAGAAACTTCACATACATTTCTTATTGAAATCATCTCATTGTCACTTTGGTTTCACAGCATTGTGTTTCTTTAAACACTTAGTGCAACTTACTGAGGTAATCATGATACTATGTGCTTTAGACATGCTAGAGATGAGATTTCTATTTGGTTACGGTGCAATATTGTAAAAGGTTCACACTGACAATCAGCTAATCAGTCATTGTCCCCTGTCAAGATGCGAATGCATTTAACTTGATTCTATTGGGATGTCAGTGACTCTAGGGCTCACAGTTTTGCTAAGCAGTTGAACATACAGAAGAACTTCCACATTTTTCCCCATGTACTATATAACCAGTCTTTTTCTTTTCTAGCATAATTTTTGAGGATACTATCTTAATACAACAATTCTCAGTTCCTCTTAAATCCAATTTTTGTATTTCTAATTGCAGAAAGTTGATTGATTGGGTGGCATGACCATGAGTGGTTCCTGAATCTTTGTTTGCCTTGTCATGCGTAAATCTAAGAACTTGATGTTTTGGCAATTTTTTGTATCTAATTACACTTGTCATTGTTATCATCAGTGGCCCAGTATACAAATAAGTATTTCACATGTACTGTGCTTTTATAATGATAGAAATAGAAAAGAAAGCTTAAAATTTGAATCAATATTCAACTGAGTCATATATAGAATATAAGCGTGGAAATAGTGGTGTGACAGAAAAGAGAATGAGCATTCTAATTAATCCAACTTTCTTGTTCAAAGAAACACATAATATAGAAGTGATCTAGAAGATACGGTATATATCTTCCATTCTATCTAAAACTCTTATACTATAATGATGTGAGTTATAAAGCCAGGCTATTTTAGAAGAGTTTCTGACATATGTATTCCAATTAACATTTTTATTAATTTACACTTGTACTCATTCACTCATTGAGTACACAGTTGTGGACTCTATAGTCTGTAACAGATACCACACTCACTGCTAATGAGCATGAGTAACAATAGTCTTTGTGCATCAGGAATCCAGTTTATTTGGACAACGCAGCTGTAAATAAACATTTCTATTATTTCACGTGAAATAGTAATAACAGAAGAATGTAAATGGTATGGAGATTGTGTGGTGCACAAGTTCTTAAACTTGTGTATTTCATTAATCACAAAGACTGTAAAACAATTTTTATGTGGGACTCAAATAGACTTATTTTGCTGACTGTATGCTTAGAAAACTAGAATATATTATCACAATCAAATCATAAAATGTAGGTCATTTTTAAGACTGAAAACATAAGAAGGATGTGATCTTAGGTTAAAATGTATTTCATGCAAAGAGAAGCAAATATAGCTGTTTTCTATTTCTCCTAGCAACAAAATGAGTTACTTATTTCTGCTTAATAAATTACTTCAAAACCTAGAGGCTTAAACAACTAAGATGTATTAGTATTCTCCCACAGTTTCTGTAGGTCAGAAACCTTGATGCAGCTAAACTGGGAACCTCAGGTTCTGGGTTTGCCCAAGGCTGCAATGGAGGTATCTTGAGGTTGTAGTCAGTTCAAGGCTCTACTAGAGGAAGCTTGGCTTCTAAGCCCCTCTTGTGATGGCTGGTAGGTCTGGTCCACTGGTTGACTGTAGACTACTCTTCTTTCCTCCCCATTGGTACTTCCACCTACTGTAAATTGCAGCATGGCAGCTGGTTTTCCTCACAGTGAGGGAACAAGAAGTGTGTCAAGTGGAAGCCATTTTCTCTCATAGCCTAATCTCAGAAGTGGAAGCCCAGTTCTTTTTCGGTATGTTTGTTTGTTTTTGTGTATCCTACTCATTGGAAGTGAGATATTGGGTGTTCCAGCCCACACTCAAGGGAATGAGTATCAGAAAGTGGAAATCTATGGGCCATCTTGGAGGCTGCCTATCACAGAAACTGCACATCAGTCTTTTTATATTGCATTGTACCTTGTGTTGAACCTCAGAGATAACAAAAGGAGAAAAAAAGAAAGAAAAGCAACCACAAATAATGCTTAACAGTGTAATCTCACTTTTTTATAAAAGGGATTGTTAGAGCATCAGTTCCTGGTGGCTCAGACAGGTAAAGTGTCTGCTTGCAATGTGGGAAATCTGGGTTCGATCCCTGGGTCAGGAAGATCCCCTGGAGAAGGAAATGGCAACCCACTTCAGTACTCTTGCCTGGAAAATTCCATGGATGGAGGAGCATGGTAAGCTACAGTCCACGGGATCACAAAGGGTCAGACGTGACTGAACAACTTCACAAAAAAAAAAAAAAAAAGAATGTCAGTTAGCTAGAAAAAAATATGAGCAAAATCTACCAGATAATACAATGGTATGAGGTACCAGTTGAGATAGGGAGAAGGGGTAGAAAAAGAGTCTGAGCAAATAGTCCTGTACCAGTGTTGCAGACACTAACATGCCATGCTGAGGAGCTAAGGTTCAATTTACAAGAAATATTTCAGAAGACCCTAGGGTGTTTAGTTTTCTTGTCATCTCTGTATGTTAGTCACTCAGTCGTGTCCAATTCTTTGTGACCACATGGGCTGTAGCCTGCCAGACTCCTCTGTCCATTAAATTCTCTAGGTATGAATACTGGAGTGAGTAGACATTCCCTGCTCCAGGGGATCTTCCTGACCCAGGGATCAAACCCAGGCCTCCTACATTACAGGCAGATTGTTTACCATCTGAGTCATGAATATAATATTTGTAAAATTATTAGATAAGAGAAGTTGTTTTCATAAAATAGAATCAGTAGAGTTGTTTAGAAGTTGCATATATATGTCACTTGATGCTAGATTCCTTTAAAGACTGTATAATTTAAAATTAATTTTCTAAGTAAAAATAGGAACAACTCAGAGCTCTTTAATAATTTTGGGGAGAAAAGCAAGCATGTATTTTTAAAAGCATGTTGCCATAATATAGTAATAAAAAAATGTTTGAGAGGAAAGAGGTGAAACATATACTAAAATAAGCTTAACTGCCTATCATTAGCAGAATTGATCTCCACCTCCTCCATTATGAGAATTTTTGATAAGAAGTCTTGGCAGAAACCAGTAAAAGTTCATTCTCTGCAAAGATGTTGTCGCATATTGTTCTAATGGTGTTTGTATTGAAGGGCAACAAGTATCAGTGAGGTGTCACTTTTTAAAATGCCTGAGAAACTCTACTCAGTTCCAATGGTGATTTTTTAATATGGCTTCTTCAATGACTCCATAAAATGTATATGTGAATAATATTGATGCTCGTCAATGTGCAAGCATGCATGTCCACACACACATGTCCCTGCACATGCACACACACACATGTACATGCACATGTCCACATGTATGCATTGAGGGATATACAACTCCATAAAGTATAACTTTAGAATACAGCCTAACTGGGAAGGGCGAGTCTGGCTGGCAAAATGCTAAATTGTATTTTGCTATAAATATGGTCATATCACCTTCAAATGAATGCCAGGGGCACTTTTCAATATGCTTCCTGTATGCAATATAAAACCATTTGGCAGGCAGTTTAAATATTAATCCAAATGTATAAGCGTTTCCATTTAAATTTTTAATGTTTTCATCATATAACTAGTTTACTTTGTTTCACATTTTGAAGGCCCCAAAATAAGATACCATTTCTTTGTAAACTCTAGATTATGAGGTATCATTCTGTCTGCCCTGGGATCTCTTACCCCTAAAAAAAGTCAAGAACTTTTCTGGGAGTATAGTCAATCCAGATAGTCAACCCTCCTGATTATAGCTGCCTGTTAATATGAAAACTAGAAAATACAGTGTCTCTACTGGTTGATTTTATTCTCTGCTGTTGTTACTCTTATCCCTACCAATGTGACATCCTTGTAGAAAATCCGTGGTTCCTAATTGTTTAAAGACATCATGGAGGATTGTGGGAATGTTTTGAGTTACGTTTCTCCTTCTAAACTCTCATAGTCTCTCTGGGACAGAGGAAGATGAGGTCATCTCTCTCTCTCTTTCTCTCTCTTTCTCTTTCCATGAAGTTTAGTCAGTCCAATCTGGGCTCTCTTTATAATATATCAAACACATATTCTTAGATTTCTTCCGACAGTATATACATAATGCAAAGGTAGTATTGCAATTCACTATTGCTGGAACCAGGCTCCGTCTTGCTCTTCCAGCATACAAGTTGTAAAATCAAAGGCCCACAAATATAATATGAATGAATGACACCCAGTGTTCATTGCAGCACTGTTTACAATAGCCAAGACATGGAAACAACATAAATGTCCATTAACAGAGGAATGGATAAAGAAGATGTGGTCCATATATACAATGGAGTGTTACTCAGCCATAAAATGGTTGAAATAATACCATTTTCAGAAAACATGGTTGGATTTGGAGGACATTATGCTAAGTGAAATAAGAGAATGACAAATGCCATATGACATCACTTACATGTACAATGTATAAAAAGTACAAATGAATTTATTTACAAAACAGAAATAGAGTCACAGACATAGAAAACAGTGGTTATCAGCACGGGAAGGGGAGGAAGGACAAATTAGGAGATTATGACTGACACATACATGGTACTGTATAAAAAATAGATAACTAATAAGGACTTACTATGTAGCTCAGGGAGCTCTATTCAATACTCTGTAATGACTTAAAGAGTCATTACAGAATGAGAATCTGAAAAAGAGTGGTTATATGTATAACTGATTCACTTTGCTATATGGTGTCTCAGTAGGTAAAGAATCCTTCTGAAATGCAGGAGACTACCTGCAAGGCAGGAGACCCAGGTTTGATCCCTGGATGGGGAAGATCCCTTGGAGAAGGAAATGATAACCCACTCCAGGATTCTTACTTGGGAAATCATGGACAGAGGAGCCTGGTGGGCTACAATCCACGGGTCATAAAAGAGTTGGACAGGACGAGTGACTAAACCACTACCAAGATAACCTTTAGAATCCTGAATGGTCTGCCATTCCACAAACATAAACACACCACTTTGGGCTTTCCTTATAGCTCAGTTGGTAAAGAATCTTCTTGCAAAACAGGAGACCCAGGTTTGATTCCTGGGTGGGGAAGATCCTCTGGAGAAGGAAATGGCAACCTACTCCAGTATTCTTGCCTGGAGAATCCCATGGACAGAGGAGCCTGGTGGGCTATAGTCCCTGGGGTCGCAAAGAGTCAGACATGACTGAGTGACTGAACCACTGAGAAACTAATGCAACATTGTAAGCCAGAAGGGGTCTGTGATGAATTGACAGCACTTGACCCAACCTCAATCATTGTTATTGTGTAAGAATTAGGGTACACGTATGCCATTTTTTTTTTAAGAGGAGCCAGGCATCCTGATTTTTGTGTGAACCTTTATTTCTTAAATGTTGATAGCTAACTTATATATTAAGCAACTATGTAAGAGCAAACCAAAACACATCTCTCATAGAAATATGACCAATATATTTTAAAAACCTATAGTTGACTTCAGATAGAACCTACCTATTTTGAAGGTGAACCTTAAGGGGAAAAAAGTCAGTTTTTCTATTATTTTGCTCTTAAAGGTCTCCTTGACTTTTACACAAATTGATCATACTTTCTCCCAACAATTTTATATCCCAGTAGGGTTATGGATAGGGGAAGTCGCTGTCAAACATTGTTATATCCTCTCCTTAGAAAAATGGATTTCTATCCAATTGGCATTTTACAGAATGTTTTTTCTACCTTTACTTATAGAAGTAACTCACAATTTCTGTCTCACAGAGTGCCCTGTTAGAATAACTTCATTAGAAAATGCATTAAATAATCAAACATAAAATCAGAGAGAGTCATATTTGAGATGAACAGAAATGTTTTGTCATCAAGACAGATGTCTGAGACATTTTTGCTAATAGAGACCACTAGACATACATCCTTACAAAAAGGATGTATATCCTACGGTGCAAACCAGAAATAAAAGTTGTTGTAGAATGTATTCTTCATTTAAATGCGTCCCCCAACTTGTAAATCATGACCTATTTCTTGAGGATCATATTAGCAAATGGGGAAGTTAGCACTGAACCATATTGCTGTATACCTGAAACTGACGCAATATTGTTAACAATTACACTTTAAGTTTAAAAAAAAAGAAACAGATGATGACATATATTTGACTTAATGAAGTCAATAAGACTTTGCTGAGGAAGTGACAATTGAGCAGAAATCTGAAAGACGAGTGATTGAGGCAGAAGAGAATAGAAGTGTAGACGCAAGAAGCAACATGTCAAAGTCCCTCTGACAGGAGAGAGTCTAACAGGTGCGGGTAACTGAAAGAAATGCAGTGAAACTGAGCAGAAAGAGCAGGAACAAGGACAAGTTAGTAATCAACAAGTGGGTTTCTCAAAGTACACTTAAAGCTATAGGACATGTTATAATCACTTAGAGAGAAACAGAAATATGTACTCAGAAGTACCCTAAGATATGCCAACACCTAAAGTCTAGGTAGAGGGGTTTATCTTGGGACTACTAGACAGAAAATCAGGAAATGTAATGTCCAAGGGAATATAGAATTCAAGGGAATATAGTGTTTCCAGAAGGAAGAATTGATCAACAGTGCTGAATGCTGTTGAGGCAACAAGAAACTTTAATAATAGGAAACTGGAAATTGCCAGTAACTCTAGCAAGATATAAGTTGGTGCAAAATAAAGGCAGAAGCCAGAATGGAATGAGTTGAGGGAAAAGTAAAGAGTGAGTAAATGAAGGCAGAAAATACAGACAGCTTTCCCTAGAAGTTGGCAGATGGAAGGGAGGAAGTAGATTGAGTTGTAGGGAGGAGTGCTTGATTGGTTGAATTAACATAGTTTTAAAATGTGAATGACTTGAGTGTCTATGAAAAAAAAAAAAAAGAAAATCCCAGCAATTCCACTCCTAAGTATACATCCAAAAGAACTCAAAGCTGATACTGAAACAATTTATGTACTTCCATGTCCATAGCAGCACTATTCTTATTTAAAAGATGGAAACTGCCCAACTGTACATCAGCAAGTGAATGGATAAACAAATGGTGATAAATAGTTATGGGTTATTTTTAACCATAAAAACAAGTGAAGTACTGATACATGCTATAACATCAGTGAACAATCCAAACATTATACTAAGTAAAAGAATCACTGTGTAAAAGATTACAATATGTATGATTCTTTCTCTATGAAATACTCAGAATAGGTAGATACATAGATACAAATGAATATTTCTGGTTGTCCAGGAAGGGAGGAATGAGAAACAACTGATTACTGAGTACACGTTTTCCATTTGGAGTTATGAAGATGTTTTGTAACTAGATAAAATTCATTATTGTACAATATTGAGAATGTACTGAATGCTACTGAATTGTTCACAAAATGGTTAATTTTATATAATGTGAATTTCACATCAGGTAAAAAAAATCACAGATAAGGCTCTAACTTTAAGGGAGATATTCAGTATACAAGAAGGTAAAGACATATAGAATACAAAATTCCTAAGATAGCAGGATGAAGGTGGAGAGGAAGTGCAGATTACTTTAGTTTTGAAGTTATCTATATTTTTCTAAGTTCCATGTTAGCTTGGTATTACTTGGAATTTTAAATTTTCAAACTAGATAAATATAAAGGACATCAATACTTGAATATGCCCTTCTGGCACCTTTGCCATGAAGAATATATATACTTAAGAGCAGTTGTATCCCTCTTTCTCATTTTGCATACTTAAGTCTTTTCAACTACTTAAGATATATTAACTATTGTCCAGGTTTTAACCCAGACTTTACCACTAGCTATATCAATGTAGAAAAGTAATTTAAAATCACTTTGCCTTAGTTTCCCTCTCTGCAAAATAGACATGATAAATGTACCTTCTTCAGAGTGTTGCCTTGAAGAATCAATGAAATACTGTCTGTAAAGGACTTAGTACAAAATCTAATACAGTAAATGCCCAATAAAATCAGGCACTATCATAATTATTGCTGTTATTAGTCATTTACATTCAAAGCATTATTATTATCCCACCATGCTTAAAATCTATGCTAACATCATTTCCTCCAAAGATGTTTTCTTCAGTAAGCATTTTATCGTTTTTGTGTCAAGTAATCCTTGAGAAGTAGGTAGGAAAAGGTATTGGTTTGTCTTGTGTCAGATCAGTTCAATCGCTCAGTCCTGTCTGACTCTGCAACCCCATGGACTGCAGCACACCAGGCTTCCCGGTCCATCACCAACTCCTGGAGCTTGCTCAAACCCATGTCCATTGAGTCGGTGGTGCCATCCAACCATCTCATCCTCTGTCGCCCCCTTCTCCTCCCACCTTCAATCTTTCCCAGCATCAGGGTCTTTTCCAATGAGTCAGTTCTTAGCATCAAGGGGCCAAAATACTGGAGTTTCAGCTTTAGCATCAGTCCTTCCAGTGAATATTCAGGACTGATTTCCCTTAGGATTGACTGATTGGATCTCCTTGTAGTCCATGGGACTCGCAAAATTCTTCTCCAATACCACAGTTCAAAAGCATCAATTCTTTGGCACTCACCCTTCTTTATAGTACAACTCTCACATACATGCATGACTAATGGAAAAACCATAGCTTTGAATAGACAGATGTTTGTCGGCAAAGTAATGCCTTTACTTTTTAATATGCTGTCTAGGTTGGTCATAGCTTTTCTTCCATGGAGCAAGTGTCTTTTAATTTCATGTCTGCAGTCACCATCCACAGTGATTTTGGAGCCCAGAAAAATAGTCTGTCACTGTTTCCATTGTTTCCCCATCTATTTGCCATGAAGTGATAGGACCAGATGCCATGAACTCAGTTTTCTGAATGTTGAACTTTAAGCCAACTTTTTCACTCTCCTCTTTCACTTTCATCAAAAGGCTCTTTAGTTCCTCTTCACTTTCTGCCATAAGGGTGGTGTTATCTGCGTATCTGAGGTTCTTGATATTTCTCCTTGCAATCTTGATTCCAGCTGTTGCTTCATCCAGCCCAGCATTTTGCATGATGTACTCTGAATATAAGTTAAATAAGCAGGGCGACAATATACAGCCTTGACGTACTCCTTTGTCTTGTGTCAGAGGTATGAAAAACTCACTAAGTTGACTTAACACTGAGCATAAATAGATTCGAAAAATATTATATGAGATGCTACATGTTAATACTAATATGCTGAATGATTCTCTGAGAATCACTAAGCAAGTAATATAAATAAGCAATGTATTATTTTAATGATTAAAAAATATAGTCTTCCTATGATCCTCTCTACAATTAGAATACAAGTATGGTCCAGAATTCAGTCAGCAAAACCCTGCCCTCTACTTGGTCTGACCCTATTGTAAACATTAGCCTAGAGAACTTACTACTTGGTATGCAGACTTTCCAAACCCCAGAAGCTATTGCTCAGTACAATAATTCAACACCACAGTAAATTACCACAATAAATACCACTTCTTTGTGTGCTTGCAATTCTTTGCTCATATATCAGAACTTCTTTAAGCCATGAAATAAACATGCATAACACAAACTGTAATATACATATGTATATATACATTATGCATATATTTTATATGTAGTCTTCAAATGTTTGGCATTTTCTGTGACTCTCAACCAAAAGATGGATTTTTTTTTTTTTTTTGTCTCTAGTAAACTTCAGACGAGTTAAGATGAACCTTGTGTTTTTGTTTGGAAAAAAGTCTACCATTAGTTTGGCTTCCTGGGATAAGAAAGTCCATCCTAATAAGTAGATTAATCTAAAAAAGAAGAGTTTAAACTGCAGTAGATAATGCATTTACATCACTTCTCATTGAGCCAAGTTCGGTTCAGTTCAGTCGCTCAGTCATGTCCAACTCTTTGCGACCCCATGGACTGCAGCATGCCAGGTTTTCCCTGTCCATCACGATTTCCCAGAGGTGCTCAAACTCATGTCCATTGAGTCAGTGATGCCATCCAACTATCTCACCCGCTGTCGTCCCCTTCTCCTGCCTTCAATCTAGATCATCTTAATAACATAAACTTTTTAGCATTGTTCCATGATATGAATATTTTTTATCCTTAAGAAAACTATAGTGTAGTGTTTAATAACATACATTCTGAAGAGACACTACCCAGATTTATTGTGGACTCAAATTCCAACTTGTGAAATTTCTCCATGGCGTTTTTGTGAGGGTTAAGTGAGTGAGTATTGTCCGATTAGCTATAACAGAGCCTGGCATTTAGTAAATATTCAATTACTGTTAGCTCTCATTTTTTATTGCTTGCTTTTCTGAAAAATGTTGTTTAACCAGAAACTAATTCATAGTTCAAGAGAAACTAGGAGTTGATGAATCATTTTTTACTTTAAAAAGTGATAAGAAAAATATGATTATGTAAAACCTTACTCAATGTAGAGCTATTAAGGAAACTAGGTGGTTCTATGGGACTTGTATTTTGCAGCTCTCTAAAGGGAAACCAAAACAAATCACAAAACTCACATATCTGTAATCCTTTTTTGAAAATCGTTTTAAATAACTCAAAATACACATTCTTCAGTCTTTTCTAATGCCAAAATAAGCATTGGAATACCTTGATCATTAATCAAGGAATGTGATAAATCTGGATTGATGTCTAAGCTGACTTTAGGGGAAATAAAACCTTAAATTAGTCCTAATTGTCACCATTATTTACTTTGAGAGTAGAGATGATACTTAACAATACATAAAAATTGTCATTTATAAGTTAATATTTGATCTAGCAATTATACTGTTAGGAATTTGTCAGTATACATTAAAAGGTTCATCTTTAAATACATGCACAGGATGTTCAATGCAGCATATTTAATAGCACATCCTCATCCTGGAAATAAGTTAAATGTTCATCAATAGAGATTAATTAGATCAATTCTGGTACTTCTGTACAATAGAAGACTACTCAGCTGTTAAAAGAAATGTCATAGATCTTAATGCATTAGCATATAAACTGTCACAAAGTATATTATTTTTAAAAATACAAGATGTAGAAATGTCTATAGAGTGATCCATCAAGCCACCCATAAGTTTGTATGTGTACACACACAGAGGAAGCTCTCTATAACACAGCTGTATTAACAGGGTTTGGGGAAGAGAGTATAGGGGTTTTCACATTATGTTGTATGCCTCTTGATAGTTCTGCTAATTTCTAAAGTCATCAATATCTGGTTGATGCTATCAGGGGACATTTCAATTTCTTATTGTTATTTCTCTGTATTTAAAAGTAGTAACAAATTCTATTATAAGGTAACATACTGAACATTTTGATAAAATAAGACATTTTCCTTAGTACATCTGTATTATTGGGTACCCTTCTGTTCTATTTTTTGTCTATTGTAATTATGTGCTTATTAATTTACATTCCCTTCTAAACTGTGAGTTGTGCAGAGCTATGAATTTTAACATAGCACTTAATATTTAATAAATGTTATATTATCCAAAATACACAAAGAGTGTACAGAACTCAAAATAAAATAGATATAGATTTAAGATTCAATTTCCTCCATATCTAGCTGATATTCATGGATATGTTACATGACGCTGAATTTCCAGGAAAATAAAATTAAGATAATAATATTTCCTATCTTATGGAACTTTAGTAATGATTACATGATGCACTATATATTTTTTTAAAATGATGCCACTGTGATTGTCACATAGGAAGTCTTCAATTAAGACCTATTCCTGATTTCCTTTTTTCTAATCATCAACATTCAGAAAAGTAAGATCATGGCATTTGGTCCCATTACTTCATGGCAAATAGATGGGGAAACAGTAAAAACATTGACAGACTTTATTTTGGGGGGCTCCAAAATCACTGCAGATGGTGACTGCAGCTATGAAATTAAAAGATGCTTACTCTTTGGAAGAAAAGTTATGACCAACCTAGACACCTTATTCCAATCCCAAAGAAAGGCAATATCAAAGAATGCTCAGACTACCGCACAATTGCACTCATCTCACATGCTAGGAAAGTAATGCTCAAAATTCTCCAAGCCAGGCTTCAGCAATATGTGAACCGTGAACTTCCAGATGTTCAAGCTGGTTTTAGAAAAGGCAGAGGAACCAGAGATCAAATTGGCAACATCCGCTGGATCATTGAAAAAACAAGAGAGTGCCAGAAAAGCATCTATTTCTGCTTTATTGACTATGCCAAAGCCTTTGTCTGTGTGGATCACAATAAACTGTGGAAAATTCTGAAAGAGATGGGAATACCAGACCACCTGACCTGCCTCTTGAGAAACCTGTATGCAGGTCAGGAAGCAACAGTTAGAACTGGACATGGAACAGTCCAAACTGGTTCCAAATAGGAAAAGGAGTACGTCAAGGCTGTATATTGTCACCCTGCTTATTTAACTTATATGCAGAGTACATCATGAGAAATGCTGGGCTGGAAGAAACACAAGCTGGAATCAAGATTGCTGGGAGAAATATCAATAACCTCCGATATGCAGATGACACCACCCTTATGGCAGAAAGCGAAGAAGAACTAAAAAGCCTCTTGATGAAAGTGAAAGAGGAGAGTGAAAAAGTTGGCTTAAAGCTCCACATTCAGAAAACTTAGTTCATGGCATCTGGTCCCATCACTTCATGGCAAATAGATGGGAAAACAGTGGAAACAGTGGCTGACTTTATTTTTCTGGGCTCCAAAATCACTGCAGATGGTGATTGCAGCCATGAAATTAAAAGACGCTTACTCCTTGGAAGGAAAGTTATGACCAACCTGGATAGCATATTAAAAAGCAGAGACATTACTTTGCCAACAAAGGTCCATCTAGTCAAGGCTATGGTTTTTCCAGTGGTCATGTATGGATGTGAGAGTTGGACTATAAAAAAAGCTGAGCACTGAAGAACTGATGCTTTTGAACTGTGGTGTTGGAGAAGACTCTTGAGAGTCCCTTGGAGTGCAAGGAGATCCAACCAGTCCATCCTAAAGGAGATCAGTCCTGGGTTTTCATTGGAAGGACTGATGTTGAAGCTGAAACTCCAATACTTTGGCCACCTGATGTGAAGAGCTGACTCATTGGAAAAGACCCTGATGCTGGGAAAGATTGAGGGCAGGAGGAGAAGGGGACGACAGAGGATGAGATGGTTGGATGGCACCACCGCCTCAATGGACATGGGTTTGGGTGGTTTCCGGCAGATGGTGATGGACAGGGCGATCTGGCATGCTGCGGTTCATGAGATCACAAAGAGTCAGACACGACTGAGCAAATGAACTGAACGGATGCATATATATATTGAAGCAGAAAATTATATGATGTACCAACTTTTCTTCCAAAGAAGATCCAAGCAGTGGCAAGCAAAACGAGTAATTTGGAAGAACAGTACAAAAAAGTTTTTATATGACAATATATAATCCAATTAAAGAGATGCATGTCATTGTTGTTACTGTGAAATAATTATAGTTATTTTCATAGCCACTTTATTTTTTACGACTTCAGAATCCCTAGGAGTAAGGTTAAGGGATCAAACCTTCCACAGATTTAGTTGTTGTTCGTGGAGATGGAAGTCAGTTTATCTTTGTCTCTTTCTTTTTTAAAATTCATCTATGCATTTGATAAGTTGAGTTCAGAATTTAAGTTTTAGCTACTTCTAAGAGGTTTACTTTTTCTCCACATAGAATAAAATCATGACCTCATATTAATAGCCTCATAATATTGCCATTGCCCAGTAGACTAATCACAAAACCACCAGCAGTAGGAAAGATAAGAAAGTGCAGTTACTCGTATATTTGGAATGTTGACATTTGGCATCCAGCTCCAAAATGGATGTTTACATAGTAACTGTCTTTAATATACTTTTCTAATAGGTTAAATATTCCTTCTCACTTGAGTATCTCATCCTATACACAGTACACTAAAGTAACAGCTGTTAACCTATGCATAATTAAACATATTTTGCAAGGTACTTTAGATATTGTAAACATATCCACTTGGTCATTTGCATAGAATTGTGCCACTATCTGTTACAAGATTTGAGGAGGTCATCCAATCATAGTGAAATTCAGTGAAATCTGAAGACTGATTAGAAGAATCTTAACCATAATCACTTGATACTATTGAAATATATTGGGAGGCATAAATTTTATTATCCTGAAATTTTCACACATGGAGGAACTCCATTTGTTAACAGTTACAGAGGGTGATACTTGGCATTTGAAACTCCACCACAGTATTAAACTCATTGCCATGTGAACTGATAATATCTAGTACAGGTTTATTTTTTCTTTTTTTTTTCATGGCCTATTCTTGGTTGTGATTTTTATTAAAGTCATTTAATTTTGATTTTAAAAAATTTAATAGTCCACTTGCTATTTCTAGGTGTGCGTTCTATGGAATCACGAATAATAGTATTAGTCATTTCTATTTCTGAGATCATATCACATGATACCTAAGTATCTTGAGTTTGCTTTATACAAGGTTGTGGTTGGTAGGTGGGAAGGGCTAAAATGAAGCCAGCAGGATAGGAAATCTTTTCAGACAAGTGTGCTCTAATAAGCACAAGAATTTGGAAACTGGCTTCAAAATCGGAGAGAGTTGAGTTAATACCCCTGTTCCACAACTTCTGGGCTAAATGGTTTTGGGGATATCCATTCATTCTGTCATCGGTAACATTTGTTGTTCAGTCTCTAAGTTGTGTCTGACTCTTTATGACCCCAGGGACTGCAGCATGCCAGCCTTCCCTGCCCTCTGCTATCTCCCGGAATTTGCTCAAACTCATGTCCATTGAGTTAGTGATGCCATCCAACCATCTCATTCTCTGTCACCCTCATTCTCTTCCTGCCCTCGATCTTTCCCAGCATTAAGGTCTTTTCCCAAGAGTTGGCTCTTTACATCAGGTGGCCAAAATACTGGAGCTTCAACCTCAGCATCAGTCCTTCCGATGAATATTCAGGGTTGATTTCTTTTAGGATTGACCGGTTGGATCTCTTTGCAGTCCAAGGGACTCTCAAGAGTCTTCTCCAGCACCACAGTTCAAAAGCATTGAATGGCATTGGTAACATTTACACATTGGTAGCTTTGAGCCCAAGGCTTACCAGGTGGCTTAGTGGTAAAGAATCGGTCTGCAATGCAGGAGATGCACCCTCTATCCCTAGGTTGGGAAGCTCCCCTGGAGAAGGAAATGGAAACCCACTCTAGTATTCTTGTCTGGGCAATCCCATGGACAGAGGAGCTTGGCAGGCTGTGGTCTGAAGTGTCACAAAGAGTCAGGCAAAACTTAGTGACTAAACAATAACAACAACTTTGAGCCCAGCACTGTTATAGGCACTGGGTAAACAGCAGTGGACGGCAAGGAGATCCAACCAGTCCATCCCAAAGGAAATCTGTCCTGAATATTCATTGGAAGGACTGATGCTGAAGCTGAAACTCCAATACTTTGACCACCTGATGCAAAGAACTGACTCATTGGAAAAGACCCTGATGCTGGGAAAGATTGAAGGTGGGAGGAGAAGGGGATGACAGAGGATGAGATGGCTGGATGGCATCACCGACTCGATGGACATGAGTTTGAGTAAACTCCGGGACTTGGTGATGGACAGGGAGGCCCGGTGTGCTGCAGTCCATGGGGTCGCAAAGAGTCAGACACGACTGAGCAACTGAACTGAACTGAAACAGCAGTGGACTAAGCAAAGTGAATTACTTAAGAGAGATCACAGACAAGTGTAAGAAACAGAGAAGGCACTTAAATAGCAAATACAGTGAACCTCCAAAGGGAAAACCTAATCATGTAGGACTGAATGAAGGAGATCTAACAGAACTGATGTCCAGGTTGACCAAAGAATGAATGGGCCCATTTGTGAGGGGGAAATTCAGAGAAGCAAATATGCCAGAGCAGGAGCCACCATATGTGGACTCTTACAGACTGTCCTATTTGTTTGAGAAATTGAGGCAAAACCCAGTCGGTCTACATGTTGGAGGGTGGGCTGAAAGGGGAAATTATGGCCAAATCCTAAAGGGCCTTGAAAGAAATGTCAGAATTTTGGATTTTTTTTTTCCAGAGAGCATTGCTTAACCTTTCTAAATGCCAATTCACTCAGCTATAAATTAAGATAATATTATCTAACCTCGTGAGGTTTTTATAAAGACTCAATAAGATATATGTTTATAATTTGCTTAGAAACAAGGTCTGCCACATTATAAATATTTTATAGTAGTAGCTATTATTAATTTTCTTAAGGCTGTTATTACTAGAATTCTTATTAAATAAGCCATTTTGTGGGCAGGGCGGAATAAGAGTCAGGAGGGTATCAGGGCTAGTAGGTCAGAGCTCCTCGGGAGCCTATTTGCCAGTGAACAACAGTGCAACTAGATAATCAACTTCAGGAAGAAAGAAGGAAGCGGGTTATCATAGCTCTAAACTTGTACAGCCCAGAGCAGCGGGTCTCACCTAAGAGCTATCTGGCTTCCCAGAGGACATTTGTAGGTGCCTGAAGGACATACTGCCTGATACAGTTGAAGGGAGGATGTACTGGTTAGGGATTGGGGAGTGTCCTAATATCCTGCAGTGCACAAGACAGCCACCCACAACAAAAAATTGCAACAGTGCTGAATCTGGGAACTCTTCCCCTAGAACATGCCTGCCAAAGCGAGAACAGAGGTCACAGCTGACATAATGCGCTGAAAATAAGTTTATGTCTGTGAAGCTGTCTCCTTATTACTTGCTTGTCTCTATCCTTTGCCTGTTCTGTCCTCTGTTAAACTGGAATACAAACTAAACATCATATGGTGAATTACACGTATAGTTTGCTCTGTCTCAAAGCTGCTAAAACCTATATCTCTTCTCTAGCTAATCAGTTTCAGCAAACCTCTGCAGTGGGTGGTAAATGTAGCTGACAATAGCAATCATGTGTTCCAGAAGTGTCAGTGGAGAAACACCAAGATGATGTGGGAGTGTCGAATTTGTGATTTAGGTGGGGCGGTGTCAAACAGCTGCAAATAATATTTCCAGAATATCCAAATTAAAACCATTTTTTAAAAGGATGTAAAGTTCATACAATATGTAGAATCTGGGTAAAAATAATGTAACAAACTGTTTCTTACTTATCTAGACTAAGAGCTTATATAGTCAAACACGTTATTGATGTACTATAGCATTCTGTTACCAATCTGAATTTCCTTGGGGATTTCTATAGTTCTATTTGTTATGATATTATCTTAATTAGATGTCAGGTAATACTAGTGGATAGAAGTGCCCATGTTTTAGCATTTCTAATTTCAGTATTGAATAAGAGCAAATGCTTCTGCAATAATTTTCAAAAATAATTTTATGTGCTAATTTGCTAAGTAGTCCAGAATATGTTTTAAATATAAACATTTGCAATTAGTAAATACACTCTAATAATGTGTGAAAAAATCAGATACATGTATATTAATTTTTATGTGAGTGCAGTTTAATTTTGAATGAGGGACTTCCTTAAATGAGGGTTTCAGGAATCTGTTAAATTCAAACTTTACTTGTTACAATGCAGAGGTGACAAGACTCTCTCCCTGATGACAAAGGGGTTAGTATTTAGCAAATTTCACAGTTCAAGTAAAAGTTAAGAAACATAAAATAAGCAGAGTTGTTAAAAGCTTAAAACAATGGTTGTGTTTTTAACCTTATAATTCAAAAATAATAAAAACAGTAAAATATCAGGTTGGGAGGGGCTGAGATATCTATTGAGTTGGCCAAAGTTCATTTGGATTTTTCTGTAACATCTTATGGAAAAACTTGAATGAACTTCTTGGCCAACCCAGTTAAAGGGAAAAGATCCAGGGTAGTATTTAAAAATACCAATATGATCATCTCGTTCCTCAACTTAACACTTTTTCATGATTTCTCTTTACTCTTGGTGAAAACAAAAACAACAAATTCCCTAAAACAGCCTAGTGCCTGACCTAATCATTTTCTACTCCTCCAGTCCTCCTCAACCAAATGCCTGCTGCCGCAGGACCTTTGCATATGTCCTTCCCTTTGCCTGAATGTCTCATTTCACTTGTTCCCTTACGCTGCTCTTTTGTTTGATCACTCAAAGTCCAATCTCTAAACACATGCACAGAGAACCTCAATCTCTCTTTTATATTCCTACCAGAGTGGTCATTTTTCTGTACATTTATGTGCTGATTTCATATAAGAGCAGCCGAGAATTGCAGCAATTTCTATAATCAATGTATCACAGATTTACAAGGTTTACCAGTCATCTCTTGTGATGGCACATTTGTGGAAAAGATGAGCCCACAAGATAAAAGATTAATAATTATAAATATGACTCATGTTTGTATAAGCTTTATATCTTGCTAAGCCTATTCTAAGTCTTACTCTCATTTGATCCTTGCGACAATCCCATGAGGTATGTAGGCAAGTTGTTTATTCAGCAAACATTTTAAGCATCTATTGTGATGCTTAGTGCTAGGGATACAAGTATAAAAATAAGCAGCAATTTTATTCTCCTACCTTCAGGGAGATGCTCTTTGGGAAAGGGGAGAGGAGATACATGGTTAACAAACGATAATGGTGGGTAACTAGAACTAAATTCAGTGTAAGAAAAGATTGGTGCAGGAATGAGAACAAAAAAATGGTGAATTTGTCCTGAGGACAACAGAGAAATGGGAAGAGCACTGCAAGCAGAGAAAACATCAGGAATAAATGAACATGAAACTGAATTTCATTTGTGTTGCAAAGAACTCAGACGCAGAGAGAGATTGGTAGAAGATGAAAGCTTTGCCTGTCTTGGTCTCCTGTGCATTTCTCTGTGTTGTCTCACTCTCAGGCAGGCTCTCCTATGCTAGTGACAAGCAGTTCCAATCTCATGTGTTAGTTATCCTGTCAACATTTTGAGTAAGACTCTTTGACATTGTGTTTCATGGGCTCTACGTGGGTGAATCAGTCACTCTTCTCAGGAGCAGGCAATGTTATGTTAGGATTGACCACTTCTGATGAAAAAGTCCATTTCAAGAGTCAAATCCCAATTAGGTGTATCCAAATCACATGATACATGAAATCATGTCTTAAAGAAGGAGGTCTCAAATTTGAGCAAACATTAAATTTCTCTGGAGGGCTTAGCATATCTGTGCTGGACTGCACTCCCTAGAGTGTCTGACTCAGCAGATCATGATTGTATTTCTAAGTTTCCAGGAGGTGAGGCTGATGCTGCCCGGCCAGGGCCACACTTTAACCACTACCCTTGAGAATTGGAAGGATAGTTTCCCATGAAAAATAAAAGGGCTGTTACCTGAAGTGCTGATACCTCTAGATCCCAGGCTCCTGAAACCAGAGAATGAAGCTGTAACTCTCTGTGAGAATTTGGAAGCCCAGCTGCTTGCATTTCAGCCCTTTCCCCCTTTCCTTTACCTTTTCTGCTTCACTTTATCAGTAGCCTCAGAATTTTTTCTGGCTACACAAGTGTGCTCACCTTCAACACCAGATCTTTACCATTCTGAATCAAAATATATGTTTTTTGTTGTTTGTTTGAATCAGAAGAACCTGATTCAAAGGTCTGATGTTTCTGTATCCTATACCATGTGCTTTACTTCTTTGTAATTAAGCATGGCTTCTCATGGAAAGACTGTGAATTTCAGAATCACAGGTTAGAATTCCTTTTTTCCCATGTTCTATCCAAATAATAATTGTTGATAAATTAGGTACTAATTGTAGCCTATGTTTTCTTATTTTTGAAATGAAGTTAAAAATAGATACCATACAGGCTTTTTGTGAAGCCTAAATACAGAAAAGTGTGTGAAGTGCCTAGCACAGTGCCTGGGGAAATATCAGTCTGTTGGTCAATATTTTGTTTCATTTGTCTCTTCTATTTTCTTAAATAGTCCTATTTCATCTAAGTAGGAACCTTTATCACTTATATCAACAAGATAGCTAATGGTAGAAATTGTACATTGTATGTAGACTATATGAACATTATGGAGAAAATATTCTTCTATAAGATGGCTTTCAACACTCTGCCAATCACTTCTGTCTGTGACTATACACTTGGGTTATCTCCAGAATTAATGAGTACAAGTGTTAGTGGCTACCATTTATGGAATACTTTTCATGTGTCTGACATTCTGCTGAGTCCTTTACATGCAGTCATCTATGTATTTCTCATCTCAACCCTAGGAAGTTTCAACTGTTAGGACAGTTTTGCAATAAACAGAATTTTATTGTCAAAACTGAATGTCAAACCCTTGTGTAACTTGGCTTAGATCTAAATTTTTAGGGCCTTTGTGCCACATAAGAGTTGAACAAAGGGCAAAGTGTATACAGTGGACCTTGACTAAAAAGACTGACATACAATTTTGAAATGAATCCAACTTTACCTTTTGTGTGGCTTCACATATATCCAGATTTCTTCTTGGGATAGTGTAGAACAGGCTGAATATACTCACCCTAAAAACACCTCTCCTATATGGCCCATTCTGTTTTATATACTGGCCTGTGTTTGGTGTAGAAAATTGGACTGTGTCTGTCCTTAGAATATGTTAAAGTTTTTCTTGCCTCTGGCTTTGCCAGAAAGGTTTTCTTTTCTCTCTAGCTGCCTTTCTGCACCTTCTCCATTTGCCTAAATCTGATAGATTCTTCAAACTAACTCAGTTGTCTTTCTTCAAGAAGACCTGCCTGGGTTAACCTGCATTAATTACATTCTCAGGGTTCTAATTTGCTAAATATCTTTTAAAATATTTATTGTACAGTTAAGTGAGGTTGTTCAGTCATATCCGACTGACTGTGGTCCACCAGGCTCCTCAGTCCATGGGATTTTCCAGTCAAGAATACTGGAGTGGAGTGCCATTCCCTTCTCCAGGGGATCTTCCTGACCCAGGGATCAAACCCAGGTCTCCCTCATTGTAGACAGACTCTTTACCATCTGAGCTATCATAGCTGGCATATGTTGTACAGTTAACATATGTGTAACATATGTGTAAATTTGAAAAGTAAACTAGAATAAGCAAAAAGAAGAAAAACAATCACCTGAAGTTTTATCAGTAAGAAGAAAGCTATGGTCTTAATTTGCATATAAGAATATATGTAACAGTAAAGAAATACAAGTACACACACACACACTGGAGACAACAATGGAAACCCACTCCAATATTCTTACCTGGGAAATCCCATGGACAGAGGAGCCTGTCAGGCAGTAGTCCATAGGGTCGCAAAAGAGTTGGACACAATGTAGTTAATAAACAACAAATACACACATACATATGTGTACATATGTGTGTGTTTAAAAATTATTTATCTATTATAGTATGCCTTGCTCTTTTGCTGAATATTATACTATAAAATAAAATAATAAAAAATGACTATTATCTTTCCATCTGTATAGTACTTTATGAGGCAAGTAATGAATAAGTAGCAAGACATGACTAGTTTCCTATTTACTGATTTATTATATATCATAATAAATACAAATTACTTACTCTGCTATTTTGTTTAGTTTTGTAATTATTTGACTTCACAAAAATCAGAAGGTACTAATGGATAGCCAGCCCATCCTCGTGGTGCCCTGAGTGAAAATAAGTCAGCTTAGATATATGATGGGCTAAAATCCCACTACTTAAGACTCCAAGCAGTGAGATAAACAGCCATGAAGTCAACTATTTTTTTTACAAAAAATATTTAACCTAACGGAATGTTTTGAGGATTAGTTGAAATAGGGCAAATAAGATATATAACATAGTGCCTGGCACATAATAAGCATTAAAAAATATTAATCATTAATATTATTCCCATTACCAATATGTATCTATTCATTCAACATATGTCAGCTATGTGTCCAGAAGTTTGCTAGATCCAACTTATAAAATCTTAAAATCTATTTAAGGTATTGTCACTATGTAACAGTATTTCCACAATTGGCAGTGGGATATGATGGATAAGCATGTGGAAAATTAGAACAGCCAAGACTTTAGTCTTAACAATGAGACAGTGATTCCAAAAAAATCTCAGAGAACAAAATTTCCTATATCTCAGTGACGATGTCATAATGAGCTATCTTGCAACCTGAGGAATTTTTTTTTTTTAAGTCTTCCAGATTCTATAGTTAAAAAGCAAAAACCAAAATAGCTCTGTCATGTCGAGCCACTGCCAATTAATGCCTGGAATTGGATTAACCACCAGAAAACCAGTTCAAGTAACGCAAGACTCAAGCTGTCCGGCAGGGTTAGTATCCTTGGAGGGACCGCATACCTATCTTGTTGTCAGGGAAAAACAGCCTACAATATCATCTTTTTTCAAGGCACGAGTAAATTCCTGCCTCATCCGTACAAAACCTTCAGACCTCCAAGAGGCCAGAGGGTACAGATTAAAATTCATGCTTAGCAGAAACAGCTTCCGTGCTACGCACCACACTCTGCACACAGTATTCAAAAGAGAATCCCAAGGACTTAGCTATTGTCTCAGCTCTGCATTTGAACTCTGTCCATGTACAGGCACAGAGCAGCTAGTGTTTTACGGAGGGCGGGGGTGGTTACATTTAAAGTGCTCAGCCTTATCAGAAACCCCTCTGTTTGGATTCTTTTTAAGAGGGCCACAAAATGTGTCTGCTCTATTCTTTGTTAAGCCTTTGTTGTCAGGTTGGGAACACTGTTGAATTCTGTTAAACAATGGTGGGGGAGGGAGAGTGGGACAGGTTTTGAACAAACAACCTTGTGTATGTTTATGTGAATGTGCCTGTGTGTGTGTTTCCCAAAGACCAGAAAACCAAAGGAGACTATTAGAAGAAGATCTTAAAGCAAATCTGTGGGTTACTAGACCCATTTGGGTCTTTACTGATTGTGTTCCACGAGATTATTTGACTGGAAACACCTGTTGTTTTCTCTGCAGAGCCGTTGGGCAGGGAAGGGGTACAGCCGCAGCATACAGATTAGAACACGTGGCTGGTACATGAACCCTGGTAGGCAGTAGTAAAGCAAGAGCGTAAATACTGGAGTATGCCTTCTTTGTCAGCTCCGTGCTACTTTTGGAGAATTCCTGGCATGCACTTCCTTGCATTTGGCACTGCAGTCTATTTTAATAATGTTTATGCTCTTGTTCTGTTTCTCATCCCAACAAGCTGTTAAAGAGAAGCCACATTTAAACGAGCCTCCTTGCATCTTTTGCTGCTACTTGAAGAGGGTAGCAGCCTGTTCCCCAGAATAGTGTGGAAAAGATCTTCTCCAAATAAACTACTTGAATGCTAAGCAAAATGCCACATATATAAAATAGGTAGTGCCGAATTATGTAAAATGCTTTTTTCAAGAAAGAGGGAAAAGGACTTGGCACCCAAAAAAAAAATCTGTCAGCATGGGGAGTTCCAAAAATAGCCATCAAGGTAGTTTGAACTGCTTAATATTGCAATTACTATTTACTTCTTCAAATTAGTCTCCATTATCTTATGAAAGAATCTTAAGGATAATTTATTTGACTCGCCAGGAGGCTTGTGGCCATAGCATGAATAGATGTTTAAAGAGCCTTCGAAGACTCTTCTAAAACCTAATTTAGTCTTTGCATCACACACTTTTACTTATTGCTTATCCCCTTCCAAACACCCTCACAATCCAAATTTCTCAAGGAAACCTTTTTCTCCATTAGTGTTAATACATTGGCATGCAGTGGGGAAATTAGCCTTGAGTTTTACGTATCAAGAGAAACAACAAAGCCGATGTGCTTTGTTCTTAGCAAGCTTACTTAATCTCTCAGATATGTAAAGATGAATCAGAAAAACAATATGAACCAGCTCATCTTCTTAATTGGAATCATAAAATGAATGTTAGAGTTAAAAAAAAAAGTACTTTAGAGAGAGTATTCATTCTAGACCCTTCTTTTGCTATTTGAGAAGAAAGAGGTTCACAATGCTACAACAACTGATGTAAGACCCACAAGAAGGTATCTGACAGCATACAGATGATCCAAACAAAAGATGAGTGTTTGATATTTCCAATTTCATTTTTCCATCTTACCATTCTGGCACTTACTATGTGATCATCAGAATCAACTGAGAAAACTCATAAAAATACAGATACCCAGAATTCTCCCTTCAAAGTTCTGTGTTAATAACAATGGTGTTGGGCATGAGAATCTGCATTTTGACAAGTCCCCTGAGAAATTCTTAGGATACAAAAATATGGAAAACTTTGTACGCTACAATTCTGTCTTCAGAGATCAAAGACCATTTCTTATCACTTAAGGCTGTATAAAAGTTTCTAAGATGTACCATTATGAGTTTATTTTTAAATTGTCTGTATTTGTATGTGAGACTTTGGGGAAGCCTTGCATTGAGACCTGTGCGGTGTCCATTTATAAGTCAATTTTCCTGGAATCTGCTTTTATATTTATGGTATTTATACGTCTGTCTTCTGTAATATTGCCATTTCTTAGAGTCCATCTAGAGCTTTGACCATTCAATCAACATTCTATTTAGTAAGATATTGAATCCAGAGATGCACTGAAACAGTCCCTTCTGAGATGTGCTGCAGGAGCTAATGTCAGGCAGAAGCAGTAAAAATACTTGGCAACTGTCTGAACTATGCTTGCCTTTGTGTGAATTTCCTCAAGATGAGGTAAATAAACTGTGTTCCGGCAAGAGATTAACATTTATTTATTTTTATTATTTTTTAATCACTTCCCACTGGTTCAAATGTGTCACCTGTTGACAGTGGTACTAATTGTGAACTTTACTGGGAAATGGTACCTTTTATAGAGTCAGTTTGTGAAAAGCCTGTAACAGACACTGCCTTTCGTCCTTACAGTTTTGGCAGTGCCAAGTATATTCAGGTACTATGTTCAGTGCCCAGAAAGTTCTCTGCTAAATCAAATGAGTTGAGGGTACCTGTAATCATTTAAATAAAAAGTTTAACTTTCAGGTAATTTTGAGGGAACAATAATGACAAATGGACAAGAGTTGCAAATGACTCTTTTAAAAAGACAGACTTGGCTTCTAAGCTCGCGTGGCTTATTTTAGCAATTTCAGAGGCTGTGTACTCAAGTCTCCTGTGAACTGTGCTTTTATACCATCCCATTTGACAATTAAAATGGAAAAACGTGGGAAAAGCCATTGTTTGTTTTTTCTATAGTGTCATCAGTGTGCACTGCACTGAACAATAGTTGGGGCAAGGCAAATAAAGACTCTGCCCTGTGGAGCTTACAATCGAGCAGCGTGATACAATGCAGAACAATACAATTCAGAACAAGCATGTAGTGATTAACAACCTTTCTAAGTGGCATTCTTTGCAGACTAGGAGGGTTTGTTTTTTTTTTTCCTAAATCAGTGGGTGGGGGGGGCAGACAGACATACGTTAATTGAGAAAGCAATTTCATCTATAGGGACTTTGACAGAAGACACAGAAGTCAGCCTTGGGTGCATAGACCAAGAAGGAATGAAGATTAAGAGGATGGTATGATCAGTAATTAAAGATTTCAGGGCAGCCTATCTCTGCACTGAATGGGAACTGGGGAGCTCCTGGAAATAGCAAGTGTAGCCACATTATAAAGAAGAAAATAGGAACCAAGGCATTTAATAAAGAGTCCCTTTCTAATATTTCAGAAAAGAAGATTGGGTTGAAAGCATTCTCAGAGAGCAGACAGGGACAAGAAGGTGGGCTCTGGGCTTCAAAATGTGAAAATTTACTTGAGTCTCATAGGGATTCTGGCCTGCAATTGATAGATGAATTTGTAGTTGATTATTGAAGAAGAAAATGGTGATGTTTAGCTAGAATTCTATGTTGAGAGATCATGAATCCAGAGCAATGATTGTGTGAATGTGGACATATCTTGGACCATAAAGCCAGAGTTTAGTTTTGTGTGTTGTATATGTATGTAAGGTATGAGAAACTACTAGAAGCGAGAAACTATTTTCACTCCAGTAATAATGTCTAATTTTACTTAGTGCCCCACTGTTCTCAACACTATTTATATTACCTCCTTCATTCTCACAGCTGTTATTTTTCTTCACATAACTGTTATACACTCCATTTCACAGAAGAGTAAATTGAGGCACACCACTTTGACTTCAGAGTCAGTGCTCTAACCACTGTGTGGTAAATTGCTGTCAAAAATTCCAGTTTCCCATTTTCAAGAAAAACCTTCCTTGCTGGAACTCTCTTGTATTTTCATGGAAGTTGCTGCTGCTGCTGCTGCTGCTGCTGTTAGGTCGCTTCAGTCGTGTCCAACTCTGTGCAACCCCACAGATGGCAGCCCACCAGGCTCCCCCGTCCCTGGGATTCTCCAGGCAAGAACACTGGAGTGGGTTGCCATTTCCTTCTCCAATGCATGAAAGTGAAAAGTGAAGGTGAAATTGCTCAGTCGTGTCCGACTCTTAGCGACCCCATGGACTGCAGCCTACCAGGCTCCTCCGTCCATGGGTTTTCCAGGCAAGAGTACTGGAGTGGGGTGCCATTGCCTTCTCTGTTCATGGAAGTTAGGGAACACTAATTTCTTTTGCTCTTGTGTGATCCCATATATCATTTCCATATATCAGTCTCCCTATTCTGCTCAAAGCCCCAAATCCATTCTAAGAAATGGTAAATTTGGATGAATAAGGTGATATTGTTTGTGTCAACTACAATAAATTTAATGTCTACAAATCCAGATAAAATAATGACAGATAGAAGTGAACACCATGAATCCACTCAACTCCGTAAAAGAATACCATAAAACTGGGAAATAAAACATATACTATATTAAAGCTTGTGCCAATGACAAATATTAGCAAATGGCTTTTGCTATATTTGCTTCATTGTAGAAAGCCCCAGTGTAGCCTGTGACAGCCTAGGTTCAACAATATCACATCCAAATAGATTAGAGCTACATATAGAACTTAAATACCTTTCCTATTGTTTATCCCAGATGTAGCAATACCAAAGATGCTTCTTGGTATACAGAGATTCTTTATCTTTCTTTCTATCTTGTGTATTTATCTTTGTCTCACCCAATCTATTTCTTTATCCCAAGAGCCTTCATACAATTCTGAAATATAATTTTAGGTAATATTTTATTTTAAAATACAGTAGGTCCTAGACCATTATTTAATTCAGATTGGTTAGGAAAACCAGCCTCTGCTGTGAGAATTATTAAAACAATCCTAACGAAGTTGAGATCGCTAGTTTAACAACTTGAGAGCAAAACTCCAAGCCTATTTAAGTAGCCTGAAAGTGAAAGTCACTCAGTCGTGTCCGACACTTTGTGACCCCATGGACTGTACAGTCCATGGAATTCTCTAGGTCAGAATACTGGAATGGGGGGTCTCCTGCATTACAGGTGGATTCTTTGCCAACTGAGCCACCGGGGAAGCCCAAGAAGCCTATCTCATGTTACATGTGAACTTCCACAACACCTGTGCTCCTCGAGCATGGATAAAAAAATTTTTGTCATCCTTTTAACCCCTAACAAGTGTTTCACCAAATAAAAAATGAAGGAGAACACGCTAAATTGTATTAAATGCCATATTTACACAAGCATTCCTAAAACTCTTCAAATGACTTTAAGCAGATACATATTAAAGTTTTAATTCTAATAATGTAGACTGTAGATATTATGGAGAGGGGAAGCTGAGAAGTCATTTCACAAGCATTACTATCAGTTTTTGTTTTGTTTTTTTCTTGATTTAACTCTTTTTATTTCTCCATCTTCTTTACATATTCCTTCTCCTAGGTTAAAAAGTTTATCAGACCTTAACCTAAAATAAATATCAAACAACAAAGTCAGTATGTTCGATTTCAAACAACTGTGGTATCTCTGTACCTCTCTTTAAAGCTAAAATTCTCAAAAGAAAGTACTACATTTTTTGCAATGCACTCCTTCAGTCTTTGAAATAGAGGTCTGCCTTCCACCTCTACTGAAGCATGCCTTTCAAATGTAATTAATGATTCATTTTTAACCTTGTTTTCACTAAGTTGAGGTATAATTTTTATTCACTGGGAAAGCAGAGTCCTAAATATTTTTGACAGTGTGTACACTGAATAAACCATACACCTTTGTAGATATATTATGTTTGCCTCATTCCAGATCATTCCCTCATGCCACCTTGCAGGTGTGATGAAAAAAATCAGAATGGTTATTGCCTCTGGCAGAATATAAAATGCATTCTGATTCCTTTCATCATAGATTATTTTTTCCTTCTATAGAACTTAAGGTAAATGAAATCGAACAGTGTGTAGTCTTTTGTATCTGGCTTCTTTGATTCCGTATAACATTTTGGAGTTTCATCAACATTGTTATCTATAACAGAAGTTCATTCTGTTTTACTAGTAGTATAACTCGTGTGTTTTTAGTCACTCCGTCATGTCCAACTCTTTGTGACCCCATGGACTGTAGCCCACCAGGCTCCTCTGTCCAGGGAGTTCTCCAGGCAAGAATACTAGAGTGGGTTGTCATGCCCTCCTCCAGGGGATCTTCCCAACCCAGGGACCAAACCCAGGTCTTCCACATTGCAGGTGGACTCTTTACGGTCTGAGCCAGCAGAGAAGCCCTGTATAACTAGTAGGTGCTTCCTATTAAATAACCATACTGCAGTGCATTAGTCAATTACTTTGTTTAGTATCTTTGGATTGTTTCCAGTTCAGGGCCATTATGAGTAAAGCTATTATGAGCATACCTGTACATGTCTCTTTGTGAACATGTTTTCATTTCTCTTTTGTAAATGCCCAGGAAGAGGATTGCTGAATCATAAGGTAGACATATATTTAACTTGATGAGAAGCCTTCAAACAGTTTTCCAAAGTGGACACACCATTTTGTAGTCCTACCAGAAATGAATGAAAGTTTTGATTACCCCTTATATTAACAACATTTGGTGTTTTCGGTGTTTTTAATTGTAACCATTTTAGCATGTACGTACAATATCTGCGTGTGATACCAATTTGTATTTTCCTAATGACTAAAGATCTTGAGCACTTCTTGATTTTATTGTTCATTTGTGAAGTATCTGTTCAAGAATTCTGCCCATTTTGAGTAATTTATTATTATGTGTATTATTATTATTTGTGTATTTGTAGGAAACCCCTCGGAGAAGGCAATGGCACCCCACTCCAGTCCTCTTGCCTGGAAAATCCCATGGACGGAGGAGCCTGGTGGGCTACAGTCCATGGGGTCGCTGAGAGTTGGACACGACTGAGTGACTTCACTTTCACTTTTCCCTTTCATGCACTGGAGAAGGAAATGGCAACCCACTCCAGTGTTCTTGCCTGGAAAATCCCATGGACGGAGGAGCCTGGTGGGCTGCTGTCTATGGGGTCACACAGAGTCAGACACGACTGAAGCGACTTAGCAGCAGCAGCAGCAGGAAACCCCTACCTCATTCCATACACAGAAGTCAATTCAAATGAAGTATGGAATGGAGCATAAAAATTATAAAAATTACAAACTATTAAAATAAAGCTTAGGAAAACGTCTCGACAACATAGGCAGAAGTTTCTTAGAGGGAACAGAGAAAGCACTATCCATAAAATAAAATACTGGTATATCAGATTTCATAAGAATAAAATCCTTCTGCACATCAGTTCAGCTCAGTCGCTCAGTCGTGTCTGACTCTTTGCGGCCCCATGGATTGCAGCACGCCAGGCCTCCCTGTCCATCGTCAAGTCACCATTAAGAAAATGAACAGGCAAGCTACAGACTGAGAGAAAATATTCAAAATGAATGTATCTGACAAGTACTTGAATGAACGATCTGTAAATAACTGATGATCTTTTAATTATTAAATATATAGGCTTTTCATTTCTTCCTTCTGTGGCTTCCTTTTTTACATCATTTGCCCCGTTTGACCAATCACTTCTTAGAAAGTGATTTTTCCTAGTTGTTGTCCTTTTTCTTTGGTTGTTTATTCTTCTCTCTCATTCATCTATTTTAATCATTTTCACCGCCTTTCTTTGAATTATTTTCTGATGTGTTATCCAGGATCGTCTCCCTAGTTATTTATTCTTTTCAGTCTAACTTTTCCCCTGAGTGGTCTAAATTCTTGCCACACACAGTATGATCTGTCAACCAGCAGCATCAGCCTCTGTGAGCTCTTCAGACTTGAAGAAGCCCCACGCAGGATGCACTGCATCACAGATCTGCATTTTAACATCCTCAGGGGGATTCCTATAAATACACATTCAAGCTTGAGAAAAAGTAGTATTGTAACTTACATCCCTGGTTTCAACTGTCTCCTCTTGTGATAATCCTTACATATTTAGTACATGCCATTCTAGTGTGGTCCAGATTTATATCTTAGCAAGTCGAGTGCCTCCAGATGGTTGATATCTAAGTAGGTATGTAAAATACAATATGTTCAAAACCAAATTCATTATCTTTCTCTTTTTAAATTTTCACATTTCAGTTCATGGGGAGATGAGGGCAAATAATTTTTGCCTGACAATATTAGTGACTTTTCTAAAATAAAGAGATATTGCATAAAAATAAATTGGTGTTATGGTACTCAGTTTTTAATTCTATAAGGCGAGGAGGTCATAGACTGAATTATAATGGGAGTAGTATAAAAGAAAAAAATGAAAAATAAACCCCCGTAGACCGTATCCTGCCAGTCTCCTCCATCCATGGAATTCTCCAGGTGAGAAAACTGGAATGGGTTGCTATTTTTTTCTCCAGGAGACCTTCCTGACCCAGGAATCAAATCCAGGTCTCCTGCATTGCAAGCAGATTCTTTCTTGTCTGAGCCACCAGAGAAGCCAAAATAAATAATATGAAATATTGTAAATCAAAAAATAGTGATAACATATATTAACTCTCTAAAAGAAAGATTATCATTTATGATCTTCTATTCTAAATAATCCTAGAGTTCAGAACTCAAACAATTTTTCCCACCTGCAACCAGTTTAGCACTGTTACGTACTGTAGAGGAAATGCTATGAATTTTGTACATATCTGTTACGTGATGTCAGAATATCATCAGATTTTTATTCCATCAAAAAATAGTTATCAGCAAACACTAAAAGTTATGTTTTTATTCAGCTATTCCCAGCTATTCAGCTATTTTGTGGTGATAAAAGCAAGCCGTTCAACTTGGATGAGAGGGAGAAATGCAAAAGATTTGATTTCTATTATATAAAGACTAGAAATTATTATTGAATTTTTAGTACTGAATTACACATATCCCATAGGTACCAAGTACAATGGCGGTTTCATTTTTAGTGAAAATATTTTATTTCATCCCAGATGTCAGAACGTCTTCAAAGTCATGTCACATAAAGGACATTTCCTTACTATTTCTCTAAGGTAAAGATTTGAATTCATGCATCCCATTTTGAGAAAGATTTTTCAGGTGAAGTTGTATGCCACTCATAACTCCTTTTCTCAAAAAAAAAAAAAAAAAAGAGGGGCAAATTAATTGTCATACTTTAGCTTGATTCTTGGCTAAGTCCATAGGATAAAATATCATTAAGCATGACCGAAATGCGCTGTTTCCACTGCGTTTGTGATAATAATGCCATTAGAAAACATTTATGGAGAGTTTCCATGTGCTTCACTTTATTATCATTATCCCATCAGGTTCATAGAATAGCCCTATGAGGTTTAGAGAGTTATAGTGACTTTCTTAAGGTCTCATAGTTAGAAAAATCCTACTCAGGTTTTCAGGCTAATTTCAAAGTCAATGTTATTAACCACTCTAATGCAAAGGTATCAAAATTTATCATCTTTTTTTTCCCCCCTCAAAGGAGAAAAAATATATTATTTGGAGAAATAATAAAAAAAAATAAAGGAAATCTATTCTCTCTGCACCTCTGGAGGGTAAATTTTCTGCTCTGTGGAGTCAGAAGGAGAGAATCAGCCAGAGAAATAATAAAAATGATGACGACTGTGTCAGTTCTATAGAGGAGAGGAAAATGAATTATTTCATGGCATCAGGGTGCATTTGGAAAGTAGGACTTCAAGGAATCCTGGAAAGAAATTTTATTTCTGAGTGGTGTGTGATCCTCTCCCCATGCCTCAGTATTAGGCCGAGAAGAATCCACTCACTCCAAACAGGGGTAGATATCCACACAACTCTCTTTCTTTCTCTCTCAAACTTCAGCATTAGTATGGACCCCAAATTTACCACTTGTACAACTAGACACATGAGCATTTCCAGCTGAGAAAATGGATTTTTCACACATTGCTGGCATCCTTATCCTGAGCAGACACAGCATCCTCTCAGCACATGGGCTTTCTGAGTGAAATCAGTGCTGCTGTCAGGATCCACGTTTTCAATCTATATTCATCCACCCAGCATCATATCTTCTTGGGGAGGGCTTTGTCATACAGTTGAAGCTAATGTTCTGGCAGGCTTTTGTCTTGCTAGTCTATCATTACAATCCCAACTGAACCAGAAGGCCTTGGGGGTTTTCAGTTGCTCTCAGTCAATCAGTATGGCAGATACCAACTTTTCATAACGCACTGATCCAAAGGAGGCAGTCACTGCATGGGGTTTCCACTTTCAGCATCTCTTCCTCCTCCTACATAAGAAATCTGGAATAATTAATGGGGAAAAAATGAGAAGTGTTAGGTTTTGCAGTATTTGACCAGGTGACAAGTTTCAATTATTGTTTGTAAATTTCTGGTCTTCTCTGGAGCTGCTATCTCATAAACTGCTGCTAAAATTAAAGTTCAGGAAGAGCTTTCTGAGCTGTACACTGTTAACTGCATCTCCTTCAGGAGACAGTATTTAGTTTCTATGGGGCAAAATGATACTAGTAATGTGAGACGTAAATAGAACTGGTTATATGTATATATATATATATATACATATATATATTGCAGTACCTACATTTTCCCTGTTATTATTTTTAAAAATTTTTGGACATTAATTTAGATGTATGTTTCCTGCCTTCTTAAACAAAATATGTTGAATATAATTTAACTTTATCTTAGAGAGCTCAGAACATCATTGTGAATATCCATTATTGGCTATGGAATAATGATGCTGTATTGGATTCTGTGCAAATTCGTCATCATGTCTTGTTGTAAGCTACCATTTCTTTCATTCAGTTGTTCGTTCTCTGAATTCCACTTATTTGCCAAACCTAAAAAAAAAAATCAGTGAACCAAATCAAGCATTGCTTTTGTCTTCTTGGATTTAGTCTAGTCTGAGAAGTAGGTACAGATAGAATAAATACACACAAAAATATAAAATTCAAATTTAAGAAATGCCAAGAAGAAAAAGAACAGGATGTCATCAAGGAGAAGGGTAGATTTATCTAATTCAGATGAAAGAGTTAGGGCAAGACTCTGGGGAAACGGAATTCTCCTGGTGAGGTTTTAAAAATTAGGAATTAGCTGGAGGAAAACAATGGCATGTGTAAGGGATTTAAGGTTAGAAAGACCTCAAATACTCAAAGATTAGCTAAATGGAAGGCCAGTGCTGCTATGAAATGATGTGGGAGGGGGATTTCAGAAGGATATTTATGGTCTTTAAATAAGAGAAAGAAATTCTAATTACTTCCTACTGAGTGATTTTTAAATTTCAGGAAAATAGTCACAAATTTAAGGGGAAAAAATGATACAAAAATAACTTGATACTCTTAAGAATGAGTAAGGATTTAAGTCAAACACAGATATAATTCACAAATTACCTTTATGTTTGTTATTCATCTTCACAATTTCCCCTAATTTATGAAGATTCTCCATGGAAGTTAAAATGAGTCTGACAAGGGATAAAATAAACAAACAAAATGCCAATTGAAGCCCCAAAGTCACTACTTCTCAGATTCCCACCTCATTAGACCTCAGGAGTTTCTATAAAGGGGTTATTAAACAAATGAATTCTTATTTTTGTTCCTGTAGCATGTTGCTAGTGTGAAAACAATTTATATGTAAAACAAATTAAATTATGGTAAATTAGCATAAAGTTCAGTATTATACAGCAAATTTTAAAATAGTAAATGTGTTTGACTTATGAAAATTAAAAATAAGATGTTTTCTCAAAAAATCTCCCTCCTTTATTAGACCATATATTTTTTTTTCTTTTGGAAAAAATTATTAAAAATATACTTGAATTATGCCTACAATTCACTTGCATTATAGATTTGTACTTAAACAAGCATGTAGAAATTATTTTACTTTCTGGAAATTGATTTTCTGTTGATTTTAAAAAAAAAAGAGAGAGATTCATAAAAAGCATGGATTGCTTCTTAAATTCATCCCAAGCATTGAAATTCATTATCCAATTAATGGTACTCAGTATGTGTTATTCATAAAATACCCATAAAATTGACCATTAAAACTCAGAGCAGTAGATTTTTATAGTAGAATGTGTGTGTACTCAAGACAAAACCAATTCTAGTGCCTGCTAATACCAATGTTATTAGAAAACCTTTTCCTTGTTTTACTTTTTGAATGTAATTAGAAATTTGCTTAAAAATCCCCACTGACATGCAATGTTAATATTGGTGCTATTATTGAAATGCTAATATTTATGAATTAATTGGAAAAAATCTTGATGAAAGGAAGCTAACAGAAATCATTTATGCAGAATCTACCAGAGGACAAGATTTGTCCTTAGTGACTTGCTCATTTTGCTTTCAGAATGTTATTTAGTAAAATAGTCAGTGGTATTTCAGTAAATTCTTGGTTGAAAGAGTTCTCTAAGACAAAGTTAACAAGCTAGTTTCTAACATAGATGTTAATTGGAGATGTAGGAATTGGTATTTCTCAATCACTAAAATCTGCAGGAATAAAAATGTGATTCTTTTTTCTACAACTCAACTTTGTCTCTGCCTTGAGCTTTCCTTTTTCCTGAGGGCCAAACATACAGTCTTAGTCCATTCTATGTGGACTCACTTATTTTAGGATTAAACTAGTTAATTCAGTGCTTACTCCACTCCCTCCACTTCTACCAGCATCTCCTCTAGGTTCATCTGACTTTCTAAACATTATGTCAGTATTTGCTAAACCTTCTTTGTTCCAATTTCTTTTCCATTCACAGTGATGTGTTGTTTTCTTCTTTGGCATCTTTGTGCCACATGTGAAATTTCTACCTGTCTGTCAGCTATTAATAATTAATGTCAGAACACCACCATCTTTGGTTCCACAAGAAAACAAGTAGCAGTTCCCCTGTCTTTGTTTAGGCATGCTCTATCCTCCCAAACCATCTTGGTTCTAGAAACTCTCGGAAAAGTATGGTGCCTTCTACGGTAGATAGGGGCTTCCGTGGTGGTTCAGTGATAAAGAATCCACCTGCAATGCAGGAGACATAGGAGACATGGATTCAGTCCCTGGGTCAGAATGATCCTCTGGAGAAGGAAATGGCAATCCACTCCGTTATTCTTGCCTAGAAAATTCCATGGACAGAGGAGCCTGGCAGGCTACAGTCCCTGGAGCTGCAAAGAATCAGACATAGATGAACTGAACAATGACAGCAAAGAACATATAGGCAGGGCTCAGAGCCCATGTAATGTCAGTGATATTAGACTGTCTTGGAGGAATCACAGCTTAAGTACACTGAAGTATGTATCTTGGTAAATATTCTTCACAAGTTTTTTTTTTTTCTTTCTTTCTTCCCTTAATTCTACCTGATTTTTGGCTTTTGTACATTGAGACTGACATTTGACATCTTTTATTTTCTGTCCCCACCAAAGCAACTTCCATTTAGGAAACAGTGGACTCATGAGGACCAGGCAACAAGTGAAAAATTTGCTGATCCTCAAAGGGTACATGAAGCTCCTTGGTCACTGCTTCAGGTTGCACCATCGTTACATAGTTTCTTTATCATTCTAAAACTTGAACACTAGGTCAAAGTTGGAAATTAAACAATTATAAAAGAAAGGGGGAAAGAGAAGAAGGAAGGAAGAAGTAAAGTGTGCATATTAGCATGTGGTCCAGAAAGTAATATAAACTCCCAAAATATGATTAAAGTGAAAGTCGCTCAGTCATGCCCGCCTCTGCAATCACATGGACTATACAGTCCATAGGATTCTCCAGGCCAGAACACTGGAGTGGGTAGCCTTTCTCTTCTCCAGGGGATCTTCCCAACCCCGGGATCGAACCCAGGTCTCCCTCATTGCAGCCAGATTCTTTACCAGCTGAGCCACAAATTTAGGGATAGGTAGGGCAAGACAGTAAATTGAGAAAGTTACCTCCTATCTCCTTTTTACTCTTTTCCTGACAACACTCATATCTTTTTACACAGCCCTTCCCATCTACCCAGGTCCCAGCTCCAGGTGATACTCACGGGTCTTTTATCCATGTGTTAGATTATCATTTTATTGTTTAAAACATTTTCGTTTAGAATTTCTTTCCATGAAGCCAATGGTTATACAATCATTAAGTCCAATCTGTATTTTAGCAAGGGCTGCTTAGTGATAAACTCATCACAAATGTACCCACATTATTTTGAGGTACAAAGCAGGTCAATGGTAAAAGCAGTTTATGTTAGACTGGCTACCTTGTGATCACCCGAGGACATGGGTTGGACCATCTTCCAATTAATAGGTAGGCTATGGAGAACTTAGGGAAATTGAAAGAAAGTTTATTAGTCATACAAGGGATTACTGGGAAGGGCAGGGGGAGCACAGGCATGTCACAGAGAAAGCTGGGCCTTTATCATGGTTAAGGAGTGAGATTAGGGCATTTTCTAGGTTTGGTTTGTGATTTGTGAAGTTGAAATGTTCCAAGAGGACCACAGCAGGGCACGTGTATGAACTTTCTTATCAACCTGTCTGGATGTGGTGCTAACAGGAAAGGGGAAACAGGTTTAAAAGAAGTCAGTGGTATGCTCTCTTTGACAGCATATATACTAAAATGTATTCCCTAGTGGCTCAAACAGTAAAGATTCTGCCTACAATGCAGGAGACCCAGGTTCGATCCCTGGGTCAGGAAGATCTCCTGGAGAAGGAAATAGCAACCCATTCCAGTATTCTTGCCTGGAGAATCCCATGAACAGAGGAGCCTAGTTTGTCATAGCCAATGGGTTCACAAAGTCAGACATTACTGAGTGACTAACACTTTCATAATTCATACTAAAATTAGAATATTAGCATGGCCCCAGCATCAGGATGACATGAAGATTCATGAAATATTCCATTGCTTTGCTTGGGACTAGAAGATGCAAATCACTGTACGTGGTATGAATAAACAACTAGCATGGGGAACTATATCAATATCTTATAATAAACCATTATAAAAAGAATATATATATGTAAATCTGAATCACTTTGCTGTATAGCAGAAATTAACACAACATTATAAATCAACTGTACTTCAATTAAAAAAGAAAAAAGTCAGTGGTCTAATACCCAAAAATAGGGTCAAACTCTATTACATTGGTCTTTACCTGCTCGGTTAGAATGCCTAGGGGCTTCTTACCCCAGAAACCAAGGACAGCTTCCTCAGAGACTAGATGAGGATGAAGAAAGGGGTGCTAAGAAACCAGACTGACTAAACAAATTTGGAGAACAAATATTAAGGTCCCTGCCTTCCTTTCACGGCTGCATCCTGAGCTAAATATGGGATCACACATAGAGGAACAGTGTAGTGACGGACCTCCGTGACTCTCAGACACAGCTTTCCTAAAGGGCTGGAACCCTCTAGGTGTAAAAGGTCTTTTCATTCTTCTAAAACTATGTGCTAGCAGAGTATCACTATTTGTAGGGCAGGAGCAATTATAAAACATTCATGATAGATTTCAAAATCAGGCCTGCATGTGTATTCATTCATTCACATTTTTTTTTTCATTCATTCTTTTCCCAGTGAATACGAACCTATTTAGCAACTCAGGTACTTTCAGATGTGCTATGATACATTGAGAAGGAAGATAAATCACTTGTTCCCATGGAGTTTGTTTTTGTGGGAGGTGACAGAATTTTTTTTTAATAAAGAAAAATTTCAGTTCTATTAAGTGCTATAAAGAATACTGGGTTCTATCTTAGCCTGAGGTGCCAAGGGAGGCAGACTTGGGGGACTGATGGCTAGCCTGAAACCTGAAGCATCAGTCCAGAAAGTCTTTAAAGAAGTTAATGCTCAGTGCAGGAGTTCCCATTTTCTAATTTTCGTGTTTAGCCAGCACTATATTTAATTGGCCAGATAGAAATAGGGCAGAAATTGAAAATGGGCCTCTCTGCCTCTGTAATGAATGAAATAGTTTTCCATAGCATTAGCTGTAAATGACACTACTGAACTGCCAATTTCTTTCTTGTTTGGGCTTCATTTAAACTTCTGAATGGTATTAAGAGGTTATTAGAGATTAATCTTCAATTAGGTATTCTGATAGCCCAAGAAATTGTCAAAGGGTCCCTCTGGCCATACTTTTTAGCATTAAAGAGATATTGAATTAATAATATTTTGCCATCTCTTCAGACCTTTAAACTCCTGTGACTAATGTCCAATCATTTAGCCCACTTAAACAGAATGTCACACTGTGAGCCTTTCATTCTGAATAGGTCACCGTAGGCTAGAGCTCATTAATGTTGAGTGTCCATTTCAGAAGCTGCAGCAGTCATTCAGCCCCTATGTTTTAAGAAAATAAGTAGAAAATTGTTTTCTCCCAAATGGAAGGGTTATGAAGACAGTGCCATATGTCATTATTACTGTGACTAAAAAGTGTCATCGCAGTTCTATAGTGCTGTATAATGCTCCCACATAAGGCCATAAAATCATGTTGGGTTAGTGAGTGAGGCCTGTGGCACACTTCCCAGACCCTCTGGAGTGCTGTGGACTGCACAGGACAGCGTCCAAAGCCCAGCATCGGAAAGCAGGAGCAGCTGTGCAAGGCAGTTGTGATTTATGTGGGATTCTCATCCACTAAAACAAGAGGTGAATGAATTGACCAAGTATTTGCAGTGAGAATTTATAGGGAAAGGTCAGGAGGGGATAACCTGAAAAGAATCTCCCTCATTGTGGTAATATGAAAAGTTAAGATTACACTTATTTTAAAGCTTACATTTTTAGTAGACTATGAGGAGAAGATACATTATCACGTGGGGATGAGGCTTTCAGCTAATGTGTTTCTTTCTGTACCTGGTCTCTGTAACTGTATTGCATCCATTAGGCTAATGTGTAATCAATAATAATAAGACTTATCAAGGTGTAAGTCATACGGCTTTGCTAATTGCAATTTCTAAACTGGCATTTTCTAAGGAGGAAATACATGGTAGAACTCATTCATTGGTTTGGATTAGATGACTTGTATAAACATCTGTTAACTTTGACTCTCAGTGTTACTTCCCCCTTCTGGTAGAAGCTCCTCCATTCTATTTTCCTTTGGGGAACTATGGTCTTCCTTCAACCCCACTTTTCTGCAGTTTTGCTGGGACTGTCAATAGCAGTAACTCACCTTCCTGAGCCAAGAGTGGGTAGACATGTAACCCAAATTACACCAATAAGACTGCCCTTCTGCTGTGTTTGAATTTTAAGGAGACCCAGGGATAGAAAATGGTTGGGCCTGATAAACCACTATGAAAAGCTGAAGAGAATTCTTATGGGTTTCTTGTTTCTTACACTGCAAAAGCAGTCCTAAATCCTATTCTTATGAAAAGTTGGTTGTAAAGGATTCCCTTATTTGGGGAGCTCTTCTATTTCCTTCCAATATATTCAATTTAAGCAAAATTAATTGTTTCCATTGGGGCCCAAGAACATTAACTAACACCATGATATCAAAACCTTCATCCAATAGATAAGCTAAAGAAATAAATGTTTGGACAAAGACATTATGAATAGAGTAGATATAGGTGGTTGTATTGTGTGGAAATGATGTGTTTGGTGGGGGTAGGACATTGAAAAGAAAAGCGGTGGGGGGCTTTGGATTTGGAAGGTTTTAAATACTAAACCCTGGAATTTGCTTTTTGATACAGTACAAAGAAACAGAAAAAAGACAACCCAATTTCTGTACTATTCCCATGACATCCAAGACCTTGTCTCATGACATCTATGGATTTCAGTTATCGTATCTATGAAGTGATGGGGGTGGGCTGGATGATCTGAAGATCTTGTTTAGTTCTTTGGTGATGTAATAATGTATTATTACTCTGCAAGGCATGGTGAAATGTTGAACAGAAGAATGACTATATAAAAACCATGTTTTAGGATTAATGTAAAAAATCACGTTTCTGTGTTAAACTTGAAATAGAATATCAGAATTCTTCATTGCTCACTATAATTTTAAAAACAAGTTTGTAAAATACCTAGACCTTTAGAGCAAGAAAACTACATGGGATTGCTAGATGAAGTCAAAGGCAAGTGAGTGAACAAAAAGGCTGACCTAGCAAGTTAGGTGCAAATTTTATTAGGGGTAACAAAAATTCATTTAAGAATAGAAATTCTAATGGGCATGAAAAAAATCAACAAACTTTAGCAAAATTCCTTAAGCAGATATACATAATTTAAATGAATGACTGCCTAGTAAGCAAAAGTAAACTTATTTTGATTATTTGAAATGATTTTAAGTTTACCTCGTATCTGACAGTGTTGAAATGTTGAAATGGCATTTAAAAATGATTTAAACATGGAACTGATCTCTCAGTCTGAAAACTACTCTGTTACCAATACATTCTTTAACATATGTTTGCCTATGAAATATAACACAGAGAAAATGCACAAAACAAAAATCAATACAATGAATTATCATAAAGCCAGCATCCATGTGACCACCACTCAAATCAATAAATAGATCAGAATGTGTAATCTAAAAGCCTCTTCCTACCTTCTCCCCATCACTACTTCTTCCTTGTCTCCAAAGGAAACACCATCCTGACATTTACTGCAATCGCTCCCTTGGTTTTATCATCTAACCCCGGGCTAACTTTTCCTGTTCTTTTAATTTTGTCCTAATAGAAATAGATGACTTCTTTCACTTATTATAGTTGTGAGATCCATCATTGTTGTGGGAAGCTATATCTCATTCATTTTGCCTATTGTATTGTAATCACACTGGTTCAGTTGGTAAAGAATCCTCCTGTAATACAGGAGACGTGGGTTTGATTCCTGGGTCAGGAAGACCCCCTGGAGAAGGAAATGGCAACCCACTCCAGTATAAATACTGGGAGGTCCCATGGACAGAGAAGCCTTTGTCCATGGGGTTGCAAGAGTCCGATACAATTTAGCAACTAAACCACAACCACATAGTAATCCACGTATGAATATGATACAATGTATTTATCTATTATATTATTAATGACTATGGGGACTATTTACATTATTGATTCTAAATCATACCACTGTTAGCTTTCTTCATATTTCTTCAAGTTCATGTAGTAACATTTACATTGGGTGTTTTTTTTATAAAATGGAGTTTCTGTGCAATGGGATACACTTTAACAGTTATATGTCCACTTTAGCAGATAATGTAAAGACATTTTCTAAAGAGGTTGTAGCAATTTATACTCCAATCATTGTGTGAGAATTTTTATTGATCCACGTATTTGACAATGCTTGTGAAAATATTTTTAATTTTAGCCAATCTTAGGCATGTGAAGTATTATTTCACTGTGACTTTAATCTGCATAATCATAAGTAATAAATTTAAATATGTTTATTTGCTTCTTGCATGTCTTTTTTTGTGAAATGTCCATTCATATCTAATTTCTTGCATCTTTGTCCAGATAACTTTCGTTAGTTTTGGAAGGTTTACAGCTATCACCTGTTCACATATGATGGCTGCCTTTTTCTCTTTCTAGATATTCTTTTCTTACCATATATTTTATGGCTATTACCCTCTTTGTACTTTTTTTCATATGGCTCTCTCTGCTTCATTCATTGTTCTCATTATTCATCTAGTTCACTACATATCCTGTCATTTCTGTTTAACTTGTTAATCTCATCCAGTGCATTCCTCATTTTGATTACTGTATTTTTATATTCTGAAATTTTCACTAGTGTGTTTTTTTTTTTTTTTCCAATTTCTGTTGTTGAGGTTGTTATTCAGTCACTAAGTCTTGTCTGACTCTTTGCAACCCCATGAACTGCAGCATGCCAGGCTACTCTGTCCATCACTATCTCCCTGGGTTTGCTCAAACTATGTTCATTGAGTCATTGATGCCATCTGACCAACTCATCCTCTGTTGCCCCCTTCTCCTCTTGCCTTCAATTTTCCCAGCATCAGAGTCTTTTCCAATGAGTCAGTTCTTTGCATCAGCTGGCCAAACTATTGGAGCTTCAGCATCAGTTCTTCCAAAGAACCGATTAAGGGTTGATTTCCTTTAGGACTGACTGGTTTGAACTACTTGCTGTCTAAGGAACTCTCAAGAGTCTTCTCCAGCACCACAGTTCAAAAGCATCAATTCTTTGGCTCTCAGCCTTCTTTATGGTCCAGTTCTCACACCCGTACATGACTGCTGGAAAAACTATAGCTTTGACTATACAGACCTTGGTCGGCAAAGTGATGTCTCTGCTTTTTAATACACTATCTAGGTTTGTAATAGCTAGTCTTCCAAAGACCAAGCATCTTTTAATTTCACGGCTGTAGTCACCATCTGCATTGATTCTGGAGCCCAAGAAAGTGAAATGTAACTCTATTTCCACATATTCTTCATCTATTGGCCATGAAGTGATAGGACTGGATTCCATGATCTTCATTTTTTGAATGTTGTTTTAAGCCAGCTTTTTCATTCTCCTCTTTCAAATTTATCAAGAGGCTCTTCAGTTCCTCTCCATTTTCTGCCATTAAAGTGGTATCTTCTGCATATCTGAGGTTGTTGCTATTTCTCCCAGCAATCTTGATTCCAGTGTGTGATTCATCCAGCCCAACATTTTTCATGATGTACTCTGCATATAAGTTAAATAAGCAGGGTGGCAATATATAGCCACGATACTCCTTTTCCAATTTTGAACCATTCTGTTGTTCCATGTCTGGTTCTAACTGTTGCTTCTTGTCCTGCATACAGGTTTCTCAGGAGGCAGATAAGGTGATCTGGTATCTCGATCTCTTTAAGAATATTCTACAGTTTGTTATGATCCACACAACCAAAGGCTTTAGCATAATCAATGGAGCAGAAGTAGATTACTTTTGGTAATTCCCTTGCTTTTTCTATGATCCAACATATGTTGGCAGTTTGTTCTCTGGTTTCCAAATCCAGAATTTAGAAAGTTTCTAAATCCTTTCTAAATTCTAAACACTTTTCTAAATCCAGCTTGAACATCTAGAAGTTATTGGTTCATGTACTACCGAAGCCTAGCTTGAAGGATTTTGAGCATAATCCTGCTGGCGTTTGAAATGAGTGCAATTATATGGTAATCTGCCATACTTTGGCATAGCCTTTCTTTGGGATTGGAAAGAAAACTAATTCTTCCCATCCTGTGGCTATTCCTGGGTTTTCCAAACTTGCTGGCTTAATGAGTGCAGCACTTTAACAGCATCATCTTTTAGGATTTGAAATAGTTCAGCTGGAATTCCATCACCTCCACTAGCTTTGTTCATAGTAATGCTTCCAAAGGCCCACTTGACTCACTCTCCAGGATGTCTAGTTCTAAGTGAGTGATCTGCCAATATTCTGCCACTTGTATTCATCCTATTTAACATAATAAAGTGGCTATTTTTAAATCTATGAGTGGTCACTCTAGTACCTCGATCATCAGTAGATCTGCATTTTTATTGTTTCTGCTGATTTTGTTCATATTTTTTTGTCTCCTGTTGTGCCTGGTTATTTTTTTACTGTTGGGCCTTGTTTTCCAGAATTATTTGCAGAAACAATTTAAGGTATCTGATATTATTATCCTCTTCCACTCAGGATATAGATTTTCTAATCTGTTGGAAATAAGTCTTGGTTTCAGCTCATTTGGGGATGACTTACAGGTCCCTGAAAGGGCCTGCCTGTTGCTCTTTCAAACTTAACCCTAAGATGTAGCATTTCCGTATCTATCCCCAAAGCAAGGGTGAATCTGTAGTTTTCCTCTACCTGCTACCTTAGACACCAATATTTGTCCACTTAACCCTATAGGGCTGTAAAAATCATGATCAGTCTATGGCAGTCTTCCATAGAACTGGCATGCATGCATGCTCAGTCATGTGCAACTCTTTGCAACCCCATGGACTGTAGCTCACTAGGCTCCTCTGTCCATGGGATTTTCCAGGCAAGAATACTATAGTATGTTGTCATTTCCTCCTGCAGGGGATTTTCCCTACCCAGAGACTTAGGAGTTTCCTGAGTCTCTTGCATTGGCAAGTGGGTTCTTTACCACTGAGCCACCTGGGTAGCCCCACAGAACTGGCAAACAACTTAAAAATAAATGTGGCCTCCAAGTCCAAGTTTACCTCTTTGAGCCTCTATCTTCCTGGCCTAGTAATTCTTAACTATTATAATACTAGTACAGCAATTTTTACATAGATACACATATATGTAAAATATTATAAATATGCATGTATATTTTCTTCAGAGGACAGCTTTTCCAAATAGTTAATAAGCCATTTCTGGAAGTGAAAGTCTCTTGTTTGGTTCATTCCATTGTCTATCATACTACTCTCATTATAATTTTAGAAAAAAAATCTTTGATTAACTTATTAAACATTCTAATAAGTATATCTATTTCATTCATTCATCCCATTCCATTTATAATAGCATATGAACATCATAGCTCATAATTTGTAGCTTATTATAATTTAGCCTTAATCTTATTTCAAACTTTATATAATGTCATTCGCAACCACTTGCATTATTATTCTAGAGCTAGGAAGCTACATTGTTCCCTAGTGACAAGGGACAGTCTAAAGTTCTCTTGCTATTAACTCATGCTGTTTCTCCTGTCAGAGTGTGCTTTCATTGTTTGGTGGTAAAATCCTATTCATCTATTTAGACAGCTTTTATGTCAACTCTTTTGTGAATGCACTTCCTAAACCCAGCTCAAACAGAGACAGTAAAATACACAGCAGACCTGATCCTTCCCTCCTCAGTTTCTAACATGAATTCCCATGTATCTTACAAGTGAACCATCCTAACCAATTTCCTGAATGTACCCTATTTCCATACCTTCATGCCCTTGCTGAGAACAAACTCTTTGCTTAAAGAAGGCCCAACTCATGCCTCAAAAATACCCTATTTTTCTTTTTCTTCATTTCCCACAAAAGCTAAGTTAATACATCATTTTCATAGCACTTTGCACATACCTCAATTTTAGTAGATTCTAGTCATTGTAGTCATTGTGCTTATTTTCTGAATTATTGATCAGATGCTTTTCTTCCTCATTTCATTTCAGTTCAATCACTCAGTTGTGTCTGACTCTTTGAAACCCCATGGACTGCAGCACACCAGGCTTCCCTGTCCATCACCAACCCCCAGAGCTTGCTCAAACTCATGTCCATTGAGTCAGTGATGCCATCCAACCATCTCATCCTCTGTCGTCCCCTTCTCCTCCTGCCTTCAATCTTTCCCAGCATCAGGGTCTTTTCAAATGAGTCAGTTCTTTGCAAGAGGTGGCCAAAGTATTGGAGCTTCAGCTTCAGCATCAGTCCTTCCCAATGAACACTCAGGACTGATCTCCTTTAGATGGACTGGTTTGATCTCCTTGCAGTCCAAGGGACTCTCAAGAGTCTTCTCCAACACCACAGTTCAAAAGCATCAATTATTCGGAGCTCAGCTTTCTTTATAGTCCAACTCTAATGACTACCGGAAAAACCATAGCTTTGATTAGAAGTACCTTTGTCAGCAAAGTAATGTCTCTGCTTTTTAATATGTTGTCTAGGTTGGTCATAACTTTTCTTCCAAGGAGCAAGCATCTTTTAATTTTTTTGCTGATGTCACCACCTGCAGTGATTTTGGAGCCCAAGAAAATAAAGTCTGTCACTGTTTCCATTGCTTCCCCATCTATTTGCCATGAAGTGATGGGACCAGATACCATTATCTTCGTTTTTTGAATGTTGAGTTTTAAGCCAGCTTTTTCACTCTCCTCTTTCACCTTCATCAAGAGGCTCTTTAGTTCCTCCTCACTTTCTGTCCCAAGGGTGGTGTTATCTGTGTATCTGAGGTCATTGATATTTCTCCATGCAATCTTGATTCCAGCTTGTGATTCATCCAGTCCAGTGTTTCTCATGATGTACTCTGCATATAAGTTAAATAACCAGGGTGACAATATAGAGCCTTACATGCTCCTTTCCCAATTTGGAACCAGTCCATTGCTCATGTCTGGTTCTAACTGTTGCTTCTTGACCTGCACACAGATTTCTCAGGTGGCAGGTAAGGTGGTCTGGTATTCCCATCTCTTTCAGAAATTTCCATAGTTTATTGTGATCTACACAGTCAAAGGCTTTGGTGTAGTCAATAAAGCAGAAGTAGATGTTTTTCTGGAATTCTCTTGCTTTTTCTGTTTCAACAGATGTTGGCTATTTGATCTTTGTTCCTCTGCCTTTTCCTAATCCATTGACCATCTGGAAGTTCATGGTTCACATACTGTTGAAACCTGGCTTGGAGAATTTTGAGCATTACTTTGCTAGTGTGTGAGATGAGTGCAATTGTGCTGTAGTTTGAACATTCTTTGGCATGGCTTGGAATGAAAACTGACCTTTTCCAGTCCTGTGGCCACTGCTGAGTGTTCCAGCTTTGCTGGCATGTTGAGTGCAGCACTTTCACAGCATCATCTTTCAGGATTTGAAATAGCTCAATGGGAATTCCATCACCTCCACTAACTTTGTTCATAGTGATGCTTCCTAAGGCCCACTTGACTTCGCATTCCAGGATGTGTGGCTCTGGGTGAGTGATCACACGATTGTGGTTATCTGGGTCATGAAGATCTTTTTTGTACAGTTCTTCTGTGTATTTTTGCCACCTCTTCTTAATATCTTCTGCTTCTGTTAGGTCAATACCATTTCTGTCCTTTATTGTGCCCATCTTTGCATGAAATATTCCCTTGGTATGTCTAATTTTCTTGAAGAGATCTCTAGTCTTTCCCGTCGTATTGTTTTCCTCTATTTCTTTTACATTGATCACTGAGGAAGGCTTTCCTATCTTTTTGTGCTATTCTTCAGAACTCTGCATTCAAATGGGTATATCTTTCTTTTTCTCCTTTGCCTTTAGTTTCTCTTCTTTTCTCAGCTATTTGTAAGGCCTCCTCAGACAATCTCAGATTATCTTCCTCAGATTTTCTTACTCAGATTATCTCTTTTTTATCTTTTTGTTTTGCCCCAGATTCAAAACAGTAATTGATGTACTCCTAATATGCAACACTTAATATCTGACTGATCCAAGGAAAAATGCATATAATGTGTCTCCCCTTCACTAGTTTTGAAATAGTTTTCCACAAATGGATTCAGAAATTCAGTTTATATAATGCGCCCAAAGTTCAGGTCATCATATTTTTTTAATTTTTCATGATAATATAGGGAAAATGGCAGGAATTAATAAAAGCCAGGCACAATTCCAAATCCTCATTTAGCTAGTATTTTTTCTTGCTTCCACCAAAGTGTGACTAACAAATAGAATGATGCTTTATTCTCTCCATTTGGGTTTTGCTTGTTAACGTACAGTAGAGATTTTATTGAAATGTGAAATTGTTGAAAGCACTCATCTCCAAACATTAGTGGACTTAGAATCAACTGGGAAAATTGTTAATATTGCAGATTTATGACCCTGAGTGTCTGGTTCAATAGGGCAGTGTTGGAAACTAGAAATAAGCATTTTATTCAGCACCTCATGTAATTCTACTTCAAGAATTCTGCTACCATTGTTAATAATAGTCTGGTTTCTATGTAGTATTGGTCTAGAAGTAAAGCAAACTATTGGGCATACACATAAAGTCTAAGTAATAAAATGCTGAATTCTATAAAGCTGAATAGAAACTGTCTTAGCTATATTACATCTGACATGGTGAATGAAATGAAACTCTATTTTTCAATATCTAATAGCAACCAAAGGGGCATAAATACCAGGCAACAGTAGTGGAGGGAAGGAATGTATCAATTGCCTTAGAAACCAATTACATATTGCTTAATAAAAACAACAAGTCAGAGGGAGAGACAAACTTAAATTAAGAACATATGTTATCCTGAAAGATATTTCTCTGGGCTAAGATCTACCCTAATCCCCACAATACTTTACTCCTAATCATCCTCCTGTCCTTTTTATCTGCTTGTCATTCTTTTAAATGATGATACTTAACTAAGATTATAATCTGGCAACTGTTGTTTGACAGACCATGAATTTGTTTGCAGAATAGATGGATTGAATACAGACTAGAGATATTGATGGACTCATAGGTATTTATTAATGTATTTAAGAAATATTGTCCAGCCAAATAAACAAATTACTTTAGTGCTTTGAAAATGTCTGTGGTTCAGTTTGTAATGGTGGTATGTCAGCACTTTTTAACAGATGACCTCTCAAATTTATGACTTTGATGGACAAATTTGGATAGAACAATAACAACAACACATACACACACTTGCAAGTGTGGACTGACCATCCCTGCTATCTATAAGGAGAAAATATGTTATATTTTTAAAGTTATGAGCATTAGTATCCAAGAGCACTTTTGTTCTCTTTTCTTCAGCTCTTTATAATGCTACTTTCAAACTATACCTGCCATTTGTATTAGGATCATATGTCAATATTTGGAAAGAGTATCATATGCCCAACTCATATGCTGTATATGTGAAGTTGTTAGCGTATTCTGACTTTCTGAAGCCACCAAGTAAGCTGGCCAAGATGGAAATTTTAATTGGATTATGTGGGTGCATTCTGATTTTATGGTATATCCATAGAAATGGCATGGTTAGCCAAGAAAGCATATTTAGGATACATATGTTTTAATTATGAAATACGACTCTCTTTGGATGTCAGTTTTTGGCTCAGTTTATTATTTGAGTTACTTGAAACTAATAATTAGCATATATAGATGTTAAGTGTTTTAATCTGAAACATTTATTTTCTACTTTTAGTGGTTTATCATAAATTAAATGCAAAAGGGGGTCAAGAAAAGAAAAAGAAAAGGTTTGTGGACGTGTTATATTTTATTCATGTAAATACCAGACTCCTAATTCTTCATGGAAATAATCTATTTTCTTTATTCCCAACATTCAGTGTTTAATCAGTAAGAGGTAGAGGGACCGTTTTAATTGTAATATTCTTTCCCCCAAAATCCAGGTAAATACACATCAAAAAGTTAAAGCTAGAGCATGTTTTTTATTTATTTTATTAGGGCTTATTTGGGAACTAAATTTATTTTTACTAACAACAGTGAAAAATAAAGTGCTAGGGGTGCACGAGAGAGAAAGATTGAATGTGGAACTGACAATCTAACAGAAATACTTGAGAATTTCAGACAAGCCTCAAAATCTGTGGGAACTTCCAAGAACGATTTGGTTTACGTATAACTATAATAGGCTCACTTTTCAGGGGCAGATATAAGTATATTTCAAATCAGAGGTCATATTAAAAATAAAATTTTCACTGGTATTTATTTAGTTATCAGAGCTGTATTAGTATGAAAAGAATGGCATTTGTTGTTCCCCACTACGTATCCTGAAAACCTGTCTTTATAATCATGACAGGCAACACAATCACACTTTATACAGGGCAGGCTGGAATGTATACAGCCCCTAACTTGAGATATGATGTTCACTTTTATTTTTAAATGAGGAATATTCTGAAGGATAAGACTTATTTTTGTATCGTGTCTGTCAACTCATTCCTGAACACAAGTGTTCTTCCTTCTCCTTTCTGTTTCTGTCCTACTGTATTAAAAGATTGATGTAGGTAATAAACCTGACCTACTTCCTAGGTTTAAAACTGCATCTGTTGGTAACTTACTAAAGAGTTTGATCTCTGATGAGCTAATCAAGGCCCAGCCTGTCACTCCAATAGGGTGTACTTGGAATCGTAAAACTGTTTCACCCTATTATGTGTAAATTGGAATAAAAAGATACTAGCACACTGTCAGCACAAATGCTTCTAGAGTTTTTCCTGAAGAAACCGATCTCTTCCTAACAGCCAACATCAAAGTGAAGAACAGGACCCTGAAAGTACCATTATCCACTTACTTTTTCTTATAGAATACATGCATAGACCATTTTTAAGCCCCAATGGTAAGAATAACAGGAAAGCACGTATGATTTTTAAAAAACATGTACATCTAGTTTACAGTCAGCAGCTTTAAGAAAGAAAAACAATGCTTTAATTGGCTATTTTGGATATATGACACCTATCACTTCTTAAACAGAACGAAGGTCCCATTGAAGTGTTTTTTTAATTTTTTTATCACTTATTAAATAAAATATCAGTGGACTAACTGGGATGCTGGCTAGGCTGGATCCTGAACCATGATCAAAATTAATCATGCAGTCTGGAATGTAGTGACAAGTGTTCTAATACCACATTGAAAATGGCAGCATCTGCTTAATAGCATGAGCCCATTCAACACTGATGTATAATAGCACTGAGACAGAAAATGTTTTGTTTTTTTTTCCCCCATGAAAGTGAAATAAGTATCTATGTAATTAAGTCCTGGGAGAAAAAAAAATCATGAGCTTTAAAACTGGGGTAGTTTGGAAATTGTTAGCTTATATTATTAAAATTAAATTGTTAAATTGATTTTTTTCTGTTTGAGAGAAGAAAGTAAAATTGTTACCTGTGGTTTTACAGGTTATAAATACTGCCTACATTTGATTCAGACTTCTTAAGTACCCATAGAGATGTTTAAACGGCAAGCTACTATTTATGTTAGGCAAGATTCAGCTAATTATTAAAAAATATGTGTCAAACTATTAACAAGGAGATAATTAACTTTCTGTTCTATCCTCTGATCTTGAATACGTGTACAAGTTACCTACTGGACAATGAACTGAATGCTTATTCTACAGAAAAAATTAAACTTCAGAAAGAAAAATGATTATCATTTTTTTCCTGTAAGCAGAAACAGTTCAAAATTGGAAAACGTGTATCTTCACTATATAGTCTGTTCTGCTGAAACAACATACTCATTTCTAAAAATCATTTTGCTATGGAAAATCGCAGAATAAAAACCAGAGGGCTCATGGGGGAAATGAGATTAGGCACAACACTGAAAAACTGTATTATTGGCATTATTTTATTATTATTATGTATTATTGACTTTAAAAATACAGGAACCTAATATGAAAAGGGTCACACAGTTTGACAGATGTTAAGTGATTAAAAAAAGCATGTTTGCATGAAAGTATGGTACTTATCTCAGAAAGTTGCAGACATTTGTTCATGGAAATGGATATCAAAAGAGTTCCAGTTTAATGTTCTTACTTCCAAAGGAAAGCTGAAACACCACATTAGGACAGGTGTGGTTCATATCCGAGGCAGTGAACTGAGGTGCCTGGTAGCTGTTTGAAGAGTGTATGTTTTGTGTATTCCTATGAAGCTGGGGTCAGCTAAGTGCAGATTTTGTGTTCACATTTTTCACCCAGATGGAATAGCACAGGAGTAAACATGATTCACATTAAACTCATTGTTCCTTAATATATCAATTGCATTTGACCAAATTTGCATTTCCAGACACGCTTACAGCAAAACAGAGTCAACTGGATTCTAAGAAGATTTTAGATATAAATTATATGCACATTATGTCATAAACCTGTCATTAACCTGTCACAGCAAAATTAGAATATGGACAGAATATGCTTCTGTCGAACATGCTTTTCCTTAAGCTGAAAAATGTTACTAGGCAAAGGTTTCTTGGAATTTTGCCTTTTTCTCTTCTCAAGTCCACTTATAGTCCTATTTGAAGGAAAACAATAGTTATATCTTTATAAAATTACTCTCTAAGAAATCACTTTCAAAATTGAATCTGTTAAGAATTATCAAATACTATTTATTAGAAGAGATCATTTTAATTGAATTTATACTGTATTCCAGGATCTTGCACTATACTCTAACTACATTATCCATTTCATTTGTCACCACTTTAAGCCACTGTGATTGTTATGTTAAAAGACCCATTTTACAGAACTGGACACTATAGTTTAAAGTGAATAATGTCTCCAAGTTCCTGTAACCAGTAAGAGAAGGCTAATTATGTTAATATTCTGATTTAGGCTCTTTGGCACCACTCACTAAGAGATAATTTTGAATATTTTCCTGTTATAGTTCAATTTTTATATTTTTAATTAAAATATAGTTTATAATGTACTGTTAGTTTCAGGTGTTCAGCAAAGTGATTCAGTTATACATTAGTGTGTATATATATTTGTTTTCAGATTCTTTTCCCTTAAAAGTTATAACAAAATACTGACTCTAGTTCCCTATGCTATACAGTAGGTCCTTGTTGATTATATATTTTATATACAGTAGTGTGTGTATGTTAATCCCAGCCTCCTAATTTATACTTTCTCCACCTTCTTTCCCCTTTGATAACTGTAAGTTTGTTTTCTATGTCTGGGGGTCTATTTCTGTTTTTGTATCTTTTTTTTTTTTTTAGATTCCATATATGTACGTGACCTGAGAGGGAAAGACCTTAAAGTCTCTCCTCCCTTGACTCATAGCTTCTATACTGTAGAACAACCTGCTTATTAACAGATGCATTGCCCTGTATGCTTCTTTTCATGTGGTTCTCGTGTCTCTTACCAGAGATGTTAAAAACCCCATATAGAGACACTTAACCTTTATTCTTCCTTTAATTCAGAGAAAAAGCTGCTCCTTGGATCAAGAATCTGATAAGGCTGGAGGTGGAGTGTGAAGAAAGGAACTGTAAAATATAGACACTCTTCCAGATTGGTAACATCATGGGCAAATAGGGCATCACTGCATTTTACTTATCCTTTAAGGAGCTGATAAAAAACTAAACTCTCTTTTCTAAGTGCGATGGACTCCTAGATTAAAGCCACTTAAAATAGTGTATCACCCATTTCCCTCTTTCATCAAATAACATCAGCGTCCAGTGTTGCTTGCTGAAGCCTTCAGGGGAAGTGGGCAGGAGGAAAGGAAATGTACATTTGGTAAGAGGAGAGGTTGGTTCCTTGCCTAGGAACCTTACCTGGGTACCACTTAGGTTGCTAAAATTCCAGCCATCAGGATTTACTTTGCCCTTGAAAAGGCTTCTTTCTACTATTATTCTAACCCTTGCTCTATCCTGTCAGGTACCACTTAGTTAAAGCACAGCAGGTGCTCTGAGTATGGTTGTAAGAAAGGAAGATTTATATAGGGTTGCCAGATTTTTGTGATATAAGTAAAAGACATACATATCTGAATTTCACCGCAACACAGCAAATGATTTTACTGTGTAATTATGTCCCAAATATTTCATGGGATGTTTCACATCTCATAAATATACTAAAAAGTTCATTTTTAAAAATCTGAGATTTAAATTTAATTGGAGTTCCTGTACTGTATAAGACAGGCTTGCTTGGTGGCTCAGATGGTAAAGAATCTGCCTGTAATGCAGGAGACCCAGGTTCCATCCCTGGGTCAGGAAGATCCCTTGGAGAAGGGAATGGCTACCCACTCCAGTATTCTTGCCTGAAGAATACCATAGACAGAGGAGCCTGCCAGGTTACAGTCTATGGGGTCACAGAGAGTCAGACTCGACCAAGTGACTCATCCTTTCACTTTTTTTCACTTTCACTGTGTAAGACACCCCTACGTTTACAAGCAATGTAATCCTAGAGGCAGGTGACCTCAGCTAGGCCCACTCACAGCTTTGCTTCAAGGATTGCCTTTTTGTTAAGCCACTGTCATCCCTCTAAATTAATTGAAAATAAAATTAATAAAATATTTTACTTGTGCTTTAGTCTCGAGAGTCGTATTGTCCTATGAGAGGGACATAGGACATCTTGAATTATCACCTCACTTCCATAAGCAGAGTTTTAAGTGCTTTTATTTCCTCTTCTCAGAGCAAAGATAGATCTAAAGATTCTTTATATGTACATTTATGAATGCCTATTTATATGTGAAATATAAAATTCCATCTCATTTGATTCTTTTATGTTTCTGTCTTGTGAACAGCACATGCATGCTGGTACTCTCCTGAATAAATAAGGAATAAAGGCTCCATGTATGGCAGCCAGGACAAGTGAAAATTTCAAATCAGCTCGCGTTTAGTTAAGCCTGTTGCACTTCAATGTCTCTTTTTGAGACTTTTCAAACTTGGTCTTCCAAAAATATGCATTGAATAAAATGAATTTCAGGAAACCAATTCCTCCTCTATGGCATTTATTCATGTGATAAAGCCCACAAAGCTATCTTTAATTATTACTGTATAGGATATCCCGTTATCTTTAATTATCACCACCGAATGGTTGCAAAATCAAATACTGCTGGCAATCAAGAGTCATTATACAATAGCATGATTGCATCTGTTCATATTAACAGATAAGCACAGAAAATCAAAACAGTGTCTGATTTAACCACTAAAACTGTCGGAACAAAATATTGTATCTAGCACTCTTAATATCTTGTGGTGACTTTGATCTGATTAAAGTCCAAAGAAACATACCCACAGATGCAAATGTTCTGGTGTTTCTGAAATTAATATTGCTGAATTTCACTGGACTGAATTGCTGGAATCCTAGTGAAGCAGAAGTGATTATAGGCACAGCACAAACTTATGATAGGAGGGTATCTAAATCTCTGAGGCCGCAGGTGCAGGATTATAGCAAAACCCCACTGAAACATTCAGTGTTCTGTCTAAATACCCCAGTACAAAATTAATTAGGCAGTTGATCACATAATAAAGCTATGATGGATGATCTAATGGAAACTAGCATTTCAGAGTCAATAACAAACTTGGTTCTCTTATTAGATGCAGCTGATTTTCAGTTCTGCCATTTACAAGACTGTGTGCATAACGGCAGATGAGGAAAGAAGGGGGTTCTATTTTGAAAATGAGAACTCAGTTACAGTATTTATCTCTGTTGGAAACTATAATATGTAAGCAATGTAGAATTTGTAGATAGACATATCGGCAAGTAATTCTCTAAGATACTTGGCTGAAAAGCACATCAAAGAACAGGGAAATAATGAGACAGGCTCCAGCTGTTGGAGTCCTACAGCTTTTGATATGTGCTCTATGAGAAACTCCGGGTTTTGATCCTGTGTTGATTATTTCTATGATACTGAAGTTGATTTGTGCATTATTTAAAAACCAACAGTAGGCAGCAAACAAGGAAGAGTGTGCAAACTACGTCTTAAAGGATATTTTGTTTCTGTCTTGTCATTTCTTGCATTCTACTTAGGGACTCTGGTGATATACACAGCTACCTATAGGGGAACACATATTAAAAATGGAGAAGGTCCAGAACAGAGCTAATTAAAGATCTTAAAACAAAATCAGGAAGAGATTGCAAATAAAATGACCATGGCATTCTGGGACTAGGGGATATAAGAATGATATACATTCCATGTTGATTTTCAGTTTTGTAGAACTGGGCAAAGGATGATAAGCTGGTGAGGACAGCTGTCTGCTTTGAAAGGAGGAATATTTACTCAACACAGAAATCTGTGGTTAAAAGTGACTAAAAGCGCAGTCTGCACTGGGCACTCCTCTCCCCGACCCAGGGTTTCAGAATGTCCTTACTTCAAAGGTAGCCCATTTTCCAAAAAGTTTATCATTCTTTCCTTTAAAGCCTATCTCATTTTCTAATTGTAAAACAACAGACATTTTGTAAACTCCAGAGGACTCTGCCCAAAACTGTTTTTGTGTTGTGAGGATAATGATGTCTGTACAGGAAGACAGAGCCCATGATTTCTGGAACTGTTTAAGGTTACAGTGATATGTTATTTTCCCTGAACCTCCAATAAACCAAAATATGCACAGAGGACAATTTTTTTTTGGCAGCCGCTATTTCTTTTAGTTGAATGCAGGGTTATACACGGCGAGCTATTATTTTGGTAAAAAAAGAAATCCAACTGGCAGGTGACTTCTTAATCTTGTTTGTGAGCTCCTTTCAGCCTTTCTCTGTTGCTTCCTTGCTTTCTTCCTTCCCTCCATCCTGGTCTTGTCACCTTCCATGGGCACAGATACATAAACACAAACACAGAAAAACAGCAAACATTTGGAATAGCTGTTTTGTGGACCAGTGAGAAATATTTTTTGAGTTATTTTTAGAAAAGCCCTCACAACTGGTCAATTTATTGACTCAGAGAGATATCAATAATCAGTACACAATTCTCTGAGTCTTTTGTTGGCAACCGTCTGATATAACACTGACTCAACCTTATCCTTGTCAATGATAACTTCCTCTCTCCTCATTTGGTCCCTTTTGCTTAGGCTGTCAATGTATAGTATGTGGATACTTTCTTAATTAAATATAAGAATTATGATAAAGTTTTCCATGCTCATGGGCACAAGTCATGAAAATTTTCAGTCACAGCTATGCTTGGTCTTATGTAAAATACCAAAAATTATAAGATGGATATTCTCTATTCAAAAGGTCTCAACAAGACCCTAAGGCAATAAAACTAGGCAGACTTTTCAAACAAAATGCAAACTAAATTAGACATATTCTGAAACAATTTAATGAAAACAATAAAGTAGCTTGTCTAATGGAAAATTATTTGTTCCGAGAAGGTAGATATAACTGCAGATTAGTGTAGTTTCAAAAGGTCTTTAATAATGGGACAGATGAGTGAAGATTAAAACTTACATTAACCTGAGAGAGACAAATACATTTGAAAAATTTTCCCAAAGGCAGTAGAGAAATTCTTTTTGAATTATTGAGCCTGTACTAATTAATAGCTCTAAAATACTTGTGGAGTACTTTTAAAAATAATTTGAGTAATTACATTGTAGATAGGTATCTTTTAGAAGAAAAATTTAAAATTCACAGGAGAGAAAAAGAAGAAGGAAATAATCTCAAAAGTAAAAGAGAAGCATCTTTTATTAATATGTATTTCCCTAGGAGTTTTGCATAATTTGTAAACATGGAGAAATTATTAGTCAGGTTGGCGAGATTATGTTGCAGCAATAAATCTCCAAACTTCAGAGGCTTTAATAGGACAAAGCTTTTTGTTTTTGTTTTTCCTACTTTCCATTGTATGTTTAGTGCAGGTTGGCAGGCTTCTGCTTCCCATAATCACTCTTGAGTCCCAGCCTGTTGGAGGCTTTAGGATAGTATAGCTAAATTATTTGAAACACATGGCCTTCAAGCTTACTGTGGTCGGGTAAGAGAAGACAGAAGGCTTATGAAAGATGCTTATAAGATCCAGATATGTAAGTGGCTTGTATTACTTCTACCACATGGTCCCAAATTGACTGCAAAATAGATTGACAAATATAGACTTCCTAAATGCTCAGGAAAAGTAAAATGAAAAAAATGATTTGGAACAATATAGGCTTAGTTCCATCTCCTCTCACACTCTGTTTTGGACAAAGTTTGAATTATTCTGTTTTACAGTTTAGCTTTATTTGAAATAATGAATTATGAATATGTATCCCCAATGTATGCAGAATATTTTATCATATAAATATTGCAACCTTTACACAAAGTATTCCTTACTATTGTAAATTGAAATTCCAGGTATATTTCTTTTATTTTTTAAAAAATTATTTTTAATTGGAGGATAATCACTTTACAATATTGTGTTGGTTTCTGCCATACAATAACATGAATCAGCCATAAGTATACATATGTCCCTTTCCTCTTGAATGTCCCTCCCACCCTTCACCCCATCCCACCCTTCTAGGTTATCACTGAGCCCCATGTTGAGCTCCCTGCATCATACAGATTATATAATAAGCATAGCTGTAAGGTCTTGGCTTACGAATGTGGCTTTCCTGTAAGAAAGATCTCTATTTGAATCCTTTGATCCTTTTCCTTACCCACTGAATGACTGAAAGATATTTCTTAACGTGTGCCTAGATTTAATGATCTTTATATGGAGAGAATAGTGCCTGTCTCATTCACTACCTTGAGGAGTAAAGAAGATAACAGAAGTACTTAGTTCATGGCTTGCTTTTAAGAGTGTAAGCCCAGAATAAATGGCAGTACTAGAGATGGTGTTACTGCTGGTAGCTTGTTGTGTTCTTTTGTTCTTATTTCTTTCCTTAATCTGAAAGTACCTATTACTACAAGGGGTTTTTGCATGAACACAAGCAAAGGAGTCGAGGCTAAGAAATATCCACTAACAGAAGCCGTCTAAAGCTTATATAAAATTTGCCACAGTTCAGTTCAGTTGCTCAGTTGTGTCCGACTCTTTGCGACCCCATGAACCGCAGCACATCAGGCTTCCCTGTCCATCACCAACTCCCAGAGTCCACCCAAACCCATGTCCATTGAGTCGGTGATGCCATCCAATCATCTCATCTTCTGTCGTCCCCTTCTCCTCCTGCCCCCAATCCTTCCCAGCATCAGGGTCTTTTCAAATGAGTCAGCTCTTCGCGTCAGGTGGCCAAAGTATTGGAGTTTCAGCTTCAACATCAGTCCTTCCAATGAACACCCATGACTGATCTCCTTTAGGATGGACTGGTTGGATCTCTGTGCAGTCCAAGGGACTCTCAAGAGTCCTCTCCAACACCACAGTTCAAAAGCATCAATTCTTCGGTGCTCAGCTTTCTTTATATTCCAACTCTCACATCCACACATGACCACTGGAAAAACCATAGCCTTGACTAGATGGACCTTTGTTGGCAAAATAATGTCTCTGCTTTTTAATATGCTGTCTAGGTTGGTCATAACTTTCCTTCCAAGGAGTAAACATCTTTTAATTTCATTGCTACAATCAGTATCTGCAGTGATTTGCAGCCCAGAAAAATAAAGTCAACCACTGTTGCCACTGTTTCCCCATCTATCTGCCATCAAGTGATGGGACCGGATGCCATGATCTTAGTTTTCTGAATGTTGAGCTTTGAGCCAACTTTTTCACTCTCCTCTTTCACTTTCATCAAGAGGCTTTTTAGTTCTTCTTTGCTTTCTACCATAAGGGTGGTGTCATCTGCATATCTGAGGTGATTGATATTTCTCCTGGCAATCTTGATTCCCACTTGTGCTTCCTCCAGCCCAGCGTTTCTCACGATGTACTCTGCATATAAATTAAATAAGCAGGGTGATAATATACAGCCTTGACATACTCCTTTTCCTGTTTGTAACCAGTCTGTTGTTGCATGTCCAGTTCTAACTGTTGCTTCTTACCTGCATACAGGTTTCTCAAGAGGCAGGTCAGGTGGGCTGATATTCCCATCTCTTTCAGAATTTTCCACAGTTTATTGTGATCCACACAGACAAAGGCTTTGGCATAGTCAATAAAGCAGAAATAGATGTTTTTTCTGGAACTCTCTTGCTTTTTCGATGATCCAGTGGATGTTGGCACTTTGATCTCTGGTTCCTCTGCCTTTTCTAAAACCAGCTTGAACATCTGGAAGTTCACGGTTCACATATTGCTGAAGCCTGGTTTGGAGAATTTTAAGCATTACTTTTTATGTTTTTCTAGAAGTTCTAGCGATGACATTCATGATACTGGTAATTTGAATCTTCTTTTTTTTTTAGATCAGTCTAGCTAGAGGTTTATTAAGTTTATTAATCATATAAAGGGCTTCCCTCATAGCTCAGTTAGTGAAGAATCTGCCTGCAATGTGGGAGACCTGGGTTCTATCCCTGAGTTGGGATGATCCCCTGGAGAAGGGAAAGGCTACTCACTCCAGTATTCTGGCCTGGAGAATTTCATGGACTGTATAGTCCATGGGGTTGCAAATAGTCAGATGCAACTGAGTGAATTCCACTTTCAATCATATAAAAGAACCAGCTTTTGATTTTATTAATTTTCTCATTTGTTTTCTATTTCATTGATTTCCAAGTTGATCTTTATTATTTTTTTCTGCTTACTTTAGGCTTAATTTACTCTTGTTTTTCTAAATTCTTAAGGTAGAAGTTCAAATCATTTACTTAAGGCTACTCATCATTTAATACTATTAATTGAATATCCCAGCATTTTTTGCTATGGTTTCTTTTCATGTTTTTCATTCCAAAATGCTTTCTAATATCTCTTTTGGTATCTGCTCTGACCCATAGGCTATTTAAAAATATGTTTTCAAATCCCAAGTATTTCAAGTTTATCTCCAAATATTTATGTCATTTTTAAAGTTTAGTTCACATTAGAATAGTATTTATGTAGCTTAAATACTTTTTAATTTATTGTGACCTCTATTTATGATCCAGTATATAGTCTCTCTTGGTCCTATTTCCTTGTGCACTTGAAAAAAATATATAGTTTGCTGTTGTTGCATGGAGTGTTCCACAAAGGTCATGTTAGTTGCCATTAGCTGTCAATTCTTTTATATTCTTACTGACTTTCTCTTTACGTGTATCACTGACTGAAAGAGTTATATGGAAATTTTTGACTTCATCTATGAATTTGTCTATTTTTTTCTTGCTGTTTTATTCATTTTTCCTTCAGATATATTGAAGTTCTCTTATTGGGTACATAACATTTTTTCACAGTTTTGTCTTCTGAATGCATTGACGTTTTGCAATTTTCAGGTAAAAACGTTTTTTACCAAATCTTTGCTCTGAAATGTGATTTGTCTGATACTAAATACCCACTTGGCTTTTTATTGACTAGTGTGAGCATTTGTTATCCAATGCTTTGGTTATCCTTTCACTTTACCGTTGTAACTTAATGGTTGTATCTTTATATTTGAAGCATCTTTCTTGCACAGTTGACCCTTGAACCACATAGATTTGAACTGATTTTGTTCCCTCAGTGTTTCATTTCAGATAATTTTGCAGCTATGCCTTCAAGTTCTTTTGAATTTTGGGGGTATGTGTACTCTGACATTAAGCCTATCCAGTGTCTTTTCTATCATACACATTGTAGTTTTCACTTATAGGATTTACATTAAAATATTTTTTAATATCGCCTATGTCTATGCTTAATTTTGTGACCATATGGATGATAATCTTAATAACTGTTTTAATATCATTGTCTGGAGATTAAAAATCATGTCTGCTTTGGGTAAGTTCATTAATTAGTTTAACTACTATGATGGACAGATAGAGAGTGCCTGAAGAACTATAGTTGGAGGTTCATGACATTGTACAAGAGGTAGTGATTAAGACCATCCCCAAGAAAAAGAAATGCAAAAAGCCAAAATGGTTGTCTAAGGAGGCCTTACAAATAGCTGTGAAAAGAAGAGAAGTGAAAGGAAAAGGGGAAAAGGAAAGATATACCCATTTGAATGCAGAGTTCTGAAGAACAGCACAAAGAGATAAGAAAGCCTTTCTCAGTGGTCAATGAAAAGAAATAGAGGAAAACAATAGAATGGGAAAGATTAGAGATTTCTTCAAGAAAATTAGACATACCAAGGGAATATTTCATGCAAAGATAGGCACAATAAAGGACAGAAATGGTATGGACCTAACAGAAGCAGAAGACCTTAAGTAGAGGTGGCAAGAATACACAGAAGAACTATACAAAAAAGACTTCACGACCCCAAAAATCACGATGGTGTGATCACTGACCTAAGCCAGACATCCTGGAATGTGAAGTCAAGTGGGCCTTAGGAAGCATCACTAAGAACAAAGCTAGTGGAGGTGATGGAATTCCAGTTGAGCTATTCTAAATCCTAAAAGATGATGCTGTGAAAGTACTGCACTCAATACGCCAGCAAATTTGGAAAACTCAGCAGTGGCCACAGGACTGGAAAAGGTCAGTTTTCATTCCAATGTCAAAGAAAGGCAATGCCAAAGAATGCTCAGACTACTGCACAATGGCACTCATCTCACACACTAGCAAAGTAATGTTCAAAATTCTCCAAGCCAGGCTTCAGCAATACGTGAACTGTGAACTTCCAGATATTCAAGTTGGATTTAGAAAAGGCAGAGGAACCAGAGATTAGATTGCCAACATCCGCTGAATCATCGAAAAAGCAAGAGAGTTCCAGAAAAACATCTATTTCTGCTTTATTGACTATGTCAAAGCCTTTGACTGTGTGGATCACAGCAAACTGTGGTAAATTCTTAAAGAAATGGGAATACCAGACCACGTGACCTGCCTCCTAATAAATCTGTATGCAAGTCAAGAAGCAACAGTTAGAACTGGATATGGAACAACAGACTGGTTCCAAATAGGAAAAGGAGTATGTCAAGGCTGTCTATTGTCACCCTGCTTATTTAACTTACATGCAGAGTACATCATGAGAATGGCTGGACTAAATGAAGCACAAGCTGGGATCAAGATTTCTGGGAGAAATATCAGTTACCTCAGATGTCCAGATGACACCACACATAAGGCAGAAAGCAAAGAAGAACTAAAAATTCTCCTGATGAAAGTGAAAGAGGAGAGTGAAAAAGTGTGCTTAAAACTCAACATCAGAAATCTAAGATCATGGCATCTGGTCTCATCACTTCATAGCAAATAGATGGGGAAACAATGGAAACAGTGAGAGACTTTACTTTTGGGAGCTCCAAAATCACTGAGGATGGTGACTGCAGCCATGAAAATAAAAGATGCTTGCTCCTTGGAGAAAAGTTATGACCAACCTAGGCAGCATATTAAAAAGCAGAGACATTACTTTACCAGCAAATGTCCATCTAGTCAAAGCTATGGCTTTTCCAGTAGTCACGTATGGATGTGAGAGTTGGACTATAAAGAAAGCTGAGCGCCAAAGTATTGATGCTTCTGAACTGTGGTGTTGGAGAAGACTCTTGAGAGTCCCTTGGACTGCAAGGAGATCCAACTAGTCCAACCTAAAGGAAATCAGTCCTGAATATTTATTGGAAGGACTGATGCTGACACTGAAACTCCAATACTCTGGCCATGTGATACGAAGAACTGACTCATTGGAAACATCCTGATCATGGGAAAAGTTGAAAGCAGGAGGAGAAAAGAGGATGACAGAGGATGAGATGGTTGGATGGCATCACCGACTAAATGGGGGTAAACTCCGGGAGTTGGTGATGGACAGAGAGGCCTGGCATCCTGCAATCCATGGGGTCACAACGAGTTGGACACGACTGCGCAACTAAACTGAACTGAACTGAACTATATATGAGCCGTATTATTATACTTATTTTTGTAATTTTCTTTTTTTTTAGTAAGTTTTGATTGAATGTCAGTTTGTGAACTTTACCTTGTTTAGTACTGGCTCTTTTATTTCCCTGTGAATATTATTAAGCTTTGTTTTATGGTAGAGTTATTTTGAACCTTGAGTGTTTGGTTTTAAGATTTGTTGGGAGACCAGAGTATCCTCAGCCTTAGGGTAGTTGTTCAGCACTGCTGTGGCAAGACCCTTCTATTTGCACTACTCGGTACCCCATGATCCTGGAACCAGTACTACTCCCAGCCCTGTGTGATGACTCTTTTTAGGTTGTTCTTTCTATAGCCTCAGGTAATTTCCTCTCATGCATTTACTTTACTGATCAGCACTCAGCTGAATTCTTAAAAAGAGCATTGTTGATTCCTGGTGTTCTTTGTGTACATCTCTTTTGGCTCAGATGGTAAAAAAAATCTGCCTGCAATGCAGGAGATGAGGTTTCAGTCCCTGGGTCAGGAAGATCCCCTGGAGAAGGGAATAGTTACCCACTCCAGTATTCTTGCCTGGAGAATTCCATGGACAGAGGAACTCGGTGTGCTACAGTCCATGGGGTCACAAAGAGTTGGACACGATTGAGTGAATAACACTGAAGAACACTCTACAATGACATTAGTGCCTTATAAAAGAGACCCAAAAGAGCTTCCTTGCCTCTTCAACCTCAAATGTATAACTCTAAGTCTGCAAACTAAAAGAAAGCTTTCATTTGAACATGCTGGCTCCCTGATCTCAGACTTATTGCCTCAGGCGGAAACTGTGAAAAATAAAGTTGTACTGTTTATCAGTCATTCAGTCTGTGCTATTTTGTTTATAGCAGTGCTAACAGATGAATATAGTAGTCATGAGCCTTATCTCGTTTGTCATCTCTCAGGGACTACAGATCTTGTCTGATATCCAGTATGTTTAAATTTTTGTTGCATACATTTTGTCAGTTTTTGGTTGTTTCAGTAGAGATTGTAAATTCAGTCCATGTTGTTCCACCTTACTCAAAAGTGAAAGTCCTACTCATTCCTTTCCAATTATATAGTAAACTATGAGAAAGTTTTGCAAAGCTTAAAGCACTATGGATTAATATGGCAAAAGCTTTCCTTAGTGCTTGGTAATCTCAGTCCCTTTATCACAAATAACCACTGCTTTGTGGGTATCAGTCAAAACCATTTCCGTACATTTACACATATACCTCTTCATGTAGAATAATACATTCTGTGTGCGTTTTGAAAACAAATGGTGTCATACCTTTCATGCGGTTCAGAAACCTGCTTTGTTATCTGTTGATGTGACAAACATTTATATTTCCATTTATAAAAGTTTACCTCATTCTTTTTATTGCTGGACTTCAAACATCTGTGCTATGTACAATTCCAATTCATCTGCTGTGTGTAATTTTATAAAACACTGCTCTATTTGCAAGTCTGTCTCCTCCTGGTAGACCTCATGGTCATCGAGGTCAGGTCTCCAACTTGTTTATTTTTGTTCTTTCAAGCTGTAGCACAGCATTTGGCACAGAGGAACTCTCTATAAATGATGTTAAAATAAAGAATAGGATGGATGTCATGCCCTTCCACCAGAATCTTCCAGAGCAGAGTTCACAGTTTCAGTCTTTTGTGGCTTCCCAGATTGCTTATTTTTACACACAATGATGACTGTATAAAGATATATACTGAAATTAATTGTATATTTTTTCTCCTCATAGTCTGGCTGAATGTGAGTGAAATTAATTATATATTTTTCCTCTCATAGTCATAATACTGGGTAATGGTATTGGTCGACTACTGTTGCATAATAAACTGTCCTAAAGTTCAACGATTTAAACTAACAACAATTTATTCTCTCCTACTTGTGTGTGGGTGGGTGGAGAATTTGCTCTCTAGGCCGGGATGGTCCCCAGGGGTAGGGGATGGTTGAGTCCAAATATGTTTCTGTATTTCTTGTTTTCCTTGGGTCAGCATGTTGAACCAGGTGGGTTATTTTTACAAAGATGGCAGAGGTGCAAGGGGACAAGCCCGCACATGTAAGCCCATGGCAAATCTGTTGGCCAAATAAAGTCACGTGACTGAGCTCACTGTCAGAGTGGAAGTGTATGATCAATCTCCGGTGTGAGAAACTACAAAGTCCCACGGGAGAGGGTATGAATTCTGGTAATGGTAAATAATGGAGTCAATAATTCAATTTCTGGCCACATTTGTAGTGACCAGAGAAGTGCTAGAGAAACACATTTAGAAACACCAACAGCAAAATTTTGATTAAGCCCTTAAAGTAATGTAGTGGAAGTATGAAGCAAAATCCAAGCCAATTTTTATTTAATCATAGTTTTCTTTCACCCTTCCAACAAATGGTGGATAATGAACATTACAGTCATTTCTAGAGTAATCAACTGTGGTATCCCAAACAGAAGATTAAAACTTCAGCTGGAAATTGAGTAGCAAGACAGTTGAAGTCTTAAAAACAACAACAAAAAGTCTCATTTAGCCTCAAGTGACACTGTGCAGTAAAGAGAGGGAGTAGGGGCAGGGAAATTAAGAAATTAGCAACATGAACAGAATTGTGTCACAGCAGAAGACCGGACTTGTCATTAGAGTCTTGCCAGAGAAAGTGTGAATATCAGAAAATGATACATGAGGGAAGTGGGACTGGCCCTGTGCTGTAAACACTGCAAGATATATATAATGAAATGGGGAGGTCATAAATCTCGGGAATTAAAGCGGTCAAAATAAAGATTTCCCTGTGCTTCACACCAAGAGCATTATATTTTGCATGTTTCTCTCAGATGCTTAAGCCAATGGCATGAGTAATGGAGACAAGTGTATGGAGAGATGACACCGGGATCTCAGTTTTGTGGCTGTTCAGAAATCAGATACTGGCGGTTCACCTCCAGGACTGTTCTCCCTTGCAGCTACAGGGCTGGGTATGCCCCGCCTCTCTTGAGACTGCCAGAGAACACCCGGTGCCAGCATCAATGGCTGCCTCCAAAAAGTCAAGATATAAATTTGCACATTAACATAGCCCTACGCATTCAACTTAAAGATAAAAAACACTAAGGGAAAATGTCTCATGGAGTAGCAGTCCTTTTGCAAATGCTCAGCATTTACCTGCAACTTTTCTGTGTTTTTCAAGCAGTTTTCTTTTATTTTCCTCACATGAAATGATACAGACCTGTAGTTTCTCACTCCTTGGTTTAAATCATGTGCCATTTTCTAGTGACTCACACATTTACTGCTTCATATCTTTATAGATGTGCTGTGCTTAGTCGCTCAGTTGTGTCTGACTCTTTGTGACCCTATGAACAGAGGAGCCTGGAGGGGCTCCCAGGCAAGAATACTGGAGTGGGTTGCATGCCCTCCTTCAGGGGATCTTCCCAACCCAGGGATTGAACCCAGGTCTCCTGCATTACAGGCAGATTCTTTACCATCTGAGCCACCAGGGAAACCCATCTTTATAGAAATGTGTGTATATATATATGTATACACATGGCGCAAAAATATGAACATAGCCTTTACAAAATATTCTTTATACCAAGTTTAACAGATGAGATTGTATGTATGATCTTAAAATACATTTTGAAAATATAAACGTAAAAGCAAGATACAACTATTCCAAAAGAGAAAATGTTCCACAGTTCCCCACCCTTACTTCAATAAAGGTAACGTTTCTATAAATTAGAAATTAAATTTATCAAAATATGATGAATGTGAGCAAGACTACAGTAACCATCACTATTCCTACTTCTCAGGCTGAGAACACATCAGATATGTTCTTGCATTTCTAGTAGAAAGGCAGATACCTATTTAAGTACTAGAAGCTATAGGAGCATAATTTAAAAAGTCAACAGTGGTATTTGTTCCTGAAAAATCTGATTATGGTTGTAGAAAGCCATGGCAGAGTGTTACTGGGAAGTAAAGTGAGTCCTCTTACTTGACCACTTTTCTGAGGTTAATGTAGACATAATTCATATACTTCCAATCTCTTCTCTTCACATACATAAATTGTGGAAATTTCAACATGTGGGTATATACCTAGATAGTGTAGACTGACCCATGAGCTAATAAGCTCAACCAGACATTAATGCCTCCTGCCCAAATAATTCACATGTCAGGGGAAATCTTTGCCCTTGACCTAGTGAAATGCATGCTACCTTTTATATCTTACTCACTTCACTTACTCATTCATTCAAATTTGTGCTTATTTGATGAATATCTTGCAAGTCATACATTATGATAAATTTTAGGGATTAGAAGAGAATGAGAATAGGGCACTACTGTTGAGATACTCAGAGTCTAAAGTAGAGGACAGCTATAAAACAGTTATAAGATGATGAGAAACATATCAAAACAGAGCCATGGACAGAGTACTGTGAAAATAAGAAAGCAACAATTTTTGCATGTAAGTATCCAGAAAGACTCTACAGAAGAAGGTGGCCCTAGTGCTAAATCTTGAAGGATGAGCAGAAATCTGCCAAATACAGATAGAAAAGGAGAATGTGCCAGGGAAAAAGGACCTTTGCAAATTCACTGACGTTTTTCTCCATGTTGCCTGCTCATGGGTTACCTGTAGCCCAGATGTGATTTAAAACACTGGCTGGGTACTTATTATTAATATTTTTATAGAAACTGTCCCCTCTGTGTCCTAAATAAAGCTATGAAATAAGTTAAGCAGCATAGAACAGAACTTGAACTAGATTTTTTTTTCAAAGTTTTGTTCTCATGCAAATAGCAAACACTTGTCTTTTTAAACATATTAGCATTTTTCTTTTGATTTAAGTCTATGTGCAATCATGTAAAAAATTATTATAATTCATACAGATAGTGGCATTCTGAAGCATGTACAAGTAGACAAGAATTGCAAATTTGCTAATTTGGCTTTGTATTCAATCCCATGTTATTGTGGAGCTTTGAGGGAAGAGAGTAGAGAAGTGGACATCCTTTTTTGTTAATAAGCAGGCTTTTATTTCATTGCAAATAGGGTCAGTGTGTGCTTCCAGAGCAGGAGTTCTCTTTTACTGAAGGATCCTTTAAATGTTTTCCATATTTTCTATTTGTCATATTATGTTTCCGTTAAAAATAATAGAAATAGAGGGTTATAGCTATAATTTTTGTCAATCATCTTAGCCAGTTCCACAAAGGGGAACGACAGTAATCTGTGTGTATTTTTTAAGGGCAAAAATAAATGACCCTAGATTTGATTGTGCCCTTTTTGCTAGTTAAATTTGTCTTGCTGCTCAAACATTATCCTCTTACCTAGATTGGGAATAACCACCTCTTCCTCTCTTTTTTTTTTATCTTATCTTCCTATACCCCATCTGTTACATTTATTCAGTATTTTTTTTATCTCTCCCCATCATTTTAATACATAACATCTTGTCTGCCCAAACTGTAAGACCTCTCTTTTAGTCAGACTTCCAATACCGGTCTTCCTTGGCCAGCTCTATCCCTTTGACACTTGAGATCAGCAGGTCAATTCAAGAGCATTGCAACTTTAACTCTCTGCCATTTCTTCAGAGTCATAATTGGATATCTTAGTTGGCAGCCATATGTGTGATTCCACTAATTACCAGCTATATGACCTTGATCAAGACCATCATGGCAGGAGTCCATCATAAAGGATACCATTTATATCTTGCCATCTAATTGATCTCTCCCTACTATATTCCTTACCTTCCTTACTTTTACTCCCAGATATAGTGCTTTTCTCATATGGACCACTAAATCACAGCATAGTTCATTCCGATAGTCTTCTAACCAAATGTAGCCTTCCAGCCTCAAATATCTGTCTCTCTGTTCGTCTCTCTTACTCCTGACTCTATTTTTATTATTTTATCTTTATACACATACAGCTTTAAAGTATAGTGTACTTAATTAGATGATTATGCACACAAATCCAGGTTTTTTCATTTTTATTCATTTTTTTTTTCCTTAAGGGGCTTTGTTGTTTCAAGTTTGCTGTAGTTCCTACTGTTCACTTCTGTCTCCCAAGACCTCTTTGTTGTTGTTGTTGTTCAGGTGTGTCTGACTCTTCGTGACCCCATGGACTGCAGCATGCCAGGCTTCCCTGTCCTTCACTATCTCACAGAGTTTGTTCAAATTCATGTCCATTCAGTCAGTGATGCCATCCAACCATCTTGTCCTCTGTTCTATTCTCCTCCTGCCTTCAATCTTTCCCAGCATCAGGCTCTTTTCCAATGAGTCAGCTTTTTGCATCAGATGGCCAAAGAACTGGAGCTTCAGCTTCAGCATCAGTCCTTCCAATGAATACTCAAGGTTGGTTTTCTTTAGGATACACTGGTTTGATCTCCTTGCTTTCCAAGTAACTCTCAAGAGTCTTTTCCAGATACACTTTTTGAAAGCATCAGTTCTTCGGCTCTCAGCTTCTTTATGGTCCAACTCTCACATCTATACATTGAAGAGGGAATTCATAGGACCTGGAGTCCATCTTAGGCCTGTTTATGCTGATCATGCTTGGCCACCTCTCTAATAGACTCTAAACTCTGTGCTTAGTGCCTATGGAAATGACAATAAAAGGATAAGACCCCCGCCGGACAGGGGAACCTTGAAGATCATATCCAGGTTACTCATTGCCTAAGAGAAAACATACATTAATCACCCCTGTCTCTGGACAGGCCATAAATTTTTCTGTACTTATGGGAGTGTAACCTTGGGCTTATTGATTATTGGCCAATTGTTTAACTGTTTGAACACATAACACATAAATGATGAGATTATTGTGATTGTATTCACCCTTCCTTTGTTTATGTAAGTCTCAAGGAATTTGGGGTGGTGAGTTCGGACACATACACATGGGGTATAAAAGATTTTCGCAAATGCTGGTCGGGGTCCTTGGCTAAGAGAAGACTCTGCCTTGGGCCCGCCGGTATAATACACTGCACTCCACTACCTGCATTGTCCTTCTGAGTGAGTTTGTTTCCCAAAACGAGTGGCTACAACAACATAACTATTGGAAAAACCATAGGTTTGACCATACCCAACTTCGTCAACAAAGTGACGTCTCTGCTTTTTAATACACTGTCTAGGTTTGTCCTAGCTTTTCTTCCAAGGAGTCTTTTAATTTTAAGGCTGCAGTCACTGTCTGCAGTGATTTTGGAAGCAAAGAAAATAAAATCTGTCACTATTTCCATTGTTTCCCCTTCTATTTGCCATGAAGTGATGGGACCAGATACCATGATTTTGGTTTTTTGAATGTTGAGTTTTAAACCAGTTTTTCACCCTCTTCTTTCACCCTCATCAGGAGGCTCTTTAGTTCTTCTTTGCTTTCTGCCATAAGGGTGGTGTCATCTGCACATCTGAGGTTATTGATATTTCTCCGGGCAATCCTGATTCTAGCATGTGCTTCATTCAGCCCAGCATTTTGCATGATGTACTCTGCATATAAGTTAAATAAGCAGAGTGACAATATATAGCCTTGATGCACTCCTTGCCCAATTTTGAACCAGTCTGTTGTTCCATGTCTTGTTCTAACTGTTGCTTCTTGACCTGCATACAGGTTTCTCAGGAGGCAGGTAAGGTGTTCTGGTATTCTAATCTCTTTAATACCTAGTTGCCATTTATCACCTCACTTATGGTGTTATTTTCTCTTATGCCTCTCAGCCTTCTTTTACTGATATGTTGCCTGCTTGATCTCAGTAGAGATTTATGTTTCTGGCCCCTAACATAGATTTACTTATAACCACAAGCAAGAGAGGATTCATTCTTAGAAATCTGACTCCAAATAGTTAAGTAATGTTCCCAAAGTCTTGTTACCTAATTCTCAGTCTTTTAAAAAACAAACAAAACCCATCACATGTTTGTTCATTTATTATCTCATGGTTTTGTTGGGTCAGGAATTTGAACCCAACTAACCTGGGTCCTGCAATTCAGTGTCTTTCAAGAAGCTCAGTCAGGTGACAACCAGCACTGGAGATTTAGCGAAGGCTTGACTGGGGAAGGATCTCCTTCTAAGTTTATACGGTTGATGGCAAGATTTAGTACCCAGTGGGCCATCAGACTGAGGGTGTCTTTCTCTCTGGCTATCCCCTGAAAGCCACATTGTTTCCACATGGGCCTTTTCACAGGGCAGTTCACAGTATGACATTACATCATCAGACAGCAAGGGAAGTTGTTCAAACCAGGTATCTAGGCTTCAGTTTTATCTCCTTTTCCCCCTACAGTCAGTCAGTCATTATGTCCTACTAATTCTTCTTTTTTTTTTTTTTGGAGGTTTTTAATTGAATTACAATTAGCTTACTATACTATATTAACTTCAGGTGTGTAACAGTGATTTAATAATTTCTCCATTACAAAATGATCACCATGATAAGTTTAGTTACCATCTGTTACCATAGGAAATTATTAAAAATTATTGACTGTATCTCTTATGCTGTACATTACATCCCTGTCACTTATTTATTTTAAAACTGAGTTTGTGCCTCTTAATCTCCCTTACCTACTTCAATTTATCCCCTACCCTACATCTGCTCCTCTGGCAACTATCAGTTCCTTCTCTGTTTAAATGAATCTCTTTCTCTTTTGTTACATTTGCTTGGTTTTAGATTTCATATACTAGTCAAATCATACAGGATTTTTCTTTCTCCATTTGATTTATTTCACTTAGCATAATACACTCTAGGTCTATCTACATTGTCCCAAATGGAAAAATATCAAACTTTATTTTAAGGCTGAATAACATTCCAGTGTGTGTGTGTGTGCACCCATGTATATCATATCTTCTTCATCTTTATATCTCTCAATGAACACTTACTTCAGGGTCTTGGCTATTGTAAATAATGCTATAATTAACATGTGTGTCTGCTCAGTTGTGTCTGACTCTCTGCAACCCTATGGACTGTAGCCCACTATGCTCTCTCGGATTCTCCAGGCATGTAGCCCAGCATGCTCCTCTGGGATTCTCCAGGCAGGAATACTAGAGTGGGTTGCCGTTTCCTTCTCCAGGGGTGTTTTCCAACCCAGGGATCAAATCCACATCATGCAGATTCTTTACCATTTGAGCCATCAGGGAAGCCTCTAGAATATAAATAAATAAATAAATAAATAAATAAATAAATAAATAAATAAATAAATATATATATATAGAAGCCACTAGAGTATAAATTGTATGAAAGCTGGAGCATGCCTTATTCATTTTGATATTTCTTGTTCTTAATAAACAGTACTTTATAATTTTGTTGAATGAATTATTGAATAAATAGTAAAATCCAGTGCTTGGTAAAAATTAATTTAAAGAGAGAAAAAGTAGAAGTAGAGACCTGGTCCCTACCAATCAATAGCTATTTAAATTCGAGAAAATAATTCCTAAGGAATGTGTATGCTTCTCTGATTTATGTGGTAGCTTAGTTATGCTTGTGTTAAGAATGCAAAAAGAAGAAGTGTATCATCCACTGATAGTGCTTGTTGTAATAGTTTCTCTTCTGGGTAGGAAGAGTTTCTACATAAACATTCAAAGGATTGTAATCACTATCCAGAGAGCGAATCCTCTGCCCTGACAGTTGGAAAATGACTTGATATGCTGACAGCCCCACAGGATGGAAAATGCAATAGCTTTGCTACTACTGTGTAATGTTGCTAAGCTTAATTGACTGCACCCATAAATAGTGGGAGGAAGTGAGAGTGTGTAATCCATACCACACTTAAATTATTATGTAGGGACAACTTGAAGACATCTCAGGGAATCTCTCTAGTATAAGCCATTGGTTGTTTGGATTTTAGATTTTCCTTGTCCATAGCAACCCCAACTCAGTTTCATTCACTTGCTCTCCACGATTTCTTAAGCCTAGTGTTGTTATAATTTCACACATACTTCCCTTTTCTTAAAAAAATAAATGTTGTCTATATGGGTTGTTACACCTTACTGCCATAATTACCTTCCTACTCCTGTCTTATTTCTGCATCTTTGACTCCAAAACAGCTTTGTTAAAGAATCAATGATTTCCACACTGGAAATCCAAAGAACGCTTCTAAGAAAAATTATCTTATTGTAGTATAGTTGATTTACAATGGTGTGTTAACTTCTGCTGTACAGCAACCAAATTCAATTATATATATATATGATATATGCATATATAGTATACATATATATACACATTATATGTATATAATATATATGCATAATACATATATATTTATGCATATTACATATATGCATAAATGAATTGCTTTGCTGTATAGCAGGAGTTAGCACATAGTTGTAAATCAACTATACTCTCCCTATATGTGTAAATATATGTGTATATATATTATATATGCATAATTGAATTGCATTCCTGTTTGAAAAGACTACAGTAAACATATATACATGTTATATATACAGTAAATATATATACATTATTTTTCATATTCTTTTCCATTGTGATTTATCCCAGAATATTGACTATAGCTTCCTGTGCTGTACAGTACGACCAAGTAAAGACTACTCCTTAGTCCTCATCTTACTTAACATCTCACCGCATTCAACATAGTCAGCCATGTCACCTTCTTGAAGACACTCTTCTTAGCTTTCACCTTACTACAATTTCCTGTTTTTGTTTTCCTTCTGCTCTGACCACTATTTCTCAGCCTCCTTCACAAGGTACTCTCTCTATTCTTGTTTGCTACTAAGTCATATCCGACTCTTTTGTGACCCCATGGACTGACTGTTAGCCCATCAGGCTCCTCTGTCCATGGGATTTTCCAGGCAAGAATACTGAAGTGGGTTGCCATTTCCTTCATAATCCAGGATATCTTCCTGAACCAGGGATCAAACCCATGTTTCCTGCTTTGGCAGGCAGGTTCTTTACCACTGAGACATTCTGCAATATCAAAGTTCTTCTCTCTATATAAACTTTCCCTAGATGGTATTCCACACCTACAACTTAATGTCTTCCAAGTGCTCATATTTACCGTTTCCTATCACTCACTCATGTCTCTCCTCTTAGAGATTGGTTTATAGATCTAATGCCTTCTAAACAGTTCTACTTGAATTTCTTACAGGTTTCTCAAACTTAAAATGTCCAAATTTTTATTATTGAATTTTAACCTCCTCACTTCATTAGCACTTGATATTTTCTCTCTCCCTTGCTCTAACTTGTAAATTTCTGCCAGCATCTAATTCCTAGCTGCATTATTCACTCTTTTGTCTGATTCGTCATCATTTCTGTTTCTGGACTTTTAACCATGGCTAGTTATCAGCCTGAAATGTTGTTCTCCTTCCTCATTCAGATAATTCCTATTCATCAGAAACTCTTACTTTCAATATTCTTTCTTTGGAGACCTTCCATACCTCTGTTCCACTGGTATACTCTCAGAGCATTTAGCCTGTTCTTTGTAGCACTTAACGTGATTTGTAATTCTGCATTTATATGAATACTATTATATATTATCTTCTTCATTTACCTTTTTTTCTCTTTACTGTCTTTTAATTTTGACTTTATAAACCGAGACAATTTGGAAGAATGATATCTCGTGGATTGCTAAGATATATAACTCTGTCTTAAAATAAACAGAACTAATTCTCTGTATTGATTAAATCATTCATTTATTCATTTAATCAATTCTTGAGCTCCTACTGTGTACTTTTATAGTCTGAATCTTGGATCCTGCCACCTATTTTCTGAATTATCATGAAAAATTAATTATTCATTCTTCAGTTTCCTTTTCTCTTAAAATGAGTGAAAATTATAGCTAAGTTATAAGGATACTTTGAGAAATAAATGAGTTATTACACGCAAAAATGACTAGCGCATAATGAATTCCGTGTAAATATTACTAGCCTCATTTTTACATTATCATTAATTATTCATTACTTTTTGAGGCAATGAGTTGTATAATGTTAAACAAAATACATTTTATATCTTCACATAGCTTATATCTTAGTATAGGGCAAACGATGATTGTTTGACCAAGTCTGGCCCACTGACCATTTTTGTAAATAAAGTTTTACTGGAATACAACTAGCTCATTTCTTTATACTTTGTCTAAAGCTGCTTTATGCTGCAATTGTGACTTTAAATAGTCACTACAGAGATTGTATGTCCCACAAAGCAGAGAATGTGTGCCATTTTTTCTCTTCACTGAAAACGTTTGCTGAACTCTCTTCCAATGCAGATAGATACACTTTCTTTAGTAGGTACCCTAGGTGGTGAAAAAACCCAATGGGCTCATGAAAATTTGGATTAATATTCTAATTTTTGCATCCTACCATTATCTTCTTGCATGGTTTTAGCAAGTCACTTATTTCCGTAAACATCAGTTTCCTTGATTGTAAAAAGGGCTCAGTGTCTATTCTGATGTGTCCTTGCAGAATTAAATAGTAAAATGTATATATAGTGCCTGGAATCTTGGTACTCAATAAAAATGTTCCTTTTTCCTTTTAGAGGAATCCAAAAAAAGGATTTATACTGATTTTAAATATTAACATTTATCACAACTTCACAACTACATGAAACAATTTAAGGACAGAAGTTGAAAAAATCATGGTCTATAATAGACAATGTTTCAGTAGAAGAAAAATAGATTTTAACTGTAGTAAATGCAAAGGAAAGATGTGTTAAATTCTAGTGCTATTAATATGTTATTATCTTAGTCTTGTTTTAAATTTATCATACTTAAGTTGCAGACTTAAATCCTTTATATACTAAACATTATTCACTTCTAATTAAGTTTCCAAGGTACTTCTTGTGCAAAAACCAACTGAAATTATTGAATAAACTAAATTACTTAGAAAGGAGAACATTCTGGTTCTCTAAGAGGGAAATAATTTGTTTTTTAAAGGTGCCTCTTTAATAATAGCTTAAAACAATAAATCTATGAAGAATTGTTTGTTTTTTTTCCACAGTAGTTAACACATCAGTAACAGTACTTACAAAATTCCAGTTTAAAAAATGACCTTTGAAAGATGCCATATAAAATTAAATTTTAATGAGGGATAATAAATGGAGATACTTTTCACAGGAGGAAACACAAAGCTTGCCTGGAGCCTTTCCTGCATGTCATCCACTTCAGCCCTCTGTTATTGTGGCTTCCCTTTCATTATTTCCAAGGGAAGATGATGGGATAGCACACTTTGGAAAACCAAAACCAGTTCTAGTGTTACGCTTACCAAAGGCAGTCTTCTTCTCTGGCTAATTAGGCAGATGGACCTCCCTTGCTTTAGTGATGATTCTTCTGTAGAAAGCCGCTCTGTTCCTCCACAATGATAGTTTAAGGTATTTAAGCACTCCTTTGATTATGTGACCTGATGAAAAACTAAATCTTCATGATTGGACTCAAAAAAGTACTTGCAGTAGACGGGAATTTTAGCGTTTTGTGGCAAAGACAAAAAGGTCCCTACAATGGTCATTTGGCCACCAATCAAATTGAGTCTAGGAAGAGAAAAACATAAGGACTAAGGGTAAAAGAATCATATTATATCTGCAAATAGCTGTTTGACTGCCTTAATAAAATAAGAATGCTCGCCAATGCTTCTTAGTCCAATATAAGCAATCTGTTATTAACCCTCTGGGCCACCCAAGTTCATTGTCCCATTTACTAAATGAGAACAATTTATAATAAACATACAATAATCTTGGCAAACATACTTATTAATTTATTGTTTCTAGCTTAAATTTCAAAAAATTATGACACTTTCTGCTTTTATATGATGCCACCCTTGCAATATTGTTTTGCCCTGAGGATCCTATTAGCAGAGAGCTGAGCAATTCAGTTTCATTGGAAATAAATTATGTCTCTGTTCTTAAAATGTAAGTACTGAAGGACTGTAAAGATTAGAGATTCGTTTGAAGCCCCATCACTTGAAGGTTTTTTTCCCTTGATGTATAGAGCTTCTGGTGTTAATGTAAAACAACACATCTTTTGAAAAGTTAAGAGGCAAGTCACCTTAAAGGAACCCTGACCAGGATTACGAAGGATGTACAAATGAAACACATTATCATGGAGGGCGGGGATGTTTGGTTCCTCAGAAGCTGTTTCCAAGACAGGCTGCTTTTGTATTACAGAGTGAGGAGGTGACTCAGCTAGTCACCCTCTGTTTCAAAATGATTAGAAAACTGCAATTCCCAAGAAACATGAGGTGATTTCTCACTTTCCTCACCAAGGGTCTGAGGATGAAATGACACCTTTAATTACGAAGGACTGTTGGTACCACTCTGGTAACAAGCTGCTGGAAATGAAACCCTTAATTGCCTCAGAATCATGTATTTTATGTAAATGCATCTTAATCTTAAGTACAGTTGTTGGTCCAGCTTTCATTATTTTTCCCTGTCAGCATATGATAGAAGGAAGTGGTTGTGCCAACTTCTTATTTTGCTGCTATTTTATTGTCAGCTCTGCCCAATGACTAAAGAGCTAGTGTGTCTTTTTCAGCAATAACTTGTTATTTTAATAGCAGCAGGGCCCCATGGCGGTGCTCAACTTTGACTTAAATAAAATTGTAATTAGAAAAGTGATGACTCTCATGTTTTAACATAACTTGATCTTTAGTTATTTCTCATACTTATATCAAATTGCAGTAGATATCAAACCATTCTGTCTGATTAATTATTTTTAAAACATTGCTGATAAGCAGAATCCATTTATCAGTTTCATATGCTTACATTCTTAAAATTAACTCTGTATGATCTGAATATTTACTCAGCTATTTCTCCTCTCCACCCGCCCCCCTGTTCATTTTGAAAGTTAAAAGTAAATGCTCATTTTGTGAAGCTCCCAGTATTACACTTTTCTTAGAACATATTGAATTTGGCCAGCTGATTGTTTCTTCCAAATTAATGTAGACATATTTAGAGATGCAACAATTAAAGAAATAAACGATAATTAAGGAATTGTGAGTAAACCAGAGAGAGAAGTTGTCCTAAGTAAATAAAGGGGGAAATTTGTTTGTGAATTCTCTTTCCAATGTAATTAAAGATATTTTTAAATTTCAAAGTGAAGTATAGATTAAAAAGCTGTATTTAACGCAATATCTAAAAACTGATGGATTCTGAAGGAAAAGGGAACAGACTAGGTTTGTTGAACAGATATATATTGACCCATTTGGTCTATAACAGGTAAAGTGCTATGGTAGTGATAGCAAACATTAAATCATTTTTCAGAGGAAACTTCTGGAAGTGGTGGATATACTTATGGCATAGATTGTCATGATGGTTTCATGAGTGCATACTTTTTTCCAAGTTTATCAAGTCATATATGTACATTAAATATGTATGCTTTTCATATGTTAGATATACTTCAATAAAATGGTTTTAAAAGAACCAATTTCAGCAACTTGTCAAAGATTAAAGAAAAAAAAAGAAGAAGAAGACAGACCTGCTGTTCAGTAGTTAATTTTTGAAGAATTGTATTCTGGATTAAATTATATAACTGGTAGGTACACTAACAATCAGTGCTTCTGGCTTTTTCTTTCTTTAGAAATGAGGAGTGAATGAAGGCAGGAATTACTGGAAAGGAGGTCAGGGTAAGTCATATCATATTTATTTCTTACTTTTGAAGTGTGCAGAATGCATTGTATAAAACTTGTTCAGGGACTCTCCGGGGTTCATGTCTCAGATAAATTAGACAAATTGAGTCTTTCAGGGGGAAATAAAATGCTTGCTATAGCTATGCTACACAGAAATATACCACTTGTCCCTGACATTTTGAGACCCATGTTTTCTGCATGCCAACCACCTTACTGTTCCATATTGTTAAGTGGATCACGGCCAAAGTGGCAAGAAAAACTCTAGATGAATTCCTCTTTTAGAATTGTGAGTCTCATTATTTCATATATTTTTTTTCTTCCTTTTAATTTAGTATGGCAAAGTCAGTGCTTAAAATCTCAGGGCAATATCAAACTAGGTATCTCAGTGTCTCATATTCAAGTTCAGATGCAAATGGTCAAGACTAAAGTTGATTATCATGTAATTGTGTTTTTATGTTTTAGCATCATTTAATTTTTGCTTTTCTTTGACATTTCAATGCATTTGCTTTTATGAAAGGATAAAACATTTATTCTATAACCAGTTGTGTAAAGTCAAAAGCCATAGTATTCTTACAGATGACTTATACAGTATACTTCATCTCGTTGTGCATAATAGATAGACATACAGGATCATCTTCAAATAGAGGGAATTGAGGCCAAAGTTGCTTTTTTTCTTTTTTTTACTAAAAAAGTTTTCTAAAGTCACTTTGAATGCAAAGGAATAAGAAAGTCAGAATAAATTATGTCATCATGCCGATTCACTTTTCCTGTTTGTGTATTCAGAAGTCTTAATTCTAGTAGACTCAGAAATTGCACTTGTTTGTTTTTTATTGTCAATGCCTCGTTGGATCTTGCCAGTTTAGTACTCAGGAGAACAGTGGAGATTGGTGTATAGAGAGTGGCACAAAGAAAGGATGAACCTTTCTAAGCCTTCCTTTATCTTCAAACAGTTCATTTCCACATAGTCCTTTGCATATTGGAATTGTCCCAACAATTTGTTTCAAGAAAGAGAGAACCTAGATGGAAATGTGTTAATATCTGTTAAATCTTGCTGCTGGCGATGTGGGTATCTGTAACATGGGTTATTCAGTTGTTCCCTAATTGTGAAATATACCTTAAACATTAATGATTCAAAATAGTTCTATTGGAAATAGCTCCACATGTCTTGAAATGGTTTTGAACTTTATTTTGTAGCATGTTACCAGCACGTTCATTAGAGAGTGAAATTAACAACACTTTGTCTAGTGGATTACTTTCATTATAGTGAGAATTTTTAATGGATGGGAAGGGGGAGTATTATAGTCATCCTTTGAGACTGAACATCCCAAGCTTATATTGTATTCTTCTTCCAAAATAAATATTTCAGACGGACAAATAAGCATTGGAAGAGGACTGTATTTCCAAAGTTCCTTAATCGCAAATGTGACCACATGACTGAGTCTAGGCCACTGGTTGTTGTTGTTCAGCCACTAAGAGTAGTCCAATTCTTTGCCACCTCATGGACTGCAGCATGCCAGGCTTCCCTGTCTTTCGCTGTCTCCTGGAGTTGCTCAAACTCATGTCTGTTGAGTTGATGATGCCATCCAACTATCTCATCCTCTGCCACCCACTTCTCCTCCTGCCCTCAATCTTTCCCAGCATCAGGGTTTTTTCCAATGAGTCAGTTCTTTGCATCAGGTAGTCCAAGTATCGGAGCTTCAGCTTCAGCATCAGTCCTTCCAGTGAATATTCAGAGTCACTGGTACATATTTGGAATTTCAGGTGGCCTTATAGGAACCTTCCCCAAGAGACAGCTGCTTTATATCTTTGTCCTTTGTGAAGAAGAAAGTTTCTTTCGACAATTCAGAGAATATCTCACTCTCTCTGATGCTGTCAAGTGCCTTCATACCACTTCCTGAAATTTGAGTGTGGTGTCTGGAATTCAATCTTGGGCTATTAAATGTGAGTCATATGTTAAGGAGTAGGGAATTGAATGTTTTGGATTTGTGTTTTTTATTAGCGGAAAAAGGACAGACATATACCATTTTAATTAATTTTTTTGATTAATTTTATAACAATAAAATTTCAGCTGTTTATGTCAGGGCTTGGAAACATATCACAGACATTTTAATGGAAATATTTTAGGTAAATATATAATGTGAATCTTCTCCTGGAAAAAATGTGGTTACTCCGAGTGACACTAAGTGCCCATCCACAGATGTCCAAAATGATGTGAAACTAAGGAAAAATGTATCTCTTTGGAAATGCCAGGAGATCCTAAGATTCCATTGTTTCCAATCTCTCTAGTGTCTCCTGACTGCATTGTTGTACTCACTGACTTTACCTGAACCTTTGCAATTTTAAGAATTGTGCAGAGTTCAGACATCAGCTGGACCTCTTTCAGATGCAAGCTGTTCCATGCATTCCAGGAAAAACTGGTACATCCCCAACTGCAATTCCACATTCTGTGAAATACCAAAGTTCTCAAGGAGATTTCTGCAAATTCTTAATGAGATCAAGGTTTTCATGCTGTATCTTCATATAGCCTCTATTCCTTACCATGTCCATGCAGACAGAAACTCATCTTTTTTTATGAATATCCACAAGTCAGCTCATTCATACAGGTGTATTATGACTCTACTGTTTTTTAATAACACAGCAGTTATCGTACCCATCCCCATCTAACAAAAATGTTGTTTTTTTTTAATTAGACTTTAAAGTTATCTAAAATATTCCTTGGTGCCCTAAGGGGAGTCATCTCTCTTGATGCCCTTGCTGTAGGGTTTTGCACTCTCTACTGCCTTCTCTGTCTGTTTCTCCCTTCTCTCCATTTTGTTCTCTTATCTGCCTTCTGTTATTTCAGAGGACACACACACACTTCTCTTTGGGCCCATTTACAGCAGTTCTTCCCTCCTCTTGCCATTAGCCCTGGAGCTCTCAGAGTTCTGTCTTCTATTTCCAAATAGTTATCAAGCTTGTTATATTTGTCATCATCTTGGGTATTTGTTTTCCTCCAGCAAAATGAACTCATTCAATGATGACTGCTGGGAGCATCTTTTAATATGATATATGTACTTTATTCTCCTTATCTCATCAAATAAAACACCATAACTCACCTTTCCTATGCCACCAGTATTTGTGTTGATTATATATTGCAAAGACCATTGTCATTAAGGGACCCACAGAGGGAAAAACTCAATTTCTGTGCTAAGAAAATCAGACAGGGCATGACCACCTACAGGGAACCACATGTTGTCTATCTCTTCTCTCTGTGATGTTTGTTGAGAGGAAAATCATGAGACATTTGAAGAAGACATAGTTACTAAAGAAATGTTATGGGAGAGAAAGTTTAAAACCTGAGGATCTACAAAAAATGAATGCTAGACCTAAATATCTTAGCTTGTGACATTTTGAAGATAGAATTTTCTGTTCTGTTTTTGCAGCAGTGATTGGGATTTCTTAACTGTGAATCTCTAAAAAATATGTTCATTTTTACCAGCAATGGAGATAGCCTTTACATATGATGATATCCATGTGTAGCCCAGGAATTTGGTACCGGTGAATTTTCGCAAGATCATTTGTATGATTTAGCTGAAAGCAACTGGCTTTTGAAACCTAACGTGATGTGAGAAATGCCAATTTAAGTCCATTTCATTCTTCACAGTGGTTTTCTAGGAACTAAGATAGTAAAATATGTTCTAGTTGACTGTTATACAATGGAGTGATCTAGCCAGATTATAAATTAAGCAGTTTATTACAAATAGTATAGCGTGGAATGCCAAAAAGAGACGTGGCCACCGCATGTAACTAACCTAGAGTAAACACTAAGAGCATATGCAATCTCAATTCAGAAACTTTAGAGTCTACAGAAGAGGAAGAGGTTTTTAAAGGATTTTTTTTTACAGTTGGTGTTAATGTGGTAAACCCCAAAGTTTGCTATTGTCTAAAGACATGTGGTTAATGTTTTACTGGAATACACGTTTCCTGATGGTTAATCCAGCTTCTGAATTTAACACTACTTTTATAAAATATCTAGTTAGTATAAATAATAGTTTATGCTTCCCAACTTAGCGACTAAAGGTAAGGACATTCTTTAAACCTACATCTCTCATAACAGTTATGAGAGGGCAACAAAACATTAGGATGCTAAAGTATGGCTCATGCTGATATCATTTTATTTCCTCTCTCTTCTGTTTCTTCCTACCAACTTTCTTCTTTCCTTTCAAAATCCATGATTAGTGCTCATCCTATTTAAAAATAAAACAAAATTTGCTGACATGTTCTTATATTTTTCTCTTCTTTCATCCTAGGATAATTTTTCATCTCCTATAGAGTTTTACTTTGACAAAATGGCTTTTTGTTAGGATGTGGGCACAAGTAGTGTGCTGCAGTTTTACAGTTAGCTAGAATGAATACATTGTTGATTTCTGGTAAAATTAGAAATTGCTTCCGAATATAAAAATGGCTGGTATTACTTCTAACATGAAGCCCCTTGCAAGAACTTTTCTTCCCTGTTCTTATACTCTTGTAATAGAATATATATAAACTGTGTCTGAGAGACTCCTTAATGTGATAATGTGATGTGATAGTTTAATTGGTTCACCTGGATTCATTTTCCCTTCTTTTTTATTTTCTATTATTACAGGGATAATACTCACATTCTGGATTTAAACCATGTAATTGAGTTGGTCCAAAATTCTGATAATTCTGTGCCCAAAAGCAGCTATTTGGTTTGATCCTTTTGCATTTTCTTTGGATTATTCTAGAAGTCATTCAATAGCCATTCCCCTTCGCAACTGTTGACTTCCACATTATTCTTGAATTTGTTTTTTATATACTGACTAAATATTGATAAGAGTGACAGATACTAATTGCTACTCAAGTTTTTTCAAGTTTTACCTCCAGTGTCTAATACATTAAAAAGATAATTAAACAAGCATTTAATTTCAAATTAATATTTAACTTTGCTCGCTAAATGCATTTCTTAGCACTAGATTTTTCTTTCCTCCATAATTTTTGGATAAATTAGAAATTATGTTCAAAACTTAGCCATAACTGAAACTTGCTTTTGAGAAATTTGGAAAGGCAGAAGACAATTTATTGAAATTCTATATTCCCATTATTGTGCTGATACACTGTCAAGAAGCATGTATAATTCATACGCTGGAGCCCTGCTTCTCCACCATGCTCCAGATTCCTACTATAAGACTGAAATGTATTTATAGCAAGTTCCCTCCAGTATCTTGGGTAATAGACCCTACTGACATAGTCCAACAGAAGCTTTCCTTCTCTTGAATTCTCTAGTTTAAAAAATTGTAATACTGGAGTTCTAATGCAGTTTGAACATATTTTCCATATTGCTAAAGTACCTCTGCTTTCTGCCAAACTAGGCATTGTTGAGTCAAGCTAGTGCAATGGTTATAGAAACATATTTTGATGTGTTCTCCACAGTGAGAATTCATTAGCAGAAATTTTTGTCAAATTATGATTATAAAAGCAAGAAACAACTTTTTAACAATATCTTTAAATCACATCAGATGTTAACTTGCAGGTTCTCTAATATAGAAAACAGTTTAGCAATCTGACATATATTAATAAAACAATAGGTACCTTTTATTTCTTTCTAAATCAAGTGCTCAAAAATACCCTCTAATTCAACACCCTGTAAATTAGAGTTACTTGGCTCTGTAAGGACCTGGAAAATGCGCAGGTGTTAACCTGATCCTTAAGAAAGTATGGTTTGTATCCTTTTTCAGTAAAGTGTTATAAGATAGGTTTATGAAACATCCCTTCTAAGGAGTTAAAGATTTCACTAATAACAATGAACATATCCTGAAAAAGATTACAGAGAACCTTCCGTGCAATTATAAATCATGATAATAGTTGCATTAAAAAATTAAGAGAACATTGTCTGGAAATGGTACACTCTACAGGAATGCCTTCCCCACTCAATTTCCGAGAATAGAAGCTCCATTAGTTACGGAAGAGTTATAAGACATTAAAGGCACAAAAAATATGATGCTACCTGATGCTTTTGTAGAATATGAATGACACGATTACCTGTGTCTTCATTTTGAAAATAATTTGCAATGTTGTTGGCATCAGACCAAAATAAGGTAAGATATCTGTCTTGCAGTAGTTTTCTCAATTTAGCTAAATGTTGTTGTTTGTTCAAGGGAAATCAGCATTGAAAGATAAAGAAAAATACTAGCAACAATAGCAAGATAAACTAACAATTTGTTGACTATTAAAAAAAAATAAAGGGGTATGAGAAAAAAGGACATTAAAATTTCTTCAATCACCAGATATTTTTTCAGCGTAAATTCAGATCTCGATATCAAATTTTATTAATGAATGATCAATGAAGAGGATGACTTCCCTGGTGGCTCAGATGGTACCTTTTATTTCTTCCTAAGTCAAGTGCTCAAAAATTACCCTAAAGAATCTGCCTGCAATGCAGGACATCTGCAATGTTCGATCTCTGGTTTGGGAAGATCCCCTGGAGAAGGAAATGGCAACCCACTCCAGTATTCTTGCTGGGAAATCCCATGGACAGAGAAGCCTGGCTGTCTACAGTCCATGGGGCCTTAAGGAGTCAGACACTGCTGGATGACAAACACACAGAAAGAGAGTAACATATATGACTACCAAATCTAGGATGTTTGTATCTTTCTTCTTTTTTGGACTTCAAGGAAAATGAAACATAGAAGACAGTTTTAAACCTAGACAGAACTAAGCATCATGTTAGAAAGCGTAGCTTAGTCTAATAATACTTTAATTCTTTAGCCGTAGAATAGTCTTCAGCACAGTTGTCTACTGCAGTTTGCAGCTTTCTCATGTGACACTTGGTAGTTTTGAACTAAGATTCCAAATGCAGATAAAAGGAGCAATATATCTACCACCAAATTGTGAATACCTGGCAGTCAAAAACATCTCTGGATAGTTGAAATCAATAAACCATTTATTTTTGAATTCATGGAAATATGTCCATCTTTCAGGGCTATAAAATGACAAATGTAATAGAGAACATATCACTTTTCTCATTAGTTGATATCAGTTTCTCAATAGATGACAAATATAAATTTTAAAATAGACTACAAAAAGTCAAATTCAGACAATTTTTAAAAATTTAATTTGTAAGGCTTACAGTAAAATTAACTGTTTTATTAAACCTGACTTAGATCTGTGTGTAAAACAAAGGCTGTTTAAATTTCTTTTATTTTCATCTTTTGCTATAACACTGAACTGCATCAGTGAAGTGATGTCTTGAAAGTTCTCATTTTTTCAATTAAAAAAATAATCATCTATGGATGAAACGTACTGACGTTTATGATCATAATAGGTGGCACTTCAGCAAGGGAACCGGCTCCAGGAGAAAATGTAGGGGTGAGGAAGAATGATCTTAGTAAAATAGGAACCAAGTTGATTTCTTCAAGAACATTACTAATTGTAATTGACATAAGAAAGGAGAGTATAAATCAAAATTTTTGTGTGATTTCATTTATTATTTTTGTCAACATAATACATGTTTAGTAAAAATTACATTGTTTCTGAAAACTGTGCAAGGACTTAGGTGAGCAAAGTCCTTATCTTCCAGGGTGATGAAAAAGAGAAAGATCCATTGTTCTAAACAGAAAGCTATTCTGAATGTCTCTATAGGTCTCTGTACTCTTAAACATCTCATTTGAGCAAGAAAGGAAACTAAATGAGTTAGAATCAGAATATCTGCAGGAGGCAAGTGGTATCAAGAATGATGCTCATAAATTAATGAGGAGTCAAGGTGAATAGAAAACAGTAATACAGTCTTGAGGAACAAGTGAAATGTCTTTAGGAGTGAAAAAAGAAATATTTGGAGAAAGGTAGTGGCATCACTAGCATGTTGTCCAACTGTCTAGCAAAACTATCAATCCCTACTTCCCATTTTGGGATTAGTCTAATTTGACATAAAATTAAATTTAAGATTCCATTGATTTCTCAATATTTTTCTCATTGATTATGTGTAAACAGACAGACCACATCAGTCTTTAAAACCATGCTATTTTGATTCTGATAGATTTTAAATTCTAAAGGACATTTTTGGTGATGAGGAAATGATCTCAATCTGCTGTCCAAAGTCAAGATATGAAATTTCAAATTAAGTATGGCAAGTCTAATAGAATTATGTACTGACCCCTGAACTTGAATGTATATTCAAAGCCATCTGTGCAGACAGTAGGAACAGTATCTATTTTTAAAAGGAAAAAGAGAGAGCAAAAATATGTTGAAATAATCAATGACTGTACAATCATATAAAGAAATGGAATACTTTTGTCAGCATGTCAGTCAGAAATGAATTACAATTGTGGTAAAGAAGTCACAGTAAAAGGGATTTCTCTGGGGAAAAGTGGCATGCAAAATAAAAGCATTAGTGTGACATACGGTTTACAGAAACTCTCTTTGTGGAGATTAAAGTTTATGTTTGTTGACAGTACAACAGGAACATGTCACACAATGTAAAAATGATCATGCCATAACCACTCCTTAGTTGATGGCTTGATTTTACATGCAGTGATGGAGGTTAGATAGAATTCAACATGCATTTCCATCTACTGACATCAGTCAGAGTAAGTGCCTGCATGCATGGATGCAGCTATTTGAGACCAAAGCATTTTCTGACATGAAGTATTTTATGGCATGATACCACTAGGACTAGTCCTGTGGCTTTTATGAGAAAAATGGATAGAAATAAAATTATTTATATTTTATTTTCCAGATATCATTTATATCCAGTCATGGAGCCTAACACAGGCTTCCTGGATTCTCAGAAAATCGATGCCTACTGGGAAAATTAATAATTATGTTAGTAATAGCAGAAGCAGTGAGAGGGATGATTTGTTTGGTGCTTACTCTCTGAAGAACACGTTCTATGTTTTGTTGTTGTTCTTCTTCAGTTGCTAAGTCATCTCTGAATCTGTGACTCCATGGACTGCAGTACTCCAGGCTTCCCTGTCCTTCCCTATCTCCTGGAGTTTGCTCAAACTCACATCCATTGAATCGGTGGTGCCATCCAACCATCTTATCCTCTGTTGCCCCCTTCTCCTCCTGCCTTCAATCTTGCCCAGCATCAGGGTCTTTTCCAGTGAGTCAGCTGTTTGCATCAGGTAGCCAAAGTATTGCAGCTTCATATCAGCATCAGTCCTACAAAAGAATATTCAGGGTGTAAAAGCAGAGTTAAGTAGCTGCTATAGAGAATATATAGCAGAGACACGAATCTGAGCAAACTCCGGGAGACAGTGAGGGGCAGGGGAGCCTTATAGAGCCCGGTGTTCTACAGTCCATGGGGTTGCAAATACTTGGGCACCACTTAGTGACTGAACAGCAATGACAAAGTAGTGCACAAAGCCTAAAATATTTACTTTTGGCCTTGAGAGAAAATATTTGTAGTCAATAAAATGGTAAATCAAATCTTGATTTGTAGCTTTTGCCAGTTTTTGAAGTGTTTGCTGTAGTGTAAATATTTCTACTATAAGCCCAAGAATATAACATAAAGTAAAATGTAGTTAAGTCATTCGGAAGTTGTGGGTTGAATTGGGTCCCCAAGGAAAGTTATGATGAAATTTTAAAATCTCTGGTACCTGTGAATGTAACCTTATTTGGAAATATGGTCTTTGGAGACATAATCAATTTAAGACGAAATCATATTGAATTAGGGTGGGTCCTAAATCCAATGATGCTGTTCTTAAAAGGAGCAACAGAAAAGAATGTCATGTGAAAAGGGAGGCAGAGATTAGTTATGTTGCCACAAACTAAGGAACACAAAAGCTTACTAGCTATCCCCAGAAGCTGGGAAAACCAAGAAAGGACTCTCCCTTGAGCCTTTAGACTGAATATGGGGACAGCTTGACTTGAGATTTCTAGCCTCCAGGACTCGTGGGAAACTTCTGGTATTTTGTGATGGTAACCTCCCAAGACAATACAGAAATGTTGAGTTTGAGGTATTTACCTTTTTTTTTCCCCCCACATAATCAATTTCACTGCAAGTTTATAATATTTAATTTTAAATCGTGGTTTTATTGGGCAAAAGTTCACAAAAATCCAGAAAATTAACAAAATCAAGCACCAGTCTGGGCTTGCTGCATCGCACCACTCTTAAATTGCAATGGCAAGGTGACATCCTCCTTTAGGGGAGGGAGCAGATTCAGAGCCCTTGTTTGTTTCCAGGCTTCCATGTTTCCAGAACCAGTTTTGTAAAAGTGGACACAGCCTTGAGAGATTTCAGGAAATTATGCTGAGGCTTGCTGTTGAAACCTTTAACTTTGGGATGTGATTTGCTTGAAAGTAACTTAAATGTGTGACAAGTCATGAGTCTGAGGAATGAGATGTGATTTAGGGATCCTTCTGATATATCCCTTGTTTCAGTGAAGACGGGTTCGGATACTTTATGGGATTGAATCACAAGGGTTAATGTCTATCGGCCAAGTCTTGAACTGTAAAAATGGAGAAGCAAAACAAGCTATTACTGGCCTTAATTTAGAAACAAAACAAGTTTAGAAATTCTAATTTGAATTATCCATTGCCTAATTATCTTCTGTGTTTCCAAAGTATATTTCTTTGCAAACTGGATGTATAGTAAAACTTAGTAGCATATATCTCACAAATCCATAACATTTAGGTTTGGATTTAGTAACGTTTTAGTAACATTTAGTTTTAGTAGTACTTTTGTAACTGTCTGCTCCTCTGCCAAAGAAATGTACAATGTCTCATTATATTAAGCTGGAAGAGTAAACTACTAAGCATTTACTAATGTGGATGTGTTTTGTAGTAGAATCACATTAAGCATAAGAAGGCATTATGTATGAAAGTCAGTTGAGTAAAAATTAAAGTTATTTATTATTAATTTAATGAAAGATGCACAATCTTTCTCTTGCTTTTTTCTTTAATACCTGTCCATGCATTAATGAGAAAAGTTGATATTTGCTTCTGCTGTAGAGTCACCTGACAGATTTCTAGTATTGTTATTGACTGATCGGCTTCTAACTTCACAAGATCAAGAACATTATTTCACATTCTGCCAGTAACCATGGGGGATTCTGATCTGTAGATAATCTTATAGGAAGTTTTCTTGGTTTACTAAGTACTTAGACGCTTGTTCTTTTTCTTCACTCTTGTGTTTAAGCAATGGTATCATGAGTTCATTGTCATCATCTCCTAATTTGTTCTCCCAGCCTAGTTTCAACATTTATTGACACATGACTTCAGTTGCATTAACAATACCTGTAACAAAGTTTGCACTGACTTCATGAGAGACCCCTGTCTTGTATTGCATATTGTATATTGGTCCTCCTCATTTTTACTAATGGTAATATTATATCCTTAAACACCAAGCCCAAATTAGTCACAAGTAATGCATGTGAAATTGTATTACCTGCAAGAATTTTAATGCATAGAACGATAATGCTTCATCGCATGGAGTAAATAAAAGTATATAGCTAACACTTAACATTTGACATTTTAAAATTTATTTAGACATTAATATAAAAGTGATGATTGGGAAAAAAAACAAACAAAAATAATATACTCTGCTTCCGAGTTGCACAGTCAAACCCCGGATATAGAAAATGAGTCTGAGAGAGAGATTTTAATTCAGAATTATTATCTGTCCATGCCACGGACGATTTCAAAAGTTGTTGAATAAAGTGATCAAGAGAAAGTCTGATTGAATATTTCTTTTTCAATGAAAGTAGGAATAAAAATGATGATACCTTTTATATTATGGATAACTTGCAGTATTGTATTTTTATAGACTGAAATTTAATAATGGTTTTCATGTGAGAGCATCAAATTGGTTTTCATACTTTAATTTCCATTGATACATTAATTTCAGGACCATTAGGAATAAGTAAATGAGAAATTATGCACAGACACACACACACACATATTCTCACTCTTGCTCCGAAGATATATATTTTAATCAACTCTGTCTTCTGCTCATATTTGGAGTACTGGGCATTACTTCTAGGCCCTTGCCCATCATTTTCTTCTACGTGAAATTAGCTTAGAGGAAGGATGGTTGTCACTTGATGAATCTTATACTTGTGTCCTTTGGCAAGATATGCTCCCCTTTGGCAGAAGAGGTCATCTTCAGGATGGAGTACAGATTCTTAGAAAATAATAATTAATCTAGGCTAAATATTAAAATTCAGGAGATGTGGATTTGATCCCTGGGTCAGGAAGATCCTCTGGAGAAGGAAATGACAACCCACTCTAGTATTCTTGCCTGGGAAATACCGTGGACACAGGAGCCTCGTGGGCTAAAGTCCATGTTATTGCAGAGTCTGACATGACTTAGTGACTAAACAACAAATTAAAATAGTCATGACTCTTAGTATCTATGTTTAAATTAAATTCTTTTAAAGTATCACAGTGCTCCTAGGACTTTATCCAAGAGAAGTGAAAACACATGTTGACAGAAGCCTTGTACAAGGAAATGAGTAGATTTACTCATAAGAGCTATAACCTGGACACAGTTCTTCGGCTTGTCATATAACAAGAAAAGAATAGATAAACTAACTATACCAGTTTATACAATGGAATAATACTCAGGAATAAAAAAGGAGCAAGCTGTATGAGTTAATCTCAAACATTATGTCAAACCATCTAGATGCAAAAGGCATTCTGTACTTTCTGCTTCCATTTCCACAAAGTTCTAAAACAGGCAAAGCAAATTTATGGTGATGGAAACCAGAAGAGTGGTTGTTTTGATGAAGTTATTTGATTTTTGCTATTGAGTTGTAGAAGATCCTTACATATTTTAGATATTAACTTCTTTTTTTTTTTTTTTTTTTTTTTTAGTTGGGGGCTAATTACTTTACAATATTGTAGTAGTTTTTGCCATACATCAACATGAATCAGCCATGGATTCACATGTGCTCCCCCTCCCAAACCCTCCTCCCACCTCCCTCCCCTTCCCATCCCTCAGTGTCATCCCAACGCTCCATCCCTGAGCATCCGTCCCATGCATAGAACATGGAATGGTGTTCTGCTTCACATATGACAATATACATGTTTCAATGTTATTGTCCCAGAACGTCCAACCCTCACCTTCTCCCTCAGAGTCCACAGGACTGTTCTATGCATCTGTGTCTCTTATTCTGTCTCACATATAGGGTTACCATTACCATCTTTCAAATTCCATGTACATGCATTAGTATACTGTATTGGTGCTTTTCTTTCTGGCTCACTTCACTCTGTATAATGGGCTCCAGTTTCATCCATCTCAATAGAACGGATTCAAATGTATTCTTTTTAATGGCTGAGTAATATTCCATTGTGTATATGTACCACAGCTTCCTTATCCATTCGTCTGCCGATGGACATCTAGGTTGCTTCCATGTCCTGGCTATTGTAAACAGTGCTGCGATGAACATTGGGGTACACGCGTCTCTTTCAATTCTGGTTTCCTCGGTGTATATGCCTAGCAGTGGGATTGCTGGGTCGTATGGCAGTTCTATTCCCAGTTTTTTAAGGAATCTCCACACTGTTCTCCATAGTGGCTGTACTAGTTTGCATTCCCACCAACAGTGTAAGAGGGTTCCCTTTTCTCCACACCCTCTCCAGCATTTATTGCTTGTAGACTTTTGGATAGCGGCCATTCTGACTGGTGTATAATGGTACCTCATTGTGGTTTTGATTTGCATTTCTCTAATAATGAGTGATGTTGTGCATCTTTTCATGTGTTTGTTAGCCATCTGTATGTCTTCTTTGGAGAAATGTCTGTTTAGTTCTTTGGCCCATTTTTTGATTGGGTCGTTTATTTTTCTGGAATTCAGCTGCAGGAGTTGCTTGTATATTTTTGAGATTAATTGTTTGTCTGTTGCTTCGTTTGCTATTATTTTCTCCCATTCTGAAGGCTGTCTTTTCACCTTGCTTATAGTTTCCTTTGTTGAGATATTAACTTCTTATCAGATATATATCTTGCAAATATTTTCTTCCGCTTTGTAAGTTGCCTTTTCATCTCATTGATTGTTTTCTTCACTTTGCAGAAGTTCTTTCATTTGATGTGGTCCCTCTTGTCTATTCTTGTTTTTGTTGCCTATGCTTTTGGTGTCATATCCAAGAAATCATTGAGTGACTGGAGGGGGTTGCCTGGGAGAGACATGAGGAATATTACTAGGGTGATGAAAAAGCTGTATATCTTGACTTGTATGTAGGCTACTGAATGCATAAATTTGTTAAAACTAATTGAACTATATTTTTAAGATGTATGCAGTCACTCTGTAAATTATACCTCAATAAAAAAATCATCAGGTGCTTTGGAGAAAATGATGACTTGTTAACAATTGCTTTTGATTCTTCTAATTCTCTTAATTTTTCTTCTAATTATCTTAATTTTTACAATACAACTCTGTCTATTATATCATTTTAGCCTGTGGCTAAGAAAGAGTGGGTATTATCTCTACACTTAGGAAAGAAACTAAGTCTCTGAGGAGCCAGAAGAGCTGCATGTATCATACAGTTCTAGCAGAACTAGAGGTCATATTATAATTCCTGTATTTCTGACTCTCACTTTGGACTGAGTCTGCTAAAATGAATATACCTCAGGTACAAGTAAATGGTAGGAACATACAGATGAGCTCTTTCTGTCTGACTCAACCCACATTTATTTTTAGTTAAAACCTTGAGAATAAAAGCAGAAGTGTCCAAAAAGGTCAAATTTGTATTCTGCTTAAGGTATGTACATTAAGTTAACAACTGAAGATGTTTTATTAAGTGAAAGTTTACACAAATCCCTAAGCTAAGGTATTGAATGATTTCAGCAACAAAGTTCAGTGGGTTAATGGTGAATAACAGTTTATTTTCAGCCTTTTGGGTAGAATAGCATTCTTTCTAATTAGTTAATTCAAAATCCCATGTATACACAGTTTTTGTGTTTTTCTCTCCTTTTTTCTTTTACATTTGGCCAAGCTGCACAGTTTGTGGGTTCTTATTTCCCCAACCAGGGATCAAACCTGAGCCTCCAACAGTGAAAGCACTGTCTTAACCACTGAACTATCATGGAATTCCCATGTTTCTCTTTCTCTTTTTTTTAGTTGAAATTTTAGATTTAAAAATCTAACTGGAGACTTTTCCCTGAATTGAAGTGCAGCTCCTTGGGAAATAGCTACAGGAGCTGTCCAGGGTATCCATTCTGAAATAAAATTCTTGAATATACATATTTTGATGCATAGCAGAGGAAGCTCATAAATGCCTGTTCTTGCAACATAAAAATATAATGCCCCACACAAGTATGAAGATATGTAAATGCAATATATTTAGTATAGAAGTTAACTCTAAGAATATTGATCAAAGACATTAGGTTAAAAAAAATGAAAACTAAAGAAAAACTATACACCTACAATTTCACTAGCTATTTGTTCTATATGCCATAAAGAACCATCTCCTAGTTGAGATGTGTTATCTTCAGACTATTTAAATGATTGTCTTACCTCTATCGGTCATTTTTCATTTTTTAAAACTGAATATCATGTTGACTACTCTGTGTAAATTAGGATTTGCTAAGAACTTTATATATATCATCTCATTCTCTTATTAAAACTGCCCAAACAAGTTTAGTACAGTAACCATCCAAACATTGTAACTACGAAGACTTCAAAAAGTTGCCTTAAAGTATTTTGCCTCTTACCACAAGGTACATGAATGGTAAACTGAAGGACAAGGATCCATACCTGAGCTCTTTGAATTCAGAGCCCTCACCCTGATAGAGTCTTTTATACTCTGCCATGGACAGAAACATTATACATGAATGGAAAAAATAGGAGGCATTTCCTGGGAGAATTTCCTTCCATCACTCCTTTTTAAAAAGGAGGAGTCGTCACCCATTACCGTATTTCACCCTGATTCCTGAAACTCTACGAGCCTTGATCTTTTCCTGGTTAGGATTTGTTTCAAGGTGTGTCTGTAATTCAAGACACCAACTTAAACACTGACCAGAACCCAGTAAGTAACTAATAGGAAAAAGGAGGTCAGGGCACATGTATGAAGAGCAGTTGCTATGAAAATATGGTGATGCTCATGTGGGGTACACTCCATCAATTTTGTTCATTAAAAGACATGCCACGATCTCCTCATTTAAAATGGATGAGGCAAAGGAATTATTGGCTCACATGCAGTAAGTCAGTCCAGAGGTCAAGTGGGGTTTTGAATGACTCTCTGTCTCCCTGAAATTCTCCTGGCTCTGTCCTCCTTTGGTCATAGGGCTTTATCTTCAAGATGGTAGCAAGATGGCTGCAACAGTTCAAAATTATGACTAATAGTAACCAGAGGAAAGGAGAGGGACAATTTGAAAACTTTCTTAGAAGATTCAGGGAGAACGTAAATCTTTTCAGAAACCCCTAGAAAAGATCTCCTAACATTCCATTACCTCATATTTGGTCTCAAATCCTTCAAGAAAAATGTGTCTGGTCAAAAGGAAGATTCAGAAATTGAGCGAGTCATTTTTCCAGAAGTCACAAAGATTATGGGCAGTTGTGTATACCTGAACCAATATAGCGATTTCAGGAAAGGGGTGGCTGCTGGTCTATGGTGTCTTCTCCACCCCTACTTAATTCCAGCCAGTTGTTGTTCTTAGGGATTCAGGGCTCATGTATTTTGGTTTTCTTTTCCAAGAAAAACTGAAAATGTGAATGTTGATGAGAATGACTTTTGTGTTTAAAAATAACTGCACATACAAAGAAACTGCCTCTTCAGATCATCAAGTACAGCTAAAGACGATAGCAACATCTGTTCTAAAAGCAACATCTTTTAGGTTGTGGTCTAAAATTGGGTGGTGTTAATCCCAGGGTTGTTGCAAACCAGAAAACAGTGAAGAAGGATAGCATCCCATGTTAGACCCATGAGTTGGTAAGGGAAGGATTCTCAGTTAAGCCAGATATGGAGTTGAGATCAATACCTGGGGGAATAAACAACGAAAAAGAATGAAAGGAATGATACTAAATTGATACTAAAATAGCTTGGGGAAAACTGACAATATTAGCTATGATGCTTTTTCCAGGATACTTTTAAACAGTTTGCTTTTCCCCCACAAAAGCATAGTTCTCAACATATAATCAATAAACATTCTGCAGAAACTGTAATTAATTCTGATGTCATCAGTTATTATCCCAGGTCACTTTAACAATCCACTCTTCCAATGACCCATGGGGTTCCCATGCATCTCCTAATTATCTTTATCATTTTATTGAGCTCCTACTATCCTCTAGGCACTGTCCTGTTTAACACATTAACTCATCAATCTTGAGAACAGATAATTTTTCTCATTTTACAGATGACAGTACATACGTTCAGAAAAGTCAAATGATTGTCTAAGTTCAGAGATCTAGGCAGTAATAGGGCCAGAATTTAGTTTCAAACCTGCTGGACTTCAAAACTTTCCTATTTTATTACAAAGCTCTTTTGCCTTCACTGCCTTTATTCCTACAATAAGTACCATGTAGCAAATCAGTTTTATTTGAGATGAACTAATATTATTCACACAACTATGAAGTCCATATTCTGGAGAAAAAGAAAGTATATTTTAAAATATTTTTTAGTTGAAGTATTTTTTAATATTTTTTTTCTTTTTATATTTTTTATTTATAATATTGTGTTAATTTCTGCTGAATAGCAAAGTGCTTCAGTTGTACACATGCATATATATCATTATATTATAAATGAATCATTTTATACATATATATATATATACACACACATACACATTCTTCTTTAGTGTTCCTTTGCCAATATTCTTTTACATTATGGTTTATCACAGGGTATTGTATTATTGAATATAGTTCCCTGGACTATACACTGGGACCTTGTTCTTTTTACAAATTTTATGACTAGATGAACCACACAGTTTCACTTCAGCTCAGACAGATACCACGCATGCATATCTGCTTTGTACCTTACCTATCCTTTTTCTCTGTATTTATCTTTGCCTTGATTAATCTACTCCAGGGTTAACATGTTTACTAAGTAGTTAAACAGACGTTTGTTGAAGGTCCGGTTCTCTCTAAGGCTGAGTTATGATGTTCCAATCCTCACTGAGATCACTCTGCTGCCCTGCTTCTTGTTGCTCAGAAATCTTAGACATCTTCCTGTTTTTGTTTTGTTTTATTTTTTCTCTTTTCTTTTGTTACTTCCAATTAAGATATAAATGTAAAATTAAATAAAAAGTATTGAAGGTTTAAGACATTCTCTTTATTCCAAGTGATTTGAGATTAATAGTGAAATATAGTATGAATGTGAGAGTTGGAATATAAAGCTGAGCACCGAACAATTGATGCTTTTGAACTGTAGTGTTGGAGAAGACTCTTGAGAGTCCCTTGGACTGCAAGGAGATCCAACCAGTCCATCCTAAGGGAGATCAGTCCTGGGTGTTCATTGGAAGGACTGATGTTGAAGCTGAAATGCCAATACTTTGGCCACCTGATGCGAAGAACTGACTCATTTGAAAAGACCCTGATGCTGGGAAATATTGAAGGCAGGAGGAGAAGGGGACGACAGAGAATGAGATGGTTGGATGGCATCACCGACTCAATGGACATGAGTTTGGCTAAACTCTGGGAGTTGGTGATGGACAGGGAGGCCTGTCATGCTGCGGTTCATGGTGTCACAGAAAGTCAGACATGACTGAGCGACTGAACTGAACTGACAGATAAAACATCTGCAGTTGGTGTTTGTTTGTTTTATACTAACTCCCATTTGGTGTTCGGTTAATATTTTCGTTCAATTGTGTGAAACACTGTGGTTTCTTTTTCACCTCCTGTGTGTTTGGCATGTGTGTAGTCTCATTCTCATGAGTCCTCCTCAGAATTAGAATGCACCCCTCTCACCTCTCCATCTTTCAAGGATTCAGCAGAGTGTCTCTGCCTTTGTAGATTCAGAAAATACAATCTGAGACGGTTGGATTTGTCATATTTCAAGCTATGTGGGTTATTAAAAACATCAATTCCACGTTATCATTCCTAACCACGTAGTTTCTGAAATTTATTCCAAAAACGTACAAATTCTTTTTCTCCCTCTGTGTTTTTTGGGGTGAAATAGTACACTGGAAACTTTGAGTCATTTTTGATGTGGGAAAGAAAGCCTCACCCTGCAAGGAAGCCATGCAGGGAATCTGTAATAAGAACATAATAAACCACCTCATCCTGGCCTCTCAGCACCATGGCTCCTGATGACTTAGGATTCCTTCACAATCAAGTACAAATGAGTCTGTGTCTTTAAAAAATAAAGCCCATCTTTTATATGAGACAGTTTCTAGTTTATCAAAAAGCTGCATTAAGGTGTTTAATAAATCATGCTGCATACAACCCAGGGACAAGAAAGCACAAGTGCCTAAAATAAAATACATTAGGAGTACAAGAAAAACATAGATTCTTAGTATGATACTCTGAGTCCTTATAAATTAATCAGAAAGTTTTATTAATTGCCTACCAAGTTTAAAGCAATGAAGAAACAAAAGGAAACGGGTGCTCTCTGTTTCCTGAATAGAATGTACAAAGCCTGGCTGCTAGGAAATTGAGTGCAAATCTTAGCATTTGAGTTTGACCGGTTTTAATTTTTTTGTTGTTATGGTTTAGTAAGAAATGAATGAATACTCCCAACTACAAACACAACTTTGTCTTAAGGTAAAGGGCACTCCTTGGGTGAGATATGTTGCAAAATCAGCAAAGACTAATCCCAGTTTGTGCTTCCTTCAGCGAATGACCAATGTCCCACCTCACACCACTCTGGCTTTGCCATTTCTTGCACCATCTCAGCCAGATTTCCAGAAGGCAGGTCTCAAAAATATTTCAGAGACTGGTGCTTTGATAGTGAAGTGGTGAGGGCCTTTGTACTCCTGACCTAAGGACTCTAGTTGATTCACTGATTAGGTCAGTCGTGGAGTTTCCATGGTCACTGGAAGGTGCTCAAATGACCCTTTGGCTTCTTGCTTGGTCTACATGAATCCAAGTCTGTTTTACAATTGCATCTTTTCCTGCAAGCAAGGAGGGGATGAACAGGTCGGAAGTTAGATGGACTTCAGTCAACAATGAAAGAGAAATCTGGTACTGGCTGCTTTCTTTAGAACATGTTTGTTGTCCTAGCATGGGAGGGGACAGGGAGTGAATGCAACCAGGGGGTGGGGGAGTTAACAGAACAATGCATTCCTGTTTTTGTGTTTTGCTGAGAAGACATCTCTTCAATCTCTCTTCAACTGAGAAACTGAGTCACTTCTTTGATTTAGGAGGCATTTAGAATGTCAGCTGCCAGGCACTTTTTGTGTGTTTGTGTGTGTGTGTGTGTGTGTGTGTGTGTGTGTGTGTGTGTGAGTGTGCATGCCTGTGCACATGTGCTAAGTGTTTGGAATGGCCTGGTGGACTACTCCAAAGAACAAGCATGAGATGGAAGAATTTATTTTGGCTTTGAAGTTAAATTGAACAGACCCAAGATACCCAGCTCTGCAATTTGAGACAGGTTACCGCTAAGCACGTTGGTTTAAAATGAAAATAATAATATTTACGCCTCAGTATGGTGACCGGTTGCCACAGTACCTGGCACAGAACAGAAACTCAGTGAATTGTTTCCTTTGATTTTCTTCAAAAAATTTCCAATCATGCAGTGTCCTGAGTTCAATTCTGCACTGCTGGTCCTCTAGAGACATGAATTATACCTATGGGTTTAGATCTCTGCAGACTCCAGGACTCAGTTTGTTTCTGAAAGAGATACAAGGAGCCACAGACAAAAGTTGGTCAGGTCACTATCAAGTCAACAATGCTACTAATTCTACTCTGACTTCCTAACCGATAACTAGGTTTCTTCTTTCTTGTGATCAAGATACAGCCTTGCACCTTACCTGTCTTCTTTCTCCACTCCTCTGTTTATCTTGATTCTTTAATCCAGAGCTCGTATTTTCACTGCATTGAACAGATATTTATGAGGGCCCTGTACTCTCTAAGACTGAAATATAGCTCCCCAATCCTCGTTTATATATTTCCCACAGCCCAGAATCTTGTGGCTCGGAAGTCTTGGGCATCTTCTTAGCTTAGGCTTCTTGCCCGCTGTTTTCTACCTTCTGTTGTCATCTCTCTTTATCAGCTGTCTGTAGACACTGCCCACTACAATTTGATCCATCCTGTATTTAAATAAGAACCTTTTTAATATAGGCAATCTGAGAAGACAGATCATCTGCACTTTACAAACATAATAAAAGAATAGCCATGACAAAAACACATAGTCAAACCTCGGAAGAGTCTAACTCTGTGCTTTCATCAAATGCATCCTTTTCCTTGCTGAGTCATGCTGTTTCTACGTAGGATTCTTTTAAATTCACTGTCCTCCTTCCATTTTATCTGCTACTTCATTTCTGGCTCCTTTTCCCTCACACCTGGACGATCACAAAACCTACTGCCTGGGCTGTCTGCCGACAATCACTCTTCTTGATTTATCTTTTTAAAATCCAGATATGATCACATTATCCTTCTGGCCGGGTCTTGTAAAACAAAACAGTTCCTAAGCATGGGATTGAAGGCCCTTTAGAATCTAGCCTAAGCAACCGTTTGGGTCTCTGTCTCTGTCTTTCCCACTCTGCATTACTCATTTTCCCCTAAACACACCATATGGTCTCATTCTGCTGTGCCTGCTCCCCTGCTCTGGTACTTAGAAAAATCCTCCTTATTCTCTGCACTCTTGCCCTATTTTAAATCACACATCTGGTGGCTTTACTCTTCCAGCTTAGTTTCTCAGTGGCTCCACATTTTATAATCCTGAGTAGAAAAGACTCTAAAGGATAAACTTGTTATACTTCTTACCCAAAGGCTGTGTTCAACTTGCCTCGGCCTGACTAAACTCAAGAGACTCTTGTCCACCACAGCCCCAGCTTCAACATACTCACATATACAATGATATTTCAAGTCTCCATGCCTTTCCACATGCTGAGCCACAAATGAACTTCACTCAGGCCATCTGGCAGTTTCAACTTATTCTTCAGGTCTCAGTAAGACTTGTCTTTTCCTTGTGAAGCCGTTCCTCACCCACCCAAGCAGGTGCCTGACTCCCTGTTGCCCTCATTCCATATGTCCATTGCTACCCTTAACTCCCTGTTAATTATTTTTTTAGGCTGTCTGTCCTTCTAGACCATAAACTTTTAAAGGGGAAACATTATGTTTTATTTGTATGTGATCACCTAGCATTTAGCACACTGCCTAATTTATAATAGGTATCTAATACATATTATAAAATAAATGGAAAACAGTTATTTCTATGGAACCTTTCTTATTTTCTTGTGTATAATTAATTGGTCATTTGCTCAAATCCCATAGTATCCGCGTGCCAAGGACTTACATTCAGGCTTCTGGATTCACGTTACTAATCTTTTGTTTACTAATTAACTTTTGAAGTTGTTAAGCCTCAGTTTCCTCATCTCTGAATAATGTATATGTATGATTTAGGCTATTTGTTGAACAGGGTAATGCTACATAGTTATCAGTTAGAAAATCTCAGATACTATAAATTTTGCTAACCAAAATGGTGATGGTGGTAGTTACTGTTATTAACTTATATTCATTCCATGTGCTTTGTCCTGCCAGCTCATGGCTACTTGAGGGCTGCTACATTTTATATTCCCCTTTGTATTCATAGAATCTAGAGTCTGTTTATAGGCTATAGATATATATTAGAAATGAAATATGGTCACAAAATATAAGAATAAAATTAATTCTAAGTGTATATAAAACACAAAGAGTACTATTTAGAAGACCATTGGAAGACCTAACCAAATCTAGAAAACAAAACAATTTGACTGATGAAAATACTAATATATCCTATGAATATATACAGGACAGGGGTGTGTTAAAGAAGTATAAGAACTCAAACTGTTTGAAGTTCAGATACTGAAACCTGTATTGACCAAAGGAAGGATTCCATTGTGCCCAGTTATGATCAAGCATATAATAAAAAATATGTTGACTAGCTTTAGAATTGTGAGGAATATCACTTATTAGAAACTGGAGTCTTGGATCAAAATGCAAAATTTTTGGTGTGTAGCTTTGACTGTGACAGTGAATCAAAAGGAGTCTGTATAGCTCTGCTCCTCAGCTCAGAAGCACTCTTCTAAGCCCTTGGGATGAATTTGTACGTCTTTAGTCAGAAGACCTATATCATCTGCCAAAACAAGATTTCCTAGGTTTACTTCTAAATATAGCTTTAGTTTGGGTAATTTGCTATAATCAATTTTGAAGAACATTTAAACTCAATTTAATGTTTATTTTCTTTGCCAATTCTTGGCGCCTGCATATATGATGACTCTCATTCAAACTAGAAGATTACACACCTATTAAATATGTACATGCAAGTGAAATCACTGTACATCATATAAGCACAAATTTAACTCTAGAAGATGTATTGCTTTCACTGATGCATTTATTCATTTGCTGAGAGATTTTTTAAAGTATGCATGTATTAAATATAATATTTAGAGAGCTTCACTTTGAAAATTCCTTAATTTCTGAACGAAATAGTGCAATTATGAAAATTTCACTAATCTTATATTTACCGTTGCTGGTACATTTTATACTCAGCTCTGAGACTGTAGTAGCTTTATGAAGGCCATATTTATTTATGAAATTGTTCACCAGGTGGGTGTTTACTGATATAGGACTGTAATTATTTTATGTTTGCCAATAGTCTTATAGTTGGCAAATTTGACAAAGGTAATTTTCTGCCAAAGAATAGAAATACCAGTTGTAAAGAGCTTCTTTTCTAACCACTTGCCATTGACAGTGAGATATTAGGACCAAGATTACAAAGCCAAGGCTAAGGACACCTCACTAGAGTGGGCAGGAATAAAACTTAACCTAAGCAGGAGCCCTGAAAGTGGATGGCCAAAGGGGAACTGGGAAATGATTGAGAATTTTCAGTCTCCAAAGGCTAAGTTTAATGAAGGAGATGGCTAGAAGTCATGTTTGCAAGACAGGGACCAACTGGGGCATCTAAAACAAACAAGGGACAAAGAGAACATTCAGATAGAAACACACACTAGGAAAAAGAACATGATATGAAAGCAAAGCCTTGTATCAACTTTGCACACTAGAGGGCAGAGTGCAAGATCTCACTAACAGATATGGTTGGGTGGTAAGTGGAGATTAAAAAATGGAGTAGGAGAGGACAACCCACTCCAGTATTTTTGCCTGGAAAATTCCATGGACAGAGGCACCTGGTGGGCTACAATGCAGGGGAGGGGGATCACAAAGAGTTGGACATGACTGAGTGGCTGAACATGCATGCAGAGATTAAAAATTAAATTATCAACTAATGTTTAAAAATTAGAGATATATCATAAAATGCTTATCTCTGACTTCTTTTTATGAATCATACAGTCTGAAAGATCCTGTGTAAGCTCTTGTGGACTCAGCATTCCTTATCTCTTAAGATGACCACGTATTCAAGTGTCCCCTTTTACAACTGCTATCTTAATGTAATTGTTAATAGCACTCTTTTTTACTTCAAACTGTTCTGGGTTGAAAGGGACATTTGCTACTCTTTTCTAAGAGGAGTTACACACTGTTTCATACACCACAGTCTCCCTAGCCTTCCATGCCCAGCCCACTTGAAGTGTTAGCTTTAAATACTTTGCTTCCAGAGTGTTTGTGTTTATGACTCTTATTCTTAGATTCAACAGTTCAACAATTTGGAGGCACACGTGGAAAGTTATTGAAAGGCAAAACCATTTTTAAAAATATTTTAAATTTCTTGGCATATAGTTGATTTATAATGTTGTGATAGTTCCTGATGTACAGCAAAGTGAATCTATTATACATATACATATATCAACTCTTTTTAGATTCTTCTTTCCATATAGGCCATTACATTACTCTATTGAGTAGAGTTCCCTGTGCTATACTATAGGTTCTTACTATTTATCTATTTTATATACAGTAGTGTGTATATGTTGATTCCAATCTCCTAATTTATCCCTCTCATTCTCCCCCCACCCCACCCGGGTGGCTCAAACAATAAAAAATCTGCCTGCAGTGTGGGAGACCCATGTTTGACCCCTGGGTTGGGACGATCCCCTGGAGAAGGGAATGGGAACCCACTCCAGCATTCTTGCCTGGAGAATTTCACGGACAGAGGCACCTGGTGGGCCACAGCCCATAGGATCGCAAAGAGTAGGACATGACTGAGCGACTAACACTGTCCCTTACCCCCTGGTAGCCATAAGTTTGTTTTCTATATCTGTAATTCTATTTCTGTTTTATAGATAAGTTCATTTACAGCCTTTTTCAAGACTCCACATATAAGCAATATCATATGACATTAAGACGCAACCATTTTCATCATCGACAAATTGCAGGTCCAGAGAAGCAGGTTGAACTTTAAATAAAACAAAGCAGTGATAAGATGGATCTTATTTCATTATCATGTGGCTCCCGAAGGTGACATGGAGGAACCTGGGGCTCCATAAGCCACACCTGGCCTGCACCCCTTTGTTATTAGACTTATATAAACTGTTTTCTTTTTAAGTTACTTAAATGGGGACGTTTCATGTTTAAACTCTGATTTCTAGCTTCTCTTGAAAAACTGGAAGGTCTAGCACTTTGAGGCCCATATGTTCAAAATAGCAGCTGAGGACAGGGCTCTTAGGAGTCTCTCCACCTCTTTTAGAGGGGGCCTACCTTCTCCCAGTGACCACGGTGCAAATGGGATGATTCATTCATTTGCTGCACCTGCCTGGTTGCTGTAGGTCCAAGTTTTCATCTTCTGAGCAGAGGTAGGTATCAATCCCTATGTGTCACATCCAGACTCAAAATAATTGTTTAAAACCTGATGGAAAAGGAGGGGTGGGGATGAAAGTAAATAGGAGCACTTGTGAAGCCCACTCTTGCAGGCCATTATGGATGCTATTCTACTTTTGATAGTAGAGATGACACATTAACTACCAAGAAGAAGATGTAATAATAAGATTGTGTGTGTGTGTGTGTGTGTGTGTGTGTGTGTGTGTGTGTGTGTGTGCATGCTCAGTCGCTCATGTCTGACGTTTTGTGACCCATGAACTATATAGCCCACTAGTCTCCTCGGTCCATGGGATTCGCTAGGCAAGAATCCTGGAGTGGATTGCTATGTCCTTCTCCAGGGGGATTCCAAGCCAGAGATTGAACCCCTGTCTTCTGTGTCTCTTCCACTGCAGGTGGATTCTTTACCCCTGAGCCACTGGGGAAGCTCAAGAATAAGATTACTTTAAAAGAACTATCACTTTTCTCTATTTAACTTTATAATATGCTGCAACACGAATATTACCTTGTCTCTTACAGAGATGCTCAGGGTAAGTTCTATGATTTGTAGCCCAAGGCAATGGCACCCCACTCCAGTACTCTTGCCTGGAAAATCCCATGGACGGAGGAGCCTGGTAGGCTGCAGTCCATGGGGTTGCAAAGAGTCGGACACGACTGAGCGACTTCACTTTCACGTTTCACTTTCGTGCGTTGGAGAAGGAAATGGCAACCCACTCCAGTGTTCTTGCCTGGAGAATCCCAGGGATGGGGGAACTTGGTGGGCTGCCGTCTCTGGGGTCGCACAGGGTCGGACACAACTGAAGTGACTTAGCAGCATAGAGATAAGAAGTCATTGTTGAACCAACTACAAAGCCCAAGCTATTCACCATCTTGCTTAGAGGAGTTTCCACCTTACATAAATTATTGGAGTGATTCACACAATCTGGAATTTCTTTATTATGGATTCTTTCTTTTTCTTACATAGAATTTAGGTACAATATTCTCTCCAATCCTCTGAGCAGTTCTACTCTACATTACTGAAACACTGCATGGTGGTCCTGAGGAAACTAAACCCTCGCTTTCTCTGTATCCTCACACCTAACTCACTCCAGAGACTTCCCATTGTTCCTTCACTGGCACAAGCCAAAGGCAGTGAAGTGAAATTCACAAACAGTCCCTAACACATTGATTTTAAAGCTACATTTACTCACCTCTACACAGTTTGTCATCAAACCACTTCCAGCTTGGATTTCACCATTATTTCCTTGAAATTGGTGTCACATCCTATGGTCCATAATTAGTTAAGCTATTTTCTATGCTCCTCAAGTTCACTTTTATAGAATTAATAGCATTGTTACTTACACTCTGGATTAAGACAAGTACAATGTTGATCATATATACAACCTATAAGTAAATGTCATAGCATTTACTACCAACTTGCCACATCTCTTGCTGTATCACTGTGATGCCCACAGTGAAATTAAATGGCCCCTAGCTTCTAATAGGCAGAAGAACTGGAGCATCATTTGTTTTTCCTATGTTCATGATTCCCCAAGTTCAAGATCGTGTTTTTCTTGATTCTTATATGAATCTTCAAATTGTATTTTGAAGAAAAATTATTCAAGAGAAAGAATGGAAACATCTTGGCAGTCTTTAGAATTAATACTATATTCTTACTCGGGGAAATTATTTCAATTTCTCTTCATACCAGTTTCTTCAGTATAGCACATTGGAGTCATCTCCCCAGAGTCCATTCCGCTACTATTCTGTTTTGTAAGAGCACTGGTTTGTGGTATGCTGGACCCCATCTCTGCCTCCATGTGCACCCTCATTGTTATAAATTGACCAAAGTAGTCCTTTCTCTCTAGCTCAGACATTAGTTCTATAATGGGCATGCCATCTAAGTTGATTTAAATAGAGTGAAATAAACATGTTTTAGTCAGTTTGGGGTACAAAGATGTGATTTTCTTTACGGTGTGGTTTAAGAATATAACATACAAAGCTGGTGTAGTAATTGCTGGTGGAATTGAGAATCAGAAAGAATCCACCCGCAGTGTAAGGATACAGGAGATGCAGGTTCAATCCCTGGGTCAGTGAGTTAGGTGTGAGGGTCAGGAAGTTCCCCTGGGGGAGGGTATAATTGCCTGGAGAATCCCAAGGACAGAGGAGCCTGACAGACCAAAGCCTATAGGGTTGCAAAGAGCTGGATATGACTGAAGCGACTTAGTATACATTTAGAATTAAGAGATAACGTAAACCACTAGATCACACCACACCTGAAGCTCAGTATTAACCACCATATCACTCCTTAAGTATATGAGCTAGTAATTTCTTTACTGAAAACTTCACTGATACATTGTCTAAAAGTAAAGATATATTTTATTAGCATCAAAAATACAGAGTGCCAATAGAGTACTAGAAGCACAATATTAAGTACAGTCCCAACTGTAGGAATTTTTAGTCAAAATTTTGTTATCGTTTTTATCAATCCATTCATTTATATGCTAATGTTTAAATAATACATTGACCTTTTAGTATTTCTAATGTTAGAAAGAAGAAAAAAAGCAAGATGAAAGCTTTCACTTTGGGTCATTACCTTTCAAACATTGTTGTAGACAAAGATTATTTGGATGGCTTATTAAAAGTATAGATAACCAGGAATGCTCCAGATGTATGTAACCAGAAACTGAGGAGGAAAAGTCCAGGCATTTGTTTTTCTCAGGGAATAACAGGTAATTCTGAGTTGCGTAAAAGTTGAAACATCTCTGTTGTAAGTTTACTGTGTAACACCAGGATTTTATAAAAGATATTCGATTGTGTTTCATTGGAAGTTTGGAATACTGATTGCTGTTTGTGATATATTACTATAACTTCATGAAGGAGAAGTCATACCTTTCTTTTCCTATAGTATTCATATAGATATCTAGCAAAGTAAGGGTTCAATAAATGTATATTAACTAAATTAACATTTATGTCAAGCAAGGATGCTCGAGTTTTCACACAGTTAGCCTGAGAAAAAGTATTTACCAAGGAGTATGTGTGTCTCATGTACGGAATCCAGCTGACATGGAAGAGGTTGATGACATTTTGATATATCCCATCTCAGTGGTTTTATTTTCTTTTTTGAAAATAAATCTGAGTTAGTCAAAACCACTTCACCAGGGAATGTATGAAGATCACTTAGTGATGAAACCCAAGATGAAAAGATTCATCACACAACTTCTGTCAAAGTGACTTTTGAATTGATCTTCATAACTTTTGCTAATTTCAAATGAAGTCTAACCAGTTAACAATAAAGTGAGTGATTTCCTTAACTAAAGAGTTTAGATTTAATGATGAAAAGTACAGGTTAAAAAAACTGATTTATGATTCTAACCTCAGAAATGTATCACTGCTATTAAATTGCTCACTGAGCATATCACCGCCTGTATTCAGTATATATTCAAAATCTTTGACAGTATTTAAAATAGCTGGATTTTCCTATACACATTTATTCAGTAGGAGAAACATAGATAATTTAAGCATCAGCAAATGTATCAAATGTTTCATTGATAATTCCTCCCTTTAGGTGGAAGGGAGGAATGAAGACTATTATTTCAGATGTCCTCTTTAAAAATCAGAAATATTTGAGCATACTTTTACTATAAATAATGTTGAATAGTTTATAACTTTTCAGAAATGATTACATTCAAGCTTCTTAGAAGAATCCTTCTCAGTGAATTTAACATAGAATACAGTATCAACAAGTTTGAATTATATATATATGTGTATATATATATATCAAGTCTGAATTTTATATATGCATATATCTGTGTGTGTGTGTGTGTGTTGGTGTGCACATCCACAAGATTATATGCAGGTAGTGATATACAGATACACACTCACACACACACATAAAAGTTTATATAAAGCCAGAAAGTTGAACTTGTTCTGTTATCTAGGGAAATGTCTAAAAACTGACACCACAGCTCCCGGGACAGGTACAACCATAAAGCCAGAAACCGTTTATCTTTCTGTGGGAATGTCGGCACTGCTTCCAAAGAATCCTTTTGTAAACATCCTCCTAGATAAGTTAGTAATACCAGATGAGGCGTGAGTACACCTGGCAGTACCACATGAGAGAAGGTGGCAATTTGTCTCCCCTTCTTTCTGCTGCAGAGATAAAGAAGAGCTTTAATCAATTCACTCAAGCGTATGAGGAGGGGAAAATTTAGTTTCACACCTAAAGCAATCAGATTATTATACTGTCTTGTACTACTCCACCACGGAAAACAAATTTTCGTTTTTTGTTTTCAAATTGAAAAAATTGCAAAAGTGAAATCCTCCCCATCTCATCTCTTTCTATACACACACACACACTCACATATAAAGTGATTGCCCATGAAATTTCCTTTGAAATTACTGTACAGATTCGCTTCCCAGCAGAATTTTAAAAAGTAAATGGGCCCAGACGATTGTCAGAAGCTTGAATCTGACTCATAACTGTGTTTCACATTTAAGGGGCCCAAGACTCCAAGATTTCTGCCTTGCATTTATGGTGAACGTGAATTACAACTGAGTTGAAATAGTCTTTTTCTTGGCCTCTTGTAATATATATTCCAAGTAGGAAAGATGAAATAGGTCATTATTCAGAACAATTTACTCCTATATGATGGATCAAAGGAATCACCACTGAGCAATCACTCATTCTCTGCCAAGATGGGCAGCATGTGGAATATAGGTTGACAAGAAAGTCTGAAGTGACATTTGTGCCCTGCCAATGCCACCATCATCATGCAGTGATCCTTTCTCATTTTCTTACATTGGTCATGGACACTGAGCACAAAAAATAAATGGCTTGAGAGAAATGAAAAACCTTGTTGTCAGAGTACCAAAGCTGGAACAGGATGCATAAGACAAACATTAATGCATTTATTCTGTTGGGGCAACAAAAAAAGCAATAACTCCAAAGGCTTGAGATATCCTCATAATATTAGGAGGTTAAAGACAACGAGATCAAAGCCAAAGATGCTGAGAAGCACATCAAAAAATGTAGATAATTTTATGACAGAAAAGACCTCATCCAAGCTAACCTTGAGTCCCCATTCTATATGAAGAACAACTTTTAGATCAGCCATCAGCTAGAACCGAGTGTTCAAATTCCAATTGGGTAGATGGCATATTCCCTTTCTGCCATATTAGATATATTGACTTTGACATGGTATTTGGGCCTTTGGGGAAAGACCCTAAAACCTCATCTGTTTTATTTAAAGATCCCACTGGAGCTTTTAAAAGAGTAGGCATTTATTCTGAGGCAATTGGGGTAGCATGTGAGGACTCCAGGCTGATTACCATAGGCCTGTTGACACTCACATTGTAACAATGGCTGGTACTATTCACCATCCCCACCACCGGCTGCCACAGGCTTAGCAAGCTTAAATTAAAAAAAAAAAAAAAAAAGGGCAACAAAAGCAAGCAGACAGAAAAAAGAATTTAGAGGCTTCTGAGATAAAAGAAAAGTGCCCAAAATAAAACCAAACCTAAAACTATGCACATTGCTTTGTGTCTCATTTTCATGACTGCAAAAGTGAACTTGTCAGCCAGGCTTCACAGGAGAGAAGCAAAGGGAACTTGCAGAGACTCAGTGTGCCTACTACTTGTGTGGTTTTCATCTTGCCCTCACTTCCTCTGCTGAGGTAGATAGTAGCCAATACATGTTTTAACCCAAGGGAGCTCTGAGGTGCAGTGGCACTTACAGGACACAGCTAATAATGGCTATGGCTTTTCATGACATCTCTTTGGTATGCTTCAGCATGACCTTGTCAAAGTTAAAAGCTCATAAAATTCCTATTTACTTTTTATGGCATTACGATTCTGCATAACAGTGCTTAAAACAAAAACACAGTATAATTATACTGTCAATCCAGTGGCTAAGAAAGGCATTTTCCACCAGCCTCTTACCTAGCAAACTGTAAATAATTTATAAAACCAGAAGTCATGACTAAGTGGCAGTGTTCGGGGGCTAGTTAAGCACTTTTCATAGCGCCACAGTTTAAGAGAGCTGGGCACAAAACACTGCTTGTTTACTTTTATCCTGTGAGTGTAAAAAATTGTCACTTGTGCTTGTCGTCTTTACGTGTGGGCTCTAATAAAAATATCAAATTGTCAGTAGAAATTTGAACAGGTGTACAGTGAGAGTAATAATGATGTTTTATTCATACGCATTTCCAGCCCATTTAACTTCATCCAACAAACAACAAAAAATATTTTCTTCATTACCTCCAATTAATGTAAATGTCAAATGTGTTGAATATATTATCACACTGATAATTTGTTGTGTTGATTGATTTCTGGAATGTTTTGGATTAAAGTAACAATTTTTCTTACTTGACTCACAATTGCATGTTGTTATCCGTCACCTCTGGATTATGTAAATAACAAATTTGTTTCCATTAGATCTAGCGCTAATTCTGGTAAGTAAGATTCTCAAAGTGTCATTGATTTCTGAGATTTCCAGCTTCTTCATTACTTTCCATTATTTTATTAATTGTTAAGTAGAATTTATCAGCTCTGGAGAAAATGTATATCTTCTTTATGCCAAGGGCTAGATAACTTTTTGCTAGCCCTTTATATTTATAGTATTTATAAAGCATTAGCAGTATAAAATCCAAATGATTAAATTCTAGATTCTACATCCCTCTTTCTGTTTTAAATTATTTTCACAAGCCAAAGTCCAGTATTTGCTTCTCATAATTGTCTTTCATAATAATCAAGATGTATATTATGAATAATTTCTGTAATTGGTTTCATGTTATTTTTCTTAAACTCCTTTGGCCATTATTTAATCTTCTTATCAGACACATTTAAAATGGAAAACTTATGATCAATTTTCAAAGGCAATATTTAATGATATGTTTAATAGATTTCTTAGTATGATAATGGAGAAATATATATTTTTTTTAATTCTGGTGTTGATATCTTTTATATTCACATTTAAAGTTGAAGTGAAGTGGAAAATTTAGGTTATTTTCCTCCTGATTCAGGAGAAAAATCTAGTGTGTGTGTATGTTTTTGTGGGGGTTTTTTGTATCCTTTCTCTATCTGGTTATTTCAATTAAACTGTATTTGTTAAGTGAGACATTTTAAAAAGGGCTTGAGGGGCTCTGAATATATATATGAGCATAGCACTGAATCTTAGCTCAATAGTTTCTTAATGACATTGATAAGTGATTTGACCCCCCCATGCCTTGATTGGGGACAATATTATTTATCACATAGTTTTCTGAAAATGCTAAATATTTGTGAAACACCTAGCACACTGCATTGCTTATGAAAGATAGCCAACAAGTTATTTTTATAGATCTTTCTTTCTCTATTTTTTTCATATCATCTAAATAGAAAGGGCAGTGCATTCTGCAGAATATTATATTTTAAATAACATATTTTTATATATTTATCTGTATATGAATTGCACCTAACCCTTCAGATGGGTAGCAAATAATATTTATTTTTTGAGACTCTCACGTAATTTCTAGTATGAGCTGTAGGATTAAACTCAGTTGGTTCTTGATATTCCTCCACTTTTCCCCATGGGCTAGATGTTAATACCTAAAAGATTTTGTAGACCTGTGGAGAGGTCTACAAAGAGTTTGTATGATGGTGAGATTTTCAGTGCTATGAGCAAGGGCTTCCCATTGCAAGCATTGTCATATGTCTGCCATTGATTGAATTTTCACATCAGTTGTCCATGATGAGTCAGCTTTCAGTTCCATCTTTAAGGATTCCTCTGGTTCAGGTCCTTCAGAACTGTATTAAAGCTTTCCTTTTACTGCATTGGCACAGGAAGTGAACGAGGCTCTTTCAGGCCCCCTTCATCTCAATACTCCATACTGCCTTATTATTTCTGTCATCTCGTTAGCTCTCCTGGAATTCCACCCAGGAAGTAAAGCTCAGGTTCTCCTAATAGCAGATCCTGCAAGCTTCTCAGGGGCATGCCTCGCATCTCTTTCAACATGAGGCTTGATCCACATAGCAGGGGAAAAAAAGCTCCCTTGCTCAGGGACCCATTTCCATTTACTCTTAGCATCTGCTAGTTCTTTCATTTCCCTCCTAACTCAGGGAAATGTAGGTCACTGTTTCACATCAAGTAGTGTCCTGAATGTGTAGATCCTGCCCTCCATTTTGGTCTTCAAAGGCCGAGGCCTAAACTCAAAGACCATGAATGGCCTTTTAGCTTTCTTCTCATGTGCTGACATGGAAAGTGGCCTTCCTGGGGTCTTTCTATAACCTGTAGCAATGATGTGAAATACCTAGCTGATGACCTGGGGAAATGGCAGCATAATACAAGCAAATCCTGGGGGAAATATGTACGTCAAGCATTATCTTACTATATCAAGTCTCAAAAAGGTTCCTACAACTAGAAAAATATGAAGGAGAATTGCAAGAGTAAATAATAGAATGATGGCATTTATTGCTTGGGAGTCCTTCATTCTAGCAACCATTCCTTATTTCTGCCTTACTTCAACCTAAGAACCACAGGGTAGGAATCAGATTGGGGTCAAGATTGAGAGTAATAAGTGGGAAAGCAAGAAGACCAAGAGGAGGAAGGAACTAGAACAGTTGGGCAAATGTTAATAAAAGGTAAGGGATTGAAAGAGGAATTTCTTTGCAGCAGTTCAGAATTTCTATGCAGCTCACTCAGGACACAGACGCTAGTTTTCTTGCCCAGGACATCCTGAAGATGTGGCATCAAATATCACAGTATCACAGAGACAAATATAGCAACAGTCACCACTTACTTTCCATAAATACCACCCAATTTGCAGGGTAGATTCTAAAATTCTAAGAAAGCTTCTAAGGCTCCATTAAATAAAAATAAACGTATTTAGAACCATTTAAGTACCCACTAGCCTTCACATTTCATGTTAATATGCATATCCCAAGGCATATTTATTACAGCCTCTGTTCTCTAAGAGGCACTGTGCATTAGGCTTAAATTTAAGGAAAAGGTTATAAAAAATGGCAAAAACCATAGCTAAGCTGGCAAAAAATTCCCAGTGGGCGTAGTAACCTTCATGACTGTGAGTAGCATCAGAATTCCAGTCTAAATGCCTTTTGTCATCAGTGTGACTTATAGACATCTGGGCAAATTTTGTGTGTCACTGACTTCGTCAATCAGGGAAGCATTGTAAACATTTAGAATCCTTATGAACAGCATTCTCAAGGCAATATTCCTCCAAGGAATTCTAGAAGCAAAGGCCAAAATCATGACTACTAGCTAGCAGTATAACACAACAGCATCATATAATGAGAAGGTTTGTTTTGTAACCATATCCTATGATAGGGGAGAAACTAAGGTTAACTGCATATTAAAAAAAAAATAAATAAAAACAGTGACAACAAACAACAACAAAAAACACTGCACACACACATATATATGTGCACATATATACACATACAAATACACTTAAGAATGAGCAAGCAATTGAGATTTAGTTCATATTTTGTGGTTCTTAAAATGGCACCTCAATAGTACTTAATGGTACTATATTTTATTCCTCCAATACATCCCATCATCTTGTTCATTAGTCCAGGCTGCCATATGGATTCATCCAAATAGAGAGATAATAAAAAGCAGAAACATTACTTTGCCAACAAAGGTGCATCTAGTCAAATCTATGGTTTTTCCTGTAGTCATATATGGATGTGGGAGTTGGACTATAAAGAAAGCTGAGCACCAAAGAATTGATGCTTTTGAACTGTGGTGTTGGAGAAGACTCTTGAGAGTCCCTTGGAATGCAAGGAGATCCAACCAGTCCATCCTAAAGGAAATCAGTCCTGAATATTTATTGGAAGGACTGATGCTGACGCTTAAATTCCAATAGTTTGGCCACCTAATGCACAGAACTGACTCATTTGAAAAGACCCTGATGCTGGGAAAGATTGAAGCTGGGAGAAGAAGGGGACAACAGAGAATGAGATGGTTGGATGGCATCACTGACTCAATGTACATGAGTTAGACTAAACTCCGGGAGTTGGCAATGGACAGGGAGGCCTGGCATGCTGCAGTCCATGGGGTCACAAAGAGTGGGACATGACTGAGCAACTTAACTGAATTGAAACAGAGAGATGGGTTACCATATACCTGCATCATGTCTGACTTCTGTATTCAGAAAATCTTTTTGTTTATAAGAATCTGCTTACCATAAGTCTCAAAATGTCAAGGATTCTGGAGAAATAAGTAATTCTTTGTCACCCTGAAATAACAACAACCAAAAACAATTTACCATTATAAATACACAGAATAAAGAATGTCTAAGAAATGAAGAAGTAATCAATGGCTTCTAGTTATTGCCCAGGTTTGGGGAGAAGCCTAAGGTTTGTTTGGAAACTGACTAGTACTTTCAGTGTTTTATTATAGCCAATCAAATGGGAATATGCAAATACTTAAGCTATGATATCATAAGCTGGCCTACAGTGGAGACTTAGCATTATATACTATTAGAGTTGAAGTGCAGTTAGAAGACACTCTGCAGTAATAAATATTATGCTCAAAGCTTTAAGCCAGCACTTCAGTAGACTCTTGAGACCCACTACAAGATTGGCAGGCCCTGGTGGCTCCTCACTGGAGGACCATTCTGCCAACTCCAGAAATTTTTTAGAGCAAATCAGGAAGTTCCTTTCATTTCACCTCTACTTCCAGTGTAAAAATAGCCTTAGAGATTTAGAATAAGACAAAATAGCCTTTAAAAGCTAGTACTAGGTCACAACTTATTCATTAGTCCTGGGTTTATATATTCTCTGAAGGTTTATTATGAAACTTATTATAATCAAAATTTCCACTAAAGAAAATCAGATTAATTAAGAATTTTTCAGTGTGGCAACTGAAATAAAATGTATTTAAAGGTGATCAGAAATTGGATCTAATAAGAAATATGATGATAATAATCAAAGCCAGCTCTCTGAAAATTACATTTACTCATGGAAAGATTTGGAAATTATTTTTTTCCTGACTAGCATACCATACTAAATATTTTAAGAAAAGCAATTGCATGTAAGTCTGAGAAATCAACCATGTATTAAAGAACTTCTGTTGCTTTTTAATAACATAGCACTTTATTTAATAAAGATGAAAATGCTTAATTGCATATTGATCATTAGAATTTTCTTTTTATATTTATCCATCAGTACAAAGATATTAGCTACACAATCTGTGCTTAGCATGCTGCTAGAGCTCATGGTGGGGCATACATAAAATAAATAAAAGAGTCACTTCTTTTGAATGGTTTTCAATAAAGTTTAAATGCAAGAAGTTGATTCATTGGTGGGGGGAGGGCATTAGTATGTAACCTATAACAAAATAGTAATTCAGATGGGAAAATAATTTGGAGAATAGATTACAATGAGCTAAAGGTCTTCAAGAAAATCAAGAAGATTTGTGTTGACGGAAATTCAAGAATTTCATTTTCCAAAATTAGGTGGACATTATTTAATAAAAGGAGAGCAACACAGGCCAAACATTTTTTCAGCCATGTTTTATGGTGAATATGATAAGGAAACCCTTAATACTAATTACGCTATTATGCATCTATTAATTCCTTTCCATTGGAAGAGTACAGGCCAATGTGAAGCGGTGAAAATCTATAACTTTATGTGATTCAACGTGTAAGAAGGAATAAAAAGAAAAAAGAAAAAGCTGAGCAAATGTGTTTTAATAGACCTAGTAATAAAACTTTACATTTATTTTTTATAAAGAGGTAAAGTAAAATGCATACAGAAACCACTGTATGGTTCCCAGGGCAAACCAGATCCTATGGACAAAATAGAATGATGACAAGCTAGTTTTAGCTATGACTCATTGTGAGAAACATTTCCAAGAACTTGGTCTGGGTAAGGTGAGGACTGGTAAAAACCTTCTTCAATAATAGTGTTGTTGTTGTTCAGTCACTAAGTCATGTTATACTCTTTGCAATCCCATGAAGTGGAGTATGCTAGACTCCCCTGTCCTTCACTATCTCTTGGAGTTTGCTCAAATCCATGCCCTTTGATTTAGTGACAGTATTTAACTATCTCATCCTCTGCTGCCTCTTTCTCCTTTTGCCTTCAAACTTTCCCAACATCAGGGTCTTTTCCAATAAGTTGGCTCTTTGCATCAGGTTGCCAAAGTATTGTGGAGAAGGCAATGGCACCCCACTCCAGTACTCTTGCCTGGAAAATCCCATGGATGGAGGAGCCTGGTAGGCTGCAGTCGATGGGGTTGCGAAGAGTCGGACATGACTGAGCGACTTCACTTTAACTTTCCACTTTCATGCATTGGAGAAGGAAATGGCAACCCACTCCAGTGTTCTTGCCTGGAGAATCCCAGGGATGGCGGAACCTGGTGGGCTGCTGTCTATGGGGTCACACAGAGTCAGACATGACTGAAGCGACTTAGCAGCAGCAGCAGCAGCCAAAGTATTGGAGCTTCAGCTTCAGCATCAGTCCTTCCAATGAATATTTAGGAATGATCTTCTTTAGGATTGACTGGTTACATCTCCTTACTGTTCAAGGGTCTAAGAGTCTTCTCTGGCACCACAATTTGAAAGCATCAATTCTTCGGTGCTCAACCTGCCTTCTGGTCCTACTCACAACCATACACTACTGGAAAAACCATAGCTTGGACTATATGGACCTTTGTCAGCAAAGTGATATCTCTTTTTAATACACTGTCTACATTTGGTGTGATCGCTCACCTAGAGCCAGACATCCTGGAATGTGAAGTCAAGAGGGCCTTAGAAAGCATCACTATGAACAAAGCTAGTGGAGGTGATGGAATTCCAGTTGAGCTATTTCAAATCCTCAAAGGTGATGCTGTGAAAGTGCTGTACTCAATATGTCAGCAAATTTGGAAAACTCAGCAGTGGCCACAGGACTGGAAAAAGTCAGTTTTCATTCCAATCCCAAAGGAAGGCAATGCCAAAGAATGCTCAAACTACTGCACAATTGCACTCATCTCACATGCTAGTAAAGTAATGCTCAAAATTCTCCAAGCCAGGCTTCAGCAATACATGAACCGTGAACTTCCAGATGTTCAAGCTGGTTTTAGAAAAGGCAGAGGAACCAGAGATCAAATTGCCAACATCCGCTGGGTCATCAAAAAAGCAAGCGAGTTCCAGAAAAACATCTATTTCTGCTTTATTGACTATGCCAAAGCCTTTGACTGTGTGGATCACAATAAACTGTGGAAAATTCTGAAAGAGATGGTAATATCAGACCATCTGACTTGTCTCTTGAGAAACCTGTGTGCAGATCAGGAAACAGCAGTTAGAACTGGACATGGAACAACAGACAGGTTCCAAATAGGAAAAGGAGTACGTCAAGGCTGTATATTGTCATCCTGCTTATTTAAATTATATGCAGAGTACATCATGAGAAACGCTGGGCTGGAAGAAGCACAAGCTGGAATCAAGATTGCTGGCACAAATATCAATTACCTCAAATATGCAGATGACACCACCCTATGGCAGAAAGTGAAGAGGAACTAAAAAGCCTCTTGATGAAAGTGAAAGAGGAGAGTGAAAAAGTTGGCTTAAATCTCAACATTCAGAAAACTAAGATCATAGCTTAGGGTACCATCACTTCATGGCAAATAGATTGGAAAACAGTGGAAACAGTGGCAGACTTTATTTTGGGGGGCTCCAAAATCACTGCAGATGGTGATTGCAGCCATGAAATTAAAAGATGCTTACCTCTTGGAAGGAAGGTTATGACCAACCTAGACAGCATATTAAAAAGCAGAGACATTACTTTGTCAACAAAGGTCCATCTAGTCAAGGCTATGGTTTTTCCAGTAGTCATGTATGAGTGTGAGAGTTAGACTGTGAAGGAAGCTGAGCGCTGAAAAATTGATGCTTTTGAACTGTGGTGTTGGAGAAGATTCTTGAGAATCCCTTGGACTGCAAGGAGATCCAACAAGTCCATCCTAAAGGAGATCAGTCCTGGGTGTTCATTGGAAGGACTGATGTTGAAGCTTTAACTTCAATACTTTGGCCATCTCATGCGAAGAGTTGACTCATTTGAAAACACCCTGATGCTGGGAAAAATTAAGGGCAGGAGGAGAAGGGGACGACAGAGGATGAGATGGTTGGAGGGCATCACCGACTCGATGGACATGGGTTTGGGTGGACTGCGGGAGTTGGTGATGGACAAGGAGGCCTGGCTTGCTGTGGTTCATGGGGTCACAAAGAGTCAGACACTACTGAGTGACTGAACTGAACTGAACATTTTAATACACTGTCTACAAAGGAACAAGTGTCTTTTAATTTCATGGCTTCAGTCACCGTACACAGTGATTTTGGAGCCCTAGAAAATAAAATCTGTCACTGCTCCCGCTTTTTCCCCTTCTATTTGCCTTGGGTGATGGGATCAGAAGTCATGATCTTGGTTTTCTTTATGTTGAGTTTTAAATCAGGTTTTTCACTTTCCTCTTTCACCCTCATCAAGGGCTTTTCAGTTCTGCTTCACTTTCTGCCATTAGAGTAGCATCATTTGCATATCTGAAGTTGTTGATATTTCTCCCAGAAATCTTGATTCCAAGAATAATAATATTGTGATCTATATGGGTATGATCAATACTGAATAATAGTATGATCCATATTAATATTTCAACATTTTGCTTCTAAAATATGCTTTCAAAATAAAAAGTTGGCAGTTATTAATGATTATTCTATGTTCAATCTGAGCTAAACAGTGTATCCATAATGTCCCATTTAATCAATAATCTTTCCTGAGGATTGATGGTGGAGGGGTAGTAGAAATCATTTTCTAATTAAGCCTTAGTTTTAGAGTAGTCAGGGGTCTCCAAGACCTAAATGTATATGATTTGATTGGCATATAGTGGACATTAGGATGGTAGAATGGGGAGCTTATGAGGTGAAATGTTTACTTCCAGGTACCCAGAATCTTAGATGAGAAAGGGAAGGAAGATAGAGTGGTGTGAAGTTTGTTCTGCAGCTTGGGCAGCAAGGAAAATTTTTGACCTCCATCAAGAGAGGCTTTCAATAAAACAGAAAAAACTATTTGTACATTGGTGTTCAAGAAACACAGGACAGTGGTAACTTCACTTATGTCTTGTTATGATAACCTGTGATCAAAAATGAGAAGAAATGAGCATAAAACTCACTTCAGCTATGCATATAAATCTTTCTAGAACCAAGGAGGACTTCCCTATTGGCTCAGCAGTACAGAACCCACCTGCCAATGCAGGAGTCACATGTTTGATCCCTGGGTTGGGAAGATCCCCTGGAGAAGGAAATGGCAACCCACTCTAGTATTCTTGCTTGGGAAATCCCACCGACAGGTGGATCTAGTGGGCTACAGTCTATGGGGTCGTGAAGAGTTGGACACAACTGAAGTGACTCAACAACAATCATAGAAAACATCTGTCATTTCCTGATTATGGAGGAATAAGGGGCCATAGCAGAGCCCTGGTGGAGATAAGATGCCAGTTTGAGACTACAGATGCTTTGGGGTGGGAAGGTGCTATGTAGAGATGGTGTCCATTTGGTACCTGACAAAATACTGCAGGTGCATTGTGGAAATAGACTTTTTAATGTATACATGAGAAATATCACCTTAGAACTCCCAGAAGTACCCATGTAAGGACATAGGGAAGAAGACATTGCAAGAGAATAAAAATTCTGTGTTATTCCGGTACAGACAAGGATGAGTAGAATTTCATCTTCATTTATTTAGAAATTAATTTCTAAATACCTACAGTGTTTTAGAAATTATTCTGAAATTCAGAGCAAAGTGAATAATTAAGACACTGTTAGCATAAGGCAGGTATGAATCAATTAATAAACAGTAATATGAAAAACTCATACAATTCAATAGGTAAATATTAATAATAATCTAATTAGACAGTCGACAAGGGAAGTGAAAGGACATTTTCCAAAGAACACATACAGGCTTCCCTGGTGGCTCAGTGGTAAAGAATCTGCCTGCAATGCAGGAGGCCTGGGTTTGATCCCTGGGTTGGGAAGATCCGCTGGAGGAGGACATGGTGACCCACTCCATTACTCCTACCTGAAGAATCCCAAGGACAGAGGAGCCTGGCAGGCTATAGTCCATAGGGTTGCAAAGAGTTGGACACGACTGAAGTGACTAAGCAGCAGCAGCAAAGAACACATACAGATGGCCAACCGTACATGAAAAGGTGTTCAGCATCACTAATCATCAAGGAAATGGAAATCAAAAATGCAATGAGATATCGCCTGACATCTGTTAAAATAACTATCATCAAAAAGACAAGAGATAATTAGTGTTGGTGAAGATGTGAAGAAAAGCGAACACTTGTGCACAGTTGAGGAAATGTAAATTGATGCAACCACTACAGAAAATACTATGGAGATTGCTGAAAATACTAAAAATAGAATTATATGATCTAACAATCTCACTAATGGGTATACATTCAAAGTCAAAGAAAACAGGATATTAAACAGATATCTGCACTCCTACATTCATTGCAGTATTTCTCACAATAGCCAAGATATGGAAACAATCAAAGCCTGCAACAACAGATAAGTAGATAAATAAAATGTGGCATATATAAATATATGCATAAAATTAATTCAGCCATGAGAAAGAAAGACATCCCAGCATTTGCAACAATATGGATGTACCTTAAAGTCATTATGCTAGTGTGAAATTGGCCAGACAGAGGAAGACAAATACTCCATGGTATCACTTATATGTGTAATTAAAAAAAAAAAAAAAGACCAAACTCATAGAAACAGAAACAGTCTAGAAAAATGGTTGCCAGGGACTGAGTTTGGGGAAAACAGGAAGAGGTTGGTAAAAGGTACAAACTTCCAGCTACAAGATAAGTGATCTGAGGATCTAAGGTAAAGCATGATGACTGTAGTTGATAACATTATTGTATAACTGAAATTTTCTAAAGAGTAGACACGAATGCTGTGATGTTAATATGTGTTCATTAACAAATAAGAGATTCCTTTCATGATATAAATACATATATCACATCACTATGATGTGTATCGTATATGTCTTACAATTTTATATGTTGATTATACCACAGTAAAAATTATAGGAAAAAAAATCAGAGTTTCATTGCAAAATAAGGAGCTCAGAAAACAACAAAATTCCTCTGTCCATGGAATTTTCCAGGAAAGAATGCTGGAGTGGGTTCCCATTCCTTTCTCCAGGTGATCTTCCTGATCCAGGGATCCAACCCACGTCTCCTTTGTTTCCCACATAAGCAGGCAGATGCTTTACCACTGAGCCACCCCACTCCCACCTCCAAAAGAGATGGAGAAAAATCAGAGTTGTCACTGTAAAATAAGAAGCTCAGAAGACAGCCTGATAAGGAATACTAGTGATAGATTCTGGGGGCGAGGGGTGGGGGAAAATACTACAACCTGAGATCTAAAATGTGAGTAAGAGTAACCCGGGTAATGCTGAGCAGGGGGCATTTCTATGTTATAGTAACAGCCTTGTGTAGTGTCTCAAGGATAGAGCTGATGGTCTGAAGTAATCAGGACCTGGATTAAATGTCTGGAATGCATGAGGTCAGTAAAGAGAGACTGCAGGCTGTAGAATAAAGTAGATTATAGACCCACTCCAGTATTCTTGGGTTTCCCTGGTGGCTCAGCTGCAATGTGGGAGACCTGGGTTCGATCCCTGGGTTGGGAAGATTTCCTGGAGAAAGGAAAGGCTACCCACTCCAGTATTCTGGCCTGGAGAATTCCATGGACTGTATAGTCCATGGGGTCGCAAAGAAGGGTCTTGAGTTTAAACTTGATCTTGAAGGCAATGAACGTGATTAAATGACTTCTCATTTATTAGATTTACATTTTTAAAAGATCATATAGAGTGTGGATTTAAGGGATGAATGACTGGAGTGGTGGAGACAGTGATAAACACAGGAGCTTCTTTCATTTTATTGGACCTAGATGATTTGGGCCCCAAGTAAGATAATGACAGGAAAAGAAAAGGGAACATACTTTAGAAACACTGAAGCAGTCAACCAGAAAGCACAGGATTAATAAAACGTGAGTATATGATAAGAGTTCAAGAACTGTACTCCTAGTGTTGGCCAGGTGGGTTTGCTCCCTGGGCTCAACCCTGTTGGGGAAGGATGATTGGGATGTCACAACTAGAGGCCAAACCTACCAGGCTATCTCCTTATGGATTCTCATTCACCACAGTTGCCTGGTTTTACTCTTAGCATTTCTCATTACTCTTTGTCATTTTCCTTATGAGTATCTTCTCATCCCTTGGACCTCTACTTTTAGTCTAGGACTCAATTCCTGGACCTCCATTTTTTTTTTCCTTTGCCCTGTCTCTCTTTGCTATCAAGATAATCTACCTACTCTCATGGCTTAAACACCACCTGTAAACAGATAATTTCCCACATCTTTTTTCCACCCAAACTTGTGAACCAGCTCCACACACTTATGCCCAACCATGGACTTGCAATTCTACCTGTACCTCTGATGCATACTTCCAAAAGTTATCTGAGCTTTATCTAAAACTGAGCTCCTGTTCATCCCTATATGCTCATTTTAATCCCATTAAGCAGCTTTCTCTAGATTCAGAGTCCTGTCTGGTCTCCCTACTTAGTCTCTTGTTGTTTGTAGACAATGTGGCCTCCACCTTGAGTAAGTAAGGAGCCCAGATAAGGGACTTTGCAGTAATCCAGTGGAGTGAAGCTAGTGGCTGAACAAGAGTGGGGTAGGTGGTGAATTGTGGTTGGATTTTGGATATAGTTTGAACTTACTAGACACATTGCTACTTCAGAGCCTATGCATTTTTCCTTTGATTTAATGTTTTCCCTGTAGATATTCCTGGGGTTGACTCCCTCACTTTCTTACAAAGGCCTCTTTAGACCTCTCTGTATAATGTTTTACCTTACCCTAACATTTTATATTCTTTTTTCCTAATTTGTTTTTCTTTGTTATCATTAGTCATGCTTTAACATTTTATATATTTTATCTACCTAAATTATGTTAGTTGCACACCCCCCTGGAGTATAATCTCCATGAGGCAGGGATTTCTTTTTTTCTTTGTTTCTTATTCCATCTCAATTGTGTGTATAATAGTACCTGACACATAGCAAATGTTCAATGCATATTTGTGGAATGAATAGGTGAATTAACAAATTCCAAATAATTTGACTGATGTGCAGCATCTAGAAATCATAAACACATTGTCACTGGCAGGTGCTCATTTCCCAGGTCCTGCTGGACCATTTTGAGAGCTATCCTAAGACGTTTCATGCTGAGAAACTCTAGTGTGGCTCAGTAAAATCTAGCAACATTTAATAACATTCAGCATGTTAGAAAAAAATTCTGGAATAAATTTAGATCCAAAATTAAGGAGATGCTTTTTAGATAATATAATTATATATTTTTCCCTAAACACGAGAGACTGGTTCATATATATGTTTAGAAATAAAGTGTCAAAGCTCCCAAAGCAAAGTAACTGCTAAGAGAAATAAAATATTTCCAAACATCCATGAAATGATGCTATTATTTTACTTTCATGGGACACTGTTTCTTTCTTTCTAGCAGTTCAACAGAGAATGTTATGACAAAAGTACTGCCCTTGACCTATGGTATAGAGATATTTTATATTCCAAGAATTTTGTTTAACGAAGCAGAGGTTTTACTGCTTACAAATGCTAAGAACTTAGACTTGGTCCAAAGAAAAATAAAACCTTTCACATGATACTTCATTGAAAAACATACGGAGGAAGAAGTGAGATTTTGATATTTACTTCCTGTTACCAGAATACCCTTTCCTTAAAAAAAATGTGAAAAGAGTAGAATGTGTAGAAAATATTTTTATATTTTAAAATATTTGATTATCAGAAAATACTAATTGCAAATTAAGTATATTTGGGTTCACAAGGAAAATATATTTGAGTATTTCTCGAGTAGTTTCTCTTTTCTATGTAGTGCACAGATAATGAGTCTCTGTTGTTTTCTGTTATACTCTATCATTTTCCAGGGGTTCATAAATTATACAATACTCTGCTTAATCTTCCACACCTTCTTTTGCTTCTCTCTTCTCTGTTTACACATTCTGAGTGTATGTCAGCCAATATCAGCATTTTGATTATTAACAGAATGAAACTTTTTCCAAAGCCTGTTAGCATACCAAGCAACATATTTCATAATATTTTATGTTTTTTTCTTTTTTTTCCTCTCCAAAATCCATAAGTAGTATAACATTTCTTTTTGCCATTGCATGAACTTGGCATTTTTAACCAGTCTGGGATTAGCTTTTCTGTGTGTTCATGAAGCATTAAAGCTTTGCTGAACAAAACAGCTCCTTCTGACCTCTGCTAGAAAAATGGAATATCTTTAAGCATGCTCTTTTTATTAATGGATTTTTTCCACTTGTAATTCTTTTCCCAAATCTCTTCTCTGTGGCTCATACTGTTGGTCTTGCTTGCAAGACAGTGTTGAGGAAAATTATTTTTGTTCTGTAAAATTTTTTACTTCAATAACATTTCAGTTTAAAATTAAATTACAATATATTGGTTAATTAGTAAATAGTTTAGCTAATTAGCTTATAAAATGAAAAATCATCAGGACCTGGCCAACTTAGAGTTAAAATAGGATCCAGATGTATGTTTCATATTCCTCTCTAATAGTAGGGAGATATTAAGATTGCTGTTAAGGCATGAAGCATTTTTAAATGGAAACAACAGATTTGTTCTCTAAATAACTGTGAGTAAAATGCTAAAAGGAGAGATACTTGGACAGGTAAATAAGTCAACAAAATACAGTGTATCCATACTATAAAAAGGGCTTCCCTAATGTTTCAGATGGTAAAGGATCCACCTACAATGCAGGAGACCAGATTCGATCCCTGGGTTGGGAAGATCCACTGAAGAAGTGAATGGCTACCCACTCCAGTATTCTTCCCTGGAGAATTCCATGAACAGAGAAGCCTGACGGGCTACAGTCCTTGGAGTCATAGAGAGTGGAACATGACTGAGAGACTAACACTTTCACTTTACATTCAGTATGAAAGAATAAGCTACTAATATATGATGCAAAATTAATGAACCTCAAAAACATTATGCTTAGTGAAAGAAGCCAGACACAAAATATCATGTGTCATATGAGTCCATCTATATGAAATCTCCATAAAAGACAAATCTGTGACATAGCCTGGGTTGGGAAAGGGTATGGAGAATAACTTTAAAAAGGATCCAAAATCTTACTAGGATGAAAATTAGGTCATGGTGGTAAATTTATTTAAAGTTTTTGAATTATACACTTAGGTTGTATAATTTTATGTTATGTAAATTATGACACAATAAGATTACTAAAAAGAGAGAAAAAAGAGCCTTAGGTCTATATATTGTTAAGTACCCACAAACTGTCTTTTAAGGTCATCGTTCTTTCCCATGGCAATGGCATCCAAAAATGTAAAGTAAAAGCTACCACCAAAAAGGATAAGCCTATTAAAATGCAAGCAATAGGAAGTAGTGGACAATTTATCCAGCTGAAAGAATGCAAAGTAATAAAAGAGAATACCGACAGTTCACCCTGACCATTTAGTTTCAGAAACCGGTTATCCTGTTGCCTAAAAGCATGCATATTATGCTTACTCATTCTATGCCAATAAGTACTAGAAACAGTCCCATTAGTACTTTTTCATATTATTTCTCCAAAACCTGAGTTGCATAAATATGTATTATATCTTCAGAAACCACACTAGTCATTTCATCTCTTCTAAAATACCAGCTGAATAAATAAATGCATTTTGTACTTTCAAATAAATAACACCAGTAAAATTTCCCTTCTGGTTTCAAATATCTTAGTGAAATTTAACGATTTCATAAAAATGTACTAGTTGAGGGAATTGTATTCAAGATTATGCACAAAGTCACATAAATATTCAAAAGCCTTTTTTTTTTTCAGTTTCACAAACATGTTTCAGCACTTAGTATATGGAACTACCTTTTTATAGAGCTATCTTTGTCATGTCCATATCCTTTTTGAGTCCTATTCTGTACTCATTTTTAAGGATGAGTTTTATTCAGGAGTTATCTCTATATTTTCTGCTTAATTTCTTTGTACTTATGGAGAAACTTGACTACCACATATATAGACAACTGCGTTGCTTTGAGTATTCATTTTGAAGTTTATTTCTTTTTTTTATTATGGATAATAGTTTAATGGTAATTTTTCATTTGTACTGATAGCCATGTATCAAGTAAGGTAACTTGTGTCCAAGGAAACTGGACTTAGTACTTTGACCTCTTAGGTACTAGTCAATAATCAACAGAGATTCTCACATTCATAATTCATCTTCTTGGTATCAATGGTTGAATTTCTTAATATAGGAAGCATTTAGTATAGCATTATTTTGGTATAGCATCCATTGTTCTAAACAGCTCAGGGCTGGGAATGGGAGAATTTAATTCAGATGACCATTATATCTACTACTGTGGGCAAGAATCCCTTAGAAGAAATGGAGTAGTCTTCGTAGTCTGAAATGAAGTTCTTGCTTGCATTCTCAAAAACAGCAGAATGATCTTGGTTTGCTTCCAAGGCAAACCGTTCAATATCACAGCAATCCAAGTCTATGCCCCAATCTCTAATGCTGAAGAAGTTGAAATTGAATGATTCTACGAAGACCTACAAGGCCTCCTAGAACTAACAACAAAAAAAGATGTCCTTTTCATCCTAGGGGACTGAAATGCAAAAGTAGGAAGTCAAAAGATACCTGGAATAACAGCAAGTTTGGCCATGAAGTACAAAATGAAGCAGGGCAAAGGTTAACAGAGTTTTGCCAAGAGAACGCATTGATCATAGCAAACCCTCTTCCAACAACACAAGTGATGACCGTACAATTGGACATCACCAGATGGTCAATACCGAAATCAGACTGATTATATTCTTTGCAGCCAAAGATGGAGAAGCTCTATATAGTCAGCAAAAGCAAGACCTGGACTTGACTGTGGCTCAAATCATCAGCTCCTTATTGAAATTTTCAGACTCAAATTGAAGTAAGTAGGGAAAACCACTAGGCCATTCAGCTGTGACCTAAATCAAATCCCTTACAATTATACAGTGGAAGTGACAAATAGATTCAAGGGAATAGATCTGGTAGACAGAGTGCCTGAAGAACTATGTATGGAGGTTCATAACATTATATAGGAAGTGATATCCAAAACTATCCTCAAGAAAAAGAAACGCAAGAAAGCAAAGTGGTTGTCTGTGGAGGCCTTACAAATATCTGTGAAAAGAAGAGAAGCTAAAGACAAAGGAGAAAGGGAAAGATATACCCAACTGAATGCAAAGTTCTAGAAAATAGCAAGGAGAGACAAGAAAGCCTTCTAAGTGACCAATGCAAAGAAATAAAGGAAAACGGTAGAATGGGAAAGACTAGAGATCTCTTCAAGAAAATTAGAGATACCAAGAGAACATTTCATGCAAAGATGGGCACAGTAAAGGGCAGAAATGGTATGGACCTAACAGAAGCAGAAGAGATTAAGAAAAGGTGGCAAGAATGCACAGAAGAACTATACAAAAAACTATTAATGACCCAGATAACCGAAGTGAGGTGGTCACTGACCTAGAGCCAAACATTCTGGAGTGTAAAGTCAAGTGGACCTTAGGAAGCATCACCACAAACAAAGCTAGTGGAGGTGATGGAGTTCTAGCTGAACTATTTCAAATCTTAAAAGATGACGCTGTGAAAGTGATGCACTCAATATGCCAGCAAATCTGGAAAACAAAGTGACTGGAAAAAGTCACTTTTCGTTCCAAACCCGTAGAAGGCAAAGCCATATTATATTCAAACTATCGTACAATTGCACTTATTTCACACATGCCAGCAAGATTATGCTCAAAGTCCTTCAAGTAAGGCTTTAGCAGTACATGAACCAAGAACTTCCAGATGTACGAACTGGATTTAGAAAAGGCAGAGGAACCAGAGATTAAATTGCCAACATAACACTAGATCATAGGAAAAGCAAGGGAATTCCAAAAAAGCATGTACTTCTGCTTCACTGAGTATGCTAAAGCCTTTGACTGTGTGGATCACAACAAACTATGGAATATTCTTAATAAGGCGGGAATACCAGACCACCTCACCTGCCTCCTGAGAGACCTGTATACAGGACAAGAAGCAGCAGTTAGAACTGGACATGGAAGAGCTGACTAGTTCAAAAATGGGAAAGGAGTATGTTAAGGCTGTATAATGTCTACCTGCTTATTTAACTTACATGCAGAGTACATCATGCAAAATGCCAGACTGGATGAAGCATAAGCTGGAATCAAGATAGCTGGGAAAAATATCAACAATCTCAGATATGTAGATGATACCACTTTAATGGCAGAAAATGGAGAGGAACTAAAGAGCCTCTTGATGAAGGTGAAAGAGGAGAGTGAAAAAACTGGCTTAAAACTCAGCATTCAAAAAACTAAAATCATGGCATCCAGTCCTATCACTTCATGGCAAATAGATGAGGAATATGTGGAAATAGAGTCAGACTTCATTTTCTTAAGCTCCAAAATCAATGCAGGCAGTGACTGCAACCATGAAATTAAAAGAGGCTTGCTGTTTGGAAGACTAGCTATGACAAACCTAGACAGTGTATTAAAAAGCCAAGACATCACTTTGCTGACAAAGGTCCGTATAGTCAGTCAAAGCTTTGGTTTTTTCCAAAAGTCACATATGGATGTGAGAGTTGGATCATAAGGAAGGCTGCGTGCCAAAGAATTGACACTTTTGAACTGTGGTGCTGGAGAAGACTCTTGATAGTCCCTTGGACAGCAAGGAGATCAAACCAGTCAGTACTAAAGGAAATTAACCCTGAATATTCATTGGAAAGTCTGATGCTAAAGCTGAAGCTCCAATACTTTTTGGCCGCCTGATGCAAAGTGCTGACTCATTGGAAAAGAACCTGTTGCTGGGAGAGATCGAAGGCAAGAGAAGGGTGCAACAGAGGATGATGAGATGGTTGGATGGCATCACTGACTCAATGGGCATGAGTTTGAGCAAACTCAGGGAGATAGTAAAAGACAGACATGACTGGCGTGCTGCTGTTCATGGGGTTGCAAACATGAACTAAGTCAGATATGACTTAGTGACTGAACAGCAACAATATATGAACTGCCTTGATCATAAATGTCAAAGGCATAAAGGATTTGATATGCATCAATAAGAATTTGATTCTAGAAAACAGATAAGCCTTTTAAAAGGTACCACTTCCCTGGTGGCTCAGACAATTTCCTTCAGTACAGGAGACCAGGGTTTGATCCCTGGGTCAGGAAGATCCCCTGCAGAAGGGAATGGCAACCCACTCCAGTATTGTTGCCTGGTAAGTCCCATGGACAGAGGTGCCTGGAGGGCTACAGTCCATGGGGTCACAAACAGTCAGACACGACTCAGCAACTAACAGCATCACCTAGTCCTAATTAATCTTTGCTGCATGGAACAACAGATTGAGTGTGATAGGTATTTTAAATTTTCAGGGGAAGCTGAAAAGTTGAATACTCAGATGAAATTCCCCTATTGTAAATTTGACAACTAATTCAAAATTTTTAAAACAATGTACCTGGCAAAATTTACCTGAGGACAGGTTTCCTAGGGGCCAATTCAATACTTCTACTTTACAATACCATCTCCTTTTGTCTAAAATGTCTTCCTCTCTCCTACTTAAAAATGAAAACTAGCAAAATCCTAGTTCTCATTTTTCTATGAAATATTCCATTTGTATTTCTGCACTCTTCCATTACAGAAATTGTGACTTTATTAAAGTAATATTTGTGTACATTCATTTCAGTGTCTCTCTAGTGGAAAATAGTTCCTCAACGTTTGTGAGAGCAGGGTGTTTTCTGTTCTCCTTTTATGTTCATAGCACAGTCACTACTGATATTTGACATGCAAGTGTTTGAATGAATGACCGAGTAAGTATAACTACTTAAATTTAAAGAGATCAAGTTCGTATCTTAGCTCTCCCACTAATTTGTTATACTATTAGATACAAGTCCCTTCCACTGCTTGGGCTTCAGTTTTATCATCTAGATAAAGAATACAGTTTGGATTCTTCCGGTGGTCTTCAATAATCTATTTTAATGATATGAAATAATGATAATAATATCAATAGTAAGTGAATAATGTTCACTGAACCCTGTACCACTAACTGTGACAAGTACCTCCAGAAAAGTATCTCATTTAATCTTCACACAATATTATAAAATAGGTACTTTTGTCCCATTATACAGATAACAAAAGTACACTTGGAGAAGCATTTTGTTCTGTCATTAAACTACAGATGTGTGATTTACTTTATTGTTGTTGGAAAACTTTTTTTTTTAAGAAAGGTGAAGTTCATTAGGTAATTCCTTGTTGCTTCCTTATTCTAAGAGGTTTGTGAATCATAATAACTGAAGTTCTCTTTGTTTAAGACTTTAATCATAGTCACTGAAATGGCTAGTTATTACCTGTCTGGCTCTACATAACACTACATTTCCTCTACTCCAAGTCTTTCGTGGAGCCCCACTACTCAAAGTGTGGTCCTGAGACAATCAGCATCACCACCATCCAGGAGCTTGTTAGAAATGCAGAATCATTATCTCCAGCAGAGACTGACTGAAACAGAATCTGCATTTCTACAAGATCCCCAGGGGATGTCCGTGCACATTAAAATTTCAGAAGGACTGACATAGAGAAAAATTGTTCCTGGTTTATCACCATAATCCTATCAATAGGGAAACAAATAACTAAGGAGTGCCTTCAAAAAGGAGGTCTCCAAAAGTGGAAAATAAGAAAATTTATAAAGAAACATCAGTGACATGACCCTGAAGTTATGAGACTGTATCTAAAGAAACTGAATATCCATTCCTGCTCATTTCTGTTTAACATAGCAACACCCCTTGGTAAAACAATTCATTGGCTAAGTTTAGTCTCCAATTGTTAGACACTTACTTTCTTTGAGAGTTGACACTCCTGTTTTACTGGAGGTTTTGCTTACTGTGCCTTCATGCCATGGAGAGTTGTGAGTCAGAATAATTGAAGTTGTAGTCCTTGTATTCCCTTCAGACACTTTAATTACAGATATTACCAAGAATCAGGCTATCTATTTGAAGCCAAATCTGTGAAAGTTCTTTTTTGGTTTTGTTTTTTCTGTAAGCACTTGTATATCCTACATCAGTTTTAAACCATGTTAGAAAAAAAAAAAAGCCTTCAGTTGAAATCATTGTTAATAATTGCTGTTGTCAAGCTCAAATAAATACTTTCCTGAGTAATAACAGGACAAGAAAAGGTTAGGTGCCTCACGGTATTCAGTAAGTTGGAGCAACTGGTATAATATAAACTTAAAAAAAATCATTATTCTTTCAATGAGCAAACATTTCTCTCTGTTTCTTGTTTTGAAAATATGGTATCTCACTAGCTGAGATGGATAGAAATATGGGGTATGCATCACCTCAATATTATGCATTTTCAGAAGGAACTGATTCTTCCTTTTTTACTTGTCTCTTCCTGGCTAATTAGGTCTATGGAAGAGAAATATCTCTTGAATAACTCTGGTGGCTTTTAATATGTTAGCAGCATTGTACCTTTCTTCTGGCGATCATACTTCTTGCTTATTACTGAATTCCTCTTGGAAACAGTGGAAGGGAAGAGATTCATGTAAGGGGATCAGAGTCTTGGATAAAGCAAGATTGATCTGTTTATAAATATGCATAACTGTGCATTTCTATTCTTTCTGCTTTATCAGTGAGAACTACTAAAAAGATATATCAAAATCATGTTACACTGAAATTAGTAAATAGCACACAGAATCAGTTGGATAAAATCTCAACTAAGAATAGCTCTAATTCTGTGGATTCTGGTCGATGAAAATGACTGGTAGGAATTTGCTTGCAGCTGACCATTAGAAGAATATAGAACTATATTACTTGAATATAGTCACTAGTGTGTGTGGTCAGAGTGTAGAGAAGGTTATTACTAAGATATGTGCCAAGTGGGCAGGAAGATTCCAAGGCAGGACACAGATAAAACACCAGGAAAGATGATTTAAAGCTGAACTTATTCAACTTATTCAACATTTTCAACTGTAGTTTAATTTGCCTGTTTTCAACTTTTTCAACTACATTCAAACTGTAGTTTAATTTGCCTGTTTCTGAGAGTCATTGTGTGGTAAAAGCTGGGAGAATAAGCTTTCCACTCTGATTCATTTTTTTGTTTTCAGTGATTACCTGTTCTTCCAATCCAATAATAGTCTTTATTGTTAAGCTATATATGAGACTCTATTAATTTGTTTACTTTATAGCTAAATTTCCATTCTTTTTTCTTTCTTAGCAGTGTAGCTGTTTGAGTCATGAATTTTCAAAAATGATATTTTAAAATAAGGACTTGTTACATGCAAAAGTCTTGTTACTCAGCAAGCTCAGATGACTTTTCTGAAACATTCTCCAGCAAATCTTGATATTTGCATATTTGCTGTCTTCTGGTGATTATACCAAGCCAATTCTTCCTGAAGAAAAATATCATCCTTGTTTGTGTCTAATCTTTTTTCTTATTCTTCATAGAATCATTCTTAAATTTTTGAAAAGTTAATGCCTTTACCAACATCTCCACTTGGCTTAGAAGAATATAGGAGTGTAGACCTATATCATGCAATCAGTTTTCCTTTCTCGCTATTTATCTCGTTATGTACATACATATTACATACATGTGCATAGAAATAACGACAAATATACATTTGTGTGTGTATTAATTGCTCAGTCATTTCCAACTCTTTTGTGACCCCATGGACTGCGGCCTGCCAGGCTACTCTGTTCCTGGAATTCTCCAGGCAAGAATACTGGAGTGGGTGGCCATTCTCTTCTCCATGGGATCTTCCTGAACCAGGGATCAAACCTGGGTCTCACTGCTGATTGTGTCCAGATGGTCCTCTTCACTTTACCCATACATTGTTTTTATAGTAAAAACTGACCTTTTAAACTTGGAGTCTCTCATTTCCAAACCCTTTTGCCTTAAAATAGGATGCTTGTTTCCAAAATTTCCCACTTTCATGATACTGTTGTTGACATTCTGTGCATTCAGTTTCTTTTTTTTCCCACACATAAACTAGAGTGAAAAAGAATTCCAAATTTTAAGAACATTTTTTGAAATCTGATGGCTATTTTAAGAGTAGCTGCATCTAATCAACTGAGTCAACTCAACTCTTCACAGTTTTGCTGATAGAAGCCCATCTTTCGTGAATTTATAGTCATGAATGTGTTTGGGCTGTTTATGTCTCATTTAAATAAGGAAGATTGTAAAATCAGGAAAAGAAGCGCAATTGCAACTCTATTAATCCTAAGTCAGACATTTCTTGTGGCCATCTTAGAACTGTTACTTTACTAATAAGATGGCTGTATCTATGTGTGCATACCTGTGGAGAAGGCCAAGACAGGGAACTTCTCTTCATCTTGTTCTGTTTTATTTTTCACAAGAATAAGAGTTATTCATCCATCTATTCAGTAATATTTTTGCTTCCTGCTGTAGATGCACCACTTTGTAAGGAAATAACTGAAAACTAAGCTCAAGAATGATAATGAAATTTGATTCAATTCAGTACATCAACTAGTATTAGAGTTACCAGTCACTAAACTATGTGCTAGCCCTGAAGTCAGGCAAGTGAATAAAACATAGGATCTTTGTCAGAGAGATCACAGTATCCTAGAAGAAACAATATAGGAATCAAATGCCAACAACCAGCTGTAATGTTCTGCTGGTGATAAAATGGAAATGCACACAAGAGATAGTATCATTAATTTTTTCTAGAAGTGGAACATGAGAAGTTTCCCTGGTGGCTCAGTCCGTGAAGAATCCACTTGTTATGCTGGAGACTGCCTGCAGTACAGGAGACACGGGTTCAATCCCTGGATTGGGAAGATCCCCTGGAGAAGGGAATGGCAGCCCACTCCAGTATTTTTGCCTGGGAAATCCCATGGACAAAGGAGCCTGGTGGGCTAAAGTCCATGGGGTTGCAAGAGTCAGACTTGACTTAGTGACTAAACTACCACACCCCACAGAAGTGGAAGACAGGTAAGAGACAAAGTGAGTAGGGATGGAGAAGATGAGTATTTATCTGGGAGATGAAGAAGATAGAAGACCAAGGAAATTTGAGGTAGTGACACTTCAGATGCGGCAGTTTTGTACAAAAGCGTACAGCCTAGAGAACGCAAAACATGCTCGGATTATTTCTAATATAGGAACTCATGTAACCTGCCAATCAATTCAGAGGAAATTTTTTCTGTTTCTTTCATTTCACAGATAGTGGCTCAGGAATATTTAGTAAGTGACTGAAGTCACACGGTGAATAAGTCCTGAATAAGGGTAAAAACTCAAGTCTGTCTTTATGACATTTTTTAAAATCACGATATTCTTTTTAGTGAAAAGCAGTATAAAGCAGCTTAAGTAATAAGAGGAAGACAGTATTTTACATTATTTTTTGTGTTATGAATTTTTGTATGCTTTGTGTTGGAATTTGCTTTCTATTTTTTTATTATCTGGAACATTTTTTTATTGGAGTTTTACATTATTGAATATTAGTGTTTAATTTAGAAGAGCTTAATAAATTGCTAATCTGAGAACAGTAGTCTTTCCCTTTTTAGACCTTATTTCTGAGCATGCTTATTTCTGTAGAACAATTCAATTTTCATGTTAGGAGAACCGTATTCTAGATAGCTTGTTTTTTTTTCATTTAAATCATCCCTCATCTCACATGAAGTACATCTAAGAATTATAGTCTGCTTAAACATTTCTGCTGTATTTTTCAAAAGGATCTCATCTTTGTTTGTCCTGTTACATGGTTTATTTTTACCATTTGAGCCTTTATTCAACTTAGTTTAAATAAGTTATAAAAGCTATAGTTTGTGTTGGCATCAACTGAGGATATTGTCATGAATGGAATGTCTTTCTTTATAAGGGTCTCTTTCAAAACATTTTAGAATATAAAAAGGCTTTCATCCTAACACCACTACTTAGTTCTTAGTTTCACAAATCTGTGACTGTAAAACACTTAAAATTGTTGATATTTCTTTCCATATTAAACTTTAACAGTGGATGACTTTGATAAGCCAGTTAGCTTTTTAAATGATAATAAGGATTATATGGACATCTGTGTCTTATAGTCTAATCATTCATACTATTTTATGAGAAACCTAAAGTTGGATGAGACATGAGATATTTCAGAACACTGAAACAGCTTCTTTTTTCTCTTATTTCTTGAATCCACATAAGATAACTTTGTTACTTACAGGATAAATTCAGCCCCCATAAATCTTAAATAGGCACAAAATCATTTAAGGACAAATTTAAAATAGAAGGAGACGGAAATGGCAACCCACTTCAGTACTCTTGCCTGGAGATTCCCATGGATGGAAGAGCCTGGTAGGTTACAATCCATGGGGTTGCAAAGAGTCAGACACGACTAAGCGACTTCACTTTAAAATAGATGCTTAAGTGATGTTCATTATGTATCTAGGATACATGTGTCATATTCTGCATACTGAGGGTCATTTTAGTAACCCAGAGATACTACCAGTTGTAAGAATCATAAAATACTTCTCATTTATTTTAAATCTAAACTCCTATGTTTTATGCATACTTTTGATTATTTTAAATATTTCATTCAGCAAATATTTACTGAGCTCTTAATAAATACTAGGTTCTAAGATAGACACCAAAAAGGAGCCGTATTAATGTAAGACCTCTCCCCCAAGTTTAACAAACAGAAAATTGTGCCACTTGGTAATCTCATAAGAAATTTAAAAGGTTTCTAGACAGGGAATAAAGAAAGAGGAGTAGCCTACTTCATACAGAACAATTAAGCGAAAATTCTCCAGAAAGTGACTTTGAGGCTGAGAAAGTGAAGAAAAGGAAAAAGCCTGAAATGAAAAGATCAGGAAAATAGTTTAGGTAGCATGTTAGTTATCCATCATTGCATAGCAAATGACTTCAAGACTTACTGGCTTAAAACGTCATGTTTATGTCTCATGGTTTCTTCAGGTCATGAGTCAAGACAGACCTTTTCCATTATATATGGGTTGATTTTTAAAAAGCAGCAATAATATCAACTTTGATTTAATAACACTACCTAATTACTTTAAAATATCATTTTAGAGACATTGTAACAAAATCCTAAAACCTCCATATGAAATTTCATTATGTGGTTTATTCAAAATGTGTTTATTTAAAAAAGACACAGCTTTTCTGGGTGACTCTGATGTAAAGTCTCTTGGAAGTTTGCCTTGTGCTTTGTTCTCTGCTGTGGTCTCTGAAGGCTCTAGTAGGGCAGGATTTCCTTCCAAATACAGTCAAATGGATATAGTCAGAACTACTTAAATCAAATCCCTTATGATTATACAGTGGAAGTGACAAAGAGATTCAAGGGATTAGAGCTGATAAACAAAGTATCTGAAGAACTATTAACAGAGGTTCGTGACATTGTGCGGGAGTCAGTGATCAAGACTATCTCTAAGAAAAAGAAATGGAAAAAGGCAAAACGGTTGTCTGAGGAGGGCTTACAAATAGCTGAGAAAAGAAAAGCTAAAAGCAAAGGAGAAAAGGAAAGATATATCCATCTGAATGCAGAGTTCCAAAGAATAGCAAGGAGAGATAAGAAAATCTTCCTCATTGATCAATGAAATAAAGGAAAACAATAGAATGGGAAAGACTAGAGATCTCCTCAAGAAAATTAGAGATACCAAGGGAGCATTTCATGCAAAGATGGGCGCAATAAAGCAAAGAAGTGGTATGAATATAGTAGAAACAGAAGATACTAAGAAAACGTGGCAAGAATACACAAAAGAACTATACCAAAGAGATCTTAATGACCCAGAAAACCACAATGGTATGATCACTCACCTAGAGCCAGACATCCTGGAGTGCAAATTCAAGTAGGCCTTAGGAAACATCACTATGAACAAAGCTAGCGGAGGTGATGGAATTCCAGTTGAGCTATTTCAAATCCTAAGAGTTGATGTTGTGAGAGTGCTGCACTCAATTTGCCAGCAACTTTGGAAAACTCAGCAGTGGGCACAGGACTGGAAAAGTTCAGTTTTCATTCCAATCCAAAGAAAGGCAATGCCAAAGAATATTCAAACTACCGCACAATTGCACTCATCTCACACGCTAGCAAAGTAATGCTCAAAATTCTCCAAGCCAGGCTTCAACAGTACATGAACGGAGAACTTTCAGATGTTCAAGCTGGTTTTAGAAAAGGCAGAGGAACCAGAGATCATATTGCCAGTATCCGTTGGATCATAGAAAAATCAAGAGAATTCCAGAAAAACATCTACTTCTGCTTCATTGACTACACTAAAGCCTTTGACTGTGTGGATCGCAACAAACTGTGGAAAATTCTTAAAGAGATGGGAAAACCAGACCACCTTACCTGGCTCCTGACAAATCTGTGTGCAGGTCAAGAAGCAACAGTTAGAACCAGACAAGGAACAGACTGGTTCCAAATTGGGAAAGGAGTATGTTAAGGCTGTATATTGTCACCCTGCTTATTTAACTTACATGCAGAGTACATCATGCAAAATGCTGGACTGAATGAAGCACATGCTAGAATCAGGATTGCCTGGAGAAATATCAGTAACCTCAGATATGCAGATGACACCAGCCTTATGGCAGAAAGCAAAGAGGAACTGAAGAGCCTCTTGATGAAAGTGAAAGAGGAGAGTGAAAAAGCTGGCTTAAAACTCAACATTCAAAATACTAAGATCATGGCATCCAGGTCATCACTTCATGACAAATAAATGGGGAAACAATGGAAACAGGGACAGACTTTATTTTCTTGGGCTCCAAAATCACTGCAGATGATGACTGCAGCCATGAAATTAAAAGATGTTTTCTCCTTGGAAGAAAAGCTATGACCAACCTAGACAGCATATTAAAAAGCAGAGACATTACTTTGCTGACAGAGGTCTGTCTACTCAAAGCTACGGTTTTTCCAGTAGTCATGTATGGATGTGACAGTTGGACCATAAAGAAAGCTGAACACCAAAGAACTGATGCTTGAACTGTGGCATTGGAGAAGATTCTTGAGTCCCTTGTACTGCAAGGAGATCAAACCAGTCCATTCTAAAGGAAATCAGTCCTGAATATTTATTGGAAGGACTGATGCTGAAGCTGAAGCTCCAATACTTTGGCCACCTGATGCAAAGAACTGACTCATTGGAAAAGACCCTGATGCTGGGAAAGACTGAAGGCAGGAGGAGAAGGGGACAGAGGATCAGATGGTTGGATGGCATCACTGATTCGATGGATATGAGTTTGACCAAATTCCGGGAGTGGGTGATGGACAGAGAAGCCTGGTGTGCTCCAGTCCATTGGGTCACAGAGTCGGACACGACTGAGCCACTGAACTTATAGTCACATAGATATCATCAGAATTCAATTTCTCCTCAGTCATTTTACTGATGACCTTAGTTCTTAATGACTTTGGACCAAAGACCTACCTCAGTGCCCTAACTTGTTATCCTTCCCAAAGGACATCTCACAAAACTGCGGCTGGCTGTTCTCAGAGTAACAAGAAAGAACACTCAGTCCTTTGTAATCTAATCATAGAAGTGACATTTCATCATCTTGCTATATTCTATTCTTCTGAAACTGGTCACTGTACCCGGTCTACACTCACGGGAGAGGATTAAACAAGAGTCTAAATATGGACAAGGAGGAGGCGTGGGCCATTGTATAGCCTGCCCACCACAGGCCAAAAGAAGTTTAATACCAAATGGCTTGAGTTTGGAAGTAGCGTGAATGTTCTAGAAATTTTCAAGAGACCAGTGTAGCTTACAGGTGGAGGTTGGAGGCAAGATTATGTAATAAAAATGGATCAGTAAATAGAAACAAGCTAATTTAGGCATGCAGGGCTGTGTCGGTCATAGTAGAAAGGTGTGAGTGTGAAATTAAGAATACCCTTCCAGAAGCTCTTCTTTTTAGTGAAAAATATATACATATTTTTAACACGAGTAAAAGAATATTGCATATGTCTAAATTCATACTCTTAATGAACTAGGGTAGCAGAGTAACCCTGAATCCTCACACGCATATATATCCAGTGATGAGAAACTATGAATTATGCATGTAACATTTCTCAGCTTCTCACAGTTTTCACTGGAGCCTGCATTTCAACACTGATTGCAGACGGTCCATGAATCCACCCAAAAGCCAGATATGCTGAACAAAAGCTGCTGTTGCCTGGGACAACCCTATCCTTTAAGAATACTAGACATAAATTGTGTTTCTAGGAAATTTTACACAGGGTTTAAAAAAAAATGTTCTTGCAAACCAAATGCTTCACATAATTTGAAGTTTCTTGTGATTTTTTTCTAAGAATGTTGTTTGTCGCACCATGACAGAGATGAATTTTAATGTACAATTGGAGCACATGTTTGCTGAGATATTTGATCTTGTAATTTATGGTATTGTTCCTTGTATACCATCAATTGCAAGATCTTTTCTGCCATAGAGGCAGCTTTTTTGAAAATTGTCCTAGTTCCGTGAAGTGAGTGGGGAACCTAAATATTTACCACTAGAGATTTATTTTCTGTAAAGATAAACTATAGACAAAAAAATATTTAAAAAATTAAAGAATATTCATCTTTGGGGAAATAGAAGGAGCAATAACGCCCTATAAGAAATATTTAGAATCATTATTTAGGCAAAGTTATTCATTTTATTCTAGAATCATTATTTAGGCAAAGTCATTCATTTTATTCTATCGTTCAAGTTATAACAATGTTTTATTAAGTAAATCAATTGATGATAAAATTTTTCTTATCTGTCTTTCCATGTATTTATCTCTAAAGAAGATGAAGGTAGTATTTTAACTTTATCATGTGTCCAGATAAAATTATACCACAGTTACAACTGGAAATATTCTTTCATTTTAGGTTACAGATTTTTAGTTTGTCTAACATTAGTGTGTCAGACATTAATTATTTATTTTTTTTATGCATCTTAGCAACCCATTAACAAAGAGCTAATTGAATAACAGGAAATATGTATCCAGTTATTCCCTTAAACCCCCTTTTTTCAGTAATTGTTTCTCCTTTTAAGAGAACATTATCTTTCTCACAGATGGTTGGAGTGATGTATTGTGGGAAATTAAACACACTTGGCTTTTTTCCTGAATTTTCTACTTAGCAACTAAGGCCGCTCACCCCAGAAGAATTATTTAACTCTTCCCCAGATACCCTCTTAATCAACAGCAGTAGGATCACAGTTGGAAAACTCTTTTTTTATAGTCCCCAAACACTATTTTACTTTCTTTTAATTTCTGTTTTAAGTATTTGTAACATTATAGAATAGCAGGCCATAAAATATATTTATTTTGAAACCAAAGGTAGAATTTAGAACAGACTAACTTGTAATCATCCAAACATTTACCACTGTTTAGAGTGTGGAGCAATGTCCCTCGAGAGGGATGGAGGAATTGACAACCTTTGAGGAGACCCATCTGGTAATATGTCTCAACGTTTTAAACACGCAGATCTTTTGATCTCTTATTCAGTTTCTGGAAATTAGTCCTAAAGAAAGGGAAAAAAGATTTGTACTTCCAGATAAACAATATCTATTCTAGAATTTATATTAATGAAAAATTAACCTATTGTTCCTATGGAATTTATACAATATGAGTAGTAAATAATAGTTTATAATATTATATATGTATAACATAATGATATTTACAAATAATACTAGATCATCTTTATTGAATTTTTGCTCTATGTCAGTAATATACTAAGCTCTTTATACCTGTCATATCAAATTCTCTATATATCTAATTGTTATATCTAATTCTCTCCACATTCTGACAACATAGGTACTATAATTATCCCCATTTCTCAGATAAAGAAACTAAGCTGTAGAGATGTTAAATACAACCTTAATACTAGCTCAGTTATGCAGCCAGTGAGTAGCAGATCTGAATGGATTACAAATTCATATTAAGAAAAAGATCGGCTTAACCTTGACATGAAATGATAGATAAGAATTAAAGCAGATAATAGAAAATATATTTAATGTCATCACATTTATGTAGTAATTATTTTCCACATGGATTTTAAATAAAAGAACATCCAGCCTGTCTAGTGTATTTATCTGTTCATTCTATTGCATATCTCTAGTGATGATAGCCAACCCCACTCCCCAATTTCCTTCCATCTTTTATAAAAATGAGACTGAATTTGACATCCAGAAAGAAGCAGGAGTGTGGAGTAGAGTAGAGGCATTGGCCATATTGAATTCCTAGTATAAGGGAAAAAATAATAATAATAATTCTTCCTCTATCCTTCTAGGTTCTGGCTGATAACCCTCTGTAACAGATAATCAGGAGAATAAACAGAAGTTTAACAACACACATATGTCTTGTATACATGGTATGGTACCTAGGAAAATTGGTGACTCTCACCGAAATGGCTCAAGCCATCACCTTAAATACCATCTTCAGCTAAATATGAAAGAAAGATGTTGTGAGGTGAGAGGAAGGCCTAAAATGGAGGCTACTAGGTAAAGAACAGACAAACAGGAGTTTGGTTGTTTGGGGGAGCTAAGTTGTAGCCTTCTCCATTGATGAGGATTTCTAGCAACTTATTCACCCTCCTCTTCCTGGTACGGAGAGGAGGAGATGTGTGCTCAGTCATGCCTGACTCTTTAGGGACCCCATGGACTGTAGCCCGCCAGGCTCCTCTGTCCATAGAATTCTCTCTTATCGCAGTAAGCTTGCCAAAAGTGTAAAAATGGCTCCATAAAGGGATGCAGTGAGGCTTATAGATGACTTATGAAACTTATTTGTTCCATTATCTGTTCACTAGTGACTACCAAGACCTGTAGTTTCAAGATTGTTTCAATTGTGAGCCCTACTGACCAAAAATATTTTTGCTACAGTTTATTTGTAAGTGATTTTAAATGAGAAGATAAGAGGGCTTTAAACAGTGTTTTAATACAAAGTCATCTTGAAATATTGAATACACTTTCTCAGACTGCATTTACACAGGCACAAACATATACACCTATACACTAGATATACATGTGTGCACATATATTCTTTTGCCTTCCAGATTCAAGTCATTTTCCTCTTAAGCAAAACGTTGGTTGGATGTCACATCAGATAGATTGTAGGTTTGCCAGCCCCACCTAGAGACCTAGATCTTATTTAAGCATGTCAAAGTAACTCAAGTAGTCCTTGCTAATCAGATTCCCAGAATATGTTTGGGAGCTCAAAATTTCATTATTTCTACTTCATAAGGTAACTATTGTGGGGGGAGGGATAGATATCTAATTTGTGAAATATTGACTTGTTTACTAAGACAAAAATAAAAGAAGCAGCAATAGTTAGAAAAAGAGTACCACTCCACACACTCTAAAATCAATACACAACACAGCCTTAGTAGACCTATAGGAGATAGCTGTGTTCCAGTCATCTGGGGCATTTTTCTCTACCACTTTAGAAATAAATTGCCTTTTATCAAGGAAAATAAAACAAACAATAACAATAACCAAAAATAACAGCCCAGCAATGTATAAGAAGAAAATTTCAAAAAGATGCATCACACTTCCCAGTAACAAGGAAGACAAATCAACGTGTTTTTCAAGGCCTAGTATAACATTTAAAATTGCTCTCGACAATGAAGAAAAATACAGAAATGATCCACCTTTTAGATTTAAAAAATTTAATCTAAATATATTTCTCAAGATTTTAAGACAACTTTGTTTCTTGCCTTTCAAGTGATACAAAATAACCATTGCCGAAGTCTCATTTTCTTTGATTATTTACTTTGAAAAAAATTGACCATATTTTGCACTTAATGTATAAACACCTGTGTTTTTAATTTGCTTTAAAAAACATTCTTATTAACAGCTCTTCTGAAAATTTGTTAGAAAAAAATGTTCTTTTTATATTTATTAATTTGGTATTTTAACTGAAGACGGCCTCTTGAGTGTGTCCTGGTTTCATTTGTGTATTCACTGATTTTTCTAAGTATTTATTTAGATCCCGTCCTTTCTCCATCTTGCGCATACACTGCTGAGTGAACACCTGAGAAGTGAAGCTGGGAGAGACTTTTCGCATCAGATTGAATTTGTGGTTTTTTGGAGAAAATTAATACTTAAGATAATAATTCCACTAGAGGTTCATAAGGACCATAATATTGTGATCTTGATGCTTTTACAAAATGCATAGGAAGCCAAATATGGGCAATTTAGGGAAACTGACTGGAGAGAACACCTATCATGTGGTTCTTGATAAATGAGCAGGAGCTTTCTAAGAAGAAAACGTGTTCCACTCTCACCACAGGGCCTTTGCACACACTGTTAATATTTCATCTGCCTTGGCATCCATTCGTTTCCATATACTCTCTTCTTTCCTTTACTATGTAAGGTATGACCCACTTTTTACTTATCAGCATTATCATTACTTTCTTAGGGAGACGTCTCTGGATCTGAAAATTGAATTAGTTTTCCATTCAAAGGAAAAATTTTACAGGGATGTATTCCTTTTCTTTTTATAGTCTCAGCTTGCAATTATATGGACATTTGTGTGATTATTTCATTAGAGTCTTCTTTAACTGCACTGTAAACTCCATAGATTTAAGGGACTAGATCTGATAGACAGAGTGCCTGATGAACTATGGATGGAGGTTCGTGATATTGTTTAGGAGACAGGGATCAAGACCATCCCCAAGAAAAAGAAATGCAAGAAAGAAAATGGCTATCTGAGGAGGCCTTACAAATAGCTGTGAAAAGAAGAGAAGCGAAAAGCAAAGGAGAAAAGTAAAGATATACCCATTTGAATGCAGAGTCCCAAAGAATAGAAGGAGAGATAAGAAAGCCTTCCTGGGCGATCAGTGCAAAGAAATAGAGGAAAACAATAGAAAAGGAAAGACTAGAGATCTCTTCAGGAAAATTAGAGATACCAACGAAACATTTCATACAAAGATGGGATCGATAAAGGACAGAAATGGTATGGACCTAACAGAAGCAGAAGATATTAAGAAGAGGTGCAAGAATACACAGAATAACTGTACAAAAAAGATGTTCATGACCCAGATAATCACGATGGTGTGATCACTCACCTAGAGCCAGACATCCTGGAATGTGAAGTCAAGTGGGCCTTAGGAAGTATCACAATGAACAAAGCTAATGGAGATGATGGAATTCCAGTTGAGCTATTTCAAATCCTAAAAGATGATGCTGTGAAAGTATCTACACTCAATATGCCAGCAAATTTGGAAAACTCAGCAGTGGCCACAGGACTGGAAAAGGTCAGTTTTCATTCCAATCCCAAAGAAAGGCAATGCCAAAGAATGCTCAAACTACTGCACAATTGTACTCATCTCACAGGCTAGAAAAGTAATGCTCAAAATTTCTCCAAGCCAGGCTTCAGCAATATGTGAACGGTGAACTTCCAGATGTCCAAGCTGGTTTTAGAAAAGGCAGAGGAACCAGAGATCAAATTGCCAATATCCACTGGATCATCGAAAAAGCAAGAGAGTTCCAGAAAAACATCTATTTCTGCTTTATTGACTATGCCAAAGCCTTTGACTGTATGGATCACAATAAACTGTGGAAAATTCTGAAAGAGATGGGAATACCAGACCACCTGACCTGCCTCTTCAGAAATCTGTATGCAGGTCAGGAAGCAACAGTTAGAACTGGACATGGAACAACAGACTTGTTCCAAATAGGAAAAGGAGTATGTCAAGGCTGTATATTGTCACCCTACTTATTTAACTTATATGCAGAGTACATCATGAGAAATGCTGGGCTAGAGGAAGCACAAGCTGGAATCAAGATTTCCAGGAGAAATATCAATAATCTTAGGTATGCAGATGACACCACCCTTATGGTGAAAGCAAAGAGGAACTAAAGAGCCTCTTGATGAAAGTGAAAGAGGAGAGTGAAAAAGTTGGCTTAAAGCTCAACAATCAGAAAACTAAGATCATGGCATCTGGTCCCATCACTTCATGGCAAATAGATGGGGAAACAGTGGAAACAGTGGCTGACATTAATTTTTTGGGCTCCAAAATCACTGCAGATGGTGATTGCAGCCATGAAATTAAAAGACGCTTACTCCTTGGAAGGAAAGCTATGACCAAACTAGATAGCATATTAAAAAGCAGACATTACTTTGCCAACAATGGTCTGTCTAGTCAAGGCTATGGTTTTTCCAGTGGTCATGTATGGATGTGAGAGTTGGACTATAAAGAAAGCTGAGCACTGAAGAATTGATGCTTTTGAACTGTGGTGTTGGAGAATACTCTTAAGAGTCCCTTGGACTGCAAGGAGATCCAACCAGTCCATCCTAAAGGAAATCAGTCCTGGGTATTCTTTGGAAAGACTGATGTTGAAGCTGAAACTCCAATACTCCAATACTCCAATTCTTTGGCCACCTGATGTGAAGAGGTGACTCATTTGAAAAGACCCTGATGCTGGGAAAGATTGAGGGCAGGAGGAGAAGGGGACGACAGAGGATGAGATGGTTGGATGGCATCACCAACTCAATGGACATGAGTCGGTGGGTAAACTCTGGTAGTTGGTGATGGATAGGGAGGCCTGGCGTGCTGCGGTTCATGGGGTCGCAAAGAGTTGGACACGACTAAGTTACTGAACTGAACTGAAACTCCGTGAGAGCTGATGCTCACTTTCATATCTGAAGCATCTGGCAGAGACCCTGGCATATAGTAAGTGTTCAATAAATGTTAGTTAAATGAGTTACTGGATGAAATTTGCTGCAGTTGATTCTTCTCATTCATCAAATGGATGAATGGTTTTATAATGAACATCTTAGATACAATATGAAATGTGAGATGTTTTAAAGTATGATTGTGTTTTATAAGCATAATGCACTGTTATCATTACTGTCTAATATTAGCTCAATATTCAATTCAATTTTGTCCATGTTTTAGAATTCACTAGTGTGAAGAACCTATTTATTTTATGTTCATGTCTCTTTAGGCTTGTTAAATTAAGATTACTGGCCCTCTTATTTGCAGTTTATATCCTCAGGATTTCTTTCTGATATTTTTAATAAACCTACCTCTTTATTATTATATCAGAGTACAGAGAAGTAAATCATAGCCCTGGGAAAATGTACTATGATTTCCTGTAAGTATAAAAATCCACAGATTTATTGGTATTATTTCTCCTTTTTTTGTCAAGTATCAAAAAAATATCCATTTTGCTCTCATAAGATTACTGAAAATAAGTTAACACTCTCTTTTATGTTCTTATTCACGTTCAAATTTGATCTAAAATCCTTTAAAATTTGCTCAGTAAATCACAGTTGAGTGTCTACCACATGCAAGATGGTGTTCAGTATATGCAGTGGACTGTATGACCCTGAATAGTCATAGGTTAAACATCTTACAACTCCTTAAGTAGGAATTTCTATCATTTTTACATAACACAGATAGAGAATGTTTTTCCTTGTGAACATACAATTAACCTGGTTTATGTCACTGCTAGCACTTTATCCTCTTGTAATATTAGCACCGATTCAGAATCCAGATATATTTACCTACTCTTTTCTCCTTTAAATCTTTTTTCCTCTTTGTCGCAGTAAGAAAACTAGCTTCCAGTTCAGACATTTCTAACTATCCTCATTTACATTTCAGAACTAGAATGTTCTGCCTTCACACATTTAGAGATTTTTTACCAGTCTGACAGTTTTTAATTTGATCTTGTTTTGCAGGTCATGAATTCAATTTCTAAATGCTTTACCATTTTTTTGTTTTCTCAAGTAGAATAATGTTCTATCCATCAATTGTTATCTCCTTATCTTCAGCTTTTTTTTCATTTCTCCTGAACTAAGGTCAATGTTTATAAAATCTGCTTTTTGCTAATTAAATCTGACATCATTTGATAATATCAGTGGTACTTAAATAGCATATAAATTCATCTCGAAGTGAATCCACCCTAGTGACTTGGAAGGCATTAGAGATTACATTTACAATAATAAACAAGTCATGTGCATTATTTTCAATGAAAATTTTTAAAAGGAAATAATTCAAACTCGATAACTGAACTGTGAGCTGGTCGAATATATTCTCTCTGGCACTTACCATAGAGAAAAGATCTGATCACCTTTTAAAATACTGTGTGCAAATTTTATTAATTATGTGTCTCCTAAGACTAAAATGTGCTGAATACTGCTTCTTTGGAGCAATTTCTGCTTTGTTATTCAGAAATCCGAATTTTAAGGAGAAACAAAGAATAGCTTAAAAGCATGTCGATTAAGTTAGCATAAATTTTATTGGAAGACCTCACCTCACTTTACAAAAAAGATCAATTGATATTGATGAAAACAGGTATAATGAGTAAACATTATCATACAGTGAGAAAAGCCTAGTTATCTTTCCCAAAGTTTCCAGGGAGATTCATCAGGGATTAAGGCCCATTTTCTGCTGGGCTTTTATGTTCTGAGAAAACAAAAAAATGCAAATGGAAAGATGTCCTTGACTATGTAAGATTTCCATCTCGCGTAATGAATTTGAAGATACCAAAGAACAATGTGATATTAATAATAAAGGGATATGCCTCCATGTTTTATATTTTAGTGGGAGAGTCTGGTACTAGCTAGCAGAACTGATAACTAAACCTGGTCATATTAAATAGTGCTTAATATGTATTGTCTTGTGCCTTCTTTCTTTCATACAAATTCCAATTTTAAATTCAAAGGGCTGTGTAATCAGATGACAATATTATTGCTCTTTGAAGATCATAGTTTACCTAGAATTAAAACCACAACTGTGCTCTGTTGACCCAGTGACATCCTAGCCTCTCATTCTTAGAAGAAACCAGGGCTGGATGGCTGATCATTTGGTTTCAAATCAGAAATGTGGCTGTGACCTAAGACTGACTCTTTTGTTGCATAGCTCATAGTTTTTGCTTTCCTATATAAACTCAGGACCCACCTTGAAGTCTCTCTCTGTGAACATAGGTGAGAGTGCATGGCCAGGATAAATGCAAAGGAGCAACATTTAAATGATACATCCTTACTCATAGCATGATGTTTTTCTCTCCAGTGTCTTGATTTGGCAGCAAAGAAAGGAAGATTTAGACTAAAGTTGAGAGAAATCTGAGAGTCATCTGACAATCCAGTATAGTGTGTTGAAAAAAACAGTTTAGCAGTGGAAAGATCTAGTTTTTCCCTCTGGTTCTGATATTGTATGTCTCTTTGACCTTAAACAATATACTAAACATTGCAGAATTCTCATCCCTCATTCTCAGAAATGAAAAGTCATGGATTTTCTCCTGTTGTCCACATGTAGATTTCTATAAGAATAAAAATGAAAATCTGCATTTGAAGCATCTTTTTGAGAACTGCAATTGTTTGTGGAAATTGGAACCATTGTAGCAAAATGATTGTGGAAAGAGGCCTTGAAAAACTAGATTGCAACCCTGCCATGACCCTTGATATAAGATAGGCATGAAGTCTGATCCAGCTTTGACTACTGTCCTAACTGTAAGTTGTAGAAAGCCTCAGATGTCTCATCTATAAATCAGAGTTTCAATAATATCTATTTCTGAAGAATTTTGGGCAGATAAAATAACAGAAGGGATGAAAGCAACTTAGCAAACAGTAGGGCATGTAGAGACCGTACAATCAACAGATGCTGTTTCTACTGTTACTGCTGTGATTAAATTTATTAAAGAATTTCACCTCATTCCCTCCCAGGCTGTGTGCCTGACACAGAGCATTGCAATTTTACTACCAGCAAAACAAGCATGAGAGCTAGGATATCTACTGCTCAAGAAAGCTGGGCCTTGACAGGATGCTTCTCTCCAACTATTCAGTGGGAAAATGAGTGAAAGCAGAAAAGCATTATTATAAACAGTGATCTGCAAACTGCAACCTATGGGCCAAACCCCATCATTGACCCCTTGTTTTGCAAATAAAATTCTATGAGAGCAATTATGTCTTGTCTCTTGCCACCTTCATGCTACAACTGTAGAGCTGAATAGTTGTATCAGAGAGCTGGTGGCCCTCAAAACTGAAAGCATTTGCAATCAGAATCTTTAGTTTGCTGACCCCTGTATTGTTTGTTCAAGGGACTGTTTGGGAAGACACAGTCCAGGAAGTCAAGGAACAGGTGTTTGATAAAATAGCAAACACTGAAATAAGCTATTAGAAAACCAAAATCCATTTAACCAACATTAAGATTTTGAAATTGATTTTTAAGCAGAAAGTCTCATGCAAGCCTGACATATGGTAAAGGAGCTGTGAGCACCTGCAGGGCAGGGAGGAAAAACACTATGGGTTAGTAGTGGTCTGCTAGTCATAGACCTAGTGGTCTTCTAGGCATCCATGATGCTCTCTGGAAATAAGTTCAGAACTCAACATATGAAAGTTTAACAATGGTTTCATGGGTTATAAAGGAGATTTCTGTACCATGAGATGTAAAAGAAACTTTATAATGCTTAATTGCATCTTACCCTTGGAAATAGTCTATGGTGACACACATTTAATAATAATAAATGAGTTAATATTTCTTTTGTTCTTTCCTATTACAAATGCACACAGTTGACCATTCTCTTACCATAAAGTAATGATCACCACATTTCTCTTACTTGTACCACATCCATGAGGCCTATCATATTATTACTTTAAAGAGTCAAATTATAATAAAGGATTCAAATGATTACACAGATATTTTTGCACACACAAATGGTGGTAATGTTGAAACTTAACTATATCTTTCATATTGGGGCACCTATGAGATTGCTCAAAGTGTTAGTTGTCAGTTGATGTGTGGAAGAACAAATTTAGTATCAAAGGAATGTTATTGTGCAATGAATGTTTTTCAGAATTAAAATGCATTTTTACAAGGTGAGGGGCACCTGCGCCATAATTTTATTTGCCTGCTTTCAGGTATTTGAAAGAATGTTAAATTCAAGCTAATAAGGCATAATAGATAATCATTCTTAACAATGTAACTGTTAGATATTAACAAAGATCTTTCCTAGTTATGGGCACAGAGACATGGGAGAATGCTTTTGAAGCTATCTAATCTAATGTTCCAGGTGTTTCTTGACTTCCTACTTTTGCATTCCAGTCCCCTATAATGAAAAGGACATCCTTTTTGGGTGTTAGTTCTAGAAGGTCTTGTACGTCTTCATAGACCTGTTCAACTTCAGCTTCTTCGGTGTTACCGGTCGGGGCATAGACTTGAATTATGGTGATATTGAATGGTTTGCCTTGGAAACAAACAGAGATCATTCTGTCATTTTTGAGATTGCATTCAAGTACTGCATTTCGGACTCTTTTGTTGACCATGATGGTTACTCCATTTCTCCTAAGGGATTCCTGCCCACAGTAGTAGATATAATGGTCATCTGAGTTAAAGTCACCCATTCCAGTCCATCTTAGTTCACTGATTCCTAGAATGCCGATGTTCACTCTTGTCATCTCCTGTTTGACCACTTCCAATTTGCCCTGATTCATGGACCTAACATTCCAGGTTCCTATGCAATATTGTTCTTTACAGCATCAAATCTTGCTTCTATCACCAGTCCCATTCACAGCTGGGTATTGTTTCTGCTTTGGCTCCATCCCTTCACTCTTTCTGTAGCTATTTCTCCACTGATTTCCAGTAGCATATTGGGCACCTACAGATCTGGGGAGTTCATCTTTCAGTGTCCTATCTTTTTGCTTTTTCATATTGTTCATGGGGTTCTCAAGGCAAGAATGCTCAAGTGGTTTGCAATTCCCTTCTCCAGTGGACCACATTCTGTCAGACCTCTCCACCATGACCTGTCCGTCTTGGGTGGCCCCTCACGGCATGACTTAGTTTCATGGAGTTAGACAAGGCAGTGGTCCATGTGATCAGATTGGCTAGTTTTCCATGACTGTAGTTTCAGCCTGTCTGCCCCCTGATCCCCTCTCTCAGTGCCCACCATCTTACCGGGGTTTCTCTTACCTTGGACATGGGTTCTCTCTTCACGGCTGCTCCAACAAAGCACAGCAGCCGCCCCTTACCTCTGACTCACAGTAGCTCCTCTCAGCCACCACCCCTAACCTCCGGCCTGGATGAAGCACAAGCTGGAATCAAGAATGCCAGGAGAAATATCAATAACCTCAGATACGCAGATGACACCACCCTTATGTCAGAAAGTGAAGAAGAACTAAAGAGCCGCTTGATGAAAGTGAAAGTGGAGAGTGAAAAAGTTAACTTAAAGCTCAACATTCAGAAAACTAGGATCATGGCATCCAGTCCCATCACTTCATGGCAGATAGATGGGGAAACAGTGGAAACAGTGGCCAACTTTGTTTATCTGGGCTCCAAAATCACTGCAGATGGTGACTGCAGCCATGAAATTAAAAGACGCTTACTCCTTGGAAGGAAAGTTATGACCAACCTAGATAGAATATTAAAAAGCACAGACATTACTTTGCCAACAAAGGTCCGTCTAGTCAAGGCTATCGTTTTTCCAGTGGTCATGTATGGATGTGAGAGTTGGACTATCAAGAAAGCTGAGCACTGAAAAATTGATGCTTTTGAACTGTGGTGTTGGAGAATACTCTTAAGAGTCCCTTGGACTGCAAGGAGGTCCAACCAGTCCATCCTAAAGGAAATCAGTCCTGGGTGTTCACTGGAAGGACCAATGTTGAAGCTGAAACTCCAATACTTTGGCCACCTGATACGAAGAGCTGACTCATCGGAAAAGACCCTGATGCTGGGAAGGATTGGGGGCAGGAGGAGAAGGGGACAACATAGGACGAGATGGCCAGGTGGCATCATCAATTCGATGGGCATGGTTTTGGGTGGACTCCGGGATTTGGTGATGGACAGGGAGGCCTGGCGTGCTGCAGTTCATGGGATTGCAAGGAGTCAGACATGACTGAGCAACTGAACTGAACTGAACTGAATCTAATGTTCATGGTTCTTCAGAAACTTTCTCACTGGAAACCTTTTCTTCCAAGAGAATGAGCCACTAAAAACTTTAGGCTTGCATTTTTATTTTCACCTTTCTGAAATTGATTTATTTAACCATATATTTTAATTACCTCATTTTTATTTTTAGAGACATGCCTAATTGTTCCCATCTCAAATAACAAATTACTTAAGAAATACTTGTTGTTTCTGAAACTTTCTGTTATTGTGACATTGGTCAGGGATTGAAGGGATGAACCATATATTTCTTCAAATTTATTTTCCTTAAATTCATCAGCAAAACACCAATTCTGACACTTTTATCTAGCTTTATCAAAGTCTGTAGATGGAATTTGTACAATCTGCTTACTACATTGATGATTTATATCAGGAATTGACATAAATGCTGGTTTCTAGAGTCCCCTGTGAGCTTGTTAAGGTCTTGGAAAGAGTTTTGGAGATCAAAGAGGATAAAATAGTTTTTAAAAAGCCTTATCCATCCATTATCATTAGATCTTATGCAGTGGGATATCGGAGAGGAATGCCAAGAATCAGACCTGAACGAACAATTGTGCAATGACTCTCCTCACCTCCAGAATGAAAGGGCAGCTTGGGACCATCTCTGAACACCAGAGGTTGCAGATATCCAATACAGTCAACCTCCAGTTAGATACAGCTACAAAATCTCAAAAACTTTTATACCAATAGATGTTTTTTGAAGAAAACAAAGCAAATATTATCATACCCATTAAAGGTTATGCTTATTTTTTGAAGCAATTCCATGAGAAATTTTAGCTTTGAAGGCCTCAGGCAAGTTCACGCTAATAAGACATGTGAGTGGACTGTGCGCATGTGATAGGAAGAAACAAGTCTGACTGTTCAAATGTTCAAGACCATTAAGATGGTCATACTATGAGTCATCATCCAGCGTGAGACAGCATAGTGGAGGCAGAGAGAGGGCTAATTACAAATGAAATTAAAAGACGCTTGGTCCTTGGAAGAAAAGCTATGACAAACCTAGACAGCATATTAAAAAGCAGAGATATTGCTTTGCCATCAAAGGTCTGTCTAGTTAAATCTATGGTTTTTCCAGTAGTCATGTATGGATGTGAGAGCTAGACTATAAAGAAAGCTGAGTGCTCAAGAATTTTTGCTTTTAACTGTGGTGTTAGAGAAGACTCTTGAGAGTCCCTTGGACTGCAAGGAGATCCAACCAGTCCATCCTAAAGGAAATCAGTCCTGAATATTCATTTGAAGGACTGATGTTGAAGCTGAAACTCCAATACTTTGGCCACCTGATGCGAAGAGCTGACTCATTGGAAAAGACCCTGATGCTGGGAAAGGTTGAAGGTGGGAGGAGAAGGGGGGTGACAGAGGATGAGATGGTTGGATGGCATCACCAACTCGAAGGATATGATTTTGAGCAATCTCTAGGAGTTGGTGATAGACAGGGAAGCCTGGCGTGCTGCAATCCATGGGGTTGCAAAGTCGAATAGGACTGAGCAATTGAACTGAACTGAGAGCAAAACTAAGTTTAAAAAAAGGGAATAAAGATTCTTTCACACAGTTTAACTTAAATTTGACCTCCTTCCTAAACCCATAGTTTCAGGCATGATTGCCCCAGCGTATTATGAAGAAAAAACCTCAGGAACAGAGAGGCCAAGAGGCTGGCTGCATATTGAACAGCTAGGAAGAAGAAAAGTTAGATTCTGAGCCCTAATATGACTGTCTCTGCAGGCAAGTTCTCTCATTAGACCATCCTGGAGCTGTAATATAGGAGGAGGTCAGAGAGCAAATTAGAGAAGCCTGACTGCCTGGGCTTGAGTCCCAGCTTCTCTCATTAGTTAGTTAGTTAGTGACTCTAGACAAGTTACTTAGCTTCTTTGTGCTTCAACTTCTTTATCTGTAAAATGGGAAAAATATTTAATACTACTGTTAAAATTGGGTTTCCCTGGTGACCCAGTGGTGAAGAAATCACTTACCAATGCAGGAGAAATGAGTTGGATCCCTGATCCAGGAAGATCCCCTGGAGAAGGAAATGGCAGCCCACTCCAGTAGTCTTGCCTGGGAAATCCCATGGACAGAGGTGCCTAGTGGGCTACAGTCCATGGAATCACAAAAGAGTCAGACATGACTTAGCAACTGAACAACAAGTTTTAGAATTAAATTGGTGTATGTGAATAACCTGGTTACCAGTTACTCAAGGGTATGCTGTTACCATTAAACTCTCTTTCTTTACAAATTCTATCCTTTTGTTTTTTCCTCAGAAAGAAAAAACTATTTAAAAGGAAAATTCTTTGCATAAATTTCCTGAATAAAGTGTTCAGTCTTTACTTGGTTCATAAAGAAATACACACACACACACACACATATCAATTTATAAGATCAAAATTAATTTTAGAAATAGTAACTCCACTAAGACTATGCTGCATTTTCTTTGCCCAAATTAATGCAAAATCTACACTAGAATGGCTTTCAGTGTTTGAAGAAATGAAACTATTCAGAAGTTTACATAGGGAAGCAATTTGCTTGGATTGAATAAGGTAATACATAAGTATGTAAAACCCTCTCTCTGTAAATGCTGCTTTTAATTAGGAATGGAGCTCTGAAAGAAATCCTAGTTATTATACCCATGAATTGAACTCAGGCAACTATTTTAATTGGAACAGAAAGAACCAAAATGCAGAAGATTTATCAAGGAGGTTAAAAAAAAAACAAAAAAACTAAACCTAGTTCATAGAAAACAACATTTTGTGTTTTTTCCTTTACTCCAGCACAGAAATTGGAATAATCCCCTTGTCAGAGGAGATGGATGGCATACATTCGAGATTCTGCAGGGCATTAAGTAGTTGTTTTCACGTCAAACAACTCTTCCTTGTTATTAATACTGAATAAAATCAGCGTTCTTTTTATTTTCTTAGTTGGAAAAAAAAAAATATATATATATATATTATCAAAGGTTTTCTTTCCACTAACTGCTCTCAATTTTTACACATCAGCCAAAGAAACCATGAGCTTTCATCTTTTCCCCCTCTTTTGGACATTTTCTTGAGGGAAAGGACATGTTTCTGTCACCCCAGAGTGGATTTATCAGATAGAAGCAGCCTGTGTTTTTGTGATAGCCAACATCTGGATGAAAGGCAAAAGGCACAGTGGGTTTGGGCAAATGATAATAAGTCTTCAGAAGGAGGCACTAAGGGTGATGTCACCTTCAACACAATCTATCTCCCTTCTTGCCACCCCTACCCTACCCCACCCCCGAACCCCCCGAGCCACACACAGGCACACAGACACTTGAGAAGACTGCAGAGCTAACTGCATCAATCTTCCTCTGGATCCCCCACCACCACCCCAGTGCAGAGGGCAGAGGGCAGGGGGCGGTGAGGGTAATGAGCATATGTCAAGAATACAGTCATGGTTTTTCGACATGTTGAAGAATGTGGTCTAATAGCCATTAAGCCAACTACCCAGTCCTGTGTCACTTGGCAATATTTGGGGCCAGTAGAGTAGCACCTTCCTCAATGAGCCCATAAGGAATTAAATAAAAGCACTTTGAGATGGTTTTGAGGGCAACAAAGCCCAAAAGAGTAGAGTAGCAGTAACAGCAGCAGGAGCTGTAGTGGGAGCAGTGATAGTAACAGTACTAATGGTACTAGTGGTGATGGTTTTAGAGGCTGTATGAGTAGTGAGTATTTACTGCCTGCTTAATATATGGCAGGCATTGTTCTAAATGCCTTATATGAATTCTCATTGAACCCTTGTAACTGATAGAAAGGGACTATTACTACTCACACTTCCCAGAGAAGAAACTGAGGTAAAGAGAAGTTAATAATTTGCTTACATTCACATAGCTAGTGTGTATTTGAGGAGGGATTCAAATGTAAGTCTTTCTTACACAGAAAATGAAATTATTTTTCCTGGTTCCCTGTGTCTGGTAGGGTGTTATGTAAATTTTGTTAGAATTTTGTGAAAACCCTGGGGAACTGAGATTCCTCATCACTAAGTCTGTCTGAATTCAGATTTCATTTGTAACCACCATGTAATGTAATTCTCCTTACAAACTGAGCGTTTCAGAAGATGGCTTGAGAAGAAGGTAATTTGGAGGGAAGGTTGCAAAATCTGTGTCTATTCAGTGCTAGATATTTGCATGGCTTGTGTCTCTGGGCTTGCTTGGAAGGATGACACCCAGTTAAACCAGCCCTGCTGTTTTTAGCCCCATAGGTTTACCTTCACGGTTCTTGCCTTTTTCTCATTTTACATATTCACTAAGCATATTTCTGATTTGTACTTAAGTGGGTCCCTCCCTTGGGAAAGAACATACTGCCCACCTTTTTTGAATATTGATCTTCATAGCCATTACCTTTTCCATTATCCATTATTTAATTGATTTACTGGCTCCAATTTGTTGGGGTTTGGGGTATCTTGAGACAGTTGGTTTTTCCTCTCCCAGGAATTAATCACCTCTGCATATATTGATGGTTAAATAGACATAGACATTGGACATATATTTAATATTAATGTCATATTTGTGGCAATGCAGTGATAACTATTATGTGCTCTTACATACGGCAAATTTATTTGGGTGATCTTTGTATTCTTGTCTGTCTCACATTAACCTATTAAGAACAAGGACCATGTCTTTCTTTACTCATCAGTAAGCTGCCACCAAATGCCGTTGAACCTAGCACATTGTAGCTTCTCAATAAACATTTGTTGAGTGATTGAAGGCACTTATCTTATTCTCACCAGAAGTCTTTAATGTAGGTAAACAAAGTGACCTTACTCCCCTTTTAAAGAAGAACTAACCAGGGCAGAGCAAAGTTAAGTAACTTCATCACGGTACAATGTAAGTGGTCAGTTACAAAATCCATGGCATTTTCATTTTTAGTTATTTTTTTTTTGCAATATAATAAATAACTTAATATTATATGAGTCCTCAAGCTTATACAATTTTAGGGGTTCTCTTTACCAAACAAAACAGCACCACAAGTACAAAATCAGGAACGGGGTTTGAAGAGGATTGTTACATACGTGGCCCTGAAACTTGGTTTCATGTTTTATCTGTTTCTCATTATGCTAGCTTTTCTTTTGTTCCAACAATCAGTTGTTAAGACCTCTGCCAGACTCTCAGGGAAGTGTTGTAATGCTTTTCTTGTAGAATTCTTACATGGATTCCCTTCTTGGAATATTGGTGCTCCTTTTGTTCTGACTCACCTTCAAGATTCCCATTGGCTGGGGCCTTTCATGTGGCTCCTCTAAGTAATTTCAGAAATGGGTTGGCTTTAGACTTGTGGAAGTTAGAGAATGAGGGTAAGAAGAGGGACTCTACATGAGCAGAATCATGTTGGTGAAAGTCTATGGATAGGAGAGCTTAAAACATATACAGAGAACCATGAAGGAGAGAGGTTAATGTTGAGGGCCGTAGCATACCTAGAGAGGAATAATACAGGATGAGGTGAGAGGGTGGGTTTGGTCTTCATTATAGTTAGCCATAAGGATTGATTAAAATGCCTGGGCCTTAGCCAATAAGCCCTGGGAAGTAATAGATTTTTGAATGAGATGATAGGATAAAAATTATATATCAAGTAGACAAACCTGAAAGTATTGCTAAGATGCAATATGTGAGTTCTGCATTTCAATCATGGAACCAAGGAAAGAGAATATCTTAGAAAATAAAAATAAAAACCACTTTCTTTATTACTCTATTGGGAACGATTGCACTGAAATTTTTCAGCCATGAATCTTGTCCCTTGGCACAGATTTATGCACAGTGTCCCTTCTATCTCATCTGAAGCTCTTTCTCAGCCACTTTTGCTTTTTCGCACTGAGTTCCCTAAACCTCTATCCTAAACCATCTTTTCTCTGGCCATACACTCTTCCATTCTCAATGCTCTCTATCGCACCTATGGGTTGGTGACTCCTCATATTTGTATCTCCAGCATTAATCTTTTACTTAAGTTCTAAACTCATGTAACCAAGAACTCCTTCCATATGTCTGGCACGATGTTGAAAGTCATATTATCTGAATTTTCAGATTCAAGAGTTTTGTCTCCATGTGTCCCAACCTGTACGTCTCCTAGCCTTCCTTGTCTGAGAAAATATTTCTACATTCATTCATCTGCTCATGTGAGAAACTTAATGGCCAACCTGGATTAATTTCTTTCCTTCATACCTGACATTCTTTTCATCAGTAACTCTCTACCTACAAAACACATCTTGAATCAAAATTATTTATCTGCCAAAGATTCTGGAAATGCGTCGGCAGCAGGGATGGCAGAGGTTTTGAATCTCATCCACATAAAAATAGATAAAATACCTAGGGGGCAAAATTTTTAAAAAGCAAAATGAAAGTATGAGATTAAACTTTAATTTATTTTAATTTTAAAATAAGTAAAATAAGCAAGTGGACAATATATAGCCTTGGTGTACTCCTTTCCCTATTTGGAACCAGTCCATTGTTTAATGAATGGTTCTAACTATTGCTTCTTGACCTGCATACAGATTTCTCAGGAAGCAGGTAAAGTAGTCTAGTATTCCCATCTCTTTAAGAATTTTCCAGTTTGTTGTGATCCACACAGTCAAAGGCTTTGGTGTGGTCAATGAAGCAGAAGTAGATGTTTTTCTGGAATTCTCTTGATTTTTCTATGATCCAGTGGATATTGGCAATTTGATCTCTGGTTCCTCTGCCTTTTCTAAATCCAGCTTGAACATCTGGATGTTCTTGGTTTATGTATTATTGAAGCCTGGCTTGGAGAATTTTGAGCATTACTTTGCTAGCATGTGAGATGAGTGCAATTGTGCAGTAGTTTAAACATTCTTTGGCATCACTGTTCTTTGGGATTGGAATGAAAACTGACCTTTTCCAGTCCTGTGGCCACTGCCGAGTTTTCCAAATTTGCTGATAAATTGAGTGAAGCACTTTCACAGCATCATCTTTTAGGATTTGAAAAAGCTCAACTGGAATTCCATCACTTCCACTAGCTTTGTTCGTAGTGATGCTTCCTAAGGCCCACTTGAATTTGCACTCCAAGATGTCTGGCTCTAGGTGAGTGATCACACCATCATGGTTATCTGAGTCCTTAAGATCTTTTTTGTATAGCTTTTCTATGTATTCTTATTACCTCTTCTTAATATCTTCTGTTTCTGTTAGGTCCATGCTCTTTCTGTCCTTTATTGTGCCCATCTTTGCATGAAATTAAAAAAGTTTTCTTATCTCTCCTTGTTATTCTTTGGAACTCTCACTCAGAGGATATATCTTTCCTTTTCTCCTTTGCCTTTTGTTTCCCTTTTTTTCTCAGTTTTTTGTAAGGCCTCCTCAGACATTTTGCCTTTTTGCATTTCTTCTTGGTGATGGCTTTGATCACTGCCTCCTGTACAATGTTACAAACCTCTGTCCATAGTTCTTTAGGCACTCTATCTATCTGATCTAATCCCATGAATCTATTTGTCACTTCTACTGCATAATCATAAGAGATTTAATTTAGGTCATAACTGGATGGTCTAGTGGTTTTTCCTACTTTTTTCAATTTGAATCTGAATTTTGCAATAAGGAGTTCGTGATCTGAGCTATAGTCAGCTCCTGGTCTTGTTTTTGCTGACTGTATAGAGTTTCTCCATCTTCACCTGCAAAGAATATAATCAATCTGATTTTGGTATTGGCCATCCAGTGAGGTCCATGTGTAAAGTTGTCTCGTGTTTTGTTGGAAGAGGGTGTTTGCTATGATCAGTGTGTTCTCTGGGCAAAACCCTGTTAGCCTTTGCCCTTCTTCATTTTGTACTCCAAGGCCAAACTTGCCTATTACTCCAGGTATCTCTCCACTTCCTACTTTTGCATTCCAGTCCCCTATGATGAAAAGGACATCTTTTTTTGCTGTTAGTTCTAAAAGGTCTCGTAGGTCTTCAGAAACGCAGTTTACCCTGCTTCGGCATTAGTGTTTGGAGCATAGACTTGGATTACTGTGATACTGAATGGTTTGCCTTGGAAACAAGCAGAGATTATTCTGTCGTTTTTGATATTTCACCCCTGTGTGGGTGTGTTACTCGTTCAGTTGTGTCCAACTTTTTGTGACCCCACAGACTATAGTTCCCAGGCTCCTTTGTCCATGGGACTCTCCAACCAGGGATCCTGGGTCTTCCTGACCCAGGGATCCATGGCATTCTCCAGACAAAATTACTGGAGTGGATTGCTATTCCCTTCTCCAGAGGATCTTCCCAACCCAGGGATCAAACCTTGGTCTCCTGCATTGAAGAGATTCTTTACCACTTGAGCTGTCATTTTTGTGATTGCACTCAAGTACTGCATTTTGGACTGTTTGTTTTTGTTTTGTTTCGTTTTTGTTTTTTTTCATGAGGGCTACTCTATTTCTTCTAAGGGATTCTTGCCCACAGTAGTAGATACAACGGTCATCTGAATTATTATTTTATTTATTTATTTTTTAAATTAGTTTATTTATCTATTTTTTAACTTTAAAATATTGCATTTGTTTTGCCATACATTGACATGAATCCGCCATGGGTGTACATGTTTTCCCCTTCCAGAACCCCCCTCCCACCTCCCTCCCTATCCCATCCCTCTGGGTCATCCTGGTGCACCAGCCCTGAGCACCCTGTATCATGCATCGAACCTGGATCGGTGGTCATCTGAATTAAATTCACCCATTCTGGTCCATTTTAGTTCACTGATTCCTAAAATGTCAGTGTTCACTCTTGCCATCTCCTGTTTGACCATTTCCAATTTACCTTGATTCATGGACCTTTCATCACCAGTCGCAGCATCAGACTTTAATTCCATCACCAGTCACATCTACAACTGGGCATTGTTTTTTCTTTGGCTCCATCTCTTCATTCTTTCTGGAGCTATTTCTCCACTCTTCTCCCATAGTGGTGGCTAAGTGAAGCATCTACCTGCAATGTGGGAGACCTGTGTTCGATCCCTGGGTTGGGAAGATCCCCTGGAGAAGGAAATGTCAACCCACTCCGGTACTCTTGCCTGGAAAATCCCATGGACGGAGGAGCCTGGTAGCCACAGTCCATGGTGTTGCAAAGAGTCAGACACAACTGAGCAACTTCACTTCACTTCTCCAGTAGCATATTGGGCATCTACTGACCTGGGGACTTCATCTTTCAGTGTCCTATCTTTTTGCCTTTTCATACTGTTCGTGGGGTTCTCAAGGCAAGAATACTGAAGTGGTTTGCCATTCCCTTCTCCAGTGAACCACGTTTTGTCAGAACTCTTCACCATGACCTGTCCATCTTGGGTGGCCCTGCATGGCATGGTTCATAGTTTCATTGCGTTAGACAAGGCTGTGATCCAAGTGATCAGTTTGGTTAGTTTTTTGTAATTATGGTATCCCTCTGATGGATAAGGATAAGAAGCTTGTGGAAGCTTCCTGATGGGAGGGACTGGCTGTGGGGAAATCTGGTTCTTGCTCTGATTGCCAGGGACATGCTAGGTAAATCTTTAATCCAGTTTTCTTTTGATGGGTGGGGCTGTGTTCCCTCCCTGTAGTTTGGCCTCAGGCCAAACTATGGTAGGGGTAATGGTGGTAATGGTGACCTCCTTCAAAAGTGCTTATGTCAGTACTGTTGTATATGGTGCCCCGACCCCATGTCAGGCCATTGTTGTCCCACGTCTCTGCTGGAGGCTCCTGGACACTCACAGGCAAGTCTGACTCGGTCTCTTGTGAGGTCACTGCTCCTTTCTCCTGGGTCGTGGTGTGCACAAGGTTTTGTCTGTGCTCTCCAAGAATCTTTTTCCCCAGTCCTGTGGAAGTTCTGTAATCAAATCCCGCTGGCCTTCAAAGTCAAATTCAGATTGACAAATTGACTACATTACTGGTCCCATTCTCATCACATCTATCAGAAGGGCAACAGTGCTCTTCTGAGATTGAGATGCATCTTGCCACAGTTTTCCCTGTATTGCTGAAGGCTGCTAGGACTTATATTTTTACCAAACCATGCAGTAGTTTGGTAAAAATGTAGTCTTTTCTTTTTAAACTTCAAGTTCCCTGTTTCTAGGGAAAATCATAAATGACAAGACGAAGATACTAAGTAGCTTCAGCTCAGAGAGAGGGAGAATGGGAGACATATGTTGCAGACTCACTAAAACACAGAGGGTAACAATGAAGAGAGTGAAAAAGAGGGAGGGCCAACGTGTGAAAGGTGAAGAAAGGATCTGGAAACAGAGCCTTGTGCAATCTCCTTCTTCACCAGGTGGGAGAACAAGGAACTGCTAAAGAAGAGATTTCAAAGCCTAGAGGCAAAATCCCACAGATTGAGTGCTGCACTTAAGAAATATTTTTCAGAAGTAGATGTTATTCAAGCTGTAAAAGTCTGCACAAGTCTGATTAAAAAGTCAGATCATCTTAAAAGGAAATTTGGGCTTCAAAATTGAGGAAGACCTGAGCAGCCTATTTCCAGGGAGGATAGCGAAGGCAAATCGAGATTAAAAAGAACACAACAAAATATCTTTTGCTCATAATGTGTTCTAAGACTCCCTTTAAACTGCTTTAAAAAAAAAAAAAAAGATTATATAAGATACCAGACAGAAATGCTAGGATCTTAGTTTTTTGCTGAATGAATGAATGAAAAATATAAAAGACATTTTGGAAGAACTTGAGGAAAAGTTTCCAGGAATTATAACATTGGCTAGAGTATACATTGCTACCTCTTTTCACAGGATTTTATTGTGAGCCACGCAAGTCTTCTTCCTGATTGTCAAAATCAAGCTTGTGAAAGCGATCAATATAAATTTGGGGAGGGCAGAAGTATCAGCCGATGCTCCCGTTAAAACTAATACTTTCACAAAATTAGTTCAGAATCTACTTTGTGTCTGTATTTCTAGCTCTGGCAATTAGTTGTTTTATTTGCAAATAAAGCACTTTCTACAAAGCACATTTCCATCTACATAACAAAGCTCAATAAAGTGTGTTATTCCCTGCTGGCCACTATTACAGTTCTATTTTTTAATCAGCAGATGTTCACTTATTTCTAACTAGGTATAAACATGGCATTGAATGATATTATTGTGTTTCATAGATGTGTGCCTTACTAATCTGAAGTTTAACACCATTTCTTTGTCTCTTTTGAGAAGTAAACAGCATGCAAAGTACTGAACTGCAAAACTTTTGGTTTAAGGTGGATACATTAGTGTGCATATGGATTAAAACTTAGAAAAGAGAAACTAAAACTCACAACCCCGCCATGAGAAACCTGCTCATTATTGAGATGCCTGCAAGGAACTTGCAATTTCTGTAACTCTTTGCCTCTTTGAAAATATGGGTATGGTCTAGTGAATTGAAAAGGGAAAAAATTCTGTAATGTCTATAGGAAAAACAAACACAAAATTTAGGATAAAAACATCAAAGAAAATAGATGTCTGCTTTTATCTCTTGTTATAAGAAAACACTTCAAAGAAAATCAAGCTACTCTCTTTTCATTTCATTGCATAAGATTTCCATGGATGACTCTTACATGCATCATTCCAGCCATGTTTGGACATGATACAACACATTTAACGGACATCTCATTCATAAAACCTCCTTTTTCAATACACCTTACAAAACTAACTTTTTTGGATATTGGGGTATTTATTTCATCCTGCTGGCTTATTCATGTTTTCAGAAATGATCTATGTTACATAAATGTTTTGCACAGATTTATCCCGAGTCAGTAAATTTCTGGATAAATTGATTCCCAGAAAAGCTACAACAAGATCACATTTCTATCTCAAATATCTATTCTCCCTCATTTTTAATGCCGTCTACACAAATATAGCCCTCCTACTTAGTCATATAGAATGCAATGTTTATTATAAATAAGGCATTGATTCAATTACTATATCATGCTTGCTAGCATCAGCTTGGAAACATCTTCTAGACTGATTTTCTGAGATTGTGGCAATGATTTCTAAAGGTATTATCATTTAGATCTGTATTTCTTAAAGTTGAGTGTATTTAATTAGAATTTAGCAAAATCCTGCATAGTGCTCAGCACTGTTCTAGGTATCTTAACAATTGTTAACTCATTTAACCTTCAAAACCTTCAATCCTACAAGGTACATTTCATTAAGATTCCCATTTTACAGATAAGGAAAGTGACACTTAGATCTAAATAATGCATGCATGGTAAATGGTTGTGTTGAGTACAGGAACCCAGGCAGACTGACTTCAGAATGTGTAACCACTGTGCTACTCATAAGAAAATCTGGGGTTACTTACCTAAACTCAAATTCCAGAGACCTACCAATCACATTCTATTCTATCTGGCTAAGGTCCACAAATTAGTATGACTTCTGCATTTGTTGGCTGGCTAACAAGCATCTTCAGTGTTACTATCCTGATACAGTTGTTTCAAATGTTTCAATTTTTAAAAGGAAACCCTGGCTTCCCAGGTGGCTCAGTGGTAAAGGATCCGCCTGCCAATGCAGGAGATGCAGGTTAGACCCCTGGGTTGGGAAAATACCCTGGAGAAGGGAATGGCAACCCTTTCCAGTATTCTTGCCTGGAATATTCCATGGACAGAGGAGCCTGGCAGGTTATAGTCCATGGAGTCGCAGAGTTAGGCACGACTGAGTGACTGAGTATGCATGCAGTCCTTGCTCCCAGGGCTCTGAGTTTTATTCTACACCTGCATTTATTTTACCATGTGCAAAAGAAGCAACTTCTTACATTGTGTGAGTTTTTATGGGTGCCAAGAAAATCTCATATGCTTCCCAAAGGCCTTTGGTTTAATATGCAATTCCAATATTTTTCTTCACCTAGACTGATTCCTTATGAAAATGCAACATCTCCTCTTAAGAGTGTAATAACACACGGAGTGTTAATCTATCATTTATGCTCTTAGTGTAAATGAAGAATTGGAAAAGAAGCTTTAAGAACAGGCTTTGAGGTAGGGAGTGTGAGTGTAGGGGGTGCCTAAGAAGAGAGTGGGAGAGAAGGGCCTGGCAGATACTGCCATAAAATATGGAGTGAGCAGCCCAGGAGGTGCTTAGGATAGCTCTGGCTTGTTGGTTTTGCCTAGGGTTGGCCGTGTTATTGATGATACAGACAGGTGGTTTTAAACCTTATCAGTCAGCTCCAGGTATCATCCCTCCTTAGAATCAGCATCTCAGGGTGACATACCCTCTTTGTCAGTAATTCATTTATAGATTTTGCTGCTTGTGAATTTCATTACATAAACTCTTTAAGCAAATAGGATGTAAAGTAGCCCAGATTGGAGATGCATTTAAGTATTGATCATGCTGGGGCTATGTATAGTAAAGAGGCTAAAATCATCACATCAGATCAAATACTCTTGAATCAGCCAGGAGAGGGAATTGAACACAAAGATCCTGAGTGCAGTTTCTTTGCATTTAGCATCTCTATGAAATGGCAAGAGAAAGAAATGGGACCTTAACAACTCAAGCATTTCTATTTTAGCTGGTTCAAAGCCATAGTTGATTGTGAAGTTTGACAGCTATAGCGTTTCTCACCTAAAGTAATTAGTAGTAACAGTACCTAAAAGCTAAAGGGAAAGGAACCACTTTGCTGCTCTGGTATAGCTACCTTCAGCCAGTTATAAACTAGTTCCATTTCAGTCCTGGTGAAATTTTTAGCATGCTACTACAGAAGAAAGAGTCTAACTGTTGCAGCCACTATAATTTGAAATAATTGACTCAAGTGTTACATCACAGTTCTTGCAAAACCAACAAGTAAGAAGGACGTTTGTAGCATTACAGAAAATAAGGTATTCCACTACCAACTTGAAAGCATTTCCCTCCTCCCCTGGGAGTATTAATGTCTGACTATGGCTTTGAAAGAAAATGTTCCCTCTGCTCCAGCATGTTTCCAAGTCTTTTTCACTGTAGTGAATAAAGGGAAGGAATTAAATGGCATTTAGTCATCCCAGAGGTCAAAAGGAATATTATAATTCCAGAAAACTTCACTTTGTAGCTGAAAACCCTTTATTGTTTTGGCTTGGCAGCTTTACCGGAGAGGACAATTTTCAAGACTGAATTACAGCACTGAACATGCATTAAACACAACAGGCTTGCTATTGTCAAATTATTTATGTCACTTATGAATTTTAGCAGTCTGACCATGAAGAAAAAAGTATCCAAGATTTTTTATGAAAAGAAATACTCAGAAATATTGAAATTACTCTTTGGCTTCTTGTAACTCTCATCAAAAATTTTGATTGTGTCAGAGAAGCTGTATTGATGATAGCGGATTAGAAAGACACATCATACCTTGAACATTTTTATAAGACTCTGTTTAAAGTCCTATGGCATAATGAAGAGCAGCATGGCCTAGTGGGGAGACCATTTCTCTGAATGCTATTTCTCTGAATAGCATAGGCCTAGGCTTGGAACCAATGTATCTTAGCCATAGGACTACGATCAAATTTGAAGACCCTCTGTGGCTCATCTGCCTGCAAAGCATTTGCCTGCAATGCGGGAGACCTGGGTTTGATCCCTGGGTCAGGAAGATCCCCTGGAAAAAGAAATGGCAACCTACTCCAGTTCTCTTGCCTGGAAAATTCCATGGATGGAGGAGCCTGGTAGGCTACAGTCATGGGGTCGCAAAGAGTCGGACACGACTGAGCAACTTCACTGGTGGTGGCTCATCTGTGAAATAGGGATAAAAATATTACCTACCTCATGTTTTATTGTATGAACCACAGTAGAAACAGTCTATAAAGAGCTCAGCATAATATCAGATTCTGATTTAGGACACAGTAAATGGCATCTATTAATGTTACTAATATCATCATTATCATTATTGCTAGAGTTTTTACGGTAATTCAATGACTTCCGTTTTTCTGGATAAATCTGATAAATTGCACACTGTGACAGAGAATGGAATAGAGGTGACATTTCTCTTTCAAAGTCATAACCAAGGGCATGTTTTCAAATTGGTGGAATATTACCTAATTTACTATAATGCAACCATGATAGAACACCGTAGCCAATATGTCAAATTATGGTGGCTATAACAATTAAACTTTTCTTAATAGCTATGCACCAGCTACAGAAGTGTCTATTTATGCCTAAGCATACATTAGGCTATGACTGTAATCTTTTTTGGTATTAATTATAACCATTTGATTGAGTTCTCCCAAATGTGAGGAATGTGATTGAAAATGACATATGCCACTTAGGCCTAACATATGAAGACACACCACAGCCTCCTCACGAAACTATTCTCTGGCTCTTTCCCCATCTGCTAGCTGGAAATGAACGCTCATTCACATAGTGAAGAAAGATCCTAGGTTCCTGGATGCTACAGGAGCAGACACAAGATCATCATCAGGGACAGTTTATGTTTGAGAGAAACAATCTTATACTGTGTCATGCTACCAAGTTTTGAGGTTTATCTATTAATACTAGAACAGCTAGTAGTGACAGAAGCATGCTTGTTCATCTTTCCCCCTTCTGAAAACTGCATTAAAAATCACCACAGGTATTTTTAACTGTAGTATTGAAAAGCAGGAAGTTGAAGCTGATTGGCTTGGTAGATTGAAAAAAGTACAAAATCAAGAGAAAAATATTTGCAATTTAAAATTTCTCACCTATCCAAAATATATGACCAGAGTGGAAAAGGGAACATATGTATTATCAGATATGCCAGGTCTTAATGTAATATTCTCCCTAGATATTGACAAATATGCTTTATCAAGACAGGGAAATAATCAAGATATCCATGAAACAGGTCATCCAAAACAGGAGAGAGGCAATGGGAATTTGCAGGATGGTACTGGTGGGAGTTATCAGAAAGATAACTGCACAGCTGCCCTAGAAATCAGCAAAGCTCCAGTGACGCAAAAAAGAAATGGAATTATTAGTTACCTTACTATTTGTGAATGGAGCAGTTATAAGTACATGGGAAACTGGGTACATGAAAAAATGAGGCAATATTAATCTTAGAGGAGCCAAAATACTATATTGAAAAAAAATAATGTGTTTATATCATACAACATGGCTCTATTGTGGTCAGTATTGTGTTGTGCTAAGTCACTTCAGTCATGTCTGACTCTTTTCAACCCTATGGACTGTAGCCTGCCAGGCTTCTTTCTCCATGGTATTTTCCAGGAAAGTATACTAGAATGGGTTGCTATTTCCTTCTCCAGGGGATCTTTATGATCCAGAGATTGAACCAGAGTTTCTTAAGTCTCCTGCATTGGAAGGCAGGTTCTTTCCCACTAGCGCCACCTGGGTTGGTGAAAACCTAATTGCAGTTTCGGATTGTGAATTTTAAATCATTATAATTAGGCTCAAACACATCTTTATTGATGGAAATAGGAACCATTAAAATCAACACATTTTTTGCAAATGAGAAATAAGTTTGTTTATTGCTGTGGCATAGAAATTAATGTTTTGGGATTCAATGAACACTGGAAAGGCTCTTCTACATCCTGCTGGTTGTGGAAGTGATTTCCTTGCAAAAAGTTGTTGAGATGCTTGAAGAAGTGGTAGTTGGTTGGCGAGAGGTCAGATGAATATTGTCAGACACGACTTAGCACCTGAACAACAACAGACGAATATGGCAGATGAGGCAAAATTTCATACCCCAATTTATTCAACTTTTGAAGCCTTGGTTGTGTGACATGTGGTCAGGCATTGTCATGGAGAAGAATTGGGCCCATTCTGTGGATCAATGCCAGGTGCAGGCATTGCAGTTTTCAGTGTATGTCATTGATATGTTGAGCGTACTTCCCAGATGTAATGGTTTCACCAAGGTTCAGAAAGCTGTAGTGGATCAGACCCGCAGCAGACCACTAAACAGTGACCGTGACTCTTTTGGGGGGGGGTGTAATTTTGGCTTTGGGAAGGGCTTTGGAGCTCCTTCTGGGTCCAACCACTGAGCTGGTCATCACCAGTTGTCTTATACAATCCACTTTTCATCACATGTCACAATCTGATCAAAAAATAGTTCATTATTGTTGCTTAGAATCAGAGAAGACAGCACTTCAAAATGATGATTTTTTTGATTTGTGGTCAGATCATGAGGCACCCACTTATTGAACTTTTTCACCTTTTCAATTTGCTTCCAACTCCAAACGACCATAGAATGGTTGATGTTGAGTTCTTCGGCAACTTCTCGTGTAGTTTGTAAGAGCATCAGCTTTGATCATCCTCCCAGTTGGTCATTGTCAACTTCGGATGACTAGCCACTATGCTCCTCGTCTTCAAGGTTCTCATTTCCTTCACAAAACTTCTTGAACCACCCTGCACTGTACATTCATTACCAGCTCCTGGGCCGAATGTGTTGTTGATATTGTGAGTTGTCTCTTCTGATTTATGATCCATTTTGAACCTGAATAAGAAAATTTCTCAAATTTGCTTTTGTCTAACATTATTTCCCTAGTCTAAAATAAATATAAAATACACAGCAAGTAATGTCATTAGCAAAAAAAAAATAAAGCAAGATATGTGCATTAGAGTGATATAGGACATAACCACATTTATTAATATTTTCATAATAAATCTTAAGTAATTTTCACAAAAATAATCCCATAAAGAATTATGACACAACTATATTAAAAGCCTGGGAGGAAGGGGTGTGAGTTGTGTGTGTGTGTGTTGAGAGAATGATTTAAAAAGGTAAATCTGTATTTTCCAAAAGAAGAATAGATTAGAAAAATACCTACAACTGAAAAATTACAACTAAAAGCATAGTAGAAGCATGTTTTACAGAAATGAGAAGGTAAATGTCACAACATCACCTAAAAGTTAGTTTAAGCATGGTGAACTGTTGTCTTTTAGAAGCAGCTATCAAGGACAGAATGGAGAAATTGGGAAAGACTTATAGAAACAGTGAATTTTTAACATTATGTACATATAAATTTGACTTAATTAGATGTGTTTATAGATGTCATGCTCCTTTCCCCAACCTGTGACCTCATTTTTCTTTTCCTCAGTCCAATTACTCTAACCCTCTTTCATTCTACTGGCCTTGTGTAGGAATATCTAACGGCCTTTTATAATGCAGATTCTTAGGTCTACCTCGGATTACTGAACTTCTTGACTACAGACTGAAGTATTAGTAATTTGTTAAACATAGACCATTCAACACTTAGCTAGGTTAAGCATTATTCAGCTAAACTGTGAAGAGGAATATTAATATGACTTATACTAGAAAATATTTCTTGAGCAGTTGCCAAGTATCAGGATCCATTCTAAGTACTTTACATGTATCTATTTCTCACTAAAATATTATGAAGTGTGTACAATTATTTTCATTTGTAGATGAGACTCAAAGAGGTTAAGTAAATTGCTGAGAGTCACAAAGGTCAACAGTGGTGAAAGCATGATACAAGTCTACTATGTGATCATGGATCTGAACAATGTTTAAGCAATACTCTATGCTGTTCTGCTACGGTAGTCTTACAAAACTTCCCTCATACCTGTTTATTCCTCTATGGTTCAACTTGACCTTGAAAACTATTGTTAGTCACCATCATGAGTTATGTTCATTAATGTTTCCTTTTCTGGTTGGGCTTCCCGAGTGACTCAGGGGTAAAGAATCTGCCTGCCAATGTAGGAGACACAGGAGATGTGGGTTCCATCCCTGGGTTGAAAAGATCCCCTGGAGAAGGAAATGGCAACCCATTCCAGTATTATCGCTTGGAAATCCCCATGGACAGAGGAGCCTGGCAGGCTACCGTCCATGGGATCACAAAGATTTGGGCACAATTGAGTACACATGCATTGTTCTGGTAATGTTTGTATTTATAACTCTAGAATGAGAGGTAATGACTTTTGATTCATGAAATTCACATTTAGTGAACAGATTGATAAAGTTATGTCAGGCATAGAGAAGACCCTTAGGGGTCTTGCATTTCTAATCTGTAAGTCATAACCTATTCCAGGGATTTCTAAACCTGGCTAATTGGAATCCCTCTGGGTACTATTAAAAAAAAAGTATATATATATATATATATATATATATATATATATATATATACACTAAATCAAAATCACAGAAAGTGTGACTTGAAAACTGCAGTTGAAGAATGCATCCCTGGATATACTGATAATCAACCAGATTTGGAACCACACCACCTATGTGGAGAGTCAGCCCAATTTCGTGTTCCTTTGTCATGTTTCTTGTCAGTAGCAGGAATAACACTTGTGCTTAAACAAGGAATTCACACATCATCAGTATATATTACAAACAGACTCAGTACTAAATATGGAATTAAATAAAACAGACAGGACATAATCATGGTATGGCTATCTTAGAAGGATTTTTCAATGCTTTTTTTTAAAAGTTATCTTAGAAAATGTGTACATTTTGGTTGTTCTTAACAATGAGAGAACATAGTGAAATTTATTTCTCTCTATTTTTGTCCCACCACGTATTGGCTTGCCAAGTTGAGAGCCATAACCTGGAACTTCATTTAGAAGGTCATTCTGCCTTGTTTTGTTCTTTTAGAATCTGACCTTTACTTTATCCAAATATCATTTTGTCTGTAAATATTAAAATGAGTTGCTGGCCACTCAGTATTGCAAAATAGGTGAAACACTTTAAAGGATTTTCTGGCTGCCACAGAAGCTTTTATTGTGCAAAGTTAATCTCTTAAAAATGTTTTACTATTGACAGCGTTGCTTGCCATAATTAGGCGAGTAAGAGAGTCACTTATGAAGCTGTAACAATTGGGTATTATGCTTTCATCTCAAATAATTTCAAATATTAAATGTTCATAGAGTAGGATTTTAAAAAGGTCTTTGCATCTTAAAGGCCACTTAGGCTATAGTGGAATTGCCTAAGCCCAGCATGTGCCAAAATGTTTTTGCATCTTTAGGTAATAAAATTGTGAGCTCCTGTAGCTACAAGGGAATTTGAGACATTGTCCTGTCCCAAACTTTGTAGCCTAGCTTTTGGTAAGGAGGTCATTTACCCCATCCCAGACATGTAGGCATTATTACCTGCCTACTGCAGTGTTTAATAACCTTTCCATCAGGAAATGCTTTTATATATCTGAAATAAATTGTTGTCCCCCCCTCCTCAGAATTCTGGGGGCACAAAAAGGCTGTTTTAAGGTTGAGGGTGCAAGCTGCATAGTAAGTCTTGGGATCTGTTCTCCCATTTGAAATGTGGTAGCTCTGTAATTTGGTCCTTAGCAGAGTACCCAGAGCCATCACACACAGTTATGTAATTTATGATCTGCACAGAGGTACTAAGTAGGAAGGTAGTCGAGGAGGCAGGGAGTGGGGTGTTGAATTCATATGCACTCATGTCTCTAAACTCAGCACCTGCCAGACTGTTGTGTTTTGTCTACCCTAAAGAGGTGTCTTTTTCTCATCGTCTACACCGAGTGTTAGTAGCTTAGTCATGTCTGACTCTTTGCGATCCCATGGATTGTAGCCCGCCAGACTCCTATGTCCATGGAATTCTCCAGGCAAGATTACTAGAGTGGGTTGTTCAGGGGAACAACCTGACCCAGGGATGAAACCCAGGGATCAAACCCGAGTCCCCCTCATTATAGGTAGATTCTTTACTGCCTGAGCCACCATGGAAGCCCTCTACACCAAGGAGGAGCCCACAAGGACATTTTTTCCCCAAACTAGCTCAAAAGTTGCCCTAATATCAACACTGAAGAGAGTGGCTAGAAATGCGAATCTTAATTCTCAGAGATTCTAGACTTACCTTGGATACTTTTTTCCCCTCTAATAAAAGAAGTGTGATAAAGCAGATCTAGAGTAAGGTAAGGCCTGGAAATCTGGTTTTTGCTTTGTTGTTTTTGTTTCTTTAAGCAAACACTCCAGGTTACTCAGATGCAGGTAGTCCAAAACACTGCTTTCAGAAAAAAAGTGTGTGAGTAGTTACTTCATGAGCTTGTTACCTGGTTGTCTAATCAGGCTAGTCGCACTGGGATCATGTAGGCTTGTGACTGTCTGGTTGGACCTCACTTGATTTGCAATCAGAGGCCACTAGAAGTCTTCAGGTTATCCATGAAGTTGACCAGCAAACAGAAATATCCATTTAACTTTTGTCACTACATCTTTCTGCTTATTTTTTTATTCTCACATTGGGTATTACCTGCATGCTTTCTTTCCTTTATTCAAAAGACTTTTGACTAAACACCCACTCTGCTCAATGCGTGACATTTGAAAGACCAGGATGGTCCAGTCACAATCTAACGTACTGCTTCAGATAAGTACACAAGTAACTCCAAATTCAGGGGCAAAGAAATGCATTTCATAAAAATTGTGGTGCTTTAGAGTTCAGGAAAGAAGATGAAATATCATCAGTGTTATTGTTACGAGATACATAATTTTATACTGCTTTCACAAGCAAAGACTGGATTCAGAGATACTAATAATTGGATTAAAAAAATAAAAACCATATCCATTGGTTCATATATTTTATCATTGTTTCCCTGTAGGGTAATATGTTAGTACTGATAGTTAAGTCAATTGACTATGGCATTTCCTATGTGCTATATACAATTATAAATGTCTAAGTTTTCAATAGAAATTTTTATCTGATGTAAATATGTAGCATAGATTAAAATGACAATTCCTTACAGAGTATGTATTTCTAACTTTCAATTTAGATGTTTGTTCCAATATTGATTTTTGTATTTCCACTGTAGAAATAAATTTTGATTTAGATTTGACAGCATAATGATTTAAATATGTTAAATTATTTTAGCTCTGACAGTTTATTTTTTTAGCTGTTTGGTGTATAACAGTATTGCTTAGATTGCATCTCCTCTGACGACTAGTTTCTAGATGGGAAATGAAAGCAGGCTAATTTTTGACACCTAGGCACAAAAGTAAGAACTGTCATCATCAGACTATTTTCTAGTTTATAATCATATAAGAGGACACCTGAATCTCTTACCTATACATTTACTATTACATTTCACATGAGTAAATTAACAATCCTTTTGGAACTGTGTACATAGGGTCAGTCAGAGTATATTCTTATCTGATCACAGGATTAGACAAATAGGTAAAATTTGGGAGGGTTAGAAAGGTGAGTTTGGAAGTTCTTAAAAGTACTTTTTTCAAGCTATCTGAGTCTAACCTGAATTTCTCATTTGTGAAATGGAGATAATAGTATGAGCATCTTGATGGATTTTGGTGAGGAAAAATGAGATGGTATGTTTGGCCTTAGTGCAATGCAATGCCTTTCTATGTGGAATAAGTACTTCAATTTAACCAAGCAGATGTTTATTGAGCATATACTATGTGGCAAGCATGCTGTTCTAGGTGCTGGGAAAACAGAGATTTAAAAAATAAACAAAAAACAGTCTCTGACCTTGTAGACCCTGCAAGAAAGGAGACATGATGTTGAAGGTAACTCCAAATACAGAAAGCAGGCAGTAAGGGTAATTTGTATTGTCTTATTTATTTTAATTGTTTCCTTTCAAATATGCTTCTTTATTCTTAGTCACTCAAGACTTAGTAGTTCCATTAATCACATACCCAATTGTGTTCATTACCTATAAATCAATGACTTAAAGATAGGATGCCCTTTGCTCAACTCACCCTTTCTTTCCCTTCTATAATTTTGGATAAACTCTATTAAAGGTATGATGTAACAGAAAAAATACCCACAGGAGTATCATAACTTCCCATCTATTACAGTTTAGATCAGTTTTGAATGATGACTGGACAAAACACTCACCTTCTCTAGATGTCAGCTTCCTCAATTGTTTCCCCTAGTTGTTTAATCACCCAGTCATGTCTGACTCTGAGACCCCATGGACTGCAGCATGCCAGACCTGTCCCTCATCATCTCCCAAAGTTTGCCCAAGTTCATGTCCATTGCATTGGTGATACCATCCAGCTGTCTCATCCTCTAATGCCCTCTTTTCCTGCTGCCTTCAATCTTTCCCTGCATCAGAGTCTTTTCCAATGAGTCAGCTGTTTGCATCAGTTGACAAAATTACTGGAGCTTCAGCTTCAGTGTCAGGCCTTCCAATGAGTATTCAGGGTTGATTTCTTTTAAGATTGACTGGTTTGATCTTCTTGCTGTCCAAGGAACTCTCAGGAGTCTTCTCCAGTACCACAGTTTGAAAGCATCAATTATTTGGCTCTCTGCCTTCTTTACAGTCCAGTTCTCACAACCATATGTGGCCACTGGGAAGACTGTAACCTTGACTGTACAGACCTTTATTGGAGGAGTAATGTCTCTGCTTTTCAACAAACTGTCTAAGTTTTTCATAGCTTTCTTGCCAAGAAGCAAATGTCTTCTGATTCCCTGGCTGCAGTCACCATCTGCAGTGATTTTAGAGCCCAAGAAGAAGAAATCTATCACTACTTCCACATTTTCTCCTTCTATTTGCCATGGGGTAATAGGGCTGAATGCCATGATCTTAGTTTTTTAATATTTAGTTTTAAGCCATCTCTTTCACTTTCATCCTTCACTCTCATCAAGAGTTTCTTCAGTTCCTCTTCACTTTCTGCCATTAGAGAAGTAACATCCACATATCTGAGGTTATTGATATTTCTCCTGCCTATCTTGATTCTAATTTGTAACTCATCCAGCCTGGCATTTCTCATGATATGCTCAGCATATAGGTTTAATAAACAGGATGGCAACAGACAGCCCTGTTGTATTCCTTTCTCAATCCTGAACCTATCAGTTGCTCCTTACAGGGTTCTACCTGTTGCTCCCTGACCCACATATAGGTTTCTCGGGGGACAGATTAAGATGGTTTGGTAATCCCATCTCTTTAAGAGCTTTCCACAGTTTGCTATGATCTACACAGTCAAAGGCTTTAGTGAAATTAATGAAACAGAGGTAGATGTTTTTCTGAAATTCCCTTGTTTTCCTTGTGATCCAGTGAATGTTGGCAATTTGATCTCTGGTTCCTGTGCCTTTTCTAAACCCAGGTTGGATGCTTGGAAGTTCTTGGTTCACATAATGCTAAAGCCTAGCATGCAAGATTTTAAGCATGACCTTACTAGCATGTGAAATGAGTGCAGCTCTCTGATGGTTTGAGCATTCTTTGGGGCTTCCCTTGTGTCTCAGACAGTAACAAATCTGCCTGCAATGCAGAAAACTCTGTTTCGATCTCTGGATCAGGAAGATCCTCTGGAGAAGGGAATGGCCACCCACTCCAAAATCCTTGCCTGAAAGATTCCATGGGCAGAGGAGCCTGGCAGGCTACAGTCCATGGGGTTGCAAATAGTTGGACACGACTGAGCAACTGACACTTAGCATTCTTTAGTACCACCTTGTTGGGAATTGGGATGAAAATTGACCTTTTCCAGTCCTGGGGCCACTGTGGGTATTCCAGATTTGCTGACATATTGAGTGCAACACTTTGATAACATCATCTTTTTAGAGTTTTCAGTAGCTCTACTGGAATTCCATCCCATCCACTAGCTTTATTGACAGCGGTACTTCCTAAGGCCCACTTGATTTCACGCTCCAGAATGTCTGGCTCTGAGTGACTGACCACACCTTCACAGTTATCCATTTCATTAAGATCTTTTTTTGTACAGTTCTTTTGTGCATTCTTTCCATCTCTTCTTGATCTTTTCAGCATCTACTAGGTCTCTACCATTTCTGTCCTTTATTGTGCCCATCTTTGGGTGAAATGTTCCCTTGATATTTCCCCCAGAGGTTACACTTATAAAGGAAAAAAGGAAAAGAAAGAAAAAAGTAATTCTTTAGTAAGTACTTATTTAATGCCTGTTCTATGCCAGATAATGTTCTAGGAGTTAGGGAATCAGCTGACTTGATGAATTATAATTAAGACAGAGATTACAGAAGAGTGCTAGGGAATAGAAAAGAAAAAGGGGATGACATGGAAGTGTGTACTGGGGGGGGAGTTTTGTTTTGTTTGTTTGTTTTTTGCATATGTGTTGCCAGAAAAGACTTCTTTGGGAGGAAGACGTGAGGAAAGAACAAAAGAAAGCATGCATATAGTGATGGAAGGGCTTTCCTTGTTGAAATAACACAAGGTACAAAGGCCCTGAGGTAGGAGAGAAGGAATATGTCTTAAAAGCCACAACAGGAACTTTGTATTTTTCTCTGCATGAAATGGAAAGATCTGAAATCTGAAGAGATTTAAGCAGAACAGTTGAGATGAGTGTTTATTAGTATCAGAATGAATGAGGTAAAAAGGAGACTACAGAGTAGACAAAATACATTTTTCTTGACCATTTACCTGCCACACGTAACTCTTTGACAAGTTGAGTGATGTCATAGGTTTTCATTCGCAGGGGGTGGGGGGGCACGATATATATTATACATATATATATATGTGTGCATATTTCTATACACAGAGAAGTTGTGTTTAGGCATAGTGTTTCAAATTTTTTGATCCCTTCTTGGTGATTCTCTTTTAACTGTAGTAGATCTCTTAGAGGCAAATACTTGACTGAGGCCATATAGCAGAACTTAATCCTTTAGATTATTTGGAAAGGGGTGGGGGGGAAGAAGCTCATCATCATTTTAAAGAAGAGAGTCATCCTGGAATTGCAATATAAATAGAGACCAATTTAGGCAAGAGACATAAGGAGAGTCTGGAAATCTCTTTCAAGATGTGATAAATTATCCATGTGTGAATATCATTACACCAAAAAGCTTCATTGGGTGGAAAACTCCATGCAGTTTGTCCAAGGTTAGAAACTGGAATCATAGCAGATAAAGATCCTAATAGAAATACACAGAAATGTTAAATAAAAATATCATTGGTAAGGGTTTTAGGTATTATGACTTTTACCTTTTGACCAAAGAATCCGAAGTATTCACTTTGATTTAGGATTTCAAAATTTTGAGTAATATCATTATTATTTTTATAGGGAGATTAAACCTAGCCAGTGGTCATATTGTTCTGAAAATGGTACTGTCTCTTTAAAAAGATGGACATGCTGTGTGAACTGTGAATCTCTGCTTTGTTTTTAAAAACAAATGGATACATTTCCCATTTAAATAGTGGTCTTCACTGTCTGCCCTTTGAATAAATGCTGGGAAAGTGTCTGATGTGCATGTATTTATCTTACAGCTTGACAAATGGAATTAATGCCAAAGTGTTAAGCCATTACTGTGTAGGGGAATAGAGGTCTTACAAATACATTTGCTATTTCACTTTCTCTGCATGTTCTGTGCATTGAAGCCTGGTTTAATGGCATCCTCAGAAACTGTATGGTCTGCTAAATGGTAGTGGTGATAAAATATGGTTGGCCACTGCTTCCGAAAGAACAGCTTTATTTGGTAATAAATTCACAGTGTTGGAAAGGCGAGGATTGGAGTCAGACGTGTAAGGTAAACACCCAAAAGGAGGAACCAGTTAATATCCCCCCAACCTCTGGAAGCATATTCTGTGATCCTGGAGTTTCTCCTTCTTGGACAAAGAACCAGCCACTACCAGCAGCAACAATCTTCTCAGGGGAGTTTCTCACAGTGAATGCAAAGGCGTGGGTACCTCACAGTCCATATCTCTCAAGATAATATTTGCAGCTGTGACTTGGTTTCATCCTCCACAAGCATTACAACCACCAGAGAGACAAAGCAGAGGTCCAGGATGCCCTGATTTATGAGAATGCAAACTCCACATTTTCTGGAAAAGAAGAGCAAATAGATCTCTTTAGTCCTCCCTTCCTTACGGCGTGTTTCTCCTCCCCACTCACCCCCTATCTTTTCTCATACCCCCTTTCCTTCCTGTCTCAAAGTAGACCCAGGCCTCCACCATCCTCAGGGATAGGAAAGCCTCAAGACGACATGAAATCAAAGTACTATAGTTCATTCTTAGCCTTCTGGGTTTCCCAGAGCCTTGGTCTTTCAGATTTAAAGAAGTTTTGAGGATAATTTTGATAATAATCAGTGATGTTTGCCTTAATTTGCTTTATTGGATTGAGAACCTAGCTCTTGTACTTGAGGATACAATTTCACTGCATTTTCTCACTGCATGTGAATTAGCCATTTGTTTGTTTAAATCAAAACATCTTTTCTCGTAAGGGCAGGGACTCAGTCCTATTCATCTCTAAAACCTCACAATGCCTAGATCAATGCTTTGGACCAAGTAGATGCATATTCAATGCTTCAGTTGAATTATATAAAAAATCTCTTACTTGCTACTAAAAGAAATTTTAGTCAGCTAGGCATCCAATACCCTACCTAGCCAATCCAAGACTATAGATGAAAGATTTTCTGTATGCTTCTTATTTTAAATTACCATTTTTGCTCAGTGAATGGAATAGAGTTATCTCTGAACTTGTTTTTAAATTGGAACACTAAGAATGATTAAAGTTTGGTTTTATTTACCTATCAAAAGTTGTTTTCTACTGAATATTCTTCCTTAAAAATATTCAAATTTTCTAAAGCCATTCTACCAGATAATCTAAATCCATAGGACACAAAGTAGCAATTTTATTTGATGCTGACATATTCTCTTTGGGTTTTCCTTTAAAGCATGTCTATGAGAAATCCACTGAGCATAAAAAAAGAACCTCTATTTCTAGTATCCACTGATGCCTTTTTGAGCTTCCCTTGGCTGGGAATTTAGCATTAACAAAGGGATTTGTGATGTCTTATATACTCTGTTCTCTAATCTAATATTCGTCTGTGATATCATTCATAATTACTATATATTTAAATCTCAGTTTGCAGTTCAGGTGTCAAAGGAGAAATAGTACTGGGAAAGTCTTCATTATCAGTTATGAGCTGCTGTAAAACTTACAGTGTTAAAACATCCCTTGAAATAGACATTAGAGATCTGAAAAAGGGATAATATAAAATTGATCAAAACTTGTATTTCAAAGCAGCTTTCCCCACCATCCAGAAAAAAAAAAAAAAAAAAAAGAGGCTTCAGATAGAGTGGTTTAGGGTTATTTCATATATGAACGCTTAAAATCAGGTAGACAGGCCTCTCCTTTATTGAAAAACTTTATTAGAAAATGGATATGTCAAGGGAGTTTGGAATTACCTCAGTTCTGTCTGTCACAACAAAAATTTGAAGCTATGGACGGACCAGTGTTACAGCCCTCAGACAGAACAGTGTTACAGCTCCGTGTTACAGCTCCGTTTTATTTAGAAAATAAAGGAAAATACATCCTCAAGGTGAGGCGTGAAGACTCAAGAGAAGAAAGGCCCCCTGCCCAATTTTGGCTCCTCTTTTCCTATGTTTTTTTCTCCTCCCCCTGAGCCTTCCCTATGTAAACTGAGCTAGCCAGAAGAGCTGTTTATTTTACCTGAAGTTCTCACTTAGGTCCTCAGACCTTCCTTTGTTCTATTTTTGAGAGCTTTTCCCTTCTTTGTCTTTAAGCCACCACCATTCTGGACTCCTTTTTCCTATTCTAACTACCTAACAGATAGATACATAGGTAGATAAATACAAGGATAGATGGATACACTGTTGCTAAGTTGCTTCAGTCGTGTCTGACTCTGTGCGACCCCATAGACGGCAGCCCACCAGGCTCCCCCGTCCCTGGGATTCTCCAGGCAAGAACACTGGAGTGGGTTGCCATTTCCTTCTCCAGTGCGTGAAAGGGAAAAGTGAAAGTGAAGTCGCTCAGTCCTCCGACTCTTAGCGACCCCATGGACTGTAGCCTACCAGGCTCCTCCATCCATGGGATTTTCCAGGCAAGAGTACTGGAGTGGGGTGCCATTGCCTTCTCTGGATGGATACACTAGGTAGGGAATAAATTCCAAAAATAAACCAGCTCACCATGAACTTCATCTCTCTAAGGTGAAAAAAAAAAACCCACAGAGACTCATTGACTGCAAAGGTTAATCAAGATTCTGGGGGGACAACTCCAGTGTAGCAACTGACAAGCATTTCATTAGGGAAGCAATCTGAAGCTTCAGTGAGATTTTGGAGCACAAACCCACCAGCAGCCAGATTGCTGGGAGGTGGAGAGATCAGAGCTGGATGGGGTGAGTGCACTTGAATATTGACAAAGGTCTACATGTCTCCCTGAAATGGCACCAATCCACTCTCCCCAGAAATCTTTCTGCCCACAACCACATAGCACTTAGCAGCAGCATTGCCTGTCATTGGACTGTGGATTCCCACACTTGAGAACTTAATATATCATTAATTTTCCCATCAGAAAATCCATACTTTGGAATTCTATCTTACCCCTATGCATATGTTAATATATATCTACACCCAAATTGTGAATAATGTATTTCAGTTTCATTCTGGCCTCAGATAGTACACAGGGACTCTGGTAATAGTTTTTCATTCCTGATTCCCATCCATTCCACTTGTTTGGGAAGAAAAATAAAGCTTACTATAATTATCTTTAAGGTTTTTTTGCTGTTGTTTGGTTTTATTTGTTTGAATATTAGTTTTGATTCTCAGACCTAATCACTATGTTGAACCAGGTATAATCTTCCCTTAATACTACTAGAAATTGGGAACCAAACTTATTTGCTCGAGACAAAGAGACCAAGATGACTATTTTAGAGATCATAATGATGTAAAAGCAGCATTTGAAGTATAGGAGATGAAATCACAGCTCAGTAACAAATTCTCATAGCAAGAATGGTTTGTAATAATTATGGCCAGATTATTAGTTGGGGAGAAAATTAAAGGCATACATGAGGAAATTCCAAGACATATATTATGGAGAGAGGACCAAAATTATTTTTAGGTTTATTTTGAACTATCTGTGTGTCCTTGTGTTTATCTGTAAAACCTTAGAACAAGAATATAGTAGTTTCTAAGTTGTTGACAGGATCTTGAGTTGGCCTGTTGTAGTTATGTTATGAATGTTAGAATAGTTTCCAGATCTTCTGCCTTCTATTGCCTTATTTTCCTGGATTTCTTACTGAAGGTAAATGCCCCACACATTACACAGTCACATAACAAATGGCTTATGATCTGCAAAGCCAGTCTCCAAAGTAAATAAAAAAACCTGAGCATACTTTGTCAGCAGCTTATCAAAAGACATTTTTTTGTTGTTGTTGGTCTTATTTTTCCTTTACACTGTGTTTGAAGGCAAGTTTTATATTTGTCAGACTAAATGAACCCTTGGACAGCAATTGATTGTCTCCATCAGATCCCTGCTGGATATGCATCCACCTTGTCTTCCAATAGGGCAGCAAGGGCTCAGAACCTTCAGTCTTAGCACAGATCCCCAAGGATTGGGTATGGCAAAAAAGCTGACACACCTGTGTTACCCAGGGCTCTGGTCATCAAAGACAGGGCCAGGGATGGGGCAGAATCTGCCTCTCTTGCTGTTTTCCTGATCCTCTAGAAGGATTGATTACTTTGCTCCTTAAAGCAGCAAAGCTGACACTTCTCAGAAACACTCAACTCATGGCCTCCCAGTTTTGAATAGCGGGACATTTTACAACAGTAGTCTGCTCCTCAGAATCACGAATTCAAGATTGGCAGAGAAACGGTCACCCCTGACTGTCCTGTCCATGTCACTTGCCCACTATGGAGACATGTGCATATTTAACAGGAGACCTTTCAGTGGTGAAAGCAGCACGTCACAGGCAAATACATTTATTATAACGTTAAATGGCTAAAACTGTTTATTCTGTGAACATAATGGTTTTCTGTGTCTTCAGTTCATCTTAATCTGTTTTAGTGCCCAGCTTCTCTCAAAAACCTCTTTTGAATGCAGAGTTATTCATTTCAGAGAATAGCTGTGAGAGGAAGAAGAATAAAACAAAATTAGCAGTTGATCAAGAGTACTTTAGGCTGCCACCCTTTCTATTAACGAGTTGATTTGATGTGAGTGCAATGCTTTTCCTGATACATTATGATAGAATAACCCTGACAGAAAGGAAAACCAAAGAAAACTAAAACTAAGATACAGCCGCCTGCCACCCTTTCTATTAGCATTTTAATTTGCTGGTATCTGGGTGGTGTCTTAGTCCTAGTTCCCAGGGAAGACTTTCTCATGTAAGAGTGCCTTATCTTTATCAAGTGATCCTGAGTTTTCTTAAGGATTTAGTTAGTTAGTTAGTTACTAAAGATTACCTTTGCTTTTCCGGTGATAATAGAAGGTATTTAGCAGACACAGCTTCACAGAATATGTCTAACACTGCCTCTTGATGATAGATTGTAAGCCTTCTTCATGACAATTTGTAAGTTTGTGTATGCAGTTTCACACACACACACACACACACACACAGTACCTCTGTTAGTATCCTTGGTCAAGTGGCTGGCTTTCTGCAAGAGAGATGAATCAATAGTCAAATTTTCATTCCCTTTGCTTTAAACTAACCACTGCCTTAAAAAAGAATAGAATAGAAAAAAAATTAACAAGCTAATTCATTCATCATTCATTGAAATCACCAATTAATTCTACAGCATTGGATTAAGAGAAAAAAAAATTAGATCTCAAATGGATGTTTGTCGCACACACACAGGAATGAAGCTGATACATTTTCTGATTCTAACTTTGCCAAGTTCATTGCTCTGCTTCCCCTATGGGCTTTCTAGAACTAGACTCTGGGACCTGGCTTCCTATGTCAAATGTGGGGTTTAAGAATTGTGGAGTTAGAGCCATCATAAAGAAATGTTTTCCTTTTTTCTGAAATCTTAACTCAAAACACTATTTTCATGCCTGATTGATCAGTTATCAACTGGAAGCAAAGGACATGAGTCCATTTCACCTTTTTAAGGATGACAGTATCTTCTATAACAATTACTTCATCTCCTTTTTTTTTTTAATTTACACCCTCTCTCACCATCTACAAAGACTCCACACGTTTTCTGTACTCCTGTGTTTGGAAACAAAAAGGATCAGAAAATTTGAGAACAAACAAACAAAAAAACAGATTTTTATTACTATCAGTTTTAACTAAAAGGAACAATCCTATTTCTTTGAATTCCTTAAGTTGCCACCCAATAGAACTAGGTCTCTGGCTCACTGTATTTTTATATTTTTCTGAGACTTTCTGTTAAAGCTTCCCTTTTCAAAATCATTTCTCATATGCATATTTCCTAACTAAGAGTCTTTACACATCAAAGTTATACTTTGAAGCTTTCTAGCAAAGTAGCAGCTAGGCAATCTATGACAACAGCAATAATTTATTTGTGTCATTTTATTGGAGGAAAAAAAGTTTCACCCTTATTTAAATAGCAGTTTTAAAGCCTAATTAACTAAATTGATAGCTTTATGTATGTAAATTGCCATAACAGAGGAAGGAAATATGCAAGATGGAGTGGAGGGGGAGAGGGGACAGTCTGCCCAAGTCTAATAATGCTGCATTATTAAAAGGATCTGTATGCTTCCCATGTATTCTGAAGCCTGTCTATGGGGTTATAATATTTAATAGGGGCATCTCTATCAAAATGAATTTAAACGTTTAGAAGCTAATCTACCCACGGTCTTAGGAGAATGAGACCTGTTCATTATTTAGAGATTTATTACTTTGATGCCTTTGTATGTAAGGTGCACTAGTGCTCTTTAAAAATCAGATTCATGAAAAGAAAAACAAAGTCTCACCCAGTTAGCCCAGTGACCAATGGCAGTATATATAATGTTGCAAAAGTGTTTTTATTACCTGGCAAATGCCTGTGTATCTGGTATATATATTATAAAGCTGTGATAACAGCTTATCTTTGTATAAAACACAGTCATGTACAAACATATTTAGCATACATTTCCGTATGTATACTTAAGTATTACACTATTAAATATACTAGTTGTATAATAATCATATTAAAGTGTTATTTTCATTTAGATAAAGCTTATTCAGTACATACTCACTCATTTGTAAGTTTATATAAAACATTTATTAGGTTGAACCAACTGAAATTTCTGGTGTGCCCCTGTATTTGACCTATGAAAATGGTCATTCTATGTAATTTCAGTGGACTCTGTGTGTGTGTGTGTGTGTGTGTGTGTGTGTGTTAGTCGCTCAGTCGTATTCAACTCTTTGCTACCCCATGGACTGTAGCCCTCCAGACTCCTCTGTCCATGGGATTCTCCAGGAAAGAATCCTGGAGTGAGTAGCCATTTCCTTCTCCAGGAGATCTTCCCAACCCAGGGATCCAACGCAGGTCTCCCACAATCCAGGCAGACTCCTTTCCACCTGAGCTACCAGGGAAGGTTTCAATGGACTATACATAGGAGTAAATATAAGTACAGTTGATATATATTCACTGACAATAAAATATGGAATAGTTTTTTCAGTGATTCTTTACTTCAATCCTAAAAATGGTGAAAGCTATGGATCCCTCCTTAGAAAAATGCGGGATGATAGAAAATTCTGTGTACAGTTTTAGGGTGTTCTCAGTATCACATAATGTGTCTACTCTCTCTTAAGAACCTTTACCCATTGCATGAGGATGTATAAAAAGGCGCACAGGGGAGAATCAAATAGTGTCTTGAGGACTTGCTGGCCTAATGGACAGAGAAGCCTGGCAGGCTGCAGTGCATGGGGTTGCAAAGAGTAGGACATGACTTAGCGCCTGAGCAACAGCAACAACAGAGGGTTGATATAAGGACAGACTTACAGGCCCTGCACCCACAAGGATTTCTAAATGACCACTTTGTGGAGAAAAACTACAGGCTAAGGACATTAGAGTTTGTTCTCTGGATAATTAATGGCCCCCCTTTGGCCTTTTCTGGCTCTTTTCTTGGAGGCTTGGGTTTCTTGCTGGAGAGGAAGGCAAGAGCAATTACTCTTTCAGACCCTAAACTGTAGACCTTAGACCGAATTTCATCTCTGTCCTAATCTACCAATTTTTCCAGTGTGTTATTTCGTCCCTGAGACCCTTTCCTTGGCAATCAAAGTAAACTGTAAGCATGAACCTAAATAAGAGATTCTAGGAAAAGCCTGGAGGAGCTCATGATGAGTACCCAAGATAAAAATCTTTGTTCTGAGGGTTAGTTTACCTTGGAAGGGTAAATAACGTAATGGGTTCTTTGAGCTTAAGCATCTCTTAAAGACCGCCCATCTTCATTTACCTCTTTGAAATGCATGGTGACAACACATTGATATTGCTGAGGTTAATGACTGGCTGATTAACAACAGAGAGCATATTTGCAGGCAAATGAGCTATAATAATTGTTGCGGGAACTCCTTTGAAGAAAATGTTTTAAATAGGCTTATAAGGGCTCTTGAAATGGCTTCTTCACTCCTCCTGACAAACCCCTCCCTCTTCTTTTCTTACCTTCTGTACTCTCTGCAGGAGAGTGGAAGAGAAAACTCCAGCAACACTCTCCTGAATAATCTCAAAAGCTAAACAGCAGCGCTGGGTCATCCTGTCTGAGCTTGTTGGGGTAGCAATCTCTTTAATTGGGTGTCATTTACACTTTTAGCTACTTTGATCTGTAGTCTAGGTTTGCTAATTTAGTAAACGAGTTAGAACTTAAAATCCAGGAAGACTCAATGTGCTGATTTCCCCGTGCTTTAGAAAAGGAGTTTGGCATTTATTCAAAACAGCGAAAGCGGCAATATTATGTTATTTTTAATCTGCAAGGATCAACTGCATGGAGTTATAAAAAGGAGTGTTGCCCAACTTCTTTTAAATCTGTGCACTATTTTGATAACTGGAAGTACTTAGTCTCTCTGGTTTCCAAATCTCGTTAAACTTAGGTTGATTTTCTTCCTCCCCTAAGAATCACAACTTCGGCCATGTATAATTGCCAATGTGACAGCGACCTTCAAAATTTAGCATGCCTCAAAATCACCTAGAGGGCTCTAAAAGGAAAAAAAAAAAACAGCTTTGAGGCTCCACCTCCAGAATTTCTATTTCATTTCTAAGTATGTCTGAAATGGGGCCTGATTGTATTTCTAACAATAAAAGTTGATACAGTCAGCTGCTGCTAGCCCCGGGACTGTGCTTTGACAACACCATTCTTGATATATGGTCAATATCATGTGCCTCCTCAGATAGAAAGACATCTGCAGCTGGTCCTCCCATCCCCTAACCCACCATTCTCCCCCTGCATACATACAGATAGACAGAACCAAAGTCCACTGCCTAGGAGAAACAGGCAGGCAATCACCAGGCCATTGTGTTTTGTTTTAACTGTTCCTTTTATTCTTGCTTTTAGCCATTCACTCAGTCAACATGCATTCATAGACAACTTCCTGGGCCTACTGCATGAAACTGAGGTCCTGGAGTTGCAAAAGTGACTGCTGGCAGTCTGTAGTCTGATTAAGGACTTTGCTAAAAGCCCTGTCAACCTGGGAAAGAAGGGCAGTGCATTAAAGTGCCCCTGATGAATGGAATCATTACAGTACCAAGAGGATGAGATATGGTGATCAAACTTCACTCATCCACATTTCCATTCATTTCCATAGTATTTTTCTTTTAATTCCTTCACTTAGAAATATATTATATTTTCAAAAGTGATCATGACATCATTATGTTGAAAGTGAAAATGGTAAAATGTCATAAGTAGAGGGAAACTGAAAATAAAGACATCTACAGCACAACAAGCCCATTAAATTCTGGCTACCTACTATTAGCTAGGGAAGGGTCTATGCACGAGGGTCTCTTGGTGAAAAAAGGGAGATGAACTAACACTGAAGGAATATTAAAGATATTCTAGCAATGCATAGAGATGTTCATTTTGATGCTATCAGAACCGTTGAAAGGCCATAGGGAAGGGAAAACTTACTTCTACAAAATTCACTATTATTTATTTCTATGTCAAATGTGCTATCTGTAAGCCTATTAGGATCACCAGTATCATCTGTTTCCCTTTTAAATAAAGGAAATAAATGAAACTAATCTAGAAAGAGCACCAAAGTGCAAGAAAAATGGGGTTGACAGACTGAAGTGATAGTCTGTAACCACTAACAAGACAGGCTGGCAAATGAGAAGGGGATGTCAAAATGTGGTATGCAGGGCTGGAAGATGTAGGATGAACTGCCCCCTTCTTCATGGAGGCCCCTCATACCATCTGCATGGCCCTGCCTTGGAAACCTAAACTTCATTCTAATCTTCTTTTTTGTCTCATTTTTCAGTTATACTGAGATATAATTGATATATAACATTAGTTTAAGGTGTATGACATAATGATTGATATGTGTATATATTATGAAATTATCACCATGATAAATTTAGGTAACATCCTTCATCTCCCATAGTTACACATTTTTTCTTGTGATGAGAAATTTTAAGGTCTATTCTTTTAACAACTTTCAAATATACAATACAGTACTCTTAACTATAGTCAACACAGTATACATTACATCCCAGAACTTATCAATCTGAAAACTGAAAGTTTGTACCTTTTGACTACTTTTGCCCATTTTCCTAGTCTGATCCTGCCTCTGATAATCACCACTCTGTTCTTTGTTTCTGAGGTGGGTTTTTTTTGTTTTTTAATTTCCATATGTAAGTGATATCATATAGTATCTATCTTTCTTTTTCTGACCTGTTTCATCTAGCATAAGGCCCTTGAGGTCCATCCATGTTATAACAAATGGCAGAATTTCCTTCTTTCTCATTTATTGTTCAGTTGCTAAGTTGTGTTCGACTCTGCAATCCCGTGGACTGCAACACACCAGCTCCTTGTCCTTCACAAACTCTCAGAGCTTGCTCAGATTCATGCCCATTGAGTCGGTGATGCTATCTAACCATCTTATTCTCTGCCAACCCCTTCTTTTACCTACGATCTTTCCTGGTATCAGGGTCTTTTCCAATGAGTTGGCTCTTCACATCAGGTGGCCAAAGTGTTGGAGCTTCAGCATCAGTCCTTCCAATGAACACCCAGGACTAATCTCCTTTAGGATGGACTGGTTGGATCTCCTTGCAGTCCAAGGGACTCTCAAGAGTCTTCTTCAACACCACAGTTCAAAAGCATCAGTTCTCATGTGCTCAGCCTTCTTTATGGTCCAACTCTCACATTTGTACCCCACTGCTGGAAAAAAAAAAAAAAACACATAGCTTTGACTATACAAACCTTTGTCGGCAAAGTGAAGTCTGTTTTTTAATATGCTGTCTAGGTTTTAGATTTTCTTTGAAGGAGCAAGCATCTTTTAATTCCATGGCTACAGTCACCATCTGCAGTGATTTTGGAGCCCAAGAAAATAAAATCTGTCTATGTATACATCACATTTTCTTTATCCGTTCATCTGTTGATGGATACTTAGGTTCTTTTCATACCTTAGCATGAAATAAATAAATCAAATTGTAAATAATTCCGGGCTTCTCTGGTGGCTCAGACGGTAAAGAATCTGCCTGCAATGAGAGAGACCTGATTCAATCCCTGGGTCGGGAATAAGTCCTGGAGAAAGGAATAGCAACCCACTCCAGTATTCTTGCCTGGGGAATACCATGGACAGAGGAACCTGGCGGGCTAAAGTCTGTGGGGTCACAAAGAGTCGGACATGAGTGAGCGACTAATTTTACATTTGAATCTAACGTCCTTAATGCAAAACAATGGCCAAAATATCATGAGAAACTTTAACAAATATTTCAAAAGGTGTTTTCATTGCCCTGAATATGTCTTACTACTATATGAAAGTGCAGTTGCAACAGCAAAATTAGGGGGTCATGTTTTATTATAGTGATTGTTTTTGCAATCCATGTTTCCAATGTATGAACTAGAGAATATTGTGTCATGTCAGAAAGCATCCATGATTGTAACTATCACCTTGGCTAGGCAGCAAAGTAAAGAAATCAACTTCTTTTCTGGGCCAATGATAAATATCATAAGTATGACAAAGAATCAGAAAACCGTTTGACATCAAAATGGGAATAGTGATTACTGACAAATAACTGACAAATAATACTCTATCATTCCACCTCTAACACCATTGCATATAGGTTAAATCCATATTTATTGGACTGAAATAATATGAATAAAATACAGATGGCAATGATGATGAAGACAAAGAAGGAGAATAAAAGAGGATAAATAAAACTTATTTGATACTACTTTTTTTTTCTATTTTTGACATAGAATATCTCAGTTTATTCTTAAACTCATTTAACAAATAATGAAACTTGACTCTAGAGAGTAACTTAATCTCCACAAATCACCTTTTTGATTAATGTCATAGTCACTACGAGAAACCAATTCTAATTTTCAGTCCCACTCAATGAAAACTAGTTGTAAGAATAATAGTATTATTTTCAAAATAGCAATAATAATGGACATTTATTGATTGCTTATCATGAACCAACCTTTTATAGGTTATTTTTTATTCTTAACACCAATCTATGAATCAAGTGACATTAGTCTCCTAATTTTATAGATGAGGAAATGAGGTTCAGAGAATTTAGGCAATCTTCTTGAGGTTCTATAGCTCATAAACAACAGAGCTGGGACAATACACAGACTCTTAATTTATTTATCATTTATTTATATTTAGTGGCACCAGGTCTTCACTGCTGCGAGCAGGTGTTCTGTAATTTCAGTGAGCCCCGGGGGCTACTCTTTAGTTGCAGTGCACAGGCTTCTCATTTTGGTGGCTTCCCTTATCATGTAGCATGGGCTCTAGGGCGCTCGGGCTTCAGTAGATGTAGTATACGGGCTCAGTAGTTGTGGCACAGGGGCTTAAGTTGCCCCAAGGCATGTGAAATCTTCCTGAACTAGGGATCAAACCCATGTCCCCTGCATTGGCAGGTGGATTCTTAACCACAGGACCACCAGGAAAATCTGCACAGACTTATTTTAACTTTGTGAACTTTGAGGTTCTTATGTGTCTGTTCTCAAGCCAACTCCAGTGTAAATATTTTAGAAGGATATCTAATTCATGGAGATAAACATCATCAGAGAACCATCAAGTGTTCATGGTTGGTTATCTGCACTTCCAAGAACCAAATCTTTAAAGTTCTCTCTGAATCACCCACCTGGGGCACTATCCTCTGCCCCTACCTCTCACAACCACAAACCCACAGAGGCGTTAACTCCTCTCCTTAAATGAGCTCCCACTAGAGGGTAATGTGATGCTGTCATTACTTTGTACCATCATTTGCAGACAGTGTTTGCCCATAGGACTTTTCACTTCCTAATATCAAAGCACACAGCTTCAGGTACTCCTGGTGTGGGGAATATGATCTTCTATTCCTCACACCCCTTGCCCAACACTTTCTTGTTTTTCAAATCTATGCTCATATATGTAAAGTTGTTCTTTCTGGGAATGATGTGGAGGAGTGGAATTCTGGATCGTGGGGCATGAAGGTTTCAGTTTTCAATAGCTGTTATCCACTTGTTTCTCTAATTGGTTGTTCCAGTATAACATTCCTATCAGCCATGTAATAGAAGCCCTATTTCCACCACTCTCTGCAGCACATATTTTTAAATGTCTTCTACTTTCTGGTGACTATTCTGAAGGTAGAGAGGGAGGGAGGAATAACAGGATAAAATATACTAGTGTTACCCTCCCTGCCTACGTTAAGGCTGTGATTCAGAAAAGGTGATGCTCGATTGGCCTGAAATATAACCCTTTTAACTTCATCATTGGGCATATTCCAGGCTCTCACCTCCATTGCCACTTCAGAGCCTGTCTCATTTATCTCTGCTCTCTCTAACGTTAGCACCCACAGTGAAAAAGCCTCCACGAGGTGGGAGACCTGATGACACGATGCAGTTGAAATGCTAGAGACAGCATCCTGCATTGCCAAGGGAGACGTTCTGTGCCTCTGCATATTTAAAAGTTCACTTCTTTCCTTTCCTGGAAATACCATCAACATGAGTTGCATCCCCCACCCCCACTCTACCTCCTCACTCACACCCTCCCTCATGTCCCTAACCCCAGGCAGCACCTAAGGAATTAATGACCAGCGGAGGTTAATGAGTCCCCACTTGGCTCTGGGCCATCAACTCCCAGCTGGCCATTAATCCCCTGGAAATGCCCCACGCCTTGGTAGTTAGTCCTTAATTATGGAAGGCATTAAAGATCGAGAGAATCCTAAGTGAAATGAAAAGGCCATTTTTCACTGGTGATCAGTGTGGGACATTTCAAGTCCAGGTGGCACCAGGAAACACAACCACACTGCAATTAAACCAACTGCTTCCAAGGAGGAGTCATCCATCTCTATTTTCTCCTTTGATCATCCAAATTCAAGGAGGCTATTCAAGCCTACCCCCAGGTCTAAGACCAAGCAAATAACTTGTGTCCAATGCATTCTTGATTAAACTGTCTGAGGACTAGAACTTTGGACTCATTCAAGCCAGAGATAGCTTTATCTTCATGGCTGGGGCGGAGGGCGGGGGGGAGGGGGGGGCGCGTGTGTTAGTGGTTGTCTGTATGTTTTCATTTCTTTAAGGTTAGCTAAGATTTCTCCCCTTTATCTACCCATTTATCTTTACTACCAGTGTCTGAAACTAATCTGTTAATTATTTCCTAGGGTCTGAGCAGTAGATTTTAAAATGGATTACTCAGAGAACTAGATTTTTTTTTTTTCTCCCCATGTGCCTTGCTACTTTTAATTTTTCTTGGCTGGTGGGGTTGAAGGCACTAAACCACCACTGTTGTATTAACCAAAGCAGTAATATTTATATCCATTTTTAATATGGAGGTTTCAGTGCGTGCAAATATTGAAACTTGAAAGTATTAAGTTTAAAGTTAAAATGCAGGCTTTTTGAGAAGGCTGGTTAACACACATTAAAACTTTAGTGTCAATTAGTCTGAATTAAGTTAGTACCCAATCCAGTCTGAAAGGGGTGTATTGAATGAATGGATCAAGACACTGACTCTTTGCCAAGGTCCACAACTGCAGTAGAACCATTATGGCGTGTTTGTTGTGAGTACACCAGAGAAGTATTTAGAGGGTGCATTTTGAGTGAGCAGCCAGAGTGAGCCTGAGGCTCTATGGAGTGAGAGGGAGAGTTGAGAGAACTAGGCAAATAAAGCCTAAAGCAAACTTTACCTACTTCAGTGTTTTATTCTAGTGCAAATCTTATTGAAACATGACTCATTATTATTTTATCTAGCATGAAGAAAACATTAGATTAATATGAGGTTAATATAGTATCACACAAAATGCCAGCCTCTCCAAAAGAGACAGAGTGTAGAGAGAGGCAGTTGACGGGCCTGGGCAGGACTTTCGTGACAAAGAGACTGAATCTGTACCCTGATTATGCCCCTTACATAATGATAGGACTCCTGGCAATTGCCTCAACTCCATGGAGAAAAATAATGCCTCCTTCATGTTGTTTTGAAGCTGAAGCAAAATAAGGCTTATAAATAATTGTGCACAGTTCTTCATAGTTAACAGTTGATAACAAATGATATAGTTTATAGATAGATATAGTTCACTATATTTAATGAAAAATAGCAATCACGTTAATGTGAAATCTTGGCACCATCTTGGACTGTTTTCTTTTGTTTGTGCTCTGAATAGAATCTGTCATAAAATCCACTCTTTATGTCTGTGCACATGTGTCTTTGCTGCCCAGCCACTGCCAATGAAACTTCTCAGATTAATCACTCCTCCACCTTCTCCATTTGGACCACTTAACCACCTGGTCCAAGCTCTCACTGCGCTTACTTATCCTGCTGTTCGTCATCTTTAACTGATATTCTGGAGTGTGTTTCTCCTAGGGACCGTCTGGGAGGGGCCACGTTCTCTCTGGAATATGTATCTCTGCTTTCCCTTTATTATGACTCACTCTTCAGTGCTTTTCTGCCTGGAGTCAAGGACCCTCACTTGGTGGCCTATTCCAGGAACTCACCTGAGACCTGGGACAAGACCATCCTCTTGTGCCTTATTTTCCAGCAACGTCTTTACAAAGGATATTAATAAATCTACTTCTCACCTATCAAAAAAAATAAAAGCTTTTTTTCAAATGTTGGGGTGGAGTTTTGTAACGTGCTATGAAGAGCCCAGTTTTTTGGTTTTTTTTAACCACTTAGCCAAATTTTCTACATCTTACAAGACTCCCCTGTAACTTCATCTCTCTTATTCTTCGCCCAGGGCCCCTTCATCTTTGACTGAAATTATATATCAGCCTGTAATTTTTACATCACTCATCTTGTCATGCATCTCACATTCACTCCTATTATTATTTTGCCTTGTTTGTTTGTTTTTGGTATGTATGTACAAGCCTTCACTCCCCAATTATGTTGTACATTCAAGGCGATTATTTACAATTTTAACTCACTGACTATTCTGTGAGTATCCTCTCTAGCATGTTTTTCATTTTCTAAGCAACACAGGGATAATGTTGTTACAAAAGAAAGACAAGATCCTTTTTTCATGAAGTTTTCAGGTTGAGAGGGAGATAGAAAAGATAGATGCCCATGAAAGAATCACTCTAATGTTTATATAATTATAATTTACAAAAAGAACACTTGCAAAAGGAATCTTACCTAGTCTTGGAAATCAAAAAGCTTACTCAAAGAAAAGATGGGCAAGGAGTTACTGATTAGGAGTTAATTATTGAAAGATGTGGTAAGAACATTCCATACAATGGGAGCAGAGATATCCAGAGAGATCTCAAATCTTGGATTGTGAATTGGAGGAAGTGGAAAAACCAGTGGGGCTAGAGCCAGGGAAGAAGAGAGAAATGGTATGAAATAGGAGAAGACTAGGCTTACTGAGTTGTCTGCAATTTCTCCGAAGAGAAATGATACACATTTATTGTCTCATGACAGCTCCCTACCTCCCAGATGTCTAGTGAATATATGTTGAATGAATGTCAGAATGAAATGGCGACATTTGTGTAAATACTATTTTTTCCTTGTGCATAACTGAAACATGACTAGGAAATCTGTAATGATTTATTGGCAGGATACTAAGGATTTAGACTTCTGACCCTGCTTCTACACTGATAAGAATTCTATGAATTATGTGGGAAAATATTAAAGAGATAGAGCCAAAGGAATATATTCTGCTTAGAAAGAATTATTGAATGTTTAGCTCCAGAAATGAATGATTAAGAGAAATTTCTTATGCTCTTATTTCTGACATATGTCAGAAGGAAGATCATCTGCTCTGGGTGATCCTGGATCACTGAGCCATGAGGATGCTGGCGGTTGGATGTCAGGAGCAAGAGATGTTGATGGTTGGGTATCCCAGGAAGGATGGAGCAGGACGGTGCAGGGTTCCAAGGGATTCCATCTTGCAACTCAGAATGACACATGACTGCAAACTTATGAATTGTTTATTTCTGGAAATTTCCATTTAATATTTTCAGATTGCAATTTACCACAGGCAACCACAACTCCAGAAAGCAAACAGATAAAGAGGACTACTGTGCACTCACTCCTTACCTCCCATCCCATGGTGTTTTATTACACAGAATGGATATCTCCTACTTTCTTTTTCCTAAGACATCATCTGGTTTCCAAAGATTAAACTCATTTCTTCAGTCAGTCCAAGGTGACATATCTATTTAAAGAATTAATGGGTAATCAGACTCCTTAGGGAAAATTAATGTGGTTAAATAGTAATAAGGGAACTTTCCAATAGAACATAAACAATACCATAATGAAGAATATTAAATCATATGTTTTGTCACTGAGCCCATTATAGAGCCAATTTTAAATTATAATAAATTTGCATTTGGCACTTGCTAGAGATTGGCAAATTTATTCATGTGAAAAATAGGGAATATAGATTATGTGTCTTTGGATTTCCCTGTTAGGGAGAACTAAAATATAATTGTTCTTGTGTAAAGATTATCTATCTATCTGTCTATATCTATATCTATATCTATATCTATATTTATATCTCTCTCTATATATATATACACACAAATATATAACACACATGTGTTCTTAATCCATTAAATGCATTTTACTGACACAAAAGATATATTTTCCTTGAGGCATTTTAAAGCCTTAAAAATCAATGACAAGCAATAGAAAAATTAGTGATTTGATTTTTAAATGCCTCTCTCCTCCCAGAAACTGGCTAGCATTTTGCTCCAACACATGATGTATGATTTATGAAGGGGACTGGACAAAGAGAGAAGCAGCACGAGCCAGGAAGAGTGATTCAGAATTGGCTGGTGTGAAAGCCAAAATGCACCCAGACTGTCTCCTCAGCAGCAAACAGGAGACAATCTGGTCACCTTTAAATGACTGGCAACTATATCCTGCAACCACTTGCTGGCATTAGTGGAGCTAGTTTTTAGATCTTTCCCTCCATTTCCTGAAAGTTCTCTTGATTTTTTTTTTTCCCCCAAAGACAAGCATCCATAATTTTGGATACACGTCCTATTTGTGACTTCTAGTTTCTTTTGCCTTCTACAAAGAAGGCATTATCAAACTTATTAGCTTGCTTCAAATCACTTAGTGATGACATACTAATGGCTCTAGAATTATAGTGTGATTTGTCATTTTTCAGCAATACTTTTACCCATAAATTCCACTTCCAAGAACTTGTCTGATACATACTTTCATATCTGTCTTTGTGTTGTCGATTACATAAAAGATTAGAAACAACTTAGAACATTGAACAATATGAAATTGGTGTGTGATTCATGGAAATGATGAAGAAGTTTGTTTATTGAAATTAAGGATACTCAAATTATATCATTAATGATGAAGACAGCATATAAAAAATGCAAACACACACCTATATATAAATGGTAGTTATACTTGGTATACAAGATGAGCAATTTTTACACATTTCTGATTTTTTGTATATTTTGTTTTGTTTTTACAATAATCATGCATTATTTTTAAAATCCTGAATGACTGGATGATAGTGACAATATTTTTTTTCCTCTTTAAGTAAATATGCTAAGTAGTAATAGAATTTCCAGCCATCATAGAAGATAATTTTTTCTTATACCATAATTTGGTCAGGTTTCTCCAGAGAAACAAAATCAATAGGATGTATCTACATGTATATAGGGGCTTCCCAAGTGGTGCTAGTGGTAAAGAACCCCCCTGCCAAGGCAGGAGATATAGGAGATGTGGGTTCAATTCCTGGGTCAGGAAGATCCCCTGGAGAAGGGAATGGTAACCCACTCCAATGTTCTTTCTGAAGAATCCCATGGACAGAGGACACTGGCAGGCTACGGTCCATAGGGTGTAAAGAGTCAGACAAAACTGAAGCGACTTAGCATGCATGATGTATATATTTATGTACATATATATGTGTGTGTGTATATATTATCATACATACACACACACATACACACACACACACACACACACACACACACACACACACACACATATATATATATAATACAGTTTATAATGAATTGAGTTGCACAATTGTGGAAGCTGGTAAGTCCAGAGATCTGAAGTTGGCACAGTGGACCTAGAAGATCCATTGGTGAGCTTTTAAGTCTAAATCTGAAAGTCTGAAAAGCAAGAAAGCTAATGATATAAATTCCACTCTAAAGGCTGGCAAACTCAAGACTCAGTATGAAATGATGTTTCACCTGGATCCCGAAGGCAGGAGAAAAACTGGCGTCTCAGCTTGAAGGGAGTCAGGCAGAAAGAATTTCTCCTTACTCATGGGAAGGTCAGCCTTCTGTTCTATTCATACCTTTAACTGGTTGAATGAGGCCCACTCCCATTAGAGAGGGCAATCTGCTTTATTAAACATATTGATTTAAATGTTAAACTCATCCAAAAACACCCTTACAGAAACCCACAAAAATGTTTGACCAAATATCTGAGCATTCTGTGGCCCAGTCAAGCGAAAACATAAAATTAACCATCATATGCAGAATTTCTTGGACCTTATATATTTTTAATAGCCTGAATAATGAAATGTTGTAGACTGCAGGATGGTTTTAAATCAATGACAGAAAATGAAGAAGTTCTAGTACAGAATGAACATGTTTACCTTTGCTCACTGTACGCAAAATACTGCTTTGAATTATTTGATTCTGAGAGAAGGTGAAGAATTAAGGAATTTTGTGAAATAATTCACAGTTTTTCTATTTAGTCATTTTATTTGGGATGATGAGTGTTTCTACATTACTATGATTGACTTTTCACTGTCTAATCCTAGACAGTGGTATTTGTGTGAGTGTCATCTGTATGGTTTCTGAGTAGAAAAATAGTGTGAACATAAAAAGCATAATTCAGAATCAGAAATTTCATTATTTGTTTCTTTTGTTTTGGTGGAATGGGTGTGTACACATACAGAGATATTTTGAGTTTGGCCTTTCAATGATCAAATATTTATTACAAAATTTAATGGTCTTTTTCCTAAAGGTTAATTGTATTAATTTGCTACTGCTGCTTTAACAGATTACTGCAAACTTAATGGCTTCAACAAAACAAATTTATTATCTTTTCATTCTGGAGGTCAAAAGTCCGAAATTTGTATCAATGAGTTAAAACACTGATGTTGAGAGGGCTGCATTCTTATCGAGGGGGTAATCTTTAGGGGAGAGTCTGCACCTTTTTCCTTTCCAGCTTCCGGAAGCCTCCTCTATTCCTTGGTTCTTATCCCCTTTCTTCATCTTCAAATCCAGCAATGTCTCATTTCTTTGTATCTTTCTTTCATAGGCACTTATTCCTCTGAATAATTATCTCCTCTTACTTCCTTCCACATTTAAGAACCCTTCTTAATACTTTGGGCCCATGGAGATAATTCAGGATAATCTCCTTAGTTTAAGGTCAGAAATTAGAAAAATTAATTCCATCTGCAATCTTAGTAACTCTTTGTCGTGTAAGCTTACACACTTAGGTTTACACATACTGGGATTAGGGCATGGGAATCTTTGAAGGACCATTATTCTACCTACTACAACAGGTAAAACTTTTTCACTGAATAAAGCATAATAGAGACTTTAATCCAGATGTCCTGGAAAGAAAAAGACAAATGCCATGTGATATCACTTACACGTGGAATCTAAAATATGACACAAATGAACCTATGTATGATACAGATTCACAGACATAGAGAACAGATTTATGGTTACCAAGGAGGAGAGGAGGTGAGGTAAGGATGGATTGGGAGTTTGGGATTAGCAAATGCAAACTATTATATACAGAATACGTAAACAACAAGATCCTACTGCATAGCACAGGGAACTATATTCAGTGTCCTATGATAAACCATAATGGAAGAGAATATGAAAAAAAGAATGTGTATATATAATAGTATAATTTCAACTCACTATTTGGTGTCAGCTTAATAATAAAGTAGGTGTTCTAGACAGGTTGCATGCTAAGTCACTTCAGTCATATTCAACTCTTTGCAATGCTATGCACTGTAGCCCATGAGGCTCCTCTGTCCATGGGATTCTCCAGGCAAGAATACTGGAGTGGGTTGCCATGCCCTCTTCCAGGGAATATTCCCAACCCGGGAATAGAACCAGGGTCTTCTGCAATAACAGGCAGGTTCTTTACCACGAGCACCACCTGGAAAGCCCCAAATCAACTGTACTTCAATAAAATAAATTTTTAAAATATGCCCAGCTCTCCCTAGTCTAAGACCTGTCCTATTACCCAGGCAAAGCCAATTGTGCTATATTCTACAAATTTTGATCTGAGAAAAAGGATCCAAAGACAGAGAAGGTTGGGCATATTCCTTTCAGTGGTAGAATCTGAGAAAGACTATCATAGAATTCCTGTTACAAAGATTCTCTGAAGCTACTGTCCCCTGTTATTCATTAGTTCCCTTACCTTATCCTTCATTCTTCATTCATTTCTCTGAGCTCCCATATCTTTCCAATGAATTCCATTTTTTTTTTCTTAATTTTGCTAGGGTGAATTTCCTTGGCTTACTACAAATAATCCTAATGATACAAAAATAGAAAACTAGGGAGACTGAAGGTGAATAGAACCACTCTCCAAGTGAATAAATATAACCTATTCCACATCATTGTGCTTAAATATCATACATATTCTAGCTAGTAAATGGAATTTCCTTCTTTCCTAACAGTACACTGGTAGAATCATGAAGCTTTATTGCCATTCTGTGGGACTAATTACCTCTATGGATTACAGGACAATGAGGTTATTTATGTATTATTTCTACTTGTTTAAATAAACTCATTGCCCTAAGGCCTATGGGCATGTGTATGAAAATTAATAAACACAAGACTGACTTCTCACAGCAGTCTATGAATGGAAGCCTCCCTGGCTTTTGAGATTCTCCACTGAGTATAAATAAGAAAACAACTATAGAGTTCTGGGGTGCCTGGAGGGCTTGGAACCCATGCAAAACAGATTTTATTAAAAAGTAAAACTAAAAGTTGGCCTTTGTTTCCTTTTACATGTGGTTTTTACTGAAGTAAACTGTGATGGGGAAAAAAAAAAAGGCAGAAGGAATCACCTGCTGCTGCTAAGTCACTTCAGTCGTGTCCGACTCTGTGCGACCCCATAGACGGCAGCCCACCAGGCTCTGCCATCCCTGGGATTCTCCAGGCAAGAATACTGGAGTGGGTTGCCATTGCCTTCTCCAGTGCATGAACAGGAAAAGTGAAAGTGAAGTCGCTCAGTCGTGTCCCACTCTTAGCGACCCCATGGACTGCAACCTACCAGGCTCCTCCGTCCATGGGATTTTCCAGGCAAGAGTACTGGAGTGGGGTGGAAGGAATCACCAGATTTCCCTAAATACTCTTTCTGCCAGTTGCTTCTTGCCTTGAGTGGGAGTGAATAAACATGTCTCACTTTGCTATTGTTGTTCAGCAGCAAGTCATGTCTGCCTTTTTGAGACCCCATGGACTGCAGCATTCCAGGCTTCCCTGTCTCTCACCATCTCCCAGAGTTTGCCCAAGTTCATGTCCATTGAATCAGCAATGCCATCCAACCATCTCATCCTCTGTCGCTCCCTTCTCCTGCCTTGTCTTTCCCAGCATCAGAGTCTTTTCCAATGAATCGGCTCTTTTCACATCAGGTAGCCAAAGTATTGGAGCTTCAGCATCAGTCCTTCCAAGAAGTATTCAGGGCTGAGTTCCTTTAAAATTGACTGATTTGGTCTCCTTGCTCTCCAAGGTTCTCAAGAGTCTTCTCCAGCACCAGTCTGAAAGCATCAGTTATTTGGCTCACTGTTATGTTTTTTTTCATACTCCAGCTCTCACATCCATACACAACTACTGGAAAAACCGTAGCCTTGACTATATGGACCTTTGTCAGCAAAGTGATTTCGTTACTTTTTTATGTCTCACTGGGGTACCACAAAAAAATACCAGGTGGATGTGCCTGAGATGCGAGGCACCCAGAAGAGAGGATGGTCCACAGAGGTTGGAGGGTATCCAGTAAGGATACTCTGAAATGGCTGCAAGGATGAGGAATATTCATTTTTAAAATGGCATAGGTAATCATTGAGTTGGACTCTGAACCAGAGTCTCAAAGCGCATTCATCCTTATCCTCCTCAAAGCTTTACAAATGCTGGTTCCTGTTGCCTGAGACATCTTATATCATCTTCAAATAACCAGCTCCTTCTTATCTTTGAAGTCACTACTCAAATGCATTTGATTACACACACCCTAGTAAAGAATCTACCTGCAATCCATTTGATCCACGTGTAAAGAAGATCTCCTGGAGAATGGTGGACTACAGCTCATGGGGTTACAGAGAGTCAGATGTGACTGAGTGACTAGCACTTTATCGTTGAAGTCACTCTTCAAATGCATTTGATCACACACACCCCACCTCCATCCATTAGTGTTATTCTTGATTATTTCATATTGATTACAACTTACTGAAACTACTATATATATATATATATATATATATATATATATATATACAAAACACATCTATTTTCCTGTATCTTTCACTAGAAAATAAACTCCATGAGAGCAGTACACTTGTTCATTTTACACTAACATCTCCTACATCTTCATGCCAGTAAGTGCTTGGTGATGATTGTTGAATAAATGAATGAATGAATGAAGTCTTGGTACCACACCTGTACCTATAAAACAGTATGGTCAGAATCATAACCAAGTAGGTATCATAAGAGGAAAATTAATATGCTCAGACTGTTTGTTCTTTAATAATATGTGGTGAAAATCACACATAGTAAAATTTTTGTAAATGTAGAAGAGATAATGAAGAATGATTCCTGAGTTCTATGAAGCAAAACAGAATCAAGCAAAACGTCAGATGTGACTAGGAAAGGAGAGAAATCTGATGACAGACAGATGAGAAAAAACAAAAACTACAGAGATTTCAGTATTTTGTTTTAGATTTTTACTTATGTCTTTAAAAAAAATAAAAGTTATCTTGAGACATAAAATGAGAACAACTGCTGCCCACAAAATCAAGATGAGAGATATAGAAGCCAAAAGATGGAAAAGCAGAAAATACTTGAACACACTTTACAAATCATTGTATGTTTAAAATCAGCAGTCTGATGGCATGAATTCTGCTAACTCAGAGAATGGTAACACATAATTTTGTAGAATACCCAATTATTAATTGCTGGAACTTTTAATAGGCAAAAAAAGTTTCCAAAAGAAAGAGCATATCTAGACCTTGCCTTAAAGACAAAAATCCTTGGAAATACTCTATTCACCTAATTACAGAATGGTCAGCTTAGCTGTAACAATCAAGAAGATACTAGAAAAAAAAATAATATCAAAAAGTCATATTGCAGTCCCCTGGAGAAGAACAGAGTTCTGAGCAGCAAACAAGGTTTTGTGAAGAGTGAATCATGCCAGACCAACTTAATTTCCTTCTCTGATAGAGTGGCAGGCCAAAAGATAAAGGGGAAGCAATAGATGTAATTTACCTCGATTTCACTGAGACTTCTGATTCTGTCCTACATAGCATTCTCATCAGTAGGCTAGAAAGATTGGTCTATGCCATACTACTATTAGGAAGAAGCATAAATGCCAAAACACTGCCCCAGAAGGATGGTTATCTATATCTCAGGATAGAAGCATGTTTTAAGGAATGAAAGAACCATAAGTGGCTTAGCAATGGCGGCACAAGAAATTTCTTATTCACCTCTATTGTGAATCATTGTATCTATGTAATTATCTCTAGGCTTAGTTTCCATTCTATTAAATGGGTGAGTTTAGAGAACTTATTTCTAAGGCTATTTCTAGGTTTAAGTTTGCATGATTCTTTGGTTAATTATACTTTAGGGATTCTTCATGATCTGGGTAACAAAGTTGAAGCATCTCATAGATAGTAGGGGCTGTTTCAATAACTTATGTCTTCCATTTAACAAATAAGAGTTATGAATACAAAGGAGTGTTAGTCACAAAATCATGTCCAACTCTTTGTGACCCCATGGACTGTAGTCTGCCAGGCGCTTCTATCCATGGGATTCTCAAGGCAAGAATACTGGAGTGGGTTGCCATTCCCTTCTCCAGATCATCGTGACCCAGGGATCAAACCCAGATCTCCTGCATTGCCAGCAGATTCTTTACATCTGAGCACCAGGAAGCCCAATACATAGGAGAGGTTGTACTTTTTCCTCACTTGATGGTAGGTCTCATATTCATATGGCTGTTCATTTGTGTAGCAGTTATCTAGAGGATTTTTGAATGCTTAATATGTGTGATGAGAGGAAATAAAAGGTGAATTTGTCAAAGGCAACAACTCCTGCCTTTTATGTATCATATACAATATCCATATCAAAATTTTATAAAAAGCAATAATTATAGAAAACTTTTAAAATGGAATATTTTCTAGTCTATTTTTAAAAAGAACTGATATAGATCCTAAATTTGTAAAGTTAGAGTCCTGCAAATTATTTTTGCTACTTAAATTGTAGCAAAATAGCTGGCAATATTGCAATAAGTGAAAACTCAAATGTATAAAATTCAGACCTCACTTTCATTGACTTAAAAGCAAATTGCTTATTAAAAGCCTATGAGATTTTCTTTTTCATTAAATAGTTTATGCAGAAACCTAACCAACCTTGTTCAATCCCAAACTGTTCTTAATCCCTAAGAGCTGATTGATTTTTCACAACTTTAGCTAGTATATACAGAAAGCATATATTTAAACTTCTTGTAAAAACACCCAGATGGAATAATATCCTAAGGTGGTAATATGCTTATTGTTCATTACTTCACTTTTTAAGTTGGCATTTCAGATTAATTAAGCATTTGATAAAGCTCATGTTTATGCAAGTGTTTACAAATTAGAAAAGCTGTTAGCAGCATTTAATTTGTTTGAATATATATATTTAATTTACTGCTTCTAATGGAAAGAAGCTTAAGGGAATTTAAGAGCCATTGCCTTATTGATAGACATTAAACATATGCAGAGTGTAATTATTATTGCTAATATTTTACATTTGCTGCGTGCCAACAGTTAGGTGCAGGAAGCAGCCTGTGTAATTCCAAAGTCAGGAACGTGTGCTGTCCATGCAGGGTGTTTGTATCAGTATGCATATTTACCATTTTGCAGGCTTTTTTCCCCTACCCTGTAAATGAAATGTTTTCTCCTCCCACTAATTTCCTCAAACTAGTGTAATAATGAGAATGGAATGCTCCTCTGACCCTTTGGCATGGGATTTTTCTAGTCACACAGAAATTCTGGACATAGCTCAAATCCTGTCATGACAAATATCATTCCAAGCCTTAGCCAATGGCCAGCTTATCTCCAGGACTATGTGATTAAAATGAATCGTTTAGAGCATCATCTAGCTATCTTTCTGAAACCCACGCAAAAGATTAATGTTGATCAGAATCCCTGCCGATCTATCTTTAGACACACTACCTCTGACTATAGATCTGTGGCTAATGATGACTCCACCTTTATCAATTTTGCAAATTATTTGACTTCCAGTTGAGCAAAATCACATTATCAGAACTGATTTAAGTACCTACTCTGTGCCAGATTCTGAATTGAGTGCTTGGAGTACAAAGAAGAATAAGAAAATGTTGCAGTCATTACCATTCCCAAGTGGCCTATTAAAGCTGTCTAATATCTAATTTCTCTGACCCTGATCTTACCAATCCCTTCTGAGTTATCCTCCACCCAGTCTTAAAAGGAACCCAACATCAAAAATAAATTTTACCATGTTGGACCTTACATTTTGTCCTCCAATACTGCCTTTTTCCACCATAAGATAAAATCTGGGCTTCCGAACATAGCGTCAAAGATCCTTCATGATTTGGGCTCTCTCCAGTCCTATTTGTCAGCCTCTCTACTTATCCTTTTTGCTCCAATAACACCGAACTGCTTCTAGTTCGTCTAGACACTGTTCCTCGCCTTGCCTGTTCCATCTCTGGCAGATATCCTCTCTTTATCTGCTAACTTCTGTTCTTCAAGACAGTTCAACCTTGTTGACTTTTCTGATTTCTTTTTCCTCCAAGAACCAGGCTAGATCAGAGCATTTGTGTCATCATCTGCTTATCTTCATAACTGCATTCATCACATAGTTGTAAAACTACCTGTTTAGTGTTTCAACTCCCCCACTAGATTTGTTGTTGTTTTCATTTTAAATCAGTGACTGTGTTTTTCACTGCAATAATACTAATTGGCTCTTTTAAAAATCCCCACCTGTTCTTAATGTCTTCTTTCCATGAATTTTGGGGGATAATTTCTGTTCCTTATGTTGGGCTTTCTTCATTTATTTTCAAAGATCCTAAAGATACTCAGTGTAAAGTCACTGTTTTGGATCATTTCCATTTGAACTGGAATGAATTAATCATCTGATTGCCAATTTTGTGACCCTGCATGTTGCAACTTTTCTCAATCAGTTTCGGTAGTTCGGCTTTAAATTTCATCTTCAATGGAAAGCTCCCTACAACATTCAACCTTTAAAGAGGACTCTTAAGCCCCCTGGTCCAAAACCAAGTTCTCATGGTCTCACAGCTGTGGCTCAGGATTCCTGTCCTGTGGGGTTCAGTCACCTAACAGGTGGTCATCCTGTCCCAGGCTTGACTAAGAGATTGTGCCTGTTCTCACCCTTTAATTTAGCTTTAAAGAAACTTTAATTTCAGGAATCACTGAGTTGCAAGTGTTTCCTAGCCAGAAAAAGATGTTCCAAGCTACAGTTTTAAAGAATGAACTTGGGTTCAGTCTCCACAAAACATGGAGCAATTTCAACCACCATGACCTCCATATAGATACTTCTTTTTGTTCTGAGACCAAGCGCCAGAAGAATTGGGAGAAATCAGCCTCAATAAGCACTCTGAGTTCCTGTTCTATTTCTGCTCTTCAAAATGTTCATCTTTAGGGACACAGTTATGTCTTGTTACTTTTCTCTTTTTACATTTTATTTAACAATCTGATATGTTTTTTGAAAGGAAGAGTCAAGGGATGAACTGAAATATTCTTCATTTCTCTCTAAGAAAACAAGTAGAAAAAGTTAAAAGTGGGTATGGGAAGGCACAGAAGAATCAAGTCAACTTAACAAATAAAAATGTATAGGAAACACTATTAAAACCTAAGAGGATGGAGACACTAATAAGATAGAGGACTTGATCGTAAGGGGTTAGAATGATACACACTTTATGTCATTCATTCATAGCACAAATATTTATGAGATTCTAAAATATGGCAAGGATTGGTTAAATGCTGCAAATACAATAAAAAGGGAACAGACAAGATCCCTGAACCTAATAATTGTTGGAAAAGATGGACACACAAAACAAAAAGATTTGAATAATGGGAAAACGTGGACTGTTTTAGGAGGATCTAACCTATCTCGAATGGGCTTCCCAAGTGACACTGGTAGTAAAGAACCTATCAGCCAAGGCAGGAGATGTAAGAGATGCAGGTTCTATCCCTGGGTCGGGAAGGTCCCCTGGATGAGGAAATGGCAACCGACTCCAGTATTGTTGCCTGGAAAATCCCATGGACAGAGGAGGCTGGTGGGCTAGGGTCACAGAGTTGGACACGACTGAAGTGACTTAGCACGCAACCTGTCTAGAACACCTACTTTATGATTAAGCTGACATCAAATGTGAGTTGGAATTAGCATTCAACAAGTTGGAATATTCTCAAAGAAGATGACCATATGTAGGAGGCCCTGGAAGTGAAAGAGAGAACAGCACTTTGAAGGTACATAGCTAGTTCAGGGCGCTGGAGCAGGGATGCCACAGGGGAGGTCGTCCAACTCTGCTGCTGTGTTCCTTTCCCTCTGCAAAGAGATTATATCCAGTAACAGAGAAAACATTGGCTCCCTGGACAATGAACATCTCTTTGGCCATCAAGCTGTTTCCTAAATATTTACAGTGACTTCCAGGTATCTCTTACTTTCGTTTGCCTTTAGATCACTTTGTAGTACACAACCAAAACTGAATTTTTGAGAGCTGATATAAATTTGCCTTCCAAAGATCTCATGTCAAGTGTCTCCAAATTGTTTGGAATCCAATTAAATAAATTATAGTATATGAGACTGTCTTTTCCCTCTCAAACTATCAGAAACTGAAATGATATGATGTCTCATTCCTAAATTACTTCTGTTGAAATGCCAACTAATTCTTCCTGATTGGCCAAATATGAGTACACGATGGCAGTTCCCTGGGAAATTTTCTCCTCTGGGAGATGAAGCTGTTAGCAAAGCCAGTCAAGGACCTGTTAGACATTCTGCTGTTAACCAAATGAGACTTCCAGCAGATGTCTGGAGAGTTGAAATCCCCATCACTACTCTGTCTTTTTTCTGCGCTGATTTTACAATCTGTGTCTAGTAACACACCATACATTTCCCCGTGTGTCCCAGTGTTCTCTCATAATGATAGCACTTCTGTGCTCTTCTGTCCTAACCCATATGCTCCTGCCCTCAGGTCTGGACATTTCCATATGAATGTATATTTTCGTGACATTCACCCTGGCTTTGCCTCCTGTCTAAGCAGTCTGTTTCTGTAGGGGTGGGTGTACCCTTCCAAGACAATGTTGTGATGGCTTCCCATTGATTTATAATACAGAGGTCTAGCCAGTAAAATCCCAGTGAAAGTTATGAAATCAACTTACTGTCGCTGGCCTATCTCCAATGCGCTGTATCCAAGGATCCTTCCTCCACTGCGTTTTAGTAAGAATTATCAGGAATTCAGTGTTGAATGTACTGTGTTCCTTGCTACTCTGGACTCGCAGTAGGGACTTTTCCTGAGAAATGCTGAATCTCAGGCCTCATCCCAGACCTACAAAATGAAAATGTGCATATTAACAAGATCCTAGGAGATTCATAGACACACTAAATGTTCAGAGCTTATTCCTCTGGTATATTCAAACCTTCTTCTCATTTGTACATGTCGTAAAGTCTTCTGGATCAGCTTCAGCTGGCCTTTCTGCAAGGTCGCAAAAGGCAATCAATCTGAGTCTAAATTCATCATTACACTATAGGGAAGACAACTGGTTCATCCGACCAAATGTGTGACTCTATTTGTACCATGTCCTCTCCAAAGAGCTGTCCAAAGTCACTTTCTTGACTATCCTGTTGGCTGAGACAGTAAAGAATCTGCCTGCCAAGCAGGAGACAGAGATTCGATCTGGGTTGAGAAGATCCCCTGGAGAAAGGAATGGCTACCTATTCCAGTATTCTTGCCTGGAGAATTCCATCAACAGAGGAGCCTGGTGGGCTATAGTCCATGGGGTCACAGAGTCAGACACAACTGAGCGACTTACATGTTCCTTGACTTTAGAACATCTGGATTCCACTACATACAACCTTTCAGAATGGTGCTATATCACATTCCTTACTTCCTGTTCCTTACTGTTGAAATGGCTTTCTCAAATCCATTTATTAATTATTGAATATACTATAAAAGCAAAATTTAATTCTAAACTACCTATTATTGATTGTTATAAAAAGAAGATAACATTACATTTTTCACCCTCCCACCTAAAAAACCATCAGTGTTATTCAGTCCAGTTAGACAGTGTTATCTACCAAAAACTCTGAGCCTAAGGCCTTTTCTTTGTTCCACAGAGAGATTGGAAAGTATTAAAGAGATGTTAAGGACATAGAGCTGCAGAGCTTATTTTCTTTGATGTAACAAGAAGCATTGAAAGACTAGAAAGGGGAACTTTTTGCATGCTGGGTGTTTCAAATATTATTACCAACTAAAATTAATCTTGCAATTGAACCTTTGGAAAACACTGTGCTATCCAGCTCACACTGCTTGTCACTTGAGGCCTGCAGTAAATTGCTGACAGAGTTAAGGTTATAAATCTGAGAGATGTATGTCTACTTTAACTAATTGCTTCAGAGGGAAATTTTGGTAACTCCTTGAAGACAACGCTTCCTTGATGCATATATGGTTTCCCCAAGTAGCAAGTGGTCATGAGTGACAAGTGACTCACACAGGTTTGTTTTGCTACCATAAAAGAGGGAGCCTCTTTATCAAAATGAGACCTGAGAGTTTCAAATTCAGTGTGAAATCTTTCTTTGTGCCAGGCACACATTTGGAAACAACCTCTCTATTCTGCTAAGATCTCAGTGTTTATCCTGGTACATTTTCCACAGTGACAAGTAATGTACAAGGGCAGAAAAAAACACACACACAGCCTTGCAGAAGCTTTATAATAACATTGTATTGCTTTGAACCATTCAGTCAATTGTAGACATGGTTTAAATGTACAGAAAAACTAAATGCAGTACCATGGGAAGAAATGAAAAGTATTTTGCCACCTAACTTCAGCATAAAGCTTTTGAGAGCATATTGTTTAAGAGAAGAAAATGTTACTTAGACTCTGTGAATTTTTACATTTCTAGTTGGGCTATAATAATTTCTCTTTAAAGATTCAGAGACCCAGCATTTCATTCAACAAAGCATGTTTTATGCTATTAAAAGTGGCCAAGAAGTTGTGAATTCCTTATGATCTTTATGGAGAGAAATCAATACCTGTATCTATTTCTATAAAACTCCACGGTTTTACTGGTGGATATTAGAATCCAGAAAGGTAGGCTTTCATGTTGTGTTTCCTGTAATAAAGAACAATCTAGGGTCAAATGGAAGTCTCAAGCCGAGTACATAATAAAAGAGTAACTATGAACAATTGAAAAATAAATGCAGAATCAGATATTTGTAATGCTGCTTAAATCAAGGCTAATCTTTATTCAACATTTTTTACTCACATGTAAGACTCCCATTGTGTGGTGTCTTAGCAGTGGATATATTACCGAGGTTCCAAAATCTCAGTATTAATAAAAAGAATTACGGTTTTATAACTCAGTGGGGGAAGGCACATATGCACAGAGACACAGACAAACATACCCCAATAATTGCTATTTCTAGCAGCATTTATTATAATGGGAGCCCTTAAGGAATCTTGGTTTTAGTGCAATTCAAAATTGTTGAAATGCATTATGGAGGAGCACAGACTGGTACATATACTCTTGCCTGAGAACAAATGACATGGATAGCTTTAAACCATGCTAAGATTTCTTACTGCATGACTCTGGTGGATACCGTTCATATTGACCACAATCATAATTCTAATCGTCATTACAAAAAAATCCAAAACTATATCTAATCATATTAGATTTTGTGTCAATAAAGTTACAACATAAGAGTCTATCTGCAGCACTGACTGATATCACAAAGGAATGAATTGTATTGCTACTGACTCCTAATGTGTTTTTCAGCAGATTTTTCCGAGTGGAAGAGGTAAGGTTCAGGGAATCAAGTGTTCCTGGAGCGCTTCCCATCTTTTATTTATTTGAATATTAAGTTCAGGATTAAACTGCTGTTCTTCCTCAAACTATTTCTTACTTGAATGTAAGGGTTGTACCATGTGCTCAGTTGCTCAGTCATGTCTGACTGTTTGCAACCATATGAACTGTAACCCACCAAGCTCCTCTGTCCATGGGATTCTCCAAGCAAGAAAACTGGAGTGGGTTGCCATTTCCTTCTCCTAGGAGTTGCACCATAGCGATGATGAAGGTATTTTCAGAATTCCACTTGTGATTACCTGTGCATACCAATTGGCCACCTAAACCAGGGTTTTATAGGAAGTCAGGAGGGCGTATGAAACATGCACATACAAGCAAAATCAAAAATAGAGTGAAATAATAGAAATTTCATACTGCAGTCATAAAATTAAAAAAAAAATCTTACTGAGAGCGATTAAAGGTTATATTCTCTTCTGGGTAGTTGTCTTTATTGGCCATGGCCAATAAACTAGCAGTCAGTCATATTAAGCATAAACGGAGGTAAGATTCAGGAATGGTTTTTTTTCCCTAATTGTTGCCCTAAGTCTAACAGAGACTCTTATTGATACCTTAGTGCCTTAGAATCTATTCACAGGGCTGGGATGTATTCTGCAGTCCTCTAGGAGAAAGGGCTTCAAAACATACTTTCCCTGTTTGTGTACTTCTTTTCTTACTAGCCAGTAGGAAGTAGAATCGACAAATCTGTGCTCTTTGATCATTGGCATGTCCAAGGTCCCTGTGCATGCTGGTCCCTGCTGACTCAGGAGAAAGGAAATCACAGAAGGTGGTGTCTTGGGCGGACCTTTTGTGCTCAGCTGTGTGCTGAACACAGCTCCTGGGCTGCTATCATTTGTGGACTACCTTTTGACCACCTTTTCACTGGAAAGGAGGCCTTCCCGTTTAGCAGGGAGCTTTAAGCAACTCACAAGTCTGAGGGAGGGGCACCTCAAACTTTCCTCGAATGGTTGTATTCTTCATTCACAGGTGTTGTTAAGAAAACCTGCATGAGAGCATTAATTGTGTGCTCTGTTTCAAGGCAATGTTGTACCCTGAAAAGCGTGCCTGCATAGCATGTAGGGCCCCCTAAAACCATCTGCCACAGTGGGAACAGAGCACAGCCGCAGTCATCATAATGAAATGCTTGGCGGATTTCTCTCTCAGCTTCCTAATTATGAAGCTTATATTTTACAACCATTTGAAGTCTCTTTTTAAAGAATCATTATTTCTCTCTCAGCAGGAAAGCCTTCCATGTGGGCAGTTTACATAGTCACAGGAGGTGAGGTATTAGTTTTTTCTTATTTTAAAGTTAGATATCATTCAGGTCTAGCTTTATTGGCAGGCTTTGGTCCAAAATGTGATAAAAGAAATGCACCAAAATCCCCTCCCTCAAAATATCTCTCCTTATAGGCCTTTGAAAGTGAAAGCGTTAGTCACTCAGTCCTTGAGACCCCATGGACTTTAGCCTGCCAGACTCCTCTGTCTATGGGATTCTCTAGGCAGAAATACTGGAGTGGGTAGTCATTCCCTTTTCCAGGAGATCTTCCCAACCCAGGGATCATACCTGGCTCTGGCACTGCAGGCAGATTCTTTACTGTCTGAGCCACCAGGGAAGTCCCATTAGCCTTTGAAATCCAATTTGAGATTGTCTTGTATTTCTCAAAGATATGTGCACCTTCAAGATTCATTTGTTAAAATAAAAAGGTACCATAAATTGATATACAATAAGTTTATGTCTTAGCTCAGTTCAAAAAACATATGCTAAGCACTGTGTCAGCTACAAATTGGCACTTGCCAAGGGCATTTGCCATCTGCTTCTACAGAGATTGAACCCTGTGCTGCAGCAACTGGTTGACCTTCAACTCCCTGAAGGGAGTTCGGGATGGAGTGAGGCTCTCTGTGCTCCAGGGAAACTGATGGAACAAGTCTTTCAGTTCAGTTCAGTCGCTCTGTCATGCCCGACGCTTTGCAACCACATAGACTGCAGCACACCAGGGTCCCTGTCCATCACCAAGTCCCGGAGTTTACTCAAACTCATTTCCATTGAGTCGGTGATGCCATCCAACCATCTCATCCTCTGTTGTCCCCTTCTCCTCCCGCCTTCCATCTTTCCCAGCATCAGAGTCTTTTCAAGTGAGTTGCTTCTTAGCATAAGGTGGCCAAAGTATTGAAGTTTCAGCCTCACCATCAGTCCTTCCAATGAATATCCAGGACTGATTTCCTTTAGGATGGACTGGTTTGATCTCCTTGCTGTCCAAGGGACTCTCAAGAGTCTTCTCGAACACCACAGTTCAAATGCATCAATTCTTCGGCGCTCAGCTTTCGTTATGGTCCAAATCTCACATCCATACATGACTACTGGAAAAACCATAGCTTTGACTAGATGGACCTTCGTTGGCAAAGTAATGTCTCTGCTTTTTAATATGCTGTCTAGGTTGATCATAACTTTTCTTCCAAGGAGCAAGTGTCTTTTAATTTCATGGCTGCAGTTATCATCTGCAGTGATTTTGGAGCCCCCAAAATAAAGTCTGTCACTGTTTCCATTGTTTCCCCATCTATTTGCCATGAAGTGATGGGACCGGATGCCATGATCTTAGTTTTCTGGATGTTGAATTTTAAGCCAACTTTTTCACTCTCTTCTTTGACTTTCATCAAGAGATTCTTTAGTTCTCTTTCACTTTCTGCCATAAGGGTAAAAATTTTCAGGAAATGATTTCATTATCCCAATCCTTGCATCTCCTTATATCTAGAAAAACACTAAATCCCTTCATGGTTAATGGCAGAAAATCTTTTGTGAAATAAGCGTGTGATTGCACTGAACTCCCCCTTCACTAAAATCCTATATATTGATCTCCTCACTACCTCTTTGGAGCATTTCCTCAGAACCATCTGAGGTACTGTGTCTCCAGGGCTGCAGTCCTCATTTTGCCCCAAATAAAACTTAATTCACAACTCTCACGTTGTACATCTTTTTTAGTCAATAGTATCAGAAACTCTGCTGGGCCTAGGTATCAATGGTGGGTATGAATTTACTTCCCTTTTAAGGAGCTGACATGAAGTTTATGTTGGATCTTGGGACTAAGTTGGGAACTAGATCTGAACTTGAAAAGAAGAACACAGAGAAAATGGGCTTTACCTCCCTTGCAATTTCATCAATAAATAGACTCTGCTACATTTGGTTAATCTGTGCGCTTGACAGCCACTTGTCATATGTCATTGATTCCTAATATGCTTTGTGTACATCCAGCAATAAGCTTAAACATACAACGAATAAGGGGATGAGAAAAAAACTGCAGCTCTCTAGAATGATGCAGCAGTTGTTCAATGTTTATAGGGCTGATGCGAACAGAGAAAATAGCTAATGTTTAAGGATGACCCCACTATCAAGCCATATTGCCAGATACCATAAACAGATATAAATTGTCAGAGCACCAAAAGTACACAGTGACCCTGTGTTCAACTACACAGCATTCACTATAGTAGTTAACCTTTGACTGGAGCAGTAAATTAATGCAGAGCTCCAAAAGACACTCCTATGCAAAAATCACTCCGGAAACACTGATGCATAGTAATAAACAGTAACTTGACCTCCAAAGCTTACGGCCAGGGAGGTATCATGAAGTGTTGGACTAGGGAGGAGCATATGTTCATTAGGAAGGATATTGAGCACTAGACATCTTATAGGTTATGGTTAAATTCTGCCACAGCCGAAGAACGGCTACTTGTGTTATAAAGACAACAATGTCAGGTGTTCTAACCTATTTTAGTAACACCCTTTTATTACTGAAAGTGCCTCTGGTAAATGCCCAAATTATCTATTTGCACTAAATAAAATGTCACTTTGTGAATAAATTAGGCATTTTATGCTACCTTCTGTACGTCTAATGACATCCGTTGTAATATAATGTTTGCTTGTCTCTAGAGGCTGGCTTGAGAAATCAGCTTGCACCTGTGGCTTTTGGGAGATATTAAGTAGAGATTTGTTGCACTCACTTCCCCTGGCAGATTGTCACTGCTATTCAAGGAGAGACTCGAAAAATATTGCGAGAGCATTTCTCAATACACCTCTAGATTTTAAAGTTTCAAATTTACATGGACCTTTTGACATGTCGTGGTCTCTGTCCAATGGGAGTTACTAGCAGCTTGTAGTTCATACTCTTCCCCTTGATTCTGCATGTGAACAACTGGAATCAGATTAATTCTGTGTGCTTGGCACAAGTGTAAGTAACTTGACTTCTTTTTTTTTTTTCCAGAATGGTCTGGCTTTGCATTTATTGGGTATTTTCTCTATTCTTGAAACAACTCAATTTCCACTTTCCTTTTCTATGTGCTTTGATTCCAAACAAATACTATAAATTTAGCATGATCCCCAGAGTGGGAGGATGTATCTGTAGTGCATACTGCTCCAAATAAGTCTTCCAAGTGCAAAACTTATCCAAATTTCATGTCACTGTGAAAGTACTGTGAAAGTGTTACTGTTCAGTCATATCCAGCTCCTTGCAACACCATGGACTATAGCCCACCAGGCCCCTCTGTCCATGGAATTATCCAGGCAAGAATACTGGAGTGGGTAACCATTCCCTTCACCAGGGGATCTTCCTGACCTTGGGATGAAACCTGGGTTTCCTGCATTTCAGGCAGATTCTTTTACCAAGTGAGCCACCAGGAAAGTCCCTACGTTGACACCCAAAAAAGTCCCTTCTGGTGACTTTCTTGACTCTAGATATCCCGAAACACCAAAGTTGTGAGCTGATTTTCTGAAAAATAGTTCCTTTAAAATATAGTCCAGTTAAAACTGTTACACCAAAGTATAAGGTATAAAGTGTTTGGATTTAGCATTTCTTATCCTTCTCTTTTGTTTGAGTTGATAAGAACAGGTGAAGACCCAGGTAAATGATAGCCTAATGTCTCTTATCACCTAAAAGAAAGACAAATTTTGAAAATGGTTGTTCTCTGGCATACTCAACTACAAGAATTATGAATAATTCTAAGAATTTCTAACATAAATTGTTAGCATGTGCCTGTTTACCATGTGACTATGTTTATTCAAGGCATTTTACACAAATTATCTCTGAGTATTTATAACAACTCAAAGAGATAGTGTTATTATCCTAGCTTTTCAAAAGAAGAAAAAAATATAATAAACCAAACAAAAATTAGGCTAGTCCTCTTGTTAAATGATATTACTTGTGTTATAGATTTTCCTTTAAATTGAGGGACTGTACAATATGTTGCATAAATAGTAAAGTCAGAGAAACTTCCTCTGAATAACCTCTTTACCACTAACTCTTTAATTGACCTTATGTATTAGTCAAGATTTTTTCTTTCCTGCCATCAGTTAAAGAACAGCACAGATTTATATACACATACATATCTGCAGGAACAAAAAATGTTATACAAATAAAATTTCCAGAATAATGTAGTTTTCAGGCATGGTTAGCTCTAAGATTTTGACAATGTCACCAAGATCCATTCTTTACCTCCATTCTCAGTCTCTTTTCTCTATTGACTTCATTCGTGGGCTCCACTTGGTCATGTGATGGAGGCTAGCATTTCCAGGGCTACATGCTTCCAGGTTTTAGCTCAGTGGGAAAGTGAGATTTCTCAGCCTAATAGTTTTCAAACAAAAGTTTTAAGCATGAGAAATGCATTCCTGTGCCAATGACTGAGGCCAGAGGAATGAAGTGCATTGATTGGACAGCTTAACTCTGGGCCATATGCTCTCTCCTGGAGCTCCATCTTCAACACATGAAAGTGGATGATTAGTGGGGAAAGACTAAAAATTGGAATGCTCTTATCAGGGAAAAAATGGAATAGAGAAATTGATTCTGAGCATCAAAACAGCAGATGCTTGGATAAGTCTCTTCATTTTTATAGTCATCATTTTTCCATCTGTAAAATGGGGAAATAGTATCTGCTGTATAGAGTCATGAAAATCCTTGTTTAGGAAATACAAGGTGAAGCACTTATTTAGCTTCTGTCCTTGTCTTTTTTTTTTCCATTTTCTCTTCTGATGTCTCCTCTTATTCTTCACTTTTATTTATTTATAACTTTTCTTTTCATTTTCTTTTATCATCATCATCACCAGCATCACCATTATCTTTATAAATTATTTACTACTGAATTTAGCCCATGGTAATAACTCTCCATATAAGAAGATGTCTCTTCCAAAAGGAATCGAATAGGGCAAACTTAATGTTAAGAAAAAAGAAAGATAGTGCTAAGTCCTGTCTGACTCTTGCAATCCCATGAACTATAGTCTCCAGGCTCCTTTGTCCATGGGATTCTCCAGGCAAGAATACTGGAATGGGTTACCATTTCCTTCTCCAGAACTTGATTTTAGCTCATGTGTATTCCTAGAAGTCAACCGTCTCAGAAGAAGCAGCCTAAATCCCAGGTGAACATCCTTCTTAGTCTATTTTCAGATTGCCTAAACAACACTGCATATATTACTGCCAGATTTGGGGTTTATGTGGTTCTCTGTGAAATCCAGGTTCTGGTGTTAATGGCTATTTCCTTCCACTGTCAAGGCTCCCTGTCTTTGAGCAGCAACCAGTATAAAAATGCTCCAATGCCCCCTTTAAGCTATCTCATAGAAAAAAGTGAACCCCAACAGAGCACACACATCTCTCTTAAGATTTCCTTGCATATTATCATGAAAATTATGTATTTTGTGATTCATAACAAAATTAGAGAAGACAATCATGTTCCCTGTCTTTATCTCTGATTGGATACATCATAAAAGCCCTGCTTTATTACCCTTCCTCAAATGATGTGATTGGATTATAAATGCTAAAATTCACAACTTAATCATTGCAAAATAGCAATCTGATTAGTAAAAATGTACTTAAACCCTGTCACCACCTTTGCTTAACATTACATTTCAGCATATCATTCAGTTCAAACAGACAAGAGTATACTGAGCTCCTGCCTAACTTTCCTTAATTTTCAAAATAAAATTTGGATAGGGATGTGTTGGTCTAGGATAGATCAGTCGCATATCCTAGGACAAATGAAAACAGTTTCATAGAAGTGGGAAAAGTTACATTTTGTTAATTCGTTCTTCCTATGATAATCACAGGGATGGGTTTAAAACACAGCTCTAAAACAAACAAAAAAACATGGTTTGGGGGACTGGATAAAGAGAACAATACTCCATAACTACTCCCATACAAATGTGTCAGGTAAGCTAAAATATGTATGTATAGTTTCAGGTTTATTGAAGTACAACTGGCAAATAATATTGTAAGATATTTAAAGTGTACATTGTGATTTGATAAACACACACATTGTAAAAGGATCTCGCTCATCTACTTAGCATATCCATAATATTTCCTCTTCCTCTCTATCCCCCTCTCTCCCTCTCTCTCTCTCTCAAACACACATACACACACACACACACACACACACACACACACACACACATACACACACACACACACACACACACACACACAGAGTTTGCTTATATAGGTTTGGTTGGCAGCTGCATTCAACCTAAAGCAAAGTTTGTATAAATCAATATCTTCATGAAATTAAAAATGTTAGAATACTTAACTACAAAGAAGTAAAAAAAAAATCTGTTGGAAGCACTTGTAAGACTTTGTTGCAATAATCTTATAATGATAGCCAGACCTTCACTAGGGAATTAGCTAAATGTTCATTTGGTAATGACTTCCTGTTTGAGGAGGAAGACTTTCAGGATGTTGTGATTTCTAACCTTTTGCTGATAGATATACTAGCTGTCCTTATAATTGGTTTATCCCAATTGATAGTTTCCTCTGAAACCATAAAGTCACGGGCAATATCACCCAATTTCCTTCCAAGAATTGTTGGAAAGCCTAATTGAGAAATGTCTGTGAGGTACACTGGGGAAGGAAGTGCTCTCCAGTGGTAGATAGACACAATTATTACAGGAATTAGTCTTTACAACAATCTCTAATCACAACCCGAAGAAGATGAAGAGATGACAGAAAAATTCTGGTAAATTAGAGAAACATAAAATTTGTGCAAAATTTTCAAATACATTTTACTTTTAATTGGAGGAAAAATGTTTTCCCTTCTTTTTATATTAGTTACCACTGAGGGTCTAATAATTTAAATGAGTTTTTAGAACAAAAGGAAAGAACATTAAAATTAGGGGTTTGGACTTCATTCATTCTATGCTTGTGCAATTCTAAATTGCCTCTAATTTCCTTCTTTACACATGCAGGGTAAGAATGGTTGTTTTTCACAGACCTTGATTTTTCACTAATTAGTTGCCAGAATTAAGTTTGCGATTACCCGATTGAAATATTTTAAGAAATTGTGTCATGTATCAGAAACACAATTGAAATGCATAATTGAAGAGAAACTTGGACCCTGTCTAATATATTGTAATAATTTAGGTCTTTGTTGTAAGTGAGAGAGGTCTGACTCAAACTGACTTAGGTGAAAGTATAGATTATTATAAGGATACTTCAGGTCATTCATGAGGCCCAAGAACAAGAATATGACTGGGCCTAAAGAATTACTGAGACAAGAAACTCAAACGTGTTTAAAGCATGCTTTCCACATGTTGTCTCCTCTCCAATGATCAAGGTCAGTCTTTTTCTTCCTCTAAAGAGGTTTTCTATGCTTCCTGGGTCCTCGTGGAAGGAAATTGAGTTACCCAACAATAAAAATCAATAGAATTAACTCTTTGAACGCATATTTTTCCTCACTCCAAGAATGCACAGCATTTTGACCACATTCCTTTCCTTCATACTGTTGACCCCCACCAGACCCAGGTTTTCAATTATAGTCAGGCTAAATTGCCTGCCTTTACTCATCACCAAGTCATTTGAATTTGCTCATGGGAATTTTCATGTCCCAGACTGACTCTCTCTTCCTATCTGCCAGAATCTATGGTTCTCATTATTAAAAACTCAGTCTGAGGCCTTTCCTCCTGGGGCTGCTCATTACATTAGATAGGAGATGCATAGGACTCTCCTTCTGTCAGTCCCAACCATCTCTTCTATAGTGTTCATGATATGTGAATGCATTTTTGTTCCTACAGTTGGTGGGTGCACTTTCTTCCCCAAATACCCAAAGCTAAGGCTTCAAAGCACTGTGATATGTCCCCTCAAAAATGTTGATTAAGTTGAATGATAGTAACTTTAATCACAGCAAATGAGCCTAGCCTGCTTTTATATGTGCATGCTTTCTGTGAGTTGCAGAAACAGTCCACACATGAAAAATGTCACTTTTAGTGCCACCATGTAAAATAGAGGTTGTGTTTACAACCTGAGGAAGCTCATCATTTCCCAATAATAAATTGTATTGGCTTTAAGCTGTAGCAAGTCATGAGAAATCAGTCCATAAAGTCAAAGCACAATAATTTAATCCAAATCTATCTAAGAGTTTTAAAATATCTGGAAGTATCAATTATCTGTTACTTGTCCTCAGTGGGTGATTTGCTTTAGGTAACAGGTGGGCGAGGAGAAAAAACTAAGATGCTAAGTTTAAAAAAGTGTCATCATTCTATTTTTCACATCTATTTTTTCTAAACTCTAGACAGGATTTCTTTTCATATATTCTATATTAGTGTTGTGCCTCTCTCAATAATGAGGGACATCTATTTACTAAAAAAAAATGCAACCGTCATTTAGCAAACATATGCTTGTTAAATTATAGGTCTATAATTATTGAATGGGTCTTCCCTGGTGGCTCAGTGGTAAAGAATATGCCTGCCAATGCAAGAAACACAGGTTTGATCTCTGGGTCAGGAAGACCCCTGGAGAAGAAAATGACAATCCACTCCAGTATTCTTTCCTGGGAAATCCCATGGACAGAGGAACCTGATGGGCTGTAGTCCTGGGGTCACAAAGAGTCAGACACAACTGAGCGACTAAACAACAAAAAATCATTTAATTATTTCTTATATTAGAGATATAACTGTAAACATTCTATTTAACTATTTCTTATATTCTAGTAGGTCCCTATAGATTCTTATTTAATCATTTATTGATTTTGAGAATATCTTCAGGACTCCCGCTCTAGATTATATGTGTGTGTGTGTGCATGTGTGTGTATGCGCGCACCCTTTATCCTTGTAGGGTCTTCTAGTAGGCAGTTTTTAAACTCCTCCTGAGCCTATTTCACCTTCTCTAGGCTTAGCTTTTCCTAATACTATTTTTGCAATCCCACTCATGCTTTGTTCTCTTCTCCCCTTTCCAATCCTACATGTTGTCAACTGAAAAAATAAAAAATAAACACATACACACACACACAATGTGAGAGCTATAAGTTCAGTTTTACTTGAGAACTTACTGAGGACTATGGCCTGGGAGATGGCTTCTCAGATAGCTCAGAGGAGCTGCTCCAAAAAGGGAGCTGCTCCAAAAAGGTGGGGTCGGGGAGGTCAGTATATGTGTGTTATTGGTGAAAGGAGTATGTGCAGGCAAGCATTAAACCTTGGTAGAAGGTTGCTGCTAGTCAGATATCCTACTTACTGGTTTTAAAGCTTGTCTAAGTATAGGAAAATGCAAAAGTTTGGGTTCATAAAATGTTCTCTCCTGAAAATACCTTAACTGTCTGAAGGCCGGTTCTGCTAGTTTTTCTGAGTACAGAGTACCTCATTCCTGATCTCCACCCTGAGCTCCTTTCAGGGTATGTTGAAGATCAGTGACTGAAGTGGTTAGCAACTTAATTCTTGTAGAACCAGATGGAAATTACATTATTTAAAGTGTATATTTGCTTATATTTGGGCTTCCCTGGTGGCTCAGTGGTAAATAATCCATGTGCAATGCAGGAGCCACAGGAGACTCAGATTCGATCCCTAGGTCAGGAAGATCCCCTGGAGGCGGGCATGGCAACCCACTCTAGTTCTTGCCTGGAGAATCCATGGACAGAAGAGCCTGGTGGGCTACAGTCCATAGAGTCACAAAGCGTCAGACCTGACTGTAGCAACTTAGCATGCATGCATGCATATATTTATGTTTACTATATGACTGATGTTTTATTCTAATCATTTAACATATTTGCAATTTAGTAAGAATCTCCTGGATGTTCAGTTTCATTCTTCAGTCTTGGTTGCTTGAAAGACATTGAGGTGCAATGTAAGAAACACTAGAGGAAGAGGAAAGAGACACATTCTTTGTGTGCATGTTCGGTGTGAGATTTAGAAAGCTTTCACACAGCTTAAAGGTCATTGCTTTTACCATCTTGTAAAATGTGATTGTGTTTTGAAACAATATTGAAATCACAATCTCGGGGAACTCATAGGTTATAACACCTACAAGTTAGATGACCTGACGCCAGACATTCACCCTCTCTAGGGTTGTTTCTCCCTTTAGACTAGATCAGTGGTTTTGCAAATGTATTTCTTTCTTTGTTTTAATAGGCTTTATTTTTAGAGAAATTTAGGTTTATCGCAAGGTTGAGTGTAAGACACAGAGATGTTTCATGTACTGACTGCTCCCTCACGTGCATGGCCTCTCCTGTTATCAGTATCCCCAACCAGAGTATGTACGTTGTTACAATGATGAATCTACATTGACACATCATTATCACCCAAAGCCCGTAGCTTACACAAGGGCTCACTCTTGGTGTTGTACATTCTATGGAGTGGACTAATGTATAATGACATGTATCTACCATTTTAGTATCCTACAAAGTCATTTCATTGCCCTAAAAATCCTGTGAGAATTGTGTTTCTTATCTTTGTTTCTTTTTACTCTGTGTGGTTGTTTTATTGAGTTGTTTTTTGAGCAAAAGCAGCACTCTCCTTTTGTTTTAGTTTGAATTTTTCTCTCTCCAATCTGAATGTTTAAGGCAAAACATAAGAAAATAACTTAAGTGAATGAAGAGATTGAATGCTTAAAATCTGCCTCCTGGAATCTACCCTACCGTATCACTGCAAACCCTTTCATCATGCTGTGAGCTCACAGAAGGAGTCTGAAAATGACTGCTAACTATGTGATTTCCATTCATGAAGCATAGCATGAAATGGAAATGGAGTGGGCAAAGAAAGGGGTCACTTCTTCAAAATGGTGCCTCTTTAATACATTCTCATGGTAGCTGTTAAAATGATGATAGAAAATCATTCATGTTAGCTGAGTATAAACCAGTATCAGACTACTCAGTAGACCATCAGATTCATACATAGGGTATTCATGTGTTGATACTATGCGTGTGCTGGCTCTTGCCCCATGGTCAACCAACAAGTGCCGCAACTCTTCCCAACCCACAGTCTGGACCCGGTTCCCTGTACAGTCCCTCCCCAGTGTTCTATCATTTGTTCTAGTCCAACCCTTCTTTGTTTCCAAAGCTGGAGGTTTTAAGTGAGATGTATATGCTATTTGGAGACTTGACTCTACCTATATGATCTGGACTTTTAAGTAAAAGAAACTATATTTTTCCTGTTATAAAAATAAAAGCACTCAGAATACCAAATAAAGCCACATAATAAAGAGTTACTAAGAGACATTCAATAGCAAAAAGTTCATATATATTTTACTGTTCTTGTTTAGTAAATATAATATGTGATTCCATCTTAAAACATTAACTTAGACTCCATGGCTTTTAGAAATTCAAATTAAGATCCTGAGTAACTTCTGTATTCCTTTCACAGATTTGCTAAAAAAAATAATCCTTATGATACCAAGCATTTTGACAGTAATTAACCAAACAAACACACATACAGAGAATTTATGAACATCCAGTATGAACGTGTGATGTGAGGAATGGATAATGGCAAAGGTTCCATAACAGAATGTATAGTAATTCTCCTTTCAAGTTAGCTAACTGAATGTGAATACATATAGCAGTTGAGGTTGGGAAGGTTGTAGCAGATAAATCTACTTATATTTTATGTACAAGCACAGACAAATTTTAAAATTAACAAACCCAGAAAAACAAGCCTTACTTTCAAGTCCCAGTGCAGGAGGTTCAACCCTGTGTCTTGCCTGTCAACCTTCATTGTCCACTACTCCTTATACTCAGATCTAGACTCAGTTTGGCTACCAGGTCATCAGTGAATGGGCCAAAAATATCTCCATATTTTCTTCACTTTGGTCAGAAGTTATCTCATTATACTTTTTCTCTTCCAAAATCCTATAATAGTAATAGTTGATATCATACAATTTGTCCATGAACCTCAGAGTATGATGAGAAGCTTGCTAATCATTTAACATCTTACTCTCCTTCTCCCATAACCTATGAACAGAACAAATATATATACACATAACCTCTTAGAAGGGTTCTGGAAAGGGCCACTGAGAGACAGTCATTCAGTGGGCCCATCACAACTTTGCAAGGGTATTCAAAGGAAATGGAAATTGAAATGAAGATAAGGTCTCAGGAAACAAAATAAGGAATGTAGAAACAGTTGGCAGAAGCCACACTAACAGAAGTATCTCATTTTAGATCATGTGCTTCTGTTCTGGCCCTGAAATCTCACAGAGTTAACTGTAAGACTTGAACATTGTGTTTAAGCATCTAATAAGAGTTCTGTTCATGGAAACTGGTATTCAGTTCAGATCAGTTCAGTCGCTCAGTCGTGTCTGACTCTTTGCGATCCCATGAATTGCAGCACTCCAGGCCTCTCTGTCCATCACCAACTCCCGGAGTCTACCCAAACCCATGTCCATCAAGTCGGTGATGCCATCCAACCATCTCATCCTCTGTCATCCCCTTCTCCTCCCACTCCCAATCCTACCCAGCATTAGGGTCTTTTCCAATGAGTCAACCCTTCGCATGTGGTGGCCAAAGGATTGGAGTTTCAGCTTCAACATCAGACCTTCCAATGAACACCCAGGATTGATCTCTTTTAGGATGGATTGATTGGATCTCCTTGCAGTCCAAGGGACTCTCAAGAGTCTTCTCCAACACCACAGTTCAAAAGCATCAATTCTTCGGTGCTCAGCCTTCTTCACCGTCCAACTCTCACATCCATACATGACCACTGGAAAAACCATAGCCTTGACTAGGCGGACTTTTGTTGGCAAAGTAATGTCTCTGCTTTTAAATATGTTATCTAGGTTGGCCATAACCTTCCTTCCAAGGAGTAAGCATCTTTTAATTTCATGGCTGCAGTCACCATCAGCAGTGATTCTGGAGCCCAAAAAAATAAAGTCTGACACTCTTTCCACTGTTTCCCCATCTATCTCCCATGAAGTGATGGGACCAGATGCCATGATCTTAGTTTTCTGAACGTTGAGCTTTAAGCCAACTTTTTCACTCTCCTCTTTCACCTTCATCAAGAGGCTCTTTAGTTCTTCTTCACTTTCTGCCATAAGGGTGGTGTCATCTGCATATCTGAGGTTATTGATATTTCTCCCGGCAATCTTGATTCCAGCTTGTGTTTATTCCAGCCCAGTGTTTCTCATGATGTACTCTGCATATAAGTTAAATAAGCAGGGTGACAATATACAGCCTTGACGTACTCCTTTTCCTATTTGGAACCAGTCTGTTGTTCCATGTCCAGTTCTAACTGTTGCTTCCTGACCTGCATACAGGTTTCTCCAGAGGCGGGTCAGATGGTCTGGTATTCCCATCTCTTTCAGAATTTTCCACAGTTTATTGTGATCCACACAGTCAAAGGCTTTGGCATATTCCATAAAGCAGAAAAAGATGTTTTCCTGGAACTCTCTTGCTTTTTCGATGATCCAGTGGATATTGGCAATTTGATCTCTGGTTCCTCTGCCTTTTCTAAAACCAGCTTGAACATCTGGAAGTTCACGGTTCACGTATTGCTGAAGCCTGGCTTGGAGAATTTTGAGCATTACTTTCCTAGCATGTGAGATGAGTGCAATTGTGCAGTAGTTTGAGCATTCTTTGGCATTGCCTTTCTTTGGGATTGGAACGAAAACTGACCTTTTCCAGTCCTGTGGCCACTGCTGAGTTTTCCAAATTTGCTGGCATATTGAGTGCAGCACTTTCACAGCATCACCTTTGAGGGTTTGAAATAGCTCAACTGGAATTCCATCACCCTCACTAGCTTTGTTCGTAGTGATGCTTTCTAAGGCCCACTTGACTTCACATTCCAGGATGTCTGGCTCTAGATGAGTGATCACACCATCATGATTATCTGGGTCGTGAAGATCTTTTTTGTACAGTTCTTCTGTGTATTCTTGCCACCTCTTCTTAATATCTTCTGCTTCTTTTAGGTCCATACCATTTCTGTCCTTTGTCGAGCCTATCTTTGCATGAAATGTTCCTTTGGTATCTCTAATTTTCTTGAAGAGATCTCTAGTCTCTCCCATTCTGTTGTTTTCCTCTATTTCTTTGCACTGATCACTGAGGAAGGCTTTCTTATCTCTCCTTGCTATTCTTTGGAACTCTGCATTCAGATGGGAATATCTTTCCCCTTCTCCTTTTCTTTTCGCTTCTCTTCTCTTCCCACTATCTGTAAGGCCTCCTCAGACAGCCATTTTGCTTTTTTGCATTTCTTTTCCATGGGGATTTTCTTGATTCCTGTCTGCTGTACAATGTCACGAACCTCTGTCCATAGTTCATCAGGCACTCTGTCTATCAGGTCTAGTCCCTTAAATCTATTTGTCACTTCTACTGTATACTCATAAAGGATTTGATCTAGGTCATACCTGAATGGACTAGTGGTTTTCCCTACTTTCTTCAATTTAAGTCTGAATTTGGCGTTAGGCAGTTCATGATCTGAGCCACAGTCTGCTCCCGGTCTTGTTTTTGCTGATTGTATAGAGCTTCTCCATCTTTGGCTGCAAAGAATATAATCAATCTGATTTCAGTGTTGACCATCTGGTGATGTCCACGTGTAGAGTCTTCTCTTGTGTTGTTGGAATAGGGTGTTTGCTATTACCAGTGCATTCTCGTGGCAAAACTCCATTAGCCTTTGCCCTGCTTCATTCTGTACTCCAAAGCCAAACTTTCCTGTTACGCCAGGTGTTTCTTGACTTCCTACTTTTGCATTCCAGTCCCCTATAATGAAAAGGACATCTTTTTTGGGTGTTAGTTCTAAAAGGTCTTGTAGGTCTTCATAGAACTGTTCAACTTCAGCTTCTTCGGCGTTACTGGTCAGGGCATAGACTTGGACTTGGGCATAGACTTGGTAACTGGTATTACCCTGTTGCTATTATCAGTGTCCTTATTATATTTGTTATGAAATTGGTAACATTATTATTATCATCATCATCATTATTATTTAATTGTTGACCACAAGACACAAATCCAGTGCGATTAATTGATTTACTTTCTAACCAGTGTCTTTTTGCCAGCGATTAGAATGAAAGTTGTAATTTTCTCAATGCAGAGTGTCTAAACCTTGAACTCTCCTCATCTCAGCAGCCCTGAGTTTTAAGTATTTTATTTCACTAACAAATGTATTTGTGAGATTTCACTCAATAAAATATTCCCTTAAATCATATTTATAATATCTCCTTAAATAAATCATTTTTAAATGGGGTTCTTTGCATATTTGTGTATGTTTCCATACATATTTTTGTTTAACAAAATAGAGGCAACTGGTACTTTATGTGGTGAGCTTGAATTGTGATCCAAAAAGCATATTTTTTGCCTTATAAATGAAATAATTGGTCTTGCATTTGTGCTGTCTCCCCCACTGAAATGAAAAGCAACTGTGATAATTATTGAACATCTATGTTTATATAAAACATCCCAAATATAGACATTTGCTACTATCAACATATATGCCGGCTTTTATAAATGCACTTGGCATGTATAGCAATTATCACTGAAAGTATTTCCATGAGCTTGAATGTAGATGTTTAAAACTCTATTTAACTAAGAAAATAAAAATATCATCTTGTCATTATTAATGTCTGGTAAATGTGCTTGCAATTCAGTGAATTCAAAGTAAAGGTAGTCTTTGCCTAGAATACTTCATTGATTTTATCTGTGGTTTTTATCTTGTTTAAATTCTGCCTTAGCCTATTTTGATCACAAAATATACTGGGTTTTATTTCATTTTTGTCATCTTCTTAACTGGAAAGCTCCAAATACCACTGAGTATCTGTCGCATGATCAGTAAATAGTTTTGTCTTCAGGCTGTCTGTACAATATGCTTCTTTTGTGCTGACTGACATACAAAAGGCTAGAAGCCAAAAGACTTTTTCTCCACGCCAAGTGATCCTGAAAGTAAATCTGACATTTATGATCACTTTCTTAACAAGCTGGAGGAGTTGATTATTATTGCTGTTTGGTTGTCCTTATGAAATATGTGTGCCTCTAGGGCAAACGCCACATATATTTTCATCACCCTGGCACCTCTGGTGTTTGCCAACAAAGTCGTACCTTAAATGTGTTAGTTGAATGAGTCTAGTATTTTACCCAGTTGAATAGGCCAAATCTGACTTATTAACGTAGTAAAATCATACTATTCACATAATAACTTTCATTTTTTAAGTCATGTCATATGTCTATCTTATGCTCATTGGTATCTGATTTGCCAGCAGAGTAGCCAAGTTTCATTTCCCCATTTACTGGAGCCACTCTCTGAGGTCCTCATCATTAATTGATATTTATTGAGCTTCTGCTAGCTTGTGGCTTTGCTCTGGCCCCTCTGTTTAAAATGTTCCTCCTGAAATGTAAGAGTCTATCATTCACATTAAACAGATGCATAGAAGTTTCAAAAGCAGCATTGACAGGCCCCTAATTAATCAATAGCAAACGCAGCTGCCTGTCGAAGTGGGCTGGGTGCCCTCAGCCCTGACGGGAAGGCCCGGAGGAGCGCTGATTGTAAGATGTTCTGACTACAACTTATGCCGCTTAATAACCATCATGTGAAATTTACGATCCTGTATCACACTTTAGGGAAGCTTCTGCAACTTGCCAGCTCACTTTGTTTGCAGTAGTCAAAGCCCTGGAGGCATCAGCATTTAACTGTGATTTGAAATTGCTGAAGTGGGCCGTTCCACCAGGCTGGGTGGCCTACACAGCAAGTCTAATAACAGAAGGCGTCTGTTTGGAGGAAATGGCTAGACATGCTGTATTCAGATTATCCTCCGTGAGAGGCATTAAAGCTTGAGGAAACTGCTTTCCTCCCTCACCTCCGCTCCATGCCTTTTTCTGTTTGAGGACAGTGTGCATGTATAACCTGTGCTGACCTTGGGCTCAATGTTTTTGTTCATGGTTTGTTGAACCCTTGGTCAAGTTTCTGTCACTGTTATTAATCATTCAGATTCCAATTGTCAAACACACAATTGGAACCCTTCTGCACAAAAGTCGAGTAAACAGGGTGCAGTTAGGAGGAAGAGAAAGAATGAAAATGGAGGATTAAGGCAAATGAAATGGATTAATCCTTGACATGATCATTTATACCGGCACTGCGAGCCCAACAGAAGAGCTGTTGTAGATTATATGTATGATTAATCACTGCTCTAGTTTCACGGGTGATAAAATGATTAATAAAGTTTAGAAAAAAACCTATACTTTGGGATCAGCACCTAAGTGGGCAAAAATCAAAGCAAGGGCTTCGCATTCAGAACTTGGTTCTATTGCAGTAGAGGAAACTTCTAATTCAGATTTCTGAGGCCCTTGTTAGATGAGAGTGTCACCTCTACGATAGATCTGCCCTCCCTTTGCTTGTGAAATAGTAAGGGGTTGGGAACAGGAATCTCATTTCTGAAAAGGCTTCCCAGCACGAGATTTATTTGTGTTCACCTACCAAAAATACACATACTGCTAGCCAGGGAATTAAGCAATATTCCCTCTAGTCTTTCTTTGCCTAAGTAAGCAATTGTGGATTTCTATCCAAAGTAGAACATGAACATTGGAGAAGGCCTGGGAGAACTGGTGGATGCATGAAGAGATTTAATCCATACAGTATCTTCATTTGGGTTGTCTAATCATGTCGTTCAGTCCAACTCTTTGCAACCTCACGGATATGATATCTGTCAGTTTGTAACACTCTTTAATATACTTCATATCCTTCAGCTCCTTAAGACAGAAGATAGCAACCACTTCACTATGTACAAAAACCGATTGGGAAACTTGATAAATGTGCAAATTTCAAAGTTCCTCCCCCAGAGACTCAGTGTCAGCAAATGAGGAGGGGAGAAGGGGGCTTGATGAGGACACTGCAGGGAACAAGCAGGACTGTATCTCGAAGCACACCTCCTGGTGAAGCTGATTCAGGCAGATCACAAGGATGCTTCAAGAAACGCTGCTTTAAGACAGTATTTTTTTTTAAGTTGGTGAAGAAATTAAGGTTTAGAGAAACTAACTTAATATCAGAAAACTAGAAAACTTTGATGTTTGACCACCCTGCAATTTTCTTTCTGCATTGACCACCTAATGTGGGAAGAGTCCCAACCTAGTCACAATAGGCAGCCACAGAAGAAGGTGGTTTCGATACTGCAACTCAATGTTTTCCACACTTGGCTGCGTATTGAGATTACCTGGGGAACTTAAAAAATATGGATCTCTGTGTATTGGTCTTGAGAGTCACTTGAGTTTGGGAATTTAAAGATCCCCAACTGATTGAACATGTAAGTTTGGGAACCACTGGTATTAATCTTGAATTAAGATAACATTTCTCACATTTATTCATGCATATCATGTGAACTGAGCTTCAAGGAGTTTTAATATCCAGTTTTAATGCCCTTTCCATTTGTGCAGAGTGTACACTCAAGGCTTAGAAATGCACTGTCCAATATAGATCCATTAGTCACACGTGGCTACTGAGCAGGTGAAATGTGACTAGTGCAAAATGCTGTAACTCCAAATGTCAACAACTTAATTTAAACATTCAATTTTGTTACAACTTAGTAATTTTTTTTTCTTTTTTCTTTTTTAAAGCGGGGCTACTTGAAATTTTTAAATACATGTGTGGCTTGAATTTGTGGCTTCATATTGAATAGCACTGGATTAAAAGCTTTAAGTAGATAAGCACCAAGGTATCTCTAGATGCTGAAATTTTATGTGTCTTATTACATATTTTTAACAATTCTGTGTGGTAAAGATGGCATTTTATAGATGAGAAAAACATAGCACATGACCCATCAGTTCACCTTCCAAGTTCACTGAAAATCACTGGGTAACTTTTGTTTGTTTCATTTCTTCAAGTAAGTACTTCTTTTAGTGCCTAAGCACTATGGGAAAACAGACAAAACACACTTCTCTCGGTATGTTATTTTGACCCTCGTATTTCCCACATGGAAAGGAACATGTAAACAAGGTAAATTATTCAAATTCTCAACCTCTTTCTCTCTCACACACACACACGTGCACAGACACACACGCACACACATGTCTAAAGACTTCTCTGTCAATTAGATAGTCATATAAAAATATACACCTATAGAAAACTGTATTGCTCAAGGGAAATTTGAAGTCATCTTGTCCAGGAGATCTTATCCTGTGTCACTGCCCCACCCTCACCACTTTTCCTTCCTCTGAAATCCTTCCTGCAGACTAGCTTTAGGCTAGAATACCAATAGCAGTTGTAGATAAAAGTCTGCTGTTCTCCTGGAGGCAACTAAAGGAGAGTTCCTGGAATGCTATTCCCTCCATCTTCTCATTCAACTCCTGAGGGAACTCTGGGTTTCCTGAGAACTGTCTGAAAAAGACAATAAGGTCCAGAGAAGGAAATTTCAGGAGCAGTCCTTAGTTTTGCAGATTTTTTTTTTTTTTTTTTTTTTTTTTTGGTCTTCTGCCTGTTTGCACTGGGCCTTCACTGCTGCATGTGGGCTTTCTCTAGGTGTGGTGAGCAGAGTTTCCTCTTGTTGCAGTGTCATTACCATGTATGAGCTTCTTATTGCAGTGGTTTCTCTCATTGCCGAGCGCAGGCTCTAGGGTGCATGGGCTTTAGTATTTGCACCATGTGGGTTCAGTAGTTGTGACTTGAGGGCTCTGGAACACAGGCTCAGTAGTTGTGGTTCAGGGGCTTAGCTGCTCCCAGGCATGTGGGATCTTCTCAGACCAGGGATGGAACATGTGTTCCTTGCATTGGCAGGCAGATTCCTATCCACTGTGCCACCAGGGAAGTCCTGGTTTCACAACATTAAAAGTTTTACTTTCTGTATCATCAGGTACATTTCTAGAAATAACCCAAAGCTTGAATCAGAATTCAAAACCCAAACCTTCTTCATTCTGAGGAAAGAATCAAGAAAAGATCTCTGTTAGCTATGCAGCCCAAGGAGATAGGGTAAATAAATACCTTAGAAAGAAACCAACCAAAACAAGTCAAGCTAGCAATGCCTTTATCCAATTACTTCAAAATTTCACACTAATAGAGTCTTGGTTCCCAGAATTAACGTTTACATTTTCAGGAAAGGCCAAAGGCTTTTTTATTTCATATTTGAGGCACGTTTTCCTTTTGGAAATAAGTGGACCCTGGGCCACCCTCTTTTCTGGTCTTTACTACAGTTTCTTCTTTAGCAAAGTGAAGCAGCACCAGTCTGTCTTCATTCCATCCTTACACTCTTCAGGTTTAGGGGTGGTCACATCTGGTAAATACAGATGGCTATCACTCAAGGCATAGAGGAAGTGGAGACCCCCTTAGGTTCTTGGTTCCTCTGTGTGGATGAACTGAGAGTCAGAGTTTCTTGTTTGATCCTCATAAATTCTTTCTTTGAGTGCAAATAAAGCTCAGCCTCCTAACCTTTGCAGAGAACTTATTCTCATTCTGCAGAAATCAATGACCAGGAGGAGCTCAGGATTTGGTTCTGAGTGAGTATATGTCACTCTACTCTGCAGAAACCCCAATGTTTACATTTTTATCTGTTGATATTTTAATTAACAATTTAAGTGCAATGTTTGCCCTGTGAGTTCAATGGGAAAAACTCTGCAAATAAACAGCGGTTCCCTCTTGGACAATCACTCTGTAAATTAGCTTACTTTGTCAATAAAGTGCATGCCTATCAGACTCTTCAAAGCAGCAGGGGTAAGGATGTTCATTTACTTAAGCAGTAGGTTCTACCATTAGCGTTTGTGATTGGTGTTAATTAGAACTGTGTGTGCATGTCTCTCTGCCACAGAGCCCACATTTTCAAAATCCTAGTTACAATCAAGCTATTAATGAATTAAGTACCCATATTTGTTTGTGTTCTTTCTTAACGTAATTGAAACTTTTTGAACAATACCATCTTGATAAGCATTTGAGGATTTTCTCAGTTCTCTGATGATTTCAATCATGCTTGACTTCTGTTTTTAAGAGAGTCTAATATAAATATTTAACATATTCATTGAATTTTGGGGGTACGATTGGGAAGCCTATGTATTTAAACTATTTAAAAGAAAAAAATTTTAAGCCTTTCTTTATTAAATGGAATCTGATAAAATAAATGTATTATTTTCCCCAAACCAAGCACTGAAGGCATGTGAATTGGATTTACTGTTATCCAAGATAATTGAGAGAGTGTTTTGAGGTGTCTAAGTGGATATTAAGGTTGTGTGAACAAAGTTATATAATTAGAATAGTTATATAGATAATTGAGTTGATGGAGGTGGAGACATGGAGCCCTGGACTTGGAGAGCCTTGCCATCCAGTGTGGAAGAGAATACTGTTTTCCTTTGCCCTAAAATATTCAGACTGGTTAGATGACTTTTAAGCTCTTTATCTCACTTTGTCTTGGGAGATTTGTAATCTAAATGTCTCTAAGCATTTCTCGATCATGCTGAAACTGGACATCAAGCAAACCAGTGTAACTCAAAGCCATTTTCAATAGTGGTAGCATTTAGAATAAGGCAAAGAAAAAGGGTTTATATATTACTCTATCAGGGAAAAGACTTTGAATGCTGCTTTTTTATCAGCAAACTCATAGTCCTCTGGAGAAGTTCAGAAACATTCCAACTTTCTGCTTGTGTTTGTCTGTACCTTACAGAAAATTTTTGAAACTTAAAGTTTGTGTACCCCTTGAGAAATTCCTTATAGATCAGGTAGAGAACTCAGCTGTTTTGTTGTAGTTCATTTTCTGCTTAAATAATCACCACTCAACAGAGTGAACTATTTCTTAGCTTCCTTTCTTAATCTCGGTGATTTGTTTCTTAGATATCTTAGGATCAGTTGCTACCATGCTTGTGGGTTCTTACATCTTTATATGTATCAAGAACTAAGGGCATCTTTTTAATGGTTAGAAAAGCCAAAGAAATCTACAGAAACACTTAGAAACAATTATACTTCAGTATCTATTTTTCTTTATAATATTTGTGGCTATGGCTTTAGAAATGAGATTTGTCAGGTTAATAGATTCTAGTCTCATTAGCTCCTACTTCTTATGTACTCCTGAATTCATGCTCCTGATAGTCTCCCATCTTTCTACCATAACCATGTGGTCCACCACAAAAGGATTTTTATCATAAGTAGAAGAATAATGACCAGATGAAGACACTTTCAGTAATATGAAAAAAAAAAATCCAGAAATGTCCAAAATTGCACAAGAATCTATTTCTAAACTATGTGCTTTGACAGAAAGGGGGAAGAATGTTCCTACAAATTAACTAATACCTTTCCATTTGTGTATTCTTTGCCTGTGACAGTTGTATATTTAAGGAGTTTTTTTCCTTAACTATATTGAAATCTGTGGATACTTGGGGGGGAAAAAGAAGCATGTTGCCTATCCCACACTTCATTTTTCTCTTTTCCTGGTTTTTAAACAATATCTTACTGCAAGGAAGAAATTCCTCATAGAGGTACAATATAAACTCTTCTTAATTGGTAGAGAAATAAACACACTTCATGAATTAAATTTCTAATGAAAATGTTTTGTGTTTTGAGGAGATAGCCAGATCATATTTTTCTACTGTTAAATGCTTGGAATTTGCAGGCTATATCTGTTCTTTCTTAAAGCAACAGCAACAAAAAGAAATTTTAAAAGTATTTTAAAAGAAAATCAGCTATATATATGACTCATACATATGTAATTTTATATGAGCAATTTTCATCACCCAAGAACACTCTTACAACTTACGTCTGTACCTACATATGCAACAATTATCACTTGAATCAGTAATGGTTATGTGTTTTTACATGTTTTCTTTGCTTTTTGCTTTTTTAAAAGAAAATAAAATTCATAAATGTAAGATCTGAAACTTAAGCTTTTAGGAGCATATCTTTCTTATGTTTGATTACCCAGCTGTAAAAATTAAAAGAAAAATATTCTAACTATATTTGAAATAGAAAAAAAAATGGGCCAAGCAAATGTACTATCATTGTTTTTTGTTTTTAAGTGTCTTATTCTAAATGACATTTAGGCCAGTTTCCTCACTGATAATAATTAATCTACTGAATACATTATGATTTCATTTACAACCATTAAGTCCAACTATTAAACTTATGATATCCTTTTCTTAAAGATCAGTCTTTTTTAAAACAATAAGTGTTTTCAAGGATGGCTTACTTTGGGTGACATTAAAGGAGAAGCAATAAATTTATATAATATTTTTTTAAAGATTTCATGAAAAGAGAGAGGAAAAAAGAAACTCCTCAGGTCCACTGAGAATCAGTATACTTCTGTATAATATCAGAGATTTGCAGGTTTTTCCCGGCCTGAGGCATGGGAAAGATAAAGCATTGATCTGGTCTTAAAGGATTTTGTAAGCAAATGTATACAAAGTGTTTATAAAGGCTTTTGGAGTATATTGGGAAAACGTACTGAATAGATGTTGCTAAATTTATAAACACAGTCATTAATAGCAAACCAACATAGCACTGTTTCCCGTTTATTGTAAATTATAAGGTTTTTTTTTCATATTATAAAAAAGATATAAGCTTAGCCCCAATGACACTGCATAGATCTAAGAGTTGCTAATATAGCAAACATTAAGGCATGTTCCTTCAGCAGAATAAAGCTACATCTGACTCAAGTGACCTTTGGAATAAGGCAAAACCTAACTTCATTTTGAATTTTGCACTGAATATGCAAATATTTCTTTCCTCTTTTTTTTTTTTTTTTTTAAAAAATATTGGAATATAGTTGATTATGATGTGGTGTGAGTTTCTGATGTACAGCAAAGTGAATCAGTTATACATATACATATATCCACTCTTTTTAGATTCTTTTCCCATATAGGTCATTGAAGAGTACTGAGTAGAGTTCCCTGTGCCATACAGTAGGTCCTTATTAGTTATCTATTATCTATATATAGTAGTGTGTAAATGTCAATCCCGATCTCCTGATTTATCCCTCCCTTCCTCTCTCCCATGGTAACCATAAGTTTGCTTTTTAATCTGTGCCTCTATCTCTGTTTAGTAAATAAGTCCATTTGTACCATTTATTTTAGATTCCACACATAAGTGATATTATATGATATTTGTCTTTGTCTGATGTACTTCACTCAGTAGGAAAATATCTAGTTCCATCCATGTCACTGCAAATGGCGTTATTTCTTTTTTATGGCTGAGTAATATTCCTCCCTATATATGTATCACATCTTCTTTGTTCATTCCTGTCATTGAAAATTTCATAGTTTCCATGCCTTGGCTATTGTAAAATAGTGCTGCAATGAACATTAGAGTGCATGTATCTTTTTGAATTCTGATTTTCTCTGGATATATGCCCAGGAGTGGAATTACTAGGTCACATGGTAGCTCAATTTTTAGTTTTAAAGAAACCTCTATATCGTTCTCCATAATTTGTCATTCAGTCGCTAAATCACGTCTGACTCTTTGCAACACCATGGACTGCAGTGTTCCAGGCTTCCCTGTGCTTCACTATCTTCCAAAGTTTGTTCAAACACATGTCCATTGAGTTGGTGATGTTATCCAACCAACTCATCCTCTGTCACCCCCTTCTCTTCCCATTCTCCGTAATAGTTATACCAATTTGCATTCCCATCAATAGTGGAGTTTTCCCTCTTAATTATATGTGTGTGCTTAGTCACTCAGTCATGTTCAACTCTTTGCAACCCCATGGACTGCAACCCATCAGGCTCTTCTGTCCATAGCATTCTCCAGGCAAGAATACTGGAGTGGGTTGCCATTTCCTTCTCCAGGGGATCTTCCTGACCTAGGGATCGAATACTGGTCTCTTGCACTGCAGGTGGATTCTTCACTGTCTTATTTTTTAAATTGAAACAGACACCGGCAGTTCCTTGTTCATATCCTCCCACCCCCATCTTCAACAGACCACTTGGGAACATGTTGACTGAACTCCACCACTGATAGTACTGGAGACTACTAGCCTGAGTAGTCTGTACTCTGGAGCCCAATTCTGCCTATGCATAAGGCAGGCTGGAAGTGCCAGGGTGCTAATGATGCCCTTGGGAAGCAATGCTCAATTAATGACTGAAGGGAATTGATTGATAAATACCTCACCTCTCTTGTCCCTCAAGAGAAAGATCTCTGAGGCATGTGCTCTGTGCAGTTTCCCAGAGCCCCCATGAGGATTATGCTCCAGCTGTCCACAGAGGCTGCCAGTGTACACTTGAATGGCTTTCTTCCTCTCCTGTCTTTCTCCCATTACTTCTATATCAGTGTCCCTGAGGCCATTGCTCAGTAAACTACATAAAAATAAGTCTTGTTTTTGTACCTGCTTCTAGGCAAATCCAACATGAGTCATTTGTATGTTTTGATCTGGTTATATATTTATATGGTTAAAAGTTCCATAAGATAGAGTGTGCAAAGAAAAGTGATTCTCTTGGCTACCTTGTCCCCAGTAGTATTGGCAAGAGATACTTGCCTTGCTCCATGTGTTTAAGATAGCTTTGCATGTCTCAAAAACACAAAGAAAGAAATTTATTGAAGAGAAAAGATATTTTTGCTCTCGTGCTCTGGCATTTATAGCTGGCACAGTGCTGCTCATCACCCTTAAGATCCCAGTTCAGGCCCCAGGAAAGTCTTCTTCAGGCCTCTTACCTGATGTCTTAAAATAAAAGGCAGATAAGTTCCAGTGCTCTGAAGGCTGTGGGTCATGTCACAGCCAATACTGAAGGCAGACACTGCTTCAGAGTATCAGGAGATTGTGAGCAGGGAAGCACTTACCTAAAAGAAAAGGCAAATTAATTAACTTGTCAAGTCCTTTCTCTCAGCATATGTGTAATAGATTCCTGAATGATGAAATAGTATTTCCCAGTAGTGCTGAATATCCATTTCTTGTTCTCTTCCTGTTTCAATTTGTGGTCCTGAGGTATCATGAATTAGCATATGGTGTTCCCCACAGTGGCACATGGAAACTGAAGAATTTTTAAATTATTAAACAATATATACTCTTAAATTTATGTATCTTATACAAATCTCTTTGAAGTGTAATAAAGTGTGATACAGATTTTTTTTTTACATTACCCGTTTGAGAGACAATGGATGCTAAAATAGTTAAATTTTATTTTTACAAAACTATGCATTTAGGGTATGGCATGCCTCATAGCTTGTGGTATCTTAGCTCCCCAGTCAGGGTCAACCATGCCCCCTACATCGGCAGTGCAAAGTCTTAACCACTGGACCACCAGAGAATTCCCTATAAAACTATATTAAAACATTAAGTTAAATTTCAGAAAAAAATTTTAGTTTTATTTGAATAATTTATTTTAAAATTATGGCATTTATTCTGATTTATATTTTGCTCTTTGATTTTAATAGATAATCCTGTTATTTTAAAATAAAACAATTTTTAAATCATAAAAAAATGCTTTCATTTTGGTATACATTTCCTTTCACTTGTTTTCCATAAAATTAAATTTGAGTTTTTCAAACATTGAATTTAATTACTTTTTATATAGTTGAGTTGTGTACAGGTCAAAATTGCAGTAGAAATTTAAAACATCAAACTGGAACTCAGAAAAAAAATAAAAAGACAGAAAATCTAAAAGAAAATGCAAATCTTCAAAGAGGTGGTCTAGTTGAATTTTTATAATCTTGAAAAATGAAAGGCAGTAGTCTTTTGTCAAATATGGTCTAAGAATTCATGAAAAGAATACTATGCATTCTTTATTTAATGGATATTTAATTACTTCTCCAAACAAGGAAGAGGAACAAGAAAATTATTTTCATCAATTGCACAAGTTGAATAGGTCATAGAATCAACTTCATTTGTGTATATTTTACTAAGCAAATATTTAAATACTTATAAACATGAGAATTAAAAAAGGGATTACTCATCAAATTCATAATTCAGAGGCAACAATCACATATCTCTTCTGTACATTAGAAGCTAAAGAAAATTATATTCACAAAATCATAAAGTTGGAGACGGAGATAAACTGTAGTTATATCATACTTATTAAATTAAATGATGGTCCTAGGACACAGACACCACATTTCTCTGACACTGCAGAAATATTTTCTAATAAAAAATTATTTTGATTTAATCAACAGTTACAATTTCCACGGGTTGAAGATAACATCATACTTTTACTAGAAGTCAGAAACTATTTCAAAATAGAAAAAGCAACTTTAGAAATTAATTGCATTCTAATTTTGAAAGCAAAATAGGCAGGTATTGCAGTTGCATGTACCAACCTTCAAGGTTAGCTTTGACTAATTAAAACATTTCTCATTTCAAAGAATGCAAAACATCATTTGCACACACAGACACACATATATCACATAATTTACTAGACCTAAAAAAGACTTAATAAAGTGCAAACAAGAAATAATATTTAAAAAGACAAAGACACCTTGTCTGATACAAATCTTTTATGGTGGTGCAAATGTTAAATGTGACATTTTATCGATTTTTATAAGATGGAATATCTTGTTACAAAACACTTGTGTGGTTGGTTTAAAGAATATTGTGTCAAATACTTAGTCAAACATAAGGAAACTTCATATAAAATAGACAACAATGAAATGATGGAAAATGTGTTGTCTTAACAGAATTATTTTAAAGCGTGATGCTAGAATGCCCAACCATGTAAAATGATAAAAGCAAAACAAATTCTCACTGATAAATGATAAATTTGATAAATTTAAAAAGTGAATATTTATTTCATGGATAATAAAGTAAGAGAATAAATCATACCAAAAACTTAAATCAAAAGTAAATATTACTCATGGATGTTTTATCATGGAGAAAAGTCCTGCTGTATGTCTAGTATTCTTTGTGAACAGATTCTAAGTACCTCCACAAAAAGAAAACGGAAGAGTAGAAATGATTTCATGAGATTTACACCTGTTTCTATAAAGAAGTACATGTTTTGACTTAGTTATAAGTCTAGTTGTATGAAGATCTGAAAAAACACCTTTTAATTTTGGCATTGATCTAGCCTTTGATAAGGGAAGTAACCTGAATGATAAGGAAAGAGGCATATAAGCCAGAGTTTTGACTGAAAAGCTGAACCATTCTTTATGCTAGGCATGGCACATAGTTTGAATTGGTTACTAGAAAACATGGCCATAACAGTGAAGAATCTTCGAAGGCTATTCAAATATTAAATATGGCATTTCCTGGATCTTTTATAAGATGGAATATCTTGATGAGACTTTTATTAAGTTTAACCTCACTAAAACTCCTGAACAATTGATGAAATGGGCTAAATGCTATTAAAGCAATAAGAATCAATTTAGGACAATATACGAAATGTGCTAAAAGAGTTGTGAAACACCAGAATATCCATAAATAATGAGTATATAAGGATCTTCATTGGCAAATAAAATTATTTTGGAATTAGCACTTTGCACACCTTTTGATGACCATGAATAATTCTAGCCAAATATTTGCAAAACACCCTAAGTAAGCCTAAGTTTGTGAGTATCACTTCTTGAGACACTTTTACTCTTTCCTTCTTACATTTATAAATCAAAAGAAACTGAAATACACAACATAAGTGATATTTTAAAAGCATAAGAAAAATATAACAAGAACTTAAATAACTCTGAAGGGGAAGATTCTTCTACAATAATATTAATTTCTATAAAAACAGTTCTCTTGCCTTTATATATCAATGTATAATCTCCATTAAAGTAAGTTTTGAGAAAATTGAACACTGACTATAATTACCCATTTTCTTTATAAAATTCCAGCACTGAAGAAATTTAAAGAGACTTTAAGAAATTCTGTATGCATTTAGATCAAGGATCAGTAAACTGTGGCCAAAGCCAGCCTGTTGCCTGTTTTTATAATTAAAGTTTTATTGCAGTACATATCTTTAGATATTTTCTATGGCTGTCTTTGACCTGCAATGGCAGAGTTGAATAGTTTGATCAGAAACCAAATGTCCCTCAATGCCTAGTTAAAAGAAAATGAAAGTGTTAGTCACTTAGTTGTGTCCAACTCTTTGTGATCCCATGGACTGTTACCTACCAGGCTCCTCTCTCCGTGGGATTCTCCAGACAAAAATACTGGAGTAGGTAGCCATTCCCTTTTCCAGGGGATCTTCCTGACCCAGGTATCAAATCCAGATCCGCCACATTGCAGGCAGACTCTGTATCATCTGAATCATCTATCTTTGCTCTCAGAGCCTAAAGTATTTACAATTTGACCTTTTACAGAGAATGCTTTCAACCTCTGATCTAGATAGTATTTTAAGAGACAGTGAAAATGTTTATTATGTTAATTACAATGATTTACATGATAAAAGAAAGTTAACCTAGCTTTGAATTACTGACAGTAGAATACAGCATATATAAGAAAATCTTGGCTATAACAATATAATTAGGAAATATGGTTAATAAAGCTATGAAAAATTATAGAATAAATGTATAATAATTATGTCATTATATTAATCATTATTACTATTTTAAAATAAAATTGTAAAATAAATAAAATATTATCATTTTTAACTTACTTTTTTAAATTATTTTTTATGTTAAATGTTGTTATGCAATAAATATACATTGATCTATGATCTCTATTACTCCTCCACACATTGATGACCCTTAAACCAAGCATCAAGAAATTCATCATCAATGTACTAAAATTTAGTCATCTTTAATATTTTGTCCACTTTTAACCACAAAACCATAGCTTCACACCTTTTTTCCACCAATTTTCCTGTTAGAGAGATATGGTTATCAAAACAGAGGATAGACTTTTATTTAACAGTTTCAGTAGCTTGAGTTTTTTTTAAATCGGAGAATAATTGCTTCACGATGTTGTGTTAGTTTCTGCTGTATGATAATGTAAATCAGCTATATCTGTACATATGTCACCTCTCTCTTGAGTCTCCCCCCAAAACCTCCCATCCGAGCCCCCGCCCTCAAGTTTAGGTTGATTGTTAACTTGTAAACATTTAGACACGTGATATGTGGGCTCTTTTGTTCTCTTAGCCAGGGCCTACAAATATTAGGACTGGGCTGATCCCTCTGCCTCCCAGCTATATCTATGCAAACATATATATTTGAAGAAGGTGGAGCATACGAAGCTACATTTCCTATTCTAGGTTGTTTTTAATATCATCCAAAAAGAATCATGGCTTCTCTCTTGCCTTCTTCCTTACTTCCTTCTTTTTACTTCTCCCTTACCAAGGATGACAGAATCTCAAAGATAGTAATGCCAATGGGAGCTGCAAATTATAGTGACACAGGTTTCTAAATTGTGCTCACATGTCCTGTGAGGTAAATCTTGTTCTCTCCCTGGTCTTCTTAGTGTTCTATCCATATCTATGTTATAAAATAGCTATATTTTTGTTTTTGCAAAATTATTTCTGTGTCTTTTAAAAAATAACCATATGGCTTTAAAGGTATGAAGAATGTTTCTTCACTATCTGGAGTGTGATCATGGGTATGTGCGCATAAGCCTGATGGGAGAAGCCATGAGAGGAATGAATGGGTTAGCACAAATTGTGAAGAGAAGTGGAAGTCCGTGAGAGTTCACAGGTTAAAGGAAAACAGAACTAGAGGATCTCATGCCTGTAAGAATGGCAGATAAACCCTGACTGGCCCTCACTTCCAATGCACCCCCACCACCCACCAGGAAAGAGGTTAGGATAACATGATATCTGATGGAAATCTTTATGTCTTTGGGGAAAAGGTGTAGGGTCTAAACTGCTCCTCCATTTCTGCCAACTAGTTTTAAGCAGAAAAACTATAGATTTCACTATATATTTGATGTGAGACCATCTTCCTATCGTATATCAAGGGAAGTTTTAGTACTGTGTACAAGGAATTTGAAACAATAAATTGGACACAGCATGTGGGGAAACTGACATCTGGATTCCATATTTAATATGTCTGTTTTTCGTTGTCAAGTTTGTGGTTTTAGAGCACAGGGGAAAATATATTTTATTCCTCCATATATCTCTAATTCTAGGAAAGTACTTTAGATGCAATTATGTAGTCATTAATTATTTGGAAATCTTGTCAGATGAACCAGTTTCCAAGCTCCAGAAGATGTGAACAGTGAAGTTGACTTTCCATACATATTAAAGAGATAGTAAAGAAATCTGAATTTTAGGATAAACAATACTCAGGTACCATCTCTCCTTACTTAAAATTGAAGCACAAATATCAACCATTGTCCAACTTAGTGAAAGACTGAGGTTAAAAATTCCATTGTGATAAGCCTCATCTAATTCCCATTTTCTTTTTACATAACTGAAAAGATTTTTGCTATTTCCTTTACAATAGAGGAGCCTGGCAGGCTATAGTCCATGGGGTCAAACAGAGCTGGACATGACTGAAGCAACTTAGCATGCATACATGCTAATAAGTACCATTTTGGAAGAATCATAAACTATTTACTTTAGTTTTTGTGATGAATTGAAACTGACATCATGGAGTCCTTGCAAGAATTCCTCACGTTTTAATTTGATGTTCTCAGCGTTAAATAGTACTCCTTGAAAAGATCAATACCTTAAAAAAAAAATCAGTTTGAGCTCTGTGAAGAGAATATGGAGAACGTAGTTCCTCTGGAAATGTCTTGAAATTCAAGATTGGTTTATGGAAACAGATTGAATAGTATGATATTGCTTCTGTTCCACTAACCTTTCTTGTTGTTGTTTCCATGTCTTGGACTGTTTTTGAAAGAACACTCTACTGATGGAAAGGCAAACATCCAAGAAAATAGTGTTGTTGGTTGTTTTGTTTTGTTTTGTTTTTTAATTATCAGAAGGGACAGATTTTCCATAAATGATGGGGTTCACTGAATTTCTAGGCATGAAGAATTTTTTACTGTATGTGAATATTTTATGAACTAACATTCAGAAAAGAGATTCCTTGGGCCTAAAGGGAATACAATGTGTCAGGTTATATTGATTGAGTGAGAGATGATAATGATAGCAATAATAGCTAAAATATACCCTGGATTTTTATTTTAAAGAGCTCAAAAGTATTTTATATATATGGAGCTTTATTTCTCACCCTGTAGGAAGAGTATTTTCAGAAGGATGCTGACCCACCAGGAGGCCATAAGGAAATAGTTTCATTATCCCTTGGTGCCAGGCTCTGTAAGAATATTTATTTATCCAGGGTCTGAGATGAAATGAAACATACATAGTCATTCTGATCATAAAGGCTTAACGTCCCTGGGGCCCCATTTCATGATCTGCTAGTGATTTAAGTAAAAGCACTGAGAGTATATAAATATGGAAATTCTACTAAGACATTTCCTCCTTTTGTAGAATTCTCAAGGTTCACTTTTCTTAGATCTAACTATTTTCTTTTTTTGAGGGCTAGTTACCGAGCTGGTGATATGTGTTAGCCATTTTTCAAGATTGGTCTCCATCTAGGCAATAGGAAGATGGTAGGTTTAGAGCCAAATGATTATAATATTTAAAATGGACAGTATGCTGTTTCTCAAAAAATCAACTATTCAGATAAAAAAAAAAAAGACTAAACAAAGGGGGGGGGTGGGGAAAGGGCTAAGTCGTGCTCTACTTTTGTGAGCCAATGGACTGTAGTCTGCCAGGCACCTCTGTCCGTGGGATTCTTCAGGCAAGAATACTGGAGTGGGTTGCCATTTTGTTCTCCAGGGGAACTCCTCTAACCAGGAATTGAACCCAGGTCTCTCCTGCATTGCAGGCAGATGCTTTACTGACTGAGCTACGCCAGGAAGCCCCTAAACAAAGGAAAGTAGCTTGCTTAATATTACTCAAGTCTCTAGTATCTGAATCAGAAGACTCTTTCCTCTTCCCTTGGTGGCTTCAAGGGGGCAGGACTTTGAAGAAAAATTAAAAATCACAAACTTATTAGCTTGAGTTACTTTTGAGCCGAACCACTGATAAGGCATGTATTAAACACCTTCCATGTTACAGAGGAAAGCAAAAACGGCTATAAAATTTGTCTCTATCCTTCCGGTTCTTTCCAAATTCAGCCTGCCACATTCCTAGTGGGCTTCCAAAAGACCTGCTCCTTGACTTTCCTAGAGGGAGAAATTATTAATTACATTAAGTTATTTGCCAGCATTGCTTTCAATGCTAAATGAGTAAATAAAGAATTTTCTTTAATAAAGAGGTAATTTGTACAAGCTGAGTATAGAGACTTCCCTAGAATATCCCCAATATCTATTCCCCTTTCCTCTTAATGAACACCTCCAGGGATTAGCATTCTCTCCTTTACAAGAAAGTTATATTAATTAATAGATGATTTTTGATGTTAATGTTTAAACATTTTCTAATACAGTGAACGACTGTCTGCCTTTTTCTTTTGTGTAACCACTGCCCCTAGTTTTGCCCTCAGGGGCAACACAGATTAAAATGAGTTCTTCCTTGGTCAGTTATTTTTATATCTGAGGAGAGCAACCTTGTCACTCTTTTAATTCATTTCTTCTCCAATATAATGTACTTGCAAAGAACAATAATAAGATAGCCTACAATCCAAAAATGAGTGACAGAAAACACCCCTGTTTTGTACATTTTGTTCCTTTCCTAGATCTGTGATGCCTATAAGACCCTAGTCTGATTTGTACAGGATAATATACCTTATGATACTGATGAAAACAGTTTGTGTTGTTTGCTTTGGGGGAGAAGGAGGGTAAGTTAGTTTTAAGTATTATCTTATATAAGCACTGATTCTGAGTTATTTGTAGACTAAAGATTTGATGCTGTGAAAGTGTTGCATTCAATATGCGAGCAAATTTGGAAAACTCAGCAGTGGCCATAGGACTGGAAAAGGTCGGTTTTCATTCCAATCCCAAAGAAAGGCAATGCCAAAGAATGCTCAAACTCCTGCACAACTGCACTCATCTCACACGCTAGCAAAGTAATGCTCAAAATTCTCCAAGCTAGGCTTCAACAGTACGTGAACCGTGAACTTCTAGATGTTCAAGCTGGATTTAGAAAAGGCAGAAGAACAACAGATCAAATTCTCAACATCTGTTGGATCATCGAAAAAGCAAGAAAGTTACAGAAAAGCATCTACTTCTGCTTTATTGACTATGCCAAAGACTTGGACTGTGTGGATCACAGCAAACTGTAGAAAATTCTTAAAGAGATGGGAATACCAGACCACCTGATCTGCCTCCTGAGAAATCTGTATGCAGGTCAGGAAGCAACAGTTAAAACTAGACATGGAACAACAGACTGGTTCCAAATCAGGAAAGGAGTATGTCAAGGCTATATATTGTCACCCTGCTTATTTAACTTATATGCAGAGTACATCATGAGAAATGCTGGGCTGGATGAAGCACAAGCTAGAATCAAGGTTGCTGGGAGAATTATCAATAACCTCAGATATGCAGATGATACCACCCTTATGGCAGAAAGTGAAGAAGAACTAAAGAACCTCTTGATGAAAGTGAAAGAGGAGACTGAAAAAGTTGGCTTAAAACTCAACATTCAGAAAACTAAGATCATGGCGTCTGGTCCTATCACTTCATGGCAAATAGATGGGGAAACAGTGGAAACAGTGTCAGACTTTATTTTGGGGGGCTCCAAAATCAGTGCAGATGGTGACTGAAACCATGAGATTAAAAGACGCTTGCTCCTTGGAAGAAAAATTATGACCAACCTAGACAGCATATCAAAAAGCAGAGATATTACTTTGCCAACAAACGTCTGTCTACTCAAAACTATGGTTTTTCCAGTAGTCATGTATGGATGTGAGAGTTGAACTATAAAGAAAGCTGAGCACCAAAGAATTGATTCTTTTGAACTGTGGTGTTGGAGAAGACTCTTGAGAGTCCCTTGGACAGCAAGGAGATCCAACCAGTCCATCCTAAAGAAATCAGTCCTGAATATTCATTGGAAGGACTTATGTTGAAGCTGAGACTCCAATACTTTGGCCACCTGATCCAAAGAACTAACTAATTGGAAACGATATTGATGCTGGGAAAGATTGAAGGCAGGAGGAGAAGGGGATGACAGAGGATGAGATGGTTGGATGGCGTCACCAACTCAATGGACATGAGTTTGAGTAAATTCCAGGGATTGGTGATGGACAGGGAGGCCTGGCATGCTGCAGTCCATGGGGTTGCAAAGGGTCGGGCACAACTGAGTAACTGAACTGAAAGATTCTGTGCAGTTTATAGGAATGTCATGTTTGCACAAGGCCAGTTCTGAACAGTAGTTCTCCTTTTTTAGAGAAAATGTAGATTAAAATACAAACAGCAAAGTCTTATTTTAAATTTAGTAAAATACAGTAAAAAATAAAGTGCATTTATGTTAGTGAAAAAATTCAATAAAACAAAAACTAAAGTTATTTTTAAAAAGTCAGTTTTAGTTGTAAATCCAGGTATAGAACTCAAGTCTTTTAATGCCAATTTAGCTTTTTCTCTTGCAGTAATAGGCAGATGCCAAGAATCTACATATAATTCGTTATTCTTAATTATGAGATTATTTGTATCCTTTGAGATAAAAATTGGCATTTTTAACCTTGGACTCAGCTAAAGTTACAGTTGTGAAAGTTTTTGATTATTGAACACAAACTGATGGACTTTTCTTCCTGAAAAAACAGTGAGTCTGAATTGAGGGATAATAAAGTAGCACTTTGTTCTCCAACAGGGTGGTTCAGAATTTCTTGCTAACACTCATTTCCAGATTTGTGTTTGTGTGTGTGTGTGTTTGTGTGCACGTGTGTTCTCTGCTACTTTCCTGCAGGACTGCTAATAATCTCATGAACACCTCACAGATGTTTTCCCCATTCTGTGGTATACTTCTTTTTCAAGTGGCTTCTAAGAACAGATGTTCCCACGTGTCTTCGTAACTTCTTTTCAGTTGATGTTTTTCCAACATTAAAAAAAAAAAATAAAATGAGGTGGAGGGGAGGAATACTAAAGAAAACCAACCACAGAAGAAAAATAAAGACCAGTGTATGTTTAACTTTTTTATTATGAGTCCAAGAAACACCATTCAGTTCAGTTGAATTTAAAAAGTATTTATTGAGAACCTATATGGAAAGCCGTGGCTCAGTTCTGGGAGGGTTCAAAGTAGGCAGGTGTCACATAGGTTGGAGGAAAGATATTTGCAAAATAAGAACACATTCACAAGGCATATATGCAAACTGGTATCTCAGGCAGAAGGCAAGAATAAAGTATAAAAGTTTAGAATATATGCAAAGAAAAGTAAAATTATCAGCAGAGTCTGGATATCGCCTCATGTGATAGAATAATTGGGAATTTAGATTCAGAAGGTGATTTAAGGCTAGAGTATAAAGAACCATGAACAACAGAATGAAGAATTTGTGATTAAGTAGATTTATACTGATGAATGATCTTGAGTGTGGGGGTAGCATGTATTTTGGAGAATTACTGAGGCAGTCGTGTGTAAGAAGGATTTGGAGAAATAAAGACAATAGGTATAAGTAATCACAGCTATCATTCTACCAGTGATGAAATAATAAGGTGGAGTGTCATTCGGAAAAATGAGAGTGTTATAGGTGGGAAGATATTGAGGTTAGAGAATCATAGTTTATAGAATGTCACTCTCGTTTCTTTCCCTCCTAAAAGTGTGAGTTAGATAGACCAGGAGAACAGTGCTTTCATTAATCAAACCAGAATATCAAAATCATGATCATACATGGTGAGAGATGATGAGTTTGATTTGCTTGTAATATTACATACACTTGGTAATGTGCAATGAGCAATGAACATCTAGTGTCAGGAAGAGAGTTTCAAGCTAGAAATAAATATATCATGATACTTTCTATATAGAAGTGCACAATTACTGAGAAAGAGGCTAACATTGTTAAAGAAAATCAAGAACAAGGCTTTGGCAATTATTGTTGTTCTGAGAAGGGGACAAAGGAAGAAGAGCCTGCTAAGGTGACTGAGACTGCAAGTCCAGTGAGGTAGCAAGGAAACTCTTAATAATTAGAGTACAATAATGGTCCCCACAGAGGGAAGAACCTACCTAAATTCCAAATAGCAGAGATTGTCTGAGGAACAAGGAAAGAAGAAAAGATTTGGGAATGGTAAACTTTTGGTGCCGAATACTGAATACATTTTAGTTGGTGGTTGGAGTTAGAAATGACAATCTCAATGAATGCTTTTAGTTAGCTAATTTTTTTTAGATAAAGAAGTTTCTTACTTGTTTTGCATTAAAGGACTGTACTTTAGCTTATCATAGGGGCCAATGACTTCACACTTACTGAACATATAAAGTCATTTGAGGATAGTCTACGTTAGGCTGAATGAATTTCTAATATTTTACCAGTCATGCTAGTTTGAACAGAGAGACCTCAACTCCCAAGCTTGGTACTAAAAATTGTATCATATCCCATTTTCCTCCCTGCAGTATGCCCTTGTTGCAAAGTTGCTTCTCTATGGATCTATTTGCCTCTCATATCTGCCACGAGATTATCTACCTCTCATGATCCTAATTTTGCCTAATTATCATGATATTATACCACGACAGGACATCATTTCCCAGAACCCATAGATTAGCTTTTCTAGGTTAATCCTCTTGTAAGAGTCTTCTGCATTTCTATTCTGGTCTTATTGCTTTAAAAGCTTTTGATGGCAAAACTTGATTTCTCAGCAGATGAACTTCTTTAAGATCTCGGTTGTTCTAATTGTTGAAGTTCATCATCTCCAATAGAACGAAGAAGGATATGATAGTTAGATCCATTGTTGTGCATTTTCTAATTTTTCGAAATCAATTAATTACATTCTACCTAAGTCTTCTTTCCAACACTTAAAATTTTGGTCCTTTTTCCTACTCTGGAGAGGGTATAATTAGCCTCAAGCAAGTCACTGTATATATATAATTGTTAACTTTTTTTTTTACTCCTTAAGATTGATATGATTATATGTTAAAATGAATGTGAAAGTGTTTCATGAAACTGTAGAACATTAACAGGTTTTTAATTGTTTGTGTTATTAATTATAAGTAGGAAAACAGGCACTTAGAATAAACAGCCATGGGATGTAACAGCTGGCTATAAAAAGATAAAATAATTATAAAGATATAAAAGCAAATGTTTGTGGTACCATACAGTGAAGGAACAAGTTATGCTAAGTATGCAGTGATCCACATTAACACAAATAAATACTTTAAAGTACCTCAATCTGGCACAAATTGATTAGCTAGTATTTCTGATACTAATGTAGTACAATGCTATTTGTAATACTAACATAATATTTGTAATATTGATCCAAATCATCAATAAAATGTTCCATTATATTCAGCATATCCTATAAGACAACAGAGAAGAATACATTCAGAAGCATTTTTAGCCAAAATATTTGAAATCTTTAAAAAGTCTTGCACTGCAAATGTAAGTCTAAGCTATTTGTAAAAATATTTTTTTAGGACACCGATTTTCCTGGTAATGCTGGGTAAATCCAGTCATTCAGCACATTCACCGCACCTCCAGCCTTGCTCTTGTAATACAAGAGAAGAGCTAGCGGAACCCTCTTCAATGTAGAGCATTTCCTTCACCACTCTTCATTTTTCTTTTTATAGTCTTTTCATCCTAGCATTTCTATTGCTGTGATTCATAAAAGACACTGCATCTCAAATATTTGACCCCTGCGGGACAGATGAATTCAAAAAACAATCAATAAATTAAAAACCCACCATTTTATTATCCTTGTAAAAGAATATTACAGCAAAAAGCTACTTGATCCTTATGTGAATCTTTACATTTTTTAAATGATGAAGAATAACTAGAATATACCTGGAGTTCTCCTCCATCGACTAAATGAATGCATAGAAGTGGTGCCTTCAGAGAGAATTACATCTTGTTTGTAATATTTCACTTCTTTAATAGTGAGATGTGGTGCACTTAAAAACATAATTTTAAACTTATAAATCACCTGAGAGGTCACACTCCTTTTTTTTCAAGGATATAGGCAAAACTTACTTTGTGACCTGGAAGAGGACAATTATTTGAGTCAAGGACAGTCACTGGTTAGAAAAGAGTCAACCCAGAGGCTACAACTGGAGGGGGAGATAAAAATAGGATCTACATAATCAGCTCACTATTTATTACTTCTAGATACAAACAGGAATATGCAAATTGTAAATCCTGAATACTTGATCAAATTAGCTATGAAATCATTAATGTACACTTTTAAGACCATGAGGTCATGCAACCAAGTTCCACCACCTAACAATCTATTAAATGAACAGGTAGAATCTAGTGTTTCATACAGTAACCTCTACAAAGATTGAATATCAGCCACGAAAAGGTCCCTTTGTACGGGAGAAAACATCTTTTAAAATTAGGGAGAATTCAATTTCATTTCTTCAACTTTCCTCTTTTGATTTAGATCACATGTTTATAATATTTTATCTCCTAATTAATATTTCATCTGTGAGCACAGTTTTGATATTTGGTCATCTGAATAAACAATAAATTTAACAAAGGCAAGGACATTTTTTGTCTTATTATAGAGTCGGACACGACTTAGCGTCCGAAGTGTGCTCGGCAAAATTTGGGCATTTAATAAATATTTATTTAATGAACCAATTGTTGCCTTTGAGAACATGACAAAGTACTATGTGTGCTTCGTTTGAAGTTATGAACAAGTGCAAGCCCATGTATCTTTAGGGTGTAGGAAGATTCTGGAAGATTTTACTTTGCAAAACGGAATGAGGACAATCACTGCTGACAGAATTCGCATATAGAACGAGAGGGGCCCTTCCTATGGGCTAGGCACTGTGCTAAGTGTTTTGCCAATATTTTCTCAAAGCTCAAAAAAATCTCCAAAGATGCTGCTTTATTTTACAATATTTTATTATTCTACATTTTACCAGGGAAAGGCCGTTGCCCCAAATTGCATAGCTAGTAAACTTAATTGAAACTAACAATATTCCTCATAGGCTGTACTCTAACCCCATTCTGATATATTTTTTGAATGCAGTATGTTAGTAAGTCCTTTTCAAGTCTTTGAAACAAAAGGAGTGTGCAGTTTTAGGGCTTCAACCCCTTTTAAGTGACAAGTATTATACTCCTTTTTTAGGAAAAAAAAAAAAAAAAAAGTGCAAGAGAGAGAGAAAACTGTCTTCAGCCATCCCTGCTCAAGCCTTTGTAATACTCATGTAAGTCAGTAATTCCCTCACTTACTGTGGCAGTTAACAACCACAAAAATAAAACCAGTTAATGCCCTCAATGACCCCTTCCCTTCCTTCAAGTGAGGTTTTTGCCATAAACTGTCCGTCTTTTAAAAGTAATCTCTGAGGTTCAGATGACACTGTGTCCCCTAGGATTATTTGTGTCCTGGACTGTGGAGAAGCTGCTGACAGCAACCCAGTCGTTATCTGCCCTAAATGCATTTCTAGATAAGAGCAGGGATCCCAAATGAGGCAGAAAGTGTCTTTTGCAGGCCAGCTGTTTTCCCTAGTGGATAATCTGAGTATTACAGAGAAACTTCACCACTCCTAATTTCCAAACAAAATAAATGCCATTATATCTAGGAGGTGGTACAGCTTTAAGCATATGGATGAAACTTAGAATTGATTGTAACAGGCAGAGAGTTTGCTTATATGACTCACAGCTAAAGATGATTGAAATCACCTGAATAATGACAAATGCAGGGTCAGAGAAGGACAACATGAGATTTATGGAGAAGTACCAAGTAATGTATGCATGCGATAAAAAGCCATCAGATATTCAGTGCATAGAGAGAAGCTGGCCAATCTGTGTTTCAAGGGGGCTGAGAACAGTCATTGTTCATGGGCCTGGCTTAAAGTGACATGAAGCCATAGAGAATGCAGAATCTGTCGTGGATTCTTAGCACGGTCTGAAGCAGAAAGATGTGATCAGACTCGGGTTCTCAGCAGAATTATGACTCCAACTGGCTCTGTGGCTTTAGGCAAACTGCTTAATCCTTCTTCATGGTGGTTCCTATAGTTTTAAAATAAGTGACAGGAGAAACATGCTCCCTTCTTATCTTACAGAATTAACATCAGTATAAAATGAGACCGTCTATCGATTGAGTTGGGAAGAGGTCCATTGTTAAAATTCTTTAAAATTAGGACACAACAACAAAAAATAGCATAATGCCACATTACTGCCAACACCTCTCCCCCCACCCCCGCCACCCACACTGGCCATAATCATATTTAGAATGGCAATTTTCATTTATTCTTTACATTCTTCCTTGTTCTCTAATTTGTTTCTATGACAGACAACTTTTATTTTGATGATTCCCATTTTGGCTAAAGAGAGTGAAAGAGAGGAAAAGAATGAGAAACATAAGTATATAAAAATGAAAATTTTACATGCTTTAAAGACAGAAAGCGAATTTCCAAGATTAGATTTATTAAAGCAAACTTGATGCTTTGCGTAAGAATCTTGAGAACCAATAGGAAGAATAGAAAGGATTTGCCACATTGTGCAGACCACACACTTATTACATTTGGGACAAATACTAATTAGATGAGAACATCATATGGCTTTAGTCCCTGACTTTAGTATTAATGGGATAAGGAAAAAGCAACTTTGAACTCAAGAACTAAGGATTCCATGTGAGCAAACCCATGCTAGGCAGCTTTGAAAAATGTTCTAGGCTCACTTAAGGGTAGAAAGGAGTTGGAACTTCTAAGCATTCATCTTGTATTTCTGCTCTAACATTTGGCATTTTCAAACACCCAAAATAGTATTTTGGAGCATTAAATATCAGTGAATAGTAGTTGTTGTTATCTTTGGCAATAATGTATCACATCTTTCCTTAGACCCAGGGTTACTCCCTCCTTATACTTCCCTTCCATTCAAAAAGCACACACCCTCCTCCCAGCCAGCTGGTCAGAGCTTTATCTCTCAGTGCAACTCTGGCTCTTTTGGAAATTGGGCAGATTAGGATGGAAATCTAATTCCTTTGTTGGAAGCCAAAAAGGAATTCCCATTCTCCATTTTTTCCTAAATTTCTGTGTAAAGAATAGAGTCACTTTGTTAATGCAAATTGGAAGTGTATGCCTCTCACTTGTCTGCAAAAAGCTAAGTAAACACCTGTGTTTGTAGCTTTCTTAGTTTTGCACACACACACAAAAGTTTAAATAACAGTAATCATTCTAATTGTTCTAGGCCCAAGTTACAAAAATAAAATTCATACCTTCTCTCCACCTACCAAAAAAGTAGCTATCTCCCTTAGTGCCTTTACATTTTTATTACTGATCCTTAACTATTTTCCAGGAAAGCAGGAAGGGAGGAAACACAGGATCTGAAGGGAAAAAGAGAGGTGCTCTTGGCAGGAGTTGTTCAAGCTTAAGTGAAGATAAATCACCTTAGAGACAGTAATGCGAGTCAGCAGTCAGATGGGATTCTATTTGCCAAAACAGTAATTAAAAACAACCGAAACAAAATGCCTCTCCGGCCTTTCTGGAAACCATCGCTAGTGTGGTGGGATATGTTGGTACTTATATCCCCTTTTATACAAATTTTTTGGCCGAAAGAGTAGCAGTCAGGCCTGCGAAAAAAAAATGATGTGAAAAACAAAGTGATCACTGGATTTCAGATCCGAGAGGTGTTACTGGGAAAAAACACATATACATATACCCAGAAATGTCAGGTGAATTCCCCATTTTACTTTGTTGTTAAAGGTTATACTGTTGTTGTTGTTGTTCAGTCGCTGAGTCATGTCCAACTCTTTGCGATTCCACGGACTGTCATTCGGACACGACTGAAGCGACTTAGCATGCACGCATGCATGCATGCCAATGCAAGAGATGCAAGAGAAGCAGGTTCAAACCTTGGATTGGAAATATCCCCTGGAGTAGGAAATGGCAACCCATTCCAGTATTCTTGCCTGGAAAATTCCATGGACAGAGGAACCTGGAGGGCTACAGTCTGTGGGGGTCACAAAGAGGCGGACATGACTGAGGGCACTCACGCAATATTAAGCTGTGTATAATATATACCACATTTTCTTTCTCCATTTATAATGGACAGTTAGGTTGATTTCGTATCTTGACTTTTGTAAATAATGCAGCAGTGAACATGGAATTGCATGTCTCTTTCTGAGCTGGTGTTCTTATTTTCTTCAGATAAATACTCAGAAGTGAAATTGCTGGATCATATGGTACATTTATAAAAACACTTTTAAAAGTGACTTTCTGTGTATGATTTCCAATTGCTTTCCTTGCTGTAAAGTAACACTTGCAACGTTTAACTTAAACCATCCATAAGTTGCCATATAGAGAAATCTTGTACAAAAATTATTGGTTTGTGGGCAGTTCAGAAGACAACTGTGCTTCACCTGGGTCTTAGAGTAAAGGCAACATATGGCTGATATTGGGATGACCTATAAACTGAGCTTAGAGAAGGGAATCGGTATTGAAGTAGTTGAGAATACAAGCCCTGTAACAATATACAGAAATCTGGATAAGTTGGATTCCCCCTCCCAAAAGTATACCTTGTTTATGAATATGATTGAGAAGATAATCTAGCTGACATCTGGGTAACACAGAATCCTAGGTTTTTGCAGAAAGAGCTTTCATCACAAAAGTTATGTTTCTGATGTGCACACAAAAAATATGGCCATTGATGCAAAACAGGGTGGAGTGTCATAGAATCATAAAATTCTAGCACTTGATCTGTGAGAGTATCACCCAGATGACTCATCATACATTGAGGACAAAAGATAGGCACTAGATATGCTGGCGGAGAAGGCAATGGCACCCCACTCCAGTACTCTTGCCTGGAAAATCCCATGGACGGAGGAGCCTGGTAGGCTGCAGTCCATGGGGTCGCTAGGAGTCGGACATGACTGAGCGACTTCACTTTCACTTTTCACTTTCATGCGTTGGAGAAGAAAATGGCAACCTACTCCAGTGTTCTTGCCTGGAGAATCCCAGGGATGGGGGAGCCTGGTGGGCTTCCGTCTATGGGGTCACACAGAGTCGGACACGACTGAAGCGACTTAGCAGCAGCAGCAGCAGCAGATATGCTGGAACCTGAAGCAGAACTGAACTGACCTGACTGTTTAATGCTGAGCATTGTCCAACCTACTGGTTGCTTTGCAAATGACAATGACTTTTTTCTTAAGTACATATTCATCATTTTTGCTAAGTTTTATGTCTTTGAGCATTTAATATATGTTAACTTCTAATACTCAGACCCTGAGAACATATAGATATTATGGAAATTAAAATAGAGGCAGATAAAGTTGAAATTGAATCAGAGAGGCTGGGGGACAGGAAGAGACTAATTCCAGAATTAAGAAAACAAGGCATGTGGCATATTCTAAACTTGCAAGGGCAACAAGTTGGTCACGAAACAGCAAACTTCATTTGAGTGACTGAGAACAACCCAAACTTCTGAAGCTCGGCAAGGTTGTGCATTTGAGATGCAAGTATGAGAAATGGAAACAGACTCTAACTCAAAGTGAAGTTCATGGCTTGAGTTCAGGAATGTTTCACAAGATTTGACATCTGCTCATCACTTTACAGGGGATGTGATAGAAAAAACATTTTCCTTAAACATGTACAAAATTAAATTTAAAAACAGCAACAGCTCCTTTTATGTCATCCTGGAAAAGTCCTGCCAGGACTTCCAGATACAGGAAATTCAAACAGCATTGGCTATCCTTTAATTGCAAAGAAAAGTAGCTCTGCTCTACTAAGTTAATAATTACTAGGTTTAAGCATTTTACATATGATCTTTCATTTAACAATTATGTCTCTTGAGGGATATTGGATTCTTTGCAAGGACAGAAAGTTCACCCAAAGCCAAGAGATGACACTATGGTAAAACAAGTCATATATCAAAATTGGATTCACTAGTCAGTTTCTCTGTTTTTTTCAGTTTCTCTATTTTCATACACATCTCTTTCTTCAAAGATTACGAACACCAAGAGACACAGGCATTTGGCAGAAAAAGCCTTTATGGCTCTGATTCCCTCTCATGTTGTCTGAGTTAGGGGACATTCAATGATTACAGGTCGCTATGACAGGGGAAATGTATTGTAACTGGATTTTAACATACATTTGGGTGATCTCTCACGGCAGTATTATGACTTTAGCAACTGGCAGTAATAATGGTCAGGAATTTGGGGGCAACTCAAAGTTGTAAAAGAAAATCAGTACTAAGCCATTGAGAACACTTAGAACATTGTAAAGCAAGGAGCAGAAGCTCTGCTATGGAGTTTTAATCCTGCATATTCTATAAATCAATAATTTATAGTATATTTTATAAATTCCTTGAAGGATCCAAGCTTTGATCTTTGGCTTCATCTTTGCTCTTGAAATTGAATACAAAGCAAAGTCTTAGAGTAGAATTTGGCACTGTTTGTTGCTGGTCTTAGGGAAACCAAGTCCAAAGCCAGAGATAAACAATTTTCTACTGTAAAATGTTGAAAGCAATCATGCTTATCTCACTCTGTTTGATAAGCAATGCAAATTCAAATAGCTCTCATTTTCCCCATGTTCACTTCAATTTAGAGTATTCTCAATAGCATATATGTGACAATTGTATTATATGTTTAAGAGAACATGATATTTAAATTGACTTGAATACATTTTAAAAGTCCATTACCAGCACTGTACTTTTTACTTTAGAATATTAAAAGTCACTTTCATTTCCTTTTCTTTCACAATGAATTTTTCCTAGTGATAGCCCATCTTTACATCAGTAACGCATCCCTGTTGAATAGAACTTTGGCTGTACATGACAAACCTCTTTTCTGGACTGGGCACTGAAAATACATACTGAGATAAACTGTCAAAACATTATCTTTGGCATCACTGTATAGACCTGACCACTGCACATGTTATTTGACAGTCAGATGTGAAATGTTGATGGAAAGGTGGATCAGTTGAGAGCAAATCCTGACATATTACAGAATGAGTCTACTCCCTCCTCCCACCAATCTCCTCCTTGCCTCTGTACACATTAAAATTCCATTTGGATATCAGTAAATGCCCCCTCCACTAACATCCACCCTAACCTAGATAAGCATGTGTCCTATGTCTCTAGTAAGGCAACCGGATCAGCAAGTGAGATGATCCCAATCGATTTGCCCCGTTTGCCTGGATTTCTCTTGTACTTACACTAAATAATGCAGACGGGTCTTGCCCCTAGCTCCTTGATGGAACATGCATTTTCCATCTGTGGGTTTGACCTTTTCATCCAACTTAAAGGAAAGTTTAAGCATGTATTGGGATGACTCCTTGGAGGGTTTTTCTCCTTGGGGTACTTCTTATAACTACATATATAATTCTTTTCTGGTTTCCCTCACTAAGAAAAAAGAGGGTGTTAGCATTTTTAAAGGCTGTCTCTCTGCATTTTATTATATAAATCAGCTTTCTTGCTTGAGTCAAAGGTCACCCCTTCTGCTGCATAACAATACTTTTCAGTCTAATATTAAAAGCTGGCTTCATTTTACTTTGTAATATAAAGCTTCACTTTGGCATTAATATCATTCAAAAGGCAGCTGCCCACATAATAGGTTTCCTTTTAAGCAAAATGGGAAAACACACATTTATCAAACAATTTTCAGTACGGAGGCTACAGTTTTGATCGCATCAAAAACCTCAGCCAATCAGGCTGTTACTTACCAAGGATGCCAGATCTGTGCATCTGACAGGATATTGAATAGCCAATGAGTTTATTCCTGCAAGTATATTTATAGAACAATTTATAATGTGTGTGGGAGGGGAGGCGTGTTTTTTTTTTTAATTATGTAGCTCCTAAGCCAATGGAAAAAAGCCCATGTCAAAACTGAGAAATACTTTTGTAAAGAAAATAGCATACTTTCCTGGATATTCTAACATGATGAATAGCAAAAGCAAAATTGAATTTATCGCACTAAGTTGTGCCACATATTTGTGTAGATTTTATGTCAGTGATGACACTAGAAATGGAAGTTTTCCATTTTGCTTTTTGTGAATTATTCTGGTAAAATCTTTGCACTTGTAAATAGCTGACCCTAGGTCCAGCTTGGACATGAACTGTTCTACTAGGGCTGACATGAGTCTTAGCCATTGGAAGACAGATCTTTCCTGTATATCGCATGTCACCTTGTGCAAACAATGTTAGGACATAGTTTGGTTTATAAAGTTATTTGAAGCTTCCTTCCTATATGTGTTCATACATTTTTCTTTTCCTTTCTCTAATATGTATTTCCAAAGCATGGACTGCAATCCTTTAGCCTATGATTCTTAAGAGCATCATTTTCAAATAATTTATTAAAGCAGCAAAATAATATGGTAGTCAATCCATCTACATGCTGACTTGCAATTTTTTTTCCTATTGCATTTGACATTTAATTGCAAATACTGAGATGAAATTGACCCAGAGAAGTCTTGCCAGACTTACCCACAAACAAAAGCCATAGTCAATTCCATCTGTCACCATGATTGATAAGAAAACCAGTGCCTTAATTTCTCAGGTGGTTTTCCCTTTCTTCCTGATGAACTTGCCAATCAAACTCAGGAGACAAGCAGGAGAAGAAATAAATGTGTTTCAAAAGAAGGAGCTGTAGGAGGTGAAGGCCTTTGCTGCTGCTACTTCTCCTATCATATTTTTCTTGTTTGTTCTTCCCTCTTTCTCTTCTCCTTCTTCATCTTTTTTTTCTATATTTTCTAAGATCTCCAACTCTGGTAAACTGCCAATCTATGGCAAAGCACCTCCATATGCCACCTAAAAACCACAAGAGACTACACCAAGCTGTGAGTCTCATAGCTTTCCGTTTCAATGTGGTTTTTAATAACTTTTTAACCTCAAGCCCTCTGACATACAACTCTCATGATCCTCTTCCATGTCACAAAATGATATTCTAGAACTATCTGTGTTAGATTGCTGTGCGTGATGGCAGCTAACAACATGATGTGCAATTTACAAGGGGCCTCATCATCAACTTTTGGCATTTTTCACTTCAAGAGTAAACACACACGTGTGTGTGTACAGACACACACTATTTTAAATGGAACTCAGAGGACGCAGGACTGGGAACAGCTCACTTCTCGGAAATTCCTGAGAGCTAGAAGTGTTTCCTCCCCCATGATCAGAGACTCAATCAAATTCTAGCGAAAACAACAACAAAAAAGTGGCTGCAGTTGTAAGAGACAGCCTGATGTAATTGATCCCAGCCCCTCCGGGAGGATGTTCCTGGGTTAATTAAGAGCACAGCCACCTGCTCGGTGTACTGGCGTCTAACAATTCACTTGAGCAGGTCTATCGCGGATTAGGGCACCGGCTTTTACAGATGTGTGGTACTGAAACACTAGCCTGCCTATTAAGCTCTAAAGCTGGTTCTTAAACTGTCATAATGCTGGCTGAATTATAGCTGATTGGAATACCAAACACACGAATGCTGATTGGCTGAAAGCAAATCAAATCTGAGTGAGTGAAACCACACTGCACTAATGGAATAATAAGACAGAATGTTTGAGAGAAATTGCTTATACATTGCTTTGCAAAGGTCTCGATCATTCATTTAGGTTTATGGTCTCCAGTAACTAGCCTCTCTGCGATGTTGAAGTAAAACCAACTTTAGCTGGTGTATTTATTTTGGAGCAGTATCGGGACACTCTCGCCTAATAAAGAAAATCATATTTTATGGAAGAACAACGGGTCTTTTAATCATATACCACATATGTGTTAACTCATGGAGGTCAAGCTATTTATAGAAACTGGTAAAATTTGGCAGTTACAGATTTGTAAAGACTCAAAATATGATCAGTTTCTAGACAAATTTTAAGGATTCCTTGACTGGTTAGACTCAGATGAATTGAGCTTATTATTTAAAGAAAATGAAGGATTATAACTATTGACATTGTGGAAAAATTATAAATTTACTAAAGAACTGATCAGAATTTTTGATCATATGAAATTAAAGGAAATTAAGCCGGCAAACAGGCTTAAACTAGACTTGCGTTGTTTTACATGATTTAATTGTTCCAAGTTTTCCTTTCTGCTCTTTATTATTAGTTGGACTCTCTGTAGCAGTGCCAACAGTTGTCTTGTTGTTCATTTGCTCAGCTGTGTCTGACTCTTTGTGACCCCATGGACTGCAGCACTCCAGGCTAACCTGTCCTTTACCATCTACCGGAGCTTACTCAAACTCACGTCTGTTGTGTCAGTGATGCCATCCAACCATCTCGTCCTCTGTCGTCCCCTTCTCTTTCTGCCTTCAATCTTTCTCAGCATCAGGGTCTTTTCTAATGAGTGAGTTCTCATCAGGTGGCCAAAGTATTGGAGTTTCAGCTTCAGCATCAGCCCTTCCAATGAATATTCAGGACTGATTTCCTTTAGGATGGACTGGTTGGATCTCCTTGCAGTCCAAGGGACTTTCAAGAGTCTTCTCCAGCACCACAGTTCAAAAGCATCAATTCTTCAGCACTCAGCCTTCTTTATGGTCCAACTCTCACATCCATACATAGCTACTGGAAAAACCATAGCTTTGACTACATGGACCTTTGTCACAAAGTAATGTCTATGCTTTTTAATATGCTGTGTAGGTTTGTCATAGCTTTTCTTCCAAGGAGCAAACATCTTTTAATTTCATGGCTGCAGTCACCATCTGCAGTGATTTTGGAGCCCAAGAAAATAAAGTCTGTCATTGTTTCCATTGTTTCTCTGTCTATTTGCCATGAAGTGATGGGACCAGATGCCATGATCTTAGTTTTCTGTATGTTGAGTTTTAAGTCAGCTTCTTCACTCTCTTCTTTTACCTTCTTAAAAGGTTTTTAGTTCTTCTTCACTTTCTGCCATAAGGGTAGTGTCATCTGTATATCTGGGGTTATTAATATTTTAGTAGTGCCAATTTTATAGTATAACTAAGAAAAATATTTGATATTCTTTAGATATTAGAAAATTGAAAATATTTTTGTTCAAGTATGTGAAGTTCCTAACCTTTAAATTCTAAATCTATTTTCTTTATGTAATTGTCCATTACCTTTAAATTTCCATGTCCTTTCACATCAAAGATACTATGGACATGCAGAATGTTGTTTCTTTTTTCATGTTTTGTTTAATCACCCATATGTTGCTAAGAATATTTATATGGTAAGGAATGATTAATATATATTTATGCTTAAGCATTTAAAAAATACTTTGTCCTTAAACAAGCATTTCAACACAAGGAATATTATCAGCTACATATTTTTAGGCAGGATCTTTTTGTTTTTCATTATTTTTCATGAAAATTAATAATTTTTTTTTTACTATATTGCAAGCTTCATAAGCCAGAGGAAACATCCAAAGTCCTCTCTGCTCCCCAATTCATCCACAGAGATCATAACTTTTATTAATTTTTATAAATGTCTGACTTTTTTGAATATGCATATATATGCATGTTATATATTTTTGTATTTGCTACTTATATTTTTATAAATTTTTAGTATAAATGAAATCAGATTCTATTAATAAACATTTTTTCTGCAACTGATTTTTTTCATAAGCATTACTTTTATAGATCTTTCCACACCAGCTCATATAGACTTAATTATTTTTTTATTAATAAGTGCTGCTGAGTTTTTAATTGGGTGGATGAGTATAATTTAAACATCCTGTATTGACAGAGGAGAAGGCAATGGCACCCCACTCCAGTACTCTTGCCTGGAAAATCCCATGGACGGAGGAGCCTGGTAGGCTACAGTCCATGAGGTCGTGAAGAGTCAGACACGACTGAGTGACTTCACTTTCCCTTTTCCCTTTCATGCACTGGAGAAGGAAGTGGCAACCCACTGCAGTATTCTTGCCTGGAGAATCCCAGGGATGGCGGAGCCTGGTGGGCTGCCGTCTGTGGGGTTGCACAGTGTTGGACACGACTGAAGCGACTTAACAGCAGCAGCAGTATTGACAGAGATTTAGGTTGTTGTCAACATTCATTGTTTATGTTGTAATTAAAATTCATGAAGAGACAAGTCTATCACCTATACAAGATACCTCAGAGTAGGTCAGCTGTGTCCAGGAGTAATTCATTTAACATTGAACAGAAATGTGAGTCCTTTAATGCAGATGAAACTCTGCATCATTTCACTGTTCCTTCTGCCTGGTGAACTTCACCCTTTAAGTAGTCTTGTGGCTTGCTTCCTCACTCAACTAAACTTTCTGAATCTTTCTTTACTTTCTTTCTATAATGACTTCTGCTCTTTCTCTTTCACCTAATCTTAGTTTTCCTTATTTCACTTACAACCATCTGATCTATAATACATCTATTTATTTATTTATTGTCTGGATTTATCCGTTTTGCCCCCTACTATATCTCCAATATCCCAAATGGTGCTTCTTAGTGTTTAATGTTTGTTGCATAAGTGGGGGAAATGAGTGAGCAAATGCACTGTAATTTTACCTGCACAAACTACTTATCTTGGTATTTGCTTTTCCATCTTGAAAGCATAAAAACAAGAAAAATCAAAATGTTAAAGTTACATATCTCTAATGATATATAAAGCTTTTAGTAAAGTTTGTTATTGCTGAAATATATTCATGCTAGGGGACACGTAGCCTTTGTCTCTGTAAGAAGCATGTAATCATGTATGAACCTACTAAATGAGAAAGGAGTAGTTATAGAGGTTCTGTGATCATCTGAAATGTAATTACACTTAAAGGTACTGGATAGTTTAATGGAAGGCAGTTTGTCTACTTTGTATATTACTGCAGAGTGAAGTAATCTACTAGCATGTCTTAGAGCATGCTTGGTGCCGGGACACCAGGAATCTTACTGACTAGTATTAATATTATTACATCAAGATTTGTTTCCCAGAAGTTCTACCCTGAGAAAAGTTCTTCCATTTACCACCATGCCTTCTCTTTTTCTTTTCTTTTGTGTTGCTGAGTCTTCAAGTAGGACAGTTATGCAGGCTATATGATAAACCATTTACAACCAAATAGAAATAAGAGCTTAGAATGCCATTGTCAATCTTCCTTTACTCACTTATTTGCATGTTACCTATTTTTCACTCCAGAATGCAAGGTTTAGAGGATTCAATTCTCAAAAGCTAATATTCTTTTTTTATGATCATGTTTAATACTTTATCTCTCTAAATATAATTTTGTGAACTGAACAACAAATGAACCCAAAGATATTTCAAATAAAAGTAATTCAGCAATTTCAACACATTAAAGGTCAAAGAACATAAAATTATGGAGTAAAATTTGCTTAATAGAATCAGAAGTAAATCCAGGATTGATTCCTGAGGTTGGATTTCTTTTATCATAAATCTGTAAATAGACTTAAATTTTCAAGATATATGTAAAATTATTACTGTTAGTATTAAATATGCACTCACTTATATGCTCAGCATCTAAAAGAAGCCAGAAAAAATTAATAGAAGCTAGAAGTAAAGAAACTGTTGGGAACTGAAGTATTTGGTCTCACCATTTTTAGTCTCTAATACATTGTGATTTTCACTGACATCATTGTTTTTAAGAAATTATAAATTACAAACTTTAGGCAATGACTATTATGGCTAGAGATACTAAGATTATGAAAAGCTTCAATTTCAACAGCTAGAAAATATTCTAAAAAATTAAATGAGTAATAAATTGCCATACCTTAGAACACACACCAAAAAAATGCTGTGTATTCCAAATTCTTAGGTTGTCACTAGCTAGTAGGAAAAAAAAAATTGTGCCAACTTCATGCATATTAAACATATATGCCATGTGGCTCAAAAAAAAAAAAAAGAATGAAAATTGGTTGGAATGTAAAAGTAACTTTTTAAAAGGCTTCTCATGAATGTCTGCACTTCCTTTTAATCTCTTTGGCATTTTGTAGTTGGCACTTTCCCTTGGGCTTTTAAAAAAAATCAAATGCTTTCCTCTGAATAAGAATGAATCGCCAACTTATTTCCATGTTTACCAAGAGCAGCTCAAAAGTTAGTGATGTTTTTTTTTTTGATGGCAGTCATTTCAAAAGATTTTTTCTCTTGTGAAAATCCTTATGTTATAAGATGTGAATTTTTTTGTTAGGTTTTCAGTCAAAGATGTTAATTGGTTGCTCAGTCCACTCTGTAACGCTTTTATACATTTTATGATGCCTTGGTTTTGAATTAGGGGAAAAAAAGGAAATTTCATGTTACAAGTCAGAGGGAAAAAGAAAGAGAACTCAAGTCAAAAAAATAAGAAAAAACTGTCCCTAATATCTGTGGAGTTGAGCCATTTTTCTGGACTCAAAAGTCCAGGCTATTCTGAAGATCACCTTTAAACTGGATCCTGAGACAGAAATTAAAGATTATACTAATGTATACTAATGTAGGAACTTGCAAATCTTAAGTCAAACTTCTTGGACATAAAGCATACAAACAAGCCAAACTAATGATTGTGTGAACATACTTTATTTTATTCACTTATTCAGTTTTTCAAATTAAACAATTCACATATTCAACAGATACTTACTGAGTGTCACCTAAGTGCTCAGCTTTGTGCCAAATTTTTGCGAGGAGGTGATGAGCAGTAACAGACAAAATTTCTTCACTTGTACCTCAGGAATCATACATAAGTTTTCAAACAGAGGGGAAATCTTTCCACAAGAAGGAGGTTTTCTCATCTGCCAGTAGCGGAGAAGGTTATGAAACAGTCTGTGTTTGTTACAGAAACAACTTCTTGACTCCATCTAGGTAGATCTTAAAAAGTAGAAAGAATTCTGTCATCCCCATGTTTATAGGATATTGCCCATCTTGAATACAGAAGTTCAAGGTAAGTCTTATGATACTCTTCAGTTTGGTATTGACAAGTTTGTGCCAGAACAGGAATGGCTGAGGTTGCCAGGAGAATTTTTTTCTTCCCCCTAGAACTTCAGTTTGGTTGTTAGAAAATCCTGGCCACAAGACTGCCCATTAATTCAAGATGGAAGATAATTAGAAAAATATGAAAAAGATCTCAAGTTGTACTCAAGATTGTATTGACAAACAAATGAATGAATGAAATAATGTAATTCTTTTAACTGTAAGAGAATGAGAATACTGGTAGGATAATAGAAGGAGAGATTTCAGATGAAAATAAAATTCTAACTCAAACAAGGTGGAAAGAGAAATGCTATCTTTTAATTTAAAAACAAAGAGTTTGGATATTTTTAGATGATAAATAAGAAAGATATTTTATGACATGTAAGGTAATCCTTGATAAAATATGGGAGATCTACTTCTTCCTATATCTTTTTTTGTATTGATTTGCATGTTTAAAGTGTAAATCAATTGATGATCAAAACACCCAAATTAGTCTCTGAATACATCATGTTCTTCTGAGATTTGTTTTCTCCTTTGAGGAAGATAGAAGTGGCCTCACAGAAGGGGGAAAAAAAGCAGGGTTTATAAAAAGGTTGAAGAGGAACCATTTAATTCTCACCGTACTAGGCTTTCCCAGGAACGATTATGTGCTTCTTATGAATGTGACATTGAAAATCTGTACTTTTTATAGTACACAGTGGGAAAAAATGTAAGCTGTAAAATGTTGCTTTAAAAACGTGTTTAAAAACAGTGTTCTGACACTTTATTGCGCAATGAGCTCTTACATTAAGCATTTATGGCAGCTACAAATTCACAGCATGGTTTTGATGCAGTAATAAAAAGCACCAAAATGGGTCCAACTGACATTTTACAGCCAGAACAAAGGTTTGAAAGTTTAAACTTATCTGTAACTACTACGTGTTACATATTAGCTACCTTATCTGTAACAAGATTACATGTTTCCTCTCCCACAGATATTTCTAAGGGTAAATTATTAGTAAATTTGGTATTTTACCCACTTTGGTGGACAAAGAACATGTATTTGTATGGTCAAGCAAATTAGTAGGGACTCTGGTGTTTATTTTTGACCACTGAGTACATACATAGTTCATCCAAAATTCATGCTTGCCCAAAGGAATGGGCCAATCTCATTTATACTCTTCCCTGAGGTTCCAGCCAGTCCCTAGCCATTTTGTACCCATTAAGGATATTGAATCAAAAATTCTCTCAGGTATTCTGTAAATTTTCTGCTAGGCTTTGGGCAAAATATTGAGAATGTCTTTGATGCTCTCAACCAGCCAACACAATCACAAACATGCATTTGGGTCCAATCTTCCAAATACTCAAATCCCCCCGTACCACTGCCACAACTGTGACTCCTTATCAATATCAGATCAGGATGTTGCCAGAGTGATTATTTTGCCTAGAGCTTACCCAAAACAACTAACAATCTCTAAGTTGCTACTTTGAAACCTTAAGAGAGCAGCTATTTGAAAACAGGTGTTCTATTCTGGCAGTTCATATGCAGGGTTTCCAAGGTGTGGTTAAATCTTAAAAAATGCATAGTTAAGCAGGTAGCATTTTCAATGGGAGTGGACAATCGGAAGCTTTAGTTAATTCATGAATTTGTCTATGGAAAAATAATTAGAATTATTTTCCCAAGCCAATATTTTGTGAAATTGCCACTGCCAAAAGGCTCATGACTTGGGTATAGCATAGTCCAGTGTTTCAGCATCGCAACACAAGCCAAGATGTACTCTTCCCCAAGGGCTGGTCACATTTGCCTGAATGCCACATTCATCAGTTTTAATGTTGGATAGACATTTTGGGATTGAGTTATATAAAGATACTTACCAGTCAATCTATTTTCAATATTCTGGACAAATTAAGTATATGCCATCAGAGGTCAAACAATTTAGATTATTAAAAATCTAATGGCTCAAAAACCATGAGATAAATCCACCAATATTTTATCAGGTCTTATATTTTTTTAAGCTTTTAACATGCATCACTTCATTTGATATACATCTGTGCTCTTTGACAGGACAATTAACATTTAGATATATGACAACATATATGTACAATCAGAAATCTTTAATTCTTTAAAACATATTTTATGATAACATCATAATGTCAATGTCATTAAAACCCTTCAATTAAAATTCTGGAGTTTTACCAAATTTCCTTTTGTCTCTTTTTGAGGCGACTTTCAATTCCTTAAATCACATGGCCCATAATGCTCTCTTACACATATAGGGTTGGTGCCATCCCTGAGAATACTGTGTGTATACTGACAGCCTATAACATATGACTCTTTCTAGCTCAAAGATATTTCATTGGGCATCTTATATAATATTATATTGCATACGCACATGCTTAGTTGTGTCCAACTCTATGTGACCCTGTAAACTGCATTCCACCAGGCTCCTCCGGAATTTTTCAGGCCAGAATACTGGAGTCGGTTGCCATTTCCTAATCCAGGGCATCTTCCCAACCCAGGGATCAAATCTGTGTCTCTTGCATATCCTGCATTGGCAGGCGGATTGTTTTAGTACTGTGCCACCTGGAAAGCCCTATAATATTATGTTATACAAGTATAATTTACATATTTATTATACACAATGTATTATACATGTGTAATTATATTCATTTCATAATCTCTTATAGACAAGACATGCTTCTAACTTTCATGTACAAATATGAGAAGCATTACATTGAAACTTTAAAAGGTATCTGGATAATTTTTATTACTTTGTAAAACTGAAATCAAGATTGCCGGGAGAAATATCAATAACCTCAGATATGCAGATGACACCACCCTTATGGCAGAAAGTGAAGAAGAACTAAAGAGCCTCTTGATGAAGGTGAAAGAGGAGAGTGAAAAAGTTGGCTTAAAGCTCAACGTTCAGAAAACTAAGATCATGGCATCTGGTCCCATCACTTCATGGGAAATAGATGGGGAAACAGTGGAAACAGTGTCAGACTTTGTTTTTTTGGGCTCCAGAATCACTGCTGATGGTGACTGCAGCCATGAAATTAAAAGATGCTTACTCCTTGGAAGGAAGGTTATGGCCAACCTAGATAGCATATTTAAAAGCAGAGACATTACTTTGCCAACAAAAGTCTGTCTAGTCAAGGCTATGGTTTTTCCAGTGGTCATGTATGGATGTGAGAGTTGGATGGTGAAGAAAGCTGAGCACCGAAGAATTGATGCTTTTGAACTGTGGTGTTGGAGAAGACTCTTGAGAGTCCCTTGGACTGCAAGGAGATCCAATCAATCCATCCTAAAAGAGATCAATCCTGGGTGTTCATTGGAAGGTCTGATGTTGAAGCTGAAACTCCAATACTTTGGCCACCTCATGTGAAGGGTTGACTCATTGGAAAAGGCCCTAATGCTGGGTAGGATTGGGGGCGGGAGAAGAAGGGGATGACAGAGTTTGAGATGGTTGGATGGCATCACCGACTTGATGGACATGGGTTTGGGTAGACTCCGGGAGTTGGTGATGGACAGGGAGGCCTGGTGTGCTGCAGTTCATGGGGTCGCAAAGAGTCGGACATGACTGAGCGACTGAACTGAACTGAACTGAACTGAAAACTGAACAGAAGTAGTCATTGTAAAAAAAGTAATAATCTCTACTTCATGGTTACTATTACTAGCTTTTGCTAATTACAAGTGTTCTTAATACTCTTGTAACTAATTCAAACAATGTAGGAATGTTTCATATACATTAAAAATCATCCATCATGACCCATGTCAATCCTGCTCTTAACTCCTGAGACTTTGGCATTATTCTCCCCATACCTTTACTGATACATATTTAAATGTGTATATTATTACATAAGATTATACAATTTGATTTTTAAAACTAACTATATAACTTAGACTTCAAGTATAGAAAGGTAATCTCATCTCTGCCTCAAAGACCATTTTCAAAACACTTACATTTTATTTTATGACTTTATTTTCTTCAGTTGGATTTTTTAGTCTACCCACAACTTGGGAAAATTGTATTGTGCAGGTATTTTTATTTCAAAGTACTTAGCCAGCAGTCACAGTGACATATAATAAATTATTATAACTTTTTGACTCTGAGTTTTGAGTAAAATGAAAATGCTGTATTGAATAGAAGGGCAGAGATTTATGAAAGCAATCTTAAACTGGACCAACAAAAAAGTTAGGTAGCTTGGTTGGTTGTTTCAAGCAGGAATCGTGTAGGAGATGAAATACAGAAATATCTACTGAGGATTCTTAGTAAGATTCTCAAATTACACTCAAAAAGCTATCAAAATATATATTCTGTCAACACAATAAGTACCTGTTTCTATTAATGCTTTAAAAAGCCAGTGTATGTTTATAATAGCCAGGACATGGAAGCAGCCGAGATGCCCATCAGCAGGTGAATGAATAAGGAAGCTGTGGTACATATACACAATGGAATATTACTCAGCCATTAAAAGGAATACATTCGAATCAGTTCTAATGAGGTGGGTGAAACTGGAGCCTATTATACAGAGTGAAGTAAGCCAGAAAGAAAAACACCAATACAGTATACTAACACATATATATGGTATTTAGTCAATCAGTAAAGATAACCCTGTATGTGAGACATCAAAAGAGACACAGAAAAATAGAACAGTATTATGGACTCTATGGGAGAGGGCGAGGGTGGGATGATATGGGAGAATGGCATGGAAGCATGTAAAATATCATATGTGAAACGAATCTCCAGTCGAGGTTCAATGCATGATACAGGGTGCTCGGGGCTGGTGCACCGGGATGACCCGGAGGGATGGGATGGGGAGGGAGGTGGAAGAGGGGTTCTGGAAGGGGAAAACATGAACACCCATGGTGGATTCATGTCAATGTATGGCAAAACAAATACAATATTGTAAAGTTAAAAAATAGAAAATAAACTAATTAAAAAAAAAAAGATAAAAAAAAAAGCCAGTGTACTGGAAAGAGAGGGACAGAGTTATCAAACTGGTTGTATGAAGGGCTAGGAAAGAGAGAAGGGAAGAGAAACATTGAAAGATAGATCTGTTTTCATGCAGATTTAAACTCATAGGTTTTTTTTTTAATCATCAATAAATATATTTTCCAGATAAGATTAGAAAATAATGTTTGAGTTACTGAAATGTTAACTCAACTAATTCAAGCCTCTAAATCTGGATGTTTATTTTAAAATGCTTGCAAAATTTGGTGGCAGCAGTGGTGATGATAACAAATAAAAATTAAATATCAGTACTAATATTCAATTGAGGAAGTTAATAATTAATATTGATGAAAGTAATGTTGATACTAAATATTAATAACAAATTTAAAATTAAATTCAACAACTTAATTTCAGTAATTTTTTTAAATTATAAAGCTATATTTTAATAAAAAAAGAAAACTGGCATGAGATCAGGTACCAAAAAGAGGAAAAAGAAGAAGCTGAGTAAAGACTTGCAGCCTATGCTGCGTTTTCAGAAGATTTCAAAATAATACATTTAAAAATAATTGTCTCTTCTATAACTATAGACCTGGTGTTCTTAGCTTAGCATCTATGGAAACTCTAGGTATGGAGAGGAGATTACAAAATCTCCTGAAATTGTGTACAAATTTCTGTACTGCTTGTAGTGGCAATATGTAACACATGCCTTCTTTTCATATAAATAATTTGTGGCTTTCATCAAAATCACAAAGGAATTCATGGCCCCAGAGGTTAACAATCAGTGATATAGACCTCAGGGTGTACCAGACACTTTCAGAGTTATTAGTAGTTTGATTCTTACAATATAGGAGCAGACCTGGCACTCAGCCCAGGATACTTATGTTTCCTTGTCTCTGTGGTTCAGAGAAAAGTGGCCTAGTAAAATCATTTTCACTAAACTACAGTTACTAAATGTATAGGCTTCTCCTGTAGTGTTTGCATTTGATGGAAAAAGATATAAAGTTGCTTTATAGATCCTTGGGTAAGGACAAATACTTAAGGTGGGGATTGGGTAAGAGTCTTCCCAGTTTTTCTTATGTGTTATCCATTAGGTAAATGCAGCATCAATGAGTGAAGAAATAAGTATCTCTTAAGTGATACACATTTCACTATAATGGGGTCACTTCAAGGGGAAAAAAAAAGTTCCTTTGAATAGTGAAAGCTGCATGCATTTATTTGAACCTTGTAATTTAAATGCCAGGCTTGACAAGTGGTGTCAGTGGTAGAGAATCCGCCTGCCAGTGCAGGAGACACAAGAGATGTGGATTTGATCCCTGGAACAGGAAGATCTCCTGGAGAAGGAAATGGCACTCCACTCCAGTATTGTTATCTGGAAAACTCCGTGGATAGAGGAGCTTGACTGGAAAATTTCATGGCCATGGGGTTGCAAAGATCAGACACAACTGAACACACACATGCACATTTGAATGCCATGGTATTTGAAACAGGAGAATTATTACCCTGTAAATAATAGGGTAATAAATGTATTGTTGTTCAGTCATGCAGTAGTGTCAAAATCTTTGAGACCCTGTGGACTGCAGCAGGCTAGGCCTCCTTGTCCCTCATCATCTCTGAAATTTTCCCAAGTTCATGTCCAATGAATTGGTGATGCCACCCAGCCATCTCATCCTCTAATGCCCTTTCTCCTTCTGCCCTCAATCTTTCCCAGCATCAGGGATTTTCCAACAAGTCATCTCTTTGCATCAGGTGACCAAAAGACTGGAGCTTCAGATTGAGCATCAGTCCTTCCAATGAGTATTCAGGGTTGATTTCCCTTAAAATTGACTAGTTTGATCTCCTTGCTATCCAAGGAACTTTTAGAAGTCTTCTCCAGAACCACAATTTGAAGGCATCAATTCTTTGGCACTCTTCTTTGTGAGCGGTCCAGCTCTTACAACCACATGAGAAAACTGGGAAGACCATAACCTTGACTATACAGACCTTTTGTAATTGTATCAAATTGAAATTGAAAATTTGAAATTGAATTGAAAAGTCACTCACCTACACTATTGAAGCTGTAGTTGAGCAACTTTTCTCCAAATTAGATATTCAGTCACACAATGGGGAGAAAAGCCCACCAAAACAAACAAAAACAAATAAAAGCAAAAACAAACAAACAAACAAAACACCTCAGGAAAATCTACCTTATAAGATAAGCATCCATTCTTTCCTAGAAGAGTGATTTTTCTTCACTTCCCTCTCCTGAAACACACAGACATGACATTATCTGAATTTCAGTCAAGGTAAAGCAGAATCAGTTCAGTTCAGCTCCTCAGTCATGTCCGACTCTTTGCAACCCCATGGACTGCAGCACACTGGGCTTCCCTGTCCATCACCAATTCCTGGAGTTTGCTCAAACTCATGTCCATTGTTTGTGATGCCATCCAACCATCTAATCCTCTGTCATCACTTTCTCCTCCTGCTTTCAATCTTTCCCAACATCAGGGTCTTTTCTAATAAGTGAATTCTTCGCATCAGGTGGCTACATTATTTGAGCTTCAGCTTCAGAATCAATGTTTCCAATGAATATTCAGGGTTGATTTCCTTTAGGATTGACTGGTTGGATCTTCTTGCTGTCCAAGGGACTCTCAAGAGTCAAAAGCACCAATTCTTAGGCGCTCAGCTTTCTTTATGGTCCAACTCTCACATCCATACATGACTACTGGAAAAAACATAGCTTTGAATATATGAAACTTTGTCGGCAAATTAATGTCTCTGCTTTTTAATATGCTGTCTAGATTTGTCATAGCTTTTCGGCCAAGGAGCAAGTGTCTTTTAATTTCATGGCTGCAGTCATCATCTGCTGTGATTTTGGAGCCCAAGAAAATAAAGTCTGTCACTGTTTCCATTGTTTCCCCATCTATTTGCCATGAAGTGATGGAACTAGATGTCATGACTGAGTTTTCTGAATATCGAGTTTTAAGCCAGGTTTTTCACTCTCCTCTTTCACTTTCATCAAGAGGCTTTTTAGTTCTGCAGTTCAGTTCAGTTCAGTCACTCAGTCATGTCCAACTCTTTGCGATCCCATGGACTGCAGCATTCCAGACTTCCCTGTCCATCACCAACTCCTGGAGCTTGCTCAAACTCATGTCCATTGAGTTGGTGATGGCATCCAACCACTCTGCCATCCCCTTCTCCTCCTGCCTTCAATCTTTCCCAGCATCAGGATCTTTTCTAGTGAGTGAATTCTTCACATCTTTGTCTATCCAACCTAATCCTTTGAATCTATTTGTCACTTACACTGTATAATCATAAGGGATTTGATTTAGGTCATCCCTGAACGGTCTAGTGGTTTTTCCTACATTCTTCAATTTAAGTCTGAATTTTGTAATAAGGAGTTCATGATCTGAGCCACAGTCAGCTCCCGGTCCTGTTTTGGCTGACTGTGTAGAGCTTCTCCATCTTTGGCTGCAAAGAATATAATCAATCTGATTTCGGTGTCCACCATCTGGTGATGTCCATGTGTAGAGTCTTCTCTTGTATTGTTGGAAGAGGGTGTTTGCTATGACCAGTGCATTCTCGTGGCAAAACTCTATTAGCCTTTGCCCTGCTTCATTCTGTACTCCAAGGCCAAATTTGCCTGTTACTCCACGTATCTCTTGACTTTCTACTTTTTGCATTCCAGTCTGCTATAATGAAAAGGACATCTTTTTTGGATATTAGTTCTAGAAGGTCTCATAGATCTTCATAGAACCATTCAAATTCAGCATCTTTAGCATTACTGGTTGGGGTATAGGCTTGGATTACAGTGATATTGAATGGTTTGCCTTGGAAACGTACAGAGATCATTCTTTTGTTTTTGAGACTGCACCCAAGTACTGCATTTTGGACTCTTTTGTTAACTATGGTGGCTACTCCATTTCTGCTAAGGGATTCTTTCCCACAGTAGTAGATATAATAGTCATCTGAAATAAATTCTCCCATTCCAGTCCACTTTAGTTCACCTATTCCTAAAATGTTGATGTTCACTCTTGCCGTCTCCTGTTTGACCACTTCCAATTTACCTTGATTCATGGACCTAACATTCCAGGTTCCTATGCAGTATTGTTCTTTACAGCATTGGACTTTACTTCCATCACCAGTCACACCCGCAACTGGATGTTGTTTTTGCTTTGGCTCTGTCTCTTCATTCTTTCTGGAGTTATTTCTCCACACTTCTCCAGTAGCATATTGGGCTTGTACCAACCTGGGGAGTTCATCTTTCAGTGTCCTTTATTTTTGCCTTTTCATACTGTTCATGGGGTTCTCAAGGCAAAAATGCTGAAGTGGTTTGCCATTTCCTTCTCCAGTGGAGCACGTTTTGTAAGAACTCTCCACCATGACCCTTCTGTCTTGGGTGGCCCTACATGCCATAGCTCATAGTTTCACTGAGTTAGACGAGGTAGTGGTCCATGTGATCAGATTGATCAGTTTTCTGTGATTGTGGTTTTCATTCTTTCTGCCTTCTGAGGGGTAAGAATAGGAGGTTTATGGAAGCTTCCTGATGGGAGAGAATGACTGTTGGGGACATCAGGTCTTGTTCTGATGGGCAGGCCATGCTTAGCAAATCTTTAATCCAGTTTTCTGTTCTTCACTTTCTGTCATAAGATGGTGTCAACTGCATATCTGAGGCTATTAATATTTCTTCCAGCAATCTTGATTCTAGCTTGTGCTTCATCCAGCCACTGTTTTGCCTGATATACTCTTCATAAAAGTTAAATAAGCAGGGTGCCAATATATAGCCTTGAGGTACTCCTTTCCCATATGGAACCAGTCTGTTTTTCCATGTCTGGTTCTAATTGTTGCTACTTGACTTGCATACAGATTTCTCACGAGGCAGGTAAGGTGGTCTGGTATTCCCATCTCTTGAAGAATTTTCCACAACTTGTTGTGATCCATACAGTCTGAGTGTTTTGAATAGTCAATGAAGCAGAAGTAGATATTTTTCTGGAATTCTCTTGTTTTTTCTGTAATTCAGCAGATGTTGGCAATTTGATCCCTGGTTCCTCTGCCTTTTCTGAATCTATCTTGAACATCTGGAAGTTCTTGGTTCACATACTGTTGAAGCCTAGCTTGGAAATTTTTGAGCATTTTTTTCTAGTGTGTGAAATAAGTGCAACTGTGCCGTAGTTTGAGCATTCTTTGAAATTGCCTTTCTATGGGATTGGAATAAAAACTGACCTTTCTAGTCCTGTGGCCACTGCTGAGTTTTCCAAAATTGCTGACATATTGAATATAACGCTTTAACAGCATCATCTTTTAGGATTTGAAATAGCTCAGCTGGAATTCCATCACCTCCACTATCTTAGTTCATAGTGAACTAAGGCCCACTTGACTTTGTACTCCAGAAAGACTGGATCTAGGTGAGTGATCATACCATTGTGGTTATCAAGATCTTTTTTGTATAGTTCTTCTGTGTATTCTTGCCACCTTCTCTTAATATCTTCTGTTTCTATTAGGTCCATACCATTTCTGTCCTTTACTTGCCCATCTTTGCGTGAAATGTTTCCTTGGTATCTCTAATTTTCTTGAAGAGATCTCTAGTCTTTCCCATTCTATTGTTTTCATCTATTTCTTTGCATTGATCACTGAGGAACGCTTTCTTATCTTTCCTTGCTATTCTTTGGAACTCTGCATTCAAATGGGTATATCTTTCTTTTTCTCCTTTGCCTTTCACTTTTCTTCTCAGCTATTTTTAAGGTCTCCTCAGACAACCATTTTGCCTTTTTGCATTTCTTTTCCTTGGGGATGATTTTAATCTCTGCCTCCTGTACAATGTTATGAACCTCCATCTATAGTTATTCAGGCACTCTGTTTATCAGATCTAATCCCTTGAATCTATTTGTCACTTCTGTTGTATGATCATAAGGGATTTAATTTAGGTCATACCTGAATGGTGCAGTGGTTTTCCCTACTATCTTCAACCTAAATCTGAATTTGGCAATAAGGAGTTCAAGATCTGAGCCACAGTCATCTTTTGGTCTTGTTTTTGCTGACTGTAAAAAGCTTCTCCATCTTCACCTGCAAAGACTAATCAATCTGATTTCATTATTGGCCATCAGGTGATGTCCATGTGTAGAGTCATCTCTTGTGTTGTTTGAAGAAGCATAAATAGTAGTCAAAATATTTTAAAGTGCCTAAATTTTAGCTACTCAGAATTTTGGCCCTCTGCTTATCCAGCTCCTACTCATTGCTTTTTGTTGTTCAGTCACTAAGATGTTTCTGACTCTCTGTGACCCCGTGGACTGCAGCACGCCAGGCTCCTTGTTCTTCACTGTCTCCTGGAACTTGCTCAAACTCATGTCCATTGAGTCAGTGATACCACTGAACCATTTCATCCTCTGTTACCTCCTTCTCCTCTTTCTCTCAGTCTTTCCCAGCATCAAGGTCCTTGATTTAAATACTCTATGGTGCCAGTTTTAAGTTTTAACCCATATTAATCTCCTTTTTTAAGATCATGAAACATATACCAAAATATTTTGATGAGTATGCACCTTTTATGTTTGCTTCTAGTTTTTATATTATTGTTTTTATTGAAGTTTCTTGAAAATAGACAAAAGATATCTTTACATAGATTTTGATTAAGTACACATACCCTGGAGTCAGATAGCAAAAGTTCGATTCCAGCTCTTCCACTTCCTACAATGTAATTCTGAATGTTTTCCTTTAAGTTCTTGAGGGTCAGTTTTCTCATATATAAATTAAGGTTAGTGGTGCATATGTCATAAGATAGTTGTGATGATTAAGTGAGTAAAGTAGGTGAAAAACTTCAACAATCATACCTCATTTTATGCACTTTACTTCACTGCACTTTGCAGATACCGTATTTTATAAGAAATTGAAGGTTTATGGCAACCGTGTAATAATTACTGAACAAAAGAAGACCTTGAAGTGATTAATTCTTGTGATTTTTGAACTTCTTGTTGTCTTTATGTTTATTTGCTGAATATTTTAAGACTACAGTTTCCGGGATGTAAAGAAGTGTGACCTTTAGGCCTTCTCAACAACTTTTACTAAAGTGATGAAAACTGTGAATGAAGTATAGATGAGATTTCAAGAGAAAATTAATAAAGAATGTATTTCCTTGTAGAAATCACTTGCCTTCCTAATTCAGAATGTGTACCGTAATGCCTAGCATACTGTACAAACCAAATGAATATTAATTTTCTCTGTTCCTTTCTTTTACTCGATCATCCTGGGCTAGGAAACTAAAATACAGCTGGTAGTTTAACCCACCCAAGGAAAAAGAGAACGAGAGGAAAAGAGATATAGTTATGGAAATGTCAATTTCCTAGTTGCTTCACTATTTTAAGTTATCTTGTCATAACCAGGTTTCACACACATCCCAGTGTGTAACAGATATTATTACATGATGTTTCTAGTTTTAAGGTAGACTGTATTTTAAACTTATTGAAAGTCTCTAAATAAAAGAAGTATTTTTAATGGTCATGGAGTTAGATTTTCTACTTCCTGTTGTATCAGTTACAGAAGTTGAGTCCATAAGAAATTTATTTTATCAGGTTTCAAATTTATCAGCAAAAAGTATCTTTTTAATGTCTATAGTGTCTAGATGTTACTGTTTTTTTATTTCTGATACCATTGGTTGTGTTGTCTCTTTTTTTATTAGTTTTATTAGGGATGATCAATTTTATTAAACATTTCCTAAACCTAAATTTTGTCTTTATTGCTTGTCTGTTTCATAAATCAAGTTCTAAGGGCTGTATTGCTATCATACAGCTTTTGATATGCTTATATTGTCAATGTCATATCAGGTCAGTTTTTTCGGACCATTTGTGACTTCTTCCTTAGCTTTCAAAATATGTTGTTTAATTTCCCAATCATTCCTATATATTTTATATAAATTCTTCTTATATGTCTCAAATTTAATACTGTTTATTTATGATTTATTTCATGATCCTTGATATGTATTAAGACTTTCTTCCGGTATGGCCCAGCATATACTCTACTTGGTAATGTTCTCTGTGCAATTGAGAAAGACATATTTTCTACTGATGACAGGTAGAGTCTTGATGGGTTGATAGTACTGTTTGAATCATCTATATTCTTACCGATATTTTGGCTTCTGTTTATATCAATTACCAAGAAACTAGTGTGAAATTCTGAAACTCTGAACAGACTTTTCAATTTAGTCCTGTGATTCTTTCAATTTTTGCTTTATGCGTTTGGAAGCAGCTGTGATATTAGGTATACACACTTATGATTGTTTGCCTTGATGATTTGACTCATAATTGAAGATATTCCTCTTTTTCTCTGATAATACTGTCTTGAACTCTAATTTTTAATATAGCTACACCAGATTTTTTACAATCTTTTGCGTAGTATAACTTTTGGTTTTGAAATATCTATATATTTATCTTTAAATTGTATATCTTCTAAAAACATGCAATTGAGTTTTCTTTCCTTACTGTATTTTATTGAGTGGAATAGATTATATACTCAATTATTTTTCCTCATTTATTTTCTCAATTATTTATTTTTTAGTCATGAATCTTTGTATTATTTTATTAGATACTCTAGAGATTATAATATACTTCTTTAACTTACCTTGGTCTAACTTCAAGAAGTACAGCTACATTTCCAATAAATAATAATCTTACTATTGTGTATGTTACTTATCATCCTTCTGACTTTTATTCTCTTATTTTCATGTTGTTTATCTTAATAAATGCTATAAATACAAAAACTGCTTATACTTCAAAAATTAAGAGTTATATCTATCTATTATCCACCTATCAATATGTCTACTTATCTCTCTGTATAAAATACATATACACATTATAGAGATATATGCACATATACATATATATATGTATATCTATGTCTATATAGAGAGACATATATCAGGTTAATTAGCACCTTTACTCCTGATGTTCTTCATTCTCCTGTAAAATTGATTTTCTATCTGGTATTACAGTTATTGTCTAAAGAATTAAAAAAAAATTCTTATAAAGGAGGTCTATTGAAGAAAAATTTTTACAGCTTTTGTCCCTGAAAATAACTTATTTTCCTTCAGTTTTGTAATGTATTTTTGCTGGATATGCAATATATGATTTATTTATTTATTTATCCATTTACTTTGCTTTTTGAAGGTATTGTTTTGTTGTTTCTGATCAGAAGTCATCTGCCATTCTCATTATTTTTCTTTCTATGTAATGTGTCTTTTTCCTCTGACTGATTTCAAGATTTTTTAAATCTTTGCTTTTCAATACTTTGATTATTATGTTCCCTGATTTTTTTTATTTATCCTATTTGATATTTATGTCCCCTGATTTATTTTTTATTTATCCTATTTGTAGTTAACTAAGCTTATTTAATGGATGGAACGATTTCTTTCATAAATGTTGGAGCAATTTATGACCATTATCTCTTGGAATATCTCTTGTCTCTATTTTCTCCCTCTTCTTCCTCTATGATGCCAGGTACACATATGTTAGACCATTTGATATTACCTTCAGATATTGTCTACTGTTTCCTTGTTTATTTTTTTGTTCATATCAATCTACCTTCACATTTATTGGTACCATCCATTATTGATCTCTGTTTATTGATTAATCCACCAAATAATTATTTTTATCTGTCACTCTTTTTTAAATTAGCTTTGTCATTTAGGTCTTTTATATGGTTTCCATTTCTCCACTGGAATTCCCTACCTGCTTATGCATGCTGAAACCTTTTCAGTACACCTTTACCATACTTATAGTAACTTTTAAGTCACTCTCTAAAAATTCTAACAACTGACTATATCTTGCTTAATTCTTTTGACCATGTTTTTCTTTTGGTGATGGATTATATTTTCTTGCTATTTTTTATGTCTTCTGTGAGTTTTGATTGAATATCTAACATAAATAAAAATTAAAGTAAGTGCGGGAGATCTGGGTTCAATCCCTGGGTTGGGAATATCCCCTGGAGGAGGACATGGCAACCCATTCCAGTATTCTTGCCTGGAGAATCCCCAAGGACAGAGGAGCCCAGAGAGCTACAATCTATGGGGTCACAGAGTCGAACACAACTGAGCGACTAACACACACACGAAGTAAATGATATTTACAGCTAGAAATGATACTACCTCTTCCATCTGCCCATTTTTATGTGGGTTGTCAGTCTAGTTCCAGTATGGTCTATATTTGCAATGAGTGTGAACTTTCCTTTGCTTTAGTTAAATTCATTTCACCCAGACTTAATATTTCTTGACATGGGATCTGAATTCTATGGTGTTTCCTTATTCTTTCCTGTCTCTCCTTCCCGTAGATGGCTCCTGCCTAGTGACCATGAAAGGCTTCGCTGCTTATGGGATGTCACTCAGACGTCCTGCTTCTTTCCTTGTCCTCAGACTTCAGGAGGACATATGCCGATATGTCTCAGCCTCAGGAGAATCCCTTTCAGCTTTCTTTCCTATACAGCCACAGATAGCCCCGGCTCATACTCGGTGGATGAGACTCTGAATGTCCATAAGATTTCTCTCAGTTCCAACTCCAAACCCACAGATTTCAGTGGGATCTGTGAGTCTGTTTCACAGGTAGTTGGAGAGATGAAGGTCAATCATATTTCTCCTGCCCCTCCCACAGTCATAGCCAACAGCATCCATGTATTAGTGCACTGACTGAATTATCTATATAGTTTCTCTAAGTTCCCAGTTCCAGCCTCAGATATTAGGGCATCATTTATACCTTTGCCTCAGAAGCAGTCTCTTCCCTGCACTGCCTTTAATCCATATAATCAGTTGGTGAAGACCTGCAAAAAAAGAGTATAGGTGCAAACCTCCATTGTTCCTGGAGTCCCCAAGATTGTAAATTGCCGTACCAGATTATCATACATTCAGCCTTTAAATTTTTGGTGAATTTAGCTGTGCTTTGCCCATAACTATGACATTTTCCACCTCTTCCTGGTATTCTGTCAGGCAGGAAAGTGGCAAGTCTTCCTTCTGTCTTGGGAAGTGTTTGGCATTTAATTTTTTTTTTAATTTGTTAAGTTTCTTTGTGACTTCTGCTTTTTAATGGACTCTAATAAATTGGGGTTTTATATGTTATTTATTTTGTTTTAATTGTTTGAGATGGAACAGCATTCCTTTGTGACTTCATCCTATTGTTCATGGAAAGATAGAACTGGTATATTAGAATTTCCATACAACTTCTCTTTAGCTGCTGATTCATCTAGTATGTCTCATAAAAGATAATTAGGCTTAGCAAACTTTATTATTCTGTTAGCTCATGTGTGCTTCATGACAACCAATTAAATCTTATTGTTATCCTTTTTTAATGAAAGAAAATTGATCTTCTAAAAGTTTGAGTAGATTAACCAATATGTAAAGAACTCAAATAATTCAATATGTAAAAAACTTAAATGCTTCAATAAGACAAAGCAAGCAATGAAATGGAAAAGTAAGGAGGAAATGAATGGTAGTACACATCAAAAAGGAGCCACCAGTGGCCAATAGACATATGAAAAGACATTATATTAATCATAGTATACTAAAACCATCAGTTCTTCAGGAAGTCAAAAAGTCAGGCAATGTCAAGGGTTGCAAAAGATAATGGGTATTCTCATCAAACAATGCTGGATCTAAATATCCAACTGGTTGTACCAGTTGGATACAACTGAGCAACTAAGCACATACACAACCACTTTGAAAATTAGTATGATATTATCAGTTGTATATCCTCAATTGGTAAAACTGCCCTTTGTACATACTTTTGAGAAAGTGAAAATCACTCAGTCAAGTCTGACTCTTTGTGACCCCATGGACTGTAGCCCACCAGGTTCCTGTGGCCATGAAATTATCCAGGCAAGAATATTGGAGTGGGTAGCCATTCCCTTCTCCAGGGAATCTTCCCAACCCAGGGACTGAACCCAGGTTTCCCACATTGCAGGCAGATTTTTTACCACATGGGCTGCCAGGGAAGCCTGATACTTTTGAGACACTCTTGCATAAATGCACTAGAGACTTACACATAAAGACTTGTATAATCAGAATTCAGACCTAGATATTCTGTCTTTTCAATTCTTGCTCACAGTTAATATATTAGGCCAAAAGATAGCAGAATTTCAATTGTACTCATACAAATAAGATTCGTGCCATGCATAGAACTCAAATTAAGTCCTTGAGAGGCCTTAGAGGGAATGGAAATGCAGAGATTAGATGATATGTTCAGAGACAGGCAGGCACCCCAGTAGACACTGGTCACCAGCCACGAAATCACGCCACTGTTGGATAAAGATGTGTGGATTCCTACAGCAGCAGAACACTCCTACTAAGAAATAAATATCTACAAAGAGCTCTAATGTATTTATTTAAGGTTCTAATTAAAGCAAAGCCATCTCCTCTTTTGTAGTGAAAAGCAGTCTGCTCTTTTGTAGTGAGTGTTGCTTTTGAATGCTAACAAAGTTTTCCTTGCTTTAAGACAGATGCTATAGCTAAGAACTGGAGAAAAGGTATCGGTTTTTATCTAGCTGAAATACACAGCCAATGGAGTTCAACTCATATAAACACAGATATTCCACCTGTTTGTATGTACTTATAAACAGCAATCTCAATATCTGTAGTTAATAAGTCATCTAGGTTTTCAAAGAGTTTCCATATCTAGGACCACATGCCACCATGCTGAGCCCCAAGCTCCACAAAGATAGAAGCTGCTTTATCAGGGACTTCACTGTATGCATCTCTTTATCTATCTGGCTGTGCATTCATATATTTTAATATCATTTTATAATAAGTTGGTAGTATAGTGAGTAAAAAAAGAACAGCTAACCAAATAAGGAATACTCCCTTGCAATTAAACTCACTATATTTGAGTATTCAAACCATCCCAGCCAACTTACCATTCAAAATATCACTTTAAAGCAATTTGTCTACAACTATTAAGGCTATTAAGGGGCTCTAGAAATCATGTCTTGGGGAAATATTAGCAAGTTTTCTGTCAGAAGGTCAGAGAAATTTCCAGTAATGTCCCAGCATACTAGTTTTCTTCAACTATTGTGCTTAATTATAAGAATATAAACACTATAGCCAAAGAGTGTTTGTTTATTTTCCTAAAGTTTTTATGAACTACTCCTAAAATTAGTGGCAATGAATTGAATTTCATAATATCAAAGGAAACATTCTGAACTTGATGTTGAATAAGTAATTTGTTTTTGATGGGATATATTCAGTAACAGCCCTGTAGCATTTATAGACAGAGGTCAGTGCTTTTAATAAAGATCAACTCTAAAATGATGATTTTGGTATTGCAGGTAAGTGTGTAAAAAAATGTACCAGGGGATGGTGTCATGTCAGAACTACCGTATTCAGTGTTATCACGAGTCATTTAACCTTCTGCCTTGGGTACCCAGCACAGGCGGGGAAAAGAAGAATTGCATTGAGTAGTGTTCTGCTCTGCTAGGCCCATTCAAAATGGTTCTTCTGTCTCATGCCACTGGTTTCATGGAAGCTGGGACTGATCTGTGAATCTCTTGCATGATACATTTGAAACTTTTATGTGAGTGTAAAGTGTCAGGTGGTGTCAAACTCTCTCATTACCGGGCAGCAGAAGGAAGCAGAGTTGACAAGAAGTTACTGTTTTCGGAAGATATGGCTCAGTTTTGGTTCTTATGGATAGCAGGTTCTCTAGCTTGTTGCATGGTGCCTTCAGAGAAGCTAGTATTGAGTACTTCCTGTAAGTGTTGTGAATGATAAATAGAAACTAGTTCTGTGACATGCCAACTTTCTTCAAAGGACTCAATTCTTTGAACCTTGTAAAACAACATGATTTTTTTCTCATGTGTTTCACGAAAACTTGCATATTCCCTTTCCATAATAAACATAAAGAGAATGTCTACCACTTGTCTGTTCAGTGGGTTACCTCCTCTCCTCACCACCAGCAAAGTCAATCAATTCTCCTCTAGCACTTAAGTACACATTTCAGACAGTGTTGGATCATAAGCAGAGAGTGGAAGAAATGCCTCACAATATCACCATGCATGGGAGTTCATTCCAAATTTCCTTTTCTCTTTTTTAAATTTAAAAAAAAAATTGAAGTTATATTTATTATTTTTAATTTTAAAAATTTACATAGTTTTAAAGTCATTTTCCATTTGTAGTTATTACAAAATATTGGCTATAGTCCCCATGTTGTACAATAAAACCTTGGACCTATCTTACACCCAAGAGTTTGTACTTCTCACTGCCCTCCCCTATGTTGTCCCTTCCCATACACTATAAACCACTAATTTGTTTTCCATATCTGTGAGTCTGCTTCTTTTTTCAATATGTTTACTAGTATGTTGCATTGTTTAGAGTCTGCATGTAAGTGATATCATATACTATTTGTCTTTATCTATCTGACTTATTCCATTTAGCATAATGCCCTGAAAGTCTATTCATGTTGCTGCAGATAGCAAAATTTTGTTCTTTTTTTAGGACTAAGCAGTATTCCATTGTATGTATATGTTTGTGTGTGTATACACTTATTCACTTAGATACATATGTGTCACTTATTCTTTATACATTCATCTGTTGATAGATACTTAGGCTGCTTACATATCTTGGCAATTATAAATAATGCTGTTTTGATTACTGGAGTGAATGTGCCATTTCAAATTAGTGGTTTGGGTTTTTTGGAGGTACGTATTCAGGAGTAGAATTGCTGCATCATACGTTAGTTCTATTTTTAGTTTTTTTGAGAAACCACCATAATGTTTTTCACTGTGACTGCACTAATTTACCTTCACACAAACACTGTACAAGGGTCCATTTTCTCCATATCCTCACGTCACTTGCTGTTTGTTTTTTTGCTGATAGGCATTCTGATAGGTGTGAGTTGATATCTCACTCTAGTTTAGATTTGCATTTCCCTGATAATTAGCCGTGTTGAGTATCTTTGCATTGCCTGTTAGCAATCTGCATTTCCTCTTTGGAAAGAAGTCTATTCAGTTCTTCTGCCCATTTTTGTTCAGGTTGTTTGTTTTTTTTGATGTTGATGTATGAGCAAATTTATTTATGTTACATCTTAATCCCTTATCGGTCATATTATTTGCAAATATCTTCTGCCATTCAGCAGGTTGTCTTTTCATTTTGTCAATAGCTTCCATTTTGCTGGGCAAAAGCTTTTAAGTTTAATTAGTTTCCATTTGTTTAGCTTTTGTTTCTATTGCTGTAAGAAGTAATTCCATAAGATATATTACTACTATTTATGTCAAAGAGTGTCCTGCATATGTTTTCCTCAAGGAGTTTTATAGTATTTGGTCTTACATTTAGGTCTTTAATACATTCTCTTTCTCTCTCTCTCTCTCCCTCTCTCTCTCTCTCTCTCTCTCTCTATATATATATATATATACACACACACATATACATACATAATATATATTTTACCATTTTAACCATTATTTTTACTGTGGAATAAATAACACATAACAGTAAATTTACCATCTTAACCATTTTTAAGTGTATAGTACAACAGTGTTAAATGTATGTACATAGTTTATAACAGTTCTTCAACCCATGAACAATAATTTACCATTTCCTCCTCTCCAGGCCCTGGCAACCACCATTCTACTTTCGGGTTTGTAAGGATCTGACTGCTTTGGACACATCATGTAAGTGGAATCATGAATGTTTTATCTTTTTGTAACAGGCTTATTTGACTTAGCATAACATTCTCAAAGTGCTTCAAATTATCATATATGACAGAATTTCCTTTTCTCAAAGACTGAATAATATTGCATTTTATGCATATTCCACATTTTATTTTTCCCCTAGTTTTATTGAAATATAATTGATATACTGTACTATATAAGATTTTTTCCAGCTTAGTTGTTATTCATATATTTTAAATTTATTTAAGTATTGTTAATTTACAATGTGTTAATATCTGCTGTACAACAAAATGACTGAACTGTACATATATATTCTTTTCCATATTCTTTTCCTTTATGGTTTATCACAGGATATTGAATATATTTTCCTGTGCGATATAGTAGGGTCTTGTTTCTAATCCATCCTATACATAATAGTTTGCATCTACTAATCTCAAACTCCCAATCCTTCCTTCCCTTGACCTCATCCCTTTAATTCATTTTGAGTTTATTTTAGTATACAGTATTAGTGAAAACTCTAATTTCATTCTTTTAGATGTAGCTGTACAGTTTTCCCAGAACCACTTATTGAAAAGACTGCCTTTTCTACATTGTATATTCTTGTCTCCTTTATCATAGATTAACTGACCATAAGTGTGTGGGTTTGTTTTTGAGCTTTCTATTGTTTCATTAATCTAGATTTCTGTGTTTGTGCCAGTACCATACTGTTTCGATGACTGTAGTCTTTAGGATTGTCTGAAGTCAGAGAGTATGATTTCTCCAACTCTGTTTTTGCTTTTTTCTTTCTGATTGTTTTGGTTATTCAGAGTGTTTTTGTGTTTCCATACAAATCTAAAATTATTTGTCCTAGTTATGTGATAAAAAAAATCACTGATATTTTGTTAGAGAGTGCCTTGAATCCATGAATTGCTTTGGATAATATAGTCATTTTAATAATACTGAGTCTTCCAATTTAAGAACACAATTAAGTCCTTCCTTCTGTTTGCATCATCTTCAGTTTCTTTCAACAGTGTCTCAGAGTTTTCCAAGTACAAGTCTTTTGCCTTCATAGGTAGGTTTATTCTTAGGCATTTTACTCTTTTTGATGCAATGGTAAATGGTATAGTTCCTTTAATTTCTCATTCTGATAGTTCATTGCTAGTGTGTATAAATGGAATATTTTTCTATATGTTAAATTTGCTGAATTGATTGATGGGCTCTAATAGTTTTCTGGTAGTGTCTCTAGAATTTTCTATTGCTCAGTATCTCATTGACCCCATGAACATGCCATGGGTTGCAAGAATACTGATTGACAGTTTTGCCCTATAGTATCCCAGAGATGGAAAGATTTTTCCATAGCTGTAAATCAATCAATATGATACACCACATTTGCCACCAATTACTTAGCAAGAAATGAAGCACCATGTTAAATGAGATACCTTAATTTCTTCAGGGGTTTTTTTTTTTTTGGTGTGGTTTATTCTTATTTTCACTGTTAATTTGGTGAGAGCCTATGCTAACACTGTTAAACCCATGGATTTCTGTATTTTGTTACAGTGGAACTTGACAGAGACAATTTTACATTACAGAAGCGACTTCATATTGCACTTAAGTGTTTTCATTGCCTTAAACTCACATCTTCTAGATATGAGAGTAGAATTGTTATCTTTGTTAGGCAAAATTAATATGTGGTGAAGCAAGAACCAATTTTCAGTTGTATGCAAATTCTATTTTAGGGTTCTGCATGAAACACGCATTGCCTTTGAGGTGTTTATTTCATTTTATTAAAGAAATGCTGATTATAAGTTATGAGATGTATTAAATTGAAACAGCTTTATTAAAAAGTATCTCCACTTGTATGACAATATACCAAGATTAGAATTCCAATTGTGGAGCTTGACAATGCTTGTATCATACGTACTTTTCATACTGCAATTACCTTGTTTTGTACAGCATTAAAAAAGGTGTTGACATGTTATATTTTAATTATTTCTAATTTTCCATGATATCATAAAATAACCATGGCATTATAGAAACATTACTCCTGAATCATAATTTGCTTAAGTAATTTCCAATTAATTTTTGTGCTCATTACACTAGAACTTACCTTCTGAGAGTAGGGATGTGAAGGTTTAGAGGATCTCTTTCCACTTATTCATACATTTAATTTGTCTGATTAATCAAATAATGAGTGATATTTGTTTATTCTGTAACCTCCAAGTTCATTTGCCATTATTATTCTACAAGAGACTTGGCCAACTTTTCAAAGATACTTTAGATAAAATCAGAAAGAAAAGTTATTTTACAAATTTGTGGGGAAGCTCCCTAAATTTGTTGAATAATTTTCCATCTGTGAAGGCCAAACACCATTTTGATGTTGGCATGACCCTGTCATATTTTATTACTTCTTTTCCTTTTACTGTAAAGATGGACTTTTGTTGTCACTATTATCATTGTTGTTCTGAGAAAAAGGTAGAGTTCCTCTTTGGGTATTTTCCCAAAGCACAAGAACTTTTCCCTTAGTTTACTCACTATTTATTGAATAATTAATGCATCATTGACTGATATTTTAAGATTATAGCCCAGACCTGCGTATTTTTGGTCCACAAAACCATAATAAAAAATTGAAAAAACATTTGAAGAACCATTCGTCTTTAAACAGTAAACTTTTTCATTGGTGTTAGTATGTATTAAAAATATTAAGCAGAAGCAAAGAAGCACTTGAAGTATTTGTGGAAATACTCATTTTTAAGCTCCTTAAAGCAATCCAGGAGCAGATATCTACTTACCTAGAAATAACTGATATGCTAATTACAAATCTTTCTTGTCTGGCTTCTTTTCTCCTTTCTCAACCCTAAAGCCTCATTAGTAAAATTCTACTTCAAGTTTTGATGTTGTTACAGCTTCAGAAAACCCAAACCAAATGTCATGTGTCTTTTTCAAAAGAAACACAGCATGCTTCACAGTGAACTGGACTCCTTCTGGTTCTCTGTGATGGAATTTTTATTTGTGTCAAGATCAAGGTCAGAAACAAATGATTTTGATGCATAGTCATATGCAAAAAAAAAAAAAAAGTTTACCCGTCTATTTACTCTTTGATCTATCCCATAAAAAGGGAACTTACAATTGTGGAATTGTGACATTTTAGAATCAGAAAGGTCCTCAGAGATAATCAAGCCCATCCCATTTGTTTTAGACTAGATTTGATCTAGAGGAAATTGAACCCTAGAGAAATTAAGTGTCCTGCTAAAGGCTACACATATTAATGGCAGACTTTAGAAGAGCCATTGAATCTTCTATTGCTACAACCAGTCCAGAGTTCTGTCTGCTATAATTTAAATGTTTTCCTTTATCCACTTTTAACTTTGCTCTGATTTTATTTCTATTAGCTAAACTTTTCAAACCAATTATATTTGGTAGGAGATGTGTGTCTCTTTGTAAAGTATCTTTAAAACCAATTTTAAATAACTTTTTTTTTAAATTCTTGCATTGTACATACAGAATGCAAAGGAAGGTAAAATAACATTTAGGGAACCTGAGATTGCTTCCCAGGTGGCACACTGGTAAAGAATCTGCCTGCCAATGCAGGAGATGTAAGAGACACAGGTTCAATCCCAGGGCCAAGATGATCCCCTGGAGTAGGAAATAGCAACCTACTCCAGTGTTCTTGGAAGGTAAAATAACATTTAGGGACTCTGAGATTAAAATTTATATATGTATTTTTAGCACTGTGCTTATATTAGATAAGTTAAAGAAATTAATTTGAGTTATTTGAAACACCCAAATTCACTTTACTTAGACACCACCCTTATGAAGTTGCAGGATTTCAGCTGCATAGTAAAGTTCTCTGACATATTTATCTTGTTTTTTTCTTATTTCATTTTCAAAAACACAGTTGACTATTATTATTTAGGCTATAGAGTTGATCCCAGTTTTCTGACTTGGAAAATATCTCATGTTTATTTGGGGCCTACTGTATGTCAGATATAGTTTAAGTGTTTCCCCCAAATATTCTTATTTAGAATACTTTGGAACACCATGAAGCAGATTTTGCTATAGCTATTTATTAGAAGGAAAACCAGGGCTTATAAGTAACTTATTCACATAGACAAAGCTAGTAGGAATTAAAGCGGAGAGTCAAACCTGGGAAATCTAACAATGGAACCCCTGATATCGTGTTTAAAATGTGATCTTATATAAAATCCCCAAAGTCATATTTTCCTCAAGGGAAGTTATATCAGTAAAGGGCACTCCCGTATTCATTTTTTTGCATTGTGTTGTAGAACCACAAAATAATCCATAGATCATTCAAAGTGTTCAAGCAGAGATGAAAGTTATCTTTCGAAGATATGTGCAGTGTTGACTAATGTGAATATGACTTCTAAGATTCTATGAATTTTAGGTTCTTTGTGAAATGAATTTCATTAGGATACTGTGTTGAAAATAATTTTTGTACTATTTTTAGTTAGAACTATTTCTGAATCACCAAGAAAATTTTAAAATTGAAGTCATTGTTGTTGTTCAGGTAGTGTTTCAAAAGCACACAATTCTCTCCCAGTTTCCCCCTTTTGTTTAGCTTTAATGATTGCACTATGGCCAAATAGTTATAAAAATGCCGTTATTTGAAAACAAGACAACAGGTTATTGTTGTCTTTGGATGCTTTGTAAGGATAAAATATATTAGTACTGTTTAGCCTGGGTTCTCCCCATCTCCCAAAGCATAAAAGAAAGCAAAGGTTTATGTAAAGGTAGTTTAATTAGTGGGCTTCCCTAGTGGCTCAATGGTAAAAAAAATCCTCTTGCCAGTGCAAGAGATACAGGTTCAATCCTCGCGTTGGAAGATCCCCTGGAGAATGAAATGGCAAGCCTCTCCAGTATTCTTGCCTGGAAAATCCCACGGACAGAGGAGCCTGGTGGGCTACAGTCCATGGGGTCACAACAGAGTCGGACATGACTTACCAACTAAACAACAGTGACAGTTTATTTGAAAAGAAAACATAAGTAAAAGGATAATAGAATGCAGAAGGAAACAAACAAAAATACTAGGATGTTTATCAAGTTGACCAAAGAGCTCAAGGGCTAGTGAAGTAGAATCTAACCTCTCCTATGACCTTCTAGGTAGCCATAGGAAATGTTTCTCAGAACTATCCACCTGGGTCAAGAAGGGGGAAGCATTTGTTCACCTATACTTTTTACTCATTATGATGTTCCCTGCACTTTTGGTTTGCACAAGCATGAACACTGAAATGGTCCCTATGGGCACCACACTGAGTTCAGAGAAGCCTCAGGACAAGAAGCAAGAACAACACCAAAGTGAGCTCAGGGGAAAGTCCGTTCTGGTTGCACCTGTCGGAAGCTGTCAAAGCCTGATCAGCTGGTCACCGTGGTGCAAGAGACAGGATCAAGAGGATTTGCAGTGGAATATGAGAAGTCCATTTTAAGGGCTTAAAAACACCTTCCAGTTTTATACTTCATTCCATTTTTCTGATGGAGAAATACATGTAACACACGGGAAGAAAACTTATAACTTTAGAATAACAGGTACCCTCTCACTTACCTAGACTGAGAACTAACTGGTCATGTGGTAAAATTAATTAGGAATGTTGTGGGAAAAGGAAGACAGTCTTGTGGACTCTTGGGATTGTTGGGACAGAAGGGATCGTGAAATGTTACTTAATCCATATGCTACCTTGAAGTATTCATTCACAATGTATTTTATTATCTTCACATTTAAATATAGTCATTGGGCATAATTAATTTTCAGAGCAAAGTTTTACTTATTTTCTTGGATAGGATATCAGTGTTGGCTGTTGGAGCCATGGAATGAATTCAGGAAGTTTCTCTTGTGTCTACTAAAGGTAATTTAGCAGCTCTGAGCTCATCAAAGTCTAACTTATGTTGAGGTTATTTGATGACTAAGAACTCAATAAATAGGAAGCAGGCATCATGAACAGGAATACTGGGTATATATTTTCCAACAAAGTTTCTATGGCCTTTAGTTTAAATATGAGCTCATGATAAACCTAATTCAATATCTCCGCATGAACTTTTGATAGGTTATAAACATTTCATCTGAAAGCTCTTCCAGAAGTCTTTAACTGCCTCCTCTCTGGCCCATACTTTTAAAAATTTTGTTTGTTATCTATGAGTACCACTTTACAACAAATGGAGAGCATACATATAGACAGACAGGTAAATAAGCATGTGTGTGTGTATATACATACAAACATTAGCTGCTCATTGCTCATTAAAATATTAATAGAATTTACGGATTTAGCTGTAGCTAGATCCAGACATTCAAGTGATTTCACTAGGATCATCTCCAAACCTTAACTTGGCTTTTGCTATGTTGGTTTAATTTCTAAATGTAGACTCCGTGAACTTCAGATTTATCTTCAACTCATCTAGCAAACTCAGTGGAAAGGGCACATTCTTTCCCTCTAGCCCAAGAAAAACTCCCCGAAAACACTCTGTTTGGTTGTTATGATACTAACCCATTCTGGTGTCTACAAGGAAGGGATAATCCAGTTGGCCACATCAGGGACCCATGCTAACTCTAAGAAGAAGCAGGCAGAATCACCTCCTTCCTAGTTACATAGACATCGGGGGAGTCAGTGAATTTTTTAAAGTAAATGTGAACATTACGAAAAGAAGAGATACTGAGGACAGAAGAAATAGCTGGTTCATCTTTCATGTTTCTATAATGACATTTGTGAGTTCAGAAAGTCTTTCTCCCCACTAATCCAGAAGCTTGTTAAAGGCAGAGACTGTTTTTTATTCATCTTCTTGAAAGTACTGTCTATCAGAGTGCCTGGAACTCATTATTGATTAAAAGTTTGAAGTGATCACAGTCCTCTAATTAAAGATGGTACACCAGTATCATCCATTCATTTTATTTAGTGAAGAAACCAAACACTTTAAAACAATATATAACAAAGAGCAACCATCATCTGATTCAGATTGCACCATCCAAAATAGACATCAATAATCAAAATATCTAACAGAGAGGATTAAGTATTAATCCAACAGAAAGGATTAAATGCCTGGGGAAAAATTAGATAGGTAGCACTATTTAAATCTGCTTCCATTTTTATCATCAAAATATTTGGTGATCAGTAGTAATTCTGCAGATTTTTATGCATGTAAATAAAGTAAATGTGCAAATTAATAAAATGCTATCCTGCTTCATCATGAATAATGAATAGCTAGAGTCTTCAAAGAGAAAGCTAGATTTGCTCCATTTTAAGCATTTCAACAAAAACAGAAGAGGGAATCCATTAATATGTAGTCTATGTGTTTTTCTTTGTGTTTAATCTGTTATAGAAAACAAACTGTAGTCGTGTTAACTAAAATGAAGGCAATTGAGTTCATATGCAGATTTGGACATTCTCTTACCATCACATCTTATCTGTCACTCACATGGGGATAAAATAATATCTTCTGCTTTAAAAGAAAAATTTCAAAGTGCTGAAACAATTTTACACAATTCATGGTGAATGTAAAAATAACCTACAATAGGGTCTTATGCCAAATTAGGCAGCACTTTAGAGAAGCAGGGAATAAAGGCTCAAAGTGAGAGGGAGCTAGGAAGGGAGCATTCTCTTCCTTGTCAGAATAATTGGTTCATTAAATGGAAGGAGAAAAGGGGAAAAGATAAAATGGGAAGAGTTCCCACTATTAAATATGTATTGCACAAGGTCTCTCTCAACTTACTTTGCAGCATCACGGCTGATGTACACAGATCCTAATAAGCAACAAACTGAATAGGGAGCTGGACTCCCAATTGTTCAATTCTTTTTTGTTTCCAATGATAAAGAGAAGGGTGCACTTGTTCCCCTAATCCCAGGGATCAGACCCTGAAGCTAAGCAAAAGGAAGAAAGGGCTGATTAAAGCCACAGCAGTCAAGACCTTTGTGCAGTTGTGATATGTGGGTGTATATAGACACATGCCCATCTAAAGAGCACACATGTGGTCAGTGGAGTGCTGTGAGCATGCCTTTGGGATGAATAGTGCTATTATAAACATAAGTCATTATTAGTAGCCAGCATAAATAGCTTGGCCTGTCATAGGGTTAAGATCTGTGATCTACTGGGACTTGCTCCTCTTCAGAGGGGTACAGCTGCTGTGTAAGAGAAAAATCTGTCTTGAGAACACAGCCAAGGGCCCATGGAAAAGTGGTTGCTTGTAGATGTGGTCTTTAATTAAAGTGGTTGTTGGAGAGAGAAAGTCATCAATTGGAGGTGACCCTTGGATCGAGTTTTGATCTCCAACTAACTGTTCAGTTTTATTCAGGGGACAAAGAGTCAGGAGGAAACCAGAGGGAATAATATCAAGGCAGGAGACACATTTACTTGTGATGTGTAAAACCATAAAGGGTTCAAAGTTTGGGTTTTAGTTCAAATAAAATCCCAAGAGTTCAGATAGTTTTCTAAACCCTCTGAACCTCATCAATGCTGGGAATCAGCTAAAAAAAAAAAAAATAGCATAAGAGCAACATGGTCCTTGGAATGTGTGGCCACTTCCCTAACCAATCTGGCCAGAGAAATACCATAGGCAGGTCCAGTCAAGTGACACATAAGAACATACCTTGAATGCTCTGCAAGACAGCTTTGCCTGATTTTAGCTACTATTTGTCCAAAGACAATGAGAATATGAATGGATGCACAAATGGTATTCATAGCATTTAAAATAAGTCTGTTAAGAAACAAAAACCTAGAAGGTCTTACAGTGTCACCGATGATTGAGCTTAGAAAACAAACTAAGAACACAGAACAATCAAAATCTGGTGGAGCGACATTGTCACTCAATGTGTATTCCGTCTTCCATGTTTCCTGACTTTTCCATTCCCAGAATTCATGCTTAGATACAAAAGTGAAAGTTGGACTATTTATGACCTCACGGACTGCAGCCTACCAGGCTCCTCTGTCCATAGGATTTTCCAGGCAAGAGTACTGGAGTGGGTTGCCATTGCCTTCTCCAGGGGATCTTCCTGACCGAAGGATCAAACCTGGGTCTCCCACATTGTAGGCAGACACTTTGCCGTCTGAACCACCAGGGAAGTGCTTAGAAAGAGGATCACTGTAAAAATTCAATCAGAGAAAACAGTGAGTCCAGATCTTCATAGAAGCCTACTCTCTTTTCATCTATTCACCCCCATTCCCATTACTGCTCCATGAAGGTATAGAACTGACCATGGGCAAACTGGAGTAGCCAGTGTTTCTTCTCTTCTTAGCATCCTCTCGTCATCTGTGATATGAAACTCCTCGAGATTCTTGGCTACTCTTTCTCCATGTGACTAGCCCGGGTTTCTCAGCAAAGGATTTCTCTTACCCTCCATAACCTGGGCTCTTCTCTAGATTCAGCCATAACTATGTTCTTAGCATTGTAGTTAGAAAGGGTAGGATAATGCAATTCATAGTTAGGAACAAATGCTTTATGTGTTTTGTTTGCTGAGGTAAAGGCCCTATATTGAGAAATTATTGATAAGAAGGAAGTAATAACATCCAAATGATGTGAGGGAATCCTTAGGAGAAGGGGTTCTTAAATTCCATTATGTATACAACTATTTGAGTAGGAAATGGCAACCAGTTCCAGTATTCTTGCCTAGAAAATTCCATGGACAGAGCCTGGTGGGCTACAGTCCATGGGGTTGCTAAGAGTTGGACACAACTGAACGTACATGCACATTCACACAACTGTAGTGAATACTGTTGTATATACCTGGATCCTCACACCCATCTCACAGCTTCTGGGACTGTGGACCTCCTGGGTATCACAGCTGCCTTATCTCACTGGGAAATAACCTTGACCTCAGAGTCTGGCTTCATGCAGGAATACCCTCTCTCTTCACCGAGCCTTGGCCAAAAATTGGCAGGTGCAAGAATGCAAAGCACTTTTCTCTCTCCTTCTCTCCCCGCTTCCCCATTTCAATTTGAGTCAACTCTGAAGAGACCCATCTCCTTTCACATTCTTGATATGCTTTATCATATCCTTTATCCTCCACTTTACTTTTGGGATCAACTAAGAATTTAGTCGCAACCACATTGTCAGTGACCTTCTCCCTCTGCCCAGCCCTGGGTTTCTCACTCCCTGATAAGCCTTCAGCATGTAACTGTTTCCCCAAAACTCTGTGTGGCATCACTTCTCTTTACAAACCCAAGTCGCCCACTCAGTTTCTCACAGATACTGCTCTTCAGCAGAATATCACTGCAGTGTAGCAGAGTGGCTTACACTTTCCATTAGGGAGGGGAGAGTGTTGTAGGGAGAGCTGAAAGGACACTGTCTGAGGAACAGTGAATAGAGGTCAGTGGGGGACTTGACAATTATGGGTGCCTAATAATGGGTCTTGCATTCTAGAGGAAAACCCTCTGCCTCTGTCATACAAGCTATTATTCCATTTTCACCTCCAACCTGCAAATTTTAGAATCGATCCTCACTTTTTCATATCTGCCCTCCATGTTGCAGGTACAAAAACATTTCAGAACAAATGTGATCTGATCATTTTCCTATAAATAGAGATCTTAATTATCACATTTATCCGTTTTATTTCTCTTGAAAGGTTTTTAGAGGTTGTATATCAATGACATCCCTTCCGAAGGATTTGCATTTGAAAGGCCCTTGTTCAAATTTAATTCACATTTGACACAATGCTTTCTCTTGCAGAACACTACTGAAAATCAGTTTTCAGCAGGCTCTATTCTATATCCCTCTGATCATTTCTCTTTTTACTATGGGTATATTCTAAATAAATTTCTTGTATGCTGTGAAAGTGAAAAAAAATTGGAAAAAATCTGTATCCCGTATTTAGTCCCATTTTGATTTTTAACATCCATTTCCTGTACTGTCTTCCCCATGAAGAGTGCTGCCAACAGGAGCCTGCAGGACAGTGGTCTCTGGGTTTCCTGGGGTTTCCAGGGGCCAGTACAAGCATTAACCTGAAGGAACACTGTGCCTTATTGATGGAGAGTCACGATTAATTTCTATCTCTGACTTTGCTCTTCTCCGGTGAGAGCAACCCTGTATGAAATCACTCCACATGCCCCAATGTTTTGTTTTGCACATCAAACTCCAGCAGCTCTCAGTGAAAACTAAGGTTATATCCCTGAAACCCAGGCTAGAGCAAAGGCTCTCTTTAAGGGTAGTAGAATGTATAGCTTTACTTCTGGCTAATTTCATTATTGCAAGGGGGGAGTTAATTTTGGTTATTGAAAGAAGCCCCCTTCTTGAGGAGAGCTGTCCAGCAAGGAGACAGCTGAAATCAGCAGCTATTTGTTTTATTTGTGGTTTTCATATTAGGAAATCTTTTGTCCCTGTAGTGAGATCCACCCCCCATCCCCAACCCTGCAAGTAGACAGACACTGAAATTAGATGCAAATGCAGGGTACAGAGTAAACTGCAGAGTGGTAGGCTGTCTTCGTACCATTGCTCATTTTGCAGCTTTTGTCAGTTTTTGAAAAACGGTGGAGAATAATTGGCCTGAGATGTAAAGCCACACTCGGCTGTTCCAAGGAACAAAGAAAGACAGCTTTAGCCCACAAGACCATATTTTGTGAAACACAGTCTTCCTTTTTAATAATGAGCAGATACACAGTGCTCTTTCGCAGCTCTGAAAAATCTGTAGCTTTCCCCCTGCAATGTTGTACAAGGCATTTCAACTGGTGCCATTTGTAATGCTGTGGTCGGTCGCGTTGAACAAGGAGAGCCTACACTTGTTATCTTAAGGGAAGGCGGATGTATGTAGCACTCTGGCATGGCTGTATGAGAGCCACAAGATCCTTCCTGCATATTTGACCTTATGATGATAGCATCAGAAATAGCGAGAGCAAATAATCAGGACCCAGAAGCTGTCATCCCAGCCATTATCATGATCTTTTGGATGTATTCAATGTTTCCTGTTTAGAAGTGGGCAAATATTTGTCAAGAAATATAAATATGAATATCTGACTGGGGAATTCAGACCATGGTAGAAGATGGAACAAGTAGATGATACTCCCCAGGGGAATGATAAACTGGTGTCATAAAGAAAATACATTTCCCATATGAACTTGGTCATCCTGCTTTGCTGTAGCCACTGTGGCATTGTCAAAGGTGACTGTGATAACACCACTTTTTGTCCCTGCTCCCTTATATGAACTCTAGTATCATTCTAATTTCTATTCAAAATTCTACCCTTACTACATGTCATTTTCCCTGAGATTAACTTTGTTCTCTTCAATCGACTCTAGATACAACAGTCAGAGTGATCTCCTTAAACGTAAAATTTGATTTGTCACCTCCTTAATAAAATTGTCCAATGGCTCCTGTTCAGTTTAGTTCAGTTCAGTCACTCAGTCGTGTCCGACTCTTTGTGACCCCATGAATTGCAGCATGCCAGGCCTCTCTGTGCATCACCAACTCCCAGAGTCTACCCAAACCCACGTCCATCGAGTCAGTGATGCCATCCAACCATCTCATCCTCTGCCGTCCCCTTCTTTACCCGCCCCCAATCCTACCCAGCATTAGGGTCTTTTCCAATGAGTCACCTCTTCGCATGAGGTGGCCAAAGTATTGGAGTTTCAGCTTCAACATCAGTCCTTCCAATGAACACCCAGGACTGATCTCCTTTAGGATGGATTGACTACCTAGAATAAAATCAAAACTCCAGGATGGTCCCAAGACTCAAAATGGTCTGTTTTCCCCTTGTTCACTTATCTGCTCTCACAGCGCTTTTTCCCTTGCTCATTACACTCCAGGAACAATGGCTTACTTTCTTTATCCAGGACACACCAGCTTTTTTCTTCCTCCAAATCTTTGCTGAGGTTAACTTTGTCCCTAATTTTGCTTTAATCTAGTTGTCTACTGGGCTGTTTTTCACCACTTAGCTTAAATGTTACTGCCCAATTGAAGTCTTCTTTTATTTATTAATGTTTTTATTCTTCTAGTTTTATTGAGATATAGTTGACCTACAGCAAACACAACGACTTGACTTGCATACATCATGAAATGATAACCGCACATTTAATGAGTATCCATCATCTTGTAGCCACAGTCTTTCTCAACCAGCTTATTCACAGTAGTTTTCTTGACTCCATGCTATTCTGTCTAAGCTTTAAGATGATTCCTTACATAGCAGGCACAATCATTTATAATTATTTTATGTATTTATTTTCCGCCCTTTCTCTAACTATAAACTTGTTGAAGTCGAGCATTAAGCCTCCTCTCCCCTGTTGTTGCTGTTCGGTCACCCAGTCGTGTCCAACTCTTTGAGAAGCCATGGACTGCAACACACCCGGCCTCCCTGCCCCTGGCCATCTCCCAAAGCTTGCCCAGTTCATGTCCATCACAAGGTGATGCCATCGACCATCTTATCTCTTGGCGCCCTCTTCTTCTTCTGCCCTCAATCTTCCCAAGAATCGAGGACCTTTCCAATGGGTCGGCTGTTCGCATCAGATGACCTTCTCTCCTCTGTCCCCCCTTTTCCTCTGTTGTCTCCAGAGCCTACTATAGTACCTGCCACACAACATGTATTTAGAAATGTTTATTGAATAAATTAGTGTTTCATGTGGCTTGTATTTTAGATCTTGTTCTAATTTTCTTCCTCATTTGGCCCCTTCAAAAGTGGAACTTAACATCCTATCTTATCCTCATTCTCAGTATTTTTGGGGTTCATGGAATCCCTTAAGCCCCCATCCTTTATCTTATGCATTTCCATAGGGAAGGGCAAAGCCAAAGTAATGTCATTGAACATAGGAGAGGGCATCACAGATGGGAAGGAGAGATAATATATGAGGGAGGGCATCAGCATGGTTTCATGTCTTCTCAAAAGGCTCCTGGCAAAATGAGAGCAGAAACAAGCTAAGCAGATGGTGGGAGTCATCTGCTTTTGCAATTCACTTGTTTATGTGTCTCCTGCCTTCCTGTCAATTTCAGCTCTTGAGTCCTATAGGCAGGGTCTTGTCCATGGTTATTATTGAAGGTGTCACCTATTGAAGGTTGGGTATTTTGTAAACATTGATTCTTCAGTAGTAAATTTTGTTAGGCAGTGCAAGGAACTTCAGGAATTACATATGATAAACTTGACTTGAACCAATGTTGTTTCAAATTAGTTAGATGACCTTGAACAGAATTGGCCAGAGTTTCCAATGTACATTTCCTCAAACAGCTTTTACAATACTAATTACTCTAGTGGTATCAGGTGGACTCACCATCTGAATGAAAAACCAAGTCATTTTTTTAGTAGTTGAAAATTCCTAAAGCATAGCAGCAGTAGGAGCTTTAAGCATAAATAGTCCATTCATTCAATTAACATTTATTATAGCAGACATTATTTGTTGGTGGTGGAGAACACAAGGAGAAATAGTCCTTGCTGTCTTACCTTATTCTATTTAAACTAGAAAGATGAACAAAAAAGGGGGGAAAATATACACAACTACTTAATGCTGTAGCACAATCAGATTTATTTATTGAAAAGTATGTCTGATATTACCCTGGCATAGTCAGTAGTTCTTTTAAGATGACAGCATTTTGAATTAGGGCTTAAGCTGACAAAAGTGTTTTGTTTGTAGGTTTTAGCCATCACAAAAGCTTTGAATTTGACAATCACAGGGAAGCCAAAGTAAAAGCCTGGGTAAAAGTATTTATTCCTATGATGTTGTACTTGGATTTTTGCTTAGTTAATTTTTTCTATGATAGTAAACTCTGAGTATATATTTAAATTTTATTAATAAAGTAAAATTGCAATGTTAATATGCCAAAACTAAATATCTAAGAAATAGAAAGGATGTAAGAAATCTCCATGATTTATAAATGAATGTGTAAAATGATGACATTGGATGACCAAGATGTACATTTGATCGTACTGATATATTATGGTCATCATCAAAAACATACCAGTGTGGCAATGTATTTTTATCAATGTTTCCAGATTCTGTTAAATATCCACATTGCGTGAGTCCATGTTTAGAAGCTTATATCTGTCAGTAACTATAAAGGGTTAGAGGTTTTACCCTACTTACAAAGTAACAAGGTAGCTTGCCACAGTATCATAGGTGCTGGTAGAACCATGAGACTTCTGGTTAGAGACCTTGAATTCATTACTCATAACAGTGCAGGCAGCATGACTTCATGTTTGCATTAGTTCCTCTTAACCTACAAGTCCCATAAGGCAGTGACAAATGGACACGGATTGATGCTATATCTGAGTCATTCAGAGGAACACTGATCTCAGGAAATTCCAATCTTTAAAGGCTTTGGTAGCAAAGTTATTGACTCTTTGCCCCAGAGAGAAAAAGTATCTTTATTATATTCTTCAGGGGAAAAAACCCGCCATTTACCCCCGAGGGAATCACTATCTCTATCTTCCAAGGGTGTTCTGCTACATAAATATTCCTGAAAAGATAGTCTGAAACAAAAGCTGTTACAAGACATGTATAAATGCCACGAAAAATTGCCCTGCGAAAAATGTCATTCACTGCTAAACAGGAATGCTAAATAGATTCTCAATTTTGAATAAAACACTTTAAGCAATAAGCTAAAAGACATAATGAGGATGGTTTATATTTATAATTGAAACAATATTTTTCCATGAAAATTGATATTTAAATTCCAAAGTTGAGAAGTCACATTCTAACATCTTTTAAAGAATGTGAACCCAGCTTTGGTATATAATACGCAGTCATCCTTCTAACAGAGAGAGACTAAAATTCATATTAGAATGTTATGCCATAAATTTTGAAATGTGACATGTAATTTCCAAGAAAGACACTGTTTCTTTTAGAAAATGTGAAAATTTCAGAATATTAAAACTTAAAATTCTTCTAGAAATTCTGTCCCACCAGAATTCCCATCAGAGTTTTTTAATGCCCACTAGCAAAATTTCTCTTACACAGTCCACGTGTGTTGCAGTTATAATTAATTGAACTGTACCTATCCTGCTTCAAAGAAGATTCAGAAACACGGGTCTACATGTTACAATGACCTTGGGTGGTTGAAATGCTCTGCTTAAAGTCATGAAAATGGAGGAAATAGAGATTTCCAACAAACTTCAGCAACTGTGACCTTTACCATTGTTGTATTTTCAGTTTGAATTTATTTCTCACACTTCTGTCAAATACCTACTCTATGCAATGCCACTTACAGAGAGTTGAGAAAGAAGCAATATATATTATCCATGCTCTTCAGAAACTCACAATCTGGAAGAGGAGAATAAAAAGAAACCCCATTCATCCAGCCATGATGCCCTGTACATTTCCTAAATAATAAAAAATCAGTATGAGATCAGACGTATTTAAGACTGATCAAAAAGAAGAAAAGGATGATAATTTCTACACATCACTAGAATTTGTTCGCCCTTAGAAGCTCCGAAGTCAAATCCCCTAATGAAAATGAACGGTGGCTTAATGCAAAAGTATAATACGGCAAATTGTGCTTTTCTAAGCTTTTATTTGTGACATTCGGCAAGTTAGTTAATTTTTGTTTGCCTCAGTTATTTTCATCTGAACATGACATTTTATTCTATTGGTTAACTATAGTTTAATAAAAAACAAACAACAAGAAAAAATAATAAATAAAAATACCTTGTAGTTTTTGCCATTTATTCCATTGATACTAATTATTTTTCAAAAGCCAACCACCTACAAGTTTGTGGAATAAATCCCTTTTGGTTATGCTGTATTGTTACTTTATACAGTGCTAGATTTGGTTTGCTAGGGTTTTGTTGAGTTTCACATCTACTTTCCTAAGAGATATCTGTCTGCAGTTTTATGTTCCTGTGATATTTTTGTCTGCTTTTGAGGTGAAGATAAAACCTCATAGAATAAGCTGGGGAGTGTTTCTTCCTCTTCTAATTTTTGGCAGAGTTAATAAACTTTTGTATTAATTCTTTTAAAAATATTTAGTATTGATAGAATTCACCAGAGAAGCCATCAGGTCCTGACTTTTTGTTTTGTGTTTGTGTGTGTGCATGAAAGAGAGAGAGGGAAAAATGTAGAATTACTAATTCAATATTTTTACTTTTGGGCCAAACTGTGTGGCATGTGGGATCAGATATTGTTTTAGTTTCCTGATAAGTTTCCTGATAAGGGATCAAACCCATGCCCTCTGCAGTAGAAACAGAGTCTTAAGAACTGGACTGCCAGGGAAGTCCCAATCTCTTTACTTTTTACAGCTCTATTTAGATTTTCTATTTAAGTTCACTTTCAGTGGTTTACTTCTCTTCTAGGAAGGTTGCTTTTTTTCTAAATTATATAATCTGTTGGCACAGTAGTTGTTCATAGTATCTCCTTATGCTTCTTTTTTATTTCTGGAAGTCCATTAGTGATAACCCCCATTTTATTCCTGATTTTATCAATTTGAGCCTTCTCTCTCTCTTTTTTATTTTTCTTGCTAATTATAAAAGTGTTTCAATTTATTAACTTGTTCAAAGAAACTACATTTGGTTTCACTGCTTTTCATTCTTGTTTTTATATTCTATTAATTTCTACTCTAATCTTGATTATTTCCTTTATCTACCTGCTACGGGTTTAGTATGCCTTTATTTTTTCAGTGTCTTATGGTAGAAGTTAGGCTACTATTGACTTGCCGTCTTTTTTATTTCTTGTTGTAGAGGGTACAGGTCTAAATGTCTTTGTAAGTACTGAGTTCGCTGCATCCCATTAGGTTTGGTATGTTATATCTTCATTTTCATTCATTTCACAGTATTTTCTATCTTCCTTTGTGATTTCTTCTTTGACCCATTGCTTGTATTGGAGTATATTTTTTAATTTCATCATCTCTGGGTATTTTCTGAAATTGTTATGGCCTTCTAATTTAAATCCATTTGGGTTGGAAACATGTACATGCTCGGTAGCTTCGGTCGTGTCCAACTCTTTGCAACCCTATGGACTGTAGCCCGCCATGCTCCTCTCTCCATGGGATTCTCAAGGCAAGAACTGGAGTGGGTTACCATGCCCTCCTCCAGACCATCTTTTCCACCCAGGGATCATGTCTCCTGCGGCTCCTGCATTGCAGGCAGTTTCTTTGCGGCTGAGCCACTGGGGAAGCCCCTGGAAACATACTTTGCATGATTTAAATAATTTTGAATTTATTCAGGCTTGTTTTATCGTGTAGCATGTGGTCTGTCCTAGAAAATACTCCATGTTCACCTGAGAAAGCATATACCGTATTTGCGAAGAATATCCTAAAGATGTATATTAGTCTAGTTGGTTTATAGTGTTGCTCTGGTCTCTCATTTCTTTGTTGGTTTACTGACTATCCTAATTGTTCTGACCGTTACTAAAAGTGGGGTATCAAAGTGTCCAACTACTACTGTTAATTCCCTGGTTCTCTTGAAGCACATTTTGGCTTAGATTACTCTAGTCACTCTTGCTGTTCCTATTATTACTGTCCGTGTGATTTCCTTTCAACCTCTCCTTTTATTTCTTCTCCCCTCCCTTCCCCTCTCTCTCTTTTTTTCCCTTTATTTCCTTTTCCTGTTCTTTCTTATCTTTCTTTTCTCTTTTCTTTACTTTTCCCTTCTCTTCTTTTTTCTTTCCTTTTCTCTTCCTTTCTTTCTTTCCTCCAATCTGGCACACTCTTTAGATTTAGTTCTTGAATCCACTCACTGGAGAAGGAAATGGCAACCCAGTCCAGTATTCTTACCTGGGGAATTCCATGGACAAAGGAGCCTGGCAGGCTACTGTCCATGGGATTGCAAAGAGTTGGACATGACTGAGTGACTAAACCATCACCACTATCCACTCACATTTAATGTTATCATTCATATATTAGATTTACATCTGCCTTTGTACTTTCTGTTTTCTATATGTCTCCTATATTTTTATGCTTTCCTTATGACTGCATTTTTTAAAAATTATTTTAACATTCCAAAGTGTAACATTTTGATTCCCTTTATAACTTTTCACTATTTTTTTGAGTTATTTTCTTATGTTGTTGTTCAGTCACCAAGTCGTGTCCAACTATCTGTGACCCCATGAACTGCAGCATGCCAGACTTCCTTGTCTTGCACCATCTCTTGGAGTTTGCTCAAACTCATGTCCATTGAATCAGTGATGCCATCTTACTGTCTCATCCTCTGTTGCCCCCCTTCTCCTCTTGCTCTCAATCTTTCCCAGCATCAGGATCTTTTCCAATGACTTGGCTCTTTGCCTCAGGTGGCCAAATGACTGGAGCTTCAGCTTCAGCATCCATCCTTCCAATGAATATTCAGGGTTGATTTCCTTTAGGATTGACTAGTTTGATCTCCTTGCAGTCCAAGGGGCACTCAAGAGTCTTTTCCAACACCAGTTCAAAAACATCAATTCTTTGGCAATCAGCCTTCATTGTGGTCCAACTCTCACATCTACACATGACTACTGGAAAAAGCATAGCTTTGATTATATGGACCTTTGTTGGTAAAATGATGACTCTACTTTTTAATACACTGTCTAGGTTTACCATAACTTCTCTTCCAAGAAGCAAATGTCTTTTTATTTCATGGCTTCAGTTACTGTCCACAGGGTTTTTGGAGCCCAAGAAAATAAAATCTGTCACTGTTTCCACTTTTTCCCATCTACTTGCCATGAAGTGATGGGACCAGATGCCATGATCTTCATTTTTTGAATGTTGAGTTTTGTGGGGTTTTTTGAATGTTGAGTCTTAAGCCAGCTTTTTCACTCTTCTCTTTCACCTTCATCAAGAACCTCTTTAGTTCTTCTTTGTTTTCTGCCATTAAAGTGGTATCACTTGCATATCTGAGATTGTTGATATTTCTCCCAGCAATCTATACTCCAGCTTGTGATTCATTCAGCATGGCATTATTCATGATGTACTCCGCATATAAGTTAAATACGTAGGATGACAATATACAGCCTTGATGTACTCCTTTCCCAATTTTGAACCAGTTTGTTATTCCATGTCCAGTACTAAATTTGCTCCTTGACCTGCATACAGGTTTCTCAGGAGGCAGGTAATGTGGTCCAGTATTCCCATCTCTTTAAGAATTTTCCACAGTTTGTTGTGATCCACACAGTCAAAGCTTTATCATAGTTAATGAAGTAGAAGTAGATTTTTTTTTTTCCCCTGGAATGCCCTTGCTTTTTCTATGATCCAGCTGATGTTGGCAGTTTGATCTCTGGTTCCTCTGCCTCTTCTAAATCCAGCTTGTACATTTGAAAGTTCTCAGTTCACGTACTGCTAAAGCCTAGCTTGAAGGATTTTGAGCATAATCTTGCTAGCATGTGAAATGAGTGCAATTGTATGGTAGTTTGAACATTCTTTGACATTGCCTTTCTTTGGGATTTTGAATGAAAACTGACATTTTCCAGTCCTAAGGCCACTGTTGAGTTTTCCAGATTTGCTGGCATTTTGAGTGCAGCACTTTAAAAGTATCATCTTTTAGGATTTGAAGTAGCTCAGATGGGATCCCATCACTTCCACTAACTTTTCTTTTAAGTTGCACTAAAGCTTACCATATAAATAACTCATGAGAATATAGTTCAGATTTATACTAAGTTAATTCTAATGAGATATTTAAATGTTACTCTTCTATAAATCTATTCTTTCTTCCTGGATTTGTTATTATGGTAAACATATTAGATTTATATATGTTAATATCCCCTAGAGAAGGAAATGGCAATGCACTCCAGCACTCTTGCCTGGATAATTCCATGGACAGAGGAACCTGGCAGGTTATAGTCCATGGGATCACAGAGTCAGACTCGACTGAATGACTAACATACACATACACATGTTACAACAGCAGTAATATACTACTGTAATGATTACTTTATGTAATTATATATCTCATAATTATATATCTCATATAAAAGCTTAGAGAAGAAAAGAGAGCAAGTATACACTTAAAGAGTTTATGTATAGCTTTGCTCCCACCTGCTTCCTGCTAGTATTATCAAACATATCATATTTCTATATCTTATAGGCCTATAGGCCCAACAATAAAGTTATATGCATATTGTTTTATACAATTATTCTTTTAGATCAATTAAAAGAAACAAGGAGAAGAAATATGCACTTAAACTGTCTTTTATAATTACATAATTACCTTTAGTTTTATTTTTTCATATCAAATTACTGCCTGAGTTCCCTTTTATTCAGCCTGAAGAAATCTCTTGTAAGTCAGATCTGCTATCAACAAATCCTCTCAGTTCTTGTTCATGTGGAGATATCTTTATTTCACTTTCACTTTTGAAAGATAGTTTTCCTCTGTCAGTCATATTTGGTTGACAGCTTTTACTTTGAGTGTATCATCTTATTGGCTTTTGGGCTTCATTGTCTCTGATGGAAAGTCCACAGTTCATGTTATTCATGTTTCCTTGTACATGATGTATCATTTTTTCCTTTCAGATATTTTTGTCTGTCTTTGATTTTCAACGTTTTTACTATGATGTGTGTGGGTATAGATCTCTTTGAATTTATTCCCTTTTGAGTTTGTTGACCTTGAATTTGTGATTAATGGGTTTTCATCAAATTTGAGACGTTTTACCTGTTATTTGTTTAGATTTTTTTTCTGTCTCTTATCATTTGAATACTCTCATTACATATATGTTAATGTATGTGAAAGTACTTTACAGTTCTCTGAGACTCTATTGTTCCTCATTAATTTTGTCTTTGTTCTTCGGAATGTGTAACGTCTACCTATTTTCAGTTCCCTGCATCTATATTCTACCAGCTCAAATCTAGGCTTGTGACTTTCTAGTGTAACTTTCATTTCAGTTTTCGCACTTTTAAATTCAAAAACCTTAAAATTTTCAGAATTTAGAATTCCCTTTTGGAATTTCTGTAATTTCATCAGTTATCTGTGTTAATAAGCTATTATCATCATACCTTCCTTTATTTCTTTAAGCATTATTTCCTTTAGTTCTTTGAACATATTCATATTGTGTGTGTATATATATATATACATATTATATATATACATACACATATACATATTAGTTATTTGAAGTCTCTGTTAAGCCTACCATCTGGACCTTATCAATGGCAGTTTCTAGTACCTGTTTTCTTTCTTATGTAAAAGTTCTCACATACCTGTTTCTTTATCTATTTAGTACTTCTTTTGTTATTGAAAAATGTACATTTTAGAAAATATATTGTAGAAACTTTGGATTTTGATCCTTATCTTTGGAATCTTGTTTCTATTGTTGCTTTGCTTCTTCATTTGTTTAGTGACTCTGCTGGACTATTTTAGTGAAGACTGTCTCCCCTCCAGCTTCCCAGGTGGCTCAGACAGTAAAGAATCTGCCTGCAATGCAGGATTTGCAAACTGGATCCCTGAGTCAGGAAAAATCCCCTGGGGAAGGGACTGGCTACCCACTCCAGTATTCTTGCCTGGAGGATTCCATGGACAGAGGAGCCTGGCAGGCTACAGTCCGTGGGATCACTAAGAGTCAGACATGACTGAATGACTAACACTTTCACTTCACATTTCCCCTCCAGTGCCCAGTCTCTGAGATCACTCTGCAGATGATGCAGCCCTGGCACACATACATTCTCTTTGGGATCATAGTGTCTTAGCAGGATCCCCTTAGTCTCTTTCCCAAGTTTTTCTGTTAAGCTGCCTTTGTTGATATCACACCCAACTGTTAACCTCCATTAATTGCCAGCTGATCATTTTATTGTTTTCAACAACACTGCAGAGCATAAATCACCCCAGCATCTGATCCGATTCAATTCAACCCTCTTGTGAAAGTAGTCATTGACTTAGACCTTAAGGCTTACTTCAACCCCAAGAGAAATCTTAGATTCTTTCCCTGGCCCTCCCTGGTAAATTCCTGCTTCATCTACAATTTAGCTTGCTGTTCTCCTAGAGCTGCCAGCTTCCTCTTAATTGCTTATCCCCCAAATCTCCCTACTTTTTGAAGATGCTGTTAGGCTTGAACTTCCCCACATACTGTTACAAATTCACTTTTAGGGGTGGGAGAGAACCTTTAAGGTTTGTATTGTAGCTTGGCTCCCCTTGGCAACAACTCTGCATCACTGCTCTGTAGCAGCGAAAGGAAAAAGTAGCCTTCTTTCGGAGTGACACCCCAGCTTCAGAAGAAAGGCACTAAGTGGAATTAGTAGTCACTAGTCTTCCCAGATTGCATTTCCTGGCATAGAACCTTTACCATACCAGTGAGCTGTGGTGAGGGTGACTGGTGTCCCAATATTCTCAGTCTGCCAGTGCTGCAGTAGAGTTTCTGCCCTGTGGGTGGGAGCTGGACAGAGGAAGAAAGCCTCATGCTTCTCAGCTGTTATTTCTTGATCTAGAGCTTCTGCAATACAGAGCTGGGTAGAATTAAAAATTCTGATGACCTAAGCCTCCTACAGGAAAACCACTGTTCTAGATTACAAGCTGAGGAGAAAGGATGTCTCAGCTATGTTCTTGAGTATATGTCTCCTGGGTAGGGCTTCCATCAGTCCAGCCCGGGATGGGAACGAGATTCTTGGTTCAAATACTACAGACTCTTTCTGTTCTTAAGAAGTTTTACTAGATTTTCTTAAATATATATATATATATATATATGTATATATATATATATTTAATTTACTGTATTAGATATTAAGTTGCTTCAGCTGTGTCTGACTCTTTGTGACCCTTTGGACCATAACTCACCAGGCTTCTCTGTCCATGGGATTTTCCAGGCATGAATACTGGAGTGAGTCGCCATTCCCTCCTCCAGAGGATCTTCCTGACCCAGGGATCAAACCTGAGTCCTTTACATCTCCTGCACTGGCAGGAGGGTTCTTTACCACCAGTGCCACCTGAGAAGACCAATTTACTGTATACTCTTAGACAATTATTCCAGATTTTATATGGTTGGTTTTTTTTGTTTTTAGCAGTTTTTGAGAATATGGTTGTTAGGCTGGAGAGATAGTCCATAGAACTCATTGCTCTTTCATTCTTAAAGTCATTCTACACTTTACTTTTTAATAAAACACTTTAGCAATGTACAAATTAATCTTAATGCTGTACATTTTAGAAGAAAGAAAGCAGCTAGCTACTTTGCAATCTGCCTTACTCATTATAGCAGGTAATAATGTTTTTGTGATGCTTTCTGTGAATAAAGGAAGAGATATCTTCTTACTGGTTTCTCAAGTTTTGTGCATTTCAACTTGACCTGGAATAACTATGGGACCCTTATAGGGACAATAGTAACATAGGTTACTTCAGAACGTCATTTTTAGGTCAGACACTTTACTTTTCCTATAAACATTTCTTTAGTAGTATTTCTACACAAAGCTCTTCAGTGTGTGGCTCTGTATTCTGTCCCGTCTTGCAATTTCATGTTTACTTCAGTCCAATGGTAAAGATCAGTGCTTTTTCCAATCCAAAAAGTCCAAATTACTAGAACAGACTGCAGGAATTCAATTTTCAAAATCTGGGCTGACATAAAATTTTGTGTTAATCTTTATCTGAATGAGTTTCCTTCCCTGTATTTTCAGTTGAATTAGAGAAAAATTATTTGTTCATGACAAGCAATGACTTCTGAGCAGGTGTGTTAAGCATTAGATTTCACCAAAACCAGATTTTTATTTTAACATAATTTTTGCAAAGTGTTAACCAAAAGCTGTTGGAAAAACTAGCTAAGAATTCTCAAACTAGTATTTTATCAACCAAGGGTGATTTTGTTCCCCGGCCTTCTAGTTCTGGGGGCACATTTGTTGATGTCTAAAAGCCACCTGATGTGAAGAGCCGACTCATTAGCAAAGAGCCGTATGCTGGGAAAGATTGAAGCTGAGAGGAAAAGGGGACAACAGAGGATGAGATGGTTGGATGGCATCACCGACTCGATCAACATGAGTTTGAGCAAATTTCGGGAAATGGTGAAGGACAGGGAAGCCTGGCATGCTCCAGTCCATGGGGTCGCAAAGAGTCAGATGTAACTGAACGACAAAGAATCCTATTGCTTTCACAGTGATAGAAAAGTGCTACTGGTATCTAGTGAGTACAGAGACAAAGGATGGTGGTAAATAGTGGTTAATAACGAGGAGAGTCTCCGTAACAATAAAATAATAACCCAGCCCAAAATGCCAGTAGAGCAAAGCTTAAAAACACTTAACTTAGAGGAAATCAGCAGTTATATAATACAACACTAAATATGTTCTCTAATGTGGAAGACTACTAATTCTCAATTTCTACAACTTTGATATATCTTAGAGATGTAGACAGTCTAGTTCACTAATTTGTTGAACTAATTGGTTTCAATAACAGTCCCTTGGATACTTTTCCTTACCTTTCTCCAGGGGATGATACAAATTAAGGACCTCACTGTAATCTAACAAATCATACCAATGACTTTCCCTATGTATCCATGTGTGCATGCTTAGTCATGTCCGACTCTTTGTGACCCCCTTGACTGTAGCCCACCTGGTTCTTCTGTCCATAGAGTTTCCAAGACAAGAATACTGAAGTGGGTTGCCATTTTTTACTCCAAGGGATCTTCCTAACCCAGGAATTGAACCCACGTCTCTTGCATCTCCTGCATTGGCAGCGGATTCTTTGCAACTGCACCACCTGGGAAGCTCTAGAGAAATAATAATTGTCAACTATTTATGTTAGCATATACTTAGCAGGAAGGTGCAAATGTAAAACACTTGTAAACAAAAGCAACAATACTATCAAAAGCCAAAGTTTCATACTTGATTTCCTCATTTTTTCTCATATCCAAATTTCCAATAAAGATCTTAACTTTTTCCTCTGTCATAACCAGCTTCAGAGATGTCCTTCAATGATTTTTATTTTCTGGTATTCATACCTCCTTTAACTTTTCTCACATTGAATAGGGTGCCCTCTGAGACCCCTAGGTATTGCAGAAATGATGGTGTATGACTTCCACAGCTAGGTCCACCTGGCTCTCTTAGATCATTTTCTCTGGGATAAACTAACTACACTGTCATGAAGACACTAAAGTAACCTTCTAGTGAGGTCTAAAAGGTAAGGAACTGAGGCCTTCTGCCAACAATCAGGATGAAATTAAAATGTATGTGGGTGAGCCACTGTGGTTAAAAAATTCTCCAGCTTTATTCAAGCCCTCAGATTGACTACACTTTTGGTCAGCCTCATGATTGAAACCTTTTGAAAGATCCTGAGCCAAAACCACTCAGCTAAAGTGATTCTAGATGTGTGTGACCTGTGTGAGATAACAGAAGAATGTGAGATAATAAGTTTTAAGTTGCTGAAGTTTTGGAGCAATTTGTTATGCAGTAATAGATGACTAATCTAACACATTTTAACATCTCTGAAAGCAATGTATTTTTCTCTGTCCTTCCTGCCAATATGGTTTAGACCATAATCCTACGCAGTCAAATAAACCTGTAGAGATAAACAGTGTTACTGATTAAACCTCCATCCCTCTTGGGCCTCAGCAATCCCCCCAAGTAACAGTGTCCCTATGCAGTAAATGTTTCTCAGCAAATTTACCTGGGCTCCAGAATATTACATCTCTTGGTATACATGCATACCCACCCTGGCCCCCACAAACACACACCAAGGTCATTTTTCTTTATGATAAGAAAGGATCCATTTGCAAAAAGCTAAGCTGTGTTCAGTAGTCTCTACATTGTGTCAAGAGTCACTATTGTTCTGTGAGACCTTGATGTTCCAGTAGGAGAAAATATTCAATTTCCAATTCCTTTATATTCTGTTCCTCTTGTCCTATCTTGTAAACTTTTCAGTCAGAAGTGTTTTAGACCATCATTTTTGTCCCACTCCTTATTTTTAATGCCTGAATTACACAAGAGATGAAGTTCATATCAGTGAAAACAGGTATGAGTAAAGGTGATCACCTCTACTCTCAACGGCATCTTGGCCCTAAATGTAATGCTGTGAGTTAAAATCAGTATTATAGAGCTCCTATTGCCAGCAACAGTGAACCCTCTTTTCTTCCCAAACAAAATACCCTTAACTAAGCACTTATATCACTATGCTGCAATCTTATACTTGCTTGTATATCTTTCTCATTCCACTTTATAGTCCCTGGGTCCCTGTTAACTGCTACATTCACATTGCCTAACTCAGTTTTTGGCACACACTAGATGATAAGTACTTGTATTATTGTGCGAATAAATAAATGAATGAATGAACCATATAGATAAAAACAGTATGACTGATGGTGTTAAAATCGTACTATTCTCTAATTTTTCCTCTTTCTTTTTTCAAAAGTCTCAGATTCTAATGTAGTGACTGACAAATAATCCTGTGATTTTTTTGAAATAAGTTGTTGCTCAGTGTTCTGTGTATTAATATTTACATACATCCAAATCTTTTGGTGATACTTACTGTCTGCCACCAGAATCATATTGTAGCTTCCACTGCTCAGAAAAAATGAAATTAGAGCACAGTTTCAATAGAACTAACCCCATTGTGTAGACTGTGTGGAACTATAGCATCATTCTAGACTGGAAAAATAATTTTGTAAAGCTTATCATAAAATAAATAGTAAAAGAGTTTTCTCAAGATCAAACTGCTCTTATAAGGATAAATATATATATATATAGATGTTAGAGCATCTCCAACTTTAAGTAACTCTCTCTCTACTAGTGTTAGTTGCTCAGTCGTGTCCAACTATTTGTGACCCTATAGACTGTAGCCCTCCAGGCTCCTCTGTCCATGGAATTCTCCAGGAAAGAAAACTGAAGTGGGTAGTCATTCCTTTCTCCAGGGGATCTTCCCGACCCAGGAATCGAACCCATATCTCCTGCATGGCAGGCAGATTCTTTACCAACTGAGCCACCAGGAATATGGGTGCCTTATGTATGACCATCTGACACTGGAAACTATAGCATTGCAAGATTCGCCTGTTTGGGACTTTAGCTCATGCCCCTGGCAAGGAGCAGTATCATATACTACTCTAGTGTTTTTTATTTAAATTGAAATAAAATTGATCACATTATATTATTCTGTTGTAGTTTCAGGTATACAGCATAATAATTTGATCTTTATACAAATTAATTACCATTCTAAGTCTAGTTATGATCCTTCACCAAATAACTGACCACCGTCACCCAAATGCCCCATGTGCCCCCTAAATCCCCTTCCTTTCTGATAACTACCAATCTGTTCTCTCTAAGTTTTGTTTTGTTTTACTTTGTTTATTTGTTTTGTTTCATATTCCACATGTAAGTTAAATCATACGGTATTTGTCTTTCTCTGTCTGACTTATTTTACGAAGCATAATGCCCTCAAGGCATTATCTATGTTTTTGGATAAATGTTATTTTTTTTAATAACTAAGAGATTTGCCATTGTGGGCTTTCCTGGTAGCTCAGCTGGTAAAGAATCTTACTGCAATGAAGGAGACCCTTGTTCGATTCCTGGGTTGGGAAGATCCCTTGGAGGAGGGCATGGCAACCCACTCCAGTATTCTTGCCTGGAGACTCCCCATAGACAGAGAAGCCTGGTGGGCTATAGTCCATGGGGTCGCAAAGTGCCGGACATGACTGAGCGACTAAGCACAGCACAGCATGCAGTTTTCCATTGTGTGTGTGTATATATATATCTACGTGTGTGTGTGTGTATCATGTCTGCTTTATTCATTTATCCATCGATGGGCATTTAGGTTGTTCCCATATCTTGGCTATGGTAAATGATGCAACAGTGAACATAGTGCATTTATATATTTTTTTAAATTCATGTTTTCATTTTCTCCATATAAATGCCTGTAATTGGAATAGCTGGGTCATATGGTAGTTTTGCATTTTTATTTTTTGAGGAAACATCATACTGTTTTCCATAATGGCTACACCAATTTACATTCCCACCAACAGTGTAGGAAGGTTCCCTTTTTTCCACATCCTTGCCAACATTGGTTATTTCTTGTCTTTTTGATAGCATAATCATTCTAACAGGTGTGAGTGGTATGTTATTGTGGTTTTGATTTTCATTTCCCTAATAGAGATGTTGAACATCTTTTTGTGTCCCTGTTGGTCATCTATATGTCTACTTTGGAAAAAATGTCTATGTATATCCTCTGCCCATTTTTAACCAGATTGTGACTTTTTTTTTTTTTGACTATTGAATTTTTCAAATTCTTTGTATATTTGGGATATTACCCCTTGTCAAATGTACAATTTGCAAATAATTTCTCTCATTCAGTAGGCTGCATTTTAATCTTGTTGATGAATTCCTTTGCTGTGAATAAATGTTTTAGTTTGATATAGTGTTCTTTTTTATTTTTCCCTTTGCTGCTTTTGCACTAGGACATCACATCCAAAAATTTCATGTCAAGACCAATATCAAGGAAATTACGAGTTCAATTTTTTTATAGGTCTGTGTTTTAGGAGTTTTATGGTTTCAGGTCTTACATTTAAGTCTTTATTCCATTTAGAGTTAACTTTTATGTATAGTATAACATAGTGGTCTAGTTTCATCCTTTTGCATGAGTCTGTCCAATTTTTCCAATGTCATTTATTAAAGAAACTCTCCTTTCTCCATAGAATAATGTTAGCTGTTGGTTTCAGATTAATTGACTACATAATGTGTAGGCTTATTTTGATTCTCTATTCTGTTCTATTGGTCTATGTGTCTTTATGTCAATACCATATTCTTTTGATTATATAGCTTTATAGTATAGCTTAAAATCAGGGCATGTGATATCTCCAGCTTTGTTCTTCTTTCTTAAGATTGCTTTGGTTATTGTGGATCTTTGGAGTTCCATACACCTTTTAGAATTATTCATCCTAATTCCGTGAAAAATATTATTGAACTTTTTATAGGGATTGCATTTCCAGGTTCTTATGTGTCAAGTTCTCAAAACAGGGTGTTTATAGATTTTTAAAAATTCAACTAGCAACTTTTAGAAGTAACTTAACCTGTGAATGTTTCTGGACAAATGATTCCGTTCTTCCTGTATTCTAAGATTAAAGATTACCATGCTTAAAGTTAATATTACTGAGTTATCAATTAACCTTGAAAAAGGTGTAAATCTGGGTTTCAGTTTCTTCATTCACATAGTCATTGTGGAGAGGAGAACTTTGTTTTTAGATTAAGTGAGTCTGTCTCCCTTGACCATGTTACTGTATTCCCGAATTTCAGTTATTTCATTTATCAAATGGAAATAATTATACCCAATTTAAAGAGGTTGTGTGATAAATATATTTAAATAATGTATTCAGGTAAACAGTATGGATATTCAGTAACTAATATTCGTTATTATTAACTTTATATTTAAATAATTTTTCTTAGATTAGTTCTCGATAATTAACTTTCATATAATCTCTATATCACTATAGTTCTTTGATAAAAAGTGAAGCTTTTTGAAATGTTTCTCATTCTCAAAATAAAGAGACTACCTCAATTACAATAGATTTATGGATTTGCCAGTGTGTACAGCTTGCATGGAGCACCTTGGCTTTGCTGATTGGCTCCATTCTGGGTTAGTGTCTTTTCTTCTGACCAGGGGAATTAGTGAAATGGATTTGGTGCCTGCTGAGTGGTAGTTCATCCTGTGCCCATCAATATTGTGTTAGGGACTTTGTGAATATTTTCCATAAAGAGTGCTTTCAGCTGATAACTCAGCCAATAGTCCTTTCCACGAGGATAGTTTGTTTGTGATTTAAATTACCCCCATCCAAATGCTGATTTTAGATACTATGCTCATCTCCAAGACCAACATCATTGTTTAGTCTAGTCTCTCAACAAAGTAAAAGAGAAACTCTGTAAAATTTTTCTCTTCTCACTTTCTGAATCCATCTCTGACCACTGAGGTATTAAGTTTAAGAATTACATGTCTTTTCTGTGAGAAATTTTTAAAAATCTCCCAAATCTGTAATTTCAAATATACAATTTTATTTTGTGTAGCACAACTTCATTTACATGAATTTAATTATCCTTATCAGGATAAATAACTGCTGATTGCTTTAAAATATAAAAAGATACAAAATTGTGCCATTTGCAGAGATGTGGATGGACCTAGAGACTGTTATAGAGTGAAGCAAGTCAGAAAGAGAAAAACACATATTGTATATTACCACATATATGTGGAATCTAGAAAAAAAATGCTACAGATGGACCTATTTGCAAATTAGAAATAGAAATACAGACCTTAAAAAACAACAACTTATCAACACCAAAGGGGAACGAGGGGCTGAGATGCGTTCAGAGATTGGGATTGATATATGTATACTACTATGTATAAAATGGATAATGGAAACCTACTGTATAGCACAGGGAACACTCCTCAGTGCTCTCTGCTCTCCTCAATAGGAAGGAAATCTACAAAAGAGGGGAAGCATGTTTATGGATAGCTGATTCACTTTGCTATACAGTAGAAACTGACACAACATTGTAAAGAAACTATACTTAAACAATTTTAAAAAACATAATAATAAATAAATTTTAAAAAATGTAATGATAAGAGTATGCTTATTGAAGCCACAGAGTTCTGGGATTCAAATTAATTCTCTAATACAGAAAATGTCCGGCTTCCCAGGTGGCACTAGTGGGAAAGAACCCACCTACCAATGCAGAAGACATAAGGGACGCAGGTTTGATCTCTGGGTTGGCAAGATCTCCTAGGGCATGGCAACCCATTCCAGTGTTCTTGCCTGGAGAATCCCATGAACATAGGGCTTGGCAGGCTATAGTCCATAGGGTCGCACAGTGTTAGACACGACTGAAGCAACTTAGCATGCACTCACAAAAAATGTATACACCTGCATAAATACACAAAAACAAAATGTATTTAGAATCTCTATTAATTTCTAGCAGTCTGAGGACTGACTGGTGAGAGTTTAGGTTATCAATCAAAACCATCCAAGATATCTACCTCATATATTTTAATTTAATATGGAGTAAATAATTAAATATGAAGCACACTTTTCTGTTTTCAATAGTACCCCAGAAAATGGTGACATCAATTTGAAGTGCAAAGAATGTTTCTGCTACATTCCATGCACAGATTGGTGGTCAAATGGCACAACAGACAATTTGGACCTAAAAGGAATAGAATTCGGACCTAAACCATGGGGAGTTTAGGTATTCTTTTAGTGTCCCCCTCCCCTTGAAATTCGCAATTGATTTATCTCAAGATAGATAACTAGGGTTTGTATCTAGATTTGATAATCATTTTTTCTTCTCTCTCTCTCCTTTTTTTTTTTTTTCACTTTTTGTGAAATAAAACTCAGATATTAATGTAGTAAGTAAGGCAGCCTAGGGAGGGTAGATAAAAATGGAGGTTTATAGTTTTGAGTAAAGACCGATCAGAATAGAAAAGTGAATTTACAGAGTGACTAACCAAAGCCATAAATGAGAAGGTAAATCCATATTCAGAAGAACTTTCTAAAAGGCAAAACAGGGTGCCAGTATTGTTCATAAAGGGTTCAATTACAAGTTATTCCTACCTTGTATCAAAGGTCTAAAGGGCAAAGAGATGCAAAGGGAGTTTCAGATTCAGCAAAGCCAGAGAGTAGGCAGCAGGACTGAGCCCCTCAATGACAAATGGAGAATAATAATGGCCACATCATAAGGCTTTCATTAATAGAAAAATTATAAGACTACATGATCATATCCCTGCATAATGCAGTAACATCCTAATATCTGTAAGCATGTAAAGACCAAGAAATATATATATGCCTCTGCTCCTTGTTAAAATGAACAAAAGATGGGTACTAAAGACTGATGTTGAAGCTGAAACTCCAATACTTTGGCCACCTGTTGTGAAGAACTTACTCGTTTGAAAAGATTGGGAAAGATTGAAGGCAGGAGAAGGGGTTGACAGAGGATGAGATGGTTGGATGGCATCATCGACTCGATGGATATGAGTTTGGTTAAACTCCGGGAGTTGGTGATGGACAGGGAGGCCTAGCATGCTGCGGTTCATGGGGTCACAAAGAGTCGGACATAACTGAGTGACTGAACTGAACTGAGGAATAAAGATGTCTTTGCTTACTATAAGCTTCATTCAGTGAGGGTGATGAACTTGAGAGAAAGGAACAACTGAGTTTCAATTTTTATCCCCTTTTTTATCCCTTATTTTAATTCTTTCTTCTCTGCCCAAGGTTTCCAAGGGAATCCATCTCAGTCACTGAACCGGGGCACTGTATCAATTCTTTGGAGATGACTCAATCCCCTATTTATTAATTTATTAGTTGTGGAATCACTGATTCCACTCCTGGTTCCTGAAAACTCACATGGTATTTTTTGAAGGAATGATTGTTGAAAACCTAAGTGTGGATTAAAAAAAACAAAAACAAAAAACTATTATCTGATTTAAAAAAATCAGATTTTTTGTCGAGTCAAAAAATTCATAATTGTAAGGATTCCATATTTCCATTTCTTTAAGTTCCCAAATGTCTCATCACAGAACACTTTGCTTGGTTCCATGTACACAGTTTCTAGCTTTTAGTTGCTTCTCATCATTTCAACCTCATGTGAGGTAGTCTGCTAAATGATGATACTTGCTGTTTTAGCCTGAAGTCAATTTCACTTGTACCAGAACTGGACGGCTGCTGGACTCCTTCATTTCTACCAGTACCTACATTAGAAAATGATCCCTGAGAATCGAATCACAGGATTGCTCAGCTGACATTCGTTAGCCCACACTTCCAAATTCATGGTGAAAAAATTTGACCATTCTACAGGACAGCATCCTGGATAAAAATCCTGAGCACCTGACAAATCTAACTTTTTAGCTCCTGATATTAACACCCTGCCGCTAATCTCTTGGATTCCCCATGGTGATGAATATTTTCTCTCGCGTGCCACCAAAGAATTGGCATGCTCCTCCAGATCCCTTTAATAATTTCTTTTAATATGTAACACTTCCAGTCTCACAGCTAGATAACAAGTAATTTCTAACAGAAATCCTAGTCTTCCAAAGCAAGTCCTTTACCATATTTCTTAACGAAAACTTGTTAGTGAGAATTCAGTTTTCACTATAGAGAAAAAAAAAATGTTCAAAGCTTTCCTCTTCTCAATCATCCCAATAAAAATTTAGCTGTTCCAGTGTGTACTACTAGGCTGCTGCTTTTTCTTTTTCCATGCGGATTTGTTCTCATGTAATCAGGAAAAATCTTGAAGGTAAAATTTGGCCCTCAATGTTCTTAGAAGAAAACTCCTACCTAAAATTTTTGCACAAGGGTTGATGATTTCCAAACAATTATACATATTTAAAATATTTCTTTCTTTTATTATTTTTTTTGTCCATTTATTTTGGTTTTGTGTGCAGCTGGGTTTTTAATTTTTTTTTTTAATGTTTGTCATTTTGAGGATTATAGGGAAAACAAATAGCTAATAGTTTCACAGAGCTTAGCTCCTAGCAGTTCTGAAAAGATGCATGCAGACATGAGAGTATCTGTGTGGAAATTTACAAGAGATACATTTGAGCTGAACCTATTAATTCCTTAAGTTGTCACAGGAAAAAAAATCTGTCAAATTATTTTTGACATTCTTTACAGTTTACATTTATAATTAGTGCAGCTATATTCAGGTTGCTGAATTAGGTCCATTTCAGAGTATTTTATTCTTACAGAACATGAGTGATTACAGTGGAAACCAGCTAGGAAGAAGGATTATAATTGGATAAAAAATTTAAAAGACTGAATTAATTATTGGGAACTATAATTAATCAGGGTTATTCTTCTCAAGGTTAGCACTTTAAAATGTATTTTACAGGTAATATAAAAATGCCTCACTTAGTTAAAACCTTTCATAATGATGATAATACACCTTATCACAAAGGCGAGGAGAAATCCCCTTTACATGAAATCCTTGTTTTGTTTAATTTTGTTAACTTTGCTCTATCATCAATCCAGCGGTCAGCCAGCAGAACAGAAGGCAGGATAATTGGGTTTGGAGTATTACCACCCGCTTATGGAAATTTGGAGAGCAGCAGTCACAAGTAACACTGGTTTCAATGCTGTTACACCAATTCCTAATGGACATCTGTCCACTTTCTCAAAGCCTTCCCCCAATATTTTAGCCACCTATCAGCTTGTGTTCAAGAGAGACCCCTTAGTGGAATGCCTAGGTTGTTTTAAATAGACTTACATTTTAGAATCTGGAGTCTCTTTTTTAAATTATGATTTTATATTACAGAGAATTGCAAATATGCATTAAAGTAGATAGACTATATATGTTTAGGAGCAGGGGCTATCTTGGAAGTCTTTGTCAATTTCCTCTCCCTCTCAATTTTGCCGTGAAACTAAAACTGTTCTAAAAACAAAATGAAATCTTAGGAAAAAAATAGACAATTATAATGAATCCACCTATACTCATCCATCCAAAACCATCCACCTATGGGCAATTCCAACCCCTCTACTTCTCCATCCATGCTATTTCTTTTTTAAAATCAATTTATTTTTAATTGAAGGATAATTGCTTTACAATATTGTGTTGGTATCCGCCATACATCAACATGAATCAGCAATAGGTATACATATGCCCCCTCCCTGTTGAACCTCCTCCTAACTCACACCCCATCTCATACCTCTAGTTTGTCACAGAGCCCCATTTGAGTTCCCTAAGTCATCCATATTCTTTTTCAAATTAATTTGTGTGATAACAGACATAGTATAATTTAAACTGGGATCATTTCAATATGTAAACCTAAGACATAAACCCCCTTTTTGTTAGCATAACCATATATACCTTTCATAAGTAAAAACCAATTTTTCTTTAAAAACAAATATATAAATTAGTTCAAAAGATACTTAGCATCTCTGGCAAAAAAAAAAAAAATTCCTAGATGTCAACAATTTTCAAAAATTGAGAAAAATATTTTTCTATATTTCAATTTCATTTTTGTTTTATATTCAAGTGAACTCATATGTAATTTATATAATATCATTGGAATTATTAGTATATATGTTTTTATCTGTTTATCTTTTCATTTGTAGATATGACCAATGAATTACTTCAAATTATATGTACATAAAGCTAATGTAACCTATTTCTGGACAAGGGGATCCAAGTTGATTTATTTCAAAAATGTTTTGTGTGAGTGTGTATATGCTTCAGTTCAGTTCAGTCACTCAGTCACGTCCGACTCTTTCGACCCCATGGACTGCAGCATGCCAGGCTTCCCTGTCCATCACCACCTCCCTGAGCTTACTCAACTCATGTCCATTGAGTCGGTAATGCCATCCAGCCATCTCATCTTCTGTCGTCCCCTTCTCCTCCCGCCTTCCATCTTTCCCAGCACCAGGGTCTTTTCCAATGAGTCAGTTCTTTGCATCAGGTGGCCAAAGTACTGGAGTTTCAGCTTCAGCATCAGTCCTTCCAATGAATATTCAGTACTGATTTCCTTTAGGATTGACTAGTTGGATCTCTCTGCAGTCCAAGAGACTCTCAAGAGTTTTCTTCAACAGCACAATTCACAGACATCAATTCTTCAGCACTCAGCTTTCTTTGTAGTCCAACTCACGTCCATACATGACTACTGGAAAAACCAGAGCTTTGACTAGACAGACCTTTGTTGGCAAAGTAATGTCTCTGCTTTTTAATATGGTGTCTAGATTGGTCATAGCTTTTCTTCTAAGGAGCAAACATCTTTTAATTTCATGGCTGTAGTCACCATCTGCAGTGATTTTGGAGCCCCCCAAAATAAAATCTGTCACTGTTTCCATTGTTTCCCCATCTATTTGCCATGAAGGGATGGCACTGGATGCCATGATCTTAGTTTTCTGAATGTTGAGTTTTAAGCCAACTGTTTCACTCTTTCACTTTCATCAAGAGGCTCTTTAGTTCTTTGCTTTCTGCCATAAGGGTGGTGTCATCTGAGTATCTGAGATTATTGATATTTTGCCGAGCAAACTTGATTCCAGCTTGTGGTTCATCCAGCCTGGCATTTCACATGATGTACTCTGCATGTAAGTTAAATAAGCAGGGTGACAATATACAGCCTTGATGTACTCCTTTCCCTATTTGGAACCAGTCTCTTGTTCCATGTCCAGTTCTAACTGTTGCTTCTTGACCTCCATACCTATTTCTCAGAAGGCAGGTCAGATGGTCTGGTATTCCATCTCTTGAAGAATTCTCCACAGTTTGTTGTGATCCACACAGTCAAAGACTTTGGTGTAATCACTAAAACAGAAGTAGATGTTTTTCTGGAACTCTCTTGCTTTTTCAATGATCCAACGGATGTTGCCAATTTGATCTCTGGTTCCTCTACCTTTTCTAAAACCAGCTTGAATATCTGGAAGTTCATGGTTCACAAACTACTGAAGCCTGTCTTGGAGAATTTTGAGCATTACTTTGCTAGCATGTGAGATGAATGCAATTGTGCAGTAGTTTGAACATCCTTTGATATTACCTTTCTTTGGGATTGGAATGAAAACTGACCTTTTCCAGTTCCGTGGCCACTGCTGAGTTTTCCAAATTTGCTGGCATATTGAGTACAACACTTTCATGGCTTCATCTTTTAGGATTTGAAATAGCTCAAGTGGAATTCCATCATCTCCACTAGCTTTGTTCGTAGTGATGCTTCCTAAGGCCCACTTGATTTTGCATTCCAGGATGTCTGGCTCTAGGTGAGTGATCACACCATCGTGGTTATCTGGGTCACGAAGATCTTTTTTGTACAGTTCTTCTGTGTATTCTTGCCACCTCTTCTTAATGTCTTCTGCTTCTGTTAGGTCCATTTAATTTCTTGTCTTTATTGTGCCTTTATTGTGTATATATGCTAACACACATGCTTATGTGTTTTGTCTGATTTGTTTAAATGAAAAAAATATATATATATACATAGAATTTTTTTAAAATCCATTTTATAAAACATAGTAGGGTCATATATCATTCCTGACTTCAAGAGTATACTTTAGAATTTTAAAAATATATTTCATATAACTAACTGTATTATATGTAATCAGAATAGTCTAAGTTACCTTACAGTGACAAACAAGTTCAAAATATCAGTGGCTTAATATAACAAAGATTCATTCCTTATCTCACCATATGTGTGTGCATGCTCAGTCACTTAGTTGTGTCTGACTTTTTTGCAGACCCCTAAACCTGTAGCCTGCTAGGCTTCTCTGTCCATGGAATTTCCCAGGCAAGAGTGGGTTACCATTTCCTCCTCCAAGAGATCCTCCCAACCCAGGAATCGAACCCACATCTCACCATTTCCTGCTTGGCAGGCAGATTCTTTACCTCTGAGCCACACAGGAAGCCCTGATCACACTATGCATTTGTTGAAAATCCGGTCACTGTAGTCATTTAAGAATCCAAGATGACTTAGCAACCAATATCTTGAAAGATATTGAAAACCATCCTAAAGAGACAAGAGAGAGAGAGAGAGAGAGAGAGAGAGAGAGAGAGAGAGAGAGAGAGAGAGAGAGAGAGAGAGAGAGATGCTTTGGAGAACTTTGTACATGCAAGTAAACATTTAGCCAGCATGTCACTTCAGCCCATAACTTCTTGGCCTTACTAATCACATGGCCCTACCCAAACAATAAGAACCCTGGAAGTACTTTCCTATCGGGTATCCTGGACTAGCTAAGAACTGGGAATATTGTCAAACTGCACCAATGCCTACCACAACAGTTTGATAATTTCTTATATGGATGGGCTACCTGATTCAGGTATATACTTTTTATATTTGTGTTTTTCAAACTTTTTCTATCAAAGTTGCTATGTGGTGGATCAGGAATAAGAAAACTTTCCTTAAAAGGACATAACAAAGAAAGACCATAGCAACATCCTGGGACCAAAAGAAGGTGGATACAAAATCAATTCTCCTGTACTCAAGGGTGACCGTGTGCCAGACACTGGGGATAAAGACTACGGGACTAATTACATTCTAGAGGGTTTCATAGGCAAATAGAGGCATCAAATCATATCTCATTTACAATAACAGCATGTCTACCACAGCCACGTGCTATCCACATGGAATGATAGCACAGTGTAACAGCACTGTATACATACCTGCCAAAAGAAAGTCAAAGAATTTCACTTTATTCCATGAAGAAACTTTTCTACATTTCTCATTCTCAGTTATATATTTATTAGGAATATTTAGAAAAATCATAATAACTTTATTTCCTTAACCTATTGTATTTATCCTCAATATCAGCAACACCAAATACGTTAATTCATTTTTCCAACATAATTTTTTAACATTTCCTTATTGTAAAAAAAATGTTTTAAGTTAAGCTCAAATATAAATTACTCAGTGCTAGGACAACCAGTCATGCTTAAAATCTTGCATGCTAGGTTTCAACATTATGGAAACCAAGAACTTCCAGATGTCCAGGCTGGGTTTAAAGAAGGAAGAGGAACTGGAGATCAAATTGCCAACATTCACTGGATGATAGATAAAACAAGGGAATTTCAGAAAAATACCTATCTCTGTTTCATTGACTATGCTAAAGTCTTTGACTATGTAGATCACGACAAACTGGAAAACTCTGAGAGAGATGGGAATACCAGACCACCTTACTTGTTTCCTGAGAAACCTGTATGCAGGTTAAGAAGTGACAGTTAGAACCCTGTATGGAACAACTGGTTCAAGATCAAGAAAGAAGTATGACAGGGCTGTCTGCTGTCACCCTGTTTGTTTAACCTATTTGCTGAGCACATCATGAGAAATGCTGGGCTGGATGAATTATAAGCTGGAATCAAGACTGGCGCGAGAAACATCAACAACCTCAGATACGCGGATGATGCCACTCTAACGGCAGAAAGCGAAGAAGAACTAAAGAACCTGTTGATGAGGGTGAAGGAGGAGAGTGAAAAAGCCAGCTTAAGAGTTAACACTAAAAAAAAAGAAGAAACTAAGATCATGACATCCAGCCCCATTACTGCATGGCAAATAGAAGGGGAAAAGGTGGAAGTAGTGACAGATTTCCTCTTCCTGGGCTCCAAAATCACTGCAGACAGTGACTACAGCCATGAAATCAGAAGACGATTGCTTCTTGGCAGGAAAGTGATAACAAACCTAGACAGGATGTTGAAAAGGAGTCATTACTCAGCCAACAAAGGTCCATATAGTCAAGGCTATGGTCCTCAAAGGGGTCATGTATGGTTGTGAGAGCTGGACTGTAAAGAAGGCAGAACACAAAAGAATTGATGCCTTTAAACTGTGGTGCTGGAGAAGACTCCTGAAAGTTCCTTGGACAGCAAGGAGATCAAACCAGTCAATCTTAAAGGGAATCAATGCTGAATATTCACTGGAAGGACTGATGCTGAAGCTGCAGCTCCAGTATTTTGGTCATCTGGTGCAAACAGATGACTCATTGGAAAAGTCCCTGATGCTGGGAAAGATGGAGGGCAGAAGGAGAAGAGGACATCAGAGGATGAGATGGCTGGACGGCATCACCAAAGCAATGAACATGAACTTGGGCAAACTCTGGGATATGGTGAGAGACAGGGAGGCCACATGTGCGGCAGTCCATGGGGTCACAAAGAGATGGACACGATTGGGCAACTAAATAAGAACAACCAGAGATACCTACCATCAATTTTTTGGGCAAATGTCCATGCAGATTATGTTCTTTGCATATGTGTGATTTTTAAAAATTGACTAATTTATTTTTGGTTGTGCTGGGTCTTTGGCTGCACACAGGCTTTCTGTAGTTGTGGTGAGCCAGAGCTACTCTTCATGGTAGTGTGCAAATTTCTTATTGTGTTGGCTTCTCCTATTGCTGAGCATAGGCTTCAGGTACATGGGCTTCAGTAGTTAGTAGTTGAGCTAACACTAGCCCATTGGTTGCAGTGTGTGGGATCTAGGGCCCGTGGGCTTCAGTAGTTATGGCACACAGGCTGAAGAGTTGCAACTCGCAGGCTCTAGTGCATGGGCTTAGTAGTTGTGACGCAAGGACTTTAGTTGTCCCTCAGCATGTGAAATCTTTCCCAATCAGGGATCGAACCTGTGTCCCCTGCAGGGGTATACATATTCTTATCCACCGTACCACCAGGGAAGTCTCCATATGTGTGAATTTTAGGAATTATATTGTATTATATTGTATATATTATATGCTTTCTGTACTTTAATTAAATGCATGATGCCACATTAACTTAGTTTACAATGTCATAAATATTGCATGTCATAATATTGTGCAAATTATCCTTACTAAATTGTGTACAGTTTTACTGTAATTTATTTAATTGTTTATATTTTTATTTAATGTCTATTTTGATTCAAATCTTCCAGTATATATAAGCAATATTGAGTTGAACATCTCTATGAGTTCATACTATATTCAACTTTATAACCTTTTGATCAATTACTGTTGTGAAATTGCTATGTCAAAATGTATATATATTAAAGTATAGCTTATTTACAGTGCTGTGCCAGTCTCTGCTATGCAACAAAGTGACTCAGCCATACATATGTACATTCTTTTTTAATATTCTTTTCCATTTGTGGTTTATCCTAGAATATTCAATATAGTTCCCTGTGCTATACAGTAGAATCTTGTGGTTTATCCATTCTAAGTATAATAGTCTGCATCTACTAACTCTAAATTTCCAGTCCATCACTCTCCCTCCTCTCTTCCCCCTTGAAAACCACAAGTCTGATCTTTATGTCTGTGAGTCTGTTTCTGTTTTGTAGATAGATTCATTTCTGCCGTATTTTAGATTTCACATGTAGGTAATATCATATGGTATTTGTCTTTCTCTGTCTAACTTACTTCTCTTAGTATGACCATCTCTAGTTGCATCCATGTTGCTGTAAAAGACATCATTTCATTCTTTTTAATGGCTGAGTAGTACTCCATCATGTATATGTACCACATCTTCTTTACGCATTACCTATTGATGGGCATTTATGCTGTTTCCATGTTTTGGCTACTGTGAATAGTGCTGCTATGAACTGGTATGAATAGCGCTGTTATGAATGGTGCCTGTATCTTTTTGAATTATAGTTTTGTTTGAATATATGCCCAGAAGTGGGATTGCTAGATCATAAAAAAATTCTATTTTTAGTTTTCTGAGCAACCTTCATACTGTTTTCCATATGACTGCACCGACTTACATTCCCACCAATAGTGTAGAGGTTGGGAGGGCTCCCTTTCCTCTATACCCTCTCCAGCATTTGTTACTTGTATTCCTTTTAATGCTGGCAATTCTGACTGGTGTGAGGTGGTACAAAAAGCAAAACAACCAAACAAAAAATGCATATATGTTTATAGGTTTTTGATGTTGCCTGCTGACTTATCTTCCAAACTGTGTAGCAGTGTATTTTTCCTTGAGAAATGCATAAGAGCATCTCTATTTTATAGACAGTGTATATTAACTAGGGAATTTTATGTGAGTGCTATATAGAAGGTCTGAAATTACACTGATTGCTCTTACAAACAACAAAAAGTTCACATAGGCAATATAGGGATGTAGATCAGCCTTTCATATTTTCGCTGGCTCATGATCTTTCTGTTAATATGCATTGTTCTTTTTAGAATATGTCTCTATTCCTTGAATTTACCTTAACATCATATATATATATATATATACATACACACACAGTAGCTCCAGCTATCATGTCTCCATTCACATCAATGAATCACAATGAAATATGAAGAAAAATAGGTATGTAAAATTATAAAAAGCTGCCACCTGAGTAAGCTCTCCTAAAAGAGGTAATTTTAAGAAGCCTCTTCAAATGGTTGTTTGCACATCATCGATCATCTTTATCTGTGCAGGGGGGTTGAATATATAGTCTTTAGCTGTATAGATTACTAATTCCATCACTATAGGGATGCCCTAGTAATAATGCATTGGGAAATTGATACTGAGAAGGAAATTATCAGCTTCTGCAAGACATTATACTTGCATATACATGAAGATATATACATTTAAGTTTTACCAATAGATTAAAGTTATATGCCTTTTTAGTTTGCTTTTTGATCAAAAGTTGTCAATAATTTATAACTATTTTTGGCAAGCTTGAAAGTACCAAGAGATAAGGTAAATCTAGGCCATAATAATAGATTTCTAAAGTAAGAAGAATTCAGTATCCAGTAACTCCATAAAAAGATAAATTTAAAATATTGTTGTAAAATGAAAAAATATTATAAATTCAAATGGTACATGTATGGCTAATTTAATTATTGAATGAACTTTTGTTTTCTCTGCTGAAACAGAAACACAGTTTATCCATTTATTAATATAAAAAATAAAAAAAAAATTTATAGTAGTTTGAAAAATCACCCAGAGAAGTGAACTAAAAGTCATGATTGAAAATGATATATGATATTTCAAATTACAAAGTCACTTGTGACAGGTTTCCTAATAGTTTTATCTACTTTCATAGTAACTTTTATTATACATTTTAATAATAAAATATCCCTGAAGTTAATTATACCTTCCAGTTGGTTTCTTAGGACACTATTTCTGGTAAGCCTTGTACTAAATACAGCAAAATACATAACCCATACAATTAGTGTGATAATTTTTTACCATGGTTCATTTTAAAATTTTCAATATAGCCAGGCCATCATAAGATCCCATGTTTGACAACACACTTTCTATGGAACAATCAGGTCAACAATGATGGAGCAAAGCTATACCTGAATGGAAGCCTCTGAGATTTAAATATAAGATCAGGTGCCACCTTTTACTGTAGAGCCTTGGGCACACTTTTGAATTCTTCTGAGTTTAAGATTCTCAAAAGAAAAATGTAGGGAATATATGATTTATAGTCTTGAAAAAGTCTATGAAGAGTAAGAGATACAAAAGTTCTTGGTGCACAATAAAACTCTATTCAAACATTAAGTAATATTATAAATATCACATTAGCAAAACACTTATAAAAGGAGAGTCATTTGCCATACATCATTTGTTTTCCTGGAGGTAAAGAGCAAACCAATATACTTTTAGCTGTTATTGACTTTATAAATAAATTTCCAGAAGGCCTCAAATATTATTGTTCCTCCACAGGTGCAGAAATATGAAGAAATCTTTCCCTTTGGAGCTATTTGTGCTCAATTTAGAAATCTAAAGACAAGTATAAGACTTCTGCATAAAATTTGATCTGTTTCATACCATATTTTTCAATCACGCTTGAAATGATTATTTAATGAACAACAGTACCATATGTCTTTTAAAAGCACTCTCAAAATATAGAAATATATAATAAATTGAGATTTTTCACATAGCAGTTTAAACTACCTTCATCTGAGCTCAGAATCAGATAACTGTTTTCAACAGTAATTTTCAGGATTTTGCTTGAATTTTGCATGCGAACCTATAGTGTTTCTCCTCGACGTACAGAGTGTGAAACTTTTCCAGTCCAGTGATTTACACTTTGACATCCTCCAGCTCTGCTTCAATCTAGCTTCAGTGAGGAAATGAAAAACCACACTAGGCATTTCTCCAGGAGGAGTTTAGCATAGGAGTTAATCATGTAGATGTTAAAGGACTAAATCAACAAAAAAGGACTATTGAGATAATCTAGACATTGTGCTGTGTGCTCAGTTGCTTCAATCATGTCTGACTCTTTGCAACCCCATGGACTGTGGCCCACTAGGCTCCTTTACCCATGGGATTACCCAGGCAAGAATACTGGAGTGGGTTGCCATTTCTTTCTCCAGGAATCCAGACATAGTATCTGTAGGATATAGCCAACCACTTCCTGAGCTGGGGGAGAGGGGGACAAATAAAGTGATTGGAGAGTCACAACTGGAGAAAACAGACACAGGGCTCTCCCCAAACTAGGACTCAGACATGTGAGTATTAGTTCTGCCCACCTGGTACAACTTTCTTGGGTCTCATAACGGTGAGTCAGACCTTCAAGTAGGAATGGAGACTGCCAAGATGGTGCTGGTAACTCTGGGGAAAAAAGCTAGAGACTGAGAGTTAATTGCAACTTCAAGATCAAGAGTAACTTATCAGGCAAGTTTGGGACCCCTGCCCTTATTATTAATGCAATGAATTAGAATGAGTTATCATTTGCATAATAACTATCTTCCCCTATTCTCTTGAAATCCCCGTCTCCAACTAAAGCAAAATGTTCCTTGGCAAGGTCCAGAATATTTTGATTCAAAATTAAGAGAATGGGGGGAGGTAGAAGAACTTTCAGAAGGGGAGGAGAGAAGGGGGAGATGCATATAGGAAGATTAATTCTAACTGCAAAGAAGAAAAAGGGGGGAAATGCCAGTAGACTGGAGTTGAGAGAGGAGGGTTTGAGATTTCTGGATTTGAAGGACTTTAGAATAAACATGAGGTAAGAAAGTATTAGACATTGGAGGGAGGATTTCTAGAAGTACTATGTATAGGAACTTTAGTGTTCCCTGAGAAATGCATATGAAAGTGGAAGCTCCTTTTTAGTTACTATCTGCTGGGCAGAGTCTACTGTGTGCAGAAAGTGGACCATGTGGATTTCAGCATTTATTCAGTTTTCACAGAATAGAAGCCTAGTTCATGTTGAAGTCTATAAAAATACTTTATATAATCCTCCCTTATGTACATGGTGTTTCACATTCATATGAACCACAGACAGAAAACAAACCAAATGAAACTCCTCCAAGTTAAGGAAAAGAAGATAAAATCATGGCAAGTAGAGGAGGATGTTCTAATCAAAAAGTAACCGTTAATAAAGTTCTATAACAATTGTGTTGATACGTGTCCTTTAACTAATAAAATGTTAGCACAATTAAAAAGAATAAATAATAATATATAAATGTTCGTAAATGTCGTAATGATTAATTATATTGATTATCTCCTACTGACAACTCATAAAAATAAAAACATTTTCTTTTGACATCTCAATGAAAGAAAGCATTCGGCTCCATTATATTACTTGGAAATAATAAACATCTTAAAATTTCTATTAAAAAACAGAGCTAACAAGCAGCTTTCAAACTTTTGAAAAGCAATTGAATGGAAAATAGACATTTGTGGCTAGCTCATGTTGCCACTGTAGAATCTTTTTCAAATTCCTTTTGCTTTTGGATTGATTTTTTAAGTATACCTATGACTGACAAGGCTTTCATCTCTGCACTCTCAGACAAATGTACATTAAAAGGAAAAGTGAGCAGGCAAACAATGGTTGTAATTTACTTTCAATCATGGAGTTTGCCTGGCTTAAGCCATTTTGGGGTTTTTTGGCACCTCGAATAAGATCTTCTAAGAAGAAGCTTGCCATGTCTAGACAGCAAACCATGTGACAAATTATAGTAAATTTGGCAAGTGTTTAGAACGTCTTTGTATAAAAGGCGTCTCTGACATGCTCTAGTTTCACCTTATGAAATGTACGACCTTAGAGTTGGTATTGACCTTTCCTAAGCCTGTGCTTCTTTAGCTGCTCAATGGGGAAACTCAAGGGTCTATGTCATAAATTTACTGAAAGAATTAAGTGAAATAATGTTTAGGTATCACTGACAAGAATTGCCAATACGTTAATAGTTTCATTACTACCAATTTTGTATGGCACCTAAGCTATGTACCTATTAGGAGAATTGCTAGGATCCCACAAGATTTTGGAGTTATTTTACCTATCGATTATTTCTGGTTTTAAGAAATACTTTCTTAACAAGAATTATTGACAGCATTTATTTCTGTTTAACATAGATCTATTTAAATAGGGTTTGTGTTTGATGATGCTTCTCAAAGACTAGATTATCCTTTTATTAGGTCACTGATCTGGCCCTGTCTTGGATCTCCCCCTTCCTCCTCCTCCCATACTTTTTGTTCTATAGTCTGTTGGCCTGCTTTGTTTTCATCATGAACATGCTGTTCCCCAATCTTTAGTGGACTGGCCTTTAAACCATAGCACAAGAGGATTGTCTAGCAATCACGTAGGCATGGATAGCTTTATAGCAGTTTATTTCCTAAACTGTTCTTCTTTCCAGTGTGACCTCCTTAAGCTCCTGTCTGTCTGTGGTCTGCCAGTTCTTTCCTTGATCTGCTTCCATGGTATTCATCTCTTGCTGCACTAACAAAATAAATTCTCACCCAGTTCAGATTTCATTTTGATGCATTACCCCAGATTATCCCAGACTTCCAGGGATAATTTGAGAATGCAGAAATTCAGTGAAGTGACTGAGATATTTTATTTTATCCTGGCTATAAACTTACAGTGGAGCTCAGTGCCTCTATCTATCTATGTATCTATCTGTTTGTCTATCTATCATCTCTTCTTTCATCCAGTATTAAATACCTGTAAAGGGTCTACAATGTGCTACTATGTTCAGAGAATATACTACTAGCAATGGTTAAAATAAATTATTGCCTTGTTGGTGCTTACATTCTAAGGTACACTAACTTCCTTCATTCCTATCCTTTTTCAGTCTAACTTAAACAAGAATTAATAAGTGAGGAAACTTGTCATCAGAATGTGTATTATCATTTTTTAATTAAAAACAAAAATCAGACATTTTTCTGATTGAAGTTACAATTGATGTAAAGGACTGGATTGACAATGAGGATTCATTTTGCCAATTAGCTTATTCAGTTGAATGTAAGTCTGAAGCTGTAAACTTTTGAAGTATGTATATTTAAAGCACATATATAATAGGCCTCACTTCTGAAAAATATGTAATTTGTAACTCTACACAAATGCTAATTAAAAATTTAGATATCAGTTGTAAAATGTGTGAAGATATGTATATATACATATATATATTTTTTTTCTAAATGATTTTGGCGCATACACAATCTATCATGTTGAATCTCACTGTGCTAAGGTTCTCCCACTTTTAATCTGATATAGAGAGGAGTAGGGGACCTCAAGTCTCCCTTGAATTTGCTTTCTTACTAACCAGGAGATCAACACTCTGCAAAGTTCTTTCCTAAGAAACAAATGGAAGACAAAAAGTTGATAAAAAGCTTTGAAATTACTGAAAAGTTTATATTCATCTCCCTTTGTTTAGTTGATGGTGTTCTTCCTCATGGGAAGCAGGGCTTCTCAAACTCAATGCTGTTGACATTTTACACAACATCATTCTTGGTTTCAGGAGCTGTCCTGGGCATTGGGGCGATGTTTAGCAGCATCCCCGGCCCCTACCCAGGAAACACCAGCAGCACTCCTTCTTCCAGTTGTGACAATCAAAAATGTCTCCAGATATTGCCAGATTGTCCCCAAGGGGGCAATTGAGGACCACTGTGCTATTATAATCAGATGTGCTGACTTCCTTCCTGATATAGTAACTAAGAGTCCCCCGGAGGGCTTCCCAGATGGTGCTGGTGGTAACTAATCTGTCTGCCAATGCAGATGCAAGAGACATGGGTTTGATCCCTGGGTTGGGAAGATCCCCTGGAAGAGGAAATGGCAAGCCACTCCAGGATTCTTGCTTGGGAAATCCCATGAACAGAGGAGCCTGGAGAACTACTATCCATGGGGTTTCAAAGAGTCAGACACGACTGAACGACTGAGCACTCACTCACTCACCTGCTCACCCTCTCCCTAAATGTAAGTCAAAAGTAACCATGTGACATCCCACCATGGAAGACTGGCTTAAGGCTACTTACCTGGAGAGCTTCTGCCCAACAAGTGACCTCAGCAGAAGAGACTGGAAGTACACAGCGACATGAACTGAGAAGGAATGGTAAATGGCCAACTGAAGAGGGGGCACTACCCAAGTGAGAGAAACACTGAGGACATCCCCCAGGAGTAAAAGGAGGCACATGTGAGACAAAGGACCACACTTCCAGAAAACGCCAGACCCCATTACTCCATGTCAGCCCCAAAAGACCTAGCCTATCAGCATCCTCTCCTCCCTCCTCTGTTTCCAGCCAGGAGAAGCCACAGGCAGCCTAGTGAGTGAGAGAAGAGGAGCAGCCATCAAGGCAGAAAAATAAAGACACCAACCCTTTGTCCCTTTTGGTCCCCTTCTTGCTACATGAGGCAGCCAGAGGCAGGCAGGAGCTGGTGTGGAAGAAGAGTCCATTGGGAGAAACTTTTAACTTTGAATCACCTTCTGAGTTTGTAATCAATACAACACAGCGGACAGAGTAATTACTAAAAGGAGATGATTTTTTTTTTCTGTCCCTGAGATTGACTGGAGAGTGGTTGATTGGGTAAAGGGAAGAAGCTAAGCTATGAGAATGGTGCAAGATTTCTTCTAGGTAAAGAACCGATCTCATGAAAAGCATTTAAAGAAGCAGTGAGGGGAAAAAAATAAAGTTGCTTTCTGATTGTCTGCTACAAGTCCTGCTTGTTCAACATATCAGCTACGTACAAGTAAACATTGAACAGCTTATTCAGTGATAATCCAATTGACAGCTTTATAGTATAATACAGTATCACTTTTATTTTGCTATAAATTACATAGTGCCTGCCTCTTCATCACTCAGACAAAAATATTCTCACTTCTCTTTCATCATAATATAGTGAATTCCTGCCGTAGTACTGTACAGGATTTATCAGTCTCTAGCTTGAAAGAACAAGAAAAGAAAACCCCACACAAAAACAATTCTGACATGTTTGTTTTTGCTTGTAAATCTTCCCTAAACATAATAAAAGCAATTGATTAAGGGAGACATTGATGACTGATGTTATAATTCAATCTCTGGGATTTGATTATAGCATGAACCAACTGGATTTTTTCAACAGAGAACTAGCACTCAAATCAATCTTGTCTTTTTGGTGTCCTCTATACTACGTATGTAATTACACAGCTTAGAAAAATGTCAGATTCCACACGCATTTATTCTGCCAATGGATATTCAAGAGAGAAGTTCTCTAAAGAAGCAAAATTGGAACAAACGTTTGAGTTCCAAGTATATCTCAGCCAAAGGGGAAACCAGTGTCTATTTCTGAAGAGATAGCTTGCCTAGTAAGGGAATTTTTATGCTATATGAACCTAAGTTGCAGACTTGCAGTTAAGACTTGGAAACTTGGATGGGTATTATTATTCAGTATTATTAGTATTAATCTCTGACGACAAAGCTTAGTTAGAGGTAAGGAAAGGAGGGAAGTGAAAGGGAAGAAGGTAGGAGGGGTGAAGGTAGATAGAATCAATTTTAAACATAATTGAAAAATTCTAAGTTATCTTCAAGTATAGCTGGAGCCAGGTGCACAAAAGTAGAATGAAACTGTCAGTCTGCATACCACCTTTTCTTACTTCTATATTTACTTCAAGCTTATTCTTCACTCTGAGTTGACCTATGCAACTGGAAGCTTGCAATCTTTTAGCTCCAAGTTCAGGGAAAGAGGACAATCTATTCATGGTCTTCCTTCTGAACTTGGCCCTGAATAAACTGATGTGGGTTGTATGTCCATTTTGAACACATAATTGTGACTGGGTACATGATGCATAATGATTTCCCAAGTCAGCATAATGTGCCCTCTGCTAATTATGATGGGGAACCAGCCCCAGGAAAATGATAAGTACTGAAAATTGTATGGCAAGGGGAATCTTCAAGCAAAATCTGCTCTTATTAAATAAAGGGAGAAACGAAACTAAATAGATTAAAAACAACAGATGCTACTTAAGATGATTTATGTAATTTCTTAGGATTTAATCTTTTCATCTGTAAAATAAGCATTCATAGCACAAATTCTATATATTTTCTAGGTTCATTATTGTAAAGCTTAAATGGTGTAGATATAGAAGTACTTCAAAAGAAGAAGTACTGAGTTAAAAACCTGATTTTTAATATGTTGAAAATGTCTGAAGATCCTAAAAAGTGTTTATATATCGAGACAAGCTACTGCTCTTTAGTAGAAGGTTGTGTGATATTTCTCACTGTGTGCATCAGCAGTTATTGGCATTTTCTTTTCTAGGACATAAGTACTTCATGAAGAGGTTAATATGTATCTAGTTGTTGTAGTTACTTTTATTATTAAAATACAGTTGACTTGCAATGTTGTGTTAGTTTCAAGTATACAGCAAATCCATTTATTTATTTATACTCTTCTTCAGATTGTATTTCATTATAGGTTATTACAGAACAATGAATATTTTTCCCTGTTCTATACAGTAGGTTTTGTTTATAGCAGTGTGCATCTGTTTATTCTAAACTCCTAATTTATTCCTTCTCCCCTTCCCCTTCAGGGAATAAATAAATAAATAAGTTTAATAAATAATAAGTTCTTCTTTAATAAATAATAAGTTTATTTTTTGTGTCTATGAGTCTATTCTGTTTTTTAAGTAAGTTCATTTGTATCCTTTTTCTTAGATTCCATGTATAAGTGATATATGATACTTATATTTCTCTGTCTGACTTGCTTCACTTAGTATAATAATCTCTAGCTCCATCCATGTTGCTATAAATGGCATTATTCTATCCTTTTGTATGGCTAAGTAGTATTCCACCGCATCTTCCACTTCTTCTTTGTCCATTGGTCAATGGGCATCTAGGTTGCTCCCATGTTTTGGCTGTTGTAAATAGAGCTGCTATAAACATTGAAGGGTTTGTATCATTTTTAGTTAGAGTTTTTGTCTCTTCTGGATATATGCCCAAGAGGGAGACTGCTAGATTATATGCAAACTCTATTTTCAGATTGTTAAGGAAACTTCATACTGTTCTCCATAGTGGCTGTACCAATTTACCTTCTCCCAACAGTTAAAGAGGACTCCCTTTTCCCCACACCTTCCACAGCATTTATGATTCGTAGGCTTTTCTGATTTTGACCAGTGTGACATGATACCTCACTGTACTTTTCATTTGCTGTGCTCTAATAATTAACAATGTTGAGCATATTTTCATGTGCCTGTTGGTCATCTACCTGACTTCTTTGAAGAAATTATTTAGGTCTTCTCATATTTTGACTGAGTTGTTTTTTTTTTGTAAGTCTTCAAACTTACAATAGCTATGTGATATAAATAATCAAGAATGAAATATTGAGATTCAGTAAATTCCCAGGCAGTAACAAAGCAAATATCCTCTGAAAGTTGAAAAGGCTGCTTCTTTTTCCTAAAGTGCCAGCTTGATGCAAAAAATAAATAAATAAACTTAAAATAAATATGACCTTCAGAGTGGAACAGAACTGCCTTTGAGTTTCTGCTTCTGGTTTACCATTATTTGGATATGAGATGGTGGGCCAGTGACTTAACCTCCCTGCCTCTGAGTTTCTCATTTGCAAAAATAAGGATGATAACTGGCTTGTGGGGCATTAGTGACTTTTAGAAGTAATGTGTGTCACAGGGTTTTTCACATAGTAGACACTCAGATGATGATTTTAATCACTATTATTATTATGCAGTCCTAAGTATACTCTCCTAGCAGTTCTAGATAACGAGGTGGTTTTAAGGATAAAGTAATGAAGTGGGACTTGAGTTGAGATGAACAGGTCAAGTGCTTACTAAATGACCTTTGCTGTATTTCAGGAAGCCAAGGGTATGAGTCAGAGTTTGGCTGGAGGAGCAGAGCCACTGGCAGTGACATGGAATGGGGGATTATGGCAATTTCCTGGTGGTCCAGAGGTTAGGACTTTGAGCTCTCACTGCCATAGGCCCAGGTTTAATCCCTGGTTGGGAAACTAGGATCCCACAAGCCATGCAGCCAAAAGAATAAAAATAAAAGTAAAGTAAAATATGGATTAGACCTTATGCAACCCCGGGAGCTGGTAGAGATGGTCACAGAGGAGATCTGGGTGTGGAGGAGAGAAAGGACTCGCCGGAGTCCTCATCAGTCTCTCACTGCCTGCACACGTCCCCAGGGCCATCTGCAGGAGGTCGTTTTTCAGTTGTGTCTGACTCTTTTGTGACCCCATGGACTGTAACCCACCAGGCTCCTCTGTCCATGGGATCGCCCAGGCAAGAATACTGCAGTGGGTTGCCATTGGAGGAACTGAACTCTAATCTTCACCACCAAGTTGTAACACATCTGATCAAGGACAAGAAAGTGCTTAAGGGAGGAGATCTGGTGAGCACTGAAGGACCTATGGATCTGGTGGAAGTCGCATACCAGCAAAGTCAACTACCAGATCAGCAACAGAATGTGTGAACTGTATGAAACCCTGGAGACTGCTCTAACTTTCAAGGAAAAAAAATAATGGCCACTGTTGCCCCTCTACCTTCCAAATCTTGTGTGAATCTCCTTGTGTCCAGCACTGACTCTGAACCATGCAGGAAGGGAAAAGTAGTTCCAGATGTGTAACGATGATACAATACAAAGCCATTGCATGAAGTAACAACTCAGAACCCAAATACCACTGATTAGAAGAGGTGAAGATGTGACCATTTTTGGTTCACATTGAGGGAGGTGTGCAATTTGAAGTACTTTCATCCTACTTTTTAAATTTTTAAATGATTTCAAACTTACCAAAAAGTTGTACTGTACAAACAACTTCATTAGATCCTTTTCAGATTTCCTCATTTTGCCAAATTTATATATTTCCCCCTCTTTCTCCCTCTCTTTGGATAGATAGATATGTAGATAGGTAGGTGGGCAGGTTAGATAGGTAGATAGGCAGGTAGGTGGATAGACAGTAAATATTGGGTTGGTTAGAAAGTTTGTTCAGGTTTTACAATGGAAAACAGGTTTTTTTTGTTTTTTTTAACAAAGAAACCCAAATGAACTTGTTGGTCAAGCCAATAGACAGATAGATAGACACACATACATACACATTTACATATTTTTTTCCCGAAATATTTGCGACTAAATGGTATACTTGGAGCCCATCTATACCACTTTTGTGTGTATCTCCTGAGAGCAAATACATGACCACATTATAATGATCAAAAACAGAGAACTAGCATTGACTCAGTACTATTATCTAATCTCCAAAGTTTATTTAAGTTTTACCCTATTATTACAATAATGCCCTTTATGGCCCCAAATTTTAATAAAAAAAAAAAGTCTTGTCACATTCCAATTCAGAGTCATATGTTGAATTTAGTTATCACATCTAAGTTTCCTTTATCCTGGACCAGTCCTTTGGTCTTTCTTTGTCTTTCAAGACCTTGTCATTTTTTTTAAAGTATAGTATTGTCCCTCCATTTGAGCTGATTTTTTTTTTCTCAAAATTGACTGAGAGGTTTGGCAGGGAGAGCAAAAAATGATTCTGTGTTCTTTCTAGTGCATCACAAGAGATGGTATCTGCTTCCTTTTCTAGTTTTTAAGATACATTCTTATACTATATTTGCACTGGTCCTATTATAGCAGAGGACTTTTGTTCCCTTGAGACTGGAATTGGCAATTTTTCTTTTCTGCAAAGAGCCAGAGAGTAAATATTTTTGACTTTGTAGGCCAAGTCTCTGTCACAACTACTCAACCTGCTGTTAAAAGATGAAAGTTACCACAGGCAATATATAACGAACATGTGTAACTCTGTGCCAACCTTATTTATGGACTTGAAATTTGAATTTCATGTAATTTTCATGTCACAAAATATTATTCTTCTTTTGGTTTCTGTCAACCATTTAAAAGTGAAAGAACTTCTTCAGTTGTACAAGAAATGGTATGTAGTCCACACTTTGCTAACCCCTCCCCTAACCCTACAGGTATTGTTACTCAAACCTACTTTCTTCCTCATCACAGCTTCTCTGAGACACGCTATCTCAGCTGTAAAGGCCATTTTTGGCATATCCTCTTCATTACTGAATGGCCTGAAATGTGTGGAGGGGAAGCAGAGCTGTTTAACTTATAGAAACGGATTTTTCTTTTATCACTCCATATTTTTTCTCCAATCCTTTTCTTGCATGTGAGTATTGTACTTAGAACTAATTTTCATCTATTGCACATTATACAATACTATTAGCTTGATTAATTAATGCATAATACATCCTGGAGACTAATTTGTTTACTCCTAGTGGACTCATTAGGCTTGCTGCATGAATGTGGGATTAGGTTTAAAAAGGGAATCACCTTAGGATGATTGAATCCCATGTCTTTTTAAAAAGAAAAAAAAATCAGACAAATGGAAATCAAGTCATCTATATCCCTCTCTTTAACCATAAAAGAACATGAAAGGATTTCTGAAGCTGCATGCCTGTAACTTGACTTCCTATGGTGATATTGTAGAGTTGCATGATTTACTTAAAAAAAAATTGATCATAGAAAAGGCCAGTTAAAGCACAGTGCTAATATTTTCCTCTGTAGGTGAATAGAGCAATGAGGACTTGGATCTCTGCTTTAATTCTGCATGCCGGTGCATATTTTAAGTTGAATATCTTGCCACCCATGTTAACGTTATTGCCCGTCATGCAGGAATAAAATGGCTTCTAATAAACAAGTCTGCTGTTAGGTAAGCCCCCACAAGCAAGTATTGTCAGGACAGGAAAACACACTTATTGATGATATATTATTGTACTGTATTCTGCCTTTTAGGGATGGTTTATACACCTTGGTAGGATGAGATGGTGGATCTAATACAGCATACCCTCCCCCATTTCTGCTTCTGATGCACTATTTTGGCTGAATACTTAGATATTCTGACAGAGCTGCCATTCAAAAAATCCAGAAATGCGGAAATATATACACCTGCTCCTTGTTTCTCCGACACCTTATGTGTCACCCAATGCCTTGTCCAAGGTCTGGCCCTTAGAAAAGAGCCCAAATCCAGTTATCAGTGGGGGTTTCTACTACAGATGTGTGCCTGAGGGTTATTTTAGTCAGGTTTTTAATTCGGAATTTTGGTGCTGTGCGTGTACTATAGGTCTAAATATGTAGACACTTCCCTTTTCATTGAGAAATCTCTGTAGAAGATTTGAGGCAGATCTTCACAGCTTAATTTGCAAGAGAGCTAGTGTATTGTGGTTTTATTGCTTGTGCAGCTCCGGGTCATCTCAGGGAGTGGCAGTGGCGTAGTTGATAAAGAGTTGTCATTGTTGCCCAGCTTTGGGTATTTATGCTCTCCAAAAAAATGTAGAGTAAACAGTTTGTGATAAATTCTCTCTGGACCAAGGTTATTGGAACTCCTTTCCTGGAGATTTTAGGTATTGGATAGGAACACAACTATCCTGTGTGGTTTCGATGCAATCAAGTCTGCACACCTGAGGTTGGAGAAGATGACCTTCATAGATAGGCTGGCCTTGGGCAAAATTGTTAAGTAGGCAAAGTTCCCGGTTCCAGTTGTCATTTCACCAGAATGCCCTCAGGCAGTTCCCTGCCTCCCAGGAGTTCCTGGTCCATCCCCCACCACTTCATCAGGCTGTTTCTCCAGTGTTAACACTCAAAATTTATGGGGTCACTGCTTTGTCCCCTGGGAACTCTGTGATTGTGAATGGTTATTTAAGTGAAATCATTTTAATAACTTAATAAGTGATTCTAACTTACTCTCCCATTCCTCCACATCCTATTACCTCACCCTTCGCTCATTCCACATAATGGCATTTTAGGACGAACCTACTAGAACTCCTGGAGCTAGTGAAGGACCTGGAAGCCTGGCATGCTGCTGTTCATGGGGTTGCAAAGAGTCCGACATGACTTAGTGACTGAACAACTAGAACCTGTGTCATCATGGAAAGAGATCACTCCAATAGCATATATTTCTGATGTCATGCAGATAAATAGGAAAAGTTTTTTGAAAGTCTCTTCACTCTTTTCAAATTGTTTCACAAGAAACTAGTCCCTGTGAGGCAGTGATGCCTTCTCTAATAGTTGTGAGCCTTTCTTTGTTGAAAGGTTAGCTATTATTAATGCTGACTTTTGAAATAATTGTTTGGCAGACCTTCTTGACTCTTGGCAAATCAGTGACCAGTAAAGAGGCAAGAATGGTAAAAAACAAATAGAGAAGCAGCTTAGAAAAGGCAAAGGTGGGAAAGGAAAGGAGTGGTAAGAAAGAAGATGAGGAATAAAATGTAAACTAGATTTAGTTAGAAGCGGCTTTTATCGGCCAGAAAGGATACAATTCACAGATTGGGATTGTTGTTCTAATAACTGCTTTGTGTGAAATGTTTTCGATAAGTTACAGACCAAAGAAGTTGTGGAACCTTAGAGGGTTAGTGCTGGAAGGGAACCTCAAGATTAAGTCGTATATTTACCAAAACACATATTTTAGAGGAATTTGAAATATACAATATAAAACTGATACATTCAAATTCAAGATACAGATGTACTGACTATCATACAGGGAATATTACAGCCCCTAAAATATGGAAGAATAAAGATTTAACCTGAAACTATGCAACCATGATGGCACAATGCAATGATGAGAAGCACGAAAAGTAACGGTAGACACATTTTGAATTCTGTTTCACTACTCGTGTGACCTTGGACAAGGGATATATTTAGTTAAACCAAGCTTGATACCCTCACCTGTGAAATTCAGATCATTAAAATAAATGAGGACTGAACAATATAATCTCAGTACCACATCTGACATAATGTGGACAATCAATACATACCTCTTGTTAACATTGCTGTTATTTAAGAAGCATTGTTTCTTTTGCCACAGGTAATAAATTAGGTAGCATTAGAGTGAAAAGCAAAGTGAAATTATGAAAGTTTGGTCACTATATGAAGTATCTATAATTTGGTCACATGTAGGTATAAACTCATTTTCTTGAAAATGAGATTTATATCTTTTTAATTGTAAATAGGCTTCCCTGGTGGCTCAGATGGTAAAGAATCCACCTGTAGGAGACCCAGTTTCAATCCCTGGGTTGGGAAGATCCCCTGGAGAAGGAAATGGCAACCCACTTCAGTGTTTTTGCCTTGAGAATCACATGGACAGAGGAGCCTCAGTACATGGGGACCCAAAGTGTTGAACACAACTGAGTGACTAACACACACACTATTGTAAGTGGCTACATTCTAAAGGGGAATAACAACTTAAAGGGGCAAAAGGAAAGATATGAGAAGGGGAGAATGCCTATGATCCAACTGTATGTGTGTGTTAGTCACTCAGTCATGTACGACTCTTTGCAACCCCACGGACTACTCTGTCCATAGGATTCTTGAGGCAAGACTACTGGAATGGGTTGCAATTTCTTCTCCAGAGGATCTTCCCAACCCAGGGATCAAACTTGGGTCTCCTGCATTGCAGGTGGATTCTTTACTGTCTGGGTCACCAGGGAAGCCTATTACATTAGGGTAATTTAGGGCAGTTATATCTCTTTGCCTTTTTATACTGTGACTTTTCATACTTTTCATACTGTCACACATGGACATCACCAGATGGTCAATACCAAAGTCAGATTGATTATATTCTTTGCTGCCAAAGATGGAGAAGCTCTATAAAGTCAACAAAAATAAGACCAGGAGCTGACTGTGGCTCAGGTAATGAGCTCCTTATTGACAAATTCAGACTGAAATTGAAGAAAGTAGGAAAAACCACTAGACCATTCAGGGATGACCTAAATCAAACCTCTTATGATTACAGTGGAAGTGACAAATAAATTCAAGGGATTATATCTGATAGAGTGCCTGAAGAACAATGGATGGAGGCTTGTGACATTGTGCAGGAGTCAGTGATCAAGACCATCCCCCAAAAAAAGAAATGCAAAAAGGCAAAATGGTTGCCTGAGGAGGCCTTACAAATAGCTGAGAAAAGAAGAGAATCTAAAGGCAAAGGAGAAAAGGAAAGATATACCCATCTGAATGCAGAGCTCCAAAGAATAGCAAGGAGAGATAAGAAAGCCTTCCTCAGTGATCAGTGCAAAGAAATAGAGGAAAACAATAGAATGGGAAAGACTAGAGACCTCTTCAAGAAAATTAGAGAATACCAAGGGAACATTTCATGCAAAGATGGACACAATAAAGGACAGAAATTGTATGGACCTAACAAAAGCAAAAGATATTAAGAAGAGGTGGAAAGAATACACAGAAGAACTATACAAAAAAGTTTTTAATAACCCAGAAAACCTGATGGTATGATCACCCACCTAGAGCCAGATAACCTGGAATAAGAAGTCAAGAGGTCCTTAGGAAGCATCACTATGAGCAAAGCTAGTGGAGGTGATGGAATTTCAGTTGAGCTATTTCAAATCCTTAAAGATTATGCTGTGAAAGTGTACACTCAATATGCCAGGAAATTTGGAAAACTCAGCAGTGTCCACAGGACTGGAAAAGGTCACTTTTCATCCAACCCCAAAGAAAGGCAATACCAAAGAATATTCCAGCTACTGCACAATTGTACTCATCTCACATGCTAGCAAAGTAATGCTCAATATTCTCCAAGCCAGGCTTCAACAGTACGTGAACCGTGAACTTCCAGATGTTCAAGCTGGATTTAGAAAAGGCAGAGGAACCAGAGATCAAATTGCCAACATCTGTTGGATCATCGAAAAAACAAGAGAGTCCAGAAAAGCATCTATTCCTGCTTTATTGATTATGGCAAAGACTTTGACTGTGTGCATCACAAAACCTGTGGAAATTGCTTAAAGACATGGGAATAGCAGACTACCTGACCTGCCTCCTGAGAAATCTGTATGCAAGTCAGGAAGCAACAGTTAGAACTGGACATGGAACAACAGACTGGTTCCAAATAGGGAAAGGAGTACATCAAGGCTGTATATTGTCACCCTGCTTATTTAACTTGTATGCAGAGTACATCATGCAAAATGCCAGGCTGGATGAGGCACAAGCTGAAATGAAGATTGCCGAGTGAAACATCAATAATCTCAGATATGCAGATGACACCACCATTATGGCAGAAAGTGAAGAACTAAAGAGCCTCTTCATGAAAGTGAAAGTGGAGAGTGAAAAAGTTGGCTTAAAACTCTACGTTTAGAAAACTGAGATCATGGCATCCGGTCTCATTACTTCATGGTCAATAGATGAGGAAACAATGGAAACAGTAAGCGACTTTATTTCATGGGGCTCCAAAATCACTGCCAATGGTGACTGCAGCCATGAAATTAAAAGATGCTTGCTCCTTGGAAGAAATACTATGACCAACCTAGACAGCATATTAAAAAGCAGAGATATTACTTTGCTGACAAAGGTCTGTCTAGTCAGAGGTGTGATTTTTCCAGTAGTCATGTATGGATGTGAGAGTTGGACTGTGAAGAAAGCTGAGCGCCGAAGAATTGATGCTTTTGAACTGTGGTGTTGGAGAACAACCTTGTGAGTCCCTTGGACTGCAAGGAGATCCAACCAGTCCATCCTAAAGGAGATCAGTCCTGAATATTCACTGGAATGCCTGATGCTGAATTTGAAAGTCCAAGCCACCTGATGCAAAGAAGTGACACATTGGAAAAGACCCTGATGCTGGGAAAGATTGAGGGCAGGAGAAGAAGGGGACGACAGAGGATGAAATGGTTTGATGGCATCACCGACTCAATGGACGTGAGTTGAGTAAGCTCCAGGAGTTGGTGATGAACAGAGAAGGCTGGCATGCTGCAGTCCATGGGGTCACAAAGAGTAGGACATGACTGAGTGAATGAACTTAACTGAACTGAATTTATGGCAATAGTCTTCACTGTGGGCCCATGAATTCCTGGGTCTACATAAAGGTTGTTCAAAACATCTACAATTTTAATGGATTTGATTGTCAAATCCCAATTTTTCTATGGATCCTTTACTAAAATTGATCTGCTCAAGAACTTTGCTATGACCTTATTCCATCCTAGTTGCCCTTTATGAAGTCACGGAAGAAAGCCAGATACTGTAGCTATCCCAGTTCTAAATCTTTGAAATCTTCAAATTCAAAGGAAAAACAAAACAGAACAAAACAAAAACCTCTGGGCTGACAAACAAAGGATATTTCAAAACATATGTGTAGTTGCTTTGAGAATCAAAATGACAAACTACCCTCATCATCCATCTCATTAAGGGAAATATTTTCTATAAGTTTACTCTCTGTAATGACTATTTTTCAATAATTCATAATGTGTTTTATAAAATTACATACAAATGATAATGAGATGGTTACTCAATTCTAAAGAATGTGTCTAACCTTTACAACCATATATTTATGACCACATATGATGTTCTTGATATAGGATTACTATTACAGGATTTCGTTCTTTGATTTTGTATTTGAGTCCTTTTTTTCTCCTACATTGAAATGCTTGGTTGCTATTATTACCCTATATACATTTTGATTTGTTATAATTATGTAATCAGTACACTGGAAATAAAACCACTGAATTTAACATATTTTTATAATTCTTTTTGTCCTACAAGATATACTATTATAGATGTATTATCCTAGTAATGTACTTACTATATACTTAAACTTTATATACTTAAACTTTATATAAGTATGAAACCAAATTTTCCATAAAAGTTTATCCATGTGTTTGACTTTATTTTTAAACTTAGAGTCATTTCCATGATTCATTTATGTTCTAGTACATGAATAAAATCATATAGTGACCTAAAATGGAAAAAACATTTTAATTTCTTCTCAGAGAAATCCTACTTCCATTCTAACTCCCCCACCATAAGTAAAGAGTTATTTTTCATTTCTTGTCTCTTTTCTAGTGTTCATTTTTATGATAATAAGCAAGTACATGCATATGTGTATTCTTATTTCCACTTTTTCAAAATTTCATTTATTACGACCTGGAGATCATTTATTGCCTGTGCATAAGTACTGGTCGTTGCTCTTTTGTTTTCCTGCAGCATAATACAATCTTTTGGTAGAAATACAATAATTCACTGAACCAGTCCTCTAATGCTAAATATCTGAATTGTTTCCAACCTTTTACTGTTTTAAATAATTCTGCTATGAATAACTATTGCCTTGATATTTTATACCTGAGATGATTTCCTTTCTCTCTTGGATGAAATCCTTAGATTGCCATGTCAAGGGGTTAATGATATGTAATTTTGTTTGATATTACCAAATTCTCTTCTATAGAAGTTATGCCATTTTGCAATCACTCCAGCAATATTATGCTGGGTCCCTTTCTTCATAGCATTGCAACAGAGTATATTGTAAAACTTTTGGATTTGTGTCATAGGTGAGAAATTGCATCTCTTTGTAGCTTAATTCATATGTATCTTACTAAGAATAAGACCAATCACTATTTTCATATACTGAAGTATGATTTGTTTAGCTTTTCCTGGAACTCTCTTTACTGCTTTTGCCCAATTTTATATTAGGATTTTTTTAATCGTTTTTTTCTTGATTTTTTTAGCGCCTTTTTATCTGATAGGAGGATAAACCATTTGCCTGCAGTGTATAATACTTATTTTTTCTTTGAAAGTTGAATATGTTAAGCTTATCTTTTGTTGTTTCTGGATTTTGAATGTTAAAAAGCTTATCTCTATCCCTTGATTATGAGTTGATCCATTCATATTTTCATTTACTGCTTGTAGTTTTTCTAAATCTCTAATCCATTTATAAATAGTTTGGTGTAAACTGTGGGTTCTAGTGTGGCTTTATAACTTTGTAGGTGACTATCCAGTTGTCCCAACATTATTGATTAAAATGTTTACTTCTCTCAGTGATTTCAGATGCTACTGAAAACCTACATCAAGATTCTGGACTTTTCTATTCTAAAACATTGCTATCTGACTATTCATATAACAGTATTTACACATTTTGAAAACAGTGCATTATAGAGGGTTTTTAGTATGTTTGAATTTCTGGTGGGTCTGTCCTGCCATCCCCTCACCCAACTGCATGTCTTTTTCAGGTTTTTCTTCTATCATTCTTAGTTGGTATTTTTTTTAAACATGACATTTTTATAAACTTATCTCACTCCAAATAATAATTTCTAAACTTTATTGTGATTATAGTAACTTTACTAACTTGGAGATTATTGACATTTTTATAATATCAAGTTATCACATTTAAGAATATGATTTGTCCCTTCTTTCATCCAATTCTATTTCTGATCTTTCAAGAAATTTTTTTTTATTAGTTTATTTTCTGTTTTTTAACTTTACAATATTGTATTTGTTTTGCCATACATTGACAAGCATTGCTTTTTCAATGTTTGCAAAAGGATGTTCTATTTTTTTTTAATTAGTTTATTTTCTATTTTTTAACTTTACAATATTGTACTTGTTTTGCCATACATTGACATGAATCCACCATGGGTGTACATGTTTTCCCCTTCCAGAACCCCCTTCCCATCTCTCTTCCCCAAACAAAAGAAATTTAAATATTATCTTTATATATAATTTGCTCATTTTTATCATAGCTAATTAATCTTTAAATTTGCTACTGGAAATGGGGCTTTTCTTCTTTTATTGTCTCTTCTAACTCATTATCATTTGAAGACATATAAAGTCTATTGTATTTTACGTTAAGTATTCTGCTCCTTTACTGAATTCTTATTGTATTATGTAATATTTTAAAATCAGTTCTCTTAAATTTTTCAGGCATATTATGATTTGTACATAGACATAGTTTTACTTTTCAATTTTATGCCTCTGTTTATTTTCTCTGGTCTGGTTGCACTGATAACATCTCCAGCCAAGTATTAAATAAGGGTGGAGATAATGGACATTTTTGCAGTGTTCTTATCTTTAGTGTCAAATAAGTTATTGTTTTTCTATTGAGTTAGATACTGTTTTTTGGCTAATAGATCCTTTGATCTATTTAGTCTTACAGATAAATAGGCTTTGATTAATGGATATATATAGGTTTGCATAGATTAATACAGATATTGTGTTATTGAAGCATCCATAAATTTCTGTTCTATTATGTAATTTTGGGAATCTGTCTTTTCTGAAAATATGGAAATAAGATGATTTCTCTCCTCAGACCCACTAACATGGTTATCTACTGGTTTTGGATATTTTTTCTGCACATACATGTAAATTGAAGGTGGTTGACTATATTCATAGCCAATAGATAGTTTCCTTTACTCTTCTTGTTCACTGTTATTATTTTTTTAATTAAATTTAGGAAGTAATCATTATGCTATGGTGAACTGGAACTTTAAATAGATTTCTTTTTGTTAATTAATGTATTTGGGTTTTTTTTTCCTTTTTTTTAATAAAATAAATCTTTCTTTTTATTCTCTAGAGTTTACACTTATAAAGAGATATCTCACCCAAGCAGGCTGATATATAAGTATATTGTGATGTTGTCTTCCTAGAATTAGGGAGGCATGGTCTTCATCCTATAGTGAGTCCCAGACAACTTACAATTGCCTTTGAGATATCTTCTGCCTTGCAATATCTCTAAAGGGTTTTCAACTCAAAGTTCCAGAATGAGTAGGTTATCTCCTCCAGGAGAAATCTTCTCTAAGCTTCCTTAGTGACTATCTCTTTCTGTGAACTTGCAGTATCTTAAACTTTTTTTGTTGTTGTTCTGATAGATAAATATCATCTCTCGAGAAATACATTGAAAACTTTTAAAAAGGTCAGACTTAAAAGATTAATTTCTTCTTTACCTAATGATTGTACTTTAAAACCTGTAATATACAACTATTTCTGTATTGAATAATTACTAGCTATTTTTTCATTGCAAAAGCTACCTCTTCCTTCTTTTAAAGTGTTTTGCAAACAAGTTTTTGCTTAAGTATAAGGAATTATTTAAAACTATCTTAATATCCATCTATTGAAATGATTGGTTTTTCCAAAAATTATTAGATAATGTTAAGCCAAATAATTCCGTATCCCATAAAATTAGCTTTTTACTTATACAGAAAGTTCAAAAAATATACTTAAAATTTAGAAGTACTGAATTATATTCCTTATAAAAATTTATCCCTGATGAGTTTTGAAAAATGGCTGAAAACTCTTCAGTATTATTAGAATGTTGCTTTATTTTCACTAATAGTCAGGGGTTTATTTATTTATTTATTTAGGTTTTGTTTTTTTCTGGAAAAAGCAACATGTTTTTCTTTTCTTTAAGAAGTTAACCTCTTGTGACCCACTCTCTAAATAGCCAATGGAAAGTGAGTGGTCAATTCCCATCTTTCGAAGAAACAAAACTGCTTAGAACAGATTTTAAAAGATTTTGAAGTTTGTGGTTTTTTTCCTTCAAACTGTGAATCTAAAAATCTTCTGAGAATAAATTTTCTTTTCAAGGCCTGATAGAGGTTATCTGTGAGGTTGAGAAAGAATAGGTTAGGGTGTGGAGAAAGGAAAATATTTATGGACATGAGTCCACTTACAAACATCACTGACTACGTTTATTATTTTATCAGGTGAATGCAGGTGAAGAAAGAACTAAAATTTATTAACCTATTCTGGGCCCTGTCACATAGGCATGTTGTTATTACTCATAACTGCACTTTGAGAAAAGGATTCCGTGTTTTTGGATTAAGAAACTGAGGAAGGGTACATGAATTAAAGTACTTTTGTCCATGACCCAGCTGATGAGTCATCTCACTCCAAAGTCTGAATGTGCATATTTGTTTCTTGCTTTCAATGAGTATCTTGATCTTTTAAGACAGAACTTCAAAAATTTCTGTCATCCACATAGTATCACATTTTGCCGTTACCATGTACCACTTATAGTGATTTTTTTCCCATTAAGTTGACTTTAGGTCTACTCACTTTGTTGACTTTGCCTTGTTCGAGAAAGTAATAATGCAACACAAACATACTTGACTAGTTGTGTTTTTTGTCCTCTACATTGTAATTAGTGCACAATTTTCAATTTGTGTAATATTCATCCATGCATTACCGAAAATATTGTCAATGATTTTGTGACTGCCACCATTTTGAAAACAATGTACTGGAAAGAAATGTCCTGTCACTAAGATGCATTTCTCCGTACTCAATTTTCTAGAAACTGATCTTTCCTTGGTTTTGGCCTACCAGCCTCCCTTGAGTTCTTCCTCTTCTAAGGAATCTAAAATAAAGTAGGAGCAGGCACATCAGTAGTTTAGGAGAACCCTAGGGGCTTAGATAGTAAAGGATCTGCATACAATGCGGGAGACCCGGATTCGATCCCCAGGTTGGGAAGATCCCCTGGAAAGGGAAATGGCAGCCCACTCCAGTATTCTTGCCCAGGTAATCCCCTGAACAGAGGAGCCTGGTGGGCTGCATAAAGTCCATGGGGTCACGAAGAGTTGGACACGACTGAGCAACTAACAATGATAAATGAATACAGTTGCAAATGTAAAACTTAGGAAGGTAGAATAAAACAAGCTTATAGCTGCAACAGCTCCAATGTAGACAATTCCTGAGGTCCCTGCAGAAGGAGCACTGGCCTCTGACATTGCTGAAGTGAGGGAAGTATGCAGACCACACACTTCTCTCTCAGATTTAGGTGAATAAAGCGGCAGAGATTCCAAGTTTTGCTCCTTGGGATCCTAAAACAATGCTCTGTCTTTGTGTATTCATCAGATACTAATATTCAGATCCTCAAAGGATGAAAAAGAAGCAAAGCATTTTCAAACATCAGTGAATTTAACTTCATTCAGGCTTAACTGCTCTGACCACTGCAGTTCCGGGAAGCTAATTCTGACAATCCTTTATATTAAATGATTATTAGATATTGTCTTATGTTTCCATGAAGAAAAATCCAGGGGCAAAGATAGGGATAGGTGTTCATGAAATCCTGTAAATTTCCTGTCTGTGTCTATTTCTATTTTTCCATCTGAGAATAGTAACAAAACCTTGACAGCAAAAAGTATACTCCTATATTTTTCATTTAGATGATGCAATGGACTGAATATATGTCTAACTTCCAAATTCATATGTTGAAACCCTAATCCCCATGTGATACTATTAAGAGGTGAGGCCTTTGGGAAGTAATTAGGTGAGACTATGAGAGTGGGGTCCTCATAAGAAGAGGAAGAGATATCAGAGCTTCTACTCTCTGCCCTGTGAACATGCAACAAGAATGTAGTGGTCTGCAAGCCAGAAGAGAGCCCCCACCAAGAACTGAAGTTGTCAGTGCTTTATCTTGAATTTTCCATCCTCCAATACTGTCAGAAATAAATGTCTGTCGTTTAAACCACTATGGTGTTTTGTAACAGCAGTCTGAGCTGATTAGGACAGGTGGTGAGGAAATAGCTTGTGGGAGAGGGAGGCTTCGAGATTGTTGATTAAGGAACTATAACTGGATATGACTAGAGTCTTGGAAGAGAGATAGCAAAGGACAGCTAGCTTTAAAAGGAAAACTAGCCCAGCTGAATAATCGGTGACGGCTTAGCATGACAAAAGGCCAAAGGCATAGAAACAGGGATTCTGCAAGGTTTAAGATGAGGGAAGTTCCTGGGGGTTCCTGGAAACTTGTACATAAATTTGAAATTTAAGAAGCTATGAGATAAAGTATGGCTTACTGGTAAAGTATATAGCCTCAAACTGACTTGGTACCTCAGGTCCCTTTCTCACTAGGTTTGTGATGTTCAAGAGTTTAGTTCATCTCATTACCCTCAATTTTCTTATCCTCGAGGACAATTAAAGTTCCTAACTCAATAGTCTTTTTTTTTTCTTTTCCTATCAAGAGAGATAATACATGTAATATCTTTATTGTTTATGTTAACTCTTTATAATCAGTGTATTTATGATAGATGATGCAATTCATGTGAAAATATTCTTACCATCATACACAAAATACAAAATCAAAAGGTCACAGATACATATGATTCAGGATTCCCACTCCTGGGCATATATCCAGACAAAACTACAGTTCAAAAGGATAAATGCACTCCTGTATTTATAGCAGCACTATTTACAATAGCCAAGACAGGGAAATAATCTAAATGTCCATCAACAGATGAATGGATGAAAAACATTAATACACACACACACACACCATGGAATATTACTCAGCCATAAAAAAGAATGAAATAATGACAGTTGCAGAAACATGGGTGGACCTAGAGATTATCATACTAAGTGAAACAAGTCAAAAAGGGAAAGATAAATACCATATGGTATCACTTATATGTGGACTTTAAAGTATGACACAAATGAACTTGTCTGTGGAACAGAAACAGGTTCATAGACATGAAGAAGAAAATTGCAGTTGCTAAAGGAAAGGGAGGGAGGGAGGGGAATAGAAGGACTGGTAGTTTGGGATTAGCAGATACAAACTATTACATACAGGATGGATAAACAAGATCCTACTGTATAGCACAGGAAACTATATTTAATATCCTGTGATACCATAATGGAAAAGGAAAAATAAAAGAAGTAAATGGATAAAAGTCAATGGGGGAAAAAAGGTCATGAATAGAAAATTACCTGGAAAAAAATAAATATTTGTTATCCTCAATAAATAGAAGACTACCAAATCTCTTTAGGGATGTTAATTTTAAATATTTATTCTAAATGATAATAACTAATGAGAACTGAAAAAGAAAACATGTTTTTCATATGGTCCTAGTTATTTGGAGTTGGTGTTTATAAAGGCAGCTTCTCTCACTCATCTGAAGCAGATGTTATTGTATTCATTTTTCAGTTAGTGGTGATAGGTTTAGAATTTTTCATTTTCCATTCTTTCACAGGGCTGGCATCTGTCAGTAGGTACCCAGAGTCCAGGGTATTGTGAAATACTGAAAGTATTTTGGGTTTCCAACATCATACTCTCTATAACTACTTGGTTCAATTAGCACCAGCTATTATAATAATAGCCTTCCTTGACTTGTAGGCAAACCCTCAGATTACCACAGACTGAATAAGTAACTTTTATTCCATCATCTATAAGGGTTTCCAAAGAATCAATATACACTATTGCTTCTTTTTTCTCTGCTTTGTTTAGTTAAGAGATAACACAATAAGGAGAGCAGTTTTAGAATCACAGCATTGGAAGTTGTAGTTGGTTGAATACTCCCAAAGGATTGCTGCTGCTCTTCAGTCACTCAGTTGTGTCTGACTTTTTGTGAACCCATAGAATGCAGAACACCAGGCTTCTCTGTCCTTCACTGTCTCCTGAGTTTGCTCAAATCCCTGTCCATTGAGTTGGTGATGCTATCTAAGCATCTCATCCTCTCTCACCCCGTTCTCCTCAAGCCCTCAGTCTTTCCCAGCATCAGGGTCTTTTCCAATGAGTCAGTTATTCACAACTGGTGGCCAAAATATTAGATCTTCAGCGTCATCACCACTCCTTCCAATGAATATTCAGGTTTGATTTCCTTTAGGATTGATTGGTATGATCTCCTTGCTGTCCAAGAGACTCTCAAGGGTCTCTCTAGCACCATAGTTCAAAAGCATCAATTCTTCAGTGCTCAGCCTTCTTTATGGTCCAACTTTCACATCCACACTTGACAACTGGAAAAACCATACCTTTGACTATGTGGACCTTTGTTGTCAAAATGATGTCTCTGTGCTTGAATAATCTGTCTAGGTTTGTCATAGTTTTCCTTCCAAGGAGCAAATATTTAATTTCATGGCTGCAATCACTATCTGCAGTGATTTTGGAGCCCAAGAAAATAAAATCTGTCACTGCTTCCAATTTTTCACCTTCTATTTGCAATGAAGTAATGGGACTGGATCCCATGATCTTAATTTTTTGAATGTTGAGTTTTAAGCCAGTTTTTTCAAAACTCTCCTCTTTCACCCTCATCAATAGACTATTTAGTTCCTCTTCACTTTCTACCATTAGCGTGGTATCATGTGCATACATGAGGTTGTTGATATTTCTACCAGCAATCTTGATTCCACCTTGTGATTTATCCAGCCTGGCATTTTGTATAATGTACTCTACATATAAGTTAATAGGGAAACAATATACAGCCTTGATGTACTCCTTTCCCAATTTTGAACTAGTCAGTTTTTCCATGTAAGATTCTAATAGTTGTTACTTCTTGACCCACAGTATATTTTCCCAAAATATATGTCCACTCAAATACTTTATTTGGAAATAAGGTCTTTGCATTGGTAATTAGTTAAGATGAAGTCATTGGATTACAGTGCTACCATATCCAATGGAGGCTTCTCAGGTGGCTCAGTGCTAAAGAATCTGCCTGCCAAGCAGGAGACACAGGTTTGATCCCTGGGTTGGGAAGATTCCCTGGAGAAGGAAATGGCAACCCAGTCCAGTATTCTTGCCTGGAGATTTCAATGGACAGAGAAGCCTGATGGGCTACAGTCCTTGGGTTTACAAAGAGTTGGACACAACTTAGTGATTAAATCACCACCACTATATCCCCTGGTGCCTTTATAAGAAAAGGAAAGGACATAGAGAAAGTCCCACAGTCTCAGAGGAGACAGACACAAAGATGTAAGTGATGGAAACAAACACTGGCATGATGTACCTGCAAGCCAGGAAATAGTAGGGTTTGCCAGGAGCTACCAGAAGCTTAGGAAGAGGCAAGAAAGAATTCTGCCTTAGAGCCTTCAAAAATACCATGGTTGAGCTGATATTCTGACTTTGGATTTCTAGTTGCCAGAACTGTGAGAGAATAAACGTCCACTGTTTTAATCTAATAAATTTTCTGTAGTTTATTATGGTAGATCTTGGAAACAAATACAGAAACTATTTTCTCTCTGGGCTTCCCTGGTGGCTCAGATGGTAGAGAATCTGCCTGCATTGCAGGAGACCTGAGTTTGATCCTTGGGTTTGGAAGATCCCCTGGAGTAGGAAATGGCAACCCACTCCAGTATTCTTGCCTGGAGAATTCCATGGACAGAGGAACCTGGCATGCTACAATCCATGGGGTTGCAAAGCATCGGACACAGGTGAGTGACTAAACATGCATGCGTTTTCCCTCAGTCCTACATTTCATAGGTAAAGAATAGAAGATACCACAAAATAACATTAAAGAGTTAAAATATATTCATTATAGATTTGTCATCTATATCTTGTGACTTTCTATATGAACTGCTGATTCTCAAATATCTATTAAATGCCTTTAACGCCTATGAAGAACACTGAAGTTCTTTTTTTCTTTTTCACCAACACAGTTTTCTTTCATTTCCTTTAAGTATTTCTTAAATCTAAATTATAACTTTCACCGCTTTGTACCTATTATTTATTTTAAAACAATTTCTGTTCACTTTCCTTTATGCATGTGTCATTAGAGTCAGTAAAAAGAAAACTTCAAAATATTTGTTAAAGTTGAGTTTTTGTTTCTCCCAGCTGTCCCCCATCCACTCTAATACTCTGATATTTTGTCATTGTGAATCTGTCACAAGGACAACTTCACAAGATAAGGAATAGTCTTAAAAGAGAAGTGCTTCAACCTTAAAACATAGCTCTGTTTAAAAATTCTGTTTGATGAATAAAGGGATTCTTAGAACATTATTTTTAGTAATCTTATTTTTAAGGGATTGAGGTTGTTTGTCACTGCCTTAGCAAATTAGGAATAAATTGGTTTTTTTTTTTTTTCTCCACAGTTTTATTTAAGGAACAGACCAATAAATCTTTAAGTAGTAAAATATAAATATAAAAACTACTGTCAGAGTAATTGAGTTATGCTGAGCCATAAGTATGCATTTTGACAGTAATTCAGTGGTATTCTTTCAAAGAGATTCTAGGGATGGAAGTTCCAGGAAATAGTAACATATGTTATTTGGATGTGAGGAGCTTGCCTTAGGAAAGTTATAAGGTATTATGGTGACACTATTCAGGGAAATACAGAGGCAGGCTGATTTCATGTGTAAGTGTTCATTATCTTTGGGGAAAAAGTGTTGCCTTTCCAGAATCAGTATAAACCACAGTGCTGGCTTATACACAAGAGGACATTTGTACTTCTGTTGTTGCTTTGGTGTATTTGAAATGCAGTGACATCCTTATACTTATGTTGTCTATAGATGCTCTCAAGATTCTGCCAAAACTGCTCTCATGAATTTTATGAATCTTTCATTTTTATCATGACCCGCAAAAAACAATCCTTTCAGTTTCTAAGCCTTCTTTCTAAGATATCTGGCAAAGGAAGGGAAGGGGTGAAAGTAAAACACTGTGAAATACAAGGGAAGAGCAGGGAGCCGCTTTGTTTTAGCTAGCAGCTGATTGCTTCTGGATACCAATGAATCTCTGTTTCCTAAGCTCACAAAAAGATTCTCAGAAAATTTAATTGACTATTAAGTGTCCCTGTAGTCAATTTCTAGAGCTGTAACTAACTAATACAAACCTGGGGCAGACGTAGCGGGGAGTAGGGAGGGAGAGGACTTCAGACAACAGAAGTGTATTCTTTAACAGATCTGAAGGTCAAAGGTCCAAAACCATGGTGTCTGTGGGGTTTGTTCCTTTCAGAATCTCTGAAGATGAGTCCAGCCCATGTCTCTTCCCAGCTTCTGATGTCTGCCAATAATTGGGGCATTCTTTGTCTTGTTGTTGCATCACTCTGATTTCTGCTTCCATCTTCACATGCCTCAGATACATTCAGACATACAGTTAGGAGGAATACTGTTCAACCCACACTAACCTCCTCTCTTACAAGGCAGTCATTCCTCTGTGGCCAGCTGTGTCTTATAAAGCATCACTGGTTTATTCTTGTTCCCACACAATCTAAGTAACTTAATATGATGTGTCCTAGTCAACAGAGCACAATATTCAATAGGGTACAATAGAACAAATTAAATTAGAGATACCTTATTTAATTTACGATGTTGTAATGTTAGAAACCAGAAGACACGGCTTTCTTTTTATTTTATATTAAGAACAGTCCACCTGTCTTCATTTCTTATCTCTTATTGCCTAAATTGCGTTTCTACATGGCAAAACAAGTAGGTTTAAATGTCTGACTTTCCAAGACTCATCCAAGCACCTAAACAGAAATTCTTCTGTCTCTTGCCTGAATAGAGATCTTTAGTTAGATAATGATATTTAATGATAAGCCCATTTGGTTGGCTTCTCAGGGTTGAAGAAGGAACCTCAGCTGTCCACTCCGCTATTCATTAAAAATAAATGGTTCTTGTAAAGAATATTAATTATAATAAACTTTAGAACTCAGCCTTTCAAAATGGAACTTTGGGTGAAATTGGAGAGCAGGGTTGAAGGGCATATCAAGTGAGCAGCCTATAACTCTAATGCTTCATGAAGAGCAGATGGCATTCAGAATCAGTCCACTTATGATTACTCCATAATAAAGATTAAAGTTGCATGTTCCTTCCAGGGGTATGCTCGGCAGGCTGCCAGTGTTCTGAACAAGTTCTTGGCCCACCTTGTTCCATATCAGATTTTTTCTTTCCACTTATCTAAATCACTTCCTATTTCCATGAATAAATTTATGCATTAAAATGTTAAGATTTTTTAAATGCTCTACTTTATCTCATCATTATGTTTCTGTTATATGAACCCATTAACACTGATTTTTTTAATTGTTCCTGATTTTAATCTTACAGTAATGTTTTGAATCCTACATGTGTTTGAACTATTGTCTATTTCCAAAGTAGGTGAATTTCATAATAAGACAATGAATATGGGGCATTTTTTTTTTCTGTGAAGCTGGCCTTGTGACTGAAGAAATGTGGGTCTTATAACAAGGTAGCAGCTGTAACTAAAAGGCTAATGCACAGCAGGAAGTCTGAATCAAGGCAGTTTCATTCTTCTCATGAGTTGGTTGGAAGTCTTTAATTCCAGGGGATAAAGTACTGTATTATTCCAACCCATGACCATTTGTGAGTTTCCATGGGCAGCCCACACAAGACCTTGGAATGATAATACATACACAAAATGCAACCATTGGACAATTTTTTGATGCTGTTTGCAAAAGCTTAAACACCTGAAAGCATGTAAGTGACTACGAAGTCAAAAAGAATACATGTTACATCACTTAAAACCTGTGATGCAGTTAATGCTAAGAAAACCTGATTTGTTCATCTTAATATGTGTAGTATTACACATAGGTAGGTACAAGGATTATTCTATCTGAAAGGTCTATTTGTATTTTTTCTCAGCAATAACCCATTCCTTTGGGACTATTTATTTTATTCTTCACTAATTATAATTTTTGAAACTATTCTGTTAAACCACAATATAAATACAGAAATGTGTACCATATAAGTATCATAAAGTGACAGCTAAATGGATTTCCTCAAGCTAATTACATTCGGGTAATGCACATGGAACATTACGGGAACCCGGTAATTCTTATTTGTGTTTCGCGGTCACTATCTTCCTCAAAATAACACTATGATGATTTCTGACATCATAATTTGTTTTCTTTTACATTATTAGAATGCATACAGTATATAGTATTTTGTCCTTGGCTTCTTTCATTCACCCTTATGTTTATAAGATTTATCTGTAATTTCCTGTGAGACTATAATTTGTTTATTCTCATTGCTGTATAGTATTCCCCTGTGAGAATATGCTGTACATTTTAGTCAACTCTATGCTTTGGCCACCTCATGCGAAGAGTTGACTCAGTGGAAAAGACCCTGATTCTGGGAAGGATTGGGGGCAGGAGGAGAAGGGGACGACAGAGGATGAGATGGCTGGATGGCATCACCAACTCGATGGACATGAGTGTGGTGAACTCTGGGAGTTGGTGATGGACAGGGAGGCCTGGCGTGCTGCGATTCATGGGGTCACAAAGAGTCAAGCACGACTGAGCGACCTAACTGACTGACTGACTGACTGATACTGGTGGTAGATTTTCAACAGCTTTCATTATGAGTGGAGTTTCTGAAAATATTCTAGTACGTGTGTTTTGATGACTACACAATTTTGTTGGGTATATATATATTTTTAGCATTTATTTATTTATTTGGCTGTGTCAGGTCTTAGTCGTGGCACAAGGGATCTTTGCTCATCATTGTTGCATGCAGGATCTTTAGTTATGGCATACAAACTCAGTTGCAGTATGTGGAATCTAGTTCCTTGACCAGGGATGGAACTTGGGCCCCATGCCTTGGGAGTGCAGAGTTTTAGCCAGTGGACCACCAGGTAATTCTTGGGTATGTATATATCTTAAAATTAAATTTCAGAAGCATATGTAATGCTCTGTTAAGCTTTTGTAAAAGTCGGGTATCATTTTAATATGATTTTTTCTCCTGCTTGAATTTTTATGGATATATGATGATTTTTGTTCTTTTGGATTCTTACAATTACTTAGAAAACTAATATTTTTCGTGGTGGCATTTAAAATTATCATTCACAAGGATGACTGTCCCAAGAGTTATTGGGTAGATGAATTTTTATCTTTCTATTGAATATTAATTATTACAGTTATGATTACTAGTTTCATCTTCTTAATTTCTCTCAGATCTTTCCTTCTCTGATACCCCATGCCATGCCTTTTGATCAGACTCTTACCTCTCACCTGTTCTGAACATTAGTTACTTAGCTAGTTCAACTACTTTTCCCACTAAACCCCCACCGAAACTCCACTGATACCCTCTCGCCATAAATGACAAATACTGAATAGCCTGCCCCATTTCTGTCAGAGGCTTATTAAAATAGAATTGTGGTTTTACTGTTTCAAAAGCTTCAATGTGATGTCACATCCAAGATTTTATTTTTCGTCAAGCTCCTCTATTCACATGTAGTCTAACCTATTGATCTATCCCTTCCCCAGCATAGTTGTAGTATCTAGGATCCAGCTTTAGCATAGTACCTTATCCTATAGGTTGGGTACAATGGGTACTAATTATTTTATCTTCTATGATACTTTTTTAATGTGTATACATTATTGAATTGCTATGTAAGACAGCATAATTTTTTTTCTCTTAGATTTTTTTTCCTCTTAGATTTTTTCCCTCTTTGATTTTTTTTCCTCTTAGACTAAAAAAAAAAAAAAAATACACTGAGGGCAAGGACTCTATTTGTGTTAGACCCCAGGTCCACTGCATAATCTTTGACACATTATACACATCCATGTACAAAGCTAAAAAACATGTTGACTGATGCTTGTTTCTTGTGTACTGCTATTCCCAACTGTTTGGACACTAGAGTCAGTTGTCTCTTATTCTTTCTTACTATAAACATCATGCATATTCAACTCAGCTGCTGATATTCATAATAAAATTCTTACTCAGGGTCTATTCTTAATTTCTCAGGCTAGCTGGCATTAAGTATGGTGTGCTTTTGCTCTTAAAATTAACTAAGCTGGAAATAGTGTCCTTAACCAGGAGAATCAGCATTAGCCAGTTTTTCAGAGGGCACAAAGTTATGTTTATCTAATATTCTAAACCTCTAAATGTCAGAATTTAGTCAAGGTAAAAACAAAGAGACCAGTTTTATATTACTGATAGAAATCTTTACAAAAATGCAAGGTCTCTCTGCTACAAGCTGGTCAGTGACCTCACCTTCCTCCAGGCTGATTGCTGATGCATGGCACTTTGCTGACTCTGCATAGAGGCCTCTAGAATGCTTGTGTAACTGCAAGATAAATTATGTTTCAATTCTAGATGTGCATTTTCAAAATGCTCGGCATCCAGTCATATGCCATGTTCATTTCCTTCAGCTTTCTTTTTTACTTTTTGAAAACTGAATAGCACATATATCAAATGTGTTAAATTGATGATTTCACTTGCTGTTATAAAGTACCTGTAGTTCTTATTCCATCAAGCCCCAGGGCCTGAATTTATTTCATAGGATTGTAAGTGCTGGAGGTTTAACTGGTGCATGTGCAAAGTATTTGTCTTAAACTTGAAAAATCCTGGACTCTTGTCCTTTTTGTAGCTATCAGTCCTAAATTACAACTTCAGTTTTATTACCCTGAGACAGGGCTGTTGTAAAATACAATTGTTGTACAGGTTTTATCCTTTCTACAATGAAAAGGAAAAATGTGTGTACTAACCTTCAATAAACATTTAGAAAATTATATTGAAGTCTCTCCAGATCTGATAGAAATCTGTCAGAGGTATTGCTGAGTCCACAACCTACAGGAGAGAACTAATATGACTGGTACACTTCATTTCTTAGTTTCTAAATCCAGGCAAAGATTTCTTGAAAAAGACAAATACACTACTGCAAATGTAAAAGAAACCCAAAGAGATTTTTGACTTACTGTACGAAGATGTAAGAAGTAAAATAAAAGATACTGTCATCACATTATGATTCAGAAAATATACACCATCTCTACTCAAATATACACCATTTGAAGCCCAAGACTTCACAAAAGACATTTGACTTTGTTCTAGGGTGCCATGAGATTTTCACTGACCAAGTGATGTTTGTTTGCTAAGACTACATTTTGATGGCCAAGTCTGACTTTCCCTTTGTGAGTCATGGAGTAAGTTCTTTTTGTCACCTACTGGAGAATCTTATATCCCTCCTTACAAGTGCATAGGAAACCCCTAGTGACAAGTAATGAAGAAATGAGGATCAGCCAAAAATTTCAAATAAATTATTAATTGTGAGTGTGCATCTTGAGGAATCTTATTGATGGGTCTAAAGTAATAAAATACACAAATCTATTTCAGGTCCAAGCCTAATTGCAGAACTGGTGTTGCTGTCCATGGTGCTAAACTATTGTCTTTACAGTCCATGGCAATGTTTATTCTTCTAGTTTTGGCCCACAAGCTGGAACCACAAGCTAGAATCAAGATTGCCAGGAGAAATATTAATAACCTCAGATATGCAGATGACACCACCCTTATGGCAGAAAGTGAAGAAGAACTAAAGAGCCTCTTGGTGAAGGTGAAAGAGAAGAGTGAAAAAGTTGGCTTAAAGCTCAACGTTCAGAAAACTAAGATCATGGCATCTGGTCCCATCACTTCATGGGAAATAGATGGGGAAACAGTGGAAACAGTGTCAGACTTTATTTTTGGGGGCTCCAGAATCACAGCTGATGGAGATTGCAGCCATGAAATTAAAAGACGCTTACTCACTGGAAGGAAGGTTATGGCCAACCTAGATAGCATATTTAAAAGTAGAGACATTACTTTGCCAACAAAAGTCCATCTAGTCAAGGCTATGGTTTTTCCAGTAGTCATGTATGGATGTGAGAGTTGGACGGTGAAGAAAGCTGAGCGCCGAAGAATTGATGCTTTTGAACTGTGGTGTTGGAGAAGACTCTTGAGAGTCCCTTGGACTGCAAGGAGATCCAATCAATCCATCCTAAAAGAGATCAATCCTGGGTGTTCATTGGAAGGTCTGATGTTGAAGCTGAAACTCCAGTACTTTGGCCACCTCATGCGAAGGGTTGACTCATTGGAAAAGACCCTGATGCTGGGTAGGATTGGGGGCGGGAGGAGAAGGGGACGACAGAGGATGAGATGGTTGGATGGCATCACCGACTCGATGGACATGGGTTTGGGTAGACTCCGGGAGTTGGTGATGGACAGAGAGGCCTGGTGTGCTGCAGTTCATGGGGTCGCAAAGAGTCGGACACGACTGAGCAACTGAACTGAACTGAACTGAACCATTATAACTAAAGATAGGATTGGTTAGACTTTCACTTTTGAGAAAGGAATGTATAGAAATTAGAATAAAAGTGTTTATATATGCAAATTTCTGGAGATTTTAAATGATTTGAGATATGGTTACTTCTTATATACAAAGAGTCAATGATTTTTTTTTTCCTTAAATATAGCCTGTTTAGGACCTGGCTGAACCTTAGAAAAGATAGATGTACCTCCTTGTTTGAAGCAGTTGTCTCTGAAATACCCCTCCCTTCATGTGTTGAGAAACAACTCTAGTAACATGCCTTGGTTTGGTCTTGTGCTTTATACTTTTAAATGTCATTGTTGTTCAGTCACCCAGTAGTGTGCAACTCTTTGCAACCCCATGGACTGCATCATGTCAGGCCTCCCTGTCCCTCATCATCTCTAGGAATTTGCCCAAGTTCCTGTTCATTGCATCGGTGATGTCATCAGGCATCTCATCCTCTGACGTCCCCTTCTCCTTCGGCCTTCAGTCTTTCCCTGCATCAAGGTCTTTTCCACTGAGTCATGTTTTCATATCAGTTAACCAAAATACTGGAACTTCAGCTTCAGCATTAGTCCTTCCAGTGAATATTCAGGGTTGATTTCCCTTAAGATCGACTGGTTTGATCTTGCTGTTCAAGGGACTTTCAGGAGTCTTCGCCAGCTCCACAGTTCAAAGACATCAATTCTTTGGTGTTCTGCCTTCTTTAAAGTCCAGCTCTCACAACTGTATGTGACCCTTGGGAAGACCTTAGCCTTGACTATATGAACCTTCGTTGGCAGAGTAATGTCTCTGCTTTTCAACACACTGTCTAGGTTTGTCATTGCTTTCCTGCCAAGAAACAACCATCTTCTCATTTCATGGCTATAGTCACCATCCACAGTGATTTTGGAGCCCAAGAAGAGGAAATGTGTTATTATTTCCACATTTTCCCCTTCTATTTGCCATTCAGTAATGGGGCCGGATGCTATGATGTTAGTTTTTTGTTAATGTTTAGTCTTAAGCTGGTTCTTTCACTCTCCTTTTCCCTCATCAAGAGTCTCTTTAGTTCCTCTTTGCTTTTTGCCATTAGAGTGGTATCATTCACATATCTGAAGTCGTTGATGTTTCTCCCACCTGCTTGATTCTGGCTTGTAACTCATCCAGCCTGGCATTTCTCATAATGTGCTCAGAATATAGGTTAAACAAGCAGGGTGATGGCAGACAGCCCTATTGTACTCCTTTCTCGATCTTGAACCAGTCAGTTGTTTCATACAGGGATTTAACTGTTGCTTCTTAATCTGCATATAGGTTTCTCAGGAAACAGGTAAGATGATCTGGTATTCCCATCTCTCTAAGAGCTTTCTGCAGTTTGTCATGGTCCACAGAATCAAAGGCTTTAGTGTAGTTGAAGAAACAGAGATAGATTTTTTTTTTTCTTTCTGAAATTCCCTTGCTTTCTCTAAAATCCATTGAATGTTGGCAATTTGATCTCTAGTTCCTCTTGTTTTTCTAAACCCAGCTTGGACATGTGGAAGTTCTTTGTTCCCATAATGCTGAAGCCTAGCATGCAAGATTTTAACCATGACCTTACTAGCATGGGAGATAAGTGCAATTGTCCGATGGTTAGCGCATTCTTTGGTAATACCCTTCTTGGGGATTGGCATGAGGATTGACCTTTTCCAGTCCTGTGGCCACTGCTGTGTCTTCCAAACTTGTTGCATAATGAATGCAAAACTGTCCATCTTCGGTGGCCCTGCACAGCATGGCTCATAGCTTCATTGAGTTATGCAAGACCCTTCACCATGACAAGACGGTGATCCATGTACTTAGTCACTCAGTCATGTCTGACTCCTTACGACCCCATGAACTGTAGCCCAGCAGGCTCCTCTGTCCATGAGGATTCTCCAGGCAAACATACTGGAGTGGGTTGCCACTTCCTATTCCAGGAGATCTTCACTACCCAGGGATTGAATCCAGGTCTCCCACATTGCAGGCGATTGTTTATAGTGTGAGCCACCAGGGAAGCCCAGTGATCCATGAAGGGGTTTTAAATGTTACCAAGTACATTCTCTCACTTAGAGTCCCAAACTAGATTACAAATTAGTTTACTTACCATTGAACAAATAAAGGCAGTGGAAATCAGAAAGATCCTGGTTTAGAATCACTAAGCCAGTTCTTTACAGATCTGAAATTAGAAATTATTTCAACTGGGTACAATATTTGTTTTACAATTCCAGAAGAATAGGACTTTCTTGTTCTATATCAGATGGTTGGAAAGTGGGATGAACTCCCATGTCTGACTTACATATAGAGACTAACAACATTTAGGTGATCAGAAAGCTCCATTAAAATTGCCAGATTTTCTTGCACAGCAGTTTTGTTTCACTTTGCTTTATTTTAACTGAAGTGTAGTTGATCCACAAAATCATTGGGTTGGGTGAAAAGTTTGTTTGGGTTTTTCCATAAGATGTTACAGAAAAACTCAAAAGAACTTTTTGGTCAGCCTGATATATCAGTTTCAGGTGTACAACATAGTGATTCATTATTTTTTAAGTGATTCAGTATTTTTATAGATTGTACTCTATTTAAAGTTATTATAAAATATTGACTATATTCCCTGTGCTGTACAGCTTGTTCATTTGCATACTTGTATACTAGTGGCTTATTTGTTTGATACACAGTTTGTACCTCTTTATCCCCTAAGCCTATCTTGTCCCCTCTCCACTTTCCTCTCCCCACTGGTAACTGCTAATTTTCTAAATCTGTGAGTGTTTCTGTTTTGTTATATGCATTTGTTTGTATTATTTTTAAAGTTCTAAATTTAAGTGATATCATACAGCATTTGTCTTTTTCTGTCTGACTTATGTCACTAAGCACAATGTCTTCTAGGTCCATACAAGTTGTTTCAAAGGTCAAAAATTATTTTTTTTACTACTGAATGATATTACATTGTGTGTGTATATGTATATACACATATTACATCTCCTTTGTCCATTCATCTGTTGATGGACACAGGTTTGCCTGGTAGTTTTAAGCAGTCTCCTCAGTTCTTATGTGTTAGCACTTCTATATCTATGATTTCTGATTATTTGGGAGAGCCAAGAATATTCCTTAAAATGACCTAAATTTATGTTTCTTATTTTTAATTTTTCCCCCACAAACCAGTAATACTAATGTCTGTTTATGTCAGACCATACTTTTAGATGTCTAAGCTAATACCACATTGCCTCATATTTATTGGTGGATGTTCTAGTTATTATAGTTTTCTCAGTTTTAATAGGTAAGGTCTCTGAGTGTCAGATAAATTCAAGAATTTCTGAAATCTATGATTGAAATGGGACTGTCATATGAGTGTCTTGAGTCCAGACCATGAACTTTATCCCCCTGACTCCTATAAGACAGAGATTCTCAGAGTGAAGGAGAGAGGGTATTTGGCTTTGCAGGTGACAATTAGCAACACCTAGAGACATTAGTGGCTGTCAAAATTGGGAGTATGAGGTAACGGTCATCTAGGTAGTAGATACCAGGGTTGCTGCTAAACATCTACAAGGCGCTAGACAACCCCCCACTACAAACAATAATCCCACCTGAAATGTCAATAATAGCCAATGTTGAAAAACCCTACCTTAAAGAAATCTCTTTTAATATCGCCTCTCTTTCCTATTTTCCTACATATACTGAAGAGTAAAATGCTGATTTAAGAATAATAAACTGAATGTTTGAACCTAAAGAATTATAGACCCAAAATTATCAGATTAGCAAAATGAAAAGCATCCGACTTTGGAGACAGGAAAAAACTGCCTTAAAACTCCAATTCTTCTACTAAATAATATGTTCCGTTTAGATAGGCCTCTTAACATCTCTGTGCATCTGACTTTGTAGGATTTTTTATAGGATTAGAAATTACTATTGTTATTAATTATTATTATTATTTTCTTTCCCTCCTTTATAAGGCTCTATCTCACTATTAGGTTTGGTAGCATAATGTCTGTAAAGTGTTTCCTATATGCCTTAAATCCATCATATTGGTGCCCTATATATTTCACCCATTCTCTGGGTATTGGTACCATCAACATGACTTGTGTCTAGTAACTTACCTTTTACTGGTAGATACGTACACCAATAGGAGCCTACATCTTTCAGTCAGTGGTCAGTTTGCAGAGTTTCACAGGGATCCCCTTGGATGAATAGCATAATTGACAGAAATTATGATTTATTGATTCATTTCACCCTTATTTATCTCTAGCAGAATTAGAATGAATTCAGAGTGTGTCATGCAGTCTTCACTAAAATCCCAAAAGGAGAGAGAAAAACTATACAGGGAAGAGAATAGATGCTACAATTGGTTAGATTGTTGTTCATTCCCACTTGCATCTCTTCCAGGTGTTTGTTTCTGCAACTTACTCATATTTCTGGGTTTCAGGTATCTTTTCCATAAAATAGGGTTGTCCTGGGAATGAAAACAACAGTATATGTAATGGCAGTTATTTGTTTATTGAAACTAACAAACATCATATACACGTTTCAACTGTAAATTCTAACTAGGCATCATGAAGTTCACTCTAAAGTCATTCTCATTAAAAAATATTTATAAGCACATTTTTCCAAGACATTTTTGTATTTACTTTTGTATGTTCAACCTTTTTTTTTTTTCCTAAAACCTCAAAATGAAAATGATCATATTATTTGTTAGAATGTGTCTTCTGCCTTTTGTTTTTCCTCTTAACTTACATCTGCTGTTACAATCTAAAATTCATTAACAGGAGACTCAGTTTCAGTCCCGGGGTTGGGGAGGGAATGGCTATCCACTCTAGTGTTCTTGACTGGTGAATTCCACGGACAGAGGAACCTGGCAGGCTATAGTCCATAGGGTGGCATAGAGTTGGGCAAAACTGAGTGACTAACACTTCCACACTTTTCACTTTCACAATCCTAGGATAGCTCTTAGTAGCTCTGGTTCTTGAGGGATTTTGAAGTAATGAACATTTAACACATTTGATTAGTGTGATTATCAGAATAAACTTGGACTATTCTGGAAAGAGAGATATAAGAAACAGAAAATAAAATTATTTCTCTCGTTTCAAAGTCTCCTTCTCATCAAACCCTTTTTTTCTATGTGAGAATGTGGATAAAAACATCAGTAGAAATGAAAAAAGTGAGTTTGCCTCTAAGATCTTTATTCTTAATTCAGTGATGTATCCTGAAGGACTCCATTTTCTTAGTATAGAGACATTTAGTTGAGCAACTTCACAGTTGAATCCAGCATAACAAGTTCATATGACGATTGCAATGACATTACTGCATATTCTAGAGTAAAAGGTGATAGCTTGTGGTGAATGATGTCAGATTTGTGATCTCTGAAGAAGAAGATTTAGCTTCGAGACCAGGGACCAGGCTTGATCAGTCAAGAGCTTTTGTGTAGCAGAGTTTTATTAAAGTGAAAAAGGGACAGAGAAAGCTTCTGACATAGACATCAGAAGGGGTACATAGAATGCCTCCTCACTAGTCTTAGCTAGGGAGCTCTATACTTTTTTAATTGGTTATTACAATAAATCAAAAGAATGTCTCAAAGTTGTAAAGGTCCTACTAGACCCACTCCCACAATTTACATCTTTTACAATAGAAAGATCTTAACAGACCCACTCCTATAATATACATTCTAAGGTAACAGGATTAGTCAGAAGGTTTTCAAGAAGGAGAAACATATCCTCAAGCAGGATACATTGTTGCTATATAATCCTTAGTACAGAGCTTAAACTGAGTTGTTTTGTTGTGTAATCATCAGCTCTGAGTTTAAAGAAAAAAAAAATTTTTTTTATGTGACTAAGACTAAGGAATGTAGAAAAAAAATATCCTTTTCTCCTCCTTGAGAACTCCAGACCCCTATCTCCTCCTCAAGAGCCCCAGACCCCTTTCTCCGCCTCATGGACCCCGGACTTCTTATCAACCTACCTAAGAATTGACTCTCCCAAAGGAAAAACAACATACCTCATTGCAAAAATATTCCAATGTAATTCCTTAATCCATAAGGAAGTTCAGGAGTCAGGAAGGAATATTAATTAAGCAATTTCAAAGTCACATACTTGCTTTAGTGGTGAGGCCAGATGCCTTTCTCAATTCTAATTCACTATTTCTTGTTTTAAAAACCCAAGCTGCAGTTAATATACCTAACAATGGTCTGTTTTCTAATGTTGTTATTCAATACAGTGATTCTTGGGGCAATTGTAGACTGACAAGTAGGTGGGAGGGATTTCTTGGACTTTTTTTTTTTATGTAAATAGTGCCTCCCAGTTTCCTTCATATAAGCCTACAAAGACAACTGCCACCTGCCCTTAGAACATATTTAACATTGCAGCTTATGGAATATCAGCTTATTCTAAAAGATAATAGAGATGGGTATCCTTTCTTTCACTTATGGTCCTGTCTTAGTTACCATTGCCTCCAAGGTTAAAGAAGAAATAAGAAGTCTTCATAAAGAGGAATCTGATTTCTTCTTTGACCTTGCCAAGTAATGTCGTCACTTTACCAACACTCTTCACCTCCTCCCCTCCACTACTTTTTCTCCATTGCCCCCAGCCTCACAAGCCCCCTTGCGCATACACACTTTATACAGTCTCATAGAAGTGCTTTGAAATTGCATCCCTTAGTTGTTTATTTGTTCACCTCTCAACTGTCAGCCGGAGGAGGCAATGGCACCCCACTCCAGTACTATTGCCTGGAAAAATCCCATGGACGGAGGAGCCTGGTAGGCTGCAGTCCATGGGGTCGCGAAGAGTCAGACACGACTGAGCGACTTCACTTTCACTTTTCACTTTCATGCGTTGGAGAAGGAAATGGCAACCCACTCCAGTGTTTTTGCCTGGAGAATCCCAGGGACGGGGGAGCCTGGTGGGCTGCCGCCTATGTGGTCGCACAGAGTCGGACACGACTGAAGCAACTTAGCAGCAGCAGCAACTGTCAGCATCTTGCAGGAAGCCACTATGCCAACTTTGTATTTCCAAAGCCTAGTGTGGTGTCTGTATTAGAATGGGGTTCAGTAAATTTTAATAAGCGAATGCATAGATAAGTTGGTGAAAGTTAAAGTAATAGACACTGGCCAGGGCTTATAGCAAACCATTCTAAATATCCAACTCTCAGAATATTTTTCTAAACAAAATCAAATAAAATATCCACATAAGGAGCATGGAATCTTTAAAATGAAAAATTTAAACATTGACTTAACTTCACTAACAATATCAACAACAAAAAGAGTTTGGTCAGAAACTTTAAATCTTTAAAATGTTGCCCTCTAACCTTCCTCTCACTTTTCCTGAATTAAAAAAAGATTTTGGCTCCTCTCTTGATTTTCTATTCCATATCTGGGAGTTTATATCCCACTTTGGCAAAGGTGTTGTGTTTATTTACAGAAAGATGTAAAACATTGCAGGGAACTGAAGTAGGTTAGAAATATGTATCAGTCACTTTCATGAAGCACTTTCATAAAGGCAGAGGAGAATGAGAAGGAAAGAGGGAGTAGACACTGAGAATGAGAAAGGAGGGAGGGAGGTCTCCTACAAATTTCATAATTTATTTTCAGTTCCCTTTTTCATGCATGGAAATGCTTATGTAATCAACATGCATCTGTTTTTTCTTTTGCAAAAATATTTTTTGACAAATCTTCCAGTGAAATAGACTTTCTAGAAATATTTGATATCTTTTTCTATGGCTTCACATGCTCTCTGGCACCCTGACTCATCTCACCTCTTTTCCATTGCTTTGAGAATCTGTACTCACGAATGTGAGTACTCATGTACACTTTTGCTGAAAGGAGGGTATCTCACAGACCTTCTCAGAAGGTCTTTCTGTGAAAATAAAATGGAAAAAAAAAGACATATGGTGAGGACATGAAGCAGTAAAAATGTACAAATATGGGGGACTAAAACTCTCTATATAACCATACTGTCTTTAATAGGCTTTCTCTTCTGTCCAGAAGTTTCCAGATCTTTCTAGGTGTTTAGACTTGAATAGGATGTTTTCTCCAAGTGCTGAAATGCAGACGTTAAGAGTATTATCAATGAAGGCTATTTTTCATTGGTTTTGATTGCTGTAGAAGAACACACAAGCCTACAGCTGAGATTCATTGAAGCACTGTTCCTTTCCTCAGGGAGCTGTTATTTCAATAAAAACAATGGAATCAGTTAGCATAGGTAATAAAATAATTACAGTAATTTATTTTGGCTATTAAATGTTGCATCCCCTTAGCTAATCATCCACTTCAAGCTATTATTCAAAGTGTTCTGCTCTTTTTGCCTTTAAGTTAAACATCATGAATTTCTATGCACTGATAAATCCAAATCTAATAAATCCCTGATGTGTTTCCTTGCACTGTGACTGCCGACAACTCTCTCTATCTTGTTAATTCAATGTTACTCAATACCAGTAAAAGATGTTTTCTAATACAATATAAAAGCAAAGAATTATCTGTTACCTAACTTTGTACCAAGTCATTGATATTCTACTTTGCAACCCCATGGACTTTACAGTCCACGGAATTCTCCGAGCCAGAATACTGGAGCCGGTAGTTATCCCCTTCTCCAGGGGGTCTTCAAAACCCAGATATCGAACCCAGGTCTCCCACATTGCGGGTGAAGTCTTTACCAGCTGAGCCAACAGGGGAGCCCGATACAATATAAAAGCAAAGAATTATCTGTTATCTAACTTTGTACCAAGTCACAAGTATATTTAGCCTTCATTGCTTTATGGCTATAGAGCTTTCTGTGTTATAAACAAAGGAAGTATCTGAGAAGATTTTAATCATGGTATCATAGAGCACTGTACTTTCTAAAATAACCCCAAACATCCCCTACCAATGTTTTTAGTCCATGAAAGGATATCTTTCAGGATTCCAAGAGCTTAATGAGTGTCTCACCATACAACTGATTTAGCTTTCTAATTAACTTTAGCTCCATTCAGTTTCACATCCATTTCATTTTTATAAGGTCTAAACCAGGCATATCAAATAATCTGAAAGTACAGTTATTTTCCTGTTTTGCAGGCATATTATGTGAATTTTTCAGAGTGAAATCAAGCTGGCATTCCTCATTCTCATTTTCAGACTTCAGATCATTAAACAAAAGAAGCAACAGAAATAATTTTAAATGATTCCTGCAGAGATTGCATATTCAGAGTTTAAAACTCAATCTATCCTTGTACCATCAGTGCACTTTAAAGAAAACAATTCATTCTTTAACCTTCCCCATGCTTTTCATGCTTCTGAACTCACCAAATAAATCAATACAGATTTGACTTTAATTTAAAAATTGGTGGAAAACCTTGTTCTTTAGTATGACTTCTAAGAATATTTCCAGACTGAAAATATAATGTGACAGAACTTTTTTTATAATTAATCATATTTGGATTTTTAAAAATGTTTTGAGTTTGTGAGGAGCATCAAGCAATTGAAAAGTACATTAAAAGCTAATGATGTTTTTAGTCCAAAAGTTACAAAATCAGAAATTTTAAGAAACTTGTTTTCAAATGGATAGTTTTTCATTGATATTCTATTTCCCAAAAAAAAAAATTTTAAGAAATTGAGTTTTAAAACCCTTTCTCTTGAACATTGTGGTTTTCAATTGAAACTGAAATTTGTTTTATCGGCTTTTACTCCAGTAAAGATCTCAATTACACACCAACTACTTGTCAACATCTGAAACTTTATTTAGTTAAGCAGGTAGACCTTTTTCTAACAAATTTGGCATAGTGCCCTTGAATTAATTGGGCTTTTCAATAAAGTAATACACACACACACTTCATAAAATTCCCATTGAAATGGATTGATTCTACTTCCTGAATTGGCTTGGTATTTACAGTATATTAGAACACATTGCATTTGGTATTATCTGTAATTCATTACAGTAGGAAGAAAGTATCTGGCAAATGTTGAATAACTACTTTCTCAGTCAAACTTACTACAGAGTCACAATATCCAATCTAACTCTAAAGCCTATGTTTTTGCTTTCTTCTTTGGTGGCTTAAAATGACAGAAATTTATTTTCTCATAGTTCTGGATTCTGGAAGTCTGAAATTAGGGTGTCAGTAGGGCCAGGCTTTTTCTGAAGACTCTAAGGGAAAAATAGAACGTAGTAATACCTATGGACACATTCCAGTCAACATAAAATTTGAGGTCTTTGAAGATACAGCCAAATGTGTTCTCTTAGAAGTAATAGAAAAATTCTGCCAGTGATGGACTTAACACAGTGGATAACCTTTTCATTTGGCAATTATGTGTTTCAATCCACAGGATATTCAGTATATATTTTTGTTGTACTTTTTCAGATGTCAGTGACCCCATTTCATAAAATTTAAGTCACACTGAGGTTTTAAACATCTGAAGACTATTATATATCCACTGAAAATATTTTTTATTCTTTCTTTAAAAATAAATTTTTTTTATGGCTCAAAGCTTCACCTAAACATTAAAAAAAAAAAAAAAAATTGAAAACATGGGTGATAATTACCCGTGTCTTGGATTTTACAGTAAAGCACTTTTGTATCTTTGTAGCATTTGAAGTTCTAATCCACTTGGTACAATACCCTAGGAAAGAAAGCAAGGGACGTAAAACCACATTAATCCATTGAGAAATGTTTAAAAAAGTGGGGGGAGGGGAAGGTATTACTCTAAATCAGGCTTTATTACCATCACAATCAATACAAACAAATTTGTAGTCACAGTTCACCTTAAGTGACAATAATTAAAAAGAAAATGGTGTGTAATTAATGTGTAATTAAATTGAAATTCCTAATTAGTGTATTTGGACTATTAGGAACTTAGCATTTAGGCTTTCGAGAAAAGCTAGTACATTTCATCCAAGTCTCACTTAAAATATATTTAAATAGTACAGAGACGATGGTGTAGCTTTTGAAAGTAGATCTAAAACCACTGAGTAGAAACTATAAAGAGTTTCTATATTAAATTAGAACATTAAAAAATGGACCCATCTAAAAGTGAAATAAATTGCCTGCTGTAGATGAATGATCCCCTCCACTGGCGGTGAGCAAGGAAGTGTTACGTGGCTGATAGACTATCCCAGTGTGTATAGGTACAACTTAAGACCAGGAGACTAGACTGTGTAAATCATGTGTGTGCTGCGCTAAGTCTCTTCAGTTGTGTCTGACTCTTTGTGACCCCATGGACTACAGCCCACCAGGCTCCTCTGTCCATGGAATTTTCCAGGCAAGAATACTGGAGTAAGTTGCCATGCCCTCCTTCCTCCAGGGGCTCTTCCCAACCCGGGGATCAAAACCGTGTCTCTAATGTCTCCTGCATTGCCAGGCAGGTTCTTTACCACTAGGGCCACCTGGGAAGCTGCCGTAATTGAATGGTCCTAGTAAAGCAGACTACAGTCCATAGGATCGCAAAGAGTCAGACACGACTACAGTGACTTAGCAAGCAGGCAGGCAAGTAAGGGGGTGACAGAGGAGGAGATGGTTGGATGGCATCACCTACTCAATGGACATGAGTTTGAGCAGCCTCTGGGAGATAGTGAAAGACAGGGAAACCTAGTGTGCTGCAGTCCGTGGGGTTGCAAAGAGTCAGATACTACCTAACGAATGAATAACAACAATAACAACTCAGGGATGCCTGTGTTGGACTGAGAGTTCTCAGGCATGTTCTGTATCAGTGCCTGAACTCACCTCTCAGGATCCTTGCTAAAGTTACAAATGAAGATGTTTGTGTCCCTCTCTAACTTGAAGTAGCCCCTATTTCTCTTCCCACTATCTTTGCTGAAAAACTAGAGACAAAGAAAAAAGCAAAAAGGATTTTATGGCGCACCACACCATCCATGCTTCATTTTATAAATAGATGCAAATCTTACACTCTTTCTTTGGAAACTTCCAACAGCAGATAGGGACAGGAGCTTGGCCCGTCATAGGAGTTTCTTAAGCAAACATCTGTGACAGAGTCCTAGATTTTAGAGAGTTGAGCAGTTTCCTAGCATCGCTCTGTAACTCAGAGAAAGCCATGCAGTATCTTAATAAATTAAGTATCAGAATTTTACTTCACTTAGTTACTTGAAGATGTCTGCAGAGTGGGCACTCAGTAACAGAATGCTTAAATTATAGATAGACAGAGAAGAGAAAGTGCTAGCAAACCCCAGCTCTCCTAAGGGAGAATGTCCCTGTGGTCTCAGGAAGGATGGTTAAAATAACAGCTTCTAAGGACCCCAGGTGAGCAAAGTGTAGAACTCTGGCTTGAATGGTAGGGCACAGCCATCACAAATTGTCACAAACCATCCCCCAAAGAAAATCAGCACTGAATAGTCATTGGAGGGACTGATGCTGAAGCTGAAGCTCCAATACTTTGGCCACCTGATGCCAAGAACTGATTCATCAGAAAACCCTGATGCTGGGAAAGATTTAGGGCAGGAGGAGCAGGGGACAAAAGAGGATAAGATGGTTGGATAACATCACCGACTCAATGGACATAAGACTGAACAAACTCCAGAAGATAGCGAAGAACAGGGAAGCCTGGTGTGCTGCAATCCATGGGGTCGCAGAGTCACATATGACTTAGCGACTGAACAACAGCACTCCCCAAGATATTGCAAATAGCGCTTCTTCAAAAATACATCTGTTAGGCTTTTTTATTTGTGAGCAAATTGAGAATAAAAAGATGAGGTGTTGCTGTTGTTCTGTTTTGTTGGTAATCAGGTGAAAGTGAAAGTCAGTTGTGTCCGACTCTTTACGATCTCATGACTATAACAGTCCATGGAATTCTCCAGGCCAGAATATTGGAGTGAGTAGCCATTCCCTTCTCCAAGAGATCTTCCCAATCCAGGGATCGAACCCAGGTTTCCCACATTGTAGGCAGATTCTTTACCATCTGAGCCACCAAGGAAGGCCTGGTAATCATGCAATAGAATTAAATGTCAAGCTATTGCACACTAGGAAATCCAGAAACCAGAGTGACTCTGATACAGCTGGAAAACAGGATTTAATGGATTGCCACACAGGGCAACAACACATGAGAGCATCACCTTCTCTAATTTTCCTTTTGTGTTGTTCTACTTGAAATTTGAATGTCCAGGAGACACACTGTGAGTAGGCTAGGGTCACACGTTTATCCTCTGGTCTGGCAGGGTCAGGGCTCTTCAATGTCAATATCAGGAACACCTGTAAAGGCAGTCCCCCTAGAAAATCTGTATACTTTCATTAACTGAAAAGGAATTAGATGCCAGGCAGGGACAACAAACAACTACCAAATAAACAGGGAACAAAATAAAAACAAGAACACTCATCTACAAATAGGAGCAGAAAAAGAGGCTACATTGTTGTTATATAATCCTTAGTATAGAGTTTAAACTGAGTTGTTTGCTATGTAATCATCAGTTCCAGGCTTAAAGAAAAAAAAAACAAAAACCATTTTATGTGACTAAGACTAAGTAATGTAGAGAAAAAAAAATGAACATTTGTCCTTTTCTCCTCCTTGAGAACTCCTGACTCCTCTCTGCTCCTCAGGGACCCTGGACTTCTTATCAACCTGCCTAGGAATTGACACAGGAAAACAATAGAATGATAGAAATTAATAGAGGAAAACAGTAGAATGGGAAAGACTAGAGATCTCTTCAAGAAAATTAGAGATACCAAGGGAACATTGCATGCAAAGATGGGCACAATAAAGGACAGAAATTGTATGGACCCAACCGAAGCAGAAGATATTAAGAAGAGGTGGCAAGAATATACAGAAGAACTATACAAAAAAGATCTTCATGACCCAGATAATCATGATGGTGTGATCATTCACCTACAGCAAGACATCCTGGAGTGCAAAGTCAAGTAGGCCTTAGGAATCATCACTATGAACAAAGCTAGTGGAGGTGATAGAATTCCAGTTGAGCTATTTCAAATCCTAAAAGATGATGCTGTAAAAGTGCTCTACTCACTCAATAGAAGACTCTTGAGAGTCCCTTGGACAGCAAGGAGATCCAACCAGTCAATCTTAAAGGAAATCAGACCTGAATATTCATTGGAAGGACTGATGCTGAAGCTGAAGCTGAACCTGATGCGAAGAACTGATTCATTGGAAAAGACCCTGATGCTGGGAAAGATTGAAGGCAGGAGAAGAAGGGGATGACAGAGGATGAGATGGTTGGATGGCATCACTAACTCTATGGGCATGAGTTGAGTAAGCTCCAGGAACTGGTGGACAGGGAGGCCTGGCATGCTGCCGTCCATGGGGTTGCAAAGAGTTGGACACAACTGAGAGACTAAACTGAACTGAACTGAATATGATGTTTTCTTCTTCTCTACGAAGCATGTTTCTTTCTTAAAGAGTCAAGTAGATATGTGCTTGAGGTGGGTAAAGGTGACTCTAGGTAAATAAATGTTGAAAATTTCAGTGAACAGGTGAAACTAGCATTCCTTCTCTTCTCTAGTTGCTGTTGTTGCTTCATCACTAAGTTGTGTCTGATTCTTTTGTGACCCCATGGACTGTATCCCACTGGTTCCTCTGTCCATGGGATTTCCCAGGCAAGAGTGCTGGAATGGGTTGCCTTTTCCTTCTCCACGGGATCTTTCTTACCCACGGATTGAACCCATATCTCCTGCATTGGCAGGTGGGTTCTTTACCAATGAACCTCTTGCAAATCCCCTTGTTTGCTTGTTGGATCTCTTCTTTAGTAATATGTTTACTGGTCTGAACCCATGCCAATCTGAATGGAGAAAAGACAACTGGTGAAATGCCCTTGAACAGCTTGCATGCCTACTGTCTTAGCAAGGATGCAAATTTCCAATAGGTCAAGTAGGCATGAGGGAAGTTGCTGGCTTAAGCTATCCTGTAGTCTCCCCACCCTGATGGGCCACTGCAACTTGTGTTGGGGGATGGAGAAAAGAAATGGCCTGGAGCTCAAGCTCCCATAGCAAAGGATCAGGCAAATGTTGAGATGGTATGAAGGCCTCTGATGAATCTACATCCTTGTACTTATGAGAGTTAGGTTAAGGATACCTGCCACACAGGAGTACTAATAGCGTTAGTCAACAAAATGATGGAGCTCCAGGCCAGAATACTGGAGTGGGTAGCTGTTCCCTTCTCCAGTGGATCTTCCCAATCCAAGGATCGAACCTGGGTCCCCTGCATTGCAGGTGGATGCTTTACCAGCTGAGCTACCAGGGAACCTCGATGGAGCTCCAGCCTCAAGGAATTAAGAGAAAAGTTGACTTTTTTCTCTTCTTCACACCCTCACACACTAAGTGCATTTGAGACTATAAGAAGTAGGAGGAATCAGTTAAGAGATTAGAATCTTAAGTTGGATAGCCCAAAACTATAATATCAAAACTTATCCAGAATGTTTTAGAACCTCCTGAAGATATTGTAAATAGTCAGAGAGAGGGACTTGACAGGGATGAAATCAACAATTGGAGGAAAAAAATCATTTCATTTGTACCCACTGATGATTTGAAAATTTCTCAATAAACATACATGAAACCAGATAAATCCCACTATTGTGCTCAAAGTCTCTTAAACCTTTTCCATTGTCTTTGGAAAAGCATTTTCCAAATTGTTTTTCTAAATGACTGTACCACACGAAAATGTTCTGTGGAATGTTAGAACAAGTCCTTGTGCACTGTATCCCCAATCCAATGCACACTGGCTTTTTAAAGGCAATGAAAATTCCTACAGCTAAGACATCTGTTGACTTTGTTTAATCCAGCCTCTCCCCAATTATCATAGATGCTATTTTAGCAGAACTATGTTAATATCCTAGAAAAAGTCTATTTTACAAACATCAACTACTTTAAGGTATAGTTTGATATTTATTGTCTTATATATGATATTCCAATATTTGGTCTACCTAAATTCACAACCTTGCCCACATTCTCATGCCAATCAGATGATTTCACTCTTCGATGTACACGTCTGTCATTTCTATTTCCACAGCTTCTTTTTTTGACATTTCCATCATCAATATTATTTATTTCTATTGAAACTCTTCCCACTCTCACAGTCTTGTTTTAAGCACTACTGTCTAATCTATAATGACTTCTCTAATCTGATTAAGAATTGCCCCTTGCTTTTCTCTACACTCACAGCACCTTACAACACCTTATTTCACCTACTCAACCCAGGCTACCTTTCATTATTATTATTGGTGTTACTTCTAACAGAATTATTACAAGATTACAGAGTGATTATATGAATCGGACACCAGGCTCAGTCCTTTGTTAAAACAGTCCTATAAGTAATATTAGTATTGCCGTCTTTCAGATAAGGAAGCTGATACTTAAGATAAACAATTTGATCAAGATCTCAGAGCTAATAAAAAGCAGAGGCAGTACACAACTCAGAATCTATTGGAAGCCAAATCCATGTTTTGAACCACTATGTAATAATCAGTATAGCTCTTCGTGTGCATGGCTTTCTCTTCCACTTGATCATCAGCCATCAGAGGGCAAGGATCCTGTTGAGTTCATCTTTACAGACATTCTGTGCTTAATAAAGTACCTCCTGGAGACCCAGGAAAGTGTCTAGAATTAAATCAAATGGTACGCCCTCAGCATCATGAGATAATGGGAGGGAATCTCCATGAGAATCATTTGTCTGTAATTTCAAGGTGCTGAGTTCTTTGCACTCCACCTGTCATTTCCTCCTTTAGATTTCTCCTCCCAGGGTTTCTCATTATGATGCATCACCTGAGTTCCTTTTAGTTATAACATCTAATGCAACATGACTAGCGCAACATGAGCACATAAGCCCTAGAGGACTGAAGAGCAGGAAGGTTGTTTTCGCCACACTGTGGATTTAAGGGAAGCTATAAAAAATATATGTTAAAGGTCAGCAGTGAACCTCCCAGTTAAGAGCCCTGCTGTAGAAGGGCTCCATCATTCTTCAGAGTGCACCTAACTGCTATATCCCCGTGGAAATCGAGTTGAATAAGCCATGCAAGCAGTCCCGATTATTTTTCCAAGAAAATTGCCTTATTAATGTGCATTATGGAAATGGTGCTCCATGTCAGACCTAACAAGAAGAATTCAGATTGTGTGTGCACATGGAAAATTGCCTCCTATGCTTTTCATCCCAGTGGATCTCGTGAAATTTTCTGAAACTCATTTTCAGGCTCTGCCTGCTTCCTCAACAAACCCTTCCTCTGAAAACAATCCCCTCTGAAATGACCTCCTTCCAAAACACCCCAGATTCCAACTAGACATGGCAACCAGCTCAGCAGTTCAGTGACCCCAAATAAATGTTTCATGGGGACTAGGTCTCCAGGCCAGGAAGAAATCAACCTAAAATAACTGGAAAGTCCGTACACTGTAGTGGGTAGCTAACCATGTGAATTGTGGAGCCCTGCAGACCTGGGCTCCGATTCTGACTGTGTCCCTTAGTAAGTGTACGACATGGGGGAATAATACATGCTCTCCAAGCCTCACTTTGTAAATAAGTAGCAGTAAAATTCTCTCTGTCTTGTCTTAGACTTATTGTGAAATTAAAGTAGGTAATATTTGTGAATGTATGCCTATCAAAATAAGCCTCAGTAAATAATTGCTAATAGATTCAGTAACAATACAATTCTATATTAACGTTTATGATCTTTGTATACCTGCAGAATAACTTCCTTTTAAAGAGACAGTGGGAGAAGTTAGACTAAAGATGAAGCCTAACAAATAAATCTAAAATGGCATAATTTCACACACTGAGGACTCCATCCCTGTTTTCATATTAAGGGACAGGGTCATTTTTCAGGTTACAGAAAGCAGACTGTGAACCACCTCTTCATCCTCCTAATATATTTTAGTTACTTTATCAGTTTGTAAGGCTACAGTGGTTCAGAATTAAAGACTGGCTTCACGTTACAAAATGAAGAAAACATTTCTCCAACATAACACTTTATAACTACATTTGGTGTCCTTAGGACAGGCTGGCAGAAACAGCCTTTAAGTTTCCAATTCTGTTGGCTGTAGACTTTTGCTTTTTGCTTAGCACATCTTTGCCCATTTCTTATATAAAAGCAAGGAAGCAAGAAATCACAATTTCATTTAAAAGACACTATCACAAATATCTGGGCTTCCCCGATGGCTCAGTATAGGTAAAGAATCTGCCCGCAATGCAGGAGACACAGGAGACACGGGTTCAATCTCTGGGTCGGCAAGATCCCCTGGAAGAAGAAATGGCAACCCACTCCAGTATTCTTGCCTGAAAATCCTGTGGACAGAAGAGCCTGTGGGCTACAGTCCAGTGGGTCACAAAGAGTCAGAAATGACTGAATGACTAAGAACAAGCACAACAAGCATAAACATCAATTAAATATCCCAGTTTTACGCTCAGTGTTACACATCTGGAATCATAAGCTTCTTGCCAGATAGAGTAGAATGTGTGTATATTTTTAATGTTTATATTGGTGTGCTCTAAAATTATGAAACTGTGATCATCTCCTCAAAAGTGGTAATCTATCACTCTAGATTGCCCAACTTGTATTTAAAATTTAAAGGTAGATTTTACAGGAAACATTGATAATTTTAAAGTTATTTTCACTGTTAATTCTTGTACTTTGTGCATTCTTTCCGTTTTCTTAGCAGTTTACTGCTGAAAAACTAATGAAGGGAGAGACAGACCAGTAGAGCTAAGGTATATGAAGATAATTTTGGGGGGGGAAAAAAAAAGGAAAAAGGACAAGGAAATAAAAATGCAAATTTTTAAAAGAAAAAGAAATACATGATATCACAGTGTGTGGGATATAAAAAAGAGAGGAAAACATGAGAAAAGAGAATTGCTGAATAACTTGCCATTCAAATTTTTGGGTCCTGGTAGTCAAGATCCTTTACGTGATCCTATGAAAAAGTTTGCTATGCCCCCTTTTCTCAAAGATTTTGCTTGTACTTATTCGGTAGATCTAACAAAATGTGGATGCTTTTGAGCGATTGATTCGTGCAAATGTGGCTTAATTGTAGAATCATTACTTTTTTAATCTTGGAGCTGCCAGTCCCTACTCTTTTCAACTGAACTTCAAGTTGTTGGATTACAGGCTGCCATTACTAATTGTTTTTACATTTTGTGCGACATATCTAGTTCAGGAAGTTTTGTTCTTCAGCAATAGATTTTTTTTTAAGGCCCCGGTTTTTAGCGCTTTATCTGCTCTGACTTATAGGCCTCTCATTTTGGATTCCTTAATCTCGAAACAGATTGAACTTGGTGGATCTTTAGAAAATAAAAAATGTAGTCTCACTGACTCCTGAATAAAATATCATTTGGGTCACAATCTCCTCTTGCTCAGAAGCATTAAAATGATGCATTTCTGTAGGTTTACATGGGCTGGTATCCCTGTCTGTCCTACAGTTCTTTACTGGAATTGAACAGAAAAGGTCAAATGGGGGGTAATATGTCAAAAGGCTGTAATTAAGATTTAGAAAGATTAATACCGATGGTATTTAATGAAATTGGCTTTTAGAGGAATGCTCATCTATTACTTTGGTATTTAACTTTTTTTTTCTTATTAAAATGTTAGTGCTGAATAGAAGCACACAATCTGTGGCAGGAATGTGAGTTTATACAGCCATCATTGAAGGGGGTCACAACTAGTAAACAATCAGAGGTTTATGTGAATATGGTACTGATGATAAAATCACTCAGCTTTTCCACTTGAGATATAATTTCTTTTTCCCCCAGGGCTTGCAAAAAAAAAAAAAAATGCCATAAGCAGCAAACTGACATAGATGTATCACTTCACTGCACTGACGCATTTTTTTTAATTACACATTTCAGATGTTTATAACAGTCTCAAATACACATAGAAAAAAAAAATCATCATTTTTTTTACAGACAGGGGTAAATTTTGCCTCTAAAGGGAATACTATGGTTAAATCCAGCATATCATATTGAAAAAAGGCTCTGTAGTCTAAAGTAGAGGCTGATGCCTTTTGGTGTTTTGAAGAAGGAGCTGTTTCAAATTGTAAGGAAATTTCCATTTCAAAAATAGCTACTGAACTATCACAATGACTGCTTTGCATATATTTTTGGTCACAAAAATACTATTGTTATTTTTTACTATAGATATGCAAATGAGATGTTGATAGGATTAAGTTCTGTCACCTTCTTAGACAATTTTATACTGGCACTATTGAAGTTTTCCTCCCCCTCCTCTACCCCCCTGACTATTTCCTTTACATTTAATTAAAGCCATCAAACTCATTCGCTTTCCATTCTACGTGAGATTTTCGTTTCCCTTCTCCTTTTGCCTTTTTCTCTGATGATTTTTCCCTGTGTACTTTTCAGTCCTCTTCATGTTTGCTCCAAGTAGTGACTTATTTCATTGCATGAAATCTTCAATTTTCAGTTAAGAAAACTATTTTTCTATCTTGTATTTTAAAATACAAGAAAAATGTAATAGTTTATCATCATCATCATCCTATTTTAACTGGTTATTTTCCCCTTAGAGTTGCTGGATGCTTTGATATCATGTAATATGTTTATTGCATTTGTTTATGAATGAAAACTAAAATATGCATTTGGGGAAGCTCATGATGGTATCAAATATGTGTGTAGGTGGGGGTATGTGCGAAAAACAGCTAATTTTTAAAGTTGTTATATCGGCGTATTTCTAAATCCTACCAACTATTCAAATTTCAAAAAATACACACATAACACATATTCACACATACACTCTCCAATAATCAGTGTCCGGATTTAAAGTGTTGCATGCTAGATTGTATTCTTGTAAGTTGGGTAAACATATATTTATAATAAATGCTTGAATAACTAGCATTTTTTTAAAAATGTGTTGTTTTTGTTGCTTTTTTAAGAAAACCAATTTGAGTGTGAATGGAATCAGAAAGGCTCATTGAATTAGACAGAATGAGAACTACTTCCTTTACAGTGGGAAGAATGTTCACAGCCAAGGCATTTCAGAAATAATTTCCTGGTGGAGCAAAGAAAGAGATAACTCATGTCCTGGGAATATGATCACACTTCCTGTGCTAGGATTCTCAAGTCTTAAATTGTTGATAATTAAATGAGTTGCTACACTGCATTTTTTTTTTTTTAATAGGAAATGTCAACCAACTCCCATGTTCTTGCCTAGAAAGTTCCATGGACAAAAGAACCTAGGAGGTCAGACAGAACTGAAGGATTGAGCGCGTGCACACACACACACACACACACACACACACACACACACACACACACACACACACACACACGTATACATACACATGGACCTGTACTATTATAGTACAATCAATGCAAATATATATTTTGTGTCAAAAGCTATTTCATACACCTTTTTAAAACTACGCCATAAACATCCTTATCTTTAAATTTGTTTTTCCATAACACAATTAACATCAAAATTATCATTAAAATAGATATTTGTATTCAAACGTTATATGAGTACGTACTTTGATTAAATCACTAACATTGAAGTTTCACTGATTTTGGCAAAGTGTGTAGTACACATTCATTTTTCCATTCAAATTCTTTCTTTGAAAAAAAATTTGGTAGATGCTTCTAAAATTAATTTGCTTTTGAAATCTTTAATCTGCTCCCAAAGCTTGAAATTTTGTGCAGATAATTTTAAAAATTATATATATTATATATATATATATATATATATATATATATATAATGTAATTTTTAAACATTAGAGTATCTGTGTCCAACTAGTATATTGTGACCATTGGGAGCATATGTTCTTAAATTAAAGAATGAATAAGAGTGCTTGTGAAACCTTGCTATTCAACTGAGTATTCTGTCTGGAGATTAAAAATTGTACACCCTGTTTATCAATATTTTTCCAATTTTGAATATTCAAGAACTGTCAAATAATCTATTTAAAATGTAAAGTTAAAGTTCTGATAGATTGACAAAGTTAGTTTCAATACTCAGTATTTTTACCATCAAGTATTTTATTGTTAAGTTATACAATTCTCATGGAATTTTCTCTTTGTTCAAATCCATATCATTTTTTTGTTGTATTTGTAAGGAAAACATAAGGAAATTTTTCATTTTTTATTTAGTTCTCTTTGGAGATAGATGAACTATGTTATAGAAAAGATATAATTTCAAAGAATTGCAATACAATGTAAGAAAATGCATTGAAAAAGTAGAATCAAGTCAAATGAACTATTTTGAAATTACCGAGTGTAGTGAAATATTTACCATTTACATGATTTAGTCTATAAGTCATGTCCAACTCTTTGCAACTGCATGGACTGTAGCCCGCCAGGCTCCTCTGTCCTTGGGATTTTCCAGGCAAGAATACTAGAGTGGGTTGCCATTTCCTTCTCCAGGGGATCTTCCCAACCCAGAGATTGAACCTGGGTCTCCTGCAATGGAGGTGGATTTTTTATCAACTGAGCCATCAGGGAAGCTTACATGTATTGTTTATTCATCTTTCTTTTGTTTCTTTCTTTGTCTCATTCTGTTTCCTACCTTTCTTTCTTCCTTTTCCTTCCCCACCTCTCTCTCTTGCTTGAAAATTTTTATTTTCGGTGGTTTAACTTAGAGCGAAGACAGTAGGCAATTAATGCCATGTAACCAAACTGAACTCAGGTCTGCTAACCCGAAGCACTGCAAAAGTAATCTACTGACACCAGATTGCAGTAAAGAAAGCACAGTGTTTACTGCAGGGCTCCAAGCAAGGGGATGGGAGAAAGGTCTCTGTCTCACAGACGCTCTAAATTGATCTTTGATTTAGGGGACTTTTTAAACGGGAAGAGCAAAGAGGCTAGGAATAATCATCAGTTTACAGTTCTGTGTCATTTCTTAACTGTCATTTCAGTTCAGATGTCTCTGATTTACAATTCTCTATCCAGGTGATCCATGGCCCAGGGATCTATTAGCTCTGCTTGCCCCAGGGAAATAACCTGAGTTTTTATGTTAATGATAATATCTATAAGAGCAATTTTAGTACATTAACAATGTCATCTACAACAGCAGTATTGATCATCTGACTCTGGTTGATTAGTGTTCAGTTAGCACAGGGCTGAGGTCAGAGGGGGCAAGTAAGGGAATAAAGTTTGGATAGAAAAAGTAATTAAAAACTGGTAAGGGAACTCAGTTTTAGAGGAACTCAGTTTCACTGATGTTTGAGTGCTATTAATTTTAAATTGGGCTCAAAAACTATTCAGTTATATGTGGTTATAGAAAGAATCAGTTCACAAAATAGTATATATAATATATCACTTTTATTATAAAATGTATAGAATTACATGTGTGTATATGCATATGTGCACACACACACATGTGTATCTAAAAAAAATGAAAAGACATGAAGAAAAACATTAGTATGCTAATATCTATGGTTTGTTTCATTATTGGTTTTTATTTTCTTCTCTGTGCTTTTCTTTTTTAAAATTTCTATAATATTTGTAAGTTTTATATTAAGGAAATAACACATTTAAAAATGAAGATAGGAAGACAGAAAGGGAAAGAGGGAGAAAGGAAGAAAAGAATAAGGTCTAACCGAGCAGGAATGTCTTTACCTTTGTGAAGCTGAGTAGGCACTGTTTACTTTCCTGCTTATCAACTATTCTCTTTGGTATCTGGATATTGTAGAGAATTAGGAATTTTAAATTATAGAATTATACGTGCTAAAAAAAACAGAAGTCATTATTAGCATAGATATACCAAAGGAGAGAATAACTAAGTATAAGAGTATATGTGTGGGTACATGTATTCAGATATGGCGTTATGACATATTTTTTTCTTGAATTTGGTCTAGTTTAGCATTAATTATTGGAGAAGAAAATGGCAACCCACTCCATTATTCTTGCCTGGGAAATCCCATGGACAGAGGAGCCTGGTGGGCTACAGCCCATAGAGTCACAAAAAAGCTGGACATGACTGAGCAACTAACACATGCACATAAGAGCTGGACATGACAGAGACTAAACAACAACACCACCACCACAGCCTTGACTCTAGTTTGCTTCCTCTGATTCTCTGTATGACTCTGACTGGCAAGAAGGGATATACACCTAAAACCATGATCTCACTGGGTAAGAAGATGGCACATGATTGCCTTCTAGCCCAAGACTATCCAGGTTTCAGCAAGTAAACAGTCATAACTCAGATAAAATGGCCTGAAAGAGACTTTCCCGTACATTCACTGGGACAGGAACCAAGTATTACAAATGATGTGTGTTTTGCAATTACTGTATTTGGCACACCGGAGGTTTATGTCAGTCTTGGCATTGTTAAAAAAAAAAAAAAGGACAATATTTTAATCTAAGCCATTTTTTCTTTCCTGATCAATTAGAACTTGACCAGCTCTTACTCATGACATTAGAAGTATAAACCATGCAAATGTTGTTTGCAGACAATAAAGAATTGCTCAGGTATACACAGAGGCAGGCATTTCTGGCACAAGGATGTTAGGGATAGCAGATGAAAGACTTCCACTGTCAAAGCCTTCCTTGTGTCTGGGCCACAGTGCCTGAGGTGTCCACGTGGAATATTTGTTTTCCCACTCCAAGTCAGTATTTCTGAAAGGGTAACCTATATACAGATTACCTGCATCATAATATCTATAGGGCTTATAAATATGTAGATGTGTTTAAAAAATCATTTATTTGGCTGTGTCTTTGTTGCATGTGGGTTTCAGAGCACATGGATTCAGTAGTTGCTGCAAAGCAGTCTTAGTTGCTCCGTGGCCTGTGGGATCTTAGTTCCCCAACCAGGGATTGAACTGGTATTCCCTACATTTCAAGGCAAATTCTTAACCACTGAAATCACCAGGGAAGTAGGGAAATCCCTAAACTTGCAGATTCTTGGAACTTGCTCCAAGCCTACAAGTTTGGAGCAAACTGGGTAATGATAATATTCCCAAATTCAGACTCTCAAATAAAATCTTAGCAAAATCTCAAAGTAAGGATTGTATCAGTTCCCTTACCCCCACCTCACCAAATCTGTGTTTCAAGTAGATTTTCATATGTGACAAAGAGGGTTTGGACTCTGCAGTGGAAGAATGTCTGGAAGAGCTGGGGCTAAACCTGGAAAAAATTTAAAAGTTAGACAGGTATATTCATTGATCAGCAAAATTACAAGGGATTTTTTTTTTCTTTTTTAGACTTCTTATTGTAATTTAATGAATAAAAGTACCTAAGGCATGACTGCACAACTTAGTGAATTTGCATGCATGTAACCTTTTGCTACACTCAGCAATCAGATGCGGAATTAGAGTATTTTCAGCATCCAAGAAGCCCCAGTGCCCCACTTTGTTTGTTGTCTTCCTCCTGACCCAGGGTAACCACGATCCTGACGTCTAATACAATAGATTGTGCATTTTTTAGAACTTTTCATGCATATAAACAGGTTTCCCTTGTGGCTCAGCTGGTAAAGAATCCACCTGCAAAGCAGGAGACCTGGATTTGATCCCTGGGTTGGGAAGATCCCCTGGAGAAGGGAAAGGCTACCCACTCCAGTATTATGGCCTGGAGAACTCCATGGACTGTATAGTCCATGGGGTCGCAAAGAGTTCAACACGACTAACTTTCACTTCACTTCATACAAATAAATAAACAGAAGGAATTCTTTTGTAAGTGGCTTATTTCAATCCACATTATGTTTGATTTATTCATATTGTTGGTGCAGTGGTAGCACTTGTATTCTCATTAAAGTATGCCATCTTTGTTTTTTGTTTGTCTGTTTAAATGTGCCATGATGTATTTGACCATGGATGGGTATTCTAGTAATTTTCCATTTTAGGCTTACCGAAAGGGGCACAATGAACACTCTAGTATATGTCTTTTAGTAAATGTGTACACATTTCAGATGAATATCTACAGAGGAGTAGAAGTACTGGGTCACAGGCAGTTTTCCGCACTGACTGTATCAAATTGCCCTCTAGAAGTATGTGAGTCTTCCCTTTGCTCCACACCCTTGCCAGCACTTGTCATTCTTCGATCTCTTCCATTTAAGCCACTCTGGTGAATACATAAACATCCTATACTAATTTTAATGTGTATTCTACATGGGAAGTTGGTGTTATTTTCATTTATTTTAAATATCTATTTTCTGTACTTCAACCTCAAAATTCTGATTCAAAAAGAAGTGAAAAGCTTTTGAGATTTGGTATATTTTCAAGGTCTTTAAAGTAATACTGATGTGCATTCAGATATTTGAATGGCCTAAAGATGTTGGCTTTCAAGGACAGGAAAGGGACTAGGTTCCCTAATGGATTCTTTCAAAATATTCCCACAGGGGTGAAAATAAAGAACTCCTGGATGATTGCTCTTAATGAGGAAAGATTGTTTTTAACTTTGTATCAACCATTTTAATGGTCAGAGGTTTTTAGATATTCTACTAAGATCCATCAAAGCAACTTTGTATCCAAAGTGCACATTCAGTTTTTCAAAAGCTGGGTCAAATGTGGCATCTGGCTCTGTTTTAGGGTTCTCTAGAGCAGCAGTCCCCAATCTTTTTGGTACCAGAGATCAGTTTCATGGAAGACAATGTTTCCATGAACTGGGAGCGGGAGGATGATTTTGGCATGATTCAAAAGCATTACATTTATTGTGCACTTTTTTTTTCTATTATTACTACTTCCATTCCACCTCAGTTCATCATGCAGTAGATTCTGGAGATTGGGAGCCCTGCAAGAACCAAACCAACCTCTATACACTCATGTAGAGGGGAGGGAAATCAGAGGGAGAGACAGAGACAGAAATAGACACACAAAGAGACAAAGAGAGGCAGAGAGATTAATTCTAGGAATTGGCTGACACAATTATGGAGGCTGAGCATACCCACACCCTGCTGTTCACAAGGTGGAGAACCAGGAAAGTAATTCCATCCTAGCCTGGATGCGGGAGAATTTGGAACACCAGTATCTGAGGACAGTAGAAAAAAAATGTACCAGCCCACGCAGAGAGAACAAATTCTTGCTTCCTCCACCTTTTTGTTCTATTCAGATTCTAAACTATTGGATGTCACCCACCAGCACTTGTGAGGGTGAGTTTCATTCAGTCTGCCGATATAAATGCTAATCTCTTCTACAAATACTCTCACAGACATGTCCAGAAGTAATGCTTTACCTTAGTCCTACAAAGTTAACACAGAAAAATTAGTCATCACAGTCTTGGAATAAAATGTTTAATTTAATCTTGGTAACTCTGAGAACAAAATCCTATAAATTATTTTAGGTACCATTAGTGAGTTCATGTTAGGTTTAACAGAATTTACCAAGATTAAGTGGACAAAGAAAGGAAAATAACCCCCCCCCCCCAAACTTTTTAGTAGTCTGCATGATATCTGTATATTAATAACAAATTAATTGTTTGGGAACTAGGTGGCAGGAATCTAACCTTAGATACCAGAAGCTATTGCTGAAACCCTGAGTGGGCAATGGATAATTTTAGCTTTCCAGTTTTAGAACTCAAGAGAGCAATGTTTGGGATATCAAATTATCTTTATGTATGTTGCCAGATCACAGTGTTTTACTGGACAAGGAATCGATTTTAAATCTTATCAAGGGATTGAATGAGAATATTGAAGTTGCTTAAGTTTTTCCATTGTATCATTTTTTGAGATATGTTGAGTGATTTCAGTGTACTTTATTGGAGATATTTACTTTAGCCTTGGTTTAAGGCATTAAATATGTGTATTTCTTCTATTAAAGCAACCACACTTATGTGAGCATAATGAAACAGCAGAGTTTGGCACCATCCATCTTTTGTTATGAATTGCTGAAATGATGCTGGGGAGTGTATTTATAAGTAGTGCATACTAGTGTAGCCAAATATTGACTTTGCTTGCTAACTCCATCCCATAAAACTTCTGACGACAACCTAAATAAAGTTCAGTTGAAGATAAAATATTGCAAAATAAATGCCAAAAATGGAAACCATTTTTCAAAACACTAAATTAGGAAGTTAAGGAATCAAGGCAATTAATCAATATTTCAAAATGATGAATATATTCTACAAAACACCACTTATAATGAAAAGCTCAAAACAGAATTTTTGTGTGTGTGTTTAAAACAATGTTTATTTTAGTCTTCTGTGGCAGATTTCAGATGAGGCTTTTGAAAAACACTTTAGCTAAAATTTGTGCTACAATTATATTCTTCATCAAAGTGATCTGAAGGAATTCAGGTAAATCATTTAGTTTTTGATGCTAATAATTATGTTTGTCATTTATTGAGAACATATGTTCCTGCTGCTTACCTACATGTATTCAATTCTCTTTGCAAGCCTATTTCATTATTATCCTGATTTTAGAAAATATACTAATGTTAAAACAACATCCATTCAGTTAGTCATTCCAGTAAGTTTTGTTTTGTGCCAAACAATTCCAGAATTTAACAGACAGTTAAAGTCCCTCAGGCTTGTAGGCTTACATTCATTTAGGAGAGATTAAAAAGACAATAAATGCATGAGGAAATAAATAAAAAGAAAATGTGTTATGAAGAATCAAGAGATAAGACAAGAAATGTGTGATTTCCTGGCAGATCAAGGGAGGCCAAGAAGGGAGGAGGTTAGATGCCATATCATTGTTTGCATGCAGAAATCTACGTGCACGCAAACTTGGCACATCTAAACCAACCAAAAGAAAAAAAAAAAAAAAAAAACAAATATGTGGTCACAGCTGACTTTAACATTTAGTTGGGGAGATGTATTAATACAAATTATTAAATAAGACTTCAACAGTGGCTTTAAGGACCATCCATATGCTGAGGATTCCTCTATGTCTGTCTCCATCCCAGTTTGATTCCTAGACTTACAAATCCAAGTAACTATGTGACGTTTTGACTTAGGTGCCACCTAGCCATCTGAAACAAGGCATACTAGTTTATATATCTGCATCTTCTAATTTATTTATTATTTAGTCTGTGCTGGGTCTTCATTGCCTCATGTGGGCTTTCTCTAGTTGTGGCAAGCAGGGACTCCTCTTCAGTAGGGCTGCTGGGGCTTCTCATCGTGGTGGCTTCTCTATAGTTGCAGAGCATGGGCTCTGGAGTACACTGGCTTCAGTAGCTATGACAAGCAAGCTCGGTAGTTGTGGTGCATGGGCCTCGTTTCCCTGTGGCATGTGGGATCTTAGTTCCTACACCAGGGATCAAACCTGTGTCTCCTGCACTGGTAGGCAAATTCTTAACCTCTGGACCACCAGGGAAGTCCTTGCATCTTATTTTAATTAATAGGAATCATTTTTTCTGGATTCTGGTTAAGTATGGCCCCACTGAGAGGATTAAACTTCCAGACTTACCAAAAAACAAGGACTGATATTATCATTTGATAATTACGCATAAGTACTACTAATAATTGTTCAGGAAACTTACAAGTAATGCCCTAATTTCCTTACTAATGTATCAAATCACTGGAGCCCTATTAGAACCAGTCCTGAGTGTACAGTGGGAGAAAATATATCAAACCTCTGCCTTCTAGGAGCTTGTATTTTAATGTGGAGTATAGTGGAGCAAAAACAGTGAACAACAGCAAAACCAAAGACCTATTCATACATGTCTATTATGTCAGGTAATGATGAATGCTATAAAGGAGAGAAGAAAAAAAGGAAAGAGCAAGATAAAGCACATACTTATCCTAGATCAGGGAAAGGACACTGGGAAATGCCGTAGTCAAGAAGGACTTAGTGAAAAGGAATATAAATTGATATAAATTTTAAAAATGAGGAAAAAGCATTAACTCTATTGTTTGTTAGATGGAGAAATGAAATTACATTTTTATAAGCCCTAAAATTTGGAAATTCTGTTTACCATGAGCCACTACATATTACTGTCTTTCAAACTTTATGCTACAGTAAGTTGTTTTTGTCCACCTCCAATTCTGTCATGTGACATTTTGTGTTCTAAACTAAGGTATAAAAACTACCAGTGCATTTTCTTTAAAATTTCATCTATCTCTTTAATTGGCCAGCAATAAAGTGGTTAAGAGGATTACTAATTGAGATGAGATATTAAACCCATCACTGTCATCTCATTCTTCCCCTTCCAGTAATCATTCATGTATTTTTTAATGGTAATTAGCCAACTTTTATTATTTAGCACTTTGTGATTACAAAATAACTTGCAGTCATCATTCAGTTATTCTTCACAGAATTCCAATTAAGTTATTGGGAATCTGTGTCTTGCATGCTCTCTGGAAAAATATTTAATGTCTTCCATACAGTTTTTCAGTTTTCAATATCTTTCATTGTATCTCACTTCACTTGCTTTATACCTCACATCTGACTTGAACATGCAAATCTTCTTGATGCAAAAATACCAGTGTTGAGGCTCAAGGCAGGCTACCCCAAAATATACCAAAATGGCATATCGATGATTTTTGCATTAAAGTTACTTTAGAAATAGCTGGTGCAGGAAGGCCATTCTGACCCTCCTCTCTGTCTCCCTGAAAATAGGAAATAAATCTCCCATTTGAAAGGTACCCTTCCTGTACCAGGAGGCAAAGAGACATCCTTATCACCAGAGACAGGAAATTCAGGGCTAAGAGAGCTGCATGAACAAATCTTGTTACTTCTTTTTACTAATTTACTACCCCAAGCCCAAACTCTGTTAAGAGTCTTCACTAATTAAGCACCCAAGCTTAAGTTTCTTCCTCCTGTTAATTCCTCACAAATTCATTATTTCTTTGTCTAGAAAATGTAAAAGCTGCTCTCCCTCATCACTTCTTAGGTTCTATTTCTATGAAACCTCTCTGTACACAAACTTTTTTTTTTCTCCTCCTGTAAATCTGCTTTCTATTTAATTATTAGACCAGCCAAAAGTATTGCAGGGGAGTATGTTTCCCTTGGGCTACAGTCCTTGGGGTCACAAAGAGTCGGACATGATGTAGAGACTGAGTACACATGCAGCCTAACCTCTAATTAGAAAAACAGAACTTTAAAAAATATTTAAATAATTAATTTTGATGGCATTCAACATTTTGATACTAATATGATTATACATGCTGATTATATGGCACAAAATTTTGGAAAAATAGCAGTTTCCTATTCCTTAATTTTTTGTTTTCACTTTGAGCTATGCCATCTCAAAACACATAATTTATAATGAGTTAATTGAAATCAAGAAACTCAGCTATAAAGTGAAATCAATTGGTGTACTTTGAATTTACAGGAAAAATTTCTAACTAAAAATTGGACAGAGAAAAAGCTAAATATAAATGGAATAATTAGAGGCTAATTTTGTGTTACCTTGGAAGCATGTTTGATTAAGTTCTTGTGATTTTGGAATCAGCTTATTTGAATCCCACTTTTCCAAGTGCCAGTTGACTTTGTGCCTTTTATAAGCCTCAGGGTCAAGATATGTACAGTGGGATTAAACAGAGTAGTTAACGCAAAGGATTGCCATGAGGATGTTCATGACTGCTCAATAAATTTCCCTTTTATGCTTGCAGAAGAGAAATTCCCCAGGAATAAGAAAGACCTCTGCCTAATAGAGGATTACATATACAGACTATATTTTAGGAGTGTATACCATGATGAGATTGTTACTTAGAGCAATAAGCAGATAATACTTAGATGCTATGAAAGTCAAAGCCCAAGAAAGTCAGTGCTCTGTCCTGAAACAAGTCAGAGAATTTTCAATTCAGTAACACACACTCAGTGTAAAAATATAGATGAAAAGGATTTTAAAAGCAGAATCCACCAGTTCATTGGATCAGTTAAGTCTTTATTGTATCCGTAGACCCTTAAAGCTCTCTTTGTAATCAGCCAGTTCTATCATTTAACAGCCTTGTTCTGTGTTTTGGCAACCGACCCCAAGTGAATGGGCCTATCTGGGGATGAGAGGAAAGGAAGCCACCCAAAGGCCCTTTTTTGCCTTTGCAAACTGATGGTTTCCAAGCAGTTTTCTGGTGTTTGGAAACACTGCGTAGTAACTGGGGGAAGAGGCAGCTGTGCTTTGGCCCACATGAGGTAATTTGCAGACACATTTTAATTGCCTTTTAGGGAGCATGAAGGAGTTCCAAATAGTCTAATGAGTTCCAGCAAACACCTGTGAAATGCTTTTAGACGGCCATGTAATACTGAAATTAAGAATGTAATGCAGCAATTGGAGGCATGTTTTTTTTTTCCTCTTTTTTTTTCTTCCCCTCTCCACTTGAAAGGATAGCTGGAGATGTTTTGAAGACCCTTTGCCGATAGAGAGTAGGTTTTCCACTCTCCAAATGACTTTTTGGACTAATCTAATAAATTCAGTAATGCTTGATAGAATCTTCACATCAACTTTATATTTAAAACAAATAATGTTGATCAGACAGTAAAATTAAAATGAGAGGGATGTAGATATAAATCTAACACTACGTATCTGTTAGTCAATAAACAATACTAAATAGACAGATCAAAAATACACACGGAAAAATCATGACAATATGGTGATAGATGGAGACCATGAAAGATATTTTATGGTTTCTTTCCCTCGCACCCTCCCTCCTGTTCTTCTTTCCTTCCTACATTTTTTAATGGTTCATCATTGATTTACATGGAGATAATTTTGAGAGATGAATGACATTTTAATCTTCTTTGTATGCATTTGGGAACTGCAACAGAAGAAAGATTAGGATAATTTGGAGATGAAAAAGACAAAATTCAGAAATTTTATCCTCATTCTAACTTTAGACTCACATCATTATTTTGTGAGTGTATTTTTGTGTGTACCATTATGTAAATGCATGACTCTTCCTTCCCCTGAGAAGTAACAACTATCCTTGAAATGTGTGTTTGCATTCCAAAAGATTACTTTATGTTTTTAATATATGATCTATAGTATTTCATATGCATACATATACATACACGAACGCCAACAAAATAAAAAGCTCTAAAATCAAATCATACTGCATTGTTCCTCTGTGGGGCTATATTTTGCTTAACATAGTTGTAGGATGGCTTAATAGATGTAGCTATAATTCATTTCTTTTTATAATTATATAATGTACCATTGTAAAAATATGTTTTCGTTAGTCACTCAGTCATGTCTGACTCTTTGTGACCCCATGGACTGTAGCCTGCCAGACTTCTCTGTCCATGGAATTTTCCATACAAGAATACTGGAGTGGGTTGCCACTCCCTTCTCCAGGGGATCTTCCCAACCCAGGGGTTCAACCTGGGTTGCTGAACCTCCCACATTGCAGGTAGATTACCATCTGAGCCACCAGAGAAGCCCAGTGTAAGAATGTTCACACTTTATTCTTCAGTTATGGACATTTAGGTTGGTTTCACTTTTTCACTATCACAAGAATGCTCCCCTTATCTGTGGCTGTAAAAGTATTTCTTTAGACTCCCTAGGAACAGAATTGATAGAAGACAAAGTATAAGCATTTCAGCTTGACTAGATTTTGCCACCTTTCTCTCAAATGCATTTATAATTTACTTTCCTACCAATGGCACATAAGAATTCCTATGGATCTACATGCCTGCCAGTTTGTGAAATTATTTTTAAAATGATTTAAAATCAATTTTAAGTTTGTCCATTTGATTGATAGGAAATTCCAATTTGGTTTATCTTATATTTCCTGATGATTGAGGAGATTCTGTATCTTTCACATACATATTCGCACTTCTCTGAATTGCCTTTTTCCATTGTGTTCTTTCTTTATAATTTTTTTAAGGAGGGGGTTTATGAGTCATTATTTAGGGCACAAAAACTGTCTGGTTATATAGGTAAAAATTCAGTCTCTCTGTCTATAGTTAATCTTTTGTCATTTGGCTTAAGGGAGAAGGAAATGGCAACCCACTCCAGTACTCTTGCCTAGAGAATCCCGTGGACAGACGAGCCTGGTGGGCTGCTGTCCATGGGGTCACACAGAGTCGGACACTACTGAAGCGGCTTAGCATGCATGCATGCATTGGAGAAGGAAATGACAATCCACTCCAGTATTCTTACCTGGAGAATCCCAGGGACAGAGGGGCCTGGTGGGCTGCCATCTATGGGGTCGCACAGAGTCAGACATGACTGAAGCGACTTAGCAGCAGCAGCAGCAGCAGCAGCATTTGGCTTATGAGAGCTTTTGACAATTCCAAGATTTAAAATTTAATTCATTGTAGTTTGCCTTTTTATATCTTATTTTAGAAAGCCTTTCCTACTTGGAGGAAATAATAAAGTTAACTGTCAGGGTTTATTCTATAGATAATATTGTTTTTCCTATTTTTAAATTTAATACGTGTGACATTTGGACTGTATTTTGTGAGGTAGGAATCCATGTGGCTAACCCATACCTTTAGCATCTATCCTGTTTATCTACAGAGACTTTATTATATATGTTTTCCAAATATGCATGCTTCTGGAGCTGCACTGCCTAATATGGAAGCCAGTGGTTAAACTATCTACATTTAAATTTAATTAAAATTAAACAAAGTTTTAAAATTCAGTTTCCCAGTAACACAAGCTACATTTCAAGTAGTTACTAGCCGTATGTCACTACTTTACTGGGCATCACAAATGTTGTAGAATGTATTCATTATCACAGAAAGATCCGTTGGACAGTGCTATTAAGGAATTCAGTTCTTTTAGCATTGTTTCACCTCTATCTGTTCCAGTCCCTGGCACTGCTACAGCGCAGGTATTTAATACCTAAATATTTCACATTCCCCTTTATTCTTATGTTTCAGAGATGTCTTCTCTATTCTTAGTAAATTGTTTCTCTGTACAATTTCAATATCATCTTTAGGGAAATTGATTGAACTTTCATGTATTTATACAGAAATCTGAGCATAATTTATACATTTATATCACTGAATTTCTAAACCTTAGTCAATATACATCTTTATGTTAATCTAGAATTTTTTCTTTAATTCAAATAGTTTTCTCTGCATGTATCATGTACATTTTGAATAGCTTTAATCATAAGGGCGTCAAAGCTTTTGTTACTGTTGTGAATTGTGGTTTTCTTTTACATTCCCTGTTTATTGTTACTGTATAGCAATACAAATAATTTTTATGCATTGATCTTATATCCAGCGAAGACAAACTAAGTATCTGTAAGGCCATTTTTGTATCTTCCATTTCAATTTATATAACATTTTTTTTGGTGGGGGGGCTTTAGCGTACCAGGTGGACTAGATTTCTTTTAGGAAATGAGGTGTTAAAATTGGATATAGTTTTTTTAATAGATGACTTTTCATAAGATTCAGAACTTTTTTATTATTAGTTCTCCTGAGTTTTTTTTTTTCATTATCAATTGCTGTTAAATTTTGTCAAATTGCTTTTTTAATATCTGTTATATTTTTATTGTATTAATTGATGCATTAAATCAAATAATAATAAGCATTCTCATGTTTAGTTTTTGTGTACCTGAAAAATATCCAACTGATCATGAATTAGCAGCAGTAGTAGTAGTATCACGTTGTTATTTCATTGCTGGATTTGGATTTCTAACATTTTGTTTAGAGCTTTTTTTTTCCATATTTGAAAATAAGATTGACCCATATTTGTCCTTTATCAAATCATCCTTTTAGTCTTGCCTTTGAAAGTTGTGCTAATGTGGATGCATTTGCTTGATATATGTATGATGAAGCTTGGAACTATCTGTTTCGTTCCCTGAAGAGATTGTCTTTCAATTATTAGCCATTCCTTGAGTATTTGTTAGAAATTATTATGTAGAGTTTTGTCTGTTTTATTTTCCTGAGTGTGTTTTTGATTTACTACTAAATTTCTTCACTGGTTAAAAGTCTTCTGATATTTTCTATTTCTTCTTAGTCACATTTGGTAAGTTAAGTTATTATAGGAAAAAACTTTCTTTATCTGTTTCCCAAAGTAATATTCTCTTATTTCTTAAAATTTCTGCTTTCCTATCTTTTATCCCTAATAGTATTTAGTTTGCCTTTAAAAATTATTTAACAAACCTGCTCAGAAGTGTGTTTATTTTTTTAGTCTTTAGTAAGAACCAACTTTTGGTTTGGTTGACTATTGTTTGTCTATATTTTCATTATATTTTATTATTTTCTATACAATTGCATTTATTCTCCTTTGGATTTGTTCTGTTGGTTTTCTAATTTCTTGAAGTGGATAGATTCTTATACCATTAGTTGTCAGCATTTCTTCATTCTTAACATACGCATCAAGGTTCCAATTTCTAACAGCTACCTAACTTCATCTAATATTCATTTACAACACTATCCATGTTGTAACTGAGCTAGACAAATAGGCCATTAAAATATTATCTGTTTTTACTAAATTTTTATTTGCTCATTTTTGTTCTTTTTGTTAAAGGGATTAATAATATAGAGATGTGTTAAAATCACCCAGTATGACTGTGGATTTGTCAAATCCTTTACATTTTTATGATATTTTGTTTATTATATTCCTGTTATTTGCTTCATGAAATTTGGAACTCTTTTACCTTTCCATGAATTGAAACTTTCATCATTAGAGAGTCAGTTCAGTTCATTCAGTTCAGTCGGTCAGTCGCGTCCAGCTCTTTGCGACCCCATGGACTGCAGCACTCCAGGCCTTCCTGTCCATTGCCAACATCCAGAGTTTACTCAGACTCATGTCCATTGAGTTGGTGAAGCCATCCAGCCGTCTCATCTTCTGTCATCCCCTTCTCCTCCTGCCTTCAATCTTTCCCAGCATCAGGATCTTTTCCGATGAGTCAGTTCTTCGCTTCAGGTGGCCAAAGTATTGAAGTTTCAGCTTCAGCATCAGTCCTTCCAATGAATATTCAGGACTGATTTCCTTTAGGATGGACTGGTTGGATCTCCTTGCGGTCCAAGGGAATCTTAAGAATCTTCTCCAACACCACAGTTCAAAAGCATCCATTCTTCTGTGCTCTGCTTTCTTTATAGTCCAACTCGCACATCCATACATGACTACTGGAAAAAACCATAGCTTTGACTAGATGGACCTTCGTTGGCAAAGTAATGTCTCTGCTTTTTAATATGCTGTCTACGTTAGTCATAACTTTCCTTCCAAGGAGCAAGCATCTTTTAATTTCATGGCTGCAGTCACTATCGGCAGTGATTTTGGAGCCCCATAAAATAAAGTCTGTCACTGTTTCCACTGTTTCTCCATCTATTTGCCAGAAAGTTATGGGACCAGATGCCATGATCTTAGTTTTCTGAATGTTGAGTTTTAAGGCAACTTTTTTACTCTCTTCTTTCACTTTCATCAAGAGGCTCTTTAGTTCTTCACTTTCTGCCATAAGGGTGGCGTCATCTGCAAATCTGAAGTTATTGATATTTCTCCCAGCAATCTTGATTCCAGCTGTGCTTCCTCCAGCCCAGTGTTTCTCATGATGTACTCTGCATATAAGTTAAATGAGCAGGGTGACAATATACAGCCTTGACTTACTCATTTCCCCATTTGGAACCAGTCTGTTGTTCCATGTCCAGTTCTAACTGTTGCTTCCTGACCTGCATACAGATTTCTCAAGAGGCAGGTCAGGTGATCTGCTATTCCCATCTCTTGAAGAATTTTCCACAGTTTACTGTGATCCACGCAGTCAAAGGCTTTGGCATAGTCTATAAAGCAGAAGTAGATGTTTTTCCGGAACTCTCTTCCTTTTTCGATGATAATTCCATTTATCTAGAAAGATATTTTTAACCTTCTGATTTATTGGGCTGATGTTAAAATAGTTACAAAGTTTCTTTTAACCAGTATTTGCAGAGTAAGACTTTACTCATTTTTTTTCAATTTTTGCATATACCTGTTTACATCCTGTAAATTGGATACTACATAGAATGTGTGTGTGTTTATTTTGTTTCATTTTGACAATCTCTGTATTTTATCTAGATGATTTAATTTCCATTTATATTTATCGTGATTGCTTATAAAGGTAAATTCACTTTTATCATTATACTGTATGCTATCTTTTCTCATTTTTAATTCTCTTTTCCTATATTTTATTTAACTTATTCTTTTGCTTGTTAATTCATTCAAAATGATTCATTAAGTGCTAAGTGAATGCCAAACACTAGCTCACATGTTCAGAAAATAGCAGTGAAAGCCGCTGCATTCAGGGAGCTTACAATGTAGAATGAGGATAGACAATAAACATATCAATAATTATAAAATATGGTTTGTCAAAGGTGACAAGCAGTAAGGAGAAAAATAAAGCATGAACTTATCAATAAATAAAATGATTATTAGTCGTCTAATTCAAGACCTTAAGGGAAGAAACAGAAAATACTTCTTTCAGTGAAAATAACAAAGTTCTAGGTTAATACACAGACATAGACTTGGCAAGTAACTTTGCTAGAATATGAGTAAAAAAGATATTCTCTTATTCATATCCCTGTTTCCCCTAATCTTACTCATTTTAGTAATAACATGATAAGGTCCATCTGTTTAGTCTTTATATTGTCCTGAGTATTTCATATGGGAAGGTGATGACTTCCCCCTCTGTCAGTTCTTTAAGAATGATTATGAATGTGTCCTAGACATCATTATCTATTTTTTAGTTAGGCTTTACAATTTCAGGATGGCAATCTGCCCCAAATTAGATTTTGTAAAATATATCCCAAATCTATATAATAGGAAAACTATGAGATTATGGGATTATGCAGATAAATTGTTTGAAATGCTTGTTTTCAGTTATTTTGACTTTAAAACATGGACATTTTTATAGGTCGAGCTTATTAGAACTTATTAGCTCCAAGTACTAATAATATACTTGTAATGTTCAGATTTATTGCTTTCTGTGATTATCCTACATATCATTATTGTTAACAATTTTAGCTTGATTTTCTATAAAATGATAATGCCTTATATTATAAAATGTTTTTCCTGTTTTATTTTTATGCAATATGACTTTCCTATCAAGCATCAAGCATTTTATTTCTTATTTGTAGGTTAGAAAAAATATATAGGTGTATTAACTATACAGTGAATGCTATCATTTTAACAGATAGAAGTATGTATTTGACATTTCATATTTTGTCACTTGATCTTCTCAGATTGATTTATGACAGACAATAAAGTTGTCAGAGGGCTTTTGTTGTTGGCAATGTTTTAGTTCTCAAATTATGAAAACATAGAGTTTTGCCATAAAGGGAGAAGAAAGTAGTTCTTTGATTGATATGGATGAAATGACAGTTCATCATGAGAACAAGGCTTAGTGCCATGAAACTAGGGTATTGCTACTTCCTTAGCAATGAAAAATCTTATGAAAAAATCACCTCCATCACACATTTGGGCATACTGTGCAGTCAGCTTGGCTACCAGGGTTAAAGCTCTTTAGAGAATGGAAAGTGAGGCAGGGAGTAGTTCAACATAGGTTCCATATAATAAAAACTATTTGCCCTTTAAAAAAGTTTAATATCTTGTTTCTCTGGTCTGAATAATCTAGAACATTGTTTTATATTATCTCAGGTGTCTTGAACACACTGAGAAGCTGTCACTTAATTTCCTTTTTCTGAAATCATTTTGCTTTGGAACAAGGTAAACAGTTTTATCTCTGCCTCATTTACAAATAAATAAAAGTTAAATAATCTCCCATCACATCCTTTTTACCCGATCTTTTATCGGAACCTGAATATTCAGATACAAGTGGTGAAGATCTCTGCCTTAGATGTCTAGGCAAATCAGGACATGTTGACAGTCTGCAGAATGACTGAACTAAGACCAATTTATTAGAAGCTGTCGTATTATATAGCATAGGTTATATAAAAGGTGAAGCATTAAAAATAACATTTGGAATATGAATTTTTTAAAAAGACCCTTTAATTCCTCAAGATGAAGAAGAGGAGTACCAGAGGCCATCATAGTGGGGAATCTGAAAGCAATACAATTTTTTTTTTTATTATGAAGGTTTAAAAGTGAAAAAGTGAACGTGTTAGTCGCTCGGTCATATCTGACTCTTTGCAACCCCATGGATTGTAGCCCACCAGGGTCCTCTGTCCATGGAATTCTCCAGGCAAGAATACTGGAGTGGTAGCCATTCCCTTCTCCAGGGAATCTTTCCGACTCAGGGATTAAACCTGGGTCTCCTGCATTGCAGGCAGATTCTTTACTGTCTGAGCCACTGACGAAGCCCATTATTAAGGTTAACGATAGGTTAAAATTTCTTCTATATCTTATTTTATTAAAATTATCTTCCTACTCTCAGACTAGAGGCACAATAGAAAATTCCTCAAACCCCATTCTCAAAGGAGTGGAGATTAAGGAGGTAAAGAGGGGAGAGTTCTTTTATTTTTGTATGTGGGGACTATAATAAGGGAGGTAATGATTATGAAGAAAAGAAATTTACTTATTTTATTAACTCCAGAGGAAACTGAATCTTGAGAATCCTGCAACAGTCCCATGATATTTGTAAAATAACCAAAACTAAGAGTATGAATTCTTGTATCCTGGCTAGTTCTTATTCATTTATTACATTCTGCTCTCATATATTTCTGTTTGGAATTTTCAAAAGTATGTTTCTCCTCTTTTAAATTAACCTTTCTCCTGTGATTCTTCAGCCCAAATAGCATAAATTTTAATTGTCTAGGGTATCATTTACTTCTTATGATAGTTTTGCTTAGCACTTGAGATAGGACACTCCATCATGACAGAGTCTGAACACTCTGACCATGCTAGTATAAAAATGCTATGGTGTTCTAAAAACAAAGAACATTTGCCTTTACCGTAGAAGTTAATAACATCCTCAAACTCAGAATACATAAGATAAAACAGATGACATTTGTTCCTTGACTGTTCACATGACATATATAACTATTTCCTGCTACAGTTCAGTGGGGGCCCAGACAGAAGGATTTGTGTCAAGCTTATTCATTCTATGAACATTTATTAAGTGTATCATAACTCTAGACCAGGTAGTTACATTTTATTTTTTCTCTATATGACAATCTTGGTCTCTAATTTTTATACTTTGTTTACTGTTATTTAGTATGCTTCCTAATATATTTGTGCTTAAATTTAATAATTTGTTATTTGTTTTCTATCTTCCAACTGTTTTTTATTCTTTCTCTACTCCCATCTTTCTTCCTTATAGAATAATCATTTAAATAAATTCATCTTATTTTTAAAATCTTCTAGTGATTACTCTAGAAATTACAACATGCATTTTTAATTATTCAGTTCAGTTCAGTTACTTAGTCATGTCCGACTCTTTGCAACCCCATGGACTGCAGCATGCCAGGCCTCCCTGTCCATCACCAACTCCAGGAGCTTACTCAAACTCATGTCCATGGAGTCAGTGATGCCATCCAACCACCTTATCCTCTGTCGTCCCCTTCTCCTCCTGCCTTCAATCTTTACCAGAATCAGGGTCTTTTCCAATGAGTCAGCTCTTCGCATCAGGTGGCCAAAGTATGGGAGTTTCAGCTTCAGCATCAGTCCTCCCAATGAATATTCAGGACTGATTTCCTTTTCACAGCTATTTTTAAGGCCTCCTCAGACAACCATTTTGCCTTTCTGCACTTCTTTTTCTTTGAGATGTTATCGATCCCTGCCTCCTGTACAATGTCACAAACCTCTGTCCATAGTTCTCCAGACACTCTGTCTATCAAATCAAATCCCTTGAATCTTTTGTCACTTACACTGTGTAATTGTAAGGGATTTGATTTAGGTCATACCTGAATGGTCTAGTGGTTTTCCCTACTTTCTTCAATTTATGTCTGAATTTGGCAGTAAGGAGTTCATGATCTGAGCCACAGTCAGCTCCTGGTCTTGTTTTTGCTCACTGTATAGAGCTTCTCCATCTTTGGCTGCAAAGTATATAATCAATCTGATTTTGGTATTGACCATCTGGTGATGTCTATGTGTAGAGTCTTCTCTTGTGTTGTTGGAAGAGGATGTTTGCTATGACCAATGCGTTCTCTTGGCAAAACTCTATTAGCCTTTGACCTGCTTCATTCTGTACTCCAAGGCTAAATTTGGGCTTCTCTGGTGGCTCAGAGTGTAAAGTGTCTGCCTGCAATGTGAGAGACCCGGAATAGATCCCCAGGTCCGGAAGATCCCCTGGAGAAGGAAATGGCAACCCACTGCATTATTCTTGCCTGGAAAATTCAGTGGACACAGGAGCCTGGTAAGCTACAGTTTGTGAATGTGCAATGAGTCAAACACAACTGAGCAAATATACTTCTCATGAAGCAGGCAGATTGCCACTTCTGCTACGAAGTCCTGATGGTACCTTAAAGTAATACTTTTATAACTCTCTGTACTTTCAGAACTGTATAATACTTTAACTCCATTTATATCCCCACTTCTTTTGTGCTGTTTTTGTCATGTGTTTTGATATTAAATGTGTTTTAAACACACAAGAATTACTTATTATTGTTTTAAGAAATCTGTATTTATTAATACATGTGCTCAGTCACCCAGTAGTGTTCAAGTTATTGAGACCCTTTGGACTGTAGCCTGCCAGGCTCTTCTATCCATCAGATTGTTCAGACAAGAGTACTGGAGTGGGTTGCCATTTTCTCCTTCAGGGCATCTACCCAACCCAAGGATCAAATCTATGTCTTCTGTGTTTTCTGCATTGCAAGCAGATTCTTTACCTGCTGAGTCATCAGGAATACATTTAACACATATAACACTTTTTACTACTCTTCATTTCTTCCTAAATTATTGTCTCCAACTAGGTTCACGTTCTTTTAGTATTTTTTTAAATATGATTCTACTGCTGACAAATTCTGATTTTTGTGTGTGAGAAAATGTTTGTCAGTTCAGTTCAGTTCAGTCGCTCAGTCGTGCCCGACTCTTTTTGACCCCATGAACCACAGCACGCCAGGCCTCCCTGTCCATCACCAACTCCCAGAGTCCACCCAAACTCATGTCCATTGAGTTGGTGATGCCATCCAACCATCTCATTTTCTGTTGTCCCCTTCTTCTCCTGTCCTCAATCTTCCCCAGCATCACTAGCATAATTTGTAGGCTTTTTTTTTTTAATGTTTTTAAGTAGTTGTTTCATTGTTACCTAACTTTCATAATTTCTTTTAAAAAGTCACCCATAAGGCTTATTTATTCTTTGAAAGCATTGGATTTTTTTTCCCCCTATGGCTGCTTTAAATATTTTTTCTTTGTGTTAGATTTCAGAACTTTCTAAAAAAATTCCACTTGGGGCTTATTGAACTCCTTCAAACTATTACTTTATATATGTCAATATATATAGTTTTAGCCAGTATCTGTGTTAGTCTAGGTCTTACAAGAAGCAAATACCAAGATGAAATTTCATGCAGGATATCTATTAGAGGAAATATCTATGAGAGAAAATAGTAAGGATCCAGAAGGAAGTAGAAGATCTATTGGACCTGTCTTATCCTGAGTAAAGGAGAAAGAGGAGGAAGTTTGAGTGAAGTTATTTTAGATTATAGTGAAGTCCTAAGGAAAGTTTACCAAGGTCATTGGACACTCTTTGATCCACAGTCACCCAGAAGAGACTGCTCTCTTTCAAAAACGTGCTCATCTTAGTATTCATGCAGGACATAGTCATTGTCTGGGGGTAGGTCGCTGATTGGACTTGTGGCCTTGACACCAATATAGTGGTATTTTCAGATAAATAATATGCCTATTCTCTTACCTGCTAAGATCTGAGAAGTCAAGTTCACTGTGGTATCTCTTCAAATACTACTTATTCTTTATTCTTTCTGTTGTAGGTAGCCTCTAAGATGACTTCCAGTGATAATGTCCTTTGGTAATTCATAATGTTATATATTCCGCTCCCTTTAAGTATGGGAAGGACATAGAGACTTGCTTTTAATGAAGTGCATATTTTCAAAAGAATGGTAGGTCACTTTGCAGGTTGGATTACAAATAGACTGTGGTTTTAGTCTTCCTCTCTCTTTCTTTTTGTTGTTCAGTCATTCAGTCATGTCCAACTTTTTGCAACCCATGGACTGCCGCATGCCAGTCTTCCCTGTGCTTCACCATCTCCTGGAGTTTGCTCAAACTCATGTCCATTGAGTCAGTGATGCCATCCAACTATCTCATCCTCTGTCGCCACCCCCACCTCTCCTCTTACCCTCAATCTTTCCCAGCATCAGGGTCTTTTCTTACTCCCTCTTTAAGGAGTCAACTGCCATGGTATAAACTATGAATTTCCCAATAAAGAAACCCACATGGCAAGGAACTCAGTGATTTCCAGCCAGTAACTGCAAAAGAACTTAATCTTTTGGTGGAAAAGCCCAGGATGAATTGGAATCCTGCCAACAAACACACTTGGATGCAGACTCTGAGTTAAACTTTCAGATCAGAATGCAGCTCTGGCTGTTAGGCTACCTGAAATCTAACTAGCGATGTTGAGTTAAGGGCATCCAGCTAATCCTTGCACAGATTTTGATCCATTGATATTTTGAGATAATTAATACTTGTTACTAAGCCACTAAGTATTTTGGTAGTTTATTACATGTTAACAGGGAACTAGTATATCCTCTTTCTTCTCCTTTTGGAGCTTAACTTAGACATAGGATAGGTCTTTTAAGCATGTCTTATATGTGTTTCCTGCTTTCTACCTAAAAATTTCTTTTAGTGTGCTTCAATATAAATATTTTCTACTGATATACATTTCAGTTTACTAATTTTGTTTTCTGCTATATCTAATCTAATGCTAGATAATTCACATTTGAGTTCTATAATTTCCATTTGACTATTTTACATGATTCTGCTCACCTTGTAAAAATCTCCCTTTTTTTCTTTTTGATGTATGTTTATTGATCTTAGTATTTTAAAACTCTGTATCCGATATTCCAGTATCTGTATGTGGTTCCATTTCTGTTTTCTGCTCCAACCCCACTTGCTCATTTGGTTCTATACATGATATTCTTTGTAATTTTTATTAAATTTTAGTTGTTAATGAACAAAATGTTTCCTCAGTCTGTCATTATACATAAATTTTCAATATTAAATGAATCTTTTAAAGTTAGCAATATACACTAGTTTATAAAACCTTCTCTTCCTATTTTAAATAATCAAAATCAAAGTATGTCTAGATTGGTGTAAATATATTTAATCACTACCTAGGTAAATGTAATCAAATGCTATAATCGTTATGCTCAAGATGCAATATAATCGAGATGTGTGTAAGCTGTAATGGGCAACCTTCAGTTATTATTAGTAATGGTAAAAAAAAATTATAGTACTTTAAATGCTCTGTATTATTTTATCAAATTTCCCAGTGTACCAGAAAGAATGCCATGCATCAAAAGATATATATCCTTATTATACCTCTAACAATACTTGATTTGTATCATTGAATAGTATGTGTAACTTTCTTTTCCTTTTTTAACCTATAACATTGCATACTCTCTAGCATGCCTTTCATAATTGTTTGAGTGAGAAACTGACTTTACAAGAGAAAATGAGATTAGTTAAAAAAAAAAAAAAACCATACATCAGAGAAAACAAACTTACTGTTACCAGATGGGATAGTAGGAGTAAGAGAGAGATGAATAAGGAGTTTGGTACTAATATATACACACTATTATGTATAAAACAGATTAACAACAGGGACCTACTGTATAGTGCAAGGAACTAGAGTCAATGTCTTGTAATAACCCTTAATGGAAAAGAATCTGAAAAAGAATATATATGTGTGTGTATGTATAACTGATTACATTGCTACACACCCAAAGCTAACACAACATTGTGAATTAGCTATAGTTCAATAAAAATTGGTTTAAAAAGTAGGAGAGATCATTCGATAAAACTAGAGCTATAAAAAAAAAAGGTGAGCCTGAGACCAAATAGTGGGGAAAAAGAAAACAGAAAAATAATACGTCAGTGGATTTCAGCCAGGCTAAGAAGATATTCAGGCAATGTAATTATAAGTATGGATTTTAAAGTTATACAGTCAATTTTGAGTGTTGATTACTCATTTACTATTAATACATCATGGTCTTTGCAAGTCATTAGATTCATGTATACTTTAGTTTCCAAATCTGTATAATGGGGATGATAATATATATCTGCCAGGATTATTTTGAGTAAATGATTCATGTGTAGTAATTAGAAAATGCTGAAACTTCAAATAACTCAATAATTATATTTAATAATTGATGTTTAGTTGCTACATAATGTCTGACTCTTTTGCAACCCCATGGACTGTCAGCCTCCTCTCTCCATTGATATTTAATAATATAGCTATTGTTATCAACACTATTATTATTATAGAATACCCTCATGCTGGGAAAGATTGAGGACAGGAGAAGCGGGCGACAGAGGATGAGATGGGAAATGATATCACCGACTCAATGGACATGAGTTTGAGCAAACTCTGGGAGTTGGTGATGGACAGGGCAGCCTGGCATGCAAAGAGTCGGACATGGCTAAGTGACTGAACAACAACATATACTTAAGTGTTTCTTAGGCCTGAAAGAAATCTTGAATATAGTTAGTTATAAAAGAAAAAGATTTTTCTAAATGGAGCATCATCAAATAAGAATATCTTTGTACTTCTGCATTGATTTCATTATCATAAAGCAAGAAAAAGGAGACTTCCCAGTCTATGATGTAAAGGTAATATAAGAGCCATGCTGTATATTCTCATTAAAACCTTAGTAGGCTCACATCTGAAGAAGGAAACAGCTACCCATTTCTGGTACTCTGGCCTGGAGAATTCCGTGGACTGTATAGTCCACGGTGTTGCAAAGAGTCAGACACAACTCAGCGACTTTCACTTCACTTCAGGCTCATGTGTGAGCGTCCCTGGTGGCTCAGACGATAAAGAATCTGCCTGCCGTGTGGGAGACCTGGGTTTGATCACTGGGTTTGATCCCTGGGTTGGGATCATCCCCTGGAGGAGGCTATGGCAACCCACTCCAGTATTCTTGCCTGGAGAATCCTCATGGACAGAGGAGCCTGGTGGGCTACAGTCCATGGGGTCACAAAGAGTCGAACATGATTGAGCCACTAAGCACAGCACAGCACAGGCTCACGTGTACATCTTTGTCTTTCTGTCCCAAAACATTTGCACTGCAGTGGTGAACAATACCTATATGCTCAATCCCAAGCTAAGTCTGGTCTTTCTGAACTATGTTGAATAGATCGTGACTGGTCCACTCATATAACTTGTCCATTTGTAGAGTGCCCACAAACAGCACAGTACCCGTCATTGATTACCTAATTACACAGTCACTCCATCAGTAAATCAGCACAACATCTGTGACCCTGTATGTCACTACCACAACTCCCTCTGTCAATTCCCCTGGAGCTTCAGTGAGGTGGTTCTACTGACATAATATATTCATTATCCATTAGATCTGGTGCACGCTCTGCAGTGCTCAATTACAATACAATTGAGCGAAGGATCTGGTGTCAGCCACTGTAATGACTTTCTGATTATCTGTCTTTAAATGATGAATGAAATGAAAATGTACTGCTCAAACCAAATATAAGATTGTTAGGATGCCAAATGAAAATTGTACGTAGCCTTCTTTGTGGGAAAATGGCAGAAGTCTGTTTTTATTCAGCAGTAGTTCCCTAAAGATAGTTTTCCAAGTCATTCTCATATTTCAGTTATAAGACTACTATGAGTCCACTGAATTTAAGTCCCAAGCTGACATTTTGAGGTCACTGTAATATCCTTTGACTACGGATTTAATTCACAAGAACTTTCAAATACTTTTGCATTTTCCTTAGTCTTTTGGCTTTAGTTGTGTCTCCCAGTATTACTGTTCTTGCTTCTAGTTTGTCACCTGGGTCAGATTATTTTTTGAGCTGTTTTTTGTCTCGTGGAGAGCTGTAAAACAATTAAGCAGATTGATACATAGACAGGCATTAAAAAAAAAAGCTAGGATTATAAATAAGTGAGAGACTCAAAAACATTTTGTTGTTCAAATAATTATGAAGCAGGTGTTTGATAGTACAGTCATTTCTGTTTCTGTTTACATCTTTAGTTATTATTCTGTTAATTATAATTGAAAATCCAATAAAGCTTCATATTGGAGCACTCATAAATCAGACTTAAATTACAGCTTCTTCATTTATTCCCTTAAACAGAACACATTGGACTTTGGTTATAAAACAAGTTTTAAAATCCAATCCCCTTCTCAATTCTAAATCTTATGTAATAACTGGGCCTTTTGAAATATGCAGACAAGAGAGAAACATAAATGCGTTTGTTTTCTGTGTCACAATTAGGCTTACAGAATGGATTTATTTTTTTGGTATCTGGAAAGTCCCCATGGTGGCCTCCATGATACAGCTTATTCAAGCTTTGGGCAAATCCTTGCCACACTCTGTGCTTCAGTTAAGTGAAGAAATTACAGAAAATCAGACACAGTCTGAATTAGAACGTCTGAAATAAATTTCAAATTTATCTTATTACTGTAGATTCCTTATTTGAGAAGCTGATCTGAAATTCAGCCTTGAGATTAAAATAGTGTTGGTTTAGTTCACATTTAATTAGAGCAAAGAGATAGTCTTTGTATTTGTAGGCGACAGATAACTTCAGGCATAATGTTTTGATAGCTCAGTGACCACTGAGAATAATTTGAGAGATTATGTCCTCCGTATTTGTTTTTATTTGCAAAGAAATGTGCATTTGTCTACAATATGTTCCCATTCCTAGGATAACTGCCTTCTTATCTTTTACTGTAAAGAATGACTATACTATGTATTGGTTAAATGTCTTGAGACCTTTTAGGTAAAGTGAAAAAGCAAGGAGAAATTTTCCCTAAGCACACTGTTTAAATGAGCTCACTAATTGATTAAGTACATCTTAGCACTCTTGATTTGGAAACTCTAACAAGAATCATATTAGCTTATAGTTTATTAAAATAGAGAGGATAGGTAAATCTTGTTTTTTCATTTTGATTCCAGCCAGAATATAGATATTTAAATGGGGACATATTAGAATCCCTAGAGAAATGTGAATTAATTTTAAGGTCATTGACTGCTTTATTTTTTATTTCATATGTTTACTTATTCAAAATAATCATACGAATTTGAAGGATATGCTGATTTTTATTTATATAACTAATGTAGTAGCATAAGGTCAAAATTTACTTTGTGAAGATAGAATTTTCTTGGCATTTGTTTTAAAGGTCTAATATAGTACCTTCTTCACTGCCTCTCAATATATTGCTGGCTAGGAAATACATGTAAAACATATAAAAATCAAAATTTTGAATATGTTTTTCTTTTAATCACAAGACACAAATATGTTAGGAGATAATTTAATTACATCCATAAAATGCCCAAAGTCATGTAAACTCTAGCATTCTGTCTCTTGGCTAGTTTAAACACAATTTATTCTAGAAAGATACCTGTCTACTGTCAATAAATGTCAATTTAGACTTCATGTGAAACTGAATCAGAGAAAAATCATTTTATTTATCATAGAAATAGCAGGAGCCAGAGCATCAACATTTTAATCCCATTTATTAGAGCTTCAAGTTCCACAGGGTGATGCCAAGCAACATTTACATGCATGGTGGGTTTTTGTTACAGGAGAGGAATCCAGTCTTAGGGAGCCCGAATATTTTATAATGGAAAGTAAGCATGCCTATCCCTTATTCCAAGGTTCTAAGGAATTCTGCTCTTTCTCCAGAAGCAAATATTGTTTCTAAATTCCAAAATTGTTTACTATGGAATTACAAACACTCTTGAAAAGATGTTTCAAAACAATTGCTTTCTCCAGGACAGGCTAAAATATGACAGATCCATGAAGAATTTTCTCCAAACACCTATATTTTATATTTTCTGGGAAGTAATATTTTCTTTATATTGAATTAACAACTCATGATTTAAAGAGCATATTCACAAATATTTCACGTTTCTTTGACAGCATGCCTCTGGTCCAGGTTTTACTAGACCCATTTCACAGATGAGCGCACTGAGTCTGATAGGCTAAGTAAATTATTCCAGATCCCATGGCAGTAACTCCTGCATCTTCTACCTCCAAATGCATTATATTTTTCACAAGGCCAGAATTTTCTCTTCATCTACCACATTATTGACAATAGCTTGTAAAAAAAATAGCTTAATTATGTGATACAATTTGAGAAATGTTTTGGGAGGCCTGTCATCAAAGAAAAAAAAACAAACAAAAAAATCCCTGACAGCCCTTTGTATGTCCCATAAAATAGTTTCTTAATTTTTTTTTTTTTCATTCAAAATACTATCCCAGGTTTCTTGAAACTTTGAAGATTTGGGGAATTGACTGGAATTCATCCAGCAATATTCTCAATATAAAAAGGGCATGAGGGAGAAAAGACTGAGGATCAAGTTCTTAGCTACTCTACCCAGGAGCTGATAATAGGAATGTTTTGTTCTCATGTTTAACTGAGGACCCAGGGATATGGAGAGAAACAAATTAGAGAAGAAGATAAGGTATATATATACTTTGCCCAGTTAATAATCTTTCTCAGTTATGACTTGCATCTTAGTCTCAAACAGTTTCCTCCAGAGTCTCAATTTCTTATCATCAGGAAGGTTTTTGCTTACTATCTTTAATCAGTTCACAATGTAAACTTTCTCCTAGATGCGTGATCAATCCCTCAGTCATGTCAGACTCTTTGCAACTCTGTGAACTGTAGCACACCAGGTTCTCTGTCCATAGGATTCTCCAGGCAAAATTCTGGAGTGGGTTGCCATGCCCTCCTCCAGAAAATTACCAGACACACAAAAAGGCAACACAACGTAACCCATAAAGAGAGGTGAGGGGTATACGAGAGAGAATTGAGAATAGTAAAATAGGGGGAGTTGAGAATAGTAAATAGTCAATAGAAATAGACCCAGTGATAAGAGACATTTGAACTACCTGACAAGAATTTTAAGTGGTCTTTATAAATAGGTTTGAGAATTTAAAGGAAAAAAAATGATGCGTAAAATGGGGCATAACAACAGAGCAGATGTGGGACTTCAGAAGGTAAAAAGAGAGGGCACTAGAAACTATCATATTTGAAACCCGAAAAGAAGGAAGGCTGGGAAAAATGATGAGCACTTATCTTTGATGTGCTGTAATAAAATGTCTAGTGATATAACATGTGTTATATCACTGAGTCATTTATGTATGGTGTATCATTTAAACTCATTTCGAGTCCTAAGTGAAGGGAGAGAGAAACGCGGTTCATACATTAAAAGAAAGAAAAGAAAAAGAAGTAATGACTGAAATAGCTCTTAAATCTGATTTAAACAAATACCAATGCAAGACACCAGAATCTTAACAAATTCTTATAAGAATAAATGGAAAGAAAACCACCCATATAAACCATAGTCAAATTTTTTAAAAGCAATGGTAAAGACAAAGAAATGCTAAAAGCCTCCAGATCAGGGGTGGGGTGAAAATTATGAAATGACTTTAAGTTGACCTTAAATTCTATGTCTAATAAAAAGTACCCTTCAAAAATGAAGGCAAAATTAAGACAGCTTCAAGTAAATAGGGTCTTCCCAGGTAGCGCTAGTGGTTAAAAATCTGCCTGCCAATGCAGGAGACGTGAGACTTGGGTTCTGTCACTAGGTTGGGAAGACTTCATGGAGGAGGAATGGCACCCCGCTCCAGTATTCTTGCTGAAAGAATCCCATGCACAGAGGAGCTTTGTTGGCTATATAGTCTGTGGGGTTGAGTTGGACACTACTGAGCGAATGAACCCAGAACAGCACAGGTAAATAAGAGCTAAGAAGAACTTCAGACCTGTTTATCACCACAGCCCCATTTAATAAGAAATGCTAAAAGTTCTTAGGGTGAAGGAAAATAATTTACTGCTAGGAATGAAAAGCTGTGAAATTTTAAATATGAGGGTAAATATAGTATTTTTGTGCCTCATTTTGAAATGCATTTAACTAATAATTAGTTGTTTTCAAAACATAAATAATAGCATTGTATCTTTTGGTTTATAATTGTGTGTAAGTAAAATATATTTACAAAATGTGGGAGGGTATAAATGGAATTACACAATCATGAGGTTCTTAAATTGTATGTACAAGTGACATATTGTACAAATGGTATAATATTAATATATAGTAAATTTTGATAAGTTAAGGATGCACACTGTGGTACCTAGTTCAGTTCAGTTCAGTTGCTCAGTCGTGTCCGACTCTTTGTGACCCCATGAATCGCAGCTCGCCAGGCCTCCCTGTCCATTACCAACTCCCAGAGTCTACCCAAACCCATGTCCATCGAGTTGGTGATGCCATCCAACCATCTCATCCTCTGTCGTGGTACCTAGAGAATCCACTAAAAAGAAAACCACAGAGATGTATCTAGAAAATCAATTGACAAAATAAAAATAGATTGCTAAATTTCTCTAAAGAGAATTCTTTAGTCCCTAGGGGAATATTAAATACAACAACAGCAAGGTAGACATCAACTGTAATCTTGGTTTATATATAAATTTGCTTTTGGTTATTTCAGAACCAGGGGTGGTTTGAGGTTATGAGGATTTTTCTTATTTTTTATCTAACCTTATTCTCTTTTGCTTTTCTCTGAAATACATTTTACATAGCTAATCTAAACATAATCCTGGAATCTACCCTTAGTAATGAATCAATCAATCAGTTAGGTTGGATATAAAGGGAGGTTTGAGGACAAATGAGCACAATTTACAGAAAGGTATTGACTTCAAATCTTAATCTCATATTCCAATTTTCAATGACCCATTGTGCTGAAATACAACTTAATTTTTTTACCTTTTAATTTTGCCAAAACAAATAGCACTACCACATTTTCTCTCTTTAGATGATTAATGTGATCAGATGTCTCAAACATTTGTCCAGTTGAAGGACTGGAATCATTAATTTTTGGCCATTGCTTCAAACACACACAAAATTGCATGAGTCACCTATGTGTAATGTTTACTTGGTTATGATTCCCCAGATGTGGAAATTAGCTATCTTTGCTGTTTTGTCTCTTTAATCACAATTTCATTACATGCTTTCTTTATCTCTACCATTCTTTGCTTTCCCACCCCCATAGGCTCTATTCTGTATTATGATTATTATATTCAATAGAAATAAAATTACTGTTCATTTGCTATACGTCTCCAACCTTTACTCTCAAATTTTTAGCTTCGCTATTGTTGTTGTTATTTCATTGCTAAGTCATGTCCAACTCTTTGTGACCCAGTGGAGTGTAATCTACCCAGCTCTTCTGTCCGTGGGATTTCCCAGGCAAGTATACCAGACTGGGTTGCCATTTCCTTCTCCAGGTGATCTGCCTGATGCAGGGATCAAACCTGCATCTCCTCCATTGGCAGGCAGACTTTTTACCAGTGAGCCACCAGGGAAGCCTTTGATATATAGATGAGAGCAAACAGTTTGTGCATTGGCACTGATTCCTGCACTCTACTTGGGAGTAGAAGTGATATAAACTTTATCAGATGACAATGACATGGTATTTCTAAAGAAAAATGATCAGCTATAGAATATTAACCTCTACCTACCATAGACACTTAACTCATTGTGCTTGCATCGTTATTTTTTTTATTTTTTCTGAATTTCAATGCTGATGTCATCACTTTGGAAGCCCATGATGAGTAGAAATTAATTCTTTTGTCAGCAGCAATGTATTATTCAGTTTGAAATTACAAAGAGACAGTAAAAAGAAAGATGTTTACATATGTTAAAGCAAAGGTAAATGGAGTGTTTCACTCTAAAGTCCTGTAGGCCTGAATGACAAGCATATCTCTTGACCCGAGAGGATTAAGCCTTTGAAGACCATAGACTCCTATAAGAGCAAACCACTCTTTTTTCCATAAGTCAAGTTCTTTTATCTTATCAGCCCCAGTGTCCAGCATCAGGTAATAGTCCTGACATAATAGGAACAGGAACAATGCCAAGGTCCTTCCTGAGAGAAATGGACTAAGAAGGCTATCTGTAGGGAAAACTCGTACTGACATATGATTAGGCTAACATACCATTGCAATGATGGTTTGCTCATCTTCACATTAAAAACAAAACAAAACAACTTTTCAAAGGTGATGGACTGGGCAAGAAAATCTTCATGAGATTCTATATTCTGAAAAGAGAGTTTTTCGCAGAGTTCTGTGTCCAGGGCCATCAAAGAAAGATTAAGGAACAAATAGCTAAAACCTTAGAATATCTCTAATTGCATAATCACTTGATTAGTGTAGGTTGAATTACATAATTGCACAGTGAGACTTGACATTTCAAGAAACAGAGCATGCCATTCAAAGAAGGAAGGAGGGAGGGGGCTGGAGACGGAGTTATCAGGGAAACATCACTGCTTGGCCAAACACTGTATTCCAGGGGAAGCTGCTCTACCATCAGAGTTTTCATCACAGCTTCTGACTTCCTCTTTTGCCAAGTGAACAGATCACCGTGGCAGGATGTTTCTCCACTTAATAAACTTCAGAAAAGTTCACTTTGGGCCTGGGGAAGTTCTGTGTGGTCACAGGGGGAGAAATGTCTATGTCTGTATTTATCTATCATCTATACAGGTCTTCTTGCTTAACTTGTTAGTTGTGTTGAATATAACTGATAAAGCATTTAGTACTTTACACACTTCAGCAAATGAGCTCATTTGTGCTCTTTCCTTCTTTTTATTTACTTTCTCTCCACCTTTTTTTCTGTGTTTCGAATGCCTCTTTCTTCTGACCCCAACACACTTGCATAAGTTGAATGAGCCCCAGTATGTGTTTGAGATTTTATAGTCATATTTGATCTTATTCAGTGTCTTTGATTTAATAGTTGTTCACCTATTACTCCATGAATATTTTTTACCACACTATATAAAATGTATTTTAATTATTTGACATGCTTCCAACAAGATAGTGTGATTCCTAAAGACATAAAGTATTAGTCCCCTAGAAAGAATTCAATAAAAACTATCGCTTTTACTTTTTAATTAATACTGAAACACAACTCTTCTTAATTTATTCTTACTCCCAGTAGAAGAAACCCGAACAGGAATTTGCATCCATTATTGCTGAATCATACCGATACAATATATTTTTCTCCTCAATTCCTGTGTTTTATGAGATTCAGGATTTTAGATATTTCATAACTGTATTTTTATATCCCATAAATGATTACTTGAGCAAAGCCCATATTTTAATGGGAGCTCATAGTTATTGCCCTTTAAAAAAGAAATTGTTGAAGTCAATTTTAAGTCACTAACCTGGGAATCTCACTTGCTTTCAGCCATTTGTGAACCACACACCCTCAAACATGCATACACACACCCCTAAAGCATCACAGGTATGTCAATTACGATGCTTTTGCTTGCAGAGGAAAAATCTCAACTCAAACTTCCTTAAACAATAAAGGTGTTTATAGCCTAAATGCATGGAAGGAGAGACAGTGCTGCATATGGGCATAGGTCCTCAGCCTTGAAATTTTTCTTTTCTGTGATTTTCTTGACTTAGTTCTTCTCCCTGTGATGATATCATGTTTAGATCATTAATGAGATGACTGCCTGAGTACTGTTAATGAGACTGACCAGTGTGGGGAAAAAGTGATCATTTCTTCTTGTTTTTATTTGTTTGTATCAAGGAACCTTTTCTCTGACCCCATTTCTATACTCAGAGGACTACACTTCAATGAGTTGACCTATGTTAGTTCACATGCCCATTCCTAAACCTGTCACTACCAAAAGAGATAGGATTATAATATTTGGCCTAGACATGTAATGATTTACCCCTGGGCCAAGAATAGGTTCCCTGTCCTCTGATTCACATGAAAGAACAAATGCTTTAACAAAGTCAAAGTTAATCAAAGATTTGGGCAGAAGAAAGGAATACCTTCCAGGTAACTAACACTGTTCTACAAACAAGGCAAAAAAATCAATAAGTGAATTTCATTCCATACTATAAATCAGTAATGAACTATGGCCCAAAATGTTCCAAATAAGAGTCAATCTTGGGTTTTTCAGCATGAAATATTTAGATATATGAATTCTCTACCTAAGTCTATCATGAATAAAACAACAGACAATACATAGAGGGAAGGGGAATGTCATGTTGACATTATTTGCGTTCTAAACACATCCAAGCCTGGAGCCAGCCTTAAAGCTGGACTTCCAGATATTTGAAACAATAAATCATCTTTTGTACTTGACCCTGTTTGAATTGGATTTCTGCCATTTGTATTCCCTTCTCACTCAAAGTATTTCGAGTACGTACAAGATTGCTAAATAAAAATAAGTTGCATCCTCTTTCAGAATGGATCTTTACACCTTGAATGATTAGTAATGGAAATCATATCATGGCAAAGTCCAAGTTTCTGCTGTAATATCAAGAGCTTTCCTGTGATATTCTAGAGCTAGAGTAAACACATGGCCTCTGTACTGTTATATGAGAGAGCAACTGGGAAAATTTACCACCAGTTTAGGAACAAGAGTTGAGTTTTAAAACTCAAGTGGGGAAAATGATGATGGTGTACCCAAGACAGAAAGTCAAAAAAAAAAAAAAAAAGATGAGGCCTGACCCAAAAAAAAATTAATTTTGTTTTTAAGAACACATTGAAAATGAACAAAAAGAAGACAAAGCCTTGAAGGATTCTAAGCCAGAATTCTGCTGCTGACTTGTTATGGATTAGGATAGTGACAGTTTTGAATGCAGACATGATAGAAAGATTTTAAGCATCCTAGACTAATTGGACAATGGAGAGGTGCCAACACAATCCAAGTTGGATTTAAGAAAAATTGTTCTACAGAGTTGCCTAAGATTAATTACAGTAGGAAGAGGCTAGAGGTAGGGAAGCAAATTAGGATACTTGCATTCTTCCAGCTAAGAATTATAAAGGCTGACCTACATACTACCAAAAAGAAGGAAAAAAATGATATAAGGATAAAATGTATTGAGTTTATTGTAATAGGAAAAACACATTGCCAGACTATTTGATTTTCACTTATGGTTGTAGAAAAAGCTGTATGATCATTATGAAATGTATAAGGACAAGAAATAGTTTATAAACATCCATTAAGCTACCAAATTTATGAATTCTTACTTTGTGTGTGTGTGTGTGTTTTTCCTACTTATTGTGGTCTTCCAGTTAAAGAGCAATTATTATATTTCCTGCACAGAAAATATAGCAAGTAATTCAAATACTATGGCCCTACCCACTTCCATCTAGGTAGAATAGCAGAGAAATTAGAGCTATTTAATATTAGAGTGGCAAGTACAACTCTTCAAAAATTTTCAGTGTACTAAGAATAAATGTTGCTAAAATAATGATACTTAAAAGAAAAACATGCCATTAAATGAGTTCATTGGTACTACCATATTAATTTACATCTGTCAAATCTACAGTCAGATGCATTCCACAGAAGCCAAATATAATGGGACTCCATGGAGACTGTTATTTTTAAAAAATATTTATTGTTTTATTTTTGTTCACATGTGAAGTGAATAAACTGGCATAAAGCAATCCTACCAAAATTAACTGAATAACAATAAGAGAAATGTTTCTTTTCTTGGCTTCCTATAAACTGAAAGCTGCCATCTGATTTCTAGAAACTTAGATATAATCAAATATGTGATGGGAAATAGAGAAGATTCTCCCAAATATACTAGAAAACCTTAAAAATATATTTAAAATATTAGAACATAATTAAAACTTATGAAAAAACAAAAATATAAGCCAAGGATCAAAGTACTCTATTGATACACTGTACATTAAATGAAGATCATTTGTGTAAAGTCATCTTGTCCATTTAAAGAAATTAGTATTGTCTCACCATTGTTTCCTTCAAAATATTCATGTTTATTCCAATGAAATTGCTGTTCTTCACACATATCAGAAATTATTCTTATTTTTATTTTTTTAACTTTTTATTTTATATTGTAGTAAAGTTAATTAACAGTGCTGTGTTACTTTCAGGTGTACAACAAAGAAATTCAGTTATACATGTACATGCATCTGTTCTTTTTTCAAATTCTTTTCCCAGTTAGGTTGCTGTAGAATATTGAGCCGAGTTCCCTGGCTATACACTGCATGCGTGCAGGCTAAGTCGCTTCAGCTGTGTCTGACTCTTTGCAACCCTATGGACTGTAGCCCACGAGGCTCCTCTGCCCATGGGATTCTCCAGGCAGGAATACTGGAGTGGGTTGCCATGCCCTTCTCCAGGGGATCTTTTTGACCCCGATATCGAACCTGCATCTCTTAAGTCTCTTGAGTTGACAGGCGGGTTCTTTACCACTAGCACAACCTGGGAATCCCTGGCTTTATCCCTTGTTGGTTATCCGTTTTAAATATGTGCATGCTCAGTTGCTCAGTCGTGTCCAACTCCTGGATGGCTTCACTGACTCGAGGGATATAAATATGAGTAAGCTCCGGGAGCTGGTGATGGACAGGGAAGCCTAGTGTGCTGCAGTCCATGGGGTCACAAAGAGTCGGACTTCACTAAGTGACTGAACTGAACTGGACTGTAGGTTTAAGCCTCCTCTTTCTGTCCATAGAATTTTGCAGGCAAAAGGCCTGGAGTGGGTTGCCATTTCCTACTCCAAGGAATCTTTAGACCCTGGGATAGAACCCATGACTCTTGCATTGGCAGGTGGATTTTTTACCACTCTGCCACCTGGGAACAGCAATGTGTATATGTCAATCCCAAACTTCCTAACTATCCCTCCCCCCACCCTTCCCGCTCTGGCAACCATAAGTTCATTCTCTAAGTCTGTGAGTCTATTTCTGTTTTTAAATAAGTTCATCTGTATCATTTTTTTTAAAGATTTTGCATATAAGTGATATTATACCATATTTTTTCTTTCTCTCTCTGACTTACTTTACTCAGTATGACAATCTCTAGGTCCATCCATGTTGCTGCAAATGGCATCATTTCATTATTTTTAATAGCGGAGTAATATCCCATTTTACATATGTACCAAATCTTCTTTCTCCATTCGTCCCTCGGAGGACATTTAGGTTGCTTCCATGTCTTGGTATCATAAAGAGCACTGCAATGAACATTGGGGTGCATGTACCCTTTTGGAACATGTTTTCCTCTGGGTACGTGACCAAGAGTGGGACTGCAGAATCATAAGGTAGTTCTGTTTTTAGTTTTTTAATGAACCTCCATATTATTCTCCATAGTGGCTGAATCTATTTACATTCCTACCAACAATATAATGGGTTTCCCTTCTCTCCATACTCTCTCTAGCATTTTATTATTTATGGATTTTTCTGATGATAGCCATTCTGACTGGTGTGAAGTGATATCTCATTGTTGTTTTGATAGTGATGTTGAACACCTTTTCATATGCCTGTAGGTCACCTGTTTGTTTTCTTTGTAGAAATGTCCATTTAGATCTTCTGCCCATTTTTGACTAAAATTCTTCTCTTTAAGTTGTTTACAAGGCCTTCATCATATCCTTTTGAATGTCCACAGGAATGGTAAATGAACTAAATGTATTTTTAAGCAGAAGGATTACCAGAAATATAGACTAAAACCCAAACATATATTGTCTGTAATATGCAATTTAAATGTAAAAATATAGATAAATTAAAAGTAAAATGAAGGGAAAGTTATACTGTGCAAGGGACAGGCATAAGAAAGCTGCACAGCTAAATTAATATCCAACAAAATAAATCTCAAAAAAAGAATACTGTAAGATATAAAAGGGTATATTAAATAATTATGAAAGAAATATTTCATCTTGAAGACATAACAACCCTCAATATATCTGTACCTAATAAGTACTCTTGCCTGGGAAACCCCATGGACGGAGGAGCCTGGCAGGCTGCAGTCCATGGGGTCGCGAAGAGTCAGACACGACTGAGTGACTTCACTTTCACTTTTCACTTTCATGCACTGGAGGAGGAAATGGCAACCCACTCCAGTATTCTTGCCTGGAGAATCCCAGGGACAGAGGAGCCTGGTGGGCTGCCGCCTATGGGGTCTCCCAGAGTCAGACACGACTGACGTGACTTAGCAGCAGCAGCAGCAATAAGTGAGTATGAAGTCAAATGGGGCTTAGGAAGCATCACTATGAAAAAAACTAGTGGAAGTGATGGAATTCCAGCTGAGCTATTTCAAAATCCTACAAGATGATGCTGTTAAAGTGCTGCACTTAATATGCCAGCAAATTTGGAAAATTCAGCAGTAGACACAGGACTGGAAAATTTCAGTTTTCATCCAATCCCAAAGAAGGGCATGCCAAAGAATGTTCAAACTGCCACACAATTGCACTCATCTCACATGCTGGCAAAGTAACGCTCAAAATTCTCCAAGCCAGGCTTCAACAGTACATGAACCAAGAACTCCCAGATTTTCAAGCTGGATTTAGAAAAGGCAGAGGAACCAGAGATCATATTGTCAACATCTGTTGTACCATAGAAAAAGCAAAAAAGAATTCCAGAAAAACATCTACGTCTGCTTCATTGACTACTCTAAAACCTTTGATGGCATGGATCATAACAAGCTGTGGAAAATTCTGAAAGAGATGGGAATACCAGACCACTTGACCTGCCTTCTGAGAAACCTGTATGCAGGTCAAGAAACAACAGTTAGAACCAGACATGGAACAATGGACTGGTTCACAACTGGGAAAGGAGTATTCAAGGCTGTATATTGTCACCCTGGTTATTTAACTAGATGCAGAGTACATCATGTGAAATACCGAGCTGGATGAAGCACAAGCTGAAATCAAGATTCCCTGGAGAAATATCAATCACCTCAGATATGCAGATGACAACACCCTTATGGCAGAAAGTGAAGAGGAACTAAAGAGCCTCTTGATGAAGGTGAAAGAGGAGAGTGAAAAAAGCTGGCTTAAAATTCAACATTAAAAAAACTAAGATCATGGTATCTGGTCCCACCACTTCATGGCATATTATTGGAAAAACAATGGAAACAGTAAGAGACTTTATTTTCTTGGGCTCCAAAATCACTGCCAATGGTGACTGCAGCCATGAAATTAAAAGACGCTTGCTCCTTGGAAGAAAAGCTATGACAAACCTAAAGCGAAAGTGAAAGTGAAGTCACTCAGTTGTGTCCGACTCTTTGCGACACCACGGACTATAGCCTACCAGGTTCCTCCATCCATGGGATTTTTCCAGGCAAGAATACTGCAGTGGGTTGCCATTTCCTTCTCCAGGAGATCTTCCCAACCCAGGGATTGAACCCGAGTCTCCCGAATTGTAGGCAGACACTTTACCATGTGAGCCACCAGGAAAGTCTATGGCAAACCTAGACAGTGTGTTAAAAAGCAGAGACATCACTATGCCAGCAAAGCTCCATGTAGTCAAAAATATGGTTTTTCCAGTAGTCATTTATGGATGTGAGAGTTGGGCCATAAAGAAAGTTAAACACCGAATAATTGATGCTTTTGAACTACAGTGTTGGAGAAGACACTTGAGAGTCCCTTGGACTGCAAGGAAATCAAACCAGTCAATCCTAAAGGAAATCAATCCTGAATATCCACTGGAAGGACTAATGATGTAGCTGAAACTCCAATACTTTGGCCACCTGATGGGAAGAACTGACTCATTAGAAAAGACCCTGATGCCGGGAAAGATTGAAGGCAGGAGGAGAAGGGGATGACAGAGGACAAGGTGGTTGGAATGGCATCACTGACTCTATAGACATGAGTTTAAGCATGGGGTGCTGCAGTCCATGGGGTCTCAAAGAGACACAACTGAGCAACTGAACAGCAGCAACAATGAGTGGGTATTAAAATTCAAGAAGCAAAACTGAGAGAGCCAATAGAAGGAATAGAAAAATTTAGTCAATGATTATAACATCCATTTTCCAATAATTAATACTAAACAGACAAAAAAAAAAAACAGTGAGTTATATAAACAACACAGACAATCAACTGGATGTAATTGACATAAATTCCCAAACCCATATTAACACATATTAAGCCCCCAAGCTATAGGATATACTTTTTTTCAAAAAGACTTCACATAGATAATTTATAAAGATTGACTACATGCTAGGTAATAAAATGCCTTAATAAACAATTTCATTAACTTATCTCTCTGTTCTCCCTTGTATCATCAGACTTCAAGAATTAGCGATAACGGATTTATTCATTCTTTTTTAGGCCTGAGCAATATTCCACTGTGTCTGTATACCATGACTACAGCATTCTTAAAATACGTCCTTTCTTTCAGTCCTATAACCTCCTTAACTTCTCTCTCTATTCTCCTTTTTATCATCAGATTTCAAGAATTGGTGATAACAGACTTATTCATTGATAGAAAGGATGTGCATTCATTGATTGCAGATAATTTTTTTCTTTACCATTCTAGTAATTTATTTATGTTGATGTATGACTGAGACCGTCACAATATTGTAAAGTAATTATCCTCTAATTGAAAATGTAAGAAATCATTAACAAAAGTGGAATGCCTTTATGGAGTATGGTGTGTTCTGTTTGTCACAGACTTCACTACTTGTTCTTATCATTCAATCCAGTATTTCAAGTGTTTTAGTTTACTATATTTATCTGTAGGTATTTAAATTTCAATATGCTTCTTCTTTCACCACTATACCAAAACTGACCCTTCAGGGATCACTAATCAGAGATCACTAATTATATCAAATAAAATAGGATTTTCTCAGTCCTTATGCCTAACGATATCTCTATAGCGTTTAGACTGTTGACCCTTTGCATCCATGATTTTGAAATTGCCCGTGTGTGTGTGTGTGTGTGTGTGTGTGTGTGTGTGTGTGTGTGTACGTGTGTGTTTTCCAACAGACTCTCTTGGTTTGCCCTCTATATTAGTTTTCTAGGGATGCTATGACAAAGTGCAAAAACCTAGTTGGCTTCAAACAACAGAAATTTGTTCCCACAGTTCTAGGGATTAGAAGTACAAAATCAAGGTTTTGGCAGGACCATGCTTTAACAGTTCTAGGAGAAAATCTTTCCTTACTTCTAGCTTCTGATGTTTTCTGGCAGCCTTTCACATTTTTGACTTTTAGATGCTTCACATCCATTGTATCAGTGTCTTTTTCCTGTGTGTCTTCTAATTGTCTTCTCCCTGAGTGTGTCTGTGTACAAATCTCCCCTTTTTATAATGACATCATTCATATTTGATTAGGGCCCACCCTAATCTTAACTTGATTGAATTTGTGAAGACCTAGTTCTAAAAAATTCACATTCTGAAGTATTACAAGTTAGGATTTTAACATATCATTTTGTGGGGACACAATTTAACCACAACACCTCTGTCTCCTATGATACTCTTTGGTTTCACTCTGTTTGCTCTTTCTCCTCCCATCATCATCAAAGATTGGTTCCTGGCCCTCTGTTCTGGGTTCCTATATCATGGCAATCATGTGATTTCAAATATTTTTCCTGTGCTAACATTCTCTAAATCGCCATTCCCAGACTGTCCTTTGAACTTTAGTCTTACATCTCGAGTTGTCTAGTAGAACTCTCCATTCGATACACTGGAGGCATCATAAACCCAATGTGTCCTAAATATAAGTATAAACTTCCCTTCTATCACTATGATAATTTTCAAGTATTACTGTTAAAACAGAAGGAACCCCTTCCTTATTTGACTCTGCATGTAAAGAATTACTCAGTACCTTGGATTTAACTTCTAAATAACTAAGAGTTGCTTTGAGCTTAGGTTTGGTAATCATATTATCTGGGTTTGAGTTCTGGCTCTATCAATTGCTAAGTGTGCCCTGGGTGTTTCATGTTCTCAAGTTAATAGGTTGATATTGTACACCTGATGAGGTTGCTTTGTGGGAACAAAATGATGCAATAGTGGTCTTAGTCTAGTGCCTGGAACGATAAATGATATTTGTGGCTACAATAATCATTAATAAGAAGAATAATTACTATACGTCACTGTATCTCCTCTTCCCTTTCTTTCCTCTGTTTTCAGACTTTAGTGTTATTCACTTGTAATTTATAGCTAACCTGTCCCCTTTCCTCCAATCTCTGCGCATTCTAATCCAGTCCACAGACAGCTCCCAGATTAATCATCCTGTACCATAGTCCTGTTCATTCCTCAGGGCACCATCCTTCACTGACTCCCATTGTCTACAAAATAAAAGTAAAACTTCTTAGATTGAAATAAAAGGCCCTCTAGTCTGAAACCTCCTTTCTAACCTCATTTTCCATAACTCAGCTTCATATATCAAATACTTCAACCAAACCGTGGCTCTTTGACATTCTTTATACCTGCTGCATATTTTGGCACCTATGTGCTTCTGTTTAGGCTGCTCATTTCCTCAAACCCAATCTTATTTGAATCCTGACCAGGCTTGCAGATCCAGGTAGAACGCTGTCTGAGATTGATAGTATCGTGTGTGTGTGTGTGTGTGTGTGTGTGTGTGTGTGTACATATATATGTAATAGTACTATAAAAATTCCTAAATGGGTTTATTTCCTTTATTTTTGTATTGGTTGGAGAAATCATGGCTTGAGAAAAATTCTCTGAAACCAATATCATGAGCCAATTTGATAGTTTTAATAGTTTAATTAAAATCTAAATGTTTTGTTATAGATAAAGATAGCCTCATCAACAAAGAGAGTCTAATCTAAACCATCCCAGGACTTGAGATTGCAAGTGACAGAACCTAGCTCAGACTAGTTAAAGCAAAATGTCCTACAAAACAGAGAGGTGGGGTAGAGCTAGCCTCCAGATCATCCGTCCTCTGGCTTTCTGCTCCAGTTGGGTTTCACTACACAGAGAAGATCTGGCTTTTCTCCTCTTTCTTCTTTTCAGTGTATGTAGATTCCAGGAAGGAACACCAGTTAGCTTGACATGGCTTTTATAACTGCACCATTGACTGAAAAATGAGGGATGATCGTTATCCAGGCTGAGTTCCTATGCCTCTCTGTGTATTAACAGTCACATCAAAATAAAATAATTGGATTCAGCTCCCCAAATGGAAACAGAATATTTTCTAGAGTGACAAATGGGATACATGTTGTCAGAACCAATAGATATCTAAAATGATGTTTCCTCATGTTTTACAATGACCCTTCATACATCAAATGCTTTAACCAAATTGAACTAATTGATATTCTCTATACCTGCCACCTATTTTGGCATCTGTGTATTGTCTGTTCCTTCATCACATATGATTGAAGTCTTCTCTCTAATGTGGCTGAGTTTCTTACCTAAGAATTAAGAAATTGGAGAGATTGCTATCTCACGTGACTATAGGAAGTTTCAAAATATGACCCACTCATCCTAACAGTGATAACTATCCAGATGAGCTAGAGAATCCCTTGAGTTTTAAAAAGCATGTCGAAGAGCAGAAGACACAAAGATGCTTAAATGAACTAAGCTCTAAACAGTAACAAGTCTTTCCTGGAACAACTTACACTGAAAGAGACCCCACTCCTCCTCCTCACCCTCGCTCTCCCCAGAAGAGCGCGGGCATTTCAGAAGTGTGAGACAGTGCAGACTAAACGCTGAGGCAGGGCAGGAGAGCCAAGAAGAAGCTTCTTAGGCCCTTCAGATTCTTACTGAGTGTGGTCCTGTGGCTTCAAAGACTAAGGATGAGGAAGAGAACTGTGATAAACGCCAATGAGGCGTTCTAGGCTTTCATCAAGGGCACTGCCAAGACCCTTCAAAGGTTGTGGAAAGAAGCAAGGTAAAGAAAGGTTTTCCCAGGCACAGACGTCCAGGTGTGGGACTAGAGAGAAAAAAGTACTACCTCCCCTGTGATCCTCCAACAGTTGAAACCAGCAGTGAACTGGATCTATTTAAAACTGCAACCAAACCTAGATCCATACTCGGTAATGTTTAGATTGATTAACCCTCTCCTCCCCCACAACACTGTTGCCTGAAAAAAGAAGAGACATTCCATGTTCTAGGGGTAAATATAATTTTCTTTCATCTCTACTGTCTGCATATGTACAATCTCCAGCATACAAACCAAATAGTATGAAGCATGTGAAGAAGAAAGATTGTCAAAAGAGGAAGCACTCAGCAGAAGCAGAACCAGAAATGGCACAGATATTGGGATAATCCAGTAAGGATTTTACAATAACTATGATAGATATGCTAAAGGATGTAGTGGAAAAAATAGGCAATGTATATTAACAAATGGAGGATTCCAGCAGAAAGGTGAAATCTGTAATGAAGAACAATATGGAAAGGCAACAAATGAGAAATGCAATATGGGAAAGAAAATGTTCTGATAGACTTAGCAGGCTATACACAGAATAGAAATGATTCAGTGAACTAATTGATCAATATGTTATTCAAACTGAAAACCTAGAGTCTCTATATGTCTCTATATGATATTTCCTAAGGCTATCATATCAAAGTCTGACAGACTATTAGGCTTAAACAACAGAAATTTATATTCATACAATTCTGGAGGCTAGAAGCCCATGTCAGCATAGTTCATTTCTTCTGAGTCCTCTCTCCTTAGTTTGGAATGATCATCTTTGCCTTGTGCTTTCAAATGATCTTCTTTCTGTTCACGTATATGTGCAAATCTTGTCTTAAAAGAATACCAGGCACACTGGATTAGGGCCTACCCTAATAACCTCCCTTTTAACTTAATTATCTTTTTAAGACCACACCTACAAATTTAGTCACATTCTGCGGCAGAATGTGGGGGGGGAGGAGTGTCAGTCAACTGGGAATCCCATATTCAGGGAAATTAGCTTTCAGAAATGGAGGTGAAATAAAGTATTTTTAGGCATCCAAAGATGAGAAATTTTGTTTGTTCGTTTCTGTAAACCTGTACTACAGGAAATATTAAAATAAATTCTTCAAGCTGAAGTGAAATGATAGCAAATGGAGCCCCAGATCTGCAGGAAAAAAAAATGAAGAATGTCAGAAATAGTAAATATGTGTGTAGGTCTACAAGATTATTGACTATTAAAAGCAAAACTGATAACAGTGCATTGTGAGGGATATGACACATGTAGAAACAAGCAAAAACAATGGTTTCTAACATTAAGGCGGTTATGTCTTAAATACCGAACCATCATGATTTCTGTGAGGAAATTTCCATTACAATCCCTGAAGTACTACTGAGCATATATCAAGATGGAATTTCTTCTTCCAGATTAACCAAGAAAAAAGAAGTATTCTTCTTTCACTTCTTTATTGTATTACCTTTTTTAAAAAAAGTCTCTCCTTTCTTAAGCTCTGTAAATAACATATAACAGTGTGTTTAGTCGCTTAGTCATGTCTGACTCTTTGTGACCCCATGGACTGCAACATTCCAGGCTACTCTGTCCATGGGGATTCTCCAGGCAAGAATACTAGAGGGGCTTGCCATTCCCTCCTCCAGGGGATCTTCCCAACCACGGGATCAAACCCAGGTTTCCTGCATTGCAGGCAGATTCTTTACTATCTGAGCCACCAGGGAAGCCCAAATACATAACAATACATATTATATATTAGAATATTATGTATACAGACATATATATTTTATGAGTTGATATCAACCAATACTGTACAAAATTCTCTGGTCAGTAGAAATTTGAAAAAAAAAAAAAAAGGTAGGGAAACAACACCCACACTAGGAAGAGAGCAGAATTTGAGCACACACAATTTGCTATAGAAGTCTTCAGTGGAAGCGCTGAATTTCTTTGGATCAATTATCTCTCCCTGAGCCATAGGCTTTGCCTTGCCTTGGCGCAACGGAGGCCTCATCATCCTTCCTCTTACACTGGGCACTGATTATCGAACATCCTCTGTTGTGCTGCTTGAACTACCATCCAATTCCCCTGCAGTCAATCTGAGTAAAACTGAAAGGCTATGTTAAAAGAGCACCAACCTTCAAAGTTGCATGTGGAAAATATTCATTTTCGCACTCTGTGATTGAAGTCAGAGATGTCTTACTGTCAGAATTCTCAAATGTCACTCCTTCTATGAGAGAGTAGAGGCCATAGGAAGTGTATGAAACTTTCCTTTTAAGAGAACTCCAAGTGAATACTTAGTGGCAACAGAAGGTGCCAGGTTGAGAAATAAAAGCAACAGGGTCCTGTGAAAAAATAGAGTTCTAGGATCTCAGCTGGCTTGGTTCTGATAATGATGATATCACTGTATAATGTGGCATTAATTTCCTGATCCTCATTTCAGAATTGGAGGTTAAAATGGTGATCTGGCTCAGAGGTCAAATGTTGAAAGGCTTGGTGGGTTAAGCGCTATGATTTAGAGATGATGACTAAAGCTGATACCCAGGAGACTTGGCTCCCTGTCTCAGTTCTTTCATGATCTGCCCCTGTGCCCATAGGTATTTTACATCTCTGAGGTTTCATTCCCTTGTCACAAAATGGGGCACTGGAACTGAAGGGCCGAGATTCTTTCAAGGCTGAAATTTTATGAGAAATGCTGTGAACTGTCTTCATAGGGAGTTACTTTTACATGGGGAGTTTTACATAAAGCAAAAATGGCTTAGGGTAAAAATTAACCTTGAAAATTCCATACAAAAGACTAATTTGACATCTATCATTTTTATATAATTTCAACACAACCTCCACATTAGATTTGTTTCTTTTTTGTCTATGACTGCACACAAGTTTGAATAGTTGGCTTCCGTTCAAAGGCTTTATGTGAAAAATACAATACTAATCCTTATATACTTAGTCCAGATATGTCAATTTTTTCATTCTCTACTGTGCAAGTTTGGAATACACAGAAGGTATTCAATTGTTTACTTAAATTAAAATTCAATGTATTAATGACAAATTCATAAACCTGGTTCTTCCTTAGGCTTTCAATTCATTATACAAAAGTTACTATTCTATTTATAAGTATAACAAATTTTAGCAATTACCTTTAAGGAAGCCTTTGATTACTGTTTGATCCCACTTACAAATTTAGTTAATTAAACAACTTCAAACTTTTAAATTACATTTACAAATTTAATTTCCTTGATTTTCTTTTAATTACTTCAATTGTTTGATGAGCTTTAACAAGCAGTTAAATAATATTTATATATTTTATAAATAAAACTTATAATTATAGTGATTTTAAAGTCCCCTTTTATGTTCTAACTCTGCATAGAAGCACAGTAAGATTTCAACTTAAAGCATATTTAAATTAACTCCTCCATTTCACATTTTAAGTTGGAATTGCAAGACTGCCCAATTATAAGATAAAAGTCTTGTATCTATTGTAAACACATGAAAAAATAAAATAGACATAATTTCCTTAACACAAAATATTAATATTACAGTTTTATTCTCTTATCTGTTTTTTTCTGCATTTCATTGTAAATATACCTAGATTTTAAAACATTACCCACTAGGAAGTTATGTCACCTTGGCAATTTAGGGGATAGCTTCATAGCCAGTTGAAATTAAATAATGAAAAAGATACTACGTAATAGAGATATCTAGATGTGAAGACATCCAGGGTAATTTCTCTTGACCTCAATTGCAGGGCCGAGCCCATTCCTACAGTCACTATACCTTCAACTCTGTAACTTAGAAAAGATGATGGTCAGAAACCCCATATATTTCCGTTTGAGACATATTACTTCCCAATTAACCTAATCATCTCAGAGAAATCTGCTATTCCACCCAGACTGACACATTACCTGATTGAATTTGCACCTTTATGCCTCTTAAGATTTTGAAAGATTTTTCTATATAGTTCCAAAAATACATTTGGAATGATCGAATCTTGTACAGAAATATTCTTCCTGTCTGGTGGGACTGCATAACTTTTAAAGATATTACAAAAACTTCAGACTGGTTCTGTGAGTCACACATCTTCATGGCCTTAACAAAGACAGAAGGCATTCTCACTGCGAAAGTCTTGTAAGTTGAAGACTTCTTAAGTTGAAACTAAGACCAACCAATGAAACATCCAATTCTTATCTCACCTTCTCTGGGTACTGGGGTACATATCCACTGAGGAGATCAAAAACAAAATCATCTGCTTTATTTATTCATATTTATTTTCTCTTATTTGTCCTCCTCTCTATTCACATAAAGTTGAATTCTCACAAGTTAAATGGACCGTGATGCAATCTCTCTGTGTTTTCTTGTATATAGTGCCGTAATTCCCAAATTCTGCTCTAGGAACTTTGCTGTTGTTCAGTTGGTCAGTCATATCCAGCTCTTTGCAACCCCATGACCTGCAGCATTCCAGGCTTCCCTGTCCTTCACTATTTTCTGGAGTTTGTTCAGTCTCATGTCCAGTGAGTCAGTGGTGCCATCAAACTATCTCATCCTCTGTCACCCCCAACTCCTCCTGCCCTCAATCTTTCCCAGCATCAGGATCCTTCCCCAGTGAATCAACCCTTTATATCAGGTGACCAAAGTATCAGAGCTTCAGCTTCAGCATCAGACCTTCCAGTGAATGTTCAGGATTGATTTCCTTTAGGATTGACTGGTTTGATCACTAGGAACTTTGGAACTTTAGAAAAAGATCCCTAGGATCTTCCTCAGAGATTCAGCTTTCCAGGATCTCAGTTCAACCAAAGATTCTATGCATTTAAAAAAATGTATAAGGATAATTAACATGTACATTTAGAATCTGGCCTATTGGGTGGGCCAGGAGCCAGGAATTCTTAATACTCATGCTTGGCAATGATCTAGATATATAATGTTGAGCAACTGGCTTTGTCCCTCCAGGTATAACACTTGAATATCTCAATGAGGAACCTGAGGAGAAGACAAGCCGTTATGATCTGGGCCTATTATCTTCTACCAGTGTTTTAAGCAACATGCTGATTTTAAGGAAGTATATCAGTAATATATTTCAAGCAAAGATAAATTAAAAACAAAGGGTTGAATACAAAAGTATGAAAAAAAGAGGAAGAGTATAGGACTTAATTAAAATGTTTAAAGAGAGCACATGACTAGGAACTGACAGTTACTCCAGAGCCAAAGATAATACACTCCCTCCAGGCGACAGAGGATAAAGTGGAGCTCTGGAAGTTATTCAATATGTCTATTCCATCTGGAATCTAAGAACTGGGTAAGCAATGCCAGAGTGGTCTCTCGCCTCCCTAGGCTGACTGCAAGATGGAAACATGCCAAATTCCATTTATCATCTAACCTCCCATCTTATTGATGATCACAGCATTTGGGGTCTTCAAAGATTAGCATCAACTAGGAGCCCATATCTAGTAATGCCCCAAAGATCTGAGATTCATTCTCCTCAGTGCACAGTTATCTGGCCAAATAGATGCTGACTGCTATATAGAAGGTCTAGAGAAATATCTTCAGTATTTATAGTATGGTAACTTGAAGTGTGATTTGGGGGATGGGGGCAGGCTTTCTGCAAAAACCCAGCTTTCTTCATTTAGAGGGTTCCAAACCTGCTAACCCTTTCAGGTCTAGGAACTGCTTGAGGCCTTTATCTACATTACAATGACTCAAAGTCTCTGCATTCTGAACTTAGATGTTTGATTAATATTCTATGCATTAATCAACACAATAGTCAGTTAAGCATCTAATTTAATGTTAGCAAATACTTTTTTCTGTGACAGACCAAATAGTAATCATTTTAGGAATTGCAGGGCATATGATCTCAGTTGCCACTGTGGGGTGAAAGTAGCCATGCGTGCATGCTAAGTTGCTTCAGTCGTGTCCAACTCTTTGTGACCATTTGGACTGTAGCCCACCAGGCTTCTCTGTCCATGGGATTCTCCAGACAAGAATACTAGAGTAGGTTGCCATGCCCTCTTCCAGGAGAAAGTAGCCATAGAAGTGTGTATATATGTGAAAGGGTAAGACAGGGTTCCAATAAAACTGTTTACAAAATGGCTAGCCTGCTGGATTTGGTCCATGGTCTATAGTTTTTCAGCCTCTAATCTAATTCCTTCCAAATGACCTCTAACTTATAAGTCACTACCAAAAATCCCTTCTTAAAAAAATATAGTATAACAGCCACTCTAACCCTGCTGCCCATTTTCGTAACTGCACTCTCCTTGCCCTTTGACTTCTGCCACCTCATTATTTTCACTGCAATCAGGGAGCTCCTTCAATGATGTCACCTCTCATAATAATCGCCTGAAGAGGTCAGCCGACTAAGAGCTTTTCAAGGATCCTAGTGGTACTGTCATACAGACTTCCAATGCCATGGTCAAGGGGAAGAGTTGTCTGGACTCTGGCAGGGCACATGAAAGACAGTGGGCAAGAGAGTCTGTAGCAGGTAGCATATGATAAATAATACTGCAGCATTCCTGTCTGCTACATTGTTGGATTCCTGTTATACGTTATTTCTGGGAAGTTCTGTCGTCACAACCTCGTTAAGTATCTCTCAGTATTGACTCAAGGCTTCTGTCAACCGACCAAGCAAGCTGTTAGAGCCAAGCTGCGTGATCAGTCTAACACATTGAATCCATTGTTGTGTTTTCTCCTCTTTGACCTAACAATCTCAGAAACCTTTCCCATACATATTATCCAGGTTCTGCCGATATAAATTAATTGAGTCTGAAAACTCCTTTAGTGTATAAACTATTTTCTTCTAGGCTAAGTCTTATTCTCATAATCCTGGGCCTATTGCGCTATAACTCTAGTTTTGAGCATGAAGGCAGTAAGTCAGGATGAGGGAGTATCCTAAGGCAAGAGGCTTCTTGCAAAGTGACTACCTCAGTAGGGCTTATTATAAGTTCATAAAACAAGGAAAGACACCTGTTTTCTTCTTCCTTTGGAAAAAAAGAACTGCTTTCTCAGAAAAGGAGGCTCAGAGGGACTTGGAATTCCAAAGCTTTAAGATTAATCTGAATCCACTGACAGATCCTCATTACATTTTTCAGAGTTTTACTCCTTGATAAACAATGACCTGATATTTATATAACAGATACCCTAAAGCTGTGAATACAGTTTATGTTGTTCTACAACTTACAGGATCAAATTTTGGGTCTGATTTTCAGTGACTTGGTTCTATGACCCCCTAAGAAATTCTATTAGGGCCATTACGTAAGTATGAACAGAACCTCTCTGTTCGTATTTTGAACTGAGAGAATTTAAAACCAGGAGATTGCCATTTCCTTTCTCAAAGCTTTCCAGTAGAGTCAAAAGCTACTAACTGCCCCTCAGTCCTGTAATCATGCCCACCCAGAAGTAGTCACCTGGAATTTTCAGGTTCAGCATTACCAGGCATATCATCCTTGGTGACATCAGGGAATAATTCCAGTTACTATGCTGTCACTGAAAGGCATGAACTAACAGTTTTCCATTTTCTATTGGCAATAAGATCATGACTATACTTAGGCCCAATACAATTAAATAGAGGGCTTTCCGGGTTGCTCAGTCGGTAAAGAATCCACTTGCAATGCAGTTGCATGAGACGTGGGTGCGATCCCTGGGTCAGAAAGATCCCCTGGAGAAGGAAACGGCAACCCAACTCCAGTGTTCTTGCCTGGGAAATTCTATGGACAGAGGAACCTGGCAGTCTATTGTCCATGGGGCTGCAAAGAGTCAGACACAACTTAGCAATTAAACCACCACTCCCAAGATTACATAACGAATTCCTCCTTGTTTGCTTGTTTCTGAGAACAGTCTTGGTACAATGTGGCATCACTTTGTGTCCAGTAATGAAAACAGAAACAGTTTTAGACATTTCAAGAAGAGAGGGGTTTAACACAAAGAACTGGAGATGCTGAGGAGCTAGGAAAGCAACACAGCAAAGAAAGGAAGACTGGAGGAGCATGGGGGAGAGTGTTACTGCTTAAAATTCAAGGAGTTGCTCCCTATCTGACTGTAATTGCTGCAAGGTGCTGGAGGGGCTGCTGGTGGTTTTTGGAGCCCCAGCATTGCTGTGCACAGAGATCCCACACTGAATGATGCTGCTAAATCTGCCCCTACTGCTGCCTCTGGTCACACTCCTTTGCTCACTGCTTGGGCTTCACTGCCAGAAGCTATGAAAATAAGTACCAAACAAGAAAGAAAGAAACAAACAAAAGGAAAAAAGAAAACTTTTTTGCTATAATCATCTAATTTCCAACTGATACCTCCCACTGCCAGAACCTAACAAGAAACCTGTTGGCAAGGCGATCTCAAAAGAGTACTCTGGCTTCCAGTCCCCAGGGTAGAAAGGAGAGCACCAAAAGGTAGGGGTAAAGTCAAGGGATGATGGGCAATATCTACAATTTCAAACAATTGTCATCAGGACTTATAGGGATTCTCTCTGGCTGCCTAAGATACTGTAACAACCTGTACCATTTTGCAATCCAGTGTAACTATCACTGGATTTAGTTGTCTCAACCTTTTTGCTTTCCACGTGATAGTACCAGTGATCTTTGTTTCATATGTGAAAACTAAACTTTTTGCTATTTCGTTTTTGTGGTAACTGAAGCAATGAATTCATTATACTCTAGTTGGCTCTATGGAATTCATTTTCCTATTGTAACCAATTGCTTCAAATCTTCAAATGACAGAGGCTTTCACCACTCCAATCCCCTGAATCATTTATTATGGCTGCAAATGAGTAAATTGCTTGGGGCCCAATTCTGCTGGTAATATGTGAGAGAGTTAGACTAGTGACTATAAATCCCCCACATATTGACTAAAAAAAAAAAGAAAGACAAAAAGATATGGCTCCTGTTTTCCTTCAGTTCTTTGCACTGTTAATCAAAGCTAATTAAAATGCAGTGGATAAAAAAATAGCACCATGTTAATCTTTTGTAATGGAGAGTGTATAGCTGCCTATTCAGAAGGATTTAAGTCCATGTGACCCAAAATATAACATTGTATCACTCTAATATTTTTACTTAACTCTGAATTCATTACATACCTATTGTGTACAATGAAATTCCTATTTTTGAGAGGATTTTACAAACTGTAGAACTTGTTCTCTGATCCCAGAAACCTATAATTAATTTCTGAAGGCAAAAATGTACAAAATGGATAATAATGCAAATACAAATATAGGTGACATTTTAGACTAGCTGTATTCAACTTAATGTGCTACCATCATTCAACACTGTGTCTCATCAAACTCAACTTTGGTAGGCATGGCTCCTAAAAGCCCTGAGATACTATTAAAGCAGAAAGAAACATACATAGTACACAGAATCTTAGGGTATTTTGTTGTTGTTTTTCAGTTGCTAAGTCATGTGAGACTCTTTGCGAACCCATGGACTATAGCATGCTAGACTCCTCTGTTCTCTACCATCTCCTAAGTTTGCTCCAATTCATGTCCCTTGAGTTGATGATGCTACCTCACCATCTCATCTTCTTCCACTCCCTTCTCCTTTTGCCTTCAGTACCTCCCAGCATCAGTGTCCTTTCCATTGAGTCAGCTCTTTGCATCAGATGGCTGAAATATTGAAGCTTCAGCTTCAGCGTCAGTCTTTCCAATGAATATTCAGGGTTGATTACCTCTAAGATTGATTGGTTTAATCTCCTTGCAGTCGTTCAAACATCTTTTCCAGCATCACAATTCTAAAACATTGATTCTTCGGCAGTCAATCTTCTTTATGGTCCAGCTCTTACATCTGTACATGACTACTGGAAAAACCACAGCTTTGGCTGTAGGGAATTTTGTAAGAAAAGAGATGTCTCTGCTTTTTAATACACTGTCTAGGTTTGTCATAGCTTTTCTTCCAAGGAGCAATCATCTTTTCATTCCATGGCTACAGTCACTATCATGATGTTTTACTGAATATATTTTGTGCTTCTTCTGGCCCTACTCAAGAAGCAAGCTTTCCTCCAAATTTAAATAAGCTAGCTTCTTTTTCCAGAATTGTTATATCTTCTCTGAACCCCACCTTTAATTCCAGTGACCCAATAACCCACTGTATTAGTTTGCCAGGGGTGCCATAATAAAGTATCAAAACATGAATTATTCAAAACATTGGAAATGTATTTTTTCACAGTTTTGGAAGCTGAAAGTTTTAAGTCAGGGTGCCTGCAGAGATATGCCCTCTTTGAAGTTTCTAGGGGAGAATCCTTCTTTGTCTCTTCTTGTTTCTGGTCCTTACTGGCAATCTTTGCTATTTCTTGGCTTGTAGATGCATCCTTCCAATCATCTGGACCATCTTCTCTTAGTGTCTTTATTTTGCATTCTCCCTCTACATGAGAATGTCCAAATGCCTGTCTCTGCATCCAGATCGTTGCTTGTTATAAGGAAAGCAGTGATGTTGTATGAGCTCATTTTATCTTATCTCTGTGAAGAATCTATGTCCAAATAAGGCCACATTTTGAGGTACTGGGGATTAATTAGGATTTCAACTTATTATTACAGGCGGGACACAATTCAACCCAAAACACGCATTTTCCAGAATAAATATTCAGAAATAAAAATTTCTCATATTCTTTGGCATATTTGATTTGCTGTACCATTAATAAGGCTGAAAACATTCTAGGTCCCTCTAGGACTTACATTCTTGGCATTAGCTATGCCCTTAAAATTCAAGGTGTCCTTGCCCTGAACTAGATTGCATTAAAAATATCAAGTTACATAAGGCTATGTAACAAATAAGAGAGGTAAATATAATGTGCTTATGATTTATATGTGTCATCATAAAATAGTGTTCAAAACTCTAAGGAAAAAGTAAAAAGGGGCTTCCCCTGGTAGTTCAGTGACAAAGAATCTGCCTGCCAAGCAAGAGATGCAGGTTTGATCCCTGGGTCAGGAAGATCCATTGGACAAGGAAATAGCAGCCCACTTAAGTATTATTGCTTGGGAAATCCCATGGACAGAGGAGCTTGGTGGGCTACAATCCATGGGGTCACAAAGGAGTCTGACACAACTTAGCAACTTAACGACAACAAAAGTCAGCTGGCTAGAATTTTTCTTTTTGAGATAATGTCTGTCATAAAATTATGCACATAAAAAACTGAGAGAGCTGTCATAGAGAAAGTATCATGGAGGACTGTGACTAGAACACAAAGAATCTAGGCAGTTTTCAAGATTTTGTTTCTACTCTATAAGCTGGATACTCAGAAAGATTATCCAAATTGTGATCATTCCCTTTGTGAGCATGCTTATCTATTGAGGTGTTCAGTTCAGTTCAGTCATTCAGTCGTGTCTGACCCTGCAACCCCATGGAATGCAGCATGCTAGGCTTCCCTGTCCATCACCAACTTGCGGAGTTTACTCAAACTCATGGCCATCGAGTTGGTGATGCCATCCAACCAACTCATCCTCTGTCGTCCCCTTCTCCTCCCGCCTTCAATCTTTCCCGGCATCAGGGGCTTTTCCAATGAGTCAGTTCTTTGCATCAGGTGGCCAAAGTATTGGAGTTTCAGCTTCAGCATCAGTCCTTCCAATGAACATCCAGGACTGATCTCCTTTAGGATGGACTGGTTGGATCTCCTTGCAGTCCAAGGGATTCTCAAGACTCTTCTCCAGCAGCACAGCTCAAAAGCATCAATTCTTCCACACTCGGCTTCTTTATAGTCCAACTCTCACATCCATACATGCCTACTGGAAAAACCATAGCTTTGATTAGATAGAGCTTTGTTGGCAAAGTAATGTCTCTACTTTTTAATATGCTCCCTAGGTTGGTCATAACTTTTCTTCCAGGGAGCAAGGGTCTTTTAATTTCATGACTGCAGTCACCATCTGAGGTAATTTTGGAGCCCCCCAAAATAAAGTCTCTCATTGTTTCCATTGTTTTCCCATCTATTTGCCATGAAGGGATGGGACCAGATGCCATGATCTTAGTTTTCTGAATGTTGAGTTTTAAGCCAGCTTTTTCACTCTTCTCTTTTGCTATCATTAAGAGGCTCTTAGTTCTTTGCTTTCTGTCATAAGGGTGGTGTCATCTGCATATCTGAGGTTATTGATATTTCTCCTGGCAATCTTGATTCCAGATTGTGCTTCATCCAGCCCAGCATTTTGCATGATATATTCTGGATGTAAGTTAAATAAGCAGGGTGACAATACACAGCCTTGACATACTCCTTTCCCAATTTGGAACCAGTCTGTTGTTCCATGTCCAGTTCTAACTGTTGCTTCTTGACCATACAGATTTCTCAGGATGCAGGTCAGGTGGTCTGGTATTCCCATGTCTTGAAGAATTTTCCACAGTTTTTTGTGATCCACACAAAAGCTTTGATGTAGTCGATAAAGCAGATATAGATGTTTTTTTCTGGAATTCTCTTGCTTTTTCGATGAGCCAACGGTTGTTGGCAGTTTGATCTCTGGTTCCTCTGCCTTTTCTAAATCCACCTTGAACATCTGGAAGTTCACGGTTCACATACTGTTGAAGCCTGGCTTGGAGAATTTTGAGCATTACTTTGCTACCGTTTGAGATGACTGCAATTGTGAGGTAGTTTGAACATTCTTTGGTATTGCCTTTCTTTGGGATTGGAATGTAAACTGACCTTTTCCAGTCCTGTGGCCCCTGCTGAGTTTTCCAAATTTGCTAGCATATTGAGTGTAGCACTTTCACAGCATCATCTTTCAGGATTTAAAATAGCTCAACTGGAATTCCAGCACCTTCACTAGCTTTGTTCATAGTGATGCTTCCTAAGGCTCACTTGACTTTGCATTCCAGGATGTCTGGCTCTAGGTGAGTGATCACGCCATTGTGGTTATCTGGGTCATGAAGATCTTTTTTGTACAGTTCTTCTGTGTTTTCTTGCCACCTCTTCTTAATATCTTTTGCTTCTGTTAGGTCCCTACCATTTCTTCCTTTATTGTGCCCATCTTTGCATGAAATGTCCCCTTGGTATCTTTAATTTTCTTGAAGAGATCTCCAGTCTTTCCCATTCTATTGTTTTCCTCTATTTCTTTGCATTGATCACTGAGGAAGGCTTTCTTATCTCTGCTTGCTATTCTTTGGAACTCTGCATTCAAATGGGTATATCTTTCCTTTTCTTCTTTGCATTTATTTTCTCTTCTTTTCTCAGCTATTTGTAAAGCCTCCTCAGACAACCATTTTGCCTTTTTGCATTTCTTTTTCTTGGGGACGGTCTTGATCACTGCCTCTTGTACAATGTTAGGAACCTCCATCCATAGTTCTTCAGGCACTCTGGTGTTATTGATATTAAACAGAAGGAAAATCAAAAGATAGGGGAGTGATTCCTCTCTCCCATGTATCCCACCTGTCCTGGCTGCCTCAGTTACTAATAGGCAACTGCAACTGACAAGGACATCCATGAGAAGCAGTACCACCAACTTCTAGTCCAGAGTCCTCCTATGGAACAATGACAACAATTAGGAAAGATGAAGTAAAAATAAATGTGTATATATGAATGAGATAAGGTCAGTGATCAAACTGGATTCATAATCATATGGTAATTTATTTTTGAACCTTGCATCCTCTTTACATTTATTTAATGGGTTTATTTCTTGCCCCTCTCCTCTGAAAACTGAGGCAGGCATCAGAATGTTTTTGCTCACTCTGAGTTAATAAAATGAATAAATTATAAATAAAACACCTGTGGTCACTTCAGGGTTATTATGTTATAAATGAAGGTTTTGTTTGGAAATTAAAATGTACATTCTCTTACAATAAAAAAGCACCATATTTGATTAAAGTTAAATCTTCTCTCCTTCGGGTTTAGTCTTTACAGCTGGAAATGGCTTCAGGAAGGGATATTATCTTCCCTGATGGGTCAGTGAGTAAAGAATCCGCCTGCAATGCAGGAGACACAGGAGACGCAGGTTCGATCCCTGGGTCAGGAAGATCCCCTGGAGAAGATCCCCCTCCAGTATTCTTCCCTGGAAAATCCCACAGGCTACAGTCCATGGAGTCACAAAGAATAGGACGCAACTGAACCCACAAGCACAGCATGAGGGATATTGGGGGAAGGGATGAAGACAATAGATAAGAAAATTATCATTTTATTGATAAATTGGGAGATGGCTTCGCATTTCCTGGTTCTGGCAAGCATTTAAAACTGTCTTTTTTTTCTTAGAGGTGCTTTTGTGATAGTTCAGTTGATAAAGAATCTGCCTGCAATGCAGGAGACCCCGGTTCCATTCCTGGGTTGGAAGATCCACTGGAAAAGAGAGAGGCTACCCACACCAGTATTCTTGGGCTTCCCTTGTGGCTCAACTGGTAAAGAATCCACCTGTAATGAGGGAGACCTGGGTTGGATCCCTGGGTTGGGAAGATCCCCTGGAGAAGGGAAAGGCTACCCACTCCAGTATTCTGGCCTGGAGAATTCCATGGACTATAGTCCATGGGGTCACAAAGAGGCAGACAAGACTGAGCGACTTGCACTTTCACTTTTATGCGAACTCTTCAGAGAAACCCTCCTTTCCCCCACCACTGACCTCTCTCACTTGTAGACCCCAGTGTTGGAAATGTCCTCTTATCCACTCTGTCCTTTATAGCTTATTCCTAAAGCATCTATCTATGGTATGGGCAACACATGCCACTCTAGATAGTCCTGTGGACAAGAGATAAACACACCCACAATGATTCTCTCACACGTGTGGATCACCTTGATCTATAGGACAAATTACACATCTTTTACTTCAACAGACTAAAAAGGCAGGCTGGCCTATGCCACTACCTCTTCCTGACCTATTGTGTGGCAGCAGCCATCCCATTTCTTTTCATTCCTTAAAAATTTTATTTATTTATCTATATTTTATTTTTGGCTGTGCTGGGTCTTCTTTGCTGCATGGGCTTTTCTCTAGTTGCAGAGAACAGGGGCTACTTTCTAGTTGTAGTGCACAGGCTTCTCGTTAAGGGGCTTCTCTTGTTGCAGTGCATGGGCTCTATGGCACGTGGGCTCGGTATTCTCAGCCCCTGGGCTCTAGAATACAAGCTCAGTAGTGGTGGTGCATGGGTTTAGTTTCTCCACAGCATGTGGGATCTTCCAGGACCAGGAATGGAACCCATGTTTCCTGCATTGGCAGGCTATTTCTTTACCACTGGGCCACCAGGGAAGCCCCTCTCCTCGCCCCCCCCCCCCCCCCCCGCCCATTTATTGACTTTTAGGTTTCTTAGATGTAAGTCAGACCCCAGTCCTTATTGATCTCAAGCAGGGAGCATACCTATCAGGTTCCCTGAAATGGCCTCATAGAAGTATCTCCGACCCAGCTTGAAAGGAGAGTCATTTAAAGGGGGCTAACCACAGACCATAACTCAAGTCATAAAACCTCTCTTCTCTAGGCACTTTCAGATCGTCGACACAGATAACGGTGTTGAGACCGATCTCCTGCTGCTGCTGCTAAGTCGCTTCAGTCGTATCTGACTCTGTGCAACCCCATAGACGGCAGCCCACCAGGCTCCCCCGTCCCTGGGATTCTCCAGGCAAGAACACTGGAGAGGGTTGCCATTTCCTTCTCCAATGCATGAAAGTGAAAAGGAAAAGTGAAGTCGCTCAGTCCTGTCAGACTCTTAGCGACCCCATGGACCGCAGCCTACCAGGCTCCCCCGTCCCTGGGATTCTCCAGGCAAGAACACTGGAGAGGGTTGCCATTTCCTTCTCCAATGCATGAAAGTGAAAAGGAAAAGTGAAGTCGCTCAGTCCTGTCCGACTCTTAGCGACCCCATGGACCGCAGCCTACCAGGCTCTTCCGTCCATGGGATTTTCCAGGCAAGAGTACTGGAGTGGGTTGCCATTGCCTTCTCCGACCGATCTCATAGATTCACACAAATTACCTTGAAAACTATGCATGTTAATTTAGCATCTCATCTGGGCATTTGTTACTGATCTTCCTCCCTTCTTGGCTGAAATTCCCATGTTCATATCCTGTTATAGATTCGACGCTATAGAGACTATACCAGTGGGAGAAGGAAGACACGGGAACACTAGCCAGGCAGTTCTTGAGCTTGTTGTCTCAGCATTTTCATTTTCTTTACCATCCGCAGCTTCGTCGTGTAATTTCATGCTTTGCTGCGTGTGAACCCAAACCCTTCCAAACGAGCGCGTTTCTCCCAGGAGGCTAAGCTCGCACGAGAGCGCACATCTATCCCAGCGGGAAGTGGGCTGGGGGGGCGGGGCGAGGCCTGGGTGGGGTGGGGCGAGGCCTGGGGCGGGCGGAAGGCAGGATGGCGTCCACCAGTCTCCCTCCTGAAGGCCCCCCAGCGGTCTCCAAATGTGGCCGCAAAGCAGATGCCTGTGTCTCAGGCTGAGGTTCGAAGACAAGCAAAAGAGCCTCTTTCAAACACAGGCCAGGAGCCCCGTGCTGGGCCGCTTCTGTCCAGCGCCCTGAAAGCAGGTGAGTCTGTGCTCCCCAAGCTCTTCCTCGGAAGGTCTCGTGGACCTGAGTGAGCCTTGTTGATTTGCAAAGGTAGATGTCTGGGGGGCTTGTTCCTCGGGTACAGGTCTTAAAAGTGTGAGGTGCTTGATGTGGGGTTCAAACCTTTTCTCCTCAGGGGGAAGTTCCAGGTTTTGACCGTTAAGTGACAGCCAAGGCTGGGTTTTTGGCTAATTCTGTCCGGGCCTCTCCTACCAGGTTCCACTTGGCCTTCTCCCCTCTCCCACCACCCCATGGGGGAGTCATTCAACCCATTTTTTAAAGATTTTTTTTTGTTTGTTTTTCTGATAAAGTGGTTCCATACATAGCTGTCGATTCACTGTGTTCATGGAAATGGGTGAATTCAGGATTCTTTTACTTGCCATCTTAAATATAATTTATCAATATTTAAGTGTGGACACATGCTTTATGTAATCAACAGAATGGAGAGGAAGTCCAACAACAGGGAGATTCTCTTCTTTTTTAGGTGATAGATTTATCATTCTGGCTAATTCTATTCCTGTGACAATAAGAATTTTGTTTCTTTACAGTCTCCTCCTCATATGCATTATTTCCTATGTCTTAATACTTCTTTTTACCAAGTCAAGCAGTGGGTATTACGGGGAGGGCGCTTGTGTATTGCCCCAGGTGTAGACAATAAAGGGCTGCATTTTCTGTAGAGAATTTAAAAACAGTTATGAAACTAACTAAAAGCCAATCTGCTTGTGATTATTACCATGTCCTAACAATTCTACACAGTGCTGTAACAAATTGAATTGTATTCCTTCAAAAGAGATGTTTTGAAGTCTTAACCTTCAGTACCTCAGAATCCAAGCTTAATTGGAAATAGGATTGTTGCAGATGTAGTTAATTAAGTTAAGATGGGGTCATGCTGGAGTAGGGTGGGCCCCCATCCAAAATAAGAAGTGGAGTCCTTACAAGAGGATGGCTGTGTGAAAACATGAAGACACAGGGAGAACAGCCTGTGGACATTGTAGGCAGGGATTGGAGTAATGCATTATCAAGGTAAGGAACAATACTGTGTATATGTCAACACCAGTCTCTCAATTCACTGCCCCCGCCACCCCCCTTTCCTCCTTTGGTATCCATAGGTTTGCTCTCTATGTCTGTATCTCTATTTCTGTCCTGCAAGTAAAATCATCAATACCATTTTTCTGAATTTCACATATATGCATTAATATAGGATATTTGTTTTTCTTTTTCTGACTCACTTCACCGAGTACAACAGTCTCTAGGTCTATCCACATCACTCAAATTATCCAATTTCATTGCTTTTTATGACTGAGTAATATTCCATCGTTCCTATGAAACCTGATAGTTGTATAAAAGACATAACTAATGAAAACCTACTATATGGTTTTCATATAGTACAGCACAGGGAACTTTACTCAGTGCTCTCTGGTGATATAAATGGGAAGTAAATCCAAAAAAGAGGGACTATATAGATATGTACAACTGATTCACTTTGCTGTACAGTAGAAGCTAACACAACATTGTAAAGCAACTGTGTGGTGGTTGTTTAGTTTCTAAGTTATGTCCAGCTCTTGTGATCCCATGGACTATACCCCACGAGGCTCCTCTGTTCATGGGATTTCCCAGGCAAGAATACTGGAGTGGGTTGCCATTTCCTTCCCCAGGGGATCTTCACCACCCTAGGATTGAACCCAGATCTCCTGCATTGCAGGTGGATTCTTTACTGTCTGAGCCACCTTACTCCAATAAAAATCAATTAAAAAAAATTTTTTTTTTAAAAAGCAAGACAAGGAACACAAGGACAACATTGCCGCACCAGAAGCTGACAGAGAGCAATGGAACTTCACTGTCTCTCAGAGCGCTCAGAAGATATTACACAGACCCTGTAGCCCCTTGATTTCAGACTTCTGGACTCTAAAACTGTGAGAGCATAAATTTCTGTTGTAATCTACCCAATTGATGATATTTTTTTATAGCAGTACTAGGAAACTAATAAAAACATTAAGGATAGCATACTCCTCTGTCCTCTTACAATCACTAATTTAGTGACTAACAAAAATACAATAGTAGATATTAGCAAATATTTACAAATTCTTCAGCCAAATACATTTTCCCAAACCTAATACTCTACAACAGTATACTAGATTTTCCTACTGATTGAAATATCACCTTCGTTTGGGACAGGAAGTCTAAAGGTAGGAGGAGGAACTGGACAAATGGGCACTTGAGTGGAAAGCCAGGTCTGCCATGTATAGGCCATGCCTAAAGGAGGTAGATGTGCTGACAACATCTATTAGTCACAATATAAATGCCAAAGAAATAAATACCCTGGCATTTGTATTATGATGACCTGCCGTGATCAACCACAGCCATGATGAGAATATTTGTAATGTCTTGTTACTCATTTTTCTCTCTGCCTTAGAACCCACTTCAGTGCTCTGTAACCTCCAAACCCTGCTCCCTACTTTACAAAATCCTGAATAATATCTGTTTTCTTTGTTTTAATGGACTGCCTTCATGTCTAAGAATCTATGAATAACCAGTCTAGAACAACATAGAAGGCTGCCAGTAACCCAAAATCTCACCCCATATCTTTTGAGGCCAGAGAGAATGATTTCCCAAATAAATTACTAAAATTTATAAATGGCTGGCTTGCAGAATTAACTGAACAGAACAATTTGTAAAATAAAAAGAGGAAATTACTGTTAAGTAATATTTTGTTTTTTTAGGTCCTCCCTTTTATCTTAGTGCTCTGTTTGAACAAGCAAATAGTGCTTGCCCCATACTTTCTCCACATTCAAAATACCTAGGATGGGTATTATGAATTCCCAACCTGTCAGCTTTGGCTGAATTACAGAGTGCTCAATTATGCTCTAATCGAATAGCTGCCCGATGCAGGCCACGTAATGACTTCCTGATTATCTGCCTTTAAATGATGAATGAAATGAATATGTAACATTCTGTTCAAATATAGCATACTTAGCATGCCAAATGAAAACTGATTTTGTGCTCCTCTGTCTGAAAAACGTATATTTTATTGTAATTCAGTTCAATGGTTGTTCTGCTGCTTGTTTTGTAGTCATCAAGATAAACATTGAATGAGCTATCTAGGAGAACATTAGTCTTTACTTTTGCTTTCCAACAGATGCTAAAGGTGTTAAACAATGTTCAGTTTATTTGGGTTCTTCTCTTTACATCGTCTCATTGGGGAAAAAATGAGAAAGGTCGTATTTTTAAGAACACTTCTTGGCAATGTTTCAACACGCATTGAGGGGAAAAAACAAGTCTTATGATGACTGTGTTGAAAAGACAACAACATTAAAATATGAATAAATTATTTATTGGTTAGACTACTTTTTATAAAGCAGCAGTTTACAATATTATCACCAAAAACGAGTAGATGATTTGAAACCTGATTGGACTGTATGTCTGGCCTGTAATAATAGGAGATTTCATGACTACAGTAACTCATTTTACTATATTTTAAATGATGTAAGTCACTTGAAAAAATTTTTAAGTGCACTCTTTGCTGAAAATTTGCAAGTACAATAGTAAAACTTTTCACATTAATGGTAGATTAGATTATCTTATAAACATATCTTTAATTTCAGTTCAGTCTCCCAGTCCTGTGTGACTCTGCGACCCCATGGACTGCAGCGCCAGGCTTTCCTGTCCATCACCAACTCCCTGAGTTTACTCAAACTTATGTCCATCAAGTTGGTGATACCATCCAACCATCTCATCCTCTGTCATCCCCTTGTCCTCCTTCCTTCAATCTTTCCCAGCATCAGGGTCTTTTCCAATGAGTCAGTTCTTCTCATCAGGTGGCCAAAGTATTGGAGTTTCAGCTTCAGCATCAGTCCTTCCAATGAATATTCAGGACTGATTTCCTTTAGGATGGACTAGTTGAATTTCCTTGCAGTCCAAGAGACTCTCAGGAGTCTTCTCCACCACCACAGTTCAAAAGCATCAGTTCCTATAGTCCAACTCTCACATCCATACATGACTACTGGGAAAACCATAGCTTTGATTAGACAGACCTTTGTTGGCAAAGTAATGTCTCTGCTTTTTAATATGCTGTCTAGGTTGCTCATAGCTTTTCTTCCAAGGAGGGAGCGGCTTTTAATTTCATGACTGAAGTCACCATCTGCAGTGATTTTGGAGCCCCCCAAAATAAAGTCTGTCACTGTTTCCATTGTTCCCATCTATTTGCCTTGAAGTGATGGTACCTGATGCCACGATCTTAGTTTTCAGAATGTTGAGTTTTAAGCCAACTTTTTCACTCTCCTCTTTCACTTTCATCAAAAAGCACTTTAGTTCTTCTTCACTTTCTGCCATAAGGGTGGTGTCATCTGCATGTCTGAGGTTTCTGATATTTCGCCTGGCAATCTTGAATCCAGCTTGTGCTTCATCTAAGCCAGCATTTCTCTTGATGTACTCTGCATATAAGTTAAATAAGCAGGGTGACAATATACAGCCTTGACATACTCCTTTCCCGATTTGGAACCAGTCTGTTGTTCCATGTCCAGTTCTAACTGTTGTTTCTTGACCTGCATACAGATTTCTGTGGAGGCAGATCAAGTAGTCTGGTGTTTCCCATCTCTTTCAGAATTTTCCACAGTTTATTGTGATCCACAGTCAAAGGCTTTGACATAGTCAATAAAGCAGAAGTAGATGTTTTTCTGGAACCCTCTTGCTTTTTCGATGATCCAACTGATGTTGTCAATTTGATCTCTGGTTCCTCTGCCTTTTCTAAATCTAGCTTGAACATCTGGGATTTCACAGTTCACATACTATTGAAGCCTGGCTTGGAGAATTTTGAACGTTACTTTGCTACCGTATGAGATGAGTGCAACTGTGAGGTAGTTTGAGTATTCTTTGGCATAGCCTTTCTTTGGGATTGAAATGTAAGCTTGCCTTTTCCAGTCCTGTGGCTACTGCTGAGTTTTCCAAATTTACTGGCATATTAAGTGCAGCACTTTCACAGCATCACTTTTAGGATTTGAAATAGCTCAACTGGAATTCCATCACCTCCACTAGCTTTGTTCGTAGTGATGCTTCCTAAGGCCCACTTGACTTTGCATTCCAGGATGTCTGGTTCTAGGTGAGTGATCACACCGTGACAGTTATCTGGGTCATGAAGATCTTTTCTGTATAGTTCTTCTGTGTATTGTTGCCACCTCTTCTTAATAACTTCTGCTTCTGTTAGGTACATGCCATTTCTGTCCTTTATTGAGCCCATTTTTGCATGAAATGTTTCCTTGGTATCTCGAATTTTTTTGAAGAGATCTCTAGTCTTCCCATTCTATTGCTTTCCTCTATTTCTTCTCATTGATCCCTGAGGAAGGCTTTCTTATTTCTGCTTGCTGTTCTTTGGAACTCTGCATTCCAATGGGTATATATTTCCTTTTCTCCTTTGCCTTTAACTTTTCTTCTTTTCACAGCTATTTGTAAAGCCTCCTCAGACAACCATTTTGCCTTTTTGCATTTCTTTTTCTTGGGGATAGTCTTTATCACTGCCTCTTCTACAGCGTCACAAACCTCCTTCCATAGTTCTTCAGGCACTCTGTCTGATCTAATCCCTTGAGTCTATTTGTCACTTCTACTGTATAATTGTAAGGGGTTTGATTTAGGTCATACCTGAATGTTCTAGTGGTTTTCCCTACTTTCTTCAATTTAAGTATGAATTTGGCAGTAAGGAGTTCACAGTCGGAGTCACAGTCAGCTCACAGTCTTCTTTTTTCTGAGTGTATAGAGCTTCTCCATCTTTGGCTGCAAGGAATATAATCAATCTGATTTTGGTATTGACCATCTGGTGATGTCCATGTGTAGAGTCTTCTCTTGTCTTGTTAGAAGGCAGTGTTTGCTATGACCAGTGCATTCTCTTGGCAAAACTCTGTTAGCTTTTGCCCTGCTTTGTTTTGTACTCCAATGCCAAATTTGCCTGTTACTCCAGGTATCTCTTTGACTTCCTACTTTTGCTTTCCTGTCCCCTATAATGAAAAGAGCATCTTTTATGGGTTCTAGTTCTATAAGGGCTTGTAGATCTTCATAGAACTTTTCATCTTCAGCTTCTTCAGCAATACTGGTCAGGGCATAGACTTGGATTATGGTTATATTGAATGGTTTGCCTTGGAAATGAACAGAGATCATTCTGTCATTTTTGAGATTGCATCCAAGTACTGCATTTCAGACTGTTTTGTTGACCATGATGGCTACTCCGTTTCTTGTAAGGGATTCTTGTCCACAGTAGTAGATATAATGGTCATCTGAGTTAAATTCACCCATTCCAGTCCATTTTAGTTCACTGATTCCTAAAATGTCTATGTTCACTCTTGCCATCTCCTGTTTTACCATTTCCACTTTACCTTGATTCATGGACCTGACATTCTAGGTTCCTTTGTAGTATTACTCTTTATAGCATCGGACTTACTTCCATCACCAGTCACACCGACAACTGGGTGTTGTTTTTGCTTTGGCTCCATCTCTTCATTCTTTTTGGAGTTATTTCTCTACTGATCTCTTGTAGCATGTTGGGCACCTACTGACCTGGGGAGTTCATCTTTCAGTGTCCTATCTTTTTGCCTTTTCATGCTGTTCATGGGGTTCTCAAGGCAAGAATACTGAAGTGGTTTGCCATTCTCTTCTCTAGTGGACCAAGTTTTGTCAGAACGCTCCAACATGACTCATCCATTTTGGGTGACTAATAGTTTCACTGAGTTATACAAGGCTGTGGTCCGTGTGATCAGTTTGGTTAGTTTTCTGTGATTGTGGTTTTCATTCTGTCTGCCTTCTAATAGATCAGGATAAGAGTCTTATGGAAGCTTCTTGATGGGAGAGACTGACTAAGGGGAAAAGTGGGTCTTATTCTGATGGGCAGGGCCATGCTCAGTAAGTCTTTAATCCAATTTTATGTTGATGGACGGGGCTGTTTTCCTTCCTTGTTGTTTGACCTGAGGCCAAAGTATGGTGGAGGTAATGAAGATAATGGTAACCTCCTTCAAAAGGCCCCATGCATGCACTGCTGCACTCAGTGCCCCAGATCCTGCAGCAGGCCACCACCGACTCATGCCTCCACCAGAAAACTCCTGGACACTTTAACATACCACTTTCCAGAAACCAACTTAGGAAACTGCTGGATTTATCCATTGGTCTTCCAGTTCATTTTACAAAAACTTTTCACTTATTTTTAGCATGTCCAATTGGATAGATTTCATATAAATATGTGGCTATCCAGTTTCTCAGTAAAATTGAGATCTAGGAATACCAGGTCTATAGGAGTTGCTTCCTTAGATGAGCTATGTACTTTCTAGTTTGCCAAAATCTAGCCCACTTTCTCATTTATATTGTAAAACTGGCATCCGTAGACTTTTAGGTTTGAAACTTCTAGGACCCATTTCACAATCCCTTGTTGATCCAGTGGTATTCAAAAAGAGTTGTGTCCAGCCCAGGGACACATAGGGCCATTCACTAGATTCCAAAAGACAGTATTAGAACTTTTGTTTACAATTATTTTATATTAAAATGGGAAAGAAATTATGCTTTGTTAAGGTTTGATAGACCCATTGATATGGTGCCTATATTTATTATATGTGTCAGACAGTGATATGTCTTATGTGGCTCAAGGGTTATTTGGAGAATAGTAAGCTTTCCGCATTGTGGAGCATTTGACAATTCCACCAGCAATTTTAGGTAACTTTCAACGTTGTATGATATTACAGTTTAATTAAAACTAAGGATTATATGATAAACTATCAGAGAATAGACAGCTGACATTAAAAGATGCCTGTAAAGAACAGAGGTAACAACTAATATTGATAGTATGCAACAAGTGAACAGACTTAGCTGGCTGTGTTCATAGAACAGTCCTTATCAGCCACATTACGGGATAAAACCATTATGATCTGATAAGGTCTGATAAGCCGTCCACTAAAAATGAATTTTTCAAGGTAAAAGCGACATTTTAACATTGAGAGTGAAGTGTTTTTGTACTATGAAAAAATATTTTGAAAAACGATACTTTAAAAAGCTTTCATTATTCTATTCTGAAAGCCATAGTGTGTTAGCTTTAAGAAGAAAAATGCCTAAGACCTCTCTCTGTCTCTTACATACACACATATACACTTAGATGTAGAATCGTTGAACTTGGTTTAAACTCTTCAGTGTATTTTTAAGTTATTATTATTATTATTTTTTTAATGTACTTCTTCTTGAGACTTTTTCAGGTACAATAGTAAAACTTTCCACATAAATGCTAGATTGGATTAAAAGTTTTTATTATTGGAAAATGATCCTTTGTTTTATTTCTTATATTTGGATCCATAAATATATTTGTGAAGTGTCTTTTTCCTTGCTATGAAAGTTGTGAAACCTAAGATTTTAATTCAAATAACCTTATAACCAGGAAGTTTAAGTGTTATACCATAGTTTTAAAACATAATTTTCAAAGCTACTACTATATTCAGTCAGATTTTCCCTTAAAAATAATTACTGTATTTCATTGATTATAAGGTATGTATTGTAACATCTCTAAATTTGGAGTACTGCTTTAGGATTGATGGGTAGCATGTGATGATTAAATTGGCAGTATTTTTCCTTTAGTAGTGCATGAAATAATATATTTTACATTTAATGGAAGATAGCACTAATAATGCTAATGATAATACCCTTAAAGAGAAAAATTGATTTTTTGCAATTAATATATTAATAAATGCAGTTTCTGAAGTTATTTGTTTTCATATTTTTATCAAGTACACTTTGCACATTTGTATCTTAAAGGGTTTATAAGGTGTAAAATATGTTGCATTTAAATAGTAAGTGTATATACTTTGTAAATATTAACATGGTGAATGTGTATCACATAAAAAGATTTATGTATATGGCATAGAATAAAAAAATTTGGATCCATAGCTATAGCTTGTATATCATATTAGTACTTTTTCTCTTTTGGAAATCTGATCAATCAATATAAAAACAAAGAAAGGAAAAGACTACAGTACTTGTAGAAGTGGATCTGGGTCCCTTTTATGGACTGGACCTGCTTTGGTAGAAGAGAGCATCAAAGATAACGGTAATGCTCTATTTCTTTAGACACCTGTAGCCATATGGGTTTTCATTTTATTATTATTCAAACATATATATATATATATATATATATATATATATATATATGCATTACCTAGACTTCTGATGTATAATATCTTAAAATGTATATTTATTAATATGTAGTTATTTAACACACAATATATTGTAGTAGACTTTATACTGACATGTGCCACACCATTTAAGATATTATTGTTTCTGTATTGTTCCTGTATTTTTCTTATTTCCTAATAGTGCCAGGCACTGTTCTTTGATAGTAAGACATGGGAGTGGAAAATCCAGAATTCTCTTGTCTGAGGGCTTACATCCTAGTGGGAGAGACAAACAATGAAGAAGTAAACAAGATATTTCATAAAGGAGGAAGACAGAATCAGGAAATATAATGGAGTCGATTGGGTTTAGGCTGTAATACATACTACCTAGGCTAACTGTAAAGGCCTGAGGTTTCGGAGATTTCTAAATGAAATGGATTGGTTTTCTAAAATGCATCCCAAATCTGTATACTCCTGTTCCTCTCCCAAGCAGGATAATCTGTGTTTTCAAGGTCAACAGCAGTTTCTTCTCTGGCAGCCTTGTTATTGATACATTTATACCTATGACCTGTCATTCTTGACCCAGAGCCTTTAAGTCAGGGGATTTCAGGTTTCCTGGGACTTTGTCTCCTCATTGTTTTCAGATTTATGGTCGTCTGTCTTCTTAGCTGTGGTTGATGACATTCAGGTGTAACATGTTCTGTTGAACCAAATGAAGGCCATTCTGTACACATTCTCACTACATACAACAAAAAAGGACAGTAACTTCTCTCAAGGAGCTAGGAGCTGAGATTGGGAGATTCACTCCCTTCAAAAGCAAAATTACATGACCTGTTAACAGTTTGCTTGGTTCTTTGGTCTAGACACCACCTTTAGAAATTTTTATTATAATAACACTTACCTACTAGGAACAAGGTGACTGAGCACACCCACACTAGGAAAGAGAATGGAATCATCTTATGTTTACTCTGGCATTTTGACTTCAGTAATGTAGTCAAAAAATGATTGCTAATGAAAAATATACATCTATAATTTTTAATCAACTAGTTTCCCTGACATCCTGCTTCCTGAGGTGAGCCAGTACAGTAAATGGTGATGGGTTTTCTCCAACATATTCCTGGAAGGAGAAGACAAGTTGTGTCTGCTCAGCCATAATGTTTCCTGTTTCCAACTATGGCTTGTTTTGTTTGTTTTAAATTTCCCAGTGTTACTGGCCTTTACGTATGGATAATAAAGCTTCTAGCTGTAAGCTTTTCTCTTGAGTACACAAATCATCAACTTTTGTTTATCAAAACTAAATGGAGAGAAAGAAATGAAAACATTTCCTAGTGATATTTAGCTGTAATCTTACAACTGAAACCTGAAACTCCTACAGTGTAAAAGTATTAACTGCGGGCTAAGATACCTTGTACAACTACTGACAGTGCTTGCAGGACTGTGTCTCTATTTGTCAATTCACAAACTCCCAGGAAATTTGTTGGTTCTGCCGAAGATTGTTGTCTTGCCCGGGACTATCCTGGTGTCCATCTTAACTCATCAGTCTGTTTTCTAACCCTTCCCTGGAATCGAGATTTGCCATTGGCAGCAGCAAGTGCCTTGGCTCTGTCAGTGTGACAGCTCCCATCACCACTAAGCTTCTAAATATTTCATTTGTATTGTTATGAAAATCCATGGCCTCCAGTTTCCCCCCTCCTGGCCCTTTGTATCTAAACTCCGATGATGTTCTGTTTTTATAAGTATCAGTGAATTCACTGGGACTTCCAAAGCCCCAATTCTAGTCATACACTTTGGAAGAAATTGTTGATAATACTTATTGACTGCTCTTAATGGTGCTTATGACTGCTCTTATTAATCCTCTTCAGATTAATGGAAGAATGTCTGGAAGAAGATAAACTAATAAATTGACATGATCCAAATAAGACATTTTTTAAAACTTTTGCTTATATGAATATGGCATTCAGTAAATAGACTTGATTTACCATCATTTTAGCTATCCTTCCTTGAGCTTTCACAATTGGATGCCTCACTCAGAGCTTCATATATGTATGTGTGTGTAAAATATATATACGTATATATACAATAGTGTATTATGTTGTTATGCTATGTGTGTGTGTGTATAATGTAATGCATTATGTTATCATCAGAATTTCCTTTTTGGTAAAATAGGAACAATATATGTCTCCTAGGGCTTTGCCACAGTACAGATGTAACACTCAAAGAACTTGGCACATTGCTAATCCTTCAATAGGGCTGCTATTGCCATGATTTTGATTTAGTGTTGTTTCTATCATTCTTATTTGATAGATGAGGAATCTATTTCACAGGAATTAACTTCCTTCAGAAAGTTCACCTAATATGACAAGATTCAGATTTGAATCAAGGAATAAAATCCTGGTTTCTGAAACCATTTTCCTTCCACCTAGGCATTTTGATTCTTTTACGTTTTGTTTTGTTTCAGTGAGTCAGGCATATGCCTTCTTAAGTAGTGTGCCTTATGCATGCTGTTTTCATCTTTTTTACTTTTTTTTTTCTTCCTCTAATACACTTGTTTCTTTCCCTAGCAGAACTGAGCACTTCTGTCTGGTGTACCTCCTGCAGGAGAGGCTGGGTTGGGATGGGAAATGAGATTAGGAAATAACCTGAGAAACTTGCTCTTTTCATACCTGGATTCATTTCTTACCTCTTCTGCCTACTGTAGATCTCTGAGTTGATTTGCTAGTGGTAAAGTATCCCCCTGCCAGTGCAGGAGATATAAGAGACATGGATTTGATCCCTGGGTCCGAAAGATCCCCTGGAGGGGAGCATGGCAACCCGATCCAGTATTCTTGCTTGGAGAATCCCAGGGAAAGAGGAGCCTGGCGGGCTGCAGTCCCTGGGGTAGCAAAAAAATAGGACACGGCTGAAGCGGCTTAACACACACAAATGCACACGCACATCATATATGTCAAAAAGTACGTTTTCTTACTTAAGTTGCATTTGTGAGAACAGTCTCTCAAATACATGAAACATATCTTTATTGTTGTCTTCTTATTTGTCAGTGGCACTTTAAGTACCATTGTCACAAGTGCCAGAGGACTCAGAGCCAGGACCTGGGTGAAATGAATGAGATGCCCTGTGTGCAGAATTTAAGGAGACTCATTCTGTGTGTGTCGTGCCAGTGCAAAATCTCTGCACCTCTGTGCCACGGCCTCCTTAAAATTTGCACCACAAAAGCTTCACTTGGCTTCCCTAAGCTCACTCCTTAGGAGTACCTCTTTATTTTTTCTTAGAGTCCCTTTTCTTAGATGATTCCTGGATTGAGAATGAAGGCACTTTGTTACTTTGGCTTTTTCATAATAATGGGCTTAATTTACAGCCCTCTTGGAATTTGCCATGACAGGATAACAAGTTTAAAATCAGACAACGTGCTACTAAGGGCCAGGTGTTCAAAGTATAATAAACACCTCCCTAAAGATTAGAAAATGAATATTTAACTAGATGACTCCATTTGATTTCCTTCATTCATTTTTTATTATTTCAGTGAAAACATTCTTGATAGTAATCACATTGACAGGATTTTAATATCTCCTGGTAAATGAAACCTGTCATTCTAATGGGCATATTTCTTGACAGTAGCATTTGGTAAACTCTGGTGGCCACTGATTTTCTTTCTAGCTAAGACTAAAGGAATTCCTTGCACCTTGAACATCAAGAGTACACAATCTGTCCTGAGAGGCTGATAATTATGATGAAACTGGTTATATTAATTAGGTCATGTTTACAAAGAATTGGATGATTTTTTTTTTAAATAGGAAAACAAAATAACCTCATCTAGGGAAGCTTTAAGTGCTTAATTATTGTTATTTTCCTTTCAAAGGCAAAGAAAACAATCTTGCCCATCAAAACAGTTTTAAGCAGAGAATGTTAGGTTCTTTTCTGAAAACCTAGGCCCAAGGAGGGAGGCTTTCTAGATGTGACATTCATCAAAAAAATTAGCAGTTCATACAGTTATTTTGCAAATAGAGGTCAACACATGTGGCTTTACATGTCCTCTGTGTTTACCTTAAGATTGTAGTTCCAGAAATGCTAATGTAGTGAGAAACATTTTAGAGCTCCAGTATCAGATTTTGTTAAGTATTTTCCAATGATCACAATTGACAGTTTGCATCTGATTTCCTATCAGAACTCAGAGAAAAGTCCCAAAGTAATGCACAAAGCCTGATAAAAGCATCAGGTTTCTCTACACCCTCGCATAGCCCTAAATGTTGTCTTATCACCTTCATTTTCATGCTTATGCTGAGAAGGCCCAGTGTAATTTTGTTGTTGGTCTTGTTTTTAACTTGTGCCGCCAACATTAAGGGAGATTCACAAGTGCGTTGCTGTTTTTTGTTGTAAATTCTCTAAGATTCTCATGGAAGATTGAACCCAATGTAAAGGTGTACTCAGGGGACATTGACACAAAATAAGGTGTCCTGTTTTGCAGCTTTCATAATGCTTGTTTCATTGCATTCCTTTGCACTGGATTGAATTAAAGCTGAACCTAAGATAAATAATGACTTTCTGATTGTCTCTCTATAAATGATGAAATGTATACAGTCACTCAACAGAGAGACAAATAAATAGCTTGTCTGACCTTTGGGAGGAGAGAGAAACTATTAAAAGCTAGAGATGTGGTTTTATAAAAAAAAAAAAAATTTTAGTTTGCTTTTTGTATTTTTAAAAGCATTTTTTTTCCTTTCCATATCATGTTTGTTAATGGCTATAGTGACAGGAATTGCATTTCAGAATCTGCTCAAATCCTCATGGAAGCAGCAACTGAGACTGAAGAAAAACTGGCTCTATCAGGTTAATCTAGGATTTCCAAACTGAGTTGAGATCAAAAAAAGAAACCCAAGATTTCCCAGTGAATGGGGATCTTGGTTTTATTTATACAAAGCTCTTTCATCACCCACTCCAGTATGATGCTTCTGTATGATGCTTCTGAAATGCAGAAACCTGTCACTTCGGAGATAAACTCCTAATCCACCTCTGTCCTTGGCATTCTCTGTCTTCAGTGGGCAGGTTTCTTTCGTGTGGATATTTCCTATCACTTATTCTCAGCACTACCTTTGTGTCATAAGCTGATAGCTTTAACTGATGCTTTTCTTGTCTTCCAGATGCAACGAAGACATCCAGACGGTTCCGTGCAGGGTTTTGAGAGCAGCCCCTGTTGAAGCTCTTCTCCAGGTAATCCCCTTGAATGACAGCATGTGTGTCATAAACCAAAAGCCTTGCTCCTGTGTTCACCCAATCAAAGCATCTGTGAGTGTTCTTCCCTAAGTGAATATGCAAATCAGCAGTAGCCTCATTTGATAATTTTTCTTGTTCATAGTGAGGATTTCAGTCTTTCTTGCTGCTCATGTATATGTTGGGAGAAAAAAGGCATGTGTTTATCAAAAAAACCAAGAGCTGCCTCTTGCTCTTCCCAAGCTAAGTTAGTTTTCCAGGGCCCTCATTATACTCTCAGTGTATCCCTTACCATAATTCTCCCACTGCTTGATTTCATCTCTAGGCCAAGAGCTTCTTGCTAATAAAGATGGTGCCTTAATAATTTTTCTTTTTAACCCCCAGTGCCTGACATACAGGTGCTTAAAGAAAGTTGTTCAAATGATTGAATGAACTGATGAAAACAGAAACCTTAAAAAGAATATTGATATCCAGATATAAAGTCTACCATTCGTGACTCCAAGTTTTGATTTTATATGTTTAATTTTTCTGTTGGTGAGATCTTGCTTTCCAGCTAAGCAACCATGCTGCCTTGGCTATTCTGTTAAATACACATGTGACCATGTGTCCTTTCCCTTTCTGGTATATATTGATACACATTTGCGCGGGAGAAAGAATGTTCATATTGAAGGAAGACTTGACATGTTCTAATGAGGCTGACTATCTCAGAGCTGGTAGTTCTCACCCTGAGAATTCTTCCTGTCACCCAGTGTGTTGCAGTCAAAGCGTTAGCCAGTTGGTGAGCGAGATTTTGGAAAAGTTCCAAGCTATAGTTAATTATGTGCTTTTTCGAAGCTCGACTGTCTTTGCTGCCTTCATGGATGCCTTTTCTCTATTTATTATGTGGTTTGTTTTGCTTTTCTGCATATCTAACCTTATCTACAGTTTTCTTTCATAAAATAGAAACATACTATAACATCGAGGCAAATTACACATTGCATTAGATTTGTTCAAAGGTTTTAAAAAGGCAGTGAGATGACATATGTAATAACACTCTGAAAACTATAAAGAATCCTACTGCTAAAGAGAATTTATCATTTAATGTCATTCATTTTTCTTTTTAAAAAGCACGTGAGAATGTCTAAAGTTTGAACCTGTGACATGTATTTTTTGTGGAGTTTTGGTGGACTTTTTGGTCTTTCTGGTTTTTGTACAAAATGAGTTGTTTATATGTATGTGTGCTTTCTAGAGATTTCCAGGGTAGGTTTTTTTTTTTTTTTTTTTTTCAGTTCATTTATTTCGCTTTGGTTTTGCTTGTTCATGCCTGCAGAGAATAAACTTTATGATAAAGCTGATACTTCAACTCTAAAAATAAGAAGTCTGTGGGATTTGTAGTGGGGGGTGATCAAGAAAAAGAACAAGCCGAGGAAAAATTAAATAGTTCCCAAAGAGCATTTTACTTACTGAAATATAATCCCAAAGGAAATTGCTATAATGTAAAAGACTTGAAATAAGAATTCTTGATATTAGGTACATGTAAGTTACGGTCAGAGGAGCTAAGAAATTGATGAGTTGTAGATAATCTCTGTTGCTGTGTTTGAAGACATTTCATGGGTGAATTCTGAAATGGAGTCCTCTGTTGGATAGATACTTACTTTGGTAGCCTCAGTATTATTGATCCATTGAAGACAAAGAGGAAAATGTTCAGATCTGTATGCTAAGAATTTGCTTCCTGGGGAAGGTAGACAGTCTCAGGCTTCCTAACTTTTCATTACAACTGTGAAGCCCACCTAGGAAGACAGACGTGTGAATTATTAAAGAAACTGAGTTTTCGAGCCTTGAAGCAGAATTTGCAGTACTCTGCAAATTTTACAACATCTTGTTTGAAAATACACATTTTCCCCATCGTGTTTGGAGAGAGAATGAAAGATAATTCACTCAGGAGTGAGAAAAGTTAGCCATGACACTAAAACTAAACTGGATGTTTTAAAGTGTAAGTTGGGTTTTAGACACTTCTTTAAGAATCAGAGATTTATAATTTGAACAGCTGGCTTGCTGTCTGCTATTATGTCAGTCCTAAAATAATCTGTGGGAAAATTTAATGTTGTTATTAATATTTTAAATCTTTTGGTATAGATAAGCTGGTATAATAATGCTTAAGTTTTCAAATCATACATGGTTTTTTTTCTTAAAACATCCTATTTTGTGTTATGACATGAATTAAAAATTTTTTAAAGAAAAGAATAAAGCATGGTATATAGTGTGGGAGAATAAACATTTTGCTTTCTTCTTTCCTAGATCACACACTAACTAGTAGGTAAAGGTGAGGGTTTTAGGACGATTCTGGCTAGAAATACATTCTCTTGACCATTTTTCTAACTGTAGAATATTGACCAACTACTTAATATCTTCAAATTATAGTTTTTCAACCTGTAAAGTGGGAATTATAATAGAAACCATCTTTTGAGCTTGTTATAATGATTTAATCAGGAAATAGATTGTAAATGGAGTAGTGTCTGGAAAAGAAATATGTCGGATGTTCATTTATTCTAGTATCTCTGTGAAGGATACTGTGAGAAAAAGGTAGACTTTTTTTGACTCAAATGCTATGGGCTTTTGCAGACTTAGTAAGATATATCCAAAGTAGAACCTTTTATTTGTGTGATGACAAGTATGTCAATATATTTTGCTCCCAATTTTCTTTGTATTGGAAGTGAGGGCTGGCAATACATATGTTCCAAGAGAAGTAAAAGTGTGACAAGGTCTTCTTTCCACTTTGACTGAAATGCTCATTAGTTCCTGCTAATGAGAAAAGTTTAGGTCAGAAGCCAAAAGAGTACATTCTCAGGACAAGAAATGAGAGAGGTCAAATAGCCAAGGTTAAGAATCAGGGATCCAGGTCAAATAGTGACAATGGATAATGTAGTGTTGAGAATCAGATGGCCACAAGCAGAAGGTATACACTCTTTTGGAGAAAAGACATAAACACAAATTGTCACAACTGGAATGAATTAAAGCAGTGTGTTCCTTGACATCAACCAGAATATCATTAGAAGAGTTTCTTTTGGAGTTATGACAGAAGTTAATTTGAAGCAATTTTTTTTTTTGGATGCCAGATAATAGACAAATTTGCTTTAAAAGCAATATGCCTATACAATATACAAAATATTTGCTGGATGGAATGAGAATTAGGGACAGGATCATATTATAAGATACAGTTAGCATCAGAGGTGCCTTTGTGAAGATAGGCATTCTACTTGTAATGCCTTGTATGAACAAATGCCTCAGTTCATGTTTGGGTTTGATCACTCATTTATTCACGCATTCACAAGTTTATTCATACATTTATAACTTATTTTGTTTCTCTTAGATAACACGATTATAGCATAATCTTTTTCTGACATTTTTCATGTCGATATGTTAACTTGCTTTTTCTGCTTTCTTATGTTTTTCTGTTGCAGCCAAAAGAGAGAACTTCTCTTTTTATAGAGCCATGTGATAAGTGGTGATGAAGGAATATCTTCCTGCTCTCATGCTTACCTCTATGCAGTGCAGTTTCTCTCCACCAAACATTGGGAGGGATCTTTGTGAAAAATGCATTCAAAAGTGTCATTCCCCTAAGACTCTTTATTCACTTTCCCTTGGTCTCAGAAGACAATCTAACCTCTTCGCCTGGACCTAAACAGCCCACATAGCTTGTAACTCTCCAGCCCTATGATATTCCTCTCTTCTCGCTCACCACTCTCCAGCCAACTTGCTACTGCTGCTGCTAAGTCGCTTCAGTCGTGTCCAACTCTGTGAGACCCCGTAGACGGTAGCCCACGAGGCTCCGCCGTCCCCGGGATTCTCCAGGCAAGAATACTGGAGTGGGTTGCCATCTCCTTCTCCAGTGTATGAAAGGGAAAAGTGAAAGTGAAGTCTCTCAGTCGTGTCCGACTCTTGGCGACCCCATGGACTGCAGCCTATCAGGCTCCTCCGTCCATGGGATTTTCCAGGCAAGAGTACTGGAGTGGGGTGCCATTGCCTTCTCCTCCAGCCAACTTTAGCTGCTGCGTTTTCCTAGAATATCCCAGCCCTGAGAAATCAACCTGAGATTTCTGCGTCTGGCATCTCTTTGTGCCTCAGCAGAAGGCACTTAGTCCTGTCCTTCAGGTCTCAGCTCAGATATTACCTAATTAGAGAGAGCTTTTTTGACTAACCTATGTTATTCTGTCATCACTCCACCTACTATCTTTAAAACATTTATCACAATCCACTATTTTTGTTTACTGAGTTAATTACATTACTATGATTTCTTTTGACCCCATTAACATATATCTGCCAAAAGATGAATGATTTTTTCTGTCTCAGTTGGGACTCTATCCCCTGGGACCAGAAAAATAAATGTTTAGCAGTTGGTAGGTGCTCAATAGTATGTTTTAACAAATGAATGTATCACAGCTTTATTATCTTGTCACTATCATAGTTCATAATCTGCCCCATGGACTTCTATTCGTAGCACTTAGCATTGTTGTCATTATACATGAATCTGTGTCCTTAGTGGATTAAGCGTCTGCTGTCATACTAGACTGTGAACTCCATAAGGACAAGTCTTTGTTTTGCTATTTTCAACGCCAGCCACCTGAGATTACACCGTGTTTCCCTTAGAAAATCATCATTTGTGTAATATTATACTGATTCCAAAGCACTTAATCTAAGATAACATAATTTTGTTTAAACCTGGCCCTTAATGATTTTGATACATTTTCACTGCTAGGGTTTTGTGCTTGTAGCTAGAGATGACGGGACCTCCCTGGTGGCTCAGATGGTAAAGAATCTGCCTGAGATGCAGGATAATTTCATCAAGTAACAAATTTTAAATTTATGACAGTAAATGATTATGAAACAGAGAACTATAACCATGGATATCTGTACCACAGAAAAAGAGATAGAATTTTTGTTGCCTGACCAAATCTCACCACTTCGGTTTAGCATCATTCAGTTACTTTTGCCAACATTGTTCATCACCATTTCCAAATTTCTTTCATGTCTTATATCACGGAAATTAGTGATTAAAATATTTCCTATCCAGATAGAAAACACAGTGTGGACAAACTTTTTCTCCCTCAGGCTCCCTTGTGTCCTATCTCCCCAGAATATTTTAGGAAAAAAAAAAATGATTGGGTAACTTGCTTCATTTAATAGCTGATTTTTGCCCAGTTTGTTTGTTTTTAAGAAAAACAGGCTCCAAAAGTCCTGTACCACTTTCTTTTTAAAAGGTAAAGATGTGAAATGAACAAGATACTTAGACTTTCAGAGCCAATGACTTAATATTTATAACCTTGAGGTTGCCTTTGATCCTAAATCAGCTTTTAATTACCATTGTAGTTACATTGGTGAAAAAATGATTCTCTTATTTCCAGAGTACAGCAAGGATATGACCAATACTATCTCATGAGTACAATTATTTTAAGGCTTTTATTACTGATTATAGTTGGTTTATTATAATTGATTGTTCACTGGCCTTATAGACTATTTACTTAAGGTTCTATTCAGTATTATAGCTGCTGCTGCAGCTGCTTTTCCTCTGAGATTGCACAGCTTCCTGAGAGTAGCAGGGTTCCTATTTGGAAGAGGGTGTAATTGGGCTCAAGGGGGATACTTTACTTGGTGTCCCCTGGAATGTGTTACAAGAGGGTGCATTATTCCCAACTCCAAGGAGAGGTTAAAAATGTAAAGAGAATGGTAGATGAACTCTTTAACCATTACAAACTGACAGAAGCAACAATGAAACTGCTCAATTATCTGTCCACTTATTCAGCTAGCTACCTAGCTTGCTATCCACAGCCAGTTGTACCTTTGTAGTAGATTCATTTAATAAATTTATAAATTTTTCCTGATTGCTCAATTCCCAGTCCAGCCTCATTTCTTCTTTTGGAAAAAAAAGTGTATTTTTCTTAATGTTTCTATACAATTTGTTTATTCAGCAAACATGATTGAGCATCTACTATGTGCCTGGGACAACTTTTGCAACTCATAGAAACTTTATTAGCAAGCAGACGAAAACAGTCATTCATCCTATTCTGTAAGCTTGAGAAATTGCCACTCTATTAGGTACTTTGACAAGTGGTTGAATGAAAAGTTTACAACAGCATATATGCCCAGTAGTGGGATTGCTGGGTCATATGGTAGTGTTATTCCTAGTTTTTCAAGGAATATCCATACTGTTCTCCATAGTGGTTGTATCAGTTTATATTCCCACTAGCAGTGCATGAGGGGTCCTTTTTTTCCACATCCTCTCCAGCATATATTGTTCATAGATTTTTTACAGTGGCCATTCTGACAGATATGAGGTGATGCCTGATTGTAGTTTTGATTTACATTTCTCTAATAACGAGTGATGTTGAGCATCATTTCATGTGTTTATTGACCATCTGGTGCTCTGTGACAGCCTAGAGGGATGGGATGGGGGATGGGGAGGAGGTTCAAGAGGAGGAGATATATGTATGCTTATGGCTGATTCACATTGTTGTACAGCATAAACCAACAAAACATTGTACACCAGTTATCCTCCAATTAAAAATAAATTTTAAAAGTACGGATTAAAAATACACACATGCCAAGTTTACGACAACATTCTGATGGCACAATCACCTAACTTTACAACTGAATCAAGTAACAGAATCCTTCAACAATTTTGAAATGGGGGAAGGGCAGGAAAGAATGCAGGGCATTATAGACTAAAGGTATTTCTCTAAATGTGTTAGACTGTGGATGGCTATATTGTTTCAGTTTCATCCTGCTTATGCAAGGGCAGACGTTTTAGCCACCTCCAGAGTTAAACTTAACTCTTTTCATAAATTAAAAAAAAAGTATTTTCATACAGTTTATTCCATGTAAAAACAAAACACTCAAGTGAAGATTTTTATAGGTATATTTACAGTACGTGTCTTCATTCAGTTCAGTCCCTCCGTTGTGTCCACCTGTTTTTGACCCCATGGACTGCAGCACACCAGGCTTCCCTGTCCATCAGCAACTCCTGGAGCTTGCTCAAACTCATGTCCATTGAGTTGGTGATGCCATCCAACCATCTCATCCTCTGTCATCCCCTTCAGTCTTTTCCAGCATCGGGGTTTTTTCCAAAGAGTCAGTTCTTCACATCAGGTGGCCAAAGTATTGGAGCTTCAGCTTCAGCATCAGTCCCTCCAGTGAATATTCAGGACTGACATCCTTTAGGATGGAATGATTGGATCTCCTTGCAGTCCAAGGGACTCTCAAGAGTTCTCTCCAACACCACAGTTCAAAAGCATCAGTTCTTTGGTGCTCAGCTTTCTTTATAGTCCAGCTCTCACATGCACACGTGCCTACTGGAAAAACCATAGCTTTGGTTATATGGACTTCGTAGGCAAAGTAATGTCTCTGCTTTTTAATATGCTGTCTAGGTTGCTCATAGCCTTTCTTCCAAGGAGCAAGCATCTTTTAATTTCATGTATGCGGTCACCATCTGCAGAGATTTTGGTGCCCAAGAAAATAAAATGTGTCACTGTTTCCATTGTTTCCCCATCTATTTGGCATGAAGTGATGGAACCAGATGCCAGGATCTTAGTTTTTTGAATGTTGAATTTTAAGCCGGCTTTTTCATTCTCCTCTTTCAGTTTCATCAAGAGGCTCTTTAGTTCCTCTTCGCTTTTTGCAATAAGGGTGGTGTCATCTGCATATCTTTAGACTTCCATTGATCTATGATTGAAGTCTTTAGATGCTAGCTAGTCTTCATGGGACTATTCTGATGCAAATGCATAAAATGGTAAACTGGCATTTCCAAGGGAGTAAATAACATGTAAACTGATGTTTCCAAGACAGTGAATTCATTTCAGAGGCCACTATATCCCACTATCTCTACTGAAGTATTTTGAAGTAAGTTACAGGCAATGTCAAAGAGAGGTTGGCATCTTACTCCTTGTTTGTGTACTTGTGGAGTTATGGAATCAACGGTCTTGCTCCAGGGCTGCATTAGAAGTAGAGCCAAACAGAGTGAGAGAAATCTTGGGAGAGCACACCACACCTGGAAACCAGGTCCTGGCAGAGGTCACCGATTGCGGTCAGAGCAGACCACGCCAGAACAAGGCATGGAGCATCCCTGCCGGAATCAACAGAAGTGTTAGTATCTCAGCCATATGTGACTCTTTGCGACCTCATGGACTGTAGTCTGCCAGGTTCCTCTGTCCATGGGATTTCCCAGGCAAGAATACTGGAGTGGGCTGCCATTTCCTTCTCCAGGAATCTTCCCAACCCTGGGATCAAACCCAGTTCTCCTCCATTGTAGGTGGATACTTTACCGTGAGTCACCAGGGAAGCCCTATTCCATTAAAAGCAGCCCTTATGTCTCTCATCCCTTTTAGGCTTTAACCCTGGACAGCTAAAACTTGAAGAGAGTAGGAGGAGGCCAAAAAACAAACATAAAGAAACAACAATGAACACAACTAGCTCTCCTCACCCAACATGTCCCTACTCTAAGACCCTATGTTTGAGGTTTACTTAGTGACAGAAGATCATTGTTCAGATGAATGAATCCTAGGATTTAAACTGGTATGGAATCAGTTGTTGTTTGGAAGGTGTGTTTTTGTTTACTTTATGGTGATAATATACACATGATACAAAACTTACCATTCTAACCAAGTGTTGGCAACCAAGGGTGGAATTCAGTGTCAGCACATTTCCATCATTGTGCAACCATTGTCACCGTCCATCTCCATAACTTTTTAATCTTTCCAAATTGAAACTGTGTACTCACTAAATACTAACCCCCAATTACCCTCATCCCCAGTCCCTGCCTGTCACCATTCTACTTTCTGTCCCTAAGAATTTGACAACTCTAGGTATTTTGTATTCAGTTCAGTCGCTCAGTCGTGTCTGACTCCTTGAGACCTCATGAACCGCAGCACGCCAGGCCTCCCTGTCCATCACCAACTCCTGGAGTTTACCCAAACCCATGACCATCGAGTCGGTGATGCCATCCAGCCATCTCATCCTCTGTCGTTCCCTTCTCCTCCTGCCCTCAATCTTTCCCAGCATCAGGGTCTTTTCCAGTGAGTCAGCTCTTCGCATCAGGTGGCCAAAGTACTGGAGTTTCAGCTTCAACATCAGTCCTTCCAACAAACACCCAGGACTGATCTCCTTTAGGATGGACTGGTTGGATCTCCTTGCAGTCCAAGGGACTCTCAAGAGTCTTCAACACCACAGTTCCAAAGCATCAATTCTTCGGCGCTCAACTTTCTTTACAATCCAGCTCTCACATCCATACATGACTACTGGAAAAACCATAGCCTTGACTAGACGGACCTTTGTTGGCAAAGTAATGTCTCTGCCTTTTAGTATGCTGTCTAGGTTGGTCATAACTTTCCTTCCAAGGAGTAAGCGTCTTTTAATTTCATGGCTGCAGTGACCATCAGCAGTGATTTTGAAGCCCAGAAAAATAAAGTCAGCCACTGTTTCCACTGTTCCCCATCTATTTGCCATGAAGTGATGGACTGAATGCCATGATGTTAGTTTTCTGAATGTTGAGCTTTAAGCCAACTTTTTCACTCTCCTCTTTCACTTTCATCAAGAGGCTCTTTAGTTCTTCTTCACTTTCTGCCATAAGGGTGGTGTCATCTGCATATACCTCTCCCTTTGTGACTGGTGTATTTCACTTAGCAGTGTCCTCAAGGTTCATCCATATTGTAGTTCTTTTATGTGTCAGAATTTTTTTTTCTTTCAAATGAGATTCCTCTGAGCTGTGTGCATGTTTTGTTTATTAACTCTTCTATTAAAAGATACTTTCTACATTTTTTTTCTATTTTGAATAATGTTACTATTGTTGTAAACAGATGTTCAGATATCTAATTCCTCTCCCTTTTCACCAACCTCCTTTGCAGTTTTTCTTTTTTAACTCATTCCATTGGGTCTAAAGTAATATCTCATTTTGATTTTTATTTTCATTCCCCTAATTATGATGCTGCTCATATTTCCATGCCTTTCTTAGCCATTTGTGTATCTTTGAAGACAGATCTCTTGAAGTCCTTTGCCCATCTTTTAAAAACGTCATTTTTGTTGTTGAGTTCTGAGTTCTATGTGTGTTCTGGATATTAATCCTTTATCAGACATGATTTGCAAATATTTTCTCCCACACTGTGTGTTGCCTTTTTCACTTAGTTGATAGTGTTCTTTTTATACAAAGGCTTTACATTTAATGAAGTACAATTTGTCTGATGTTCTCTTTAGTTGCCTATGCTTTTGATGTTCGATCTAACAAATCTTTACCAAATCTAAAGTCATAAAATTTTCCCCTTATGTCTTCTTCTAAGCGATGTAAAATTTTGCTCTTAGGTTTAGGTCTTTGATCCATTTTGAGTTACTATTTGTATATAGTGTAAGGTAAGGGTCAAATTTTGTTTTGTGTGTGTGGATACCTAGTTTCCCAACATTATTTGGAAAAAAAAAAGACAAAAACTGTTCTTTCACTACTGGATGGTCTTGACACCCTTGTTAAAAATCATATGACCATCTATGTGAGATTTATTTCTGAGGTCTCTATTCTGTTCCCTTGTTCTGTATATCTTTCTTTATGCAAGGATCATTGTTTTGCTATTTGTTTGTTTATTTTAAATATATAACTGAAGAGAACAGTTATATAATTTGTCCAAGATGCCTGATAAGTGCTTGGGTACTTATCTGCTCCATGCTGCGTCTATCTGCTTCACTTAAGACCAGAGGTTTAAAGTGATCTTCTTATGGAGAAGACAAAACCCTGAGAAGACAGATAGAACAAAGGAGCCTCTTGGGTCTCAGGCTTGGAACTGTCACACTGACATTTTTATCTCACTGTGTGTTGTCTAAAGCAAATCCTAAGATCGGACCCATTGCTGGGCTTAGGTAATTACGGTCCAATAAGGGTCCAATCCCTTTAGCTGGAAGAGTGAAAGGTCACATGGCATAGGGGGCAAACTTAAGTCACCCAGACCAAGGTCCTCGATAAGTTTTAAGGTCAAAAATTAACTTTTCTTGTTATCATCTTATCTATGATTTCCTTTAGGGGAAATTGGAAACTAAAGTTTAATTTAAATGAAGAAGGGAAAGTGATAGAGTTTAAAAAAATGTCTCTACCTCCTTGGGTGTATGTTTGAATTCATTTTCATTAAATGTACAGGTGTCAACTACTTTACTGCACTCGTCTGGTTTCCTCACAAACTGTGAACTAGTTGACGTCAGATGCCTTATTATCGTTATCATATTATTACTAATAAATAACATTTATATAGTACTAACCATGTGCCAGACTCTGATATAGTACAAATAGTATTCTATTTCATCATTCAAACAGCACTCTTAAGTAAGTGATAGAATCCTCATTTCACAGATACCAAAGTAGGGCACAGAGAAATTTCATTACTGGGCAGATTGTTTGACTTCTTTCAGTTTAGTTCAGTTCAGTTGCTCAGTCGTGTCTGACTCTTTGCGACCCCATGAATCGCAGCATGCCAGGCCTCCCTGTCTATCACCAACTCCCGGAGTTTACCCAAACTCATGTCCATCGAGTTGGTGATGCCATCCAGCCATCTCATCCTCTGTTGTCCCCTTCTCCTCCTGCCCCCAATCCTTCCCAGCATCAAGGTCTTTTCCAACGAGTCAGCTCTTCACATGAGGTGGCCAGAGTATTGGAGTTTCAGCTTCAACATTAGTCCTTCCAACAAACACTCAGGACTGATCTCCTTTAGGATGGACTGGTTGGATCTCCTTGCAGTCCAAGGGAGTCTCAAGAGTCTTCTCCAGCACCATAGTTAAAAAGCATCAATTCTTCGGCCTGCTAGCTATTCCTGCGGACTAAATCCACAGGTATACAATAAGGACAGAATGCCCATAAAGCAGGGGAATGGAACACTATTTTTAACAACTATCCCAAAGGAATTTTTTCCAAAGGGAGAAACATTGTATTTGCAAAAATGCCATACAGCAAAAAAGTATATCAAAGCAGTCATAAACAAAGCGAAATAGCCCATTCAATTTGATGCTCAACATTGCAAATAAATCACAATTGCCCATTGCTATAGAAGTAAATCCACTGATACATAAATAAAATAGAGACAGTGATAGACACCCTCTTGAAGAGAGACCTACTAGTGCTATAGGGGTGTGTGTGTGTGTGTGTTTCATTTTTTGAGTCTTCTTTCACATATATCTTGACTTGTTCTGTTTGTTTTTTCAACCTAAGTTTTGCGTGCTTAGTAATTTGATTGAATGAATAAATGTCATATACAATTTAAATGTCTGACACACTCTTGTATTAAGATAGAAGCAGGGCAAAGGCTAATAGAGTTCTGCCAAGAGAATGCATTGGTCATAGCAAACACCCTCTTCCAACAACACAAGAGAAGACTCTACACATGGACATCACCAGATGGTTGACACTGAAATAAGATTGATTATGTTCTTTGCAGCCAAAGATGGAGAAGCTCTATACAGTCAGCAAAAACAACACCAGAAGCTGACTGTGGCTAGGATCATGAACTCCTTATTGCAAATTCAGACTGAAACTGAAGAAAGGGGAGAAAACCACTAGACCATTCAGGTATGACCTAAATAAAATCCCTTATGACTATACAGTAGAAGTGAGAAATAGATTTAAAGGCCTAGATCTGATAGACAGAATGCCTGATGAACTATGGATGGAGGTTCATGACATTGTACAGGTGACAGGAATCAAGACCATCCCCAAGAAAAAGAAATGCAAAAGGGAAAAAAGGCTGTCTGAGGAGGCCTTACAAATAGCTGTGAAAAGATGGGAAGTGAAAAGCAAAGGAGAAAAGGAAAGATATACCCATTTGAATGCAGAGTTCCAAAGAATAGCAAGGAGAGATAAGAAAGCCTTCCTCACTGATCAATGCAAAGAAATAGAGGAAAACAACAGAATGGGAAAGACTAGAGATCTCTTCAAGAAAATTCGAGATACCAAGGAAAGATTTCATGCAAAGATGGGCTCAAAAAAGGGCAGAAATGGTAGGGACCTAACAGAAGCAGAAGATATTAATAAGAGATGGCAAGAATACGCAGAAGAATTGTACAAAAAAGATCTTCACGACCCAGATAACCACGATGGTGTGATCACTCATCTAGAGCCAGACATCCTGGAATGTGAAGTCAAGTGGGCCTTAGAAAGCATCACTACGAACAAAGCTAGTGGAGATGGTGGAATTCCAGTTGAGCTATTTCAAATTCTAAAAGATGATGCTGTGAAAGTGCTGCACTCGATATGCCAGCAAATCTGGAAAACTCAGCAGTGGCCACAGGACTGGAAAAGTTCAGTATTCATTACAATCCCAAAGAAAGGCAATGCCAAAGAATACTCAAACTACCTCACAATTGCACTCATCTCACACACTAGTAAAGTAATGATTAAAATTCTCCAAGCCAGCCTTCAACAATACGTGAACCGTGAACTTCCAGATGTTCAAGCTGGTTTTAGAAAAGGTGGAGGAACCAGAGATCAAATTGCTGACATCCGCTGGATCATTGAAAAAGCAAGAGAGTACCAGAAAAACATCTATTTCTGTTTCATTGACTATGCCAAAGCCTTTGACTGTGTGGATCACAATAAACTGTGGAAAATTCTGAAAGAGATGGAAATAGCAGACCACCTGACCTGCCTCTTGAGAAACCTGTATGCAAGTCAGGAAGCGACAGTTAGAACTGGACATGGAACAACAGACTGGTTCCAAATAGGAAAAGGAGTACGTCAAGTCTGTATATTGTCACCCTGTTTATTTAACTTATATGCAGAGTACATCATGAGAAACGCTGGACTGGAAGAAACACAAGCTGAAATCAAGATTGCCGGGAGAAATATCAATAACCTCAGATATGCAGATGACACCACCCTTATAGCAGAAAGTGAAGAAGAACTTAAGAGCCTCTTGATGAAAGTGAAAGAGGAGAGTAAAAAACTTGGCTTAAAGTTCAACATTCAGAAAACTAAGATCATGGCATCCGGTGCCATCACTTCATGACAGATAGATGGGGAAACAGTAGAAAAAGTGGTTGACTTTATTTTTCTGGGCTCCAAAGTCACTGCAGATGGTGACTGCAGCAGTAAAATTAAAAGATGCTTACTCCTTGGAAGGAAAGTTATGACCAACCTAGATAGCATATTAAAAGGCAGAGACATTACTTTACCAACAAAAGTCCGTCTAGTCAAGGCTATGGTTTTTCCAGTAGTCATGTATGGATGTGAGAGTTGGACTATAAAGAAAGCTGAGCACTGAAGAACTGATGCTTTTGAACTGTGGTGTTGGAGAAGACTCTTGAGAGTCCCTTGGACTGCAAGGAGATCCAACCAGTCCATCCTAAAGGAGATCAGTCCTGAGTGTTTGTTGGAAGGACTGATGTTGAAGCTGAAACTCCAATACTTTGGCCACCTGATGCGAAGAGCTGACTCATTGGAAAAGACCCTGATGCTGGGAAAGATTGAGGGCAGGAGGAGAAGGGGACGACAGAGGATGAGATGGTTAGATGGCATCACCGACTCGATGGACATGGGTGTGGGTGGACTCAGGGTGTTGGTGATGGACAGGGAAGCCTGGCTTGCTGTGGTTCATGGGGTTGCAAAGAGTCAGACATGACTGAGTGACTGAACTGAACTGACATATATATGTTGGAGAAAGAAATGGCAACCCACTCTAGTATTCTTGCCTGGAGAATACCATGGACAGAGGAGCCTGGCGGGCTATACAGTCCATGGGGTTGCAGAGATTCAGACATGACTGAGCAACTAAACAATTATATACATACATACATACATACATACATATGTATATATATATATATATATATAAAAAACATCTCTTATGCGCCAAAGTCCTTACATTTTGTCTCATTAAAACAAAACAAAGTTTCGGTAGCTTCACATTGATTTATAATTCAATCTTTGGATCCAGATATATCCTGTTTTGCTGTAAGCTGTAAGCATATCCTTATGCTTAAAGATTAAAAAAAAAATATTCTCTGACCATTTTTACACAGCCTACACTTATTTGGATTCAGAATAAGATACAAGAATTTTAACATTTTATTATGAAAATAATATGGAATAGAATAAGATCGGAATGATTAATTTTGTATGGCCAGAACACTGTGCAAATTTAAATGATATTAATGCTTTAATTTTTCCATAGTCAATATTTACATTTCTTAATCGTGAAAATATGCTTTAAAAAAATCAAATGAATTGTGATCGTGAAGCTACGAGGAACAGGGAATTATTTTAAAAGAATTTCAGGCTTAGCTACACAGCTCTGGATCGAGGTCAAAATTCTGAGCACTGGGATGTTAGAGGTCTAATTCAGCTGTCCACGCTTTCTAACATGGTTGAATGTTAGCAATCATTATACTTGGAACCAATAAGTATCTAGAGCTGTTCTGCTTTTAGAATGGCCTTTGGTCTGCAGAGGAGAAAGGACCTCACTTAAGCTTTTAACAGGGCTGTTTTTATGATGTCAATTATTTACATAGTGATTCTTTCGATCTGATATTCTTCCACCTCTGTAAAAGATAGTCCCTCTTAAAAAAATCAATAGAAGTAGAAATCCTTCTAAATGTTATTAAAGCCTGCATAGAAGCATATGGGTATCATCAAATATTATAATTTTGGGAAGTAATTCAGAATCTTCACGAGACCCTATTTTCTGTTGCCAAGGAGCACAGTACCACTAGAAAACAGTACGCTGGGCAAATACTGAACAATTAGTTCATATTTTTTCTATCTATTGGAAATAAAATTAGTTTATTCAAGAGGAAAAATAGTTTTTTGTAATATATATATTTTTATTCTAGAGCATAGGTAAAGCTAATTTCTCCTCATCTCAAAGACTTTTAAAAATTCCTCCTTATGATGAAATGCAGAGTCTTTGAAAATCGACAGTAGCGTTGTTTGAAGGGCATAATATGATCCTTCTCACTTTCCCTAGTTTAGGAAAGAAAACAGGAAAGCTTGTTAGAACTGTTTGAAACAAGGATATATAAACTCTAAAATGTAAACTGATACAGCATAAACTATGCTGATATTTATTTTGACTCTGTTTTTGTGGTTACTCATTTCTCAGCATTTGCTGTGTGGTAAATAGGAGAGTAAAGGAGAAAGGTGTTAGGCTTTTAACCATAGTGGAGCCATCCCCACTGGGCTCAAGAGCATCATGATTAATTAAATGGAGTGTTAGTGCTTGTTTTAGGACTCTCTTTGGAAAACTATGTGAAGTTCTGCTTGGACTCCTCCCACCTAGGTGATTCCTTTATTTCAATCCATTCAGTCAGCTTAAGTTTTCTACTTCAGTCCTATCTTAGAAATAACCAAAATATCATGACTTTTTCTTCATCTTACCCTACCTCTGCTTTTGTAGAACTTAACTGACTTGTCACTGACCTGTACACTGTGTGCTGCTAGAGCTCATTTCACACAATTTAGCTTGTATTTCAGGGCTAAAAGTTTATGTTACAATCCTGTTACAAACAAACAAAAAATTTCAATAGTTTGATGCCTCAAAGCTCAAGTTCCTTGGCAAGACCTTAAAAAGTGTCACAAGGTCCACGGAAAGTTCTTCACACCTAGAGATACTTGGCAGAGCCCTCCTACCCACAGGTTTCACATAAGGTGACACCTCTTCTTGGAGTGATTTTGATCACTCACAAACCTTCGTCTGTAGTTCTTCAGGCACTCTATCAGATCTAATCCCTTGAATTTATTTGTCACTTCCACTGTATAATCGTAAGGGATTTGATTTAGGTCATACCTGAGTGTTCATTGGAAGGACTGATGTTGAAGTTGAAACTCCAATACTTTGGCCACCTGATGCAAAGAGTTGACTCATTGGAAAAGACCCTAATGCTGGGAAGGATTGGGGACAGTAGGAAAAGGGGACGACAGAGGATGAGATGGCTGGATGGTATCACTGACTCAATGACCAGGGTTTGGATGAACTCTGGGAGTTGGTGATGGACAGGGAGGCCAGGTATGCTGCGATTCACGGGGTCTCAAAGAGACGGACACGACTGAGCGACTGAACTGAACTGAACTGAATGGTCTAGTGGTTTTCCCTACTTTCTTCAATTTAAGTTTGAATTTGGCAGTAAGGGATTCATGATCTGAGCCACAGTGAGCTCCCGGTCTTGCTTTTGCTGACTGTATAGAGCTTCTCTATCTTTGACTGCAAAGAATATAATCAATCTTATTTCAGTGCTAACCATCTGGTGATGTCCATGTGTAGAGTCTTCCCTTGTGTTGTTGGAAAAGGGAGTTTGCTATGACCAGTGCATTCTCTTAACAAAACTGTGTTAGCCTTTGCCCTGCTTCATTCTGTGCTCCAAGGCCAAATGTTCCTGTTACTTCAGGTATTTCTTGACTTCCTACTTTTGCATTCCAGTCTCCAATAATGAAAGGACATCATTTTTGGGTTTTAGTTCTATAAGGTCTTGTAGGTCTTCACAAAACCGTTCAACTTCAGCTTCTTCAGCATTATTGGTCGGGGCATAGACTTGGATTACCGTGATATTGAATGGTTTGCCTTGGAAATGAACAGAGATCATTTGGTCATTTTTGAAACTGCATCCAATGGTTCTCTGAGGAGGCCTTTCAAATAGCTATGAAAAGAAGAGAAGTGAAAGGCAAAAGAGAAAAGGAAAGATATACCCATTTGAATGCAGAGTTCCAAAGAATAGCAGGAGAGATAAGAAAGCCTTCCTTAGTGATCAATGCAAAGAAATAAAGGAAAGCAATAGAATGGGAAAGACTGGAGATCTCTTCAAGAGATTTAGAGATACCAAGGGAACATTGCGTGCAAAGATGGGCACTATAAAGGATAGAAATGGTATGGACCTAGCAGAAGCAGAAGATATTAAGAAGAGGTGGAAACAATACACAGAACTATACAAAAAAGACAACCCAGGTAATCACGATGGTGTGATCACTCACCTACAGCCAGACATTCTGGAATGGGAAGTCAAGTGGGCCTTAGGAAGCATCACTTTGAAAAAAGCTAGTGGAGGTGATGGAATTCCAGCTGAGCTATTTCTAATACTAAAAGATGATGCTGTGAAAACTACAGCACTCAATATGCCAGTAAATTTGGAAAACTCAGCAGTGGCCACAGGACTGGAAAAGGTCCGTTTTCATTCTGATCCCAAAAAAAGGCAAGGCCAAAGAATGCTTAACTGCTGCTGCTGCTAAGTCGCTTCAATCGTGTCCAACTCTGTGTGACCCCCGTAGACAGCAGCCCACCAGGCTCCCCCGTCCCTGGGATTCTCCAGGCAAGAACACTGGAGTGGGTTGCTATTTCCTTCTCCAATGTGTGAAAGAGAAAAGTGAAAGTGAAGCCACTTGCTCAGTCGTGTCTGAATGTTTGCGACCCCATGGACTGCAGCCTGCCAGGCTCCTCCGTCCATGGGATTTTCCAGGCAAGGGTACTGGAGTGGGTTGCCATAGCCTTCTCCAGGAATGCTCAAACTACCACACAACTGCACTCATTTCACACGCTAGTAATGCTCAAAATTCCCCAAGCCAGGCTCCAACAGCACATGAGCCATGAAGTTCCAGATGTTCAAGCTAGATTTAGAAAAGGCAGAGGAACCAGAGATCAAATTGCCAATAGCTTTTGGATCATCAAAAAAGCAAGAGAGTTCCAAAAAACATCTACTGCTGCTTTATTGACTATGCCAAAGCCTTTGACTGTGGATCACAACAAACTGTGGAAAATTCTGAAAGAGATGGGAATACCAGACCACCTGACCTGCCTCTTGAGAAACCTGTATGCAGGTCAGGAAGCAACAGGTAGAACTGGACATAGAACAACAGACTGGTTCCAAATCAGGAAAGGAGTACATCAAGGCTGTATATTGTCACCCTGCTTTTTTAACTTCTATGCAGAGTACATTATGAGAAACGCTGTACTGGATGAAGCACAAGCTGGAATCAAGATTGCTGGGAGAAATATCAATAATTTCAAACATGCAGTTGACACCACCCATATGGCAGAAAGTGAAGAAGAACTAAAGAGCCTCTTGATGAAAGTGAAAGAGGAGAGTGAAAAAGTTGACTTAAAACTCAACATTCAGAAAACTAAGATCATGGCATCTGGTCTTATCACTTCATGCCAAATAGATGGGGAAACAGTGGAAACAGTGACAGACATAATTTTTGGGGGCTCCAAAATCAGTGTAGATGGTGACTGCAGCCATAAAATTAAAAGACACTTGCTACTTGGAAGAAAACTTACGACCAACCTAGACAGCTTATTAAAAAGCAGAGACATTACTTTGCCAACAAAGGTCCATCTAGTCAAAACTATGGTTTTTCTAGTACTCATGTATGGATGTGAGTGTTGGATTACAAAAAAAGCCAAACACCAAAGAATTGATGCTTTTGAACTATGGTGTTGGAGAAGACTTTTGAGGGTCCCTTGGGCGGCAAGGAGATTGAACCAGTCCATCGTAAAGGAGTTCAGTCCTGAATATTCATTGGAAGGACTGATTCTGAAGCTGAAACTCCCAATACTTTGGCCACCTGATGTGAAGAACTGACTCATTGGAAAAGACTCTGATTTTGGGAAAGATTGAAGGTGGGAGGAGAAGCATTGAAGATAACTTTGTTTTGTGATTGGCATGTCTGAAATGTGTATATGTGTGGGTGGAGGGTGTAGTCTTGTAAGATTGAATCCTTTATCTGTGAAATTTGATGTTATCTCAAGATAGGTAAAGTCAGAGTTGAATTGTGGGACCTGAAACTGGTGTTTACAGAGTTTCTTGGTATTTTGAGGGAGCTCCTCCCTAGTAATGTTGGAATTGGTACCAGAACCTATTCATGTTCCAAGATCATGTACTTGGTGGAAAAATTCATTTCCTTGCAGATATAAAATATCTGGCTTCCTTAAGGCTAGCAGGGTCTGCTAAAAATCTTTGATCTCTATACCTAGTTTAAAGGGATCACCTGATTAGTTCAGGCCCACCCCAGGTGATCTTCCTTTTGATTAACTTAACTTTAAATGATTACAGGCTTGTTTTTGTTTTGACTCTTTGCCACCCCATGGACTGCAGCACAGCAGCCTTCCCTGTCCATCACCAACTTCTGGAGCTTTCTCAAACTCATGTCCATGGAGTTGGTGATGCCATTCAACCATCTCGTCATCTGTCGTCCCCTTCTCCTCCTGCCTTCAATCTTTCCCAGCATCTGGGTCTTTTCCAATGAGTCAGCTCTTCGCATCATGTGGCCAAAGTATTGGAGCTTCAGCTTTAGCATCAGTCCTTCCAGAGAATGTTCAGGACTGATCTCCTTTAGGTTGGACTGGTTTGATCTCCTTGCAGTCAAGGGACTCTCAAGAGTCTCCTCCAACACCACAGCTCAAAAGCATCAATTCTTCAGTGTTCAGCCTTCTTTATGGTCCAACTCTCACATCCATACATGACTGCTGGAAAAACCATAACTTTGAATACACGAGCTTTTGTCGGCAAAGTAATGTCTCTGCTTCTTAATACTCTGTCTAGGTTTGTCATAGCTTTTCTTCCAAGGAGTAAGTGTCTTTTAATTTCATGGCTCAAGTCACCATCTGCAGTGATTTTGGAACCCAAGAAAATAAAGTCTGTCACTGTTTCTATTGTTTGTCCTCCTATTTGCCACGAAGTGATGGAAGCAGGTGCCAGGATCTTAGTTTTATGAATGTTGAGTTTTAAGCCAGCTTTTTCACTCTCCTCTTCCACCTTTATTAAGAGGCTCTTTAGTTCTGTTTTGCTTTCTGCCATAAGGGTTGTATCATCTGCATATCTGAGGTTATTGATATTTCTCCCAGCAATCTTGATTCCAGCTTGTGCCTTATCCAGCCTGGCATTTCACATGGTGTACTCTGCATATAAGTTAAATAGCAAGGTAACCATATACAGCCAGAACGCACTCCTTTCCCAATTTGAAACCAGTCCATTGTTCCATGTCTAGTTCTAACTGTTGCTTCTTGGCCTGCATACAGATTTCTCAGGAGGCAGGTAAGGTGATCTGATATTTCTATTTCTTTAAGAAGTTTCCACAGTTTGTTGTGATCCCGATGGTCAAAGGTTTTAGTGTAGTCAATGATTCAGAAGTAGATGTTTTGCTGGAATTCTCTTGCTTTTTCTATGATCCAATGGATGTTGGCAATTTGATCTCTGGTTCCTCTGCCTTTTCTAAATCCAGTTTGAACATTTGGGAGTTCTCAGTTCACGTATTGTTGAAACCTAGCTTTGGAGAATTTTAAGCATTACTTTGCTAGCATGTGAGATGAGTGCACTTGTGTGGTAGTTTGAACATTCCTTGGCATTGCCTTCTTTGGGATTGGAATGAAAACTGACCTTTTCCAGTCCTGTGGCCACTGCTCAGTTTTCCAAATTTGCTGGCATATTGAGTGCAGCACTTTTACAGCATCTTCTTTTAGGATTTGAAATATTTCACCTGGGATTCAATCACTTCCACTAGCTTTGTTTGTAGTGATGCTTCCTAAAGTCCACTTGATTTTGCACTCCACAATGTCAGGCTCTAGGTGAGTGATCACATCATTGTGGTTATCTGAATCATTAGATCTGTTTTGTATAATTCTGTATATTCTTGCCACTTCTTAGTATCTTCTGTTAGGTCCACACCATTTCTGTCCTTTATTGTGCCCATCTTTGTATAAAACATTCCCTTGAGAGCTTTAATTTTCTTGAAGAGATCTCTCGTCTTCCCCATTCTATTGTTTTCCTCCATTTCTTTGCACTGATCACTTAGGAAAGCTTTCTTCTCTCCCCTTGCTATTCTTTGGATCTTTGCCTTCAGATGGATACATCTTTCCTTTTCTCCTTAGCCTTTCACTTCTCTTCTTTTCTCAGCTACTTGTAAGGCCTCCTGAGACAACCATTTTGTCTTTTTGCATTTCTTTTCCTGGAGATGGTTTTGATCACTGCCTTTTGTACAGTGTTATGAACCTCTATCCATAGTTCTTCAGGTACTCTGTCTATCAGATCTAATGCCTTGAATCTATTTTTCACTTCCACTGTATAATCATAAGAGATTTGTTTTACATCATACCTGAATGGCCTAGTGGTTTTCCCTACTTTCTTCAATATAAGTCTGAATTTTGTTGTAAGGAATTCATGATCTGAGTCACAGTCAGCTCCCGAACTTGTTTTTCCTGACTATATTAGGGTTTAGAAATTTAATTATATCTGAAAGTTTTCTTTACCTCTCCATATGATATAACCTAATCAATGCATTGCACCTTATCTTTCATAGACATTGTCCTTATTAACAGGGAGTAGGGATTATACAAAAGTATGATTCATTGGAGCCATTTTACAGCTTTACTTATCATATTGCTTTAATAATATGTGTGTGCACATTCGCAGGTTCGTGCATTAAATTATGTGTCTATAGCTGTGTAAGTACCCAGTCATAATGCAAAGTCTATTTTGCACTGTGGATCATGTTCTAAAAACTTGAAAATCACTGTAGAGGATAAATTTACAATACTTTTCAACTTCCCAAAGTAAGGAAATACTCCAATCATAGGTAATGCTAAGCAGCTCTAGAAGTTCATTTCCTGATATTTATACTGACTGTTGCAATTTCTGCATTCATTTGTTCCCTCAGTCAGTGGTTATTGAAACCACACTGTATGCAAGGCTTTGCATGGGTTCCTTGAGATCAACAGTCAGCATGGAAGATACTATGTGTACCTAAGTAAATGACCAGTGTCAGTCCAGGGCGGGAGTGAAGGAAAATGATAGAGAATATTGAAAAGAAAACAAAGGTAAAGATATTTTGAAAGAGGTTTTAATATCACTGCCTTTGCTCAAGGACCACATTTCTTTTCCAGATTCCTAAAACTCAGCTTCATAGTTCAATAATAGCAGAAATAAGACAAGTAATTAAAAAGAGAAGAAAGGAAAAGATTAAAGAACTTATAAAGGAACCAGTGTCTGGAATATGCTTCTCACACATTTTAAAGAAATAATATCATTCTACTCAGCAATTAAAACAGAAATTAAAGTGCATTTCTAATATAATATCTTTTATTTTTTTATAGTTTTATTACTCGCCTCAAGTCACTTCAAGTCACAGGAATGAGGGCAAGCACCCACTCAAGTTGCTATCAATAAGGCTTATGAGTCTTTGCATTTGCTGAGCTTGCAATTGGTTTGGCACAAGCTGTGAAACTTCCCCAAATCAAGCGCAAACCCTGCTCTCGTCTATCTCTGCCACCAAGCAGAAGCCAGTGGCAAAGAGGAGATCATACACGTTATACTTTGATTGTTATTTGGACATGCACACTTCCCAAATTGCTCATAAATGAATGTCAATTTCCTAAGCCAAAGCATATTATGATTAGCTAATTTTATTGTGACACATCATCCATTGTTAATGCACTGGAATACCAGTGTACATCAAAGCTTAGGTTGGAGATTTTAAAGCCTCTGTCTCATCTTTTAATGTGTCATCCATGGAAAAGGCTGCTCCATGGAGATGTTGTGTGCTGTACAAAGAAATGTTTTCTCTTAGCATCTTCAGACTTTCTGTTTCCAAATGAATTCCGATTCAAGGCTGTGGCATAATGATCATTTCCTAGGCAGTTAGATAAGGATACCTTTGGTTTAGTGATTATGAACCAACTGTCAGAGGACTGGCTATCTGCAGTTGTCATATAGTGCCCTTTAGTTCCTTAGTGCCTTAAAATTTCTATCAGAGTCGTTGTCTTCTGTGATCCATTGATATTTCTCCCATAATATCAGTGACATCTTTAAGGCTCTCAAAAACTTAATGAATGTGTCATAAACTCTTTTATTAATTTTGTTGATTAGATTTGTTCCCATTGAGCTACAAAACCTTAGAGATTAATTACCCTCCACCCCATCCTCACTCTTCAGTCATATTCCACCTTGTTAGAAAAAATAAACATGGAATGCAAAACAAAAGTTTTGTTTTTATAGTTGTCACTATATTTTTATAGTTGTCACTATAGTTTTATAGTCATCACTAATTAATTGTTTTTCAGCAATCATGGGCAGTATGTAATTATCAAAAATTATGTTAAAATTCATAATTATATATGAAATTGAAAAAAGAAATAGAAGTTCCATCTAGAAGGTAGTCTAAATATTATAAACTCTATTAAATCTAACAAAGTATGAGAATGACAACCTTGAAATACTTGAGTCAAACCCTTTATCTCCCGCCCATGAGTTCTGTAAAGATAACTAAAAATAAATTGTTTACTCCTTTTCCTGTAATAAAGATTTCAGTTCTCTCTTTGCACAGCTTTTCTTAGTGATATTGCAGCTATTTCCACTTCTGTGTGTATTAATGCAAAAAGAGTTCAAGGGTAGATGTCCTTCAGATAATTCAAAATACGTGTTATAGTTGCAAAAGTTAAGTTTCAAATGAATAACCTGCACTTAGTACAGAGGGACATTTAATTTAGATGTTCAGCTGTATAGACTATTGGTTCTGGGGGTTATACCTTGGCCAGTAATGAGCACAAAAGTGACATGTGACTGATGTTATTGTTTGCAAATTATTGTACTGCCAGTGAAGGTAACTATTAAAGACAATCAAACAGAACCCAGATGTATAGTGAAATCATTAGTTTCTGCAAATATCTTGTGATTTATTCAAAAGCTTTTACGTTATGAAATGCTGAAGAATCTGAGAGACTACTCACCATCATCTAAGGAGGTTGTGACCTCATAGATTAAATGGAATGATGAGTTTCTGTTGTCACAATGACACTGACTTGAAGATACACCCTTGGTCATATAAGGTTAACTTGGTGGGATTAAAGCAATGAATGGATTTACATAACATTTGAAAGGCTGAAATAGGGTTTTCTTTGTCAAATAAAATATTGACTTATCAGAGATTGATTTGCTGTTAAAAACATTCATTTCTGGTGTAGAATAAAATTCTGGAAAACATTTATCTTATTAATAGCTCTTCCTCTCCAAATATATTTTAAGGGAAGTTTCTATTTGGCTGGAATATACCTCCATCAATCTCTGAGCTTTTACCATATTCAAATTCTTATCATGATGATTTTCTCTTACTATTCCCATTTTTCTCTCCCTGAGATCCACAGAATAACATAGATGGTGATTGGCAACTTTAAAAATGATCTCAGGTTTTCAGATTATTTTTTTACTCATATATGATTGAGCTCTTATCTGAGGTTCATCAAGACTGAGGAACTTGTATCACAAAAAAAAAAAACAAAAAACAAATGCCTTCATTTCTCCAGCCTACCATTCCACCATTTCACTGGTAGGATTAATGGCATGTTTAAATTTTCAGTTTTCCAAAGAAGCTCTTTCATTGTTCACTATCCTACCACTGTGCTGATTTAGTATTTAAATGTTTCATTTTGTGCATTTCAAACTGTCAGGCTGAAGAAATACCAATAAGTGTGTTAGGTTTAGATAATCGAAAATTCCCTTTACTCAGCTTCTTAGTCTATATTTATCTGTCTGGGTGTGAAATCTATTCCAAGTGTATTCATCTACCACCCAAATCTATTCACCAAGCATCAAGACTCATCAGTGAGATGGAATAATGCCATTTAATTAGTCTTTGATATACAGCTTAATTAGGTCTTAATAAGGGGTAGTGCATCCTAAAATCAATTATCTTGCTCTTTTTAATAAGAGCAACTAATTAGTAGGAAAATCACCACAGTTCTGTTTTTATCCTGAAGCTTTCCATGGTACGCGGAAGAAGGTTATGAAGAAGAAAAAAATATTCTCTAAAATATTTGGAAGAAATGTCATGTTGAACCAAAAAGAATATATTCAAAACAATAGCAATAGGTTAGAAATAACTTAGAGAAAATGCAGTGCCACCAATGTAGCATCTTTTCATTGAATTTCATGGTTTTTTTAGTTCATGCAATAAGGAGGAGTCAAGTGCTTTTCTACCTTTGTGTCTAGCTTTTCCCTTTGCATTGTCCTAGGTGTAGCTCCACTGCAATTATGTCTACAGTAGTCGGGGTGCCACATTTACAATGAGTCATTTTCATTAACTGGTACCTCTTTTAGCTCTAGCCTAGGAAATGCCCCCCATGAACTCTTGAGACAGTTACTATGTGAATGGCTTATGTGTTCCAGGTCTTAATGCTCTTCTGTTTGGATTTCTTTGTTTTCCCCAACACAGTAGGTTCTACTGAGCTGTGCAAAAGGAGGATTGCCTTTTTATGATATTCATAAATTTACTCTACATGTATTTATTCAACTCCTACACTGAACTAGGTCCTATTCAAACCACTGAGATTTGGTTGTGAGTAAAAGAGGCAATGACCTTGCTCTTGTACAGCTCAGGTTTTAATGAAATGAGGTAGAGAGAATATGAACAGAAAAACAAGAGGATTTCAAGGAGTGATAGTTGCTATAAATGCAGTCAGGTACAGTATTGTGGTAGAGAGTAACTGGAAACAGGTGTACTTCAGATGCGAAGGTCAGGGAAAGAGTCTCTGGGGAGATATGTTAAGCTGAGACCAGAAGGAGAAGGAATTGTCCAGGGAAAGATATAGTTGAAGAGCAAAAGTAAAGGTCCGAAGCCAAGGGAAAACTTGATGTGTTTGAAGAATATAAAGCATTGCAGTGTTCCTGGTAACCAAAAATAGAAGGAAGGAAGGATAAGAAATGAAGTCATACAGAAGCTAGAAATCAGATCGGGTTGAGCCTGGTAGACTATTGCAAAGGACCTGGGTGTTATTCAGAGTACCATAAAACTTTGTTCATTTGGGAAATGGTATGATTGTTTTAAATTACAGGTACTTGAAACCAATATAAATATGGATTATAGCATCTAGGTGGTTGGTATATAGGTTTTTAGAATGTAGTTGCTTCAATATTTCTGCATATTTGAAATTTCATGTAAAATGCTGGGGAAAAAAATCAATATGGCTCTTGAAAAGAAACAAGTAGAGGCATGGAGTGGTCCAAACACTAGACAATGGTAGTTTAAACTGGGATTCTAGTGGGACAGAGGAGCCTGGCAGTCTACAATCCATAGGGTCACAAAGAGTTGGACATGACTGAAGCAACTTAGCATGCACAGTGGGATAGATAGACATTCCCTCCTTCCCCAAATTAGGAAGCATAATAACTATATTAAAAATTAAAGTAGGATTATGTTGCTCTTCTGAAAAAAAGAATCTCTAACAATTATTGTATTGCATTTAGAATAAAATCAAAGTTCTTTCTATGGTTTAGGGTAATCTAGGGGCTTCCCAGGTGGTGCTAGTGGTAAAAAATCGGACTGCAGATGCAGTAGACATCAGAGATGGGCGTTCGATCCCTGGGTCAGAAAGATCCCCTGGAGGAGGGTGTGGCAACCCAATCCCCTGGACTGAGGAGCCTGCAGGGCTACATACAGTAGCAAACAGTCAGACACAGCTGAAACGACTTAGCATAAAGCACAGCGGAGAAATACCCATTAATGTTAACAGAAATGCCTGCCTTTCAAGTTTTTCAAGGGTTGGAAGGGTGCTTTGTGGGGATCAGACATAGCCTGTGAAGTGTACTATGAATTATGCTCCATGAAACCAAGCCACACTGCACTATCTGCCCACATGTCTGTGCCTTGTTTTAGTTTGGGCATGCTTAAGGATACAGTAAGGATCTTGGAAACCTGGTTCAAGCTGAGCCTAGTTCCCCTTGAGGAAGGCACTCAGCTCAGCAGGTGGCCAAGTTGAAGGAAAGTCCTTCAGAGAATCCATTAATAACAGCTGTGCTGTGCTGTGCTTAGTCACTCAGTCGTGTCCGACTCTTTGGCCCTCCAGGCTCCTCTGTCCATGGGGATCCTGCAGGCCAAGAATAGTGAAGTGGGTTGCCATGCCCTCCTTCAGGGGATCTTCCCAACCCAGGGATCATTAATAAACAGCTGCTTGCTGCTAACTACTTCCTGGGAATACATATTTACAGAAGGGACAACAAATGAGGGACCTTTTTGAAGAGCCTGGTAATCAAGCTCAAGAAGGTATGGGTCATGGACTTTCTTCTTGACCCCAAATACGTTTTGAATAGTTGGTACTTAATAAAAACAGCTGTATGATAGTAAGGGTTCCCTGTACCAGGGAGAGCAAGCACACTGAAAGATTTCTATAAGCATCTTCTCCCTCTTGCTGGCCTCAGCAGTAGATCATCACAAGAGGTATGGATGCCCATACCATTTGGACATTCATCACACTTGAGGGGACCTTAGTGGACTAAGTCCTTCAGTAAGTTTAATCTACATTTCTACCTTGAAAATTTTAAGAAAGCATACTGATTTCTTTTGTAGATCCCATTAGGTCTTACCTGTGAGATTTAAGAAAGCAAAAAGCCTAAAAGAGTCAAGTTATGCCATCAGAGAACTACTGCAGTTTTAGTTGGTTACTCAGAGTTGAAGAGACTGTGTATTAATGACAGACAGACGTGTACCTGCTTTAGTCTGCAACACATAAAACTGCACCATTTGGTCTTTGCTTCCCATAATAAGTCATTGATCACAGCACACAACTATTGTTTACTGAGTGTAACATGCTTTACACCTCTTTGTTTTTCCCCATCAGTGTGTTTTTGCCACGCATTTCTGAGGGAAGAATTATCCTGAAAAGCCAATCCCCTTCCCAAGGCCTGCTTGCCTTCTGTTGATAGCTAATCCTGATTCAAATGTTGAACTTAATATCCTTATGAGTAATAGTTGCTGAATGGGTAAAACCTGTGAGCTCCTGTGAGACAAACTCCATTAGCGGTGCCACAGAACAGAAGAGCAGATGTTCTGGCCTCACTTAACCCAGACACAATGGGATTTGTGGAGAGAAAGTGAGTAGAGGGGAAAGAAGAGTTTAATGTTGGAAGAAATGAATAAATACCTCCAAGTCTTTCTAAGGGGAAGATTTAACTGAACATGGCGTTTGTGCTTTGCAAGGAAGTAGATATCTAACCCAAGCAAGAGTAAGAGTTTAGGGAGAATTCTTGGTTTGAAAATGAGGAGATGACCAGAACGAGGATTACAGCTAACATGCTTGCATTCATTAGTATTCTACCAACATACACACACAAATCACACTCAAGTTTAGGGCCTCAGTACAGAGCTCAGCTTCATAAAGGACTGACTAATGAAAACAGAGGTGGGTTGATAAATACAGAGGGGAAGAGAAGTCTTCATAATAGAGTGAGTAAATGTATTTTTGACCTTCAAATGCCATTATTGGTACAGCTGAGAGATGAAAGTCAAATTCCAGTTCATTATTGTAGCCATATGCAGGAAATAAAGATTTATGCCAAAACCTTATCTCTTCCCAGGCAGTTTGGTGAAATGTCACATTTGCTTTGTCCAAAGTAGGCCAAGGAACTGCTAATACTGGAAACTCTGGATAATCAACACGTATCAACCGCCTAGAGGAACTTGGCTCCAGTTGTAAGCTCCTAGAGGCCTTCAGCTGACTTAAGGCCTTAGCCGTTGGCTGAGGCTTATTGTACCCTCTGTTGCTAGAGTCCACACTCACTGTCTACTGAAGCCTCAGTAACTGCCTGTTCCACGCCAGAGATCAGGTTATTACGAGCTTTCATACTCATTGTTTGTATAGTGGGTTACTGTTATGTCTACATGTTGTTATATTTGATAATAGGTGGACAGAAGATGCAGTTAAATGTAAAGAGTTGGCTGCAATATTTCAGATTCAAGCTCTTCATTTTCTTTGTTTTGCTGACACTGAGTGACGAAGCTAAGTTCTCCAAGTCTCATGGCTTGTGATGAGGAAGGAAAAGATGCTTGTGAAACTCTTAGTCATTATTTGGCAATAGTAAGCCCTCAAATTGTGGTTATTATTTTAAGATTTTAAAGACTATATTCCCTCTTTCCACATTATGATATTATACAATTGAGCATAATGTTAAGGACTTAGGTGCTCTGGTCCTTTTTGTATTTTCTGTAGAAAACATTTTTCTTTCCTCCTAATATCTTCCTTTATAAGTGGTACTCTTTTGACATATATACACATACATATATATGTATATATATTTATATATTTATATTCAGTGCCCACACATAAACCTTGAAGGTTAATATATAGCAATACATTCGCTATGCAAAAGTTAACACATAGCAAAATGTTCTCTTCCCACCCCCACACCGGGTTGTTACAGCCAAACCTGTTAGTGTTGTTTCCTTACAAATCAGTGACTTAAAACACCATGATGGCATTCTAGTCCAAAGGACTTTACCTTGTCACCAATAACTAAATAGTCTTAGGTATCTTTTTGGCCTCTGTGGATTTTGAAATAACACAACTTTATGCAAAAGTAAAATACCTATTTCAATGATTATAATAGTGATTACAATGATGATAGGAGGCGCAAGAATGCCTCTGTCATTGTTTCATTTCCTTCTTTTTAGAAGTCTGTGAAGAACAGAAGCAAGGGGAAGCTTGTGTCTCAATATGGTTCATTTCGGTATGGTTTGTGCAGCCATTTATGGCTTCTTTTGCTTTTCTCTTTAATTGATTCCTTATTCAGCAAATAGAAGCAAGATACAATTAACCTTGTGAATAGTTCTTTAGGGGGGTACATATTCAGATTTGATTGGGTCTCAGTTGGGTCACTCTCATTGACCTGAAGGTCAAAAAAAGAGCATGCTGACTGCTTTTGGGTAAGTAATATTGAATTAAATCTCTTCAGAGACTAGTTTAAAGCCTGGAAAAGTCTTCTGGCTTAAACAGAGAGAGATAATTGGTGTGTCTTGTGGCATTGAGTGTTTGAGTGCAAATTAGTATTTTGGTGTGATTTCTTGCTGTATGTTTTTAAAGGATTCCCAATGAAAGTGAGTTTAGTATACACACAAGGCTCACAATTATCTGTTGAGAACAGTTGCGAGTAGCTGTTATGGCACTAATTACTGGACAGCCGATCTTTTGGGATACAAAGATCAGGTCATGTTTTTGTGACACCTTAAACAAGTATCTACATAAGTGAGGGTGTTTCAAAAGTTAAATGTCTTCTGAAGACATGTAGTTAAATTGAAATTTCATAGTCCAATATTTCTGTTTTTCTCTTGTTTTGAGATAAAGATTCCATCCTGTGTCACTGAAGAATGAGTTGTGAAACCTGGGACTTAGAGAGCAGATAAATTAAGAGCAGGAGGGATCCCTGAGAAATCTTGTGAAACCACCCCCAAATGGAATGGCTTTCTTGAAGTCTTTAGCTAACTGGAGCCATGAACCTTGTCTTTTCTGCACTCTGATTCTAGCTTGATGAATGGTCTCAATTTAATAAAACAGATAGCTTTTCAATTCATTTTCTTGACCCCAACATATATTTTAATTTAAAATATTTTCTATACATCTATCCATTCTCCCACAAACTCCCCTTCCACTCAGGCTACCACGTAACATTATATGTATGGCTGAGTCCCTTTGCTGTCCACCCAAAACTATCAAAACATTGTTAATCATCTGTACTCCAGTACAGAATAAAAATTTTTTTAAATATTTGTATTCTTCAGGGTAGCATTCTGGACACACAACCCTCAGGAAGGACCACTTTTAAATCCATTGATTTTTCTCATATCCCATATAAAACCGAGAGTCTTACTTTTTACCTAGTTTTAAAGGTGGAATATTTGGTCCTCAGATATGTTTTATCTGTTAAGTACTGGGTGTGTCTAGACTTTGACATTATCAAAGGACTTAAAAATATTTGCAACATGAATAGAATGTATTGTCTCAAATTTTGGAAAGAAACTCCAAAACCTGAATTGGAAATCAATGCATATTTAGTTAAGGGTCCATAACATAGTATGTCAGAGAAGGCAATGGCAACCCACTCTGGTACTCTTGCCTGGAAAATCCCATGGACAGAGGAGCCTGGTAGGCTGTAGTCCATGGGGTCGCTAAGAGTCTGACAGGACTAAGCGACTTCACTTTCACTTTTCACTTTCATGCATTGGAGAAGGAAATGGCAACCCACTCCAATGTTCTTGCCTGGAGAATCCCAGGGACGGGGGAGCCTGGTGGACTGCCGTCTATGGGGTCACACAGAGCTGGACATGACTGAAGCGACTTAGCAGCAGCAGCAACATAGTATGTCAATCCCATTAATAGTTAAGTTTAATAGGTGCCAATGACTAGTTACAAAATAATGTCACAAAGATATAATGTATAGTACAGGGAATATAGTCAATACTTTTAAAATAACTTTGTATAGAAAGTAATCTATAGGAATGTTGAGTCACTATGTTGTAGGCCTCAAACTAAAGTTGCAAGTCAACTACCCTTCATTAAAAAAATATAATAATAAAATTATTAAATTAGTATCATCAAAATTTCATAACACTTCAAAACAGCTTCCCTGTTAGGTAGCCTTGTTCTATAAGCATTCCTGGATATGCACAATGACTGTTGAGGAATCACTGCCAATCATAAATTTAGTGACATGTAGCCAAATAATTTCCAAAACAAAGTTATAAACAGTATTTTTTCACCAATTTAAAGCCATTTTAATGTGTAACATGGATGGCTGTTAATATTTTCAATATGATGTTAGGTACTACCTCCAAGTATGAGAGTACCTTGATCTCAAAAGGTCAAAAGGAGTGGCCTTTTGACCCTCAGTAAATGGAAGTGTTTTCTACTTACCTCTTATTATAAAATGTTAGCGTTAAGAACTGAAAGCAGGTTTTCGAAGAGATATTTGCACACTCATGTTCATAACAGTATTATTCACAAGCAAGAGATGGGAGCAACTCAGATGTCTACCATGGCTGAATGGATAAACAAAATAGGACATATCCACATAATGGAATATCATTCAGTCTTAAAAAAAGGAAATCCTGCCATGTTGTACTACATGAATGGCTCTTGAAGACATTTTGCTAAATGAATTAAGCCAGGCACAAAATGACAAATAGTCTATGAGTATACTTATATGAGGTGTCAAAGTTACTAACTTCATAGGAATGGAAAGTAAAATGATGATTCCTAGGGACTGAGGGGAGAGGGGCATGAGGAGTTACTATTCTATGGATATAGAGTTTCAGTTTTGCAAGATGAAAAAGTTACAGAGCTCTGTGGCACAACAGTGTGAATGTATTTGACACAGTTCAACTATCTAGTTACAAATGTCTAAAATGGTACAATTTATGTCATATGTTTTTCTTACTACAATTTTTTAAAAATGTTCATATTATAGTACTTTACTCTTTATTCTTTTCCTGCTGCTGCTAATTCGCTTCACTTGTGTCCAACTCTGTGCGACCCCATAGACGGCAGCCCACCAGGCTCCCCGTCCCTGGGATTCTCCAGGCAAGAACACTGGAGTGGGTTGCCATTTCCTTCTCCAATGCATGAAAGTGAAAAGTGAAAGTGAAGTCGCTCAGTTGTGTCTGCCTCTTAGCGACCCCCCGGACTACAGCCCACCAGGCCCCTCCATCCATGGGATTTTGCAGGCAAGAGTACTGGAGTGGAGTGCCATTGCCTTCTCCAAATTATTTTCCTAGGCTTGCCCTATATGTGGAATACTTTGATAAACACAATGAGTTTTCATTCATATTACTTTTCCCACTATAGTGGAAAAGCAAACCATAAAAACTTTAATATTGTTTCTCCAACTTGAGTAATACAAGTTCAATTTTAAATTAAAAAGAAAAATAAAAGATATGGCATCTATTAATTTTGTTATAAGTTTAATCCAATATGTACAAAAGTAAAACCTAAATGAACAGATAGTATTTAACATTTGGACAATTATAAGGCAAACAAAACTATAAATGACACTATTCTCCTATTACCTTGAAAGTGTTAGTCTCTCAGGCGTGTCCAACTCTTTGTGATCCCATAGACTGTAGTCTGCCAGTCTCCTCCATCCACGGGATTGTCCAGGCAAGAATACTGAGGTGGGTTGCCATGTCTTTCTCCAGGGGATCTTCCCCACCCAGGAATCAAACCTGGGTCTCCCACATTGCAGGCAGACTCTACCATCTGAGCCACCGGGGAAGCCCTCTGTTACCTTTATTTCCTTTAAATTGCTGAACTCTTCTTTGTATGGCAATGTTGATGTACTTATTAGGCCTTCGGTTGGGAGAAATCATTTTTACATTGTCTGCCTCATGTTCTTGTTAGCACACAACAATAAAAATCATATGATGTCTTGAACATGATTCAAAATCTAAATGCAAACTTCAGCATTTAAATAGTACCATAGTTCAGTTCAGTTCAGTTGCTCAGCCGTGTCCGACTCTTTGCGACCCCATGAACCGCAGCACACCAGGTCTCCCTGTCCATCACTAACTCCCTGAGTCCACCCAAACCCATGTCCATCGAGTTGGTGATGCCGTCCAGCCATCTCATACTCTGTCGTCCCCTTCTCCTCCTGCCCTCAATCTTTCCTAACATGAGGGTCTTTTCCAATGAGTCAGCTCTTCACATCAGGTGGACAAAGTATTGGAGTTTCAGCTTCAACATCAGTCCTTCCAATGAATGTCCAGAACTGATCTCCTTTAGGATGGACTGGTTAGATCTCCTTGCAGTCCAAGGGACTCTCAAGAGTCTTCTCCAACACCACAGTTCAAAAGCATCAATTCTTCGGTGCTCAGCTTTCTTCACAGTCCAATTCTCACATACATACATGACTACTGGAAAAAGCATAACCTTGACTAGACGGACCTTTGTTGGCAAAATAATGTCTCTGCTTTTTAATATGCTATCTAGGTTGATCATAACTTTCCTTCCAAGGAGTAAGTGTCTTTTAATTTCATGGCTACAATCACCATCTACTTAGTTATAAATACTCAACCTGAAGATTTTGAAATGCTTACATTTATTTTAGATTATTATTAGAAGGAAAACATAAATATTCTAAAAAATAGTTCCCAGACACATTCTGAGAAAACAAATTACCCAGTTTAAGTTATAATACAATGTGAGAAGGGTTATCAGAGAGATATATACAAAGTGACATTGGAATGTAAGAGGGGGCAGTTAATTCTGCTAAAAGGAACTGAGGTAGCTTCACAGAGAAAGTTTCAACATTTAAACTGGATTTTTATTGGCAAAATATGAAATTCCAATGGGCTAATCATTGGTGCATTGCCAGAGCAGGAAATTCCAACAGAGAATGTAACTTAAGCAGAAGCCAGTGCATGAGAGAGAGTCTGGTACATATGAGGCAGCGTCGTGTAATGTATTTGGGAGAGTGGAGGTAGAAATAGAGAGGCACTGAGGGTCAATTTATGAAGGACTTTGGTGCTGTGCTTAAGAATTTTGAACTTTAATAGCAATATGGCATAATCAGAGACTGTTACATTACAGAGAAAAGTTGATCATTTGTGTCTTAGAAATATGCTGAAAAGGAGCTACATAAGGACAGGTATCATAGCAAAGAAAATCGTAACTGCCACTAGGAGTTCTCAGTAAACCTAAAAGATTTGTAAGGTTGAAGATAAATTAACAGTGATTACTTCATTTAATGTTGAGGCAATGTTTAAGATATATATTTTTTTTTTCCTTAAGGAGGGACCAACATTATAAAAAAAATTATGTATTGCTATTATCTGGTTTTTGAAATGTAGTGAGTACCCCATAAAACCTCTTTAAATAAACTGAAATTTCAAACTAAAAGGATCAGGAGGAAGTATTCTGATATTTATAAATATTTTTCAAGTGATAGCAAGTCACTGAATTACAGACGTGAGAGGAGATGAGGTACCAGCATTTTTAAGACTCAGATGCTATATTTCTAGCACTGAGTATGATTCATGCTTCCTTCAAGAGAAGAAGTGAGAAGATCTATCTTTTCGTGATAAGCCAAGTTGAAAAGAGTGCAGGCGTGGGGACTTAGGGGAAGGGTCATAATAGATTGATTTTGGTTACAAGTTGAATTGGAAAGAGAGCAGATTATCACTCATTCTTGGTGTCATAAGTCATCACTTAGTGAAGTTGAAACCGTCGTTAAAACCATTGGTAGCCTAACTTCCTGAACATCCACAGATGATTTAAATTCATTATTTCAAAAATTAAACTCCTAAAATTCTCCAGTTCAATCATTGTTCTTCTTTCTGTGTTTTCTGAATTTTATTTTCGGTAAATGTAATGCCTATAGATCATGGACATTCCCTCCTGCTTGATGAAAATATAACCCTGGGAGTCATGCTAGAATCTTCCCTCTCCCAAATTCTCTTGCTTCTATATTTACAAAATGCATTCATATTGCTCTATACTCACTGCAAACATCTCCCTCTACTTAATTCCTTACTACCTCCGATCTCTATTCTTGGGATATTTTTATCTTTGGTCTTGTCATCCACCTCACAATCTCCTATAATAATATCCACCTAAAATGTAATCATTCCTTTGTAAGTATATTGGGATAACATGGTTTCATTCTCCTGGAGTCACATAATGGGTCTAAATATCAAGCATAGCCCTTTCTGGCTGAGAATTGTGAGACAGTACTAGTCTTTGTGTCTCAGTTTTCCTCTTTAAAAAGTTGTGAGGATTAAATAACACTTAGAACAATGCCTCATGCGTAATAAATGCTCAACAATGCTGTGATTACCCTCATTAAATTCCTTCTGGCTCTCCATCTTCATATCAGGAAAATCCAACATGATAATCAAGGTCATTTATAATGTGGCCACTGCTTACCTTCTCCTGTGAGGTTAGAATGGCTAAAAACATACAGAGACCTGTATACGCTCTTGAATGTGCCATGGGTTCTCATCCCTCCAGGCTTTTGCACATGCTGTTCTCTTTGAGTTAAATGCCTTTTCCTCTGTCATAACAATTTAATTTCTAGTTTCCTTCTTTGTTCATATTAATGGGAGCTTTCTTAGCAGTTCCTGAACCCTATCAGAACATAATAGTCCCAATGCCATACTCCTGCAGTTCCCAATACATAACCTCTACCATGACTGTTACTATACTGTTTGGTTTCTTATCTGTCACATCAACCAAGCTGAACTCCCAGAAGATAGAATTCGAGACCTTACTCATTTCTAAAACTTCAGGATGTAGGCCAACTGTATCTTGAATGAAAGTGACATGGGTTATGTTAATGACACTCCAAAACTTCATAAAATCCTCAGAAGTCTTTCTGTGAAGAATAAATGCATTTCATTAATAAACTATTACTTATTTACATGATTCAAAATTGTTAAATTGATGAACATGTATGAGCTATTAAAATTAGCCCATTATTTTTATATTTTGCTTGTTTTCCAACTTAATGCTCTAGATTGGTAGTGGGATACAGTTTGAACAAGTTAAATATAATTCACAAAGTATATGCTTTTTAAATGAGAAAAGATGGACATAAGTTAAAAAGGATAGTGGCCACAAAATATTTGAACACAAAAGAAGTTTAGATCAGAGGTCTCTTGGAGGCCAGCTAAAGAAACCAAAGTGATCTGGTAAGTGGAACAGTTGAGATTAGGTAAACTAATTCCATGGTTCTCCTTTCTCAAAATGGTCTATTATTTCTTTGGTTCAGTTTACAAAATAATTTTTCAGTTTCAAAGAAAGCATTGTATTGATATTGGCAGGGAAAACAGTTGGGAATTGCAATTAGATTGTGGAGAAGAAATTATGATGGTGATGTATCTCCTCTTTTCCAGTATATTAGATTTCTATTTTCTATTTTTTCTTTCATTCTTTTCCGATGATCAATTTTTTTTCCCCTTAACTCCCTTTTCCATTTTTTTAAACTTCAGAGTTCAGTGAAATTCTCCCAATAGTCTTTATTTTGATTAACTTAGTTTCTTCTAAAAGAAAAGGTCGTAAGTACAAATTGGAATGCTGGCCTTGCTCCATAGCCCAGGCAAATTCCCAAGGTAATACTGAAATCATTTGTGACCTCCTAAATAGGATATGGCATGAAATGTGCACTCAATCCTTACTCTAGATGAAGAGCTTAGCATGGAACACTATACATTTATTGTCCCAGGAATCTGCAGTGTCTTTTTGTCTTGTGTGTGTGGGTGTGTATACTAAGACAAAAAGTGTAAAGAATCTGCCTGCAATGCAGGAGACACAGGTTTGATCCCTGGAGAGCTGGACAGGTGATTCAGGCCTCACCATGTGCAGCATCAAAATCCACTAACTCCTGTGACTAGTTTAGAACTGATGAGAGTAAATGAGCATGTGGATTTTTTTAACCACTCCTCTTGGTCAGAATATGATCAGACTTAAGAAGATTCATCCAACTTGCCACCACAGGGCCAGAGCCAGATTGAAAAGAGCACAAGTTCAGTATTAGGAGATTTGAGCCAGAAAGGCAGAAGCCAGGATATACTTGAGGCCCTCCATCACTTCATCCTGCACCAGCCACGGCCTGAACTTTGAACTGAATTTTCAATTACATGAGGCAATATAGATACTGGGTTTTCTGTTGCTTACAATGAAAGGAATCCACCCCATTACACAAGTATTAGGTAGTTACTCATGGTTTCTGGAGTCTTGAAACATGTAAAACACCCTCAAAGAACTAGATTAGAACAAGTCCTCAATCCCCAACCATAGCGTCTTTGATTCATTTGGGAGCAGGGAGAGATGGGAAAAAGAAAAAGCACTAGATTCTACATGTTAAGAAGCATATCCAACTATTCTAATGCTGATATTCTATACCCTACGTACTGGGAAAAACAATGTAGTGAGGATGTGTTTCCTTCTTCAGAAAGGTTCAAAAGCTCTGCTGAGGGAATGTTTTAGACTAATGTTAAAACCAGAATGAAAAGTAACTTGTATTTATGTCCCTTAATTATTTACATTTAAAGTGTCCACTTTTTTTTTTGAGATAGCATAATCATGCTCAGAAGGAGCTTGGAAAAATTTTTAAATGTCGGTAGTTCTACTGTAAGTAATGAAAATCACCTGTACTTTTTATTTAAATTAACCCAAGAGTCAAAGTTTGTTTGTTTTTACAATCTTGAACAGTAATTTGTTAATTTACTATCATTGTTAAAACCTCAAGTGAAGCATCATATTTAGGGCAGTTGACTAGCACATTTCGTATTCAAATAAGAGAGCAAAAGAAAATTTTACTACCCAGGGTTCAGAAAAAAGAATTTGAGAGCTTTCATATCTTAATTTTTCTCAATTCAGAGGGAAAAAAAAGAAAATGGAAGGAAGGAAGGAGGGAAGAAATTAATTAAGGAAGAATTAAGACAAATTTGAGCATTCATTAAATTGACTATGGAATCTGTCAAGAAGGGTAGTTAACTATTTTTCTAGCAATTACATCCCACTAATTTCATTTATTGATTTGATCAGTGAATATTTACAGAATAGCAGCCATGTTCCAGGGAATATCCTAGTAATAAAAAGGTGAATACTTATTGTGCTGCCTTCATATAGTTCAATTTAATAGAGAAGTTCAAATATATTTCAGTTCAATTCAGTCACTCAGTCGTCTCCGACTCTTTGCGACCCCATGAACCGCAGCACGCCAGGCCTCCCTGTCCATCGCCAACTCCTGGAGCCTACTCAAACTCATGTCCATTGAGTCGATGATGCCATCCAACCATCTCATCCTCTGTCATCCCCTTCTCCTCCTGCCCTCACTCTTTCCCAGCATCAGGGTCTTTTCAAATGAGTCAGCCCTTCACATCAGGTGGCCAAAGTATTGGAGTTTCAGCTTCAACATCAGTCCTTCCAATGAACACCCAGGACTGATCTCCTTTAGGATAGACTGGTTGGATCTCCTTGCAGTCCAAGGGACTCTCAAGAGTCTTCTCCAACACCACAGTTCAAAAGCATCAATTCTTCGGCGCTCAGCTTTCTTTATAGTCCAACTCTCACATCCGTACATGACTACTGGAAAAACTATAGCTTGACCAGATGGACCTTTGTTGACAGAGTAATGTCTCTGCTTTTTAATATGCTGTCTAGTTTGGTCATAACTTTCCTTCCAAGGAGTAAGCATCTTTTAATCTCATGGCTGCTATCACCATCTGCAGTGATTTTGGAGCCCCCCAAAATAAAGTCAGCCACTGTTGCCACTGTTTCCCCATCCATTTGCCATGAAGTGGGACTGGATGCCATGATCTTAGTTTTCTGAATGTTGAATTTTAAGCCAACTTTTCATTCACCTGTTTCACTTTCATCAAGAGGCTCTTTAGTTCTTCTTCACTTTCTGCCATAAGAGTGGTGTCATCTGCATATCTGAGGTTATTAATATTTCTCCTGGCAATCCTGATTGCAGCTTGTGCTTCTCCCAGCCCAGCGTTTCTCATGATGTACTCTGCATATAAGTTAAATAAGCAGGGTGACAGTATACAGCCTTGGCATACTCCTTTCCAGATTTGGAGCCAGCCTGTTGTTCCATGTCCAATTCTAACTGTTACTTTCTGGCCTGCCTACAGATTTCTCAAGAGGCAGGTCAGATGGTCTGGTGTTTCCCATCTCTCTCAGAATTTTCCACAGTTTATTGTGATCCACACAGTCAAAGGCTTTGGCATAGTCAATAAAGCCGAAATAGATGTTCTTCTGGAACTCTTTTGCTTTTTCAATGATCCAACAGGTATTGGCAATTTGATCTCTAGTTCCTCTGCCTTTTCTAAATCCAGCTTGAACTTTTGGAAGTTCATGGTTCATGTGCTGTTAGAGCCTGGCTTGGAGAATTTTGTGCATTACTCTACTAGTGTGTGAGATGAGTGCAATTGTGCGGTAGTTTGAGCATTCTTTGGCATTGCCTTTCTTTGGGATTGGAATGAAAACTGACCTTTTCCAGTCCTGTGGCCACTGCTGAGTTTTCCAAATTTGCTGACATATTGACTTCAGCACTTTCACAGCATCATCTTCCAGGATTTGAAATAGCTCAACTGGAATTCCATCACCTCCACTAGCTTTTTCATAGTGATGCTTCCTAAGGCCCACTTGACTTCACTTCCAGGATGTCTGGTCTAGGTGAGTGATCACACCATCGTGATTATCTGGGTCGTGAAGATCTTTATTGTATAGTTCTTCTGTGTATTCTTGCCACCTCTTCTTAATATCTTCTGCTTCTGTTAGGTGCATACTATTTCTATCCTTTATTGAGCCCATCTTTGCATGAAATGTTCCCCTGGTAGCTCTAATTTTCTTGAAGAGATCTCTTGTCTTTCCCATTCTACTGTTTTCCTATTTGATGACTAGCATATATGTACTCCCCATAGTGCTAGACATGGTGGAGCTACGAAATGGAACTTTATATTTATGAGATATGCACTACTTCTTATAAAGATGCTTAGTGATAAGTAAATAAAATAGTTACTAATTGGGCACACTTCAAAGAATGAAGAGATTAATGAGTGAAAAGATAAATAACTACGTGAATTCTGAATCATCTTACCCACTGGGATTGGCTCCCAGAAATGGTCATTTAGAGGATAACAGCAAAGACAGCAATTTCTCTACTTAAAAGGAGGGCAGACTGGCACATGCTTAACATAACCCATTGATTCACTGTGTTTCTTGGAAAAGTTTTGTGAGTTCTAATAGTGGTGCTGTTGGTTACTACTGATCACTGAACTTTTCTAAACCTCGGTTTCCTCATCTGTAAAAGAATTGTGAAGTTTATTGCATAGGACATTTCAAATGATCTTCATTCCTCTATGTAGATCCATATTTTCATCTGGCTTTGTTTCGCTTTTTCCTGAGGACTTTCTTTAGCATTTCTCATAATGTGGGTCTGCTGGTGACTAATTATTTCAGTACATTAGTATGCATAAAACTCCTTATTTCATCTTGTAAAAGTGTATTTGTTGGGTATAGAATTCAAGCTTGACATTTGTTTTTCAGTACTTTCAAGATACTGTTTCATTATCTTCCTGCTTGCATTTTTTTCCAAAAAGAAATCTTCTGTCCACTTTATTTTTGTTCCTCTGTAGGTAATGTGTGTGTGTATATGTGTTTCTTTGCTGGATTTAAGGGTTCTCTTTATCACTGAATGTTAGAAATTTTATTATAACTTACTTTGATGTAATTTTATTCCTTTTTTTTTGTATTCGGAGTTTGTTGAGTTTCTTGGGTATGTGGGACCATAATTTTCATCAAATTTTGAAATTTAAGTAATTATTTCTTCAAATATATTTCTGTGCTTTCTTCTTTCATGGACTTGTATGTATTTTAATAACATGTATTTTAGTCCAGTTGAAGTTGTTTTATGATTCATTGATTTTAGTTCACTTTTAAAATTATTGGGCTTCCCTGGTGGCTCAGCAGTAAAGAATCCACCTGCAAGGCAGGAGACACGGGTTCAATCCCTGGGTTGGGAAGATCCCCTGGAGAAGGGAATGGCTACCCCATCCATTATTCTTGCTGGAGAATTCCATGGACAGAGGAGCCTGGCTGGCTACAGTTCATGGGGTCACAAAGAATCAGACATGCCTTTTTACTCTATTTGTTTTATATAATTTTATTGTTCTGTTTTCAAGTTCATTAATCATTTTTTTTTCTCTAACGTCCAATTTGCTGTCAAAACCACTCGGTGTACTTTTGATCTCACATATTGTTGTTTTCAGCTTAGAATTTTGCTGTAGGTCTATCCTGTATCTTTCATTGTCTTTACTTGACTTTCTGAACACAGAGTGTATATTGTGTTACTCTTATAATATCCTTATCTGCTAATTCTAACATCTGTGTAAGTTCTGTATCTGTTTCAGTTGAATGATTTTTCTCCTTATGGCTCACATTTTCTGCTTCTTTTCATATCTGTAACATTTTTTATTGCATGTCAAACATTTTGAATTTTATCATGTTTAGTGCTTTCCTGCATTGGAGAAGGAAATGGCAACCCATTCCAGTGTTCTTGCCTTGACAATCCCAGGGACGGTGGAGCCTGGTGGGCTGCCGTCTATGTGGTAGCACAGAGTCGGACACGACTGAAGTGACTTAGCAGCAGCAGCAGCAGTGCTGATTTTTTTTTTCCTTTTTGTATTCCTATAAATATTTTTAGGTTTGTTCTGAATCTAACTGTGTTGCTCAGGAACAACTTGATCCTCCCAGGTCTTGTTTTTAAGATTTGTTAAGCAGACTAACAAGGCTATAGTCTTGTTAGCCTAGAGCTAATTATTCTCCACTATAGAAGCAAACACTTGCAGGTACTTGACCTAATTCATGGTGAATTTCAAGGTTTTTACAGTTTGCCCCTTGGGAAGTGGTACTTTTCTGTTCTTGTCTTAGCACTGGATATTGTTCCCTCTAATTCTTTTAGGCGATTATTTCCCCAGCCTCAGCTACTTTCCTTACATGCACACTGATCATCACCTGCCGGATATTTGAGGGGTACCTGATACAGATTAATGGACCTTTTTCTCTCTGTATTGCTCTCTGTTCTATAGAACTCTGACTTGCAGACTCTGACTTCCTAGTCTCCCTATACTCGCATCATGGTCTCCTTAACTCAAGAGTTCTGCAACTTTTGGTCTGGCTTCCTCTTCCTGTGCTGCAGTCTGGGAACTTTTTTCAAAGCAGTAAGCTGGGCAACCGTCAGGCTCACCTTGTTTTCAGGAAGCATTGTCCTTTATTATCTGGTGTCTTGAAAATCATTGTTTCATATATTGAGTTCATTTTTTGTTTGTTTGTTTACTGTATTTGAGTATTACATTTCTTTTTTTTAATTTGTTTTTTAATTGAAGGATAATTGCTTTACAGAATTTTGTTGACTTCTGCCAATTATCAACATAAATCAGCCATAGAGAGGATAGTTCTAGTCTCCATTACTCCACTAAACTTGAAATAAATGTTCTCTAAGGGTGATGTTTAAATACCAAAATGTGTTTACTCTCAGGACAAACTAGGATACAGTTTTACATTTCCTATTGCTAGAAAGGCAGACAGTATGCTCCTGTTCATAGTCTCAGGAAAGGTGCCCTTGCAGTAGGAGGTCTCATTATTTTGATAGACTCTGGAGAATGTAGTGGAAGCACAATATTTGGTAACTTGTTTGAGGTTGCTTCTTAACAAGAAGAGCACATATTTTGGGCATCTTCACCAAGGCTTTAGTGCTGTTTTGCACAGTGCCCTGCTGATTGCTAGAACTGGCTTAATTATCTTTCATCTTGTCATATGACTTATTTAAAATACATGTAAGGAATGTTTGTTTTGGTTTTGCACTGCTCTGCCAGGTAGGTACTGGCAGAATACTGAAAGAATGGAAATACCAACTCTTGATTCTAGGTGGTGAAAGAATGGTGGGCAATGGAATCTATTTCATTGAAGAATAATAGATAATGAAGATAAAGGTTACATTACAATTTGGCAGAAACTTTATTTTAAAAATTGTAATAAAGTACCTTACTTTTATTATAATGTCTTGCTTTGAATATGGACTTCCAAGGTGGTGCTAGTGGTTAAGAACCGGCCTGCCAATTCAAGAGACAGAAGAGATGCGGTTTTGATCCATGGATTGGGAAGATACCCTGGAGGAGGAAATGGCAACCCACTCCAGTGTTCTTGCCTGGTAAATCCCGTGGACAGAGGAGTCTGACAGGCTGCAGACCATGAGGACTGTATGTAGCCCATGGGGTCACAAATAGTCAGACACAACTAAAGCAGCTTAGCACTCTTTGAATATCTTAACTTAAACTGATAGAACTTAGGGTAAAATTATTTTAGTTTTAATGTTATATATTTATATATGAATGCATATGTGTGTATATATATATATATACACACATACATGTACTTGTATATACACATATATGTATATATAATATGAATTATTATTAAGATAAAAATATATGTGTGTAAAAAAATTTTAAAGTTTAAGTACCTCCAAATATTCAACCCCATTCACACATAGTACTGTACAACACTATATAGTCTAAAGGACCTATAATTTTATTTCCTAATACTTTTATTGATGATATTCATATATCTCTAATTTTTGTCTTCTACAATGAATACTTTGACACACACATCCTTGGTCATATATCTTTTTGAAATTGAACGAATAATTCTACTGAATATTTCTATGAATTAGATTTTTTAAAAGACAAAAGTATAAGCAATTTTTCTCTGATTGTGATGGCCAGATTGCCTTCCCTCAATAATTGTTCTTGGTTTATATTACAATGGATATAATAATAATAATAATAATAGTGCCTGCCTCTTGGATCTTTCAGGTCTGTTGTAAAAATATTTGTTTGAAATATAATCAAATTGTACAACACATCTCTCTATAATTTTTAGTTGTTTATTATTATTATTATTATTAAATATATAAGGATAAGGTGTCAATTACTAACTTAGAACTACTCAACTAAATTGGCAGTCTAAATAATCACTATCCATTATGAATCCATAATTACATGTAATTAGTTTATTACAAAATAGATGTTCAAATCTTTCATGCCCGTGTCTTAAGAGACCAAATGAGAATATTTACCTTGAAGCATAGATTTGTGTGCTAATGATGTATAGTAAGTATTACATTGCTTCTAGTTTTGTGCTAAGAACTAATGTAAATAATTCTCTCCATTTTGAGAGGTCTGCGTATAAGTAGGTGAATTCCTGTATACAGCCCTTTCCGTATTTGTGTCAGGGCAAATAGAATTAGATAAAATTATATTGTAAACTCACAAGAAAGGAAACTTGTACGAACAAAATTAGCAGCTATAGTATAATGAAAGCAGAGCTTCCAGACTAGCCTTTTAGGATGTGAGAGAAGAATCCAGACATATTTCTTTTCAGTTTAAGTGTGGAGAACTAGACATTACTGACCATACTGTGGACAAAACATACACTAAGAATCAATAATATTACTTCAGATCATTCTGGAGTTGTTACTCAAGAAGTATTTATCATTAGTGTTACAAGTTATCTTTACTATTTTGTGGACAACACCCTCAGAGACTGTGTCTTTATTTACATCTGTTATTCTTATTGCTAATCACAGGAATAGCAAATGGAAAGAGATGAGAATAGACCCATTTTCTCTGTTTCAGAGTATTATCAACAGTAGTACAGATAATAATCTGAGAAAGATAGAGTTGTTGCAGTTTATTGGACATGTTGCAATAATGCTTCCTATGGGGGCAGAATAAAATGAACCAACAGCCTGCATTTTAAATGTTGAGTTTTCTAGTAATGGCAGATGTGGGTACATAGATCATATTCTCTTAATGAGGACATATTAAACTTTAACTCTTCTGCTTGATCTACACCATTGTGAGCCTTTTTTTTTTTTCATTTACAAGTGCTACTTATGAGGAAACCAGTTGTGAAATCATCAAAAAATCTTTTGTCTGGAAGCTCATGTGAGATACATAAACTGTGAAAATGAACAGAACTTCTGGAAACCAGACATTATATGTTACAACCTACCTCTCTTAAACATTCTGTTGCACTGAAAGTGCCTTAATAGAAGGTACCCTAAAATGTTCAGGTTACTGGTTTTCCTCATGGCACAGACCAGTTATTGTCTTTTGGTATTATGTCAAAATTTCAATAGCTAAGAATTTCACTGAAGTTGAATCCCCATCAGGAGATATTCTGAAATCCAATTTTATATTCATGTTCTAATCATGATAGTGGACCTTTGTGATGACAGTAGATTCTTGAAGCAAAAATCAGTTGCATGCATTCAGCTGCCTTTGTGATGTTCATGTTGCTATTTATTCAGGGTACCAGAGAACAGACTGCCTACTTATAATTCGATTAAAAAAAAATAGCCAATCCAGGAATTATCAAGCATACCCACTCTGCCAGTACTAATTTTCAATCTAAAATAATCTCTGCCTTTTCCTTTGAATAAACTTAAGAAAAAATACTTTAATATACTTTATAACAACTAAGATACAATATCATCATGAGATGCCTGGAAACTCATCAACACCAGTATATTTGGTTAAATGGAAGCTCTTAGATGCAGACTTGGGTGAGCTGATTCCACTATGCAGTATGAAATCATCCGTTTATACTCAGTAATAATTAATGAATCCTCCCCTGGATTTTTTTTTCAAGGCTGTCTTTTGGCTTCCATATTTTAGTGTCTTATGGTGGTATACTATTGCATGTATTCATCCCTAAAACTATTCAGACATCAATTCACTTGGCTAGGAAGAAATCAAGGGAGAGATTTCATTTAACTCTGAGACTATGGGAGATTTGTTACAAATATTTTCCTTGGGTTAATTGAAAACACCATTTACCTTTTCATTAATTTTCACTGGGTGAATTTTTTACTAAAAGTCTGACTTCCACTTTCTCAGATGTGTGTTTGAATGTAAACACTAGGGAAACATGAAGCTATTTCCCGAACATCCATTACCATGTACTCTCTTCAAGAAGCCTGAAGCCGTGAGACCTAGGCATGATATACATGGTAGGTAAATACATTTCAGCCAAAGAATTTACGCTAAGCTGACCAAAAGTTATAGACACAATAATAGACAATTTGATGATGAAAAACTTCTGAAAATTACTTTACTTTTTTAGTTTATTTTTGGCTGTACTGGGTCTTTGTTGCTGTGCAGGCTATCTCTAGTTGTGGAGAGCGGGGGCCACTCTCTAATTGCAGTGTGTGGGCTTCTCATTGCAGTGGCTTCTCTTTTTGCAGAGCATGGACTCTAGGGCACACAGACTTCAGTAGTTGAGGTGCATTGGCTCAGTTGCCCTGCAGCATGTGGAATCTTCCCAGACTAGGGATCAAACCCATGTCCCCTGTATTGGCAGACAGATTCTTAACCACTAGATCATCAAGTCCCTTGAAAATTATTTTAAATCGGGAAGGAAAGGATATGAACAACTTTAGAAATATGTGGCAGTCTCTGTCATCAGCAAACCAATGAACAAATACTGGTATATAGATACCAAAGATTACTACCACTGTCCCAAGGTGGGAGAATGGAAACTAGCATTTATGTGAAAGTGAGAGTTGCTCAGTTGTGTCTGACTCTTTGAGACCCATGGACTGTAGCCTGATAGGTTCCTCTGTCCATGGAATTCTCTAGGCAGGAATATTGGAGTAGGTAGCCATTCCCTTCTCCAGGGGAGCTTCCCCGCCCAGGGATGGAACCTGGGTCTCCCTGCATTGCAGGCCGATTCTTTACCATCTGAGTCACCAGGAAAACCCAGCATTTATTTAAAACCAAATTAATTAAGCTTTTGAAGACCCATTATGCTTTCATTTCATAAATGACTTTTCAATTTAGAGTTTGTGGTCTGTATTTCTCTGAAAAATATCAAGAGAATAATTGACAGAAACTCAGTGGAGTGTTGGATCATATGAATTTGCCTTTAGAAATAAAAGCATATTTATGTATCTTAAGAAAGGCACTGAAAGCTTGGTATTACCTTTCAAGAAAAATTCAAGGGAAACTTCATTTAGGATAAGGGAAGAATGTTGACTGACTTAAAAATGACCTCTGCCCATATAGACTGACAGTATTTATGTTTCCATAAATTAATTATGAAATGGATTGCTAGAGTCAGACTGTGAGGGATCTATATGTTTAAGAGAACAAGGGCTGATGAGGTAGACTTAGATGAAAAATGGGAAGCAGATTTTATAAACATTTTTATGAATTGTAAGTTGCCTGTACTGGATTTCATCATTAAATATCCTATGTAAATAACTTCCAAAGAACGACTTTTCCTATTTCCTTTGAGTTGGGCAATGAAAACATGTAGAAAGATGAACTTCAGACACTTAGAGGACACTCTCCGTTACTCAACTGCCATTTTGATTTTCTATCTGTACAAGGTTTTGTTTTCCCTAATTCTCATGTGTGATGGTAAATAGATAACCAAAATAATTTTGACCTACCAAGACATGTCTTTGTAATATGCTGATGCTTCCATGAATATAAAAAGACATTCTTCTACAGACATTGGTTTTAAAATGCTAGAACTATCCATTTTGAATGTAATTATGCAAAATAAATGAAAGAAATCTACCCTGCTGATATTTATGTAACAACTTCTAGAATAAATCTTCTGATTTACAAATATACCCGGACCATTAGCTAGAAGCCACACCACATCATTATTTCACAGAACTTTGGGCAATTGTGATCACTTTTTTCAAATCAGCATTATTTTTGCCAAGTAAAATAAAACAGAGAAAACCAATTGACTTTTTCCCCAGCATTTTTGAAGAAGAAATAAAGCTGCTTAAAAATCAATGAAGGTGGCACTTTTAGAAATATTTTTAGAAGTGCATTTTTTTGAAACTAGGATTCTTTTCCCACAATTCATCTTATTTTTATACACATTTAATATTCTTGAACCATATTTAACTTCCCTGGGAAACAGTAAAGAGTGGGTTGAAATCCATAATTGTATTAGAGCTATGACTCCCAATAACAATAGCTGTTCCACAGGTGCTGGCAAATGCCTTGTCATAAAAATAAAAAAGCAGAGAGATTTTTCTCTGCTTATTTTTAAGTAGGACTGATCCAGAAAAGGAGGTGGAAGGATTTGGGAAAAGAGATAGATGGAAAGGAGGAGTTTCATCCAGAGAAGAATTGTCACTAGTCAAGTTGTCTATAGTTAGAAACATTTAGACATGCACAAAATATATCAATGTGTGTCAGCATTCCTGGGGAGCTTTCATGTTTACCTGCTCATTGCATGCGTATCTGATGTCCTGCCCACTTCACAAATGAAACTTTCTGTTATTTTCAAGAACAGAATTTTGCTTTCTGAATAAAATACGTTCATGTCTCTATATTCTATGTATTGATATCCCAGAGTTTCAAAAGTTACAGTCAAAAACATAAAGAAAGATATCTAATGTAAAAAGGGAATCCAAAATATTATTTACTTATTATTAAGTATTCAAGTTCTCCTTAGTCAGAACAAAGAATATACAGAAATGATAAGGAGTATCGACTTATATTAAATTAATTCTCCAGTCTGCAAAGGTAATGAGAAGAGATAATTTGAAAATTAGAGACTGACTTCTTTGAGGAGCTTTTTAGTTATTGTTATATGTGCTTCCTATATGCCAAGTTCTATTATGAGCACTTCACAAATACCATTTTATTAACTTTCTAAAATATCTTTCGTAGTAACCCTCATGACATACTGAAATAGCTGCTATTATTGTTCTTTTCTTTTTAAACAGATGAACAATCTGAGGCACAAAGAAGTTATATAACTTGGCAAAGATCATTCACCTGTTAAGTTGTACAGCTGGTTCAGTTCAGTTCAGTTGCTCAGTCATGTCCGACTCTTTGTGACCCCATGAACTGCAGCACGCCAGGCCTCCTTGTCCATCACCAACTCCCGGAGTCCACCCAAACCCATATCCATCGAGTCAGTGATGCCATCAAACCATCTCATCCTCTGTCGTCCCCTTCTCCTCCTGCCCTCAATCTTTCCCAGCATCAGGGTCTTTTCAAATGAGTCACCTCTTCACATCAGGTGGCCAAAGTATTGCAGTTTCAGCTTCAACATCAGTCCTTCCAATGAACACCCAGGGCTGATCTCCTTTAGGATAGACTGGTTGGATCTCCTTACAGTTCAAGGTACTCTCAAGAATCTTCTCCAGCACCACAGTTCAAAAGCATCAATTCTTCGGTGCTCAGCTTTCATTATAGTCCAACTCTCACATCCATACGTGACCACTGGAAAAACCATAGCCTTGACTATACGGACCTTTGTTGGCAAACTAATGTCTCTGCCTTTTAATATGCTATCTAGGTTGGTCATAACTTTCCTTCCAAGGAGTAAGCGTCTTTTAATTTCATGCCTGCAATCACCATCAGCAGTGATTTTGGAGCCCCCCAAAATAAAGTCTGACACTGTTTCCACTGTTTCCCCATCTATTTGCCATGAAGTGATGGGACCAGATGCCATGATCTTAGTTTTCTGAACGTTGAGCTTTAAGCCAACTTTTTCACTCTCCTCTTTCACTTTCATCAAGAGGCTCTTTAGTTCTTCACTTTCTGCCATAAGGGTGGTGTCATCTGCATATCTGAGGTTATTGATATTTCTCCTGGCAATCTTGATTCCAGCTTGTATTTCTTCCAGCCCAGCGTTTCTCATGATGTACTCTGCATATAAGTTAAATAAACAGGGTGACAATATACAGCCTTGACGTACTGCTTTTCCTTTTTGGAACCAGTCTGTTGTTCCATGTCCAGTTCTAACTGTTGCTTCCTGACCTGCATACAGGTTTCTCAAGAGACAGGTCAGATGGTCTGGTATTCCCATCTCTTTCAGAATTTTCCACAGTTTATTGTGATCCACACAGTCAAAGACTTTGGCATAGTCAATAAAGCAGAAATAGATGTTTTTCTGGAACTCTCTTGCTTTTTCAATGATCCAGCGGATATTGGCAATTTGATCTCTGGTTCCTCCACCTTTTCTAAAACCAGCTTGAACATCTGGAAGTTCACGGTTCACGTATTCCTGAAGCCTGGCTTGGAGAATCTTGAGCATTACTTTACTAGTGTGTGAGATGAGTGCAATTGTGTGATAGTTTGAGCATTCTTTGGCATTGCCTTTCTTTGGGATTGGGATGAAAACTGACCTTTTCCAGTCCTGTGGCCACTGCTGGGTTTTCCAAATTTGCTGGCATATCAAGTGCAGCACTTTCACAGCGTCATCTTTCAGGATTTGAAATAGCTCAACTGGAATTCCATCACCTCCACTAGCTTTGTTCGTAGTGATGCTTTCTAAGGCCCACTTGACTTCACATTCCAGGATGTCTGGCTCTAGGTGAGTGATCACACCGTCGTGATTATCTGGGTCGTGAAGATCTTTTTTGTACAGTTCTTCTGTGTATTCTCGCCACCTCTTCTTAATATCTTCTGCTTCTGTTAGGTCCATACAATTTCTGTCCTTTATCGAGCCCATCTTTGTATGAAATGTTCCCTTGGTATCTCTAATTTTCTTGAAGAGATCTCTAGTCTTTCCCAATATGTTGTTTTCCTCTATTTCTTTGCATTGATCGCTGAGGAAGGCTTTCTTATCTCTCCTTGCTGTTCTTTGGAACTCTGCATTCAGATGGGAATATCTTTCCCTTTCTCCTTTGCTTTTTGCTTCTCTTCTCTTCCCAGCTATCTGTAAGGCCTCCTCAGACAGCCATTTTGCTTTTTTGCATTTTTTGCGTTTCTTTTCCATGGGGATGGTCTTGATCCCTGTCTCCTGTACAGTGTCACGAACCTGTGTCCATCGTTCATCAGGCACTCTGTCTATCAGATATAGTCCCTTAAATCTATTTGTCACTTCTACTGTATACTCATAAAGGAGCTAGGCCAGGCCGGGGGCCGGGGGCGGGGGCCGAGAGGAGCTAGGCCAGGGGCTGGGGGCGGCATCCGAGAGGAGCTAGCCCGCACCCAAGGTCAGGGGCGGTGGCTGAGAGGAGTTACCCCAGGCCCAAGGAGTAGTGGCTGCGTGGGCACAGGAGGGCCGAGAGGAGTTACTCCACATTCAAGTCAAGAGTGGCCATTGTGAGTAGATACCCCTTGTCCAAGGTAAGGAGCAACGGCTGCACTTTGCTGGAGCAGCTGTGAAGAAATACCCTCGTCCAAGGTAAGAGAAACCCAAGTAAGATGGTAGGTGTTGCGAGAGGGCATCAGAGGACAGACACACTGAAACTAAAATTACAGAAAACTAGCTAATCTTATCATACAGACCACAGCCTTGTCTATCTCAATGAAACTAAGCCATGCCTTGTGGGGCCACCCAAAGTGGATGGGTCATAGTGGAGAGGTCTGACAGAATGTGGTCCACTGGAGAAGGGCATGGCAAACCACTTCAGTATTCTTGCCTTGAGAACCCCATGAACAGTATGAAAAGGCAAAAAGATAGGACACTGAAAGATGAACTCCCCAGGTCAGTAGGTGCCCAATATGCTACTGGAGATCAGTGGAGAAATAACTCCAGAAAGAATGATGGGGTGGTGCCAAAGCAAAAACAATATCCAGCTGTGGATGTGACTGGTGATAGAAGCAAAGTCCAATGCTGTAAAGACAATATTGCATAGGAACCTGGAATGTTAGGTCCATGAATCAAGGCAAATTGGAAGTGGTCAAACAGGAGGTGGCAAGAGTGAACATTGACATTTTAGGAATCAGCAAACTAAGATGGACTGGAATGGGTGAATTTAACTCAGATGACCATTATATCTACTACTGTGGGCAAGAATCTGTTAGAAGAAATGGAGTAGCCATTATGGTCAACAAAAGAGTCTGAAATGCAGTACTTGGATGCAATCTCAAAAATGACAGAATGATCTCTGTTCGTTTCCAAGGCAAACCATTCACTATCACAGTAATCCAAGTCTATGCCCCGACCAGTAACGCCGAAGAAGCTGAAGTTGAATGGTTCTATGAAGACCTACAAAACCTTTTAGAACTAACACCCAAAAAAGATGTCCTTTTCGTTATAGGGGACTGGAATGCAAAAGTAGGAAATCAGGAAACACCTGGCGTAACAGGCAAATGTGGCCTTGGAGTACAGAATGAAGCAGGCCAAAGGCTAATAGAGTTTTGCCAAGAGAACGCACTGGTCATAGCAAACACCCTCTTCCAACAACACAAGAGAAGACTATACACGTGGACATTACCAGATGGTCAACACCAAAATCAGATTGAGTATATTCTTTGCAGCCAAAGATGGAGAAGCTCTATACAGTCAACAAAAACAAGACTGGGAGCAGACTGTGGCTCAGATCATGAACTGCTTATTGCCAAATTCAGACTTAAATTGAAGAAAGTAGGGAAAACCACTAGTCCATTCAGGTATGACCTAGATCAAATCCCTTATGAGTATACAGTAGAAGTGACAAATAGATTTAAGGGACTAGATCTACTAGTCTAACTCCGGGCAAAGATCCCCATGCATTCCCTACCACAAATATTAGCTATGATTACATAAAAGTTTTCTAGCAGAGTGTACCCAGATGTTCTTCACTGTGTTCCACTACGCCAGTTCACCTTGTTGTTAGGCCACTGGCTCATTGCAAAGAGCTTGGCTTCCTTGGGTATAGCTAGTATCTTCAAGGAGCCTGACTTACAGCACTCAGTCACCTGGGAAGCCCCAGCTGTTCTTTCCTGTCTTGCTTTGCTCAGAGTGGATACTCAGCTCTTTTAAGTACAACATACAGGTCTCTGCCCACTGGCTCGCATTCTTGCTTGCTGGCTTGCAAACATAGGACCAGCCATAGTTTTTCTCCAAACACAGGGATGACTCCATGTACCTTCACAGTCAGACTGGCTTCCTCCTCTACTATTCTATAAGTCCAGCACTTTTTCATTGGTTTTATTTGGAGTTGGGTTTTCCTGAGATGATTGTGAAAGTGCTGCACTCAATATGCCAGCAAATTTGGAAAACTCAGCAGTGGCCACAGGACTGGAAAAGGTCAGTTTTCATTCCAGCCTCAAAGAAAGGCAATGCCAAAGAATGCTCAAGCTATCACACAATTGCACTCATCTCACACACTAGCAAAATAATGCTCAAAGTTCTCCAAGCAAGGCTTCAACAGTATGTGAAGTGTGAACTTCCAGATGTTCAAGTGGATTTAGAAAAGGCAGAGGAATCAGAGATCAGATTGCCAACATCCGTTGGATCATCGAAAAAGCAAGAGAGTTCCAAAAAACATCTACTGCTGCTTTATTGACAATGCCAAGGCCTTTGACTGTGTGGATCACAATAAACTGTGGAAAATTCAAAAGATGGGAATACCAGACCACCTGACCTGCCTCCTGAGAAATCTGTATGCCGGTCAAGAAGCAGCAGTTAGAACAGGACGTAGAACAACAGACTGGTTCCAAATCAGGAATGGAGTACGTCAAGGCTGTATATTGTCACCCTGCTTATTTAACTTACATGCAGAGTACATCATGAGAAATGCTGGACTGGAGGAAGCACAAGCTGGAATCAAGATTGCCGGGAGAAATATCAAAAACCTTAGATATGCAGATGACACCACCCTTATGGCGAAAGCAAAGAAGAACTAAAGAACCTCTTGATGAAACCTAAAGAGGAGAGTGAAAAAGTTGGTTTAAAACTCAACATTCAGAAAACTAAGATCATGACATCTGGTCCCATCACTTCCTGGCAAATAGATGGGGAAACAGTGTCAGACTTTATTTTTCTGGGCTCCAAAATCACTGCAGATGGTGACTGCAGCCATGAAATTAGAAGACACTCGCTCCTTGGAAGAAAAGTTATGACCAACCTAGACAGAATATTAAAAAGCAGAGATATTACTTTGCCAACAAAGATCCGTCTAGTCAAAGCTATGGTTTTTCTAGTAGTGATGTATGGATGTGAGAGTAGGACTATAAAGAAACTGAGCACTGAAGAACTGATGCTTTTGAACTGTAGTGTTGGAGAAGACTCCTGAGAGTGCCTTGGACAGCAAGGAGATCCAACCAGTCCATCCTAAAGGAAATCAGTCCTGAATATTCATTGAAAGGCCTGATGGTGAAGCTGAAACTTCAATACTTTGGCCACCTGATGCGAAGAACTGACTCATTGGAAAAGATCCTGATGCTGAGAAAGATTGAAGGTGGGAGTTGAAGGGGACAACAGAGGATGAGATGGTTGAATGGCATTACCAACTCAATGGACATGAGTTTCAGTAGGCTCCAGGAGTTGGTGATGGACAGAGAGGCCTGGTGGTCTGCAGTCCATGGGATTTCAAAGAGTTGGACATGACTGAGTGACTGAACTAAACTGAGCTGATATGATTGATGGTGGGAATTCTTTTCTTTCAGGAGAATGTTCTCTCACCCTCATGAGTATTGTATGACCCTATGGCCTTAACAAGATGATCTTAAAATACTCGGGCATTTATATATCTCTCCTGACCTGAATTATTTAATCATGTTTATGATAACCTCATTAGAAAAAGAACCACCTCCTGAAATAAGTGTTGCCTTTCTCCCCACCCAACCATCCACATCTGGAAGAAATTTTTAATGATTTGCTGTGATTCCTATTTTTCCATCTCTAGGATTCTTCAAGCAATTTTGGAAGTAGAAATTTTTTTTTAAAAAGGAGAAAGCCAGAAAAATCTCCCTAAAGTGAAGAAAATAGCTTCTTGATCACAAAGAGGAAAAAGAAAAACAGTATAATTGGTTTATCTCATTTGACATTTTTACAGAGAAAATATACAGATGCCATTGTTTAAAGAAATTTTAAAAACCACAGTTTTAAATCTTTGTAGCAACAGGCTTGTTGAAGAAATTCATTTATAGATTCTATTCCAGGGAGACTTTATTTATCATGTTTGTTTTATGCCTGATATACAGCTGTAATAATATCATGCATAATATTATATTATTAAAATATCACAGTTGTTACAACCTATTCCTGAAGCATTAGGTAGACCCATGTTGATATCTAATTCACCCATTTGCTGATTAATTGCATAGAAACAAATAGCATTTTCTCTTGACAAATTGAATATCATCTGAAATCCTTGATTTATATAATCAATGATATTTAAAGAAGGTGTTTTCAGAATTGTCACTGTATTAAAAAACATAAAAACAGAAAATAATTAAGCCCTCTAAATCCAAAGAGCACATGGTTGTGAAAGAAATCTGTGGATTCTGTTAACAAACACATCTACCTGAGGTGTTTTCTCCCCAGATTTTTAAAATATATTTTTGTCTATGGAACAAAATGAGAATATACAATGGATCTATTCTGTATTCAGACAATGTTTTTCATAATTCCTCCATTAAAATACTAGTTTTACCTCTCCAGGGCTGGTTCTTAGACTTGGTAAATAATACAAGTTAGACAACTAGATTCATGTCTAGTGAAAATAGTTGCTAGAAAATCACCTTTAGAGCTATCTGATTTGCCTACTTCTCAAGATCGCGTCTGAAGATTACTGGGAAGTTTGCAGTGGACCTCCTTAAAATTTCTACCTAGCATTATAACAAAGAAGAGAAAAAAGGCCTTAGTTTATCTCTTTATCTGGCTACTGATTAGAATTCACCATTTTAAGAGTCTTGATATATCTATCTATCAATTCATCCAGTTAGGCAACAAAATTTGAGTATCTGCCATCTAATCTAACCAATGGGTAATATGCAAAACTCAAAGGAAGTATGTGGCCCACATTTTCCATTTCCATATTCTGGCTGCAGGCTTCATTAACTTAATCGTAAAACATTACCTTCCCTACCCTATCCCAAACCAAATATTATTTAAACTGTTTCTGTTAATGATGCCACCATTCTATGTAGGTATACAAGTTCTTGACCTACACCTGTCCTTGATAAATTCCTAAATGCAATCCAACATATGAACATAAAACCTGTGTTTAAGAAAACAAATATGTAGACACACACACACACACACACACACACACACACACACACACACACACATAATTCTTGTCTAAGGAAAGTTTCCAAAATAGCCTCTTTGTCATTTAGGTCTCTAGAAATCCCCCAAATGTCCAGAGAGGTAATTCAGTAACCCGTTCCTGAATGTTTGCAAAATTACTAATATGGGGCAAGGCTTTCTTTTTATATCAAAAGCTACATTTTGTGCTAACTGATTGGACTAGTTGTTCTTTCACTTTGAATTTCTCTTCTACCAATGGTTATGCTTCTGCTGCTGCTGCTGCTAAGTTGCTTCAGTCGTGTCCGACTCTGTGCGACCCCATAGACGGCAGCCCACCAGGCTCCGCCTTCCCTAGGATTCTCCAGGCAAGAATACTGGAGTGGGTTGCCATTTCCTTCTCCAGTGCATGAAAGGGAAAAGTGAAAGTGAAGTCTCTCAGTCGTGTCTGACTCTTAGCGACCCCATGGACTGTAGCGTACCAGGCTCCTCCGTCCATGGGATTTTCCAGGCAAGAGTACTGGAGTGGGGTGCCATTGCCTTCTCCGACCAATGGTTATAGTGGAGGGAAAAAAACTTCATATAAAACAAACTCAGTATACAAGTACTAATGGACTCAGTAACATTTAGTATTGGAAAATATCTGAAAATTTGTCAGGTAATGTGATTTTGTTTTCAATTTATGCCACTGAAAAGTAATGTAATATCTAATGCCAAGAAGGAAAAAAAAAAAAAAAACCTACACTCCATAAAACTGTGTTACTGTATATGGGTTTGACATTTGAGAAGCAAATGAGAGCAAGTTGTCCTTTTCTCTATTTCTTAAACAGTGTGTAAAGTTGTTAGATTATACTGTAACATTTTAAGAAATCCTTTGTGCTATGAGAAAATTGCTTTCAGGAGCATGGCTATGTGTACCAAATGTAAAGCATTTGAGAACTCAATGGCAATGCCAGGAGGAAAACCTGGAGCTGAGAGTAGAGAATAGGGGCCCCAGCGTTCAGTAATTATGTCAACCTGAGATTTTAGTTTTTTGACCAAGAAAGAAAAATGCTTCACTTCCAGATCCCTCAATGAAATTCTTACCAATGCAGATCTAAATCAGATACCTAGTTAGGACAATTTTGTGTGTGTGTGTGTGTGTGTGTGTGTGTATAGGACAATTTTGTGTGTGTATGTGTGTGTGTGTATGTATATATATATGTGTGTGTATATAAATACAACAAATGCAAATTAATAAGACTGTGATGCTAAATGCTTTGTTTAAATGATCTAATATATTACTTTGAGAGATAGAAATGAGTAAATATTGAGAGACTATTATTTGGGGAAAATATGTATGGAAGTTCTGGGGCTTCTCATATGGTGCCTAGTGGTAAAGAATCCTCCTGCCAGTGCAGAAGATGTAAGAGATGTGGGTTCATTCCCTGGGTCAGGAAGATGCCCTAGAGAAGGAAATGACAACCCACTACAGTTTTCTTATCTGGAGAATCCCATGGAAAGAGCAGCCTGTAGGGCTACAGACCATAGAGTCTCAAAGAGTCGAACACAACTGAGGCATCTGAGCAGGTGTAGTATGGAAGTTCTAGGAAAAAGTCCAAGTTTTAAGTTTTACTGCCAGGAACTTTATTAACTCAAACAGCTTTCTTACTTCCTGAAGCTATTTCCCCTTTGGAGATGCTAGAATAATAAGATGTCCTATCTCATGAGATTGTGGTAAGGATCAAATTATTATATATATGTATGTGAGAATGAATGCCTTTAAAATAAGATATTAGAGTCTTCTTTCTCCAACATCTCATTTATTGATATATGCAGTTTTCTAGACTTGGGGCTTAAGGAGTGATCTTCACACTTGTTGCCTGACTTCATATGTGTTGTTTGTTGTTGTTCAGTCGCTCAGTCACGTCTGACAAGCTGCCACTCCATGGACTGCTGCACCCCAGTATTCCCCATCCTTCACCATCTCCCCAAGCTTGCTCAAACTCATGTCCATTGAGTCGGTGATGCCATGCAACCATCTCATCTTTTGTCGTCCCCTTCTCCTCCTGCCTTCAATCTTTCCCAGCATCAGGGTCTTTTCTAATGAGTCAGCTCTTTGCATCAGGTGGCCAAAGCATGTGTTAAAGCAGAGCAAGTCCTGGTATGAGAGTCAAGCCACTTGGACTCGAGTCCCAACTCTTTCCTAAGTTCATCGTGCCATAACAACGTGGTTCAGTTCAGTTCATTTGCTCAGTCGTGTCTGACACTTTGAGACCCCATGGACTGCAATGCATCAGGCCTCCCAGTCCATCACCAACTCTTGGAACCTACTCAAATTCATGTCCATTGAGTCGGTGATGCCATCCAACATCATCCTGTCATCCCCTTCTCCTCCCGCCTTCAGTCTTTCCCAGCATCAGGGCCTTTTCCAAGAATTCAGTTCTTTGCATCAGGTGGCCAAAGTAGTGGAGTTTCAGCTTCACCATCAATCCTTCCAGTGAATATTCAGGACTGATTTCCTTTAGGATGGACTGATTGGATCTCCTTGCTGTCCAAAGCACTCCCAGGAGTCTTCTCCAACAGCATAGTTCAAAAGCATCAAGTCTTTGACACTCAGCTTTCTTTACAGTCCAACTCTCACATCCATATATGACTGCTGGAAAAACCATAACTTTGACTAGACAGACCTTTGTTGGCAAAGTAATGTCTCTGCTTTTTAATATGCTGTCTAGGTTGGCCATAACATTTCTTCCAAGGAGCAAGTGTCTTTTAATTTCATGGCAGCAGTCACCATCTAGCCATTGAAAATAACTCTTAATTAAATGATAGTGAAGGTGTGGTTTGACTCAACTCTTCAGACAAATCTTGGAAGGTAATTCCTGTGTTTATTTAGTAAAGATTTCTTCAAGGCTTATTAAATTCCAAGATACCTTTTAGCAGTTTCTACCAACTACTTGGTAAAAAGTTATAACTTCATCCCATTGACAAATTGTAGACAGTCCACATAAAGTATGAAAAATGACCCCAAATGATGCTTGTGTACTTAGAGATATAGCCCTGCATCATCTCAGGCATGGATTCAAACCATCCTTTAATTGCCCATGATCACCCTTTCTTACTATCACATAATATACAGCATTTCTTTTGATCTTCAGATTTTCTTTTTCTTCCTATCTTTTGTGCTCTTTCCTAGGCAGTTTTTTCAGTGTTTGATTCCCAGGATCTTAAAAGTTAACTTTCCAAACTGATTTCAGTATTTTCTATGCTATAGCTAAAAGAACTATCTTGAACTTCATTAGCAAGTTTAGAATTTAAGAAAATTTAGCAAAGTTCGAAATGTATGCTTTTCTGTTGAACTTTTCTCCTATTTTTTTTCTACATAATTATCCCTCTGGTTTATTTTCTCCTCTTATTTAGTAAAATTTTGGGGGGTGAATATTTCATCAAATAAAAATATTTGTATGTTTCTTTCTGTAGTTTCTCAATTTTTAAAATGTTGTGCATTTTAATTTGTATGAACTTCCTGTATTTTACTATCTCTTTATTGCCTCATAGTATAATTATGACGTTAAAGGAGTTTAAAGTCCAGTCGTTTATACAAGAGTGAATTTGTGAAGCAGATTAGCACCAGAAATTCACCTTATTTTATATTTTAAATATCTGGTGTTTGGTAGAAGCATCAGGTATTGCCAGTGACAGGTTGGTCCAAATCTACTAGTCTCAAACTGTGACACAATATTTCAGCATTCTGTATACACAGACTGTTCTTTAGCATCTGATTCTCTTTGCATTTGTTTACTGCTCATATTAGAAAACCCTTAAACTTTTTAATCATGTTTTATATTGTTTCCTATTTAGTACCAAAATCTTTGTACTAGCATCTCATAACAACTTACTTCAGAAAGCCGATAAATAATTGAGAAGGGTGCACTTCTCAGCAGTTTTGTCTCTCAGTAAGCTTTCCCCCCACTAGTTTCTTTCAGCTTTCTGTTGGCCTTTTATTTTTTCAAAAGCATTTCTGCAATTTCTGTATTGCTCTTTGACCCAACATTAAAGCAAACATTTATTTCCATGTGTTTCTTTTTGGTTTTTGAGCGATACGTTTATCTCATCTTATTCAGCTTTTTTTAAAAAAAGTCTTCCTGAAGTGTTTCATTATTCATTTTCTCTATAGAGTTCAATCACTTGTTCTCATTTGTATGTTTCAACTCATACCAATGCAATGTTAACTTAATTCTTCAGAACCATCCAAAATCTTTTCATCTTTGCCTTGTTTTTTAACCATTTTGGGGGGTTTGTCCTTTTGTCATTTTCCTTTTCAGAATTTCATATTATCCTTTTGCCATGTTTCAATTTCATGCTACACTGAAGTTGTGACTCTTCTCAAGTCCCTTTTCTTTTTTGTCATTATTTACTTTCTTTTGTCTATTCCTGTTCTATTTTCAGCTTTTCATCTTGGACATTCCTAAATTAAATGGACATTTTCACCATTGTATAAGTTTTTGTTACATTTTTCACCTTCTTCTTTGTTCTTGATATGAGTTCTACTGCCATTTTGCTTCAATTATAATTTAGAGTTTTTATGAAATTATACTTAACTCATTATGTACTAGTTGCAACTTCACTTACTTGTATTTCAACTTCCTACTGATATCTTAGAATCAAATTTTATCTCCCTATATTTTATTTATATTGTAATTTACCCTTTCATATCCTGTTTATGTTTTTCCTGACTATTTAAAACTGATTTTACTCTCCTGAAAATTCCTATTTTATTATATCTATTCTTTTGCTTAATATAGAACACTTAGTCCCTGATCTTAATGTTATTTTAAAAGTTTCTACATTGATTCCATCAATTTCTATCTTTTGAATGACATATAATATTAACAAGAGTAAATGTATTTTAGGTTTGGGTCCATCTAGCTCTTTTATATCTATAATACAGAACAATAAACACAGAAGGACTGCTTATACTACCAATGCATTAAAAATGTTTCCACAAGATAACCACTTCCTTGGCGTGTTCCATTATGTTTTATATGTATTTCTGTTTCCTTTATCTCTAATAAGAGTAATTCTACTAACCACTTAGCATTCCTATAAGAAGTTACCAGAGCAAACCTGTTGAAGAAGAGCTAACATTTGTAGCATCAATAAGTATTTTCCTCATGAATATCTTTTAATCAATTGTACTCCCTATGAATGTTTTGATGGGGAAGATCTCCTTTACCTGAAACCTTAAGATAACAAGGTTGGTTTTCAAAACCACTTGGTTGAGTGCATAATTCATATCTAGGCTGTGATGACATATATGGAAGAAGAATCAAAAGTTTAAGAAATTCAGATGGTTCTGCATTGTATACTGAGTCTTAGCTCTGTAGATGTTTCCTTTTTGAGTACCTTTCCTTCTCCTAAGATCTAATTACTATTTTCAATATTGTTCTTAATGATCTTTCATTTATAATTTTGCCATCCAGCTATTCGTATTGTTTGGTTTTGTCTGCTTTTGTGTTTGATTTAAACAAAACAACAAAAAAAATACTGTTAGTAGTATTCTATGACTTGGTTTTTCTCAAAATAGTATGTCCAAGATTGATCCATGTTCAGATATGTAGCAATAGTTGATTTATCATCACTTCTGTGTAGTACTTCAGTGGATGGAAATATATAGGTGTCTGGGTGCTTTTCTGATTCTGTTTTAGCATACATTCCTAGAACTGAGTTTATAAGATTAAAGATCAACTTATTTAAAAATTTTTTTAGATATATTGAAAACTTGTCCTCCAAATACTGTACTCCAGTTAAAATCATTTGACCTTCCTCTGAGAAACCCCATTTTTCTCCCGTGTGACCAACACTGACTTCACAACCCTCTATTTGTTTTCATTTTAAATTATGATGTCATTCCCTTAAGAATTAGTTCATTACACCATGAATGAAATTTTTTTCAAGAAAACAGTGCATTTAAGCATGAAGATACAATGTTAAGGTTGTTCAATAATGTGTGCTTCTGGGAACCACTATTTAGCTGTGACCAGTAAATCTACAGTATCTGGTATATTGTCATCAAAAGGAGAAAATCAAACCTTGGGCTTTTATTGGAAGGAAATTGTTGCCACAAATCTAGTTTCGAGAGATACCAATTTTGTTCAATTTTAAATCTGTGCATATGAAACTCAATTGCAGTGTGTGACTGGCATCTATTTTCTGGCTAGACCTGCCTTTGCTTTCCCTTATCACACTGTGACCCTTGTTAAGTAAGTGGCATCTTTCCAGTGGAAATTACTACATCAAAAGGCTGCTTTGCAATCAGAAGCATTCAAAATAAAAGCTTAACATCCTTGTTACAAGCTAAAAGAAGGGGGGAGCAGAAACCTTTTGATGGTGGACTGATTTTTGTGGGACTTTTTTCTCAAAAACTTAGATTTTAAAAATGTATCTACCAACATTATATTACAAGTCTTAAATCTGTTTCCTATCCAATTCTCCTTCCTCCATGTAAAATTTAATTATATCCTAAATTTTGCATTTATTAATCCTTTCCTTGTAACTTTGAGCCTGATATTCAAAAGAGGATTCAATAATAAATTCTCTGAGGAAAGAGAATTTGAGATGTTGATTTTTTTATCATCCTTAGAAATCTTAGGAAAAAACAAGGAAGGATATGTGATAGCAGCAATCAGCTTAGACCTTTCTCTGGGTAGGGATCAAAATGATGTTATAGATCTTGATCTGCTTTCACTAGTAGATTGAAATTTTCCCCTAATCTATGGTTGACATGACTGAAGGAAAAAAAAAAAAAAACCCTCTATGGAAAACTCTATCATTTGACTCCATCTGGCAAATAGGAAAGGAAAACCTCTAACCTCTGTGAATTAACTCTCTCAAATTAATGAAAAGACATTTACATAAGACTGCTTTTTAATTGATATTTGCATTTTTGACAAATGAGAGGTTTTAAAATTTTTGAATTATATTTCAAAATGTATTATTGTATGTGCTGGCATTTTATGTGTGGAGAAATTTCCACAGATACTGTATTGACCAATTATGTTGGTCAATACACGTATACACATGTGTGTGTGATATTTTCAAGTACCTAGAATATAGCATGCCACATAAAAGCTACTGAATAAATGTTTAATAAATGAAAGTAGCACAGAAGTTCAAACTGTATTCTTCCTTTAGGGCAATTCCTTCAGGAAAGTTAATTGATTTACTCCCTTAAATTTTTGGTTCTTTAACCAGGCTCAGTTAAACTACAGAGGATTGCATAACACTAAACATTATTTCACACTCATCTTTTGACTAAATGGACCAATCCAGCCAGGACTGTAATTTCTGTAGTATGTATTCTCCCACTTGGTGATCTTATCCCATGGCAAACTTTGATTCTTAATTCTTGTTCTGGCCTGTTCACTCACAAACTTTGTGATTTTACGCAAGTACTTAGATAAGTTATCTAAGTACCAATTTCCTGATCTGTAAAATAGGGATAAGAATTCCAACTCTGTGATGAAAGTTAAATGATATAACTTACGAATATGTAAAACCCTATAACATAGTGGTCAACACATAGATGTCCAAAGTATGTTAATTTTTCACTTCCATCAATTAGACAGATCCACTGTTAATATATATATTTCCCCTAAATATGTAGCCAAAGCATCTGGTTTGATTAAAATTAGTGGGGTTATTCAGTGTAAGCCTTGTGGTAGGTTCAGTGGTGAGATGCAAAGATCAGTGTGATATCAACTCTGCCCATAAGTGACTGACAATCTGCAGATGGGGCAAAAGGAAGATGCAAAGACACAAATCATTTTATTTGTAGCATAATCCAAACATTTATGAAAATATTTGCAAATGGGAGTATATTTAGACTGGAAGTGAAAAAAAATGAGTAAAATAAAGGAGGAAAGGAAATTTGGATGCAAGGAACTACCTCAGAAAGCACAGGGCTATTCATATGTGGAAGGTCTTTGGGATGGCAAACCAGTAAGTATGGCTGGACCAGAATATTTACAAAATATCTAGAAGGGCCTTACTCTAAAAAACTAGTTGGTGCATATATAAGTTTAAAAACTTTGACTGCAAGTAAAAGTATGCTCAAATCGATTAAAAACTAATGTACTGTTTAAGTACACCATAAGTAAGGGTTGATTCACTGATTCAACAATATCAACAATGAATAAGTTTCTTACATTTTCTTTACACCTCTCTGTCTTGCCTCATGGAATATCAGCTGCCCATGAGGAACCGTTTTGTTTGTATGTTTGTTTTGTCAATAAGTGATTATCAAGAAAACAAGATGCCATGCTTTTCCATTTTTGCCTTCTGAGAGATTCTCTTAATTCAAGGATCAAAGTTACATGTTGTATCTTGGTTTAGCTGACTCATATCACATAGTCATCCTTGAAACTAGCAGGGTAGCTTAGGAATCACATCCTTATTGGCTTAGGCCTCATTGTCACTCCCATCCAAACCAAAGATGTGTTGAAGGAGACCAACAAAAGCCTCTCCTGAAGTTGAAGGTGGAGTCAAGCCTGCCAGATGACCAAGATGCTATACAACTGGGACATTCTCCTAAGATGCTACTGAAGCAAGCAATCATATGTTTTCCAATCTTAGCAGTGACAGCCTTGAATGCCATATTAAAGAGTTTAGAATTTATTCCTTATGTAAAGAGAAACTATCATTTCAGAAGAGTGTTTTATCTAGAACTGCACATAGCCTGTTGTGTGGGCTGTAAGGATAGCACTAGACATGAATGAGCTGTCGTCCCTGCTTTCAGGGAAACTACATTTTCCTGTGTCTCAGGATACCTAAACTATGTTGTTTGAGATGATACTAAGTCTGAACTATAGATCAATTGTAGACATTCATCCAGCTTTTCATGTGTTGACGTTAATGAGATTTTTGCTTGATATTTTTGGAATTGATAAGGATAATAACTAACATTCACAACTATGCTCTGTGAATGTTAAATTCTATCTATAGACGATGTCACTTAATTTTCCTAACAGCTTGATAGCCTGGTGTTTTCCCTTTGCAAACAAGAAAACTGAGGCTTAGGGAAGTTAAATAATTTACCCAAATCTGTGGCAGATGCAGGATTCAAAGAGAAGCTTTCTGATGTTCTGAAATCTATACACTTAACCTCTAAATATCGTAATAGTTGATGAAAAATAATGCATACTAGGTGCTGTGAATGATTATTTGGGGGGAAATGTGAAGGACTACTTGGGGAAAAAAATAAACCATGAACTCGCTCAATATGCTTTTGAAGGTACATGCCTTCAAATATGTCTATAGTCTGTGTGAAATTTTCAAAGGTATAGATGAGCAGTAGCTAGTTAGGTTAATTCTCAAGCATAAAGAAATTTCTAATATTTTCTCCAAATGTTAAAAAAAATTATTTGGATTGAACAAGTCCTGGAGAAATGGGAGAGGAGGCAGGCATGGGATAGAGTAAGGAGATAGGAAGTAGTTTTCTCTTAGTTAGTTATTGCTTTCTCAAAAGAGGCCAAGGAAAGCCAGCAAGTGATGTTGGCACACTCTACCAAATTATTTTGGTTGATGGAAAGTTGGAATTCTGGAAAAATTCCAAGCGGATGTAAGCACTTTAGGAAATTGGATGGTACATGAAATATAATCTAGAATAATGTGAAAAATAATGGATATTGTCCAAAATAGTCTTGAAACCCTTCTCTTCTCTGATAGGCTCTGATTTTGATAGCTCCTTTGAGGGAAAATATTTAGGAGTCATCCTGTCTGTAGCGGGCTCTTTGGACTTTATGCCCAGTTCATGTCAGCAGTTAAAGCCAGAAATAAGATGCCAGGTACATTAAGAAAGGAATAGAAAATGCTTAAAATATTATAAATTAATGACATGATCGAACAAATGCAAACTGTAGTATCTGGAATAGAGTATTCCATTCCAGTTACTTTGGTTTATAGTTGCCTAAGATTATATTTAGTTTTTATAAGCACATAATCTTTCAGACAAAAGAAAAACTTTAGAAATTGCCTCTGGTATTTCAAGTCAGCAAGGCATAATATATTGGTCAAAATCTCTTAGCTTTTAGAAAGTGTGATATTTCAAACAAAAGACCCATATGCTTATATCTAAAAAAAAAATAGACTTACATTTTCTGAAGCTTTGATTTTTCAGACCAGAAATCCAAAGTTTATATGTAAAGGGGTCTATTAATGTTCAACTGTGTTTAGCTTTTCTGTCCAGAAGTACTATTAGAGCGATTACCCTTATTTTGTATAATGTGTATCTTAGTGGAAAACCTTTTTTTCTTTATTTCTTAGGAGTTGCTTTCTTTTTCTTTTCTTTAAGATTTAAAATATTTCAGTCACCACTTTTTGAGTGATTTCAGCTTTACATTCCAAAATTTGAGTTTGTCTATAAGCATAGCCTCTAATAAAATTGCCCTTTATTACAAATTAGAATCAAATTGAGCAGTATTTTCAGAGTTGTTTGAAGATTTTGGATTTCATTAAAGATTTTGGATTTCAATTTGAACAGTTCCTAGTCCCGGACACATGTCTAAATGATCTGCATGCATCAAGACAAAATGGTAAAAATTTATTGCATATCTTAAGATTTTGTTGGCTTGACATTCTGGTTTTTGGATAATTAAATGAATTTCTCTGACTTCATCAGCATATTTGGCATTTAACATCCATAGCATTGCTCTACTACATAAAGAAAGTGACTTCACCATTATCAGGTATCAGTTTGGTGCTTTTTCATGAGGAATAAATTGTGTACTGTTAGAAGTCAGTATGATGAATTGTGTTGCTCAATTTTTTTAAATCTTTTTTTAAATTTTATTTTTAATTGGAGGATAGTTGCTTCACAGTATTGTATTGACTTCTTCCATACAACAACATGAATCAGCCATAAGTATACATATGTTCCCTCCCCACCACCTCCTACCCTGTCTCATCCCTGCATCTGTGTTTTATAGAAACTTCCCATTATCCATCTATTTTACATATGGTAATATATATGTTTCAATGCTACTGTCTCACTTCATCCCACTTTCTCCTTTCCTCTCTGTGTCCAAAATCTATTCTCTATGTCTGTGTCTCTATTCCTGCCCTGCAAAGAGATTGATTGGTATCATTTTTTCTCTAGATTCCATATGTATACATTAATGTATGATATTTATTTTTCTCTTTCTGACTGACTTCACTCTGTATAACAGGTTCTAAGTTCATCCAGCTCAATAGAACTGACTCAAATGTGTTCCTTTTTATGGCTGAATAATATTCCATTGTATATATGTACCACTGCTTATTTATCCATTCATCTCTTGACGAACATCTAGGTTGCTTCCATGTCCTAGCTATTGTAAATAGTGCTGCAGTGAACATCAGAGAACATATGTCTTTTTCAGTTATGGTTTTCTCAGGGTGTAGGCCCAGTAGTGGGCATATGGTAGTTTTATTCCTCGTTTTTTAAGGAATCTCCATACTGTTATCCATAGTGGCTGTGTCAGTTTACATTCCCACCAACAGTGCTTTATTTTTAATGAGTGTATTTCTAAGACCACTAACAACAGTAGTAATCTTGAAAGTTGATATAATGCTAAGTAATCAAAACTTACACTTGTGGTAGATCATAATACTGATATCTCAGTTTATATCCTTGCTTCCATGTATAGCTACTATGGCAACAGAAAACTAAAATACCCAACAATGTAAAAGACCTATATTGTAGAGATGGATTATATTTTTCAATGGAGTTTTCCAAACTTGTTAATGGATGTTGTCATAGACCAAAAACACGGGTGTTTACTGGCAGTAGTCATAAATGTGTCTTTAAGACAGAGAGCACAGTGCTAGAGTTCATAAGTCCACTGAGTTAACAATTACCCACCTTGGGCATTTATCCAGTTACTGGTTTCTTAGCCAGGAAATCAGTCAAAAGGGCACAGTACTCTAGTGTGCATGTATATACATGACCAGAGACAAAACAGGGTGCTCCTTCATTCAATTTTATTACTCTTTGGTATATGTTTGATTTCTCTCAAAGTTGAGGTCATACTCCAACAATTCAAAAAAAATAGCAGCAATTAAAACAAACAGAAACAAGTATCTGTCACTTGTTAAAGCAATTACTTGTTTCTGTGGAAAAATGAAAAGCTTCATAGCATAGTGGTTGAGTATTAACTAGTTTTATAATCTAAAGATGGTCTCCTAACCTGTGTGCATTAGTTTCCTCAATCATAGTGGGGATGTTAACAGTTTAGGTTGTTAGAATAGTAAATGTTAATGTCTGAAGTGTCAAGTATATGCTGAGTTCTTCATTAACATCATTATTATGCTATCATGATATTTTTAATTTTCTAAATGTTACAAGGTAGATATTATTAGAAAATGGATTAGATGACTTAATGAAGACCCTTAGCTGGAATGCAACTCAAACGCATACCTGTTATTCCTCCATCACATGCAACCAAAGCCTAGAAAACAGGACATCTGTCAGCACCAGTCCACAAATTGACATTTAGGTGCTTACTGGAAGAAATAATGGGTCACTAAAGCTTGATTTTTTTTTTCTCTCTGTTTGGTATTCTGTAGTCACATGTTACATAACTTTAAAGAAAAATTCAAAAGGACTTTAATAGGCTGTTTGCAATGTGCTTCCATTTTTCTAAAAACTTTCTATGGATTAAACTGTTAAATCCTCACCCCATGGAGTGGCTAAGTGTGTGCCTGCTAAGTTGCTTCAGTCATGTCCGACTCTTTGCTACACTATGGACTCTAGCCCCCCCAGGCTCCTCTGTCCAGGGGATTCTCCAGGCAAGAATACTGAAGTGCGTTGTCATGCCCTCCTCCAGGGGATCTTCCCAAACAAGGGATCAAACTTGCGTCTCTTTTGTCTCCTGCATTGGCAGGCAGGTTCCTTACAACTAGCGCCACTTGGGAAGCCTCAGAGTAGTTAAATAAATTTCCCCAAATTATACAGGAATAAAGAGACAGTTTTCATTCCAATCCCAAATAAAGGCAATGCCAAAGAATGCTCAAACTACCTCACAATTGCACTCATCTCACATGCTAGTAAAATAATGCTCAAAATTCTCCAAGCCAGGCTTCAGCAATATGTGAACTGTGAACTTCCAGATGTTCAAGCTGGTTTTAGAAAAGGCAGAGGAACCAGAGATCAAATTGCCAACATCCACTGGATCATCGAAAAAGCAAGAGAGTTCCAGAAAAACATCTATTTCTGCTTTATTGACTATGCCAAAGCCTTGGACTGTTTGGACCACAATAAACTGTGGAAAATTCTGAAAGAGATGGGAATACCAGACCACCTGACCTGCCTCTTGAGAAACCTGTATGCAGGTCAGGAAGCAACAGTTAGAACTGAACATGGAACAACAGACTGGGTCCAAATAGGAAAAGGAGTACATCAAGGCTGTATATTGTCACCCTGTTAATTTAACTTATATGCAGAGTACATCGTGAGAAACACTGGGCTGGAGGAAGCACAGCTGGAATCAAGAAAGCCGGGAGAAACATCAGTAACCTCAGATATGCAGATGACACCACCCTTATGGCAGAAAGTGAAGAAGAACTGAAAGCCTCTTGATGAAAGTGAAAGAGGAGAGTGAAAAAGTTGGCTTAAAGCTCAACATTCAGAAAACTAATATCATGGCATCCAGTCCCATCACTTCATGGCAGATAGATGGGGAAACAGTAGAAACAGTGGCTGACTTTATTTTTCTGGGCGCTAAAATCACTGCAGATGATGACTGCAGCCATGAAATTAAGACGATTACTCCTTGGAAGGAAAGTTATGACCAACCTAGACAGCATATTAGAAAGCAGAGACATTACTTTGCCCACAAAGTTCTGTCTAGTCAAGGCTATGGTTTTTCCAGTGGTCATGTATGGATGTGAGAGCTGGACTATAAAGAAAGCTGAGTGCCAAAGAATTGATGCTTTTGAACTGTGGTGTTGGAGAAGACTCTTGAGAGTCCCTTGGACTGCAAGGAGATCCAACCAATCCATCCTAAAGGAGATCATTTCTGGATGTTCATTGGAAGGACTGATGTTGAAGCTGAAACTCCAATACTTTGTCCACCTGATGCAAAGAGCTGACTCATTGGAAAAGACCCTGATGCTAGGAAAGATTGAGGGCAGGAGGAGAAGGGGACCACAGAGGATGAGACGGCTGGATGGCATCACCAACTCGATGGACATGGGTTTGGGTGGACTCAGGGAGTTAGTGATGGACAGCGAGACCTGGCGTGCTGCGGTTCATGGGGTCGCAAAGAGTCGGACATGACTGAGTGACTGAACTGGCTAAAGAGACAGAGGTTGCATTCTGTACTACTGTGCTTTAAATATTATTCATGAAAGGATATCATATCTCTGAATATGAAGTCATTATTAATAGGAATCTGTATCAGTAGTCTCAGTCTATATCCCAACTGAATCTGTATTTAAGTAGATTATGAGAAGATGATTTTAGAATTTATAAAAAAAATAAAACTATTCAGGAACTGAAAACAATCAAGAAGAAAATGGTGAAACTTGATATCAAGACAGTAAAGCATACTAAAAAACTGTAGTAATTAAAACATCACTGACCTGGCATGATAACAGAGACTAGATAACAATGGTAGAGAGTTCAGAAACAGACATTAATAATTTTGAAAATCTAACCTATGATCAGTGTAACATTTTAAGTTATTTTAACTTTTAAGAAAAGGGAATGGTGAACTCTTCAATAAATAGCATTGATGAAATAGCTGTAATATTGGAAAAAACATTCAGTTGCTCACCCACAAAATATAAAACCAAACTCCTATGTAAACTATACATAAAAATAGAAAACTTTGAACATATTAGAAGAACATTTTAGATGATATTTATGTAATTGTGTTGTAAGCAGGAAAACCTCACACAAAATATAGAAACTGTTAAAGAAAACTAATAAATTTTGCTATATATATTTTCCATGATATGATTCATTATTTTTAACAAAGTACATTTACAGTAGTTACATTGAATTCAATGTATTGAATTTTTCAGCCACCTTATACAAAATGTGCTTTTATATTTATCCTGTTTGTTCATATAACAAATATTCATAGTAATGAATATAATTATATATAACTACTATGTAGTTATATAGTAGTTTTATATAATGTATACATACACCTATATTATATAGTTATAACTATGTTCGTAGTAATAGGGAATGGAAAAATAGATAATTCTTGGGAGTAAAACATAAAAATTGTCTATTTTTTTATACTTACTTGGATAAACCACATAATGAAATTGATCCTCTCTGTCATTGGGTACATGGACTTACTTGGGCAGAATGAGGAATTATTATAATCAGATTATGTTAAGTATCTTTATGATCATCTCATCTAGGCATTTTTCTAGAAAGTCTAGCATCTATGTAGCTATCTTTATCAGAGTTTCTTATTCATCTTAATGGCTTTGAGTTACTGTCTAGTGTCCTTTCATTTCAGCTTGAGAATTTATTTTAGCACTTCATGTAGAGCAGGTTTACTAGCAATGATACTCTTTCAACTTTTGTTTGCCTGGGAATGTTTTCATTTCTTCTTCATTCTTTGAAAGATAATTTTACTAAATATAGTATTCTTTGATAACAGTTTTTTCCCCTTTCTTATTAAAAAAAAAAAATCCTATTCTCTCTAGCCTCCATGTTTCCTGATATGAAATCTGCCATTAATTTTATTGAGGACACTTTGTAAAAGCAAACTACTTCTCTCTTACCACTTTTAAGATTTATTTAGTTATTTTTTTGTCCTTGGCTTTCAACAAATTGACTATAACGTGTGTCCATGTGGATCTCTGATTTATTCTTTTTTTTTTTTTTAATAAATTTATTTATTTTAGTTGGGGGCTAATTACAATATTCTGATTTATTCTTGAAGCTTATTGAGCTTCTTGAATATATTGATTTGTGCTTTTATCTAATTTGGGGGGGTTGGGTCCATTATTTCTTCAGCCTTTCCATTTTCCTCTTTTTTTTCTCCTATGGGATTCCCATTTTAAGTATGCTATATATTTTTTTAATAGTATCTCACAAGGCTCTTAGGTTTTGTTCATTTTTGTTCTTTCATTTATCTTTCTGCTCTTCAAACTAGATAATTTCAATTCACCTACCTTCAGCTTTGCAGATTCTGTATTTTGTCTGCTCATATCTGATACTTGAAATGCTCTAGAGAATTTTCATTTTGATTATTGTGCCTTTCAGAATTTCTATTTAGTTCCATGTTATAATTTTTAATTTTTTATTGATATTCTGTATTTGTTCCTATTTCATTCTCCTATTTCTTTTGCTTTTGTTTTTTCACTCTTTGGCTCATGGTTTTTCTTAGCTCATTTTGTGTGTGTCTTGTTTCATTGCATGCTTACTAATTTTTTATGCTGAAAAGTGGAAGAAGCACTAGCTGGAATCAAGGTTGCCGGGAGAAATATCAATAACCTCAGATATGCAGATGACACCACCCTTATGGCAGAAAGTGAAGAAGAACTAAAGAGCCTCTTGATGAAAGTGAAAGAGGAGAGTGAAAAAGTTGACTTAAAGCTCAACATTCAGAAAACTAAGATCATGGCATCCGATCCCATCACTTCATGGCAAATAGATGGGGAAACAGTGGAAACGGTGGCTGACTGTTTTTTGGGGCTCCAAAATCATTGCAGATTGTAGCCATGAAATTAAAAGACGCTTACTCCTTGGAAGGAAAGTTATGACCAACCTAGATAGCATATTAAAAGGCAGAGACATTAGTTTGCCAACAAAGGTCCGTCTAGTCAAGGCTATGGTTTTTCCAGTGGTCATGTATGGATGTGAGAGATGGACTATAAAGAAAGCTGAGCGCCGAAGAATTGATGCTTTTGAACTGTGGTGTTGGAGAAGACTCTTGAGAGTCCCTTGGACTGGAAGGAGATCAGCCCTGGGTGTTCATTGGAAGGACTGATGTTGAAGCTGAAACTCCAATACTTTGTCCACCTGATGTGAAGAGCTGACTCATTGGAAAAGACCCTGATGCTGGGAAAGATTGAGGGCAGGAGGAGAAGGGGACAACAGTGGATGAGATGGCTGGATGGCATCACTGACTCGATGGACATGAGTTTGGATGAACTCCAGGAGTTGGTGATGGACTGGGTGGCCTGGAGTGCTGTGGTTCATGGGAGTCAGACACGACTGTCATGGGAGTCAGAGATGACTGAGTGACTGAACTGAACTGAGCGTTATGAATATTAACCCTTATGAATATTATGTAGTAAATGCAAATCAGATTCTTCCGCATCCTCAGAGTTTGTTTTGTGGTTTTTTTTCTACAGCTGTAGGCTGTAACTTATTATTTTAATAACTTTTCTAAAATATTTTGTTATTATGTAACCCTTTCCTTGTCTATGAGTTTCCCTGGTGACTCAGTGGTACAGAACCTTCCAGCCAATCCAGGAGACATGGGTTTGGCCCCTGATTTGAGAAGATTCCCTGGAGAAGGAACTGGCAACCCACTCAAGTGTTCTTGCCTGAGAAATCCCGTGGACAGAGGAGCCTGACAAGCTACATTCCATGGAGCTGCAAAGAGTTGGACATGACTTAGTGACTAAACAAGGACAACATTGCTTGTTATAATCTATAATATATTTTGTAAAAACTGCATTCTTTTTATGAAATTTCCATTCCTTAAATTGTTGTCAGGTAGGTTTTGACTGATGTACTTAGAGAAGGTGAAAGAGAGAGAGAGAAATATAATAAAAAGAAATGAAAAAGTTTCCTAATCTGCAGGTTGTGTCTGTGCTGGGGCATGCCATGGAAAACTCGATCATGACCTTCCTCTTCAGCTTGCGTTTAACCTAGATAAAGTTTAGGGTCTCCTGAGGTCTTTTCTGAGCATGTATCCTATCCGGAGTATGTTCATGGCTTTTTAAATTTCAAAGGATGCACAGGAAACTTTCAAATACCATAATTTTTTTCTCAAAGAAAACTCTCTTCTCAGATTTTTCTCCCAGGTTTTCAGTGCTCTGTTGTATACCTCAGTCAGTCTTTTGCTTCATTCGGGTGGCTATGGGTTCTTTCATTTGCCTTATACTTTTTTTTTTTAATGTATTTATTTTTTGTTGAAGGATAGTTGCTTTACAATATGGGGTTGGTCTGTGGTGCTTTGCTCCCCTGAGGGAGTTCTGATTTAGGTGACACTTAAACAAGCAGCTTGTATAGTCCTTCAAACAGTCTCCAGCCATTTAGAGCAGACAAAACAATTTTTTGTTTATAAGATCTGCTCTGCTTCCACTGGAATCAGAGACAGGGTTCCATACTGCGAATATGGGCTGCCATCTTTGATACCACCACAAAGCTGGAGAAGGAGGCAAGGCCAAGTGAAAAATGCTGGAAGACTTTTCTACCAAATTTTATTTGGCATTTTCTTAATTAAGGAGTCATTTGGTTACTGAATACTTTTGAATTATTTACAGAGATAAGATTAAGTTGAGATCCTAACAAAAACTTTTGCCCTGATTTTATTTTTTTTGGTCTTTGGAGGGATGGAACTGCCTGCACTGCCGTTTCCACTGGTATCACTTGTCACTCTGGCCATGTAGATTTCTAAGCTTACATATGGGGAGTATAGTGTAGAGAACATTACAAGGTGAGAAACACACTGATGGTATTTGTAAAATATTTGGTAGAACAAGGATTAATATCTAAATTCATAAACTAGCCAGTTAGGAAAATACAAACCAATAGAAAAATTAGGCAATGGATGTAAACATGCAGTTTACAGGGGGAAAAAAAGCACAAAATGCTAGAGCCATTTAAAATATTAATAGTTTAGAGGGTATATTAATAGTTTATGGGATATCTATTCTGTAGAATCTTCTGTGTAAACACAGCATACTGCAAACAAATATCAGAGAGCAATACATACAATACGACCCCATCTTTGTCAATCAAGTATTTGTTTTACAACAGCTTTAAAAATATTTTAAGAATGATATATGACACAAAAATTTTAAAAATCATTTGATATATTATGCTAAACTTATCTCATGACCATAGGAAAGAACTGGTTTATGTTAGATGCTCACCCAGTATTTGGTGTATTTCCTCAATTTTTGATGCTATCATTAAATAAGATAAACTTGTCCAAGGTAAATGTAAGATCCTCTACCTGGATTCTGCCTCAACCAAATTGCTTAAGAAAAAAGAAATAGGACTATCAGAGAAGAAGTATTCATTAACTTTAATATAAATGAGTCAGTAGTGTCTTGTATCTAACCAAAAAAGTTTGTGGAAATCATTGATTGAAATATCATAGAATACATATTTCTCCTCACTTTGCTTGTTAGATAAAACTTGGATGCCTTGGTCTAGTTCTCAATATGGTGACAAAAATGGGTCATAGACAAACTAAAATATGCTCTGAGAATGGTGTTTAGATTGTCCCAATGGCCTTAATTATTTAATTGATACTTGTGAGCACCTTGATGTGTCAGTTACTTAGATAAGCTATTGAAAATGGTAAGACTTCATTCATGCCCCTACACTAGTGTTCACATTTTCCTGTGCAAAAATTTCCTCTAACTTTCACCTTTACATAGTTTACACATCAAATCTCACACCATGGCTACAGGACCCTAGCCATGATGCCTCTCTGACCTTTTGCTCTTTCTTGCCCCTTTCCAACTCTGCTCCAGCCATACAAGGGCTCCTAGAAATTTCTCAAGCACCTTTTCCCCAGATATCAAAGAGCTTGGCCCTCCATTCTGACAGAGGGCTTCCCTGTTCACCATATACAAAATTCAAACATCCCACCTGCCCTGACACACATACTCCCTAAACTCATCCTGTTTTGTTTTGTTGTCCCAAAGTCATTATCCTGCTTACCAACTGACATGCTTTATATTTACAAGCATACTTATTTGCTCTCTGTGTTTTTTACTATGATGTATGCTTCTTGAGGACAGGGATTCTGTCTGTTGGGTTAACTTTCATATCCCCAGAGTCTACAATAGTCACTGACATACAATTAAAAAATTACTCAATAAATGCTTCTAAATAGCTGCATAATTGAACAAATTGAAATATGAGTAAGACGGGTACTCTCTAGAAATCTAGAGATTGGTAAAATAAACCTGGATGAACAAACATGATATAAAATATGGTAAGATGTCGAAAGAGTTACACAGATGAAATGATGCAAGGGAGACAGAAGCAGAGGAGGCTTGACTTTAAAGAAGGTTTTAAAGAGTCAGTATAGGTTTTTTGATGACCAGTGTGACGTGATACAGTTTTGATCTACATTTTTCTAATTAGTAATGTTAAGCATCTTTTCATGTGCCTCTTGGCCATCTGTATGTCTTCTTTGGAGAGATGTCTATTTAGGTCTTCTACCCATTTTTTGGTTGACTTGTTTTTTTTTTGTTGTTGTTGTTATTGAACTGATGAGATGTTTGTATATTTTGGAGATTAATCCCTTGTCAGTGGCTTTATTTGTAAATCTTTTCTCCCATTCTTTATTTGTAGATATTTCTCCCATTTCTCCCTTCTCTTTTTGTCTCATTTACGGTTTTCAGGGCAAGAATAGAGACACAGGTGTAGAAAATGAATGTGTGGATGTGGTGGTGAGGAGAAAGGGGAATTAGGAGATTGGGATTGACATACATACGCTACCTTGTGTAAAATATATAGTTAGTGGGAAGCTGCTGTATAGCACAGGGAGCTCAGCTCGGAGCAGTGATGACTATAGGAGTGGGATAGGGTGGGGGCTGGGATGTCAAATAGGGAGGAGATACATGTTGATCCCTGCGTTGTACAGCAGAAACTAACACAACATTGTAAAGTAACTATACGCCAATGAAGAGTCCCAGATAGAAAGAGAAAATCAATATACCTTCTCTTTCAGATGGAACAGGGAGTCAGGGTGAGAAGAAGCCAGTCAAAGCATAGAGAACAGCATGTGCAAAGGTCCTAGAATGGTAAACACCTAGTAGATGTACTTCAGTAGGACTCATGGGTAAGGAGTAGGTGAGTTGTGGAAAGTGATAGAAAAAGCTAGAGAAGTAGGCACTGACCAGAGTGCAAAATCTCTGATGGCTGAGCTTACAAGTTTAGATGAATTCTATCTGAAGGCAGTGGAGAATTCCAAAGGAACCTTAAGCAAGAGAAATGACGTGTTCATTATTTTGTGTTATAAGGAAGAGCGTAAGTTATGTTGCATTTATGCTTTGGAAATTTGAGTGGCTAGCAATTTACTTAGGCAAGATAGACCAAGCCATTTAGAGAGCAGATTTGGATTCAGGTGAAAAATGAGGTGTTTAATTCTGATCCTATGAGTTTGAGGTGCTTTTAGGTCATTAGAAAGATCTGAGTAAGAGGCCGTCAGAAATACCTGTATAGAATATAGGAGACCTCAGTGTAGTAAAGGCTGGAGGCTTGTGAGTTAGATGACCCAGAAAGAAGTTCTAGATTGAGAAAGCAGAGCCAAAGACCAAAGACCTGAAGAGACTGAGAATGTTTAACCTGACAAGAAACAGATTTCCTAGCATCTGGAATTTGCTGTTGTATGAAAAAGGAATTTCATTGATTTCTTAAGTCTTCAGTGGGTGAGTGAGGAATAAAGACTATAATGCAATCTGTGTCAGCCATCTACATATTCTTTTCAAAACTTTTCTCAACCTCAATAGCTCAAAACAATAAAAAACGTTTGTTATAAGCAATTTCTGTGAATCAGAGAGTCGAGAATAGCTTAGCTGGGTAGTTCTGGCTTGATGTCTCTCACAAAATTGCAGCCAAGTTGTTGGCCAGAGCTGTAGTCATCTAAAGGCTTCACTAGTCTGGTGACCAGCCCCCAAAGTGGCTAGCTCACCTGAGTGCTGAGGGGCTACTGGTTTTTGACAGGAATCTTCAGTGTTTCTTCATTCGTGCTTCCCCACACGTGGGCCTCTCTTTAGGGATGTTTGGATGTCCTCACATCATGGAAGCTGGCTTTCCAAAGAACTATTGATTGAAAAGATAGCAGGCCAGAAATTGCAATGTCTTTTTTTTTTTTTTTTCAATTGGGGTATAGTTGCTTTACAATGTTGTTTGAATGTGTATGTGTCAATCCCAATCTCCCAGTTCATTCCAGTCTCCCTCTGCTCCCTGATGGTCTGTCCACACATCTGTTCCCTACATCTGCATCTCTTTTCCTACCCTGAAAATAGGTTCAATTGTACCACTTTTCTAGATTCCACATATATGCTTTAATATCTGATACCTGTTTTTCTCTTTCTGACTTAATGCATTTTGTATAGCAGACTCTAGAACCATCCACAGCTCTACAAGGGACACAATTTCATTCATTTTTATGGCTGAGTAATATTCTATTGTATATATGTACCACATCTTCTTTATCCATTCAACTGTCAGGGTACATTTAGGCTGCTTCCATGTCCTGTCTGTTGTAAATAGTGCTTCAGTGAACACTGGGGTGCACGTATCTTTTTGAATTATGGTTTTCTCAGGGTATATGCCCAGTATTGGGACTGCTGGGTCAAATGGTAGAAACTGTAGTATCTTTTATGACTCAGTCTCGGTAGTCAAATCTCCTCACTTCCACAGTATCCTTTCCGTTACTTTGTAAGCTCTATTCAGTGTCAGGAGGTGGAAACTGCTGGGCAAGAACACACATACCAAGAGGTAAGGATCAATGGGTGCCATCTTGGAGTTCAGCCACCATGATGAAGCTGTCAAATGACAGAATAGGTTGCCTCATGAGGCGATTAAGTTCTTGGTTACTGAAGGTGCACAAACAAACCCTAGGTCAGAACTGAGTAAATGAGGAAAAGGATGGGGGAATTCTAGAACACATAATGGTTAGACAAGTGCCCTCCTTTCAGAACTCACAATTCTCTTTGGAGTATTTAAACTGACTTGGAAAAAAGGAAAGAGAGTGAGAAATGAAGTGAATTAAAAACACCAAAACATTTTTCATTTTTATAGTGAAAATATTTGATAAATTATTTGAGGGTTGCATGTATTAAGTGAGCCTTGAGGTAAGGGCAAAGCAGAGCAGTCCCCCAAGATGAGATGATTGGCAGTATACTCTGGAGAAGGTAGCAAGAATTTAAACACTGAGAATTGTTTAATTAGCCTAACTTCATTCAAGACCTCTCAGCCTAATTTTCATTGTTTGTCTTACACACCATAACATCCTTCAGTATCAGCCCATCTTTTTCAGCATCAAGCCCCAAGACTCTGAAACAGTGCTTTAGATAACCTAGTAGGCATTTCATTCTCTAAAGAAACCAATTATATATGAAATTAATAATTAAAAATTATAAATAGAAAGAACAAGAAAACATGCATACCCCATGTCCTGCGGGTAGATTTTTGCATGGTGTGTAGGGAATTAGGTGCAAAAAAATCCATTTATGTTAATGGGCATTGCATGTCTAATTTCTCATGCACCACACTGTTGATTTCCCTCTGTGCCTTTGTCAGTACATGGGACCAATGGTGGGGGAAAGAGAGGTGAATGATTTATTTGATGGTCTGTCAATCATAATGGCAACCAGAAATATTTCAAAGCTGTTTTTAACCTCTATAGAAGCAGTTAGTTAGACCATATGCTTTTTTCTTCTTGCCAGATGCTGTCATTCATCAATTTCCTATTAAGAAAATGGGATTCGGCAAAAACCACTGAGGTTCTTTCTCATTTGTAATAGATATGCCACAAAATCAGATTGCAAACATATTCTTCAGGTTCCACAAAATAACTTCTGACACTTGCTAATCTCCATATTAATTCTGACTGACCTTTAATGGTGTTTCTTGTGTGTGGACAGAACATCCAAAAGTATTATTTTAAAATTACCTTTATGACAAGTTTAAGCCTAGAGGTTAAATAGATTTGTTTGTGAATATCCACTCTAAAAAAAAAAAAAGGAAATTAAATGGCCATTTAAAAATACAAGCAACTTTCTAATATACTCTCTAGACAGTGAGGAGAGATCATAAAATGTTTGAGAATTAAAGGAAGCAGCATGAGTCAAATGCTGATTACCCAAAGATGTCAAAGAAAGTGAAAAAAGAACAAAAAACTGTATTGACCCCTCCCTCTGCACCAAGTAGAAAGATCATTTTGTTCAGAGCAGATGGATACTTAATTGCTGTAAAATCCTGGGTGGGTTTGTTTGTTTGCTTGTTTATTTATTGTCAAGGATGACCTGGGGAAAACTAAGGGCTCCTTTTCCTAGGGAGGATAGAATCGTTTCAGCTTATACACGACAGCAGTCTGTCTTCAGGCTTCAACACACAGCTCTAACAACAATCATATTTTGGGTTTTAAATTTGAATGCTCTAGGTAGTTGGAATATATTGACACTTACTGTCGTTTCTAACACAGATCTTCTTGAAGTATTCTTATGATAACGTTGTTTCAGATGTTTGCCTGTCATGCTGAATTCACTCAGCAAACCAACTAACATGGAAGTGTAAGGGAAAAGAATATTGTTGCATAACTTGCAATCTGCAGGATTTTGCATCTCTTATTAATAGGAACTGACTCTCTGATAAACCCTGCAAATAGCTTATAGGATAGAGGAATGCTCTGAAATTCAAGCAAATTTCTTTCAAGAGTTAAGTGCTGATCAAAATTCTGAATTTTCTCTGGCTGTCAGCCAGCAAGAAACATGCAGGGTCTGCTTATTGTTTAAGATTTTGGTAGAAAGCCACTAAGAAAAAAAAAATATGACTTTACAGCTGTCAGACTTTGTTGTATCCACTCCAGCCTAATATTCTCAAGTCTAATATCTTTTAAAGGTCACAAATGAGCTATAATATAATTTTTAACATTTTAATTTTCCCTTTTCTTCCCCGGCTGTTTTTTTTTTTTTTTTCCTCCCCTGCTGGGACAGCTCCACTCATGAAGGTCAAGGGAATGATAATGCTGAGGTAGTTCTGTCTTTTTATTCATAGACCAGGTGGAGAGTGCATATAGCCATAAACGTGTGCCTCCATCACACGGCTTGCTATTGACCTTTGCCCTGAGCTGAAGATTGTACCTTCTTAGGGGATAACAAATTCACTTCGCAGGTGAAGTGAAGCCTGGAGCTCCCTTTGCCAGACACTGCCAATTTTCCTGAATGATCTCTTGTGATTGGTTTTCTCATAGGAATAGACTATTTGTGAGTACACTGCTGAACTCTGTTTTTTTTTAGGAATATGTCTTTGCCAAGAACAGCTGTCCTTGAGTTGAGATGATTAGTACTTTATCTGCGAATGCAGGTTCCCATTCGGCTGTTGGCTAAAAACTCATTTTGACCCTGGGAAAACATTACTGTCCTTTTGGGCACCAAAACACATTTTTGGTATTTGATCAAGTTGAGCCGTTAAAAAAATATATAGTAATAATCCTGTTTAAGGTCACTGTGGCTTGACCTCTAATTGCCAACTAAGGTTCTAGTTCTGTAAGGTGACCTAGAAAAATGAGCTAGCTCAACACTACAAAAATAGTAGCCGAGTTTCTTCTTTCTTATCCAGTTTCAACTGGGAGCATGGTTCAAAGGAGGGAAGTGGGCACAAAGAGTCATAACCCCTTGATTCTGACCTTGACTTAGGGAGTAAAGTCTTTGACAGGTCCATGGGAAGTAAGAGTAGATGGAGATAGAGGCCCAAAGCAAGAGGATTATTTAACCTGAAGCCAAGATTCTTTAAAACTTCATATTTTGAAGTGTTGTGTTATTTTTAAATGCAGTTGTACATATACAAATATATATACATTGTTCAGTTCAGTTCAGTCGCTCAGTCGTGTCCGACTCTTTGCGACCCCATGAACTACAGCACGCCAGGCCTCTCTGTCCATCGCTAACTCCCGGAGTCTACCCAAACCTATGTCCATCAAGTCGGTGATGCCATCCAACCATCTCATCCTCTCTCGTCCCCTTCTCCTGATGCCCCCAAACCTACCCAGCATTAGGGTCTTTTCCAGTGAGTCAACTATTCGCATGAGGTGGCCAAAGTATTGGAGTTTCAGCTTCAACATCAGTCCTTCCAATGAACACCCAGGATTGATCTCCTTTAGGATGGATTGATTGGATCTCCTTGCAGTCCAAGGGACTCTCAAGAGTCTTCTCCAACACCACAGTTCAAAAGCATCAATTCTTCGGTGCTCAGCTTTCTTCACCATCCAACTCTCACATCCATACATGACCACTGGAAAAACTATAACCTTGACTAGACGGACCTTTGTTGGCAAAGTAATGTCTCTGTTTTTAAATATGCTGTCTAGGTTGGCCATAACCTTCCTTCCAAGGAGTAAGCGTCTTTTAATTTCATGGCTACAATCACCATCAGCAGTGATTTTGGAACCCCAAAAAATAAAGTCTGACACTGTTTCCACTGTTTCCCCATCTATTTGCCATGAAGTGATGGGACCAGATGCCATGATCTTAGTTTTCTGAATGTTGAGCTTTAAGCCAAATTTTTCACTCTCTTTCACTTTCATCAAGAGGCTCTTTAGTTCTTCTTCACTTTCTGCCATAAGGGTGGTGTCATCTGCATATCTGAGGTTATTGATATTTCTCCCGGCAATCTTGATTCCAGTTTGTGTTTCTTCCAGCCCAGCATTTCTCACGATGTACTCTGCATATAAGTTAAATAAGCAGGGTGACAATATACAGCCTTGACGTACTCCTTTTCCTACCTGGAACCAGTCTGTTGTTCCATGTCCAGTTCTAACTGTGATACAAATATAATAGTCTATTAAATAAGATATTGAGAAACAACCACTATTTCTTGAAATATTCTATCATTTCTTTATTTTTTAATACCCTTGTGTGCCTGAGCTCACTGAAAAACTTTAGTCTTTAAGATTGGCTTTAAAATAAAGCTAAATTAATGCATTAATAGTATGTTGCTGTTGAGTTGCTAAATGGTGTCCAGCTTTTTGGGCGACCCCATGGACCATAACCAGCTAGGCTCCTCTGTCCATAAGATCTCCCAGGCAAGAATACTGGAGTTGGTTGCCATTTCCTTCTCCAGAGGATCAAGCCTGCATCTCCTGCACTGACAGGTGGATTCTTTACCACTGAGTCACCAGTAGTAAAGCCCCACTAATACAGCACTTAACAAATTAACAAATTGTCACAAAGTGGATGGCTTAAAACAATAGAAATACATTCTCTCACAGTTCTGGCAAGTAGCAGTCTAAAATTAGAGTGTCAGCAGGGTCCTTCTATCTGAAGCCTCTAAGGAAGGATCCTTCCTTGCTTTTTCCTTTTTTCTGGTAGCTCCCAGCAGTCCTTGGTGCTCCTTGGCTTGTATACAGAGGTGTCACTCCATTTTCTACCTCCATCTTTGCATCCTTTTCTTCTCTGTCTCCTCTGTGTCTGTGTGTCTCTTTGCACATCCTCTGTTTTCTTGTACATCATTCATTCGATTTAGGATCCACCCTAATTCAGTAGGACCTACATCTTCAAAGATCCTATTTGCAGATAAGATCATAGTCCCGGGTTCTGAGTAGACTTGAATGTTGAGAAAATGCTTCAACTTAAATATCTCTTTTTCCACATGACCTACTGGGATAACTAGCATAACTAAGAAAACAGCAGGATCAGTGGCCTGCCTTTTTCTTTTAAGGGTACTTGATGCCCTGACAGTTGTGGAGAACAAAACAAAGGGGTTTAGAATAAATAATGCGAAAATGAGACTGAGACACACAGAGACAAGGTGGTTCCTGCAGGCTTTCCTTGTAGATCCCACATATTTCCCCACCCAAAGTTTAGGCTTTACTTCACACTTAGCCCTAACAAGAGAAAAGCTGTCTCCATCATGACCCAAGGTACAGGAAAGTGCCTCACAGGAACTAGAAAACATTGTAAATGTGCTGCATCTTCTTGGCACATCAGTTGCATTTGGTTATATTTCTAGATTAAATTAAACATTTCTTAATTTTAATTTTAAATTACCAGAGCTTCACATTTTTTTAAATTATCCAGGATGCCCATTCACTGCCTTCTGACATGAGGGTGATTTTATTGGAAAACTCTCTCTCCGTTCTGTATGACAACAATCGGATTAATCTCAACATGATGGCTACATAGTAAAACTTCAATAAAGATTTGTTAGATTAATAAACTACTCTAAGAAATTGCTCTTTTCTGTCAGTCCTAACCCAAGAAACTGTTCCAGAGTATCTCATTTTTTATAAAGATCCAAGTCCCTTTCTTGACATCTGAACCTCTTTGTCATCTCGTCTCCCATTGCTTCGCCTGAGCTCTTAACTATTATTTCAATGCCAATACCAAGCAGGAGAGATGTGCTTCTGCTTGAAAGAAATCCTATCTACCTAGAACTTGAACGTACTCCATTGTTGAGTCTGATGGTAGAAGTACCTCAGAGAACTGCCAGGTAAGATAATTTTATCATTTGCTGTTTGGTCCAAAATCTAGTAAACCCCCCTCTACAAATTCAGACTATAAACAGGGTACACTGCACACAGTGGTCTCCTAAATAATTCTCTGATACTACCACCACCTCCTGCTTCATTCTTCTTCCTATTCTTTTCTCCTCTGTGGGAAAGATAGAGTGCAGGAGGAGAAGTGGGCGACAGAGAATGAAATTGTTGGATGGCATCATCGACTCAGTGGACATGAGCTTGTGCAAACTCTGGGAGATAGTGAAGGACAGGGAAGCCTGGCGTGCTGCAGTCCATGGGGTCATGAACATTCGGACATGACTTAGCAACAGAACAACTCCCTCCGCTTCTCTCTTCCCCCTCTTCCTTTTTCTTCTTCAATTCCAGAAGTCTATAGGTCCTCTGGCCAATCCATTTGTCCTGTGTACTAGTTTCTATGGTACTGAGTTTGTATTTCAGCTTCAGTTAATGAATAAATCATTCAACTAACTCCTTATTCTTCCCTTATCTAAACACAAACCAAGGAGCATTAGTTGAGTGCCTCATCCTTTTCTCAGTTATGGTACAACCAGAGTCATTATAAACTAGAGATGCACAAATGCACTCTAAAAGTACAGAAGTTGTATTTAACTTTCCTGCAGCAGTCTGGAGATAGGTGAGTGATTCCAGAAGCTGTAGTTCTGTGAGATCATTCATTCAGGGACCAGAACCACTAACATCTGATGCTCCCCTACCTCCTGCAGGTATTGTCTTTTCTGCTGGTTCAGGCTAGGTTATCAGTACCACATCCACATTGCATCTTTTTGGATGGAGAAAGAGAGGAAGTGGAGGACAAATAACATCCTTTGAAAGCTCAGTCTGGTGAGAGTTCCCTTGGGGTTTAGTGGTAAGGAATCTGGGCTTTCACTGCTTTGCCTTGTGTTTAATTCCTGCTCAGCAAATTGGAAAAGGAAATGGCAACCCACTCCAGCAATCTTGCTTGGAGAATTCCATGGACAGAGGAGCCTGGTGGGCTACAGTCCGTGGGGTCACAGAGAGTCAGACATGACTGAACACACACACTTCTTCAACTAGGAAACTGAGGGCAAAATAAACAAGTAAAGCTCAATCTGGAAGTTGTGCTTATCTCGTCTCACAAGTGCCCAAAATATAGTCATGTGACCTGGGTTTTCAGGAAAATTTGGCCTCTAACTAAGAGTTTTCTTTCTAAAGGAAAAGGGAGATATTGGATCCAGGCAGCATTTAGTAGTGCCTGCCTATTCCCTACTCACCTTGACAGTCACAATCTGGTCTCAACTCCATCAAGAGTTCTCCTTGATGATTTCAGCAATAGAATATACCCTTCATTTGGCACTTACTGTACAGCATATTTAAATTGCTAATTAAAATATCATTCCTGATTCTTAACTCTAAATGAAATTTTAGATTTCATTAGGGCAGGAGTTGTTATTCATTTCATGTACTTCAGTGTGATTAGCACACAGTAGGCACTCAACCAATACTTCCAGGTACAGACAATATATTGCAATACATTAGGGATCCTTATGCATCCTTGATTTCTTTTTAGGACAGTTACCCTATGTGTTTCAAACTTGAGCATCTTCATTAATATTCAGGAGAGAGAACTATTATCTTAAAGCAAACTAAACTTTGCTGGCTTCAAAAGAAGAGATAATAAACTATGGAACACACAAGGGTGAGCGTCTTTGAAGTGAGTATATAGGAAAACGGAATTAATCACCAGCATTAACTGTTTCTTGGAGGCTTAGAGAAAGCACTATATTTGCAGACAAGAATCATTCAGTTAGAAGAATGATAGATTGGTTAAGAGAACCGTAGAGGTCAATGGCTTGTGAAGTGAGCTCTAGACACCAAGGTTTAAAAGGGTGTGACCTGGAAGACCTAGAGGCTGCGAAATTGAAGGGCCACTGTACAGGAAATGACGAATATGAATTTGGAGGTTATGAGCCTTCATCACTGTGAATGATGAGAGCTGGGTCATGTGGTAAGAGGTGCTCTTTTTCAGACTCAATTTATTTTTTCTCTATACGCTTAAGACTTCTCAGAGTCAGCTTTATTCAACTTTCTCTATAGCTGTGCTGCTAGCAAATGGATAGTACCTTCCACTGTAGTCATCATAGTGGCTGGTGCATTTAAAGATCAAATGTGCTTGCTGACCTGAAAGATCAGGCTACCCTTTGTTTCTGACAAAAAGAAACTTCTATGAAAGGGGAATAAATCAGAGAAGAAATTTCTGTGCAATTACAGTCGTTTTAGATTGATTTACTAGCCAAAAAGTGAGAATGATGTGCTAATAACACTGTTAGCTCCTAGAAGATGCAAAGACCTATGCTATGGATACATTCTCTTTTCTCCAATTTGATGGCATTCTCAGCAAAAAAGGGAGTCCAGAAAGTAGAAACAGTTCTCTGTTGCAACTATGGAAGACAGTATAGTGCATTAGAGTTAATGTTCTGGAGTCAGACTGATGAGGTTCTGATCAGAGTTCTCCACCTCATTGCTGTGGGACTTTGGGAAAAAATCACTCTAAAGTCTCAATTTCCTCTTATAAAGTGGGTCTAACACTAGGATTTACTTTCAAGGCATTATTGTCAAACAAGCAATGATTCTCTTATGGAAATCCATTCTTTTGGGTTCCCTCTTCTACCCTGGTCTCACTTTTCCAGCCCTTATTTTCCCCAGCAATGGGAACTATTGAATAGCTAGGATGCTTTATTTTTTCTTTTTTAATGGATAAACCAGATAATGATACTCACCTGTATAAGACTTTCTCATGATTTCCCATTTACTCAGAATAAACTAAATCCCCATCCAGGTCTGTAATGCTATAGAATGATTTGTCCCAGGTCCCCTTCCTGACCCAGCTTCAACTGCACTGGCTCTCCTCCTGTTTTCTAACACATTAAAATTATTCTCCCTCATTGCTCTATGCCAGGAACCCTCATCTCTTTTCTTTCTGTGGTTGGGCTCCTTATAGCTTTCAGACTTGAGTTCAGATGTCACCACATCTTACTCAGACCATGCATTTAAACATTTCCTTCTCATCGACTGTCTAGCATATCACCCTTTTTAATTTCTCCCAGAGCATACATATCACTATCTTAAATTACCTAGATTACCTACTTGTCTACTTGTTTATTTTCTGCCTCCCCCATGTGCAAAGAAAGCAAGAGCCCTCTCTACCTTGTTCACTCCTCTTTCCCCAACACTTAAGAGTGCCAGGAACATGCTAGTCATTCAATAAATATCTGTTTAATTAAGGAGTGAGTGAATGGCTGAATTGGCCTCTTCCAAATTTGTATTACAAGAGGCATTGGTTTGGTGTCACACAAACAGCAAGTGCTCAAGAAATGTGAGTGACTGTTATAGTATGAGCTGTCAGTATTCTACCACCTACCCAGCGCCCAGCTGCAGGCGCTTCCCTTCCATAGCTCCTTCCAGTCCTCCTTACAACATTCTTTCCCTAATTCTGAGGATTTGCAAAGTAAAACATAGCTTACAGTGTCCTTGTGTTTTGGAGTTAAGTTGCATTGATAGCTATCCATGTTTATCAAACCAGTCATGGGGCGGGGGGTGCATTTGTAAGAATCATTGCCTCAGGGGTGAGGCATTGGTGTGAAGTGGGGAGAGATACAAGCTTTGGAATAACTTAGGCAAAGGTTCTAATCAACAGCTGTCTCAACACTGGCATTTTCTATGTGGGCTCCGGAAATTTACTTAACTTCTCTAATCTTTATACTGTTCTGTATTTTTAAAAGGATTAAATTTTAAATACAGAAGGAATCCCAAACTAAGGCCATTAAGAATACAAAATACTGACATCGGTGTGTATAACCAAACTTCCAAACCTCAGGCATGGATATCACTCCAAATACCTTTCCAGCTTCAAGGTCATTCTCTCCAGAGTAAGTGCTGGGTGAAGGTAGAAAAACTCTCTTCCCCACCCCCACCACACACAGAATAATGTTTACCTTTGAGAGTCTTACTTACTGCAAGGCTAAACCACCAGTATGGTAAAGAATGAGTTTCCTCCTGAATCAGAGAGTTGATGCAACCCAACATTATGGTCCAAAAAGTTTCTAAGTTGAGAGAGATAAAGACATTGCCATTTTCATGTCAGTAGTTGAGACAGTGCATCAAATGAAATGATCACTTCAATAGGTCTCTTTTGTGCACAATTTGCTACAGTCTTAGTTTTGATGATGTAGAATGTGCTGAATGGGAATTAGACCCTAAGATACCCCTAGGCCATGTGGTAGACTGTGTGAACTGATTTTAAATAATATTCTTGGCTGTGCTGGTGATACTCAGGACTGTTTGAAGACTAGTTCTGTGTTGAGGGAGCAGATGCTGAGTTCAGACCAGTGTTCACACAATGCAGGATTTAAAAAAAATCAACCCTCCTCTTGAGGAGGATAACTAGTGAAGGGGGACTTTAAATACATTTTGTTTAAGCATTCATAAAGAACAAAGTCTGTCTATAGGATGTGAAGAATGGCTGTGTTGGGGAATGGAAAAACTTCCTCTGTACCCTTAATAGGTTCTTATAGATGATCTAAGAATAAAACTGATGAGACAGATTAAAAAGAGAAAATCAAATATAATTACATATGTGCAGGAATCCCATAATAATTTGAGGGATGAAGGCAACTCACATGGAGATGGAAAAACAAATGTTTAGTCAATATATGTTCTCTGGGCCGTGCAGAGACAACAGGACAAAGGACTTTGGTCTCCAGGCCCTGCAGAATTTCCCCCAGCACATCTAGCTCATGTGCTTTGTAGACATCTCTGGTAATAGTGCTCTTTTTGGACCAGATCCTTTGTGCAGATTCTTTCATATAGTTAATGGGAAGGTAACAAGAAAGACTTCTGAACTCTTCTGTTATTTTAAAAATAATCAGCCTAAAAGCATCCTAATGCCAAAGACACACATTTTAGGGTAGTGAATTTTGTTTCCTTATAGCTGTTGCTCACATATTTTTGTATTCGCCACGGGCCACGATAAAGAGAAGAATAAAATACGGAGAATTCAGTCAGTCGTTATGATGACTGGGGGAAGAGAGTTGCAAGTTAAACAGACCTCTCAGCAAAAACATAAACGGTAGAAAGCGGAGGCTACTTAAGCCATTAGGATGGTTCACAGCATTCACGGAATGGATACTTGAGTGCCTCCTTCACCAAGGCTAAGTACTATGACATCCATCCCAAATGGAGACAGAAGGACTAACAGTGAATTCTGTCATGGAAGTTGTGTTAAGGGAATTCTGTGAAAGATAAAAGGGGAACTCTGAGGAGGACCTAGGTGAGCCACACAGTATTCAGCTCTTTGCCTTTCCTTCTGTCAGTGATGATGAGAGAATCAGCCAAGTAAAGAGCATGCATTCTGTAGGCAAAAGAAAAAAATTAGTGATGTTCTGGCTCAGACAGCAAAGCCTACCTCCTACATCCTCCCTCCAGACTCCTGTTTTGCTTAAGAAAGGTGGAATCTGGCTGAAGGCATATTTTTTTTTTCTATTGATGCCAAAAATTGAAAAGCTCTTTCTTCTTCTTTTTTTTTTTTTATAAAAATTCATGGTTAATACAATTAGCGCATTTATATCTTTAAAAAGCTTGTTAAAAGATATTCACTATCACCTACATATCTAAGTATTCTCTAGCTATTCAATTTTAGTATCCTTTTTTTTTTTCCCCAATTGAATCTTTTCTTAGATAGGCAATTAAGGAATGGTTCAGAAGTGCCATTTGAAACCCACTGTACTTTTTTCCAAGATAGAATTCATCGTTCCCTCAGCTAATGTGTATGAGACATTTAAATTTTAAAAGATGGCCTCACTGGTTGTACATGACAGTAAGAACAGGCAGAAGCTGAAATCCTGAAAGGTAGCACACCGTGTTATCAAATGCTCTTTTCCCTTCTGGGTAGTATTACTTACATTGTGCAAATGTGTTATGCAAAATAATCTTAAAACTGATTCCGCATCTTTGCCTTAGGTTCATACAATATTCATTGAAAGTTTTACAAAAAAAGAAATTAATTTAGTATAAAAATCAAACACTTAAACATTCCCATGTATATCAATGCAACAACCTTCCAAATGGAAGCTAGGAAAAAGGAAGAGCAGCTCAAATCAGAGTCTCATACATCTTATTTAATTACCTGTGCCTAGATGTCTGTGTTTATATGTCTAGCACAGCAAAAGCCTGGGGAAACCTGAGCATGAGAAGCTCTCACTCTAGCTAGTTTCACAGCTTTGGACAAGTCACTGTGCATCAACCACATTAGTTTCCCTCAGTCTTTAAATGATGTTGCTAATGTTAATCCCAGTTATTTTATAAGGTTGTTTTAAATATAAAATCAAATTATATCAAAATTAAATATGTTTTACATGCTGAGTTTTCTAACTCACCTAAATTATCATGAGTCTTCCTCTCTGGCCTGTGGATGGAAGTTTGGGGCATCTGATAAGCATATTTTTTGTTGTTACATATAAAGGCAAAAGCAAGTCATGGAAAATTTTGGCCTCTTTGCTTAGGTAGAGTATAGGATTTTTGTCATTTGGATGGTATGGAGAATTAATGTTCATTTGCACACAATAATTTATATTTCCCAAAGGTTTTGAAAATTTAGGAGTTTTTATTGTAATATTTATTAGATAGGTATACACTAGGTCTCTGAATCTTCTATCATTTTAATATTTGAGCCGTATAAGCTTAATATTTCTAAAATTGCAATTATATGGGTTGCAAAGGATTGCATGATTGTGAATCACATTATGTAAGCAGATGTTTAGATGAATTTTCATTGTGTATTATATCTTATAATCTTGAGATGTAAAATTGCATCAGATGCCTCATCTTTTGAAAAGAGATTTTTTATTATTAATACTTCATGCAAATCATAAAATGATTTTTTTTTTTTAATTTTCGACTAAAACTGCTTTGCTCATTGACTTTTGTGCCTTATAAGTTAGTTTATATACAGTTTCTTTTCATCAATTGTATTCATGTTCTTTGTCTAGAGTTTCTTTGAAGGATCTTTCAATTGGTAAGTCTTATAGGTCCCGCTGATTGTTTCTCTCTTGGGACTTGATTTTATACTAATGGATTAGTCTGCCCTTTGACAGTTAGATTCATGGGTTGGTCAAAAAGTTCATTTGTGTTTTTCCATAAGATGTTATGAAAAAACCCAAACAAACTTTTTGACCAACCTAGTATTTTGCTCTAAAATTGTCAGTAAATAAGTAAACATTACTAGTCAACCACCACTTATTTATATGGAGAGGAAAAAAAGTACACTTTTACCCTCTAGGTTCTTCTGGCTAGTCTAAGAATTCAATGACATGAGACAGATTAAGAGGAGGAAATCAAATTTTATTAGGGACTTACAAAGGTGCGATAATAATACGAATCCTAAGGACACGTTAGGCAGTTGAAGTTTATATACTGGCTGAGAGGAGAAGGGGATGAGGGCTTGAAACTTCAAGGGGAAGGAAAGCAACTGACAGGAAGACGAAAAGAGCAAATATTTGGTAAACAAAATGTTGGCTGGGTCAGAGACAGTGGGACAGAAAAGACTTTGACAAACAGGCCTTGCTGTTTCCCCCAGTCTACCACACCGACTTCATGTTATACTTTAGTTCTCTATGGTGATAGTTCTCTTTTTCTGGAATAGGCTGTTTATCTAAATTCTTTTAAGCAGGTCAGGGAGGAGATATAAGCTCCTCCTGAACCTTTCGTTTCATAAAAGCAATCAGTCCCCAGAATCCTGAAGCTGAAGATACACATTTTGGAGTGGCCAGTTTTGTTTTCCTTCAGTTGCATCAACATTTTGTGATGTCAATTGATGACTTTGCTAATACAAGTATTTCATGATAGGTTTCTTGTTTCTGACTTACATGAGCAGCGGAATAAAGCAGATATAATTTACACAATGGGGATGAATAGAAATTACGTGAAGAAATATTTTGGATTTTTTGGTAAGACTGTCAGAATCTCAGTGAAAAGATTATTAATTCATATAACTTAGTTTCTTCAAGACTACCTTTTACATATGTTTATTTGTATCATTAGGTGATACTCATATGCACATGATTCAGCAGTTGTAGGATTCATTGTCAAAAGCAAATATGGAAATCCTCATGCCTCAGTTATCAAAGTACCTAATTGAAATGCACTAGGAGGAAAAGTCAAGTTTATTACCCTTGCCTACAACTTGCAGTGTGACATTTTGCTTTATAGCATTTGGAATCTCTCACCTCCAAAGAACAATGAACTTCAAAAACATAATACAAGTGGGAAAATTGCCTTAAAAATGTAATTTTAGAAATGATTATCTGAAAATACTGTTAAATGAGAAAGTTTGGTGAAAAGATGAAACTAATATTTCATTCATCTTCTGTTGATTCATATTTAAACCCAATGTAAAGTTCAGATGTTTAGGGGAAAGAGGGAAAAAAAAAAGTGATTGGATAAAGTAAGTCAGGATAAGTCCTTAAAGTTTAACTCAGATATTGTTATTTGAGAGTCTGTGGTGTGTGGCTTATGATTTTTTTTCTTTGCTGTTGTTTCTGTGGGTAAAACATCTTTTCAAGGAAAGTAATACAATTAGTAAACCTATGATTTCTTTGGGGGATTCCATTTTCATTTATTATGGACAATTTACCCATAAACACAAAAAATCAAATTCTTTCATGAAGGAGGGGTAACCTAATTGAGCATATGAGCAGTGGTAATCCTAACTGTTAGTCTGTGGGTTGCAGATGGTTCTTTCATAATACAGTGCTTACAATAGATAATAGTTCTTAACAGTGCCAGCCACTAAGGTCTTTACACACGTTAAATCATTCCATCCCTGCATCAATATTAGGAAATGGATGTGCTTATTGCACTCATTTTACACTTGGAGAAATTAACATTTGCATCTGTGACCATGGCTTATGTTTCAGCACAGACTTCCTCCCATAGGGTCCATCAATTTATACCCCAAGTAAGCTTCACTCAAGCCACCTCAAATAAGCATACAGTCTAAATAAAAACAGCCTGTTCTCTATGCAGGCACTATTTTTAATCTCCCACATTCCTTGTGGCTCCCACCTACCCCATCCTCCAACTTCCAATCAACTTTCTTTTATTCCCTTCCCATATTCAAATGACAGAGACAGCACTAATGAGGGATTGGTCTATTGTTCCTCATTACCACGGCAACCTGCAAGTTCCATAACTTCTGCAGGGTCAGCTTCCAAGTTTTCGTTTCTTTTTTTTTTTTAATAACTTGTGAGAATTTTAGTCTTTCTTTCTTTTTGTTCTTCTACTGAGAACAAAAGAGAGAAATCAAAATTCTGAAGCTCACCTCTAAACACCCTAACAAAGATTGACCCGAGCTGTGTCACTGGGTCTGAGTTCTAAGGAGCACTCGGATTAAGAGAATGCCCCCCTGTAACTCCAAAACCCCAGACAATTTTCATAAATTGATTATGTGGAGACAAAACAAGGTAAATAAATGCTCAGGGAATCTGTCAGATTGCTTCAAACAACATTTATAGCTTCCTGTCTTCTCCCACTACTTTATTTTTGTATGTGAAATTGAAAAATAAACTGAATTCTGAAAATGCCTAAGGGTCAGAGAATCAAAATGGAAGTGATTCAGAGAGACCACCCTCTCCTGCTATTTAAAGAAATTAATGGTGGAGCCACTTAAAAATTTCATGAAATCAAAGACCAAAGAAATGTTATAAATAAATCAAGACCGAATCATCTCACCATTTTCATTGTTTAAAACCTCAGAAATATAAACCAGAAGTCATAATCAAGTTCATAAAGTTGCTTATGGATTACAGAGAAGTCATACAGAATTTGAATTCAACTGTTATGCTAGTCCCCAGGAGAGAAAATTACCTAGGACTATCTGATAATTAAAAAGATCCTTCTACAAAGATTAGAAATGCAAAGCTGTTTAACTTTGAAGCAAATAATACTATTTCTATATCCCCAATCTAGTGTTTTATCTGTTCTTCATACAAAACCAATTCATGGGGGTACTTAGATACCATTTCACAGGGAAAGATGTTTTATCTGAGTTATATACCAAGGCAACTATTTTATTTAGTGAAGCCCTGACACACATGGATCTGTGGAAATGTTGGAACTGAGAATAAATAATATCATCTGTAGGTTACATTTCACTTTAGGAACTCTGGTCACCACTGGTATTGTTCATTTCTTGGGGAAGAGAGACTCATGTGGTCAGCAGAGAGGTCTTCTTAGAAAGTTGGGAGAGCTATGGAATTTTTTAAAGAGTACCATAAAAATCCACTCATTTCTGTAAAGAAATGAACTTTCCAAGTAACGTGGCCCATCAGAAGCTCACTGCTTAAAGCCACAGATGCCATATTCCAAAGAGAATAGAAATCACCCACTAACCGGGTGCCTGGGCTCAACTTGGATATGCATGTTTCACAGCAAAAGATTGGTTCTCTTTAAGAGTCAGCAGTCTTAAAAGTCCATGAAATGTGCACATAATTATTATTATGTACCAGACACTGGGTAAGACTGTGGGGACAGATTGTTGTGAAAGATAGCCATGGTCACTGCTCCCGAAGAGTTGACATAATGTTGGGGGAAGTGAACAACTATGAAATAATAATTCAGTTAGTAAGTGTTGTGAAGAGAATCAAATAAGCCATACTCACTGTGGACCTACTTGAGAGAGAGTGATAACTTTCTGAGAGGGAGCATTTGAGCTGAGACTTGGGTGAAGGAAGTATAAGCATTAATAGATCTAGGGAAGAGACAGTCAGGCAAAGTGAGCTGCAGTAAAAGAAAAAAAAAAAAACTCAGAAAGACACTTTTGTTTAGAAAGAGCAAATAGAGACACCCCTCTCCCCACCACTCCCATCTTTGACCAACAATAGGCAGTGCATATTTTGAGTAACGGATTAAGGAAGACCAGCTCCAGACTCAGCCTAGAAGGGGTTTGCTGTCTTTCACTTCAGAAAAAAAAATGTGGGTTAACAATGATAATGCCCTCCTCAACTTTCTCTGGAGCGTTGCTAGGGTGACACTGTAATTCAAAGGACAGAATATCAATAAAGCCAGGATGTACAGGAATGTAAACAAGCTTTAAAAACATGGTCCAAGTGTTTGTTAAATAGACCACAACGGGACAGGTCCATTATCATTGCAGAAAGCTCTGTACTTAGTATGTCCAATTATCTAAATAGCTCAAAAACATAATCAATCCATCAGTAGTATTCAGCTTTCTAGCTCTGATATCTGATTGTGAATCCTCTGTGTTTATTCATACTTCTGCCAAATGTCGATCCAGAAATGTATTAGCATCTGTCAGTGATGAATAAACATAAGACTGGGCCCCTCCTGCAGTTCTTAGTCAGGATGGTGAACAAAGGCTAGTCTCATCCATGCCTCAAAGATGATTCTTCACATCAGAGAACTAACTATGTCCTTTTCTGTAATAGAGTCAGCATCGTCAAGGACGACTCTAACCTCAAATCTTTGGCCTTTAGTAGGGGCGTCTCTCTTTTTTCCCAACGCTCAGCTTACCTAGAGTTAGGCATTTTAAAAGACCAGGTATGCTGGCTTCCTTGTCCTTCAGTTTTCTTAACAGGCGCGTACTTGTGGGATTCCAGAGGTACTGAGTCTGAAAACCCCGAGGTGTTGAGAGCACCCAAGGGAGATTGGGAGGAGAGGAGATTGAAGGCAGAGGGTGAGACCAGCAGGACTGCCCAGCCACTGGGCTTTCTGAGTGTGAATGTGTCTGTGGGTCTTTCTTTGCTTGTGTGACAGGCGGTGCGGTATGCTGAATACCTGTTAATTAGTCCATTCTACCCGTAAGCTTTGGAATCCAACTGTCGTGATGACTGGGTGATAAGAGGCAGGAGACTGTGGTAGAGACGAATGAGTTGCACACAGCCCTGCGTGGACGCATCCCGTCATCACTTTCTTGAAGCTCTTTGCATGCAAGAATCAGCGAGTTTTCACACAGCTGCCAGCCCAAGTCATTTGCTGGCCTAGAGGGAAGCGTGTGCCCTCCTTAATCTCAATAGTATTATTTTTGGGGCACATGTCCTGCACTCTAGATTACAATGTAGCTAAGGAGAACTGAATCAGAAGCTGCATGTATCAGTCTGTTTTATGCTAATCTGAGTGACCAAGGGCTTTTAAAATCGGTATCAGTATAGGTGCTTATATGGTGTGCTGGGGGTCCTAATCTTATAAACATTGAGGTCTCCAGTTTCTGTAGAAAAACGTGACATAGTCAGGTTGGTCATCCAGCATATTCAAGAAAAGGACATTCTAAGTGATATTTCCTCATCCATGGGAGTGTGTGTGTGTTGTGAAGGGCGGGGTAAGGGGGAGGTTAGGAAGGAGGGGTTTTCACTTCACCATTGTAGGAATTTACCTATTGTTACTTACCTATTAATGCCTATGATACTAAGCTACCTGCTCCCACCTGTTAAAAGAGTGTTAGAACCCATCATTACCATGATAACTATCACTATCATAACTATAGTTATCCTGGTAACTATTGCTGTCACTCTGGTCATGGGTCAGTAGTGAATTCTCATTATTTACTGAGCATTCTAACTTCTTGTGTCTTCTCATTTGTTTTTCCATCTACTAGTTAGCCCTTTTTCAAATCATGAACTTCTCCTTATCTTTTCAGGTGAGTTTAAATACCATGACTAGGAAAGCCTTAGATGCTCCAACTCAGATGATCTCTTTTTTTCTAGGAGTGCTATGGCTAACTGTGCTACTGCTAGCAGAGTGCTTCTGCTACTGCTGCTGTTTAGTTGCTCAGTCGTGTCTGACTCGGCAACCCCATGGACTGTAACCCGCCAGGCTCTTCTGTCCATGAGATTTCCCAGGCAGGAAGCCTGGAGTGGGTCTCCGTTTCCTTCTCCGGGGATCTTCCTGACCCAGGAATCCAACCCGCATCTCCTTCATCGGCAGGTGGATTCTTTACTGCTGAGCCCCCAGGGAAGCCTAAAGTGCTTAATGCTGAACTTCATAACTATTTGTTTACATGTCTGCCTCATTTATAGCCTTAGAGCTCCAGGGTCAATCAGCAGGCAAGTTCATCAAAGGATTAGGAAGTAACTTTGAAATATTTGATGCTATTTAGCAGGAAAGCTCCTTTATAAAGAATTGGAAAATGTTGTTTGGCTAAATTGTTTTCCGTTAGACTTTCATATCCTCGAGTGTAGGCATTGTATCTTTTTCATCTCATATATTCAGAAACCTAGCACGAGATCGGAACAGTGCTTGGTAATTGTTTGGTCAATGAATAAATAGTTGTCACTTTCTAACTGCAAATATTTCAATGACACTATGCTCAGTTCAGTTCAGTTGATCAGTCGTGTTCAACTCTGCGACCCCATGGACTGCAGCATGCCAGGCCTCCCTGTCCATTAACAACTCCCAGAGTTTACTCAAACTCCTGTCCGTTGAGTCGGTGATGCCATCCAACCATCTCATCCTCTGTTGTCCCCTTCTCTTCCTGCCTTCAATCTTTCCCAGCATCAGGGTCTTTTCAAATAAGTCAACTCTTTGCATCAGGTGGCCAAAGTATTGGAGTTTCAGCTTCAACATCAGTCCTTCCAATGAATATTCAGGACTGATTTCCTTTAGGATGGACTGGTTGAATCTCCTTGCAGTCCAAGGGACTCTCAAGAGTCTTCTCCAACACCACAGTTCAAAAGCATCAATTCTTCAGTGCTCAGCTTTCTTTATAGTCCAACTCTCACATCCATACATGACTACTGGAAAAACTATAGCTTGGACTAGATGGACCTTTGTTGGCAAAGTAATGTCTCTGCTTTCTAATATGCTGTCTAGGTTGGTCATAACTTCCCTTCCAAGGAGCAAGTGTCTTTTAATTTCATGGCTGCAGTCACCATCTGCAGTGATTTTGGAGCCCAAAAAAGTAAAGTCTGACACTGTTTCCACTTTTTCCCCATCTATTGCCATGAAGTGATAGGACCAGGTGCCATGATATTAGTTTTCTGAATGTTGAGCTTTAAGCCAACTTTTTCATTCACCTCTTTCACTTTCATCAAGAGGCTCTTTAGTTTTTCTTTGCTTTCTGCCGTGAGTGTGGTGTCATCTGCATATCTGAGGTTATTGATATTTCTCCCAGCAATCTTGATTCCAGCTTGTGCTTCATCCAGCCCAGCATTTCTCATGATGTACTCTGCATATAAATTAACTAAGCAGGGTGACAATATACATTCTTGATGTGCTCCTTTCCTGATTTGGAACCAACCTGTTGTTCCATGTCCAGTTCCAACTGTTGCTTCTTGACCTGCATACAGATTTCTCAGGAGGCAGGTCAGGTGGTCTGGTATTCCTATCTCTTTAAGAATTTTCCACAGTTTGTTGTGATCCACACAGTCAAAGGCTTCACACTATGTTACGTGCTAGAAAATATTCAAATACATTAGGCCCCTCATAGTCAGAGATTAAAGAAAGTAAAAAAAAGAAAAAAAATTGTTAACCTAAAATAGAGAGTGCAGTCCTTGCATTTTAACATATTTGCAGAACTATGTCTTCTCCTCAAAATGATAAAGTCTGCTCTTTATCAAAGATCCAGCACAGGGGTGCCCTCTGTGTTTTCTCACTAAATTCCTGCAGGCAGAAGTGTTCAAAGTGTGTCCTCTCTCTCCTTTTTCTCTCTCTCTCTTTCCACTACCCTTTCTCCATCTCTCTCTCTCCTCTCTTGGTTCCTCACTGTCACTCTCTCTCTCCATTGTGTTATCATCATTTCTTAAATGTTTTCACACTGAATTGCAAATATTTTGGAATACATTTGCCCTCTCTCCTAACCAGTGATTCTCAATCTGGATCGTTTTTTCTCCTAGGGACGTTTAACAGTGTCACATCTGGAGGATGTAGGGCTTTTGTAATATAGTACTGAGTAGAGGCCAGGGATGCTGCTAAACATCTTATAATGCACACAACAACCTCCCACAACTCAGAATTATGCATCTTATAATAATGTCAGTCATGCTGAGGTTGAAAAATTCTGCACTAGACTACCAACTCTTTGAAGGCAAGGAAATGTATCTGAATTCACTGCTAAATTTTTTTTGAATCTCCAGGGTTTAACAAGGCTTGGCCTATCTATGTTCAGATAATGTTTGGTAAATGAATAAATGGATGAATGAATGACTGGTTAGTGGATGGATGAATGAGCAGACAGATGAATCAGTTGATCAGTCTAGGACCATTTTTCAGCCCTATAAATTCTTGGCAACCTCATCTTTCCAAGTCAGAATTGCTATTTATTATCTGAATTACAGAGTAATCAAGTCACCAGCCAAGATGTTGACCTGACTGGCTCTCATTTTGAGCAAGCACTTGACCACAGTTCTTGAGACATTTACTCTCAGCAAATATTACTAGCCCTCATCTGGTTGTTTGAAAACCAGGTCATTTGTATGCTTTCCCTTTGTGCTGATCATCTGTATTACTGTATCTGTAATCTGTATTTTATCACCTGTATTACTCTTGTCATGCTTCTTATACCTGCATTATTCTCTCAAGCTGTTGAAGAATCTGACGTGATTCTCACTTTAAAAACCAACTGAAGGGTTTGTCCTAGGCAATAGAACTTGGTCACAGTCTTCAAGGTAGAAAACAAATGCAGTTTCTTTTAGTCAGTCTCAACAACTTAATCTTTTAATCAACTGCCTGTGTGCGTATTTGTATTTGTGTGTGTGTGTGTGTGTGTGTCTTTTAGAATAAGCATATCAACTGCCTTGTGTGTGTATATGTGTTTATGTGTGTATGTACATGTGTGTGTGTGTGGCTTTTAAAATAATCAGCATATCTAGAGATGAGAATATATTGCTTCACTTAGTCTGAGAAGGTTCCCCAAATGAAAGCTATCCACATGTTATGAAGTTTTTACCCCTCTTTCTACTATTTCTGCATTTGCTACGGCTAGTGCTTTATGGATTTTAGGTAAAAGAGTATGTGAGTTGCATGTGATTTTTCTGTTGGGCCTTTGAAGTGGTTTCCATCTATGCACATCTTCACCACATTCTGAGCTGGCTCTGGTCAATGAATGCAGTGATAACATCCAATACTTGAGCTGTTACCCTTCCTTTCAGCTTGGTTCTACTATTTAAAACAACATAAAGGATCTTTGTTTATTTTTGGATTTAAGCTTTAAATAAAAACGGTAGTGTACACATATACAAACATATATACACTTCAATGGAAATAAAGGAATCACCAGGAATCATTTAGATTGCTTGAAATTTTTACTACAGAGTTAAAAAGGCTAGGAGGAATCTCCTAGAAGGGAACCTGTGTCTAGATTGACAAAACATGAATTAATTACATTGAACATAAATTTTTAAAAAGCAGATGAAGGAAAAAATTAGAGTTTAGGTATCTTGACAGATGTATACTTCCTTTATCTGGCATGCTTTTTATTCCATTGTGAGATATAGTATTAACGAACTGTTGCATGAAATTGCAAACATATTATTTAAAGGACAAAGTTAAATGATCACCCTGTACCCACTACAAGGCTAAAAAGTAAACATTATCATATCTGAAACGTCATTATGTGCTTCCTGAATTCACGCCTTTCTTCTCTGTCTCCCATAGTAACTGCCATTATTCCTTTGCTTTTGTTTGTGGTTTTTACCTCACGTATGCATGCTTCAGTAAACAGCATATTGTTTAGTTTTATCTGCTTTTAAAAATACGTTAATCCATATAGTGTATTTTCTTCTGTCTTAATTCCTTCACTCACTGTTATATCTTTGAGACCTGTCGCTGTCAAGATGTAGTTCTAGGTCATTATATCATTGTGTGAATACACCACAACTTACTCATTTCACTTTGGATGAAGATTTGAATTGACGATTCTTTTCTTTCCCTTATACAGACAGTGCTACTATAAATATTTTGAACAATATATTCTGGTGTACTTTTGCAACAGTTTCTCAAGGATACATGTTTAATAATAAAATGGTCAAATTGTAGATTATATATGGGGCTTCCCAGGTGTCTCATTGTAAACAATCTGCCTGCCAAGCAAAGTCGCAGGTTTAATCCCTGAATCAGGAAGATACCCTGGGGAAGAAAATGGCAACCGACTCCAGTATTCTTGCCTGAGGAATCCCATGGACAGAAGGAGCCTGGTGGGCTATATTCCATAGGGCTGCAGAGTCGGACATGACTTAGCAACTACACAGCAACAATAGTATATATACTTGTTGTAAGTCAGAATATATTGAATGTGCCAGATATGTAATAAATTAACAACAGCAGCAGCAATTATCAGCGGCTCACACCAGCAGAGGCTGATTGTGTTCTCCAGTTACACATGTATTATTTGTGGGTTGGGCATCTTCAGTGTGTCTTCAGTCTAGGACCAGCTTCAAAGAGAAGCCCCAAGTGGTAACACTGCCAGAGTTATGCCAGAGGGGAAAGACCACAACACACAACAACCGGGAAGTAAAAGCTTCTACTCAGAAGTGATACACATCCCTCCCATTCATATTTTATATAGTAAAGTAGGTCACGTGGTCTAATGAGAATTCTACAGGATGGGATTTAAAATCCACGGAGGGGCACTGCATTTGGTGACAGCGTGGATTGCCTGGTGGCTCAGACAGTAAAGAATCTGCCTGCAGTGAGGGAAACCCAGGTTTGATACCTGGGTTGGGAAGATCCCCTGAAGAAGGGAATGGCTACCCACTCCAGTATTCTTGCCTGGAGAAGTCCATGGACTGAGGAGCCTCGCTACAGTCTATGGGGTTGCAAAGAGTCGGACACAACTGAGTGACTAACTCTTTCACTTTGACCTTCCCAGGTGGCACTAGTTGTAAGGAACCTGCCTGCAAGTGCATAAAGACATAAAGAATCACAGATTCAATCCCTGGTTCAGCAAGATCACTGGAGGAAGGCGTGGCAACCTACTCCAGTATCTTTGCCTGGAAAATCCCATGGACAGAGGAGCCTGGCAGGATGCAGCCCAGAAGGTGGCAAAGAGTTGAACACAACTAAGGCAACTTAGGACAAGCACACACAATACAGTCTCCCACAGAGTGTATTTAACTTTACGAGTAATATCAAAGTATTTTCAGAGTGGTTGCATCAAATTGCACTTCCACCAACAAGATCAGAATTCTTTTGTCCACATCCTCACCAATGCTCTGTATGTTCTGACTTTTAAATGTTTATCAGTCTAACAAGAGTGAATGATGTCTCCTTATTATTTTAAGTTGCATTTTTCTGATTATTAATGGAATTGAATATCTTTTCATATAGGCCATTTAAAAAATTATGTGAAGTTTCTGATTAATCATTTTACTTTTGTTGTTGTTCAGTTGCTAAGTTGAGTCAGATTCTTTGCATCCCCATGGACTGCAGCACACCAGGCTCCCCTGTCCTTCACTGTCTCTCAGAGTTTGTTCAGATTCATGTCCATTGAATCAGTGATGCTGTCTAACCATCTCATCCTCTGCCACCTCTTCTCCTCCTGCCTTCCATCTTTCCCAGCATCAGGGTCTTTGCAAATGAGTCCACTCTTTGCATCAGATGGCCAAAGTATTGGAGCTTCCGTTTCAGCATCAGTCCTTCCAATGAATATTCAGGGTTGATTTCCTTTAGGATTGTCTGGTTTGATCTTCTTGCAGTCCAAGGGACTCTCAAGAGTCCTTTCCAGCACCATAATTCAGAAGCATCAATTCTTCAGTGCTGAGCCTTCTTTACAGTCCAACTCTTCACATCCATACATGACTACTGGAAAAACCATAGCTTGTTTGTCTGTTAAACTAGATGAATGTCTATGCTATTCTTTTCTTACTTACTCATAGGAGTTCCTTTTCTGGTTATTAATCCTTTCTCAGTTGTGTGGTACAAATATCTTCTCCCAAATTGTAGCTATGTCTAATGATAAGAGAACTTAATATTTTTCAATTATTTTGAAATAAGTTTAAATTTAAATTTAAAAGTTATAGAAATTATATGCATAAAATCCAATATACTCTTGGCTCAGAATTCATTTTTCTTTCTTCTCAAGCATTTGAGAGTTAGGTTGGGACACAATGCCCCATTACCTTTCAATACTTTGGTGTCTATTTCTTATGTAAAAGAATCATCACAGTACATCCATCAAGATCAAGAAGTTAACATTGATTCAACATTACCATTAAGCCAAAGATACTATTCAGGTTTGGTTATTTGTCCTAATAATATTTTTTATAGATCCAGGGTCTAGTCCAGCAACACATTTAGTTCTTAGGTCTCTAGTTTTCTTCAATCCAAGAACTTTGTCTCTTGTGTGAATTTCTCTTCATATCTTGGCATTTCTGAAGAGCACACTTCAGTTGATTTGTAGACTGTCCCTTAATTTGGAATCTGATGTTTTCTCATGGCTCATGCTTCTTGTTAAGAATTCCACAGGAGCTATATTATGCTGCTCTCAGTGTATCATATCAGCAGGTATACCACACTGACTTTATCTGTTCCATTACAGATGATGTTAACTTTTATCACTTGGTTAGGATGTGAATTAACAAAACCCTACACTCTCATATTAGTTACTTGGGATGTCATTATGTCAGTTGATAAGTAATTCATAAGTATATTCAGAGGAGATTATTTGAAATTATGTATATGTCTTACTTCCCATTTACCCATCAGATTTACCATCCATTAATGATTCTTGCCTGACTTAATCATGAAAAAAGTCCTTGCAGAAGCGTGATTTTTCTAATCTCATCTCTATTTGCTAGTTGGCGTTCCATTGTGAGGTAGAGCTCTTCCGTCCCTTTCAACTAAATTAATTAATGTGTTTACTTACTTATGTCAGTATAGACATGTGCATTTCTATTTTACTCAAAGGTTTACAGTCCCTTATTATCATTATTATTTTCATCAGTACATTATCCAAGATGTGGCAAATGGAAGCCCTTTCAAACTGACTTCTGTAACTATTGACATTTCCCTGATTCTTTGAGCACTTTCTTAATTTCTAGCTCAATTAATTGCAGGTTAGTTTTCAGCCTTTTCTCTAAGTTCTTTTAGTGGAGAATGGTGTTTAGAAACCAAGATCAAGTTGGCTCACTGCTACTAAGGTATCATTGCTTCTAGGTTCTCTTAGTAAACACAGAAGATGTAAATCTGTATGCACAGACATGTACACATACACACACACCTCTGCATGTTTCTGTATATAATTCACACTATTTGTGAAGCCAGTCAAGCACCACAGAGTATATGCTAGTCTTCTCTGCCCTGTGTTCCTAACTCCCTTCTGAAACAGTGAGAAATTGTCTCCTTTACCCTCAGTCCATTTACTTATTAGATCAACTTTCCCAGTAGGTAAATAAAGTTATATATGAGTCAGACCAAAAGTGAGCACTAAAAGCCTGACCATTCTCTTCCACTAGTATGCACTCCTTTAAGGCTTGCAAGTCAAAGGCTCCACTGAAGAAGGGGAAAAAACATAAAGAGAAAAGGCCCATCAAGAGCTCAGCCCTGGACATGAACCCTGCTCATTTAGAGTGCCATCCCATGGCCAGGTCCCAGACACTTATAGGCACTAAAATCTCAGCTCCCCAAAGAGGAAGAAAACATGGAGAAGTCCTTAATTATAATTTAGACAAATGAACCCAACTTTTATAGTTTCTACTTTTTTTTTTTTTTTTTACATTTTGTTCACGAAATCTCCTACACCCAAGAACATTAAGATATTCTCAGATATTGTCTTCTAAATGTTAAATATTTTTTGCCTTCTCATTTAGGTATTTTAATGTTCCTGAAATTGATTGTTTTTTTATTGTGGTATGAATTTGGATCCCAATTCATTTCTCTTTTTCCATATGGATAGCCGGCTGTCTGAACAACACTTATGGAAATGTCCGTCCTTTCCCCACTGAAATGAAAGACTACCTCTGGCATATGTTTAGGCTCCATATACTGTTTTATTAGTGTATTCTCCAGTTTTTGTACTAGAACCAACATTGTCTTTACGGCCAGATCCAGGATCAGCTACATAATTTGAAGGCACAGAATGCTCTGAAAATGTGGGGGCCTTGTTCAAAAATTATCAAGAACTTCACAACAGTGACAATAGAGTATTAACCCAAGTGCACGGCCCTTCTGAGAATACACCCTATGTGCCTGCACAAGTCACACACCCATGATGACAGACCTCACTAGAATTTTATGTCTTGTTGTGTCTATTAAGGGATTGTGCTTTCAGAGTGTCTTTCTTCTTCCATATCACTGAAAATTGTTGGAATTTACTAAATCTCAAATGTGAAGATTTCACTCTCTAAAATAAGTCTACCTCTTGCATTATGCTTCCTGAAGAATCTTTTTTTCTTTCTTTTCCAAAGGCTGCCTTAGCAAGCACAAACTCGATTGTTTAAAAATAACAGAAATGTATTGTGTCACAGTTCTGGAGGTCAGAATTTCAAAATCAAGATGTCAGCAGTGTCATGCTCCTTCCAAAATCTGCAGGGAAGAAAAACTCCTCGCATTTTCTGAGCCTCCAGAGTTGCTGTGTGTTCTTGGCATTCCTTGGCCTACAGATGGCTCTCTGCAACTTCTGCCTCCATCTTTGGGCGCAGTGCTTTCCTTGTGTGTCTCCTGTCCTCACAGAGCTGTCTGCTTGTAAGGACACCAGTCACATTTGATTAGGAGTTCACCCTACCCCGGTATGACTTCATCCTAACTAATTACACCTGCAAAGACTATTTTCAAAGAAAGTCTGTATTCTGTATTACCGGGGCATTAGAATTTCAGCATATCGTCCTTTTTTTTTTTAATGGATGAGGCACAATTCATGCTATATCAAATACTAGGAAATTCAAAGCAAAATATCAAACTCAGTGACAACTTTGCTTCCCATAGTTGTGTTTTGTCCTTCATCCTTATTTATTTGTCCTTCATCAACTGATAGTTCCTAGTTATATTTTGCCAGGATCTACTTTTATATATATATGTAAATTATGGAGATATATATCCATTTCTACCTACCACATATATATATCAATTATATATATACGTATGTGTGTATATATATCCATTTCTACCTATCATATATCTTTTGTGTATATTTTTGTAAGAACTACTCCCAGTCTTTTGTAGAATGATTCAGGTACTGTGTGGAAATTTAAAATTTTACAGGTAAATCTAATGGTATGGTTCAATCACCATACAAACATGTCAATGTACCCATAAGTTTTCTTTAGAGAAAGAAAACTATTTGATGGTTACCTGGAGACTATCTGGATTTATGTACATATTTAAACTTGTTAAAGTTTATAACTTTTCTAGTTCTCAAGTTTCCTAAACTTCAAATGAGAATCAAAGTTGTTAGTACCTCAAGTGCCCACCATGACATAAGTACTCAATAAACATTAGTCTTAATTTGATATTTTTGTATGCTTACTTCATAAGAATAGTGGATATATAAAGTGCATAAAGTATTATCATACTTCTCTTCCAAGTGGCTTAAGGGGGAATGCATTCATTTATTTATACAACAGGAATTCATTGAATGCCTAGTAAGTGGAATGCATTTTCTAAGTAAACTCATTTGTCTTCTAATCCTAGAACAGCACCCAGCAAACACATAGTAGGTGCTTGGTAAATCACTATTGATTGATCAGAAAAGAACAGTGTCAGTATCTCATGGGAGTTTATAAGAAATGCAGACTTGGTCAGAATGGTCATCATCAAAAGTCTACAAATAGTAAATGCTGGAGAAGGTATGGAGAAAAGGGAGTCCTCCTATGCTGTTAGTAGGAATGTAAATTCATGAAGCCTCTATGGAAGACAGTATGGAGGTTCCTCAAAAAGCTGAAATAGAGCTGCTGTATGATCTAGCGATCTCACTCCTGAGCATGTATCCAGAAAATATGAAAACTGTAATTAGAAGAGATACATGTGCCCCAGTGTTTGTAGCAGCACTATTTACAACAGCTTAAGACATGGAAGCAACTTAAATGTCTATCATGAGTTGAATAGATAAAGATGTGATACATATATGCAACAGACTATTACTCAGCCAAAAACACACACACATATATATGTGTGTGTATATATACATGGATACACATACAATATTACTCAGCTATAAAAAAGAATAAAGTAATGTCATTTGCAACAGCATGGATGGACCTATTATCATACTAAGTGAGATGAACACACTAAGTGAAATAAGTCAAAGACAAATATCATATGACATTGCTTATATGTAGAATCTAAAAAAAGAGACAAGCATGCATTTATTTTCAAAACATAGAGGTTCAGGCACAGAAGACAAACTTAAGTTAACAAAGGGGAAACTATAGAGGAATAAATTAGGAGTTGAGATTAACAGATACATGCTACTATGTATAAAATAGATAAGCAAGAAGGACCTACTGTATAGCACAGGGAACTGTATTCAATATCTTGTAGTAACCTTTAATGGAAAAGAATCTTAAAAAGCATGTGTGTGTGTGTGTGTGTGTGTGTATGTATGTATGTATGTACCTACACATACTCATAACTGAATCATTTCGCTGTACACCTGAAATATTGTAAATCAACTGTACCTCAGTAAGAAAAAAGAAATTCAGACTCTCAGGCCTCACTCAATTTACTTCCTCAGAGTGGGACTCAGGAATTGATACATCACAGACTCTCAGGGGAATTCTTCTGCATGCCAAAGTTGAGACGCACAGCTCTAGCTTCTCACACATGCACATCACATGAGGATCAGCTTAAATGTATGTTCTTATTCAGTGGATCCAGAGTGGAGCCTGAGGTTCTACATTCTCTCAAGCTCCAAGGTGAAGCAGACACTATCAGTCCACACACCACACACCAGTGCCTGATAGTTGATGCTGGACAACATTTTTTTATGAAGGGCCAGACAAGAGATAGTTTAGATTTTGCTACCATACAGTTTTGTGTTGCAACAAGAAAGGTGCCATAGACAATACATAAATAGGTGGACGACTCCATGGACAGAGGAGCCTGACAGGCTATAGTCCATGGGATTCTCCAGGCAAGAATACTGGAGTGGGTTGCCATTTCCTTCTCCAAAACTGAATTTAACAACACTGAAATTAGAATTTCATAAAATTATTGTATATCTCAAAATAATCTTCTTCTTTTGATTTTTATCAACCATTTAAAAATATGAAAACCATTCTTAGCTCACAGGCCATAGTCTGATGACCCCAGCCTACAATAATCTTACATAGGGCAGAGAGTGATTCTGTTTTCTTGTCTCCCAGTTGTATAATGAGGGCATAACATTTATACAGGAGAAAGTTTTAAAAAATACATTTTTCCAAGGAAATAAAAAGCTTTCAGGAAAAAATGTTCCTATTGTTAATGGCACGTAAGCATCAGTAAATACTAAAGAAAGTTGAGGAGTGTTAACCTGGATATGACAAAAGTTAAAAAAAATAGTTGGTTTTAGATACATGAAAGGTTGACTTGGAGTAGAAGAAGGTATTGAAACCTGCTTTTCTGCAGAAGGTAAAACTAGTATCAATGGGTCCTAGTTAGAAAGAAGCAAATTCCAATTCAATCTAACAAAGAACTTTCCTAAACAGTTCAAGTTGTGCAACAACAGAACTGTTTTTCCCAGGAGGGAACATTTTTCCCATCCACTACAGGTAATTTGGAGAGACTCCCCATCTTTGGGTGGGCATGTGGAAAAGGAAATTCTATTTTGGTTAAAGGAAATATTTCATGCATAAGCTTTTTCTCAACTGTATTCTCTTTTACCTCCTCTCCAGTAGTCTCTTTGTTGAGTGATGTCCATTCTGTGTAACCATTTTAAAACCTTTTACTAGCCTCTTCACCTCCATTCTTACCAACACAATCCAATTCAACAGTCCCATGTCAGAGAAATCCTTTTAAATTTCCGCTCTGATTATTCCTCTGTCTGTAAACCTTCAATGGTGCCACATGAACTCTTCAGAAGTTTTCTTGTCCTGGTGTTCATTCTCATTCACAGCTCTCACAAGCTTTACTTTCTACAATTCTTGCTCACCCACTTACAATGGACAACTTGTTAGTCATAGAACTGCCCTATATACTATCACCTGTTTTCCCTTACACAGGCTGTTCCTGCCAGCTGCTGTACTCTTACCACTTCTATTTTTCATCTGTGTATGTCCTACCCATCTTTCAAAGCCCATCTGAGATATTTCTTCCTTCATGAAGACGGGTAGGTATTATTCACACACACACACACACACACACTCCTTTATTCTCCGATAGCTTTGAACTATCTTCACGGTAATTAACGACCATTAGTTTTCTGAGGTATTTCTTTGGTAACTTGTCATAATCTGACTCTTTTACATCTCAACAACTTCATCTCTTGTAACTCCCTATTTTCCCATTACATACTGTCTCCATTCTGACCACTGTTTATTCTTCAAATGCTCTCAGCCTATTTCTAACTCAAAGCCTCTCGGAGGCTAATGCTCTTCCTCTAGACTTCAATGTAGCCAATTCTTTTTCGAAATCAGCTGTTCATTCAAATTGATATCTCCTTTGACTATGCCATCTACTCTCCATATCATTATTCTGTTTTTATTTTCTTAAAAGCATTATTACTCTCTGACATTTTCTTATTTGTTTATTTGCTTACGATCAACTTTCCTGAAATGTTTCTTGAAAGTAAGGCTCATAAAAGTGGATACATTTTCTAATATGTAACTACAGAATAGCTCTAGGAGCATCATAGGTACTGATTGAAGGGATGGTTAAATAAGTTAGCAATTACACTATGTGTGCTTTAAGAGCAGATGTATTACCAGTGCATCTTTTTTTTCCCACTCAGTCAGTTATTAGCTGAGAGTGGGCCAAAAGAGCTATCAGAATGTCATGAATAAACTCTACCATCCAGAATATTGCCCTCAGAGTTTTTACTGATCTAACCAGTGAACACTCATGATTAGGAGCTCAAGAACAACTAATGTGAGAGATACTTAAAAATAAGTAGTAAAATTATATGAGTGAATATAAAGGAAGATACATTGCATTGTGGAAGAGCATGATCTCCTTGTTGGGTGAAATAAGCAATGACTAAAAGTTTAGTGACAGAGGGCAATGTGGAAAGATGCATGTCATTACTTTGGCAGGGATGGGGGATAGAAAATAGTATGGGAAAAAAAGGAAAAAAAACAGGACAAGTAAAGCAGTTAAACCCATGAAAACCAAAAGCACTGTTGAACAGAACACTTGGAAAGAGAAATATTTTTGTTTCCATAACAAATGGGCAAAGGTTAAGGGATGTGAGGGCTGGAAGGGTAATGCAAATCTAGCTTCAGGAGTAGAGGTCAAGCGGAGAGACTGTTAGGAATGGGCTCTAATTTTTCCAGTACTCATCTGATTTGATGTTCCCTCAATAATGTATCAGTGACACTTGGGCAGAAATTATCCTGTTAGACATATGCTTCTGCTGAGCGTAAATGCCCTGGCAGGGAGAATAGTTAGTTCCCTTTTGGTGTGTGCCTCCTAAAAAGTTATGCTGAAAGTAAGAGGAAGAGAATAAATAAGGAAAGCTAGTTAGCCTCTGTTTCAAGTGTCACTTTCCTGATTACTGTGGCAATTTCAAGTACAGGGAAAAAGTCCAAGATGAGGAAGTACTGTCAGAAGCAAAAAAAAAAAAAAAAAAGGATTTAAAATATAGTAAAGACTCCTCCATGTAAGATCTCCATTCCAAGTCATTTGAGGGCATGCACCACTGCCAAAATCCTGAGAACTCTCAAACTTGAGAGGCAACTGAAATGTCTACATCAATTTCTGTGGCACACACATCAAACACTCTCAGCCAATACCCAGTGGATAGCACACGCCCAGAAGACAAGGAGCCATCCACATTATCTCTAATTGCATACCATGTGCTTTGAAAACCACCCACAAAAATATCACACTGGAATTACAAAGGAGCAGTCCTCGTTATCCTTATTATCTTCCTTTTATGGAATTAAAGAAATAACAGCATGCACAGTAATTTACAATTTTTCTTAGCATTATAAACACATCAAAACCACGCTTTGTTGAGTCAAGGCAAGTTCAAGAAACAAAGGCAACATGGACAAACTCTCAGGTACTTACATTTTCACTCTGCCGTAACACAGTTGTTGACGAAGAACGAAGGCTCTAGACTTACAGAACCTATGCTGGAAGCTGTGTGATCTTGGGCAATAATGACCCTGTAAACTTAATAAAAATCACTGTAAAACATGCATAATACAGTAGATACATCAGTGAATGATTATTAGGAATTATATGAAAGAGTAGGTATCAAGTCTTAGCCTAGACTTAGCAATGAAAGTGAAAGTGAAAGTGGCTCAGTCCTGTCTGACTCTTTGTGACCCCACAGTCTATACAGTTCATGGAATTCTTCAGGCCAGAATACTGGATTGGGTAGCTTTTCCCTTCTCCAGGGGATCTTCCCAACCCAGGGCTCGAACCCAGGTCTCCTTCATTGCAAGCGGATTCTTTACCAGCTGAGCCACAAGGGAAGCCCAAGAATACTGGAGTGGGTAGCCTATCCCTTCTCCAGTGGATCTTCCTGACCCAGGAATCGAACCAGGGTCTCCTGCATTAGAGGCGGATTCTTTACCAACTGAGCTATCAGGGAATGTCAGCTATTCTTACTGTTTTCTCATTGTACATAATAGCACTCAATTGCATCTTTGTTGAGTTGACTTAATCGTTAGTGACTTTCAGAAGAAATGAAACACTAGTGCAGGCAGTTTCATTTTATGACAAAGGTATATTCCTAAAAAGGTCTCACAATTCAAAACTGACCTGATTCAACTTCTGTTTTGCCATAGTAAAAAATATTAATAGACTGTAATTGGAGTGAATTCACAAAGTGTTTAAATCTGTAATCACTATAGCTTAGGGGTTGATTTTGTGGCCATGTCACCAGCCTTTTTTCCACCTTATTTACTGTGTTGTAGAAGACAATTTTTACACACTCAAAGTGTAGCTAGATTATAATTGCTTTTTATTTTGTCAGCATCATCTCCAGTAGTTTGCACGGTTTCCGAAATTTGTAGCATTTGTACCCTGATAGCTCTTTGGACTTCAGACTTGTCATTACATGTAAATTCTTTCTGAAGTTACTACTTTTCAGTTGGAGCACTATCATTACTAGAAAACGAACATTTCCTTGAAATTATTAAGGCAGTTTAAAGATACAGTAAGAATGAATCTAAAATAATAGTTCAGTAAGCTGATAAAGGGGCTTCCCAGGTGACTCAGTGGTAAAGAATCTACCAGCCAATGCAGGAAATGTGAGTTCGATCCCTGGGTCAGAGAGATCCCCTGAAGAAGGAAATGACAACCATTCCAGTATTCTTGCCTGGGAAATCCCATGGACAGAGGAGCCTGGCAGGGTACAATCCATAGTGTCACAAAAGGGTCATAAATGACCTAGCAACTAAACAACAATAACAACAAACTGCCATATCTTTCAGAAGTTCTGTTTTTTGTAAATAACAGCTTGATTCACCTGATGTTGAAAAAGGATAGTGGCTGTTTCCCTTTACCAGGCAAAGTGTAGTCAACACGAGTCAACAGCAGTAATATAATTTAAAACCCACTTGATCTAAAATTTCTAAAGGATAAAATAATTGACAATTTTTAAAAATTGTGGAATATTAATTTATTTCAATATGTATGTATATGATATGATTTATTTAAAATATATCTTATTTACATGTTTATAAAAAGTGACCAAACTCTAGTAGCTCCACCAAACCCAGTGAGTATCATGCCTGCTGCAACCCCGTTACATAATTACAAGCCCACATGGTCTGAGATGCCTGTAATTGAGTCTAGTAAAGTCTCCCAACTCAATAAATCCTTACCATAATGTTAATATGCCAGCAACTCTTAGCACTTAATTGTTTTAGAACACTCATAAATGTGTCTGTTGTCCTGTGTTCAGAATAGAGGTACCACTGCATGTAGTTTCCTAGGCTATGAATCATCATTGTGCTAAGTCTCTTGAGTCATGTCTGACTCTTTGTAACCCTGTAGCCCACCAGTCTCCTCTCTCCATGGGATCCTTCAGGCAAGAATATTGGAATGGGTTGCCATGTCCTCCTCCAGGGGCTCTTCCTGACCCAGGGATTGAACTTGTGGTCTCTTATGTCTCTTGCATTGGCCAGCAGGTTCTTTACCACTAATGCCACCTAGGAAGCCCCTGAATTGTCATTGTGTGTTAGTTGCTCAGTCGTGTCCAACTCTTTGTGACCCCATGGACTATAGCCCATTCTATTCCATCTTACCTGGAATTCTCCAAGCAAGAATACTGAAGTGGGTTGCCATTTCTTTCCCCAGGGGATCTTCAAGACCAGGGCTTGAACCAAGGTCTCCTGCATTGCAGGCGGATTCCTTACCACTTGAACCATCAGGGAAGCCCAAATAGGCCATTGGTGTAAAAAAAAAAAAAAAGAAAAATTGACCAGTCTTTTTCCTTCTGCAGTGACATGCAGGTAAGTCAGTGACGCTTCTTCTAGTGACTCAGTTCTGTTGCTCTTAACACTTAAGGACAGAGGCACACATTCTTTGCTGTGTGTTCTTCCCTTACTCTCTCAAATATTGATAGACCTCTTCCCATAAGATTCCTTTGTTACCAACCTAGGGCCTAAAAATCTTGTAACAGTGTAGGTTATCTGTCTCCTGAGTATCATTGGATAGAGTAATTTTGAAATGAAGTGGAAAATCACAGAATTATATAGCCACATTTTTAAATAAACCTGTAATGTGTTAGTGAGAAGACTTGTTTGTCTAATGGTTGACAAGGAAACCTCTAGGACCCTTCAAGTTTGTTGGTAAATTTTCATCTTACAAAGTAGTGCCAGAAGTTAAATTGAACATTTAAAAGGGCAAATTGAACATTTCTGTGAGGGGTGGGTTTCCCATACTTAACTCTTCTTTCAGCATCTTTTTTCTGAGTCCTCCAAAAACCAGTCTCTCTTTCAGAGGGAGCAAGATGGCCTGCAGAAAAACTCGATGCTTTGATGCTCTCCCTTCTCACTCAAAATGAATTGTCCTACAGTGGTCTTCTGGCCAAACCTTTTTTGTTCATTGACAATGGTTGCTGAACTGGTTTTTTAGATAAAACAGCATTTCTTCCTAAAAGCCTCCCCCAGAACCCTAATTATACAAGATACTCTGCAGAAAAAGAGGAAAAGAAAGTTTTATTTGCACTTTCATCATTATGCAAAATGCCTGCAACTTTGTCTTGTCTCTTAGAGTTTAAAAATTGATATTCTTGTAGTAAAAATTCTAATTAATATGGAAGCTGTCTTAATTTTGCTTAAACTAATATTCCCAGAATTTCACTTTGTCACTACCCCTCCCCATTACTTTTTTCTTAAATGTGACACCTTCAGAAACACTGAGATAACATAATCCTTGCTGAGATTCTGGCTCAGGGAAGATGGAATATGCAAGGTGGCACTTTCACGTAATGGGTAATTGATAACTGTCATTCTTTTTAGTCCCAGAGTAGCAGTTATCAAATAAACCCTTGAGTGTGTGCCTTTGTATCCACACATATATGTTTATCTAAGACCAGGTGTCTTACATTCTCTACACACAAGGTTTTATTGTTTTGTTACCTGGTCAGTGTTGGAGCATCATCTCCATAGCTGCTAAAATTGCAAGCGTTTGTCTTTATTTTTTACATTTCCTATTCTGTACTTATTTTATTTTTTTTGTCATCTTAATTTTCCAAAATTTTCTTTGTGGTTTCATGGCTGTCTGCCAACATTCTGGGAAGTGTGTGTTTTAAAATTATTTTTCAGAGATCCACACACTAAAAACACTGTCCCCAGTATGAAAATCCTCTCCAAAGATGGCATTATTTTACTTTGTAAGAACAAGTTAGAGTTGATAGAAGCAACGCTGTTTATTTCTCATGGGCCTGTCCGTTGGCTCACTCGCCGGGAAAATCCTCATCTCTTCAGATCAAAAATAAAAATAAAAAAAGAACTGCTTTCCAATGAATTAGAATACAATCCACATTTGCCCGTAGTATCACACAGTGATTTCAGAAATCTAGGCTTGTTCACATCTGGAGAATGATGGCAGAATGCCCCTAGTTAGAAGGACTTTCAGAATCTACATGGATGATTTTGATTCCCTGTGCCTTGTTTTTTTCGTCTTTGCCTGACTTGATTTCTTGTTTTGTTTTGTGCTTCACTCTTGCAAAAATGTCCTTCCTCTGCCCAGCCCTTACTGACTCACGTGTACACACATACGCATACACAGACACACACACAAAGATGCACATGCTCAGATAAGTCACATAGGCCAGGGGGGGAAAAGTGAAAGGTCACCTTCACAATGGGTTTTCCAGGATTATTTAGATTTAATGAATAAAATTGCAAATTCTATTGAGGCTTTTAGAACTAATGAAAATTATCAATGTGTTACACAGCTGCATTTCAGTTTTGTTTGCCTGAGCCTGGAACAGAATAGATTTTATAAATAGAACTTAAATGTGACCACAGAGCATGCATACTAATCAGTTCATTTTAAGATATTGTTTTTGCAATACTTTTAAGATGCACACATGCTGGGAAAAATTACTTGTCAGAGGAACAATGTGGAGCAATTTCTTACCAAAGTTGCTAATGGAACTACTTTTTTCTTTCTTTTTTCATTTTCCCTTTTTTTTTTAAACACTAAGCATCTCTCCTGGAAAGATTTAGAGAGAAAAAAGACTTTGTTCCAGGGAATTTCTGTGAGAAATGTGACTTACTTGTGGGAAAGCTTCCATTAATTTAGGAAGGTTAAGATGAACGTAGTCAAAATATATTGGGTAGCACATGCTGAGTTGTGCCATCCATTACACACTCTCTTGGCTCATGTAAATGTGGAGGGCTTTTTTTTTTTTTCCTGCCTGGCTCTAAAGAGATTGGAAAAGTGTAAGATGGAGTGCTAAGTGGCGCCCCATTGAAAGTATTCTTTACCAGCCAGTGACTTCCTCTAAGGAAACAGGCCTATCTGAATACTTCTTATATCTGGATCACTTCCCTCCTCTTTGATAGCATACCCCACTGTGGGAATGCATTTGTTTCACTTGTTTGAAGGTAGAAATCCCAGGGGTGAGTTTTGACTTGGGATGAGGCAGCCAGCCCCAAGCTTCCCAAAAAGGTGAAACACAGACGCTCTTTTAGAAAAGGAAAGGTGACTCAAAGGGAAGCTCCTCTTTTCATTAGCAGAAATAGATGCGAGATTGTTAAAACTCAAATTATTTTAAAAGCCAACCCTGGCCTCAGTAAAGGTGTTCAGTTCAGTTCAGTCACTCAGCTGTGTCCGACTCTTTGCAACCCCACGGACTGCAGCGTTACAGGCTTCCCTGTCCATCTCCAACTCCCGGAGCTTGTTCAAACTCATGTCTATCGAGTCGGTGATGCCATCCAACCATCTCATTCTCTGTCATCCCCTTCAGTCTTTCTCAGCATCAGGGTCTTTTCCAAGGAGTCAGTTCTTCGCATCAGGTGGCCAAAGTATTGTAGCTTCAGCTTCAGCATCAGTCCTTCCAGTGAATATTCAGGACTGATTTCCTTTAGGATGGACTGGTTGCATCTCCTTGCAGTCCAAGGGACTCTCAAGAGTCTTCTCCAACACCACAGTTCAAAAGCATCAATTCTTCAGCACTCAACTTTCTTTGCAGTCCAACTCTCACATCCATACATGACTACTGAAAAAACCATAGCTTTGACTATATGGATCTTTGTCGGTAATGTACCTCCTCTGTTTCCACACTGGCCTCATGAAGGAATTCTGAACTTCTGGACGCAATAGAGGTAATGAACCATGAAGAGTTTTTAGGATCTATAATGGCAGTGGAGTGGGGTGGGGTGAGGGGAGGTAAATGACCTGGATAATTAAAATCCATGGAAAAGTGAGTCATTTTTTGTTAGCCAATCTCCATCACTCCAACTCTCACTAAAACCGTTGTCAAAGAGAAGAAAGTAGACTTATTAATGCCAGTGTCTCTCCAGATCAAACCAGCAAATATCCATTGCACGCCCACTATGCCCGAAGTATAGTCTTTACCTTTATAAAGCATCGCAGCAGAAGTCAAAGGCTAAAATGAAGATGAAGGAGGGAAAGGAGACCCCCCCCCCCAAGACTAAAATATTGACTGACTGATCCTTGACAGAAAAAATTGGGCTGCCCCTGCACTGCACAATACACAGTAATCAAGAAAATAGCCTGGAAAATTGCACAGTCCCTTAATAATTAAATGCTACATGAAGAACTGTACAAGTAGAAAAAGTTTGTTCTATAAAAAGCACCAGGGTGGCTAATGTTTTGTTTCTAGAACTTGCAGAATCTCCAGATTGAAAGGAAATCTTGGGGGTCCACTAATAAAAGTTTCCCAAAATACAGCTCCCATATGAGATTTGTGCAAGATAATTGTCAGCAGTGCCTGGAAGGACAGGTATATTTATTTTAATATAATGAGCATTTCAGATACATCATTTCCCATTCTATTGCTTGGGAGGAAGCTAAAATATTAAGTAAACAATTATACAAATGGCAGTAGATATGTGAGTCAGCATTAAGGTGGTTTATGGATGAGTACAGCTTGCAAAACATGGATTTTAGTCCAATCTCTTTCCTATTTTTGAATTGTGAGGGGTAGGATAAGACAGTGTCTCATCTTAAAACAAAATCCAAACACACTTAGATATACCCTGATTATAAAACAAAGCATGCTCTGTATTTTAAAAATCAGATATTATTAATAATATACAATATAGAAAAAGTTTCCAATTACCACTTTGCCATAATCACCCATTATTAATAATTGGTTTTACATCTATTCAGATCAAATTTTCTAGGCCTGAAGTTAGATACTTAATATCTATTATATATTGTGTGCATGCTAAATCGAGTTCGACTCTTTGTGACCCCATAGACTGTAGCCCACCAGGCTCTTCTGTCCATGGAATTTCCCAGGCAAGAATACAGGAGTGGGTTGCCATTTCCTCTTCCAGGGAATTTTCCCAACCCAGAGGTTGAACCTGCATTGCAGGTTGGATTCTTTACCTACTAAGCCATCAGGAAAGAAGTGTGATTTTTTTTGGCGGTGGGGGTGGGGGGCGGGTTCTGATATTGCTGAGCTATAAATTGTTATTATGATTGACCCTCAAATCATGTTTAGATTTTTAAGGGAATATAAAAGGGGCTTTACATAGAATAGTGGTTGCAGTCCAAGTAGGTGCATATTGGAAAGCAGAGTGCAAATTGGGAAGGATTTTATCCATTAATTCCAGACACAGAAAAGGTTGGGAAACTAAATGACCGTGAGTAGCTCATGCAAGTCTTCCATATATTCTTCATTTCCGCCTAGGCTGCAGGTTAACCTGAAAGGCCGATACCCTTGCTGACAGCTGTGCGTCCTGGGTGATGATGTACTACTTCTTCCTCAGAGGAGTTCTTTCTTCTCTTCAAGGTCTCCTCACTTCTCATTCACACTAGGAGTTCTCTGATCTTTTAGATCACAGTCTGTTTTTAAACAGGGCTAAGAACATGAAGAGCCAGCTGCCACCCAAGGATACTTTTCAGTGGGAAATAAACACGTGATGAAAAGTTAGTTCAAAGGGATAAAATAAACAATGGCAATACAGCTTTGCCAGTAATATAGATGAATTGGGCATTGTTTACTTGATTTTTTTAAGTGCAAACTTAAAAACAATTGTAATGTCCAAGGCGTATAAGCTGATGTCTTGTACTTATAAAACATGCTTACTTCTTATAGTACTTCACAAGCTATTTGCATCACAGAAGTGTCACAAGTGTATGAGTAGCATCTCACCACTGTAACACAACTTCTTTAACAATAGGAATGTGAGTGGCTCATTTTTGATCATACATGTGTTTTAAGTCTGATTTTTAAAGAATTATACACAATAAACACTGTTAATGTAACCCATAGAATTTTGTTGTTATTGTTCAAAACAATACATGTTTTGCTTTTTCCAGTCAAGTCCAACTCTTCACAACCCCATGGACTGCAGCATGCCAGGCTTCCCTGTCCTTCACTGTCTCCTGGAATTTGCTCAAATCATTGAGACGATGATTCCATCCAGCCATCTGATCCTCTGTCTCTTCCTTCTCCTGCCTTCAGTCTATCCTAGCATCAGGGTCTTTTCCAATGAACTGGCTCTTTGCATCAGGTGACCAAAGTATTGGAGCTTCAGCTTCAGTATCAGTCCTTCCAATGAATATTCAGGACTGATTTCATTTAGGATTGACTGATTTGATCTCCTAGCTTTCCAAGGGACTCTCAAGAGTCTTCTCCAACACTACAGTTCAAAAGCATCAATTCTTCACCACACAGCCTTCTTTATGGTCCAACTCTCACATCCATACATGGCCAGGGGAAAAACCATAGCTTTACGGACCTTTGTTGGTGGTGATGTCTCTGCTTTTTAATATGCTATCTGGGTTTGTCATAGCTTTTCTTCCAAAGAGCAAGCATCTTGATTTCATGGCAGCAGTCACCGTCTGCAGTGATTTTGGAGCCCAAGAAAATAAAGTCTGTCACTGTTTCTATTGCTTCCCCATCTATTTGCCAGTTGCCATAAGTGATGTGACTGGATGCCATGATCTTAGCTTTTTGAATGTTGAGCTTTAAGCCAACTTTTCCACTCTCCTCTTTCATGTCCATCAAGAAGAAATTCTTTGATTTCCCTTCGATTTCTGCCATTAGGGTGGTGTCTTCTGCATATCTGAGGCTATTGATATTTCTCCCAGCAGTCTTGATTCCAACTTGTGATTCATCCAGCCTGGCATTTTGCATGGTGTACTCTGCATAGAAGTCAAATGAGCAGGGTGACAATATACAGCCTTGATGTACTCCTTTCCCAATTTATAACCAGTCTACTGTTCCATGTCTGGTTCTAACTGTTGTGTCTTGACCTGCATACAGGTTTCTTGGGAGGTAGGTAAGGTGGTCTGTTGTTCTCCTCTTTTAGAGTTTTCCACAGGTTGTTGTGATCCACACTGTCAAAGGCTTTAGCATAGTCAGTGAAGCAGAAGTAGATGTTCTTTTGGAACCACCTTACTTTTCTATGATGCAGCAGATGATGGCAATTTGATCTCTGGTTCCTCTACCTTTTCTAAATCCACCTTGAACATCTGGAAGTTCTTGGTTCACATACTGTTGGAGTCTAGCTTGAAGGATTTTGAGCATTACTTTGCTAGCATGTGAAATGAGTGCAGTTGTGCGGTAGTTTGAACATTCTTTGGCATTGCCTTTCTTTGGGACTGGAATGAAAACTGACCTTTTCCAGTCCTGTGGCCACTGCTGAGTTTTCCAAATTTGCTGGCGTATTGAATGCAGCACTTTAACATCATCTTTTAAGATTTGAAATAGCTCAACTGGAATTCCATCACCTCCACTAGCTTTGTTCATAGTGATGCTTCCTAAGTCCCACTTGACTTCACACTCCAGGATGTCTGGTTCTAGGTGTATGACCACACCACTGTGGTTGTCTGCGTCAGTAAGACCTTTTTTGTATAGTTCTTCTGTGTATTCTTGCCACCTCTTCTTAACATCTTCTGCTTCTGTTAGGTCCTTGCCATTTCTGTCCTTTGTTGTGCTCATCTTTGCATGAAATGTTCCCTTAGTATCTCCAATTTTCTTGAAGAGATCTCTAGTCTTTCCTATTCTCGTTTTCCTCTATTTCTTTGCATTGTTCACTTAAGATGGCTTTCTTGTCTCTCCTCGCCATTCTCCGGAACTCTGCATTCAGTTGGGTATATCTTTCCCTTTCTCCTTTACATTTTGCTCCTCTTCTTTTCTCAGCTGTTTCTAAGGACTCCTCACACAACCACTTTGCCATCTTGCATTTCTTATTCTTTGGGATGTTTGTAGCCTTCACCTCCTGTTCAGTGTGACAAACCTCTGTCCGTAGTTCTTCAGGCATTCTGTTTATCAGATCTAATCATTTGTCTGTTTGTCACTTCCATACCTCCAGGGCAACTGTGTTAAAAAACATGACTTTCAAGTTTTTCAAGTGCCCAGAGCTCCTTCAGCCAGCCTCTAGGAATTATGTATGTCCTGAGTCCACTGCTGCTGAGTTGACTTGCTCTGTATTCCCATGATATGCTGGGCATGCCTCATGAAGAGTACTTTCCAGACTGTATTTTAATTTTGAATTTACTTATCTGCCTTCCTCAGAAGATCCTGAGCTCTTAAATGTAGTGCCTATATCTTGTTCATTGCTGTATCACTCAAATTTAGCACAGCCCTGGCACCTAACAGATTAGCAATAACCATTATGTTTAACAAATGATTCTTTTTAGATGGCAATTTAAAGAAATATGAGTACTAGGAGGTACTAGATAGAGCAATAGAACTCATACTAATATTTATTAAGTTTTATACATGCTATCTCAGTAAAACCTTCCAACCACATTTCTTTAAGGAGCTGTTGTTACTTATAAGTGAAATAATTTGCCCAAAGTCACAAAATAGTAAAAACTGAGCGGGATTTTATCCTGTGTTTATCTAACTCAAAGGCTGTGTTCCTGACCTCTCTACTATGCTAGGCAAGTGCTTGAGGCTACTTCTTTGCAAATTATTTTAACTGTTAATTTTGAATCCTAATACCCTGATAAATAAATCTGCAGTGCCCAGTGATGTGTGTGTTAGTCGCTCAGTCATGTCCGACTCTTTGTGATCCCATGGACTGTAGCCCGTCATGCTCCTCTGTCCATGGGATTCCCCAGGCAAGAATACTGGAGGGGGTAGGCATTTCCTTCTCCAGGGGATCTTCCCAACCCAAGGATCAAACCCAGCTGTCCTGCATTGCAAGTGGATTCTTTACCATCTGAGCCACCAGGGAAGCCAAAGTGTGCCCAGTGATACGGAAAAACAAATTAGAATGATCATTTAACTTCTTCACAAACATCTCTTCTATAGCAGTTTTTAGGTTGAAGAACTGTAGACTGAGGTTTGACCTTCAGCTCTGCAAGCCCCCCAAATATTTGATTATTTTATCTAAAATGGGTTCAAATTGGGATTTTCTTGGTGGGCCAGTGGTTAAGACTTCACCTTCCAATGCAGGAGATTGGGATTTGATCTCGGGTCAGGGAGCTAAAATCTTACATGCCTAACAGCATGTTCTTTTGAACAACATATAATAATACAGAATTTTCTATATTTATTACATTAAAATGTATGTAATTTGTTGCATACAAATTTTGTAACAAATTCAATAAAGACTTTAAAATGGCCCACATTAAAATTTTTTTAAATAAATATTAAATGGATTCATATCATGGTGTAGTTATTTTTAAAGTGGGAAAGACATCCAAACTGAAGAATGTGTTTGAGCAGTGAGCTGGGTGTTCTAGGAAAGATGACCATCAGTCTTCTTCATAGCTAAATACTAATTGAAAACAGAACATTTTCCAGGAGTTTTATTCCAACTTCAAAACATGATTAAAACTTTAAATAAATTATGATTAGGAAAACGATTGTCATTTTGGAACTCTGGAATCCTCCCCTACCCCCAGACTGTTTAAGCAATGACCTTGCCCCTTAACTTCTACATTTGTACAGGAGGTTCACAAACAGAAACTTTATTTAGTTTCGGTTTCTCTCAGAATCTTGTCCCCAGGGACCATATCATAGCCATGCCTATTATGATAATGCTTTATTCCATGTACTCTTAATCTGTTTTCTGTGAAGGAGGTGTTCCATGGTAAAATCCAGTGGGGAAATAGAGGTGTTTAAGAAGCTGGCAACGTTTTTTTAATGAAAAGCTTCTCAGACCTTTTATATGCTATGCACTGTGAATATCCAAGAAGGTGATGTGATTTAGGAAAACCTTAATCTGGCTGTGTAACTTTTATTATTGGTGTCACTTGTGTTCACTAGAAGAGTGTAGGAGTCATGGAATTAAAATTTTCATTTAACAAAGTAGTTCTATTCTTTCTCAGAACCCTCACACAGTGTATCAATATATATAAGGATGGTTTTGAATTGTTTAGAAAGAAGTTCACTATTAACTCCACTGGAAACTCCTGAATGGCTATATTTGACTACTTTCACATCAAGTGAGGAAGATTGTAACCATCATATTTCCTCCAATTCTAAACCATCCAAGGTCTATCAACATGAACTACGTGGTTGGGAGAAGAGAGCATCTCTTGGGATGAGGGTTGTCAGGGGAATTTTTCATAGAAGAGTCTGGATGTAAGCTTGAGTTAAAAGTTACTTAGTCCAGGCTGAGCAACCAGGAGGAAAAGGAGGAAGATGGGAATCCCCTGGGGGCAGTGGGGCGGAGGGTAGTGTAAGCACAGGCACCAAGCAAGAGTCAGGAGTGTCCAGGTAAAGAGGAAACAGCCTAGCTTAAGCATTCTTGGCTTAAGTATTCATTTCATATTCAAAGACAAAATGAGATAGGAAAGGTAGATTGGAGTTAAACAGGCAAGTTTAGCTAAAGGTTAATGACAGAATAGTCTAAATATCTGAAGTTGGGTATGAGAAGGATTCTGACATTTCACTGTTTTTAGTGCCAGTACATAACAGACTCCTAGTTTTCATTGCTGTTCTTAACAGAGAAAAGCTATATAGACCACCAAAAGGTGTTTTGAAACCAAACTAGATTTTGTTTTCTTAATTATCATTCAAGTGCGGGTCTTCTAACTGGGAATCAAAAGACCTTGATTTGGGGCAACATAGAAGAAACACAGCAAAACAAGATTCTGAGTACAGATTAGTTCATGGAACAGGCCATGCATGTCTGTCTTTGCCATTAATCACGTTGTTTTATGTCACCAGTGCTGAGAGGTCTGGTTTCAACTGAAGCCTAATACAGAATGGACTGCAATTGATGGCAACAGGTCTCGGTCACTCAGCAGACACCCTGCAATGGTGCCCCTCATTGCTTACTGAGACTTCCTTTAATGCTGAATAACAGTGATGAAGACTACACAAATACTAGGATTGGGTTGCTTAGATTTGGAACCTAGTTTCTCTGATACAGTTTCATCATCTTGGGCAAATCAGCTGGATCCATTTTAACCTTGGATCATTTCATTTGAAATGGGCATATCCCAGTTCTCAGCCTTTAGGGTCGCTGAAGGATTGATGACTGCTTTAGTACAGCTCCTGTCATAAGGTAAATGATGAGTACATTTCAACTTTTTTTGTTGTTGTTCCCCCTGTGCATGCTAAATTGCTTCAATCATGTCTGACTCTTTGCATTCCTAGGTACTATAGCCCTCCAGGCTCCTCTGTCCATGGGATTCTCCAAGCAGGAATACTGGAGAGGGTTGCTATGCCCTCCTCCAGGGGATCTTCCCTATGCAGGGATCAAACGCATGTCTCTTATGTCTTCTGTATCGGCAGGCAGGTTTTTTACTAACACCACCTGGGAAGCCAGTTGTTACGCATAGCCATTTGGAATAATCCAAGAATCTTGTTCCTACTCTGAAAACCCCCAAAGAGGGAATCTTACAGAAATATGAAAAATGACATGAATGTAATTGTTTTATCACAAGCAAATTAGTACATTTTTTACGTATTTTGCCATGGCCAGAAGCCTTAAAAAACAATCATAGTATCAGCACCTCTGAGTCAGTAAAAAAAAAAGTTATAATTTCTTTTAAATCTCATGTTGCCTCAATCCTCTTAGTAGCCAGTGCATATTTAACATGTTCAAATAAAATGTAATTCATAACTACATTAATATATGTTAGGGTAATTTTTGAAATCTGAGCTGAGAGACATTGATGCAGATTTTTACTTATCAATATATCTGTTTCCCTATTTCTACTCTGTGACCATAATAGTTATTAATCTCAGTATTTCTAATGTTTTTTTATTCTTGGCTACTTCTCTATTAGTTCTTAGCAAGAAAAAAAAATGACTCAGTAATAGTAGACATGAATTCCACTATCTCTTCACAGCTCACTACGTCCAGTAATAGATAATGGCGTAATTACTTTTTGAGTTTTAAAAAATCCAATTGGAATGCCTGCAGGTATATGTACATTTATTTGGCTTGGAACTTATTATTTTTTTTTTAGCATAATTCATTTACTGTATTTGGTATGATGGGTCCAAATGAAACCAAGCATCCCAAGAAAATTATTTTTTAATGCAGACTCATAACTTAGGTATTAATAATATTTCTTTTTTTCTCACCCAAAGGCAATAAGGCAGTTTTTCTCCTCAAATCCATCATCAGCATCCATCAGGAATATTTACTGTTTTTATTGGTTCCTATGGGGGTGGTCTGTGAATTGAGGCAAGGCTGAAGAAAGCTCTCTGTATCCATCATTCATTCATTCATTCATACTTCTGTGTACAAGGCTCTGCTTGAGGCACTGAGGATTCATCAGTGAATGTGAAACATAAAAGTCCCCTCCCTCTTAGAGCTGTAATTCTAGTGGCATCACATTACATTACCACCAAGTGATGGCTAAAGAAAGACACACTGTCTCTCTCATACCTAAGCTTAAAAAACTAAAGCTATGATGCATTACAACCTGGCCAAATCTTTTCTGGCCATTCCGTCTAAAACGTGTCAACTTGTCTCTATGTGTGTTAAATCAGGAAGCATGAAGAGTCCAAGAAACTAAGAGACCCTGGGATCAGAGACAAAGATAGTTTTATTATTCACAACAAAAGAGGCAATCAGAGTGACATTATAGAAACAGTTCCCTGAGACACACTCCCTCAGGGCACTCAGTGATGGTTGGATGGTACCTGTACATGCAGTGAGGTTTGTTACAAGAGGGGAAACTCGGATCTAATTTAGGAGACTCTAATCTTAGGCTCAGAGATAAAGAATCCACCTGCAAAGCAGGAGACGTGGGTTCAATCCCTGGGTCAGAAAGATCCTCTGCAGGAGGACATGGCAGCCCTCTAGAGTATTCTTGCCTGCAGAATCCAATGTACAGAGGAGTCTGACAGGCTACAGTCCATGGGGTCTCAAAGAGTCGCACACAGCTGAGTGACTGAGCATACACCCACATGCAGTCTATGTAAGGATTGCTTGCGAATCTGCCCATTCTCTCTCCAAACAGAGATATCATTTTTATTATCATGGAATGTGAGTATCTTCAAGAAGAGATGTCTTATGTCTCTAAATCTTTCAAGAAAAAAATCACTCTTGACTCTACTTACCCACCAATGTATATACATATATTCCTTAGAGGTCTCCGTCTCCTTCTTTCCAGAGCTACCTGCTTGTATAGGCCTTCCTAAAAAGATAGTCCCAGAGTGTATGGGCTTTAATTACTGAGCATGTAAAGATGTCATAGATTCATGAAGAAATATCTCTCAACAATGGTATACTCCAGTTAGATTGTATGACCCATGAGAACAGGGATGGCGTTCTATCCCATATCTCGGCAATAGTGTCAGATACGTGGTAGGTACTCAATAAATATTAATTGACTAAATGAATTGGATTTATTTTGAAGATGATGATTATGATTGATGGTCATGATTTTGCCATATTTCAATTTTCAGAAGGAAATTATTCCTTTTGTGGCCAAGGCAGAAACACTCCAGGTATACCTTAGAGTGAAGCAGAAGTCTGCTAGCCACATTTGGTCAAAAAAATGTCTGAGTAGGGTAAATTACATCATTGGGTTCTGTATCTCAGGGACAGGAGCACCATTGCCATGGCTCCCTGTTGCCTCTTCCCATTCTCTTCTGGTACTTGCAAGATTTCTGTGTCAGTAGGCACTGTTTGCAGTTGACATTGGCTGGTTGCAGAAGAAATGAAGTTTCTTCTTAAAAATCTTTTTATAGGAAGAAAGAATACACTTCCTAAAAGCTTTGAGAAAGTACCCATCAGTCAGCCAGAGGAGACAGTACTTACTGTTGAAAGGAATTGTTAGCAAGAGGGCAAGGCCACCTGATTAGATCAGACCAATTACCCGTTATCCCCTGGGGCCAGGACTGCCTGCCCTGAACACCCCCCACCCCCCACCCCCCCACCACCAGGATATGACCAAATAACAGGGTTCTGTTGGCAGAAAAGACAGAAAGGCTGTTGGTCTAGCTGATGCTTCAGGTTATATGGATAGTACCCTATGGAAAGGTGGTTGAGGTTGAAATGTTGGAATTTTGAGTGTAATTCACAAAATATCTCAATACCCAAACATAGAAAGTCTACCTAGCAATCTAATGTTTTATCTAGTGTTTACAAGGCAGAACAAGTAAGTTTTTTTTTTTTTTTTTTTTTTTTTTTTTTACTGCCATTTGCCTCATGAAGAAACTGAGGCAACACCTCCAATCCTTTATTTCAAAATCCGTTAACTAGTTGATAGTACAAAATGGCTAAATACCTTGGTGTCCGTGGCTCAGCTGGTAAAGAATCCGCCTGCAATGCAGGAGACCTGGGTTCGATCCCTGGGTTGGGAAGATCCCCTGCAGGAGGGAAAGGCTACCCACTCCAATATTCTGGCCTGGAGAATTTCATGGACAGTATAGTCCATGGGGTTGCAAAGAGTCAGACATGACTGAGAGATTTTCACTAGATACCTTAATCTCATTCTTCGTGAACTCTATGATTTGGAACTGTGGTGTGATATACTGGAGAAGGGCTGTGGTGGAGGCATGGAGGTGGGGCAGGGGTCCTTTGGCTCTTTCGGCAGGAATCACATCTATAAATAGGTACCTGCATCTGCTCAGGGGAGTCACCCCACAGCTTCAGGCAAAGAGCACAAGTTGACGGCAGCCTGCATTAGCAGGGTGAGCCCCTGGCCTGACGCCAGCCCTTCCAGCTCGGGAGCCAGTGTGAAATTGAAAGCAACTCTCTGTCGACTGCTTTGACAGAAGGTGCCACACACGAATTATACTTAGTTCAGGAATTAGCTGCCAGATTATTAATTTGAGAGAAAACGAGCACAGCCCAGTTTCTCCTTTCTAGATCTCTGGCTGAGCTTTCTCTTCTGTTGGTGTTGCTCTCCCTGCTTCCTCCTGCTCCCCATCACAACACTGGAGACTCTGAGAGTCCTTGCCAGCAAAGACCCACAAAGCAGAAGACAGCCAGGCAGGTTTTTGCTCTTTTGAAGTTTCCAGCGGACCTTGACAATTTCTGTGGCTTTCTGAACAATTAATTCGCTTGTGGAATCAGGCCAGTCAATTCCTCGACCCCAGATTGCTCACCCGGAAAAAAAAAAAAAGAAAGAAATGAAAGTTTGGAATAAATAGGCTAGAACTATAATCTCTCAGGATCCTTTACAAAATCCTTTTTGTTTCTAATGTTCAATATAAAATACATAATTGTTAAATTAGTACAAAAGTGTACAATTTTGAATATGAGAATTACCTGTAATTCTGTCTAACTCAGAGATAGCTCTTATCATATTTCTAGTATTTATATATTTATTTGGCTGCACTGGGCCTTCATTGTAGCTTACAAGAATCTTTAGTGGGGCATGCGGGCTTTTAGTTGTGCCATGTGAAATCTAATTTCTGACCAGTGAGCAAACCTGGGCCTCCTGCATTGGGAGCATGGAGTCTTAGCCACTGGAACCCCAGGAATGTCCTCTTATCAATGTTTTATTATATATTCTTTGAAAGTTTATTTCTTGTTCATATACTAAATTTTTATATATTATGGTTCCGCAACTTGCTTTTTGGCTTAGTAATTAGGCACACTTTCATAAAAACCGTTGAGTTTTTGATGACTATGTAGTATTCCACCCCAAACTTTCAACTGTCTGTATTGGTGTGCTTCTAGTTATTCACCTGTGCAAGTAAAACTGTGGTGAACACCCCCCTGGATGTATCTTTGCAGTCTTGTCTGTGTTTTTCTGCAGGATAAATTCTTTGAAATGGAATTGCTGAGCCAGTTTCAACACCAGTAAAGATGCAGAGACCCCGAGGCAGCTACCTCAAACCAGATCTTGTCTTTGAGTGAGAACTCCCTTTCTCTATGATGGCCTGAAAATTAGCAAATTTCTGGAACTGCACTTCTGATGGGGCTTTTCACTTTCCTATCCAATGTGCAGGCCTAAAATGATTCCTTTCTTACTCATTTTTATGGGTGATAATGTGTTCCTCCCACTCAGCACTTCTTTTTATTTCGCTACAGCTATAACAAGCACTTATAAAAGCGACAATCTAGGTTACCTGAAAACCTTTTCCTTGTTAACTTGGATCCAGAAAACTAAGACTAGAGATAGAATTGGAAGGCAGTAGCTCAGTCCTGATTATATAAAGCTACTCTTGGGCATATCATTAACATTTCTCTTTGGTTTATCTGTTAAAAAAATAGGGACACAATTCACTTGTTAGACTAGAGAGGATGAACTCATAGATTCTGTTAAGGGCAGGCACACTCTCTCACTTCCCTCTTCACACAAATGCAAAGCAGTTTACTTTAGAAAAATGCTAAGTGAATGAGATGCTTAATAATAATGAACAAGTATCTTACAACTCTGTGATTAACACTCAGTAATGACTAATGTTTAGACCTCCTTGTTTCCATCAAAAATCTATTTTATCAGACACAGAAATGGCCTAAATTATTTGATATGCATTAGGTATGAAAAAGGACCTCTTGCAGCACTAGGTATTCACATCTCTGACCCTTCTGAGATGGAGCAGCAATTAGGCGAGCTGTCTGTTCCATTCAGACCCAAAAAAGAAAGTATTCAATGCCAGCAACACAAAAGCACAGTAGTTTTAAACCCCAGATACTCTCATTTCAGTATTGACTGGTCTACCCTCCCCCATCACCCTTTGCCCTCATATTGCTCCTACTACCCTCCAACTATCTGGTGTTTTTGAAAGACTTCTCAGGACCCCCTGCAGAACAACTGCCTGCTTGTTAAATGACAGATTACTGGGCCCTATCCCACTGTAAAGAAAGGAGGCTTGGAAATCTTTAACAAGCACCACCCCCCACCAGGTAACTCAGATATACTCTAATATCTGAGGACCTCTGCCATGCTAGACCATGCATCGGGGCACCTGGTATCTAGTTAACATATAGAAAGTGAAAGTGAAGTCACTTAGTCGTGTCCAACTCTCTGCGACCCCATGGACTGCAGCCTACCAGGCTCCTCCGTCCATGGGATTTTCCAGGCAAGAGTACTGGAGTGGGGTGCCATTGCCTTCTCCAGGGGATCTTTCCAACCCTGGGATTGAACCCAGGTCTCCCACATTGCGGGCAGACGCTTTACCATCTAAGCCACCAGGGAAGCCCTAACATATAACTCTGGTTCAAAAGATGTGGGCTGAGGCCTGAGACTCTGCATTTCTAACAAGATTTCAGATGATGCTGATGCTGCTGGCCTATGGACCACTCTTTGAGTAGTGAGGTCCTACTGTGGGATATTTGAGGGGCAAGGCCCTGGCATTTATGTTTATAGCCTCAATGTGTAGTACAGGGCTTGAGCGTAATACATGTTTCTTTGAATGAACTGATGAATGGATGTCCAATCGGCGGAGGCAAGAAAACTGGAAATGTTATCCAGTCTGTAGCTAACATTGAAAAAAAAAAAAAATTCAGCATAAACAATGTGATATCTATGTTTGTGTTCCTTTTTTGAATCCACTAATTATTTTATTGGAGAAGGCAACTAAACCAAAATTCTAAACAAGGAAGAATCATAGAGGTTGTAGTCCAGTGGACTCAGTATAAAACAGTCAGAATTATAATTCCAGTTGATTGATAAATAATTTTATATTTTCCATAATGTTAAATGCTTATTTTATATTCCAGTTTGAAAAAAATTTGGGGAGAGGATCTATAGCTATTAAAAAAAAATTATCAACACTGTTTGTGTTGTGCAAGAATTTGATTGTTTGAATTTGGATTTTCAAATAAAAGTGCTCTGAACTGTAATTTCTCTGAGAATTATTTTCTAAAAAAGATAGCATATATAAAACAGTAGAAACTCACTTTTCCTTATTTTAGGGTGACTTGAGGAGTATTCGATTCAAGTCAGCACTTAATCTGCATAAAGCAATACTAACAGAATTCCTTTAAGAAGCTTTATTTAATTTACTAAGAAATCCTTGAAGTAGGATTGACTATAGAACCTGGGAGCAGCTAGTCTCCCTAATCAGGTATACACATTCCACATGAAAAGCTACATTACAGAGGAAGCTATTAAGGGGCAGGTATGTTTATCTACAAACAACGCTGAAGTTTTATTAAATAACAAAAGAAATGTTAGTTAAGACTACATCAGTGGGAAATCTGTGATGTTCAAGACAAGTGCATTGATAAAATATTGTAGAGGTCTTCCTGCTCTTGCAAGAAACTAAGAATTAATAGAAAACAGACTATATTCTCAGGTTACCATGCTATGGATTCTTTCCATCCTCTAACTCTGTAGTTGAGCTTCCCCAGTGGCTCAGTGGTAAAGAACCTGCCTACCAATGCAGGAGATGAACCTAGAGTTTGATCCTTGGGTCAGGAAGATCCCCTAGAGAAGGAAATCACAACCAACTCCAGTATTCTTACCTGAAAAATCCTATGGACAGAGAAGTCTGATGGGTTACTGTCCATGGGGTTGCAAGAGTTGGACGTGACTGAGCACAAGCCCGAATTCTGTGGTTAGTCAGATCCTTCTGAAAGCAGCTGCCTTAGTGACACAGTTTATGCAAGGCAGTCTTGAAGCACCTAGAAGGATGGAGACCTGCCATTCATATATATGATGGCCCTGTGCCTGCATGCTATTAAGTGCCTGTTGGTGGAGCTAAGTTTGCCCTGACACTTGTTTTCACTGTAGCCTATTACTGAGTGTATAAAAGGAGGTCTGTAGCTCACATGTCAATTTAACAATGGTGAATAACCAAATTGATTCAAGTCAGTAGGCAACAGAAAGTATTAATAACTGGGTTCCGATGCACTGACATCTTTAAATTTCATCTGTTCATATACATTTAAAATAATTAAAGTGACTCACAAAGAGTTACGTAACTAACATTGGCAATGTTAACTGGAATCTTGTAATACTCTTCTTTTTAGCAAAAAAGCTTTCTTGACACAGAAAGCTAAATGATTTGTAAAGACTAAGAGTTTACATTCACAACGTCCTTTCTCAGGACATTTCAAATCTGGGCAGGTTGAAGCAGCAAGGTTGAAGAGCTGGCTCTGAGTCAATTATACTAAGGATGTGTCCTCCTAGGGTGGGAAATTCACTGTGGCACCAAGACCATGCCCTCAACCTAGCCCTCAGAGAAGAAAGGCAGAGATAAGAGGCAGTGAGCTGTTGTAGAGAGGTGATCTAGGCTCTAACTTGTCCTACTGTCTCCATCCAATTGACAAATGCAGACGTCTTCTTTAATGAAACTTTTTGTCTGGGAAAGTGCATTTGGGGAATGCTTCAGGCTTCAGTACCAGTGTCTTCAAAGGAAACAAATAGTAATAATGATGATGATTATAACTACCAAAATATAAGGTGAAGTGTCATGAACATATTTTATTAAATGTCAGATATTATATATCCACTTTACTGATCAAACCCTGAATGATACGTGAGTGATAATTAGGACAGTATGTACAAAGGTAAGAAAATGTGAAATTCAACTATGTTGAAGGAGACAAAGTCCTCGAATGTCAGTAAAATATTAGGAGGTTTCGCCTTGTGAGATAGTACAAGGCCTTTTAAGTGACTGTTAGGAGTACAGAAGTCTAATTTAAGCAGAGTTTGAGAGAGAGGTTCCACAGAGGGTTTTTCCTTCTCTCTAGAGTTTTAAAGATGTATGGGCACACACAGCAAGGCAGAACAGTGAGGACATGGGGGGATTCTAAGGTTAACAGAACGAGTTGCATGAATGCTTTTCCAAATTTACTCAATTACCTGTAGTTTAAACGAGAAGAGGGAGGAAGGTGTGTTTTGATCATCAAAGTGTAAGTTAAACTTTGGTCCTACTAGAAATTGTATTAAATGTTCTATGAAAGGGAGTCAGGTCTTGAAAGACCAGGAAGGAGACACACTGCTGGTTACTTTTGCTTCTCCTGAAAAGCCTTTTCATTCCTCAAGTAAATCCTGGCCTTGTGCAATTTAGGCCGTTCTTGCTGAGTTCACCAGCCCACGGAGGTCAGCAGTGGTACCATGTATAAATGAGCGTAGGAGGCTTTTAGGAACCAAGCCCAAACTTTGTGACAGGTCTGGCCATATTTTCTGTAAATGGCCAGATAATACATACTTTAGTGATTGTGGGTCATCTTAATTTCTATCACTATTACCCAAGAGTACCCTTGTAATGCAAAAGTAACCATAAGTAGATAATATGTAAGCTTGTATGATTGTGTGCCAATAAAACTCTATTTACAAAAGTGGATGGACTCTAGTTTACCATCCGCTGCTCTGTGTCAGTGAAGTGTATATCTTTGCCCTTGCTCTGTTTCCTGTGAGTAACATAGTGGTGCTAGTGGTAAGGAACCTGTCTGCTAAAGCAGGAGACTTGAGACAGAGGTTTGATCCCTTGATTCCCCACTGGAAGATCCCCTGGAGGAGGGCATGGCAACCCACTCCAGTATTCTTGTCTGGAGAATCCCATGGACAGAGGAGATTACAGTCCATAGGGTTGCAAAGAGTCAGACACAACTGAAGTGACTTAGCACACATGCAAAATATCTTTTATAGTGGAGTTGTCTTTAGTGATTCTTTATGAAAAGTTTAGCAAACTTTTCTTCAGTATCGAGTATGTGGTCTGTACTGTATTAGTCCTAGGTACTAGGGGGTCGGGAAGTTTGGGATGAGAAGAAAGGAGATATAACCAAGTCTCCACCCTCCCCCCCTCCCCCACCCAGAGTGGCTTCACTTTTCCTAGGGAACACAGGTATGTAGGTAAATAGGCAAGTATCAAAAGTAGGTTTAATGTATAAGCAGCCAGGTATGGGTTACAAACTGTATTTTTTTTTTTTAATATGTTCCATTGACCCAATGATGTATGGATAGTCAAGAATTCTTCCCAAGCCCAGAGGATTTATATAGCATTGACTGATGTGATTGTAATTCCATCTATGAAATTCAGCCCTTTTGATCTGATGTTATCTACTCCATCCTCTTCTTTGGAAAGACATGATTACTAAGGCTTTCAGCTATCTGACACATCACTCCTTAAATGTTAATGTTCCTCAGTATCATCGGCAGGGGCTCTTGTTAAAATGCAGGTTCTGGTTTCATAGGACTCGGCTGGGGCCCAAGATTCTAAAATTCCAGCAGTATACATATATACGCAGGCCTGTTTGTATGTCGAGTTATTAAAAGCATCTGCAGATGACTCAAAACCACAGTTTAAAGGAGTGAAGTTCCAGGTAAGTCCTGGAAGAAATGTGGCATCGCAGCTCTTTATCTCCCAGGCAGTAACCGGAGGTCAGGTCATTACAGGGGTTACACCCCCTTTAGTTTATCCTGAGTGACCATAGTTCAAACCCCATAGTTTAAGCTGCCCTGGGTTGTTGGACATTTATATTGAAGAATGCTCCTCTAAATTACAAAGTGCAATTAACCATGGAACTAGAGTTTTATTTTTGTTAAAACTTGAACCAAAAGTAGACTGTCACATTACCGACAATGGAGGCCTTGGAGGGCTAGTGGCTTCTATATTTTAAAAGAATATATAAAGGCAAATTTAATTTAGAGATTTTTGTTTAGTATCTATAAAAACTACACTCCCATGTAGGGACCAGGAGACTTCCAGCCATATTGCTTTCTGAGATACAGCGGAATTTTGGTGAAAACGTGAGCTGCACTAATTTTGTGTTGCAGGATGGGGGAGTCAAGGGTAATGGGGAAATGAACACATTTTCAATAGGTTTCCCATATTTTTCTGCATTTGCTTCTTTTTGTCCCCCTTCTCCAAAAGGATAGTGTTTAAAAAAATTAATGCACATTTAATTTTCTTAAAGGTTACAATCACTGCTTACAATCACTTACAATCACTGCTGCTGGTCACCAAAGACATACTCTGAAAGACAAGGTCTGAGAGTACTTCAGCAAGTCTACAAACAGCATTTACATTATATGAGGAGACCAGCTTCCCAAATGATTTTTCTACTAGAGGAATTTCCAAGCTTTAATGTTGAATAGATAAATGATCCTACTTCCTTAAAATATCTTTCTAGCTTCCTTTCCCAACAGTAAATATATGAATTCCTCATTTGTTTATTACTTGTTTATTTTATTGAATTATAATTGACATATAATGTTGTATGTTGAAGGTGTACAACATAGTGATTCACAATTCTTAAAGGTTATACTCCATTTATAATGATTATAAAATACTGGTGATAATACCTCATGTTGTACAATGTATCTTTCTAGCTTATTTTAGACATGAGAATTTGTACTCATTTTTATAATGTGAAGGCTGCTGTGGACATACAAGGGTATCATCTGAGTTGGTTAACACTTTATGTTAAACTTTAATATTGTACTTTGCATAGAAATGGCTTCTCAGATAACTGTGAGCGCCCAAGCAAAAACGTCAGAGAATGGGATACAAGGAAAGGGAAGTTTGATCAGGCGCTAAAGGATCACAAATGCTAACATCATAGAGTCTGGCTAAGACAGTTAAGGCAAGACTGAAACTACTGAAATAGCTGTGGACACACAACTGGACCCCAGACTCAGGGCTGAAAGAGCAAGACGGGGAGAAAAAAGTCCAGAGGAAATGCGGGCGGGGAAAAGACGTTGGAATTCCCTCCAGTTCATAGCTGACAGGGGTCTTGGGAATTATCTGGTTCTCTGTTTTTCACCTTTCTGGTCCCTTGTTCCTAAGGCATACTTGCCATCAGTAATAGTGGCCCATCACGAGAGTCCCTCTGAACCTGTGAACCACATTCCACCCCCCAGACAGACATACCAGAATCTCAGGGAGGAAGCTGAGGATTCTGATGTCTGAAAGGTCCCACTGTTTTGAGAATCCATAAAGCTCACTTATTTTACAGATGGCAAAACCAAGGTGTAGGGAAGTGATTTGCCAAAGTGATTTTCCAAAGCTTCACCAAGTCACTTTTTGATAATTGTTCTTCAAACTCAGAACTCTTGACACTCAAGCTAGTATCACTCTATTACAGTCTCTACTGCCTTATTGATTGAGCATTGTGTGGACTATTTATCAACTCTTTATTAGCTCATTTTCCCCCAGAATTATGCAGTTATTCATCACAACTTTTCAATGGGTAACAGATAGAATTTGCATTTTTAATTTATAAGGTATCACTTACCCTTATAATGGCTTGAACTATTGATTGTATGAACTTAAGAAAACCTTGATGTATTCAATGTTACTACCTTATCCACTTAGTAGCAAGATTAATTTGTTCAAAAATGTTTGTTTGACAAATTGGGTGTGATAATATAAGAAGCATGCTAGGAAATATTATATATGTAAACAGGCTCTGTCCTTTAAAAGCTTGCATATTTAGTGGTGAGACGTATATTCATGAAAATCTTTCAAGAAAAGCTCCATGATTTGTTAAGAAGAATTTGACAGAATTTCCCGTAACATCTTATCAAAAAATATAACGTGTACCATATTAGAATAGTTTATTACACTGAATTTTTTTGTTTGCTGTGTGTTTGCATCTCTCAGCACATTAAAAAAAAAGCAGAAGTTAATCATTGCCTAGCATAATGAATATGCATATTACTCATTGAATAATTATTTGTTTATTGAATATGCATGGATACATAATCATGTGCTTTGTGTACATGGTATGGGATATATATGCATATAAAGTATACATCTAAGTACATATAATTTATTTAGCATATTTTTATAGTTTATACCTTATGTATAATGAGTCTGATCTTATACATAATATTCTTTTCCATTTTGGAAAAAATAATTTACCAGTATGGATATTTTGGTTCAACAACTAAACCAATGCTTCTCAAACGTCAGTATGCAAAATTATGCTATCAAAATTTGAAACTAATGTTGAATACCAAATATTTTGCATATACATGGTATATATCTCTAAACACCAATTTATTCCTCCTACAAAGAAGACATACCCTATTATAGTAAGTGCTTTGCATATATTATTTCATTTTTATCCTCACAACAACCTTATGAGATAGTTATTTCTGCCATCTTTACAAACAAGAAAACTAAAATAAGTTAGCTGAGGTCACTAAGTTATTAAATGGTGAAACCAAGACATAAACAGGACAAACTCCAGACCCTATTCTTTCATCCTCTCAGGTACACTGCTAGGCTTGGCATACAGTGCTCCCGTCCCCGGCCAAATCTAGCAGCTGCCTGTTTTGTAAGTGAAGTATCTTTGATGGCGTCTCTAGAGTTCGAGCAGCAGAGTTGAATACTTATTATAGAGCCCATATGGACCTCTTCACTTATAATATTCACCATCCGATTCTTTACAAAAGGAAAAAAGATGTCAATCCTCTTATAATGTATCAAGTATATCATTCAACTTTCCAAATGAATTGAATAGCTGTGCCCTAAATTTTGAAATATATGTTGTACTTAATATAGTGTGTGAAATGCATAGGTGGACCCGTCTGCCCGCTTTTGATCATGTTTCTGATTAGTATATATAGGCAAAAATTCAATATTATTTGTTACAGTTTCTATCATTTTGATCAGTGATTTGTAAGACACATTAGAACTTAATATATTATTAACTCTTGCTAGACATCCTGCAGAATTTGGTTCAGGGTGTATTGAAATGTAGTTATTAGGATTAGCATTTTAAGATGAATTCTTCTTAAAAAGGCTGCATTATGCGTATAGTTTTGAAATCTAATGAATGTTTGGTGGTGTTCTTTTATGATAATAACTTCAAAATATATGTATTTTTAATTATATTTTCTTACCGAGTTCTATTTTAGGAGCTACAGAAAAACATACATTGTAAAATTGCTAATAAATTGTGGAGGGGTTGAGCAGCATATTTTTCTTACTAATTTTAAGGAGGAGTTTTTCAACATTATTGTGAATCATAATTATGTCATTATATGTTATAAATATATTACATGTATTTACACTACATAATTAGACCTAATTCTAATTATGTAGATTCATGGTAATCAGCTAAAATTTGCTTTAAAAAACCAAGATAATTCCTCTAACAGATGCTACCTTAATAGAATATTAAGTTCAGGAAAATCTCATGAAAATAGGAAAATTAATAAGTAATGATTAAACCTCTAACATTCAAGCGGAATAAGATACCATATCACCACTCTCCTAAAGTTTTGTTATGAATAAGAAAAAGTGTTTGTTCTGAGATATCCTCAAAAATTTTGTAAATAGTGTTTTAGACAAATCATTTCTTAAAGAAAGCATTCCAATAAAAAGACCTCAAAGTTTTAAAGACTTGTTTTGGTTATAACATAAATTCTCTTTTCAAAGCTCTTTATATGAAATTAAAAAAAAAATTGTTCTAGTAACAAAGAGGTAAATAAAAACACTATTTCCCACTGGAATCTTCCTCTCTAGATTTTAAATCTAGCATCATTGCTGTAAATTGCTAGTTGTACTCTTTGATTGACATGTTTACCCAGATAATGTAACAGTTTTTGTGAAAGAAATCTACTTAGTGTCTGGATGACATGAAACATGTTTCTTGTGGAAGGAAAAGCCCCAACGTGTTCTTTCGAATGGGAGTCTTCTCTCTCCAAATCTTACAAGCTGATAACGAATTGGATAATTTGTTTTATTCCCTCATTTACCCAACATTAGTTCAATTGCAGTGTGCATCTAAATATACTTTTAACAACCCCTCTGTGGCTCTGTCCTTGACTTTATTTCAGATTAATTTTTGACACTAAGTTACAAAGAAGCCCCTTGAGCACCATATGATGCTTGACCAAGAAACCCATGTGGTTGTCTTGAGCTTGCTCTGTCTTCTATTGGGTTTTAACCCTGGCTTTGTTTTCTGGATACACAAACAACTTCCCAGCATGCTCCAAATGAATGAAATCACTCTCTATTACTAATGTTTTTCCCACTAAGTATAAAGTACATTTTTTTCTTTATAAAATATTCTTTTTTTTTTTTTTGAAGCCCCTGCAGATGTCAAATTAACATGAGGATGATAAAGGATATTTCCCAAGCTTCTTGAACTTGTGTGGTCAAACTTGATCTTTACATGACCTTGAACCTTAAAAGTGTAACATACCAAATGATAAGGACAGGTCAAGGAGCAAGTAAAACAGCTGCTTCTCAAACAATTGGTCAGAATGGCAGAAAACAGCCTGATAGTTAAATTGACACTATTCAGTCAGTGAACTTGAGGATTTGTGATTGGTCTAGGCTGAACTCCTCTACAACCATTCCACTCTGAACTGATAAGCCAATGACTTGAAACAGGCCAATCCCGTTTTCCAATGAATTTTGTGATCTTTACCTTTAGAAGCCCAACTTGCCTCAGATTTGGGAGGCAAGGGGAAGCAAAGGGATATTCTTGCCCTTTTATGATCCATATCCAAGTCAATTACCAAGGCTTTATTCTGCTTCCAGTTAATAGCCCTTTGACAATCTGAAAACTTCAGCCGATATAGCCTAATCTCTGCATTGAATCAGATTTTCTTAGCTGTAGGGGAAGCTCAGGTTCACAGTCATTCTGTTGCAGGAAGGAGGACCCTTTCCAGGGCCCGAAACTGGTCTCTTGTCTAACACTTGGAAATGAATTGTCTGGGGAGACACACATGCTGACAAAGCAAGAGATTTTATTGGGAAAGGGCGCCCGGGCGGAGAGCAGGAGGGTAAGGGAACCCAGGAGAACTGCTCTGTCACATGGCTTGCAGTCTCGGGTTTTATGGTGATGAGATTAGTTTCTGGGTTGTCTTTAGCCAATCATTCTGACTTGTTCAGCCAAGATGGATGCCGGAGAGGAGGATTCTGGGAGGTGGTCGGACATGTATGTGGTGTCTCCTTTTGACCTTTCCTGAACTCTTCCGGTTGGTAGAGACTTATTCCGTGTTCCTTACCAGAACCTCCTGTCATAAAACACCTCATGCTAATAGTTACTATGGTGCCTGGCCAGTATGGGCGGTTTCAATCAGTGTGCTTCCTGTAACAATTCCAAGCCTTTATTTTACTTTTACCAGGGAAATTAAATCAACCCTGATACAAAGAAATGAAGTCAACAAAGTTTTATGTCAACCCTAGCTATAGCAAACCCTTAGCAGTTAAAGATTTCATCTGTTTAATTTCACTCAGTCACATGTCATTTGCTCCTTTTTTGTACCAAGATACAAGTTTGATTGTGCCCTTAAAAACTGGGTTAACTTAGAGTCATTTGATTGATCATGAAGCCTAGAACCCTCATCTCAGAATAGCTTATTAATTTGATTCTCACTATATGTGCAACAACTGAGGAAAAGTGGCAAAACTTTCTTTTTTATGAACATTGGCTACTAATCTAACATCTGTTTGTTCTAGCCATAGGAATGGGAAGATTGAGAAAAGGAATTGTTTGTAACCAGAAAGTTACGTTTTACATTATTATGTACCTAGCATTAATCTAAAGGAGTTGTTAACAACTGTTTGGTTATCCCTTATTTGATTTTATGGTAGAAATAATAATGACATACAGTGTTATTTGGAGGGGAACCTCCCAAAGGTTCATTGACAAGTCCTTCTGTCTGGCTGATTACTTACCTGTATACATTCCACAGTAATTATCATATGGATAGCCATTGTTATTCCTAAAGAAATACAAAAGTCTCATTGACCTGGTCTGCTTAAAGGCATTCTTAAAGACTAAATCCCTACCACCATCTAGATGAAAAGAAAAATTGGCCTGATATTTACTCTTTGCAACTCAGAAAGTAAAAGAAATACTAGAAAAATACTTTAAAAGAACTGTATAGATTTTGGAAGAAACTATATGTTCCTGTAAAGTCGATACTCTGTGTGACTATTTTTATATTAAGAGCATGGTTTGTGCCCCCACTTCCCACCCCTCACAGGAGAAGCAGACCTCTACACCATTTGTTTTGATATAAAAGACGTTTTTTAAAATTACTATTTAATAGCCTGTCCACACAGCCAAAAATAATGCCTAAGGAAGAAGAGATGCTTCATCAGTACTAAAAGTAATCTCCATTCATTTTTTTCCTTTTGTGTATTTAATTATGCAACACAGAAGCAGCAGCATACCACTGTCTCCTCAGGTGCTCAAAATAATCTGAAGAGGAAGTTGGTTAAAATGACTAGAAATGAATGAGCCAGTGTGTGAAATATGTGCCATTATTCCCCTTGCGTTGTCCAAGGCAGACATCATTAATCCATCACAGCCCTCTTTCACGCTGAGCCTGGACACATCATCAGAGTCGTTCTCAACGCAGGGCTCCCATCAGCCACTGCCAGTCAGCTGGAGTTGGCAGTTACTTCCAAACTATTTGCCATTGTTGGACTGTACTGTATCTCCCTAAAACCTTAAGCAGAAAGTAGCATCTGATAATCATGACACTTTCTTGCTTTCAAAGTACTGTTGTAATTACTTTCCCTTACCTGTGTCTTATAGTCCGCTAATCTCATGATTTTAAAATGTTAACCTAGGTGCAGGTGTTCTGTGAACACAGCAGATTTAACCAGCAACTTTTCAGACTTCAGAGCCATAGTGCAAAATTAATTGTTCTGTTTATTCATTTTTACAGTTAAATGGAAGTTTTCTTAAGAATAATTGGGGATGCATCATTATCAAACAAACTAAAGCATCCTTTTCTACTAATCCAGTGGTTCTCAGTGAGGAGTGATTTTACTTACCAGGAGACATTTGGCAATATCTGGAGTGATTTTTGGTTGTCCATGGTGGAGAGGAAGTGCTACTGGTATCTAGCTGGTGGAAACCATGGATGCTGAGAAGCATCATGCACTATCAAAACAGTTCCTACAACGAAAGATTATCCAGACCCAAAATGTCAGTATTGTTGATGATGACAAATCCTTCACTAAGCTATTGAACTTCGTTCTAAAATAGAGGTTGAAGGAGATAATTTTTTTAACTGAAATCTTTATGCTATGAACTTAATTTAAAAGAGAAATTGCTTACTGTTTTGACAAAAAATACAGTCATGCTCCTATTTGAAATTTGCCTTTGGGTCCTGTTTTACCAATTTGATGAATAAGACATTCCTCAAAGACAGTGGGATTCCATGGTACCTGCCTAGAGATGGCAACTGAAACTCAGTATTATATACTCCTTTCCCATCATTCTGAATGACTCAAGTGTGAGTTCTTCAATATTTCACACTATATTGAATCTCAAATTGAGAAACTACTCTTATAAGACAAGATGGATGTCAAGGGTTCTCCATTTTCTTTCAAGTGTTAAGTTTAGCCTAGAAATAATTTTTTTTCCTCACGAAAACTCAGTTCTGTTTCTCAAATCAGTTGTTCATTTATCAAGTACTACCATTACCAGATGTGGTTGAGTTCTCCTAATGAACTGATAGGAGTAAGAAGGTTTTTACTTACACACACCTCAAAACCAGGGCTTCCCTGGTAGCTCAGCTGGTAAAGAATCCAACTGCAATGCAGCAGACCCTGGTTCAATTCCAGGGTCTGGAAGATTTGCTGGAGAAGGGATAGGCTACCTATTCCAATATTCTTGGACTTCCCTGGTGGCTCAGCTGGTAAAGAATCTACCTGTGATGCGGGAGGCCTGGGTTTGATTCGTGGGTTGGGAAGATACCCTGGAGAAGGGAACAGCTACCCACTCCAGTACTCTGACCTGAAGAATTCCATGGACTACATAGTCCATGGGGTCAGAAAGAGTCAGACACAACTGATTGACTTTCACTTTTACATTCACCTCAAAACAATACTTTTTGAGAATTCAAGCCAGCACTCTACCTCCTACTATTGTCAACCAGAGATAGTGAATGTCTTTTAGACTAAAAGATTCTCAAGGCATAGTGGCTGAGAACATTTCATATTAACTCAAATATATAAGCCTTAATAAGCCAATTTCCCATTCAGTTTAATCTATTTTCAGCAGATCAAAATAATTAAAAATGCTAACAGTTATGGTAATTTTCAATACACTGTGAGAGAAGCAATTTAGATAGCACCTTCCCGCCAAATCTATATTTGTATAAATGCTGATCAAGAATATTTGTTCAATGTTATACAAATCAAACATGAATAATTTCTTCCATATTACTCCTTCCATTGTTGTGTTTTCCCTCTGTCTAGTTATCCATTTGCCACTGGCATGCTGCTCTAGGAAGATTTGATTAAAATCAATAAGTTATTGGGAAGATGGCAATTAGCAGTCTTTCACCTATAATAGCATTGTCTGTTAAGCTTCCTTTTGTTAATCACAATATTTTAGCAAGACTCTCATACCCAGCCATGCAATTTAATGAAATGGAAGGTTTGAAAAGCATCCTTAATTTGGGGCACTGGAAATATGCTTTTTTTTACACTGTTTTGATAGGAATACCCAGCGTTTCTGCAGTACATCAGAATCTTCGTCCCCTTGGAGAGTTTCTCAATTTTAAGATCCCAGAAATATCTGCACAGAAGTTAATACTGCATAAACCTCAAGTTGGTTCAATGTAGCATAAAAAAGTATGAGCAAATATCAATGTATAGATTTGTTTAACTATTTTGAAGTGACTCAATAGTTTGTTTGTAATAGATAATTGACATAGAGAAGTTCTTCACTTTGGCTGTGTGATATTGAGTGCGAAATGCCTGGGTTAAAGACTGAACCTTGACTAATGCCCCTCGACAGCAAGTAATGATTGTCAAAGTCATTAATTAGAATTAAGTCATGGTATCCTTCTTTTTTACATTTGTTATTGGCTTCTGTGTTCTGAAGACTCCTTAACTTCATTTTTGTTTTTTTTTTTTTTCAGCGGAAGCATACACACAGTTAACGTGCTTGCTACTTAACTGTGCTTATAGGAAGGGTCACTTTTATTCAAATATTTTACATAATGACAGTTGCTCTGAAAATACAGACACTTAAGCTAGTAAGTGAATAGTGTTCATTTTAGACCTATAGCTAAGATCCTAATTCATAAATTTACTACTATTCTCTATTTAGAGAATTAGTACCCCCAAAAGCATTAAAATGGAGACATTCACATAAATAGTGGCAATTTGGAAATATTTTGATTTTTTAGAGCATTGCCTATTCAGTTTTTGCCTATTAATATAAGACTTGTGTGTTTGTCAGATGGAACCTCTAAAAATGCAAAGTTCTAAGCTAGAATATGTAAATTGTACAGAAGACATGTGTAAATGTTTTTTACCCTCAAGAAATTATTTATCTAAAAAGCCAAAGGTATAAAGCAATTACATGGGTAATTAAAAGCAACTCATTTTTGGAGTAAAGGAGAAACTAAAATAAGAATCAAATTTTTCCCAATCTATACTGTTCTCTAATCTATAAAGTTCTCTAAATAATTGTTCAGTTCTCCATTATATTCACTTTTCTAGACACAACCTAAGATAAATGAAGCAGTTTAGAGCACTCAACGTTGCCTTAACTTCTTTTTTTATTTTTATTTTTTTAATAATTTTGTCTCTATACTAAGGAAGATTTTAGGTACTTGGTGTCATTTTACATGCCTAATAGATTCAAATGACTCTTTAATAATAATGGATCTCTTATTAGACTCAAAAGAAAGACGGAAAATTTTTTTTTTGCTAACATCTGAAATTCTTACTGTAAAATCACTGTATCAGTAATACTGACATCTATGTAACATTTATTACAATATGAAAACTCCGTAAAAAGTTTTTGCAGTAAGACTATGGCAGTGGGTAGGGATCCAAAGGATGAAAGGACTTGAAATAAAATTTTTTGCTCAATTTGCATTTTGCCCAGAACATTAACATTACTCTTAACTTCGAAAAACAATAACAAAAACAAATCAGCTGGGATTCCCGAGTCCTATCTCTAGAGATTCTGTGAAAGTGAAAGTCGCTCAGTCATGTCCAACTCTTTGCGGCCCCATGGACTGTCCATGGAATTCTCTAGGCCGGAATACTGGAGTGAGTAGCCTTTCTCTTCTCCAGGGGATATTCCCAGCCCAGGGATCAAACCCACGTCTCCCACATTGCAGGTGGATTCTTTCCCAGCTGAGCCACAAGAGATTCTGACCTAGTCTTAATAGATGGGCCTAAAGAACGTGTATTTTAACAAATACCTTTGTTGATTCAGATGCAGGTGGACTAAAGTCTAGAATTTAAGAAACACTGGCCTAGGGATAAAGAAAATTCACGTTCTCTGTCATATTACAATTCACCACCACCTAGTCAATATTGTTGCTACTGTATCAGATGTGAGTCAAACGTTTGCTTAGTGTGATATGTTATATTAGAGGCCTCACTAGAGATGGGGTAGGTTTTGCCCATTTCCTCAAAATTCTTGACTACATCATAGAGTATTTTTGATGGAAGCCAATTATTGAACATTCAGAACATTATCAGCTTCAGGGTCAGTTTCACAAGCAGCTACTTGGGCAATTGTCTAGATCATCTCTCTGTAAGGGACACTAGGGTATTACAGCAAGTATAATTAGATAGAGGAAATTGTATTTTCCAGAACTCTTCTTTGGTTGAAAGGATTAACTTGATTAACTGCTTGGGAGGTGTTGAGTGTAGGGGCAGGTGAGATCCCCAAAGTAAAATTTAGTCATCCCCAAAGTAAAAGGGAATTTATTTTGTTGAGTTGGTGAGGAGTTTGGCTGGGGTGTGGGGTGTGGGTGGGAGATAGGGGAGTGGGGGTGGGCTGGCAGAGCTGTCTCTTGAGATGGTAGAAGGATCATTTCCTATTTGTTGCATACCTTGTATTAGAGCAAAATTCATTTAAAGAGTTCTTTGACTTCCTCAGAGAGTAATATATATTAACTAGTTTTGGTCGTTCATCAAATGTATAATCACCTCTGGAAGATGATTCTTTGGGATACTAGTCTGCCAGCTTTCTGCTGGCTTTCTGAATAAAGTTGCTATTCCTTGCCTTCCCCCAGTCAATGACAAACAAACAAACAAACAAATCCAGATTATCGCTGACATTTTGGTGAATTTCAAAATTAAAAGAACAGTTTCTTGCTCTCAAGGATTTGCAGTCTATTTGGGAAAAGGATAATACACACAAATATCTGCTATGACATTATTTTAAATGTACAGAGTATAGCAGAAGCCTAGAGAAAGCCAAAGCTTGTTCTGCTCAAGGGTATCAGAGAAGGCTTCACACAGTAATATGTGAACTAGCAAGACAGTACAGGTTTGACAAGGGAAGTCAGGACATTCTGATTAGTAGAACTAATATATGCAATGGCAAGGAGGTACAAAAAAGAATGTTCAGTAAGTGGCTCAAGTTTCTAAGACTAGAAGAGAATGTGAAGAACTGGACAGCTGAACAGCGGCCAAAGTACACTGGGATTTTTATATAGAGGATATATAGAGGGATGGTAAGTTTTGGGGGCTTCCCTGTTGGCTCAGACAGTAAAAAAATCTGCCTGCAGTGCAGGAGATGTGGGTTCGATCCCTGAGATGGAAAGATCCCCTGGAGAAGAGAATGACAACCCACTCTAGTATTCTTACCTGGAGAATTCCATGGATAGAGGAGTCTAGTGGGCTACAGTCCATGGCATGTGGTCACAAAGAGTTGGACATGACTGACCAACTAACACCACACGCGCACACACACACACACACACACATTAATTTTTTCAGGTGAATTTTACTAAAATTGAAACATATTGATTCTGGATTCTTGGAATCACAAGGTATTTTGAGCTGGATGCTGATATGGTTGTAATGTCATGCAAGTTCCTTCTGAGAAAGAGTAAAAGATAATTTGAAGGTGGCAAGGCTGGAGGGAGGTAGGAAACTACTGGTATAAGCTAGAAAGAGATGATATGGTTCTTAACTAGGCTGGTAGTAATGAGGAGTGAAAGGAATGGGTGAAAAAGGGAATAGGTTGGAGAGAAAGAAAGGGAAGTATGTTCTAAATGACTTGGCACCTGATGTAATGTAACAGGTGAGGCTAAGGTAACACTTGGGTTGACAACTGTGTCCATTTAAGTACCATTTGCTCAGGGAAAGAAGAGAAGCCGTTTCTTTTCGGTCATCAGTATAGCTTGGGAAGAGGCAAGATTGCTTTTGAGAACACTGAGTAGAATATACACTTCGAAAATTGATTAGGCCTTTATTAAAACACTGAACATATGTTTAATAGCTTTTGAATGTTAAATTCTAAGTGAAAAAACAAAAAAAAGTCTTATCATCATCTCCTTTAATTCTGTCCAAAAAAAATCACGGAGAAAGAAAAGGTACCAGATAAAAGACAGTTGAGAGAGATCCTTTCTTGGATCATAGAAGCAAATAGTTTTAGAGACCACTGTGTCTTGTGAAGTAAATACCTAGTTCTCCTCATGGGGACAAAGCAGGCTTCAATATCCCAGGAGCAGTCCTCCAAATAAGAGTTGTTATTTCTAGAGACAAAGGTACACTGAAACCAGAGAGCACTTCCGAAAGAGATAAAATGGGATCTAAGGGCATCTGAGATAGAATAGAATACATTCTTGGCTCCAAAATCCTTTTGAGAATCTCTCTGGAAGACTCCTGCTTATAGCATCTCCTGTCACTCTGAATTTTTGTTCACTGACTTTTTCATAAATGTAATGAATTAACTGTGGTATGATACTTTAAAAATACATTCCTCCCTATCTATATTATAAATGTCATTAGGGTAGACGTTTTATTATTTCTAGCTGTGTATGTCAGGGTTCAACCAGAGAAGCAGAACCACTAGGAGATACATCCATGTAGTATCAAGTGATTCACTACTGGACTTTGACTTTATGCAGTGTGGGTGTTGGTGAAACATTCTCTATAAGGCTTTGTCTTCATGTCTCACGCTGAAGTTCACAGTCCACAAGCAGGCAGGAAAGAATAGGAGATGGGTGTACGGTGGAGGTGATCAGGAGTAGGCTGGAACCCACAAACCCAAGCTAAACCCCACAAAGGTGGGCTGCAACCCATGTTAATTTTTGTTTCCTCCGGTGATGGTAGTATGGATGTCCTGCAGGAACCAGGGCCTATTTTGATGTAAGAAGCACACATTCCTGGCCCATGAGTCAAAGGAACCTGAGGAAGGTCCAGGGAAATTTGGAGCATTATCGGTCCAACTGCTAACTCACATCAATGAGGTGAGCCTGTAGAGCATTAGCACTGTGTGTGAAATTCAAAACAGCTCTTGCTTTGCTTCCAGTCTCCAAATCTCCCACAAGAAATGTCTCTTGTGGCCCACTCTGACAAGAAACATACAGGAAAAGGAATTCTGTGAAATGTCATTCAGCCTCACTAAGTTGATACTTTACAAAGGCACCACAATAGCTATATCCTCAGCAACTTCAGAATGCCTCCTACAGAGTGGGGAGTAAATTAACATTCATAGAATTAACAGATATCAACACATGAATGACTATGGCAGGGGCAGGGTTTACCACAAACTGAGTTCAAACTAAGTTCAAAGAGCAAGATGAAATAAATGTTTAACACATTGCAGAATGGAGTCAAATGCCAATGAGAAAATGCATACAATTCTCTGTTTCTCTCTCTCTTGTCTCTCTCCATGCATGCATGCGTGCACACTCACACACACATACTCACTCCTTTTTTCCTCTTTAGAATGTGTAAAGTGTAGGTAATGAATTAGTTGAAACAGCGTTGTCCTACTTTCCAGGCTCTAAACTCATCATTGTAATAACTACAAAGCCTTTACAGTAATGGCACATGCGTAGGAATTTGTGAAATGAATTTTTTGGCAGTTCATTAGTAAATTTGGGTTTTGCCTCAGCCTCGGGGAACAGAAAGGATCCCAGAAGGTATAGCAATCAGCAGATGAACTAACTCTCTCCTCAATAATATGAAATGCTATTTTAAAAGAATTAAGCAATGAGAAGTAAAGCCTGGAAAATGAAATAATAGCTCATTAAAACTAATCTTTTTGAGTTATGTGGGATGGGACAAAATACATTCTAATCACCACTGTAATTCAAATAACGAATGTGATAGTTTCAAAGGATTTTTATTGTGTGTTCCCCAAAACTCCTTTCATACTGGTTAGCTAAATGCTTCAAGGTCTGTATCATGCTTTAATTCATTTTGTGTCCATGGAACCCATCAGAGTGCCAGCATGTCTTAATGCTCAGTAATGGTTGTTGGAAGAATAAATGAGAGAATGAATTAAGGGCATTTAAGAGGAACAAGCTGAAGTCAGTTAATGATACAGACTTGAGATGTAGACACAGTGCAACTTAGAACACTAAATAATGTATCTTAGTTGAGATGACAAACTGTCCTCTCCCAATGTCAATCCTAAGGAAATTACAGAAGCTGAAGAAAAACCTGGATTTGAGGAATGAAGAGTGAAAAACCCAGAACCCCTGAGGAGTCTGAGGTGTGCCAGGGCTATTTGGGAGTTTTGGATGGGTGATAGTTAAAGTACAAATCAGAGGAGAAAAGGAGGCAGTCATGAGGATACAGCTTGTAGAATCCTTTTAAGCTTTGCTCCTGCTCTTTTACAACAGAAATTATATGTATTACTCTAGGCCTCCATTGCTGTAGAAGAGCAAGGCTAAATTCAGGACTATGTAAAAGCCATGTTGTGCTTCCCTGGTGACTCAGTGGTAAAGAATCTGCCTGCCAATTCAGGAGATGCAGGTTTGATCCGTGGGTTGGGAAGATCCTTGGAGAAGGAAATGTTAGCCCACTCCAGTATTTTTGCCTAGCAAATCCCATGGACAGAGGAGCCTGCCTGACTAGAGTACATGGGGTTGCAAAAGAGTCAGACATGACTTAGTGACTAAACAGCAACAATAGAAGCCATATTGTTATTACTGAATGAAAACTGTTGGGTTGGCCAGACATGCTCAGGTATTCACATCTCTATTTCTCCAAACTCAGCAATAAAAGATTAGAAGTCCATACCTCCTGTTAGAGCCACTGCTTCCTAAGTGTTTAAAGGTAAAGCAATGATCAGAAGAGTTGCCTGGTGGATTGGAAATAAACAGGAGTTCTTAGCAGACTTTCTCCTTGAGTTCTGTGCTAAGGAGCTTTTTCATTTTTAACTCCATATATTCACCTGGAGGTGTTCCAGCCAGATCTTTCTGCCCTTTCTATTGCTGATTTCACACAGATCATCAGGTATCCATGAGATGAATTCACAGGCAAACTAGCTAGGCATTTGCAAAATAACCAGCTACTAATAAAGAAACATCACAGAGGAGCAATATAAACCACCTGAGGAAGAATAATTTAAATATATGCATAAAGAACTTGAAATAAGCTTGATGAATTCACTAAAAGATAAAGGAAGATGTTTGCAAAGAAAACCCGAAATATAAAAAGAGCTGAGTGGAAAAACAGGAATAAAATTGATAGAAATAAAGAACTCAGTAGTTGGAATAAACATCAGGACATACAGAGTTAAGAAGAGAAGACCAGATGGATAGACTTTGAAAAAAGTTGAACAAAAAAGATGGAAAATAGAAAAAGAGATTGAATGAATAAAAATGTTGAAAAATAAAAATACCAATATCTAGGCAACAGAAGGAACAGAATTAGAACAAGAGAAAACAGAAAAAAAGGAATTCTCTGAAGAAATAATTAAGATTACTAAATTAAAGTTGAAAATATCGTATTATAATAAAAGGGCTCAGATTGGTAGAGACAAGGGCAAGGCAAACATTAGGGGTAAGACAATGTCACAGTTAAGTATTTAGTGAAGTTTAAGGAAAAAGAAAAAAAAAATTCCAGAGAAAAAGAACATGTCATGTCACCTAATAACATTGTCATTTATTCATTAATATGTTTGTTTATTTTTGAGATATAATTGGCATATATCATTGTGTTAGTTTCAGGTGTACAATGCAATAACTCAGTTTTTATATCTGTGGTGAAAAGGTCACTATAATAAGTCTAGCCAATGTCTGTGACTGTACATAATTGCAAGTTTTTTTTTCCCCTTGGGACAAGAAGTCTTAAGAGTTAACAGCTTGTAAATATGCAATATGATATTATTAACTATAGTCACCATACTGTAGATTATATCCCCATGAGTTATTTATTTCACAACACAAAGTTTGTACGTTTTGATCCCCTTCACCCATTTGCACAGTCCCCTTCACACTCTCTCTTCCCCTCCTGCCCCTCCCCACTTCTGGAAACCACCAGTCTTTTCTCTGAATCTCTGAACTTGGGATGGTAGAGTGGGGGTAGGAGGGTTGTATCTTTTTTTTTTTCTGTTTTTTTGGATTCACACAGTATTTGTCTTTCTCTGTCTGACTTCACTTAGGATAATACCCTGAAGGCCCTTCCATGTTGTTACAAATGACAGCATTTCATTGTGTGTGCATGTTTATGTGTATCACTTTTTCTATATCGATTCATCCCTCAATGGGCACTTAGGTTGCTTCCACATCTTGGCTGTTGTGAATATGCTGCCAAGAACCATGAACATGAGGGTGCATACATCTTTTTGGGCTACCATTTTTGTTTTCTTTGATTAAATACTAAGAAGTGGAACTGCTGGATCATACAGTAGTTCTGTTTTTAAATTATTTAAGGAACCTCCATTTTGTTTTCCATGGTGGTTGAACCAATTTACACTTCCAGAAGCCATACTCAAAAAAGTTCTCTGTTTTCCACATTCTTGCCAACACTTGTTATTTCCTGTCCTTTTAGTAATAGCCATTTTGATGGATGTGAGGTGATAACTCATTTTGGTTTTGATTTGCACTTCACTGATTAGTAATGTTGAGCACCTTTTCACGTAACTGTTGGCTATCTATATGTCTTCTTTGGAAATCAGTTCAGTTCATTTCAGTCACTTAGTCGTGTCCAACTCTTTGCGACCCCGTGGACTGCAGCATACCAGGCCTCCCTGTCCATCACCAACTCCTGGCGCTTACTCAGACTCATGTCCATTGAGTCAGTGATGTCATCCAACCATCTCATCCTCTGTCGGCCCCTTCTCCTCCTGCCTTCAATCTTTCCCAGCATCAGGGTCTTTTCAAATGAGTCAGTTCTTTGCATCAGGTGGCCAAAGTACTCGAGTTTTGGCTTCCTTATCAGTCCTTCCAATGAATATTCAGGACTGATTTCCTTTAGGATGGACTGGTTGGATCTTCTTGTAGTCAAGAGACTCTCAAGAGTCTTCTCCAACACCACAGTTCAAAAGCATCAATTCTTCGGTGCTCAGCTTTCTTTATAGTCCAACTCTCACATCCATACATGACTACTGGAAAACCCATAGCTTTGACTAGATGGACTTTTGTTTGCAAAGTAATGTCTCTGCTTTTTAATATGCTGTCTAGGTTGCTCATAACGTTTCTTCCAAGGATCAAACGTCTTTTAATTTCATGGCTGCAGTCACCATCTGCAGTAATTTTGGAGCCCCCCAAAATAAAGTTTGTCACTGTTTCCACTGTTTCCCCATCTATTTGCCATGAAGTGATGGGACCATTTCCCATAATCTTAGTTTTCTGAATGTTGAGTTTCAAGCCAACTTTTTCACTCTCCTCCTTCACTTTCACCAAGAGGCCCTTTAGTTCTTCATTTTCGGCCATAAAGTTGGTGTCATCTGTCTATCTTAGGTCTTTGGAAATATGTCTATTTAAATCCTCTTCCCATTTTATTAATCAGATTTTTAAAAATTGTGCTGTGTGTATTCTTAATATATTTCGTATAGTAACCCTTTATCACAAGTATGGTTTGTAAATATTTTCTCCAATTTAGTATGTTGCCTTTTCTATTTTGTTGATAGTTTCCTTTGCTTTGCAGAAGCTTTTTAGTTTGATGTAGTCTGATTTGTTTATTTTTGCTTTTGTTGCCTTTACTTTTGATGTCAAATTCTAACAAGTATTGCCAGGCCCTGTGTCAACAGCTTACTGCCTGTATTTTGTTTTATGAATTTTAAGGTTTCATATGTTACATTCAAGTCTTTTATTCCTTTTGTGTCAGATTTTGTGTACTGTGTGAGAGAATGATCTAGTTTCATTCTTTTGCATGTAGCTATCCAGTTTTCCCAGCTTCATTTATTGAAAAGACTGTTCTTTTCCCATTGTACAGTCTTAGACCCTTTGTCATAAATTAATTGATCATATATGCTTGGGTTTTTTTAATGGACTATCTGCTATGTTCCACTGATTTAGGTGTCTGTTTTTTATACCAATACCATACTTTTTTGATTAATATAACTTTGTGGTATAGTTTACACTCAGGAAGTGGTGTATCTCCAGCTTTGTTCTTTATTTCAAGATTGGTTTGGCTATTTGGAGTCTTTTGTGGGTTCCATACAGATTTTAGGATTATGTTTTCTATTTCTGTTTTCATTCCAGAAATGCTATTGGGTTTTGATCTGACTGCATTGAGTCTGTAGATTCCTTTGAGCAGTATGGACATTTTAGCAGTATTGATTCTTCCAACCCATTAGCATGGAATATCTTTCCATTTGTGTGTGTCATCTGCAATTTCCTTCAACAGTGTCTTATAAATTTCAGTGTGCTGGTCTTTCACCTCCTTGGCTAAGTTTATTCATAGGTATTTTATTCTTTTTGATGCATTTGGAAATGAGGTGGTTTTCTTAATTTCTCTTTCTGATAGTTTGTTTTTAGTGTATAGAAACACAATAGATTTTTCCATATTGATTAGTACCCTGCAAATTCACTGAATTTGTTTATTAGTTCAAACTGTATTTTGGGGGAGTCTTCAGCATTTTCTATATATACTATGATGTCACAGAAAATGAAAGTGAAAGTCGCTCAATTGTGTCTGACTCTTTGTGACTACACAGTCCATGGAATTCTCCAGGGGATCTTCCCAACCCAGGGATCGAACCCAGGTCTCTTGCATTGCAGGTGGATTCTTTACCAGCTGAGCCACAAGGAAAGCCCAAGAATACTGGAGTGGGTAGCCTAGCTCTTCTCCAGGGGGTCTTCCTGACCCAGGAATCGAACCAGGGTCTCCTACATTGCAGGTGGATTCTTTACCAACTGAGCTATCAGGGAAGCCCATGATGTCACAGAAGAAGAGAACAATTCCAGGAGGATTTTGCAAATTATGTGGGAGGTCGGTTCATTTAAGTTCAGTCACTCAATCAGTCCTTCCAATGAGTATTCAGGACTGGCTTTCTTTAGGATTGACTGATTTGATCTCCTTGCAGTCCAAGGGACTCTCAAGAGTCTTCTCCAACACCACAGTTCAAAAGCATCAATTCTTCGGTGCTCAGCTTTCTTTATAGTCCAACTCTCATATCCATACATGACTACTGGAAAAACCGTAGCTTTGACTAGGCGGACCTTTGTTGACACAGTAATGTCTCTGCTTTTTAATATGCTATCTAGGTTGGTCATAGCTTTTCTTCTAAGGATATGGGAGGTGACGGAAATCAAATAACTTAGTTATGCTTAAGCTTTCTTAATAGGGGAAAGAGAGATAAAAGTGTATTTTTAACAATTGAGAGCAATCCAGAATGAAAATATAGAAAGGAAAGGAGGAGATGTAGATATTGAGTAAATAAATATAGCCTTGATCTTGAAGGCAGAAGATATGAATAAAATGTGTAACATATAGTTTCAAATGTGAAGAACAAAATTTGTTTATATAGAAGAGAGGAAGAAATGAGAAGGTGAAGGAAAAAAGTGCAGAAAATGAAAAATATCAAGTGAAACAGAAGTGTTCTGCTATAAAAGTAATTTAAAAATTGATAATAGACAATACCAGACAGTCTCAAACTGTATTTTTAACATTAACAGAAATGATCCAACAAAGTGGTATTTTCAAAAAGAGACATTTAACACAAAAAATTTCAAAAATATTAAAAGATGGAATACAGACAAGGCAAACATGAGTGAAAACTAAATTGGAGTTGTACTCGTAATATCTGACAAAGTATAATTTAAAGGGGAAAAATTGTGGTATAATGAGTACATTTGTTCAGGGCTTTGTTCTGGGTTACCTGAACAAAGGAACAAGCTGGATTCAGTCTCACATTTCTCTTTTCTATCAGGAAGAAAGAATGCATTTGAACTCAGTTTGCTATGAGATTAGTGGCCCTTCCCCTGTAACTGGAGGAGAGATTATTATAGACAACTTCTATAAAGAGCCATTATCCACATTTAAAATACCTGGCACCCACAGGATTTTTCATTGATAAATTTCCTCTACAAAGGAGCTCAAAAAGGGTTTCAGTTCTGACCCCTGACAAATAGACTCATGCCAGGGGCCCATGGTCCTGCTCTTCCTCTCTGTGCAATGTGGGAAGGATAGGGGGATCTTCTCCAGCTGTTTTCTTTTGACTGTTGTCTCATAAGATGCCCGTTTTCCTTAACATGTACGATGTAATATTGTAGAATTCATCCTGAGGACTGATGTACTACAGAAGAGAATCCACTCAGAAATCTAACCTCCACAAGAATATTGTAAGGGTCAGAGAAGGTTATCTACTTATGGAAAGAACATTAGAGGAAGATGCTATTATTAATATCCCTACACATCTAACACATTAAAGATTAGTAAAAAAAAAAAAAAAGTTCCTTGAATAAATTTTCAGACTTGTTGCTAAGACTACCAGAGTGGGGCTTCCCTGTGGCTCAGTGATAAAGAATCGCCTATCAATGCAAGAGGCCCAGGTTCTTTCCCTGGGTCGGGAAGATCCTCTGGAGAAGGAAATGACAATCTACTCTAGTATTCTTGCCTGGGAAATTCCATGGGCAGAGAAGCCTGGCGGGCTACAGTCCATGGGGATGTAGAAGAGTTGAACAAGACTTAGCGACTAAGACTACCAGGGTGGGGTGGTGACAGAGGATTAATATCTAGAAATCACAAGTCAACAAAAAGAACACAACTCTAAAGAAAAATGGCAAAGGATAACAACAAAGGCATTCTGTAAGTGGAATATCCAAAGGCTCGTAAGTATATCAGAAGTTTATGAAATGTGTTAGTAATTAAACTAATAGAAATGTGAGCTATTACTTTATACCTAGTAAATAAGCAACATATTAAAGTATAGGAAAACACCAAATAGTGGTGGAATTGAAGATTATTGTCACCGTTCTGAAGATCAGTTGGCAGTTCCTGTTCAAATTCAATGTGTGTGAGTATATCTATACATTGTATGAATACTATATATATATATATTATATATACACACATATATACATATACTGAACACACACACACGAGCAAGTAGTTGTGACTCTGAGTTTAGAGTCTAAAGATTCTCTCACACAGATGATGAAGGAGCATGCTTGTCACAATATTGCTCATGGAGACTGGAAATTGAAGTCTGTTCCAAGCTGAGTATCTAGCAGTGGGGTACTACATAGGTCCACACTGACAGATATATTCCATGAAGTTCAATGAAGCCTTCAGAATTCATAGAAATAGAAGCAAAACTGGATGATACAAAGGCAGTTAGGTGGATTGTAAAAGTATTGTAGTGGGTATAAGGAAATGAGAGAGATAATTATCCATTTATTGTTAAGATATACTAAGATACATACAGCAAAATAGGGAACATTGTACAAATTGCACCAAGTGGTGATTACCTGACTGAGCAAATAAAAGTTCAGAATACTGAGTTAAATTTGAATTTCAGATAAAATGTTATATATTTTTTTGCATAAGTGCATGCTTATACTAAGCATTTAGTATAAGCATGTTCCATACAATATTTGATACTTGCACTAAAAATTATTTGTAGTTTATGTGAAATTCATATCTAACTGGGGGTCCTGTATTTGTCAACCCTATACCAAACAATGATACATACATATGTTAGAATGGTTGCCTTTTGAGGGTGGGGAGGTATAAGAAAACACAGATAAAATGAAATAGACAAACAAGAAGAATAAAAGCAAAAAAGGGCAATGCATATATTGATGATGATAAAGTGTCCTGCTCTGAGCATAGTTAACTAGCTGATTCTAAGAATAAAAAGAAAAAAGGGACATTTTGGAGAAAAAAGGAATCTTCTGCCATGGTATACATGAGCTGGGTTTTAAAAAAGATGTGAAGATCATAGTGTGGAACTGACTTGTCAGTGAAATTCCCTAATAAATTAAAAATTGTCCTTTTGGTTTTGGGAATAGCTATTTTTAAATAAGCAAAAAACCTATTTTCATTCTTTCTGGAATTTTCATCTTTAGTGAATAAAAATGTTTAATGAAAGTTCAGTGCACTAAAATGATAAGTTCAGGGTTATTGTGTGGTTAAAAGCATATTTTGAAATACCATACTGTAGTTGAACACTCATGGGTAAATGCACATACAAAGTAATTACTTGAGCAGCAAAGAGAGTTAGCTCTAAGGTACTCTGATGTCCACCTGCCTTTGCCGCTTAGAGAAAATGCCCTCAGCCAAAATAAACCAGACTCTTGAGTCAGAAAGCCCCAACCCATCAGATGCTCAGGTATCTTAGCAGCATCATCATCCTTATTGCCTTTTTTGTCCTAAGACAAACATAGTGTTTCATGCCTGGCCATCAAAACACTGACGTTAATACCTTGCAAATTTGAAACAATGTGCAAATCCAAATGTTGAACTGGTAAACTCTTAAGAGCAGCCATACTCAAACAGATGAGTTCACTCATGGGGCCATCCAGGTGAGCAAATGATAGGGTTCCTTGTAGAGTCTTGTTTTCATAGTTGCATCTGTATCTGGAAATTCTCTATTCGTTTGCCACAACTTGAGATGTTGGCATCAGTTAGAAGTGAGACAAAAATTCACAGACCTAAACTCCCGGTCCTTCTAAATCCCTCATGCTTGTGCAAAGGGAGAACCAATTTCCTTTCTCCTAGTTGTCTATTTCCCTCTACTCTTTTTCCTATTAATAGCTATTCACACTCTATTCCTTTGCTTCCTAAGTCAGGTCAACAAAGGTTGGTACCCTCCTCTTTCTTGCTTTAGTATAGAGTTTAGCCAGTTAGTTCCTCATGGTTTACCTGTGTTCCTGCTTTTCCCAAGGTTTGTTTCTATAACTCGAGTCTTTCCTGAATTTATCAATAAAGTGCTTGACTAAGCGTGCTGTGTACTTAGTCTCTCAGCCGTGTCCAATTCTTTGCAACATTTTGGGCTATAACCCACCAGGCTCCTGTGTCCGTGGGATTTTTCAGGAAAGGATACTGGAGTGGGGTGCCGTTTCCTCCTCCAGGGACTCTTCCCAGCTCAGGGATTGAACTTGCGACTCCTGTGTCGCCTGAGTTGCAGGTGGATTCTTTACCTGCTGAGCCATCAGGGGAGCCCAGCTGATGTCAGCTAACAGTTTATTTCTGAGAACAAGGATCTTGAGCCAATTTCATATTTTCATAATAAACAGTTAAATGGCCCTCTGCGATTTGTCTCATATCATACAGTTTTCAGTCTAGTAGCTTTATTGTGGGGTCTGAAATTATTATACTGAACGCTTTGAAATCCAAATGCTGGTGGCCAATGGCTGTGTAAATATGGCAAGTCTTTGAACTTCTCTAACCTGTATTTTTAATGTTCCAACCACATACTCTCTTTATTTTTTTAATGCAAATAAAGGAATGGTCATTGCCATTTCTTCTCTTTTTTCAGCAAAGTTCTTCAAAGAAAAAGCAGAGCAGAAAAACACATTTATAGTAGAAAATACTTGTACTCTTTGTCAATTAATTTGGTTTTGGTCTTGGGCAGATAATTTTCTATTTTTGTTTTATGTATAGATATGAACAGTAATCATACCTACTCATGATATTACTGTGAATGTTAAAAATTCAGCAAATATTTATTGAATGTAATGTGTGTCTTCAGTAAACAAGATGGTCTCTAAAAACTTGTTTCTAGTGTGGGGAGAGAGAAAATAAGCAAATAGACGAATATTAAATATGATAAATATCACCAAATGATAGTGACTTATGAAATATATATTCAGTTTCCAAAATGTTTGTGTTGTTTGCTTTTAGTTCATATAATCATATGCACAGATATAAACAAATTGAGTTATATTCTCACAGTCCTAGATACTCTGCCAGATAAGCCAGGGTTGGCAAACGTTCTTTTCTATGAAGGACGGATAATAAACGTTTTAGGCTCTGTAGGCCATAACATCTCTGTCATAACTGCTCAACTCTGTCACTGCAGCACTTAAGCAGCCACAGACAGTGCATCTCCAAACAGGCATATCTACATTCAATTAAAGCTTTATGGACACTGAACTTTTAATTTTATGTAATTTTCATGTGTCAGTAAATAGTGATCTTATTTTGATTTATTTTCAACCATTTGAAAATATAAATGGTACTCATATTTGACATGCCATACAAAACAGACAGCAGGCTGGATCTGGCCCCAAAGCTCCTTGGTGCAGACCAGCTTCTCACACTTTAAAATGTGTACAAATTACTTGAGATCTTGTTAAAATGCAGACTTGGTTTAGTGGGCCTAGATGGGACCTGAGATTCTCTGCTTCCAAGAAGCTCCAAGAGAATGCTGATGTTACAGATCTTGAGTAGCAAGAATATAGAAATTATTTTTGTGAACGTACAGAGAAAGTTATGCAAGGATACAGAGAATGTGCTACAGAATACATCTTGCAGGACAATGGGGAGTAAATAGAATATTCCCTATTTTTGCTTTAAACTTCTGTTTTGCTGATTTTTTTAAAACTTAGATTTCACTTCTAAAATAATTTTTTAAAGGATGTGAAATTCAGGGCAGGCAAAAGCAAACTTGGCAAAGTCATACGATGGCATTTTAAGGAGCTATTAAAACTCATGTTTTCTAAGAATAGTAACAAACTTGGAAAATGTGTGTAATATCATGTCACAAGAAAAAAATCAGAATACACAGCATGTCTTGTACCATACATATATACATCTATACATACCCACTAGAAAGAAATACCACAAAACATTGGCAGTGATTATAGATGGGGAGTAAGAGGTTTACTTTCTTCTTTGTATTGTCCATATTTTCCAAATTTTCCATGGCAGACATATGTTATTTTAAAATCTGAAAAAACTGAGATACTTTTTTTTTGACAGAAGATAAAGAAGCAAAAATTGGGCCATGCTAAATTCATGAATTATTCTTCACTCATAGTCAAGCATGAGCTAGTTTACTCAGCAGATGCTCCCAGAGCACAGACCTGGGACCTTGAGAGAGTAGTAATAGTATTTTTGTTCTGCAAATCAGGAAAATTCCAGTCAGGTCCAACAACTGATGAGTGCCCTGACCTAGACTCCCACTGAGACCTTCTAATTCCAAGACCCATGTATCTTTTCCTCCCCTCTACTGATTCCTCCCTTGCAATGATGAAGTCATACAAGGAAGCTTGCTCTTCATTCAGATCTATAGGTAAGATCACCTTTGGAAGAACTATAAATTTATAAATGTTTGGCTTAGACAATGCTGTGAACTAAGATGTACACACGCGTGTGTGTGTGTGTTCAGTTGTGTCCGAGTCCTTTGCAACGCCATGGACTGTAGCCTGCCAGGGTTCTCTGTCCATGGGATTTTCCAGGCAAGAGTACTGGAGATGGTTGCATGTGAAGGGTACTTTCATTTTAACAGATGTAATCAAAACGGTTGTATTTTGCATATTGACATTCGAAGTTTGTGAAAGAGGAAGACCTTTCTTCTAAGAACTGGGTAAACACAATACGGAGGCTTAATTATTCTTTGGAGAACAGAAATGCCATCTATTTTTGTTCAATCTGAAACAGATAAAAGGAAATAGAAATTTATGTACTAAACCTTAGAAATTAAATCACGTGGTCTCTGGAAGTCTCCTCACCACCTCTCTAGGTAGCCCACGCTTTGTTTTGACAACATTTGCTCTTACACAATCCTTATGTTATGTTTCAGTTAGCAAACTGCCACTGTTTGGGCTTCCTTGTCTTCCTTGGGGCCATGTGGAAAAGTCATGAGATGTACAAGGCTCTTCTGTGAGAGAGCAGAACTCCAGAATATCACTACCTTCCGGCTTAGGAAGTTGATGTCACAACTTAGCCCTGTTTAGCACTATACCATGCGTGCATGCATGCATGCATGCATCGCTTCAGTCATGTCCAACTTTGTGTGATGCTGTGGACTGTAGTCCTCCAGGCTCCTTTGTCCATGGGATTCTCCAGGCAAGAATAGTAGACTGAATTGCCATGCCCTCCTCTAGGGGATCTTCCTGATCCAGGGATCCAGCCTCTTAAGTCTCCTGCATTGGCAGGTGAGTTCTTTACTACTAGCGCCATCTGGCAAGCTGTCGCTGTGTGCTACACTTGAGTCTAACTTTGTATATTTCAAAACCTTTAGTAACCTTATCTCATTTAATCCTAACAACATCACAACTCCTCTGATGTAGGCTGGGCAGGGTCTTAAAAAGCACAGCTCATAGTGTTTTTGCAACTTGCCCAAGGACACACAGCACAAAGATGGTAGATTTTACAATAAAAGTTGAAGTCTTCTGATTCTTGGCCCAATTCTCTTTTCATAAAACTTCCCTGTTGATTTTGCAAATGGGATAAACACAGAGCCAGATGATAGACAACTAGATTTGTTAGGACGTTTCACTTTGTTTCAAGTTAAAATTTTCAGCAGTTTTTTGGATCCTACATTGAATCTAGTGTGAGTAAAGCAGGAACTGAAGTAAACTAGGGCACATTTAGCCCTGATGTTATGTGTCAAAATACCATTTGGATCTGTCTATTTGAATCTACATTCTAGGATTCTTCACAGCAAAGAATAAATACATGCATTCTTGAGCACAGTGTTTCATGTTTCATGAATTTGGGAGTTTCATTTTGTGCCTTTTTTTTTTTGGTAGCCTGATTACTATTCCAAGCTTATCTTTTGATCTTCTAAAATAAATGCTGTTTTTTTTTTAAGAAGTAACTGTTGAAGTTACTACTGTATTTTGGCTTGATAAGTTACTTTATTCACATTTTTTCTTGTTTTTCCTGCTATATATTACATTTCAGGGTCTTTGAGAAATGACCTCTTCATTTGCAAAATTCTGATTACAGATTTTTAATGAAAAAGGGGTATGGTTTCACTTGTTATTATAGATTGAGTTAAAATCCATTAGTAAATTAAACTGAAATTATTTCTTTTACAAAGGAAAAAATTTATAACTCAAGAAACCCAAGGTTACCATAGCAATCAGTGGTGTCTAAAGACTAGAAACAGAGGACTATATTCTACTCTCTAGAAAACACTTCATTAGAGGAAAGATATATGATGTGTCTTCTGGTTGGAATATGACAAGAGTAGATCATTGCTTAACAAAAATACTTCCATTTTTTTCCCTGACTAAAAATAATGCAAGGTAATTTGGAACAATTTGTATCAAAAATGTGCATAATGCTTCTGTCTTTGGCATCATTTGATATTTATTCAATAACAGGAATGGGGCAGGATTGTGTACTTAGCTGACTGTTCAAACTGGACAGAAGGAATGAGATTGGAGACAGGAAGGCATTTTTTAAAAAAGCAAGAAAAGAATCAAAGGGGAATAAAGTCAATCAAATGAGATGGGCTTTCTCTAGGAACTGACCAGAATTGTGTGCATGTGTGTGTGTGAGATGCTTGTATCCTTGCATAGTTTCTGGTCTTTTGGCTCATCAAAGATATACCAAATAGACCTGCTGCAATGGACATCTGTTGTTTTTGCCTGCCCAGTATCCTTCCCCCTTCTTTTGGAAACAGCGTTTCAATTTTCCTTTGAAAAACTACACTTTGCCCAACATGTATAGTCTTTGTGTGATATTCATTCAAGGTGCCTTGTTCTCTGGCGGCAGAGTAGACACCTGAACCCAGTGGGCCAGCTGACCTCTCCTTTGGGCATCTGAGTCTTTCATAAATGATATATTGGCAGGAAAATGTTGGCAGGGCTCTATCTCAACCATAGAACCATGAAGAGATTCTCCTTTGATTCCTAAATTTTGATACTCAGAGTTGCCCCATTACTGTCTTTTCAGAGGCTTGGTTGCTCAGTTTGTCTTATATTTAGATTTTTTTTTAATTAGCTTAAGTCAGCCGGACTTAGTTTCTGTTACTTATAACCAAGCCCTAACTGATATTCATGCCAAATAGGGGTATGAGATACAATTGCCAGACTGCATATTCTACAATTTTCTATTTTACTGTTGAGTTTCATTTGGTAAGCACAATGATCCTAACATCATCATTTTCTAGGGGCTGAATTCTGTCCTTTCAGCCGCTGCCAGTATCCTACTTAACAGCTTAAATCTGAGATTCAGGATGCATGTGAGGAAGGAAAAGCATGACAGAATACAAGCCAGTAGTGCGGTTTGGTTATTCCAGTGAAGCAGCAGAAGGGGAAGCAAGAAAACTAATCAGTGTTCTGGACACTTACACCCATAGGTTGGATTGTGTGCCAAAGACAACTGGAGACTTGAGCTGCACTCAGAGGCTCCAGAACATGAGGAGGCCCATATGAGAAGAAAACCCCACAGTCATCCAAGTATTTTACAGAAATAGGATAATTCACAAAAGTAGTTTCCAAAGAGCTTAGTGGAAAAAAGCATTCAACGTTTTGTGAAGGACATTAGAGCAAGAACACGAGTGGTTGCTTTGATTTGGATACCAAGCCTGTAACTTACACTTGTTATTTTTTATTATTTGTTTTCTGAATCATTGGCAGGTGGATTCTTTAAGGCTCAGGTGGTAAAGAGTCTTCCTGTAATGCAGGAGACCCAGGTTTGATCACTGGATCAGGAAGATCCCCTGGAGAAGAGAACAGCAACCCACTCTATGTTCTTCCCTGGAGAATTCCATGGACAGAGGAGCCTGGTAGGCTACAGTCCATGGGGTCACAATCAGTCAGACATGACTGAGCGACTCACACTTTCTTTCACTTTCTGAATCAATTGTTGGGATTTCCTTTTATGAGTCAGAGAGATGATAGCCCATTTTTCAGATGAGAAAATTTAGTTATCTTCGGTAAATGACTTATTCAAAATAACAAAGGTAGTGAGTGGAAAAGCCTCGTCAAGTCCTTGTTCTCAACAATCTGAAATTCTATACTTTTAAAATGTGACAACCCCATAAATTTCAAAATAATACCATACCATTGCATATGGTATTGCATGTATGATATTGTACATGTGGATTTCTCTCAACATTGGAAGATGATTTCAGTCTCAGAAAGATTGTCAATTTTTGTCAGATCCCCAGATGTTCTGAGGCATCTATGCCCCTCTAAATATAGGAATTGATAGCAACACTGCTAATAACAACAGGCAAGCATGGTAGATCACTTGCCTTTTCTCACTCTCTGTGTTAACCTCAGTGTATTCATTATTCATTTAAACTTTACAAAGTAGACATTAGTATTACTGTTATCTTCCTTTTATACATGAAGAAATTAGAGCTTAGGAGAGGTAAAAGTGAACTGCTTGAAGTCTCCCAGTTACTGAGACGTGGAAATAAAACTCAAACACAAGAAGTTTGTCTCCTAATATCAAACTCCTATATCCTCAAATTGAACTTTGCTTTTGCTCAATGGGCTGCATCTTTGAGTTATCATTCCTTAAAAGGCTGTGCTAAAAGTTACTGAGAACACTGTATTTGTTACTGACACAACAATATAGAAAAGGTCAAATTTCAGATCTTCTTTCAGGGTCTCTTTCTCTGTTTCTATCTCTGTCTCTGTCTCTCTCTCTCTCTTGAATTAATGCATGCATGCGTGAAGAGTCACTTCAGTTGTGTCTGACTCTTTGCTACCCTTTGGACTATAGCCCACCAGGCTCCTCTGTCCCTGGGATTCTTCAGACAAGAATACTGGAATGGGTTGCCACACCCTCCTTCAGGGGATCTTCCTCACCTTGAGATCGAACCCATGTCTCAAGTCTCCTGCTTGGCAGGCGGGTGCTTTGCCACTTGCACCACTGAGGAAGCCCACTTTTGAATCACTAATAATATCTAATTCCAAAGGACCTGTGGAAAGCCTACCTCCCACTCTGTCTCCCAGACATCTAACTCTTCTTCTATTAGTTCTGTTTTGAGCTCCAACTAGAGCCCATCCTTAGTTACCCTTCCTGGCAATTGATTGTTCTCTCCTCGGTTCCCCCATAGGACTGATAACAGTGTGTTTGGTTACATAGCTGGCTTCCTCATGAGACTGTGTACTGCTCTAAGTAGAGAACTCAGCTTGTTGTATTCCCAGTCTTACACACTGCCTGGCACATGGTGACACGCATGGTGCCCATGAATGAATGGCCTAAGGAAGTCATTCTTTGAAATCCACCTTGCCCTCTGCCTTGCAAGTACATTTTTAAAAACAGAGCTCCCTACACATGATGTCCTCCCCTTCCCTTGATTTCAATTATTTACATCAGTATTACTTAATCATGTGGTAGGTAATTAAGGAATACATTATTTATGTTAAATAAATTAACCCGACATCCCTCCTCCTCTCCTTCCCCTTGGCTGCTGAGCCTGGGTTTCTATCGTTTCACAAGGAGTGCTGGCATCTTGCAGTCATGATCTTGCAGCCCTGGTGGTGCACTGTCATGGCTGCCTGTTCTGCCAGATGCTCTGACAAGCTCACCTCCCACCTCCTGCCCTCACTCGGCTTTCTCTGTCCTGTCGCTTCCATACTTCAGTTTTTAGCCCTGGAAGTTCTGTGACCACTGGGCAGCCCCCTAACCTGTGTGGGCCTCAATTTCCTCATCTCTTATTGATGCAGAGTTGTGGGAAGGATTTGATGAAGTCATGCCTTGGACCTTTTAGGAAATAAAATGTCAGCTTAAACAATTTTATGCTTCAAAATACGTTAGTATCCTATTATATGTCTGTAGGAGGCATCTATATTTACCAGCAATAAATTGGAGTGCCATATCTATGGAATCTCAGAGCTGGAAGCACTTTATCATAATAATCTATTCCAGTTTCTTTTTCCACAGATGAGAAAATAGGCTCAGAATGCATAAGTTATTTTCCCAAGATTTAGTTAACTATTAACAGTAATGATGAACATTTATTAATAATAGCTAACATTTAATGAATCTTGGTCTATACCAGGTATTGTGCTAAGAGCTTAACATATTGTATTACGTTTCATGATCACAATAATGCCTTGGAGAAAGTATTACTGTCTTCATTTGACTGATGAGGAAACTGAGGCAGAGAGTTGATGTAATATGAACCAAGGCTATGGCGGTAGTAAGTGGAAGTGTTAGGGCTCAAGCCCAGGTTCATCTTAGATCAAGAGCCCAAGTTCTTGCTCATTGTGCTAAATTACTTCCCACAATTTCATCTGTTAGGAATAGGGCCCAGAGTAGGCACTGGAAGCCTGACCTCTTGTTTCTAAGCCATTGAATCTTTGTGATACTCTTTTTTAGGCCACCAAATCCCCAGACACACTCCTCATAGGTACATAGCCCATCCCAGCAAGAATGTCCCTAATGACTTCTTGATAGAGCTTCATGACTGGGCTCTCAGTCTCTATCCGTACCTCTATTTGGATATCTTCTTTATGTTAGCATTTTTCCTCATGGAGTTTTAGCATTGGTAAGAGCACTCTCTTCTTTACCACCAAATGGCAAATGTTCCCTGAAATATATATAGGATTTTCACACCTAATAGATTCATCAATGCACACTGGTCAATAACACAGTTAATCTCTAGACGGTGGCTATTTCCTCTGATTCAGATGGGCACTTACTTGTGTGGTGTATGACACTCAAGTGTACTGTCAGCCCCCAAATAGAGATTTTTTTATTTCAGATGTTGAATATAACTGTTAATTCTGGCTCAGCAGTGTTCCATTTTCTGTCCACTGTTTATGTGGAAGCAGTTGAAGACTTCAGGGAATTTATGTAGCACACTGGTGCTTTAGTTCATATGAGGGAAGATGCTGTGTCTGTGTTTGCTGCATGGACTGTGTTTTATTAAATCTGCAATGATCATCAAACATGCTGGGTTGCACAGAAGACAGTGTTTTCCCCAGAGGAGAGCTCCTGTGTTTGATTGACAGAGCAGATGACCATAGGTCAAGGTTGCTTAGTGGTATCTGCCATCTGTTTTCTTGGCAAGTATTTGACTGGCGGGCATTAATATGTTTGTAATTCCCCACTTGATCTGAGAATAAGGCTAAGAAGACATCGTCACCAGTGGGAGCTGCAGAGCAGACCAACACTAGCAGTTGTCTCCTGGCTTCTTGCTCACAGTGGTATGGGCTGAGCTCAACTTTTCTTTCTGGGTCCTGCTCCCTGACAAGTCATTGAGAAGACAGCCTGCTTTGTCATGCTGCTTAGAGAGAAAAACCAAAAGCAGATCTCATCAGCAGGATTATATAAACAGTTTTAAATCACTCCTAAAGGTCTTAATCATTATAAAACCTTTCTAAAGTAAGACAGCCAATTCTTCAGTTTTGCTCAAAAGCAATGAAATCTCAGTATCTATTCGTATATTTATTTCTCATTGCCACATTTGGCTGAGAAGTCTGTACTGAAACATAGGATTTTGATTATGCCCTTAATATTCAAGGAAATATTTGCCTATTATGCCTGCTGTATGGGTGAGAACAGAAGTGATCACTCTGAAACTTTTGCAGTTAATGGTCAAGTCACTTTCCTGTACCTTCGTCAATGTAAAATTCTCAACAAGTAAAGCATTCCAGGGAAAGATTAGCTGTAAAATGTCCTTAGAGCCAACATGAAAACCCAGGTGAGCCATGCTGACTAACAGGAAATAAGATGTTAACATCCTAATGAATGCATTAGTGTATGCTGCTATCTATTGATCCATTGAGTTTAGGCAGCTCTTCCTTTTAAACTAAAGCAAGGAATAAAATCAGATGGAGAAGAAATTCTTAAGCTGACTGTAAATGAATCAAGAAAAATAACATATTTTCATACAGGGTGTGCTTTAAAAAATAAATAGCACCTGGAGAGATAGGATTTATCAAGAAGGCTGTTATTGGTGAAGCTTAGTTTTTGGTTGGGAACTCCAACTCCTAGGAAATGTTAGTCTAGTGGAGGGCCAACATGTATAAGTTCAATTTTCAGAAGATATTTAAAAACATTAAAATATTATGAAGATAAACCCAGATCTCTCTTTCCTCATGATTTTTATCTTTAGCTGATAATTCATGGCTGAAAACACTCAAGCACATGTGTAGACCTTAAAACCAGTGATATCTGTGCAAGGAAATTAGACTTAGCCTTAAAGATGGTTTCTCTAGAATTTCTAATTGCAGAGAGATGAAGGGATCTGGGGGACTCTGGTGGGGTTCAGAATGGAGGAATTCAGATTTTTTGACTATTGTGATAACATTGCTTTATTTTTAGTTAATAACAAGAAAACCATTCCTGAAAAGTGCTCCTTTCTCTATATTACCCTGGTGGTGGTTTAGTCGTGTCTGACTCTTGCAACTCCATGGACTAGAGCCCACCAGGCTCCTCTGTCCATGGGATTCTTCAGTCAAGAATACTGGAGTGGGTTGCCATTTCCTTCTCCAGGGGATCTTCCTGACACAGGGCTTGAACCCATGTTTCCTGCATTGCAGGCAGACTCTTGCCTTGCAGGGAGATTCTTTACCAACTGAGCCACCAGGGAAGCCCCAAAATGTATTCAAATCCTTCTCTTTGATAATTATTCCAAAAATCGTCTCTAATTTTTTTGTTATTATAAGAAACTCAAAATTGAGTATCATTTTTAAAAAGTCCATTCAGTTTTACATGCCTGTATAAATACTTACATCTATATTTATACAGATACAAATGGCATATATCTATATACATTATTGACTGAAAGTTCCACCTGAGGAATAAATGCCAGGTCGCTGTCCTCTACCATGTCAGATTAGTGTTTACTGAGCTCCAGAGGTATAAATTAATGCTATTGATAGGGTGAAATATAACTGAGAAAAAAAGAAAGAGAATCATCCAGTGATTAAAATCAAGTCACTGTATCTTTCCAATATTATTTGCTCAACTTCAGAGCAAATTTGACGGCAACGGATTCTTTCAGTTATCCTTCATCTGATAATGCTTTATTTTGTTTTGCTCTTCATTTCTGAAGGATATTTTCATTGTGTAAATCTCTAGGTTCACAGTATTTTTCATTCAGCACTTTAAAAAATGCTGTGAAACTTTGTTCTGGCCCCATGGTTTCTGAAAAGAAATCTAATATCATTCAAATAATTTTTCTCTCATAGGGAATATATTGTTTTTCCATGTTTTTGTTTGTTTGGGGGATTTTCTTTTTGTCTTTTATTTTTAGCAGTTTAATTATGTTTTCAGGCATTGATTTTTTTTTTCTTGTCCAAGATTTGTTGAACTTCTTATATCTGTAGATTTATGTATTTCACCAACTTGAAAAGTTTCTAGCTATTATTTCTTCAAAATGTTCTTAGTACTTCACTCTTTCTCTTCTCGTAGAGACAATAATAGACATTCTGTTATTGTCCCACAAGTCCCTGAGGCTCTCCTTTTTTGTCTTCTTCTTTGCTGTACAGTTTGGATAATTTCTATTGTTCTATATTCAAATTCACTGACTGCTCTGTTATCTCTATTTTGCTAATGAGCCCATCCAGTGACTTTAAAATTTCATTTATTATATTTTTTCAAGTTCATTAGTCTCATTAATTCTTTTTTTGTATTAACTTTTTTTCCGAGGAGACTTTATATTTTTCTGTTTACTTTAAGTGTATTTGCAGTTGTTCATGAAAGCAGTTTAATGCTTTAAATTCTTTATCAGATAATTGTGACATTTTTCTCGTCTGAGCATCAATGTCTGTTAATTGTCTTTTCCCATACAAGTTGAGAGTTTTCTGAGTCCTAGACATTTTGAATATTATGTTATGAAATTTTGAGTCTGTTAAATTATAAGGATAATGTTTACACTTTTGTTTGACCAGTTTAGATTCAAGTTGCAAGTCATGATGTGCCTTCTTTGGGCCGTAGCCACAGTGTCAGTTCAGTGTTCAAATCTTTTAGTGCTATTCAGATCTGTTCCACATGTGTGCCACATCGTGACCAGTCTGCGATCTGGGCAGTGATCTATATGCATTCAGCATGGAAATTATTCAATGTGCTGATTAGAGTCAGATCCATACAGTGCATAACAAAGTTCATAGGGCTGTTATTCTAAACTACTTTCATTTAATCTTCCCCTGTATTTAGCAGTTCTCTGGAGTCCTCCTTTGTCAGTTCTCCCTCCAGAATGCTGGGGCTTTAGCAACCCAATGTCCAACCTTGGTGTGCACTACTGTGATTGTGTCTACATCCGAGACCAAGTTGCAAGAGGACAGAGAGGGAGAGGGAAGCTTCTCCCCACTCTCTTGGAACTATAATTTCATAAAATAGAGAGAAAGGTGTTCCTCTCTTTGAGTTTTGTCTTGGGCAGGGTCCCATGTCTGCCACTACTGCTGCTAGCACAGGATTTCCTGGGGGCTGCAGCAGCGTGAAGAAATGGAGAAATAGTAAAAGAAAAAAAAAAAATCCATTCTGCCCTCTCTCTGAGTGTTTGGAAATTCTTTCCACTCTTCGAGCAAAATGAGAAGGAACTCAGTTACCACTTTTGGTTCTCAGATTACATTGAGATCGGTTAGGTTGAAAGAAATAAAAGAAAAAATTGTCAGTAAGCTCATTGCCAGTTCAGGAGTATTAATAAATTCTTGTGTTCTTCCCCAGTCTGCTTGCTGCTCTTTATTTTTCAGTCTTCAGTTAGTTGCTCCTTGTATGCTGTCAGGTTTTGTATCTATGTAGAGGTTGTACTGGGCTTTCTGGGTGGCTCAGACAGTAAAGAATCTGACTGTAATGCAGGAGAACTGGGTTCGATCCCTGGGTCGGGGAGATTGCCTAGAGAAGGACATGGCAACCCACTCCACTATTATTGCCTGGGAAATCCCATGGACAGAGAAGCCTGGCAGGCTGCAGTCCATGAGGTTGCAAAGAGTCAGACACGATTGAACGACTAACACACATACACATATACACAAATAGTGCACAGCTGTGTCGAGAATATATAGTGTGACCGGTAGGGTGGAGTGTGCTTCCTCTACCTCATCTGGCCCTGGAGCCAGTTTGTTTAATGTTAAAGTATTAGTAATAAAAGGACCAGTCTCACCTAGAAATCTTGAAATACAAAGTTCTTGGAATGTATAATGCTAGTGCCTCTAATTCTGCTTTACTATTACTACCAAAAGAAAAGGCTACAATTGTGAATTAGTGATTTTAAAAATTAATAGGTTATTCTGAATGTTGTCCACTGACAACACTGTGTGTAGTTATCAGAAAAGATGGTCTCTTCTCCAAGCCCACAAATTGTCTGAAGTGAGAATGCATAGCTGCCACAGTAAGTACTTATAGCAAAGAACTGTACTTTGCTTATTATTTTTTTGTGTGTGTGTGAACTGATAAATGTTTTGTGAAGTGACAAATGTTACTTTTAAAGAAAGTTGTAATATGCTCTCCACCTTGTTAGAAAAGGGAGGGCGGTATCCTGTTCAAGACAGAGTCTCCGAATATCAAAGCAAAAGAAGTAAGTCTTTTTGTAAGACAGTTTATCATTATTTAAATTCTATATAAATAAATGTCCAAGAAAATTTCAAGTTACTCTGTTCAAGGGGATGTAACATTTGGGCCTATGGGGACTGTGGTCTACTTTAATAGATGTTCTAGATAGTATTTCTTCTTAAGAAGAAACTGAGGTAAAGGGTTTTGGGTATCCAAGATGTAAGTCATTACTGCCAGCCTTCTTATGTTTTCCCAAATGGAAAGGTGGATACAGTTAGACATATGTTCCCTCATAATATCACTTGCCCTTCCCGGCACCTCTCTGCTCATCTTTCCCATTTCTATGAGGTCGTGTTATGTTTTTCTAAGCCAACATGATGGTAAGTGATTTCCATTTATTAAAGTTTTGGCTGAAAACTCTATTATGTCTCTTTAAAAAAAATTAAAAAAAAAAGATGGTAAATTGTTAAAGAATAGATGCCAAGAAGATCCAGTAGTAGATTTTGGGACATGTTAGTTGGCAAGAGAGAGAAATTCCAGTTAAGGAGAGTTCCATTCCTTTAAAATTAAACCATCTGTGTATGTGCTTATTTATAACCCGTGTCCATTCTTCACCCCTTTATTGCCTTTGAAACACATTGTTTTTAGCACTAGCATTCCTAAAGCTGGGAAAGGTCAATGGAATACAGCATCACCAAATGAAAGAGAAATTTCATTAACTATTTATTAACGTATTTGTAAATGAGGGCAGCAGTTCCTTTAACAAACTGTAAATGGTAGCTGTGGGTGTTCTTTTCCCCCCAGTGACTTGGTACTTTTTGTTCTGTGATGACAATATTCTACTTCCAAAAGGGATGACTCAGTCGCTAAAACAGTATCTTCTTACTTGTAGAATAAGATTGCTAATACTGAAAGAATGGATCCCTACACTTTGATGCTTGCTGGCTGTCTCTTAGGTTTCCAAGTGACAAAAAGTATTCTGTGTTACCCATGAAAGAAGAATTCAGATAGCTAAAATTTATCAAGTCCTTATAAGCGCCAAACATTGTGTTAAGCACCACATGCATTAACTAATCACACATATGCCACCCAACCTATGTGGGCAGACGCTGTCTTTATTCATATTTTGTAGATATATTAAACTGACACTCAAGAGAGATGAAGAAAATTTCTCAGGATAATCCAGGTAGCAAGTGGCAGAGTTCGCATTTAAACCCAACTTTGTCTAACATCTAGGACAATGTCTTGTCTGTTCTGCTGTCAATAAATAGGAAATAACTATTGCTTATAACCTTTCACTTTACTTTTTATTATCTTCTATTTATCCCTACCCACTTTTATTATCTCATTAAACCTCCCTATCCTCACCAAAGGGGCTTCCCAGGTTGCTCAGTGGTAAAGAATCCACCAGCCAACGCAGGAAATGCAGGCGATGCAAGTTTGATCCCTGGGTTAGGAAGATCCCCTGAAATAGTAAATGGCAACCCACTTCAGTATTCTTCCCTGGGAAATCTCGTGGACAGAGGAGCCTGAGTCGGGGGCTGAGGGGCTACAATCCATGGGCTTGCAAAGAGTCGGACACAACTGAGCAATAGAGCATGCACTCATCCCCACCAAAGCTACTCCAAGTGTTTTAGAAGTTCCCAGGCTTTTCTTATAGGGCTTCTGAAATAGTTTTTACAGCAATTACATGGCATCCGAATTTCATTTTTCCTTTTAGTTTCAATAGTGTTACAAGAGGGTCCCCATTGCCCTCACTGCAGACACCTCTTGTTGCCCTTCTTGGATCCAGCCACTGGCTTCCAGATGTTCCATTGTTCTAATGCCTCACTACACCTAAAGTTGTATCTTTAGAAACATTGATCTTGACTCCCTTTTTCCAACTCTTTTCCACCCAATGGATTGTAGCCCACCAGGCTCCTCTGTCTGTGGAATTCTTCAGGTAAGAATACTGGAGTGGGTAGCCATTCCTTTCTCCAGGAGATCTTCCCAACTCAGGGATCGAACCCTGGTCTCCTGTGCTGCAGGCAGATTGTTTATTGTCTGAGCCACCAGGGAAGCTCCTTCCCTTTCCTGGTTTGATCTAACTATATTAGCTGTTAGAGTCCTATTCTTCCAACTCTTCCCAATATTATCTTCTCATCTTACAAGTCTCCTCAAAGACATCTTCTTTGATCTCATCATCTAAATTATATCTGTACTCACACTAATGTTCATTTCCATCAGGTCACTAATTATAATATATTACATATATATATATGCCTTTTAACTTAATTGTCTTTTCATCTGCTTAAATGGTAAGTTCCATGAAATGGACTCTCTTTCATCTAACGCTTCAGTATTCCCAGGGAATCACATTATGCCTGGCATGAATAAACACTTGTTGAATGAGTAAATGAACTTCACCCTGGGTTTGAGCCCCTTAAGCTAGGTATGGAATAATATAATTGACATATAAAGGTGGCTGCATTTATCCCAACTTATAGAAAAGAAATGTTAGACATTATGTTTTCTTTTTAGATAAACATAAGACATGGAATTAACTTTAATAACTTTATATAAAAATATATCCATGGGGCAGAGTAGGAAACCTATATAATGGGCTGTTGACAGAGGTTCCCCCACTCCTTTTTCTTCCTTGAACATATTGAGACATATTATTGTTTTTTACATATGCTTTGTTAAATGGATTTGCAGAATATATTGCCAATTTTTAACTAAACAGATTCTTGCAAAAAAACTGCAGATTGATGATAGCAAAACACTAATGATGGAAACATAAATGAGCAATTGAAAACGAAAGAACTGACACTTCCTATTTTAGAAGATCATCTTCAAAAGCCGCAAAATGAGGTAAAATACAGACACACCGATAATGACCGTCTAATCACATTTGACTGGAAAGTTGGTGCCCACAAATTGAATTTATCAAGAATAATATCTGATGTAAGGATTTATATTTATTTTTGTCTAGGATCAACTTTGCACTAAGTGTAGGTTGTTCCATGAAATATTAGCTAATATAGAACGAAGCCATCACAATTAACAAGACATTTAAAAACTAACCATGTGGAACCTGAAGGCAAACCCTCGAGTTGCTTGGAGGCAACTCTATAGAGTTGTTTCCGGGATATTAAAAGGCACACAGTGCTTATTCCAGTACTTAACAAAATTGTATTACACTTAATGATAATATGTAGGAGTCTATTTTAAGGTTTCTTAATAGCAAGAATTAAAAAGCCACATATTTGTTCTTTCTGCTACTGCAGAAATAACTGAAATAACATAAAAAGATAATGTAGAACACAAACTGAAATATATTTGTTAATAAATACTGTAAAATGCATAGAAAATATGAATAAATAGTTGGAGATACAACCATCATTTTAAATTATGAAATGTGGAATTTATCTATGCAGTTGAATAACTGTTCACATTTATAATTTTTTCAAATAATGTAATTACTTAATTTTTATTCCACAATATATACAAATATAATCTTTTTAAGTCAATATAAAGAAAGGTGTTCCCATGAAGTTATTTTTCTATCACACAGCTTCTCTAATACAAACTATATTTTTCAGAAAAGTGTAGAATTATTTCAGTGAGGGGAATATTGACGGCTAGCTTTGTTGACTAGAATAGAAAAGATTACCAGATTAAGATTGTGGAAAAGGCATCAGATAGGAAGTTTATCCACCACCTCATTGAGGGGTAAACTAAAAATTCCTATTTTAATACAGGTTATCAACAATGCAGCTAATTTTATAAATGCAAGACTATTAAAGAGGAGTCTTTGCCTACCATACAGTGAAATGGAGATTGATTATAAAGACTTTTGTCCCTCATAGAGATTCTCAGATTCTCTCTTGTCAAAGTTCTTAAAAGTACTATTGAACTCAAAGATGAGTTACATGTTAGTGTGGTAATTAGTGAGTATATATTTGAAAAAGGCACACTTAAACAGTCTCTGATAATATTTTCACAATGAGTGTGAAAGAAGTGTGTATTTTTAAAAACTTATACTCTGGGAAAGCATTTTAAAATATGATATTTGGAAAACTTTACATTGAAAGGCAATATCATTGCCAAAAACAATGCATGTCACATGAAAAACAAACAGAATACAACCCAAAACACTCATGTCTGAACACTTGAAAATTTGGAAATAGCCTTTTTTCAAACCTATTTTAATCCTCCAAATAGTGTTTTTAAGTTGAATTTTTAACTAATCTTTACATTTTAATAAAAATATCACTTTATCGCTAGTTTGCGAGAATAGCTGAATGACATTAAAGAAGACTGAGATTTGTGAGCTCCATTTAAGCCAAAAAAGTACCCTTACATAATTGGTGGATGAGATTGAAAAATGAATATCATGATTTAGTAAGCACAGTAGGTGACCTGTGAGGTTTCCTTTTTATCAATGACAACGATTAAGAACACATGTTAGGAATTAAAAAACAAAACAAAACTGAACTTGAAACTAGACCTGTGAATCACTGTAACACAAACTGCATATTCACTTTGCTCTCACTAAAATATATACTAAAAACACGATGATGATGTGTACCAAGTCACTTCAGTTGTGTGTGTTTTAAATATATATAATGTATATTTAAGTAAGAATTTGTTGGATTCATGAACCAGTTGGGAAGACTCTGTTTGAAAAATAAGATTTCTAAGGCCAGCAGAAGATGATGGCTGTAAAGTTTTGGAGTCAGACAGCTCTGTTTGAAAATCAAGCCAGCTCTGTGTTTCCCAGTTGCTTCTATTCTCCAAACCCCAGTTTCTGTTTCTGTAAAATGGAGATAAAATTGCTTGCTTCAGATTGTTACAATGAGAGGTATGTTATATAAAACAGAGAACACAGTAGTCATACCTCATAAGAGTGTAATACATTTAAAAATTTTTTAAGGCAACATCAGTGGTTGCAAGACTGTACAAAGAAGTGACAACATGTCTTGGACTTATTTGTTCTGAGCAGATAAGAATTTATCTTTACATATGATCAAGAACGGTAACACCAGCATTGCTTATAATTGTATGAAAACTGGAAACTGAGTGTCATAGTTGAAAAGAGTATATAATTTGTATTTTATTCATCTAAGTATATAGTATATGAAATGAAAACAAATATACTAATACAGATAAATTGCAAAAATGCAATTGGAGGTTTTTTCTTTTAAACAAAAAAAATAAATCATAGAAGTTTTAAAAAGCAAGTTGTACAATATAACAATACATAAAAAATTTTGTAAACTTGACAAACTATTGGTGCCTGTAGAATGAAAGTATAAAGAAATGCTTGGGAAAGATAGGTACCATATTCTGGGGAATGATTCTCTTAGTGTGTGGAAAAGGAATGAACTTCAACAGCCTTTCTAGGTTTTATTCCTTAATTTTTATGAGAGAAGCATGAAAAAGTGAAAAAGTTCATTGTATTCCTCTTTCTACCTTTTTATTGCCATAGTTTGCCTGATTTTTTTTTTTTAAAGCAAAGAGAAAAATATTTGTATGAAAAAAAGTGAACGGCCAAACCTTTGAGACTGCTTCCTTCAAGGGAAGAGAGGGAGGGAGGGAGAAAAGAAGAAAGAAAAAATATTTTGAATAAAAATAATTTGCTTGACATTTTCCTTCAAAAGGCATTGTGAACAAGCAAGCCAAAAAAAAAAAAAAAAGGTGGGGGAAGCACGCGTGGTTAAGGGGCTGGCATTGAATGCTTAATTATTCCATCTCTGACACAAGGACATGTTTAACATCTTGAAAATCCAGGTAACTTTCCTTATGTGAAGTCTGAGTGAGAAAAGGGAAAGCATTGTTAGTCTCTAGATCTTTTTTTCTTTTTATTTTAATAAGAAATGGTATCATCGTAGGCAGACAATTTGATGTCATATTTTTCTATGATATTTTCACAGTGCACACCAGGGCGCCTGTACTCTGCAGCTATATGACATGCAGAGATTTTTTTTTTCCCTTCACATCAGAGCCTCAAAAAACAAGCTGTACGGCATCAGGCACAAAGACTATCAATAAATATTCCATCTTTTCATTTTCTCCCTTGTTATTTAATAAAGGAGAGTTAGAGCCATGATTTTTGACTGTCCAATAGCAATCTGTCAGTAATGATTACTCGTGGGACTTTGATGACCAGGAGTCCCCCCACCTTCAGCCTCTCTGCTTGACTTCCCCCAGGGATGGACAGGAAGCCTCTCTAGGGATTGCAATTGACAAACTTGCCCAGTACAGTCACTGGGCTCCCTCCTGATCAGATTGCTTACAACTTGCAGGAATATCTGGCACCTGTGTGTGTCCTCTTCCTGGCTGCACACATTGATGTTCCCTCCGAGGCTTTGCTATCAGTAGGAGTGGCTTGCTGACATACCTGGCAAAACGCTGGCCACTCCTGTTAGCATACCAGCAATGCAGCCTGGGTTGCTAGGGAGCTGCCCTTGAGCATCCCTTGATCTATTTTTAAATTTCCATGCTTGTTTCCTCTGAAAGGAAGGAAAGAATAATATCGCTTGGCTTTCTCCTCTCTTAAGAAACAAAGTAACCAACAAGGCTAAGACCTGTTGTGAAGTTAAAAAGCATTTCCTAATTAAGCCTCAGAATGTTAGGGTATCTGTGCCCATCTAGTTTCTGCTTAATTAATTTCCAGATAAGGCAGCATCTCAGAAGAGATGGAAGCCAGTGTCTTTAAGAAGCATAGGTGAAATGTGCTGGTCCTTTTTTTTTTCTTTTAAAAATCTATTATAAAGCTCTTGAAACACTATTCTTCCAAGCATTTAATGATAACCCATTGTAAGGCACCCAGGTCCCCTCACCATGGGTAATAAATGAGAAATTTGGAGGGCTATTGAACAGTGAGTTTTCACAGCTGATACACAGAAAAGTATTTAGCACAGGTGTTTTGATAACTGTGAAATACTGAGGAAATTCAGTATTCTGTGACACTTTGATTCACTGTCTTGTGTGGGATGGAGTCTTATGGAACTTGCAAAATATCTGTAATATAAATAAAAGAAGAAGGAGGACAAAATTAGCTTTTCACAGAACTCCAAAAATTGTTCCTTGTATGGAAAAGTCTTCCTTCTTGGCCATTGGTAACTAGCAGTTTTCTTAGTAATTTTTTTCCATGTTAAAATGAATCCAATTTCAAATGTTGTTAGTGAATTTTTAAAAGGATGTGTTATATGCATGCAGGTGTGGAGAAATCTGGTGGAATAACAAGTGTGCTAGTCTCCATGTGTCAGAATTTTTTTTTTTTTGAGTCTTTAAGAAAAGGTTTTTTCCTCTCCTTCTCCATGGCCAGTTTCAACCCTCCACAGCAGCTGATCAACAAGGTTAGGAGCTGTTTGCTCTTCAAATTACAATGCTAGAAATAAGTTACAGTTTCTCGAAGCTATAGTAACATTCCAAGACTACCATTTGGGAAGTTGGGAGCTTGGATATCGTGGTTTCTCTGTACTCAGTGAAGGGTTCAATTAGTCTGAATTTTGAGGTAATGGTCATATAAAATTCCATGAAATCTCTTGTCTTCTCTTTTACAATCTTAATCTTACTAAGTCTGATTTTTTTAACCAGATGAGATATTGTTTAAAAAATGCATCTGTAGGAATGATTATAGAGAAACCACTAGAATTACAGTGGAATTTCTTCATTTAAAGCCCACAGTTAATTTCTAACAGCTGTTGATAACTTTCTGGGGACCAGTCATTAATCTAAACTTTTCATTGCCCTTAAAGAAATCCTATAAAGGAGATGCTACTATTGTTCTCATTTTTACCATGGAAACAATTCCTGTTTCCTGAGAGGAAGTTATGTGTCTTAGGTCGTTCAGACACAGGGATAGCAGATCACAGAACCTATACTCTTACCTACTATCCTATGCAATCTCACTTCTTTGGACAAATATCATCTGTCATTGATGTTAGCTGGAATTTTTTAAAGTTTCTTATTCAACAAATTCAAGACATCTACCAATATATATCTTGAGAGGATGCACATGGGTTGGATCACTCTTTAGACATTAGCCAAGGAGAGACAGTTTGGCCATGGGGATCAGCAAAGCAGTTTTAATCCTGGCCCCTCTAGTGACTACCTGAATTCGAACAAGTTATCAAAGCTCCATTCTATAAAACGTTGATATTACCTCCCTCCTTTGGTTCAAGGATTAAGTGAGATGCTATAGGTGAAAAACTTAACAAACAGTAGCTTAAAATTAAGATTTACATTGTCAAAAGCGTAACTTAGAAACTGTAATCACAAATTACCTTATGACTTTAGGAGTCTTACTCTTCCAAGCTGAAGGATACACATAGTGTAAAGCTCTGAGCACCAAGGCTCACTTTCATATTTTTAGTAACTTTTGTAAGAGCATAGCTCTAGCCTTTGAAGGAAGAAATCAGAAGGCAGGACATGTGATCACTGCAAACTGTCAGGGCAAATGGAGTGTGCTCTCCTTTGTCCATGTCCTCAGTGTTTTGGTGCGTAATGATGTTCTTGGACAGATAAGAATTGCTCCTTGTTGTCATGTTTTGTTTTGCTTTATATGGCTGTAAATCCTTTGATATAAAAGGAAGTATCAGTGGCAAAGGATTGACTTTAATTTTTTTGAATATTCTGGCATGGCTTGGAAGCCAATGACTTTGACATTCTGAATTCTCATCCTGATGACTTACCATTTGTGGAATAGGACAACAATGAAACATTGAATCTCCCTAGCCAAATGCGATCTTCTTGTTCTGTTCTGTAGGTGCAGACCTGTAAGGAGAAGAGGGGGACAGAGGATGAGATGGTGGATAGCATCATAGACTCAGTGGACATGAGTTTAAGCAAACTCCCAGAGACAGTGAAGGTCAGGGAAGCCTGATGTGCTGCAGTTCATGAGGTCACAAAGAATTGGACACAACTTAGTGACTAAACAAACAAGTATCATTCCTCATCTTGAATAGTGCAGACATTGCAATGTTACTGGCTCCAAAAATGAACTAAGAATGAGCTACGAGAATCTCTTTCATTTACTGAGTCCCTACCACATCCTCAAAACACTAAGCACACAGTGTCAAGTCCTATGCAGCAAATACTGCCCGTACTGAGTATACAGACACCAACTGGCTCACTTGCATGAAAAATCACGCAGGTGAACAGGACCACAAGTGCCCTGATTGTTCTCTAAGAATATTGCTGACGGAAGTTGGGGAAGCTGGGATGGATTTTTTAATTTTTTTCCAGGAAATTCCTGTTGTTAATTCCCTTCTCCCCTTTGGCTTCCAAACCAATTGAGAAGTAAATCTAGGAAATGAGATAGCATAGAACTTGTCAACTTCATTACAGTAAAGCACAATTGGAGAGTATGACTTAGACTGAGGACCATCATGGATTTCTCCCAACCTCCAGCCCTCTTGGCCTGCCCAAATGAACCCGTTTGGGTTCCTTGGTCTCTGGCACAGGACCCAGACTGCAGGTGGTTCAGCTCCCCTGGCTGGGGCATCGGGCAGTGCTCCCGAGGATGGCTCACCAGACAGAAAAAGAAATAGGTGTGGGCAGTAGGTGACTGTTCCCCTGACAATGCTCCTTTGAGCTGACTTGTCGCACAGTAGGAAGCAAGGGCTTCATGCTTCCATTTGTTCTTCTTGGTCCCAAGTCCCGCAAGGTCAATGTGGGGTGACCTGTGGGGTTGTACCCAGAGTGCACTTGTACCACAGCTGAGAAATCCAAAGCTTCAAAACCCCCTGATTTCATGAAGAGTTGAAACTTCCTGACCTTTACCTGGAGGGGAGATGTTATCTTTATTATTCTGACCAGGAGACAAATCTGCCCTCTGTCCCCTGAGAAAGACAGGATCTCCATAGTCTAATGTTGTTTGCTATACAAACAGCTTGGAAAATTACAGTATAGAACAGCAACCAAAAAATGGATATAAAACATGCAGAAACAGGGAAGAGCCTCTCAACAAGCATGTTGATAGCAAGTTACTCTTAGATTTGGGGAATTAGTCATTTAATAGTACCCAGAGAAAGCTTTGTTGTTGTTGTTCAGTCGCTAAGTCATGACCAACTCTTTGCGACCCCATGTACTTGCAGCATGCCAGGCTCCTCTGTCCTTCATTATCTCCCGGAGTTTGCTCAAATTCATGTCCATTAAGCCAGTGATGCTACCTAATCATATCATCCTCTGCCATCCCCTTCCTCCTCCCACCTTCAATCTTTCCCTGCATCAGGGTCTTTTCCAATGAGTCAGTTCTTCCCATCAGGTGGCCAAAGTATTAGAGCTTCAGCTTAAGCATCAGTCCTTCCAATGAATATTCAGGTTTGATTTCCTTTAGGATTGACTGGTTTGATCTCCTTACTGTCTCAAGAGTATTCTCCAGCACCACAGCTTGAAAGCACCAGTTCTTCAACACTCAGTCTTCTTTGTGGTCCAACTCCTACTTGATGCAAATAATAAAGAGCTCATAGTAGTTAAGTTTGGTAAACAGATTTCATTCACCAGAAACTTCCTTACAACTCTTCCCTTAAGGTACTCGCGAAAGAGAAGGGAACTTTGCCAGGGAGAAACCCAGCAGAATCTCATGTCCCTCAGACCATGGATTCTCAGAATCCCATAGGAACCAGAGCCCTTCAGTGCTTAGAAGGAAGCATCAGCACCTTGAGCATCACATGCTCCAAAAGTGATGATGGAGGAGAGTATATATTACAAAATGGAGACTTGGTCTAAAAGTGAAAAACAGTGACTGACTATAGAGGAGCAGATATGAGGTCATATATTCCTCTGGGTAGAAGCACAGATTCGAGCACTGAATCCTCTCTTTTCCCACGATGCCCAGCTGTATATTTTAATGAATTATTTAACGTTTTGAAATACCTGTTCCTGGTTCCCAACCCTAAACTTTCTTATTCATTATGCTCTGAGGAATCTCTTCTTTGAAAACTCTCTCCAGGTGATGAATGTACAGCAAGGACTAGGAAGTGCTCTTTGTGGGTACATTTAATACTTGGTTTCATATGCAGCTGAGATAAGTGATTTGTAAGTAACTGTTACAGCAGCTTATAATTTAAGAAGTGTCTTTCGAGAAAAAAAAAAGAATCTTCCCAGACAAAGTAGCAAGAATTAACTAGTAATCTTTTAAATCTTGTCTTATATTTGGAATTAAGATGTGTTGTTTCATTAAGTATCTACTTTTCAAAACTCTAATGCTTCTTCTTATAAGAAAAAATAGGTTATGGTACTAAATATGCTATGCTAGATAGTAGACTTGAGGATTTTGGGGGTTTTTTGCTTTAGAGAAATCAGATCTCCCAAATATACTCAAGAAAGGATATTCATGTCAGCTTTTCTCATTTGTGGTGCCAATGTAACAACACTTCATAATTCATCTTGAGTCTGTCAATTCCATTATTTAATCTCTAATCAAAAGTAGGTGCTAGATGACTCTGGTTCACATTCTAATGTGACTTTCTGCTTTTCTGGACACTCTGATACACTGTCAAGACTCGTCCTAACTCTCTTCCACCTTCAGTTTTTCCAAAGAGCAGATCTAGCTGCTAGAGGCCATAAAATTGGCTTCATGTTTTTCCATATGTGCAGATTAAATGCAGTCACAGTGGCTCCAAGACAACCTCCAGTTTCACACTGAACTACATACAAGGATATTTTATCCTCCCCCAAACATGGGTATTAATATTCAGTAGACTGGCCAAACCTGTCTGATCTGAGGCAGGAGTGCTCAGAGGCATATTTTAGGACATTATGAAAGAAGACTTTTTTGTGTGTGGTTAAATTGGTGTTGTTTAATACATGTTTTCTTAGGAAAATTCTGCCTCATGTACTGGAGTTGTTTTGTTATGTTACAACTAATTGCTGTAATTAGGATTTCTTTAAAAATAAATAGTGGAAAGTTAAACTTTATTTGAAGATAGGAATGAGACCAAAATTTAGGGGAGAGGGACAGTTTACTATGTTTCATATTTGATGACTATTTAATTCAACAAAAAATAATTGAATGCTTTTTAGGGCAGCATAGTAATAGTACTAAGAAATATTCAAAATACTAATACCATATTTCCTTAAAATAGCATTTGAATCTTAAACACCTCTTGGATGCTTATTTTCTTATTTCGTAAAGATGGAGAAAGTATAGCATTTTTCTTTGAGGAGATTATGTAATTTGAGGGTAGAGGGGTTGGAGGAGTGTGGTAGCATAAGTAATAAGTTAGCTAAAAGGCTGCCCATTAAAATGTAATCTCTTGGCAGAAGAGATTATATAAAATAAAGCATGGATACAGAATTTATTTGATCGTCATGATGCTTGGGACCAAATTATGAGCTTGACACATAGTCTAGTCTAGTGTTAGTCACTCAGTCATGTACAACTCTTTGCAACCTTATATACTGTAGCCCAGCAGACACCTTCTTTCCATGGAATTCTCCAGGCAAGAACACTGGAGTGAGTTGCCATGTCCTTCTCCAGGGTATCTTCCTGATCCAAAGATCAAACCTGGGTCTCCTACATAAGTTCAAGTGAAAAATGGCTTCTCTTTAAGAGAATACAATTGGATTTGGCAAAAAATTTCTTAAGCAGTTTAACTTTTAAAGAGCTTTTGCAGTTACGCTTTTTAAGAGGAAAGTGGGTCCTCCTCAATGCTGACTTTAGCTGCTCATTAACAGTTGTTATAATGGGACCACAAAGATGAATGGTCCCCTTCTTCTGTCACAGATACTGTAAAGGCCAGAAGAAGGAATGAGGTTGTCTATGATTTTGAGGCAAGCTCACTATCTATAGTCCATTCCAGCATCTAAAGAGGATGAGGACCAAAACCAGGAAAACTGGGTTTTCCAAAGGAGACTAAAAATTCTAAATCAGGGTAAACTAGTTTTTAAACTATCAAGCCTTACTTTGGATTCATCAGTAGCCACAGATGCTCTTTAAATACTTGTTTAAAGAAAAGAACCTCGTAAATAGAAGAAAACTTTTCTGTTGTGTGTAGTTATCTATTTCTGTATAGTGAAAGTGAGCGTGTTAGTCACTTTAGTCGTGTCTGACTCTTTATACTGGAGTGGGTTGCCATTTGCTTCTCTTAGGGGATCTTTCTGACCCAAGGATCGAACCTGGGTCCCCTGCTTTGGCAGGCAGATTCTTTACAGTCTGAGCCACCAGGGAAGCCAACCTCAAAACTTTGCACCTTAAAACTATAAGCATATAATACCTTAAAATTCTGTGAGTCAGGAATCCAGGCACATTTAGCTTGTCCTCTGTGTATAGTCTCTCATTAGGTTGCAATCAAGGCTACAGTCTAAGTGCTAACCAGGGCTTCAATCATCCCAAGCTTTGTCTTTGGGAGGATTCATTTCCACCCTCACTCACATTGTGGACCTCCTCATAGGGTTTTTTACAACTTAGAAGTTTTCTCCCAAGAGAATAAAAGATGGGGAAGAAAATGGTAATGGGGGGGGGGGAGAGAGATCACAGTCTTTGCATCATAATCTCAGAAGTTTCCTCTTATCACTTTCAATTAATTCTAAGTCAATTATTTATTAGAAGTGAATTACTAGGTATAGTCCACACTCAGAAGTAAAGAGAGGGATTTACACAGGGCATGAATAACAAAATGTGGATTCTTGGGAGCCATTTCAAAGACTGTCTTTCACATATAGACATAATCTAATCCAGCCTCTCATTTTACACCCAAGAAAACCAAGGCACTAAGTAGTTTACTTGTTTTGTTGTATAGCCTGTGGCTATTGTTGCAAGAGCCTGTATATCTCTGATAAGAGAAGGGCAAGAGTGGATTGGGTAGAACCATAGAAGCTATCTTCTGCAAACTGTTGTTCATAGAATCAAGTGGATGGGCTTGCAATGGTTCATCTGGCCCTTCCAACAGTACAAACTATGTTTCAATTAGTTTTACATATGGGTCTTTCTTTGAATGAAACAGTTCTGCTGCTCAGAATGTCTTGACAGTAATTGTTCTTCATGAATTTTATTTGATAACATTTTTCAGGGTTAATCCTGGAGCTGATCACATTTGTGCATCTTTTTCTGACCCTTACATCATTTTATCTAGAAATTATTATCATTTCTTATAAGTAGATAAAGGTTTTTTAATAATTAGTTTTCTTGTAAGACTCAGTATGTTTGAAACTGTCAGTTTTTAATCCTTTTATCAATAACTTAATTAAGCCAATTCAAAGTATACCTTCTTTGAATTGTTCTTGCACATCTTATTAGGAAGAATGGAATGGTAAGACTTCTTGGAACCAGTGATATGATATCTTTGAATAGATTTTTGGCATGCAATAAAAAAGACGGGTACACATCTGTCTGAGGACATATTACATGTAGCTAGACCTTACATATATTTCTATCAAAATCATTTTATATCCCATGACATACATTCAGTAAAACAGCTGCAAACCTCAGGAAGACACACACATAAAAAGAGAAAACTCTTCATGTGAGGTTTATTTATTCTTTTGCCAAATTTATGAAACTTTTGCTTGGAGACTTAATTTTTTTTTTAGTACATCACCTCAGCAATCTGTTTTTCAGCCTGCTCTTTTCACTTACAAGTTTAATAAACCCTGTTTAATTTCTCTGAGGACACATTTTAAATCACTTTCACCCCCCGTTGTCATTTAGAATGTTTCTAACTTTAAAAATTTATTATAAATACTGTGAAGACTGTATACTTTTGTCTATATACCTTTCTCTGAGTACATCTCCTTCTGATAATTCTCCAGGAGTCAAATTTCAGAGTGAACGGCTACTTGAAGATTTTTGATATAAATGACCAAATTGCTCTTGAGAAATTTTACATTCCCAGGAGCAGACTAGGAAAATAGAGGAATCTAAATATAAGTTTCCACAACAACTTTTGTTTGTGACAGCCCTTTTGTTTAAAAGATACACACACACACACACACACACACACACACACACACACACACAGCGTTTTGTTTTGTTTTGTTTTCTGGAAAGGAAGCAGTCACCATTTTCTAAGAGACAGGAAACTTGTATGGTAGGAAAACATGAATTTAGATTGGTGTCTCAATGCCCAAGAGGTCCAAGTGGATACTCCTCTTGGCTCAGTGCACTCTTGCATTCCTAATCACCCGTGTGTTACACCAGGAAAAGGTGGTCCTGTGTTTTGCTCAGTCTCTCTCCTGTCCATTCTGATACCGCATCACTTTAGGAAATATTAAAAAATATATCACAAACATTTAGAGGGGAGCAGGGTAACTCATTGATTTTCTGAAAGCAATTTGTTAATTAACATCAAAGGAATGAAATCTGACTTGCATAGCCTAGTGAGTGGCATTTTTCCATAGTCCTGGTTGCTATGGTGATGAAGGAAACTCGTTTGTTCTGGGTCACTCCTAAATTTGTGCATGAAAGCATAAGAGATTATTCCTGTCTAATCAAGTTATATGGAAAAGTTGAAGGGGAGGTGCTGTGTTTTACAGCCATCAACCCTCACCAGAATAAAACACAATAGCTGAGAAAAGGGGATTATATCTTCCTTTTAAAAACAGAGCAGAGAATTTCTAACTGACCCCAAAGCCTTTTCCAGTGGAATATCTTCTTTTTTTCTTTTCCTCCTGCACTAATATGAGGAATGTGGAATCACGTTTCTTAAAGGGAATTAGAGCACATATTGAAAAACTCTACAACCTGACTTTGCATAATGAATAAGGAGTAGGGTGTGCATTCATTAAACAATTTTACTTTTGAACTTAAATTCTACAGTGTGTCAAATGCCTCACTAGCTCTGCTTTGCCAGGAAGCCAAGTTCTGTTACAATTAACATAATTGGGAAAGCTGGAATCGAGAAGGAATGGCTCACCTCTTTTTTACCAGATGTCTTGGCCCCTACGGTGTATAGATTTAAGCATCTTTTGCACATTCCTCTGCCTGCCCAACACCTCAGTTACTCCTTAAGCAGCTGGTAGTTTTGTATGTCATTATTGGAATTTCTGTATCAAACCAAACATTATTTTTGTAAAAGATTGTGGTTTCCTTATATTTTGATTTTTATTTCTACAAAACTTACTTAAAAAAAAAAAAAAACTCCTGAGCTATGTAGATGTGAATTCAAATCTTTATCCTGCCATTTATTAGCTGTGTGTTTGGGAAAATCCCTTAGCATATTTGTACCTCGACTGCCTTATCTATAGAATGAAAGATTTACTTATGCAGAATTTTTTAGGGTTTTCCCTATATTAGTCATCTATTACAGCGTAACAAAATACATTCAATATTTAGCAGCTAAAAACAACAAACATTTGTGATATGACACAATTTCTGAGGGTCAGGGGTCTGGAGCAGCTTAGCTGGGTGATTCTGGCTCAGGACCCCCCATAAGATTGCAATCAATCATCAGCCATAGCTACAGTCATCTGGAGACTTGACTGAGGCTGGAAAACCTGCTTCCACACTCACTCACATGGTTGTTCAAAGTTTCCATTCCATGCTGGCTGTTGACCTAAGGCCACTGTTCCTAGTCATGTGGTCCTGTCCATTAGCAGCTGGCTTCTCCAAGAATGAGTGATCTGGGAAGAAAAGCGAGAGAACACAAGAACAAGAAAGCCACAGTCTTTTTTGTGACCTTATCTCAGAAGTGACAACTCGTCATTCTTCCTGAATGTTATTTATTGAAAGCAAGCTACTGACACACAAAGAGTCCAACAAACCCACAACCAAGAAGAAGAGAATGAAGCTCTGCTTCTGAAAGATGAAATAGCAAAGGATTTGTGGATATATTTATAAAACAACCAGTCTTCCATTGTATACAGTTTACATTCATCTCACGTACAAAATATATACCCATCTCAAGGCCACCAAAACTCTCATCCACTTGCAGCCTCAATTGAGAAACCAGAACTTACCATCTAAATTGAGTCCAGGTACAGATAAGACTCTTCAAATTTAATCCCCTAAGTGTGGCCCCTTGAGTACAATTTCTCTCTACTTATGAAACTAAAGGCATATATTATCTGCTGCCAACACACACAGTATACATACACACCTATAATATCGGAGCAGACTTAAGATAACCACTCTGGGCTTTCCAAATCTAAACAAGTAAAAATAGTCTCTGAATGTCATTGGTGCATAACTATATATTATGGAATCCTACTGGGCAACTGTTGGATATTTATGGATAAGTTCTCAACATTTGAGAATAATTTTCCGTGGCTTTCAGTTTCACCATCTGGGCCCTTGGTTTTCCCTCATCCTTTGCCTTTATGACACACAGAATGTATTTGCAGCTAAGTAGTTTTCTCAGCCTGCTTTCTGATAGTAGAAATTTGGAGGTCCAAAGCCTTCGTTTCATTTTCTATTGCTTCTGTCTTTTTCAATTCAAGCTGGCAATGTTTTTGCATATATAATTCTTCTATAAAAGTTATTTGTGTGAATCTTATAAGGTTCACTTTATTAGACAAAAGCCACACCCCCAGTTTCCTTAAGTCCTTCTTTAGCATAGGATTCTGCTGAGACTGTTGAAGGACAATACCCTAAAGTTTCCTTAACATTTCTATTGTTTGAGAGGTTCTGTGAGACATTCCATTGATATCTATTGTGAGCCTTTTGTCTGATCAAAAGGAACTCTAAAGAACTGCTTTAACTTTTTCTGAGCTCTCATGAAATACTTTTACAGTCACACACTTGGCTTCACCTTTAGAAGAGTTTTCCTGGCAACAGTCTGTATATGCGCTTTGCTGAGAAGCCATTGCTTAATTGTAGAATTGTTTGCTATCTGGAACTCTTGCCTGGGAAACCCCACGGACAGAGGAACCTGGTAGGCTGCAGCCCATGGGGTCGCGAAGAGTCAGACACGACTGAGCGACTTCACTTTCACTTTTCACTTTCATGCACTGGAGAAGGAAATGGCAACCCACTCCAATATTCTTGCCTGGAGAATCCCAGAGACGAAGGAGCCTGGTGGGCTGCCTTCAGTGGGGTCGCACAGAGTCGGACACGACAGAAGCGACTTAGCAGCAGCAGCAGCTATCTGGAATGTCTGAGATTTTTCAAAACCATCAGGTCCTTGTTCTTTCAAGTTTAATGGCCTTTCCTTTATTTTTCTCCTCTCTCCTTTTACTGTAAGGGGCAAGAAGAAACCAGGCCGTGCTTAGAACAACTTTCTTAGAAATTATGAGGTTGCAGTCAACTGTTAGCTGTAGCTGTAGTTATCTGAAAGTTTAATTGGGGCTGGTGAATCCACTTACAAGTTCACTCACAGGGTATTGATAGTTGGCAGAGTTCAGTACCTCACTGGCTCTTAGTCAGAGGCCTCTTTTCTTCATTATATGGGTCTTTATGGCAGGTGGCTTCTCCTGGATCAAACAGCCTACGAGGGTAGAATCTCGAATGTGAGAGTAAGAGACAGCATGCAGGTTGAAGCTGCAGCCTTTTTGTAACCTATTCTTGGGATGACATCTCATCAGTTCTGTCATATTCTATTCATCAGAGAAGTAAGTTATGAATCCAGCCTGCACTCTCAAGAAGAGGGGCATTAAATATCACCTCTTAAAAAGAGGAGTATCAAAGAATTTTTGGATATATCTGAAAAACCACCATGTCTTACTTTTGTTGGCTTACATCCTCCCAAAAATCATACATTAAAGTCCTGACTCCCCACTTTGACTGTATTAGGAGATAGGATCTTTAAGGAAGTAATTAAGGTTAAATGAAATCGTTGGAGTGGGACCCTAATCCTGAAGGGACTGGTGTCTGTAAGAAGAGGAAAAATCACCCGAGATCTTGCAGTCTCCCTTTATTGTGTGTGCACAAATAAAAGACCAGCTGAGAACACATCAAGAAGCCAAGAAAAGTGGCCTTACCAGAAACCATCAGTCTTTAGAATTGTGAGAAAAGAAATGTCAATTATTCAAACCATTTAGTCTGTAGTATTTTTTTTTTACAGTAACCGGAAGAGACCAGAACATTCAGACTGCTAAGGAAGAAATCAAACTTCTGAAAGTCAAAAAATCCAGCCCCCAATTTACTAGCATGTGAGAAATTTGTTTGTAGTGTTTTTTTTATTATTTGTAAAGTTAATGAAAATATTATGTTATATAAGATCAGGTAAAATTGATGTTGTGAAACAATGTGCTATGTTATATTGTGAGTAATGAGTAGAAAGCTCATTACACATAGTAGGTATGCAATAAATAGTAATATTTTTAAATTAAAAACAAGCATTTATTTATATGTTATTTTAATCTATATTAGAAACCACATGATAATTAATACTATTATCCCAGCTTTCCATGTAAGAATTGGGCACAGAAAAGTCAATGGATTTGTCCCATCTTGGCACTACCAAAATAGTGACAGAACTGTGCTAGAGCTGCGTTCTCACCACAATACAAATCTACCTTTCTAAAGAAGTGACGCTGGTATTTTGAAATAATTCACTTTTTGGAAAATTGACATTTTAAATAGGAAAACTTTAGGATCCTCCCGTGACAAATATTATCGCCTAGAGAATCCCGTGGACAGAGGAGCCTGGCCGGCTGCAGTCCTTAGGTTCGTAGAGAGTTGGACACGACTGAAGTGACTTAGCATGCATGTGACAAATACCATGAGAAGAGAACCGAGAAACAATTATTTTATCTTACAGAATCTTTGCTTGCATGAGATTCATAGTTGCTAAACACCAACCTTTACATATCAGCACACTTTGGGAAATAGAAAAAAATTCATTCGACATTGTTTGAATACTCACACACTGCAAGGCATTGTTTTAGTTATTCTGGATGTCTAAGAGAAGGCTTCCAAGGACCCTGAACGGCTCACATTATCTCATAAAGGAAATTAGGTGTGACCACAAAGAATAAACTCCATTGCTTCAGTTACTGTTGCCACAGTAATGCTGGGTAACAAACCATTCCAAAACTTAGTGACCTATAACAATAATTTATTCTTGCTTACTTGTCCGTAGGTTGCCTAAGCAGGTGTTATCTGACCTTGCTGTTTGCTTGCTTTGACACCAATGATAGATTGCCTCAAGATTTGTTCCAAGTGTCTCTCATCCAAAGAAGAGCCAAAGAATGCTCTTCTAATGTTGATGGCAGATACCTAAGAAGGCAACCAAAAACCTCCAGTGCCTCTTAAACACTAGGCTCTGGACACACTGCTACTAATCTCATATTCCACTGGCAAAAGAAGTCACACCATCAAGCTCTACCTTAATGGGGTTAGAAAATCAAGTCTGTCTTCAGTGGAGGACTTATAGAGACCAAAAGACATGGATACAGAGAAGGGTAATAAGTTGAGAAGAATAATACAATTTGTCACTATAAGTAATAGAATATGATAAACTCCTTAAGAGGCATCCAAGAAAGAAAAAAGTAAGAATATAAAAAAGGAGTAGAAAAGCTCTTAAAGCCTATTTTAAACCCGTCTTCTTCTTTAGTTAAATATAAATTCATGGTTTAACTATTCGATGCTTCAGTTTCCTCATCTTAAAATAATTTTTGTAAAGGTAACTGAGCGACATGATGAAATCTCTTTATGATTCCACAGTCAGACACTTTATGTATATGTACTTTATATGCATCATACATTTATTTGTACATTTTTGGGTGGCGTGCCATCCTTCTTCATTTACCCAGGAAATGCATCATCCCTTTGCCCAGCATATCCCCTCTGTGTATGTTCTGACCCTTTATCCTCATTAGTCACTTAGTGGCTCTTTAGGTTATCAGATGGATTGTCATGATATCTAAGTGCTTGTGTTCAAGTAACACTTATTTTAGTTAATAATGGCCCCAGAATGCAAGATTAGTGATGCTGGTGATTTGGTTGTTCTCTTGCTGTGCCTAATTTATAAATTAAACATTATCATAAGTATGTATGTACAAGAAAGTCATAGTGTATGTAAATTTTGTTATGATCCACAGTTTCAGGCATCCCCTGAGGGTCTGGGAATGTATCCCCCATGGATAAGAGAGGACTATTATATTTGAGGAAACACCTTTTTTTTTTTTTAATGTTCAAGGAAACAGATAAGAAGATACAGAAGGAATAATCAGGTTCCCCCAGGTCCTCATGCATTCTGGCTCCACTCTCTTCATATTTTTAAGTATTTGAACAGACTATTTTCCAAGGTGTCATCTTCATTTGTTTTACCCAGAATATTTCTATTTAACTTGGCAGTGATCACAAATGTTCTAATGGTAGAAAGACTGTGGGAGGTGCTTTGGAAGGTACAAAATAAACAAACAGCAACAGAAAAAGCTACCATAGTTGCTCAGAGAGATCCTAGCACATAGAAAGTCAAATAAAAAGTTGTCTGTTTTGTAACATTAACCTGAAGAATGAAATTTTGTGTTTACTTTCCTCTAAGGGAGGAAGAATTCACAAAATAAGAGACATTTGAGCTGCTCTTAATCGATGGATAGAATTTCATTAAAGAAACACAAAGTGGAGACAAAGTAAGCTGGAGATTAAAATATGGAGATGTCTTGCAGGCTTTTGAAACTACGCATCTTAGACTTAGGCAAAACACCAAAGCTGGAAATGTAGTTATGGAAGTTATAATAACAGTAGTGTTATATAAAGCCACATATATAGAGAGAGCCGTAGACAAAGAAATGGTGAACAGAAGGAAAGAAAACATAATGGATGATAAAGAAAAAACAACACAGCATTGGTGATTAAGAAATGATCACGTAGGGCCATTAAAGAGAGTGCAGTATCATGGAAAATGGGGAAGTATCAAATTCAAAAGAAAAATCAACTGGCGTATAAATGAGGATCATGAGCAGGAAGTTGGTGAAAATTAATTTTCTTACTAGAAGGAGGATTTTTTTTTTCTAATTTCAAGGAGAATGGGAGAGAAATTGAAGAGGTCCATATTAATGGATCATAAGGCAATGGCACCCCACTCCAGTACTCTTACCTAGAGAATCCCATGGACGGAGGAGCCTGGTAGGCTGCGGTCCATGGGGTCGCGAAGAGTTTTACTACTGCACCATCTGAGAGGCTCTGTTCTTACTTTCACTGTCCCTTAAACTGGATGCCTGTACTCATTCTTTCAAAATCTGAGTAAAATCTCAGTTGGGTATCACTGCTTTCCTGACCTCTTTAATTCCCAAGAATAGCCTTATTTTGCCAATTGACTAGTTCCAAACGATGTAATATTTAATTTCAGTGGCACTCAACCTAAAATTGTCTCTTCTTCCCCAGCTCAGGCTAACTTTAAACATAGAAGCTTGCTGTGGGGAGGGATGAATGGCTTCATTCTTCTCTTTCCCTTTTTTTACCTGTTCCAATCCTTCCTATTTATTTTTATCCCTCCAAGACTTAGTGGGCTTCCCTTGTGGCTCAGCTGGTAAAGAATCTGCCTACAGTGCGAGAGACCTGGGTTCGATCCCTGAGTTGGGAAGATCCCCTGAAGAAGGGAAAGGCTACCCTCTCCAGTATTCTGGCCTAGAGAATTCCATGGACCATATAGTCCATGAGATCACAAAGAATTGGACAACGACTGAGTGACTTTCACTTTCAGGACCTAGTAAGGTAAAAAGTGAAAGGGGGAAATTGCTCTATGTGGCTAGAGTAGTTATCATTTATTGTCCTTATCTTCTCAAGATAGATGTACAATTTTAGACTCCATGTCTCTTTCGTTGAGTTTCTTGGAAGAGAATCTTTTGTTGAGTTTTTCAAAGATATGCCCATTGGTACATATCATGGCAGCTTTTGTAACCCATGCAAGACGTCCACTCTTACTGGCTGCTTTTAATTCCACCTTCATCTCATCCTCTGGCCTCCTTGTTGTCTACCTCTCTGCTGTCATTTGAGCTGTCCATGAAGTTCCTAAGGTGATCCCATACTGACACACTATCTTGAGAGCCATTTTATTTCCCAGGAAATGTGCACCTTTTCTAGCTGTTGGTGGAGAGATGTTTCTTCCTGATGCAGGTCAATCTAGGGAATTGACTGTTCCCTTCAGACTTTTCCCAGTAAGAATCTGATGCCAAACCTTAGACTCAGCTCCAGGGACATATATTGAGGTCTCCTTGGACATCCTTTTGAAAAATCTTTCACTTGGTATTAGATGAGGAACAAAGACAGGATGTAACAGTATTTCAGCTGTTCTCCCCAGTGAATGTCCCCATGACCTCTTAAACTTCAATATCTTATGCATTCGAAAGGTAGTGATGGGCCTTTGCTAGCAGAATGGTTTTGAGCCATATCTTAGCTGGTTTAGCAACTCTCTTTAGAATGGGGGAGTATTTGGCAACTACTGTGTTATTCTCAGCCAAGAACCTATGCAGAAAATTCAAAGCAACAGGAAGAGTTGAATTTAACATCCTGATACATTAGTTAAATAGGAGATTAGATCATTTGTTGAGACTCTATGAGGGCATTTAGGGATTTTTGTGGTTAATAAAAGAGAAATAGGGACTCTTAATAAAGGAGGTAGACAGTCAATTAGCAATGAGAAAAGGATTTGGTGAATAACAATTGCAGGGTGGGGTGGCTGTTGATAACATCAATTTGAACTACAAGCCATCAGTACAGTTATGGGAATTTTGCAGTCAAAAACCAGTAATAGGGAAGCTAAAGGGAAAATAAGAATAGTGAATTTATTTTCTAACGATGATGACTTTCAAAATATTTTGCAGCATAAGATGGTGCTAATTAATGATTAAGACCTAGAAGAGAAACCAGACTAAATAGAAAGGGATTAGCAGTAATGGTCTTAATCATCCATTAAGCATTTTCTGTGTGCCAGGGAGTTGCTAACGTCTTTATATACATATACTTATGTAATATTATCCTTGTTTTACAAAAAAGAAAAAGGAGGTCCTAGGATAGATTAAAGAACTTTTTCTTAAAGTCCTGTACTTCTAAGTAGAAGTTGTGGTTTGAACTCAGATTTGTTCCACAGTGTCAGTACTCAAAGGTGAATCAAAGAGTACAAGCCGACTTGCAGATGAATCCTTATACAGATCCAAATGAAAAGTGTGGTTAGCATGAAGTGAAATGATGGGAGCCTGTCAATTAAGAGCAGAAATTCCAAGTTACTAACATAGTGGCTTCCCTGGTGGCTCAGTGGTAAAGAATCCACCTGCCAATGCAGGAGACAAAAGAGACACAGGTTCTGCCCCTGGGTCAGGAAGATCCCCTGGAGAAGAAAATGGCAACCCACTCCAGTATTCTTACTTGGGAAATCCCATGGACACAGGAGCCTGGCAGGCTACAGTCCATGGGGTCTCAAAGAGTTGGACATGACTAAGCAACAACATCATAGAGTACTAATGAAGTACAAATGTGACTTTGCATATGGTTGCCCATGTGGAGTAGAGCTGAAGGTCATTGGCATAGAAATACATCCAAGAACTGATACACTAGTATGTTGTTTCCTTGATCCTTGTGAATCATGTATCCATCCAAGCTAAAGATGGAGGATAAGGTGCAAAAGAGAGCATCTATGATTTAGGCGATAAAGATGTCCAAGAATGCAAGGAAAATGCCATGGAAGTTGGCAAAATTTGATGGCCAAATGAAAAATGTTTAATGGGACGGGCTTCATAAAAGGCTTGAATTATTTAAAGAAAGGGATTGGGAAATAATTAGGAAGTGGCAATGTGAAGCCAACTTGGCTTCAATGTGTGAGAAAAGGAGTCACTTCTAGAGGAAACTGAACAGGATATATGGTTTTTAAGCAAAGAAAGATCATTCTCCATACTTTCTTCTCAACCTAAAGTGACTCCCTCCTCCAGTCATTCTGTCACATTAGTTTTCTTTTGTCCTCATGGTTTTATTTTTATATAAAGCTACTATTATTTGTTTATTACTTTATCCATCACTAACACATGAGCAACATGAGGGCAGGGACTTTGATTGATTAACTGCTCCTGTAGCCCCATCATGGAAAACAGAGTTTGACCCATAGTAGGTGCTCAATAAACATGTGTCTGATGCATTCATGAGTTACAGTGAAAGTCTGAGGAAAATCTTGAGTGTACATTCAAGCTTTTTGACAGTAAAATAGAAGTATCACAGTGGAGAAGGAGGAAAGGTGGTCATTTTACATTATGACAGATGTGCCTGATCTAGATGGAGAAAGTGTTTAGTGAAATAGAAAGTGTAAAATAACTAAAGAAGTTTAGCCTCTCTTGATGAATGGAAATCCCCTGAATGATGGAGATAGAGAGGCATGGAGCAGCTAGTTGTAGGATCAAGTTCATTACTGGGAGATAATTGGATTATAAAACTCAATATTCCAAAGACCTTTTTGGGACTTGGGTGAACTGTGGATTCTTTACCACCTGGGACTCTACCTGGTTCAGTTGTTTGTGATTGCTGAAAAAGGTAATAAGGTCATTGAATATTATCCCATTCCTCTCCTGTTTATCATATTTTTCATAAAAATCATAAGATAGTTCTTTGATTGGTTGTAAACAGCAGACTGTTTTTCAGGTAAAATGAAGTGGAATGTTGATGTTGTTGCATAAAAAATTTTGTGTCTTAAGAAAAGTACATTGAAGAAAAATATAGGGCAGAAGAGCCCACAAAATAATTTCATTCCTTTCAAGTTTCAGATGGTAGAGGAAAAGGAGAAAATGGGCTATTTAAGGTATAATTTAAGCCTATATATTAAGACTATCTATATTTAAGGCTATGTAAGTTATACTTAAGGCTATTTAAGGTATGGGGTTGTGAAGAGTCAGACATGACTTGGTGACTGAGCAACAGCAAGGTATGATTATTTCACAGCATTAAAGTTTAAAATAGGTAGGGAAATCAGTAAATGGAGGAATGCAGAAGGGCTGCAAAAGCTGGAATTTTTCTATTTAAATTGAAAAAAACTGGAATTTGGATTAAGTAAACAATATAATTATCACACTCTACCTCATTTTCTTCGGGTTCTAGACTGTAGTTAACTAGTAACAAACTTCAAAATGTCTGCCTGGAATGGCTACTTGGCCTTTTGTTTCAAGGGAGTGAGGTGGTCTGATGAACCTTATGAAACGCTCTAGCATATAGAACTCTGCAGGAGAATCTCCTTTTATGACAGTCTAGAAAAAATCAAACAAAGGGTAAAAGGTCCTGGGGTTTGCATTGGAGCTTATTTAGACCTGAACTGATTCAAGAAAAGAAAATCACACCAATGCTTAAAAAGATTGATTCTTTAAATTCTGACCAGAGAGTTTGGAATGGTTGTTTATCCTAATCCATTAGGGCTCATTAGATAAAACACAAGAATTGTCAGAGAGGATTAGTGGGGGTTCTCTTTGTTTGTTTCTTTGTTTATATTTCCTTATTGGGATTTATAAATTCAGCCATTGACAGAGGAGGACTACAGCAGTGACTGATCTTAAAAGAAATTAATTAAAATATTGGAAAACAACGGATTTCATAAGTGATCCAGATTAAAACTTCGAACAAACATGGGAGAGACGCAGAGAACACACATAAAAATTTAAAAACAAGGTAAGGCAAGAAGTCTCATTCTGTCTGTAGTCTCCTTATAAGAATTTGGAAAGAAGCACTTAAAAAGCCCAGGATGCCAAGGTACTACCCCTGGGTGTCTATGACATCAGAGGCTTTGTAGTCCAGTGGTTAAGGCTGCTTCACTCTATAGTTAAATTGCTGGGTGCATAATCCAGCCAGATTGCTTCTTAGCACATCTTGGGCCAATGACTTTGCCTCTCTGAACCCTGTCTTCTCCTCTGTGAAATGAGGATAATAACAGAATTAACCTCATAGGGTGGCTGTAAGGATCAAATGAGAGCATGCATAGAATAATATCTGCCTCCCATACATGGTAATTATTATTTTACCATCATCATCATTTGTGGTGCCTCTTAAGAGTGTCTGACACATGGCAGACACTAAATAAATATGTGATGAATGACTGAAAGAATGAATGCTAGCCAAAATGAATCTGTCTACTTCCTATTATCACACTTAAAGTTGACTGTGAGGAGCTAAAGTTGGGCCACAAACTTAGTATCTATATGGTTCATTCAAGGTGTGTAAATGAGTCAAGCAAGACTAGTGTAAGAAAAAGAAATAAGTCTTTTTGCACTATTTTTTGTGTTTTCACTTTAGATAGATACCTGGGCATTGAGAAGCATTTCTGTACTCTCAATAAAATAATAGCTCAAACACTGATAAATGACAACTGACTATTTCTCTTTGTCAAGGGTGTGATAGGGAATGGTGGTGACTGTGGCAACCTGGAGACCCCTTAACCATGGAAAGCAGACACCCTCTACACAGTTTCAGCTGATTGCTGCATTTCAGAATGCAAGCATAGAATTGCCAACTCTTTGATTTCCATAAGAACCTGGAAAGGGAGTATAAAATCAAGTTTTTTACATGTCGTGTCAACAGTCTTTGTAGCTTCTGCTAGTCTTTTAAGCACTGGGCAGGCTAAACGTGCCCTGACATCACGTTGATGATCCAGTGCATCATCTCTTTAGGTGGGAGAGTAACCTATTAAAATTCAAATCCCATGAGAATGCAGAGCTCCTAACCACACTGTTATCTCTATGTGTCACTGGAGGAGAGAGGACTGGAGGTGAGAACATCTCAGGGAGGAAAGGGAAAAGAGAGGTGAGAGGTAGCTGGAGGGAAAAATGCTGACTCTACTGTTTCAGCTAAAACTGATCATAAGACAGAGACTGGAGAAAAATGAGAGGCTATTTTTGAGTGATCATAAAGGAAGTGCTAAGAGGACTGTTTAAAAGTAGGCATTCTTGGGAAAGATGAATAAATTAAGAATTATAAATATTATTTTTCAATCAACATAAGTGTGCAACTGTTCGTCTTAAAACCACCCACTTAGAAATCTAGTATTTTCCACCTACTTCCATCGATCTCATGTTTATTTCTTAGAGACCCAGCTACTTGAGTGTTTTTTAATCTGTGAGACGTTTGGGACAATTGAGAATTCTCTGTTTGTATCACTGCTGAGGATATTTTTGTACTGCCTAAGCTTGCTGCTCTTGTCTTTGATAATGGCCTTGTCATATATTTGCAGAATGTCTGCCTTGATTTTGGTCATGAACTAAACTTAAAATACATCGAGAAGTTCCCATCACTGTAGAAGTTGGTCACATTCCTGCCCCCAGGTACTGGTTTCCTGCCATAGCCCACATCATTGATTTAGGACCCATTGCATTTAATTCCCTATTCAAGGAAAGTTAGGCAATAAAACTGAAATATAGAAGACAGAATTGTGACTGTTTAGGAGCCTAAAATCTAATAGAGAAGACAAAACATTAACCAACTACAATGTAAGACTAGTATACTAATTGTAGTATGCATATAATTTACATAATAATATATATAGTATAGGATTTATATATAGTATACCCTATATAACATAACATTACAATAGAAGAGGTAGTACTGCCTTGCAGTAGGAAAAATCAGGGGGTTAATTTTGTTTCTCTGCTGACTAGCTGGTTGACTTTGGACCTATCTGTGAAAATGGAATCAAGCTACCTAATTCTCAAAAGGCTGAAAATGAAAACAAATACTATTTGTTCATCCCTTAGCATATAGTCCTTAGCTTGTAGTGAGTGCTCCAAAAGGCAAATATATAAAATGTTGCTTGCCTTCAGACAGCTTATATTCTAATTACAAGCAAAATATATTTTGTGCAAAAATTTAAATAGCAGTTCCATTGTTACTTAACTCTGGATTAGAATAATAAGCTGTCTCAAGGCAATGACTGATAATTCATAAATGATGATAATAAGAGGCATCGCTTGGGCTTGCTGTTTGGAATATTAAGATCAGGCAGGAGGAGAGGGGACGACAGAGGATGAGATGGTTGGATGGCATCATTGACTCAATGGACATGAGTTTGGGTAAACTCTGGGAGTTGGTGATGGACAGGGAGGCCTGGTGTGCTGCTGTTCATGGGGTTGCAAAGAGTCGGACATGACTGAGTGACTGAACTGAACTGAAAAGCATATCGTAATAAACCAAATGGACCTTAAGTGCACAGCTCAGTGGATTTTTTTCCCTATGTGAACACCCATGTCACCGCCACCAATGAAGATGTAGAACGGTGCTGTCTGTCAGTTTATTTTCGTCCTTTCTTGTCTGTATATCCCTGTCATCCACCTTCAAATAACTGCTTAATATTACTATTCCCAACCCTTTCATCTGATTGTGAGAGTTTTTTTAATAGATGTACTGTAATATATATATATATATATATATATATATATATATATATATATATATATTTGGCTGTACTGGATCTTTGTTGCTGTGTGAACTACTCTCCTGTTGCGGTGCACGGGCTTCTCATTGCAGTGGCTTCTCTTGTTGCAGAGCATGGGCCCTGGGTCATGCAGACTTGAGTAGTTGCAGCATGTGGGCTCAGTCGTTGTGGTGCATGTACTGAGTTGCTCCGTGGCATGTGCGATCTGCTTAGACCAGGTATTGAACCTGAGTCTCCTGGCAGGTGAATTCTTTACTACCGAGCCACCAGGGAAGCCAGTGAGAGTTGTTAATTACTGAAATAACTCTTGCTAGTGCTGCAGTGCCTACTCATTGACTCTGGACAGGTCTCAGTACCTCATCTACATCTTCATTTTGGAATTACTATGTGAAGTAACTGGAGACAATTCCAGCTATAGAATATCTCTTTTGTTTTTGTTGAATAAATGCATCTGTTAAAAACTTGAATTTGCTCCCAAATGCCTATGTATTACTTTGTTGAGATTTTGTCCTTTAGTTACATCCTCCAAAGTTTTCTAAATATTTGGAGAAGAACATCTGTGACCAAAAGGGGTTCTGCCTGATTTTAATTGTTTTCACCAGGACAGAAGTAATTGGCCCACTGGAAATTTAACTCCAATTTTCTTTTCACTTATATAGACTGCCAAGGAGCAAATTTCTCCCTAATCTATGGAGAAAGGGTCAAATAAATTGCTTAATAGAGAAATCTGAAATAACTTATTTAAAGAGATTGCTTATTCTCCCTTATAGCTTAACTATCAGTGTTAATGGAAGATTGAGATTTATATCACCATATTAGTTTTCTAGGGCTGCCATGATAAAACACCACAGACTGGGTAGCTTAAACAACAGGAATTTATTTTCTCATAGTTTTGAAGGCTGACAGTCCATAAGCAAAGTTATCAACTAGTTTGGTTCTTCTGAGGCCTCTTTCCTTGGCTTGCAGGTAACTCCCCTCTTATTTCTCCTCACATGATCTTTCCTCTGTGCTTGCATAGCCCTGATAGCTCTTTGGGTATCCATATTTCTTCTCCTATAAGAACATCAGTTAGACTGGATTAGGGTCTATCCTAACAACCTTATTTCAATTTATCATCATTCAAAGGCTCTGCCTTTAAATACAGCCACATTTTGAGATCTTGGAGGTTAAATCTTAAGCATGTTAATTTTGAGGAGGACACAATAATAAACAGTGATGTGTATTTTAGAAGGTTGCTAAGGAAAAATGCCAGATTATTAAGTGAAAATGTTGGTCACTCAGTCGTGTCTGACTCTTTGCAATCCCATGGACTATAGCCAGCCAGGCTCCTCTGTCCATAGGATTCTCCAGCCAAGAATACTGGAGTGGGTTGCCATTCCCTTCTCTAGGGGATCTTTCCAGCCCACATATTGAACCCAGGTCTCCCACATTGCAGGCAGATTCTTTACCATCTGAGCCACCAGGGAAGCCAGATTAGTAAACAGAGGTTATGCCCAACAATCTGTAAATATGTATTTGTCATTGAAGCTGAGAGTTCAAGAAATGGGATAAACACAGAAACTCCACAAATCAACATTACCCAGGGGTACAAAAGAGTTGAAAGTAGACTGAAATGAGAAATGCCCAGAAGATCCGGTTAACACACACACATTGAACCAAAAGGAATCTTGAAGGGAGCTGTCCTGATTGAGAAGAATGGGAGCTGATTTTGAACAATATGAAGATCATGGACATTCAGGAAGATGGAGAACATTATCTCAGAGAAAGAAATTATGTGCTGGGGCCAAGGATGTCAGTCAGATAAAAATGGGTATGATATAAATATGATAGTTTACATTTACTTGATTCTTTTCAGATCTGCCTTCATAAAACTCACTTTGATGTATAAAATCCTGTCATTGGAATGAAAAGCATTTATTAAATAACCTCTTGGAACCAAATTCTCATGAGCTTTAAGCTCTTATTTCCTGAATGGAAAAAAGAAATAATATCATGCCGTCTAATACTACTCATAATCTATCTGCCACTGTGTTCTCACCAATGTCTCCAAATCCTTCAACTCAGCTATCTTGTGGAAGATCTTTCGTTTTCTGGGGACATATCACACCAGTAATCTAATACAGCAGTTCCTAGCCAAGATCAGTGGCAGAAAGAAAAGTAGAAAGATAGCCATCTCCCTTCTGCCAGAGGTTTAAGATCCACTGGATGTCTCATGTCTACAGAGGTCCCAAGTGAGGTTATGTCCCACTGGGCATAACCAAGGAGAAAAATGTTTGAGAACTCTTTGCCTAATAAGCTACATGTCCAAAACGTGTTAAACTTTTCCATCCGTTGAAAATGCAGTTTTCTACTTTTAAAATCAAAATTGGTCTAGACTTTTACACTGTTCACCACATTCAACTCTGCTGATTATTTAAGAGGAATCAAATAATACAGCAGAATAGAAGGAAGAAAACAAAAATCACCTGACAGTTTCTCACCCTGAGTTAAACATTGTTATCTTTTGGATGACTATCATTGTTAACATCTCTCTATGACTAGGTCTTTTAAAAATTTTACATAATTGAGATCATACCATACTGGCTTATTGGCAACCTGCTTTTGTCATTTAATGATGTCATGGACTCCTTTTGATCTTAGCATGCTTATATCTACATCATTATTTTTAATGGCTGCATGGTACTCCTTTGAATGGATGAACCATTCTTAACCTAATCCCTTTTTGAAGGACCTTGAAATTGTTTCCAACTTTTTTGCTTTTATAAGCAGGCTTTAGGGAACATTCTTGTACACTACTGCATGCTGGTTCTATTATGTTCTTCAGATAAATTCCTAGAATCTGCAGACATCTTTTTCTTTCTTTCTTTTATTGGCATATAGTTGCTTTACAATGTTGTGTTTCTACTGTACAAAAAAGTGAGTCAGTTATACATATACATATATCCGCTCTTTTTTGGATTTCCTTCCCATTTATGTCACCACAGAGCATTGAGTAGAATTCCCTGTGCTATACTTTATATTGAATATTTGCGATTTTCTCTTATTTTCAAGGATTCTCCAGTGCAGCTTTACTTTCCGACCTTCTGGGTTGGTTAGAAGAAGAGAGTATGCATTACTGTTTTCCGTTTTATGTTCAAGTTGCCATAGATTGTAATGAAAGAGTGGGGATAATAGAAGCTTATTAGTCCAGTGAAATGCAAGATTGTGGTAAGATGAATGGGTTTTGCAGGGGTCTTACGAGAAGGGTGGAATTTAGGTAAAGCATTTTAGGGAGGGAAAACTGCAAGAATGGACAAGGTAATTGTAATGTGTTTGACATCTTGGGGGAAAGGACGTAAGTAGTGATTAAAATATTTTGGTTCAAGATTTGTCAGTTCCTATTTACTTTTCCAGACGCATCTCTTCATTCCTCTTCTTGATCTCTACCCCATCTAAGGAATGTCTTGTAATTCCTTGAACAGGGCAAGCTCTCTACTACCTCTGCTTATTTTATTTCCTCTACTTTGTGCCTTGGACACTCCTTCCCTGCCATCCCTCTCTCCCTAGAATATACACTCTTCACTTGACTAAGAAATGTTTAGTAAACAGGTCAGAATATGCCCAAGTAAGGAGGCCAATCTTATTCGAAAGCCTTCCCTGATTCACCCAGACTGAGTGAGATGCCCCTTCTATATGCAACCATACTTCCACTGGCATTGTATCGATTTCATTGGATTTAAATATCCCATTTTCCCCTTATTCAGGGATGATATACCTTGAGTGTAGAGGTCTGTGTCTGTCATTTTCATCAGTCATAGTCTGTACATTCCTACAGAACTCTAGAATCTAAACTGAGACATGACAAAGGTTTTCAAAGCACCATTAGCTATTGTAATTAAACACCTTTTCTTGCAAAATTAATGGCAGCCAGTGCACACTTCACACTGGCTACCTGGGAATTTGGTTATCAAGAGTAATACAGAAAATTGTTGGGAAAACATGTGCTTCTCCAGAAGGATGGGAGAAGCGAAAATGAAAAGAAAACTCTGGACAAGACAGTTTCTCAAGTCATGGTTGACTTAGAAGAGCCTTTTCCAAAGTGGTATTTTGTGGAAAACAATTTTAGATGATAATAATAGATGTGCACAATGACATTTAAGGTTGTGAAACGTTGCCTACAAAATCCATTTCTGGGATATTCACCACATACATTAGCATATTAGATGCTCGAAGAACTCCTACAAGAAAGTTGTTTAGCTTCATTTAACCTCATGTTTCCCAAACATAATTACAACACAGAAAGCTTTTCAAAGCACACCTATCTGTTTGTTGCAGAAAAACAGGATGAGGAAAAACTGTCCTCAGAAGTCAGAGGGAGAATTTCTGAGATTATTCAGGACTAATGTATTTGAAACCAGTTGCAACTGTGGTTCATAGGGCTTATTGATCTTGTGTGCTCTGATTACAATTAAATTACTGATTTTAAATTATTTAAAATGAATCCCATACTCACTACTTTAAGACAAATCTGTGGAGACAAAAAGTCTAAGCTAAAGCACACTAATGATAAAATATATGTCTGTCACTCTTGAGTGCACGTGAGACAAAATATACCTTGAGAAGGAAAGGTGCCACTAGACTTTAATGATCATGTAAAAATCATTTGAGGTTGGCATACTGATTTTTTGAGTCCCTCAAATGTGTTTTCCTCAGGAGGATAAATACTCCCACTGAACTCCTACTTATCCTTCTAATTTTCTCATCTCAAATTCTATAAGTCAATGAATTTCAAATTGGAAGAGTCTGAATTAATGTGATTTAGATCATAGATCAAAGACTTAGCATTTTAAATGGAAATATATTTTCTATTGTTCTTCTGTGGCAGAGTTTTCTGAAGTGTAAAAAGCAGCCTTCATGTGAGCAAGCAACCCTAAGAATTATCTGTTTCATTCACTTTCAGACTTTTCTGAGAAAATATTTCTGCTTGAGAAACTTTTTGATATGTAAAGAAACCCAGTAAACAAGAGCAGATAAAAGTAGACTATCTTGTTTGATGTGGGAGATCATCGTCATTAAACAATAACCACAGGGTAGGACACAGGAAATTGCTTAAATTTGATATAAGTACATTAAGATAGAGACTATTGCATATGTTGAAGGTATATTACAAGGTTGAAAATGTGTACTTGGGTTCAACTGGAAGAGTTACACTTCCTAATTCTGTAACCTTGGCAAGTTACAACTATTAAATTGAAAAAATACCATTATTTCCTTTTGATGATTATTGTGATAGCTAAAGAGTTAATAAATATAAAGTCTTTACCATATGGTCAGTACAGAGAAAGAGCTCAGGAAATGTTATTTATAAATATTATAAAATTATTATAATTCAGTTCCTGTCCGTAAATTTTCTTAGCATTTTTCAGCTGTTTCAGGAGACAACTATCTTATTTACACCTGACTTTCCATGCTCAAAGGTACATTTTGTATATTGTGGGTATTCAAGATTGATTTATTATTTATTACCTGATTTAATATTATTTATTGATTTGCTAATATTTAGTTGTTTACACTTTAAAAATCTATTTTCCTGGCTTTTTACCAAGTCTGTATTTTCCAAGTACTAGGGGGAAGTCCATCATAGCTTTTCTTCTTTCATCTTCCCATGTCATTGTTAATTTTTCTCCTAGCCCAAGGGATGTTCCTTTTTCTGAAAGTTTTTTTTGTTATTTTTTTGCTTGGGGAAAGGAAGAGTTCTTTTCTTTCTTTCTTTTTTTTTCTCTTAAGTTTCAGGTGCATAGCATTATCATTCAACATCTGTACAGAGAGATCACCATCACATATCTTGTTACCATTCATCTCCATACAGTTGACCCTCTTTACCCATTTCACCCACCCCCTTAATACCCTTCCTTTCTGGTAACCACTAATCTGATCTCTGTATCTATCAGTTTGTTTTAGTTTTATTTTGTTTGTTCTTTTTGAAAATTTCTTAGATTCCATGTATGAGTGAAATTATATGGTATTCATATTTTTCTGACATTTCACTTAGCACAATACCTGCAAGATCTATCAAGGTCACGTATGGCAGGATTTCATTCTTTTTATGGCTAGTGTGTCTGTGTGTGTTTATCTTCTTTATCCATTCATTCATCAGATGCATTGATTATTTCCATAGATTGACTATTATAAACAAATGCTGTAATAAAAGTGCATAAATCTTTTCAAATTAGTATTTTTGTGTTGATTTTTTAATACAGATTTTCAGTGGACAATGTCCTTCTCTCTGTTCATTTTGACCTATTCTCTAGTTATAATCTTCAGATTTAGGTTTCACTCCTACTGCTATCTTGTTATGTTCTGTTTTGTTTGAAAGGAGTGAAGAATATTTTTGCCACCTATATCAAAATGTAACATCCAGTGAAGGGTAATGATTTTAAAAAATGGACTTTGGACACAAAGGGACCTAGGTTCATTTTACCTGCTTTTCCCTTGTTACCCTGCCAGTGTAGTTGGTTGTTTCTGCATCAGGAACCTCAGCATACTCACTTGTATAATGAACATACTACTAACTTTGGCGTGGACGAGAAAACATACATGTCTAGGATGGAGGGGATTTATAAATGTTGCCTCTGATCATTATCATTGCTCTGTTTTATTATAACAATTCATCATTCAGTTAGCAAATCAAAAGCCACAATTTATTTCAGTATTTAATTTTCAGCAAAATAGGAATATGCTTAATCATCATGTATAATTTGAAACTGGCAGGGGCTAACTTCAGAATCATCTCACATTTGAGCTGATGAAGCATTATTTAACTTCTTTTCTGCATGTTAAACACATTGGATATTAACTTTGAATTTTAAAAGAGTCCATTTTAAAGATCCCAATCATTGGAGACATCCTCATTTGATGGTTTGCAAACATTTTAGGAATAGACATTTTGAAGAGTAGGAAGAGCTCAAAGCATCCTCTAGACACATTGTATAATTTTAGCCTCCAATTAAAATCTTACTTGAACTGTGATACAAGGTAAATGAACAAACACTAATTTCATGGTGTCTGTGTTTATAGATCACATATCTCCTCTTCCTCTCTAGGGAGAGGTAGAAATTCTGCCAAACTTAAAGCTAAAAGAGCAAATTTTGAGAAACCAAGTGATTGGTGTGATACAGGTCAGAATCATTCAGACATAAACTCATTCAAAAATGGATCTGCTGGCATACCTTTGCTTTGGGGTGTTATGATCCTGAATTCAAACTCTCTGTGCCACTCATTGGCTTTACAACCATGAGTAAACTTGTTAGCCTCTCTGATCATCATCTTTTTCCATGGGAATGAATACTGGTACCTACACTCTAAGGTGATTATTAAGGAAAGGGGAGATAACATGCTTGCCACATAGTGATGACTGTGTTTGCTGCTGCTGTTTAGTTGCTACATTGTGTCTAACTCTTTGGGACCCCATGGACTATGGCCGCCAGGCTCCTCTGACCATGGAATTTCCCAGGCAAGAATATTGGAATGGGTTGCCATTTCCTTCTCCAGGGAATCTTCCTGACATAGGGGTTGAACCAGTGTTTCCCGCTTGGCAGGCAGATTCTCTACAGCTGAGCCACCTGGGAAGCCCTGACTATCTGATTACAAGTATACTTTTCCCGATAGCCCTTCACTATTTGTTAGAAGTTGTTAAAACAAAGCAAAAAAACAAAATTAAAATGAACAAAACCCCCACAAAGTATGGCTAGGAAAAAGCACCTGCCCTCGTGGAGATCCCAGTCTAACTGTTGCTGAAAGTGCTGACCGGGATTGATGCCCTAACTGGGGCAAACACCCATGTGTTTATTTCATCCCTCGGCGAAGTTTGGACTTTGAAAATTGATTTTCCTGGGTAATTACTAGCTCTGCAAGTTTAGGCAAGTTGCAATAGAGTTTCCTCATCTATTGAGTTTCCTCACCTATAAAATAGGGGCTTCCCTGATAACTCAGTAGGTAAAGAATCTGCCTGTAATGTAGGAGACCCCGGTTTGATTCCTGGATTGGGAAGATCCGCTGGAGAAAGGATAGGCTACCCACCCCAGTATTCTTGGGCTTCCCTTGTGGCTCAGCTGGTAAAGAATCTGCCTGCATTGCAGGAGACCTGGGTTCGATCCCTAGGTTGGGAAGATCCCCTGGAGAAGGGAAAGGCTACCCACTCTACCATTCTGTCCTGGAGAATTCCGTGGACTATATCCATGGGATCACAAAGAGTCACAACTGAATGACTTTCACAACAACAACACCTATAAAATAAAGCTAATAAGGATCATGAACATTACTTGCAGCATACCTTTATATGCAAAATTTAAGGACTAAGTGAAAGCTTTGTTATTTTTACTGCTTAATAATAACTCTTCTGCAAATAAGCAGATATACTTGATTCATGGTTTTAAGAAGAATTTCTTACAGTTATCACAAATTCTAGGCGAGCTTATAAGGAAGTTAAACAAACATAGACAGCAGTGATCTTTATTCTGTTTCATCTTTTTCAGACACTCAGACACTAGGTTCTCATTGAGCACCACATTGGAAGCACTGAGATTAATATTAATATGAAGGATGATGGCCCCTTTATAGCCTCAGAGAAAAAAACAAGACATCAGTTTTCTAATACTCCTCTGAAGGAGCCTACCGTTGCCTTCTCTAAGTGCTCAGAACATTATCTTGCTATGGATATCTCCACCCTTGTGGCAGAGTCTACATCATTGTGGTATCTCTAATCATAACACAGTGAGATTCAGATATTTCACTCTAATTAATGTCATCCTAAAGGGTGTGCTGTGATGAATATATGTAAATATCTCACGAATTTGACCAGGCTTTCAGATCTGAACTCTGGCTTCCAGGAGTCAGTAGGAACTAATTGAATAACAGAAAAATCATAATTTAGTTTCTGTAAAGAAATTGAAATTGTCCTGTACACTATGCAACTAGGTCAGGATACATGATTATCTTTAGAATAAAATATTAAATGATTCTTCAGTGTCTTTGTGTCTTCTGAATTTTAGCTGAAGATACTAAAGCGGAGGAAAGGGCATGTTACAACTTTGAAAGTTGAAGACTTCCTATGGTCCACGATGTAATACCTCATACTTAGGTCCTTAGTGGGCACCCCATAGATGCTTGTTAACCACAAGAAAAACACCGGAAGGTCACAGAAGAAATGGGTAGGACTCCTCTGTGCTCTTTTTTTAGGTTAGTCTTGCTATATATCCTCAGGCAATACTCCGGATTTCTCTCTCTCAGCTGAGAGGGATAACAGTCCTGTCTTCTCTCCCCTAAGGCCAAACCTTCATCCAGTCCCATTTCCATTGCTGCAGCTGTGTTCTGCCTTGTCTGGCCTTTTCCAACCAGCACATAACTGCCAGATGAGTCTCCCTGGTACATGACTTTCAGCATATTATCCTCTTAAAAGGACTCTGAAATGCTCTGGAATACTCTTGCCTGGTCAAATAATATAGTAGTAGGAAAGATTGTAACCAGAGATGATAGTTATGAACCATTGCAGTCATAGCTGTTGAAAGCAAGGAAAAATCCAACTTACACTGACAAATTAAACACACAGGCAAACAGCATTTACTGAATAACTCAGTAAAAGAGTCCAGTAAAATGTTTGGCTTCAAGTGCTCCAGGTATCATGTTTCTGGTCTGGGTTTATCTGACCTTTATTTTTTTAGTTCCATCCTCCTCCATGAATTGGCTTCATTGCACATAGGCTTTCCCACTTGATGAATGTATCAGTCATCCCTAGCTATCCTGGGCATGGATTTCTGATGATATCCACAACTGTCCTGCGAAATACACAAACTCCCTCTCATTGGACAGAGTTGGTCATGTGATCATCCCCTGACCAATGACTATCACCAGAAGAATGGAATTTAAAAATAGACTTGGGTCTAAATAGCACACTGCACTCCTGGAATCCCCTCAGAGGTGCAGAGACTGAGGACAGGTGGATTATTGAATGCTGATCAGGAAGTTTTGCCTGAAGTAAGTGTAAAAGGAGGCCAGGCTGCCAAAACAGATGTATATCATGTACTTCTGCTATCAGTTTACCCCCTTGAACACAGTGTTAGCACAACTTTTAAACTGGTGGACTCTGTAGAATGTGTAAGTTTAGATGAATTCAAATGTCAAACAATATGTCACTTGCTATAAACTCTTTATATAAAAGGCTTGAATATATGTATCCTAGCTACTCAAAGGAAAATCTGAACATCTCCTGAGAAGAAACAAGAGGAAACCACATAGGATTCTCTACCTGTAAACCCCACCACCAAAAAAAAGAAGAAAAAAAGCAAAACTGTAACTTTGATATATGGTATTTTAGAAGTTAAACAGTTTAATTTATGTATTATAGGAAAAGGTAAGATGAGACAAGTAATGCAAGAAGTTAAGTCAAGATAAAAAGACAAGAAAACTTGATTACCAGTTAGTATATGATTTGAAAAAATATATTCAAAAAAAGATGTAAAGATTTAAAATTTGAAGCATGTTTTAAACTTCAGAATATGAAGGTTTTGCAGCTTCAATAGTTTCACTACTACTTGCTGTTGCTGTTCTACAGGGCTCATGTTTTCAATGCCACTCAGGACTTGTAAGAATGGAAAATGAAAAAGAAACCTTTGTTCTATGTTTCTGATGAGGATCAATTCTTTCATACAAATGGTAGTGTGACTTTCCCTCTGCAGGTTGGAGAGCTGAGCTGCATATATTTTCTACATAGGCATTAGTCCCTGAGTATCACACTCCCCACATCTATTCTCCCTAATCTGTTTTTGTACATAAAATTAATCACATCTTAATGACAATTCTGGTAATTTTAGAGCAGATGAAGATTCTTTGCAATCTATTCCAGGTGAAAGTTGCCATCCTCTATAATTTTCCAAGTCAGCTTTCTTATCTTCTCTTACGTAGGAGGCTATCTTCCTAGTATAACCTACATGAAGTGGACTGTGCAGGGTTAGATATGAGAGCATCAAATATCCAGCAGACTGTTTGAAGTATTGCCACTCTGCTGTGGCAGGAGATATTTGAAATCAAAGGAATAGAACGCACCATAGAAAAAACACTCTTTTTCGTGGAGGTTTGTATTCCTGGAGATACTGCTTGGAAGCCAGACTTTTCCCTCCAAAATGTTGATTTCCTCACAGTGAACAGATAGTTCTTTTTACTATTTGGAGAGTCTCACTTTTAGCTTTTAGTGCAGAAACATTACTTAGGTTTGATGGGAGGAGACCCAGGAGGCATGCCTGTTATCATCTTTGTTGTGTAACCAATACAAGAACCCATACTCATTGGAGTAAGGATACTAGCCTACTTTTTTTTTTAATAATGTAGGAAAATTATGGACTTACTTCTGTATGAAGTGAAGATAAATGGAGACAAATAGACATTGTATGTTTCTTTTCTTTTTTCCAGCACATACATTTTGAATGATGAATGGAGATAGAGCAGTTCTATCCATTTGGACATTTTTAGGTAGATACCTATGTAAAAACTTCCTATTTTTTTCTTTAAATTTTTATAAAAATTTAAAAATATTGTATTTATGTGTTTGTTTATTTTTTAAATTGAAGTATAGTTGAGTTACAATGTGGTGTTAGTTTCAGATGTACAGTACAGTGATCCAGTTATGTATACATATATATCTATTTTTTCAGATTATTTTCCTTTACAAGTTATTACAAAATATTGAGTATACTTCACTGGACTGTATAGTAGATCATCATTGGTTATCTGTTTTATATATAGCAGTGTACCAATTTCTTCTTATTTTATTTTTATGAAACCATTTAATTTCTATATATGAGACACATGAACAAGCAGCATGGCAAAATTGCTTGTTTCAGTCAGTCATTTCAGATTCTTATGAATGATTTCCTAATTGCTTGTCAATTAAAGCTCCTGGCCTCAAGGTTTTATACTCTAATTGGAGAGACATGAACAAGTGACCTAAAATTAGGAATCGAAAGGGAAATGTGGATGAAGTTGTTTCTTTTATTTGGAGACTTGATAATGGTCCATTATGTCTTATAATTTACAATTTAAGAATAAAGGAAACTCCTAGCAATATAGTATTATAAGTAATTATTGTAGAGCCTAAAATGTTTACTAACTGGCCCTTCACAGAAAAGTTTGTTTATCCTTCATCTAAAACATCTTACTAGTTGTCTTTATTCTTTACTTGGCTTTAATAGGAAAGATTTTTGCTTTCTGTATTCCTACCTATTGTCAAAAATATTGATTGAATGCTTTTGATTTCTGTTGGATCACCTGTATTTGGTATTAATGACTGTTTTGGCACCTGTAGAAATACTGAGAATCAACAAGGAAAACACAAGCAATAAAAATGTACAAGCTGTAAAGAGACAATTCTGGAAAACTATAATGGCTATCAAATTTGTGGAGAAATTCTCAACAACGTTAGCTGTCAGAAGTTGCAAATCGAAACAAAAATGAAATTTTACTTTACATCAGAATTACAAAAGTTAGAAGGATGGATATTATTAAGTGTTGGATAGGATATTTTCAAATAGGAAACTTCATCTCCTGTCTTATATGTGTTTGAGCAAATTCTAGATGAAATAAGCTGACAGAAGCTAGTAAATTTAAGCCTCTAATTACCTTATATTTTAGAGATACACTTCTGAGTACTTATCAACAACAACAACAAAAAGTCTCTCACAAGTGCATGACAAGGGCTATTCATAGGTTGGAGCTGAAGCAAGACACTTAAAGTCCAAAACAAGAGCTACAAAATACCAACCAAAAAAAACACAACACAATCAAAAAACTCCCAAACAAGCCCCCCCAAAACAAGAAAACTCAACCCTAACCCACTGTAAAATGAATATTATTGTGAAAGACTCCTTGTGAATCTCTAGCCTAATACCTCTAGAAGAGACCATAGTTTTGCTTTCTTAGTATTAATATTTTATTCAGAGGCTTTGGCTTCTGCAGAAGTCCCAGAAACTTGTATACTCTATAGAAGCATTAACGAGTAGAATGTATCATCTCCTGTGACATAAGTTTGCTCTATTTTTGTTAAAAATATCCTTAATATAATCTTCCTCACCTATCCCTCCCCCAGACATGTGAGTTATACATTAAGGAATTTTTTTTTGATTGAGAAAAAATCCATATTCATTTTTCATTCTCCTTTCTAATTGTCCACTTGAAGCTGTTTAATCTTAACTAACAATCATTGGGTAATTCTGACAAATTCTCTTAAAAAAAATACTTTGAGAGGCTGTGATACAAGAGAAAAGATATTCCTTTCTCCTGTTTATTTACAATAAACTTTAGTCACTTTCTGAGACAAGATTATCATGGATAATCCACTTCTCAGTATATTTTTCCACTCAGTCCACAAAGTAGCCCACAGGCACACACAATCAGACCTGTTGGAATAAATATGCTCAATTTCACAAAGACGGAGGGGAGCCTTGGCCTCAAACTGAGATTCCTTGGTCCCTATTCTCTAGTGTTGGGGCAATCTGCCTCCAGTAACCTTTTCACTTGTTAATGATTAGTTTAGGTGTTGAAGTTGTTTTGGAGCAAACTTCCTGCCATTTTGCTTGGTGAACTCTGCCTTTATCAGAGTACAGGCAAAGCCCTCTCAAGTCATGACAGTTGGCTTTCATGCATACATTTCCAGAAATAAGTATTATTAGTTTGACACCATTCAAAGGAAGAACTAAGGTCTGAATGTGGTAAATTGTGGCTGCAGAAATACCTAGGATTAGTCAAGGATTCTTACCTGGGCCCCTGCTGCCTTCGTGTGTAAGCTGAAAAAGAGTTTTCTGAAGTTTTCCAAAATAATGATTGCAGCTTATTTGTTTTGGTAGCTCATTGCCTTGCATTTTGTGAGAAATGAATACATGAATGATAAATCCTGTTGTCAGTCAGCAAAGCATGACTTAGCAATCATTGATCTTAGAGCCATCTACCATGCACTATATAGGTGAATACAGAAGGAACATATGAGAAGAAAAAACACAGTATACAGAAGAATAAAAACGAGAAGGAGGCACAGGAGGAGGAGGAAAAGCAGTTATTAAAGTTGTTATCATAATATAATCTAATTCTCAGGAATACAGACTTTACAGTTAGAAAAACCAGAGTTATCATTTCCAAATATGCCATTTTCTTGTCATGTGACCCAATATAATGAAAATAACTCTTAGTGACTGTTAATTTGTGCCAGGGACTCTTGAAGCGATTTACTCACATAAAAATTACTTAACTCTAACAACTCTATGAGATGTGCTTTTAGTATTATTGTTAATTGTCTTCCCTAATTTGTAAGTGAGGAAGCGCACAGAGATGATAACCAACTCAACTAATAAGTAGCAAAGCTAGAGCTGAATCCAGTTCTCATCCTTAACCATGTTGGACCACTGACTCAATACTTCCCCTTAAGTGACTGAACTTTTCTAAACCCCACTTTATGAACATAGCAAATGAAATACTGATACCTACCCTATAAGACTTGATGTAAGAATTACATTAGGTAAATCTCAGGGATGAAAATATCCCTATGACGCCAGAGACTGTGGGTACATTCCAGTCAGTGACTCACTCTTCCTGTGTTCTTGCTTTCATTGCTAACCCAGGGCCTCCCAACCTTCTCCAAAGTCACCCCTCTCCCACTGGCATTTATGGGACTCCTCAGTTATGCCTCACATGGTCTCATGAAGCTGCCCATCAGGAAAAGCTAACCTTCTTCTTGACTCTCCCACTTCCTTATCAATGACTTCTACTCATAGAAAATTTGAGGATGACCCTCTAATGGTACAACTAAGGGCATCTTTATGAACATGCCATTATTTCTGCCAAGTCTATTATTGCTGGCCCTGGTTCCACAGCCAGCAGTCCTTTAGGAAATCTGGGTCCCCTTAAGAACAGTGAGCATCTCTCCGCTGTAACTTGGCTTCCAACACAATGCTTCAGATTTAGGACAACCTGATAGCATACAAGAAAATTTTATGAAAACTGCATCTTGAGCTTTTGTTCCTAACCCATCTCCTTGCTTGGGCTTAAAACCAATTCAGGGTGGTGGGCAACATGAAGATGTTCTTCCTTACCTTCAGTGGTCTCCTGGGATCTCTAGAACATGTGCACACTTGCATAGATTTTCTCACTCAACATTCAGGCAGAAGCCAAAAATCCTTAGGCAAATCAACACACACAAGTAGATACTACATACACTATCTTGTGGTACTGATTAGTCATCAGTAGACTTACTCAGATAAATCTGAATTAGTTTAAAATTCAGCCAGACCAGATATACACAAAATACTTTAAAATATATTAAACATTCATTCTCTCTATTACCATTAACCCAGGAAACAGATATATTAAAGTTAACCCTCTGATTATGCATCAAGTCATTTCTTCAGCAGTTTTCTTTTTTGAAACATAACCTATGAAGTTTACAAAGAAAATATAGGTAGAGGATAAGCCACACCACAGTCTCTGCAATCCAAACATTTATAATCTCTTTGAATAAAAGAGACACACATGTTATAAATACTGAAGTAGTTAATAAATAAATGTGCAAATGTTAACTTTCATTTATTGATTCAGTCTCCAAATATGCATCACCTATCATGTACCAGCACTGTATATTAGGAATCAAAAATGCTGTAATAGATAAAAGAGATGAAAAAAACTAGGAATAAAATCATCATATGACCCAGCAATCCCACTCCTAGGCATATACCCCAAGGAAACAAAAATTGAAAAAGAGACATGTATCCCATTGTTCACTGCAGCACTATTTACAATAGCTAGAACATGAAAGCATTGATCTGTCCATTGACAGATGAACGGATAAAGAAGTTTTGGTACATATACACAATGGAATATGCTGCTGCTGCTGCTGCTAAGTCACTTCAGTCGTGGCCGACTCTGTGCGACCCCATAGACGGAAGCCCACCAGGCTCCCCGTCCCTGGGATTCTCCAGGAAAGAAAACTGGAGTGGGTTGCCATTTCCTTCTCCAGTGCATGAAAGTGAAAAGGGAAAGTGAAGTCGCTCAGTCGTGTCCGACTCTCAGTGACCCCATGGACTGCAGCCTACCAGGCTCCTCTGTCCATGGGATTTTCCAGGCAAGAGTACTGGAGTGGGGTGCCATTGCCTTCTCCCAATGGAATATAACTCAGCCATAAAAAGGAACACATTTGAGTCAGTCCTAATGAGGTGGATGAAACTAGAGCCTATTATACAGAGTAAAGTAAGTCAGAAAGAGACAGATAAATATCATATCAGTTCAGTTCAGTCGCTCAGTCATGTCCGACTCTTTGCGACCCCATGAACTGCAGCACTCCAGGCCTCTCTGTCCATCACCAACTCCTGGAGTCTACCCAAACCCATGTCCATCGAGTCGGTGATGCCATCCAACCATCTCATCCTCTGTCGTCCCTTTCTCCTCCCGCCCCCAATCCTACCCAGCATTAGGGTCTTTTCCAATGAGTCAACTCTTCGCATGAGGTGGCCAAAGTATTGGAGTTTCAGCTTCAACATCAGACCTTCCAATGAACACCCAGGATTGATCTCTTTTAGGATGGATTGATTGGATCTCCTTGCAGTCCAAGGGACTCTCAAGAGTCTTCTCCAACACCACAGTTCAAAACCATCAATTCTTTGGTGCTCAGCTTTCTTTAGGGTCCAACTCTCACATCCATACATGACCACTGGAAAAACCATAGCCTTGACTAGACAGACTTTTGTTGGCAAAGTAACGTCTCTGCTTTTAAATATGCTATCTAGGTTGGCCATAACCTTCCTTCCAAGGAGTAAGCGTCTTTTAATTTCATGGCTGCAATCACCATCAGCAGTGATTCTGGAGCCCCCCAAAATAAAGTCTGACACTGTTTCCACTGTTTCCCCATCTATTTGCCATGAAGTGATGGGACCAGATGCCATGATCTTAGTTTTCTGAACGTTGAGCTTTAAGCCAACTTTTTCACTCTCCTCTTTCACCTTCATCAAGAGGCTCTTTAGTTCCTCTTCACTTTCTGCCATAAGGATGTTGTCATCCGCATATCTGAGGTTATTGATATTTCTCCCGGCAATCTTGATTCCAGCTTGTGTTTCTTCCAGCCCAGCGTTTCTCATGATGTACTCTGCATATAAGTTAAATAAGCAGGGTGACAATATACAGCCTTGACGTACTCCTTTTCCTATTTGGAACCAGTCTGTTGTTCCATGTCCAGTTCTAACTGTTGCTTCCTGACCTGCATACAGGTTTCACAAGAGACAGGTCAGGTGGTCTGGTATTCCCATCTCTTTCAGAATTTTCCACAGTTTATTGTGATCCACATAGTCAAAGGCTTTGGCGTAGTCAATAAAGCAGAAATAGATGTTTTTCTGGAACTCTCTTGTTTTTTCAATGATCCAGCAGATATTGGCAATTTGATCTCTGGTTCCTCTGCCTTTTCTATAACCAGCTTGAACATCTGGAAGTTCACGGTTCACGTATTGCTGAAGCCTGGCTTGGAGAATTTTGAGCATTACTTTACTAGCATGTGAGATGAGTGCAATTGTGCAGTAGTTTGAGCATTCTTTGGCATTGCCTTTCTTTGGGATTGGAACGAAAACTGACCTTATCCAGTCCTGTGGCCACTGCTGAGTTTTCCAAATTTGCTGGCATATCGAGTGCAGCACTTTCACAGTGTCACCTTTGAGGATTTGAAATAGCTGAACTGGAATTCCATCACCTCCACTAGCTTTGTTCGTAGTGATACTTTCTAAGGCCCACTTGACTTCACATTCCAGGATGTCTGGCTCTAGGTGAGTGATCACACCATCGTGATTATCTGGGTCGTGAAGATCTTTTTTGTACAGTTCTTCTGTGTATTCTCGCCACCTCTTCTTAATATCTTCTGCTTCTGTTAGGTCCATACCATTTCTGTCCTTTATCAAGCCTATCTTTATGAAATGTTCCTTTGGTATCTCTAATTTTCTTGAAGAGATCACTAGTCTTTCCCAATCTGTTGTTTTCCTCTATTTCTTTGCACTGATCGCTGAGGAAGGCTTTCTTATCTCTCCTTGCTATTCTTTGGAACTCTGCATTCAGATGGGAATATCTTTCCTTTTCTCCTTTGCTTTTCGCTTCTCTTCTGTTCCCAGCTATCTGTAAGGCCTCCTTAGATAGCCATTTTGCTTTTTTGCATTTCTTTTCCATGGGGATTTTCTTGATCCCTGTCTCCTGTACAATGTCACGAACCTCTGTCCATAGTTCATCAGGCACTCTGTCTATCATATACTAGTAAATATCATATACAAATGCATATATACGGAATCTAGAAAGATGGTGCTGTCTATCATATACTAGTAAATATCATATACTAATGCATATATACAGAATCTAGAAAGATGGTACCAAAGAATGTATTTGCAGGGCAGCAATGGAGAAGCAGACATAGAGAACAGACTTATGGATGTGGGGAGAGGGGAGGACAGGGTAATATGTATGGCAAGAGTAACATGGAAGCTTACATTACCATATATAAAATTGATAGCCAACGGGAATTTGCTGTATGTCTCAGGAAGCTCAAACAGAGGCTCTTTATCAACCTAGAGGGGTAGGGATTGGGAGGGAGTTTCAAAAGGGAGGGGATATTTGTATACCTATGGCTGACTCATGTTGAGGTTTGACAGAAAACAACAAACTTCTGTAAAGCAGTTATCCTTCCATTAAAAAATAAATTAATTTTTTAAAAGAGAGAGACGGACTGTTCTCTGTCCCCATATATTACAGTGGAGGAAATGGAAAAAAATACACAACAGAATGAGAAAAGATTGTGAAAAAAATTATGCAGGAAATAGAATACAGACTGGAAGAATAGGATTTCAGAGAAGGAGATTGTATTATTTTGCTCGGGTTGCCCTAACAAAATTCTGCAGACTGGTGGCTGAAACAACAGACATATGTTTCCTCGCAGTTATGCAGGGTAGGAGTGCAGCATCAAGATATTGATTCCTTCTGATGCCACTCTCCTTGGGTTATAGATGGCTGTTTTCTTCCAGTGCCTTCACCTGGTCTTTCTTCTGTTTGTGTGTTTGTGTCCTAATCATCTCCTCTTATAAGAACACCAGTCATATTGGATTAGGGCTCATCATCATCACTTCATTTTAACTGTTACCACTTTAAATACCCTATTTCAAAGTACAGTCATGTTCTGAGGCACTAGAAGATTAGGTTTTCAGTGTGTAAATTGGGGTGGGAGGGTATAATTCAGCCCATAAGAGCACATCAGCATTATCTTTGCCAGATTTCCCTAGCACTGATCCAAAACTAGTTGGACCAGAATTATCTGAGAATAAAATATAGTAATTTGGGCCCTACTCCTGGAGAGTATGGGACATAGAAAAGTGATATTATTAAACTTTCCAGATGATTCTGATGTGGATTCAGGTTTGGGAATGTCTAGTACAGTAGGCAGAAATAGTTGCAAAAATATCATGTACGTGGTCAAGCTTAGTTTGAACACTGAAGGGTGAGGACATTTACATAACATCAGTTCTCAGTCTTTTAGTGTTTCAAACTCTTTGAAGATTGTTAAGAACTGTTATGCTTCTAAATTTTATCTATAAATACTTTCCATGTTAGAAATTTAAAATGAGACATGAAATATTAATAGCTCAAAAATTGAAAAAAATTATGTGAACAGCAATAAGATAATGGTTATGACTATGTTTTCTAAAACAAAAAAAATAGCAAAAAGAATGACATTATTTTAGCATTTATGCAACTCTCTTTCAAATGTAGCTCAGATACAACACCTGGATTCTCATGTCTGCTTCTGTATTTAGTCTGTTGTGATATCATTTGTCATGCAACCTCTAGAAAACTCCACTGCACATTTATGAGAGAACGAAAAGGATAATAAGATCTTAGTAATATCATTAAAGCTGTTTTGATCTGATAGACCCTGAATGGGTCTCAGGAATTTCCAGGGGTTCTTGGAGCATACTTTGTGAGTTACTGATCCAGATTTGAAGTGATTACTTTTTTGCTTCCATTGAGTGAACTATGTGAGAAAACACTTCCCAACAGAAATGTCTATGATCTGTTTAAGGACAATGAGGTTATCTTGACTAGAATATAGTAAAGAGTTTATTTTCCTTGCACCAGATTGTTTCCCTTGTGCCAGATTATTGCTCTTGAACATCATTCTCCATTCATAAATGTAGTTGTTCCAGTGTTGGAGAGTCAGGCATTTGTTTTTGTATAGCTGCTGTTTTTATGTTTCACCCCATTCGCTGTAGTTTTCTTTATAATTATTAGCTTTGGCAGCAATATAGATAATGACTAAGAACTTTGTGATTAAAGGAATTGCAGATTCAGTAAAGGCCAGATCATCAACATTTTAGGCTTTGAAGTGTATGTGGGCCGTGTCGTAACTACTCCATTCTGCTATAGTTGCAGCAAGCAACCACAGAAAAAATGTAAAAGAAAGCGTGTGGCTTTGTTCCAATAAAACTTTAGTTATTGTGGACATGGAAGCTTGACTTTCATATAAGTTAAGTGTCATGAAGAACTATCCTTTTTGGCCCCTAATCATTTAAAATGTAAAAACTATTCTTAACTCTGGCCATATAGTAACAGGCAATGATCCAAAACTTGCTTCTAAGTCTACAGCTTGCCTCACAGTTAGGAGTGTGGGGTTTGCAATCACATCAGAAGTCCATCACCAATTGTCACCAATTTATTAGCCGAGAGATCACACTCAAGGCAACCTCTCTAAAACCTCTTTCCCCATCTGTGAAATGGCAATAATGGTAACTTACTTCATGAGTGTGTCTTGTGTTTAACATGCACAAATGACTGATCAGAGTGTCAGGATCAAATAAGCACTCAATTACTGATCACTGCTAGGACCATTGCTAGTTTTTGTCTTTATTAGTCAGTGTACCAATATTCTGGGACTTCCCCAGTGGCTCAGAGGTAAAGCATCTATCAGAAATGCAGGAGACGTGAATTCAATCCCTGGGTCAGGAAGATCCCCTGGAGGAAAGCATGGCAACCGACTCTTGTATTCTTCCCTAGAGAATCCATAGACAGAGGAGCCTGATGGGCTACAGTCCATAGAGTCGCAAAGAATCAGACACAACTGAAGTGGCTGAGCACGCATGCATGTAGCAATATTCTATTTATGACTTTGACCTGAATTCTACCATGAGCTTACTTTTTGAATTTGTAGTGAAGGATGATACAGTTTTTATAGGAAAAAGACCTAAACTAGCTGTGGGTAAATTTGGGCAAGGCATTTTTCTCTCTGGGCCTCATTTTCTTCACCTTTAAAATAAAGTTGGTGGAAGGCCAGGTTTACTTTAAAATTCTAATGGCTCTGAACCCAGAAAAGTTAATTGGCTTGCTTGTGTCCTTATTTTCCCATCAAAAAATGAGAGTGAAACAATATGGCTATGCCTCTGGGAAATATGGAATTTTTAAGTATCCCCTGGAGAAAGAAAGTTTAACACTTCAGGTCATTTTAATGAACTGACGAATATAAGGCCCCATGAGACCAGGGAAAATTGTTGATTCCCCTTCCACTTTTTGTTATTTACCCAGGCTGGTTACAAATTTCAACTTTCTAAATTGACTTTCAAGTTTGAGGGAATAGAATAAATTATATATTTTATTTGTTTTCTGTCACCACTAAATAAGTCAGTCTGAGCTGAAATAGAGTTCTGGAACAAAGAACTTGCAGCTCTGTCATTTAAGCATCTTTGATAGGAACAGAGACCCAATCAGGCCAACTTAAATGGAAATTCATTGTATGGGTACACATGGCAGGTTACTGTAACTCATAACCTTCAACTTGCTGAGGATCTAGCTCATCACAGCATGATTTTAATTTAGTGTCCACTAAATTCTTCTCTCACTCACAACCAACCAGTACCTACCTGTATGTTTTTCAGACCAAATCTTGGAAAGAGCCATTTCTACTGGTTTACACTGTTAGGTAGAGATTTTAAAACTAAGGCATATCATGGGGGTACCAGTCCAATATTTTATTGAGTACCTACTATATTTAAGGTTCTCCATTAGGTACTGGAGATGGAAAACTAAATAAAATGATAAGACCCTATTCTTAAAATGGAAAAGACGAAAAAAAATGAAGAATTGGTACGTGCTTGAAAGAAATGGTTTGAGGACTTCTTTAGATGGGTTGGTGAGTTCAGGCCTCTCTGGAGAGGAAATAGTCAAACCAAGTCCTGTAGGAAGTAAAGAAGTCAATCATGCAAAGCTGATGATGATGATGAAAATGATGGTGATGATGGTGGTGATGGTGGTGGTGATAAGATGATGATAGAAGCAAACACACAGAGTGCTACCCTGTGCAGACATCACTCCATGTGTGTTACTTACACCAACTTATTTAATCCTCAAAATCACTTTACAGATAGATAGTATTATGAATTGGTTTTACATGACAGGAATCTGAAACACATAGATATGAAGTCATTTGTTCAAGGTCAGTGTAAGTGCCAGAACTAGAATTTGAACCCAAATTCTGTGCTTTAACTAAAACACTACAATGCTCGTGAGAAAAAACCATTCCAGGCAGAAAGAATACCAAATACAAGGTCTATCTGTTGAGTCAGTCTTGCTCTGGCACAGGTAGTAGCCTGATTACTGATTATTGCTTCCTTAGCTAGAGATTGTTGATGAGCAGGTTTCAGCAAGAATTAGAAGTTGGTTGGATTGTCGTCATGACCAGCATGTCATGTATAACTAGACTGGGATGACCAGTAGGTGGGGGAAAAACAGCAAAAAATTGAAGGTTAGAGTTTCATTTACCAGCACATTGATAAATTATTTATTAGTGCAAATTATTGTTCTCAATTCAATTCAGAAAAACTGGTTTGACAGGTTTTGTGCAAACAACTTTGGCCATTTGGATTCAGACTTAGAAATTGATGATGTACATTAAAGTATGATTTCCATTAGTTTATTTATTTTACTTTGATGTTATGTGTACTAGATTATTTATTTTACCATGCTTGCTGCTAAAACGAATTTGTTATTTTATCACATAGAATGTGGCATTATTTTCTTGGCCATAGTTTATTTCCTAGGTAACTAAACCTTGGAAGTTCTATCAATCAAGTCAACATGAAAACCAAAGAAGTCCTAGAATCTCTGTGTTTGTCTTGGGGGTGTGTGTACCTCTGCACAGTCAGAACAACTGCATGACATCCTTTTGAAATGTTGTAAGCGTGGTTGGAAGGCATAGTAGGAACCCCATTGTTCCATGGCTGTGGATGAACACTGTTTTAATAAGAATACCAAACACAGTAGCATACAATAAAAGAGAGGAAAATAAATTCATTCAAGTAACTGTTTCAAAAACAGCAGTTAATGATGAAAATAATACATTTTAATTTCCAAGTTGTTTTCCAAACTGCTTATAAAACAATGATTAACTGAGAATTCTTCCACTGAAAAACAGGTGTGGTTTTTAGACACTGGCTTGAGTATTAATTTATTGGTAGAGAAATTTCTCCTCTTCAACTCAATTTGGGTCATTATATGACATGACATAACAAAATAATTTAAATAACTCATTATTTTCCTGTATCTCACCCTTCTAGTATATACAGCATGCCTTCATCCCAGAATTTATGGGGCAAAGAAATGTGCAAGACATTCTACCAGGAATATGAGTCAATGAGACATCAAAGTATACTGTAATATAGTGTAAGATACATCATAAATAACTATAATGCAATAATAATAATGACATTGATGATGCTAACATTTATGGTACATTTACTGTGTGCTCAGTACCATGAGGAGTGTATTAATGCACTCTCTCTAATCCTCAGAAGATGGTTTCAAGGCAGTTGTTATTAATTCTGAAGAAGTAGAAGCTCAGAGAGGCTAAATAGCTTGCCCACAGAGCTAATAAGTAGCAAAAGCAGAATTTGAACATGTTTGTCAGACTCCAAAGAAAATGTCTATTCTGTTATGACATTTCCTTGTGTGTTCAACAGAATGTTATTAAAAATGATGAACAAAATGTTTACAAGGTCAAATCAGTTTGGGAACATTGGATTAGACAAAGTTAAACAGGTTTGTTAACTGAAGGGCTTTTCAGAGTCTTTAATATGCTAATATGTAAAGTAGAGCTACAAGAAAATAACAAAGTATAAATGTTGACCATGCATATTGACCTGCTGAACCCAGCATCCACTCCCAAGACACACAGAATATGGTATAAGAGTATTGATTTTTGAATACACTTTCGACAGGCCTCTTCCACCCAATATTTTAATGTTTTAAAAGAAGAGAGGCATAAGATACATCAGGGAGAGAAAATGGAGAGGACCTAGTAGAGGGACCAAACAGAAGTAAACTGAATTTTCAACTCAACACTGGGAAAATACAGAAATTTGAAAGGACAATGGAAAATGAGAGTGTAGAACTAAGAGGAAAGACTAGGTATAGATATGAAGAAAGCACTATAATAACAAAAGAGCAAAACTGACCGTCTCAGCTGCTAGTAAAAGGAGTCAAGGAGTAGAGAGATAAGAGTGGGTAGCATTGAGGAACAGATACACATTGCAAATTGTGAAAGCTGCAGGGGTAGAGATGACTTTGAAGAGAAAAATGACATCAGATCTGTCAATTAATTCTTCAGTGAGCCTTGAGATAATGGTTTGTGTGAGCAGTGAGGGCTGAAACCCTTCTAGGTGGGGTTAGGAAAAGTGCAGATAGAGAATGTAGAAAAGTTGGCAGTGTCAAGAGCAATTTTATTTTTTAAAAAAAGGACATGAATAAACTTGAAGGTAGAGATCAGGGACATAGTCAGATGGTAAAGGTGAATATGAAGGATAATTAAGAACCAATATTCCAGATGAGATGTTAGGACTTGAGAACGAGAGGTATGGGCAGACCTTGTTGAATCTGAGGCCAGTGAAACTTCTCGGAGGGCAGAGAGAAAGCTGATATGATGAAAAAAGTAGAGCGATTATGAAGAAGTAAGAGGAAAAATTGAACTCTTTCTTGTGATCACCCAACCTATCCAGTATATAAAATAATGTAAGGAGAAAGTGCAAGTGTGAGGTTGTTAATTTGATGGTAGTGACACAATTTCTAAAATCTCTACTGGAAATATTATTTGTAATTAAAATCAGGTCAAATCTTATAAAATTGCTTGTAATTTGACCATTTTAAACATAATGTATTATTTTGGCATGCAAAAATTTTATACGGTTTAGCCTAATGATATAAATGGCTCACAGATGGGGTCCAACTGAAGCTGAATAGCAAGAATTTGCAGTCCACACATATTTTCTGCAATTTTTTTTTTTGAGGACAAAACAGTGAACAGCAGCAGAAATAAGAAACCAGGAAGTGAGCCTGTCAAAAGGACAAATCAAATAATAAAAAGTAAACAATGGTCCTTTACTTAGCACCACAGGGTGCTAATGAGAGTCTTCAAACAATTGATCAATTAATAATACAGTATCTGATGCCAGAGAGGTTTGGTTTGAGGGATCAGGGCATATGTGAAGAAAGGAGTTTTGAAAAAAACAGAAGCAAAATTAAGAAATTAATTTCAAAATGAAGTTGTTTCTAAAATAACGGTATAACTTATTTCTGGTTTCCTGAGTAAATGATACTACTGTCATGGTCTTGAAACACTGTTGAACTTTCAGGCAAGGTTGTTCTTCCCAGTTCCATGGACTTAGGTACCCAAACTTGGAATGGGAAGAGGAAAAAAGCAATTGCAGAAAAAATGCAAAAAGCAAGAGAGAGACAACAGATCGAGGGAAATAAGATGAATGAAGAGCAGTGAGATATGCTCAAGGTGAAATTAGAAATGGCTTAGTATTTTTTATTTCCCCTGTAACAAGTTACCACAAACTTAGTGGCTTAAAACAACACACATTTATTTCCTAACTGTCCTGTAGGTCAGAAACCCCAACATGGGTCTCACTGGAATACAATCAGTGTTAACATGGCTGCTTTTTTTTTTTTTTTCCAGGAGGCTCTAGAGGGTAAATTCATTGCTTTTCTTTTTCTACATTCTAGAGCCTGTCCACATTCCTTGGCTCCTTTCTTAATCTTCAAAGTCAGCAGCATTTCATTTTTCTGGCCAACCTTTCATTGTAAAATCTTCCTATGACTCCTTCCTGCTTCCCTCTTCCACTTTTAGGGACCTCTGTGATTACGTTCAACCCACCTGGATAATCTAGGATAATCTCTTTACCCTAAGGTCAGCTAATTAGCAACCTTAATTTTATCTACAACATTAATTTCCTTCTGGCATGTAATATAGCATGTTCACAGTCTCCAGGGATGTGTAGGTACCCTTTGCTTTTCAAAAGTTCATTTTACACAACTTTGCTTTTATGAAAACCTACATTAGTACCTATTTTCATTAATTTAAAGAAATCTGAAGGGGATTTTTACTTTTACAAAAAAATTTAAAAAGGTACAAAAGGAAAATGGCTTTCCCCAAGCTTCTTTCCTGAGAACTACTCTCAGCATCTCAGCATCAATCCACCATAGCTTTGAACTGCGTCTGTGAGCATCTGTGCTTCATCCTGATTTATTTTGTGCATCGCTTAACAGGATGGGTCCTAACGTAATTACTTCTTTGCTCTACACCATTTCAGCTTACAAAAGACTTTGTAGAAGCACTTTTCTTTCAGAGAGCAGGGGAAACTTGTATTGGAGGACTGAGACATTGAAGTCAGGCATTATACTGTCTGCCACAGACTAAGCAAGAGTACATGCTCATGTCCTATTAAACCCTCTTTGGGAAGCCTGTCATGATTCCACCGTGAAGCGCCTTTATGAAAATAAAATAAGAACATGAGTATAAAGTGGTTAGAACAGTGTTCTGTACCTAATAAATTATTCTGGGTACTTTGCATTTTCTGTTTCATGCAAGGAAATAGTGAGTCCATGAAGAAAGGATTTAAACCAGGTCTGACTGACTCAAAACCCATGCATGTAAACACTGTAAGCCTCTGACAAGGTGAGACCTTAAATATCAGAGATCATATATTGATGTTATATTGCTATAAATCTTTTGTAATAAAAGATAGAAAAAGTACCAGGGCTTATGGGGAGCTGATTAAATTTATTTTTATCAGAGAGTATTGAATACCTATACTATACCAGATCCTTTCTAAGGCACTGGGAGAAATGGCAATCAACAAGACAAAGTTCAAGCTTTTATGGAATTTGTATTCTAGTTGTTTTTTTTTTTTTCTGTTTTGTTTTGAGGGGGTGTGGACTTTTACACAACAAAGCAAGTAATAACAGCTTATATTCTGAGGGTTAAGAGGCAGTGTAGTAAGTAGAATAAGGCCTTCCCCCTTTAAAAATGTTCATATCCTAATCCCCAGAATATGTGAATATGTTTCCTTAAATGTCTCCTGAATGGGACTTTGAAGATGTGATTAAATTAAGGAATTTGAAATAGGGATATTATCCAGGGTTTTCTGGGATGGTCCAATGTAATCATATCATTCTTTTCAATACAAGTGGAAGAGTGAGGCAGAGGAGGAGGTCATAATGATGTGATGTGAGAAGAACTGAATCTGCTGTTGATGGCTTTGAAGACAGGGGAAGGAAACCATGAGCCTAGGAATGAAGGCAGTCTCTGCGAGCTATAAAAATACAAGGAAATGCATCCTCCCCTAGGGTCTCCAGAAAGGAGCTCAGCCATGCAACACTGTGACTTTAGCCTGCTGAGGCCTGTGTCTGATGAAAAATAGTAAATCTGTGTGGTTTCAAGCCACTCAATGTGAGATAATTTGTTACAGCATCAATAGTCAACTACTATAGGTGGTGAGAGGTGAAGTAAGGACCATCTTGACTGTATCTTCACTAAGATACTTCATATACTTAGGACGTTCTGAAACAATTAGGAATCTTTTTGTCATAAATAGCAAATCAAACGAGGCTAGATAGAACAGGGAGAGTTCACTATAAGTGGACAGGAATATCCCACAAAACCTAAGGAAGGAGATACAGTCAGTCCCTGGAAAATGTCCTGAACTACCAGCAGGAAGACTGTCTAGACATTTCCCTTCCACATTTCCTTTCTGCTCCTCTCTAAACATCTCTCTATCCTAGCTCCTTTAGTCTCCTCTGTCTGCCCAGTTGAACACAGTCATTGGCAGATCAAAGTTTCATGCTACACAAGTCCAGTCACCCAAAGGCAGAATCTCAGTGGAAAGCTCTCTAGCTTTCCTTTTCCCATCTTCATTTTTGGCAAATAAATCTTCATTATTTCAGTTTGGGTTAGGTGCCTTGGTGCAGACGCATTGTATAGGAACAAGGACAAATCAGGGAAATGGAGATTGTGATAAACAGACAAGCCAAAATGTTTATTCACATCATGCTTAATTCACAACTGGGAAGGTAATTTTAGGAAAGTATGTCATTCTGTTTCGTCAGTCTTATTCAATATCTGTTTAAAACAAACAATTGTGTGAGGTAATATGAAATATACAAAGCAAGCAACAAATATCATTCCAGCATCTATTTTTATGCCAATAACAGTAGTGTGTTCTTAGTCATGTCCAACTCTGTGACCCCACAGACAGTATAGCCCACTAGGCTTCTCTGTTCGTGGGATTCTCCAGGCAATAATATGGGAGTGGGTTGACATTTCCTTCTCCAGGGGGTCTTCCCAACCCAAAGATCAAACCTGAGTCTCCTGCATTTGCAGGTGGATTTTTATTTTTTTTACCACTAGCACCACCTGGGAAGCCCAAGAGCTTTGCTAAATACTTATGACATAAAGCAGCATGTTTAAGAGAGGACAATTTGGATAATTATATGATGTGTGCTGTGTGAAAGTTATGTGCAAAGTGTCCCCACAGCTGCTGCTGCTGCTAAGTCGCTTCAGTCGTGTCCGACTCTGTGCGACCCCATAGAAGGCAGCCCACCGGGCTCCCCTGTCCCTGGAATTCTCTAGGCAAGAACACTGGAGTGGGTTGCCATTTCCTTCTCCAACGCATGAAAGTGAAAAGTGAAAGTAAAGTCACTCAGTCATGTCCGACTCTTAGCAACCCCATGGACTGCAGCCTACCAGGCTCCTCCATTCATGGGATTCTCCAGGCAAGAGTACTTGAGTGGGGTGCCATTGCCTTCTCTGTTACATCCTGCTAGGTCAGCTGAGATGGGGTGGGACTGGGGCAAATTCCCAGAAAAGGTAATTGGAACTTCCAGGTGAACAAGGGAGGAAAATGCATCTCAGGAAAGAGGAGAGCCCCTACAAATCCAAGTCATGAAAATAATCAGGGAAGTTAAGAGCCAGTGGATAGTTCTGAGAGATGGCTTGCGGGGGCCAGTGGAGGGGGGTAGATTCCAGTTTTTCAAGGCTTATGGTCTAGTAGAGGATTCAAGGTAAGCAATAAACAGCCATCACAAGGTCTGAACGCATCAACATAATAATGCAGTGACAGAAAACACACAGAGTTTTGGAGGTAAATTTGGGGATATGGTGGAAAGTTAAAATCCAGTTGGGAAGAATAGTACATTCCTAGGATAAGCTGACTTTTAAGCAGTTGCATAAATAGTCTGTGGTTGACAGGAATGAGCAAAATAGAACTCAAGTTTAATTAAAATGCTCCTCTTTGGTTTCAGAGCACACAAATATTATGCAAAGCAACTTACCAGGATGTGGATCTCTACAGCAAAGGCATAGCATTGGCTCCCCAAGGTGACATGGTTTCCATGAAACCGAAACTCTGTAACAATTTCTATCAAATCTCTTTCTTTTTTTCAATGGTTCTCTGGCCCCTTTAGAGGAGAAGGCTAGACTATGCCAGGAAAAATATGGTTAAAGCATCTTGAATATGGAATGGCAGTGGGAAACCCCAGAGGAAAAGAATTTCCATCACAAAGTGTTCTCTTCTCATGGAATCTTTGAAGTAGGCCACTGGACTGCACAGACCAAATTCCTCTTGCTTTGTTTCTTTTTTAAATTAATCATTTGAACATGTTGGGGCTTCAGATGTTTACTGGGTGATTATAAACACACTGAAGTACTGAAGGAAAACTCCTGGGACATCATATTCGCCCTCCTCATCTTTTTAGATTTCAATTTGACTCACCATCAATTGGAATTTTTAATTCAGACTATTCTCAAATGTTATAGCAATTTTACATAGTATGTTATCAAAGTTCCAAGTCTTTTGATAAGGGTGATTAAACATGCCAAGTTTGTTTCTACAGCCCTGAGTCTACAGCCTCTCATCCACTGGTTAGTTACCATACTTCATTGGGCTATTTTCTGTGCATGTCTTTCATAGTGTTTGAGAAATTTATTCACCTTTAATTCCTTTTAAGTTTAAAGAAAAGGGAACCCGATCACTGACAACCTATGTGGGTGAAATTCCCAAAGACCTGCCATGCTTCTGAAGCCTTTTCATCTCTTTTTTATTTTTTCATCTCTTTTTTTTATTTTTAAAACTATTTTCTTCTAAAGAGAAGATTCCATCTTCCAAGGCTCAGGTATTGATTTTATCACTCCCTTTGACATAATTCCTTATTCCTTATGCACATAAAAACACCATTGATTTTCATAAGCTGGTGGCATTTTTTTTTCCTTTTTTCTGTCACTAGAAGTTTTGTTTGGAAAGAGGAGAATGGAAGCCAGTTCAGAGTAATCTATCTTTCCACATAAGTATTTCTGTGGCACTTATCACAGCAGTATCTGGACACTCGAAAGCACTATTAGACTAAAACACATACACTAGAGGAGGGAAAAAATAGATGCTAAGAAAACAAAGTGTAAAACATCAAGAGAAATAGAAAAAAAAAATTCTTTGTTCATGGACAACCAATGGGAGTTTAAAGAAATTCTCAGGAGCAGTAAGAAAGATATTCTTTGCCCACATCCATTTATTTATTTAAAGCCTTCTAAAGGACTGTTCTGGGCCTTTGATTCAGGTACAAAACACCAGTGATACTTGCTGTGGCAAATTAAGGATGGAAAATGATACTTTTTCTGGTACCTGGGTAGAAGACAAGGAGAAAATCAAGAAAATGATGTAAAAATGACTGGGTACCAGCGAACCATAAGTGTGTTTGAAATTCTCCAGTAGGACAGTGTTTTGTTTTGTTTTGTTTTTTGCTGGGTACTCAAAAAAGTAGATCCAATGCTTATCCAGTTGAGTATGCATAGATTGTAGTATCTGTAATGAAATACCCTTAGGAAATGCATTGTTTGATGGTGGAAATTGCTGAATTAACCAACTGAAAGAGAAAGGGACTGAATCAAATTTCAAACTGACTTTGTCACTCAAGTGTCTTTTATCCCTGACCATTAGGTCAGTAAAATTATAGTGTTATATGCCAGAAGTTAATTGGGAGGACAAAATAGTTTATAACATAGAAGGCCATTTATTCTATTCTTTTTAATATATAAAAGAGAAATTACTGAATAATTGCCCAGTTTCATATCAAAAATATTATCTGCTATACAATTATTATATATAAAAATTCATATTTGGATATAAACTGGTTCTCTTTGGCACATGGAATTTACAGATTTATATTACAATTTAAGCCAACACATAGAGAAAAGGCACAGTAATGGGAAAGGAATAAATATCTAATTTACAGAAGAGTAACCACCATAAAGTTTTATTTGTTTCACGATGTAATTTCTGAGTAAAAATTCTCTCTGCTCCATTTCATGGTGGGTTACCTGCCGATTCTTATGATTTCCCTCCTATTTTAACAAAAACGACTCAGATTTTTTATTTGACCTCATTATATAGTCAGAAACACTGTGGATAGAAATTACATTTCAATGAGTGAAGCCATCTTTACTCAGATTTACGTAGAAGTTGGCAAATTAAAAGTATTTTAATAAGACTAGCAGTGATAGTTCAGGAATGAGATTTAAACTGAGCTTCTATGCCAATGAGTGCATTAACTTTATTCAAAAATAGTGTATGTAAAATGGCACACAACTGACATGAGCTGATTATGATAATGTCTTAGTGCAAATTTTTGAAAATCAGGTACTATAAAAATATACCATTAACTTTATGTTAATAAAATATTTTGCTTGATGCCTTTTAAATTATTCATTTGAAGTAGTCTAAAAATATAAAAGAACTCTTATTATCATTCAATTTACATGATTACTTTTAAGTTCACTTTTTGGGTTTAACATAAACAGAGTGTAAAATTCACATCAAGCTTTTGGTATTTAAAATGTGTAATTTTTATGCAAAAATTGGATGCTGTGTTACATTTTTAAGGTTGTCATTAGTATAAATATAATTTTGACTTCTGATTTGAAACAATTTAACCCTTAGGAGAAATTATCATGTTTCCCAGGTTGACTCATTACTGCCGCTTTGATTATAGATGAATTCCTTTGTAAAAACACATTTTACAGAGTCTAAGCATTGACTTGAAGCCCCAGGGGTTTCCACAGATGCATTTGAGGAAATGATGGCAATTACCAGAGAAAAGCTTCCCTTTTCTCCCCCAAAGCTCAGCTATTTCAGGGTATATGCCCAGAATATACCCTGGGATATTGGTGCGATTGATGGGCCATGTAGTAGCTTTATTCCCAGCTTTTTAAGGAATCTCCATGCTGTTCTCCATAGAGGCTGTTGTCAGTTAGTGTTGCCACCATCAGTGAAGGAGGGCTCTCTCTTTATCACATCCTCTCCAGCATTTATTGTTGGTAGACTTTTTGATTATGGCCAAACCTAGAACCTTTTATACAGTGTGAAGTAGGTCAGAAAGAGAAAAACAAATATTGTATGTTAATGCATATATATGAAATCTAGAAAATTGGTACTGATAAACCTATTTGAATAAAAGGAATGTAGATGCAGATGTAAGAATGGACTTGTGAACATGATGGAAGAAGGAGAGGGTGGGATGAACTGAGAAAGTTGCATTGACATATACACACTATTAAGTATAAAATAGATAGATAGCAAGAAGCTGCTGTATAACATAGGGAGCCCGGCCTGGTGTCTATGATGACCTAGAAGGGTGGAATGGGGTGTATTCTCGTACAGCAGAAACCAACACAACATTGTAAAGAAATTTTCTTTCAATTAAAAAATAATAAAAAACTACACCTTTGATTCTAAATGTTAAAAAAAAAATTATATTTCCAGGTTTATGCTGGGCTCTTGATGGGTTTGCACTGGAGGACAGCACCCTAACTGCCTCACATAGCTTATAGTCAAATGGAAATTCCTTACCATCACTTACAATCACTGCAATGGGCTTCCCTGGTGGCTCAGCTGGTAAAGAATCTGTGTGCAATGCAGGAGACCAGGGTTCCATCCTTGGGCTGGGAAGATCCCCTGGAGAAAGGAACGACTACCCACTCCAGTATATGGGCCTGGAGAATTCCATGGAGTGCATAGTTCATGGGGTAGCAATGAGTCCAACAGGAGTGACTTTCACCTTCATTCAATGCAGTGCTCAGTACATAATGCTGCCTGAGAAGCTGAATTTACATAGCCAAAAAAAATAATAATACAAGAAAGTAAAATTGGGTAAGAATTGTAAATATGGTGGGGCTTAAGTAGAAAGAATGTGATCTAGATTTTTGGAGAAGAGGTAAGGGCTTCCTCTGTGTTTCAGCGGTGAAGAATCCACCTACAATGAAGAAACCACATGAGATGCTGCTTCCATTTCTGGTTGGGACGATCCACTAGAGGAGGACATGGCAACCCACTCCAGTATTCTTGCCTGGAGAATCCCCATGGACAGAGGAGCCTAACAGGCTACAGTCCATGGGGTTGCAAAGACACGACTGAAGCATTTGAGCATGCACTAGTCGCTCAGTCGTGTCCGGCTCTTTGCGACCCCATCGATTGTAGCTCGCCAGGCTCCTCTGTCCATGGAATTCTCCAGGCAAGAATACTGGAGTGGATTACTATGCCTTCCTCCAGCGAATCTTACTAACCCAGGGACTGAACCCAGGTCTCTCATATTGCAGGCTGATTCTTTACCATCTGAGCCACAGTCCTTCAAATAAGATAAGAATTGGAATAAAATATTAGAGCTATTTTCTTTAGAATATATACAGCATACCAAACCTAGTTCTGCTCACAGTATAAATAATTAAAAATTTACATTTACATATACATGTATATATACTTCAGCCCATGTGAAAATATGAAACTAGTTATATAAATCATTACTTCAAGCCATATGAAATTCTAAATATATCTAGATATATGAAAAAAAATTCTTTAAACACCAGACAATGGCTCACTTATTTCGAAAGGTGTTTTAGAGCTCTATTCTTGGGAAGGAAAAGAGAGCAGAAGAAAAAGGAAGTGGGAATTTGACTTGCATGTGCTATATATCAGTCAGATGCTTCTTTTGTATATGGGCCCAAGTTGCAATTGCCTCATGCTTACATGTTTAAGAGAATGAGGCTCTGTTGCATATCATCACAGGCAAACTGGCCATCAATTACAATGTTTGGCACAGGCAAGAGTTTCTGACTTTTATATGGTTCAGTACAACCTTATCTTCCAAGAACAGTACTAATTTGACATGACCAGACAAGGCACTGAGTAAGGTTCCCAGGAGTTTGGTAATATCTGTAGAATGAGAATATCTTATCCTTTCAAATTTGTGAGAAACCTTACAAGCTAGTCATCTCTCCTCCCACCCAGCTGAAACTCCTTGAATAATGCCCAAGAGATGTTCGTGTGTGCCTGCTAAGTTGCTTCAGTTGTGTCTGATTCTTTGTGACCCCATGAACTGTAGCCTGCCAGGCTCCTCTGTCCATGGAATTTTCCAGGCAAGAATATTGAAGTGGGTTGCCGTGCTCCCCTCCAGGGGATCTTCCCAACCCAGGGACTGAACCTGCATCTCTTACATCTCCTGCATTGGCAGGTGGGTTCTTTACCACTAGTACCACCTAGGAAGCCCAAAGCTCAATTTGAAAGGCTAAAGAAAAATAGGGTCAGTTTTCAATCCAGTCCCAAAGAAGAGCAATGCCAAAGAAGTTTCATATGACCATACAATTATGTTCATTTCAAATGCTAGCAAGGCAGTGCTCAAAATCCTACAAGCTAGTCTTTAGCAGTATGTGAACTGAGAACTTCAATGTACAGGCTAGACTTAGGAAAGGCAGAGGAACTAGAAATCAAATTGCCAACATCTGTTGGGTCATAGAGAAAGCAAGAGAATTCGAGAGAAGCATCCACTGCTTGATTGACTACACTAAAGCCTTTGACTGTATGGATCACAACAAACTGTGGAAAATTGTTAAAGAGATGGGAATACCAGATCTCCTTACCTGCCTCCTAAGAAGCCTGTATGCAGGACAAGAAGCAACAGTTAGAACCAGACATGGAAAAATGGCCTGTTTCAAAATTGGTAAAGGAGTACATCAAGGCTGTCTATTGTCACCCTGCTTATTTAGCTTATATGCAGAGTACATCATGTGAAATGCTGGGCTGGATGAATTACAGCCTGGAATCAAGATAGCCAGGATAAGTATCAACAACCTCAAAAAATGCAGGTGATACCACTCCAATGGCAGAAAGCAAAGAAGAACTAAAGAGCCTCGATGAAAGTGAAAGAGGAGAGTGAAAAACCTGGTTTTAAACTCAACATTCAGAAAACTAAGGTCATGGCATCTGATCCTATCACTTCATGGCAAATAGATGGGGAAAAATGGAAACAGTGACAGATTTTATTTTCTTAGACTCCAAAATCACTGCAGATGGTAACTGCAACCATGAAATTAAAAGACATTGCTCCTTGGAAGAAAAGCTATGACAAACCTAGACAGCATATTAAAAAGCAGAAACATCACTTTGCTGACAAAGGTCTGTCTAGTCAAAGCTATGGTTTTTCCAGTAGTTATGTATGTGAGAGTTGGACTGTAAAGGAGGCTGAGCGCCAAAGAACTGATGCTTTTGAACCGTGGTGTTGGAGATGACTCTTGAGAGTCCCTTGGACTGCCAGGAGATCAAACCAGTCAATCCTAAAGGAAATCAACCCTGAATATTCATTGGAAGAACTGATGCTGAAGCTGAATTCTAATACTTTGGCCAGCTGATGCAAAGAGCCGACCCAATGGAAAAGGCCATGATGCTGGGAAAGATTGAAAGCAAAAGGAGGAGATGGAGGCACAGGATAAGTTGGCTAGATAGCATTGCCAACTCTGTGGACATGAATTTGAGCAAACTCTGGGAGATAGTGGAGGATAGAGGGTCTGGCATGCTGCAGTCCATGGGGTCACAAAGAGTTGGACACGACTTAGCGACTGAATAACTTCTGTGAGTACCACTTACTCATCTCAGGTCTTTCAAAAATTTAAAGGCAGACACCATATTATTTCAATGTCCTCTGCCAAGCTTAGAATATTTATTCTTCTTTTCATGAAAGAGTTTCCAAGTTATAGTCAATATTCTCATCTTTGTTAGGGCACCTTCAGGTTTCTTTTTCTTCCTTTTTAAAGCATGTTTATTGATGCTACCACATGATGATCCAGTGGTAAAACACACACATACCATGCATGCATGTACACATACATACATCACCTGATCCTAGCCTCTGCTGCTGCTGCTGCTAAGTCGCTTCAGTCATGTCCGACTCTGTGCGACCCCATAGATGGCAGCCCACCAGGCTCCCCCGTCCCTGGGATTCTCCAGGCAAGAACACTGGAGTGGGTTGCCATTGCCTTCTCCGATCCTAGCCTCAAGAAATTTATATTTAAAAAGGGCAGGTAAACATAAAATACAACAAAATACATAAATGTGATCTGTGTTAAGCATAAAAAGGAGATCATTCAAGACCAAAACAGAATATCCAGAATGCTACATAAATTCTAGACCTGATCCGACCTGCATGAAAACAGAAAAGCTGTGACTGTCCTTGATCTGATTTCTACCTGATACTACAGCCAAAAAGATTACTTTGGCAGACACAGTTTGAGTTCATGATTAACACAAACCTCTGTCGTTCTCAAATGTGCTTCTGTCTGTCAACTTTCCCCTACCCTCTACTTACATCACTGATTTTTGAACATCAACACAAAACCTTACAATTAGGAATGTCAGATTCCATAATCTTGGTTTTGGCCCCTGCATCTAATGTGAATCATAATTAAGGCAACCCACATTTTAAGTAAAGTTTTAGATCAACTGAAAATATGATAAACATCATTCATTGATTTCAATAAAGCCTGGGACAAAGGTAAAGCCCTAAGATATGCATCAAATGCTTCTCTAAGTTGGTAAACTGATACACGTATAAAGCTTTCCAATACCTAACCATCTATAGTAGACAATTGCTCTTCATGCTATCTGTCATCCACTTCTCCTTCCTTCTGGCAGTGTATTTCCTTTAGAACCATTCTTCCGCCATTTTCACATTAGGTCATTTTGAGGGCTCAGTCTATCCCTGGTTCTCGCAAAGTCATGTGACCAAACTTGGCCCATGAGAATGTTGACTATTGCTGGCTGCAGAACTGGTAACATTATCCAAACCATTCCAAGGGATAAAAGTCTTGACCTTTTGTATAATTTTTGAGAAAAGAGACTCTCTTAATGAAATTGAAACTGGGAAAATTTAAGGTTGGGATTGCTAGGAGTCACCATATGGACAGGACCTCATTAATCATTCAGTTGACAGATGAAAGTGAAGCCTGGAGAGAAAGAGAAAGAGATCAAACCCACATCTAGCCATTCTAGAGTCAAAGCCAGGTCTAGACTGTGCTGTTACATAAGCCATAATATGAACCCTTTGGCTTCAGCCAGTTTGTGTTAGGTTTCTGTCATTACATTTCTGTCATTTGCCAAATGTTCCAACTGATACACCATATTATTATCTAGTCCACATTTCCCTTCGGTGACAAGAATATCATGGGAGTCTTTGTCATCTGTTTTATTGAAATCTATATATAGAATCTCTACAATACTTTATATGCTAATGAGGCTAGTAACTCTTTTGTCAAAGGAAATTAGATTTGTTTGTTTGTAGTAAATTTATGCTGGTTCACAGTGATCATCTCTTTTCTAAAGCCATCTGGTTAATAATCCACTATAGAAGCTTAACCAGTTTAGAAGACAAATTTCACTTGCTCTTTGCGTCACTAACCATGGAATAATAGGTATTATTTTCCTCTGATATTTTGGACAGTTTTTCTAAAGACTCAGGCACAGAATTCCCAAGGTTTCTGAGTATAAGCACCTTTTTAAAATACAGTAATCTCAGACCTCCAGAGTCTGGTGGTTGTATTTTATAAAGTTACTGTTTATTTAAAAGATATATAAAGGCAAAAAATTATCATGAACCTATCACTTTTAAGTGAAATTCTGTTTTATTGAGCAGAATTGACAAATTATCCTACTTGGATATAGGAAATATTACTTATTCAATCTGTGAATAAATCTGTGTATAAATGACTTCCTACTAACTTTCAGTCTGGCCGCGGGAATAAGTGAACTAGATGGGGATAGTTCAGTTAGAGCGTATTTATTTGACGACGCCTAACATTTTATCCCTGGCCCTTTTCAGATACATGCTAGACCCCAAGGTCCCTTTCTTCTAAAATCTACTTCACTACTTCCTGTGAACCTCTATGGAGGGTGCACTTTTGACTCTGCTCAATAGGAGTCTTGGAATAAAAAGTGATGACCTGATGGGGAAGAACATTTGGGCTCTCAAACCCACAAAGAAGCTGGGGCATGAGCTGACCCCAGAAAAACTTCACTTAGAACCAGAAAGTGGGGTTGGACATGGGGCAGTTCCCTTGGCTGTCTCTAGCACAGAAAAAAAAGAGAAACTATACTCCCAATACTCTCAGGAGATAATTACCTGACAGACTGACTCTAATGAAAAAAGCATCACACAGCACCTTCTTAAAAGCTTTCGATGTGTGGTTTTTCAGTAGTGGTGCTCAAACATGGACAACTGATAATGCCCCAGTTTTCTTTCTGCCTGCTTTAAGCAGTGCATTGTAAAAATATGGTTAAGCAAACTGCAGTTTAGGGGGAAATACATTTATTTTGACCTCAGTAAACATTGTCATTTGGGCATATCACCTTTATGGTTGACACAGCCTTGACATTGTGACACATTAGCTCAGAGTAAATACCAGGCAGCATTATTTTCTTTAAACCTATTGTTGCTGTTGTTGTTAGGAGTTGCCACCTATAAAAGGTTTCAGGCCAAAGTCTGACACTCTGTAACTCTTAGTGGGTAATTAGTGCCTTGAGTGGCAAATGCTTTTATGCTCCTGGATGCAGTGATAAGATGCACTCTTTGTCCAATCTCGGCCTTAATTTTTGAGAACATGGTTCACGGTGGACACAAAGCTGATACACATATTTAGTGTCTCCACATGACTAATGATTGAAATCTTGTCAGAGGTTGTCTCCAAACACCAAGGCGTAAACTACTTGAATGAAGAGTTTTGTAGTGCATAGTTTTGAGTCAAGTTTATCCTAAGAGATGTAGCACAGGAAGCTGAAGGATTTCAGAGAATGGTTCTTTTAATGTCTGGGTTGATGTGAATAGCTGAAGAGCTGTCATATTTGGGTTAAAATACCTTTGTAAGTGACTAGTGGTTTGAAACCCAGGGAGGCAAATCTATAGTTCTCAGTGACAATGAATCCTTAAAATATAATGCCAGCACTCTTATTTTTGCCAAATATCCTTCTAGAGAAGCAGTTAGTTGCTTTACTCAGATGTATCACTACCATTCCACAAATATTCCAACAGCTTGAGACTTTGACACCTGATGCCTGAATCATTGGAACCATCTTCCAAGATATCTTCTCATCTCTGATCCACTTTTCTCCCCCACCCAGAATAATCTTCATAAAATTACTCCTATAGCACATATTCTTTTTGTCATTCTGCATTCACATTTCAGGTCTACAGACTAGGAGGAGATAGCCTTCAGTAGTGTGCTAGTTATCACAAACCTGAAATGAAAAGTGATGGAGAAATGTCCCTTACTTCTTGCAGTGCTTTCATACCCTAGCTTGCTTTCTTTCTCACCCTGTTAGATGTGTATGTTGTATGGATAGGACAGTACAATGAAAGACAGGGTGACAGAGTATAAAGATTATGATTTAGGACAGGGTCATAAAAGGTTATCTCTAAAGAGACACATAGTAAATATTTTAGGCTTTGCAGACCAGGTAGTCTCTGTTACAACTACTCAACTCTGCTATTGTAGTCAGAAAGCAGCCATAGACAAAACCTAAACAAATGAGCTTGGTGTTCCAATAAAATGGTATTTATGGACTCAGTAATTGGAATTCCATTTCGTTTTCATGTCTCCTGGATATATTTCTCCAAGTATGCTTTCTTTGGTTTTCTCCAACCATTTAAAAATGCAAAAAGAAAAACATTCTTAGCTCATGAACCACACAAAAACAGGCCGTGGACCAGCTTTTGCTTGCAAGCTAGAGTTTGTTGACCAAAATCACTGCAGATGGTGACTGCAGCCAAGAAATTAAAAGATGCTTGCTCCTTGGAAGAAAAGTTATGACCAACCTAGACAGCATATTAATAAGCAGAGACATTACTTTGCCAACAAAGGTATGTCTAGTCAAAGCTATGGTTTTTCCAGTGGTCATGCATGGATGTGAGACTTGGATTATAAAGAAACCTGAGCGCCAAAGAATTGATGCTTTTAAACTGTGGTGTTGGAGAAGACTCTTGAGAGTCTCTTGGACTGCAAGGAGATCCAACCAGTCAATCCTAAAGGATATCAGTCCTGAATATCCATTGGAAGGACTGATGCTGAAGCTGAAACTCCAATAGTTTGGCCACATGATGTGAAGAACTGGCCCATTTGAAAAGACCCTGATGCTGGGAAAGATTGAAGGCGGGAGGAAAAGGAGATGACAGAGGAGGAAACGGTTGGATGGCATCACCGACTCAATGGATATGAGACTGAGTAAACTCCGGGAGTTGGTGATGGACAGGGAGGCCTAGCATGCTGTGGTCCACGAGGTTGCAAAGAGTCAGACAGCACTGAGCGACTGAACTGAACTGACTGTTTAGGAAAGAGAGTGATTTGGTTACGGATCTGGGCTCTACCATGTGTATGATCCTAGGTACAGGTGATCAAGCTTCTCTGGACATTAGTTTAATTGTTTAAGTGTGTGTGTGCATGCATGTGTACATTTACATGTGTACACATACATTTGAAGGAGTATGTGATATTGATTAGTAAGTAAGTGAAATACATTGCTTGGTCTTGATCTTGTAGGAACTCAAGAATTATGACCTGCCTGTTCTTTGGGAAATCAGGTACTACATCTCTCATACGTAACCTTGGGAGCATCATTATCTCATATGTATGCAGTAATCACTGCTGATATGAAAAGACTGGATTTCATCTCTCCACTGTCTTAATCTGTGAGGTGAAACAGCTTTGATACAAATTCTGCTGAATGGACCTGGGAAATTTTTTGAAATTCTTTGGCTTTTCAATTCTTCACCTTTATCTGGAAGCAATAATGATCTCTGCCATATAGGGTTGCTCTCAAAATTACATGAAATAATGCATATAAATATAAAATACTTAGTACCTATCCTGAAAGGATGACTCAACAAACAGAAAGTTGCTATTAGCAATAATACTAATATAAATATATTCAACTTGAATATAAATATATTCAAAAGGTTTCAGAGACACTACTGGATTAAGTCTAAGTTACACAACTTTATTCCCACTGTCTTATCAACTGGCTATCCTAATTTTTCAAAATTCTCCTCTCCACGTACTGCATAATTCTGTTCTGCTTATTTTTACTTTATCCTTCTCACAACTAGCTTATTCCAACTTAACATGTCTTTGTTCACAAGCTTTCTCTTATCTGTTATTGCCATAACTTTTCTTCAGTTATTTGCTGTCAAAACCTCCAGATTCTTCTCAATAGGATCATCCCTAAGACAACCTTAGGCTTCCCAGCTGGCTCAGTGGTAATGAATCTGCCTGCTAATGGATGTGGGTTCAGTCCCTGGGTCAGGAAGATCCCCTGGAGGAGGAAATGGCAACCCACTCCAGTATTCTTGCCTGTGAAATCCCATGGACAGAGGAGCCTGGTACACCATACTTCATGGGATTGCAAAGAGTTGGATACACAACTGAGCATGCACACATTGCAATATAATTTTGCACTTAATTATATATGATCTCTTTTTAATTTCTATTTCTTTCGTATTTATAAGTCTAACATTGGGAGCGAGATTGTGATCACCTGTAAAGGACAAAATGGTGAGATCCACTTGTTTCCTATTCCCCATTCCTCCTTTTCTCTAAAATAGCCTACATCCTTTGGGCACCCATCGGCTGACTAAGGGTGTGTCTTGAATAGACTAAGTCTACACTATTCCCAATTCTGAATCTACCCTTATCCGGATCCTGGGTAAAGACCTCCATATAATGGAATATTCTCTTTCCACTGGAGGTTGTCATTCGCTGCCTGTTTTTCCTCTTGCTTACTTACCTGTAACATCACTGCTTGAGCTCTGTTTTGGCTGCTTCTGGTGCCAGAGATACATTTTACTTTTAAAATCAGTTTATCTTGTTGAAACGTTTAAGCAAATCTTGTTACACCAAGTAAAATGCATCCTTTTTGAAATGCTGAGTTTTTGGATTCCCTTTTGAGTATTTCATGTGGAATTCTGAATTATTCACCACATAATGCCTGATTTTTTCCGCTGGGGTTCATTGGAAGCCTAGTTAATTGTGATGCGTTGAGTAGCATTTGGCAAGACTAGATGAGGTCATTGAAACAAAGATTTTGCACTTCTGGGCATAATGTATTTTGTTGCATTGGAGATTAGGGGGAGGTAATTTTCGTTTTCCTCTCTTGCCTTTTTCCCTTAATATTGTATATGCATTTTATTTTTAATTCAGAGGGAGAGGAAAAAGGGTGGGGCCTGGAAGAAGGGTAATTATGGTGACATTATTACTTTCTGCCAGTGTAACATCCCTTCTTCTCAGTGCCTCTGGCCGACGAGGTTTCAATCAAATGCCCTTCCAAGCTTGTGATTTCCTCTATCCCATCAGCCACAGGATGCTCAGTGGGCGCTGTGTGATGCTGCTCTGCCCTGCAGACTAAACCTTCTGGTTTGACAATTCCACAGACCCATGCAAAGAGGAGAGGGAAAGCTGCCTTGGTATTGAGTTGTAGATTGGAGAAAATTGGAAGAGAATTAAATGAAAAAATTATTTGCCAGCTCATCTCTTGGTCTTCTCCTATCCCCTTCCGCAGGGGAAGATATCAAGCTGCTGAAATTTAAAACAATAGGAAAAGCAAGCCCTGCATTTTCTTGAATAAATCCAGTTCCCCTGAGCTTGGAGATAATACCATTAAATCGCAGCATTGGTCAGAAAGACTGGGTGTCTTTCTGGGAGCTCTGAAAAAGCAAAAGAAATGAAAAGGAAGTCATCTCCTTATTTAATAAAAGCAAGAAAGAAAACCACTTTTCAGCTATAGCTCTTCCCTACTCTGTGTTATCTTTTTGTTTGGACAGCAATTGCAGACCCATATGCTAAGCAGTGGAAGATATTTTTCAGAAGAAGCATTTGTCTCCTTGGGAGGCTTCTAAGCTTGTTTTATTGGCAAGTGTGAAACCACCACTGGGTCTGTCATGTGGCATTTCTCCAGATGGTTTGCATGGGTGGCTTGTTTCTACTGGATGAAATCTCCCTTTGGATTCCAGTTTGGATTTGAGAAATTTGTGCACTATTCAGTCTTTACTTTCACTTGGTAAAATTCTCACACTGTTTCACCTTGTAGGCCCTTTATCTTTGGAGCTTTTGATGGATAAGAAGGAAGTAACATGGTGGAAGCCAATGTCAGTAGTACTGATAGAAAGGAACAGTCTCTGAAGCTTCATCAGCCATCATTGTCAGTTCCAGTTTAGATGGGTAACAAGTGGTCTGGCAGTTTTCTCAGTGCATAAAGAAACCAGTGTTCAATGGAGGCTCAAAATATCTTACAGAAATTCACCTAAAGGCAGATGGCAAAACTTTTATTACACATGTGGGTTTGGGTTTTATTTTTTTTTCTTCTCTTCTCCAAGACAGTTACTCATGCAATTCATGGCAAAGACATTTATGAGTACCCAGGAGAGAGCAGTCCTTTCAGATACGTTCATTTCACTATTACCACTTTAAAAATAGAATGCAAAAGTACGTAATGCATCATTCTAGTCTGCAGAAGATAAAAGTTGCACTGTAACTTTTTTTTCCACTGTAACTTTTTACATATTTCATTTTCATTTCTTCAGTTGCCAAATATATTCTAACTAATTGTGCTTTTCATGGGGTCAAGGAGGTAACTGACTAGTATATCATGCAGTTGGCTTTTTAGGGTTATGCAGAAATGGATTTGAATGGCTACACAATTGCTCACTGGTGGGTGTACCCTGGTAGGTTACTTATGATTTCCGAATCTGTTTTTCCATCTGTAAAATGGGGCAACATGACCTTACTCAGGGTTGATGTGAAGATTAGATAATACAACATGTTGTATCTTAGCAAAGGATCATTACCTAATAAAATCAGCTTTTGTTTGAGTTTTCTCTTTGCTAGCTCTGCTTTTTGTACTGTATGTGTTTTAACTCAGCTAATTTTCATAACAACTTTGCATGCTAAGTAATATCATAACCCCCTGTTCATATGGGGACGCTAAGGCAAAAAATGGTTAACTTTCACAAGGAAACAAAGGAATGATTACTGGCAGTGGGATTTGTTCCTGTGCTCTTAATCACTACTCCCATTTTTGGCTCTCTGTGTAGTGTGTAGATGACCAAACAATTTTAATTCTCCTTGTCACCAATTTTCTGAATCTTTAATTTGCCTTACCTGTACAACAGATGTGATTAGAACACTGGCTTTTAAAAGGGATAGAAACACCCTGATATTGGACCCTGCTGGACCAAGCCTTATGAACATTCCAATTTTGTACTATTTATTTATTTTGACTCTGGCAATATTAATTTTTCTGATGCAGAGGTCGTTCTGATACAAAGCCCCAGAAAGGTAATCAGGGTAGAAAAAGCATATTAACCAAAAAAAAAAAAAATTCTTAGCTTTCTGTTGTCTGCAATTTTACATCAATCCACATGCAGAAGAAGAATCTCTGTTTTTGAAAATGGTAAGCTACATCTCCTAACCGGGGGTAACTAGAGTCAAGTTATGGCTGCAATTTTTTTCTCTCCAAGGTTTCATCACCTGGCTCTCCCTTGTAAGTGACCTTGGGCCTTTAAGGTATTCACATGGAGCTGTCATGCTTCTTTGTAGTTTAAACAATTCTCATTTTAGCATGTGTTTGGCAGCAGCCTCCCCCTTTTTACATGGCGATAGTACAATACAGGCTTTTAAGGCACTCTTAGCAGAATTACCCCCATGCTGTTTCTTTTCCTGATATGTCTTTTCTCTTAGTTCATTTTTAGTACTTACGAAGGATTGTGTGTGTGTGTGTGTGTGTGTGTTTAGCATTCATCTGTACCAAGAGTAAGTTGTAATCAAATTCCTTAATATTAATAAATGGCAGATGGAACTTTTTATGGCAAGGGAAGAAAAAAATGAATTTAAGTTCACTTTGCTGCTAAATGTTAATATAAATGAATCTCTTTCTTACTTAATCAACCAGCTTACCACCTTTACAGATGCGTGTGCCCATCCTAATTTAAGGCAGCAAGGTAACATCTGCTTTCCTAGAAGTTCCATAGGCAGTGAGCATGCGTGTGTATATATATGTGCACACGCAGACTCCTTGTTCTTTGAGGACATCTATAGATTAAAAATAGGATGCATTAGCAAAAATCATTGTGAACTGATGCCCTGAGAGTATCTGAAGATTTGGTATTAGGTATCATCAGGAACAACAGCAAGAATCATCAAGAAAGCTAAACCTACTAACGCTGGTCTGTTTAAAATGATTCCTTGCATAGAAAAATAGGGAAGCAAGCATTAAGAATTCAACAAGGCTGTTTTTAAAGTAGTTAAGACTGAGTGCTTACCACCTCAGTCACTGTTCTAAATGCTTTAGTATGTATAATTTCATTTAACTATCACAGCAACCCTGTGAGCTGAAGGCCATTATTGCTATTCCCACTTTCCAGATGAAGAAACTGAGTCTCAGAGATGTTCAGCAACTCATCTTAGGTCACTCAGCTGGAAATGATGGAGCTGAGATCTTATCTGACTCCATATCTTGAGCTCTTTGAGGACATGTATCACAACTTTCCAGTTGGGTGAACTAGTAAGGTCAGGGGGACAAATAGCCACCTGTTAGAAGTAAAATGCTTTTGCTTAGACTAAAAGGAAAGCATGGGAGCACCCTTTAGCTGCTCTGAAAATCAAATCACTCATCCATCACGTGGAGTCATGGGAAAAGCAATAAAAAAGAAAGAAGTCAAAAGAAAAATGGAAAAGAAAGGCTACAGATAGCAGAAGTAGCCAGAGAGGCAAAGGAGTTTGCCCATCTGAAGAGCAGAGAAGAATGCTAAGCTTTAAGGAAAGAGAAGACAGCTTTTTAACAAGCAGCTTCCATCTTCACACCCCACAGAGCACTGGGGTGCCACATTAGAGATACATCCATCACTGGACAGATCTACAGAGAGAGTAGTCCCTGGGGCATTTAAGGAAAGGGCCAGTCAGGTCCTGCTTTTTGCCTTAGCCTCTGAGAATATGAATCTTTTTTTACCTAATCCCACTTTATGTTAATCAGAACAGATGAGAGGTGAGGCTTACTCAGAAATGACATGAAGTATTCACTCTGCTGCAATAGAAAGCTAAGCTGTGTTATAGCAGGACATACAAATTATAAAACACACAAAATCTGTATGCATCCATCATGTGTAGTCCAAACTTGAAGGAAAATCAGAGAGTACCCTTCTAAGAAAACAGATTTTAGTTTTCTCTTTGAACAAACGTAGTCAGAGTATCTGGTATATAGTTGACATTCAATAGATGAGAGAGACAAAGAAGGAAGAAATAAAGAGGAGCAAGAAGTGGGAAGAGAGATGGCAAGGAAGAAGGAGATGGGGAGAGGAAAGGAGGCCACACATATGTATAAATGACTAAGTGAGCATTGTATCCTCATTAACTGGGATGGTTTTATTTATTTATTTTTGGTTGCACCTCGCAACATACGGAACTTCTCTGACCAGGGATTGAACCCATGCCCCCTACGGTGGAAGCATGGAGTCTTGACCTCTGGACCACCAGAGAATTCCTATGTGCTTAGTCGCTCAGTCATGTCCAATTCTTTGTGACCCCGTGGACTGTAGCCCACGAGGCTCCTCTGTCCATGGGGATTCTCCAGACAAGAATACCAAAATGGGTTGCCATGACCTCCTCCAGGGGATCTTCCCAACCCCGAGATAGAACTCAGATCTCCCGCATTGCAGGCAGATTCTTTACCATCTGAGCCACAAGGGAAGCCCTTAATCCTTCATTGGTATTACTATTGGTATACATTCAATGTAACCATTGTAACCGAATCTTATTTAGAACATTAAGGTACTCTATTGTGAGAATGCTGAAGCCTATTATGACTTGAAAGGTTAAATAAGTATTTTTTCTTATATCCTAAAATCTCTTTGAATATCAGAGTCCTTTTTAATAATTTATTACTGTATATCCTAGCTCTATGTTAACAACTTCTGGTTATAAACAATATGCAAGTTTGGAGTTATCCCTTCCTTAAAGCTCTTTTGATGTTGCTCAATTTTTGATATTCCATCCCCCCTCCCAGTGGATTCACTGTGAGTGAGCTAGAATGACATATAGATGGAGACTTAAACAGAGAAATTTAATTCTTCGTTTTACTCATGCGGGAATCATTCACTATGCTCCGACTTTGGTTGATAAGACAAAGAAAGATAATACCATGCATAAAGATTATTTTCTAGAGGAAAAGACAATTGCTTGGGAAATCAATATTTTGAGCTTTTATTCCCTAATATGTTTCGTACAAAGTTGGCTGTATTGTCTTTCCATGTGTCTGACATGTGAATACAGTTGTCTCCATTCTTTAAGAAAAATTCAAATGTCCTAAATAAAATCTGCTGACATTCAAAGATTTTTTCAAGAATATAAATTTTTAGTATAAGGGTCTTATTCACTTAACTCTGCAAAGCACTGGGTCTTCCACTTGTGAAACAGTAGCATGACTGATGATTGAAATGGATGCTTTATGCTATCAAGGGAATGTAAAGCCTTATCTAGTATTCAGTACTAAAGAAGGCAGAAAGGCCTGCGACACTTTTAGAAAGAGTTCTACTCCCTGGTGGCTCAGATGGTAAAGAATCTACCTGCAATGTGGGAGACCTGGGTTCGATCCTTTAGTGGGGAAGATTCCCCTGGAGAAGGGAATGGCTACCCACTCCAGTATTCTTGTTGGGAGAATTCCATAGACGGAGGAGCCTGGTGGGCTACAGTCCACAGGGTTGAAAAGAATCAGACATGACTAGGTGACTAACACTTTTGTTTTTTTCACTTTTCTACTCCTCAGCAATTAACAATTTAAAATTTAGTTCCCTTATGTGTTTTATTATCTACCTGGGAAAATTCAGTTACCTACAACAACTTTTGATGCCCAATAAGTCAATTTCTTGCTCCTCAAGTAAATAACCCATTCTAGATATACTGTACATAATTAAATCTGGAGTAAGTTTCAGAGTTTCTGCCCTGGTTTTGACATTTCCTAGTCCTGTGACCTTCAGCAAATTGCTTAAACTTTCTAAGTCTCAGTTTGTTCATATAGAAAAATGGGAATAATAATAATGCCTGCCCCACAATGTTGAGGAATGTGCATTGAATACTTAGTACAGTGCCTGGCACAGTGGACATCCTTAATAAATGACAGATATTTTTACTTTAAATATTTCACTTTAAATATTTTGGAAGCAATATATGAGTTTCTAAACACTAATTAAAGGCAGTGTATTTTCTAACAACTTTGAAGTCATGCCCTCTAAATATAATTAGGATGAAATTCTCAGCACAAAAGTGTAAGTTCATCAATAGTCATTAGTCCCTCTTGTCCCTTCATGATCTCAAGCAGTCCAAACAATCTCCATAAACCCAGTTGCTAGAAGATTCAATTTTGTAGTCAAATGGTGTCCAGGTCACCTTACTGTGCCCTGCCTCGGCCGTGTCAAGCTATTAATATATAGTAAAAGATGACAGCCAGGAAGGAACTAAAGGGTTTATAACCAGTAAATAAGCAATAAACATATACCATGGGTTCTAAAGCAGAGAGTTTTAGGTTGAAGTCTTCATTCTGCCTTCATTAGCTTGATGACCCTGGTATACTTTCTTTTCTTCTTTTTTCAAGTGTGGATGACAGTTTATGCACTTCAGAGGGCTGTTGTAAGTGTTAAATTGAATAGTGAATGTTAAGGGTGTTTAGTATATCGTTAGCTTCTTCTGGAACCCTTCCTTCTTTTGCCTCTCATCATGTCCTCTGGGTTTCCTCCAGCCTCAGAGCAGGGTCTTTCTCAGCCTCCCTGCCAGTCCCCTGCCCTGCTTGACAAGAAATGGAGTGCTTGAAGGTTCCTGGTCCTTCTACCTACATAGTTGGCCCAGGTGTCCTTATCCAATCCCACATCTTAAAGCACCACCTAATTCTCAATGAAAGCTCTAATTTCAAACTTGTTAACACTGCTGAAGTAGTTTACATTGGCCAAAACCAGACAGAAAGGGTCAAATTGGCATAAAATCACATCTGTCTGATACTGAAGTCCAACTATTAAAAATGAAGGTGGGAGAGAGAGAAAAAAAAAAGATAATTTAGTACAAGTCCCCCAAGTACAAGTTCCAAACAAGAAGAAGAAAAGAAAGCATTAGAGTGTTTACTTGACTTACTCAATCTAGAGGAATCATGAAGTTTTTCCGTATGATGATACAGCTTATCCTTTAATTAAAATTTTAAAAACAGTTTTTGAAGGTTAAGAGTTCTATCTAAAACTTCACATCATTTTCAAGGAAAATTAATGAAAATTATTAATTGTTATAGCTCATTTTTAAGAAGCTAGATGAGAACATTATGAAAAATTAGTGAAATTATTATCAGATGGAATAATTAAAGATCAATTGTGAAATAATCACATAATTCTAGCTATACGCTGTATTGCTCTTCATTAATCAAAGATAATCTGGAATTGCAATACTTAATTAAATGCAAAAAAGTGTTTGTGTGTTCTGGCTCTGAAAGGAGATAATTGGAGAGTACAGAAGCTGTACAGTTATCAGCTTTTGCTGATTTTTTTTGTAGAAATGTAAATTCTACAGTGTGGGGGTTGGACACTTTGTGGACTGGGTAAATCTCACTTAACATAGATATTCCTGCTTTCAATGAGGTAATAGTCCTCTTAATCCTGAAAGAAAGGCGAGGGGGGGCAATTAATTCATCAATAAGAAGAAAGTAATGCATATTATTTTGGCAGATGTATTAGATCTCAAAGGCCCATGAACAAATTCCATCTCACTTTGCTTTCTTCTCTGCCAAATTAGCGACCTACTGGCTAAAATCCTCAGTGTTCCTTGAAAGAGAAAGTAATTCACTTTTTCTCCCATTTGTAAAATAAGGTCATATGTAATTCTCCTATCAATCTTTATTTCTCTGCAGGAGCTACAATGAAGTCACTCATCAGTTTCAAATGCCATTTAAAAAAATAATTAACTTAAAATTTATATGCCATAAATTGTACCTATTTAAGATATAAATTATTAGTGTTTGACAAGCATATATATATATATATATATATATATATATATATATAAGCACATCCTTGGTATCACCATGACAATCAAGATATGAAACATTTCCTTCTTTCTAGAAATGTCCTTGTGCTCCATCCCAGTCAATCCCCATTCCCACCGTTGCATAAGGCAACCACTGTTCTGCTTGTTTTAGAGTATTTTTCTAAATACAAGCATACAATGTGTACTTTTTTAGGTCTGACTTCTTTTTCTTGGCATGACACTTTTGAGGTCCATTCCTTTCAACTCCTTCCTTTTATTCCTAAGTAGTATTTCACTGGGCTTTCCTGGTGGCTTAGCTGGTAAGAACCTGCCTGCCAGTGCAGGAGATGCAAGAGGCTCGGGTTTGATCCCTGGGTTGGGAAGATCCCCTGGAGAAAAAAGTGGCAACCCACTCCAGTATTCTTGCCTGGCAAATTACATGGACAGAGGTGGGCTACAGTCCACGGTGTCTCAGAGATTTCGACAAAACTGAGCAATCACTCAGACAGTACTTCATTGGGCTTCCCTGGGGTCTCAGATGGCAAATGAATCCACCTGCAATGAAGGAGACCTGGGTTCAATCCCTGGGTCAGGAAGATCCTGCTGAAGAAGGGAATGGCCACCCACTCCAGTATTCCTGCCTGGAGAATAGGATGGACAGAGGAGCCTGGTGGGCTACAGTCCATGGGGTCACAAAGAGTCTGACAAAGAGACTGCGTGACTAACATTTTCATTTCCAGTACTCCTTCATTGGATGAATATGCCACAATTTACTTATTTTTGTTAACCTTTTGATACATGTTTGGCTTATTTTCAGTTTTGAACTATTATTAAAAAAAAACTACTCTGAAACTTGTGTGTAAGTCATTCGGTCATATTGCGAATCACTTTTCATATTGTTTTTTGTCAATTGTTCATTCTTGTTCACTGTATCAACCAAGTAAAAATCAATTTCAAAAATATCTCCAGGATGGAGGAAAATTGCTTTCCACGCTGCATGTGGAAATATAATCAAACATTGAAATGTCTTCTTTTTGAAAAGAAAACATGTTTACATACATCATTTCCTTCCTTCTTTGCATTGTGCTTTTGCAATAAGTAGGAAGATACTATTATTACTCTTAGCTTACAGATTTGTCAGTTGAGTCTAAGAGGAGTTATGCAATTTACTCAACACCACATGTCAAAACAGAACCTGCATTGCAACTTCTCAGTCTGAGGTGCACTTTCCACTCTGCCATGTAATTTCTTTTTTTTTTTTTTTTTTACTTCCTTCCTGTTTTTATGAAGTTCCTTCTGCTTACCTGACACAATGTTAAGAGTATAGGGAGTCACATAACAACAACAAAAATCCATGTGCTCCCTTGAGGAATTTATTAAATTGAGAAGACAATGAATGTACATGAAAGAAATTGAGTGCAATTGTAAGGCAATTAGTTAAGGTTGTTAGAAACTTGCATTCTGTGCTGCATTGAAAACAGGTGTTGAATTAATAAATCACTAAATAAAGAGGTAGGGAGTTATTTGGAAGAAGTTCATTAAGGAAGTAATTTTTGTGCTAGATATTGAAAACCAAAAAATATGGATTGAGAAAGAAGAAGTAAGATAAAAAGTCAAGTATGTATGTTTATGTAATGAGGAGGAAGTTGGATCAGTGGGACTGAGAGGATTTACTTTCAGATTGAGCACATGGGGGGGCCAATTGAATGGCAAGTTGAATTATATAAAATATCCTCTATGGAGAGCACAGAGGCATTGTAGATTCTTATCAGTGAGTGGATAGTGAGTGACATGGTCCAAGTGAAGTTTTAGAAAGGATCAATTGGTCACATCTTGCAGAATAGGGTAGATCTAGGAATGACTGCCAAAGAGGCTCATGCAAAGACTATCTGTAACCTAGGTATGAGGGGATGAAGACCCAGACCAAGGACAGGAAAAGAGAAGCGTGAGTGTTTTTATAAAAACAGACAAGCTATTCCCACTCTTCCCTGAATGGTATCCTAATTCTGAGGCATTCAAACAAAATTTTTCTAGAAACAAAATGTCCTTGTGCTAACAGAACCAGATTTTACAGCCACAGAAACGATTATAAAGCTATGCTTTGCAGGACTTAATTTTGGCCTGAAGCTTAATTTCTTTTGCTACAATTCACCACCTGTCAACTTACCATAGGATGCACTGACTTGCTTATTTCAGCTTCTCTCTTTAGAGTATGTTTTAAAATAGCACCCATCAGTCTTAATCTCAAGTATTTTCCAAAATGTTTCTCAAATTAATAAGTGCAGGATTAGGAGCAGTGACCCTATAGGGGAATATGACAAAAATAGCTTACCCACAATTAGAACTGAAATCTTCTTTCATTGAGCAATAGGCAACTGGCCAAACTCAGCAGCTTTTCATATTGTGCTATGTCTAGGGGTCCTTAAGGCAAGTGCTCGCCAAGTTCTCTGTCCTGTGGCCCAGTGATCTTGTGGATGGCTTTATTTTGTTCCCCATTTTCAGGTTGCCAACTTCAGTCTCATTCACCATGTCCTGGGCCTGCATGTAGGTTGGATCATGGTAATTAAATTAACTATCCTCTTAACCATATTTCAATTACAGGTGCATGTGGACCATGGCAGATTGAAGACCCTGTCCCACAATATACATACTCTCTAGAAAACAGACTAGAGCTGTAACTTTTGATTGATTTGAAAGCCAAAGAAGCTCTTAACCAGAAATGATAATAATGAAGTTGTTACTCTTGTCTTTCTGAAATGAGTCCAGCAATTGTTTCTGTGCTTTACCACTGGGAAGACCTCATAAACTTGAGGAAAAGACCAAGTTCAAGTCTTGCTCTGTGTGCATATGCTCCATACAGTATAGTCATTTGACCTCAGACATGTGACTTATCTTTCTTTTTCTCATGTTCTTCATCTGTAAAGTTAAAATAATACTGGTACTTGCGCCAAAGGGTCAAGAAATGGTAAATAAAGTGACCTATTTAAAGTGCTTAAGTATTATGCTTGACCCATACCAAGCTCTTAAATATCAGTGATGACTTTCAGCCCAGTGCTCCTGCTACTGTTGTTGTTGCTTCTATCCAAATTTTTAGTGATTCTTATCAAGATATTTCAGTGTAATAGGGGAACCTGAAATATAAATACTCCATGGCTAAATTTGTAAAGTTCTGTATATCGCTACAAACACAATACTATGGAGACAGCAGAAGAAAGAATAATTCTGCAGATGCAATCAGAGACAATTGGGTAGATCAGATGCATTAAAGTTGAATTTGGAAGGTAGAATTTTTAATTTAATCCCAGGCAAAGGAAGGCTGTTGGAGATTTTTGAAAGATGAACTGCCGGAGTCCTGCTCCAGCTGGTCCAGGAGTCCCCAAGGGATGAACGACGTCAGTGAGAGGAAAGAAAGAAACAGAGTTTTTTTGATGGCCCAAGGACCATAATCTTTATTGCTTTAGTCTCTATTTATGTAGCACATGTTCTTCTAAGTAATGACTTACAATATTTTTCCATTCAGATCAACATCCCCTGATTCTAAGAAGTGTTAATAGTTTTTTCCTAGTCCTTTGGCGCATTATGGTTACATGTTTACCCCAAAACCTATTTTTATTCTACTAAAACATAGTCTATGAATCATATTATTTCATCTACTTATTCTGTACAGCCTGCTACTAAAGCGAATATAGCGTCTTGCTTCAGTGAATAAGTACTCTAGCGGTGTCTAAGGTCAAAAGTTCCTCATAGTACAGCCATTGTCAGTGGTGGTTTGTTTACCCACATACCACAAGACTATTTCTGGCAGGGACAAGTCTTGCAGTTTACCTTGAAACTATTTACAGTGCAGTTCATATATTTCTTTCTATTTATGCTTAGATTCTAAGGGGCACAAATATCTCTAGCATCCCAATCTTTATGAGAAAAGGTAGTTGGCTTAGTTTCTGTAATTTTCCCTAATACATGACCCAAGATTTCCAGTCATCAGTAATAACCTCCTCATGAGGCCAGGTCACAGTAGGCTTAAGGCTTGTTTTCGAAATGAACATGGGCTTATGCCCTGTCTGAGTGTTAGGGACCCATCAGCTAGGGGCCTCAGTAGGTTTAATCATTTTGGGGAATGTTTCTTTGGGACAGAGGATCATTTTTCTTTTCCCTGGATTCTCGTGAACTCAATACAGAAGCCCCTTTAAATCCTGCCAACAAAGAAAGAAACACAGCTAGCCACAACAAAAGCATAGAAACAGAAAGGAGTGAAGGTTCCGATCCTGGAGAGAAACCGCTTTGCAGTTTCTTCTTGAGTGGTGCTGTGACTTTGTCATCTGGCAGTGCATCCAGAACGGCTCCCAACAATGCACCTAACCTGCATTTTATCTGCAATATTGTGTAAAGGGGGGCAGTATAAGAAAAAAAAATAGAAGTCCCGAAAGAATAGCAGATTAGAAATGTGTACCTTTTTGTCGATTGTTTTTGTGAGATGATGGACCAAAAGTGGGAGGGAGGCAGAGAAGTAAAAGGGAGGCTGGATGATAGAAAAGGGAGATATAAAAGTGAGGCTGGATGATGTAAAATGGAGGCAGAGAAGTAAAAGGGAGATGGATGATGAAGGGCTAGGAAACACCCTTGATCTATGGACTACATCCAATCCATCACTAGTCCTGTGATTGAATACCCCTCTTACATACATCTTGGAATTCATCCACTTTTCTCCCCCTTTTGTTATTTGAACTCAGCAGAATTTCTCACAGTGGACCCCTCTCTGCTTCTTGAACTTCCTCCTGCTGTTGACTCTCATGACACACTCTGGTTTTCCTCCAACCCTTTGGGTTCCCCTCATGTCTTCTGCTCTGCTTGCCCACAGAACACTCCACACCTCAGCATTTTCTATCTACACATGCATCTGCTTTTATGCAGTAAAACACCACCTATTTCCTAACGAGTGTTGTATTTATATCTCCTTTGTGAACTTAGCCCCAACTCTAGACTCCTGACCCTAACTTTGAATCTGATATATTTATCATTGGCATGCCAACATTGACAGCTTAGCCATATTTCCCTCTGTAATCCTGCTCTTCCCTAAGTTGTGTCATCTCACAAATGTGCCATCTCAATACATCTATCTAATTGCCAGATTTCAAGATACAGATTTTTTCCTTCATTTGTTTCTCTCTTCCAACCCCCGTATTCAGTTCATCAGAAAGGCTGTCAATGTCACCTCCAAAATCTCCCAAACTCTGCCTATGTTCTCCATCCCTGTTGCTTTCATCTTTGTCATTTGTGCCTGAGTAAAAAAATTATGAAATGGTCTAGCTCCATCTCTTTGACTTCTACAATCCACAACCTACACAGGAGCCAGAGTGGTTTCTTAAAATCCTAACTTCAACCATGTTATTTCCTTTCATAGAAGTCTTCGCTTAACATCCAAACTCTTATCCAACTGCACAAGTCCTATTTCTCTGACTTCTACCAACTTTAATTCTCCATTCATCATGCCAACTTTCATGCTTTGCCTTGAATTTATCAACTTTGTTCCTGCTTAGTGTAGTTTGTCAGTGCTTCTCCTATGGGTCAGTGCTTTGGTTTAGTGTCCCCTGTTCAGAGTGCACATTTTTCCTAATCTCCCAGTCTGAAGTCTCCTCCACCTCTCCCTGAGTTACATCATCCTACAGTAACCAGTTTTATCTATCATTTATTTATTCATTTTTACTTCTCAGTTCCCTCCAATTAGAAAGTAAGCTTTATTAGAGAAAGAATATTATCACTTGTATTCAAAACTTCCCCCAACATCTAAACTAGACCTAACATGGTAGCTATTTAATAAATAATATTTAAATCAGTGAATATTTTAATACTGTCATCCTGTATCCAGTTCACTATTCTTTCTTGCTTGGATTACAGCAAGCCAGCTCACTGTTGGTATCACTTTAATATCCATACCTCTAATTCACTATATACTTACGATCTTTTAAAACTGCAATCTAAATATAACAGCCTCGTCTCTCTCATAAATACATACCATACAAGACCTGACTCAATCTACTTATCCATCTCATCCCCTGTCACTCTCCCTCTCTCTTTAAGTTCAGTGTACCTCTTCTTCATCCCCCCCCCCACCCGCCAAATACACAAATAGTGAAAGATGGTTGGAGATGGCTTCACTACATTTTTCAGTCATCAGTATTCAAAAATGCTGGTAGTTTTCTACTCTTGCAACCTCACTATATTGCCTGTGCATTCTGCACCAGGATGTTTTTACAGGCTCCTTTTTAATTTGTAAAGAGAAGGAACAGGAGGCCCAAAGGTGATTACCAGTCAGAGAGGCTCATTATTAAAAAGGTCTGAGACTTGTGGAAAACGGGTGACTATAAGATACAGGTCAAATGGATTTTGCACTATTCAGGCTCAGGCTGAATTACAAAAATTAAATAGCACTCTAATTAACCAGACTAGTTAGTACATAATTCAGTTCTCTGGAACTCCAGCTGATTGTGGTTTTCAAAAATTGCATAACGTACAAATAACAAAAAGGAAAAAAAAAATCCTGATCTGGTTGGTTTTCCATATACAGACTTCAAGGGTAAGAAAACATTACAGATTTCTGCAAAAACAGAATTTTTCTTACTCTCTAGGAGAAAAGAAGGTGAATTCTGTTTTTCAAAGAGAATAAAGGATTAACCTCATGAAGGATAAAAGAAGTTTTGCATTCTGTTGTTAACTGCGCACACATCCTGATTTGGGCATTTTAGGACTACACCAGATGAATGAAAAGGATAGGAGATAAGATGAAAACAAAATTGTATCAAGTTTTATATCTAAATCTGCCTCTCTGATTGCTCTCTGAAGGTGTAGGGTAGTCATTCTCCACCAAACGTTAAGTAAACACAGAGGAATGCGACCCACCGAGATGACCTAAGATTTGCTAAATAAAGAGAATGATGACATCAGCAACAATTACTTAAACTCCTGATAAAGAGGCACAAAACATGTTAGCAAACTTCTCAGGGAGACTTGAGATATGAGAGGGCACTGTGCAAATACTCCGGAAGTTTTCAAATTATAGACTCTGCATATAAAACAAAAAACAAAATGAAGCCTGATTTTACTATTGCACAAAAGAAGCACTGGGGAATCACCAAGAAATATGGGCAAATATAAAAGCTGATACATGGAGCTGGCAAGTGGTTTCCTTTAGAAATTAAATAAAATATCAACAAAGGAAAAATGTAACAACAAAATGCTGTTTTCAAATACCTAAATTTTAAAAGTCAATGAAATATTTGAATTTGAGGGTTAATTTTATGCTTTTTACAATAAGTCACTTTGTTTTTAAATTTTCACATACATGATTTCATATAATCCCATAATAACCCTTTTTTTCCTATACCTATACCACCCCTCCACCTTCCCCTCTCCCTGTTGATAACCAGTGGTTTGTTTTCTGTATCTGTGAGTCTACATCTTATTTTGTTTACTAGTTTGTTGTGTTTTTTAGATTCTGCATATGCTGTATCATACAGTAATTTGTCTTTTGCTGTCTGACTTATTTCACTTAGCATAATGCCCTCCAAGTCCATCATGGATTTTTAAAAAATACCTTTAAATAATAGATCTCAACTTTAGACTTATAATTTAGTTCTATACCACTAAAAAAATGGATTAGTTGTATTACTATGGCTATTGCCTTGAGTTTTCTATTACAGATAGCAATGTCCATAGTTTCTCTTAACTTTAATGAAGGTCTTCTTATCATCGGATAATTTATTCATTTATGCAATAAACAAGTATTTATAAAGTACTTGCTGTGTACAAGACACTGCTTTCATGATAAAGAATATCATTTCCTTTTCTTTATGGAGCTAACAGTCTAGTTGTAGAGAGGGGGGAAGAGACACAGGCAAAAGGAAAATGTCAGATAATAAGAACTGCTATGAAGAATATAAAGCAGGATGGTATGATGGAATAATACTGATGGGTGAATGTGGCCATTTTAAAAGAATGGTCTGAGAAGGCCTCATTGAAGATGTGACATTCAATCTGAGACCTTTATGGTAAGAGTGAAGCATGCAAAGTTCTCAGGGAAGATTCCAGGCGGAGAGAAGAGGGCAAAGGCCACAAAGTGAAAATGTGTGATGTGCCTGAGGAACCAAAAGTCCGTGTGCCTAGAGTGTAGAAAATGTCAGAGGAATGTTGAGATGAAGGAGAAGATATTGCTGGGGGACAATAGACCTTGGTAAATGTTGCAGTTTTATTTTCATTGTAGTAAGAAACCACTGGAGGGTGATTTGCAACTTGGAGGATTAATTTGGGGCTATAGGACTTAAAGAACTTGGAATATTCACAGCTAGGAAGACTTTTTTTTTTTTTTTTTTTGCCTCAAACAACAAGAAGATATAGGAAAAGATTGAAGATCTTGAGCCTTAGTGTTACATTGAAACTGGAGTTTAAGCCTTCAGATCTAGAGGCCACTCAGCAAGACACACTTTACATATTTAACGTAATCATTGTGCCAGGCACAGTTTTAGGCACCGGGGATACAGCTGCGAGTAAGAAAAGTTTCTTCAGACTGACAGACATAGAGAACAGACTTGTGGTTGCTAAGGAGGAAGGGAGACTGGGGAGGGATGGAGTCGGAGTTTGAGGTTAGCACATGTGAACTGCTATATGTAGGATGGATAAAGAATGAGGTCCTACTGTATAACATAGGGAACTATATTCCATATCCTGTGATAAGCCATAATGGGATAGAATATGAAAAAGAATATAAATATATATATATATATATATATATGTATGTATGTATATAAAAGTGTATAATCTCTTTACTGCAGCAGAGATTAACACAATTTTGTAACTGTGTTTCAATTAAAACAAGTTTCTTGCCTTATATTCTAGGTAATAGAATAGAGGGAACATATTATAACACTGAGCACTTGCTGAGGGTTCTTTTTAATAAGCAGATTTCTCTATTGGTATTTCAGCTTCAGGACCCAACTGTATTAAATTTATCAATTTTGATTGCCCTTGAACCCATTAAAATGCTTGACACATAGGAGGTGCTCAATAATTCTTAGCTGAACTGAATTAAAGATTAGCTTCATCTCATTGATACACAGTGTTTCATTCTATGAATGTCTTCTCTTTTTCAAAACCATATTCTATTTTTGAACATAAACATACTGGAAAATGATTTATTTCTGAGAAGGGTTTATGTTTTTACAGGCCTTTGCTATGTTAGTTTCTATCCTATCCTCAATCTGTGACATGCAGTCTACCTTAATCCTGTGAACTTAAATTTCTATGGCATATATCTATTTAAATGATGAAATATGAAATCAGTTAAAGTCTCCAATTTTTGGTAAACAGTATTTTTCATAGCCACCTAAACATGCCCAGTTTTGCCTTTGCATATCATAAAGGAAGTCATGAAATGGAGATTCTTTGTTCTTTCCTGTTTTCCATTTACATGTCCTATTATTTTAAAAGTGCACTAATTTATGATTATTGCAAACTGCTGCTAAGTTGCTTCAGTTGTGTCCGACTCTGTGCGACCCCATAGACGGCAGCCCACCAGGCTCCTCCGTCCCTGGGATTCTGCCATTTCCTTCTCCAATGCATGAAAGTGAAAAGTGAAAGTGAAGTCGCTCAGTCGTGTCCGACTCTTCACCACCCCATGGACTGCAGCCCACCAGGCTCCTCCATCCATGGGATTTTCTAGGCAAGAGTACCGAAGTGGGTTGCCATTGCCCTCTCCATGATTATTGCAAAAGGTAGTTTAAAATACCATGTCATTTTGGTCTTCCTTTGGATTTTCGCTTCACTCTCTATGTTCCAGGTCCAAAGAACCATGGACAGTTCCCCCAAAGTGTCATGTTCTCTTTCATGGTACCCATTCAATAAGATTGCAATGTCTTTTTCTCTCTTCTCCCCCTCTCATGGACTTTATCTTCAACCTTTTGGTCTTAGCTTAACTGTAACCATTTCTAAAAGACTTTGTTTAACCTTCCATATCTGGATTAGCAGCTTGTGTTTGTTTGATTACCAACTTTGTCACATGCTATGTAATTTCTATTACTCTAAGTTTCCTTTCTAGACTATAAACTCTCCAAGGGCTGGGACTCGATTGTAATTACAGTTCTGAGGCCACATCCTGACTCAGTGACTATCGAAGAATGGACCTACTATAACAAAAAAAAATCTACTGAGTGAATGAATACATGGATAAATAATTAGCCATCATTTTCTAAGGCAGATGATAATTTGTTCTCATTGTTTGCTACATTGAACTGAAGGTCTTTGTTCATACCTATGGCTTTCCTAGTCTCCCAAGTTCTATATTTAGAATTTTCTTTATTTTGTATAGTATGATACTTATGTTACTTCAGAACAATACAGCTTTTTTCAAGTATGGGGTAGAAAAGAAAGAAGACAATCTACTATTGGTATAAATCTGCTCTTAGGACCCATTTCTCAGGAAAAGCAGACTGGAAAGAGTGGTGGCTGAAGATCGAAGGGCAGGAGTCATTAAGGGAGTGAACCAATAATTGCTTCCACATTCACTTTTGTTCCTCTGATATTCTGGCTCACAGAAGCTCTGGCTTGATTGTTGACAGTCAACATGTGAGAACTGAGGTTTCTACTTTGTACAAGACATCTTGTGTGGTTGTATGAGAAGGAGTGAGAGATAGTGGTTTTGTTTCATGAATAACAACTGTGCATTTTGATATTGCTGACAAAGAACTAAAGTTACTAAACCAATGATATACTCCTGGGGAATATGTTGGAAAAAAAAAAATTCACCCTTTTTTTCTTTCTTTTTTCCCTCTCCTAGCTCTTCACCAGCATTTAATTCAGCCTAAGGAACCAGGAACTGAGGAGGAAGGAAGTAATTGACATTCAAAGCCTCTATTTTTAGACACCTTTACACTTTTCTGTTGCATCTAACTAGCAAGGATTTTTCCAAATAAGCTTTTAATTAGCAGGTGAGTTTAATTGATATGTGGGTTTCTCAGAAGGGGAACGGACCTCAATGTGGAGGGGGAGGGGGAGGGCTTCCATCATTCTCACAATAGAAGACCATTAATTCATTTGCACCTGGATGCTTTAAAAGATCCATTTACTGTAGCAAAGAAAGAAGGCAGAGACTCAAAAGGGTGGAATCTGTCAGAGAAGAAAGAGAAGCACTATAATTTAACATGCTATCTAGATGATTTAAACCTTGGAGAAATATTGCTACTGATGACCAGATATAGAAACTAACCTGTTTGCATACAGCCAGGTTCTGTCCGAGTGCTGAGAAGAGATTAATGTTTCAAAATCAATGAGGTTAATATTTTTTTAAAAGTTTTTAGTTGGCAGGAAAGTGAAAAATAAAACATATAGGTAAATCACTTTCATTGATCTTAAAAGAATACTTTATTAGTATAAGCGAATGTGAGAATGTTTTAAAAGTGAAATCCTGGGTAGTCTCGCCATTTATGGAGGCAGAAGAGAACACATATCCTGTGTTCAGTTTTGCGGAGTGGCAAGTTGCAGGAGGCATCGGGGGTAGGGGTATATAAGTCATGAATCATAAACCATTGGTTGCATGCAACAGCAACCAATATTGAGTAACGTGAGTAGAAAAACAAAAGGATAAATTAAAATCATATTGGCTGTATCACAAAATCAAATGAATGGCTGAAGAGAAGGATAGGAGCAAGAGAAGTTCAGAAATCTAGGTAAGAAACTAGTGGAGGGTGTGATTGGTATCTGATTGGTGAAATTTGATTAAAATCTGTCGCCTCCTCCCCCCATTGACAGGGGAAGCGAGATACTTCCATTCAACCAATATCATCACTGGTGAGGGACAAAGAGTTCATCAATTACAAAATTCTAAATGCTGATACAGTTTTGACCTACTCTAAAACTTTATGTATATAAACAAACATATCACCTGTACGTGCATATGTAGACATCCATGGTCACAACATTGCGATTACCAAATTTTCTTCTGATATTCCAGCACCAGAACTCCCTGCCTGTCTCAGGATGATTATAGGTGTTGAGCAGGCATGTTGAAACTCTGTGCCATGTCAGACATTGTTAAAGTGCATACTATCCATTAGCCTGAATGGAAGTCTTCCGTCTAGAGGGAGAAAATTCTCCTTTGATTCCCTGCAGCTAGCAGCCATAAAAATATGGCTGCACTTTTACCCTTTAAGATGCCTTTTCAGATTATTTGATATTTATTCTTTAAAAGAGCTTTAAATAATAGCCTGGACCCTGCTGAGTTCACCACAGAACTGTCAGAGACTTGTATTTATTGGACAAACAGTAGTTACTTAGAACGCAGAGTCCTAGAGGAAAAGCCAGCTACATAAACATCTCCTACCCCCAAATATCTGCTTCAGTGACGGGCTCAAACTGAAATTTTTATTGAGTATTATTACAGTAGAAAATGACTGTTTGTAACGGGAAGATACAGTTCATTATTTAAGAAAGAACCCACCCTTTTCACGATAAATTTGGGGCATTCCTCATATGTGTCCTGAAGACTCTGTTTCCTTTTCTTCATTAGAAAACAAAATGAGTGAGAATGTTTGGAAGACTTTTGCATGACCTCATGGTTAGTCCAAATGGAAATGTATTACTATCTTTAACAGAGTATTTAGATTCATAACTTGGCTTATGTATAGGTGCTGTGTGTATTTGTAACAGAAAAATATGAAGAGAACAGCATATCCAATTACAGTTCTGCCTTGTATGATTTGTGGTCTTCTCTGTGTATCCTTCACTAGAATGTGAGCAGTGCAAACTCTCAGAGCGGGCAGCTCCCCTAGTCTAGCCTGTGCTGACGATGGGAAGGTGATGAAAATAAGGACCCTCGAAGGTTGTAATTGGTGATCCAGCCTCCTTGACCACATGGAAATTAATTGGCCAGATGTTCCCTACCCAACTGTAAAAGGGAGATAATGTGGGAGACTGAGTTTTCACCCTTCCCCAGGTGTGCACATTTGAGCAGGGAAATGTGACTGTGAGTGACATGCTGACAGGTGCAGTCCCCGTGTTCCTCAGTGCCCTTGTGTATCTGTTACATATTTAGGATTTTTCCCCTGAAGCACTTCAGAGATACGAAAATAGACAAGGAACTAAACCAAAAGACCCTTAAAAATATAAAAAATTAGTTGAGAAGTTGTGAATTTTGTATTATGTGAATATTAATTGTACTGTTATTTAAGGTTATATTTATACCTGTTGCTGTTGACTCTTGTTATAATTATACCAGGCGCTGTACCAAGCATTTTACATTTTGTACATAACCTTCATGAGCTTAGCAGTGGATACTTATACCATCTTATTTTTTGGATGAATCAATTGGAGTTCAGAGAGATTGAATCAATCTTTCATAGTTACATAGAAAGTAAGAGAGCACATCTTGAGGATCTAATATCAGAGCCATGGGCTTCCCTACTAAGCTAGATAGTTTCCAAAAGAGCAGGTTTGTTCACCTCTGCAAGATAAGGTGATAAGCCCAGTATTTGCACTATCTCATTTAATCCTCAAAACCACAGAGAGATACAAAAATATGTCCCCATTTCACAGAGAAACATATAGAGATGACAAGAGATTGAACTTGACCAAGTTCCCAGGTAACTGTGGAACAGAGAAAGCGCTCAAATTTAGTTTCCTCTGACTACAAAGCCAGGTGTTAACCACAGTAAAGCTGTACCACAGAAGGAATACTTCTTTTGAAATTGAAAATATAACTTTGTTACTCTGATTTAAGTCTGATTTCCTTCCTTGACCATATTCACATGCTTACATTCCCAGCAAAAGTGATTATCCTGCCGTCTTCTCCTCTGCAGCATTTCCTTGAGCTTCAATTTTGAATGGAGCCCAAAATGTCCCCTGATTATTCCATGCAATTGCCCTCAAGGACTATTTAGGAAGAAAATGTTGTTCTTCTAATAAAACAGCACAGCTGTCTCAAAGAGCTTTTAATCCATCTTTTTAAAAGATGTGGACTTTCTCAAATAATGTCGCCCCCATTTGTCTTCTCTGAAAGAAGATATTTCAAACCCAGGAGCACCTATCATAATAAACCATTAAGATGACTCCAGCCTTTCAGTGTATTTTTAGAATTTCATATTTCACCAAATGTTGTTATATATAATTCATGGTAGTAGGATATGATGGGCTATGACATTTATCTCATTTGCGAAGAAAGACCAAATAACTCATTGTCCCACATACACAAATAAATTGTTCTTGTCCCCAAGCATAAGATTCTGTTTTGTTAGTTTCCTCACCTTAATGGATTTTATTTTCTACATTAATACTTTTTGCAAAAGACTCTGACCCTTAATATAAGTTTGGCTATTGTGGAGGAAAGAAAATCCCTGGAAACCAGACTCACTGATCAAGAAATGAAGCGTTAACGAAGCAGTCTGTGCATCTAGAAGTAAAAGGAGGTCTTGAGTGATAATTATTTTGTAGGATTTCATTCGGCGTTTTTGTCACACGTCAAACACGAAGAGAAAGCTTGAATTTTCTCTGCCCTTTGAGTGGATACCATCTGTTTTAGCTCAAGGAGGGCACGGGGTTCTATTTTTCTTTCTTTCTTCAGTTTTAAAGGGTCCTATATTTGATTCTAACATTACAGTGCTATACTTGATTCAAGAACTTCTAAAAACTAAATCTGAGAGTCTTAATGTGATGCTTTAGTCTGTATGCCATTTAAACATATATATGAGTACGTGTAAGTGGATTTTTTCCCTAATTAATTTGTAACAGTATGTTGAGAATATGCCTCACTAAGTTTTGTCTGTATTTTCATTTCTTATTCTTCATAGGCATGCATATTTCTTAAGGTTTTTAATCTTACCTGGTGTGAATTTTAGTCTGTGGTGTCCTAGTTGATTAACCTCCTTGAGATAGATAGTTCTTATTCTTTCTCGCTTTCCCAATTCATTGGACATTCATAAAAGCACTCAAGAACTCTTTTGCAAATGGAAGTGAAATTAATTTAGTGCATTTTAAGCCTTTTGTCATGAAAATTTCTAAGCACATATTCATAGAATGACTAAAGATATACATAAATGCTTTTATCATAAGCAGCCAATATATAGTGTATAAGTAATATATAGAGAGCACTTCAATTTATGTTTATATATACATAAGCTTACACAAAATAACTTACTTGATGTAAGCATCATTACATACTTATATATTTATCTAACTATAAATAATTATATAGTTACAGTAGATAGTAGATATAGTATGTGTGTGTTCTCTTTGCTAAATGTTTGTGTGTGGGGGGGTGGTTATGTAAACCTTTACTGCATCAAGAGGCACTGATGGCTTAGCTATAATCTTTTATCAGGAAATATGTAGGACAGAGGAGGGAAAAAACATACAAGTTACTAGTTCTAGTATCAGCAGTTACCACACCTCAGCTGGACCTCCTGGATTTTGGTATCATCTGAGTACAAAGCTAATAATAATTTCAAAAGTTAGATGGCCACTGGCCTCCACTAAGAGCTCCACAGAAGGGGCTTTTTAGAGCCTACTGCAGTGGAGAGTTTTAGAGTAGTGAGACAGCACAGCTAACATCCTTTTAATAACATCTTTTGAGGCAGCCAAATTGCTACCTACTTGACCATTTTGCATTAATTCTGGTTATTTTTCAGTAATCAGATGATTAGGACAATGAAACAACCTGTGGTAATTCAACAGATTCTACAAAATGTAATTGCTTACTTGGACACAGAGTAGCCGGTAAAATTATACTGCTTAATGCCTTTAATATTTAACATGAAGACTGAGAGGTAGAAAATTGCAGAAATAGGACTAGATGAAAATATAAAGTCCTTAGGGAGGGTAGCAATGGAACTGAACACATTTTGCGTGTCTCTGAGGTGCCAGTTCCTCTGACAGGTATGTTACACCTCCAGTCTTGTGTAATTCTCATCCTTAGAGGGTAAATTGATTATTTCTAGTTTTCAGATGAGGAAATTGAAATTTTGAGTGTTTAAGTGACTTGCCAATGTATTTAATTCTAAGAAGGGCTTCCCTGGTGACTCAGATGGTAAAGCATCTGCCTGCCCTGAAGGAGACCCAGGATGGATCCCTGGGTCAGGAAGATCCCTTGGAGAAAGGAATGGCTACCCACTCCAGTATTCTTGCCTGGAGAATCCCATGGACAGGAGCCTGGTGGGCTACAGTCCATTTATTCACAAAAAATCAGACACAGTGGAGTGATTAACACTTTCACCTACTTCTAAGAAGTCTCTCCACTTCCAGTCTGGATAAAAGCATTGTTGATTGCTGTCATCCTTTTCCTAAGCCCTTGAATTTAAGCTTCTTGAGGACTTGGACTTTATCTTATTCTTTATTGTACTCCAGAGTCTGATACATCATTAAATGCATTCAACCCATATTTCTTAAATGCCCAATATATGCCAAGCCCAAGAAATAATGAAAACAAACAAACAGCACTCCCTATCCTCCAAAAGCTGACATTTTAGTGTAAGGACGCACAGAGTAAGCATAATCATTATATAAACCGTGTACGACGTAAAACAGAAAAGTGCACTGTGGAAAATAATAAACCAGAACAGGGGGCTAGGAAGAGAGTGATCAGGGAGTTTTTGCAGAGAAATAGACATATGAACCAAGACCTAAGGAAGTGAAGGAGGAAGCCATGAGGACAGGTCAAAGGAAGAGTGTTTCCTAGGCAGAGGGAACAGCCTGTACAAGGGTGTGAGCTGGAAACAGGCCTGACTTGTCTGAGTACAGCAAGCAGGCAAGTGTGGCTGGAAAGGAGTGAATGAGGCCCAGAAGACTGCTGTATTGGAGCAGACAGATGGTAGAAGAGGAGGGTGAAAACTCCTAAGCCATTGTAGGCAATATATGCTGAGTGAGATGGGAAGCCAGTGGAAGTTTGAACAAAGGATGTGGTGTGACCTGACTTACCTTTCCTCAGATGATCACAGATGGCCACAGAGAGAACAGACTGAAAGAGGTCAAGAATGGAAGCAGGGAGAATATTTGGAAAGTCTTAAAATAATACAGGGAAGCATAATCACATATGGTTTAAGTTGAGGATACGTGATTGTGAAGGTGGTGAGTAGTGTGACCTGTTTGAATGCCGAGTGCCAAAGAACAGCAAGGAGAGATAAGAAAGCCGTCCTCAGTAACCAATGCAAAGAAATAGAGGAAAACAATAGAATGGGAAAGACTAGAGATCTCTTCAAGAAAATTAGAGATATCAAGGGAACATTTAATTCAAAGATGGGCTCAATAAAGGACAGAAATAGTATGGACCTAACAGAAGAAGATATTAAGAAAAGGTGGCAAGAATACACAGAAGAACTGTACAAAAAAGATCTTCACAACCCAGATAATCACGATGGTGTGATCACTCACCTAGAGCCAGACAGACATCCTGCAGTGTGAAGTCAAGTGGGCCTTAGGAAGCATCACTACGAACAAGGCTAGTGGGGGTGATGGAAACCCAGTTGAGTTATTTCAAATCCTAAAAGAGGATGCTGTGAAAGTGCTGCGCTCAATATGTCAGCAAATTTGGAAAACTCAGCAGTGGCCACAGGACTGGAAAAGGTCAGTTTTCATTCCAATCCCAAAGAAAGGCAATGCCAAAGAATGCTCGAATTACTGCACAATTGCACTCAACTCACACATTAGTAAAGTAATGCTCAAAATTCTCCAAGCCAGGCTTCAGCAATACATGAACCGTGAACTTCCAGATGTTCAAGCTGGTTTTAGAAAAGCCAGAGGAACCAGAGATCAAATTGCCAACATCCGCTGGATCATTGAAAAGCAAGAGAGTTCCAGAAAAACATCTATTTCTGCTTTATTGACTATGCCAAAGCCTTTGACTGTGTGGATCACAATAAACTGTGGAAAATTCTGAAAGAGATGGGAATACCAGACCACCTGACCTGCCTCTTGAGAAACCTGTATGCAGGTCAGGAAGCAACAGTTAGAACTGGACATGGAACCACAGACTGGTTCCAAATAGGAAAAGGAGTACGTCAAGGCTGTATATTGTCACCCTGCTTATTTAACTTATATGCAGAGTACATCATGAGAAACACTGGGCTGGAAAAAGCACAAGCTGGAATCAAGATTGCCGGGAGAAATATCAATAACCTCAGATATGCAGATGACACCACCCTTATGGCAGAACATGAAGAACTAAAGAGCCTCTTTGTGAAAGTGAAAGAGGAGAGTGAAAAAGTTGGCTTAAAGCTCAACGTTCAGAAAACTAAGATCATGGCATCTGATCCCATCACTTCATGTCAAATGGATGGTGAAACAGTGGCTGACTTTATTTTTGGGGGCTCTAAAATCACTGCTGTTTGTGACTACAACCATAAAATTAAAAGACGCTTACTCCTCGGAAGGAAAGTTATGACCAACCTAGACAGCATATTAAAAAACAGAGACATTACTTTGTCAACAAAGGTCCGTCTAGTCAAGGCTATGGTTTTTCCAGTGGTCATGTATGGATGTGAGAGTTGGACGGTGAAGAAAGCTGAGCGCCGCAGAATTGATGCTTTTGAACTGTGGTGTTGGAGAAGACTCTTGAGAGTCCCTTCGACTGCAAGTGATCCAACCAGTCCATCCTAAAGGAGATCAGTCCTGGGTGTTCATTGGAAGGACTGATGTTGAAGCTGAAACTCTAATACTTTGGCCACTTGATGTGAAGAGCTGACTCATTTGAAAAGACCCTGATGCTGGGAAAGATTGAGGGTGGGAGGAGAAGGGGACGACAGAGGATGCGATGGTTGGATGGCATCACCAACTCAAAGGACATGAGTTTGGGTGAACTACAGGAGTTGGTGATGGGCAGGGAGGCCTGGCATCCTGCAGTTCATGGGGTTGCAAAGAGGTGGACACGACTGAGCAACTGCACTGAACTGAACTGAAGTGTGCTTCTGGATATATTCTGAAGGTAAATCTGACACCAAATATAAACAGCGTGTGAATAACAAAGGCCAGTCAAAAATGACCTCAAGGATTGTTGCCCGAACAACTGGAAAGATGGGGTTACCTTTTAACAGAGAGTCAGTCTATGGTAGGACTGAATGTTCTGGGGAACATGTGGACCTGGGTTTTTGGCATGCTAACCTCAAGATGCCTGGTAAACATCTTACCTGAGATAATGATTAGTCTGGTGACTGGATATCCACCATCATCTGGAGTCCAACAAAAGTTGGGGCTTGAGGTATATAAATAGATACAGTATCATTGCTATAAAAATTATATCAAAAAGTCATAAGGTTGAATGAAATCTCCATGGGAGTTAGTGTGGGCTCAGTGGGTACTAGCTCTTAGTTGATACATGAATGGATGTTTACAATAGAGGTGAGATTGGAAGAAACCTAGTTTGTCTGACTTCCAAGACAACATGTTTGTTATTCTTTATGTATTTCCAGATTTTTAGTTGGCGTCAAGAAAAAGTTTCTGGTTATTTTAAGAAGCAATGCTAACAAAAAGAATTCATGTAAAAGGTACTGGGGTACTTACAGAATTTTTTGAAGGAACTAGAGAACCAAGTTCAAATGCCACCTAAGCAGAAATGGAGCTTAAAATTTCAGTAATTTAAAAGAAAAAGGTCATCAGTATATCAGTTTTAGCACCAGAGAAAGAGTGGTGATGATACTAATGATATTTGATATTAAGGAAAAGGGGATACTTTTTAATCAATGTCTGCAATGTGACAGAGCATTAGCTCATTTAATCTTCATACCATTTTTATGAAATACACATTACTCTCCTTACTCTGTAGATGAAGAAACTGAGAGTTAGGGGACTTTATTAGTCCTGGTGGGTCACACAAATGACGGGTACCAGAGTCTGGATTCTGATCTGGATTTATCTCATTCCCTAGTCCACATTTCACCCATTTTACCAGACTGCCTTTCTAAAGTGGTTAAGAGTTGGGGCTTGAAATACGTAAATATATACCTCATTCATTCAGAAGAAGCCTTGCTTTCTTTTCAGTACACTGTGAGTTCAGCGGGGCTGATGGCTTTTTCCTGTTTAGTAGAAAGGAAAACTAGAGCTAAATGACCTGACCCAACTTGACTCCCTCTAAAAACAGACCCGAGATTTGGCTTCCAGTTCGCTGAATGTGAGTCCAAGCTCTCTCCCCACCACTGTGAACTAAACTTTGCAAATCTAATTATGATCCTAATAAATACATCTCTACTCTTTTGCAAAGATTTCTTACAAGTTATTGATTGCCTCCAATACCGGCATAAATGAATGAACTGAACACTTATATTTATTAATTGTGAAGCTGAATATTTTGGACAATCTAGCAGCATCTCTTTATGCATTTCTGTATGACTTCAATCCTAATTGTGATAGCATTTTCCTCTCATGCTACATAAGTGCTATGGATTCTAATATTTTTCACTTTTCACTTGATTTTTAATTTCTCCTTAATTGCTTCCTCCCCCTCCTTAATCACTCTTATTTGGAAATAAGAAACCCCTCTTTTTCCCCAGATTCTGTCATTCTGATGTGGACAATCAGTCTCTCTTGTCAATACGATATTTCTCTGCCTGCTTTGTCACTTATTTTTGTATTGGATTGTCTTTTACTTTATTTCTCTTGTCCCTTTCCTTTTGAATCTTTAAGAAGTTTATTTCCCCCTGCTGAATCGTTTCAGTTTGGTGGAATGAGATTGTGCCGACTTTTTCTCCTTCAAACTGCTATGTTTATCATGAGATTAACATCTTTATTTTTTGCCTCTGTACTCTCCTGAACATTTCCTCTCAGTCATTTTTATTTTCTTTCTTGTGTTCGTGGTTCTGTGTTGTTAAAGTTTTTGATGGCCTGTTCTCTACCTTTTAGTTTGTCCAGTTTTCCTACTCCAGCTTGTTGGACGGTTTTATTCTTCAATTTTTTACATGATGATATCAGAAGTTGTTGCTACCAGATACAGTCGAAAAATTATAAGTCCTCTGCTCTGTTCCGCTCTCTGCACATGTTTATTAGTAAATAGATAGTATTGGGAGAGGTTCCATTCTTACACTAGGCTTGTCCAGAGTTTCATTTAGTAAAAAAGTGCTTCCATCAAAAAGAAACTGTATCTCAAAATAGGACTCAGTTTTATGAAAACTTACTGTAGTTTTGGCAATCTGCAATATATTTTTTTTGAGTTTTTACTTCACATGGAGTTATTTAAAGTTTTGATAAATATTTTAAAAATTAAAAAGGATTGAAAAGGATAACAACTACAGACAAAAGTCGTTTTGTGGTAGGCATTTAACTTGAGTGAATAGAGTTGATAACATTGGGCCACCAGTTGGAAGTGGTGGACGGTGTTGAGCTCTGAAGTTAAGCAGATTTGAGTTTGAATCCTGGTTTCAGCTTTTCCAAGATTGTGGCCTTTGGGCAAATTATATTTCTCATCTCCGATTTCTCTTTTTTCTTAAAACTGGGTTAATTGTATCTGGTCTGTGAATAGTTGGAAGGCTAAATGTTATATCACAAATAAACATTGTAATTCAGGAGCTAACATATATAAGGTGCTCAGTAACGTATAGCCATTGTTGTTATTATTTTATATAAGATCTTAACATTTCTAGTCTTTTTAAAATTTGAAATCATTTCCAAAAGTAGCCATGACTGCTTTTCTCCCACCTCTTCAATTTGAGAACATTTGTCTTCTTCTTATAAAGTATTCATTATTTTATAATGAAAATTTGAATACATACTTGTCTTAATAGGAAAAAAACAAACACATAACAACCTAGAGATGATTTGACAGTTATAAGTAAGAAGCTGATTTTGTCTTAAGGGAAAAAGCTTAAAAATGGTTAACTATTTCTGAATTATATCATCACAAAGTAGTGAAAAACATTATTAAGGAAAGTCTGAATAAACCCTTTATTAAGGCACATTAAGAACTGGTATAAACCCTTTATTAAGGCACATTAAGAACTGGTATAAGAAATCTAATGAAACAGGAGTTTACATAACCTCATGGAGTTGTTAATGCTAAAGATAGTCCTCAGTCCTTATGAAGCCCTCTGCAGATGGCCTCCTCAATAATTTCAGTTACAATTAGGAGTTAAGAGCATGACCCAAAAAAGAATCCCATTCTCATAAGTCAATGTTTTATGAAAAGAGAACAAAATTCTGATTGTGAAAGCATTGTCTTTGCAGTCAACTCCGTCTACGTTCAAAACATTTATCACTCATCCTGATGTCCTTGAATGTTGTCATTCTCCTGGTTGAATAATACACTGTACTTGATATACACCTCACCTCAACTTCAATAAGTCAAAACATCTCCATCCCTTCTAACCACTCACCTAAAGTAGTCCCCTAACTGTTTTATCATCTATGTCAGTGGTCCCGGTATCTTACTAAGTCCTTTAAGTCATCCTTATTCTATCTCTCAATGTCTCTATGACCTTGTTTTCTAACCCTTTTGATTTCTACTTTCATATCCTTGACTGACAATCTTATGTGTGCACATTGATATTCTGCTTATTTCAGTACAAGTAAAAACTCTGGGAAGTGCTTTCAGATAAAGCACTTCACAAGCAAATCTATTAACATGTATAAAAATTAGAGTTGTTTATTATTAGCATAGAGTGGCCTAAAGCCAGCAGGGGCTCAGAAACACAACATGATCCCCACTTATTTTCACTATGAGGGATTCATTAAATACTTCTCTTAAGGATGAAATATTTCGGAGTCCTGCAAACACCTACCTGTAGACTTTCTTTTGTCCCTTCCTTAGTCTAGCTCTGTAGTTCTAGAAACTTTGTCCATTAAAAAATGTAGTCTTTAGGGTTGTGTGCATAACTGTCACATGAGGTGAATCTTCACCATGCTGTAGGATATGAGAGATTTAAGTGATTTCATGATGAATTTTTCCCATCTCTGATTTTTGCTTTACATGCTGCTTTCATATCTAAACGCTGCTTAATTTGGGACTCCATGGTCCCCTTTCTTGCCTAGTTAGGGAGTCATTTAGTAACTACAGAATGGGCTCTGTGGTAAATAATCCACTTGCCAATGCAGGAGACACAGGTTCAATCCCTGGGTTGGGAAGATCCCCTGGAGGAGGGAATGACAGCCCACTCCAGTATTCTTGCCTGGAGGATCCCATGGACCGAGGGGCTAGGTGGGCTATAGTCCATGGGGTCACAAAAGGGTTGGACAGACTTAGCGACTAAACAGCAACAGCAACTACAAAATAAATTTCAACTTCTTTAATCTGTCACTCAATACTTCAACATCATCTTTTATCCTTCCACAGAACCTCAGAAGCATCACATCAGGGTTCATTTTTCCCTATAGACTGCTTCCATGTCGGAAACTTACCCCAATCCCCTATGTCTGCAATAATCTCCCTCCATTTCCACCTAGTGCATCCTCATCTGTATGGTACCCATTGAGTTGATCACCCATAGCTAGAAATAAGGTCTCCTTCCTCTGAACCACACGCCCTGGTTTCTAGCACACTCTCATCACTTATCTCCACTATGCAAACTTTGGGAAAATGAACACTGCAGAAAACAAAAGGAAAAAATGGCTCATTATCTTACCTCCAGGGACAATAACTGTTAACATTCAATAGTATAGGTTTTTTCCCCTCTCTTATGTATCACTATCCTTCTCATAATTAAAAGCAGAAGTAGAAATGCTCTCATTACTTTATTATGTGTCAGATATAATTTTGTAATTTTACAACTGTTGTATTCTGCAATCTTCACAACTACTGTAGGAGTATCTTATACTTATTCTCGTTTAATAGAAAAGAAACCCAAAGATTAGATATGTTAGGCCAGTTTCCCAAGGTCACAAAGCTAGAAAGAGGTAGAAAGTGAGTATGAGTTCAGGTTTGCTTTTCTTCAGAGTTTTCAATGTTAACTGCAACCCAATGCTGCCTCTTTGTACATAGATGCTACTGTATATAATCACAACAAAATTAGTTCTTCATACATATATACATATAAAACTATTAAAACTTTTAGATAAAATGTAAAAATGAAATTTCTAAGACTAAAACTCTCCCTTAAGGAGACGCTGGTGAATCATGATCTTACAAGGGGAGACATACTCATAAGAATAATTATGGGGTCACACCTTGATGGATGGTGCTTGCCACATGCCAGGCAGTGTTCTAAGTGTTACAGACTTGTTTTGCCCTCACAATAACTCCATGGGATAAATACTATAATTGTCACCATTTTATAGATGTGCAAACTGAGGAGCACATGAGTTAAATGATCAACCTAAGGCTATTGGGATGCCTCAGCTTATAAGAGTGGAGAAGAAAATGGCAACCCACTCCAATATTCTTGCCTGGAGAATTCTGTGGACAGAGGAACCTGGCAGGCTACAGTCCATGGGGTCGCCAAGAGTCATACACGACTGAGCGACTAACACACTCACAGCCTATAAGAGAACACTACACTATATATATGATATTGCATGTTATTATTATATTATGTAGTTATAACTAATGCTATATACATATACACATGTATAAACATATGTGTTTGTGTGTGTGCATGCGTGCGAGCTCAGTTGCTTAGTCATGTCTGACTCTGTGACCCAGTGGACTGTAACCCACCAGCCTCCTCTGTCATGGGATTCTTTAGGCAAGAATACTGGAGTGGGTTGCTGTGCCCTCTTCCCAGGCGATCTTTCCAACCCAGGGATCAAACTTGTGTCTGCTGCATTGCAGGCAGATTCTTTACTGCTGAGCCACCAGGGAAGCTCATACATATACACTTCTGGCTTCTAACCTTGTGTTGTTATTCATTTTTCTTATTATAGCCATAGTGTTCTTACCTTGACCATAATATGACATTAAATATGTAATCAGCAGCTCAAAAACAGGGTATGATTCTTGAACCAGTTCTGTTTATAGAAGCAAGGCACTAACTTTAATTAACTTTAACTAGGACTGCTTACAGCTCCATGTGAAAAGAGACACAAAAAGGCCCATTAACTCTGAACATCATTTCTGTGTTTTTGCTTCTGTATGCCCTCAAGATAGTACTTTTTCCCTGCTGTTCTTTGATTTTTGCCTCTTTTTTTTTCCATTTTTAAAAATGTATTAGCAAAGGATCTGAGTCTAAAATTAGTCATGCATCCACTGTAGCCTTTTAGTTGATCTAAACATATTATTTCTAGAGAAACAGAAAATTTTGAGGAAAATTCTATTTTAAATTTTGAAAAACCCTGTTTTTAGGAATCCCTTCATCCAATTTATGGGTCATTATTTGATCTCTACTTTTTCCTGAGAATGTGTGAGTCTGTGTGTTTTAAAGATCCTTTTTTAACAATTCTCACTCTAAAGCAGTTGTCTTAAACACGATAACAGCAGGATCGCTCTCTTCCTGTAATACACGCTCGCCTGCCTAGGGTCTGGAAGAATAAAAATGGCGTGCTCGTCAGCATTTACAAATAGAAAAAGACGGATGCCTCCTTCCCAAGAAATGTAGGTTTTATTTTTCCTTCATTGACACAGTCTTATTCTTCCGAAAGTCACCAAACTATAGGGGTGGTCAGGGAGATTTTAACAGGTTCATTTCATCAGTCATATCTCTTACTGCTTAAGGACCCCATATTGGAATTTATTAGGTTTTTTATAAAGTTAATTTTATCACCATTATTATTGAACACAATTGCTTTGCTGTTTTCCCCAATGCCCATGAGGAACATTCATGTCAGAATCTCCACAGTAAATGCAGTGCAGCATGGACACATTACCCATCCATTTGTTCTTCCAACAGCTGGTCACTGTTACCTGTTACTTTGCCAACGGTGTGACTCAGAAATGCAAGCCTAGAAATTTGTGTTCCAATTCTGCTGTGTCTCTAGTTAACCTTAGGACCCTAGGCAAGTATATCTCTGAACCTCTATCTTCCTTATCTGTAAAATTTGGTTACTAGAGCACTTAATCCTATAATTCTCTTTCAATTATATTTAACACAATAAAAAGGAAAACAAAGATATGACTAATTCTAGGAACAAGGTGTCTAGTCTACCACTGTCCAATAGAAATATAAGATAATCCATATATGCAATTTAAAATTCTCTAAAGGCCGCATTAAAAAAGAAACAGTGGTATTAATGTTGCTATTTTGTGGTTGTTGTTGTTCAGTCACTAAGTTGTGTCTGACTCTTAGTGACCTTATAAGATTGCAGCATGCCAAGATTCCATGACCTCCACTATCTCCTCGAGTTTGCTTATGATGTTATCCAACCATGTGCTATTTTATTTAACCCAGTATATACAAAGTATTGTTTTAGCATGTGATCATATATGTACACACATATGTAGTACATATTTAAACAGGCATATATATATATATATATACACATATTTATACAAACATGGTTATATGATCTATTTCATATATGACCTGTTTAAGTTCTGTGCTAAGTTGCTAAGTTGTATCCAACTCTTTGCAACTCCATGGACTGTAACCCACCATGCTCCTCTGTCCATGTGATTTCCCAGGCAAGAATATTTGAGTGGGTTGCCATTTTTTACTCCACTGTTTATATTAAATTTTATACTGTCTTTCAGATCTTAGGGCATACTTAAATTCAGAATAGTTCAAAAGTCATATGTTGCCTAGTGGTTACAATACTGGCCAATACAATTCCAATGTTAAAAATATAAGAACAGATACAACTATATCTTTTAGCTATTCATCAATTTCAACTAAACTTTTTAAATAAAAAAGTCTCCAAAAATAAACACAAAACTTTATTGTCCATAGGCGATAGAATTTCTCTGAATAAATATGATGTCTTATAAAGGGAATATTCACTAATAAGTGAATCCATTACCATGATGTGGCATAAAATGAGAAGACCCAAGTGCAAAAAGGGATAATGTCACATTAATTTGCCTATTGTAAATGGTAAGTGGTGTCCACTCTTTGTTTACAGGCTTCCTTATGGCTCAGCTGGTAAAAAATCCACCTGCAATGCAAGAGAGCTGAGTTCAATCCCTGGGTTGGAAAGATCCCCTGGAGAAGGGAAAGGCTACCCACTCCAGTATTCTGGCCTGGAGGATTCCATGGACTATGTTGCATGGAGTCGCAAAGAGTCAGACACAACTGAGTGACTTTCACTTCACTTCACTCTTTGTTTATAAGATCTTCAGCTACATAGTTAGTAATACTAACAGTCTACTGAATCAGATATTCTAATCAATAGAAAGATGCTACCTATACTGTATAGATATGCACCATTTAAATTAAATCTTTTATTTTGCTATTTAGTTTCTTATTCATTTCCGTTTTAAATGGAAATATTTGAATTTCAGCGATAATGTCATGTCTATTTATATATAGCATATTTTTCTTTATCTAATCCTATTTGTTTCTAGTTAAATTGGACTTGATAAATATTTATAGAGTTAAAAATAAATTGAAGTGTAGAAAAATATTTTGTTTAGAGATCAAAGATTTTGATCTTTACAGCTTCTTTGTACCACACATTATCTGGATTTTTTTTTTAAGTTTGAGATATTTCCTCAAATAGATAGTAACAACAATAAAAATGAAATAGAATTAACTATTTACCTTTACTAAATGCTAGAGATGATGATAGCACTATTATAAATTTTAAATAATAGCATCTACCTTGGAGCTGTTTGTATTAAAAAACTAACTGAAAAGCCACCTCTCTGATATCTATCTCTGAGAAACCTTTCCCCTTTATAAACACTAAGGAACTTTATAGACTTCTTTATTTTCTGTATGAATGAATGCATATTGATGACTTAAATTACCTGGAATATGAGCTAGAACACAGAAAGCATATATTGAATATTTCTTGAAGAAATTACTTAAACAATTATCGGTTTATAAATAAGTCAGATATTCAGGACCTTTTTAAAGTGAATAAAATGAATACTTTTAAAAAAATCTTTCTCTTTGAAGGACCCTTTACCAAATGAAAAATATACATATTAAAAGATAGTCAAACATAGTTCCTCACCTTAAGAGAATTCACCATTCAGTGGATGAAACAGATGCTCAAGTAATCCCAAAACCACATTATAAAACGCTCTGTAGAAGATCTGGAACAGCAAGAGAGAGAAGTCCTCTAAGAAAGAGTAAAAACACAGAAAAGGCAGCATTCTAGGTGAATTTAAAAGAAGTTGAACCTTCCCAGGTATGAATATCACAAACCACAGGGATACAGAAATGAAAGAGCATGTAGGAACTCTTTTTTGAGAAGCCTGTGAGCTCAAGAATTAGCACTTAGTGGGAAGTAGCAGAATCTTTCGGAGAAGGCAATGACACCCCACTCCAGTACTCTTGCCTGGAAAATCCCATGGACAGAGGAGCCTGGTAGGCTACAGTCCATGGGGTCGCTAGGCGTTGGACACGACTGAGCGACTTCACTTTGACTTTTCCCTTTCGTGCACTGGAGAAGGAAATGGCAACCCACTCCAGTATTCTTGCCTGGAGAATCCCGGGAATGGCGGAGCCTGGTGGGCTGCCGTCTATGGGGTCGTAGAGAGTCAGACACGACTGAAGCGACTTAGCAGCAGCAGAATCTAAGACTGGAAAGATACATATGGTTTGTCTCATATAGGATGTGGCCTTTGACTTGGAAGCAATGGGAAGTGATTAGAGATTTTCAACTAAAGAAGTTAAAATCAGATCTAAGTTTTAAAACAGTAATCATAGCATCAAAATTGTAGATGATTTGAGAAAGCAGGGCTCTAATGTAGGCCATTGCAATAGTAGAGGGTGCATATAGCAAGGGTCCAGGCAAGCTTACAAGGGTAGTTGTGAGGGAGGAAAAGATTTCATCCTCATTTCTAAGACAGGTTCCATGGCACTTGTTAAAGGTAGCTGATGAAAGGGAGACATCCAGTGTAGCATGAGAAGCTATAGCCAGGTCAATGGTGGTATTATTAAATATTAAAACTGCTCTGGACTTAATCATTTTTGCTGGATTCAAAGACACTTTCAGGATTTAGTAATATTCCCTGTCAGTGATTTGAGCAGTAGTTTATTATAATGCTGTGGAAAATACACTGAGCAGGAAGTATGACAATCTATTTATTTATTTTTTATTTCTTTTTTATTTTTAATTAATTTTTTTAATTGAAAAATAATTGCTTTACAGAATTTTGTTGGTTTCTGAAAACATCAACATGAATCAGCCATGTATGCACATATGTCCTCTCCCCCTTGAACCTCCCAGAGAGTAAGAAAAACGATTTAATGCATTGCTTCTGCAAATGATGCATGAGATTCTTGGCTCTGAGAAGATCAAAGACTGGGTAAGGATAAAGATGGGACAAGGATCAAGCCTGTGAACAGTCTTTGGTTATGGAGAAGTCACTTAACAGTTGTCACTTAACTGATTCTTCCTTATAGTCTAGGATTTGCAGGAAAATTAGTAACTAAGCACATATGTATTTTAGAAATCATTCACAGTAAATATTCTTGAGGGTGGGGGAAGACCTTGAAATCATCCCACATATTCCAGAGGATCGAAAAGTTAGTGAGGATTTTGATGAGATCAGGGAACATAAAGAAAACTATATGTACTTTTTCTCATATCCCTCCTTTCAAAAAATAAAAGTTTGTAGATACCACTTGACTGTTTAAAACTATCCTTTTTCAAACATTCTCCCCAAAGGGTGATTGAATGGTCAGGTTAAGCAACTTCACAAATTAGCAAATCTCTCTTTGTTGTAGTATAGAAATAAGTCATCATTGTGTTTCTAATGATGTATTATATTACACTTTGGGTTGTAAGTAATCAGCTATTGGCCACATGACCCTTTTGGGTTGTGGAAATATAGGCCAGTAACTCTCAATTAAGAGTCATTTGCCTTCCAGAAGACTTGTAGCAACTTGGGGTTATCATGACTGGGGATTCTTGCTGGCATCTAGTAGGTAGAGACCAGGGATGCTACCAAATTGTTACAATGCATAGGACAGACCCTCCCACCACCACCCAAAAATGATCTGGTCTCAAATGTCAGCAGTGAGGAGGCTGAGAAATTCTGATATACACTGTGTATGACGCTTCTGAGTTTCCAAGTGGTGCTATCGTAAGTTACAGAGAGTTGTTTAGTATTTTAAACTAAAACATCATTGAGTGGGGCAATTCATGAACGAAGCATTCTGTGACCTTCACATGGAAGATGGGAATGAAAGTCTATGTTACTTCATTTTCTCACTCAGTAAGCATGTGGAGAAGGCAATGGCACCCCACTCTGGTACTCTTGCCTGGAAAATCCCATGGATGGAGGAGCCTGGTAGGCTGCAGTTAATGGGGTCGCTAAGAGTTGGACACTAATGAGCAAATTCACTTTCACTTTTCACTTTCATGCATTGGAGGAGGAAATGGCAACCCACTCCAGTGTTCTTGCCTGGAGAATCCCAGGGACCGAGGAGCCTGGTGGGCTGCCGTCTATGGGGTTGCACAGAGTCGGACACGACTGAAGCGACTTAGCAACAGCAGCAGCAAGCATGTGTTTCCCTGCTTGAAGGACTAATTCTCTTTGAAGTCCTTCACAGCCACTTAGCATTCTCCTTGGGAAGCCAGTTTTTTTTAAAAAATTGGAGGTATAGTTGTAATTCCAGGGAAAATGGTCCACACAGATCGGCACGGTATTCCACTAGAGAGTCACCCTCTCATGCGTGGTCTGTTTATATCCCTGTCTGCTCAGGAAGGCAAACTTAACTTTAGAGCTAGGGTCTCAAGTTTAATGTTTAAGGCAGGGTATTCAGCACCAAGTCCGGGTTCCTTCACAACAGTTCAAAAATTGTTGCTGCCTCAAACTCCCCAGGGAGCTCCAAGCTGCCCCAAGTGTCCTGGGTGATTGGCTCGGTCCTACTCTCACCGAGGCACTCAGTACCACAACAAAAGGGTGAACTTGTAGCAGAGCAGGGCACCCCAGGACACGGCCTCTAGGTGTGCAACCAGGGCGGCAATAATTCCCAGTGCTTTGGCCCCAAGCCACACCTGCTGTTACATACTCATGATTCCTGGTAGATAAATGGGTGAAGTGGACCAGGTATAAGATGCTCTGGGACTGATGACATGGAGTCTGACTGAAGAGTAAATACTCAGGAGTGGTGGGGACGGTGAGGCATGAAGAGCAGGTGTCATTGTAAACACGAGCAGCCCCCACCAGATCCAGCAGATGGTCGCCATGTGGGAATGCAGGCCCAGAGTTGCCAGCTTTTTCAAGAGAAGCAGTGAAATCTAATGATTTTTAAACATTGGCAATTAATTCAAATGTAAAACACTATTCCACCCCCACTGCAGCCTATATAATCTCTTCTGGGGCTAACCCATGGACCAGCAGTTCACAAATTCCACTGAGGAGGGATGGGGAGAGGAAAGTCTTGAGTCTCAGTTCCAGCATGGAATCATTTCTCCGAGTCCAAGCCTACTCTCTCCAACCCTGAAAAGGATTTCTCAGAAACACCATTGCAGATGAATTCAAACTGCAGCTGGTGTTTGAGACAGCAGTGGGCCTGTCTCTTAAAGAGCCAGACAGTTGACACTTTGGGCTGTACCTTTTAAGGCACAGAGCTTGATCAAAGAGAAGACAGACTCCATGTACTCATGTGTCAAATTTGGAAGGAAACATTCCCTATAGATGGTTTAAATATGAGCTTCATTTTATGCTCAGGTAGGTGTGAAATTCAAGGAACATATTTATGATTTGACCTGAGGAAATGCATCATCAAAAACAGATGCTAAATACTCTTTTCCAAGTATATATTACTGATGAAAATATATCAGGAAACCCACTTAAAGTGAATCCAGGTACAGGTGACAGAAAAATTCACTTAATGTTTAAGTTTAGAAGAATGAAACAGTTCCATACGTCTGCTCCCAAATAATTGATCCTCCAGTGAGCTTCCCTGGTTTTCTTTATATCAATACATCTGTCAATTCTTTGAAAAATAGGGGACATTTGGATCATGTAAGCAAATATTTGCTGTCCTCTTCCCAATTTAGGGTCCTTATCCGGAGGTAATAATTTGTATATAATACTGAGGATAAATATTTCACTGAAAACACTGAATAAGCAACTCATGGAGTTTTCATTATAGAGTTAAACTGTAGAAGTCATTGTTATGAAAATAGACAATGAAGGGTCTGGTAAACTACCTGGAAGGCAGGAATCATGCATTCAAGTTAAAAATGAATCATTCCCTCTGGTATGCATGCTAAGTCTCTTCAGTCATTTCTGACTCTTTGTGACCCTATGGACTGTAGCCTGCCAGGGTCCTCTGTCCATGGGATTCTCTAGGCAAGAATACTACAGTGGGTTGCCATGACCTCCTTCAGAGGATCTTCCCAACCCAAGGATTGAACCTGTGTCTCTTGTCTCCTGCGTTGGCGGGCGTGTTTGTTACCACTAACACTGCTTGGGAAGCCCAATAACCAGGTATGAAAACCCTAAAAAGGTATAAAAAGAGTAGTGTGTGTGTGCTAGTTGCTCGGTCATATCTGACTGTGACCCTGTGGTCTGTAGCCCACCAGGCCTCTCTGTCCATAGGATTCTCCAGGCAAGAACACTGGAGTGGATTGCCATTTCCTTTTCCAGAAGATCTTCCCAACCCAGGGTTCAAACTCAAGTCTCCTGCGTTGCAGACAGATTATTTTACCGTCTGAGCCACCAGGGAAGCCCTACAAAGGGTAGAGAAGGGTCAAATGCGAAGGGTCAAATGACAAGTTCCACACAGTTCATGGCAACCATCACATCACTCCTGGAAAGTTCTTTAGAAGAGATAACCTTCAGCTCTTCCTCATTCCAGCAGAGGAAGTTAAAGTCTAGAAAGAGGACACCCTAGAAACTCCCAAAGTCACAGAGCTTGTTTTCTGGTGACTAATATTTTTCCCTCTGCTGCCATTGCTGCTGTCATATTTCCCATGGCCATTTCATATGATTGGGGTAAGAAAATGTGAGAAGAAACCTGTGAATCAGTGTGTGTGGGTGTATGTATGCACATGCACATACTATTTGTTGGAACTCTGTTGATATGTTCAAGGAGGAGGAAATCGCACCCAAGAAGTAGAAGAGATTGTAATATTCTCATGCTTCTCAACTGTTTCTCATGCCGAATAAGTCAAAAGCTGTTAATATCTCACAATAACCCATATTGGTTCTGAAGGACTGAAGGTTTTCAAGAGGAAGGAAGTAGCATTTACTGAGTGCCTATTATGTGCTTTCTCTCTTTTTTTTACTATTTATTATTACTTATTTGGTGGCACCAAGTCTTTGTTGCAGCATGCAGGATCTTCAGTTGTGGCATGCAAAATCTTAGTTGCAACATGTACGATCTAGTTCCCCAACCAGAGATCGAACCCGGGCCCCCTGCAGTGAGAGCGCGGAGTCAGCTGCTGGACCACCAGGGAAGGCCCTGTGTATTTTCTCTTAACATACATTATTTCATTGTAATCCCACAGACTTTTGAGAAGTGAAACTTCTCAGAGAAGTGAAGTTGCTTTCGTAAGACTGTCATTACTGGCCAAGCAGTCAGGTGTAGTGGATAGAGCACCCCTCCCTAGCCCACTGCTTGTGATGTGAACCCCAGGCTCCAACACCCCCAGGATGGAAACCTTTGATCTACTTAATTCAGTCTCTAAATGTGAGTTCTCTCATCAGCAAAATAGGAAAAATCATTGCTCTCAGATCATTTGTAAAATGAGAATAAAAACTCCTTGTTGTAACTCTCAAGGTTGTTTGGAAGATTCAGTGAAAAAATTCATGAAAAACACTTGGCTCCTGTTGGGCTCATAGAAAATGTTCAGGAAATACTAGCTATTGTTATTATTACCTTTACTCCTGGAATTTCAAGGTGCATTTGTTTCTCACCATAGCACACATTTTCTCTACACCTCTAATCGTAGTTTATCATCATCTTGCATGTTATGTGGTAAAATTCTGTAATGAAGATTTCCATTTTTCAAGGATCACCAGGCATTTTAGCAATAGTTTATCTTCATAATGGGTTTCTAATGAAGAAACTGTTAACATCACTCAGTTGAGAATTAGGCTGTATGATTGAACCCAGAATACCTGAATCCCACCTACCCTTTTATTAATCATGGACACCTTGACCACTTTCCTAATGCCATGCATGCAGATTAAGTCTTTTGTTTATTGATTGGCCAAATATATGCAGGACCAATGTATGCTACTTCATCCTTCGCTCTTCTGAGGGAGGCTGTTACCATGGTAACAAAAGCATCCTTTGACTCCTATTTCTACACAGAGTTATAGAAATGCTTCTTAAAAATACTTACAACAATATTTAATGTTGAATCTAAAGTAATCTTTCTCATTGTTTGGGGAGCAAAATTGATTTTATCTAGGCAAAGTTTGTTTGGCAGCCCGAATGTACTGTTTATAGTAATGTGTTCCACCAAATTTCTTTAAAAAACAGTTAAATGTATTTTGTCTTAACTTCTAATCTAATTTCATCATTTGGAAGTGCCTCTTGCTGCACTGTGCCTATTTTGATTTGGAAATAGTGCACATTCCATCTTTGCTATGTCAGGGTAAGGTGGAGGGGAACAGAATGAATCATTTGATTTCCTATATCAGAGAACAGTATGTGTGAGGAGGGAGGGAGAACACGTGCGTGGGGATGTTCAGGAGTCTGTGGCTTGTTCTAAAACCAAGATTTTTCAGGTGGCAGCTGGTGCCTGGTTTATGATTCCAGCGGTTCAAAACCCTTTCTTTCCCAAGAGGCATCTGTTTTAATTTTTTTTCCAGATTAAAAATAACTTTTGTTGTTCTCATTACAAGGATAATGCATGATCATTTCAGAAAATTCAGAAAATGTAGATAAATGAAAGAAAGATGCCCAGATCCCCACATTAGAGTTAAACCACTGCTACTCTCTGGGTGTATCCTTCTGGAGTTTTTATGTGTTTATATATATATATATATATATATATTTTATTTCACAAAACATGACCAAGACCAGACCTACGTATTATCCAGGGATTGAACCTGCTTTTTTTTTTTCCCATTTAACCATGCACTAGTGCTGCTGATATGTTGAAAGATCACTTCTAAAGCACTGTGTTTAATGACTCTAAAGATATTTGAAGATATTGGCAAATCAAATTAATACACGTTTGTTGGCTATTTTGGTGGCTATCTAGATTTTTCCTTAATTTAAGCAGATTTGTAATGAATTTCCTAATGTGCTAACCTTTGTATACCCTTTCTATGTACATTTAAATGAGAAAAAATAAAAGTAGATTTGTATGCCTTGAAGGGATGTGAGGGTGAGGCTAAGATGGCTCTTCAATGTATCTCTACTTTCCCTTCGTGGGAGGACATCCAGATGCCCTTAAGAGTGTCTATATCTAAGAGTCATAGCAATGAACTTGACATTAGTTCATCCTCTGTGACCTTGAGCCATTCAAATGCTGAACTCTAACTGCAGTTTCCTAGGATCTTGGGAGGAATTTTAGTTTCTTTCTATTAGTTATTCCACAAACATGTGCATGTGTGTGTGCTAAGTTGCTTCAGTCATGTCTGACTCTTCGCGACCCTGTGGACCATAGAGTACCAAACTTCTCTCTCCATGGGATTCTCCAGACAAGAACATTGGAGTGAGTTGTCAAGCCCTCCTCCAGGGGATCTTCCTCATCAAGGGATAGAACCTGCATTTCTTACACCTCCTGCCTTGGTGGGGTTTTTTTAACCACTTGTGCCACCTGAGAAGCCCTCCACAAACATGTATTAAGAATAAATTGTATCCTTGGACTCTGCTGTCCTCTGTGAATTACACCACCTACTCATACCTCATCTCTGACCTAACCATGTACACAGCTTTTATGTTACAAGATGTAAAACAGCACAGGCTTTCAGTTGTCAAGGTCTGAATCCCAAGTCTCCTACTTAATAGCTAATTAATATTTCTAACACTCAATTTTCTCATGATTTAAAGTGGTAAAAATAAACCTTATTTCAAGTGTTCCCCTACCTCCAGAATCCATTGGCTTAACTGTGGAAAAGAATAGGTGTATGTACGGCCTCCATAAGATGATTTCAATAGTGGTGCAGATACCAGTGGAAAATCATGAAAAGGGGGGTGCTCAAGTGCTCTGATGGAAAATATACAGGACTCCAGGGGAACACAATATGTACATGCATAGACACCAAAGTCTTCCTGCTAGATGTGATATCTCAATGAAAACAGAGAGAAGCAACATTATAGCTGTAGAAATATAGGGGCAGGGGGAAAGAAAAAGGAAAAAAATACTCCTTAAGAAGAAGGAAAATTAATATCGATACCTCACAATGAGAGTGAGCAAGCTCTATTAAGGAAACTGAAAGAAGTTTCCTAGGACTGAAGTTAAAAGAAAGGGAAATGTGTAAAAGGATATTTCCAACAGAGTCTCATTCCATCTTTCAGTCAGACTAGGCTGTCGACCTCATCACTGGTACCCTTTATTTCCTCTCTAGCCTGAGCATCTGAAGTGACTACTTCCTCAACAACCTCCTGGACCTTTAACCTCTTGTGTGTTACCTAGCAGTGATATTAATAAACATTTTTTGGGGGGAGGGGAGGGGTCTGACTGCTTGCTATTGCCTAATCCTTTTCTGACTTTTCTAGTATCTATTGTTTATTCTTTAGTATAGCTGTCAATCTCAAGGATGACTTTGGTGTAAATTTGGAGCCCAATTGTTAAATATCCAAACTCTGTGCATATGAAATGAAAGGACTAAAAAGAGAGAGAGGCATATCTGGGAAGAGTTAAGTTGAATGTCACTATGATATTCCTGTGTATAACTATGAAAAGAATATGCATGATTTAGTTTTCTTTTATGCAATGCCTATTGTACATTAATTCTGCAAGCATACAATAGCAAGTCCTTGAAAACAGCAGCTGTAAGTATATATATCAAAACCTAAATGACATAATGAAATCTTACACAGGAGGTGAGAGTTATATTGAAAGAACTAGACCCCCAAGAAGAATGAAGAAAAAAGAAACTTGTCAGTAATAAAAACATGGTATAAAACTTTAATCAACATCAGAGTTAATCACCTCATTTGGTAACTGACAGTTCAATGAAGTTTCTATTTTAAAATCATGGGAAAAGCAGACTGCCAAGTTTTATTTGTCATCTGATATAAGTTGAGCTATAGTCCGAGATGGTAGAAAACCTTTCTAGTTGGGTTTTACCTCTTTAATCTCAAATGAAAACTGGCACTCCATCTGGATAATGTCCAACGTGACACATTTTGGGAGCCATCAACTACCTAGCCTTACAAATCAGGAACACTGATTAAATAATCAAGATTTCTGAAAAGCCTTGAGGGAGCTATACGTTTTTTGCATCGATAATTGCCATTCTGTTTGTAGCACAAGATGTTTTTGAGCTCTAGGTAAGAACTTGTGTTTGACATACTAGCATTGAGTATCTTATTTGTGGGTTAGCAGGAGTTTGACATTATTAGAAATGATATTATAGCAAATATGGAAATTGTGAAATTTAAAAAGTGTCTATTAAAGACATGAAATTTGTCATGAAGAAAATGAAACAAGGTTATATGTTTTTGAGGGGTAGAATAAAGGTAGCATCAAGCACCCATTTAAATAGAAGCTGTTATTGTTCTTATGGATAGTATGTAATATACCAGTATCTGCATAATTATTATTCCTCTGTGCATAAATTAAAAGTCATCTATCCTTTATAATAAACAGAAATGTAAAGATAGAAAATTATGCCTGTGACATATGGTCAAGTACACCTTTATGGTGATCTAAAATAACCAGTGTTCAAATTAGCAAGACATTGATTTAGAATAATAACTGATTTCCCAGAATTTCATGCATGACAGAGCAGTTCTTTCATTAAAGATGTCAAAATTAGTCCAGCAAATATCAATGAACATCATTAATGTTATGTTCAGCTTTGGCCCTAGGCAAAATTGTCAATTTGGTGAAGTTATTATTTGCCATTTCTCAACATCCCTTTTGAAGGACTTTATTTATGCCAGATTCAATCATTTATTCATTCACCAATTTTTTATTGAGAGCCTACTACATGGCAGGCACAATTCTCTGTGCTCGAGATACAGCAATTAAAAAAAAATAGTCAAGCACTCTGTATAGATGGAGTTTACAGTCTAGAAACCAGGGTGAAATCAGACTGAACTAAAAAAGTAAATAATGAAGAAGAAAATTCTGAATTAAAGTAAATGCAATGACAATCATAGATTAGAATGTTAGAGAGAATCCAGGGCTCCTTTAAGTTGAGTGGTCAGGGAAGATCTCTCTAATGGTCTGAGACCTTTGAGCCAACCATAGGAAAATGTCAGGAGCATCAGTGCAATGAGAAGGGCTCTGGCAAATGTGAACCCCAAGGCTGTAAAGTGGAGATGGGGGCATATTTGGAGTTTGATAAACAGGGAGATCTGTGTGGCTGGAGTATAATGAACAACAAGACCACAATTTAAGATCATTTTTAGCAAGAGAACCAGACAGAGGCTTCTGGCTCATGTAGGTTCTTGGAAGTCTTAATTGAAATTGTATTTTCAATCTGAAGTGAACTGACTACAGAGTTTTAGTAGGTGCATCTGAAGGTTTTCTTCCTTCCCTCTTTCTTAGAACTTCTGTTCACTTGTCTTTGAGAATCTTCTACTATTATAGCTCTCCTAATAGACTGTTTTCCTAAGATATTTTATGATCTCCACTAATAAAATGCACCTTTCAACTTCCTACTCTTTCAGATACCTACCAGGTAATTTTGTAAACTAATCTGATAAACCAATATGAATTGGAGCATTCATAGTAAATGTGGCTTACAATGACACCTCTCGAAGACAGCATCTTTTCTTTAAAGCAATCTTTATTATCTAGACTTCAAGGAGTAAATACTTTGAAAATTATAGCTATTTACTAGGGGAAAAACATACAATTTAAACAGCTGCTTTTTTTCCTCCTATCAAAGGGAATATCCTTGATTATATAAAATCTTCGGTTTATTGGGCTGTGCATCAGTAGTTGTCATCCTCAGTTTTTGTGATCATTACAATTTACTAAGCATCTCTTATGTGGTGTGTACCATATTAGGTTCTTTATATTCATACTTTCATTGGATTCTCAATACTACAAATTCTCAACTTATACTTGAAAAAAGTGAGACTCAAAAACTTTTCTGCCTCGTTTGATCTTGTGAACCTGGAATGAGAACAAGGTCTGGAAATATAAAATGCATTCAACAATGGTTTGCTGAATAAGTGCATGGTTGGTTTTTTTAAAAAGCATCTAAATAAACTAGAATTCATCCTGAAAGTTAATGGATAGAGGTGTGATTGCATTCAGCCCTTACTGACTGAAACCCACCCTCTCTGTAGCAATGCCTTCCTCACTTAGTACATGATGGTTAGATTTTTCTGACCCACAGCTCAGAGAAAAATGTATTCAAAGGCAAGAAGAAACACACAAGTGAGGCAAAGCCTTGAGTCAATCACAAGATTCTCTCCCCTCCCTTTTTCTGGTTCTGGGGAGCAATTTACTGCATCTCCTAGGGAATCGGGCAGATTATGACTGAAGTCTGATGATTCTGTTATTTTGACAAGACCAAAACTTGCCCAAAGGTGTCTGCCAGGAACATGAACACACACATGAGCACACACACATGCACACACACACAAAAAAAATATATATATATATATACACATGTGCTGCAAATGGGAAAATGAAACGTGGAAGATAGAAGGATCTAGGCTTTTGCCTCCAGTCAGTGTCTATAACCAAGCAAGCTTGTTTTTGGGTGATGTTCAATATCTTACCAGTTACAAAGAAAATACCCCTGTGGTGTCAAAGAATGTGATAAGAGTTATCTTCAAGGAATACAATTTTGTTCTTTGATTTTAGCGAGATCTACACATCTCTGTCAGAAGCTGAACAATTTGGCCATTATGGCCATGGCATTATTCCTTCTGATTCTGCAGGTGGGAACACAGTGTTGTTGGGTCAAGTCCTAAGACTGCCATTTACAACTTACATGACTTTGTGTGACTCGCTTAAAGTCTTTGAACCTGACCTGTAAATAGTACTTAGCTCAGAGGAAATTATGGAGATAATGTAAACAAAGCTCTAAGGATTATGCTGGGCAAATAGTAAGTGTTCAATAAGAAACAACTATTTTATTTTATTTTTTTTCTGATGCTTCTTATGGGTTTGTACAGAAAAATTCACACTCTTTTCTAGAGCCCTCTCTTTGTCAGGGTATGCATTTGTAAGAGGGCTAAGTAGGTATTAACTATTTCATATATAGACCTCATTAGTGGAATTCACAAACCAAAACCAGAGTTTTATGGATTCAAAATGCAGAATTATTTCTTGCAGTGTTACCCACTTCTTTAGCTATCATATTCACTTAAGTGGCACTTTAAAAAGCTATTGCACAAAAATCACTAGTATTAAAACTAGTCTTAACATTAAAAATCAGTTTCTTATAAAAATCTGAGACTATCTTTTAGGCTGTTACTGAGCTTGGAATGTCCCCTGAAAAACCAAATGAGTATCGTAAAATAATGCCAAAGAAACCAAAAGAAACTTGCAATATGGATGGATTAATGTTTGCCCTAAGTTACAGGCCAGTAATTGCCAATCATTTGCATTTGCCAGATTTGCAAGTCATTGGTAGAACTACAAGCAAGTGCTTTAAGTTATCCACACAAAAAGTTTGCTGCTCACACATCTGTAACTTACGTTCATAAAGGAAAAAACTCCACTGCAGGTTTGTAAAAAGATTCTGCTGTGTACACACTTGAGTTAGTAGTGACTTCTATAAGATTCTATACTGTATTGTTGGGTTTATTATTTATTTCAAAGGCAGAACATGACAATAGTTCTCTTCATAATTTACAATGACTGTGTATTTTAAATCTTGTTATTCCTTTGCTCCATTCTAGTGGTGTCCATCTTATTCAGAATGAAAGTAAATGGCTTTGAAATAAGCTGTAAGGTCCTCTGACCTCATCTGACCTCATTGCTCCCCTCGGCTTGCTCACTTCGGCCCCAGCCACAGTGTCCTTGTTGCTCCTCCAGGCATGGCTCCTGACCTTGGGCCTTCATATTTTCTGTTCCTTCTACTTCATGTTATCCTTCTCCAGATATTCACCAATCTGTTTCTGCTCAAATTCAGGCCTCTGCTCAAATGTCACTTCCCTCAGAATCTCCTCATAGCCCTCTCCCTGCATTATATTCCTCAATAACACTTAATTCTATCTGACAAAATAATACCTGCCCATGGGAGCCACTTTATAAACTTTCTGAAACTGTATTAAAACACTGAAAGCTTGAAATCGACCAAGGTGGCTGTATTTACACCATGAATATTAGCAAATGCTACTACTCAGAGTTTTTATTTTCAGGTTTGCCAAAATACCAGAAAACATATGTTTACTTGTTTATGTGCTTACTGTTGTCCACCACCAGGGTATAAACTTGAGAGAAAGGAGCTTATTTTGTTCACCACTGTCTATATAGTTTTCTGGACAATGTCTGATACAAAGTCAGTGACTAGGAAGTACCTATTGAATGAGGGATTGATGAGACCACATATTAGGATGTTATGGCCTTTACTGTTTGTGAAAAGTGATATTAGTACTTTTATCCATCACTAACTTAAACATTCAGTATTTTTGAAAGACCATGTACCGGGTACTCACATTGTTATAGGGTTTGGAGATGTTTTAGTGGGAACCTTAGTAGAGCTGGACTTCCCATTGGCTCAGATTGTAAAGAATCTATCTGCAGTGCAAGAGAGGTGCGTTTGATCCTGCATCGAGAAGATCCCCTGGAGTAGGAAATAGCAACCCACTCCAGTATTCGTGCCTAGAGAATCCTGTGGACAGAGAATCCTGGCAAGCTGCAGTTCATAGTGTTTCAAAGAGTCAGACAAGACTAAACAACTGACACTTTCTAGTGGAGAATAGAGAAATAGTTCCTGCCTTCGTGAAACTTTCATTGTGGAAGGGGAGAAAATAACAGTGAGCTAATACAGTGTGCCCCCCCACCTAAAAAAGAAGCAACAAGCAATAAAAACACTAAGTTCAGATGTTGGTATCGCTTGAAAAAAAAGTTTAGATATTGGTAACTGTTAGTAAAAACAAACAACAAAACAGAGTCCAGAAGCAGGTCATAAGTTGAAAGGGACTAGAGAAGGGTTGATCTTTTACACAGAGATGTCAGATGAAGTGTTTCTCTTTTTTGTCTGAAAAGTGTTGCAATTACTTTTTTAAAAAATGTCTTTTGTATTGGCATATAGCCAATTAATAACGTTGTGATAGTTGACCCTGCAATTGCACTCCTTGTCATACATCCAAAAAAAACACTGTGGACTGAAAGTATACATGCACCCCAATATTCATTGCAGTACTGTTTACAATAACCCAGACATGGAAGCAACAGAAGAATTGATAAAGAAGGTATGGTACATATATACAATGAAATATTATTCAGCCATTAAAAATAATGAAATAATGCCATTTACAACAAACATGAATGAACCTAGAGTTTGCCATACTGAGTGAAGTAAGCATCATCTTTCTGAAAGGTGATGTCTAAACAAGGATGTGAGTGATGAGATAAAGGCAGTCAAACTCAGATCTAAAGAAAAAGCATTCTGAGCAGATGGCACATCAGAGTGCGAGGGACCTGCACTGAGGAAGAAGCATGTGAGCTCCAAGAATAGAGTAAGACCTGCTGTACTGGGTTAGGGAGAGAACGGTGATGGATGAGGTCAGAAAGGGAGATGGGGCAGATTACTCAGGACTTACAGGCCATACGAAATTTAAAAGTGACGTGACTTGATTGAAAGTTTACAAAGATCATCTTGGCAATGGAGGATGTTGTGAGACTAGTTAAAGGATGCTGCAGTGGTTCAGCACATATGCAATAGAAATATGCAATATATAGGTGAATAGAATAGACCTCTTTGGGTTCTGATCATTTTAGAGATGAATTTAACCAAAACTCCCACAGCATGAAATCTTTGGCTTTCCCATGCTGTTCAAGAGAGATAAAAAGATGGAATATTTTTCAGCTTTAATTTAAAGCTTTTAATTTAACATATAACCTCAATACCCACATGAAACAAGTTTGAGGGAAAAAAAAAAAACTGTCCTAACTAAATTAAAATTCTATATATAAAAATCCTAGATAGAATTTTAGCATGCTGAATAAAGAAATATATAAGAAATATTTTGTGACCAAATAGGGTTTCCCTCAAGAATTCACAGATGATTTAGCATTATAAAAATTATTAATGTAATTAAGTATGTTAAGATAGGTAAAAGGAAAAAGAATTAGATCGTCATCTCAAAGGATACAAAATAAAATAATTTGATAAAATTATTCACCCATTTCCAATTAAAAAATAGAATTCCATGGAATCTAAGATATTCTTAATATGAAGGTAACTACCAAAAACTTATAGCCAGCATCTTAATAGTAAAAAGTAAAAATACTCTTGTTGAAGTCAAAATCAGTGATGTCCTCTTTTCTCCTTTCTGTTCCATATTTTATAATGACCCTAATTAGTTCAAAAAATTTTAAATATATATGGGGAACAGAAATAAATAACCAGTACATTTATTATTCTCAAGAGAATCTAAAGAGAAATTTTTAGAACCCAGAAGAGCTATATACAAAAATATAATAATATAATTGATCTCTATACTTCAGGAATAAACAGAAATGGAATTTTAGAGAAGATACCTTTTAAATCTGTGAGGTAACTAGAAATAAATGTAGCAAAAGTTGTCTTAAATTTTATGAAAAAAAAATAAAACCCCCCAAATTCAGATGATAAAATTATTTATAAATCTAATTATATTAAGATTTAGAAGTTCTGTATCACAGGGTACATCATGAACGTAATGAAGTGGGAAGACTCACCCTGAGACAATTTTGCCACCCCTGTAATTCTGAAAGGATTGTAATCCTCATATGTATTATACTTAGTTAAACCATCACAGAACCAAGTCCTCAGTTGTCTTCTCCTTCTAGTTTATTCCCTTGCTGATTTTATCCATTGTTTGTGCCACCTGTGCCTTTGATGACTAATTGCCATCTCAAAGTATAATACACTCCCAGGCTTCCCCATTTCACTTAAGGCACCTGCATATTTGCAGTGTCTCAAGTCAAACTCTAGCCTGGACCAATTCTTGACTCCTCTTTCCTTTAACGCTTCATGTCCAATCCGTCTCAATTTTCAAAATTTGTCCACAATCTGGCCACCATTCATGATGTACATTGCTGCCATCCTGGCTCAAGCCATCATCATCATCACTTGCCAATATTATGGTGACAGCCTTCTGTTTGGTCTCCCTGATTTTATCATATTCTTACACAGCAGCCACATGATCTTCTAAATTCTGAGGGCAGGATCATAGTTCGGAACCTTACAGTGATTCTCTCATCTCCACTCCGACTTCTTCTTCCCTCATTCATTCTGGTCCAGTCACACACTAGTATCCTGACTGTCTGTGAGACATGACTACCATGCACCTACCTTAAGGACTGTTATAGTTCGTTCTTCTGTCTGAACTGCTTTATTCTGCAATAAACCGTTTTGCTAACTTCCTGGCAATTTCAAGTCTGATCAAATCTCCCCTCAACAAGGACTTCTCTGACCACAGTATTACGTACTGCAACTTGCACAATTACCATTACTGTGCTCTATTTTTCTTTCTATTTTGCATATCACCTTGCAACACAATATATATTTTGCTTATTTTTCACATTCTTTATTTTCATCCCTTCAAAAATGGCAACTCCAAATGGGCAACTATTTTTGTTTTGTTCATTGATTTTTCTCTAACATGTAATAGCGTGCCTAGAAAATGCGGATGTTCAATCAGTGCTTGTTGAATAAATGAATTAATGAAAATCAACAACAAAAAAAAGCTAGAAAGTAGGCAGGTGCTTTAAAGAGACAGTTGGCTGAGCTGAAGATAATCAGTCAACACAGGAAAAGCTGCTCTATAGGTAATAAATGACAAAATGAAAAACTAAATGCAGATAGCATTGTCTTTTCATCTGACTGGCAAAACAAATTAAGTGTGATAGCATGAAGCGTTGGTGAGGATTTATGGAAACAAACAAAAAAACCATACAGAGTCTGGTTTGAATGCAAATTTGAGCAATCATCTTGGAATTCACTTTAGTAATGATGAATAAAATTATCCAAACTCTTTGAACCAGCACATTCACTTCTAGATACTTTCCCCAAATACTCTCCCACATGGACAAGGAGCTGTTGGTAGCACTTTTCTAGTAGTAACAAAGGGAAAGCAAATGAATCCTTCAGTAGGATAAACCAGTACTACATAAAGCAATACTACAAGCAAATTAAAGAATATATACACTATGTACTCTGTTTGAATTTTTTGAAGACACAAAATACACTCTTGTATATACACTCTTGTGTATACACTCTTGTATTTTGTGTCATATTTTGTCTGTGTGTGTATTTACACACACATACGAAACTTATGTATTTTAAAAAATACAAAATTTTTAAAATGCATGGGAATGGCAATGTTGACTTTAGGAGAGTGACAACCTCTAGGGAGGGAGTAAGGGAAGGTTTGGACAATAGGGCTTTAGTGTTATAATTTATTAGTTTCTGTTAAAGTATTTTAAGTAAGTATGATAACTAGTATTATTTACTAAATCTCACTTGAGATTAGCAGTTTTATATTATTTTCTGTGTCTTAATTCTAAATTTAAAAATTTTAAATATTAAACTAATATTTTGGCAAGTAAGAATAAAAGAGGTGATTAAAAGAGAGATTAGATGATAACAAGCGGAGCAGTGAGAAAAATATAAAATTCTACTTGGAGAGGGGAGCTCTAAGTATACTTGTAAGCAAGAGAGAAGGAGTTTTGAAGAAAGGGGAAATAGACAATATAAAGGGTAAAAGTAAAAATCATGATGACACAGGTAGAATGTCAAAACAAAGGCACACAGATAGTTGTTAGTTTTGACAGAAAGAAGTCATATTTCTTCTACAAGGAGGAAGTAAATATTGGTTGAAGGTACAGAGTAATATTGAGATATAGGAGAAAGATAAAGAGAAATTAAACAAACAGTATTCTCAGTAAAGCTGAAGACAATGGGATATCAAGACTAATTCTAGTCGGTAAAATAATCAGGGGTTTTGGTAATTTGAGAAGATGGGAGAAGATCTGAAACCTCTGCAAGTATATAATAAGAAACTGACAAACACACGGTATCAATAGTTACCAAGCAGCTTTATAAGCATCACTGTGTTAGGAACTAGTGTCAGTAACTTCATACAGCAGTGTCCGGTAGCTAAGGAATATAAAAAATGAATTGGGAGAGAGGAGACTGACTCAAGAGTGAAAAGTCAACAGAGTTGTTAAGTTAGAAAAGAAAAGAGGAGGGAGACATGAATCTATGAGAACATCAATGAAGTAGCTAAACCTGATATCAAGGCTGGGAAAAGAGAGAAATGAGATCCTCCAAAATCTCATGGAAAGGGAAAACAGAAGGAAGTTGGAGATATGAAGATTATCAAGAAGAACAAGTAGCATTTTCAGCAAGATTGTAATGATAGAAGAAATAAAACAAAGGTGATGGTATGCTGGAATTTTGGAGATTATCATCTTAGACATTACTTATTGATGTGTTCAGGAGTAAATCAAGTGTTCAAAATGGGCAAAATGAGTGAAAATGATCATTAAAATGTGGAAGAATAATTTGAAATCCAAGTATTGTATGATATCACAAATGTTATTGTTGAAATAGCTAAGGACGATGGAAGTGATGAAGTGAAAAGAACAGAAGAGTTACTGAATTATTAAAAATAGGATATTACTATTAATTTAGGAGCAAGAATAAATAGTGAATTCTGCTTTTATTTAGATATTTATAATTTTAGTCAATATAATGTTATTTGAAATTTAACTATATTAATAGCATGTAGATGTAACCCATCTATTTTAATTTTACTATACTATTCATTTGTAAAAATACACTAATTTATTGTTTACTCTCTACCTAATGGAAATTTAGGTTATTGAGTTTTTGGTGGGTCCTGACATAATAGTGCAAAAGCAAATTTTATTTTAAATGTGTTCATTATGCAACCATGAGGGAATATCTTTAGGGCATTTTTGTAGAAGAGAAATTCCTGGGTCATAGGCATATATATCTTCAATTGAAATATGCAAGTTGCAGGAAGATATATACAGTCAATACTATTTTTGTAAATTTTTAAAGCACAAAGACTTTATGTACATGCATATCAACTAGAAATATATAACTTGCTTAGGAAATACCATGACACATACTCTAAAAAAGGAGAGTTAGTTGTTTATTACTTTTTAAAATTTATGTTTAAAATATTTCATAATAGAAACATAAAAATAATGTTTTCAAAATGATGTAGTTCATTGTATAAAGTTTAGAAAGTGCAGTGAAGCAAGTGGATGAAAATAAAATAACCTTTCATCCCAGTACTCTGAAATAAGAGCTATTAATAATTCGGTGTTATGTTTTTATTATACATACACAAATGTAAATATAAATAGCATACTTTGTATCATGTTTTAAAAGTTGCTTCTATTTGACTTAATAATACATCATAAATATATTGTTTAACTCCAAGATTTGGCTCCAATATGTTAAGATATTGGAAGTTATCACTCCTATACTTAAAAGAAAAACTGAATAAACTGAAAGCCATTATTATTATTTTTTATCCATCAGTGAACTGAAGTTGCAAGGCAAACTGCCACTGAAAAATCTAGAGAGAAAGGAGAGTTCAGAGGGGCATAGCCAAGAGCTGCTTACTGGAGCAGGAGCTGCTGGAGCCATGTACTGGTAGGAGCACTTAAATGATAATTGTAACAATATGTTGGAGCCTGTGTGTGGGTCTGCTTGAGAGGGAGAAACTCCTGGTGGACCATGGTCTCAGAGGTTCACCGCGCATTAGAGGGCTTTTACCTCCAAAGACCCCACCAGGTTTTCATGGCAAAAAGCCAGGAAAGATCCCCTGGCAAGGGGAAAGGTAAGCATTGTGAATGTGCAAGCATTAGTAGGATAATGCCTAATGCATTCTTCATAATTAATGTCTGGTCTCCAGAAAATACTTTAGCAAAATTTTATCTAAATTGAAGAAACATCACCTGAAGGTGTGAGAATAAGGATCCAAGAGATACTTTGTGATGCTTAGAGGCCAGGGACACATGACCACTGAATGATTGAGACGTATGATTATGAAATGCTTCCTTATATCCTGTATTTTATCATCACATGAACACATTTCCAGTGTAGTAAAGTCACTCTTGAGGTGAGAATTAATGGGGAAGCAAAGGGGAAAGTCTTGAAGAATCCAGGTGGGAATAGATGAGAGCTGGAGACACCAATATGAGCTCATGTTTAGCTTAATGTAGTTACAGATAGCTAGTTAGTATACTCACATATATTTAATTGCTCTGTTAAGCTTAGAACCAATGACATCTCAATAGCTATGAGCACACCTAGTACCCAGATTTTTGTTTCTAATACCATTCTTCAGTGGTATTAGGGCTTCTTGGTGAATGACTGGTTCTAGAACTGGGGCAGAAAATGTACAAGATGACCCTCTCATTGTGCAAGAGAGTAAGACAATGCTAAGAACAAAACAAAACACAATGATGATGATTAGGGGTATATTTAAAGGGACATAGTAGTCAACCTAAAGAATACTCAATGGTCAAAGCTGAAACTATTTAAGCATAGCATAAAACATAAATTAGGATATGACCTAAAGTATAAATATCTGCATATTGTAAGTTTATACTGATATAAATAGATTATTCAATAAATGAATGGGGGAGAGGAAATAAATTTAAACAGAATAATTCTAAACAGTTTTTGTAGATAGTTCACTCTCAACGAGTTAGGAATGTAACTCCCTACTCCTAAAGTGTGAGCTCTGCATCGTGACTTCCTTCCACAAAGAATACAGTCTGAAAAGAGGGAAAAAAGTAATTTAATAGTAAAGAAATCTGATAAACTCTGCTTCAGTCAGGTGATTAAAGTGTCAAAGTATCAAAGATGATAAGCCATCTTTGCTGTGACATGATAAAAATGGCACGTTACTCTGTGTCTCCTCCACTAAAGTCGCAACAGCCATCTGTTCATTGGAGAAGTTGGGGAAAGTCTTCCTGAGAAAATAGCGTTTGAGCTAAGCACTGAATGTTGAATGCTATCCCCACAAATTAAATTCCTTTTACAATGGGGGCACTGAATCTTTTCCCCCATTTTGCATGGATGAGATCTGCTTATAACAGTGATACAATTACAGTTCCTTTGTGTGCTTCATGAAAGGAATTAGAAGTCCGGGTATGGTAGTACATGAGGCTTCAGGAAACACTTTGAAAAATACAAGGCAAGTCACCAGCAGTGTTCATGAATCCACTTGAGATGGCTTCATTGAGCCAGTGAATCCTTCAGTGCCCAGTTAGATAAGAATCCCTTTCACATGACCCTTTTTTTGGTACCATAACAACGCCTGCTGAATCCTCAATGGGGCACATGGCTTGATATTTCACTTATTACTTGGTTTTTGGTTTCAAAATGTGTCAAAAAGTACAAATTGTAAGAAAGTTTCCTCATGCCTGAGAGCAAAGGTGTCTTCTTGAGCTTGGTGGAAGGAAGGAAGGAAGAGAGAGGAAAAATAAAGGAAAAAATGAAGGGATATAAAGAGGAAGAGAGGGGGGAAGGGAGGGAGAAAGGAAGAGCAGAATGAAGGAAGGAAAGAAGGGAGGAAGAAAGGAAAGGGGAAAGGGAGGAGGGAGAAGGGGAAAAATAATAAGGCAAAACAAATAATTCCACCTTATTTGAATAGGTTTTATTATTTAGGTGTATGATAAGGTTAATCGATAAGGAGATACTACCATTGAAAAGTTCATTCTGCTCATAGTTCTAAGGTTGAGCATGTCGGTCACACTTGGGGGTGGTACGTGCTGCACAGGAGATCTCTGGGGTCTGTCACAGGGCAGAGGAAGAGAGGGACTGCGTGCAAGCACCTTTACTTTGGTTTCCAAGGGAAGAAATGGCAAATCAGAGTAAAAGGACTAGCACTGCCTAGTTTGAACGATTTCAGGGGGATCTGGGGCACAGGGCTTGTACCTCATTTAATGTCCAGCCTTGGGGAGGGGCTATAGTGACCAGGGGTGTGAGAGCCTAATATGGGAGATATTTTGGGTGTGGATTTAGCTGCTAAAAAAGAGGAATTAACTGGTTGCTAGCCAGGGCCTCAAAACTAGAACAAGATAGCATTTAAAAACAGGATTATACATCTAAATGATACCAGATCCAAAGAAGCAATTTATATGCTGTATACTTTCTTAGGGGGTGAGGGGGTGTATTCTCAATTTTAGCCACTAATTTTCAGATGATTGAACAAACACAAAACCCAAACTAAAAATAGTTAAGTTCATAGAGAATTTGTTTTATCACTTTGCATATTAAAAGCAATGAAAGTCAGTTACAACATACAAATTAAACCATCTTTATTCTAAACAGATATGAGGCAGGAGTTAATCTGAGGGAAAGGTAGTAAAACCACACTTGATTAATTATACTAATGTTTATTTTAACACTATTCACAAATTTGAGGCAGTCTATGCAGTTATATTTATCAGTAACATTTTACTTGAAAAATCATTAAATTCTGGCCTGCTATTAGTAATGTCAAAGGTTTCATGTAAAGATTAGGGAGAGAAAGAGAATGAATTTGTGTACCCAGAAGGCTAATCTGCAGGTGATGTAGAAAATGTCACTAGAAAGCCCAATGATGTAAGCTAGCATCAAGCTCGTTAATTCTTGGATTTACTAATAAACATGGTGCTTTAATGAATTTGGAAAATTAAGAAAACAAGCGCAGGCAGTTAAATTCTGTAGTTGAGTATATGACTCTCCATCTGTCCAAATGACTTGTATTGACATAATTTCTAATATGAATAAGACATCACTAAGATCAATGTGTAGTGCTTGTTCCAACCAAAATGTGACAATAATCCATCCATGGTAACATTTATTTGATCAAAGACTTTATGGTTTTTCAATCTATTTAACAAAAAAGCAATAACATTTTCCCAAAAATTAAATTAGGATTTTAAATGTAAGGCAGTATTCTTTCTAAAAGTATTCTGGCAGGAATCATTCATTCCAACAGGGACTTCTTGAATGATATCTAGCACTTATAAGGCATTCTCATCTTCCAAGTGTTTCATTAACACTGATTAATTTTCACTATATTGCAACAAGATAGTAAATACAGGTTAAGGAGAAAGCTATTTTTTCCAGTTTAGATAAGTCAGTGTCAAAATTTAAATTATGCTTAGGAATTTGGCTTCAGGACTTGTTCCAATCATTAAGTAAACGATACCTACCTCAGTATCATCAAGTGCTATGAAATCATGCCTTTCAAGAAAAGGAAAAAGAAAATCACAAAGTAGAGAGCTAAAGTTGGAAGGATGATTTCAATTTTTCAAGAATTCCTCTGTGCTTTCCTCTAGAAAAAAAAAGGAAACAAAGCAAAAAGGAGTAGTATTTTCCCTGTCTCCCATTTTATAAAATAGCTTTATAGTCCTGATAAGTTCAAACTGTAGTCTCTACAATGTGAAGTCTGGTAGTTTTCAAATTATCTCTAAAATAACAAAGTATTTTTTTAATAAAAGTGTTAGTGAGAAAATACTGAAAAGAATCAGATGTGCAAACTATTTGTTACAGCTCAAGGATGTCTGCATAACAGTGTGAGAGAAAGAATTATTTTCAAATACATTTACACTCAAAGTATCTATATACTGGAGACTAAGAAAAACTTAACTACAAGTTTGAATAATGCATACCTTCTTTTGTTGCAAGATTGCATTCTTTAAATAAATAATAGATATCTCACAAGCTAGCCATAAAAGAAAGCCACCTGAAGATTTCAGGCTATGGTTAACCAAAACAAAGGCATTCCCTTTGTAGGAGTGTTTGGGATTCGGATATAATTTTACATAGACTAAATGGATGTCCCTTTTCCCAAGCCGTAGTTGTAAATGAGAACAGTGTTAAAACCAGGGAAGTTCCTAGACTATGCTAGAAATCCTTGACCTTTGGTTCCTTTTAAGGGGTTGGTAAACTATGTTCCATAGCTCAAATTCAGTTACCATTCTGTTATTGTTAATAAAGTTTTATTGTAGCATTGCAATGCCCATTTGTTTACACATTGCCTATAGTCACTTTTCTGCTTCAATACTGGACTTGAGTAGTTTCAACAGAGACCACATGGTCAGAAAAAGTTAATTTACTCTCTAACCTTTTATGGAAAATATTTGTTAATTACTTGCTTTACTAAAGGTGACAAGTTGAATCCATGAGAAATGTCAGACTATACTCATTGAAGCAAGAAGGAGGTTACTAAAGATGAAAAAGAAATCATTTCCATTATATATTTATATAGAGAGAATCTAATTTCTGAAACAAACGTGGTCCAAAATTCACTTATAAGTCACTTCTCACTCACGTTCACTAACTCATAATATGACTTTCTAAGTTATAATATTGTTCATATTGTGTTGATAGACCTAACTATGGATATTTAAAATATTAGTTTGCCCATATTTTAAGAACTCCTGTGGGTCCCAAAGTCACCTGGAGAAGATCAAAACAAACCCTGTTCATTGTGCTTTATTTTTATGAAGCCAACCAATTTCTTTGGGACTGAGCAGTGTAACATGTCTAGTGTGTTTCAAAGGAGGTCTATAGAGGTCACAAAAATGACTTTTCACAATAAAGAGGAAGGGAAATTATCCCTTTTCTTCTGGGGGTAGGTGGTGTATATTTTGTGTGATGTTCATATAAAGTAGACTCCTCTTATATTTCTACCTTCTCAGATTTCCTGGAGCCATGATGAAATCTTCAAGTTGTCTAACTTTTAATGGTTATGATGGTAATAACAATATATAAGCTTTACTATGGTCTCTTCATTGTTCTAAACTTTGATATGTGTTAATCAATCTTCATAACAACCCCAAGAAGTAGAATTATTATCATCCTTACTTTACAGAAAAGTAAATAAGTTCTAATAGGTTACATAGCTAATAAGTAATAGAGAGGAAAACAGGTTCCCATCAAAGCCTTAACGTTGAACTAGTTTCTCTCAGCCTCATGAATCTCTTTGGAAGCTCTCTTCTGTAGATTTCAACCCAGACTAGCTATGTGTGCTTAAATTAGCTTTCAGTTAATTCTATTGTTGCCACTGGATAGTAAAAATCATGGTTTCTGAATTTTACCCTACTTCATTCCAACCCTGCCTCAATTTTATTTTCCATTAAGTTTTGTGAGTTTTTAAACCAGAGGCTAGTAAATAGTGTTTGTTTTTAGTAGTATTTGAGAAGATTGGATTGAGTGACTAGAAGGATGGGAAAAAAAAATGTTTAAAGCCTATTAGAATTACATGTTTCAGAGAATGAACATGTAGTGTTTTGGGTTGGGTTTTTTTTTTTTTGCCATTTACTTCAAAGATAGTTACATTTTAATTGTGGGCAGAAGTAATGAATTACTTGCTCTACTAATACAGCAAAAGAGAGCAAAAACACTCAATAGGGTGCATGGTAGGTTTATTAGCTTTCAGCATGTACTTGTAAACTTGGAATCAGACAGTGGGAGGAATACATATATATTTGAAGTTTTATATACATATAAAATATATAATACATATATATGCACACATTATTGACTGATTGACCATAATTGTTAATAAATACTGTTTTTCTGTACTGTTTAACTGTATTAGCTATTTTCTCAGTCAATTTTAGTAATATTAATACTGTTCTAAAATTTCCTTTACCTTTTCTTATACTCTGATCATTTAGTAATATGCAATAATACTTGTTAATCAACTTGCCTAGTAAAGAAAATGTAAATACTAAGTATTTTAGCTTTTGCTCTAAATCATGTAAGCTTTTATATTATTATGAAAAATTGTATTATTCAGTATTTGATATTATTGTAAAGATTATTTAGACCTCAGCTTCTAGTAATGAATTACCAAGTAATTTGGACCAAAATTCTTATAAAGACAGCTAAAAAACTTAGACAAAATGTAAAAGTGCCTGTTTATACCTTTGGAGAACAAATAATGCTACTAGGCCAGGATCTGTAAGATGGTGGAGGCCAAGAAAAGAATCCCATTCTTAGGGCTGTTTGTCCTGGAGTATTTTCTGATCATTAAGCTAATCACATGAGAGACTGAGGATTATGCAGCACTATTAAATAGCTCACAGACCAAAATTAACAAAAGATCAGAGACCACAAGGGGAAGGAAAAGAGGCTGTTGTCAAACTCGGATCACTTCAGTTTGTTACTCTGTAGGACTGAATCTTTAGAGTACCAGAAACTAGATAAATTCTCACAGGGACTGCAGATCACTTTTAAACTAAAATAAATTGGAAATTGGATTGCAGAATCATAGATTAATTGTGCTCCTGGGCGTCTTATTAAAACAAATATTATTTTTTATCAAGAGAAAAAATAACATTATCCAAGACTTCAAACTATTTCTACGTTTTTTTAAATGCTTAGTACATATTTTAAAAAATAAGCATGCAAAGTTACGAGATAACGTAAAAACCAGTACAAATAACTTACAATATGAATTAATGCCAACAGAAACAAAAGAGAATAAACACAGTTTCACTCAGACTTCAGATATTAAAGTTACAGAATATAGATTTTAAAATAACCGTAATTTCTATGATCAAGAAAACAAAATATTATAATAATGGGGAAAAGTGGAAATAAGAGAAAAAAATAGATATTTGAGAACTAAAAAAAATACAATAACCAAAACCAAGAACTCAGTAGGTAAATCTATCAGCCAGTTAGACACAAAGAGAGACAATGAACTGGAAGATTAATAAGAAAATGTCCAAAATAAATCATAGAGAGATAGAAGTATGGAAATTCACAAGAAAGTATAAAAGACATAGAGGAGATAATGAGAAAATCTACCAATGTCAGGAATGAAAAAAGGATGTCCATACCACATATCTACAGTTCTTAAAAAGATAAAGATATGACAACTTTATGCCAATCAGCATGTCTATTTACATTAGAAAAATCCACAAAAATTACATAAAAATTAATTTTAAATCTAAGCATAATTATAATTATTAAAGAAATTTAATTTATAAATTAAAATCTTCCAAAAAATAAAATTTCAGGCACAGGAAATTTTAGCAAACATTCCTGGAAGAAAAGATGTTAATCTAGCACAAATGCTCTCAAAACCTAGAAAAAGGAGGAACCACTCATTTTATGAGTTCAGCATACGTAATATTGATGTTAAAAAACCTAAAACTGTGATTATAAGGAAAGGCAAATTAATGGCCAATATCATCATGAACATAGATGAACATACCCTAAACAAATTGCTAACAAACCAAATCCAGCAATTCCAAATGGAATAATGCATCGTGAGTAGCCTTATGCTTTGAGTGCAAGGTTTATTTAATATTTGAAAATCTTTGTAATACAATATATTGAGAAAGGGAAAACTATCATATAATTATCACAAGAGATACTAAAAATTTTAATAAACTATAATATTCCTTTGATAAATTTATCAAACTGAAAAGAAAAATTTCTTAATTATAAAACATACAAATTTAAAAAATAAAAAGATAAACTACATCCAACTTTATATTTAATGTAAAATATTGCAAGCTTTCTCCATGTGATTGAGAGTAAGGCCACTATGCCTAGTAATATAACTTCAATTCAATATTACACTAAATGTTGGAAGCAATATAATAAATCAAGGGTTGCCTAGAGAATCCTGTGGACAGAGGAGCCTGGTGGGCTGCTGTCCGTAGGGTCGCACAGAGTCGGACATGACTGAAGCGACTTAGCATGCATGCACGCGTTGGAGAAGGAAATGGCAACCCACTCCAGTATTCTTGCCTGGAGAATCCCAGGGATGGAGGAGCCTGGGGGGCTGCCGTCTATGGGGTCGCACAGAGTCGGACACGACTGAAACGACTTAGCAGCAGCAGCAGCAGCAGTGCCACAAAGTGAAAATATAGGTCACTAACTACAAACCACCAAAGGGTTCCATTTCCACTTAAACCAAGGTCATACTCTTTATATCTGAACTTTTTTTATTTTTGTCTTCATTCATATCTTGGTAGTTTTCCCTGCTTTCCAATAAAGTTTTTCTATGAGGGCTATTATAAATAAATAAATAAATAAATAAATAAATCAAGGGAAAAATGAATCCAGTAACAATTGGGAACCAAGAAATAAAATGGTTAATTTTCAGACAGATCTACATGAAAAGTCCAAAAAAACTGACTTTATAATGTTGGAATTATTAAGGTCAGTATATAAAATCTACTGTATTGATTGCACTAAACAAGCAATTAGAAAATGAATTTTATAAAACCACATCATTTATGAAAGTGCCAGAAAAACAAACCACCCAGGGACAAATCTAAAAAAAGCCATGCATTCTCTACAAATGAAATAATATAGGGTTGAGAGAAGATAAAGATGATCTAAATAAATCAAGTGGAGGCTTTAATTGTTTTCTTCTGTTTGGTGTATCTTGACACATTGATGAACTTTACAGTTGATGATAAATGCATATGGAAATGCCTGAAAATAAACAGTATAATCTGGAGAAGACAAAGTTGGAGAACTTATTCTACCCAGTATCAAGTCTTTATTATAAAGCTATTATAATTAAGATAAAATAGTATTGCTTTAAATGTAGACAAACTAAGTGAGGAAACAAAAATTCCCTAAACAATTTCACCCATGTACTGATAATTGATTTGTGACAAAGTCGGTACTGCAGCATTGGCCAAGTACAGTCTTTTTCAACAAATGCTTCTGATTCATTTGGAAATACATACAGAAAAAAAATGACTCCACTTCATATCTTGCATAGAAATTAATTCCAGGTGAATTGTAACTTAAGTTATGCAAAGTAAAACAATAACATTTTTAGAACATAGTATTTGACATAGGGAAAAAAATTAAGTATTATAGTAGTCATAAACATAAAGAAAGATGGTAATTAGTTGCATTTATATTAGGAACATTGATATACTAAAGCACAGGATTAACAGGGTGAAAAGTAAACCCTCAGAGTGGGAGAATATATTTTTGTTACATATTACACACAAATGGCTTAAAACCAAAATACATAGACATCTCCTACAAATCAATTAGGAAAAGAGAGCTAACACAATAGGAAAAAAAAATGGATTAAGTATTTGAACAGTCATTTCATAAAAGATGCCTTATATATATATGTTGGGCTTTCCTAGTAGCTCAGCTGGTGAAGAATCTGCCTGCAATGCAGGAGACCCAGGTTTGGTTTCTTGGTTGGAAAAATCCCCTGGAGAAGGGATAAGCTACCCACTCCAGTATTCTTGGGCTTCCCTGGATGGCTCAGATGGTAAAGAATCTGCCTGCAATACAGGAGACCAGGGTTCCCTGGATTGGGAAGATCCCCTGGAGGAGGGCATGGCAACCCACTCCAGTATTCTTGCCTGGAGAATCCCATGGACAGAGGAGCCTGGAGGGCTACAGTCCATCAGTTCAGTTACTCATTCGTGTCTGACTCTTCTCAACCCTATGGACTACAGCACACCAGGCTTCCCTGTCCATCACCAGCTCCCGGAGCCTACTCAAACTCATGTCCATTGCGTTGGTGATGCCATCCAACCATCTCATCCTCTGTCGTCCCCTTCTCCTGCTTTCACTCTTTCCCAGCATCAGGGTCTTTTCCAGTGAGTCAGTTCTTTGCATCGGGTGGCCAAAGTATTGGAGTTTCAGCTTCAGCATCAGTCCTTCCAATGAATATTAAGGACTGATTTCCTTTAGGATGAACTGGTTGGATCTCCTTGCAGTCCAAGGGACTCTCAAGAGTCTTCTCCAACACCACAGTGGCTCAGCTGGTAAAGAATCCGCCTGCAATGCCGGAGACCTGGATTGAATCCCTGGGTTGGGAAGTTCCTCTGGAGAAGGGAAAGCCTACCCCCCAGTATTCTGGCCTGGAGAATTTCATGGACTGTATAGTCCATGGGATCACATGGGATCCCAAAGAGTTGGACATGACTGAGCGACTTTCACTTTCACAGTCCATAGGATTGTAAAAAGTTGAACAGGACTAAGCACAGCACAGCACAAACATATGTTAATTGTGTTAGCCTCATTACTTATCAGAGTTATGCAGATTAAAACCACAATGTGATATGATTAAACACCCCACAGAATGACTAAAAATAAAAAAGCCTGATAATATGAAATTCTGGCAAGAAAGTGGAGCACCTAGAGCTCTCATACACTGTGGATCAACTGGCACACTTTCTTTGCCAAAGCATCCTTTGGATTCTTAAAGAAATCAATGAATGGAACCAGAAAAATAAAGGAAGTGAAGAAATTTAACCCCAAATTAACACAAATTCTTATGGTCTGACCCCACACTGGGATGCCATTGTAAACAAACACTGAGAAATTCCTCTTAACAGCAGTCAAATAGGTGGATTACATCTTAGAGGTCATATGTGTGAAATTCCCATAAGAGTGGGGATAGTACCAAAGTGTTCAAAAGTTATATGAAAGAGCTCTTGTGGATTGGGATAAAATTTCAATTGAGATCATCATACATGGATTTTAAAAGTTCTCTGTTTCCATCCCTGGTCAGGGAACTGTGATCCTCCAAGCTGCATGGCATGGCCAAAAACCAAACAAACAAAAATTATGTTTCCAAAAGAATTGCAATAAAATGAAAATTATGTGATCTGGAAAACTGTTAAGTCAAAACGTGACTTTATTGTTTATGAAGACTAATATTGAAAATGCCCATCAAGAGTTTGAACAAAATTATTTCAGGAAATGTGAATATATAAAAATATTCCTGAATTAATAATTTTAAAATATCTGATTCTAGGTATATGTTCAAATAAACCCTCTACATGAATGTTTATAGCAGCATTATACGTAATAGCTAAAAGGCAGAAACAATACAGATGTCCATCAGCTGACTAATAAATAATCAATAGTGGTCTATCCATGTAATGAAATACTATTCAGCTCTAAAAAAAAGAATGGAGGGTGTATATGTGCTACAATATAGATGAAGATTGGAAACACTATGCTAAGTAAAATAAGCCAGTTACAAAAGACCATATATTATATAATTCCTTTCCTATAAAATTACCAGAAAAGGAAAATTTTTAGTGAGAGAAAGCCTATTACTTGTTTTTAACTGAGGAAAGTGATAGGCTGATAGGGAGGTGATAGCCAAAGGATTCAAGCTTCCTAAGGAAACTCTGAATACACTAAAAAAGCATTGAATTGTACTCTTTAAAAGTATAATTGGTGATTGGTACAATATGTGAACATATGGAAGTGTTTAAAAACAGGTAATCTTGTTTAGGTATGTGTAACTAAATAAATATAAGTATAGATATTTAATAATTTCAACTATAGCTCAAAAAGTGTACGTGTTCCCACTAGTCTCAAACATTTCTTTGTAGATCTCCTCTTTGAGAAATGGAGTCACTTTTCAGCTCTATCTTGGTTAGACATGGAAATGAAATAATGCTAATGTTGAAGAATTTCAGTTCATTCTATTTCTATTTCTTCCTGCCATGATTATCCATACCACATTTGATCTCCATCCCTGGTCACTTAACACTTGGTCCACTTTTCCCTTGACCATATTTGAATGTTGAAGATAGAGGCAAGAACAGTTTAAGACCTTATTGGTTCTAATCAGGGAATTGACCACACTGCCACCAGCTATGAAAAAAAGTGAATTGACCACATAAATCAAAATAAGAGAAAACAAAATTTAACTCAAAATTTACCTAAATGTGGAAATTAAAATGTCTTTCCAACATTTGTGGTTGCAGAACTCTAGATAAGTTCATCATAACTGCCTTCTCTCTTCTTTCTCTTCTTTTTGATCACATGACATACTCTACAATGATGCCAGTGCCTTAAGTATTGTTTCCTTTGCCTGTGCATTGGCCTAGCATGAAAAGTATGTGAAGGCAGATGCTGAGCATCAACATACATCTTTCTTTGGCTCTGAGTAGAAAAATTAGCATATATAGAAATGCAAGAGTGTAACTATGCTATAGTTTTTAGCATTTCATAGATGTGTATAGATGGCATTTTCTTTCTTTTAGAAATTAACTTGTTTCTGCCATAAGTCCTCAATTTAAAATCTTACTGGCTCTGACAGTGTAAAAGATACTTTAGGTAACAGGGGAGGAGTGGATCAAAGAGTTTGATTTGATATAGGCAAAAAGTAGCAGTAATGTTTTAAATTAATAAGACTGGTTTCCCTGTATATTTCTATAAAAATGAAAGAATCTAATAGAAATACACATCAGCATACACATGCAAGCATAAACCGTGTCTGCCTGTGTTCTCCTAATGATTGAATCATTAGCAGTGCCATATTGTTATCAGTGTCTTTGGCACTGCCTTGGGCATGACAGTCAAAATGAGACTACTATACTTATTGACATTTTGACAGTTTCCACCTGAGTCAGAATCCTAAGACAAGCTTTCCATTTTAGAAAGTAAGTACCATTGAAAAATCCAATCTAAAATAATTTACAAATATACTATATTTTAAGCAGTCACTCCATTAGCATGTTTTAGGCTTTGTTAAAAAGGTTTATACATGTTTATCAATTGTTATTTTATTCTCTCACAAAGAGACTCTTCTCTACACTGCTAAAATTAAAATGAAATTTTAGTAACATGAAAATGCTCAGATGGCATGCATTCACTAAAAATGGGGAAATCATAAAATGTATTGTTTTCAATATAACAGTAAGAAAAGAGACACCTGAAAAAAGTCAAAACATATTGAGAGATTTTATCTGTTTTAACCATAAGTTTAAGATCATGGAACTCCAGTCTTGATTTTATGATTCTGGAGGCTTTTCAGTATTATTTCTTTAGTAACTAACCTGCATTTACTTAGAGTATCAATCAGCTGCATTTTCATAGTGCATAAAACACTCTCTAATTAAGCTTTATTTAATTTGTTTTAACTCAGAGTATGAAGGAGGTGACACAACGTGAATTACCCATTATAGTAACCTTGCCTCAAAACCACAAATGGGTACAAAGTGATGTCTGTGTGTTTTACACTGTAACGTTACTCACAGAAGGAGTTCCACAGAAAGATAACGATCATAATGATACTTAGCATTTATATAGCATTGTCTCTCTTCACAGCACTTTATAAATCTTAACTAAATAATGTTTCTTGCTGGAATGAGGTTGCAACACTAGTGAATTAGCATGTCCCTTGCTGTAATGATAGAGCTCAGATACATCACCTCACTGGGTCTGTACCTGTGGGAACAATTGCCCCTCATGATGGATTAAAACCAGATACAATTGATTGGCTGATCCCATCCTGCACTCTGAAAGAACCTTCATAACCTTTGGATGTTTATACGGATTAACTCAAGCACAGGCATCTTTATTTGTGGCCTCAGACCAGACCCCCATGGACAGAGCCAAGTGGAGAGTTTAGGGTAATTATTTGGACAATTCAGTCCCAAATCTCCTTTCACTTCAAGTCAATGAGATAGTTGCCTCAGTGCTCCATATCAGGGTTTCCCAAGCTCAGTCGTATTAACATTTGGGAAATTCTTTATTGTTGGGGCCATCTTGTGTATGGTGGGATGTGTAGCATCATCCTTGTCTTCCAGATGCCAGTAGCACCCACCCACCCCACCCCCTAGCTGTGGAAACCAAAACTGTCTCCAGACCTTGACAAATGTTCCCTGAGCATCAAAACTGTCCCCAGTTGGAAACCATTGCTCTTTGCTTTGCTGGTAACCAGCCATCTCAATTCTGCATCTCAACACTACATATTTGTCTCCAGCAGCATCTCCTTTGGCAGTGAGTTTGGGGTACATTATTCCCATTTGAGTCTCACTAACTAGGAAACCCCAGTGTCTTGGTTCTGGAAACCTTCAAGTCAATTTGAATGATGTGTGGCCTTTACTATCTCCCCCCCGTCAACCCAGAGTCAGGAATCTTCCCACACTGAGTACCGAACAGCAGTGTAAGTATACCCTGAAAATCATTTTAGCATTACAGGTTACGAAGAACTTATTTCACAGGGTTGTGAGATAAGTTGACAGAGGCTAGTTTGAAAGCTCAGCCTTACACATTTTGCTTCTCAGCTGGGCTTAGAAAATTGTGGTGACTGTAGTTGTAAGGAAAATACTACCTCAAGGCCCAATCATAAAAGCTTCTATCAGCCAGATGTCTGTAGTTGTTTTGGGTTCTGTATTCAGTAAGTTTTATATGGACCTAATTCCCAGAAAAACTTCCCAGTCTGTTTACATGGACAGGATAAACTGACTGTGCCTTCTTTGTATTCCTAGTGTGAGCTGGTAATTATCCATCTACTGCTGGGATATTTCATGTAACTGGTGGACATTTTAGACACCATGTGCATCCTTAATCTCCCTAGGATTCTCTAGGAACAAAATTATTTGATACAAAAACCTTTGATATCACAAGTTGTGTTTAACATTTCAAGCCTCATTTACATCAGTTCAGTTCAGTGAGCTGCTCAGTAGACAGGACGATGTGTTATGGAGAGAAGGAAACCTATAGATGCACTCAGTAGCCTGAAGGTATATTACACCAGATAATAAGAGTGAACTGCTGAAGAAGTATCTAAAATTTATTAGCACAGCATGCATTAGGGAAGCTGTTGAATAGCATCCCTGGATATTTTTCCAAATAAATAAGTAAATGAGAAGATGGGTGGTCAGTGAAAATGATGGCAAGGTTCTTGATGTATAGATTACACAGACTACAGCTGTGGCCTTATCTATCGTGAACTAATTATCCAAGCCTGAATGTACTAAACCCTCTATTGATTTAAATACTACAGTTTAAAATCTCGGCCTTTTTTTATTTTCTGCAAATCACTAAAGGCTTTGACAATTTCCGTGTGGGCTAGAACTAGGCAAGCTGTTGAAGAGTTACTGTACATCAAGGAGATACTAATGGCTGTAGCTGAAACACCTGCTAACCTGCTATTGTAAGCATTTATCCGCTATTTGCCTGCGGCAGAAATAAATGAATAAATAAACTTTTGCTAGTCATATTACATGAGTTAATGCATTATAGCATTATGTAAAGCAGCAAAGCACATTCTTCTGGGGCTTTTTAAAAATCATTATTTGTGGCAGGTTAGAACATATATGCTGGCTTCTCCGCTCCATTTTCTTCACTCAGGTTTCTGTCAGAGCCCTTGCAACTACAGGGCTGGTTAGACTTTGCTCTCTCAAGAGTGCGTTTGAGACAAACAACCTTCCCAATCCTCAGAGTTTGAAAATGGCATTGCAAACAGGACGAATGTATTAAACAGCTCAGCTGTCAATGAACAGAATCAATAACCGTGGGTGCCGGGCTTACATTATACCTACTTACACAAGGTCTGCACATATTTGGAAAGAAGATCTTTTCTTTTGACAGGTTGGTACCAGCTGTTTCAAGAAACAACACGGCTGTACATCCCCAACACATCTCGCTCTCCTTTTATAATTTAAGGAGAAATGGTGAAAAGCAATGACCAGAAAGAGCAGACCATGCCTGGGAGCCTTATATGTAGATACCTTTTCATGGGTACCTTCAAAAAGTATTAAGGCTAAATTATTAATATCAATTAAAAATAAAAGCCTTGAGTTGGTTGCTCCAATGTTTTAAAGCTATAAGGGTACAATACTTTAGTCAGTAAAATATATAAAATATACCTCTAGGAAGCAGTATCATGAGGCACAGCAATTATAACAAATAGCATCACTGAACATAGTACAAGCAAGAATGTGTTGTGCTTCAAGTTGTGCTATTCATAGACATGCCTTGATCTAAACATCCAAGGCTAAATTTGTGTTTACATTTTCTGTAGGATTTACTTCAATTTTTAAAGATCTCTTTGCTTTTCTAATTCAGGAATTCTGTACTGAAGGGAGAGGTGCCACCTGAAATGAAGGGAGAAGTGAGTTTAACCCTCGTCATTTTTAGCATCCTCTTTGAACATTCGGTATTTTACTGCCTGTGGGAGAAATATTCCTAATTTAACTTCTTCAGGTGTTGTTGCCTAATTTTCTTATACTGCAACAGGAATACAATGGTAGAAATTTAAAATGGAAAACATTCTTGGTATTATACAACTTAGTATAAAATAGCAGTGTGGCATATTCCCTTGCGAGACAATTGCCTTAATCATTTATTTTTTAAATGATTTTATTTATTAATTTATTTTTGGATATTCTGGGTCTTCATTGCTGCATGGGCTTTCCTCTAGTTATGACAAGTGGAGGCTGTTCTGTAGTGCTGTACACTGGATTCTCATTGCAGTGGCTTCTCTTATTGCAGAGCACAGGCTCTAGGGTACCTGGGCTTCAGTAGTTGCAACACATGGGCTCGCTAGTTACAGCTCCTGGGCTCTGGAGCTCAGGATCAATAGTTGTGTTGCATGGCTTTTGTTGGTCTATGGCATATGGGATCTTCCCAGATCAGGTATCAAACCCATGTCTCCTGCACACAGAATCTTTACCACTGAGCCATCAGGGAAGCCCTCATTTATGTTTAGTGCGTTAACTTTTAGAATATATATGAAAATGATATTAAGAAAATAATCCCATTTATAAGAAGAATAAAATAATTATGGAGTATGAGACATCTTCAGTGAAAACTACAAACCTCTTGGAAGAAATTAAAGAAGATCTAAATAAATGGAAAGACATCAATGACCATGAATCTGAAGACTTAATATTATCAAGATGGCAATATTGCTCAAATTGATCTACAGATTCAACACAATCCCTATCAAAATTTCAGCTAGTTTTTTTTTTTTTTTGGTAGAAATTGCACAGCTAATCCAAAAATTCGTGTGGAAATGCAAGGGACGTACCCAGAATATCCAAAAAAATTTTTATGAAAGAAGAACACCTCGGGAAAACTCATATTTCCTGATTTAAAAATTTACTAAAAAGCTGTAATACTCTAAACAGTGTCATAACGGCATCAGGATAGATGTATAGATCAATGGAATAGAAATGAGATTCCAGAAGTTCACCTTACATTTATGGCTAATTGATTTTCTACCATATGGCAATTCAATTTTATAAAGAAAGAATGGTCTTTTTAACAGATGGTGTTGGACAACTGGATATCCATATGCAAAAAAAACAAACAAAAAAAGACCTTGAATTCCTACCTCACACCATACACAAAAAAATTAACTCAAAATTAATTCTAGACCTAAATGTAAGAGTTAAAACTTTAAAAATACTAGAACACATAGAAGTAAGTCTTTATGACCTTGGGGTAGGCAAGTTTTGGGGTTTTTGATTTGACAAACAGTAAAAAAAAAAAAAAAAAAAACCACGATGAAAGAAAAGATGATACTAAAAGACGATGCTGTGGAAGTACTGCACTCAATATGCCAACAAATTTGGAAAACTCAGCAGTGCCACAAGATGAAAAGGTTAGTTTTCATTCCAGTCCCAAAGAAAGGCAATGCCAAAGAATATTCAAACTAGCACACAATTGAACTCATCTCACACTCTAGTAAAGTAATGCTCAAAATTCTCCAAGCAAGGCTTCAACAGTATGTGAACTGAGAATTTCCAGATGTTCATGCTGGATTTAGAAAAGGCAGAGACACCAGAGATCAAATTGCCAACCTCCATTGGATCATCAAAAAAGCAAGAGAGTTCCAGAGAAACATCTACTTCTGCGTCATTGACTATGCTAAAGTCTTTGACTATGTGGTTCACAACAAACTGTGGAAAGTTCTTAAAGAGATGGAAATATCAGGCCACCTTACATGCCTCTTGAAGAATCTATATGTAGGTCAAGAATTTAAAGAACCAGACATGGAACAATAGACTGGTTCCAGATTGGTAAAGGAGTACGTCACAGCTGTATATTGTCACCTTACTTATTTAACTTCTATGTAGAGTACATCATGCGAAATGCTGGGCTGATGAAGCACAAGCTGGAATCAAGATTGACAAGAGAAATATCAATAACTTCAGATATGCAGATGACACCACCCTTATGGCAGAAAGTGAAGAGGAACTAAAGAAAGCTGAGTGCCGAAGAATTTATGCTTTTGAACTATGGTGTTGGAGAAGACTCTTGAGAGTCCCTTGGACTGCAAGGAAATCCAACCAGTCCATCCTAAAGGAAATCAGTCCTGAATATTCATTGGAAGGACTGATGCTGAAGCTGAAACTCCAATACTTTGGCCACCTGATGTGAAGAACTAACTCCTTAAAAAAGACCCTGATGCTGGGAAAGAGTGAAGACAGGAGGTAAAGGGGACAACAGAGGATGAGATGGTTGTATGGCATCACCAACTCAATGGACATGAGTTTGAGCAAACTCCAGGAGTTGGTGATGGGCAGGGAAGCCTGGCATGCTGCAGTCCATGGGGTCACAAAGAGTCGGACTGACTCAGCGACTGGACTGAACTGAACTGAACTGAAAAAAGAAAAATAGCATCATTGAAATAAAATATTTTATGCTTTAGAAAACAATAGAAAAAGTGAAAAAACAACCCACAGAATGAAAGAAATACTTGCAAGTCATATGTCTGGTAACTTATCTTGAATATGTAAAGAACTTTAAAAATTCAATAAACAGAATAACAATCCCATTAAAGAATGAGCAGAGGATCAGAAAATACATGTCTTCAAAGACTATGTAAAATAACAAATATGCACATTAAAAGCTACTCAACATTAATAGTCACTAGAGAAATGCGAAAAAAGGCATAATGGTATAGTACTCCACACTCTCTAGTATTGATACATTAAAAAAGACAATGGTAAGTGTTGAGAATGTGGAGAAATGGGAACTCTTGTACATTGCTGATAGGAATCCAAATTGGTGCAATCATTTTAGAAAACAGTTCCTCAAAAAGCTGAACATTGAGTTATCATATGACCCAAGTTATCACATAACCAAGCTAAATGAAAACCCACATCTACACAAAACTTGTATATTAATGTGCAAAACTTGTGCATGTGGGTTCATTGCAGCAGCAATTATATTAGCCAAAAAGTGTAAATAATCCTGATACAAAGCAACTGGTGGATGGATAAATAAAATGTGGTATATCGATTCAATGAAACAGTATTCAAAAATAAAAATAAATGAAATACTGGTACATGTTACAACACAGATGACCTTGAAAATATTATGGTAAATGAAAAAATAATCATAAAAGACTATGTAGCATGTAATTTCATACAGGTATAATGTGTAATTAGAAGGATAAACATAAAGCCTCTATGTTTTCTTCAGCTTTTTAATCAGTAACAAATTTTAGTGTTTTTCAATATCCAAAAGATAATATATATAATACCTAATTGCACAAATAAAACCTTGTGTGCACCAGGACCGGGACCCCACAAGAGGCTGAGCCAGACTTGCCTTTGAGTATTTGAGTGTCTCCTGCAGAGGCACAGGTCAGCAGTAGCCTGCAGTGGAGACAGGGGCTTTGGCTGCAGCAGACCTGAGAGGCACAGCATGTAAACCCCACCATAGAGCCACGAGCAGACAACCCACCAATTGGAGAACAATTATACCAAAGAAGTTCTAACTCTGTCGCAAAAGTTCTAGGGCCCACAACTGACTTCCCAACCTGGGGATCTGGCAAAGGGACAGAGAAATCCCAGGGAATTTGCCTTTGAAGGCCTGTGGAATTTGATTACAGAACTTCCACAGGACTGGGAAAACAGACTCTTGGAGGACACAAACAAAAGCTTGTGTGCACCAGGACCCAGGAGAAAGGGTCAGTGACCCCACAAGAGACTGAGCCAGACTTGCCTGTGAGTATCCAGGAGTCTCTGGCAGAGACATGGGTTGACAGTGGCCTGCCGTGGGGTCAGAGGCACTGAATACAACAATCTTGGCATAAGTCCTTTTGAAAGAGTTAACCATTACCCCCATTAACCCGAGCATAGTTTGGTCTCAGGACAAACTATAGGGAGAGAACACAGTCCCACCCATCAATAGAAACTTCAATTAAAGATTTACTGAACATGGCCCCGCCCATCAGAGCCAGACCTAGATTTCCCCACAGCCAGTCCCTCCCATCAGGAAGCTTCCACAAGCCCCTTATACTTATCCATCAGAGGGCAGACCACACTTGTAGATGGAAAGCACAATTACAGAAAACGAACCAAACTAATCACACAGATAACAGCCTTGCATAACCCAAAGAAACTATGATCTATGCCATGTAGGGCCACCCAAGGATGGCTCATGGTGGAGAGTTCTGACAAAACGTGATCCACTGGAGAAGGGAATGGCAAGCCACCTCAGTATTCTTGCCTTGAGAACCCCATGCACTCTTAATAAAAGGCAAAAAGATATGACACTGATGGATGAACTCCCCTAGATCTGTAGGTGTCCAATATGCTACTGGAGACGAGTGGAGAAATAGCTCCAGAAAGAATGAAGAAGTTTTCACCAGAATGAAGTTTTCACCAAAGCGAAAACTATGCCCAGTTGTGGATGTGACGTGTGGAAGTAAAGTTTGATGCTGTAGAGAACAATATTGCATAGGAACCTGGAAGGTTAGGTCCACCAATCAAGGCAAATTGGTGGTATCAAACAGGAGATGACAAGAGTGAACGTCGACATTTTAGGAATCAGTGAACTAAAATGGACCAGAATGGGCAAATTAAATTCAGATGACCGTTGTATCTACTATTGTGGGCAAGAATTCCTTAGAAGAAATGAAAGAACCCTCATACTCAACAAAAGAGTCTGGAATGTAGTAATTGAGTGCAATCTCAAAAATGACAGAATGACCTCTGTTCATTTCCAAAGTAAACCATTCAGTATCACAGTAATCCAAGTCTATGCCCCAACCACAAATACCGAAGAAGCTGAAGTTGAACGATTCTATGAAGACCTACCAGACCTTCTGGAACTAACATCAAATGAAGACATCCTTTTCATCATAGGGGACTGGAATGCAAAAATAGAAAGTCAGGAGATACCTGGAGTAATAGGCAAGTTTGGCCTTGGAGTACAAAATGAAGCAGGGCAAAGACTAACAGAGTTTTGCCGAGAAAACGCAGTGGTCATAACAAACACCCTCTTCCAACAATGCAAGAGATGACAATACACATGGACATCACCAGATGGTCAATACCAAAATCAGATTGATTATATTCTTTGCAGCCAAAGATGGATAAGCTCTATATAGTCAGCAAATCAAAACCAGGAGCTGACTGTGGCTCAGATCATGAACTCCTTATTGCAAAATTCAGATTCAAATTGAAGAAAATAGGGAAAACCACTAGACCATTCAGGTATGACCAGTACAGTAGAAGTGACAAAAAGAATCAAGGGATTAGATCTAATAGATAGAGTGCCTGAAGAACTATGGATGGAAGTTAAAACATCCTACAGGAGGCAGTGATCAAAACCATTCCCTAGAAGAAGAAATGCAAAAAGGCAAAATGGTTGTCTGAGGAGACCTTACAAATAGCTGAGAGAAAAAGAGAAGTGAAAGGCAAAGGAGAAAAGGAAAGATATACCCATCTGAATGCAGAGTTCCAAAGAATATCAAGGAGCGGTAAGAAAGCTTTCCCCAGTGATCAGTGCAAAGAAACAGAGGAAAACAATAGAATCAGAAACACTAGAAACCTCTTCAAGAAAATCAGAGATACCAAGGGAACATTTCATGCAAAGATGGGCACAATAAAGGACTGAAACTGTATGGACCTAACAGAAGCAGAAGATACTAAGAAGAGATGGCAAGAATACACAGAAGAACTATACAGAAAAGATCTCAGTGACCCAGATAATCACAATGGTGTGATCACTTACCTCAAGCCAGACATCCTGGATTGAAAAGTCAAGTGGACCTTAAGAAGAATCACTATGAACAAAGCTAGTGGAGGTGATGGAATTCAAGTTGAGCTATTTCAAATCCTAAAAGATGATGCTGTGAACATGTTGTGCTCAATATGCCAACAAATTTGGAAAACTCAGCAGTGGCCACAGGACTAGAAAAGGTCAGTCTTCATTCCAATCCCAAAGAAAGGCAATGCCAAAGAATGTTCAAACTACCACACAATTGCACTCATCTCACATGCCAGCAAGGTAATGCTCAAAATTCTCCAAGCTAAGCTTCAATAGTACATGAACTAAGAACTTCCAGATATTCAAGCTGGATTAAAAAAAAGCAGAGAAAACCAGAGGTCTAATTGCCAACATTGGTTGGATTATTGAAAAAGCAAGAAAATTCCAGAAAAACATCTACTTCTGCTTTATTGACTACACTAAACCCTTTGACTGTGTGGATCACAACAAACTGTGGAAAATTCTTCAAGAGGTGGGAATACCAGACCACCTTTGATGCCTCCTGAAGAATCTATATGTGGGTCAAGAAGTAACAGTTAGAACCAGACATGGAACAACAGACTGCTTCCAAATTGGGAAGAGAGTACATCAAGGCTGTTTATTGTCACCTTGCTTATTTAACTTCTATGCAGAGTACATCATGCAAAATGCTGGGCTGAATGAAGCACAAGTTGGAATCAAGATTGACGGGAGAAATATCAATAACCTCAGATATGTAGATGACACCAGCCTTATGGCAGAAAGTGAAGAGGAACTAAAAGAACCTCTTGATGAAAGTGAGAGAGTGAAAAAGTTGGCTTAAAACTCAACATTCAGAAAACTAAGGTCATGGCATCTGGTCCCATCACTTCATGGCAAATAGATGGGGAAACAATGAAAACAGTGACAGACTTGTACTTTCTTGGGCTCCAGAATCACTGCAGATGGTGACTGAAGCCATGAAATTAAAAGATGCTTGGTCCTTGGAAGAAGAGCTATGACAAACCTAGACAACATACCGAAATGCAAGGACATTACTTTGTCACCAAAAAGTCTGTCTAGTCAAAGCTATTGTTTTTCCAGTAGTCATGTATGGATGTGAGAGTTGGACCACAAAGAAAGCTGAGTGCCAAAGAATTGACGCATTTGAACTGTGGTGTTGGAGAAGACTCTTGAGAGTTCCTTGGACTGCAAGGAGATCCAACCAGTCAATCTTAAAGGAAATCAGTCCTGAATAGTCATTGGAATGACTAATGCTGAAGCTGAAGTTCCAATACTTTGGCTAACTAATGCAAAGAACTGACTCATTGGAAAAACCCCTGATGCTTGGAAAAGTTGGAGGCAGGAGGAGAAGGGGTCAATGGAGGGTGAGATGTTTGGATAGCATCACGGATGGACAAGAGTTTGATCAAACTCTCCAGGAGCTTGGTGATGGATGTGGAAGCCATGGGCTTGCAAAGACTTGGACATGACTGAAAGACTGAACTAACTAACTAACTAACCAAGGGGGCCAGTGCCAGGATCAGACAGAATTTTAAAAATTATATTTACTATGTAGAAAGAGTGTAGAGGCAGAGAGAGGCCTGTGTAGCTGTTCTTTGAGGTCAGTAGATGGCATGGATATAGATGGCAGCTGCAGAGAGTGAAAAGAACTCAGATCTGAGTCACTTAAGACATTTCTTTATCCACTTGATTTTATTCTTGTGGGTTGTAAGAATATCGAACATTTTGTTTAGAGTTTAAAAGTGAATTCTGACAGATAATCTGGCCTTGCCAAAATGAAAGGCACACAATGGCACCTGACTATTTTTCTGGGAAGCTCTAGCCACCTCTCCTTCAATACTTAGGGTGTAATCAATAAACATAACAGAGGCTATTCATTCCACCAGGATGGATTACAACAAAAGGGCTCTATTCACACTGGTAATAGGCTGACTTCACCTGTTCCATCACATTATGACCAGCATCTTCAGTCATCTACCTCCTTCACTGCTCACCTGTGATGAAATGTTCTGTTGGCAGAAGAATGGTTATAAAGCTGCTCTGTTTACACCTGTGGTGGCCAAGGCAGGGTCCTGCCAGTGTAGGGTGAGACCCTGTCTAGGATGACAGATCATTCACACATTTGAAAGATTATGAAATTCAGTGCTTGCTAAAGGTTTGGATTGGGTTTTAAAGGCATTCTCCAAAAAAATATATTATTTTCAGTGCAACTTTTTTTTAATGTTTAATAGGTTTGGTGAATTTTAATGGACACATGGTACTGACAGCATTCAGACAAAGTTTTTTTGAGCATGGTCATTATCTTTTGCCCGGTCTCGCCCATAGTGAGGAGCCATCCACCTTTTCTTGGATTTGAATTCACTCAGGCCAGTAGCATCATAGATACCTACAAGCCCTTATAAATAATGAGCATGCATTCACTTGAACTTTGTTAGTAGAAGGCTGGTGTTCTGGGCTTATTTTAGAGCAATTAAATATGATTTATTTTCCATCATTTATTGACTTATTCATCCAGCAAATGATTATTGACTGCTTACTGCTACGTTATACAATGTGAGGCAGACAAAGCAGGCTAATTAATAATAATAATGGCTAGCATTTGTCGAGAAGATACTAAGAGCCAGCGCTCAGTGCCTTGTATGTTTATCTCACTTATTAAAAATACCTGACAATGCAGTTGCTAGTGTTATTTCCAATTTATGGAGAAGAAAACTGAGGCATAAAGAGCTTTAAAAATAAGCTCATGATTATACATGATAGATTTCAAAAGTGAACTCAGGAACTCTGCCTCAACAGCCCTTGCTTAAGTGCTAACATATTCAGCCTGCCAAGAGATGGCAAACATCCTGTCCTCAAGAAGTTTGTATGGTGATAGTAGAAGCCACTTAAGCACACAAGGATAGTTCATAGTTAATTCAAATATAAAAACAGATGAAAGCAAAGAGCTGTAGGCATTGAAAGAAAAAAACATCGTTTCTATCTAAAAGCAGTGGTTCTCAACCTTGGCAGCAGGTTGCAATTGCCTGAGGATCTTAAAAATTACTGATGCCTTGGTCCCAGCCCCAGAGATTTCAACTTAATCGACCTGGCATGCCCTTGTGCAGCTGGAGTTTTTAATGTTCCCCAGGTGATTCTCATGTGCAGCCAAGTTGAAAACCCTGGGCTAGAGGGAATAGGGAACATGTTCGGAAGAGGAGAGATTCAGAGTTGATTTGTCAAGAAGTAACTATTTTAAAAATCAGGAATGTCAGGGGTACAAATGGGAGTGGAAGGTCATGTTATGATATGGAAGAGATCCCTCGCTGCTCAAATTGTGGTCTTGGGACCAGCAGCATTGGCCTCACCATGGAGTTGATTGGAAATGTGAAATCCCAGGCTGTCCAGACCCCATGAATCAGAATCTGCATCCCGAAGTGATTTGTGTGCACACTGCTGTTTGAGAAGCACTGACAGAACAACAACAGAAAATCAGGATGGGAAAACACAGAACCATATCTGGCGGTTGGCAGATGTACCAAGGGCCAGTAGGTGGTGTAAAGAGTGGAGCACATTTGTTGGCTTGCTTTGATTGATAAAAAAAAGCAGTTAAAACTTTATCCTATAAATGGTTGGAAGTTGAAAAACTTCCAAGCAAAAGTGATGTGTGCAAGGAAGGTTTAGGCTAATAATCTGGTAACAAATTGCAGAACAGATTAGGGAAAGGGAGGAGCCACAGGTATAGAGGTACTCAGAGAGACATCTGTTTGAGTTCTCAATTCATAAACATCCGAGGAGTGAAACTCAGACCAGGGTGCAATTCAGTAGGCGAGTTCTTATCTTCAAAACACATTGTTTTACTTTCAGGAATTCTTATCTTTTTCAGCAGCCTGACTTTAGAGCTACATTATGTATCTGAATAGAGATAGAGACCACATTTTACCCTGAGTGGCAGCCAATGTATATAGAACAGCTTTGTTATTTCATCCATAGTACACTTTCCCCTCAATATTACAGGAGTATATAGAGGAACAAGAACAGAATTCTAATGGTATAAGAAAAACATTTCTATTTTTCCAGTAGCAATGTGATAAATATTGTACTATACATTTTTTATATGATCATGGAACAGGGTATTAATAAACTATTCTGACTGTGAGAGAGCTTACTATGAATACTTGGGAAATTATATCCTTAGATATTACACCAGCTGAAAATGCTTGGTTCTGAACCCACATTAAATTTATTTTTTTTATTTGATAGTTATGAGATTCTTTAAGATCAATAGCAACTATGGTGCCTAAGGATCATCATTAAAAAAAGCAGCAATCATCTGATGCATGAAAATGAGATTATTTCTAGAATTTTTAGTTGGTCAAGTGCTGGGTACATGCATTGACATTATATTCTTTTTAATCTAAGAGAAAATGTTTTATGATACAATGTCTAATACATTGCTTTGCATATAATAGTTTCATTTGTTAAAGTAAGAGATACAAATATTTGATATGAAAAGATATTATATCATATAAATAGGCTTTAGAAATCAACTTTGTCCAGATAGAATTTATGTAAAATAAAACACATTTGTTTAAAGTATATAGGCTTTAAAATTGTAAACTGAAGATACTGGATAATCAAATACAAGTATCTTTGAAAAGTTGTATGTTAATCAATATAGTAATACATTACCACAGTGATCACAAGATAATAACTCTTAGTATGGTTCATATTTTTAAATTTAAGTTGCAAATAGAAATTTCAGAAGTTTAGCCATGTCTTGAAACTTGATACTGCAATTTGTCTATGTTACCACCAGATGGTAGTGTTTGCTTTATTCATGATCACATGATCTCAGTCACTGCTACTATTCTAAAAAAGGTGAACTGATACTCAAACTATGAATACCCAAACCTGTTTTCATTTATACCAAAGAGAACAAAACAAACAAAAAATACTAACAGATTGTTTTTTTCTTGGCAGGCATTCACAATATAAATAAGACATGGACTCAAGCCCCCAAATAATCCAATACTCTCGTAAGGTATCATAGAAGGCAGTTACTATGATCGCAGAAATTATTTAGTGAAAGAATTGTTAAATGTAACAGGTGATATAGCAGTTCAAAGGGGAGAATGCTGAGTTCTTCCTAGTGAACTCTGGGAATATTTCAGAATAATATTTTTCTAAGAATCAAAACTTTGAAGATGAATAGTTCACCAAATGTGGAGATGAAAAGGAGAATATGGATAGGGTAGGAAGCAAGACATGCTGTGTCACAGAGCATAATTTATTTGTAAAAGGACAGTGAGTCTATGTGATCAAAATATGGGGTCCATGATTGGGAAGTGGGAAAAGACAGAACTTGATAGTAGGTTTAAACGAGATGGTCAAGGGCAAGGCATGTCCTACTGTTTTGTTCTAATCTCATGTTTTAGTTGATAGGGAACAACTGAAGACATTTAAGAAACAGATGTCATGATAAAATCTGTAAGATAAAGACATTTTAAGAAATAAATTTATGAATGCAATTTTGTCACGGTTCGTAGGAAAATCCTTGGTGAGGAAACATTCTCAGCAAGAATTTTCCAGGAGTCTCTCACTTGTTTTTTTCCCTGCTAGATTATCAAATCAGTTTGTGCTGCAGTCTCTTACCATTTGCCCTAACAGTCTGAGAATGGAATGACACTAAATCCCTTGTTAAAGCCTCTCTCTCTTGCTTCCTTCTCAGGACCTTCTCTCTGGCTGAAATGTGCTTGGGATGTATTATTGGCCTTTGTCACACTCTCCTTTTTTCCTTCCAGTCTCCATGGCTGTGCCTTGGACTGTTAGCACTCTCTATAAAGGTTTGGAACCCTTTGGGATGAGGTTGGGGGTAGGAATGGGGTAATTACATTTCCTAATCTAAATCCTTTAATGGCTACTTTGTTTATTGCTTGCCTTTAACTTGAGTGTTTGGTCTTTTTCATAAAATACAAGTGAGGGCAAGGTGCCCTATGTCTAGTTTGTTCTAAGAATAGGTGGTCTGTTCATATGGGGTGATAAATGCTTCCTAAGTCGGGGTACCCTGGGGTAAGGGCTACTTCTCTGCTTTCCATAGAAACTGCTTTTTGGAGCTGGCTTCTCTCTTCCCTCTGCTTGCCAGAAGACCAAAGGCTCACAGTTTGGTTACTGATAATACTAATCCTCTCTGACAATTAGTTGGCAACCTTTCCTATTAGAATATCTTTGAAGTTTTTCCAGTTGGGGGTGGAGGCTGGAATTCGGGCTGGCAGGAAAGGATACAGGCCCTTTCATCTGAGAACCAAAAAATACCCTCCAGACTCCTTATTTCTCAAACATCATGGCGCTGTAGAAGATGTTCTGCCCTTCTCAGTCACTGTGCCATCATCACAGGGAACTTCTGAGTACATTTGGGAGCCTGGCAGCAAAGCTTGTCTCCTTACCAGAAAATAAGGTCAGTAAGATGTGTACAGCATTATTCTAATTTGCCTGCCCACACCTTTCTGGTTAGGGCGCTCACCTGCCCTTAACCTGTTACTTTTCCGAGGATGTTTGTTGATTGTTGGAAACTGTTCAAAGATTTTCGGGAAGGAAAAAGGAAGAAAAATAGAAAGTTGATTTCCAACCCATTCAATATCTCTTCTTTGAGCTAGCACACAGTATACTGTGCCTCATAGGATGTGGAGTGTGTGAGCGGACCACAGCTGCCAAGGTTCCTGAAGACTCTTGAAAGTGCGTACAAATGAGAGTAGCTTCTGAACCTTTTCTTCGCTGCCCCTTCACAGAACTGTAAGCTGTAAGAAACATTTTTCTTGATGATGCTGCCATCCCCCTGCTCCTTCTTGCCTCTTCCCGGCCCTGCCTCGAACAGCTTATTTTAAGAATCCTCTTTTCTCCTGGGGAGAGCTTACACCACCTCCAACACCCCTGCTGACACTTAGGTAGTGTCTGTATCCTTTCTGTGGGTTAGCCCATTTTCTATTCACAGCAGCCCTGATTAAATGAATTTGGAGACTGGGATTGATATGTATATACACACACACTATTGATACCGTTGGGGGAAGCACACTGACTGAAACCGCCCACCCTGGCCAGGCCCCATAGTAACCATTTGCAGGAGTTGTTTTATGACAGGAGGTCCTGGTAAGAAACACGAAACTGATAAGCCACCACCAACCAAAAGAGTTCAGGAAAGGTCAAAAGGAGACACCACATGTCTGACCACCTCCCAGAATCCTTCTCTCTGGCATCCATCTTGGCTGAACAAGGCATGCATCACCAGGAAGGGCTGTCAGAATGATTGGCTAAAGACAACCCATCCCATCACCATAAAACCCGAGACACATAAACCCACGTGGCAGAGCTATTCTCCTGGGCTCCCTTACCCTACTGCTCTCCACCAGGTGCCCTTTCCCAATAAAATCTCTTGCTTTGTCAGCACATGTGTCTCCTCGGACAATTCATTTCCGAGTGTTAGACAGGAGCCCAGTTTCGGGCCTTAGAAGGGGTCCCCCTTCCTGCAACAATACTATGTATAAAATAGATAACTAATGAGAGCCTGTTGTCCAGCACAGGGGACTCTACATAACGCTCTGTGGTGAGGTAAATGGGAAGGAAATCCAAAAGAGCAGTGGTGGGGGTAGTGGGGATAAATGTGTATCTATAGCTGATTCACTTTGTTGTCTGGTAGAAACTAATACGTCAGGGTAAAGCAACTATACTCCAACAAAAGTAAAATAAAATAAAACACATATGCTTATGCACAGTGTTAGTCACTATTTTTTTAATGGAAAAATTGAGGCTTAAAGAAATGGCATAACTTGCCTGAGATGACTGAGCTGATGAAAAAGAGGATCAGATGTGCTCTGACCATTTCTCTGTCTTTAGCGTCTTTATGTCTCATGTCTGAAAAGAGATTGACACCACCATTAATGAGAACCCTGCTGCCAGTAAGACCAGTAAATTGTATGCATCTGTCTTACTGGATTCTAGTCCTGGTGATGGACACCTGTTCTCAGAATAACCTTGTCCATTTCCGAGATTATATATCTTGCTCATCTCACCGACCTTTTCGTTACTCAGGGAACACAGCTGAACTACAGAGTGGGTTTCCCTGGCATTATTCTGCTCCATCTACCATTTTTGGTACTGGGAAGCTATTGCACATCATACTATCTATGAATCATTCAAAAGATGTTCACAGATATTGGGGGAAAATGTGGAGAACTGCTGTGTTGCCTGGGAATTTGGTGATATGTCTTTCAACAGGTCAGGCCACATAAGCTTGAGGAGGGAGGAAGAAGGAGGAAGAGAAGGGAGGATATTAGAATTACTGTTTTGTTTTGTTTTTTATGCAGCACCTACTACAAGCTAGGCATTGCCAGTTCCTTTCCCCGTGTTTCATAGATAATGCTCACAACAGATCTAGGTGAGAAGCTCTTTTATGACTCCATTTTATCAATACAATGATTGAAGTTCAGAGATGTTAAATAATAAGGACCAGGGTCACACGACTAGTCAGGGACTGAGATTATCTGATGCTATCATTCAAAGCCCTTGCTCTTTCCTCTATGGAGATGCTTTTAAAGAAAGCTTATGACAATTGCTTTTAGTCAAAGGGAAATTGGAGGTTCATGACCCAGGACTTCATTCTCACCGGGTGCCTTGTCATTTTGATGGTAATGAGAATTTTAGGGGCCTTGTCTGTGGCAGAATGTCAGGTGAACCTGGGAGTATTAAATATAGATCTTCACTTTGGAAATGAAGCTAAATCACCTTTGCCATCTGAATCACTTTCACCAATAGGACATGTTGGTCTCCTTTAGTTTCTATGTGTTAACTTATTAGTGGGTCATCAGATATTGTAGGGGTAGAATTTTGGTGGAATTTCTGTCTTTGACTGCCTCTCATTTTCCCCTTCTTGCCCTCTCGCCCGTCCTTCCTCGTAGCATCATGGCCAAGTTTTGAGGTGTGTACCAAGCTGTTCATGACCTTGGATAAGCCACTCACCTGTCTAGTCCTCAGAGTCTCTGTCTGTAAAATATGTAGAGCAAAAGTATCTCAAACAGCGGTTTTGAGGAGACAATTAATTAACATGTATATGCAAAGTACTTGAAGAATACCTAGAATATAGTAAGCTTAGTAAAAATTAGTTGCTGTTACTCCTCAAATAAATAGGTATTAGTCCAGACATGGTGCAAGGCAGTTAAGGCTCTTTGCTAGGGAGCAAATGGAATTTCTCTGGTAAAGGATATCACTAGTTTTTATCGTGATGCTCCTCTCCATTCTCTTGTATGATTATATTTCAAGTATAGTTTAAAAATGCATCTTCAGAGTCTCTTTCTCTTATAACCTCCACCCCTGGCATCTTATCTCTTTGTCTCTTTTCTCTTGGAGTATTCCACACCATGCCTCTGTGAGGGTACATGGGCTCAGGGAGTGATCTGGAAGCAAAACAAACCTAGTAATGTGGAAAACCAAGGTACACAGGAAAAATAACAATTATGTAGCCCTCATCAAATGTTTTTCATCTTGAAAGTGCTTTGAAAACATTAACTAATTAATTAATCAAAAAGAATTTCTACCAATCAGTGAAAACGCTCTTTATAATGTATTAAGCCTCTTGAAAGGTATTATTTATTCAGTGGTGTCTCTCTTTAGTCTTAAGGGAATCATCAGTTTCCTTTTTGGGGAGATATTTCAGGAGATTTGGGGAAATCGCTGCACACCCCTCAGACTGCAGCTGAGCCAGCATGAGCATGTAAGCAGACACTCACACTCTACCCCCATACACATAGACACAAAATATTCCCTTATAATGATGCTCTTTGACATTAAATATGGTACAACATTGTATAAGATTCTCTTATCTACTCTGTTTATCAGCTTTTAACTGACCTGCCAGCGAAGCCAAGACAAAAATTCCTGATGAGTGTCAAGTAGCAATGTCACTGTTCCATCCATCTACTTTCCTGTCTCCTGTACTGGCCCGGGAGCACCTCAGGAGCTGAGAGTTTATTGCCATATCCTTCGAGCCTAGCTACTCATATGAATTGCCCAGCATTAGCTCTATTCTCTAGCCTACAAAATGCAACTTTATCTCTTTGTGACATAGCAGGAGAGTAGTAATAATAACTTGGTGTTTGTTCATTCACCAAATATTGAGTATCCACCATTTATTTATATATTCTCCTATAGCAGATACTTTATTCAGGGAAAGTCTTTGTGTAACTCATGGTGATGGATTAAAAAAAGATCCATATAGGGTTATCACATTTAAGAAAATTTTGTCCAGGAGGAAAGACAAGAGCATGAGTAACTTTAATATGAGGGGGACATGATATTCACCTACAGTGAGTTACTTTAGAAAATGAGAAGATTTCTGGCTAAGGCACTCAGGGAAGACTTTTGGGAATAGATGATGACACCTGAGTGGGATGTTTGAAGTGGAACTGCTTTGTGGAAATGGTGAAGGAGGCAATGTTGTTCAAGATAAAGTATAAACAAAGGAGGAAATCCATGGCCAAAGGAAAGCATGGTTGTATGAGAATCATTAATTTTTGACTAGAGCTGAGGTTGGGGGAGAAGGCTGGGGACATAATATAGGAAAGGAGAATTGGTTCTATGTTTGGGAAACACATGGCATGTGTAGCACTATATTGGATCAGCCCTACTAACTGGATCAAATAATTCATCTCAGCACTCAGAACAATGTAGATCACGGGAATATAGTGTTCAAATCCATCTTGAGACCTCTCTCCAGGCAGTCACTTTTTTTAATTAAAGTATATTTGATTTGCAACATTGTGTTTGTTTCAGGTGTACAGCAACATGATTCAGTTATACATGTATATGTATATATCTATATATTTCCCCATTCTTTTCCACTATAATTTATTACAAGATATTGAATATAGCTCCCTGTGCCAACCAGTAAATCCTTATTGTTCATCTGTTTTATATATGGTATTGTCTGTCTGTTAATCCCATACTCCCAGTTTATCCCTCCTCACCCTTACCATTTGGTAACGAAAGTTTGTTTTCTATGTCTGTCAGCCTGTTTCTGTTTTGCAAGTAAGTTCATTCATACTACATTTTAGATTCCACATCTAAGATTCCATTATATGATATCATATAGTGTTTATCTTTCTCTGTCTGACTTGCTTCACTTAGTATCATGTCTAATCAGATGTCTTGAAACACATTTGTTCCAGAGAGGAAATTACGAGCCACTCCTGGGCCACACCATGGAGAACCTTAAGTGATAGGTGGAGGAATGTAGGCTTTATTTCTGTAACTTCAAGTAGTAATCAAGTATGGACTTGAATCAATAACATTAACATCATATACTGGTCTACAATAATGTAATCTGAAGATACACAGAATTTCTGTTGGAATATGGTATTTGAAGGCTTACCTGAAAATGAAGCTTTTCAAACATTTTATGTAAATTTTTTTTTTTAGTAATTAAGTTTTTATTTATTTATTTTTTTAATAAATTTATTTATTTTAGTTGGGGGATAATTACTTTACAATATTGTAGTGGTTTTTGCCATACATTGACATGAATCAGCCATGGGTTTACATGTGTTCCCCATCCTGAACCCCCCTCCCACCTCCCTCCCCATCCCATGCCTCTGACCCAAACATTTTATGTAAAATTTAAATTTTATCTCCTCCTTCATTCTCTGGTTATCTGTTTCTATTTCTTGCTATTATTAAGTTTCTAACAAAAGCAGTTTACCTCTTGTCTTCTAATTCCCTATAGGCTTTTAAATTCAGACCTGTTGGAATATTACATAAAATTAAAATATGTAGGCTCTAAGCTATTTGAGGGGGTCTCAGAATTTAAATTCAGATACTACTGCAACTATGCAAGGTCACAACATCATTCCTTTTATCTGACTGATTTCTGGAAAGATGAATGATTACTGTACAAGACACAATCTCTAGCATTAAGTTACAGAACCAAGACAGTCAGTCATCTGTTATCCTTCTCTATACAAGGTGTAGCCTATGTAAAAATGCAAATACTGGTACATGGGTGAACTATCAATACTTGGCACCAAATTAATCTGGCTGGATAGAAACACATTCTGAGGATCCTTCCTGACATCTCTCGAAAGCAGAAATCTACTGAATTTTCAAAACGATGTTTACAGATACTGGAAACCAATATGGAGAAGTGCAGTGATTTTAACAAGCTCAGGTTGTCTTTGCTTCTAAATTTCCCATCCTTAGGAAAGGAAGACTTTTTCAGAATACCCTCTGTAAGGATTCTAGGAAATTGAAGAGATTGTCTGTTAAGAGTGATTGACCTGGACTGTGGTTGACAACGGCATTGCAGTGCTTTTTAAAGGCAAGGGAAGAAAGATTTGTCAAAGGGGACTCAGAAGCCTTTTCCCCAGTGACAGTCATGTGACTGAGTCCTCCTACCAAGCTCCCTGGTGTGTGTGTGTGTGTGTGTGTGTGTGTGTGTGTGTGTGTGTGTGTGTGTGTGTGTGTGTGTGTGTATGTATCCCTGGTATATGATATATATATCAGATTTCTAATTTGACAGATAAACTAAATAACACTTCTTTAAGGGGCTATCTAAACTGTGTTTAGTTTCCTAGGAGGATAGAGATATTACTACACTTGAAGTATTGTGCACACCTAAAGCCTATCAGCCTCCACCCTTCCCACCAGCCCTCCCCACATCTGGTTCCAAGACAATAGGGTGTCATGAATTCAAGGTGGCAGAAGGTAGAGCCCACCATATAGGTGATGGGATCAGACAGACCTATGTTTGCATCCCAACTTGCTTACTAGTTGTGTAACTTCACCCTAAATGGTTTGCTCTTCCAGAGCCCTGGTTTCTTCCTCTATAAAATGGCGATCACAACCACACCTGCCTCAGAAAGTTGTGATGGGGAAGAATTCTGCCAGTCTCTTTGAAAGTTCTCAACAGTAGAATTATTAGGACACTTCTCAAAAAACTTTAAAGTTCCTGTCCTGGGGGGCACTGAAGAACGTTCACTAACATTTCAAGTTTTCAACACAGCTTTCCTTAAAGGTTGCCATCATGACTTTCTTAATGGGTTATCTTACCATGAATTCAATATTCTGCTGCTCTCATGAGAAAAATTATCTGCCTAACATATACACAGGAAGGGGTTATTGAGAATCCCAGGGAGCTTTCTGCCATCTGAAACATTCTGCAATGAATAAATGTATTCTTAGGGAGAAGGAAAGAGGGTTAATATTTAACATTTTCTTAGCAACCCGTCACTCACTTTATTCATAACATTTCAGTGTAGGGCAAGTTAATAGCCAGACAGTTGCAGGAGAATTGCATGTAGTCACGGACCAGTATGTATTTATATTAATAGCTGGATGTATATGTCTATGGCTCTAAGGTATGTAAATACATGGACACAATTTGTGGGTGCATTTTTTGTGCAGGAAGAGGACAGGGCAGGGAAGTGAATACTAGAGATAGGGTAGAAAATGCATGAGATGGAGATGTTTTTCCATATCTAAACATCTCATTTTTATAGTATGAATTCTTATAGGTTAGGAAACTCTACAAAGAGCTACACACCAACATCTCCTATAATACTCCAAAATGGAAAGGTGTTTAACAAAAAGCTTCCTATTTGAAATCAAACCTTCCCCTTGTCACTGAACAAACCCAGTAGTCTGTTAGGAGCCCAACCGTACAAAATGCAGTTTTCACTTTCCTGTGATTTGGAGCCATTGCTGGTGCTGCAGATGAATGGGGAGGTGGTGGAGGCATCGAGTTCAAGGTGAGACCCAAAAAGGAAGAGGAATAGAGGCCTGAACAAAAATGGAACCTGGAGGAGTGGTGACCAGTGGGAAGAGAGGTGTCAAAGGTTCACTTGGTTCTCTGCAGCATTTCCTCCAAGGACTCCCCAGGTCCCTGTCCTCCCTCCTCAGGCAGAAATGTCTGAAAATCTTGGTTACTCTGTCTGCCACTCATGACACTCTGCACCACAAGTCTATCCTGAGAGAGGCCGGAGTATAAAACCCAGTTCAGCATGATGACACTGGCTGTGACCTTGATCAAATGACTTTGAGTCTCTGAATCTCAGATTCCTTGTAAGATTTAATGGGAAAGAAAAGAACATCCAATGGCTATTCTTGGTAGAGGCAAATACCTTCTCAGATACAATAGCCTGGTTAAGCTGCAAACCCCATAATGACCCTCTAGTCCCAATCTGCTCTGAAACACTGAAGTCAGACAGACCCAGGTGCAAATCCCAGCTCCTGACTTACTAGTAGTAAGACCTTGGACAATTTGCTTGATAGTGTGTGTGTGTGTGTGTGTGTGAGAGAGAGAGAGAGAGAGAGAGAGAAGAGAGTGAGAGAGTTTAAAGTTTGGTAGGTTGGGCTTCCCAGGTGACTCAGTGGTAAAGAATCTACCTGCATATGAAGGAGACGTGGGTTCCATCCCTGGATTGGGAAGATCCCCTGGAGTAGGAAATGGCTGCCCACTCCAGCATTCTTGCCTGAGAAATTCCATGGATAGAAGAGCCTGGAGGGTTTCAGTCCATGGGGTTGCAAAGAGTCAAACATAACTTAGCAACTGAACAACAACAGCAACAAATTATGTAAAATGGAAAATAAAAATAGATATTTCAGTTTTCCCCTGGAGTCTGCAGCTTAGCAGGGGTTGTTTTTTGGGGGGAGCCTTGGTTTCCTCATCTGTAAAATGGGAATAACAGCATTGAGCCAGAATTGTTGTTAAGCTTAAAAAAAAAAGTTCTGAACAAGAAGCCTGACATATGGTGGGTACTCAGTAGTGGATTACTCATGTCCTATTGCAGGTCTTTTCAGTTTCTACAGTATTAAATTATCTCTATATTCCCCCATAATGCCACCTCCAGAAATCTGTCTACTGTATTTCCCATGAGCCACTTTTGCATAGTCTGATTGGTTACTGGAAAACAGGAGCCAAGCAGCAGAGCCTGTGGGTTAGTCACATGGACTTAAACATCAGACAGAGCTGTTAGAGTCCTTCTCTGCCACTTATCCAAATGTGTGACCTTGGGACAGCTACTTAACCTCTCTCAGCCTCGTGTTACTCATCTTTGACATGAAAATATTATTAAAAAAAAACAAAAGTAGATCCTACCCCAAGAATCATTACTCCTATTCCAAAAGTTGTGTGTGTGCTTGTACACATGTGCACATGCATGTAAAACAGAGAGCAAGTTTAATATCTACCAGGGACTATGAGATTAATGGAAAATAAAAAGACACATTCCTATTGGTGCTTATGGTCTAGAGAGTTGTGTGGATTGGGAAGACTATACCAGGTAAATCACAGAACTAATGGCAAATTGGAACCATAACAATTTTTAAGAAGAAAATTGACATGATGCCTTGGAAGCCTACATTAAGGGAGGTTTAATTCAGCCAGAGAGATCACAGATGGCTTCCCTGAAGAAGTGAAACTGGAGTGGAAAACATTTAGGAGTTTGCTAGATGAATAGGGAAGGGAAGGACGTTCATTCCTAGTAAGCTTTCACCATCAGCATCATAAGCCTGCGATTGCTATCTTCTCAGACTATAAACACAAAGAGTTCTGGGATGTGTCTTTGTCATCTTGTGTCACCTCTAAGTTCCTTGAAGGAAGTAAATGCTTAGTAAATATTTCTTGAATGAGTGAATGTTAATAGGAAATCAATATGCATTTGTTGAATGAAATAGAAAGTAACTGCTGTGCCCTCATCTCATGACTTTATTCAGGATACAGTTAAGGAAGACACATAATTTAGTTTAAAAAAAAAAAAAGAGAAAACCAACATGGACCTCACGTGCTTAGTCACTCATTCATGTCCAATTCTTTGCAACCCCATGGACTGTAGCCTACCAGGCTCCTTCATCCGTGGGACTCTCCAGGCAATAATACTGGAGTGGGTTGTCATTCACTTCTCCAGCAGATCTTCCTGACCCAGGGATGGAACCCATGTCTCCTGCATTGTAGGCAGATGCCTGCGTTGCAAAAATGGACCTTGGAGGTGACCAAACCACACCCTCCTTATTCTGGCCCTGTCACCTTGAGAAAGTCACAAGGTATCTCGGTCAGTCTCCTCATATGTAAAATGGAAGTAAGAATAGCTTGTTTACAGAGTTATTTTAAAGATTATGATTGCAAGTCTGCTGAGCCTAATTAAAAGGGTGACTCAGAGTACATAGTCAAGAGATGAGTATTTTGAATATTATTAGTATTAGAACATTAAGCAAACTGCAGGCATGCAGTTTTTCAGACTTACAGATTGCTGAAGACAGGCTGGATACAGCTTGAAGGCCAGAGGGTGTTATCATGCAAACATCCAGTAGACCTTTACTTTTCTGGAAATGCCTAGAGCCCTTCAAAGCAATGCATTCTCTCTCCAGTGCCTGAGTTAAATTGCAGGTTCAGATTCCCAGATGCATTGGTTATCACTGACTAGCAGTTGGTAAAATATTCTGTGGCCTCAGTTCCCTTCAAGGGTTAATCAGATACTGTTTGGACAAGATACAATCAGTTAATTCATGGCCACTGCATAGCACAAAGCCTGCGCAGGATAAGTAAGCAATACCTGTTAGCTGTTACTATTACCACCGCCAGGCCCTGCTGGATTTTCTGTCAATTACTCTGTAACTGAATCAGCCTTTCCTGGGCCAGGAATTGCTTCCTTTTGTAATTCCCTTTATGGAAGGAAGAAAAGCAACTCCCCTCTGAGGTGTGGAAACCTAGCTTCCCGGGTACCGCACCACCCTGGACAGGTTCAGGGCCGCAGAGCAGCGTAGGTGAGGCTGGTCAGCAGGGGCTAAAGGCTCTGCAGACTCTGTCTTCCCTCCTGAATCTACCGCTCCGCTCTGCCCCTCTCTGCGCTCCTAACCCTGAAAGGTGGAATCTGAGGTTGCAGCCGAGCAGTGGGCGTGATCTGAACCCAAGGCAAGCTCGGGTCACTCTCGGGCTTGCTGTGCTCGCCTGAGTGCAGGGATCCGGGTGCAGTTGCGGTGCCTGGGGTTTCGCAGAGGTGGAACCTCGGTGCGCACAGCCAGGGAACCGAACCTCCCCTAACCAACCCCACAGCGAAACTGAACTCTACACCGCCCGCGGCTCACGCTGTGCCTGCTTGCGGGGAGGGTTGGGCGAGGGGGGATCGCTTTGCAGACAAAGAGGTGCACGAGCCCCTAACGCCCCTCTTTCGCGGCCGTGACGCCCTTCTCCAGTCCCATACCCGGGAGCCACAGCAGCTGCCGCCCCCCAGGGCCACCACCCAGCCCCGGCGGCCTCGGCCTGTGCGCGCGCTCGGGGGCCGGGGATTGGTTCGCACTCCCATTCAGGGGCTGCGCCAACGGGCGGGAGGTGCGCGGCGTTCAGCGTGTCTGTGTGTGTTTGTGTCTGTGTGTGTGCGCGCGCGCGTGCGCGCATGTGTGTGCGCGCGTGTCTGTGTGTCTGTACTGCGCGCGGGCGGGCGCGTGTGTGTGTGTGCGCGCGGGGGCTCCAGTGCAGGAGCCACTGGGTGTGCGTGCGTGTGTTATGGGTTTGATTCCAGAGCAGGTTGCACATTGGTCCTGGGTGGCTCGCAGGCTCAGGTCGTGCTTGGGCGTCCTCCTCCTAATCGTTTCCGAAGTAGCAGCAGCAGCAGCAGCAGCAGCAGCCGCCGCGGCAGCATCGCAGCAGCTCAGCGGCACAGCCGGCAGAACTGTGCAGAAGCGAGCACCGTTTGGGGAGTCCGGGGGGCGGGTAAGAGGGAGGAGGGGAAAGCCTGTCTTGGTCTTTGGGATTATTTTTCCCCTTCTTTCCCTCTCTCTCTCTTTCTTGAGGGCGTGTGTTACCCCCTCGAAGTGAAGGAATTTTGCTCCAAAGCGAGCTGGGACCGAAGACTCTAGGCTAAGTTCTCTCTCTATGTAGATGGTGTCAGGGAGCGAAGCTACTGACCGAACCGCTGGTAAATGTTTTTTCACTTCTTACTCTTTAATGCTTAAGGCTTCCCCCCCTTTCTTTCTTTCTTGTTTCCTTTCTGTTGCTCCTCATTCTGCAATCGCTCCTGAATCAGCCCGCAGTTCCCTTCTCTCTCTCTCTCTCTCCCCCGCTTTGCGTTTGTGCAGTTTGCAACTTGTTTCGTGGTTTTCTATGTATTTTTCCCCCCTTCATCCTCAGATGAATGCTGGAACATTTAAATTCGGCACTTCGGGAGGTCATCATTAGTTGCATGAGTTTCAAGGGGGAGGGGAAGATTGGTAGAGCAGACTGTTATTTCCCTGCAGAAGGACTGCCGTTTTCTCTCTAATGTTCATCGCAATTATAGGGATTTTTTTTTTTTAGGATGCATTTTAACGTTGCATTGATGTTTATCATTATCGTTCTTCAGGATTACAATGCATTTTGACTCAGTTTTGACAGCATGACAGATGCCAGTGATTCCAGAACTACTGTATGGTACATGCTGGCTAAAATATTCAAAATTAGAGGCAGAATCATTTGCATTCCAAAAGGGAAATTCTTAAAAATGCTGTTTTGCCTCACATCGCTGCAGATTTGCAGCAGGCAGTTATAGACACCACTACTCATGTTGTTTGCAATGATAATAAACATATAAGTGCTTTAGTGTATCACATACTGTCCTGGTCTCCAGTGATTGAGCTATTGCTGAATTTACTTAATAATAAATTTAGGGCTGTGGAGAAGGAGAGAGATTGCTGGTATTGTTTTATGCAAAATTGCGAGACATGTACAGCAATTTCTAACCCCCAAACCACCCCTTTCTTAGATCTTACTTGAAGTGGCATCTTGTCAATTGGGGAGGGGGAGGGCAGTTTCTGCCATCCACATGGAATAACATTATTTAAAATAGCCAGCATAATGCATGCAAATTGAACTCTTAACTCTTTTTTTTTTAATAGAAATGACTCTGTAACTCTTGCTTCCAGAATCTGTTTTAAATATTATTTAAAAATTAACATAGAACAGTTCTTTGATGTATTCGTATTTAAGTTCTTTGGAGGGTCCTTAACAGTTAACCATTTTTTGTTTGTTTTGCTCTTTATCCCCCTAAGTTTTCAGTTCCAGTTCAGTAGAAATGCTGAAGGGTCACTAAGTAAAGGCACATTAGCAGTTTCTAAAGAAATCAGTTTATAGTTGTGAAAATTTCTGCCAAGCCATGGGAAAATAAGCTAAAATAATGGCAGCTGAAATATAAGGAGGAAGTTGGGGATAGAACCAACTGCAATTTCACTATGTGTGTTAGCATCCTGAGGAGCTCTGAACTCTAGACCTAGATGAGGATATCCAGTTCAGAGGTACTCTGAAGCTCACATGTTTGACAGAGGGAGAATACTGATACTTAAAGAAGCCTGCTTTTGGTATGTGTTTGCCACATTATAGACCAGCAATTACCTAAGTGCAAAGAGTATGTTTGCAATGATACTGCTCAACTTTGTTTTCATGTAAACTTAGCTGATGTTGGGAGAACAGCATAAAACAGTTTAGGACTTGGAACAAAATGAACTGTAAATTAGCTCAAGTCAGACCCTCTTTTCTATAGAAGAAAGCCTACTCCAATACACCATGCAAATTCACCTGTTCTGAGCTGCCTGTGTTGACAAAAGCTTTTTTGGAAATTGTGGACAGGGTTCCTTAGATTCAAAGCTTATTTCTTCTTTTATAGTCTGCTAGTGGTATAAGACATTTTATTTAGAATGCAAGCTCAGCTTATTCCTGGGTCCCTTGAGGTGGCAATATTGCTGTTTAAAATATTTTTATGGACCCTTGCCATTTACCATTTTGATCAAGTTGGAGGGAAAAGCCCAACTTCCATTCATTAGGATCACAGTTGTCTTTGAAGCATTTATTTGCCTGGGTACCAAGAAAAAATGAATTCGTATAGTAAATTATGATCCTAAGAACCCAAGTCTTCTAAAGCATGGTTTTCTCATTCTGGGACCTAAACCAGAGAGCAATATGCTCCATACTAAGCAGCTGAATTATTTCTCTGGCATATTCCACACACAGGGGCACAAGCAGATAACTGACCAGACTAAGGAGTCATTTCACGTGGCCCATGAAGCAAGATTTCTAATTGTTATATAATATATTCAGTGCATGAATTTATTTATGAAGCAGCACAATTAGCTTTAGTTTCAGCATCTTCACTAGTTATGAAGACCAAGAGTCCATTGATTTAAAGAACATACTCCTTCCTGTTGCGGTTGGTTTTTACCCTTTCTACTTCTAGTTTCCTGGCAACTTTGAAAAAGCTCAGAATTTGTGTTAAAATATTAAACATAGCTACATTTTGGGTGTGTTGTGTGGCGAGATTACTCTTCAGTCAGCTAGGCTTTTAATTACTCTTAGATGGTTCTGTGTGGTATAGTGTTTGTGGCTTGCTGGTGATTTTCTTATTATTGTTACTGATGTTAAGTTTCCTATTAAATCTTAACTAAGCTCATTTTAACTTTCTGTGCCTTGTGTTGATCTCAGTTTAATGTATCAGAATAATACCATCAGAATAATACCATCCTCTTGCTAAGTTTGTTGGCACATTAGGTAGGTTACCTTCAATTGGTGTGTGTGTTGAGTTTCAGCTTTTCCAAATGCATGGCATCTGACATTCTGGGGAGAAGGTAACTTTTTTGGGAAGAGAAGGCTGTGTAGAAAGAGCCTGTTGGTTCATGGAACTTGACTATGACAATATATTTGCCTGTATTTTTAAGGTGCCTATTTTCATTTTGATAAGAGTAGAGTTTTCTCTGCATGTGTGAAGTGTTTATTATGCTAGAGCTACTGAACATTTCTTAAAAGTAATTACTGTTTTTTTTTTTCTCATTGTGTGATTGAAAGGAACTCTGCACTGCTTGCATGTTTTTGAGGAAAACCTGTATTGGTGAGCTTTACCATTGTTTTCTATTCTGTGTAGACTAATTTTGAGAAGTGATTTCTGGTGAAATATAGTCAAGGTCATTGCCAAGGCCCTTTTATCCCTCTCCACTTAAGAACTCAAACTGCAAGTCAAGTTTAAAGAGACAAAACTTGCATCAGACTGCTACCTCAAATGGGACTATGTGAAAAGCGTATGTTTTTGTCTCTCATCACTTTGTGTGAAGCAACAGTTTAATTCTTTGACTTACTGGTTTCTAGGAGCCCTGATGTACTTACAAAGAGAAACCTTCCATTCTATACTCATAGTGCATACAACAGATTCTCAGTCTTCAGGGAAGATTGTAAGAATATATTTTTTTTGGTGGGGGAGGGGATAGCTGTCTTTTCATATGCTCTTAATGGAAGAGGAATGTAACAATATTTCATAAAATGTAAGATCTAATTAGATAATACCCCCCTTAAAATTTTGTGAAATCAACAGTAATTTTATGAGTCGTGTACAGTGAGAGCAAATAGTAGCTTTGTCAAAGTATTTCCTTATACTCCTGCTTTCGCTTTTTCTTTGTTAAAGGAATATTCACAATATTCAGAATTTTGTACTACCAGTGAATTATATATATATTATATATATATGTATATAATATATATATATATATAGTTTTCTCTACCTAACAAAGAAAAACCACTACTTAACGTATTATTTTAGCTCTGCTGCAAGTATCCTGTTCATATTTCTAAAAGATTTTTATGAAGTTAAAGAGGTATAAAATCTTTTCCCCCAAATTCATATTACTCACTGTCCACAGTCTGCTTGGTATATTTCATTCTCCAGTGTGATTTTGAACTTGAAGCATTGCAGCCTTTTCTTGCGAATTCCTCACGGCAAAAGGTGAAGCACCTTGAGAAACAGTTTGCAGATAAAGTTCTCTCATTTTTGCTGAAAGGATTAAATTGGTCCCCCTCTCCTAAGTAGAGCATTACAGTACCTACCTTTTAGACAAAAAGGATTATCAGAAAAATGGTATGGTTGTGTGCTTTTCAGCATTAGTGTAAGTAAAGCGAGAGCAGGTGTTTTAACTCTCTTCATGTAAATTTAGTGAATAGAAATTGACACTAAATAATGCAGCTAATATGTTAAAATAAAATCTAGGTTCCCCAGCAAAGATTTCCCCCCACCCTGAATGATATGACTTAATCTTTGACTCTGATGGAACGATTGAGTGCATTCCTCATCTCAGCGCCAGCATATGTGTGGCGGGTACCAAATATCCTGCATCTGTCTTGGAAAGTATGAGTGCGAGGTTTGGGAGGAAAGAGATGGTTTCTTTAAAAGTTTAGACTTCTTATGCTTTGACTGCAGTTCTTTCAGAGAAGCTCTCCTTTCCTTGATACTTGTTTAGATCACCTATGAAGATGCCCCATTATTTCTCCTGTCCCTAATTTGATTCTGCCACAGGTTTTTCTTATATAAACATGATGCTAGACTTCTTAGCTTAGTTGTTCCTATCTTTACCTTACTTTGTGATTTCTGGAATATAATGCAGATCTATAAAAGTTTAGGACCCATTCTTCTAAAAGACAGTCTATTTAATTGTCCTCATGATGAAATTATTTAGGTGTAGAGGCTTAAGCCTGTTAAAAAAAATATTAGGAATTTTGTATGATCATTTCTATTAATATGACCATGGTGAAACAATCATTTTATAATACATACAAGTGAGTTGTGGGCCTTGTAAAATGAAAAAACATCATTTATGAATTTGATCCAAAAGAGTAAGTCATTTTTGTTTGTTTAGTTTCCCCGATCCTTAATTTAAATATTAGGAGGCAAAAGCTAAAGTTGGAGAATATAATTCACTTGGTGAAGATAAAATTAATGCTAACCATAATATACTGATTTAAAATCTTTCGAGAGGACAGCTCTCTGGAGGATGCTCTTGGAAAAGGCTTATGTTTAAATGTCATTTTTACTATTGCTTAGGATTTTACTGATACTCAATGTTTTGACATTTCTCCTCCTTTAATTAGAGGAATAAGACTATCTGTGGAAAAAGAAATACATCATTAAATAGAAATGATTTTGGCAAAGGTTAAAAAAATCCCATACTGTTAAAAAATATATATCACAAAATTGTATAAGCTACTTGCTGTATTTGTAACAGGTTTTTTTTTTTTTAAGTGCCATTTCAAAATTTCATTGTGAATGTTAGAAATAGTCAAGTTAGATTCTTAGATTATTTCTGAGAATGAAATTGAACTATTAAAGAAGATAGCTATGTCCACGTTTATGGTTAATTCAAACAGTAAATATCTGCATAGCTAAAATCATAGTTATTATTAGAGAACTTATTGCAACAGACTTTGTGATCTTAACTGTGATATTTTTTCTAAACCATTTCAAACGTAAGAGTACATGGTTGGGTGCAACACATTTCAGTAGATATTGCCTATTACCTAGAAAGAATATAGGCAAATTAAAGCCGCATGAAAGTATATTCAATCTTCCAGTTTTTTTTTTTTTTTATATTCCTTCAAAAGGCCATTTTTAAATTCCCAAGACAGGCCAGGTACCGTGTTCTGCAAAGAGCTAGATCTTATGGTTAAGAGTAATTTGATGCCAAAGTGATGTCTAAGGAAGTAAATGGGAATAGAAGTGGATGCTTCTTTTTTAAATACAAGATAAAGCTTTGCTCTTTGTGTCACTTGAGATTATATTAGAAAAGTGATTTAATTTTATTTCATTTTAGAATTTTCTCAGACTGTAATTGTATACAAATATTTTCTCATTCTCTGCCTTCTATATATGCTCAACTCATGTCTATTCATGTAGTCTGATGTGATATGACCCCTAGGATTGGAGACCTTAGTCAAAGTTTGGCGCTACCTGCATGGATTTAATGGAGGCATGAGGGCAAGGCAGTGAGACTTTGTGGGAAAACCAAAGGAAAATGTATTCTATAGTTGGCTACCATCTCCTTATGCTAATAATCATGCCACCCATTTTATTTTTAGCCACACTTAAAGTTCTGGAGAAGGTGCAAAGTGCTTTTTTAACCTTAAGAATAATAATATAATTATTGCAGAAATATTTCACAGTGGTTAGGGCTCTGCAGTTTGTGTGACCTAGCATCTGATTTTTCTCCCCTCTAATCCTGTTTACATATCCTCGCACATTATCAGACTCGGTCAGATGAAACCAATTACTAAGGGGAAAAAAATCAAATTTATTTATTATATTTATTGGATGGGTCTGTTGCTTAATTATCCATTGGCGCATTTACATGTGTCCATGGAGAGGGCCATGGATGACTTGGAAAAATGATCAATCATTACTTCTTACAGTCCAGTGGAGGTGCCAAGAAAACAAGAAAAAAAATAAGAAACAAACCAAAAAACCCACAACCGTACCCTTTCTCACTGCTATCTGTGTGGGAGACCTGAAAACTGAGAAACAAACATCACTCCAAAAAATGAGTTTGGCTTGACAGAGGAAAATCTAGAAAAAAATTGGGAGTAGTTATCAGACTTTTTCTTAACCACTAGAGGTAATGTTAGGAAGAAATGTAAGGAGTTCTGTACACTTTCAAATAAATAATGACTTAGGTATTCAAAGATGTATGTTGGAAAATGAACTCAATTTATCCTATGAAGCAGATGACCAAACACTCCTGGCTGTAAGTTGAACTGTGGGATGAGCCAGGGGTGGGGATGGGGCACTGGGATGGGATGGGGTACAATAGATGGGTAGCATAAGGGGACCTGCATGATCATGTTGGCAAAGCAATTGGCCAGTACATGTAACTGCAGTGAGCTGTGGCTAAGATAGTACTATGAAAGCAGTGAATTAAACTAGATCTCGTTTTTGACCTTTGACGGTAAAGACATACACAGATGTTTATTTTTTGTTTCATGTGTTTTTGTTAAAAAATTCCTTACCTCAATCAAAAATGTTTTCTTCTCTTTTTTACCTACCCCACCCCCCATCCCAGATTAATAGGATCAGTTTTAAGCATGGCTTATTTCTTATTTTTTCCCCTCTTGTTCTCATCAAACATTTTGGAAATTTATCAGTGTGGAAGTTGTTCTTCAAAATAGATCGTAACTGAAATAACAACCATTTCAAGTAAATGTGACAAGGCTGAATTGAAACAGAAGCATCATCCTATGTATATGATCCTTTCCAGACACCACTAAATTATCTGTTCTATCCATGTCCATAAGATAGAACACGCATATGAACTTCAGGGAGAAAAGCAAACCACTTTTGTACTTAAGGTGTTTGAAGACTGCCTTGAAGGAAGCACTGAAGTGTGATTTTAAGAATTTTGGCACACTATCAATTCATTGTCTAGAGTAGACAATGAGCAGATTATGATTTATTGCTAATTGCTGTTTATTTGGAGATGCTGCTGTTGAAGAAACTATGTAAGCTTTGTAGATGATGCTTTTGTTACATTTGGCTACAGAGAAATTCAAATGGCAACAAGGAGTCTTGAGAATTGAGAGGGAAAGGTGATTTTATACCTGTTGACCTCGCAAGAAAATATTAATGATGAGGTAAATTTTACGTTTACTCTAATCTGTATTTTAAAAGTTATTCTGTGGAAAAGGTTACAGAAAGGAAGAAAGTTGCTCTCAGCTGAATTCAGTGAAGAAGCCAAACAGTAAATAGATGAAGAGCCTGAACTCTCCTTCCTACAACAATGATTTTTCACTAAGGACTCTCTAGGTATATAAGGGGCAGAGGTTCTTTTTATATGATTTGTGTATGTTCCCATGGACTGTGAAGTCTATTTCTGGGCAATTTTCAAGTTAAAATTGTGTGACGGCTACCCTGAAGGTTGTCATTTTCTTGTTTTTTTTTTTCTCTTGTCAGTCAATTCATAACTGTTTATTAAGCCCCCATGGGGTATACACAGAATCATATACTATTTGGGTGTGTATGTGTGTGTATGATGGGTTGCTGCTCTAGAAGCTTACAGTCTTTAGGCAAAAGTGTGTGTGCGTGTGTGCATATGCACATGTATCATATAATGTTTGAATTACAGAAGTTAGAAGTAGTTTTGTTTTGTTTTGTTTTTAATAGCATTGTCCTAGATCTCCAAGTGCAGTTACTCTGAGAAAAGCATAGCTTTGAGCCAGATCAGGGATATAACTTCTCAGCTTGCTTGCTTTCTTTTAAATTCAGATACAGCAGACATGTTGAAGAATAAAGGCAGAGGGCTAGTATTAAACTAGGGATTCTTGCCAGGTTAACATCTAGGTTTCAAAGTAAGGGCAGATACTCATGCAGGTTATTTTTAGGACATGCCTATTACCCGTGTCAATTCAATCAGTGAGCGGATGAATGGTTCCATGGCTCAGAGCTGTCAATTTACATTTTTTATGACCAATGAATCAATTTATGATTTACTTTTTTTTGGAGGGTTTTGACAATTGATAGGAATTGGGACAGTAAGAAAATTTCCAAGTGTTCCCATGGTTGAAAACTGTTCTAAAGGAATATTTTCCCAGCTGTACTTGAAAGCATATGGTGAATATGTAGGTTTAGGGATTTACTTTTCAAAACGTATTCACTTTCTTAAATTTATCTCTTATCAGTCATTTGTGGGAATGGTAATATTCTTGAAAAGTACCCAGTGAATAGCTCTGAAAGTGGATGGGAAAGAAGTGCGCAGAGCACTGACCCTTTCCACAGCCCCAGGTAATAATGGCTTGCTGGACTTCGAGCAGTCAGCTTTGACTTTTGATAGCACTGGTCAGGCTCTGATTTAATGGTCCTTTTTTTTTGGCGGCCAGGGTGGGGTGGGGGTGGGGGCTGTGATTTTCAAGATGTGCATATCTCATTTCCAGCAAATCATAGCCAAACCATCAAATTTCTTTTCCATCTTCTGTTCCTGGTGGATCTGAATCAGAGAAGCAATGGCTGAGAAAAATTGGAAGGGATCTTCATTTAAACTTTGACTCTTGGCTCTTTTCCTGTTGGATCCGTGAATTTCTGAGATCATTTCTAATTTGTTGCAGGAGTCCTTCTGAACAGAAAGTTCCCTAGTCTTTGTGATAAGAATATGTTCTTTACAACTTGCAATATTGCAGGCTCTCTTTATTCATTTTCCGACAGTTTCTAAAATTCACCGGCACAGGATAAAAGTGCAATTTGATTTATTATTTTCAATTGTAGGGTTGGGCTTGTTCTTCCTTGTAAGTTAGAGACTAATTCTGGCAAACATAAACAGAAAGGGAATGTGTTGAAAGATATCAAGGAGCATGGAGTCCCCAGGAAATATGTGGAAACAGACACTTGTGCTCCTGCCACTGAACACTGGGTGCCCAGCTGCAGCCCTCCACGTCCCCGACACTGGGCTCTGCCATTGCCATTAGGATCAGCTAACACTACAGCCCTGGATAGGTGACTATTTGTACCAGGCCTGGAAGGAACTACTGTCCTTTCAGTAGTGGGGATCCCTGGCTCTTGACTCAAAGTTCTAATCTGGTTCCTTCATCCAGTTGGCTGCATTTTGATCAAGTGTCACATCCCTATAACTAGAAAGTCTGATAAATCAATGGTCTGGCCCTTTCATATTCTATCATGAGGCAAAAAGACTTAGAGCAAGATATAAGTGGTGGAATTCCCTGAAAATAAAAGGAGAGAGGCAATCAATAAAACATAAATGAAAATTCCCCAGCAAATATTTACAATAAGGGACCTGCAGGACCTCAGGGGATGAACTTGAAACTCAAATAGTGGTGAGAACTTCTCTTGCTTAAAATGGATTGGAGGACATTCCTGTTGTAAATGTATTAAGTAAAATGCTTTTGATTTTATCACGTGCCAGCCTCAAATATGTTCATCATGAAGAATTCTGTTTGTTACCACCAAGAGCCGTATTGAAACATGATGCATTTGAATTCTGCTCATGTTAAAATTAAAGATAATCTACTTAGATTGGGCTGAAGTTTGCCTGCGTGTAAATAAATAAGGTTGATAAATGGTATGAAAAAAGGTGAAGATTTGTTTAAATTACTGTAAAGAAGACATCTGGATGGCTAAAAACTTGCCTGCAAGGAAATTAGTAGGAATTTGGAATAAAAGATCAGACCAGCTCTCTACTTATAAATTGCTAATAAGAGTAATTGTGGTACTTGAAAGAAACAAAATCGCATCACTTTTTTTCCATGACTTAGACTGTCTGAGGTCCAAACACATCTTCCTCACTACATTATTAGCAAACAGAGTGAGATGTAGGACCCACACAAGTAATCCATGTTTCTAGTAAAACTTTTGCATCAGAAGGCTCAGTCTTTTATTCTTCAATTCCAAGTTAATATATTTATCTTTCCATCACTGGCTCCCAAGGATTTTGAGAATTAATTAGAAACAAAATCTCTTTCAGTCCTTGAATGTTACAATTCTGTGCTGACAAACCATAAGATACTGAAGTGTTATTAATAACAGCAAAGGTTCATCCCATAAAATAATCCGACTGGCTGAATTCTCACATGGTTGTTATTTTCTAATATAAATTACTGAAGGATTAGATAGTTAAATATTGAATACTGTCTCATTTAATGCAGCTGTATGAAATATTAATGGTAATGATTCTCCAGCTTGGGGAATAGGGAGTTTTTTGTTTTGTTTTGTTTACTAATAACATTGACTGGTAGCATAATACATTTTACAAAATAGTGATGAAGATATTTAAATGAAAGTGAAGCAAGAAATAAGTGGCCTCTGAAATAATAGATTTCACTGAAGTGATAGATTTCAATCGTCACAAAAATTTCTTTACTCTTTGTATTAATTTTCTCTCTATTCTGAGCATTTTGGATGGCCTTGAGAATTTGTTAAAAGAGCAAGTTTAGTCTATTAAGCCCTTGAAGAGGAGTGCCGTTGATGTTGTTTCATTGGCATGAGGTGTAAAAGTCTGAAAATTGGATTGGGCTTTGAAGGAATGGTGGCCGTGTTGAGTGTGACAGTTGAAATGGTATTGTTCATGAAAATTAAAAAAAAAAAAAAAAAGGCAAAAGGAAAGAATGCAAGAGAGGAAAAAAGAGAACCATTGACCAAATGGTACAACTGATGAAACTTAGGTCTACTTAGAATTTACTATTTAATGAATAGAGCAAAAACTTTTAAGATTTTTTATTGTCCAGTTTTAAATAATCCCATTTTGAATTTTCTTCATGTTCGTACGCCTGTGCACTTACATCTCAAATTAGGAAAATACAAGCCAATGACAAACAGGGTGACTATTATTGGAATATTTTGTCATGAATCCAGAATAAGAACATAAAGCAGTGCATCAAATCAGTTTAAATCGGTTGTGTTTTTTTTTTTTTCCTCTAGAGGGGAACTTTATGTTTTGTGAGATGATTTTATTTGAAATTGCAGTTATCCTTGTTTCAGACCTAGTAATTTAACAGTTGAAAAAGCTCCCTTTTTTGTTCTGTGTAGTTAATGTATGTGGTGTGAGTGAATACATTTTATTTAAAAAAAGTGTTTTGGGATAGCATTCTTTTCCACACAAACTTATTCCTTGATAAAGGAGCTGGCTGCAATTTGCAGAAATGACTGTTTCTTTTTCTTTGGTTGTTGGATAATTGCTCTTTGTATACACTGTGGAAATGTGCATATAGACCAGTGACAAAGCATAGCAGATGCACTTGCAATTATCTTGAATTTAAGTAAATTTCGCATCTGATACACACAAAGCAAAGGCTTTGTCCAAGCAGGCTCCCATACTGGCATGTGGATTGCTGTGAATACAATGAGTAGATTTTTAATGGAAAACAAATGGGACTATTAGTAAGTCTTGTCTTTTACTTGAAAAGACACCCCACTTTAGGCAAGGCCTACAACTTATTCATATTCATAGTTGGTGCAGTTTTAAATATGACCTTTGAAACTGAACAAAAATTTTAAATGTTTCAAACAAAATGTGTCACTATGTTTTTATTGGAGTCACATTTGTAGTTTTTAGAGGAAATAAATATTTGTTTCATATCTCAGTGTTACATTGTTCCAAACTGCTAAGGAGGGCACTCACTTATTAAGACACTAAAAATGTGAAAGGGGACTTCATATTATAAATAAATCATGCCATAGATAAAAGATAATTACAATGTTACTTTAACAACCTCAATTCACAAGGGGACCCATAAGAAGGAATACATAATGGGTCCAAATTCTGCTTCTTATTGTAAACAAAAGAGATCTAGCCAGAGGAATACTTTTCTGCAAAAGCCTCTTTTCCTAGTTTTGTTTGAGATTAATCCTTTCCACTGTGTATTTTTTGTTGTTGTCAGACTTATGTAAGTGAGATATTTGAAGGCTTAATCTTTTGCTCCGTAGTTATTCTTAGAAAATATGAAATGTATGGAGCTTCTTGGATTCTCTTAAATGCCTTTAGGTCTTTGGAGGGGTGGTTAAATTATTTCTACTTTCAATGCTAGAGTTCCAAATAATTGGTCCGGTTGACTTCTTTTTCATAGTTTGAAGGTGCTCTGTGCTATTCCAGCCTTTGAAAGAAGCAAATTTCAAAAGTAACTCAGGCAACATAAAGGAGGGCCTATCTTGCCCATTTTCTGCTTTCTTCTCAATCTAAAATGGAATCTAATAATAACTGGAGATCTTTTCTAATTCTTTTAAGAATCAGAAGCCTCTAGGGGGTCTAAGGATTGAGTAATTATATGAAAAAAAAAAGTGGATAAAGTGGATTTGAGAAGAAATTTTAAGAAGGCAAAGGAGAGCCTGACAGAAGTATTTTGGGGTCTTAATTAGAGCAAGACAGATGTGCTGCTGTTGGAATATCATGCCTACAAAACATGCTTCCACCTTAACTACTTTTGCAAAAACAAAACTTCTTCAACTAAGTTCTTTTTCTAGAATTGCCAAAATGACAGAGCTTACTCGGTTATGCATTGCCAGATGATTCTCTGTGTTCCCCAGTCTCTCCGGTGCTGGTCATGACCTTCCTCCTCCCCCAGTACCCCTCTTCCCCTACCCCTCTCCCCCCGCTTGCTTTTCTGGAAGGATCACAGGCTATCTTTAGGCTTGGAGAGAAACCAGGTGCTTTCCTTGATATTTAAGCAACTTGCTATTTTGAAATTCCCTTAGAAAACTGTGGACATTTTTATTTCTGTGTCTTGAAGTCTCTCTTTCCCTCTCTGAAGGAGAAGCTGCTTATATAATACCCAGAAGCAGACCCCTGGGAACTGCTGAGCTATTTTATGGATATTTTGTAGAAAAAGAAAAGCAAGTGCTCCTGTGTCGTGCGCGCCCTCCCACGGGGGTCTCAATTTGAGATATTTGCACAATAGCAGATTCTCAGAAGGATAAATATATACAAATCCATCTTTCAAATTGAGTGGGATCAGTGGGAAGCAGCACCTAGGAGGGTGAGAGCCCACTAATAGCACAGACTGAGATTCTCAAGCGGTTCCAGAGACAGAACACAACTGTCTACAGAGCTTGCCAGAGAGACAGATGCTGCGCGTGGAAGACAGTTTTCCTCAGTTAGATATTTTGTTCTTGTCGATGGCCAACCATGACTCATGGGAGAAACTGGGGAGAGAGAGAGAGGAGAGGAGAAGAGTAAATTAATCATTTTATTAATCCTTATTAGGAATTCAGTCATGTAATTAAATGTCAACCTGGTGAACTTTCCATGATACCAGAAGACTGGCAAAGCCAGTTGCAGGGTATTAAAGTTACTCCAGGTGATAAAGAAGCCTAATTTAAGCTGCAGATGACATGACTGACATGATTTCAGATGCATATCTGGAGAAAATAGTAATGTAGGAATCATCGAATAATCTAGACTCAAAGCATGCTTCTGAAGGATTGAAAGGACTTGAATCATTTTCTCTGAGAGATGATAGGTTTGTTCTCTGTTCCCTCTTTCTGTATCTGTGGGTGTTTATGAAAATAGGTGTGTATTTGAAAGATAATCTTTTCTTCACTGTGCTTCTTTTTCTTTCTCTCCATATGTGTTTTATATGCACGTGTGTTGCATCGTGAAATATCAGCTTTCATCCACATTTACCATGCACTTCCAGATCTCCTGACCCTGTAGCACATGCAGTTGATTACATAAAAGCAGAATATGTGCTGTCTGAAAGATGGTGAAAGTCATTTTTTTGCAACTTTTGCCTATAGTCAGATTGTAAGTTTCCTTCAAGTTTCTCGAAAGAGGGTACTATGATAGGTAATAATCTTAGCTTCCCCCCTCTCTCTCTCTTTTTAAAGATTCCTCATTTCTTTTGAAAATAAACAAAAGAAGAGTTGGTATAGTTTCTCAGATTCTCATTTGTTTGGGGCTGAGGACTTCAGGGTCCCTTGAAGCCAAGTTTATGTCATAGATCTATCCAGTAGGTCTCCAAAACTGGAAGAAGTTATGTGTTTGAATGCCTGATGGCAGCCCCTAAGCCGAAAAGCTCATCTACCATTTTTCCAATGGAGTCTCAGAAATTACCATTTTCTGATCTGCATGTCCTTCATGAGTTGGAATGGCAGTTAGCCAAAAGGTTTGTGTTTAGGGGAAAATCAGGCTTTTATGTTTTTCCACAATCAGTTATTTGGAGGGTACTCTAGGTACTGAAAATCACAGATGTGGAGACAATTTAGAAAGAGTAATCCACAACTGAGCTGAGGAAGATGTAGCCTGCCTTCTTGAGCCACTGTGCTTGTCTGGCCAATATGGAACTGTCTGAGATGAGGCTCTTCACTTGAGGTTTACGTGTCTCCCCGTGCATCTCATGTCAAATCAAACACTGGCAGATGAGCCTGTCAATCTGTAGCACTCTCTGGAGAACTTTGGGTCTTGAAAACCCTGGATCACCTTGAACCTTGAGTAAAGGTGGTTGCATTTCTTCTGAGGTTTATCAAAATAATGATGGCAGCTTTCATTTAACTGTTTCAGATTCTTATTTTTGAATGCACAAGAAAGATGACAGATCTTGTCCACATGCCTAAGTTGCTGCCTTTTGCATTGCCTTGGACATCTTATAAGCTTAATAAATATTTGTTGAGTGAAAGCATCATGGATTTCGTTTCCTTTGGGAGCATGGAAAGAATCTACCATGTGATTTTAGTTTTTTTAGAACCATGAGTAGCTGAATGAGTTCTGTTGGTTTTGTGAATATAAATGTATTGGAATTACATTATTCATGTTCTATTCTTTTATAAATAGGAAAATTGTCATAAATAAGACTGAAGGACAGATGCTGGTACTGAACAATAAATGTGGCAAAATTAGAATTATTCGAGTCCTGAATTAGGTGTCCATCAAATGTTTAGTATGACTGAACATATTTTAAATAATTATTTTTACTTTTTATCCTTTGCATTATTTAAAAGATGCTATAGGAGTGGCTATATATAAATGATAAAAGCAGTAATCTTTTTGGTATGAAAAATACATCATTATCACTTCCCTTGTACAAAAGGAAGCCAAGTATTTAGTGTCTTATTGAAAGTTGGAAAAATTAGTTTAATGTAGGGGTCAGCGAACTATAACCTGTGGGCCAAATTTAGCCTAATACCTGTTTTATATGCCTGTCAATGAGAAAAACTAATCAATAGTCAATCTAAGAAAGAAATGGAAAATTTTTATTCAAGGCAAACTGAGGATTATAAGCTGGGGGACAATCTCTCAGAGAACTCTGAGAACGTTTTCACAAGGTCAGTATATATGTAATTTTGGCGAAGGGTGTACTTGCAATTAAGTACACATCTCAGTAGAAGGTTGCTGTTAGCCACAAGGAAGAGATATCTTAGTTAATGGTTTTAGAGCTTTTTTAAGTATGGGAAGATGTGAGCATTTAGGTCCATAAAAAAAATTTCTCCGGAAACTATCTATCTTAAAGCCTGTTTGCCAGTTTTCCCAGACCCAGAACATAGAGTACTTTATCCTGATCTTCACTCTTAATTCCTTTCAGAGTGTACTGTAGGTCAACAACTATTAGCAATGGCTAATGACTTGATTCTCGTAGAACTGGATCGCGAACAATGTTCTTTATTTTATAATCCTTGCCGTTTTGGTCTTAATTTTGACCAAGGTTTGGGAGGCATTTCATGACTAATTTATTCCAGGGCACCAAGAATGCTCATTCCAAGATCAGTCAAGGATTTCACTGACAAGCCACTCAGTGTTCTATTCTTGTACTAGGCCTTGTTAACAGTAACCCAAAGTCTCCAGACTGCCTGTCTTACTGGTCTGTCTCGGTCTAGGAAAATGGTTTCCTCTTTTTGCTTCTTTCTATATCTAGAGTTACACTGTCACAATAATTGATCTCATAGAGCTGTGTCTGAGGCTTAGTTGGTAATGTGAGAAGCAATGATCTTGTAAAATAGGCAGAATGCAAGTTAAATAGCTAGTACTATTAAAAAAGATCATAAGTAAGTATTTAAGTAAAGAACTTTTATTAGGTATAGCCCAGTATCTCCCCAGTTCATCTGACCAGTCTGTTCTGCACCAATCGCTGTCTTTAAGGAAAGAGATATATTGGCATTGTACATAAAGTTCACTGAAGATGTGCTGTATGTATGAGGCAAGTGGTATGTCATCATGATACTTTCTAGAATCAAGAAAGTAATAATCACTTGTAAAAAGTTATGTGGCTAATTCCAGAAGGAGAAAAACTGATCTTTAAAGTTGGGCAGATATTTATGCCATTGGAGATGCCTGGTTAGCCCATAATACAGATGCACAAAGTACATTAGAGGGGCCAGGGGAGGCCAAAGGGAGGACAGGGAAAATGTTTTAGATTGAAATTTTTCTTGTCTTGTCTTAAAATGTGAATTTTTGTTTCATTATGCCCATAAACCAAGAATATTTTTCGATTTTCAAACGGTCAGGGGAAAAAATCAAAAGAAGGGTAATATTTCATGACACTTAAACATTATGTAAAATTAAAATGTCTTTGTCCATAAATAAAGTTTTATTGGAACTCAGCCATGCCCATTTCATTGCATGTTTTTGATGGCTGCTTTTGCAACAGCAGTGTTGACTTGTATTACCCATGATGCTAAAATATTTCCTATTTGTCCTTTTACATGTACTGGCCCTTATGTTGTGTGGTTTGCAGTGGTTCAAAGGCAATGCAACAGAACTGGTGCCTTTTTTGGGGGTGTAGGGGGGACTTCTTGGTTCATATATATTATTGGGTCTGGCCTGACTTGGGATTTTTGAGTTTATGAATAAATGAATATGCTAATCAAAGAAAAATTCTATACTTAATGTTAGCTCTTGGTCTTGCAGCAGAATATACTGAATGTTTCCTTCTGAGGCAAGAAAGATGTGTTCAAAGAATGGAACTTTAAGTTAGAATTAGAACTTTCCATTCTTCCTTTTCTCTGATCATTTCAGGCCAGTTGGATTAGCTACCTCCTCCCAGTCTCCATACACACGCAGCAATTATTCCTGACAGATTTGCTTTTTTATCAGTAAAATTATTGGTGGTTTACATTACTGGTTTTATTCACACACCTTTGGATACCTCTCTCAGCCACCAAGAGTATCACTGGGCCAGGGAAACCAGATTCACTTATAGTCATTCACAAGATATATACAGAGAGCTATAGTATGTCTGGGATGCTGCCCAAGCCTGGGATTATAAAAATGAAAGAAATAAAAAATCTGCTTTACCATGTCATCAGAGACCTATCAGTAGTGAGAAGCAGACAAAACCAAATCATTTCACTGTGAGATGCTAGGTAAAGTACATAATACTTAATGAAAGTGGATGATATTTATTGATTAAATGCCCTAAGTGTTTTACATGTACCATATCATGTAATCCTCCCCAAAGAGCCCCATTCTTTGGAAGAAGAGAAAACTGAGGCAGAGGTTTTATGGAATTTACCTGAATGCCACAGTAGTGGGGCATAGATTGGAGACCAGGCCTTGTGACTACAGAATCTTACTCCTGACCATTCTTCTTCAGGGCTCTCCCTGAGGTGCAGACAGCATGCTTTATATGTACAGTACACTGTAGATGTGGCATGAATGGATGGCTTTTCATGTTGAACTGAAACATAAAGTATAAGCCTAAATGAACAAGACAGAAAATGGAGGCAGAAAGAAGGCAGACCAAATATCACATGCAAAGATGCAGAGGCCAGAGGAAGTGTGATGGATTTGGGGAAAACAGACATCTTCATCTGAAGCAGAGCATCAGTGAAGGAGAGTGCTGGAAATGATAGGAGTCAGATTATTCATGAGTCACTGATTTATTCAGCAAACATTTGTTGAGATTCTGCTACGTGCAGGTGTAGTAAATAGACATGTAGTTTATGGTTTAATGGGATGAAAGAGACAAAAAATAAGTGAAGAAATAAAAGACAGTTTCACAAAATGATAAGGACTTGGAAGAGGGAGTGATATTTATGTACATAAGTGTACATCTGTGTGCAAGCTTGCACCAGTTCATTTAGATAGGGTAGGCAGACAAGGCTTTTCTGAAGCCTTGCTGTTTGAGCTGAGACCTCGGTAACAAGCAAGAAGGGCTCTATGTGAAGGTATGGAATTTTCTCAGGCAAGAGGAACAGCTAGTGTAGAGGCCCCGAGGTGGGAATGAAAGTGGAGTGTTGGTGGGATGAAGAGAAGACCAGATGTGGTTACAGGGAGGTCAATGAGGGAGAGTTGGCCATGATGAGATTTGGTCAGTGACTGGATTGTGGAGGAGTCTGTATAGCTCGGTGAAGAACTTTTAGATTTTATTCACAATGCAGTAAGAATTTATTGGAATATTTTAAGCAGAGGAGTGCTATGATCATAGTAATATTAAAAAGTCGCCCTCCCTTGAATGTTGCTGTATCTAAATGGTACCTCAATGAATCTGACTTAAAGAAAGTAGCTATCAAACTTCTAGCTCTGATAATTGATTTGTAGGAAAGAGAGGGAAAGAGAAATATGTTTCAAAGGCACTAGAGGGATATAATTAGCACAATTCTCATTTTGTCCAGAAACTCACAGGCACGGATGAATTCAGGTGAAAGTTGTCATGGTAGTAAGATATTATGCAGTAGATATGGGATGTGTTTTTGAAATGGAGTTGACAACTCTTTAGATGCAAAAAGTGACTATAAAAGAAGAAGCAAGGGTGACCTCTGAGGTTCTGGTTTGAATATTAGAGTCATCAATGGTGGCATCATTTATGGAGAAAGAATACCTTTGTGGGGTGGTAAACATATAAACCACCCCTAAAAGGAATGAGGTTCCGCTAAAGAGAGGTTGACTGGTGACGAGATCAGAATAGACTGATTGAATCTTGGATGGAGTCACTGAATTTGAGGTGAAAGACAATTAAAGTGATTCTGATGAGAGATACTGAGCACATTGACTCAACTGATGAAAGCTAGAATGGAGAGAAGGAGCGGGATTCAGAGCATATTTTGGAAGAGGAATCGGTTGGAGGTGGGAAGGAAGGGAGAAGGAAGACTCTATAGACTGGTGGTGAGCTTATGGTAAATGATGAGCAACTTCAGTCAGGACAGAACAAGTGTTGGAGGAAAAGCTCAGAAGTTTAGTTTTGACCACCTGGTTACGAGATGCCTTTAATAGAGATGTTCTCTAGAATTAGATATATGAGTCTGAAACTTAGGGGATAGATATGAACAAGAGCCTTCAGCAGTGTCAATGTGAGCAGAATTGCCCAGAGAACTTGTAAGAAGAAGAGAAAAGAAAGCTGGATATAGGGTGTTGGGAAACACCAGTGTTTCCAGCTTAACCTGAGGAAGAGGGGGTGTGGCATAATCTTGAAATGTGCAAGAGTGGAGGACCGTGGGAGAGGAATGTTATCAACCGAAGGCAAAAAAGAGTTTCAGGAAGCAGGATGCTGTAATCAGTGTCAGATACTGCAGACGTGTTCATTAGGTTTGGACTGGAAGTTATCCATCAGATTTGGCTGTTAAGAAGTCACTGTTGAATTTCTTAGCAGGATCACAGTCACTGGAGGTAGGGCTACATTGATTTAAGCAGTTAATGAAAGTGAAAGTCACTCAGTCGTGTTCAGTTCTTTGCAACCCAATGGACTAGTCCATGGGGTTCTCCAGGCCAGAATACTGGAGTGGTTGCCATTCTGTTCTTCCAGGGATCTTCCCAACCCAGGGATCAAACCCAGGTCTCCTGCATTGCAGGCAGATTCTTTACCAGCTGACCCACCATGTAAGCCCTAAGCAGTTAATGGGAGTTCAGAAAATGGAAACCAAGATACCTCATCCAGCCAAAAATTAGGTGAAAACCAAATAGAAATTAGGAAGATCAAAAAGAAAAGAAAGAAATCCTATCAAATATCAAATGATAGATACTAAAAATCTATTTGAATTGTTAAAACTTTCCCTGTATTGCCATTAATAATCATGAGTTTTACTTTAATTTGCTTTGTGGAATTGGATTGTTCATATGGAAGTTTAATTTTATAAATCATAGTATAGAGTTTATAATTGGGAACGCATTTGAAAGAAATCTTTAACCAGAAATTTATAATTCAAAAGTAACCTCTAACTACTATACCCATTTGTATGTTTTTTGCTTAATGAAAAGCCTACCAAAAATATAGTGGATAAAAAATTCTGTGAGCTAAAAATAGTAGATGTTTGGGCCATGATATAGACTTGCTTTTTGAGTATATCATATATTTTTTCTGGTCTGGTTGCTTAATTAGGAGTAATTTATTTAATAAAATGGAGAAGGTAGATTGAAAAATTTTAAACAGGATAATTTTATGCACTTGCGTGGATGAGTGCTAAGTTTCTTCAGTCATGTCCAACTCTTTGCAATCCCACGGACTCTGTAGTCTGCCAGCCTCCTCTGTCCATAGGATTCTCTAGGCAAGAATACTAGAGTGGGTTGCCATGCCTTCCTGCAGGGGATCTTCATGACCCAGGGATCAAACTCGTGTTTCTTATGTCTTCTGCACTGGCAAACATGTTCTTTATCACTAGGGCCACCTGGAAAGCCCCTTTTATACACAGAGGTAGAGCTAGTTTGGGGAATGAATAAATGGTTAAATTTATTTTAAATGATTGTGTATAAATAAATGATTTTGTGTATAGATAAGCTTATTGGAACTTTTAGTTCTAGTCATAGAAAGTTTTTTTCAAAATTTAATCAGGGGGCTTAAAACCTTCTATAATTTACTCAAGTAAAAGCTCTCTGATCACTGGACTTTCTAGAGGAAAAGTAAGTTATTTTCTGCGTGTTTTATTTAAACTTTGTGCTTCTCCTGTTATTTCCTGGGTTTCTATTTGCCTAACACAAAATGACAGTTTAGTCCATTAGCCAGTACATTGGCTTACAGGTTAGTTAATGAGTTAAACAATTAACTGATTAATTAATTAATTGGTTTGTCATCCTGTGGAGCTTTTGAGAGAGCAATGTAGGCTGGTGCAAATGCTACCTCAGAGATTCTGAAATCCAGAAGTTCCACCTTTCTAAACTAAGATACCATTTTAACTTGATGAGAAGCTCTGAAGTTTGGAGCTTATATGTGTACATTTGCAAGGAAGAAAGTAAACCTTGGTTAGAGGTACTGACGTTTGATATGAAAAGGAAATTACCTGCTCCTAAGACTAACAGCATCATGAGTTACTCTCATTTTCTTCGAGCTTATGGAAGGGCATTCATACATATTTCACATATCTTATTCTCCAGAGCGTAGGTGGTAATCTTAGATCTTGAATCTTGATTGCTTTAAGACCAGTACTGACCTTATTTATGGGGTTGGAGGAGTTATGATGACATGCATGACTGCCATTTTACTTTATTGCATGAAAAGAACACTGTTCAAGGCCTACCCAAAGTGGATTTTTTTTTTTTAAGAAAGAACAAAAATAGGTTAAATGTGCCTTATTTTTGTACAGCCCTTGACTATTAGATTCAATCAGATTTTAGGCTTTTAAAAGCAGGCTGCAGAATCCCCCCACCACATTTTATTGCAAATGTTTCTTTCTGTATTATCCATGAGGATAGTCCGTTGGATCAAAAGAAATAATACTGTGTCTCTGGTAGCGGTTGCTTTATACAGTAAATCATGCAGTGCGAACTTGTTGATAGCTAGAATGTGACTACTCTTTTAGTCACCCCTCTCTCTCTTTTAATAGACAAATCTCACTGGAGTCTCCAAATAATTATTTTGCTTTCTGCTGCTCCTGCTTTTACTTATTCAGTGAGTTACTTATAGAAAGAGTTGCTTGCCTGAGTTGATTTAATTCATATCATATAAAAATTATTTTTGAACTTAGATTAAATTGATTATATTATTCACAATAATATTTTACCCTTCTTGTAGCAGTGAAATGGCTTGGGATATTTTTGGACAGATTGTACAGTTCATTTGAAAAAGAACTAGGGAAAAACTGTCTTCTTCAGAAAACTATCACTGGAATAGCTAGCCATTTCAGCGCTGTAAATCACTTAGGAGAACATTTAGTTTAGCCTCCTAAAAGGGAAAATTGGGGCTTGAAGCAATGAAACAAGTTGTGAAAACACCCATAAAACCTGCTGGATTGCCTAGATGAAACTAATCATTAGATATTAAATTGTTAACTCTGTAGTTTTAAAAAATAAAATGAACACTATATTTAAAAATCTCATTTTGAAAAATAAATTATGAAAAATCTGTAGTTAAGTAAATTATAGCCCAAATTTCTTAATAATGAATGAATAGTCGTAATAGTTAATAATAATCTCTTTTAATTATTCCAGGTCAGAATTTCCTCTTATGAAGTATTAGACACTTGAGAGGTTATTTTGCAATGATATGGATTTTTCTTTTCCCTCTTAAAGTTCCTGCACATAAATAATAAAATGCTATTAATATATTTAATTTTTTTGTGGTGGCATTTTTTCATCCAACCCTCCAGGACTCATTTGCAAAGCTGCTTTGAAGTTAATTTCATGCATTTCTTCCTGATTTGTACTTGTGGTGAATTATTGTTAAGCTGAAAGAGAAATATCTGAAAAACTCAAATTGTCCAAACTTACCATTTATTTCATCTTTTGTTTCAATTGGTTTACTTTAAGCCAGGCAAGTGATACTAAGTAATTCAAGTCTCTAATAAATTAAACAGATGTGATAAAATCTTTCTGTGAATTAATATAGAATACAGCAGAATTGCTGTTTAATAATCCAGGTGTCTTCACCCAAGAACACTTATTAAGATACCTATCACCTCATTAAAATGTCCCTACAAATAAAAACCTCTTCCTGAGTGTTCTTTTCCTTTTAAACAGGTATTTGCATAATTGGGGGAAGGGTGTTTCATTATGCAAATGATTTCTGGGGCTCAAATCAGAGTTGCTTAATTGTCAGTGAATAGGTCAGTTCCTATCTCCTAATTTATATTTGAAGTTTTAGTTGAAACCACTTAATGGCACAAGTGACAAGCTCCTGTCTTGTAGCATAATTTAATTTATTGTGACCAGGATGTCAGGTTTACTTTAAACTCTTTATAAGTGTGCATTTGTGATTGGCAACCACCCTTTGTTGCCTGGTTGGAAATGAAGCTTCTTTTATGTCTTAAAATTATGAGGTCATTTTGAAGATATGTGTAATTCAGGGCAAGACAATTGACAACCCTGCAAGTGTCTCATTTCTAGAAATAAAACAAAATTCAGTGAATTCTTTGATGATATTGGAAGAGGAACTCACACTGTACAATAGAATGTAAAACACTTTACATAACATATGTACTCTTTTCAGATGGTTCATTATTAACATGGAGTGTGTCTAATGAGCATTTTAGCTTCTTAGAAAATATACTCAACTCTTAGTTATAGGCTTTTGGACTCTCTAGTTTGTGGATTATCTGTAACAAAATGTTAATCCCAGCCATGATTCCGAGTCAATTCCTTTGCTCAGGAATTGTAATTCATTTTTAATATTAGCCTTAGGGGTAGAAACATGATTAGAAATGCAGAATAATGCTTTCATTCAAAACCAATTAAAACGACTTCTGGATTCTCCAACATAATGGATAATTCACAACACTGCATTTCTCCATTAGAATAGATTGAATTTGATGTATTGAAGAATGATTTAAAACTTAGTCACTGAAATGTATTTCAGGAAAACATTTTAGTTTTTACTGATGAGAAAAATTCTTAGTTTTGGGTCTCATTTGAAATCTATGAAATTGCATTAGGTCTTGGCAAAAGAAAAGTTCACTTTCTGTTTTTGATCTATTGCAAAGAAAGATGTTTCCTATAAACTGTACTATATTTGCTTTACGCTAGCTATTCATTGCCCTACAATAAAGTATCATTTTACAGTTTATAGAGAAACCATCACTTAACAAAAGTTATTTATTTGTGGCAGTATTATATAATCTGGTACTTTTTTATTTCAGGCAGGGATGAAAAACAGTTAAAAAGAAGATGGTTAATGGTGTATTCTGTAAAGTCTTATTGTACTTGCTAGATTCATTGGCTTTCGGTTTTAGAGATCTTAGTGTTTAAAACCAAGATGGGAATTGTTATTACTCTTTGAATAAGTATACGGCTTATTATCTTGTTATGAGTAGGTACCTTCATAGGGAAATAAAATGATATATAAAAAGATGTTTAACAGTCTTCTAAGCTTACAGCGTGTGTTCATTTCAGACGGTATGTTCCCTTCGGTTAGAAGAGACTTGTGTTGTTGAATGTCAAAGAAAAGCTTTTCTTCCACTCTGTAGCCTGCTTCTCTGAAAGGAATATGGGAACAGAGCCTGTCAGATGTACTTTAAAATTAAGTAAAAAGAATTATATCTAACCATATTACTCACTTGGACTTTATTTCTGAACTGACCTTTCTTTCCAGGTGTTTTCTTAAGATGATTGGAATACTGAGTCAGGAAAAGTAAATTCATTCATTCATTCATTAAAAAAAAAAAATTAAAGATCAGGAAAACGTCCACAATGCAAATTATTAAGAAAAAAATAAGACAAAAGCAATTTTAAACAAAAGTTCTAGAAAGGAAGTTGGTTTTGGTTTTGAATTCTGTGAGTCTCTTTGTTACCTCACTGTTTCCACGGCAATGTGATACGGATTCAAGGGCTTTCTTCTCTAGTGCCTTTTACTATTTCCACATGCAGATTGTACAGTTTCATAGAAAGATTTGTTGAAAGTGGGGAATGGTAGGCATAGAGTAGACAACACCTAAGTGGTGTAAAAAAGATCTGTCACCCGCTCCCTGGGTATCACATATATTCAATTCATTAGTTTGTAAGTCAAGAGAATGCCAGGTTTTGACTGAATTCTGCAGGATATTTGCTAGAAATACAATTGATATTTCATAATAATTATAGAATGTTATTCTGTTTCCGCCATTTTGGACTTTTGAAATGTGGTTTTCTTGGCTTCTAAGAAGGCAGACAAGAAGCTAATGGGTAGTATACCAAACTCAGTGTGAAGTTTCTGATATGCTTATTTTTTTTAAAAAATTAATCTTTCCTCCTTTTCATCTATATGCATGTGCATTGCTGACAGTGAATGCTCATTTTTATCCTAATTGCTGAAATCTTGAAATAAATTGTAGTAGGATGTAATAGCACAGATGCAAACACAGACCATTGAGCCTAGACTAGCTTTTTTAATCCTAAATGACTTGAAGTCTTGGATTCTCTCCCAACTTTATCATCCTTTGAGCCAACCTAGGGGTCCTGAAATTGTGTACTTGGATCCCAGGTGCACTATGGCCATGCTAGCCAGGTTAGTATATTTATTGTGATTTAAAAAAAAAAAGTAAGAGTAACCAGATGCCTGATGCTTTTTAGAAAACTTTTGGTCAGTTGAACAGTAGAAAAGAATGTACGTTCAGTTCAGTTCAGTCACTCAGTTGCGTCCGACTCTTTGCGACCCCGTGAACCGCAGCACGCCAGGCCTCCCTGTCCATCACCAACTCCTGGAGTCCACCCAAACCCATGTCCATTGAGTCAGTGATGCCATCCAACCATCTTTTCCATTCTTAATCTGTCAAAATTGCTAAGTAGATGGGAACTTGTTTTTTGTAGTTTTTTGTTTGTTTGTTTATAGGTATTTTATTGTTTGATTTGATTTTACTTGATGAAAATGCTGAAGCATGGCATTGTCTGAAAGTAAAACAATGCAGAAAAGTAAAAAGAAGAAAGTTTAACAACGAGCCATATTTCCAGAATCTATCTCTAACTGGTATCAGCATTGAGGTGGTAGTGCTCTTCTAGAGGAATGCATGTTTATTTACTTGTGTGTATTCATGCACATGAGGGGCTTTCCTGGTAGCTCAGCTGGTAAAGAGTCCGTTTGCAATGCAAGAGACCCCAGTTCAATTCCTGGGTTGGGAAGATCCACTGGAGAAGGGATAGGCTACCCACTCCAGTATTCTTGGGCTTTCCTGGTGGCTCAGCTGGTAAAATATCCACCAGTAATGCGGGAGACCTGGGTTTGATCCCTGGGTTAGGAAGATTCCCTGGAGAAGGGAAAAGCTACCCACTCCAGTATTCTGGCCTGGACAATTCCATGGATTGTAATGTATACTCCATAGGGTCCCAAAGAGTCAGACATAACTGAGCGACTTTCCCTTTCAGTGAATCATTTATTTATACAGCACTCCAGATTTCTTTTTTAACCTCATGTACTATTATGCTTTTTTGGTCAATGAAAATTTCAAAAATATAATTTCATATCTGTGCAGTACATGATTCTGTTTAAAACATTTGAATTCATTTACTCATTCTCGTGCCATTGATTTCTGGCAGTTTTAAAAATAATGGAGGTGTCTGCATTTTGAATATCACTATTGCCCTGCTTTCACATGCATATTTCCATTTCTTTCTGCCTCATTCCTTCTTGCCCAGAATGACTGTGTCTGCATGTCTGTTAATTTCAGGATCACATACATAGACTTCGGTCCCAAAGGCATTTCCCAGCTTTCAGTTAAAAGGGTATGCCTGTTGACTCTGAAAAAAGATTTTAATATGAGCATTTGCAATTTAAGGAACAGCACTAACAAGATAATTTTGATGGAGCATATTTAATCTCTTATCTTATTTGGCTGTTAATTTATGAATGCAATGTATGCTTAGGCAAAACAAAAGTACAATACAAAAATGTATATGTATCCAGTTCTCTGAATATATATTGCTAGTTCTCTCTGCTCACTCTTTCTTCAATCTACTCCTCCCCTACCATCCTGTGGTTAACTTTTATGTTAATATTTTGATGCTTATCATTTCATGCTTTAGTGTTGGCTTATAAATCATATTAAATAAGAGGCCCCAGGACTTTCCTGGCAGTCCAGTGGTTAAGACCCTCACTTCCACTGTTGGGGGCACAGGTTTGATCCCAGGTCCATAAATTAAGGTCATGCATGCCGCATGGTACAACCAAAAAAAAGTAAATGTCGTGCCCCACTCCCCTCCCCACCAAGAAAAACATTCTTGTGTCTTATCATTCTCATTATTTTCTAACATGTTCCTCCCACTCTACTTGTATACCTTCATCACTCCTATGGTTAACTGCATGTGCTATAAATAATATCTAATTCATTCTTGTTAACAGCACATAATACAGTGATTCTGCTTATATAAGTTTCCTCAAATAGTCAAATTCATAGAAATAGAAAGCAAAATGGCGATTGCCAAGGGCTGGGGAAAGGAAGGAACGGGGAGTTGTTTTTAGTTACAGAGTTTCAATTAGGGAAGATGGAAAAGTTCTGGAGATGGGTGGTGGTGATGGTTGCACAACAATGTGAATGTAGTTAATGCCACAGAACCATACACTTAAAAAATAGCTAACATGATAAATTGTATGTTTTGCATATTTTACAAAAAATCATAAATAAAAGAGCACTTGAAAAAAACAATAGCATGTAATACACCATGGTGCCCCAAGTAAGATTCAATCTTTCCACCTTTTTCGTGTCCACAGGTGGATTTTACTTCCACCATCCAGCACCTTCTTCTCCCTGAAGGGTTTAACTCCAGGTGATGGAGCCTGCTTTACATCCCCTTGGGGGTTGCCCAGACCCAGTGACTGACAGGTGCAGGAGGCTGCCTGGAACAACACTGAATGGGACCTCTACATTCTCCAGAACTTCTCCATGAGACTGAGCCCATTATCCACTGTGGGATGTTCCTTAAAATTGCATGGTGGCCTCCCTCCCTTCCCTGTCCCTCTCACCTAGCTGTTTTTCCCAGGAACACTTCCTAATGAATCATTTTTGTACAAATCTCATCTTGGGACCTATTTCCGGGGAGCTCAGTCTAAGACATAGAGTGTGATATGTTTCCTTCCCTGATAATGGGCATTTAAGTAGTTTATGCTTTTTGCTCTTAGAACCTTTTCTTCATCATTCTAACTTGTACTCACATATTTGCACATGACTCTTTTCCTTTGTTAAGGACAGATGCATCCTAACATTGAGATTGCTGAGTAAAAGAGTTGATGTAGTTTTTAAATATTAATAGAAAGAGCCTAAAGAAAACCCAGAAAATGTTGCCAGAAATGCATACCCCTTCTAGCAGTGGATGAGTGTGCCTGCCTGTTTTCCTACACATTAACCATATTGGGTATTTACAGTTTTTAAAAATGTTCCTCATCTACTGAGTCAGAAATGGTTTTGGTTATAATTTTTATTTATCTGATTCCTAGAGTAGTTGGGCTCCTTTCATGTCAGTTTTGTTTGCCATTAGTTTTGCTATTCACGTTGTCTTCATGAATTGGCAGTCTATTTCCTATTGGGTGTGCTGCCTTTTTACGATCAATTTGTAGGATATGTTTGTAGTGGGATATCTTAATTCTTTGTCTCCTGTATATTGAAAGTACATTCTTCCGGTTGTCATTTGTTTGGACTTTGTTTTAAAAATCATTTAGCAGGAGAGGTGGTTAAAAATACTGAGGGTGTTTCCTTAGAAACATCCCCCGTTTGGGAACCGCGCCTGCCCAGCGTATTGATGTACACATTTGTGAATCATATGCATCGTTCCTATTTGGGTCAGTGTGCACAACTTGAGTAAACGCAGTCCATCCTATTTATAGGCATACGCTTTAGGAATTCCCACAACAAAGCTTTTAGCATCAGCCCTGCAGGCTGTCCCACTTATAGCTTTGTGCGGCACATCAGCACAGGAAACAAACCCAGGGATCACAGGCCTGGCAGTCCCAGTGTGTGGTTATCAGGCACTTGTGAGAAAATGAGCTTCCATCAGAAAACGTGAGAGGATCAGCTCCACTGTGCCATACGCATCAACTCATTTACCCCCTTCCACAGAGACTTGAGCTCCCAAGTTAAATTTTAGGCTTGAGATATCTGCTGTGATAGTTTATATTGATTGAATGATCAGCTGCACATGGGCACAGGCCCACGCACGCACCTGGCATACCCGGTTCCTCTCCCTCCCGTGGTTAGGCTGAGCAAACAGACAGAAACATTCTTGCTTGCACTTTGGGCTCCTTTGTGCCTCTCAACTTTTATTTCCTTTCTAACCCATTCATTATTTTTCCCTATTACTAGACCTCTCTACTTATTTTTGATAATTAGAAGTATAAAAATATTTACTCTTCAAAACAAATCAGTGTCTACAAAATTAACAGACTTCTTGCCAAGTACACTTTTTTCTTTGGAATGAAGTGTTAAACAATATGAAATAATATGTAAGAAAAAGAATTTTTAAGCTAAATAATATTTAAGCAATGGGTTTCTGTATCTAGTTTGTACTCCTCAATGTTAGTATAATGAAATGGTGTGGTCCCAGGTTTATAGAGATAATTTTTTAAATCTCCAAATTCCTGAAAGCTTCTTTGGCCTTTGGGTTGTCGAACTTGCTTTTTATTCATCTCTGCATTTCAATTCATGCACATGAAGTTTTCTCCCCCCATCACGGGAGATGAACAACCCTGTGATATATATGTTTCCTAATTAAAGCTTAAATCTGGTTCCCAGCAATTGAGTTTCTGAAATGTTGGAACCACAGAGTGAAATATTTTTAACTCTTTCCATCCATCACACTGGTTTTTAGGTTGCTGGTATGTCAGCCAGAAAAATATCTGAATTAGGAGCATTTTTTCAGAGACTTCTACATTTCTTGAATGGATAAGCTAGTATTAAAGATATCACTGGAAGTTATCCCAAAATATAATTGAATTTTTTATTGGTTTTAGTGTACAGTTCTTAGTTCAGTTATGAATCACAGGAGGTAAAGAATGTAGCACAAGTTGGTGTCAGAACAGCAATGAAATTTTACAAAGGAATTTGGTCTTTCAGGAAATCAAACCCTTTGCCCAGAGATACTGTCCATTTGGTATTTTAATGAACAGCTTCTTGGATATTTGAACTGGCATGGCAGTGCTAGGTGAGAACATATGGATTGTTACTTTTTGGCAACTAATTCATTATTTCGAAAAATGAATAAAAATCTCCTGCTTGGATACCTAATAGAGTTGGCTCTTCTACTACTTTATGGCTATTTGGGCAAACCTCTTATTTCATTACAATTAATAGTTCCTCCTTTAATCTGTCCCTCCCTAAAAAAAACATTACATTTGTTTTAAATAGAAACAAATGTTTTGATTCTATTCCTTAACTCTTTTTCCTTTTGTGTCACACAACTTTTATGAAACTAGGGCTATTGTTTTAACATGACAACAATGAAGGCCACGGTTTTTTGGATGAATGATATTAAAATGATACAATAGCAGATTATAAACAAATGTTAAACTTAGTATGTACCTGGTGTTTTGCCCAGAACTTTATAAAACATTGTACCATTTGTTCCTCATAACACCCATGTGCACAGGTAGTATAATCATTCTTGTTTTATGGATGTGAAGAAGAAAAAAACTTTGGTAGTTCAAGTAACCTGGTCAGACTAATAATGTGACATGTCTAATAAAGTAAAATTCCGTAATTCCTTATTTGGAGTTTAGGACTTCTGGAACTATAAATTCTTTAGAAATCTGAACGTAATGCTTTCTGTTTCTTATAGTAACTTAAGATAACAGCTCATTACTACATCCTCTGCTTTTCTTGTGCACAGAAAAGGTTAATAGCATCATCCTCAAGCAAGAGTTACTTTTTCTGACAAAAAATGGTGAAATCCATGAATGTCCAAGCAATGAGTGTTACTTATGTAAACCCTTTGTACTATTAGTCCTGTTTAATAAACCCTGTCTTCATTACACAAAGGCAAATGTAAACCTAGCTCTGAGTCATAATGTCTACCATCCCCAATGTAAATGGTTAAGTGTACAGGTTTTATTCATAGGAGCCTAGACATGTACAATGTTTCAGCGTTTACAGAGAGGTACTTACTGTGAACTTGAAGATGGAGTCATACGTATGAGTAATAGTGAACCTCTGTGTTTTTTGGGCACTTAATGAGGGAGGCTGAGAATCTTTCTCACTGGGGATCTGAATCCAAAGCGATTAAGCAGAATAAGGTACAGGTGAAAAGGAGTCCTTCTTATTTGTTATATGTATTTGCCTTGGCAGCTGAAGTTTGGGAGTCCCTTTTCTCCCTGATAATAGGAGAATTTGGAGCCAGATATGAAGTTGGAGGTTTTGTCCCTTTTGTTGGAAATTGAGTTACATTGATTTCTTTGGTGAATTCATTTGGCAGGTGTCATATCTTATGATTTTATTTCCTCTTTCAGAAATTAATATAAGTCTATACTACTACTATTAATTTCTGGGAGAGGAAATAAATTCATAAGCTATAACTTGTTTCCCAGGTGGCGCTAGTAGTAAAGAATCCGCCTGTCAATGAAGGAGATGTAAGAGACACTGGTTCGATCTCTAGGTCAGGAAGATCCCCTGGAGGAGGGCATGGCAACCCACTCCAGTATTCTTGCCTGGGGAATTCTGTGGACAGAAGAGTCTGGTGGGCTACAGTCTACAGGGTCGCAGAGTCTGACATGACTGAGCGAATGAATGAGCACACACAGGCAGTATAGACTTATGTTACAAGATATGATTTATTATTAGATTACTTTGTCTTTGCTGTGGAATCAAGGTTATTGACTTTTAAAGTGTGTTGTTTTATTGGCTGTGGATTCGCTAAGGTGTATTCTCATGGTGGTTGATAACCATGAAAGCTTTCAGCTTAGTCTCCTCTTCTGACCGTCACTCCTCTTCTGATGCGATCAAGATTCTTTTCCTCATGGGGTTATGGTCTCTCAGTAACATAAAAATCAGAATACAGAAGACAAAAACAATTTAGGTTATAGTACTTTTACAAATTTTACTGGCCTTTTTACCATCTCTTTCCATATAGAAGTCTTGTAGTGTCCCAGATCAAACATACTTGGAATGAAAAAGCTTTTACAAAGATAATCACTAAACTTCTGAATATGTTCATTAATTCCATTTTCCTCCCACACTAAGCTGTAGTGCCTGCATCCAGCCATCATTTAACACATGTGCATTAGATGCTGCCAATATATCAGGCATGCCATTTTTTTTTTTTTTGGAGATACCATGGTAACTAAGGTTGACAAGATCCCCTCACTCTTGGAGTTCATATTCTCCTGGAGGGAAGACAGGTAATATCATATAAACAGCCAGTATCAAGACAACTTCAGATGGTAGTAACTAAGTAGAGGTAATAAATGCATAGTGTATATAGAAAGTGATGGGGCTGGGAAGGATTTTATTGTAGTCAAGGGAGAACTCTCAGAGGAGGTGACATGCCCTGAAATCTGAGTGACAAGAAGGAATCAAATGTGAAAATTCTGAAGGAAGAGATTCCAAGCAGAGGAATTCCAGGGCTGCCATGGAAGTTTGTGTAACTTGTGCACTGCCCAAAGGTACCTGGCCAAGGGGAATAGTAGGGGCTGAAATCTCATGCTCCTCTTACAAAGAACAATGTCCACCAGAGGGTATGTGTATAGATTTTGTTTTGCTTTGTTCTGACCAAAGACGACTATATAGGCTATGATTTTGAGTGAATTAGGTGTGTAAAGTTGACCTCTTAGACCTTAATTAGATTGTAAGATTGCCATTGATATAGAATTGCAACTGATATATAATAAAGCTTTCAAATATGATATATTCATCAGGGAATGTTGAAAAGCTTCTTGTGAAAACATAGCAGGTTGGCAAATTGGAGTACCTAGTATTGCAAAACACTTGTTACTGTCAGCAAAATCAGAAGTAGAACAAGTACATTGTCATTGCCTGAATGAGTCAGGATTAAGATGCATTATATGAGTTTATTTTGTGAAAAACATGTATTAGAGTGTAGAAATTAGGAATTACTTACTGGTGTTTGATGCCATTTGAGAAAACCAATCATTTTCCCCCAAAATGATTGTCAGCTTTATAAGAGGAAGACCCTGACAGATATTTTTGGACTTAACGCTTCTAAACATCACAGAACTTGAATTTGACAATGGTTTTCAGAGAAAAGCAAAATAAAACATGGGGTATTTTAGGCTTAACAATAGAGTAGAAGATTGTAATGATCTGCTCTGAGCTCTAGGGAAAAGAAATATGGAAAAAAAAAGACAAACAACAAACACTGAATTCAGTGAGTCTTAATTTTCTCACCCTTCCTCCTCCCATTCCCTACCTATGTTGTAAAAGATGTGGCCCAATAAAGGAGTCTGTTAAGGATTAGTCCCACACAAGGAAGGTGATAGCATGGACAGGCCTGTATTCTGAATTTTAATGGATTAATTTTAATGGATTCCGCGCCCCTTCCATCCCTCCAGGGTGAGGAGAGGTAGGAAATAAACAGGCCAAACAGACTAAACAGTACAATAACCCCACAGAACACTGTTACATAAAGAGAAAGAACCCAGACTGAGTACTTCAAAGTGAACAGATGTGGTTGGTTAACTCAGTTGCCCTGACCAGGCGATTAAGGGAATTAAACCTGGCCTGTTTCATTACGCTAAGTGTCCTTATACCCACTCTTCTCTCTCGAGATACAATGCTGCTTGGAGTCTAAGAGTTATCATCCAAGATCAGGGTGAAACCAAACATTATCAATCCCAGATGTGACATTTCACCTCTTTCCCTTAAATAAATGCATTTGGGAGTGTAGGAAGCTTTTGCAGAGTCTACCTAAATTAATCCCTTTTTAAAAGGGTACACAAAAAAAGGTGTAGCTTTGCTTGGTGATTTAGCTCTACAATAGAAGGGTCTAAAATTTATATAAACCATCATTATACAAACTGTTCTCTAGCTTTGATGCATGATTTTCTTGGGTGTAGTTCACAGTACACACACACACACAAGTATATATATCTGAAGTGTGTAGATGGTTTAAACATTTTTCCAGCACATTCTAGACTCTCAGTAAATATTTTTAATTAATGAATGTAAGAACAACTGGGTTAATCTTTTAGTTTCCTGTGATATTTTGAAAATCTAAATATTTTTGGTTTTTTAAGTTGTTGGGGAAAACAATTTTTTCTTCAAAATGCCACACTCTTCTAAAATGTGATAGAAATTTAGGGAACACAGTTAATTCTTTTTAGTTATATTGTTGCAGAGGCCAAAATTTATGATCATTTTTGGATTTAAGTAGGAGTAGTAAACATACTTTGCACAGTGATATTTTAACATGCAGGTGTTTGGCTGAGATTCCAACCTGGAAATTCCCTTTTAAACATAGATATTTCTTCAAGGAGCATATGAAATGTCATAATCATAGCATATGTTATGTTTACTGTTTATTCATATACTTCCCAGTCTTACTGGATGGTCTTCTTATTAGTGAATTCTTTATAAAATAAACTTAGAAAAATGTTTATCCACTACTTAGAAAATTCTTATTATGTAATATAATAGATGTTTTCTGTAAAGTATTTCCACCTTGTTGTTGCTTTGACATCTTGCCATCTGTGTTTTCATGGTAAGGATACCAACATGTATCATTGCACACCTATTCCAAATGGGTAACTCAAATCATTCTGCCATAAGGTCAAGATGTAAGGTTTTTGTTTTTTCCCCCCTGATTTGAATAGGCTCACAGCTTCTCTAGTCTGTGATGTTGAGTCATCATGGTACTAATTCCAAATATATCAAATTCATTTCCCTTTCTGTCTCTCTTGTACCGACTTATCCCTTTTCTGCCCTGGGTGATCCTCAGAGACTCACAAAGTGAGGAAAATTCTAGTGCTGGAACAGAAATGGAGGCTTCCTCTCTACTGTCCTTACCTGAAAAACCATTAGTGTGCAGTGTTAATTGTATTGACAAATTCCATTTCTCATGACAGTCTCTTTATTATAATTTGTGTGTGTGTGTGTGTATGTGTGTATGTGTATTAGAAAGGAGCTAGGACCCAAAACAAAAGAATTCCTAATTATGTGGGTAAAATAAAAAACAAATATATGAATGGACTTTACATTTGCAAGAATAGTTTTTCACCTCTCTAATTTGTGGATTGAAGGAAAAAGGTTCATAACCCTGAGCCAGTTCTTGTTAAATGAAACAAGTCATGAAACTAGGGTTGATCCATTCACTATGGCTTTGAACTCCCTCCTTGTTATTGGAACTGCCCTCAGGAAAAAGGATAAGGGCAAATGTTTTCATTCTTACTGATATCATCACACATTTTAATGAGGTTAAGATAGATTCCCCCATGAGAGAAAAACACTTTTGTTTAATGACAAAGTCCACCTGATAACTACCTAAAGAGAAAATGGGATTTGTTGATAACTGGACTCCAGAAGATTATTTGTCATGGCTTCCCTGGTGGCTCAGACCTTAAAGAATCCACCTGCAATGCTGGATACTGGGTTTGATCCCTGGGTTGGGAAGATCCCCTGGGGGAAGGCATGGCAACCCACTCCGGTATTCTTGCCTGGAGAATTCCATGGACAGAGGAGCCTGGAGGACTATAGTCCATGAGGGTCACAAAGAATCAGACATGACTGAGTATGTATGTACACACACACACACACACACACACACACACACATATATGTGTGTGTGTATATATATATATGTATATATATATGTATGTATATGTATGTTCTTAGTATTTCCTTCAGAGATATGATTGAGTAGTAGGTATTTTCCTTTTCTGGCATTATTACAAATAAAATGTTTCATCTTGAATATTATTCTTGTGGGATTTTTCATGTCTCCTGAGATGAATCAGTATATTTCAACTAGGTTAATTTTGACAGAATAAACAGACCAATTTCCAAGCTAGTGTCCTTTGCTCCTTTGGCCATATAACTGAAGAACACCATGGGAAACCTGAATTATTTATCTGGAAACACTGTGATATAATTATTTATATTGCAATAGAAAAGTTATATTATTTTTACTCTAAATGTTAAATGCACAACCCCATAATATTTTGTACAGTTTTTTAAATGTGTGTATATTTTCCAGACATTTTATCCAGTGGAAATTAATATTCATTGAAATCAGTGAAAATAACTAACATCGGTTGAATACTTGCTGTGTGGCAAATGCTTGATATATTAGCCCATGTAATCCTCAGAACAGCATTGCAAGATAGCATTGTAAGCATTTCTTATTCTGAAATTTAGGCAAGTTTTATATATTCATTTGCTTTTAGTTATATGGAATAGCTTGATAGAAAAGATGAAAGAATAAGGACATTTTGTCTTATATAACTGGAAATATAGAGATATATCAGTATCAGGCAGGATCTAGTTAGAGTTCTGGCTTGTCTTTTTTTTTTTTGAATTTCTTTTTTTGTCATTCTGTTCTATCTGTCTTAATATCTGTGTTAGTGTTATCCTCAGATTATTTTTCCTAATGGTTAGATGAGAGCCTTCAAGATTCACTAGACCAAAATACTTTCTTGTTCATATCCAGTGGTAGAGAGAGACACTGAATCCTTATTAGTTGCTAGAGGAAGGAAACATTTTCCCAGACACCTGTATAGTAAGCCTTTATTCAAATCACACTGACCACTCCTGATCTCTTTCTCATTCTGGGCCTTATCACTGTCAAAGCAGAAGGGGACTACTGTGAGAAATTTGTGCATATCAGAGGTCAGGCCTGAAAGTGGAGGTGGGAGTCAGCTATCTTCCCCCTTCCTTTCCTTGCAATAAGGAGGATGGGATAACTAACATGGTTAAGGTTCCCTAGAGAAGGAGGAAAGCACGAATGAGTTCTGGGTAAAAATCATTGTCCACAACAGAGGCCCTGGGTGATCTAAGGATCACTAGGGATTCAACAAGGGTGGTTCCTAATGGTAAAACTAGGTCTTTTTCATTTCAGATGCCCAGGCTTCTTTATTGTCTCTTGTGATGAGTATCAGGTCTATTTAGGAGAATATATTTTCATAAAACTTTGAAAATAATCTGAATAACCTTGGACATGTCTCAGTTTGCCTATGCACACAAAGTAAGAGTGATCTGAAATATTTTAGGCTTTGCTACAATTAACTACACTGCAGCTACAGCATGAAAATGAACATGCCTTGAGTGCTTAGTCACTGGGTTGTGTCAGACTGTGCAACCCTTTCCTGGGCAATATGTAAATGAATGGGCATAGCTGTGTCCCAAAACACTTTATATGTGGTAACAGGTGGCCAGCCATGGATTCTAGTTTTCCAGCTCCTGAACTGGATGAGTTCTAATGTCTCTGTACTCTAAAATGTAGGCTTCTGATTATATACATTAGTAGTAATTTTAATATATATTTTTAATCAGAAAGGATCATTCTAGATGAACTTCTATATTTGATACAACAGACTTAAGGGGTATTAAAATTAATAATTGCTAAGGCTTTCCATTATATATTTCCTAGTATAAAATTTCAAAGTTTATCCTCTGTAATTTGAATATCTACAGGAAATTTGTCTTATTTGGGGTTGCCATGACATTCAAGAATCGTTTTCTCTCAGATCATGTTGACACTGGTGAAAGTAACATTCCTGTCTCTACTGGCATGTTGGTCTGCTGAAGATGACAAGTTTGTGTAGATAAAGGTAGAACAAAGGGCCTAGGAAAAGAAAAAATGTGAGGGAGATCAGCTATTTATCAGCATGTGATTACCAGGTGTCCAGCTTTTATAAAAAACAAAGTTGCTCATGGAAAATACATTCAATAGTCTTTTACAGTCCCTAATCTTCTTCATAATATAGTCTTCTCTTAATTATAAAATGTGCAAGTAGATTAAGGGTATATAAAGCCGTTCAATCATCTTCGTTAACATTAAATGGAACTACATTGCATAAAAACGCCTTGTTCAGTCAATTTCCCCTGAAATAATATATCACAATTCTTGTTACTCCCAAAGTAAAATAAATTGGTTTTAGTGTTTCCTTTTAGTAGGTCAGTGTTACACTCATAGCAAAGAGACATGTGCTTGGCAGACAACAATAAAACTATCAAACAGCTTGATAGCTGAAAAGCCATCTTACCTCTTGCTTTTTTTCCTTCCTAAATTCCATCTCTCTCTCTCTCTCTCTATGTATACACACATACACATACACACACACACACATATATATAAAGACAAAACATACATCATCTTTGAGTCATAGAATGAATAGATTAATGAAGATTCATTATGATTATAGTGTATGCCTTTAGCTTCTGCTAAGAACAGTGACCTGTGAGAAATAGAAATTTCACTTTTAGGAATGCGTGCAAGTAATCCCTCATTCATTTGTAAATATATGTAAAACTGCAGATAACATGTAAGGAGATGAGATTTCTGCCTCAGTCTGTCTGTGTATCTTCATTCACTGTCACTGTCATGAAAACATTTGGGGAAACATATCTAGCATATCTAAGGCAAACAAAAGTGAAAGAAAACTTAAAGATGATCTGAACTTTTGAAAAGGGCAACCAGGTGGCAAAGTTCTGTAAGACTTATGACACTCCAGTTGACATAGAAAAGAAGGCAGTTCCATTCTTTTGTTGGCTTTATACCCTTGTGACCTTAGTTCCCTGAGCAGGGATTGAACCCAGGCCCTTGGGAATGAAAATGTGGAGTCCTAGTCATTGGACTGCCAGGGAATTCCTGGCAATACCATTCTTGCAGCTCTAATTCCCACATTTGTAAAATGGGACGATACCTTTCCTGGTTGCTTTAGAGGCTTGTTAAAATCAAATGAGGTAATGTGTGAAAATGCTTTGTAATCTATTGTGATCATATCGAAATGAAGGATTTAAAATTTTTTCCCAGAGTAGATTCCTGCTAAGACATGGTGAGCATACATAAATGCAAATTCTGTCTTACTATTTTGTATCTACACTGCTGTTATTTGATTTACCATGTCTCAATTCCACAAATTAAAGATTTAGGTTAAGGCATATTCTCTTTTATTGATTCATCCAAGCACCCATCCATCCATCCTTCCACCCATTCACTTATTCACTCAACATTCATTTTCTGTCATTTAGTGGGATTGGGGTGAGTCTCCAAAAGAGTACTGATGGTTCAACAGTCTTGATGGATGTTTTCTCCAAAGGGAAAAACCTTCCTCTCTGATGACTTAGTAGTAAAGAATCTGCCTGTGATACAGGAGCTGCAGGAGACAAGAGTTTGATCCCTGGGTCAGGAAGATCCCCTGGAGGAGGGCATGGCAACCCACTCCAGTATTCTTGCCTAGAGAATCCCATAGACAGAGGAGCGTGGCGGGCTACAGTCCATAGCTATCTGGACTTTTTCATGGAAGGAACAAATAGCACAGTTCTAGAAATTTAAACTGCTTTCGTGATGATCTTGGGGCTTTCAAGCCCTCAGATTTAGAGTAAATTAATTTAGCAAGCTTTATTTCCTTCTCCCTGCCCCCCCCCCCCCAAATAGAAGGGTTCTATTCAGGGTCAAAAGCAAGAAGATAACCTACCAAATTTTAGTCCTTAGGGGGTGGAGGTGATAAAGGTCAGAAGAAAAGAAAAGAATGATGAAAAATGGAGGGAAAAAAATATAGAAGAGTACCAAAAAGATCTTCCCCATTTCTAAACTGCATAGATTCAGCTCTGTGCCCTGAAACAAGAACAATTCACCTAGTATTTAAGTTTTATCTTCTGGCCCATCCTGTGTTATCACCACATATATTAATAATGCATTTTCTATTGGAAAATTATTCCAAGTGAGACTTTGCTCACAAACACTTTTGGAACATAGCCTGTGAGTGAGCGGAAAGTTACCTTTGAAGTCAGGAAGACTTCTCTGTACACTGAAGCACCTAAAAGGTAACATTCTATATGCTTGATGACTCAAGTTCCTGAAAATCATGGGAAGCTACAGAGTAATATGAAGAATGCTAGGAAGAAATTTAGAAATACTTTCCTCTCTTTTTATACTGTAGCTGAAGAAAGAAGTTTGCGGATGTGTGATCCCTGGATGTATTTGTTCTGCCCAGACATTCCCTGTCCGAGAATTCTGAGCAAGCTTTGCCTCTTGAGGTAGAGCAAAAGAAATCTTAAGGAATCTCTCCAAAAGAGGCAAAATGTTTTATTAGTCATTTCACCGCTTTGGGCCTCTGTTTCCTCTCTGGAAAATTAAGAGTGTGGACCAGATGAATTATAAGAGCCTCTCAATTGGCTAATTGAGTCTTCCTTTTGAAAATGTGGGTGTTTATTGGTTTGAGTTGGAACCAAAGTGAATTATCTCTGTTACCAAATTTGCCCATGGCTGATTTCATAGGAAGGCACTCGAGACAATGATTAAAGCTCATATATATCCTGTGTCTGCCACATGTTTTATTCATTGCATAAAGAGGTCTCTTTTTGAACGAAGTATAAAAGGCATAGAGAGCACCCTTTAAAGGAGACCTAAATTTCTTCCCACTCTACACGTCCATAACCTTTCACATAAAATAAGGCAGACGGGTGAGTTGTCCTGAAGTAAGTCAGAAAAAAAGAAATGACTTGTTTCTTTAATTTGGAGACTGGAATGATCTGAGTTAACTTTACTCAAATGATTGCTGAAGAACCAAAATATAGTAGTACAGGAAATTAATTGTGGTAAAAATTTAAAATGCTATAAAGAACTGTGTTAATTTAATTTTCCGTTAACTTTGTGGAATGCACAGAACATAAAATTCACAGAACGACTCATAAAGCTGGGGCTATACTTTACTCGTCTGACTGTGAGGCTGTATTCTCACCTTCATGATATAATTTTTTTTTTAAGAGATTTTATTGAATTTTTTTGTTTTTGTTTTTTTTGGTCTCTGCGTGCAAAAAGGGCAGCACAAATTATACCATATGTTACTCTTTTGGATCTGGAAGATTTTTGTTCATAAATATAAACCTGAATTAAATTTCTCTGTCTCAGCTTTCTGTAAAACTGATATTTTGCCTAAGTTTGTCTGTCTTTGAGAGGTTCCTGTTCATTGATTTTAGCTCTTTTGTAAAAGATTGTAGAGGAAATAACAAGACTCTGGAGCTAGATTTGGAGTAGAATTCTGGTTCCACTATGTACAGCAGTGTGACCCTGGGCAAGGTACTTAACTTCTCTGTGCCTCAGTGTTTCATGGGAATAATGCCAGAACCACAATTCACAGAAATTAGAGAATTCAGTCATGTGATGCGTGTGAACTTCTCGGAACAAGATCTGATGCACAATATATGCTTAAAGGGTGCTGAAGACTATTATTGTCATTGTTGTTATTTTGACATTGATTAAATTATCTAAATTACAAGGGATATGCACGTAACTTTATGAGTTTTAGCACCTCTGTACAAGGTCTTCATAACACATTTATCTGCCCTTGAACTTACCTCTGGGTATCTTCTATCAAAAAGAAGAGGGAGTTTTTGCATTCAAGTGACTTTAGTATCTACTTGTTAAAACGAGACCCACCCCCCATTTAAAAAACCCAGAAGCATGGAATAATGGAACAACAAGCTCTAATATAATGATTCAGATTGAATACCCAAATGAAAAGTCCATTGGAATTCATCAAGGTAGGATTTTTTAAGATTGGTGCAGCCCAGTGTTGAATCTAGTTTGCAAATATGGTTCCCATGCATGATTGCCAGATACAAGAATTGCCAGAGGATACAGTTAAATCTGAATTCCCAAGTAAACAGCCAATTATTTTTCATATAAGTATATCCTATGTGACCCTTAGGACATTCTTAAGCTAAAATATTCTTCATTTTTTATCCAAAATTCAAAATAAAATGGATGTGCTGTAGTTTTATTCACTAAATCTGGCAACTCAGTTCACATGGTGTCTTTCTAAAAGTAGGTATTTATGCCTCCTTCTAAAATTTGGGAGATCTTACATAAAATACAAATTCTTATCTTTGTATTTTGAAAAAATTAAGAGATCTGGCAAAAATGGGCCCATGTGACAATGACAAGTTGACTTGAAGCTTCTCTTGCCTTCCCATGGGGCATAGAATCTCCCATCAACACAGTCTTCCACTCCTTATTGACCTTCTTCACTCTTTTGTCTCTAGTTTCCACCACTTTCTCCTGGAGACCTTTGGTTTTAAGATCTTTACTGTAATGACTATATAGGAATTTGGGATTTCAATATGAATGTTTTTAATAATGGTTCAAATGTATACTAAATTAGTAAAGACAAAACACAATCTATTTACTACTCTAAGGTCTGCAGCTACTTTGCCAAGGCATTATCCAGCCAAATGAAAATGGTTCTCTCAGAGCTGTGATATGCTTGTATAGTCTCTAGGGCTTACTACCTACTGGCCCTCTTAAATGCTCCAGCCCCCTTTTGAGAATTTTAGCTTCTAAGGTTCTGGTAACTTGTAGATGAGCAATAATAATTCTCATATTCTGCACTACTGGGGCCAATCTAAGGACAGTGACAGGAATTCTTGCTCTCCCTTGCAACTAAACTTCATGAGCAATTTCCAGCTAACTGTGTCTTAATGCATGGCATCCTGAAGTGGTTAAAATGTAACGAAGGATATTAACTTAACATTAGTGATTTCTTAAATTGTTCTTGACTTAATATGTGAAGAGTATTCCTCAGATTATACCTGTCACACATGAGAAAGTCATACACCTGGATGAATGTCATCTTTTATTGGTTTGTGGGGACACAAACCATGAGAGAATTATTTGAAAATCTTCTGAGATTCAGAGAAATTAGGTGTGATATTAGTACTGTGAACTCACAGTGTGAGTGTAAAAATGTGATCGTTTTCAAAGGTGAAATACACCTAATAAAAGTACTGTTCTTTTGTCTCTGTATCTCTGAAGGGTGACTGTTTATATTTACATCATTGACCAGAATGGCAGTAGAATCAGAAAGTCAATGAATTAAAAGAATCTCTTTGCAAAACTCTGTTATCCTCTGGGTTTTATGTACCCCCAAGTCAACATATTCACTGAGAATGCACCAATATGTCCAAAATAGAAATTGTGAATTGAGAGTGTCTACATTATGAGCAGGATGTAAAGGAGCCACATATTAGTATAAGCCTACGAGTCCAGATTCTGTTGCATTTTTCTGTTCTGCTGTTGACACAGAAAACAGAATTCCCTTAGTGACTTATCCGCTGGTCAACACTTCTCTTCTGGAAGCAAATTATTAAAGATGATTTGCTAATGGGAAGTACCATTAGCAAATAAATATATAATTATTTATTGGAATTTTTAAAAATTCACGTCTGGCATTTCACTCAAGGAAAACAGGCTTAATTTAAACTTTAATATACCCAAGTTTCAAATTGAGATAATAGGCTATTCAAATAAATAAACAAGCAACCACATTATCCTTAAGAACAGAGATTTACCAGAAGTGAATATTAATCAATTTTCTCTTCTGTACTTAGTCATTAGCTCTAAGACTTAGAAAAAAATTACCTCAAAATTTTGGTAAGCTATTTGAAAAGTGAAGCATCATGGTTATAATTTGTTGTTAAATATTAAATATTACTTATGTATGTTAAATATCATAGGTTTCCCTGGTGGCTCAAACAGTAAAGAATGTGCCTGCAATGCAGGCAGACCTGGGTTCAGTCCCTGGGTTGGGAAGATTCCCTGGGGAAAGAAATGGCAACCCACTCCAGTATTCTTTCCTGGAAAATCCCATGGACAGAGGAGCCTGGTGGGCTATAGTCCATGGGGTTGCAAGAGTCAGACACGACTGAGTGACTATCACTTATGTATGCATTCTTTTCCACTCAAGAGTTACTGAGGTTCCCTGGTTTGCTGGTTAGTTTCCAGGCACCGGAAATAAAATAGTGGCTGATAGGAACCAGTCTCTTCTCCTGGAGCCCCCATTTTAGTTGGAGAGACCTGAGGTAACCAAATAACAAGAGGATGTCAGGCAGTGTCAGGGGTCATGAAGAAAATAAAATGAAGATTGGAGCGAGAGGCTGGACTGGTGAGAGTACTTTATATCACAGAATCAGGTTTGAACAGGGAAACATGGGTAACAGGATGAACAGAGCCATAGAGCCATCTGTGGAAGGACTTGTGCTATGAGCTTTGTAGGCAGTGCTAAGTCGCTTCCGACGTGTCTGACTGTTTGCGACGCTATGGACTGTAGCCTGCCAGGCTCCTCTGCCCATGGGATTGTCCAGGCAAGAATACTGGAGTGGGTTGCCATGCCATCTGCCAGGGGATCTTCCCAAGCCAGGGATCCAACCCACATCTTTTTTGTCTCCTGCATTGGCAGGCAGTTTCTCTACCACTAGCACCACCTTTGTTGGCAGAAACGACAGCAAATATAAAAGCTTTAGGGTGAGATTAGCTTGGCTATTTTAAGGAGCTGAAGGAGATTCATCCTGAATGGAGCCAGGAAGAGAATGGTGAAGATGAGGCTGAGAGGTGAATGGGCAGGACCAGGCAGGAGCATCCACACACAGATTTTTTTAGCCTAGAACTCCCAGATTCACCTTTCTACAACATCTGATAGCACTTGGTTAATTCCTCTTTGAAAATCTTTCAACATCTTCCTGCTGTCTGCTGGAGAAATGGTATGTCATTCCTGACTGCATATTAGAATTACTGGAATATTCTTAAAAACATGAGTACTCAGGTCCCACCCCAAGCTAATCCAATCAGATTGACACTGATATTTTTCTCTATCTGCCAGTTGATTCTGTTACAACCAGTGATGAGAAACACTGACCTAGACCTGTGCGATTCAACAGATTTATAATACATGTATTCTACTGGCCAAACAACTAAAAAGAAATAGAAACTTTAATCCTACAGTTATTTAAACCTGTATGCTCAAGATATCATCATTTTGATATGTAGTCAATATAAAATTATTTTTTAAATATTTCAAATTCCATTTCTCGTATTAAATCTGTGGAGTCCAGTTGTATTTTACATTTAAAGTACATTTCAATTATGAAAGAAAATGTCTACCAGAATACTTGATTTATATTTGGAGTATATAAAATTTATAGCTGAAAAAGAAGATTCCCATACCCAAGATATTCATACATACTTAAAAGTTTTCCCAGTAACTGAATTGAATATAATTCTTAAGAATTTAATTATAAATGAATTAAAATGAAATAAAATTGAAAGCTAAGTTCCTTAGTCACATAGCCACATAGTCTCATAGCCAGGTAGTCAGTGGCTATATGCGGTGGATTGGGCAGTGAAGGTCTACAATATAAATCTGTCATTTCATCCTGCATGACACAGTCCTGGCTTAAAAAAAAAGGAAACAACTTGACTTTTGTAGTCAGACATTAATTAATTCAGTGCCAGCTCTGTGCTTTGAGATTACAGACTGATGAATGCCTGCCCACCTTAACTCTCATATCTCTAAAAAATGAATAATAGTGTTGCCCTATTATCATTAGAATTAAAGACAAAAATATAGGTCAAAAATCTAGTGCTAAGCCACAGACTTTCAATTGGCTAGATTTTTTGTTTATGCCTTACTACTCCACCTATCCCATATGTAATCCTTTAACTCTGTTGAATCTCTATAATAATAAAGGTAAAAAAAAACAAAAACAGTCATAATAATAAAAGGGACAAAGATTTTTATGTCTGTATACCTCTGGTTATGATCATCTTTCTGAATTTCCTTCATCTCTGCCCTTTCTTTACTTCTTCACCTCCAGTGTCATCTTGTCCATGAAATCTCAACCAAGTAAGTTTATATGTGTATATTAATACATTTGGAGACACTTTACTTTTAACACTGATTTGAATATCTTTTTGCTCTAGGTTTTATAGTCTTTATCTGAGCAGTTATCTTTTGGAGACACACAGGCCAAATTTGACCCACAGTCCTGTTTTATTTTGCCCAGTGCTGTTTTGGTTCATATAGGATTAAAAAACGGATTACTTGCATTTAACAATCAATTGAGATTTGCAGTTTCTCATGAAAAAAGAAAAACAGGAGAAAGAAGTATGGGCACAGCCAGGCCTGCATTTCCATAGAATGACAGTCTCCTGAATGAAACTGAAGCTCCCCCTTTAGCCAACATGTATTTTCCAGGTGTCCACATTTTCCACCATTCCTTCTTGTTTTTCTGACTCTAAAGCTAAATGCCAGTTGCTGCTTATCATCTCTCTTTATTATACCTGTTACCATTATCTGTCTGTCTAAAGTACTGTAATGACTTTATGACTTCTCTGCTTCAGTGTTAAATCTGAGCCCTTCCAACTACACACTCTTCCCGTCCCCCCAAAAGAGCTGGAGACTAACATGCCGACATTGGATCATTTTCTTCTAATTCCCAGTGCTCACTGTAGACTTTTGGAGATGGGACTTGAGTGCTGTATTTGATGTGAGATGTGTGGGTGTCCTGAAATGTGTGTAGGCGAAAAGCTTCCACTTTTGGTAACCCCCCCCGAAGTGATCTTCAGGCCTAAATGTTGTCGTCAATTCTCAACAGGATTTTTTGGAGAATGGCAGTAACATAGAGAATGAGCTGCTTGAGGCAGAGCCCTTACATGGTTTTTCCAGATTAGTCAATATTTTTGTGATGGTGTGATTATATCTAAGATCCTAGCAAGGCCCTCAGGAAGAAGAAGAACAGATAACATTTTTCAACCTCTGTCATTGAAACTAGATCACTAAAGTAGGAATTTATATGTTGCTTTGTTTTTGAGAGCCTCCTCAAGGGCTTCTGGAAAAATTTTACATTTCCATGCCTCCATTTAAAGTATGACTTTATACTACATAATCTAGAGTCATATTCATATAGGGGTTGGGAATCATTTTGAGGGGACATGAATTTCTATGGCTGTGTTATTATTTGAGATAGAAATGCCTTCAGAGGCTATGAAGTTCAAGTTCTGATGTGATGCTTTGTTAAAAGTCTAGTGAGTGTTCACTGACTGAGTCCAGTTCCTCTAGCTAGATAGCAGTGAAGTTTTTATTTGAATTCAAACGTCCTTTTACTCAGCAAAGACCTGGAGATGCTTCTTTATGTTTTTAATTTATTTTTTACTTTTTTAACTTTATTGAGTTAAAATTGATATATGTATATATATTGTACTTCATTTTAATTATGGTTTTGAAAAACAAAATTGTATTTCAGATCAGTTTTACATAGTTGCTTTTAAAAAAAATTAATAATTAATTATTGTAAGACTTACATTACCCTAAAATTAAATGCTTATTTTTTTCAGATCTAATTGTATGTGTTATTTGCTTGATTTTGCATTTAGTAGATTTTATCTTTATTTTTTACCTTTATTTATTTTTATCTTTATTATTTATGAGTATAATTGCTTTACAATGTTGTATTAGTTTTCCCTGTACAACAAAGTGAATCAGCAATATTTAGTACTTACTTTAGATGTAGATTTATGTTAGGATCACAAAAATGATTCCACTTGCCTTTTAAAAATGGTGAATATTAGTTATTATTTAAAAAAATGTTATTATTAGAGATCATCTTGTGCTTCTATTTTCTTTTTAAGAAAAAAGTACTTCAACTTCAGAAAAAATCAAGCTAAAATATGTATTTGTGGATTTTTTCCTCTGATTATAATGCATGATTATTTACATTTTGATTTAAATGATTCAGGAAAATATAAGGAAGAATCTAAGTGTCATCTAAAATCTTATATCCAAATATTATCATTGTTAATACTTTGGTGCATATTGTTCCAGACATCTCTTTATTTGTACCATATTAAATTTATATAAATGGAACATGTGTTTGCATTTTAAGCATATTTATTTAAATTTTGTCCACTTAGTGATATTAATAGAAACTTATTATCATGCCCATGGACACAGAGCAATATAGTTTTTTATGAATACTATAAGACTCTATTAGAATAAATATAATCTTTTTACTAATATGGCATATATGTTTTCTCAAGTTTTTCACTACACACATTAAAATGAACATCCTTATTCATTACTTTTAGATAGCTCTCTAATTTTTTAAAATGAGTCCCTAGTGTTAGAATGAATGAATCTTAAGGTATTCATATAGATTATATATTTTGATGCGTATTGTGAAATTTCCTTCACAGAATTATCAGCAAATATTTTGTGTTGATTTACTTATGTATTCATCAATAATGTATTTTATCATAGTTTCACTCTTTGCCAATCTAAGTGAAAATGCATATTTCTTTAGTTTTCATATCTTTGATTACTATTCATGTTCTAAAATTTCTTCTGCCAATTCCGTAGGTAGGTGTTTACTTTTTTCTTATAAATATGAAAAAACTCAGTGTATTAGATTTATCAAATTATATATATATGGAAATATATATAGTAAGTGGTCATATTTTTTGACCTTTTCTTTCATGGATATTTTCCTGAAAAAAAAAAGCAATATCAATTTAGTGGATCCATGTATTAAAGCAACAAAAGACTAAGTTGGTTTCATCTATGAGGTGGTCAGTAGGCATTCCAAGACGTCTAAACTATGTCACTAATAGCCCATGTGATTTGAAGTTTGTATTCTCATTCTTTCTCAATCTAAATTTCCTAACTTATTACATGAGAGAGTTGTATGAGAGAAACCATCTGTAAGAACTCTTTCAGGTCTAACAGTCTTTGAATCTATGTTAAATTTTATTGGGGTTTTCTACATTGTCTCTGAAACTTTGAAAAACATAACCTAAATTTCTTAGTAATAGGACATAAAAACGTTGTAACTCAGCAATCTAGTGTGATCACTTAGACAGAACTGTGCTTTATTTTAGTCTTTTTATCCAAGCCAGCCTAGTCATATATATTGTATGACTTATATACTCTGGATATTTGTGATCATAAGATGAGTTCCCCAATAACTATGTCTCTTTCCTCCATTGTAGTTTACATCATGGGAAGCTGAACTGAAGTCCTTTCTTATTCTCTCTTTTAGTACAGAACCTTGACCTTTGCAATTTCTCAAGGTCTTAAGTATAACAAGCACAGCATTTTCCTCATAAACTGTTAATGAAGAGTAACTGGAATTTTTAAACAGTCCCCTTTGTACTCTAAAGTTGTTCAGTCACTCAGTTGTGTTCGACTGTTTGTGACCCCATGGACTGCAGCACGCCAGGCTTCCTTCTCTATCCTTCACTACCTCCCAGAGTTTGCTCAAACTCATGTTCACTGAGTCAGTGATGTTATTCAGTCGTCTCTTCCTTTATTGCCCACCTCTCCTCCTGCCCTCAATCTTTCCCAGCATCAGCTTAAACATTTTGGGATACCTATGGACTACCTCATAGATGAAACCAACTTAGTCTTTTGTTACTTTAATACATGGACTCACTAAATTCAATATCATGTTTGTCTTTTTTCAGAAAAAATTCATGAAAGAAAAGGTCAAAAAATATGGCTACTTGCTATACATACATACATATATATATACATACATACATACATACATATATATACATATATATATGTATGTATGTTTTGTATGTGTGTGTGTGTGTGTGTGTGTGTGTGTGTGTGTGTGTGAGGTAAGTCACTTCAGTCGTGCCCAGCTCTTTGCAACCCAAATGACGAGCCTGACAGGCTCGTCTGTCCATGTGGTTCTCCAGGCAAGAATACTGGATTAGGTTACCATGCCCTCCTCCAGGGGATCTTCCTGAACCAGAAATCAAGCCTGAGTCTCTTATGTCTCCCGCATTGTCAGGCAGGTTTGTTACCACTAGCACCACCTGGGAAGCTATATATATATATATATATATGTATAATTTGATATATCTAATATATTGAATTGATTCACATTTATAAGAAAAATGCAAACATCTGCCTACAGAAATTGGCATAAGAAAGTTAGAAAATGAATAGTAATCTACCATATGAAAACTAAAGAGATACATTTTTTTCACTTAGATTGACAAAATTTAAAACTATGATAAAACATATTTTTGGTGAATACATAGATAAGTCAACACAAAATATTTGTTAATAATTCAGTGAAGGAAATTTCACAATTTGCATCAAAGTATATAATGTGTATGCATACCATTAGATTTATTAATTCTAACACTACGGATTTTCCAGCACCACAATCTGAATGAGTCAACAGATAATAGTATAATCAATGCTTTGGTTTATCTTGGAAATGTGGAAGAAGCATACTCAACATCTCCATTTTGTTGAACGCTGGCCCATACATTTTCATTCTCCACACTCAGCACTAGGAGTGTAGTAGTTGTTTTTTTAGTCACTAAGTCATGTCAGATTCTTTGCAATCCAATGGACTGTAACCCACATGGCTCCTCTGTCTATGGGATTTCCCAGAATACTGGAGTGGACTGACATTTCCTTCTCCAGGGAGTAGTGTAGACTGGTGATTAAATCTTCTAAATGTGGCCCCATGACTTTGGAGGTACATGGGCATATCACTTTGCAAGCTCTCTAAATCATCCTTGTTTTTAAAATTGGGATTACATCAATTTCTTCCTCATGAGATTGTTGTCAGAGATAACCCAGATGTTAGCAATGGCTTACATTTATCCAGTGCTGTGTGCCAGGGACTAAGGAATAGATTTGTTATTCTAATAACCCTTGCCCACCCAATACTTGGCCCTCAATGAATGTGGCTTTATTAATTTCACAGCCATCTTCCACAGGTGAAAATAGCGAAACACTTTGTTCAGTTTATATAACAGTTTCCAATTGTGAGGAATATAACATGGATGCTGGTTAGTGTCCTGGTTGGACCTTACTAATTACCTGACTCACTCTGTCCCGGGAGCTGCCCTCCAGCTAGTGCTTCGAATCCTTATGGTCCGTGGCAGAATTACTAACAGCCATATGGATACTCCTCATATATGGACAAAAATAGCCAGTGATTTCTTAGAAATAAACAAGTTAAGTCTATGATTGTCAGGGGCACCAAGCGTCCTGGCTAATCTTTAGCAATTTCTTAGTCCTCTGTTCAGTAGTAACTGCAAGCTGATTCCTTTTCTGTTGTTCTACATTGTGTTTTCCTTCCTGGGCTCTTTCCTTCTTCACTGATAACCTTCTCACAATTCATGCATCGCATATCTTCTAGGGGCCTGTTTAGTTGGTGGAATTAAAATATATACATATACATACATATGTGTATATATATATATATATAAATTATAAACACTTGGGTGTTAAGAATCTCAAATAAAATCTAGATTTATGGCTTTTCTTGAAGAAAAAAAAGATATGATTTCCATGAGCTCTTATTCCCAATTAACTGCAGTTGGCTGGTGATCCTCTTGGGTGAGTCATATGCTCTGTTTCCTCCTATCCCCAGGGCTTTCTCTCCTTTCATCCGCAGCAGCTTCATCTCTATTACTTGCCCGCTTGTGGACTCTGCCCTATGAAGGTTTTGTTCTTCCTCCTAACTCAGTTGCTTGCTTCTTTCTTCTGACATTTCTCTTTTCTTCCTCACTTTCAGGAATCAGCTCTGTGTTTGCATCATTGCTGCTGCTTCTGGCTTCTGTCTCCATAGTAGCAGGAACAGAGTAGGAAAGTGAGAAATTCTGGGTACTACCAGCAGGGGGTGAGAGTCCTGAAAAGGAAAGGGATGGAGAGCCTGCACAAAGGAAGAGGTGGCAACCCTATCTTATGTTTAAACACTGCTGATGCCTGCGGGGCACCCTTTATTTACCACTCTGCGCCTCCTTGTTCCTGTGCCTCCTTGTTCCTGTCGCACGGGATATCACTGCCTACAGGGGTTCCTTGGAATGTTCTAATGTGATACAGCTGAAGGGCCTTAGTCCATGGTCATCTAGTCCTGTACCTCACCATCTGCAGGCTTTGCCTAAGGAGCTTCCTTAGCATCACCTCTGGCAATTTTGATTCACTAGAACTAGAATGGGACCAGGGAACAAGTAGTCTTCTGAGGAGCTGGTTCCAGAAAGATATCTAGAAAGTAATGAAAGCTTCACTTTGGATATAGGAAATCTAAGACCTGGACAAGGGGCAGGTCTAAGAGACTCATCCTACAGATGGACTAGTGTTTATGTGCAGGCTCCAAGATACCTCCTTCATGTCAACATTCACCAGAAGTACCAGAGAATATTTGTTTTCCAGTTTAATATCCAATTTAGACCAGCTTTCGTTTGAGCCAAAAGTAAAAAGAATTTTAATGTTGAAACGTTCGCTTTAGAAACAAATTAGATTTGGGGCCTTTTCTTGAGAAATGGCAATACTGCATGCCCACATAATATGACTTAAGTTAGTAAATTTGTAGTCATCAGTTCTTGAGGTGGTAGTTGATTCTATACATATACATATACATAATTAAGCTTATAACAGGAATAAAATGAACAGCTTGTTAGGACTGAAAAAGTTTTTCCTCCATGCATTTCCTTTTATCCTGTTGTGTATTTTGAATTCTTTAAAAGCCTTGTGAGTTTTTCATTTCTCCTTCCTCCTGAAGTGACCTTTGTACAGGTTTGTTTGGTAGGTTCAGGCTACCAGCAGCAGGCCACTTTTCAATCTTGCTTTGCCATCATTAGAGATAGATAGCCACAATTGCGGGATTAAAACACCTACCTATGTAAACATTAAATTCAGTGTTTTGTCAGAATTCCACTGAGAATCAAGAAAAGGACTTTAATTTTAAGTGAATATGTACAGTTTTATTCACAGTCTGGGAATATTATAAGATTACAGGTATAACTAATTTCAAGAAATTTATGAGCTTTTGTAGAATACATACTCAAGGGTAAAACCACCAAAAAAAAAAAAAAAAAAAGCAAAAAACTGCATGCATATAACTGAGCAACAAATAAGCCACAATAGAGATGCTTAGTGGTACAATTTGCAAGTCTGGCCTTAGAATTCAGGTTAAATAGTGTCCCTAGGTTTCAGTGGGATATTTATTTTTGCTGCCTTTGCTATTGAAAGTCTATATTGTCAAGGGTGGATCACAAAACAGTTCTGATCATTAGCGGGAGAGTTCTTTTGAAGTGGGTGAGAGGCCTAGAAAGTAAAATCTAGGAAATCAACTAAATGCCCTTGTGTTTTATTAGCTCACACTTTTTATAGCTCATAATAAAGTCAGCTCAGAAGGTCACTTCTTGAACATGGCTGTGAATATTGTAGTATATGAATTCTCAAATTGTTTATAAGCAGGCTGGGTGAGGATTTTTAATAAATACTTGGCCAAGAGAACTATTCTGATATATATGTTTATGAATCATGCAATGAAAAGTTGAATCAAATTCCTCTTCTTCTCTCCCTCTCCCATTCCCTCACCCCAGGGCAGCAAGTCCCATCCTCATTGAAGCCATGGTTACTATATTCTTGTTTTTCCTTTTGCATTTGATGTCTATGGACATTGTTGGGATTACAGAGCTATTTACATACTTTGTTTCTAACTTAGCTGAAGGATTTTGTCACCTGTTTTTCCCGCCATTTTATATCTATTTCTTAACATTTTCTACTTGATTTATGAAACAAGGTGAACAGAATAAAGGGGTTTGGCCCACGTTCAGTTTTCATTCAACCTGAATTCCATTTTTCAAGCTATAGATTTGTAGATTGTGTTGTTTTTGCTGATGTTCATTTCCCTTAGTTACAGAGTTAATTGTGACAAGTTGATTATTGCCTTTAACCCTGATGAGTAGCCTTGGAGAGGTGTGTTTGCAGTTTTACTGGATATTTCTTTTTGTCGAAGGTGCAGTTTGAAAAGTGAAAACCAGCTAGTCAATTTCAGTTTATTTTATATGAATTTTGTAGTTTCTATTCCCTGTCCTTTTTAAGAAAATATATTATGGACATTTTGTACCTAATGCTAAAAAGATGATAATGAAACTTTTGAAAGAAGGTCATATGGACTTAACAAGTACCTTAACTATATTATTCTGAATAACATTGATACTCCTTAAGAGAAGCATTTTTTTTTTAAAGATTTTTTGATGTGGACCATTCTCTAAATCTTTATTAAATTTGTTACGTTATTGCTGTTTTGTGTTCTGGCTTTTTGGCTGTGAGGCACGTGGTATCTTAACTTCATGACGAGGTATCAAATTTGCAGCCCCTGCATTGGAAGACAAAGCCCCAACCACTGGACTGCCAGGAAAGTTCCTAGGGCAAACCTTTTTGTTTTTAGCAAATGTAAGTAAACACACTGCAAACACCAAACCATCATTCAACATTTGTAACTCAACAGAATTTGCAAGAAGGTGAAATATAATTTTTAGTGTTTTTTTGGACATGATAAATGATCAGTTCAGTTCATTTGCTCAGTCGTGTCCGACTCTTTGCGACCCCATGGTCTGCAGCACGCCAGGCCTCCCTGTCCATCACCAACCCCTGGAGTTTACTCAAAGTCATGTCCATTGAGTCGGTGATGCCATCCAACCATCTCATCCTCTGTCATTCGTTTCTCCTCCTGCCTTCAATATTTCCGAACATCAGGGTCTTTTCAATGATAAATCAGGGTCTTTTCAATGATAAATGATACTACAAAATAAAATTCTTATATGTATTGCAGGGTATATATTTTTAAAAAATGATTTTTCCCACTTTAAATAAAAATTCAACAAGATAAAAATCTTTTGGATGACCCATTTTTTATGCATATTCAATAAAGCAATATGTATATCTTTCTGACTATACATGCACCTTGACTTTCCTAAATCCTTAAGATAATTATAAAAGTAGGTATTTGCCTATGTCTAAAAGCCCCAGTGATAAAATGCTGTATCAGAGTTTGGATACTTCATGCCTCTTAAGAGGGGGGCAGTCAGGGCAGGAAAGTGAGAGCACTCTGATCTGAACGCCATGCAGAAAACCTAGAGGAGATGTTAGGAATAGGACAATGACACTAGATATTTCAGTATGTTTTCCCACTTTCCAGACCAGCCCAAATGATCCCCCAAAACACTGATGAGTCTTGCTGCTTAATGCAGTCTGGAGAATTCAGCATCAAAAACTAGTTCATCTATTCAATTAGGGGATAAAGCCATTGATTGTCCCAAATTGATATCCTGTCTCTGAAATCCTTCTTCTGACTTTAAGGAGGAAAATACGCAAAGAGAGAGGCAAGTATCAATGTGAAATTATTTTAAAGTAGTGGTTCGGGAAAATGAAATGAATTATGATTATTATATTCTTCCATAGTTGTTTCAAGCAACTCTCAAACTGTATTGATACTTTCTGAGTTTCTTTGAGGCTGAAAGTCATGGTTGGCTGGTTTATGTTTCACTTGATTTCAGGTTGACCACTCTAGTTACATCTTAGGGTCACAGGGACCCTTAGCTGCCATAGAAATTAGCTCTGTCTTCTAAGGCTCCAAAATTCCTCCTCAAAAGGGAAAATATTCTTCTGGAGTAGGTTAAAAGCCTTTGTGTTAGTGATTTTCTATTTTAAGTGAAAGTGTTTTCATATTTCTTGGTTTGTGGACCATGTTGTATTTTGTATTAAATAGTACAACAAACTGACATACATATTACATTGTTTTAGGATGGGTGGGAGCATATTAAACCATCGGTTTTTCATAGGCTGACTTTGCATTCATGTGCCCAGATGCAGTTTGAAATCAAATAGTGATTTAATTTTGTTTTTCATTCTTTCCATTCCTAAAATGTCACCACAGACTCTACTTTATTTGAAACATATACACACAGAGATATCACTATGCATAGTAGTTCTTTAATTGCAGCATATTTCATTAGGTTGCCTGCATTAATTCTACTCTATGGGAAAAAGAAAACCGAAAGCAACTACATGGTAGTTAACTTCATATGAATTTTCATGAGTAAATATAGGCACTGGCTTGATGTTATTAGATGAGTGAGCCTCAAAAGTTCATTATTCGAGTCCTAATATGACCAAATGTGTAATTATAGAGTTGGCAGTTTAACAACTGTGAAAAATTTGTGTTCATGCGTCTGCTGATTTAAAACTTTCGTCTAAATTGAGATTCTTTGCTGTTAGACACTAATAATGATATCATCTGCCACCGTTTTCTTTGTTCCATTGACTTTCCTCTCCTCTTGGCCGTATTTTCACAATCTCTTACGATCAGCCAGGTTACCCATATTCATGTATTCAGTGATCGTATAAAGAGAGAACTGTTGTTGAGGCTAACGACACAGTAGTGAAGGAAGTGAGGAGACTGCTCTCAGAGGGCTTATATTTGAGTGGGAAGTTGTGGGAAGACAGAAAGAAGCCAGGAAACAATTGACTGCAGGGTGGTGTTGGATAGTGGGAGATCCTGCAAAGAAAATTAAACAGGGTGAAAATAAGATATTGCCTTGGTAGGAAGGTCACCTTTAAGTATCCTTGTCAGAAAAGGCCTTCTGAGAGTGGGATATCTGCCCTGACTCCTGCCTGCACAAGATCTGGGGGGAGGAGTGTTCTAGCACAGAAGCCCCCAACCATTTTGGTGCCAGGGGCCAGTTTTGTGGAACACAATTTTTCCATGGACTGGAGTGGATTGGGGTGGGGGGTGGGGATGGGGTTGGTTTTAGGATGATTCAAGCCCATTACATTTTTTTTCATATTTTATTTTAAAAAATTTTTTACATTTTATTGTATTTTTAATTGGAGGATAACTGCTTTACAATATTGTGATGGTTTCTGCCAGACATCAACATGGATGAACCTAGAGCCTATTATACAGAGTGAAGTAAGTGAGAAAGAGAAAGACACATATCATATATTAACACATATATATGGAATCTAGAAAGACGGTACTGATGATCCTGTACACAGGGCAGCAAAGGAGACACAGACATAAAGGACAGATTTTTGGACACAGTGGGGAAAGGAGAAGGTGGGATGATTTGAGAGAGCAACATTGAAACATATATATTACCACAGGTAAAATAGATAGCCAGTGGGAATTTGCTGTATGATGCAGGGTACTCAAAGCCAGTGCTCTGTAACAACATAAGCCCCTTACATTTATAATGCTGACGCTGATCTGACAATAGGCAGAGCTCAAGTGGTAATTCGAATGTTGGGGAGCTGCTGTAAACAGAGAAAGGTTGCCACTGACCTCCTAATGTGCGATCCAGTTCCTAACAGGACATGGACAAGTAGTGGTCTGTGACCTGGGGGTTAGAAACCTCTCCCATAGGATGCGGCAAAAACTGTTGCAAGGGTACCACAGGGAGACCAAGGTGGAAGGATGGTTTCAAAGTTTGGCACTTTGTTATGTATATCACACAAATAAAGTTGGAAAAAGATGACGCTCAACAGGTAAGTGGGGATCAAACTATTTCAGGCTACGTGGGTGTGTATGTGTGTTAGTCGCTCAGTCATGTCCGACTCTGCGTCCCCAAGGACTATAGCCTGCCAGGCTCCTCTCTCTATGGCATTTTCCAAGCAAGAATACTGGAGTGAATTGCTACTCCCTTCTCCAGGCGGATCTTCCCAACCCAGGGTTCCAACCGGGGTCTCCTGCATTGCAGGCAGATTCTTTACCATCTGAGCCAGCAGGGGAGCCTTATATTTTAATTATATTATGGGTTTTCAAATTATATCAATAAAAGTCTTTGCTTTGAATTCTTACAGACATAAACATGCCCCCCCCGCACCCCGAATTGAGGTATGTTTCATGAAGTTTTTCTCCGCCTGCCTATGATTATTATTATTTTACATCAATGAGTGGGAAGGCAAAATGATGCTGGTGATTATTTTCCTGAGGCACTGAATGTAGGATTTATTTAATTGTCTTCATAATCAGTTGAATGTGTTTTCAGCCGTCCTGTTTTCCAAGGGCCTTATCCTGTTAACTATATGCACTTTCTCAAATTGTTTTTAATCTGCTGCTGTATTCCTAACCTTGGAAGCCTTATTATTATCTCTCACCAGTCTTTGTCCCTCATAACTGATTTAATACTACCTGTAGGTTTAATTAACTTGTTTATTTCTCTGGCCTGGACCATTAATAAAGATGTTAAGTAAGACCAGGTGGACCCTCCCACATTGAATATGCTTTGCCATTTAAATTTTATTTTGCTTTGGGATCCTCTATTCTATTTTAAACAAAACACTCCCCTTTTAATCTAAACCAGGTTTGGAAAGCACATTGTGCAAATCCTTAGCGTCTATTTAAAAAAAAAAAAAAGTGCATAACGCTATAGTTAAAGATCTGTTGGTTTCTTCAGTCCTGCCGAGGACATTTTGCATTGGATTTTGAGGAAGATTTTAGCAAACTGCTCCACAGATTCTGTCATTCACCCCCACCCCACACCCAACCCCATCCCCCATCCCCATTAGAAAAACAACCCCTCAATATTGTCGCTCTACAAGCTTTAAGTTATGTTATGATCATTTGATTTCTTGAGGCACTTTGATGATCATATCAGAAGAAAGATTTTCTTGGTTGATCTCAGGCCCTAGACATTACTTGTATTTATTACTACTGTTTTTACTCAGTTCTATGATTTAGAGTTTTTTTTTGTTTTTAATGTGTTCATTTAGACCTTGGTTCAAATATATTCAAAAGTCAAACTAATGTTTTACCGATTCACTGCCAGTTGTTTCCAGTTAGTAGCAGGAAGTCACATTAGGATGGTCTTTGTTTTCCATCTTAGGCCCTGATTACTCTCATTCTAACACAGGGTCTTAGCCCAACTGTGCAAAACTGCCTAAATGCCTGAGGACTGGTTTTGCCACCTTCATATCACCAACTACCTTCCAGCTGGAGGAGCTTAAAAGAGGAACTGGAAATGCAGAGTGAGATTTCTGTAGGATCTTGTGAGGGGCAAGGAGTGGGCTTCTCAGACCCACCAAGCAAGTCTCCAGAGACTGATGGACCCAGGTCCCTTGCTGTCTCTTTGGCACGGAGTATGGTGCTGGGACCATTCCTGGAGAAAGGGAGATGAGAGCCTTGATGAGGGAGCAAGGACGGGCTGCCTTGGGAATGGCCTGTATTCCTGGGTTCTGTTGAAAAAAAAGATGTGCTAGTGTCTCCTGTGGGCTTTGGGGGAGACATTTACCTAGAGGAGGACTCTTGAAAGGCAAGACAAGCACAGGTGAAGAAATGAAGACTGACAGGGCATTCCTTGGAGCAACCAATGGAGACATTGGCCTCCTGTGGAGGATCTGTGATGGAGATGTCCTCGTGATGGTGGATGGTTGGGGGAGCAATCCCTGAGCACCTAGGCATTAAACATTTTTCATGACCAAGTGACTCCAAGGCCAGGTTATATCAGTGCTGATCATGTCAATTACTATGTTCCCTGCACCTTTTATCCTTTCTCTGCTTCCCTGCTCCAAGTCTGAATGGATCAGAATTCAAGACAAAGTAGGAATTGGGAAAGAGGAGAAACTCGAAGCAGTAAACAGAAACGAAGGGGACTATCATGGCCCTTTTCCATGACCATGGAGTTGAGGCTCAAAACAGGACTGAAGGAGGAGAGAGGGAATAATTTAAATTCAAATGAACTTTGAAGTTTTAACTAGTAACCCAGGACTGGACTGGAGAAGGAAATGGCAACCCACTCCAGTGTTCTTGCCTGGAGAATCCCAGGGATGGCGGAGCCTGGTGGGCTGCCGTCTATGGGGTCGCACAGAGTCGGACACGACTGAAGCGACTTAGCAGCAGCAGCAGCAGGACTGGACATCTTAACTGTAAAAGGTATTTTTTTTTTAATTGAAAAGCATTTTAAGTAACTAAAAGTCACTTAAGAATTTTATTGCCTCAGATAATTAGAAAAGTCACGGTATCAGGCTAGATTGTCCTTAAAGGAGAGCGAGAAACCATCACCACAGGAACGGGCTTGAATGAGATTCATGGTCACGCCTAATTTTTTGCACCTGTGCCTTGTGTAGCTCTATGCTTTCAACTTAACCTTACATTTTTGCTTTTAGAGATTACTAAGAATATAAACCAAGTGATGGGACTTCCTTTCAGTGTAACAGCTCAGAAACTCCTTGATGTCAGCATCCTCAGTCTTTATTTGATATCTACACTTTGTCTCTTTGGTCTACAGAAATGAAGCCCAAATCTGGCTACAGAGAAATTCAGTGGGAAAAGTTAGCATCAGGAGAAGGTGACAGGATGATGAAGGATCTGAGGTCCTTGCCACATGAAGAACAGATAGAAGGGCAAGAGGCATATTTAGTGTGTGAAAAATGAAAGAGTCTGGCACCCATCTTCATATATCATGGACAAAGGACTCTATTTAATTCCATTTGCCTCCATAGAATCTAACTTGAAGCATTCTAGGGAGGAAGATTAGATAATAACCAAATTACAACTTCAAAATGTCCAGAGCTATTTTTAAATCCTGGAACCAGGTATGCCTAGGAGAGTAAGCTGCTATCTCTAGATATTTGCAAGTGGAGACTAACTGACTGAACACATGGGATGCCATAGAGGACCCTGCACTGGGGACATTCTCAGATTTCACAGTATAAGATCCCTTGCCCATGCTGAGGTTCTGGGTGTGGTTAGCATGTCCTTGAAGAGGCACTGCCCAAGAACCCAGACCGTCACAGCTCTGCAATCACCACTGTAATATGCACCTGAGGTACCTGTGCTCATAGCTCCTGCACTAATATCCTTGTGCCATCACGTCCAGTATGACCACTGCCCATACTGCAGTTGTGTAGCTGAATCTTGTTTTCCTTTCTGGTTGTAGTAGCTGCAAACAGAAACAACACAAAAGACAGATGCAGTATTAATTACAAAAATAGAAGGTTGAAGCCTCACCAAGTTTTGATTTAGTGCTCTTAGAAACATCTTTGCGTCTATAATGTGTGAAGCCTTATGTCAGTGTCAGCACTGGTTTCACTTTAAAGACTTAGTTTTCCCAAGTTATAAGTATTAATATATCTGTCATCAAAATAAAGGTTCTGAAATAAAGATTCAGTGTACAAAATTTAATCTTTCATTGTCATAAAAAAAGAGAAAAGTACAAGTCCTTACTTGCTCAGTGAATGCTTCACCAACACACATCCTGAGGGGAGTTGAGTTTGAAGTCCCGGCAGCATTCGACATGTCGCTTTGGGGATTTAGTTTCCAAATTGAGACTAATAATCTTCTGCTTCTGCTATTTACAATGGGAGTTCATCTGTCAGCATAAAGACACAGCCTTCTCTCTGGCAGCAGAAATAGGGCTTACAGGATACATTCATTCATCCATAAGTATTTTTAAAGATGCAAACATGCTGTTATTTTTACTACATTAAAACACACACACACACACACACACACACACACACACACACACGTCTCTTCATCTTACACTCCTATCTAGCTAATAGTACATTTATCTGCTTCTCAGCCGAACTTTCCAGGAGTTTTCTAAACTTGTAGTCTTCAGTTCTTCTCAAAGAATTTAACTTTGAGAAGTTATTTTTTATTTAACTCAGTGCCTTGCAGATGTCAAATATTCTTTGTGTTAAGATCATTCCCACTATATATTACTATCCCAGACATGCATACGTGCATGCTCAATCACTCAGTTGTGTCCAGCTCTTTGCACCCCATGGACTGTAGTCTGCCAGTCTCCTCTGTCCATGGGATTATTCTGGCAAGAATACCAGAATGGGTTGCCGTTTCCTTCTCCAGGGTATCTTCCCAGCCCCCACATTTCACTTCCCAAAACCCGGAAGCATACGTGGTTACCAGAGGAGATAAGTTTTGACATGAATCTTGAAGTTGAGTTTAAAAATGTAGGCAGAAGGCTGAAAGTGAAGTCCCCAGGTCAGACCCATGGCCTTGTCTGAGTCTAACCACAGAGAGAGTGAACAGAAGTCTCCTTGTGGAGTTAGGGTCAGGAACACAGAAGGCAGAAAAAGAATTGGCAAAAAAGGGATGAGATGCCAGACTTCCTATGAGAAGAAACACTAGCAGAAACTTAAAAGAAGTATTAATATTTGAGACATTAAATCTCTAATTATGTCTATTTTCCTTGTGTCTGGTTCTAGAAAATTCTTCTTTTCTAACACTTTACCTTGTAGTGGTCTGACTGAATTACCATGCAAAGGAAAAAAAATAAAATCTGTACAATGTGTTTTAATAAATGCTGAAAATTATACAAGTAGTATTTCCTTCACTGGCAGTTACGAATCTTACTTTACTGTAGTTTGAAGGCTATAAGTACATTGAGGTTTAATGAATCTTTGAGATAAATTGTTGATGATCATGAAGGCTCTCACACCGAAGCCAATGAGAGCTATACCCCTGCAGTTTCATGAACATAAATTGTGTCTGTATATTATAAGTCTGTTAGGAGAATCATGGTTTCCTGCTGATGAGAGCTGTGGGTACAATCATTTTGCAACATGGTGGTCAGTTTTCAGTAACCCTTGGGTTATTAGATACTAATCAGATGCATTTTCTTCTTCATGCCACTTCAGGCCTTTGGTGAAAGGGGAACAGAACACAATAAATGAATACTGTATGCACATAGATAGTAAACCATATAAACATTATGCATCTCCTCAGCAATTGGCATTGAAGTTGTGACAAGTCAGGCTCTATCCAGTGCAGTTCCCTGGGGGGTGTTCAACATTTATCTGGCACTGGTCACTAATATCAGGCAGATATGGGTCTCATTAAGAGTTGTCTTAATGAATAATACATAAGGGAAATAATATATAAGGGACGTCTTAAGGAATGCCTTTGATTGGGAAGATAGCCCCAGCAGGTCATAATTTATGCAACCAACCCTAACTAAAGATTTCAAAATTCCATAACCACTACCAATGCATATGGAAGCAGAGTTCTTAAAACAAATCCAGATTCGTTGGACTTGTGTGAGGAGACCTTGAATAGGCTGATTTTCTTAGCTGTGAACAGATCGATATTTAGTTTTCCCACCAAGTACCTAATTGCCAAATAGGCAAGTTGTGAAAGTGCTCAGAGTCATAAGAAAGCAGGGACACCAAAACATATCTACCAATCAGCTTAAAAAAAAAAAAGAAAGAAAGAAAGAAAAAACTTGCCCTTTGTAATCAAAGGAATCTGGAAAAACTCCATTTTAATTTCAGCACATAAATGAAATTATGTGTTTTATGATTTAGTTGTTTTTTAATTACAAATGCAAGAGGAAGTACCAAATATTTTTAGATTTTAGTGCCCTACAAATGTCTTCAGCTGACCTTGTTCTGCATTGAAATGGAAGCAAAGTCCCTCTCTGAGAGTGTACAAGTATCCCAGGCTGTGTGCTGGTCCAACAGTGTCTTTGTGACCCAGAAGATAATTAGTCTGAGCCCTGAAGGATGATTGGATTACCCTTATCGGCACGTGAGCTTGCAGCTCGACAGACATTATTAATGGTCATAAAATTATCTGATCCCTTTTTAACACCAGCCTTAGCATTTGTCTCCCTGACCTCGTGCAGGAGTTATTCCCACAGGCTGACCAATGTGCTGGGCAAAGATGAATTCCTTTATATTGGTTTGAAATTTATTGTTCGTTAATTTCATTGATCAAAAGGAATAAAAGATCAAAGAAAGAGTAGCCCATTACATGAAGATACAAATCGTTATTACTTTCTTTAATATTTTTGACATTAACATTAATCACTATGAATTATGGCGGTGCTCCTCTGGACATAATACGCAACTTCAAACACATTTTATTTGAACATTGCATTATTGCTCGCCATGTTACTTCAGCAAGTTTTCTTTTACCTCTTTTAGCACAGTTTTTTCCCTCTCATTTGCAACCAAATGGGGGGAAAAGCATCATGCTTGTATCTCTAGAGGCTGTGATCACACATCTGTGTACCTGTATCTGCTTTTGCAGCAAAATACTTAATATTTAATAGACGTGACTGAGCTGTGTTCTTTCCTCAAAAAACCACACCGACTTGAAAGGCATATAAATATTCAGGATTTGTGGAATCAACGACAAATTTGACATTTGGCAGGGGGGCAGGGGGGACTTAGAGCCGTGAATGATAATAGGATTGTGCACTTGATTTGAAAATAGGAGGGAAAAGATAGAAAGACACCTTTAATGCATCTATAAAGACATGCATTTCCTAGCCAAAGGACTGTTTCCAAGACAATTTTGTGTGGTTATTTTAAAACTAAGTATGAAACATTCCGTTATATGTGTACTTTTGGGACGATGACTGGGAACAGTTTGTTATTTCTTCTTGTTCAATACACACCTTTGGTTATTTACAACAAACAGAATTTTTTCTTGGTCCTTTTTTTCCCTTTTAGTCCTTTTCTTTGAATGTCTGCCAGTATGGTCAGTTGTGACCTCTTATAACAAAATAGATATGTGAGAGCTAGAGAGATTCTCGAGATTATTCTAGTCACCTCACTTTACAGGTGGAATGCTTGGATGAAGCAGAGATAAAGGGTTTGTCTAAGGATTCACAGTTGCCCAGTATCACTGCTGTCTCTGGAACTACACATACTTGACTTCCAATTTATTGATCTCCAAAATAAATTTCATTTGTTCTATGGCTAAATTGCTTCAAAGGCATACTGATTGTTTTCAAAATAATTGAGGTTGCTTGTTAATTTGCTTGGCTTGAAACTGAAGGTCTTTGTCCATCAAATATCAAGTGGAATTCAACAAGCTTTTACACAGCATCTCCTGTGTGATAGGCCCTGTGCTGGGTACTGGAAAAAAGCAAAATGACTGAAAATGTAGCTTTTGATTTCAAAGTCTAGTGAGACAGACAGACTTAGGTAAAAATCAAATTACAGTATAGTGTAAAGTATAAATGCTAGAAATGTCATACTATTTGTGCATGCATTCAAGGAAGAAAGATCTAATCTCTTGGCAAGATCAAGAACTATTTCAAGAATATAATTCTTGAATGTATGAGATATTGAAGAGAAAATAGGTGTTTTCTTGCCCCTCCTCAAAAAATACAATGGTGGGGGGGTGGCATTCAAAATGGAGGAGAAAAGTTGAATGTGCAAATATCCAGAGATGTGAAAAATTACACCATGTTCAGAACACTCAGCTGTGCATGAGGTGAAGGGGATGAAGGTACGTGTAGTAGGAGGTGGATAAGGCTGAAGAGAAAGACAGCAGCCACATCCTCCACAGCCTGGCTAAGGAAACTGGCAGAGCCAGAGCCAGGTTTATGCAGATATAAAGCATGATCTGATTCATGGGTTAGAAATACCATCATGAGGACAGTAGAATTTAAGAGGGATGGGAGTAGGGCTGGAGACAGAGTCCGTAGCATCTCCTTGACCCAAGCAAGAGTGACAAGGGCCTGAATTATGACAAAGTGTGACCATTCATTAGAGAGGACTTGTCAGCATGAAGAATTATAAGGGAGGAGGAAAAGGCTATCATGGAGACAGAAGCATCAAATATGACTTCCAGAGTTTTGACTTCTGTGAATGGCATATGATGTAAAGAGACTTGGAGGTAGGGAAGAAGGGTAAGAATACAGTAAGCTCAGTTTTGAGTATATTGAGCTTGAGGTCACAACAATCATCCATGAGGTCATTGTGTCCAATCCCCAATGGGATATACATTTCTGGTGAGACGTCTAGGTTGGTGGTATAGGAGAAGGAATCACCAATATGTACTGGTAACTTAAGCTTGTGAGAGATGGTAAGTATCCAGAGAGTACATAGAGAGGCAGCAGTAAGGAAGGACACAAAACTCTCAGGGCCCCCCAAATTTCTGAGATATTTAAAGGGAGAGCCACTGGATAGAAGTCCACTAAGGGACTGAGATTTTAGAAAATAAGGGCAGAGTGTTTTAATGTACCAGAAACCTAAGGTCACAGTAAGGTGAGTGCTGAAAAGTTCATTTGACTTGTCCATTAGTGGAATATTGGTGACTTAAGCAGAGGCAGTTCCTGGCATAGTGGGGCAGTCTGTTCCAGAGACAAGAGAGGAAATGGGCAAAACCAAGTACAGCTGACCCTGGGGGAAAATGTTGAGGTTTTAAGGATGTCAGTTCCCTCACAACTGAAAATCAAAATATCCCTTGATAATTGGCCCTTCAAATCAACAGTTCTACTTCCTGGGATTCAACCAGCCACAGATCACGTAATACTGTAGTACTTACTGGAAAAAAAAATCTGTTTATAAGTGGACTCACCCATGCAGCTCATGTCCATGATGTTCAAGGGTCAGTTTTTACAGATAAAAGGTTCTGACACAAAGAGGTGATGGTCAGGAAAAAATGCAGGAGTCAAGGAATAGGGTGGGTTGGGCAGATGGGAGTAGTTTTAGAGAGTGATGGGGACAAAGACTCTATCTAGACTGCGAGAGACTGGATTTAGAGGTGAGGGGGACTTCCCTTGTGGCTCAGCTGGTAAAGAATCCACCTGCAATGTGGGAGACCTGGGTTCTATCCCTGGGTTGGGAATATCCCCTGGAGAAGGGAACGGCTACCCACTCGGGTATTCTGGCCTGGAGAGTACTGTGGACTGTATAGTCCATGGGGGCGCAAAGAGTCAGACATGGCTGAGCAACCTTCACTTTGGGGCATCCCCCACGGTTTAGCAGTAAAGAGTCCACCTGCAAAGCAGGAGATATAGAAGATGTGGGTTCCATCCCTGAGTCAGAAAGATCCCCTGGAGAAGGAAATGGCAACCCACTCCAGTATTCTTGCCTAGAGAATCCCATGGACAGTGAGCCTGCTGAGCTACAGTCCATAGGGTCATGAAGAATCAGACATGACTGAAGTGACTTAGCGATGCATGGGACTGTTAAAGGAGGGTGTCCTGGATAAGGTGGTCCATAGCACAGTGGGAAAGCTGTGTTTGACGAGGAGGAGGGAGCATGCACGCTTTCAGACTACAGAGGAGAGTAGTGCGGATGTAGACTTGTTTGAAGGAGAAGTACCATGGAAAACCCCCAAGACAGCATTGTTTTGAATAGCAGTCCTGACTTACTGACTATGTGACCTTGGGCGACTTTTATTGTCTCTCTTTTCTTCAGTTTTCTCATCTGTAAAACCATGACACTAATCATCTAAACCTTATTGAGTTATGTGGATTAAATGAGTTAGCGCTTATCCAATTCTCAGTTCAGTATCTAAGGACAATGTAAGTGCTTGAAAATGGCAGCTCTCATGAAGGGATGGCTGAAGAGCTATCATCCTTACATCCTTCCTGATTTTTTTCATTTCATTCTGCAAGTATAGCTTCTCTCTACTTCCTTTTCCTTCCCCCACCTTGCAGCCTTACCCTGGCATCTTCCTCATCCAATTATGTGGTCACTCTTTACAGCTGGAAGTCTGTTTATTATGAATGGCTCCCTCCTCCTTTTCAAAGGCAGCTTTCCCACTGTGCTATGGACCACATTATCCAGGGACATTCTCCTTTAATATTCCTGCTCACCTCTAAATCCAGTCTCTCCCAGTCTACAGTCTTCTTCCCAATCAGTCTCTAAAAATACTCCCATCTGCCCACCCCCACCCTATTCCTTTTATATTAAGTTTGTACCTGGTTCAAAGAGAAAGTGCAACTAGTCTATCATTATCACGCTGTCACTTTTTGCTCCAGTTCATTCACTCAGCTTGTTTACATGTATAAACTGTAAGCCGGGCAGAGGATGAATCACAGTGCTAAGACACGCCTGTCCATTTTGGGACAGCAAAGAGAATGCTACCGCTGGTGGCAAAAAAATAGTTATTTGCCCAAACACTGAGCTCTGGACACAAGGAGTTCGGTCTGCACTTTCCAAGAATGATCGTTGCTTGACGCTTCATTTGTGCCTTGAAACATGTTGAGTGATGGCAGGGGGTGAGTGGAGTAACCCATACTCTTCTTCTCTGACCAGTTTTTCCTGGACGGTAAAGATCAATTGTCTTCAACGTGATGCTCAACTATATTTCTTAGAGCTGTCTCACAATTTGTGAGAGTTCCTTAAAACATCCCAATATAGCCACTTAGAGCACACAGAGGGAAAGGTAACTAATCAAGAACTCACTGGAAGAAAGGGTAAAGGGGTCCCCTTCTAAATCACAGTCACGTTGATAATAACCATGTCACCTTTCTTCCTGCTCATTCTCACACACACAAACACTGCGAGAAGTATAACAAGATTTTCCCCCCTAAATATTTTGTATATTTCCATGGTGAAAAAGAATCTTGTGATTTATTAGTCCATTGAAAACCCATTAAAGATTCACTCGCTTTGATTAAATGGCACCATTTTAAAGGTTAATCAGTGTCATTTTTTATATTTAAAACTTAAAGGTACAGTGCTTCTTACTTACTGAAAATAATCACCAACAAATGGAATGTGAACAGTTGTTGAAATGCATGGTTACTAAAAGTGTGGAATAAATAGTGTGAATCCTTTCTTGGTCAGAGTCTATGGGTCAGTACACTACTAATAATACACATTTTTCTCATTTCTAGTAACTCCAAGGTCAGTATGAGTGTCCCTGTTTATAGTTTTCTCCATACATCTCTATACTAAGCAGGTTGAAGAATTTCTTTCTCTGTCCTTTGAGTTCCAGCAAACTGTTGGTACATCTGTCATCAGCAAAGTGGAAACCTGTGCCCTAGTCTAATGGAGAAATACTCTGTTTTTCTTTATGTAGCTTTTGTTAAAATTTTCTTTACTCTCATTATTTTTAATTTTTGTTTTATAAATATCTAATCATTCTTCTTGTAAGTAGGAAGAAATCATCGCGGACAAGAATAGGGTCATCTTTGACCTTCATCCCCAATCTAGGTCCCCTTCAAGCTTTTTTGCTCAGCTTAGTACACAGGTAATCATTCTGCTTTTTACCATCAAAACAGCATTCAGTGGGTGTTCATCTGTACATTTTTCAACCTCTGATATGTCCTAGAGATAGCTTATTTTTCCTTCATAATTTACCATATGAGACTTACAAAATGATTTCAAATGAGTCTTGAAAAGGTTGAGAAGAAACCTGTCACATGTAAATCAATTATGAGTAGGTATTAGAAGTTAAATCCTGCAACTATTTAAGTAAGCTTCTTGGCTTTAGCAGGTGATAAGAGAGAGGCTGGTTTGTATTCTCTCTTAAGATCTTGACAGTCTCCTATCCTGAAATTCTGTTTTGAAGACTTTCCCCCATTTGTCTGTGCAGAGTGTGGTTTCTTTGCTGATGATGCTCATCATAGTAAGTCTTTAGTTGTAAGAACTAAGGGGTGACGTTCTCGATGTGATTACCTGGTTTTTGCTTTTCGATGAATTCCTGCATCAGGGAACAAGCATCCTCTTTTAATATAATGCAAGCACACTAGTGTTGGATAACTTATCTGTGCTTCTTCTCTAGAGAGAGAAAGAAGAAAGACCCTATAGCAAGTGCCTGTAAACGGTATGCTCTCTTTTTGTGTAAAACGCATTGAAGAAGCAATACCACTTTGATAGTGCTATGCTCAGTGGCTTTGCCACAGATAGAAGAATTCAATAAGAAATTTTTTAAAAATCTAGATGAATTTAATCTGTACTCATGAATAATTATTTGGCTATGATTCCCTTGTTTACCAAGTAATTATGGTTTTAAAATCTGTTTGGGTTAGCATTTAGCATTTCTCCATCCAAGGGAATCATAACATTGATGGAATATCTATCAGCCCATTCTTATGAGCTAAAGTAATTAAAAAATTCTTCATTATTCTCTGAATGATAGTAACCTATAATAAATTTGGAATGAGTTGTTCAAATATTGACTATCAAAGCAGTGTCCTTCTGCTTTCTGAATAAGGCAAGGGGGAGGGTGGGAAGAATTTGAAGAGTTTTATGTCTTTAAAGACACTCATGATTTCAGAATTACCCATACATTGGAAAATAAATGAATAAGAGATTTAGGCACACCACACTACCAAGGAACAAACACAAAATTATATGCAATGTGATCTCAATATTCATCAGATATACGTAAATTAACTTAGAATCTGAACTTCAGAAGCATGAAACTATAGGGCTGTTATGCAGTGTCATGGGCTTCCCATGTAGCTCAGTGGTAAAGAATCTTTCTGCCAAGGTAGGAGATGCAAGAGACACAGATCTGATCCCTGGCTTTGGAAAATCCCCTGTAGTGGGAAATGACACCCCATTCCAGTATTCTTGCCTGGAAAATTCCATGGCCAGAGCAACCTGGCAGGCTGCTGCCCATGGGGTTGCAAAGAGCCAGACACAACTGGCAGACTGGGCACCATGGTAAGTTCTTCAGTACTTCTTTATTCTGATTAAGTTAAATCAGGAAATCCACCCTTTGAAAATGTTCCCCATCTCATTGTTTTTGTTGTTTTAGTTGCTAAGTCCTATCTGATTCTTTTTTCAACCCCATGGACTGTAGCCCATCAGGCTTCTCTGTCCATGGGATTTCCCAGGCAAGAATACTGGAGTGGGTTGCCATTCCCTTCTCCATGGGAACTTCCCCACCCCAGAATCAAACCCACATCTCCTGCATTGGCAGGCAGATTCTTTACCACTGAACCACATGGGAAACCCATCTCATTACTATATATAAATGAGCAGCCATTTATAAAATTGTTACTGTTAAACAAAAACACCTATTTGTGCTACTTTCTATTTTGAGTTACTTTCTAAATTAGGTACAATTCTGTAGGAAATTAAAAAAACATTCTTCCAACGAAATGAGGGCATTTGAACCAAAATACATCTCAGGTCTGACTGCTACCACTGTTTAATAATTCTAAGATAGCTATCATTCCAATAAAGATTCCTTGATTTATTTTCCTTTGAAAATGTTGTTTGAAGCTATTTAGAGATTTTTGCAAGTGAGGATGGTGGAGTAGAGATAGGGGTTCTCAGCAGGTACTAGGAGAATAGTGTACTTTTTTTTTTTTTTAAGAACCACAATGTTGAAACTACGTAATTACATAGTAACTGTTGACCTTGTAATTACACTGTAAGTACCTGTAGTGACAAGATAAATGCATGGTTATTTCAGTCTTTTAAACTATAGGGCTATCATGCGACCCTAACAATGTAAGCTACATAGTAATTTATTTGTAGAATAAATAGTGCTTATCCAAAAGTAATACCCACACATGTGCGGTGCTTGCTACACAGACCCATAGAAACATGGCAAATCAGTGCCCTCTAGGCACTTTTATTGAAATGCATTCACAAGCCACATGCATCCGTATCACTAGAATTATTTATTTGTGGACCATTTGTGGGATCTTCATCACTACCCTTGTCCTAAAATGCCCTGGTCTCTACATAAATAGAGTGAGTGCTTTTTATTGATAATTCTTTTTGATGTTGTTGCAACAGCATGTAATCATATGGTTTATTGACTGGGCAGTCCTCTTGCCTTTATGGATTTCCTTCACTCAAAGGTGCTTTTGTTAAAAAAAAAAAATGCACATGTATCAAACAACATTTTAACAAGTTTTAAGTAATTGTCTTTATCTGATTTTGCACTAGAAATAGCAGTTGTGAAGAATTTTCTAAATCATAAATGCTTTCGTAATGTAAACACTAATGGGTGGGTTAGTGCTGAACTTGACTGAATGCATATTAAGCCCTAGGATATCATGATAATTTGACCATGTCTACTCAAGTTCGGATTTCAACATACCAGAAGTTTTTTGACAATTTGATAAGAACTGAGAAGATAGAAGATTGCTTTTCCAGTCACTTATTCATTCAAAATATTTGTTTTCAGTCTCTCCATTGTACCAGATACTATGCTGTGTAGTCTTTAGTGACTGAGTATAATGTGAAAGAAAATTGAACCATTTACTTCAATCTGTTGTATAAAAATGATTCTCATTGTTGTTGCTGTTTAGTCGCTGGGTTGCATCCAACTCTTTTGTGACCCCATGGACTGTAGCCTGCCAGGCTCCTCTGTCCATGGAATTCTCCAGACAAGAATGCTGAAATAGGTTGCCATTTCCACTTACAGGGGATCTTCCCGATCCAGGGATGGAATCTGTGTCTCCTGCATTAGCAGGGATGTTCTTTACCACTGAGTCACCTGGGAAGACCATAAAAATGATAGGAAGCATTAAATATAATGGAAATCAGTTAAAGGCATCCAGTCATAAAAGCAAAGGAGGGCTAGTGATGAAGGAGAAGAGTGTTCCAGGCTGGGTGTAAAGCATGGTACAAACATCCAGGGACAAAGGAGAAATGACATGGGAAATTTGAAGCCTCTAAGTCTGGAACTTGATCTTTGAGAGGCTGAGCTTGTGAAGAAAAGGTTCCCAAAGACAGGCTCTGTTCTTCAAGCAACCTTAAAGCGGGGCATTGGGATTTCATCCCGAGGTCAATAAGCATTAAAGAATGCAAACAGAATGTAACACCTGGAACATCAGAAGTCCCTCCCCTATTCTGACTGCATAGTTCTTCATTGTGGAGTGTTGAGTGTTGCAACCCCTTAGTTAATATTATATGTTTGTCTGGGTCCAATGTAAACGCAAGGTTGGGTAGACTGATGACATTGGAAGAACCAGTCTTGCACTATTAATTGGCCCAGGTATAGTCAAGATGCTTATAATTGGATCCTGAACTTGATGTATTGCAGACTAGTGTTTATCAGTTCTGGTATTGCAGACTAGTGTTTATTAGTTCTGTAGGTGAAAGTTTGTCAGCCTGAAGGTGGTTTCAGCTTAGGAGACATACTTCAATCTTCCCTTGTCTGAAACCTTGAATCATTCCGTAAATAAGCCGCTGGCATTTTTCCCCTGTGGCCTCTGTGTTGATCCTCTAACCACCACTCAGTTTTCACATGGCATATTTGTTCCTTTTTCTGACAAGGGTTTGCAAGTGAACCTCCCTAGGAGAGACTATATATGTGAACCACTCTGAAGGGCTTATGGAAAGCTAAATCGGGACTGTTTTTCTTAGCACATCAGTGTATGATCAGGAGAAAAGAAGAAAAAAAGCAAAAGGCAAACTTTTGTTTGGATTCAAATGTCATCTTTGCCTGTGCCGCATTTATTTTTATTTCCTCTCTGACAAGGAATGTTAACTTTCCAGGAAAACTAAACTTCTCTAAGAACAGCCAACACAAACAATTTTTTTAAGGTGTGATTTTCCTTGAGGCTGTGATTTTATCATTTGGAGGGAATGGCGAGTTGGAATAAAAGAAAGCTTGGAGTGTACATTTCCTTTACTAGGACATCAACTTGCATCATGCTTTGGATATTGTAGCTATAGTTTTCCAGTCCTTTGGCTCTTAGGAGACCCTGATGTGAAACAAAATGGAAAACTCTATTCACATTCTCTTTGGGTCAGATCTCCAGGGAATGTGGGGAAGATGAGAGGAACTTCTGCTTACTCATGGCATGCTCTAGACAGACATGATCTCTGAACATACTGGCATGATCAGCTTTTGATATTGGGGCAAGGTGGATATTCTGAAATGAAAGCAACATTTTCCTAAAAGAGAAAAAAATGTCTCTGTGGGTAGGATGTTCTCAAAATAGTTTTTTATATAAAATATTCATCTAAACAAGGATCTGAATTCCCTAATTTTGTGACCTTGTGTCTTCCATATTACAGATCAAAGACAATATATTGTTGTTGTTCAGTCACTAAGCTGTGCCTGACTCTTTGTGACCCCATGGGCTGCAGCACACCAGTATATATAAGACAATATCTATTTATTTCTATTTTTTCAATTCATTTAAAAGTTAAGTAGATTTCTCTATTCCTTCAGTATGTTAAGAGAGACCCATATTCTCTTGCAGGGTTTTCTTGGTACTTTTGAATTTGAATGAATATCTTCTGCTTATAATATGTATATGTTTTACAATTTGTAGCATAAACAATTGGCAGGTAAAGCCATGCATGTCCTCTGTTTATTATGACAAAAGATTAAGCTCATTTATAGATGGTGTTTGCATTTTAACCCTGTCTTCCTATTTCTTTTATGATCATAGACTGTATCAGTGACAGTTATTTAGAAAATAGGCAGAGTGGGCGAGGTGGAGAATAGCTCAAGAACTAATTGCACTAATATTTATAATGTGTGACATCTTGAATTCTACCCAATACTAGAGCTTTACTTTTTCTTTGAACTTTTACTATTAATGATATTCAGACTGAAAAAAAAAAAAGTTGAAATGCCAACATCATATTGGAAGACAAATTTACATTTCATTCCCAACACCGTAATTTAATAAAAGTTTTATGGTGTTATGGGTACTTAATTATGCTCGAAGCAGAGCTGGAATTTAACATTGTTCCACATACAGAGAAGCTTTGGTGGTGCTTTATTTTAAAATGATCCTTTGAAAAAGCCTTGTAGTATGTGATACACCAAATATGCTGCTTTTAAAAGACACTTTGGAAAATAGTGAATTACTTAAATTGTATTTCATTTCTGTTACAGACAATAAACTCTTATAATTCACTTAAGGTGATTTAATATCCAAGGTTACTGGATTATCATACATTGAAATATATTCATTCCTCTTAGAATTGCAGTTCCGTTGATGTTACTGTGATTCAGACTGTGCACGCAGCTTTTAAATAGTAAGCTAAGACATGAGTTTTCTCACATTTTTTTAAAGTAAACATTATTTAATTCTCCTGGGCACCCATGGAGATAGTTTTTACCACCCCTTCCCTCTTCTCATATCTAATCTATTGATTAGATCTTTTTAAAACTCAGTGAGAATCATGTTATCCTCCTCTACTTAAAATTGTTCAAAGCCTTCTTCCCCAGTGTTGACAAAATCTAGTCCAAACTGCCACTTACAGTTCTCCAGTCTGGCTTCCCCCTCCTTTCATTTGCATCCCTCACATCCCAGGAAAACCCCAGTTATTGGAACAGGACCTCTCTGTACCCATATTGCTTCATGCTGTTTCCTCTGGTAGAATTCTTCCCCTCCTCCCATTTCAACCTGATGATTTTTTTCATCTTTCCAGACTTGACCCATATGCCACCTCTTTTTCAGACAAAAGTTTTTCTCCAACATTGGCTTCCTTTACTATATTCTTTATTTTCCTTTACATTTAGACTTACAAAAGATTTTTTTTTTCCTTATATATGTGACATCTCTATGTTAACTTCCAAGATCCTTGTCAGAAGACTCCATATCTTACACATGCCCTGAAGCACTTACTTGTACAATGTCTTCTACATAGTAGCCACTTCCTTGTTGTTTATGGAATGAATAGATTCACATTTGGAGCAGATGTTTGTAGGTGCTGAAAGCTACTGAGTGGCCACATCTCTTTTCCTTTGAATAAATTTTACTTAATGTCTCCATTTAAACTGATTATAGTATCAAAACTATAACTCTAAACTATTAACAACTATTACCCTTATGTATGCATGAACTCTTTCATCATTAGGAATTCCTAATTGGTTGAGAGTGTCCATTTATCCATCCACTTTATACAACAGAGTATTTATCTTTTATGTTAACCACTTCATCCTTTTGTATGGTTGCATGACTAACACAGGTATTCCCAGGCCTAGCTATTATGAGAGTGAGATTGTTTTATTTTTTTTTTTTCCTTAATAAACTTTCTTTTTAAGAGCAATTTTAGGTTCCCAATAAAATTAAAAGAGTTCCCATAAATCTCCTATCCTTAAGCACTTGCAGTCCCCTTTACTGTCAACATACCAGACCTGAATGGCGCATTTGTTTCAACTTGTGAACCTAAATCGTAGAAGGGAATGGAAACCCACTCCAGTATCCGTGCCTAGAGAATCCCGTGGACAGAGGAGCCTGAAGGGCTGCTGTCCCTGGGATCGCACAGAGTTGGACATGACTGAAGCAACTTAGCATGCATGCATGCATTGGAGAAGGAAATGGCAACCCACTCCAGTATTCTTGCCTGGAGAATCCCAGGGACAGAGGCTGCAGTCCATGGGGTCGCACAGAGTCAGACATGACTGAAGCGATTTAGCAGCAGCAGCAGCAGTGAACCTAAATTGATATTTCATTACCAGTAAAAGTCCATAGGTTACATTAGGGTTCACTTTTGGTATTAGACGTTCAATGGATTTCAACAAATGTATAATGACATGTATCTACCACTACAGTATCATGTAGAATAGTTTCATTGCCTTAAAAATCCTCTATGTTCTACCTATTCATCTTTTTTCCTCCCCGCTAACCACAGGCAACTACAAACCTTTTTACTGTCTTCATAGTTTTGCCTTTTCCAGTATGCCATATAGTTGGGATCATGCAGTGCGAAGTGCTTTCAGACTGACTTCTTTCACTTAGTAATAGGATATAAGAATCCTCCATTTCTTTTCATGACTTGATTGCTCATTTCTTTTTAGTGCCAAGTGAAATTCCACCATCTAGATGTACCACAGTTTATCCACTCACCTACTGAAGGACACCTTGGTTGCTTCCAAGTTTTAGCATTTATAAATAAAACTGATATAAACTTTAATGTGCAGATTTTGTATAGAAATAAAATTTCAGTTCATTGGGGTGAATACCAAGGAGTATGAATGTCAGATCTTATGGTAAGCATATATTTAGTTTTGTGAGAAACTAACAAACTTTCTTCTGAAGTGGCTGTATCATTTTGCATTCATATTAGTACATGAAGTAAAATTTCCTGTTGCTCCAAATTCTCGCCAGCATATATTGTCAATGTTCTGGATTTGGGCCATTCTAATAGGTGCATAGTGATATTATTTTTCATTTGTAATTACTTAATGACATATGATGCAGAATATCTTTTCATATACTTATTTGCCATCTATGTATAGATTTTGCTGAGGTATCTGTTCAGGTCTTTTGCTGATTTTTAAAATAGGCTTGTTATTTTTGTTATTGTTGCGTTTTAAGAGTTCTTTGTCTATTTCGGATAATAGTGTGTCACCTTTATCAGATTCAGGTGTGTCTTTTGCAAATACCTTCTTTCAGTCTGTGACTTCTCCTGTCACTCTCTTTGCATTTCTTTCACAGAGCAGAATTTTTTTTTTTTAATTTTAATCAAGTCCAGGTTATCAGTTATCTATTTCATGAGTCATACTTTTAGTGTTGTATATAAAAATTCACACCCATATCCAGGGTCATCTAGGGTCATCTAGTTTTACTCTCTGTTACCTCCTAGGAATTTTATAGTTCTGTGTTTTACCTTTAGATCTATGATTACCTTGACTTAATCTTTGAAGATCTGAGTTTAGATGTATTTTTTGTATGCCATGTCCAGTTGTTCTACTACCAGTTGTTGAAGAGACTGCCTTTGCTCCCTTGTATAGCCTTTTGCCTTTATTAAAGTTTAATTGACTATATTTATGGGTCTATTTCTGAGTTCTCTATCCCACTCCATAGATTTATTTGTTTTTTCACAATAATACAGTGTCTTGATTACTATAACTTAGTAATAAGATTTTGATTGTAATTACATTGACTCTATATATAAAATTGAGAAGAACTGACCTCATGATAAGACCGAGTCTCCTGTTCATAAATACAGAATATCTCTTCATTCATTTAGTTCTTCTTTGATATCTTTTATCAGAGCTTTGCACTTTTCCTCAGAGACTTATTTAACTCTAAGTAATATATTTATTAATATGCATAGAATTGTGTTTTCAATTTCAAATTTCACTTATTAATTGATAGTATATAGTAAAATGATTAACTTTTGTATGTTAACCTATATCCTGCAAACTTGCTATACTTGCTTATTAGTTCCAGGAATTTTTTTGTTGATTCTTTTGGGTTTCATACATAGATGATTGTGTCATTTACAAACAAAGACTATGTTATATTTTCCTTTCTAATCTATATAACTTTCATGTCCTTATCTTGTCTTAATTCATTATCTAAGACTTTTAGCTAAAAAGCAATAATGAGAAGGGACACCCATATTTTTTTTCCTAATCTTAATGGTAGTGTTTCAAGTTTCTCATTGTTACAGTGGATGTTAGCTGTATTTTTTAAAAATATGTTCTTTATTAAGTTGAAGAAAATATCCTCTATTCTTAGTTTGGTGAGAATTTTGGTTTTTTTTTTTTTTTTTTTTTTTTTATCATGAATGGGTGTTGCAGTTTGTCAGGCTTTTTCTGAACTTATTGATATGATCATGTGATTTTTCTTCTTTAACCTTTTGATGTGATGGATTACATTAACTGACTTCTGAGTATTGAATCAGCCATGTATACCTGGGATGAATCCCATTTTATCATGTACTGTAATTCTTTTTCTACATTTTGGATTCAGTTTGTCAATATTTTTTGGATATTTTTGCATCTACATTCATGAGTGATACCAGCTTGTAATTTTTTTGTAATAACTTTGTATTAGGGCAGTGTTGGCCTTACAGAATGAGTTATAAAGTATTTTCTCTGCTTATATCTCTGGAAGATATTGTAGAGAACTGGATAGAACTAGTATAATTTCTTCCAAAATGTTTGGTAGAACTCACCAGTGATTCCATTAGGACCTAGTTTTGTGTGTGTGTGTGTATATGAAGGTTATTAATTAAGGACAATTTCTTTAATAGATATAAACCTATCCAGATTGCCTATTTTATCTTGGGTGAGTTCTGACAGATTGTGTGTTTGAAGGGATTGGCCCATTTCATCTATGTTGTCAAATTAGGGGCATAGTGTTGTTCATATTATTTATTATTATCCTTTTCGTGTCCATGGAATCTATATAGTGTCCTCATTTTAATTTCTGATGTTTGTAATTTGTGTCTTCTCTCTCTGTTTCTTAGTTAGCCTGGCTAGAATCTCATTGATCTTGATTGTTTCAAAGAACAAGTTTTTGGTTTAGTTGATTTTCTCTACTGATTTCCTGTTTTCATTATCATTGATTTCTGCTAATTTTTGTCATTTATTTTTGTCTGCTAATAATTTTATTTGCTCTTATTTTTATATTTTTATAAGGTGGAAACTTATTGATTTGAGATCTTTCTTCTTTCCTAATACATAAATTCAGTGCTATAAATTTTATTTTAAGCTTTGTTTTAGCTGCATCTATGCATTTTGGTAAGTTGTATTTTCATTTTCATTTAATTCAAAATATTTTAAAAGTTCTCTTGAGATTTCTCCTTTGACCATGTGTTACTTAGAAGTGTGTTATTTAATCTACACATATTTTAGGATTTTCCAACTATCCTTCTGTTACTGCTTTCAAGTTGAATTCCATTGTTGTTTGAAAGGAGACATTTTATTTTTTATATATATTTTTAAATTTGTTATGGTGTGACCCCAAATGGGTCTATCTTGGTGAATGTTCCATCAGAGCTTGAAAATAGGTGTAATCTGCTATTGATGATGGAAGTGGTCTGTAGATGTCAGTTATATGCAATTGGTTGATTGTGCTATTTAGTTTAACTGTATCCTTAGTGATGTCCTGCCGGGTGGCTTTGATCTGTTGATTTCTCATAGAAGAATGTTAATGCCTCCAACCATAATAGTAGATTAATCTATTTCTCCTTATAGCTCTAACCATTTTTAGTATAACAGATTTTAATGCTATTTTGTTACACATTACACATGAAGGATTGTTATATACTCATGGAGTTTTGATTCTTTTATTATTATGCAATGCCCTTATTATCCCTGATAAGTTCCTTGCTCTAAAGTTTCCTCTCCTTCTCTGTCTGAAGTTAATATAGCTATTTCTACTTTCTTTTGGTTAGCAAATTATCATAGTATATCTTTCCACATCTTTACTTTGAATGTATATGTTATAAAGACCGTATAGTTGGGTCTTGTTTTTTATCTACTCTGACCATTTCTGTTTTGTAATTTATGTATTTAGACCATTGACTTTTAAAGTAATTATTAATATAGTCAGATAATATTTTAAATATAATATTTATAATTTAATTTTATAATAATTTAAATTTATAATTTAATATTTATAATATAATTTTTAATATTTTTAATATTTAATATATTTTTACTCTTCTCTGTTCTACTTTTTCTTCATTTCTATTTTTGTGTTCTGTTTTTTATAATTTTAGTTGAGTATTTATATGATTCTATTTTCTATCCTTTGTTAAAATATTAATTGTGCTTTCTTATTGGTTGCCCTGAGTTTACAGTATATATTTAGAATATCCAAGTTTAGATTCATATAATACTATATCTCTTCATGGGTGTTATGAGAACTTTATAACAAAATATCCCTAATTCCTCCATTCAGTTTCTTGTATCATTGCTATTACTCATTCACTTATATATATTTCATTAATATATAAGCTTACCTAAGGTATTTACATACCTACATGCACAAAAGCATACCTAATCAAATCAGTTCAGTTCAGTCACTCAGTCATGTGCAACTCTTTGTGACCCCATGGACTGGAGCATGCCAGGCTTCCCTTTCCATCACCAACTCTTGGAGCTTGCTCAGACTCATGTCCATCAAGTCAGTGATGCCATCCAACCATCTCATCCTCTGTCATCCTCTTCTGCCTTCAGTCTTTCCCAGCATCAGGGTCTTTTCCAGGGAGTCAGTTTTTCACATCAGGTAGAAGTATTGGAGCTTCAGCTTCAGCATCAGTCATTCCAGTGAATATTCAGGAATGATTTCCTTTCAGATTGACTGGTTTGATCTCCTTGTGGTCCAAGGGATTCTTAAGAGTCTTCTCCAACACCACAGTACAAACACATCAATTCTTCAGTGCTCAGCTTTCTTTATAGACCAACTCTCACATCCATACATGACTACTGGAAAAACCATAGCTTTGACAAGATGGGCTTTTGTCAGCAAAGTAACGTCTCTGCTTTTAATATGCTGTCTAGGTTGGTCATAGCTATTCTTCCAAGAAGCAAGCGTCTTTTAATTTCATGGCTGCAGTCATCATCTGCAGTGATTTTGGAGCCCAAGAAAATAAAGTCTGTCACTGTTTCCACTATTTCTCCATCTAGTTGCCATGGAGTGATGGGACTGGATGCCATGATCTTCGTTTTTTGAATGTTGAGTTTTAAAACAGGTTTTTTCACTCTCCTTTTTCACTTTCAAGAAACTCTTTAGTTCCTCTTCACTTTCTGCTATAAGAGTGGTATCATCTGTATAGCTGAGGTTTTTGATATTTCTCCCAGCAATCTTGATTCCAGCTTGTGCTTCATTCAGCCTGGCATTTTGCATGATATACTCTGTATAGAAGTTAAATAAGCCAGGTGATAAAATACAGCCTTGATGTTCTGACTGTTGCTTCTTGACCTGCATACAGATTCTCAGGAGGCAGGTCAGGTGGTCTGGTATTCCCATCTCTTTAAGAATTTTCCACAATTTTTGTGATCCACACAGTCAAAGGCTTTGGTGTAATCAATAAAGCAGAAGTAGATGAGCACCGAAGAATTGATAATCAAATACAGTCTTGTTATTTTTATATTGAACAAATGTTATGGTCCTTTAATAGACCGGAACCTGGGGGTACAGAGTCAATGATAAGAAAGTAAAAGAAGGAAGAAAAGAGGCTGATATTCCCTGGTTTACACAATATGTCAATATAACTCTAGACAAAGAGTTAGCTCCATCTACATAGGCACAGGGTGCCCTCTTGAAGAGGTCTTGAAAGCCCGGGCGAGTACGTAGACACAGAGGACACCTGTGCTCTGTGGAAGCAGCCTGAAAGAGAGAGAGAGAGAGAGAGAGAGAGAGAGAGAGAGAGAGAGAGAGAGAGAGAGAGAGATGAGAAGAAAGACACAGGGACAATGTTCTGATGGAACAAAGGCGTTTATTCAACATATTGTGGGCATATATATATACTGTCTTACAAGATAGCCTTTTCAGCAGAGATAGGGATCAAGAAATCTTACAAATCATCCAGGAAGCCTGAGGCTAGAATCATTTTCAAGAGAGGGGATTGTAAAAGTTACCTTCCATATCAGAAGGGAAGAGAGTTGTAAATGGCTACTTTTCACCGTATGGAAAGGCTACTTTCCATACAAACGGGATACATAAATTCCTATTATTCCCGAGAGCTGGCTTGCCAGCCCTCTGGCACCTGCATTCAGGGGCTGTTAAGGAACGTGGGATTTATGCAAGACCGAAAACAGCACACAGGAAGCTTCCTGTTAAATGCTTCCTTACAAACAAATTGTTCTTAGATTAATTAAGAAAAAAAAAGTTCTATTTTAGTTTTATTTATTCATTCTTTTGTCCGCTTTTTAATGTAGATCTAAGATTTTAACATGTATCATTTTCATTGTCTCCGAAAAAGTTTAACATTTTCTTTCAAGCTAGGTCTACTGGCAACAAACTCTCTGCATTTTACTTGTTTATTATGGTCTTTATTTCTCTTACACTTTTGAAGGTCAGTTTTGCAGGGCATAGAACTCTAGGTTGGTAGCGTTTTTTCCTCCCAAAACATTGAGTGTTTCACTCTCTTCTCTTCATGCTTGCATGATTTCTGCAGAGAATTTAAATATAATTCTTATTTTGCTCCTCTGTGTGTGTTTCTTTTCCCTCTAGCTACTTTCAAGAGATTTTATCGTTGTTTCCTAAAATTTGAATATATGTTCATTTTAGTTTCTTAGGTGTTTATTCTGATGTTCTCTGCTTTTCCAGGATAGGTGGTTTGGTATTGACATTAATTTTGAGGAAATTCTGAGTTATTGTTGCTTCAAGTACTGTTTTTGTTCCCTTCTCTCTTCCTTCTCTGTTACTCTTGTTACTCATATGTTATACTTTTGTAGTTGTCTCACCATTCTTAAATAGTTTTTCTATATTTTTTCCCAGAACTTTTTTTCTCTTTCTTATCAGTATAGAAGTTTCTACTGGCATATCCTTGAGTTTAGAGATTCTTTCCTTGGTCTTGTGCAGTCCACTAAGCAGCCTATCAAAAGCGTTCTTCATTTATATTAAAGATTTTGATTTAATGTTTCCTTTTGATTCTTTCTCAGAATTTCCATCTCTCTACTTAGATTATCCATCTATTTTTGTATGCTGTCCACATTCTCCATTAGAACCCTCAGTCTATTATTCATAGTGTAAAAAATATTATATTCCAATAATTCTAATATTCCTGCTATTTCTGACTCTTGTTCTGATACTTCTTAAGTCCTTTCAAACTATGTTTCTTGCCTTTTTAGTATGACTTTAATTTTTGTTGTTATTGTTGTTGAAAGGCAAACATTCAATACTGGATAGAAGAAATTGTGATAAATAGATCTTCAGTAGTGTGGGGGTAAGATGTGGATGGAGGGTAAGTGTTCTATAATCTTTTCATTACGTCTTAGTAAACTTGGTTGTGAACTTTACCAGTGCTTTCACCTGCTTAGGTGGGACAGGGTAGAGGAGAGGACTGAAGTTGTCTCTTTTCTTTCCCCTCATGAAAGTCTGAGAGGGTATGATATGGTTATTTCTCTTCCTCTACATGAAAGGCTATAGAGAACTAGAATTGGGCATTTCTCTTTCCACAGATGGGTTAGTATCTGATGAATGCCTGACAGCCTAAGCTCTGGTAATATAATTTCTCCTGAGATCAGACCTTGTTAAGAAGTATAGAATGCTCTAGCATATTTAAAAAGGATTTCTTTTCCTCTCCCTTGCCAGAAGCACAAGCAAATTTTTTACTATATTCTCTGTGAGAACCTAATAGAACTTCTTTTTGAAAATGTATTTATCTTTTAATTGGAGGATAATTGGTTTACAATGTTGTGTTGGTTTCTGCCATATATTAACATGAATGGGCCACAGGTATACATGTGTTCTCTCCTTCTTGAGCCTCCCTCCCACTTCTCACCCCAGCCTTTTCCTCTTGGTTGTCACAGAGCACCAGGTTGAGCTCTCTACATCATACAGCAAATTTCCACTGGCTATGTATTTTACATATGGTAATATATATGTTTCAATGCCACTCTTTCAGTTCACACAAGTTTGGGAGAATCACTATGACTAGGTGTCCCTAGAGTTTTTAACTCTCAGACTTGTCCAGATTGAGCCTCCAGCAATTTGTTAATTATAGTTCAAATCTTCTTACCCTGGCACCATGGAGGTTTCTTATTGTGGATTTCTGCTCTGGTAATTTGTGATTCTCTGTATCTGTCTCTAGTTTTGAGGGCAGTGGTTTGCCTTTGATGTCACTTCTCTGTCACATCAAACAAGAGTTATGATTTTTCAGTTTGTTCAGCTTTTTACTTCTTAAAACAACAGAGTGGCAACATCTGAGCAACTTACATGCAAGATAGGAACCAGAATTTAAGAGTTCGTTTTTAATTTTTGTTGAATCTTTCACTGTCTGAGTCTCTACCCTTATCTGTGTTCTTAAAAAATGACAGCACCATTTTGGTTAAAACAGTTTACCTTCAGAATTTCATAAGGCTTCCCAGTCGTTATAAGAATCTTTAGTCATGAGTTAATGAAAACAACAAAACAAGTAAAGATAAAGAACAGAAGACTTTAGATTACAATAATCATTGGAGCTCCCTATTTGAATCATGGTCATTTCTTTTAGAAAAATGTGATAGGAATTCTTGACACTGAGATGTATTTGTAGATAGACTATAAGATATTAGTTATTTGAGAGTATAGGCTTGGATATATAATAGACATTCTACAAGTGTATTCTCCGAATACTTGTTGCTCACCAGCTGATTGATTGATATAATCTATACTAAATGTCTGTCTGAGATAAATATTGCAGTGGTGCAATATATGATGATGTTTATGAATTCTGATAATGAAAATGTATCAAAAGTAACAAAGTCTTAAATAGTTATTGTTATTATAGGTATTCTTTCCCTTAAAAAGTACAGAACATCACCTTTTACCTCTAAAACATTTCAAACTTTGTAGTCCTACAGTTCTCAAGCTGGGCTAAGGCAACTGTGTGAACCTTGGGCTTCTCACTTGGGACCTATGAGATACTGAAAATATTTAAAGACAGCAACATCTGCCTAAACTAATATTGTTAAGTTGTTTGGGCTTAATTACTTAATAACTGGAACTATTATATAATTATTTTCCCTAAGGGCATTCTGAAAATATTACTGAGACCCTAAGGGTACCATGAACTGAGAATGTTTGGGGACCTCTGATGAAACCCTATGATCAAAACATGAGTGCGTGGTGAAGGTAGGAACGAAAAAAGAATACAATATGAGTATACGGCATATATGATGAAAGTTAAGACTGAAATTCACTCATCATTAAAACATATAAAGTGATATGAAAATAAATATATGAATCTGACTTAATAGAGTGGTAATGATAATTTGCAGTGTAAGTAGTAATTCCTGATATGTTGGTTTCCAAAGGTGTGATTTGTGTCAGCTCTTTAGAATTTTTAAAATTCATAGTATAATTGACCCTTGAACAGTGAGAGGATTAGGAACACTAATCCTCTGCATAGTGGGGAATATGTATATAACTTTACAGTGGGCCTTCTGAATCTGTGGTATACATCTGTTGATTCAACCAACTGCAAATTGTTTAGCACTGTAGTATGTATTTATTGGAAAAAATCTGCATATATGTGAAATGACACAGTCCAAACCCATTTGTTCAGGTGTCAAGGGTACATCAGCCAATTGAGAGGATATTAACAAGGGTGATTATGTGCCTACCTAACACCTATATAAACCTAGTTATCTCATTACATAGTTAATACTAATTACAACCATACTAGGCTATATCACCTGTTTATTTGCCAAATGTTTCTACTGTTCTGTGGACAGGACACAGTAAAAGATCCTACTTTGTGGTGACCTTTCTAAACAGTGTGCATACATACATACATACATACATACATATTATATAGAAGACTTCCCTGATGGCTCAGATGGTAAAAGCATCTGCCTACAATGCAGGAGACCTGGATTTGAGCCCTGGGTTGGGCAGATCCCCTGGAGAAGGAAATAGCAACCCACTACAGTACTCTTGCCTGGAAAATCCCATGGACGGAGGAGCCTGGTAGGCTACAGTCCATGGGGTGGCAAAGAGTCAGACACGACTGAATGAATTCACTTTCACTTTCACATACATAAATCACACACCAAGGGAATTCATAATTGAAGGCAATACACCATTTTGTGATTTGTGATTATCAATTCACACATGAGATTTGATAATCATTGAATGATAGTTAAGGATAGTTAGTTAATGCTTTGAGTTTTTTGGGTTTTTTTTAATAATAAATATTTTGATATGGGCTTCCCTGGTGGCTCATTGGTAAAGGATCTGCCTGCCAATGCAGGAGATGTGGGTTTGATCCCTAGACCAGGAAGATCCCCCACAGAAGGAAATGGCAACCCTCTCCAATATTCTTGTCTGGGAAATCCAATGGACAGAGGAGCCTGGCAGGCTGCTGTACAGGCGGTCACAAAGGACTTAGACAAGACTTAGTAGCTAAACAACAACATTTTGGTATATTTTTGTCAGATCTTTAGAAAATTCTAAAATATGTTGCATACCACAGTTTTTATTATACACACCCTGGTCCTGATTTTTGTTTAGAATTCTTCTATTACCTTTGTCTTGGAATGAAAGTCAACCAATCTTGTCCCCCTCAAAAATAAGTTCACGTGGAAATATAATGTTCAATTAACATACCAACATGAGCTATCAATATATACATAATTTAAACTTTTAGAGTACTCGCATTAAAACTCAGTAAAAAATTAATTTTAGTGATGTGTTTTATTAACCTTATATCTAAAATATTATCAACATGGAGCAAATACAAATTATTCACAAGATATTTTATGAATATATGTTACTTTCTTACTGAGTCTTTAAAACATTGTGTGTATTTTTTTACATTCAGTGCACTTCACTTTGGACTGGCCACATTTTAAATACTTATTGGCTGCCTTATGGGACAACACAGTTACAGACTACAGTTAGGAGCACCTATTGTTGCTTATTAAAAATTCAGATTCCTGACTCTTACCAGACACTTACTAAATCAAAATCTCTGAGGACAAGCCTAGTGATCTGAAACTTAGAAAATTTTGCAGCTGATTCTTCTGCATGTTAACTTTTAAAAACTATTTTACTTCTAAGTGTGGTAAATCATTAATTCCCTACCATCTATACCTCTCTCTCACTGTCTTTCTGTCTCCCTATCATACACACAAATATACACACAGTACTATTAATCTAAATTTATTACTATCTTCCTGGGAGAGGGAGTAAATTCTCTATCTTCTATTTCCTCTCCCCATTTTCAGAATTTGAAATTTTTCTATAAGAACAAGTGAATTATTTCTGCCAGCAAATATGTTTCAAAAAACAAATATATGCAAAAGTAGTGTTAGCATTTATTTCCTCATTGACTGGAATAAAAAGATAGTGTGCTAACATACAAGAACCATGCCCTACATATGTGTTTTCCACACTGATAAGAGAAGGCAAGTAATGTGACACTTTACAAATAAAAGGAATTCTAACAAATTAAGATCTTAAAACAGTCTGAATTATTTAATACTTCGTGAGTCCATTTCATATTTTCAAAGTGTGAATTCTATACTTTTGATATAAGAATGCGTGGCAGTTATTAAATAACTTTATTGAACTGATTTTATATTTTAATTCCAAAGAATTCAATTATGAGAGAACAGGCATCATAGCACAGCGCTGGCAAAGAACCTGGGTTTGGGGATCAGATAAGTCTAGATCAATGTCCAGCTCTGTGATGTGTCCTTGGATAATATGTTTAATATTTCTGTGCTTTAGGTGTTCTCATTTGTAAAATGAGAATGATGAGTGCTCTAAGATCATAGGTATGATTGAAACAATGAATGAGATAAGAAACAGTACTTAATATGGCACAGTTCTTGTATGTTAGCACACCATCTTTTTGTTCTAGTCAATGAGGAAATAAAACCTAACACTACTTATGCATGTATTTATTTTTTTGAAATGTATTTGCTGGCAGAAATAATTCACTTGTTTTTATAGAAAGATTTCAAATTCTGAAAATGTCTGTTAGGTCAGAGCAAAATTTTGGCTATGTTCAGCTGCCACTGATCTAGAAGTTGGGCAATTCTCTTCTAGTCACTTGGTGGCTACTCAGCAGGATTTACAATGAATACAGATAACTTAACAGGCACAATTTATTAGACTTTCCCCTTTTTTAGAGTTAAAGCATTTTTAGTCGATTTTGTGCTTAAGGGTTGAGAAAACGTTACTCAGTACTTCCTAAATGAGTTCAGTGCACTCAGGGAATTGGTCAGGATGGCCATAACATTTTTTCCTCAGAGAGATCATTGATTATCACATCCCCACAAGTGATGAATGGCAGTGAAAGTGAAAGAAAGGAATAAAAATATTAATATCTCAAAAGAATCATGCAATTCCTTTTCTAGAGGCAGGTGACTTTTTACACAACTCCTGTTGGTGAAGCAAATACGAACCGAATTCTTGTGTTAAATGTGTTTACTTCTGCACCAAAAACAGTAATACAGACAGTGTGTTTCAATTAAAAGGAACCCTGGAGCAAAAATGTGTTACAGTCAGGGGTAGAAGCAGAGTGTATCATTATCTAGTAGGTACAGCAGTCAAGATAATGAACAGCTAAGAAGACTGGACAATGGTAGGTGAAGGATGACTTGTCATGGAACTGTCAATAGAATATGAGCTCCTATTCCATTAGAAGGTGCCATCCAATTGCGGGGATGTGCTGAGCTACTGGAGGGGAAAAAAAAAGCTAAAATAAAAGTGGCCTGATAGTACTTAGTAATTTTAAGACTGATTTAATATTTTGCCACTATTACCAAAAACCTTAAATCAGTGATTTCAGTGTTTAATTCCTCTGATTCTGAGTTGATGGTCTGTTGCCATCCTCTAGTGCCCTGACCTTAAAATAGAAATTCCTCAAGGATTTTTCTTTTCAGGGCTTTTGTTGTTCATCTTCATTAGTGTAAGATTTGAATAAGGTTTGGAATTCTGTCTCTGCTGAGGGGCATTAGGATACTTTCTAAGTTATAATGAGAGATGGGTTGAAGATGTACTGGGTTTGCATAAACATGGATTGCTACTGAACTGAATCCAAGTGTCAGCATCCCCAGTCAGTAAAAGCTAGGTAACAGATAGGCCAAAAGAATCAGAAAAAAAAGAAAAAGAATAGGGTTGGGTTTCAAATGAAAAATTTATTAATGCTGTAAATCCAAGACATACTTTAAAAAAATCTAGTCAGGTGATAGAAGGAATCAGGGAACAGTAAATGTAAGTATTTTGGATTCATTAATTCATTCATTCAACATGTATTAGATACCCATTACATGCCAGGGTTGTTTTAGGCAGGGGTGTGTGTGTGCTCAGTCGCGTCTGACTCTTTACAACCCCATGGACTGTAGCCCACCAGCCTTCTCTGTCCATGGGATTATCCAGGCAAGAATACTGGAGTGGGTTGTCATGTTCTGCTCCAGGGGACTCTCCCAGGGAGAAGATGACAACCCACTCCAGTATTCTTGCCTGGATACGTGTCTGGCATTGACAGGTGGGTTCTTTACCACTAGCACTACCTGGGAATGCCAAGCAAATCCTCTGCTCTGAGTAGAGAGGTAAGAGATGGATAAACAAATGAACACAGTCATTTCACATTGCAGTGAATAAGATGAGGAAAATAGAAAGGAGTAGTATGGGGGAGTGACTGGGGCTCTAGCAGAGCTGCTCGATAACAGCCTCTCTGGAGAGAAAGGAGTTTCAATCCAGAGGGAGAGGAAGCTGGTAGAAGGGACATCTAAATGGATTCAAGTCTAAACAGAGGAAGGATGCAAGAAGAAGCTGCAGTCTTTTCAGCTTCCTCCGTAGTGCTTAAATTCAACCTGCTTCCCTGAAACACTCAGAGCCCCCCTAAGCACAGATGTTGAGATCTTTCTGGTAAGTCTAGTGGTTTCTTCCTTCCCAATTCTAGAAATCTCCAAATTGATAGACACATTGTAAATTGCTGGAAAGTCACTGAGGGCTTTTTCGCTCACTTTAGTTCTTGTGTAGGAATCTCTGTCCTTATAATATTAGGCAGTCTGCTTTATGTTCCTAGAGCCATCCATTGACATTCCATAGATAAAATCTTGTGTCTTACAGATTGTACGTATACCAAGTGCCCAGTGCCAGGTACAGAGTAGATACTCTAAATATTTTCTGCATAAAAGAGGGGTGGGATGGAGTGGGAGAGGGGAGAGGGGTTCAGGAGGGAGGGGACTGTGGCTGATTCATGTGAATGTATGGCAGAAACCAACACAATATTGTAAAGCAATTAACCTACAATAAAAAAAATTTTTTTTAAAAAGAAAGAATGGTCAGGAACACCTCAAAAAGTTAAGCTGTTAAATCATATTCTCATAAATTGTTACTGAATATATACTTGCAGGAGTTGTCAAGCTCAAAGTCTAGGGTCAATTTCAAAAGAGCAAGGGAATTTTTAAATACCTGGGTCTTACCTTTAGAGACTCTTATTCAGTGGATCTGAAATAATATCTGTATATCTGATTTCTTTTTTTTTAAGTTCTCTAGTTGAGTAATTGGTAAGCAGTCTTGTGAGTGCTGTCAGACTTAGGGAGGGAGGCAGGGGAGAAACAAAGATTTGCTTTCCAAAGCTCCCTTGACTTTTGTTTTTGTAGTAAGTGGTGTATTTGAATTGGAGGCAACAGTCAAGATAATCCTTATTGTGTTTAAGAATATAGCAGATAAAGGTAAATTTTATTATTTAAATTCAAAATTCTGAAGCCAAAAAGGGCAAGATACAGGTCTTCTGTTTTGAAATATGTACAAAATCTGCCTGTCTGTCCCAGACACCCCCCTCCTCTACAGTTGTTTAAATAGCCAGAAAATCCCACACATTGAAGCATATTTAATAGTGTCGATCTTCACATACTGAAAGCTTTGGATAGTTAGGATTTGAGATTAGAATTCAACTTTTTCCCCCTATTAAGTGCCAGCCGGGCGAGTTGCATTAATGACTGTGGTTATGTTTGAATGTAAATGGGGGACATCTGGCGATTTCAGGAGATCAAACGCTGGGAGTCTGCATGACGACTCTCATCTGTTAGTCACCCAGCAGGTGTAATGGATGGCAGGCATGTGGGCTCTCTGCCCAAGTTAATGTACAGGCCTAATCTATTGAGGGGAGAAGTTTCCCTTTGCAGTTTTAAAGCATCACAGCTCAAGATAGGTGTGGGGACGGTTTGGCGGGGGCAGATGGGGTGGCTGTTTTCCGCTGCACCACTTCTTTAGTAAAATAGCCGCTTTCTAGCCTACAGGCATCTCCCTTGTCCCGTTTCAACAAACTTCCACAGCCCAATTTGTTATTCAAAAATTTATGGAAAATGTATGTTAAAGTGAAAAGGGTACATTGTGCAGAAAAGGGAAGCAGCTTGTAAGCATATCATTACGTGTGAGCCATGGGGCCCACAGATGGCACTTCTCCTCAGAAACGAGAGTGGTGCCAAAAGCTAAACTCTAAATACATTTAAATCACATATCTTTACTTAAAAATGGAGTATTTTGGACGGAAAAGCAGATGATATTTAAGTACACAAGTGGTATTCTTTTGTTCCTCATATAATAGAGCCCTTTACAAAAGTCGTTGCCTTCTAAGTGTGCAGTAAGCCTTTGATTCCTCAAATTCGCCAGAGGATTTAGTGGCAGTGCACGGCTCAGTTCTTAATAGGATTAACCATTGAGGTAGCACCTTGCTAGGAGAACAACTCTTCAAGCCTCCTTACAGTTACTGAAAAATTAAAGGATTTGTTTTGATGACTGTGTTCAATGCTAACAGCAAACCTTTGTTTTGCACATTAGAAATAGTAACAAAAAATTATCATGGCATACGGGCTTCTTATTTTAATTGAAAATAAATTTAGTTCTTATATTGTGCCAATCTTTAATTAATTAGGGGGAGGGGAGCCAAAGAGATGAAGGCATTTATTTGCTCTTAATATGATGACTTTTGGGAATACATATATTTTAACATAGTAATCCTGCTGATTTCTTGTTTGGGATGTGGTTGTATTTATTCGTTTTGGAGAATTTCTATTTTAAAGGGCACAGTTCATGTTAGTGAGATGAAGATTGTAAATAACCAGTTCATTTTTATTTCTTCTTCTGGAAGAGCGGCGTTGTTTCCACTAGCGCCTTATGCAGTGTTTTAGCTCTGAAATTAGTGGCGGCTGGATGTCCTTCACTTTCACTGATGCCGTTAGATCTGATAGCCGTGTAATTAAAATAGGTGTTATTTGTATTAAAAAATTTAGAACACAACATTTTAATATTCTAACAGCTTCATCTGTTTGGTGATTGTACTTTTAGACAATCTTAAAGTATAATTGTGTCTATATAACATTTGGAATATGGGATTTTTAATTTTCAAAATTTTGCAAAGACATGTCATTTCCCCATTTCTCTACCTCCTTTTCCCTCTCTTATTCTGAAATATTGAACACAGAGTAAATCCCTTCCAATTGTAAAAGGCTTATAATGAGTTGATGTGTATGTATGTGTGAAAAACTATCTGTATGTGTGTCTGTGTGTGTTGTGTATATCCATGTGTGAGTAGTGAGAATGAGAGAAAAACATGAATTACTTTTTAAAAAAATACAATTTCATTATTTTCACCAAAGTATAAATAAAACATAGTGATGGCTGATAATATGTTGATAAATATAAGTCCATTGGAAGCTATTCTTCATGGAAAGATACGAATTGATTATGATTTTTACTAAATTGATCATTTCAAACTGAGTGCAGTTGAAACAGATTTAAAGATGCTTCAGGAGTTTTTGTTCACAGACTGGCTAGCTGTACTGATTCTGTTAATTTTTGTGAAGAATTTCCTACTCTGTCTTTTCTGTGAAATATCATTAAAGACCAGCCCTGGTCAGTATTCATGTATTTGGACACCAAATCCCTTATAAAGGGAATGCCCTAAGCTTTTTCCTTCAGCTTCTTTTGTAGTTTTAAAGCCTTTGGTGGAATGCTGTGGCTATTTGTATTCGATAGTTATTTTGTATTCTGGGTCAGGCTCTCACCAAGGATGACTAGCTGTTGATGTTAAGTGTTAGGTGGTTGGCTCACTTGATAACTTCTCCCTTGCTTACTTGAATAACCCTCCCTGAGTAGGGAGAATGCAGGGCCCTGAGTGAGCAGGAAAGACGTTCAGCTGTCTCCATGTCAGGGAATTAATATGATGAATAACTAGGTAACCCATTGAGGGTGTTATGGAAGATAGTTGAGGGGATCAGATTAACAGATTACATAGTTTGCTCTATATATATGTTTGCTCTAGGACAAGAGTTCTGTCTGTTGATTACTTTCTAATGAAACCACCTGATTGATCTGGGACATCAGTTAAAAAGAGATGGCTACCATTCGTGAAGGTCAAACTCTTTTTCTGATTTCAAAAGCATTCTTATTTCATGGGTTAGTTGTCCATCTATCCTTATTTAAAAATAAATGAGGATACTTTTATATATCTATTTTTATGTTTCAGTGCAAATCTAATGCTTCAGAATGTTGCAGTGTAAATCAACTCTAAGCAATGTCTTCTGTCAAGTTTTTATTTTTTCTTAAAGATTTAAAAATTTCTATGAAGGATCCATGTACATTTCTTCATGTAAAGGAAATTGTCATCAAGGGATTCACAGGGACCTACAGGTTTCTTCTTGAACAAGTTTGTCTTTAAACACAATATATTGCATCCTAAAGCTATTCAGAAAATAAAAACATTCTAATATATGATCAAGGCCTCTTTTGATTGTATTCTGGGCCTCCGTAAGAATGCTATTTTATATACTTTAGCAAAAGCAAATGAACCTCAACTATCTATGAATTAATTATAATTAGTGCCTGATTTAATGTTTTTCTTTTGCTGTTCCTTTTATATGTATCCCTCTGAAACAAACATTATTCTAGGCTGCAATACACAATTATTAGTTCAAGTTGAAGTGATTTTTGTATAAAATTCGCCTCATATTTATTCATTCAAAAAATGAGCAGGGAGAGAGTGAATATTTTATAAAACTCCAGTAATGTATCTATCAAAAAAAACCCTTAAGCAAACTAAAATCTGACCCTTTCAAAATTGCTTAATGAATTGGTATTACATGGGTATCTTTTCAAACTTCTGTTGATTTTTTTTGCCTTTTATTGAAGCCTTTGAGCAGAAGCTTTGGATCACAGATTCTGCATTTGAGAGTTGAAAATATGATTTTGTTTTGATTGTGATTTGATTGGTGTATCTCTATGCACAAACCAACATATATGCACCAAACCCAATACAATAGAAAGCACATATTCTGAGTAAATTTATGCCAATATTTCACAGGTTATTGTGGAAACCTCTATGTGGGAGAGAATATGATTTAAATTAATTGAAATGTTGTCCTAAAGCATGAACATTTCAAAGATTCCACATGGGGATAAAAGACTTTTTTTGGTCAGAAGTGGTTTGGGAGGGAATAAAGCACATTATAAAAAAAATAGATATTATTCTCAGCTTACCATGTTGTTATTATGTGTGATATTGGTCAGAGCCACCAGCGACTGTGCATTGTTAATTAACCTCTAACATATACTTGATAATTCTGTAACCTATTTGTCACAACCTTAAGGTCCCTAGGGAGGCTTCAGAGATCTCCAGATGTTTTGAAATGTTTTCTTGGGCTCTCTCCTCTTCAGATCCAACTTAGCTAACTTGGGGATATCAATGAATTTCAAATAGCATTTGTGATGAGGCCTCTCTCTTACTCCGCTGTAAAAATTTGCCATTAAAAGCAAATAAAATATGATCTCACCCACCCCCAGCACCACCAAGTGGCCTAACAACCCCCTCATGATAAGAGAAGCAAGATGCATTATGACTGTATTAGAGACTTCTTTACACAAAGCAGTGTTATGTTTTAGGTCATTCACATTTAATAGCTTTGCTATTTATGTGACTTTTGATGTGTCCTTCTGATGCATATGACTAAATGGCAGGATTTCAGGGGGTGACTTGCATCTCACACTTTAGTGCACCTTTTCCTCTGTGTCTGACACAGGTCCTTAAACAGCCTTAGTGCCTGACAATAACTGTGTACATGTGAATACAAAGACCAGATTTCCTTGTTAACTACTGTCATCTAGGGAAGGACTGTCCGATAGAAATATAATGCAAACCCCATATGTTATCTTTAGTGTTCCAATAGGCACAGTAAAAGTAGTTAAAAGAAGGTGGTGAAATTAATTATGTTAGTATATTTTATTTAACTCAAAATATCCAATGTTATCTTTTAAATGTGTAACCAATATAAAAATATTATTGAGTTAGTTTACTTTTTTTTACTAAATCTGTGAAATCACATGTGTTTTCCATTTACATTACATGTCATTGCAGACTAACCACATTTTAAGTGTTTAATATCCAATAAGTAGCCATAAGTTGCTGGTGGCTCTTCTGTTGGACAGCATAGATCTAGAGCTTGATGTAATATCTGATACATAATCTGTTATGTATTTTTCAAATGATTGAGTGAATGGTACTGATTGACTGCTTCTAATATATCCAGATCAATTAATAATTTACTACCTTATAAAATTATTTCATTGCAGGTCTAAATTCCTCATTATCAAATTTCCTTATTGAGTAATAGATCTTCTATTTGGATTAGAATATTCAATTTTTCAATAAGGCTACTGTTTCTAAATATTTACATGACTTGTAAAATGCAAATGGCTTGAATATTCTGGATTTCATTCATTTGAACACATCATTTCATTTTCTTCTGTCATGTGGAAGGAAATTCATATGCTCATATTTTTATGTCTATGATATCTTTATTTTTATTCTTTAGAAAGAAGTCAATTAATTTGCATTTACTAATCTTCCATTCCTCACGCTGTAATATCATTCTCTTCATATCTCAAGGGAAAATTGTTCATATTTCTTTTAAGCCTATAAACTTAATTTCCATTAAGGGAACTGGTAGTTTGAATGAAGATAACAACTTCTTGCAAGTTTACTCCTATTGTCTGACTTTTTATAGGTTTGTCTGTATCATTTCATTTTATAGCATTTGTGTAAAATAGGTAGTCTGGTATTTGTTTAATTTTTCTGATATGCTTAGTGGCAGAAAAGTCTATCTGAAAGATGCAAATTGAGACATTCCTAAATTACTCCCCAATTGTCTACAATATTTAATTAATTTAAGTTGCTAATTTTATAATACTTTTAAAAAGAGTATTTAGATTTCTCAAATTTCCTATATACATTAAATGAAAAGTTAAAATATTTTGATTGAATCAACAGTGGACCAGATTAACTGCCATCAGTTACCTAGAAAATGCATTTCTATTAGAGAAAAGCATTTGTTATAATAAATAGATGGATGGCATGGTTCTATTTATGCACACTTTTTTTTTATATTCCATGTGTATTTATTTATAGAGTGAAGTCTGGAAGGGTGCTCACTAACATGTAAGCAGCTATTATCACTGTCTGTTATGCTTTAGAATGACTTTTAATGTCTTTGTTTTTATTTTACTGTGCCTTCTTTTTTACAATTATACTATAAAAGAATATTCAAAAGTAAATTTGTATATGATTTCATTGTAGTTGCATAAATTCCCATATATAAAATCTAATAGAAAGTTATATTTTAGAAAAAAATATAAAATTTTGGTTGGGTCAGTTGTATTATAATTTAATTAATAAGATGTTTAATTTCAATTTATAGGTATATTATCTAACATATCCATGTAGATGGAAATCTAATAAATAACAACATTTGGTAAATATATTGCCATACTTAAAGGCAATATTTATTTCTAAATATTTGCTAAGTGAAATATACTGATCAAGAAGTCATTTCCATTTATCCATTTGACAAATATATTTATGACGCATATAATAAAATATGGGGTAAATTTGATACTTCAGAAACCAGTATTTTATATAATTCGACTTCACTAATAAAAAAATAATAGCTAGAATTTACTCTGTATAGTTAATAAGTGAATTACCTTTTTAATCTTTATAAAAACCCTATTAGTTAGATATTGCTATTATCCCTCTTTTACCCAAAAGGAGTCTAAGGGACATAGGCCTTCTAAATTTGTCTTGGAATCCATGACTGTTGCGTTTTTGTCATATGCTAAACACAAACAGTTTAACTGTAGAGCCTCATGAGTTACTAATCATTGTGCTATATCAAATGTACTATGTACATTGACCATGCTTGTTTTTATTTTACATTCAGACAATAGGCTTTCAAATTTATAATTGACATGATCTGAAGTAACAAAATGAGTAACATATCTCTCGCCTAAAATTAACAACTGTATTATAGTTATTTTTGAAATAAGTTTGTGATCTAGCTGAAACAAATATTTGACTCGAGTACAGGGTTATCTGCAGGTCCAAAGATGGAGGTCAGTGACAAGCCCAAGGCTGTACCACTAGTCTATGGGAAGACGGACAAGCTCCATGTATTTCTACTGTTGAGGCTTACTTTTATGGTTTGGTACTATTCCTAATTATAAAATTAATTTTTAGAGTCCACCCATTAGTGAATCTTCAAAATATTCTTGCAATTTTATTTAGTAATAAAATTGTTAAATTGTGGCTCTTATTAGCATTAAAAACTAATATTCAAGAGAGATTAAAGGATCAGAACTGCACAAATGAGTAAACAGACTTGATTATAAGGACACCTAATTATTACAAGGTAGGATATAATTAAGTGCTAAAGTTGTGCGATATAAAGACAATAAAGGCTGCAGAGTTTCTAAGGAGGAAATCAAAGAACCATATTGCTTTGCTGGGCTCTGATTACCAGGTTGAAAACCTGAAAAAAAAATAAAACTGAACAAAATTGAAGCAAGTTGACACAGGTCTTATCATTCTGTCTGGTCCTGTCAATTTGTCTAAAAACACATAGTCTTGATCAGACAATTCTACTTCTGTCATTTCCTTATAATCAGATGATCAATGTACCAAGATAAAACAGCAGAGCAAGAAAAGCAGAAACTGTGATGAGTGTGTGTTGTATGCCTACTGTGTTCCAGAAATATTTTGTTTTCCTATTTCTCAATTTTGAGTCATAGGAATTTTGATCCTGCTCCCACTTTAGAGATAAGTAGATTGAAGCTCAGAGGGTCTAAGGAACCTTGCATGAGCTTGTACTTGTTAGCGATAGACAGTTCAAACATGTCAGTTCAGTTCAGTTCAGTTCAGTCGCCCAGTCGTGTCCGACTCTTTGCAACCCCATGAATCGTAGCATGCTAGGCTTCCCTGTCCATCACCAACTCCCGGAGTTTACCCAAACCCATGTCCATCGAGTCGGTGATGCCATCCAACCATCTCATCCTCTGTCGTCCCCTTCTCCTCCTGCCCCCAATCCTTCCCAGCATCAAGGTCTTTTCCAATGAGTTAGCTCTTCGCATGAGGTGGCCAAAGTACTAGAGTTTCAGCTTCAACATCAGTTCTTCCAATGAACACCCAGGACTCATCTCCTTTAGGATGGACTGGTTGGATCTCCTTGCAGTTCAAGGGGCTCTCAAGAGTCTTCTCCAACACCACAGTTCAAAAGCATCAATCCTTCGGTGCTCAGTTTTCTTCACCGTCCAACTCTCACATCCATACATGACCACTGGAAAAACCATAGCTTTGACTAGACGGACCTTTGTTGGCAAAGTAGTGTCTCTGCTTTTAAATATGCTATCTAGGTTGGCCATAACCTTCCTTCCAAGGAGTAAGCGTCTTTTAATTTCATGGCTGCAATCACCATCAGCAGTGATTTTGGAGCCCCCCAAAATAAAGTCTGACACTGTTTCCACTGTTTCCCCATCTACTTCCCATGAAGTGAGGGGACCAGATGCAAACATGTCAGTCGTGATTTAAATTTTATACCTTCCCCTTCTCTGTGGCAAGCCCTCTTCCTATCTGGAAGATCAGGAAGCTAACACCCATTATTTATTCCATAAAACCAGGAGCCTTTTTGGAGGGTCAGAAGGCTTTTCAGAGTGGTTAGAAAAGATAGAGCCATCAGTATGAAAACACCACTTGCCCTTGGGAGGAGGGTGATCAGGAGTGTGGTACCCAACTGTGGCTACATCGGAGCACTGGAGATGGGCTCAGCCAGACCGGTCCCTCTCCTGCTCTCTAGGCTGCCTGGGAAATGCCGGTTGGTGGCGGTGGTGGTGGCAGGGTGCTCCTTTTGACATGTAGAGATCTGGAATGAGAATGACTAAAACAGAGCTGGGAAGTTAAAACCATTGGTTTTCAACTGTTGCTTTTCTCTGTTTGTGGGTCTCTTTTCATGTTTGGGTTATTTGTGAAATCCGTTTGCAAACTTAAGGAATCTCCCTGCACCTCTGCCACTGCCCCAGTTCCACTGCCAGGAGAGAAGGGAACCTAAATGTAGAAGGAATGTCTTCTGCGAATTCAGTTTATTTGTGGACTTTTTTTTTAAGGGGGCAGGGGTATGTGCGTGAATTTTTAAAAAGATTTCCAAATCGTTAGGAAATGAGCACAAAATCTCCCTTGATGATTTTGAACCCGTGGTCTCGGTGTGGTGGTAACAACTGTAACAACGAACACAGATGATAAGCGTGATAGTGACACCGTGTGAAAGGCACTGAACTAAGTGCTTTGGTGGATTTTTGTCTTTAATCTTCACAAGATTTCTGTGAAATAAGTGCTGTTGTACCTTAATTTTTTGTTAAGGAAAGCTTAGCTTATTTGTCCAAAGCAAGTTGTGTTGGAGTCAGGGGACTTCCCGTCTCCTGTTTGCCTGTGGTGCCAACTAGCAAGTATTTGATTGCAAAAGCTGGCAAAATAATGCTTAAATTGTATGGATGAACAAATGGTACATTTTAAGATGAAACTAATCATTTGTAAATGTAAGAGCAGCCTTAAAAGCTGTATATTCCTAGAAAGATGCATTTAAACTGTTCTCCCATTCTAATACTGTGCATTTCAGTGTTTATATTATAAGCAGCATCACATTTGAAGGATAACAAATCGGTATGCTATTGTATCTTAATGAGAATGGTGTGCCATAGTCAAAATACGTGAACTAACTAGTATGTTTTATACCATATTTTACATTCCTCTCTTGAAAAATATTTGAAAGGGTAAGGTGTGCAATTAAATACATTTAGCTCCTGATTCCAACTTGCCTACATTTTGAAGATATATGGTGTTTATTTGCATTTTTATTCTTTTTTTGTTTTATGTGCTCATTTAAATCTTATCTGTTTTCTTTCTTTCTTTCTTTCTTTTTTTTTTTTAGCAGTTACATCCAGCTGTTTATCGCCTAAGCATTCTGGGGCTTCCTTCGTCACTTGGCTTTGCTGTGGAGCACTCCTGTAGAGCTTACTGAATTGCATATTGAAGATCCATCCTTTTGGTGAGTGGAATCATAGCTACAATTTTGTGTTTTGCTCTGCTCAAGTTGTGTTTGCATTGTTGACCAAAGTGCTTTCATATAGAGCACAAAATAGGGCTTTTCCAGCTCTGTGTAAGAAAGCTGGATTTTTTTTTAACTTTTTTTTCTTTTTCCCTTATGGACAAAAGTAGTTTGTACTGTCATTTTCTCTCTCTGAAATCTGCAATTCTCTCTCCCTCCCAACCCAAGAGAATGACTTTACCATTCTTCAGTCATGCATCTGTTTCTTTCTACCTGAATGGACATTTCCCCAGCTCTCAAGTTCTCATTCCCTGACCTCTAAGAATAATTTGGCCACCACACTTTTGGTATTCGCTATGTACACTTGGAAATAAAAGGTGCTGGTTGTGATTAGCTGGCCCACATAGCATCACATTCTCATGTATAAAAACCTTTTGGATGTAAAAACTTGGCCTCCTTTATCCGAACTGTTTAATATTGTTAATCTGTGCAGGCAGAAAGAGAAAAGGGAGCTGGAAAGTCTTTCTTCTGCTTTTATTGTCCCTGAACTGGCATTCTCAATATATTTCTAAAGCATCTAGCATCATATATCGAATGTCTTTCTCAGGCTTTCTTGGGTTTCCTACATCCATTTTTCTGTAACATTTTGCTCTTTTCAGTCTTGCTTTTATATTTTTACAAGTTAAATCCTTGTACCAAGATAGCTCACTTTTGGGTGGGACAATTAAAGGGTTCTCTGGGAACAATCAATACATTGTGCAATTCTAATTTGGGGATGGGGCATCTGACTTAGCTAAAGCATCAGTTTGCAGATTAATTTCAGCGATCTGAGTATGTATAGAAACTTTGTGTTTAAGAACAAGGTGTGAGAGGAGGTCCAGCAGAGATTCATAAATGATTCGATGGATAAATGTAAGAGGTATCTGGATTAAATCCTTTTTGTTTTTCTTTATTGCTTGTACGAATTTTTCAGTGAAAATGAGGCAGTGAGTAAAGAATAGGTCTTATGTGGCTAAGGGAGTGGGTATGGGAATAAGAGAGGGTAGTGATGGGTATGTCCTCTTGAAGGAGTCATTTGAAATATAGCCATCAGACAGCCTTAGTTCAAACAGTCAGTTTAGAACATACTTATGGAGCAGATAATATAAAACACCTAAATGGAAATCTCATGAGGCTGTAGTAACAATTAAAGTAGATGATACAATAAGGTACTTATCCTGGTAGTTGAACAACATAGTCAGGGGTAAATGAGTGTCATCAGCAGTTCTAACTCCATTTTGCTGGCAAAGAAACTAAAGTCCAAGCAGCTGGCTTGAAATAGACCTTTATGCTACTGCAGGTTTTACATGTTTTCTCACCATCCTCATATGTTTTCTTGGGTGTGTAGTCTGATGGGGAGAATCTTCTGTTAGAGTATTAAGGGTTTCTTTTTGAATTTTATTGTGCTTTGATTCTTAGAAAGGCATCCAGTTTAATAAATTTCAGCACACCTTAAGCTTCTCTGGAGCGTCCTTGTTCCTAGTGTCTTTGGAGGTCAGATCCAAACTGGGTTGTACAAGGAAACTTGATTTTGTTAGAACATAACTCTGACTTCATGGTTGCTTCCCCACAGATCAGATACCATCCTACCCCAGAATCATCTCCTGATTCCATTTTCTGTCTTGGAAGCTTGGGTCCATCTTTGTTTCTGTTCTTAAGGAAAACTCACCAAGTGGTAGAAATCCATTATAAATGCAGAGTTGTCAGTTTTGGAAGAAATAGGAGGGCTTATGGTGACACAGACCTAAGACTCTGGTATATCCTATGGTAGCCCACCCACCCTCTCCTAGAGCAAGTAACAGATGAGAACACTGCAGAGTTAGAGGCAGTAAGTTTTGTGGGACAGGACCTAGGAGGATAAAGCCTGTGTTTAGGATTCTTAGAGAATTTTCCTAACCTTGTTAAAGCCAACAGTTGTACCCTGTTTCTCTCTTGCTTACCCTCCCAACTTTATCATCTAATCCTTTAATTAAGATTTCTGGAGAAAATGGATCTTTGGTACATCGTGTTCAGGGAAACAAGCAGAGGATAATGAGAAGTAGCCTATAAATGGGGGAAGAAAGAGAAATGCCTGCATGGTCTTAGGAACTCCGTTGATAATGAAAGCAAGTCTCCAAATCTCAGTGGTCTGCTTAGTGTGCTGGCCTGAAAAACCATTACATTTTTCTCAATGTTCTCATTTGATTTTGCCATTATTTAGTTAGGATAGCACTTTGATAATTGACAACTGAAACCAAAAATATCTTGAATTTTGACTGAATAGTAAGCCCCTCAAAGAGGCCAGACTTGGTTTTCATAAAACTACTATTAATATTAACTTTGAGAAAAAGCTCTTCATGGTAACTCTCTAGCATCATATTTTATATTCTATTAAACCTGTTCTCAAGAAGTACTAATACCTACCTACTTGGAAAAGGACTCTACAAGGCTCTGCCCTCTGCTGTTGATTCAGTGTCATTTGTAGCCCTAATAGAATGGATGAGAGTAGCTTTCCCAGGCAACAGGCAGCTTTATAAATACAAGCTGGTGTTTCCCCAGGCATTCATTTTCCTCCTAGAGCACCAATGTTTTTTTTCTTTGGCTTAAGCCTGAATTTTTAAATGCTACTCTTTTTGCTTATAAGAAGCAGTATAAAATATACAGCTTTTCTGGCCAGGGATCTACCTTAAAGGTTTCCGTGTGGCTCCTTTTGCTTCACTGGTAGTATATAACATGGTTTTTACTCCATGGTGGTTTCATTAAAAACATGGGATTTAAATGGAGGTTCTCATAGTTCTAGGATAGTCATATCTCCTTTCAACCAGACTAGGATGAAATGCAAGATGTGATTTTGTCATCACTAAAAATATGCCTTTTGGCTATTTTTCACTTAAAAAAAAAAAGAAAGTGAAAGAGGAAGCAACTTTAAAATTATAGGAAAAAAACTGATATTTTGAAAGATTGCCTTAGATAAGGGCTAAACAGAACCAATGTTTCTCGATTTCTGATGTTATTGGAACGAAAAGCTACTTTAGGTAGAAATGTTGGGAAAATCAACAGACCTACATGAAGGCTGTGTTTTCAGCTACACATCCTGCAGTGGGTGACGTGTGGATTTAATTCCCCATCAGTAGAAGGGAGGTGACATTTTTCACTTTCTTTCCCATTTAAATAGTTCATAATAATCAGTATGTACTGAATATATAAGTGACCAAATCTCCTTAAAAAATAAGATTAGCACATTTTTCTCTCTAGTTTCAGATATACTTCTATATAATAACTGAAATTATTAGCACCATTTTGAAAATATTACATTGAGCTCTTTTTTTCCCTTTTCTTTTTCCTTTCTTGCCAGCAGGAAAACAGCCTTTAATACTCAACATCTAACCTTTAAGATGAGTCCATTTTGAGACTTTTTTCCCCCTACATTACATGCTTGAGTTGCTTCTTAACATTGTGAGATTTACAACAGGTTTTCTTTTAATATTTCACATTCTCACAAATACAGTCATGCAATACATATTTCACAAAATATTTTCTTGAAAATTTAAGAATAACATAGAACTTATATAACTAGAACTAATATATGATGTTTATGGTATTTTAATATAATAATTATGAATAGATAAAGAGTAGAAAGGAAGTTATTAAATGCGTAACATGTACCACATTTAAAAATGTTTTCTCTTTAACATAAATTATTTTATTGCACATGAAAACAAAATCTTAATTAACCCTAAAATTCTGAGGTCCCAAGAGGTTAAATATTTTGCTCAAGGGAACCAAGTTTTGGGGTCTAATCCATTACTCCAGACACCGATCTACTGATTGAACATTTTTTGACCAGAATATGAGATTATTCTAGAGAAAACTGTATGTTTTACTGTAAAGAATATGATCTGATAAGCTATTATCTAGTTAATTAATTGTATAACTTTCTAAATTATGGATTATTTTGTTTAAATTCCTGCTCTTGTCACTTAATTTTTAATGCTGAAATGGGACTAGTGTACTTAGCATTTTTGCCAACTGTCACTGGATGCAGATTTCAGTTATCAGTCTGTGAATATATCATATGTATCAAAGAGGTGTTTGTAACATGAAACAAGAAAATTTTAAAATGCTATTTAAACTTTTATGTAACTCATTTAGTACACTGAGATGAAATACCCTTGAATGACTTTGCTTTCTATTACAAAACAGTTTTAAAAAGAAGAAAAGTATTCTATAGATGTTTATTATATCATTGGAACTATGCAAAACAAGATAAACAAATAGAACAGGATTTGGGTAGAACCAAGCATTTTAATAGGTGTTGAAGAAATAAAGGAAAATGAATGAATCCAATTTACCTGAAAAACTAAAACATAACTACATGTTGTTAAAAGTTTAGTTTAATATAAATTAAATACCATCATATACAATATAAGTTGTAAGTAAGTCAAAAGATTATAGTTAAGGTCTTTAAATGGTTATGTGTGTGTGTGTGTGTGTGTGTGTTTTGTTCATGTGTATCATACCGAGGTCCATAGAAAATAGGTAACAAAAGTAGGCATCTTAATAAAGAATGTATGAATATAGGATCATAGTCATACAAAGAATTAAGTATCAAGAGCAGAGGGAAAATAAATAAATACATTTGATTCTCCTTATTTGTGGTAGTCATGTTCTATAAAGTTGCCTAAAACACTGAATTAGTAAATGCTAAACCACTGCTCCTAGGGGGAATAAAGTATTAAGTAAGTGCAATCCTGTGGTTGCAACATTTTTATCAACCAATCAACAGATCAATATGTAACCTTGTTTTATGTGTGCTTCTGCTTAAAGACTTCTTATTTAATATATATTGTAGATTGTTAACAGTGAACTCACAGACGACAGCACCATAACTCTGCCCTGAACAAAGCTTATCTAGTGCCTGTATTTTCTCTACAAGGCACTTCACAGCCTTTTTGCACTTAAAATCACTAGACAACTCTATACTGCAATGCTTAGGAGTCATTTAAAATAGCAGAGTCAACAACAAAATGCACAAAAATGGAAACACGTGTCACTAAGGAGACAATGGAAAAGACCTTTTGAGCACTGACACCACAAGGCAGTTGCCTTGTTCCATTTTAGCTGGGAACATGAACTTCAGGTGATCCATGGTTTTTACTGCTCTGTGCCTGGGAACACGGACTTCACGTGATCCATGGTTTTTACTGCTCTGTGCCAGGAGTCTTGATTTTCGAGTGGCAAATGTCTTTACTTTCTCTATAAAAAGAAGCCAAAAGGGGATGACGCTATGTTCAATAATTAATGTTTCAGTATTTTGTTTTATTTGGAAATGATCTAGATATTCAATGAATAGTCATCATTTGCCTTCTCTTAGAACAGACAGTTCTTAACTTATAGTGGTTTAAAATTTTTCAGCTTTATGACTGTGCAAAAGCTATTCACTTTCAGAAGAAACCATATGTCGAATTTTGAATTTTGATCTTTTGTTCAGGCTAGCAATATGTGGTACTATACTTTCTCATGTTGCTGAGCAGTAGCAGTGAACCATAGCCCCCAGCCCCCAGTCAGCCATGCGGTCGTGAGAGTCAACAGCCAATACACTTAAACCATTTTGTACCCACACAACTGTTTGTTTTTCATTTTCAGTATGCTATTCAATAAATTACATGAGATATTCAACTCTTTATTATAAAATAAACTTTGTGTTAGATGATTTCACCCAATTATAGGCAAGTGTTCTGAATGCATTTAAGATAGGCTAAGCTAAACTATATTGTTTGGAAGGTTAGGGGTATTAAATGCATTTTCAATTTATATTTTCAACTTTCAATGGGTTTATTGGAACATTGCCCCATCTTAAGACAGGAAGATCTATATAGCATTAAGGTTTCAAGTAACCAAAAATATTTTGTAATCTTTTATAAGTTGACATGCCATAAAGCATAATTATTGTTGAAAGTTCATTTATAAACTTTTATCTTAACTTACATCCACTTAATTTACTTATTCTTAGCAATTATGTTCAGATTACTCATGAAAATTTCATGAGGTATTAAACAGCGACCATCATCTTATCTTTCTGCTAATAAATTCTGTAACAAAAATAACATGAGCTTATTTGAATGTTAGTAAATCAAGGTAAGTAAAAGTAGTATGTTTAACGATGATAACACTAAAAACATCCCTGTTTCAATCAAACCAACAAACTTAAACTAGCTTTCATTTACTGACGATTATCCTAGATCATGTAAACTTGAAAAACATTTTAGTTAGAGTCTATTATATTTCTCAGAGTATACTTGATTTTATAAACAATTGTATGTCTTTGAGACATTAAATAGAAATATTTACAAATTAAATTTGGCAATATCATCTGACGGTAGAAAAATATCACAGATCTATAACGTACATGTGCTAAGTTGCTTCAGTCATTTCTGACTGTTTGTGACCCTATGGACTGTAGCCTGCCAGGCTCTTCTCTCCATGGGATTCTCCAGGCAAGAATACTTGAGTGGGTTGCCATGACCTCCTCCAGGGGATCTTTCCAACCCAGGGATCGAATTGTCATCTCTTCTGTCTTCTGCACTGGCAGGTGGGTTCTTTACCACTAGCACCACCTGGGAAGCCCATAACATACATACGTGGATGCATATAAACTTAAAAACTCACAGATCTTACAGCTTTTGTTTTAAAATTTTAGCCATGAGACAGTTAAACTAATGCAAAACTTACTAGCTTATAAAAGAACAATTGAATCCAAATTATGTTTGTGGCATGTAGAGTAAGTTATCTACTCAGGTGGCTATTGCTTTTACTAATATTTATGGGGAAGACTTTTTAAGAATTTCCTCATTGGAAAACTCCCTGATGCTGGGAAAGGAGAGCAGAAGGAGAAGAGGGCATCAAAGGATGAGATGACTGCATGGCCTCACTGATGCAGTGGACATGAACTTGGGCAAGCTTTGGGAGATGGTGAGGGACAGGGAGGTCTGGCATGATACATACAGTCTGTGGGGTCACAAAGAGTCAGAAGGCATGACTGGGTGACTGAACAACAACAACAATTTCCAAATAGCTTCTTCCTTTTCTTTCTTTTTTCTGATAAGAATTACCTTCCTGAAGTTTGCATTTCAAGAGATGGCTCTGGGTTCCTAGAGAAGACCAGGTGGAACATTTACATCTCAGAGGCACAGAGAAAGGTTTTAAGTTTCTCAGAAAAGAGATTTTGTTTCCTAAATCCAGATTTTTAACAATATCTGTAAACTTTCCAGATTAATTGGGCAGGGGGTGGTTTGGGGATTGATAAAAAGGATCAGTGGGCTTTGAATCTTTTCTATAGTCACATTTCTGTTCTAATAAGAGTAGATTTATAAGACAAATACAAATAAAACTTTTTAATTTCTCATAGAGTTGGGTTGTAACCCGGATGGTATCCCGAAACTGACCTAGCCATCCAACTACATTATCCTCAGTTTGCTTCTTTATATCAGAAAGAAGATCCTCAACTAAGATGAATATCAGAAGATTCCTATGTTCTAGATTTAGAACTAGGTGTCTTTGGAATGTTTGAGCAAATTCTTCCACAGTAGCTTTAGAATGCTTTTCTTTCCCTGTGGATACATTGTTTCATTTTAGCTTTGGGAAGAAGGCCTGAAAGAAAAGTTCCTATATGGCTCTTCCATATCGACTTCCAATCAACTTCCAATATATCAACTTCCAATTTGGCCAACTTCTGACCATAAGGCCATTGACAAAAAAAAAAAAAATCCTTCTGAATATCTTGTCAGGTTTCAGCCAGGACAAATAGTAAATATGTCTGGCCGTACTAACCAATCCCCTAGGTGACTCTAGTGGTAAAGAACCCTCCTGGCAATGCAGGAGACACAAGAAATGCAGGTTCAACCCTTGGGCCAAGAAGATGCCCTGAGAAGGAAATGGCAACCTACTCTAGTACTCTTGCCTGGGAAATCCCATGGGCAGAGAAGCCTTGCAGGCTATATAGTCCATGGAATCACAGGAGTCAGACATGACTGAGCATGCGCACACACATGAACACACAAGAGGAGTCCCCAGAGAAGATGCCAAGAGCCAGAGTTACTCTAGGAGAGAGCTGCTAGGAATAGAACCTCAGATAATTCCCCTGAGAGCTGGCAACATGCAGTAGAACTTCAGCCACAGACAGAGTACAGCCCACGTTTCTGTCTGGCCATATCTGGGGGGCTCCCAGAGTGCCCATTGCCAAGTCAAGTTCTCTGGACACAAAATGAAACAAACAAATACCAATAGGTATCCTTGGAAGAGACAGATCAATAATCAATGTGTTTTTTGTTGCTATTGTTTGTTTTCTGTTTTTTCCTGATAACCTGATCTTGGAAAGGAAGGAACTACATGAAATTTTACCTTCCTCTCTTGACCAGACACCAAAGATAAAGGTCTGGGAGAGCCGACTTTGGAAAGAACTCTCACCCTTTGCCAGCTTCTTCTTGTCAGCTTCCCCAGGAGCCCATCTATGTTCTAGAATGAGTGTCGTATCCCAGTAGGTCTTATCCTGGTCATCAGAAACTATAGAGGAAGGAATAATAATTTTCTCTCTACCCTTTTAGTGATGTCTGCCCAAGACCCCTTTTCCTCTTGGGTGCCTCATAAGTAGATAAGCTTAGCAAAAATGGTTGAAAGTTCGCTGTTGTAGTCACTGTCTTTCAAGATTATCTTTGGTAAATTAACCTGCTTGTTCAGCCTTAAAATTTTATTGAGGTATAGTCAATTAACAGTGTTGTGATAGTGTCAGGTGAACAGCGAAGGGACTCAGTTATGCATACACATATGTCCATTCTCCCCCAATCCCAATACAAAATAAAAAGTTCAAAGAAAACAAAATTTTATTCACCAAAAACCTCACCCTGGACCCAGTCTGACTTCAGCCAGACCCAGTCTGGTTTTTAAGTCAGACTCAGTCCAGCTCCCTCAGTTGTGAACCTTGTGTGGAAAAGGAATTGCTTAAATAAAGCCTGAAAGCTCATAATACAAAAGCAGCCATAAGAAGTCAATAAAAAAGAGGAGAAAGAGGAAGAAGAGGGTGGTGTTTGAACCCTTCTCCTGTCACATGTCAATTATTTAACCTTGAGAAGGTTAATATCTAAGGTTTAATATCTAGGTCTCAGGTTCTTCATTTGTAAAATGAGATGATATCAACTCCTGGATAAGGCTGTGGTAAATGTTTTGAAGTGGTTGTAGTGAAAGTCTAGCACTGTAGTTGGTATGTAATAGACCCTCAATAAGCAGCCCTTGTTATTATTCTGCAGTGCGCTTATCAAAACCCCAGCCATTATTCACGGCTCATTCTGTGCCATCCACTCTCTGGTACTTTCCTTACGTGTCTGCCCATGATGATAACTACAACGATAACTCTTTCCTCTGAATTTCATATCACTTCTTTCATTCTTTTGAAGCACTAACATATACTTCTGATGTAACTGAACTTTTTAGAAAGCAAAAAAAAAAAAGACAAACTTCTTTTTACCGCATTTAACATATTATACTCTCTTAAGATACACACACAAAACATTTAGTGACTTCGTTTTTTCAATTAAAAGGACTTTTCTGGTAATCCAGTAGATAAGACCACACCTTCTAGTGCAGAAGGTACGGGTTCGATCGTTGGTTGGGGAGCTAAGATCCAGGTGACTTGTGACCAAAAACCAAAACATAAAGCAGAAGCAATATTGTAACAAATACAATAAAGACTTTAAAAAGGGCCTACATTAAAAAAAAAAACATACACACACACACACACAACAACTTAAAGGAAAAGAATTATATGAAATGAGAAAAGTCATGTCAGCAGAAACTAAGAAGGTGAATTCCAATCTAAGTAATGGTAGAAAAATATAGTTTAATTGTCACCTCTGCAGTCCATGGGGTCGCGAGAGGCAGACATGACTGAGCAACTGAACTGAAAGTTTCAGGTTCTTCTGGAGAGTGGCATCAAAGTGGCTCGCCCAGGGTTGCCAAGTCAATGATGAGGGCAAACACAGGGTCTATCTGACTTAGAGCTGAAGTTCGATCAGTAACTGCCCTTCAACTTGACAAGCCTATGAGCTTGAGCATGTTACTTAACTCTTTAGGGCTGCAGGTTTCCACGTGTAAGACTGTTTCCCTCATGGGCTATTAGGAAGAGTCAGTTAGATATTCTGTGTAGAAGTGTTTAAAACAGAGCTGGGCTGGTAGGAACAACTTTTAATGTTTTTTTGTTTTTTATTTTAATTATTGTTATTATTACTATCATTAATAGTAGCAACAGCATAATTATTTTGTTATTATTATAACATTATTATTAATACCAAAAAGCAAAATGAGTATTACTGGTGGTATGGGACATTTAAATGATTACTAAGACAGTGAAACAGGGGAACAGAACAATGAGGAAGTTATTCCCATTTCAGATTGCTCTGATATTTCCATTACTTCAGGAAGAGCATTTCAGTTTATATCTAGGATGATTTTAACAATTCCCTTAAACTTTTTCTTTTCCCTATTTTAGGAAAAAAGATGACAGGCTCATATTCAGAGTTTTTGTAGCTAACTGTATCTAGTTTGAAATTAGGAGTGCTTTAAAAATTAAATTTATTTTTCCAGCTACCTCCTATTCATAGGAAATAATTCTGGCTTTATGTTTAGTCTATTATTATTAACTTTTAAAATGTGTATTTAAAAAACAAAAAAATCCTAAGTACTTATTCAAAATAAGTAAAAATGGTAAGAAATAATGCCTATGGTGTGAGAGGGTAGTCATTGGGAAGGCAGTGATGGAAATATGGTTGGGAAATACCACAGTATAAGAAGCTGATGAGGGAGTTCCTTGGTGGTCCAGTGGCGAAGACTCCATGTTCCCAGCGCAGGGGGCCTGAGTTTGATCCTTGGTCAGGGAACTAGAGCCCACATGCCACAACTGAAGGTCCCGTGCTGCAACTGAGACCCAGCACAGCCAAATCAATAAATGTCAAAAATTAAAGAAAGAAGCTGGCGAAAACCAAACAAACAAAAATGGAGTGAGCAAACTCCACAGTGGTACCACTATGAGCAGAACAGGAGGTTTATGGAGAGAATTGGTGGAATATAAGGTTGAGGAAGCTTTCCTTTTTCTCATTTCACCGTGAAGTGATAAACTGTGGGTCAGGGAGGCAGCACTGGTCTATAGACAATTATTGGTGAAATTCCATTCTAAACCACAGAACTCAGGCCAGGGCCGTTAGTAGCCCCTTCTTTTGTAGTTTACATTCAGGAAGCCATTTTGGAGTAACCAATATGATCCAGGCTTTTCACCTTAGGAAACTAACTTCTGGCTTCCTTATTACTAAATCTTGAAAGCTTAACCAATTGCTTGGGACATTATTGGTACTCACTAAATAAGTTTCTGAATGAATGAGTGAATTCTGTCTACTGAGTGTCCTTTACTGAGTTCGTTTTACATTTGTGTGAGTACATCTAAAAACTTCGATGGGATTGGCATAGAGAGAATAAGTGAACTAATTGAAATGTAGTAGATATGTGAGCGTTAGTGAGGTCACCAGTCTCACTGTAGAAGTGTTTTGGAGACCCACTCCTTTCAGGTACCACAGATTGTGATATTAAATTGATTCAAGAGCCCCAAAGTGCATGCAGATGTCCCTCCTGAGATAAGGATATGACTATAGGGGCTTCAGAAAAGAAATGTCACTAACCACTCAGTTTCCTTAAAGGACCCATTCAGGACTTTTTTTTTTTAATTAATTTTTTATTGAAGTATAGTTGCTTTACAATGTTGTGCTGGTTTCTACTGTATGACCCGGTAATCCCACTCCTCTGTATATACCCTGAAAAAACCATAATTCAAAAAGATACATGTACTCGAATGTTCAGAGCAGCACTGTTTACAATAAACATCCATCAACAGAGGAATGGATAAAGAAAATGTAGTAAATGTATACAATAGAATATGACTAATTCACTTGTATTTGTCAGGAGTCCTCATAGATTTCTAGCATTGGGGTGGAAAAACCTGTTGGTAGGACAATGGAAAGCAAAGAGATGATGCTTCCACACAATGACATCACTATTTTAACAGGATGTGAAGCAGGATGATTCATGAGACAAACAATTCTCTACTATATTCTGTGTATGTGTGTGTTTGTGTGTGCAAGTTGAGGGTGTCGAGAGCACTGCTTTCAGAAAAGTTGCCTAGTCTACCCCCTCAAGATTCCTCCTTCCCTCAGCTGAATATTGAAGGTCATTGTTTTAAATGAGTATATGTGAAATTAGCCGTTTGTAGGATAATTCTGCTTTTGGTGTGCTTTCTTACGCATGTATAAGAAATGGTAGTGATTTTTTGGTGGGGGTACAGGAATAAAGATTACAGATATTTTGTAATTAGAGATGCCATATCATGTTTTCCTAAATTTATTGCAAAACAATGAGTTCCAACTGTTTTGTCAAACAAACCCCCTCTGCCTGTACTGACTAATATTTTGAAGACATATCTATACGATATCCAGGATCTTACCTCTAATTACCCATAAGCTCTGAATTGTGAGATTGCTTTAGAGAGCCATTTTAGTTTTTTATGTATATGAAACAGATTGAGAATTTTCCCAAAATGTAGATATATTTCAGACCAACTGTTGAAATTCAATAACAACAACAACAATAATAATAAATTCTGGAACTTAATAATAGCTAACATATGGAGATCACATAATATCATGGATTGACTCTGCTAAGGACTAAACATACATACATTATCCCATTTGATTCCCACAATGCTCCATGGGACATTCCAGACTCATAACTTCTGTACTCCCTAAACCTTCTGGTCACCACCCGGCCTTACCTGTGTATTGTTTTTCAGCTTATCTCTGCTAGCTAAGCTGGACAAGCATTGAAAGAGCAGTTTTTTCACAGTATAATTTAAGGCATCGTTGTTTAATATAAAACAAAAAGGCCCAAATTTGTTTACTTATCATGTCAGTATCAGAGTTCAAGCTGATATTATACTTTATGAATGACAGCTTTCTGAGTAAAGTAATACTTAGTGAATGTCTTGATCAGACGTTCTAGGGGAAAAACAGACATTATACATATATTTTTGTTGTACTAGGCTCTTAGTCACAACTTCTTTAACATGAGGGCCATCATAAATTATTCACCTGATTCAAATATGATAGAATTATTTATTTTCAAATTTATCAATCCCAGATCATGAATTCCAGATTGCTCTTTTGTATCCTTGAAGGCCACCTTAAGTGATAAAGAAATTCCCCTGACCCAGGAGTGACTCCAAGAGACAATTCAAAGGCAAGATACAGCAGCCTTCAAGAAAAGCTCAACATAAATTTGAATGTGCTCTAAAGAGAGGGCAGCTGTCACCATGGTGATTTTATTCTTTCCTAGACTGAGTTCAAAATGAGAGGGGAGGTGTTTTCAAAGTAAAGATGCTGAAATAGGTGAATTAAAGATCTGGATATAATTTCTATCACTAGAAATGTGATGCTTAGTTTGAAATTTGAAGCCTATATATGGATTTGTATACTCAAGATAATGATTGTTAAGTAGCCTGAGAGATCATCTTTCTATTGTCGAAATATTTATAGATAATTACAGTTATCTTTATCATTATCAATATTATGCTAAAAGGCATTATATTCTCAGTGATTTCTCAGCTAATATTATTGAATGTTTTCTATTCCTGTGCAATACACAAAGTGTTGTGCATGCTTTATTTCATTTAATCTATGAGAGAGATAGTACAATCATTCCTATTTTAAAGATGCAAAAACTAAGGCAAAGGAGACAAAGGCTTCGAAGTTCTTTTAAATGTTCATTTGGATTTGATTTTAATTTTTTCAGTGCCATAGTTTTATTAAAAAATCAGGTTAAAAAGCCCCATCCTCATGAAGCATGCATGCCAGGGGTTTGTGTATGTCACACAGTAAGTGCCAAATGTAAGAGTCAAACCCAGGTTCAAATTCAAAAACCCTATTGTAAATAACTTGAGTCAGACTATCAAAGCATACATAAATATTATAGGATGTTGACAGTCTTGCTTAAGATTAGCCATACCTACAGGTCAGATTTGGGTCAATACAGGAAATAAAACCTTTGAAACAGTTCTGGAGGGCTCACAGCTACTTTCGTGCTCCTTTATCAGAATTTCAGGAATATGTCACCAAAGATATAACTTTTTTCCTACCCTTCATTACCCAGAAGACTCTTTGGACTTCTGGAAATTCCTGTCAACTACATTTGAAGAATGATTCTCTTCCAGTTGGGAAGGGCCTTCTCTTAAACTGAGCATATGAAACTGAGATTTATCAAACTCAACCTGGCTACCATTGTGGTGACAGATGTCCCAGCTCAAACTCCCTCAGACAATCCTGGAGTGGCTCTTTGCAGTTCTACATGTGCCAACAGTCGTTTTCAAACACTGCATTATTTTTGCTCATGTTCTCCTTGCTTTTCATGTGAACTTCATCAGGTAGCTCTTTCCCCCATATCTGTGATTTCTGACTTGTAAAACTGGGAAGAGCAATTCTTTCCTCTTAGAGAGATCACTGAGACTCTGACAAGTTGAATATCTTGGTGAATGCTTATCAGTATTCGGGAGTAATGACCCTCTTTCTCTGAGTCCAGAGGTCCTAGTGTTGTTCACCTCCTAGCCCCAAAGCAAAAGAACCTTCCTTTATCTCTTTTTTGAATACTTTGGAGAATTCCTAGCCAGTAACTTCATTTCCCTGGAGGAAATGCGTAAGAGCCAGCTGCTAAGTGCCGGTGTTTGCATGCACCTGTTTGTTTATTTTCTAAAATGTAATTGGGAATATGCCTGGAAGCCTGAGTCTGTTCTGTAGTACACTCGAACCAGATTTAGTGCACAGAAGACAACCACAGCCTTGTATTGTGCATCTTGCACAACAGTACAACTGTTGTGTGCACAGGTCTCTAGTTGGTGTTTTGCAAAGACATGATGATCAGGAATGCCTGGAACTTTTCATGGGTGACTGAGATATTGAAAATTAACCAGGAACATTCATGGAAAACACCACACAGTAATTATAACTCCTTGTCACGGACTACAAAACTCTTTATCAATGGCTTTGAATGCTGGCTGCATTTTAATATAATTTAGGAAATTCTAAAACACATACATACACATATACAGACTCTGGACTCTACCTGTAGTGAATATGATTTAGTTCACCTGGGGTGGGGCCCATATATCCATATTTTGCAAAAAACTAATTAAATAATATTGTGTAGTTGGCGCTGGGAATTGTAATGCCTACCTTTCCCACCTTTCTTCTGGGTACTTCTCTCAGGTTTTTGGTCTTTCTTTTCCCTCCTACAGAAATGCTCTTTACCTAGATCTCTGCATAGCCATTCCTCTTGTACCGTTGAGCTCTTAGCTCACAGACTCTCTTACCGGAATATATATAAGCAGCACCTTCTGGGGTTGTGAAGTGCATTTCAAGAGAGGCCATAAACTCGGATGCTGCCTTTCCTGATGATCAGTACTCTCTCCAGTTGCTCTCAAGTCAACTACTTCAATTTTTTTCCTTTTCCAGGTTACTGACTGAGACCAATTTGTTTATTGTTCTGTGTTTTTATTTTTTTAACCTCCTGTCACTTAAAGGTAGTAGCCAAGAGGGTAGAAACTTTCTCTGGCTTGTTCAGCCTTGTATTTCTGGTACCTAGAATAACAACTTGTATACAGTTGGTGCCCAATAAACATTTGTTAAATGCATGTTCTGTGTATGATACACAAAGCTGAAAATCTCTGCTGTAAAGCAGTAATATAAGGTAGTTGGAATTCATCAGGAAATTTGAATAGCCAAAGTAAGGTTCTGAATCGATTCAAATAAAGAGAGGGTGGTCTCTAACAAGATGTTGGGAAGATGATCTTTGTAAGGGTAGCAATATCCCTTAAGAGCAGCCTTCCCTGGTGGCTCAGATGGTAAAGAATCTACCTGAAATGCAAGAGACCAGGTTCGACCCCTGGGTCAGGCAGATCTCCTGAAGAAGGGAATGGCTGCCTACTCCAGTATTCTTGCCTGGAGAATCCCATGGACAGAGCAGCCTGGCTGGCTACAGTCCATGGGGTCGCAAAGAGTCAGACACGACTGAGTGACTAACACTTTTACATTCAAGTCATATTCAGAGTAGCACAAGCTAGTTATCTTGGCTGGGATGAACGAGCTATGACTAAAATTAAGCCCATCTCATGATATAATGAAATCATTCAAAGTGAAAACAGTATTTGGAAATCGATCAGAAATGGTATCTAAAGCAAATATCTCTAAATAATATGATCATGACTATCATGGAGAAAATACGGTATTTCCCAACTCCCATAAAAACTCAATTTTCAATTAATGTTCCCAAAAAACTAATCAGATAATAACAACAGTGACTACCATATATTTATTATATTGTTTTAACCCTCATAGTAAACTTATGAGGTGACTACTATCCACATTCCCATCAACTAAATGGAGATTAGAGGTCAGGCAATCCACTGAAGTCCCATCCCAAGTAAATGATTGAAATGCGATTTGACCCTAGAGTTGTGAACCCCAAAGCTACTGCATTCACCCAAAATACTGCACTGCTTGATTTGGATCCAGTTTTATCAGACGTGATCCTCATGATTGTCTTTAATAAAAAGTACAGAAAGTCTTCAAATTATAATTTCTTAGGAACTTTTAAGGTCCATCATTTGGAGCCTGAAATATGCCTTCACAAAGGAAAAATGTTATGGGTACTGCCCCAATCCCCAGGCCACAGAAGCCAAACATAATTCTGAACATCTTCTTAGACAATAAAAAGAAAGTAATTTTATTTTGGATGTTGTTTTAAATCCTAATTTCAATTATGGCGATAGCATGTGACATTTAAAAACAGACACAATGATTTGCCCATGTTTTAATATATTGTACAAATATATGAGCAAAATAGGCCGCCACAATGCCCATTCAGTTTTGGTTTATACTTAAATTGAATGCTGGTACCTAGTAATGGTTTAATTAGAATAGGTGAAAAAGATGTATGGGTGATTTTGTACAGACGTCAAAGGAGATGAGAGACTCTTTGAAAGAATTTAGGTGAATCTTAATTGTTTTTACTATATATGATTTCATTTCAAGCTTGATTTTTTTTTTCTTATGACAATATCATTCCTCTTAAAGCATGTTGATATAGGAGTAGGATGATGGGTGGGTTTGAACAGGATCCGCAGATCTAAGTCAGATGAAAATGCAAGTTTGGTAGGTGTTTTAATGAGACTCAGGATTTAAAGACAGAGGATGGGGATGGTGACTGTAGGGAGAAATTTGAAAGAAGAGTTACTACTTGGGTTAGACCCTATCACCAAGCTGCTCTGAGCTTAAATCGCTTTACTTGTTGTCCAGGGTCCAAAGTAGAGGGCTGCCAGTAAGGCTGGAGCTGGGTGACAAGAGGGCTCAGAACTCAGCAGGCAAGGCTTGTCTGCAAGGCTTAGGTGTTACAGGGGAGGGGCTGTTCTCTTTAGTTATAGAGGATTGACAGATTATATAAAAAGGTAATTCCTATTGAATTCAAGTACCAGTACAAAAACAGTACCAGTTTCTGATAATCAGCCTCAATTGATATTGAGTGCACAGGTGGGCCTATTTTTCTTTTCTTTTTTTTAATGATTTATTACTGTCAGAGAAGAATGGTAATAAACCATTCCAGTGTATTTCTTCAAAAAGTGTAGCTACTGCTGGTTTGTTTTTAAAACAAATAGTTAATTCAAAACTAACAGAATTCTCCTTTTTAAAAAAAGCTGGTAGTTGCTTATTTACTTCGTTTCAAAGGTTTTTTTTTTTAATTCAGTCTCCCTAGCAACAGAGACATCTGTCTCTATTCTCTTAGTCATTAAAGCCAAAGAAAGTAGCTGCTTCAAAAATAATAAAGGCAATTTCTATGAATTGGGTAACTGTTAATTGTTGCCAAGAAATCTTAGTGAGATAATGAGGCATGCAGCAATTGACAAAGATCTTTTCATTGATGTATGAGCTTCTAGCTAGCCCATGGTGGTTAGCTAATATATACAGTACCATCGACGAGGTATTGTGTGATTCACTATGTAACACAAATAGAGAAATGATCTTTACTCTTTCTAATTTCTTTCAGAAGTATGCCTTGCCTTGCTGTGATTTTTCTGATTGCTTAGTAACTAATCATACCTTGGGATTCCAGGGAATATATTTGCCCATTATATTTCATGAAAGTAGAAAGGTTTGAAGCATTCACAATGGAGATCAATGCGACAAATAGTATAGTAGTTGTTGGTGGTGTTAAAACACAATATACTTCTTATTTGAGTTGTAGATTCTGCAAAACCATTTGAGTGAAAATACTTAAAATTGCACTCGATTCTAAATGTATATTGGCATTTGTGCTAAAACTGTTTGCAGGCCGCTTATAATGAAACCCCAATCACCCTCTACAATAGCTTCACTAATAAACACAAAACAGTTTTTCAACGCTTTCTGCTTTCCCAGCAACCAAGGAAGCAAATTATATTAAGTCAGTATTTTTTATTATTGGCCCTGTGTTTGGCACATGCCTGGATGTATGTGAAACTACTGTTAAATGGGTAATAACAGAAGGAGAAAACCAAGCATATAAAATCAGCTTTTTGTAATTTTTTTTAAAATCAGGAAATATGTTTCCGATAACCAGATGTGGAATAGCTCATTGCATTATTGGCCCCATAGGCCTATTTTAGTTTCTTTAAAGGGGGTAGGGAGGTGATTACAAAAAGGAAGTGTAAAAAAATGCTGAATCTAGTTTCAAAATTAGGATGTTTATAAAATTTACATATGCATGGATAAATATCAAGGCAAACTATGAATATTCAAAGTATATCAATTTAAGCAGAAATTCGAATAAGAATTTTGCTTTTGTTATGGCATGTTGTAGTACACCTAGTATGGATAAGAAATAGAGGGACTAAAACATGTTTTGAACTCACAGTGACATTTGGTTCATGTGATAATCTAGGAATATGTACTTTGTACTTCCTACAGGTAATTAAGGCATTGATGGTTAGAAATTAGATGAGAACTTGCAATAAAAATATAGGCCTAGTTAGGTAAATCTTTTTGGTGAAGAGATAATTTTTGAAGTATTTTCTTTTAAAAAATCCTCTCAATACAGATATTTCTAGTATATGCTTATGAATATAAATGAATAAAAGACATTATCTTTTATAAATTACAGTTTTTGTCTGCATAATTTTGCACTGTTAAGGTGACAAACTGTTAATTTCCTTTCAAGATGCCTCTAATAGAATGAAAGTAAAAGGAATTTTTCTAACAACCGAGTAGAAATAGACTTGAATAGCTGTTGGTGACTTTTTATCGAAAGTTTAAAAAATTCAGTGTCAAGAAAATTTTGGCACTTGATGTAGCGTTTGTAACATAGTCTGGAGGATCTCAAAGTTACAGTCCTGGCTTTGTTGATCAAGTTTTACCATATTGTCTATCAGCATGTCAGTTAACAGCAGGTGCAGGACTTGAAATGAATATTGTCTCAAACAAGGGCCACATATGGAATTTGTCTCTTTCTCTAAATAATGGATTGGGGAACTGTGGCCTATGGATGAAATGGCCCCACTGCTTGTTCTGAAATGGTTTGTGAACTAAGAATTATTTTTACATTTCTAAATAATTGCAAAAATTTAAAGGGAAATATTTTGTAATGTGAAAATTGTATAAATTAAAATGTCACTGTTTAGAATTTTCCCCATTTTTGAGATGAGAAAACACAAGATTTGTTTTCTTTCTACAGGAAAGGATTTTCTGAAGATAATAAAAATAAAAGTAGTGAAGCTAGGGTCTACAGCTAGATTTGTTTGAGGGCAAAACCCCATATTTTAACAACTGCAGTATCGTAGTTTCTGAGTGTGAGCCCTTCCAAATCAAAGAGAAAAAGACAAACAGTTCACTAGAAAAATAAATGAAATGAGTAGACATTTTCTCAGGGAAGAAGTACAAATGCCTTCTTTCCTACACAGTTATTAATTTGAGGATGAAAACGAGAGGAATTACTGAAGCCTTTTCTGGTTTTCTGACTTGGAGTATTAGGTTTGGATTTCTTTCCCCCTCAAACTCTGGTGAATAATTCAATGGGGTGTCCAGAGTTTTAGAAACCTGGCCTTTAGCTCCCTACCCTGATGTTTCCACTGCCTAAAGCTTAATCATGCTAGCTAGAAAATATGGGAGAAGTAAATTCCTCTAGTGTATTCTCTATGAAAGAGAATTCACTGGGAGAAAAAAAGTTGTTATGACAAGGAGAAAGAATGCTCCAGGAAGGTCTTGACTCAATTCTGTGGTGTTAGGAAACCATTTAGTCTGAATTCACTTTAATAACCTAGGATTCCATGGACCCAAATGCTCATGGGAAGATTCTAAAGGTCTTATACCACTTCTTAACTTACTCCTTTTCTCTGATTATGTGTTTTGTGCCAGATTGTCCTTTTATAGCTAGGATTCTAATTTGTAAGCAACCTTCCCTCATGGCTCAGCTAGTAAAGAATCTACCTGCAATGCAGGAGACCTGGGTTCGATTCCTGGATTGGGAAGATCTCCTGGAGAAGGGAAAGGCTACCCACTCCAGTATTCTGGCTTGGAGAATTCCATGGACTGTATAGTCCATGGGGTTGCGAAGAGTCGGACACAACTGACTGACTTTCACGTTCACTTGAAGCAGAGAAGGAATTTACAGGAAGAAAGTCAGGTAGCTTGAAGACTCATAAGGAATCCAGGAGTGCAAAATTGAGAAAGGAGACACAAACAGATGATCTGGCAACAAGAGACACACTATAGACATGATTGAAGGGTTGGGCTGAGTGGGACATGCTGCTGAATGCTGCTACTTGGATCAACTTTGAATCTGTCCCTTCACCTTTGTGTATTTCATAAAAATTCACAGTTACAAATAGGAAGAGTCAATGGCCCAAGTCTTAGATTGTGTTCATTATCTCATGCGCCAGATATAGGTAGGAAGGACCATGTGGACTTCTTCAACTTCCAGAGGGAGAGGAAGTTGTTTTGAATACTGTGTAGACCAAATATAAGAGAACTTATCACTATATTTGGTGAAGGACTAAAATGAAAAGATGATTTTCATACAATAGTTCTTTGATGACTCAGAGTTACCCAAGTGCTGTGATATCTTTGGAAAGCACAGCCAAGAGATTGCTCACTGACCCAGTGGATGATGAGAAGTGCTCTGTGATATATTTTCGAGAGTAGGGAATAGCTTCAGAGGAGCTGAGCTTCAGAGGGTGAATAAGAATGTGCACGTGGCAGGGAGGAGGCAGTGCGCTGTGGCAAGCTAATGGCACACACTAGTAATTACAAAAATCAAAATGCTGCTAATTTAATGGCATGTTTAAAGTTTTAAACATCATCCAAAATGGAGGCTTCCTATTTTATATATTACAACTTTATTAGGGTATAACTGACGTGCAAACTGCACCTATTGAAAGTGTACAATTTGAGGGGTTTTAACATAGGTATACTCCCATGAAACCATTATCACCTTAAAGCTTTTCTTGTGCCTCTTTGTAATCCACCCCTACCTCCACCCCCATTTCCAGGAAACCACTGTCACTGTATATGTTTAAATTTTCTAGAATTTTGTATGAATGGAATCAGTCAATACATACTACTTTGGGGTGTGTTGGACCTGGTTTCCTTCATTCAGTGGGAGGAGATTCACCCATGATGTTGTGTGAATCAGTAATTAAAACTTTCTCATTGCTCTTATAATTTCAACCAAAGAAATCAAACATGAGGCTTCATCACTTGTCACTAAGTTTTTAGATACGTTGATACAGTCCATTGAGAGTGAATCACAAAATTTCTTCAAAGCAGATCATTTTGAAATGGTTCCATTAAAGATTGTGCTACTTGAATGAGTTGCCAGGAGAAGTGCAGGGTAAATTCACTACTGGTTGGTTTTCTTATCACTTTGAGTCAGGAAGCCAAATCTAATCAACAGGCTAGAACAGTCCTTGTAAACCTCAGCTTCATGATTTAAAATTAGGTAAATCTGTGTATTTATAAGGAGGAAAATGAAATTTCCCTGCAAAATGAAATATTCTTGGAATGTACCAGTGAAGCTATGTTATTGAACCTATGTATAGATTCAATGAACATTTCATGGGCTTCTAATGTGTGCCAGGTACTGAGCTTCGTCACAGAGATGCAGAGATGATGAGAGCATGGTGCCCTGGAAGTTCTAATGTAATAGGGGTAGAGGCTTCAGAAAGGTACATTATATATGTCATTTTTTCAAACTGCTATTTACTGAGCATCTGTTATATTCCACGTCTTAGCTGGACTTTGTGGAAATAGCCACCTCCCTTCAATCACAGAGTTTACTTTCTAGTAGAAGAGACAGATGATAAGTAATTAAGCACATAAGTAAGCCAAATTGATATAGATTATGAGAAATTTTATGATGTAAATAAATAGGATAATGAGGTATCAATTTAGGAAAGCCATCTTACGGAAGAAATCATTGGCAGCTTTGCTGAGGAGTAGTTGGGGCAAGAACATGCTAGGAGGCACAGAGAATCAGAAGCACCAAGACTGATTTGGGTTTCCTGATTAATGAAACACAACTGAAGATAATTTGACAGGAGAAAGTGAAGCGGTTAAGAGTGCCTTGAAGTGAAGATAGAGTGGCAGGTAGGGAAAGATCCTGTGAGATTTTATGAGCCATATTTAAGAGTTTGGGGTTTATTTTATTAAGTGAATCAGGGCACCCCTGGAGGAATTTAAATGAGCATCTGACCTTTTTTCCCCACTATTGTTTAGTTTTATTTAAAAAATGAGGTCAAAGTAACACAATAAAATTAGCAAATCAAATTCATACAATAAAATGAATAGATCTCAAGTGTGCAGATAGAGTTTTGCAACCGTTGAACGTAACTACTGTATAACCACCACCATCCAAAAGAATATACAGGGTATTTCAGTTCCAAGAAACTTTCCTTGTGGTCCTGTCTGTTTTGCTTTAAAAAGATCAATGTTGAAAAAATTCACAGGGGTTTTACCTCACCTATATGGTAGTAATGAGAATTAATATGTTCAATGATTTAGAAAAAATGATCATGATAATAATACAGAAAGGAGAGGTAGGTCAATTCTACCTCAATGAAGCCTTATAATTTTTAACGGGAAAGTCTTATGCAACATAAATAGACCTGGCCCCAAACACCTTGCAGCATTAGTTTGGTGAAACTACTGAAACTGTTTGGTTTTTCTCTTTATCTTGCACTGAGTTGTTTTTGTCTGTGATCTACTCAGCCAGTCATGAAGGCTTACACACTCCAGAGAACACTGGATGCCTTTCTGCCGGGTTCAGACTTCACTGTCTGCTGCCTTGTCATCCATCTAAATGCTAACTAATGCCTTTTTTTTTTTTTTTTTTGAGAAAGTCAAACGCTCAAGGAATTGGCTTGTCGATTGTGGGTGTTTGCTTGTGCTAGTCCTGTGGCCTACTGAGGTAATGGATCTGCAGGATTTGCTTATTTTTAAGATGATATGATTGAATGTGTTCTGTGTGGTTTGATGTGTTAAAAATTCAGGGTGTTATTTACAAAGAATTGCAGAGAAAACAAGGGCAAGTGGGGCCTCAGCCAAGATTTTGTTCCTTATCCGTGCTGCCATCACAAATATTTAATTGGCATCAGGTAAATATTCAAAGGTTAATGTAACATGCTGTTAATGGATAAAGAAGGTGTGTGGTCCTTCCTGCCTCACTTTGCTCCTGGAATATAATTACCAGCACAGGGATGGTCAGATGCGGAAGCTTTGCATCATCTTTGGCATTCACCTGCAGGTAGCATACTTCAGAAATGGTAATAGTTATGATCCATTTTGTGTATTTGTGCATTAGTCACAATCCGTTGTTCGCATGTCCATGTGTTTAAGATCCAACATCAGTGAATTAGATAGTACTTTTTGGCAGCAAGACAACGATGCTGAAGATTTATGTTTACTCCTAAGTAAAGTTGGATTTATTTCTAAAGCAAGCCCCATCTTTGACATTTATTGGGGGGATAAAAAGACCCATTTGTAAAGTTCTTTTTGATGGTATGTACTTTTCTTTTTCATGATTCTCAGATGACAAACTTAGAGAAGTGTCTGGCATACAAGAAGTGCTCAATAAGTATAGCCCAGGACTACTCCTATTTTCTTGCTTCTCCAGGTGATTACTTGTTTTGTCATGGAGAGTCTTCTTTGTGTAAATCATTTCTAATTTTTGTTCCTGTTGTGGCTGCAGTAACAATAATATTTGAATGACATTACTTATCATAAAAATAATCTCATGCCAATTTTTTCTTTTTTCCTTTTTAAAAGTTATCTTAGTCATAGAATTCTATTCCAAGAAAACCAGTTATGCTAAAATATATTACTTTTACATGGTCATCATCTGGGAATTGAACATAGAGTTACCTTAGGCTATTATTTCTGCTCCAGTGCATTATTTTCAAAACGTTTATCAAGAATCATGATAAATAACATTCAGAACCGAGAGTATTTGATCTGATGGACCCCATGACATTTAAGTGCAAGTCCCACAAATGATGTGTTAATAGAAGAGAGTGGTTCTAATCAGATAATCACTTATGTCTTTGCTTCTTGTTACTAATTGGGGTTTTCCATTTATGTATTAATAATAAAGGAGAGCTGCTTTTGGATGGTCAGAAAGTCTTACACCTCTTTAAAATTAATATTTATATTAATTCAAAAGCATTGAAATTTGAGATTTGTGCTTGCTTGCGTGAGGGGGCCATTTACCCTGACAAAGCATCAGCCAGCTCCTCACCCATTGGTTACTCCAGCCTGGCTCTCTTCCCTCTCGGAGAGGGTCCTCCTCATTGTTTCTGCCTGTTTTCTTAGTAAAGAAGTGATTAACAGCTGTTAAATGCATATTAGAACCCAACTGAGACTTTATTTGAGATGAAAAGAGAAAACTTGAAAACATACTGAGAAATAGAGAAACACCTTAAGGAGGGAATGGTCAGTTTAGAAGCATTATGTCTAAAGCAGACTATTTCTTAGACCCAGTTTCCATGCCCTGGGAAAGTTATTCTATCCATTGATATGAACCAAAGTGATGTGATAATTGAAAACAACATTCGGTTGATAAGTATGGCTTTTTCTATTCTGAATCAGCTAAGTGGAGTCACTAGTGCTGCTGGCTCTCTAACCATGTCTCTGTGGCTCTTCTGCATTAGCATGACATGAAAGTGAAAGTGTTACTTGCTCAGTTGTGGTGATTCTTTGTGACCCCACAGACTGTAGCCCTCCAGGCTGTTCTGTCCATGGAATTCTCCAGGCAAGAATACAGGAGTGGATTGCCATGTCCTTCTCCAGGGGATCTTCCCAATCTGGGGATCGAACCCAGGTCTCCTGCATTGCAGGCAGATTCTTTACTGTTTGAGCTACCCAGGAAGCCCAGAGCATCACATAGGAGCTTGTTGTAATGGACTCCTGGCCCATAGCAGGACTTCCCTACTGGCTCAGATGGTAAAAAAAAAATCTGCCTGCAATTCAGGAGACCTGGGTTCAATTCCTGGGTCAGGAAGATCCCCTGGAGAAGGGAATGGCTACGCACTCCAGTATTCTTGCCTGCAGAGTCTCGTGAACTGAAGAGCCTGGCAGGCTACAGTCCTTGGGGTCACAAAAAGTTGGACACGACTGAGCAACTAACACTAGTCAGGCCCCAAGGCCCAAGGATCTGCTGCTTTAGGCCTTTTCTAAAATGTCTGTTTGACAGATTCCATTGCCAAAAATATGCCTTTTGCTTTTATTAATACAAAACCCTTTAAGAGTGAAGAGTGTGTGGTGTTGACCCTGACCAGCTGGCTTTGTACCCCCAGCTCTACCATCACTCGCTCCAGTTACCTGGCCTCTTTGTTTCCTTTTTTTTTTTTTTTTGGGTATATGTATGTATATGGGCTTCCCTGGCTCAGCTAGTGAAGAATCTACCTACAATGCAGGTGACCCTGGTTCAATCCCTTGTTCGGGAAGTTCTCCTGGAGAAGGGATAGGCTAGCCACTCCAGTATTCTTGGGCTTCCCTGGTGGTTCAGAAAGTAAAGAATCCACCTGCAGTGCAGGAGATCTGGGTTTAATCCCTGGGTTGGGAAGATACCCTGGAGGAGGGCATGGCAACACACTCCAGTGTGACAACTCTCCAGGCAACACACATTCTTGCCTGGAAAATCCCATGGACTTAGGGGCCCGGCAAGCTACAGTCTTTGGGGTCACAAAGAGTCAGACATGACTGAGTGACTGAACAATAACAATATATGCATGTGTGTATTTTGGCTGCATCAGGTCTTAGTTGGGTCATGTGAAATCTTTTGGTGCAGTGCCCAGACTCTCTAGTTGTGGTGCACAAGTTCAGTAGTTGTGCAGTGGGCTTAGTTGCTCTGCAGCATGTGGGATTTTAGTTCCCTGACCAGGGATCAAACCCACATCCCCTGCATTGCAAGGTGGATTCTTAACCATTGGACCCCCAGGGAAGTCCCTGGCCTCTCTGTTTCTTATTTGTAATGTGAGAGGTACAAGAGTATGACCACTTAGGGTTGTTGTGGGTCTTGGGTGAGACAATCCCTCTATGGCACTTTGCACAGTGCTTGGTAGGGCTTCCCTGGTGGCTCAGAAGGTAAAGAATCTGCCTACAATGCAGGAGACCTGGGTTCAATCCCTGGGTTGGGAAGATCCCCTGGAGAAGGGAATGGCTACCTACTCCAGAGTATTCTAGCCCGGAGAATTCCATGGACTGTATAATCTATGGGGTCGCAAAGAGTCAGACAAGACTGAGCGACTTTCACTTCTCTTCACAGTGCTTGGTAGGTATCAAATGTGCTGCTAGGTGTTAATTGTGGCTGTTATTATACTAATATAGTTATTGTTTTATTACAGACATAATAATGATTATATTGACACCTGTGACAGATGTATAGAATAATCATACCAATAGGAACCTCGTATACTTTTGAAGCATAGAAATGACTACCTCTGTAGCTCTCTCACAAAAGGAAATTAAAAAAAAAATAGAGATGAATGGGTTTTCTGCACTGGGGCTCTTCATTTCAGCAGCTTTCAGGAGATATGCTATAGGCCATGACCTATTGAAAGCTGCCTCAAGGGTGTATGGCCAGCTCAAGGTGAACCCTGCTGTTTTGTTCTTTGGCTGAACCAAATGGCAGATTTCCTCACATTTCTCACCCTCCAGTACCTTCACCTTTGCCAATGGTTGTGGCCAAAACCTGCGTGCAGCCTTCTACCCCCTCACACCTGCATGCTGAAGGTCTTCCATCCAACCATTTAAAACATGCCCATCACATTTCCCCAGGTAAAGATGGCCTTGTGCTTTCACTTGTGTGCATTTCCAGCCAAGTTCCCACACACTGGGTTTCTGGCAATTAGAGGGTTTTAATTACAGCTATTAGACAAAGTGTCTGAGCGAATGACAGTGTTTGGCCTCTGGTCGTCTAGCAGAAACTGGAAAAGGGGCAGGCACAGTTAGAGATGGTGTGTGATTGACTCCTGCTGTTTGGATTTCACTGGTACCTGGGCATGAAGGGGGTGTGACACAGTGATGCTGTGTCTCTTCTGGTCTCAAGACACCCTCTGCTTTCACCTGGAGCACACTGTTCCTTGTTTTCAGCTACCATAAGTCAGTTGTAATGTCCTCCAAGTCACCATTTCTCTCCTTTTCCATTGTTCTCCTTGCTGGTAGAGAGCTTTTACTTTTCTTGAGGCCACATTTTGGAAGACTGAGAGAGTCTTTCAAAATTATCTTGGTAAATGCTTTGAAGACTCTGTTCCTGTTGCTTTAATAGTTAAATATTTTCCTTTTTCTCTATGTAAGGAAAAGGTCTTTCTTGCTGTCTCCCTTGCTTCTGCCACATTCTCGTAACATACATGGTGCCTGAGAATCAACTTCTCAGGTGTTTTTTTTTTTGGCAATAAAGTGAGTTTTCCTTTAAAATTATAAAATGCTTCCCTTGTATATCTTTTATAAACAGCAATCCAGAGAATTAATTCAGGCTATTTCAGACCTATTTCAAACATTTTGATGACTCAGAATCTGAATCAGAGCAAATAGAACACGATCTAAATACTACAAGGTGACACAAATTCAACACGAAAAGGAAAGGATTAAAAAGGCAGTAATTACAGTTATTCATCTTTAATTAGTTTATATTAAGAAAAGTAATGCTGAAGTTCTGGAGACATGTTTAGGTATCAGTTGCATCATTTTTTAAATATATGGTCCTAGGAAAATAAAAATAACTGAAATTTATTGACCCTGTAACCAAACTACAGAGATTATCTCTCCTTGCTTAAAAATTTTAGATACCCTTCTAAAATTTAATGTTAATGAATTAAGGATTTATATTATATTCTTCACAGTAATCAGTAATATAATAATTATTCTACCTTAATTCTAGTAACTTTTTTGGCTTTGTTTGGTGTGTAGAAAAAAATATATGGTGTAATTACTGCCTTCAAGGTGCCTCTGGTCTAATTCAAGGGAGAAGACTAACATTAAACTAATGTGGAATTGTTTATTTGCCTATTCAGTAATTACTTATGGAATACCAACCATGTTCCAGACAGGATTATACTGTTATTTATGTATGACCAAACTGAGTCTTAAATAAGTAGGGAGTTTTACATAGTATCCCTTGCTGGGAGATTGTATTTTCCAAAGACAGAGGCAAGAGGGATATCCCCTATTCCACATGCTCTTCTGCAGTATGGCCTTGCCACTCTTTCGGGAAAAAGTCAAGTCTATTTCCCATCCCCTGAACTAGGGCAGGTCTTAGTGACTCACTTGTGAGCAGTGGACTTCTGAGGCTAGGTCAGCAAAAGTCAGATAGATTTCATCTGGATCCTGGGACTTTTGGAAACTTGCCCTCTTAGCACCCAGCTGTCATGCTGTGAGTGACCTTCTGTGGATGCTCTGACTTCAGCTGTTGGGTCATTAGAACCTAAGAGTAAGACTTAAGTGAAGGTGATTTCAGACCCTAGACCACAGTTTCCCCAGTGCAGACCCCAGACATCATGGAAAAGAGGCGATCCAACCCCCATGCCCTGTTCAAAATATTGACCCAAAGAATATGATATTTTACACCACTAAGATTGGTTCACTCTTGCCAACATTTTATGATAAAGTTTTGAGCAAAACAGAAATCAGTAAAAGAGATGCTACTTGTGTGACTCATAATAATAATCAACTGATAAAAGTTCCCATTTATTGTTTGCTATGTGCCGCATTTTGTGACCTAATGTTTACATAACCCTCACCAGGACCCCAAGTTTGGCACCATTGCACTTCTGACTTTGTTTATGAGGGAACTAAAGAAATAAACTGTGGAAAATTCTGAAAGAGATGGGAATACCAGACCACCTGACCTGCCTCTTGAGAAACCTCTATGCAGGTCAGGAAACAACAGTTAGAACTGGACATGGAACAACAGACTGGTTCCAAATAGGAAAAGGAGTACGTCAAGGCTGGGTATTGTCATCCTGCTTATTTAACTTATATGCAGATTACATCATGAGAAATGCTGGGCTGTAAGAAGCACAAGCTGCAATCAAGATTGCCAGGAGAAATATCAATAACCTCAGATATGCAGATGACACCACCCTTATGGCAGAAAGTGAAGAAGAACTGAAAGCCTCTTGATGAAAGTGAAAGAGGAGAGTGAAAAAGTTGGCTTAAAGCTCAACATTCAGAAAACTAAGATCATGGCATCTGGTCCCATCACTTCATAGGAAATAGATGGGGAAACAGTGGAAACAGTGTCAGACTTTATTTTTTTGGGCTCCAAAGTCACTGCTGATGGTGATTGCAGCTGTGAAATTAAAAGACGCTTACTCCTTGGAAGGAAAGTTATGACCAACTTAGATAGCATATTAAAAAGCAGAGACATTACTTTGCCAACAAAGGTCCGTCTAGTCAAGACTATGGTTTTTCCACTTGTCATGTATGGATGTGAGAGTTGGACAGTGAAGAAAGCTGAGCACTGAAGAATTGATGCTTTTGAACTGTGGTGTTGAAGACTCTTGAGAGTCCCGTGGACTGAAAGGATATCCAACCAGTCCATCCTAAAGGAGATGAGTCCTGGGTGTTCATTGGAAGGACTAATGTTGAAGCTGAAACTCCAATACTTTGGCCACCTCATGCGAAGAGTTGACTCATTGGAAAAGACCCTGATGCTGGGAAAGATTGGGGGCAGGAGGAGAAGGGGATGACAGAGGATGATATGGCTGGATGGCATCACCGACTCAATGGACATGAGTTTGGGTAAACTCCTGGAGTTGGTGATGGACAGGGAGGCCTGGCGTGCTGTGATTCATGGGGTCACAAAGAGTCGGACACGACTGAGCAACTGAACTGAACTGAAAGCAAAGGGGGTGAAATAATGCATTTATATAGTAGGTGAAGGAAGAGGATGTGGAGCTCCTATGCTTAACTGCTTGGGTAGATGATGTATCTAAGGGCTAAATATGGTTCAGTCTAGCTTTGGCATGTTGAGTTCAGACAGTATCACTCTGAAGTTGGGTGGATTTAGACTTTCTAATGTTTAGTGGGGAGATAAATTTTATACTAAGCCTGGTCTGGTATGTGAGATTTAGATAAGCAGAATAGAAGAGGAGGGGCAGGTATTGAATGTGGAAGTGAGCAAAGGAACAGAGAGAGAACTACAAAAATAAGTCATGAGTGTGTGGATGGAGAACAAACCAGTTAGAAGAAAAGCTGAGGAAGAGGATGGTGCAAGGTGTTGGATGAGGCAGGGGGTTGGATGGGCTTAAAGATATCTGGGGTATTTGATCTGGAAGGAAAATGTCTGGATTAATAGCTCATTGGAAGGTTACTCTAGCAACAATATGGTGACTGGACCAACCTGAGGGGAGTGGGCAACTACTAGAAAAGTAAAGAGCTGAGATGTTATTTAGTTAGCTTAAGACGGTAATAGACAGGTGGCACAATGATTAAATGAAGAATAAATCTAGAGAAATCTATAAGAAATACATGACAGAGTTAGTAATAGATTGAATATAGGGTTGAAAGAATAGGAAGTGCTGAAATGGTTTCTAGCCAGTGAAGTCTGAAGTGTGATAAAAATCTATTCCATCAAGTACTGCCAGGAATAATTACTGCTACAGAAGGCCAGTAAAGTCATTAGCATTAGAATTGCAAGACTCAGGTACTGAAAAATTTGACAAAGCTTACACAATAATAATAGTGTAATATGTTATGATTTTATTGCCTGGTATCTGAAAGGTTTCACTTTTCTGTATTTGACAGACAACTATGATATTTGATGCTCATTATGACTATGAGTTAGGTCTGAGGAACAAATGGCTGTCCCATATCCCAAGGATGTAAGTGAATTATCTAGAGCTTGAATTCCTAGTTCAAGATCCTATGATAGATAAGAGCTCATCATGGATCTAAGTCCTTTAACTCACAATCCACTGCTATTTCTATTTATAAAACTGATTTTTTTGAATAGATCTTGGACATGGATAGATAAATTTTTTATTCTCAGAAGCTGAGGAACACAAATATTCCCAGTAATCCATGCATTTACAATATTGTAGTTTCTGGCTTAGAGGACCAGCCTTGCACGTAAGCCCTCATTATATATGTGAACTTGGATTACTGGGTAAGTGAAATTTTGAATAAGGCTTGAGAAGGGTTCTTGGACTCATTCTGTCTATGGATTGTATTCAGGGAATTTAAAAAGTTATAAATATCTAATTTTCACATTTTGTTTAGTCAGAGCAGAAGCTTAGGAATCACTTTAGTTCTCAACACTTTATTTTTGTTGTTGTTGTTCAGTCACTAGATGGTGTCCAATTCTTTGCAACCCTATGGACTGCAGCCCACCAGGCTCCCCTGTCCTTCATTACATCCCAGAGTTTATGTCCACTGAGTTGGTGATGCTATGCAACCATCTCATCCTCTGCTGCCCCCTTCTCCTTTTGTCTTCAGTATTTCTCAGCATCAGGGTCTTTTCCAGCGAGTCATCTCTGTGAATCAGGTGGCCAAAGTGTTGGAGCTTCTGCTTCAGCATCATTCCTTCCAACAAATATTCAGAGTTGATTTCCTTTAGGATTGATTGGTTTGACCTCCTTGCAGTCCAAGGGACTCTCAAGAGTCTTTTCTAGCACCACAGTTTGAAAGCAACAGTTCTTCAGCACTCAGCCTTCTTTATAGTCCAGCTCTTACATCTGTACATGACTACTGGAAAAACCATGACTTTGACTATATGGACTTTTGTCGGCAAAGTGGTATCTCCGCTTTTTAATACACTGTCTAGTTTTGTTATAACTTTCCTACCAAGGAACAAGCATCTTCTCATTTCATGGATGCAGTCACTCTCCGCAGTGATTTTGGAGCCTAAGAAAATAAAATCTGTCACTGCTTCCACTTCTTCACCTTCTATTTGCCTTTAATTGATGGGAGCCCTTTATATGCTGTCCCATTAATTTCCCATGCAGTTATCTCTAGAATCCTTGCATTCTCCTTAATCATATTGCTACTACCTTTGTTTACACTCTCTCCATATTTCTTGGAGTAATTCAACAGGCTTCAAATTTGTTGTTGTACTTTATTACCTCTACACTCTTAGGTCAACCACTCTTCATGCAAATCTGACCAGTTTGAACAATCAGTGGTTTCCCCAAGACTTATTATGACTTGTTCAAGCTCTTTGGCATATAAATCCCCTCAGAGTCTTGTCAACCTTCAGTGCCATCTCTTGTAGGTCTACCTCATACTTTACCCTACCCTCATACTTTACCCTATCTCTTCTGTTGATAGAATAATGGGTTTATTCACACACTTCTTTCCTCTGTATCATCACACATTTTTCCTTTCCTGGAATCCCTTTCTCTATTGTATTCACTTGCAAATTGATGTTTGAGATTGACACCCTACTCATGTCAGTTTCTCAAACATCCCATTTGCCTCCAGTGTGCCAGTGTCAGTCCTTGCCTTTGTACTGGATATGGACCCAGCAAAAATGCCATCTTTCCTGGATCAGTCTGTATTGCGATTATTTATCTTCATACCTACTCTTCCTATTAAATTATAAACTCCTGGAGGACAGGGGTCATGACTGTTGGTCTCTGCATCCTTTGACATTTTTACAGTGCTGACCATACATATTATTGACATAAAAAAAGGCAAAATTTTTTGGCAAGAAAAGATTTTTGGCTGGGAAAGGTCATTACTATTGTGCCACAACCATGAATTTATCCAGCATGTGTTTTCATGAAGCACTGTGCCGAGTGCTCTCAGAACGAATTACACTGATCTGCTTCTTGACCTCAAATAACTTATTTATAATTTAATACGTATATCAGGCATGAGGGCAAATATGGAAAGGACAGACAATAATTGAATTACCAACATTAAACAGATATACAAATAGGTTAGATTAAATATTTACTTTGCATGTGTGTTACCTTGTAAAGGGTAATTGCATTTTAGCAGCTGGTGAGTGTATGGGAACCATTTGAGTTTTATATTTAGACAATAGAATCCTATCATAATGATTACAATGTAAATTGAATTTTGATGCATTTATGAGTGAAGATGGACATTAATATCCCTATGAGGTTAATTTATAATATATTGGAAGAAGAAACCGTATACCTTGGATAAAATCCAAAGCTAGGCACCTCTGGCCAAATTAGAGCAAATGGAGCTTGTCTGTAGGACTCCACCATTAAAAAAAAAAATAAAGTGGAATCTGAAAAATATGTGTTTTTCATCAAAAGGAGGAAATAGGGTATTTGACAACATGCATTTGTCTACTGAATGTGATGGAATATGTGATGAAATATGTTTTGTCAATAAAATAAATTGCCAAACAAAATGTAATCCTTTCTGCAAATGCATTTAGTCTCCAAGATGAAATAAGCTACTTCCACAAAGCACATTTTTCCTTTGAATTATTTTAGATTTGCTGTCTATCAAAAACTAGGGAGAAAATGTGTTTTGTCAGAGACTGTATTTCAAGGTATACAGATAAAATATATTTAATTAGGAAAATAGTAGACTCCATTGTGGAGGGTCAGTAAATGCTTATAGCATATTGATGCAGTTTAAATGAGTCTATAATTTTTGGCCCAAGAGGCTAGCTTCTCAGTCCAGTGTCAAATGCATTCTTTTGTTTTCCTTCAGTATTTTATTTTATTATTTTTTGTGTCTTTTCCCAATATTTTAAAATTGATGTATAGTTGATTTGCAGTGTTGTGTTATTGATATATATATACATATGTGTGTGTATATATATGTATACACATTATTTTAAAATATTCTTTTCCATTATGGTTTATCATAGGATAGGATATTGAATATAGTTCTCTGTGGATGCATTCTTGAAAGCATTCAAGTGATACCTTGATGGTCCTTGAGCATATTCATAACACTTTTATTATCCTATGTTATCATCAGATCACTGAAAGAATTAATTATGATTAATTAGGTTCTTTTATTTTTTTTTTCATTTTCCCCCTGTTCTGTGAATTGTGCTCTGTGAATTGATCCCTTGCCCCAAGGCTCCTGAGGAAGTTTAACTTACATAGTTAATTAATGCAGTTTAACCCTTCAAATGTGACTCCAACACCCCACCTTATTTTTCATCATTTTAGATCTCTGGTTAACAGCCTATAATGCTACATAGTGGACACATTGATGTTGAGTAATTAAGTGTTGTTAAGTTAGGAAAAAGTGTAATTTTTAGAAAAGGGATCAGAAGAGTGATATGTGTGGCAGCAATTTTGAGAAGAGTGAAGTGTTATAATAGAAATGAAAGATGATGTGAATGGGAAAGGTTTTTTTCTGTCTTTTTCTTCCTGTTCTTTTTTTCTAATAGGAACATACTTCCTCACTTGTGGTATCTGCTTAATATTTAAGGATTGAATGAGATAATGTCTATAGCGTTCTTGGCTCCTTGCCTGGCACTAGTTCTATATTGATTTATAATATTCCAATATTAAATAAACATTGTTCCATTTGGTTCTCATACTGTCCTCTTTCTAAACAAGTATCATTTATTTCCATTTTATGGAATAGTTAACTGAAATTCAGAGGGTCACGTAGTGATGGACCCAAAGGAGGAATTCATCTCTAATGCTGGGTGAGAAAGATTGTCTAGGGAGAAAGTAATGTTTGAACTATATCCTGAAGCATGAAGAGGAAATAAAAAGGCAGGAACTGCATGGTAATGCTGACTGTAGGTGGCTTGTTGAGTGTATTGTTAATAACTATGTTGCCAGGGAGAAGGGCTTAATTTATCAGGAAATGAAGCTGGAAAAGGTAATCTGGAATCATAAAATACCGTATGTACTGAGAAATTTTCATTTAATTCTAGAGGGAAGCAGATGACTCAACTTGTATTTTAGAGAACTAGTTTAGGTGACGGGTATTCCAGCAGGGAAGAGACCTACAGGAAGGGTGTATATCAGTGTATCGCTGCTGTACTCCAGGTGAGAGACAGTGAAAACTAGAGCTATGGAGAGAGAGATGAATGAGATAGGAGAGGGATCTCAAAGACATTTCTCAGGTCTCATCAGTGAGAGGTCATACATGGTAGGGAAGGTATAGGTGGATTTGGGAATAACTGCAAAGTTGCATAAGGAAATGAAGCCATTAATATAGACAGAAAATACAGAAAGAAAATAGTTGATGATAGTGAAGGAGACCTTTTTTAACAAACTTGTGCATAGTTATTTTTAAAGATATTTATTTATTTGGCTGTGTTGGGCCTTAGTTGCTGGCATGCAGGATCTTTCTTGCCTTGGTGGTACATGGATTCTCTAGTTGCCGCATGTAGGCAAACGTGTGTCACCTGCATTACAAGGTGATTTTTTACCACTGGACCACCAGGGAAGTCCCAGAGATATTTGGTTTTGAACATAAGTAATGTAACTGCAAGATAAGTGGGCAGATGTGTTATTAATATGGATCCTGAGTCCAAGAGAGAGGCTGGGGAAGGAATAAAAATTTGAAGGAGTCTTGTTATATTTGTTTTTGTGATTGGTGATATATGAATGAAATACCTTTATAAGACAGATTTTATTTTGGTATCTTATTTTTTTAATTATGAAAATATGATAACACTTGGAAAATAAATAACAGTTACATGTAGTTCCACTATATATTGCAATTTTTTAAGTAAATAAATTTATTTTTAGTTGGAGTTTCAGTATACAGAGAAGTAGAAGGATATAGTAGACCTGAAAAGTTCTGTGAACCAATTCAACATAATTAGGATTTATACAATTTTCAAACAACAGCAGGATACAAATTCTATCCAGTTCCCATAGACTGTAAACCAGGAGACACTGAAACATGTCCAGGCACATAAGATCAAGTAAGATATTTTCATGGTCTAAATGTATTGAAATCATGCCAAGTCTGTTTTCTTATCACTGTGTGATTATATTAGAGATCAATAACTAAAGATATTTGAAAATAACCCACATATTTTCAAATGCAGCGTGACATTTACCAAAAGAGATCTTTGATTTAGCCAATGAAAACCTGAATAAAGTTAGAAGAATGAAAAAACACAAAAGGTGATTGCAGAGAAGGAAGAATTTAAATGAGAAATTGATATCAAAATGATAAATTAATATCAAAGATACTTAAAAATCGCACGTATTTGGAAGCTAAATGTCCACTTTAAATGATGATGTATTAAGAAGTCATAACAAGGAAAATTAGAAAATATTTGTAATAGAATAAAAATGAGAAGAGAATTTACCAGAATTTGTTACATGCAGCTGAAGCTGCTCAATACAATTAAATACAATGTGGAATCTTGAATAAGGTGTGAAAACAAATAATGGACACTAGCATAAAATTTTTTGGAATTTGAACAAAATCTGTACTTTAGTTAATAATACTGTAGCATATGTTAAATTCTCATTTTGGGGGTTGTTTGTTTTACAACATAGTATTTTGTTATATTCTCAGACAAATTTTATCTAATAGTCAAAATGATGTATCAAAATGAAGTTTGACAGGTATGAAAGTCTAACTCTCTTGTGTTCTTCTCACTTTTACTGGATAATGATTATTAAGAATGTGCCAGCCCCAAGGTTAAAATGTACATGAATTATCTTAGTTAACTCAAAATATTGGAGAAATCTAAAGGAACTGATATTAATATTTCCATTTCCCAATGAGGAAACTGAGGCTTAGAGAGATTAAATTAATAACCCAGCAGAGAAAATGAGTTGGAGTTGGTAATGGACAGGGAAATCTGATGTGCTGCAGTCCATAGCGGAGAAGGCAATGGCAACCCACTCCAGTACTCTTGCCTGGAAAATCCCATGGACAAAGCAGCCTGGTAGGCTGCAGTCCATGGGGTCGCTAGAAGTCGGACATGACTGAGTGACTTCCCTTTTACTTTTCACTTTCATGCATTGGAGAAGGAAATGGCAACCCACTCCAATGTTCTTGCCTGGAGAATCCCAGGGACGGGGGACCCTGGTGGGCTACCGTCTATGGGGTTGCACAGAGTTGGACACAACTGAAGCGACTTAGCAGCAGCAGCAGCAGCAGCAGCAGTCCATAGGGTTGCAAAGAGTCAGACACGACTGAGTGACTGAACTGAACTGAGAGAACAGGAATTCAAATCCTTGTTTATCTCAAAGTCTGTTCTCTTAAACGACACCCCATAAGGAAAAGTTCAAATCTGATTCAACTTCAACGCATCCGGTTCTCAAAGGCAACAGTTGTTGGACTTTCATGGAAAGCCTAGCCTCTTCCTTGCTGTGAAATTATTCACAATGTTGACTTAAAAATTGCACAGCAGGAGAGTTGTGAGCCAAGTTTTAGTTGGGACAAAATGAGGACTATCACCCAGGAGACAGCATTTCAGATAGCTCTGAGAAACTGCTCTACAGAGGTAGGGGTGAATGTCAAAATATATGTGATTTTGGTGATGGGGGAGTACATGCAATCAAGCACATATTTTTTTGCAGGTTTCTTTTAGTCTTGTGAAGCTTTCTGCTAGTCATGAGAAGCAGTCATCACCATGATGGATTTTAGTGCTTTTCTAGATGGGGGGAAATATAAGAATTGGGTTCATAAAATCGGCTCCTGAAAATATCTAACTATCTGAAGACCTGTTCTGCCAGTATTTGCCCTCCAGCACAGAGTACCTCATTTCTGCTCTCCACCCTGAACTTCTTTCAGGGGTGTTGAAAATCAGCAGTTGCAGCAGCAACTGATTTAATCCTTGTAGAGGTAGATGGCAAGGGCCAAAGGCAAGTGGCCAATTTGTAGTTGACAGCAACTATCCAGCAGAAAGCAGACAATAGATATTTATTCCTATTCTTTTTCCCTAATATCCTTCCCTCTGTCTTAACTCTTCTGGCACCCCTTCTGGATATTATTTAAGACCCACAGTGACTCTACTTTCATTGTAGAGACTGATACACATTATTTCTCTCCTACTTGACAGTAGGCATTTTGAATCTAAACATTATCTTGCCCTTCTCACAATAGGTAGGAGAGCGCCTTTCACTGTGTTAAGAACTCTGCTTCCCTCGCCTCATTTATAATTGAATGAGGTTACTCTGTAATTTTCTCCATTTTTAGAGAAGTACATAACTCAATCAGTAACTTACCCAAGCACTCATGAAGAGTTAAGTCATAGATGAGGCTATGAATCCTTGTCCAGAGCAAGAAGAGTACTAGGTGACTAAGTGCCTTGCACACAGTAGGACCTCATCCTTGCCAGAACAAGTATGAACAATAGCACTATTTCCATAGGTAAGACTTTGGGGGCATGAACATTAGTTCTATTATATGGCAGGGTTTTTTGTTTTTTGTTTTTCTTTTAATCAGTGCTCACGCTAATAGGATTCCGTCTAATATGACTCATTTCAGAGAAGACTTGAATAAAAGCATTCAGTAATAATGCCCCTAAATTTAAAGTCACTGTTCTGGAGTATATGAAAGGCACACGTTCATTACTTAATCCCACCAATCCAAATAATGAACAAAGAAGTCCACAACAGAATTATAGAGATTGTTCCAAAGCTTAGAGGCTAATTTGATTTTGTATGGAATGTTAAGAAAGGGTTTTAAAGAATTTTTAATGAAAGGCAATTAACGTTGAAACCTTCATTAATGGATAGTTGAGAGGAAAAACTGGACTTCTTGCTGAGGTTTTGACTTTTTTCACTAATTGCAAAACTTTATGGTATTTTTACTGTATATTGGAAAATGGTAAGGCACTATCTGTTTAAGCCAGCTAGACCTTATGGGCAAATAGAACACTTTTAAGGCCTTTTAATTTTTTTTTTTTTTAAGTAAAGAGGACAGAGCCCCCAAGAACTAATTATAACTGAACAGCTCTCATTTGATAAAATGGATGTGGAGTAATGGAATGTTCACTAAGAAACACTAATTTTGACTCAGCTTAAAAGATTCTTGAAACTATTATTTGCTTCCTCATATTAGTATGCATTGACAAATTTTTCATATAACACAAAGGAGATATTTTATAAGAAAACTATAAAGAGCAGTACTGAGCACTGAACGAAAAAAAAAGAAAGATATTACTTATGAATGTTGGTTTCTTGATTCCAAATTCTCTGAACTCTTTAAATACAGTTTATTGCTCACTTTAACCTTAATGACTAAAATGATTGGAACATCCATTCTTTGGTTTTTCAATATTTAGTGTTGGTACCAGCATTTTACAAACTTTGCCCTAGGAATGTTAGCAACTGTAATGTTCCCTATTTCTTACCAAACATGTGGTCCTTAGGGCCTTAGAGTGATGGAAATAAAGACAGAAGTCTTTTGGCTGGCAGATTATTAGAAAATTTTATTGGCCATATGGTATACCCTCATGCCATGAAATTAGGGTCTTATTTCTTGCCTTTCAGAGCAATGTAAATAAATTTAATAAGCTCCAGAATTAGATGAAAGTTTCTAAGTCATCTCCCACCAATTTCTTTTGCCATTACCAAGATAACTAGCTACCTTATGGCAGAGCGGTGGTGGGTGTTAGGAGGCTGACGATCTCCCCTCCAAAGATATAATTTGTCATCTAGTCTGTCCTGTTGGTAGTCTTTTTAGATGTTGTGTTGTCCATCACTAAATCTGGTGACAAATCTCAGACATCTTAAATTTTAGAGTTGATATAACAGATAAGTAAAACAGTTTTTATTTTGCTTTGCCGTCTCTCACCTTGTTTACTGCGGTATAGCAATGTTAAAGAACTAGATACATGTTCCTTTAACAATGTAATTCCATCTGTTGACAATATAAAGACCACTGGAGATCTATGTAGGTGTCTAAGCAGTTAAAGCCATCCCATCTTGAGGATCCGTGGGAGTAAATATAGAATGAACCAGTGTTTGAAAAGTCATTTCTCCCTCAAAATTAACTGCTCATCTTATCATGGATGGTAGTTCACCAGGCTCCTTTGTCCATGGAATTTTCCAGGCAAGAATACGGTAATACCAGAGCTCATTTAATCTGAATATATCAATAGCTAACATACATATTGGAGGCATTCAGCCCATATATTTTGAGATGCTCTGGTTAATTGATTGTCATTTAAGTGCATCATATCAAATAATTTTCCAGAATAAATTGGAAATAAGAATATCTGAATGCCACTTCTGCCAGCTTTATTACCTTGATGATTCTTTAACTCCCCCCCCCCAAACTTTAAGCTTTTTATTTTGTTTTGGGTTATAGATGATTAACAATGCTGTGGTAGTTTCAGGTGAACAGCAAAGGGACTGAGCCACACATACCCATGTGCCCACTCTCCCCCAAACTCCCCTCCCATCCAGGCTGCCACACAACATTGAGCAGAGTTCCCTGTACTATACTGTAGGTCCTTGTTGGTGATCCATTTAAAATATAGCAGTATGTACATGTCCATCCCAAAGTCCTTAACTTTTTTCTTTGACTTCAGATCTTCCCTGTTTAAATCCATGTTCTCATGAGCTGAGACTAGACTCTTTCTTTTTTTTTTTTTTATAATCAAAACACTTTTTGAAGCTCAGAAAAAGACACAGGATCTCTCCATAATGGAAAATTTGTGTACAATCATTTCTCATGTGCATGTTTTCTTATATTTGAAAATTTGTACTTTAATTGTGAAAAGAGAAATATGGCGGAAATCACAGAAATATAGCAGGCAAATGAGTTCTTGCCATTGCTTGATTTTCTTGCATAGCATCGATTTTTCTCCATTCTCTCTCTCTTTCTCCAAAGACGTAACTCCTTGAATAGGCTTCATTAGGAGAGATGCAAAGAAACAAAGAATTTTGGATGACAAAAACTGCTGAACTTATGTTTTCTTAGAATATTTAAATATGTTATATTATTTTAAATAATGTTTCAGGAATGTTTCTTTAACACTCTCCCTTATATTTTGGTTTATCTAGAGATAGCTGTTATGTACTGTTCTCATTTATGAATAATATCAATACTTTGTCTGTTGTAGTTCTTTGATAATCTGGAGAGCAAAATATGACATATGGGACCTTGAGTAAGATCTCAATGCTGCCACTTTTAACTATTCAAGTATTTAAGTATTCGAGTTTTAATCTGTGCTAGGATATAGCTCTTGTTCACTGACAATGATAATAATAATGATCATTATTATTATAAAATTAAAACCTAGTACATTCATTAAGCTACAAAGAAAGAAACCAAAGTGGCATCCTATGGTATCAATTCAATCAAGGATCAGTGTTGTAGGGAGGGAGGGCTTATTAAACTAGCAAAACCAGTAGGAATTCATTGTCATATACTGCAGATAAAGGATGACCCAAGTCCTCTCTCCAGGGTCAGATTTGTTATCTATCCTAAATTTGGTGTCCATACTTATTGCTGTTTGTATTAAAGTATATACCCAGTCTGCATTCCAAACAGCAAATGCAGATTTTTGCTACTTCATTTCCATTCCTTTCTTTTCTTAAACCACCAAAACTATAAAGCCTATACATTTTGAGCAAATCTTCTACTCTGAAATATAAATTTTTTTTCATAGTAGAAGAGGTGTGATAATTTTATGAGACTGTTTCATATACTAGGGTAATGAAATTATTACCTTAACCAGTTGTTTTTTAGCTGTTGTTTCTATTCTCTTGTATGCCGTATCCAAATTACTAATGTAAGTAATGTGTTCCCTTATTTTTGCATTAGATTTATTAATTTTTTTTTACTTGACCATATGTTTGTATGCCTTGATGTGAACTAGATATCAATTCCCTTGTCACTTTTCTCTTTATTCTGCCATATTGTGAGTTGACACTAAAATACACACTGCAAAATATATGTTAGACTGGGACATTAAAATGATTGACAGTGAACTTGCAGGGCAAGGAGGAGGCTAATCCATATATGACACACAGAAGCTGTTTTCCTGGCAACAACTTCATCATTGTTTCTAAACATGAGAGATGAGTCAATGTACCTAAAAAATCATTCAGGTAAACAGCAAAGAATTTTGTTTGGCAGGGCATGAATACCATAGTCTTTCTTCTTCTCACTTCACTGTGGTAAATGGAAATAGATTCTTCCCACCTAGATTAATAGCTGTTTTAACTCAATAAAAGATGTGTAAATCTTCAGCAGTTTCCTATTGAGTCAGTCCTTTTATATGTATGCAATAACATCTCAGAGTAGTTAGAATATAAGTCAGACCCTTGGGGAAAAAAAATTCACGTACATTTGGAATACAGGCTGGATATGTAGCCACCTTTTGGGGGTAATAAATTGTTTTGCAAACAAGTTGAAATCTGATGATAGCCTCTATCAAAAATTTAGGTCCAATATCTCAGAGTGTTCGATATTTCACATTACATGAAGAAATGAGAAAATAGGAGGCTAAGTTGGATTAAAAAAACCATATGAGGCCTAAGAAAAGACTGTTCCCAGATGGAATTCACTGAAGATTCTGTTTCTTTGCATTTTCATTATAATTAATTCTTTAATATTGCCAGTTGAATCTCACGAATTGAACATGTTCCAATCTATACAATCTGGCATCATGCTGCTCTTCTGAAATTCCAAGGAGCTTTCCTAAAGGAAGATTGGGAAATTCACAGTATGAATGGAGCAATTAGAGCAGAGGTGTGGCATCAAGAGAGGTGGGCCAAATAGAGACAGCATCATGACAATGGCCTCTTTCCAAATACATCCTAGTCAAATTAACCCATGATAATAAGAGAGGAAGAGAGAGATGCTGCTCTTTGGAAAACAGTATAAATTAAAAATTTTAAATTCCATGGTCTTCAGTCCATATCCTGGAAGAGATGTTCACATGGGGAAGTTGGAAGGACCATTAGAAGAGTTGCTGAAATGTACAGGATTTCTGGTAAGGGTACATGGGGGTCGAGGGGAGTGGGGACCAAGAAAGGCATCAAGTCATTTCCTGAAAGATAAATTCTTAATCAGGGGCCTTCAGAGTAACTGAGGATGGAGAATTAGTTGAGATGGGAACTTCTCCAGTTATTTTGGAGAAGAGAAATTGTATGAATCACAAAGGGCCATGGTTACATGCGGTGGCAGAAGGTGTGTTACTTCATGACTTGCTCTCAGGATTGTCCTGAAGGCTGCAAGTATTCACTTTTTTAAAATGTAAAACACATAGGAAGTGTCAAACTCCCAGAACCTTATGTAAAATTCATGTAATTTTTTATCTTACCTATGACATTTTAATTGTAAAAGCAATACATACCTGTGGAAAATTTCTAAAACTGAAAGGAAATATTTTCCCTGTCCCCATCCAAACAAAGATAACTGTGGTTAACTGTCTTATCCTTGGTCCTAGAAGAATGGGAATGAGTACAGCAATGATAGGAATAAAACTCATTGACAAGTGTCAGTTTTATTCAGAAGCTTTATGAGGCATTGATAAGACTATGAGAATCAGTATGGACAAGGATACCTCTGAATAAGCTTGATGTCCCCATTCTGCTTCTCTCAGGGATGTGGCCAGAAGAGACACGAAGATCTGCAGCCTTTGTTAGCTCCAAACAAATGGAGCGTGCGTATTCAGTCACTAAGTCATATGGACTCTTTGTGACCCCTTGGACTGTAGCCCACCTGGCTCCTCTGTCCACGGTCCCCAATCTTTAAACATTATGGCCACCACCCCACCAAAACCACCACCAAAAGACCCACATCATTTCCAAGAAAGGCCATTATATTCTATTTATCTCTCAATCTATCTATCTACCGATCTATCCATCTATCTATCCATACTGGCAAAACTGATAGTATATATACAGTATTGTACTCTGCCCTTTCATTCATTTACTACTTTGAATATTATAGGAAAGACTCTTTCCTATAGGAAGACTCAAAAACATGGTTGTAAATTATTAGGTCAGTTTTAAAGAAGCAAAGGTAGACCTCACCATATTTTTATACATTTGGAGAAAAAAACAGGAGTTAATTGAACAAATTATCCTCTTTAAAAACTTACTTGCTAAGATGTGAGGGCAAAATTGACTGAACTTTCCATTTGTATCAGGAAAATAATTATGAGTGTTTGCTAGAGAAGATGCCAGTTAAAATTAGCTATGAGAGTGTATCTCTACAAGGAAGAAATACATAGTCAGAGGTCTTACTCATGTAAGTTAAAATTTTTCATGAAAAAATTTTGCAGAAAATACTTTAAAATTTTTTTGCCTTTTTATTAAACCTTTATTTGCTTTCTTTTTTAATTTTTTTAAATTTTGCCTTCTATCTTTTCTTGGGAACCCTTAACAGTGTCTATATTGTCTACTGAATAAGCCATGTTAATGGATTCCATAGATAATTTCCAAAGGTTGAAAAGGTTTTTGACTTCAGAGAAATTGAAGCAATTTTGAAAGAAGCCAAAGAGGTGTATATTACAATCCTCCCCATACACATGAATAGTGGAGTGACATTTGAATTTGACGGAGAGTGAAAAGATCAAGTTGAAATGTGGCTCTTGAGAAGGGAATGCGGCCTCATCCGTGCCTTCTGTTTGCTGAGAGAAGAGATTCTGAAACTTGGAATGAGAAGGAAAGGGCATTAGCATCAAGAGAGAGGACAGGAGTCAGCCTGGATTTGCAAATAACAAAGTCATCTCAGCTAAACTCCAGGAAGACCTTGAAGCTGAGATCCAAGATCACACACTTAAAAATGAGTAACTTTTGTTAAAGAAGAGTGTGTAGGTGACCAAAGTTGAATTTGCACAACAAAGAAGAGATCACAGAAAGGAGACTCTGAAGGAGTAAGGCTACCTGGGCTGGTTGTGGGAGTCTAATTCAGGAGGCTGGGATAGTCTCAGAGTCTATGAAATGATTTCTCAGAGGTGAACGACTTCCACTCACTGTGGCTTTCAAAAAAAAAAAAAAAACTGAGGGCACCTACATTGACATTTTATCTCCTTTAAAAAGATAGCCTCCTCACTGCAGTTATATGGATCTATTCTCAATAATAAGTGCTGCATTTCCCCCTGGATCCTCTCCTTAAAATTCAGGGCACCTACTGTCCCTCAAGTCCCCGCCATCTATTCAGAGCTGAAAACCAGGATTCAAATTGTAGGTTCAAATATCTCTACACTTGACTCATTTGGAATAAAGAATAATTCAGATAGGGAACTCTTCATGGAAATTCACCTCCTCAAAAGCTATGGTCTGTAGTTAGTTGGTTATAAATAGTACTTCTGTCTCTGTATTATTAGACGCCGTTAGAATAAAAACACGTTCTTGTATTATTTGGGAATCTAAAAATAAGCTTAAAAATAGAAAATAAATTATAGTGTAAGAAAAAATAGCATAAGCAATGTTGAAAAAGAATTTTAACTAGGGAATGCATTAAACATGCTTTAGTAGTAATGTTTACCTATGATAAATAAAAGTAGTTAAGGAAGTTTACCATCATGGTTAAGACAGCTTAGGTCTACAGGGTCATACCGCCTAGATGGAAGCCTACATTTGCCAGGAAATAGCTGAGAGATCTTGGGACAGTTCTGTGGTTATAAAATTGGAATAGTAATATATGCACACTAAGTTTTGAAAATGAAATGAGATACTTATAAGGCAATTCACACATCACCTGGCACATGGGAAGGTCTCTCTGATAATGCTTGTTCCTACATAAGGCAAAGAAGGCCTGCCTTCTTAGGATTAGTTGAGATACTTTGAGAAGAAGATGCTGTGATGAAATTACACATGCAGGAGATTAACGGAGGGAAATATCTGTGAAGGACAAGGGGAAGGAGCAGGAGTGTTAGGGAAAGATTTCAAACCATAATGTAGGTCCGACACCTGTGAAAGAGGAGGTGGAAGGAAGATGCAACTACTAAGAAAGTCTTAGACTGTGGAACAGTTGTAAGACAGTTAGGAGCAATCTGATGCAAAGTCCTCTTGCTAAAGTCATCCTGTGAAGCCCTGTGTCCTACAGAAGGAGGCCTGTGCAGTCATTGGTTGGAAGCATTCCAGAAAAAGCAAGGACTCTGTGAATGTGGTTGTGGCCCCTCACAGATAGCAGTTAGAGATTTGCAGCCACAGGAAGAGATGTGGGCAGTGCATTTTGTGGCTACCATAGCCCATCACTTGAGCTGGAGATTTGATACAGTTGTTATAAGTCATTAGTTTATTCATTAATGTATTCATTTATTCCAACATTTTTGTAGCTTTGTTCAGGGTACCCTGCCTGAACCTCAATTTCTTCACCTATGAAATGGGTAAAATAATACGTAGGACACTTATTGCAGTACTAATTTAAAGATTTGTAATATTATACGTGAAAGCATTTAATTAAAATGGTGAAAAGTGCTTTGGAAATGTAAAATAGCCCCAGCCTTCTTCCTTTAGCTATTTTATAATTCACTAATTTCTTTCCATTGGTCTGGCCTTTCAATTAGCTTGATTTTTTGTAAGACTTAGTGTACCATAGCTAATTTCACATGAAAGTATATATCTGTAAAAACAAATAGATTCTCTTACCTTTGAAATTAAGAATTTAAGGTTTACCAATAAAATGGTTTATTTGATGATAATTCTAAGTAGGGATGGTAGTTAATCTGGAACCTGAGGAATTCAATCCACTGAATCTGTGTTAAAGATGCTCCTGACTAGAAGTCAGGGATACTGTTAAGTACTGCATCAGTTGATCATGACTGTGTTATGGAGTCTCACAAAATTATTGGGACATAGAAGATCCCGAATAAGTATTTGTAGAATACTGTAGATTCACAGAATCTGTTTTGCCTGATAAACTTTTTGGTATTATCTCTGTGATCTTTCATCATAGAAATGAGGGACCCTAAACAAAAATATGGTGAAAGCCCAAATTTGTTATGCTTGTGGAACTTGGAAAGAAATGGGTCTCATGTTTGGACCATACCTCTTAGAATCACAAAAACCACCAAAAAAATAATAGAATCTTGAGCGTTAGTCATCTAATTCTGCTTTATTCTGGAGCAGATTTTCTCAACATGGGCCAGATAATTCTTTGTTGGGGGTGGATAGGGGTTGCCGGATGCCTTATAAGATGCTTAGCAACTTCACTGGCTCTACCCACTAGGTGCCAATAGTACTCCTTTCTCAACCCCCAGTTGCGACAACAAAAATAATGTGTCTGGAATTGTTAAAAGTCCCAAAGGGGATAAAATTGTCTCCAATTGAGAACCACTGTTTTAGAGATTAGACAAACAAGCAATCCTTGAGAGTTTAAATAAGTCACCAAATCCCTTGGCAAAACCAGCGTCACAGCTAACCCAGGGACTAAGTATCCAGTTCTTCTTCTACTGTGGGGCACTGCCTTTGATTCAGTGTGTGATTAAATGTGCCTCCAAGTAGAGTTGCTTTTATTTTTTCACAACTATTCCTGTTTATTCCTAGCGTTCTTCCAGTGTGCAGGCTGTTTGACATCATACACCTTTTTATTGCATGGAAGGCAAGGTTTAATATTCCTTTCTATATTGGATTAAAAATGAAGTTCCTCTTGGAGGTGAAAGGGGCATGTTTTGAAGCCCAAAATTGACAGGGTAGAGAGGGGTCAACAATCTTTCTCTTAGGCACTGATTTAGAGATGTAGAATGCTTTCTTTGCCCAGCTTACACTTAAATAGAAAAATGTATCTATACATGAAGATTTCTATATAAAAAAAATGCCTGCCAAGTACAGAAGACACCTCTCTAAAGTGGCAGAGAACAGAATGATCTTGTTGGGATGGTCGAGTGTAATTTCAGATAATTCTATATCAGGTTTCTGAGAACCCTTTTGGAAAGCTCTGTTATGTATTAGTACTGGGTCTCAAAGAAATGGAAAATTAGTATTTTCTTTCCCAGCCTACAATTTATTGATCAAAGAAAACTTATTTTGAGCTTTGTAGTGTTGCAACAATCTGAAGCATATTAATAAAGAAAGAGAGTTGCTTCTTGGGGAGATAACCTTGATGACTGTAATTTTTCTCATGAGTATCAATGTGCTTATGCGCCAATATATCACAAGTGAAGGGGGAGGGAGGGAGCAGATGTTGCCTAGCAAGGGCAGTGCAGAGCTCTCTGTATTTTGCTTTGTCTCCTTTTAGCCTTTCTCAAGGAGTTCTCATCCTTCACTGTTTATTCTGAAGAAGGACTTGAGATAGTATTATAAGAAAAGCCAGGCTTTTTGATTGCAAATGTAGAAAGTGCTGACAAGGAGTTGCCTAGTTCTAATCATAGGGTCCACCTAATGCAATCATCAGAGACCCCGACCACGATTGATCCCTGTTTTCATGTATGCACACATCCATTCCAAAAGTCACCTGTCACACATCCTGCTCCCTGTCCCCTCTGCCCATTAACTGTGTCACCCTGTGAAAATTTCTTAGTTTCTCTCTGCCTTAGTTTCCTCATCTATAAATGAGGAAATGAATAGTACCCAACTCAAATACAAATAAAATTAGTTAATGTTTTTAAAATAGGTAGAAAATTGCCTGACACATAACAGATGTCACTATATTTTTACATGAAAATAATCTATTCAAGTATTTAATATGCATAAAAATAAAATAAATGCTCACTCAGTTGTGTCTTACTCTTTGCAACCCCATGGGCTGTAGGCTTCCAGGCTCGTCCGTCCATGGAATTTTCCAGGCAAGAATACTGAAGTGGGTTGCCATTTCCTCCCCCAGGAGATCTTCCTAACCCAGAGATTGAACCCAGGTCTCCTGCATTACAGGCAGATTCTTTAGCCGCTGAGCCACCATGGAAGCCCTAACACGAGGGATGCAGGTTCCACTGAGATACATAGCAAGTGTCTAATATGTCATGAGCACTCTGCGAGGTGCTGGTGACTTATTACAACAACCTAAAAAACCCATCAGAGACAGACAAACCTCCAAAGCAGGAAATAGGTCACATTTTTAAAATGCACTTTTGAGTTCCTGTGTATTAAACACCTAGAGTCAACTGTGATGGCCACTGAGGAGGTAGAGATAACGGCCCTTCTGTGCTCCAAGAACTCTGTCTGCGGGAGGAGGGAAAGTGAAATGCAATGATAAGATAAAGTGAAAAGTGATGTCATAAGTGTAGACACTATAATAGGTTTCTATTGAGAAGCTCACATCTCAACCTGGGTAAGGGGCTTGAAGGTAGAGAAGACCTGCAGGGTAGGTGGTGTGTGAGTAGCATTTTAAGTGAGTCAGGCTGGCTGGGTTGGGGCAGGAAGCACTGGCCACAGAGAAAAAAGAAGTTAACCTTGGAGACTAGAAAGGAGCATGTTAAGGAGGGAAATGAATGCTATGGCATGGCTAGGTTAGGAAGGACTCTGCAGCTCAGGGTAAAGAGTGTAGGCACTACCTTGAAAGAGGAGGGAAGCCATTGGAACATTTTCAGTCAGGGAGTGATATGGATGGAGAGGTAGGAATTTTCATCAAAAGCTGTGGTCTCGTGTTGTGTGGAAGAAAGGCTGGGAGAAGCCCGGACTAGAAAAGGCTGAAAACCCAAACTGGTAAGTCTCCACTGAAAGATGATGAGCTGTGAAACTCATCACCTTGAGAGCAATGAGGAAGTAGAGATGGATATGCACACGGTTACTAGCAGGGTGCCAACGAAATCATAGTGACCCTTATCTCGGAATAGGATTTTTTTTTTAATTTTGAAAATTTGTATCGGTTGACTGATTAACTGTGGTATGCGGGATCCTAGTTCCCTAAAACAGGGATCAAACCTATGCCTCCTGCCCTTGGGAGCACAGAGTCTTAACCACTGGACCACCAGGGAGATCCCTGGAATGGGATTTGAGTTGAGAAAAAAAGTACAAAAAGGAGGTTTACCGTTTCTCACAGTGTTTCACTGTCTTATCTCACCTTTCTCAATCTTCAGGAGGGAAAATGCATAATTAGTCATCAGATGTTGTCTCTCTGAGACATTCGTGACATCCTAGGACATTGTAAACTTAGATTCCTTCCTAGTACTTCTTGCCGCCGTCTTTCTAGGTCCTGCGTTGTGGACAGAAATTTTGGAACTTTTGGTAAGATTATGATTTTCTTTGACTCTTTTCTTAAATCATAGATATTTGAGCAGAGCCTGAAAGGATCATTAGAAATCATTTAATAGCGTGGTGGCAGAAAAGTTTGTATCTCAAATGCTATCAACAAAGTCTTAATAGTGGTTTCTTGGAGTGCTGTGTTGACAAAGAATATGAGTCCCATATGGCTGGGTAGAAAAGTGACAAGATCAACTAAAGATGCCCATCATGGGTGCAGCAGGGTGGAGCAGAAACACATATGCTTCATATATCCATCTCTAGGATAAAGATTTCAAGCCTGTAATATTAATGGACTTGACAAAGATCACTGATCTAGTTAAGAGCATGGCTGCAAAGAAAACCATGTCACGGAGTTCCCAGGGCTGAGATACTTTGTTCATTTATTTATCGTATTTGCCTAGAATGATTGCATGTCCAGATCACCTTTCCTTGCATTGTTTTTTTAGTGTTAGACTTCCAGCTTTTAACAAATGGTGCAAGGGAACCTATTTACAGGGTAGGAATAGAGACTTAGACATAGAAAATAGATGTGTGTACATGGGGGGTGGCAAGGGGGAGGTGGGAGGAACTGGGAAAGTAGCATTGACATACATAAACTACCGTGTGTAAAACAGACAGCTAGTGGGAAACTGCTGTATAGTGCAGGGAGCTTAGCTGGGTGCTCTGAGGTGACCTAGAGGGGTGGCATGGGGGGAGAGGGAAGGCTCCAGAGGGAGGGGATATATGTCTACATATAGCTGATTTATTTTGTTGTACAGCAGAAACTAACACAACATTGTAAAGCAACTCTACTCCAATTTAAAAAAAAGAAAACATTGCAGACAAGGTCCATGCTTTCATGGAGACCATCTTCCAGTGGGAGGTGGGTAATACATAAGTGAATAAGGAGGGCACTATCAGATGGCAGTTGAAGATTATGGAAACAACAAGAAGTTCGGGCATGGTGACGGGAAACAAAAACATGGTACTGGGGCAGCCGGTCAGAATTGCCTCAACAAAGAGGACTTTTTAGCTGAGACTTGAATGAGAAGAAAGAGCCTTTGGGGCCAAGATCTGACAGAGGAAATGACAGAAAGAACACTAGGCAGTACAGAGAGTGAGCGGAGACTTGAAGCTAAAAGGAGAGTGAGTGTTTGAGGAACAGAAAGAAAGCCTGCCGGGCCAGGGCACCATGAGTGAGACGGTAGGACCTGGCAGGATGAGGGAGTCAGGCAGGGTCCAGATTATGTACCCCCGCCCCCATCTCTCAGGGAAAAGAGTCTTGGGTCTTTCTCAGTGGCCCCAGGCAATAGAAAAGTGAGAGACTAACCCCTCGGTCTCCACTTTCTTAGTGCAGTGTGCTTTTGAAAGTCTCCAGGAATACATAACTCTTTCTTTCTTTTTATACGAAACTCCTTGATTATAACTGCCAAGATCAAACAGCTGATAGGATCAAAAACTTTGCTCTATATAGATTAGAGTGGAAAATAGCAACCTGGAATAAATGTGTTTCCTTCGGGTGACCTTAGTAAAACATTCATGGGGTGCTGACAAGTACTTTGAATTTATACAATGGGGAACACAGTTTAAATACTTTGATATATTGCAAGCAGCTTCTTGAGAATCTCAAAAAAGATTGTGAAGCTCATTTAAATCTTGTACCAACCTTGTGAGAATTGGTAGGAAATAGCTATAGTTATATTTTATTTCCAGATGGATAAAATGAGGCAGAGAGATTAGATTACTTGATTTCAGATTTCTTCCCGTGGTCTTCTGTTCAACCTCATGGATACTTTCCACGCACCTTAATTGATAAATAAATCTATGGCTGAAACCGAAACTGTGGTAAAGCATCCCTAGGACTTTCAATTTTTGAGCCCCGAGGTCCCAATTTATGTAAGTACCTTGCTAATTATAAGTAACAAGAAAAATGAAGGGAATCTTTCAAGATTCATGTGCTTGAGTGTTATACTAAGCCTATTGACTTTTATTTGGCAATTTTTTCCTAACTATTTTCTGCTAGGGTTTACAGCAGCCAGCTTTCAGGCTGCCCCATTGAATAGTTGCATGTATTCCACTAACTGCATTGTCCTTTCCATTTCTTCCCTCTCTCCCTCACTCTCACCTCCCCAAGCTGATTGACCTGTTCCACACATTCTGTTCCTTATAGGCAATGCTCTCAAGTGACAGCTTATGAGCCTAATAAATCCCAGCAAATGTGTAAATGGATGTTAATGGTCCACACTCCCCTTCAGCATAGCATGTATACACTTTAATGGCGACCTTTGATGGTTCATACCTAACTCAAAGGAATGACTAATGGCAGAATTAGGAAGCTATGTAGATTTGGAGGTCAACGGTGTAGCTAATTGAAAGTAATACATTTGGGAGAAGTCAAGGACTTTGTGTGCCCCTCAAATCATCAAGATATGCCTATTCCCAGAGCCAATTCTCATCCTAAAAGGTGGGTCTCATTGTACAGGATCTCATGGACCCTCAGGTGGTGTTTCTGACCTGGATGTATAAAACTGCGGGCCGTGCCTAAAATGTTTCTCAACAAATTAGCAGAAGCTTGTATTGATGTGCAAAGTAATATCTGAGGAAGAAGCGAAAAAGAAATCATTTAATTATTATCTGCAGAATCATGTGTTCATCCACTTCAAAGAAAATTCTTATCTTTTGAATTGAGGCTTTTATTCCTATGGGATTCTTTCTAGAAACAGGCCAGATTCTGGTTGTTCTTGCTTCTCTCTTGCTGACCCATGATCTTAAAGTCTATTTTGAGTTGCAATAAGGCAGTGATGTAACACATAATGGAGGGATTCAGAATAAATGGACTCCTGAGATCCCTTTCCAGTGCATCTCCTGAGTATATACACCTGGGTTCACCCGGATGTGTATGGGAAAACCCGCTTTAAAAGGATGCCTCATATTGTACTCTAAAATTATATTCATTTAAGCTCCAAAAATATCGCATTTTTAATCTCCCAGTGTACTATTTTCTTCCTCAGAAGAAGATAAATGAATTTTAAATTCTGTTTCCTGTTAAAGGTATATGTAGGTATATGCAGAAAGGAAATGATTCTGCCAAAAGTACAGAAAAAGAAAAATTATACCTGGAGCAAGTTATAGCTAGAGCCACATTCCAGAACTTTTAACTCATCAGTAGTGAATTTTCAAATTCTGTTGAGACTAGTAGATTAGGTAGATCATGTAATTTCAAATAAATCTGGTTTGAGCCCAGAATTAGTAAAAGGTTTTTTGTTTTTTTTTAAATTTTAATCATTGTAAATATGTATTTCCAGGCCTTCATGTGTAATGTGGACCAATGGTCTCTGTATGGAAAACAGCTTCAGATGCTATCACTTTTGTCTGGCTAAGAACATCGCCTGTCTGGGAGTAAAGCAATGTTGGTTTTCCAAGGCTCACTATGTCATCTTGGGCTCAACTTTTCTCATGAACTCAGATTCCTCATCTGTAAGCCAAAGGGTTAGGTAACAGGTTATTTGTTGGGTACTTCTCATCTTTACAATGTTAGGATTCTAAGATAAAAGCAAAACCCATAAATGTTTTCATAAGGACAGAAAGAGATGTTGCAATGTACTATCCTAGGTCCATCTCCCTAATATTAAGCTGTGACTCCCATAGCAATTTGTCTGTATGGTTCTGTTTTATGTGCATCTTGGGATATAATTATTTATGTATTCACCTTACTCTCCCTTCTAAATTGCAGCTCAAAATTGATATAAATATGACTTTATATAAAGCCTTGCCTAGGATAGGCATCCAACACACACACACCTCCCCTGTATGGTTGCCTCCCACATTAATGATCGCGTGTGGCTTATAGAATTGGGCATCAGAGCTCTATTTTTAATTTCCGATATGCTGTTCTTCCCTTCCTTTGGTAAAACTTCCCTAAACATCTGTTATGAGCAAAGCACTCTGCTAGATGCTGTGAGGGTTATAAAGATTCCATTTCCTGTCCTGGGGAGCTTCTAATAGTGGCAGTGCATGAACATCTGCATATGAGAGAGTCACCAATGTCAAGCGCCTGGGCAATGTCTGGCAATAGCCAGTGTTCAGTAAATGACAGCTGGTTTCTCCATCAGCTATGCATGCAATTTCTAGTGTTATTATTTTCATTATTTTTAGAATGGAAGATGGTTAAATGTGAAAAAAAAATCATCTTGTAATGATTAGACAGTGCTTCAAATGATGTGACTTTATCACAAGCATCTGTCTTTGGTTAAAACTCTTTGGTGCGGCTTTGAAAAATGTATGGTGTTTCCTCACAGTAGGACCAGGCATACAATCAGCTTTCAGGACAATGTCCAGAGTGGCTCCTGGGACAGCAATAGCAGCATCACTTAGGAACTGATTAGAATCGCAGGTTCTCCTTGGGTTGATCAGAAACTTCAGGGTGGAGTCTGGCCATCTGTATTTATGATTTTATTTATTTACTTTTGGCTATGTTGAGTCTTTGTTGCTACATGGGCATTTTTCTCATAGCTGCAAGCAGGGGCTACTCGCTGGTTGCAGTGCATGGGCTTCTCATGGCAGAGGCTTCTCTTGTTGCAGTGTCCAGGTTCTAGGGCATGTGGGTTCAGTAGGTGCAGCTCCAGAGCTCTAGAGCATAGTCTCAGTAGTTGTGGCACACAGGCTTAGTTGCTCCTTGGCCTGTGGGATCTACCTGGATCAAGGGTTGAACATGTGTCTCCTACATTGGCAGATGGATTCTTTACCCCTGAGTCACCAGGGAAGCCCCCAGCCATCTGTATTTAAATATGCCTCTGGGTGATTCTTGCGTGCCCTAAAGTGTAAGACCCACTGTTACAAGATGTCGGTAGAGCTGTGATGAATGGACCTGGGGAGGAGCGTGTGGCAGTGAGATGCCAAAGACAAAAATGGGTTGAAAGAAAAGGATTTCATAACCACCAGCCTCACAGAGTTACAGCTTGCAGAGGGAGCCAGTCATCAGTAAGATAAAATCACAGTCACAGACTCTCAAGTGTGCTGCAAACCCAAAGTAGGTGCAGGCATGGCCTGTTCCAGAGAGAACTGAACTTCTGAGATTTGGTCCAGACCCAGTCAGGAAGGAATGTGAGCAGAGTTGGTGCCTTTGATGCTGTGTAGGTGTCAGGAGACCCTAAATCTGTTTGATTCTCACAGAGAACCATGGAGCCTGTTTAACAAGATACTTTTGTATAATTCTTTTCCCTGTACTTTTCTTGGAGTTAGTGGCCATACCCTCTGATTTTTCTTAAGCTGACTCATGACTTAATTATCCATATAGACATGTGTATATAAATGTATACAGAACTATTTGTCAATGACGAGAATATTCAGAATGCAGCTTGCTTTGTACTGTTGGGTGATAATTAATTTGGATTAGGTACCAATTCTGTATTAGGTACTACCCCTAGGTATTTTTACACGCAATTTCTAAATTAATTCTCAGATTTCTTCAAGTAAGAATTACTAATTCTACTGAAATGGCTCAGTAAAAGGTAAATCACTTGTCCCACATCACACTGCTAAGAAGGGACAGAGGAGGCTTCAATCAGGCAATCTGTCTCCAGATTCCTCTCTCCACCCCTGTGTGACAAGTTCATGGGATCAAATGCATTTCTAGTTGAAAGTATGTGCACAAGCAGGGAATGTGTACTTTGTCTTGATCTGTGTGTTTCCCGCCCCCAGACTCTTCATGACTCGAAGATATCAGGTGCCATAGTTAATTGGATTTGAAGCATCCTCCAAAATGTCATACACACATCCAGAGCAGCTGAGAATTCTAACGAATATAGATACAGAACTTGAGCCAGTCCTAAAATATGGCAAACCAGGACATAGATATGAGGATATAAGCGTGGGTTTGGGGAGGCAAGCATTATAAATAGATGATCAGGCATATTTCAGGGCGGTTGCCGCTGGGAAAGAAGGAGGAGTCTCTATCAGCTGGCACAAAACCGATCCTACGTCTTCCCTGTTCAACTTTCCAGATTCTCTGTTTCTTGGCAACTGGTTAGGCCGTCCTTTCTGTTGTCATATGTTTGCCTCAGCTTGCACTTTCGTGACTTCTTTCCTCCCTTTAAATATTCTTGATGTTAATTTCATCTTTATGTTAAACGATATAAATAAAATCAGAAAAAAGCACACGATGTGTATTTCCCCAATTGCTCATCCCTCTTTACCCATTTGAGATGAGGAAGAAGTATAAACTAGACAAATGCAAACAAAAAGAAACATTCATATCTAATAGTAAGAATGCTGACAGTGTAATAATTATTAATAAAAACAAATACACCTGGAACAATATCACCATACAGAATTGCTTGGAATGTATTTGCAAGTTATACCTTTTTGTTGGTTTGATTTCTAAGCTAAACCATATCCATTTTATTTTACCTTAAAAAACTACATCAGAGAAAACCCTGAGGATTAACATTTTAAATTTCAGTTGTAATACAACATTGTAAATCAACTGTACTTCAATTAGAAAATTTTTTAAGAAACTAAATTTCAGTTTTGCAGTGAAGGAAAATTTTAGGCAGCCACATTTCCCTGGCACACTGGGTTTATTAAGTGCCTAAGATCAACTTCTGGTTATAGCTCTAGACTATTCTCATTTTGACTTATATTTTCATGCATGGCTATTTTGATAGTCCCTAAAATCAGTGCATTTGTGGTGGAACCATGAATTCACTACTTATAGAAGTGAATTCACAGGTGAATTTTCTTCACTTGCCTTTATGCCTAATTGAAAACTGCCTTAGGACATGAAACTTCCAAAGTAGGGTGACATGTCGCCACCAAGAAGGCATCTTTGACCAAGAAAGACAAATACTTCTGATTCAGGCCAAGAATAAGTATTTGGTTAGTTTAGCAGAAGAGAAATGTTTCCCAAATGTGTTACTTCCAGCAAAAAAAAATGGTCCCTTTTAAGAACTCAGCTCTCAGTGAGAATTAAAGGTTTTCAAAACTGAGCAAAGGCAATTGTCTATAGGAGATTCAAAAAGCAATTTATATGCAGCTTTCCCAACACCAAATAGCTTTAGTGAAAACAGCACTGCTTTTATTCACTTTCTTTAAGTATGCAGGTTATTAATACATTTTGAAATTAATAGTTTGGAAATTTTCATACCTTTCTAACTAGGAGTCAATAGTACATCTCTACCTGCAAGAATGACTTGATGCATTCATTTTACCACAATGAAAGTGTCATTTAGAAAGCCATTAGAACAGAACCTTAAAATTAACATTGTGACCCTACAAGGAAACATTAAATGGGTTGAAAAGTAATGGTGTTGAAAAGGAAAGGCCTGCCTTTAAAGTACAAGTTTAAAAAAAATGAAAGAAAAAAAAAAGCCACTAATGAATAATTACTTTAATGAGCCTCTGGTCTCAGGGCTGCTCACATTCACTTGCAATAATGCTGTGAAATGTTGGATGGTGTGAACAAATTAAAATAGTCATTTTAGTGCTTTTTTGTTCAACGAAGCAGTGGAATATCCCAAACTCCTCCATGAGGTGCTCTTTGGCAATTGACCTTGTTACCAAAATATTAGTGCTGCCCAGGCAATCATTCCAGCTGCTGGGGCTGGAAATAACCATTAGGCCCTTGGACCTACTTGGAACCCTCTAGGCCCCATGGCACAGGGTCTCTCCCCATAGAAGACATTTTAGCCAATCAGTTAATGTTGAAGACACCAATGCATGATGCTCTGTACAAATATTCAGTTCAGTTCAGTTCAGTCTCTCCGTCGTGTCTGACTCTTTGCGACCCCATGAATCGCAGCACGCCAGGCCTCCCTGTCCATCACCAACTCCCAGAGTTTACCCAAACCCATGTCCATCGAGTTGGTGATGCCATCCAGCTATCTCATCCTCTGTCGTCCCCTCCTCCTCCTGCCCTCAATCTTTCCCAGCATCAGGGTCTTTTCAAATGAGTCAGCTCTTCGCATGAGGTGGCCAAAGTACTGGAGTTTCAGCTTCAACATCAGTCTTTCCAATGAACACCCAGGACTCATCTCCTTTAGGATGGACTGGTTGGATCTTCTTGCAGTCCAAGGGACTCTCAAGAGTCTTCTCCAACACCACAGTTCAAAAGCATCAATTCTTCGTCGCTCAGCTTTCTTCACCGTCCATCTCTCATCCATACATGACTACTGGAAAAACCATAGCCTTGACTAGATGGACCTTTGTTGGCAGAGTAATATCTCTGCTTTTCAATATGCTATCTACTTTAGCCATAACCTTCCTTCCAAGGAGTAAGTGTCTTTTAATTTCATGGCTGCAATCACCATCAGCAGTGATTTTGGAGCCCCAAAAAATAAAGTCTGACACTGTTTGCACTGTTTCCCCATCTATTTCCCATGAAGTGATGGGACCAGATGCCATGATATTAGTTTTCTGAATGTTGAGCTTTAAGCCAACTTTTTCACTCTCCTCTTTCACTTTCATCAGGAGGCTCTTTAGTTCTTCTTCGCTTTCTGCCATAAGGGTGGTGTCATCTGCATATCTGAGGTTACTGATATTTCTCCCGGCAATCTTGATTCCAACTTGTGTTTCTTCCAGCCCAGCGTTTCTCATGGTGTACTCTGCATATAAGTTAAATAACCAGGGTGACAATACACAGCCTTGACATACTCCTTTCCTATTTGGAACCAGTCTGTTGTTCCATGTCCAGTTCTAACTGTTGCTTCCTGACCTGCATACAGGTTTCTCAGGAGGCAGGTCAGGTGGTCTGGTATTCCCATCTCTTTCAGAATTTTCCACAGTTAGTTTTGTACAAATATTACTTTTGTATAGACTTCATGTGCTTCTAAGTCCATATATGTTAACTGAGCAAAAATAGAATGTTTTAAGGAGTTGCTCTGAAGGGTAAATGAAATGACCTGGACAAAAACTTGGTACAGTGTCATCCATAATAAAAAGTAAAAGGTAACTATTAGGTGAAAAGTTATATTTCCTAGCCTGGCTTACAAGGTACACCATGAACTTCCCCAGTTTACTATCAGGGATTATTGCATACCATTTTCCTTCCAACTCTTGCCTCTTTCTTTATGTTCTGGCCCAGGAGAGTCTTAAGCTTGAATCACAAATATACTGGAAGGCTTGTAAATACAAATCACTGGGCTCATCCTCAGAGTAATGATGGATTCAGAAGTTCACAGGTAATGTTGATGCTGCTGGTCTGTATACACACTTTGAGAAGCACTGGTCTCATCTAATGTGTCTAGAAAATGCCACTGTTCTTTCTATACCAGAAATGTTGACACCAAGGCTCTGCTTGTAGTACCTCATCCAAGTCTTTGCTCATTTCTGTAGCCAGAATTTGCTTTCATTTCTTGCTTTGTTACCCTATAACCATCAGTTCCATTTGCTTCTATAGTGCCCATTTCCTTGCATGTTGCACTTTCATCTACCCATTTGTACCATGAACTCTTCCCAGGGCAGGGAACATGCTCTGTCCATCTTTGTAATATCAGGGTCCTATGTGTTGCCTGGCAACAGAATTTACTAAATCAACTCTGCTTGAGTGAATGAACAACCAAACATTCATACCCTTTTTTGATCCCTTTGCTTTTTTAGAAGTAGTTTTCTCCTCCAGAAATGCTGTTACTGATTGAGAGTAAGTCCCGGGCTGTTCTTCAAGACCCTGGGCTAGAATTTTTTAAGTCACAAAACTTGCCCTAATCTGCTGGAATAAGCATTACTTCCCCTAGACACTCATTGCTCACAAGTGTTGTTTGCTCCTTCTTCCAACTTAGTTTTGTCTTTTTTTAAGTACTGCAGTTATACTTTATTGATTTCAGTGCCCGTGGAACCTAGTCAAGTGAAGGAAGTTAGGAACCTCTTGGGAAAGGTGTGTGGAATGAGAGAATGGGGAAGAGAAGGTTCTGAATGAAGGCAGCCTTGTTTGGGAAGTGAACTGAATTGGTCACTGGGATCCTGAGCTCTCCACTCCCTTCCTAAGACCCTTTCCAAATATCTTTCATAATCCCAATGCCCTGGCCCTGCCACGCTACAGGTGGTATGAGACATAGAGAATGTAGTTAGAAAGCTACCATTAAAATGAAAACAAAATAAGAAACACCCCCAAATTAAGCAATAGCATGAGAACGAGTTGGAGATGCTACTGGAAGAAGAATCATGATGGAGACAATCTCTAAATTGACCAGTTTCAAATACTGAGCATCACAATCTGGGGTGAAAGTGAACTGTGTTTGGATCATAACTTTGCCACCAGTCTTGTGCTTTAGTATTCTAAGTGTTGGTTTTCTTATCTGTAAAAAGAGAATAATAAATTATTATGGATATTAAATTAGGTGATGCATGTAAAAACACTTAGTACAGTACTTGAAATATAGAAAGTATGCAAGACACAGAGCCATGTGGGTTAGCTGTGATAAAGTGTCAGTGCTTAATGGGCTCAGGCTATGTCACGGACACAAAGGTATGTGATTTTGTTCTTTATCTACAAGGAGTTTACAGAATAGTTTGGTAGGAAAAGTTGACCATACCCAAAGAAGCCTTTAGTTATATGTTGTCTAGTATTTATCAACAAGTAAAAAATCAGTACAGGTTTTAATGTGCTTGGAGTTCATGAAAGTAGTGACCAGGGATGAAGGGCTTGGTTAATAATTATACTCCATAATATGTCATACTTGGGTAGCTGCTGCTGCTGCTGCTAAGTCACTTCAGTCATGTCCGACTCTGTGTGACCCCATAGATGGCAGCCCACCAGTCTCCCCCGTCCCTGGGATTCTCCATGCAAGAACACTGGAGTAGGTTGCCATTTCCTTCTCCAATGCATGAAAGTGAAAAGTGAAAATTAAGTCGCTCAGTCGTGTCCAACTCTTAGCAACCACATGGACTGCAGCCTACCAGGCTACTCCGTCCATGGGATTTTCCAGGCAAGAGTACTGGAGTGGGTCGCCAGTACCTTCTCCAACTTGGGGAGCTAGAAGTTAAGAATTAATTGAAAGATGGGAAATAAAAGGAAGGATCTGGGACTTTAGAATGTTCTAGCATGTAAGATTCCATATGTATTATTGCATATTGCTATAAACATTTATCTTTCAAGGATATGTCAACTGAAAAAAATGCACAACCTAAAAATTGATTGTTATGTTTTATTCAGTGGACAAAACTGAGGATTTAGGCCCAAGACTCAACATCTCAGGTAACTCTGAGGGACTTCACTGAAGAGGCAAGGGGGGGACCCATGGTATATGGGGGATTTTGCAACAAAGACCAGGTAGTTGGAACATCAAAAGATTACTGTTGATTAAGGAAAACCAGATATCTCAAGTTAAGGAATTTAGCACTTTTCTGTGTGTGGGAAGATGCAAAGCCTAGTCTCATTGGAATCATTCCTTTGACAGGCACCTCAGCTATCCGGGGCTGGTGTCCTGTACTTTCTCATCCTCAGTCTCCTCGGGGTGCACCATCAGAGATGGCTGTGGTGGCTGACCACTAGATGCGGGTGGGTGTCAAGAACCTGCCTCTCTCCTGAGTTCCCTCAGGGTTCACTGATGGGGCAGCTGACTTGATGGTGGCAAAAGCCTTGGTTACTGATATGGCAGGCAGTATTTTTCATTCACAAGTTTAACAGCATAAACTCAATTAGATTGTTTGGACATAACTAACATTTGAGTTATCTGAACCCAATGTACAAACAGTAGGCCCATGAAAAGAATGACATAGGAATTTTAATGGAATTATACAAAAATATAAGTATAGGCCAGTAGGTATGTGTTCTTTTATAATATGCAGATGTGCCATTCAGGAAAGATTTCCTAAGCATCTCAGTTTAGATAGACATAAATAATAGTAGTGAACACATATAGTGTTGACTACACGTCCAGCCTGGGTCTAAGTGCTTTTATATTTATGAAACCATGAAATCCTCAGAACAATATCTACTCAGGAGAACAGTATCTACTCAGCATGAAGTAGATACTGTTACAATGCTTAATTTATGGATGATATGACTGAGGCATAGCAATATTTGGATATTCACAAGACCCCATGTGAACCCAGAGCAATATGGCCTTTGAGTCCATATACTCAAGACAAATGTCACTAGAAGTTTCTGTTTGCTTGCCCAGTCTGAAAAGCTCTGCCTGTAGCCTGCCAGCACAGCTGGGGTTGAACAGGTGAGACCACACCCAGGCCCTGTTTTCCTATCACACTGGCTACCCTCCACTACCATCCACGTGGTGACAAAGATTCAGTCAATTCTCTGTGATGAGTTTTTACTGCCAACCACCTTGGGATACCCACACATTCCAAATGCTACTCCCATCCTTCTGTTTGCTCAGACAAGTAAATTTGTCACTTGAAACGATCTTTTAATTGTTTCTTTTCCTCTAGCTTCTTTCCAGGGCTTTGTAGCAAATGTTAAATGCTGTTTAAAAAATGTTTTTTCTTCTGGTGGAAGAGGTTAGCATGCATGTTGGTTAACTGTTGCATTTTGAACTTCCTACTTGGTAACTGACAGCCTGTAATTAAGCAGAACTTGAACTCTGACCATGTCTACATGTAGTTTTGTAGCCTGTCATCAAATCACTGTTGAATATTTTCTGTGAAAATGGCAGACAACGCAATGCTCTCTGGCTGAGCAGTATCTTATCGTGGTGAGGTTAACTCATTCTCTGATGGGTTGGAGACCTGGAAATTTTCTTACCATGTGAGGAACATGTTGATTTCTTCTTGAAAACATAGTTTTCTATATAATACATCAATGATATATTTCCCTTAGGGACACAGAAGCTCAAATCAGGGAAGAGAAGGTGAAGGTAGGGCATTTATTGAAATATTTAATATGCGCCAGGCTTCAGGATATGTATTTTCCTGACTGCAGGATGGGGCAGTGTACCTCTTACCTCTTCAGTGCTGACACTCCTGATTGAGGGCTTGTGAATTAACACCTTAGTGACAGCATATGGCTGAGATTTGAGGATTCACCTCAGATACCACTGGGGCTCCTCCTGGTCACCTACCTTAGCTATATCCAGAGGACTGGGACCTGAGAACCCAGAGCCAGATACAAGGGTACCAGGGCAAGTGTGCATGCTCAGTCACTCAGTCATGTCTGACTCTTTGCTACCCCATGGACTATGTAGCCCACCAGGTTCCTCTGTCCAAGGAATTTTCCAGGCAAGAATACTAGAGTGGGTTGCCATTTCTTACTCCAAGTAATTTCCCAACCCAAGAATTGAACCCGCGTCTCTTGCATCCCAAGTATTGGCAGGCAGATTCTTTACCACTAGTGCCACCTGGGAATCCCACTCTAGCTATAGGGGAGTCTTACAGACAAGCCAGCTGCTTCCTTAGGGGACCCCATCTTAGTTACCGAGACACTCCAGAGGAGCATGGATCAGCAGCAGTTCAGAGTTCTGAACCAGTAGAGAAATAAAAAGAGGATGAAGAAGATGAGGTGAAATTTTACTGTGTTGACTAATGATACTTATATTCATAATCAAAAATGGAAAAACATGCTCTGCTAAGCACAGGCAGAATTTTGAACCCCATAGAAATGCACCCCAGGAGGCCCCTTCCTGTAGAAAAGAACCCTGCTCTAACCTCTAGCACTGTACCAAAAGTATGGACAGATCCTTCCAAAAGTTATGATCGGGAGGAACAGGGTAGTATTGGTGCATCTCATGGGAAACTGGTCCCAGAGCAGGGGTGGGGGAGGGGGCAGAGAGGGACTGGGCTATGGCTGAGCAGTTTTTCCTTTTAAGTTTGCTGAGCAGATTAAGCCCCTTCTCCTTCCCTGGGAAAAACTGAGGGGGGTGTCTAGGTTGACCAGGAAAGTTATGCTAATAGATCCAGTCACAGGAGAGGAAATAGGAGTAGAGAAGTCCTCCCCCGACCTGCATTAGGTACGTGAACCCCTGGAGGGTAGACGATAGTATAACAAGATACACAAAATATCACAGGATTAAGGTGACACATCTTCCAGGAGCATCAATTTTACTGAACAATTTGGGGGAAATATTATTTTAATAGTAGCACAAATACAGAGATATTTATAGAACAGAATATAAAAATCCCCATGAATTTTTAAAACAAAGCACAATACTTTAAAGCTCTTTCAGGCTTACTTTGGGCTAAGCCCCCAGGTCCCTCAGGGGTATATGTTCATTCCTCTCTGCCTAGGGTAACTTCAGTGAAAAAGTCTGGAAGCTGTCCGAGGACACTGAGCATGTCACATGAAACCTTTATTAAAGCACCAGTATGAACTTGGCAATGTTAGCATTTTGAAAAGCAAGGAGAGGGATTCAGAATGAGAGAGAGACAGTCATCAGAGAGGCACGTGACCAAGGAGGCAGACACACAGCACAGTGTCGAATGGGAGGGCCAGCCAGTGGGAAGGGAAGAAGAAAGGAGGAAGGGGGTATGGGAGAAAAAACATTAAAATCTAAGGACAGAGTGGCTAAGACGACACTTTCCTAAGGGAAGGGGGAGAACTGGAGGTCAGAGCTGAGGCAGATGCAGCCTCCTTGTCCGCCTACTTTTGTGGTCCAGGGAGCCGTGACACACGGCTGTGCATGCAGGACTCTGCCGGGGTTGCTCTCTGAGTGAGGTATGTCTGTCATGGGATTTTGTTTGCATAGAGGCAGTGCTTACTCCAGTCCCCTGGAAGTTTATGTATGTCTGGTTGATCATCTGACCTCTCCATGGACTAGATGAGAGGCTAGGATAGAGTGGAGTGGGTTAGGGTGGGGTGGGGTGGAGTGGGGTGGAGTGGAGTGGAATTCAATCAAATAGAATGGAATGGGATGGGGTAGAATAGAAGTCCCATTCTATGAAGCAGGCCTTGGTGCCATAAGTTGAAAGCCAAATACCTGTGGAATCTAGGTAGGTAGAAAAGGTGTATAGTTGTGTTAATTATTGCAAGTGCAGGATATTGAGGGTGGGTGCCATGTATAAAGACACTCAAATTGAGAAATAAATAAAAAATCTGGCTGACTAGTCATTCCCTTTCTGCTATTATTCACGTTTTTCAAATGTGAAAAATGAGGCTCAGAAATTAGTTTCCTAAGGACACAAATCCAGTAAAAACCAAATTTAATCCAAAGATTTTTTTTTATTTCCAAAGTTTTTTTTTTTTTCTATTGTAACATCTACTTCAGAATTTCCAAAATCTTTCAAGAATCTTCACTACAGACAGAGGTAGAAACTCATGATCCTCCAAGGAAACATGGTTTCCAGAATATTTACCCATAGAAGAGTTGTCAGTCAAAATACTGCTATTTAACAAAAAACAGTGACAACTAGTATTTAAATAGCATATTTCAAAATAAACAATAAGCAAAACCAGGACTCCTGAAAGTCAAGAGAAGAAATGGTTATTGATTTGGAAAAAAATAATTGCTTTAACAGCAGAAAGATTTTAATATGAAGCTTAAAAAGAAACTGTCAGTTAGTGCAGTCAAAGACTCATTAATAGCCAGATATTGGACACCTTTTTCACTAACTATTATCTTGGTAAGATCACTTTATATAATGAATTTTGATTTTTCTTGGCATATGAGTGTAAAGTCCAATAAAACACTAAAAGGAAAAAAGATAAAAATTAGTGGAGGTGAATGACTTTTCTAAGTAGGTGATTGTTCATAGCATTCATTGTTAGCAGTAGATTTTTACAACATACACTTGCTATATTCTAGTTCTTCTTTTATTTTTATGAGAGCTTGGTCATGAATGTTGATTTCCCCCCAGCAAGTGGAGAGTTTATGAAAAGCCTAGGCAGAGTGGAATTGGATTCTGAACCTGACCTGGCTGAGTTTGCATGTTTCCTTTATCCAGAGCTGCGACCTAGCATTATTCAGCTTTCTCTGATCCATTTTTCCTACTGTTTTATTGGATAAATACATGTTTCGTTGACTAGCACCATGACCATCTTGGCTAAGGAAATTCATATCTCTTGATATGAATTCCAGGCTGCAGGTTAAGCATCCTGGTTTAACTCTAGCCACAGAGGCCTTAGTGAAAACTTTAAAACACCCACACAATAAATTACCCCTCTCCTGGATGTGAAGCCCCAAAGGAAACATTGTTGTACCCTCACACTTGTGAACAATTCTATTGTTAAGGATCGTATATTAAGCCAGTAGCCTTATTCATTAATACAAAATACAGCAGAGTACATTTTCAAGTATGTGCAGTGAACTGCATACACAGTGCACATTATCGTCATCAGAGCTGTGCTGAGGGAATTTAACTTAAACTGTTTAGAGGCACACCATAATAGTTGCCTGTAATTGTTTCAAAATTGGTTTTCTGTGGTTTAGAGCTCAGTTTTTATTATTGTTGTTATTTATTAATCTCATTCTATGACTGTCACTACTGATTCTGGTTTTCCTAGCACTTCTAAAACAGGAACGCTCTACGATGATTTTATTTCATCAAGTAATTGCAGTATGGCACCTCACCTTTAAGGGAATTGGAGCTCTGTACATTTTCAAGCTTTTAACAGAATTCCTTACATTTAGCATAGAATTATAGGTCTACTGAAAGCAAGTGTTTGCCAATAAATAGAAAATTGTGTTCTCTTATATCCAAGTTCTTTAAAAAAAAAAAAACTCCATATCCTTGGTTTTTATAATTTCTTCATATTTTGACAATTCTTGCAGAAACATATAATGAACTTGGTTATTTATCCTGATTCATTGAGAGCTGTGTCAAAAGCAAGGTAAAGAAGGGGATGTTCTTTGCAGTAGTACATTAGTACACATGGATTTTCCATTTTAATGAGACAGGTAACAAAGTAGCATCCAACTCCTTATCCCACCCCACTCATTAATGTATTACACAAATATGGATAACTTCTAGGTTCTATATTTAATGAGGGAGGGGATTAACCTTTAAATGTATTTATTACTTCTATTTTGTGTTTTATAATCTTGCCATTACACCAGTATTTTCTCAATTCAGTCCTTTAAGTATCTCTTTAGCTATTTCCCATGTTGGACTATCAACTCTATTGGGCTAATTTTTTTTTTAATTTATTTTTAGTTGAAGGATAATTGCTTTACAATATTGTGTTGGTTTCTGCCATATATCAACATCAATCAGCCATAGGTATACATATGTCCCCTCCCTCTTGAACCTCCTTCCCACCTCCCACCCCATCGTACCCTTCTAAGAGGGCTATTATTTTTTCATCTGTGGTGCTATCTCCTTCCTCCTCACTGTGATCTGAACCTCACTGGTTGAGCTAATCAATACATTACTGCTGTTGGTTGTCTCCAGCCTGGGTCCTCAGGACAGTGAGTCCCACCACTTTTCAGTTGCAATACCCCCACAGATGTTGACGCTGATAGAATGTATGGGAAGCAGTGGAAGTGCCACTGCATTGGATTATTGGTGCTGGCTGTGAATAAACCAGTGGAGGAAGGGACAGGGGAACACAGTGTTCAGAAACTCTCAGGGCTCCAGCTATGTTAAATCCTTGTAATCATGTTTGCTTATACTTGTCCAAATTTCTCTCTGTCTGCCTTTGTGATGGAGCTAATTAGATCACATTTTGCTCTTTCTTCTATTTCTTCATTTCCTTCTTGCTTTTTTCATTGTGACATCATTAGAATGAAGAAGTTCTGCTACTAAGATGGCCAAGAGTGGTACATACTCAATGCAGCCCTAGAGGGTCCTTCTTCCATCTGATCAAATTCCAGTTAAATTTGTGGCTCACCTCACTCTCGTGGACAGAAGTTTTCTTCCTCTGATTTGCCTTTCATCTCAGGGTGTAGATATTTTATATGTTTTTCTAGAATCTCTGACTACATTAGTCTCCTCAGCCTGCTACAACAAAACACTGTAGACTGGGTGGATTAAATAACAGACACCTGTTTATCACAGTTTTGAAAGCTAGAAATTCCAAGACTAAGGTGCGAACTGATTTGGTTCTTGATGAGGGCCCTCTTCCTGGTTTATAGATGGCTACCTTCTCACTGTTTCCTCATATGGCAAACATATGCTTCTCTCCTCCTCTTCCTAGGCATGTGCTCAGTCACTTCAGTCGTGTCCAACTTTTTGTGACCCCATGGACTCGAGCCAGCCAGGCTCTGCTGCCCGTGGGATTGTCTAGGCAAGAATATCAGAGTAGGTTGCCATGCCCTTCTACAGGGGATCTTCCTGGCCCAGGGATTGAACCCAATCTCTTATATTTCCTGCACTGGCATGCAAGTTCTTTACTATTGGTGCAACCTGGGAAGCTCAATCCCATCCTGAGGATCATACCCTCATGACCTCATTTAACCCTAATTACTTCCCAAAAGCCCATTTCCCAATGCCGTCACACTGAGGTTAAGGCTTTAACACATGGAATTTGGAGGGAAGACAGTTCAGTCCATAGCACGGACCTCCTCTGTCTTCTCTGTTTTAAACTTGGTCTCATCTCTACCCTTTTCACCATTACTTAGTATCTTTACTAAAGTTGGATTCCATTTTAAAAGGAAATATTCTATCAGCACTGTAAGTAGAAGACTAATATCATTTGCCATGATAAAAGTTGAATTCATAAGTACAAAACTATGGTAAAAAAGATAAGTGTTTTTCTGGCTCTCATGTAGCACACTTGAGGAGCACTGGTGAAAACCATGTTCAGGTTCTAAATTCAAAATTTGCCTTAGATGTGCCAGATATTCTACTACTGATGTAGTTTGAGAGTTGGTTCAAGCCATGCAGCTTTTGTATGACCATACTAAATGATCTTAACCTAGTTTAGAACAAATCTAGGGTAGGGAAAATGGGGAAGAATTGTGACTCCTCTCCGAGTCCAGATTTATAGTTGCTAGTAATATATATTTGTTTCTTGATGTGAGCTGTACCGGCTACTGCATTGTTAACTTTAATTGGTGGAACCATGATCATTTAGGCTATTAACAGAAACTAGTCATGTGTTTTCAAAGAAACTGGTATAAATTAGAATCTTTCATTAAAAACCGATCAGCCATTTTCACATTTCAAAATTTGACGCCATTGCTTTCTTGATGGGAGAGCAAACTGACCATAAAATTCATCTAATCCTTTTTCTAAGGGTAGGAGTCAAGAAAATAAAAAATCTATCTATATTAGCTGCTTAAAATATTTATATTATCAATTCTGACATAACTACTTCAAGAGTAAGATTATGAAGTGATTTAGTCAGTGTTGCTTGAATGTTAGGCATAGGGAAGCAGCCGAGGGGTCAGCCCTGTTACTGTCTGCTCTGATCTCTGAGGTTTGGTTTCAGAGATTTAGAAAAGAGTCAGAGAAATGTTTACCTAAAAAAAGAATCAAAGAGACATCTAGCTGTCGGTAAAATGGCCTATCTTGCTTTTCTAAGTGCAAGATAAAGAACTTAAAATATACTGAGAAACATTTCATGATCTTTTTTTTTTAATTGGCTCAGAGAAAGTTTCTTAAGGAAGCCCATGAGTGACCCACAACTGGAGTCATGAGCAGGAAATTCAATGACTTTTTGGAAAAAGCTGAATATTTAGCTGTGTTAGAGGCAAAGCAGTTGGTTCTAAGAACCTTGAAAGAGTAGTAGACCGATGTCTTATAAATTTGGGCTGTCACTTAGAAACTTTGATCTCCAGCAAGGCATTGAAATTCACTGAGCCTCAATTTTTCCATCTATAACTATACTTGTATGGCCAAATTTCAGTGATCTATTTTGCATATATCTTTTCCTATCACCTCTGCTTTATGCAATCTGGCTTTAAGTGTCAACATTTCCTCAACTGATACACAGAGGAAGACAATGAGAATTAAAATGGATTTTTTTTTCTGTTACCATTGTTGTGAATGAAGGTGTCAGAGAATATGTTATATGTATGTGAAAATCTGGGTATTTTTAATGATCTGTATACCGTCAAATTGTATCATACATAGATTTGCATATTGGGCGTATATCCAAATGTCAGGAGTTCAGGGCATGAAACTCTGAACTTCAAACAAAATTCATAAGCATCTGGACATATGCCCTTTTTTGTTTTTCTGTAATGATCTTGGTAAAATAAATTCTGAGAGGCTTTTGACACACGTATTTTTATATGAGAAACACTTTTCCCTGAGTTAAAGTCAATCACCAACTCATGGTAGTAGATTATTTTGCCATACAGAAAATTTTATTGCAATGCTCTATATAATTCATGTATGTGTAACTTATCTATCCCTTACAAATTCTACAGAAGATTTAATGCAGCTGAAAAAAGGAAAATACACAACAGAAGTGTAAATTTGAAAACAAAATGATTCAGGACAAGGGAAATGTAAATAAGTTTGAAAAGTCAAAACCAGGGGCTTAAGGACCTTAACGCCTTTCGTCACTTTCATAATGGTTGGTTCCATGTTGCTATTATTAGTTCCTTGTTGCTCTAGTCACTTTAACGTGTATTTTTACACTTCATTCTGACAATAGTGTCATGAAAAGGATTTTACTCTCTTTTCTCCAGATGATGAGTCTTATTTTTACAGAGGTCGAGTGATTTGCTTCAGGTTTCTCATCTAAAAAGTGGCAAAATTCCAAATTGAATACAATGCTAATTCTAATACTTACTTGAAATTCCACAAACACTACTACACAATATCTGATTATTACTATCAATTGATTCAATGTTTGTCTTCTTTACTCTTCAACTTATTCTTCTCCCTTCCAATCATGGTTCCCTTATGTAGCTTTATGTTTAGAAGCTGGAATTAAATATTTCACATTCATAGATTCTCAGATTTCACCTGAGATATATAGCACTGAATAGAGTTTCTGGAGAATATTTCAGAGACTTATAATAAGAAAAAAATCTTTTGTAGAATCATATAGGGTGAGGGTTGTCCTGTATGTGATGACAGAAATGCTATCAAGTTACTGTAAGTCAGAACTACTGTCCCAGACTGCTTTCGGATTCTTTAGGAATCCAGTGACTATACGGCAAAGTGACAACAGATGGGAGAAGTGTGTTTGCGTGCTCAGTCGCTTCAGTCTTGTCCAACTCTTTGCAACGCTATGGACTGTAGCCCATCAGGCTCCTCAGTCCATGGGATTCTCCAAGCAAGAATATCGGATTGAGTTGCCATGCCCTCTTCCAGGATATCTGGAAGAACGGTATATATGGGCAATGGGAATTTCTGAAAATACTAGGGGTTTCCCTGGTCTATGTTTCATACTGCAGGGGATGAGGGTTTGATCCCTGGCGAGAAAACTAACATCACACATGTCACGTGGCATGGCCAAAAGAGAAGAAAAAGAAAATGCTTATTATCAGTGGCTTAATAGAGAATAAAGACAAACACTTAAAATTAGCATGCAAGCTCTGTTCTGGACCTACCAATAAAATCAGGTGAACTGTGGAGAGCATGGGGACAAGATTGTGGTATACAACTTGGCAGCAGTCTCCCTTCCCATTTTTACATTGGGCCTTCTGTTCTGCTTTCTGCCTCCTTCGCTTTCTATGTAACATAGTTTGTAGGTTTTCTTTTTTTCTATTCAGTTGATTCAGGCTGCCTTTGGAATATGTATCAGCCAGATTTTCCCCCCGTGGAAGTGTGATCAGGAAGGAAAGGAGACCACATACTGCGATTTGCTGCATGCACACGCAGCTCTATTTTTATTGTATCTTAGTCAATGGAAATTAATTGCTAATTATCCAAACATTTCTATGATAATATTTCAAGCTCTCTTGTAGCAGATGTGGCCTAAACTATATTTGGAAGGGAGTAGATGGTATTATCTTTCTGATGGGAAGTATTGCATGGGGCTTTAACATTTTTTGCACCGTTTTTTATTTCAGAAAGAAAAGTGGCTATCCTTCTTTTGAACATTTGTTAAATATTCATACTGACCAGAGTAATTATGCACTAACTATATTGGCAAACATATAACTCTGTCAACTTTAAGAAATTGGGAAATGAAATTAAACATTTTGTAGATAATATGTTCGGTTATGTGCTCATATAGACATATAGATTGTTTAAATAACCATCACCACGATGCATTTGCAGTCATTGGCAATGACAGACTTCTCTTTTTTGGGGACTCTCATGCTGAATTATTCTCTTTTTTTATTGCTTTAGATGCCTGTCCTTCAATGTCTGAACATTGCTTTTTCATTTCCCCTTTATGAATGCTAATAATATATATAAGGATACACCACTGGCTATTTTTAGTAATTTCAGCATTTCCTCATATTTATACTGTGAACAAACTTGAGAGAGTTCAACTCTGAGTAAAACAGATAATTTTCTCTTTTTTAATAAGAATAAAGCAGGACTGATACATAGCGAGGACAAAAGGAATTTGATGGGCATGGTGTCAAAGCTTAATTGTGTCAATAATTATTTGTGTATTAGTGCCAAGTTTTTAATGAGAAGTAGTCACTTGTGTGTAATCATGATCAATGACAAGTAGTTAAAATATCTTCATGAAGTGGCAAACTGGGGGAAAAAAATGAAGCGGTATTAACATTGGCTACAGTTCCTTACATACAAACCCATCTGAAATCCATGAGTGTTAAAAACGGAAGTCCCTGTAAGGATATTGCTATGGGTATATAAGTATGTGTGTGTCTCCAAGACTTTTTTTCCGTGCATTCTAAGCTTGTTAGGCTGTTTGAGGGAAAGGACTCTTGAAGCCTTGCTCACCAAGCTGTCACTCCTACCCCGAGATATAGCCCTCTCTATGGATATTTTCACTGCTATGTTATGATAATGGCTTTTCCCTTTCCACATTCATGCTTTCCAAGTCTTTAGGACTTATCACCCACCATCCTGACAACTGTGGCTCTACTTTGCTTAAGATTCTGGCATTTTCTAAGTGGCTTGTTCTTAACTTGTATCCATGTTTTTAAGCTAGCAAATCTTGAGTGGCCCACACCCACATTAAGTGCTACAGAAGAGGAGTGAAGGGAATCATAGGAGCCCTGAAGCATCCTTGGGGGAGTTGAGACCTACAATGGCTTGGATACCTGCTCTTTGTCACTACAGCATGTAAGGTCAAGTGTAAGCTTAATCAGTCAGGTGGCAGAAGCCCAGAAACCAGTTCCCTTAAGTATTATTCACACTATTGGTTTCCTTATTGTGGTAAACGTTGGTTATCTGCCTCAACTAACCTCATGTTGTGAATGAGGTCAGGGTGATCCAAATTAGTACAGTGTTGTGGTCCTCCGAGGCACTGGAACAAACTTTTATTTACCAATGAGCATTACAAGGCTTGGATGCAACCGTGGATAGGTATAATTGATACAATAGCTATGAAGTGGTTTGCTTGACAATAATGTGCAAAGAGAAACACAATTTATGGATTTTCCAAATTGCATTTGCCTTTACCTAGAATTCAAAATTAACCTTAGTGGAGGGATTGTTCATGGGTTTTCTGTGCATTATCATTTATTAGAATGCCTATATTTTATCTCCTTTATTATAATTTCCTTCAATCTGATTTTTCCTTTGTGAATGATGTTTCTAGAGCTGGAAATCAGTGTTTTATATACTGTACGTTTATAAGACTTTTTTTTCACTTCTTTTGGTGTCTTATGAGTGAACCCTTTCCTGTATGAATATTCACTGAGAAGGAAAAAAAAACAACGTACAGACACACACCAACCACAAAGTGGTTGCTGGTAGCAGATTTTGAGTAGGCCTTAACCACCAAGTTGAAGTCTGGAGACTTGCTGACATTTTGAAAATAGTTTTTAGAACAAAATGTCAGATGATCGGAGCTGTATATCATGCACAAGCAAATTGTGCAGCTGATGCTAACTAAGCCGATTCCTCCAGAGCCGCACGAGGATGGATGACCACTTTGCTTTTAGGAGAACTAAATATATCCACATGTATATGCCACACACCACATTCAGTACACACTTTGGTCTGCCAGGCTTATACATGATCCATCATTGACTGACACCTATGTGAACCAATGTGATCCTGGCAACCTTGCATTATTTTTGAAAAGAAGCCATGGCCAACGGAACGTCATTCCATGTCCCAACTTTGGACCAATGGCACTGCCACCCTTCTGTGATGGCTCATCAAGGCAGCTGTGCTGTATTCACATTGAAATGAGGGGATTTTTAAAACCCAAGCAGCTGTATTATTCAGACTTAAAATAAAAGCTTAGTTTCCCCAAATGGGTGTGACGTAAACATCTCATTAAATATTTTTAATTTTGAAAAAAATATTTTAAATGCCAGTGACTACACGGGTATTGGCAGCGGCTTGCATTTGTGTGTGAGCTCCTGGAAGGAGGTCTCCTTACTCTTTAATGGTGTTCATGTACTCTTCCTACTAGTAGGACTCCAAGGAGAACTGTTCCATGCTACAGGTGGCAAGTGATTCAGAAACACAGTATACACATTCTAGCTGTTTGATGACTTTCAATTAGGTAAATTCTTGTTGCAAAAGGAAACCCAGCTGCTTTGTCCAGGGCCACTTCATTTTCTTGAGTTATAGTTCCCAATAAGCAAAACCTGAAAAAGGTCAAAGGTTTCTTTTCTCTGAAATTCTTGTTTGGCTTCTCTGGGTAGTGTTGGGTGCTGGCCACGATTTACTAAACAGTTCACATTCTCAGGAGGGTATTAGCTACAAATTGGCACCTGCCATTGGCCCTTGCCATCTCCATATATAAGGATTAATTCGTGTGCTGCTGCAGCTGCTGATTTTCAACACCCCTGAAAGGGGTTCAGGGTGGAGAGCAGAAACGAAGCATTCTGTGCTAGAGGGGAAAGCTGGCAGAACAGGTCTCCAGATAGTTAGATGTTCTCAGGAGCCAATTTTATGAGCCCAATTCTTGTATCTTCTCATATCTAGAAAAGCACTAAAATCCTTCATGGTACATCTGTTCCTCATGACTAGCAGAAACCCAGAAACCTTCTGCAAAAAAAAAAAAGTGCTTCATTGCATGTACTTCTCCTTTACCAAAAGTCCATATATACTGGCATTCCCCCCTACTTCTTTGGAGCAGTTTCTCAGAGCTCTCTGATTTTGCCCCACATAAAATTTGACTCACAACTCTCAAGTTGTGCATTTTTTTTGAGTCAGCAGGGGTGACTCACTTTCCATAGATCAAGAGATTAGCAGGATCCATTAGGACCCCATTTCTTTTCTGTACCTTTGGGAGGAAATTGTTGATTAGCCCCTTCCTCCAAGCTTTATGTCATTAATAGCATTTAAATAAAAATGTCAGAAGTGACTTTTGTCTCTGAATATAAGAGTAGCCTGTGTTCCCAGTCATTAGTGAAGAAAGCATCTCCCCTTTGGGTATATAGAGTCATCACTAAGTATCTGCTGGTTGGTTCCAGAACCCCCCACACCCCCACCACCCCATTCCTGGGCAGCTCTTGAAATCCCCAACTTTTTTGGCACCAGGGACTGGTTTTGTGAAAGATAATTTTTCTATGACCAGGGTAGTGGGGATGGTTTGCAGACCATTCAAGCTTATTGTATTTATTGTGTACTTTATTTCTATTATTATTACATCAGTTCTACCTCAGGTCACTAGGCATTCGATCCCAGAGGTTGGGGACTCCTGCCTTACAGTCAGCTCTTGGTATCTGCAGATTCTGCATCTGTGGATATGAAAGGCCAGCTGTATATTATTCATTGAAAAAAATCTGTGTGTAAGCGAATCTGTGTTGTTGAAGCCCATATTGTACAAGAGTCAGTGTATTAGCTTCCTAATGCTGCTGTAACAAATTATTTCAAGCCTGGTAGATGAAAACAGCACATATTTATTATCTTATAGTCTTGGAGGTTAAAAGTCCAAAATGAGCTTTTTTGAGCTAAAATCAAAGTATCATCAGGACTCTTTCCTTCCAGAAATGTAGGGAAGAATCTGTTCCCTTGTTCTTCAACTTGTAGGTGTGGCCATGTTCCTTGCATCTTAAGTACATCACTCCCACCTCTGCTTCCTCCACACCAGCTTTATGCTTCTCTGAAGTCTTCCGCTGCCTGTCTCTTATAAGGACCCCTTTGATATTGAGTCTGCTTGCACAATCCATGATAATCTCCCCTTTTGAGATCTTTAAATTAAGGTCCCTTTTACCATGTAAGGTGGCATATTCACAGTCCTGGGGATTTGTACCTGGATATCTTTGGGATGCCATTAGTCACCCTGCCTCAAGGTACAAACTTTGGAGGGGGCTAGATTTGGGTACGAATTCTAACTTGGCCAGTGGCTCCCTATATATCCTTGAGAAAGTTATTAATTCTCTGAGTTTCTTAACCAAAAAATGGGAATAATACTGCCAACTCCACAGATAATGTATAAAAAACAATGGGCTTTACATAGTAGGTGTTCCACAAATGTAATCCCCATCCAAGCTTGTGGAAGAAAATGTAGAAGTAATAGAACATTTCACAAGTCCAATCAGGCCAAATTATTGGTCAACAGAAATGGCTACTCTTTTTAAAATTTTTGTTTCTTTTTAATTTCTTGTTTCATTTTTATTTATGTGTCTTTGGTAGATGTCATAATTAGGGAAGTATTAATGCATATAGGGGGTTTATTATTAATATTATGGTGATTAACTAGGGCATTTTCTCACTGTACTTTTTTCCTATTGGGTCAAGTATACTCATGTTTTTTTGACAAATTCTTCCTGTCACCCAGCTGCCTTGTGTCACAGGATGCCAATGGGACTAAAAATCCTAGGACTGATTCTGCCCCTACAGAGAACAATAGCAATTTGAATTTGATTTGCCCGTCTTCTGGGAAGACAGTCAAAGTTCCCCTTCACTGAGGCTGAGTTGACAATGGGCACCACTTGTACTCTTTACAGCGTGTTCACCTATTATTATGATGATGTCATTATTCACATTATTGCTCTCATTATTATTATTATCTGGTGACCTCTGTTCTGGGGTGGAACTCCCTGTGACAGATGGGAGCTTCATTTATTGGACTGCTTTATGCTGCACAATTCCCCTGCCATTCTGAGTTTATATTGAGACGGGCTGCTTTTCGAACAAAGGCAGCCTGATCACAATTTGTCAGTGTACTTGGTAGCTATATATCACCAAAGCTCTCTGCCAGTCCTTCTGGGACCCAATTATTTATGGAGCTGACAATATGGGATAACTTCCTTGTTATGAATGCCACCATCACAATCAAAGTTTTGCTATCTTGAATGGGAAGGCAACAAAAGTTCTGGTTGGTCAAAAATCCCATTAACTAAGAGTTAATTCACATTGCCCCAGGCGGTCTCTTGGTGCCTCAAGTGAGTGGATGAGATCCATGGGTAAAGTTCTATTTCAACATCCTTTTCTATCCAGACCTGGGGAGATCTGTTGATAACTTTTGTTTCTGTAGCTTCTGTGTAATACAAATCTGGGGTTTTACAGCTTGGGAGCAGCTTTCCTTCTGAGTTTCTCTGGACAGTTTACCAAGGACTCTTGGGAGTGGAAATGAAGTTAAAGACTTGGGCTCTCCCTGTAAAGTGCTTATAATTGAATGAGGGGAATGCTCCAGCTCAAATCTATATTTGCCAATGCAGATGATAGCGAAATAAATATCAACTGAGATCAGCTTGACCACCTCGAGCCTGTAAACGGACTCAAACAATACCATTCCCGTGAAGAGACGCCTTTCTTCTCCGCTATCCTTCACTAACTCTTAGGTCACACTGATTTTCAATCAAATTCCTCATCTCTGCTTTTAAGATACCTCAAAAGGACACTGAAGAGAAAAGAAACTAATTAAACCTAAAAGAAATTAGAGTTTAAAAAAGAAAAAAAGCCCACACAAAGAAGAGATGAACAGAAACATGAAATGTGATTTGATAGAAAATCCTAGAGGAGAGCATGGCAGCTCACTCCAATATTCTTCCCTGGAGAATCCCTATGACAGAGGAGCCTGGCCGGCTATAGTCCACGGGGTTGCAAAGAGTCAGACAGGACTGAGCGACTAAACACAGCACAACACACCACAGAGGGTATTAGTATTAGGACATGAGATAGTTTTAGTGGTATAGCATATGAATTTGAGGTTTTTTGACTTATTGGCCTGACAGGTCCTAAGAGTAACATTCTTGTATTTCAAATAGCATATTTACAGACACACCTTCTCCTAGAACAAGTGCTTCTATAGCTTTAGTTGCACACAAAATTATTTTTATCCCTTTCTCTTTCATTAAAATACTCTTTGAACAAGGCATAGTGCTTAAAAGATTAGATCTTATAGGGAAACATAACATATTGTATTTAAATATGCTAATCTCTTAGAGGAAATGAAGGATCTCAGCCTGCTCATTAAGAAATAAATTAATTCATCACCATTGCATTCATCATCAATCATCATCCAGTTGTGTCCAGTTTTCAATTAAGTTTTTCCAAACTGCTTTGTGCCTTTACCAAAAGAACTGATTATCTCTGATGATGATTTTTTGTGGGTATTCGGATGTTGATGGCAGTTGAATTGGCATAAACATGCTGAATGTCTTTTTTATTCAAGTAGTTAAGCAGTTGCTGTTCAGTGCATACAAATACGTTATGATGACAAGTTAAAAAAAAAACCAACTTGATGTTTTAAGATGTATTTTCATGGTCAGATATCCAGCCTCTCATATTGACAGGGACTATTTTACATGAGCATCGCTAACAGTAATGCACATGGGGAACATTTATTGAATAGGCATTGCTTGTCTGTTCATTCCTTGAAAGATTTTTATTAGACACCAATAAGTTTCCAGTACTGTGACACACTCTGCATATACAAATCAGTCAATGCAGCTGACCTTATCCCTGCCCTAATGGAGCTTCTAGTCCATTTCATGTAAGTTGCCTTATTCTGAGATATATTTTTACTAGATAAGACCCTACACACCAGTGTTAGTTATTACGCATTCCCTCCCTTTAAAGTGGACACCAAAAGCCATGATCATTTCACCAATGACCCTCCAAGTATACACAAGTCTGCTTAACACTTGGAGTTAATATGCATTCCATGCCTGAAGAACAATTTCTGACTATCTCTTTAAGATTTCCTTGCAGAATGAGGATGTATGAAAATGACTCACCATGCCTGCCACTTATCTCTAGATTCCTATAACATGAAGATGATCACAATCTGCCATCGTGCTGTTAAAATGATGCATAACCCTACCAGCACTCTGAAATGATCGAGTATTATTGCAGCCTCTTACAAGTTGGGCACTGAGATAATTTGGCTAGTGTTGGAGAAAGAATGTTCCACAACCCCTGTGGCTCCCCCTTCATTGAATAAATATGGCATGCTGCTGCTTTTGTTCTCCTTGTGTATGGAAGAGCAATTAATGTGTCAAAAAAGAAAAATCACAAAAATGTGCAGACTCTCTTCCCCCATGAAAATTGCAAGACTACGTTCAATCTGCCTTAAAATTATTGTACAACATTACAGGATGTTGTTATCTTTGAAATATTAGATAACTTGTGGTTGGCATTACATTTCTTATTGAGGTTTCATGACTTCTGTGTCCATTAAGGATCCCACAGTGGGTTTATGTATTTCTTTAAAAATGCCATTGGGCTGCCAACGTTTACATGGACACCTTGATGTATTGTTTTCTTATTTAGATAGTTTAAATCAAGCATTTTTTTAAAAAAAATTGCAAACATCTGTCAATTTTAGTTAAGAGAATGGATCATGAATATGGACAGACTGCTGCAATTCTTGCTTTCTGATCAATTATTTTCCTGATACTCAAGGACATTCTTAGAGAGGGTCATAAAATCTTTGTGATGAGAAGGAAATCAAACTTGGTTTCTATTGCTAGTATTCAGAGGAAAGAAAGAGGAAAGAATAGAATTCAAAGGTTTTGTGTTGTGTCCATTTTGTTCTGCATATAGTCCAATAAACCAAGTTGTTAATAATTCAGTAATCTGTACCATAGTAAATGTCAATAAATATACATGAATTGAATGAACAAATGAACTCAATCTCTTAACAATAAAATGTATTACTAAACTTAGTAAGGAACTTAGTTACTGATAAGCTAGTGATCTAGTTCACTAATTTCTTTTCATAGTTTAAATTAGATCTAGTTCATTATTTGAAAAAGAAAAGAATATTTTCATTTTATGCTGTTGAACTGTGCTTATTTTCCCTCTTCTGCTTGAATATAAGCTCCATGAGGCCTGTATGGCTTACTGCTGTATCTAGTGGCTAGGATAGTCTGTCACAAAGAAGTCTTCCAATTATTATTTATCTTGGGAAGGGCCTAGTGTCTTTCTGGAAAAATGTATACATTCAAAAATACAAGTATCTCTGCTTCTATTGTACATTCTGTGAGAGATTTTGTTTATTTATTTATTTGGCTGTTCCAAATCCTAGTTGCAACACATGGAATCTTTAGGTGTAGCATGAACTCTTAGTTGTAGCATGAGGGATCTAGTTCTCTGACCGGGGATCGAACCTGGGCCCCCTTTGGGAGCATTAGGGGTGCAGCATCTTAACCACTGGACCATCAGGGAAGCCCTGAGGGATATTTTAAAGGACAACACACGTGGTTGCCTAAAACCTTGAAAACCTAACAGAGTATACATAGTCCAACAACAGATACTTCATTCTCTGTCCCTTACACAGATCATGTGGCTTCCAAATACCCTGTCTTTGTCAGTCTTCCCCCCCTGTGAATAACTGCTCTGCTCTCCCAGTCTCTTTGCTCCTGTTCCCACAAACTAATTTTAACTACTTCTTGAAGACTCTTTCAGAAAGCCTTTCCTATCTCTCCTTCCAACCTCCTTAGGGTCTCCCATCTATAGTTTTGCTTTCATATGTAACTCTTCATGTTGTTGTTCAGTCACTCAGTTGTGCTGACTCTGTGACCCCATGGACTGCAGCAAACTCTCCTGGAGTTTGCTCAAACTCATGTCCATTCAGTCAATGATACCAACCAACCACCTCATCCTCTGTCACCCCCTTCTCCTCCTACCCTCAGTCTCTCCCAGCAGCAGGGTCTTTTCCAATGAGTCAACTCTTTGCATCAGGTGGCAAAGTATTGGACTGTCTTCATATTAATTTTGTTGGCTGATGATGTGCTTATGTGTCAGCCTCTTCCACTAGACCAGTGAAGATCTGGAAGGCAAGGATTGTGTTATATTCACTGCCATAGCTCTAGTGCCTAATGGGGTGCATGATACAAAGGGGGTCTTGTCAATGTTGTATGGAAGGAAGGAAAAAGGTGGAGGGAAGGGAGGGAGAGAGGAAAGAAAATAGGAAGGAAGGGAGGGAAGAAAGGATGAAAGGGAAAAGGAAAACACTCAAGAGAAACTCTTCAATGACTATTATAAAGATATCTCCGCATGTACTCCAAAGTTCATAGCAGCACTATTACAATAGCTAGGACATGGAAGCAACCTAGATATACATTGACAGATGAATGGATAAAGACGCTGTGGTACATATATCCAATGGAATATTACTCAGCCATAAAAAAGAACGATTTTGTGTCAGTTCTAGTGAGATTAATAAACCTAGAGCCTGTTATACAGAGTGAAGTAAGTCAGAAAGAGAAAAGCAAATTTAGTCATATTAACACGTATATATGGAATCTAGAAAAATAGTATTGATGAACCTACTTGCAGGGAAGGAATGAAGATGCAGATGTAGAGAACAGACTTGTGGACACAGTAGGGGAGGGAGAGGATGGGACAAATGGAGAAAGCAGCATTGACGTATATACACTACCATGTGTAAAATAGATGGCTGGTGAGAAGTTGCTATATAACACAGGGACTCAGCCTGGTGCTCTGTAACAATTTAGAGGGGTGGGGTGGGGGGAGGGGAGGGAGGATCAAGAGGCAGGTAATATATGTATAGTTATGGCTGATTTGTGTTGTTGTAAGGCAGAAACCAACAAAACATTGCAAAGCAGTTTTCCTCCAATTAAAAAATAAATTTAAAAAAGTTGCCTCCATTGAAGAACAACCATAACTTAGAAAAGGGAGGGAAAAATATAGGATTTTAAAAAATTATTGCAGATGTTATGAGTGTTTATCTAATGAAAGATACTGTCCATTTCCTTCTGTCTACTCCATGTCCTGCCCATTTCTGACAGTCTCCCTTTCTTTGGGTAGCCGTTACCATAAAATTGCAATGCATTTTAATGGTTACCTATATTGATGAAATAGTGATGCGATCTTCCTTCCTACTGGTATTAGAATTGTTGCAAGTGTGCTTTTGAGAGTTCAGAAAAAAAGTCATCATTAAAGGAAAAAATAAAGAATTATATTATTGCTGTGTAACAAGTTTAAATATTCAAGCCTGGGGTCACTTAAATTTAATTAGCTTATCATCTTGTTTTCAAAACATGTCATAAGGGCCCAAACAGCATTCTGGTCCTTGAATTAAACATTTTTATGAATTGACTTCTTTGAGTTCTCATAATAGTGAATACTTACCTAGTGCCTACTATGCCAGTAACCGTTCTATTTTCCACGATCAACTCATTTAATTTCACAACAGCCCAGTTAAATAGTTTATGCTGTGTGTAAATGAGGAAACTGAGGCCTATGAAAGTTAACTAATTTGTTCGGGGTTGTACATCTTAAGTGAGGTTTAGTTGAAATTTTAACTTAAGTAACTTAGATTCCAGGTTAATCTTGTCAAATCTCTCTTAGGATTTATCTGGGAGCCTGGATGATTAAAAAGCTCTTTCATGACAATAGTTGGAAACACAATTATGTTTAATAAAATAAGCCAATATACTATGATTAAAATTTCATTTTCAGAAATATGATTACGTGAGCTTAGCCATTCATGTACATTTTGTGATATATACATGTTGCTTAGTCACTAAGTCCTGTCCAACTCTTTTGTGACCCTGTGGACTATAGCCCATCAGGCTCCTCTGTCCATGGGATTTCACAACAATATTAAGAGATCAGTGATAATCTTCCTCAAAATTCATTTCAGAGTAAGTCAAAGTGGTTGAACCAATATTGCAGCACAGATATCCTTGGAATTTCTCCTGACTTTTCTTGCAAAATTTATGGATCTCAAGTTTGTTTGGTAAACCCCTCCTCCAGTTGGTATTACTAGGTATTGTTAAACTTTTTGTGCCTTGAAAGCAAATTGGGAGAACAGTAAAGGGGATCTTGGGCATTTCTGCCAAGTGAAAGTGTTAGTTGCTCAGTCACATCTGACTCTTTGTGACCCCATGGACTGTAGCCTGCCAGGTTCCTCTGTCCATGGAATTTCCCAGGCAAGAATACTGGAGTTGCCAATCCCTTCCCGGGGTATCTTCCTGACCCAGGTATTGAACCCATGTCTCCTTCATTGCAAGCAGATTCTTTATTGTCTGAGTCACCAGGGAAGCCCTGCCAAGTGAAGGTCAATTATATATGGAAAGTAAGGGAATTTTTAAAACATTATTTTAGTTTTCATTTGGAGATGTTTTATGAACAAACCTGCTTTCAACAAGGTGACCATTGAATAAAGTGAAGCATGTGTGTGTGTGCACTCAGTCATGTACGACTCTTTGTGACCCCATGGATTGTAGCCTGCCAGGCTTCTCTGTCTATGGAATTTTCCATGTAAGAATATAGGGGTCTTCCTGACCCAGCAATCAAACCTGTTTCTCTTGCATCTCTTGCACTGACAGGCAGATTCTTTATCACTGTACCACCTGGGTAGATGTGTCTGGTAGGTAAGTGTTAGATAATCTTGTAATTGAGCATCCCTAGTGGTTCAGTTGGTAAAGAATCCACCCGCCAATACAGGAGACAGGGTTCAATCCCTGGGTTGGGAAGATCTCCTGGAGAAGGAAATGGCAACCCACTCCAGTATTGTTACCTGGGAAATCCCATGGACAGAGAAGCCTGGCGGGCTCCAGTCCACGGGTTTGTAAAATATTTGGACAGAACTTGGTGACTAAACATCAGCAACAAACCTTGGAATGCTTTTCAACTCTTAAGATCTTTTTTTTACCCGTACAACACTTCTGACACCAAATGCATGGGTTTTCCACACCAAGAAATTATCCAATTTTCTGTATACATCAACTGGATGTCCTACAATTGAATTCAATTCTGGTACTAACCACCAGGAGTTAGTGCAGATCCCAAGGGTTAAGGGTTCAGTCACTTAGGACTGTCCCCAACTTCAGATGGCAATTGCACATTCCTGCGGCTTCTGTACTTTTGACTGATCAGCTCTTATTCAGAACTCACAGGACTCAGGGAGTTTATTTACTTTTCTGGTTTATTATAAAGCGTACAACTCAAGATCAGCCAAATGTAAGAGATGTATAGAACTAGGTATGTGGGTCCATGTTTCCATGGCTTCTCCAGGTGTATCCCCATCCTAGGACCTCAAGTGTTCACCCACCTGGAGGCTCTCTAAACCTTGATGTTTAGGGTTTTTATGAAGATTTCATTACATAGACATGAATGACTAAGGCATGACTGATTAACTCATGGGCCATTGGTGATTGAACTCAATCTCCAGCCCCTCCCTTGTCCCCAGAGGTCTGAGAGGGGAGCTGAAAGTTCCAACCTTCTGATTCCAAGATCAGTTCTCCTGGCAGCCAGCTACCCAGCCTCCTCATCTTTAAGGATTTTCCCAAAGTCACCTGATTAACATAAACTCAAATATGGTTGAAAGGAACTTGTTACGAATAACAAAGGACACTCCTCTCAGCCCTGTCACTCAGGAAAGTTCAAGGGTTTTGAAGCTCTGTGCCAGGACCCTCATATACATCTCTTATTCTGTCATAATAGCATGCCAACATTTAGCATTTATGACTTCTGAGGATGAATTGGAGGAAACTGGAGGAGCAGTCCTTCGGAAGCTGCTGCATAATGACCATTTTCACAGCTTCTTAGCACTCCTTTGGAACCCTGCATGTTTACAGCTAAAAAGCAAGCTCTTTTCTTCTTTAAAAATGTACCTCAAACCCTTTGGTAATATGTGGTTTTCCACTCTGTGGGAGTCCAATAAATCCCTGTTGACTCCCTTCACATTCAACAGCTCCAAGTAGACGCCATGTCCATCCAGGCATTGCACACACTATGGCTTTTTCGCATGCTCCATTTAGATGCCTAATAGTTAAGCCAGTGTAGTGTGTGGGGCTCAATTTTGAACCACTGGCAGAGGCACTTATGTACAACATTTGCTACTTTTTGTCGGAGAAATAATCATGTTGGAAAAGCAAGACACTATGCATGCTTTCAAGCTGTTCTGATTTCTTCTACTTATTTAGGTACCAAGCACTCTATTTTTCTATTTTCACGGGGAAATTTACATGGAGCCGGGAAGAAATTTCATTTCGAAGTTTATTCACTTTGAGAACCTGCAGAAGTAGTGGCTTAGCTGACAGCATCACTGAACTTCGAATATCATTACAGCAGTCATTTTAGGTACACATAAACACACAGTTCAGATTTGCTTAGGAATTTTTACTGAAATTTGTTGCATGGAAGCCTTTGTGTAACAGTGACATGATAGCTGCACTTCCCAGGTGGCACAGTGGTGAAGAATCTGCCTGTCAGTGCAAGAGATACCAAGTTGGATCCCTGGGTCCGGAAGATCCCCTGGGTAGTAAATGGCAACCCACTCCAGTATTTCTGCCTGGAAAATTCCATGGACAGACGAGCCTGGTAGGCTCAGACCATGGGGTCACAAACAGTCAGACACGACTGAGATGCAGGCAGTGTGAAAGATAGTAGCAGAGAAGGTGTCTTGACTCTCAAATTGGGAATTAGATCAGCGATCAGGCTCATAGGTTTAAAATGCATCAAGTCTTAATGCTGCTGCTGCTGTCGCTTCAGTCGTGTCCGACTCTGTACAACCCCATAGACGGCAGCCCACCAGGGTCCCCCGTCCCTGAGATTCTCCAGGCAAGAACACTGGAGTGGGTTGCCATTTCCTTCTCCAATGCATGAAAGTGAAAAGTGAAAGTGAAGTCGTTCAGTCGTGTTCAACTCTTAGCGACCCCATGGACTCTAGCCCACCAGGCTCCTTCGTCCATGGGATTTTCCAGGCAAGAGTACTGGAGTGGGGTGCCATTGCCTTCTCTGAAAGTCTTAATATAGGTCTCCAATCTGTAGCTGTTAAATAGTCTTCAACTGAAAGGGAGCCTCTTAAAAACAGCCCATGATAAGAATATGTGTGTTAGGCATTTCTATCATGTGTTCTCAGTCCCTTGGTCACATCCATGTGTAACTCTTTGCAACCCCATGGACTGTAGCCCACCAGACTCCTCTATCCATGGAATTTTCCAGACAAGAAAACTGGAGTGGGCTGCCACTTCCTTCTCCAGGGGATTTTCCCGACTTGGGGATAGAATTCAGGTCTCCTGTGTTTACTGCTTTGGCAAGCCAATTTTACCATGGTGCCACCTAGGAAGCCCCATTGGACATTTCTAGATATGTCTGTAAAAGTCCATTGGGCAAATAATGTGTGGTAGTAAACAGTGGCTTGTCTTTTCTTAGCAATGTTTAGTGATTTGGGCTACATTGAGTTTATAATTCTTTTGAATCTTCTGGGCATTACAGTAAATGAACCTATATACATATGTATGGACACACATATATATTGATTTTAACTATGATGTCATTGTATTCATTTAACATGCCAAAATTTGGATCAGTTTGACTCTTAAGAATGAAGTTGGAAATGTTTCCTCTTTGGTATTTGTTGGATGTTTATTAGATAATTAAATCAATGCTTAATCCTCTTACCCAATTTGTAAAACTGTCTAGCAAAACAATAAAACCATGTCACAATTAACACAATTATCAGATTTGCGTGAAATTCATAGCATTTTCTAATAGTCACCTGTTCAAATCTATGCTTTCACCTTTACATTAATAATAGCACCAAATAGAGTTTCTGCCACTGCTGTAGAAACTGTAACAAATTCAATCCAACCTTAAATCAATAGGAGCTGCTTTCAGCTTGGTGAAATACAAGGGCAAGGTCTCTTTGTGCAGAAAATGAGACTGAGCACTGGTTTCCTACCAGAGATGAATATTTCTGTTGATACTGTCCAGAGCAGACATAGCCTGTCAATAATCAATTGATCTGAAGCTAAATGATAAAGATGAAAGATGGATCTGGTCTTGTGTTTAGGTGTTGAAGAATAGGGTGCTTGTTTTGTTTGTGAAATTACCCTTATTAAAGTGATTGAACCAATGACAGATTTCGTTTGGAACATGTTTTTAAAAACCTGCCATATTTTTCATGGGCTGAAAATATTTATACTTTTGTAGTGTATTGGCAGGTCATGCACAACACAAGTAATTATAGAACTGATGATACCTCTCCACTGCCTTGTGTGTGTGTGTGTGTGTGTGTGTGTTAGTCACTTAGTTGTGTTCTACTTTTTGCAACCCCATAGACTGTAGCCCACCAGGCTCCTCTGTCCGTGGGATTTTCCAGGCAAGAATACTGGAGTGGGCTGCCATTCCCTTCTCCAGGGGGTTTTCCCAGTCCAGGATTCGAACCTGGGTCTCCTGCATTGTAGGCAGACTCTTTACAATCTGAGCCCACCACAGAAGCCCCATTACCTGGTGTTGTGCTAATTTGGTATGAATCTGGGCTTGTGAATGAAGAAAATATGTGTCAAAACACAAAGAATTCTAATATTTCTTTAATTAAAAAACCAAATTTTGTAAAAATTAAACCACAAACTAGTGTACAGACTTGATTATACATTTGAATTTGTAGGCATCTTAATTATAAGGAAAATTCTGTATTGTAGTCTTAAAATCTCTTATTTTTCTTTAAAAATATCTTCTGATTCTGTCGTTGGTTTATCTGAGTAAAGCATTCTTGTGGGTATGTGCTAAGTCGCTTCAGTCCTGACTCTCTGCTACCCTATGGACTGTAGCCGGCAGGCTCCTCTGTCCATGGTATTCTTCAGGCAAGAATACTGGGGTGGGTTGCCATGCCCTCCTCCAGGGAATCTTCCTGACTCAGGGATTGAACCTGCATCTCTTATGTCTCCTGCATTGGCAGGAAGGGTCTTTACGACTAGCGCCGCTTGGGAAGCCCAAAGCATTCATATTCACTATCAATTGATCTGTCATGATGTTCACACAACTTCTGTGTTATCTCTTTTCCATTGTTGTCATTTACTACTAGCTGTGTGACCTGTGCAAGTTCTTCTCAGTTCCTTAATGGCCTTGTTTGAAAAACAGGAAGAAATTAGAACATTATCTGCCTATGTGCTTGTAGGTACAAATGAATTATTACATATAAAGTAAATGTAAGAATGTGGACCACATAAAAAGTGCTGAATACATACAATCTCCTTTTATTAAACATTTCAACTCTGCCCCATTAAAGTGTAAAAGTCATGTGTATTATCTTATAACCTTTCATAGTTTCTTGTAGAATGCCTAATTATATCATAACCACCTTGATAGTCAAGTTTTTATTATATATCTTCTCTGATATTTCTGTTGAAGTGGTAAAGACATAATCAGTTGTGTAATGGGGTCCATTTTGTGCATCCACATTAAGTATTCACTAGAATGTACATCGGAGAAGGCAATGGCACCCCACTCCAGTACTCTTGCCTGGAAAATCCCACGGACGGAGAAGCCTGGTAGGCTGCAGTCCATGGGGTCGCTAAGAGTCAGATACGACTGAGCGACTTCACTTTCACTTTTCCCTTTCATGCACTGGAGAAGGAAATGGCAACCCACTCCAGTATTCTTGCCTGGAGAATCCCAGGATTGGCGGAGCCTGGTGGGCTGCCGTCTATGGGGTTGCACAGAGTTGGACACGACTGAAGCGACTTAGCAGTAGCAGCAGAATGTACATAGATTTTGCTCTGTCAAGAAGACCAGTATAAGCTATGAAGCAAAACAAACAAACAAAAATTCATTTATTCAGGGACCTGCACTGTTGTGACATGTAATAATATATAATAATATAGTATGCATTTTTAGTACATGTAATTAATAGTATTATTATTCTTTACTGAGCAAAATTTTCCAAACTATGTTTTATGAGATACTATGTCCAAAAGATATTAAGAATCCACTTCCCCACCCAATTCTATGGTCAAATAATACTGAGAATATAGATTAAAGAACCAAGCTCCTGAGAATTCTCAGAACTTTTAATGTGCTAATGTGCATGAAGATCATTCAAGAAGGGGAGGTGGCAGTCTTCAGACTTGCCGTGAACCCTTTCTTGAAGGAAACCTTTAGAGCATCTTTCAGATTTGGAAATTGCTGCTCTAAACCTGGGACTGGACCCAGAGGCCCAATAAAGTTCTTCCCCAGTGATGCCACAGGGCTGAGATAGTTTATGCACTATGAGGATTCCCCAATTAACTACCGACATTTGAGAGTGACTTCCAAAAAAATAAAATCGTATCAAGCCAACTTAAGGATATCCCTGTATTTCTGTCTCTGTCATTCATTTGTGTGTAAGTACACTCACTCAAGCAAAAAAGCAGGGAGCCCAGGGAAACTGACAGGGAGTTTGCTGCACGTGTGTGGTCATGCAGTATGCGTGGAAAATGACATGATGTCTGAGCATCCCTGAATGTGTTGGCTTAGGCTCTTACCTTTCCTCTGAATGATTCCCTGGGCCCTGTATTTTACTAACTGCTTCCATTGTCACTCTTGAGTTGTCTGGGTATAGCTAGAGCAAAGCACTTTAATTTTATGACTTTCAGATGTCTTGTTAGTGGGCAAATGAAGTGACGGGACAAGTGGGTTTTGTCTAGTTGCTAAGGAATAAAAATAACAAGTGCCTTTATTACTTTCCTGACAATCTATTTATAAATTTCTGAAGGAGGTGCCTGCAGAGGAAAATGTGCATGTGTTTTGGACATACCTGAGATTTCTCAAATGAAATGATTTATTGATGGCCCCTGCTTTACACAACTTTGGTAGCATGCACAAATATTGTTCCTACATTCAAGGTAGGCTTCAGGCTTGGTTCTTTAATGGCCTGGCCATTATAGAAATGACGTATGGGAAAGGCTGTCTTGTTCTCCTCCTTTAGGCCCTTACAAATGCTGAATTACGTATGGGCTTTCCAAATAGCATAGTGTTACCATCTTAACCACACAGTTTGGCAAAAAGGAAAAGCAGCAAACTTTTTCTTTATTCCTTCCTTCCTATCTATAATGTTTACAGTGGTATTTTTATTTAGTATAATAGAAATTAATCCATGAAGTCATTCTTTGAAAACTGTGAATGTTTTCTTGATTTTCATTTGTCCCAGCTCCTCTTGTGCTTTCCTGGTAGCTCAGATGGTGAAGAATCTGCCTGCAATGCAGGAGACTCTGGTTTAATGCCTGGGTCAGGAAGATCTCCTGGAGAAGGGAATGGCTACCTACTCCAGTATTCTTGCCTGGAGAAATCCCATGGACAGAGAAGCCTGGCAGGCTACAGTCCATGGGTTTGCAAAGAGTTGGATTTTGCTCCTCCTAATATCAAGCTCTTTTATTAAAATGAATTTTCACTGCAGTATAGTTACTTTGCAATGTTGTGTTAGTTTCTGCTGTACATCAAAGTGAATCAGCTATATGTTTACATATGTTGTTGCTATTTAGTCACTGAGTGGTGTCCTACACTTTTGCGACCCCGTAGACTGTAGCCCACCAGGCAGGCTTCTTAGTGGGATTTCCCAGATAAGAATACTGAAGTGGGTTGCCATTTCCTTCTCCAGGGGATCTTCCGGACCCAGGGATCGAACCTGCATCCCCTGCATTGGCAGGCAGGTTCTTTACCATTGAGCCACCAGGGAAGCCCCATGTTTACATATATCCCCTCTTTTTTTTTGGATTTCCTCCCCATTTAGGTCACTGCAGAGCACTGATTAGTGTTCTATACTAATACTGTTCAATGCTAATACTACACTAATTAGTGTTCTACACTGTGCTATGCAGTAGGTTTTCATTAGTTATCTGTTTTATATATAGAATCAGTAGTGTATATATGTCAATACCAATTCCTCCCACCACCCCCAGCCCCTACCTCAAGCTGCTTTTGAACTATAACTCAGAGAGCGGCTCTTCTCATGTGAACCTTTCATTTCATCGCCAGAGGTTGGGCCCCCACTGCTGGGAAGGGCGGATGGCAAGAAAAGCATTGTGGGTCCTGACATGAAAATGAGCAGTTCCAGCCACGTTGCTCTCACCTGCTGAGAATGTCAGAGAGAGCAAAAACAGCTTTCCTGGTTATGCACCTGGTCTTAGCAAGCCTTTACCTAGAATAAAATGACAATTCAAAAACTTGCCTGGACTATGAGAATTTTGAGTCCAAATGGCTAGACTTTGCACCTGTTGCTGTCTCTGTCATATTTAAGTTGCATGTTGGTTGTGTTTTAAGAGTGTTTAAAGCTGAAGGGAAAGTTGAGCAAATGGTAAAATATAGTGACCTGTGGTTTATATGTGAATGCTATGGTAGTACCAACTTTTGAAACCCACATTTTTTTAATGAACTAAATTGCCATTTGTTTTCATGCAGGTGTGACTCATAATATCCCAGCATCCTGAGTTAATAAAGCAATTTTGTAGGCTCACATACCATTGATGCTATAATAATTTGGCAATCTGTTTAGTAGAGAAAATATCTTATATAGTCACCTCTGTGCTTCCATTTACTTTATACAAAGAAAGACTTCTATCCTACTGTTGTTCTCCAGCATATAGGTTTCAAAAGGCCTCTCCTCCCTTGAAGACAAAAAGCTACCACATGGTTTCAAGATAGAGTAAATAATAGTGGAATGAGGTGTGTTTTTTTTATTACTGAAAAGTACCTCATTTATTTTATTTATTTTATACTGGAGTATAGTTGCTTTACAATGTCGTGTTAGTTTCTACTGTACAGCAAAGTGAATCAGCTATACATGTACGTATCCCCTCTTTTTTGGTTTTCTTTGCCACTTAGGTCACCATAGAGCATTGAGTAGAGGTCCCTGTGCTAGACAGTAGATTCTCATTAGTTATCTGTTTCATACATAGTAGTGTATATATGTCAATCCCAGCATCTCAATCCATACCATCCCTCCACTTTCCTCCTTGATATCCACACATTTGTTCTCTACATCTGTGTCTCTATTTCTGCTTTGCAGATAAGTTCATCTGTACCATTTTTCAAGATTCCACATATATGTGTTAATATATAATATGTGTTTTTCTGGCTTACTTCACTCTGTGTGACAGTGTCTAGGTCCATCTGAGTCTCTGCAAATGGCACAATCTCACTCTTTTTTATGGCTGAGTAATAGTTCATTGTATATATGTACCACATCTTCTCTATCCATTCCTCTGTTGATGGGCATTTAGTCTGGAAAAGCCCTTTGTTTAGAATGAACTCCTTTCCTACTTACCAGGTAATGATTTACATTTTTCATAGAGTACTAAAATATTAAACATCCCAATTGCTACCAAATTTTTAAATCATGAGGGTATGAAAATAGTTTGTACACAAATAACCATAGATGATAAAGGAATGTGGAAAAAATCCACAGGTGAGTGACCTTTTGCAGTCAGACTTTTAGACTTGTATTTTGCCTTCTGATGTCTGGTTTGGAAAAAAGCAATTTAGGGAGGGAGATATTTTTATATTTATATGACCACAAAGAGCTGTAATTGTTAATTACTCATTGTCATATTAAAACCCATCATCTGTATTATAGAATTAATACTTAGAAATTAAGAAAAGAATTATAAAATTAATTGTCCAGTTGGTTTGGAAGGTAAGATTTTTATAAATCTAACTAAAAGTTTTATCAACGAGAATACCTTCCTGTTGCTCATTTAATTAATAGCTTTGTCTTACAATATCAAGATATGGGGGCTGCTAAGTGACATATAAATTAATTGAACTCTGTAATGAAATAACAGTTTAATTAGTCATTTATGATGTACTGATATAATCAGAAAGGAGAGAAAATTCAGCGGAAAACACCACATTATCATTACTCTCAATTTCTGTTTTTTTTTTTCCTATCACAGGACAAATCAAAGTCATTTTGTCCAAGTTTTTTTTTTTTTTTGAGTTTGAAATTTGTGCCATTGCTCAACTGAAATAACAGATATGTAAAATGTGTTACTTATTTGCTCTTAATTTCTTCCTCATGTGTTAATCATTTTATTCTAAAATAAAACACAGACACAGACTGAATGAAACAAATATAGAACTTAGGAAGTTACTATAAGGCAGCATCATTGTAACTCCAATACTTTGGCCACCTGATGTGAAGAGTCAGACATGGCTGAGCGACTGAACTGAATTGATCATTGTAATTACCACTCAAGCCAAGAAATAGAACTTTGTCAGTGCACGTCACTTCTACCCATAAGTCCTGTGCATGTCACATTCATCATAAACCCCTGCCCTCCCTCAAAATCTGATCTAATTTTATGTGATCACTTTTTAATGTTTACTTATCACCAGGGATGTAAATATTCGTAGATGTCATTTTGGGGGACTATTTTTAACTCCATTTTAGTCCACAGTTTTCCCTTGCATCGTTTAACTGCCTTTGCAATAAATTGTCATTTCTTTGTTTTTAAAGCAATGATTTTGACTTTATAAAAGGCCAAGTATCCAAATAGCCAGCATCAGAAATTTCTAGGAGGTGCTTTGTAAGTGTTAAGTGAATTTCTGGTCTTTTTGCTGCCCATCTTGCAGTTCCACTTGGATGGCCAAGCCCGTCGGAACCCAAGTGTTGCCACAGTGACACTGTGCTCAGTGATGGAATTATGAATTATAGGAAGGGTTGGTGCTGCTCTGTCCATCTATTTCTGCAGAGGGAAGATATACAAGGGAAGGCTTTCTCTCTGCAAATACTCATGGTGTGACCCATCTGAGATACAAACAGTCTCAAGAGGTTATAATTCAGAAAGCTGGATGGAATGTACAAGGTTGGGAGGGTGAAGGCCAGTGCAGACCGACTGCATTCTCTTGATGGGTTGGGTGCCATGTCTCAGGAGAGAAAGGGAAGCAGGACGTGCTATTTTGGCACCTTTTATGTGCCACACTCTCATGTAGCTTTTAACTCTTTCCTACAATATCAGTGAAGAGTTAACATCCTAGTTTTGCAGGTGAAGAATCTGAAATTTTTTCTCACCAAGAAATAACCTTCTAACTGATCTAGTTCCCGTGTATGATCTTTTTAGAAAACTTAAGTCTGGTAATATCACTCTACCATCCTTTGCACTTAGAAGGAAGCCCAGAGTCCTTCATGGGAATGTTGGTCAACAGAGCCAAGGATTGACCCCTTGCATGTTGTATTGTTCTGGATCATCCCCTCTGCCCACTCCCAGTCACTGAGCTCCAGCCATATTGAAGCTACTGCTTAGGTCTATCAAACTCATCCAACACATTGCAGGAGGCTGTAGCTTGGCCATTTTTAGGTTGGTGATGGGACCTTTTTATTTGCCTTTTCCTCTTCCTGGAATATTTTACTGGCACATTTTGTTTAGCTACATATTACATCTTATTCAGACCTCAACTTAATTGTCACTTCCTCAGAGAACTTGCCTGACCATTCCTTCTACATTAGCTTTTCCCTGTAATAATTATCTCCTCCACTTACTCTTTTTCCTTTCTGGCACTTACCAATACTCTAATTATACATGTATTTGTTTATTGTCTATCTTCTACCTGACCCTGAGTGTGGGGTATGTCTGTTTTGTTTACTGTGCCCAGTTATCCCAGGGCCTGGAACACCACAAATGCTCAGTAAATATTGGTTGGAATGCAAACTTGAAGGGAGGCTCAGAGACATGACGAAACTTTTCCAAAGTCACACAGCTAGCAAGTATCAAAGCTGGAAATTTGAAAATACATCATAAAACCCATGCATTTTCAACTCTAATTGGCTTTTCTAAACTGTGTTCCTTGGGCACTAGTGTCCTGATATATCTTAATAGATGTTCCAAGAATTTAAAAAAAAAATCTATGTTCAAATAAATCATGGATATTATACAATTGTTGAAAGAAAATTGAACATGTTTCCTTCCTATGGGACATGTGAGAGACTTTAATATGCAAATATGCACTGTGACTCTCTAAGAAACTTACAGTATGCAGCATTTCTTACTAGTGTTTGGCCGTGATTTACTTCTTTCAGTTAAACTCTTATGTTGTGGGACACCAGCATTCAGCAGGAGCCAGGGTGTGAATGACTCCATGACACCCTGCTTCTCTTAGGAAGTGAGTAAGCAGAAATTTCTATCAGTAAATTGTCTTAGCATTCATGTATATGTGTACACACATATATGTGTGTACATATTTAAGTTTTATGCTTTCTGTCCTATTCCCTGCTAAAAATATGGGGGAGATGTAGCTTAAGAAAGCAAAAATAGAAATGAAAGAAAGTAAACTGGTGTGTAATTTGGATTATTGTCGAGAAGATATGAGAGAGAAGTATTTTAAGAAATAACTGATTAGAAAATATGAACTAAAGAAAGTGACATGTCTGGAGACTTAAGGTGATAAGCATTCTTCCCCCACTTTGCTGCTGCTGCTGCTGCTAAGTCGCTTCAGTCGTGTCCGACTCTGTGACCCCATAGACGGCAGCCCACCAGCCTCCTCCGTCCCTGGGATTCTCCAAGCAAGAATACTGGAGTGGGTTGCCATTTCCTTCTCCAGTGCATGAAAGTGAAAAGTGAAAGTGAAGTCGCTCAGTTGTGTCCAACTCGTAGCGACCCCATGGACTGCAGCCTACGAGGCTCCTCCATCCATGGGATTTTCCAGGCAAGAGTACTGGAGTGGGGTGCCATTACTTTAGCATGCTATTAAAAATGACTGATCTTAAATGCTGACTTCCCCTTAATGGAGAAACTATGAAATTACAAAATAACCAATGTAATCACACCTTAATCTTGTTAAATTGAAACACTGTAATCTACATTCAAATTTCACATATGGTCAATCTTGCAAGAGCTGGCTGGATGAGCCAAAGCACTATTTGGAATTTTAAATAGAGTCTTTCCTACCTCTTCAAAGCCCATTTACTTCTGTATGAGAAATATTTCTCTGGGACTGGATTAGGGAACCCCAAGCCAAAGAACAAAGCAAGTGTTTTTTTTTTTTTTTTTGTAATTGAAAGGAAAAAAATAAGTTGATTTCCAAAAGTCTGACACTCATGACCAGTTCTATCATAAAGAAAGCAGAGCGCATTTCAGAAGAGGGTTGAAACTATGTGAGGAGAATATAGGTTTCAGCTGTATCTTGCCAGTGCCGTATTACAGTCTGTTGACAGATGTGATTTTTAAAATAGCTAAAGCATTGTTATCTATTGCTGGCTGAGTGTGTATGTTAATTGAATTAGGTGCAATGTGATAGGAAGCCCTTGTCTTGGAATACGCATTAGTGGGGAGCTTCAAGAAAGAGGCACCCTCATTTGATTTGCAAAATATAGTAACCCTTTAATCAGTGTTAGCTGAGCAAAGAAGAGAAGCTAAAAGCAAGGAGAAAAGGAAAGATATACCCATTTGAATGCAGAGTTCCAAAGAATAGCAAAGAGAGATAAGAAAGCCTTCCTCAGTGATCAATGCAAAGAAATAGAGGAAAACAATAGAGTGGGAAAGACTAGAGATCTCTTCAAGAAAATTAGAGATACCAAGGCAAGTGAACATTTCATGCAAAGATGGGCTCAGTGAAGGACAGAAACGGTATGGCCCTAACAGAAGCTGAAGATACTAAGAGTTGGGCAAGAATACACAGAAGAACTGTACAAAAAAGATCTTCATGACCCAGATAACCATGATGGTGTGATCACTCACCTAGAGCCAGACATCCTGGAATGAGAAGTCAAGTGGGCCTTAGGAAGCATCACTACAAACAAAGCTAGTGGAGATGATGAAATTCCAGTTGAGCTATTTCAAATCCTAAAAGATGATGCTGTGAAAGTGCTGCACTCAGTATGCCAATGAATTCAGAAAACTCAGCAGTGGCCACAGGACTGGAAAAGGTCAGTTTTCATTCCTGTCCCAAAGAACAGCAATGCCAAAGAATGTTCAAACTACCGCACAATTGCACTCATCTCACATGCTAGCAAATAATGCTCAAAATTCTCCAAGCTAGGCTTAACCTGTATATGAACTGTGAAATTCCAGATGTCAAGCTGGATTTAGAAAAGCCAGAGGAACCAGAGATCAAATTGCCAACATCCAATGGATTATCGAAAAAGCCAGACAGTTCCATAAAAACTTCTACTTCTGCTTCATTGACTATGCCAAAGCCTCTGACTGTGTGGATCACAACAAACTGTGGAAAATTCTTCAAGAGATGGGAATACCAGACCACCTTAGCTGCCTCCTGAGAAATCTGTGTGCAGGTCAAGAAGCAACAGTTAGAACTGAACCTGAAACAACAGACTGGTTCCAAATTGGGAAAGGAGTACATCAAGGCTGTGTATTGTCACCCTGCTTGTTTAACTTATATGCAGAGTACATCATGTGAAATGCTGGGCTGGATGGCGCACAAGCTGGAATTAAGATTGCCGGGAGAAATATCAATAACCTCAGATATGCAGATGACACCACCCTTATGGCAGAAAGTGAAGAAGAACTAATGAGCCTCTTGATGAAAGTGAAAGAGAAGAGTGAAAAAGTTGGCTTAAAACTCAACATTCAGAAAACTAAGATCATGGCATCCGGTCCCATCACCTCATGGCAAATAGATGGGGAAACCATGGAAATGTGAGAGACTTTATTTTTTGGGGCTCCAAAATCACTGCAGATGTTGATTGCAGCCATGAAATTAAAAGATGCTTGCTCCTTGGAAGAAAAGCTATGACCAAACTAGATAGCATATTAAAAAGCAGAGACATCACTTTGCCAACAACGGTCTGTCTAGTGAAAGCTATGGTTTTTCCAGTAGTTATATATGGATGTGAGAGTTGGACTATAAAGAAAGCTGAGTGCCAAAGAATTAATGCTTTTGAGCTGTGGTGTTGGAAAAGACTCTTGAGAGTCCCTTGGACTGCAAGGAGATCCAACCAGTCAATCCTAAAGGAAATCATTCCTGAATATTCATTGGAAGGACTGATGCTGAAGCTGAAACTCCAATATTTTGGCCACCTGATGTGAAGAACTGACTCTTTGGAAATGACCCTGATGCTGGGAAAGATTGAAGGCGAGAGGAGAAGGGGACGACAGAGGATGAGATGGTTGGATGGCATCACTGACTCGGTGGACGTGAGTTTGAGCAAGGCCCGGGAGTTGGTGATGGACAGGGAAGCCTGGTGTGCTGTAGTCCATGGGGTCACAAAGAGTCGGACCGGACATGACTGAGTGACTGAACTGAACGAAACTGACCAAATGAAACTTTCTTGTTGCCCTTGTCAATATGCATATATTCACGTCTCAGTTACAGTGAAAGATTACTGGAACTGTGCATGACTTCAAAAAAAAAAAAAAAAAGAAATCCTAGAAAGAGCAATCTTGAGGATCATAATAGTGGAGAAATAAAAAATCAGTCTTTTGTGAACTTTCTGGGCTTTTTCTTTTCCATCTGTTACATGCCACTGTATTGGATTTTGGCACTTTCACCAGCAACTTGGAAGTTCTTTTAAATCAGCTTTTTCATGGGGACTTCTGATTACATTAACCACAGGCTATGCTCCTGATGATATCTCCAGCTCCAGCATCACAGGGAAGATTTGGCTGTTTCATTCATTCCCATTGCTATTGCTTCCCAGCAAGTCTTTTGTCTCTGGTGTATTTTACTGTATCTATAAGAAAAAACACAGCTGTTTTGAAGGTTTCAGTAGACACAGCCTCCATAGTCAAGTCCTCTGGAGACCTGGAGGGAAAGAAAGCTGAGACAGTGGTATGGTACCCAAATCGTCTGTAAATGGATGCTCATATCCTAGCCCTCCACCTACTGAGAACTTCCAGGCACTCTCTGCAATTGTGCATCCAGGGCCCTTTGTTTAGGGTACAAGTGTGATTGCATTGAAAGTGCTAGAGAAAGTAAACCCTTTTTTCCACATTAGAAAGCTGGTCATGCATGCATGCTCAGTTGTGTCCAACTCTGTAGCCTGTCAGGCTCCTCTGTCCATGGGATTTCCCAGGCAAGAATACTGGAGTGGGTTGCCATTTCCTACTCCAGAGAATCTTCTCAACCCAGGAATCGAACCCGTGTCTCTTGCATTGGCAGGTGAATTCTTTACTACTGCACCACCTGGGAAGCTCTAGAAGACCATGCGTACTACCTGGCAAATATTCCAGCGTAAGATAAGAACCTCTTTCATCTGAATAGTGAAAGGGTCAGGATGGGAATAAAAAGGCATGGGAAGCAGCAGCCACCAAAATGAGATCTGGAAGATGTCTTTCTCCATCCAGGGGTAGATTCCTGTGTGGCTTCAGGTGAGACACTTCAGCTCTGAGAGTGATTTTTTTTTTTTTTTTCTTCCACCAAATGAAATTGTTGGGACTTCAAATTTTATTATAAAAGTTGCTTAGAGATCATCTGTATTTCTATGATGTATCTTGACTAGAGATGTAAAAGGTGTGCAGCCACCATATGGAATATTTTACTTCATTTTTGAATGAATGTGCTCTAATATTCTTTCTATTATGCTTCGAGGCTAAAATATCCTATTGCTTCTGAGCTTACACAAGCTGACCTCATTTACTATGGAACATTTTAAGTATTTAGGAATATGAGGGTAAGCACCATAGAAAGAATAATTCAATCTAGATGTGAGAGACTCTTTTTTAAAGCTTCATTAACTGATAATTATTTGAGCACAAAACAATACCCATACTGTTTGACAAATGAATATTAGCCACATGTCATGCTGATAAAAGTCATGAGCAGAACTAGACCCTTCTGTATTTGCGGGGGGTGGGGAGACTTTGTTATTTTGATGCTAATGGATTATGTTCATTTTGGGTAGATAGATATCTCGAATGACTCAGCAGGGTTGACTTAAATTAGATTTGTCTATTTATACTTTGTTTATTAGTGTGCCCCGGATATCTCATACCAGTCTTATATTACAGTCTGTGCTTCATTGAATTTATCTATCAAGACCTAAAGATTTCTATGATAGGAATTTTGATTGATCATAAAAATTATGATTATGTTTTTATTTGAAAGGGTAGCGTTGTGGGTTTCCCCCCAAATGCATTCTCAGAATCAGTAATTTCAAATAGCTGATTAAAATCTCTTTACAATGTATGCTCTTTTGGAGTCTAAAGATATTAGTTCTTTGTAGATATTAACATCTTATAATGGAGAGTTATATTAGTCTGGGTAGGCTAACAGCTATAATAAATAACTTCCAAATTTCAGTGTCTTAACATCATAAGAGTTTATTTTTCACTTACATCACATAGTCCATTGTAGGTTGGTCGGAGCAGGAAGTGGAGAAGGGATGGGAGGAGATGAACTCTGCCCATCACAGGTGGTGTTCAAGGTCCCAGGCCCCTTCTGTATTGTGGCTCCAATCTTTTGGGGTCTTCTCTGTTTGGTGAGTCACTGAGAAAAAAGAAGGAGGATTATAAATGGGAGATTTTCCTTAGTTGGTTCTGTTCAGCACTGGGGGCCTCCTTTCTACTTGGGCTCCATTGGCTGGATCTCTGACATGAACTTAAAGAGAGGCAGAGAATGTAATCTGGCTAAGTGATCACAAAGAAGAAAAGACACAGATACCAATGAGCATTAATTATCCCTTCCAAGAGACCTACATGACAAGTTAAAGTTAAACAGAGGTTTGGTGAACACAATACCTGAAATCATTACGCTGAGCATGACAGTGGTTTCTTTACTATGGGGGTACTGAAGATAGTAAGACAAGTAAGATGTTCAAATAACCATGCTGTTGATTAAAAAATTGAGTGTGGTTGTACATCCAGACATATATAAATACTGTTCAAGGGAGGGATATATTCCAACAGTTTGGGAGAATTTGGAAATTTTCTTGAGATTTTGGTGCTATCATTGGGCTACAAATTGAACTACCAGAATTTCTAACTCTCTCTGCCATTTGCTTCCTGCAAAATCCTGAATAAAATTTCTGAATATCACTTTATCATCTACCAGTTTCATAATATCGAAAGGAAGTTCAAGTTAGATCATGAATGGCGAGACATTGTGTAAGTGGTCATTCAAATAGCAAGTTAAAGCTGTTGCTGTTCCATTATTATTATTGTTAAGTATTAATTCCATGGCTACAGGAAAGATTATGTTTACAAAGTGTTGTTCTAACATGCACACACCAAATGCAAATACACTTTCACGTAGAAAAGACTGAATCAGATGCTCTATTTTTTCAGTCTTCATATTGAAGCTGAGAGGAAGTCCCCTGATATTTGGTTTCCTGGTCACTGATACTTATTCCACCTCTGCCAGTTTTATAACCTGTCCTTGGAAAGTTCTATCCATTATCTGTGTCTGTTCAGATAGGCTGGACATGAAAATCTTTGTCCTTTCTGCCTCATAATGTTGTTAAGAGCTTTGGGCAAAATTAAGCTTGTGATGATGTTCCTTAAAGGGAGGTTTACTGTAGTTTTAATTGTTTTAAGTCCCAAATATATCTCTAGTTAACTTGGGTCACCCGTAAGAAAAGTTATTTAAAACACGCCTCCATATAAATTTTCAGCTCCATATAAACTTCTGCCAAAATCTAATATGCTTTACATAACACATAGAACAGCGAGTTTAGAGGTGGCATTCATATCTGGTGTCCATTATTTTTGGTTACCATTTTATTACTGATCGTTAAATACCCACAGTGCTTATTCTCAGTATTATGTCATTCCTCTCTGATAATTCTTCTGAAGGTGTGGGACACCAGATTCAGAGTCAGGGAGTGGAGTATTCCCAAGGGTAATTTGTCCTCACAGCCTCATGATCAGTTTAGACGTGTGTTTAAGATGGGTTGAGATTAACCAAAAACATGAGCTGGTTTTCCTAAAATTCCTACAAATGGGCAAGACCAAACCTTCTTCATCATCCCTTCCCTTTCAAATTGTGGCCACTTGGATGACTGTCTCAGCCAAATGCTTTGCTGAGAAGTTGTCAAAGAATTAACATCTAGGGGGGTTTAATGATAATTCTTTAGCTGACATCATTGACTCAGTCCTGGGAGAAGACAAAGGGATACTTTTGGGGAGGATCAGCAAGTTTACCTACAAATTCTGACAAATCATGGTGTCTTCAGTTACTTAAGACTATAGATAAGTTCACTAGATAGAACTTTTGTTGTTATTCAGTTGCTCAGTCACGTCCAACTCTTTGTGACCCCATGGACTGCAGCATGCCAGGCTTCCCTGTCCTTTACCATCTCCCGGAGTCCACTCAAACTCATGTCCATTGAGTCAGAAAAGACCCTGATGCTAGGAAAGATTGAAGGCAGAAAAAGAAGGAGACAACGAAGGATGAGAAGGTTGGATGGCATCACCAAGATAAAATTAGATTCTCTTTTTAATGATAACTCTGAGATGTACATGACTTGTATTCAGTTGCTGTTCATTCGCTCCTCAGGTCTCCCACTGTGCTTGTTTGTAAATCACAAATGCAATTGCCAAGTCAGATTCAAACACTGTGCACTATTGAGGCCCTCTAGATCCTTCCCCTATCCTAAACTTCCTTCTGGACGACTATGACAGTTATCCTGATTCCTAAGTATGTGGACATTCTTCAGCCTCTGCTAGGAGTGTCTTTTCCCTCCTTGGCCCCCTGAAGAATAGCTCCTTATTCCTCACATCTCAGTTTATTTATAATTTTTTAAAATGTAAACAAGATTTTAATTAAAAAATTTAGTGAGAAGAGTGGCATTGTTTTCATGTTTGCAAATCTTTTTAATATCTGTTGACAGAAGGAAGCTAGTTATTCATACATGCTTCTTTAAAAAAAAAATGTTCCTGGAGTATAGTTGCTTTGCAATGTGGCGTTAGTTTCTACTGTACAGCACACTGAATCAGCCATACGTATACACATATCCCCTGTTTTTTGAATTTCCTTTCCACTCAGGTCACCACAGAGCGCTGAGTAGAGTTCCCTGTGCCAGAGTAGGTTCTCATTAGTTACCTATTTTATGGATAGTAGTGTACATATGTCAATCCCAATCTCCCAGTTCATTCCATCCCCTCACACCTCAGTTTAAAAATGCCTTTCTCTGGAAGGCATGCTAGGATGCACCAAGCAGCATTAAGGCTTTCTGATGTGTGATCACATAGCACCCTGTATGTAAGACTATTATAGCATTTGACCAGCATATCCTGACTGCCCCTTCTTCTGTGTACCTCAGGCACAGAAGAGCACTTTGAAGACTGAGATGATACTTTATTTTTGCATTTCCAAAGCCTACCTGGCCTGGAGCTTTGAAGGTATTCAGTAAACATACTTGAATTAACGAAGGAGTGAATGTCCCTCTTAGAAGGGGCGGGGGGAATTACAAGATCAAGTGACTGATAGGTTTGCTTACTCTGACAAGTGAAGAATTACAAATTTAGACCTGCAAATTTGAAGTGTGGGGGGAAAAAAAGGTAGTAATTGCAGAGGGAGGGCAGCTAAGCATGTGGCTGCTTTGGGTATTTACTCATCAGACCAGACTGAAGCAGCCTTAATCAGGGAAAATCAATCTGCCTGTTTTCGTTGTGAGCCTAAACATGCCGATGGGGGGAGCCCAGATAGGTGTTCCCAACAATCTCACATCCACTCTTGTGTGCGCTATGGCTTTATTTACTTTCTGTGTAGAAGTTTGAATTGTTGGTAATTATCTCGTGCAGAAAATTTATCGTCTCCAGGCAGTGTTTTGTATCATGTTTTGCTTGAGGTCAAACGTCTTCATTTACAGAATACAGTCCAAACTCTGCCTGGAATTTGGACTCTGTGGTTTGCACTAAGTACCTTCTGCATTCGCCAGCTGTCTTTGGTAAAGTTGTCCACACGTCTTTCTCCATATTCTGTTCATATATTCTTTTTTTTTTTTCTTTTTCACTTTTTGAAAGTCTACCTCTTTTATGGTTGGCATTAGCTTCATTCCGGAAACTTGCAGTTGGACAAGTCCCCAGGGATGTCTTCACCCTGTGAATTCTCTTCTCCATTCACATAATCACATCCTCGCTTCTGACATGTTCTGAATATTTTTTAAAAGTTATGTTGAATAGAATCCAACTTGAAATTTTTCATCAACCTTTGTGCTTTGTTTGCCTAGCTTCCTTTTAAGATTACGGATAGAGGGAACTTCTTTGCATTCAATTGTAGCAGTTAGCACAAGGACTTGACCGTAGTTAAGTGTGCTATAAACGTGCATGGATATTTGAAAAGGCTGCCTGTGTTTAATAATAGCATTAAATTAAACTTGAGCATAGAAGTGTCTGTGCAGTGGAATATAGTGCTGTCTTCGAAGTCAGAAGACTTAGGTATAAATTGCAGATCTCTTCCCTCCGTGGCAGCCTGATTCAGGGCAATCTATCTCAAATTCTTAATGCTTCAATTTTCTCATCTCTAAAATGGGGTGATAGTAGTTGTGGAAAGGAAAACATGGAAATAAAATTCATGTCAAGGTTATGCTTCACGGTAAATATCCATCATTAAACATGAGCAAGTAATAATCACATTATATTTTGTAGCCTCCAGTGTCAGACTTCCTATGTTCATGTGTGTATGCACTCAGTCACTCAGTTGTGCCTGACTCTTTGCAACCCTTATGGACTGTAGCCTGCCAGCCTCCTCTGTCCATGAGATTTTCCAGGCAAGGAAATACTGGAGTGAGTTGCCTTTTCCTACTGCCTTTTCCTACTCCAGGGATCAAACTTGTGTCTCTCGCATCTCCTGCATCGGCAAGCAGATTCTTTACCACTGTGCCACCTGGGAAGCCCCTCCTATGTTCATAGCCCAACCATTTATGGGTGGTCTCTTATTCTGAGTGAGTTACATCAACTCCCTGAACTTCTATTTCTCTCTTTGTAAAATAAAAGGTAGCAGTGCTCTCCTCACAGTGTTGTTGAGAGGAATAAATGAAGATCTGTGTAACACACTCAGCACGGTGTGTAGACCGTATTAAATACTTAATAAATACTGGCTGTTGTTGCTGTTCACAGTAGCAGCTATGCTAACTGAAAATTTCACTTGCCCATGTTGATGTGTCTGTATGGAGGAAATGATACCTTTGTCAAAAAAAAAAATTCCAAAAAGAAAATTCTGCTATGATCCACACCCCTCTTTGGTCCATCCTTTTGGTGCCATAGAATAAAAGATGAATGAGTTTTAAATGGGGTTGAAGTTAAAATGAAAATTGTTTCCTGCCTCATGTATTTATTTCACGAGTTGTACTCATGTAGAAATGAACTCTCTGGAAAAGAGTAGCCTCACCTGGGTGATGTATATGTAACTGATGTTTAGTCCAGCTCTTGGCAGATAAGGGCATCCATCACTATGGTAAATGTGTAGACCACAGCAGAGCACTGCTGACCACACAGTTTGGGTATAGTCAGTCCCGGTGCTTCCTGCAGCACCCAGGCACCCACCTACTTAAGGGTTCACATTCTTGTTCATGTCAAACAGGTAGATACAGATGACTGGAGTATTTCCGTAGATTCTGATTCCCTCTTTCTTGAGAATAACCGATACTGTTTCTGAGAAGGGTTAATACACTACAGAAATCCTTGTAGGAGGATTAACAAATATGTTTCTTTTTGATTCTTTTCTCAGGGAAAAATGTACAAACAGGTTGTTACTGCCATTTTCCAGCCTAGTAAAACCACACTGGTTTGCAGGTCACTCTCTAAATAGGATTTGTCTAAATCTCAGGTGCAGTAAGTCAGCCTTCTGCATAAATGCTAGCTGGGTATGGAGTGTGTGTGTGTGTGTGTGTGTGTGTGTGTGTGTGTGTGTGTGTGAAATTTCTTCCACAAAGAAAAGTTGTTCAGGCCAAAGGGAACGTGTAACCCATTTTGTATAATGATATGCCTCTTATGCTTATTTCAGGTGAGTTTTGGATATCACTCCCTCCTATTCTCTTTGTATTGCCCCAGTTTATCCTTTTCATTGTCCTCTGCTGGTCACAGACTCACCCTCTTCCCCTCTACAGTTCTTTCCTAAGCCACCCTATCTTCTCTCTGTAGAATTCACTACCTGACGATCTCATCCTGGCCCACGTAATACCACCACACATGCTTCGGGCTTTTGACTCTGTTCCAGGCACACCAGCCTCCTTCCCTACCTTGAAGATTCTGAACAGGCCTCCCCTTTCAAACTTGCTATTCACTGTAGGTACAAAACTTCTCTCTGGTAGTTTCATGGCTCACTCCATCAGTTCCTACAAGTCTTAATTGTCATTTTATCTGTGAAACCTTCCCTGACCTCCCTATATGTGTGATCACCAAAACGTAACCACTCAATCTCGTTATTTTTTTTAAATTTTTTTATTTGTTAATTGAAGGATAATTGCTTTACAGAATTTTGTTGTCATGCTTTTTAAAGTAATTATCTCAGGTGGGGACCCAATTGGAAACAGATGGCTCACTCTAAAGGTTCCGCCAGAGACAGATTAGTTAATAAAGTAGCCAAGTATGAAGGTCTAGGAAGAGTTAAAGGAATCAATAAGGAGTGATGAGGCACCCAGGGAATGGCAGCTGTGGGGCAGCCATTGCCACCTCAGGCCTGAAGGGACAAGCAAGGACCACTGTGTTGACCAGAGCCTATTTTCCATTGGGAACTTTGAAGGAGGATCTGCTCAACAGAAGTGTGGCTGGAGATGGACACAGCCACTTCAGGAACCTAAAGACTCACGGAAGCAGAGGGGGTGGGAAGGTGAGTTGCAAAAGCATTACCCTGGGCTTCCCTTTCTCTTGCCCTCCGAATACTTGCTCTTGCCTCTCATTGGCTGAACCCGGTAGGATTCCACAGGGCAGGTGAAGCCAACTCTCGAGTTCCGTTTCCTAGCACCCAGAATAGGGAAGAGAAAAGTGGTAAAAGGATCTCAAGGAGTGAAGAACTCCTCTGAGTCAAACTCTCAGAGGATCTTTAAAAAGGTGCTTTTTCCCTTAGCTCTTGGAATTGTACCCAAAATCATCACAAAACCACCATTAAATGTCATCACCTCCTTTTTTAAAAAATAATTTTTTCATTGTGGTTAAAGTCACGTAATATAAAACAAACTATTTTAACTATATTTACTGTGCAGTTCAGTGGCACTAAGTACATTCACATTGTTGTGCAACACTCACCATCATCCATCTCCTGGATTTTTTACTTTCCTAAACTAGAACTCTGTCTCCATTAAACATGAATTCCCCAATCTTCCTCTCTACCCCTTCAAACCACTGCCGCCCTGCTTCCTGGCCCCTGGCATCTACAAATGTACTTTGTGACTCTATGAGTTTAACTATTCTAGGTCCCTCATATAAGTGGAATCAAACAGTATTTGTCTGTACCTACTGTATATTGGAATGCATTTTTAAGGTTAATTTAGTATATGTCCTTCAAATGAATTGAACCTTCCTCATCTCCTTTTTTTGATGAAGACTTAACATAGGCTGAAGTCACACTGAGCCAGTGTGTCTTCTCCAAACAGCAGGAGTTTTGTTTCAAATATTTAAGAACAGTGTGAAATAGGCACTCACAAATGAGAACAGTTGCCCAACAAATGAGAATAGGATGCTATATTGGGATATACAGCACAGTGTTCAATATAGAGCATTTCTCAAAGATCCTAGAATATACATACTGAAAGGAGAGATCTTTTCTTTTCCAAGGACATTTGATGCAAATGTGCATTATACCCAGGAATTGATGTGATCCATAGAACTCAGGCAGTGTGCTAAACTCGATGGAGAGGCCCTCTCGCTTAAACCTCCAACAGTCATAATCATCAGGTTCTTGTCAGTTTATCCATTTAAGCATTTAGATCCTGAGGCTTAGGGAAGGGCAATTTTTCCTAAGGCCACTCATTTAGCTGTGGTGAAGCTTGGACTCACAATCAGACTAGAGCTTTACATCCATAGTCCTAGCTCTTGACTACTCTTAATATCAAGTCTGCCTCCAAGAAGGGAAAGTGGTGGTTTCAGAGCAGAAGCTATTAATATTTTGACCTTCCTTTTGTTAAAATAAATTTACCTATTTATTTTTGACTGTGCTGGGTCTTTGTTGCTGTGCCAGGGCTTTCTCTAGTTGTGGAGAGGAGGGGCTGCTCTCTAGTTGCAGTACTCGGGCTTCTCATTGTGGTGGTTTCTCTTACTGTTAAAGCCTGGATTTCTAGGCACACAGGCTTCAGTAGTTGCATTGCATGGGTTTAGTTGTCCCACAGCATGTGGGTTCTTCCAGGACAAGGAATTGAATTCATGTCCCCTGCATTGGCAGGTGGATTCTTAAACACTGGACCACCAGGGAAGTCCCTGACCTTTCATTTTAATTTTTGCTGGTTTTAAGAGAAATCCCTAGGAAAGTCTGTTTTTATTTCCTGCAAGACCTTATCTCTCAAAAAGTAAATTGGATACATTCTTGGATTTGACCAAAAATCTAGAGCAGGGTCTAAAGATATAAGAGTCTTCTCCTGACCACATTCTTTGCCCCAATCTCTGTATACAAAATATGCCTTAAATATTCATGTTAACTCTGGAAATAGATTTCCTTCTGGCTTTTTGTCTGTAGTGTGGGGCCCAGAATTCTGAAGTGTGAATATTTATAGCAGGTGACACATAACACTCTTTTGACTGTGGTACCTGTGAAGTATGATCTCTGGACTTTATCTTGAAATGACTCTTTTAGCATCTATGTATTATGCCCATGAAGCAATTGACAAACTTTAATTTTATTATTACCATGTTATTGATACCTTTTAAACCCCCAAGTTTCTGCTCCCTTTCTCTGTGCTTCACTATGGCATCTGAATTGAATACCAAAGAGAAATTACTCATTCAAGCATTTCCTTTGCAATAATTATTTTGAATCCTTAAATCCTGACCCATACCTGTTGGGGGTCCCAGATGGGCTAGGCTACCAGTGTGGATAATTGGAAGGCTCCTCTGGGTACTAGTCTTTCCATCACAGCTTATATTGTCTTTGTAAAAATGAACAAACTCTGTGAAATGGAGGAAGCAAACAAAGATGATTATTATGACCAATAGCATGTTGGAACCTTTTTTTTTTTTTTGGTTTGTACATCATACTTGTCTGCATAAGTTAATGAATAAAATGCGAAGACTTCCTACTTATCATTTTAATACAGTTTTGAGTTTCACAGGAGAGAATTTCTTATTTGTCTCAAGGTGATTTTTTTGTTATTGTATGTGTGTGTGTGTGTGTGTGTGTGTGTACTTAAGTTGTCCAAATGATAAATAGTGCCCTAGGTAAGTTGCAGACTGTATATGTAAGAAAAAGTAATATTGCATTGGAAAGTTTTCAGATAAAGTAGAATTCAATTTGGTTTTGAAAGGCTATGATGAATTGTTAACCACTTTTTAGCTGAAATTCTTTTCAGACACATCTTAATGATCCATATGTGATTTTTTTTAAACATCAAATGTATAATAAGTTATGAAAATTCTGTTATTAATAACTTGTGAGGGAATGGTTTGTTCTTGATTTCCTTTCTTCACCCCCTTGAAATAAAGACAGGGTTAAGCACACAAGCTATAAAGTGAGCTGAGTTTTGTAGTTTTTTTTTTTTTTTTTTTTTGCTTTGTTACCACAGTTCTGCAACTGAGAAAATTATTTCCCTGGTTTCCTCACAATGAAATGCTGCATGTTTCATTCAAAACAACAATAATGGAAACATACCCTGCATGTAATATGTCTAAATACTCACAAATAAACAGTGATTGAGATTAATGCTACCTTCAACTTGGGCTTATTCTTAGACACTTATGTAGGCATGAAGATTTAATTTTCCCTGTCACATGAAGCAAATGCCTCCTCTGATCGGGCGGGTTTGTTTTGAGGTTCTCCCTACTGCCCTCACTTCCTACACTGTTGTTTTGACATATTATTAGCCTTGTTAAGCACAGACCTCCTTTCATGAAATACTGAAGAACAATGGTTGGTAAATAGAATTAGCATGTGACAAAGTTTTAGTTTTGTATGCAGCATAAATATTTTAGATGCCATATTGCTTTGTTTTAAGATGGTAGAATGGATGTTTTTGTCCTTTAAAATTCTTTTAACTTTTATTTCTTGAGAAATAGAACCCCTTTATCTTCAATTCTAAATATGCCCTGAAACATATTAAGCATCACAGATGTTATACTTATTTAGAAGTTGATATCATCAGTAATTTTATTTTCAGATGGCCAATGGCAGGACAATTTGCATTTTAAGTTTCAAACGGTGTAATGAATTTAACAAGAGCCAAGCTAGCTTGTGTGATCCAAAAGCTAACATCATCTCCAACACTGATTATTTTCTTCTGTCTAACATTTTGTCCCAGTGTTAGACATCTGGACTTGAAATGTGTCTTTTTTATTTGTTCTCCTTCCTCTGTCCTACTCAGCATCCAATTAATAGCTAAATCCTGTATTTTCTCCTTCTTTCAGTGTTTCTCCTTTCTGTCATTTATTTTTCATTCTGTCATTGATCTGATAAAAGGCCCTTGTTTCTTTGATCCTAAAGCATTTCAGTGCTTCTGCCTCCTTGTTTTGAGGTCATTTCCAATTTACAACCTTTACACAAAGTTATCAGATTGCTTTGTAAAAATCTGGTAAATCTTGCAACATTCAGAGAACCTCATTCAAATCAATAGTAAACCTTTGGTGATACACCCTCAATTAGTCTTTCTCCTGTTTGTCCAAGGTGATCTTCTAGAATATTCGCTGTGGGAATTGGACATCCTAGTCAATCCCAGTAATTTCTGAAGCTGCCTATTTTTTCCTCTGATACTCCTCCCCTCAACCCTGCCACCTGCCATTCTATTTACCTAACTTTTCTTTGTAACTCAATATAGCACTTTACCCTTTCTGAAGTCTCCCTTGGACCACCAGCCAGGTAGGGCTACCCTCTACCGCAACTCAGTGAGTTTTTTCCTACCATTTTATAATTCCATTTTCCTGGGCTGTGTATTATCATAAATTTATTTCTTGAAATAACATCTGTTTATTTTATGTGTATTATTTGGTAGCAGTGGACTAAAGAACTCACAGTTGGATCTCATTTATCCCTCTTTGAGAAATAGGTACAAATGTAGCCAGGAAATTCAAATGACTCTATGCTTTTGAAGCAGAAGAGGTACCATGCTTGTCTGACTTCAAAACCTTTGCTCTTTGAAGAGGTCTCCATTATGACCAGTTGTATTTGTGACTTCTGTGTCAGATTTTTGTCCTGTGAAGGCAAGCATTACTGTTACAACTGTATCTTCTATGTAAATATTGTAATTTCTGAAAGCTACTAGATAAAGATATTAATTTAATAAATAGGGAGTGATAACTCTATCAGGATGGAGAAGAAAACGGTCTCTGTGTGATTCTTGTGTTTTGATCTGGGTACGGAACCAAAATAGTATTTTTAATACTGTCCTCTCCCACTTTCAGAAGCCATAGGTAGCTCGACCTAAGAATTTTATTTGGGATATAGTAAAGAGAGACTGCAATGTCAGAGCTTTCACAAGTTCTTACTGTTGCTGAAGGTGTTGACCCAGGGTAGCCATGTTATAGTTAATCACATTAATGCTGGTTTTAGTTGGAAACGTAACAACTAGATGTAGTGCAGGCAGGCAATGTTTAAACAAAAGGGAAATAAATTTGTTCCACATGATTAAGAGAAAGGGCCCTTTTGTCCAGGTTTTCACCTGGCTGCCAAGAAGATTTCATGGATGGTGTTTGTGCTGAATGGATAGTAGTTGTATATTAACGTATTGCTTGAGATATAGGTAAATACGTAAGTCCTAAAATATTAAAATACAGGGCAGTCACTACTGCTAAGGGAAGAGCTCATTATACCAAAGTTCCAAACCTATCTCTTTAAGTGTTCTCCTTCTAGAATGGAGAGAGAGTCTAACGTGTTTGAATCTGAAAATATCCTGTTTAAGTTGGCTTCAATCCCCTGCAGTTAATTTGCTTAGAGACAGAAAATACAGTTCTCTGCAGAACTGTCCTTATTTATTTGCACGTATTCCATGGAAAGGGCTCTATCAACGTTTGTCAAATAATCACACATCTTGAGTCAGGTAATTGAAGGTACAATAGATGAATGAGAAGTGACTTGGTCTTATCCTAGGGACTAGGGTGAGTATCAAGGCTCAGAGAAAAAAAAATGGGCTGAGAGGAGCAGTTGATGCAAGAGGTGAATGATATTTGTGTCAGAGAAGGTAGTTGAAATGTGGCCTGAAAGATAATTAGGGACACAGAAAAGGACTGAAGTCAGGTGTAGTGTCATAAGGCCCTACAAGTGAATTTGTATGACTTATCATTGCCTGAGTAGCAAATGAGGTCCATTTAATTAAATGAAAGTCTAAGTGTGCTTAATGCTTAGTCCCTAAGTTGTGTCCCACTCTTTTGCAAACCTGTGGACCATAGCCTGCCAGGCTACTCTGTCCATGGGATTTCCCAGGCAAAAATACTGAGTGGGTTGCCATTTCTTCCTCTAAGGGATCTTCTGACTCAAGGATTGAACCCAAGTCTCCTGAGTCTCCTGTATAGCAGGTGGATTCTTTACCAGTGTGGTTATAAGAAAAAAAGAACTACAGGTATTCCCTATTTTCTATGTTGTAGAACACGGAAAGCCCTGAGGTCTCCAGGCCTGCACAGCATCAACTGATCTCTAGTAACAGGAATAGGAAGAGTGTGATCACTTCCTTACCCCTTGCAACATCCCTAACCACAGAGTTGCGATTTTACTCTTACAGTGACAAATGAAAAATTATAAGCATTTCTTTGGAGGCACAATTTACCATATTATTCCCCGAGTTCACTTGGCCGGTAAAAGAGGCAATTCCTAAAAGCTTATTCCATGGCAGCATCACATCCTTGCCACCACAGTCGTTGCCTTTTTCAAATCACAGGTAACACGTTGAGCTTGAAGAATAGCTGCCTCTGGCAGCCTCCTGCCAAAGTGAAACTTCCTGGAAGGATGCATCCACCTGTCAGAATGTCAGGGCCTATGCCCTCCGACTTCCGGGTGTTTCTGCATTTGTCTTTCAAATTCAAAACTCTGTCTTCTGGCATCCAGATATGCTCCAGCTTTATGAAAGCAGGTCCAGAGCCAGGTGAAGGAAGTGAGTTTCTCATCCTGGTCGGGGGGCTCATGGTCCAGAAGAGTGCTTTAGTGCACTCTCCCAGTGGGTAAGGATGGACTGTTAGCGCAGACGGCAGAGTTAAGCCGGAACGTCCTGCAGAGACTCACCATCACAAAGGGTAATACTACTTTATCGATCCCTTCCACACTGTCTCCCACCGTTGTGTTAAGCCTGTGGCGAGTACAACCTTTACAAAACGAGATTTGGAGATATGACTTACTTTCTAACTTGAACGCGGACTTAAAAAAAAGTGGATAAAAGCCTGTTTTGTAGGAATGGTGTGGTGTTGGCATTTCAGAGCGTATATGATAAAAATAAAATCAAAGTCAAGTATCTCAACAGAGGGAAAAAGTCACATTGAGACTTGTGTATAAAATGTGGCTGCAGTCTTCCGCCGAAAGCAGAAATAACTTAATTTGGCCTCGTTGTATTGAATAATCCAATTCTTTTCTTGTTACTTTAAGAGAGGCAACGTTGTTAGCATACATTTTTAGAGATTAGATCCTGATTTTTTGTCTCAGACTTTATGAACAGGGAGCATTATTTATGTCAATGAGGTTAGGCAAGGTCCTGTAGACACACAGATTGATTGTCTAGAAATATTGATGATTTATAAGCCCTTACACTTTGTGATACTTTTTCCTCTTGATAAGGCATTCCACTATCAAGGAGTTAAAAAGAATAAAAAAGCATTTGCTGAGAGCTGCATGGGAACGTGTTTTTAATTGGCATTGTCACCCTTCTAAGGATAATGGGAAAAAGCTTATACTTCACTGCTTGCATGATTTTTGATTTTACCTTTGTTTGTTACAATGCAGAATTACGGGGGAAAGAATTGGCCGTGAGGTACCTTTTAAAAAGGCTTTTCCTTTCATTGTATGTACTAAAGGGATGAGAGAGAAGTAAAAGACAGATTTATTTTTATGTCTAATCAAGTCCAATAATAATTGCATTGTGGTAACTGCTTTGAGCATTACATTTTCGGTAAGTAATTTATCAGCTGCATTCTTTTTTATTTTTAACATTTCTTTTTCTTCTGGAGGGGATTAACAGTTACCATAGGATTTATATACCGTAGGCAATTTTTTCCCCTTTAGTAAATAAAGTTTACTGATGCTGTAGGCTTTCTGAGGGCTCCCTGAACTTCCGTTTTATACTTACAACTTCAGTTTTAACTCGTTTTCTTCCTTGTCCTGACTTTGCAAAAATATCTGGGTGGCTGATGGGACCTGAGGACAAGAGAAGAAATCTGTGGGCGAGGAGGGTGATCAACAGCATGCCCTCGTTTATCCATGGCATTTCCTATTTAAGCACTGAACGTCTCAGGTCTTAGGAAGTTTCTGGGTCCCAGGCAAACCAGGCAAGTCCATCACCCTGTAGCTGAGGCACGGTGCTAGAGCCGGAGTGCCCATGGCGGCTTCAGGTGGAAAATTGTAAAAGAATAAAGATACAATTTCTTCCCAGCTGTGAGAACAGGAGTGAAGTAAAACAACATAACAGACTAGGAAGGATATTCCTGAAAGGCAGGACTGGAGAAAGTCAGAGAAATAACTGACTCAGGCCGAGGCCAAGTGACCTTTAAACCATATGACCTGCCTTGCCTTTCCTTCTTCCCTGCCTTTTTTCAGATGAAGTGCTTATTTACAAATCCTCTTCTATCGCCTACTTTCTGTGGCTATTCTCTGTTCCCTCTGGAGAGAATAAATCACCTAAGCCTGACATGCCCAGTTACCTGTAGGCTGGTTCTGTTTGGCTGTTAGCCAGTACTTCGATTCCTCAACCCTAGGGTTTCTTAGTTGTATTAATCTAAGGGGTGTCTTCAAGCAGATCAGCAGAGAGACAGGCTAGAAATAGCCATGGCCTATATGTGAGTGGTGGTGCTTCTGAAAGGCTTTGTAGGAAATCTGGGTACAGCAGCCATGGTATTTTAGAACTTATGACAGCAAACTGCTGAACTGGTTGGCCTGATTTTGCTTGAAATTAGACCATTAACGTCGTTATAGAAACACATCCACAACAGCCCTTTACTCTCTCTCTTCCTTATGATTATTTTCCTTCCTCTCTTCCAACATTCCTTTCTCCCTTTATTCTTCTTTTCTTTCCTTCACTTTAGTCTTTTAAATCCACACAAGAGTTTGCCTTTGTAAAACTTTGATTTTTTTCTTGGTTCTCTGGTTTTCCTAAGGAACTGGTCATGTGTGTGTGTTTGTGTGTGTCTGTGTGGTTCACATATCTTCCCTTTTAGTCAAAAAGGATAACTGACATACTATTGTGTAAAGCAGAAAAGGTCTAACTGTGTGTTTGGCTCAACCTGGGAAAAAGAAATATTGTTGTATCAAGCAGAAAATATCTAGATGAGTCTCTTTGCATATAAATATATTAATAGAAATATTAAAATTCTGCATAGCCAATTCTGTATGTAATAAAAAATTGTGAGATAGATTGGTTTCAGTGGAGCAGTGGAAAAAACATGTTTATTTTCATTGTAAAACATTGTATACAAAAGTGTGCAGCTCTTGCATTTTTGTTTTCTTATGAAACTTAAGAAATCATATTACATTTTGCCTGAAATATTAGATTTCCTTAGAAGGGATTTAGAATGAAAATGCTTTTATTTTTCAAGTCTAGAACTATGTATGGGTTAGTTTATTTCTACCAGAAAAGCAGTCATTAGTAAGCAGCCAATCTTATTCGAGATTTCATCCATGAGGCAAGTTAAATTAAGAAAGATTTTGTAATTTTTGTTAACTAATAATCCTTATCAAATTTAGAATGTAGCTGCAATTTGCTTTCTTATAAAAATTTAAAACAGTTGCAAAACATTTTAATTAAACTTTATCATTTGTTATTTGGATGCTGGAATGGGAAATAGCATTGCTAAATATTTAAGTTAAAAAATTCCTATATGAGGGGTATTTCTGCTATGTGTGTACATATATGTGTGTGTGTCTGTTTATATATATTTACATATTTTTTTAAGATTTTTTTCTAAATTTAGTTGCGTGAATGTGAAATTATTCTTCAAACAGATTAATATGGCAGTTCAATGAATCCATTAAACAATATATAAATATTTCTTATTTTCTTGAAAGACTTCTGTTGCTTATTTAAAGGGCTCTTTCAATCTTGCTTTTCTACTACAGTACTTTGTGAGTAATAGTGAATAGAAAAACTTTTTTTTAATGACTTTAGAAATCTTTATAAAATATTTTCTAAGCTTTGGATGTCCTTTATTGTTTTTACAACTTGAGAAAATTTATTAATTGGAAAGAATTCAGAAATTCTAATTTTACACTTGCCTTTTTGGTCTATTCCCAAATAAATTGTCAGAAAAATAACTTTTTATTTTTTAGGGAGAGGTGTAGAAATATAAGGATATTCCATACAAATCTGCCAATTTTCTATGTTCATGAAATTTCAAATGTATGATTCCATTCTTCCTCTGTTGCTTTAACATGGAAATTCCCCCCAAATTAAAATTCATAATAATATAGTATCTTGCTATTTCTAGTCAAAATTATTTGGAGGGCGTCTTTTGAAATATATGGTCTCCATTAATATAAATATGTTATTAAATATTTACCCCTATTTTAAAAAATGCTAACACTGTGTATAAACTTAAGATATTCTAACAGTAAAGTGTATCTCTCTTTCTCCTTTTTTTTTTTTTTTTTTTTTACATCTCCCATTAAGTCATCATTTCTGTCCTCTGCCTCTTTACCACAAATTCAGGCAAGGAGAACTAACATTATTTATACAGTTTAGGCAAGGTTGCATTTAAAGGCCCATTATGTTATTTTTTACCGTGATTTGCTGTAAATTATCTCTCATTGTCATCTATTTTATCTTTCACATTCACACACATGATTAGAATGATGGTACGGAAGGTAAAGCATGAAAATGATGCTGTTTTGATGATGCATTCAGCTTTGGATAACTGACATTTATATCGGCCCTGACTCTAATACTTACTCCATATACAGTTTCAAGGATATCATCTCCCCTGAATTTCCTGGTGTGCAAATCTGAGAGATATAATACTTGTTAATAAAACAGATGTTTAAAGTTGCCCTGTTAGCAAAATACTTATTTACATAGAAAAGAATGAATAATATGTTGTTAAACCCTCTTCCTTGTCAACGAATGAAACATTCCATATCTTCCTGAATTTTGAGAATTTAGATAGCTGTATCATTGTCTTCACTTCCATGTATGTAGCTAGAATCAGGCTAGTGATCCATACTCAGCAAATATTTGTGGAATAAATATACCATATTTAGGTGTCCTATTATATATGGATCTAGCTATTTGATTTTCCATTTGGGGAATGGGACTCTCCTCCTCTGAAAAGTGAGAGATCAACTAATTTGTTTTAAAGATTTGCCAGCCTTCACAGTCTATGATTCTGTAACGTATGTATTTTATATGTAAGTGACTCACATCCAGGCAAGCTAACTTGCAAAATCAGTGAAAGGAGCCACCTGAACCATCAAATAAAGAAAAAAATGGCCACTGACTGCATTTTTAAACCACATTTCAGATATGGATTTCAGGAATGGAAATTACTAACACAGTAAATTTACTATTATATAACAAGTGCAGTAAATTTATTGTTAAATACCCACCTCAATTTACTCATTAAAGGTAATTTTATAATTTCCCTTTTGACTTATCAATGGACAAAGCTTTCTGACATTTAGTTTTTGCTAAGAAAGAAGCACACTTTTGAAATCTCCATATTCAGGAAACTAGGTTATTTTTAGACCCATTTCTGGACACTCAACCTGTGTACACAAAACTCAGTCAAAAGAACAGATGACTTGGTATTTTCAAGAATTATCCCGGTTCCTGTTGTTGAAAACATACCCTTTGAAGATATCTCAGAAGATTAATTCTTGGCTCTGAACACAGTGTTGAATCAGAAAACAAGGAGTAGAGCCCAAGGTGAGGAAGTGAAGTTTATGCTGTTATAACCCAGAATAGGCCATTTCTTTTCAGTACCATTTTTTCCCTTTATTGCAAAAACCAAAGTACATACATTTTTTTGTCTGTCTGAGGCTTGTTAAATACAAACAATAGTTAGCATTTATATAGCACCTTATACTAAGGTAGAAAAGTGCAAGAAACACTGAAAATGTCATTTATAAATAATACATAAACATAGTGATGGTAACAAGTTTTTGTTTTTATTTTGATTGGGATGGTATGGAGTGAAGTGTCTCATTTCCACAATATTTCAGCATCTACTGGTACACTTAAAGGGCCATCCATGGTAGTAATTGGAATTTGTTTGCCATGGTTTGGGATCACGGCAGGCCTGACACTTATTTGTATATATTTCTGTGTCAGATTGGAAGAATAGCTTTGAACCTACCCAAGAAAGTCAACCCATCTCTCCTTTTCATGTCCTTATCCTGCCAGTGCTTGCTGATTTACAGCCCTTAGGCTACCTTTTGGTGACAGTTGCCAAAAGGTGAATTTACTTTTTAAAATTTAATTTGGCTGCAATGGGTCTTTGCTATGGCAGCACAAGCTTCCATAGTTGAGGTACATGGGCTCTAGAGCGTGTGGTCTCAGTAGTTACCCCTCAAGGGCTTACTTGTTGAACTTGGGCCCCCTGAATTGGGGGCAGAGAATCTTACCCACTGGACAACCAGGGAAGTTCCCAAAAGCTGAATTTAGAAGGGTCCAGTTTGGTATAAATGTCTGGAGTGTAGTAGGTCTTAGTACCAAAACGGAATTCAGCCCTTGTCCTCCTAGATAATACAATGCAAAAATCATTCCAGGTTTGTTTTCCTTAACACTGACTTTATTTGGGGGGGCTCCAAAATCACTGCAGATGGTGATTGCAGCCATGAAATTAAAAGACGCTTACTCCTTGGAAGGAAATTTATGACCAACCTAGATAGCATATTAAAAAGCAGAGACATTATTTTGTCAACAAAGGTCCGTCTAGTCAAGGCTATGGTTTTTCCTGTAGTCATGTGTGGATGTGAGAGCTGGACTATAAAGAAAGCTGAGCACCGAAGAATTGATGCTTTTGAACTATGGCGTTGGAGAAGACTCTTGAGAGTCCCTTGGACTGCAAGGAGATCCAGCCAGTCCATCCTAAAGGAGATTAGTCCTGGGTGTTCATTGGAAGGGCTGACGCTGAAGCTGAAACTCCAATACTTTGGCCACCTGATGCGAAGAGCTAACTCATTTGAAAAGTCCCTGATGCTGGGAAGGACTGGGGGCAGGAGGAGAAGGGGATGACAGAGGATGAGATGGTTGGATGGCATCACCGACTCAATGGACATGGGTTTGGGTGGACTCTGGGAGTTGGTAATGGACAGGGAGGCCTGGTGTGCTGGGGTTCATGGGGTTACCAAGAGTCGGATACAACTGAGTGACTGAACTGAACTGAATAATAGTAATAATGATCTAACATAGCTAAGAGGGTCAAATAATGTTATATATATATATAATATATATGTTATTTTTATATATATTATATACATTATTTATATATGTATAGACCTATATATTTTACATTTTTGAGCATACACACCAAACTATACACACACACACACACACACACACACTGTGTCGTTGTTGTTGTTTAGTCACTAAGTCATGTCTGACTTTTTGTGACACCATGGACTGCAGCATGCTATATACATTATATATATATGTATGTATAAGGGGCTTCCCTTGTGGCTCAGTTGATAAAGAATCTGCCTGCAATACAGGAGACCACCTGCAATGCAAGAGACCTGGGTTTGATCTCTGGGTCAGGAAGATCCCCTGGAGAAGGGAGTGGCAACCCACTCCAGTATTCTTTCCTGGGAAATTCCATGGTCAGAGGAGCCTGGTGGGTAACAGTTCATGAGGCCTCCAGAGTCGGACACAACTTGACAACTAAACCACCACCATATATACATGTGTGTGCTATATATGCACATATATATGTAAATGTATAGCATGTATATATATATAATACATGTGTAACTCTACTGTTAAAGCATGCAAATTGTTAAATAAGAATGGCTATTTTTCTCAAAAACAAGAAAAATCAAAATGAATAGTAGTTCTCATGTTTTCTTCCTTCTATCCCAGTGGTTTTTTTGCCCTCAAACCTGAGGCATGCAACGCACTTTGGAGGCTGCTTTTTTAAATAATCTGGAAAGTACATGGTATAACTGATGTAGTCGTTACTAGTTTAGCATAACTGCAGACTGAATTCAAAATTTCGGCCTCTATACTCATTCTATTGGGATAAATAACTGTAAGTCCACTTTGGCAATCTACACAGAGTTCAGAGTAGTGGACCATTAGGTTAAAGTAGGAGTAAACAAAAGGAATTCTAGGACCTTTTAAGTTTTTATCTAATCTGAAAATTAGTTAAAGCCTGTTGTAAAAATAATAACTGACGTGTACAGTACATAACAACCTGCGAATCTCTTTTCTGACACCTTAACTCATTTGCCCCTCTGTATCTTCCTTTAAATTAGGTATAGTCAACATACTGCTTTTTGTAGATAAGGGGTTGAATCTTCTTCTTTTCATGAAATATCATCTGGCTCTAGTGCCCATAGAAAAAGTACTTCCGACAACATCTTCTGACCTTAACTTTTTGCCTCCATTGATTGTTGAAACTTTCCAATATAAGGATCATTATTATAAACCATTTCTTTTTTTTTTCTTCCCATGGTAGCAGATTGAGTAAAATAATATTCTATCCTTTCTAGTGTCTCTATTCACCATCTCCCTGGCCCTTGCTTTCAGTGTTGCATAATTTAAGGAGAGAGGAGTAATAATTGGGGCTCCTTTTTTGCTTACTATAACCATTTAACACCCCAGTTTCAATCCTTTTCTTTGAAACTAAGGATCTAATTGATTGAGGAATTTTAAACTTTTTATTTTATATTGGAGTATGACCAATTAACAATGTTGTGATATTGTAAGGTGGACAGCAAAGGGAATCTGACATATATATACATGTATCCATTCTCTTATTGGGGATTTTATCATGCTGGTATGATATTATATGTGACCAAAGTGATTTTATTTATATCACTACAGTGACTCTTATCCTTAACTAAAACCCTGAAATGATATGCACATTGTTATATGTATTTGCATACCTGAACTTCTTTGGAGTGAGGTTTTTATATATTTTACCACTTTCTCAAAAGTTCCATGAGCCAGAAGGAGTCTCTGTCTTGGAATTCAAGCTCTTCCATGAGATTCCTGTCTATTCAGTGTTGTCTAAACTTGATGATGACAAAGCACATAAAGCAGCTTGGGGAGACTACGCTATCATTTGGTTCCATTTACTGAAGATCGTTTCTTGGCTGTAGTTGCTTAGAAAAAAAACATGTTTTCAGATTAACTGCAGACATCCATGCTATTTTCATGCCCCTCAGAAACCTTCAGAGTGTCTCTGGGGGGACAGGAAACAACAAAGCCCCTCTCCCGCCAGATTTGAGGGTTTTGTTATCCTAACACCTATGTTGTCATCTATGCTTTCTACGCATAAAACTGCTCCCCGCAGTTCCCACCAAGGCTGAGCTAACTGCTGTGACTATCTGCAGGTCCCTTTGGTGGAGGCAGTAGTAATTTTTCAGCTGAACGTTGATGATGTCTGGCTTTTTTTCTACTTTATTGTTTAGGGCATTTATAATTTGGGGCCAGATGATAAAACATTTAACCAAGTGAAATTCAGCAAATGTCCCAGAGTGTGGCTTTCATGATTACAAGTTCAATCAACCCCTTTGAAGATTTACTTCTTTTCCCCCTGAATTTCTCTTTGAAAGTCTATTTCAAGAGGAATCTTTACTTCATTTCACAATAGTCACTCAAGTATTTCAAGAGAGGGAAAATAAAACAATCAGAAGAGAGTATCAGCTATGAACTCATGTAAGTTTCTTGCATTTGATAAAAAGGGTCTCTCACCTTTAACCTTTAGGCTTCTATTTCATTTTGGGGGTTGTAAAATATTGGAAAGAAGGTAAAGGAAAGGATTTCTTGTGGAATATAGATAAAAGAGCTGCTCTCCTCCAGTCCGTCTTCAGTGAGGTTTGCTGAGGCAAGGAAGGAATCGGGTGTTAGAACAAATGGAGCTGTGAAAATGGGTCTGTATTAAAGCATGCCTGGAGGAGTTTAGTGAGATTCCCTTTGGGAGACCAAATTTGGAAACAACCCTTGGGACCACATGGAGCTGGCTTCTCCGTCAGTCACTGCAAAAAGCGTGGGTCTTCACAGGCTGCCAAGCTGAATGTGGGGCACAGACATGTGTCCTGTGTGGGGAAAAAACCTGAATTCAAAAGAAACCTGAAATCCAAATGGATGATCCAACCCCCAGCTAGAGACAAGGTTACAGAATCAAACAAGTTAGGATTGGAAAGTGCAGTGGTGTGGCTAGAAATCAGTTGTGAATAGAAGCCATAAAGAGAGGCCAACCCACCTTTCAGAAAAGAGATTGTTTCTTTGAGCGTCAATCTCCTTCTTTTACATCAAATCATATTTGAAAAAATCCATCCCAGAATCCTTCACACTGGGCTCCATCTTGAAGCACCCAGTGGCCAAAGGGAGGCAAACAGTGGATCACACTGGTCTTTGAAGGGCCGCCTCCTCAGGTATTGATAACAGCAGTGGCCAAAAGGGCATTCCTTCACATGTCCAACGAGAAGCAGCCATGCCGGGTAGGTTTAAAGATCTTAGCTGGCTTTCATTTGAGACTTTCCTGTGCCTTGTATTTTGGTGTTATATGATAGATGTTAAGGGCCTGGCATTGTCTCCAGATTAACCAGAGTAGTGGTATGTCGACTTTTGCATTTGTTTACCCTACACCTAAAGGTGAGAGACCAGACGGGATCGTTACTTGGGGTCTCTCCCCCATTGTTGTCGTCTACTCGCTTCAGTCGTGTTGGACTCTTTTATTCAACCCCATGGACTGTAGCCTGCCAGGCTCTTCTGTCCATGGGATGTTCCTGTAAAGAATATTGGAGTGGTGGGTTGCCATTTTTTTCTCCGACTGATCTTCTCGACCCAGGGGTTGAACCCGCATCTCCTTCTTTGGCATGAGGATTCTTTACTACTGAGCCACCAGGGAAGCCAGCGCAGTAGGGTGGCCCAGACTCCCACCAGTAGTCACTGTTGGGACCCTTCTTTCCCTATCTTCCTCCCTAGCCTTCCTCCTCTTTCTCCTCCCCTTTCCCTCTCTCTCCACCTCTGCCCTTCAGCTGATGTAAGTTGAACTGAAAAGTTAGCAGCAGTGAATTTCTCATTCAATCTGTTCTCCCAGGAACCTGCTTGTTTGGAATTCGCATCCCCACCCTCCGTCCCATTATAAAGGAGGTGGAGTGGGGGAGGATTGCTGCTGGTCTTAATTTTCCAAGAACAGGTAAAATACATTCTGTCATGAATAAAACACCCCAAGCTGTAACTTTTGAGGCTCTTTCACATTTTACCCCCCTGGCAGAGGCTGTTGTGTTTTGTTACAGCAGCACGAGAAGTTGTTATTAGAGTGTTATGGAAACCAGGTGTTAGAGCTGATTAGTCACTAATCTTCCATCTCTGGGAGCTTGGCTCCAATCTTCTGTTCATCAGAATCATTCTGTCGCGTTAATTTATTCATCCCGGCTCTAAGAACCTTGTCAAATCAACATGGTGGTCTCCACTGGGTCCCTAATGCACTATAGCCCAGATCACAAACCTACTATATGACACATAATTCAGGATAATTGGCAGTCAGAGCTCAAACAGCCCTGTGATTAAATGGGTATGGAGATTGAAATCGCTTCTCACCTATTAGAAGGGAGTCTCACTAGGCCAATGGCGTTCTTCAGCGGAGGCTACTGCTGGAAAGGGCTGTGTTACTTTCTCAGCTTTATGTGGTTGGTGATTGATGAGATAACACTTGTTTTTCCTCTTAATATTTTACCTCTCAAAACACAAAATGAGCCACTTAACTTTATATTTCCTTTTTTTAGACTCCATCTCTAGTCTTCATTAGTAAATCTTAATGACTGCTAAAATTATAGGAAACCCTTCACTTAGTATAAAAAGGAAATAGACCTTTCCCCCCCTTTTTTGTTGCCTTTGCCAACAGCTCACTTTTGACAACTGACTGTTTATAATGCCACAAAGGGAAGAGTTTGACAAGGTTTTTAATTTTTGACAAGTAATGTGACCAGTTCTATGTGGCTTGAAACAGTTGTTTCTGATGAAAATAATTTAGCACAGCTGGGAGGAATCTTTGCATGGTAGTGAAGGCTGCATTTATATTCACTCTGAACCTTGTTTCTTATGTCTCTGAGGTCTTTAAAATTATAGAAATAATATATGTTTGCAAATGTGGAAGATGGAGACAAATAAGGTGATAAAAATCCGTGCTAGCTCTCTATTCAGGGAGAGAGTATTTGGCATTTATTTTCTTTTGGTCCTTTTGCACATGAATTAAATCCAAAGGGTGTGTGGATTAGATTAATTAGATTCATGATGTTTCTGTTCTGCTGAGGTTCCTGTATTTGCCTTTTAATTTAAACACTTGTTTGTGGTACTATTTATTTTCATATATGAAGTAATCACATCTCTGAAAAGTCTGCTTGTATGAATCAATCCCCCACCACCACCCCGGAAAAATGACCACCATAAGAAAGTTACTTGCTACCACTTGAGATGGAAGTGGTAATATAATCAAGCCATCTGTAAATAAACAAAAAGACAAACTGGTCTTGTTTCAGAAAACTACTTTATAAATTATTGTAGTTTATAGAATCACTCATAATCGGAAGGAGACTTAAAATTTGTAATTTGTTTTTAATATGAAGTAAGGAAGGAAAGCATCTCCAGTTGTAAAATGTGTAAATTTATTTTCTGAAAGCCACAGTTAACAATTAGGGCTCCAGTTGATTATTTTAGAGTTTATAGAATTTTTTTCAAATTCATGTTCTAATTTTCACACTCCTAAACCACAGCAACCTTAGATAGTATGGTTATTAATATATTCATGGTGTGTGTGTGTTACTCACTCAGTCGTGTCCGACTCTTTGTGACCCCATGGACTATAGTCTGCCAGGCCTCTCTGTCCATGGAATTCTCCAGGAAAGAATATTGGAGTGGATTTCCATTCCCTTCTCCGGAGGAACTTTCCAACCCAGGGATTGAACCCTGGTCTTCTGCCTCGCAGGCAGATTCTTTACCATTTGAGCTACAGGGAATATTCATGGTATTCTAACATAAATATATATAACAAAATTTAAATGCCCAGTACCCCCTGTTTTTCCTACTGTTAAAAATAATAGCTTACTAGGTACCTTGTGATATAACTTTTCATTTGTGATTTATATTATTTGCTTATCATAAATTGTCCAGATTAGAATCTGGTAAAACATAATATTCCTACAAAAGTCTAATATAAAAGGAAAATTATTGTAAATGAACTCAAAATACTTCCAGTATGACAGCCTTCACTCAAACTTTATCCAGATTCTTTGAGGCAGGCTGGCTTTGAAATGTCTGACATTTGCATAATTATAACAGTTTTACATTTGTATGGCTTTGTTTTATTCTTTTTGGCTAATTGAACTGCAATATCTCAGTTCATACCTCAGACCTTGGAGTTGAAAAGTTATCGATTGCAGGGTAACTTTGTATGCCCTCAGCCCCCAAACAGTAAGGATGTAAGTGTGAAATGAGGATAACGATGACTTCCTCAGTCTGATGGATGTCTCCATGGGGTTGTGAAGAGTCAGACATGACTGATCAACTGAACACAGCACAGCAATCATTGATCCAATATGGAATCTGTATTTGTTTGGTTCTCATGATGTGATGTAAGCCATGTGCCCAGTGAAATCTCTAAGGATTTATCCTGGTAATTTATTTTTCCCCTTAATACTTGACCTGAGGTTTCTAAGAGTATGGTATTTGGAGAAGAAGCCAGTAGACTAATACATTTTCTAGGTCAAAACCTATAGATATCTTTAAGGTCCACTGGCTTTCTCTTTTCTCCACACGGAGCATCAGTGTTTCAGAGGGCCCACTTCACTAAACCATAACAACCTGGATATGCTCATTGTTCAAAAAGAAATAATTAAGCTGGTGGGCAACACTATCTCCTTTGTGCTATTATTAGAAGTGTGAATATTTTTGCATAAATTTATTAAATACAAGTAAAATATCAGTTTTCCTTCAATTTTTTAAAACATGTATAGATATACTTAGGTTATTCTTGTTATCCCTTATTGTGTAGCTGGTAAATATGTTCCTTTCTTTTTGTGTTTTGGGTATATTAGCACAACAATAAATGTTGCTAGGAACATATTGGATTGGCTACAAAGTTTTTTCAAGGGTTTCCATAACCTCATATGGAATATATAAATAATTATGTATATATGTATTTTTTTATGATTTCTGTGAATAAGATTGATTGAAGACTCTATTTCTGGTAATCCCTGAAATGTATCTAGTAGTCCATTTTTTCATGTAGACAACTATCTATGTTCTTCCACATACTTGGATGAGGTTAGATTTCTAAGTCCCCAAGTCCCCACCCCCTTCTCTATATATCCTGTGTAATACCCTCTCTTTTAGTGTAGGTAGAGCCTGATAAATATGATGTTAGTTATCCCCATGTCTATAGGTTATCTTCTATGGCAGAGATGAGGGATTTTTTCTATGTAATTAAAGTCCCTAATATGTTGACTGATTTTAAGCATCAGTTCAGTTCAGGCACTCAGTTGTGTCTGACTCTTTGCAACCCAATGGACTGCATGCACCAGGCTTCCCTGTCCATCACCAACTCCCAAAGTTTACTCAAACTCATGACCATCGAGTCAGTGATGCCATCCAACCATCTCATCCTCTGTCGTCCCCTTCTCCTCTTGCCTTCAATCTTTCCCAGCATCAAGGTCTTTCCCAATGAGTCAATTCTTCATATCAGGTGGCCAAAATATTGGAGTTTCAGCTTCAGCATCAGTCTTTCCAGTGAATATTCAGGAATGATTTCCTCTAAGATTGACTGGTTGGATCTCCGTGCAGTCCAAGGGACTCTCAAGAGTCTTCTCCAACACCACAGTTCAAAAGCATCAATTCTTCAGTGCTCAGCTTTCTTTATAGTCCAACTCTCACATCCATACATGACTACTGGAAAAACCATAACTTTGACTAGACAGACCTTTGTTGGCAAAGTAGTGTCTCTGCTTTTTAATATTCTGTCTATGTTGGTCATAGCATTTCTGACCTAATCAGGTGAAACTTTAAAAAGATGGCTGAGATATTGTCCTTCTCATGGATAGAAAAAGTGTCATGGAGAAAGCCAGGTGGCAGGAAACTTCGGGTGACATCTAGGAGCTGAAGGCTTCAGTTCCACAACCACAAGGAACTGAATTCTGCCAGGAATCAATACATTTGGAGAGGACCTCAAGCCTCAGAAAAGATTTCAGGTCCCAACAAGCTTATCCCACCCCCCACCTCACCCATTTGACTCTATAGTCTTGTGAGACTCTGAGTAGAGGAACCAGCTAAGCAATGCCCAGACTCTTGACCCATAGAAACTGTGAAATAATAAAAAAAATGTTTTGTTTTAGGATACTTAAGTTTGTGGTTATGGGTTACACAGTCAAAGAAAACTAGTACACTTGTCATCCCAGTTCTCCTTCAAGCAATCACGTGAAAAAAAATTCAAGACCTGGAACTAAATCATAATAGTTTCCTGCTAAATTTAATGTTGTATGTCCCTAGAAACAAAAGGATCAAAGACCAACCACAAGAAGATAGAAAGAAGTTCAGTGAAAGGAACCTTTTTATTCAAAGAGAATTCTTGTGTCGTATGTTTTTTAAAATAGCAGCTACTGTTTTAGGATAAGGTTTTGGTAAGCCTCATGGGTGCCTTTACATTAATTTTATTATTACTTTTGGCTGCACTGGATCTTCATTGTTTTTTTTTGCGTGTGCTTTCTCTATTTGCAGTGAGTGGGGGGCTACTCTTCATTGCTGAATGCAGGCTTCTCCGTGTGGTGGCTTCTCTTGTTGCAGAGCACAGCCTCTAGAGCACAGCGGGCTTCAGTAGTTGCAGCACAAGGGCTCAGCACATGTGGTTCAGGGGCTCTAGAGTGCAGGCTCAGAAGTTGTGGCACATGGGCTTAGTTGCTTCAGGAATCTTTGTGGACAGGGATCAAACCCATGTCCCCTGCATTGGTAGGCAGATTCTCACTCACTGTGCCACCAGGAAAGCTCTAAATTAATTTTATTGCCATCTTCTCTTAGGAGACAAGCATGCCTGTTAGTTACAGGAGAAAATGATCATTTTGATAAAGGGGAAATGAGTGCATCTAAGGTCTCTACAGTGTAGGCAGGGTGGCAAGGACAAGATGTGGTCTATTTGCACGTAAGTGTGTGGTACAGTGAAAGACAAGGTGGTGTAATGTATTCACTTCTTGAAAATGCACTCGCAATGGGATCAAATAGGCAGTTTGTTTAGGTATGCTTACAAAGCACTGAAGAACTAGGTGAGACTTAAGACTTACAAAAAAGTCTTCTGCCCCTTCATACTTCAATTCTGATTCTTTCACACAGAAAAATGAAGGACACTGGCTACATTGATCTTGCTGACACAATAATATGTTACCAGATCCATTGGCAATATCTGTGTGTGGCTTCAGGGCTTCCCAGGTGGAGCTAGCAGTAAAGAATCTGCCTGCTAATGCAGGAGACTCAAGAGTCGTTGGTTCAATCCCTGGGTCGGGCTATCCACTGGAGAGGGAAATGGCAACCTGCTCCAGTATTCTTGCCTGGGAAACCCCATGGACAAAGGAACATGACAAGCTACAGTCCATAGGGTCACAAAAAGCCAAACACGACTGAGTGACTGATCGTGCATGCATAGGTGGCTTCACAGGATTGAAAGGAAACATTTCATTTTCAAGAAAAGTTCTTTAGTAGCTCTCAATGTTAACGTTGGGTTTTATGGTTTTATATCCAACATTCAGGGGTCTACCCTAGGTGTAACAGCGCCGGTATTCACTGCCTCTTCCTCCTGCCTCTCCTCTTCATGGGGGCAGCACTTGTCAGCCATGGTGGCTTTTCTACTGAGTCCAGATTGCAGCACCAGAGCCCATTCAACTCAGTGATCCCTAGAGCTACTACCCACAGGTTGGTGTTGGTAAAAGACAGGAAAACTATTTTGTTGTTGAATTGCCTGTCTCTTTACTGTGATATGTGAGAACCCTGAGATCTCAGTAGGAGAAGGGAATTCTGCACGTGTCCACAGCTAAACAGGGGCAGAAGTAGAAACGGATTTTCCAGACCTATAGCCCAGCATACTGGTGGCTCAAACGATAAAGAATCTGCCTGCAGTGCAGGGGACCCAGGTTCAATCCCTGGGTCAGGAAAATCTGCTGGAGAAGGGAATGGCTACCCACTCCAGTATTCTTGCTTGGAGATTTCTATGGATGGAGGAGCCTGGCAAGCTACAGTCCTTGGGGTTGTAAAGAGTCAGACATGACTGAGAGACTAACACTTTCATACGTTTATCAGAAAAAATCACATGTAAAGTATGGTATTCATCATGTAAGTGAAATAGGATAGTGAAGAAGGAAACCCATTCCCTTTTGTTGGCTTTGAGCCTTCCCACCATTGCTGGAAAATCTCAAGGTATTAACCCTAAAGTGAGATGCAATAGGGAATGATGATTTCTGACTCTCTTGTTTGTACAAATATAGAGCTTTATTCATGAAAGTAGTGGATGGTGATGTTCCTTGTACCTGTCTGACATTGTGCGTGGTTGAAGAAAGAAAGGCGGACAGCGTTGTAGGACATAAATACCTGCAGTGGCTGTGAGGGGGAAGGCAGCAAAGGTACCTACAGGATCTATGGGATCTTGTCCCTTCTTTGTACAAGTTTGATATCAGTGATGGAAAACACCTGCATTTGAATCTGCATTGCTGCCACAACATAGAAACACCGACTGAGCACTTTTCTCTCAAAGGGGAAAATCATGCTGGTGGGGGGAGGAGTGTGGAAAATACCTAATATATCTTGTTCACAAAAAGTGTCATTTTAGTGTCAGTTCCTATTTCTTTTAAAGCCATTAAAACCCCTACATTGAAGTTGGAGTCAGGAAAGACAGACATCCTGATACAATTTGTTCCTGACACCTTGGGGTACATTTGTAACATTGCACCCCTGGGAAATCACTGTAGGTGTGCAGTTCCTGCGACTGTTAAATGGAAGTGTGAATCTGATTCCCCACGTATACCCAGCAAACTTAAGCAGAAGATACCTTTGTTTTCTTAAGCATTTCAACTTATTGTAATTGGAGCCTGTGAATTCTTTCCTTGGTACACGGCCTGGGGGGGGGGGTGTCTACCACACAGTTAATATCAGATGGAAGGTGTGTGGTGGGGGAGACAAAACCCAAAAACATTCTTCTCAAATATGGACTTCTCTACTTCTACATAAAAATTCCTCTAACCCTGGGCAGAGTCACAGACCCAGGAAAGGTATAGCTATTTGCAGACGTGGGCTTAACGTTTAAAGTTCAGACTGTCATTTTGAGCCTATTTGGGGTGTTACAGATGACAATATCTATAAAAATAACTTTTGAAAAAACAACAACAAAAAATAACTTTTGACCTTGCCAGTCAAGTTCAGCAGTGACTATAAAGATGATGATGGTGAAAATTGCCATTTACTGAGTGTTTACATTATTAAAATACACTTCAAGGACCCTCACAGAGTACGTTTATTTAGAGCTGATTTGATAGAAATTGTGCAGTGTACTTTACAGGCATCCTTCTTTGTCCTAGCAATCAATGTTTCTGATTTTTTCTTTTTGGATGAGGAAACAGAATCACAAAGATGAGACATTTCACCCAAGATGACTAGCATATCCAGAAGCCAGCTACAGGTCTGTCTCATTTCAGGGCCAAGTTCTTTGCATGGCATCTCTAGATAAGAACAAGTCACTGCTAAAGAGGCCTCATTCTTTCCGGGCCAAGTCAAAGGTTATTGACCAGAGATTATTTCCCTGGTGATAAGGCCATCAGCTTCCCAGGTGGCGCTAGTGGTAAAGAACCTGCCTGCCAATGCAGGAGACATAAGAGACCAAGCTTCGATCCCTGAGTTGGGTAAATCTCCTGGAGAAGTGCACGGCAACCCACTTCTGTATTCTTGCCTTCTCTCACTCAAGTATTCTGTTCTTCCGTGGAGAGAGAAGCCTGGCGAGCTGTAGTCCTTAGGGTCACAGAGTCGGACATGACTGAGCACGCACTCTCGAGTCATGAGGCCATAGCAGCTTCTTCCTACCCCAACCCCCACACCCTCTGCTGAAGTTGGACAAACGATACTGAACTCATGGGAGAAGCCACTTCCCTGGAGACTTCTCAAACCGATATGTACCAGTGTTACATTACAAAACATATCAGACGCATTTGATTCGCAACCACTGAATTCATCATAAATAATAGAAGATGACACGTGAAGCAAACACCCCTTTCTTCCCAAAGTCTCTGAATTTCGTCTACTTTGACATGACCCACTTTAGGTAAGATTTCCATTAATGAACACTTAAGCTAGTTTCTGATTTCTAAATGTACATTAAAGCTCATCTAATGCAAAATTAACCTATCTTTATTGCTGGAACTGTAGACTATTAAGATAGCATGCAGAGTTACTGAATTATAAATTTGGAAGAGATTTCCATGTGAGGCACCTGTGACTTGAAGAAAGCTGTTCTCCTTCTTCTGAAATTGAGTTTTGAGTCCAGGATTCATGAAAATGAGAAGCAATAGAGAAGGTGGGACAGGGAGCACCCCTTTGAAGGTCACATACTTCAATTTTTGGTCCCAGGACAAACCCAATTTAGCAGGGATCATTATTCCTGGGAGGTACTGACATTTGCGACACAAGGTGTAAAAATAGTAATGCCCCATAAATGTTAGCTGTGGTAAGCACCTCCTTTGCAATTTCTTATTCATCTTCAGGAAACTCCCAAAGATGAATATTATTTTCATCTCCATTGTTTGGCTGAGGACACTGGGTTTAAAAATCTTTGTTTGTAAACAATATGTCATAGACCAAGGAGTGAGGTCTGTTAGTTTCTAAATATCATGCTCTTATCTACGAGGCTATACTCCCACCCCTTATCTCCTAAAAGAGTTTAACCCCTATAGAGAATACTGGCAGCCTATATGGGCTTATGATATACATGTGCTGATCCAAGATATTATAAAAATGGAATGAACACCAAGAGCAGCCTGTAGCATGTATGGAAAAAGTCAATAAAGACAGTCTCAGCAGGAAGAGTCCCCCTGCCATAGAACAGCTTCACCAGTTCAGTTCCTACAGTTGATGTACTAGCTGTGTCCTTGTGCTCTCATTTACATTTTAATGGGAGTTTTTAGTGTCTTTTCTGGGAGTGGTGACATATTAAGGCATTATCAGCCATTCATAGCCAAAATTAATGTGTCCAGTTTGTTCTCAGTTACCTACAAGTGATCTGAGGGAACTGGTCTTTCAGACAGAAAAGGTGGGAGCTTTTATTGAGCATATAGTATAAGGCAGGAATAAAGTAGATCAGGGATCTGTAAATTATTTCTTTAAGTAAGGACTTTGTGGGTAAAACTGTCTCTGTTGCAACTACTCAACTCAGCATTTAGGGCATGAAGGTGGTTACAGATGATACGAAAAGGAATGATGTGTTCTGATAAAACTTTAGTTAGGAAATTCAAGCTGCAGACCTGTTTCTGGGCTTCCTAGATGGCTCAGCAGTAAATAATTTGCCTGCAGTTTTGGACCTCACAAGATGAGGGTTTGATCCCTGTGTCGGGAAGATCCCCTGAAGGAGGGCATGGCAACCCACTCCAGTATTCTTACCTGGAGAATCCCATGGACAGAGGAGCCTGGCGGGCTACAGTCCATAGGGCTGCAAAGAGTTGGACACGACTGAAGTAACTTAGCACGCACACACACACTATCATCTATACGTCCACATACTCCTCATTGCTTCCACACAATTATTATTTATTTACAATTTTTAATATAACATATATATGTGAAAATTTTAACTGTGAAATTCTAATGAATGTATATAACTGTGTAACTCTTATGCCTTTCATGTCTATGACATATTTTACTGTGTTTCTCAAGAAGTACTTCATTGATTCTGGACCCTGAATGCCAAGGTTGGTAGTAAATTTTGGGATATCCCTCCTGGAGTCACCAAAGAACAGGAGCAGTTGCTTCTTTTTCTCTTGCTCTACTATAAATGGACATTATTGTGACCATTTTTACTAGTGATCTTTGTAAAAGCCAAGGTATATAAAAGCATAGAGATGACATAACCTGACGGAAAGACACAGTTAATAAGTGACAAAACCAGGCCACAAACCCACATCCATCTCATTCCAAAGCTTGGGTTTCTTCTGCAGTGTGGTTTGCTAGAGGCCAATCCATCACTTGTTTCTGGAACAGAAGCTAGCACGTAGTATATGCTCAGTCAACATTTGTTAAAAGAATAGGAAAGAGGGTCAATCTTTGGAGGATACAGAAATTGGATGACAAGGGTCAGTGACCTTCTTAAGAGTTTTGCCAGATGCTAGCAGAACTCAGTATATTGATGCTTTGTGAGCAAAACCAGCTGCTCATTGTAAACTACAGTTTCCCTGCAACCCTAGGCAGTACAGAACATGAACCAGGGAAATGGATAGACTGTGTCCTGGGACTTATCTGGCAAGTAATTCATTATTGTGTGCTCTATAAGAACAGATGAATATCTGTCCATATCATAAATCAGGCAACCTCAACCCAATCATCTGGATGCCTTTCAAACAGTGACATCAGTTTGGATATACTCCACGTCCTCTTTCTGTATTCTCTGCTATAAAATGGACTTTTATTAAGCATTTGTTTCTTCCTGGAGTATGATATATCTATACTTGCATCTACATCTGTATATGTCTGTATCTCTCTATGTGTGTGTGTATGAATGTGAGAGAGAGACTGACCTTGAGATAAAGAAGGAAAATGAGAGAAAGAGGAGCAAGGAGGGAGAAAGAAAAGAGAACAAGTAAAGAAGTAGGAAAAACAGAGACTTGTAGGAGTCTGAGAAGGGAGTTGTTTATATTGGCATATTCTCAGATGATTTAAATTATTTTCGTGGAGACGATCTTGACTGGAGACTGCAAAGTCTATTTCCCAGAAGCCAAGCAGGTAACATCACAGGTAACGTGAGGTGATTGAGGACATGGGGAACCCGGAGCATGTGCATTTGCTAAAAAGGACCATCCCTCAGCAACTCTGTTAATTACACCACGAGCCGTAGAGGTTCAGTGTTGTGTATGCACCGAATTTTCTAATGAAAATCCAGCTATCTAGAAGTTCAGATGAAATAGTCTGCTTTCTGAAAGTTGGCCAATATATTTTCAACAATTGCATACATTTTTCACACAGTTTACAGAGCCCGCCTCTCACTGGTCAAGGGTAATGCGCTGAAAAGAGGGTTAGCCTGTGGGCAGCCAACTGACAATCTCTGGTGATCTAGGTGTGACCCATCTCTTCTTCCAAGTCCTCCACTTGACACCAGAGCTATGATGGCAACCCAGCTTGCAGAAAGTCCCACAGTGAAGTGGCAGAGTTAAAAACTCACATTTAGAGGACTTCTCTTTTTCACATTTTCTTTAAAAGCAAACACAAAAGCAAGTTTTGGGTAATCAGATTTTGCTGAAAGGGTCCAGGGAGGAGATCCGAAACAACATCTTATTCTGCATTCCCCACTTGGCGAAAAAGATCACCCCCCACGTTTCAAAGAGGTGGGGACAGGGTGTCACTGCCTGTCCCGTCCCAGCTGTGCCATTGATCATCCGCCACCAGCCTTGTAGCACACACAGTTGAATTGCTTTTCCCCGAGGGAAGCAATGCCTCCAGGTGTGCTAATAATAAAATTAATAGCTTAGAGAAACTGCTTGCTACAGCAACAGCGGCGGGAGAAAGGCAGGATCGATTTCAGTGTTTAACTGTCCTAATTCCATAGTGTATACCCCACCTCAGCCCCTGGTGAGCTGTGCTGGGTCTCACGGTTAATCAATAGATGCCTGATTTAAAACAAAGAACCGGTTTCAAGATGAGAAGTCTTTGTGAATAAAAAGACGTATGGTGAAACTGTCAGCATTCTTCCATTCCCATCTTAACCCTGCAGCTCCAAGGGCAGTCACTAGCGGATATGAAAGGAAAAAAATCATGTGCATTGTCTCCCCTTCTGCCTATAAACAAAAGAAGGAAACCATCTAGGCTGTGCTGCTGCTGATGGCATCACATAAATAAGAATTTATTGAGTTGTTCTGTGTTTAAAGGACTGTGAACATAAAGACGTGTGAATACTATCAGCTGCACCGAGAGTAATATGTTTCTGCTCTAATCGGCCTGCTATCTGGTGGTTCAGTTTATACCCTCTTTCGTAGCTGGCGTTCTCATCTTCTCCCTGGAGGGAAGGATCAATTTTGCGATCAACTCCTTGGCTGCTGCTGGAGTTTCCCTGTCCATTGAATCTCCAGGCCGAGTACCTTCAAAGCTCTTAATCCCTATTTCTCCATCTCCTCTCAAGCAGCAAATCTGCCTTCCATCTACATTACTGTGACCTCGTGGCCACCCTCTTCCACTTCCAGAGATGGTGAAGGGCAGGGAGCCTGGCGTGCTGCAGTCCACAGGATCGCAGAGTCAGACACGACTTAGCAACCAAACAACAACAAGCGAGTCCCCTCTTTCTCTGTGTAGCCTTTCTCAGCATCTCCTATTATTTCTGCTCTCCTGTCTGCCTCTTCCAAGCCATGTCCTCTCCCGCACTTCACATTTTCTCCCTTTTGTGAAATAAGCTGTTTGAGGACAGTGAGGAAAGCCTTAGGTCCTTTTGATGTATGTTTCTCAACTGGCCTCAAATAAGTCCTTGTGTTATAACATGAGCTCCTAGAAAGAAAAGATTGCTTTATTTTCTTGCCAATTTATTGTTTTAAATGCCAGTGTTTTTTGTGGGTTTGGTTTCTGTTTTACTTTTGGTTTAGGGAGCCCTAGAAATAGCCCCATCCCCATTTTGTTCATTGTGTGTAAATTGTACTTGGGTTGAGGTATAAACCTTTTTGTACCACCAAGTAAGGAGGAGGATAGACTGACCGGTCGAGTAAGGGCTGGTCCTCTGGAGTACTTTGCAAGGCTGGTTTACCAAGCCCCACTTCTCTTACCACCCACTGCCTCCTATGATGATGAGCCAACCAAAGAAAAAGGTTGTATCTTTTCTCTAATTCAAAGAAAGTAAACCAGAAATGCCTTCCCACACCCCTCCATCCCCTACCTTTTCCCCCCTTTTGTGTGAATTCTCCAAAGGCAAAACATTTAATTTGAAACTAAAAACTGCCATTAAGTTTGATTGTTTTCTTTTTACATATATATATATATTTTTACAGTGATGGTGGGAGTTGATTCCCAGTATGGTTTCTTTTCAACTCATTTTCCCAGCATGAGAGACCATTCCATATTAGTACAGTCTGAGTGGAGCCTTTTACTTTTCAGTTAGCCCTTATGTTTATCACCATCTTATTACATTAAGTTCTACTTCTTTTTTTGTTGTCTGTCTCTCTAATTCCCTCTCCTCTCCTCTCTCTTTCTCTCTGTCCTTCTTTGGGCAGAAAAGGTCCAAAGATGATGTCAGAGATGCTTTTCTGGAATATTCTCTCTGAGAAAACTGTTTTCTAAATTCATATAAGAAGTAGGAGTGGGGAAGTGTTATGTAGAACTGTGATCTAAGAATAACACTTCCACCAATATATAGGATTTTATGGACATTTAAAGCTCCCTTTTTGTTTTTTTGTGTTTAATTAGAAGTCTTATTTCCAATGATGCCAAGCTATGAGAGGCCTAGCATGAGAATGAGTACATGGGACCATGCAAGAAAAGCACCCACTTCTCTCTGCAGTCTGCATTTTAGAGATTTACCACATTTAGAAAGGGGATACATTTTCTCTTTAGAATTCAAAGATTTATAACATTAAAGAATATTGCATTTGTTAGATTATAAAACTAATTGGCAAACAAAACCAATTGCATTTACACAGTCTAAGAACTCAGAAAATGGAGAAAGGAACTGAGTTCCAAGAAGCATGCACATTCTATCCCTAAGGAGTCCAGAGACAAACAGGATATTCCAGGGAAAGAGGCAGGAATGGGAAAGAGGAATCCGGAACGTTGTACCCAGGGTGCCATCAGCCTGCCTGCCAACTTCATTCCTTCCTTGCCAGTGGTTTTCAGTTTCTTCCAAACTTTCTTTTCCTCTTTTATGGTAAAAGACTTAGTGATACAGGATTTTCCTAAAAAAATGACTCACTTTCTAGCCGGATTTATTAGAAAGTAACTATGGCTTAAAGTGAGAAATATCTGTACGTAGCAGATCAAGTTCATGGGACCTGAATTTTGTTCCCAATAGCATCATATTCAAATAAAGTTAAAATGTTATTGTATGCCAAGCATTTGATTGGAATTATATTGCCTTTTAAAGATGTAATGCTAAGTGAATGAAAAAGGAAAAGGAAAAGTCCAACTTTAATGACCTTCATTTTACATCTTGAAAATGAATGGTAATAACCAGAAAATAGAGAAGTTCCAGTGAGTTAGGGTTCATAAATATTAAATGTAATGGAGGAAAATCACAGATTTTTAAGAAATTAACTTGAACAAATGGTGATTTTAGTTACGATGTTGTCATTTTGAGGAATGGTCATTAGCACCGTGGATTGTAATGGGCATGAGCTTACTGTATAGGAAGAATGCCTTCTGATTAACTCGGAATTTTTTCCTGATGCTTCAGCCAGTTTACAACTGTACTGTATATCTCTTCATTTTGCGCTTGTGATTGGCTCCAAGGGCTCTTTGTTTAGAGAGGCGCGTGCTCTATTTTCATGATTAAGCTTTTTATGATTAGTCTCCATTTTCTGTTTTGTCTTAACTTTTACTCGGAATAATATGCAATGCCTTGGAAAACTGATTGGCTGGCGGATGTAATTGAGTTCAGATGCGGTTTCCTTTCTCTCCTCACTGTTTCTGGTCCCTTCTCTGTTCTGAGTTGTTTCTGTCTGCCTGGAGAACAGCTTTCAGAGCTGCTGTTTGGCATTTTCTCACAGTAAACTGGTTTCTTGCACAACCTGACTGTAATTGACTTCAAGACAGTTGTTGGGAGCACAGAGAGGGACCCCACAGTCTCACACTGAACCCATTTCCTGTAACACACACTTATATATGACCAACAGTCACTCTTGAAGGCAGCAGTTAAAGATGTAGGGTTTATTGACATTTTACGGAGAGAAATATCACATAAAAAAACTCCCTGAACAATTTGGTAATGATTTGTTGGGTTCCCCAAGTTTCCTCTCTGCAGCTGTCTTGGCCACATAAGCTCTTAAATCCTTTTGGGTTCTCCCTCTGAATCTTGCTCCAGCATCACCAGCATCTCCTAGCCTCTTCCCTACTTTCCCCCTCAGACCTGCCCCTCCTTGCTTCTTCTTTTGTGAGTCAACTTTGCTCTGGACGTGCCCAGTTTTCATTCCTACCTCCTCATCTTGCTCAGCAAAGAACCTACCTTCTCCAGGAGGGCACTGTTCTCTGCTGGGGAAGTGAAGGGATTTTAAATAACTAACCATGGTTAATTATTTTTCTTAACACATTAAAATGAAACTTGCATTGATGTTTAGGTATACTAAGGGAGAAAGCAATGCTTATTCTTCATTTGCTGGTTTGAATAATCATGTCCACAGTGAAATTCATTCTCCTGCTCTTCTTTTTTAAAATTCTCCCTCTTGACATGCATATTCCAAGCAATGACTCCACCATCCTCCCAGGCAAACAGGCCTAGCTCATGGGAGTACCAAACCCTATCACTCTTGCTTTGGGTCAGAATATCCCTGAGGTGTAGGGGCTTCCCTGGTGGCTCAGTGATGAAAATCCACCTGCCAGTGAAGGAGTCATGAGTTCAATCCCTGAGTTGGGAAGATCCCCTGGAAAAGGAAATGACAACTCACTCCAGTTTTCTTGCCTGGAGAATACCATGGATAGAGCAGCCTGGTGGGCTACAATCCATGCGGTCACAAAAGGGACTTAGTGACTAAACAACAACATCCCTTAGGTGTAACTTGTACTCTGGAGTTGCCTGGGAAGGTGAGGTTGAAGCTAATCCCTGTGGCCTTTGCCTTACTTCACTCACTCCCTTTTTTATCTTCATTATGCCCTGACACGTTTCCAATGGGAGAACATCCTTGATAAATCTTGCACATGAATCTTCTTCTCAGTCTCTGCTTCCCAGGAACTTGAGCCAAGACAAATCCTATGAGGTATTATTGTCCATACTTTATGGATGATAAACCTAGGGGATGGTGATGAGGCTTAATTTGCCAAATATCATGCACATCCTATGGGAGGAGCTAGAAGCAGAATTGGGGCCACTCCACATGAAAATGTGTCCTTTTCACCATACACTGTCCCCTCCCTTTGCTGCTTGAATCACTTTCCAAAGTGCAGTCTTGACATCTCATGACTGCTGGGACTCTTTGGCTCTTCTGTTCCCTACATTCTTTGTCTTGGCTACCACTCCCTCACAATCCATACCTAACAGAACGTCCCAGCTTTGATCCCCACTTTATCACTTCTGATCCCCTTTCTGCCCAGGTTTGCAGGACTGTTCAGTGCTCATCACATATGCTTTCAGGTTAATTGCAATCTGTACCTCTTTTTGTCATACCAGTTTCTCTCTGTAATACTTTTCCTTCTCCCTGTGCTTCAAGAACTGACTCCACACTCCCCTTGATGGCAGAGCTTAACTATCACCACTTTCATGAAGTGTTAGGATCTCCCAAACTGAAGCAACACTTTGCTCCCTTGAACTAGTGTAGGAATTCATAACTTTATTTCATATCATCTGGATCAGGAAGAAGGCAAAGTTCTCTGCATTTGAAGAAAGTAGACAGTAGAAGTTCTTTTTAAAAATGATTTTAAAAATAAAAGTAAAACCAGAGATCATTGATGATTTTTTTTTCTAAATTTCCCTTTTTATACTTTCTTGTATTTTCTAAAATAAATAAAAATGTTGCTTCCGTAGGTCAGACTCCCTTATATAAAGGGAAAAAAGAGAGAGAGAAGGGTAAAGGAAAAAGAATGAGAATGAGAAAGAAGAGGAAAAAAAGGGAAGAAAGGTGGTGGGGGAGAGGAAAAGTTTAGTTGAGCCATAAAAAAATTTGAAGATTTATAAAATCCAGAAAAAGAGAATCTGTCATTCTTAAATAATCATGGGAAGAGGTTCATATCTACAGTGAGGAGTGAGTGGATAATGTAAAGTTTTTACATCCCAGTGTGGTTGTTTTTTTTTTTTTTTTTTTTTTGCTGTAGATGTTACAGTCTCTGTATTTGCTGCTCTTCAAGATTATTATAAGGACTTAGAAAGAAAACAAGTGGTGATTGACTGGAACTAAAAGAAATAAGTAATGGCCTGAAACGTGTGTGTGTGTCGGTGAGGGGGGAGGGTAAGTTAGATAATAGAAAATAAAATTAATGGTAGGTCAATTAGACAACAGAATAATTTCCCATTGAAAATAATTGAAGCAGTAGCGTACAAGCTATTCAGAATGAGAAGAGATAAATCAGTGAGAAGATTAATGTGGACAAACCACAGAGGGGCGAGATGGACCAGAGGTGAGAAAATCCGTCAGGCTCTCCAGATGAAATGCGTGCACAGATTTCCTGGAGCAGATGCCAGAAGATTCTTGCCCCTCACTACAAGAATTAGAAATGCATTGGCATCCTCAGTGGAATCCCATTTAGGATTGCCAGTCTTAATTCTAGAATTCAGAGGGGCCACGTTTCCAACATTGAGCACCATATGCTGCAGTGGTAGAAGTTACTAGCATGCCAGGGCCATGGAAGCCTGGGGTCCTAGTTTGAGGGCATTACTTCAGAGAGAATGGGACAGTCACCCAGGCGGAACTAGGTCTCCTTCACACGAGAGGCCTGTTTGCCAAAAACATTCTTCAAAATTCCAAACATTGTTCCAAGTAGAGCTTCTTCAGTAACCCTGTTTGCACTGCACACATAAACACAACTGTGATCTCAACAACAGAACTCCTTCATATCTTATGAATGAAGGCTGGGAGTTTCCTCATCAGAAAGATCTGAAAGCTGATCCTACCTTGTCTAAGAATTAGTTGTTGGTCTTTAACCTCTCACTCATATCTAAGAGACTTAGTCTTTTCATCTGTGAAGTGAAGAAAATTGTATGTTTTCTCTGCCACTTTGGTATGGTGGTGAAACAGGAAGGAAGCTCATATAGGTCCTGATGTGTGGGATATCTTTGGACTAAATGTATTTCTTTCTTTTGCTTCCAATGCCTATTCTCCCTCTTTCTAATTTCTACCCCTTCATTAAAAATAAGTGTTGGTCTTCCATTGTTGTATCAGATATATCCTCCTTTTGAATTGCAAAGTATTACAGAGGGTGGGTAAGAATTTTTTTTTTTTATCATCCCTCCACAAACCTCTCATCTAAGATGCCATATTAGTTTTCTACTGCTGCTTAAAAATTCTCACAAATTTGGGAGCTTATTAAATAGCTTAGTAAATAGCTACCTATTTACTGTCTCACAGTTGCCATGGGTCAGTTGTCTGAGTACAGTGTAGTTAAGCAAGGTTATCTGTGTTTAGCGTCTCACATGGCTGAAATCTGAAGTGTCACAAAGGGTGTATTCCTTTCTGGAACTCAGAGCAAGAGTTCACTTCCAAGCTCATCCAAGTGGTTGGTAGAATTTAGTTCCTTGTGAAGTTTCCATTTCCTTGGCACATGGCCCACCTCATCTCAAGCTAATGACAGTGCCTTGAATCCTGCTCGTGTTTTGAGTCTTTCCAGCTTCCTCTTCTTCCACTTCTTTGACTTTCTCTTCTGATCTCTGTCAAGAGAAAGCTCTACTTTTAAAGCCTCATATGATTACATTGGACCTACCTGGATAATCCAAAATAGTCTTACTATCTTAAGGTCAAATCATGAGTAATCTTAATTAGTTCAGTTGCTCAGTCATGTCCGACCCTTTGCGACCCCATGGACTGCAGCACCCCAGGCCTCCCTGTCCATCACCAACTCCTGGAGCTTATTCAAACTCAAGTTCATTGAGTCAGTGATGCCAACCAACCATCTTATCCTCTGTTACCCCTTCTCCTCCCACCTTCAGTCTTTCCGAGCATCAGGGTCTTTTCCAATGAGTCAGCCCTTCACATCAGGTGGCCAAAGTATTGGAGTTTCAGCTTCAACATCAGTCCTTCCAATGAATATTCAGGACTGATTTCCTTTAGGATGGACTGGTTGGATCTCCTTGCAATCCAAGAGACTCTCAAGAGTCTTCTCCAATACCACAATTCAAAAACATCAATTCTTCCGCATTCAGCTTTCTTTATAGTCCACCTCTCACATCCATACATAACTACTGGAAAAACCACAGCCTTGACTAGACAGACCTTTGTTGGCAAAGTAATGTCTCTGCTTTTTTAATATGCTGTGTGGGTTGGTCATAGCTTTTCTTCCAAGGAGTAAACGTCTTTTTAATTTCGTGGCTGCAGTCACCATTTGCAGCAATTTTGGAACCCAGAAAAATAAAGTCTGTCAATGTTTGCACTGTTTCCCCATCTATTTGCCATGAAGTGATAGGACCAGATGCCATGATCTTAGTTTTCTGAATGTTGAGCTTTAAGCCAACTTCTTCACTCTCCTCTTTCACTTTCATCAAGAGGCTCTTTAGTTCTTCTTCAGTTTCTGCCATAAGGGTGGTGTCATCTGCATATCTGAGGTTATTGATATTTCTCCCAGCAGTCTTGATTCCAGCTGTGCTTCATCCAGCCCAGCATTTCTCATGATGTACTCTGCATGTAAGTTAAATAAGCAGGGTAACAATATACAGCCTTGACGTACTCCTTTTCCTATTTGGAACCAGTCTGTTGTTCCATGTCCAGTTCTAACTGTTGCTTCCTGACCTGCATACAGATTTCTCAAGAGGCAGGTCAAGTGGTCTGGTATTCCCATTTCTTTAAGAATTTTCCACAGTTTGTGGTGATCCACACAGTTAAAGGCTTTGACATAGTCAATAAAGCAGAAGTTGATGTTTTTCTGGAACTCTCTTGCTTTTTGGATGATCTAGCGGGTGTTGGCAATTTGATCTCTGGTTCCTCTGCCTTTTCTAAAACCAGCTTGAACATCTGGAAGTTCACGGTTCACATATTGTTGAAGCCTGGCTTGGAGAAATTGTGCGGTAGTTTGAGCATTCTTTGGCATTGCCTTTTTTTGGGGGTTGGAATGAAAACCCCACGTCCAAGATCAGAAGTGATGGCTGCGCTTTGCTGGAGTGGCCGTGAGCAGATACCCCACATCCAAGGTCAGAGAAACCCCAGCAAGACGGTAGGCGCTGGAGTGGCAGCTGCGCAGTACTGGAGTGGCTGTGAGGAGATGCTCCATGCCCAAAGGCAAAGGAGAAGCCCCAGCAAGACTGTAGGAGGGGCAAATTCACGTTTAGAATCAAACCTCATTCCCTCCAGAGACGCTCACAGGGCTCAAACATACCTTGTGCGCACCAGGACCCAGGGACCCCACAGAGACTGAGACAGAACTGTGTTTGAGTGTCTCCTGTGGGGTACGGGTCAGCAGTGGACTGCCGCAGGGGCAGGGGCTCTGGGTGCAGCAGACTTGGGTATGGCATAAGCCCTCCTGGAGGAGGTTGTCATTAACCCCACCAAAGAGCTGCCAGAACTTACATGGGACTGGGAAATAGACTCTTGGAGGGCACAGACAGAACCTTGTGCACCAGGACCCAGGAGAAAGGAGCAGTGACCCCACAAGAGACTGACCCAGACTTGCGCGTGAGTGTCCAGGAGTCTCCAGCAGAGGCATGGCTCAGTGGTGTGGCCTGCTGCAGGGCTGGGGGTACTGGGTGTAGCAGTATATGAATGCGATCTTTTGAAGGAGGTCGCCTTATCTTCATTACCTCCACCATAGTTTGGCCCCAGGTAAGTAGCAGGGAGGGAACACAGCTCCACCCATCAACAGAAAATTGGATTAAAGGTTTACTGAGCACCACCCATCAGAACAAGACCCAGTTTCCCCCTCAGTCAGTCTCTCCTGTCAGGAAGCTTCCATAAGCCTCTTATCCTTCTCCATCAGAGGGCAGACAGACTGAAAACCACAATCACAGAAAACTTATTACATATGAAGAGCTCCTTTTCCCACATAACTTTCATTGGCATGACACCTAAGTGTAAAGGTCATGGGTGGCAAAATTCTGCCCACTGCAGATGTTTACCCAACCCCAAATTCAGTCTCAAACTTAAAACTGAACTCATCATTATTCCTGATACCTTCAAAAATGTTTCTACTTTTTGGTCTATGTTTCTTCTCCTGGCCCCTTTTATCATGGTACCTATGGCATCTTTTTATTTCTCTACCTTCCCATCTTAGTATGAAAGGTTCCATGTGGGTAGACAATATGAGCTATTAGCTTTCGGATTCTCAAAGCCTGTCACAGTTCTTGATACAGTGCATGAGGAGTGAATGTTCTAATCCATACTAGAGACACCTGGGCATGTCCCAAATCCCATGACAGATTATTTAGGCAGACCATGTATCATGAGCAAACACTGACTTAGAAGCTTTGGCCATTGAGTTATCTTACATCTATGAGTCACTTAATCTATTTAGATGACAGCTTTCTCTTCTGTAAAATGAGGTGTTAAAATAAGTTGATGTTTAGCAATCTTTTCATTATAATCACAGACTTATTTTTATCTCTCAGTGGACTTAGGTTTGAAAATATATTGAATACCAAGCTATATTTATTCAGCAGTAAATAAATTCTCCCCATGCTTATCTGTCAAAATCATGTGTTGAAGTACATATTGTCAAAACCACTTGATTAGCAGTGACTATAACTAATGTTACTGTGACCTGATATAATTATTGCCACATCAAAAAAAATGAAAGAATCATCTTGAAGGAATAAGTATTGTGTAAGGAAGGGCACTAGAGGAAGGTTTCAAATAAGATAATTTTGTATTAGAAAGTGAAAGTCAATATATGTCAGTAGATTGGTAATTAGGTTGTAATATTGAAAAAAACTCAAATGATTTTGAAGCCCCCCTGGGAACTTGCAACACCTGATGTTTTGATCAGATTGAATGATCTGATGGTTTGATGTTGAATGATCTTAAAGTTTATTCCAGTACTAAATTTTATTCTGCCTTCTCTTCTCTCTTGGTGGGATGTTGGTGGGACTTCTCCATGGTTTGGGGATCTTTGCAGTATTGCACATAGTTGGTGCAGTGTTGAAATTTAGGTACAGCAAGGAAGTTCACAAACACATGGGTCAGGCTGAAGCAGGACAGAGAACACACAGGCCAGCTACTGAGCTCCCATCAGATGTTCTCCTAGGAGAAACAGGCTTGGTGATGTCAGATCCTCTGATCTTACAGTGAGTGGGAAATCTGGATTTTATTTATGTTACAAAAGGACTATGTTTTTAAATATCACCAAGGAACATAAAGAACTCAGCTTTTTAAAATCCTGTATGAACCATAAAAAATATATCTACAGGCCAAATGCGGTCCAGGGACTGCCATTTTGCAGTCAGACATGGCATTAGATGATTGGGGCCCCATAGGCCTAGCAATTCTTTCAAGTTTTCTCTGGGCTAGGTTTTCTTCTCCATCACTGGCCACTCCACTTCGTGGTACTTTCATTTCCCTACAGTGAAATGAGGTAGCATGCACGAGGGTTCTTTCTAACATGCAAAGTAACTACCGAGGGGTATACTTAAGTCTTTCATTGCATGTAAGAAGGAAGTAATGTTAGTTTTAAATTTGGAGTCAACTTACGAGAGCTACATTCTAAGGAAGGATCTAAGATACATCTAAGGTGTGTATGTGTATGTGAGTGAATGCACTCACATACAAGTGAGAGAGAGAAGGGTGAGAAGAGAGAGGAAGGAGAAAGAAATGATTTGATATGCAAGTTATGTTGTCTCTGATGTTCATGACAAGTAAACATTTACTCATTGCAACAATATGATAAACTGATGGAGCTTAATGCCTGCTTAATTATTCTAAGCTAATAGTAGATGGTTGAGTCTTTAGAAACTTTGAATAAAATATTCTGAGGTACCACATCCTGGAGAGAAAGCAATTGAATAGTCTCATAAATTTGAACTGCTAACTTAGAAGTGAGAAGTGCTATCAAATAAATAAGCCAGGCATGCACCAAAGAACACTAGAACCACATGGACATAATTAATATTTTCTTAAGGCATAGAGAATGTGCATATTACCTTCAGATTTAGATTGCCAAGTCCATTTATTTTGGTATAGTGGCATGAACTAGAAATCTTTTAAGCATTTTCATTTAAAAAAAATGTAAAGTTAACAGGGATTTGGCTTAGCTTCACTTAATAAAACTAGTGTTGTTTCAGCCGAGTTAATGAGTGCTTCCATATTTTCCCATTTCTGGGTTTGTCTGTGTTTCTGAGGTAGCTCTCTGCCCAAGAACATTGCTCCTGACATCCAAACACACATCAGATCATACCAGCAGTTAGTGGAACATATAACCTCTTTCTTACATTTTAGAAGCTGTTTTATTTTTGCTTTTTTGTTCTTTTTATGTGAGTGGTTAGAATGAGAACAGAGTTGCTCCATGGAGGTTTCTCTCAGCCTTGGGTAGGAGGGAACAGTGAATATGGTAGTTCCTAACTTTCTGGAAAAGACAGCTAGAAGACTCAGGAAGCCACACTTGTTCCACAAAAGTTTCTTCCTAACTCCTCATGTTGCTTCTTGCTCGGTTCTCAGTAGGCCTTCATACTGACTCAGCACCTTGGACAAGTCTTCCTTAAGTCCTTCAAGTTTCCTTTTCCTTATGTGTCAATTGAGAATAACCATAATACCTACTTCATAGTACTGTTATGAGGAATACATGAGGGCATGTGAGTGAAAGGCAGAGCTTTCTTGGAGGATAGAAAGCACTCAATGAGTGTTGGTTATTTTTGGTAATATTGTTATTCCTCATCTTATATTGACTAAGTGGTTGAAGTTGCTAATGTAAGGCAGCTGATGATTTGATTTTATAGCGTTTCTTGCTTTTGGTAATCCACTTGTTTTCCTCATATAATTCACACAATTCTGTTGAAATGCCAGAATTTGAAATCTCACTTTCTTCAGGGCTAATTCCAACTGCTAAAAGGAGAAAAAGGAAAAAAAATATATATATATATATATATATCTGTTTTGGGGGAATAATGCCTGATATTAATAAGGCTCAATAAATATATTCTTCTCTTATCTAATTATATCAGCTGTTAGTGGCCACTGAATTAGTATAGTATTTAGTCACACACAGCTTTTTGCCCTGTGTTTTCCCTACCTGGTATATTGTAAACTTCTGGGAGTAGGAAACCATGCCTTAGTGTCCTAAATTCCATGCAGTGCATTACACAGAGCTAGAAATATAATGCCATGTCCAACTCTTTGTGACCCCATGGACTGTAGCCTACCAGGCTTCTCCATCCGTGAGATTTTCCAGGCAAGAGTACTGGAGTGGGTTCCCATTTCCTTCTCTAGGGGATGTTCCTGACCCAGGGATGGAACCCAGGTCTCCCACATTGCAGGCAGATGCTTTACCCTCTGAGCTACCAGGGAAGCCCCAGAAATATAACAGACTCAAGTAAAATTGATGGCTAAATTTATTCCATTGCATGTGACAATTCAGTAAATTAGATATTATTGTTACTACTAGTCCTGTTTTTACCCAATGTCAAACAGCGATGTAGAGATGTAACTTATCAGAGACCATGTAGTCTGCAGTGGTTGATACAGGACTGGTACTGAACAATTGAGATCAGAGTCCATTTCTAACCACCCGACTATGCTTTATCCTGGAAGGTGAGATGAATGAATGCATGTATGAAAGAATGCAATTGTAGTCTGTATGGCAGTTCTAAATATTAAGAGTGTTCACCCTACCTAAAAAGAAAGAAAGCTTCCTTTTCCTATATTAATACTCATTCTTGAACTGCCAAATCTCTTTGTACCTTCAGTGCCTTAAAAAAAAAAAACAAAACCTGCCTCACACACCTTTTTCTATCAATTTGGAGCAGTGTAGTTCACGCCTCATTTCAATTTTGTAACTGTTGAACAAACACCACAAGCGAAATTGTTTGCTCAGCACTGTAGAAGAAAAGATACAAATGAAAAGGTCTTGTCTTCCCTTCAGGAGATTACCATCTATAAGCCCAGATGAGTAAATAATGCCAAAACAAAGTAGTGTGACAAGTGATGGACACACAGACAACTATGACAACTTTGTGGAAGGGAGAGACTCCAGGGAGAGTCCAAGAAGGCGTGTGAGGTTTGAGAGCCTGTAAGATTCAAACTTTGGTCTCTCTTTTGAAATAATTGTGTCACCTGATTTATTTCTTCTTCAAAAATAGTATCTTTCATAATTTCCCTTTTGTTCTACAGTGTAGTGTGAACATTTTTATAAGTGTTGATAAAATGAGATGGTTTGATCATCATCTGTTATTGAGATACCCGTGTGGACTCAGAGAATAATCTTTGATAATGCATTTGGATCTAAAAGATGCAGTAACTGATACTAAAATGTTTCCTTAAAGTTAATATATTTATCATTTACAATTCTTTGTTGAAACATGGTTGGCTAAGGAATGTGCTTTCCTCTTTCTTTCACCAGTGCAATAGCATAACAAGAACTGATTTTTGTTTGTTTGTTTTTGCATCCAAAGCTAAAGTAATAAATTACCCCATGTTCCAAAGATTATAATCCCAGGGGACATGTGGGTACCTCAATATTTACTACCTTGCGAGAAAATGATTTTATTATTGGCAGCCCTGTCCATGGACTACCTGGTTAGAATGACTAAAAGATGACAATGTTTTTCTCAATAATACTAATGCTAGCTGACATTGATGATCCATCATCATATTTTAACTATATATGTCAAATATATATTGATTGATTATACAAGTTATCATTTGACATCACTTTAAGAGCTTTACATGCTTGGTCTCATTTTCCTCCAAAAAAGTTAGAAAGAAACTTCTGTGAAGTAAATTTTATTAATAACCCCATTTTACAGATGACAAAATAAAGGTTATGGAAGCAATGTTTTCGGACCCCAAATTATTAGCTTCTAAATGTATAGCACTTTCCCACCAGAAGTCTTTATAATAGTTTAAGACATTTATGTCTCATTGGCACCTCAACTTCTCTTGATTTGAACAGAGTAGAGAAGATGTCTTTTAGTTTAGGGGCTTTATAACCAGGAAGAACATATTAGAAATTATTCAAGTGGAGTAGATGAGCAAGAAAAGATACGGCTCAAGTAAAAGACTTTTCTTGAAAAGCTTCTGCAGATAGCAAACCTGCGGCAGCAGCTGCAGGTGAAAAGGATTCTTCTCTCACCAAGAGCAGCAACAGCAGCAGCAGCCGCCCTGCCGTTCTCTGGGTCTCCGTTCATTAGTAGTCAAGGTTTTCATTGTGCTCAGCAAAACAGTCACAGAAAATAAATGTGCTGCACAGATGGGCCCATAGAAAATCTACTTGATGTATTCTTGAAAATTCACAGCTAAATGACTTTGAAGAGACGGGGGTTATTGTGTCCATGATTAAAATGAGGTGTGGCATGGATCTTTCAGATACAACTCTTTCCCTATAGAGCTTTTTAAGACAGATAAGGTGCGAAGTGGTCACTGGCCTCTGGCTCCGGGACACACCATGGGTTATGGAACCATTCCCTTGATGAAGTACATTTCAGGTATATCTGCTTTGTACGGCGTTAAACTTGAAGAACTGAATAAAATAAGTTGGCTTCATTTTATATAAGCAGAAGCCTTTCATTTGAGGATTTTTCAGCTTAGATTTTCAAAAGGTAGCAGTGTTAGAGCAGTATTTCTTTGGACCACCTATACCACTCACACCAGAATTTTCTGATTGTTATCCAGTTGCTTGTCAAAATTGCACTCTATCCTATATGTACGTGGGAGTAGAAACCAGGAGTCTTCATTTTCAGTAGTACCACAGGTTATTGTGCTGAGCAGTATGTCACTTTTTATGTGAACTTAAAATAGAACAATTTAAATATGAAATACATACTATATGCAATATTTGAGATAATGTGATACCCTTATGTTACAGAAAATTATAGCTGGGCTTTCCAATTTTAAAGAAGACTGAGCAGATGAATTACATGCTTTACCATCAGTGATGCTAGTTTAGTTGGTAATTTCAAATGCCTTTTTTTGTATAAGTGAACCACATTGACATTTTACTTACAAATAATTTGTTCATTATTGCTATGTCGTTATGTTCACGATTGCTATGTATTTTTCACGTTACAACTATGCCATTTGATATTTATCAAATGGTAATGCTGTCTCTCATCTTGGAAATTTCTTAAGATCCTTAACATTGGAAAGGAAATTATATATGATGATTATTTTGTAAAGAATATCTAACCACCAATGAACCCTGTTCTCTTTATTTGGGTGGTGGCCTCTATGAAATATTAGCAAAAATATTGAGAAAATTAAATTTGAAAATAAACCACAAATACTACTAATGACTGAAGAATCTATATTCCTATTGGAAAACTTACCTTGAATAGTGTGAGTTTTGACTTATGTGGGTCTTCAAGAGTTGCAAACTGGATAAAAATGACCCAATGATAGGTTAGATTTTGAGAACCACTGCAAAGCTGGTGACTAATTTTTTTGCCGAGTTGGCCACTGACTGACCTTTTTTTTTTTAAAGTATCATTTGGATAGAAGTGGAATAACAGGCTTACTATTCTAGCAAATAAATGTCAGAATGAAGGGATGCAGGATCACAGTGTTGATCAACTTCAAAGAGAAATTGACAAGGTGGTGTTTGGGGAAGGCATTCACATTGTAATCTAGGTGGATAGTGTGTCTTTGTTGGGCAGAGCTGTGGCCCTGAAACAGTTCTGTGTTCATAAATGTTTAATAGCTGATTCTGGGATCGAGGGAGTCCAGTCTGTAGTATTTGCCATTTCTTATGATGCCAGTACTCCCACCATGACCAACTTCAAGCTACCAACCTAAACATCAATCAGCTAATCCAATTCCAGAAAATTTAACAGTCAGCATTTCTGAGTTAATGCCAGTTGGCTGCAATATACTCTTCCCTGAAGGGACCTATAGGTGTGAGAAAACAATATTAACCCTTTTGTGAGCTAATGAAGATTATAATTCAGAACCTGACTTCATTTCTTATATTTGAGAGGCACAAAATACAAGGCCCACCTCTTTCATAATGGGCCTGCTTTTTTCCTTGACTATAAATCAGTATGACTGTCACCATATTTGGATATGTAACCAGTATTCTTCAGCTATCTTTATTTCTCTAGAGCAGAAGAAAATTGCATGTGGGGCTTCCAGTTAAGTAGACTTGACGTTTTGATTTTATTAGCAATAACGGACCTTGGGGTTGGCTTGGAGATTGGCATTAGGTATGGTATCTCATGAGCAGCAAAGGAAGACTGAGGGGCCTATTGATTGAATACGATGAATTCACTGAAGTTGACTTAGTAGCAGACAAATTTACCTTATCACGTAGACATAGATCTTAGCTAGGGGATTTTCTCTATTTCGCCTTGTGCTATAACTTTAGCAGTGCATTTTCTTTTTCTTTGTTTCTTTATAAGTCCCCTCCCTTGCCAGTCCCCTGGTCTGGAATATATTTGTGCTTTTTTTTTTTTCAGATTATTTATGCAGTTTTCTCTAGGAATGCTTCATCTTCTAGAATATGATGGAGCAGAGAGGAGCATTGCCTCTCTTAGAAATCCCTTTCCTTCATTGCATCTTCCACCCATCTTGTACTATCCTTCAAGATGCAGTTCAAGTAGTACCTCCTCCTTCCAGATCAGCCTAGCTAAACACCGTCTCACCCTGCTGTGGACTTATTTAGCAGTGGCCCGCAACTCTCACTACGTGGAAAACACTGAAGATGCTTTTGAAAAAAAGTGTTTAGGAGCCACTAGGGATCAGAATTAATTGATCTAGGGTAGGATGTGGATATTGGTATATTTTCCAAAAGTACTTTTGATGACCCTAATATGCAGCCAGAGTTGAGAACTACTATTCTATAGTATAATAGTTTTTTCCACAACTCAAAAGCAGTTCAGACTCCATAAAGTACATAGAAGTAAGGCTGGCTCTTTAGGTTGAAAAGAGCTTGTACGTTCAACTAAAGGTGGCATACCGCTCCCAGGGAGTAACCATACTGAGCCTGCACCCTACTGAAAGGGAAATCGTTGCAATAAGAACTTGAAAAAACTCAGAAATCATTTCCTAGGATCTTGAGTAATCTTGGAACTGAAATCCATTAAAGGAAAAATATTGTCCAACGACTCACATTGAAAAGAAAATACTTGAATCCTCAAGACGTTTACCCAGTATCCCAAGTGACTTTCCCAATATCATGTAATCTATGGTCAAAGGGCCAAAAAATGAGCTCATAGTTTTAGAATGTATACACTGGGCCAAACCATTTTATATGTATAGTTGACCCTGGGAAAACATGGTGGGTTAGAGGTACTAATCTGCATAGTTGAAAATCCAGGAATAACTTGTATTGGCCCTCCATAGGTGCCATTCCTCTGCGTCTATGGATTCAACCCAACCACAGATTGTCTAGACCTTCAGTATTTACTACTGAAAAAATCCATGTACAAGTGGACTTGCACAGTTCAAGCCCATGTTGTTCATGGGTCTACTGTGTTAACTATTTTTAAATATATTTTTTCCTTTGTATTACCTAGTAGTTGTCTATTGATAGGTAGTTGTCTATTACCTAGTAGTTGTCTATTGATATACCATGGTTGGCTTATCTTTAATCTTTGTAAACAACTTTCCTGATAAAAAATATATATATCATAGAGTTCACTGGTATAAAGTGTGCAGTTCAATGATACCTGCAGAGTATATCTTTACAGTAGTACGACTAAGACCATAAGCTAGTTTTGCAGCATACTTGCTAAGTCACTTCAGTAGTGTCTTACTCTTTGAGACCCCATGGACTATAGCCTGCCAGGTTCCTCTGTCCATGGGATTCTCCAGGCAAGAATACTGGAGTGGGTTGCCATAACCTTCTCCAGGGGATCTTCCTGACCCAGGGATCAAACCTGCATCTCTTATGTCTCCTGCATTGGCAGATGGGTTCCTTACCACTAGCACCACCAGAGAGGCCCCCATAGCTAATTTTAGTACGCTTATTACCTAAGAAAGAAAACATGCACCATTAAGCCTCACAACAGTCCAGTCATAAAAGATTCTGTTTTACTTTGCTTAATGATAGGACTAACAGAGAGATTAAGCAGCTTGCTCATTGTCACACTTGTAGCTAAGGGTAGAGCCAGAATAAAATAAAATAAAATTTCAGGTAAGCAGAGTCCAACGTCCCCACTAAGAGCTGGAGCCAGTCCAGTGTTCTGGTCACTCCATCTGTGGAGCGGGTTCAGTTTAGGTGAAAAGTAAATGGATAGGTTTTTTCCATTGCAAGTCATCTGTGGGAAAAGGATCATGTGTATGTGTGTGTGTGTGTGTGTGCATGTGCAGGTGCATGTACACGCATGCACTCAGTCATGTCCGACTCTGTAACCCCATGGACTGTAGACTACCAGGCTCTTCTGTCCGTGAAATTCTTCAGGCAAGGCTACTGGAGTGAGTTGCCATTTTCTTCTCCAGAGGATCTTCCTGACCCAGGGATCGAACCTATGTCTCCTGCATTGCAGGCAGATTCTTTACCACTGAGCCACAAGGGAAGCCCTAGGGAAAGGATCGTACTAGGAAGAAAAAGGAACAGAGGCAAGTCTCTGAGTTTTCCAGTCTCTCCTGAAGGCGTGCCCTGTTCCATGGAGTCATTTTGTTCAGGCTGCTCGGTGCCCTCCTGCAAGCCTGGGACCTGTATTCTGCCTTGTCTATCTGCTATTTATTTTTCCCTTCTGCAGTGTAGTCTCTTTGAGGATGAGGACCATGAATTGTTTCATTTGTCTCTTTCATCATACCCAATGCTATCCTTAGCACATGTAGTAGTTCTTCATAGATACTTGGGACGAATGAATGAATGATTCCTGGTAATGCTGCAATATGGCATCCAGACAGCAGATATTCTAGATTATTTTCCCATTATTAAAAGATTATTGGTGGAAGATTCCTAAAATTATGTATCTATAATGTCAGGCATAACAGAAAAATAGAATTTGTTTTATCTAAAAAATGCATTCTCTGGTAAATTATTGGTATTACCTTATCCTATTTTAAGTTCTTTTTTGAAAAATACTGACCTTCAAGTGGTAAAAGCTTTGTCATGACTTCTTAATGAGTTTCTAAGAAAGAACTGCGAGTTCCTAATGTATTTTACTCATAATTATACCTTAGGATGGTGTTTAGAAAAGTAGGTGGCCTGAGTCACCTAAGATTCGAACGGAATCCTTTGGAGTTTTAATTACACAGCACTGCCATCTAGCATCAACCACACAGTTGTGTTTTTTTTTTCCTTTTTTCAATTAAAAAAATAGAGATTTTTCTGTATTTTAAATATGATTAAGGGGATTGGTCTGCAGTCTCTTAAGAAACATGGAGAGAGATCCTTTCAGGAATTATTGTAGCAGTTTCCGACCCACGTTGTTTACTTGAAAACCCTTGTGATTGGGAGTGAATTGGTGTCACTGGAGAAAGGGGTTGTGAAATCTGCTGAAGAGTTTCAAATGTCAGAGCTGCATATTCATGAGTTGCAGGCACCTGTGGCCATGCTGTCTTCTGCGGCATCTAGTGCCGCAGTCTCTAGAAGGGCGCTGGAGGTGGTTTCCAAATGGCATTGATGTTTATTTGCATATAAATAAATATATAAAGGAAGTAGAGAGAGCAAATGCATGTAGAATTATTTCAGGTGAGAAAAAAACTCTGTCCTCTTTCGAGAGAATGCCGGCTTGAGCTGACACTGCCTGGGGAGTGGATAATTCCCGTTACAAAATCTGGATCCCTTTGGCTGACGGTGTTGGTAAAGCAGATTTCCTCTCACAGCCTGACAAGTCAGGAGAAGCTTGCTGCAAAAAAAAAAAGGGGAGGGGGGACGTCAGTCCTTTTTGCCATTTCTATTGGGTGTCCTGTAATGTAATGGACAATGTGATTGCAGGATTCAGTTCTCAATCTTCTCAGTCCCAAAGTGCGCTGAAAAAACACATCAAAACAAATCAATAGTATTTAAGAGGGGGGGAACCATCACACTTAGATTGATGCTTTACATAATGAGCCCTTTATGAGATGTAATGCCAACTGTTAATCAATAGACATGCCAGAACTGCCTCTAATACAACCTTGTAGAGTTTTTTTTTAATTAATCCTTATTAAAAATATTGACTTGTTGTGACTTGCTGGGGCCACTCCTGGCTCTGTTTTTTATCCTAATTAGGAGGTTATGCTTCAGTGCTTAGGCTGCAGATAATAATGTAATGATTATTGTCTTAAAACTTGAGAATCAATATAAGATACTGGTAAATTGTGCCAAGTGTCACAATTATGAAAATTACTTGAGATTTTAAAAGGTTTAAGTGAGTGAGATTATTTTTTTGTCTTATGCTTTTTTCCCCTCCCTGATTTGCTTATTTCCACAGTTTTCTCAGGACTGGATAGGTTCAAAAGTTTCATTTCTCAAAAGACTTTTTGAATCATTGTATTTTAATATGCCACCTTCCATGAGAGTTGCCATCCTCCTTAATGCAGTTGTTTCAAAGGACCCCCTCTTCCCAACCCCTCACACCTCAAAAAGCATTTAAGCCTTAAACTTTATGAAAATTGTGGTATGAAAGGAAAAATAGAGTATCCAAAGACTTTAGCAAGGAGTGCAAGTAATTGAAAGACATGTAATAAAGAAAGAAAAATAAATGGATAAAATTGATAGAACAAACTGTTGCTTTTCCAAGAGACTCAATATAAGAGTTGGGAAGGATGTAATGACCCAGAGGGATGGGATGGGGAGGGAGGTGGGAGGGGGGTTCTGGAAGGGGAACCCATGTACACCCATGGTGGACTCATGTCAATGTATGGCAAAACAAATACAATATTGTAAAGTTAAAAAATAGATCAATAAACTAATTAAAAAAATAAATAAAATGTTCCAAATTAAAAAAAAAAAGTAATAACACTAAGAAAAAGAGTACTTGAGACAGATAGCACTTCCTTACACAAACTGGATGTTTTCTAGGTGTTTTTTTTTTTTTTTTCTGTACATGAACTCAATTAATACTCACTCTAGTCCCAGAAGGATCGCATGACTGATATCCCTATTTTACAGAGGAGGCAGTTGAGGCAAGGAGAGTTTCTTTAAAGTTATCATAGGAAGTGGCAGGGCGAGGATGATGAAGCCAAGCCTCTGGCTTTCTTGTCTGTCTGTGCTGTTAACCTCTGCGATAATTGAGACCATCTGTCAAGCACAGCCGCCTCCCTTTGCCTTGAGGAAGTTGGGTGGAGCTCAGTGCATGTAAATATACTAACCTCAGGAGGTTACCCAATGGTAAATAGTTGGATATCCCCCGTTAAGTTAACACAGCTTACAAATCTTGATCTCTTCCAGCCTCCAGATTGAAGTTTGTGTCCCTGAGGTGTTCAGACCAGGGGTGGCAGGCAGGACTGTGCAAAGCCAGTGAATCTCATAGCCTCATGGGTCACCCTGATACCTGTGTCCCATGTCTTGTCACAGCCAGCTCTTGACAGAGCCATTGTTCCTATGAAAATGAAGGGGGGTGGTATGGGAGGGAGCCCCACTGTTGAGCTCTATGTTTGTGAATAAGGAAAATGTTTTCCTTCTATAGCCTCTTTAGAGACAATTAAGCATTAGCTTTTGTCGGATGCTAAATTATGAGTGAATTTAGTTTAAAGTATGTGAACCATGCACCCTTTGAAATTTGCCTGAAAAGGCTCATTATAAAGCTAATGCTATGAAAAAGCACTCCCTTTCAGATTAGGGAAAGCACCTGAATAGTTTTCATAAGTGGCTGCGCATCATTTGAAAGCATTCTAGTGTTGCCTGAACCGCTTTCAACACACCTTTCAACTAGGAAATTTCACATTCAGCATATCTGTAGTTCTACACGACTTTCAATAATATTTAAATTGGTTAACTGTATTTCTTTTATATCTCTTTTAATGCTTTTATTGATTTGAGGTAGATAAACTTGATTGTGCATGAAATCTTATTTTTCCGCACAAAGGAGATAGGATTTGAGTATATACTAGGAGAACCGCACCTCTAAAGCAGGCCGGGCCTCTGAAGTGCAAAGGTCTGGGTCAAATGGATGTTTGCTGAGGCCTTTGAACTACTCCGGTACTGACTCTGACGTTTGTTTCCCCTCCATTCAGTGCCGGCAAAAACGTCCTGGAGGACATCTCTTTATTAAAGCTCATCGAGAAAAGACTCATGAGTTTCAGTGTGAAAAGAAATAAATGCTTCTCTTAAAAACCCAGGTGGGTTTTGTTTTTTTAGGGTAGCTTAGAGACCCCACGATTCTTAGAGCTAATAGTGTTAGATTCTTTTAGTCCCAAGGAATCTAAAAAGCAAATGTGTGAACATTCCAGCTACTGTGTGCAAAAATACAGTAGGCAATATAAAGTAAAAAAAAAAAAAAAAAGACTGTATATTGTATAGGCCAAACCAAGGGCATAGCTTATTTCACTGTTCACATGTAGAAATCTACTTAGATTAGTGCATCACAAATAAAAATAAGACTCAATGTGTAACACACAAAACCCTGAGCTGCATCAAAGAATCAATGTTTTTGCAGGTTTCTGCCTTATATGGACAGCACACCGTCCATATTTGGATCATAAGGATCCTAGAGAACTGAGTTCAAATCTCAACTCTGCTTCAGCCTAGCCTCCTTACGTTGCCAAATCACACCACCTCTTGGAGCATCACTTTTTTCATCCAAAAAAAGAGGGATGATAGTACTAATCTCATAGGAGCAAATAATAGGAAACTCAGCCACTGCTCTTCCTTGTATGCCCCCTGCCTGTCAAACACTTGACAACGGTTTGGGGACACAACACAGTCTAGATGGGCATAATTCCTGCCTCCCTGGGGCTTGCAGTGTGGTTGTGGGAGTGAATTTGGGAAGACAAATGTGAAAGCTGTTGCTTATAAGTGCTGCAGTAAGTTGTAAGTGCATAATTAAGCCCACAAATAAAATAAACTTGCCAGATAGAGTAAATAAAGAAAAGCAATGAAAAGAATGTTTTGGAATTAGGGTGCCAAAGTGATAGATTTTGGACTTTATGCCTAGAACTGAGCTAGTAAGGTGAAGGCCACAAAATAGACCACAAAATAGAACCACCGTGGTACTCATGTGCAAAGGTGAAGGGACAAGGCGAGGTCAGGGCCCCATGTGTGTGGGTGAACCTGTCGGTGGCTACTTTCCATTGAGTCACAAGAGATCAAGATTTCCTCTTCAAGCTCTGGGCTAGTATTCTTCTTAAGGAATCCTGGGAGAAATGAACACCTGACATTAGCAGGCACCTTACACATTACAAAAAAATGTTTAGTGACACGTTTCCATTTAATCTTAGCACCAGGGCTAAACAGCATTTTGAAATAGAGTAAAATGAATTTTGCCTGTAAGGAATGGATTTGTTCAAGGCTATGCCACAAGTGAGTGGTGGGAGGCAAAAACTGATTCTTCAGAAAATTTTAGCTCTACATCTTGTCTCTTCTCTGCATCCCAATTCTGTGCTTTTGGTTTCATTGCTTAGGTTAAATGTCCTCATTAAAAAAAAAAAAAAAAAAGACATCTACAGCATGACTGTATATTATAGGGAAGGTGAAGGTGCTCGTGCCCTGGTGACTTATATTTGGACAGTAATTGTAATATTTATTGAAATATAGTTAAGGAAATCTTTGATGCGTAGCTCAACTCTAGGAAGTTTTCAGTTATACAGTAAAGTAAGAACTTATTATTCCAATATTAAAGCTGACTAAGGACTGTTTTCCTAGGACAAATTTGCTCCAGTCTAAAGGAACCTTCTTTCACCAATTAACTCTAGATATGGGCTTTTAGCATCTCAACCATGTGTGTTAATTTCGGATGTTTACTTTTAGTGAAAAGACCAGAACGAGTCCCTCTACACAGATGATGGTCAAGCCAATGAGTCTGCCCTTACTTAGAAATAGAGACTATTGACATAGAAGACGTTCATATTTGAAGACAATCTTAAAACATTTGTGAATCATTATCAAAAACACAGTCACAAAAAAATAATATTTATGGAAGACTATCTGAAGTGCATTCATTCTCTAAAATTTGCTTTGTGAATAATTGCACAATTTAGGCTCCTTATAGAACTGCTTCTGCAAAATTGTGTTCTGTCGTCAATGCCAGCAGATGATACTGATAGAAACTTTAAGAAATAGTGGGAGGAAATACATTATTGTTCGTAGCAATGACTCAGTTGGAGCTGTTGTCTATCACAACTAAAAGTTTTCCTCTTAAGGATCCATAAGTGTCTGAAAAAATGAACTGCTTTAATTTTATGGAAACCATATAGCACCTTTGTTTCCCTCTTTGCTTTGGCTGCTAGGAAATGGAGATTTAAATAAATCTGTGCACTACTTCAAGCCTTAGAAAAGGCACTAAGCATCCCAGTTTGCAAACATCACCAGCATGATTTTCTATTGTTATTTTTTTTCCCCTGCCCTTATATTTCTTCAGTTCCAATTCTCTCAATATTTATTTTATTCTAAAAGCATTTGGAAAGTTACTTCAGATCTTTTATAAATCAATGTGGGAAAATGAAGAAATATGTGGATACAAAAACACATCTAAATGATAATCATTTGATCTCTCCTTTCTTTGTGTATACCATTATTTCATGACTTCCCTGGTGGCTCAGGTAAAAGCGTGTGCCTATAATGTGGGAAACCTGGGTTCGATCCCTGGGTTGGGAAGATCCCCTGGAGAAGGAAATGGCAGCCCACTCCAGTATTCGTGCCTGGAAAATCCCATGGACAGAGGAGCCTGATGGGCTATAGTCCATGGGGTCGCAAAGAGTCGGACACGACTGAGTGATTTCACTTTCACCATTATTTCATGAAGGCTTTAAATAGTATGTAAAGTCTAAAGAAACTTTAGAAGGGTAAAAATAAGGCTGGATATTGACACGAGTATAGTCATTGAAGGATTTTCAGTGGTGGTTACACATTAGAATCATTAGAAATATTTTAAAAACATTGATTATTGAATTCTATCTCTAAGTATTTTGGTATTTTAGATGTTGATTGGGGTCCTGGCATCTGTATTTTATAAAGCATTGTTGATTTTAAGCCAAGAGGGAGAACCACTGACCAAAGGGTTTATTGAGTGAGAACTTGCTAGAAGAATAAAATGTGTATAAAAATGCAATGTGAATTAATTGAGTAGCTCAATACCAGCATACTTGGACTGAAAGAAAATGGCTTAAAATTTGCCAAACATTGGATAAGTTCCTGTACTATACAAAGCTCTAGGATTGGTAGCAGAGAATTTTCCAGTCGCCTTAGTGTCCCAGTGCAATTGAATAATGCCTCTTCTTTATTGCATCATCACCACCATCATCCCCAAACAGATGTTACTCTAGCAAAGCACTTTACTCTGTGCTGGCAATATAAAGCACACTAAGATATTGCCCTTATAGTCAAGGAGTGTTGGTTACGTGAACAGACAGGACATGTACATAAAAAAGATAATTAACAATACTGGGCAGCATATGTTAAGTGCCAAATCAGGGGTAGCAACAGCAAATATGAGTTTAGGGAGGGAAAACATCATTGTGGGCTCTGACATTGGAAGCCTCACAGGAAAAATGGAACGTAGAAGTCTGGCCTTGCTGTTTGTGTAGGAAATAGATAAATATTTTTCTGAAAGTCGATATAGCTGCAGCTGTCTGCTCATGCAGTTTTATTCAAACTTCATTTTAAAATAGAAGGCCGCGTCTTTGTATGTGTAACTACGGGTTTTAGCAGCATTATGTCCCCTCTTCTTCTTTGTTTTTCGCTTTCATTTGTACCTCAGTGTCTGAAACTATCAAACAGGAAACCAGCTGGAAATACATATTCTAGGGAAGGCATAAAGTGTTGACCTATCTATAAATTACATCCATCTATGAGGAGGGTCAGTGTATTCACTAGGGTTTCAACCCTGCCTTGAGGTGACTGCTATTTATCAGAGAGTGTATTGCGTTTCAGTCTAAAAGCAACTCTGTTTTGTTACAATTAGGGAAAGTGAAATTGTGCTTGACAATTTTCCCCATTATAAAAATAAGAAAATGCTTGTTAATATATAATGTATTCACTTAATATGATTTTAAAAAAGCACTTGATTTCATTTTCTCCCTCTGTATAAAAAGCATTTAGAAGGAGGTGTTTTTAGAGTGAATCAGCAGAAAATATCCCAGCCAAGATTGAAAGCTAACATCAACAATGAGTCTGAGAAGGCAGTATCATTTCTAAAAAAAAAAAGGTATTTTTTGACAGCCCAATATAGAGGACATGATTTATAGAATGATCTGAAAATTAATAAACAATTATATCAGAAAGGGAAATGGTGCTTTAAAAGAAAAAAAAAAAAGAACCTTATGGTTTTTTTATGAGCATGGGTAAAAATCCATGAAAACACTCAAGAATGCCCAGATGCTTTCTATCAAGCGAGTAAAGAGCACTTGAAAATGTCTCTAATAAAACTCAATACAGAGAAAATAGTATTGGTCTAACTTTAATAAGTGGAGAGTTAGAAATAACACAGAAGACTGGTTCCCTCGAGTTACCAACTTCAGCACTGTCTTTGTGTATCCAGATGAAACATGAAGAATTTAGTCCATAACGAGTTCTCACACCCAGGCTCAGGGCAAACAAATCCAATTTTTAAAATTATTTTTTGAACAGAAGTTCCTTCTTTCTTTTCCTCTAGCTTTTGAATCATCATTCACTTTTACCCTTCTTCTAACTCCCAAAGCTAAAGGACTTCATTACAGTTAACAGTGAAGAGCATGTCCTTGAGATTCAGAAGTTTTTGAAGGTTCAACAATTGAGGCTTTTTGTCATCATTGTTTAAAGGCCAGACTAAACCTTGTTTCTTCAGGACTCTGCTGTGCACAGTCAAAATAGAACCACATACCATTTGGAAGCAAAAATCAACAATAACCCATTTCTTAGAAGCCAGTCTGCTTGAAGAGACCAACTTAAAAATGCCAGACTTTTATCAGACTCTGCACATCACAATTGTGGACTCTTGTGAAAGAGGGTTATTCCATAAATTTAGCAGGAAAGATTGGTTATATTTGGCACAAGTGTGTCCCTGCTGCATTTCAAAACAAATAGGTATTCAAAGCCTTGAGTGACAAAGTCTAAACACTACACACTGTGGCTTGTCCTCCATCATGGACGAAGAAATTACATAAAAGGAAGAGGGAATGAAAACAAAATTGTGATGAAAGTGACAATATGTCCCTTCCACTTTTTGTGTCCTTTTAAATATACTTGACACTATTCCATTTCTACCTCTTAGAGCTTTCAATCTGTCATCACATCTAAATGTACCCATTTTGGCAACCCTAGTCGTTTATCCTTGGCCATCTTTCTTCTGGGGAACCTGTCTCCGTGAGTTTACTAGGGCTGCCTTAACAAAGCAGTACATTCTCAGTGGCTTAAACAACAGCAATTGATTTTCTCACAGTTCTGGAACTAGAAGTCCTTGCTCAGGGTGTCAGCGGGCTTGGGTTCTCCTGTAGCCTCTCTCCTTAGCTTATTGACGGCAGTATCTCCCTGTGTCTTCGCGTGCTGTTCCCTTTGTGCATATGTGTCTTTTTCTTTTCTTCTTAAAGGATATCAATCATACTGGATTAGGGCCCACTCCAATTACTTCACTTAACCTTAATTACTTCTTTAAAGACTCCGTATCCAGTTAATATTCACATTCTAAAGTTCTGGGGTCTGGGACTTCAGCATATGAATTTTGAGAGAAGACTTTGCAGCCCCTAACACTCCACCTTGTGGCCCCTCAAAATCTGTCTTTCTCCAAAGCACTACCCACCCAACCCCACTATTAGGAGCTCTTTAAAAGCAAGAAACACAATAGAGCTTAATCTGTCTTTAGAAAAAGGGAAACTCTAGACTCAAATAATTGAAAAGTTTGAGGTCAGACTTCCCAGGCGGGCCAGTGGTTAAAACTCTGCCTGCCAATGCAAGGGACACAGGTTCAATCCCTGGTCCAGAAAAATCCCACATGCCGTGGGGCAACTAAACTTGTGCACCACAACTACTGAGCCCGCACTCCAGAGCCCATGCACCACAGCCCCTGAGCCCATGTGCACCCGTTCACCCCAGAGCCCATACTCTGCAACAAGAGAAGCCACCCCCATGAGAAGCTCACACACTGCAACAAAGAATAGCCCCGCTCACCACAACTACAGAAAGCCCACGTGAAGCAACAGAGACCCAGTGCAGCCAAAGTAAATGCATAAATAAAGCTAAAAAACAGAATTCGAGATAAATTTATTACAGATTCAGGCAAACCTGCGTCCAGACACTTAGTGTTTTCTCAGATACTGATCTAATTCTCCATCTGTTAGTTCTGCTTTTTCTACAATGACTGTCTCAGACAGGCTTTCCCTCAGGATTATAAGATGGCCGCCAACTGCGACCAATTACAGTCTAGCCTATTGGCAACTCCAGCACAAAAAGAGACCACTTCTTTCTTACCTGGTATAATAAAAGTCCGGCATTCAAGTCTCATTAGTCTGGCTAAAGTCTTCCATGTGTCACTAATCCTGTGGTCAGGACAATGGGATTCCATGATGGGTGGGACCTGGATCATATACATGGCCCTAGATCAGAGGTGGAATGAATCATATGGCGAGATGGGGGTCCCTTGGGTAGTGATGATGCTGTTTTCACAGGCAGGAAAGGCAGCTATAGAGGCAAAGATCAGTAGATATTCACTCCACCAGTAGCACACCCTCCTACCTCACAAATGCTCAGTGATCTTTCATCTCTCTACTTGTGCATCTCCTCCTGAGATCATCTTTGAATATTCTCAGCATTGGAAGCACTGCGTGCTACCTTGTCCACATCTTAATTATTACAGGAACTCTTGATCTGTCTTCCTTTCTCTCCAAGCCAAGGGAACTCCGTGTGGACACAGTTTATCATTTCACCTTTCGTACATCTAATGCCAAGATAGTGACTGATGTATGAGAGTTACTCCTGTATGTGTCTCTGTGTGTAAAGTGTGTGCTCGTTTTAAGCTGCTTACTTCAGGGAACCACAAAACGGCGAAGTTACTTCTTCCACATGAAGCTACTATGATTCCTAATATAAATAACAAAAAAGAGTTATCTGGGAGTAGCTGAGAGGGATACCTGTCACCTGAATCAGGTCGGAGGACATGAGCTTCATTGTCAGAAGAGTGTGTGACAGGAAGAAAGCTGAGTGTTATTATGTGATTTTCCTTGTAAAACAATCTGATATTTAGATTGTTTTAGAAGTCTTCCAAGATCCTTTGTAAAGCTTCACTTGATTATTCTGTGATGAAAGCTGTGATATAGCGAGAGGCAGGCAGAAGGGTTGAACCCAGGGGTGCACAAAGGGTAGGGATTGAGTGATCTAGATCCTACAGCCAGGCAAACAAGTTCTGAATTTGGGAAGCTCATGGGAGTCAGAAAAATATCCACTGAGTCACTCTACTGGAATCAAAGGGAAGTAAAGACTCGATAAGAATCTTTCCATGTCACAGGCTGGCAGCTGCCGTTCCATGTCTCTCCCTCTCAGCTTACCTCTGCTTCTGCACTTTTTCTCAATTCAAAGGCAGGAATGCCTTGTCCACTTAGTCCATGTCTACTCTGTTGTTTTCCTGTCCTATGTAAACATTATTTCAGAATAATGCATCTATTTATTTCCAAAACCTCTCCACTTACTCTTTTTTCTCTTAAGGGTATATAACTTCTTGGCAGAACAGCAATTTTTTAAAAAAAATTTTTATCAGAGTATGGTTGCTCTAAAATGTTGTGTTCCTACTAACAGCAAAGTGAATCTGCTACACATATACATATATACCCTCTTTTTTTGAATTTCCTTCCCATTTAGGTCACCACTGACCACTAAGTAGAGCTCCTTGTGCTATGCAGTAGGCTCTCATTAGTTATTTCTTTTATACATAGTATCAATAGTATATACATGTCAATACCAATCTCCCCTTGGGGTTTTTCCTAATCAAAAGATTTCTTATGGAAAACTAGGAGCCTCCGTTCACTATCAGGTCATAAACTCTGGTACAGTATGTAAGTATAGATCTATGAATTTCTAGGTGTGTGATTGGAGAAACCAATCCATCCACTTTAGCAGTTTGTGGCTCTTATCACTGTCACACAGTGAGCACTCAAAAATAATTTTTAATGATTGAATGAATGAAAATATAAATGAATTATTTATTGGGAATATCCATATTTCATCAATTTAAGACATCTGTTTTTCACGTTTGAACATCTCTGAGAAAGTTGATGACAACGTTGAATCACTGTTTGACAGAGATCACTGTAATGGCACTGTCATTGTCTGTTCGTGTATAAACATGGTCAAAATTTCAATCAATTCATATGCTTTATAAGTAATATATATTAAAATTGTCTGCATTAAATGCATTAACTTGATATTTTATTCAGTGGGCATTTAGGAAATAAATAAATGTTTGTTCTAGTTGTTTTCTGATGATCTTCCATTTAAACCTCCTTAAATCAAGAAAGCATGAACAACAAAACTTATAGAATGGATGTCAACCACTTGGAGAAGCATCACCAAGATGATAGCAGAACATTATTTTAAGAAATGCTGCATCACCGACTCTCAAGCACAGAGAATTTTCATTTGTGGAAAAACATAGATATTTATGAGTCAGTTAAAAAAAAAAGAGTTCAGAAGAGTTGGATGCTGAACATGAGGAAGTGTTAGGAATTCACTTTGTTTATATTTTCCACAAAAGGATTATACAATTAAAACCTATATTTAAATAAGATTTTAAAGCTCTTTCAATAAACTCAAGAAATTTAAGTGATAAAGCATTAGTTCATAGGAAGATTGCCAACATTTTTTACTACTTAATCATTTAGAAAGTAATGGCATATGATAACAGTCAATAGATTTTAGGTCCTGTGAGATACAAGAATATCAGTAGGAGAGATATTTTTGGCCTAAAGACCCAGTTATCATGCCTCAAATTTGGCCACATAGTATATTTCCTGCTTCTTCCTGAGACTAAATTAAGATATTCTCCATGAAGATAGGCTCGGATTAGATCTGAGAAAGAGTTTTTCCAAAGTTAGAATGCTTTCTGAAGACAAGAGTTAGCTATTGAGGGAGACTGTAAATTCTTTAGTTACCGAGATTTGCAAAGAAATTTTTTCTGTGCCAGTGATGGTTATGTTTGCATGCACAGAGCAGCTCTCCCTGTGAAGTGCTTATTTCATTTCACAGAATGATTGGTGAGCTGACCTTCCCTCCTCTGACTACCTAGGCACTAGAAGAAAAGCTTCTGAAATATTATAGTAAGAATTAGGACTTAGCAGATTGTCTTAATCAACATACCAGAAGCCTGTGAAGAATGAAAAATAGTCAGGTTGTTTGAACTCTCACTCCACTGATCAAGAAAAGATTTTCTTGATCACAGATACAAGTTGCTTCACTTATTTCTGTTTTAGAAAATAAGAAGCAGTTATTTGCTTGCGATCGGATATTCTTTAAGAGAAGTCTTTTCTGGACACCCATGTGCATTGTATTGAGGTGTGTAAAATGTAATTAGAAGTATTTGCATAGTTGGTTTATAAGTAGATCAGTGTCCTTAAGTGGCTCAATCTACAGGTCTTCCTATAAGCAGATGAAGTAAATCCCAGAGAAACTGGGATCTGAGTCACTTGCCTTTCAAAATGAGTACAAAAAGATCTGGTATCTTGAAGGAATCTTTGAAGAGTTTCTTGTCATGTTCATTCATCTCACCAAAAGTGATAATGTCGAATGCCATGGCTAGTAGATGCTTTTCATTTATTTTCTTATTTGCATTGGGCTGATTGGCCTTTTGTAGATTGATGGGGCAATATATAAGAGGACCAGAAAGCCATAAGCCAGGTCAGGACACAAGAGTCATACTGCAGACTCTAGAGCTGTATTATACATCTCTCATTTCATGTTCTGTTTGTTTTCTCCTTTGCCTGACAACTCCTGCTATTCCTTAGACACATGGAGCAGGCAGTATTTCCCCAGGACTCTTCACCTAACCTATCTAGGGTTATGTAGTTGCCGTATTGCCAGGACCCATACCTACATTCATTTCAGAATTAACCAGACAGTGGAATACTGCTTCCTGGTCTTTCTCTCCACCAGGAGTCCGTGGGCAGCTTAAGGGCAGACTTGTTGCCAAGACCCAGTACTAGGACAGTGCCTGGAATAAGACACATGGCTAAATAAATGGTGAAAGAGTTGAGAAATGCATGCAAAGTATTATATGTGCATGGGTAAATTGATGAACTTGACTTTACTGGAATTTTGTGAAGTTTCTCCTAAGAAATACTTTTTCACACACTCTTATCTACTGGTACTGGGACTTCTCTCACATACTGTTGTACTGATGTGATTGAATAATATGACCAGCATCACTCCTTTACAAAATAGGATAGGTAACTAAGTGACTATGGTAGTGGTCTTTTCTCTCTTGGTTTTTTTTTTTTTTTTTTTTTTTTTACCATATTTGTCTCTATTTTTCACTTTTTATATTTATTCTTTCTAAGTAGTAACTTATTTCTTCAGATATAGTACTTGGCTGCCTATTGTTGTCGCTTGAGTCCTCCCATTTTTTTTTTTAATGATGTTACTCATTAAGTGAACTTGTCCATTTTCTTAGTTTTTCTTATTCCCCTAAGATCTTTCCTGATGTGTAACAATAAGGAAGTTCTTAGCTAAAATAAGATAAAGATAAAAGAGAATCCAGCTTATTAATTAGCTATTAATAAGTTATTTGGTCATAACAGGAAAAAACAGAATTAGGGGGCTTCAGGTTTTGTTAACCCAACCATATATGACAGAATCAGGAAACCATGATTTTGTTTTTGCTGTCCATGCATTGGCTTTATTCCAAACATGGCTTTCCTTTGTCTGTGCGTTGACAGTTGCAATGAGGGCTATGTGCTTCCTCCCTTGTGTTCAGCAGGACAGAGAGAGCATCTCTTTTTAATGCTCACAGAACAGGAAAGATTTTCCCATATATCTTAAGAAACCTCTCCTTGCACAGAGTTGGGTCCCATCCTCATTCCTGGCCAACCTCTATTGTCACTAATGTTCTACACCAATTGGCTTAGACCTGGGTTCACAAACAAATCCTTGACAAGGAAAAATAAGAGTAACATAAGTGGTATACTACTGGAGGGAAGATCCAACCACTAAGTATTATGGCTTCAGCACAGTGGATTGTACAATACTTGGATGCTGGGAAAGATTGAAGGCAAAAGGAGAAGAGAGAAGCAGAGGATAAGATGAATGGATAGCATCACCGATTCAATGGACGTGAACTTGAGCAAAGGAGATGGTGAGGGACAGAGAAACCTGGTGTGCTGCACAGTCCATGGGGTCGTAAAGAGTCAGAAGTGACTTGGTGACTGAACAACAACAAAACAGTAGGTTAGGGGTGGAGAGGAAGCCACTGTGTCTAGTAAAATATGGCGCTATCCCATGTACTGTATCTTTTCATTTTAATAATAATACCTAAATTTAAATGGTAACAGCTCAACTTAAATATCAACAGCTCAACTCAGTGTCCCAAAATGGATCGCAACCTGTCTCCTAGAGAAAACCCACTTCTAAATTTTCCTGCACAGAAGAACTATACAAAAAAGATCTCAATGACACAGATAACCACGATGGTGTGATCACTCACCTAGAGCCAGAAATCTTGGAGTGCGAAGTCCTGTGGGCCTTAGGAAGCATCACTATGAACAAAGCTAGTGGAGGTGATGGAATTCAAGCTGAGCTATTTCAAATGCTAAAAGATAGTGCTGTGAAAGTGCTGCACTCAATATGCCAGCAATTTGGGAAACTCAGCAGTGGCCACAGAACTGGAAAAGGCCAGTTTTCATTCCAATCCCAAAGAAGGATAGTGCCAAAGAATGTTCAAACTAACTCACAACTGCACTCATTTCACATGCTAGCAAACTAATGTTCAAAATCCTATAAGCTAGGCTTCAAGAGTATGTGAACCTAGAACTTTCAGATGTTCAAGCTGGATTTAGAGAAGGCAAAGGAACCAGAGATAAAATTGTCAACATACATTGGATCATAGAAAAAGAAAGAATTGCAGAAGAACATCTACTTCTGCTTCATTGACTACACTAAAGCCTTTGACTGTGTGGATGACAACAAACTGTGGGAAATTCTTAAGAGATGGGAATACCAGACCCCCTTATCTGCCTCTTGAAAAACCTGAATGCATATCACGAAGCAATAGTTAGAACTGGCCATGGAACAACAGACTGGTTCCAAATTGGGAAAGAAGTATGTCAAGGCTGTATATTGTTACCCTGCATATTTAACTTATACACAGGGTACATCATGTGAAATGCCAGGCTGGAGGAAGCACAAGCTGGAATCAAGATTGCTGGGAGAAATATCAATAACCTCAGATATGCAGATGACACCACCCTTATGGCAGAAAGCGAGGAAGAACTAAAGAGCCTCTTGATATAGGTGAAAGAGGAGAGTGAAAAAGTTGGCTTAAAACTCAACATTCAAAAAACAAAGATCATGACATCTGGTCCTATCACTTCATGGCAAATAGATGGGGAAACAATGGAAATAGTGACAGACTTTATTTTCCCAGGCTCCCAAATCATTGCAGATGGTGACTGCAGTCATGAAATTAAAAGACACTTGCTCCCTGGAAGAAAAGCTATGACCAACTTAGACAGCATATTAAAAAGCAGAGACATTACTTTGCCAGTAAAGGTCCATATAATCAAAGCTATGGTTTTTTCCTGTAGTCGTGTATGGATATGAGAATTGGACCATAAAAAAGGATGAGTGCCGAAGAATTGATGCTTTCAGACTGTGGTGATGGAGAAGACTCTTGAGAGTCCCTTGGACAGCAAGGAGATCAAACCAATTGATCCTAAAGGAGATCAGCCCTGAATATTCATTGAAAGAACTGATGCTGAAGTTGAAGCTCCAATACTTTGGCCACCTGATGTGAAGAGTCACTTCATTAGAAAAGACCCTGATGCTGGGAAAATTGAACGGAGGAGGAGAAAAGGACAACAGAGAACGAGATGCTTGGGTGGCATCACCAACTCAATGGACATGAGTTTGAGCAAGCTCTGGGAGATGGTGTAGAACAGGGAAGCCTGGTGTGGTGCAGTCCATGGGGTCACAAAGAGTTGGACATGACTGAGTGACTGAACAACAAATGAATTTCATTGAAAACTTCCTTATTATCCATGCCAAAAGACAGGGGGTTATTTTTAACCCTGTCTCATTCAGTTTCAAATGTGGTACAACATAAGGAGGGCTAAATACCTAGTTCATACATTCAGCTACCATTTACTATATACCAGCCATTAAGGATATAATTGTACATAATGCCATTACTGGACAGATTAGTATTATAAAATCAATTAATAGTGGTAGAAAATATTCTTAAGCAAATTTTGCACATCTTTATACAATTTTGTGGCAAAAGCTGACAATTTTGGTGGCAAAGATTAAGACAACATGAAAGAGAAGTTGGAGTTCATGTTAAGATTGGTTGGCTAGAAAAGACTTCTTCGAAGAAGCAATACTTGAGCTAAATCCTGAAGAGTATAAAGATTCAGATATGCAGACAAAGAGAACTGCATGCACAGAGAGAATCACATACAATGTCTAATCAAGGAACTGAAAGAATTACAGCAAGGGTGTGGTGTAACAGAAGGCAAGAGAAGAGTGCTTCAAGAAGAAAGGATTGATGATATAATTCATTGCTGCCAAGATAAGGATGAGGACTGAAGAATGCTTGTTGGATTTGGCAACATGGGTAGCATTTGAGACTTGAACTGGAGCAGTTTTAATGGAATGATGGAAACAGGAGCAAAATCAGAGTGGTTTAAAAAAGGATTGTAAGATGGCAAAGTGGGGGCATGGTGGACAACTCTTAGAAGAAATTTCTCTATGAGGTGCAGCAGTGTAATTTGATAGCTGAAGGGGACTCTCTGTTCATGAAAGTGGATTGTTTTATTTTTTTGTTTGATTTGAGATTAGACTAGAATTTCTACTAGCAGACCCTGGAACTGTGTAATTTTTTGGTCTTTTTAAAAAATTCGTATATTGCTTACTCATAAACACCTGATACATAGTTCAGTTCAGTTCAGTCGCTCAGTCGTGTCCAACTCTTTGTGACCCCCATGGCATGGACTGCAGCACGCCAGGCCTCCCTGTCCGTCACCAATTCCCGGAGTTTACTCAAACTCATGTCCATTGAGTTGGTGACGCCATCCAACCATCTCATCCTCTGTGGTCCCCTTCTCCTCCCGCCTTCAATCTTTCCCAGCATCTTTAAACCTTTGATGATGAAAGAAATGAATGGTATTTGAGATCATGTTTATGTGTGAATGGGAAGTATCAATTATAAAATGTGAGGCCAGAATTCACAATAGAAATCTTTTGGAAGGAGCAGGGCTCAGATCCCGTGCACATGTGAAAGTTTTAGCATTTCATGGAAGAAAGAAACATTTTCCCATTATACTAAGCAGGAAAAAATGGGTACAGATCCAGTGGGTTTCTCTATTTGGACTCAAGTCTCCATATCATGGCTTCTGTGGCAAAGAATCTGCCTGTAATGCAGGAGAAACAGGTTTGATACTTGGGTCAGGAAGATCACCTGGAGAAGGAAATGGCAACCCACTCCTGTATTCTTGCCTGGAGAACCCCACGGACAGAGGAGCCTGGTGGGCTACAGTCCATAAGGTCGCAAACAGTTGGACATGACATAGTGAGTCAACACCAAGTGTTCTTAAAGAGAATGAGGGAAGATTATCAGAAAAAAGTAAGGAAGGGCATGTGAAAATTCACCCATCACACTTGCCGAGAATACAATAGAACAGAGAAATGTAGTAAAACTGGGGCGGGGTGACAATTTTAGGCCCTGTTTCAGGAATTTACACTTACACCTTTCTGTCTTGTTGAATAACCCCAATTGTTGTTAATCTGTATGAGTGCAGTAGGGCTAGAAACACTGATGGCTGGTTGGATGCATTCAGGGTTTTACCAAATAAATTGAGAGTAAGGGAACTGAGGACACTTCCTAGAATTATTCTGGTAGAGCAGGAAAAGGAACAAAGACTGGAGGGGATAGCAGGAGAAGAAAAATGAGTCCTTAGAGATCAGCTCCGAGAATTATTGGCCTGAGCTGAAAGGATCTGTGGTCAGGTTTTCAGATGCTGGGATATCTGAGAGTGTCTGTTACGTTAGTCAATTACAGTATCCTCCTAACACATCTCTGTGTGTCTTCTCTCTTCTTCACCTCTACCTTGGTCCTAATCCAATCTTTTCTGCAATGATAAGTGACTAATGCCAAAACAGTGTCTTCACAAAACATCCCTGCTCACCAGGCTTCATTCTGTTTCTGGGGTGAATTTAAAAACAAAAACAACACATAACTTTGCATTCAAGGATTTCTGTCATTTCCTCACACTTGAAATACTGAATTATTTTCTGGTAATTCCTTGACAGAAATTACTCTGTCCCCTCACTGTCTCCTATTATTCTCCCTTGTCTGTCTTAGTCTGGGAACTCCTTCTTTCTTTGTAACAGTGAAAATCACTATCATGGTTTCAATCTAGTTCTTTTTGCCATTATTTATACTTTACTAAAGATGTAGTTAAGTGTATTTTTTCTGCCAAGGACTCATGGCATCCTTTATGTCTCCTCTGTATGTTCTGGTGATTATATCAGAAGTGTTAAATTAACATTTAAAGCTTAAGGATATTTTCCTTTCTACATTGCATTTTAATGGTAAATGACAATAATAATAACTAGGATAACAAGGACAACTTCAGTTGTCCATATATGGGAAACATTATTTTATATGATTTGCCTAAAACTGCTTTTAACACATTAACCTCACTCCTACACAGTGGAATATTAATAATAGAAAAAGAAAAACAGCAGTTCTGTCTTGGGTACTTGGAACTATGAGCAATGTGGAATTGCACTTCTACCATGTTATCACAAGCAATGAAGTGGTTTACCTTTCCCTGCGTGTTCATCTCAAGGATATATTAATAGTAGCTTCCTTGATGAAATAAGAGTATTCTCACTCTCTGTAAGTGTAACCTTGAAGGGAGCAAGAAGTCTAGGAGGTCAGCTGGTGTAGGCAGGCTCTGGCCAGCATTTGACTTGTGGGGAAAAAATAGACCTGAGAAGCTGGGCATTCTGACTGCAGAAAATGTTAGTCACTATCAACTCCTCCCCTGGAGGTGCCAGACTGTTTACCTGGGGCTGTGCGTGGCAGCTCTCCAGCCTCCCAAGGGACACAGAGCCTTTTTTCCAGGGGGAGTGTGACACTTCATCACTTGTATGCACCCAGAGTGCCATCCTGTGGCCTAAATTGAGCTGTGTTTGTGTGTAGTTGTAACTGCCTGTGGTGTTTTTAAGTTTTACGAGAAGCGGAAGTCTAGAGGAGGTGAAGATTTATCCAGGGTTCCTAAAAGTGTGACCAAAAGGTTCAGAAAATGAAAAATGCAAATGGACACCTTCTGATTCTTGTCAAATTGGTTCCAGTTATAGGCCTCCTCTGGCCCACTGCTGGTTCTGTTCTGTGATCTCAGTCTTAATTCCTTCTCTGTTTCCCATGGTTTCCCCACATCCCCTCCTCCCTCACACGTACATTAGTAGTGACGTTTGCCTTTGCCTTAATTTCAAAACAGGTTTTAAAATGCTAATGTTTGTCATGTCAAGAGATTAGGTGTCTTGACTTAAGGAAATCTGGCATTTCACACTTGGGCAAACTGCAGTAAAACAGTGTCTTCCAAACAAAGGATGCACCTGGCTTTTTTCCACTGCCTAAAGCATATCAAATTGCAGGAAGTGAGATATGACAGGTTATTTTTATACTGTTCTTTTATTCCGGTACAGGTAAAAGGTAATGTGGGTACGCTCATTTACTTCTGGGGGGAGCATTAGATGAGGCAAACTTTCTGAATAACAGCTTCTCACTGTATATTTAAAATGACATTTCAAACATTCATACATGTTGATCCAGCAAGACTTCATTTCAGAATTCATCCTCAGGAAATGAACAGAACAGTTTAGGAAGATCACTGTATGCTTATATTATTTACAGTAACTTAATTTTTAAAAACCCAATTATTTAATGATTTGAGGCAGACTCAGTAAGGTACAGAGCATCATACAAAGGAAATACTGAATAGCCATTCAAGATGTTGCTACAGAAGAAAGAATATTTAATGACAGAGGAAAATATTCTGAATATGTGAAGGGGCAACAAGCAAATTATAGAATAGTGATTTGGGTCTTACAAAGGAAATAGAAAGGACCAAAGAAGAACCTCACTCTATTCCCAAGCTAAGGTAGAAACCAACAGAGGGAGAGCCAGATCATTGAGATTAAAACAGCAGCTTCCTAGTACTCTTTGTTACTCCTCGAACTTACCCCTCCCCCAGTGAAACTGAGTACACAGTCGCAGGTAGACCCAAGCAGTGCCAAGTCTCCTGGTCACGGAGCATGGCAACTGGAGAGTGGAATCTGCTGTTCATTTCATTTTTACCAGTCAGACAAGTGATTCCTGCTCTTCTGGGGAGAAGTAACCAAGAAGTTGCAAAGGGATGGAACTGGATCCTGGAACTCGATGCCTCTTCTGTCTAGAATGTGGACATTCCTTCTTTTCTGTGGCAAGAGAGGAGTAGGGACAAAGGCTTTCACATTTTGTGCTGCAGTTTTAGAGTGCTTCTTAATTAGTTTGAGACTCAGGAGGAGAGAGGATTATTATTCCTGCTGCTTCTATAAACATTAATAAATATGTTTAGTGGACTATCAAATTTTTGCATGTGTGTATTACTATACATTTAATGGCTAGAAATATCCATATATCCATGCAAAATATTTTCTACAATGAGCATACACTGTTTTTAGTGAATTATGTATATGTATACACATGCCCATATATGTAAAATAAATATATAATAGAGTATGTGAAAATGTATTCCTTTGTATAATACTTACAGTATAAAAGAATCTCTCTGCAATGCAGGAGACCCAGGTTTGATCCCTGGGTTGGGAAGATCCCCTGGAGCAGGGAATGGCAACTCACTCCAGTATTCTTGCCTGGCAGTCTACAGTCACAAAGAGTTGGACGTGACTGAGCGACTAACACTTTCACTTTTATAAAAATATACATACACATATATGTAAAATAAATACATAGTGAAATATATGAAAATGTATTCCTCTGTATAATACTTATAGTATATTTGAGCATATACTTATATTATGGTATTAAATATATATCTAGATACCCATATAAATAAAAAGAAAAATAAGTATAATTATTAAGATAACCTTATGCATATCATGACATAAAATTCTTCAGGTGCTTTAATATAATACAAGCAAAATTAACCATTCCATACAATGTAGCAGGAACCCTTTCTCCCTTAGATGAGGAAAGTAGTTGGATGCTTGAGCATTGCAAACCCTTCTGCCTACTCTTGGGTGGTTATGATGAAGAGGTAGTTTTGTGTTCGTGACATAGGACATGGAAGAGAGAAAGAGGTGGAGGGCCCCTGTGGATAGAAAGGATGCTTGCTGGGAAAGTGGTGCTTCTTGTGCCAGGAAAGCTCCCTCCTAGAATCTCCCTGGACCCACCTACTTATTTGTGCAATCATATGTCCATCATTCATTTTGACAAGTTTATGGGAAACACCATTAACTATTAGCTAATGCCAAGACAGAAAGTAATAAAACACTTGTCTGTCACAGGAAGGACTTCTAATCAAGTCGTCATTTCCAAGATAAACCTGTTATGATACATTATCAACAAATAGTACAATAAACATTTGATATTATGAATTACACTTCATACTATATATACCCTATACATGCACTGACTTCTTGGATCCTCCCTACCAGCAATTCTTAGGCCTAAACCAGAGTTCTTATGCCGATTATATTTTTTAATTTTTTTAATGAAGTAGCATTTTTAAATTTAATTATTTATTTTTGGCTTTAGTGGGTCTTCATTGCTGCTCAGGCTTTTATCTGGTTGTGGTGAATGTGTGCTCAATCACTCAGGCATGTCTCACTCTTTGCAACCCCATGGACTTGAGGCTGCCAGGCTCCTCTGTCCATAGGATTTCCCAGGCAAGAATACTGGAGTGGGTTGCCATTTCCTTCTCCAGGGAATGTTGGCCCAGGAATCAAACCCGGGTCTCTTGCATTGGCATGCAGATTCTTTACCACTGAGCCACCAGGGAAGCAGTGAGCAGGGGCTACTCCCCAGTTGTGGGCTTCTCATTGCTGCGGCTCCTCTTGTTGCAGAGCATGGGCTCGAGGGCATGCGGGCTTCAGTAGTTGCAGTTCCTAGGCTCTAGAGCACAAGCTCAGTAGCTGTGGTACGCATGCTTAGTTGCTTCTCTGCATGTGGGATCCTCCCAGATCAGGTATCGAACCTGTGTCTCCTGAATTGACAGGCAGATTCTTTACTACTGAGCCACCAGGGAAGCCCTCTTATGCTCGTGTTTTAGATGAGAAAGCTCAGCCACAGAGTTTATCACAGTCATATAGCAAGTAAGTGACCAAGAAAAGTTCAGACCTGTACAATCTGACTCCCAAGTTTGTGTGCTCTTTGTTACCATTCCACACAGCCCTCACAGTCTGATCTGTTCAAATGTGACAGGAGTTAGCTTTCTGAAGGCACATCATAGTTTGGGGAAAGGAAGAGCACTTTAATATTCTGCACCTTCTGGAGAAACATCAAAGTTCAGTGGTGCCACATGATTTTTATAAAACAAATAATTAAAATGGAATTCTAGTCATCAAGAGTGCATTGGTACTAAAGGAAAAAAATAAATGACTAATTCTTGAAATAAACACCCCAACACTGTATGTAATCACAAAAGAAAAGAAGACGAGGATGCCGACCTGACTTATCTGATTCTCCCCCACCCTCCCCCTTGGGATTCTCAGTTTATCTTATAGTTTAAAAAGAACAAACCCCAGGGATAAGTCACTTCATCTCATATTATTCCTTTCTGCTTTTTTGAGTTTAAATTTGAAAACGTGAAGCCTGAGAAGTTCTAGAATCTAGTCTTTTTAATAGGAAATTTAATTTAGGGGATGGCATGGAAGAAGAGCTATAGAACCTCTAATAGATATTTTTTTCCCCTCTGAAGTAACATGAAATTAAATATTGGTAATTATTTGATACGCTTTTAAATGTAGATTCTAAATCCATCCTATCAGAGGAGCTTCCAGATGTACCAAGCATGAGTGTGACAATTGAAATGGTGAAATGCTTAAAAAATGATGAGAAACTTCATTTTCGAAACCAGATGACAGATACAAAAAGTTGGCAGAGTGTCTGAAAGAAAACATAGCATGCAGAGGGAGATCTAAAAATACTGTAAACAAAAACTGGAAGACAACTTGGAATTTCACTTCAGAAATGTTGTAGATTTTAAAATAGCACCAGTGACTTCTTTTCCCCTTTACAATGAAATTTGATGAATTTCCACTTTTTTCAATGCTTGTACCATTTTTTATACATTTTATTTTTGTTTACAGTTTCATTTTTAGTCATTTTTTATCATAAAATTATATGTAAACTCTCTAACTATGTTTCTCTGTCATGGTACCATGGTACCATCCAAGAGCTAATTCATTTATCTCCTTGGTAATATCCCTCTTAGTCACAGGGCAAGAGGTTACCTGAGAGCAGTTGTTTTTAAACTGTGTATCGGGTGATCCATCAGAATCACCTGGATCATCATCAGAATCCCGTGGAGGGCTCCATAAACCAGATTGCTGAACTCCATCCCCAGATTCTCTGATTTGGTTTGACTGGGGAGATGCTTGAAGATTTGCATTTCTAGCAAGTTCTTGGAGGATATATGTGCCGTTGGACCACAGTCTGAAAACCCGTGACTTCCCTAGAACAAGAAGCAGCCAAACTATCTTCCTGTTGCTCCCACACCTTATGATGAATGTCAGGGTCAGTAAAAGCTGAATTGATGCTGCACATGTGTGTATTGGTGGGAGGGCAGGGATGGAGGGCTGCAAACAGTTTTAGCATCGATAATCATAACTGAGATATACACTGAAGAAATAAATGAGAGAATGAGTAAAATATGGATTTGGAGAGAAAAGATTCAAACACTCAATACATATCATAAAACATTTTGAAGCTCTTGACTGAAGCATAAATATGCATGTATGTTATGTGTTAGCAGAAATTAAGAAACAAAAACAAATGCTGGCCAAAAAATGAAATTCTGATGACTATTAATTAAATCAGTAAGAGTGACTAGGCCACTAGAAGGGAAATGTTTGCTTGTCTGTAATTAGAGCTGGATGTGGGAGTGAAAGTGAAAATGAAAGTCGCTTAGTCCTCTCTGACTCTGTGACCCCATGGACTGTAGCCTGCCAGACTCCTCTGTTCATGGGATTTCCCAGGCAGCAATACTGAAGTGGGTAGCCATTCCCTTCTCCAGGAGATCTTCCCAACCCAGGGATAGAATCCAGGTCTCCCACATGGCAGGTGGATTTTTTACTATCTGAGCTACCAGGGAAGCCCAGATTTGGGAGTGAGGGTAGCTTATAGCCACCCTGTTCTTCTTTGACCAGATGACAGTGGTGAAACCTAACCAACTTCTTTTGGATATGTATGACATGATGTAAACTGGATAACAAAATTTTCAAAATTTACTGCAGTGGCTGTAAAATATACAGCCCTTTCATCCATATCTTTAGATCATATCCAGAATTAAAACCTTGTTGAAGCAAATCCAGAAAAAGAGTCAATGAGATACAAGGTATGAAGTACCAATTCTATGGAACTTGGGAGAATTTTGAAAGGTCTGCATATAAATAGGGGGTGGAGTGTAAATTATAGCAGCTGGCTATCAGTTCAGCTCAGTTCAGCCACTCAGTAGTGTCTGACTCTTTGTGACCCCATGAACCGGAGCACGCCAGGCCTCCCTGTCCATCACCAACTCCCGGAGTCCACCCAAACCCATGTCCATCGAGTCGATGAAGCCATCCAACCATCACATCCTCTGTCGTCCCCTCCTCCTCCTGCCCTCAATCATTCCCAGCATCAAGGTCTTTTCAAATGAATCAACTCTTCGCATGAAGTGGCCGAAGTATTGGAGTTTCAGCTTCAACATCAGTCCTACCAATGAACACCCAGAACTGATCTCCTTTAGGATGGACTGGTTGGATCTCCTTGCAGTCCAAGGGACTCTAAAGAGATTTCTCCAACAGACAGTTCAAAAGCATCAATCCTTCGGCGCTCAGCTTTCTTTGTAGTCCAACTCTCACATCCATACATGACTACTGGAAAAACCATAACCTTGACTAGACGGACCTTTGTTGGCAAAGTGATGTCTCTGCTTTTTAATATGCTGTCTAGGATGGTCATAACTTTTCTTCTAAGGAGTAAGCGTCTTTTAATTTCATTGCTGCAATCACCACCTGCAGTGATTTTGGAGCCCAGAAAAATAAGATCAGCCACTGTTTCCACTGTTTCCCCATCTATCAGCCATGAAGTGATGGGACAGATGCCATGATATTAGTGTTCTGAATGTTGAGATTTAAGCCAACATTTTCACTCTCCTCTTTCACTTTCATCAAGAGGCTCTTTAGTTCTTCTTCACTTTCTGCCATAAGGGTGGTGTCATCTGCATATCTGAGGTTATTGATATTTCTCCCAGCAATCTTAATTCCAGCTTGTGCTTCGTCCAGCCCAGCGTTTCTCATGATGTACTCTGCATATAAGTTGAATAAGCAGGGTGACAATATATAGCCTTGACATATTCCTTTTCCTGTTTGGAAACAGTCTGTTGTTCCATGTCCAGTTCTAACTGTTGCTTCCTGATCTGCATACAAGTTTCTCAAGAGGCAGGTCAAGTGATCTGGTATGCCCATCTCTTTCAGAATTTTCCACAGTTTATTGTGATCCACACAGTCAAAGGCTTTGGCATAGTCAATAAAGCAGAAATAGATGTTTTTCTGGAACTCGCTTGCTTTTTCGATGATCCATCGGATGTTGGCAATTTGATCTCTGGTTCTTCTGCCTTTTCTAAAACCAGCCTGAACATCTGGAATTTCACAGTTCACGTATTGCTTAAGCCTGGCGTGGAGAATCTTAAGCATTACTTTACTAGCATGTGAGATGAGTGCAATTGTGCGGTAGTTTGAACATTCTTTGGCATTGCCTTTCTTTGGGATTGGAATGAAAACTGACCTTTTCCAGTCCTGTGGCCACTGCTGAGTTTTCCACATTTGCTGGCATATTGAGTGCAGCACTTTCACAGCGTCATCTTTCAGGATTTGAAATAGCTCAACTGGAATTCCATCATCTCCACTAGCTTTGTTCCTAGTGATGCTTGCTAAGGCCCACTTGACTTCACATTCTAGGATGTCTGGCTCTAGGTGAGTGATCACACCTTTGTGATTATCTGGGTCATGAGGATATTTTTTCTACAGTTCTTCTGTGTATTCTTGCCACCTCTTCTTAATCTCTTCTGCTTCTGTTAGGTCCATACCACTCTGTCCTTTATCGAGCCCATCTTTGCATGAAATGTTCCCTTGGTATCTCTAATTTTCCTGAAGAGATCTCTAGTCTTTCCCATTCTATTGTTTTCCTCTATTTCTTTGCACTGATCACTGAGGAAGGCTTTCTTATCTCTCCTTGCTATTCTTTGGAACTCTGCATTCAAATGGGTATATCTTTCCTTTTCTCCTTTGCTTATCTTCTCTTCTTGTCACAGCTAGTTGTAAGGCCCCCTCAGACAGCCATTTTGCTTTTTTGCATTTCTTTTTCTTGGGGATGGTCTTGATTCCTGTCTTCTGTACAGTGTCATGAACCTCCATCCATAGTTCATCAGGCACTCTGTCTATCAGATATAGTCCCTTAAATCTATTTCTCACTTCCACTGTGTAGTCATAAGGGATTTGATTTAGGTCATACCTGAATGGTCTGGTGGTTTTCCCTGTCTTCAGTTTAAGTCTGAATTTGGCAATAAGGAGTTCATGATCTGAGCCACAGTCCGCTTCCAGTCTTGTTTTTGCTGACTGTATAGAGCTTCTCCATCTTTGGCTGCAAAGAATATAATCAATCTGATTTTGTTATTGGCCATCTGGTGATCTCCATGTGTAGAGTCTTCTCTTGTGTTGTTGGAAGAGGGTGTTTGCTATGACCAGTGCATTCTCTTGGCAGAACTCTATTAGCCTTTGCCCTGCTTCATTCTGTACTCCAAGGCCAAATATGCCTGTTACTCCAGGTGTTTCTTGACTTCCTACTTTTGCATTCCAGTCCCCTATAATGAAAAGAACATCTTTTTTGGGTGTTAGTTCTAGAAGATCTTGTAGGTTTCATAGAACTGTTCAATTTCAGCTTCTTCGGCATTACTTGTCAGGGCATAGACTTGAATTACTGTGATATTGAATGGTTTGCCTTGGAAACGAACAGAGATTGCATTTAGCTAATGAACATCACTGATATTCAGAGAGAGTTGTCTCACCTCTTCCAGTGTATGTGTCTCTCCTTCTTCCCTCCTCTCTTTCTTCGTTTCCTCCCTGCCTCCTTCCCTCCCTCCTTTCTTCCCTTCTTTCTTTCCTCCTCCTTCCTTATAGTCAGTGAGTAGTTTTACACATCAGCTCTGTGTCAGGCACTGACTGTGAATAAGACTTGTTGTTGTTGTTTAATTGCTCAGTCATGTCTGAGTCTTTTGTGACCCCATGAACTATAGCCCACCAGGCTCCTCTGTCCCTGTGATTTCCCAGGCAGGATTACTGGAGTGAGTAGTCCTTCTCCAGGGGATCTTCCCAACCCAGGGATCGAACCCACATCTCCTGCATTGGCAGGCAGATTCTTTATCACTGACCAGGGAAGCCCAATAAATAAGATATATATGCTCCTTACGACCTCATGGGTCTTTGAAGTCTATAAAGGATGTTAGATATTAAGCAAATTAAAGTAGAAAATGTCCTATGAAGTAAGGATGTGCATTGTAAAAGCTTATGACAGAGGGCAGGTCCTATCAAGGACCTGGGCCACGTTTCTCTGGATAAATGATTAAACTTGCTGTGTTTTTAAGAGCAGAGACTTTGCCTTGTCCATTCTTTTTCCTTTGCCTCTAAAGCACTGCCTAGAATATCTTGTGCACTCCATCAACCTGTATTGAATGAATAATTCTGAGCTCTGAGTGTGAATAGGGCTGGCTAGGTGAAGGGTTACTTGGTAATAGGGTGCATTCCAGGAAGGGGGCTCATGATATTGTGCCCAAATGTGAGCAGAAATGTATGGAACTTGGCTGTTCAACATGGTAGCCATTGGAAACATATGGCTGTTAAGCATTTGGAATATGGCTAGTCCATGTTTAGATGCATTATAAATATAAAATACGAATAGAATTTTGAAGACTTAGTCGGAAAAAAAGAACATAAAATAGCCTGTTAGTAAAATTTAAAATACTGATTATGTTGAAATTATAGTATTTTTGGATACATTAGATTAAATCAAATATCCCTTTAAAATTAATTTCATCTGTTTCTTTAATTTTTTCATGTGTCACCTAGAAAATATAGTGTTACATATGTGGCTTGTGTTTGTGGTTCCTATTATATTTCTGCTGCACAGCATTTGTATTTAGTATACCATATGTATGATTTTATTTGATGGAAGTATCATGCGAGAGGAGTCTGATGTGTATTGCAAACTTCTGCTCTCTGACCTGAAATACGAGGGCATTTCATGGCATTCATTCCTGCACTGTGGCAAGTCCCCTTGCAGAGAGAAAACACGTGTCTTGCTGAAACACTGTTGTGTAGTAAAAGCTTACTGTTTTGACCTATTATTTGATTGTTGTATTGTGCATCTCAATACAGAAATTTTAGTATCTGAGAATGCTGCTGAGCAAATAGATTTAGTGAGCAGCTTCTGAGAAGCGTGGCGATCGATGTAAATGCCAACCATATTTCCTTCCTGCGTCCCATTCCTAGTTTGTTTGCTTGAGAGGTTATGGCGATTGGACAGTTTTGTTTTTATTTGGCCAAGTGGTGATATATAGAGGCAAATTGGCTCTCTCTTTTGAGAAAGAATAGACTATGAGAAATGGTAGTAGAGTGTGACCATTCTCTATAGACACAGCTTCAGCTTGTAGGTGTTTTAAATCCCTGAATAGGAAACAGCACTAATGATTAGAGTCTTTATATTCTGAATACATTCAGAGGGATTGTGGCGTCTGGAAAGAAAAGGAACGTGATATAAAAGTTGATTCTGAGGTCCAGCTTTGTGTGCACATAAAGCAACAGAAGCATGAGAACTGACAGCATTTTTGCAATTGCTTTCAACCTAGGGGGCTCTTTGGATTCTAACAAATAGCTAAATTCCATAGGGTTACAACATACAAAGGTATAAAAAAAAAAAAAACAATGGAACAACACTCTCCCATAGGGAAATCTATAAATCTAAACGTTAACTGTAATAAGGTAGGGTTAAAACAATTAATATTAATGTCTAATGCTCTATATCCACTGTACATTTTACATGATATTTTTATTTTCTGATTCTGTCCTTCATTCACTTGGAACAAATGAGGAGTTGAGAAGTAATATTTTCTTTACTTTTCTTGATGGAGAATGGGCAGAAGCTAAGGCTCTCTCCCTGCTCTCAACTGAACTAATTTAGGCAAATTTATACTCTCCAGTTTGCACTCCACACAGCTGCTGAAAAATGGCCCAGTTCCGGGGCCCACTTCATCTTCGTAAAGGATGAGCCATACCTCACTGACCTCATAAACTTCACCTATGAGATGTTTCACTTTGAATAAGGGAATCAAACTGACTTTGGACCATAGTTCAGTGAGGCAATGATACTTCTTTGTTGTTTGTATGAATTTTTGAGATTTTGTGTGTTAGCTGTACTGTGGGTATCATGTTGTTATGATATGCAAAGTTATAGCATTGGAATTCTGGCTCTATCATCTCAAAGGCCTAGTGGATAAATAATACTTGATAAATATTTATTGCATGCCTACTATGTGTCAAGGCAAATCTCAGCTTGGCATCAGAAGAGATGAAGCATCCTCCACACTTGAAATGTAGAAAAATTTCTTAACAAAGATGGCTCAGGAAAACTGAACAAGGTAGAGAAATGTATTCAGGGCCTAGATTAGGCCTTTTTAGGGGGCTTACTATGATGGAGATCTCCTGGCTTCTGCTTAAGTAAGAGTTCACAAGGTTAATTTGCTCTATGCTCCTGAAACCCAAAACTGAAAATTTTAAAGGGCTATGAAATATCCTCTCTGAGGTTAGGGAACACTTTGCAGAAACTCAGAAAGCTACAGAATAGGAGTGCCAAAGGTGATAAAGAAGGATATTGAGGAGGAGTAGATGCTGAGCCCAAAGCTTGGGGAAATATTAGCCTGCACTATAATTCAACAAGTATGATGGAATCTAGCTGTGTCTGTTAATGTAGGCCAACTATGGCTGTAAAAAAAAAACCCAAAGAATGCATTTGTTTCTTAATAACAGTAGTAGATAGGTGAATAGCAGTGAGTGGTTCTCTTTCAAACTGTCCTTAAGAGGGAGGAAGGAACCCAGGATAATAGAGACTCTGCTGCATTCAATATAAATCTTCCAAGATCACCTCCATTTGGGCCAGCTGTAGGAAAAGGAATGTGGTGAAGCATCTAGGAGGTCTTAATGGTTTTTGACTGGAAATGGTCCACCTCACATCTCTCTTTTCATTGGTAGATCTCATTTCTATAGCCATACCTACGTGCGAGGGAGACTATGAAAGATAGTGTAGATGTGCACCCAGACCAGAGAGGAGAAACCCAAAGTTAGGTCAGTGGCATGAAATCTTTGCTAGATAGGCTCAATGGAGCATCAATCCCATGTACCCTTAACACAATCTGCTTTTTGCCTTGGGATCACTTTTGTGTAGACTTGACACAGCACCCCATGTCAAGCTGATACTTGTAACATTTCAGTTTTTCAAAATTATCTTACCTGTGTTGGCCTGCATGCTCCACTCTGATCTCACATGTCATAGCTCTCTGGGAACAAGTTCAGATGAGTATAACATTACATCATCTTGTCCATAAACATTACATCATCTTGTTCATATCATGGCCACATAGGCAACATGATGAATGCAGCGGCCGTGTTTTTGGAGTCATCTGTAGATTCAGGCCCTGATTTTCAACTGCATAGCTTTGTATGCTTGGATAAGTGTCTTAAACTCTTTGAGTTTTCAAGTCAACATTTTAATAATAAAACAGAAACAAAAAGAAAAACAATTTACCTTCCAAAGTTACCAAAGCAGTTCAATATTTTTAATGTAAAATAATTTTTAGAGATTAAAATCTTAGCTCTGAGTCTCAATTTTTTGTGTTAAGATAGCTATCAATACCTATTTCTCAACTAATTTATTTTCACAAACCAAGATTGGCTGTTGAATCTTATTAAATAATGTTTTAGCATTTATGAAGGCAGTAGTATTTTCTTATTTACACATTCACATGATTAATGTAAGAATAATCGACTATATCCCTGCCTCCCAAGACTCTGCCAGTCATGTGGTATATAGGGCCATGTTTAGCGCCTGTGCATGTTGTGTGTATGCTGCATGCTTAGCCATGTCTGACTCTTTGCAACCCATAACTGTAGCCCACCAGGCCTCTCTGTCCATGGAATTTTCCAGGCAAGAATACTGGAGTGGGTTGCCATTTCCTGCTCCAAGGGATCTTCCTGACCCAGGGATTGAACCCGCGTCTCTTGCAACTCCTACGTTAGCAGATTCTTTACCGCTATGCACCTGGGAAGCTCCATGGTGCATACTGGGTGCTATTCAAATACTTTTCGAAGGTCTGACTGTGTTCAATCCAAGCCCCAGAATTAACAATTCAGATTTGTTGCAAGCTAAAACTCTGACAATTCTGCCATGATTGTGATGTCCAATTTTTCTATCTTAGATGGGAGTGATCCAAGAGAAAGGAACTTGGATGGGCTCATCTAAACCTTGCCTGCCAAATCAATTTGAAGTAAAGTTGGTAAACTCTTTTATCTCTTGGTTTTCCTTCCTCTAAGATATTTAGTACAATTGCTTGACTGGCATATGGGAAAAAGAAGAAACATTTTCTTCACTTCAGTGAGGATTAACAAAAAGACCATTTACACTCCCAGAGATCAGGTAGCATGGTGACCACGGACTTCTGAGCTTCCAAGGATCACAGTCAAAGTGTTCAAAACCAAGGAGAGAAAGGGTGAAAGAGAGAAAGGGCAGTTTCAGGAACAGCTGCCTTCTTCAGACCTTTCCCACCTAGGAGTTGCCTTCTTCAAAGCCTTCCAACAAAGACCAGGAAGAAAGCCATTTGTGTCAGAACCATGTTTCCTGCTGAATGCATAGAGAAAGCACTCCCTTTCCTGCTGTGCTCCATGTGGAGATGAAATAGCAGCTCTCTATTATGCATTTGTGCCAAAGTCATTGCTTCATCCAGCTGTCCTCCTTCCCAGGTAGAGTAGATTCTATCTGGGTCAGCCAATTAACCAGCCCTTGTCTTAAATTTATTCACCTACTCAGGCAGTCTGCAAAGATTCACTGGACTCAGGTACTGTGAGGCTCTTCCGCTCATGGACATTACCAAGAAAAATTAAAAAAAAAAAAATTGAGGAATCTCAACAAAAAATAGGAAAAAAAAAAAGATTATTAGGGAGAATGATGACTACTGCTGATGAAGTGATACCTGGATACAGGGAGTAAGGAGTGAGTGTTGAATTTAAATAAGATGATCCATCCTGGAAGACCATTCTAGGTTAGGGACATTTGAACCGAGGCCTGGGTGGTGAGGAGGAATCAAGGAGGCAATCAGACATAACTCTGAGAATAGACCTTTCTGGAAACAGAACATCCAGTGCTGAGACACTGTGTGGGAATGTTTTTGGCTAGTGCAGAGAACAGAACGAAGACCCTTGTGTCTAGAGCAGGTCAATATGACTGATGGTGTGAGAACAGAAGATTCCAGTTCAGTTAGGTCCTCATAGACCCCAGGAACAAGAGAGTTTAGATTTTATCCTGGGCGTGATAAGAAACCATTTGTACCTACCGAGAATTTATTTATTTTTGTTTGTTCCATGTAGTTAAAATATTCTGTGGTACTGAAAGTTCTTTTTCTGGTGTGTTGAGCTCTGCACTCAAAATCTTAGTCTGTCAAATTACAAAAGAAACAGAGACTCAAAAGAATTTTTAAAATATTTATCGACACTTGCAAATTGCCAGCTCTTAAATGGCAAAGTTTATTCCTTTGTAATTTCCATTACATTTATGCCACAGAGTAAAATCTTTTATTTTTTTCCCCAGATTATTGTAATGAGGACTTTTATTTAATGTATCAGAAATTATACCATTATGAAGGCCCTATTTCCAAAGGGTGATTGCTAAAAGCCACATTCTTTCTTTAAGGCGTGCTTTCCATTTAAAAGCACTTATCTTTGCAAGAATGAATGAAGTAGTTAAAGGAATCAGTGCTAATTAGGAATGACAAGCTGATGATCAACTCCATTCCCCTTTTCTTCTTGGTATGTTTTTCTGTGAGTTCTGTGCAAACCATTAGCATTTATTATAAATTCTTTCTTTCTTAGGAAAACATACATTTCAGTTATTTATTGCTTTGATTTCTGTAGTTTCATTTGTTTGATGTTTGTCCATTTTTGAGAAGTAAAAATTTTAAGTGAACAAGAAACTATAGACTATTTCATTTAAGGCATAACATCTCCAAGTAGAAACTAAGGAATATGTAGCATTGATTTAAATGAAATGGTAGCTCTAAGGTGCGTGTGTTGAAAAGTTGAGATTTGATGGGGCTACATTTTATTTTTATTCAGTGCTGTCCGTTATTACATCTATGGTGATACCATGGAACACATGCTACCACAATTTTGTTTCTCCCTGAAATTGTTTAGAACTCAGGATTATTAAAGAGATATTTGGAAATAATGATTTTTTTTAAACTTTTTGTTTTGTATTGGAATATAGCTGATTAACAATGTTGTGAAAGTTTCAGGTGAACAGTGAAGTGACTCAGCCCTAATACGTGTATTCGTATGTGCCTGTGTGCTAAGTCACTTCAGTCGTGTCTGACTCTATGCGACCCTATGGACTGTAGCCCACCAGGCTCCTCTGTCTATGAGATTCTCCAGGCAAGAATACTGGAGTGGGTTGCCTTGCCCTCCTCCAGGGGATCTTCCTCACTCAGGGATTGATCCTGTGTTTCCTGCAACTCCTGCATTCCAGGCAGATTGTTTACCACTGAGCCACCAGTGAAGCTCATATGTATCCCTTTTGCCTCAAACTCACCTCCCATCCTGGCTGCCGCAAAACACTAAGCAGAGTTTCCTATGCTATACAGTAGGGCCCTGTTGGTCATCCTTCTTAAATATAAGAGTGTGTACATGTCCATCCCAAACTTCCTACCTTTGCCTTCCCCTTATCCTTCCTCCCTGTAGCCGTAAGTTCATTTTCTAACTCTGTGAGTCTCTTTCTGGGAAACAATGAGTTTTTGATGGTGGTTTGTAAAATGTCTTGGGGAAATTGATGAGGCTTGTGATTGCTGTTGTGTTAAATTCTCTTTATTCCCATTCATTATGCATTCTTTTGGCTTTAGCTTTAGCTTTGGTTTTGGATGTGATCCTACAGTAAGTGGTACCCATCCTCTGAGTAATGAAGTGCCTTTTGGTATGTTTTCTGGAGCCAGCCCATTTACATCGGTAGAGATGCAAGGAGATGATCTAGGTATTGCTTACAAGGTTTTGGTGTCCCTGTAGTCTCTGGCTACAAGTAAAAGCGAGCTTTTGGGCTAGTAAAGCTTGGCAGCCTTTGACATTAAAACACTGAAGAATAAGTGGAAATTCTCCAGTTGTTACCACATGAGAAATAAAAGACAGTGGTGAAGCCGTGCTTTGTCATGAATAACTGATCGAAAGCTACAAAGCATAGTGTAAAAACTTAGATTAATTAATAAAAGTAGTAGATGTTCATAGAAGTTGTAATTGGGATGCAAATTATTGTATTGACCTCCAAGTATAATGTAACATAAAGAGCATTAGTAAAGTGTAATGTACACATTGAAGAACTAATGTAGTTTATCCTCTTCCCTCCATTCCAGCCTCACTGTCAAGGAGGGCATTTTTTTTTTTTTTTTTGGTTGCTTCTCTATCAAAGCACGTGGAGATACAAGTGGAGTACACAGAAAAAGAATAATACATTTAGATTGATGTGCTTGGTGAAAAAGTAGCCAGGAGGGGGAGGGGAAATGAAGACAAGAGACAAATGAACGCAGAGATGGGGAGAGAAGGTTTGGAAGGCTTTAGGAGAAAGAAAAGTGAAGCTGGAATGCCTCCTATGGGGTGTGAAATTTGGGGAGATCGAGTGGTAGAACAATTTTTAAGGAAGTTTTACTGTGTAAAAAGATAAGGAGGTTTGCTGAATGTTGTGAGATGCAATTTTCCATTAATCCCTTTATACACTCTGAAAACATTTCAGTAAAGATATCCACATTTTTATTCAATACTCTCAGTTAAAGTTGTGCTTTTTTCTCATGCATCACCATGCTGAGATGGGATCTTGCTACTTGACAGGCATATAGATCAAGATTTTGATGGAAGAGCTTAAGGCACTATATCAATAAATTAGGTTATACAGATAAAATAGAATATGCAAAAAAGATAATGCAACTTTCTCCTGATACCATACCATAAAATAAGATCATACTCTATGTAATGTAACCTTTTTTTCCCACTAAATATATTTACATACTGATACATATCATTGTATTCTATGTGAAGGTTACAAAATGTTTTATTTTGTGAGGGACTGCAATTGATTAGTTCATTCTCCTATTTTTGGACAACCAATAGTTTGCAAATGCTTAGTTTCTATAAATACTACTGCAACACATATCCATGTAGCTAAATCTTTGGATATATCCTAATCTGTTTTGCAGGGACAAGAACAGGTGAGGAATAGATTGTTTAGAAATAAAGGATCAAATTTTAAGAGGTATCAAGTAGTTTCTGGGAGTGATTTGCCAAATTAATTGAGGCAAAGCAAAAACAAGAATCTAGACAACTAAAAATAAAGAACTTCATCATAAAAAAACATGAAATTAAGCAAACTCAAAAAAATATTAGAAGATGAATTGAAAAAAGGTTTGCAATGAATATAAGTTACTTTCTTTAAGTCTGTCCTGTAGTTAAATGGACCAGTGAGATGCTGTAAATACATCATAAGTGGAATGGAAAATATACTTGGTACACATAATTGCAAAGTAATGTAGCACCTAAAACAAGCCAAGAATGATACAAAGAAGCTAGCAAGAATCCAAAGAAAAACAAGAGTCAACATCCATGAGAATCAATTTTTATAAGAATATATTCCAAATATTATATTCTCACATGAAGACTAAGAGTTTATGTGATCATGGTTAATGAAATCATGAAGCCAGCGTGAAGTGAAGGCGTTATGAACCCCTTTGTTTTCCTTATTTCATAAAACAAGAAACAAAGAACACCCTTTGAAATTTAATATGGATAGTTCTAAAAAAACAAAGAGGAAATAAGAAAATCTTTTACTAACCAGTATTTGGAGATACTGTGTTTTACATTTTTCTTTTTATGCAATATTAGCAATCTTTTTCTCATATATGTGATGGGTGTCCAAATCAGTTAGGAATGTATTAAACTGCAATTAAAAAAAAGCTTCAAATAAGAGATCCATTTTTAAAAAAGAGGTTAGATTTTCTCATGTAATAAAATGTCCAGAGAAACGGTACTCCTTATTTCAGTTCAGGGGCTCAGAATGGGGTTAGATATTACGATAGTGTGCTGCATTGTCATTTCCCAGTGAACCAGCTTTGCAGTCTCAATGCCTTTGTGTCTTTGCTTGGATCTCTGCTTAGCCTGAGAGAAGGTATAGAAAGTGATGTAAAAGTGGTTCAAAACATTTTTGCATTTTTGTCTTGCACTTTCTTATTTAGAACTCCACAGTACCAAATACAGCCTCTTCCTTCCTCTCTTAGCTTCCTTCTGTCATAAAAGCTTGGTCCATCTTGCTATTAAGAAATACACGTAGACACGGATGAAACTTTATGTTCCTAACTCTGTTAAAACTTCAACTGGAGTGTGCAAAACCTCAGTAATAGAGGGTTGTAGCTCTACTTGGGAGATTACTCTGTCTCTGCTTCAGTTTGTGCTATGAAAATTTTGCTACAACTGACAACAAAAAGGGGTTTACTAATGTCTCCACCATTATTGATCCCTCATAGGTTTCTGGGAATGAAAGCAAGAATAAATAAGCATCTTAAGGCTTGGATATGCAAGAAGAATGTGCTAGACTAGTGCTTCTCAAACTTGAGTGGCCATTAGAATCACTTGAGAGGCTGGTTACACACAGAGCGGTGGGTCCTATGCCCAGAAGTTTTGGTTCAGTAGGCCTAGGATGGCATTAAGAATTTGTACATCTAACAAAATCACAGATGATGCCAACGCTACTGCTTTGGAGACCATGCTTTGAGAACCACTGGGCTGCAAGTATGGTAGACCAGAGTCAAACACGTAAACATCAGTAGAGGTCTGGCAGGTGTATAAATGATGAAATAGGATTGAGTGCCAGACCACAGAAAATATGAGAAACTAGAGATCTGGAGGCCGAAGTCTCTGGTGAAAGGGGACAGCCCCCAACAATCTTGTGCAGATTGTATGTTGTAGTGTCTCTGGGTGATCTGATTTCTAAAGAGCAGCTGGAAATACATATTTTATGAGTCATTTCTCAATTTTCATATGTTGCACACTAACTAAAATAGGATTTAAATAATATGTGAGTCAAATAAATATGCCTGCAGGTTAGACGTGGACAAGGAGTGGCCAAAATGTAACTCTGTCACCACACCCCTTCACTCCCCAACTCAACAAAAACTCAAACTTGAATATGTACCTGCTTTGATTAAAGGTAGATACTGACATTTTTGCAACACTCCCTATAGATACAACTTTCAATAAGGCATATGTCTATTTTTGGTGACAACATTCAAAGAAAGAGTAGCTATAAGATCATGTTTATTACCACCTTTATTCATCTTCTTTGATTTTTTGTTCACTCCTCATAACTCCTGGCCCTTTAAATGTTTTTCACAGAAAAATTCAGTAAGTATCCTTATTATATCTGATAAATGTAAGGGATTATAAATGGCTAAAGATAACAATATACTCCTACCTTCAAAGTCTAATGCATCATAAAGTTAAGGGCTGGTACTATTTTGAAAGCTAAGAATTAGTACCATTTGGAAGCAAAGAAGAAGAAAGCCTGTTGACTTGCATAGGTTGTGTTCTTATTCTTTTTATTTCTTAGCCTTTCATTTTCTTGAATCAGTTAAAATGTTTTACTAACCATCTGGTCACCTACAGGAATAAACCATTGCCAAAATACACCAGGAGATCTTGTAAACACTTCATATAAAAGAATAAAATAAAGCCCTGGTCAGTTTATCCATCTTCATTAATGATTCATAGTGTAGTTCTTTTTTTTTTTTTCACTATGACTAACAAGTATCATCTAGTTATGAGAGGCCATTATACAAAATCATTAAAACATGCTTAACGGTACTGTGTTAATTATGCAATGATAAATTATTCTTTATTTCTTCATTAACAGTATTGTAGCAGTAGAATTAGCATTGTTTGTTCCTTTTTGGAGAAAAAAATCATTAATATTAAAAAATGAAAATTCTAGAAACGTAATGTTGTGGAATGACAGCTTTAATTTGATTTTTAAAATCCTATTTGCTGCTCCCTTCAGCTATAAAAGTTTAACCATTATGTCACTGTAATTACATCGGCTGTTTATCTCTTCTTCCGTGGTTACATCTAAGTCTGTGCGACAAACTGAAGGCTGCCATTAGACTCTGCATCAGGAGACCTAAGGGATGTTACTAAATCTTCTGCTAAATTGAATCTAATAGTATAATTTAAGTCTCCTCTAGTTTCACTCTCTGCTTTTGAATCATTTCATTTATTGAACAGCAAACAATTCAATAAATGCTTATGAAGCACTGAGCTAGGCACCATGGAAGATAGGTAAACAATGTAGATGAGCCTTCATTTTCTGCCTTGTAGTACTGACAGTTTATCTTGAAAGTTAGATATCTATATAATCATAAAATAAAGTGTAATCACTGGTGTGGGATGGTGCAAAAGCAATATTAGGACATAGAAAGGAAAATGAGTCCAGCTAGACTGTTAAGTAAAATTTGAGCTTAGCCTCAGACAATGGAATAACAACAATAATGACCGAAACACCACAATATGAACCTTTACTCTTCCTGGGATGCTGACTCTAAGAGCTTTCCGGGCACGAGGTCTTTAAATCCTCACAAGATCTCTGTGAGTTTGGTCCTAGTCTTATCCCATTTCACAAGTCCGAAAGCACAGAAGATTTTATTAGGTTAGTGGTTCTCTACATTCTAGTTTTAGGATCAGAAGCATCAGAGTCACATGGACACAGAAAAATTCCTGTACCCTCCCCAACCCAGTCTTACTGACTGACAGACTCTCAGAATTGGACAGCAATCTGTGTTTTGATATGCCTCCCAGGGGATTCTGATGTTCTCTGATGTTCAAGAGTCACAGCTTTAAGTGAAGAGGCTAGGGCAGCAGAGGGTCTATCAGGTGACGTAGAGGTCATGACGCTTGGTTACTGGTCCCATCTTTGGCGCTTACTGCATGTGCAACCTTGAATATATTTCTTACCCTCTTTAAATCTCAGACATATCATCTGTACAACGGGGAGAATCGTTGTCCTTACTCCTCATCACTGTTTTGAGCATTAAATGAGACCACATATATAATTCTTAGCACAGGTCCTGACACAAAGTGGGCTTTCAATAATTTAGGTCTTATTATAGTGAATATCTTCACGTCATCATCATCACCATCTTCATTGTTATTTCCATCCAGGCAAGAAAAGCAGCATGAATTAAGGCAGGGAGAAGGGAGTAAATACTTTTCCTACACAGAGGACTAAGGGGACAGTTTCTCCCTTTTGTGGCAGAAGCAGGTCACAAATAAGGAACTGAAATATTAAAACCTTAATATTTATATTATTTAAAAATCTCTGATTAATCTTCTTCCACAGGGACTTTTTTTTTTTTTGGTATGCCGTCTTTGAACATGTATGGATATACCCTGTTCTCAGTTTTTTATGTTACCTTATAATTGTTCTTTAGAAAATTTGAAAGAAACAGTGCATCTCTCTGGAATAGACAGCCAAGTCCTCTGGGTCTCCCATTTCTTTAATGTTCTCCAGTGGGAGAGTTGAACAGCTCCTATTTTGGCATCAGACTGAATTAAAAACCATCTCTAACACTCACCAGATGTTTGACTTGATGTCAGTGGCCTAAGGTTCCTCATCTTTTAAATGGGATGATATTATATCACGTTGTTTGTTTTAAACAGAATTATTAAGATATTTAATCTAAGAAGCTCTCAATAACAATCATGTATTTTCTTTCTTTCTTTTTTTTTTTTTTTTTTTTTCTTTTTCTTTCGGTGCCTGGAAAGTTATAGAAGGATGTTGTTAATGGGTTTGTGAAATTCTAAAATGTTACAACTTAGCAGGACAGGGCAAGAAAGCAACAGTGTATAGTTGCCACTTCTTTCCCTTGTTTTTCCTAAGTGAGAAAAGATGTGTGCAATGGTCAGTGTGGGGGCAGGCAATCTGGCATAAAGGAGATAAGCAGGAAGGAGGGGGCAAGGAGCGGAATTGCTGTAGTCTCGGTAGCTGCTTAACAAGCCTCAGTGAGAAAAGGGGTTAAAGGAGATATAGCTTCTGGTCTCAAATATGCACCTGGGAAGATATTCTGGGAACCCTTCCAGGTACAACGCAAGGCTTTCAGTTTTCTGCGTATGATTATGTCTAAACATACTTCTGTTACAATTCAGTTATAGGACTTTGGCCAAATCACGTTCCCTTCCCTCTGCCTTTTTGAGTAAATGAACAAATTCTTGTAGACTTGTTGGCATGTATGAATGCTTACTCTGTGTTAGGTGCTGCTTTCCTGTATTAGAATGTTTGCTCTAAGTCCTTGCAGTACTATCCTAGAAAAGTGAGGATTGTTATTCTCATTTCTCAGAGGGGTAGTGAAAGACGAAGACAGGCTAAGAAATTTGCTCAAGGGTCAGAGATAGCAAAGAGTGTTTAAGCTGGAATTTAAAACTGTGTGTGTGGACTCAGAGACTGAACTCTTGAATATTACTCCAGGGGAAAAGTGAGTGGACTGAGACAGAAAATTAACAGTGTTTTCACCTCAAACTAGAATACTGTGGATTCCCCCACCCACTAGTTTTTACATATCCTACTTGGATGTTAATTTACATTCTGGCAATTCCCTTTACGCTAAAATAATAAAATTTCCTGCAATCCTGCATTTCCAATTCTTTAATATTTCTCTACTGTTCTTTTATATACCTGGCTTTTCCAAGCTACTTACTATCCGCTTTCTTGATTTATAAAACCTTCAGAAATGCTGGGCAACTCTGCTCCTTTTCCAGTGAAGAGCAAAAAACTTTCCATTGTTTGCTCTGCATCTTTGGTGGCTGGTACTAGGTCAAACATGGAATTCCTAGTAGCCACAGTGCCTATTTTAAATGTGAAATTGAAGGTTGATTTCGCTGAAAGATTGGTGTGAAAATGAAGAGACCATATATTTATATTTTATATATTGTTATTTATTTTGCATGAAAAAACTGGAAAGATTGGCATTTGGCTATAGGGCTAGCATGGAAATGTTACATTTAAGAACTGACGCTAATGACCCGAGGGACATGTTCTCCCCACCTCCACCTACATCCTTATCTTTTATTTTTTGATAAATTCTAATGCAGAGACAAGATGGGGCATGCTTGAAATAATTTGGCTGTTACTGCAAATGGAAACGTATTCATGAGTGATGTTGGAAATGCGACTGTTGAGTAGTATGTGTTTTGTCCCTAAATTCTGGGCTGTTTTCCCGTGGAGTGTGCGTCACATCCTCCAAGCCCTCTGGCAGCTGCAATGGAACAGAGGCCCTTGCTGGCATCTGGAATAGGGAGTCATCCCACTGTGGAGTCTTCCCTAAACTGACCCAAGCAAGCACTGTGTCCAGATGCTTCTACCTGTATGCTTCCTATATGGCTTCTGTTATGTGAAATGAGTTGAGAGCTACATTTCTGTCACCAGGCCATGAATATTTTTCCATCTGAATATTATTTCTTCAGCCGTTTACATATCTAGGGCATTTAATGTTGCTGACGTGTGCTTAGCAAGTCAAACTGGCAGATAGACTTGTTAGCATCATCAAATTGTACGTAGGCATTTGGATGCCCAAGATATGTGCAAGGTCAGACAGAAAATGAAGTAAATAGCTTTCTCAGCCTAAGATTTTATTATCTGAAACAGCTAACTCTTATATGAGTCAAGTTCAAAGGAAAATAGTAAAGCCTTTCCAGAGAAGATGTAAACAGAGTGCATAAACAAAGGGGAAGATGGACATTTCCAAGGGCTTTTGTTTCTAGAGTGCTAGGATAGGGGGTTGCAGGGTGGATTATGGTATTATCAAATCATCTTAATTTCATGTAAGTCCAGGTGATAGCTTTTTAAATTGATCCTTCTGTGTTCCAAATATGTGAAACTATCTCAAGTTGGTTAAGGCTGAAACGGAATTTTTTTTTCCTTTGGGTATAGAGATGTGAATCAAAGTATAGAATTTTATGTAGCCCTGGAAGGTACTAGAACTAGGGGTTGGAAAACCATATAGACTCTCATTCCTACATCTCAGTGCAACTGCTTTATTCTTCTCTCACTCACAATTCAATTCTTCTGCATCTGTTTTTCTTTTTATGAGCAAGGGGTTCTGATCTCACGTTTTCCAGACTTGTATATTACAGATCCAACTACTCAAATATAGTTGATTTCTATTAGTCTCTCCTTTACTTCCAAATATTTCCCTAATGCTGGGGAAGATACTGTCATTGGCATCTTTGGTCATGTGCTCACCCCTGTTCCAATCAAACTGAAGAAATGGGGATTGGATTCATTTTACAGTATGGGCAGTTCATTTGTTCAGTCCTGTCCGACTCTGTGACCCCATAGACTGCAGCATGCCAGGCCTCCTTGTCCATCAACTCCTGGAGTTTACTCACACTCATGTCCATTCAGTCGGTGATGCCATCCAACCGTCTCATCATCTGTCATCCCCTTCTCCTCTTGCCTTCAATCTTTCCCAGTATCAGGGTCTTTTCCAGTGAGTCAGTTCTTCGCATCAGATGGCCAAAGTATTGGAGTTTCAGCTTCAACATCAGCCCTTCCAATGAATATTCAGGACTGATTTCCTTTAGGATGGACTGGTTGGATCTCCTTGCAATCCAAGGGACTCTCAAGAGTCTTCTCCAACACTGCAGTTCAAAAGCATCAACTCTTTGGTGCTCAACTTTCTCTATAGTCCAGCTCTCACATCCATACATGAATAGTGGAAAAACCATAGCTTTGACTAGATGAACCTTTGTCTGCAAAGTAGTGTCTCTGCTTTTTAATATGCTGCCTAGGCTGGTCATAACTTTTCTTCCAAGGAACAAGCATCTTTTAATTTCATGGCTGCAGTCATAATCCACAGTGATTTTGGAGCACAAAAAAATAAAGTCTGTCACCGTTTCTATTGTTTCCCATCTGTTTGCCATGAAGTGATGGGACCAGATTCCATGATCTTAGTTTTCTGAATGTTGAGCTTTAAGCCAACATTTTCACTCTCCTCTTTCACTTTCATCAAGAGACTCTTTAGTTCTTCGCTTTCTGCCATAAGGATGGTGCCATCTGCATATCTGAGGTTATTGATATTTCTCCTGGCAATCTTGATTCCAGCTTGTGCTTCATCCAGCCCAACTTTTCTCATGATGTACTCTGCATATAAGTTAAATAAGCAGGGTGACAGTATACAGCCTTGACGTACTCCTTTTCCTATTTGGAACCAGTCTATTGTTCCATGTCCAGTTCTAACTGTTGCTTCCTGACCTGCATACAGATTTCTCAAGAGGCAGGTCAAATAGTCTGATATTCCCATCTCTTTCAGAATTTTCCACAGTTTATTGTGATCCACACAGTCAAAGGCTTTGGCATAGTCAGTAAAGCAGAAGTAGATGTTTTTCTGGAACTCTTGCTTTTTCGATAATCCAGTAGAAGTTTGCAATTTGATCTCTGGTTCCTCTGCCTTTTCTAAATCCAGCTTGAACTTCTGGAAGTTCACAGTTCATGTACTGTTGAAACCTGGCTTGGAGAACTTTGAGCATTACTTTACTAGCACGTGAGATGAGTGCAGTTGTGCGTAGTTTGAGCATTCTTTGGCATTGCCTTTCTTTGGGACTGGAACGAAAACTGACCTTTTCCAGTCCTGTGGCCACTGCTGAGTTTTCCAAATTTGCTGGCATATTGAGTGCAGCACTTTCACAGCGTCATCTTTCAGGATTTGAAATAGCTCAACTGGAATTCCATCATCTCCACCAGCTTTGTTCGTAGTGATGCTTCCTAAGACTCACTTAACTTCTCATTCCATGATGTCTGGCTCTAGGTGAGTGATCACACCATCATGATTATCTGGGTCATGAAGATCTCTTTTGTATAGTTCTTCTGTGTATTCTTGCCACCTCTTCTTAATCTCTTCTGCTTCTGTTAGGTCCATACCATTTCTGTCCTTTATTGTGCCCATCTTTGCATGAAATGTTCCCTTGGTATCTCTAATTTTCTTGAAGAGATCTCTAGTCTTTCCCATTCTATTGTTTTCCTCTCTTTCCTTGCATTGATCTCTGAGGAAGGCTTTCTTATCTCTCCTTGCTATTCTTTGGACTTCTGCATTCAAATGGGTATATCTTTCCTTTTCTCTTTTTGCCTTTTGCTTCTTTTCTTTTCACAGCTAGTTGTAAGGCCTCCTCATACAACCATTTTGCCTTTTTGCATTTCTTTTTCTTGGGGATAGTCTTGATCCTTGCCTCCTGTACAATGTCACAAACCTCCATCCATAGTTCTTCAGGAATCTGTCTATCAGATCTAGTCCCTTGAATCTGTTTGTCACTTCCACTGTATAATCGTAAGGGATTTGATTTAGGTCACATCTGAATGGTCTAGTGGTTTTCCCTACTTTCTTCAATTTAAGTATGAATTTGACAATAAGGAGTTCATGATCCGAGCCACAGTCTGCTCCCAGTCTTGTTTTTGCTGACTGCATAGAGCTTCTCCATCTTTGGCTGCAAAGAATATAATTAATCTGATCTTTTTGTTGGTCATCTGGTGATGTCCATGTGTAGAGTCTTCTTTTGTGTTGTTGGAAGAGGGTGTTTGCTATGACCAGTGTGTTCTCTTGGCAAAACTCTATTACCCTTTGCCCTGCTTCTTTCTGTACTCCAAGACCATATTTGCCTGTTACTCCAGATATCTCTTGACTTCGTACTTTTGCATTCCAGTCCCCTATAATGAAAAGGACATCCTATTTGGGCGTTAGTTCTAGAAGATCTTGTAGGTCTTCATAGAACCGTTCAACTTCAGCTTCTTCAGCATTAGTGATCAGGGCATAGACTTGGATTAGTGTGATATTGAATGGCTTGCCTTGGCAATGAGCAGAGATCATTCTGTTGTTTTTGAGATTGCATTGAAGTACTGCTTTTCAGACTCTTTTGTTGACTATGATGGCTACTCCATTTCTTTTAAGAGATTCTTGCCCAGAGTAGTAGATATAATGATCATCTGAGTTAAATTCACCTGTTCCAGTCCATTTTAGTTTGCTAATTCCTAATGTGTTGACATTCACTCTTGCCATCTCCTGTGTGACCACTTCCCATTTGCCTTGATTCATGGACCTAACATTCCAGGTTCCTATGCAATATTGCTCTTTACAGTATCAGACTTCACTTCCATCACCAGTCACATCCACAACTGGGCATTGTTTTTGCTTTGACTACATCTCTTCATTCTTTCTGGAGTTATTTATCCACTGATCTCCAATAGCATACTGGGCACCTACCAACTTGGGGAGTTCATCTTTCAGTGTCCTATCTTTTTGCCTTTTCATACTGTTCATGGGGTTTTCAAGGCAAGAATACTGAAGTGATTTGCTGTTCCCTTCTTCAGTGGACCACATTTTGTCAGAACTCTCCACCAAGACCCATCTGTCTTGGGTGACCCTACATGGCATGGCTCATAGTTTCATTGAATTAGGCAAGGCTGTGGTCCATGTGATTAGATTGGTTAGTTTTCTGTAATTGTGGTTTTCAGTCTGTCTGCCCTCTGATAGAGAAGGATAAGAGGCTTATGGAAGCTTCCTTATGGACAAAACTGATTGAGGGGGAAACTAGGTCTTGTTCTGATGGACGGGGCCATGATCAGTGAATCTTTAATCCAATTTTCTGTTGATTGGTGGAGCTGTGTTGCCTCCCTGTTATTTACCTGGGGCCAAACTATGGTGGAGGTAATGAAGATAATGCTCACCTCCTTCAAAAGGTCCCATACAAGCACTGCTACACTCAGTGCCTCCAACCCTGCAGCAGGACACCACCAACCCTGCCTCTGCTGGAGACTCCTGGACACTCACGGGCAAGTCTGGGTCAGTCTCTTCTAGGGTCACTGCCCCTTACTCCTGGGTCCTGGTGTACACAAGGTTCTGTTTGTGCCCTCCAAGAGTCTATTTCCCCAGTCCTGTGAAAGTTCTGGCAGCTCTATGGTGGGGTTAATGGCAGCCTCCTCCAAGAGGGCATATGCCATACCTGAGTCTGCTGCACCCAGAGCCCCTACCCCTGTGGGTCCACTGCTGACCCGTACCTCCACAGGAGACACTCAAACACAATTCTGCCTCAGTCTCTGTGGGGTCTCTGGGTCCTGGTGCGCACAAGGTTTGTTTGAGCCCTCTGAGCGTCTCGGGCAGGTTTGGAGTTTGATTCTAAACATGATTTCACCCCTCCTACCGTCTTGCTGGGTCTTCTCCTTTGCCCTTGGATGTGGGGTATCTCCTCAGTCACTCCAGTGCCACAACCATATACAGTATCATCACTTTATCAATAATATTGCTCATGGCTCTGACACTGTAACAAACTTACAGTAATCATCTGTACTTTGGTCTGATTTCCAAGGAATGGGCAAGAAGCTCAAAACAGAGTCTGTGTCTTATTTGTTGTCTATCCACTGCATTCAGCATAGTTCCTAATTCTTTGGAGATGCACACTAAGTGCTTGTTGAGTGCAAAGTTTAGAAACTGAATGAAGTCAAGCCCCAGTTATGGAATGTCTGACTCTTCTCCTCCTTCAGCCAACTGAGCCTCTCCTTTTAGTATCTCCTTATTACAGTGATGATTTATCATGATTGTGAGATTGCAGATTGTCACTCATCATCGCAAGGAGAAGTGCAGAATTCCCCTGGAGTAAATTGTAGTTCAAATTTAATCTTTAACAAATCACATGAAAACACTGGGGTATAATGGAAAGGGGGTTAACACTGAAAGAGAGGTCAAGGAATTCAACCTTGATTAAGGGTTGGAACCCTGGAGGAAGACGTGGCAACCCACTCCAGGATTCTTACCTGGAGAATCCCATGAACAGAGGAGCTACAGTCCATAGGGTCAGAAAGAGTTGGACATGACTGAAGTAACTTAGCATGCACACACACAAGGGTTGGAAAATTATTCATTTGTTTTTGAAGTTTCTTCTTACTGGAAATAAAGTTTAATTTTCCAGAATTTAGATAATAATGAGAGGTAGTTGGAAATAGAGTCATTTCTAAGTGCTTAAAATTTTAGGTCACTTTTTACATTGTGGAAATTTAACCTGTTGTTTAAAAACAATAGAGGACACAGGATAGAAACAAAAGAGATGACATTTGTGGGTGAAATCGAGGTTTAAAACTAGCTACCTAGATATCTATCCAGCCTCTGCTGCTTTTATGTATTCTTGAGCCAAGTGTCTTTATTTTGTTGCTCATTGGTAAAATGCAGATGGAATAAGTAAATAAAAGAATGGTGTGCATTCCTTCATGCTATGTCACTTCAGCCTTGTTCAACTATTTGTGACCCTATAGACTGTAGCTCGCCAGGCTCCTCCATCCATGAGATTCTTTAGGCAAGAATACTGGAGTGGTTTGCTATGCCCTCTTCCAGGGGACTGACCCAGGGATCGAATGCACATCTCTTCTGTCTCCTGCATTGACAGGTGGATTCTTTACCCATAGCACCACTTGGGAAGCCCATAAAAGGATGATAGTGGTGTTTGAAGAGTTAGCAACTAGAGTCTCTCACATGGTATAGTAATTTAGACCTTCCCAATTCATATAAATAAAAGATTGCAGATATCCAGGTATACATGTTAATGACAATTTGGGATAAAACTCACACCAAATCATAAATCATGAGTATCCTTTGATATGTGAATCAGCTTTTATAAGTTAGGACAGTCCAATCCCATCTGTAATCTCTTCATTGGTGGTTTACAGGAAACATGTTGCTCTATTTTTTTTCATCCCTCAAAATATGTTGTGTTGTCTCTGCTCTTTGTCATCAACTGGTCCTGCTGGCCAAATCAACCTGTTACTTTTTTAAAAATCCTGCTGTTTCCATAAAGTGTTATGAAGTTGTATTTGAGTCCCCACTGAAAACTGCAGGTTATCCTTCTGGGGCATCTGAGAAGGCATTTGATAGAATCTGCCTGACATTTGATTCTGGTATGTGCCCTTCTTTTGTTTGCTCTGCCATTTGTGCTTTGGGTCCTTAGCTGATGTTTCCTACAATCCTGACTACTTAGGTTTTCTAGCAACCTCTATTGAAAACCAATATTAATTTATCAAGCATGGGTTTCTTTTCCACTCCCAGGACTTAAAGAGTGTTATCTGTTGAAAGTGGGGTTTTGATGACCTCTATGTGCCTTTATTCTTTCCCCACAAGAATGACCTTCCATTTTTCTAATCAAAGGCAAAGAAGAAGGCAGGTTCACTTTCCAGGCAGTTGTACCAGAACACAAACATTTCATAGCATGAGGGATGTTGGTAATTGCTTTGGGAGGGAACATTCCCCTCTCAAAAATCAGAAGCTACCTCTATATTTCAGGCAGTACATCACAGCTGTCTCCCGCAGAGGCTTTTATCCACATGTATGGAAGAGTTTACACTGCTGTAACATTTGATACTATATTAGACAACAGAGAGTAGTAGGCAAATGTGAGAGAATTTCATTTCCTTGAAACTCCAAGTGTTTACAGCATTATGTTTCTGGTGAATGGCAGTGCTAATGGTTGTAAAAATAAAGTGGTATACCTTGAGGGATCATTAGGAAAGCAGGATTGCAAGTACATAATTTTGAGATTGATGCTATTGAGTTTTTTTTTTTCTTTAAATTTGCACATATTTTCTATTGGGCTCTGCATTTTCTAATCCTCTTTCATATTACCTATTGATTTACAACCAAACTACTATAGTAAGCGCAGGCTACAAAGAGTCCTTTTAATAAAGGTTTGTATAAATGAACTCTTAAGCTATTACCTAAATTCTTGCCCCTTATTTCTTGATAAATACCCTTCTCACCCAGAATGAATATGAGCTTCTTTCCAGGGGATTGTATTCTTCTGGATCTTTAAACCTGAACTATCAACATTTTGGACACTGGTAAATGAATTATCATCTATCGCAGACATGCAAAATAAGGAATAGAGACATAAACATGGAGAAACATTTGATATAAGAAAAAAAATGATTTGATATCATCATTGGTGCTTTTAATATTCAGTGACAAACCTAAATGCCAGAAAAGAATTGGCAAAATAGTAATTAGCAGAAGCAGTCAGGGAAGAACTGAACACATATTATGTAAAAAGGTCAAATTTCCAACTTGTTGTCACAAAAGCAGTTAACTACAAGTCTATCTTCTGGAGATGCACAGTTTTGGCTTGCAGCCAAAGAAAAAGTATCAATTTCAAATCAGCAACCTTCTAAATACAAGCAATTGCCTCTAGTTACATTGTTTTGGTTGGTACAAAACATTTTTTGATAATGAATGTCTCTATGTTAATTCAACATTGTTAACAACATTTCTGGTAAGGAAGTCCTCCTCTGGGAGATACTTGGTGAGACATGGCAAGTTTCAAGCTAATAACTGGCCAGAATTCTGAACTTCTAGACAGCATATTAAAAAAAACAGAGATGTCACTTTACCAACAAAGGCCCGTATAGTCTGTCTAGTCAAAGCTGTGGTTTTTGCAGTAGTCATGTATGGATGTGAGAGAGGGACTGTAAGAAAACTGAATGCCAAAGAATTGATGCTTTCGAAATGTGATATTGGAGAAGATTCTTGAGAGTCCCTTGGACAGCAAGGAGATCAAACCAGTCCATCCTAAAGGAAATCAACCCTGAATATTCATTGGAAGGACTGATGCTGAAGCTGAAGCTACAATACTTTGACCACCTGATGCAAAGAGCTGACTCACTGGAAGAGACCCTGGTGCTAGAAAAGACTGAAGGCAGGAGGAGCAGGGCGTGACAGAAAATGAGATGGTGGGATAGCATCATCGACTCAGTGGACATGAGTTTGAGCAAACTCTGGGAAATAGAAGGACAGGGAAGTCGTGTGCTGCAGTCCATGGGGTCGTAAAGAGTGGGATGGGACTGAGCAACTGAACAACAGCAACCAAACTTCTTGATTTTGTTGGCTCTGTCCTTAGAGCAGGGGTTGAAGTACTGTGGCCTGAGGGTCAAATCCAACTTGCTGGCTTTTTTGCAAATAAAGTCTTATTGTTACACAAACACAGCCATTCATTCAGGTATTTTCCCTGGTGGCTTTTGTGCTACAGTGGCATAGTGGTAATTGCAATAGATCCTACAATGCAGGGAAAAAAAAAATTTACCACCTGGATCTTTACAGATATGTTTGTTGATTCTTGACACATGGCCATGTGAAGCCAGAGTTAAGTCACAAAGGTAGGCCACTGATCTGACTTCACCTGGTATCAGGAGCCAGCTCCTATTCTTTGAGTACTATTTTAAAATTTTCCAGGCAGTTGGCAATATTTATGCTTTGTTTTCCACTTAAGGAAGCTGAAGCTACCTTGAAAAAGAATGCTTACATTGTATTTGTTTGACAAAGCAGGAAGAACTATGTCACAAAATTTATATGAAAATTCTTATGGAAATCCTGAAAATAACAGTAGACATGAGAAATATGTTCAGGGAAGTTAAACACTAAGAGAAAAATTGCCTAATATTTTTCAAAATTTCCCCCAATTTTTTTTTTTTAGATTCCTTGATGTAAATGCACAGGTATTTTAAACATAGTTTTACTGGGTGCTCATCAGAGGTGGATTTGATGCCAAACGCTCAGCTTTTCTTTACACCACTAAATCATGCCTTGGAGACAGAGTTTTTGGGTGAAGAAGAAAAGGATAGCTTTATTGCTTTGCTGGGCAAATTTGAGGCTCATGCCCTCGAAACCATGTGTCTCAACCTGGGGAAAATAGTGACAAGTTTTATAGTAAAAGAGGGTGTGATCAGCTCATGGACATTTTTCTGATGGGTTGGTGGTAAGGTAAGTAGGAGTCAACATTTTCAAGTTTAACTGTTCTGGAGTTTGCATTCTTGTGGGCAGCATACCATAACTTCTCCCACCTGGAGGGGGTTTCAGTGTCTGCAAAATAGCTCAAAGATAATGTTCTGTGCATCCTTAGATGGGGAAGCAGGACCTTGTCCCATGGATGCTCTTGACTGTTTCTTTCTGGTCTCACATTCCCTCCCTTCCCTAATTAACAATTGCTTGAATCTGACCATTGGAACTCAGGAAAGGTCATGGAGGCTAAACGAAGGCTGTTTTCTATAATCAAAGAAACGGGTAACAGAGAAAAGCCTGTGTCCAGGAGCCCCACCAAGCCCTGCGTGTTATCAGATTCTCTGCAATGTATCCACTCCTGGAAGTAGGTTCACTGGCAGGAGACAAGGTTCTTGCCCTCAAGAAAGAACTTAGATACTGAGAAAATTTCTCTTTGCTTTCATCCCTTTCTGGATTTTGTACCTCAGTCTCATACCATGTCATCATTGAAGCTAAGTCTTCATGAATGTTATTTGCTTTCTTATAAGAGTAAACTAGTAGAAAATATTGACTCCATGCTCTCACATCATGCAATCAAGTTCATAACAAAAATATGAATGTAGATTGTGCTGTAGATTCAGTTCAGGCGCTCTGTCCTGTCCAACTCTTTGCGACCCCATGGACTGCAACACGCCAGGCTTCCCTGTCCATCACCAACTCCTGGAGCTTACTCAAACTCATGTCCATCGAGTCAGTGATGCCATCCAACCATCTCACCCTCTGTCGTCCCCTTCTCCTCTTGCCTTCAATCTTTCCCAGCATCAAAGTCTTCCAGTGAGTCAGTTCTTCGCATCAGGTGGCCAAAGTATTGGAGTTTCAGCTTCAACATCAGTCCTTCTAATGAATATTCAGGACTGAATCCCCTTTAGGATTTGATCTCCTCACAGTCCAAGGGACTCTCAAGAGTCTTCTCCAACACCACAGTTGAAAAGCATCAATTCTTTGGCACTCAGCTTTCTTTATAGTCCAACTCTCACATCCATACATGACTACTGGGAAAACCGTAGCTTTGACTAGATGTCTCTGCTTTTTAATATGCTGTCTAGGTTGGTCACAGCTTTTCTTCCAAGGAGCAATCACCTTTTAATTTCATGGCTGCAGTCACCATCTGCAGTGATTTTGGAGCCCCCCAAAATAGTCTGTCACTGTTTCCACTGTTTCCCCGTCTATTTGCCTCAAATGAAGTGATGGGACCGGATGTCATGATCTTAGTTTTTTTGAATGTTGAGTTTTAAACCAGCTTTTTCACGCTCCTCTTTCACTTTCATCAAGAGGCTCTTTAGTTGTTCTTTGCTTTCTGCCATAAGGGTGGTGTCATCTGTGTATGTAAGGTTATTCATATTTCTCCTGGCAATCTTGATTCCAGTTGGTGCTTCATCCAGCCCAGCATTTCACCTGATGTACTCAGCATATAAGTTAAATGAGCAGGGTTACAATATATAGCCTTGATGTACTGCTTTCCCTATTTGGAACTAGTCTGTTGTTCCATGTCCGGTTCTAACTGTTGCTTCCTGACCTGCATACAGATTTCTCGAGGCAGGTAAGGTGGTCTCGTATTCCCATCTCTTTAAGAATTTTCCACATTTTGATGTGCTGTAAACCCCTCCCCCAAATCTTAGTTTTTGCTTGCTCATTCATTTTTATTTTTTATATTCCACATCTGAATGAAATCATACTGTATTTGCCTTTCTTTGTCTGACATTTTTTACTTAGCATAATACCCTCAAGATCCATTCTTGTTGTCATAAATGACAAGCTTTCCTCTTTTTTATGTCTGAGTAGTAATCCATTATATGTATGCACTCCACGACTCCTTTATTCATTCCTATATTGACGGGCTCTTAGGTTGTTTGCAAATCTTTGCTGTTGTAAATTATGCATAGATGAACATGGGGGTGCAGATATCTTTTCAGATTAGTATTTTCATATTCTTTGGATAAATACTCAGAAGTAGCATAACTGAGTTTTGTAATGAAGGCAGAGCTTGGATAACTCTCATTCCTAATCTCTGCATGAACATTTATTGGGTATGTGGAGTTAGCAAGTCACTTAACCTCCTAGAGTCTCTATTTCCCCATCTCTAAAACATGGGTGAGTATAAGCATGTCTCAGGATGACAAAATGAGTGACAACTTATGTAAGGAGTCGAACTCAAGATGTGGCACTTTGTAGGCATTCATTACATGGAAGCTTGATAATGACTTTGACTTTAACATTTCACCTAGAAATCTGTGGTCCAACACCCTTCTCTCCCTGTGATAATTTGATGCTGCTTTCAGTCTCATGTATCAATACACGGGCACACTCAACAAGACGGGAAGCAGGTACTCACTGCTTTCCCTCTTTAGGTTTGGAGGCTGCAGGCTCCAGGCCTGCTCTGCTGGCTCTCTGAGCTCTGCCTGGCGGGGAGGAGGAGGGGAGGGACCGTCTTTCCGGTTACGGTTACTTAGCCAGTGCCTAAGGTGCAGCCATCTGTTCAGCTCCTGATCTCAGGAGGCAGAGAGAAACACGGGAAGAGAGCAGAGGGGCCCATGTGTGGGGAAGGCGGAGCTGAAGAGCAAAGGCTTCAGTAAACTTCCACATTTCATATTGAAATTGTAGCAGGAGGTGTAGCCAGGCTGGCTTTTGTGAATGTTAAACAGCTTGGACTGGGGAGAGGGAAAAAAGGGTGTGGGATTAGACTAAATACCAATCCAACATAGACTTTTGACTTCTCATTGCTATTGCAGTAACAAAAGACACAAACACACAAGGCTGGACCATGATCACAAATATTTGGGCTTACAGGGTGCATTTCTGCCCCTCTGTGGCTCTAGCTCCTGGGGGCTTCTAGCATGGAGGAATGGCATTGCATTTCACAATTCATCAAATTTATAGACAGCAGATCCAGAGACCTATCTCACCATTTCCTACACAAATGGCTCCAGGGACCCTAACAGATTCTAAAAAGCAGCAACATGTCTCTCTGAAGCTAGAGAGCAAAGTACAATTGTGAATTTGCTTATCCTTTCTTGCTCTGGACATTAACCAGAGTTGGCTTTTTATCCCCAGACATATCAATAGAATGGCACAGGGGAACAGAAAGCAAATTGCCTTTGACCTCTTATTTACTAGTGCATTAAATTACGAGAGCACCATCTTCCACTTTTGCCAATTTGAAACCAGATTTTCCCTGTTCCATTCAGAGGTCACAGGGATAGTCAGTCTTGAGAGATTTTGGAGTATATCTGTGTTCAGACTTATTCTTAAATGTTCCTAAGAGGAGAGACTGGAAATCTTCCAGGACGCAGTCTGGTTTTCACACTGTGTCCTTTACAGTGCTGTCTGGGGGTAGGGAAGGCTGAATGAGTGTGATTCGGACTCCCCCCTCCTCTCTCTTTTATGGATGACTTCTGTATTATATTTCACTTGGTGCTTTAAAGGTTTTAAAATAAAGCACTTTCACAGAGGAGTTCTAGTACAGAGGAAAGGAATCTGTGAGTGCACTGTTTTTAGGTTGACTTAGCATTTCTGCTTTTGGTAATAGACAAAATTTGCAGAGGAGTTAAGGATAAAAGGACCATGTATTATCCATTACATCTTCTTAAACACAGAAGCATGATACCTGCCTTATTAAAGAAACAAGTAGACAATCCAATTAACATGTTATCAGGAGGAAGAAAGATATTTTACAGAAGCTTTCAGGCTGAGCTTTTAAAAATACATTTTTTAAAAACAAAAATGTGCTTATGTAATGAAACTTTTTACTGAATTTCTAAAATATCTGTGACATCAGCTCAGATTAGGAAACGAGCACCCCATACACTGACCCTTCTCCAAATACCCTTGTGGACGAACTGCTTCCATGATGTATCATAATTTGAATTGAAGAAAACTGGCCACAGTGATGTGTGTTCAGCATTGACAGTGTCCCATATCAAATGGGTTTTTGGTTTTCCTTGTACCATCCCTCACAGAGGTCTGTAGTCAATTTATAAGATACAGATATTCAAGCACAATGAAACAATGCCCAGAGTGTGATCAAAGACCATTGATGAGGGTGAGGCAAGTTTATACAACTGCCTGCAGGATTGGTTGTCACAATACCCACACAGGTACAACACACACACACACACACACACACACACACACACATATCTCAAATGGGCTGTCAGTGATTAACAAGTCAACCCCCTTAAGTAGTAGGATAATCTGAAAAGTTAATAGTGAACAGTGTTACAGCTCATAGGATTAGTTAATTAGACAAAGGCTTGCAGGCAAGATCTCTGTAGTCTTTTCTGCTAAAGTGATGGAACCCACTTAGGCAACTGATGAAAAAAGCAGTGTGAACAGTCTTCAAGGGAGGAAATGTGGAATGTAACAGAATAAAAGCTCAGCATAGCAGGAACAAGCTGGCAGAGGCAGTGCCATCCATTGATTGCCATTTTTCAGTGCCAGTAAAGGGAGAGGCTTGGGGAAAGATTTATAATTTTGGTTACCATCTTTCCTCCTGCTTCAAGGCAATTTTAATTACTTTTTAAAATCAGTCTCTAAACTTGCATTTTCCCACATGAATCTTTGACCTTCACTTTCAAGGACAGCTAGGCAAAGAGTACTTGTCCATAGGAGGTAATAAATACATTTTATTAGATAAAGGATGGATATTTAGCCACATTCAAATGAAGACTAAAATCTTATTATTTTAGATTTTTTTTAAGATGAGAAATATGTTGGCAGATGCTGCTTCTTATCTTGTAACTGTCCCATTGTGATCCTTTCCAGTGACCACAAAATTGTTTCTTTTTCTTTTGTACCAAAAATCACAAATGTAATGGCCTATATTGGCCAACCAAGGGTTTCAAATAAGTGAAGCAGACAGTCTATAAAATCAGAAGGAGTGATAAGATGATACTACTACTACTACTACTACTACTACTACTACTACTACTACTACTACTATTTTGGAGCATAGTACCCAGTTTAAAAGTAACCTCCCAAATTAGGCATTTGTTTTCATGATGGTGTTTGAACCCAGGTTTGCTGGATTGTCTGACTAAATTTTTTTAAATCAAGCTCTTTGTTATAACCAGAGTCATGTACAATTCAAGAAGTAATACGGAGATATCTATGGTACCTTTAGTCAACTTCCACCAACAGCGACCTCCTGTAGTCTGAAGGAGGTCTGTCTGTAGTCTGTAGTCTGATGTAGTCAGTAGTCTGAAGTCAACAATAGAATTTTGACAGTGATACAGCCAAGACACAGAACATCACCATCAACACGGATTCCTCATGCTGACCATTGGCAGCCATAATCATTTTCCTCATACTTTCATTCCTTCCTTTTTCCTGGTAACCATTAGTCTGTTCTCATGTCTGTATTTTTTTTTTTTTCATTTGAATAATAGTATATAAATGGAGCATACGGTATGTAACCTTTGGAACTGGCTGCTTTCACTTAGCATTATTCTCTAGAGAGTCACGCTGATTTTGTTTATATTAGTAATTCATTCCTTTTTATTACAGAGCAGTATTTCCTGTCATGTGTACGCCAGAGTTTTGTTTAACCAGTCATTCATTGAGCGTGTGTTCAGAATTGACAGAATCCCAAATCAGATGGACATTTGGCTTTTCTGGTGCTGTACCTCTCAGAGGTCTGCAATCAGTTGTTTCCAGTTTGGGGCTATTATGAGTAAACATTCTGTTACAAACATTCATGTATAGGCTTTTGTGTGAACACAAGTGTTTGTTTCTATGGAATAAGTGCCCAACAGGGCAATTATGCGATTGTATGGTACTTCACATTTAGTGTTTTTTTAAAACTGCTCATCCGTTCTCCAGCATAGCTGTGTCATCTTATACCTAAGCCAGTGCTGTTTAAGGGGTTTTCCATATCCTTGTCAGTATTTAGTGTTGTCACTATTTTTTATTTTTTAAATTTTAGCCATTATGGCAAGTCTGTGGTAATATCTCATGGTAGTCTCAATTTGCATTTCTCTAGTGACTGTTTGGGCTTCCCATGTGGGTTGGTGGTAAAGAATCCACCTGCCAATGCAGGAGACTCTGGTTCAATCCCTGTGTCAGAAAGATCCCCGAAGAAGGAATTGGCAACCCACCCCAGTATTCTTGACAGGGAAATCCCATGGACAGAGGAGCCTGGCGGGCTGCAGTTCATGGGTTGCAAAAGAGTCAGACACAGCTTAGTGACTAAACAACAATGGCTAATGATGTCAAACATCTTTCAAATAAATTGGTGAAATGTCACTTTGTCTTTTTTATCTATTTTCTAATCAGATATTTTTTAAGTTGAATTTTGAGAAATATTTTCTTTATTTTTATATATGTCCTTTATCAGATATATGGTTTGCAAATAGCTGCTTTCAGTCTGTAGATGCTTCTTTCAGCCTCTTATCAGGGTCTTTTTATAGAGTAGAAGTGTTTAATTTTAATGAAGTTCAATTTATTAATGTTTTATTTTATGGATTATGCATTCAGTATCAAGTCTAAAGGTTTTTCTCCTTTTTATTCTAAAGGTTTTATAGCTTTTTTCTAAAACTTTTTATAAATCTTTTGCACTTTATGTCAATAAATCCATTTTAAGTTAATTTTTGAGTAAATCGAAGCCAATAGTCTTTTTTGGGGGGGGGGGAACTTATGGATGTCTACCCATTCCAAAACCATTTCTTGAAACTGTTATCCATTGAATTACTTTTGCATTGTTAAAAATTCTGTTGGCCATAATTTTTGTGAGTCTGTATTTGGGTTCTTCATTTTATTCTCTTCAATTATGTGTCTGTTCACTATGCCAATACCACAAAGTACTGTTACTGTAGCTATATAGAAGTCTTAAAATTGGGTAGGATGATTTCTGCCACTTCCTTTTGAAAATTGTTTCAGCTATGTCAGTTCCTCCCCATTTCTATACAAACATTAGAATAATCTCATCTGTGTCTGTGAAATTTTTTGCTGGAATTTGACATGAATTTTAGTGTATATATGTAGCAGTCTAGGGAAAATTAGTATTTTTTCCTGTAATGATTCTTCTAAATCGTGAACGTAACGTGTCTCTTCATTTATTTAGAATTAATTTATTTCATCAAAAAAGTTTAGTTTCTTTAATTTCTTTCATCAAAAAAGTGTTTACTTTTCAGTTTACCATTTCTGTACACATTTTGTTAGATTTACATCTAACTATTTTTCTTTTTTTTTGAAAATTATACATAGCATTGTACTTTGAATTTTGGTATCCATGTGTTTATTGCTAGTATATTGAAATTCAATTGATTTTTACATGTTTTATCTTGTATCCTATAATCTTACTGAACTCACTTATTTTCTACAAGTTTTTTAGGATTCTCTTCATAGACCACCATGTCCTCTCAACCATGTTCTCTATAAAGAGGTGCAGTTTTGTGTTGCCTTCCTGCTTAGTATGCTTTTTTTGGAGGGTCATGCTGTGTGTCTTGTGGGACCAGGGATTGAACCCAGGCCCTGGGCAGTGAGAATGCAGAGTCCTAACCACTGGACCACCAGGGAATCCCCTCTGTATGCATTTTATTTCCCTTTCTTGTGTTATTATATGGAATAGAATTTCTAGCACTGTGTTGAGTAATGTGATGAGAGCAGACATCCATGCCTCATTCCCATCCTTGGGGGAAAGTATTTAGTCTGTCACCATTAAATATAATCTTAGTTGTAGATTTTTTGTTGATTGTCTTGATCAAGTTGAGGAAGTTACCTCTACCATTTTCGTTTGAATTTTTATCACGAGCAAGTGTAGATTTTTGCCAGATGCTTTTTTTTTCTACTTTATTTCTTTAATGTGGTGGATACACTGATATTTTAAAATATTGAACCATCCTTTCATCCCCAGAATAAACCCTATGTGGTCAGGATGTATAATTATTTTTATATACTGTTGACTTATATTTGCTAAGATGAGAATTTATGTATCTATATTCATGGAAAATAATTGGTCTTTAGTTTTGGAGGGGTTTTTATTTGTTTGTTTTTCGGTACTGTCTTTGGTTATGTTTAAGCAGCTTCATAAAATGAATTGTAAAGTACTCTCTATTCTAGTTTCTGGGAGAGATTTTGTAGAATTGATGTTAATTCAATCCTTGAAACATCTGATGGACTTCTCCAGTGTAATCATTTGGGCATGAGATTTTATGTGAATTTTAAAATTAGAAATTAAATTTCTATATTTGTCTCAAAATCAGTCAAATGACCTAATATTGCATATTAAGGGAATTGTCATAGTCTTAGGGTTTTGAGTTGTTGGTCCATTTCATCTTTGTTGTCAAATTTATTTTTGTAAATTTCTTTGAAGTACTCTCTAAGAATCTTGTTTACTCCATCAAGGCGTCTAGTGATATTTCACGTGTCTTCTGTTTGTTTGTCACTCTGCCAGAGTTTGTCAACTTTATTGACTTTTTTCCCCAAAGAAGCAGCTAGTTTCATTGCCTTTCTGTGTTGTTTTTATGTGTACAGTTTTATTTAATTTGGTTCTTTATTAATCTCTTCCTTCTCACTTTTAGTTTTAGTTTTTTTCTTCTTTTGCTAGAATCTAGAAGCTTAGATTATTGATTTGAGACTTTTCCTGTTTTCCAATGAGTGTGTTTAGTTCTGTAAATTTCTCTCTCAGCAGTGCTTTTGCAGTTTCGTACAGATTCTGATATATTTCCTTTTTCCTTCACTTTAATGTTTATTTTGATCTTGTATGATCTTTTGTCCATGAATTATTTAGAAAATTGTTGTTTAGTTTTTAAGTGTTTAGATATTTTCTCCTCATTTTTCTATTACTAATTCAGTTTGATTCCATTGTGTTAAGAGAACATACTCTGTATGACTTCAGTTTGAGATTTGTTTTACAATCCAGGCTGTGTTACTGGGCTACTTAAGGATGTAACAATCTGCTGTTGTTGGGACGAATAGTCTGTAAGTGTTAAATAGGGCTTGTTGGTTGACGGTGTTTTGGGATTCTTCTGTATCTGTCTTGATTTCTAGTTGTTGAAATTCCAATATTGACAGCTCCAACTCTATTTATGGATTTATATGTTTTTCCTTTCAATTCTGTTATTTTTTGCTTAATATACTTTGCAGTTTTTTGTTTTTTGTTTTGTACATACATATTTAGAATTGCAACTTCTTGGAAGATTGGTCCTTTTATCATTATGTAATACCCCTCTCTATATCTGATAATTTTCTTTGCCTATGAAGTAGACTTTATCTAATATTAACACAGTCACTCCTGCATTCTTTTTGTTAATGTTAACATTTTATCTTTTTTCTTCATTTTACTTTTAACATGCCTGCAATGTTATATTTAAATTTACTTCAGTTCAGTTCAGTCTCTCAGTCGACTCCTTGCGACCCCATGAATTGCAGCACGCCAGGCCTCTCTGTCCATCACCAACTCCTGGAGTCTACCCAAACCCATGTCCATCGAGTCAGTGATGCCATCCAACCATCTCATCCTCTGTTGTCCCCTTCTCCTCCTGCCCCCAATCTTTCCCAGCATCAGGGTCTTTTCCAATGAGTCAACTCTTCGCATGAGGTGGCCAAAGTATTGGAGTTTCAGTTTCAACATCAGTCCCTCCAATGAACACCCAGGATTGATCTCCTTTAGGATGAATTGATTGGATCTCCTGGCAGTCCAAGGGTCTCTCACGAGTCTTCTCCAACACCACAGTTCAAAAGCATCAATTCTGCAGTGCTCAGCTTTCTTTATAGTCCAACTCTCACATCCATACATGACTACTGGAAAAACCATAGCCTTGACTAGATGGACTTTTGTTGGCAAAATAATGTCTCTGCTTTTAAATATGCTATCTAGGTTGGCCATAACCTTCCTTCCAAGGAGTAAACGTCTTTTAATTTCATGGCTGCAATCACCATCAGCAGTGATTTTCTCGTTGACAATATGAAGTTGAGTTGTATTTTCTAATTCATTCTGAAGACCTCTATTTTTTAATTTGTGTATTTAGATCACTTACATTTAATATAATTATTGTTATTTTAGAGCTTAATTATGCCATTTTACTCTTTGTTTTCTATTTGTGCTCTTGTTCTATTTTTCATTTTTCTCTTTTCTTCTTCCTACTTTTCTGTGGTTTATTAAACATTTTTTTTAAGTCCATGTTGATTTATGTATAGTGGTTTTGAGTACATCCTTTTGTATAGTCTTCTTAGCTGTTACATTATACCTACATATCTTATCACAGTTTACTGCTTTCATCACTTTACCAGTTATATTGTGGTACCCTCCCTACCTCCCTTTATATCTTTTTACCCTTGTTATTTATAATATCATTTCTTAAATATGACCTCTACATATATTAAAACCTCATCAGACAATTTTATAATTTTTACTTTAACTGTTAAAAGTAATGTGGAAAACTCAAAAGGAGGGAGTCTTTGGTCTTTATTAATATTTTCACTAAGCATATATATTCTTTGTTTCTTATTTTTTCTTTCATTATTTCCAAGATTGTTTTGTTTTTGTTTTTTTTTTCCCTTCTGTTTTAGAGAAGTACTCCTTTCAACATTAATTCAGAATAAGTCAAATTTGAATGTATTCAGCTACTGTTTCAGCACTTTCTCTGCCCCTCTTTCATTTTCTTTTCCTCTGTAACTCGGATAACATAAGCATTAAATCTTTCGTTGTCATTCTGTAGGTCCCTGAGTTGTTCAGTTTGTTTTTTAGTTCCCTTTTCATTCCTTCATCTTTCTTCTGTCTCTTTATTGTTCTCTTGAGCCCATCTATTAATTTTTTTTTTTGGCCGTTTTAATTTTCACTTCTAAAATTTCTATTGGAGTCTCCTTTGTATCTTGTATTTGTTTGCTGAGACCTTCTTTTTTTTTTTAATTTGTTTAAAGTGTGCTTTAAATTTCTGTCGAAGCATTTTATGATGGCTATTTTTAAATCTATGTCAAATAATTCTAACATCTTTTTCCTCTCAGTGTTGGCATCTATTGATTAAACCTTTTTCACTCAGTTTGAAAATTTTCTAACTCTTGGTGGTATAGGTTTTGTATTGTTTTGTTTTCTGAAATCTGGACATTTGAGGTATTATGTTATGAGAGTCTATGTCTTATTTAAACCTTCTGTTATAGCTGGTTTCCTCTGACACTGCTCTGTAAGATGAGGGATGCTACTTCATCATTGCTACTTTTGCCTAAAAGTCCAGGTTTCTCACTCAGTCTTTGGTAGCACTTTAGGGCAGAAAGTTCCTTGTTAGGACCTGGGAGAGGGGGAGAGTTGGGAGTTCAGGTTCCCCACTAGACTTCCACTGATAGTTTCCTGGTGGTAGGGTCAGGAGTGCTAGTACTCCTTCCCACATGATATCTGCTAACACCAATAGCCAACAACAGTAGGCAGGAGGACTCATTACCACTGGGAAATAATGAAAGTCCTGAGTCTCCACTAGTCCTCCTCCTGTGCCACCCTAGCAGAGAAGAGTGACACCTTATAAACACCCAGTGATGGTGGGAGGCCAGGCTGGCACCCTCTGAGGAGAAGATGACCTCATTACTTCCTATAAGGCGTGGAAGTCCTATCTGCCTTCTTAACCTTCTCTGAAACCACTGTTTGGGGTTGGGGTGGCTTGTTGCTTCCTCAGAGGCATGGAAATCTAGGCTCCACACTTGGCTTTTGCTGGTGAAGGTGGGATTGGAGGCTGCTGCATTTCCTATGCTATTTGGCTGGGGTGAGATGTTTAACATCTAAATGTTTCCTCTCTTGTTAGGCTGCCCCCTTCAAAGTCCTTCGGCTAGAGACAGCAGGATTTTGTTGGAATTTTTATTGTCTGAGTCTATTGATGTTTCTGGGTTGACAATATCTTTAGCTCCAAGAATGAAATATATAGGGCAAAAAGAAATTTCGGAAACTCACCACAGTTTTGTTCCTTGGATCCTGAGGGCACTAGTAAGTCTGTCTCTTATTCCCACCTTTCAGATTCTTCCTACTGTTATTTTATATATAATGTATAGGGTCTTCAGCTATACCTAGTGGAAAAAAAACTGTAAAAATACACTTATCCAATCATTTTGGAAGTGGGAATTTCTAGACTACCTGATTTTCCATAATAAGCTGAGGACCCAGATCTTAATACAAATTCTGCTGGTTTGTCTCTTTTTTTATTGGAAATTAATTTTTAAATAACAAGCAGGCTAAATACAAAATGTCTAGAGTTCAACAGTCTGTATACTCTGCTCAGTTTTCCAAGAAATTAGCTTTCCCTGGCTAAAATTTGTCATTTTCTTACCTCATTTTATATAAATGTCTATCATTTGTCTGGAGGTGACATTGCTGACAAACTGAACTATCAAGGGCATAGGCAAGAAAGAGAAATTTAGCAAGAAAAGATCACTAGGCAACCAAATTAGACGTCAAAATGTCCAAACATTAAATTTCTTGTACTTTATAAATAGGTAATAAGCCTTTAGGCTCCCACTTAGAGCATGATTTTAAAAAATATGTGTAAAATAAAATTGCATACATGCGCACGTAGAAAGTCAGCCCAATTTCCAAAGCATGATGCAAATTAGAGGAGATAGGATTGCATGAGTTAGGAACACTGAAAACATTAAAAAGTAAAAGCTCACAGTGAAGCAGAGGAGAGAAAAATGATAAAATACATTCAGAACAGCCAACCCCTCTCTCCCTAGAACACTTGCAGCTCCTCGATGTTAGTACACATAATCTTACACATCCTGGCATGGGTGCTCAGTTGGGTCAGACTCTCTGCAGCCTCATAGACTGTAGCTATGTATGGTTTTTCCAGTAGTCATGTATGGATGTGAGAGTTGGACTATAAAGAAAGCTGAGCGCCGAAGAATTGATGCTTTTAAACTGTGGTGTTGGAGAAGACTCTTGAGAGTCCCTTGGACTACAAGGAGATCCAACCTGTCTATCCTGAAGGAAATCGGTCCTGAGTATTCATTGGAAGGACTGATGTTGAAGCTGAAACTCCAATATTTTGACCACCTGATGTGAAGAACTGACTCCTCTGAAAAGACCCTGATGCTGGGAAAGATAGAAGGCAGGAGGAGAAGGGGACAACAGAGAATGAGATGGTTGAATGGCATCACTGACTCAATGGACATGAGTTTGAGTAAGCTCCGGGAGTTGGTGATGGACAGGGAGGCCTGGCATGCTTCAGTCCATGGGGTCATAAAGAGTCGGACTGAACTGAGACTGTAGCCCACCAGGCTCCTCTGTCCATGGAATTTTCCAGGCAAGAATACTAGAATGTGATGCCATTCCCTTCTCTAACAGATCTTCCCCACCCAGGGATCAAATTTGCATCTTGTCTCCTGCATTGGCAGGCAGATTTTTTTTAGCATTAGCACCACCTACATCCTTAGTAGGCACTAAAAGTCTTCCTTTGTATGTAGTTCAAGTATTGGAGAAGGAAATGGCAACCCACTCTAGTACTCAAATATTGATATTTACAATTAGAAGTTTGAGTTTCAGGATTCATATGATCATCTTTGTCTTATGCAAATTTGAAGCTACTTAGCTAAGAAAAAAAATTATTTTTAATCATTCAGAGGAGAAAAAAAACTACCTCTTAGAGATCCCTTACCATGTGTTAGGCAGCATGTTGAGAGCTTTCCCATAGTGTCCCATCTAATTTTTACAAATACTCTAATCTGTAAATACTTATTTTCTGTTTTCAGTGGTTGAGAACCTGAATTTTACAAGGGCTCTCTGGCTAGTCAGTGGTCATGATGAGATTGATATCCAACAAGACTACGATAGCCATGCTTTTAACCAGCCTATACTATAGATTCTAAAATGTTAAGATCACATGTTAGGTGTTAAGGGAGAAGTTTGTGCACATCTAGAAATTGCACTAATGTTAAGACACTTGAATCTTTGGTGCAGCCCCCAAAACTTCCATGCTGATGTTGACCATCTTTGTTCTCTAAGCAGGTCCTGGAGTCTTGACTGGTGACTCTTAAAGATGCTTCTCAGCTTCCTAAGTCAGAGACTGTAGGCTCCAGGAAACTGAGAATTTAAGTTTTTTATAAGTGACTGGCAACAGCTCAACTCTGCTTAATGTTTACCACCGATATGCCCTCTTTTTCGTTGCTAGTTGTCAAACAAAGGTATTCATTATTACAGTCAAGGTTTGATACTATACACAAGTAGTCTTAATTAGGATGGTTTCTGACATCCAGAAGGACCTCTTGGTATGAAAGGACAAGGAAGAGATAACTTGGCTTCTGCTGTCTTGGGGCTGATGCCTTCCACACTGCTGCACATTTAGGCTAGTCCCTTGGTATACACAAGCATCCTATTGCAGTATGGTAAACAACCAAACAAGAGCAGAGGGGCTCCAAACTATAGATCTGCTCCCCAAGTACATTCTGACATATTGAGAAGACAGTGAGCATCAGTAGCCTGGAGAAAAATCATTACAATGGCTCTGGGTTGTATTTGCCATTTTAATTAAATTTGTGTTTTTCCATTCTGTCTAGGCCCTGGCCCTGTGGTCCAGGCTATTTTGCATGGCCGATGAAATCAATAAGAGCCTATCATTTGGAACTTGGTGCTCTTCCCCATTTTTCTTTTCCACAGTGGATATCCCAACTGTGAAAGGGACACTAGGGTGGGCTTAGGTTGATAGCCATGTGGTTGAGCCAATTGGACCTCTGTGAGCAAGATGTCCTGTTGGCAGGTGCCTCAAATCTATTCAGTTAAATAGCATGGGAATTAATTTACTGCGTCGAGTGATTCTATTTAGGCTGATTGTTTAAGTATACATTAAGCGTTTGCAGAAGAGATGATGCGGCACTGACCAAATTTGCCTTTGTGCGTTTTGATCTGAGTCAAAGCATGAATCAGAACTGAAGGAAGTAATTCTTAGAATCATAGTCTGAGTTTTTCTCCTATGATGTTTTTAGGTGGCCAAGTGACAAGTGCCCAAACCCCAGCCTGACTTTTCAGAAAGCATCAGCCTTCTGCCAGACCTGGGATAATGGATGTCAAGGACCGGCGACACCGCTCTCTGACCAGGGGACGGTGTGGCAAAGAGTGTCGCTACACGAGCTCCTCCCTGGACAGTGAAGACTGTCGTGTGCCCACACAGAAGTCCTACAGCTCCAGCGAGACTCTGAAGGCCTATGATCATGACAGCAGGATGCACTACGGAAACCGAGTCACAGACCTCGTTCACCGGGAGTCAGACGAGTTCCCGAGACAAGGTAGGTGGAGCTGACCACACTGAGGGTCCGAGCTGTCTTACTTGTTTGCACTGTTGCACATTGATGACTGAGGGTGGTGGAAACAGGGAGCGAAGCAGGTCTGCATCAATTCTCCATTCAAGTTTAGTTTAAGATAACAATCTTCTTGCCAACCCATGTCAGATTCCTATGGGGATCACAGAAGGACCTCTTCTGTCCTAGACACTTCAATTCTTTGAGAATTTGTTGTTTACTTTTGGAGACATACCAGGGTAGGTTTTGATCAGATGTAACAGAGAGAATACCCTTGGCTCCATGAGGGATATTCCTGTGACCATCATGGATCGCAGTCCCAAGGAACGTGGAATTATCTGTGATTTTTAAACTGTTCTCCTTGAAACTCAGACACAAGCCTCTAAGAGTTCAGATTTCTCCTGCTTCTCACATTGAGCTTCTTGGTTATATTCTCTTTGAACAAATCATATAATGATAAAAACATATTTGAATCTCTCTCCACTCCCCTCCCATATAATAATAGTTAATTTCTCTTCCCCCCTCAAAAAAAGTATGTGGTGTTAATTCTGAGTTATACATGTTTTTAATGTTTTGAAGTATAGGTCAATTCCAGTTCCACTGGTATAATTCCCACACCTGCTTTCACCTAAACATACTTTTCTTATACAGTTTTGATTTCTTTGGGGAGGAGAATGTTTTCATCCTAAGCACTAACAGTTGGCATTCTCTTCTTAGTCACTATCCATGGGAAATTTTGTTATCACTTGTGATGAGTTGCTGTAAATGTATGGACGCCTGGACTCAGGCACAGTGCTGAGAGGCAGTGTGTCTAAGTTGACTGGCTGGCTCCAGGTCTTATGCTTTGTGTACTAGCCTCGCCCTATATGTGATTTACATAAAGTCTTGGCAAAATTACCAGTGAACACACAAAACTACAGTGAATGCACCAGGAAGGGGCGCTCTGCAGTGCCAAGGGTCAAGGTTCTACCTGCTGGTTTACTGCATCATGTGTTAATACTGATTCTATAGTTATTGTTCTATGTCCCTGTCAGTAAATGTTGCAACTAATTTGATTCTTCACTAGATACCCTAGCTTGTGTCTTATTCCTTTCAGGTCGCTATAACAAAATACTGTGAACTCATGGCTTATAAATAACAGAAATTTAGTTTGTACAGTTCTGGAAGCAGGGAAGGTCAAGGTCAAGTCCTAGCAGATTTGAGTTCTGCTGAGAGGTGTCTTCCTGGCCCATAGAGAGCCATCTTGTCCTGTGTCCTCATACAGCTGAAGAGGGCAAGGAAACTCCCTGGGGCCTCTTTTATAAGAGCACTAAACCTATTTATGAGGGTTCCACCCTTGTAATTTATTTACCTCCCAAAAGCCCCACCTCCAAATACCATTGAGGGTTAGGTTTCATATAAAAATTTTGGAGAGTCACAAACATTCAGTCTATAGAAGCTTCAAATTCCATCCCTGGTTTCTTAATTTCCTTAGCTTAGCTTACTTAGTCTTTTGTTTATTTCTTAGAAAACACTACTTATATGTAATGTATATCTCCTATAATCCAGTGATTGTTCTAAAAAACACATGTTCTCAAATCCTCCTTCATTAGCCTAGCTTCACCTTTTATATTTAATAGAACATTCCACAAATCAGTGGAGAAACAGTTAAAATTTTATCTCTACTGCCTTGCTAGACCCTTGCAGAATACACTTGTTATTTAATCTTCACTTTTATTTTCTGAGTTAACTGCATGTAAATTGAACACATTGCAAACAAGGGGAGGAGGCTTGCTTGAAAATTGCTCTGTATCAGATATCTTTGATCTGTGAGTAACTTCAACAAGTGTTCTACTTTGTTAAGTTCTCACCCGACCCCAAAGTGCATGTAGTGGAAATTAGAAAAAAAAAAAAAAAAAAAAACCTGAGGAATCACAGCTTAATTAAGGGAAGGCTTAACTATCCAATTTGAAAAATGAGGATACCTGCCTTTGCTTCCAGGGGCGTCTCTCATACAAGACTGAGATATTTTGAAAGGTGATGCACATTCAACAAGGTTGACAGCCTTTCATTTTCTGTTGTGTTTTCTGTTTCCTTTATGATATTATTGCATATGTTTTTGTTTCTCATGATTCTGGGCTAAAATGTGGCCTCTCCTTCCTAAGTCTCATTAAAGGTGCATCCTGGCTTCTGATCATTGTGCACTGAGCTGTAGATCCCAGATTATTGTTGAACTGTGGATTTGCCTGTCACCTTTTCCCTTATTAATATTTACATAAAATGAAACCAAGTGCTTGGGATTTTATTTTCAAATATACCTTTATTCTTCCTGTTTAATCTTGTTCCTCTCCATTGATAATAATGAAAGTCGCTTGGCCATATCAAACCCTTCGCTTTGCAATTAACAATTCACACATGCCTTGTGTTGTTATTGAGCCCATATTTGTTTGTGTAATGTGTTTGCATGAATTAAAAACTGTGCAGGCCAAAAGTAGAAATGAAAAGGCATTGGAAGTATTTGCATATGCAAGTGCAATTCCTTCTGAAGACATCTATGAATTTATGCATGAAAATGTAGTCAGTCTGAGTGGATCTACTTTGATGGGTTCTAAAATTGAACTCTGCAGGAAGTAAATAAGCACATATTTAAGGAGAGGAGGAACAGGAGATACAATCTGGCAAGCAGCATTTTCAGTGTGAAACTTAGCCACTGCAGAGAGGGTTAAAACAAATTTTACACTCAGTAATAACAATAATTTTTTTAAAATGTCATGCATTTCCCATTTTATTTTCTTATTCATGAAATCAAAGAGGAGGATCATCTCAGCACTTATTAGCCTAGAGGTACGTTAGCAAGGATCAGAGCGGGATCATCTCCTACGGTATTCTTATTTAAAACCCAAGACAGCGATCATAAAACAAACAGGCTTCTCACTTGCAAGCAAGTTTGGCAAACACAGTCGGATGACTCTCCAGATGCTCAGAGGGGAAAAGACTTGCCAGCTAGTAGAAGTGATTAGGGGCTGGGGTCAGACCTTGTCCAGTTTCCCCAGCTGGCCAGCAGCAAGCATCAAATGTGAGAACCTGCCAGGTCCCAGCAGGAAAGATGGGCCACACGTTCCCCTGAGAAGCTTATGGAAATGCCCGTCAAAGTAAAACTCCTTTGCTTGCTTTCAACACAGAATCCTCCTCCTACCTCCTTCTCCTGTGGGTCTCTCCTAAGAAGAGACAATGCAAATTACCTGTCTGGCCTCTATTATGTTGGATTCTCCTGGTGTGAAGGGAGAAAATGACTGACCTTAGGTCTGTGGCCGCTGGAGTAATTAGTAATTAGTAAATGACTAATCCTGCACTAAATAGCATCCTAGTGGTCTGAAAGTTAATGCACCTGACAAAAGTGACCAGTGGTCTGATCCCTGGGCAAGCCCAGTCCCAGCCTGAGCTGTGAAATAGATGCCACTTTGAATAACACAGGTCAGCCGAGTTCTCAGCCAGGTTGTATCAGCTTGTCGTTTTGGACCCTGAAGTTAGGGTGTAGAGCAGTGTGATACACAAGACATCCTCCTGGGGCTTAAGAGCCTCAAGTTAGATGTGAACTCTGCTTTTGCATATTTATATACCTCTGACTCTGGTCTAATACTGTGTTTCACCTGGATTATTATGCAGTTTTCAGATATATTGAATAGCAACAACAATAATCGCTGAAGAGTAATGGCTAACAGTCATGGAGACTTTCTTCATCAGACGCCCATCTAAGCACTTTATTGTAGTAGCTCAGTTAATATTCACAGTAATGTTATAAAGTAGGTACTATTATTAGTCTGTTTTGTTCTGGATTAGGAAAGCAAGGCATGGGGAGATTAAAGAAATCATCCAAGGTCACAAACATAGGAAGAATTAGAGACAGATTTCCCATACAGGAAATTGGATTCAAGAGCTATGTTTTAAACCAATGCGTTTGAGTACTTCTCAAATAAATAAGTAAACCAGTGAAAACCAGACATTCAGCCTCAGTCAAAGGCTGTGAAATTCAATGTATAAACCTTTTAGTTGTCAACACACCTATAAGGCTTTCTCAGTATAGGAGCTATAATCACTAAGGTTGATGAACCCTAGAATGAGCTCCACCACCACCAGCACTGCTAATCTAGATTCCCATTCTCACCCACTCCCCACCATGTGCACAACTCTCATGATCTTTAAAATAATTTGTGCAGTACATTTTTGCTCTGTGTAATTTGGCATAGCATAACTATAACCTGTGCTAATGATCTGAAAACTCACGAACCAGTAAACTCAAGCGGTTACCTGTATCTATTAATGTATATTATAATTATTGAAGTACATTGGAAACATATAAGCATTTCTGTTTATACCATTGTCTTAATATAGTTACTTATCCACTCTACCCAAAGCACCATTTAGGTTCTATTTTGAAAACCCTAGCCTTTTAATTTACCTATAATGATAAACGTTTACATTTTAGGGGAGTTCAAAAGTTTGGTTGATAAATATCTATAAGACTTGACCAGTAGCTTAAGGAGATTGCATTCCATTTATTCTTCTACCCCTAGGCAGGACTTCTTTTCATACCTCAACTGAGAATAATATTTTATCAGTACTTCTTACTGTTTGGTTGTGTTGTTGCTTTAAAAAAAAAAAAAAGTTAAAAAAAGAGAATTTATAACATTTCAGTGGATAATGATCTGTTATCTTCTTGCTGGCTAACTCAAATGCTTGTTGCTTCATCTGAAAGGCATACGGGAGAGTAGTTGCAGACCCAGAGTTAAACTGTGTCTAAATCTCAGTATCGATGTCTTTGAGCGGTGTGACCTTGATCACATTCAAGAATGTTGACTGTCTAGAGTCTTATTTTCCGTTCTTTTAAACGTTCCCGCCAATATGATTATCGGGGCCCTTTCTTATGACGATGCATTTATCATGCTGTGGATGTTATGTTTCTGTTAATAAGTGCTGAATACATGCTAACAGTTATAATTACTATCATTTTAGTCTTATAGCAAGCAAAAGTGGTGACCGTCCTCTTTCTCACCTTACAATATTGTGTGCGACACAAATCTCCTTGTCCCTTGCTTAGGTTTATTTCTTGTGACTTGCAGTAGTTCTGGCTGCTCGAAGCCAGAAATTCTCTTCCAGTTGTTGGATTCCCTACACACCATACCTTTTGCTCCCAAAGATGAACATAACTCATAGATTATTTCCCTATTTTTAGGAAGGAATGAAAGATACCATCTAACAAATGTCAGCTGATGCCAACACACTGTAGAGCTGGCACACTGTTGAGTTGCTAGTCAGACAGTTTTACAAGCAAAGAAAGGAACAGAAAAATGCTCAAAGGTAGTGGCATTGGATGCAATATTTTAACAGATGTGCCTTTTATAGCATATAATTGGCATGTAAATCTGAGGAACGGGTTTAAATTACAAGAAGATTTTATACATATAAACTCTGAATGAAAATGAGTTCATTCTCATCATGCTACATGTAATACTTTGAAGTCCTTGTCACTTAGAGAATTGAGCTTTTCTGGATTTTCATTGTTGATGTTCTCTGCCCTTCTAGGATTACAATCTTCCTGTCTCTCAATTGTTATTATTTCAGTAATTACCTATTGTCAATTTTACCTTCAACTTCAGATCCAACTTTCTTTGAATTGTTTTCCTTTTTCTGCTTTTTATCCCCCCTGTGGTAATTCTCCGTTTCACCTGTGACATCCTCTCTTTTTTCTCCACAGCATCTCCTTTAAAACAGCCTTGTTTGTATAATGTCAGTGTTCACAGCTTCTGTTTCTCAAGACTCATTCCATTACAAGTAAAAGTAGTATAATATCCCAACTGAAATTAACTTATGCAAAAATCAGACATTTCATCTTACATCACTGGAGAATCCAGAAGTACATCTGGCCTCATACTTACCATGTCTTGTTCCTTCTTCTCTTTACTTGGCTTTACGCTGGAGAGAGAGATGTTTGAAGATGTCTTTTGATAACCCCATTCTCAGATTTATTCCCTGGGTAGCACCATTGGAAGCAGTCTTTTGCAATCATCAGCAGAACATTCCTAAAGAAGGTTTAGGTGGGCCTGGCATGGGACACATTCTCCTGCCTGTCACTGTAACCTCAGTTGGCCGTGTCTTGGGCTTAGGCTATCCTGTACCTGGAGGTAGCTTATGGTGAGTACTTCCTAGGCCTGATGGCATTAATGCCATGTAGCAAATAAATGTCCTAATATCAGACATAGGTAGGAAATATTGCCGTGTCCCCATTACTAGCAGCACTCAAATGTGAAACACACATGGTCTTTCCAAGCTCCATTTCTGCTTCTCCAATTGCCTTTGGAATTTTTTTATTAGAAAATCATGTGTCAAATGTAATTGTCTTTCCTCAATATCTGTTTCCTACCCCCACCCCGCCCCAGTTTTGGGGAATGGTATCACAACTTTTGCCTCTTAGTAGAGTCTTCTAAGACTCTGTCTTTTATTTTTTTTTTCTTGCTTCTCTATATTTATCTTCACTATATCGTGACCATTATCCCTCTTAATTTTATTTTAGTCTGAAGTTTCCTAACCCATAGGAAGTTTCCAACATTGCAATACTGTCCCTCTGCTTCACCATTTAAGTTGCCTTTTGCCCTTAGTCTTTCTCCTCACGTTTTTTTAAAATATGGTATAAAAATTTGAATGTTTTTCTCAGCCTTATTAGGTTTGTCTATGCAAAGAATGGCACCAACAGAGTATCTCATATGGGTCCAGGGCAAGGAAAACATAGGAAAAGATTTATGTGTTGTGTGCCGCCTCTCTGTGTGACCACAACACATTGCTCATTTTCTCTTATTGGCTAAATAAATCAAGAACTCATACCAGATTTGAGCACATGCCTGAGTGTATATTTTATTTCTGCCAATTGGAAACTTGACTAGCAAAAGCAAGAGAATGTTGAGAATATGAAATCAGTATTTCCTGGCAACTAGTGGGACAGACAAGGTCAGGGAAGGAAGTAGAGTCAAGAACATCACTAAAGCTTCTGGTTATGGCAACTGACTGCATGTTCCTGCTCATCGCTGAGGATGGGCTATTTGTAAGTTCAGATAGGATGTATAACTGCAGACCTTTTGAATTTGAGGTGCCCTCAGGCCACACACGTCAGTGTCTAATAGTTGAATGTACAACTCTGAAATTCTGCTGAGACGCTTGAGCTGGATAGAGATTGAGATGACAGCTAAATAATTTTGTGGGACTTGGTATGATCCAACCTAAAAACTGCTATAGAAGGGGTGTTTGTGAAGAAATTAAGTGGTCACTCTAATTAGTTTTGCTATTGTTACTGGGTACGCTTTGGGCTTCCTTGGTGGCTCAGATGGTAAAGAATCTGCCTGCAATGTGGGAGACCTGGATTCGATCCCTGGGTTGGGAAGATCCCCTGGAGAAGGGAAAGGCTATCCATTCCAGTAGTGCCTAAATAATTCCATGGACAGAGGAGCCTGGCAGGCTGAAGTCCACAGGGTCGCAAAGAGTCTGACACAACTGAGTGACTTTCACTTTCACTTTGGTGTGATCAGTCAAGAAAAAATGTACAAGGAGCAGAAATAATGGGCTCACATGAGAACACAGGTAATCAATAGACAGGAAGAAGATCCTGCAAAGAGAATGAAAACAAACAAAGAAAAAAAAAAAAACTTTGAGTCCATCAAAACTTGACTTAGCATTCATTCCAGGTAAAAATAAATAAAACAACACCTGTTATATTTCTCATTCCACTGCAATAACTTGGCTTCCATTTTACCTCCTAGATCAGAGGTCATGAAGTCCATGCACACAGGCCATGCTCGGCTCCTGTGTTTTGTTTGGCCTACAGATTGCATTAGACATTTGAATGGTGTGCCCACAGCCAATCCATTCAGGTTCCCATTTGCTGCAGGCGCCATGGCCGCTTTTTGTCTTAACACCTGTGCTTCTCTGTAGTCTCTTATGTTACATGCCAGGACCCTGAAGGGTATTGCCATTGCAAAACTAACCAGAACTTTCCTGTGTCCACTCCTTCCTTGTAGAATATCTACCTGCCTATTCCATATCTATTCATCCCACAAGGCCTAAACTTCGGATCCCCTCTGTGGAGAAACCTCAGCCTTCTGATTTCCACAGGCCCTCCGTGGCTGTTCTTGTTGTCATTACCTCTTAATGAGTGACTCAGAAACCTTGGCACATGGAAGTTAGGACTCCTGTGAATGAGGAGATAAACTGCTGCAGAAACCAGTAATCGAGAAACGAAGCACCACGCTCAGAGAGTTGGAGAACTCAGGTTTATTACACCGGCGGGCCCAGAGGAGTTAACACTCCAAACTCTGAGCCCGAACAAAGGGGTTACAGAGATTTTACAGACAGGCTATAGTGGGCAACACTAGCTGCTAATAAGCTGGTTTAAACCAAGGGGTTTCACACGTGCGGGAACAGCAGTCAAATTGGGGAGGGGAATGCCTGACCTTTACAGGGACAGGCATAAGATTAAGCAGGTTTGCAGGGGCTGGGCAATTGCAAAGAGCAGGACAAGGGTGAGTGAGATAGGCTTCAGCTCCTAGTATTGTAAGTCCCCACTTTCTGAGACTACAAGACCTATATGATCCAGACTTTGCAAAGAGCAAGTGGAGTTACAGAGGCAGAAGGAGTAGAAGATTATGTAAAATTTTAACTTTTCCTCTTTAAAACAAAGTGCAGTTTTATGACTCATGGAGGCAGCAACAAGATGATTTATTTCCATTAGTGGTTTGTTTCCTGTTCTAATGAGAAGAATTTAAAGCACCATGACTCACAGAAGGAATCTGCTTAGAAATCTGGGTTGTGTATCTGTCCAGCATGACAATATCAAATCTCATGTTGTGAAATGCCAACTTGCAAGAGTTTTCTGCAAAACACTTTGACATACATATGTTGAAATTCACTACCATTTGCTTTTTCTGTGTATTGGCAATCCAGTGACAGTATTGGCTTTTCTAGCAATGTCTGATGCATAGGGAGCCTTTGGTGCACTGTGATTGGCGGCAGGATATAATGCAGACCAGAAGTGTTAGAGAAACCAGTGACAGTATTGGCTTTTCTAGGCTGGTGCTATGTACTGGAGTCCTGTCTCTGTACGGACCTACTATGTCTGATGCATAGGGAGCCTTTGGTGCACTTTCGTCCATGGCCACCTTGACTATATAATAGGTGCTTCTCAGTCTGTCCTTGTACAGTTCAGGTCCACTCCACATATGGAGAATTAAAGCAGTCAATTTATTTGCAGCTCTGTGAACCAAAATGTTGAATTTATTTGGAGAGTAATTCCAGTGGATTAAATTTGTTTCTATGGATCTATTTGCTGTAGCTGGAACATTGACAAAAGAGAGGAATATTACTTTAATGTCCTAAAAAAAAAAAAAAAACCCAAAACAATCAACTGCACGGTAAATATCCATAGCTCCCCAAAATCCCTCTCCAAATGAGTGCAAATACAGGGGACACTATCGACTTTAAAAAGGTTCCCAACCACCTGGCAGCCTCAGGATCAAATGTTCCTTAGTTCACAGTGGCAATTCAGTGAATGCTCACAGGCTAACCCCCATCTCTACCCGTTGCAAAAGCCCAGCCTGGAGGTGACCCAGTTAACACTTTGTGCTTCACAAGCCCAGAGATTGAACAGCAGGGAGGCTCCAGCAGAGTGCAGAGATGTCCTAGCTGAGCAGCGAGGGGGCAGCAAGTGGGGCCACCCCCTCATGTCATTTCTGTCTCTGGACCAGTGGCCACTCATTAGCCTCTTCTGGGGAGTTTTATAAAGTCCCCACACCCAAGCCAGTTCAATCAAAATCTCTGGCAGGGGAGCAGGGGAGAGACACTGGATCTAGGCATGAGTATTTTTAAAATGGTACTTTTACATAAATGAAACATCTCAAAGGATTGAGTTGCAACAAGGACGCACTACAGAAAGTAACAGTTTCTTTGATAACTGATAGCATTTCAAGCTTACAGGGCCTAGTTCTTAGTATAGTGCCTTGGAATCTCACTTTTCATGCAAAAGCCCCTAATTCCAGTTTTTTCCTAATTCTTAGAGGGCTTTGATTCATAAATATTGTACAGCCAGGAGCACATTACATCATGTTTCCAAATCAAATCAATAATGAGCAGCTATTTGATGATGTCTTATTTATCATAGGTTCTGTGATGTCAGGGTCTCCCTGTTCCAAGTCACAATAACTAAGGGTAGTGAATTCCTCTGGAACTCCTGCTTCCCATCGTATATTCTGTTAAGCATTAAACACGGGTTTAGTTTGAGCACCTAGCTTGGAATGTAGCACATAGTCAATTAATTGTGTCCATTGATCTGCCATCTTCAATGGCAAAGCCGTCATAATGAAGTGAAGCCTCCCCTCAGAAGAAAGACAGGCAGGTTACATGTACGGTGAAAGGTGAAGCCAGTGAGGAAGAGTAATGTTAACAGTGGGTTCCTACCTACTTTTTGATTTGAATATTTATTAAGCCTGAGAATAGTCAAACAAGGTTGAAAGTCCAACACTCACAGGGAAGGTAAGATCATGGAACCAAGTAGGCTGGGTTTTCACCTGTGTGTCGTGGTGGAGATTGTCCTGATTTGGATTATTTATGTCCAGGCCATGCCTCTCAGCTCTGACGATTTGGTGCCTTTGGGAATTCAGGTCTAGTGTTGTTAGATCTTTCAGCTTTTCGAGAAAATTGAGAAATATGGATTTCATTTTCATAAAATACTCAGATTTTATTTATTATATTTTTAGTGATTCATCTTCTTTTTTTAAAATTTTATTGGAGTAAAGTTGATTTACCATGTTGTGTTAGTTTCAGGTATATACCAAAGTGATTCAGTTATATATATATTCATTCTTTTTTTCAAATTCTTTTCCATATAAGTTATTACAAAATATTGAGTAGAGTTCCCTATGCTATACAGTAGGTCCTGTTGGTTATCTGTTTTATGTACAGTAGTGTGTATATGCTAATCCCAAATGTTGCTAGAATGGCCACTTGTTGAGGCACTTTAGGGAGGCTCTGTGTACATGCTGGCTTCATGTCCTGCCCCAGAATTTTCTGATGCTAAAGTGCTGAATGCCCTTGAAGACAGGAAAAATGGAGTGTCAGAAAGTCCACCGCTGGCAGATGTGGGGCCCCCTCGACCAGTAAGTTCAGAAGCCAACGGATAGGAAGCCAAGGATAAATGCCCCTCCCCTTCATCCTGAGACTCACACCCTGAAGCTTCTTGGAAGGGTCCAACTCCATCATCATTAAACACCCACAGCAATGGCCAACTCTACAACTGATTCTTGTATTGCTGTTCCCTCCTGTCCTGTTTTTTTATCCTATCCTTCACTCTTGCTGCTTTTAATCACATCCCAAATAATATACCTATCCCCAGGAATTTTTCTCAGCTTCTGCTTACAGGGCAAAGTGAGTTAACGCCTTTGGCAGCTAAATTGCTGGAAGAATCACCATGTAGGCCAAAGGAAGACTGTAGAGAAGGTGTAGCTCCTGAAGCTGTCAGTATTAGACTTCTTAGCTGGGAAATGGTTGATCTAAAAAGAAGGCATTGAGCTTAAGTTAGAGATGTGGCTTGGTACTTACTAAATTTTGGAAGGTTTGTGATTTGCCTTTTGGATAAGAAATGTGATTGTTTTTCTGTTTCTTTGGTTGTTTTTCTCAAAAACTCTTAATAAACTTTTAATTTTAGAGTGGTTTTACACAAAAGTTGTAAAAATACAGAGTTCCCTGTTTGGTTGTTTTTGTTGTTAGTAGTGCATGAGAGATTCCTAACCACATGCCTAACAAACCTGATACTGCTTTTTCCCCTTGAAAGCCATTATATAAGATCTAAGACAGTTCAGAATAGCAAGCTTACCCTGTAAGTTCCTTGAGGACAAAGACAACGCTTCATGCATCTTTCCATCCCCTTTTGTACCAGCCAGAGTGCTGTGCATGGGGACATTTAATAAAGATTTGTTGAACAAGGAATCCCCATGACACATTAGAATCTGGAGGGATCACATCCAGTCCCCAGCTCTGCCTCCAATCCCCGGACGTTCTTTCCCCCTCCCTACAGGGCAGCTTTTCCCCTGTGTTGTTTCAGTTTGGCCATGAAAGATTGAGAAAGAACATTTGAAGGCTCAGTTTTATACTCAGGGCTGGCTTTGCCAGATGCCCCACCTCCTCAGGCACGATCAAGTAATCTTAGTGCCAGGTTGGCCAGAGCTGCCTCTTGGCTGCCCTGGTACCCTGAGAGCTTTCTAGGACATGCCTGTGCCCTGCATGCCATGATATATTTTTATCCAAACCCTGAGTGAAAGCCAACATGCATTTTGCTTCTTTTCTAGATTGTCTAAGCGCATGTCTTTCTTGTTTACTGGATGGCTAAAAGAAAAAAAAAAAAAACAGCAATAATAACACATGCTATAATTTCAGTCTCAGATCTAAGAACACCTTTAAAAGTCCTTTTATTAACCCTTTTCAGGAAACTCAACCAGCTTGATCACAAAGCTGGGAAAGATACAAAATTTATGTATTTGTGAACAACTTGCTTTTTTTCTCCCTTAGTTTACATCTGAGGAGAACGATTAGTCAAGGAATGTTAAATTATGCAGTAGTTTAATACCGTAAGCTACTTGCTTTCAGTCTTTCACAGAATTAGAAGGATTCAGCAATCTATGGAAAAGATTCAACACAGTTTATAAAGGGGTTTGGTCAGGAATGAAATTAACAAAAGGTACCTTCTTTCACAGAGTTTTGTTGTGTCTTATTTTTTCTGATAATAATACTTTTGATTGAGTACTTATGAAGTGCAGGAGTTCTTCCATGTACCATACCCATATGCATTCAATATCTCCCTAATTTTAAAAATGGAAACACTGGAACAGAAATCATAGATAACTTAAACAAAATGGACAGTGGGAATTCACTGGAGTATTTTCAGCAGAAGAGCAGTGTCTTATTATTTATCTCATAGAGAAAGCCCTGAATTCTCTGTGGGAAACAGATCCTAAGTTAGTTAGAAAGTCAGCAGGGAGAATAGGTAAAAGCTATCTAGGATTGCTTAAGGAAAACAGCATCCTGAGCTCTACATGGGATTCAGATGTGTCTGATGGACGTTTGGAATCTCTGAGTTCATTCATACATGAAGGGTAATAAGCTCACCTCTTGTACTGGATTTGCTAAGTTTCAGAGACGTTTTGTAGAGCATAATGAAAGCACTTTTCAACTAGATCTTGGCCCTTATCTATAAGTCTGACTTTCTGGATCAGTGGGTCCAACCTTCTGTTCTTTATCTCAAACCGCGTGCCCTCCACTGGCCTCCACTGCCCTGCCCTCCACACACGGTGAGTACTGACTTCCTGCTCCTCAGTTGTCCTTAGCAAACAACAATTCCTTGGCTTTTCAGAGCTGAGTTAACTCTGGGGTATCACAGCTTCTTTTTCTTTTTCATAAGAGAGAAGAATCTTTAATTTTAAAGACCAGAAAGTCCTCTGTCATACAAAAACATAACCATCCCTGGTTGTATGGACTATCACAGCTTCTAGTTCATAGGTAGATTTTGTACAGAGATACAGAAATTCCAGTTAAACCAAGTGTTGAGGAAACAAAACATGAAAGTGGCTAACAGCTCATCTTGAAAATGTGCCTCTTGCATGACTGACTTAGCCTCCAGGCCAACCAATTATTCTGAAAACTGTCTCTTTGGAGCTTACTGTCACTATTATCCATTTCCCCAAATCTATATCACCGTAGCACTCCCCTCTTGCTTAAGGCAGAGACAAAAGAGTTGTAACAATAATGTTAGTAACTGAACCGTTACTATCTCATTATAACCTATGAGATTCATACATGAGAATCATCAGTATACCTAAGGACAACCAAGCTTTAGAGGGTTTAGCTACCCTACCAAGGACAGGCACTTTGTATAAAAGGAATGGAAGAGAACTAAACTTACGTATTCTGACTTAAGTGGCTGCTGTTTGTAGGTGCTCGGAAATGTTTGTTGATTGACTATGTAAAAACCATACTTTCCTCTATACTTGCTGGAGGGAAGAAATCAAATCCAAATGTTGAGATGGTCTGGACGGGCAGACTGCTGAGAAGCAAAGTATCATTACAGCTATTAAGACAGTGCAGAGGGCTATTCTGGTGCTCAGATCTGTGCAGCCAGATGGAAATCATAGTTCAGGCTTAGTGTTGTCAGACAACAGAGGCTTCAGGCCAAGGGGAAGGCACGGGTGAGTGATTTTTGACTGTTTATCTCTAATGTGTGTGGCCATTGTCACTCCCATCTCTGATGGCTGTGATTTATTCTATTATACTGTCAGGATTAAAACACCTTAGCAGGAGGAAAAATAAAGGGAGGGATACAAATGCTGTGTCATTGATGTGACAGATGCTATTTCTCTGGAAACCATGGACGACAAGGGCATGGAAGCGCTCAAAAGCACTAGAGCTGGAGAATATCAGAACCAGACAAATCCTTGGGGACCATCTGTTTCAAACCACTCATTTGAGAGATAAGAAAACTGAGACTTTGGGGCTTCTGTGGTGGCCAAGGTCGCACAAGCTCCTAAGTTTAAAGCTAGAACACTGGTTCCCACATCCCAGTTCACTGTTCATCCCATTCGGTCACCTGCTGGTCAAGTTTATGGTTCCTTCCCTGCATTCACAAAGTTGAGTTTTACATTTGTGAGGTTTACATTCTACATGAAGTAAAGAATCTGTCTGTATATTAACATGGTTAAAGAAAAGTAGGAGGAACTTCCCTGGTGGTCCAGTGGCTAAGACCTTATGCTCCTAAAGCAGGGGACCCAGGTTCGATCCCTGGACAGAGAACTTGATCCTGCACGCCAGCTAAGAGTTTGCATGCAGTAACTAAGACCTGGTGCAGCCAAATAAATCAATAAAGGTTTTTTTGTTTTGTTTTGTTTTGTTTTGTTTTGTTTTGTTTTGTTTTTTATTTTAGTTGGGGGCTAATTACTTTACAATATTGTAGTAGTTTTTGCCATACATCGACATGAATCAGCCATGGATTCACATGTGCTCCCCCTCCCAAACCCTCCTCCCACCTCCCTCCCCCTCCCATCCCTCTGTGTCATCCCAACGCTCCATCCCTGAGCATCCGTCCATGCATAGAACATGGAATGGTGTTCTGCTTCACATATGACAATATACATGTTTCAATGTTATTGTCCCAGAACGTCCCCACCCTCACCTTCTCCCTCAGAGTCCACAGGACTGTTCTATGCATCTGTGTCTCTTATTCTGTCTCACATATAGGGTTACCATTACCATCTTTCAAATTCCATATACATGCATTAGTATACTGTATTGGTGCTTTTCTTTCTGGCTCACTTCACTCTGTATAATGGGCTCCAGTTTCATCCATCTCAATAGAAACCGATTCAAATGTATTCTTTTTAATGGCTGAGTAATATTCCATTGTGTATATGTACCACAGCTTCCTTATCCATTCGTCTGCGATGGACATCTAGGTTGCTTCCATGTCCTGGCTATTGTAAACAGTGCTGCGATGAACATTGGGGTACACGCGTCTCTTTCAATTCTGGTTTCCTCGGTGTATATGCCTAGCAGTGGGATTGCTGGGTCATATGGCAGTTCTATTCCCAGTTTTTTAAGGAATCTCCACACTGTTCTCCATAGTGGCTGTACTAGTTTGCATTCCCACCAACAGTGTAAGAGGGTTCCCTTTTCTCCACACCCTCTCCAGCATTTATTGCTTGTAGACTTTTGGATAGCGGCCATTCTGACTGGTGTGTAATGGTACCTCATTGTGGTTTTGATTTGCATTTCTCTAATAATGAGTGATGTTGAGCATCTTTTCATGTGTTTGTTAGCCATCTGTATGTCTTCTTCGGAGAAATGTCTGTTTAGTTCTTTGGCCCATTTTTTGATTGGGTCGTTTATTTTTCTGGAATTGAGCTGCAGGAGTTGCTTGTATATTTTTGAGATTAATTGTTTGTCTGTTGCTTCGTTTGCTATTATTTTCTCCCATTCTGAAGGCTGTCTTTTCACCTTGCTTATAGTTTCCTTTGTTGTGCAAAAGCTTTTAATTTTAATTAGGTCCCATTTGTTTATTTTTGCTTTTATTTCCAATATTCTGGGGGGGTGGGTCATGGAGGATCCTGCTGTGATTTATGTCGGAGAGTGTTTTGCCTATGTTTTCCTCTAGGAGTTTTATAGTTTCTGGTCTTACATTTAGATCTTTAATCCATTTTGAGTTTACTTTTGTGTATGGTGTTAGGAAGTGTTCTAGTTTCATTCTTTTACAAGTGGTTGACCAGTTTTCCCAGCACCACTTGTTAAAGAGATTGTCTTTTCTCCATTGTATACTCTTGCCTCCTTTGTCGAAGATAAGGTGCCCATAGGTGCATGGGTTTATCTCTGGGCTTTCTATTTTGTTCCATTGATCTATATTTCTATCCTTGTGCCAGTACCACACTGTCTTGATGACTGTGGCTTTGTAGTAGAGCGTGAAGTCAGGCAGGTTGATTCCTCCAGTTCCATTCTTCTTTTCTCAAGATTGCTTTGGCTATTCGAGGTTTCTTATACTTCCATACAAATTGTGAAATGATTTGTTCTAGTTCTGTGAAAAATATCATTGGTAGTTTGATAGGGATTGCATTGAATCTATAGATTGCTTTGGGTAGTATACTCATTTTCACTATATTAATTCTTCCAATCCATGAACACGGTATATTTCTCCATCTGTTTGTGTCCTCTTTGATTTCTTTCATCAGTGTTTTATAGTTTTCTATATATAAGTTTTTTGTTTCTTTAGGTAGAAATATTCCTAAGTATTTTATTCTTTTGTTGCAATGGTGAATGGTATTGTTTCCTTAATTTCTCTTTCTGTTTTCTCATTATTGGTGTATAGGAATGCAAGGGATTTCTGTGTGTTTAATTTTGTATCCTGCAACTTTACTATATTCATTGATTAGCTCTAGTAGTTTTTCTGGTAGAATCTTTAGGGTTTTCTATGTAGAGGATCATGTCATCTGCAAACAGTGAGAGTTTTTTACTTCTTCTTTTCCTATCTGTATTCCTTTTATTTCTTTTTCCGCTCTGATTGCTGTGGCCAAAACTTCCAAAACTATGTTGAATAGTAGTGGTGAAAGTGGGCATCCTTGCCTTGTTCCTGACTTTAGGGGAAATGTTTTCAGTTTTTCACCATTGAGGATAATTGTTTGCTGTGGGTTTGTCATATATAGCTTTTATTATGTTGAGGTATGTTCCTTCTATTCCTGCTTTCTGGAGAGTTTTTTTATCATAAATGGATGTTGAATTTTGTCAAAGGCTTTTTCTGCATCTATTGAGAGATAATCATATTGTTCTTATCTTTCAATTTGTTAATGTGGTGAATTACATTGATTGATTTGCGGATGTTAAAGAAACCTTGCATTCCTGGGATAAAGCCCACTTGGTCATGATGTATGATCTTTTTAATATGATGTTGGATTCTGTTTGCTAGAATTTTATATTAAGGATTTTTGCATCTATGTTCATCAGTGATATTGGCCTGTAGTTTTTCTTTTTTTGTGACATCTTTGTCTGGTTTTGGAATTAGGGTGATGGTGGCCTCATAGAATGAGTTTGGAAGTTTACCATCTTCTGCAATTCTCTGGAAGAGTTTGAGTAGGATAGGTGTTAGCTCTTCTCTAAATTTTTGGTAGAATTCCGCTGTGAAGCCGTCTGGTCCTGGGCTTTTGTTTGCTGGAAGATTTCTGATTACAGTTTCGATTTCCGTGCTTGTGATGGGTCTGTTAAGATCTTCTATTTCTTCCTGGTTCAATTTTGGAAAGTTATACTTTTCTAAGAATTTGTCCATTTCTTCCAAGTTGTCCATTTTATTGGCATATAGCTGTTGGTAGTAGTCTCTTATGATCCTTTGTATTTCTGTGTAGTCTGTTGTGATCTCTCCATTTTCATTTCTAATTTTGTTGATCTGATTCTTCTCCCTTTGTTTCTTGATGAGTCTGGCTAATGGCTTGTCAATTTTGTTTATCTTCTCGAAAAACCAGCTTTTAGTTTTGTTGATTTTTGCTATGGTCTCTTTTGTTTCTTTTGCATTTATTTCTGCCCTAATTTTTAAGATTTCTTTCCTTCCACTTGAGAAAAAGGTGAAATTGCTTGTTTTGGGGTGGAAAGTCCTGAAAATATCGATTAAATCTAATTTGTCTATAGTATCATTTAAAGTTTGTGTTTCCTTGTTAATTTTCTGTTTTGTTGATCTATCCATAGGTGTGAGTGGAGTATTAAAGTCTCCCACTATTATTGTGTTATTGTTAATTTCCCCTTTCATACTTGTTAGTATTTGCCTTATATATTGTGGTGCTCCTATGTTGGGTGCATATATATTTATAATTGTTACATCTTCTTCTTGGATTGACCCTTTGATCATTATGTAGTGTCCTTCTTTGTCCCTTTTCACAGCCTTTATTTTAAAGTCTATTTTATCTGAAATGAGTATTGCGACTCCTGCTTTCTTTTGGTCTCCATTTGCATGAAATATATTTTTCCATCCCTTCACTTTCAGTCTGTATGTGTCCCTAGTTTTGAGGTGGGTCTCTTGTAGACAGCATATGTAGGGGTCTTGTTTTTGTATCCACTCAGCCACTCTTTGTCTTTTGGTTGGGGCATTCAACCCTTTTACATTTAAGGTAATTATTGATAAGTATGGTCCCGTTGCCATTTACTTTGTAGTTTTAAGTTCGTGTTTAAAACATCCTTTCTGTGTTTCCTGTTTAGAGAAGATCCTTTAGCATTTGTTGGAGAGCTGGTTTGGTGGTGCTGAATTCCCTCAGTTCTTGCTTGTCTGTAAAGCGTTTGAATTCTCCTTCATATCTGAATGAGATCCTTGCCGGGTACAGTAATCTGGGTTGTAGATTTTTCTCTTTCATTACTTTAAGTATGTCCTGCCATTCCCTTCTAGCCTGAAGAGTTTCTATTGAAAGATCAGCTGTTATCCTTATGGGGATCCCCTTGTGTGTTACTTGTTGTTTTTCCCTTGCTGCTTTTAATATTTGTTCTTTGTGTTTGATCTTTGTTAATTTGATTAATATGTGTCTTGGGGTGTTTCGCCTTGGGTTTATCCTGTTTGGGACTCTCTGGGTTTCTTGGACTTCTGTGACTATTTCCTTCCTCATTTTAGGGAAATTTTCAACTATTATCTCCTCGAGTATCTTTTCATGGCCTTTCCTTTTATCTTCTTCTTCTGGGACTCCTATGATTCGAATGTTGGGGCGTTTCATATTGTCCCAGAGGTCCCTGAGGTTTTCCTCATTTCTTTTGTTTTGTTTTTTAAAGTACAAAGCGTAGGCAGGAAATTTTTCCCTTTGCTTTCCAGTATCCATGCAAGTATTATTTATTTTAACCACAGAATGGTGGTCATTAGCTCTTCTCCCTGTTATCTGTTTTGGCTGGTGCCTTTGCATTCTCTGACCCAGAGGAGACCTCTGTGAAGTGATGGGCGGAGCCATTCTCTGCCTGCTGTAGCCGCCAGCTCCTTGCTGTGTCCTTACCTTACCTTACCTCGCAGTCTTCATTTCCTGTCTATCTCCTGCTGTTTCCTATGTGAACAGAGAGGCTGGATCAGAGCAAGTCAGAGCTCCAGCCTGCCAAGAAACCCCAGTGCCTGCCTCTCCATCTCCTGCCTCCCTCCTGACTTGTTCCTCTGCACAGATTTTCCAAACAACTCAGATGTTCCAAACTCCTTGAAACCAGTAAAAGGACCCAGAATTTGAAACAGAAAGACAGAGCTTCAAGCCTATGCCAGATCACCATGTGCCATGTGATGCTAGGCAAGTCTTAGGTTTTCCTGGGTTGAAGTTGTGTTCCTCTATACAACTGGTATCTTGGTACCTACTCCAGAGTATAATTTTGGGGGTAAACTTTATTAATGGTGAAATAATTCATAAACAGTATTTGTTACTACCAGATTGTTACTGTGAGTGAAAAGTGTAGTGACAAAAGAGATTGCGAACTCTACAGTTCTATTTGCGAATCCCTGTAAGACTGAACACATTCCTCTGTTGATGGAGACATCTTGTCGGACAGCCTGTCCCAGACCAGGAAACTGAGCCCAGGACTCCCCAAAGCCATTGGATCTTCCTGGTGTCAAAGTGTGCCACGGTCTCCCCTCACCAGAGCCCTTCAGTATCACCCATCAGCAGGGCCAACTTCCCAGCTCCGAATTCCACTTAGCTCTTAGTGGAGAGGCAGCATTTCTTGTGGCTCAAGTCTCACCAAGCCCCCCATGTAAATAGGCCCTCAGGCTCTGCCTGTACATTTCTCTAAGAGATAAGTCTGCCACATCATAGGCTGAGACCATGGCGTTCAGCAGTTTCCATTTCTCTAGGTATGAACATGGACACATACATGTGAAAGTAGCCCCTGAAAGAGAAACCAAGGGAAACCATTGCAGAGGTGAGGGTGGGGGCAGGAAGGTGGGGTATTCCTGCTCAATCAGAGCTCAAACTCATCTAAAACCAGTCTCGCCGCATAGTAAATGTATCTTTAGGGTTGCCTAGATTTCTAAATGATCTAATTTTATGGGAGCTAAAATCTTTATCTGTATGGAGGTGCTTTTAAATTAAAAAAAAAATCACTTTTCTAAGAGAATGTTTCTGTCACCTCTAATAATTCCCCTACTTTGTGTTCCTACACTGAGGCAGATAAGCTGGCCATGGATGTAGTGCCACAAAGGAAAACAGGAGGAACAAAGACCTCTGTCCTCTCTCTCTCTGATCCCAGTGGGTTGGTACCAGAATAGAAGCAATCTTTTCCACAGCTCAAACCAGTGATGGATCCCTCAGAAGAATGAACTTCTGTAAACAGCTTGAAAACCTCATTCGCTGTTCGCTTTATCCTCACCCCCATTCAAACCTTAAGGCTGTGGAAAGGATTCCAAACCTCAAATCCAGGCTAGTTAACTTTAAACCCTAGGGGATCACTCAGTCAGCAGACACTTACCTGTGGCAGGCTTTGTCCCTAGCTTTGTTTGGGAGCTGGGGAAACATGATAAAGGAGTAGTCCATGCTCTCAGGAAATTCACAAGCTCATGCCAGAGAGGTAAAGAGAGCTCAGTCATGCTAACACCAGACAGAAGCTAGCCTGGCAGACAGAAGCCCAAAGCATCAGGGAAACAGAAGGGAAGGCTTCCTGGAGACCATTGTCTGTTGAGATTTTTGCAATGCGAGTCAAGGTTGAGTTTGCTGAAGATTTCCTGAGATCCATTTAGGATTGCTCTAGTGTGAACTAGATTACTAAAATAGGCCGAGAAAATAGCATCCCGATATTTAAATATATGATTACCCTTTCTTTATAAGTACTTAGCTGGAAGTGTCTTAGGATGAATACTAAAGCGCCTGTCTGTGAATGTACACCATATTGGAAACAGATTTACTGTCCCAAAGTGTAATGCTTACTCAGCCATCTGATGAGATTTGAGTGCTGAACAGTTTGAGAGGGATGCATAGAGCTGTTTTATTACAAGATGCTGTTATGAGTTATAGCAGCTTTCCTTATGCTATACGGCTGTCGCCAAACAAGTTACATGAATATAAGCAGTTTTATTTGCAATTTTTTGCTTACATTTTCTTAGCATATTCCGATTATGGCTTCTCACAGCCCGATTCATGCTCCCGTGGCAGTCCCAGTATATTGCTTTATTTAGAGCCAAAAGGAGCCTTTAAAAACATTTGTAGAAAGTCGTCCTCTGAGTATGCAGTGTTTGTGTTTAATGGATGCTATCACCTGGCACTTGTTTAAAAAAAAGAAAAAAGAAATGAAAAAAGAAGACTTTTCACTCTTGAAAATATGTGTTTATTTCAGAGACAACCTAATAAACACATTAATTAGCCTCTTGTTTGATGCAGTTTCGATGACCTCTGAGTAGGAGGTTTTGTGTCTTAGAAAAAAAATAAATAGCATTTTGAATTTCATTTGATCAGGACTGAATCCGGAACAACTAAAGTAAAAAAGAATTAATTTCATATGAGAGATGTACACTAGGCTTGGTTGTTAGATACAAATTATAGGCTGGAAAATTAGTGTTGTTGATTCTCCTTGAATGTGTGAAAGTGAATCAGAGAAATTGATGACGTTAATAAAAATGATAATAACAGTAAATTAGTTCATACTAAATGTAAATAATTGTTAAGCTGGGAGCCAGATGAACCTGAATAGCTAGGGACTTAGTTTAAACCCCATGTATTTATTTTTTTTATTTTATTAATTATCCTTTTAATCAAATGAATTGTGCTTCATAATTACAATCAATATTTAGCATACAGTGCTCAAAATTCAGTGTCTTCCTTCATTTCACCGTTTATTTTTGGGAAACAGTGTGTTCATTAGTGCTTGGCTTGGCCCAGTGTTTGAGAGATCCTGGACATTTGCACATGACCGCATAACAACCAAGCTGCATCCACAGGCAGGGAGGGCACAGGCTGCTGCATGGAGTCTGCTGCATGGAGTTTTGGGTAATTTGGCTTCCCTAGTGGCTCAGTCAATACAGAATCTGTCTGCAATGCAGGAAACCTAGGTTTGGTTCCTGGGTCAGGAAGATCCCTTGGAGAAAGAAATGGCAACCCACTCCAGTATTCTTGCCTAGAAAATCTCATGGAAAGGGGAGTTTAGCAGATTACATTCCATGGGGTTGCAAGAGTCAGACACAACTTAGAGATTAAACCACCATTCTTTAAGAGTCTTTTAAATTACTAGCATTAGATTTTTTTTTTTTCCTGGATAAAAGAAATTCATATCTATTGTAGACAATTTGTAAATACCAAGTATATAAAGAAGAAAATTATAACAACCTATTATTTTACCTCCCAACAGTAATTGCTGTTATCATTTTGGAATATTTATTTTCTAGCCTCTTATCTGTTTATGTATTTGGGTAATGTGTTTTAAAAATTGAAACTATATGTACTATGTAGTACCCGACTCATTTTACTTATTATGTCATGAATATGTTTTTTTTCTTAAAATATTCTTCTGACATAAGTTTTCCTTAGCAGCTGTGTGGCATTGTCATGTGGATATACCCACACTATACTTTTCATTTAATCTTTTTCTTCCAGTGTAATTTTAGTTTTCATGCATTTTTTATTATAATGCTCCAGTGAACATCCTTCTATATAAATCTATGCATGTCACTAATTTCATCTGAAGAACTTGTGAACATTTTAAATTATGTTAATGTAGAAGGGGAAAAGAGCAAGTAGGCTAGGCTTTAATACTGGTTTAAACATTTAGGGACTTTTTAAAAATAAAATTATAATTCAATTTACAAATCATGTCCCAATATCATATTTTATAAAGTATCATTTTGTTGTGATGATACTTTGCTAAACCAGTTTTTATTTGTTTGAGCATAGAGATCCTATGTCGTATTTGTCTAGAGCCCATTTAAGGAGGGGTTCCATAAGATCAAATGACTACCCCTCAAACCTCAGAATTTTTGCTGAATTCAATGAAATTAAGGCTTGTACCATATAGTTGTAGGATATACTTTTAATTTTTCACTTGACTGTACTCGTATATATTTATATACAGTTCAGTCGAGTTCAGTCACTCAGTTGTATCCGACTCTTTGCGAGTCCATGGACTGCAGCACACCAGGCTTCCCTGTCCATCACCAACTCCGAGAGCTTACTCAAACTCATGTCCATCAAGTCGGTGATGCCATCCAACCATCTCATCCTTTGTCATTGCCTTCTCCCGCCTTCAATCTTTCCCAGCATCAGAGTCTTTTCAAATGAGTCAGTTCTTTGCATCAGGTGGCCAAAGTATTGGAGCTTCAGCTTCAGCATCAGTCTTTCCAATGAATGTTCAGGACTGATTTCCTTTAGGATTGACTAGTTTGATCTTCTTGCAGTCCAAGGGACTCTCAAGAGTCTTCTCCAGCACCACAGTTCAAAAGCATCAATTCTTCGGCATTCAGCTTTCTTTATAGTCCAGCTCTCACATCCATACATGACTACTGGAAAAACCATAGCTTTGACTAGACCTTTGTAGGCAAAGTAATGTCTCTGCTTTTTAATATGCTGTATTGGTTGGTCATAGCTTTTCTTCCAAGGAGTAAGCGTCTTTTAGTTTCATTGCTGCAATCACCATCTGCAGTGATTTTGGAGCCCAGAAAAATAAAGTCAGCCACTGTTTCCATGGTTTCCCCTTCTATTTGCCTTGAAGTGATGGTACTGGATGCCGTGATCTTAGTTTTCTGAATGTTGAAATTTAAGCTAACTTTTTCATTCTCCTCTTTCATCAAGAGGATCTTTAGTTCTTCACTTTATGCCATAAGGGTGGTGAATGCAGGTATCTGCATATCTGAGGTTACTGATATTTCTGCAGTCATCTTTATTCCAGCTTGTGCTTCATCCAGCCTGACATTTTGCATGATGTACTCTGCATATAAGTTAAACAAGCAGGGTGACAGTATGCAGTCTTGACATACTCCATTTCCTATTTGGAACCAGTCTGTTGTTCCATGTCCAGTTCTAACTGTTGCTTCTTGAGCTGCATACAGATTTCTCAGGAGGCACATCAGGTGGTCTGTTATTCCCACTTCTTTAAGAATTTTCCACAGTTTATTGTGATCCACACAGTCAAAAGCTTTGGCATAGTCAATAAAGCAGAAGTAGATGTTTTTATGGAACTCTCTTGCTTTTTTGATGATCTAACGGGTGTTGGCAATTTGATCTCTGGTTCCTCTGCCTTTTCTAGATCCAGCTTGAACATCTGGAATTTCACAGTTCATGTACTGTTGAAACCTGGCTTGGAGAATTTTGAGCATTACTTTGCTAGCATGTGAGATGAGTGCAATTGTACAGTAGTTTGAACATTCTTTGGCATTGCCTTTCTTTGGGATTGAAATGAAAACTGATGTTTTCCAGTGCTGTGGCCACTGCTGAGTTTTCCAAATTTGCTGGCATATTGAGTGTAGCGCTTTCACAGCATCATCTTTTAGGATTTGAAATAGCTCACCTGGAATTCTATCACCTCCACTAGTTTTGTTCATAGTGATGCTTCCTAAAGCCCACTTGTCTTTGCATTCCAGGATATCTGGCTCTAGGTGAGTGATGACACCATCATGGTTATCTGGATCATGAAGATCTTTTTTGTATAGTTCTTCTGAGTTTCCTTGCCACCTCTTCTTAATATCTTCTGCTTCTGTTAGGTCCATACCACTTCTGCCCTTTATTTTACCCATCTTTGGATCAAATGTTCCCTTGGTATCTCTAATTTTCTTGAAGAGATCTCTAGTCTTTCCTATTCTATTGTTTTCCTCTCTTTCTTTGCATTGATCACTGAGGAGCTTTCTTATCTCGTTGCTATTCTTTGCAACTCTGCATTCAAATGGGCATATCTTTCCTTTTCTCCTTTGCCTTTAGCTTATCTTCTTTTCTCAGCTATTTGTAAGGCTTCCTCATGGATATTTATATACATATGTGTATAAATATAAACGGGTGTATTTGTGTGCTTAGCCATGTCCAACTTTTTGTGACCCCATGGACTGTAGCCCACCAGGCTCTTCTGTCCATAGAGTTTTCCAGGCAAGAATACAGGAGTGGGTTTACATTTCCTTCTTCAGGGGATCTTCCTGACCCAGGGATCGAACCCACATCTCTTATATCTCCTACAATGGGAAGCAGATTCTTCACCACTGTGTCACCTGGGAAGCCCATAAATATAAACATATTAAATATATATGTTAGATAAATCACACAGAATGTACAGCATATATTAAGCACATTAAAATATTTGCACATCCATATTCATGAACATACATGAAAATTATATTTATTAAATGTATATTATTTAAAGAATTTTACATAGAGTTGGGGGCCTTGATTGGATTTTGTTGTGAGGTATTTTAATCAGATGATCATTGGAATAATTAACAATAAATCCCGGGTCATATAATAATCTGATCTACTATTAGTTTCCATTCGCCCTAACTATAAATTATTGACTAGAGTTTATTTCAAAAGGAACTCTTGCATCCTGATTCAAAATACACAAACACCAGAACAGAAAAGATGTAGTCAAGAGGCAAAGGCAAGGATGACTGGATTTTTCTGTCTATTTTGTATGTGTCTGTGGGAAGCTTTCCACCTATACAACAAATCATCTCTGGGGAGGACAGTGTCATGATATGAGAAGGGCACGAAAAATGAAATGATGTCTGATTCCCGTGGGAAAAATAGGTCTTATGTGAAAATTAATCTCAGTGTGTTACAACATTTGCTATATAAACCTGAACAAAAGAAGAAGAAGAAAAAAAATAAAACATTGTGAGAAGATACTTTTCCCCACTGAAGCTATCTTTTATAGTCATCTCTGCAGTTTCGTGGGCACTGCCAAGGTGATGCAGTATAAGGCATGATGTTCTTAGAGGGCTCAGACATTGTGTAGCTGGCACACGTGCTGCTGGACGGGACCCTGGCAGAGGACTACCCCGTCCTCATGAAGCCTTGACTCTGACACTAATTTATTTACATTACCTTGGCAAGTCAGTGACCCTCTGGAAGCTTCAATTTTCTTCCCTAAAGTGAGATTAAGAAACATGAATGATCCTTAAGACCCCTCCAGTTACTCCTCCTATGTCTGCTTTTCTGAAGACTCAGTCTCAGCTCTTCAACTGACTTGCCACATCTTTGAATATATCTAGTCATAATTAATAATTAATACCACAGTATGAGAGATCTGATGAGCAAGAATGCAACTGTATTTAAATGTGCAGATACATGTGAGTGCCATTCGGAACAAAGAACCTCCAGCAAATGTGCTCCGTCATGTCTGACTCTTTGCGTCCCCGTGGATAATAGCCTTCCAGACTCTGCTGTCTGTCCGTAGAATTCTTCAGGCAAGTATACTGGAATGGGTAGCCATTCCCTTCTCTAGTGGGATCTTCTCGACCCAGGGGTCTAACTCATGTTTCCTGCATTGGCAGGCAGATTCTTTACCACTGAGCCACCAGGGAATCCACTAAAGAACCTCCAGATGGCTCCCCGCCCCCTGCCAAAGGAGTGTCCTTTCTCCTCTACCTACCTCCTGCCCTGAGTATCCTTTTCACACTCCCGAGATTCTCTATCAGATTATGTCATTCCTCTTCTTTGATCCAAGTGGATTATGTTTATAAATATTGAATGACAGACGTAGCCTCCCAGTATTGCCATACAGTGGAAAATGGTGTTGTAAAGGGATTAGGTATTTTGGAAAAATTCATATGGATATTAATTACATATAGGAGGAGTCAAAAAAAATCTCTTTCTTTAGGTTTTTGCTTCTTTCCCTCCTGAGGAATTGAATGTTTGTTCTCCTATTATGCTTATCAGTAAATTCTTAATTTTGTTAAAGAAAAATAAAATCCAGGGCAAGTGCTTACATTATCACCATCATCTGCTCAAAGCCTGAATTTCATTAAGTAGATTGTTAATAAAATGAGGAATGATATATCACAACTGCAATGCTGTGTCTCCCAAAGTTAATGAAGAGTTATAATTTTCTAGACGACAAATTAAAAGGCCGTTAAAATGGTTGGGAAGACTGTCAACGGATTTAGCAACATTCCAATTAAAGTAGTGCATTAAAGAGAATTAGAATCTTGAATTTGGAGAAATGAGAAAATATGTTTAATATGTGATTTAATATAGTTAGGAGTCCCAGAATCTTTACATAAGATGAGATGGATATCATCTTAAAGATGACATGACACAGTTAACAAAAAGTGGGACATCACTGTCTAATACAGTTTCATAGACTCATTCAAGAATTTGCTTGCCTCAAACATTAAAGTTATGTTTTATAAATTGTAGAAATAATATTTAAGCAATTATAGCCTAATATATAAAATATGTTATTAGTATATGTATATGATATTAATGTATGTTAGTAATATATGCATTTTTATTATTACCTCTTCCTAGCAAATCATTGATTTTCATTTTTATTTTTGATACTAATTGTTCAAGATGCATATAGACTAGTTCATAGAACATAATGCATTTTTACATAGCATAGTCATATTTTTATATGCTTTTTTTTCAATTATACTTCAGTCTTACTTATCTTCAATGATTTCCTTTTTAGAATGCCTTAAATAGGATCGATGTGCTCGACTTTACCTAACCATTCCCTGGTTGTTAAGTAATTAGGTCACTTCATGGTTCAATAAATAATTTTATGTTTATTTACAGTAAGTTTATAGAAGTAGAATTAATAGGTGAAAAGAATGACCTCCTTTGGGACTCTTGACACATCAAATAATTTTTATCATTTTACACTACCCTCAGTAATTTAAGTATCGTAGGACTTCCCTGATAGCTCAGACAGTAAAGAATCTGCCTGCAGTGCATAAGACCCAGGTTCAATCCCTGGGTTGGAAAGATCCCATAGAGAAGGGAATAACTACCTGTTCCAATATTCTTGTCTGGAGAATTCCATGGACAGAGGAGCCTGGCAGGCTACAGTCCATGGGGTTGCAAAGAGCTGGACATGACTGAGTGACTAACATTTTAAAAGGTACTACACTAAAAGGTAATTCAACTACAAGCTGAACAGCATTTGATGGCATCATTATTTTATAATTTTTACGAAATTAATAGATAAGATGGTACCATATGGTGGTTAACTTATTTTTAAGCAATCTGCCCCAAGAATTTCACAGGTAATTAGATAACATGACCATTTTTCTCTTTTAATTTGGCTTTCTATATTTTATTCTTTGACAAGTGGTAATACATAAGGTAGCCTGCGTATGATGCCATAATTTTATATTAGCAAATTCTTAAGATATTCACAGAATTGAGATTAAGCTTATGGATCAGGAAGATCCTCTGGAGGAGGGCATGGCAACCCACTCCAGTATTCTTGTCTGGAGGATTCCGTGGACAGAGGAGCTTGGCAGGCTGCAGTTCATGGGGTCACAAAGAGTTGGACATGACTGAGCAACTAACACCTTTTTACTTTCAGTCTTCTGCTGCTAGGAATAATAGGAATAATACTATTTAATATAGCAAGATACCAAGTGTTTAGAAATAGACTAAAGTCAATTAATAGACATAGTGAGGATGCTTTTTTTAAGAGGTACTAAACATGCAAATTGACTCTTCCTAATTAGTATTCCAGGAGCTATAAAATCCCTCCTATTCAAAAAAAAAAAGATGAAGAAGAAACAGAGGAGAAAGACCACTAACAAACAGCATGCACACAGGTGAATGGCACCGCCCTACCGACTTAATATAAGATCTAAAAACTCGACACACCCTAGTTGCTACCCACTCTCTATCCCCCTCTATCCTGCTTTATGCTTCATAATCTGACATTTACTAATTAATCTATTTGTGTACCCCAAGAATTTAAGCTCCATAAAGGCACTGAATTTGTGTCTCTTTCACTCATGACTATATTTTTAGGGCTTGACAGAACAATGCCTGCTCCCTAATGAGTGCTTCATAAATACTTATTGAGTGAAGGAATGAATGAGTGAATTGTGGAATATCGCAGGGGAGAAACTGTGCCCAAACTCTAGTTGATACAGATATGCCCAAACTTTAGCTAATACATCAAACCTGATACAAATAAATGACTTATTCCAGAGTAGAGTTGTAAACACGGAGATGTAGTTTTGGGACCATGCAGCAAATGGAGACAGAAGGCAAACAATGAAACAGAAGATAAGATTGGATCCTGTCTGCATCTTTCTGTGTCTTCGTTGCTTTCTGAGGAGGAATTGAAGATAGATTTCAGAAGCTCATTGTATATTATTGTCAGTTAGATAAAGATATACACACATATACACATATTCATATGAGATATCCATGAATACGCATAGCTAGAAGCATATATCCACAACACACATATTTACCCACACAAGATTCTGTGAGTGTATTGTTTAAGTTAACTTTAACCTCTGCAGGGGGTATCCTGGTGCATAGAATCAGTTCATCTCAATATTTTCAAATCTTTTAAAAAGCCATTTAAGAATATCTTGAGATATTGCAATGGAGAGGAGCATGGAATGAGTAAATTTCAATTGATAACTTCAGCTCAAGTTCTGATGTTCATACTGTGTAGGCCAGAGGTAGAGTACCTATGAAGAGTTATACTTTCTAATGATGCTTTTCTGAGACCTGAGAATACAAAGAGCACTGTCTGGGGTCTCCAGCCTTTCTCTGCACCTCCTCCCCATTACCAATATCCTCTTATGTCTCAGTCTTCTTCTTATATTCGTTGGTCACTTCTTAGTCTGTCATCACATCAGTGACTTGTAATATCCTTAACCCTTGTCTTCCATCTCATCTATGATTCCCCTAACCCAACAGATTTCCCTAACTTAAAATGTCCATGGTTATCAAAGACAGAAAATCTGCTTCCTCTCAGCTGTCAGTACTGCAACTAGAAAGGCTCCTTTCGGTTGGCTGGTGATTCTTTTTATTCAAGGAATAGCCCTTGGTATTTTAAAATCAATTTTCTTTATGACTGTATTTAACTCATTTTGTAAAACTTTCTCTTATTCATACTAAGTCAAATCAGCACTAAACTGTCTCTGTGGTTGTTCTCTATCTCAGCTCTCCTTTGATCCTCCCATGGAATTGAGAGTAAGAATGCTAGAAGAGATCAGTAAAACATCAACTCATCAACCCTACTGTTAATCACAAAGTGAATTCACTCTTACCAGCCACCCTTCTCCAAGGATACAGAGCCCTGAGCATCTCTCTGTTATTCCTTTTGTGTGTTGTGCTCAACGGACATTTTCCATATCTCCATTTCTGTGACTCTGCCATCAAGGACAATCTCTTAGACACTGCCTGTCATTGTGATTATTGGCAATATCACTGAATTAAGGTAATCAGGCCACATTCATTGCGTGTACTTGGAGCAGAAGCTGAAACCACAGGTAAAATTGAAATGCCCAGTAATGGCCATTTCAGTGTTGGTTTCCTGTACTTTTTCTAAAGTACATTTGCTTTTGCTTTTCCTCCTTGCCTGCTGAGATCATTGTGTGGGTGTGAGTGTCTGAGGGCTTGGGATGATAAGTTGCAGAGGGAAAGGGAGGTGGGGGAAGGCCACACAGCTTGAATAAATAAGTACGTGAAAATATATGGTGCTCTAGCATGCCCTACTGCCATGTCTCCATCACTACACAAGGATGTCTTCATGTATTAATTTCAGCATCAGAATTCTGAAGGCAGGGAAGCAAAAGTGGCAGCTGTGGGAGCTCCCTAAAGTGGCGCTGGGCATGACATTCTGAATTCTGAAATTGCAAACCCACAGTTCAGTGGTTGCAGCAACACAGAATGCAGATGGCGTGTTCCTTTGGATTGTCAGGGTAGTTCTACAGTATAGAGAAATGGCTTCGGTTCACTCCTGTTGGCTCTGTCACTGCCTTTTAACACCCATGTGTCAGGAAAGCCATGTTGCAGTGACAATCATGTGTTGGTAATGGGGCTCAGAGGAGAATACCCTGGGAAAGTTTGAAATTAACCATTTCAGAATGGAGGAGTCTTTTCCACGTGTTCCATGTTAGAGAAGTGAAAAAAGGCTGCACTATATAGATTAGGGGGCTGCAATAACTCAGATTCATTTGATGTATGTTAGGAAATTAAAGATTAGATGAAATCCTTCATTCTTTTTCCTTTTTTTAGAATTACAAATACATGTTTTTTCCCCCATGGCATGAATAAAAGGAGATAAGCACACATTAAAACCACCTCAGTGATTAAACCATCTTCTTTTCATCTGTAAATATCAGATAATAGAGTCAGAGTAAATACAAGACTGTAATTAACTTTAAGGCCTCGGTTGATACACTATAAGAATAGGGCCCAACTGCTTTTCCAGTAGCAACATAGTAAAAAAAATCCTCTCCATTTAGGAATCCTGTTTAGAGGCTTCTCATTTCAAAGGACATTCCACCTTCTTTCACCACACAACCTTTCTAGTCAATTGAGATAATCAGGTTCCTGACCATTTGCAATAACCCCATAGGAGACTGGTTAAGAGATGCTGGTTTGATCCCTGGGTCAGGAAGATCCACTGGAGGAGGGCACAGCAACCCACTCCAGTATTCTTGCTTGAAGAATCCCATGGACAGAGGAGCCTGCTAGGCTATTGTCTGTAGGGTCACAAAGAGTCAGATATGGCTGAAGGGACTTAGCACACACATATACTTCTGGGTATCTCCAACTTACCAACTGTTTCGTGACCCAAATCCAACAAGTGGGATCTGTACATGTGAGACATATTTAGAAAGTAATTTTTTAAAATATATTTTAGAATTACATTTTTGAAACAGTCAGCTTAGGGCTGTCTTCCACTGAGTTGAGGGAGAGAGGAGCAGTGGGGAGCCTGTGTAAAGTATTATTTTCCTAGTAGAGTGATTAGCTATGTCTTACAAAGGCAACTTGTCAGCTGACACTTTCTTGTATGGGGAATGTCCATGCCCACATTGCAGCCTTGTGTGTGAGTCTCACATGTGCAATCACAGATGCAAACACACCATAACCATGCATGATTGGAGACTTAAAAATATCTACCCATCAATCTATGTACAGTGGCCCAATTTAGGATGACTGAGGACCCATCAGTGAAAGGAGTTTAAGACCAAGCTTAGTTTTATGGGGGCAGGCAGAATTCAATTTGTTTCACCTTTGTAAAATATACTGAGCTCAGATGTCCTAATTCTGCTTGTCATCTGTATGACCAGAGGCAAGTTAGTAACTTTCTCTAAATTTGAGTTTGTTTTGGAGATATTAATAATACTTTATTTAGACTTGTTGCAGTTATTAAATGAGAGACTCCATGTAAAAGCACTTAACACATATTACCTGGCATTTAGAAGTCCTTAGACGCTGTTAACAATGGTCATTGTTATGTTAATTATATTTGTCCACACAACCCCTAGGAGAGTCCTGGAGGGAAAACCAAAAGTTGACATAACTTGTTCATCTGCATTTCTTAAGGGCTTTCCTGGTCATTCAGACGGTAAAGAATCTACTTACAATGCAGGAGACCCAGTTTGGTGTTCCTGGGTCAGGAAGATCCCCTGGAGAAGGGAATGGCAACCTACTCCAGTATTCTTGCCTGGGAAATCGCATGGACAGAGGAGCCTGGAAGGCTATAGCCCTTTCAGAATCTTACTGTGAAAATTATTTAGGATCATAAACAGTTAATGCTGGAAGGAAACATCAAGTTTGAGTCTAATCCTTCTCATTTTACAATTGAAAAAGAAATGTTCAGGGAGGTCTAGAAAGTGACTTTTAAATGTCATACATCTATTTGGAGGAAATGACCCTGTCAGGGTGCTGGGTTTATTCCAACCCAGTGTTATTTCTGCTATCACACATAGCATTCATATATTCTACTCTAAAAATTAGCTAGACTTTTTAAGTCTTTGAAAACAGAATGATTTTAGTGTCAACTTACTATATGTAAACCTTCCCAAAACCTATTAAATTACTGGAACCATGGGCCAGTTACTATCAATGATAAAACCAATTGTATAATATGCATGTGAGTGAAGTGAAGGTCGCTCAGTTGTGTCCGACTCTTTGCAACCCCATGGACTCGTCCATGGAATTCTCCAGGCCAGAATACTGGAGTGGGTAGCCTTTCCCTTCTCCTGGGGATCTTCCCAACCCAAGGATCGAACCCAGGTCTCCCGCATGGCAGGCAGATTCTTTACCAGCTGAGCTACAGGGGAAGCCCAAGAACACTGGAGTGGGTAGCCTATCCCTTCTCCAGGGGAATAATATGCATAGTCACTGCCTTGTTAGGTGGTGTAGGCAACCAATCTTTGACCATTTGTTCTGCAAATACTTACTAAATCTCTGGTGTATGCCAGGCACTGTGCTAGAAATAGTGATGTATATGCTAGCAATAATGATATATAATAATGTGTATTGAACACTTATGACACTTCAGACCACGGGTAAAGGGTTGCTTCTGTAATCTAACTTGATTCAAACAGAAGCCCTATGGAATAAGTACTATTACTATTTTCTTTTTATGATATATGAAGAAAAATCACAATCAAATAAGATTTAAATCCTCAGTCTAAAAGTGTTTGTCTTCTGGCACATAGTGGCTGCTCAATAAAATATTTGTTGAATGGATAGACTTACAATCTAGTACAAGTGAAGTAAATATGAAAAAAAATAATGTACTAAAACTACCCTAGTGTAAAAAACAATGTTTTTAAACAGTTTCCAGTATAAAAACCAAAGTACCAAACTACAGTTAGGCCTCAAAAGAGGAGATGGACTTCATTCAGGGAAAGACCTGAATAGATAAGATTCTTAAATATGCAGATGAATCCTGTCTTAAAGCACATTTCAAATTATGGCCTTCTTTTCTGATGTACGCAGAAGCAGATCATTCAGGGCCTAGTTACACAGAAACAACATTTTTTTAAGGGTTATTAAGACTTTCATTTTCAAGTATTTCTTTTACTTTTAGAGGGACCTCTTCCTGTAATGACAAAAATACATCTGGAACACACCTGTACTCCTAATTCCCCGTTTTGCTATTTTAAGCCACTTCCTTAGGATAAAGAGCACATACTCTCTGAGTCTTTAAGGCCCCTCCATTTTCAAATGATCTCTTCTGTAAGCATGAAGGGACTAGGAAATTGCTAGTTCAGTCAAAAAGATTTTTTTTTTTTTTTTAAAAACTGACGCTCTTCTCTGGAGATTATATTACAATTCTAGCTATGATGCATATTCACAAAATGAAGAAATTTTAGTTCAAGAGTAAAACTCACTTATTTGGCCAGTGTATCAAAGCAGGCAACAACATTAGAGGATTTGGGGGGTATTTGGTACAAGATGGCAAAGGGAATGGGTGCCGTTCTTGAAGCTTCTTTCTCTCAGGCCTGCTTTCCTATTTTTTTCTATCTGGAATCTGACGGATAGAGCTCACCTAGAAGCCCTGCTGCTGCTGCTGCTGCTATGTCGCTCAGTCGTGTCCCACTGTGCAACCCCATGGACTGCAGCCTACCAGGCTCCTCCGTCCATGGGATTTTCCAGGCAAGAGTACCTGGGTGGGTTGCCATTACCTTCTCCCTGAAGTTAGTTTTATTTGGAGAGGAGACATTTTTCCCCTTTTACAGACATGAACCTTGCAAGATTTATCACCTGCTCCCAGGGTGAGAAACTTCTTTGGCAGGAATTTGTCTGCTATAACTTGCCTTGAATTTGGTTCCTCGGCCAACTGCTTGCCCCTTGTTTTCAGGCCAGTAATTAGGTTGTTTGCTAAGAGAGAAGGGAAAAGAAGAGGCTAAGGCCAGGATGCCCAAATCGCTCTGTTACCCTTGCCTGCTTTGTTTTGCTTTCCTTGTGTCTCAGCTCTAGTTATCCTCCCCGATCAAACTTTTGTTTCCTTCTCCTTAATGGCTGCCTGGATCTTGAATCTCTGCCCCCTTTTTTCCCCCTTCTTCTTGACTTTCTTTGATTTCCTCGTTTATGATGCTCATGTATTTAAATGCCAAGAAATGTCTTTTTAAAAAAAGAAAAACTAAGAATCTAAGAACATCTGTAGAGGTTCCACTGCGGGTCACATCTCAGCCTTAGTGGACTTGGAGTCTTATCCTGTCCTTTTTAGCTTCCACTCCCACCCCCTAGCATCATAGAGAAATGTTCTTGGCATTTCTCTTTCTGGGAAACATTGTGGAAACACTTGTACTCTAGAGTCAGATAGTGAAAGTGATTCTTTGCGACCCCATGGATTATACACTCCATGGAATTCTCCAGGCCAGCATACTAGAGTGGGTAGCTGTTCCCTTCTCCAGGGGATCTTCCCAATCCAGGGATCGAACCCAGGTCTCTTGCATTGCAGGTGGATTCTTTACCAGCTGAGCCACCTGGGAAGCCACCAGGAAAACTCAGGTAGATCAAGTTCAAATCCCAATTCATTTCTCACCAGCTGTGTGACCTCGGTTATGCAATTGCTTGGTATCTTTTCCTCATTTGCAAAATAGAAGGTATTTCATTTTGCTGTAGTATTACAAAGATCAAATACCATGGCTAATATTGATGGTTAGCCTAGTGCTCAGGAAATCTTAATTTCCTCCCCCCTCCCTTTTTTCCTCTCCCTATTCTTCCTTGAAGGTGGAAAAAATCTAACACTGTTATCCAAAAGAGAAACAAGGAGGAATGAAGGATGAAATGGTTAAAACTCCAATTTTCCTTTTCTGTACTTAACCAATGGGTCACTCAAGGTACTTCACAATTTGCTGAGAGAACCATTAAATACCATTAGTAGGTCATCTGCCACTGACTCTAAAACTATAGTCTTTAAAATTCACACAAATAGGGAAATCATCCTAATTGCTCCGATCACTTTGATTTGGGCCACAAGGCCATGGTGACAGATGCACTAAGCATCGCATAAATACCAGGGTGTTTCCTTTAGCTGGCATAATTTGCAGGATACAAATGGTCATGTGCTATCATTATGTAATATGATATCATTTAAAACTGTAAAACTGTAACTAGGCTATTTTGACCAATTGGCCCTGCATCTTTAACCATCTTGTCGAACACCCTTCCATTTATTCTGGTCTCATTTAAATGACCCTCACATCCCAAGGTGCCTGATATTTGGTCTTTTCTCCTTCAAACCCTGAAAGGAGAATTTACATTAATACAGTATATAGAACTGGACTGAACTTTGAAGACTAGATAGTCTTTTAAAAGTCCTTTAACTATGAGATGTTTGATTCTAGTCCAATCTTCTAAATGTACAGATAAAGAAACCTATCTGAAGTAGTGAATTTTCCAGGCAGAATTTACCTCAGAATTTACCAAATTCTGAGCAGCTGGTTCAGAATTTGACAGGTCTTCCTGACCTGCTGCTGCTGCTGCTAAGTCGCTTCAGCTGTGTCCGACTCTGTGCGACCCCATAGACAGCAGCCCACCAGACTCCCCCGTCCCTGGGATTCTCCAGGCAAGAACACTGGAGTGGGTTGCCATTTCCTTCTCCAATCTTCCTGACCTAGGTTAGGCTGAAAAATTAAGTTTGTATCCTTTTCCATGTAAAGATATGTGTTTCTGTGCATATTTGTATACTCTTCCCTGCTAGAAAAGGTGTTGAGATACTGAGATCCCTGCAAATGTCACACTTCTGAGGGTTTTCGTTTTCTTTTTCCTAGATGCAATCATTTTTATTCACCAGTAATAAAAATTAGGACTTCCCTGGTGGCTCAGACGGTAAAGTGTCTGCCTACAATGTGGGAGACCTGGGTTCGATCCCTGGGTCAGGAAGATCCTTTGGAGAAGGAAATGGCAAACCACTCCAGTACTTTTGCCTGGAAAATCCCATGGATGGAGGAGCCTGATAGGTTGCAGTCCATGGGGTCGCAAAGAGTCGGACATGACTGAGCAACTTCACTAACTAATAAAAATTATGTATGCATTTTTGAAAAGTAAAACAATTCATAAAGAACACTAAAACTGCCTGAAATTCCAGAAGTAACATCTGTAAAGGTCTTGATAAATGTTATGTTGATACATTTTAAATTTCATAAAAGCATATGTAAAACTTCTGAAGTAAGATCAGTATTTGGTGGGTCCTGATGCCAAGACTTACATTATAACCAAAAGCATGATGTAGGCCAACACTCCTCAAAGTGTGGTCTGGGACCAGAAGTATCATCACTTGTGAACTTGAGAGAAATGGAAATCATCAGGCCCCACGTAGGACCTACTAAATCAGAAACTTCGGAGCTGGGCCCAGAGATCTGGGTTTTTTACAAGCCACCTGACTGTTCTGATGAAAGATCAAGTCAGAGAGGCTTTGGTATAAGGGATAGTCTGAAAGATCTGAGTTTGCATTCATCTTAGCTGTGACACTCATTAGATTGTGACCTTGAGTAAGTTAGTCACCCAACTGTGAGCGCTGGGTTCTTCATGGTGGAGTACAGATAATATTTCCCTTGAAGTGTTGGTGTGGAGATTAGAGACAGATTATGTGAAGTATTGAATACAATGCTAGCCCATTGAAGGAGCTCAACTGATGATCGCATTACATGAGGCCATCATAGCTTTCATCAGCTGTTCCCGGTGTACGGCTCATCCTTGAGAAATACAGTTGCATGTGCCCTCGGAGAGAAACTCACTGTTGTTCATATTTAAAATTGCAAATGGCATTGCAGCCAGAAAGATGTGATTGCTGTCTATTTCCAAATGTGAACTCCTCAGAAACAGCATGTGATTCGTCGTCCTTGCCAGTTGTCTCATTTTAAAGGAACATAACTATTTTTTAAAGCATTTTAAACTATATATTTTGAGCTAATAATTCTAAATGTGAGTTTCTCCAAGGAGAACTCCAATTTGATTGTAAAACTCTGAACTACAGATGTGAAATTATATGGGGTTCTGTCCTTCTCTATTTACCACAAATAGAAAGATATAAATAGACCCAGGGGGTTAAATCCCTCTTCTTAAGATTAACAGTCACTTGGGAAACAGTGCATTTGGGTAGAACCAAAGAAAAGACTATAGAAATAAATATAAAATAGAAATAAATATGACTGCTTGTGTTTTTAGTTTTATTTGTAATGTCTTAAGATAATAGTCCAGGAGTTATTCTATGACCAGGTAAATTGATCTTAGGGAAGGTGGCTGAAATAAGTTATGAGGTAAAGGAAGCAAGACAAACTTATTAATGTACCAAACAACTTCCCTCTAAGTCTACAGAGGGCCCAGATGGACTGAATTTGGCCCATCCTGGCCCAAAGTAGCAAATGTCAATATGTGTGCCTTGCAATCTTATTCAACTGCAAGCTTGCCTTAGCAGCCCCTACTGGCAACTAGGTATAGAGATGTTTAGTTAAGTCTGTGGAGAATGTGCCTTCCATTTCTGTTCCATGTGTTTTAATCACCTTAGATTGAGAACAAATTGCTACAATTCAAATTCAACAATTTCAGAACAAATTCAACAATTTCAGAAAGATTTTTTTTTAAAAATTAACCAATGAAATGAGATAATGCAATGACAATATTTAAGTAGGAATATTATGGCAGATAAATTTTGGGAGATTTACTGCTAATGGCCACTTGACATTTTTAAATAGAGCATTTCAGTAAATCACTGGAAATTAGCTGACAAGAATTTATATTCATCTATTTAAATGATACTTGTAAATAAGTAAATATGGTTTAAATATAGTTTGAGTGATGCTGGAGTTTATAGCAGCAAATGGTCTAACGTAGGTTTGTGTTCTAATCTGAGACCAATTCAACAAGCATCTATTGTAGATTTCATTTAAGCCAGGAAATATGCTAGTTCCTGAAGACCCACAGAGGAGAAAAACCCAATTCTGGAAATCTAGGAATAATAGCCCATATTAGAGTCCAGCATCCTTTACCTCAGAAAACCTTCTTTTTTCCTTGTATAACATCCTATACGAGGGAACTTACATGACTTTCAGTTCATAATTTAGAATTGTTCCATTTCTGTTCTTAATTATATCTTGTGGAGTTTAGCTTACATGCAATTCAAGAGCTATAAGCCATGTAACTGTTTATAATAAATGCCCGTGGGATATTTTCATCACGTATGCATTAATTCATTCATTCTGCAAGTATTTATTATGCATTTTCAAAGGTGTACCAGTCATTATTCTAGGATAGTAGCAATGAACACACCAAGATGTGTGCTGGATTGCACTTACAGTCTACAGTGGAGACATCAATCATTAACTTGTAAATAAGTTAATTGCAGTAAGTGGTAGGTATTAAGAACAAAAAGATAAATAGAAAATATACAGAGTACTTTGGATAAGAGTGAAGAAAGGACTCTGTACACACAACTTTCTGCAAAGATCTTTCTGAAAATGTGGTGTTTGAATTGGAACCTAGAGGAGGAGCAGAAGCTTGTGCCGTAGAAATCAGGGTGAAGAGCATTCTGGGAGAGGAATGGTCAGTGCACAGCCCAGAGAGGGGAATATACTCTCCGTGGTTTGGGATTTTGAAAAGAAACCAGCATGAATTGTTAGAGAAATGTAAATCAAAACTACAATAAGTTATCACCTAACACCAGTTAGAAAGGACATCATTAAAATGTCTACAAATAATCGACGCTGGAGAGTGTACAGAAAAGGAAACCCTCCTACACTAATGATGGGAATGTGGTTGGAGAAGCCACTATGGAAAACTGTATGGGAGTTCCTAAAAACTAAAAATAGTTACCGTATGATTCAGCAATCCCACTCCTGAGCATACATCTGGATAAAAACTATCATTCAAAAAGGTACCTGTACCCCAATTTTCATAGCAGCATTATTTAGAATACCCAAGACATGGAAACAACCTAAGTATCCATTGACAGATGAATGGATAAAGAAGATGTGGTACATATATACAACGGAATACTACTCTGGCATAAAAAAGAACGAAATAATGCCATTTGCAGCAGCATGGATGGACATAGAGATTGTTGTATGAGTGAAATAAGTCAGACGGAAAAAGACGGGTATCATATGCTATCACTTACCTGTGGAATCTAAAAACATGGCACAAATGAACTTATGTGGTGTTCATTGAATAATAGAGAAAACTCTGTTATTAACAAAATAGAGTCACAGCTACAGAAAACAAACTATGGCTACCAAGGACGGGATTGGGAAACTGGAGTTTACATATACACACTACTATATATATAAAATAGATAACTAATAAGAACCTACTGTATAGCATGGGAAACTTTACTCTCTAATGGCCTATATGGGAAAAGAATCTAAAAAAGAGGGCATATATGTGTATGTATAGCTGATTTACTTTGCTGTACAGCTGAAACTTACACAACATTGTAAATCAACTGAAAATATATTTTTAAAATAAAAAATTTGTAAAGAAAGCAAGTTTATGGTCACCATACGGGATAGTGAGAAGTGCATGCTTAGTCATTCAGTTGTGTCCCACTCTTTCCAACTCCATGCACTGTAGCCTGCCAGGCTTCTCTGTCCATGGGATTTTCCAGACAAGGATACTGGTGTGGGTTGCCATTTCATCCTCCAGGGGATCTTCCTGACCCAGGGATTGAACCCTCATCTCCACATTGGCTGGTGGATTCTTTACCACTGAGCCACCTAGGAAGCCCCAGTGAGGGTTGGGGGAGAGATAAATCAGGATTTGGGGATTAACAAATACACATTACTATATATAAAATAGATAAACAATGAGTATAGTATAGCACAAAGAACTATACTCAACATTTTGTTCTGTGCATAGTCACTCAGTCATGTCTGACTCTTTGCAACCCTATGGACCGTAGCCCAGCAGGCTCCTCTGTCCATGAGGATTCTTCATGGACAGGCAAGAAATTCTTCAGGCAAGAAAACCGGAGTGGGTTGCCATGCCCTCCTCCAGGGAGTCTTCCCAACTCAGTGATCAAACCCAGGTCTCTCGCATTGTAAGTGGATTCTTTACTGACTGAGCCACCAGGGAAATCCACCATTTTGTGATAGCCTATAAAAGAAAAGAGTCTGAAGATAGCCTATAAAAGAAAAGAGTCTGAAAAAGAATATATATCTATGTATGTATAACTGAATCACTTTGCTATAAACCTGAAACTAACACAACATTGTAAATTCACTGTACTTAAAAAAAAAAAAAGGCCAGCATGACTGAACATTTGTGGATGAGAGAGGGAAATTATCCTAGAAAATGAGTCTGGTGAAGAATGCAGAACATATGTACATATTCTGGAGGCTTATGGAGGCTCTAGTTGGTATTTTTTGATATTGTAATGGGAAGTCATTAGTTTTAAAGCATGGAAAGTAGTAGAGGCTTCCCTGGTGGCTCAGACAGTAAAGAATCTGCCTGCAATGCAGGAGATGAGGGTTTGATCCCTGAGTCAGGAAGATCCCTGGAGAAAGAAATGGCAACACACTCCAGTATTCTTGCCTGGGAAATCCCATGGACAGAGGAGCCTGGCGGGCTACAGTCCATGGGTTCACAAAAGATTCTGACAGGACTTAGCAACTAAAAAAACAAATGGAAAGTACATGTGCTTTGTTGTTAAACTTCTGGAACTACCAAGAGCCTTAGTTATTTTATACTATCCTTTTAAAATGAACAAAGTCAAGCCTTCTAAGAAGCATTTGAGGTATTGAAGAAAGCCCTAATGTTCTACCCAGTTATTAGTTCAATTCAGGAAGTATTTTTAGTTACAAAACTAAGCTAGGCCTTTTGAAAGATACAATAATGATAAAGAAATAGCTTCTATATCAAATTAGCTACATGCTATTAAGAAAAGAACTATCTAAAATTACCTATGAAATAAAATTTTAATGAAATAAATTTTATAATAGAACCCTAAAGGAAAACCCAGCAGATCCTGAATAACATTATTCATTTATTCTACACATATTTTTTGATTACCTGTCACATATCCGAAATAATACAATGGTGAACAGAACACATGTGACTCTTGCTTTTATGGGGTCTGCAGTCCATTTATAAATATAGTCCATATGCAGTCCATATGAAGTATAGTCACAAATTAGAATAATTGAAATGAGAAGAAAAGAATGGCATTTAAGGGAATACTGACATGTAGACATTTAATATCAATTGAATTTATGAATGAACGGTGGATAATAGGATAACAGAGAGTGACGTACTTTACACAGCACAGTCAGAAAAAGTCTCTCTGAGAAACGACCATTTAAGCTGTGATCAAAAGAAAGTAAAGACATTATCAATTCAAAAGACTTCAGGGAGAAGCAGCCTGTAGGTAGAGGGACAAGCGTATGAAGGTCTTGTGTCATAAATCCTGAGGGATGACACTGAAGAAGAAGACAGTGGCAAAATCGGGTGCGACTTTGCAGGCCATAAAGAGCTAAGTCACATTCTAAGTCAGTAGGTGAGCCACTGCAGGGTCATAGGTTTCAGTGATCCTCCTAATCTCTGCCAAACAAATTGACTAAGTGGGGACAAGAGCTGATAATGGCAAACCATTTATGATGATAGTACTTTAAATTAGATAAAAAGTGATGGTGGTTAGGCTGAAGAAGGAGTATAGATGAATAAAAGTGGATGGACCCAAAGGTTTTCCAGATACAATCACTGAATGAAGTGGAATGATGTATTTCCCTTCTTGCAGGTTTAAGCTAAAAACTTGGGAGTTCTCCTTGACATAGCATGAAGTGTGACTTTTTTTAAAAAATCTGTCTTATTCCTCTGCTCAAACCCTCCAGTGGTTCCCCATAACATTCAAAGAAAAAGATAAAATCCTCAATTTGACCTACAGTCCCCTAAATCCTCTTCACCTATGTTAAATCTATGCATCAGTTTCCTACTAGTGTCCTCCTGACTAAATCCGAGCTAACCACACTGGCTTTCTCCAAGAATTCGAACACAGTGATCATGCTCTATCTCATGCTACTTACCCTTGGTGTTCCTTCTAGATGAAATTACCTAGATATGTGTGAAAGCAGTATTTCACTTTTTTTGGCTCTAGGCTCAAATACCCCCTTTACTGAGGTCTTCCTTGGTCACTGATCTAAATGTTCAAACCCTCCTCGCCAATATACTTTATCCTTTCTCTCTGCTTTATTTTTCTTCTTAGTATTTACCAGTATCTAATGAAGTTTATAGTTTATTTATTTTTACTCTTTTGCCTGCATACTCACTAAAATATAAATTCAATACACATTGATTGAATGATTAAATAAATGGCTATAGTTGCAGAAGAAGGTTGTGCCTTCTGGGATAATGCTGTTACAATAGCTAAAGTTTATTGACATTTGGAATTTGTCAGGGATTGAATTTATTGACTCTTTACAACAACAACTTTCTCAGTGTGAGATGAGTTTGGCTACAGGTGGATAGATTTGGGGCTGGTTGAAAGAATCTTAAATAGCTTCCCAAGAAGTTTGGACACAGTGCTATGGATATTCAGGGTTTATTAGATTTTTAAAGAGGAAGGTAGTACAATGTGTCCTATGTTTTGAGTTAATAACTTGGAGAATAATATGAAGGAGGAAGCATAAATTTGGAATTAGGAAAAATGTGTCAGGAAATTCCTCAATTACTCCATTTAGAGAGTGTAGGTCAAATGTCCAAACTTGAGTTTTGAATATGGAAATGGAAAAAAGATATGGGGGGTGGAAATTATGGCTTCTTACTTCTAGTACTGCTCACTGTTGGTGTTAATGGGCTTCTTTCTCATTAAGACAATTGGTTTAGTTTTTCATAACCCCAGTTTCTCACAAGGGCTTCCCGGGTGGCACCGTGGTAAAGTATCCACCTGCCAATGCTGGAGACATGGGTTCAATCCCTGGGTCGGGAAGATCCCCTGGAGAAGGAAATGGCAACACACTCCACTCTTCTTGCCTGGGAAATCCCATGGGCAGAGGAGCTTGGCAGGGTACAGTCCATGAGATCACAAAAGAATCAGACACAGCTTACCAACTGAACAAAAACAGCTATTATTCACAAAGCCCTTGAGCCAACTGGTCATTTGGAATATTGAAATCTACCTTGAATCTTGTGGTACCATTTATTACAGAAGAAACTGTAGTACTGTCCTGACTAAAACATTTGAAACTGTCTTGAAATGTTTCATAATGGCAAAGTCACTGAATTTTTAGGATATCTCATTTGTTGCTCTATTTCTGGCACTTACCAGACATGTGACCTTGATCATATGACTTCTCTAAAGATCATTACAGTATGATATAAAGAACATCATGGAAGAGGAAACCAGAGAGTTGCCTTCGAGGTCTGCATTAGGATCTAGGCTGTCTGACTTCAGATCCTGGCCTCTTAACCACATGCCTAAATTGCAGCATCCCTGGGGTCAAAGTAGAATATGTGCATGGTTCCAAATTAACATACGAAAAAGCTTTCAAAACACAGAGAGGATGAGCTATTTTGACAGAAGGTGATCTTCCTGCCTAAGAGAGGTTCAAGCAGAGGCAGGGTATGAGTGGACCAAGCTTCCACGCACCAAGTATTTCCCAAGGAGATCCAAGACCTAAACTAATAGCTGAATTAGATGGTTTTTTAGTTCTTTGAGGCTCCTGTGTAAATCTGGGAACCCTGGTGTCAGCAGTTGTGCAGTTTTCTGCCACCTAACATCCTTTCTGTTTCCTCTTAATTCCTCTAGCATCTGGGATCCATAGCTGCTTTTTAAGGTAAGACTCATAGGTCTATACCTTATGTCTTCCCCTTAATTTTGAAGGCAGAGGTGATGTTTCATTCTTCTTCAGATCTTCTCAAAAGTTTGTAGACCCAAACTTTGCTCAGTGTAGACCTTTAAATCATACCTTTTATTTCTTATCTATTGAAGGATGTTATGAAAGAATAACTTGTTCAATGCTGCTTAAATGCCTGTTGAAATAGGAAACTATTTCAAAAATGTATATATAAAAGCTGAAAAGTCCAATCAACTAGAAACTCTTTGAAGATCAAAAGCTTGATAGATGGTGCCTGGGGAAAATAAGACCAGGCCCTTTAACCTCAAGACCTGAGTATGTGTGTGCCTACAGAATTGATGACATGGGGTATCAAAATCTTGTTAGCCATATCTGAGAAACATTTATTTTTTGATGCAGGAAGTTCTGTTATCTTAAGATAATCAAAAATGTATTTTTATTTGTTGGGAGCAAAAGAGAATATATTTTACTGGACATAAAAGAGAAGGAGTACTTCTATTTGACAGATATATACTTTGAAGGATCTGTGAAAACAGTGATGGCAAATAGAACTGTATAAGGGAACCATCATTGGAATAAATGTGGTAAAAGGAACCACCTTTAGAATAAATGTGGTAAAAGTGAACCCCTTTTAACTGAAGTACCACTGAGTCAGGCTGCAGAGAATGATGATAGAAGACAATAGCCTAGCAGAGAATGTTGTGAATGATTTGTCAGAGCCCAAGTGGTGTGAAAAACAACTCAGAGTGCATTTACTCCTCCTTTTCTGTAGCCCATCACAATGTAAAATTGAGGGGGCACCTGGCATTAAATACTGTATTTACAGAAATGCAGTAAAAAAATCAGGATAGCATTTAGTCTATTGTTCTTATACAAAAGAGAAAGAAAGAAAAAAAATTGCCTTTATCGACCAACATATTCCAATTATGATGTTTTATTTAAATAATCACGAATGGGCAATTTGTTCAAACTTACTTTTGTATTCCCAGCATGAAATAGTCCCCTATCCACTCAGATTTTTCTATGAATCTAAGATGGGATAAGTAGAACCATAATTACAGGAAAAAACTTGGGCGTTGCAATTGCAGCCCGAAGTGTTGGGGCATTTGCTTTCATGGCCTCGGCAGTTCCATTTGTCTTTGTTGGGCTTTCCTCTCCTCCTCTCTTTAGCTACAGTTTCCTTACGGTATTTGAAATTAATTATCAATACCTTTTATGCTTTTTTTTTGTGTGTTTTGTTCTACATTTGTATGGATAGCTCTTGCTATTCTTTGTCAAAATTGCTTCCTTTGCCTTCTGCGCTTCTGAACTGAACCGTGGTTGAATCATGGTGAGTGTTTCTTTGCTGGTAGCTGCACCCGCCTCAACAGAAACAGGGCTTTGTTCCCTAGAAAACAGCCTTGTGACAAGTGAAGGCGAGGCTTCTGTTTTGCCAGGGAGAGGGTCAGGAGATTAGAATTTGTTTCATTTGGCCCTGGTCACTTGGCTTTGCCCCAATTTCATTCCCATGAGTAGCAGGCATTCATAACTTGGGATTCTTAATGTAACCTATCACTTCAGGAATATCCGGTACAGTTTTTTACTTCCTTGTGTTGGATGAGTTCATAAACACTAATTACAAAAAAACTAATTAGCTCCACAATGAAAATGGAAGCACTGAACATCTGAGTGCTTATAGAATAGTCTTTCAGGGCTGTTGATTCAGTTAGTTATTGTGTATATTTCATGTCCTACACATTCCGGGAAAATCATAATATGCTATAGAGACACACTTATCAAAGACGTCAGGAATAGAAGGCACTGCATGTGAACATAAGGGCTGAGTCTCAAATTGAAGAGACAAATGGATCCTCTGAATTACATGCAAATACAGGTGCAAAACCAGGTAAGGAGTTAGTTTATTTATTTATTACTTTTTATTTTTTTATTTTTTTTTATTTTTTTAGGAGTTAGTTTAAAAGGTAGGATGAGGTTCAGGAAGAATTGGATATGAATTTAAATCACAGAAGCAACAGTGGACATCATGAAGACTCCAAAATGTATCCATAAATCATTAACAAAGATGAAAGATATATTCTCTCAGTGACACAGGCAGTAAGTAACATAGATGAAGAGATGAAAAGTAAGTAGAGTAAGTGTATCCCAAAGAACAGGAAAACAGGGCTGAATTCTTAGTGGATTATGGGGACAAATCAAAGAAAATGGGAAGTGACTTCAGGGTCCTGCCTTCCCCAGTTTCTGACGGCAGGACCACTAGAACTACTGACTTATCTTCTTAGCCTCAACTTTCTCATATATGTGCTGTGCTTAGTCACTCAGTTGTGTCTGACACTTTGAGACCCCGTGGACTGTAGCCCGCCAGGTTCCTCTGTCCATGGGGATTCTCCAGGCAAGAATACTGGAGTGGGTTGCCATTTCCTTCTCCAGGGTATCTTCCTGACCCAGGGATAGAACCCAGGTCTCTTGTGTTGAAGGCGGATTTTTTACCAGCTGAGCTACAAGGAAGCCCTTCTCATGTATAAAGTGGGAATGATGATCATATCACCTCCCAAAGTTGTGCAATAATATAACCTTTACAGAAATTTCTTAAAGCATATATTATATGCTAGTATACATTATACGATAACTATTGTTATTATTACTATAAATTTTTTATCATTATTATTTTTAGGAAAACAAATATTCTAGACAAATTGATCAGAGAGTCTCCCTCCCAACTTTTTTGAGCCTTTTAAACTCAAAAATAATTGCAAAGAAATTTGAAATTATCACTTATTTTCTGTGTCCTTGGGCCACCTAAAATAGGACATGTTCTCTAGGAATGGGCAAATGGTGGCATTGGTATTGGTGTGGGTTAGATTGCTTCCAGGGCAGTGGCAGGAAGGCTAGAGTTGCTGTTACTTTCTGGCTTGTGATTGGTGTGGATGTTTGGTGTTCTTGTCCCTTTTCTCCACAGTGAGGGATGTAGATCCACCTGCATGATGGGGAAGGTGTACCTTTCAAAGTAGGTCTCTAAGCAGCAAGGCTGGAATAATACTGGCCTCAAGGAGATGTATAAAATCTGTGTCAACCTCCTAAAGTACACCTTCTAGGCTCATGAATCAGTGGTTACCTTGGCTTCCCTCTCTATGGCAGCAGTGTTAGAGAAAATAATTTCAATAAAATTATAACAAACTCATTAAGTCAATGGTACAGGATGCCCTGTCTACATCCTATTATGAGTTGCTATATGTACATATTTTGTAACAAAAATATATAGCATTTAAAATACTTAAATAAGAACTCTACTAAGAATTATAGCTTATATTTATTAAATACTTACTATGTGCCAGATACTATTTTATCTGTTTTTATAAATCATTTTATTTATTGCCCCACTAAACTCTTATGATTTAGGCTTTTATACTTCCCCATTTGGCAGTGGGAAAACTAAGATGAAGAGGGAGTAAGTCACTTGCTTAAGTTCACACAGTTATAAAATAGTGGAGTTGAATTCTAGCCCAGGAATCCTGATTCAGGACCCAACATCTTAACCAAAACTAAAACAAAAACTGACCTTAAGCAAATCAATGGCCACCATCTGTATTGAAGGACAGTGGAAATCTCTTTAAATTCTTTAAAGGTACTTGATGAACTTTAAAATATTCCTTCAACATCAGTATTAAGAGTTTCCCTGCTGAAAATATACTAATTTGTTTCCAGATACACTTGTGTGTGTGTGCGTGCTCAGTCGTGTCTGACTCCTAGCAACCATGTGGACTGTAGCCCACCAGGCTGCTCTTGCATGGCATTCTCCAGGCAAGAATACTGTAATGGGTTGCCATTTCTTCTTCCAGAGGATCTTCCCAACCCAGGGATTGAACCCACATCACTTGTGTCTCTTGCATTGGCTAGCAGATCCTTTACCACTGCGCCACCTGGGAAGCCCCCAGATACACTTAATAGCATAAAATTATTAAGTAATATCTGCATAAATACCACCTCTGTCTCTGAAAATTGAAGTTTAGTGGAATTTTTTAGACTTGGCCAAGTAAACAGTTCAGTTCAGTTGCTCAGTCGTGTCCGACTCTTTGCCACCCCATGAACCACAGCACACCAGGCCTCCCTGTCCATCACCAACTCCCGGAGTCCACCCAAACTCATGTCCATTGTGTCGGTGATGCCAGCCAGCCATCTCATCCTCTGTCGTCCCTTTCTCCTCCTGCCCTCAATCTTTCTCAGCATCAGGGTCTTTTCAGATGAGTCATCTCTTCGCATCAGGTGGCCAAAGTTTTGGAGTTTCAGCTTCAAAATCAGTCCTACCAATGAATACCCAGGACTGATCTCCTTTAGGATGGACTGGTTGGATCTCCTTGCAGTGCAAGGGACTCTCAAGAGTCTTCTCCAATACCACAGTTCAAAAGCATCAATTCTTCAGCGCTCAGCTTTCTTTATAGTCCAACTCTCACATCCATACGTGACCACTGGAAAAACCATAGCCTTGACCAGACGGACCTTTGTTGACAAAGTAGTGTCTATTTGCTAATCCAGGAATTCCCATTCAATAATGCATTCTCCTTTTCTTTCTTTCTTTTTTCTCCTCCTTCCTCTTCGCTTTTCTTCTTCTCTTCTTTTTTCTCTCATTCTTCCATTGTGTTTGTCATCTTTTTCAGACCTTCAACTTTGGGTTCACATGCTATAGATACATTGCATTTTGGCTGTAAAAGGCCGCCTTAAAATAACATCCTCATGCTTGCAGTTCCCATTATTTGAAGTGGTGAGCTCTACTCATATCCTAAAAGGACACAGAATGAAGCTTTGATTTGCAAACATTTTGCAGGTGTCACCTTAGCCCTATTTCTCATCTTACATCAGAATGGGTATTCTCAAGTGACAGAGTGGTAAAGAATCTGCCTGCCAGTGCAGGAGACATGGGAAGTGCAGGTTCAATCCTGGGGTCAAGATCCCCTGTAGGAGGAACTGGCAACCCACTCCAGTATCCTGCCTGGGAAATCCAATGGACAGAGGAGCCTGGCAGGCTACAATCTGTAGGATCGCAAAGAATCAGACATGACTGAGTGACTGAGCATGCATAGAGGTTTAAAACCTAACAGGAAGTGAAACTAACAAAATCCATTGATGGGTAGAAATTTAACTCAAATTTCATGGCAAGTCACTCATGAGGGTTGCCTAACTGGAACCTCTTATTGTTGTGAACAGGGTTTGACTGTTTTAACTTGGCTGGATAGCAATCACCTGCTCTATGACTTCCTTAGGACACCTGCTTTGAACACACTCTCACCTTGGTCACTATAACCACTTACTTTTGCACACAACCCGGTCATGTCTAGTTTATCTCAGAGATTCAAACATTAACACTAAAGATGAGACCAATGGTTGTAACCCATTCATTATAAAGATTAGGAAACTGAAGCTGAAAGAGTGACTTGTGAAAGATAATATGACTACTTAGAGGTTCAGCCATGCCTCAAACTCTAGTCTTCCAAATCCATCCCAGCTATTGCCCCATGTTTATCACAACAAACCGAGCTAATCAAACTGTAATCAGCTGCTGGTGTAATGCTAGTGGTTATTGATAATGAAGGCTGTGACCCTGTATATAGTCTAAGGGACCTAATAACATATAAACCCTTCTTGGGAGTGAGTTCTGAGCCACGTGCCATGAGCTGTGTTCAGCACTTCTTACCAAACCATTGATGGTCCTCCCACCTTAATAAATGAAGAAACAAAGCCTTCCCAGATGAAGTCATTTCCCGAAACCCACTACCATGAAATGGCAATGTTTACTTGTAAGCCCCTGTTTTCCTGAGGCCAGCCTCTATGCATTGCTGCCCCGTGGACAGTTTTCAATCCATTTCTCCCATCTCTCAGACTAGAGCACTTGTAAACACACACTCACACCCACAGGCATCTCTCCAGGGTCTCATCTGATATAAGTCCTTTTGGTTTCTCCTTTCTTTGTCAGGGTAGAGGGCCAGGATAAGGGGTGGGTGTGGTCATTTGTAGTTTCTCTTTTTTTGACAGCCACATGCTGTAGCCGGCTAAGCTGGACCATCCCTACTTGGGAGAGCTGCTTGGAGTGTGCACCAGGCTCAGGCAGCCACAGTCTTTGATTAAGAGCATGAAAAGGCATCTCTGGTCTCTGGCTTTTTTCTGCTTTTGTTCTTGCCCACAGGAGTGGTAGGGATGAAGACTGAAGAGGTTCAGTAGGCTGGCTGTGAAGAAAGTTGAAGAAAGCTCCTTTATTACCTAAGAAATATAAATCACATGTCAGAACTTTGCAAAGGAGCAGAGCTGTAGAGACTTCTAAGTCTTCTTATAAATTCTTTCTCACCAACTGTTACTAAGCATAGTCCAGCAGGTTTAAATGCTAGTATAGCAAAACTTTCTGTGTTTTAATAGGGTGTATAATATACAAAAATAAGAAACCAAGGAAAATGAAGACAAGTAAGTTTACAATCTATTTGCCTTTGTGATTAAGAAAAACTAAGCATTATGCATATAAATATTCACTTTTATTAAGTGGTCAACATTTTAAGGTAGAAATAGTTTATAATTTTACTCCTTCACCTATTCATTCAACAAATAGATTGTAGCTACAGAATGCATTAAGTGAGGGATTTTTCTCAACCCACTTGGAATTCACAAATCCATAAGCAGACACATTAATAGATAAATTGTATTTAAGGGGAATAACTACTATAGTAAAGATATTGATCATATGATCTGGGAACCTAAAGGAAGAAAGAAGTTTTGCTGGAGTTTTTGGCCAAGATAGTTTGGATTAATTGACATTTGAGATGAGTCCTCTGGAATGAGTAGTCATCATCCAGATGGTAAATGGGAGGAAGCAGACCTCCAAGGCACAAGGAGACCATTGGGTCAAGACTCAATGTGGTCAAGAGATGTGGTCCACCGAGGACAGCCTGGATTGTTCAGAGTGATGGGCTGACATCAGGAAGTGACAATGAGAAAGGAGACCAAAGGTCAGCCTTGGGAACATAGTTGAGATGATAAAAGTTTCGACCAAAATATGACCAATTTCAAATGGCAATCTCAATATGTGTCGGGATGTTTTCTCATAAATCAAGTAAGATTAATTTGCTATTGTTCACCCTTATAACTAATAAAAGCTTTGCAAATAATGTTAAACAAGGTTAGATGCAATCACAATGCTGTTTCAAAATTATCTGGCATCTGAATAGATATTTTTATTAAAATATTAAAGCATGAAATGAAATTTTGTGCTTTCTCGGTAGATACCAAATCAGTTGGGCCATCTCTTAATTAAAATGTCTACATGGCTACAGAGGTGAACACATTTTTCCTGATTATCCTGTCTGTGATGTGTGCCCACTGTGGTTATTCAGGGGGTTATGCAGAGCATTACCAGTTTGTTCTCATCATTATTTGCTTCTGCTTTCTCCCCCCTGTAGGACTAAGGGCTTTTTGTTTGTGTGTTCGCTTGCTTTACTGTTTAGTTTTGTTTCTTTGTTTTTTCCCTGTAGGACTAAGGTTGCTATATCAACCTTAACAATGGAAAGTCTCAGTGACTCAAAACAACACATGTTTATTTCTCACTCATACTCCATGTCCACTGTGGGTTGACTGGGGCCTTTGTTCCCCATCGTCCTCATTCAGGCATTCCACTGATAAAGACTTCACCATCTGGAACACTGCAGGTGGCAGAGAAAGGAAAAAAAAAACGTATGGAAAATCACACCTTCTCTTCTTATTAAAGACTCACTGAAAGTGACAAATGTCACGCTTACTGACATTTCATTGGCTAAAAGGTGTCAGGTGGCTTTCTCTACTCTTAAAGGAGTTAAGGAAGTGCAGTCCTACCATATTCCTGAAGGAAGGGAACCCTGATTATTTGGGGACCACACTAAGTTTCCTGCATAGTGTATTTGTCAGTTCAGGTTACCTCAACAGAATATCATAGACTGGGTGGCTGAAACAACAGGCATTTGTTTTCTCACGATCTGGATGCTGGAAATCAGAGATCAAGATGTCAGCATGGTTGAGTTTTGGTTAAGTACTTTTATACTAGCTTGCAGACAGCCACCTTCTCACTGGGTCCTCACATGGCAGAGAGAGAGGGTTGGTGTCTCATCGTCTTCTTATAAGGGTACCAGTTCTATCAGATCAGGACTGTATCTTATGTGACCTTATTTAACCTTCATCATCCCCTTAAAGACCCTGTTTCCTATACAATCACTTGGAGGGCTAAGGCTTCAACGTTTGAATTTATAGGCGGGGACACAATTCAGTCCATAGCGCATCATATGATTTTTTACAAAGTTTGCTTAAATATAAACTTTGGGAATGACACTATCAAAATGGTCTGTTGTATATAAAAGATGGATTATAATAGCATAAACCATATTAATTACACTGAGAAATTATTCAACTGTGTGCTCTAAAAGTTGTTAGTAAATATTGTCAAGATTTAGATCCTAAAATATTCCTGTATGGGCTTTTCTTTTTTTAACTTATTTCAACGAGATTCTAAAAAAGACAAGTCAGAAGGGAGTAGTGAGGGAGCTTGCTCATCTGTCACTCCTCATCTCACCTCCCTTCCTTCTCTGTTTGCAGAATGGAGGCAGTTCTGCTGACACACCATAGATTCTGCCTCAATGCGAGGCCATCCCTGAAGATACTGTCAGTATATTCCCGGGCCTCTGCTATTCCTGTTTGGGTCTAACTTTAGCTAACTGATAGGTGTGCCACCATTTCTCCATGAACAGGCCATGGCAAGCTCTCCTGTGAGTTCTAGTTTAACTGTGTCATTTATTATTTTCCTTCCGTCTTCATGTGTTGAAATTAGAAAAGGAGATTTTTATTTTATTTTAGCTAAAAATCTAACTTAGCTATTGGTTTGTCCTAAGGATAAATTATCTTCCATTCCTTGCTACTGTGAAGGATTTTTCAGTGTTGTTTTGTTTTTTTCTTTTCTCTTTCTCCAAAATACCAGGAAAGGCAGTGAGAAAATCAGTCAAGGTTAACCACTATATTTATTCATGTATTATAATTTGATGGAACCATCTACCTGTTTCAACAAAGAACACATGGACTGCTTCCTTTTCTTCCTTCTTTTTTCTTTTCCATTTGTCCCTTGATTTTTCTGTGAACATTTAAGTCAGCGGGTTAATACTGTGCCATTAAATGATTCATAGCAAGGCAGTGCATGATCTTTATGGAGTACTTCACATTTGAGATGATTGACGAAACCTTCTGTCTTAAATTTCATGAAGGAGGAATCATGTATCTGTGGGTTATTGTTGAAGATGAGGTTGTCTGTCTCTGATTCTCAACCAAAGGATGGCTCTTTTGCCTGAGGGCAAAGAAACAGCTGTGACATTATTTGGCTAATTTTGCTGTGATTTACAAAAAAAATTCTTTGGATTAAGTTTTATAATACACTGTTCGACCTGATGGTACAAGAATTTCCCTCACTAATGTTCTTTCTAAATGTTTCTTAACTGCTCTTGTGCCTCTACTCTTTCAGGCGTACACTGCAACTATATTTTCAGGTTCCAAAAAAATCCTGTTGATTTTTATATTTGTATTTTTTCCACATATAGATTGAAAGGAGAAAATAATCATTTTATAACACTTTGTCTTAAGTGAGGTAATTAATATAAAGGCTCCAGCACAAAGTATGGTGTATAGTATAAAGCATTTAGTACATGTTATCTATTCCTAAGGAAAAAAGAAACAGCAATATTTACATTTTACCAAATAGTTTCCCCAATTAATCTCCCCAAATACTGATATTTTTGCCCTTTTTAATCACTTTTTTCTTTTCTATTTCTGAATGGAGTGAGGTTACAGTACACAATAGGGGATTTTTTTGTTTGTTTTTGCTTTTATGTTTTTTAAGAAGAAAAAAACCTGTAATCTTAAAAAGTGTTTTTAAAGTTTTAAACTTACAAAATCACTGCAAAGGTAGTACACAGTTCCTGTATATTCCCATTCCTAGTCTTATTAACATCTGTCACAATTAATGAACCAATATTGACACATTATTATTAACTAATAATAATTAGTTCATACTTCATTCAGATCTTCTAGTCTTTTCCTAATGTTGTTTCTCTCTTCCACAATCCCATCTTGACATTTAGTAATCATGTCTATTTAGGCTTTCTTGGTTGTGACAGTTTCCCAGATTTTCCTTGGTTACAAAGAACTTGGCAGATTTTAGGAGTTCTGATCAGTTTTCATAAAATGTTCCTGAGTTGGGATTGTCTGATAGTTTTCTCCTGGTTAGGGTGGGGTAATGTATTTTTACAAGGAGGGTTACAGAGGTAAAAGTGCCGTTTTCATTATATCATATCAAGGGTACGTCCTACCAACATGACATCACTGTGGTTAGGAACTGATTGCCTGGTTGAGGAAATGTTTCTCAAGTTTCTCCACTATAATTTTATTCTTTTTGTCTTCCTTTTCATAGTTTATTTATTTTTATTTTGGGAAAAAAAATCACTCATACCTGAAGAGCGGGAAGTTACGTCCTTCCTTATCTAGAATAGAATATCAACATGAATGATTTGCGATTCTTCTACATGAGAAAGTTGTCATTCTTCACATTTAATCAATTTGTTGTTTAGTTCCTTAGTCACGTCTGACTCTTTGTAATCCCATGGACTGTAGTTTGCCAGGCTCCTCTGTCCATGGCATTTCCCAGGCAAGAATACTGGAGTAGGTCGCCTTTTCCTTCTTCATTTGTACTGTTTATTCATTTATTAATTCATATTACTATGGACTCCTGGCTTTTTTTTTTTTTTTTTACACTTTGGATTATAAGCTGGTGCTACTTTACTTATTTTGTTTCTCAAAAGGTTCCATGTTGACCACTGGGAACTCTTCCAGTTGGCCTTGGTTCCCTTTGTTATAAACCCATCATGTGGGTCTTTGTTTTGTTTTGAGCATTTCCTTACTTCTGGCATTATAAAGATACATTAGGCTTGTGTATGTTTGCTTGTGTATTTTCTGCCCCAACCCTAGAATCAGCCGTTTCTCCAAGGGGCCCTGCTAGCCCCCTCTCTCTTTTTTTTTTGGAGAATAATAGTGAAACCATGATTTAAGTGTGATTTGACATTTTTCATTCTCTGTTTTGATTTAGCTTGATTTATTTATTTATTTTTTTAGAAAATTATGGCTTTATTAACATGAGATATGCAAACTACATACGTCATTTCTGGCCCTTATGATATCTGTACACCAGTGTCAGAAGCCAAACATTGAAGGACTGTCAAGCCCCTTAGAAATTATCCTGCCTAACTTCTTTTATTGCAGTTATACCATGCAATTTAGCAACTAATTATATATTGGTTGACTTTTTCTCTAGGCGTAATTATATGTTAATTTCATCTTTCAATTCTTTAAAGTCAGAATCTTCATTTTTGCTTTTCTATCAAAGTTCTTTGCAGAATATTAGCTGAGTCCATTCAGGTAAAATAGTATTTATTAATTAATAGGTGATAAATATTCACTTGAAATTAATGAAAATTAATCCACTATCTTTCTCTCTCTAAGGGCAGGTAAAATTTTTTTTCTGGATTCTACAGTATGGAGATGTGGATTACTTTTGTTGGTTAAAGAACATCAGCCTGACTTTAGGATGAGTGTGTGTGTGTGTGTGTGTGTGTGTGTGTGTGTGTGTTAGTTGCTCAGCTTTGTCCAACTCTTTGAGACCCCATGGACTGTAGCCCACCAGAAGCAGTTATAAATCATTCAGTTGAAATCAAGTTCTGGTCTTCTTCATTAAACAGAATTAAAAAGGTGATTATTGTCTTTTTGGCAGCCAGCCTGGGCCAGGAAGATCCCCTGGAGGATTGATTTAGCTTTAATGTAGTTTGGCCATGCAGGACTTGATGTTTATCCCACACACTGTGAAGAAGTCATCTTTTTTTTCATTTCCACTTATGTACTATATGAACTTTAGGTTTTGTTTCCAGTTGTTTTGCTTTATCATCTAGGACCTTTAGAATCAAACTGCTTTGATCATCTAAAAAGGGATGCACTTTTGTTTTAGTTTGACAGAACGTAGTTTTCTTCCACAGTCGACCCAACTGTGAGGAAATAACCAGAAATTAAACTAGACTAAATTAAACTAAATTAATGGAATGCCTCTACTGACTTTTTTAAGTGAATTGATGAAAGAAGCTTGTTGCTTAACATAGAATCAAGACTAGTTCAATTGTTTTGAGACAATTGTGCTTTCCTTTTTCTTAAACACTGTTACAATGATCTGCCTTTTGAAAGTTCTGAGAAATGGCATATTGCTGTCGAGTCATTGGTCATGGGATAGCAGTTTCAAAGGGAAGAAAATATTTATTAAAGCAATTACTTTCATCATAAAATATATTAATGTTAGAAGGGATCTTAAAAACTATCTTCCACTCAATCATCTTAATATTGAGCAAAATGACTTATCTAAGATCATTCATTTATATAGCTGCGAAACTAGAATGAGAATTCAAGTGTCCTAGAATGCACTCCCATCCAGAATAGACGAAAAAAAGAAAATTACTTCCAAAATTTACTTATGAGAGATGAAACTTTGATTCATTGAAGCATTTTGGTGACTAGGGGCATGACCATCTGAATTGCATTTGCTATTTTTTACCTGAGATTCACTGACTAGAACCAAAATTTTTGAAAAGAAATTCATCTTTGCTTGGGACCACATGTACAAGGAAAAACTAACTTATGTAAAGGAAAATAAAATACACAGCTAACTAGACTGATTTTGAATATTTCCCTTTGAATAATACTAACAATGGATATAAAGGTTACCTAAAAAATGTCATTAGTCCTTGCCTTTATCCTTCCCAGCAATGTCAGCAACTTCTTGTCTCATGACTTAGTTTCTTATTTCTCCCTGTTTCTTTAGTTTTGACTCTTGGCATTGGTGACAAGGAAGGCCATCTGTAAGGTGGGCATACCAGAAACTTGGAAGGGATTAAGATATCATGTCCGCTCTTTAATTTCTTGGAGCAGCATTTCTTAGCTCCTGGGTTACCAGAAAGAAGAGTGTTAAAAGTCTTTCTATGAAGATGAAAGATGGATAAATGATGACCATTTTGACCCTCCCAAATCACCCCATCTCAAGCTTCCTTTGTCCTTGTGGTGTCCCACGCTCTGAGAGACAGAAAGACAGGAAAGGTAGCCTCATTTGAGGGTGAAGAGAGAATTTCAGCTTTCTTAAGCATCTTTCTCCTCCTGTACTCCTGACCAGCATTTTACAGAGGACCTGGAGGCCAGGTTCTTATGAGCTGTTCCTCTAGTTTGGGAGCCATTATTCAAAAATAGGCATCACTAAGAGTTGTAGGAGGTAAGCAGAGAGTCCATTTGCTGTGTACCAGGTGCTAACATCATGTTTATAAAAGAAAGCTGATGTTCACAGGCCTTCCCTCATTTCAGGTTTCAGTGGCCACATGGATCCAGTGGAACATGACAGGGTATCAGGGAACAGATAGTTTTCATTGCTAGGAGACAAAAGTGTATTCAAAAATATCAAAAACTCATTGATGCATCAGCTTTCTCAGGTTTGGTGACCATGAACATATGCAATTGACAGAAAGAAAATTGGTACTAAAAGGAGAGGATTTAGAGCAACTTCTTGAGCTGGAGAATGAATGCTTGAAGAGAGAGATTAATACAGATGTTGCCTTTGGTAGAAATACGATTTCTCAATGGCTTTAAAATTATTAATATTGTTTTATATAATTGACATAAGCCCTAGTACTGGAAAGAAGCTCATATTCCCGATTTCTTTGAAAACTATATTGGAACAGACCAAAAGAGAGTGATTCAAAGAATCTCAGTATAGGAGGGAATGTTATTTGGCAATCCACTGACCCTAGTGAATTTTTTTTGTTTGTTTGAGAGGAAACTTTTTTCTTCTCATCTCTGAATATAATCTGATTAGCTCTGATCATTTAATTCAGCTGAATAACGCATAGTGAAAAACAATTAATCAGTAAAAGAAAAACATAACATAAGTTTCACCAAATATCTGGCTCCTAAGTAAATTCTTTCAAAAGAATCCAACAGTAAATGTGGGCTGAGGAAATGTTTTACAAAATTTTGCCAGCAGTGGAACAGAAAGACCTGGCCTACGTGTGAAGGCCTTTTAGTAAAGCCTACCGTTTCCCCATCCTTTCTTCCATTCTTCCTTCTTTCTCTCTTTCTTCTTTCCTTCCATCCATTTAAACCTGTTTGTGGAAAACCTTCTCTCTATATACCCGTTATTGTTGTAGATGCCGAGTATACAGAAGTCAGTTAGAAAAAGTACTCCTTTAATGAAGCTTAAATTCAGGTAATTAGCTTTCACACATGCTATGTTGCAGGACTGTGGTGTATTGAAACAGTGAGACGGCAGGGAAGAGTGTACCCCAGAATCCATCAAGCATTTCTTACTGACCTCCCTTCCCTTTGAGAAGAGAGGAAATGTGCATGCACGCCTAGTCATGTCTGACTCTTTGCTACCCCGTGACTTGTAGCCCTCCATACTCCTCCGTTCATGAAATTTTCTGGGCAAGAATACTCTGGTAGAGAACAAGGGAATTCTCTCATCTGCTTTTTAATTGGACAGGGGGCTTGTGATTCAGAAATAACTCTATTCTACTGGTCCTGCTTAGAGTCTGGAAAAGAGTTGTTCAAATCAGATGAGAGACAGTTCTTTGAAAGGCTATGGCTACCATGAAAAGAAAAAAAAAAAAAGATTTACAATCCAAAGCCAGACTTAATAATACATAACGAATTGCAGCTCTGTTTGGGAATCTCCCTAGGTACCATTCCTAAGGATTCCAAGTGTTTAATTGAAATTTCTTTGGGGACAGTAGTCATCATTCACTTAAGCTTTATATTTATGTTTGTGCGTGAAGGAAGAAAGTCAAAGGGCTAATAGACCGAGCGAGCAGAGTGGCTGCTTTTCAGCTGCGGGCCACGATGAGCTGGCAACTCTCAGAGGAGCGCTTATCCTGGAGACAGCTTGCTTACCATGCCCTCCAGGGACCGAGGGAGGAGGACAGAGATGTGACTGACAGCTGTTTCTTCCTGGACTGAGACGGCATGCATGATCCCAGTGCAGCCTGTTTAATCAAACTATTTTCAGTCAAGAGGATTAAAACACCTCGGAGATGGACAAGTATTCTGTTCCAGATTTATTCTTAGAAAGACTATTCTTTTTACCTTTGCGGTTAACATCAAGAGTTTTAATCCTAGGGGAACTTGTGTCTCCCCCATTTTCAAAGAAAAGTTAATGAGGAACTATTATTCTAGGAATATTTTAGCTGCTAAAATTTGTGATGGAATCAAAATAAAAGAAACACTGTTACACTAATTCTGCTTTCTTTGTACAGAGAGAGATCCTTGTTGTTCAGTCACGCGGTCGTGTCTGACTCCTTGTGACCCTATGGACTGCAGCATATCAGACTTCCCTGTCCCTCACCATTACCTGAAGTTTGCCCAAGTTCATGTCCATTGCATCGGTGATGCTATCCAGCCATCTCATCCTCCAACACCCTCTTCTCCTTTCAATTCACGATGCAGGAGTCATAGGTTAGCTTTCATTTATTCCACATTCTATAAATCTGAAGTGCTAACTCTGTTGTTCTCTGAATTTTCCAGGTGTAGTTTTTACCTCCATACCAAGAAATACTTACATGCAACCAGTTTAATTTTTTAACAGCTTTGCTGAGGTATAATTTACAAATAATGAAATCCTCCTGTTTCAGGTGTGCAGTTGAATTAATTTTAGTAAATTAACAGTTGTACACCCATCACAATATACTTTTAGCACATTTCTATCGTCTCCAGAAGATTTCTCCTTTGCTCCTTTGCTCCCAGCTCCACTCCCAGGCAACAGACTGGTTTAATTTTAAGCTCACATGATCATGATTTCTGCTCATCCCCTGAAGGGTCTAGGTTTTGTTTCGTTGGATGTGGACTTTCTTCTGTATTTTTTAATATAGTAGATATTATCATCCTTATTTTATAAATAAGGCAGTTGAGATTGAGAGAAGCCAGGAAATTGGCCCAAGATCTCAGAGCTAAGAAGCAGGAGGATTTGAACTTTGTTTAGTCTAATTCTATGGCCCTTTTGCACTGAGCCGCACATCACTATAGTTAGAAAGTGAGCTGACTGTGGACTTTAAGGGAAATTGGAAATTAGCGATTATTCTTACGTATGTACCATTCCACTCTTCTTTCTCAGTTCTTCTTATTAATGCATGTATACTGTATACACACACACATAACATGTCTCTCTTTTTTTTTTTTATTTTGAGTTGTGTTAGAGTTTATTGGCTGCCAGTTTTCTGATGCTAACTTACTGTCTTACTAAAGAATAAAATTGAATACAATTTTATAATGTTACTCATTAGCCAACTAATTCTTTATGGCAGAAAGTTTATTAAGAGGTACTTGCATTTTTCAGTTTTTTTTTTCATTTGTAGTACAAATAATCAGATCTAACATATGACATATCAAAATGGTGCTAAATTTTATCAAGTTGGATGGGTGAGGATTTTAATAAAATCTCAGATATCAACTCATGACACTGCAACAAAAATTAGTGTCAGTTGGTGAGAACTTATTTGAAACTGCCAGCATCTGGGTTTGAATCACTGCTTTTACATGGACCAGTTTTATATTCTTTGGTGGGTCATGTCATTTCCCTGGTCCTCAATTATTTAATATAAATAGATCTCAAAATGGTAGTTATTGGCATTAGCAAGTTCTCAGTAAGAGGCCAGTGTTTCTTTTTTGGATCATTTAGTTGTGTATATTTACTATTATAATACAGTTTCAAACAATTCAATATTGACTGTATTATTTTAGATAAATCTAGTTAATGGAACAAGGAAATCTAAAGTACATGAAGGATCCACTGCAGTCAGGATTAATGTCTCATTCCTGTGAAGTCAGAAATCAGTAATACTGATGCCTAGGTTCCTTCCCTCCAGGTGGAACTCTGGGAACAAGGCTTCTTTCATCTAGTGGCACTGCCATCTTGAATCCATCTTCACGCATATCACTCGTATCATAAGGGGAAAAGAACATGGAAAAAGATCATTTGCCTTTTAAGGTCTCTGGTTTTTAAATGGCACCATCACTTCTGCTTCACTAGGTTGACGAGAGCTAGATACATGGGCTGACCTAGATGCAGTGGAAACTGAATGACAGGTCCTGGCTGGAAAACCACTCTCTGGCAGTTTTGTACCATGGAAAGAGAGACACTAATTTTGGTGGACAGTTAATTTTCTCTGACGCTCAAGCTGAGTTTCTAAGGCAGAAGATTAGAGGTGATCTGACCCTGAAACTTAATGGAGTTGAAAACCTTGAGCCAATTAAATATTTGAGGAGAGGGTGGTGGATAACTGGATAGCTTGACTCTCAAACGAGGAGATGGTCTTAATTAGCTGTTTTCAGAAGTTTTCTTGCCCACAATCACTATTTAAATAATAAAGTACAAATGCTCTGGTTGAAGAGACTTCAGGTCCGCTGACTGCAGGTGGGCAACGGAACCCCCAGGGATCCTGGAAAGGGAGAGGAAAACCACTCAAGAGGATCTTGTGATTCCTTTTTCTCTCACTGTTTTCTGATTTAAAGTTTTCATTTTCTCTTCCTCCCTTTTTTAATTTTTTTGGCCACGCATCTTGTGGGATCTTACTTCACTGACCAGGGATTGAACCTGGGCCCTCAGCAGTGAAAGCATGGAGTCGTAACCACTGGACCACCAGGGAAGTCCCTATTTCTTAAGACTTATTGAAATGGTCACTCCTGAAAGTCTAAAGCAGAGATGAAAGACTGGCAGGCCAAACATCTCTTCTGTTGGATTGCTTTTTCGAAATTACATTTTTGACCATCATTTATTGATAGGTAAATAGCCCACAAAATCTAGATATCAAGCTTTTCTGGAAAAATCGCAATACCTAGCAACAGTAATTCTACCTTCCTGAATGACCAAAAGTCTACTGGCTGAATAACAGCTGCCTTATCTAAAGGGACCTGTACCTCCTCCCATTTTTTAACAGGTCCCCACGACTCCTTATTGCCCTGTACACAAGTTGACTTAGCTCCTTACATTAACTGCTGGGTTTCTGTAAGTCATTTACATGTGCAAAATATAATCTAATGGGAAATTGTGCGACCTCGCCGAAATTTTTATGTTTTTCAAGCAAGCAGATAATTATTAAGAACTTATGAGCAAGAATAAATTGAATCTCCACTTTGAATTGCTCTTTAGCCTGTTTTTCATAGAAAGTTCTGCTGCGTGAGACTCTCCTTCTTGAAAGACATTTATTTATGAAATGAATTTTCCACAATAATTATTCCCAGTCGCCAGTGTTACTCCCTGTAGCCTTTTGGCTTCTGGGATTTTAGTTTTCTACTCTGAATTAATTGAAGTAGTGATTTTTCTCTTACCAAATGAAGGGTCTGTGGAGCAACAATATATATGACAAAAAAGATAATGGCACTTTTTTGAAATTTGGCGATCTTTTTCTTAGAGTTGTAACTAATCATGTCTTTCTGAGGATGTGGAGTGAAACTTTGACATATGTCATGGTTGTCAAAGTCGGCATTAACACCAAATAATAAGTTATTTAATATAGGATTCAACTTTATTATTTTTTCAAGTGAGCTGTCTATCACCAAGTTCTGAAGTGGATTTCTTTCAAGTCTCCCTGTCTCCAGAGAAAAAGGGGAAAAGGCAGTGTGTCCCTGGACAGGCTCTATGACTCATTATGTCAATCAAACCCCACTTCAGAAGGGAATAAAGAGATTTGTATCTCAAAGCTGTGCATAACGACTCCTCAGCTTTTCATTTCATATTTATGAGCGGTTTACTTTGAAGTGTTTATCAGCCAGTGCGCAGAAACATGAGGGAGCCTTGCCGGAAACCATACTCGGGCGTCTAATCTGTGAAACGCTCGGTGAGCAGACTAGCTCATCAGTGCATGCCATGCAAAAATAAATACATAAATAAACTTTTTGTTATTTGAGGTCTTGGAGCCATGTCTTTATATGAACTATAAAAAAGGGATAAATGGTACTGAACATTTTGAAATTGGTGTAACACGGGAAACTTAGCTCTGTGATGTGCAAAAATGAAGGAGGGACAGACTGTTTCTTGCTGAAACAAAACTTGGTAGAATGCAGAGAAATAAAAATACACAAATATTTAGGTATACTTCTCACCTGGTCTAAGGCTTTGGGTCTGTCCAGGTGCCCACTTGATGACAGAGGATAGTATAAAGTGTTTTTTGTTTTAAATATTTTTTGAAGATGATGTAATTGTCAGAGTGGTTGGGGAGATGACACTACCAAGATGATGAAACCACTATATGGAAGGCTGTTTTATATTTTTAACATGTATTAATATCCCATGCATATTTTAAGTTATGTAAAATGGGCAGAAGGAAAAGTCAGGGAAAGTAATAAAGAGGGATGCATAGAAGAAAATGAAATATTGATTCTTAATGAAAGGAACTGGTACGTTTTCTCTATTTTTAATCTACCTGCCCATCTTTGATTATTTCGACAAATATTTGTTGAGCAGCTACTATACTAGATCCTGGATTTACAAGGGTACAATCAACCAGAGTTGCTGAAGAGGATCTCATGTTAGAGGAAGCCGACAAATTAACAAATCAATGTCAGTGTTAGTGTCACAGTTACTTACTGTGACCAAGGGACGCTCAGTCCCCCACTTCTTTATATTAGATCCTGTATGTCTGTGTGCATTTCCCATTTGTTAATAGCAAAAAGGGTATTTTAAGAAAAAAAGGCAAATTCACTTTGATAATCTGTAAAGTATTTCACTGATCTGAACAGCTGGGAGAAAATTAAGGCTAGGAGCCTATAAGCCATTCGCTTATAAAAAGGTGACTTCCTGTGTTGCCCTTTTTTCTACAGATTCTTCAAAGAGCTCTTTCCCTTTCCTAGTATCCCCCCTTCCAGTATCCTGAGTGGGAAAAGTGACTCTGATGCCTAGTCTCTTGCTAGCAATATTGTATAATCACAGAAATTTAAAGGTGAAAGTCTTTAGACTCAGCTAGGAAGCCTGGTATGTAAGAAACCACACAGGCTTTAGAGCCAAAAGATAAATGCATGAATAGAGGTCATTCCACTCTTTATCTCGAATCTAATGCCTTCCTCCTAGTTTTATTCTGAGGATTATATGAGATTTTCCACATATAGTGTTTATAACATAGAATGTTTATAATTAATCTTGATCATACAACATAATCAATATTACGCCATAAATGTTTTTGAATGAATGAATGAAGGATGCCTCCCTTCTGTTCCCATGCTTTTACTTTCAAAAGAACCTGAGAGCTCAGGGTATTAAGGGGTTTCTCTCTCTCTGCTTAGTCCCTCAATATTGAACTGCAGCCTGCCAGGCTCCTCTGCCCATGGAATTTTCCAGACAAGAATACTGGAGTGGGTTTCATTTTCCTTCTCCAGGGGACCTTCCTGACCCAGGGATGGAAGCTATGTCTCTTGAGTCTCCTGTATTGGCCGGCGGTTTCTTTACCAGTAACACCACTTGGGAAGCCCATTATGGGGTTTACCAATGATTTGCCACTCAGAATAATGTTTTCTAGAGGACAATGAAATATAGTTACCTGCCCCCTGCCTCTGTCTTCCCATCCCCACCCATGTAAGGGGAGCAAAAGATAAATTTACAAGGAATACACTATGCTATTATAATTATAATTTTGTATGTTTATCTTACTTATTAATCTAGGAGAGTCCTGAAAGCAGGGACACAGATTTTCCATCTCTGTATCTCTAGTTCATTCACAGCACACCTTTTTGTCTATTTGTAGAACTGAATTGAACCGATCAGTTTGAAACATGAACAGTGGGTGCCCTTGGGTCTGTGTGAGCCGTGTAACAGCAGTGATTCTTGGGGAGAGAAGCACAAAGAAGCATAAAACCTGCCAGATGTGCGGGAAAGACAACCAAAGCTTTTGTGGGGTGTGTTCCTGATAATTCTGATGGACTAATTCTAAAAGGACTATTTTGACTTTCTCATCCAAATGGAGATGAAACAATGCTGCACACAAGAAAGAGTGATCTAGGGCCAATTTTAAGAGGGGAGAGTGAATCAAAAGATAAGTCTTTGCAGTAATAATCTGCTTCCGATTCCCAAACAACCAGCAGTGAGAGCAAAGGAATTAATGTAGCTTCTGACCCCTGTGACATAGGCACACATATGCAACTTAAGTTAGTGCAGTAGCCATTTCCTTGGTGGTCCGATCATGGGCTATGAGAAAGCGAACAGATTCAGTGTCCCATTGGATAGCAAAGCTGTCTTCATAAGGGAAAGGCTATTTCTCAAATGAAGTGCAAGATAGGGCCAATGTTTTTCATAGAGCACCTTGGGAAGCCTCAGCAAAGAGAAATGTCTTGATAGAGAACAATTAAGTGTCACCTTGGATTTCATTGCCTGTCATTCCAGAGAAGTGGCAGTTTTGCTAGGAAAAGTTGGCTTTTTAAGAAAGAAGCAATCTACCTGGAGTGACCCCTGATTTTAATAGGAAAAAAAAAGGCAGGGAAATGCAAGAGAGAGAGACATCTTACTGTCTCCTTTCACAACTGTCAGAAGCATGCTTTGTGATTCCTAGGAAGCCCAGGAAAAGTCCCTATTTCTCTTTCTCATGGGAGTAATCCTTGCTCCTTTCCACAGGTGATGTTGAATCCCAAGGCAGTTTGCTTTCAACAGTAATATAAATGTGCTTACCAGTTACCAAGTAGAGGCAATAGTTGGTAGAGTCACTGGTTTCTAGAAGATGTTTTGGGGAAATGGGGAATGGCCAAGGAAGTTGTTTGTAATGATGGAAAAGTTGTTCTGCTAATTAGAAGAGGCAGGATTATTAATACTGGGCATGCCTTTGCCAGCACCTGAGAACTGAGACCAGATACTCTTCTCTGCCTCTAAAAGAGCCAAGTGGCCAAAGCATTTAATGTTGTTGTAGGGTAAGATGTTTTCTGTGCATTCCAGGATGATAACACTGTTAGAACACAAACTACCCTTTTTTTTTTTTTTTTTTCAGATCCTTTAGGGAGGCTGGTGCTTTGATTCATTATGATTTTGGTCTTTTGTACATGTCAGAGTTTCATGGGGGAAGCAGGGCTGCACTATGATTTCTGTGGGCCCTCGGCAGTACTGGCTTTGCAGACCCCTCCTCTCTAAAAATGGACTTCTCTGGTAGCTCAGACCGTAAAAGCGTCTGCCTACAATGAGGGAGACCCGGGTTCCATCCCTGGGTCGGAAAGATCCCCTGCAGAAGAAAATGGCAATCCTCTCCAGTCCTCTTGCCTGGAAAATCCCATGGATGGAGGAGCCTGGTAGGCTACAGTCCATGAAAGAGAATATTTAAAATTACATTTTACAACTGTATTGGTAGGGAGATGGATAGATTATTGTTAGAGATCACAACCTTTTCTACAAACTGAAATTTTACTTTCTTTTCCTTATTGTAAAAGAAATTAAACCATTTTTGTGGGTCCCCAAAAATATGCTGGGCCCTAGTGACTCTGTCTATAGTCCCTACTGGGTACCTTGTCCCTGGTGCTGTCGCAACTGACATGTCTGTTATTTACTCATGGATTTAAAGCTGTGAATTTCAACATTTTAAGATAAAGATCTCTTGTCTTAAAGACACTACCTCCATCTGAGGAAAAGTAGAAGCTTATGACATAATGCAAATTAATTTCTCTGGATTCAGATCATAGTTACAGTTTACACTTAAGGAATAATTTGGTCCACAGGTAACATCACCTTAATTGCTCTATTTTTCCCCCTAAAGTAAGAGCCACTCCTTTTAAGGACAGTGTTTGTACATTGCATTTATCATTGTCTCACTTCTTAAAACTGAATATAGTATCCATAATTTACTTTTTCCCATACGAATCAAGGCAGCCCTCCTGAATGATGACAGTTCAGTGTTATGTGTGGACTATGACAAATCTATTCCCAGAAGATTTTGAAGTTTATTAAATTTCAAGTGCTCTGCGATTGTACTGAACCATGTGGTCTGTGCGTTGTCTCATTCTTCTCAATGTCAGCTTCATTCCATTCTCTCTCCAAAACCTGTAGCACTCCCTTCCCATTCTTGATCAAAAGTGAAGTCCCAAATCCACATCTGCCATCTACCCATTCTCAGCATTTGCAACCACCAGCTCTGCCTTCCTGCCTGTTACTCTAAATGAACAGTCTGTACTCCTATCCCAAGAGAAACCCTCACTCGTGTGCTCCGTCAGAGTCCCACTGGTCTATTCAGGAATGTTGCTGCCAGAATTCCTCCACCTCTAAATGAACCGTTTTTTCATTCCTACCAGTAGATAAACATGCTGTGCCTTTCCCCAATTTCTGTTCACCGCTTCTTCCACCAGCAACATCCTTTAACCCTGTATTGCAGTACATCGCAAAAGAGGTAGCTGTTGTACTGCTTCCACTTCTGCTCCCCTGTTTTCTTTAAACACAGCCCAATCAGATTTTCACACATGTCCCTCCATACAGTTGATCTTGCCAAGATCACCAGTGATTACCACGTCACCACATTTTGATGCTCAATTTTTCAATCTCATCTTACTGACCTATCAGCAACATTTGAAAGAGTTCATCACTCCCTCCTCTTGGATACACTTCCTTTGCTTAGATTGTCCCCTGGCACATGCTTGTGGCCTTCCAACCATTGCACTGGTTGCTCTTTTCCATACTCCTTTATTTCTTCTTCCTCTTTGCTCCATCCTCTTGAGTATAAAAGTAGCTGAAGACCTAGTCTTTGGTATTCTTTTCTACCTACAGATCTTTCACACTGGTGGTCTTGTCTACTTCCATAACACAGAATAGCATATATATGCCAATGACTCCCAAATCTCTATCACTTATATCAAACCTGTCATTTATTGATCTGTCGACCTACTCAGCATCTCCATTTGTATGTCTAACACACATTCCAAACAGAAATATCCGTGACTGAAATCCTGACCCTTTACACACACACACAAACACACACACACACTACTTGCTCTTCTTGCATCCTTCCCCATCACAGTCCCTGGCAACTCCCTCCTAGTTTTCAGTTTGAAAGTACTGATGTCATTTCTGATTTCTCTCTTTCTGCCACACTCTGCTTGTAATCCATCCACCAAGAAATCCCACGCTACCCACCAGCCCACTGCTTCTAACTGGAATGGGCTGTGATCAGCTCTTACAAACACATTCTGAGCATCTCCTGAATGCTGTTCGTGCTTGTGTCAAACACAGTTGTGCAGTCTTTAAAGATGTAAGTTAGGTGATGTCACTCCTCATCCCCAAAACAGTATAGTAGCTTTCTCTTTGCTCTGAGTAAAAAGCAGTGTCCTTAAAATCACCCCAAAGCCCTTCCAGACCCATCATTGACACTCTAGCCCTCCCCTGAAGTTTGCACCTTTGCTCACTTCATTTCAGCCGCTCCATTCTTCTTGACGTTTTAGAGCATCCCTAGTATGCTTCTCCTTGGGACCCGTGTGCAGACAGTTGCTTTTTGCCCCCGGGGTACCAGAAAGCTGACTCCCTCAAAACCTTCCAGCCTTTGCTAAATGCCCCCTTCTCCCTGAGATCTTCCCAAGATCAAATAATTCAAAATACTCACAAATGGCTTTCACTACTCTACTTTCTCTGTTTTCACTTCTCACTTTTGAAGATATTAGTACTTAGTCATTATATTAACTTTTTAGTTTTTGTCTACCCTGGCTAAAATACAAGCTTCTGAGGAACACAGGTCTTTATCTCTTTTGTTTGCTGATATACCCCAAGCCATTTGACTAAGGCTGAACGCTCATGCTGTGTGTTCAGTTGCTCAGTCCTGTCAGACTCTTTGCGAACCCATGGACTGTAGCCTACCAGGCTCCTCTGTCCATGGGATTCTCCAGGAAAAAATTATGGAGTGGGTTGCCATTTCATCCTCCAGGGGATCATCCTGACCCAGGGATTGAACCTGCGTCTCCTGTGCCTCCTGCATTGGCAGGCAGATTATTTACCACTGAGCCACCTGGGAAGCCCCTAACATTTACTAAGTACTTCGTAAATACTGATGAAATGAATGAGGGCTCTTTCCCTTCGTTCTGCTTGCCTAGAGTCCCACCCATTCTTTTGGTATATGTCTCCTCTCATGTAATCATGTGTTTGCTCCCAGGTGGTCAGCTGTCTGTATTCTTGGGGTAGCCCTCACTCTGATTTGGGGTGGTGAGATAACCATATCAATCTACACATGAATGTAGATTCCACAAGTGAGGGCTCTAAAATCTGTGCTTCTGCTGCTCTTTCCACTACTGTAGTATATCTAGAACATTTTATTCAGCACCCCTATGCTTTGGCTACATTGCTAAGTGTTTAATGAGTGTAGATAACTTGGTCCCTACAGTCTTCTGAACCTAGATATTATTCAACCTATTTCATAGATAAGGAGACTAATTCTCGGGAGCAGGAGGGCTCAGTTAACTAGCTTGTGATCAAACCATAAGTGGTGGAGTAGAGATTCAGACTCTGGGTTGTTTGTTTGTCAAGTACTCTTAAGCACAGAAATGTAGAGTCATTCTCTTAGGGAGAAAAGTACAAGGATTTCCTGGCAGTGTATCTGTCATGTAATGAGTTGGTTGCATTTACTTTTTATTTTTTAATTAAAAGTAATTTTTAGAAGGGCTTCCCTTGTGGCTCAACTGGTAAGGAATCCATCTGCAATGCAGGAGACCTGGGTTTGATCCCTGGGTGAGGAAGATCCCCTGGAGAAGGGAAAGGCTACCCAGTCCAGTATTCTAACCTAGAGAACTCCATGGACTGTATAGTCCATGGGGTCTCAAAGAGTCAGATATGACTGAGCAACTTTCAGGTTCATGACAAAATTGAATGGAAGGTGCAGATATTCCCCATATGCTCCCTTCCACACATGCATAACCTCCCCATTATCAACATTCCTCATCAGAATGACAAACATTTGTTAAGACTGATGGATCTGTCAAGACATTGACACATCATAATCACCCAGCGTTCATGGTTTACATTACGGTTCACACTTGATGCTATACATTCTATGGGTTTGAACAAATGTATAATGATATGTCTTTATCATTACAGTATCATACAGAGTATATTCACTGTCCTAAAAATCCTACATGTCCAGCCTAGTCATCTCCCCCTGCCCAATTCCTGGCAACCACTTACCTTTCTATAGTCTCCATAGTTTTCCCTTTTTTAGAATGTCCTATACTTGGAATCATACATAGGTAGCCATTTCAGATTGGGTTCTTTCATTTAGTAATACGTATTTAAGTTTCGTCTATGTCTTTTCATGGCTTGATAGATTATTTCCTTTTAGTCCTGAATAATAATCTGTTGTCTGAATGTACCATGCTCAGTCACTGAGTTATGTCTGATTCTTTGCGACCCCATGGACTCTAGCCCACCAGGCTTCTCTGTCTATGGGATTTCCCAGGCAGGAATACTGGAGTGGGTTGCCATTTTCTTCTCCACTGAATATACCACAGTTTACTTATTCATTGATTGCATTTACTTCGCTTCATGAGTTTATTTCTGATTGGCTGGAACCTAAAGAGGCATGGAACTAAAGGCATTTCTTTGTAGTTTAACTCAAAATATAAACATAAAAATTTTGAATGACAGAAAAATGGGAAAATTATGATATTACATGATATTTTAAAGTTTGGAATGGAGTTAGATTGATCCAAGCCTTCTATTTTTAATTATTTTAATCTTTAGGAAAAAAATTTCAAATCACAGAAAAGTACAAAGAATAAAGCATATAATACTCATAATTTCCAAATAACAACTGTTACCATTTTGTCAAATTTGTTTCAGATCCTTTTCTAAATGCCCCCCAACTTTGTCTCCAGAAGTTATCGCTATTAAGAATTTAAGGTTTATTTTTCCAGTTCAAAATTATCCTGTCAGTGTATAGATATCTATTTGCAATGCATATCACTCATATTTTTCTAACTGTGCTTTTGTAACTTGATATTTAGCTTTTGAGATCTATGTCTATTAAGACAAAGACCATGATTTCTGACAGTTCTCTCCTCATAAAATTGTATCACATGGCAAATGGTGGCCAGAGTTAAAGGTTTGCAGCTCTCGGTGCCAGTTTCTCAGGAGACTTATTTCTTCCTAAAGTAAGCAGTGTCTGAATTAAATTACTTAATGCATCTAACTTTGGTGAAGTGTTGAATAGAGAGTGTAAAGATCTTGCTGTTGAAAAGTGATCAGTTGATACCTCTAGAGCTTGAAATCCCCATGAAGTTGTTGTCTCCAGTACAGGCACACATCCATCACCCATTGAAAGCAATGCTTGTAAGATCCTTCAGCTGATGACTTCAATCACTTTGGAAATATGTATTTTAATGGTGAGATAGTCTCTGGTGTTGCTGAGATTGACTAGTTACAGCATCGCTCACACCGTGAATATAATAGTGCTGATAGTGGAGTATTTCAGCTGTGATGACATAAGTTTTTTTTTCCTCCACTGGGCAAACTTCTGCCTTCTATTCCTGAATTTATTTCTGACTTGGAATTTATGTGACTCAACAACTCTCTGCAAGTCAACAGCTGCCAGATGCTAAATGTAATTAAGGCTTTACATGTATTTGTAACCTACGACATGTGTTTGAAACACAGGAAGCAAGGTGGGAAAGGAAGAAAAGGAAGACCCTTGACTCAGTTTCAATTATCCTCTCCCTGTTGAACGGATGCTAACAGGCACTAGGAAACTGTGGTTGTGTTATTTTTCTACAAGCTCAATGACTGGATGCTTACATTGGTTTTAGACAAGTATCTAAATCCTGACAGTAATTGGTGATGAAGCATTTGATTTAAGGGAATTGATTTACAAACAAGAATACATCATTAACATTTCTACCCCAAATATTTGCAGTTACAGTGTAGATCCTGATTAGTTACTGAAGCAAAATACCTGTTATACATATTTTCACCTGGTGATAGACTGTGATCTATCCATCTCACTAGATGTCAGACTGTAGATGAGTTAATTAACTCTTGAGCTCTAGAATGATTCTTCAATGATGGGAAAGTCAAAATGTTTTCAAAACATCAAGTGCATGATGGAGGCAGGGACCTTCATGAGTGCTGAGAATGCAGATATCATATGCCTTTGTCAAAATTTCAGCTAATACTGGTAGCTTCTATACTGACATATCAAATCTTCTTTATATTACTTTGAGAAAGCAGGGTATTACATAACATAATAGAATAAGCATTAAATATATCTAAATATATGCAGCTTAATAGGAAAAAGTATTTCATTTGTATAGGGGTAGGAAACGTTTGAAAATGAAATCATGCCCATCGTTTTGTAGTTTTACACTTACTAGGTAACATCATGGTAATACTCATAATAATAACTAATATTTATTGAATACTTGGAGAAGTACTCCAGTACTCTTGCCTGGACAATCCTGTGGATGGGGGAGCCTGGTGGGCTGCTGTCTATGGGGTCACACAGAGTCGGACACGACTGAAGCGACTTAGCAGCAGCAGCAGCATTGAGTACTTACTCCGTTCTAAATTTATATATATATATATACTTGTTCATCAACACAATGACCTTTTGAGACACGTAGTACTGTAATTTCCTCCATTTTACAGGTGAGAAATTTGAAATATAGAAATATTAACTAGCTTGATCAAAACAACAACACAGGCCTGAGAGTAAGAGAAATCTCTAAATAACTAAAACAAAACAAGAACTAAAAAGGAGCTGAAGTCAGAAATGTGAAGATTGAATTGCAAGCTCATAGAACTTCAGTGAGAGAAAAGGGTTGCCCTCAGAGTTTCAGCCAGGAGATCTGACCTTGAACTCAGAGCAAGATGGAGGACATGAAACTGAGATTCCTATGTTATTCTGGAAACCTGATAAGAGACATGTGGTGAAGAGTATCCATGTCCTGAAAGGGAGCAATTAGACATTTTTCAGGAGACAAGAGTCTTCACTATAGGCCTTGTGATTTTTAAAAGCTAAAATAAACTTACGTCAGCTAAAGTTAAATCTAATTAAGTATGTAAGAAAACAAAACTTTATAATTAAGAGTGAACAAGTCAACGAACAGCCATTTTTGATCTTTAAAGTACTAAAATGTTAGAATTTGTCAGTTACATACTTTCAACTGTGTATAATATGCAAATTATCAAGTAAGAATATAATAGAAAAACGTAATAGAAACACTTAAAAAGCTATATAAAGTTTATAAAGGAAATAGTCAATACATAATTGTTGAAATAAAAACTTTAGTGCATATAGTAAATATGACATCAGGCACGAGTAAAAAGAGAATTGGTCAACTGAAAAAAATAACCAGAAGAAATTAGCAAGAGATGGCACAGAAAGACAAAAATGTTAAAAATATAATAGAACATTAGGAGAGAAGGATAGTCTTAGTTTAATTTGTGAAGACAATAAAGAGTTTGGGAGTGAGTAGATATTTAAAAGACAGTGAGAATTTTTTAGAATAAAGAAATCAGGAATTCATAGAAATTGGAAGAACAGCTTGTATCAAGTAAGATTAGAACTCTAAACAGACTGATACAACATACATATTGTAATCCCTAAAGCTACCACTAAAAACATTATGTTGAGATATAGATAAGAATCCAATAGAAAATTAAAATGGAATTTTTTAAAAAAATTATCAACCCAAATGAAGGTAGGGAAGAGGAACATCAGAAAAGGGACAAACAGGAAAAACAGCAAAGTGGTGAACCTGAATCCAGCTGAATAAAAAATTACATTAGTATAAATGTACACTGATTAAAAGGAAAAGATTGTCTGATTATTTAAATAGCAAGTCCTAAATATATGCTGTCTACGAGAGACACGTTTTAAATACAAAGACACAGAAAAGTTGAAAGTAAAGGAAGGGAATTAGACATAATGTTCACTGTTTATAGTAAACTTAACAAAGCTGAACTTTATTTTTCTGGGCTCCAAAATCACTGCAGATGGTGATTGCAGCAATGAAATTAAAAGACGCTTACTCCTTGGAAGGAAAGTTATGACCAACCTAGACAGCATATTAAAAAGCAGAGACATCACTTTGCCAACAAAGGTCCGTCTAGTCAGGGCTGTGGTTTTTCCAGTGGTCATGTATGGATGTGAGAGTTGGACTATAAAGAAAGCTGAGTGCCGAAGAATTGATGCTTTTGAACTGTGGTGTTGGAGAAGACCCTTGAGAGTCCCTTGGACTGCAAGGAGATCCAACCTCTTGAGAGTCCCTTGGACTGCAAGGAGATCCAACCAGTCTATCCTAAAGGAGATCAGTCCTGGGTGTTCATTGGTAGGACTGATTTTGAAGCTGAAGCTCCAATACTTTGGCCACCTGATGTGAAGAGATGATTCATTTGAAAAGACCCTGATTCTGGGAAAGATTGAGGGCAGGAGAAGAAGGGGACAACAGAGGATGAGATGGATGGCATCACTGACTCGATGGACATGGGTTTGGGTGGACTCTGGGAGCTGGTGATGGACAGGGAGACCTGGTGTGCTGGGGTTCATGGGATCACAAAGAGTCGGACACGACTGAGCGACTGAACTGAACTGAACTAACAAAGCTGAACAGTTTTGTATCAGGCAAACTAGAGTTTGAGACCATGGGTATTACCAGAGAAAGAGATGGATATTAGAAATTGATAAAAGGATTACAAAGTGAGTCTCAGTTGATTTCAAGAGGGAATCCTAGAGAATTTGTTCTCTGTCCACCAAGTACTTAAGTGAGAAATCATTAACAATAAAGAAATCTAGACAAGCCCCAAATATGTGGAAATAAAACTACATACTTCTAAGTAATCCATTAAGCAAAGGAGTACAAGAGAAGTTAGAGAGTATCTGGGGTTTAATGATAATGGAGTGTACAGCATATCCAAATTTGTGAGATGCAGGTAAAGAGGGGAAGATGATAGGTTTGTGTTTTTATTTAAGAAATAAAAATTGTTTTTAAATCGGTGATCTACATTTCTACCACAAGAAACTAGAAAAGGCTAAGCAAATGAAACCCAAAATAAGTAGAGATAAATAATTAAGATGAGAACAAAAAGAAATGGAAAAGAAACAATAAATGAAAATATTAAAGCCAAAAGCTGGTCTTTGAAAAAACTGAGAAAATTGATAAAGCAATAGCTAAAATAATCAAGAAGAAAAAAAAGAGAATATACAAATACTCCAAATAAGGAATGAAAAAAGGGATATTGTTATGGATCCTGTGTGTATTCAAGAACATTGTCATTAACTATGGCAAATTAGATGAAATGGACAAATTCCTTGTAAAATATAGTTGATAAAAAAGCAGATATAATCTCAAAATTTATTGGAGATAAAGAGTCACTCCATATTAATGACAATGTTCAATCCATCAGAAAATTAGAATTATTCTGATTATTCTAAACATATACCTATAATATAGCCTTGGTTTAGTTGTTCAGTCATGTCCAACTCTTGCAACCCCATGGACTGTAGCCCTTCAGGCTCCTCTGTCCATGAGATTTTCCAGGCAAGAATACTGGAGTGGTTTGCCATTTCCTTCTCCAGGGGATCTTCCCAACCCAAGGATTGAATCCAGCACTCCTGCACTGCAGGCAGATTCTTTACTAACTGAGCTACCAGGGAAGCCCTATAATATAGCCTTAAATTGACATAATGCAAATACAGATAAAGCTATGGGGAGAAACACCCACCATAATAGGAAAGTTCATCATATAATTTTCAATTCTTGATAAGACAATTAAATAGCAAATTAGTACCATGTAGAAAAATTGAACACAGGATTAATAATTTGGTTTAATTGAAATATGCAAAACTTTGCACCTAATAATTAGAGAACGTGTTTCTCTCAAGTGGATATGAAATACTTTTAAAAATTTATCAGGCTATGGAGGAAATTTTTAAATTGTTCAAAAATTTAGTAATATAAAAATGATGCTCTTTAGCTAAATACAGATAAATTAGAGCTCAAAACCAGAAATATATACAAAATACCCCAATACATTTGTAAATGCAATAAATAGGTTCATTAGAAACATTAAAATATTTAGATCTAAGTCACAGTGAAGATACTGTGAGTCAAAACCTGTGAGATGCATTGAAAGTGGTCCTTCGAGACAAACATATAGCCTGAAATGTTTACAATAAAAAGGGAAAATGGCTGAACACTGATGGCATAAGAAATCAAATTTTAAGCATATGAAAATGATCAATTGTCTATACTCAAAGAAGGAAAGAGAAAGGGATAATTTGTATATGTGTGTGTGTGTGTGTGTGTGTTTGTATATATATAAAACCATAAAAATTAATAAACTAGAAGACATGTAGAGATAGTAGATAGAACCAGGAAAGCAAAAATTTGTTTATTGAAAGACGAAAACAATTTATCATTACTGAAACCAATACAGTCAAAAGAAAGCACAAATAAAATAATATCAGGAATTTAAAAAAAAAAAAAGAAGCATTCTACAAACCCAGAAGAAATTTAAAGGGATTTAAAAATACTTGGATAAATCTGTGCCAACCCATTTGAAGACGTAGATGAAACAGGCATATGTCCCTGGAAAAGCTTATCCCTAGAAAATACATCCCTAGAAAAATGTATTGTTCTAAAACTTTCAAAAACAACTCAAGAAACATAAAGTGTTAACAGTCCTGTAATTTTTTTTAAAAAAAGCAAGTTCCTTCATTTGTAAGCCAATGATCATCATATTATCTACATTTGTCATGTAATTACTGAGTGACAGGCAGTGTTGCAAGCACTTTGACCTGCCTTATCTAACTCAGTGTTCAAAAGAATCTTATAAAGGCAGGTGCTATTTTTATGTGTATTTTATAAAGTAAGTGGAGGCTCATCAGAAGTAGTTAATTCTAAGAATATATGGTCCACAAGTATTTTTAAAACAGACACTGGAATCCCATTTGAACCCTTGGCTATGTAGGTAATGACTATTTTACAAGGCTGCTACACTAATTAACTGGAAATCTGTATATATCAGTATCTAAGACAGTGCCTGCCACTGTCTGAAGCTCTCAGAAAGCGTAAGCTAATCTTACATTCTCAAACTCAGAACAGTTAGACCATTGCAGCTCACCCACTCTTGTCCTTTGCTTTCTTTATTTTTTCTGATGAACAAAAAATTGTTTGAAGAAGCAGAGTCTCACAGGGTCAGATGACTGTATGCCTTTGTAATGCTCTTACATAGGATAACTGATTGCTATAGTTTTTAATGCTGGAATTGATTTTTAATCTTGTTGGAATTTTCATCAGCAGAAAAGAGTCTCCAGCAAGCTCTGGAGCATTTCATTTCTATTTATGAACTGGCAGTTGTTCAGGAGAAACTTTTGTTGTAGTCAGCTTTTGGGTTTTCCAAATTGGGCTTTGTTCAGATTGGAACATGAAAATGCCATATCAGAGGAGAATGCCACGTTCACTTTTGACTTTGAGAGGATAAAGCTTACAGGAAAACCTTGAATACTGGAAACTTTCCTGTCTTCACTAGCCTTTGGTGTTTTTTCAATTTGGAAAGTGTTTATTAACATTGGAATGATTCTGGTTACAAATTTGATAAGTTGTGACATGTCAGAGATTCAGGTAGAGACCAAAGTAATAATTCTGCAAGTTTAGTAATATTAAAATATGAACATTTTAGGTGCTATACACAAAAGAAAATTTCGATTTGTAAAGGATATTTTTGAAATATAAATATTGGACTTACATTTTATGAATAATAATACATGTACACCTACTCTGTGGTTTTAAGCCACAGGATATTTTGTGAACAGTTTTGTCAACATTTGGGAAAATATCTGAATGTGTAAAATCGGATGAACTTTAGAAGGGCATTAAGAGAGAGTTGATGTGAAGAATTTTAGTATACACAAGAATAAAACATTAGAATTCATTAAATAGCTCCTTCATTGGTTTCAAAATTGTTACCATTGCATGTACAAATATGTAGATTTTAAATTTGTATGAAAATAGTATTTTAGATAATGTTGGTGTTTGTTTTGGACTGAATATTTTATATCACTTATATATATCTTTGTGCAAAATTTAAAGTATCAACATTAAATGTAATAACTTGGTGATATATTTTGATGAATCAAACCAAAATAAAAGTTATGTTTTATCTCTTATTATTTCCTATTTTGCCTGATAGCTTTATAGTTTGAAAACGCTTATGGCATCAAATTAAATTACTTCACTTTCTGTGATAAAGAGAACTATAGTATTATAATTTGTGTTCTTTTCTTAAATATCTAGTACAAAAATTCGGAGTCAGGATTCATCCCTGACTTTAAAATGTAGAGTCTAACATTTGCTCAAGAAAAGTGACCCATGTTTATTTATAAAGAGAGATTCTCTTTGTCTTAGGATAAATGATCCTAGAAAAAAGGCCACTTCAAAAATGAATCACTGTTTAGAAAGAAGCAGTATTTCATATTAAATAGTGAAAATAATTTATTGTGACTTTATCTTGAGAAAATAAGATTGATTATCAAGAGTATATTTTATGTTTAATACAATTTATTATTCCAGCTGCACTATAATTACTCAAAAGGATAAAGAATAATAATTTGTGTGGGGCATAATATACATTTTATGGCACAACTGTACAAGTATACAGTATTTCATCTTTTATTCTGAGTTGCATTTTGCAGCATGATCAAAGAGGGCCATATTTTGCAAAAACAGACATATTTAGACTCTTTAATTTTCCAAATGGCCTCTAGTTAATTTTTTATTAATAATTATCTTTCCTCATTCATGTTGAGATTTTCCTGATTCTTGTTATGATGAGTGATTTTTTATTGTATCCTAGCTATTTGAGAAGGCAATGGCAACCCACTCCAGTACTCTTGCCTGGGAAGTCCCATGGATGGAGGAGACTGGTAGGCTGCAGTCCATGGGGTCGCTAGGAGTCGGACTCGACTGAGGGCTTTCACTTTCACTTTTCACTTTCATGCATTGGAGAAGGAAATGGCAACCCACTCCAGTACTCTTGCCTGGAGACTCCCAGGGACGGGGGAGCCTGGTGGGCGGCCGTCTCTGGGGTCGCGTAGAGTCGGACACAACTGAAGCGACTTAGCAGCAGCAGCAGCTATTTGAAGTATTGTTTCAAAAATCTGGATCTTATTTAAATATTGTTTCAGTTGGCCTCCTCTGACACCAAGCCATTGGGAACAATGGGACCCTGAGGCTAGACTGGCAGGTAGAGGTGAAAGCCCAGGTTCCTCACTTCACTTACTTTGACAAGGAGGGATATTGGGGAGGAGTGGGGAGGGATGCCTCCTTACAGGGTTGGGGTGTCAGACTGCCCACTAGGACCCTGCATATACCAACCTGCTTGAGAGGGAGAGGGCTTCCTCCTTAGAGTTCCCTGTGAGTCCTCCAGTGGTAGTGAAACTAAATTTAGCATGCATACTCCTCAAACACCAGCAAGGAGAGGGAAGAGTACTTCATTACCAGTGTGTGCAGCTGGAAGTCTAGGTTCTCTTCATCTCCTCCAGCTGACACCTCTGTAGGGGAATCAGGGAAAGCTCATAGCCCCTTAGTGACAATAATAATTCCAGTCCTCAGTTGGTCTTTGATTCCACCCTAGTATGTTTGTGAAGGTGGGGAAGGACCCTCTTATTGGAGTAGGCTTTACTTTGGGTTTATTTTGTCTGCTTCCATTGGTATTTTCAGTTTGCAAATTTCTCTAGCACCACATGTGGGATATATGAGGCAGAAAGGAAACCCAGAGAACTCACCACTATGTTTTCCTCCAGGTCCCAGGAGGAAATAGATCTGTCTTCTTCCAAACCTCTTTTAGACTCATTTTATGTAGTTTTTACCTATACAGTCCAGGGATTTTAGCTGTCCTTAAAGACAGGTGTATAGAGAAGTGGGAAATTTCATCTTGGTCTAGAACTAGAAGTCCCTCACCTTTTCTATTTTCAGGATTTTTTTTTTTTAAATTGGGATATAGTTGCTTCACAATATTGTACAACAAAGTAAATTAGCTACATGTATACATATATCCTCTCCCTCTTGACCCTGCCTTCCACTTTTCCCGCCATCCCACGCATCTCAGTCACCACAGAACACTGTGCTGAGCTCCCTATGCTCAGGAGGTTCCCACTAACTATTTCACGCATGGCAGTGCATCAATCCCAATCTCCCAATAGCTCATTTGTACCATTTTTCTAGAGTTCACATATATGTGTTAATTTGTTTTTCTCTTTCTGACTTCACTCTGTATGACAGACTCTAGGTTCATCCACATTTTTGCAAATGACCCAATTTCATTCTCTTTTATGGCTGAATAATATTCCATTGTATATGTGTGTGTGTGTGTATGTATATATATACACACACACATACATACACACGCCCCCCACGTTTTCTTTACCCGTCCTTCTGTTGCTGGGGCTTCAGGTTCCTTCCGTGCCCTGGCTATTTTAAGTAGTGCCTCAGTAAACATTGGGGTGTATGTGTCTTCTTGAATTATGGTTTTCTCAGGCTATTTGCCGGAGAAGGCAATGGCACCCCACTCCAGTACTCTTGCCTGGAGAATCCCAAGGACGGAGGGGCCTGGTAGGCTGCAGTCCATGGAGTCGCAGAGAGTGACACTACTGAAGTGACTTAGCAGCAGCAGCAGCAGGCTATTTGCCCCGGTGGTAGAATCACTGGGTCATATGGTAGCTCTATTTTTTAGTTTTTTTAAAGAACCCCCATACTATTCTCCATAGTGGCTGTATCAATTTACATTCCGACCAACAGTTGACATTATCATGCCAACATTCATTTATATTTTCTCTTCTTTAATAGCTTAATTCTGTTAGATCTTGGTTATTTTGTGGTCTTGACTGTGATCCTAGTGTTTTTAGTATCACTTTTATTGACTTCATGGAAATCTGCATCTTCATCAGTTTTATAATTTAATCTTAGATCAGTACCATATCATTTCCCATTATCAGCAACTAATTGATGATTGACATTAATATGGTGGTTGATATGAGAAGAGATACTAGTAATAAGTGGGTGGGGATAGGTGGGGATTATTTCATAAATGATTACTATTGACTATTTTCATGCGACAGCAACTTTTCTTCCTACGTGTGAAATTTCTTCTCTTAAACTCAGGGGACTCACATAGTAAACATTTAGGCCATTACTACAGTTAACTTTTATCTTTCTGCCCTCATAGTAGAAAATCTGTTCAAATCCTGACATTTTCAGTGCTATTTGTATTCACTGGTATTACCATGACATGGTAATTCTGACTTAGCGACATATGTGCTTTTCCTACTTAAAGGTTATTTCAAAGTGTAAGAAGTTGATAAGAACGTTGAAAATAAAGCCAAGATCACAGTGCAGTGACATATCCTTCTTTAGGATTGTATGCCCAAGTAAAATTAGTTGGTCAAAGGATGACTCCTTAAATCTATTGGAAAATTTTTCTCTAAAAAAACTTTGGAAAGGATCTGGGTCGTATACCGTGGTTATGATTCAAAAGAAGACACGTCCACATTGTTATATTTAAAATGGATGACCAACAAGGGCCTTCTGTATATTTCAGGGAACTCTGCTTAATGTTATATGGCATCCTGGATGGGAGGGGAGTTTAAGGGAGAATGGATGCACGTATATGTATAGCTGACTCCCTCTGCTGTGCACCTTAAATGATCATATTATTAATCATCTATACTCCAATATAAAGTAAAAACTTAACTCATAATAAAAGAAAACTTAAAGCAAAAGAGACTTATCAACTGAGTTGTTTTTAAAAACTTGTGTTCCGCTATCCTGATCACCTAACAGTTTTTAGACATTGACTTTCTCTCAATGGCCATATTCAGACATTGATAACACCTTAAATTATAATAAGATTCCATGATATAAATATCATTTATTTTGTGTAATCATTCATTTATACAGACACTGACTCTGGTCTTGACAATGTAATATGGGGCAACACTAAGCTATGTATCGACAACAGCCAAAAAACCATAATGGAGAGGAGTCGGAGACAGCGTCCATACCCACTTGCATTAGTGACATCAGGGAGGTTGGAGGCAGAGAGAGTGTGAATATGTGTTCCATGAATACTTAAATGCTGTGCCTCTTTTTTTATCTTTCTGCAAGATAGTAAAGAAGGAATGAAATGTTGACTGCTTTCCACTAGAAGTCTTAGCTTGGAGAATCACACAATGACTAGTTTCTCTCTTCTATTCAAAGCTGCCATGGAGCTTAATAAAGACATAATTATACAAGATGAATTAGAACCAAATCAGTCTTCCATCAATGAGCAAAGTAAGTGTAAAACAATAAGTTGACATAGTATTAACATCCCCCGTACTATTTACATGCTAAGCAGAGTGGCATAACATGAGGGCTTCGTGCTTTAAGATAAAATACATGAAAATTTCTTGTCTAAAGAAATTCATTTGGAGGGATGTTTGGGAAACTTGGTACCATAAGAGCAAATGGAAGGGGTATGATAGCTTCTCGGTGAAATAATTCCTAGTCCCTCATGTCTGCCACTAGATGAACATGTGGGTAAGCTGTGACAGGATGAAGGGATGACCTTTCATGGCTCCCTGTCCCTTTTCCACATAGTATTTGTCATTGTATAGGTTGCACTTTTTTATGTGATTCTTTGGTTAATGCCCCTTTCCCGATTAGACTATAAATGTCATGACTGGATTTTTATACCGCTCACTGTTATATCCCCAGTGTCTAGCACAGCACTGGGAACAGTGAATGTTTGCTGAGTGATTAATAAATGACAGACCAGTCTTTCCTTTCTACCATGTCCATGACTCTCCAACATCATGCTATTAAGCCAGCAAACTTGGGAAAGGCTTGGTCTGCGATCTGCCCCAGGGACTTAAGAGCAAGGTTTTCTCTTCTATGAGTTAGTTGAGAGCAAAAAGGTACCAAACTAGGAAATGTGGGAGACATAGCATTGAGGAAGTGTGGTCCCAGGGGAAGATGAAGCTGAGGAGTTTAGAAAGGGACATTTTTGAAGAAACAATTCTGTGAGGAAAACTTGCCTTTCTATAAGTGTGAGCTTAACTTTTTCTGATGAATTTGGTATAATACCTTCCATTTTCTTCACAATATTGCTTGTTCAGCTTCAGGTTTGTAAGCTTGAAGTTGAAACTCTTGAAGTACACTTTTTTCCAACACTGTGGTGACTTAAAAATGTATGCAAATATTCACTGATTGATGAGCTCAAGTTTGTTTCTAGTTTAACAGAAACATATTTTCATTTGTTATCACCAAGTAAGTGTTCTAACCAAAGAAAGGGCACTGCATTTGTTCCACAGCCCCCCATGTTCTAGGCTTCCTGTCTATGACTTCTAGTACCCGGATTGAGGAGCACATGGGCTCCTCAGAAAGTTGAGGCTTCCTTTGCTCACATGGCTATATCTTTTTTCACGAGGAGGTCTTTGAAGCCTAGTTCCAGATAATGAGATGTGAAATAGACCATCAGGAATGTGGCAATATATGCACACTCCATTTCAAATGGAATCAGAATTACCACATGTGAAATAAAAACATGTATGTTTTAATTTCAGCTCCTTTCCTTTAATGAAGGAAAAGGAAACAGCATATCTCATGACCCTGCAGAGTAAACCTGAGCTCAGAAGGCAAGATGGAAGAATGCTCATATGAGATGACTTTTTCCAATGACTGAAGCAAGAGAAAAGCAACAATATAGAAAGAAGTGTTATAATATCAGATATATATGAACCCACTTGAGTTTTATAGACTACTGAAACTGAAATACACATTTTAGTATACAATTAGAAGATAATAGCTAATTGCCAAGGATGCAATCTGGAAGAGAATACATTGAGTAGAGAATTTCAGACAGCACCATGAAACTCTGCTCAGGGAATAACCACTTAGAACTGCTGATTGGCAGTGAGAGCATCCTTCTTCCCCACACAGGTAGTAGGAAGGGACCCCACTCTCACAGAAATGTTGGCTTGAGTTGGCTCTCCAATGAACAGTTTCAATCTCCAGAGACAATTATGTATAGTATTGGCTTTGATTCCGTTAACACAGCAAAAGAAGGCTGTAGAAGTCCATTGTGCAATAAAGCCTCAGAATAAAAATACGTGTGTCTATGACAAGTTAACTTTATACGAGGTTAATATACAGAGTTGTCTGGGGCTTCTTAAAAATAAAACCTGAGAAATGATATCACGTATGTAGACATTCATAGTGTTCATTATGTCATGAGTTTGAACAATGAGTGGCTCTAATGTAATCAATAGAGAGAGAACAAACCCATGAGTTTTGTGTTATTTAGATTTTCTCCATTGATATTAATAGCATAAGAGTGCATTTCTTCATCATAGTTTTTTCATTGTCCATGAATAGGGACAGATTTAAATGTCAGTAAGTATAGTGTGCCACGTGATTTTCTCTACTATGCAGTGAAACCTTAAAATGTCTTTTTTAAAGATGGCTATTAAAGCATACAAATAGATAGCACGCTCACTGTGCAAAAATGTTGCCAGACTGGTTTTTGATTGAGACCATTTGACGTTGTAGAGAGAGCATAGACTTGGAATCTACAGATGTAGGGGTGAACCACGGATCTGCCACTTGCCCAGGTGTGACCTTGGAGACGGTATTTAGCCTCCCTGTAAAGTGGTTAACACCTAAACTGCTGTGCTTTTATGAGATTTAAGTGAGATAAAGCCTATTAGAGTACCTGGCCCCATGCCTAACACATGGTAGTGTGAACGTGTTCAATAAATGCTTATTCTTTTCTGCTTCCCCTCAAACCAGGGGCCCATCCCTTCACTTCCCAAATGTGTACACATTCACTTTCAGTGATGAAACTCACTTGTGGTTTTCAATTGTGTTAGCAAAAAGAAATTGATATCATTTAAAAACAGTCATATGATATCACTTATATGTGGAACTGATTTAAAAATAATACAAATGAACTTATTAACAAATCAGAAACGCAGATCTCGCAGTCAAACTTATGGTTACCAGAGGGGAAATGTAGGGGGGAAGTGATAAATTAAGAGATTGAGTTTATCATATACACACTACTATGTATAAAATAGATAACTAATAAGGACCTAGTGTATAGCACAGAAAACTCTACTTAGTGTTCTGTAATAATCTATACAGGGAAAAAATCTGAGAAAGAGTGGATATATGTGTGTATATGTGTGTGTGTGTGTGTGTGTGTGTGTGTGTGTGTGTGTATAAGTGATTCACTTTGCTGTACACCTGAAACTAACACAAGATTGAAATCAGCTATACGCCAATGAAAAGAAATAAATAAAAATGGACTGACTCCATCCCTACGATTCTGACTTAAGTAACACCTTACCTATACTCACTTGACAAATAATACTTGGGTATATATCTTATCACATATAAGCCATGCAGTGATTCTAAGAGGAATTTAAGAGATCAATACCCAGATTTTACAGAAGAGAAAACTGAGGCTCAAGTTGTTAAAAGAGTTGCCACAATGGGACTTACCGTGGAAAGCTAGGACTGGTCCCCAGGTCTCCTGGCCACCACTCCCATTTATTGGAGGATTAAGCTTCTTTGGCATGAAGACAGACTGCTCAAGGATCAGACCCAGGTTTTGCTACAGTCTAGATGTGTGACCTTGGGTAAGTCACTTAAGTTCTCTGTTCCTCAGTTTCCCTAATGACAGAATGATTGTAGTAATGGTATCATCATCATAAAGTTGTAAACGTTTTACATATAAGAAAAAAATTACAGAATAAAAGATACCTGGAGCAAAGGAAGTGCTTGGTTTATATTAGCTCTTCTTATAAATCCAGTGTTTTATCAGCTACCTGGTGCTACCTAGACAGCAGTAAATAATTAGAAATTTTTGAAATAAAATCTGAACATCTTGTCCTAGGATTAAAATTAATCTTAGTTGTTTACTTTTTTTTTTGCTGTAGTTTTCAAACACACCCCAATAGCCTAAATACTCTTGCCTAGCTGTATACTATGGCAAACCTGGTCTATTTTTCGAATAGGAAAAACTGTCTGCTTTTTGTAAGAATAAATTTGAAATTTGAAGTCGTTTCACAAATTTTAATCGGCCTCTCTGTTTGCTGTCACCCTAGGAACTAACTTCACTCTCGCGGAACTGGGAATCTGTGAGCCCTCCCCACACCGAAGTGGCTACTGTTCCGACATGGGGCTCCTTCACCAGGGCTACTCCCTGAGCACGGGGTCTGACGCCGACTCCGATCCAGAGGGAGGGATGTCTCCAGAACGCGCCATCAGATTGTGGGGGAGAGGGGTAAAATCCAGGCGCAGTTCCGGCCTGTCCAGTCGTGAGAACTCAGCCCTTACCTTGACTGATTCTGACAACGAGAATAAGTCAGACGATGAGAACGGTAGGCCTGCTTCTTAAATATTTTTTTGAATATTTTGGGGACTGTACCATGTGGGGCTTGGGATGTTTTTGTTTTGTTTTTTTTTTTAATAAAGAGGCATATAAAACCATTCATTTTCTTTTAAATCGACCTTGTCTACCCCTACTGAGCTCAAGGAAAATAAACCAGCAAACCTCGAACACACAAGAAATGAGGAGAGAATTTTAAAATCTCATTTTGATGATAACACACTATTCAGACATCGTCAGTTGGTCTTATTAGCAAGTAAATTACATTGCAAAAGAGGCAACTTGATAAACTATGACCTATACCTAGAAAATGTCCTCTCTCCACAAGTTTCTAGGTCTTTGTATTGATTTCCCCTTCCCAGTAAATGGCAACCTGGGTTATATTTTTTCATGAAGATCTCTTAAGAATCCTACCTTATCTTAGACTTTCATTTCCAGGCAGCAATGCCTCATATCCATATTGAAGATCAAACTTGGAACAGATGCTCTGGAGTTTAATAATGACAAATAGGAAGAGACTTGTCTTCAAAAAAGTATTCTCTTCTGTGTTTACTTTTCTCCTTGGTACCTATGTAGGTTAATGGCCTCCCACACCTTCTATCACAAATCACTATTGCTTATCCATCCAGCTTTGCAGATGGGTTTTAATGAAACTTTGAAAATTAAATGCTTCCAATCATTAAGCAGTAAATATAGGAAAACCCAAGCAAGTCATTAAAGAGATAAGGTGCTTATTTGTGGCTTTCTTAGCAACTCAGAACCGTGTTGAGCCCAAAACATTTTTTAAAAGATAAATTGCATTAGGTACGGTGGATTTATGGAGCAAACATCAAATGCTATGTGGTTTGTTATGAATAGATTGTGTGTTGGCTAAAAGAATTTCCATTAAAATGTTTACAAATAGATCAGTTTAGGTTTCTATAAAACATTGTAAACATCTACTAGAGCAGCTCTAACTATTTCCTTGCATTAAAAAAAAAGAAATTTGCAGGCAGACAGCTTGTTGTAAATGCAAAAGCATAGCTAAATGTCATTTAATCTCCAAACCATGTTGAAAATATTAATACATCATATCCTGGGTAAGTCGCGTATATTCAAAAAGATGTCACCATATTGCATTTAAATTTATGTTTAATTCTGAAATAGTTTATTCTCTAGTGGGGACAAGGGAATGTGTCTTATTATGCCTCAGTTCATGTAGCTCATCAAGGTGTACTCTTAAGGAAAAATCTGCACTTGACTCCTTTTGAATTTTAACAAAATTCCGACACTTGGCACATTCAACACTCTAAAGGTGCTTATTTGATAGGAAATTACTTTTAGCAGTTTTCATAAAGGCATACATTGAATCCATTTACTGATGTACTATTTAAACTTTGGTGTGTGTCAGACATTATTTAAATGGAGGCAGTTTGATTGCCTAATAAATAAAATCACTTGTAATCCAAGAACTTACAGCACATCTTAAACAACGTATTTTGGAAAATGTTCCGTGGTTAGAATTCTCGCTGGTCTCGTGGGATCTATAAAGAATTACCTATACATATTTCTAGAATTTACACTCTTTCTTTTTAAGCTATATACATCTTAAAAACTCAGCTAATGAGGGGAGGTTTCTAGTGAAGCAAAGGGAGAAAAAATACTTGCTTGAATTTACCTACAACCGTCAGAGAGGAGTGAATTTTATAAGTCAAGATGTATTGGGTAGACCAATAGCAGTCACTGTTTTCCAATATAATTTGAAACACTGTATTCAAACATTTTTCACCTGGGGCAACTCTGTATAAATCCCTGAGTCCTGATAGGAAATATCCCTTAAATATAGTGTGATGATTTTTCACAGTAATGCTAGTTCTAATATAATCAGAATTTCATAAAGAACTTAAATAATGCACTTAGAACCAGGGAGCAATTCTTTTGTTCTTGCATTTGGCAGAGCATGAAAGTGGTTCTGAAGTCAGAGTTCAAGTTGAGGTAATAGATGGTTATTTCAAAACGTACAGATAGAATGTGTTCCTTTTCTCTTCTTTAATTTTTTTAGTATTTTACATATTCCAATGATGTACATAATTCAGGCTCTGTTCCTCTTGGGGACTAGAAATAAAAATAAGAAATTGTCCACATTACATCATAAATTCCTTAACCAAATAAAAAGTGAGTGCGAACTACTCTGCAAACTGAGGTGTTAACTTCAGTCAACTTCTTGCACTTTCTTTTGACAAATTCTTATTAGCTCACACACACAAAAAAAATCAATGAGTTTTCACCTGACTGATTTTATGAAGTTTGGGAATGTATTATCATATAGATTGACAGTTGCCCCACTGGTTCATGCCACAGCATGGACACTTCCAAAGCCATCATTAATTTCTCACACTTGTGCCCCGCCATGACTTCCTCCATAATAAACACTGTCCTTCAGAACCAAATCAATAACCTTTTAGGTATGTCTCTCTTGAAGAGGAAGTAATGGGAATCTACACTTTGAGAAAGAAGGTCTCCAATCTCATTTTATATTTAAGGGTATGTGGACACAGAATGAATCTCTTCTTTGGACCCCATATATTTTTATTTCATTGTTATGGTGCTATCTTGGGGTACAGAGATATTCACAGTTCTTATTTAAAATCTCCCTTAAAAAAAACTCCAATGGTGGTTTTTGCTATGTGTAGGTAGCAAGTCAAGACAGGTCTCAAAAACCAACTTTAACTTTCTATAACATAAAACATGGATCCTACCTTCAAACATGTACTAAAAATCACTGACTGCTAGTCCTTTGTACCTGCTGCTGTAGCAAAAATGACCTACTAGGAACTAGTAACTTGAAAGTCCCATCACACTGAACACACAGATGAATTTGTCCTTCTTTTTTTTCTTTTTCCCAGTGTTGATTCTTCAAGGTTATCACCACTCACAGCTCTGTGTCTTACACATACTCCATGGCCACCACATTAATATTGTACTGTTGGATTGCTTTAAATAGATAAAACACTAATGTTCAGGTTATTTTATCAGATTCTTTACCTCTATCTTTAAGCTAACAAGGGCTTAGCTAGAAACGGCAATGTGAGTTGCAAACAGCAAGGCCAAATTTTTGCAGCTGTGAAATTTGACTGCATCTATAGAAAGGGCTTTCCCAGTAACTCTAAATTAGAATCATTCCTTTTTTTGGGTAATAAATGTCCCGCTTAAAATATGTCCTCTCCAAGGCCCTTTTTATCACCTGAGTTATGGAGAAAATGGGGCAGTCACTAATACACAAGAATAACTAATTGCCTTCTTAAAAATGCGAAATAGCACACACTGTAAAAAACCTGGTCTACATACCCTTGACTCCCTTAGGCAGTTTCTTCACCTTGGGGACTTAAAAATATCCTTGAGGTTTTTTTTTTAAGTATAATTCTAGTTTCAGTTATTTTATTGGAAATCCAGAAAGGGGGGGAATAAAAGGAAAAGACAAAATAAGCTTGGCTCTGGGATAGGAAGCCAGAAATTATAGAAAACAAGTCTGACCTTGCATGAAGCTTTAGCAAAAATATCCTTCCTTTGCCCTGTTTGTTTCCACCCAAAGTAAATAAGGGCAATGTTCATTTACATCTGTTGTCAATTGGGAAATTTATAATTCTCCTAATGTACTTTGAGGTTGAAAATATAAATGTTGAGTTAATTCCATTACATTTCACCAAATGCATTTACAAAGCAAGCTGGCTCTTGGCACATAATGGATTTGTGTAAAGTGTGTTTGGGGAATCCAGATGCTATTAGATTGCGAGTCCTCTTGGAAGAGGTCTCTGGTGTTTCTGCTGGAGAACTTGAGCACACCCCGGTATTTGCTGCAGGTTAATAGAGCCATGGGGTGTGAACTCAGATGGGACGAAGGAGTTCCCTGGTCCCAGAAATAGTGTCTATAAATTGGTACCTCAAAGTAATGCACTTCATTCACCTGTCATAGGAGGTGGGTTTCTTAAGCGTTCCTTCTTTCCCTTCAAAAACCAGCTCCTCAGTAAATTTTACATTAGAGTGTCCTGTAATTAAACACATCTAAGACCTGCCAGTAGGTTTCTGCCCTAGTCTATTCCTCTTACATATTCTTAAATCTATTTTGTGCTTTATGATCCACCCTACCCCCATCTTCACCCCCAGCCCACATGTAAAAATTACAGAGAATGCCTGGAACATATTTAAAGTTTTACTATAAGCACCAGACAACAATAGCCAAGAGCTCATAATTTTGCTCTTCACGAAAGCAAAAATGTTTTAAGTAAGAATAGTTAAAGAAGTAACTATAAAAATCATAGCGTAATGATTTGTACTTTTGAGGCTGATATGTAGGTGATTTAACTTCCATGGTGGCTAAAGAAAATATTGCCCCAATCCTTCAAAAACAAAACGAAAACCACACTTTAATCCCTTTTGGATGACCATTATTTCAAATTGTGTTTCTAAGCTTTGTCTGTTTTTATCCTTGTAAATGTGAAAGAGTAACATTTATAAAGAAGAATGTGAAATGAGTTATCGTGGATAGAAAAAAAGTGAAGGACTTGAGAACCAAATGTCACAGTTTCTTAGTCTTTTCTCTTCCTAAATGCAAGGATGATTTGATTTTAATAACCCTGGCCCAATTCCCTGCAAGTCCACATACTAGAGGCCATAGGGGCACCTTATCTTACAATAAGTTATTCAGGGGAGTCCTAAATAAATGATTATTACAATGTTAAAATACAACTGATAATAACACAGAATCAGAGGCAAAATTTAGGAATATCACATCATCACATGGCATAATGGAGAACCAAGAAGCAAAAGGATCAGTGTTTTGCAAATATATCTATATGGGACTTCAGAGATTCAAGTTTTTGACAAATTAAGCAATGCTTGCATAACTGACATATTACAGGATACTTGAAAAAGTATAAGAGTATGTGCCTGATTCCCAGGACTGCATGTTTCAGATTATAAACTTCAGTGGCATGGGTTTTTCTTATTCATATATTTCTTTCCTTTGGTGGTTTCTTTCATGTTTGCTAATGCTCCCAGGGGCTATCGAGCAATGGCTCCATTCAATAAATATAATAAATAGAATGAAGCATTAAGCCTTACTTTTGGCAAGGGCAGCCTTATTATTACACGTGTAATCTCCAGGCCTTCGGGGAGACATTGGGCTTGGTGGATAATCATTTGCTTTTAAGCTGCTGAGTTTCTGATGTCTGTAGTTTTGCTTCAGTTAAGAGCAAAGGCAGTCACCCGGTGAGCGGCACCCTGTTCTTGTCAGTTCCCGATTAGGAGCCTCTTAACTCAGAAGAAAACTCTAACTTTTTCATTTATTGTTTGGTAATTTTTTAGTTAAGTTGTTGTTATCAAGGATCAAGTTAACTTTACAAGTTGGGGGAGAGATGTAACCAAATACCAAGGGCACTAATAAAATGAGTGAAAACTAAGGAAATTAGTACCATGTATTTTCTACACACAACTCAATCAGGATGAATTGCTCCGACCCTAAAATCACACCAAAAAGTATTTGAGAAGTGCGGATGGAAAGTAATGAGACATTGGAGTTACCCATTCTGAAACCAGAACTTGTGAGTGGAAATTTTCAAGTGATAGACTTGTATTAATAAATAAAACAAAATGCAGATACGTACTTATTATGTCTATATGATTATATACAAACATAAAAATGTTACTGGTAACATTTTTTGGTTACTAGCTGAAGGAACTGCCTAGAAAATTGTCCTTTCAGGGTTTCCCTAAACTGAACTTCAGGAATTGTAAAGGAATAAAGAGAGTGAGTCATAGTCATCAATAGCAGAGGGGATGAAGTATATAGTCTATGAGCCAGATCAGCTGGTTAGTTATTTCATTTGGTCAGTGCAGTGTTTAAACATTGTATGTTACTAATCAACATTTTAAGAAAATATTTCATATCAGAGATTTTAATTTTGACTTCTCCTCAATGTACAAGACCCAATAGCATTTGTCCAGGTTTCCCTCTGGACATACAGGCGTAGAAGCAGTAACCAAAGCAGTTCTTGTCAAACCCGTGTCTTCTAACTCACCTGGGCTCCCTCCAGGCAACTCCTCTCAGTTAAGGTCTGATTTAGCCTTTGTAGGCACTCGAATGACCAACCTTGACCTTGTGTTCCAAACTGTAGGGAGATTAGAGTTCATAAAAATATAGAATGAAAGCTAAAAACGGGCCATTGTAGCTTAATGTAACATGTTTAGCATAGTAATGTCAACTGCTTTTTGTAAGTTTGGCTCATCTGTAGGATAGGTTTCATTTTGCTTTATCAAATTTCTAAAACAGTTTATAGGGGTTCCAATAAAATGAAATCAAGTGAAAATCAGTTTAGTTTGGAAATTAATAAAGTAACTGTGTGGACTGGGGGATGATAACGTGAGTATTGAGTAATATACAATTCATTTCTTCCGAAGTAAATGCTCTGAAGTACTGAACAATTAAAGTCAGAATCTTTCATTTTAACACATATATTTAAGTTATTTTAATATAGAAGTGTCTAGATGGACTTTCAGGAAATAAATGAAGGGAGAATCTACTTTAAAAACTTTAGCTACTTCAGCTGATTAAGGAAAACTCGGAGGCTTTTCAGGCAGAAGCCATTCAAAGGCGGGCGGGCGGGAGATGACTGTGGTATGTTCAGTTTTGATCAAGCAAGTAGTTCATGGAGTCTGTTACAATCAAGTGAAAAATAATAAAGGCTAGAAAAGGAAAATAAAGTCGTATGCGAGGACCTCCAGCTCCCCAAGAGAGAAAGACTGAGAGCAATATTGGGTAGTGCTGAGTTTGGAAAAAGTGACTCAGAAATGATGTTCCACAAACTTAGACACGGTCGTCTACAAGTGGGTAAGCAGGACTCCCAAGTATTACTCAGGAACAACTTTTAGTCACAGCACAATATACTCTCAGTTCTCTTTGTATCCTGAGGATATGTATGAAAGAGAAAGGGTAATTGAAATATAAGCATGTTTACAAATGGAATGGACTGAAATATTTGAGTTGACTGGAGTCTCCATTCCTAGAGGTTTATACTGGCATTAGGAGGGTAGAAAAGAACAATACTAAAACAATACCATTTCTGCTTGTGTTAAACATAAGAAAGCAGGGCATGGATATACGTGGAGAAAGTGGAGCACAAGAAGAAATAGTTTATAAGTTTTCAATAAAGAAGAGAAGGTTCAGAATGTAAATAACTTAGTGTAGTTTAGTTTAGTTTATGCAGGAAATACACTGTCGTACATTCACTGATCCAATAGGATCCTTGAAATGTATTTTTTATAAAAATTGGAAGGTAATGCACATTAGTTAAAAATGCATATTTTCATTCACATGAAGTATATGATGCTGATAAAACTATGTTATGATTTAATCAGTATCAACGAAAAGTAAGCTAAGCAATCCCAGATGAGGAGACACTTCAGTTTGTGGGGGAGGGGTTCAGTGCAGTTGCTCAGTCATGTCCGACCTTTTGTGACCCCATGGACTGAAGAACACCAGGCATCCCTGTCCATCACCAACTCCCAGAGCCTACTCAGACTCATGTCCATTGAGTCAGTGATGCCATCCAACCATCTCATCCTCTGTTGTCCCCTTTTCCTCCTGCCTTCAATCTTTCCCAGTATTAGGGTCTTTTCAGATGAGTCAGTTCTTCACATCAGGTGGCCAAAGTGTTGGAGCTTCAGCTTCAACATCAGCCCTTCCAATGAATATTCAGGACTGATTTCCTTTAGGAGGGACTGGATGAATCTCCTTGCAGTCCAAGGGACTCTCAAGAGTCTTCTCCAACACCACATTTCAAAAGCATCAGGTTCTTCGGTGCTCAGCTTTCTTTATGGTCCAACTCTAACATCCATACATGACTACTGGGAAAACCATAGCTATGACTAGACAGACCTTTGTTGGCAAAATAATGTCTCTACTTTTTAATATGCTGTCTAGGTTTGTCATAGCTTTTCTTCCAAAGAGTAAGAGTCTTTTAATTTCATGGCTGCAGTCACCATCTGCAGTGATTTTGGGGCCCAACAACAACAACAAAAATCTGTCACTGTTTCTTCTGTTTCTCCATACATTTGCCATGAAGTGATGGGACCAGATGCCATGATCTTAGTTTTTTGAATGTTGTGTTTTAAGCCAGCTTTTCATTCTCCTCTTTCACTTTCCTCAAGAGGCTCTTTAGTTCTTCACTTTCTGCCATAAAGGCAGTGTCATTCGCGTATCTGAGGTTATTGATATTTCTCCCAGCAGTCTTGATTCCAGCTTGTGCTTCATTCAGCCTGGCATTTCTCATGATGTACTCTGCATAGGAGTTAAATAAGCAGGGTGACAATATACAGCCTTGATGTACTCCTTTCCTAATTTGGAACCAGTCTGTTGTTCCATGTCCAGTTCTAACTATTGCTTCTTGACCTACATACAGATTTCTCTGGAGGAAGGTCAGGTGATCTGGTATTCCCATCTCTTTCAGGATTTTCCACGGTTTGTTGTGATCCACACAGTCAAAGGCTTTGGCGTGGTCAATATAGCAGAAGTAGATGTTTTTCTGGAACTCTCTTGCTTTTTTGATGATCCAACAGATGTTGGGGGAGAGGGGTCCTTATTTCTGAAAAAAATTAAGGGGTGGCTGCTGGATGCTCAACATTATACAAAACTATGTGTATCTCTCTATGTGTCTGTGTTGTGTGTACATTGAGGGGAGTTCAGTTGGGAAGAGGGATGTTATTGAAACAGAAAGGAAACATAAGGAGTAGAAATTGATAAAATTCCAGGGAGTTGTTATCATAAGATCATTTATGGAAATGCCAGAATGAGTCCTGTAGATATTTTCTAGTGTATAGTTATAGGAGAAGGAGAAGAGAGAGGTATGGGCCAATCTTCTTTTTTACTTGAACTCTGTTGGGCATCTTTAAGGCCTCAAGCCACTGTTCCAAGAATACTGTTTTTTCTGTGTAAATCGGGATGCATGTTACTGGGTCCACATTCTCTCAGTTCCCATGTAAGAACTCTTGCCTCTTGGTGGCCCTGAACCAGTTTAAATTGTCAGAGACATAATAGGTGATTTGGTGGGGAACTTGATTTATTTGTAGCATAAGATATATTCTCTGCTTCTCCTCCTTTCCCAAAACTGATCTCTTCCCCCAAGACTTCACCCCCCCAAACCATGCATCTAGAAATGATTACCCCATCAGTGAACTAATTTCTTGATTCTTTCACTCAACCTTCTTGTTAAAATTAGTAGAATCATATTTCTAAAATGTGATTTGAACATCATGATTCACTGGGTTGCAAAAACAAAATTGTAGCTTTAATTTAAATGTACTTTTTATCTTTTAAAATTTGTATTTTTGAATATATTTTATAGTGCATGTGATATATTAGTGTATTTACACACAGCCACACACATATATGATACATTACATAAATGCAGAAATGTATATATTAAAAGTGTATACAGAATTTTTATGTTGATACATGTATACAACAGTATGTTAAATCACTGTTGTTTTAGGTGTTCTGTTTCCCAGGAGATGAAGTCTAAGCAACAGTCTCTCCTGGGAATACTTGGATAACCCATTATCTTGTGGCAGCCTAACAGATTGTCTTTCTTGTCATTCAGAACTATCCGTACCAATCGTACTTTACTCTTTTTTGATACAATTCCTATTTTCTTCTCTCAGTCCTTGTGTCAACTTTCAGTTCTTTTATGGATAGATAACAATATTTACTTCACTGTTCATTGAAGAAAGAAAGAATCACTACATTTATAGAGAAATCCCTGTTTCTTCTCAACAGAGAAATGAGAATGTAAACATTGTATGCATCAGCATACAATGATATGCTGATGGTCAGGTATACTAGGCGCAGCTTCAGGGAGATTGTTTCATTAATTATTAGGTAGTAAATGAGGATTAGAGCTTAATATAAGTGAGGATAAGATGACGGATATTCCAAATGAATGAAAAGCAATGTGTGTCGTGGTTGGGGACAGGAGATGGTGCAAGGCTGATGGTGATTTTTTAGGAATGTTATCTCCCCCAAAATTCCAACTAGAGCCAGACTAATGGGAACATAGTGATTTCACTGAACTGCAGTAGATACATAAAAGTAAAGGTGTAGGAACCAGATGACCAAGAGTTTTGAGTTGTGTTCTGACTAAGAAGAATGAGAGAACAAGTAAAAGTTTAATTGAGTAGGAAATGTAATGTTTTAGGAAACATCTGATTAAAGCACACAGACACATATGCATACAACAAGTGTTTGGACAGGAAGGTAATAAAATTAGAAGTAGTGATATTAGAGAGAGAAGCTGTAATCTAGGTTCAGTTCAGTTCAGTTCAGTCACTCAGTCGTGTCCGACTTTTTGCAACCCCATGAATTGCAGCACGCCAGGCCTCTCTGTCCATCACCAACTCCCGGAGTCTACCCAAACCCATGTCCATCGAGTCGGTGATGCCATCCAACCATCTCATCCTCTGTCGTCCCCTTCTCCTCCTGCCCCCAACCCTTCCCAGCATTAGGGTCTTTTCCAATGAGTCAACCCTTTGCATGAGGTGGCCAAAGTATTGGAGTTTCAGCTTCAACATCAGACCTTCCAATGAACACCCAGGATTGATC